>OY987328.1:140385069-150385069 GCA_963920685.1 Polydrusus tereticollis
TGGGATCTAATTTTCCTCCGTCCATAATGGCTGATTCTGATGAAATAATCGAATTAAAGTAAAAATAAATATATTCTCAATGCAATTAAATGCGGCAAAAGATCGCGATCAAGAGCTTAGTATAACCCGGTGGGATCTAGACTACCGAACATACTGTAACGGCGCGTAGACAGCGAATGAGCGTACCACGGTCGTACCGAGCTTAAAAACGTGGCCGTTCAGGGGTGGGGGGCGTCGCGTGCGCCGAGACGCGCGTCACCCATGACCCAGTCACGCTGCCACTGAACTTGTTCTCTTCGGTCCTCGCGAATTCTTCGGCGAAGATTTTCGGCAATAGTTGACTAGAGATTGATGAACTCTTTGCCTAGGTCATTAGAGTTTCTTTGTTTTCATAAAAAAAAAAACATTGTTGTTATAGGTTTGTTTTGATTGTTTCGGCTTAATTGTATTTATAATTCTGTACAGCTGTTTGGGCGTTGTTCACGTTTGTAGAATTTTTCTAAATTTTTCCAAATGACGGTATACAGTAAAATAATACACTATTCCTATTATAAGAAAAGAGCTTTTTCCTTTGAGGAAGAATCATTCATATTCTTCTTCTTCTTCTTCTTCTTCTTCTTCTTCCTCTTTTTCTCCTTGTTCTTCTCCCTCTTCTTCTCCTTCTTCTTCTTCTTCTTCTTCTTCTTCTTCTTCTTGCTGGTTGACCGAAAGTTTATTGGAAATAAATGATTTATTAAACCTAACATTTTGTTCTGATGAAGCCTGGTTCCTCATCGGTTATATGAATTCTCAGAATACACGCATGTGAAGTAGTGAAAATCTTCGTTTTTTGGAGTTTACATTGCACCGTCAGAAAATTGGTGTCTGGTTGGCTGTTCCCGAAGAAGAATTATCGGTCCTATTTTTTCCCAATTTTTTTTTCCTTCTCTATAATCTTTTTTTTTGGTCGCACAGTGGAAGTAGCTAAAAACTGGGTTATTTACGAAAAATATCAATTTGAGCAAATAAGCAGTAGAGTTTCTCCAATGGACCTAGTGAACCTAGAATCTAACCAAAAAGATACACCAACATGTATAGGTTAATATGGTATGGACATGTTCCAAGTAAATAGATTGCTGAAGTTACTGAATTGAGACATATGGGAAGATAGAGGAGGGGTGAGCCACCAAGACAGTGAACAGACAATGTAGATGAGGGTGTGAAAAGCCGAGGCCTGAAAGAAAATAAGTAGCAAGTCCAAGATGGATGCAGACATTAGTTGAGAAAAGAGATACAGCGAGAGCTTAAAACATATAATATATATTTATAAAAGACCAATAAGGTGTATCCTTGGTCTTAGATTTAGACAGTCGTTCAAACGTTCATACATATTTTCTTAATGGGCACTGATGTTTGTTATTGCTGATAATAACAATAAAATGTTGTATGCAAAAACCTGGTATTAAAGTATTAATTGACAACTTATGGTTATAAGAAAATGAAAAGATCAACTTTATCAATAAAATATAATGCTTTGCCAGTATAAACTTTACTTTTTTAGTTAACATTGATATTTAATTGTACAGGAAGGAGATTAAAATTTATCACACTCTTTAAAACTCTAATAGAATTGGCAAACTACGAAGAAGTCAATGACCCAAATACTGAAATTTTCGGCTTTAGTTGCTAACCAAAGTCTAGCTTTTAGAGTGGAGAGATAATGGTGAAATATAATATAAAATATGTTTTAGGCAATTTACTTACTACCTATGTATATTTTGAATATACGTAGAAATGTAATAGTATTAGATATTCTTTTTTTATTTAAATAATTATTATTTTGTATTCTTTTCAATTTTACAATATAGAACTTAAATTTGTTAACTTCATCAGTAAATTCAGCCCGAACTATATTTTTCCTTTTTCTTAGTCCCCAATTCACATTTACACGTTTATTACTTATTTACTTGGAACTTAAACTTACTAGAAAAAATTTTAAAAAATCAAATGAATTTACGGGCCTACAAAATATATTAATATACAGGGTTATGATAAAGAAACGGATCAGCCTTTTATATGGAAAACCGCCCACTTAATCAAAAATCGCTGGGATCCGTCAAATTTATTTTTTGAAAAAAGATATTGTACAGGGTAGATCATAAAATTGCTACATGTGTCAACTTTAATTTTTTTAATGAAACATATTGTATATTTTCAAATTTTTATATTCTACAATCAATTCTAGACATTTTTCATTAATCATGCCCTATACTTATCTTCAGCCGTTTACGAAATATTAACAATTTAAAATTTTTTAACAATTTTAAAACAAAATAAACAAACGACAAAGAATGAAAAGACACTATTTTATAAGATGTTGAAAATGTCCTCCTACCAACTGTTCTGCAGTAGATCAATCGATCTAGAAATTCCTGTTGTACATTTAGTACTACTTGTGGAGATATTTTTCTTGTTACTCGTCGAATAGACTCCTTCAGTGTATCTACCGAGATGGGTTTAGATTTATAAACTAAATTTTTGACGTAGCCCCATAAAAAAAAGTCCAGTGGATTAAGATCAGGCGATCTGGGTGGTCACTCTATTGACCCCCGTCTACCTATCCACCGCCCCGGAAAAATTTTATTTAAGTACTCCCTTACATGAACAGCATAATGCGGGGGAGCACCATCCTGTTGAAACCATAAGGTTAAACTTGGTAAATCAGGATCATTATCATCTGGAAACAGAGTGGCAAGAGCTGGAACCAGATCATTTTGAATGAAATTTAGATATCTTTCTCCAGTGAGACTCTCATCAAAGACAAATGGTCCGATTATCCTATTTTCAACAATGCCCGCCTAAACTTTAACCTTTTCATTATACTGGGTGTGATTTTCTTTGAATCAGTGAGGATTTTCCTGTGCCCAGTATCTGTAGTTATGTCTATTAACCTGACCATTTAAACAAAACGTAGCTTCATCTTCATCAAATTCTTTGGACAAATCTTGCGTTAGCATCTGTTAGCCCAATCATTATTTCACAAAATTGGTCTCGCCTATCAGGATCATCGTCCAATAACTCTTGTACAAATTCTGGTTTGTATGGATGAAACTTCTCTTTTTGTAAAAATTTAGATACGGTGGTTTGGTGAATATCGTAGTCCCGTCCAAGTTGTGTGCTTAAGCTAGGAGAATCTTCCTGTAGTGATAATAATATTTATAATATTTAACACTATCTTTAATAGTACGGGAAGTTCTCCACTTATTTGCTACCCTAGACACTGTTGATTGGCCAATAGGCGGGCGATTTGGGTGTTTTTCATTAAACATATCACGGACTTTCCTATGACTTCTACTTTATCTCCACAATCCAACATAATCAAAATTTCAATGCGCTCATCGTCGGCGAGGCGCATTTTGATGAAATATCAGCAGAGCAAAATTCAAATTTGATTAACATTCACTGTCATTTCTTGACGCCTCAAACTTAAATAAGAAATTATCATAGTCAAAAGATTGTGACTTAAGTTCAGAACGTTGCTATGTCGAGAAACATACCAATGGTGCATACCACCATTAAAGTGTTAATATTTCGTAAACGGCTGAAGATAAGTATAGGGCATGATTAATGAGAAATGTCTAGAATTGATTATAGAATATAAAAATTTGAAAATATACAATAGATTTTATAAAAAAAAAAAGTTGACACATTTATGATCTACCCTGTAAAATATCTTTAAAAAAAATGCATTTAAAAAAAATAAATTTGACGTGGTCCAAGCGATTTTTGATTAAGTGGGCGGTTTTCCATATAAAAGGCTGATCCGTTTCTTTATCATAACCCTGTATATTTTTTAGATAACTTTTGTCTATGTTAATTAACTAACTGAAAATTAATGTAATTGTAGCAATAAATCTATTTTCTTTCAAAACAAGTTAATGATGTTAAAATTAAATTTTAATTACTACCAAACAGAAAAATGCATAATTCTGTCTGCAATATACATAGTAGTGATATAGTATAAGTAAGTACAAATCCAGATGACTGTTTTAGCCAGGAATACTAAAGATGCTAAAAATAATAAATATAAATTAAATGCATAAAAAACTGTGCGTATATTCAGGTAACTGCGATTTATTAAAAACTATTCTATTTTCTTAAAAAAAAACTTTCTTTATCTACTTCTTCATCAATCTCACTACCACTATTATTGATCACTAGCATCAGACATGTTAAATTAACTTAAGAATACGTAAAAGTAGCGATCTATACAAAATTCCAACCTACACTTATTTATAAATGACAGCAAATCATAAGCAGTTCTGTTTAAGTCAAAACTAGCAAACCCTTGAATGATAACGGAAAGGCAGCAAATGGTTAGGATGCTTATTCTTATAATAATTGATCAATTGCTTTTTCTTAATGTGTTTGCTTGTTCAGCTTTTCCTTTTGCTAATAAGCAATTGCTACAAGAAACAGACTTAGACATAGAGTAATTATTATGTCAATGAGGCAGGCACAACATCAGCAATTTGGGTTCAGGTCAAACAAATCGACGGAACTAGCAATATTTAAAACACTCAGATTTATATTTGTTAAATTAGACCAAAACGAAAAAGTCGCAGGCCTTCACTTTGACTTGTCGAAGGCTTTCGATACCATTGACCATGCATTACTATTAACAAAATTGAGAACCCATGAAATAAGGAGTCTGTATGCTTCCCTGGTCGAGTCTTACCTGACTGAAAATCAACGGATGTTCTGTGTCGCGGGGGATGAGGAATAGTACTTCTCGGAGTTCGTTGAACTGCAGTGTGTCGAATGGGGTTCAATCCTGGGACCGGTGTTGTTCTTGCTCTTTGCGAATAGTTTTTGCGACGGCTCTATCTCTGGGCTAGTCTGTTAGTATACTGATGACACGTCTGTGGTATTGGCAGATGCTAGCCTGGAGGGGCTATCCGGCAGTGTCCGAGCACTGTTCGGGGGTAGCGGAGCGGAGGAATTACTTGGTACTTAATTTGTGGGAGCTACTATAGACCCGTCACTAAGTTTGTCGAAACATAAAAACATCTTAAGTTTTAAATTAAATAACTATTGTGCCTTGGTTCGCAGGATCCGTGAGGTGCTGTCTACAGAGACTGTTATATTTTGCCTGCATTTAGTCGATTATGAGTTATGGCATATTGTTCTGGGGAGCTTCAACGTGTGCTGCGGATGTCGTTAAAGCCCAGGGATGCATTATAAGGGCGATCTATAAATTGTGTCCAAGGGTGTCTTACAGGCCGTACCTTGCAAGGCTGAGGGTAGCAACTGCTCCATCCCAACGCTGATTACTATACAAAAGCAATTAATATGGAAATCAAAGGCGGGAGTGACGTGAGTGTTTCTCTGCATCGTTCGGCATTTTTCGAGAGGGGGCCCTTTTTTAAGGCTATGAGGGCTTATAGTGTGTTACCTATTAATATAAGGAATATCGGGGAAGTGAGGAGGCTTAGGTCTGAAGTAGTGAATTTTGTACGGATAAATGTTTTTACTCATTCGATTGTGATTGTTAAGTTTTTAATTTATAAATTTGTAATTGTGTCTTCGTCCACAAGTAATCTTTAAATTTTTAATCTACTATTCTACTACAAAGAAACTTTTAAACTATCGCTTTTAATGTACTCTACTGTAGACTTTTTCATTTTTTGTGTATTCATTATGGTTTTCTTTTAAAGTATGGCTTGACGTTGCTTTGTGATTCATAATCATTTTGTTGGCAATAAACCTAATATTATTATTATCATAATTTTTATTCGTAAGGCTCATTGTCTTACTTAAGGTGTATGGAGCCGTTTTCCCTAACCAAACAACATTTTATCAGACTTTATGGTATTGGATTTTGTTAAAATCAACGATAAGATAATGAAAGATAGGTTATCTATTGTTTAACAATTACTGAACTCCCTAGGTGTAAACGGCTGAGCTCTTTGATATGTGTACATGGTGGCGCGTTAAATACTTGACTCTGGTGGTTTATCATTCGAAACTACAAATTTTTTATTTACAATTCAAAACTTTCTGAACAAACACTAAACTCATCTAATATTATGTTTCCTTTTACTTGTACGCACTAACCAGGTCAAACCTAACATATTCTGGAGGTCAATGACACGTTACATAAATAATATTATAAACAAACAAACCAAAAGGCATCTATTCAAATGAGCACGAAATTTGCAAAGGTAACTCTGTGTCATTGATTTCGATGTTTTTTTACTGAAAGATAAAAATACATTTAGTAAAAATTTTATGCGTGGACGCGAATAATTATCGTTAATTATTATTAACACATTCTTGGGAGGTTTTTCGTCGATTATACTATGTGGTACGTAATAATATATTGTAGTGTTAGTGAAGAAGGTGTCATTCTTAGGGTTTATACAACAACAAAAAATAAATTAATTTGCTCGCTATTAATTTAACCACAGATAATTTTTTTATTTTTAATATTGTATTTTTATCGCCCTAAAAACCATTCTAATCCAGTTTTTTTATGGTGTATATGGCAAACTTTAAGAAAAGGGCTCTTGTCAGCTCTATACATAACTGGTTATAATATGATATACCGTTCTTTCTTCCAGAATGCAACAATTTCTTTAATAATGATTTGTCGTGATTTTCGTATCTGCGAATACATTGCGGGTTTTATCGGGGGTCATGGAATTTTGCGTGTTAAATTCTCAACTCCCATGTTGACACAGTCAAAGTATAGCATCGTTTCTAGTATGTGAATAATTTTATTATTATATTATTTGGACATCATATTCCAATAAATAGTTAAAAAATTCTGGCAAAAATATACTGTTAATTCGGGGTAAATGTAAATGAGTTTAATCACAACTATGGAAGGTAAGGTATTTTGTCAAGGGGTATTTGTAAACATTTAACATTCGGAATACATAAAATATGTTAAGAGTGATTTTGGGCTTGTTTGCATTTACCCCACAATTAAAGAATGTGAACAAGGAATTATGATGTTCTTATGATTTATTTATTATACAAAAGATATGAAGAATGAAGATGCATCTTGAACAAAAACTTGAATTTTTAAATACAACTAGAATAAAAATATCTTAAAAACTCAACTTCGAACATAACTAAGACATGGTAGGAACCTTTTTATTAAAATTGTAGTAGATTCTTTCACCTTCCATTTTGATTTCAGGAAATGCAATATCCAGGTTAGATAAGGTGAGACTTAGATCATTATCAAATTGGTATATTAGGTCAGGTTGTCTAGCATCTTTTTTACATTTCTGTGGATGTTCTGGTTTTTTCAGGGATAATATATTCTTATGCATTTTGAGGAATAAATAGTTCCAATCCTCCCCTGGTCTTTTTTTAACAAAAATGTTTTTAAATTTTGAGCTCTCACATATTCCTGGATAAGATTTAATAATTCCTCTTTATCACAAGGATATCCAGTTCTTGCCCTAGCAACTAAGCATTTCACAATTTTGGATTTGGATTCCAAGTCTGCCGAAAGTGTGGTTTTGCGGCCCCTGCCTGTAGAATCTAAAGATGATTTTCGACCGTTATTAGTCCCTTGCGATATGACTGATATTGGGACATGGTAGAAATCTTCCGCTTCACGGTAACTTTTGTTTCTGTTTTGGACATCGTTGACAGCGCTAATTAAGTCTTCTTTAGTATAGACAGGCCCGTTTGTCTTTCGGACAAAGTTTCGAGGCATCTGTAATAAGTAAACGTTAATTATTGTATGCATTTACATTTACCCCGAAAGGCTGTTAGATTCTCTCGTGGAAAATTGCCGAGTCCATGGAGGGTAAGGTAGATATTTGGTCGATTTAATTATAATTTAAAAGGCGCGTGATAGGGCAGTGAGCCGAGCAGACCCGAAGCCCAGCGCTGCGGACCGATGACCATCTCTAAACTCGATACATCGCGCGTAGATGGCTAAAAAGATGACTTCGCTTGATAAATCAGAGGACAGCATTTAATGTAAGAAGCTTTATATTGCGCTGGTCAGAGAGGCATGCAGGGCCGGATTTGGTTTAAAAATTAGGAATAAATGGGTATTATGAATTTTGATTGGCATAAATTAAATTAATTTTAATAAAAAATTTGTTTTCTTATGAAAGCAGTGGGGAAAGCGTTGCTTTTATCGCTTCCATGGACCCGCACGCCCCTGGTCCTACAACAACGTCTCTGCAGTGTTTTGAATTTTTTAATTGCATGGTACTGAAGTTCTTGTTGTTGTGTTGATTGGTCACAAACGCGTTAAAAAATGAGTGCATTACTATACTATAGTTTACTACTGCAATAATACATAATATAGGTACTTACTTATCAGATATCAAAAAAGTAATTGAAGTATCGTTAACTAGTTCCAGAAAATGACCTATTGTTATCATCAATGATATAAATAAACTGATGTTTGTGATTATTAAATAAGGTTGGTTAGAACAAAAATACCGTTTTATCAAATAACTTGTATACCTACCGTTCATTTTACCTAGTCAATTATTACTATTAAGCGACATTAAAGTAATATTTATTGTTTAGAAGGTATTGATATTATAAATATTTATAACTGCATAGTTTTATAATAGCAAACAAGGAACAGTAAAAACATTAAAGAATTTAATGATGTTTTAATTTAAAGTAGAATGCAGATGAAATTCGTACTTTAACGTATAATTCATTTAATTCTTAACTACAGTGGACATTTACATTTTTAGCCGATTAAACAGGTTTTTTAAATTTATATTACGGTTTAGATGTAGATTTTATATGCTAAAATTCAATTAGATGCCGTGTGAAAAACTAAAATATCGATAAAGATGAATAAGGCACCAAGAAAGTTTTATTTATTTGAGGATTTATAGGTAGGTTGTATGTTTGAAATTTAGCCAATTGGATCGAATAATAGGAATCATATGTTTAACGTTTTCTATTTTACTGCGCTTTTCTGTGGATGGCCTCGCCAGATTTAGATATAAACTTATACTTCGTATCTGAGCCGCATTTGTATATTTCAATTGCATTTGCGTTTACTTATATGCTTTTTAATTGATTAATTGTATTTTTGTTTGAGATATTAGTGTCATTGTTTGTCAGAATCATTTAAATCTAATTTTAGATAATATGGCATATAGCATTTTTTTTAAAATTGCATTTTAAAAAATAAATTTTCTGACGCCTCCAAAGCCTTTAAAAGTTATTTATGATATAAGTGTTAAAAATACTTTTAACACAAATATCATACAATATTTTTTCTACAAACCGCAATAATAAGCATACAATAATTAATTGAAAATTAAATGTTTATAATCTCTTACATCCAGGTAGTTTCTAATAGCATCGTATATTTATATTAAATTAGTTCACATTTGTCAATAAAACCTAGCAACCATCATTGTTGGCTGATTTATTTACAAAAGAATTCAAAATTTAAAGGGTCCTGTTAGTTTTATTAAAACGCTAGCGCTGGCTGTTGCTTGTTGCCAAAAATGCAAGAAATACAAAAAATCGATCCACCTAAAGACATAAAAGAAGCTGCTAACAGAGCTACCTTGGATTTACTGCCACGAAAATCAAGAATTCAATATAAGATTGCTCATAATAAATTTATAAAATGGTGTGAAAACAAAGGCGTTTCTGGAAAGTATTCCGAAAACATATTCCTGGCCTATTTTGAGGAAAAGGCAAAGGTATGGAAGTCATCTTCTCTTTGGTCCCATTATTCAATGATCAAAGCTATGCTACGTGTAAATAATGACGTAGATATCAGCAAACATTTTAAATTGATTGCCTACTTGAAGCGTCAAGGAGAGGGTTACCAGGCCAAAAAAAATCAAAAATTTTTACTAGAGACCAAATTGAACAGCTTCTGAAGTACGCACCGGGTGATAAGTACCTTCTGATGAAAGTAGCTATGATTGTAGGAGTATTTGGTGCCTCCCGCAGGGAGGAGCTTTGTCAGTTGACTCTTGACAACGTGGAAAATATGGAGACTTCATTATTAAAATATCAGATACCAAAACCAAGGTACCACGAAATTTCACTATCGTTGAAAAATTTTATTTGGATTTTTATCGAAAATATACAGATCTTCGTCCAGCAGATGTCGTACATCGGCGGCTCTTCCTGAAATATGTAAAAGGTAAATGTACCAGAAATCCGGTCGGAATTAATACGTTCGGAAAATTTCCTGCTGCTATAGTAAAATTTCTGCAACTTCCAAATTCAACAGTCTCTTGGTTTCGCCGTTCCTCTGCGAGTTTACTTGCCGATGCTGGAGCAAATTTGACGATAATTAAGCGGAATGGAAATCCTCAACCGTTGCGGATGGGTTTATCGTGGAATCCTTGGAAAATAAAAATTCCATTGCTCGAAAATTGCTTACAGTACAAACGACATCAGCCGATGATGCTTCAACATCAACTGGGCATGCTGCTGTTTCTGTTCAATCCTCCTCAACCGCGAAGAACAGCAACAACTGAGGAAGGAATTCATATTTCAAATTGTACTATTAATATAAGTGTATTTAAATAAAATATAAATGTTTTTTGACATTTTTACTTTTAACACTAGTGCCCTAAAGTAGGTATTTTAAGGCACTAGTGCCTTAAAGTAACATTTTTAGGGCTAGAAGACAGTGTTAAAAGTTCCATTTTTAACACGTTTGTAGAAAAAATAATTTACGACTAAGAAGATAGGTGACCATATACATCGTTCTTTCTCAGTTGCTGGGTA
Source organism: Polydrusus tereticollis (assembly GCA_963920685.1). Lineage (NCBI taxonomy): Eukaryota > Metazoa > Arthropoda > Insecta > Coleoptera > Curculionidae > Polydrusus > Polydrusus tereticollis. The sequence continues at coordinate 140,395,810 of OY987328.1, forward strand.
ACGAAGAAGATATCGACAGGAGAGAAAAAAATAATTTTTAATGATTTCTTTTCTTTTTTCTGAAATAGTGTCAGAGAAAGTATAGTCTAGAATTCGTATGAAATGGCATTTCCTACTTGTTATATAATATACTATTAAAAATAGTAATAATAAGTGTCCCGAATTTCATCAAATTGCCATTTTACCGAACAAAAATATAATTAAATAACCATATAAAGAATTTTTTTGGAGATACAGGGCTTTGAAGAACCAAAGCGTTGTCCCACTTCATATGAACTTTTTATCTTAAAATTAGTCAAAGATTAACCCTTTAAAGTTTGTACAAGTACTTAATAAAGGCCCTGTATACAATATAGATATATTATAATATTAACCATGTATGTAATATTGGTAGTTCTGATATTATAAAATTTTTGAAAGTGACACCTTTCTAACAGTTATTTGAAATTTCTTAATGAATGAGAAGAAACTTAGGTGCCATAAATTAACTATACTTTATTAAAATTCGGTACTTAATTATTCAGTATACTAACTACGAAACTGTCAACGTTATGCCCTAAATGTGTTATGGTTTTGGAATCGGCTCTTCTTGGAGATTACAGATCGGTACTAAAGTATTGGGGTTTCCATTTACAAAAATCGTCGATTTAAATTCGAATTAAAAATTATTATATGCGTGCCCGAGGATTTTTCCGAAAAATTTCTGGATTGCTAAATAATGAATTTGTTCCTTACTTTATAAAAAAATCAGTGGTTGAATTCCAAACGATTTTGCCTATGCCGACTTCTGCATGATATTATATCGACTAGGCGCATGCAATATCTCCTAACTGACATTTTTGGCTAAATAGAGATTTTAATGACGGTAAATAAAAGGCACACGTGCGCATGCACTAACAAATTCTCGTAACCAACATAAAATGTTCAAACCCCTTAAATTAGGCAAATGCAATACCTCCTAACTGTTTCCCGCATTTTTTTCGCGGAATTTCTCCTAACTACATACAGTTACAGGTGTTTCCACGTGTTACTTGTTGTTCCGGGGTAAGTACGTTCTTTTTGTAATATTTAATGAGAATTAATACTTTGTATAATGTTTATAGTAGTAGAGAGTAAAGTATAATAATATAGCTGTATTTAAGTAGTTTTACGCTATTTTAGTTTAGAAAAGTACCATTTAGGACCGTTAAAACTTTATGGGTAGATAGGAGGTTTTAATTTGAAACATAATTTATCCCGTTTTGTGTAGTAGGAGATATTTCACAAGTTATTGCTTTTAGAATTAAAATGAATCGAGCGAGGAAAATTTTGGAATTAGCGCAAGCTACAAACCTAACAAATATACCGATTGACATTATAGGCATTAATCTAGTAGAAGAAGGCCAAAATTGCAATAATGTTGTGGTTGTAAATGGTAAGTTTTTTTTTTCTTAATGAACCGTAGAGGATTTTACCAAACCATTGATTTTAGAAGATGTTTCTAGTATGCCACAGTTGGCTTATAATGATAACAACCATAGAAGTTCCGTCGCAGAAGGCACATTTTTGGTCTCAGAGGTCAAAGAAGGTAATTTGAAAATTGCGCTTATGTATTTTCGGTTTATTATTAGCTTTTTTTTTAGGAGTCAATCAAAATTATTCTTTATCTGAATATGAGGGATGTGACTTTGACGATAATAGCAACATTGTCTTTGCCACAGAGTTAAAGTCTACAGATACGAACAATAGTTTAGGTAATTTCGTTTAATACGTATTAGATGTTTTATTAACTTAAGGTTGTTTTTAGGTATGGCTGAAGGTCCTTTGCATACAGAATTTTTAGATTCCAGTAGTCCAGTATATTTAGTTCTTGATAATGGTACAGAAAACCATTTTGTTAAATTAACTTGCCATTGCACCTTTATAGTTCGATTTTTAGATACAACTGAAGCCTGCAATGGTCAGAGTTCCAGGATTATCAAACCAGCTAACGTAGATACACTACAAAAAACGTTGGAGCAATTGGGAGGAGACAATGTTGGGCCGTCTAACTCTGGTTTAGATAAAAACAAAAATGGAAGTGCTAGCTGTTCAGAAGATGAGAGTTCATCCGATCAATCCGAGGTTATTGACGCCAACGATTTTGAACGTAACTTTAAATTAAATACTTATAGTAACGTTAAAATTAACTAGTTGCTTTTATGTTACAGGTACTGATGATCAAATTTTGGATGCTGAACAGGGAAATGGGAAAAAAAGAAAATTAAAGGATAACAAGGGACCACCGATCCGGCAGAAGAACAAGAAATTGCGAGAAAAAGGTGAAAAATATTTAGGATTTTCCAGAAATAAAAATAAGAAAATTACTCACGACAAGGACCGACCAGGAAGAAAATTAAAACCAGCGTGCGAATCAGAATTTTGTATAAAGTCTAAGGTGCGGAACTATTCAGAAATAACACAAGCGCAAAGAACAAGCTTATTCGAGTACTTTTGGAATTATATGACGTGGGATCAGAGGAGAGTATACATATCTACACACGTTGAAAAGATACCAGTAAAGAGGAAGACAAGTACTGATACTGAGCGGGAATCTAGGAGACAGGGAACGTTCATATATTATCTAAATACATATATCCAAAAGGTACAAGTATGCAGGACCATGTTTCTAAATACCTTTGATTTAGGATATAAGACAGTGCAGGAATGGGTTAATAACGGCCACTATGGAATGCACCAAAGCACAGAAAGAAAATTAACCGTTCGACAGGCTCTAAAGACTCACACCGCTATAAGTATTACGAATATGGACATATTTCTCGACGAATTACCAAAACTACCATCACATTATGCCAGAAAAAGTTCTTCCAAACTATTTTTGGAGTCAATTTTCAACAAACTGGTTGAAGTTTACAAGCGGTATAAAATTTATTGTGCAGATAACAACTTACAGGCTTTATCCAAAAAATACTTTAACCAGCGCTTTAAAGAAAAAAGTTTATTCATATACACACTTAAAAAAGATCAATGCAATACTTGTTGTTCTTACAATACCGGAAATATTCCTGAGACCAAATACATTGATCATAGAAATCGGAAAGACCGAGCACGCGAAGAAAAATAACTTGATAAGAACAACGCTTTAAAAAATGAGTGTATAGTATTGTGTGTGGATTTACAAGCTGTAAAATTAGCCCCTTATTTAGAAGCCGGTGCTCTCTACTACAAAACAAAATTATGTGTACACAATTTTACAGTTTATGACCTGAAAACCCATGATGCTACGTGTTATTGGTTTTCAGAAGATCAAAATAATGAGCTCAAAGCATCAACATTCGTTAGTTGCCTGTTAGATTATCTAGAAAAAAAGTGTATTCCAGCGAACGTACCAATTATTATCTATTCTGATGGGTGTACCTATCAGAGTCGTAATGTTGTAATGGCTAATGCACTTCTAAACTTTTCAATGAAGCATCAAGTGACAATTTTTCAAAAGTATTTGGAAAGTGGTAATACTTTTATGGAGTGCGACTCAGTGCATGCAGCTATCGAGCGCAAGTTAAAAAATAGGGAGACTCATCTACCCAGCGACTACCTGTCTGTAACCAGAGAGGCACGGCAAAACCCTAGACCATATGAAGCCGTCGATTTGAATTATAACTTTTTTTTAAACTTTTCCCAATCCGAACATTATACTGCCCAACTATGGAGAAAGGCAGTATCTGCATGTCTTAAGTTTTGTGGTAAATAGGCAAAAACTTTTGAACTTTGTATTTATTGGATTTTTGAAACATATTATTTTTTTATTATTTGCGTCTATAAGAGGTTCAAACGTATGGTTTAAATAGATATAAAAAAGTATTTTTTTTTATTTGTTTACAAGAAAAGCAGATACTGCTTTATCTTATTGGTTTTCCGATATTCATAAAATAGACAAATGGCAGCAAGTGGCATTTGCTGCTTTTTTCTATGTTATTTGATAGATACTGCTTATTTCTATTGCAAGAAAGGAAAAAACAACATAGTAAAACATAGTCTTTATTTTTTTTATAAATAATATTATTGTTAGCATTATGTTCTAAACAAAAGAAAATACAAAATACGACACTAAATAATTATGGTGCAGTCGACAAATTTAACCAAAAATCTTTTCTGCTGTCTTCCATTAAGACAATAAGATTTTTTATTATGGTCGATTTTCTTTCATCTGACACACCACACGGTTCATTGTGAAAAACTGGTTCAGGAAACAATTTTTTCTTATAAACGTCGTTTTTTAAAAAATGTAGGGATTTCGTTTGTTCCGCTGCTAAACTACATTTATATTCTAATTCAAATGATCCTCGAATTGTCTTTACATAAACAATATCTGACAGCAATAAATTTTCCTGTCCTCTAGAGTTTCTTTTATTCGGCGCAGAGAAATCTTTAAAATCACAAAAATCAGAGGGATTCATACTCTTTGTTATTATTTTCTTGTTGTTTGCATTTTGAACTGCAGTAACAAAATCATTAAAGTCACACGTTTTCTTTTGGCGACGTAATGATAACTCTATTTGGTGGTGCACAGAATCGGCAGACATAAAAGTATGCCCAGGCTCAAAATAATAAACTTCTATGGATTTTGCTGCTACTTTGTTTGAGTTTACCAAGTATACTAAGAACGACATAAAAGCCCAATTTTTATTTTGAGCTGCGCAATTGTCCAGCCAAAAAATAAAATTTTCTGCATCCCGATTGTGCAGACAAAACTGATAAAATGTACTTATTAATTCTTCTTTCCCTCTTCCTCTGATTGCTTCGGGCCACAATACTGCAAAAGGCAACTTTGTATTGTTCGCCTTAGTTCCAATCGGTACAAAGGTTTCATTGTAAACTACTAGTCGCGGTGTAAATAAAACCTTTTTAAAACATTCCATTCGTGGCAACATTATAACTTTTTCTAAGTCAGCAGATACACAAACGGTTTTGTTTATTACATTAAAGTAACATTTTTAAATTAATCTTTATGTCCGCCTGGCTTGTCAATTTTCTTGGTCATATTTTATATTTATTATGTTTATATTTGTGTTAATATTGAGCATATTATGTTCCTGAATATATAAGGAATAAACTCAGATAAAGGACAATAAAATAATGTTATGTAAATCAACCTAAAAAGTCAAAAATAAAATTTTTAACTTTTCATTTCTATGTTTTTTTAAATTTAAGAGTAAGCCAATAAAATTATATTTTTGGCTCTTAGGATAAACCTTATGCATTGAGGAGCCTACGATATTATTAACACTAAATAATTTTTCAGATACCTATAAAAAGTTCCACAAGTTTAAAAATTAAATCTAGTGGTAAAGTGGGCCATTTCTTCCAGACTTATCCAAAAGAGCAATACAATCAGTAAAAGTTAGTGATCTTAATATTTTTTGTATTTTCTTCATTGGATATTGTGAACATTTTTAGTTTTTACCATGCAAACTGTCATAACATTCATTATTTATTAATGTGTAGTGTCACCACTTTAGTTTCAGTTTACTTTTACGTATAATAACAAAAGTAGACAACAAACTATATTTTAGGATAGGTTAGGATAAGAGCTTACTTAATTATTACAAAACACACTTAGTAACATAAAAATCATGTCTGCATAATAAACATACAATTTAAATGTCGGTACATACCTTCTTTTATCCATGAATCCACGTTTCACAGAAAATTAGTTTGCCGGTAAAATTAAAACACGAGGGAACAACTCACAAGTAAAAAACGGCCAGATATTTTAAGCCGTTCGGCGCCGCCAGTAATTAGTTACTGCGTCTCTACGTTGATATTGGCACTTGCTGCGCTCTATATTTATAACAGCTGGATTTGAAAGTAGCATGTAAAATGCAAAAAAGCAGTATTTACAACTTAAACTCCAATTGCTGCTTTCTTAAGTTGTAATGTAATTTACTGTCATCTTTCTTTGTAGCAATACTACTTAAAATTAGATAATGCAAATTAGGAACGGAGCTTCTACAGTTCGAATCGTAAATACTGCTTTTATACAATGTTATACGATCTTGCTGCTTTCTTCTGATGTATTTATACAAAAATACCTGAAGGCAGTAAGTGTTTTATTAAGATTTTGTGTATTTAGACTTGAATTTACTGCCTTTTTCAGTGGTAAATAGAGGCAGAAACGCCTTACAATGCCAAAACCGCAATAAAGCCAGTTTTGAATTTTGTTGTAGTTACTGCCTTTCTCCATAGTTGGGCAGTATAGGTATCCCTCGATTTGCCCTGGTAGACAAAAGGATGATCCTGTAGTAACAGATATAAGAGTAATAAAATATGCAAATAATAAAATTCAAGTAAAACTAAGCTTTGATGCTCAGTGGTTGGATCTACCAGTCAGAGCAAGGGAAATTCCAGTTATTTCTACTTACCCTCGTATGCATTCCCAAAGGTGCAAAATTCCTAGCAATAAATGGAAACATTTACAGGAATTAAAGTCAGTCTTACCAAGGGCTGTCCACCATTTCTATGATAATTTACCCCATTAAAAAAAATTGTTTTGTCGTAAGTTTAAATAACAATTAGGTATAGTTTAAATTTGTTTCGTTTGTTATATAGAAATAAAATGTTTATTTTGAACTTATTTTGTTAGATTTATTTCTTAAAATCACAAGTAAAAATATCCTATCTACGTTAATAAAAACATCAATATCTCCTATCTACCAATAAATGTTACAAAACAAAAATATATTATTTTATTTAACTGTTATTTTAAGATACATATTATTATAACAATAAACTTCCATAAACTAAAAATTTAGCTACAAAAATAAAGGTAAAAAACAGTTATTTGCGTCCCCTGAAAAGTTCGTTCGTCAACAGTTAGGAGATATTACATGCGCCTAGTCGATATACTGTCTAAAAAATTTGAACCCGGTCCTGTTTACAAGGTTGCCAATTCTGAGATATAAGCAGGCTGACATGCGAAGTATTAATCGCCAAGATTCAAAATTTCCCTGAACGAAATATACCTTGCTTTTTGGGTAAACAGTCAACGAAAACTCCCTCTCTTTCGCTTACCGCCTATACCATCAAATATTACCATTGATACTGCAAAACATTGCGAGAAGCAAATATAACCAAGTAACAATGACATGGTTCCTGATCCGCTTTACCAGCGACTATCTTGGCCATTTCCTTCTTTCGTTGTTTCTTGTTTGGTGCGCGGCCATTGACCTCGGTTAATCACCCTTAGCCCAGTGAACTTCGGCGGCCAGTCGCACACTGACCGCGCTGTACGGCCGCCGGTCTAGGTCGTGAGGCGTCGCCGTCGGCAGCCCTATGATCGCAATCATATAGGTTTTAGAGAGCCTGGTGTAGTTTTTGGTATATGGAAGGACCAAACATTTTTTCTTCTAGTTAAACTGATCAGATCATAATTATCTCATACAAAGGGCCCAAGCTCCATTCTAGATAGCTATATATATATATATATATATATAATAAGAAGAACAGAAAATCCTAATCTTGGGGGATCGATCTGGGTTTGGACGGTTTGAAGAAAAAAACTCTTTTCTACTACGCCGAGCTTTCGGAATTATTTTATTCCTTTTTCAAGGCTGCAATACAGAACAAGATCTTATTTTTTAAATTTATTTTATACAATTTAAAGACTTACGTGTAAAGTGAGATATTTTTAAAGAAAACTGGCATTTTTAATTCGTCGCAGGTGTCATCGAAGGAAACTTTGAGATCTGTTTAGTTTTATTTGTTACATATTTTTAATTTTAATCACTATGGGATAACACCATGTGGCAGCGAACATGTCTGCTTGATTTTCACCTTAGAAAATGGCGGGATACCCGCCTTCGCGTTGCATGAATCTGATATATATATATATAAAACTCGGAGGGGAGGGGGGACATGAGAGTATTGCATTTAGTTGCAAAAGTCACATTAACCAGCCATAAGATTAGTTTCGGACTGGGGCGCCGACATCGCAACAAAAGTTGCATTCTCCAATTTAAATAGAAGTAACCTGAACTGTGAATCAAAACTAGCATCTTTTATAGTTCCAAATGATCGCTTTAGGACGTGATGTTTACCAACTATTATTCAGCATAATTTTCATTTCCGAAACTCACATTTTGTGACAAAGTTGAGTTTCAAAATTCACGTTCTACAAAATAAAATATGATATAAAAAAATATACCGGGTGATGCATGGCTTAGTTGAACATAGGAAATCCCATGTAAATTTTTAGGTGGCTAAATATTGGCTCCCTTGTAGATTTTAGAGAAAAATTGAATTATAATTTTTTGAAGAGGCCGATATAAAAAGATAATTTTAATAAGCCAATCCTAACTTTTAACATTAAGTCAACATTTAATTAAAAGTGAATTAGTTAATTAATTCAATTAGTTTCTAGAATGACGTCTGCCAACTGAGACTTAAAAATATCTTAGGTTTTAGTCCAAGCTAGTGGCAGTTAAACTTTATAGATACTTCTTATACTACCACAAGAAAATAATTAACTAGTGATTTTTGTGTGTTTATTACGTAAGCAAATAAGTAAAACTCCTGACATGCGTCACATAAAAGTTACAGTCGTTTAGACGGATTCCCGCATTTCCAGCAAACAATTCTACCAATACAAATAAAACGCGGAAACCCTACACCGACAACGTCCAAAGAACCGTTAAGCTGAATCCACACGCAATTTCTACCACATGCTCATCAGCAACCAACTGTTCCAGATATTCAATTGGTTACTGCTGATCATGTGGTTAGTTAATAAAATAACCGAGTGAGGGAATTACATCACAATTTTTTTTTTCATAAAAACAAGATAAATTTAACCCTCTTTGAATGAGAACGTTTCTTTTTAGGTAATTCTAATAATTTATTTTCCTTAACTGACATTGATAGTGAGCTAACAGTGGAGATATTCAAATTTAGGGCAGCTGCTACACGCTAAAAATTAGTAAAGTAGAAATTAAATAATAGTCTTTAAAGTTACTTCTCTAACTGCTGTCAGCGAGGCTATTTTGGATTTAATAATAATTTTTTTCCAACTTATTTGGGTACATACATTTTTTTAAAAGCCTCCAATGGCTCAACAAATTGAGAGAAACCTATTTACAGTGTAATAAGTCGATTTACACCATTTGCGGCCATTTGCGACATATAGGGTTGGTTTAGTCCCCCTTAAGATGGAAAAAAGTTCTTTTCTAAGTTATTTCGGCAAATAAAATTTTTTTAAAGAGCATTAGTAGGCATTAGGTAACAATGGACCATTTTCTTCCTGAAAATAGCTTATTATTGCTATTCATTCACCTAACGAAAACAACCAAAGAGACCAACGAACGAGCTGGCGCCACCTTACCGTTGACAGCTCTGTTGCCAACTTAGAACTTCCTAATGTGTGGTTGCGAATGCATGGCCAGCAAATTATGGTATAATCCAGGGTGGACAAACACCTAAACGATCGTACTTACATAATACACTCGTACACTCAATTGCAACCACAAAAACAAGCTCATATTATGGTGCAAACGCCACCCATAATAATATGATAGTGTGTTCAAGACGACAGACTATTTTTTGTAACATGGTTGTAAACCGAACAAGCCCAGGAACTTATTGTGGTGGAAAGTGCAAAAAGTCACATCATCTAAAGTGTATTCGACTTCTAATAAATTTGTACAACATATTAAGTGGTCCAAATATAAAATGGGAGTGTCCTCAATGTGCTAATACAATCAACTTAAACAGTTGAAGCATCTACTAAAGAATTGCAAGATTCAGTGAATGGTTGCTATGAAAAAGTTGAAGAACTAGGTGAAGGGTTAAAATCAGATAAGAAGTTGCTGGACGCCATAGGTACTATAAGGAAAGATATTTTTCCAAACTCAAAATTGAATATACACTGGTACGTTCTGATGTACAGGCATCAAACGAACGTGTTCATGTAAATAATATTAAAATTTGCAGTATCTTTTAAGGAGGTAGAAAGTGGATGCACTAATATTTATAATAAATGTGTTAATGGACTTTGGGTCATTTATTCACATCCAAACTTAAGTGTACCTAAACAATTAAATGTATCGCATGGCAACTGCAACGTCAATTAGTTTCAAGAGATACACCTACCAGTTATAACCAAATACAATTAGAGTTATTTCCGACAGTGTTTACAGTATTTTGGTTGGTCAGCTTGATAATAGATGTCTACATTCATATCTTCGACCTAAGCTACAATCAAAAACATTTTGCTACAACCTGTCAGCTAAAATCTAAACAAATGTCAAGGAACTAAAATTTTCCTTATTGTTTATACACGTACATTCAAAAATAAAACAACTGGCATCTTTTAAGTGGGTCATTATGCTAAGGGTGACTAACCAAAGTCATTGACCGTTCTAAGCGAAAGAAGGAAATGGCAAACATGCGGATGGAGAAGTATTACAGAGAGCTTAATTCGAAACATTGGTAAAGAAATTGTTTTCGCTTTAGGTTTAAGTATTTTACTGGTTAATACTTAAAACGAGTTATTCGTCACTACAGTGGCGTGGCTAATCGAGGACGCGGAAAGTTCGCTACTACCCAGCAAGAAAGATTTAGTGAGGGGAGTAGGGCTTAAACTGTTTTTTATTAGGAATGTGCTGCAGATCCGATGGCGGATGTTCAAGCTAATAAGGACCTGTACTCTTGAAACAAGGGATGTATTAATCGGTAATATTGCTGGAATATTGGTGATCAGAGTCTCCAAGCATTGACAACACTTGAGGGAAGGTTCCCCCATGACCCTCTTTATCTGACATCATTGAATATTTTCGCCATTAGCCCAGCTCAGTTTCATTTAGGAAAGCTATTCTTTCTTCTGCGTCATCTAACTTGCTTCTTCCTCGGACCTTGGACCTCCATGGACCTAAGCTATTTGTTTATTAGGTTCGGTGACACAAAGCTTAATTTTTTTTTCTGATTACGCACTTACTTTGTAGTGTTCTGTAGAATTAATAGCTTAGGTCAGAGCCTAATGTTTAATCCTATAGTTCATATCTTCATTATTTTCTATTTAAAAGCCCTCGCCAAATTAGTCATTATACTGCCTTCCTTTTTCTTTCCCTTTCAATGCCCTAGAAATGTTTTCAAATGTTCTTCTTTTTCTCTCCTCAGTGGCAGTACCCAAATATTTTGTTTACTCAATTTCTCAATGTTTGGTCATAATTTATTTTCATGTTCACTTCTTCGATTTTAAAAACTGTTTTCTTCACTAGCTTCAGAAACTTTTCCGTTTTCCAGTTTTGACAAAGGATTTTAAAACGTGTTATAAATCAAACATAAGTATATGTATTACAATGAACTTCGTTACCACAGGCAGGGTCAAGCTCACAAGCTGGCAACGACCGTTCATACAACAAATTATTGTAAAATCTCACTTGTGGAAATTTGGCAATCTCGCCAACCATGCCGGCAAGTCGACCTGACCTACATCCACCTAACCAGGAAATAAAGCGTCGCGATGTCGTGATCGGCGAGTAGCAGCAGCAGCGCCGCGAAATGCCGTCGAACCCGAGAATCAGCTGAAACCGAGGCCACTGACACCGCTTCTCGCGATCGGCAACTGGGTCTCCGATTCTCTATTAATATAGGTATGACAATCTGATAAATAAATTTTAATTAAGTATAATTATGTGCCAAGTTATAAAATATCTTTTTCTGACAAAAAAAAGATATGAACTGGCTAAGAATCGAACTGAGGCATCTCTTTTTTTTTAAATAAACAAGGTGGTGATAAAGAAAGGGACCGGCTCTATGAGTGACATACCGTCTATTGGACCAATAACCGTTCCTCGATGATGTTTGTAGAGTTTTGGTTAGTGCAGGTTGGCCTATATTACTTTAAACCAATTTCTTTGAGCTTTCTTCCAACTTTACGCGCACTAACTCTGATTCCACGAGCTTCTTCAAATCCGTTTCTTGTTTGAACTGCTATTTGAACCCTATTTCGAAGTTTTGCAACGCCATCATCTACAGCCGGAGCATTTCCTGCCTTGACCTCATCACCTAGGTCTTCTTATATGCTCTTCAGTTTGCCTCCAACGTTTAACATTGTGATGGATCGTCGAATTGGTTTAACCGAACATGTCAGCAACATCACTGTAAGATCGACCATTATTACAGCTCTAGCGATATCCATTACCCATTATGGACTCGTTCGGAATCAATATTATGATCACAACAAGAACTAGCCGAATTTTAACAATAACTTATAAAAAAAGCACGATCTTTAATGAAGTCAAGGTAAGCATTTCCAATACGATTAACATAAGCGTTGACTTTGACTTTGACATTAACTAACATGATAAAAGTTAACAAAACAAACAAAAATTGTAGTTATAAATGCAGGTCTATCTAGACCTAAGCAACGCAAAAAATAATTCTATTATAAGAATTATCTACAGCTGAGTCTCTATGGAAAGCATTTGTAAAATCGCAGGCTAGTGAAATTGTTGCAAATGGTTTTAGAGCTAAGGGCATTGTTCTCTTCAACCCCTATATTTTCCCAGATGTCGATTTTATAAGTGACGAAATTAAGACTGAGAAAAAAAAAAGAAGAGACAGAAAATAGTTTCGCCTCAGAAACTCAGCCAGGATGTTTTACGTGGGTAAACACAAATCAGTATTCAGCACTTCCGGAAAATGATTCTGAAGCGTCATTTTCACCGGTTCTTCGTTCGTGCACTCCAGGCCAGGAACATATTGTTCACGTTCAGTTAAATAGCACCCCCGTGGATCAGCCAAGAGATTAACAAGATTTAAACATTCACAAATCTCCATCAACAGGCTCTGAATTCCATCGATGTTGCATCCATTTCTGTCATTAAGCAGGAAACATCGAATCGCTGAAGAAAGTCATGCAAATCTGAAGTTATCACTTCATCAAAATGATTTAGAGGAACCACCTTCTACTCCTAAAAAGTCGCCCCAAAAACGAAAAGTATTTCCGAAACCAATACCGAAGGGAGGCATCTAAGCAACAAAAGAAATGCGATGATGCTGATCGCGACCAAGACTCCAACGCAGAAAACGAACCGTTTGTTCTGGTTGACGATGATAAAGATGCCATATGTCTGTTTTGTGATGGTCGTTTTTCAGAGGACCACAGAGGGGAGCTATGGATTTGTTGCCTCATGTGCAATATGTGGGCACACGAGCAATGTTCGAGAGCAGAGAAAGACAATTATGTTTGTGATTTTCGCAGATCGTTTTCCAATTAAAACAGGTTAATATGTAAGTTTTTTATTAAGAATATAAAGCTCATTTTGTTACCCCTCAGGTTTTTGTGTCATTTCTCATTCTGGTTATATTTAAGTCTGTCTTCCTATATGAAATTGACATTATTATATATTTCCTCTCAAATCACAGTAATTTCCGTCTATTTGATACTTTCTTGTTTCTACAATTATAGAAGAGTCTTAGGGCTAGGTGCATGCCGATTTTTAGATGTTTTGAAAAATTTAAAAGTTAATAAAAAACAAAATGGGGGCCCATATTCGGGCCTTCTCCTCTACTCTGGAATAGTCTAATAATAATTTTATACCTAGCGTAATATAAATAAATATTTAGATGTTCTTTATTGAAATGTTTGCTATTCGAAAGACTCCATAGTCTATAAGTAATTTAAAAATGCTTATAAAGGGTGTTGTGAAAATGATTTGGATACTTGATCAGGTTAATTTACGTTACAAAATAAAGGTAGTAAGACATCTAATTAGTTGAAATGATAACTTGACTTTTTGCACAACTGATTTACTGAAAATAAAAATGTTTCATTGTAGTTTGGGACTGAACCGTAAGGTTTATCGACTAGGATGAAAAGCATGTAACTTTTTTATTTAGTATTTTATTAGCATTAACGCGGCACATTATTGTTTTGTAATATCTGTCAAAACAAAAAAGATATGCGAAAAAATAAAATATGGGTTTCAGGTAAAGTGTCCTCTGGTGACTTAGTAGGGCAAAATTTTTGTGATAGATTAATAGAAATCACCACGCTCTCACGCAAGTCTCTGCGCCAAATATCAAGTTGATTGGCAAAAATATTAATTGCCTGATATTAAAAATAAGGAAAAAAATTAAAGTTTGATTGGCTGTAACTTGGAATATATATATACAGGGTGTCCGGAAAGTAGGTGTACAACGTTTGACGACAGACTCATGACGTCAAAATAGGTCGATCTAAGCCGACTTAGTTATATCCAAAATTGTCTCGTTTAGCCGGTAAAGGGCGTCAAAAATTTGTAAAAATATTGTTTTTTTCTAAATTACGTGAGAACCTGTTAATCGATTTTAATGATTTTTAGTATGTAGACTAATACTATAAAATGACATTTTCTAGTAGTATAGTCACCAGCTGTAAATAAGTGGAAGGGTTATAAAACTGATATAATACGTCAATATTTCTCCCGATTTTTTATATTAACGGCGTTATGACAACCCCGATATTTTTGTCGAGTGAGTGGATGTATTTGGGAGCTATTTTACCTCTTCAATATTTTTCGTTGGATAAGCTGTTTTGCCAGAAAAAAAAATTTACAATTACCTGCATACATTAATAATTAATGTTAACATTAGTAATAAAATTAAAATCAAATTACCTGTAACAATAATTTTTTTAGTGATCTTGTTGCTATGGCATTTAATAATTTGACAATTATTGACAAATTGTCGCCAGTCTATGAAATTGACTAAAGTATACGATCAACACTCTTGAATTACAAGTTCATTCATTAAACATGGAAAATTATACGAACTCTGAGAAGGTTGACATGCTTCTGGTATACGGGTTTTGTCAAGGAAATAGGCGTCTGAGTATTAGTATATTAATATCGAGCGTCATCTTCGGGAAACGGGCAGCTTTGAGATAAAAATTTAAGGCAGGGGTCGTATGCGAACAACTCGAACTGTGGAAACAGAAGAGAACATTCTGGAAAGAGTTGAAGAAGAACCAAGTACCAGTACCCGTCGCTTAGAACGTGAGTTACATGTTCCTATCACGTGCAAAAAGTCCAGGAACTTTTACTGGCTGATCCCTCCATGCGGCTTACATTTTGTCAATTTATTAGAAAGAAAAGAATCCGTGAACCAAATTTTTGTAGAAAAATATTGTTTACTGACGAGGCGTGCTTTACGAGATCTGGAGTAACCAATCTGCACAACGAACATATTCTGCAACCATTTTAATAACCCCGAGACATTAAATAGGGTCCAATATTATTATTTAAGGAGTGTTAATAAGTGTATTCAGCAAGATGGCGGTCATTTTACACATTTGCTTAAGTAATGTTTTCATTTTACTTCGTTTCTTACAATATTTTTAATACATACCTACTTCCAACTTTGTTGTACTTTGTTTTATTATTACTGATAATAATTGATGTATGCAGGTAATTGTAAGTATTATTTTGCTGGCAAAACAGCTCATCCAACGAAAAATATTGAAGAGGTAAAATAGCTTCCAAATACATCCACTCACTCGACAAAAATATCTGGGTTGTCATAACGCCGTTGATATAAAAAATCAGGAGAAATGTTAATGTATTATATCAGTTTTATAACACTTTCACTTATTTACAGCCGGTGACTATACTACTAGAAAACGTCATTTTATAGTATTAGTCTACATACTAAAAATGATTAAAATCGATTAGCAGGTTCTTACGTAGTTAGGAAAAACCAATATTTTTACAAATTTTTGACGCCCTTTGCCGGCTAAACGAGACAATTTTGGATATAACTAAGTCGGCTTAGATCGACCTATTTTGACGTCAGGAGTCTGTCGTCAAACGTTGTACACGTATTTTCCGGACACTCTGTATATACGTTTTGATTTTTTGTTAGATGATTTACTACTTTTATTTTCATTTCCTACTTACTATCCAAACACATTTTTCCAACACCCTTTTTAGGGTAGGTTAGAATTACCTGAACGGCATGTAAACCTAATCCATCTTCTCCTCCTCCGACACGAAGGACTCAGAAAGTTTAAGATTTTTTTTAATAACCTAAGTCGCTGGCATAATGTTTGTTTAACTTATAGTTAAAAGTATTTTACAATGTTGTTCTGTCGATTTTTGAACTATTGTTTTACTGGAACATCGGCCAGAGTTTATTCACCTTGCCGACTGCGATTATTAGCTG
Source organism: Polydrusus tereticollis (assembly GCA_963920685.1). Lineage (NCBI taxonomy): Eukaryota > Metazoa > Arthropoda > Insecta > Coleoptera > Curculionidae > Polydrusus > Polydrusus tereticollis. Next base: position 140,411,986 of record OY987328.1, read on the forward strand.
TCTCTTCATTTTTTTGTAAAATCATTCCACGAACCGTGAAGGCATTGCAGTTTTGCAAATGTATTTTAAGGAACAATAAGATATTTTTATATTCTTTGCAACAGAATAAGAAGAAAGAAGCAAAACTGGGAAATTATTTTAAAAAATATTAAATATCAGTCCTTGTAATAAATACTTAAAATTTGTCCTTTGTTCACCTACAACAAGGATGTAGCTGAAATCGAACAAAAATAATTAATTTCTGATTTTTAATAAAAAGTAACTTAGTCTTTTAGGACAGGCAAACCATCTAAATCATAATTTATTTTTATATTTTTCTGATTTTTGGTAGTTGGGAATTTGCTTCTTTTTCCTAAGTTACGGCTTCCTCAAAAGCGGCACCGTCATATATAGCGGCCGTCAAAATCCCGTGAATTACGTCACACAGCAACAGTGGAAAATGCGGCAAGTTGTAAAGTCAGGAAAACGACGAAAGTTGTGAAATGGTGCCGTTTTCTTTAAATATAATAGTATGGAAGACATGTATCTTTCGCTTGTAATCATTTTAGAAGATGAAGAAGAGGTTAAAAAGAGAGAAAGAATGGAAGTTATATAAAAATCGCGCAGAAGAAGGCGCGTATGAGTTTACCTAAACCTAGATCAACAAACGTTGAGCCAACTGTCCCGCTGACACCGCTTTGAATATGACGGCAGCACTGTCTTACGTCACGGTATTAAGAAATGCTCTGTAATTCAATGCCGCTTTCGAGGAAACCTCAGCTTTATCTGGCCTTTGCAATTTGGGCTGATAAGGGAGACAACTACCTTCTCGTCCTTAACTTATGCATAGTTTTATTTGAATTCATTAGTCGGCTTCGATGCCTGTTATTTGACGTTTATTAGTTTTATGTATTGTTAGGCTAAGATGATGCCATTATATTGACGAAATATGTAACCGAATCAAATAAAATAATTTTTTGTTGAGACCGAGACTTCGTGTTGTTTTGCATTTGAAGACTTCAGGTCTCTTAGAGCAATATAAACTTGAACATGAACTTACAAGAACGTGTCCAAAAAGCGTCAGTTGCGTTCTATGTCTGCAAGCAAGTCATTGGTAAAAAGTTGACCCTCCATTATAGTACATTGGATTTATGTGGCCATCGTAAGCCCTATACTTACTTACCTACTGGTCTGGTGGACTGCTTTGGAAAGAGCCTAACTAAGACACAACGTGCAGCTTATTTAGGAATAACTAGTGCCCTTCACTCAACACTGTCGGCGGCATTATAAGTGATGTTACATCTGCTACCCGTGGCTATTTATGGAAAAAGCATGGCTGCACAAAGTGCTCGAGGACCAAAAGAGTCGAAGTGCTGGAACGACACCAACTACGGGCACAGCAATATACTAACGACATAACATCCAATCCAAGATTTGCAAAAGACAACTGATCACATCGTCCCACTAAAAGACTTCAGAGAGAGTTCTTCTGTGCTCATTCCAAGTAGAGAAGAGCTAACAATGGCAACAGAGATCACTTGGTTTTCACAGATGGTTCAAATGTTGTCAGAGTGGGAGCTGGTACCTTCTCTGAGAGCATGCAAATACAGAGATCATTGAGACATTCAGACGACTGCAGCATTTTTCAACAAGAAGTTACGGCAGTAGATAAAGCAGTAAATATCCAGGAACATCCAGACCTGAGTGCAGCTGCGTCAATATGTATCTATATACATAGTAAAGTAGCGATAAAGACAATTTGTTCCAACAACATTAAATCAAAACTAGTAAGGCGCTGTCGCAACAATCACTGCATACTGCCAACCATCGAGTCACTCTGCATTGGGGATCCTGGTCGTCATAACGTAGATGGCAATTGGTCTGCTGATATGCGCTCGTCAGGAAGGGTGCGAGCTTTTCTGCCAATTTAGCAGAGAATATCGTTGCTAGACCACTGGGATCGGTAAAACAGGAGATAGATCGCATAGCCAAACAACTTGCAATAAGCAGATGGATAGAGCTAATAACCTGTACCATCTCCAAGCAATCGTGGCTCTTACTCGGTAACAGGAGAATCGCAGTGTTATTACAACATAGTCGTAAGGATCTAAGTAATATCACTGCCGTGGTAACCGGACACTGCCTTTTCGGTAGACATGCCGATGATATGCAAATACCAGCCAACGGCTTCTGCAGAAGTTGCAGAGACAAAGTAAAGGAGGAAAGCATTCAACACTTCTTGTGTGAATGCCCCGGCCTTGCAAGAAGCAGGCCTAATGCCTTGGACGAACCATTATTTAATAATCTGGAGGAAGTAAGCAACTTACAACTGGGTCGATTTACTAGGTTTATTACCAGTAGTGGCTGGTTTGAGTGAGCTGCGAAGATTCTTCTGCATTGTACGTCGCACTAGCCATCGAGGAGCTGATGTGGATAGAACATGTGTGGTATCACAACGGTTGTTGTAGGACTACGTGAGGCTATTTGGACACTGCCACTCTAACTTAACCTAACCTAGCCTGGAGCAATATGGACACTTTCTTTAATTTTACTGAGTAATTATCAAACAACCGATTAAAAAAATGTTCGGACATTTTGCGGACGCGGTGCGCTGTCATCGCTTGGGCTCGGCGCGATGATGTGAAGACTTCGCCATACCCGTGCTCGGTGCGGATATTTTTTATATTTCAACCGCAGGATTGTGTTTCAACCTTATAAATATGGAGTTAATTTTAACATAATGTGTTATTCTTTAAAGATGCTTTAACAAATTCTAGGTTGTTCTGTTATTATTCCAAAACATGTTTAGTCGAACTGAACAAAGAAGTAAGCAAAATACGATAAACGAGGTCACAAGTTAGCAAAAAATAGTGTGAAGACCATTTGCTTATTACTATATGGTACACTTAATAGATCGAAACTAGGTCTGCGTGGTAAAAAATACTGACAAATGAATAAATCACCCAACAACATTATCTAAAAAGTAATTTGTCATTAATCTACAGCAAAAAAACAGTTGGTAGTACCCAAACAGCTACACCGCTCTAACCTAGACGTAGTTATAAACATGTTAAGGTTGCAAATTTAAGATGTGTAAGTAATAAAATGTACACAAATTTTATTAGGTAACGACACTGATCTCTTTTAAATTGCGGTCACATCTTGTTTATTTTTCTATTTAGCCCATCAGTAAAAGTACATCATGTGGTAATTATTTTGCTAAAATTAATATAGCCATACCTACATTTAAATTTTAAAAATAGAAACTGAATGTGTCCTCTTAAACCCAGTACTTGATAAATAGGAGTTTTCCATTTATAATTTCTATATATTTCTCTCTCTGTCTTTATTTAAGCCCATATAAATTCGATCGGGTTTAATTTGCAGTGGTAAGGAGAGAGTCTAAGCACTTTGCCATTTCATCGACTACATATTTTTTTAATGCATTTTTATATAAATTGGCTAGTACCAATATTTCTTTTTTTAAAGAATCTATTGGAAATTTTATTGGTCTTAAACTTAGCCATTCTGTTATTTCAGGTTTACGTCACGCACTTGTCGGTAATTTTTCCGTCAGCTTAGAGTGAAAACTTGCATTATCCAATACAATTATTGCATCCAATATTTGCTCGAATCATTCTTCAAAGACATCGGCATTCATATCTTCCTGAGAGTCTCCTGTATTTTTAGATTGGAACATGAGTAGACCACCTTTAACAAAGTCTCCAGAACTTCCAATATGGGTTATGATAAGTCGATATCCCAGTGTGGCCTTCACTTAGCCATGTTTCGTTTAGGTAAAATATTTTTTTGTTTTCTTCTGTGGCTTTTCGGATGCTTCTTAACTAATTTCTTCTCCAACAGACGATATTGCTTCTGTCTATTAAAATCGATTGCCTATTATGTTTTTTCCACCAAAACCCCATTTTTTTTTATAATTTTCAAAGCGTATTTCTACACATAAATGGGTAGTTCTGGTCTTATCGGATTGAGGACAAAATTTTGTCTAGCGTGAGAATTTCTTTTTTATAAAGAAACTATGAACTTTTCGCCTTATTTCTTGCATTAAAATGTCATCCAGCTCAAGTTATGGTAGTCCTGGAGAAATTTTTGGAGGTTTGACGCCAACACTTTTTTCTTCTTTTAAAAGTTTTTATATTGTTGTTTTTCCAACGTTAAGCATATCTGCTGAAAATTGCATTACATTGTCAACACTCAAATCCGTTCTTACTTTTAATAGAATCGTAACAGTTAAGAATTAATTTTTTTTAAATTTACTGTACATGGACCGACTCTAGAGCGTTTAGGCAATTGTTGAAAATTCTCCATATTTAATTAAAGAAACACTAACACTTTATACTTTGACTAGTTTCACTGAGAAAGAAACACCCAAGGTAGGTTATGTATAGATATAAATAGGTGTATTATTCCAATAGAGGCACCTATAAATGCATAATAACCACATAATTAGCAAACAGGTAACCAGGACTAGGTATGAAAAAAAAAAGGAAATAAAATGATTAGAGGTGAAACGGAATAAGCACCTAGACTCTTATCAGTTTTGATAAAAATGCTTTCTAAAATTCCAGGTAAATGGTACGGCTGTACATAATTTTAAGCTTAAAAAATTTAATATTGAAATAGATAATTGAAGACAAAACTTGAATTTAATGTCGATACTTGTACTAATTCTGCACAAATTTAAAAATTCATGCCTTTTTAAACCTATACATGCCGAAAAATCTTTACACGCCCATGGAGACGATGGTTTTGATTGATTTATTACTTTGCGTCATTTAAAGATATATAACCGGTTACGAAATGTGATCCTATTTTGAAAATATTGGCCATACAATTCCTGAGGAAGTGGTAACGGTGTAGATTTAGGTGGCAAGGGTGATAATTGTGCTATCTCAAGGTATCGCAATATTATAATGATTATGTATGATAATGACATTTATTTTTAGGAAGATTACACCAAAAGGCAATTAATTGAGGTTTTACAAAGTTTAAAACTACAAAAGGAATACTTCTGTGAATATTTCCCTCATATATAAAAAATCTCATAAGAAGTGTGGTCTTTCGCAAGAATTACAGCGAATATTTCACTCATGTATAAATTTTCCCATAAGAAACGTTAGAAATAAAAAAATATCAGCGGATATACAAAGTTGCCTAGACAACGTTGTATATCCAACACACAACAATCGAACCTATTTGACGAGACAGTTTTTTTTTTACCTTTTTACTGCGAACGTGATCGTTATTGTTATGAGTTCCCTTCGGGAAATGCATTGCTTTTGAAAAACAAACCCTCTCAACAGATAACGACAAAGATATAATTATGGCATAAATGAAAAAATAATATGTATTTCATTCTAGAAATATTCTCCCTAAATACCGCTCGTGCATAAAAATTAACCAGATAATTTTCATTCAAGCTTGTTATACTAATTCCACTCGTTCTTCGAACTCGTGGAATTATAAATAACAAGCTTTCATGAAAATTATCGGTAATTTTTAAGCACTCGTGGTATTACCCCCGATAATTTCACAGTAGAAGCGATAATTCCACAGTAGAAGCGATAATCCCCCAGTACGTAGCTATCAATCATAATCAAGTTTTTACTACTACTGTGTACTAACAATCATACAAATCCATAATTTTTGACTGTTTATAAATATATTATTTATTATGTACTTTTTTTAATTTTAATACTAACTTAATACTTTACATTATATTTATAAATATATTTAAAAAATAATAATAATAATATTATATTTTCTTTACCAACATTGGAGGCGTCTGTTGCATATCCTGGTATATGGGTATTTAAGTGTAACCACGGTTACCGCAAAAACTTTTATTATTGAACTTACTTATGTCAATCTGCGACATTTAAAAAGTGAATTGATTACAAATCAAGATTTCTTTAAAGATATGGAACGTCTTGGTAGTCACTCTATAAAAGAAATTTATACAAGCATTACCAACAGCACAATACAATTTTTCGGGAAATATTCCACCGAATACCACTCGTGCATCAAAAATAACCAGATAATTCTGCTTTCAAGCGTGTTGTAGTATTGTAACTGCATTCGGTTATTTTCATTTTTGATTAAATTTCGAAAAAGCCCTCCTTCTTCTAAGTCGGGCTCTTTCGGATTTAATCAAAAATGAAAATAAACTCATTTAGTTACAATACAACACGCTTTCAATCAGAATTATCGGTAATTTTGATGCACTAGTGGTATTATACCCGATAATTATGCAATAAATCTATAATCATAAATATAATTTTTAATAATAAAATAACTTGTAATTTCACATTTAAACATAAATAAAATATTAATTAATGGCTTATTTATTTTTATTACAAACCATGATTAAATTCTAAGCAAAATACGGACCTGTTCGGCCATATTTCAATTTTACAGCTGGCACTGGTTTTTCCTAATATTGATCAGTTGGCCACTTTCTTATATCTCTGAATATACTTTATCTTTAGCTACCGCGAGATACCTCCAATTGCCATGAAATACTTCGAATTACTTGCGAAAAACCTGACATTACTTGCAATACTCATGATTTTGCAATACGTGTACATATTCTTTGGAGTGGTTACCCCTTGGGGATTTCCAGAAACTTTGTATTCCTTATCACACAAAACATTTATTTTTCCTGGTCGCCGATTTAAAACGGAAAGTCCCTTTAACTTGTTTATTTCTCATCCACTCATTTTTCATCCCCTAATCGATATTCAACATATTGACAAAATTTAGTTCACGCCTACGATTTTATAAACAACCATCTGCAATTCGAGGTTTTTAAAATGAAAAACGTACACGAGCCCATAAAAGGGCCCAAAGACCGCTCAGAGCCCTGTAACAAATAGTTTTATAAAGAGCTTATACAGAAGTACACAACTTTCGACTGACCACTGTGGTCAGTGAAGGATTATGACGAATTTATGAAGTGAAGGGCCTGTACTAATTGGGATGACGAAGGGCTTGCAAGGTGTGTGTCCGTCTTTCATGAAGGATTAGCAGTAAGACCGACTGGCGGCGCCGCTGTCCGGCAAGAATGGGCATGAAAGAGTTGATATCCAGATGCTTTCGCATGTGTGGTATTATTGGGCATTCTCAAATTTTTTCGAGCTTTTAAACATTTAATTGACCATGTTAAAATGTGCTTAATTTGCGAACAGCGGTGCTTCCGAGCTGACGTGACAGTCTATTTTGGTTCCCAGCGAAATACAGATTCTACCTTATCAAGAAAATTGGAAGTAAGGTAAAAATTATTGAATAAATTAATTATGTAATAAGCGGTCCTCTTTGGGGGCGATGAGCGAATTAATAAATTTCATTTTTAGCTTTTATATACACTAAGCTTTTCTTGTATCTATTAGATATACAGAGTGGCTTAATGTAACTCGAATGCCGAGGTTAACCGGAAGTTGGTACTTTTGGGAAGACAATAAAAAAGTAAGATAGGGATATGTAAGCCGTTTCGCTTTAAGACGTACCGTTAGAAAGTTAGGAGCTGAAAAATTGAAATAAGTCATTTTTCAAAAGTCGATATCTATCCAAATTATCAAGTATTCAAGGTAAGGTCAGAACTTTACCGAGTCAACCATTTCACATTTAACACGTTTTGATGGCACCATTGCGACCAAAACACAGGAAAAAGCAAACTTACTGGTTGTCGCTCACCCTCTTTTCACTATGCATTAACGATCTTTTGGAAAAAACTGATACTCCTATATATAGCTTCGCTGATGACAGCACACTTGTTTCATCTTTAAATTTGGATGCCCGGACGTCGACTGCCAATACATATCTCAATTGGCAGCAATAATTCTCGAATCTTAACAAAGACCTGGAAGAAATTCTGTTTTGGGGTGATACTAATCTAGTAGAATTTGACGCTAAAAAGACACAGGCGGCAGTTTTTTCTAAAAAAGTTAATGTTGAAGAACCGGATATAGTCATGGCACGACATCCGATTCCCTTGGCTTCATCAATTGATTTATTGGGCGTCAATTCGGATAGTTTTATGTGTTGGTATAGTCACGTTGGAAGCGTGTAGTATGGTATGCTGGATAGTTATTTATTTGGCCCTTTCATTTTGGAGAATCGCCTCACAGGATACCACTACTTTTATTTTTTACAAAATGCATGTATTAGAAGGACGACTGGAGAATGTTCCTGTAAACATCAGAATGCAAATGTACTATCAGCACAATAAAGCTCCTGTAAATTTCGCTCGTCAGGTCAATCAACAATTGGACGAAAGATTTCCATTGCGTTGGATTGGTCGTGGTAGTTCTATTAATTGGCCTTCAAGATCTCCAGACCTCATAGCACTAGATTATTGTTTATGGGGCTGGTTGAAAAATGAAGTGTATAAAGTCAAGGTGCACACTCGGGATGCATTAATTCGACGTATTAGAAATACTGCAGCCAATATTAAAGAAGAAACGTTCCCCGACACTCCATCACTCGACAGTTCATCACACGACATCTCATCACGGACACTTCATCACGGCGACATCGTATCACAACGACACTTCATCACATCCCATTTCATCACTACGCCAATTCACCACACACAATTTCATCACATCAATTCGAAAAGTAGTATAGAATTACCTAGTATTTATTTATTTCTTATTTATTAAAGTATTATTTCCGTGACAAAAATTGCAATTACAAACAAAATAGAGGAAATGCTATACATAAATCAAAACAAATATGACACTGTTCTGAGAAATATTATTAAATAAAACCACCAAAAGTAATTAGGATTTTAAGACCTCAATTTTAGTGAAAATATTAATGATGGATTTATCCAATGGTTAGCCGATGGGACTTTTAAAGTTTGTCCAGACTTATACTTTCAGCTATACAGTATTCACGTACAGGAAGAAAGCACCTCGTGGCCTTGCGTTCTGGCATTATTACCAGGTAAATCACAGGAAATATATTTAAGGCTATTTATTGCTCTGAAGAATTTAATACCAGAGGCAACTTCAACAAGAATTCTTAGAGACTTCGAGATGGCAGCAATGAACTCCTTCCAAGAAGTATTCCCTACAGCACAAATATCTGGATGTTTTTTCCACCTCTCTCAAGCTGTCTTAAGAAAAGTTGGAGCGCTCGGATTAAAAAATATGTACACAAAATCGCCTCATGTTTCTCAGAACAGTGTCATATTTGTTTTAATTTATGTATAACATTACCTCTATTTTGTTTGTAATTGCAATTTTTGTCACGGAAATAATACTTTGTATATTATTTAATGTAATATATCTATCCCTACTATTTTCTATTATTTTAATATGTTTTTGTCAAATGCTATTTGGTGGTTTTATTTAATAAATAAAAAATAAATAAATACTAGGGAATTCTATGATTTAAATCGTAAGAGGTAATTCTATACTACTTTTCGAATTGATGCGATGAAATTGTGTGTGGTGAATTGGCGTAGCGATGAAATGGGATGTGATGAAGTGTCGTAGTGATAGGATGTCGCCGTGATGAAGTGCCCGTAATGAGATGTCGTGTGGTGAATAGTCGAGTGATGAAGTGTCGTGGATTCAAGAAGAAAGACATGAAGTAATTAGGAGAGCAACGTGCGCTCTTCGTAGGCGAAGCAGAAAATGTTTAGAGATCAACGGCGCTATTTTTGAACATTTATTTAAAAAACTCCTGTAGTTTGGGCCGTCTCTTCCGAATAACACTGTATATTTTTTAATTTTATTTCGAATAACATAATTATATGTTTGTGGATAAATCTTACGTGGTACATTATACTATAATAATTATTATATTACACATATTATTTATAAACTTAAAACAAAGTGCTTATACTAATAGAAAATTTCTAACCAAGAATTACTAATAACCGCAGTTTTAATATTTGTTTGTTAAGAATGTCAACAGACTTTCCCGGAAGCGACTGGTGTGAAAGCGAGAAAATGCAGTGAAAGCTGGTAAATTTTTATGATTTCTTATGAATTTATAGAAATCCGAGATTAATTATTCGAAATAAAAACATTTAAATGACATGTGGTTTGGCATTGCACATAATGTAAAAATCTATTCGTACCTACTATATAAATGTTTTCTGGGAGAAAAATATATTTGTTTTCTTATTGTAAATCGGTTGGGATGATCTGTGAAGAAAGCGGAGTTTGATTCTTATATTAAATATCATATTTTAGCATTTAATGTTGCAACAAGAACAATATATATATTGTTTGATAAGTAACGTAACCCCCGACAGTGTATTTTGAACTTAGGTACCACTATTCTATAATCCTAAGTATTCAACGCATGATATGATACAATCAGGGGTCCAGGGCTTGTTGTTTTTATCCAGTGGCATGTCGAAGTACAAGAAACAAGTACTTTTGCCGAAATCAAAAATAGGTTTTTCACATTGAAGTGTACTCTCGACATTTGGAACAAAAATATTGCGTTGTTTATTTGCGTGGTAATTAGAGACCAAAATATTCAGGGTAGTAAAGCGATATATTTACAATTACATTACAATGGAATATTCTTGAACTAGATAATCTCCTAGGAAAACAAAAAAATAATCTAGAATGCAACAGAACCGCCTAGTTACAGTAGCGAATTATGGCCGATCAAAATACAAACAAAAAAAGGAATTAAAGCCACATAAATTGACTTCCGGAGAAGGTCTGAAGAGAGATTCAAAATGGAAGGAATTACATGATATGAAATAATCCATTAAATAATAGCACTAGCACATACAATAATGAATGACATTCTGACAAAACAACTGGTTTGTTTCGGGAATAAATCTGGAGATTGGAGAGGAGGAATAGATCTTGAACTAAGGGAAAGAGGGTTAAAAGAGGACGTAGTTAAGGGACAGAAACATGGACATTGGGCACCGGGGACGTCTGAGAACGTTGTAAACTGATTTATACATATAGCACACACGCTATCTCTAAGAGGTCTTTACGCAATGCTAACACAAATTCCTGAGGTTATACTAAGACGATTAAGCCCAGGTACCCAAAAATTTATTGTTGCCGAGATACAGGGTTATTATTATTAATTTTTCAACATTTCTCCGAATATTTATCTGAATTGTAGCTTTGCACCAAAGCAAGTTTTTTTTTTGGGATACGAGGTCTAGACCTGATAACGCCTTTGATGTAGAGTACGACACACGATAAATGGTCATAAGTAACTTATGCCTTTATACTTTATACCTGCTGTTGGCAAATAAACCATTTCGGTTCAGGGTGGTAGTAGGAAAATTAAAATAATGTTTGTATATCTACAAAAATTTATTGTGTATCGCTGACTTTGACGTAAATTATTAATATGCGTAAAAGTAGTAAGCAGTAATATATAATTTTTATTATACAGGGTGTCATACGTAGAAGTTCCACCCCCCTTTATTTTCTTTAGTTTTTGAGATATCGGAATAAATTTTGTTTTGTTTAAAAACGAATGGCAAAGGCTTTTTTGACATCTGTGTAATTACCGGGTTGAAAATGCGGAACTTCTAGGTGGAGATCCTGTATAAAACCGTATGAGTAAAATGAGTCATCTCAATAGTTTGAATCTATACTATAACTATCATCCACTGATATAATTAAAGGTTTTATGTTTTCCCAAAATTTTCTATAATTATTTTTGACTTCAAGTACATGATTAACGCATGCTCTCCAACTGCTCTCTGGTATTAATTCACACTTAGTTTTAATTAATTCAATTACATTAGCGGACATTTTTGGGTTTACATTATTGCGTCTAACTTTGTTTTTTAATTCGGACCATAATATCATTTCTATAGGATTCAAATCGCAATGGTAGGGGGGCAATCTAAGTGGTATGTAACCGGATGCTTTTATAGCCACATCTACGCAATATATTTTATCATACGATTTGGTTTTTAGTACCTCAACTATTTTTTTTTTGTATAATTATCTTCAAAATAGGCTATGTTGGCTAAGGAACTCTTGCAGTAAAGTTACCTCTTTTTTGCTGCTTATGGTTGGTATTTTCAAATGATTTAATAATAATTCGACAATTTCTAATGTGTCGACAGGTATAATTAACTGTACCTAAAATACGTGCATTATCAAAATAAAAACATAATACCTTCCTGCTACTGGCAAAGGCTTACAAACTAGCCCTTAATTGCTTTATGGGGGGTAAAGTAACCCGGCCGTTATAAAGCAGGTAAAATCATGTCCATTTATCCTGTGTCGGACTATACCCTGCAGAGAGCACCACCAGCAGTCCAAGCATACATTTATTTCGGAAACTATCAACTTTTGGACTAAGATAAGTTGGGCTAGATCGTCATATTTCAGCTTTAGGAATTTGTGCTGCTCTTTTGTACAAACCTTTTCGAGACACCCTGTATTTAAAGAGGGTAGTTTTAAAACATTACGGATACTCGAGGTGTGGACGGAATTTTGAGGATGGGTATTTGAAAATAACGCGCCCAATGTAAACTAAGCAGTCACAGAAAAAAAGTGAAATTTTTAAAATGCTGTTATCATCAGAGTATTAATCCTAATAACCACCCCACACTAGAGGCACTGCCAAAAAGTCAAGAGGTTTTGGTGCATCTCTTTTGCAGTCTTCCTGCGGGCTCGTTCGGCTTCGACCACGAAATAAGTAAACGACCGTAGTGTGGAGGTCTTTGACCGTAACTCGCCCTGACCTACTAACTTTGCGAGGTCGATGATCTGCCATTCTAGTTTCGCGGTGGCGGCGATAACCGCCAAAAGGGGCGGCAAACGCCGCCTTTTGCAGTGAGAAGAAGGAAGTCGGGCCGTGAGAACGCCGGCCGCAGCCATATGAGGCTGTTGGCGTGCCGTGTCGGACCAACTGGTAATGCGGAAGACAGATGTATCTTTTAATTCTAAAAACAGATTTAAACAGCAATGTTTTTTACAATGTGCATTTGTAATTCTAGATTTTTTTTTGAACTTTACTACTAAAGAACTTTTACAGTACAAGGCAAATCTTTTTTATTGAATGACCAAACAAAAATATTTACATTTTCTTTAAACATTATTTAGGCCTATTATCATTAGCTTAGGTTAGTTTAGAAAACAGCCGTTAACTTCTCAGTCATAGAAGACTGCCTATATGCACTAAAGAACCTAGCACAACACAACAGGATTTTCCCAGAGTGGGTGCCATGAAACCAAAAAGTCAAAAAGGGAGCGGAAGCGGGAATGTTTATTGACTTAAACCAACAACGTGTCGACTCTCGTACACAACGGTATAAAGAGCCATGAGAGAAAAACTACCTAGACTACACTAGCACTACTGGATGCAGATCTCGCGGCTCAGAGAATTGCGACTATTCATTATGGAGCCCTGCAAGAAAGGGAAATTGACAACCCTGCCGCAATTCAACAGGTAGAGACGTCTGATATACTTCTGGTAGGACACTGCCAATTGAGGAGACAGCTGTACGTAATAGAGCTGGAAAAAGACCCCTCTTAGGCAGAGCATACGAAGAAGACAAAGATACCCCTCACCACGTCTTGTGTGTATGTCCAGCACTTACTCAGAAAACACCTTTGCACAGGAAGCCAACCCGAAACCCGAAGAAATAGCTAACGCCCTCATTATCAATGTCCCGACCTTCGTCAAAGATGCTGGTAATGATACCAACAAAGACTGTGTTTTACGTAAGTAGTTTATTATTAATTAAAATTGTGTATCTTCATAGCAACCACGACACAAACAAATGCATTATTCTTATAATGCATTGCTAGAATAGAAATATATCGATCTTTTTATTTTATTGTCGATTTTCATCTTTTTGCTTAATTCTAAATATGGAATAAAACTAGCAGGCTTATGGATTTTGACATCACGTCCAACAAAATATTGTTGCTCTGAAGCTCCCTGTTTATTTGCCAGCATCGAGTAAAAGTACGCTCTATTTTCCTTGCTCCACGATATTTACCTTAACATAAATAGTGGTGAGAAGGTTGCGGCTATATTTAGTGATTTTTCGAAAGCTTTCGATTGTGTGGACCATTAACATTGCTGCAAAAGTTACATTGCTATGGTTTTGATCAGCTGACAGTTGAGTGGTTTTCTTCCTATCTCTATTAAAGGAGGCAAGTGGTAAGGGTAGGCTCAGTATGCTCTGATACCTCCATCGTTACGAGAGGAGTGCCTCAGGGCTCGGTGTTGGGACCGGTCTTATTTCTCCTATATTTAAACGATTTAGCATTTTTGCATATTCAGGGCACATTTACACTATTTGCAGGTGACACTAGTCTCCTGTGGCATGGTGAAAATAAAAACGATTTAAGGTTGGTTATTGACAGGTAGAGATTGTGAGGTTAAAAAATGGTGCCATACAAACCTATTATGTTTTAATATTAACAAAACAAATATAATGACTTTTGGTTTTAGTTTTAGTGAGATAAATCTTAATGATCAACAAATTCAAAATAAAGCACAAGCAAGATAGTAAACTGAAATTTGAGGAGCACATAAATGTATTAAGCAAAAAATTGGCAGCTGGCTGTTATGCAATAAGGATAGTCTGTAACGAACTTAGTAACTCAACCGCTAAAATGGTTTATCGTTCCTTGTTTGAATCGCACTTGCGTTATCGTATTGTTTTTTGGGGATTTGCAAACAGGCAGTTGCTAAACTCCATATTTGTGTTGCAGAAAAGAGCAATTCGACATTTGTGCAGAGAAAATAACCGTAAACACTGTCAGCCTTTATATAGAGCAGAAAAAATTTTAACTGTACCGTCTTTATTCATTTTGGAAACTGTTTGTCTTTTGCATAAAGATGTTCTAGATCAGATGTTGAGGAATTTAAGTACAGTACTAGAACCAGCGTATGAAATGTTCGACTACTCATCCCTAAGACCACTCTTGTGAAACAGTCGGTCTTCTATAAGAGTAAAAAGATTTTTAATCATTTAGGTAATGAGCTGAAATCAATTTGAAACTTCGGCCAGTCTCGGAACTTCGGCCAGTCTCGGAAAAATGTCAGAGACATCTTATTGCAGAAAGCTTACTACAGTCTGGATGAATATTACAGTGACGTTTTATAGTTGGTTTGTGTTAATTTTATTGTTGTTGACAATGCATTTTATGTTTGTATGGGTGTATGTGCATACATGTATGTATGTGTATTTGTTTATACATATATATGTTTTTATTTTTACTTATATTTTATGGACTTTTTATACTCGCTTAGTTTATAGGAATTCAGTTTTATTTAACAATAAAGCATATATTGATTGATTGATCGATGGTCTGGTAGGAACCAAAGGGAGCACAATAAGCCACGAGTTATGAGCTTTGGTGCATTGAGTTATATAGATATAGAAACTTTATTACTTTTGTATGAGTCTGCTCGCTTAAGTCGTAAAGCCTTTAATACGGGATCTTTCGTGTGTTTTTAAGTTAGGTTAGACCTGTGACTTCTTTCTTTCCTCGTTTGCTTTGTCGGTATTGATCATATATATTTTTTATTATTATTCGGCAGTAGCTTTATTTCTTTTTGTGTCGTGCATGGTTAACTGGGATTTTGGTGCTGCTTGTTTTTGGTGCCTTTTTTTTAACCGTCCCTTTAGACGGTGCTGTGTTGATAATGCATCTTCACTATTTCTAGTACCTCCCTACTGTTGAATGGGCTCGCCAATGGGAAGCCAATCTAAAGGTAGTTTGTATGTCGAGTCAGGTCTTGCTCGTGTATGTGACTGTGTTATAAGTTCGTTGGTCGAAATATCCGTAGGTCTGTAGAAGTAGGTCATGATTTTTAGAAAGAACTCGTTTATGGTTTGTATGCTAAAGTAATTGTGTAGAACTCGGTTCATAGCATATCTCAGTACATTTCCTATTAGTTTCAGTGCAGTGTTCTGAACTACCTTGAACCTGTTCAGCACCGCCTTGCTTATGTTACACCATAAGTTAAAACCGGCCTGACCAAGACCTTGTAGAGGTTGACTTTTGTCCTGTTGCCAACTCTACTCCTCCTGTAAAGCAAGGGATAGATAGAGCTCAATTGGTGCAATGCAAGCTTCACTCTAGTAATTAATTTAAGCCTCCAATTCAGCCTTTGGTCGAAGATAATTCCCAGGTATTTAACTTCTTGGCACCAATTCACTTGTAGCTTAAGTTTAATGTGGCGCTGCAACCTCGAGATTATTAACCACGGTTGTTTGGATTTCGCAGTAATTGCAGTGTCATCGGCAAATAAATAGAGTTTATTTTGTCTATCTTTCGGTATATCGTGAGTGTATATATTGTACAGCATCGGAGATAGAGGTGAGCCTTCCGGCACTCCAGTCCTGATGAATATTTTTTCAAATACTATTTCTTTTTTTTCTTTTGGCCAAAAGGTGATACACTCAGTCTCTCACTTAAAGAAAATATTGAAGCAAGTTTTTGTTTACTATTTCAAAATGCTTCACGTAGTGTATAAATAAATTATGTAAAAGGAAAATAAAAAAAATATGCTTAACCAATCTTATATTTTTCCCTGTATATTTAGATGACTTTACACTAAGGAAGATTAAGATCATGAAGAAACGCAGTCACGTTTTTATGAGAGTGTTGATGTTGGTAGAGACTCTTATATAGTTGGCAAACATGCTTAACACGTTTCTTTGATGGTCCTGCCAAAACTGAAGAAAGAAAGGAAGTGCCTAATTGACATAAGAAGCAAAGGCGGCGGTAAAGATTTTTGACTTAAATATAGAAAAATCGGCTGGATCGGTATAGATACCGGCTTTAGAGTGTTAAAGATTGATAGCAACTGGCAGTCTTAATCTTCCTCCTTCTGACATCCGGAGGCTGGGAATCCTTCGCTAGGCCAACGCCAAAGTTGCAAATATGGCGCCATTTTCAATTTCGGATGTTCATTTAGTATCCAAAAGAAAAGTACAATTAGATTGGCACATACGCCAATCGCTTATTAACCAGTACCTACTCATTCTAGAATTTTAAAAGGTAGTAAAATATATCGTTACTAAAAATGTCTTTTCTCTTTATCAGAAATATAAGTTGCGAGTTGTTAAGGAGACTGAGTGAAACGATTTTCTTGGAAGAATTTTTCTTTCGGACAAAAGAAAAATTTGTTATTTACAAAACTTATACCATATTTAATAAACATATCATGAAGAACACAAACAATTTTTGTACAAAAATACAAATATGTTATACTTTCTCTCGAGCTCTTCTATATAATTTGTGTACAGGGTGTCCATTCTTCGATGTAATTGCAGGGTATCTCGGTAACTAGTAAAGATAGAGGCTTGCTTTTACATTCGCTATTTTTTCGTAAAACAAACGATGCCGCAAACAGAATTGTCATAGCTTTCTTAGCTGCTAAGCTTCGAAATTGCTTGCTTATTAACTACCCCCTGCATTTCGGTTATCCTTTAACTTATTTTAAAATTAAAAACTGTTCCTAGGAGAGTTTTTTAAGTAGAATTCAGTGACGCACTTACTTTTTTTCTGGTAGTCTCACTTTTTGAGATGTAAAGCGAACACATGATCTTTAAATGGGACACCCTGTATATTTTCTCTTATTTAATTGGGCTATTTTTGACAAGTGATTCTAAGAATGTCCATAATAACGAGTGATTTTTAATTATTTTGCTCAAGGGAGGCCATGCATTTTAAAAGCATCATGGCCGTACTGCGTAGATAAGATGACATGATTGTTTTATGACATTTACGTCTTATTTGAATTTGTGTATTTATAAAGTTTAAAAATTGGAGAAATTAATAATTCTCCAAACGTATTGGTTAATGTGTCTCTGAGGGTAAGAAGAAACATCAGAAGGTGTCTAGAAGTAGGAGGCGGCCATATAAAGTAGGCTTTCAAAGTAAGATAGCTCAGGATTTTATATTACATACCGTCAAAAAACATTATTTTAGGTTTTCAATGTGACAACGCTGCTTTCTTGCAAATTCGCCCTATGATTTAATCTACGCGCTACTGCTACACTATGTATACTGGGTCACAGCCGCCCTTGAGCAAAATAATTAATAATCACTCGTTATAAAGCTGTGCATAATAGAGGCTTGTGATTTCCAATAATAAAGAATTGGAGTAAAACTTTGACATTTTATGATTTAATTTTTGATGTGACAAATTGAAATTGACTCAATGTGTCAAAAAGAGGTAGAGTGCAGTATTGTATCAGTGTTATTTAGAATTAAGGAACATCTACTACAATTCAAAGAAATAGTCCGCCATTCTCAAAGAGACCTGATTTAAATATAATAAATAAAGACACACTAAGTCTCGGTCTCAGTCAAAATATAATTTTAGTTAGGTGGTGGTGGTTACATGTTTCGCCCAAACAATGGGCATCATCAGACCTACAACACAGTGGCGTGTTGTACTGTTGCACTACGACCTGCCACTTATATTTTTAGGGTTCCGCGCCTGAGAGGTAAATTATTACTCCGCAAGCGTCTGGTTTGTTCCCGAACCCGCCATAGTTGTCGAATAATTTTTTAGATTGTTTATTTATTTTTTCGTATCGTTTTATAATGGTCCAGTAACGTTTTTTAAAAATTTTTAATCTGTTATGTGTCATTTGTAATTGTGTTTCCATTGATTTTTAAGTTATTATTCCTAAGGTAGGTTAGGCTTTTAAACTTTATATGTGTAGATTGGATGTTTTCGTACGATTATGGTTTTAGGTCTGATGATGCCCATTGTTTGGGCGAAACATGTAACCACCACCACCTAACTAAAATTATATTTTGACTGAGACCGAGACTTAGTGTGTGTGTCTTTATTTATTATATCTACTACAATTACTTAATTCTAGCTCTTCTCTCCATATTAAGCCAATTTTAATTTCTCACATCTCAAATTCAATCATACAATCTCAAAATTTCTAACTTATCGATCAACTGTAACACTTTTTCTACTACAATTTAAAAATTCTTTACTCTAGTTCTTCATTATTTCAAATCACTGTCTCTGTTAAGAACGGTTTTATATTATATACGAACATCGTTTTTACTGAACAGAGGTACTACGATCGATCGTTGTATTCCCTGATGATGGATATTTCTGTGTCCGAAACACGCTGGAAACCATTAAAGAATTAACCGATTTTTCAAATTTATTTTTTAGTTTCTAGTTTTATTTAATCATTTATTTTGTTTAGATTTGTTCAGGAAATCCATTGAGACGAAAACTTACAAAAAGACAAGTACCAGCAATTTTTCATAAACTGCCTCTATTTGCCCCAAAAATACCAAGAAACCAAAATATTCAAAACTACACGTGTATAGGCCCATTAATTTAAATAAATATATTGTCCCAAAACTTATTGTTAACCAAACAAATCGTCTTTCTTTAAAAGCCGACCGATTTAAGATGCCTATTTAAAGATTTGCTAACTCTGACAAGTTACTAAGGCAACAAATCACTCGAAAAAGGATTAACAACCGTAACCACACAATAACGACGTGACTGTGCTAAAATTATACAAAAAAGAATTTTTATTGGTGGTCCATTATGTCCTAGTTAGAAGGACCTGCTACCTTGCGGAAGTTTTAAAGACGTTGACACAGTGCGTAAGTCGTAAAGGGTTGCGGCGGTACATTGCTGACAATTCGCAAATGGTAATAAATTATCTAAAAGTCTTCAGGGTCTATTCAAGAGGGATTTGTAGCTTTGTTGAGCAAATTAGTTAAAGTGGACAGCACTGTACGAGGCCCAATCAAAAATATAGTTGAATGGTTGAAATCGGAAATACCATTACAATCAAACAATAAAAATATTCCATAAGAAAAAATGGGATTCTTATCACTGGAAGATAAGGTAAACCCTATATTGAAGACTCTCACAAAAACGGACAACGACCTTCGTCTCTTAACAAATCCAGTAAATATTCTAAAATGTGCAAACAGTCAATTATTCTTAAACTAGAGGATAAACTTAACTTGCTTGAGAAAGAATCCAAACAAAACTCGCTGCTTTTTTATGATTAACAGGAGCAAGAGGCAGAGTCGGGCTTCGAATGGAGGAGTTAATAGCTGGACTAATATAGAGCACAATGAATGTTAATATTACTGGAAATGACAACTTTAGGTTAGGCGCAAACCATAATTAAAGACAAGCGATTGTTGTCCAGTTTGCTTGGATCAAAGCCAGAAATGTGATTTTACAAAAGTCCTCTACATTGCGTTCATCTAGCTTTGCGGTGGCCCCATTTTACACTAAATGCGAGCAAAGTGATCGCTTAAGACTGCGTGAATTTCTTAAGAAAACAAGACTGAGGGACTACGAAGCACTTATTAATAGAAATAAACTAGTTTTTAATACCATACATCTATCACTGCATGAATGCGATATAGTATTTAATGGGGGCATGAACTCAGCAAGTTCTTCGTCTAAAAAGTGGCAACCACTGATAACAATTTTACATCAAAATATGCAAGGTCTTTGCCATATAACCACAGAGTTCGAACTATTTATAAATGATCTTTCGAAGGACGAAACCTGCAGGAATTCTTAGAGTAGAGTTTTTTACAATGGGTATATACTATCCTAGTAATTTGTCTTTTCACTGTGTTACTGATCTATACATAATATAAAATATAATATTAGGCAATCCAAGGATGTGTTAAATTCCGATTTGCCCCCACGGCCATATTGAATTCGTTCCATAGAACTCAAAAACATTCAATGAACAATTCAATATGGCCGTTGAAGGTAAATATGAGGCAAATATACACGGATTCAATGCTTAGTTTACAGTCGAGTCCTGTACTGTGTGTAGATATACACACTTGCCATTGTTAACATCTTCAATAACATTATCAACTTTAAGTGTTATTAAATATAAATAACAGAAAAAGACACATATTGAACAACAATAACCTAATAAAATACACAAAACCTAAGCCGCGGTTTACACGTCAAATTGACATACACACAAAAATAAAGGTTAGTTTTTCTGACGCATGCCGTCGACGGCCATATTGGAAGCACTTTGTGACTCCAATATGACCGTGGTGGGCAAACATAACCTGGCTTGGATTGCTTAATAGGTGAGAACGAATATTTAGAATTAAAATAACTTATAAATTCATAAGTAGATAATAAATTAAATTTTGCTGTTTTTAATGATATTAATACATAGTGAGATAATATTGATTTTATGTACAAATAGATACTTTCTTCATTATAAAATTAATTATTTAAATTTTAGATGCTAGGGTACTGTGCCTTCCTTTTCTTATCCATTCCTCTATATCCTGTTTAGCAGGCTTTTCACATTGTTTCCATTTGAGAGTTGAGAAATAAATGTTTTGAGTTTGAGTTTGAGTTTATTAAAGCCAAAATTATGAATGTCCTGATATCAGCCACATAAGTTTCATGACAACAATTGTTTCAATGATGGTATTCTTAGAAGTTATCTTGTAGTTTAGGGTATTAGGACATTCATAATTTGGAAATTAAGGGTTATATTCGAACTAGCAGGGGTTTCTGTCTTTTTAGCTTGTTCAGGTTTTATTACCGATAGTACTCACAGGTGTCAGGAAGGGAATAAAAGTTTCGGTACGATAACGACGGAAGTTGAAGGGGGAAACTGATAGGTTTGATTGTCAGAAAACGGAAAATTCCGGCCCCTAAATCATAGCTGTTCATCTAGACAAATGGTACACGATTCTTGAAATTTTTCCGATTTATACGGAAAATTTTTGCTTCTCGTTCCGTAATGCAAAGGGACGTCATGTCATGTATATACATAATACATATATGATGTATATATGATGGGCAACAATATCTAGTGATTATTCAGTTTGAATTCCCCCGCGATTTCGGCAGCAGAGAAGCAGCGAAATTTGCTACCTTCTTTTGTAATGAAATGCACTGGGCAACACTGGGCGAGAGAGAAAGTAGAAAATTATCTATAGTTGATGCAAAACAAAAACCGATGCACGTCATACCCTTCGAGTGACGTCAGTTATCGACAGTGTTGCTAGCTCGTAACCAAAATATTCCAGTGAGGGAATTACACAGTTTTTTTTTTATAAAACAAGAAAAATATACAAAAATTTCTCATAATTTATATATCTGTTAACTGCATAATACCTTTTACCATCAACTTTAGTAGATCTAACACTTCTTTCGTTTTCATCTTGCCAAGATCGACCAATGGTACCATTCTGAAAAATCCATGTTTCATCCAAGAAGGCAATTTGGTACAAGAATGCTTCTTTTTCTCCTTGGTTCATCTTTTTACCATCCGAAGCCTATTTTGTTGAAGAGTGTTAAGACAACTATCAAACAGTTTTCTGTCTTTTAATTTCTCACTTAAATTTGTCAAAGTTACATGATTCAAAGAAATAGTCCGCCATTCTCAAAGAGACCAGATATATATATATAATATTAAAGACACATTTAGTCTAGAAACTTGATAGGAAAAATACAAAATGTATAAATCTTCACTTATATTATTTATTCCACACTATAACAATTGTTTCGACACACAGTGTCTTCGTCAGATAGTAGAAACTGAATTCAGTTTCTACTATCTGACGAAGACACTGTGTGTCGAAACAATTGTTATAGTGTGGAATAAATAATATAAGTGAAGATTTATACATTTTGTATTTTTCCTATCAAGTTTCTATAATGGATCTTCATCAAGTAACGGCTACATCCATTGAATACATTTAGTCTAGTAAATCCCATGACTGAGACCGAGACTTAGTGTGTCTTTATTATTACAAAGTAACATGATGTTCTAAAAAAGTTACAGCCTATGAATAACCGATTTAAAATATTATAATTTTTAAATAATACAACTTACTTGTTTCGTACATTCCATCAACAGTGTCACGGATAGAACTTATATCCAATCTTCACACATTTACAACTCTCTTTGAATTAGAACGTTTGTTTCAAGGTGATTCTAATAATTTATTTTCCTTAACTGTTGTTCAAATTGCGTCTAGATGAACAGCTATGATTTTGGGGTCGGAATTTTCCGTTTTCTGACCAGCAAACCTATCATTTCCCCCCTTCAACTTCCAACGTTATCGTACCGAAACTTTTATTTCCTTCCTGACACCTGTGTACTAGACGCAATATAAGACTTGTTCCTACCAGCAGTATTGAGTACAAGAATATTGTATGTAGGCCCCAAAATGCCTTGTTAAGTCCTTCAACTGGTTGGTTGTATTTGACAGTTTGAAACTGTCAGGGACTGATGGTTGGAACAGACCCATTGTTTACAGTTTCCAGTCGTGTTGCAAACCTTTTCTCGGCAACCATGTGAAATAGCAAATAAATAAGCACATTTCTTTATAATATTTATTTGTAGAACAAAGTTAGGAACATTCTAATTCTTGTTTATATTAATATTTAAATTGAAATTCGAAAAATTGCCAATATTAAAGCGGATCAATTTGTTTGAAATCCTTAGTATATTTAAATCCCTGTTGTTAAAGTCAGAGCATAAAGGTAAGGTGGCCGATTCATGTTGATTGTTTTCATAATGTTATGATTTTTAAATGGTCCTGGCAATTTTAATTTGGTTTGTTAGTGAATTGTCTATATATCCTTTAGCGACATTGATAGACTTCCAGCCACCGTGTCTCTTTAAATTGGTGATATTTCCACCATTATCATCAAATAATCTCGCCGAAGTTCGACCAAGGCAATAGCCTGTGCAATTTTTAGGATTGGGTAGGTAGCTCTAAAAATTCTGCAATTTTAGATAGATTTCCAAAACTGTGGATACCAACCAACAGGCTAAATCGAACATTTTCCTTTTTTGTGATTTAAAAATAATCTGCTGTGTGAAGTATTAGATGGCCGTAAAAATTGAATTCACCGCTCAATTTTACATATAAGAGCTCTCCTGAGTTGTTTTCCTGCAATGCCCCGTTTTTGAGTATAGAAAACTCGCAAAATTATTATTAATTTAATAGGAAAAATTAAACACATTACTGATTGGCATCTATGTGTAATGAACTGACAACATACAACATTATAACTAACATGGAGCGATTATTATAAAAAATTTTGATAATTTCCCCCTTTACTTAATATGCTTCCTTCTGAGCTCCTTCTCATGGAATTGCACACTTGTTGACATATCCCCGGATTATTTCTGATTCTATCACATGCTGCAACTATTATTTCTATTAATTCCTCTACAGTGTTAATGGGACTTGTGTCCACTAGAGTCTTAGGATGGCCCCATAAAAAAAAATCTAAACTCTTGAAATCGGGGGACCTTGGTGGCCATTCTTGAGACCCACCCCGGCCAATCAAACGATATAGATAAACAGTTTGTAAATAATTGGGAACCACTACACTGAAATGTGCTGGTGCACCATCGTGCATGTACCACACATGGTTTCTTATTGCTGTCGGAACAGCAAGCAGCAAATGCAGATGTTCTAGAAGGAAACTGAGGTAAGATTGTCAAGTTGTCTCCGCAAGAAGAATGTGCCAATAAAGTGGTTACCAATGATTCGTGCCAATACGTTAACCACAAATTGGTGTTGGAAATGGGTGTCGGTTACGGCATAGGGATTTTCTTCTGCCCACAAATGGTTGTAGTGAAAATTCTGAATGGATTGTTTTGAAAAATTAGCTTTCTTCGTGAACAGAATGTGTGTTTGAAATGAAACTAACCTGTACTCTTAAAATATGGTACGGATATAATAAAGAGCCCAATGAAACTTTCCAAATAATTTGTTGGCAAATATTCAAGTATCTAGCAATCTTTCTTCTACTCAATTTCAGGTTAGTTCTCACACTTAGAGGTCTACCTTCAGATGTACCTCTTCGAACACTATCAGTTTCAACAAGACGACGATGAATATTAGAAAAGGTTCGACTATCTGGCAACACACGATTGGGATATCTCAGGTGATAAATACGTCTGGCTTGCTCTCCATTACCGTCGGCGAGGCCATACACGTAATGCTTTTCCGCCATTTCTGCAGTTGAATAATTCACCATTTTTAACAAGATGGTAAAAATAAAATGAAGTAAATAATTCACAACGTACATACTTACTAGAAAATGCTATATTGAAAATGCAAGTGACATATTCCATGGCAACTAGATTTATTGCTAAATTATATTCTTCAATAATTAGATTGATTTTCTCGGACAATACAACGGTTTTTATTTTTTTACTCAAAAACAGCGCATCGCAGGAAAACAACTTAGGAATGCTCTTATGTTTCAAATTGAAGGGTAAATTCAAAAATATTTTTTATTTGAGAATTACCATTGGCGTACCATCTTTTTCCCGTAGGCACGCCACTGTTAAAGCTGGAAATTATATTTGTATCAAAAAATATGCATCTTTATTAACTGTCCGCACGTACCAAATGCTACTGAAATATCTTGGGTGGTTTTGAAAATATTATTTAATTTCCATTTTTTTCTAATACCCCCGTATTTTAGTAACCAAAAATTTTTGGACCATAGTTTATGATGCAAACTGTCATTTATTCTTCATGTAGATTCACACCCTTCAATTATCGCATATCATTAAGGAACACCCTGTATAAGCGTTGAATTATAAGATGTTAAAGGAAAAGACATGAACAGGCAGAAGAGTCTGAAACCCTTTTACAATTTGGGACCCCCTTCCCTCATATTTAGGTCACTGTAGCTTATCAAAGAGAAAACAAATGCTTTTTTTGTAGTTTTTGCAGTGACGTACTCAGATCTTTTCTATGTTTCACACATAGTTCTTATTCGCCTTAATAAATTTAAAATAATAAAAGGCCGCGTTTGTAACTCCCTAAATGCCCTTTCAGTAGCATTTCTTAAATCTGCAATTGTTTGGTATTGAATAGAATAAATTTAATTTTCAAGGTATCCCCACACGAAGAGATCCAAAACCGACAAGTCGGGTGACCTTGGTGGCCATCTTGCAGGTCCATTAGTTCCAATCCAGTGGCCTGGGAAATTATTGTATAAGTAGGCCTTGATAATTAGCGCATTCTGAGCGAGTGCTCCATCTTGTTGCAGATGCAAGTTATTGAGACTCGCTAAGGGGACGTCTTCTGTTATTTCCGGTATAACATTTTCCAGAATTTTCAAATGTTTGTTTGCACTAAGGCTGTCTTCAAATATATTATAAATTATTTTGCTTCCTAGTATAAAACATGAAACATTAAAGTCAAACCTGCTTTATCGTTCGAGTAGAAATATTACATGCTGATTTTAGGTGACTGCCTGGTCGCGTGGCAGCATTCTCGCTTCCCATGCTACAGGTACCTGGTTCAAGCCCGGGCTGGACCAGCAGACTTTTTCAGTTTGTAGGGCCCAGGTCACCATACTACGTAGTGTTGCGTATGCAACACACACCGACGAATTCTCAGCGGCACTTTAGTCTAGTAGGTGCTCTAGAAACGGCATGTTGTCGAAGGAGGGACCCTTGAGTCAAATGAAGGATGATCAGTGGTGCGGATGGTGTATCTCGGACACTGCCCGATATTCGTGTGGTCGAGGTCAGAACTTTGACCAGAGAATTGGCGGCGGAGTCTCGAGTGCACGGGTCTGATGCTGTCCCGGATTGTTCGAGGGTCCCCGCGACATACATAATTCTCTTAGCTCACACAAGGATGTTTAAGGGCCGGCTCGTCGATGTTTGTGGTGAGCAAAGAGACGTTAATAATAACAAGACCGCAAAAATACTGTACCGAGAGAATAACATCTGTCGCCGGTTATATTGTGGTTCGGAACCCACGTTAAACTGTAGGTCCCGTCTGGCTGACATTACCCAGACGTTAAAAACGCGGTTGGCAAAAAGGGTAAAAACTGGACTACTTGCTTGGCGTCAAAGTCTCCCCGTCCAGTACTACTACTACTACTACATGCTGATTTTCCTGAGACCAAAACCTCGTATTGTGCCGATTAAATATACCAGCACTGGTAAAATGAGCCTCATCGGACCATATAACGGTTCTTTCAAAATTATTTTCCATATCGATATTTTGTAAATACCAATAATTACATATCTCTGCACAGCGCTGTGCATCACCAGGATGTAAGTTTTTTACTAGGTGGAATTTATATGGCTTAAAATTGTGTTTTTTTTTTAGATTATTTGAGAAGAGAACCTGAATACTCTGACAGAAATTAAAGAAGTTTTTAATATGACATAAATGAATGTGTTCTTTTTTTTTTAAATACCTAATGACCTACTAACAAAAAATGTATATTTTTTAATAAAACGTAAATTTCCTGCTTAACATTAAAAATAATAAGAAGGTATTATATATTTCTGAGAAGCTTGTTATAAACTAAATTATATTATTGAAAATATATAGGGTGACCCATTTAAGAAAAAGCAAGTTTGTTTGTTTTTCTCGGAAACTATTGAACTTACAAAAAATCTGAGTACGTCACTGAACTCTACGTAGAAAAGTATAAAACGAACATTTGTTTTTTCGTTCATAAGCTACAGGTCTAACAGGTAATGTCTTTATTCCTAAAAATGATAAAAACCATGTTAGAATTATTATTGAAACGTCTTTTATCCGATTAGATACTATAACTTGTATTAATATTGTTTTATTAAGGTTAGTTTAGGTGAGAGATGAAAGTTTCATAAAAAGACAGATACTAACAATTTGTAATAAATAATTAAATCGCATTATTTGTAGACAAATCCATATATTGCGATTGAATTCTGAACCTTTACCAATAGAATGATCATCCATTCATCACATAGTCTGCGACGCTGCAGGCGCAGCTAGTGGACAATAAAACTCGCTTAAATTTATAACATAATAAACCATGGCGTATTATTAGAATTTAATAGGTCACTTACGCCTCGCACCTAAACATTTGCACCTGAACTTAACTATGTTTTGCAATAAATCCCACACAAACAAATCGCATGGGTGTTATAAGACATATTTGGACTGGCAGGAAGTCTGCGTCCTACTTTTCGTTTAATATTTAAAATTTAACTAGAAAATATCAGTGACATTAAAAAATAATAAAAATTTCAATTATTTTTGTTAAGAGTAAGATTAAATTTTCTTTCCTAATTCCTCGTACGTAAAGTCAATATTAAGTTCAACATAATTAAATTAACCTATTACGATTCTTTGCCGATATTTGTTTCTAATATCTAGCAATTTATTATTAACGTAATAGACTTCAAATGTAGAATTATTTACATTTTTAGACCGTAAACAATATTAAATATGTTATTTTCTTAAGTTTTTTTAGAAGTTTATAGTCTTGCTTCTATATATTATGTAATATTATTGTTTTAAAGCAAAAATTGCTTTTATGGATTTTAGGAGTTTGTGCATGGATGATTCTCGCGACTATTTCCCTCATATACTGTAACTACAATGCGCTTTTCACTTGATTTTCGGTGAAAATCAGCCCTCGGTCGCGATTGAGCTGATAATTCACCTCACTTTTATTGAACCAATCAAAACGCTCATTTTCATAGCAACCACCTTGGTAACGGTCGTCTTACCCGATAAGACTACCGCTAGCTCGAAAAGACGCTTTCGAAAAGACGCTTGTAGCTTTTTTACTTAAATAAAAAATTAGTAACACCTCTAACTTGTATATTTACCTTTATCAGACGGCCTTCATTTTTATGTTCAGTAAATTATCCAATAAAATACACCTCTAGAGGCGGTTTCTTATCTTCATACCTTCGTTTTTCACTCGAAACTCGATTTTCCAAGAAAATTTTCACTTAATGTAATTTTTACTTATAATCAAAGATAAGACCCTCGAGCTAAAGCTCTCGGGATCATATCAGATTATAAGTAAAAATTACATTTCGTGAAAATTTGTCAGAAAATCGATTTCTTGTTAAAAACATCGGTATTACCGATAAGACGCCTCCTCTATCGGTATATTACTGTTGAAAATTGCACTCTTCTGGTTTTTCATTGTTGGTTACCTACGAGAATAACCGTCACTGTCACAACAAGTTGAAATTTCTGCTTTGACAATTTCGCGTCAATTTATCAAAATGATGAGTTTT
This sequence comes from Polydrusus tereticollis, assembly GCA_963920685.1. Classification (NCBI taxonomy): domain Eukaryota; kingdom Metazoa; phylum Arthropoda; class Insecta; order Coleoptera; family Curculionidae; genus Polydrusus; species Polydrusus tereticollis. The sequence goes on from OY987328.1 coordinate 140,440,994, forward strand.
TCATTCAGGAAATAGTCTAAAAAATATATTTCGTGCATGTAAAATGGCTTAATAATCCTGCACTCAGATTTGTTGCCCTAAAGAAACAGCTTTCATGCATTTTTATTGTTATTTACCTTAAAAAGTGCCCTCCCTTCGGTCGGGCACTTTTTGGTAAATAACAATAAAAATGCATTCAAGCTGTTTCTAGGGCAACAAACCTTCATGCATGATTTTCAGCAATTTTACATGCACTTAACATATTACTATTGAATATTTTGCTAACGTCGCTTTTACTGCTGGGGATTTATCATTGGCTGAGAAGAACCATGACTTTGCACAGGTTCTATACGACATAAAAAAAAAGAGCTTAAAGACCCTCTGTAAGAACGGAAGAACTTGTTGCAATCATTCGTGATATAATGAAAAATACGCCAACAAAATGTGTAAGATGCCTGTATCGAGAATGGGGAAGATCTTATGGTACATGCAGGACTATTCTTAAAAAACAGTTAAATTTGTTTCCTGATAAAGTGCAAGTATTCCAAGAAATACGAGCTGCAGATTTGGAAAGACGCAGGAATTACTGACAGTGGTTTACTCAAAATGTCTTGGAATGAAATGATTTATTAGAGCTGATAAAGCCTGGTTTCACTTCACCGGTTATGTTAACTCTCAGAATACAGGCATGTGGAGTGAAAATCTCCATTTTTTTTGCATCCGCAAAAAATTTTTATCCTAATTTTTTCCATGACATAGTTACAGCACAGCGGTATAGGGAAAATATTCTGAGTCCAACAGACGTTGAATTTCCACCCAAATCGCCTTGTTTGATGCTTATGGATTACTTTATTTTTCCTCATTTGAAGAACAATATTTTTAAAACACCAGTTGAAAATTTGGTACAGATACAAGAAAGGATTAGCAAAAATGTCAAAAGTCAACTCAAAGTCAAAAAAAAATTATTGTACAAACAATCTTTACATTCTCATTTACAAAGCTGTAACAATAAAATTTTTTTTGTCAGGCTTTCAAAATGCGTATGGTGCGCCCCAACCCTAACGAATCTTAAAATAAAGCGTCAAATTAACAAAACATAATGAACGAATAAACACTAAAACACTACATATTAAATCAAACTGCTATCTAAGATTGCTAAAAATTCAAAGCACAATTATTAATATTCAAATAATTAAAATAGTTCAGTCCATATTCTAACATTTTGGGCAAACTATTACCACACTCAAGGAACAGTATAATAACACCCAAATGTTAACACACACAACATTGTTAAAATTTCATCTAAAAGTAACAAAAAAGATTATTTAAAAAGTGGCACAAATGATTGTCAAATTAAAAATAAAGTTGCACAATTACTAGAAAAATAAAATAAAAATCACACCAATACAAGGAACAATGAGACAAGAGAAGCAGACTTCAGTACATTAGGAGCTATCACAGGAAAATTCTTCTTCTTCGAAATTCTTTAGGAATCTGGATTTTTCTAATTTTTAGCGGAAGATGATTAAATATTTTCTTACCGTTGTAGAATATAGAACTTTTGGTTTGACTGAAATGGGGTATAGGTAAATGAATTCTAAATATTTGGCGAGTGTTGCGTACTGGAGTTAAATTAATGTCTTATAAATTAAGCAAGATGTCTTCAACAAAAACAAACAGGCCAAAGTCAATATTTTAAGTGATAGAAATAGTGATTGGCTAGAGTCTCTAATTTTGGCTTTACACATACGTCTAATGGCTCTTTTTTTCAGAACAAATATTACGTTAAATAAATTCTGGGAGCAGCAGCCTTAAAAATGTATGCCATATCTTAAATGGGACTCAATTAGGGAGAAATAAGCGGCTGCGAAATTCAAGTTATTAGAAATTACCCTAATCGCATAGCACAGTTTTTTGCTGAGGTTAATTATTCATATTCAAATTTCAATTCATCATCCATTTATAACCCTAAAGGTCTATTTACTTTTTCATTAATTATTACGTGGTCTCCAACTATAACTTTATTGAAATTGCATTTAAAAGTAAGAATGTTTGTTTTTGTTTTGTGGTAACATTTCTCCAGAGATTTCGAAAATATGAAGAGACGTGTGAATTTATGCTTGGAGCATAGCGGAGGCCAATTTCAGCAATTTCTATAATTTCTATTTTCCTTTCTCTATATTCTTACTTTGTTAATTTTGTAAAGACAAAAATTAATCTGTTTTACTTATTTTAAAATTCATCAGTTTGGCATATTATGTCATAATAGTATATGGTTTTATTAGGAGTAAAAACAATACTTTTTATGATGAGTCTGAAAATTACAGACAAGTCATAACAAGCTGCTTTCACTACGAATAAAACATACTATTTTTTCTTTAAACGTCGCGTCGTTAAAACATAGAAAGGTAAAAATACAAATTTTAAATTTTTTTTATTTAAAAATGTGAAGTTTTGAAATTTACCTGCTAGCGTTGCTATGGATTTATTTTATTATTGAACTGTTTGACACTGACGTATAATTCGATTTGACAAGTATCAGTAAATCTTATTACAAACAATTTACAAGCTTTAATTTCCTGTTTAAAAATACCATTTTCTTTAATCGAACACTTTACTTTGGTAATTTTCCAGTTTATCGGCTTATGCGAAATATGGCGTAAAATGGAAAACGTTTCTTGCAATATGTAGCACGTACTTTCTAAGCGACAAATCCGCGAGCGGAAAACCATTTTTTTAATTGGAAATATAAAAATAATGTGAAAATAGTCGACCGAAAAGCACAGTGAGAGTGACAGGTGAGGTTATGTTTCTCTAGCTGTTATAGTCACTCGACAAAAATTGTAATAATTATAGACTTATATTGGTTAAACAGGCGCTAACACGGCATCTAATCCACCTTTTTGGTTCCAATTCGGTATATGCTACATAAATCAACAAGACTTTTTCATTTTTTTTTTCATTTTTGTCACTAGCGGGCACCCTATTTTCACATTGCTACATATTGCAAGAAAAGTTTTTCATTTTACGCCATTTTTCGCATAAGCCGATAAACTGGAGTGGTACCCTTACTTTAAATAAAAATGTCAGAAACAGGATTTACCTGTACGCCTCCGGAGTTTGCCAAAATTGCAGCAGATGTCGTGGACAATTTGTTGCCAACCTAATCCAGTAGTATTTACTATTATTTACGAAGCTGCGTTTAAAAGATTCCAGAGATGGTGTAATGAGAAAGACATCAAAAATAATGATTCTGAAAATGTACTCTTGGCGTATTTCTCTGAACTGCCGAACAAACAAAAAGGCTACGTGCTTATTGAAAGAAGCAAAATGAAGGCTACACCCCCAAAAGAGATAAAGTATTTACCAGGGAACAATTTGAAAATTTTCTATCTGATGCTCTTAATCAGAAGTATTTGGGAATTAAGGTAAATTTAGATATAACGTCAAAGAATACAAGTTTTTTTATGAAATATATTATGGAATTTTTAGATTGTACTTGCTATTGGTATTTATGGTGCATGCCGATGTGAAGAAATTGTAAAAATGACCGTTGATGACATACAAGACTTAGGATCTGCCATACACATAAGAATTCCTAATAGTAAAACTAGAAAACCGCGATCGTTTACTATTATTGGGGAACAATATTTAAGCATATATAAAAAAAAATTATGCATCATTAAGCTCAGAAGGCATGAATGAAAAAAGATTATTTTTAAAATTTGTAAATGGTCGCTGTTGTCGCATGGTAATGGGAATTCATAAAATACGTACTGTTCCTAAAGAAGCTGCAGTTTTCTTATAATTGCTTGATGCCACAGAATATACCGGTCACTGTTTAAGGAGAAGTTCAGCTACACTGCTTGTAGATGCAGGAGCAGACATTACGTATTTAAAGCGCCACGGGGAATGGAAATTCAGTAGAGTAGCTGAAGGGTACATTGAGGAATTGATGACCAATAAGAAAAATATTGCAAACAAATTTTACAACCTTGTTTTACTGAACCAATCCCTATTAACATTGACATAAATTTAGCAGCAAGTGGTTCCGCGGAGGGTTTAACGCTAGAAAATATAAAAACAAGTCAGGATCGCAACATCGCAACACCTTGTGTTAATTTTTCTGGGGCCACAATAAATAACTATACTTTTAATCTGATGTTTAATAAATAGTTCATTGTTCTATTTTTTAAAAATAAATAAAGTATACAAATATCCAATATTTCTTGTATTTTTCAACATTATTTATTTATGACACACAGACTTTTTAAGATAATTAATCGTCCCCTTATAATTGTGATCTAAACCAAGCCCTACGTTTTTCAGTCCGAGCCCTCTCGGATGAAAATAATTTTTGCTCGCATGGTATGTTTGTATGTGTACTGGACTATTTAAAGATCAAAACCTAAACAAATCTCGTGTGTGTCTCAACATCAACTGTTTCACTATTTCCGCCAGACAACTTATGTTTACAAAAATGAGCAACTCAACTCGAAAACCCTTTGTTCTTACCGCCGCAAAACAGGACTTTGTTGAGCTGCCAAAAACAGTTGCGGGAACTGAAAGTTGACAAACTGTTTATAATTTTAGAAATTTGTGAGAGCAACTTTATTATATCTTATTTTACGTATTCTATTATTGTTTAAAGATAAATCTCTATTTAGAATCTACAAGAAGGAATTTTTTAACACCCTGTTCACCTAGATATTCAAACTTATTAACAAACTTAATTGCATGTTTAAGGAATTCAAATGTTGTGGTGTAAATAGGCGGAGTGTCAAAACCAAAAAAATAATGAATAATTGAGTATTTGCTTTACATGATAATATTAACGTACTCACCGTTTACTTCCTGGAATATCAACGTATATCGCTTTGCGCGTACCTACCTTGGCGATTAATATTTTTAATGGTCGTGAATTTTAAATCGCCATTATTTAATCAAAAAAATATGATAAGTTGATTTTAAAATAGGAAATTTAATAACGCATGTATTTTTTACCTACACTGGGATATTTGCAAAATTTACACCAAAAAAGCGTTAAGAGAAATCCTGAGAAGTCACACGTAGAGCCTGATCTTGCTTCATCTTCTTAGGAGCTGTCAAGGGTATCAAATTTTTACTGCTGTAAAAGTTAAAAACAGTCGCATTTTACATACATAACCATTTCTAAAACTGAATAAACTTCATTGATTAATGGGCTTCTTATGACTAAAATTCTCTAAACCCGGACGAAGAAACGTAAGCGCCGATCTGTGGACAGAAAACATTATTTCCAAGTTGTTTCAAAAATGTTTCCATATGGTTAAATAATTTATTTATATACATACAGTTTCCATATTCTGTTGCCTCCTCGAACACACCAGAGGGTCTGCATTTTTGTATAGGTTGTAAGGTTTATCTAAATCTGTTTTTTTTTTGTTTTGATTACTGGACAGTCTTTTTAAAGAAAAGGTTGGTCGCCTGGTTTTAAATTTTAAATTTTTAATTTTGTCTTTATTCTCTTTGATTCGTTTTAAGTCAGCTCTTCCCTTTGCTTATTATTTTAATCTTAATGCAGTGTAACTGCCCAATATTTATTAGATTCTGTTGCTGTTTTATTATTTTTTATTTAGTGTTATTTTTATTCTTTAAATAAAACTATAATGTTGACACTATTTGCTGAATTATATAAAAAATTGATGCAAATACAGCTATACTCTGTACTAAACCCCCGCTGAGTAGTGAGCATTAAGGCCTAACTAAAGTGTGTCCTACTTGGTGTTGTAACGACAAACCTTCGTAACTACGCCCTGATGATGGCCTTATGGACCGAAATGCATAGACTTTATTTTTTTTTTAACAAGGGAGTTAGGGCCTTACTTTTACCCTTTTACATTTAAACAATGTCCCTTTTGGATGGCAGATTATTATAATTATTATAAATTTACAAATTTTACAATGATTCTAGTAAGTTTATTACATACAAAAATACCTAGATTTGCAACATGTGTATGTATTTTTATGTAGTGTAAGTATTGTAGTAGGTCCATAGATTTTGATTACCTATAATAGATGAATTTAAATTAGAATATCAAGAGGCAAATTCAGAAATCAAAAACTCAAGTTATTATGGTCCTTGGACATACCATACTATTGCAGGAAAAAAAAAGCCTAAAGAAATAGCACTGGTACCTTACCAACGTACACATGAAATAAATCCAAAAAAGTTCCGAGATTTGGTGGAACTTACCAAACATCTTAAGAATCCTCGTAATAAGGAGTTTTATCTTAACATACGTCTAAGGACGGAGGTACAGCAGGATACCTCGAAAGACATCCAAAGTGCCGAAACTATGAGTGATGATAATAGCAGTAAAGGCGAATAAAATTGGGGTGTAAAATATACAAAAACAGTGATGTTGCCATCGGGGCAAGTGTTACTTTTCCAATATTTTTTAATTTTTTAAGATTTTGTGGTTTTGTGTGCAAAATAAACAAAAATTAAAGTCAAAAATTGTGTCTGTATTCCACATTTAATCATAAAAACACCTTAATAAAATCAAAATCCTTAACAGTATAAAGCCAAGCAGTTTTTCTTGATTATCTCCAATTTGTTTTTTTGGGCATGTGTTGTTTTGCAAATAAACGCCTCAATTCCATTGCATATGATAGATTCCACTAATCTAACGACTCCACTCTATACATGGTAAAGATATTTAGGTCCTTAGTTCCTTTCTGATATATTTAACACTTTATTCTATTATTTGGTTAGAGAGGATCAGCAACTAGTTCCGATCGATAACACAACTTCCAACATTGTATTTAGCCATAATAAAGGCGAATATGACTCGCATCAAGTCATTCCGTCTACCTCCGCCACTGCATTGTTTGTTTGGACCCGCGAAAACAGCATAAGTTTCGCAGTCAGCTGTGATCGTGACTGTCTTCTGCTGCCCAATCGTGACGTCACAGGTGAATGACTCTTTACGTCACGTTGGTTCAATGGCAAATCGCGACCCAGATCTGGCCTGGCTGACTTCGACCCTGATCCAGCCGAGGTTTCAGAGAGATCAGGCAAATTTTGATAGTGATAAATACGTGAGGTCATACGTTCACACTATTCGTGATATAATATGTATGTAAAATTTATTGTTCAAATAACAGCGAACATATTAAAATATGAACTTTTCTTTGTCAATTAAAATCAGAATGCATAAGACACTCACTAAAAATATTATTCGGTTAACCTCTGCCTTCCTTGTTCTTTGGCCTTTATTAAATATTCTAAATATCCCAAAAAGCACTGGATATAGAATTAATATAATAAATTTGTTTTACTTTTACAAAAATTTTTGGTTGCCTCAAATTTAATTTTTATAAATGTCTTAACATTTTGATTCAGTTTTTCAGTCGGGAATATTGTTAAAGTCTATTTTAGAAAGGTGTAGAGTAATAAAAGCTCATTAGGTATGCAAAGAGTGACCGAATATTTAAGCCACTTTCATAATTTGGCATTGATTTCATTGCAAAATTCTTTCTTTTCATCAAGTGCAGGTAGTACCACCCGGGCTTGGGTCGATTTTATGGGTTTTGCCTATTTTTATCCATTCACAAACACTGAAAATTGTGTGACAAAGGCGTGCCGGTAGGATATTCGTAAAAAGGAACGAATCTTATTTTAACAGAATAAAAATTAGGCATTGTGTATATCGTATTAGCTACACTTATTTTTTATTAAACATTTAAAAAAAAATACATTATACAGAAATTAAATTATACTCGTAAAAATTGTAATAAATTAAATTATACTCGTAAAAAGGAAATAATTTTATTTTAACAGAATAAAATTTAGGCATTATGTACATAGTATTAGGTACACTTATTTTTTATTAAACATTATAAAAAAAATACAAAATACAAAAAATACATTACGCAGAAATTAAATTATAAAAATCATGATATTCTTCGTCATCTGAGGAACTGTCATCTTCTCTTGACGTTATAATTAACGGGTCGACGGTCCGATCGGTCAGGTGGTCAAGATCCCACATTTTTTCCTCTTCTTTAATGACATGTGATGGACTGCTTTTCGCCAGTTCTCTGGTGTCACTTCCTTAATGGCTTAATCAAACAGTAGCTTAACGTCTTTCATTTTGAATGTCGTGTTGTGTCTTGCTACAAATCCTTTCACTTGCGCCCATATAAGTTCTATAGGATTTAGTTCGCAATGATATGGCGGTGTGCGCAGCACAGTCACACTATGTTTTTCTGCTATATCTTTCACGGCACATATCATAGAACGATGTTTGTGTAAATTTGCTATAGCTAATAGTTCATTCTTTATCAAAATATCTTAAAATTCAATACTTTTGTTGGTTAACCAGTCGACAATTTCTTGTTTTCTCCAAGATGAAGTTGAAGTCTTCTCTGTGCGTCGTGAATGATAGCTTGCGTTATCCATAACTACTACTGAACCAGCTGGAAGATATTTTATCATTTCACCAAAATAGTCCTCAAAAACATTCGAATTCATGTCATCGTGGTAATCTCGCGTATTGAACGACTGAAAGGTTAGCAAATCTTCTTATAAAAATCGCTCTTCGCTTCCAATATGGACGATTATTAGTCTCTTCCCTTTACCTGAAGGCACCTTAATATCCGTTAACAGCCCTCCCATGAAAGCTTGGCGAGCACTGCTTATATTTTGGCTTGCCACTATTTTGCTAGTATATAACCTTCATTAATCCACGTCTCGTCAAGATAAAATCTTTTCTTCTGCTCTCTTCTGTACTGCTTTATACTTCTCAAGTATTTTCGTCGCCAGCAAACAATTTCATCGCTTTCCAGTAAAAGTGATTTACTCAGGCCCAGGCCAAGCTCCATTAGAATCTTATCTAGGGTGGGTATTTGTTTTTTATTTTTATAATAAAAAGAGTGAACTTTTCTTCGAACTACACTGTTGGTTTCTTCATCAAGGACTTTTACTGATCTGCCTGGACTTTTCTTGGGAGGTTCCACTTGACCTGCTGTCTTTCTCTCCCGCAATCATTTAATAACGGTGAACTTTCCAACTCCAGTCATTCAGGAACATCGGTCGACAGTTTCTTGTACAGTAAAATTTGGATAATCGTATTTTATGCAATCATGTACATTTAAAATAATAACTTTTTCACTTACTGATAGTGGAGAATTATTGGAACATTTTTTTGTTGGTGTGAATGTCGCCATTTTATTACTAATCTTATAATACTGTGAGCACTATATACGGCTTAACAGCTAATACTGATGCGTTGAACTAAACAAATATACTTATTAAGGTCATACACAGACACGATATATAAAGTTTATTCCAAATTACCACCTATTTATATGATCCAGCCAAAGAGGCCAGAGCCAAACTCGGTACCTGATAAATGGTACCTGTTAAACGCAAAACGTAACTTTATAATCTGCTGCCTAACTAATCCCTACACGATATTTCGATTTTGACACTTCAGGCCAGAAAACATACCTTTCCTAATCCTCTTACGCAATTATTTGAAATTTTAATATTACAAACAATACTATTTTATCTTAATACCCGTTAACCTAATTCTCTAAAATTTTTGATTGTTATCATAAATAATTTAATGCACAAAGTTTACCTGCGCCTATGGCCGACACCGAAATTGAGCCGAACTGGACGGAATTTCCCATTTTATTACTCTACACCTTTCTGAAATAGACTATAGTTAAAAATTGTATGTTCAGGTAGACTTTACCGTTTTGTAAAGACCGAGACTAAGTCATTTTACAAGTTAAAAAGATCGCAAGTTCACATTGATCTGGTTGACAGCAGTGGCTATGGGCTGTATTTCTGTGTCTCCCCGGGCCCCAGGCTGAAACAAAAAAATGGATTTAATGAGACAGAAAAGGAAAAAATAATCGTTACACAATATAAAAATAGCTGTAAAAATTAGTTGCAAAGTAAATAGAAATAAAATGAAATAACTGTTAACAGTTAAGTTTTTTTTCAAGCCTTAAGATTTGCAAAGATTGATACGATGACGATACATCCATTCTTCGGCCAATGTGATTTTCTATTAAAATATTTGACAAGCTGGACAACTATCTTTCTGCTGATGCCACGGAAACGGAAATAGTAAGATATTATTATATAATATAACACGATAATAAAATCTCACTAAAACTACTACGAGAGAGAAGTTTTGGTTTAAAATAAATTCGGATAAATCATTTATAATAAAGCCGAAACTGCTCTCCAGAAGGGACATATTTAATGAGGGATAAATAAGGTTGGGAAAGTCCTATCACCTTCTTTATTTAAATATTTAATTCCTACGCGTTTCGATCAATCGATCATCCTCAGGGCGAGTGGTAGGTCAGAACGGAAAATTATCAACATTCAACAATCAGTTACGCACAGACATAGTGATAGATAAAAATCGGTTAAACTTTTAAAATACATATAAAATCAATTAAAATTGCGAAACAAAACCCATAACTACCACAAAACAAATTAAAACTATTGATTAAAGGTAAACTATTTTCCACTATCCACATGTTGATAATTTTTCGTTCGTCTAGATAAAATGAAATTGTATCCGATATATCTTTCGAATATTTTTTGATACATAGTATGCACAAAAAGGAACAAATTCATTTTTTAAAAATCCAAAAATATTTCGAAAAAATTCTTGGACACGTATACAATAATTTTTATTTGCGCATCTGTAATCTCCGAGAACAGGTAATTCAAAAAAAACATAGCACACTTAGGGCATTAAGTTAATAGTTTCGTAGCTACAGGCTAAGAAATATTTTATTTAAGGTACCTACAGTTTCTTAATTAAGTACTGAAAGTGTCCTCCGTCTTGTGCCTGGCAGTACCCCAAGCGACCAAGAAACTGATTGATGGACTTTTCTTATGGTTTCTTCTAGTGCTAGGAATCAAACTCGAATCATTCGACTATTCAAATATTCAATTACTTAAATATCGAATATTTTTTTTTTAATTATTCATATGTTTGATTATTCGAGTACTCAAATATTTCAATATTCGAATAATTGCATGTTTAAATGTCTCAATATTCGAATAATCAATTATCAAATATTTTTCCCTTAAAACTATTCAACGTTACGGGAACCAGCCTTTAAGAAACGCGTTAATTGTTAATAATAAGTTTTTTATAAACAAGTACAAATTATGTTCTATGGTATTCTATAATATACTATATATTATATATAGTGCCTATAATTAAAAGTTTTAATTTTTTTAAATATGTAGGAAGCTAAAGCTAAAATTGAAATTAAAGGCGTTAAAAATAAAATAATCAAATTTTTCAGTGTCACTAGAGTACTCAGATATTTCAGCATTTGAATATCGAATCGTATCTAAATACTCGTAGATGATATTCGAACATTGAATAATTTGAATATTTAAATAATAAATAAAGTGAGTATTCAAAGACTTAAATTTCAAAAATTCCGAGCACTAGTTTCTTCTGAAATGTTCCTGGATTCTGTTGATTTTTTAAATTTTCAGTATTGACAGGCCTTATTTTATAAACAACATTATTAGGTTACCCCACAAGAAGAAGTCCAATAGTCTAAGGTCTGGATACCTTGGCGGCCGTTCAATAGGCGTCCAGTCCATCCGTTCTGAAAAACTTGGTTGACATAATGACTCACAATTGCTGCATGATGTGGCGGTGCGCCGTCTTGTTAGTAACACAAATTCACATCTAGAACTGCAGAATTATTTCTACTAGGATATAAACTAACTAGCGTGGGGATAAGAAAGTCTTAAAGAAAATTAAGGCCGGTTTACATTGTTGTCGGAAAAAGATTGTTCAATAATTTGGTTTTTAACTATGACTGCCCAAACATTAACTTTCTGAGGATATTGAATATGATGCTCACGCATCCACCCGAGATTTTCTTTTGCACAATATATATAGTTTTGCTGGTTTACTTCACCATTTAATTTAAGTAGATTAGATTAAGTAGATTAATCCAAAAATAGTACAATTTTAACAAACCAAGAATCTTGGTTACATCTTTCCATTAAAATTTGACGGAACCGACTACATTAAAACACGTTTTTTCGCTCCTACTTGAGACTTTGTTAATAGTGATAAGAGAGTGTTTTATAAAATTATTGTTTGAAATTTGAGTACAGGGTGTTTCAAGGAATATGTGCCATCGCTCATGTGGTGATTCTTTACCCAAAAATAAGACAAATTCTATCAACATGGTTCCGCAGATGCTGTATTTTTGAGATACAGGGTGTTACAATTTTTAAGGGGAACAAAAAATAAATACGCAACTGCCTTTTTCTTTTTACTAGCACAGTTATTTAGGCACTTCAATAACTAATGCAACGTGCCTTTTCATAATTTTTTGATTTCGACTTCCTTTAGGATATAAATGCAATTTTATCAAATTCCGAGATGGGCATAGCGATATGCAAATAAATGCCGTTTATTTGTTTAATCGCAATTCGTTGGTCACAGGAAAAAAAGTCTTAAAACAATGTTTATTTTGAAGAAAAACAGTGGCGTATCATTTTTTCCATTAAGAATATATGTTAGCACGGAATACACTGTCGTCACAAAAGTAGAGTAAATCTGTTCTATAAAAAAATGTGTTTTTATGCCTAGGTAGTGCCTACAAAAATTTAAAATGGTATCTAAACAAAATTTTATACGCTGTTAGTACAACAGGGTGTTTCAGAAATATGGCACGTAACTTAAGGTGGTGATTCCTTATGATTATCTAAGAGAAAAAGTTCATATGAACGTGTGTCCGGAGTTGTCCCGTTTTTGATATACGGGGTGTTAAAATTTTTAAATCAAATTGTTTTTATAAATTTTTTAAATATCGTTTGCCCGGCTTTATTGAAATTTGGTAATTAAATATTAATGTTCCTTCGCAAAATATCCACGGTAATTTCTAATTTCAATATAAAATGCCTCAAAATATTAGCCCGCGGTAAAGAATCTCAGGATCTTTGCTGAAGGTTAAATAAAGACGATTTAACTCTATGTTTTTTATACATTTTAAAATACACAATACAGACATTCCACTGTTAAGTACAGAAAATAGACTTTTAATAAGTTTTTCCCATACTTCATAGCTCTGCCATATACAACTTCTCACAGCCCGACCGAACCATAGACGTAAGCGGAATAAATACTTTTTCATTTTCTCGGCGATCCTTAAATGAAAGAGGATCCCGCCTTATAAAACAAACAATCGTACGCGTCTCTCAAAGTCTAAAAAAAGGAAATACGTACGAATCCGCCGATATGTCGAACAGATGCCGAAAGATTGAATTACATCGATGCAAAATCTGCGATAAAAAATCGAAAGCCCTTGTCGTCATCGCCATAAAAAACACCACGTGTTATGGTGCAGTTTTTTACTGCAGCTACACATACATTTTTTTGTTACGATTATGATTTTTTTATGACATCGAAGACGGATAGGTAGGTATGGCCCTTGAAAGAATAGGAGCAAACAATAAAATCGATCTTTGTGTAAAGATTGCGACTGATGGCACGTGGCAAATTTGGTTTGAGCACATGTCGCGGAAGAGGGTACGCCCTTCTTGTTGGAGTGGATCGAATGGAGTTTAATGAACAGCCAGGAAGTAGATTTAGAAAATTATCGGTTGTGTGGTTCGAAAAATATTGATGGCTGAGACAGGTGAAAATGTTTTTTTTTAATAGGAATCCCTACATTGAGAATAAAACCGCGTAATAAATCTAGGTAAGGAAGGTTTTTACTTCTAAACCCTCAAAATATTGATTTGAACTACCCTAAACCCAAGAGGTACGACACTCCTTAAATAGTTTACATCAATTGTCAAAACGTATATATTTAAATACAAATAAATACATTTAAATACAAATAAATACATTTAAATACAAATAAATGCATTTAAATACAAAAAAATAAAAATAAATATGAATAAATACAATAAATATAAACAAGTTCAAATAAATACACATAAATATAAACAAATACATGCATGAGATGCGCCTAAATAAGAATAGGAATTATTATTAACATATTAGACAGCATTTACGCATGCCAGGAAGAGCTTAACCTAACAGCTAAATTTAAAATTTTGAAAATTTACCATACTTACAAATTGATCTTAAAACGGGAAAACTCTTAACCGATGTTGGTTGAAGCAACAGGACCAAACAAAATTTAACACCGACACGAACATTGGGGTAAAAGGCGTCGAAACGAAATCTAAATGCAGCAAGCAAACAATTTTACAAGAAAAACATATCATAATTTGATCATGGTGTTTTTAACGACTTGGAAAATACCATGCTTATCTACATTGGACAGGGGTTGAGATTTTTTGTTAAAGAAAATGATAAAAATACATGTTTATATATAGAAACTTGTGATATATCTAATAAAAGCATATTGTGCCTTGGAATCTGTTATCCACTAAAAAAAAATTGTACCTTAAAAATTGCAGTCCCTTCTTAATTCTTCTAAATTAAGTTGTTATTCAATGACAATCTCAGAACCCATTTGGGAGTAGGATTGTTATAAAATCGACGAAAATATTACACAAACAATTAACGAAAATGTCAAGAAGTGCCAAGTACAGAACAAAGTTAAAGGAAGAATATTAATGAAACAATAATCTGTCATACAAAATTTAGAAAAATATGTGTCAAGCAATGATGACGATATTACAGAGGATGACATTTAATTGCATAATTAGACAAGCGATGAGTATGATGGTGACTCCAAAGATGATGACAAAAAAGAGACATTAATATTAAACCTGAAAAATGTTTCGTTGTTTATTATGACATGTATTGGTATATTGGATGTATAGTAGAACTGAACAACGATGAAGAAGTTGAGACTTTTAAGGTTAAATTTCTTACGAAATCTCTAGATGACTTTGTTTGGCCCGAACATTAAGATGCTTCGTGGGTGATTTTTTTTTTATTTCTGGCTTAATAAATCTCCTGAACAATAGTCCGTTTCAGCTGATAAGAACTGATTTGTTGGAAATAGGACGAAGGCTTAAAAAAACGAAATAAATAAATAGTAAATAAAAAAATACAGAAATATAAGTATCTTTTGAAGTATAATTTGTTAAAAATACATAAACACGGTATATATGACCAACTTGCTAAGCTACAGCCGACATTTCTCTAAGCGATTCTATAATTAAAGTTTCTATAAATATATAAATACGTAGATACATACCCCAAGATGTTCAAATTTAAAAACCGAATGCTCTTTAACTCTCCACTTTTAATATTACAGTACTTACTAAAGTTTAGTGTATAATTTTAATTCAAATATAAGGTAACGAAATTATTCATTGAATAACTTTGTGCTAAGTTGCAATTATTTTGGCTCGTATTTTGGTATTTGTTTTGTTCTAAAATAAACCTGACAATAATTAATTGTAATAAACAGTAGATAAAATACGTTTAAAGAAAAATACTGAATTTTTTTCTTTACGTTAAAAAACTTACTTTATAAAAACATATATCCGAACACAGTGGCGCAGCCACGGAAGAATTTTGAGGTTAACCCCTTAGAGCCCCCCCAGAATCTATTCCTGGCTGCGCCGTTGTCCGAGAAGATAACCCTTAATTTTTTTTTTATCTTATGACAGTTTTGGGGTAAAAAGATAATTTGATACTTAGTATATTCTTAATGAATAGACAATTACTATTACGGACCAAGGATCAGTATTAAATATTGAGATGCGTAGCACCAAGGTATTTAAGACACAAAAGCCATACTCGTTACATACATATTTAATTAATAAAACTATCGAATTTTTTCTATTTTCAACGGTTTGATTTGTATAATAGGTAGATACTGGGATTGCAATTTTAAAAACCGTATGTGATATTAGATGTATAATTGCAACCAAATATAAATAAAATTAGATATTTTAATTACATTTAGATACTTTTAGATACATTTATATACTTTTAAATACATTTAAATACATTGAAATACATTTAAGTACATTTAAACACATTAAATCCACTTAAATGCATTTAAATACATATAAATACATTTAGATATATATAGATACAACAAATACATTTAAATTTATAAATACGTAATTTATTTGATATATTTAAAAGTAAGTAAGTGTTGCACCCCTCGCGTAAACCCAAACCTTTAACGGTTTTTGAAATATTTTGTAATTTGGGAAAATATAGTAAGTAACTTTAATGACTAAACTCCCAACATGTATTTTCTCTACTAAAATATAGAGGACATCCAACAATTAAGACTAAAGAATAATAATATATATTTAGAAGTTCTAAACGATAATAACTTATTTAATTTAATCAACATGTATTTTATGTCAACAGCACATCTAAAATTAAATTGTCTATCAAACAATATTATGCTTTCCTATACCAAGGTGAAGCACAAGTTTTTAATACTGGTATGAAATGTACTCCTTGCACTCTATGGTACCGGCGTAAAGACAACTAATGGTTAAATTGAATACAAACAAATTTATCACCAACAGTAGATGCGACCGAACAGGATCTTTAAAGAGTGTATTTGCAAATTTGAATGAAAAGTAAGACCAATTTGTTTTCTGTTCTAAATCATTTTTTAAGGTATATTTTATGATAAATACAAAATTTGTACCTATTATCAAGCTCCAAGTAAGTAGATACACATTTATTTCAGGCAAGTTCATCAATAACGACTTCCACATTTCTCCAAATATTTCAAGAGAGATATCAATTATTTTGATGAAAAATTCGTAATTCATGACCCTAAAAAATGACTTAATATTATTTTCTCCGTGAAAATATTGTTACTCACATTTTTTACTTAAAAGTTTGGAAATTTTCACAAATATTTTCCAAACATTTTGAATTTGCAATTCGAAAACTTATCTGCGCATCCTCATGTTTCGAGGATTTGAAAGATTTATGGGTTTCTGCGCGTCATTCAGTGGCGACTTTTTAATATGAGCTGCAGAGCTGCAGCATTGCCTAAAATAATTATTATTCTATTTTTTAAATTAACATTATAACTATTATATATTTTTAATACTTCTATACGTACAAACTCGTCGGCCATGCTAATTCACACACCTTGTTGTCAAAATTAAGTGGTAATTTTTACTAATAGTTGTTTCGCGAAAACTAAGTTTTTTCACAAGATCGTCGGCTGCACGTTTATGCAAAAGGTGGTGACAAAAATGGCTCGCGTGGCAAATCAACAGAGCTGCCACAGGAGAACATGGCGCGCGCGGCAGCCTCGCATGTTCGATACGCACCTTAAGGCTAGTATAACTAAATTCAAATTTAAAAGTACAACTATGAAAAAGAAAATTGTAATAATAATAATAGTAACAATAAAAATAATTCTACTAACAATAATAATAATAAACATAATATGTAATAATAATTATAAAAATAATATTAATAATAAAAAAAATACCTCAAATACTTGGGAATTAAGCAGGCTTAACGTATTGTTCATGCATCGATGAAGACAGATATAAGGGAAGAGTTTTATAAGAGAACCAGAAGGCTTCTGAGAACGAAACTGAACAGCAAGAACTTGTTCAAAGCAATTAATACCTACGCCTGCTCAGTTCTGTCTTACTCATTCGGCAGAGTAGACTGGAGCGTGACTGACATCGAAGGGCTACAGCGCAAAATCCGAACTCAACTTACCAAAGCACTCAAACATCACCCAAGAAGTACGGTAAAGCATATCACTTCACCACAACATCAAGGCGGAAGAGGTCTGGCAGACATTGGAAAAATAATTGATCAACAAATAGCCAACTTGAGGGAGTACCTCCGCAATAAAGCTTAAACCTCAGACCTACACCATGCTATTTGCGAAGCAGACTACTCCACTACTCTAAGATTGAGGGATCTGAATGTCCCACAACACCACAAGACAAATGAAGAAAAGCTACAGATATGGAAGGAAAAACCTCTGCATGGACGACACCTGAACGAGGCAGCCCAGGATCACGTCGACAGTCTTGCGTCGAACTACTGGCTCATCTCTGGACAGATGTTTCCTGAAACGTAGGAATTTCTACTGGCAATCCAAGATCAGGTCATACCAACTAGAAACTACCTGAAATACATAATTAGAGACGACTCAGTACAGGCAGGCAAATGCAGATACGGATGTCAAACGGCAGAAACGATCCAACACATCACAAGAGGATGCCAGATGTTTTCTGCAATAGAATACAAAGAGAGACATGACGCAGTGGCCAAGATCCCACACGAAAACTCTATTGCTTTTACTGTAGTAATCAAAGGTAGATGTATTATTTTGATACCTTGCGACAGGATGTGACCGACGGAGGGTTTATGACACGTCCCGAAATATAATAACAAACAAAAAATGTAGAAAAACATGACATACAGATCTAAAATTAAATTTATCAGTTTCCAAAGTAGTGAGACTCAAGGGCAACCTGGAATACCGTCATCCGAAGACCCATCAATTAAGAAGATAACCTAGACTCTAATCCACTGGCATAAAAACAAGACAAAGCTTTAAAACCACATTCCTATGCAGATGTCCTTGTCGTTTTTTCTTAGTATGCGAAGCAAATTAGTTATGGAATCATCCTCAAAGAATGAAATACACAT
Organism: Polydrusus tereticollis; assembly: GCA_963920685.1. Lineage (NCBI taxonomy): Eukaryota > Metazoa > Arthropoda > Insecta > Coleoptera > Curculionidae > Polydrusus > Polydrusus tereticollis. Next base: position 140,459,623 of record OY987328.1, read on the forward strand.
TTAGGCACCACAACGACATATGGCAACGCGATTTAATAAAAAATCCATTTCAAAAGAACCTCTGGCCACAAAATACGATATATCAAACACAATATAAAACTAAATCGATTTGCCAAAGAATCCAGGAAGCAATAGCGGAAGCGGAAACTGAAAGAGAGCTTTAACGAGATGGAGTGCAACGTGCCACTATTCTATTGTTAATTATTCAGCTTCATAATCTCGCCTTACAACACCTCATTGATAATTTTAATTGATTCCGCTCGATTGTGTAATAATTTGCAATTAATTTTCTCCCATTCTTATTGTTCTCGAGATGTGCAATATTCTCTGTAACCTGAGTCATTCGCGGTCAATCACACATATTTATAAAAATAAGCTTTTCGCAAGTAAATATTAGTATTTACTGAGGAAGCAATGAAGTAAAAAGGGCGATGTTATTTTTTTTAATTAGAATGTATTGTTAAAACTTGTGTTTAACAGAGTTACCTATATATTTAGTTTATTTTATGTTAAATTTATATAATTATTTGATACGTCACTGCATTTGGTTTTTGCCTGGCAGCATAAGAAATATAGTCGAAGCAGAGAAGTAATCGATTTTTCTTAAAGTATTTCGTGATAAAGTGAAATAAGTAATCGTTTCGTCGTAAAAGATATTGATAAAAATCAAGAAAAGCACAGTCGTTTAGGTACTAATCATTTTACGAATAACAAAATGGCGTCTGTAAAACTGCATGCAAATGACATCGGAAAAGTACATAGTTATAAAATACCGGGTAAGTAGAAAGTACCGGAATGCTTAAATATCTTCAAAACCGCTAAAGCTGCGTTTAAAAAATTCGGCAGTTAGAGGTTTCTCGGCATGCGGAATTGAAAAATGTTGTTAGATTTCCCAGTTTTGCGCTACACATAGTCGTTCCGTTATTTTAAATCGAATGCCCCATTTATTTCTACTCCAATGAATTTATTTATATTTATTATTTATACACTACTTGTTAATTAAATGCTCAAAGTGGGCCCTAGTATTTGCCAGACAGTAGCCAAGTCGATCATAAAACTCTCGAAGTGTGTTACTCAACATATTCGGTGTTATAAGAGCAACTTCGGTGCGGATTCTTTCGAAGTTCGTTTAAATTTTCTGGACGATTATGTAGACACAATTCTTCAAATGACCCCACAAGAAGAAGTCCAGTGGAGTCATATCAGGAGATCGAGGTGGCCATTCTAATACACTACGTCTTGCAATCAGCCTCCCAGGGAATTGGTTGTTTAGAAACTGCATGGCTACCCTTGAATAATGGGACGGAGCACCGTCTTGTTGGTACCATATTTCACCTACATTTCTATTTTGTTGAATAGCAGGAACTATACAATCTCTTCTTCTTTATGTGCCATGCTCATTCGAGCGTAGGCGACCTCTCGCATATACCTGTGATGTGTGCCTTTTTTCAGATTTTTCACAGGTATATGGGACCTACAGTTTATCGCCGGTTCCGAACGGCACTATTTGAGAGGTTGTACTAGGCAAATTACTACGTGGTGGTTTGCCATTGCCTTCCACGAGGTGACGACCGAATAAATAAAGATCGACGCATGGTCCCGGGATCGAACCGGGGACCTTCGGCTTAGTAGTCGGACACACTAATCACTAGGCTGCGGTAACCACAATCTCTAAGGAGCTCCAAATACTTATGTCCTGTTAATTTACCTTCTATGAAAAAAGGTCCGATAATATTGTCACCCAATATTCCCGCCCAGACACTAACTTTCTCAGGATATTGGGTGTGAAGTTCTTCCATACAATGGGGGTTATCTCTAGACCAAATTCTACATTTGTGCCTATTAACTTGGCCGTTCAAGCAAAAAGTAGCTTCGTCGCTGAATACAATTTTGTGCGCAAAATAAGGATTTCGGTTTATATTTTCCATCATGATTGCGGCGAATTCATTACGGCGGTCAGGATCATCCTCTAAAAGTTCTTACGTGTAATGAATCTTGTACGGCTTTAATTTGTTTTCCTTCAGGATAGTCCTTATAGATTTTTGGCAAATTATTTGGCATTTAGAGCTAACTACTAATTGGTACTTACTTTTGGATTTTCCTCTATTTGTAATAAAACGTTTAATTTATTTTCATCACTTGTAGCAGTTTTTGGACGTCCGGTTTTAGGTAAACTTTTTATGGACCCTGTTTCCTGGTAAACCCGTCATTCCTAAAAACCATATTATTTACTGATGGGGCGACGTTCACGAGACGTGGAATCTTCAACTAGAGAAATAACCATTATTATGTTGTTGAGAATCCACAACTGGTAAGAGAAAAACATTTTCAGTAAGATTTTTAAATGAATGTTTGGTTCGGTATCATTGGCAATTATTTGATGGGCCCATTTGAACTTCCACAAAGACCTACTGGTGATGCATATTTGCAGTTCTTAGAAAACGGCTTATTTAATTTATTAGATGATGCACCTTTAAACATAAGACTAAATATGTGGTTTATGCAAGATGGGGCACCACGTCACTTTTCACTTGTAGTTCGAAATCACCTGAATCAACGCTTTCCATATTGGTTGATTGGTCGCGGTAGGGACTTTCCTTGGCCCCCTCGTAGCCCGGATATTAACCCGCTTGATTTCTATTTGTGGGGACACATGAAGTCATTAGTTTATAAGGACAAAATTAATACACGCGATGAACTTTTGCAAAAAATTGGGAAGCCGCTAATGTGATTAAAAACAAGCAAGACCCTTTCCCAAAAGTGAGATGTCACTTAGTTAAAAGTTTAATAAAGTGTATTGAGGTCAACGGTGGCCACTTTCAACATTTACTAAAGTAAGCTTCTTGTTATTGTTGCATTGTTTCTAATTTATTGCGTTGTGATAATTAAAATATGAATTTAATTACTTCGCTTTTTTATGCTTTGTGATGTTTAAACGGAAATATCTCGAAAACAGTTAGAGATATTAAGGTCAACCGGGTATACCTTTTAGCTTAGAAATTGCCCTTCTTTGAGAAACTTTAATTCAAACACACCTAATATCACAGGTAAGAAAAAAAATCAAAGATTTATGAAATCCGGTGTATGTAACTAGCGTCCTCTAGTGTGAAACTTAAAAATTTCTACAAATTCTCATCTCTTTCTCATAAAAACATAATACTGCTTTCAATTCGATTCATGGAACCGTTTTGAAATTATGGCTTATTTTCACTACCTGTATTTCTAGAACGAGTAACATTTCGAAAAAACTTATATGACTTAATCGGTCTAGTTTGATGTCAGTTGTCTCTAGTTGCTCTACGGCCCATAAGTTATGGGACACCCTGTATAAATATACCTAAAAATACACGGTGTCTGATCTTTCTGACGTTGCAGACCTACAAAGGATGATAGACAAAATCGTTGAAAGCAGTGAAAGGGCTGGTCTTGCTCTTAATATTAAGAAGGCAAAATTTGTGATCGTCAGTAAAACAAATGTCCGCTTTATGTGTTAACGGTGAAGAAGTCGGAAGAGAAAGCCAGTACAAATATCCGGGTACTATTTTGAACGAGACTGGCTGGCACTTACGGGAGATAAGATCCAGGATTGGTCAAGCTAGATCTACCTTTACAAACATGCGGAAGGTACTATGCACAGAAACCTGAGCATCAAACTTAGTCAGATTGGAAAAATGGTATGTTTTCTCAGTCCTTTATGAAATGGACTCGGGGACATTAAAAAAGTGAAATAGGGACATGTAAGCCGTTTTGGTGTAAGACGTACCGTTAGTAAGGTACGAGCTGTCAAAGTTCAAAAATGTAATTCTTCAAAAGTCGATATCTCGGAAACCTTTTTAAAAAGTTTAGATTTAGAATGCACTTATTAAAAAGTAATTGCTATTCTATATAGGCTCCAGTCAAACGACTTACCCTGTATACATAGATAGAGATATAATAAAATAAAAATTTACCATCAATTAACTTTTCAAATTAACCTTTTTTTTATAACTCTTATAGTTTTCAAGAAAAGTTGCAGGGTCATCTTACGTGGACCACCCTGTACATGTTAAAACTAATAATACAAGGGAAAATACAGGACAAAGAAAGCGTTGGGCGAAGACGCAATTCGTGGCTACAGAACTTGAGAGAGTGGCACCCCTCTACTTCTATAGATTTGTTTTGAGAAGCCGCATCCAAAGTAAGAATCGCCATGATGATAGCCAACCTTTTAAGAGGAGACTACACGTGAAGAAGAAGAAGCACACCAGTACCCCCACACCAATAATAGGCTCCAATCATGTAAATCTCGTGCTTAGCACTGAAACCAATAGTTTAAGACTGACTTAAAATTACAATAGCACATTGACATCATCATAACTACTTGACAAATTTTGAGAATCAAAAAGTGATTGACATCCAAACTACCCTAAACTTGATAAAAATATGCCGAAATTATTAATCTCCTATTAATGATAACAGCCACCTAATTTCCATGATAACAATAATTATTGTTCCTACAATGGTGTCTTTACAAGTTATCTTGTAGCTAGAGTTACCCGAACATTAATAATTTGGACCGTTGGAGAACCCTTTGTATCCTTCAATAGATTGGGGTTAAAAAAAATGGGATAAATAATTAACCTCAAAATAAATCACTATCAGGAACTAACACAATTTTTTTATTGTTCAGTTAAAGTTAAACCAAGAATTTGTTTAGCTCTTAATTGACTATCGAGCAAGACGCTTATCTAACTGCCAGAAAACGTGATCTCTGCCATTGTAATACGCTCAATTATTTACGATTATCTACGCTGTCCATACCGTTTCCAAGGTCGCTTTTTTACCAAGAAACTCAAACAACACAAGCTGCTACTACGGAACATCAACAAATAATCCATATTCATAAAAAAAGCTCTCCAAATGTCCGACGTTTTCTACGAAACAAACGGGGCTTTTAGGGGTCGTAAAAAAACTTCAGGGTGTTCTGAATAGTATGCGGAAGAACAGGGACCTAACGGTACTAGTGGCATATAACAAATGGTGCGATGCTTTTGTTTTTGAGGTTCTCATTGGTCGACACAAGCGCTCTTGTTAAGATATATCTGTAACCATTTTATCAGATGTCGAATATAATTCCTTTTTTAATTTGTGGATATAACAGCTTGTGCGGCATATTGCGTAAAAAAGCCAAATAGAATCTGAAATTTGACCGGGCGTATTTATGGGATACGTAAATGTTATCATTAAATAGTCAATTGGCATTTAATATAGCGTTTTAACCATCGCGGTTTAATAGGTGGTAATTAAAGCCGTTACTTTGTAAATACTTTTTTCTCCGATCAGACAAGAAAGATGCTTTTTTGACGTTAATTGTGCAAAAACGGTACCTTAAATAATAAAATGCTCTTTTTCCATTTCCTAAGTACCTCATTATATCATTAGTATTTTGAATGACGTTAAATAATTTATCAAAAAATGTTGGTTGCAGTTGACAATGATTTACTTACATCCTGATATTTTGATATACCTATACAGGACGTCTCTGAAGGTTTGTCCAAAATACGATGATCTAGCCCCACTCATATTATTTCAAAAGTTGATAGTTTCCGAAATACAAAGTTAATGTTTTGTAAAGCTTTCCAAAAAGTTATTCTAATAAGAGCAGTTTTAGTGTACCTTGCAGAAGCCAGCACTGCGCGTACATCTAAAGCTTCATAACTCTTTTGTGCCTGGATGTATCAAATTGTTAATAATTAATTCCAATTCCTAGGCATATTTCGTTCAAAAGAGAAATTATATATTTTAGCCTCAGGAATTTGTGCTAGCCTGTATACAGGGTGTCTTGAAATTAGGGTGCCATATTTTTAGTTGCTTTCACTTCGTTTGCTATTTTCTATTAGGGAAAGGAAAAAGAAAGTCAAAAAGTCTTTCTCCTCCGATTTAATAGTGAGCTATCACAGGCTCAATTTTAAAAATAAAACGTCTCTACATGTTTCGAAGGTAGTAACCTTCATCTTCAGGAGACAAAAAACAGTGCTGCAGTTATTATTAGCAGTAGAGAGAAAACAGTTGGTAAAAAGTGACGCTAATAGAGCTTTTTTTAAAAAAAAATTTTTGACAAGATATTAAAAAATTAATGTAAATGTAATCAGCATACTGAAATTGTAAATGAAATGTTATATTTAATTCAAAATTTATGTGAAGGCTTTGTTAATTTGTGGTCGGATTTAAAAGGGAAGATGTTCTTCATTTAAAAGTCATAAGTTAGGATATATAAAAAAAATCTTTTGGACATTCTAGGTCATGTTATAAAAATTATATTTTGTGGATGAGAAGAGAAAAATCTTTGTTAGTGTTTATAAGAAATTCTGTAAAAAGAAAAAGAAAGAAATTTGTAATTAGTAATGAAATAAAATTATTAATAATGTCTGTACTTACATAATGTTGAAATTTCATTTGTAAAAATTAATTTACTGGAGACCTAAGGTCCCGCCAACTTGCGTTAAGTTCCTCCCATTATGTAGGGAAAATAATAGAATTAGATTTAAAATTTAAAATTAGTGAAAAAAAAAACACACAGACACACACAGATCTTATATTTTATATACTAATTTTAAATTTTAAATCTAATTCTATTATTTTCCCTACATAATGGAAGGAACTTAACGCAAGTTGGCGGATCCTTAGGTCTTCAGTAAATTAATTTTTACAACAGAAATTTCAACATTATGTAGGTACAGACATTATTAATAATTTTATTTCATTACTAATTACAAATTTCTTTCTTTTACTTTTTACAGAATTTCTCATCCACAAAATAAAATTTTTATAACATGACCTAGAACGCCCAAAAGATTCTTTTTATATATCCTAACTTATGACTTTCAAATGAAGAAGTGAAGATCATCTTCCCTTTTAAATCCGACCACAAATTGACAAAGCCTTCACATAAATTTTGAATTAAATATAACATTTCATTTACAATTTTAGTATGCTGATTGCATTTACATCCATTTTTTAATATCTCGCCAAAATTTTTTTTTTAAAAAAGCTCCATTAGCGTCACTTTCCACCAACTGTTTTCTCTCTACTGCTAATAATAACTGAAGCACTATTTTTATCTCCTGAAGATGAAGGTTACTACCTTCGACACATGTAGAGACGTTTTATTTTAAAATTGAGACTTTGATAACTCACTATTAAATTAGTGGAGAAAGACTTTTTGACTTCTTTCCCCTTTCCCCTAATGGTATATAATTGCCGTTCAAAAAACCATGTATGGTAAACATTTGCTTAAAATATTTGGTGCAGTAAGAATATGTACCGTCCATATAAATAGTTTTCGAGTCACATAAAAACTTTAAATTACTTTTACAGCTAAATATTACCAAATTTTCAGACGAATCATTAACAATTAGGAAATCTTCATTTCTACTGGTTTTTGGTTGAAGTTGATTCTAAGCGTCATGGACTTCTGATATCGATTTTGGTAAAGCCGGCAACAATTTGCAGTACTGTTTTTTGTCTCCTGAAGATGAAGGTTACTACCTTCGAAACATGTAGAGACGTTTTATTTTTAAAATTGAGCCTTTGATAGCTCACTATTAAATCAGTGGAGAAAGACTTTTTGACTTTCTTTCCCCTTTCCCTCATATTTTAACTCCACTTCGAGAATGGACTATTTCTATAAATTATTTTCTATTAAATAAATTAAAAAGCAACATGAAATAATAATATCGTCAATTCTGAGGTCGATTTTCTGGGTACGAATGGTATTTTTAAAATTATAATCATAATAACATGCTATTTTTCATTGTTTACATTTATGTTTCGCGAGTGTACATGTGAATGAACTTAAAAAAGATGGAGCCTTTTTAGTAATTTATGCTCGTGTGTCATAATTATAATACTGCGTAATACAAACATACCAAAACTGATCGATCAATAATTAGCTAACAAGTATGTTGTTTGCCTATTGCGACTTTGTTTGTTATGAATTACAGACGCGTTTCGGGCTTCCATTCTAATTATCTATTGTATTACAACTTTTTTACCAGTAAACCTCATGAACTGTATTAGATTAACCTGGAAACGACTGGAGATTTTTGACCAGCTAAAATGTTGTGATGAAGTAGATATTGGCGATGGAAGTCCAAAACACGTGTATCATTCATAATACATCATTGTCTGTAACCTTTAATTTATTATACTGCTGAATAAGAATAAGCTAAAATCTAAGAATAAATAAAGTTATGTTTAGGAAAACGTAACAGTTGTTTGACTTTAGGAAGCTTAGATGTGTGTGCCCCTGTTGCATCTTTAACAGAGTATCTCTGGATGGGTATTTTATACTGAATTTTTGTTTCTGACCCTTTGACTTTATATTTTCTTATTTCAGATTCTCTTGGATTTTTAGGTCTTTTATAAATAAAAGTTTGGTTTAGGTTGACGTTTCGGTTTATGTTAAATTTAAAACATCATCAGAACTATAAAATACATTATTATTAGTGAATGACATGAAATTAGTTTAAAAAACATACCTTCATTTTTACATTTTGCACTATTACTTATAGTTATTAAATCCATATTATGTAATTCTTAAATTCTATAGCGGAACTGATTTAAAGCTTTATTATGTATGAGGATATGTATCTAATAATTATCAGAAAAACTGGGTTATTTATTATTTATATATGCTAATTTCGTGGATGGTGAAAATTTGCAAATTTATTAGGTTATTAAATTACTGTAAATAGTAGTAAGAATATCAGTGCATTACGGTTTGGAAACTTAAGGTATTTTAATCTGACATTTAATGTGAAAACGAAGGTATGTTTTTTAAATTAATTTCATGTCATTACTAATAATATTGTGTTTTATAGTTTTGATGATTGTTTAAATTTAAAATAAACCGAAACGTCAACCTACATGTCAACCTAAATGACAGGACCTATTAAGCAGGGTGGACAACTTAAAGATTGCATTGTAAATTTCAGGTAAATTGCAATGATAGTTTCTAAAAATTCCCTATTTCAGACCTACAAACCCCGAATCGGTCCTAAATTAGGGTCACCCTAATTTGCATACAAAAGAAGGACGAGTTTGGTGACAGAACGGAAGGTGACAACGGCGTTAGTTCAGGTAGTTTATTAGTATTAAAAGTTTAATAATAATTATCCTTGATTATAATAATTATAGAGATAGGCAGATAATTGAGATATGAATTATTCTAATATTAAGTTGATAAAAACTTATATAGAAGTAAGAGTAATATGAAAATAGATAAACGGGAATAAATATTAATATTTATAAAAAGTCTACTATGTTCAATACAACTTAAATTTTAAATTTTAGTCATCATGTTCCGAGTAGTCCGATGAACTATCGTCATTGGGGTCCAGAGAAATAATAAGGGGATCTACAATGTTTTCTAGCATGTTATCAGCTTCTCACAATCTTTCTTCTATTTCAATCACATGTTTGACGCACTTACTCCATTTTTCACAATTCACTGTCTTTAATCCTTCTTGCAAGAGGTTTCCAACGCCTCTTATTTTAAAAGTGGTGTTTTGCCTTGCTACAAACCCTCTTACTTGCGCCCACACCGATTATATGGGGTTTAATTTACAGTGATATGGCGGAAGGCGAAGTTCCGTTATATTTCGTTTTGAAGCGATTTCGTCGACAACAAATTTCGTACAAAGAGGCTTATTCAACTTTACAATATCCAGTAGCTTCTTTTCAGCATATCTTTATTCAATACGCAAGAAAGATTTGAAATTGCACGATGTGTTTATAAAGTCAATATTTCAATAGAGATACCATCTGTCTTTTTAATCAACTGTGCTGCTAGTCTGAGCGAACCCCTGTCTGGGGCAATTAATAGACTTCTAGAATCAACTTTCTTTCCGAGTATATGGTCAGAAGCAATAATAACACCTAAATACAAGAAGGGCGACAAATATAACCCTGAAAACTACAGACCTATTAGTCTAACCTGCAGCTTGTGTAAGGCAATGGAGAAGATTATAGTGAGGGAATTGACAGCCTTCTTGTTGGAAAACAATAATATACCTAAAACGCAGCATGGATTTCTCCCTCAACGATCAACAACTACTAACTTGCTGACTGGTATAAATAACTGGACTTCAGATATAGACTCGGGGGAATCAATCGATGTTGTTTACTTAGACTATGAAAAGGCGTTTGACAAAGTTCCCATAGAAAGACTGTTATACAAACTTGAGCACCTTGGAGTCCGTGGAAGGTTGCTATAGTGGATCGCCTGCTTCCTCAGGAATAGAACATATACGGTTCGTGCAAATGGAGTTTCATCTGCCATTCACGCAGTACTCAGTGGCGTGCCTCAGGGCTCAGTTCTGGGGTCCTACTGTTTATTACTTACATCAGTGATCTATCTTTGGAAGTGACCCATTTTGTATTTTGCAGACGACACGAAATTGTACTGCAACACCAAAAACAGTGAACAGCTCAGGCGAGACCTGGAGATCCTGTCAGAATGGACAAATAAGTGGAAGTTGAGACTCAACGATAAAAAGTGCACAGTTCTGCATTTGGGAAGAAACAACCCAAATTTACAATACACACTTAACAACAGTACCTTACAAGCAGTCAAGTTGCAGAAAGACCTGGGTGTGCTTCTGTCCAATGATTTGAAATGGGAATCTCACATTGCTTCTGCTGTTAAAAAAGCAAATTCTCTAATCTACCTAATTCAGAGAGCCTTCTCCAACACATCTGACAGAAATGATGGCGAAATTACACAGAACGTACGTTCGACCTAAATTGGAGTATGCTTGTTCAGTTTGGAGCCCTTATTACGTCAAGGACATTGTACTGTTGGAGAGAGTACAAAGGAAGATAACTAGAATACCAGAGGCCACTAAAGACCTACCATACCCCGTGAGATTAAACCAATTTGGCATACCAACATTAAAAGAGAGACGAGAACGAGGAGACATGATAGAAGTATATAAAATACTCTCTGGACACTATAGCCCAATGATCGAACTTTCCGTATTTCATGCCAGCCAAACCAGGGAGTTGAGAGGTCACACCAAAAAACTAAAGAAGGAAGAATGTGCCTTGCTGTTGCGGAAAAACTTCATTACAAACAGAATTGTGTACATGTGGAACAGCCTAGAAGAAGAAACGGTTTCTGCTCCTAATGTCAACACATTTAAAAACAGACTTGACAGAGAAAACTCCAGACTCAATAACCAATTGGTGCATTATCTTTGATTGTATGTCTGATATCTGTGATAAACCTCAAAAAACTATCCAAACATTTTTGAATAATTCCTAGAAAAAACGGCAACTTAAAATAAATATTAAAGCAATAAACTTATCGGCATTGACCTCCTTGATTGCAAATAATAATAATAATAATAATAATAATAGAACCAAGGTACTTACTGGAAAAAATAGCTACGATTTCGAATACGCATAACCGGCTAACACGCCATGGAGGTTTGTTTAGGATTCCAAGACGCAGCACCGCACTTTTCCAGCGCTCCATCACCTGCAATGCCACCAAACTCTTCAGCTCATTGCCACGGAATGTCAGGGAAGCCCCCACCCTTGCCACCTTTAATTCACTGCTGAGAAATCACATTCTCGGGAACAGGGTTTAAATTTGTTAAATATACTGATTGAATCACGACATACATCTTATTCTTGTACATTCAATATTTATAACACTTTCTCTTATTTATTACATTTTTTTCTTCTTTAAGTAATTATAGGATAGGTTAGTTCTGCATTCTGTATTCTTAAACATATATATATATATATTATATATATATTTTTATCCTTTTACTTACTGTTTCTGTGTAGTTTTTTTCCAGTGGTTGTATGAGCAGCTATGCTGAATATCGCCACGTTCACTAATATTTTTCTATTGTAATTTATATTTTATTTCTTATAAAAGACATCTTCATTTATTTATTTATGAAATGGCTTCTTATTTACAGTAAGCCAATGAATGATGTCATTTTTTACCAAGAAGACGTTGGTATTTTTTCGGATTTCCTTGAGTGGAAGCTGCCATTATCCATGACTATAACAGACCCAGGAGGAATAAAATCTAGCATTTGCTGGAAGTATTCTTCAAAGACTTCAGCGTTCATGTCTTTATGATAGTCTACAGTTCGCTTTAACTTAAATGCTATATAGTAAGCCGCCATCGAAAAATCCATTTTTGCTACCAATGGCAATGTGAGTTGGTGGCGAAGAGTCAACGCTCATTGCAAATAATAATTTTCTCATTTTTAAAAAGCGCAGTTTTACTAATCCGTTTCTCAGCAACAAATCCAGAAACACTAGCCATTTTCAAGAACGAAGTTTTGCAACAACTGCCGAAAAGTAACTTAACATTTCAAATTTTTCAAACAGTGAGGCACAGATAGGTAAACTATCTGTGCCTCTACGCGGATCTCGGGACCCCTGACAATAAACATAATTTAATAATAAAAATTGGACTACATCTATGGAATACGGCGAAGACAACTGGGTTTTATAGTTCAATAATGATTTATTACTCTCTCGCATTAAGCAACAGACTATATCATACTTTTATTTACAAATGACCTGGACAACCAAGAAAGTCTAATATAAGAAAATTGATATAAATTTATATAAATTTTTTCAATTAAATATCTAATTATATAGACATAAACATCCTTATGTATATTTATTAAATTTATACCACTCACGTATAACAATATAAGTTGTTTATAAGTTTTTGAAAGATATGCGTTAGTAATTGTTAGGAATTCATAGATAAAAGCATCGCATGTAATAGTGTATGATTAAGGAATCTTACAGGTGGTCGTAAAGAAAAGCAAACATATTATGTAATTGCGATGTAAAGTGTTGGGGAAAATGTTTTCATTTTGCATGCGTAATGGCTCTTGGCTGTATTTAAAAAAGGAAAAAGCCTCTACAAACATTCGACCCAGAACGTTTGACATTTCAAGCTTTACGGAAAGTGTAAGTAAGAAATTCATTATGTGGTACATTAGTGCATTTATTGAATAAACACCCATAGGAAAGTGAAGAATGGGTACATAGCAGTTTTTAAAACAATACTTACTTTTTTGTAAAAATCCTGACTTTTTGTTTAAAGAGTTGTATTGGTTTTATATTAATTCATATTATATTCAACAAATATAGTTAATATAATAATTGGATTTGCAATCAGTCTATGTATAGTTTTACCAAAATTCGAGAAAGACATGGTTGTTTTGCCGTCAGGAAACCAGATATGATACACTGAGAGATTTTCACCGGGGCCGGAAAAAAATTAGCTACCGAAACAAAAAATCTAATTATGGCGTTTGCCATAGTATGCGCCCTTTTTTGATAGTTCATAACTCTTGTATGTGTGAACCGATTTTGATTCTGATTGATTATGTATTCTAAATGAGTTCGTGCATTTATGGCATTTAAAACACATTTGAAAAATTTTCATGTAATTTTCCTCAAATTAACTTGGGGTCTTTTAATCATTATTAACTTAGTTTTATGGCTAAATACTCGGTATAACAAGAAGCGTCCCTTGGAATTCGACATAAAAGCTTTGGATCAAATTATTTTATATTGGAAACATGTCTTACAAAAAAAGAGAAGTTTAGTAACGAAACCTACAGTGCTATAACAATTAAAGACACAAATTGTGAATATGACCACCATTATTTGTGACAACGGCTTGGAGTCTTCTTCGCCATTGGTTAATCGCATTATTAGTAGACAATTGACTAAAATTTTCCCAACATTCAATAATCCTATTTTTCCATTGTTTGATACTATTAATATTATTGTCTCTTTAGACTAAAGCTTCCAATATCCCTCAAATGAAATTGTCAACCCGATTTAAGTCCGGGCTATTTCCTGTGGGTACCTTATTATACTCACAGAGGTATAGGAAGGGGCACCATCTTATTGAAAGGTACAATTATGTCTCGTTAATAAACTTCTGAGTTTATTTTAACTCCAGATTCAACAAAAATCAATCGAGCGATATATATTTTTAAAGAAGCGCATATTGTAATTTTTCTTAATTGGATGATGATAATTGAAAAGGAATCAAGCGCAAAATTGCAAAAATTGGTATAATGGTGCCATAAGACAGTTAATTTATTTTGTATAAAAAGTATCAAACGACTACTGGAATTACAACGCCATCTATTGACTGAAGAGCCAAGCGACTGCAGGGAAAAAGCAGTTTCCTGTTATCAAAAAAGATTAAAAAATTAGTAAAATCACTAGACTAATACAAAATAGAACCGAAAATACCTAAACCCAGCGAATGCAATACAGTAAGTAAATGTTGAGGTTATTTTTTAAACATATTTTAGTTTTCACCATTTTTCTAACAGTTATCCTATTTTCTTGTTGTCAAAATTACTTCTTTCTTGAAAGCATTTTTGAAAATTTATTTTTATGCATTGCAGGTATATTTCAATAATAAACTTACTTATTACAAGGCGAATTACGAACCTAAGGGTATCCTAGGCGGTCGGTTTCTTTTAGATGTTATTTTAGTTTAAAAAGATAATATTTATTTTGTACTTTTGAGGAACCTTGTGCACCTGAGGAACAACCACAGATTTGCAATTCCTTTACAGGGGTAGGTTTACCAGATAAAATTATTTAAATATTTTGCAAATATTTAAATAGAATTTACCAAATACTTTTTTTTTCTTTCAGGGGTAAATGTTCGGAACGCTGAAGATAGAAACACGTTAATGTGAAGACTTAACTGTCTTCAAATCAAATTCAAATATAATAATTAAAGAAATGCTGGTGCTTAAGAGCCCTCCGAATGCCCAATTCATTGTTTCAGATGAGGTATACATTGTGAATACAGATAATAAAAAAACATTGAAGCAAAAGAACCAACACAAAGTCCCGGTCTCAATAAATTTAATATTTAACACAACTAATGGGTTACATGTTTCGCCTATAAGGCATCATCAGACCTAAAAAGAAGTCACTAATCACGCATTAAAGTAAACAAATCTACTAGTAAACCCAACTGATACACCAAAAAAACATTTAAAAAATTTTTCAAAAAGAATAAAAATGTCAAAATATAAAACAAAACAAAAAAATAGATAAACGTTACAATTACATCACTACATGACAGTCAGAACTTAAACTAAGAATTGTATATAAACAAAAACGGTATGACAAAAAACTAATAGTATAAGGTTCGTCAAACAAGTCCAAGGTATATTGAACTGGGGGAAGATGCAGTCACCTAGAGAGCAAACTCAGCCCAAAATGTAACAGCCATCGACACAAAGTACGAGCGTACCAAAGTACCGGCATCAAAAACATCAATGTTGTCAATCAAAAGAATTTGGCGGACCGGGGAAAATTTATAAGTTAAATGTTGGTCACAGCAGTCCGTTGTTAATTATTCAAGTTGTTAAAAATAAAATAAGGCTCGAAATTAAAGACCTCATTAACGCAGGTAAGGATAGGGCTCTTTTTAGCTTTCGTTATCTCAAGTTTTTCTAATAGATAGGAGAATCGCCAGCAGAGTTCATGAACATCTTAGCTTATTTAATAAATACCAGAACACTGATATAACCAACACTAAGTCTGCTTTTGCGAACCATCTACTTGAATCAAAACACCAGTTCTCGCCATCTGAAAATGTTAATGTTTTGCATGAATGTCACAAAAGTAAAAAACTAAATCTATTAGAAAAACTTGAGATAACGAAAGCTAAAAAGAGCCCTATCCTTACCTGCGTTAATGAGGTCTTTAATTTCGAGCCTTATTTTATTTTTAACAACTTGAATAATTTACAACGGACTGCTGTGACCAACATTTAACCTATAAATTTTCCCCGGTCCCCCAAATTCTTTTGATTGACAACATTGATGTTTTTGATGCCGGTACTTTGGTACGCTCGTCCTTGTGTCGATGGCTGTTACATTTTGGGCTGAGTTTGCTCTCTAGGTGACTGCATCTTCCCCCAGTTCAATATACCTTGGACTTGTTTGACGAACCTTATACTATTAGTTTTTTGTCATACCGTTTTTGTTTATATACAATTCTTAGTTTAAGTTCTGACTGTCATGTAGTGATGTAATTGTAACGTTTATCTATTTTTTTGTTTTGTTTTATATTTTGACATTTTTATTCTTTTTAAAAAATTGTTTAAATGTTTTTTTGGTGTATCAGGTGGGTTTACTAGTAGATTTGTTTACTTTAATGCGTGATTAGTGACTTCTTTTTAGGTCTGATGATGCCTTATAGGCGAAACATGTAACCCATTACTTGTGTTAAATATTAAATTTATTGAGACCGGGACTTTGTGTTGGTTTTTTTGCTTCAATATTATATTCAGGTCTCTTAGAGGAAAATGGACACTTTTTTTGATTTAATAAAAAAACAGATAACTCGGAGTTTTAATACCAGAACAATGAAGGTACAACTGTCGAGGAAACAAACCTTGAAGTATTTGTTAAAGAAGTTCCAATTTTTTACCTGCGGTTATTCCGGTTCCTGAAGACTTACTTGAAGTAACAACAACTGATGACAACCCCCTATAAAAGTTACATGTAACAAGTATGACATGTGTTCTGTACAAGCGAAATGCAAAAATGCACAAGATGAGAACGAAAAACTAATAATAAAAACAACATGATCAGCATATTAAAAGTGCACAGCTTGCCAGAGATCAGATGAATAAAGATTTAAAAGAAGCAAATAACAATCCTCTCATCGAAACTCTTTGTTACAATATGGATTGCCTAAATTACCAACTAATTTTATCTATTATAAAAGACAACTAAGTATTTATAATGAGGGTATTAATTCAGGGTCAAACAATTCCCCCTATTGTTTCTTGTGGAAAGAGGGGGTGGGCAGGATGAGGTGCCCAAGAAGTATGCTCGTGTTGTAGAGCTGCATCTGAAAAAAGGTGTAGAGGAGTTGATATCGTGGTCAGATAGCTGTAGTGGACAAAACCGCAACATAAAAATTATGTTACTGTTGAGAACAGTTTTAAAGCAGTATACTACATTAAACAAAGTTCATTTAAAATATCTTGAGCCCGGGCACAGCTTTTTGCCAAACGACACGGATTTTGGACAAATAAAAAAAGCGCTTAAAAATTAGGTTCAAAGTCAAATCAAGATTCAGTATTTTTATGTGAATCACACTCACCTGACGAAAATCATTTAAAAAAAAATATATCTCTCGAAATCAACTCGAGGCAAAAAGTCTCTGACTATTATCGATTCCCAAAACTTAAAACTGCTATACCCTAAGGGAAAGGCCCTCTCAAAGAAAAAATGGGATGACATCAAGACTTTACTGAAATTTCTTCCCAAGGATACAATTGACTTTTATGAGAACTTTGAAGATAATATTGAAAGTTTTGACCCTAATACAGATTTTGATTTTGAAGGTTAGGTATAAGGTTTATGATATTGTTCTTACTGAATGAGTTTCTTTATTTTTTTCATTGTACAGATAAAACTTGAATTTCCTTTAAAACGACCCATTTTATTGTTTTCCTTTTCTTTAAACAGATCCATGTTACTTCGATCTTTTTCAGGTAATTAATAATAATAATAATAAAGTGCCTTTTATTTATAATCAATACATACATACAATACATAATGATGTAAACGGGTGGCGAGATCTAGCATAGCTATTCTATCTAACCACCCCAATGGTAATATTAATTTGTATAAAAACAAAATGCCTAAATCCAGAATTAATTTAAAACACCTATGCTGTAAAAAAAAGGTTTTATAACAACTAAATACCCTTATACTTACAATAATTATAATATCGCCAAAACGAGAATATTAATAAGAAAATTTAAACATCATAATTGAGAAAAAACGAAACATTAGAGAGAAATGAAAATTATATTTTATTAATAATATTAATTACTATGTACTATAAAGAATATAACATATATTGTGTACTACATGAGCCATTACCCTATGCTCAAAGTAAGAACAAATAGAGCACTATGTCACATGTAAAAGATTGATCCCTGTACGCAGTGACAAGACATACATTTTCAAATGTTTTTTAAAACTCGTTATTGATGAGCAGCATTTAATGTTCTCTGGCAATGAGTTGTAGGTTTTTATCGCCGTGTATGTGAAAGACCGCTGAAAAATAGCTGTGCTATGCCTAGGAACCTGGTAAAGATCTGTGTGACGAGTGCTTATCTGATGAACACTGCTACCTTTTCTCAATTTTTCAAACAAATACTGAGGTTGCTCAGTCTGAGATATCTTAAAAACAAGACACGCTAAATGAATAAAATGCCGTTCTGAGAGGTTAAACCATTTTGAATTAACGAAACAAGGCGAAATATGGTCAAACTTACGCAAGCTATAGGCAAACCTGAGACAACTATTCTGAACCTTTTGCAAACTATTTCTATTTTGAATTGTTAAGGCTGGCCAATAAAGAATGTCACTATACGCCAAGTAGGAAAGAATTAAAGAGTCAGTAAGTCTCAGCTTCACGTCAGTGTCAAAATAATCTCTGTACATATAAAGTGTTTTTAGCTTACCATAGGACTTTTGTAGCAAATATGACACATGCTCGTCAAAACGTAAATATGTGTTAAAGAGCACGCCCAAGTTTTTGCCTACATTGGTTGCATTAAGAGTAATATTGTTTAAGCAAATTTTGAACCTATCATCTCCCACGATCTCGTTCATTTTACTCCCAAAGACTAACAACTGAGTTTTTGCATTATTAAGAATAATACCGTGCGCCTGTGATAAATTATAGATGCCTACCAAGTCTTCGTTGATTGAGGTAACAGCTCGGTCGAGTTGGCTGGGATGAAATGAAAAATATATTTGAAAGTCATCAGCGAATTGATGCGAACTACAACTTAAGAGATGTTTAGGGAAGTCCGATGTGTATATCGAAAATAAAAGGGGGCCTAGTATACTACCCTGGGGAACGCCTCTGTTGGTTGAAAGAAACTCGGATGTGGACCTGGCATCCAACAATACTCGTTGATTCCTCTCATGCAGATAACTCTCCATGAATCTTATAGCTGGAAGGCTTAAACCAAAATATGCCAACTTTTTTAAAAGGATGTCATGACTTATGGTATCGAAAGCCTTACTGCAATCCAAAAGAACTAAACAACAGCATTCACCTTTATCAAGGCTTCAAAAAATGTCATCGGCAACTGTAAGAAGTGCAGTTGTGGTACTATGCGCCTGACGAAATCCTGACTGAGTAGGAGGCAATATTTTATTGTTAGTAACATGCGCTGAGATTTGTTCATACATTATCTTTTCTAAAACTTTTGACAAAGTGCAGAGGATATTAATGGGTCTTAAGTTGGACATTTCAGTTGGATTATTAACTTTTGGTACCGGAATTATATTCGCTTTCTTCCACAGATCGGGATATTTATTATTGGAAATGCATTGGTTAATAATAAAAGTTATGTGGGGAATAAGATAAGGAATTACCAAAGTTAAAGTTTTACGATTAATGCCATCTATCCCTGTTGCGTTAGATTTAAGGGAAGAAATTATTTTTTCAACCTTATCTTCACTCACCTGGGAAAACGTGAACTCACTTATCAAGCCATTATGCAACTTATTAGCATACAAATTTGAAATTAAGTCATTATTATCACTGCTAGGAGTTGGAATGCTGTTAACAAAAAAATTATTTAAGTGATCAGGGTCAAGCCAAGAAGCATTGAACGAGCGTGGCGATGAGTTAATGTTAAGTTGTTTTAGGGTTTTCCAAAAACTTTGTGGGTCGACCCTAAATTTATGATTCAGATAAGCCTTTTTTTCGTTTCTTAAAGTCATTGTTACTAAATTTCTTAATTGTTTATATTCATTGCGTGCCCCTCAGTCTTGATTTTCTTATATTTCGCTAATGCCTTTTTCCTCAATCTAATCATGAGTTTAAGGTTGTCTGTCAACCACGGAGCTGGCGGTTTTGTAAATTTAGAAGTTTTTAACGGGGCATGAATGTTGAGCAACCATTCGACACGAGTATTAAAAAACTGTAACATTTCGTCTACATCACTCAAATTGAACATTTCATTCCAATCCATGCTATGCATGTCATTCAAAAAATCATTATAAATAAAATTCCTGTACTCGCGGTATGTACAAACTCTAGCCTCTGGTTTACCCTTTTTAATATTTAAAGTACAGTGTAGTAAGCAGTGATCGGATATATCATCCATGTCTATGTTAGTTATGTTACATAAAAGGTTACTAGAAGAAGAAATAACTACATCAATAAGAGTTTCTGCAGTATTATTAAGTCTGGTTGGTTCTGTTACCAATTGATGCAAGTTATATTTATTTAAGAAATTGTTAACCAAGGCTAACCCATTATGATTTGAATTTTTAAAATCGACGTTAATATCCCCTCCAACCAAGACATAATCATACCGAGGTAAAAAATCAGAAACTATATTTTCAAGGTCATCTAAACACAGAGTTAAATTGATGTTAGGTGGTCTATACAAGGTTCCCAGGCATACGCTCTTGCCACTCACCTTTATACTAATCCAAATACTTTCTAAGGCACTTACTCCAGGATCGATTCGTAGCAGCTTAAATTTTAAGGTATTATGAATGTAAAAGGCTACACCGCCTCCTCGACCATCACGATCCCTTCTTAGTAACTGATAATTAGAGATCTTTAAAGCTGAATCTAAAATATTAGAATTTAACCATGTTTCACATAAACCAATTACACTAGGTTGTTGCTCATCTATGAAATCCGAAAATATAGAAAAACCAGAACACAAAGAACGAATATTGAAATAGAATAGGCTAATCTTATCGCTGATAGGCATTTTGTTTACCGATATATTTTTGATTATTAGAGCAGTAAACGCATTTCTATGCCCCTTTAGTAATTACAAACAGATAAGGGTGGTAATAATAATGAATCATTTAAGAAACTACAAACCTACAAACAAGGAAATAATCACAATCACTATTTATCCAATAGTAATTTTACAATTACCCTATAATACAAGGTATAAAGTACGGTAATTATGCATATAATATAGGAAAAACAACTACCTAAATATATATATGTATATATATTTTACCAAACATAATAATCTTTCTAAACTAATCTAAGGCCTTTTCTCTTTAAAGAATTCAAATTTAATTTACCATAATAACAAAATAGAAATAATTATATTCTTCCTGCTTTGAAGCATGATTAAAAAAAAATGAGAAATTGAATAAAACGTACTTTCACTGGCAAACCATACTGTCATGGGCAAAATATATCTACTATCACGGGAAAAATGTACTATCACCGGCAAAAAGTACTTTTGCCAACAAAGTACTTCATACCATAAACAAATGAAGAAGAAAAAGTATATTAAATTTGTAAAAAAATTGTATTAACCTACTATTCCTCAATTATTGAAAGGGAACCATGTGCCAAAAAGGTGTTAAATATACGTTTTGAGACTCAAAAAAAAAAAACTATTTACTATCATTTGATTCCTAACATGCACAATTACTTCCAGGAAAAACTTCTAGAAATGTGAGAATTTTAAAAACAGTTGTTACAATCCAAAACCACTTACTACTTAAAATATGAATTTGGCTCTTGGTACCTTTTCAATTATTAGCAATCAATTATTCTTCTGATGTTCGTTCTATATTCGTAACTATCATTACTTTTCTGTTACTTGCTATTTCATCATCGTTTGCCGTTTCAAAAATCTCTCTAACACAGGCAAGGTTCTGTTCTGTTCTTTTCTTTCTTCCACGTCCTGGTTTGATATTTAGTGAACCACCCGTTTCTCGTAAATGATGCAAAAAATAGTTTAGTGTTCGCAACCGCCAACTGCGATCAGGAAACATTTTTATTATCTTTCTTTCACCAAAATTCGAGCAGGGAGAGGAGGAGCAGGTGAAGTTCCCTGACGATGCTCTGATATGCTACACCGATGGGTGGCGAATGGCTGGAACTGAATAGTCAGGGACAGAAGTGTACTTGGAAAACATCAATATAGGAATGGGCTCGGAAGGTTCGCGATGGTTTCCCAAGTAGAGGCATTCTCTCAGTGCCAAGTATGAGGGAGGTCATGTACTGTCGGGAGAGGACTGTATATATATCTACTCTGATAGTCAAGCCTCCCTCAAGGCAGTCTGAGTCCCTGGACATTACGGAGTGCGTGGCAACGAGACGTCCGACGAGCTCGCCAGACTTGGAGCTCGAGTTCCCTAATTAGGACCCGAACCAGCAATAGGCATATTAAAACAGTAGGTAGGGACAGCCCTAAGGGAATGGGTCGCTAACCTCTCCAAGGAGAAATGGCGGCGGACGCCGAGCTGTAGACAGGCCAAGGATTTCATAATTTGGCATGATAGGGCTAAGTTGGTGTGGATTCTTATCAGGACTAGGCATGCCCGAATCCTCTGGTAGGACTTCTAACAGTGCATTGCGAGTTGAGAAAGCACCTCCATACGATGGATGTGGAGGAGGGCCCGATATCTTCGGGATGCTTGGAAGACGAGGAGATACCACTGCACTCCCTGTGCGCTTGTGAAGCCTAGGAAAGACTCAGACAGCAAGTCTTTGGGAGAGTGGTGATCCAACAGAAGGAAGTCAGGACCCTTGCTTCATGAGAAGGTCGGGTAGGTTTGGCGAGGGCCTGGGTGGTTAAGTGGATGAGGGAAGACCCAGGGTATGTAAAAATAATCGCCTTTGGTCTACACACTAGGTGCGTGTGCCTCCCCTCGCCTACTACTTCTACTACTACTACTACTCCTACTGCAGAAGAATTCTAGGCTTAATAAGGACTTTATCTTCACATGTCAATCCCATGTTTCAAAATAATGAATACTCCTAAATCTGACAGCTTCTAGCAACCCGATAACAACAAGCAATTATTGTTTTATCGTGGATAACTTGAAAAATAACAAGGAAATATTTTGTAATTTCATATTTTGCTAGTTTAGTCCATAAGTATCTTGCAATTTTTACTTTCGGCAATTAGATGTTAAGCTGATAAAGACTATAGATATTAATATTAGTATCGGAGTCACAAATCTATGTCGGAGCCTCAAACTTGCATAAAGTTCCGATTTAAAACACAATCACGTAAATCTAATTTCATATATTAGTAGTTAAACCAAATGAACAAAGAATACCGGACAGGCTATAGACCAACATAAGGAAACTATACAAGAATACATCATTAATTTCTCGAACCATACTTTAATTATCTCTTGAGACATTTGGAAAGTTCATCGACTTTGGTTTTTGCCGAAGTGTTCCCATACAGGCGTGTGTGAGTGTAACCAAACCAGGTAGAAAAGCAAAAGGGTCGAAACAGGCGACCCTTTTCGCTAGGTAGCTAATGGACCTTTGCTTTCGCCAAAGGGTTGTTTTCACCCTTTTACCTTTTTTTCGACCACAAAAAATCCTGATAGATTATTTCCGAATGAGCGTTCTTTCTCTATTGCACAATTATGTTATGCAATCTGCCATAGACCAGGTAGAAAGTAAAAAGACCGATGTTTCTTCCCTTCCGTGTTTGAAAAACAGGTGCCCCCCGTAATGTGCAATAAATATTAAGACTTTCTTCGTTATCTCCGTCGAATCACACGGTTGATTAATATTTTTTCTTTTGTGCTGTGACCGGCCTTTTTTGCTTGTTTTTTAATGGCGCTTGTTAAAAAAAGTGGGTTTGTTGGGTTAGATTATTAAGATTTTTTATAGGGATTGAGATAGGAGCAGAAATTATGACTTACTGGAGTTGCACAGAATGTTAAAGCTAAACTCATGAATTTATAATAATAATAATATAAATGTTTTCTTTCTTGCCAGCGTAATCCACACATGTATCTACTACATAAAAGAGAATAGGCATTACTATTGATTTTATTACTTATTTGCAAACTTCTTTTTCTTACATCAAATATCAATTTTTTTTTATGATAAGGCACAGCAGTGCAGGATAAATCCTTTACGGCGCTCTGGGAGAGAGAGGTAGGTCTTGAATCTTTGGAGATTATACTCGTTGGGGAACACGATTTCAGGGAGGTCGTTCCAGAGTGATGACGTTCTCCAGATGAAGGAATTTTGAAACAGTGTCGTTCGAGGGACACTAAGCTGGACCACGTACTGGTGGGCTGCAGTGGCTCGTCGTGTATTTCTACCATGCACCGCTCTGGGTGGTATCAAGCGGGCAACCTCAGTTGAGCACTTGCCATGAAAATATTTGTAAAATAGACTCAAGTCGTCAGCCCGCCTTCGATGTTCAAGGCTTTCCAGGTTGTTCCTCAGACTATGGCCACCGATCAAGCGAATGGCTCTTCTTTGAATAGAATCCAGCAATCTCAGGGTATGTTTAGGAGCAGAGCCCCAAATACGCGAACAGTACTTCAGCGATGGTCGAATTTGGGTTTTATGGAGCATCAAGAGTTGTTGCGGTGTATAGAGGTTCTTAGATCGGAAAAGTACTCCAAGCTTCTGCAAGGCTGCCTTAGAAATGGCCGCAACGTGACCATGCCAAGACATATGACTATCCAAATTAACGCCCAATAAATGAATTGATGAAGCCAAGGAAATCGAGTGTCACGCCATAACTATATCCGCTTCTTCAACATTAACTTTTTTAGAAGAAACTGCCGCCTGGGTCTTTTTAGCGGTTAATATTACAAGGTTACTGTCACCCCAAGACAGAATTTCTTCCAGGTCTATGTTGAGATGTGAGACCTCTTCCTGCCTATAATAGAGATGTGCATTGGCAGCCGATGTCCGCGCATCCAAAGTAAGAGATGAAACAAGTGTGCTATCATCAACGAAGCTATTTATAGGATTTTTAGCTCTTTCAGAAGATCCTTAATGTATAGTGAAAAGAGGGTGGGCGACAATATAGAAACTTGAGGGACTCCGGCGCTGATGTTAAATGTGTCTGAGAAAAATCTGTCCATCGCCACTGGCATAGAACGGTCATTAAGAAAGCTCGACAGCCATGAACAAGATTGAACCGGCATTCCGTATGCTCTTACTTAGCTAGGAACCTCTCATACCATACTCGGTCAAAGGCCTTGAAAATGTCCAGTGATACCGCTCGGGACTCCAAACATTTCCTGCTTCGTTTACGAAGGGCGCTCGTGGATCTTCTAATTGATCCGTGCCTTTCTTTAATATTGAGTGCAGCATTTCTAATGCGTCTAATTAATGCATCCCTAGTATCTACTTTTACTTTGTAAACCTTAGTTTCTAACCAACCTCATACATTGTAGTCCAACGGCGTGAGGTCTGGCGATCTAGAAGGCCAACTAATAGGACCACCGCGATCAATCCAAACCCCTGGAAACCTTTGGTCTAAATATTGCTTGACCCGACGATCGAAATGGGCAGGCGATCCGTCGTGTTGATAATACATTTCAATTCTGATGTTTAAAGGAATCTCCTCCAGTAGTACGGGTATAAGCCTTGCTCGTGAAGCGTATTGATCACTCTTTTTTGGGGAATCCCCAACTGAATTCCTATTCTTCATGAGCTTGTCGTTGTATTTTCTTCTACTAAAGCTAGAACATTTACTATTTCTTCTAAATCCTGTTGAATGGCTCGTTCGGATGTTACATTAGCACTTGGAAGCGTTTCGGTCTCGCAGAGTTTGTTGAAAACTCTGATAAAGGCCTTTCTGTTCGGTGTTCTTTCATGTGGAAATCGTTCACGATATTCTTCAGCAGCCGCTGTAGCATTCCCATTACGCAAACCGTAAATAAAAACCATATTGGCGTATTCGAGATGTGAATAAATGTGTGGCATTTTATAAAATTAAAATGATACAAATCCGAAAGTTAACGGTGAATCAATGTAACATTTTATAATAGTCGCGTTCGGCAAAATACATCAGACCGCTTAGATTTGATCTGAATCGTTCGTTTATGACATCTGGATGTAAATGTCAACCGTTCGGCAATTAAAATCTGAGCGCTCTGACGATGATCTTTTTGCTCAGAGTTTTTGATCGGATGAAAGCGATTAATCTCAAATCTTAGCCAGCTGAGTAGTGAGGTTAAGTTTGATTTGAAGTTTGTTCTTAGTTTTGGTTTGAAATTTGCTTTGGCGAGGACAACCTCTTATCTGTTTTGTGGAATACTCATTTTTAATAGAAAAGGGGAAAAATAGGTTATATTTCTTGAATCAAAACAAAGCAGTTTTTATTTTTGACTTTGACAGAGGTCAGTTGTTTGGTACCGTTCTTTTATTACAAATTTCTCCGACTGATATGTGGTCATGTGACAAAAAATCAATTCAATCGCAGATGTATTTGCCGAACGCAGCTACTGACACTAATGTGATATGACAGTACAACAATCAAAAGCCAATAATAACATTTATTACAGAAAAGCTAAAGTAATGCAATATTTTGTTTTTGCCTTATAACTTGAAAACAAATGAATATTGGATAACAACATTTCATCAAACTATTCTGTGGACTCAATGACTGATGTCTTGAATTATAACTGTTGAAATGTAACATAGGTAAAAGAAGGTAAATGAAAAACAGAACTGTCAAGTTCTGAAGTTTTTATTTTTAAGAAAATTACGTTATTGTCATTGTCATTGCATAATACAGAGTTTAAAAGAAAACTGCTTCTAAACATGTTCTTATTCTTGTTTTCACAGAATCGAAACACTGGTTCGAACTAAGAGGAGTTAATTGCCTAAAATTTATTTGTAATTCTTGTTTGTCTTCAAAGTTTTCTCAAGGGGTTTTAAAAACCGAATTGTTAATGTGTGGCCATAGAAAGTGTGGGGGGTCATTAACAATTTGCCTCTATTCTTTGTGCAGAGCGAACTTTGGGTATCCCACTGCCTTCCTTTCTATTCACACTTCCTGTTTCTCTAAACAAAGTCACATAACTAGTCAAAACTGATGTGGAAATTCTGTTCAAAAATACTACGTGGCGTCTCGTGTTGAATAAACCTATTGGCCATCAACGCCTCTGCCATTTTTAAAGTAGGTAGCTTTCGATCATAAAAGCTTCTTGCTCTGCCGTGATTTTCACATTTAGTTTTCTTAATAGTCCGAAAAAGACATTTCTGCAAAGACCAGGCGAGCTGGCCATTAAATTGCAAGAGTCACCGCCAGGAGCGCAGCATTAAAAACCAATTCCGCTTAATGGATTTAATATTTCAAAATGCGTTTCATCGGCGTTGAACATCCACCTTTTAGGGTCAAGTAGACTATCCGATGTTGCTTCCTTTCGCCGAATTCTATAACCTCACTGACGAGCCGTTATACGGCGAAACGTGTCTGGAAATGCATCTGGCGAAAGGCAACCTTTTAGATTTCTATTTTAACTTCGTTCAGCTTCTAGCCCCTATCTATTTATATACTAATTTCAGGGGTAAGTTTAGACTCTAGAGGAGCCTTTCCTCTTAAGTTGTTAACAATATGCCAAGATTTCTGATAATCCCCGAATGTCCATTAAGCGACGTTCTCAATAATTGGGTATTACTAAATCCACATCATGGTGACTTTTGTCAAAGGACTTGGCTCTCCATCCTTACAAGATTCATGTAACACAGAAACTGAAACCACGTGATTACGGACAACGCCGTGCGTTTACTAATTGGGCGCTTTAAATGGTGACAGTTGATGATAACATTTGCGACAAAATCATCTTCAGCAACGAAGCCCATTCTCAATTAAGTGGGTACTTAAACAAGCAGAATTGTCGCATCGGCCAGGGAAGATTAATTAATATTTCAGATTATTTAGACTTTACCCTTTTAACATGCATTAGCGTTTGCTTCGATGTAAGGCTTTTTGGCATGTGGAAGAACCAGAAAAGAACATTGGGATTCGATTTCAGATGACGATTTATCATGTGGCTCTTCAGAATTTGCATTTGGAGACTCAGGGAAAGCTGTAAGCTTGGTTTGCAGGAATTTGATTTAATTTCTGACAGAATTTTTATGAATGTATAAGGCACGCAACAATTGGTTGGTGGCGAGCAGCTATATTCTAGCAATACCGATTGTCGAATTTGGCCCTTATACACATAGCGTTAAAAGTTGTTGAGATATATAAAGGTTTGTGGTTCGAAATAAGTTTTTACAAGGCTGCTTTATCTATGGCTATACTAGAAGATATTGGCACCTAAATTTACGAACCAAGAGTCATTTGATAATTGAGATAAACCCTGTCTTATCTATTTTTTGATACCTAGTTTATCATTTATATTTAATTTTGAAAATCATATACCCTGTATATTGATGTTACATGCCCGCCCGCAACATTCACGCAGTAAAACCTGGGCAATACGGTGCAATTAACGATTTTAACTACACACCAAGTATGCTGGTCCTCATCGTTATGCAGAACCAAAGAAGTTTAAAACCTCGACCGTTTTTGGCAGAAACCGCTTTTTGTTGTTGGTTCCCCACCTTTAAAAAATTCCTGCCAAAATACATTGACCTTGTCCACTATGCATAAGCAGCGATGAAGAGGCATTGTGGTTTCTCAGTCGAAAACTATTTTTGGCTATAAAAATAGTGTAGATGGTCGTTGACCTAAGGAAGTTGAACTAAAAATAACCAGATAGTAATATTGCATTTTTACTTCGAATTTTTTTTGACATGATGGAATCCTTTATTATAGCAAAGGGAGGGATTCACGTTAATGCTGAATCTTTTGAAATTATATTCATTGGGGAACTCGTTCACAGGAAGGTCAATCCAGAGTGACAACGTTCTCCAGAGAAAGGAATTCAAGAGATTCGACTATTACCTCAAAATAGAATTTCCGCCCCTTGTTCCAGACTTAGTCAAAAGTTTTTAATATATAGGGGGACTTTAACTGGAACAAATTCGCTAGAAGTTTGGGAAGAAAGGGAAAGACACGTCGATTTAGATTTTTTTTTAGCTACATTTCGGCAGCAAGATCTTTTTTTAACTTTCTTTATGAAATGAAACCTAACCTCGCTTTAATTTCTTAAATGAGATGATACCACTTATGTTACTTTGTTGGAAAGCTCTTTTAAAGAGAAAATTGACTATGCTATTTATTTAGCGTTTGCTTTCACAGTTGAAACGACATTTCAAAAAATCTGTTTAAAGATCAGAATCATCACCTAGCAATTAACACTGATATTAAACAATATCTGCATAGTTACTAATTCATTTGACTAGCTTGAAAAAAAATCTTTTCCTGTGAGAATGTCTTACCTAAATACAACTAAAAATAGAAGTTCTCATGATGATTGGATTCGGGGTCAGCCAACATACTCAGGCCGAAGTTGCCGCTTTGTTTCAATAGAGACATCGTGATTTGCCATCACTAAATCAAAGCACTGTGTCTAAAATTAAGGCACAATTCAGAACGCAAGGACACGTGACAACTATACCTCGACACCGGCCTCAGCACGTGGACGAGGAAAGAAAACTAGAATACTTCTCACATATCAAGAAGCTCCAATAACTCCAGCCACACAAGTAGGTAGACAGTACAATACGTCTAACAAAACTGTCTTGAAAATTTTGAAATCACCGGGAATACGCGCATTTAAATTGAAACCAGTCCAAGAGTTACTTGAGGATGCTCCTGAGCGGCGAGTAGAGTTTTTTGAAACAGTGATGAAGAGGATTGATGGTGGGGAAATTCTTGCAGATTGGATTTTATTCTCTGATGAAGCCACTTTCACCTGAAACGACGAGATATGTATTTTTTTCTTGTCTTATGAAATTATTCGATCAGAATATTTTTTCAAAACTAATTAACCGTGAATTCTTAATGATTATGTTGTTTTAGGTTAGTTATCAGAATGTCCTATTTTATGCCGAACAAAATCCGCACTGGATGGTTGAGCAACATACTCAACATCGAGAGAAAATTAATGTGTGGGCTGGAATTATTATTGTTTTTTGATCAAAATTTGAACGGTTAAAGATATCTTCAGATACTTTGGTGTCAAAATTAATTGCGTCATGCCCCACCGGAAATAATATCTTGGACGAAAGAATTTTCTTCCAGCAAGATGAGGCGCCTTCGCACTATGCGGCTAACGTGCGGAATTACCTGAATACCTCCTCCCGTGGCAGGTGGATTGGGCGACGTGATGTTATTGAATGGCTAGCAAGGTCGCCTGTCGCCTGACATAACACCCTTAGATTTTTATTTATGAGGTTATTTAAAAAGCAAAGTATGCTTTAAAGCCTAGAAATATCGAAGAACTGAAAAATCGGATTAGACAGGAAATCAGATTAATACCACCTCAGGTTTTGAACAAGGTAAGTTTTATAATCGATTGACTCTTAGCCAAAACGTAAATTAGTAGATGTCGAACAACTTTTGAAATAATAAGGAATATTGATATTGAACTGCTTCTGGGTTTTTTTTTACAGGATTAACCCTTTAAGATTTTTATAGAAAGAAAGAAAAGAAACTAACCTATAAACTTCTAGCGAATTTGTTCCAGTTAAAGTTTCCACCCTGTATTTTACTGCTATAAGCTTTACATCTCTATAACTATGAGATACCTATAGGGGGTAGGTTTCTAATTGGCTCTGTTCAATTAATTATTTTCTATTACTGTCTTCAGGAACCACTTAAAAATTCCTAACGCTATAAATTTATAATCATTAGTTTGTCGATAAGTATTTCTCAGATATGACACAGGTAAAAGGAACAAAAGAAAAAGTCCAATCCCAACTATCTTTTCACGAATTTTGCACCTGCAGGGGAAAAAACTTTCGCGGTCTATCAATTTATACCTGTTAAGTCGAAAAGAAGATAGAATATATATTTGATAGAATTTGATAGTGGTAAATTGATCTTCCTTATCCGAGACTGGGTTTCTTCGTGCATTTTTGATAAAGAGTGGCATACATTTTATGGCCGGTGTCATTTTGATAGACGATGCATTGATGACGCAACAGAAACGGCGGACTCTTCCTAATTCGTCCAAAACTCTTTAAACAAAAATTGAATTTTCTACAAGTTTCCGCTTAAATATTTTTGCAATCTTTAACGTGTTGGAGCAACAAGGATTTTTTTCTGAATTACCTGCTTGAGGTATTGAATTACTAGGTAAGTCAGATAAAGGGCCATTTCATTAGTAGCACTTGACCTCGAAATTCAATTATTTTATTTTATTGCTCTAATACACTTAGTGGAGTTTTTTCACGCGGCAACATCAAGACGTAATGGCTCTAGCTACGGTCCTGCTGCTATTTACTGGTAAACAGGAAGAGTTAGTGTGCGACATATGTATCTAAAATGTACCATGCCTTTAACGATTAGGTATATGTCCAAAATTCAAAAACAGGTTTATGTGAAATTTTAGATTCCCATAGAGCGAGTTTTAGACATTATGCAATTTCAGTTCGCTTATCGAGTCTATAAATCTATAATTATAGGTTTGTTTTATAGATGTTTCAGGCAATAAAAAGATAATGCCTTAAATTTTTTATTCGAATCGGAAAAATGATTTTTAATAGAGGAAGTAGAAAAAAAGAGTTACCATATAACTGCGTTAAAACGTTCTTTATTAACTAGGTCTAGGTATATCTCGTTTAAAAAAAAATAGTGCCAATTTTCCAAGAAATAGCTATTAATAATTATTTATTATTATTTTCAATGTAATAGTCCACCCAGTAATCAATGGCTATACCATGTACCCTCGCTTCAAAGGCGAGGCGAAGCACATTTCAAAAAGGCTGTTAAGGTTTTTTTACTGTTTGAGAAAAACTTGCAGATGGGCACAAAATCAACTAGTTTATTTACATACGATAATAACCACTTAATGGATATATTTGCAAAGCAATGCTTGATGAACGAGCCACTATAAAAATGCTTAATTTTTCTTTAAATTGGCTCATATTTTCACTTGTCTCGGGGATAGTTTCTTCTTCCTTTTCCTAAATTGTTATTGTATTCTGTAGCTTTTGTCTTGCGTTTATCAATTACCCATAGCTATTGCCGATATCAATTCTAATACTTAAGTTTTACTTTTACTTTGGCCTGTGAATAACGCCAGTCAATAATTATGCCATTTTTGTCCTTTTTTACCTAAGCCTGAAACTATTTATTGCGAGATATAAAATTTGCATAAAGTTGCATCTCGGGTATAAGTTTCCTTAATACTGGTTTATAAATCCCGGGCAAGTCGAAATTATATTCACTTGATATTAGCCTGAACCAGTTCCGACAGCTTATTTAAAATATTAGTTATGAATTCGTATGCTGTGTTCGTACTCATCTCGGAATGCGTGAGATACCTCTTGCAGGGTGGTATTAAGTACATTCTAGATTTTTTTGAAAACCACTTTTGTGTTTTACTACATCGTTTTTTTTATCCGGCATTGCGGCCATAAGTAGGCCTATTGTGCAAACCTTCATTTTATTGTATCCACTTGGTTCCGTGTAGTAGTTTATACACGTCAACTAGTGGTTATTTTATTCAGTTTTATTAGTTTTACTCTCTCGAATCCAGAGATTCGCATTGACAGACCACATGATAGACAGTTTCCTTATCCTTGCCGCAGAGCCTACAGCTAAGATCTCCATTGTATATCTTCATTTTGTTCAGGCGATCCTAGACAACCATATGTCTTGTTAGGATTCCTGTTATTATTCTCAGTTGATTCTTGCTAAGGTTAAGCAACTGTTTTGAGAATTTAGGACTAATACTCCCATACAAAGTAAGAAATCGAGTGTTAAATTTAACACTCAATGGTGGTACATATAGGACCACACTCAATAGAGTATATTAATCAATCAGTATATCTTGTAAAAAAGACACTTTTGAATGGTTTTTTACTTTTTGATGAGTGTTAATTCTTCTTATTTATGGGTAGGTACATTTATACTATCGTGTGTATATTAAACTCACAGATTGTAAACCTATCCTTCTAGGGTGTAAAAGAAATAATGAGAGGTGTAAGTAAACCATTTGTTAATGGTAATTTGTGATTAATTATATATAATATAATATCATATTTTTGTTGTGTAAATTTTATTTTATTTGAGTGCGACTTTACTATAGTGAGTGTAATAAAATAATCTACGCAGGGCTAGAATAGTTTCCACTTTGTTTAAGTCATTTAATCCCGTATCGAACTAACCAGGCGTTTATAATTAAAATGTAAAAAATTATGCATTCAAGATGTTTTACATTATTAACCTCTGCTTAGTTTGATACATGATTGAATGACTTAATCGAAGCCGAAAGTAGTAGCCCCTAATGTATATAAATTTTCAGATCGCTTGACAAAGGTTTGTTAAATTAATGAAAATATTGACTATTATTTATCGTTTATTTATAAACAAAATGATGGTTACAACAGAACTGGAAAACCCTGTGATATTTTTTACACTTATTATTATAACTACTTGAACAAAATGACATACCTATTATGTAGTTTAAAAATTTAGTAAATTAAACATATATATATCTACGTTTAATTGACCTCATTGTTTAGCTTAACAAAACAGATAACATAATAAATATATGTATACTATATGAACACTGAACAACTAAATAAAAGTATGCTTTGGAAAAATATAAAAGAATGAAAATGACGAGTATTATTATATTAATCGTATATTTATTTAGAAATCTATGAAATAAAATTTGTAGGTAGGTACGTAAGTATTTATATCAAAAAGGAATATATTTATATTATAAGCTTATATCAGAATAATTTAAAAGCTAAAGGGAAAACTGTAACAATGTAAATACCTAACTAGTTTCTTAAAAATGGCGTACTTATTAGCAAGGTTTCTATTGAATTTCGTTAATATGCTTACCCAATTTAACAAGATCCTCATAAGAGGCACTCTCATGGCACTTTACAGAAATTTGCTTTGTTTCTATAGTTTAATTTAAATATAACATCATTCTATATCACGTTCAAAGAGCACAATCGACTGACTTAAAAGTTGAATTTGCATGTAGCGTCGGCGTCATGTGTCAATTCCTAGAATTTCACACCACTTGTTGCCGCCTGTCTTTTCGGTAACACGGGTTTAGGTATTTTTACCCGGGGCCGTGTAAAAAAAACGATTGAAGAATAAGTTTTACACTCAATGGGTTAAAATAACCTTCTAGCGGGGTTTATTTACACGCTAATATGGTGTAATTAATTGTCATTGTATTTAATTTTCCTGATAGAGTGTAAAATGGAATAAATAACACCCATTCAACAAAATTAACTTTTTAGAGAGTTAAATTCATAGGCAAATTTAATACAACAACTTTGGTCTCTTATGAGCGTAAAAATGTGGTAAATTATTTTGATCCGGGTATTAACATTAACACTACTTTTTTTTACCACTCCTGAAATAATTTTTACCAGGTGGATACTTTTTACTGTGTAACTTTCTTGCTATAGTTCAGTCCCTGTCTGCTGTTCCTGACTTTGTTTTTATTTGTGGTCCATATCGCTTAATAGCTTTTCGTACTGTGCATTTAGGCACTCCTAGGGCTGGCTCTTGTTGATGCTTGCCTCACGAGATCGTCTGCCCTTTCGTTGCCAAAAATACCTCTGTGACCCGGTACCCAAAATAGTTTCCCAGTATTGCTGTCCGCCAGTTCATTCTGGCATTCCCAGACTTGATGTTACACGCTGACTGTCTGAGCATATGTAGATTCGTCTATTTTGGTAGGCTCTTCTATTGTTCTCCCATGCACATTGTAGTATGGCATAGGTTTCTGCCTGGAATAGTATTGGTAGTTTTCTCAAGGGAAAAACCCAGTCTTTTCTTGGTCCTAATCCGTGTATCTCAGCCCCTGTACCCTCTTCAGTCTTGAATCCATCGGTGAGACATACCAGAGCTGCAGACAGAAAATCTGGTTATCTCAAAGGGTGTGTCGTAAAGAAATTTTGGTGTCATGTGGTCTGATCTCATCTTCATCTCTGGCACATGTGCTATTTCTTTTATAAGTTTATAAGTTCGTGACCTACCTTCTCTCTTCTGGAGGTCGGAAGCATCATCTCATCATTCTTGCTTCTTCCTGTATCGTCAAATGAATATAAGGGAGGTCAAGAAGGTGCTCCATCGCTGCAGAAGAGGTCGATTTAATTGCCCCTGTTATACCTAAGCAGGCCAAGTAGTACCTAAGTAGCTAGTAGTAGTAGCTAAGTAGGCCAGCTAACCTGAACAGTAAGCCGCAAACCCCATCTTTCTATCTTTTATAATAATGGAGCTAGTGTATGAAAATACACTAAAACTGGACACCCTGTACATCTGATCTAAAATTTTTATATGGGAAATTCATTTTCTTAACAAGCAGAATTTTTTATGAAGAATGACTTTTGGTCGTAAAATCAATAATAAGAGATTTTTGCCTTTTATCAACTACATCTGCGGACACACTGTATTTTAGCTGTCTAAAATACATTCATTCATAATTAAAACAAACTAATTTCTTGATCGGCCAGTTAACTGTTTTGCCATCAACCTTGAATCACTCTGTATAAAGATTCAGCTAATACGAATAAATCCACCGGTATTCCTAATCGTACTCATTGCATCACTGCTGAGAACGGTCGAAAGCGATTTCTAGAAGGAAGTCCGTCTCTGATTTCAGTTTTTCAACGTACATCGCTAGGATAATGTTAGAATGCAGCGTTAATGCGTGATACAGCAGCAATCCATATTTCAAAAGAATCTTGTGAGTAAAAATCGCTGCCTAATGAATAGGATATATTAATACTGCGCTACATATCCGTGGCAAGGAAAATCGAGTATAATTACGATGTAGCTTATTATAGAGAAGCAAAAGCTGCACGGTGTGTTGCTAGCAATTAGTTTTTTGCTTCGTTTTTATCTTCCATTATATAATTTTTAGTCTTACTTTTATGGCGTAGACGTGCGTTGTTTTAGAGCGTCGGTAAGTATATGTAATTTCTGTCATAAAAACGAAATAATAAATCTTAAACATATTTATTTTAAATTTATAAAGGTTTTTAATATTGGATTATAAACGAAACTGCATTTTTTGTATTTATGAAAATAATAGCATCGTAAATACAGCAATTTGTTGCCAATGAAATTATGGAAACCATAAAACCCTATGTCCTAAAATATTTTTTTTTAGGAACAAACTCTTATGCGGCGTGGCGTGTCCATTAAGCATAGGCACAAAAGATATAACTATATTATATTCTGTGGCACAAGTATTTGAAAGAAGTAAGTATTTTCTTAAAGTCGAATTTCCACATATAAAAAGTATCCGGTTACGGTGTATTCATTAATAGTCGACGAGCTTAACTTCAAAAGGGCCTAAGTGCCAAAAATTCAAAATATGAGATTTTTGCGTACGATATACCAAGCCTACCGATATGCAATAGTGCCGTCGCGAAGTATTGCGTTCATTAGAGTGGGGTAAATATGACAGATCTGTATATGCCATGACTATTTGAAGTAAAAATACCAATAAATAGTTACATACTGTTTATTATTCTAATATATTTTACTTAACTATTTATTAATATATTTCATTTAACAAACGATATTTACTTGTATTGCTTTTAAATTTTAAATCTTACCACCAAATATGCAGACACACAATATGCGGTTACAACAGGACGGAGCTCTAGCCCATTTTTCGCGACAGTTCAGAGCTTTGTTAGATAACACTGACGAGAATCGCTGGATTGGAGAATTTGGAGAATTATTGGAACATCTTTTTGTTGGCGTGAATGTCGCCATTTTATTACTAATCTTATAATACTGTGAACACTATATACGGCTTAACAGCAAATACTGATGCGTTAAACTAAACAAATATACTTATTAAGGTCATACACACACACAAGATATATAAAGCTTATCTCAAATTACCACCTATTTATATGATCCAGCCAAAGAGGCCAGAGCTAAACTAGGTACCTGTTAAATGGTACCTGTTGAAAGCAGAACGTAACTTTATAATCTACTACCCAACTAATCCCTACACAGTATTTCGATTTTGACACTTCAGGCCAGAAAACATACCTTTCCTAATCCTCTTACGCAATTACTTGAAATATTAATATTACAAGCAATACTATTTTATCTTAATACCCGTTAATCTAATTCTCTAAAATTTCTGGTTAGTTATCATAAATAATTTAATGCACAAAGTGTACCTGCGCCTATGGCCGACACCGAAATTGACCCGAACTGGACGGAAGTTCCCATTTTATTACTCTACACCTTTCCAAAATAGACTATAGATGGCCTGCAAGGTCGCCCGATTCAACCAACCTCGACTTCTTTCTATGGGGGTATGTAAAATACCTTGTTAATGCGGAACGTCCAACAACTGAGCAGAGCATGCAAAAAAGGAATAATCAACGCGTTTGCAACAATTACACCCGCAATACTCCGAGATGTGGAAAGGTCCTTTCAAGCAAGAATAGACAGATGCCTTGAACAAAATTGAAGACATTTTGAACATTTTTTAAGATAAATGCGTTACTGTAAAAATCTGTTTTTTAAATAAACATGGTTGTGATGGCTGGATAGTGTGGATAGTTCTTTTTTGTAATACTTTACTAATGAAATGGGTATATTTATGCTTTTTGGCAAATATCTTGAAAACAGTCAAGAATTCTGATACACTTGTAATATAAAAAAGTAATTGTATTTAAATTCTGCATTAGATAGTAAAATAAAATACAGGATGCTTCATTTGAAAATCTTAAGAAAAACTAGATTGAAAGTTGTAATTTTTGGAATCAAATTTTGGACACCCTGTATAACATAAGATAAAAATATTTTATGTCAGAGTATCGTTAGACCTCTTGTACTCAAGTTCACACAACGTATCTCGGAAAAATTAGATCTAAAGCCGTATTTTTAATAATACTTTCAAGGCGTGCAAAACGATTTGGGAGATAAGAAAAGACACTAAAGAGAACCAAAATATGCAAAGAAATACAGGATGCACAATTAAAAAAAAAATTCTCGTCATACTTTTTTGGACCGTTCTGCATATGCGAAAATATTTTCCCGAAATACACTCTCTCCTAACTTAATTGGTGTAGAAGCCTGATGCCTGATGCATTATTGCAGGACCCTGCATACCCATTATTTGGTACTTTTATGCCTTGCCTTTTTTCTTTTTATTTTAGTCGTTCTACTTTAAATAGAGTTATATGGTTTTTTTTTTCACTATAAATAAATACTTGAAAAAATGTTCCATTAGTTTTTAATTTTTTTAGGGGGTCGATGCAAGAAATAGTCAACTCCAAGAGTTTCAAGTTTTTAGTGTAATGTGTTTCTAAGAAAAAAATAGCTTTTTCAGGTATTTAAACCATTGCCTAACACCTTTACTTAATTATAAATAAGTCTAAAGTAAATAAAAGTTTTTATTGGTTTCCTAGTATTTATAAATAATTTAAGAGAGTTTTGCACTGAGCCCTTCAATTATAGTTGTTTGTGTGTGTTCCATAAAATATCTCCAATTCTGAAATATGTCATATTCTCTAAAATGTGTTTTTTTTTTTAAACGAGCCATATCCCTATGTTCAGCTTAAAAAAAAACCGCACCGAATTCAAAGACGCTTTATGGCATTTTATAAGGGTTCTTAGCTACGACAAAAAATATACCCTCCCGAAAGGGTTAAAGTTAAAAATGAGTCTCGCATTTTTTGTTGCGTTTTTTGTCTTTAGTAAAAGAACTGCTAAGTTACCTAATACCATTTTTTTGTTAGGGTAACTACAGGCACCATGCACATCCGTAATAAAAAACGGCATTGCAGGTACCGTTGTAAAAACACCATTATTTTTTACGACTAAAAAATTTCAGTCAACCTTTTTGACATTTTATTATGTCTTGGTTCCACCTAATTTTGCCTAAAATTGCAGGCTTGCTAATTTTTAATTTTATTATTTTATTGTGGATTTATTATTCTTTTTGCATGAAAAAGAGTAGATAACAATAAAACATGAACTATTTTAAAAAGGTACCTACAGCCTAATAAAAAGTCGCCTCTTATATTGTTGTATATTTTCCGAGAAAATATAGCTTAAGCCGGGTTCTCATTACTACACTATAGTGTCAGTTTTAAAAATTTTCCGCAAGAAATAAAATTTTGGGCACCGGTCTTTTGTGTGAATATTTAAAAAACGTAATTAGAAACGGAAAAACAAGAAAACCTCAACGTTGATGGGTTAGACCATGGACCTTAAGACTGTAAGAGCTGTAAAGCTGGAATTGGAATTAGCTGTAGATGACTTGGCTGCGCAGAAAAATCATTTATGAATAAGCGAAGTAAAATTAAACTAAAAAAGACACAAAACACAACTGACTTCGTATTATTCATATTATTTATAATCTGATAGATGCGCCAGATCTTTTGGCAACTGTTGGGCTTCATATCTATCCAACCAACGCAAAAAACAAATCTCTTTTTAATATTGATTTCCATAGGACCAACTATGGAGTCAACTCTCCATTGAATAGAATGTCTAATTTGACTAACAATGTGCTCTCGAATAATAATAATATTGACATTTTTTCTGACTCTCTTACCAGATTTACTAATAAAGTTAAGCGGATTGTATTTAACCAAACCGCCTCCTTGTAATTTTGTAAATAAGATGTAATTTAGTGATATGTCTTGTTTTTAAATTTTAAATTATAATTGATAGTGATTGTCATGCTACTGCTTTTAGTCATTTTAATTCTGATTATGTATTATATTGTAAATGCTTTATGCGTCAATAAAAATTTTGAACTTTGAATTTTTTTAATTTTGAATTTTGAATTATTTTCAGTGCAACTGAACGCTTGTTCTCACGGTCAAGCACTGCTCAATATCATAGAATCAGTCCTGCCAATCAAAGTAAGAATTTGCTTCACTTTTATCATTTCAAGTAACCAAAATTGCCACTAAGATTTGGCCATACTGCAAAAAGCCTTCGGGTATTACCAATCAAATTTCAGTTCCTTAATATCTTAGAGTTGATAAATATTCGCATTTTTCTTGCATTCTTTTCGGCAATAAATGGAAATTAATTGATATATCGGAAATGCTAACAGATAGGCATACGAAAATAATAAACAAAGTTACTAAGAAACTACTAGAGATGGTAAAAATAAGTTAATAAACTTGGAGTCCGTTTAAAATATCAAAGTGGCTACTATTTTCTTGTAGAGGCGGCAACTGCTTGTCGAAAATATTTAAGCTGGGTTAAGCATGTCTATTCATGCAGAAAAAAACCAATGTCTTACTGAAACGTAACTAGGGCATAAATAGCTGCAAACAACTGCTCTGTTTTGCGTTAAATGTCATACTTGTAAAGGGCTTACTGTTAATAAGTTTCACCAGACAGTTTACACTATCATCGCACTGGCACTCCATAATAAGAAACGCTAAAACTATTCAAGAAATCTTTCTAACCAACAAAACTAACTCACAAACAAAACAACAATCTCTCTTGTATAGGTAAATTACTAAAAAATAGTTACTAATAAGCTTTCAAAACAATTATTAGAAATGCGGCGCGTGAAATCCCGATCTCACACAAGAAGAGGGCAGAGAAATTTATAGGAAAACTGAAATAATTGGTACCTAATTAAAGCGGGCCGGTGCGGTGCCGGTATTGTCTTATCGAGTTTCAGTTACAAAATTGCATCGCATTATTAAATTACTAGTGCCCAAATATTAATAAATTTAGGGAAGCCCGATGTACTGTAACTTAATTTAGAGATAAACGCTTTCTAACCAATTACTAAAGGTTAGAAACGATGTCTATCAGAATATTAATTAATGAAAGCACATTTTAGCAACGGTGAATCCAGTCAAATTCATTCATCGTTCCTTCGGCGTCGGTGGGAGTCGTAAGTCGTCGCATGGCTTCTGGCTCGTCTCTTTTCTTTTTATGTATCGTTTAATTGAGCTGTCTTTTTTTAAGCACTGCTTTTCGCTTCCATATAAATCCAGTATTGACGGTCTAAATGCATGGCTTTGATTTGTTATGAGATGCTTTTTAATGTAAGCGAATTGCGGTTGCAGGAGGCCAGGGCGGTGAATATTATTCCGTTTAATATACGTAGCGTTATATGAGTGTTAGACTGTGATGTTTTTCTATGACATAATTAATATTTTAATTGGCGCTTAAAACAAACTTTTTAAATTTTCATTATGCTTTTTAATCGAATTATAATTTATATTATCGGAATTAAAATTAAATGGGAAAATAAAAAAAAATATCAAAACGTCAGTGCATTTGTGCTTTCATTGTATGAACGCCACTGTCC
The DNA here is from genome assembly GCA_963920685.1 of Polydrusus tereticollis. Lineage (NCBI taxonomy): Eukaryota > Metazoa > Arthropoda > Insecta > Coleoptera > Curculionidae > Polydrusus > Polydrusus tereticollis. Next base: position 140,500,866 of record OY987328.1, read on the forward strand.
GTATATATATTATGCCCAAGACTAGATTGACTAACTGCAACCCCCGCTAACGGTAAATTTTCAGCGCCCTGTTAAACGAATATTGAAGAGTCATGACACCAAAATCATCGTGATTAAGATATGCGCTGATGAATTGACACCGGTATTATAGTAATAGTAACTTATTTTACAAAAAGGAATATTTTCTTCTTGCTGAAATACTGCGAGAATTCAGCCCATACCCAAATAAGGCAAGAAGACCTTGCCAAGTAACTATCGTCCAGTCGCATTGCTTCGGTTATATCAAAAGTTATGGAGAAGGCTATCAACGAAAAAGTATTAAAATACCTGGAAGACTTCAACACCATTAGTGACCACCAGTATGGATTTCGTAAGTCTAGATCAACAGGAGACTTTCTCGCTTATGTTACCCACGTTTGGAACAATGCAATAGAACATCATGGGGAGTACAGGCCGGTAGCACTGGATATTTCCAAGGTATTTGACCGAGTATGGCATGAGGGGCTCCTAACTAAAGTGAGAGCACATGGAATACCGGTTCAATTCATCGTTACTAGGCTTCCTGAAAGACCATTATCTGCTAGTGGCGATGGACGGATTTCTTTCAGACATTCTACATTGTCGCCCACCCTCTTTAGCTACATTAAAGGTCTTTTGGGAAAAACTAAAAATCCTATATATAGCATCGCTGATGATAACACACTTGTCTCATCTGTTACTTGGGATGCTCGAACATCGATTACCAATGCATATCTCTATAGGCAGCAAGAGGTCTCAGATCTCAACAAAGACCTGGAAGAAATTCTGTCTTGGGGTGACAGTAACCAGATAAACACTTTTTACTAAAAAAGTTAATGTTGAAGAACCAGATATAGTATTGGCGGGATATTCGATTCCCTTGGCTTCATCATGTTGCGGCAATTGCTAAGTCAGCCTCACAGAAGCTTGGGATACTTTTTCGAACTAAGAACCTTTATACACCGCAACGGCTTTTAATAAAGCCCATGTAAGGTCGACCATCGCTGATATATGTTCATGGCAAGTGCTCAACTAAGGTTTCCCACTTAATTCCACTCAGAGCGGTGCATGGTAGAAATATACGACGAGCCACTGCAGCCCATACGTACGTGGTTCAGCTTATTGTCTCTCGAGAAGAATTCCTTCATCTGAAGAGTGTCATCATTTTAAAACGACCTCCCTGAGGCCGTGTTCTCCTACGAGTATATTCTCCAAAGATTCAGGACCAAAGTGAATCGTTTCCTGCGTACACGCACCACTCGCAGAGTGCCATAACGGATTGGTCCTGCAGTGTTGTGCCTGATCATAAAAAATATTCTCCTGGGTTATTCTGTCACTAAAATAGAAAATTATCAAACGATATCAGAAGTATTATGGTAAACAAAGACCCTTCTACATATTTAAAAACTTTTACTTAACCCCAATTAAATTAAGACCGTGTGGTTCACTTATTTTATCGTCATCATCTTCTGCGATATATTGTTATATTGTACTGGCCTGCATTGTTGCTGGGATAGCAACAAATTGCACCTAAATTCTGGTTGGTTCAAACAGGAACACAGATTTCATTTGCATTTGTACACTTGACTGTTCAAAGTAGCTAGATCTAAGCAGCCCCAATATACACTGCTCAAAAAAATTAAAGGAACACTTTTGGATAACCCTATAACTTCTTGGCTTGCTGTTATTAACAAATGAAAATTATATTTTCATAATCGATTTGCATCTTATTTTAGTGATGTGTTAAAAAATAAACGTGATTATGCTCATTTATTCGAGATAAGTTTAATTTTCCACAGCAAGTACAAAAAATAAAGTGATTATGAAAATATTCACATTTAGGTTTTATGTTGAGGCAGGCTTAGAGAGCTTCACCGGGCAACGGCATGACAGTTTGTAGTTGTTGAATTCATTATCTGTCAAAATGAGAGATCTTAGCGAGATAGAAGTCGCTCGTGCCTAGCAAGAAATGTTAATCGCAGCCCGTCAGTCATCAAACGTGTGTATGATCGCTATAGAGAGACTGGACGATATAAAAGACGAACCGTACAAGGTCGAAAGCGAAAAACTACACAAATTCAGGACCGATATTTAGTAGTTTCTTCTTTGCGAAAACGAATAGCGACAGCAAAGGACCTTCAAAGTACACTTTTGATGGCTCATCAGGTAACCATTTCTGACCAGACTGTCAGAAACAGGTTACGAGAAGCAGATTTGAAACCTAGAAGACCGGTACGAAAACCTGTTTTAACTCGACATCATAAAAATATGCGATTAAACTTTGCTCGTGATCATTTGGGATGGCAACTTCGACAATGGAAACCAGTACTTTTTACAGACGAATCAAGATTTCGTCTCACTCGTTGTGATGGTCGGGTGCGTGTATACAGACGTCCCAATGAACGATACTCCGCTGCTACTGTACAAGAGGTATCCAGATTTGGAGATGGTTCGGTAATGGTCTGGGGTGGAATAAGTTTGGAGGAAAAAACCGATCTTGTAGTGATACCAGGAAGTCTTACAGCTGCAAGATATATTGATATCATTCTGTCAGATCACGTTATTCCTGCAGCATATGGTATAGGTCCTGATTTTCTTTTCATGCAGGATAATGCAAGGCCTCATACTGCTGCGATTTCTATAGATTTTCTTAACGAGCATGAAATTCGTAAAATGGATTGGCCAGCGATAAGCCCTGACCTTAATCCAATTGAACACTTTTGGGATATATTGGACAGACGTATTCGACGTCGTCCAAATCCACCTCAAACCCTTCAGCAACTAACAGAAGCCCTAGTCGAAGAGTGGGACAGTATACCACAGGAAGACATTCGAAGGCTCGTGAGAAGTATGCCAAGAAGATGCCAAGAAGTAATTCGTGCTGCTGGAGGGCATACGCGATACTAAAACACATTAGTTTTCAGATAGCGGAACATTGCCTTTAAAAAATTTTTTCTTTTCATTTTGTTATTCGCACTTTTTTTATAATTTTGTTAATCTTAGTTTACGAATAAAGGATTAGTTTAAAGTTCTATTAATCGATTTATTAGAAGAAAGTATGTGTCTTTCAGAATATAAATGTTCATCTGTATATAACTATCACTTAATAAGTTACAGGGTTATCCAAAAGTGTTCCTTTAATTTTTTGAGCAGTGTATTTTTGAAAAGAACTTCAGAAAACACTTCCTTTTTAAGTCCAATTTTTATGTATTACCATCATTTTCCAAATATTTGTTTTTTTTTTAATTTTTTTTTGTTGCTTTTTCTACTAACCTTACTTCATATTATATTTATTTTCATTGTTCCCCTGAATTAAAGACATGACATGATTCGGGAAATTATTGTACTACAGTTATCGATACATATGTTTATACTTTAATTTAATTTCGTACTGTTTCCATGAATATTTCCCTCATATGTTAAAGTTCCCATAAGAGAAATGCAATTTTCGCAAAATTACAGCGAATATTAATGGGATCCTCCTAACGATTAAAGATGTATCCACAATATTCAGTATGCTGTGTGTGTAAAGGCTGGAAACGGCTTAATAACCTCACAATTTATTAACCGATTTAAACCAAAGTTGGTACAGTTGTCTAAGAGGATCTTGCACACCGAACAAAGTATATTATATCAAACATGTAACAAATGTAACGTAAAAATATACAGGGTATTACATATAAAAACCTTAAATTCGTTTGATTTCCAGACAAACTAAACAGCTGACAACAACGCCAATACCGTCATTCGATGCGTAAGATCCTCTTAGACAACTGTATCAAATTTGGTTCAAATCAGTCAATAAATTGTGAGGTTATTAAGCGGTTTCCAGACTTTATGCACACACTGTATATTATTATACTGAAGTAACGCAGTACAAATCACTGAGATTGTAAGAAAAATTGGTGGTAAAAACCACTTCCTTAATCCTTCAACAATATAAGAAGCAGTGAAGGTTTTTGAGCTAAATTAAAAAATAATAATTCATAATTTTTATGACGTATTCTTAATTTCTAGAAATCCGATTGTTTGACTAATTAAATAAAAAAAAGTGGAAAATCCGTTTGCCCTCGATTTTATCAATGGGTATCTTTGACTTGACGTTGCTGTCTATAACACACATACCTAATCAATATTCCATTATTTATTAGAGGAAAATGAAGTAGCAAATGTCAGGCCTTGAATTCTTAAAACAGCTATTTTTCTGTCAATATGATTAAAAAATTATACCTCGCGTTATTCCAAATCTAATTTCGAAGAATTTCTTCTTCGTCATCACGAAAAGAAAGTTGCAGGATATTCTAGTTATCTAGGTTGAACTGAAATTAATAATCAGTTCCTATTGACTCACTAATTCTAAAAAAAAGTAGTTACAATTGTTCTACTTCCTAGTTCCTTAATAAAAACATTAAAATAATCTAGGTCACCACAAATAAATACAACAACAATATCTTCTATAATGCACGCCATACAATTTATTTTTAATTTATGACGTATCTTTTCATCTAATATTATAAATTTGCATACAAACAATGAACTAAAAAATAAATATAGATAGTTGTTACAGTTACTAAACGTAAAAAGTTAAACAATTTTGATAATAATAATTGTGGTGCCTCGGTAACAATTAATTATCCAGAATTCAGTGAACAGCATACTTAAAAATTGAATATCTTTAAACATCTAGAACGTTATTAGTAACTTACTACTCTTGTAGGTAGGTATTCCAGAAAAAAAACATGTTAACTTTTCTTGCTTATCTATATTCTATAAGATTATTTGCTTATTCACTGAATCTAATAATCAGATAATTAAACTATGTAATTTAATTATATATAATTAATTTTTTCTTGTTACGATTAAATAAAACTGCAAACTGTGGCTTAAATTATTAAGATTTAGATAATTTATTATGTGTGTAATACGCTCAATACATACATAAGTAGGAACAATTTTGTTTATTACAGTGTAGTGTTTGCATGGTTATATTTTTTTAATCAAGGATTTACTATACATATTTTGTTTTATTTTGATATTTCATTATTATAGGTACAGGTTTATTGGTTATAAATATCACCCCACTCTAGCCTCCTCATTTTTTAAGATAGAAAGCTGATTATTTTACTGAATTGTAGGGCATCGTATGAGTTTTTTTAACGATAATAGAAATATAATACAGGGTGTTCCACAAAAACGCACCGAATGAAATTTATATATTTTTTAATAGAACGCCCTATATATTATTGCATTATCCTCAGCTCCAGCCATAAACAGTTGAACATCCTGTCCAAGGGTAGTCACATCTTTATTAGTCCACCGAACATTAGTGTCATCAGCATAATTAGTTATTTTGCAAGTAATATTCAGAGAGCAGGGTTCTGTTATGTTATTGACGTAAACAATGAATAGAATTGGGCCAATAACGCTACCTTGTGGCATTCCAATTAAAGTATGTTTTGTTTGGACAAGACTCTGTTTCTACCTTTACCTATCACTACTTTCTGTTGCCTTTCTAAAAGATATGATTTAATCCACTTTAGAGCTGTTCCTCCATGATGTCATACATACTCAATTTATTTATAAGAATATCGTGATCTAATGTGTCATATGCTTTTGACAAATCAAGGAACAACCCTAAAGGGATATCACCTTTCTCCAGGGCTTCCAAAATATCCTGAACAAAAACAAAAATTGCCGTTTGGGTGGATTTTCCCTGTTAGAATCCTTGTTGTATGTGATTGAACAAACTATTTTCATTTATAAAACTTAAGACTTGTTTTTCCACTACTAACCTATAACATCGCCATTATTGACCGATCTTCAAGAATCTATTTTAACGCAGGTAACTTGATTTTTTTATTCCACAACATGAATTCATTGTGGTTAGGCAACCAGATAATTATCAATACATATTAGATTATTAGAGATTCTTGATATTGTAAAATATCGATACAATCAACATTTTTTCTGCTTCCATCTTTAATTCTGGAGGTGTCCACATAATAATATGTCTAACATTTTATTCGCTCATTAAAAAAAAAAAAAACGGAAAACTCGTGAAATCTGATGACATAAATGAACAAAAATTTGACATTAACAAAGCCACCTGACAAAACAGTAAAATATTTTGCCAATTCCAAAGCGCAGGTAACTTGATTAAAAAATATACTTATACCTACCCATATATTTTTATAATTATTAATACTATAAAGATAAATGTCTTATAAAAGTTTGTAGTAGTGGAAAAAATATTATATTAACCACGGTTTAGACAGCTTATAGCCCTCGGGCAATAATGATGGCTGTCTAAACCTTGGTTAATAATATACTATTACACATATATCGTTTACACGTACATGTTGGATAATAAGCCGCTTGCGGGATGAGTTGTCTAATAGAAACAAGTGTTGTAATAGCTTTATTTCTCACCGAGATAATATTAGCTTATATCGTCTTGGTTACACGACCAGTAAACGGGTCATAACTCCCTTGGGATATTATTGATAAGTAGAGGGAATTAAGGATTCAAGACACTTTTCTAATGTAAAATGCAGCGATTGACAATAAATGTCAATCAAATGTTAACAAACTCCTATGATTGGCAATGCAAAGAGAGAACAAATTTAAACATTTATCCGTTTTGAAAATAAATTCCATCAAATAAAATTATTTATGTATCACAGGAATTATTAAGTCTTAATTACGTCGGGCAATTGCTGCCCCTCGAGCCAGAAACTTTGTCCTCGATAATTAAGACCCTTATAATTCCCTTGATAAATAAATACCTATTATAAAACATGTAGTACAGGGCGTCCAGTTTTGGTATGTTTTCATATACCAGCTCCCTTAATATAAAATCTAGGAAACCGCAGCTTAACCTGTGCAGCTCAAATCTGCAAGATAAGGTTAACCTTAGAATAAGTATAACCCAGTGGCGTAACACGATAGCTACGGGATAAGAAAACTTTAATACCCTGTATCTTCGAAACGAAGCATTTCTGGACATAGGTTTATAGGAATTCTTTTTCATATTTTGAGGGATGGAAACTCAATCTAAAGTTTTCCGCAATATTAATGAAACACCGCGTATATATTCGACCGACAACCGCAACGGTCGGTTTTCGTTGACCGACAGATTTTAGAAACCGCAGCCTAACCTGTACAACTCAAATCTGCAAGATAAGGTTAACCTTAGAATAAGTATAACCCAGTGGCGTAACAAGGTAGCTACGGGCCTATGTTCCTGTGACTATATCCAGCCTGCTCCTATGATCTAAATACTTAACTTTATGCAAAATGGAATGTGTGCTCGTATCTGTATTCAAAAGAATTTCCACCCTGATTTCAAAACTTATGTAAAATTTAAGTAAGGACACTGCTCTTAATTTACGAAAATATTTTGTAATATTTATTTGTTATTCGAATTTAAACATTCATTAATAACAAACTGGATACAGAAAAGCAGGACTTACATAATATTATATCATTTGACATTAAAATTGTCTGCATAAGGATTTATTGATAATGCAGAAAATGCAAATATGAAAAACCGTTAGTATACCCTTCGTTTAGGTAATTGTAATATTTTACATTATTCTTGTAATTTATCAATATTATAATAATTGCCTTAAACTCACGATTTTGAATTTTAAACAAACAAACAGTAAACTAACTGATACTTAGGCAAAAAATACGGGGCGGTACAGTTATTTTTTGTACAAAAAATTTTTAAAAATCAATGCAATTATTAACTGCTGCGTGGTTATGTAAACCTTGTTTATCTCTCGTAATAATTATGTAAATTGCGGGTAGTTACACTGTTGTTAATTAGAGCATTTTCCCCTTTTTTCTAGAGGTCAAGTTTATTGATTATTCCAAGCGACACTGTATTTTCAAGGTTTTTGTTCGTGCAAAACAATAATTTAATTTGTTTTTGGTAAAAATGTGTTTACTTTTGCTTCGAAATACTTCTACGTAAGGTTCGTCTATCTATCTTACAAATTCATTATAAATGCTAATCCCTTACCGTCATAATAACCTATTGTGTGAGGTGTAAAATTCGGCCACCTAATCTGGGGACTGCAGGTACGGATCTATTTAAAGACTATAATATTATTATTATACTTTCTCAGTAATCCTCTTAAAATAATTAGGGTAATATAAAATAGGTTTATTTTAGTCATTTTCATTTTAATTAAATAATTTATTTTTTATAAGCTAATATCGCGTTGGCCACGCTTACCATGGAGCCAATTTTTTTTGCAATATAAATCAAATTTAGAAAAAAGTGCTTTTTTACAATTTTTGATCAAATTAACATTAGAACCCTAAAATAAAAATAAGAATATTTTATATAAAATTCTAACAGACAGTAGCGGCACATGGCGGGCAAATAGGTATATATTGCACTTAAAACAGTATAGTTATTCGTTTTTCAGTTCCTTTTCCTCGAAGAGGTACTACATTTGCGACTTTTTGATTTTGGAAGTTGACCTACTGATGCAGATGATATCTTTTCTTGACGGTTTACGACACATATACATTTTACGCAAAAAAGGTTTACAAAACTATTAGTCAAAATAATAGTACTAGTAGATACTTAACAGATAAGTTACACTTAAACTATGCTGAGTCCTAGGGACTCAGAATCCAAAAAATACGCAAAATACATTTACTACAGAGTTTCGTAGGTGACTGAATCGTTAGAACATAGCCAAGCCCGCAGTATACACCCCCCAATATTTCATCATGAATTGTAATGTTTAAGTATTGCTTGGGTCTCCAGGACCCAGTTCTAGCAGTTACGGGTTAATGTCGATTCACATTATGGGGACGCTCACGTTCAAACAACCCTATGATCAAACACACAAGTTAACTTTTAACGTACTGTTTCCATGACAACAACCGAAAAAAGCCTACTTGTAAGGTTTTCACTGTGGTTGAAAAACAGTTAATTTTTAAGTTAGCGTCTAGAGTTAACTGGTGTGTTTGATCATAGGACTGAAAGCATGCTCAATTGCTCAACTCGCGCTCAGTTAGTTGCAATTGAAGTCTTTCCGCTAACGCTCACGCACAAGTCACGATACGGTCACTTGAGCGCAGGAATTCTCAAAAAGAATATTTGAGGTGAGTGTGAGTTTACCTGTCTACGACTTGAGCGGTCAGTGTAAATACAAACGCGGGATTTTTCTTCATCAGCCATTGATACCGATAAAATATAATTAATGGGTTCAATGGTTCTTAACCACCCTGAACTGTATGATGGGAATTGGACAAAGTACAGTGATAATGTATTCAAATGAGAACCTGGACTGAAATAGAAGAAGCGACTAGATACATTTCAACCTTGCCTACCAACTGGGGCCAACAAAACTCTTAGATTGTAGTTTAGTTTTTACTAAATACGATATTTGCTTGCTAAGCATATAGTTGATGCAAAACATAGACCGATGCACGTCATCAATCAGCTGATAATTGTGAATCTGTAAGAAAACACGAGGAAATTAAATTTGGGCAAAAAGTATTAAAACTTTATGTGATATTCAATTTACTGCAAACCTAAAGTATTCTTCTTTGATACGAACCTACTTATAGCAAATATTTTGTTTATTTAAGCATGTCAAAATTAATATAATTTGAATTTTATTGGCCGATAGTCGGCAACACAACTGTAAACGGTGCTTAGTTTGACGTTTCATGCAAAACTAATTTTAATTGTTCGTGGTTCCGTGTTACTGTCCGTCTATTTTTTAACAAAAACTCCAGAACTTTTCATACATAGCATTAAAAAACTGTTCTATTAAGAGAAACAAAAGTGCACATATATATCTCCGTCGATTACGTTGTTTACTATTTGTGAAAAATGCCGAAGCATTTAAATGGTCGGTGTGAAGAGCTAATTGCTTCTTTATCTTTAAGAAGCTATTTTCAGGAAGAACTTAACAACAATGGCCTATTGTTACCCTTGGCAGCAGTAGAGAGAAGTAAATTTAAAGAGTATGTTAATGTCTAGATATTTTATTTCTACTTTACTAAGCGTGTAGCAGCTGCCCTAAATTTGAATATTTCTACTGTAAGCGCAATTTCAACAACAGTAAAGGAAAATAAATGATTATAATAACCTTAAAACAAACGTTCTAATTCAGAGAGAGTTGTAAATGTGTGAAGATTGGATATAAGTTCTATCCGTGACACTATTTATAGAATGTACGAAACAAGTAAGTTGTATTATTTACAAGTTATATTATTTTACATCGGTTATTCATAAGACTTTTTAGAGCATCATGTAACTTTAACAACTTTAAGTTAGAAATTTAAAGACAGAGAACTGTTTGATGGTTGTCTTAACTCTTTAAGAAACCTCTTCAAGAAAATAGGCTTCGGATGGTAAAAGGTGAACTGATGCGAGGGCTTCTTATGGAACTTTCCCATGCAGCTTTCAAATTACTGGTATTTTTTAAAGAATAATATGAAAGAAAAAGAAGCATTCCTGTACCAATTCGTTTTCTTGGATGAAACAGGGATTTTTCAGAATGGCGCGATTGGTCGATCTTGGCAAGATGAAAACAAAAGAAGTGTTAGATCCACTAAAGTTGATGGTAAAGGTATTATGCAGTAAACAAATATATAAGCTATGGGAAATTTTTGTATATTTATCTTGTTTTCATGAAAAAAAAACTGAGTAGTTCCCTCACTCAGATATTTTGGTTACAAAGTCGCAACACTGTCGATAACTGACGTCACTCGAAGGGTATGACGTGCATCGGTTTTTGTTTTTCAAAGAGTATAGAAGGTTAGTTACATACTTCTGCGATGTAATTTTCTGGTCATTTTCGATGTCTCAAGAAATTTTCATGTAAAATTTCGGATTAATGTAGGCAGCATTGGTATTTTAAAAGATCTTATTATTAAGCCCAACTTTAAATGTTGGGAAATTTTTAATGTTCTTGCAACATGAGTTTTGGGTTGCTATTCACGATTGGCAAAAGTCCTTTTTTAGCTTGGCTTCATAGAACTCCAGTCGACCTCGCTAGAAAAAATAAAGTATATAAAACTCGTCCAGCGACTTTACAAGCTTTGAAGGATCGTATAAAACAGTCATGTGCAAAAATTTTCCGTCAAGAAGTTCGAAAAGTTTGTTTAAAGGGTAGAAAAATTTATGAAAAATGTATTAGGAATTATGGTGGTTTGGTCGAAGATATTGACTTTTAATGTATTATTAGGTATTGGTTCAGAGTGGTACACTTATGTTTAGTTTCATTTATATTAATTTTGTTTTTGATAATTATCAAATTGTTTTCAAAATAATAATTTTATTTTATTTACGTTTAATGAAGTTATGCGTATTCGATTATTCTACTAATTTTTAACCTGTAAATTTAATTTTATAGCAGAAAGTACAGTACGCCACTGCTTTTAACGTATTATATAGCAGTTCAATAGTCAACTTTTTTGGTAATTAACATAAAATTGATCATACGCACTGGAGTCGTCAATTTATTAGACATTTTTTTTGGTCGTTTTGAGGGATGCCAAATCGATTGCTGATATTAGTTTTATAATAGAATAATCACTAAAGAATGCTTTATCTTTTAAATTATTATTTTAAATCCCCTATAAAACCGTACGCCAACGAGATTGGTAAAATTTTAGGCAATAGAAAAGTGCACCCTAGGGTCTACGTCAACATGCCAAAATTCCAAAAAAATCAACTCGGAAATAACAAAATTATAAGCCTCTTTCCACTATAGGGGGGACACCCTGTATGGACCACGGGAATTATTCATAGACCAAAGAGGTTAGTTTCTGTGTACTGTGGAATTATTAGCTGATAGTATCTGAGGGCAAAGTTTCTGTTTCGAGAACTTATGAACCGAGAGCTGTGGCACTATCCACTTTATATATAAATACGTAACTACATATTAACTTCCCCTATTTAAGCAATAACACAAAACAAAATTGACTGTGCATATAAGTTTTCTTTAATGGCAGGACATCCGACTTAAGAACTTCAAAAACTAGTAACGATGGGCTTCACTATCTTTCCGATTAAAATTGGGGTTACTGACTTTTCTGACTGTTAATATCTTTCCTGTTCAGTTCAATAAAATATTTGTTGAGTTTCCATGTCCGATGAGCACAAACAAGTTATTCCTATTTAATCATCTCATTTGTCTGTCCGTCTCTGTTTAATTGGAAATGATGGCTTGCCCTTTAAAAGTAGTCAAATTGCGAAAATATGTAATATGGACTAGACAATATTAAATATTATGTATTTCTTAAACCTTGAATCAATCGATTGCAACATTTTTCTCATTCTTTTTTATATTTAATTGTCTTGTTAGTATATAAATCTTAGTTTTTTTTCATCGCCTTGAACTTTTGCAAAAATGATTCATTTCGTCCTATAGTTTGTGTCTTGTAGAGTTAAAAAGGTGTATTTATTTTAATCAGGTTTACTGGTCGGCCGACTGAGTGACAATCTGAGTTCTGAATGCAAGTAAAATGAGTTTTTAAACGGTTAAATGTAAGAGAAGTATAGAGGCATATTTTGCTAGTATTATTCGCGTTTTTAACGATGCAATTTCTCCAATGAGGGTAGAAATATAAAAGTAAAATGAATATGTAACTTTTTTCTACCAAAAATAATTGCCACACACATAATGCCGTTGATCTTTACTGCCTAACACTTAAAACGGCTTCACAATAAATTTGTCAAGTCCCTTTAACGGGCAACTTATTTATTTGAATTTGATTTTAAACATATGTTTTGAAATTGACAACAATTGAAGTAAACTAAGATTTTCGGTTTTATCTCTCACCAAAGTATTTTTTCTATGCCACTAACCGTACTGGCATCCTAATAACAGCCAATGTTTGCTGGCTTCTATTTGTGCCACTTATACAGAGTGGCAAAAAGTCGCGCAAAATGCCTGTAACTTTTGAATTACCTCGTATACGAAAAAGTGACCTTTATGAAAGTTGTTCAGTGAATAATTATTCCACACATATCTATCTGCATGAATTATAAATAAATAAAAATAAAGTTAAACATTTTCACTGATTCGGATTTTTAAAGATTTTAAGTCATTTGGACGGTTAACGTAGACTTTGTTCTTTAAGTGTCCCCAAAAAAGAAGTCGACCGGGGTTACGTCCGGGGATCGCGCTAGTCAGTCAATAGCACCTCTTTTGCCTATCCAACGTCCTGGAAATTGTTCGTTTATGTATTGCCTAGTATTTGCCGCATAATGCGCAGGTGCTCCATCTTGCTGGAACCGTACCTGTTCAATTATGCCATTATTTACACCCGGTAAAGCCATTCCGCAAGAAGGAATTTAAATTAATATCTATCAAGAAAGATCCCACAATATGTCTAGCACCTATGTCCGCTCAAACATTAACTTTTTCGGGCCTCTGGGTTCCTGGAACAAGTGAGTATTCTCAGCAGACCAATAACGATAATTGAGTCTATTAACAATGCCATTTAAATGGAAATTAGCTCATCCGAGAAAATGATATTTGTTGCAAAGTTATTATCGTTATTGCATCTTTCCATCCTTAGCTCACAAAATTCAGCTCTTCTATCAAAATCGTCCTCGTTTAACTCGTGCACCAACTTTATTTTGTAGGGATGCAACTTTTCCCACTTAAACAAATTTTCACTGACTGTTGAGACACATTAAAATCCATTGCCATCGGCCTGGATGATTGTGTTCGATTTTCATGTATTGAAAGCATGATATCCAAAGCCTTGTCTCCCCCGGTTGCTGTTTTAGGTCGACCTGATCTAGCGGCTTCCCTACCACTGCCTGTTTCTCGAAATTTATTTACGTCTCGACACACCGCTGACTGATTTATTGGAGGCCTATTTGGATATAATGCATTGAAAAGTTGACAAACCTGATCTTGCAATCTCTTCATATTTCCGTAACCGCTCATTATTAAAATTTCAACTCGTTGTTTCTCATTCAGATGAACCATAGTGTAAACAAATTAGAAATCAGACAACAGAAAACTAAACAGGAACTCAAAATTGACGCCTTTAGGTCGCTGTCATGAAAACACCTTGACTTAATTGGTGGGTATTAGGTAGGAATAATTATAATTAGAAAGTTTTTCATTTTTGAGTTGTCGTTTTCTTGGAAACGCTTGCAGATAGTTGAAATCTTACTCTTACCTAAGCAAAAAAAAGCAAGAAAGTTGAACAGTAAATTCAAACTTAATTATTTTGTACTTCCCCGCGGGTATCATAATTTAGGTATGTACCACGGGAATTATTAGATAGTAGAATCCGCGGGCAAAGTTTCTATTTCGAGGACCTACGAACCTAGAGCGGTGGCAATATCTATTTGATTCGTAAATACATAACTGCATATCAACTTCCCTTATTTAAGTAATAATACAAGACAAAATTTATTGTGCATATTAGTTTTCCTTAATGACAGGACACCCGACTGGAATACTATAAAACGTAATAACAATGGCCTTCACTCTATCGTTCTGATAAAAATCAGGTTTACTGACTTTTCTGACTGTTGATGTCTTTCCTGTTCAGTTTTATCAGCAGTATTTTCGTCAATAAAATTGTATACTATTTATTCTGCAGGGAGCTGAATAACTTATAGGTGTACAGAATCTCTTTATTTCAAACTACTTTCTAAAAAATCTATAGAGATCAATACAAAACCTTTCAATTTTAGACACAATTTGTCATAAAGTTCGCTATGTCTGTTTAGCGCAAACATTTGGCTCAACCAGCAAATTCTTATTCCGATGCACCCTTGAATTTAAATATTTTATTACGTAGTGAAGCTCGTCGTTAATTCAGACTTAGGAATGACTCAAGCTCCCTAACTTTTGTTTGTAATTTGAGGAACAACCCCCTTCGAAATGTCTGGTCGAGGAGACGTAACTTTTTAATAGGAAAAAGTTTTATACAAGATGTACCGAAAAAGTTTGTTGGTTAGTTTAGTGGTAACCTTCTAAAGACACCCTATATAAAAGCATACCTATATGATTCAAGACTAATTTTCTTTCTAATAAAATTCTGCTGCATCATGTGTATGTAACAGATTATAAAATATTATAGATGTCAAGACTGTATGCATAAAACCAATCATAGCATATCAAACCGAAATTTGTATATGTGTAATTTATTTTGCAGGAGACGTTTCCCAGTCGGTTCTGTAAAATGGTGTATGGACCGATACGAAGTAAGACTAATCTAGACCACTTAATGGCAATGTGGAATTTAGCTTTCACAACCAAGAATACGACCAGCAACGTCATTTAGAATTTCAGAGAGAGGTCACATGATCACTGGGTACCCCACATTCTGGAGCATTTAATCACCTTAAGGTTAGTTTAGGTTAGTTCTGAATATGTTCGACATATGATATGAATGAACAGGGTTTCAAGTCATCAGGAATTCATCCTTTTCCTACACTCATTTTGTAAGACCTAATGCCACGAATTGTTTGTGCATCATTTAAATGGAACCGATTACATAGATGTCTAATTTCTTTATCTCCATATTGTATTTCTACTTCACCATCATTTGATTTTGTCCCAAGTTTGTGTATGTGCTTTCATTTTCAATCTGACGTTTTGCATCACGAGCACCAGAACCAAAACGATATGAGGAAAACTTTTACGAAACGGTGATTTCACGAACTGGAATGGATCGAGCAATGGTCGAACTGAAAGTTAACCACGTAAATCTCCATGTCCCGCTAAAACAGTTTTTTTAATATCTTCTTTACCTAGCTAACCTTTAACATAAAATAAAACATGATTTTTATATTCTATTTTTAAACATAGTACGAGGAAGACAGACGTAGTACTAAAAACTTGTTAGGATCGTAATCTGAAATGTTTGAGAAAAAACTTGGCGCCACCAGGTGTCCTTGTAACACTAACCAAATTTCATCTGCGATATAATACGCGAATTACCTTGGAAATTAATGAGTATCTTTACTTGATTATCAATTTGTGTGTACTAAATGCATACTGAAAGATAGACAGAACCAGCTCTATCTATTTGCCGACGACACTGCAATCACATCCAAATCAAAGGAACATTCAGTTCTGGTTAATTGTCAGAAGTCTACCGTCTTATATTAGGCTTCTATATAAAAATTGCTTTTGTATTAGGAGATTCATCTGAATCCCACCAAGACAAAGGCAATTTATTTTAAAGAGTAGAATGAACAGGCCAGGATAAATCTCAAAGTAATTAGAGTCCAAGCAAACTGGTGTAACGAAGGAGAATAATCTACACTCATGGACAAAATTATCGAATATTTTTTGTAATCATTATTATTTCAAAATAAATTTAAATAATCGCCGTAAACTTACATGTGCTGATATTAGTTATCTAGTAGGCTAATTACTCACTTGTTTTAACATATTTTGACGTTTAATTAACATTAATGACGCATATTACTGTCTCTTGTGCATTTTATCAAAAGCAATTAATTACATATTTTATGAATTATAGTGAATTAAGCTTGGAATTATGTTAATGTAGTGTAATTAACTAAGTAATAGCAAATAGTGTTTGTGTTTGTTGCTATTGAAAACATCAGTATGCCACCAGTTGGACACTGCAATGAAGTTGAAGCGGTGCAAATTGTAACTCTATATAACGAAGGATATAAACAAAAGGATATCGCACGACGACGTCTCAGGAAAGGTCAATCTACAGTATCGAATATTTCAAAAAGGTATGAAGAGACTGGAAATTTCGTACGTAGACCTGGTTAAGGGCGCAAGAGGTGTACAACAGCAATTGATGATCGATTTTTGATACCTAATTCTATACGAAATCGCACATTGACATCGA
Source organism: Polydrusus tereticollis (assembly GCA_963920685.1). Taxonomy (NCBI): domain Eukaryota; kingdom Metazoa; phylum Arthropoda; class Insecta; order Coleoptera; family Curculionidae; genus Polydrusus; species Polydrusus tereticollis. The sequence continues at coordinate 140,517,729 of OY987328.1, forward strand.
CGCATCTCAAAAATGACTTACTAAATGTAAGACAAATTAATGTAAGTTCAAAAACAGTTAGGCGAAGATTAAAAGAAGCAGGTTTAAAGCCAAGACGGCCCGCCAAAGTTCCACGTCTTCTCCAAAATCACGAAGCCCGACGATTATAATTTGCTAGAAGACATATTCAGTGGGATATCGAGAATTGGAAAAATGTTCTCTTTACGGATGAGACTAGAATTCAGTTATGGAAGCCAGATGGACGAAATCACGTCTACAAAAAAGTTGGAGAACGGTATGCTGCCTGCAATCTCATAGAGACCGTTAGTTTTGGCGGTGGCGGTATAATGCTCTGGGGCGGTATTTCTTGGGAGGGATGGACCGAACTCGTGGAAGTGATTGGACGAATGACAAGTGACTTGTATATTGAAAACATCCTGCAAGATCACGTTTTGACTTATGTCGGCCATATTGGATATGAAGGATTCATATTAATGCACGATAATGCTCGACCGCATACAGCTAACATAGTGACTAATTACCTTGATGCGGTCCAAATTTAAAGATTAGATTGGCCACCATATAGCCCCGACTTAAATCCAATAGAACATACATGGGACTATCTTAAACGCCGGATACGACGAAGAAATCCCGTTCCAAGTACAATAGACCAGCTTCGGATTGCTGCACAAGAAGAGTGGAATGCAGTTCCTCAAGAATATATCCAGAACCTCCTTAGCAGCATGCCGAGAAGAATGGAAGCAGTACTTAGAGCTCGAGGGGGAAATACTCGTTACTAACTGTGCTCTAATTTTAATCAAAAGACTTGTAATTGTCCTCCAATTAGTATTTAAATATGATGTAAATATCGTTAGTTTTCATAACATTTAGCATTCATTTTTTTTTCACGATTTTCTTCTGATAAAAACTTTTTTGAGATTGTTCACTAAAATATTTTAAAATAGACAATTTCTGGTAAATGATAGTATTTAAATGACTTGATTCATCAGAATTTATTTTTTCAAAAAGAAATTATAAAAATTAAAAATATTCGATAATTTTGTCCATGAGTGTATATTCGATTCAAAACTCAGCTGGAGGAAGAATTCAGATAACAGAGTCGTACTTGCAACCAAATAACTGCTTAACAGGCGTAGTACAATTTGTATAATGAAAAAAGTCAACTTCTACAAGGTTTTGGTTAGGGCTGTTTTGACTTATGAGGTACTAAACTAGGGCGCCATAAACAAAACGAACGTTGCTTAATAAGTTCTAGATATTTCAGAACCAAGCACTGAAACTGATAGCTCCAACAGTCGCCACTATGTGTGTATGGCAATTTTACAACAGGAATATTATACACTTACTATAGAACTGACTAGTACAAATACTCAGAGGTATTGACTAGCGAATTTATCAGACAAATGTAAAATCTAGACTGAATTAAATGTACAAATTTCCAACGAATAGCGCCAATAAACGCACAAAAGTACAGAATATTCCAAACTATCAAATCTAAAGAATCTAAAGAAGATAGTTGAAAATGCAACAGAAGAAAGAAGAAAAGTTAAAGGTGTTGAACCTGATTTTAATTATCATCAAAAACCTTATAATTTTATTACAATGTCAGTTGCTTTGTTAGTATTTCTGAAGAAGTAAAACTAGGTATACGAATTTTATGTGCATATATTACCTTGAACTTTTGCGAAAACGATCCATTTTATAGTTTCTGGTTTTACGGAGGTTTAAAACGTGTATTTATTTTAAACAGGTGACTACTTACTATAGTCTGCTGATACTGCGACTTTAACCCAGTGTTTTGTGCGTTTCTTTATGCAATTATTATGTAATATTACCTTGTTTACCTTTAACTATTTATAGATACATTTTAAAGATATTATTATCTAATCAATCACCTTGTAATAGGCATGTAAACAATATACCACAGTTGAGATTATAAATAATAATGTTTTGAGCTTAAAAACCTAAGCTGCAGGCGCGTTTGGTCGACAACAACCCGCCGTTTATCAGAGCATCTCATTAAAATTTATGGTTTAGTTAAGTTAGTTTTGATGGTCAAACGTGGACGTAGCCAATTTTCACCAACTCTCAAAATTTATTGTGAACGCGTTTTAAGGGTTAGACATTAAAACAATGGCATTGTGTTTGTGGCTATTATTTTCTAATCGAAAAAAGTTATAGATATGTTAATTACATTTTTTACTTTTTATACCCTCATTATCTTTATATTTTTTTTCGACTTAGGATTCATCTAATAACATTAAGTCGCATCCAGCATATTTAAAGAAACATGCTAGGTATCCTAAATTTTCTGTATCCATCTTATTTCTTAAACCAGAGGGCGCTAGGCTGTTTAAGAATACTTTATTTCGATTATCCCATCGCGTCATCTTAAATAAGTCCATCTGGACTAACTGCCAAAAGCATTGTACTTTTGAAACAAATAAACCTCAGAACTCGACATTTTCTTTTGTGCTTGTTTCATATCCTTTTATGGCTATGGATTCTTTTTCGGTTCCATATTTCGTTGCAGAGTTTCTCATAAATTTGGTATATAAAAGATCTTTTACAAGATTTTTACAGCTTGTGTTTTTCTTAGATTTACAAACAGTTCCAAAATTGGAGGCCTGTAGTCTAAGATTCCTTCCTGCTTCGACATTACCATACTGCCCCCTCGTCTCTATGTCCAGCATTAAAATTTCTTCTTCTGACTATGTAAGTGCCTTCAGAAATACTTCTTTTTTACTTTGGTATTGTTCTTCTGCCAGATCGAGTTAGCATTAGCTTCTGGTTCATAATATTTATCTGGAGGATGTGTTTTCTTCGTCTTTTTACAAATGAACCTTTTTGCTTTCATTTTGGGGCTTCTGATTTTTAACTTTTCAGCAAACGTCTTTGTATAAGCTTTAGGAATAGCCTTGCCCATTCAAAGATGGTAGTGTCCACTACCTAAATTGAAAGAGATTGCGGCAGCTGCGCATCTGATAAGATATTGTTTTACTATAATTAATTCTTTGTCTTCCGACAATAACTTTCCGCAAGATTGTTGTCCATATGAATAAGACTTGGTACACTATGGATAAGTCTATTGAAACATATATCAATATCTTGCAAAAGACCACATGCCTGCATAGCAGGAATATAATTTTCCTCATTGTTCTTTCTACTACCCCTTTCTTTACATGCATTATGATCCCCAAAAACATGGAATGGAATGTTCTTTATATCTGCAACAAGGTCTACTTGAACTAAAAAAGGTTAGTTTGCCTGGCGCTAAAAGAGGACGGATTAAATCAGGACTTTTTTCTCAAATTGCATTTTCAGGATTATGAGCATTTTTTGATTTTACTCATATTAACGAAGGAAAATAGGAAAAATAATAATTATTGATATTGAAACTCTTAACTTAATATTTACCATCAATTACCAACGTTTCCTAAAGATATCCAAGTAATCAAAAAATAAACGAAAACAATCTTGGAAGAATGGTCTTGCAAAAATATCTTGTCGGGAAATAATGATTTTAATATTATTTTATTGTTTCAGTTTATAGTATTCTATCTAAACATTCCCTGTAATGAACTATAACAGTTAGTTGAGAATAATCATTGAATAAGACTTAACCCTCATTTGGGTTTAGTTATCGACAAAAGTCGCTATATCCAGTATCATCCAGTGGCCCAATTATTTGATATTTAAAATACCTTCTACTGCGTACTATCCTATTCTATTTTAATAATAAACAAAAATTATTTACCATTGTGGTTTTTATAAACACGTTTTTTTCTGGCAAGAGCTTATTTTTTTATTCAATTCATTTGTCATGGCCATCTTCAATCGGGATTGTGTTGTAGCGACATTGATCAGAAACAGGAATATCATTATTATTGAGCGTAGATCAAGGATTTATTGCAAAAATCAATGATGCTAATTCTATTAATGCTTCTAATTAACCGAAATTTTTGTTAGGCATGGTACAATATTTTAATTATTATAATTAGTTGGAATGGTAGCAATTGTGTTCAAAAAATGAAACACAAAATGGGCTCAAAACTCTCAACGTACTTAATATGTACTTGCTTGAATGCAAACTTTTATTCCTTGGTTGTTGCCCATAGTCAGGTCAAATGCGTGAATAGCATTACCAAAGTAGAAAAACAGGACTGGGTTTGATTTAATAATTTTGTCGGCATACTAGAATCCTTATCTAATTGATCATAATATTTATGATCTTGCATAATATCGTATAGGAACATATCTATGTATTCTTATTTCCAACGATGAAATCTTTCTTACGCAGTGTTGTGAAAAAATGTAAAAACCGCTGCCTGTAATAAAATTTTTTTTTTAACAATGTATCAATAAAAGTACGTTTCAAAATATAAGTAATATAAAAGTGCCTTTTTAAAAAGCCGATGTTTATCAGGTAATTTGTTGCGCAACATGCATTTTATAAATTGCATAAGCTCCATTCTTCACCAAAAAAATGTATTTTAAAAAGGGTTATATGGATGGCTATAAAATCATAAAAATAAGTAATATTCAATTATTAGGCCCAACGCCGTTGAAGATACTGCTAAAGTTTCGAAAATGTCTTTATGAAAGTTGCTCAGTAAATTATTATTCCCCGCATTTCTACTTGCATTCACTTTTTCTGTCATTTCTGGTTTGGTTGCCATAGAGACCAACTTACTTTTTCTAAATGGAACACCCTGCATATGATTGCATTCTTGAATTCTATTAGAAAAACTCTGAATTTTTTGTATTTCAGATTTTTATTTTTTTAAACTTGTAACAAACTTTATAATAACAAAATAAATAGCCTAGAAAATTGAACAACTTAACATCGGAATAATAAACAAGTGAAACCTTTTCAGTAGATCAAGTGTTCAGAGGACCAGTCGATCCGTGAACCCATCTACAACGTTTAAAAGGAAGTCCTCTGCAACGACCCGAATTTCAGCACTAATTCTGACTATTAAAAGTTCTAAGTCTAAAAAAGTCGAGCGCGCTTAAGTCCGGGGATCGCGCTGGCCAGTCAATAGCACCTCTTCTGCCTATCCAACGTCCCGGAAATTGTTCGATAATGTATTGTCTAACATTTGCCGCATAGTGCGCAGTTGCTCCATCTTGCTGAAACCATACCTGCTCGTTTATGCCATTATTTACTCCCGGTAAAACCATTCTGCAAAAGGGAATTATGTGATTTCTGAGGAGGTCCAGATATTTTTCGCCGTGTATGAAAAATGGTCCCACAATATGTCTACCAACCATGCACGCCCAAACATTAACTTTTTCGGGCTTCTGAGTATGACCTTCCTGGAATCAGTGAGTATTCTCAGCAGACCAATAACGGTAACTGTATCTATTAACAATGCCATTTAATTGAAAAGTAGCATCATCCGAGAAAATGATATGTGTTGCGAAGTTATTATCGTTATTGCATCTTTTCATTATCAGCTCCCAAAATTCAGCTCTTCTATCAAAATCGTCCTCGTTTAACTCGTGCACCAACTTTATCTTGTAGGTATGCGATTTCTGCTGCTTAAACAAATTTCTGGCTGACTGATGAGACACATTAAAATCCATTGTGTTGGATTTTCCTGTATTGAGAGCATGATATCCAAAGCTTTGTCTCCCCCGGTTGCTGTTTTAGGTCGACCTGATCTAGCGGCTTCCCTAACACTGCCTGTTTCTCCATATTTGTTTACCACTCGACACACCGTTGACTGATTTATTGAAGGCCTATTTGGAATATTTGGATATAAAGCATTGAAAAGTTGACAAACCTGATCTTGCAATCTCTTCATATTTCCATAACTGCTTATTATTAAAATTTCAACTCGTTGTTTCTCACTCAGATGAACCATAGTGTAAACAAATTAGAAATCAGACAACAGAAAACTAAACAGGAACTCAAAATTGACGCCTCTTAGGTCGCTGTCATGAAAACACCTGGACTTAACTGTTGGGTATTAGGTAGGAATAATTATAATTCGGAAGTTTTTCATTTTTGAGCTGTCATTATCTCGGAAACGCTTGCAGATAGGTGAATATTTAAAATACAAAAATTTCAAAGTTTTTCCAGTAGAATCCAAAAATATGCAATCATATTTTAAAAAAAAAGTAAGTTGGTATCTATGGGAACCAAACCAAAAATGACAGAAAAAATTCATGCAGGTAGAAATGTGGGGAATAATTTACTGAGCAACTTTCATAAAAGTCACTTTTTCGTATACGAAGTAATTCAAAAGTTACAGGCATTATGCGCGACTTTTTTGCCACTCTGTATATGGTGTCCCACTTATAATGGAAACAGGCTTATATTTTTGTTATTTCATAATTGATTTCTTTGAATTTTGGTGCGCTTATGTATGACCCTAGGGCGCACTCTTCTTTTGCTTAAAATTTTAGGTTAACTCATTGGCGCACGTCAGAATGATCAAATACAAAATTTCAATAAATTGGCACGACCAGTGGCGTATGACCAATTTAATTTTAGTATTTCTTCTCAAGAATACTTACTTATCTAAATACGCCCGATAAGGAACCAGAAAATTATCCAAAAAGTTTACTGTTTAATCGCTTCATCTAAAAAAGCATGAAACGTTAAAAGTAGTGGCGTACTGTGTTTTCTGCTATAAAATTAAATTTGCAATGCGAAAAATTAAAAAATAATCGAATACGCAAAACTTCTTTAAAACGCCAGGGACAAAAAAAAATATAAAAACCCAGTTGATCATGTAAACAATAATAACAATCTAATAATTACCAACAACAAAATTAATATAAACTACACTAAACATGACGAGTGTACTACCCTGAACCAATACCTAATAACACATTAAAAGTCAATATCTTCGACCAAACCACCATAATCTAATGCATTTTGAATACATTTTTCTAATCTTTGAACAAGCCTCTCGAACTTCTTAACGGAAAATTTCTGCACATCCTTGTCTTAAACGATCCTTCAAAGCTTGTAAAGTCGCTGGACGAGTTGTATAAACTTTATTTTTGATAGCGGGGTCAAGTCTGGAGTTCTAGGAGGCCAAGCTATAAAAGAACTATTGCGACCAAACAGTGTATTTTTAAAATTTTCAATTTTCTTTTACCTTCTAACAAGAGCAAAATAACAAATTCGAGCGCCATCTCACTGAACATACAAATTATTGTCATATTCTAACGGCAAACCGTAAATACCTAGCATCCCAGAAGTCATGTTGCAAGAACTCCACCAATTAAAGTTGTATTAAGAAAAGGGTCTAATAATACGATCTTTTAAAACACCACCCCACACATCTTCATGCTCAGAGAATTGACTTTTACAATTTATAACCCAGAGTTCATTTTCCTCACTCCAAAATCTAGTATTTTGATATGACACCGTCCCGTCCCGTTTGTAGAAAATGTTGCCTGCCTCGTCGGTGAACAAAATTTTGCCAAAAATATCATTGTCTTCATTCTTCTTTCATTAGCACCTGCTTGCAACGTGTGTAAGAATCTTATTTTGAATGGTTTAATTCCATTTCTTTTCAAACATCTTGAAGCAGAACTTTTCCGCTTAACATCAAAGCTTCGTAAGCTTGATTTTATTGCTGAAGTTAACAGGATTTAAAATTGAAAACCACAACTAGCCATCAAGTTCGACCCTGTTTATCCTGCTATATCGACTAATCTTGACCAGCAGGAGACAATGTCAGCGCTACGTGCAGAAGGTGCGTAAATGTATGCATAAGCGTGACACTGGTCTAATTGGCAAGCTGACCAGGAAATATTTTGAATGGGCTTGACGATGGTAAAACCAAGAGAAGACGATGCAGGATTCAGTGTAGGCTCTTAGAAGTGGTATTGGGGTCAATCCGAAAACAACGGTAAATTATATAAGCAGACACGCAACTTACGACATTGTATAACTGACGGATGGCGATTTTACGGAAAGATCACGTCTTGCAAGTGACTCTGTATTTAGGTCAATAATCCGTTAATAGTTCGTTTCACATTATTTAGGGTTTGATGATGATGCCGATAAGTCAAGTAATATATTATGTCTTATACTGTTATGTGTATATAATAACGGGTTTAACTTTAATGGTATTTTGTAATTATAGGGTAGGAAATAAGAATACATAAATGCAATGTAAACTTCTATATCATCATAAATGTAATATTTTTGTGTTAGTCAAATTATATTTATTGCAGAAAACAGACACATTTTCTATTAATTTCTTCTGTATATTTTCTAATAAAACAAAAGTATACAGGATCAGTCGGGAGCAACGGACCAAATTCCAGAAGTGTATCATACACGCGAAAACAATGTAATGTCCCATATGTTCTTATCCGATTTTCCTTTGTTTTCAAGTCATCTTTCGGCCAAATGTTGCTTGACCTGACGAGCGTAATGTGTAGGAGCTCCGTCGTGCTGATAGTACATTTGCATTCTGGTGATTACAGGAATATCCCCTGGTAGTCTTGTAATTCATTTTATAATTGAAGTACTGGTCTTCTGTGAGGCGATTCTTCAAAATGAAAGAGCCAATAAAATAACTATCGAGCATACCACACCACACGTTTACCGAAAAGTTATGTTGAAAATTATTACTTTCGACTATTGCGTGGGGTTTTCGATTGATTTATCCGTGAAAAGTATACGCGATACAACGCAATGATTATTACCAATTTATCCACCGACAAAATTCCATAAGTTTAGTATAGCTGGGCAGTAGCTAGCTACTAAGTAGTTAGACTACTAGCTAGCTACTTTTTTGGTAACTAATAGCTTTATTCAAGCTACTTCTAAACCAAGTGGCTTGTAGTTGTAACTTTTACATTATTTGTTAGTGTAATAACGAAGCCATTTTATAAAGTAGCTAGTTACTCGAATAACCTACTTTTGGTAGCTTAAGCTACTTTCTACTACTACTAAGTTACCCAATAATAGTTTTACTACACAGTAAAAAATATTCACCTGGTAAAAATCATTTCAGGAGTGGTAAAAAAAGTAGTGTTAATGTTAACACCCGGATCAACATAATTTACCACATTTTTACACTCATATGGGACCAAAGTTGTTGTATTAAATTTGCCCATGAATTTAACTCTCTAAAAAGTTAATTTTGTTGAATGGGTGTTATTTATTCCATTTTACACTCTATCAGGACAATAATATACAATAACAATTAATAACACCTAATTAGCGTGTAAATATACCCCGCTAGAAGAATTTTTTCTACTTCTTCTAGGCCTTGTAGAGTAGCTTATTCAGATGTTATGTTAGCACTGGGAATGTGACCAGTCTCGCACAGTTTGTCGAAAACGCTGATAAATACGTTTCTATTAGGATGTCTCTGATGTGGAAACCGTTGCGATATTCTTTAAAAGCAACTGTAGCACTTCTATAACAGAAACCATAAACAAACACCATATTTGCATATTCTAAATTTGAATGGATGTTTGGCATTTTGTAATACTTTAATCATTCAAGCTTGTAAATAATTATACTATTTCTTACACTTCTTTCTTTTACTGCGCTCCTATTGCGATTGTCGTTTATTTCTTTGTCTATTTTGATATTGTTTCGAATACATCTTAGGTAGTTTCAACTACTTATTTTAAAGAAAATTTTGCATCCGAACTGTTATTAATTAATAAGAAAAGCTTTTGCTTCTTTTTATCGGTTCGTGGCTACTGCGACATATTTCAAATAATAAAGGGTATACAAATACGCATGCGCGTTATTCAATTGCTCTTTTTTATGGTAGATATTGGCGCTTTAGATCCATTCCTAGAACTCTTATTTAAAAAGTTTTTTTGTGTCTTTAACAACAAACCGAGCAACAAACTTAGCAGTAGCTGTTTAAATATTATAAATGACCCTGTACAGGATATCCATCTTTCGATGTAATTGCAGGGTATCTCCGTAACTAGTAAAGACAGAGACTTGCGGTTTTTACATTACTGCGCCACTTTTCATGAACAAAAGATGCTGCAAGTAGAATTGTCATAGCTTTCTTAGTTTTTAAGCTACAGGATGGCGCACTTACTTTTTTCTGGGAGTCTTACTTTTCGAGATTTAAAGCAACCATATTCTCTTAAATGGGACACCCTGTACATTTTTATTTTATTGGATTGGGCTACTTTTAAGCTTTTCAAAAATATAAAGTCGATAGTTTCTATTAACAATAAACGCACAAAACGAAAAATTTAGAAGATTAGGGTAGTCTAGGTCATCAAACCATTGAAACAAACAAAACGATATCTATCTGACATGTCTCTTGTCAAAATGTGTAGGAAAAACTAATGTTTTGTTAAAATATATGTAATTATTTCACTATAGATTTAAGAAAATGGCGAAAATGTAGTAGTATGAAAATTTTGAAAAATACATGTTAAGTTTGCTTTGAAAATAGGTAAACTTACAATCTTGTAATTTAAATATCTAACTTATTGAGTTCTTACCTTCATAGATATCCAGAGAGAAGGCAGCCCAATCAAGTAACATTTTCAAGTTTAAAAATTAATTTAATTAATAATCGATAATAAAACAAGACCTAAATGTCCTATATCATATATACTAAAAGAAAATCGCGAAAGGGATGAAATGAACGTTATGACTTTTGTAGAGAAATGAGCGTTATGACTTTTGTAGAGGCGCTAGAAGTTTGTGAGTTCGTAGAGTGTCCCATTTCAAAATCATATGTTTGCTTTTAATCTCAAAAAGTAATACTCTCAGAAGAAAAGTAAGCACGCCACTGAATTCTACTAAAAATATTCTCTTAAAAACAGTTTTCAATTTCTTGATAAGTTAATGGATAACCGAAATACAGAGGGTAGTCAAAAAGCAAACATTTTCGAAAACACCCTGTAGCTTAAAGACTAAGAACGCTATGACAATTCTCATCTTTTGTTTTACGAAAAAAGAGCGAAGTAATGTAAAAACCGCAAGTCTCTATCGAGTCTCTACAGAGATGCCCTGCTATTACATCGAGAAATTAACACCCTGTACATTAAACTGTTATCACTTCTGGATTTCGCACTTCAAAAATATTTTTCTACCGAATTTTGTGCACATTCTGCTATTATTAAGGTATATGTGGGGAATGTCGGTTTGTACGCTTTGTATGACAATAAAACTTAACTGTAATGCGTATCCAGCATATAATTCTTGGGAAAGTTGAGCCAAGCGCTTTCGGCTCAACACTGAGTCATCATCAGGGCTTAGGCTCTACAAGAGAATAATACAAACTGAAAGGACATCTTAATAAAATTGTTTTTCTTAAAAAAGGTGATTGACAGGCAAAAAAGTTCTCATTATGTAAAACTTAAATACTAAATTCAAGTTGTAAAAACATTATATGAAAAAGTTTGGTTATTGAAAAATTCTTTAAAAACACAATTCATAACGTTGCGCTATAAATTAACATCACAAATATCCTCGGAATACTCACACGTCATGGTCAGAGGTCCTTAAAAGTAGGAAAATATCGATTCGGGAATTTTCCTTTTCGCATCATTATTGGAAAGTTATATTAAAATTGTTTTGTTTTTTCATTTATTGACAGAAGACAGATCTCAGGCGTAAAATGATCAAAGTCGCGAGTAATGATGTAGGCGTGGAGAACACCAAAAATCCAACTATCAAAGTACACAAACACGATAAATTATCAATCAAGGATACATCAGAGGTTATAATTATTATTAATTTTCAGAAAAGGAAAAAGTAAAAGAAGTTTTAGAAATTTTTGACGCCCGTTTTTTCGAAAACTATAAACTTTTTGGCTAAGATAAATTGGGTTAGATCGACAAATTATATGTTTAGGAATTTATGCTAGCATATAGTACAGACCTTTTAGAGACATCCTGTATAACTTAGGATATAACGAATGAACATTATCTGCATTGGCTTTTAGGAAATCTCTCTTTTGACTTTAATGGCCGCGTAGAAATTGCAGAAAGTACAATTAACAATGATAGTCCGCCACTGAGCAATAAAATTGTCTTTCTAATAAAATAACGCCCGTACGTGCATCCTTAGCTCTTTAAATTAGTATTACATACTGCCACACTGCCAATAAACGGTCAAACTTTATATGCAACAAACGCATTGTTGCTAGGAAAGTAGTGTCCTAGCATTAAATATTACACTTTCATCGAGGAATGCTAACATTATGCAATGGAAACAAAGCAGCCAGGGTGTGTGCAATTTATTCTGTAGTTTTTATACGTAATGAGGTTACTTTGACACACAATGCGTATGTATCCGGTGACCAAGAAACATTTCACTAACCCATTCCCATGGTAGTAAATTTTAGATATAAATAGATTACCTGGTATTATATTAAGAAACCAGAAGCATTCTATCATTATATCACTAATTAAAAAAAACTTTGGATTAAAAAAAAGTTATTATTGCCAGAGTAATATTATATATTTTGGTATAAATATCATATTTCCCATTAAGTACCTATAACCTATAAGTTCTATAATAATAAAGTGAAAAACATTTATTTGCATTAAGACTTGCAAGGACATCCTTGCTGAGCAGAACTTCCTTGCTGAAGTAAATGAATTTGAGCCAATGCTAAAAGGGGTGACCCTGTTGCAGGTTTTGGAATAATTCCAGCTGACGCAGCAATATCCAGATGACTATATTTTATTGGTTTGGCACTTCCAGAGCCATGCTTGTCTAAGCCTGAAGCAAGCAGCAGGAATGCTACAGGACCTGTTGGAAGAATTAAAATAGTAATTTAACTTAGGTGTGACTTAATGTCTATTTAATCTGATATAGGTATAGGCTTGGTAATTAAACAAATAAATACTATACAATTAAACCTTGTCACTCTAACGCCTCACTGTTACAATAGATTCTTTAAAATATGAATTATCATATTGGTACAGGGTAACCGGTAGATATATGGCATACTCTCGGGACCCAGACGACATACAACATCCCTTAGATAGCCAATGGATATCCTTATATCTACTGAATGTCCACATCCATGGCATATATCCACTAGATGTACACTGAATATCTTTAACGGATATTAAATAAACAAAATATGGTTCGAAATTTTATACATAGACTAAAAAAAAAAAACTTAATAAATATCCTTCAACTTTGTACTGAAGATAAGCCCTAAAATGAAATTTAAAACCTTAATGTCTAATGGATATCTCATAGATATGTATGGATATCCTATATAAACGGAATATCGGTGACATAGGAGAACATCCACTAGAGATCCATTGTATATCTATGTGTTTAGGGAAGTTAAAAGTTTAAAAAAATCCTTTAAAGAAAAGTATAGAAACAACGAAAATACGTATATCAAAATGTGTATAAATTTTATTACTACCTATTACTTTTTATAAATAATTCGAAAATAAAAAAATTATACATTTTCCTCAATGTTTTGAATAATAATAATTATTACAAATTTACAGTTTATAAACTGTAATATTGTACTATGAAAAATTCGCTTAATAGATTGTTTTTATGGTTTGTATATACTTGGAGAATATTTTGCTGTTATAATTCTGATATAAATTGTGTCTACCATAATGTTCATTATATTTGGGAAAACATTTTATATTATCAATTTTTGAGAAAGTTTTGGTCTATAAAAGTTTTTGCTTGATAAAATAATTGTTTCACAGCTACTAAATTCGGGGTCCAATATTATAGACTGTCTATAATTTAAGAAAATGTCGCATCGTCGCAAAACAAAAAATGAAGTATTAAATTTGTGAGACAGCCAAATTAAAGAATACCAGGATATTTTGCTTGTAGCAAAATATCCTTATATAAAGTATTTCTGTAGGCTGAAGAGATTTTGAGAAATAGATAGGTGAGAATCGTATTTTACAATTATTTCCTTTTCTGGCATTTTCTGTTAATTTCGTTAAACCTATTCGACCCACAAAACAGTTCGTAACGATGTTTTGCTTGTGTTTTGGTACTTAATCTTCAAATTGGCTGTCTCAGAAATTTAATATTCGTTTCTTTCATTTTGTGACATAATAACATTTTCCTAAATTCTAGACACCCTCTAGATTTGAGCTCACGTTTATTAACTTTATACCTATTTTTTTAACAAGCAATAACTTTTATTAAGAATAAAATTATCTGACAAATTAAAAAAAAATACCATATTATGTAGCGAACTTTATTATTTCAATGAATATCCATTAGATATCTGTATTATATATCCAATGGATATTCCCTATATCCTGGTCATAGGCGGACATTTGGATATCCATGAGTAGTCTATAGGACATCTACATATATCCAGTAGATATACTGGATATCCATGACAGATATCTTTTAGTCATCTATTAGATATGTGTGTTTTGTCTGGGGAGCGAGTAGAGGAGGTCAAGATAACCCTAAAATCCTAAACTGCCCCTTAATGGAGATACCGAGCCCCAAAGGGGTACTCAGCGACTTACCTTTCCGGCTTTAACTTTTTAATTGGCATGTATAATTTAGTAAAATTTTAATATTTTATGTAGGCCAAACAGACTTATAGAACTATTATACTACTGTAGATATTTTACATCGTCAGGGAAGTCAGAAATGGACTTGCCGCCACACTCGTTGGGCCAAAATTTTGACAGGTGTCATTTTACAGGGCTGAAAACTGATTATTTTAAATACTCTGGTTATTCCTCTTTCCAAAAGGCACTCTACGTTTGTTTCGACAAAAATGTTTTGTATAACACGTTAGTGAAATAATAAATCCGAATACTACAATAATCATTTTTTTTTCGTTAACAAATTATTATTGACAACAACATTTTTCCAATTCTTCGCAATTGAAACAAAATAAAACCTCTCGTCACATAGGTCGTTCAAGACTCATGCCACATTGATTACATTAAGAACACAAAATTCTTCAGACCTTGAATATAATTCTCCGCATCCAGGACATCATCATCAACCTTGGTTAATTTATTTTTCTCTGCTGCTTGTTCAAAGTTTTAGACGTAGTAGTCACTAATTTTCTTTTTGCATTTTCTATCTTCTTTTGCTGTTTAACTTTTTTTGTTTCTCCCAATTCTTCTAAGTCATCCCTAAATATGGCGTGCTTGATAGGATTTCAGATTTTTAGGCTTTGGATCTACGATTAGCATTTAACTTTATCTTGGGCAAAGGTAAAATATCTGAAGCAGCGATTGGAATCATCAATCCGGTGAGAAGTGGTGCTTGGTATCAGGTACTCCATCTTCACACTCTATATCAAGACTGGTTATGTCTGGTAGTGGTGTTTGGTGATCTGAAATAAATGCGACAGGTTCATCATTTGGATATTTATCAGAAGAATCTACCTCATCGAGTTCCACAAGTTCTGCATCATCCTCTTCGTTAATTTCTAGATGGGGATCCATAGGTCCGTCGATCACAAAGGATGGGGCAAAATCATTATCTTCAAAGTAATTAGGATTACAAGGATATATACCTAGAGCCTTGAATGATTTTTGGGCCTTCTCAATGTTAGCAATGCTTTTCCAAATAGTCTGATAGATTGAGTACATAAGACTTAAGTAATGAAGGATTATTCCTTTACTGAATTTGCTGACATGCATCTAATTTATGGACAAGCACTCGGCGATTATGTGTAAGCGAGAAAAATTTCTTCTGATACATTTCCAAATCGACGTTTACCACACCAAAGAACTTTTGAAAGGGCTGATCGTAGATTAAGAGAAATAGGTAAAAAGTCAAGTGAAATAAAAAAAAAATGCTAAATGTAGCCAATCTTTTGCTAATCCATTTTAGGAAGTTTTTTACCGCATCGTGATGGAGAAGGGCCTTTAAAAATAGCAGGGAACCCGCAGTTAAAGGAGGAACTTCGGGATAAGATTGCTAAAAGTCACATATTTAGAAAAGGCAAAATATTTTAGCACCCTGGACATGCTCTCCGGATACTGGCAAGTCCCAGTCGAAGAAGAATCTAAGCAATACACATCATTCGTGGCGCAAGGGCATGGGTCATACGAATTTAACGTCCTGAGCTTTGGAATATTTAATGCACCGGCTACCTTCCAAGAGCTTACAGACAAGATATTTGGAGATATGAAATTGAAAGAAATCCTGATTTACTTGGACGACATTATTGTCTTCTCAGAAATACAGGAAGAACATATATGAAAAAAGTAGAAAATTTGTTCCCAAGATTAAAAGAAGCAAACCTCACCCTTAAGCCAGCCAAATGTAAATACCTGAGGGAAGAAATAGAAATATTGGGCTTTAAAGTCAGTAGTCGAGGAATCAGATCAGAAGAGGAAAAAATCGAATGCGTAAAAAATTTTCCAAAACCAAAAAAAATAAAAGATCTATAGACCTTCCTGTCTCTGCAACTTCTATAGAAAATTTACCAATAAATTCTCCGCGCCATAGCCAAACCTTTGCACGAAGCAACAAAAAAATAAGGATTTAAAGAGACCCAACAACAAGAAACCGCCTTCCAAACACTAAAAGAAAATCTAATGACAGCACCAACGCTACAACACTATGACCCTAATAAGAATTGCATATTCCACTCGGACGCTTCTACAGAAGGCATCGGAGGAGTCCTGCTACAAGAAGACGACAAAGGGGTCCCACACCCAATAGCGTACATAAGTCGCAGCCTATCAAACGCAGAAGAAAACTACGCTCTAAGTGAACTGGAATTACTAGCAGTCGTATGGGAACTGAGATACTTGTGCCACGTAATATATGGCCAACGTGTTAAAATCATAACTGACTATCACGCCCTATGTTGGATCGACTCAATAAAAGAGCACAACAACGCCTGGCAAGATGGGTGCGAAAACTGTCAGAATTGAACTACACAATGGAATATAAGAAAGGAACAGCCCATAAAGACACCGATTGCATGTCAAGAAATCCTGTATTACTACCAGACACAGATACTGAAGAGCTTGAGGAAATACCAACATTTACGACAATGGTGGACAACCTAAGAAAACAATAAGAAAAGGACAACGAAACAGAACAGCTAATCAGTGTAAGAAACTGTCAGTCCAAATTCATGCAAGGCGGGTTGCTCAGAGAACAACTGCTACATCCTTATCACGTCCAAAAGGTGCATGTCATGTCTCCCGCTGATTATCCTGTAAGAGTCAACTACGCAAATTGGTTTTTGCAACGTTTTAGGCAAAATAATAATTTTACTAGTAATGTTTTGTATACGAAAGAAGCCGGTTTTACCCGAAAGGGAGTAAGAAAATGTTTCCTTAGAAATTAGAAATCAGATGTAGTATATGCACGACGCGACGTTTTCAAAATTTAACCCGGTTTTGACCCTGGAAAGCCATCATATTGGTTTTGTCAAGGGATCCAGGTAACTGTCTTGCTAGTAGAAAACGCTCGTTGTCATAGTATTTTGCCAGTGCAAGACTCTGGAGTGATAAGGTCAGTAAATAAAGTTCAAAGAAAGAACAGTCAGGAAAAACAGATTGATACCCGTAGAAGAATATTTAGAGTGTATTAGGAAACAAAAATAAAACAAACAAAACATTTTTTTGCCATTATATTAAAAATATTTATAAAATTTAAGTATCAAAGCAATATAATAATTGGTTTGCGAAGTATAATAAACATATTATTTAATAAGCTAAGTCCCATCACCAAACAAAAAATAGTTTTGATCTAGTTATTGCAATAGAAGTTTCTTTCTTCCGAATGAATCCTAAATTAAAGACACACAAGAATTACGTGAATATAATGAATTACAGAAGATACGCTTGAGATAAAGCCAAAACTGGAGACCCAGTAGCAGGATGTGGATGGTCGCCTGCTGATGCTGCAATGTCCAAATGACTATAATTAAGTGGACGCTCACTTCCGGAACCGTGTTTGTCTAGACCAGAAGCTAGAAGTAAAAATCCTGCTGGCCCTAAAAACCACCAGCTGTGCAAATTTACTTAAATAGTAATAGTTAAATAAACTATATACTTAAATCATATACCATAAAATAGTAACATTTAGTAATAATATGAATACATCAGTAAATATTAAAGAGGAAAGAGAAATCCAAAATTCTTCACAAATATTTAATATCTCGCTCTACGCGTTTCGGTTTCTTAAACCATTTTCAAGAGCTGTATAATATAAACACAAACTTTACATTGAGGACACAAACAACAATTGTAAGCTTGTTTGTGTCCTCAATGTAAAGTTTGTGTTTATATTATACAGCTCTTGAAAATGGTTTAAGAAACCGAAACGCGTAGAGCGAGATATTAAATATTTGTGAAGAATTTTGGATATTTCTTTCCTCTTTAATATGAGTAATCTTCACCCCGGAGATATCTATGATTAAAGTAAAACATCAGTACATATTAGTAGAAAATAAAATGCGACAGAATGAGTAATGTTATTTGTTAGCTTTTAAATGGTTTGTTAGTTTCTGATTAATAAAGGAATTACTACCTACCTTTTTAAAAAAAAAGAAAGAAGACAGTGTCTACACTACAGATTTTCACTACATGCAATCCAGACCTTTAGTGAAAATACTCGAGAAGAACACGATGCATTTGTATTAGCTAATTTGCTAAACGCAATAGAAATGTAGACTGGTTGCTTATTGTTTAGGAACAAGACATAGGTGATCATTCATAATTTTTTGTTAAAAGTAAATATAATAGAACTTTACCTTGATGCCCCCTCATGCACTGTGTGGAGGGCTTTGTTTGCCCTTGAACCACGTCGTCTCCCTCCATGACTCCCCTATGCGAAGAGATATCTACCTTCCTCAAAGTGGAAATCTCAAATGGATCGCCTATCTGTTCGGAAGCCTTTTGCAGTCTTCTGCTGTGGTTCGCTTTGAATGCCGGACCATTATCAATAACTGAAAATGAAAATTTGGGTAAATGTCGATTGAAAATAGATGCCTTTACAGAATCTTACAAGATGTCAATAACATTATTGCTATTTTCAAACATAATAAGTAATAGTATTTTATGTGAAAATACCGTTACAAAAATGGATTTTGGAACGGAATCTCTCTAAACTGCCATAAACAAACCCTAGTTTCAATTATTTTAACCTTAATTAAAGCGAACTAAAGTCTGTGCGTTTTAAGAAGTCCGATATCGGATTAAATCACCAAGGGATGTTATCGCTTTTAAAACAGTAAGTCGGTTAAGTTACAATATCTTCGCACCTTCGCTATACTTGATCACACCGAACATCCCACTGGTTTACTGTATTCTATTACAGGGCGAAATCAGAGGTTTCAAAACAAAATTATCTTAGAATTACGCGTTGATCATAAATAATAATTAAATAGATAATTAAATTATTTTGCTATTATTATAGTTAAATCTATATAATAATCGCTATTTTCCAAGAACCAATTAAAATTTGCTCAAGTGCGGGATGGTTAAATATGTTAAAGATTTTGTCAGATATATACTTTTCCGATAATGACATTATTTTGGGATTATTATAATTAAATCTTCATAATAATTACTATTTTCCAAGAAATAATTAAAATTTGCTGAAGTGCGGGATGGTATGTTCTACTTTATTTTAAATAAGTAGTTGTGCTTTTCACTTTTAGTTTGTTTCTCATTGTGTGTGGATTAAAATCAGTTATTAAGCAAAGTTATGGAAAATGTTCAGCAAGGTGGCACATCGCCTAGAAGGCATTTATCTCCAGGTGAACACCGTTTGGTATTACAAGTGAAACGTTATTTTACTTTAGAAAAAGATAACTCGGGCCCGTTAGAGTCTGTTTTGGCAGTGCAAAAACGAACGTCTGATGCTTCAGAGAAGACCTTAAGAAGACTTCGAAAAAAGAGTGAAGAGGATTTGGACAGACCATATAAAAGGGTTCGACTCCATTCAAAAACCTTGGATTTATCCCAATGGATAAAACTCTCTATTAGGAATATTGTTTATGATATGTATAAAGCCAAGGAATGTGTTACCCTCAAAGCTATTCTTGAAAAGATAAAGCAGAAAAAACTTTGCGATATTGGAACTAACAGTTTGTCCATCATCTTAAAACATATGGGTTTCAAATATAAAAAAACGAACAACAGAAAACTGCTTTGCGAGCTGTCCAATGTTGTTAACAAGTAGGTACGTTCTGTCGCAAGACTACAAAGTCGGTTCTTTTTAGAACCAAAACTTTATAAAAAAGTATTCGTAAAACTAATTTGTCTGAATACTACAAAAGCTAAAAAATTATTATTTTTCTTTACCTAAACTAATTTTTTATTTACTTTAAATTATTTTATTTAGAAAATGTAATTCATCAACATCCAAAATTACCTTCAATATAATTTATTGTTTGAGAGCCACCGACATAATGCTCAAGAGGTTTTATGGCTTAGCGGACTTCTTAAAACGCACAGACATTATCATTGATTTTTCATGTAGATTCATACTCCTAAATATTCGCATATCGTTAAGGAGCACCCTGTATATTTAGTTTTAGGCAAATACATAAAATTGGGAAATTTGGCTCTTTTGTGGATAATTGAGTATTCATATATTTTGGAATTTTTTATTAAAATTTTTGGCATTTGCGATGTTAAACAGAAACGTTATTAAAATAATGGCGAGAATAATTTCCCTCTAGTTTTAGGAGTAATGCAAATGAGACACCATCAAGTAAAATAAATATTACCAAATAATAATAAGAAACAAAACAAACAAAATGCAAATGTTTCTAACACTTTTAATAAGGTATAGAAACATAAATATTATACAGGCCGTTTCCTTACCCACAAATAAGACAAATAGTTTCTATCAACATAGGTTCGCAACCACTTTATTTTTGAGATACAGGGTTTTAAGCGGAGAAAAAAATATGTACGGCATTGCCTTTTCCATTATGATAACACAGTTATGTAGACAGTTTAATGTCTAATGCGAAGTACCTTTTGATTTCGACTTTGTTTAGTAGGTTTTAATCGAAAGCCGTTGGTCACACAAAGAAAAGTATATGAGCCATTTTGGCCAAGTGAAAATTTATTTTGAAGAGAAACAGTGAATGGCGTATCATTTTTTTCTTTAATAATATCACATGTTAGCGCGGACGCCACTAATAGAAATAAATAGAGAATCTTTTTATGAAATAGATGTGATTTTATGGCTAGTTGGTACCTACTAAAACTCAAAATGATATCTAAAGCAGTCTTAAACATATTTTTTTTTTGAATTTTCAATCTCAAAATTAAAATGGCTGCGGACCTAGCTTGTAACTATTTGCCCCTCATTTTTGGGTAAGCACACGAGCGATGACACATGCTTTTTGGCCTGCAAAGAGAGCTGTATTTTTGAAACCGTTTTTAGAAAAATTAGCTGTCTTTTACATACACCCTCCTTGTATATATTATGCGGTATAAGGATAACTTTTAAGTTAAAACAGACAACAAAGAAACTAACCCCGGGAGGCGGTTGTATACTACGGGTGTGGCAGCTGGCCTACCATCTCAAACCATCGGGGAAACTTCGTTTCTGTGAATCTTTAAAATGCCAGCAGATAAAAAATGCAAAAAGGCACTTTTTTGCAAGCTAAGGAGTGCCTGAGAGAGTTGCCAAAATAAACCTATGGAGATTCCGATTCATTACCTTCGAAAGTTTAGAATTTTGTTAAAAATGGTCTTTTTTACATTTACCCCAACTTGACCAATTTACTACGCCACTGTGATAGCATAAGTCTTTCGTTAGTCATTACACAAAAGAGGTTCGTGAATGTAATTTTTGGCTAAGATGGCCGAGAAATTGCCTTTGGAGAAAGGTCCACCGTTACTTGACCCGTTAATACGCGAGCCGTGCTCTTTCTCTCGAATGATGTGCCCGTGCTTTTTATTTCCCAGCGATATTAATGGCGGAACACACCCAAAAATGCGAATACAGTTATGATGGTGTCCTAAATTTGCACACTACAAGAGATTTATCATTTTTTTTTATATAGGTGTCGGTAATCACTGTTTTATAACTTAAATACCACGTTGTTGTTTACTATCAACATAAAATATCTAGGCAATAATTGAGTTCCGGTAGATATCTGAACGTAATAATTGGTGCATGAAGTAATAAAATTAGGAATAGTATGGATACCTATTTAATTTGGCTCCTCAAAATGTAACGCAGTGTGTTAGGACATTTCACAGGAAGAAAAATATTGAATTAAAAAAAAACAAGGAAAAGTTGCTAACCGAGGAGTGTCTCACCTAAAGAAATGTGTACACTGATTACCAAACTAGGGTAATTTGTATGATTTCTAGGGATTTCAAATGATTTATCACTGACTTCCAGTGATTACCAATGATTTCCAGTGATTACCTACACCATTAGATTAGGACGTGAGGTCCCCCTGAAAGAAGGAGCCTAGCACATTCTCACTCTCGCAATATTTGGCAATTTTTGGGTTTCTGGATTTAAATTATTTTCTTTCAGATAGTAAATAGTATTACCGAGCGACTCTCACGTAGCAATGAATGGCGGAATTCATTGAGCTGGTTTCCTCTGTGTTATAAGTTGCGTACTTGCAAGAATATTTTTGTCTCGATTTCTACTAATTTCTTTTCCAAAATTTTTCTCTATCGACACTTTACGAAAGTTCTTTCATTTCAAGACATCCTCACTTTGGAATGACTTCCGCCCCGAGGTTGTGTTTTCTAATGAGATTAATATTTAAAGATTCAAGACCAACGTCAATGGCTTCAACTAACCTAACCATAATTGGTAGCAGCCATGGATGAATGATTGGTCGAATTTCGAAAAATGGACTATTAGTTTCGAAAAGAAAAATGCACAGGCTTCGAATTTCTTGCCAAAAAAAAAAAACGTTTTAATAGGTATTAACACCTGTGAATAGGGGTTTTTGAAAATGGGCAAGGAGAACACCGAGTTGCTTATCTTGTCAATGGGTCTCCTACTTTCTATCCTGACATGGTCCGATTTTTCCATTGACAGATGTAGACAGAATGATATAATGGGGATTTTCAAACAGTCAAGCTGCCATATCTTCGTTGTGTGGCGATGGTGGTATATTCCCTTGCTTGGCGAGAAAAAAAAAAGGTTTTATAGGGTGTTCCTAAAAAGTGTCATCAAGTTTTTTTTGCAGGAAAATTCTGAAAGTTGTGAAGTAATAAAATTAGGAATAGTATAGAATATGTGAACGAGTTTCTTTAGAGGGGATATAATACGGTAATCCGGTCACAAGTGTTGGCAATATAATTTTTTTAAATTGTACTTGTCATATAACCCCCGTAGTTGCCTACTAGCTCTTCTCTAATACATTTGGAAGTCGTTGCCATTTAATAAGTAACAACGCAATTATAGGTACTTTTTTTTATTTATCGGTTTCTCCTGTCCTAAAATTGTTGAAACCTTTTTCTAATTTAACCCTTTTCTAATTTTGGAATCCGTATTTCCATAAATAACGCATTTATTACTAGTTGATTACTGGTTTCCCAATGGTTACCGATGATTTCCAATGATTACCAGTGATTTCCTTACAATATGTACACTGATTACTAAGGGTGAGACACCTCTCTGTTCGAACCGGTTTTAATTTTTTTTTCTTTCATGTTGTATTTCTGTGAAACTACATTTACGCGAATTATTATTATTTCGGCGGTGATTTGGCATTCAGTGGAAATATAGCTCATACAGCATTCCTGGAAGGGGTTGCCCATACGACAAATAGGCATAATTTTCCTGGCAACGAAATTTTTTCTTAAAAAAAAGTACGATTTGGTATCGGAATGATTATTTTTCTTACACAGATGTCAAAGTCTTAAAAATACATTAATATTTTAGTCATAATCCAAAATTCTACCAAAAATCTCATTTACATTGATTTTTTCCATACCTCACTTTTTTCAGAATGTAAGGAAGTAACACCAAGATATTAGTTTTACACTTAAAGTGACTTTTTAGATCTTGGATTATAATTAAATGGGGCGTACAGGGAGTTGACGAGTAGTTAAAATTAAATACACTTCTGCTATGATGGAGAAGGCTAAGTTTCTGAGAGTTTGGATGGGTGAGAATCCAGGTTAAAAGTGTCTATAAGAGACTTGCTAGAAGCGTGTTTGTAAAAAAAGGGCGTTGGTCTGTCTCTGATTGTCTCACGCAGCCAGAGCTTTTGGAGTGTAGAGGAAGGTCATAAGGACCATGCCTGTACTAAAATATAGGGATTCGTGCAGGCCTAGTGCTTTTACTATTAACATGTACTATAATGAATCTTGAGTAAAAAATATTTCTAACCAACATTCGTTGCTGAGCAACAATCATAAAACAAGAAAGTTACTTTGTCGGCTTTTTATTCTATTTCATTTTCGATTTCAGAAAGAATACTCCTAGAAAAATCAATCATATCCTCGAATATGAAAGAAAATGTTATTTTTCCTCCTACATACACAATAGGCTATTTTCCAATCATACTTAATTCCAATTTTTTTATAAAGAATTATTTTTTGTCGAAAAATTGAGAATTAAGTTTATCTGTGGTATAGATAACCCCATCCAGGAAGACCCTGTGTTTTTTTTTTATCACCCTACGAGCCAAAAGGGAAAGGGTGATCATAGAACCTAGCAAGATTAATTTTTGTTGTACAGGGTTATCCAACCAAGACTAGACAAGGCGATTTTTTGACTTTTCCTGTACTTTTATAAAAAAACTGAAATAGCCATCTTAAGTCATTTTCTCCCGCGAATTCGAATATCTTCAGCAAAAAACAATTGAACATCAAACAAAAGTACTAGGGGTCACTTTGATATTTTTTTAAATGGGATGCCGTATTTTTAATGAGCTTATCCGATTTCTCATATAAATTTTGATCTAAAATGTTGGATTTTTAATTCAAAAACGCCTTTTTTCTTCAGTTTTAAATTCGGAAAATGTTCGTCTACCGTAAGATTAATACCTGATAGATGGATACCCGTTTTACCTGTTCACCCTTTAACCTGCTTTAAAGCGTCCGTCAGTTAGACAAAATAATCAAGTTTCAAATTTCTATATATTTTTCACGAATTAATTACAAATAATGAAATATTCTTTAGAAGAACGGCTAAATGTAATAAAATTATATTACAAAAGTGGTGAGAACGCTCGACAAACACAAAGAACATTTTTTGAGAGTTTCCAGAGACACATTTCAGTGGATACAATTCTCAGAATTAAGACCCTATTTGAAGAAAGTAAGACATTGAAAGATAAGCCAAGAAAGATGAAAAGACGGAATATAAGGGATCGAGCTATTGTTCAATATTTTACTATAAATCCGAACAGTTCTATTCCGCAAGCGGTACGAGAAGTAAGGTATGGTCCAGGGCTCCGGAGAGTAAGCTATGGAACAGTTCACAGAACTTTAAAAAAATGTGGTCTAAAACCATATTGCATCCTTCCCGTTCAATACTTAACACAGCTTCAAAAAGAACTGCGATTTCGATTTGTTGCTTCAATGCTGATGAGAGAGCAAGACGAAGATTATAATTTATATAATAAAATTCTATGGAGTGACGAAGCGTCATTTACAACATCGGGGGTATACAATCGGAAAAATACAAGATACTGGGCAGCAGTTAACCCTCATAGATATGAAATGATAAAGTTTCAAGGTTGGAGCTCATTTAATGTTTGGTGTGGGATGTTAGAAAATCGAATTATTGGACCACTATTTTATCGTGGCTCTTTAACAGGCCAAAGATACCTCCATTTTCTTCATAACGATATCGAGGATTTCTTGGAAAGGTTGCCATTGCAAGCCTACAACAATATCATTTGGCAGCAGGATGGTGCTCCACCTCATGCAGTTCGAGAAGTGGTAACATACCTAAACGAGCGTTACAATCAGTGGATTGGCCGTAACGGAACAATTCATTGGCCACCAAATAGCCCCGATATCACGCCAATGGATACATTTTTATGGGGTCATTTAAAAAATGTAGTTTATCAACGACCCCACAGAAGTCTGGAGGACATTCAGCAAAAAATTATAAATGAAATTAATAGACTTAACCAGGACCAAAATATTGTAAGAGATTCTTTGGAGAGATTGAAAAGGGGGCATCGGTCATGTTTTGAAAATAATGGAGGACACATAGAACAATTATATTATTGAGATTAAAGTTATTCACTTTAGTTTATAGTTTTTTCTAATATGTCATACTTTTTTTATACGTAAGCAATAATAGATTTGCAAAAACTACTAAATTTGTAATTAATTCGTGAAAAATATATAAAAATTTGAAACTTGATTATTTTGTCTAACTGACGGACGCTTTAAAGCAGGTTAAAGGGTGAACAGGTGAAACGGGTATCCATCTATCAGGTATTAATCTTACGGTAGACGAACATTTTCCGAATTTAAAACTGAAGAAAAAAGGCGTTTTTGAATTAAAAATCCAACATTTTAGATCAAAATTTATATGAGAAATCGGATAAGCTCATTAAAAATACGGCATCCCATTTAAAAAAATATCAAAGTGACCCCTAGTACTTTTGTTTGATGTTCAATTGTTTTTTGCTGAAGATATTCGAATTCGCGGGAGAAAATGACTTAAGATGGCTATTTCAGTTTTGTTATAAAAGTACAGGAAAAGTCAAAAAATCGCCTTGTCCAGTCTTGGTTGGATAACCCTGTACCTGTTGAGTACAAGAAAAAAATATAATTTACAAGTAATAACTGTGGCTACATTGTAGAAGAAGCTGTTTGACGCGCACAAATATTTTAATATTATTCTATAAATGCCTGTCTCCTCCCTTGTCCGCTACTAGGCGACAACAATTTGAATAATTATAGAAGAACAGGAAATTATCACAACGGTAAAAATGTTGAACTTATGTATATGCACAAAATTATGCATGCAGTGCAAATTAAATTCAAATCAAAACAGAATCAAAAAGTGACGAGTACATTGGTTAGATGCATCACCTGACACCATTGATGCTTTGTTGTGTCACTGAGTAGTATCCTTGTATTGTTCTGACCGAGAAATTCCAAAGATGACAGGTGTACTGGAAGAAAAACAGTAAAACAACGATTTGCAATTTCGTTCTGTGCAAATATGGAAGGTGAGAAGGAAGAACTACTTACAATAGGCAAAAGCAAAAATCCTCGATGTTCCAAGGGCACACATATCGATAAGTTACCTCTCCAAAAAAGCGTAGATACCAGTGACAGCAGACAACATGACAACGTGGCTTCACAGGTTTGATACCAAAATGAAGAAGCAGAATAGAAGAGTGGTACTGTTTCTGGATAATGCAAAGTCTCATCCCAAAATTACACTGGATAATGTTAAACTTATTTTTCGTCCACCCAATACTACCTCACATTGTCAACCTTTGGACCAAGGCATTATTCAGAATTTTAAAATGCTCTATAGAAGCTCTATAGAGGATTTTAACACGTATACACAGTGGTTGTCCTCTTCAAGAAATCAAAAATAATATAACCATAACCAACGCCATGATATGGGTTTCGGTAACCTGGTGCAATTTGTCCTCATTGACAATAAAAGTATGCTTTATGAAAGCCGAATTTATGTGTAATACAGATAATATTGACGATTTCGAAGAAGAAGATAATATTCCGCTCGCACAACTGTTTCCTAACATTAAGGACACATTTGTGAACTTAAAACAATTTGCCTCTATTGATAACGATTTGCCAACAGAAAGTGTATTGAGGAGATCCAAGAAACGGATGAAACTACTCCCAACTCTAAGACAGAGGAAGTGGAACCTGAACCTGAACCTGAACTTACTCTACTGTCGAAAATATCAAGCCTATCTGAAGCCTGCGCATGTGCGCAAGTTTGGGAGAATTAGAGAACTTTTTTTATAACGTTATCAATTTGGCCGAGTCTACAAATATTTCTCAATTGCTATTAAAATGAAATGAAAAATAGCAAATAAAAACTGTAAAGCAATCATTAATTTCTGATTATTTTAAAAAAATAAGAATTTCAAAACAAAAAAAAAAATTTACTGTTTAAGAGAATGATAGAAATCACCAAGAGTGCTTGTGCTAAATATGTATTTGATTAATTGATTGCAATATTATGTTAAGAATAAGGAGAAAAGCCGATCTTTGACAGGTTGTACCTTGGAAAATGTTGAGATTTCGATTAATTTTACGTGACCATATTTTAGTTTATCATCTAGATTTATTCCTCTAGCGTTCGTAACACTTTTTCCGAACACCCTGTATAATCATTCGGTATGTGCAATAAAACCATTCTTGCTGTACGTCCGGTTTGCAATAAATCATCTTGAGAATGCGTGGTTCCCCTTCCAGGCACAAATGTCGGCCATTTTCTCTTCCTAAACTATAATTCTTGCATTAGTAATGCCAATAAAATCTATCACACGGCATTTATTTATTGGTTATGGCAGGTTGACCGAGTTATTGCATCTGGTAATGCCGTGCTGTTGCCATATATGGTATTGACACTTTGTATGCACACTTATTGATGTGACATGTTTTTAATAAAGATTACCATAGCAATTTAGAAAATCTATTAGGGCTTAATTGCATTTTACTGGATTTTCTTATTTATGGTTAAACTTTGTCTTTTGAGAGACTGAGAGCAAAAAAGTTGATCTACGTCTTAAGCTGGGACCAGACAAAATGAGCGTTTTTAACAATGATCTCGAGGATAAAATGGATGAAA
This sequence comes from Polydrusus tereticollis, assembly GCA_963920685.1. NCBI lineage: Eukaryota > Metazoa > Arthropoda > Insecta > Coleoptera > Curculionidae > Polydrusus > Polydrusus tereticollis. Next base: position 140,546,386 of record OY987328.1, read on the forward strand.
CATATACCCATATTTAAATATATTGGGCAGTAAATTATGGCTCTCCGATGTGACAACTCAAAACCAACGGTACGCATGCGCAGCACGAATGTAGCTCAGAGTTTTTATCATTACAGCAAACGAAGGTTGGCAGCGTCTGGTCAAGATTTAGGGTGCTTTAGGGTTTTTCTTGTTCTGTTGTTGCACCGTGTCGTTACGCATGACTTAGTGTTTGCTTCTATATATATATATATATATATATAACATTCTCATGAGTCCCTTAACTAAGGTTATAAATTTCTATACTGAGGAGGGTGTTTTCCCAAATAGCCTTAAACTTAGCAAAATAATCCCTATCCATAAAAAGGGTGATAAAGCAGACGTTAATAATTATAGGCCTATTGCACTAATATCAGTAATATCAAAAGTGTTCGAACAGATCCCTAAAAACCAACTTTATAACTACTTTGAACAGAAAAACTATTCTCCAACTGTCAGTATGGCTTCAGAAAAAAGCTATCTACCACGCATGCCATAGATACCCTGTGCCAATATGTTCTGAGGGGGTTCGAAGGGGCAAAGTATGTAGGAACAACAAATTACGATTTATCAAAGGCTATTGATTGCATTTCTCATTCTGTTCTTCGTAAGAAGCTTAGGTTCTATGACTTGGACGAGGGTAGTATTGCCCTGATGCGGAGTTACCTTCAATCGTGCTGAGTCAGGCTAACGAACTCTCAGGCACGGGGTGCCCCAGGGCTCGTTTCTGGGGCCCCTGCTGTTCCTCGTGTATATCAATGACTTGCCAGCGGCGCTGACTACGGGTTAATTCTATTCGCGGACGACACAGCGGCGACTGACGACGACTCTAACATGGCCGCACTGTTGCTGCGAATGGAAGAAAATCGTAACTCTCTGAGCGATTGGTTCACAGCAAACCGAATGAGCCTAAATGCTAATAAGACCGAAGCCATGGTGTTTGCTCTCAGACCCCTTCATATAGAGAATCCTGCTGCAGTGAAATTCCTCGGTATGCTTATGGATCCCACACTGAAGTTCGACATCCACATCGACTCCATCTGTTCCAGGGTGTCACGGGTTGTCTAGTTGCTGAAGCAGCTTTCAAGAGTGGTGGATTCCGGCGTGTGTTTGATGGCTTTCCATGCCCTTGTGCAGTCCCTTTGTTGCTACGCTTTGCTGACGTGGGGTCATTCTGTCCATATGGGCAGAGTGTTTACGCTTCAGCACAGAGCAGTGAGAATTCTTGCTGAGTTCGATTACCATGCTGATGTCAGAGACGCGTACGGAGATCTAAAGATAATAACCATTCCTTTCAGTTATATCTATGAATTAAAAGCTCGGGGAACTACCAGCCAGTTGGTGATGGCCATGATTACAACACACGTGGTAGAGAAAATCTACATATTGATTTTTTTGCGTTTAGTAAAATCGTGGAATACGACTATGCACTACGCTTCCACCTTTTTTAATAAGCTTCCTATTTTTGTCAGATATCTTGAGATAAACACTTCTATATCCGTCGTAAAAAAATACCTAGTATCTCACCCTTTTTACTCCATTCAGGAATATTGTATTCTTACTCATTTATTATTTCCGAACATCTTTTCTTAATACAATTTTTTCGTATCTCCTAGAAATCAAGCACTTTACTGGTGGGGAAAAAAAGTTTTTTGAAGATTTCCAAAGCACACTTGATTTTTCGAAATTAAAATTATGCCACAAATTAGTTTCTATCCAAGCAGGGCTGAACCCCAGAAGATAAAGTTTCAACTCGAAAAATTTCAGCCTTTTTCACCTATCGTTGCGTCGATCCGGGGACACACTGTATATTATTTTTGATTTTTTTTTTAAAACTTAATAAGGGTACATTTAATAAAACATCATGAAAATCACAAATCCATTTCAAGATACATTGCTATCAACTTAGATTGTCAACAACATAGAATGTGCGCAAACAGCAGGAAAAATGTCATAAGAAATAAGAAATATGTTATAAATAAGCTATTTAATATATAAAATTATCTATGGTAATGAGATAACACCTTGTTAATGGCTTACTGCTCGTATTTAGCCATTAGGGCATTTTAAAGCTTTATATTACAATAACAAGATACCATCAAGTATTAGTCTAATTGGGATAAGTTGCGTTGCAAATGCTGTTTTAACTTGGCTCCAGGGGGGAAAAATATATGAGGCTATTAAGAATGTACCCCTACTAGGACACTGGCTATTAAATGGTTAATTAGCAACGTAAATTTAATTTTCTATCTGGTTTACATAAATTGAGAGCTATAAATTGTCATGCATGTGTCATTTTATTTTTGCAATAATTCAACGTCAGAAGTAAGTATGTAAGAAAAATGTTCTTTCGCCTACCGTGCAGACGATAAAAGAGTATTTTATTCAAACCACTTTTTATATTTTCTTGTTGTTTAAGATACTATGCCCTTTATATTACACGTAAACTTTTATTTCTGTATTCTAACTAGATTTTAATAAATTTAAAAGAAAATACTTTGATGGCACCATCGTCAAAGGCCTGTAGCATTTGCTGACCTATGTTAATATGAACTTTTTCATATTTTTTATTGCCTTAGAATTTGGCATCGTCCTTTCCGGATGACACCCTGTATAATGTGAAAATAATGTAGGTACCATTAAAAAATATATATTTTTCTTCAAAATTTGAAAACACAATTCTTAATAGAACTATTTATTTTTGTATTCTGCTGTCTTAATGGCAAATAAAAATGCCACTAATTTGCTAAATTACCAACTACAAGTCTTCTATCCAATGTTGAAAAAATTGTCGTCATGAGGGTAATAGTCGAGCCAATGGCGTGCAAACTAAGGGGGTATGTTAACATTTGAGTAAGAATTCTTCTAGCGGGGTAAATTTTGGAAAATTTAACATCAGCAGGTTCGTTCAGGTTAGTTTTTCTTAGCTCAATACTCTCAAGCACGACCTTTTCGAGAAAAACCCAAATAAAAAATTCAAGAAGTTCAAAATGTAGTTCAAAAAACAGTGTGCTTTCAGAGCATTATATTAAGACTTTTTATTTTTAGCGTAAAAAAAGTGCAGAGACTTTACATATTAAACAAAAACCATTTGTTCAAAGTCATCTTCAAAGACCTAGATTCCTTAGCATTTGTTTTTATGAAACTTTTGTCTTATTTTGAGTCGTTAAATCTGCCCTTGGGTTAAGTAACACCAGTTGCGAATATTCTGTATACAGGGTGTTAATTAAGAATGCACACACTTTAAGAAATGAAATCGTGTAAGGAGTCCTTACCCCAAAATACGACAAATAGTTCCTGTCAACATAGGTCCGCAGCCCCTTTATTTTTGATGAAATTTTTTTTAGTACGGACCTGAACTGTAAAAAATAAAATTGAAAAATCCAGGTCCGTATTTAAAAAATGAAGTGGGCCATTATAACTCAATTATAACAAGTGATATAATAAAAAGTGATAACACCATTTCCTAGAGAGGAAAAAACTACAAACTTTTTATTTCAAGAACGTTTTTCTAAAATTGAAACATTTTGGGTTATTAAAAGAGTGTGAGTGATAAAAACAAATGATTCTATTATTTATAAAAAGTTGAACTTAAATTAAATAAATAGACAATCTCGATTTTGAATTTCAAAAAATGTCTCAAATAGTCTCCCTTAACTTAAAATCTGGATACTTGCAAAAATAGTTATTTATGTATTATGCTGGATTTATAAACTCTAAAAGTTGGTGAGATTGAAGCTAAGATCAAGTTTGTGAGGTTAGATATTCCGAACTCCGAGCATAAAAATTGGTTATCTCGAACTACCCGGGAAGTTTTCGAACCTTACATGATTCCAGATAGAATTGCTGTGCATGCTGCCAAAGCTTTGGATAATCTTGTGCCAAAGAAGTCTAAAGACGCCTATGACAAGAAATATAAGGTTTGGGGATTGAATGAAAAATAATGATGTAAAAATTATCAACGAGACGGTGCTACTCGGATATTTCCAGGAATTGGTACGTTAAAATTGCTGTTGTAAATTATATTAAAATACTAATTATGTATATCGATTATAGTCTAGAACATTCACTCTTAATTCCCTATGAACGAAATATTCAATGTCAAAGAAGACATTAATAGTTAATAAAAATATAGACATTGCAAGATATTGCAAGTTAGGCCAGTATCTAAGCCAAGCATCCAAAGGGTATAAAGCGGAGAAATCGAAAATTTTGACTCGAGAAGATGTGCTGAAATTCATCCGTGAAGCTCCCAATGAAACTTTTTTGATGTACAAAGTGGTTCTGCTATTTGGTGTATTTGGAGGGTGCCGCCGCCAAGAGCTAGTTAATATGTTGGTTGAACATATTATAGAGGATAGAGGATCCGTAGTAATAGTTAATATTCCCAATACAAAGACCGATAAAAAGCGTGTCTTCACAATTACTGATGACAAGGAGATAGGTTATTTAAAGCTACTGAGAACTTATTAGTCTTTATGCCCGACGAACTGCAACATCAATAGATTCTTTTTGTGTTACCGTAACGGTCGTTGTTTTTCACAGCCAGTTGGAAAGAACACCATAAGCAAGATTCCTTCCATTATTGCAAAATACCTGGGTCTAAGCGATGCGGACAAATATACTGGTCATTGTTTGCGCAGAACCTCTGCAACTTTGCTGACGGACGCGGGGGCAAAGATGACCACATTGAAAAGACATGGCGGTTGGAAAGGTTCAGCTGTGGTTGAGGGATATTTGGAAGAAGTATATCTTCTAAACACAAAATTTCGAAATTGATAGCTGGAGTACCATCAACGAGACCATCAACATTAAAAAACGTTCAATCATCGTCAATTTCTATTAGTGAAAATCACGAAATAATAGAAAACATTGACTTATCAAAAGCCGGTAAATTCGTTTTACTGGGTCTTTTCATAACTGTTCATTTAATATAAATGATAAATACGTTTTTTCGTTAATAAAAAGTTGTTACTTTGATTTTTCCTATTTATTTCTCTTAATGCCCGAGGGCATTAGAAAGTTCCTTAATGCCCTAGGGTGTTATATACCATTTAAAGCGTCTAGTAACTATGGTACTATGAAACAATAATATTCGAGTAGGACATAATATTAAAGGAAATAATGTACTAGGTCATTTTTGATATGAGTCATTAGTAGCCTGGTAATATTTTATACAGTAGGCGATTGGATAATTCCCATAAGGTTACACATCTGCTACAATGATGATTATACGCTGCTTGTCCTAATCAAATTCCAGCTAAAAAAACTATTTCTTGAAAAGTCTTAATCGTAAAAACCTAACTTGGTTTAATCGTCATCCATTAGCGGGAATGTTTATATAGTGTTACTTTGCCGTGTGGTCAGGCACTTATTTTGCTAAAAATGGGGACAAGTAGCGGTTCCGAAGATAATTTTGATTGTATACATAGGTCGTGACCCGTTGGGCGTTTTTTACAGTTATTGTGATTCAATGGCGTAGAAAAGGGAATAACAATGCACTTAATTAGTGTTCGCCATATTTATTTATGCCGGGTAAGTTACCATGCAATAATATTGTATTATTGACAGTTCTAGTGATACATTTGTATGCACCAACAATTGCGATCTCTTCAATCATAAAAACCTTTCGAATTAATTAACATGTTGCTTTTCATCAAGGTTTGATGCCATCATAACATGGCCATAGGGCTCAAAAAGCCAGTATCTGTCAAAACTCCTAAAAAATGACAACATCGACCTAGTCGCTATACAGGAAACTCATTGTGAAACAAAAGAGCAACTACAAAAAAGAGGAAAAAAAAACGGGCTATGATCTGCTAGGAGCTACGTACCATCCAACATATGGCATAGCAACGTACGGTTAACAAGATATAGAAAACGCTTCTCTTATCTCCACGTCCACTGACGACGAAATCCATAACGTTGTCATAAAAATAGGAAGCATCACCGTCTCCAACACCTACAAGCTGCCAGCCGTATCCTGGCCAGCCCAAGTCATTCAAACACACTCCCATTCGGCTATATACGTGGGGGATTACAATAGTCACCACGAGCAATGGAAGTATAAAGACTACGACCTAAGTGGCAGCGCAATAGTGAAATGGGCAGAAGATGAACACCTCACTATTGTGTTTGATGCTAAAGACCGATTCACATTTAAATCAGCAGCGGGGAAACGTGAATACAATCCTGACCTATGTTTTGTCTCGACTGATAACAGAGGCCAGCCCATAGAAGTCTCACGAAGCGTTTTCTCCGACTTCCCGCACAGCCAGCATCGTCCAGTCATAGTAGAAGTAGGAACACAAATCCCCTAATTACCTCCATCCATCGCCCAAGGTGGAAATGCTTAGGCTGGATACCCCCTACCAGCAAAAACTACAACAGATTTGTTGGAGCCGTAATAAGTAGTGCCAAAAAGTGTATACCAAGAGGCTACCGCAAAGAATACATTCCCAGATGGTCTCAAAACAGTGATGAGTTGTACCAAAATTTTCTTGGAACTGGTGATCAGGAAATAGCAGACGAGCTACTTTATAGCCTAGATGCGGCGAGACGAGAAAAGTGAACAGAAACTGTAGAAAGCCTGAACTTCCAGACATCGAGCAGACAAGCGTGGGCACTACTAAGGAACCTAGGAAGCGAAGCCCCCACACAAGGACAAAATACAACTGTCAGCCTAAACTCCGTTGCTTCACACATAGTGGCGACATCCAGAGCACCCAAGGATTAAGAACATACAGTTGAGGTCAAACGAGAACTTAAAACCTTAAAAGTTCAAGCCACAGAAACAAAACATTCTCGCCCTTGCACTTGCGAGGAAGTTTCGAATGCTCTTAAAGATGTCAAGCCAGGGAAAGCTCCAGGGTTTAACAATATCCACCCTGAATTCTTAATAAACTGTGGCAAGTACGCAAAAGTCTGGATGGCTCACCTCTTCACAGATATTATACAAATTGGCAATATCCCAAAAGAATTTAAACGATCAAAGATAATCGCTATACTAAAACCAGGCAAACCAGCTGATAGCCCCAAGAGTTACAGACCAATAGCTCTGCTGAATTAGCACAAGAATACTCGAAGCGAATCCGGTTGAACAAGCAGGCTTTCGGCCTAAACAAAGCTGTGCAGATCAGGTCCTATCACTCACCACCTACATTGAGGCAGGATTTCAAAGAAAACTTAAAGCCTCAGCTGTAATAGCCATACAATAAATAAGAAAATAAATAAATGGCCATATTATTTCCCAGAATTGACGGCTCGGGAGGTGTCCTCATACAATTGAAGTCGATTGAAAGAGATTATGATAATAATATATTGTTTTGGTATTCACAATACATATTTTTCAAAGATAAGCAAGTATCGATCGAACAAGATTAGCGGCTTCCATAATGACCAAGGATTAACTACTAAATTCAACGAACCCACATCATTGCATAATTTTCTACGCTCTTTGTTAGAGCACCCATACATATTTTCAAAAGCTGGCACCTATGGTGTGCGCCAAATTTTGATTAATTAGCTCTTAGCCTTCAAAAAATACATGAAAAAAGTTAAATTTATTTAAAAAAAAAACATGTGCCATCTCTCGTATGGTACTTTCTTACCTAAAAATAAGACAAAAAGTTCCTTTCAATGTAGGTCCGCAACCGCTTCATTTTCGAGATACAGGGTGTTGCAATTTTTGAGCGAAGCAAAATATATTTACGTCACTGCCGTTTTCTCTTTTGATAGCACAGTTATATGTATAGACAGTTTAATGTCTAATACGAAGTACCTTTTGATACTTTTGTGATTACGACTTTGTTTAGGGGATAAATGCAATTTGATCAAACTCTGATACGGACATAGCCAAGGGGTGTTTCACTACGATAGTTGGTGTACAAATGTCTAGGCAGTCACTGACACTCATCGCAAATTACTGGCAGTCACAAGCAATCAGTGACAGTCTAGTGGCAGTCATCGGCACTCATTAGCCACTATTTTGATCTGACTAATAAGAACGCATTATTTGGAATAACTATTAAGTTACAGCCGCTTTGATAATATAGTGATTGTCGAGGACTGCCGGTAATTCCCGATGACTGCCAGTGATTGCCGATGACTGCTAGGAATTGCCGGTGACTGCCTCCGATTGCCGATGACGCTGACTGTCAAGGATTGCCAGATACTGTAAAGAATTGCAGTGAGCACTAGCAATACGGTAGACTCTAATAATTAAGCTTTTATATCTAGTTCACAAATTTTAAAATATTTCTATAATTTATTCAGCTCGTTCATCATCAACCCTTTTGTTCATTGGTAATAACAATTTTAATTTATTTATACTTTATTTTAGTCGGAAGGATGTACCCCAAATAGCCTTTGGACAAAATATTCCCAGGTGAAGTCTGAACTTATAGCAAAGGAAAACATTAATATTTCAAGATGTTGTCAAATTAATAGCATTTTTAAAAGTTAAATCAAAGGGATATCTTTCTAAAAAGTCAAAAGTTTCGGAAGGTGAATAAGTTCTAACTTGTATCAAAAATAATAAAATAAAAAATAAATTAATACAAATTTTGTTCAATATTTTCTTTAATGATAATTACCGGGCATTACGAAAATCACCGGGCATTATGAACTTTATCACCCGGTAATATTTCCTATGATATTATGATGATGTTTATAGCAACCGTTTCTAAGGTATATTATAAGTAAATAATTGATAGATGAAAAATAAATAAATATTTAGACGTTCTTTATTGACATTGACATAGGCAATATTGCAATTTTTTTATTCGCATTATTTTCATAGGGTAGGTCTTACTTCGTTTGGACTATACCCATTATTAGTAGGAAGGACCATTACTCAATGTGGACAATTTCAAGAAACTTAAATTTAATAAAAATTAAAATTGCATCTTACCAATTGAATACCCCAAACCAACAGTTAAACAGGCGTGACCTGTCAAAGTTGCCACAGTGAACAGGTGAGGATTAACTGCATTCAAGGCCTCTTCTTTAAACTGGAAGAAAAAAAGTACTTAAAAAAACATATTCACCCCACTGCAGGGTATACAAAAAAAAAGTACATTTTAGAACCCGTTTTTTGTTAGAGGATTCAGGTTAATTTAATTTATTTTTTTTACCATATTGCAGGTTGTTAACTTATTATTGTTGGGTAATTCCTAGACCAATTAAAAAATATAAGTTCATATAAACTTAAGTCCGCAACCGCTTTATTTCTGAGATAGAAAAAAATTGAAAATTTGAAAAAAAATTTGGTTTTCCTTAATTTGTTTAAGAACGTATTAAGATGTTTAATGACGCTTTAAATATTATTTTGATTTTAGTATTACCTAGGCAGTAAACATATTATTTTCATAGAAAAATTTGGTCTACTTATACCAGTGCCGTCCGCGGTAACAACTTTTTTTTTATTTTTAACGAAAAAAATGATCCGCCACTGGTTTTTTCAATAAATGATATTTCGATAATAACGTCTTATCGCTGAGCAAAAACTTTACGACTTTTTTTTTATTATGATAAGGCACATCACTGCAGGATTGATCCTTTATGGCGCTCTGCGAGCGGTGCGTGTGCGCAGGGAATTTTTGGAGATTATACTCGTTGGGGAACACGGTCTCACGGAGGTCGCTCCAGAGTGATGACGTTCTCCAGATGAGAGAATTTTTAAACAGTGTCGTTCGAGGGACACTAAGCTGAACCACGTCCGGGTAGGCTGCAGTGGCTCGTCGTGTATTTCTACCATGCACCGCTCTGGGTAAAATCAGTCAGGCAACATTGCCATGAAAATATTTGTAAAATACACTCAAGTCGCCAGCCTGCCTTCTATGTTCAAAGCTTTCCAGATTGTTTGTCAGATCATTGTCACCGATCAAGCGAATGGCTCTTCTTTGAATAGAATCTAGAATAGAGGTTCTTAGTTCAGAAAAGTATTCCAAGCTTTTGCGAGGCTGCCTTAGCAATGGTCGCAACATTCTACTTAATTACTGTCATCTCAAGACAGAATTTCTTCCAGATCTTTGTTGAGATGTGAGACCTTTTGTAGAGATGTGCATTGGCAGTCGATGTTCGAGCATCCAAAGTAAAAGATGAAACAAGTGTGCTGTCATCAACGAAGCTATATATAGGATTTCCAGTTTTTTCCAAAAGGTCGTTAATGTATAGTAAAAAAGGGTGGGCGACAATATAGAACCTTGAGGAACAATGCGTTGATGTTAAATGTGTCTGAAAGAAATCCTCCATCGCCACTCGCAGTTTTTAAGGAAGCTTGACCGTTCTGAACAAAATTGAACCGGCATTCCGTATGCCCTCACTTAGTTAGGAGCCCCTCATGCCATACTCATACTCGGTAAAAGGCCTTGGAAATGTCCAGTACTATCACCCGGGACTCCCCATGATGTTTCATTGCGTTGTTCCAAACATGAGTAACGTAAGCGAGAAGGTCTCCTATTGATCTAGATTTACGGAATCCATACTGTCGGTCACTAATAATGTTGAAAACTTCCAGGTACTTTAATAATTTTTCATTGATAGCCTTCTCCATGACCTTTAATATAACCAGAAGCAATGCGACTGGACGATAGTTCTTTGACAAGGTCTTCTTGCCTCTTTTGGGTATGAGCTGGTCTCGCGCAGTTTTCCAGCAAGAAGGAAATATTCCTTTTTATAAGATAAGTTAAAAAGTCTACAAAATACTGGTGTCAATTCATCAGCGCATGTCTTAATTACGATGATTTAAATTTCGACAGGACCACTCTTGTTTGTTCGTCTTTTTAACGGCCTTTAACGGATTATTATTTATATTGACCAACACAAGTACAACATATTATATATTAGACATTATGAAACCCTTCCAGGGCTCGCAAAAACTATTTAAAGAAGGGTTCGAATAAAAGAGCCATCATCATCTTACAGCCACGTGCGAGCACCAGTGTCAGAAAAGGGTTACCCGATACTTTTAACTCTTAAGTGGCAAAAAATGGTAACATATGGTAAACACAGCGACAAAAAGCAAAAGGTGTACCTAATTACGTATGCTGACAACCCTTTTGGTAAATAAAATCGTTTTATTTTATCTGATGATGAATTACAATCATTATTGGCAGACCTATAATTAAGTAAAAATTGTATACTTATTATTAATAATTACTTTAGACTAGACACATGCTACTTTTAGCAATAAGTTATGTGGAATATTTTATATGTATACTGAACCTAAAATATGTATAAAATATTTTCTTTACTTTTGTAAAAATTAAGTTTTGTGATATGGAGAAACCAATTTTAAAAAGTGGCATGTTTCTTGACTTTATGGCGAATAACACCTTAGAATATATATTGTCGCTGAAAAGTCAAAATCTGCTATGTGGAGATTTATTCAATTTGGAGTTTTTTGGGTTACCTAATAGTTGTCGGTACCTACTTTGCCCGTTTTTGTAGATTCAGTTCAAAAAACTCTGCTATGTGCGCGTTTGTTACCAAAGACGGCTATGTGTGGTGGTCACTTACATAGCAGCTTTTGTTTTCGCGCACATGTCATTAAAATCGGCTTACACATAGCAGTTTTTGTCATTGTCGTTGCCAAAAATTCTCGAATATCCATCGGTTTTTCTCCGCGTGTTTAATGAAACATTTAATATATTTTTACTAAAACAATTTATGTAGTTTGGATGTTATAAAAAGTGAATCCAAAAGTGATATAAGTATGCGAAAAAGATTCGGACAATACAACAGAAGAAGGATATAATCCTCTAAAGAAGAAGAGAAAAAAACAAAAGAAATTTGAACAAGGTAATAAACACCAAGAAAACATAGATTTACGCAGTGGACAAGGGGACCTAAAGGCGCGTTGCAAAGCAAATTGAAAATTTGAAGAAGAAATAAGATCAATTACTCAAAAACGCCCGAAGACCAAAATAAATTCCAAAAATAATAGCAACCGTACTTTTCTTTGCGCTAACATTAATGAGGATTTACGCAAAGCTAAATTTCGAGAATCTTGGTGGGATGCGGAACCTGCATAGGTTTTTGAATTAATAGATAAGCGTGAACCTTACAAGAGAAGGTTAAATATAGAGAAATCCAGAGAAGGTTATTCTTTTGACAGTTACTCCATGATAAACAAGGAATTACGATTCGAGTATGTAGAACATTCTTGTTATACACGCTCGCGTTAGGAAGAGACACATTAAATAAATGGTTAACGGCGGGTCTTGCCAATACCACAGGAAAAAACGCGTGATTAAGTTATTAAATGGTTTAAGATTATTCATAAAGTTCCAAGCAGATACTGCCCAAGTAGTTCTTCGAGACTTTATGTAAAATCTACTTTTCAGTCAAGACATGCACATTGTATACGCACATTCTTCGGTATACCTACCCTGTACCCTGTATAAAACTTTTTCCAACAAAAAGTTGCGTCTGCTCAATCCAGACAGATATCCTGAAGGGTTTGTGCCTCAATTCATAAACAACAATTAAGGAGCTAGGGCGAGTCCTAAGGCTGGAAAAAATGTGAAGAAAGGCAATGCAACGACGAGTTTCTAGACGCAATAAAACATTTAAATTAAATGATCTAAGAAACGGTTGCCCGATGAGTTTTTTTAAAAACCTGCAAGGTATACCTTTTTTTGAACAAAAAATGCTTTCAATAAGATACACGTACTCCTTACTGCCACATTTCGTGCAAATTCTGCTATTATTTGATAAAAAGTTTAAGCAAATAACATCTTTGACGCCCCTTTATTTCGGACACTCTCAACTTTTGGACAGACCTTCTAGAGACACCCTGTATAATGGGAACTGAAGAATATCCTAAACAAACCTAAACCAATTCGTGGTTGGTATTAGAGACATAGTAAAAAAACATTTCGGGGCTTTTGATTTGCGGGATACCTTACGAGAGAATAAACGAATCAATCAAGGGATGATAATGAACATACTTATAATTAGGTTAGTTCATAGTCAATATTATTCGTGAGACTGCCCCTCGGGACGCCACTGGAACGAATAACACTACCAAATTTTACCAAAATCGGCAAAAGGATCTTTGAGATATTAATAATAAACCGATTTGGTCCAGGAATGCGCCCTTGGAATTACAGCCTATCATTAAGTAACACCCTGTATAGGTTCGGATTAGTTTTACGGTTACAATTTAACCTGAGGATTGACCAATAACGAGTGTCCATTTCATCAGTTAAACTGGCAAAAAAAATGATTGACCAATAACGGGTGTCCATTCCATCAGTTAAACTGGCAATAAAAATGATTGACCAATAACGGGTGTCCATTCCATTAGTTAAACTGGCAATAAAAACCTCTATTTAATTCGAACATATTAATTCTAAAATTTCCTTATTTTGTCTTCCTTCATTCGTAAAAAAATCTCAAGTGATCGACCTTTAAGCACAAAAAAATCGAAAAGGTGTTGTTCAACCCTTATGCCAAAACCCTTCCTATCGATCATTGTACTGCAATGTATCATCTGCCGAGAAATAACATGTGATTTAAAAAAAAATTCACCACATGACGCCAAGGTGGAGATTAAGTACCGTTCCCTAATTCCGGTTCGCATAAAACCCTAAAGGGCGCAAATTGGCTTCTCGAAGTACCACGTGTCGGACGCGTGCCAAGGATATTATGGCTGAGAAGGGCAGATGTATTTTTCTTTCAAGGGGTTTAGGTTCCACCTGTAATAAAGCCTTTTTGATGTTATAACTTGGCTGAAAATTCGCGGCATATACGTCCTTAATAATACTGCAAAATAAATTGATTTATTTTTTTTTTCATCGAAACCTTGGGGCTGCAGATGAATATATTTAAATATTTATCTAACAAGTGGAAAATACATTTTCTGCACCTGTTATGTACAGGGTTATTTTCTATATTTGCGCACCTAAGTACAAGGGTTAATACAGTGTGTGTATAAAGTCTGGAAACGGCCTAATAACAACACAATTTATTGGCCGATTTAAACCAAATCTGGTACAGTTATGTAAGAGGATCTGACGCATCGAATGACGATATTGGCGTTGTTGCCAGCTTTTTAGTTTGTCCGGACTTCGAACGAATTTTATATTGAATGTAAATTGAATGTGTGGGCTGGGCTTCTGGGTAACCACAAGATCGGTCCATTTTTTATTGATGAAAATTTGAAATCACAACTTTACCTTGAGCCCTCGGAAATGCAAATAGTGCCTACTATACGAAATGTGATGGGTCCAAATTATGCAAGTACATTCTTCCAACAGGACGGAGCTCCACCCCATTTTGGTCGAAACGTGCGCGAATTTTTGAACAACACTTTTACGAATAGGTGGATCGGTAGAGGGGGTACAATCGAGTGGCCACCTAGATCCCATGATTTGTCACCTAGCGACTACTTTTTATGAGGACACTTGAAAAATCCACAAAGCCTCAAGGTTTGGCCGATTTGCAGCGTCGAATTTTGGACGAAGTTGAATTAATAACGCCAAAAATGATTTACGACACAATTGAAAAATTTTATTTTCAATTATCACACTGTCAAGGTGTACAAGGAGAACAGTTTGAACATTTAATATAAAAAATATATTTTTTCTAATATGTACTCGTTATTTCGGAAACTACTTATATTAGGAACAAAGTATGTTATACCAAAAGTGTAACAAATTTAAAGTAAAAACTATAAATGAAAAAATACACAGGGTGTTACATTTAAAAATATAAAATTCGTTCGAATTCAAGACAAACTAAAAAGCTGGCAACAACGCCAATATCGTCGTTCGATGCGTCAGATCCTCTTACACAACTTTACCAAATTTGGTTTGAGTTGGCCAATAAATTGTGATGTTATTAAGCCGTTTCCAGACTTTATACACACACTGTATAAGTGACAGAAAAAAACTTTTAATCCAAAAATTCTAATCTTTTGTTAAAAAAAACATACGCGCTTCGAAAAGTTAAAAAACAATTGCAAGTTTTCTTTTTTCTAATGGAACACCCCGCCAGAATGAATTCTGATTCAAAAATATAAAAAAAACCATGTCAACATTTAATTCAGCCGTTTTCAAAATATTTCGATATACAATTTTGATAAATTAAATGAATGATTGATGATAATCGAGTTGTCGAGGTGTTTCGTATTGGTACTTCAACGTGATATTTAAAAAAAGAAACTTGCAATAGTTTGTCAACTTTGCGATGTGCGTATATTTTTTTGACAAGTCTAAAAGATAACACGGGAAAAAGTGTGTAACTGTGTTTTTCTCTGGGCTGATTTATATGGAAATGCGGTTCAGTTCACTTATACCTTGCAGTTGCTAATGAATTATGTAATTGGAAGTTAAAGTTTTGTCAATGATGCATTAGCAAAATCAAGAAGAATTGTTTCTTATTTCAATCATTTATAAGCAGCTTGTGACAATTTAAGTAAATTACAAGAACAATTGAATATTCCTAAGCATAAACTGATTCAATATGGAACTCATCATTTTATAACATGCTTTCTCGTGTATTAGAACTAGAAATTGCAATACATTTATACATTATTGGTCAGTCAAACTTCCTAGATTTAAATTATGCAGAATGGTAATTAATTACCAGTATTTCAAACTTACTTTAACCATTTGAAGAAATTACGAAAATTGTGAGTTCTTCAAAATGTTGCATATCAGAAGCAACACCATTTATTTCGACGACAATTAATGCCTAGTTAAAAAAAGGAAGCTCCAATTGCATCTTCGTTTTAAAGATAATTTTTTTTTAAAGCACCTATAAGTCTCTACTTGAAGACATAATAATTAAAACCATAGAAAATCGCGTTAAATAACCTAATAAGCTTTCTGAATCTGAAAGATATGGTAATCAAATTCAAATTGGGGTAGATGATGAAAACAGCGATATTAAAAATGAACCTCTTAATACTGAAAATTAAAATGCTCAGGCTAACTCACGAGCTCACGATTTATTTTGGAAAACAGTTCCATGTAGGATCACCTAAAACTAATCTTTGAGATCAGTTCGTTAAAGGCTAAAACTTGAAGTCAATACAAGAAAAACCTATCCAATTTTATGGTGCAATGGAATGTTCTTCCTTTGTTAAATTCCCAAGCTATTATTTATATGAGTGTCCCAGCAAGCAATATCTTTAATGAGCAAATGTTCTCGGAGGCTGGAATTGTAAACTCAGCAAAGAGGAATAAACTGAGCCCAGATACAGCTGAAACTAAATTCTACATGATAGTCTACCAATACACCATATGACGTATTTTTAGAAGCATTACGACATGATTGTCTTTCACTATCCGATTCCAAGTGAGTGCCGCTGTCGTGGAGTCTTGAGAAATTCAGCGAGGAATCTCGTTCGTCTAGCCACGAAACGATAATTCTGATAGTGTTCATAGCGAATCAAGCGTCACAAAAGTCGAAACTTTCTGTTGTTGTTACAAAAAAAAGTATACGTGTTTTGAGGCTTGATGATTTACTCTATTATGCCATATATTAGATAATAAGAAGAGCGCTGGAAAGTCTAGATTATACTGAAAAGGTTGTTCTAAATTACAAAAACCAAAATATGTATAGGTATATATTAAAAAAGCATGTTAATCATGTTAAAAGAAATTGGCATATGCATAATAATTATTCTTAAAAAAATTGCAAGTAATATATGAACTAATACTTAATTTATTCAGAAACTACTTTTTGTAACATAAATCCGTCATTCACTTGCCTTTTATTATTCGGATGAGTATTTGAAAAAAAGTTAAAATCATAATAACGTTAATTATAGTACTTTGGACACTTCACTTCATTTTAGGGGTAGTCATTGAGCTGAACCAAAGTGATCCCTTACTCTTGTTTTCTTAGAGATATCTATTTGATTACAATGGTTGGAATTTTGGGATTTTTTTGTTTGCTTATTTTGATTGGTTAGAGAAATATTTTATTTTGAGGTTATAGAATCTTTACTACAGTGTTGTGTTTGTTTCTATCTGTAGATCTTATGTGTGACTCGGTAATTAGCCTGTTTGTCGAGTTTTCGGCGCGCTTATGGCACTGAGTAATTATTTTATTAAATCATTGTTTTATTCTTTCCATTCTTAAGTCTAAATGCAATTAGTCCGTTGGAAAATATATCGGCATGTTTGTGATTATTCTTAGTGCTTTATTCTGCGCTCTTTGTATTTCGTACACCAGGCTGGTATACCATAAGTAAGTACAGGTCTCACTATTGTTTCATAAAGAGTAACTTTTGATCTCAGACTAATTGCGCTATTTTTATTTATTAGAGGGTAGATTGCGAATAATTGCTTTTGCGCTTTTTGCATTTTATCACTTGCATTGCTTTGCCAGGTCATTTTCTTATCAAAAAGTATACCCAGATACTTGATTTGAGGTGACCATGATATTGATCTATTCATAACTTTTACTGTTGTTTCTGGGAGCTTTAATCGGGCTTTTGAAAAAAAAAAATGGCCTGGGTTTTATCTGCGTTCAGACGGAGCTTCCAAGAGTCCGACCATCTCTGAAGGAGAGCTATATGGAGTAAAAGCCTTGAAACTACAATTTGAGGCGTCCCTGAGGTGGCAGAAATCGCAGTATCGTCTGCAAAGAGATATAATTCTGTTTGCGGGTGCGTTGGAATATCACTAGTGTATATATTGTACAAAATTGCAGCTAGCGGGGACCCTTGAGGGACTCCGGCTTTTATTTGGATTACTCCTGATAGCATGTCTTCAGAGATACCACGAAAGAGCTGTCCTCAAGGAATGAGATGATAGTATGAATTAAAACGTTTGGCATACCTACTCTTATTAGCTCAAATATAAGACCATTGTGCCAGATCTTATCGAATGCCTTAGAAACGTCAAAAAGACTACTCCTGTTGACAGGTGTCTATTGAACCCTCTTAGTATGTTGATTGTCAACCGTGTTGCTTGGCGCACCATGCAATGATCAGCTCGAAATCCGAACTGTTCCAGTGGTAAAATATCAATGTTTAGTACAAAATCTGAAATCCGATTCAGTATTATTTTTTCAATGATCTTGTCAAGGGTCGATAATAAACTTATCAACCTATAGTTGACAGCCAACTGAAGATCTTTACCAGTTTTTGGGATTAACACCACTTTGGCCCGTTTCCAAACATCTGGGAAGTAGCCCTTTCTGACAATTGCCTGGGCTATGTCTACAACGTCCAACACTGTTTTTTCTAGCAGATTCTTTAGTGCTTTATTCTTTATACCTTCGAACCCAGGCGCTTTTTTTGCATTGATGTTGTGCAGAATGGTCAGGACTTTCTCAACTGTTAATATTGTTGCTTCAACAGTGAACCGTTAAAAATTTTTTTAAACCCTGCGACCCGCGAATCACGGGCAGGATCGTTTGACGGAAATTCAGCAAACAGTTCAATTTTTTCATTTGAATCGGTGACAATTCTGTCCCCGTCCGTCGGGTCCCTGAGAAAGGATACAGGTTTCTTGCCTCCCTTCATCAGGGGCATCGTGAACTTATAGACGAAACCGTCAGCGATGTTCAAATCTTTGATTTTATTATTCCAGAGATCCGACTCTGTTTGTTTAAGGAGTCGTCGAATCTCCAACACTTCTCTGCTCGCCTGCGCCTTGAGTCGCGGGTCAGCCGTTCTGTACGCTTGACGCACTATCTTGTTATTATTTTTGATTAGTTGAGAAGCTCAGGACCTAGGTCACCTCACTTCGAAAACCTTGACACCTTTGTTTCTGACGAGCCAGTCATGGGTTCATCGATATTTATAGTCAGTTGTTTCACCGCTTCTCCAATGTCCTCCTTTGGACAGTATCAATTATGGTAGATCGTCATATTTTAGCATTAGGAATTTGTGCTCGCATTTTGTACACACCTTTTAGAGACACCCTGTACAAGTAATTTAAAGATCGCAAGTCGACATGCTACCGCTCTGGCAATTCATTTTAACATTGAAAATGTTTATATTATCGCACGGGCACGTAGTATGGGTACGGAATTCGAAATTCTTGTGTTGCATTTGTCCCTGACGTCACACCGAGTTAAATGATCGGGATCAGACCAAGTCGAGAGTAATCGTATGGTTTCGCTGAAGCAGTCAGCGGGTGCAGGCTAGCGCGGCTGGAGCGCGCTTCAGATCAGATTTGTATTTCGTAGTGAAAGCGCTTATGTATGACTTATAATGAACGCCGATAACATTAGTTGCATGCTGTTGTTGAAGGAAGAAGACGAAAAGGAGATGTTAGCCCAAATTCCTCCATTTCGACAAACGTCATATTAACACTTGAATTTATACTATAGGTACCATATTTAAATCAAAGCTGCAGCATACCAAGTAAACAAATCAATTTGATTAAGACGTCAAAGTATCAAAGCATTTTAAAATTGTATCATTAGTTGGTATATCCGAAAAAAATATCAAAATTAGAAAAAAGTCAGTGGCGTGCCTTTTAACATTGAAAATGTTTATATTATCGCACGGGCACGTTAGTATGGGTACGGAATTCAACAAAATTCTTGTGCTGCATTTGTCTCTGACGTCACACCGAATTAAAATGATCGGGATCAGAACAAGTCGAGAGTAAACGTATGGTTTCGCTGGAGCAGTCAGCGGGCGCGGCTGGCGTTCGCGATCGAGCGTAGCAATCGGCCGTCGCCACAAGGTGGTTTTGCTGGCGCGGCTGGAGCAGCGCGTTTCAGATCATATTCGTATTTCGTAGTGGAAGCGCTTATCTATGATTTATAATGAACGCCGATAACATTAGTTGCATGCTGTTGTTGGAGGAAGAAGACGAAGAGGAGCAGATGTTAGCACAAATTCCTCCATTTCGACAAGCATCATATTAACACTTGAATTTATACTATACCATATTTAAATCAAAGCTGCAGCATACCAAGTAAACAAATCAATTTGATTAAGACGTCAAAGAATAAAAACATTTTAAAATTGTATCATTAGTTGGTATATCAAAATATCAAAATTAGAAAAAAGTCAGTGGCGTGCATTTTTTTGTCAATAATATTCGTTGAAGTGTTTCCCGGGACGCCACTGGACTTTATAAATTTAATCTAGTTAGGGCTAATTCAGCCTCTTATCATTATGAATGACGGTACCAAATTGCAATAAAATCGGGAAAAGGATATTTACAGAAATAAAAAAAAAAACGATTTTTTTAAAAAAACTTTAACACTCTGTACATCAAAACGGGGCAACTCCGGACACATATTCAGGTTAGTTCAGGTTAGCACTTCTGAAACACCCTGTATACAATCAAATACAACGGTCAAAAACACAAATATTTATATCAAAATATTGATAACAAACAATAACACCAAACGATACAATGCAATAATGCGAAAATCACGGGTAAACTAAATTCAACCCTGTCGCCCAGGGCCTTTTAGTTTTATTGCCGCTTGACCAATCGAAATAGAGTTACGGTTGTCATTAAGTACTGTATCAATATTTCCTTCGTATGCATAATCTTGGATTTGAATATGGTATAGGGTAGACTGGGGCAAGTGTAAAAATGGGGTAAGTGGAAAATCAGAGCGCCAATCAGGCAATATTGAAAGCTTACTTGTCTGTCTGGTTCGAGGCAACTAACTATACGTTAGCGCTGTTGAATTATCTACTCCCAGCGAGTTACCAGGTGTTTTTTTCTTTCTGAGTAGTCATTTGTAACATAACCTCCGAATCGGTCGGCTGAATAGTGTGTGATATCTCCATAAAAAATTGGTCAAAGGTAAAAACTTATAATATAATTCTAGTTTTATTGCATTTTCTTATGTTTAGTCAATTTTTGTAGCTTTAAAATCCTATATACCGACCAAATCTAAAAGCGGTTTTTACTCACGAACAGGTTTGCACTTCCCCCATAAAAAACATAATGTGGGGCATGTGTGAAAGTTGTAATGGGGAAAGTGTAAAGGTTAGTTTACACTTGCCCCATTTTCCTGGGAATACTAAAGTTCATTGACACTGACACTTAAAGCTTTTATTCTTTACAGAGAGTTGACGTCATGGTACGAAATTATAAAAGAAAGTCCGATAGGGCTGCCTATGGGGAGGAGCAATTAAATGCTGCAGTAAATGCCGTCAATCAAGGTGAATTAACCATGTCGATGGCTAGTACCGAATTCAGAATCCCATACATTACAATCTACTGTAGAATAACTGGCCGCCGTGGCGAAAAAAGCAAGACACAGGGCCGACCTCCAATACTTTCTTGGCAAGATAAGTGTCAACTGGCCGAAAATATAAAAACAATGGAGAAGTGGGGATATTGATTAACTTCGAGAGAGCTTCAAGAAAAAGTTCGGGACTTTGTAACTTTAAATAATATTCCCAATCCTTTTAAGAACAATATGCCAGGCACAGACTGGCTAATAAAGTTTAAACAACGTCACTCTTTGAGTATGAAGAAACCACAAAGCTTAGAGTACTGCAGAAAGAAATCTACGGACCCATTCATAATAGACCAATATTTTGTTTTATTGGAAAAGGCTATATTGGAGTTGGGTCTTCAGGATCGTCCTGAATGTATTTACAATTTAGATGAGACTTCATTGTGTACAGATCCTTCTCGTCTTAAAATTGCTGGCGCGAAAGGCAACCCCTCTTCAAGCATTATTGCTGGATCGGGCAGAGAAAATATAACTGTCCTGGCAGGAGCAAGTGCTAGTGGTTGAAAATTGCCACCATTGATAATATTTAAATGCAATAACATTGATAATATTTAAAGGCAATAATATTGCTGGATTTCAGAAAGAAATGAAGACTTCTTCAAAGACACCGTAAATGCAGCCAGCGCCAATGGATGGATGACCTCCGAAATATTTAGAAATTACTTTCTAAAGACTTTTATTCCTTCGGTTCGTGATCAGGCACCAATTATTGTTATATATGATGGGCATGTCTCGCATGTGGATTGCTTATTAATTCAAGCCGCAAGAAAAGAAAATATTCATATACCTAAACTGCAGCCCATACAAGTCATTTACTTCAACCTCTCGATTTGAGTATGTTTAGATCCTTTAAGGCAATATGGGAGAGGGAAGTAATAACATGACAAAGACGTCATCAGGGAC
Source organism: Polydrusus tereticollis (assembly GCA_963920685.1). Lineage (NCBI taxonomy): Eukaryota > Metazoa > Arthropoda > Insecta > Coleoptera > Curculionidae > Polydrusus > Polydrusus tereticollis. The sequence goes on from OY987328.1 coordinate 140,568,493, forward strand.
AATGACTACCAAAAAGGGACTTCGCCACATTGCCAGTGAAAACCTGGGCTGAAGTAGATTCCGGAATCATAAAAACAGGATTCAGAAAGGGTGGTATTGTTCCATTTAATAGACATGTTATTCCTAAAGAAAAGTATGACATCGATGCCCTAAAAAGATGGCAGGAACACTTAAAAAATCAAAGATCTGTAACAGATTTACAACCGAGGCCAGAACGCATTGATATTGAAAGGAATGAACATGATTCTGTAGCACCGAATGTAACAGAAAAAACCGCTAATTCCGAACAGTCAATGTTAAAAACAGTAAAGCCTTCTACATCTGGCGCTTCATTTAAAATGAAACTAGCATCTAATGCAGAATTACTTACAGCTCCTTCAGCATCTAGTGCCACCAATCTAAAAGTAATTGTCGGCTCTGATCAAAATGAAGAAATATACTAAATAATCATGAGGAGCCTATAACTGAACCTGTAGTACTAGCTACAACCGAAAATCGGCAAGAAAAGAAGGCAAGTTTTGATGATCTACTACTTGATTCGCTCCGACAGAGTCCTTCTTCTAATCAAAGGAAACGAAAGCGCTTAATTCAAGGTGGCCAAACCATTGCAGGTACTATCGCAAGTAGTCAGTCAAAAATCTCTACAAGTTCATCTACTATATCTAAACCAGCTATGAAAATTGACCGAAAGAGTAAACAAAGTCGGCCAAGTCCGTATCAATTTGAATCCGGCTCCAGTGAATCAGATTATGAAAGTGTACCTTTTATGGAATCGGATCAAAGTTTCACTTTAGAATCGGATTGCGAAGATCAGATTCCTGAAATAAACAAAGACAATATTTCCATTGAAGACTGGGTACTGGTTAAATACACATTACCAAAAGCAAAGAAACATTTTATTGGCCAGGTAAATACTGTTGACAACGGCTTTGAAATCAAGTTTACTAGAAAACTAAAATACAATTTTTTTATGGCCACTCACCGATGATGTCGATGTAGTATAGCTAGACGATATAGTGACTCGTTTACCTGAACCGGTAGTTACACGCCGAGGAGGTTTTCATTTTAATGTGAAATTTGCGGGATACAATATTTAACAAGTTCCATAAAATTATTCGAATTTTTAAACTTTAATTTTCTTTTCTGTTTTAGTTTCTCCTTGGGAATAACTCCTACTGTTTTAGAGATTAAAGCCAAACATTGGGTTTTGAACGGATAAATACGTTTATAAAAATATTATTCTTGTTATTAGGAATTTTTTGAGGGTTATTTTGGATTATTTATTATTTTTCAGAGGTAGGTACCTACCTTTTAATTTTTCGTTTTTATGATTTGCTTGGCTAACTATTTCCCAACAATAAAAAGTTCATAACTTCCCAATTATTGTTATATATGTAAGTCTGTAAAAAGAAAAATTGGCATGGGAGATATAAACTTGATTTACACTTTCCCATTACCACTTCTGCGAACATGCATGGAAATTGTATTCCGATTTTACACTTTCCCTTTTTGGGGTAACTAGGTGTAAAATTTCGGTACAAAAAAAAATCATTCAAATCTCAAGATCTCAAAAATAATTCATGAGTGCAGTATGAAAAGTGAACATATTAAACTATTACTTTTTTACAAAGACACTTTTATAAATATTGTATATTTGAAGTAGGAAGGAAATAAACTTGAACTATTAAAAAGGGCTTCGCAGTTGCCCCAGTCTACCCTAATTATAAGCTTTGTAATGTAATGCTGAAAAATAAACAGAATGGTTTTGTACACTTTACCGTTCTTCCCTACACTTGCTGCCACTTTTTTTGATGCATTTTCTTTCACTACAACATTTTTGCAATTTTCGTTCTTATAGTTGTATAAAGGGGGGTACTTTTGCACCTCCTCTATCAAACACTCGTCAGCAATTGCCGAAAACGGTGGCATTCTGCTGAGCGATCACGGCTGGACTGGTCTCTTTAGCAGTCCGAACGCAGCCACTGCAATTGACGGCGAACGCTGTGTCGCTGAGCTGCGGCAGTGAAACCGTGTACATACAAATCGCATTAAACCAGTACCGAGCTACCAATCGCGAACGCCAGTCGCGGCCGCTGACTGCTCCAGCCAAACCATACCTTAGAGGCGCGTTAGAATTTATAACCTTTATTTTACTATTTTTTTATATTATGAATCAATAAACCTTATATCAGCTACCTAAATATAACATTCAAATCTATGAGTTTTCGCAGATCACAAATCTCACAATAGTCACAAGCGTTGCACTCTGCTTCGGCATTTTCAATGTCCTCCCCGGTTGCATCTTTGTAAAGGACTGTAAATTTTTATAAAATATTCTATATGTAAATAAATGCATTTTTTTACCAACCCAATGCAATGATGCAAAATTAGATTTTAGCCAAAAAGTGACTTAAGAATCTTCTTAACTTATGCGGCAAATTTCGGGTAACGGGTTAAAAGTAGTTGTTTTGACTATTAAAGAATCATTAAAAACCTAACTGTATTATACAGATTGGGTTTTAATTTGCCACGAGCAAACCCACCAAGTGTAAAAATACGTTGTTATTTATTGCGAAGGTCAAAAAGAGAACCACACTATGTAACATAACGGTAGTTAACTAATTTAAAAGTATCATAGGTCAGGTTTAAATACTACCTTACTTATAGTTTGGCATGGAATTTTGCTGTTGATAGGAAACCCGCAGAATGGTAGCAAACAAACTTTGCACCTTGTTAACTGTTATAATGTTACAATTATGTTAAAAAAAAAGAATTATGACATATTATCTTCAAAAATATTTCCAATTTAACTAAAATTATAAGAAAATACTCTGTGGACCAAATTAACTTTTACCCATTTTTGGTAGATCATAACATTCATATGTGTGAACCGATTTTGATAATTTGTGATTGTGCATTAATAGGTAACTTTTAAAAATCAGGGACGGATTTATGAAATTTCACGTAAAGCGCGGACTTTAAATTCGTTGCCGAAATCGAACACATTTGAAGAATCCTCATGTAACTTTTTTCAGACTACGGTTTTTTTGAAAATTATCAACAAATTGCGTTTTATTTATAATTAAATAAAACACCAGTTCACTTTTGATGTCAAGTCATAAAAGCTGTAATTTTTACATGCAAAAATGTCTTTAACTGAAAGTGAAAGGATCATAATTCTTATGAGAGGATATAGCAATAGGGTCAGATCTTACTTTTCTATCTATCTTAGAGTTTAGAAATGTATTTAATGACGCATTTTTAAACTGAAATTTCAAAAGCTACTGCTAAAGAAACTGTCCGACGGTTCGAAGAAACTGGATATTGTAGAGATAGACGACGATCAGAACGACCAGCAATAGTAGATGAAGAGAAAAGTTTGGAAATTTTACAACATTTCGTTGAAACCCCCCCGTTCCTCATTAAGAAAAATTTCTCACGTCTGCTTCAAATCCATCCATAATGTTTTAATAAGAAATAAATATCACCCTTTCAAAATACATGTAGTTTGAGAGTTATCAGGAGATGATGTTGAGCGATGAATATAATTTTGTGATACTATGATGTCAAAGTGGGACCAAAATAACCAGTTTTTCAACTTTATAGTATTTTTGTACGAAGCAATATTTAAATGTTAAATGGTAAAGTCAATAGACACAACTGTAGGTTTTGGGTCAATGAAAATCCCCACTAAATGAGGGAAGGTCATAGACAACGCCCTGAAAAATTGAATGTGCGGGCTGGGCTTGAATGGGTAACCACAAGATCTGTCCATTTTTAACTGATGGAAAATTGACATCACAACTTTACCTTGAGCTGTTGGAAATGGAAATAGTGCCTACTCTACGATATTTGATGTGCTTATTATGCAAGTATATTCTTACAACGGGACGGAGCTCCTCCCCATTTTGTTCGAAACGTTAACGAACAACACCCTTTCGAATAGATTAGATTAGATTAGATTAGATTAGATTCTTTATTCATGTTAAAAATTACAGAGGTTGCAATGTACATACGTCCAATACTAAAACTACAAAAAAATATAAGTCATTTTACAACAAATTTAAAACTTAACTAAAAACAGAACACAGATGTATATAACCTATCTTCCATTAAAATATTTAAAATACTCCTCACACGAATAAAATGCATTACATATTAAAATTTGTTTAATTTTTTCTTTGTACCTAGGAATTGGCAATTCCTTTATTTCCGCAGGCAAGACATTAAAAAATTTTACGGACCAGTAGCCCGGGCCATCCTGACACTTCTTCAATCGCCAGCACGTGGTTACCAAATTACCCCTATTTCTGGTCTGATACGAATGTACGTCCTCATGAGCAGAAAACAGACGCACATTCACCCTTACGTACAACAGACTCTCTGGATCGGTAAAGGGGGTACAATTAAGTGACCACGTAGGCCCCCTGATTTGTCGCCTAATGACTATGGGGACACTTCAAGAACAAAGTTTATAATGCAAAACTTTAAAATTTCGCTGATTTGCGGCGTCGAATTTTGAACGAATTTTAATCAATAACGCCACAAATAATTTACAACACAATTGAAAAATTTTATTTGCAAAGCTAAACTGTTTAAACATTTAACATAATTTTTTTAAATTGTACTCGTTATTTCGAAAACCACTGATATTAGGAACAAAGTATGTTATACAAAAAGTGTAAAAAATGTAACGTGAAATCTCTAAATGGAAAAATATATGGGTGTTACACATATAAACTTGCAAATCGTTTGATTTCCAGACAAAGGAAATAGCTGGCAACAACGCCAAAATCGTCATTCGGTAAGTAAGAAGACCCTTTTAGGCAACTGTACCAAATTTGGTTTAAATCGACCAATAGATTGTGAGGTTATTAAGCCATTTCCAGACTTTATACACACTTTTTTTAATATTCACAAAGAATACAAAACATATTGCTTTAAAGATATATTTTCCATAAGGGGTTAATATTTGCTAAATAGGTAGTTTATGTAAATGAATTTGGTATTCAGGAATCTGAAAAAATTTGTGTTACGTTGTAGTTATTGTTATACACTATTATAATTAAGGCAATTGTCTCCGTTAAAAATCCTAAAAGACACTATCTCATATTATGTGCAATTATTAATAACTGCATTTCATAACGAGATGTTGTGCAACTTGGGTTCATATTAAATGTAAAAAATGCGTTTCCTTAAAAATATGCGTAAAATTTTTCCGAATTTAATAATGGGTATTAGGTATAAGAATTTAAATGTCATTTAGAATAAGTAATAACAAGCTCTAATTTAAGTGTATAGTAATCAAAGGGGTAATAAGTAATAATTAAATGATCTAATCGTCGATATTGTAATAAATTCTATACGACTTATAGTTAACTAAAATAAAATAATTTTTTAGTACCTAATATTTGGCTTTGGTATATCCCTATGAAGATTATTTATTAAATTTCTTAAATTACTTGCAGATATCCCGAAAGACGACAGCTGGATAAAAGAATTGTTCCAAGGATAAAATCAAATTTAATTGAACACGGTTCATTTTCTAAACCTCGGCCTAAAATCTACAACAAGGAAAACCGCGAGACTGATGAAATAAATGTTTTAGCTTCAATTGAAATAAATCCAAGTAGTTTTTGCAGAACGGTTTATGAAGCAATAAGGTTTGGTCGGACTAGTTGAATCAAGAGTTCAAACAATCCTAAAAAAAACACAATTTTAGGCCATATAAATTCTATTTAGTACAAAACCTACATCCTGATGATGCACAGCGCCGTATAAAGTTCTATAATTGGTATTTACAAAATATCAACAGGGAAAATAATTTTGAAAGAACCATTATATGGTCCGATGAGGCTTATTTTACCAATGCTGGTATATTTAATCGGCACAATACGAGGTTTTGGTCACAGGAAAATCAGCATATAATATTTCCACTCGAACGACAAGGCAGGTTTGGCTTTAACGTTTCATGTTTCATACTAGGAGCAAAATAATTTATAATATATTTGAAGGCAGCCTTAATGCAAATAAATATTTCGAAATTCTGAAAAACGTTGTTCCGGAAATAATAGAAGACGTGCTCTTAGCGGGTCTTAACAACTTGCATCTGCAACAAGATGGAGCACCCGCTCACAATGCGCTAATTATCAGGGTAAGTAGGCCCAACAATAATTTCCCAGGCCATTGGATTGGAACTAATGGGTCTATAAGATGGCCACCAAGGTCACCCGACTTGTCGGTTTTAGATTTCTTCCTGTGAGGATACCTTGAAAATAAAATTTATTCGATTCAATACCAAATAATTGCAGATTTAAGAAATGACACTGAAAGAGCATTAAGGGAGTTACAAATGCGGCATTTTATTATTTTAAATTCATTAAGCCGAGTAAGAACTATGTGTGAAACATGTCTAAAACATTCATTGTTTTTGTGTACAAAACATTGTTGTTATTTACATTTCTTTAATGTTATCATTCAAGGAGTAATAATTCTGTAATAATTTTTTCAGTGCGTTGCCGTTGTCACGTGCGTACGAGACTTCGATAAAACAGAAGGTAGAATTGCAATTCACGTTTTTATTACATAATGCGAAGATCAAATCACGTGTGACATTTATCGAGACCGATAAAAAAAATGTCTTATGTAAGCGAGTTGTTATATGCAGAAACGGTATTTTTCCTGATGGAGAAGGCGTATTAGCAGGAATTTATAAGTTTTTACAGTTTTTTTTTTAAATAGTATCATTTGAAAGTAAGTGACTGGTATAATATGCAATGTCAAGGTATCGTCCATTAATAATATTTTATAGGATTTTCGATTTTTTTTTTATTTAAAATATTGAATTTGTAAGGACATAACAGTTACAGTTCATTCCGTTTTGCAGTGGCATGCAAATACTTGGTTAGTTTAATGTTTCCTTTCCTCTAAGTCCAATATTTTCAATTTTTTTTAGTAGTAAATTATGTCTAACCGTATCAAGGACTTTTGCTAAACCCAGAAAAATACAAATAAAATACAAATACGAGGTGAATGATAATGCATTATATATTTGTTCTATTAGATAGCAAATAACATCTCCCGTCGGTTTATTTTTTTGAAACCCAAGTTGCTTTTTGAGAAATAAAATATTTATTCTAAATAATTATAAATTCGTATTTTTAAAATTTTTCCAAAAACTTTAGCTAATGAAGATAGTAATGTTCTAGGTCTATAATTACTAATTTTATTTGAATCTCCATTTATAAAAATTGGGTTTATTATACCAATTTTGAAAGTTTCTGGATATACAGGGTTATGATAAAGAAACGGATCAGCCTTTTATATGGAAAACCGCCCATTCTAGACATTTTTCATTAATCATGCCCTATACTTATCTTTAACCGTTTATGAAATATTAACGCTTTAATGCTGGTATGCACCATTGGTATGTTTCTCGACATAGCAACGTTCTGAACTTAAGTCATAATCTTTTGACTATGACAATTTCTTATTTAGGCTTGAGACGTCAAAAAATGACAGCGAATGTTAATCAAATTTGAATTTTGCTCTGCTGATATTTCATCAAAATGCGCCTCGCCAAAGATGAGCGCATTGACATTTTGATTATGTTCGGTTGTAGAGATAAAAGTAGAAGTCATATGGAAGTCCGTGATATGTTTAATAAAAAATACCCAAGTCGCCCGCCTATTGGCCAATCAACAGTGTCTAGGGTAGCAAGTAAGTGGAGAACTTCCCGTACTATTAAAGATAGTGTTAAATATTACAAATATTATAAATATTATTATCACTACAGGAAGATCCTCATAGCTCGAGCACACAACTTGGACGGGACTACGATATTCACCATTATCTAAATTTTTACAAAAAGAGAAGTTTCATCCATACAAGCCAGTATTTGTACAAGAGTTATTGGACGATGATCCTGATAGGCGAGACCAATTTTGTGAAATAATGATTGAGCTAACATATAATAACGCAAGATTTGTCCAAAGAATTTGTTTTTCGGATGAAGCTACGTTTTGTTTAAATGGTCAGGTTAATAGACAAAACTAGCGGTACTGCGCACAGGAAAATACTCACTGGTTCATAGAAAATCACACCCAGTATAATGAAAAGGTTTATGTTTGGGCAGGCATTGTTGAAAATAGGATAATCGGACCATTTTTTTTTATGAGAGTCTCCCTGGAGAAAGATATGTAAATTTCCTTCAAAATGATAAAGTTCCAGCTCTTGCCACTCTGTTTCCAGATGATAATGATCCTGATTTACCAAGTTTAACCTTATGGTTTCAACAGGATGGTGCTCCCCGCATTATGCTGTTCATGTAGGGGAGTACTTAAATACATTTTTTCGGGGCGGTGGATAGGTAGAGTGGCCACCCAGATCGCCTGATCTTAATCCACTGGACTTTTTTTTATGGGGCTACGTCAAAAATTTAGTTTGTAAATCTAAACCCATCTCGGTAGATACACTGAAGGAGTCTATTCGACGAGTAATAAGAGAAATATCTCCACAAGTAGTACTAAATGTAGGTACAACACGAATTTCTAGATCGATTGATCTACTGCAGAACAGTTGGTGGAGGACATTCTCAACATCTTTTAAAATAGTTTTTTTTTCATTCTTTGTTGTTTGTTTATTTTGTTTTAAAATTGTTAAAAAAATTAAAATTGTTAAAATTTTGTAACGGCTGAAGATAAGTATAGGGCATGATTAATTAAAAATGTCTAGAGTTGATAGCAAAACATAAAAATGTAAAAATATACAATATGTTTCATTAAAAAAATTAAAGTTGACACACGTAGCACTTTAATGATCTACCCTGTACAATATCTTTTTTCAAAAAAAAATTCATTTCAGAAAAATAAATTTGACGGGTCCGAGCGATTTTTGATTAAGTGGGCGGTTTTCCATATAAAAGATTCGTTTCTTTATCATAAACCTGTATACTTGTTTTCAGATTTTATTCACACGATAAGTGAGTGGCATAGAAATATGGTTTTAATAGATTTTAATATTTCCTTGCTTATACCATCGACACCAGGAGAAGTTTTTTTATATTGCAGATATTTCAAAAATGACTGAATATATTTTTATGGAAGTTTTAAGTTGACATACCTAGTTAGGCACCTTGAAACCGTTCTATTTAACCATAGAGAGTAAACCATAAACAAAGTTAACCTAAACAACCTATATTAGTGTGTCCTCAAATGAGGAACCCTGTTTTAAACTAATCATTTACAGGATGTTCCATTTTTGATACTTTTAGGGGATATTGCAGTTATTATCAAAGATAGAGCGTTACGGGTTTTACCTTAGTGCTCTAATTTTTGACCGAACGAAAAATTCCGCTATACAATCTGTGCCTGTCTTAGTTTTTAATCCGTATACGGAGAGTTTGACAATTTTCGCTTTTCAGACATACCTTACATTTCCGCTATATGCTAACTTATCCAAACAGTAAAAACTGGCCTTGATGGAATTTTTTGCTTGGATTTTTTTCCTAGTATCAGTAAATAAAGTGTTCGATAAAAAATTGTTGTTATGTTCTACTGTATGCAGCAACCACCTACTAAAATCAAACCTTGGCTAAAAATTACGGGGAAGCAGAGCTTGCACATGTTGAATATGGTATATATTGATTGATATCCGAAAAAAAAATATCAAAATTAGAAAAAGTCAGTGGCGTACACTTTCTTGTCAATAATATTCGTTAAGGTGCTCCCCGTGACGCCACTGGACTTAATAAATTTAATCTCGTTAGGGCTAATTAAGCGCCTTATCATTAATTGGTACCGGCACGAAATTTCAATAAAATCGGAAAAAGGATATTTAGGAAAATTATGAAAACCGAGTTTAAAAAAAAAACTTTAACAACCTGTATATTAAAAACGGGGTAACTACGAACAAATGTTCATATGAACTTTTTCTCTTAGAATACCAAAAAGAATCGCCCTCTTAAGCTACGTACCGTACTTCTGAAACACCCTGTATATGAATATAAAACCCAATTATTGAAATGTTATAAAAAAAAACAAGAACTACACTAGGTGTTACATAAATCTAAGGCAAGGAAGAAAAACAATAAAGAACAAGAGTTTTTTAAAGGTGGTTTTCAAAATGGCGGCCGTCTGTTTGAATGCAATATTGGCACATTTTTGTGATTTTAATTGCATTTAAAAAAATCAAAGGTATGTTATAAGTAGTCGGAAAGCCAACCAATTGCCTGTGTCTGCGTCCCATTTAAAAAATCATAGGTTTGGTTAATTACCCCTGAACTTTACTACGCATAAAATTCGATGATTTTAAAAATAACCCTGTAGGTCAGAAACTAAGACAGCCATAATAAATTTGACACCAACGTCATCATCGTTTTGTTAAAAATAGTAAACTAAAGTAAAACCGCCACGTTCTATCTTTGATAATATGTGCAATACTCTTAAAGTATCGAAAATAGGATACTCTATACAGCGTGCGACAAGAGAATTATCTGCTTTTAAATACTAATGTCAATGAAACATTTGATATTTTTATTATCGTTCGTTCAGCAGTCTCAATTCCTTACTCCCATACATGGATACGCCCCTGCTTACTGATTTCAATTAATTAAAGGTGCATGCACATACATAAAATCGTTGGCATTGACCCATTTGAAAGGCTTCATGCCATAATTTTATGGAACAGTGATCCGATAAATCTAGATCAAAGATTGCCAATATGCAATATGTTAAAAGTTTATTCTTAATGATTTAATTGCTGGTATGCATCTCATTATCTAGGTGCACCGTAAAAGTATCGATGCAAAAATTATTCTTGACATTTAGAACTAAGTTAATCAAAAACATGAGAATACAAACTATGGTATTAGCCAAAAGACAAATATAAATTATAAAAGAGGTTAAATAACCAACCTTAGTAAATTTTAAAGCAATATTGCGATTTTTAAATAGTAACGAGTTCTTAAACTAACTGCAAACCTTTCTTGAGGGCAATCGGTACGTTTTCGATTTTTTTTTATATTAATTGAGGGAGGGAAATTACTCTTTTTTTTTATTATTCGTAACTGCCGACGCAGTTGTTAAACCCTTTCATATTATGTAAAACAGTACCTTAAGTGTCCGATACTTTAGTGTGCACCCTGAAGGTTAACTTTACGTTTAAGATGTGTAATGAAATTCTGATCAAAATTAATTTAACTTACATTTTCAAAATTAACATTGTAATAAGTTTATAACCTCACCATATTGTCAATATTTCTCCAACACATATATTGAAAAAGCCCTGGTACGGTCAACATTTGTACAACATTTAGTTACCCAACTAGGAAGTAGAACTTTAAAACAGGGAAATTATTTTATAATTATCGAATAGCGTTGCCTAAAGAATAGTTGTTATGTAGCGAATATCGTTGCGATAATTTTGTTCGTTAAAAAAAATACTTGCATAAGGGCTTTTACAACTGTTACTACTATATCTATAAGTATTGAAACCATATTGTAAAAGAGCCGTATACTTGCACAAAAAGCTTTTAGCCTTAGAGAATACTTGTATATATATGTTTTATTAAGGTTACACTGAGAGAAGAAAAAATAACCATAATAGGGAAATCACATATTGGGTATACAAAAGTTATATACCATTATAACATTGGTGACAGATAAACTGTTTTTTGTGGTTATACAACTCGCTTTTCTAAAACTACACGAAGTTTCCATTTACCACTAAACTACCATTGTATATCGGTTAGAACTAGTTATAAAGACTTGTATTATATAGGTACTTTTGTTGTATAACCATTATGAAACATTGTTTAACTGATATATGGTCATTATATACCAATAAGAACGCTTTGTATAGCAACAATAATACGGACTATATAGATAAAATGTATTGTATAGTAGTTTATACTACCTTTATAAAATTTATTGTCATATATATTAGTTGGGTATGACGTAGATATTGGTATAGAAATACAGAAAGTAATAATTGAAGCAATGGAAAAAGCCTCTATTATTATTATTTTCGGACTTGAAAACTAAAGTAAATATTGTAAATATCGCTCGCAAAAGATCAGTATACGGCGCAAGCCAAAACTATTTTCATACAAGTTAAACTTGCGCCAAATTCATATTAAGGCATGATATGCTAAACTGATGAATAATAAAATAAGTTACCAAATTCAAATTTATTTTTGTTGTTTACATAAGTAACAAATTTAATAATTTTACAGTCCCCTTATATTTTCGAAAGCGTTGCTGGTCACTGGAGAAATGTTACCACATTATTGAATAATCCTTTCTTCTAACTGTTCTAAATTCTCAGCCGTTTTTTTAAAAATATTGTTCTTCAAATGAGGAAAAATGAAGCAATTCATAAGTGCCAAACAACGTGATCTGGGAGAAAATTCAATGTTTGTTTCAATTCAAACGGTCGTCGACAAAATTGCATTAAGTAATTAATGGTTTCGGCGGATGTATGGCCGGTTGCACCGTCCTGGTAAAAATAACCAAAACGTAGTTCATCATCAAGTAATTGCTCCACAAATGGATTAAAGATATTGTCCCTATAACGCTGCACTGTAACTGTGTCATGGAAAGAAATAGGACCACACATTTTTTGAGGGTACAATGTGGACTCTACAAAGAAATATAGATTTGTACTACTCCACATGCCTGTATTCTGAAATTTCACATAACCGGTGAGGAGGAATCAGGATTCATCAGAAAAAAATATTAGGTCTAATAAATCACTTATTTCCAATAAATTTTGGGTAAACCACTGACAGCAGTTCCTGTGTCTTTCAAAATCTGCAGCTTGTATTTCTTGAAATACTCATTACTGAATTATCCAAGAAATTGGATAAATTAACGAGGAATCAAATTACTTGTAGGGAGCGGGTGGAGTATCGCGCTCACCACAAAATTATACGAGACCAGTCGAGTTTACGGTGTGCCACTAAACTTCGTTCCATGTTACTAGTACGTTAATGTAATCTTAAATAGTCTGAAAGCAAAATTTGATTGCGTAGTGTGTTTTATAAACAATAACGTATTTTCCCTTCGATGTAATTTGATTTTAATGTCTTATATGTAAGTATGCTATATCTTATAAGGGCATGTTAGGTACATCTTAAGCATATTTTAGTGCAAAGTCCGCATATTTATCTTAACCTAAAAAAAACTTGTGGCCATTTTTGTTAACAGTTTTGTGTAGGGGCAATTCCGCTCAAATTGTGCGTGATTACCCCATCGCTGAGCAGCATTGCCATAACCAGTATATCAGTGTTATTTTATTTTATCACTTATATTTATTTATTTTTAATCGTTTTTGTTCCAGATGGTTCGTAACAGGAAAAGAACAACAGCTAAAGCCCAGTGGTCTTCAGAATCTATGGTGGCTGCTATAGAAGCTGTTAGATCCGGGAGAAAAATTAAAAAATGATTATTATAAACCTCGTCTAAGAAGAAAACCTACATTTTCTAACGAAGAGGAAGAAACAATTAAAACGCATATTTTAAAACTATCCAATCAATTTTATGGTCTGTCTTTTTAACTCAGAAGAATTGCATTGAGTTTACAGAAAGAAATGATATACAGAATATGTTTAATCCAACCGCTCGTTTGGCAGGAAAGATTTTTAGAAAGAAATCCACAAGTAAGCCTTAGAAAACCAGAGGCAACTAGCCTTAGTAGGGTAATGGCATTTTCTAAAGAGAATGTGGCAACATTTTTCAGGAACTTAGAAAATCTTATGGAACGCTACAAATTTGATCCGTCCGTAATTTACAATATGGATGAAACAGGGATCAGCACTGTACACAAACCGAACCGAATATTAGCACCCAAAGGTCAAAAACAGGTGCGAATAGTGCCTTTAGTGCATTTGGAACGTTCATTCTCCCAATGTTTATATTTAAACGACAAAGAATGACTGCGTTGCTTCAAAAAAATGCCCCTCCCTGAGTCAAACTTTACATGTCAAAATCCGGCTGAATAACAGATTATTTTGGGAATGGTTGAAACATTTTGTCAAATACTCGAACGCTACTAAGCACCACCCTGTGCTTCTGATTGCTGATAACCATGCCAGCCATATCTCCCTAGAAAGTTACAACTACTGCCGAGACAATGGTATGACTATGCTTACTATCCCCCTGCATACCTGCCATAGACTTCAGCCCCTAGATATATGTTTCTATTATCTAATAACGTATCGTATGGATGAGTAGCGTCTGTCAAAAAGGCGGTAAAGGGATTTGCTTCTGCAGGAATATATCCTCTAGACCCCGATATATGCGATGGAGATTATCCAGATTTTGCTGATGAGCGTAGCAATGTCACGATTTTGAATAAAACAGCCAAAATTTTGTGGAAGAGGAGCTACAGCCCTCCACTGGTAAGGACCCATTAAACTAAATACTGATGCTGCAGTTAGTGTAGGCGATGATTTGATTATCAATAAAGAACATTTTACGAGCAAAATTAGTGAAGAACCTTCTATCAGCAAAATCAGTGAAAAACCTTCTTCCAGCAAAATTCAGAAAACAATACAAAGGTATAAACTAAATGCGTCATTGGAGGAAATTGCACCTCTCCCGAAAGACGCATCCATTTCGAAAACAAATAAAAAAACAGGATGTTAGAAAAAAGCAGAAATCCGAAATCTTGACGTTAACGCCAATGAAAGTTGTTTTAGAAGAGAAACAGAAGAAAAAAGAAAAACGAAACAAACCGCCTGCTAAAGGTAGTAAGATCGAAGAAGAAAAAATAGCCAAAGTGAGAAAAAAAGTTTAATTTGGTACTAGTTCTAGCGAAGATTCTGATGTCAGCATGACAGAAATTTGTGATGATAATGACTTGGACGATATAGGCGATAATCAAGATACAGATAACAATGTTTGTGTTCTTTGCGGTGAATTTGGCCGATGCAAATAGCTATGATTCTGGTGTGTGAACTGCGCAGATTGGGTGCACGCAGAATGTAGCGCTGGTAACAGTGCTGTGAGCTATGTGTGCGACAACTGTAACTAAGACGTTTTTTCAACAATTTTTTATACTTTATTACTTATACTATATATTGGTGATTTAGCTTACCTACTAGGTTTGTTCGTTCTGTTTATTCTTTTACCCCTCTCTATTGGGTAATTGCGCTCAAGGACGATATGTCAAATTTAGGATGCTAAACAACAAATAATCAAAATTTGTAATGTACAGTAAATGTAAATACTACAACAGTATGTGCTTTTCTGCAAGGTACCTCTTACTAAAGACAACCTTAAATGCAAAGCACACTTTGATGCTAATAATTTTTGCTCGTAGCATTATGTATTGTCGATAGAAGTCCAAAATATTATCATTATATCATTATTTCGAAAATCCTTGAATATCAACCTTGAACGGTCAATATTATTTGGGTCTGCCTCTCGATTAAAGGCTAGCCTGAACCGATATAATGCAGATCAACGCCACCCATCGCTTAAAAAAGTGAATGACGAACTCTGACCCATTCAAAAAAGTTTAGATATTCCAGCAATAATGACCTACAAATGCCGACAATTGCTGAATATATTAACAAACTTATTATCGACTACATTACTACAAATGGACGGACGTTTCCTTCGAACTCACTTAAATCATACAGACTACCGAGCCTAATTTAAAATTCAAAGTAAATATTTTCCTGCTCACCCCCCTTCTCTAACCTTCTGTCTATTAACCCAACCGCAACAAGCAATAATTTGAAGATTCAGTATTCAACTTCTCAAGATCCGCTGAGAAGGTTAACTATATACAAATGAAATTTAATAGTCCGACCAAAAATAATTCCAAAAATGAACATGATCCTAGTGTAGTCAATATCGCTAATATGGTAACATTGACAATAATAATTAGGGTGAGGGTCGTTATACACCTATTAGTTAAAATAACTAGACGAGAGTTGCAGTACGTGGCGATCATCCATATCAACCCAACCAGGACAGCGAAAGATCCGTATATGTTCAAACCGTCAAACACTAGCAAGGCGGTCCATTGCGGGCAATACGCACTGTCTCCTTTATCCGTAAAACTCTAATTACACACACTATATTTTTAGAAGCTAAGCTGTGCGTCAGAGCAGTTACTTAATGTCTGTATTAACAAGGGCAATTTTCGCTAACGCTCGTACCGTAATTTTTGAAATCGTGTGTAGTATGCTTCTTACCACTCTTGGTATGTAACATAATATTTCATTTCCTTTCTAAAATGTACTATCACTAAGTAACGCACAATCAATAAAACATTTCAAAAATATTTTTATTTTATTTCATTTTTTTATGATTTTACGAAATTTGCTGGAAAGCCAATTACATGAAACACAGAAGATAAGTATTCATGAAAAAGGTAGGTACTTCTTCCTAGATACCCACATTTTTTATTTCAGTGTAAAGCATTTATTTTATCGCTTTAGTGCCTCTTTTAGTGTAATAACCCTGCCAACTGTCAAAATTTCAAGGTGAAGGATATATAATTTGCTCTCCATTTAATCAATGCTAAACTCGAGATTTTGTCGCTTTTCGTTGTTTGCTTTTCTGGGACGTTACTTTAAGGTCCCTTTCCTTTTCGTCGGACTCAGTGTTGCTAACCGTAGCGAAATTCCGCTACGCATAGCGGGATTTACCCTCAAGAGCGGCGTAACGGCGGTTGAGGATGTAGAGAATCTTAATTTTCTTATTACCTACACATTAGTTTTTTACTTATTTCAAATTTCATAATATTTTTTTCTTGTTTAAGATTGGTAAATGTTTTCTTTCGGATTTATTTTAGTTAACAATTTAAGGATTTCTTTCTGATGGACAACTCTATACACGAACTTGTCTTAAGTTTGTTTTTTACTATTAGTTAAGTATTGGCCGTACTTTTAAAAATATTAACAAAACACAATATCTGACGCTCGGTGCTACTATCTTCCAATGAGCAGCCAATGAATTTAAACTGCTTTTAATGACACAATTCAAAAAATAGATTATAAGTATTCTTACTTACCCTGCACAAAATGTCAGCCATAATCATACGACCCTCAGCATCAGTATTGATAACCCTAACTCTAGCTCCTGATCTTGCAGTAATGACTTCATCAGAAACATAACTGTTGGAACCAATACTGTTTCTATAAACCAAAAATTCTATGTTAGTAGCAAGTAGTGTCAGCGTCTATAAAAAAAATGCGTAAAATATAAAAACCAATACCCACTGATTTATTGGCAATTACTGCCGTAGCTTGATTAAGAATAACCTCACCTTTTATATATTTATTCATTTGACAAACATGAACGTTTAAATATAATTCATGTAAATTGAATATAATAATTCCGGCAATGCCTGTAGAATTTTTGAAGGTGTCGAGATATGCATTATATCACCACTAATTTAATATTACATACGATAAAAGAGACAAAACTATTTGTAAGAGACAGAAATCCCCCGCTGATTGCTTGATTTCGGCGTGAAATTTACCGAAACATGTTATCCTCACTGCTTCAAGAATATAATAAATTATATTAAGCGATTATAATTTGAAATGTGATGGGGAAAAATTAACGGGATATATGTTACAGGGTATACAACGAGGTATACAATATACAGGTATATGTGGTCGTCTAACTGTTTTAAGTAATATATTTGAATTATATAAAAATTAATATATTATGGAAATTTAAAGAGAGTACGGCAACAATCTAAATTTTTTATTTGAATTCCTTTCGTAGCTCACCAGCCGTGTGGCAACCTTTAGGAGCATTATTAAGGATATCCTAAGAAGTATAATATACAATTATTTCCACAATGCACCTAAAATATCTAATCTTCAATGATTAATTGAATATTCCTAGAAATCAGACCATTTTTAGCATTGGTATAACTTAGAGTAAAAGGAAATAATTGATTGATTGATAATGCTAATATTTACTGACAACCAACAGGTATTAAGCTCTACCGCTAAGCAGTGCTGCGGCCTTAGATGCATAGCACGCTTTGGATAAAGAGATTTTTGCTAGGCAATTTCGTAAATGACATTTTTTAGGACAAACCACGAACCGCATGCATGTGAGTGGTTTTGTCAAAAATGTCATGGGTGATTACCATGCAAAGAGTGAGAAAATTTTCTGATTACCTACCTCACTATTCCGACTCCTACAATCACCTTCACATTCTTGGGTTGCAACAGATTGACCACTTGCATGAACCCCGTTACAGCAGCTGCTCCGCATTTATCTCTGGACATACCAATCATGTTACCGCTGATCTTAACATCAGCGCCACCAGTGTCGTAAGTAACTCCTAGAAATTACATAGGATAGTAAATCTGGATTTATAAACTCGAAAAGTTGGCGAGGTTGAGGTTCAGTTGGTGTTGGAAATAAGAGTTTAATTTAAACTAATGGGAACACTAAGTTCCATTTATACACTCGTTCATGTTGTTCATGTAAAGCTCATGTAAGGTTTGAAAACTTCCCAGGTAGTTCGAGATAACCAATTTTTATGCTCGGAGTTCGGAATATCTAACCTCACAAACTTGATCATAACTTCAACCTCACCAACTTTTCGAGTTTATAAATCCACCTTAACAGCTCACAACCAGGAAATTTAATTCAATTTCGACCTAACCTGACACTTTTATGGACCAAAATAACCAGTGACAAAAATTGAATGTTCCACTGAAAATAGGATTTTGATAACTATTAGGGATATATTATATACGTTGTGTCGTCAAAGCGACCACTGTAAATGTTGTCGGTGGTGTGTGTGGCATTTGTTTTGTGCATTGTGTGATCTGGATAAAATGGATTTAGTGAATAGAGACAAGATTCCGGATCAACAAATGTTTGTAAATTTTGGAATCGTTTTATTAAATATTCTTCACTCGCTACATAAACCTTAAACCAAATTTTACAACAGAAAGTGGTTAGGAAGTTTGTAGTAGCACTCCAAAAGATCCTGCTAAACTTTTTGTAACAGTCCTTTTTCCATTTATACTACTAAAGGCGCGTAAAGGAAATTGATTTTTCATGAAGCTGACATAAAAGCCAATGCCAATTACGATCAATTAGTCTAATTCCTGTACCAGTTATAAGTAACAGTTCCATTGCATCCTAATACAATGTCTTCATTCGATTTACAAACATTTTTTGCGCATTAGCTTAAGGTGCCAGATTCAGAACTTACATGCCCTAACTAATTCTAATATTCATGTGTTCTTGAACAGCATTAACTCCGTAATACATATTACCACGACAAGTACTGAAGTTTATTGCATTGTCGTTTCCCTGCACATCCTAATTAGGTCTATCTATAACATTTTTTATGTCAGGAGAATTCCAAAAGCAGTTAAAACTGCTGATGAATTTTTGCTGCTAAACGATCTGATCATTATAAAAATTGCCAATAATAAGAACATTTCATGACGTACTGTGTACTATAACTATAGAAGATATAAAAAAAAGGGCAAGGGGTCAAACAAACATCAATACCACTGAATAAAATATAGATATAAAAATATGCACAAATCTTAAAACTAGAAATAATTGGCAATTTAGCGAGAAAAAAATCACAAATGTTAAAAATATTTTCCATCATTTTCTAAGCACTTAGCTATTCCTCTTTCAATAACAAGAAACAGGACTGCCTCAATTTCAGCCTTGGATAAGCTTCGAACGGCATTTCTTATCCTTTCCATCATGGTTTCCCTGGTTGTTGGTCTCTCTTGGAAAACCAAATTTTTTAACGTATCCCATAGGTAAACATCAAGGTAAGTAAGATGGAAAACATTTGTGCCTTTTTATCTCGCAAGATTGCTAATTTTTTCTAGTTCTGGTAAGATTTGTGCATATTTTATTCAGCGTTAATGATGTTTGTTTGGCCCCTTGGCCTTTTATTGTACTATTTATAGTTTATTACACAGTGGGTCATGAAATTAGTTGTTATCTTGCTTATTGCGGGTATATCGGGTGCCAGTAAACGAAAACTCAATAATTTTTTTAGGAAAAATGAAAATAACTCTGAAACCATTGTGTGTGATATTGACTTGCGGCTTAAACGAGTCGTTATCAATGCAAATTGTCTCCTACAACACCAAAAAATAGTTATACCATCCAGTTTAAAAATACCGAGAAAAATCAAGAAGTAAATTAGATTGGATAACAGTGCTATCTTTAAATTGTATTAGGAAGATTGTGATACTTCCTTAATCATTTATTTAAACTCAAGAAATTCCCTTATAAACAAGTTCAGATTCAAGAAAATCCGTTGAAGGATAACGACATAATGACAGTTTTTTGTAAATGTCCTAAAGGCTTCTCCCACTCCATTATTACGAGAGTGGAATTTTTTGCCGTAAAATAAGTTTTTAAAAATAAATGAGCATTACGGTCTCTTGCGGCAATTTCCGAAACTTTAAATTGTTTTCAAATAATTCCTTTGGTTTTTTTCAAATCCGTGAGACGTATTGTTTTCGAGATGTGGCCTCTTCGTATGCTTATCCGGGCATCCTGTATGTAACATTTTTCTTTTCCTTTATTTTCTTGTTGGTCTGAGTCAAAACCTACGCTTGCGGTTGATTTATTTACTTAGATGTTCCGTGAGTAATTTTTTTCTTTATTAATTCTTTCTTTCGCTTCTGCTATCTTCAAATAGCCATTTTATAGACCGCTCTTTGGTCAGTTAAAAAAAAATACTGTTCTATTTTATCTTTCCTGCTAGCGCAAGATGCCAAATCTTCTCGTCTTTAAAATAACACGTTCAGAACTTTTTACTTCAGAGAGAAATCTGCATTTTAAACAACTGATTAAAACTAAGATTGCCAAAAAAATTGTAGGCTTTTGAAAACCCATCAATCATTGTGACAATCCATCTTTTTAACCCCACACGATTAATAAATACTTTTTAAATTTCTCAATATTAAAAAATATAGTTTAATCGATCGTCTGAGGATCGCCCTAAGATTAAGGTGGTTTAATACAAACATTATATCATATCTAACGTCAGCGACCTGTTGTTATCCAGTTTTCAGACCAAACAACATTTAAATAAGATTTATATTTTTCCATTTCAGATTAGCATTTTATCTTAAATAAATAGAATTCCATAAGTGCTCTTTAACTTAAATGATCTGTTATTATATTTTCAAGAAAACTTGTGAAGTACTTCTAAGAACACAATTACTTTTACTTGAAATGAACACAATAAGTAAATAATAATTCACTACAAAAAAATACTTACTGGCGTAATCTGTGCATTAGTAGTTATTTATGTGCCAAGGGTATTAAGTAGATATTTATGCCCTAAGGGCGACGATTCTTTAACCGGAGGGCGTGTAAGTCGCCGGAGAACATATACCTACTAATACCCGCGGTGCATTAATAGGTTTTTGTCATACTAGTTCGTTATTGCACCTATAGAGAAAAAATCATTTTCATTTGATCAAAATCAAAAAATGTTAAATTGCCAATATTTCAGGTGTCAACTGTCAATTTTCGAAGTAGACAGCCTTACGCAAAGTTATTCTTATTTTTAATGCTGAATAAGATGAAGAGAAATGGGTAGTTTTCATTTATTTTGGAAAAATGGAGTTTTGACAGTTTCTTCAATTTCATTTTTATTTTTCCTTTTTGAACACACTGCATATTAATAACTATTGAAATATTACACGAAGCCTGCTAAAGTAGATCCCTTTCTACAAAGAAACCAACCCAAATTAAATAATAAAGTATTTCGTACAGGAAAAATTGATAACTATTTTTAGGTCTACAAACGACATTTTTTACATAAAATTTAAAATATGTCAAAAATGGCTGGACTTAGGTATAGAACGTTAGATTAGAATTTTACGTATAATCCAAAAATCAGATAATATATAGGGTGTCTTATTTAAAATAAGCAAGTTGACATCTACTTCCGGTATAACCGGAAGTGCCAGATTCTTGGAAATATTTTAGATCAATGGCCCCATCGACATTAGTAAGCTACCGAATCTTCAGATTTTTCCTTATTATAGTTTTTTTGTAATCGATCGATGGATCTCCCGGTGGGACACCCTGTAAAGTTGGTTACTAAGCAATAAAAACACAATAATGAACTACGAACTACTACGACATGATATGATATTTATTTAAAAATCTGTTGTGGAAAAGTTTAGTTATGTTTAGGTAAAAGAATAAACACTATTTTGTTAGCAACAAGCTTTATAATAATTAACGAGTAAACAAAACTTAAACATTAGTACACGGCCATGATCGACAGCACTACTGAATATTATAATGAAAGATGGCGAAAACAACTGACGCATGTGCAGCCAACAAAACAAACAGATCTATTGTTGGTTGCCTATAACAGAGTAACAACAATGTTATAAATACAAAAGTAGAAAGGGGTGTAAAAGTGTTTCAAACAATAATACTTTTAACACTCCCACATTTGAAATACATTTTACAATATGTTAACAAAGATCCTAAGCTAAACATTCCTAGACTTAACAACACTTTTAAAATTCGTTTATACCAAGGGCATCCCTTAACTTTTCAAAAGTATTTTTAGGCAAAGCCTTAGTGAACAAATCTGCTTGTTGCTCGCAAGATGCTACATACTTTGGAAAAATTAAGCCAGCTTCGAATTTCTCACGCACAAAATGAAAACGCACATCTATATGTTTTGTACGACTATGAAACTCGGGATTCTTTATAAGTCTAATAGCACTCTGATTATCAATGAACAACATCATAGGTTTGGACACAACCTCTTTAATATCACTTAACAGCTGTTGTAGCCAGGCAGCTTCTTTTGTAGCATTGGAGGCAGCTACATATTCAGCTTCAGTTGTCGACAAAGCCACACTTTGTTGACGTTTACTTGCCCATGTGATTGGTCCATTGCACAATTTAAAAACGTAGCCTGTTGTCGATTTTCTAGTCTGACAATCTCCAGCATAGTCTGCATCTGCATAACCAACTAAATCGTCAATATTAGTTGTATTCTCATATTTTATGCCATAGTTAATAGTTCCATTTAGATATCTTATTATGCGTTTTACAGCTTTCCAATGCATAATGCTATGGTTTTCTAAATATCGGCTCACAACTCCCACAGCATGCATAATGTCAGGTCGACTTACTATTGCTGCGAACATTAATGATCCAACTGCTTGTCTATATGGAACATCTGAGAGTAACTGAACAGTCTCAATTGATAGGTTTGTATGTGGGTCTTCAGGGGTACTCACTGGTTTTGAATCTTCAAGGCCAAACTTCTTAATTACTTGCTTGATATAATTTTGTTGACTAATGATAATTGACCCATCCACACATCGTTTAATTTCAAGTCCAACAAAGTAATTTAGTACATCACTAGCAGTCACTTCAAACATTGTCTGTAATTGAGTCAAAACTGTCTCTAAAATCATTTTATCAGGTGAGATAATTAGTCCATCGTCTACATAAATTATTAATAGAACCTTTATATCATTAACATAACCTATGTACACGCACTTGTCAGCTTCTGTTTGCTCAAACCCAAAACTTTTGAGAAACTGGTTAAACTTTGTATTCCAGCACCGAGGTGCTTGTTTAAGTCCATACAACGATTTTTGTAGTCTGCAAACAAGGTTATGTTTACACTGCACACCTTCGGGTATTGTCATATACACTTCTTCTTCTAGCTGTCCATGGAGGAAAGCAGTTTTGATATCGAACTGTCTGATCTCATAATTTTGTTTTGCTGCTATAGCAAGAAGCACTCTAATTGAATCGTATCTGGTTGTGGGTGCAAAAATCTCATTGTAATTGATGCCTTGTTCTTGTGCAAATCCTTTTGCACACAATCTGGCTTTGTATCTTGAGATCTCACCTTCATTATCCCGCTTGACTTTGAAGACCCATTTGCAACCAATAGACTTCTTTCCAGGTGGCAAGGATACTAGTTCCCATGTTTTATTCTTATTTAATGCTTCAAGCTCTTCATTGATAGCACACTTCCACTGACTTGAGCTCTCACCAGTCGTAGCTTCTTCATAGGATAAGGGAATGTCAGTCTCGACAAGATTAAGTTCGTAATCTTGATACTTAAGGGGTGTTTTAATTGATCTCTGAGGTCGTAGGATTGGGGCCCTTTCTTCAGCCTGTTGCTCTTCATCTTCTTCTTCACTGTTTAGGTCAACAATGTCGGGTTCATTGGCTTCAGGAAGTTCTGTGACGTCATCATATGTGGCCAAGGGTATTTTTACAACATTTGGCTTTTCTTGAAGGCCATTGAGCTTTTCACTAAAAATCACATTTCTTGAGACAGTGATTTTTCTCTTGACAGGATCAAACAGCCTGTAGTTTGTCGAA
The DNA here is from genome assembly GCA_963920685.1 of Polydrusus tereticollis. Taxonomy (NCBI): domain Eukaryota; kingdom Metazoa; phylum Arthropoda; class Insecta; order Coleoptera; family Curculionidae; genus Polydrusus; species Polydrusus tereticollis. The sequence goes on from OY987328.1 coordinate 140,592,849, forward strand.
TTTTTGTCATAACCCACAAAAAACAATTTTTGACTTTTAGGCTCCAACTTTGTCCTCTTCTCATCGGGTATATGAACATATGCTTGACAGCCAAAAATTTTTGTATGACTAAGTATAGGTTTTTGTCCTGTCCAGACCTCATAAGGAGTAGAATCTGGCGTCTGTGATGTCGGTGTTCTATTCAGGATGTATATTGCGGTGTTGACAGCTTCAGCCCACAGGTACTTTGGTAAACCTGCACAAAACAACATTGATCTTGCACTCTCTACTATTGTACGGTTGTCCCTTTCAACCCTACCATTTTGTTGGGGTGTATACGGGGCAGTCGTTTCTAGTTCAATACCTTCTTTCTTTAAGTAATCATTGAACTCATAATTACAATATTCTGTACCATTATCAACATGTAAAATTTTTACAGGGTGGCCATACTTAGCTTTTATTTTCTGGTTGTAAACTTTAAAACAGTCAAGGACATCTGATTTATTTTTAATAAAGTATGCAACTCTGTAGCCAGAACACTCATCTTTAAATGCTGCAAAGTACTTTGCTCCCTGTACAGATGGAGTTGCTATCGGACCACACAGATCACTGTAAACTCGTTCTCCAGGTTCCATTTTCTTATGGGGCACTTTTTTAAAGGGTAACTTATGTTGCTTACCATAAAGACATGCTTCACACAGAAAATTGTCCACATCACTTAGGTTTATACCAGTAACAAGTCCCTTTTTAACCATTTCAAGCAAAATCTTGATGTTTACATGTCCAAGACGTTCATGCCATATACGTAAACTGTCAGTTTGCGCCACACTTGCACTTTTAGATACTGTACGAAACAATAGCTTGTAAAGATTGTTAGCATCACGCACTGCACAAGCAACGAGAGTGTCCAGGTTATATATTTCAGCTCTGTCATTTTGCTTGATGATTGTCATGCCCTTATTTGTCACAACTCCTTCAGAAAACAGGTTCTTTCTCAAATCTGGAATGTACAAAACCTCGTTTATTGTAGAATCAGTCCAATCACCATTCAGTAACTTTTGAATTTTAATACAGCCTTTTCCTTTTACTTCGAGGCTTTGATTGTTTCCAAGAAACACACTTGTATTGGACACTTCTTCAAAAGTATGAAAGAAATCACGTCGGTAAGTCATGTGTTGAGAGGCACCACTGTCCATAATCCAGCTATCACTTACAAAGTGTACATTGGCATCTACAACGTTGAAGGCTGTTTCACTGGTTGTAGAAAAAACTTTATTCTCTCTTTTGTTCTCTGGGGTACTTTGGTTTCCAACCTTCTTTCTTGGGGCTCTACAATTTCTTGAAATATGTCCTTTTCTTCTACAGTTGTAGCATATAACTTTGCTTAAAAACTTTGGAGGTCGTGAGACTGCTGCCAGTGCAGTTTCATTTTCTTCATACACGGTCAAGTTTGATTCTTCATCCAGAAGTCTCGCTGTTAGGTTCGGAATTGTCTGTTTGGATTCATCAAGGGAAAGCCACGCTTGTCTTACATTTCTAAATTTTGAGGGTAGTGTACTCAAAACTTTAGTCATAATCGCGGCTTCGCTTATCGTTTCTCCTGCTTCCTTCACTTGTCTGGCAAGGCTTTCAACTTTAGAAACATGTTGGGCCACAGTGTCACTTGGATTCATTTTGTATTGATGAAACCTTTCGTGTACCAACATCTTACTGACCTCAGACTTTTGTTGATAGATTGAACCAAGCCTATCCATTATTTCTTTTGCTGTGTTGCAATTTTCAACTAAAGTGATCTGTTTCAAATCCATCGCAGTCGTTAGGGTAAACATGGCGATAGCATCCTTCTTGTCCCAATTCGCTATTTCATCATTGCTGGATTCCGGTTTAGGAACAGATCCGTCGACCAATCCATAAATTCCTTTGGCTTTCAATGCACATTTCATCTGAAACTTCCATTGGTGGTAATTTTCCCCATCAAACTTATTGATGCTAGCAACATCCACTTGGTTCGCCATTTTGTTACTCATTGCCGTTTGCCGTTCAGCTTGTCACAAAACTTAAGAAACAAATTCTTCGCGACTAAATAGTGTTTTCGAGATTCCGTTGTCACTCAGCGGTATCTGGGCCCATAACCTGTTTAGGTAAAAGAATAAACACTATTTTGTTAGCAACAAGCTTTATAATAATTAACGAGTAAACAAAACTTAAACATTAGTACACGGCCATGATCGACAGCACTACTGAATATTATAATGAAAGATGGCGAAAACAACTGACGCATGTGCAGCCAACAAAACAAACAGATCTATTGTTGGTTGCCTATAACAGAGTAACAACAATGTTATAAATACAAAAGTAGAAAGGGGTGTAAAAGTGTTTCAAACAATAATACTTTTAACAAGTTAGCTAGTTGCATAATTTAATAACACAAACCAGTATAAATTCAAAGCATAGAAAGTACAGCAACGTTGCTTTCTAGACTAATTTCGTAGAAGGTATGCCGTCTTCAACACTCAGACTAGATTCCGGGAAGATCCGCCATCTACAAAACGAGCGGTCGCCCAGGCAACGACGTGTTAAGCTTACGTGGCTGAGCCCAGGGGTTGAAACAGTATGACATGATGATATTGTGTGTGTGAGACGGACGGAAGTGGGTCTTGACGTGTTTAGTTTTTCGGTCGGACGAGGAGAGATCTGTAAAGGCTGAGACACAATCAAAAACTTAAGGAATAAAGAATAGGATTTAAGATTTAGGTATTAAGGAATAGGAGTGCAGGACAGAATTAAAATTTTATTACCTAAATTTAACCAATCCGGTTACTTAAAAACGGTGCGATTTTTAAATTCTATACTATTGTCCTAACCCCACTTTTTTGTTTACAAATACAAACCATTTTTACAACTTTGACAAGCTCACCTATACTTTTAAAAAATATGGAAGGAGTGCCAAAAAAGTCCTTAACTCTTTTGAGTAGTATGTTTGCAATTTCGGCAGCGTTTTATTATGAAAATACAATTTTGAGGTTATTATATTGTCAAAAGTCAAACCTAACAAACATGCCGACTTCTGATTGGCTGATTTCCTATTCCTTATTCCTTAAAACCAACAAATCGGTTTTTTAAAGCTTAAATCTTTTTCCTTAATTCTAAAAATTTCATTGTGCGTTGTTTACATAGGGCAACATATGTTCGTTCTTAAATCTTAATTCTTATATCATAAATCTTATTTCTTATTCCTTAAGTTTTTGATTGTGTCTCAGCCTTAACAGCTCGCGTGGAGAAGAAACGGTTTTCCTCGCGCGATTAGCGAGTTTTTAGTTGTTTGATGGCAATTAAAGCCAAGTAATTAAGTCGGTCAGTTCACGGTGTTATCCCGAAGATATAGTAATGTGATTAATGTATTCAGACTTAATCGAAGTTCCATATCCCGCCTTGGAGAAAGCACACGGGCTTCCCGCGGCATTTGGCGCGGTTTTAGTTGATTTGATGGTATTCAAGCCATGCGATGGGTTGGAGAATTCGCGGTATTGTATCCCAAAGGTGTATATAATGTGATTGTTACACTCCAACTAGTTCTGTTTATCTGTTGTAAAAAGAAATCTCAAGTTCGTATAAATGATAAATCCTCGAAGTTTTAAAAATACAGTTGAGTATCCCGATAGTATTATTTATTTAGTGATGTACAATGTATAGCTGTTTTAATGTAGTGAGTAGTTAACATACCAAGTCGTAAAAGCAAAAAGCATTTGCTGTTATGCAGAACGGATGTGAAGATAAGTAAATGAAATACCAGAAGTGAACTGACATATTTTGAACCAAGCAACCTATGGAAATACAGTATTTATGTTTGGCGCAAGCATATAATGGGGCGTCAACAAAATCTTTAATAGCCGGGAGTCGCTTGCGACTTTATGTGGATTGTATATAAAAACGTTGATGCTAGAAGGTGTGTAGCGGGTCTCTTTTTCGACCTATCTCGCGAATTTTATAGTATGATAGTCTAGACATAGACTTCATTTTACAAAAATTGTCAGTAAATGGAATTAGAGGGGAAATGTCCTCCTATCTATCTGATCGGAAATTTTATGTTCAAGTAAACACTTAAACCTCGAATAGGGCATATACTGACATAGGGGTGCCTCAGGGTTCTGTACTGGGACCACAACTTTTTCTTCTTTTTATCACTGATATCACAACTATAAACAAAATACTAAAGTTGTGTCGCGTCAAATGTTGTTGATGACTTTCATAAGTGGTGCAAGAAAAACAGCCTAATATATAATTTATAAAAGACAGTGTACGTTAATGCGACCATGGATACAGTGCGTAATGCGGAAAGTTGCAAATTTTTAGGTCTACACTTGGACCAGTTTAATACATCGAAATCTCATATTGAGTATGTGGCAAAAAATGCGGCACTGCATATTTTGCAATATACAGGGTAATTCAGGACGAAATGTCAATATTTTAGGTACGTATTCGGGGACCCAAAATAAACATAAAAGTTCCCGGTTGTTACCGAAATACAGGAGTAAACAATATTCAAATTAAAATTTTTATTAAAACATTTATAACAAATTGGCTAGGTTTTATAGTTTTTAAAAATGTCACCGTTTACTTCTAAACAAAAGTCAGCTCTCCGATTAATAGCTCGGCTCGCTCTATGAATGGATGCGGGTATGTAGCGTGAAAATTTTTATAGGACCATCGGTCTTTATTCTAAAGATTACTAATACCGTCGCGAGTGAATTGTGCTTCATCAGTGAACAGAACATACTTATACAGTCTTCTATTTGCAATAATCCAATTGCAGAATTGCATGCTTAACGCAAAATTACTATCTTGCAAATGTTGAGCTCGTTGTAAGTGATATGCGTATAAACAATTAATGTGAAGATCCCTCCAAGCAGACAATTGTGTAATTTGATAAGTATCGGTAATTCGCCTTGTACTTAAGCTTGGATCATTTTCGACGGCGTTAAGGATAGCCTCTTCTACTTGAACATCAAGTCCTGATTCCCGTTCAGATACAATTCTCGCATTTGGGAGCATATCAGATTCTTCAGCAGTAGTGAGAACCTGTTGAAAACCCCTTCTATCTGGTACCTGGTACTCCCCGATTCGGAAATCTACGCTGGTACTCGGCGACTGCAAGATTTGAGCTTCCGTTGCACAAGCCATAAACGAATATCATATCAGCATATTCACGATGGGAGAATGCCGCAGGCATAATGAAATTAATCTAATGTTTAAATTGTCAGAAAATACAAATGCTGAACACGATTTGACAGTGACAAATCTTATTCTTATTAATACCAAATGGGGTTACTATTGCTAAGCAACAGTGCCAAGGCAACAGAACATACTTTTTGAAAACTATGAAACCAATATAAAACCTACCCTGTCGGCAACGGCAGGGCTATTCCCGTCCGTTACCGACCCATGTTTATAGAACTTTTATGTTTATTTTGGGTCCCTGAATACGTGCCTAAAATACTGACTTTTCCTCCTGAATCACCCGGTATACAGGGTGGTCCAACGAAAACTTAACACCTTGTAATTCCTGCTTTAAAATGAAAATGTGGAAAATTGCTCGGACCCATCGATTTCTGATTCGAGGGGGAATAACTTTTTCGCTTTTTTCATCTCCGTAACTTCAACCCACCAACGAGTGTGAGCACAATCCCCTGATTTTGAATAGGGATGAGGGGTGTTGCGATACCTCATTTTCTTATCGAGTACTATCTGACCCTAAAATTTCGCTTCAAAATTTTCATCTTTAACGAAATGACAGCTAAAATAGTGGAAGACTACTTACTTTTGTGATTAGTTTATTAAATGCTCAGAATGGCCACCATTCACTTCCATGTAGTAAAATAAGTTTTGCTCAAAACGTTCACGTACATTACTCAACATTTCTGGTGTAATTTGACGGCATTCAATAATGATCCGAATTCGCAAATCATCCAGTGACTCAGGCTGGGTAGCGTAAATCTTAGATTTCAGGTGACCCCATAGAAAAAAGTCCAGTGGAGCCAGATCAGGTGATCTTCTTTATTCTCCAATACTTGAACGAGGGCTGGATAAATAGCGTTCTCTAATAGTTCTAAATAAATTTGGCCAGTGAGATTACCGGGTATAAAAAAAGGGCCGATTATGTGATTTCCATAAATACCCGCCCAAACATTTAACTTTTGGGGATGCTGAGTATGCACTTCATGAAATAATCTTAGATTTTCATCTGACCAATACAGACAGTTATGCCTGTTTACAATGCCATTAAGGTAAAATGAACACTCATCCGAGAAACAGATATTGAACATGTAGCTAGGATTATTGTTAATAATTCCACCGACCACTTCACAGAACTGGAGTCGGCGATCGAAATCATCCTCATTCATTTCATTTCGCTTCGTCTCTTTCATACAACCTCTTTTTGTTTCCGAGTGAACCAGTAGCGTCAAATTTGGCAACCAGTTGCACAACGTAAGTAGCGGATACATTTTTTTCAGGATGTCGTTCATTAAATAAAGCCGCTGTTACTCTCGCAGAGTCGTTATTTCTAAAAAATAATTTTATCATTTCCACCCTTTCTTCTACGGAATACACCATTTTAATTCTACTACAAAGTTACAATAGCTTTGACACAGTTTTAACGTTCTTAAAAATTCACGATAGACTAAGGTAAATCAAAAACATGGTCTGTCTACTTTTTTGGACAAAAAATTAACAAATAAATAAATAATTCAAATGCGTCTGATAAGAGTAATATCCTCGAGGTAAATTCCACATTCTCTACTCGTACACCAGCGTTCTTTACTACATGGAAGTGAATGGTGTCCATTTTCAGCATTTAATAAACTAATCACAAAAGTAAGTAGTCTTCCACTATTTTAAGTCATTTCGTTAAAGATGAAAATTTTGAAGCGAAATTTTAAGGTCAGATAGTACTCGATAGGATCTTCAAAATGAGGTATCGCAACACCCCTCATCCCTATTCAAAATCAGGGGGTTGTGCTCACCCCCGTTAGGGGGTTGAAGTTACGGAGAAGAAAAAAGCGGAAAAGTTATTCCCCCTCGAATCAGAAATCGACTGGTCCGAGCGATTTTCCACATTTTTATTTTAAAGCAGGAAAATCGAGGTGTTAAGTTTTTGTTGGACCACCCTGTATGTAATATTGTATATTTACTGGTACTGGAATGAAAATTATTGTAATGAAATGTATATAATTTTAATGACGCGTACATCCATGTTTCGATGGCTGCTTTTTGCAAGTATGAAATATAGATTTTGATTTTGATATATTTGCAATATCTGAACTTATTTTTCGAATTACCTTTCCCAACAAGGAATAAAGTCTCCTTGATCGATTCTGGAGGTTGATACTCCATAAACAGTAATCTTCCTTGATGTCTTTCTTGCACACTGGCGGCCCTGTTAACTGCTTCGAAAAGTGGGTATTCCTTGGCAATTTGTTTTATATCACTGATAACATTTACTTTAATGGAAGAGTTGGAGAAGAGACTGGTGATATATTGTTCAACTCGTGGAGGTGACATCCTAAAATGTAAATAATTAGTGATAAAGAAAATATCGAATGTTTGATCGTTGCCAAATTATTCATCCTACATCTAAATACACGGTGCATGCTGTCCGTTAAGTGCCGGTTTAGGCAACTCTTGGGAAAACGTGTATCAGCACGTCAAAGAGCATATGTTAGTAAATGCTGTGTGCGTGCGATTTCAATCTATGCTATTTTTGGATTGTAAATTACATAAGGATTATAACTTTTTCAAGCAGTTATTGGCATTCAGTCATAGCTAGTCAAAAACGCATCGCGACGGTACTTGTAAATCGTCATTGGGACGCAAGCTTTCTATTGGGCGAGAAATAGGTTTGGTCGCATTGCGCGCCGGTCGATCGAGAGACAAGAAGCACGGCGCAAGGGTGAAGTCAGCAGTCTTCTACGATGGCTCCGTGAAGCAGGTGCTCTTACGTACGTTTACGAATTTAAGGCCTGTTTGGGGCAATTGAGAGTTAACTCCAAGATGGCTTCGTGAAGCAAGTTCTCTTAGGGACGCTTCACGATCTTAAGGTCTTTTTGGGGAATTATTGTTTTTTTCTTAAGTAGAACTAAACAGCTAGCGATTCCGCGTTATCTGACTTACGAAACTAAACTCCCTACGATACCGGGGCGTTTTTGTTCATTCATTTTCATTTTTTGATTGCTCGACGCCCCTATGCACGTGCCCAGTGTGCTTAGTGGGTAAACCGGCAGTACATTCCGTAAATATGTCCAAAGTTATAAAAAAAAGTTTTACGCTGTTTTAGACATAGCACTAGCCGAATTTATCACAAAACTCCATTAAGTAATGACAGAGATAGTTCAATAGTTTAGTTATATAATTTCTACCTTTCAGGGTCTGCATCACCGATATCACAGGCTACCCTTCTACCACTCTCCAAAATTTTGGCTTGTTCTATTAACTTATTTGTTTGGTTTTTGTCGTTAGTCCACACACCCAAATATTCCACTTTGTTGGTCTTTGACGGATCATGTTCTCGGACTTGTATTGGCTAAAATAGAAGTGAAAAAGTTTGTTAAAATTAACAATTCTTTAAGATTGGCTAAACCTTTATAGGTTTCTCTTTTTAGTGCATTTCTGCTTTAATTCTTTCTTTCTGTAATCAGTGTAAATATTTATATACCCACATGTTATTGCAATATCCCATGATTGTTTAAAAACAATTCCATGAATAATATTAAAGCATTTATAGACACTTATCGACCCGATTAAAATAAACATTTAATCACACCAAGTTGTTTTTGATGTAAATTTAAAAATTATTATTTTGTCATGTATATTACTATTATTAAATTTTAAGCAACTTTAAAGCCGCATCCTCGCTAGTCGCGCAAAACGTTTGCAAATATTGGCAAACCTTTCAAGGTATTCACGCGACCAGTGTTAGCAAACGTTTGAACTTGTTCCCAGCCAAAGTCGGTACCTCAAAGAAATTGGTCGTTCGCGACTGCATTTCTGGTGAGAACAGACAACAAAGAAGACTACTAATTCAGATGAAAAATACAGTTATAATATAAATAAGAAAAGAATCCATACGAGTCCTAGGCTATACTTTCTGTAACGCAATTAAAAGAAAAAAGAAAAAGAACTAAAATTTCCATCATTTTATTTTAAAACAAATCAGGAATTATTACTGAAATAATTTGCTTTAATACTCTAAAAAGGTTCATCAGACTTGCATTCGAATCCCCTGTAGTCAAAAAGCGGAATGTAATGGCTAATCTAACATCAACGGGTTGACAATTCGTTTTGTGATTCGCATCTCGTTTTCGAACTTTTTCAGTAATGTTTAAAACCAAAGGATCAAAATCTTGTCTAAACAAGCGAGAAAAATTTCTAAGTAAACTACTTTTATCCCTATACATAATATATGTTATTTAGTAGTTTTATAGAACTTCTTGCGGTTAAAAAATGAGATGTTCAAAATCTATGTTTCTCGACTCATTTTTTTTTACGTTCTTTATTTAGATCTAATAAAAGTAAACATGTGGCACTAATAACAAGTTTTTGGAGCCATTTTAATTATTTAAATGTTGAAATTAATACTTTCATATTATATGCGCGGTTTTACGTTTTATTAGGTTATAATCAATAGATCAGCGAAAAATGCTTGCAAGCACCTTTGTTGTTCACGAATGTATAAAGAAGATGAAAACAAACAAGCATTTGCAAACGTTTGCTGTGAATGCTTTTTCGGTTAGGAAGCGCCATAATGCCGGGCACCAACCGGAGCGACTAAGATTAAACGCTGCCTTTGTTGGAAAAATACTAACCGTGTATAAAGCTTCTAAGGCTCCCAAGATGGTAACCAGTTGTCCATTCTCAAATTTAGGATGCTGCTCCAGTACCAATAAAGGCTTTTTGCTACCAGCTTTTAAGGCCCTTTTAATTCCAGCGGCAGCACTGTTTTTAAGAACCGTTACGTCATCATAGTCCTGATCTAATGGACCTATGGAAACGAAAGCATTGATCCCCTTACCATATATTAGAAATTTAGGATGTCTCGGGTAAGAATGCACTGTACAGGGATCTCGTTAACCATAGGACATGCAAAGATTATTAAATTTAAAAAAGTTGCGAATTGCTGAAGAAATTCCGAATATTTTTGAAGATATTTGGGAAAAACTTCATTTCGAAGTCGCAATCGTTTTTTTTTTCATGTAAATAATTCCTCTACAGTTTAATAATTGAAAAACTAAATAAAAAGCTCCCTACATCTTTCGAATGCTTAAGCATTCATCACCAGGGGATACTAAAAAGTTAAGAACGAACAATAAATATAAAATATAAGTTTCAGTAGGACTTACCTAATTAACATTGAGTTTAGCGAAACTCTAATGTAAGTTGTCTCAAATTAATAAGTAAAACTCTACAGAATGAGAAATATAAAGTTGAACTTAGTGTATGAACTCAATTGTATTGAGATTCTGGTATAAATAAAGTTTTGATTATAAATGTGAAGTTTTAATTAGTGAAGAAAACATTGTGGATAAAGATAATAAATTGAGCTATAACATTTTAAGGAGAAAAGTTTTTTTATTATGAGAGTTTTTAGATTTTTTTGAAGTTATTAAATTTCAAATTTAAGATGAAGGTTAAAATATGATTCTAATCGTTAGAAAATGTATTGTTAGTGTTATTAAGTAACGTGGTAATATGGAGCTGTCTGCCAAAAGGGTATATTTGTATCATGCTAGAGAAATTTAAAATTTTTTTGTAAATGTGGTTATAAGAGATTAAATATAACCTGTGCTTAATCACAACCGTGGTGTCTGCTGCAACGTGATAGTTGAAGTGAGGTTTTTTTTCTGATTCTATTTGAAATTGAAATTTCTAATATAAAAATATTTTGGAATAAATACAATTTCTGGATTAGTTTCTCTAATTTCCAAATTGTTTATACGTTCATAATGGTTTGTTGTTAAGTTCTTTCTATTATGTGCCATAATATTTAAACATTTTCAATTAGGTGCTTATTTGTATTGACGATGAATTTTTAGTACGAAACGTCTAATAAATAATACGGGTGATATGTCATTGGATTAAAAATGTAATTGGGTCATTTTGTAATGGAGGAAAAGTGGCACTGAGAATGTAAAAGGGTGGTTCTACAGGAATCGGGAAAATCATAGTAACCCAAGAAAATAACATAAACCACAAAAAAATATTAAACTTTTATTACAAATATTTAAAGGGTCTGTTCTAATTGAATTGGACAGTAAATAAAATTATTAGTTTTTCAACATTTATTATTTTTAAGGACTATTTAAAGGGCTAAAATATCAGTCCCCTGGAGTGTAACTGCCTTGGGTCTTATAACAAATATTGGCATATCTGGCTCTTAAATTTTTACACCTAATAATTTTATAGCGCATTTAAACTAAAAATAATTGGATTCCTTCGGGTAATAGGTATATCAGTTTTTGTATTAATAAATTTAGGTAAAAATAAATATTTGCCTGTGTAACTCATATTTAGTATCAGTCCCCTGGCTCTCCGTAAGATTTAAAAAACGCGCCTCTAATGTAAAACCAGTAAAATTCAAATTAGGCAGGCGCCGACGTTGGTTGTCCACGAATGGAGTGGGAGATGCTTTGGGGATGGATAGCATTTTATTTAGTGTGAGGTGAACCGTTACAGTGCGAGCACGTGTGAAGACCAGTCAATTGGCCAGTCCACTGGTAAGTGTTTTTAATATTATAATTTAATGTTTTGTCTTTTACCTTTATTTGAATGTGCGTATTTTAATAAACTCTAACCGTTGATAGTTAAAAACTTGTAGCAAACTGTAACCTAACAGTGATAATCTGTAAGTTTTCAAGATTTAATCAGTCCCCTGGCGCCAGTCCCCTGTCTATTTTAAAGCCAGGGGACTGATGTTTTTACAGGGGACTGATTATAATTATTTTTCTAAGGTAAGTCCTCGGGTTGTACATTCTTTTTTTTTTGTTTAGGATTGAAAATGCCTTCAAAAGCTAAGCAGTTAAAAGCGGAGCGCTTACAAAAAAAAAGGGAAGCTGAAAGAGCGCGTTATGAAAAAATTAAAAATGATCCAGTGAAATGGGAAGCACAGAAAGAGAAAGAACGAGAAAAATATCTAAAGAAAAAAGAAAAAGGCCAAAGAAAATCCATAGCTGATATGACTCCCCGCCAAAAGAGAACAACGAGAAAAAATTGGCAGCATTATTCGATTGAATTTCGTGCCAGAAAAAAACTGCGTGATGATACAAACAACTTTATGCAAAATGTAACTCCTCCCGACTCAGACAATGAACAACAAGACCCCCCCAATCCAAAGAGACAACAACGTAATAAACGCTGCGAAAAACGTTCAAGCAGAAACAGAAGGAAACGAAACAAGGAACTTAAAAAGAAAGAAGAAGAAATTAAAAAGTATAGAAGAAAAGCAAGAAACTACAAAGCAAGATATTATCGACTAAAGAAAAAAATTTCTTCCGAAAACAGGTCTGAACCAAATGTTCTCACTGTTCTCAGTCCTAACACGAAGATTTTAGAAATGGCTAAAGATCCTACAAAGAAAGAAGAACTAGTAAAAAAAGCATTATTTGGCGAAGCAATGGAAACCCAACTATGCGAAAACTATGAAAAAATAAAGTCACATAAAGAGAAAAGGGTTTTTAATAAGGTTATTAGTGGGAAGATTGTAAAAAAGTACAAATTGTGGAAAGTTAGCAACAAAGCTCTTTCATACAAAAGACTTAATCATGTGCACAAAAATGTATCTACCACAAAATTTGCATTGTTAGCAAAAAAGTTAGCTGAAAAGGTGAGAATTTTTTTTGAAAATGATGAAAACAGCCGGCTTTGTGCGGGAAAAAAAGAGTTCGTTGTACGAAAAGGAGTAAAAAACCAGAGAAGGTATCTTTCAGATTCAATAAGAAGTCTTCATCAAAAGTTTTTACGAAGTACAAAAATCAGTTATTCCCTATTTTGTCGCCTACGTCCGTTTTGGGTTATAGCTCCCAAAGTATCTGACAGAGACACCTGCTTGTGTACTACTCACAGTAATATGGACTTTATGATATCAGCGCTTAAGAACGCGAAAATATTGCCGTTTAACAACCATCAAACACTCCTTCAACCCCTTTGTTGTGACAAATACAACGAGAAATGTTTAGAAAGGTCCTGCAAAACCTGTTGTGAAAATACCTTGTTATATGAAGAGTTTGACAATTCAGTGAACATTAAACTAATTCAGTGGATATTCTGCAAAGTAGACTATGTTGATCCTAAAACTAAAAAAAACAAATGTGTAAACAAATACAAACAACAAGTATTTGAGTTACCACCTCGTGAGGTAATTTTAAAATTGGACAACGCTTCTTTAAACTTTTTTAATCACGAGAGAAATATTGTGCATCAATACAAACAATTTAAGCAGTTAAAAGATAGTCTTAGTAACAAAGATGCTATTATTCAAATGGTTTTTTCCCAGAATTATGCCACGAAATATGCTGCTGAAATTCAGTCATTTCATTTCGGTGGTTCTCGCACACAGCTTAGTTTACATACAGTTGTAGTGTACTCAAAAGACAAAATAAACTCATACTGTACTGTCTCTGCTGATTTATCACATGGCCCTGGTGCCATCCTTGCCCACCTGAAACCAATATTTATGTCGCTGCCCGAAACAGTTGAAAACTTACATTTTTATAGTGATGGACAGGTGACACAATACAGAAATAAAAGTATTTTCTACATTTTGGCCTGTGAGTTGGTAAATTTTTATCCAAATTTATCAAGATACACTTGGAACTATCATGAGGCAGGTCACGGTAAAGGCGCACCCGACGGAATTGGTGCTGTATGCAAAAGAACCGCTGACAGCATCATCGCAACTGGGGGCAATGTGACTAATTTGGAAGATTTTGTAAACGGCATTGGGAAAAGATGTCCAGGCGTTCAAATTTTTACCATAAAGCAGGAAGAAATTGAATCCATGAACAAAATGCTCCAGGAAAAAGTTACGGAAGTTCTGTCATTTCCAAGGACACTAAAAGTACATCAGGTTACTGGTAATATATTTTTACCAAAGAAAAACAGAATGAAAGCGTTAAGCTGCTTTTGCAATCCCGACGGCTGTGATCATTATAATTTAGGAGTGATTAATTACAAAAAAGAAGCATTATTGGAAGTGTCTACTATTTATTCTGACTCTGAAGATGAGGAAAAAATTGAAAAGAAAATTGTAGAAAAGAGAAACCAGTCTGACCAGGAAAATCCTAGCACTTCTTATGAAGGCTATAAAATTGGTGACTACTTATTGATTAAATTTAAGCAGACTAAGTCCAAAACAGAATATCGTTATGCAGGAATCTGCTCAGATGTTGACGAAGCAGAAGAAGAACTGCGCATTACGTTTTTGAAACTTTTTGATTATTGTGGAACGGTATTTACATTGAATGAGAAGGATGTTGCTGATGTAAGATTTGACGAAGTTGTAGAAAAATTACCAGTTCCTAATAATTATTTTAAAAATAAAACGCAATTTTACGAGTTCACGTCTGCGATTAACGTTTATGAAAAACGCTAAGATACTATTGTTTAGTTTCTGTTGATGCCTTAAAACAGTATTTTTTTACGATAGAATATATGTTTTATAAAAAAAGAATAAGAATTCCTTTGTTTTTACTACCTTAGGTAGGTTAGAATTGAATTATTTTGATCTTCTTTTGTTTTGTAAGTAGATGTAATACCAAGCATTTAAAAAAGCATAATATTTAGTTTAGTAATAAATTAGAAAATAAATACTCCTTTTTTTACTGCTTTTTTTCAGCCCCCTGGCGTTTTTGATCAGTCCCCTGTTAATTACACCTATATCGTGCCATAAAATTATTTCTGAATGATACAAAATTTTTAAAAATTTAAAAAGGATATATTTACTACTTTTGTTCAACTTACACAAAGCTAAAAATTGAAATTATCTGCCTATATAGTAACAACAATTTTTTTATTTAGTCCCCTGTCAATTTAGTCAGTCCACTGATGCGTTCTTTGTAAAAAGTGGCTAAATCTCTGAAAATTGTAGGAAATTTTACTGGCCCTTTTGGAAAGTAAATCTATACTTGAACCTTTGTTGTATAAGAGTAATTTTAAAGACATTTAACAAAAAAAACTAACAACACACTTATGCTTTGAATATGACCCTATTTGTATAGAACCACCCAAAAACAAAAAGAACGAGATCGTAAAAATTCAGTTTTATACCCAAATATATTCGGAATTTATTAAATTTGACAACAAGGCGTTGCAGGATTTGGGAATGCACATTTTTTTTAAAATTTAACAATATCTATATTATTATGTTCTGTGGTTTACAAGATCTCTGTAGAGTGCATTTCTAGCCCCGGGATAACCTATATACGTAGCCATTAAACAAAACCACTTAGGATTAGGAAACATACCTGTAGGTGAATGCACCAACTTTCTTGCAGGTAATTCTATTGGTAACACTGCTAATTCAGTCTTTAAGGCTGGATCCAATTCAAAAGCAGCAAGCAAGACTTTAGATAAGATATCTAATGATAACTTTTGGTCGGGTGATGACACAAGAACCAGAGAGTCATAGCTGGATGAGTCTATGCTGACTTCTGCTTTAAGGATGGTTTCTGGAGGGCTAAAATTTAGTATAGAAATTAATTCAGAGGAGGAGATATGCCAGTAATGGCGTATTTTATCTTAGACAACCTGCGTAACCTATATAAGGTTAAGGAAATTAAGGGACCAAACTTAAACGGATATCCCGAAATATTTTTTAAAATTAACTCCTCTACCTAACGACGAGACTATTTAAGGTAGAAACTTATAATAATTCTAGTATTATAGTAAATTTTATGTGCTCAATCAAATTCTAAAGTCAAAATTGTTAAAATATAGCCAGTGACGTAACTTTTGGAGGCATATAGAGAACAAACTAGTCTTAAGTTTTTTGTGTATGGATTAAAAACATTTTTTCAACCTAATTTGATAATACTTTTAAATAAAAAAAAAAAGATAATCTTGATCCATGTCGCTAAGGTACATCGTTTTCGAGAAAAATGGATTTGATTTAAATCAAATATTAATGATAATGTGACAAGGGCAAAAAAAGTTAAGAACACTTTTTATCTTGGCCTGATTCAAATAAAAAATGAATATTTGACATAATTCTGGTATGCAGCCCAATTTTTAAATACATCTTTCACGAAACAGTGTATTTTAGCGACATAGACAAGGAGTACCTTTTTAAAGAAGGAAGATATTCGAATTTGGTTGAAAATACGTTTCGAGTATACAGGGTGTCTCAAAACTCAGTATCAAGATTTTAGGGGCGTATTTGCCAGGTCAAAATAAGCCTTTTTTTTTCTATAAGCATGTGTCCGCAAACGCTTCGTCACCGATCTACAGAGTGTTAAATTTTCAAAAAAATTTTATTTTTTCCTTCATAGCTCTTTTAGTTTTTGAGATATTAAGATAAAATTTAAAACATAGATTACGCTTTAGGGCTTACATCATCTAGTATACCGAGTGATTGTAAGAATCTACAGGGAGATATTTTTTCAGGGGTCATGCTCCCTTTTCTCCGCATAAACTTTTTTATAGTGCGCTGCTGGCGGATTCTGAAATATGCAGTACATTCTTTGTTTTGTTTATAAACTTTTTTATCTCTTATAATTTTTATGCATCTAAGATCGTTATCGAGAAAAAAATTTAAACAAATTTTTGTAATTCGCCATATTTAATTGAAATTTTTCAATGAAACAATAAAAAAAACAATTAGTGGGCTTTGACTGCTATTTTCATTTTGACGTTTACGCTTATTTTGAAGCATTTGACATTATTTAAAAGTTGGTTTATGCATTTGACATTATTTAAAAGTTGGTTTATAACTTATCGTATATTTTTTGATTTGTTTAACATTAAAATGGAAAATGGACCATATTCATTTGAACATCTGGCTAATGGTAACGGGCTTAATGCTCAGAGGTTGTACGCGCTAAGATTTCCTAATCGCCGGCTTCCCAACTACAGAACTTTTATAAATTCCCATCAACACCTTCGGGAATACGGCAGATTTCAGACTCCAATGCACGATACTGGTAGACCAAGACAAGCACGCAACCCAGCAGTTGATGAAGAGATTTTAAATGTTATCGACGAAAACCCTGGTATGAGTACTCGACAAATAGCACGGCATTTGGATGTTTCCCGTTCAACTGTCTGGAGGGTTTTACACGAAAACATGCTATACCCATATCATATTCAGCGCGTCCAAGGTTTGCTTCCTCGAGACTTTCCACAGCGCTTGCAGTTCTCCAGATGGATACTGCGCAAGTGTACTGTGGATCCTGAATTTTTATCTCGTATCCTTTTTACCGACGAGGCTCAATTTACACGCGACGGAGTAGTGAATTACCACAATGTTCATATTTGGGCACTAGAAAATCCACACATGATCAGAGAATCTCGACACCAGAACAGTTTAGCGTAAACATATGGGCAGGAATAGTAGGAGATACTTTAATTGGTCCTTTTATTTTACCGCGAATTTTAAATGGTGACACATATTTAAACTTCCTACAGAATGAATTGCCTGCATTAATGGAGGATGTGCCTTTACACGTTCGTCAACAAATGTGGTTTATGCACGATGGGGCCCCCCCTCATTTTCGAGTCACCGTCCGCGATTATTTAGACACAGTGTTTCCCAATCGGTGGATTGGCAGAGCAGGTCCAATTGCTTGGCCCCCACGGTCCCCAGATTGCAACTCGCTGGACTTCTTTTTATGGGGGCATGTAAAGAGTCTAGTTTATGATGCAGGACCAGTGCCTTCCATCAAAGTTCTAACTGGACGAATTATGGATGCCTTTCAAACGGTAAGAAATAATCCCGGAATATTAGAACGCGTACGGCAGTCTATGAGAAGAAGAGTAGAGGGTTGTATCGCAGAAAGAGGAGGGCATTTCCAGCATCTTTTATAAAAAGTCAAAGTTGATTAAGTTTCTTATTTTTGAGGTAATGTTTAAATAATCTTATAACAAATAAGTATAGCGTCTTTTGTTTTCATTGTGGTATTTATTCCCCCCTGTTGTTATAAATGTTAATTAAATGTAGCTAATTACAAAAATTTGTTTAAATTTTTTTCTCGATAAAGATCTTAGATGCATAAAAATTATAAGAGATAAAAAAGTTTACAAACAAAACAAAGAATGTACTGCATATTTCAGAATCCGCCAGCAGCGCACTATAAAAAAGTTTATGCGGAGAAAAGGGAGCATGACCCCTGAAAAAATATCTCCCTGTAGATTCTTACAATCACTCGGTATACTAGATGATGTAAGCCCTAAAGCGTAATCTATGTTTTAAATTTTATCTTAATATCTCAAAAACTAAAAGAGCTATGAAGGAAAAAATAAAATTTTTTTGAAAATTTAACACTCTGTAGATCGGTGACGAAGCGTTTGCGGACACATGCTTATAGGAAAAAAAAGGCTTATTTTGACCTGGCAAATACGCCCCTAAAATCTTGATACTGAGTTTTGAGACACCCTGTATACACTTTCCCTGTGCTTCCGAACGTTACGCCCCTAACTACATTTTAAGAAGTTTGAACTAAGATTTAGATTAAGCGTATAAAGTTGACCCATATACTAAAATTTTATTGTGTTATAAACGGCTTAGTCGATAATTAAAGAAAAACATCTTCAGGGGTTTTGGGGAGTTTATAGCGCCCTTTGGAGGAATTTCTTCATATAAATGTTTATACAGTTCCATCATTTTAAGATGGGACATAGGGTTTTACATGGTAAATCTTAAAGCCTATGGTAGACACATTTCTATTAAGAACTACAAGTTAAAATGTTACACAAATATTTCTTGTGGTATCATACCCAAGATAGGATCATGTTTGTATTACTTTACTGACGCAAAATATTTAAAAATATCATTTTAAGTTATAATATCACTGTGTTTTGCCCAGCCCTGTATATTAAGTTTACTTAGGTATTTTTGACATAAGCTGGTATGTGACATTATTATAATATTAGACAACTTGTAAATTATACAATTTACAATGTTGATAATTATTTAGGATTTTTATTTCAATTAAGTTTAATAATTTTCCTAAATATAATCTACAACAATAAACTTAAAACTCATATAAACTGTTCGAAGTGCCCTCCATTTACAGCCAAATAGTGCCCCAAACAATCATAAAAATACTTTCTAACATTCGACAACTGTCGCGCTGTGATGCGGCGTGAAGCGTCGATTATTCTGTTTTTTAATTCATCTGCATCATTTGGTCTTCCTCTCACGTTATCAAAAACGTTTGATGTGAGGTATCCCCAATAGAAGGAGTCCAAAGGCGTGATATCCGGGCTTCGAGCGGGCTATTTAGAAGGTTCAAATTGTCCTATCCAGCTGCCTGAAAACACATTATTTAAATACTCCGTTACAATTATTGCGCTATTAGCTGGAGCTCCATCATGTTGAAATATAAATTCCTCCCTTCTGTGGGCTAGCGCAGGACCTACCTCCATATGTAAAAGATCGATGTATTTTTCTTTCGTAAGTGTACCGTCTATAAAAAATGGACCAGTAATCATATTTCCTAGAATACCTGCCCATATATTTACATTTTGTCGCCACTGGCTATGCGTTTGGTGCAGCACGTAGGGATTTTCTCGCGACCAGATTCTAACATTTTGCTTGTTCACTGTTCCATTAATATTAAAGGAGCTTTCATCTGTAAACAGTATGTTATCAGCAATACCTGGGTTATTATTAATTCGATCCATCCATTCTTCACAAAACTGCATCCGCTCAATATAATCATCATAAAGTTCCTGTACGTTTCAAAATTCAAAATATTTGTATTTTTCTTTCTTTAATGCGTTGTAAGAACTGCTTCTAGATTTGTCGAAGCGATCAGCAAGGTGTGTTAAATTGGATGATGGTTGTTCTTCTATCACCATGCACAGACCCATTCGGAATTCTTTAGTTAACACAGAAGAATTTCTTTTCCGTTTTTTATGAGAATCATCAAGACATCCACTAGTCATGAACTTTACATGCAATCGTTGTACGGTCGACTTGCTGAGAATGGGACGGTTTTGATAGACAGCGGCAAAATTATCAGTAACTTCCTGATATGACATTCCTCCTATGCAGTTTGAAACCATTTCAATTCGTTCTTTTACGGTGTAGATAGATATGATAAATTACAAAACCAATTTCATAAAAGTCACGAAAATACTGACAGCGGTGTCATAATATTTTTCTTTACCTAAGGTAGTTAATTACATAAATTACAAGGGGGTTAAAAAGTGCAATTCTACCTAAATGAAAAGGTCTTTTTTTGGGTATCTTTTAGAGCTTCTTTGCACAGATTTTACTATAACTTATTCCCCCCCATCTCAAATTTTTTCTATTCTCAAATTTTAGTAATATTTGCTTAATACAAATGTGCCTAACATAGGCTTTAAGATTTACCATGTAAATCCCTATGTCCCGCGTTAAAATAAACGCACTGTATGATTAAGTTAGGGCATAAATTACGACGGTTCAAAAGCATCTGAAGGAACTGGAATCGGGTATATGGACCTAGAACCTAATTCTTTGAGGGCCTGGGTAAATACTCAAACATCTTCCAAACAGAAACTCTTGCTGTATTCAATATTAATAGAAATTACCACAGACAAGAGATTATCATCATGTCTGACAGCCAAACAGCCTTCAATACGCTTAGCCCATGCGTAATCAACTCAAAAGTAGTTGAGAATATCTGTTATGATGATCTAAGTAAAAAAATAATAGTCACACTCCAATGGGTTCCGGGACAGGGGGCCAAAACACACAACAGTTGAGGTTAGAATATTATGACATATGTCACTTTCACTTTCTAGTTACTAAAGGAACCTAAAAATCAAAAAAATGAGTTAAAAACAGAATCGTATTTCGGCGTATTTTATTTATTTCGTTTGTTGATTGTCACCAAGCTGTCACATTACATTGATTGTTTTCATGTGGTTAGTATTCCGCAGATTTTTGATGCATTTTTTGTATATTTCTAGTGTTTTTTGAGACTATTTCGTTGTGTGATATTATAGTCAGTGTAAAAATGAGAAAATTATGGATCTCGATTATTGTATTCCCAGTACCGCTGGAAGAGGAATTGAAGTAAACATGGTAATTTAGCCAATTAATATTTTAGACATGCAAATTTCAATTTAAAAATCAGAAAAACTACAAGGACAATTATTATTATTATCTGCAAGGACTAACAGCATAATATGAACCCTTTGGGACCTTATTCTTTAACATCATATTTTATACCGGGTGCTGCATCGTCGAGCGGGACATAGGAAATCCCATGTAATTTTAAATGGGGTCAATTATTGGCTTCCCTAATTATTTTAGAGAAAAATTCTATTTAGGTTTATTAAAGAGCACTAAAACTCACATTCAAAAGAATAACTTTAGATATTTTTGATGAACCCGTTTACGGGTTATCGCCGATTTCTTTTTAACTATTTCTCCTTTTTATGGCCCCGTATTTGCGGGCACCAGTCAAGGTAAAAGATGACTGTCAAATAAAGTTGTCATTTTGAAATGTGTGCTTTATTGTTATAAAAACTCGTACATCGAAAATATTAGCCATGAATTACACTTCTGAAGAAAAAATATTGATGATTAAATGGTATTATCAAGGAAATAGTTATCAAAATGTGTCATGTTTGCTGCTCTGTATCCGAATAGACCGATACCTGCAAAATCTACAGTCGAAAGGACTATCAAGAAATTTGAGACAAAAGGCACTGTAATAAATAACTGCAGATGTGAAGAAAGGCATGAACAAAGAAGAGATGCAAGAATTATTAATTACCTATTAATTAGTAAAATATTGAAACATGTAAAATGTCATAATTAACCTTGTAATTGGATACTTTATTTTAGTTTTATTCAGATTAATTTGTACTCATAAATACACCTTTAATATTTTCGATGTACGAGTTTTTATAACAATAAAGCACACATTTCAAAATGACAACTTTATTTGACAGTCATCTTTTACCTTGAATGGTGCCCGCAAATACCGGGCCATAAAAAGGAGAAATAGTTAAAAAGAAATCGGCGATAACCCGTAAACGGGCTCATCAAAAATATCTAAAGTTATTCTTTTGAATGTGGGTTTTAGTGCTCTTTAATAAACCTAAATAGAATTTTTCTCTAAAATAATTAGGGAAGCCAATAATTGACCCCATTTAAAATTACATGGGATTTCCTATGTCCCGCTCGACGATGCAACACCCGGTATATATAGTTTGGTTCCTTTCTGCCGTAAAATGTCAAATCGCATTCCTTATATCTTCTACAAAGAAATGTATTCTTCTTCCGTCATCTTACGACAATAATGTGATGTTTTTAGTCGTGAAAAGTAAATAAATTTTACAAATACATAAAGCGCACCAGGGTGCGTAACGTCGAAAGATTCTTACGCATAAAGTGAAGTAGGTCTGCAACTTAAGAAGTTGAAAGTGTTGTAAAATCCTGTCAACATGTGCTAATTCAAATGTAGTAAATAGATGATTATTTCTTGGTAAACGGAGTTTCGCAGATATAAAAACCAACCAGCCTTATTCTATGTCAAAAACGACGGCAAGCCGGTATAACCTTGTTCGTTCAAACCGCTTAACTTATTTCCCATTATTTAAAGTTGATTTTGTTGAGCATTTTAATTAATATTAAAAAAAATATATTTAATCCGGTCCTGAATCTACGTTTCACCTGAAATACATGTATCTAGAAAGTGACACATGCTATAACAGTCTAACCTCAACTAACTCCTTTCTAAGCTGATAAATTTTATACTCTACTTTCACCCCTACTTAATTAATTATTATTTTAATAAAATATAATATACTTTTTCTAATTTTGTCTCGAAAAATAGATATTTCGAACGCGCTAGCGAGTTCGAAATATATCCATTTCGAACTCCGAATTTTATTTTTTAAAAGTTGGCATTGGTTATATTTAAATGTTTTATTCTGTTGACGTCTGACGTTTCCTGTTATTGTGATCTATGGGAAAAGAAAGTTTTCGGGATTTCTCTGGTAAAAGTTGATTTATCGTTTTATTAGCAATATCCCTTAACTCAGGGGGAGTTAAACTTAGATTATCATGCTCCATATTTTTTTAATTATAATTATGAACAACTCTATGAAATATTAAATCACAAATTTCGTGACAATGACACAAAGAAAATATTATTTATTGTCAAGGCTACTATGATAAAAAGAAATTTAGAGTATTACCAACATAGAATTTAGACACACAAATTTACAAAATTTGAAGGGTTGATTTTCTTTTTAAATATGTATTTTCTTATTGAAAAAAATACAAAATAGAAAAAATAGTATAAAGTACGTGTTTTATAAAGCAGTTAGAGCACTTGTCCCGTTAAAAAACTCGCCGCAAGCGGCTCGTTTTTTAACATGGACGCGTGCTATAAGATGATGCTTTATAAAACATGTACTTTAATATACTATTTTCTAATTTTGTCTCGAAAAATAGATATTTCGAACGCGCTAGCGAGTTCGAAATATATCCATTTCGAACTCCGAATTTTATTTTTTAAAAGTTGGCATTGGTTATATTTAAATGTTTTATTCTGTTGACGTCTGACGTTTCCTGTTATTGTGATCTATGGGAAAAGAAAGTTTTCGGGATTTCTCTGGTAAAAGTTGATTTATCGTTTTATTAGCAATATCCCTTAACTCAGGGGGAGTTAAACTTAGATTATCATGCTCCATATTTTTTTAATTATAATTATGAACAACTCTATGAAATATTAAATCACAAATTTCGTGACAATGACACAAAGAAAATATTATTTATTGTCAAGGCTACTATGATAAAAAGAAATTTAGAGTATTACCAACATAGAATTTAGACACACAAATTTACAAAATTTGAAGGGTTGATTTTCTTTTTAAATATGTATTTTCTTATTGAAAAAAATACAAAATAGAAAAAATAGTATAAAGTACGTGTTTTATAAAGCAGTTAGAGCACTTGTCCCGTTAAAAAACTCGCCGCAAGCGGCTCGTTTTTTAACATGGACGCGTGCTATAAGATGATGCTTTATAAAACATGTACTTTAATATACTATTTTCTAATTTTGTCTCGAAAAATAGATATTTCAAACGCGCTAGCGAGTTCGAAATATATCCATTTCGAACTCCGAATTTTATTTTTTAAAAGTTGGCATTGGTTATATTTAAATGTTTTATTCTGTTGACGTCTGACGTTTCCTGTTATTGTTATCCATGAGAAAAGAAAGTTTTCGGGATTTCTCTGGTAAAAGTTGATTTATCGTTTTATTAGCAATATCCCTTAACTCAGGGGGAGTTAAACTTAGATTATCATGCTCCATATTTTTTTAATTATAATTATGAACAACTCTATGAAATATTAAATCACAAATTTCGTGACAATGACACAAAGAAAATATTATTTATTGTCAAGGCTACTATGATAAAAAGAAATTTAGAGTATTACCAACATAGAATTTAGACACACAAATTTACAAAATTTGAAGGGTTGATTTTCTTTTTAAATATGTATTTTCTTATTGAAAAAAATACAAAATAGAAAAAATAGTATAAAGTACGTGTTTTATAAAGCAGTTAGAGCACTTGTCCCGTTAAAAAACTCGCCGCAAGCGGCTCGTTTTTTAACATGGACGCGTGCTATAAGATGATGCTTTATAAAACATGTACTTTAATATACTATTATAGGTTGTAATGATATGTGTAAATATGTTAAAATGTCTAGAGTCTAGTCTAGAGTAACACATGTGTTTATAAGATTATTTAATTTATGAGCGAATGAATCCGCCCCCTTATTATGAGATTAATATTGTTTTTATCGCTCGTATTTTTACATATATTTAGAGTATTGCGCAAATGTAACAACAAATTTGACTTCGCAATTTTTAAATAAATACCTTTTATCCATTCTAGTTGTTTAATTCTGTAATTACCAAACTGAATCCAATTTTTTTAAATATTTGATATTCCTACAACACCAACATTGGATAACTGGATAACAATATTTCCAAGTCACTTACATTTGACATTGACAAACAATATTATACAAAACAAAAAATGTTTTATTTTACATTTTTCTTTTAAATCTGTATACAGGGTGTTTCAGAAAAGGTTCATATGAATAATGTGTCTGGAGTTTTTGATATACAAGGTGTTAAATTTTTGTCTTGTTTATTGGGTTTTTAGGTCATTTATAAATAAATAAAGGTTTGGTTTAAGTGGACGTTTCGGTTTATATTACATTAAACCATCTTCAGAACTACAATTACAGGAAAATGTGATTATTAACTAATTTTTAGGATTAAAAAGTAGACATACCTCTATATAAATCTTAGCACTATCACTTCTATTTTTACATGTTTAACTATGTGGTAACTATGCAAGACTGATTTTATGAAGGGATTCTTTATGAGGGAGGGTAGGTACATTTATTAAAATTACAAAATTACAACCAACCATTCCTAAACTAAATCAAGCAAATGTAATATATAAAATAGACTGTTTGGACTGCCCAATTGGACAAACAAAACAATACCTAAAAAACCGAATATATGAACATAAATACAGCATGAGAAATACGAACCAAGCACACACAGCCTTATCAAAACATGCTATTGACAACTTACATAATTTTGACTTCAATAATACAACAATTTTAGACCATGAAATAAATTATAAAAAACGAAATATAAAAGAAATGATCCATATTAAAAAAAATAAAAATACATTAAATTTTCGAACCGACACTGATAATCTTAGTACAGTTTACAGTAATTTAATAACCTAATTAAAAATTGCAAATTTTTACTACCGTTAACAAAAGAAACAATAAACCGTAATCAAATGGTTTTTCCCATTTTTAATAAATGTACCTACCCTCCCTCATAAAGAATCCCTTCATAAAATCAGTCTTGCATAGTTACCACATAGTTAAACATGTAAAAATAGAAGTGATAGTGCTAAGATTTATATAGAGGTATGTCTACTTTTTAATCCTAAAAATTAGTTAATAATCACATTTTCCTGTAATTGTAGTTCTGAAGATGGTTTAATGTAATATAAACCGAAACGTCAACTTAAACCAAACCTTTATTTATTTATAAATGACCTAAAAACCCAATAAACAAGACAAAAATTGAAATCATAAGGTCAAGAAGAAAACTTTACAAGGTGTTAAAGTTTTTTAATTTTTTTAAATATCCCTTTCTGATTTTATTTCTAAGTTAAATGTTTTAATTAACTTTGAAATACATAGGTACACAGTGTGTAAAAAGTCCGGGACCGATCAATTATTTAGAAAATGGCGCACAATATAAAAAAACTTCCGGTATAAAAGTTGTAGGCCTTAAAAAAATCTATAAAAGTAGGACACTTGTAATTATACAGGGTGCCTCAAACAGTCATGGTAGAAAAAATTTTGGTTTATTTAAATAGAATGGCCCCTTTTTAATCACGTTTTCTGATTCCTCTAAACATTCTAAACAACAATTATGAAACATGTCATATGGCTAAACCCATTAGTTTAAGAAATAATTTGAGATAAAGGACATAAATACAACAAGTAAGATATTACCTACATTTTGCATTTTTACAAGCTGGTACCAGAATATTTTGCGTCACTGTCATAATAATTTCTGAAAATGTCTCCTAACGAAAGGGAACGTATAACTTTACTAATGACCAGAGGTTTTGGAGACCAAACCGACAGCCTATATCAAAATCTACAGTTGTGAGAACAGTTCAAAGATTCGAGGAAACCGGGTGTTGCAGAGATAAAGTTCATTCCGGAAGACCAAAATCGGCAACTAGTGATGAAAAAACATTAAAGACATTACTTCATTTCCAGATCCACATTTGTCGTTGAGAAAAGCTGCTACCCAAGCTGATGTATAATTTAAATCAGTTGAAATTATTTTAAAAAACAGTAATTTTTACCCCTATAAAATAACTTTAGTCCAGGAATTATCAGAAGACGATTTCGAACGTATAATGGAATTTTGCGAAGTAATGATGCAAAAACAGAAAGAAAATAACAATTTTCAATTCAAACAGTTTTTTCGGATGAGGCAACATTCATGTAAAACGGGAATGTCAATCGACATAATTGTCGTTACTGGGCTGATCAGAACCCACATTGGATGAGAGAAACACACACTCAACACCCCCAGAAAGTAAATGTGTAGGCCGGTATTATTGGCAATAGATTAGTGGGACCTTTCTTTATAGAGGGGCATTTGAATGCAGAATATTATCTCCACATGCTGCAAAATCAAATTGTGCCAGCAATAACCAATACAGTAGAACCACTATTACGATATACGTGGTTTTAGCAGGACAGAGCTCCTCCTCATTTTGGGCGAGCTGTAAGAGTTTACTTAAATAATACTTTTCCTAACCGCTGGATAGCGGCCCCATAGAATTGCCCGCTAGGTCGCCAGACTTAACGCCTCTTGATTATTTTCTCTGGGGACAACTAAAAAATAAATTGTATGTGACAAAACCTGCAGATCTGGACGAATTGAGAAGAAGAATTATTGAAGAATGTGAATCTATTAACCATAAAATGTTACAAAACGTCATCGACAAATTTTACTACAACCTAGCCCATTTTCAAATTATGGGAGAGGGACATTTTCAACATTTAATTAAATAACGACTTACTTCGATTTATTTTTGTTCTTGTAAATTTGTTATTTATTTTACTGCTTGTATTTAATTTAATTGTTATTCAATTTTGGACCAAACTTGCGTGGGTACATTTAGTACAATTTTTATGTTTTTTTACAGTTTTAACGCAAAACATTCTGGTACCAGCTTGAAAAAATGCAAAATGTAGGTAATATCTTACCTGTTGTATTTATGTCCTTTAATTCAAATTATTTCTTAAACTAATGGGTTTAGCCATATGACATGTCTCATAATTATTGTTGTTTAGAATGTTTAGAGGAATCAGAAAACGTGATTAAAAAAGGGTCGTTCCATTTAAATAAACCAAAATTTTGTTTACCATGACTGTTTGAGGCACCCTGTATAATTACAGGTGTCCTAGTTTTATAGATTTTTTTAAGGCCTACAACTTTTCTACCCGAAGTTTTTTATATTGTGCGCCATTTTCTAAATAATTGACCGGTCCCGGACTTTTTACACAGTGTATTTATTTTTTTTGTTCAAGCAATAAAGTGGTTTTTATTTTTTCTCTCCAAAACGAAGCAAGATACTAAAACAACTTAAGGAACAAAAAAGTTGTATTATTTGTTGGTTAATCCGAAAAAAAATATCAAGATTAGAAAAAGGTCAGTGGCGTACATTTTTTTGTCAATAATATTCGTTAAGGTGCTCCCCTGGATTTAATTCATTTAATCTAGTTATGGCTAATTAAGCCCCTTATCACTATGAATAATGGTATAAAATTTCAATAAAATCGGGGAAAGTGTATTTAAGAAAATTATAAAAAACCGATTTTTTTAAAAAAACTTTAACACCCTGTATATCAAAAACGGGGCAACTCCGGACACATGTTCATATAAACTTTTTCTCTTAGAATATTATAATCACCCCCTTAAGTTACGTACCGTACTTCTGAAACACCCTGTATATGTATCAAATATATATGTGTGTTGACACCTAAATGGAGCCCATAAATGTAGATAAGAGCAATATCAGTTTTATTAAAATAAGATTTTAACTTAATACACATGATTCCAATATTTAATACTACTAATAATAATAAATATTTGTTCATGTTCTTGACAATTTCAATACAATTGACTTCCATCAAACTTCTATATTCCTTCAATACCTACAATGCAGCACCTACATACATAATAGAGCATCTGTATGTCATAAAGGTAGTAAAAAGAGACAACAAGTGAAAAAGAATCTACTGGAAGCTGAAAATTAATACACCAAATAATTATAAAAACTCGTCACAACAAAAAACAGATCAAGGGTAACCATAAAATGTTTTTATTGGGAATTTGAACTAAGAGGAATCCAGTCAGGCATACCAATGCTGCCGTGCTTTACTTTAAGGTGGTATCACAGCCCTGTAGTAAAGAGGGCTGTGGCGGTATCCTAACTTCTTGTGAAAATAACGATATATTGATTATAGATCGATAAAATATGTAATTTTACATTCTATTCCATAACATTAATGTGGTGCATCATTAAATATTGATAAATGCAGAGCTACAAAGAGAGGGGTATTGATATCCACAAATTAGACCAAACATAACCCTTAAAAGTGGTATTAGACATTACTTAACTATAAGGTGACATTTTAACAAAGCCTCTAAAGACACCACTGTTAAGTCATTGTTTCTTTCTAGAAATATGTGCGTTCCATACTAAAATAAATTATTTATTGTCTAGACATTGTCCGGCCAGTTAGTAACTGGTTGAATTCATCATTAGTTGATTATAATAATAGTTAGGTATAAGTAAGGTAGATAAGGTCATGTTTAAAAAATTTGCACTGGTCCTGGTAGCTAGTTTCGAATTCGGTTTTCTTAAAACGGACTTTTTTATGTTAAAAAACCTACACTGAGAAAATTTTATCGTAGGTATATGTAATATAGATTTACGTTACACATAATTTATACCTAAATATACGATGCTGTATGCTTAGAAGTAAAAAAAAACAATATATTAAGCCTTATTTTTAGTGATTTGTTTAAAACTAACATTCAGCAGAATAACACACCTAAATGTTAATTTCTAAAATACTGTATTATCAGCAAGATGTTTATGTTTAAATTTAATATACAAAATATT
Organism: Polydrusus tereticollis; assembly: GCA_963920685.1. Lineage (NCBI taxonomy): Eukaryota > Metazoa > Arthropoda > Insecta > Coleoptera > Curculionidae > Polydrusus > Polydrusus tereticollis. The sequence continues at coordinate 140,622,801 of OY987328.1, forward strand.
AAAGATTAGATATTTTATAAAATATTGTATGTTAAAATTTTAAAATACTATACGTTAAAACAAGATATTTAATAAGTAGGAAACAAAACCTGCCCCTTTATTTAACTATCAGTGGTAATCGGTGAACGTTGTTTCGCGCTGCGCCTTATGGTGCAAAGCTTTTTAAAGCGCCTTATGGTGCAAAGTAGAAGTCGTGCGAGTTTGCGCGCTAGGTATAGCTAGAATGAGCATAATAAGTACTTATTTTGAGGAGAAGCTTCGTCACTCCAAGGAACAGGTGGTTTAATAAACAAATTTTCAGGTAAGTTAAACCTAAACTAACTGATCTGAACTAACATATAAAAGTTATTGCAGTTTTTGATTTGGTTAGTCTAATAATATTAGCAAAACATTAATTTTAAAAATATTTCTAGTTCCATGAGTATATTATTATCTATTTTCATTAAGTAATATGAATTTTATAGCTCTAAAATTAGCTTCGTACGCTCATATATTACAGCCATAGTGCTGTACTGAGATTAATTACAGCGCACTATAGCGCTGTAATTATTTTCTTTTAATATTAATAACATTTTTTGTCACTTTAAACCCTGTTCTTTAGAGAGATGATTTATTAATAATGAAAAAATTATAAAAGATATGGTTAATTATAAACATTAACAATACATTTTTTACAATTTGTATGCCAGTGGATGTGATGGCCTTGTGCGATAGATGAGATTTCTAGGCCTCATGATACTTTAACATCTGCATATCTGCACCACCATCAACCAGTATAGTAGTAAAATTTTGAACAATATTTTGATTGTAAATAATTATTACAAAAAAAAACTTAATTTTTAATATATCTACTGTATATGTTTATGAAGAATACAGTATAATTACGTTAAAAATCCTTAATCCACATAAAATATATCTAAAGTAAATTTACCTAATTATTTTTAAATTTACGATATAATTTTCTCAGTGTACATATAAGACGAATTACTGAGGAAAGGAAATGTATCATAATTAAAAGCCTCTAACTTTGATCAATCTGGCCATAATTGCAATTTTGGGAAAACCTTACAACTAACAACGCGGTTTGTGACTTTTTTCATAGACGACATAGACGATTAAAAGTCTCAATCAAAAGTAAAATTAAGGAATAAATTTATTATCTTAAAAGTAGCATCTAGCTATTCATACCACCCTCTAAAAAGTTAAATTATAAATAAATTACCCCTCTTAAAAGTGGTATCTACTTTAAATAATTTCACATGCCTTAGAAAACCCTATACTTAATTGAATGTAAATAGTCAATTAATAGTAGAGGCCATCCATTGAGAAAAATTGGAAAATATATTATTTGTAATGATTGGAAAATTGGTTTGACTTTAAAGTCAATTTTATTCTTTCAATAATGAATTCTGGCAGTATAGCTGACGAAGACAAAAATACTTTGGTGCCAAAATACAGGAAAAAACACAAGTAGGTATGTATTCCATTCAGTAGGTGTTTGTGCATCTTCTATAAACAGGTAGGTACATATATGAATTTAAAAAAAAACAAATCTTAACACAAAAAGCAAAACTTTTTAAAGCGCGAATTTTTAAAATTTTTAGTTAACACCTACCTAAATAATTTATGTTATAATAATATTAAAAAAATTCAAAATTTTTAAAAATGTTTTATATTTACCCAATGCTACTGCTGACACTCATTTTTACACCTTTATTATAAATACTTTTTCCTACGTACTGCCGCTTCAAAGTAAAACAATGTAAGTACTAAATGAACTAAGGAACAAGCACACTGTCTAAGTTCCAGTATACGGTCTGTATACGTGCTTTGGTTGTTTGAAAACGTATCTCAGATAAACCACATTAGCTGATAAAAATTGATAAATTTATTCTGAAACGCTTTTACAAAGGATTCAAATGCTTTTTTAGTTAATGAAAAATTTAATTTTGCATTATACTCAAGGTTACTTGAGGCTAAAATTTGTAAATATTCTCTAAAAATACAATATTGTATTGTGACTGATTATTCCCTTCAATGTAAAGGTGATCATGCCATGTTGTCAGTTATTAGAATTATTAATTCAAGACATAAAAGAAAATGTGTAAAAAATATCTAATAAACTTCCTAACCTTAGCCATCAAAAATGTGAAACAGTCCTATATAAGTTTACATTTAGAAAAAGTATTTTAATAACATACTAACAACATACGGACAAGCTATGTGGCAACGTTGCCTTCGCTCGATAGTAGGCCCTCGTTTGGCAGCGAAGAAAATCATAGGCTTCTCTGTACGCTCAACTGTGACAGCACTTACCAAGCAAGTTTCGATTCTGTGTAAAGTTCTACATCTGTGCATATATTTTAACGGTATGCTTAAAACAGATGACGCCACCAGTACTCTGCCGTCCTCATTTGAAACGCCGTATCTGCAGGCAATATAAATGTGGAGAAATAACGTTTAAAGTTTATGGCCTGGACCCAGTGGTGCAGTTAGGGGGGGGGTTTTAGGGGTTAAACCCCCCCCCCCCCCAGAGAACCATCACAGATTAATATTGTTAATCTTGGAAAAATAAATTAAGTTAATTAATCTTGGATCTTGGCAACCCTGTTAATTGTTTTGAGGCTCCACGCCCCCCACACACCTCACGTGTCAGTAGTCAGTAATGTCTAGCCGGTAGCGGTTTGTTTTTCCCATTAATTGTGCATTTTAATGTGACTTTTGTGAATTATGGATAGATTTTTAATAAAAAAACCCAGACTGGATTCTTCTGCTCAGGCTCAGAGCAACAATGTTACTGTAAGTATTTTTTAAATATTATGGCGCTAATGAATGCAAGTAGCAAACAGCAAACGGAAGGGTAGGTGCGAGGTGAGGATTGCGCCGTTGCCGAGTTTAGCATAATAAAGGTGTGTCGAACTTTTGATAATTTGTGATAATTTGATATTTTTGGATTATAGGTACTTCTTACGGCTAAATATAAAAATCTAAATCATAAAATTCTAAGGCATTTTTTTTCTTTCAGGCAACACCATGCCTAGTAACTTGCTCAGAAAATACATTAAATGAAATAGAACCTTCAACATCTAAAAATATTGGTGAGCGACAATTACATGAAGATGGAAATTGGGTATTTGATTTTGGGTCCTATTTAGGAAAAATGATTGATGATTCAACAAAGCAGAAACTTTTAGAGAACCCTTGGGCACCAGATCTGTCCTTTAAGTTCCCATCGTCAGGAAGTAGAAACTTAAAATTTCAGATGAAATGGCTTCATGAATGGAGGTGGCTAGTTTACTCCCCTTCTCTAGATTCTGTGTTCTGCAAGTATTGTGCGTTATTTTCCACTGTTGTTGGCCAACAAGCTAGTAAGGGCGGAAAACTCGTTAAAACTCCGTTTAAAAACTGGAAAGATGCCAGGGAGGAATTTAAAAATCATGAAAAACATCTGTACCATAAGAATTGTCAGGAACGAGCTGCTAACTTTTTAGATACTGTGATGAGAAAATGTGACAATGTCGTTTTAAAAATCGACAAGCATCGAAAAGATCAAGTAATAAATAATCGGGAAAGCCTAAAACCCATAATTAAAACAGCGATGTATCTTGCTAGATTAGGAAACTCTTTTCGAGGGCACCGTGACTCTGGACCTCTTAATATAAATGAACCTCCAGTTAAAGGAGAAGGGAATTTTCGTTCTTTACTTAAATTCAGAATAGAAGCAGGAGATCACATTTTGGCCAAACACTTAACCACTGCAGGTGGTAGAGCAACGTATATTAGCTGGCAAATACAGAATGAAATAATATCGTCTTTCAATTCTATTTTATTAAAAAAACTTGTTGACAAGGTGAATGCTGCAAAATACTTCTCAGTTTTATGCGACGAGACCACCGACATAAGTGGTACTACTCAAATGTCATTATGCGTAAGATTTGTGGAAAATGGTACAATTAGGGAAGAATTTTTACAGTTCATTCCTGTTTCTGATGTTACAGGCGCTGGTTTAGCAAATACTATCTGCAGTACTATGATGGAAATAGGGGTAGGACTAGATGTAAAAAATCTGGTTGGCCAAGGATACGATGGAGCTAGTGCAATGAGTGGTGCTCTAAGAGGAGCACAAGCAATTGTTCGGCAGAGGTATCCAAAAGCCCTTTATGTTCATTGTTCATCACACTGTTTTAATTTAGCACTTTCTGAAGGATGTTCAGTGGCTGAAGTACGAAACTGTTTGGGTACTATAGAAACGACATATAATTTTTTTAATTTTCCAAAACGACAACGTGTACTGGAAAATGAAATCAACAAGTTAGCAGAAAAACCAAGAATAGAAAAACTTAAAAGACTATGTCCCACCAGATGGATTCAGAGGCATGACGCCGTAAATGCATTTGTTTCCCTTCTAACGCCAATATTAAATGCTTTAGTTGAGATTGCCACTTGGATTGACAAGAAAACGGCAACCGACGCTCAATTACTTTCATCTGCAATTTGTCAAAGTAGCTTTCTTTTAAGTACTTTTATGATCAAATCTGTATTTTCGTTGACTTTACCACTGAGCAAGTACTTACAGACCCCAAATCTGGACCTGAGTTTAGCTCTTAAGTCGGCTGACAATGTAAATAAATCTTTAAAAAAAATGAGAGAAAACATCGAGAAGTCATTTTCAGACATTTATCAGGAGACCGAAATGATTTGTAACGAATTTGGTATTACCATTTCGCAGCCTAGAACTACTAGTCGGCAAATTAACCGAAACAACGTTCCTGGATCATCGCCGGAAGAATATTATCGGAGGGCTATTTACATACCTTTTCTCGACCAAACAATAGGGGCAATAGATGCAAAATTTATTAATCACAAGAATACTCTTGAACCGTTTCAAAAACTTTTGTGCAATAATAATAGTTTAGACATTAAAGAAATTATAAATTCCACCCAACTGCTTTTGGAATTTTATGAACTGGACGAATCTGATGCCATGGGTGAAGTTACACTTTGGGCCCAGTTTATTAAAGATAAAGGGGAAAAGCCACAAAGTGCAATTGAGGCTATGGAAAGATGCAATAAAAGTTTGTTTCCAACAATTTATAAACTTCTCATTATAATGGCAACTTTACCAGTCACCTCATGTTCTTGTGAAAGATCCTTTTCTTCTCTAAAATTTTTAAAAAATTATTTGCGGAATTCTACTGGGGAGGACAGACTCAACGGCCTAGCTTTAATGTATATACATCCGGAAATTCATATTTCGGAAGACGAGGTTCTTGATAGCTTAGCTCTCCAATCTCGTCGTCTTAATATTTCATTATAAAAAGGTAACCTAATAATTTTTAAATTGCATTTTTTATGTTGCTGTGTTTTTTGTTGCTAGTTTTGGCGTCATTAGTATACTAGATAATTTAAAGTTGATTTTGTTTATGTTTATGTTTTTTAAAATGTCCCTACTTTATAATATGTACTTACATTACCTACGTTTTGTGCAAAAAAAAAATACATATGTTCTTTTTAATACTCTTCCTATATTTCTTGTGAAAACCCCCCCTAATACAAAATTCTAACTGCGCCACTGCCTGGACCCTCACTTTTACTAATATTTCTTTATATGAAGAATCTACTATACCATTTATAATGAAAATTAAGATAAAGTCTGTGCGTTTTAAGAAGTCCGATATCGGATTAAATCACCAAGGGATGTTATCGCTTTTAAAACAGTAAGTCGGTTAAGTTACAATATCTTCGCACCTTCGCTATACTTGATCACACCGAACATCCCACTGGTTTACTGTATTCTATTACTGGCGAAATCAGGGTTTCAAAACAAAATTATCTTAGAAATACGCGTTGAGCATAAATAATAGTTAAATAGATAATTAAATTATTTTGCTATTATTATAGTTAAATCTATATAATAATCGCTATTTTCCAAGAACCAATTAAAATTCTATTCTATTTCTCTATTCTTGAAAAGATAAAGCAGAAAAAACTTTGCGATATTGGAACTAACAGTTTGTCCATCATCTTAAAACATATGGGTTTCAAATATAAAAAAACGAACAACAAAAAACTGCTTTGCGAGCTGTCCAATGTTGTTTCGAAAAGATGGCAATTTTTAAGGGATTATTTAAACAACAAAAAATCGGAATTGTCAAGACAAGTTGTTTTTCTTGACGAAACATGGGTATTTGCAAACAGAACTTCAACAAAAACGTCTTGGCAGGATGACTCAAAGCATTGTTATTCAAGTACCCGTGCAAGTAATGGAAAAAGGTATATTATATTACATGCTGGTAATGAAGAAGGTTTTGTTTTAAATGCCAGTTTGATATTTTCATCAACAAAAAAAACTGATGATTATCACGGCAATATGGATGCTGAAATTTTTGAGCATTGGTTCGAGGAAAAACTTTTAAAAAGTTTAGAAAAACCTTCCTTAATTGTTTTAGACAATGCCTCTTACCATACGAGACTCGAAGAGAAATTCCCTACAAGCAGCTGGAAAAAGGAAGAAATAAAAGAGTGGTTGTCAAAGAAAAACATAAACCATGAAAATTTATATTTAAAAAGTGAACTTTTAAGCAAGTGTAAAGAGCAGTCATTTAAAAAAAAGTATGTTGTTGACGAATTAGCCCTCAAATATGGACATCAAGTTTTGAGATTGCCGCCCTACCATTGTCATTACAGCGCAATTGAATTGGTATGGGGTATTAGCAAGAACTATTATGACAAACATGCCTGTAAAAATATCGGCAAGCCTAGCGTTATAAAGTTATGGAAGGAGGCGCTTAGCCAAGCGGGCAAAGAAGAATGGCGGAAATGCATTGAACACACAGAAAAAATTATTTTTGAATCTTATGAGACAGAACAGGTTATAGACGAAGTAAGACCGTTAATTATTACGAATGATGATGATGATGACGATGATGTTGATTCTGATGAGTCTGAAAGCATGGGTGAAATTTCAAATGCAGAGGAAGACTACTTTTAGTAGTACCTATCTACAAGTAGGTACGTTCTGTCGCAAGACTACAAAATCGGTTCTTTTTAGAACCAAAACTTTATAAAAAAGAATTCGTAAAACTAATTTGTCTGAATACTACAAAAGCTAAAAAATTATTATTTTCTTTTACCTAAACTAATTTTTTATTTACTTTAAATTATTTTATTTAGAAAATGTAATTCATCAACATCCAAAATTACCTTCAATTTAATTTATTGTTTGAGAGCCACCGACATAATACTCAAGAGGTTTTATGGCTTAGCGGACTTCTTAAAACGCACAGACTTTATATAATGCAATTTTTTTTTCTTTAATTCCTTTTATTTTATTCAAAAAATCACTTACGGGTTTTTAGTTAAGCAACCGCTGCATTATGATTATAAATTAAAGGCCGTATTTGCAAATAAATAGAAAATAACTTTACTACGAGGAACAAATAGAACGTTTTATAATTTTTTATTAAAGTCACAAAAAATATAAATACATAATATACATACATAAAGCGAGTAGCTATTAGAATATATTATATTCTTATAGCTATTCGCTTTTTTCTTCATTTTCCACCAAGTAGGTAAATTTTCCCAAAATGTCTTTCTATTTTCCGGAAAAAGGTCACCCAACTGTTTCAGAAGATTCCGTTTTTTTTTCCTGAGAAAACCCTCTAGGTCGTTGAAGACAAGAAAGATGCTTTAAAACTTGTTTCTTCTTCATTGCTTCTGCGATATTTTCAAATAAATGTTCCTCGTTCAGCTACAATCTGAACAATATCTAAGAGATATGGACGGTTTTCTGTGGTTTTATTTAGCTTTGCGAGGGAGGTTAAATTTTGCCAATTATAAAAATTACCATAATTAATTTTTTTGACATCCCCATTTCTTTTGCATGCGCCGCCAGCAGCTTCAGCAAAATCTTCAAATTTTAATTTAGTAAGTATTGCAATTATTTTGTACTAATGTAGAATTGCTAAAATATTACCCCGACTGTCGTTGATTTCATAAGGATTTATTGGAGCCATAGGTTCAATAATTAAGGATTCGTCAATATTGTGAATATCCAACCAATTAAGTACCTTATCATTTTGAATAGTACAAGGTAAAGGCAACTTCAGAAATTTTTCTTGCTCGGGTTCATTACTAGATGTAAAAATCACAGGTTGTGATTCTTCCAGCATATTATCGGAACATCTACTAGTACTAGAATTATTATTGTCATTGGTTGCAATAGCACCAGCTGTTTCTAAGAATTCCCTAAAAAAATATCATTTTTATGTAAAAACTGTATCAGTTAATAGTTGGCAAAACCCAAATGAAAACATAAACTAAGCAGGTAAATAAATAAAAAAAATTGTGTACTTACAGTTTTGGGTTTATAACAGTTTCTTCAGTTTTTTTTGTCTTCGTTTGCCTTCTTGGCCAACGATATCATAAGCTTTATTCTCTCATGTGCCATATTTATTAATATATACATATATATATATTTTAGTCATCAAACACTTTCACACTATACAACCACCAAAGATAATTATTACATATCACGATCACTAAATTTTAATATATTGCACCTTTCCGTAAACATGTCCTAACGAACACTAACGACAATAATTCTTAATAAAAAAGCCGTTTATGCATGTCACTCGATTAAAATGCCGTGTGTGCATCTCGCGCTCAGTATATACCGCGTTTTGATTGCGTCACGTGCATTACCGCGTTATGATTAAGAAATTGGCTTCATTTTGCAGATACGACAAAGTGTTTTACATATTTTTACCAGTTAATTAAAGAGCTACCGCATTTTCGATTTGTACAATGATATTGTAATAATAGCATAGGACTTCATAATATGTGAAAGCATGATTTTCGATTTTTATGCAGATACGGCTTTTCAAATGAGAACGGCAGTACTAGTACTGTGTACATACCTAGGCATTATTAATTTTATTATATCCTTCACTTCCACATTTTTAAAACTACTTAACCTGCGAGAGAATAAAACACAAAATAAAACTAGCATTTACAAAACAGTTTATTTCCTTTTAATGACAAATATAAATAAATAAATTAATCAACAAAACTATTCAGTCAAGCAATATGTCTAAACGCCTTATTAAGGTCTTGTGGTGGAAAAACTGCCAGAGCTGCTGGAAGAACCAGCAGGGTAGTATGCAGCATAAGCCATGTTCTGGGCTTCATTGATGGATGCCGAGCCAATCCTAGCGTATGGTCCACCGGAGTTGGGTTCCCAACCAGGCTCGTAAGAATTTGGAGGAGCTGTGGAGGGAGGAGCTGGTGCCGGGGCTCCATAGTAAGGCGCTGGAGGTTCAGGTGGAGGTCCCATAGACATCATTGGCATCGGCATTCCTGTGAAATAACGTAAGGTAATAAGTAAATAACATGTTTATTTTGAGCCTTTATGTTTACCTGATTTCGAAATTAATTGAAAAACGATGAAACCAAGAACTAAAACGATGGCCAGCTTAGACAAAATTAAAGCCTTAAAAGCTTTTAAACTGGCAAGTGCGACAAAGATTGGCATTAACAATTTCATCTTCAGTTTAAAGAGAAGCAAGAAGGGAAGAAGGAGCTTCTTCTTAAGAAGACCACGAGCTAAAAAAAAAAAAAGTGATAAAATATAATAGGTCAAACGAAGTATTTAACTAAGTAAACATATACAAAATAACTTAATACTGTATATCGATACACTCACACTCATTTTCGTTAGTGACAACATCCAATCCACTATTGGAGTTGTAAACAAATTCTGTACTTTCTGCTATGACTTCGGGTACTCTCAATCTAAATTCTTGTGTCTCTAAGACCCTGGCAATTCTTTTATAAATAGCGGCATCGATATTCTGAAATCAACATTATTAAATTATGTTAGAGGGAACGCATATATTAACAACACAAGTATAAAATAAATTAATGAGCTTCTATTTCATCTTCCAATGTTAATGGCAATGAAAGCGTGTCGGTTGGATGCTGACAGAAACAAAATGTCGGTGTCTAGGCAAAGCTATCACATATAAAAAATACCCGGACCATAGCAAACAATGCAGCATTTCAAATTTAATTCGTATACCAAAAATTTTTCATTTTAGACAATAACCTTATCAACCAATATTCACATTGGCTTACGAATGCTGATACTGACAGAATTTTTTGGTAAATTAATCGCGGGCTACTACAGAGAGATGGATGCATAGGAAAACAACCTAATAATTGAAAGTCATTTATGCACGCACCATTACGCAAAATCTACTAATTACCTAGAGTTTGGCTACCTGAACCGCAACCATAAGAATAACATTTCAAAACTTTCCTCTCCCTCTTCTTTTCTCTGCTTTACAGACTACCTCAACTAATGGAGAAATAATCCCGTAATGGTGATATACTAAGAAGCAGAACAAATAGCTAAACCACTATGTCTAACTTGTATAACAAGAATGATACAGTTATGCTGTGTTCAGAAATAATTAAGTTTCGATAATGTCTGATATTACAGCTATGGATATCCCCCACGGGCACAAATTAATATGAATTATTATCTTCATAGCTGGTATAAGTCTCCTTAAGTATGGCCTAAGACTATACACCCGAATAAAAACTATTCCACATAATTTTCACCTTGGCATTTCTGGCATCAGTCTGAATACCCAGCACGTTGTCCAAATACTCGAGAACGTTTCCTTTAACGCATCCGATATCTACGCAACGACTTAGTACGACCGAAACCAATTCATCCCCCGATCTAGGCGTACCGTTTTCAGCCCCCGCAATTGTCGCCACCGCCAACACCACACATGATAACCTCCACATTTTTTTTTTAATGTTCACAGATGGACAATACACTAATCAATGATATTCTAATTGGGTGGGTGCAGTTTTATATGACAATAATACGGGGTCAGTTTGCATATTGCTGGTGTTGCTTATTGATTAGTGGTACCCGAATAGTTTAACGAAAAAGGTTCGGTTCCGCTACATGAATCCGGTAGTGTTTAGTATTCCGAGCGGGTGGATTACTTAGCTTTTTAAAGCCGATCCGGTTCCCTAATTGACATTTTTCCTCTGTTATGATTTAGTGAATTTATTTGCGAGATGCTTTTAAATAATTCATTGCGATTTATGTGTCGTACGTTTATTGAATCTATTTTGTTGGATTTCTCTTTCACCGTAGCGGCATGTATATTTTAAGTGTGATCTAAATTGGTTTAAGGCTTTATTCCATACATAAACTCTTAATTTTAGTAATGAAGTAATTTTAATATTTCTTTAAGAGACGTACCTACCTAACGTTTAATTAATAATACTTAATATACCAAAGGTTATAAACATAGAACCATATGACATTCATTTTTTTTATTATTATAGGCAAAAGCAAAAATCCTTGATGTTTTAAGAGTGCACATATCGATAAGTCCAATGAGCCTTGAACAAAAAGCGTGGATGACAGCGACATCATGACAACATGCCTTCACATATTTGATACCAAGATGAGGAAGCCGAATAGTACTGCCCTCATAAGGAAGAACGCGTTATGTCACGGTAACTACAAAATGAGAAAAAGGAGGTTAAAGTTTATTCATCATCCGTTGGGTTGTATGTATCTAATGAAATATTTTTATGTACATTACTTTTCCATGATGTTGTAGTTTATTACTGATCAAGTTAATTTTAAAAAATTGCAATCCTAACCTACAAGAAATGACATATTGCAAATGTTCCTATGATTTGCTATTTATATCCTAACAAGTAACGCGACATCTAATTTCATAACATACCGCGTTTATCAATAGAATAATGCGTACTAAAATAAATAGAGTAATTGCGGTATTTCATACAAAAGTGTTCAATATTTATTTGTAAATTTTATAGGTACATCTGTTTCATTGCTCGGCAACCTGGCATATTGTTACAAATTAATTTGATGCTGTCAAACATTTATTAATTGCACATTTAGCTAATATTTTAGCTTTAGCATAATTTGTGTTAAACTTTGAAAATAAACAGTATTATTTTTTTAGTGTATAATTATGCCAAAAGTCGTGAATTTCTCTAGCTAAAAATACTCGATCTTTTTTTTAAGATAAACTTTTATTTTCTAAACTTAAACTAGATCACTTTTTAGCAATTTAAACTCGTACACACGGTAGTAGATAAAAACGTCTCAGCTTAGCGGGCTGTCCCGTGTTTATCATTTCGTTTGTTCTCGTTAAATTTCTAGGCAATCTAGTTTTTGTAAAAAATAGAAGTTTATTCGATAAAAAAAACTCTTGTGGTTTTACGTATGATAAAAAACAACTAAGGTTTATATAAATGAAAAAAGACGCTCCAAACAAACATTTTTTATTCACACAACTAGGATAATATTTTTATTAGATATTACCAAAAATGAAAACCCTAAAAACAAGTAGGTATAATATTAACCTTCACACCCGGGCAAATTTTTCCAAAAGTCTTTTCTATTCTCTGGAATTATATCATTTAGTAAGATATTGAGCGCATCTTTCTTAGATTTAGGAAAGCCACATGCCTGAGTAAGGCTAGTTAAGGGGGTTACTAATCCGGATTTTTTTGTTGCTTTCTTACACAAAAAATCCAAAGTTTTAAATTCTTCATTTGAATCAAACGAATTTCTATATTTTAAAACAAAACATCCACGGGTAGCTTTTAACTGCTTAATGGGTGCTAAAAGCGGTCGGTTATTGTCTTGTTTGATTTTTGTTTGTGATTTTAAATCCTTCCAAAAATAAAAATCTTTATAGGACATTATTTTTACTTCTACTTTATTTTTTTTTTTCTTGCCTTGCAAATAGATGATACAAAGTCTTCAAAATCGTATGTTTTGTTTTGTCTTTTCAAAGAAAGCTCCACCTGATGGTGAAAGCTATCGGCTGCCATGAAGGTGTGTCCAGGCTCAAAGTAGTTTACTGAAATTTCATTGACAGCTATTTCAGTTGAATTCACCATTCTTACCAAAAATGTCAGGAAACACCAGTTTTTGTTTTGGCTAGCACAGTTGTCTAACCAAAATACAAAATTACTCGTATCTCTCCTCCACAACATAAAGGCGTAAAATGCGCTTACAATATCTTCTTTATTACGTCAGGATGTAGACTCATTCCAGAGCACTGCAAAAGGTGGTAACTTAGTGGTACTGCCAAGACAAACAAAACTTTCGTATAAGCAATAAGTCTTTTGGCAAATATAACCCGTTTAAAAGTGTCTATGCGTGGCAACATAATAACTTTCGGTAAGTCAACGGAAACAAAAACAGTATTATTATTATTATCAGTAACTGCAGCGGCTTGTTCTCGGTACAACTATCTGGATTCCTTAGCCAGCTTTATGTGGGTTTGCCATTTGCTGCAAATATCACATTCCTCCTGAAAAGTATCTATTGTGTGACCATGCAGCTTAAACTCTTCACACAACTCACACTCCTCTAGTAGAGTGGTATTATTTCGGGATAATGCAAAGTCTCATCCCAAAACTACACTGGAGAATGTCAAACTTATTTTTCTTCTACCCGATACTACCTCACATTGCCAACCTTTGGACCAAGGCATTATTCAGAATTTTGAAATGCTTTACAGAGGCTACCTTATTAGGAGGCTTTTAACATGTATAGACAGTGGTTGTTCTCTTCAAGAAATCGAAAATAATATTACCATAACCATTTTGTTGTTAAGGCTCTTTAAATAACAGTAAGGAAGAAATCTTAAAGAGAACGTAATAAAGATGAGCAAGTTAAAAAAAATGTTCAGAAATGAGTTGGTGGAAATTTCCTGTTATTTAAATACCAGATGAAAATTATTTTCCGTGCAGAAGGTTTGCTGAGCTTAGTTAATAGTGCAACACCTCATCCAAAATCTGATGCTTACAATAATTATTAAGAGTTGAAAAAGAAGAATAAAAAAGCCAAGTCCGATATTGCTAATTTCATGCAGTACGAACAATTAATGCAGACCGCAGACAGTTTTAGCGGCATCTGATAAAGAAGACGTTATTTGGAGGTGCACATTCTTGAAATAGATTGTAGGTATCAATTTAAAGTTGATGATCACAGTACTAGCCTGAGCAGGTATTCAATAGTATCAAAAACAAGCAGCCAAGTAATAAAGGGTATGACGATGGCTGTCATGTCACGACACACAAGACTCTCAAGTACTGCCATTGTAAACTACTTTAGGCTTGACTTTAAATATTAAAAAATGCATTCTCTTTTTATATATTATGCTGAATATGTCGACATGCTTTGATATACGGAAAATATCAAAATAGTGGAAGACGCGTGTTCAAAATCAAGAAAATTGAAAAAGTTTTTATAAGTTACAATGACTAAAATTTACACGATTTAGACTAGACACTAATACAAAGATTAAAATTAAGTCTAAGATTTAAATACAGTAGAATGTGCGTATACAGAAAAGTTTTGCAATAATCAATTTTGGCAGTTTCTACTTTACTCTAAATTTAGATCTGTGTAACTATCACTATCTTCATCTAAACTTATTATTAAAGGTTAATTATTAGTACTCATACATATAAGAATTTTTCAACTTAATTACATGTTGTATACAGTTTTTCCAACTGTCTGCAGAAATGTTACTTACTATATTTCTTATTAAGAGATCCCAATTTGTGTAAGTTTCTTCAAAATATATATTAGTATCTATCACAAAATTTCGGATTTCTGCTTTTGCACTGTTACAGTTAGGAAACATTTTATGCTTGACGACTGTGATAACTAACATTGTCCATTACAATAACACTATTTTTAGGTATATTTTTAAAAAGTCGATGTTCAAACCAATATTTAAAAAGTTGTGCCTAGACAGACTAGACACTGACACAACTTTATGTGGTGGTAATGTAAAGAAGAATCTGCTATGTTTTTAGCTGAAAGCAATAGACAGTTCGAAACAAATCCATTTTGTAAACCTGTGTATATATTGATATCCGTTTGCCTTTATTTAAAGGTGCCGTGGTTTGACATTTTTTTTTTTTTTAACTAATTCTATTCTTTTCTTGCAGTATCATATGTATCAAAACATGTCTCGGCAAGGTAGATATTAGGTTAATTTTCCACTCTATATTATTAAATATTTACGACGCCATTTACGTAAACGCTGAGATTTCGTTAAAGTTTGTCTTTTATCAATTGATTATATTTAAAACCGATTTCAACTGGTTGAATTTGTCTCAGAATAATGTTTTGATTCCCCAAATTTCGATTATCAGTCTGCTTCCATTTTCGAGATATGATCTGGGAATATCGTCGTGGGACGTATGGTCCAATATATATCTGTCACTTTTTAGACAAGTTTTTTACCAACGGTGAAGTTTTCGACAATGAAAGCCCAGTGTCCATATTTCCTAATAAGGAAAACTAATAGGGATGCGTTTAAAATACCTACTTATCTTGTTTTAAAATATTAAGGGCACAAATATTAATTGCGTTATTATTGATTTGATTTTTTTGAATTTTGTTGCGGTTTTTAGTGCGCACTTCCCTAATGCTAAAATCTTTCTTGACTAAAAGAAGAATTTAAGGAATACAGTATACCTTTAGCAAAAAACCAATTGCGTACTGGGTTTTCTGCTATAAAATTAAATTTTTAATTTGGCGGTTTTTGATAACGTATCCCTAAAGTGTGTAGAATTTGAAAATATTTAATGAAATATAGAGAGATTTAGGTTTATTTGTTTATACCTGTTCGATTGGGTAAATAAATAGAAACATATTTTCAAATACTGTGACAATGATCGCACATTGTACTAAAAATACTAAAGGACAGTGCACAGTTCTTATTTTTAGCTTTCACATTAGCACAGAAAATACAGCTACCAATTTTGAAGTTTTTATTTAACACATATTTATTCAAAAATTTGTAAAATCAATGAAACCTATTTTTAACGAAATTGTTCGTAAAAAATATTTGTTGTTCATTGGCGACAGATTCGGGAAGGTATTATTGGTCTTGTGTCCGTATAATTTTGTAACATTCTTCAAAAAAAAATACAAAAATACACTGCAACTGCGTTTGAATAGTTTATTCTACAATTTTTAAATATTTAGCTGCTTTGTGCCAATAGTAAACTTAATTACAAGACTGCAAACTACAAAACAATTATTAGAACAGTTTTACTTTACGGTGTACTACCTGGTGCACCATAAACAAAACAATGCTAGACGTAACAAGACCAAACTTTTTCAAAACAAAGTACTTCGAATTATTACGAATGCGTCAAGATTTATGTCAATAGTATTATATAAAGACATGCACATAGAGAGGACCACTTATCATCAATTGACATACACACACAAAGGTACTTCAAATTTATAAATACCCAAAAGACTGACTCCCACTCTAAAATCTGTACAAAATTAGATTAAAGCAGTAAATATCAAATGAAATTAAATTCCTAAAATCTCAATAAAATCGAGCCGACCCAATTAAATCTTCAAACTCAAAATTATAATCAATGAACCAAACACCTTCCACTTGATGTCGATAAGACATTCATAATAAATAATAAGAGTTCAAAGTTTAACCAAACTAATTCAAAAAACTAACCATATGATGATGAAAAGATGTGTTCGGCTGACAAGGGCTAGCAGTAGTGAAATATTGAAACCATAGCAACAGTGCGATGACGCATATTATGACACTTACTAAAAGTGTGCATAACTTTTTTAGTTTTTTTAGAGTTTAGAAATATCAGTACTTATTTACTGCAGGGCAAGTTTTTCGAAAATTATTAATTAATATCTTGAAAACGGCAACAGATAGGTAAAGACAGATAATAATAAAATTTAAATCAATATCATCTATTAAAACATAAATAACAACAAATAAATACTACAATAGTGATTATTTATAATTGAGTTTCGGGTGCATATTCATTATAGGCCATTTGTTGAGCGCTCTCATCAGATCGATAATAACGGTGACTCCAAGGATCATGGTGATTAGGAGGATGCTCCTCATGATGAGGATGATGATCATCGTTATAATGACTGTGATGGACATGATGATCATGATGACTGTCGTGATAAACGTGAGGTACGTGGACATCATGTACGGCTTCATGGATGATGTGTGGAGGGTGATGGTCTGAGAACTATAAGCAAATTAAAAATATTATTGAGGTAATAATAAATACGCAAATAAGTTGTGCCAATTAATCAACTAGAATATATTTTGTTGGGAAACACTTATTAGATCTTTAGAATTTGGTATGACTTACCTTAGAACATAATTTCCATACAGCTATTACGACTGACGTTACAAAGGATAAAAATGATAATTGCAGGGCATTCCACGTTTTTAATCCTAATATTCCAAGGGCGAGAGGAATTAAAGTAATGGCCTTAAGCAGCAAAACAACAAAAATTGGGGCAAGTATCCTCCTAATCTTAGATTTTTTACGAGCTGAAAAATATTTAATAAAAGTTATTATAAATTAAAAAATAGTCTATACTTTCAGCGGTGTAAATGAAACAATGTAGTCTTCCTCCACAGTTTAATGTTTAAATTCAATTTCAAGCTCTCGACATGTTTCGAATGCTTAAGCACTCATCATCAGCGGATACTGAAAGGATAGTACAAAGTTGAGAACGAACAGTGAATATAAAGTAAAGTTTGAGGTCTTACCCATCATCGGGTTTAACAGAAATGTGTCGGGAGCTTAAAATTTCATTTAAATAATAAACTGTGGAGGAAGACTGCATTTTTTCATTTACATATTATAAATTAAGCTCAACTTAATTACTTAATTATTTTTATTACCTTGTACGTCACCTCCAGAATTCAAATTTACTCTCATATTAAATTCTCCATCATCCAGTTTCCTTCCACTAAAGGTTACAGAGGAACCAAATGGAACCTTCATAGTGACCTCGTTAGATTTGAAAAAGTTTTCAAAAACATCTTCAGGCGTTTTTGCTAAGTTCTTTGGGCTGCGGCTTTCTATTGTTTGAATTATTTTAACATCACCACCAATCTACAAATAAATATAATATCAAATAATTTTTCATGCGAAATTTGTTTTTAATTATAAGACGTACCTGCAACAGATCCTTAATATCAGAATATCGAATATCTTGAGCTGTGCCAGCTTTGGTTTGAAAAATCAAAATTATCACTAAAACTGCCGCTATTTGCCTCATATTTTTCTATTACTATTCTATATCTGATGGACGAATGACCATACAAACTTTTAGACGTAATTATTTATACTGGATATTACCATAAGAGAAGTGGTGGTATATTTAAAGAGTTTAAAGAGAGTAACCAATATCAATTCTATCAAATTATTTTTCAAATATCCTTTGTGAATAATAATTTGTTGAGGCGACAACAATGAGCTGAATTAGAATTTGGGGTTACTGCTTGATATGCTTTGGGTATTCAGTATTTAAAAGAAATTAAAAGTATTGTTGAATGTTTTATACATTAGAATCGAGTCTTTAAGGTATTTTTGTACTATAAAAAATCAGAAAATGTTGAACTAATTAAGTTCTGATACTTAAATTAAGATGTTAGTAAATCCTATCTATAAACATGAAGACATTGAGATACTTAAAACAATTTGAATAATTTTATTACAAAACAATAAATTAGGAATCATATCAAAAATTAATACATTATTAACTAATTCTGGGGTTGATTATATCCATTGTACGCCATTTGCATTCCTTCAATTGGATCTGATCGCGCATCAGCATAGTGATGGTGATGTGGATCATAGTCTTCATGAATGACGTGAGGATGATGGTCCCCGCTTACTTTTGAGCATATTTTCCATACAGCCATCGCCACGGACATTACAAAAGACACAAAGGACAGCTGAAGCGCATTCCACGTTTTAAGTCCTAGGATAGCAAGTGCCAGAGGAATCAAAGTCATGGCTTTGATCAGGATAAAAACCAAGATTGGAACGAATATTTTTTTGATTTTGGATTTTTTGCGGGCTGAAATAAAATATAGATAAAACAAACAGGTACTAGTTTGATGTCACATGTTTTATTATTTATATTTATTTACCCATTACCTTGTACTTGGCTGCTTCCACTGTCAAAATTAAGTTTAAAGCTAAGTTCATCATTGTCCAAATTTTGGGCGCCAATTGACACTGTGGAGCTACCTGGTAAATCAAATGCCACTTCATGGGATTTAATGTAGTTTGCTAGGAAATCTTCAAGTGCTTCGCTGCTTCTACTAGTTGTTGCAGTTTTGGTAACTTGTAAATTACCACCCACCTTGAAATAAATAAAAAGCAAAATATTATGAAAATGTAAAGCATATCATCGGCTTAGGTTCTTTAAGACTTTAAGTTGAGGCTTGGGACAGGTCTCGGAAAAAATAAAAATGTCAATAAAGTTCTATTACTTGTAAAAGATTATCCCATGACGACGTTTCAATTTTTGGAGCTGCACTACATAACCCAACAAAACACACAACTATCACAACACTGATATTGCTCATTATAATTATTGGGTACAACTATAATGAATGACAAATTGTGAATGACATTTTAATAAGCACCCTTAGTATTTATAATGCAATTAAGGTGGGGTATAGTATTATCATGCGCTCACTATTATACATATATGTATATAATATATTATTCATAAAGTATTAGTAGGTTCAATATCTAAAGTTAGAGGATGTTCGATAATGGTTTAAGAAATTATTTTAAAAGTTTTCTTAATATGTATGCATAGGGCGTACTGCTGGAGCGTGAAAGTATTTTGAAGACATTTATGAGGTGTACGTTCAAACCAATTTTATTATTGATGGCACTAGGTTAAACTTTTGCTTACTATTTTAGTCGATAGAGAACACGATGTATTTTTTCAAATATATTATTATTGGGTGTCCCTATAGACTTTAAAGTACAAAGTGTAGCGAGCCCTATTTAATTTATAAACTTTTCGTAGATCGAAATAAGCTGCTGTAACTTTGAAACGCATAAGGAGAATTTTTAGAATATATTTGAAATGAAATATTTCAAGAAATATTAAAGATATTTGAAAGCGGTTTGTAGCATATCAGGGCTTGACATTTGGTCTTAGGGTGGATTGATTAGTTTTGGTTTGTATGAATTTTAGTTCCACAATACAGGGTGGTAAATGAAACAAAGCACATTTAACAAAATTTCACGGAGACGCCAATTCTTTCCAAAAATATTTTCTCTTTATTTTTGAACTTTGGAAGAATCACTGGTTTAGTCGAAAAAAAAAACAGCTTTTATGATTTTTGAATAAATGTTGTACTTTTGCAGTAATTAAAGTTGAATCGAAAAACGACACTTTTATATTTCTATACCTGTCTCGCAATTATTCGAGGAAAGTGTTTATAACTTCTTGTTAGTTCCAAATGCTAGGCTTTTATCGTATTTTGAATAGCTTTTTTTTTCAGGGTGAGAAAAAAAGCATAGGTACCCTCATTACTCAATACAATATAATAATTATGTTTTTATTTTCCCAGTAACAGCTTTTTTTGGTTTGATTTGGTGACACAAATCATATTTTAACCTGAGTTATGCGAAGATTTGCAAGAGAAGAAAGAAAAAATGGCTTAAGGCTCTTAAACCAAGGTTTTCATTAGCAACAAATTGCTGAGAGTTATAACGTACACCAAAGTCGTTTATATAGGCTTAAAATGCGATTACAAACCACTGGCACAGCCACTGGCAACTAAAATTACCAGTACGACGGAAGAACTCAAAAAATTGATGTTCGATCAGAGCCGGCTTTATTATGTATGGTGTGCCCGTCAAAAAAAACTTAAAAATAAACGGCTATTTTTATCGAAACATCGTCATAAAATTAGTTGTTATTATTATTATTATTATTATTATTATTATTACTTCTTTATTTCAAGTTATGGTTACAAAAACATAAAATGAAATGACGTCACAAAAAATGGAAAAGTTAGAAAATACATTCCAAAAATTCTCTTATTGAGTAAGGTTCTAGGTCTATGATTTTGATTTTCAATGTTCTCTTAAAACTATTTATACTACTTACACTTTTTATACACATTGGCAGTTTATTGAATAATTTAATACACATATAGTATGGACTTTGTTCCGTCAGAGTAAGACGATGTGCTGGCAATAAGAGATTATAATTACGTGTGTTAAACTGATTCCTTGTTTCTTGAAATATATCTCTGTTTTTAAAAAGAAACATTATACATTCATAAATATATAGCCCGTATACTGTGAAAATGTTTAACTTTTTAAATACACCCCTGCACGATTTGAAAAATTTCATTCTATTCATAGTCCTGACTACCCTTTTTTGTACCACAAATATTCTTTGTAAATCGGAAGTGCCACCCCAAAAAATGATGCCATATCTCGTAACACTCTCAAAATTAGCGCAATATACTATTTTAGCTGTACACATGTTAATGTATTTAGTTAAAACATTAATTCCGTAGCTTATTCTACTTAATTTCAGACACAAACTATCGATGTGCGAGCTCCAAGATAAAAATTCATCAATATACAGCCCCAAGAATTTTGTATCATTCATGAGAGTTATTTCATTGTTATGCGTTTTTAAAGTATTTGGTTTAATCAAATGATTTTGCTTAGTTCGAAATAATACACTATTACTTTTGTTCTCATTCAATACTAGTTTGCTTTGAAAAAAACACTTTTTCACGCTTAAAAGTGCTTTATCTGTATTCACAGACAGTGCTCCTGTGTTAGATCCAGATACTAATACGCTCGTATCATCATCAATATATCATATCATATAATTTGTGACCAAAAAGTTATTTTCCACCATGCACAGATCATTAAGATAAATAACAAACAAGACTGCACCCAGAATACTCCCTTGGCCAATGCCTATATTATTTACACATGATTTAGACTCTATCTTTATGTTTTGGTTTTTCAATACAACCTTTTGTTGCCTATCTAAGAGGTATGACTTCAACCATGAAAGCACATTTCCCCTAATACCATAACAGTTCAGTTTATTAAATAGTATTTCATGATGAACACAATCATAAGCTTTGCTTAAATCCAGGAATAACCCCAATGCAAGATTTTTATTTTCTAGGTGGTTAAGTAGAGCAGTTACAAATTGATATATTGCTGTCATGGTGGACCTACCCCCTAGATATGCGTGCTGTCTTAGTGAGATAAGACTGCATGATTTCATAAACTCCAGCACCCTTAAAGACATAAGCATTTCAAAAATTTTTGGAAAACTAGAGAGCAAACTAATGGCACAGCTTAATATAACAATAATGGGTCTAAAATTATTTAAATCATCCGAACAGGGCCGCGCCAGGTGTTTCTGCCGCCGGCGCCGTGTGCAAACGATAAGTGGCCGCCCCGCCTATTACCCCTATAGAATATGAAAGACTGTGATAGAAGTTCAAAGAAAAAGACGTTTATACTTTTAAGTTTTAATAAAAAACTATAAAATTGTGTATTTCATTTTTACATTACAAATAAAATAACGCATAAATAATAAAAAGCCCTAAACAAAATATTAAACTTAAGCAACTGAAAAGTAATATATTATATAATTAAAACAATGAAATAACAACTCCGAGAAATTAAAATAAAATATTATGCATAAAACGTAGGTATTTATAGAAAAGGCACTTGCCTTGCCTTAATTGTTGCAAAATCCTTAATAATTTGGTCTACATTTAGTTGTTCACATAACTCGGATTCAATCGAAATGAATGCCAAATTATTAAGTCTCTCCTGGTTCATCGAGGATCTTAAGTAATTTTTAATCAGCTTTAGCTTTGAAAATGATCTTTCTCCTCTTGCAACTGATATTGGAAGGGTTAATAGGATTCTTAAAGCAATCGAAATATTAGGGAAGGTATTAAATAAGTAATTTTTAAAAATATAATGCAAAACTTCTAAAGGGCAAACGATGAGAGGCAATCGCGGCGCGGCCTTTATAAAATAAGTAGTTACTTGATTTTCTGGTGTTATTTTTATTTTTATTGACGCCGGGATATTCCTATATTATATAGACAAAACATTTTTGGATTTTATCGGGTGGCGGCCGTCGCGCGCCGCCCTTTTAGACTTGCCGCCCGTGTGCGTTGCACCCATTGCACACGTGGTTGGCGCGGCCCTGCATCCGAACATCCCTTTTTAAGTACTGGTTTTATGATTACTGATTTCAGTTGATCTGGAAATATTCCACATTTAAAGGAGTTGTTAATAATATACATTAGGATCCTATTTATTTTTCCCACAGATATTTTAAAAATAGACGTTGGAATTTCATCACACCCACTACTATATTTATTTTTTAGTTTTTGTGCTACTTTTAACAGTTCTTGCTCTGTGGTAGGCCTAAGATACATTGTTTGATTATTTTCAATAATGTTTTATTCGTATATTATTGTTTCCGATTAATTTTTTAGTAATTGAGGAATAACATTTAATAGATGGTCATTTAGTTCATTGACCAAGTTAGGATTATCATCGATAAAATTATTATCTAAGTTGTTTACTTTACCATTAATTTCGTTACATATACTCCACATACATTTAACTTTATTATCAGCTTTTTTAACCCTTCATTCAAACGATTTAATTTTTTCAGCTTTCAAAAGTCTATCATATTGTTTTTTTGTTTCTTTGTAGATTACTTTATGGGCGATACTGTATTTGGATAGAACCAATAACCTATCTTATTTATTTTTATATTGAATAGTTTGTTCATTGGTTCGGCGTTTTTTTTTTATTGGCATATGCTATTTTTACAGAAAAACACTGATTAAATATTCGCTTGTATTCATTAATAAAGGTATCCCACTGCACATTTACATTATTTTTATCTACTATGAAAACATTTACCCAATCCTGATCGTCTAGTATTTTTAAAAATTTATATTGCTTATTGCGGTTATATCGGGTTTTGATAAATGGAAACTGAATAATTTTTTTAAGAAACATCAAAATAACTCTTAAACCATTGGTGATATTGACTTTCGGTTTGAACGACTGGATTTCAATGGAAATTGTCTCCTATACTACCAAAAAAAGTTATATCATGTAATTTAAAAATAACGAGAAAAATCAAGGAATAAGCTGACAGCGCCATCTTAAAATTGTGTTAGGAAACTTTTAACAATTCCTGAATCATTTATTTAAACTCCAAGCAATTTCCTTTTGAACAAGTCCACGGTCAAAAAAATCGGTTTAAGAATACCGACATAATAACAGTTTATTTAAAATATCGTAAAAGCTTCTCCCACTCCTTTATTAGGCGAGGTTCGAAAACATTCTAATAACAAAGGTTATAGTGAACGATCTACTGATTTTAATTATTTATTTATTTTTCTATGGTTAAGTGCAATTTTTGCCGTCTAGTAAACTTTTAAAATTAAACGAGTCGTTACGCCCTCTTGCGGCAAGTTCCGAAACTTGAAATTATTTTTAATGAATTTCTTTTGGCAATTTTTATAATAGTTTTTTTTCAAATCTGTGAGACGTATCGTTTCTGAGATATGGCCGCTCCGTATCCTTATCCAGATACCCTTTATATTAATATAAAGGAAATGAGAAAAAGATGATAAAAGATAGAAATCTATAAGGTTAGTAAATAGGAATACTAAAATCAAGAGAAAAACAAGAAAAAAATGGGGTAAGTTAGTTAGGAATATATTATAATTTCTTGTATATTGTAAACCAGAGTGTATTTCTTGTTTAGAGTCACACCTTTTCTTTTCTTAAATAATATGTTATATTATTAAGCCTCAATTAATTCAGAAATGCTTCCTTCCCTTATTATTAAACAAAAGAGCTGGCTATTTGATCTCAGTCAGTGCCACAGAAAGTACAAAGTGTAGCGAGCCCTATTTAATTTATAAACTTTTCGTAGATCGAAATAAGCTGCTGTAACTTTGAAACGCATAAGGAGAATTTTTAGAATATATTTGAAATGAAATATTTCAAGAAATATTAAAGATATTTGAAAGCGGTTTGTAGCATATCAGGGCTTGACATTTGGTCTTAGGGTGGATTGATTAGTTTTGGTTTGTATGAATTTTAGTTCCACAATACAGGGTGGTAAATGAAACAATGCACATTTAACAAAATTTCACGGAGACGCCAATTCTTTCCAAAAATATTTTCTCTTTATTTTTGAACTTTGGAAGAATCACTGGTTTAGTCGAAAAAAAAAACAGCTTTTATGATTTTTGAATAAATGTTGTACTTTTGCAGTAATTAGAGTTGAATCGAAAAACGACACTTTTATATTTCTATACCTGTCTCGCAATTATTCGAGGAAAGTGTTTTTAACTTCTTGTTAGTTCCAAATGCTAGGCTATTATCGTATTTTGAATAGCTTTTTTTTTCAGGGTGAGAAAAAAAGCATAGGTACCCTCATTACTCAATACAATATAATAATTATGTTTTTATTTTCCCAGTAACAGCTTTTTCTTGGTTTGATTTGGTGACACAAATCATATTTTAACCTGAGTTATGCGAAGATTTGCAAGAGAAGAAAGAAAAAATGGCTTAAGGCTCTTAAACCAAGGTTTTCATTAGCAACAAATTGCTGAGAGTTATAACGTACACCAAAGTCGTTTATATAGGCTTAAAATGCGATTACAAACCACTGGCACAGCCACTGGCAACCAAAATTACCAGTACGACGGAAGAACTCAAAAAATTGATGTTCGATCAGAGCCGGCTTTATTATGTATGGTGTGCCCGTCAAAAAAAACTTAAAAATAAACGGCTATTTTTATCGAAACATCGTCATAAAATTAGTTGTTATTATTATTATTATTATTATTATTATTACTTCTTTATTTCAAGTTATGGTTACAAAAACATAAAATGAAATGACGTCACAAAAAATGGAAAAGTTAGAAAATACATTCCAAAAATTCTCTTATTGAGTAAGGTTCTAGGTCTATGATTTTGATTTTCAATGTTCTCTTAAAACTATTTATACTACTTACACTTTTTATACACATTGGCAGTTTATTGAATAATTTAATACACATATAGTATGGACTTTGTTCCGTCAGAGTAAGACGATGTGCTGGCAATAAGAGATTATAATTACGTGTGTTAAACTGATTCCTTGTTTCTTGAAATATATCTCTGTTTTTAAAAAGAAACATTATACATTCATAAATATATAGCCCGTATACTGTGAAAATGTTTAACTTTTTAAATACACCCCTGCGCGATTTGAAAAATTTCATTCTATTCATAGTCCTGACTACCCTTTTGGTACCACAAATATTCTTTGTAAATCGGAAGTGCCACCCCAAAAAATGATGCCATATCTCGTAACACTCTCAAAATTAGCGCGATATACTATTTTAGCTGTACACATGTTAACGTATTTAGTTATAACATTAATTCCGTAGCTTATTCTACTTAATTTCAGACACAAACTATCGATGTGCGAGCTCCAAGATAAAAATTCATCAATATACAGCCCCAAGAATTTTGTATCATTCATGAGAGTTATTTCATTGTTATGCGTTTTTAAAGTATTTGGTTTAATCAAATGATTTTGCTTAGTTCGAAATAATACACTATTACTTTTGTTCTCATTCAATACTAGTTTGCTTTGAAAAAAACACTTTTTCACGCTTAAAAGTGCTTTATCTGTATTCACAGACAGTGCTCCTGTGTTAGATCCAGATACTAATACGCTCGTATCATCATCAATATATCATATCATATAATTTGTGACCAAAAAGTTATTTTCCACCATGTACAGATCATTAAGATAAATAACAAACAAGACTGGACCCAGAATACTCCCTTGGCCAATGCCTATATTATTTACACATGATTTAGACTCTATCTTTATGTTTTGGTTTTTCAATACAACCTTTTGTTGCCTATCTAAGAGGTATGACTTCAACCATGAAAGCACATTTCCCCTTATACCATAACAGTTCAGTTTATTAAATAGTATTTCATGATCAACACAATCATAGGCTTTGCTTAAATCCAGGAATAACCCCAATGCAAGATTTTTATTTTCTAGGTGGTTAAGTAGAGCAGTTACAAATTGATATATTGCTGTCATGGTGGACCTACCCCCTAGATATGCGTGCTGTCTTAGTGAGATAAGACTGCATGATTTCATAAACTCCAGCACCCTTAAAGACATAAGCATTTCAAAAATTTTCGGAAAACTAGAGAGCAAACTAATGGGTCTAAAATTATTTAAATCATCCGAACATCCCTTTTTAAGTACTGGTTTTATGATTACTGATTTCAGTTGATCTGGAAATATTCCACATTTAAAGGAGTTGTTAATAATATACATTAGGATCCTATTTATTTTTCCCACAGATATTTTAAGAATAGACGTTGGAATTTCATCACACCCACTACTATATTTATTTTTTAGTTTTTGTGCTACTTTTAACAGTTCTTGCTCTGTGGTAGGCCTAAGATACATTGTTTGATTATTTTCAATAATGTTTTATTCGTATATTATTGTTTCCGATTAATTTTTTAGTAATTGAGGAATAACATTTAATAGATGGTCATTTAGTTCATTGACCAAGTTAGGATTATCATCGATAAAATTATTATCTAAGTTGTTTACTTTACCATTAATTTCGTTACATATACTCCACATACATTTAACTTTATTATCAGCTTTTTTAACCCTTCATTCAAACGATTTAATTTTTTCAGCTTTCAAAAGTCTATCATATTGTTTTTTTGTTTCTTTGTAGATTACTTTATGGGCGATACTGTATTTGGATAGAACCAATAACCTATCTAATTTATTTTTATATTGAATAGTTTGTTCATTGGTTCGGCGTTTTTTTTTTATTGGCATATGCTATTTTTACAGAAAAACACTGATTAAATATTCGCTTGTATTCATTAATAAAGGTATCCCACTGCACATTTACATTATTTTTATCTACTATGAAAACATTTACCCAATCCTGATCGTCTAGTATTTTTAAAAATTTATATTGCTTATTGCGGTTATATCGGGTTTTGATAAATGGAAACTGAATAATTTTTTTAAGAAACATCAAAATAACTCTTAAACCATTGGTGATATTGACTTTCGGTTTGAACGACTGGATTTCAATGGAAATTGTCTCCTATACTACCAAAACAAGTTATATCATGTAATTTAAAAATAACGAGAAAAATCAAGAAATAAGCTGACAGCGCCATCTTAAAATTGTGTTAGGAAACTTTTAACAATTCCTGAATCATTTATTTAAACTCCAAGCAATTTCCTTTTGAACAAGTCCACGGTCAAAAAAATCGGTTTAAGAATACCGACACAATAACAGTTTATTTAAAATATCGTAAAAGCTTCTCCCACTCCTTTATTAGGCGAGGTTCGAAAACATTCTAATAACAAAGGTTATAGTGAACGATCTACTGATTTTAATTATTTATTTATTTTTCTATGGTTAAGTGCAATTTTTGCCGTCTAGTAAACTTTTAAAATTAAACGAGTCGTTACGCCCTCTTGCGGCAAGTTCCGAAACTTGAAATTATTTTTAATGAATTTCTTTTGGCAATTTTTATAATAGTTTTTTTTCAAATCTGTGAGACGTATCGTTTCTGAGATATGGCCGCTCCGTATCCTTATCCAGATACCCTTTATATTAATATAAAGAAAAAGAGAAAAAGATGATAAAAGATAGAAATCTATAAGGTTAGTAAATAGGAATACTAAAATCAAGAGAAAAACAAGAAAAAAATGGGGTAAGTTAGTTAGGAATATATTATAATTTCTTGTATATTGTAAACCAGAGTGTATTTCTTGTTTAGAGTCACACCTTTTCTTTTCTTAAATAATATGTTATATTATTAAGCGTCAATTAATTCAGAAATGCTTCCTTCCCTTATTATTAAACAAAAGAGCTGGCTATTTGATCTCAGTCAGTGCCACAGAAATATGTAAAACAAAAAAAAATAGTATTCATTGTGCTAACACAAATATTCTATCTTTTATACTGATTGATTTAGGTATAGGATATGTAACAAGAAATCTGACTAATATTTCCCGTAGAATCAGAAAGGAAATCAAAAACTATATTACTCCATTTAAAAAAAAGTGGTATATTGCTCTGCACTGACTTTGTAAAGCATTTTCAAGAAATCGGCATGATTCGGGAATTTTGAAACACAGTATATCTATAGCTTAATAAAGATAAATAATAATTACATAGGTATAAAGTATAAATATTAAAACAGAGTTTGTATTTGTCAAAAATTCTTTATTCCCTATTTTTTGATACATAAAACATTCTAAATATTATATCAAATAATATTATCCTAATAATGTCACATTATCTTATCGCGAAATGACAGTCGAGTTCATCTATAGTCCTAAGCGTAATGGCAGACATACATTTAAGCTCATCCACCGATTTATACCTGGAAGATATTTTAAAATTCCTCACCACCGATGCGTATGTTATTTTTAACATTACCATGGCTTGAGCTTTACCTAAAAGGAGATAACAAAAATGTAGTTCCTATTGTTCCTGCCATAAAATATGAATTAAAGGTTATTACCCAAGCAATCCCGTGGTCCAGCGGAAAATGGTATAAAACTAAAAGGTTTAATATTATCTGCATTTTCTGGTAAAAACCTGGTCGGGTCAAATTTCAACGGATCAGGCCAGTATTTCTCATCTCTGTGGAGATGAAATATAGATATTGCAACGTTCACACCCTTAGGAATTATCTTGGTACCTAAAGAAAAGTTTATTTTTTACAGCTTATAAATGTTATTTCGTTTTAGCTCAAATTGGGTTAGATCAAAATAAAATATACTTGCAACAAATGTAAATATTAAAATCTCATAGAACCTTATGCCTAAGCAAATCTAAATTGAAATATTTAAGTTCGATTATGCCATCGAATCTTATGATATTTGAGGTTTTTTACTTACCAACATCCACATCTTTGTCCATTACTCTACTGATAAGAGGAAGTGCAGGAAAGAGTCTTATAGTTTCATTTACAACAGCCTCTGTGTATACGAGGGCAGGGAGATCATCAATTGTGATGTCGCTGTCACCAACTGTGTTGATGACTTCTTCGTACAGTTTTTCCTAAAAGTGCAAAATGTATAGTTACAACTCGTTCAACATAAGATGATATATGAGAATATCAAATATGTGCCGCCCATTCGATGCGCCAAAATTTGTCATATATATCGAGACTTTTATAGAGTAAGAACTATATAGTCGGACTGTACGATCCAAGAAGCACCATCACCGATCAATCGCGCGATCAAGCCTCTCTTTTCCTCCGAATGCGTTCTTTTTCTGGTTTGTACGCAAGCAGCAAAATTTTCATATGTACGCCAGCATTTTTTACATTTTTTCTTACATCGAAATATTTTTGTATCTACATTACCTGAATATCCGGATGCATTCCTAATAAAGTGAAACCAATCATGAGCGTATGTCCAGAAGTGTCAGATGACTAAAATTAATAGAAAAAGGTAATACTCTTTTATATCTACAAGTTCTAATCTAGACCGTTTTAAAATTAAATGGATATCACGTAGATATTTAAGAGATGGTACTGGTCTAAATAGGAAACAAATTCTTAGGTATAAATATGAGGTCAAAAAAGCTTCGTTTTTGTGTCAAAACTTTAATTTTTGTTTTGTTTTTTTTTTCTCCCATATTTTGAGTGATATTTATCTAAAATATGGTACACCTATTAGTTTTTGGAATCTCTACAATAAAATGTCTAAATAATTGTTACATTTTTTGCGCTACCAACAATTTCAATCTCCTCAACTTTTTTTTGAGATACCCTGTATAAATACTGATATCATATTTTGACTCCCTGTTCTTTTCGCATTCTTTTTGATCCCTTACGTTTTTATCGTATGTGTCATCGTTTTTTAGTTTTTTTTTTTGTAGTTTGGAAACTACTGCAAAATTGCAAATATTGCAAATTTAAGACATGACGACACATGAAAATAAAAAAATTGTGTCAATTTTTATTCAATAGTGATGCGTAGTTTCTTTGTATGTCAATTTTTAACAGATATCTGAATGTTGTCAGGTCAAAATTTCCCCAAAAATGGGGACATATACGCCGTCTTAATCCTGACTTTACACGACAAACTAAGAAAATTATAAGAACTGCAGAAAATGACCTCCTCATGCTAATGTGAACGAATCAACTCTTCATTTCACAGACTGACGAACTCTTTCGAATATCCCAGAAGTATTGCAAATTATTTTATGCGAAGCCGTAATTCTGTTCCTCAAATCTTCCTCTGGCTGGATAGTAGTCTGATACATCAGCGATTTTGAATATCCCCAGAATAAATAATCTAGACGCTTTAAATCGGGCGACCTAGGGGGCAATGGCTGAGGTTCAGCTCGACCTATCCAATGGTTGAATTGTTGTTTTAAAAACTCCCTTACCACCAAACTGAGATGTGGTGGTGCACCATCATGCATAAACCACAATTGATTTTTTAGTTCAAGTGGTTCCTTTTCTAGAAATTGACGATAATATTGCCCGGTAAATCTTAATAATAATAATAATCTTTATTCAAAACAGCACAAGTTACAATTTACACAATAGGATTGAAATTAACTGTTACTATAGTTAGGTACTGTATTAAATAGGCGAAGTTCATCCATTACCGCTAGAGGTAAAGGTTGGTCTTACACTTAACCTGAGAAAAAAAACCTAAACAGCACTTCTACTTATTTAAATACTCAAAATAAGAAAATAAAATATAGTAAAAACAAAAAAAAACAATAAATAAAGAATAACAAAATATACAATCGGTACACCTGAAAAAGAGTTAATCACGGAAATAAAAGTAGTAAGCATTGATATGACATAATAAAGAAAAACAGCAAAAAGTATGTAATAATAGTATATACCAGAATTAAAAGAGAAATAAAAGTTTAATAACTATTCTATAAGTAATATACCCTTAAGCTTCCTCTTAAATGCAAATGGGGACAAGCTTTTCATACTATTCGGGATTTCATTATACATTGCCGGAACGTTATATGTGAATGATCTTTCAAAAAATGTTGTTCTATGAAGAGGAGGTGTCTCCAATAATGTCAGCCCACACACTTACTGTAAACTGATACTGGAAATTACTTTGGACTATCGCATGAGGATTCCCTTTTGCTCAAAAATTATTGTTATGAAAATTCCTGACGGCAATTTTTCTTTTACTTGTACCTGGTTCGTGTGCTACAGCATGCAGGACTGCTTGATCAATTTCGACAGTTCTTACAGTGTAACATGCCCCTGCCAAATAAGTAGATTTCTTGAAAGTTTCATTTTTGCACAGTCAAATGTGTACCTGTGCTGCCAATAGAGTCGTTTAGCTTCAAAGGAATAGGCAAGACTGTAAATAAAATGCATGTCAGCACATTCTTGGTTTGTGAACTCAACCATCATTCAGTAGCTCTAACTAACTTAGGAAACATCAACTAACAAAATTGTTTGACACTGAACGTTAAAAAGGTTAACAAACGGTGACCTGTCCCAGCCAACTACTTTTTTTCTATTTGGTTGCTTGGATATTACTTGGTTTGGTCTATTTTCGCAAATAACTAGAAATCGATGATCGATACGATAAAAATGTAGTGAATCCAAAAGAATGACAATAGAACGAAAAGTCAAAATGTGATATCAGAACCTATACAGGGTATCCCAAAAAAAGTTCAGGAGAGTGAAAGTACGAGGTATTGCAGTCCGGCCGACGATATGTTGTATAAAAAATGATAGGAGGAAACCCGACGACAAAGGGCACCTTTAACAATTTAACGAACAACCATTATTACTTACAAAACTATGCCGGACACTAAACTTTAATTCAAAATTTGATTTTCCATATTTACACCCCAAAATACGCAAATCCGGAAATTTTTATAATTTCTTGCGGTGTATTGTTTTTTTCAGAAAAATTGCTATCTTTAATGAATCAATTCTTATTCAAACAAATTAAGTTAAATAAGCTTAAAGCCGGGCCTCACGAATACGCGATCTGCGCAGACGCAAAGCCTCCGCGAAACGCCGCATACTGGCGACATACAGGGTCGTTGGTATGTATGAAAACGGTCGATTATTTCTTAAAGTATAACAGTTAGCAAAAAATATTTTAGATAAAAGTTTTAGGGTTTTTTAAGGTGTATTAGAAATTTAAAAAAATGAGTATACAGGATGAATCAGAAAACGGTAGGGAAGCAAAGTTACCTTTTTTTTAAATCGAACGCCCTATATCTTCGACTATTTTTGGATTTAGCATCAAATAACAATTATTTTTTAATAAGTGCATTATAAGACTAAACCTAATAGTTTCCGAGATATCGACTTTTGAAAAAAGACATTTTTGAACTTTGACAGCTTCCAGCTTTCTAACGGTACGCTTTAGAGCAAAACGGCTTTCATGTCCCGATCTTACTTTTTTATTATCTTCCCGAAAATACCAAACTTCCGGTTAAACCGGAAGTTCTATATTTCCGGTTATTGAGCTACATCCGGTTTAACCGGAAGTTCACACTTTTAGAAAGATACTTAAAAACTAAGATAGGGGCATGTAAGCCGTTTTACTCTATGACGTACCGTTAGAAAGCTAGAACCTGTCAAAGTTCAAAAATATCATTTTTCAAAAGTCGATATCTCGGAAACTATTAAGTTTAGACTTATAATGCTTGTATTGAAAAATAATTGTTATTTTATGTAAAATCCAAAAATATTCTAAGATATAGGGTGTTCCGTTTAAAAAAAGTAACTTTGTTCCTCTACGGTTTTCTGACTTATCCTGTATACTTATTTTTTTTAAATTCTAATACACCTTAAAAAAACCTAAAACTTTTATCTAAAATATTTTTTACGGACTGTTTTACTTTAAGAAATAATCGACCGTTTTCATACATACCAACGACCCTGTATATGTAGCACGGTATTAGCAATATTTAGCTCTATTTAAATGTGCATTAAATCCTTTTTTCAAATAATCTCTTATTCAAATTCGCTTATAGCAACCGTTTCTAAGATAATCGAGTTTAAATGTTTAATTGCGTACTGAAACTCGTCGTTGCCGTCCTGCAAACTTTCTCAAGTTTTTGAACTGGTCCAAGGTGCCTAATGCCTTAAAAAAAAAGCCCATACCGTCAACGAGACGCAACTTTTTCATTAAAAAAGGTTTTATTTTGAAAAAAAGTTAAGACAAATATTAATTTTGACACCCTGTATTTCGGAAACTATCAAATTTGCGGTAAGTTGGACTAGATCGGTATATTTTAGACATAGGAATTTGTGCTAGTATCTTGTAGAGACCTTTTAGAGCCACCCTGTATAATGTATAGATTTCAATATTTATCAACTTTCTATTAGTGGTAAGTCTGTTTTATCTTTTAACTTACCGCTGCTGAGAAGAATACCATATCATCAGAAATTGCCTCCTCATCTAAAACCTCCCCTTTAACACTCATCATCACATCCAGTAATGACGGGGCAGTGTCATTTTCGACAAAAGCTACAAGTACATGGTAAATTATTACTTTACAAATAACACGTAGTTTACGCTCATCATATTATGATACTTAAAGAGTTTTTTTAATGTAAAATGTTTTTAGGGTAGGTACCTACGAAATATGGTTAACGTATGGGGGATACTGGTTCTGTAGCATCCAAACAAACCAAAATTTACACCTGTCTTTAGTCTATCAGTAAGAAGATTTGTAAAATTCTTTAGACTGGTTATATTGTTTTGAGTCCCTTACTTTTTGAAGGATATTTAATGTCCTACTAACATTTCTGTTTTAATTATTTAACTGTTATTCCACACGCGTATATAACATGTTTGTATAAGTATTGAATAAATCAGTTAGTGCAGGTAAATTTTCTTACCTTTAAAATCGGAGCGCTGAAGTGACTTACTGTCTATAATCTAAAATAAAATACGGAATTTTAAAAAAATATTCTTTATACTATTACTCTTATACATAAATCGTTTATAGGCCACCCACCGTAAATGTATGTATTGAATAATAAACAATTACTCTTACTTGTTGGTTGATACCTCGAATTTCTTTCATATTTTTAGTCGTGTTTCTACCACCCGGATAGAATCGCAACCATATTTCTGGAGGAGTAAAGGGATCCAAGAGTTTTTTGGCAATATCTTCCTGAAATCTAAAAAAAATTAATTAATTGGTATGTAAGTATTTTTTTCGCTAAGTATTAAGTTGGTTAGCACATACTTACTTCATTAGGCATTCTCCAAGTCTGTCCATTCCTGGAGGCTCCTTTTCCAATCCAGAAGCAGTATCTAAAAAAAATAACACGTTATCGTTTATTTAAGAGTTGCAAGAAAATTCGGAAAATACAACACTCTTCACGTGTTTAAAGGTAAAGTCTGTTCAGAGATATGAGAAAGTGACTAACTGATCCCTATTACGAAAGGCCCGGGCCAGCTGTAAAATTGAAATGTGGCCGAACAGGTCCTTATTTTGCTTAGAATTTAATCATGGCCTGTAATAAAAATAAGTAAGACATTAAGTAATATTTTATTTATGTTTAAATGTGAAATTACAAGTTATTTTATTATTAAAAATTATATTTATGATTACAAAAATATACAAATTATTCGGTACTTATAATAATTATTCACTTAATATTTCAATATCACTATCGCTATCATCACCTGTTCTATATATTAGTTGTGCCATATTGTTTATATGGATATACGATTTCCACTTTTTCAACATGTGTAACAGAATTTGCCCAACTTTGTGAAGGGATGTTAAAAACTTCAGTTTCTATAAGCCCGAGTACACTGAAGTTAACAGTATGGGCAAATATTGTTACGACGAATGGCAGATTTCAGTTGATGCCAAACATGTTCGATGGGATTAAATATGGTGGAAGCCTTAAAACTGTATGCCCTAGATTTTTTGCATAATTATCACAGAAGTATTCCTTTTGTAGCTTTAAACTTTGTAAAACTTTAATCAATTGCCTTTTGGTGTAATCTTCCTGAAAATAAATGTCATTATCATACATGTAGTTTTGGATTGCTACTTTTTTGTCATTTGAGGAGGAAGTCTTGGTCAACTGGCTACTATGGTAGCTTGCATTGTCCATTACAATTACGCTGTTCGGAGGTATATTTGGAATCAGCTTGTTTTTAAACCAATTATCTTCAAATAAATCAACAATGGTGTCTTCGGTTTTATCCAAATAAATAATCGGCATTTGCTGATCTCTGTAAATCCTAATTTTTTCTAGATATTTGGATCGCCATTCCCGAATTCTACTGGACGCCATTGAAACTTGTCTTTTGTTAATTTTTTTTAAATCTAAAATCCATGTGTGGGATACACTTCCGTAACGTTGTTCTGTCACATTTAACGCCGGTATCGTCTTTCTCAAGCCTCTTAATTAAATTATCACATGTAGGCACGCTTTGATCCTCGTATAACCTACAAATTTTACGCTTTATTATATCTGGATCACTTCCATCTTCCTTCGAGGAAATGCCAGTATCGGTTCTTTTTTTCCTCGCTAAAATGCATGGGATTATTTACAATTCTCGATACAGTTGATGTTGGAATTTTTGTTAATGTGGCCGTTTCTTCTAACGCTGCTTGCTTGCTGACCGCACATTCAATGAGAGTTGAATAAATATTGTTTATAACTTCCTTACTTTCCACAGAAAATTGTTATCTGCTTTTCGACGGGGTTATCTCCTGAGATACATTGAGCTCGCACATATTTTCCATGACTCACACACGATTAAACTAACGCTGTATTACACACGAAGTAAGAATAATTACTAAGCTTAAAACTAACTAGAGTGGCTATATATACAGTCTTTAGAACATAATTTGTTTTATGGGATTAACCCTCTCATTTTGAATCAGGTAAAACTCGGTTTAAAATCATCAAACTCAGGACAGGCTTTACCACAAATACATCGAACAAAGAGTGTTCTTTTTTCAATATATTTCGAACGGGACGAGTACATATTATTTATTAGATACCAACGATATTAGACTAATTTATCAATGTATGCAAAAAGATGGAAAACGAATTTTATAAGTACTTACAAAAGAAATTGGAAAATGCATATTTAATAAAGAAGGCGTATGATACGCCGTCATTTTTGTAGGTTTTAATATTTTGCACCAATTTTTTACTTCCGTTATAGTACATTCCACTAAATAGTTTTAAACTTTGAGGCTTGAAACTTTTGCCATATTGTTTGCGACGAATTCTCCATTCTTGGTCTAAAAAATACGTAAAGGTAAAATTAAGTAAAAAATAAATTAAAAATATATGTTGTTGGTCTGTAAATATGTAGTTAACTGACCCACCCCACTGTCAAATATACCTACTTTTTAAACTGTATGTATATTATTATGATTTAAATAAACAAATGCTTGCTTGCCGCTAATTTTTTCCATGACAAAATGACAGAAAATATCATCAAGTTCATGACTAATAGGTCAGTGCTTAGGTTTTGTGGTGTAGGTCATCAAAATAAATAAATAATTTATATTTACTCGTTGAATTTTAATATATTTTTGTAAATTGTTAGTCAACATCGCTGTGCGCTATAATTTAAAATTTTTAAAAAATACTTACATGGAATTGTTGGCAAAGAATTTTTAAAGACATACCCTACATCTCGATATATCGACCCCTTATTTTGCGCATTAAGATTATGAAGTATGACGTTTGCTTCCATGGGGTCAGTGGTGCAGTAGAAGTAGTTGTGGCCGTGCCATATATTTAATGGAAAGCCACATTTTCTACCGAAATACCCTACCGCTGCAACTACATTATCTAAAATCATAGAAGCAAAAATCAAATTTGAAAATCTACTTCGAAAAAATCGTGGTCGAAATAATTTGTATGCAACAAAAATATGTTTAACATTATAAATATAAGTGTAATGACTAAGGAGCGGAATATATGCACTTAAATTTAGCCAAAATATGCGCATATATATGCCTTGTTTGCCTTTAAAATATGCAGTTATATGCATTTTTTTGACCAAATATGCATACTGGTATGCAATATTTCTTAATTTGTTATAGTAAATAGGGTAAAGATACACACTGGGTTCTAAAAAAGATGTTTATTTAAAAAAAAAAAAAAAAAGAAAAAAAAGTAAACAATTTCTTAACCTGAAATTGTATTAAAGGCATTTATTACTAAATATTTTTCAAAATTTTCGACTAAAAAGAATTAGTCAGTAATAATATGTTTATACAAAGAGAAGCTTCTTTCAACATCTACTGATGTAATCGGACAATACTGCAACATAGGTAGCAAAATATAAGGCCAAGATACAACTTCGTTGGTTGGTTTACCTTCATAAATGTTTTTTACTGAATATACCTGCAAACCTCGGGAACCCCCCATAAATACCTTGTGTATAACCAAAATGTAAATATTAATTATTATATAATTATCTTCAGATTGGAAAATCCCTGAAACAAGTTCCGGACTGGAAATTAAACCTACGAGTTTTCATGACCGATCATGATAATTTTAATTATAATATATATATTAATTTTTTTAAACGCTGAAAACATAAAAGTATGCTCATAAAACAATAATTTGGGAAAAATATTAATTCTATTATAAAATTGTCAAAATATGCAAAAAATACATATACAGTGTGTGTATAAAGTTTGGAAACGGCTTAATAACATCATAACTTATTGGCCGATTTAAACCAAATTTAACATATTTGTGTAGGAGGATCTGACGCACCGAATAGCGATATTGGCGTTGTTGTCAGCCTTTTAGTTTGTCTGGAATTCGAACGAATTTTATATTTTAAATGTAAAACCCTTCATATTTTTTTCATTTATAGTTTTTACTTTAAATTTGTTACTAAAGTCTGTGCGTTTTAAGAAGTCTGCTAAGCCATAAAACCTCTTGAGCATTATGTCGGTGGCTCTCAAACAATAAATTATATTGAAGGTAATTTTGGATGTTGATGAATTACATTTTCTAAATACTGTTAAGTTCCAGTATCGCAAAGTTTTTTCTGCTTTATCTTTTCAAGAATAGCTTTGAGGGTAACATATTCCTTGGCTTTATACATATCATAAACAATATTCCTAATAGAGAGTTTTATCCCTTAGGATAAATCCAAGGTTTTTGAATGGAGTCGAACCCTTTTATATGGTCTGTCCAAATCCTCTTCACTCTTTTTTCGAAGTCTTCTTAAGGTCTTCTCTGAAATGCCGCAAGCATCAGA
The DNA here is from genome assembly GCA_963920685.1 of Polydrusus tereticollis. Taxonomy (NCBI): domain Eukaryota; kingdom Metazoa; phylum Arthropoda; class Insecta; order Coleoptera; family Curculionidae; genus Polydrusus; species Polydrusus tereticollis. The sequence continues at coordinate 140,662,069 of OY987328.1, forward strand.
CGTTCGTTTTTGCACTGCCAAAACAGACTCTAACGGGCCCGAGTTATCTTTTTCTAAAGTAAAATAACGTTCCATTTGTAATACCAAACGGCGTTCACCTGGAGATAAATGCCTTCTAGGCGATGTGCCACCTTGCTGAACATTTTCCATAACTTTGCTTAATAACTGATTTTAATTTACACACAATGAGAAACAAACTAAAAGTGAAAAGCACAACTACTTATTTAAAATAAAGTAGAACATACCATCCAGCAAATTTTAATTATTTCTTGGAAAATAGTAATTATTATGAAGATTTAATTATAATAATCCCAAAATAATGTCATTATCGGAAAAGTATATACCTGACAAAATCTTTAACATATATAACCATCCCGCACTTGAGCAAATTTTAATTGGTTCTTGGAAAATAGCGATTAATATATAGATTTAACTATAATAATAGCAAAATAATTTAATTATCTATTTAATTATTGTTTTTTATGGAAGAAGTCCATCTCTCAGTGGAGTGATATTTTAACGTAAAGTAAAACACACAATCTGCTCCACTAGTTTAATGTAAAAAATTTTTCTTTAAACCATACATGTTTCGGAGGCATAAACCTCCATCATCAGTGGGATTAAATTAAGTCAAATTAAGGAGAAAAATACCAGAAACATTGTGAGAACTTGTGTCGCAGAAAAAACTTCATCATTTTATATTAAATAAATTAAATTAGAAATTGGAAAAGGTTGTTATTATTTAAAAAATCTTTAGTATTAATTTAGTAGTTATTTTTTTTTTATAGTTTTATTTTTAATTAACAACCTTTTCCAATTTCTAATTTAATTTATTTAATATAAAATGATGAAGTTTTTTCTGCGACACAAGTTCTCACAACGTTTCTGGTATTTTTCTCCTTAATTTGACTTAATTTAATCCCACTGATGATGGAGGTTTATGCCTCCGAAACATGTATGGTTTAAAGAAAAATTTTTTACATTAAACTAGTGGAGCAGATTGTGTGTTTTACTTTACGTTATTTAATTATTATTTATGCTCAACGAGTAATTCTAAGATAATTTTGTTTTGAAACCTCTGATTTCGCCCAGTAATAGAATACAGTAAGCCAGTGGGATGTTCGGTGTGATCAAGTATAGCGAAGGTGCGAAGATATTGTAACTTAACCGACTTACTGTTTTAAAAGCGATAACATTCCTTGGTGATTTAATCCGATATCGGACTTCTTAAAACGCACAGACTTTATTTTGGTATAACATACCTTGTTCCTAATATCAGTAGTTTTCGAATTAACGACATGTTTTGAAAATATCAGCAAATTGTGTTTTATTTATTAATATAAATAAAACACCAGTTCAGTTGATGCAAAGTCATAAAAGCTGTTATTTTTACATGCAAATATGTCTTTAACTGAAAGTAAAAGAACTACAATTCTTATGATGAGAGGATATGGGCGATAGGGTTAGGTCTTACGATGAGGTTAAAAATCTATTTAGTAATGCATTTCAAAACCGAAATACAATTTTAAAAGCAACTGTTCTAAAAACTGTCCGACGGTTCGAAGAAACTGTAAATTGTAGAGATACGCGACGATCAGGACGACTAGCAGTAGTAGATAAAGAGAAAAGTTTAGAAACTTTACAACATGCTGTTGAACCCCCTTCTTCATTAAGAAAAAATTCTCAAAAAACATAAATATAATCCTTTCAAAATACATATAGTTCAAGAGTTATCAGAAGATGATTCTGAGCGAAGAATTGAATTTTGTGATATTATGGTGTCAAGGTTTGAACAAAATAACCAGTTTCTCAAGTTTATAGTATTTTCGGACGAAGCAACATTTATGTTAAATGGTAAAGTCAATAGACACAACTGTAGGTTTTGGGAAAACGAAAATCCCCACTGGATGAGAGAAGGTCATACACAACGCCCTGGAAAATTGAATGTGTGGGCTGGGCTTCTGTGTAACCACAAGATCGGTCCATTTTTTATTGATGTACATTTGATATCACAACTTTACCTTGACCTCTTGGAAACGCAGTTAGTGCCTACTATACGAAATGTGATTGGTCCAAATTATGCAAGTAGGTACATTCTTCCAACCGGACGGAGCTCCTCCCCATTTTGGTCAAACGTGCGCGAATTTTTGAACAACACTTTCCGAATAGGTGGGTCGGTAGAGGGGGTACAATCGAGTGGCCACCTAGGTCCCCTGATTTGTAGCCTAACGACTACCTTTTATGGGGACTCTTAAAGAACAGAGTTGATACCACAAAACCTCAAGATTTGGCCGATTTGCAGCGTCGAATTTTGGACGAATTTGAACTAATAACGCCAGAAATGATTTACAACACAATTGAAAAATTTTATTTTCAACTAGCACACTGTACAGGGAAAACAGTTTGAACATTTAATATAAAAAATATATTTTTTCTAAATTGTAGGTACTCGTTATTTCGAAAACTACTGATATTGGGTACAAAGTACGTTATACCAAAAGTGTAACAAATTTAAAGTAAAAACTATACATAAAAAATATAGAAGGTGTTACATTTAAAAATATAAAATTCGTTCGAGTTCTAGACAAAGTAAAAAGCTGGCAACAACGCCAATATCGCCATTCGGTGCGTCAGATCCTCTTCACAGCTGTTAGCCAAATTTGGTTTAAATCGGCCAATAAATTGTGATGTTATTAAGCCGTTTCCAGACTTTATGCATACATTGTATTTGCATTTTGCATATATTCCGCCCTTTAGTAATGACTGAAACTTTTCTTCACATTTTTCGCATTAAAGCAAAATTGTCATATTCACAGTCGCGTGCGGAATTGATCCGTAAATAGATATTAAAAATTCATAATCAAACAAGTAAAGTAAGTAAGTCACTGCAACTTTAATATCCGAAAGTCCAACTTATCCAGCTTGTTGCTAGATCAGTCCTTACACGAAGGCAACAGCTCGCAACATTCAGCATGCGATCTTCTACTTTTAATAAAATGTTCACAAAGAGATTTTGGTATAAATTGATTTATAATTTTATTTTGCGGTAAGTCTGATATCAATATTATATAGGAAACTGCTATTTTGAAAAAAAAAATCATCCGACTGTTTAAGATTTGTTTAGGTGAAATTAGCGTTTCGGAAAATAATATCGCCATTAAAAACAACTTAGTTTTCCAATTCGCGAACGAACTGCTTTATACCTACATTTGCGGAAAAAATGTTGATAAAAATAGCAAATCCTTTTTTGGTGTTATTTTTAATTACGCCTGTAGTTTAAAACAACATAATCAACTTTTATTGAGAAACTGCGGGCTGCTTGATAGTTAGATCATCGAAAAAAAGGTAAACCAATAATCTTAAGAAAAGTAGCAATTATTTTAAACTTACAAATATAAAAACAAACTTAAAAATTTTTCTTACCTTTGTAACCAGCAAAAAACGGCACATACATCGTTCCAACAAAAGGTAAGATTGGGTAAAAGAAACCATTCTGACTCCAGGCAAATTTTAAAAACCTAAAATTTTTAATAAAAAATAATATATAAAAAGTAAGCACACTTACGAAAACCAGTGCAATAGTAATATTATTAAAATTGAGGTAGAACATTGTTCCTACCAAAAATTGCTAGTTAATACAAAGGCCTTGTTGAACTATGAGCTATAAATAAGGATGTTTTCGTCACTTTTGGCGGGTTAGTAAAGCAGCAATATTAAATGTTATTGTGTTTCTGATTTAATTTTTCTGATTTAATTTATATGGATCTACCAGAGGCTTGCACCATCAAGGGTATTTTAAAAAATTACGATAATAAAGAGCATAGTCTATCCCAGTTAACCCACTGTCAGTGAAAAAATATCCAACTTGATTGTGATTTTTAATCATTTTGTCAGTCAGTGAAGTATTCTTCTGCAAGTTATTAAAATGCTTGTTATAGTGATTTACAGCGCCTAAAGATAATTAATTGAAAAAACAGACAGGTTTAAAGAAACTTAACATAATTTTAAAGTATTTTCAGCTTTTTCTGTTTTTTGCTTAAAAATTGAATACAAGCACGTTCAAAAAAGTTATGACTCCTCAAAAGAGAAACAACACATGTAGGTGGCGCCATCTACACTGCCGTCCTAACTAAAAACATAGTAACTGAAAGAAACACAGTTTTGAGAAAAGCGACAATTACTGTTTGTCCAAAGATTTCACGTTTCTGGCATTTCTGGTAGCTTTTTTTTTTATTTATACGTAAGAATACATCGGAAAGTTTGTAGATATATTTTGCATTCTTCGGTTCATCTTTTAGGGAAATATTGAAGCTAATACATTCTTAGCTAGTACAAGCATGCAAATGCAGTAACCCATGGATTTGGTGAAAGATACTGCATGTTTGCTTAGTATCTATTGACGTGCCGCTATTATGACATCTCGCAAAGTTATGGTTTTGTGATCCAGCTTTTGGTATTTCCTCAATTTGAACTTACAAAACTGCCATCAAATTTTAGTTTCCTAAAGTCTCTAGAAATTATAATATACAATAAAAACTTTCCTCACGATTCACTTGTTTAACTTCCAGCGCGAGCGCCGACGCCGCATTCGAGTTTATAAATCAAGCTTTAGGCTTAATAGTACTTATACTTAATACTCGTAATATGTGCCAAACATACGGGAGGTTGTGTTTTCCAATTGTAACGTTGGAAGAGCCATACTTCCTGAGCTCCATTTCAATCACTTTACCCTTTTCAGAGTTTACCGATTGTACATCTTCGAGATTCTGAAAATCAAAAATGTTACCTTTATGTTTCATGAACAATTGCACTTGGTGGTGAAAACTATCCGCAGTCATATATTTTATGTATGACCTGGTTTGCAATAGTTAATCGTTATTCCCTTTGCTGTGACAAAGAATATAACGGTACTTTCTGGCAAATTGACTATAGTCGCCAGGTAGGATAGAATGGTCCAGTTTTTATTCTGGGCTAAGCACTTATTAAGCCATAATGATTGTAAAATTTTAAATGAGTCTTTTGTCGAATCTTTTTGTCTAAAATATTCGGACGAATACTTTCACTGTTTGACTTTTTATTGACATTTCTGTCCTCCCTTCTGACAACAATAAAATCACATAACATAAAGTTATTACATTTCTTCCCCCTTAAAGGGAAAACAAAGGTTCATTCTTTTGTTTCTATTCTACCCAGCTTTGAAAGGGGTCGTTTAAAGTTTCCGATTTTGGTCTTCACTTCCACTGCTCGAACCCTTCCATCAGTTCCGGGAAACCGCTTTGAAACTCTTTCCAACTTCCAAAAATTTCTGGGCACATTGTCTTCCATTAGGACTACTATATCGTCCTCCCTTATGGATTTGCCATCATTTGTCCATTTCTGTCGTCTCGTTAGAGTTGGTAGGTACTCTTTTATCCACCTTCGCCAATACTTGTTAACTATTTGTTGTACTCTTCTCCACTGCTTTCTTAGGTCAACACTGTCATCTACTACTCCAAGACTATCGCCATTTGAGCTTCCAAAGAGAAAATGATTTGGTGTTGACGATTCGAAATCATTTGGATCAGAAGATACCATAGTCAAAGGTCTAGAATTTACCATATATTTAACTTCAGCAAAGATTGTAAGAATCATTTCATCTCTCAGAGGTTGGTTTTCAAGAACGGTATGGAAAATTTTTTTTACAAATCGAATTAGGCGTTCCCATATTCCACCCATATGAGGTGCTGCAGGTGGTATGAATTTCCATTCTATTACTTTTTTTAACATTTTTGCGTCTATTTTCATTACGTGAATTTCTTTTAATGCTTTTCTTAGTTCTTCTGATGCACCTCGAAGATTTGTCCCATTGTCCGAAATAATCTGCTGTGGTTGTCCTCGCCTTGCAATAAATCGTTTTATTGCCATAATGGTCGAATCCGTTGTAAGAGAGTGTGCGACCTCAAGATGAATAGCTCTTACAGTCAAACATGTGAAAATCACACCCCATCTCTTTTCACTTCTTCCTCCGACAGTTACTTTAAGTGGGCCAAAATAATCAATACCTGTGTAACTAAGCGGTTTTAAATATGGTGTTAATCATTCTACAGGTAATGGTGCCATTACAGGAATTTTAGATTTTGCTCTATTTATTCGACATTTGTGGCACTTTGCAAAAATTGATTTGACTGCTGATCTTCCTTGAATAATCCAATATTCTTGTCTTGCTTCGTTGAAAACTAATTCTTTTCTTTGGTGTGCATATTTTTCATGAATATTTTTCAAAAATAGATCCGTAAATCGATGCCTTTTCGGTAAAATGGCAGGGTATCTGGTTGATTCGTCTATTGTTGGTGCTAGGTTGAGTCTTCAATTGATCACCAAAATTCCTTGTTTATTGATTTCAGGTGAAAGAATCTTAAGCTTGCTCTGTTTTTGCAATGTTTCTCTATTTTTTATCAATTTAATCTCTTCGCAAAAAGTTTCTTTTTGACACTGCTTAACCCATAACATTTCAGCACGTCTTAAATCTTCCAACGTAATATATTTTTTGCAGTTTTCTTTTCTAATTTTAGATATCCACACTTTAGCGCTTCTCAAAATTTGAGCTGTTGTTCTCATAAGTTTGTACCAATCTGAAAATCGTTCAATATCTGGAAGATAGTATTCTTCTTGTTCTTCATCATTTTTGATTGTAGTTAGTATTGTTTATTTTTGTTTCATATGCTTTTTCAAGAAACATTCTTTAGCAGGCCAAGTTGTTTCATTCTCAATTTGATATATGATAAAAACTTCGGTCTCGAGATCCAGTCATGGAAACTTGTTATGTTGCTCCCATCTTCATTATAGGTTCTTGTTGCGATGTCTGCACCATTCATTTTTGAAGTAATCCAGTACCAATCTGTGGCATCAGTCAACTCGAGAATTTCTCCAACTATGTGTGCTTTAAATTGACCTAAATTTTTAGTGTTACTCGTAATCCAATATAGTATTGTTGTGGAGTCTGACCAGTAATAGGTTTTGTCAATCGGTATACTTAATTCTTCTTTAAGAGTTTTCCCTAGACGGCTTCCTAAAACTGCTGCTTGAAGTTCCAGACGCGGAATAGATATTGGTTTGGTTGGTGCAACACGCGCTTTTGCGGAGATTAGAGACACTTCTATTGTCTTCTCCAAAATCACTCTTAGATATTCATCGGCCACAAAGCTTTTTTTGTTGGCATCGCAAAAAATATGAATTTCAATTTCTTTCGCGTTGGGTATATTTTTAGAGTAGCATCTGAGAAGTGTCATGTTGTGAATTCTGTGAAGATCGGTTATCCAGGCTTTCCAATTTTTATGTATTTCTTCGTCTATATATCTCATTGTCTAAAATAATCGGACGAATACTTTCACTGTTTGACTTTTACAATATTTTTCAAGCATGGAAAATAGGAATATTTTCCATGTTGCTGCGATAGTTTTTCAATTAAATTTCTTTCAACTGGAACAAATGAGTCGTTAAATATCACAATTTTAGGGGTAAAAGAGCAACTTTATATTACTCCATTCTAGGAAGCATTACGCACCTTTTATAAATCTGCTGAGTAGCAAACATTATCATTACTTCGATTGATCTCAAAATTACATCGATACATTTTCCGAGTACCATAGCCATCTCATGTATTAATATGCGACCTTGCACAAAAGCATGCGATTTTTTTCGAATAATTGTGCCCAAACTTTGGGAATGATGAATGGGTAGGCACAAGAACTACCCTACAATGTGGTGCACAACTATTATTGCAATAATGCACAAATAAATATATTTGAAAATGCAAGAGATTTTTAATGACGGCCGGATATAATATATGCATTTATATACAGGGTGTAGTCATGAGGTGGGCCATCGGCAATATTAAGAAAACTGTAAGGCCTTGATAGACTAAAACAAATCTTGTAGTACAAGTGACCAAAAATAATCGCTGAATTGTTTTTTCAAGACCTTACATTGGCCGCTAGAGGGCGCAACACGCGCAATCAATTAGAAAATATTTTTTCCAGGAGTTATCCAAACTTCGTCGTAAAATGGACAAGATGTAATCCCTACAAACGTGATTATGTTTATTTGCATTTTTCAACTCCGCAAGGACGCCAAATTTAATGTCAAGATAGAAATGGGTTCACAAATTTAAGAGAGATATGACGTCATATTGGATTTTTTTAAACGGCAACCCTAGTCCATAATCACACTAGTGAATTACATTTCGCGATCTGATTTCAAAAACATATACTTGCTGATATTTATTTTTAACCATTCGGCAAAGATAGGGATAATGTAGGGGAGAGTACGGCAAGATGACATACTTTCTAAAAATCGCCTGTAAATACTTACCCACTTTAGATTGCATTAAAAATACGGCTCTGGGTTTTTCTAATGCTTTACTTATTTGGTAAAGAGAGTAAACATTTTAACTTACAAAAAAAAATGTATCTAAATAATACAAATTTTACATAACAAGATGGGCCAAATGACACACTTATTTTATTTACATTATGATATTTTTATTTGTTAAGACACTAGTCCCGGCACGTTTCACAAATGAACTGTTTGGCCTTCTTAGATACCCCAGCGCACTCGCTATGAGCCCATTGACGACATTACTCGCACTGGATCCATTGCCCTCTGCATTGGCTGTACAGTTCGTTGCAATACAAACAACCAACATCCGAGTCAGTATCGTCATTATCGAACATTGGTTCATCATCCGAAGAGTCTATATGAATACGTCTTTTAACTCTTGCCTTCTCACTCTTTCTTCTTTCTTTCTCTTTCTTTTCGGCATCCTTTTCTTTTAATTAATTAAAAAATGAGCTTTCGGTAAGAACAGTTTGTTATGTACTTTTCTTCTTGGGATGTGATGATGTTGATACACTTGCTACCGGAATTGAAGACAATTCGTTTAGTATTAGAGACACATCAGTTTTCCCATTTTCGTAAGGATACATTACCAGAAGTTAAAGCAATAGCGTGACAATTTAATGGGTTAGTGTGCATTTTTTCCTCATTTTTTGATAGTATGTTTATTATATTATCTTCAGGGATATTAGTAGCAGCGCTTGGTAAAAATAAATGGTCAGGAAATATATTGCGGTTTAATGGAGAAATGCCGGTTGCTTGAAATCCACTAAGAGCTATTTCGACCGTGGCAGCTTTATTGTAGGCTCTTGTAAATATTGATGCTATTTGGTATATTGATATAGTTCTCCCTGGATGAGCCTTCAGCCATGTCGTAACTTCTTGATCATAATAGGTTGCTGAATGACCAAAGTGTTTGTGGCTCGCGTAGCCATCTAAAATTAATAACGCTTTATTGTCATTCGTAGGTCTTACGAACTTCACGAAGTGTTTAATCCATTTGAAGAAGAGATCACCAGTCATATATGCTGATTTATTAAATAATGGGAGTGTACCTGGTGGAGCTTCAACATATAAATCTTGATTAAATTTTTTCCTGGGAAAAATTAATGTTGATGGAATAAAAGTTCCGCCGTTGCTCATACACACTACACCTGTAGTATGCACACCTCTTTCCGCACTTTATTAAATTGATGCTCACATCCACTGTGTTCGGCTAGTTTGTATGCCAGTTGCCTCAAGTCATAGGTTGTCAGGACAAAATGTCGTGACTCTAAGTCTAATATATGTGTGATCATCCTTTGTTCCAAATCAATACTGAGTGACTTCTGGGAGCGACCGAGACATTTTGTTACACCACGGGAATAAATATTTTTTCCTTGGGCGCGTCTCCGCAATGTCGCCTGAGGAACATTAAAAGCAATATAAGTATGCTTTTTTCATTCCATCCTCTTATTATTCACCGCTTTCATCGCCTTCTGCATGTCTTCTCTCCGTTTTGATGTACGGCAAAATGACACATCTCATGTGTCTATTTGCGTGCGCGTTGCAGGCACGATACAGTTAAAGTCCCTGTATTGGAAAGTCTGGACACGAGCGGTCATTCACGCGATTGGTTGGCCTCGAGCTAAGAAATTAATGGCGGCTCCAATAAGAGAAGCGCAGATGACTTATTCGCAGCTATGTTCACATCATTCGCAATCTGTCAAATCGTTTGTTTAGTTTTAGAAAACCAAACGAATCTTTTTTTTTCTGCAGTTTAAAGTGAAAAGTGATTTGTTTTTTTGGTTTTTTACAATTTAGAAAGGATTTCTTTTGATTTTAATGGCGTAAGTAAAGAAGCAGAAAGGTGGCATATCGGGAGCTTACCCCGAACGTCCTTCTAAAACCGGCGAAGGAATATCATTTTTTAGATTTGCTATGGAGATCACAGGTATGTACCTATATTATAAACAAATATTGTGCTTTTGGAAACATAACATGTATGTGGATTTATTTACTAATTCTTGAATCGTCTACTAATTTTAATATATTTAATAATTAAATTATAGAAGACACAAGTACTACTGTAACGCTCTTTTAATAAATATAAGCTTATAAATTAATCAATTATAATATTAAAAAATAAATAAGTTGTCTTATCATAACTGAAATTTAATTCAAACTGCTATTAAAAACCACCCCATCCGCGATGCTGCTAAAAGTTATTATACCTCGCATATGAATGAATTTTTTGATAGTGTCCAGTTCTTTCGGCCAACATTAATTATCCATCTCTCACGTCTGTTCTCATCCGAGGGAAATGAGGCCATAGAGTAGAGTGGGGCATAAGTACGCATCGGGTAAAAGTACACAGTCGGCTTATTACGGCAACTAGCAACAACGAAACACTTCCGGCCTAACGTACCTTTAGTTACATCCTTATTGAATATTGTTGTGTAGTTTGATCCAGATATTCCACCACAAAGCCATAGAAATGAGGTAAGTTATTTTATTTAATCATTTGATGTTATAATCAAGTAACATATTTTAGTATGTATGTGGTAACCACTCTAAATTTAAACAAATATCTAAGTAAACATTAATAATGTCAATACATAACCTCAAAAATATGTAGAGGACGCGGGCGTTGTAAATTCAGGTTTCGCTTAACAATGTTGTCAAATTAAAAATGCTATTTGGGGCAAAAGTGCGCATTATGTTATGGGGCAAAAGTTCGCTGCCTACTTTTGTCCCATATTATTTATGTGGGTTTCTGAAGGCGTGTAAGGACCAAATTATCTTATTAACTCTGTTTTTTTTTTTAATTTTTAGAAATTATAAACGCAAATCCGAACGTAAGCCAATTACCCCTGAACTTTTCGAAAGAGCTAAAACTTTATTACAAACTGGTTTATACAAGAAGAAATGGAACCGGAAGATACAGCTCCCATTCCTTCTAAGAAGCTTAGAATTAACACGAGTGCGCAAGAAGAAGTTACTCTTACCAAGCCATTTAAAAATCCTCCTGCTAAAATAGGAGCAGCCTCTGTAATGTCCATTGCTTCCACTAGCAAACGTCTAGCTGAACACTCTACAAGTGTTTCCACTGCTTTCACTAGTAAACTTTCCACTGAACCCTCTAAAAGTGACTCTAGTGCTTCCACTAGCAGACTTCCAGTTGAACCTTCTACAAGTGGTTTTGAAAGAGTTCCTGAATCGACCAACACCACACTCATTGCATTAACGAATAGCTCGACACCTATTTCATTGCAGCAGATCCTGCCGCTTCCAAAGAAGAAAGATAAAGTGCTGAGGCAAGGAAATAGGAAGGGCAAAAAATTCGTCGTGTTAACCAGCACTCCTGTAAAAGACGAGCTAGAAAAAGCAGAGAAATCCAAAGAAGAAAAAAATAATAAAGGAAAGAAGAATGTGTTTGGTTCCGAGGCAAATATTCTAACAGTTAAAGAAACGTCATTTGACCGAAAGTTAAAAACAAAAAAGAAATTAGAAACCTCCGAAGATGTCACAATTTGCCCTGGTTGCGGAGAGTCCTTCTCTGAAACTCGCAACGATGACTGGGTCCAGTGCAATTACTGTCAGGAATGGTGGCACGAGACATGTTCATTATTTGAAGGAAAAGGAGCATTTAGGTGCGATTACTGCTAACCTGCTATTGACTTGTTCGTACTTGTTTATTTTTACTTTAATAAATGTATTGGTTTTCTATTTTTTGCATTTTATTTAAATGCGATCTTTTACCCCATATCGATCGTACTTTTGCCCCACTAGTGGGGCAAAAGTACGAATTTGTGTTTTCACCCAATTTTTTTGCAAACAACAGTTCATAATCGTTCCTTGATATTTTATTGCATTTTTTGTGGTAGTCCATACATTTATCTACTGGATATTCCGGACTACACCAATAGAATTATATTTGTTTCAGAAATGCTACGCAATAAATATTAAGTGCGTACTTCTGCCCCACTCTACTCTATAACATTTTCTCCCATGATTGGTAATATTTTTGCAACCGGGATAGCTGCATGTATGCATTTTTAAAACACTTTGACGTTTAACGAACGCGAACTGTTTATTTACATCGCGAGATCATATGACAGGAGAGACTGACACCGCGCGCACGCCCGGGCGCCATTAATTTCTTAAAAGGAGGAAATAGAAAAGGACACAGAGTTCTCTTTCTTACACACGGGCTTTATAGCTCGTGTCCAGACTTTCCAATACAGGGACTTTAGATACAGTCAATTCTTAGATTAGATTGTTTAAGCAGGTGGTTGTATGTAACAACAATTGAAAGGTATACAATACCAGGTGTTGCACACAACAAAGAAATAGCTTGCTAGAACAATTATTACGAAATTTATCATGGCAATTTTCAACTTGATCTGAAACGTATTTCTTTAACACGTAAATGTAACAACGAAGGAAATCACTTCTAACGTCTTTAACGTGACTTATGGCACAGAGAATACAACAGTCGCAGTGTTGCCATGTACAGAAAATATATTTCTCGATAAAGCGCCGAGAAATATATTACTCTAGTATGTCATTTTCCCTTAATTTCCCTTATGAGGGTAGTTATTAAACAAATTTAAAACGATGACTTTGAAATCAATATACAACTTTCTAAATATGTTTTGTGTCTGTCTAGGACGTTACTTTGAATTCTAGACGTTGTGCGCAATCCCGGAGACGCTTTATTATGTTTTACTTTTAATGCTATAATAAATAAAGATGGGGAGTTGTAAATCACGTTGTCTCTTGATCGTTGATCCATAACGCACCGGCAAAGATGCACTGTGCCGACTTTATAGATATTTTGCCAAAGTTTTTTAGTTTTCGTACAGTATTTTACTCGACCTTCGTTTGACCATCCTGTGTTGGCCGTTCTCATAAATTAATTGAAATTTAAAGCCTTTAGGGTATTTATTCATAGCTATAAGGAACATAATAGTTTTTTTGACCTTCAGATTTGGAAATGCAATCTCTATTTCAACTCTAACAGAAAATACCTTAAAATCAATAAAAAGTCAGATGAATATAAAATAAAACAGTTTTATTTTTAATATACTATTTTTTTTTCCATTTTTTAAATTATCTACGCAATTATCTTGATACAAAATGACAGTCAAGTTCATCTATAGTCTTAAGCGAAATGGAAGACATACATTTCAGCTCGATGATCGATTTGTATTTGGAGGTGATTTTAAAATTCCTTACCACTGATGCATATGATATTTTTAACATTGCCATGGCTTGAGCTTTACCTGAAAGTAACAAAAAAAATCTAATTTTATTAAATTTTATTTTTTAATATCCACAGTGTGTCCACGGATAGAGTTCGGAAGAGGAAAAGCTTTTTTATTTGTGGGTTTAGAAGAAAAAGTTATTCTTTATAAAAACGCCTGCTTGTGTTGAAACTAAAATTTCGAATACCAAATTTACGATTAGTATACAGGGTACATCAAAAATAACATTTTTAATTATTTTGATTTCGATTTTTTTTTAAATTATATGAAAATATTTTCAAAACCGTGATTTATTACACCAATTGTGCAAAAAAGATAATAAACATTTTTCTCAAAGTGGTGAATTTCAAAGCTACTATTAAAATTATAAAATATCAAGTAGCCTGTTCTAAATAAATGAAATGTTTTAGTTTGCATCTTTCAAATTGTTCATATTTGTGTCATAATTTTCTCATAAATCTGCATAATAGTGAAATTAGAAAATTCTAACGTTAGAACAAAGAATTTATATTGTGCGAAGTTATGGTTAAGGACTGCTGTTTCTCTCACGGACAAGGGTTTAAAAAAAATTGTAATAAAATTCATGAGAACTGGCAGTGTTTTAAATAAAAAAAGGGAGAAAAAAAAGTATGATGAAGATGATGTAACTTAATGACAATGGATTTAGTTAGAAATTTTCCCAAACTGTCTTTAAGAAAAAGGTCTTCTCAAATTGGTAATGTGAGTAAATCTCTAGTAGAAAAAATATTAAAATTTAATAAAATTCGTCCGTACAAACCTAAATTTAATCATTTTCTTGAAGAAAATGACGACATGAAGCGTTTGGATTTTTGTTTGTTGATAGGGGAACATATCCTTAGACAAAGAAGTTTTGTTAATAATATTATTTTCTCGGACGAGGCAACGTTTACCACAAACGGGGTAGTTAGTTCGCAAAACTGTCGCTATTGGAGCCGCGACAATCCTAATTTTCGTATCCGCTCTAGAAGACAGTATTCACAAAAAGTTAACGTGTGGTGTGCTATTACTTACAATGGAATCATTGGACCATATTTTATTGAAAACAATTTAAATCAACACACTTACTTGCATCTTCTGAACAATTTTTTTTAAGATCATTTGTAAGATATACCTTTAGCTGATCGAATAAAATTACATTTCCAACAAGACGGCTGTCCCGCTCATTCCACGATAATTGTTCGTGATTGGCTAAATCATGAGTTTGGGAACAAATGGTTTGGAAGGTATGGTCCAAATGAGTGGCCACCTAGGAGTCCCGATCTCACAATTATGGACTTTCATTTGTGGGGATATCTGAAGCTACATGTGTGTAAAACCAATTTCAATAATAACCTCGATTTGTTGAAAGAAAAAATAAGAGAAGTCATTGCAAATATCCCAATACAGCAAATTAGGAATTGTTATCGGGAATTCAGATATCGAGTTGAGCTATGCGCTGAACTCGGTGGTACCACGTTCGAATAGAACGTTATTTATTTTAATATTTTATAATTTATGATTAAATAAAATGAAGAAACACCTATGACATGTAATAATAAAAATACAAATAAGAAATAGTTTTTTTACAACCAAATCGTTATTCGGCCAGATATAAAATTATATTCTAAGTAGGAAAGCAACAATAGTTTACGTAAATTTGTTTTAAACGAAATCCAAAAAACTAAAAATGTTGTTTCTGGCTAACCCTGTATAGTAATCGTAAATTTGGTATTCGAAATTGTAGTTTCAACACAAGCAGACGTTTTTATAAAGAGTGACTTTTTCTTCTAAGTCTACCAAAAAAAAACGTTTTAAAACATGGTTAGTCACAAACAACATTTTTAGTTTTTTGGATTTCGTTTAAATGATGAAATTAACCACTTTGAGAAAAATGTTTATTAGACTTTTTTGCACAATTGGTGTAATAAATAAATAAAATAAATAAAAAAATAAAGATGTCTTTTATTAGGAATAAAATATAAATTACAATAAAAAAAATCAAAAACGTGGCGGTATTCAGCAGAGCTGCTCATACAACCACTGGGAAAAAACTACATACAAACAATAAGTAATAGGAAATAAAAAATATTATGTTTAAGAATGTAGAATGTAGAACTAACCTGTCCTACAATTACTCGAAAAAGAAAAAACTTAATAAATATTAAATGTACAAGAATAAATAAATCGTGATTCAACCAGTATATAAAATAAATTTAAACCCTTTTCTCGAGAATGTGATTTCTCAGGAGTGAGTTAAAGGTGGCAAGGGTGGGGGCTTCCCTGACATTCCGTGGCAATGAGTTGAAGAGTTTGGTGGCATTGTAGGTGAAGGAGCGCTGAAAAAGTGCGGTGCTGTGTCTTGGAATCCTAAACAAACCTCCATGACGTGTTAGCCGGTTATGCGTATCCGAACTAGTAGCTAATTTTTCCAGTAAGTACCTTGGTTCTTTTGAAATAATGACTTTATAAATACATCGCGCAAATTGAATTTCAAACCTTTCCTGCATATTGAACCATTTCGATTGTAATAAGTACCGAGAAACATGATCATACTTACGTACATTAAAAACAAATCTCAGACAATAGTTTTGAAGCTTTTGAAGACTGTCTTTATCTTTTTGCAATAGTGCAGGCCAACACACTATGTTACAGTAAGCCAAATGGGAAAGCACTAACGTGTTAGTTAATGTTAATTTAATATTGGGATCGAGAATATCTTTATTTAAATATAAAAGTTTTAGTTTAAACATACATTTTTGTATTATATTGGAAATATGATCATTAAATCTCAAACTACTATCCAGTACAATCCCAAGGTTCTTACAAGTTGATTTGACTTCCAGTTTTACATCGTTCAATTTTATGTTTAAATTACAAGCACGCCCACTTTTGCTAAATATCACCATCTGGGTCTTGTTTTCATTTAAAATTAAACCATGAGCAGCAGAAATTTTTGAGATAACCTCGAGATCCTTATTTACGTTGGTAACCGCAGCATCAACTTGATCCGGGTAAAAATAATAGAAAACCTGGGTATCGTCGGCCTATTGATGAGATTTATCACGGTTTTGAAAATATTTTCATATAATTTCAAAAAAAAAATCGAAATCAAAATCAATAAAAATGTTATTTTTGATGTACCCTGTATACTAATCGTAAATTTGGTATTCGAAATTGTAGTTTCAACACAAGCAGACGTTTTTATAAAGGATAACTTTTTCTTCTAAACCCACAAATAAAAAAGTTTTTTCTCTTCCGAACTCTATCCGTGGACACACTGTATAATAATATATTAAAGTACAAGTTTTATAAAGCTCATTTTAGCGCACGCGTCCATGTTAGAAAACGAGCCGCTTGCGGCGAGTTTTATAGCGGACAAGTGCACTAATAGCTTTATTAAGCGTGTGCTTTATACTACTTTTTCTATTTTGGCATTTTTTTCAATAAATAAATCCATATTTAAAAAGAAAATAAAACATACAAATTATCAATATTTTTAGGCCTAAAATTTATGTTGGTAATACAATCAAATTATTTATCTAGCCTTGAAATCAACAAATAATTTTATTTCCGTGTCAGCCATTTTGTCACGAAGTTGTCTAATTTTTCCAACATACCTACATAATTTTAAAATATGGAGCAATATAAGTTTAGTTTAATTCCCTCAAAGTTTTATAGTTCTCTTTTATAATATAGTAAATTTGCAAGATTATTTGATATTTGTTTAACTCATCTCCATTTCATAGAATTAATACAACCAAACATACAGGACAGCAAAATAAAACATTTGTGAACATCATTACCAACCTTAAAAAAATAAGGAAAACTATTTCATAAAAAGTTCATTACGATACTGAAAACGATATCGAAACAGCTTTGTTATGAAACCAAATTAGAGAAAGATAGAAAAGTTATAGGGGTGAGCCACTTTTGACAAACACTAACCTAAACAAATTTAAAAGAAAATTGAAACCGCTTGACTACGCAATACAACGGGATTAGTGGCATTGCAACGCATGCAGGGTACCCGCTAGCGGTGTAGCCGAGTTGCTAGACGTATGCAGGTAAAATAAATTGAGATAGCCGAATTCCTAGACCGACATACACTAATTGCTAGACGGAGGGATGGTCGAGTTCCTAGACGCGACCTTCATTACAGAGAGGTTAACAAAAATCATTAGAGCCTGGAAAATTATATTTATGCTATTATTATGAGTAGATCGACTCAAAAAGGGCTGGTAAATAATTGGCCGGTGAACTTGAAAAAGGCGAATTGGAACCAAAAAGGTGGATTAGATGCCGTGTTAGCGCCTGTTTAACCAATAAAGTCTATAAAGAGACTTGAAAAAGGCGAATTGGAACCAAAAAGGTGGATTAGATGCCGTGTTAGCGCCTGTTTTACCAATAAAGTCTATAATTATTAGTTACAGCATTATTTAGTTGCGTTAAGCAATATAATGTTCCAAGTGTATGAAATTTTTGCCGTCTAGGAACTCGACAATGTTTTTCTAGCAATTCGTACATCTTCGTCTAGCAACTCGACGATTCCAAATTCATAATTTTGTTACCTACTCTCCACCGTCTAGCAACTCGGATACACCCCCCGCTAGTAATCTCATAAAACAAGGATTAAAGTTTTATTACCTAAACAATCTCTGGGTCCAGTGGAAAACGCCATGTAACTAAAAGGCTTTATATTAGCTGAATTTTCTGGTAAAAATCTGGTAGGGTCAAATTTCAAGGGATCAGGCCAGTATTTCTCATCTCTTTGAAGATGAAATATGGACACAGCCACGTTGGCACCCTTAGGTATTATCTTGGTACCTAAAACAAAGTGTTATTATCAGCATATAATAGTATTTTAATATAGTTCTATCGAAATGTTGCAATAAATGTAAACATTTTGACTTTATTGCATGTAACATCATCAAATTTACGAGAAAGCGATTTTCCGAAAATTTATACGAAATAGTACTCTCATTTTTGGTCTGATATGACCCCGAGAGCTTTAGCTCGGGGGTACTTACTTCTGATCATAAATGAAAATACTATTAAGTATAGAGATTTTTAAGGAAATATCGAGTTTGTAGTGACAGAGGTATGAAGATAAGACCAGCAAGTAATAGTAATTAGTAAAATAATCGTACTAATTATAGTAAAATCAATTAAAACAATTGATTAAAGAACAACAAAAATAATTTTCAACGTCAAATAACAGATTTTACATTGCATTTTTCATTAATATTAATGGCACAAAGTCCTCCAGTGGTGCAATAGTAATTTCTTAATTAATTATATTGGTGCCAAAATAACTCATTTTGATCTTAATTTAGTATAAGTCAAGCAAAATTGAAAAATTACCCTGTCGTTAGTGACAAGTGAAACATTACAAACAAATACACCTAAGGCGTTTCCATGGGAACAAGGCCAATTCTACTTTTTATTTTCTGAATTTCTGACAATTTGATATTCTGCCACGATTTTAATGTTGAATAAAAATTATCGGGGGTAATACCACTAGTGCTTGTAATTTGTTAAACAAATTGCTTTAAAACGAATTTTCCACAGGAAAAATTAGATTCACGAATGGTATTTGGTAAGATTATTTCTCGAATTGAAAAAAAAAGAAAACAAATAATTAAATTTACTGACAAAAATATTAAACAAAATAATCTTCTGTAAAGAAAACAAAATTAAGTAAGCATAACAAAACTACTGCTTAGAGTTAGATGCAAAATTACAATTTATATAAAAAGTGCAGTTGTTATATTCTGCAGGCGTATTGGAAATTTTCGTTCGACAACTTGTCAAATTTTTTCACCATAAAACATTTTTTTACATCAAAATGCGTTGCTATTATTGGTCGAAATATGAATGAGTGAAATAATCACGAAAAAACAATATAAATCGATGTTTTCTGAAAGTTTTCAAGTAACATATTTGTACAACAAAATATATTGGTTGATATTTTTCTTGAAATATGTTCGTATCGTAAAATAAGTTACATGCGGTCTTATCGAGTTAGTGAAAAAGTATATTATCAGCAAAACAAAATAGATATATTTAAAGCTAGTTCAGTATTGCCATCGCATTTTATGATTGCTTTTTTATAGCTTATTCGTTTTGCCCATTTTACTTACCAATGTCCACGTCTTTATCCAATATTCTACTGATAATGGGAATTATTGGAAAGAGTCTTAATGTTTCATGCACAACAGCCTGTGTGTATACGAGAGCAGAGAGATCATCACTGGTTATGTCGTTGTGACCAACTGTTTTCATTACTTCTTCGTAAACCTTTTGCTAGACATGCAAAAGCTTTATACTTTTTCTATATTATTATAATTAATTGTTAGCCTATTATTATGGGGCATTATTTTTTACACCTTTTATTACATTGCAATGTTCTGTTAGTACCTGAATGTCTGGATACATTCCTAATAAAGTGAAACCAATCATGAGCGTGTGTCCAGAAGTATCAGCTGCCTGAAAATGATTATTTCATATCAGAATTCATCCGCATTTCTAAGCTAGTTCAGTCGAAGTGAAGTAATATTATGTAGACTTGATAATTGGTCTTAAGTTTGGCAATGCTATGTTTTTATTTTGACTTGAGTGTTACTAGTTTTTTAACTTACAGCTGCTGAAAATAACACCATCTCATCACAGATGTCCTCATCATCTAAAAGCTCCCCTTTAACACTAACCATCAGGTCCAGTAAGGATGGTGCATCTTCATTCTTGACAAAAGCTGCAAGTACACGATAAATAATTAGTCTTGTTTATAAATAAATATTTTACGTCGGGTAATTTTTCTTACTTTTAAAATCAGGACGCTGAAGAAATTTATCATCTATAATCTAAAAAGAAAAAAAATAGTAATAAATATCTTATTTGTATACTAAAAAGGAACTGTGACATATTTTGTCGTTTCGTTATTCCGAATGTTCGACTAAGCAATGTTATTTTATGTAGGATGATACTTGATATTTTCAATTAATTTGTAGTCAAAACGCGGTTCTTAAACCAATATAGCTAAAATTGAATAGAATTTAATACGGCATTGGTTCGAGTATATATTATTATGTTAAATTATATCCACTTCTTAATTGTAGCTAAAATGTCTTTGCGTATATACAAATCAAATTTTTACTTAATTTTGCCTTCGTGCAAGTATTACTTTTTTCCGTGTATGCTAGTTTACTTAAGGTTTGTTTCAACACGCCCGAAAACCGTACATTGTACCGTCCGGGTCATGCGCAGAAGGAGAAAATCGTTCCAACTAACCCGTGATGGTTTATCGTACAATCCGTGCTGGCGTTCCAACACCGTCAAGGACCGTTCGCCAATCGGTTTCGATACTTGGTTGAAAGCATGTACTGTTTGGACTGACTTGCGCATTAGTCCGTTTATCTCTTTGTCAAGTACTCGTGGTTTATTTATTTTAATTCGCTATGTCATTCTTCTCTCCTTTTTTGTTTAATAGTTTTAACATTACAAAATAAAATAATTTTTTGAATTAAAAAATGTGAGTATGACAAAGGAGGCAGTGATTTTCTATCGAGTTAAAATTGAAGAGTATTTCGGTAAACAAAAGAAATTTTATGAATAAAATATTAAAATTACCAGTTAGTAGTTTTTATTTTTAAAAATATCCTGGCTATTAGTTTACATCTAAAGGCAATTTAAAAGTAAGGATAGTTTCACAAAGACGGAACCACGCCGCGTCCATATGTCGGTTCATAAACCGTTTCAACGCATGCCTATTTCTGCACGGTAACGAAAGCATGCAAAGTTAACGCCTGCGCACAAAATCGGTCCCAACAGTTTCGTCACGGTTCTGGGACGGTACAAAAATTGGGTGTTGGAACAAACATAATAAATCGTTTGGGGTTAGTGACTTCATAAACTGAAATATACAATTAAAATTAGTTTCAGGGTGTAGTTGGTTATATCAAAGTTAAATAACTAAATATTTGATATGTTTTTGTTTTCAAATATCGTACTTGTAACTAAAAGATTTTTAATATTTTTGTTCTCAAAAACAACTAAATTTCGGAGAAACAAAAAATTCGGAGTCGTGATCAGTGACCTCAAATTACGCTTCAAATAAGAAACTTGCGATGAATTCGCTGTAGGTACCCAGCTTTCTAAATAATGTCATCAACAATTTTTTTTATTACATTTTCTGAAAGATTTTCTAATTTTAGTGCGAACTGCAAAAAATTATAATTTTCTGAAGCCTCTAAAGCATTTAAAATAGTTTACGGACATTGACTGCAGAAACCGCTCTGTGACGTCACTATCTCCTTTAGAAAGTCGGGTCGCGCTCGCTGCCTCGTTTACTTGCTGTTTACGACTAAGGTGGTCAAGTGCATCGCCGTTTCTCCGTTGCTGGGTAATGGAGTTGACATCGACAGTAGAGAAAATAATAATTTTTAATCATTTTTTTTTCTTTTTTTCAAAATAGTGTTAGAGGAATTAAGTATAGTTTAGAACTCATATCGAATGGCATTTTCTACTTGTTATAGACTATCCTATTAAAAGTAATAATAATAAGCATCTGCCTTAACTGAACCGAGAAACAGTAAGCACATCTCCCATGTATATGCACAGAATGACCCTTGTACAAGTTCAAAGCGGACGAACTGTGGAAGGTAATGACGTCACCGCTCCACTATCGTTTTATTTTACTTGGTAAAGAGCGTAATTTGAGGTTTGACCAAATAACCCCATTACCAAGAATACTTGAGTACTTAACCTGAACTAACCTATATTATTTTTTTTTTGTGAAATAGTGCCTTATGAAGGGATTTTTTGACTTTAATGTGTTTTGATGTGTTACTGTTACGAAATACGAGCTGACCTATAAGGCACAAGAACCAGGTGTTTTTTTTTAAGAAACTACAATTTAATTTAATTTTTTCTCCGCAAACTTTAACAAAACGTCATAATTAATTATTGAAATTAAGTGAAGTTCCCTAAGTTAACGAATGTTTACCGGTCGATAATTAGCAGTGGTGATTCCCGTTTTTGCGGAACCGCGTTTCATAAACTATTCAAATTGGGAGAACTGGAGCGTTACGTATCGTAAGGTTACTACGACACATAATTTAAGTTCAAGTTTTATTAAACGCATTATATTGGGCACTGTCTTAAAAATAAAAATATTTGGCATAAACGGTATAATAAGAAAGTTGTAGAAATTTCAAAATATATCAATTATTAGAAACATTAGTGTCTCTTATATGGGGTATCAGAATTGTAAAGAAAAATATTTTCTAGTTTACAAGATCTTTTATCAGACTAAATGAGTCTATGTAACGTAATTACTTTTTGGTTAATAGTTCGAATTTCTTTCAGGTTCTTAGCTAGTTTTTTACCACCCGGATAGAGTCGCAACCAGATTCCTGGAGGTGTAAAGGGATCCAACAGCTTTTGTGCGAGATGGCTCTGAGATCTAGAAACAAACTGATTAATAATGCTAAGTATTAAGCCATTTAGAACATACTCTATTAAGCATTCTCCAAGCCTATGTATTCCTGGAGGTTCCTTGTCTAATCCAGTAGAGGTATCTTAAAAAATGCACCAGATTGTTGTATAACATACGAATTAAATGCCTGATTTATTAAAGCAGCCATTAGTAAAGAATTGCAGTAGGTACTTACAAAAGAAGTTTAAAAATGCATATTTGCTGAAAAAGTCGTACGATATGTCCTGATTTTTGTGGGTTTTAATATATTTTACTAATTTTTGACTTCCGTAATAATAAATTCCACTAAATGTTTTTAGACTTTGTGGTTTAAAACCTTTAGCAAAATGTTTTCGACGAATTCGCCATAGTTGATCTAAAAATAGAATGCAAAGCAATTTCAGAAGAATTGTTATTCGGTAAATATAATTAATGCGTTACTTGACATCACTGTTAAACTGTTTGACATTATGATTCAAAGTACGGAAACACTTTTAAACCTAGGTAATTGTTTGGCATTTTTTTTTCTATTTTTAGTTTCGCAAAATAAATATTTGTTTGTTGCTTGTTTTCCTAGATATAATGACCAAAAATAACAAGTTTATGGTAAATACGTCAGTACCTACATTTTCATTTTATTGTTAAGGTTAAATTTATTAACGTTTACATAAAACTGATTTCCTTAGTTATCAGGACAATGATAGTACCATCATTGTGCGCTATAATTTAAATTGAAAAGAAATACTTACATGGAAGGGTTAGTAAAGAATTTCTAAAGACATACGATATATCTCGGTATATCGACCCCTTATTTTGGGCACTAGGACTATGAAGTATGGCCTTTGCTTCCATAGGGTCATTGGTAAAGTAGTGGTAGTTGTGACCATGCCATAAATTAAATGGGAAACCAAATTTTTTGCCCAAATATCCTATTGCTTCAACTACGTTTCCTACGTAACAAAAATATTTAATTTAATAATCATATAATGATAACCGTTGCTTCGCAGCCGAAAAGACGACAACACTGGACGTGCATTCGGCAAAGCCCAGCCGCTTAAAGAAGCAGCATCCCGGCTTTGTAAACCGGGATCCATCGAGAGGACGAATTATTAACATTATATGGGACTTCTATTGCGTCGCTATAATTTTCTTTGATAGAAACAAGATGGACTCTCATCGGAAAATTTCGAAGCGTCATTGGATCAATCTTTCCACTCTGTCTGAACAACAAGGTGTTCAATCAATATGTTATATCTGCTCCAACGTATGGCGGAACCCCTCACATAAACAAAACTACGTGACAGAAATTAGAACGGCCGGATATGCGATGGATTGATTCAGGTTGGGATTGTCTACCAAAGATCGAATACCAAACCTGAAAATCCATAGTAGGACTGGACATACAAGGAGTAACCGCACTATGATGGGAATTGACTATGCGTGTTGCTAGCTAGGTGATAGGTGGACCAAGCATATTACGAGAAGGTGATCAAGAGCGGATGCATTGAGGAGGGCGCCCTACAGCGAGATAGGCAGATGATCTGAAACTTGATATAAGCAACTCAAGACGTGGAAATAGTTACTGGAGGCTAATGTCATGTCTAGCAGTTTACAAGGATAGGCTAATGACAATGATGATAAGTACCTTTTGAGAATTGAAGCCATTGCACTACTTTTGACAAGCCCTGTATATTATATTGTTAATAAATACTATTTTTGGATTTGTATCGTTATGTATTGTGTTATGTAGAAGTGATTTTAAAAGAATCTTTATTATTGGGAAGCCAGAAATAAAGGGAATACCCTAAAAGTTAAACAATCTGGAAATAAACGTTTTATTAAACTTTACTGGGTTTTCCTTGTAAGAAACAGTAGCCAAGATTTAACATATGCAGAGTGTCAGGAAAACAGTGGATAATATGTCTAGAACAGGTTGTACTTCTGAAAATGTGATGAAAAGTTTATAGGAACTTGCCTAGAAAAATTACTACTAAGGGAGCTCAATATCCCTGAATAGGGCACCTCAACAATGGATTTTCTGTATTATCTCGACAACCGTTTGAGTTTCTTCATAGGTATACTATTCACGTTGGGTGCCTGAGTAATATAAGGACCATTTCTTTGGTTTGGATAATTTTTAAATTTTTCGTACTAAATTCTTGGTTTATCTTTTCTCAAAAGTGCATTATAGTCTATCTTTGTACCTTGACCTGTTTTTAAGTAAAATCATTTTAAATTAGAAACCCGTCTCGTAAAAGGTCTAAATAAATAAATATAATGACCAAATTAAAATCTGTCAATAATAGGACACGGATTAAAATTGACATATTGTATTGCTTAGCAATTCTGCGTTAAAAATATTGTCTGCTGCTGTTCTTGTTATAAAATCAGACTCAATAAACAAAAGAATGCAAAACTTTTTAAACCAAGAGCTCACGTTGTCGCTGCTGATATCCATTTGGTAATGAAATTTTTTTTTGCTGCAGTACAGAAAGATCAAATACGTTTTCTGCAATGGAGAACTCCTCGACGCAAAGTATTGGAGCAGCATCATAGCAATTTATTGGAGAATGATTCGTTTCATCATCTTTGAGGGCAAAGACGGCCTAGAGGGAATAAGATTTGGAAAATGTCAAGGTTAGTCTCTTACCATTGACCTGAGATATAAACATACCTAGATCCTAAATTTTCTACCATCATTATCCATAATTACACAAAATGTATTTTAGCTGAAAAGAATGATTGAAATTCAAGGTATTTGCCCATATCGTTATCAAAGGGTTCTGTTGATCGATTAGTGTTATGTGTGAGTAGTGTCAAGAACTAATTTTCAAGGTATTCTACAAAAGTTTTTATTGGCTTATAAGAGATATGTAAATGACATAAGATATGGTTTGGATTGGTAATGATAATGATCTGAATAGGTTTCTTGACTTTGTCAACAAGTTACACCCCAAAAATAGCTTCATACCTGAACGGGAAAGGGACGGCAAATTACCCTTTTTGGATTTGCTCTTGACATAAAATAGCAGTAAAATTGTATTCCATAGAAAACCCTCTTCAACGGATAATATTATTCAATTTAACTCAAATTTACCATACTTTTCCTTCAATTAACTCCTTTCTCTATAGGTTGTTAAGTTGCCATTATCTAGAGATGATTTCAACAAAGAATTATTCATAATAAAATAAATAGCTTTCAATAACGATTTTCCTTTGAGATTAATTAACAAAACTTATTTCAATTTGTCAACAAATACAAATTATCTTATAACGTTTTACACCCTCAGAATAATTTAAATAACTATCGGTCTTTAACATTCTCCGGTAATATCTCTTACAATTACCTAAGTTTTTTAAACCATTTAACGTGTCCCTTGCATTTAAGACCACTAACACGTCAAAACATCATTTAGTTAAAGTAAAGGACAAAGTCAATGCTCTATTAAGGTCCAGTGTTTATTCTATACATTGAGCGGATTGTTCTACGATTTATGTGGGACAGTCAGGTAGAAAAATATCTACTAGGGTTCATGAACATCTCGTTTGGTTAAAAAGTATGAAAACACGGATATAACTAATACCAAATCAGCCTATGCTTAAGTTCCCGCCTTTTAATTGACCCTTTTACACTTTTGGCATATCAGTTTGTTTCTCCTTCTTTTTACTTTGTGAAGAGTTAACCACATTTTTTTTGGTTTTAATATTTTGAGCTTTGTCTTATCTTGTGACAGTTTACTTATTTCATCCCTACCTTGCCTTTTGGTTATTTTTGTTTTTTATATACAATATTTTTATTTTTTGATTTATTTTAAGATAAGCTACGGCTTGAGTCATTAGTGGTTGACGATAATTTTTAACACCTTTCATACAGGGTGTTACAAATTCGACATACGAGCATTGGAATCTCGGAACCCATAGGAGTTAGAGAAACGGTTAAATGGGGGCAAAGTTGTGCAATTCGGTTCTGATTAAAATGCTGCTTTAAAGGTTTTAAAATTCCGAATACTTCCGATATTATTCGAAAAAAACCGAAATTTTGCAAAATCGTTTTTATTTTTTCCTGAGCTCATTTGAATAGCTATTTAAAAATAAATGACACTTTGTCATTGCAACTTTTTCTCCTCTACAAAATGACGTTATTAAACTAAAGATCCGACGTTTCGTCTCCGAGCGGCCAACATCAACTTTATTTTTTTAAATACGGACCTGGAATTTTTTTTACCGATTTTTAAACCCCCCTACCCTCAAAATGTAATGGCGGGATTACTTTCTAATAATGAATTATTTTTGCTTATTTCCTTTAATTCCTTTTAAATTCGTATTTTACATTTGTCAGTCCGGTCCTGGCAACGAATCACAATATTGATTAAACACTCTATTTTATTTAAAACATTCATACATAAGTAACATAATTAATTTTATAAGAATTTTCTAATAATTATAAATTTCTTAATTATAAAACCTAATTTTCTAAATGTTCAAAAATATTGCCGTTTTGCTCAATGCAACGATGGATCCTTCTTCCAATTTTGGCGACAGCCCTTTCAACCGATCTTCTCCTTATCCTACCAACTGCAACGTGTATGCGTTCTTCCAGTTCCTCCATGGTATCTAAGTCATTTTTATAAATAAAATTTTTTAATGCTCCCCATAAAAGAAATCCAGACGCGAAATATCTGGCGACCTCGCTGGCGACTCTATTGCCCCACTATTTCCGATCCACCTATCAGTAGGATCAACTTTAAACAAAGTTTGAAGAATTGGAAGAATAATACAACATACAGTTCGTAGGCTATAAAGGTCAATTGAAAGGGGGTAGTATAGCAAGGATCATAAGAAACATCGATCTGTGCATAGGTAGGTACCTATGGGTTAAAGGAAATATTTTTGAACATTTTGGAAATTAGAGCTTTCCTAATAAACTCAAAATTTCATGAAACCCATTTGTAAAGGTTTTTATAAAAAATAACGTTTTTAATTATAATTGAGGCCCTTAGAATAAAAGGGGTATAAGTACAAAGATTATAGTTTTGAGATAATTGCATTTAAAGTTTATTGAACTTTAAAAAGTCGCCAAAAAAGATAGGAAATAGTTGTATCTTGGTCTATATGTAGTATTGGTAATTGTGTCTTAAATTTTATTTATTTTTTTGAAATTTGAAATATTTTTGTAAAAAATTTTAAAAAATGTACTTACACCCATTTTATTCTAAACTTTATTGTGTTCTAAGGTACAAAAATATACAACTAAAACTTATTTCAACAGCTGTTTAATAACTTAAAACTCAAAAAACAGGAACCCTAAAAATATTTATGCATCAAAAAAAAATTATTTATTTAACCACTAGTCATCATCTGAATATAACAACTCTACATCTTCGGGAACTTCGTCGTCCTCGTCTTCTTCAGTGTTAGTTGGTATCTGTACCTCTGGCTTTACTGATTTTTTGTTTTTACCTTTTCCAATAGTCTGCTTACTTGTTGAACCTTGTTTTCCTTCATATTGAATACTATTATAAAACTCGTGGTATATTGGGGGAATAAAATCTAGTAAGGATTGCAAGTTCTTCCATTTCGCTTCTTTTATTTTTAAAGCACCTTCGTTTAGCATGGAAAATGCATTTTCAAATGTTAAATTGGGCCTGCCTGTCGTTTTGGAGGGACACATGCATGTAGAAAAAGGCATTACTATGTCCAATGTTGGTTTGTGCTGAAGTGAAAATGTTACTGCAGCTTTTGAATAAAAAAAGTACTGAATTTCCCTCCATTTTATAACATTGTTATCGGTATTTTTTTTTGGGTCACTTACGATCTGGTTTAATTGAGCGAAACTGTAAAAGTTTTCTCTTTTCATGTTATGGACCGTAAACTTTTTAGACGATTCTTTAATCACGGTCCTCCAGTGTTCTGGGATAAAAATTTGGGGAATTTTCCGTTTGACCTTTTCAATGATACCAAAATCCTGATCACATTCCATAAACGTGTGCCCTGGTTCTAAAAATTTATGATGGATTTCTTGAATTCTTGTAGATTTAACTACGAACATAAATAATTTGGCGATATTTTTATTTTTGTTTTGCCCACCGCAGGAGTCACTATAAGCGATTATCTTAGTGATATTATCGGGCAAAACTTTATTAATAAAATTAATTAAACATGAGCCAATTTCTTGGGATCCTCTGGATGCCACTGTCTCATTCCATACATACATATGCGATTTGCCGGTTACCAGATTATGTACACAGAAATTATAAGTCCACAGTTGCCTAAGGTAAAATACTTTCGATGTCGTGATAAGTGGGGTAGGCAGAGCTTGCTGAAGATCGAAGCATATCACACATGTATCAGCAGAATCTTTATTATGTAGAACATCTGACTTTTTAGTAGCTAAGGCCTTTTCTGCTTTTTTATGATGGACTTCCTGTTTTATTTGCGCCTCCCTAATCTTAATTTCATCTTGAGAATGTTTGATAATATTTGCATAGGTATCACACTTACTGCACGTGTCGGAGTTAGGGCGGTGAAATCTAAGATTAAACTGCGTATTAAATATATATCTGTAATAGGACTCTTTCACAGGGGTAGCATTTTTTCCTGTGCAATATTCCTTGTACAAACTAAACATTTTTTTTACATTTAGCTCTGGTGACAGATATCGGGTATTTAAATTAGATTTTCGGGAATAGTGGGATGTGTACTTGGGAAACATTTGGATGTGTTCCATAACTAATTTTCGACTTGCAGGTTCCATTTTTCTACCAGGCCCGGTACCTCTCTGGTCCTTGGCGCATATACCAACAGCATCTGTCTTTGCACAAACCGAGGTAAACCTTTTGTTGCTTATGTCAAGCGTTTTAAGAAAAAACATCTTACATACTCGCTTATTAACAAGATATATTTCAGTGCTAAACTGTTTGTTGGTAGTCGCGTTATTGCTTTTTCTTTGGACGCCTTTTTTTCTTATGCACGAAGAAACAAAATAATTTTGTACATTGTAGTCGGCCAAAGCATAAAACTTTTGAAATATTTCGCGTCTTTCTATTTCGGAAATATTTTGGCAACACTTGTATCTGCAAGTATGTTCATAAGGCTTAACACTACGCTCAGTATGTAACTTATTTTGACAGCTACTGTACGCTTTTCCTGAATTTCTCAGCAGCTTCTTTCTGTTGATAGCCCAGGCAGCTTCGTTGCGCTTTCTTTTTCTGGATTTTCTTCCTGTAGCAGCATTATTAGGTCCATCCACATCATCACTGGACTTATCGCCTTCAGGTATATAATCACTGTCTTCATCGGTGGCATATGGATCGGAAAGTTCTTCTGAAAATTCGAAACAAAAACTTTAATTTTTTTACAAGGTTAACCAATGGGTATATTTTTATTTCTCTCAATTTTATTAAATAATTTTCTCTTAAAGTGGGAATTTGTCATCCTGATAAAAATAAACTAATAAAGATGTTGGCAAAAGCCGCGATTTTAAAGTATTATCACTTTTTAAACTAACCTAAAATTTAGCTTACCTTCTGGAATTTCGTTATTCATGATTTTTCCGAGGATTTTTCCTTGTAATTTTTTAGAATACCAGCAGTGAATCTTTATGCACTTCGATACTAAATTAGGTAAATACAATATAATAACGACAAACCACAACAACAAACACTTATAAAATACAAACGCCGAGCTCCAAAAATTATACTTATAATATAAAGTTTGGAATAAAATGGGTACAAGTGCACTTGCATCCGTTTTATTGTAAACATATTTCTGCTTTCAGATACATAGTATTTCTACTCGCTAATAGAGGGCGCACAAAGCCTGAAAATCACTTGTTCCTATTTTATTCCAAGCAAATATGAACTTTAGGTAGCCATTAATGCACTTATCTCAGATTTGCTTAAAAGTGTACTTATACCCCTTTTACTCTAAGGGCCTCAATTGTGGTTCGTTGCCAGGACCGGACTGACAAATTTAAAATACGAATTTAAAAGGAAATAAGCAAAAACAATTTATTATTAGAAAGTAATACCGCCATTACATTTTGAGGGTAGGGGGGTTTAAAAATCGGTAAAAAAAATTCCAGGACCGTATTTAAAAAAATAAAGTTGATGTTGGCCGCTCGGAGACGAAACGTCGGATCTTTAGTTTAATAACGTGATTTTGTAGAGGAGAAAAAGTTGCAACGACAAAGTGTCATTTATTTTTAAATAGCTATTCAAATGAGCTCAGGAAAAAATAAAAACGATTTTGCAAAATTTCGGTTTTTTTCGAATAATATCGGAAGTATTCGGAATTTTAAAACTTTTAAAGCGGCATTTTAATCAGCACCGAATTGCACAACTTTGCCCCCATTTAACCGTTTCTCTAACTACTATGGTTGCCGAGATTCCAATGCTCGTATGTCGAATTTGTAACACCCTGTATACATTTCAGGTCTGATGATGCATGAATGAAACATGTAACCTTGGGTATTGTTAGTAAATATTTTTGAATTGAGACCGATTGTTTATTCGTCTTGCTAATAATAATTGGTTGTTGACTGATTAATTAAATAATTTTGAAGTTGCGTCAATAAAATCAATTATTCAAAAGTACTGTATTGCTTAGTTGATTAATTACTAAGGTTGTAACCTATTTGTAATTTTGGTAAATTAAAATGCATTATCAATTTCATTTATAAATTAGCATCAGTAAATCGTGGCAATCATTCTAGTTCCAAGAATTTATTTATGTTGTTTGTGCATTTTAATTGCGTTACAATTCCCTGATTTTTAATAAGTATTGCTTTTTTATAGAATCTTACCGTATAGTACTGTATGCAAGACCACATCAACAGAATCAATAATATCTCAACTTACAAATATGTAGAGCTATAAGAGATTCAAAGTCGGTTAAATGGGGGCAAAGTTCCAGAATAAGGAGCTCAAGAAAATGCCGCAATAAAAATTTAAAATTTCCAACTACCTTCGGAGGGGCGGGTGTATTTTCCTTACCAGAAATCTTGTTTTACCTGCGTAAATAAAAGGGACCGATAATCCGATAGGTATTTTGCTCACTAAATGCAAATATTAGTAGATTAGGGGTGGTCAATCAAGTTTTATGGCCCAAGAAAGAATTAGGGTTTTACCGGGTTTATGGTATTGTATACGGAACTTTCGGCCCCATATTGGGTAAGGTACCTGCTAGAAATTTTAGGTCAAGTAATCTTGCAAGAAATTTCGGCCCCAAACATTGCAGGTAATGCGAATTGAACCAAAAAGGTGGATTAGATGCCTTGTTAGCGCTGTTTAACCAATATAAGTCTATAAAAGGGGCAAACAATTAATAATAATATTCTCCGGTGAACTTGAAAAAGGCGAATTGGAACCAAAAAGGTGGATTAGATGCCGTGTTAGCGCTGTTTAACCAATATAAGTCTATAATTAATATAATATATAATTAATAAACAAACTACCTAAGTATCATAGTTTATTATTAACGAGTGAGGAAAATACCTATAGGATAAATACGTCTTCATATTTCTGGTGAGGAATATACCTATCCAATTTTATGGCCTTTGCGGTTGGTGAGGAATTTACCTCCGCCCCTTCGGAGATATCCGAAAATAAACGAAAATTAGCAAATTCGTTTTTATTTTTTCCTGATTACATTTGTTGAAATAATTTCAAACAAATGTCTCATTTCCATTGCCACTTTTTCTCTTCTACAAGATGACATAATTAGTTTTTAATTCCGACGTTTCGTTGGCGGGCCACCATCATTAACTTAATTTTTTCAAATACGGACCTGGAATTTAAATTGCATATTTTTGATCCTTATACCTCTAAAACCTAATATTTGATGTCTTCTAAATGTTATGCGAACGTTTCGTTTCCCAAAAACGCATCAGAAGGGTTTTTGGATTTTTAAAAAATACTATCCTGATAAAAATCAAAACAAAACAAATACAAATTAGACAAACTTACTTAAATAAAGGTATTAACGAAATTGCAAATTTTGCTGAGGTGTATTCATACACTGACTGAATAATTTTGGCGTTGAACCATATTTATCTTTTATCATTATTAAATTCCAACATTTGAAACAGCAAGTATGTGTAAAACAAACAAGAGTGCCATGAAAAATAAAAAACTAATGACATTTGCGTCACTGCGGTGATAAGGTTTGTGGATTTTTTATTTTAATGCCACAAAATGCCATTCTCCAACCAAGAAAAAAGTGATATGCTTCGCATTTACTTTTTATGCCAAAGAAATTGTTATAGATCCACTCAGATGTATCTTGAGCAATATCCGAAAAAACCTCAACCACACTACACATACTTTAAAAGGCTGGAGTTTAATATGAAGGAATATGGGTCATTCATACAACCACGAAAAAAATATGGCCATAAATTCAGAAATGGGGAAATTGATACAGTTCTAAACCAAGTTAGTATTTTTTATGAATTATAATAATATGCTTTTTAATAAATACTGTCTATTGTACCTAGAGGTAAACCAAAACCCTTCTGTGTCCACCAGACAAATTAAGTCGTAAGCAAACTTGCACACTTTACATCATGTTAAATGTTGGCGAATATTAAAATCAAATAACTTCAAGCCCTTCAAAATTCATATTTCTCAAACATTACATCCTGGAGACGCCGAGAGAAGAGTTACTTTTTCCCAATGGATAAGAGATCAAGCTACAATAAATCCAAATTTTTTAAATCGCATTATCTGGACGGATGAGTCAAAGTTCACAAACTGTGGTTTATTTAATAGAAATAACGAACATGTTTGGGCTGTAGAGAACCCCAGAGAAAATAGGGAACTTCGTCCTCAAATTAGGTTTTCCATTAATGTTTGGGCATGATTGTGTGGGGACTAAATCTTGGGTCCATTTTTATATGACCATAATTTAAATGCAGATATGTATTTAATTTTTTAAACAACCAATTTGAAGATTTTTTAATGGATGTCCCGTTGCCAACCCTTTCACATCTCTGGTTTCAACATGACGGAGCACCTCCCCATAATGGTCGAGATGTGCGTGCATTTTTACATCGAAATTTCCCAGAAAAGTGGATAGGAAACAGAGGTGTGGTATAGTGGCCAGCGAGATCGCCCGATCTGACACCGCTAGATTTTTTTCTATGGGGTGCAATAAAA
Source organism: Polydrusus tereticollis (assembly GCA_963920685.1). Taxonomy (NCBI): domain Eukaryota; kingdom Metazoa; phylum Arthropoda; class Insecta; order Coleoptera; family Curculionidae; genus Polydrusus; species Polydrusus tereticollis. The sequence continues at coordinate 140,696,316 of OY987328.1, forward strand.
AATAAAGTATATAAAAATGGCCCTGTTGAAAACTTGGCAGAGTTACGTCAAAAAATTTTAACTTCATGCCGATCTTTACGCAAAAGATCAATTTTAAGGGCAGTAAGAAAAGTAAATACCAAAGCATTAAAGTGTTTAAACGTAAACGGCAATCTGTTCGAACATTTGAGATAAGTTTAAAGGATATTCTTACCTTTTCTTAATTTTTTTATGATAGTATCAGTGCCTTAATCCTGTTTTAATGTGGCGTGTAGGTTATTTAAGTAAGTTTATCTAATATGAATTTGTTTTTGTTCTGTTTCCTTTACCCATAATTTATTACATTTATTATTATTAAATAAGTATTTTAAAGACAAAAATATTTTAATTTTCTCTTATACACCGCATCTGCTCAATTTCAAATAAATACTGTTATTTTCATCAGGATAGTATTTTTTAACAATCCAAAAACCCTTCTGATGCGTTTTTGGGAAACGAAACGTCTGCCTAACATTAAGAAGACATCAAATATTAGGTTTTAGAGGTATAAGGATCAAAAATATGCAATTTAAATTCTAGGTCCGTATTTGAAAAAATGAAGTTGATGATGGTGGCCCGCCAATGAAACGTCGGAATTAAAAACTAATTATGTCATCTTGTAGAAGAGGAAAAGTGGCAATGGAAATGTGACATTTGTTTGAAATTATTTCAACAAATGTAATCAGGAAAAAATAAAAACGAATTTGCTAATTTTCGTTTATTTTCGGATATCTCCGAATTTTTCGTATGGTGCGTTTACGGTTAATAGTAACTACCAACTATTATATATTTTTGAAAAGCTTAAAATAGCCTAATCAAATAAGAGAAAAATATAGGGTGTCTCGCTTTAAAAATAATATGTTTGCTTTTAATCTCGAAAAGTAAGAATCCTAGGAAAAAAGTAAGCACGCTACTAAATTCTACTTAAAAAACTCCTTCAGAAACAAATTTCCATTGTTTAATGAGTTACTTGCCATCTACCTTGATATTATTTTAATAAATTTCTAGAAATGTTGCAACATAAAAAGATAACTATTTATACCAATATTAGTTGTTTATTATGCAATATTAATGCATGTACAAATGTGCAATAAAATGCACCGGCGTTATCTAAAAATTAAAAACGCCCGGTCATGAAAACTCTTAGACTCAAGGTTTAATGTCCAGTCCGGCACTTGTTTCAGGGATTTTTCAAGCTAAAGATAATTATATAATAATTAATATTTACATTTTGGTTATACAAAAGGTATTTATTGAGGGTTTCCGGGGTTTGCAGGTATATTGTTAAGGGTTATTTATTGTCGTTTAATAAAGCCTTTTTATTACCTGCTTAGCAAACTGTATTTATATCGGGTTGTAATACGTACTACTGTTTTTCAGTGTGAAACTAGTGATTTTAAATTTGTGTTCTAAATGTCTAAAGTGGCGAAAACGTCTTCGTGGATTAGAGATTTCCCAGACTTAGAGTTTAGTGGAGAAAACGTCTTCTGTTGCTTGTGCAAAAATTATTGTTCGTGAAAAGAAGTTCCAAATCGATCAAAATTTGAAAACACCGCCGCATAAATCAAAATTATAAAAAATGAAATCTGGGCCAGTTCAGCTGAGAGTAAAATTTTAAAATGTTGGAAAAAAATCGAAATCTGAAAAGGAAATTTTTTAAGTAGACTTATGCAAGGCTTTGGTCGCAGCAAACATACCCTTAAAAAAATTGCAAAATCCGCAATTCAGAGGATTTTTGCAAAAATAACCTAATAACCTAAAATATACTGCGACAAACCATTCCTGACGAACCCACGCTTAGAAGGAAGAGTGTCCTTTCAGTATAAACCATTTTAGAAGAAATGAGAGCTTCACTGGGTGAGAAAATTTTTTATATAATTGTTGATGAAAGCACAGATGCTTGTGGCAGATACATCGCACATCTTATGATTGGAGCATTCCAAAAAGATAAAGCAACAAACCCATGTTTCATAGCTTCTAAGCAGTTAGACAAAACTAATAATGTGACCGTAATCCGATTTATTTTAGCAGTCCCTAACGAGCTTTTTCTTACCAAATCCAAACCGTCAGAACTGAATATCCTTTGGTAATAAATAAAGAAGGTTGAAGGACGATACGTTATTTGATTCCTTAGTCAAACCGTCAGAACTGAATATCCTTTGGTAAATAAATTAATTTCAAATGTAAAAAAAAGTGTTTCTAAAAGCACCTCTAAGAGTGCAGATGTATAAGGAGAGATTACCAGGAGTTAGTTTACCTCCAAAACCTGTAATTAATTACCAGGTGGGGGACATGGATTAAGGCCGCAATATTCTACGGAGAACATTTCGAGGTCATTAAAAAACTAATTTTGGATTTAGATGACAATTCGCAGTGTGTTGTGCAAAGTAAAGACTTGTTAAAAAATGCAAATGTAGTTAAAGATCTTGTTTTTATTAAGGTTAAATTCAGTTTTATACCGGACATAATATCCTCGTTAGAGACTAGAAATTTAAGTTTAAGAGACAGAACTAGTATTACTGAAACTTTTTCCGTTAAATGTAACAACATTCGCGGTGAAGTAGGAGGTCAAGTAAGGAACATACTGGATGTAACTGTAAAAAAGAATGATGGATTTAAATACTTAATTGCATTAAAAAGCATTTATGAAGGTAAACCATCCAACGAAGTTGTATCTTGGCCTTTTACTTTACTACCTAAGTTGTAGTATTATCCGATTACATCGAATTAAAATTGAAAGTAGCTTCTCTTTGTATAAACATACTTTTACTGATAGAAGGCAATCGTTTCTAGTTGAATATTTTGAAAAATATCTAGTAATAAATGCCTTTTATTCAATTTCAGGTTAAAAAATTGTTTATTTTAATTTTGTTTTAAATAAACATCTTTTTTAGAACCGAGTGTGTTTCTTTACCCTATTTTACAATAATAAATTAAGAAATATTTCATACCAATATGCATATTTGGTCAAAAAAATGAATATAACTGCATATTTTAAAGGCATAATATGCGCACATTTTGACTGAATTTAAGTGCATATATTTCGCCCTTTAATAATATGTATTTAAATAACAAACTACACATTTTTCGTGATTCCTGCACTTTCATAAGAATTTTAGGTAAAAGCCTTTGCAACATTGGCATTGGAGGTGATTTTGAGTACCTACTTAACTACCTTTTAACTTTATATTAATTCTCTTATTCACAAAATTTCGGCAATAATAAATTAACACATCCGGCATTTTTCCAATTTGTTATTGTTCAATAACCATAATAACAATTAGTTATTTACTAAGTGATAATGTTATAACAATGATCTTCTCGATGCGAATGTTGTTCGTTTATATAACTTTTCAATGGTTTATTCATGAAGTACGACTTGTTCTTACTGTACGCCCGGATTAGTAATGAAGAGTTAACGAAATTTATGCAGTTGTCAAATTTGGCAATTTCACCAGTAAACAATTTACAGCATAAAAGAAATGAAAATATATACCAAAATGCTCTTACCTTGATACCCAGCAATAAGCGGCAAATACATTGTCCCAACAAAGGGTAAGATCGGGCAAAAGAAACCATTGTGGCTTGATGCAAATATTAGAAACTTAATGTTTTTTATCACAAATATTATATAAAAAGTAAGCATAATTATTACCGAAACCAGAGAGTAGAGAGATACTAAGAGTTCTGGACCAGTGGTGCTGGTGGTGCTGTTTTACGATCTAACCCAGGTGGTGCAGGTGGTGCGTTTTACGATCTAACCCGGGTGGTTCGGTGGTGCGTTTTATGATCTAACCCGGGTGGTTCGGTGGTGCGTTTTATGACCTAACCCGGATAGTTCGGTGGTGCTGTTTACAAAATAACCCGAAATTAAACCCGACTTTTTACGACCTAACCCGGATGCTTTCGCGAGGCGGCTTCTCATCTAACCCTAATTTGAACCTGAATATTTATGATCTGACCCGAGATAAAACCCGACTTTTTTACGACCTAACCCAAGTGCTTTCGTGAGGCGGCTTCTTATCTAACCCTAACTTGAACCTGAATATTTATGAACTGACCCGAGATAAAACCCGACTTTTTACGACCTAACCCGGATGCTTTCGCGAGGCGGCTTCTCATCTAACCCTAATTTGAACCTGAATATTTATGAACTGACCCGAGATAAAACCCGACTTTTTATGATTTAACCTTAGTGAAACGCCGCTGCTAAAGCGGGATAATTAAATCCCAATTTTTATAAGCCATCCTTAAACCCAACTTTTTACGATCCGACCTGAGCCATCCTTAAACCAGACTTTTTATTATTTTCCCTTAGTTGAAACGCCGCTGTTAAAGTGGTATAGTAAAAAACATTATTTATATTTTCTAACTTAGTGAAACGCCGCTGGTGAATGGCAAAGCGAAATAAAACCCTAATTTATATGGTCTAACAAGATAAGTATAATAAAGCGGTACATTTGTCACCACAATAATTATTTATACCTAAATGACCCTCTCAAACCCTCTGCCGACTCGATTTAAAAAGAAAGGGACATAAACCTTTATTTATTATTCCGAAGGACCCTCATTAAAATTCAGTAGCATATCTAATAATTGTTTCCAATTTTTGCACCACTTATAGAAATACAATAAAATAATTACCATCTAGAACCATTAACTAGCGATTTCTTTGTACTGGAAATGGATAAATTATAGGACTATCTTGTAATGAAAACAGAGTAATAAAAAGTAAATAAAACTTAAATACGTATAAAATACCAAGCAGGTATAGGTACTATACAACTTGTGTTCGCCATCAGGTAAAAGCCCTCATAATGCTTTTATAAAAATTTCGGATAATATCATAATATAAGTAAATAGGCTACAATTTCAGGAAAAAAGTAAAAAAAATTAATTCACAGTGTAAAATTGTAGTTAAATGGATTGTAAATACGAAATAATATAAAAAGCTACCTTTTGTTTGCGATGATGTATGCACAATAACTCTATATTATTCGGCCCTTAAACTGTAAATACCCACTAGATAGGTATCATAAGCTGTATTTGTCATCAGGTAGAACCCCCAATAAAATTATGAATATCAGGCGTAGGCAACAAAGTAGCAATCTTAACTTATTTTCAACACGAGCATAAAAATATGGGATTGTTAAATATTTTATAACCTTAATTCTCAATGGCAACAATAAGCAAATCACGTTGGTTTTTTAATTTATTATTAATCTGGCTAACTTAAGAAACTCACAATATAACGACCATCCAAAAAAATCATAATACATTACTGGGTGTGAAAGCAATTGCGCTGCAAAATATAGTGTATACCGACTCTGAGGTAGTTAATTAAAATCCCAATTAGCGCTAAAAAAAAAATCAATTAGATATTTACTTTAGATATTTTAATAAAAAAATTCAATATTATTAGCGTCACCTACGCATAGGGTTAAAAAGTATGAGAAACTTTGTGAATATCATTTCCCGTGATTCTCTCGACCACCACATTTCAATATTCTCATCAACATTTAACTTTTGAAATTAGCATAATAACAAATCCTTTACAATGAATTAAACAAACGCATACATAATTTTAAAATCACATAATAAGAATATAAGCTAAAATCTAACAAGTTCGGACTACTCGAATGACGTCAGTTTACATCTGTAGAGAATACACAACTCTCGAATCATAAAAAATGGTCAAACTTTGTCGGCAAATACCCTTCTATGATGCAGGGGAAGGACAGGTAACTCGAGATGTTTATAAAGAAACGTTAAAGAACATTATTTGCTTATTTCTAGACTCTTAAAAATTAGATGCAATCGAACAATAAATGTTTTCATCATGTATATTTATGAGTAACACATTACCTTCGACATACATAAATTCAAATTGATAATTACTTGCCTTAGTACTTTTTTAGAAGCTTGAATCATTGCATATAACCGTCTGAGGTTACCCAAACTTCCCCTAACATATTTCTCCGCAGCCGGGGAAAAAGAGGTAGAAAAAGTAAAATAACAACTCCAAGTGTCTTTGCGAACAATCGGCAATAAAATAGAGTATTTCAGTTTTTAATTTTTCGTAAATAAAAGTTGGTTAGATTAATAGTCTCTGTGAATATAATAACATAAACAAAGTGATATGCCGTAAATTTAGGAGTACAGTATAAATTATGCCTCTATTAAAATATACCGCAATAACTAACTACCAAAGGATTTTTGATATTTTGAATATATTTGATGCTCATAGCATTATCACATTTCCAAAGGCTCTAAATTTTAGAAAAATGTTCTAATAGAATATGTCTATCAATATAAAGTAAAGGTATTGTTAGGTTTTTTTAAAAAATACGACCTACAACAGTCTCTGCTACAGCATGGCTGACTCTGTAGAAACTTCTGTGAAACCATAATAATTATATCAATAATCGAGTTGTCCTTATGATAATATTTTCTTCCAATATCCGACTCCACTATCCATAAAAGTTATGTTAGAAAATTCATAATTGAGCGCATTGTAATTTTTTAAAAAGAAATTCACTTCACACACAAAGATGTAGCCATTCAATCCATGAAAATAATGCAAGTCAGTATGCGTATGTTATGGCTAACTGTTTAAATGTCTATTCCTTCCACGTTTATCGGAAGAAATACTTTTTTTATACTAGTATTTTAGTTGAAAATAAGATCATAAATCATCTATACAAAACAAGCGCCCCTTATGGATTTGAACGAAAATCATAGATTCGACTATTTTCATGAAAAATAAATCTAAGTACGGAATAATGCAGGAAGATTATCTATTTTCTTGGTTTAGAAAGTGATGTAGTTAAGATTTATAACTTAGGAATAAATAAATTATTATTAATCTTTTCGACCTATTTTTCTTGCATATTTAATTTCTTTGATAGTAAGAACTAATCTTTTTATTTTACAAAGTAAAAAAAAAGCTAAAGATCGGCGTTGTCAGTCAGGTATAAGAACTGATTTAACACGATGGTTTTTGTACAAACGTTCACATACAATTGTATGCTTTTTAACCGATTGTGTCGGAAAAAATGACGATTTATAGATTAGATATTTAGACGAAGAGCTAACCTTCTCAATAAGGTATTGATTATTGCCCTGCTAGCTAGACAACACTTTTTATGTTAGTCAAAAAAAAATTTTTTTTTCGGACGCTATTACAGATTTCATCGTTAACTAACAAACATTAAGACCAAAAAATTAGCGTGCAAGATGAAATGTATAGGTTCACTTCATTTCTACATTATTTTACAACTCTCAATCGCATTAAAAACAAGATCGAATAAAAAATAACTTATGACATATGGACGAAAAATGTTTTTCGGGCTATTTAGGTTAGCGACCGCATTACGTCTGAAATACTACATTTTTCGAGCTTATAACATAATTTACTATTTTAACGTTAAAATAGGGGAAATGATGTATCGAAATGGATACTTTTTTTTTTGTCGGTCACGAGATTATAGTTTCTTTTAAAATGAACTCTAATATTTACAACACAAATTATCCTTTAAGCCACATTAGTTTAAAACTCGTCTGTCGCTTTCCCTCTATTGTGAGTTTGATTAAAGTATAGCGTAGTATATATTTAGATGAATTTCGCAAATGTTGAATACTTTCAAAACTGAAAAAGCCGCCCTTTGCAATAAATATCTCCGTAGAGTTAGGTACCCTGCAGATTAAGGGTATTTCAGCGGATAATCATATACAAATTCAAAGATTTTGTCTATTTTAATGGATTAACAAACAATATCTATAGGATGACTTTACTGATAAAAAAAAAATAACAAAAATCCATAAAGTCTAGGCTCACATGAAATTCCATAAAGAGCAGCTGCATAGCCTTATCACATCAAACTATATTTTTATTTCGTTCTATTGTCAAAAGTCTGTGTTTAGGAGATTATCGTTCATTTTAAAATGAACTCTAATATGTACATCACCATAAACTACCTCTTAAGCCGTCGTAAAAATACACTTTTCGATTTACCTCTATATTGATTTTCTAATATTAAATATCTACAATAGTCGAAATTCGCTCGCTAATACCTATGTATGCAAGGTTTCTTCAAAAAATGACAATTTTGTTGTTTAATGGCTTGAAAAAATGGAAAAAGGAGGTTTTTGCATCCATTTATTTCCAGATGAGTGTTAAAAATACTTATAAAACTCGGTATACCGAAGATCAAGCATTAATGAGAGGGTTGAGTCCTGTTTGCCAAATCCTGATTTTTAATTTGACGTTGGCAACGGTACAATTTTTTAACATTTATCATAAGAGGCGTATATTTTTGGAGCTTAGATCTACCAGTTTATCCACGCCCCATTTATTGTTAGTGCTTTAGTAATTTTACTTTCCAATTATTTTTTACCAAAACGCGTAGTTGAAACAGTGTCTATATCAGACGATATAATAAATTTTAAGGATTAATTTGCTTACAAATACACTTCAATTTATTTAGGCTAAAGCAGCCAGACATATACCGGAACTACGAAAACCCTATTACAATTTGGTTGCCTAGAGAAAATTTTGTAAAAAACATAGCTTTCTACACAAATGCTTGCACATTATGTACCTATCATTTTAAGATACCTGGCGACATCAATGTAAGCATTGACATAATGACGCAAGATATAGGTAGGTACTAGAATATTCAAGATTTCTATTAACGATACACTTCAGCATACATGCGAGATGTCATTAATGTCTACGGAAGGCAACAGACATACCAGCTATTTTTACATGGGATTCCATAGACTTGGACGCTTCTTGTTTAGAAATATTTGATGTCATCTTGAGGAGTTTCAAAATGATCCTATAAACCAGCTTCACAGACCGTAATTTGTGATGCTAACACGATTAATACGCAATAGAACAAGATTAAGAAACAAAATTTAAAGTAGCTCTTTATCACACGAAAATAATTAAATAATTTACGGTTACAGAACAATAATTATTTTAAAAAGCTGTATAACTAAATATATTATGTTATTAGGAATATTCTGTCTAAAGTAACAGCTGATCTTAGTCGAAAATGAGATCGTATTATTGATTGTTGAATTCGTTAGGTATGAAATAAAATTAGAGATTTCGTCTATTTTTTCACGATTAAAAAAGAATACCTCTATTTAGCTAAAAATGAAACGATTACAGTGGTAGATTAATTCACTTTACCAAGCATGTAAACTACTAATTTTGCAATAAATATCTTCTATATTTCTAGGTAGGTTTACTCGAAAATGTTGGGCTATTTTCATCAAAAATCCCGATACGAAATTGAAAAATTTGCCTATTTTTGTCGGTTTACAAAGTGATAGTGGAATATTGGTTTGATCAAAGAACAATAATTATTTTAAAAATGTTGTATAATTAACTAAATGTCGGTGTTATCAGGCAGGCAAGAAGTTATTTATCTGAATCTTATTTGTACCATTAGCGTTTATATACAAATGTTAGTGGTTTTCAAAAATTGATATCTCGGAAATTATTAGGTTTAGACTTATAATACGCTTATTAAAAAATAATGACTACTTTATGCAAAATTCAAAAATATTATAAGATGTAGGGTATCCCAGTAACTTAACCAAAGATTTTCGGTCTTCGTAAAGCTTTACACGTTTCTTCAGCGTACCAAACATTCACTTTTTTTAAATATTGACATCGGGTTAGGATTCTGAACATAGGATTAACATCACTCCAATAGTGAACATGTTGCGTTGTCACAGTTCCATTCGTTGAAAAGTAAACAAAACCGTTTGAGCTACGTGGGGAATAAATAAAGTTGGCTTGTTGAAAAATTTTAATATTTATTAAGGTAAAAGACTATAAATATATCGATACAACACTTTGGCATTTCTAATACTACAAACATGAATATCTAAAATGTGATATTTACAACCATCAACTCTCTCTCCCTTCTCTAATTTTGGTACACCAATGCTGTCTTCTAAGTTTATAATATATGGCGTCCTGCAGTTTAATTCCGAAAATGTTTTAACTAAAAATTCCTCTTTAACACATCCTTTAACGTAAATAATGTCTGCGTCTATCAGATTGTTGGATATGATATTATGTAGTTCCTTGTAATCGGTATCACCATAATTATAAAGGATACCATGATGATTTCCAAATAGATATTTGACTTGTTTCTTGCAAGCCTTACTTAAGCTGTCGAATGGTTTAACTGGTTTAAAAAAGTAACTTTTCATACTATTCCCATCATAAATAGCCAATTCTTTCGCGCAAAATTCAGGTATGTTAAATCCTTGAATATCGACTACAACGAACTTCATTGTCTGAAGACTCAAATCAAACAAGTATATTTTCATATTTTTATCGCTCTTAAGTTCGATTTCAAAAGCACACCCCCACTTTTCGATAATTTCACAGTCTTAGCACATAGATCTTATATTTTTATTTACGATCAATTCATCTTTATTCGCCAATCGTCTCAAACGAGTCTGCTTTTGAAAGTAATATAGCCTTAGTATTCAGAAAATATTAATGATATCGGAGCCTAAAACATCCTTGACACTAAAAAATCATTGTGTTTCCTAACAAAACCCATCATCTTGTCTATTTAGCTTGCTTTCCTATTGTTTAGCAGGTTAAATAAAATTATTATTTCGCTCTTTTTGTCTGTACTGAATCGTTAGGGGAATACGTTTCTAGTTCTATAAGAGAGACAGTTAAAATTTATGTAAGCAATCAAAAATCCTACACTATGAGCTACTTAGTTAAAATTTCATATTTCCTTCCTGGGTCAGGCAAAATTTGTGATGTGTCGGACAAAATTTATAAAAATACAAAAAAAAAAATGCTGGATGCATTTTTAGCGTGACTTTCTATTTAATACCATCTTATTTCAAGGTATAATTCGGTTGTCAAAATGAGAATAAAATAATTTTCCCATGGTTTATGTCATCTTAAAAAAGTCAAAAGGTTATATTCTGTAGAGGGTCAGATACATTCAAATTTAAATATTTTCTCCAAGAAGAATTTTAAGATAGTATTATAGTAAATAAAAATTCTATACCTCCAATATTTCATGGAAACATATCGTGTTCTAGCGACATAACCCAAAAGTACCTCTATTCAGAAACGCATCGTACTTTTCTTGTCAATAATTGTCTCATTGTCCCATCCATTACATTATTATAATCTTAAAGCACCTGTTACCAGCATTATCTGTTTTTATGGTTTTCATAAAACATAGCGATTACCGATGAAAATTAAACGAAAACTTAATAAATAACTTTTTTTTCAACTGAAATAGACTGATTTTCGATGGAAAAATGTTACTTATAACTAAAAATGAATATAAGACATATACGCAATGATATTTAGAATAAATCAATCTTTTCTAAAATTACTATGAAATATTCACAAAATCGTTTCGTTATAACCAAAGTAGCAAGGCTTGCAGATTTCGTATAGAGTTCAAACGCGATACTGAGATGATCTTTTTTTTTTTTATATTTTTGTAGGATAATGCACCACTACGTTGTAAGTACTTGAGAGAGGACTTTCTTGAAAAATCCTCAAATTTCTCTGCAATTTTGTTCCTTCTAGAGTTAAATTCACACAGAAAACCCCGTATTCTTATCTTTCAGGTTGGTATATTAAAAAGGGCTTATTAGTATGGTTTAGAAAACAAGCAATATTAATTAACGGATGTTTTTTCGTCGTATGAAGAGTTGAAAAATTTTTTTTTCCACTCCAATGGTTACGATGCAGAGAGTCGGGTTTCATCATAATCTTTCAGGGTAGCTCAGGTTTGATTGCATGTAGAGAGTCGGGTTTCATCATAATCTTTCAGGGTAGCTCAGGTTTGATTACATGTACTAAGGTTAGTGCTCCTTGCAATCGGTTTCAGGTTTGACGCGCCCCCCTCAGGTTTGTTCAGGTTTCTCAAACGTTTGAGAAACCTGAACAAACCTGAGGGGGGCGCGTCAAACCTGAAACCGATTGCAAGGAGCACTAACCTTAGTACATGTAATCAAACCTGAGCTACCCTGAAAGATTATGATGAAACCCGACTCTCTACATGCAATCAAACCTGAGCTACCCTGAAAGATTATGATGAAACCCGACTCTCTGCATCGTAACCATTGGAGTGGAAAAAAAAATTTTTCAACTCTTCATACGACGAAAAAACATCCGTTAATTAATATTGCTTGTTTTCTAAACCATACTAATAAGCCCTTTTTAATATACCAACCTGAAAGATAAGAATACGGGGTTTTCTGTGTGAATTTAACTCTAGAAGGAACAAAATTGCAGAGAAATTTGAGGATTTTTCAAGAAAGTCCTCTCTCAAGTACTTACAACGTAGTGGTGCATTATCCTACAAAAATATAAAAAAAAAAAAGATCATCTCAGTATCGCGTTTGAACTCTATACGAAATCTGCAAGCCTTGCTACTTTGGTTATAACGAAACGATTTTGTGAATATTTCATAGTAATTTTAGAAAAGATTGATTTATTCTAAATATCATTGCGTATATGTCTTATATTCATTTTTAGTTATAAGTAACATTTTTCCATCGAAAATCAGTCTATTTCAGTTGAAAAAAAAGTTATTTATTAAGTTTTCGTTTAATTTTCATCGGTAATCGCTATGTTTTATGAAAACCATAAAAACAGATAATGCTGGTAACAGGTGCTTTAAGATTATAATAATGTAATGGATGGGACAATGAGACAATTATTGACAAGAAAAGTACGATGCGTTTCTGAATAGAGGTACTTTTGGGTTATGTCGCTAGAACACGATATGTTTCCATGAAATATTGGAGGTATAGAATTTTTATTTACTATAATACTATCTTAAAATTCTTCTTGGAGAAAATATTTAAATTTGAATGTATCTGACCCTCTACAGAATATAACCTTTTGACTTTTTTAAGATGACATAAACCATGGGAAAATTATTTTATTCTCATTTTGACAACCGAATTATACCTTGAAATAAGATGGTATTAAATAGAAAGTCACGCTAAAAATGCATCCAGCATTTTTTTTTTTGTATTTTTATAAATTTTGTCCGACACATCACAAATTTTGCCTGACCCAGGAAGGAAATATGAAATTTTAACTAAGTAGCTCATAGTGTAGGATTTTTGATTGCTTACATAAATTTTAACTGTCTCTCTTATAGAACTAGAAACGTATTCCCCTAACGATTCAGTACAGACAAAAAGAGCGAAATAATAATTTTATTTAACCTGCTAAACAATAGGAAAGCAAGCTAAATAGACAAGATGATGGGTTTTGTTAGGAAACACAATGATTTTTTAGTGTCAAGGATGTTTTAGGCTCCGATATCATTAATATTTTCTGAATACTAAGGCTATATTACTTTCAAAAGCAGACTCGTTTGAGACGATTGGCGAATAAAGATGAATTGATCGTAAATAAAAATATAAGATCTATGTGCTAAGACTGTGAAATTATCGAAAAGTGGGGGTGTGCTTTTGAAATCGAACTTAAGAGCGATAAAAATATGAAAATATACTTGTTTGATTTGAGTCTTCAGACAATGAAGTTCGTTGTAGTCGATATTCAAGGATTTAACATACCTGAATTTTGCGCGAAAGAATTGGCTATTTATGATGGGAATAGTATGAAAAGTTACTTTTTTAAACCAGTTAAACCATTCGACACCTTAAGTAAGGCTTGCAAGAAACAAGTCAAATATCTATTTGGAAATCATCATGGTATCCTTTATAATTATGGTGATACCGATTACAAGGAACTACATAATATCATATCCAACAATCTGATAGACGCAGACATTATTTACGTTAAAGGATGTGTTAAAGAGGAATTTTTAGTTAAAACATTTTCGGAATTAAACTGCAGGACGCCATATATTATAAACTTAGAAGACAGCATTGGTGTACCAAAATTAGAGAAGGGAGAGAGAGTTGATGGTTGTAAATATCACATTTTAGATATTCATGTTTGTAGTATTAGAAATGCCAAAGTGTTGTATCGATATATTTATAGTCTTTTACCTTAATAAATATTAAAATTTTTCAACAAGCCAACTTTATTTATTCCCCACGTAGCTCAAACGGTTTTGTTTACTTTTCAACGAATGGAACTGTGACAACGCAACATGTTCACTATTGGAGTGATGTTAATCCTATGTTCAGAATCCTAACCCGATGTCAATATTTAAAAAAAGTGAATGTTTGGTACGCTGAAGAAACGTGTAAAGCTTTACGAAGACCGAAAATCTTTGGTTAAGTTACTGGGATACCCTACATCTTATAATATTTTTGAATTTTGCATAAAGTAGTCATTATTTTTTAATAATCGTATTATAAGTCTAAACCTAATAATTTCCGAGATATCAATTTTTGAAAACCACTAACATTTGTATATAAACGCTAATGGTACAAATAAGATTCAGATAAATAACTTCTTGCCTGCCTGATAACACCGACATTTAGTTAATTATACAACATTTTTAAAATAATTATTGTTCTTTGATCAAACCAATATTCCACTATCACTTTGTAAACCGACAAAAATAGGCAAATTTTTCAATTTCGTATCGGGATTTTTGATGAAAATAGCCCAACATTTTCGAGTAAACCTACCTAGAAATATAGAAGATATTTATTGCAAAATTAGTAGTTTACATGCTTGGTAAAGTGAATTAATCTACCACTGTAATCGTTTCATTTTTAGCTAAATAGAGGTATTCTTTTTTAATCGTGAAAAAATAGACGAAATCTCTAATTTTATTTCATACCTAACGAATTCAATAATCAATAATACGATCTCATTTTCGACTAAGATCAGCTGTTACTTTAGACAGAATATTCCTAATAACATAATATATTTAGTTATACAGCTTTTTAAAATAATTATTGTTCTGTAACCGTAAATTATTTAATTATTTTCGTGTGATAAAGAGCTACTTTAAATTTTGTTTCTTAATCTTGTTCTATTGCGTATTAATCGTGTTAGCATCACAAATTACGGTCTGTGAAGCTGGTTTATAGGATCATTTTGAAACTCCTCAAGATGACATCAAATATTTCTAAACAAGAAGCGTCCAAGTCTATGGAATCCCATGTAAAAATAGCTGGTATGTCTGTTGCCTTCCGTAGACATTAATGACATCTCGCATGTATGCTGAAGTGTATCGTTAATAGAAATCTTGAATATTCTAGTACCTACCTATATCTTGCGTCATTATGTCAATGCTTACATTGATGTCGCCAGGTATCTTAAAATGATAGGTACATAATGTGCAAGCATTTGTGTAGAAAGCTATGTTTTTTACAAAATTTTCTCTAGGCAACCAAATTGTAATAGGGTTTTCGTAGTTCCGGTATATGTCTGGCTGCTTTAGCCTAAATAAATTGAAGTGTATTTGTAAGCAAATTAATCCTTAAAATTTATTATATCGTCTGATATAGACACTGTTTCAACTACGCGTTTTGGTAAAAAATAATTGGAAAGTAAAATTACTAAAGCACTAACAATAAATGGGGCGTGGATAAACTGGTAGATCTAAGCTCCAAAAATATACGCCTCTTATGATAAATGTTAAAAAATTGTACCGTTGCCAACGTCAAATTAAAAATCAGGATTTGGCAAACAGGACTCAACCCTCTCATTAATGCTTGATCTTCGGTATACCGAGTTTTATAAGTATTTTTAACACTCATCTGGAAATAAATGGATGCAAAAACCTCCTTTTTCCATTTTTTCAAGCCATTAAACAACAAAATTGTCATTTTTTGAAGAAACCTTGCATACATAGGTATTAGCGAGCGAATTTCGACTATTGTAGATATTTAATATTAGAAAATCAATATAGAGGTAAATCGAAAAGTGTATTTTTACGACGGCTTAAGAGGTAGTTTATGGTGATGTACATATTAGAGTTCATTTTAAAATGAACGATAATCTCCTAAACACAGACTTTTGACAATAGAACGAAATAAAAATATAGTTTGATGTGATAAGGCTATGCAGCTGCTCTTTATGGAATTTCATGTGAGCCTAGACTTTATGGATTTTTGTTATTTTTTTTTTATCAGTAAAGTCATCCTATAGATATTGTTTGTTAATCCATTAAAATAGACAAAATCTTTGAATTTGTATATGATTATCCGCTGAAATACCCTTAATCTGCAGGGTACCTAACTCTACGGAGATATTTATTGCAAAGGGCGGCTTTTTCAGTTTTGAAAGTATTCAACATTTGCGAAATTCATCTAAATATATACTACGCTATACTTTAATCAAACTCACAATAGAGGGAAAGCGACAGACGAGTTTTAAACTAATGTGGCTTAAAGGATAATTTGTGTTGTAAATATTAGAGTTCATTTTAAAAGAAACTATAATCTCGTGACCGACAAAAAAAAAAGTATCCATTTCGATACATCATTTCCCCTATTTTAACGTTAAAATAGTAAATTATGTTATAAGCTCGAAAAATGTAGTATTTCAGACGTAATGCGGTCGCTAACCTAAATAGCCCGAAAAACATTTTTCGTCCATATGTCATAAGTTATTTTTTATTCGATCTTGTTTTTAATGCGATTGAGAGTTGTAAAATAATGTAGAAATGAAGTGAACCTATACATTTCATCTTGCACGCTAATTTTTTGGTCTTAATGTTTGTTAGTTAACGATGAAATCTGTAATAGCGTCCGAAAAAAAAATTTTTTTTTGACTAACATAAAAAGTGTTGTCTAGCTAGCAGGGCAATAATCAATACCTTATTGAGAAGGTTAGCTCTTCGTCTAAATATCTAATCTATAAATCGTCATTTTTTCCAACACAATCGGTTAAAAAGCATACAATTGTATGTGAACGTTTGTACAAAAACCATCGTGTTAAATCAGTTCTTATACCTGACTGACAACGCCGATCTTTAGCTTTTTTTTTACTTTGTAAAATAAAAAGATTAGTTCTTACTATCAAAGAAATTAAATATGCAAGAAAAATAGGTCGAAAAGATTAATAATAATTTATTTATTCCTAAGTTATAAATCTTAACTACATCACTTTCTAAACCAAGAAAATAGATAATCTTCCTGCATTATTCCGTACTTAGATTTATTTTTCATGAAAATAGTCGAATCTATGATTTTCGTTCAAATCCATAAGGGGCGCTTGTTTTGTATAGATGATTTATGATCTTATTTTCAACTAAAATACTAGTATAAAAAAAGTATTTCTTCCGATAAACGTGGAAGGAATAGACATTTAAACAGTTAGCCATAACATACGCATACTGACTTGCATTATTTTCATGGATTGAATGGCTACATCTTTGTGTGTGAAGTGAATTTCTTTTTAAAAAATTACAATGCGCTCAATTATGAATTTTCTAACATAACTTTTATGGATAGTGGAGTCGGATATTGGAAGAAAATATTATCATAAGGACAACTCGATTATTGATATAATTATTATGGTTTCACAGAAGTTTCTACAGAGTCAGCCATGCTGTAGCAGAGACTGTTGTAGGTCGTATTTTTTAAAAAAACCTAACAATACCTTTACTTTATATTGATAGACATATTCTATTAGAACATTTTTCTAAAATTTAGAGCCTTTGGAAATGTGATAATGCTATGAGCATCAAATATATTCAAAATATCAAAAATCCTTTGGTAGTTAGTTATTGCGGTATATTTTAATAGAGGCATAATTTATACTGTACTCCTAAATTTACGGCATATCACTTTGTTTATGTTATTATATTCACAGAGACTATTAATCTAACCAACTTTTATTTACGAAAAATTAAAAACTGAAATACTCTATTTTATTGCCGATTGTTCGCAAAGACACTTGGAGTTGTTATTTTACTTTTTCTACCTCTTTTTCCCCGGCTGCGGAGAAATATGTTAGGGGAAGTTTGGGTAACCTCAGACGGTTATATGCAATGATTCAAGCTTCTAAAAAAGTACTAAGGCAAGTAATTATCAATTTGAATTTATGTATGTCGAAGGTAATGTGTTACTCATAAATATACATGATGAAAACATTTATTGTTCGATTGCATCTAATTTTTAAGAGTCTAGAAATAAGCAAATAATGTTCTTTAACGTTTCTTTATAAACATCTCGAGTTACCTGTCCTTCCCCTGCATCATAGAAGGGTATTTGCCGACAAAGTTTGACCATTTTTTATGATTCGAGAGTTGTGTATTCTCTACAGATGTAAACTGACGTCATTCGAGTAGTCCGAACTTGTTAGATTTTAGCTTATATTCTTATTATGTGATTTTAAAATTATGTATGCGTTTGTTTAATTCATTGTAAAGGATTTGTTATTATGCTAATTTCAAAAGTTAAATGTTGATGAGAATATTGAAATGTGGTGGTCGAGAGAATCACGGGAAATGATATTCACAAAGTTTCTCATACTTTTTAACCCTATGCGTAGGTGACGCTAATAATATTGAATTTTTTTATTAAAATATCTAAAGTAAATATCTAATTGATTTTTTTTTTAGCGCTAATTGGGATTTTAATTAACTACCTCAGAGTCGGTATACACTATATTTTGCAGCGCAATTGCTTTCACACCCAGTAATGTATTATGATTTTTTTGGATGGTCGTTATATTGTGAGTTTCTTAAGTTAGCCAGATTAATAATAAATTAAAAAACCAACGTGATTTGCTTATTGTTGCCATTGAGAATTAAGGTTATAAAATATTTAACAATCCCATATTTTTATGCTCGTGTTGAAAATAAGTTAAGATTGCTACTTTGTTGCCTACGCCTGATATTCATAATTTTATTGGGGGTTCTACCTGATGACAAATACAGCTTATGATACCTATCTAGTGGGTATTTACAGTTTAAGGGCCGAATAATATAGAGTTATTGTGCATACATCATCGCAAACAAAAGGTAGCTTTTTATATTATTTCGTATTTACAATCCATTTAACTACAATTTTACACTGTGAATTAATTTTTTTTACTTTTTTCCTGAAATTGTAGCCTATTTACTTATATTATGATATTATCCGAAATTTTTATAAAAGCATTATGAGGGCTTTTACCTGATGGCGAACACAAGTTGTATAGTACCTATACCTGCTTGGTATTTTATACGTATTTAAGTTTTATTTACTTTTTATTACTCTGTTCTCATTACAAGATAGTCCTATAATTTATCCATTTCCAGTACAAAGAAATCGCTAGTTAATGGTTCTAGATGGTAATTATTTTATTGTATTTCTATAAGTGGTGCAAAAATTGGAAACAATTATTAGATATGCTACTGAATTTTAATGAGGGTCCTTCGGAATAATAAATAAAGGTTTATGTCCCTTTCTTTTTAAATCGAGTCGGCAGAGGGTTTGAGAGGGTCATTTAGGTATAAATAATTATTGTGGTGACAAATGTACCGCTTTATTATACTTATCTTGTTAGACCATATAAATTAGGGTTTTATTTCGCTTTGCCATTCACCAGCGGCGTTTCACTAAGTTAGAAAATATAAATAATGTTTTTTACTATACCACTTTAACAGCGGCGTTTCAACTAAGGGAAAATAATAAAAAGTCTGGTTTAAGGATGGCTCAGGTCGGATCGTAAAAAGTTGGGTTTAAGGATGGCTTATAAAAATTGGGATTTAATTATCCCGCTTTAGCAGCGGCGTTTCACTAAGGTTAAATCATAAAAAGTCGGGTTTTATCTCGGGTCAGTTCATAAATATTCAGGTTCAAATTAGGGTTAGATGAGAAGCCGCCTCGCGAAAGCATCCGGGTTAGGTCGTAAAAAGTCGGGTTTTATCTCGGGTCAGTTCATAAATATTCAGGTTCAAGTTAGGGTTAGATAAGAAGCCGCCTCACGAAAGCACTTGGGTTAGGTCGTAAAAAAGTCGGGTTTTATCTCGGGTCAGATCATAAATATTCAGGTTCAAATTAGGGTTAGATGAGAAGCCGCCTCGCGAAAGCATCCGGGTTAGGTCGTAAAAAGTCGGGTTTAATTTCGGGTTATTTTGTAAACAGCACCACCGAACTATCCGGGTTAGGTCATAAAACGCACCACCGAACCACCCGGGTTAGATCATAAAACGCACCACCGAACCACCCGGGTTAGATCGTAAAACGCACCACCTGCACCACCTGGGTTAGATCGTAAAACAGCACCACCAGCACCACTGGTCCAGAACTCTTAGTATCTCTCTACTCCAGAGCTATAGTAAAACTATCAAAATTAAGATAGGACATTGTTCTTAGGAAAAAACAACACGTGAAATAAAGTTCTTGTTGACTTGTGCGTTACGAAGAAGGAAATTTATATAACAGGTTTGACTGGTTAATAATTAAGTATTTATTATTTTACTATTATTGACTATGATACATCTATCAGCGGCAAAATGCAGGTAGCAAAGATATTTTAGCTCTACTTAATTGTCTCTGCTAGTAGAAGACGGAAAGGCATATATACATACTGACAATGTTGTAGTCACTGCTATCAAAATTTCAAAGAAGGAAACAAAGAAGTTGTATATGCTATCCTCGAAGGCTACAGTGCTACTTCTGCTAGTTGAGACAGTTCTGATAACTCCTAAATTACAATCCATGCTCTCTCAAATTAATGGGCATGTTATAAAATGGTGAAATGCCATTACAAAACATTGTTATTCGTTGATTCAGGTTAGATAAGATTTATATTGATATATAAGATGGATGACATACGTGTGTTGGAATTCAATGTCCATTAATGTATTTCATCTCAACATTTCGACTGGTAGGTAAACATCTCCAGTTTTATCAAGGTGAAGAATGAGAGTCGATAGGTTATGATAAAATAAATAATATGAACCAGTGGCCTGCGTAAAGATATCATCAATATGTTTTTTTGTGAAAATATTTAATACGCCACTGATTTTCTTTAACTCTGATGCATTTTTTTGCATTACTGATACAAGCTGAACAGAAGATGTCTCTACTATGTTTTTGAAAAAAACAGTAGTTTCAACGAAAAATGGAGAAAATTGTAAAATTGTAAAAAAGAAACTCTGTTAAGACATCGCTGATTCGACTTTCTTTCAAAGTAGGCTTATGTCACAGATTGTGTAAATAATTGTGGAAAAGTCACAAAATTAAATGACAGAAAAATCATTTAAAGCTTTGGTGCGTCGCTTTTATGAATTGTTTATATCCGTACTGTATTAGAGTTATCTTTAAAACTACTATTTTTTTCAAAAACATAGAAGAGACAACTTTTGTTCAGCTTGTATCAATAATGCATGAAAATGCTTCAGAGTTTAAAAAAATCAGTGGCGTATCAAATATCTTCACAAAAAAAATATTGATGGTATCTTCACGCACTGGTGGAAGTAAGCAAAACCTCTTTTAACGAAAAAGTGCAGTTTAATATAAAATCAATATAAAATCAATTGACACCAATTTTCAATACCGTATCTTCAAGGACTTTCGAAATTAAAAAAAAAACAGTTATTTTTTTAAAATTATTTTAACACCCTGTATCTTAGAAGGTAAGCATTTTAGGGCATATATATATATTCATCTTAAAATGATGTCTGGAATCATATCCTAGACTTTCCTTATGTACTTAAGGATCACCCTGTATTATAAAGAATGTTTACTTTAACGTCTACGATCCCTCTTATTTTAATGTTTAATTTAATTTTTATTTTGAGGAAAAATACGCGCCTGCGTACTATTACCCCATTCAATGGGGCAAAAATGCACAAATGCATATTTCCCTAAAAGCCATTTTGTACTTGCAAGAGAACTTTTAAAACTTCTTTCGATATTCGGAGGGAAATATCGATGTATAAATTCATACATTGTAAATTTTTTTAATTTCTAAGCTACAATAATTTCATATGATGGGGTGATATCGTAATTGCAATTACACACACAATTAGACTGACATTCGATTTTGGACCGACGTTTCGTTTTCTAAACCATCATAGGGTTTTTTTATTATTCTATAATAAATATTGTATACGTCGCCGAGATCTGCAAGCAAAAATGATTCTATTCACTTTTTCCGAATTCCTAACGGTTCCTGGTGGTGGTCCTATTGCTTAGCCACCGCGATCTCCGGATCTGAACCCGCTAGACTTTTTCATGTGGACATGTGAAGACACTTACCTGTTCAATGAGAAAGTCTAATAACAGAAACCAACTCGTCCAGAATATTTATGCATTTACGAGGAGAATAATAATATGGACACCTACAACCGGGAAGGAGAACTCCGACGGAAGATTGAGTTATGCATTACAGAAGGCGGTGGTCACATTGAGCAGCTTTATCAGTACTTTTAAATCTGCATTGTCAGGAACAGGTCTGATTGCAGAAGGAAAATTCGGATATTCGACAAAGCGCTTTTCTTTTTTGGAATAACCTTTGTCATGCGAAAATAGCAATAGTCAAAATAATTGATGGATTCTCACTATACCATTGGAACTGCAAAAGGAATTATTATTAACAATTCCAAGAAAAGTAAAACACACTGTCTACTATATCCACTATATTAAAAACTTCGAAATGGTAAAATATACAAAGTTATGTACAGAAATAAATTTTTTTCAAATGGAATGCCCTATATCTGACTTAGACCGTGTAATTTAAAACAAAATTGGTTTAAAAAACAACAAGACAGTTAGTTAAATCCCTGAATTTAAGTGAGGTATTAAATAAAGCACAGTTTTGTTGCTGGGAAATCACTTATATATTTGTATTTTTCTTTTTGTTGTTGTTATTGTTACGTATTAATAAAAATCCCTTATTATTATTATTATTATTATTATATTTTTAATTCTTTTTATAAATACCTAACAATAAATAATAGTAGTGTACTACTTATAATGTCACATTATCTTAGAGCAAAATGACAGTCCAGTGGAGCTATAGTCCTTAGCGTTATGGAAGACATACATTTCAGTTCATCGATCGATTTATGATTGGAGGTTATTTTAAAATTCCTTATCACCGATGCATATGATATTTTTAACATTGCCATGGCTTGAGCTTTACCTAAAAGGAAACAACAAAAATGTATTTCCACTTGATAACATGGTCTTGTAATTTTCGAAATTTTATAGTATTGTTACCCAAGCAATCTCTTGGTCCAGTGGAAAACGCCATGTAACTGAAAGGTTTAATATTTTCTGCATTTTCTGGTAAAAATCTGGTCGGGTCAAACTTTAACGGATCAGGCCAGTATTTCTTATCTCTGTGGAGATGGAATATGGAGACAGCGACGTTAGCGCCCTTTGGTATTACCTTGGTACCTAAATAAACGATTTATTTATCAGCTTATTATAATATTTGGTGTGGTTCTGATTAGTTTAGGTTAGCTCAGGTTCATCAAGATCTTTGCAATTAATGAAATATTAATACCTTTAAGCTTTATTAAATACAACATAATCAAGCAAAACAAAATGGAATATTTAAGTTTGTTCGTTAGTGTCATGTTATTTTATAACCTTTTTAATAGCTTATTCGTTACGCTCCTCTTACGTACCAATATCCACGTCTTTATCCAATAATCTACTGACAATTGGAATTACTGGAAACAATCTTAGAGTTTCATGTATAACAGCCTCTGTATATACGAGAGCTGGGAGATCCTCACTTGTTATGTCGTTATGACCAACTGTTTTCATTACTTCTTCGTATACTTTTTGCTACAGAAATATAAAAGCTCTATAGAATTTACTATATATACAGGGTGTTCATTTGAAAACTTCCCACCACAGATTTATCAAAAACCACTGATTAAAAGAAAAAACGCCGAGACACGTCAAAAGATTTGCCAAAGGGGACAACTTTTTAACCAAAAACTACTTCACCCCCTTTTACCCTCTGCCCCCGGGGTCATCCCCTTAAAAATTTTAAATGACAAGGGGTATCAAGTAATAGCTTGTTTGAAAGGTCTTTCAAAGTGCTTTATTTTGACGTTTGATTTTTTAAAATCGGTCGATTTGTTTTCGAGAAAGTTAGAAAAATCTTTATTTATCTTAATTTGTTCAGAAAAAAAACACACGAAACTATCACTTTTTATTTCAATAAGTGTTCAAAAACCAACATAAACAGCAATTCGGAAGATTAGACGTGTCAGTAGCGAAATAACAACCCGACTTTTTTTCAGCCATCTATTTATAAACACAGATAACATGGGCGAACTGTATTTATTCTTATACCTGTTTAGTTTTTTATAGTTGCTAAGGAAAAGAAAAAATTTAATTTGCTGTCAGTTACCTTTGTGACAATCTTGCGATAGTGAAAATTGATTTATTGATTCAGATTTTACTTCCAAAATGGTTTACACACTAGCCGAAAGAGTGGAAATGATTCTAATTTATGGTGCCCAAAATCAATGTGCTTGGCAAACTGCCGTCACATTTAACGCCAGACATTCGGAAAAGATAACTTGGCATAGGTATGTTTTGGACCTTGTTACTAAATTTACTCAAACTGGATCTGTTGCAAATAAAAAACGTAACCATCGTAGAGTTTTGGATGAAGCCGCTCAAGTTGAAGTTTTGGGTCATTTTGGCATAAATCCTAATACTTCATTACGCAAAATTGTTGATGCGACTGGTATTTCATTAGGCTCTGTACAGACAGTTACTAAATTACATAAATTTCATCCATCCAAAATGAAAATATTGCAAGAGTTAACCGAAGATAATTTCGATAGGCGAGTTGAGTTTCGTGAACAAATGACTGCAGCGATTAATGATAATACCATTCATGTAAAGAATATCTGCTTCAGTGATGAATGCACATTTTATCTAAATGGATTTGTTAATAAGCATAACTGCAGGTATTGGAGCAATGAAAATCCTCATGCTTTTGTAGAAGTACCCAGTATTCAATTCAGTACCCCCAAAAAATTAATGTATGGGCAGGCATTTTAGGAAACAAAGTGATTGGGCCATTGTTTATTAATGGGAATTTAAATGGAGGCATTTATTTAGATATGTTGGAAAATACCATCAATCCGCTTATCACTGAAACCATTGAAAACCAAATCGATTTCTATGGGGCCATTTGAAATATTGTGTTCACTCCCCAACCTGAAAGTTTGGATGAACTTCGTCAACGCATCATCGAAAGCTGCCATGATCTCCCGCAACATGTTTTTGAAAATGTCCGTCAGGAATTTGAACATCGCCTATATCATTGTTTGGCCAATAACGGGCAACATTTTGAACACTTATTGAAACAAAAAGTGATATTTTCGTGTCTTTTTTTCTATCTGAACAAATTAAGATAAATAAAGATTTTTCTAATTTTCTCGAAAACAAATCGACCGATTTTCAAAAATCAAACGTCAAAATAAAGCACTTTGAAAGACCTTTAAAACAAGCTATTACTTGATGACCCCGGGGGGCAGAGGGTAAAAGGGGGTGAAGTAGTTTTTGGTTAGAAAGTTGTCCCCTTTGGCAAATCTTTTGACGTGTCTCGGCGTTTTTTCTTTTAATCAGTGGTTTTTGATAAATCCGTGGTGGGAAGTTTTCAAATGAACACCCTGTATATATATATTGAGAGGGTAGTCGTTGCTGACTAGTTGAGGAATAGACTAGCGAATATTGGGGAGTGCAGCAAATGAAAGAATACTCTTTAAAGTTATTCCAAGCTTTTGGAAATCATATATTTCATTTCCATCCTCAGGGAGACTACAAATTTATATAAAAATTGAGATTAGGAAAATTGTTGTGATTAATAATCATAGTGTTTACGTACAACTTTCTTGAGATTGTTCATAAAGATGTTCGTAAAAAATAAGAGACATGTGAGAAGAAAATGTGTTGAAAATCAAAGTCAATTGCAATTAAAGCTGACGTCTGGAGATACTATTAAAACCATTGTATATGGACGAAGAAACAGACAATTTAAAATAAAAATCGAATTTAACTGATTACATTTTTGAAAAAGTTGTTATGTAATTTAAAAGTCTATGGGAATATTACGCAGGAAACCATGTCCTGCTTGCCGCAATTTTTATGTGACTGAATAGGTTAGGAAATACTGTCATTGTCATCAATCATTCTGTATGTCATAAATTTTTGATGCGGTTTTCAATAAAGCTAGTATTATAATTAAACTGAGGTTTGTTTGATTTAAATGTTAGCATGCAGCAAATCTGAAACATCAGATTATATACAGGGTCGTTGGTATGTATGGAAACGGTCGATTATTTCTTAAAGTATAACAGTTAGCAAAAAATATTTAAGATAAAAGTTTTAGGGTTTTTTAGGGTGTATTAGAATTTTAAAAAAATAAGTATACAGGATGAGTCAGAAAACCGTAGGGAAGCAAAGTTACCTTTTTTTTAATAGAACACCCTATATCTTCGAATATTTTTGGATTTAGCATAAAATAACAATTTTTTTTTAGTAAGTGCACTATAAGTCTAAACCTAATAGTTTCCGAGATATCGACTTTTGAAAAATTACATTTTTGAACTTTGACAGCTTCTAGCTTTCTAACGGTACGTTTTAGAGTAAAACGGCTTACATGTCCCTATCTTACTTTTTTATGATCTACACAATAACATCAACATTCGGTTAAACCGGAACTACTGTATTTCCGGCTTTTGAGTTACATCCGGTTTAACCGGAAGTTGATGTTTTTGGGAAGACAATAAAAAAGTAAGATAGGCACATGTAAGCCGTTTTACTCTAAAACGTACCGTTAGAAAGCTAGAAGCTGTCAAAGTTCAAAAATGTAATTTTTCAAAGGTCGTTATCTCGGAAACTATTAGGTTTAGACTTATAATGCACTTATTAAAAAATAATTGTTATTTTATGCGAAATGCAAAAATGTTCGAAGATATAGGGCATTCTATTTAAATAAAGGTAAATTTGCTTCCCTACGGTTTTCTGACTCATCCTGTATACTTATTTTTTTAAAATTCTAATTCAACCTAAAAAACCCTAAAACCTTTATCTAAAATATTTTTTGCTAACTGTTATACTTTAAGAAATAATGGACCGTTTTCATACATACCAACGACCCTGTATATAAGAGTGTTGTTATCGATGGAATTGATTGTAAGTAAATTATTGTAAGTGGAGAAGATATGAATAAATTACACTTAAATGTTGAATATCTGTTCTTTTGGTCATACAATTGGGTTCTTGAGCAATAAATGTCATTTCCAAAAACAACCTTTTTTTTATTGCAATTGACTTTGATTTTCAACATATTTTCTTCTCACATGTCTCTAATTTTATACGAACATCTTTATGAACAATCTCAAGAAAGTTGTAACCAAACACTATGATTATTAATCACAAAAATTTTCCCAATCTCAATTTTAATATGAATTTGTAGTCTCCCCGAGGATGGAAATGAAATATATGATTTCCGAAAGCTTGGAATAACTTTAAAGAGTATTCTTTCATTTGCTGCACTCCCCAATATTCGCTAGTCTATATAAATATATATGATTAACTATTTTCATACATTTTATTATGACATTGCACTATTTTATTATATTACCTGAATGTCCGGATACATTCCTAATATTGTGAAACCAATCATAAGCGAATGTCCGGAAGTATCAGCTGCCTAAAAATGGTAGAAAATATTCTTTTACGTCAGTGTTCATTTGCAATTTCCAAGGCGTAGTAGTAGGCGAGTAGGATTTAGCGATTATTTTTTTTATTTTTACTTAAGAACCTATGGGTTGGGTTACTAATTTTGTAACTTACAGCTGCTGAGAAAAAAACCATATCATCACAAATGTCCTCATCATCTAAAATTTCCCCTTTAACACTCATCATCAGATCTAGTAATGAGGGTGCACTTTCATTCTCTACATAATCTGCGAGTACATGAGAATTAATAAATTAGTCTTATTTCATAAATAATTAAAAATAATTTTACTCACCTTTAAAATCAGAGCGTTGAAGTAATTTATCTTCAATAATCTAAAAGAAAAACAAATAATTACATATTCGTTGGCTACAAAGAAAATTGTTGCTCTTACGCCTTTATTAATAGTTCGAATTTCTTTCATGTTTTTAGCTGTATTTTTACCACCCGGATAGAATTTCAACCAAATTTCTGGAGGTGTTAAGGGATCCAACAACTTTTGTGCAACATCCTCCTGAAATCTAAAAAAAATTAATTAATCGGTATGCATTTGGTAATCCTAAGGTTTATGCTATTTCAAACATACTGCATTAAACATTCTCCAAGCCTGTGCATTCCTGGAGGTTCCTTATCCAATCCAGAAGCAGTATCTTTAAAAAAATAACAAGTAATAGTAATATTCGAATTACTTATATAGGGTGATTTCTAAAGTGATACATTTTTTCAACTGTGTATACAACTACTTAAAAGAAACAAATTTTTTAAATAACTTTCTTTAAATAACTAAAAAATAAAGGAGATATTTTTTCATAGACATGAGCCATTTTTATTTTTAAACACTCCCAAACTAACTGAAATCTATCAGGCGATGAACTGACAACAAATTGAGACTTCACTGCTTGACATAAAGAAAAATAAACACCAACAAAAAAATTTATCAGCAGTCGTATCGTAGGCTTCTTACATTAGCGTATCTCCTTTATTTTTAATTTATTTAAAAAAAGTTATTTGAAAAAGTTGTTTATTTTAAGTAGTTGTATACACCGTTGAAAAAAGTATCACCTTAGAAATCACCCTGTATATTAAATAAAAGTTAAATTTAAGTTTATATATTTTATCATCATCATCATCATCATCATTTTCATAGCCATTGCATCCAATAATGCTTTTTTGCTTATCTCTTGGGTGGACGACCCTGTGCATGTCCGCTTTAAAGTTATAGGAGGCCATTTCGAATTTGACTTTAACCACCCATTTTCCGTTGTCTTTGCTATTTGTCCCGTCCTGTTTCATTTACGCATGGCTATTATAGTTTTACCTACATCGACGACTTTTGCTCTCCACCTTATCTCGCGGCTCGTGCCTCGAACGCGAAGTAACATAACATGGCATATTGAGCTATTCAAAATTCGACTTTTTGATTGATGTAACTGTATCCATGCCATCAAAACTTAGAGGACACATTGATTGAAAAAATTTATTTTTAAAAATTACCGAATGTTGCTCTTAAATGTTTAGCTAAGCCTTCCAAAATCAGCCCATGTCTCTCAGCTTCTGTGCTATAAGTCAACTTACCCAGAATTGTTTTGGTCAGATTTTTAAAATCGCGTTCTGAGAAATTTGTGATAATCTTGCTAATGGTCATCTTTAGCCCTATTTTTTAGGGTTTTAGTGAAATGTCGTCTATCATAAGCATCTCATCGACATTTTCAAGTAGGAGAACAGTGTCATCAGCAAACCGCGAATTACTGTCTAAGTCCGCACCGTCTACCTAAACTCTATTGACTCAAATTTCATCTGTTGACAAAGGTTTTATAGAACTAGGATGAACCATTTCAGGATTTTAGTACCACCTCTTATTTATTGAAAAAGTTTTAGATTTCTTTTCTATTTTTTGCAAGAGGTTTTCGAGTGGATATTCGCTTAATTATCTAGAATCTATTCTGTTAGATAACAGATTCCAAAGAATACACGTAAATCTCCTATTTACTATACGACGTTTTTAAAATGTTTCAACGGGATGCGAAACTGAGCGAAGTTTGTTCGGTGAGAAAATTAAAACAAGTCAAAATAATCAATTTGTTCAATTTAGACTCTCAAAAACTATTGTTAATGTACTTATTATTTACAAAACATACATACTTATGCAGGTACCTGCAATATGTATTTAATTAATTTTTGATACGTATTATTAGCATGTCGTATCATTTACTGCGAACTTTACTAATAGCGAACCATTTTCGTCTGTTCCTTTAGGTTCGTTCTAAGCGGACATTACTGTATTACTGCCTACTACAGTGACTGAATTTCACTCTTCTTTCTCAGCACAACAAAAATAAATTTCTAAATTAGATTCGTGCCTGAGTACTTACAAAAGAAGTTAGAAAATGCATATTTGGTAAAGAAATCATATGATATGTCCCCATTTTTCTGGGTTTTAATATTTTCCACCAACTCCTTGCTTCCGTTATAGTAAATTCCACTAAATGGTTTAAGACTTTGAGGCTTGAAACCTTTGGCATATTGTTTGCGACGAATTCGCCACCGTTGATCTAAAAAATTAGTCAATGTAGTTTTATGAAAAATATTGTTATTTGTTAAATATAATGAGTTATTTGAATCTATTATCAAAATGATCTAAAGTGAGACAAAAGGGAAAATTTTCAAACCATGAGTCATTGTAAACATTATATTTTTAAGGTTCTTAGTAGAAATATTTATTTATAATTTGGCCTAAAAATAACACACTATTCATGCGTCAATTGTAGGACACTTTTTTAGGTTGTCAAAATATAAAAAATTAAATTTAATTATGTTTACCCATTATTTATAAGTATAACTTTAAATTTAAGTATATTTTTTTAATTATCGTTATAGTTTGGGAGGAGGTGGCAATATGGTTGTGTGATTAGTTCGTCTCTGCCAGCAATATGAAATATTTTTTTTTTATAAAATGAACCCAACAATGTTGACTTATTAAAGTTAATAAAAAAATTATAATTTGCAAAAGCCTTTGTATAAAAATAATTTTATTAAAATCTCTATTAAGTCATTTATTGTTTATGCTCCTTTTCATTTTTAATTTTTTAATTTTGATACGCAGAACTAGAAAATATTAGTTGCAGAAATGTGGGTTTCTGATTTTTAGAAATATGTGTACATTTGCGTAAATAACTAAACTGCTGGCCAGATGAAACTGATACACAAATTTTTTGATACAATTCCAGTTAAATGTTCTTTTTAATATAAGAGATGGACACCTACGGTTTTTAAGAGGTTCTTTCAAATTTCATTACATACCCATTTCAATTTTGCAAAATTTTATGGCATCCGAAAACTTGCCAATATTGTACTTGATTTCATGTTGCCGCCTGTTTTATTTCGACAAGAAACTGTATAACAATTAGTTTATCAGTTCGATCTTTAACTTCAGAGAAGCCTGCAGTGCGGTTGCAATATACAGAGTGTGCAGAAACCTACCAAGAATTTATTACTTTCGCGGTTGGATCATCTTATATACAGGATGCTTATTAAACACACAGCAAAAATGGAAGGAGTTAGTTATTCCCTGGACCATTCTAAGACTATTTTGTCCTTAGATCATTCTAGAAAAGCCGCTTTGTTTCATGCCAAGTTTTTTAATCTACAAGAACTATTGAAAATGACTACCTCCAGCTAGGATGCAAGAATTCAATCTTCTCATCATTGACTGCGGAACTATTTGAGGCCTATAGAATCAAAACCCGCTAACTCCAAAATGCAAGTTTTTACAGGAAACACAAAAAACGTATAAGTCAATTATTTTTTGATAAACAGTCGCCAGTGTTTTTTTGTGTATTATTTAAGGAATAAAATTCTACTATATCTAAAAAAATCCAGCATTAGTCAACTACTTTTTTTTTCTTTATCAATTTTTGGATATAGTTAGCGGACTTTGATTGCAAACAATGGATATAACGGGTTTTCATTTTAAACCTGACAAATTTTCTTGCAAAAAAATGTTTTATTACAAAATGAAATTTTTAAACATAGTCAAAAAGTACCTATAGAATTTAATTTATTTATCAAACAGACAGGGATTTTAATTCTTCAACTGGCTCACACTCCATTTCCTCATTTTCAACAGCCGCATTTTCTTCCGGTACCTTTCGAATTTCTACATCTGTGTAAAATTCAAAACCTTCATTAAGCCTCCAGTTTTCTCCATAATGTACTTCCAGTAGTTTTGCAACAGCCACTATTTTATCTTTCTTTACTGGAACGTTTATAGAAAGTATCTGTTGATCCATAGCCCCAATGTTTTTGTTCTTTTTTGTAACAGTTCTAGAAGCACCTGTCTCAGGTCTGTAATTTACTTTGCCTTGAATTTTTATGTCTCTTTTTGCATCTGTCGTTATTAAAAATCTTTTCGAAGGATTAAACTTGAAGTGCCATGCTCCTGGTGGTGTTAACACCTTCTGTGATTCGGTTTTCCAGTCGAGAACGGGAACTTCATCGCCAATTTTAAAAACAGTGCTGTATTGTTCTACGTGTTCAATGTACTGTTGAGGATTATTCACGATTTCTTTTTTTCGAAGGCCTTTCTCAATATTCCCAAAAACTCTGTCAGGTGGAATAAAACTATGCCCGATAATAGGAAAAATTAGTTCAATAATCTTTATGTTTGGTGGGGCATGAGAGTACAGCCATTTGCAGCACATCCCCACCATGGTGGTATTTTTATTGACCACCGCAGCCATCTGAGAAAAGCCTGATTTTGGTTTTGCCTTCGAAATTTATGTTATTTAGACGGTGAAATACAGCGCTTGCGATTTCATTCGAGCTTTTTGGACGTATTGTTTCATTCCAACAGTAGCAAAATACATTTTCTTGTCGTAAGGCTGACTTAGAACTTCCAACAATAACGGCGAAATTGTAAAAGTTATACTGTTTTGAAAAATATGCTTGTTGGTCGGGAAGTCGGTATGGGCAAATTCTTTTGACAATCAAAGGACATCGTAACCAAATCATGGTTTTCTCTTCTCTTAACATTGCAAAAAATGCTTTGGCCTTAAGTTTGTGGACGGTTTTTCCTGCCATAAGCATAGCCTTCGTCGGAGCATCTTCCTTAGCTAATTTAATTTTTTCATTAATTTGGATGCACGTTGAACATACATCAGTTCTTGGCGATCTAAAACCGATGTTGTATTTTGTACAAAACTCTCGACGAAAAAATGATTCTTTGACTCTTGCATTTTCCAATGTAGAATGCTCATACATTCGATATCGTTTTCTTATATTAAGTTCTGGAGGGAGATATAAACGGCAAGTGTTTTTATTCCTGCAATAGTGCGACTTTTGACATTTCAGAGATTCCAGAAAAAATTGGATTGTTTGCCTACGCCGTTCATTTGGCTGACTTTTATAATCCCCGCCGCGTTTTTCTTTTGCCATTTCGTCAGACTCAAAATGTCTTTTTAATACACCATCTTTTTTAACGTTCAAAATTTTTAGGAAAGCGTCTTTGCAAACCGGAATTAAATTCCCATTTCTTTTGTTAACAACGAATTTGAAGCAAGCTGTCCTTCTTTCCTTGGAATTGTCCTTTAGTCGTCTCCGATTCGGTACTTTTGCGCTGGTGTATTTTAAGATGTAATTGTCTTGGCTTATTTTTGAATGAAAGGAATACAAATTTGTGTGAAAAGCAGATATATCAAATTTAGTTAAGGTGCTGCATCTAAAACTTTTTGTAGCATGGCCACAGTTTGGAACAGTAGGTGGTCCCGTAGGTTTATATCTGAAATAAAAAGAAAACGACGTTCAGCTCGTAGGATATAGTCCTTTTATTTTACCCACTGATCTGCAGTTCAGGAGGCGATCAAAATCGCTTGACTATGTCCAAGACACAAGACACCACATAATACAAAAGTGTTATTACAAAAATTTCATTGACATCAAACCGTTACGCAATACGAAACAAAAAGTATAAGTACCTGTTTTGGTGTGCTTTAATTGATTTCCAGTTTTTCTTATTTACCATTCGTTTACGACCTTTCTTCGGTGTACATTTTTCAACTTGTTTTGTATAGTCATCCATTTCTAATCAACGAAAAACTCGGGAAACATAAAAATGCACACTACTCGGTGGTTAAAAAATAACTAACGGTCTGGCCAACGACTGTAAACAGTTGATTCCACGAAAGCTGCTGCCATTGGTCGAAATGAAGTTAGCGGGATTTGATTATTACAAGTCATTGGAGTTGGCGCGTTTTGAAACTAAACGTAATATTTGAGTGCAATTTTAGACGGTATTTATAGGGGTTTGAAAAATAACGCCGGCAGAAATGGATTCCTTGCAAAATTCTGCATAAGATCCATATAAAAAATTAATTTTGATAAAAAATGGAATTGGCGGATTTTGATTCTATAAGCCTTCGAAACACCAGGGTCGTTTCTTATTGAGTTACACTCAGCAAGTATCCGATTTCTGAAATCATCCACACTGTCCAATGGAGCAAACAAATGACTTTAGATGATCCCATAGGAAATATTTCAGGGGGTTTAAGTCCGAGGATCAAGCAGGCCAAAAGTGAGGTCCGCCTCGACTAATCTAGCGATCTACGTATGTTTCTGTTAAAAACTCACCAGCAACCATACTAAAATGCGCTGGTGCATCATCGTGCATAAACCACATTGCATTTCTTGTTGCCAATGGTACATTCTCCAGAAACTGAGGTAGCGGTTGTTCCAAAATTTGCGATATACCTCGCCGGTAAGTCTTTCTGGTGGAATTACCGGTCCAATTAGCCAGTCACCCACAATTGCAACCCAAACGTTTGACGAGAACTGATGTTGAAAACGATCTTCAAGTACCTCATACGGATTATCTTCAACCCACATATAGTTGTTGTGAAAATTCCTTATTACATTCGATTCATTGGTAAAAAGAATCAGCGTCATGAAATGTGTGCAAAAGAATACAATCCGTGAAGGAAAATCAGCAGGGAGAAGTAGCTGAACGCGTTGTATGTGGTATGGGTACAACAAATAGTCACTGAGGATTTTCCAAACAGCCCCATTACTTAAATTCACAGTATTTGCAATTTTCGCTACCGTTCTTACTATCATTGGCCTTCCTGGTCCCCCACTTCGTTTCAATGTGTCTGTTTCATGAAGACTTTGATGAATACTTTCGAAGGTCCCCCCTCCCCCGAGCGAGCGTAGCTCGGGTCGTCTAACTACCTGTTTAGAAGAAATGTTAACTCATCACTACCTAAGATAGGTAAAAATTGAAACGAGCCTGGCTGTTTTTGTGATTCTTTGTTGTGTTTTTTATTTTTCTTACTTGAAAACTAAGCATCATCATTGAAAAAAGACGCTATTTTTTTTTCCGCCCCTCTCGAACTTATTTTCTAGTTGCGCCACTGAGCA
Source organism: Polydrusus tereticollis (assembly GCA_963920685.1). Taxonomy (NCBI): domain Eukaryota; kingdom Metazoa; phylum Arthropoda; class Insecta; order Coleoptera; family Curculionidae; genus Polydrusus; species Polydrusus tereticollis. The sequence goes on from OY987328.1 coordinate 140,731,360, forward strand.
AGTCCGTAAATGAAATACATGTCAATCATCTGGACGTTCGTATAGCGATTCATGAAAGAGGACTTCACTAACAGAAGTTCAACTATTATAGACAGAAAATACACTTCAAACAACAAAACCTTTCATCCTCACCAAATCGGACACATACAAAATGACCAATTACGAGAAATGTTCAAATGAAATTCACGTTTAAACTGATTTGCTTAAAAAAAAATAACGCATTTGTAAAAAAATGTATACTTGGCAAACCCAGTGTAGTAGGCCATACTTTTATTTCGACTATAATATTATTAATAATAATGCCTGTAACTTTTGAATTACCTCGTAAATAAAAAAGTGACCTTTATTCATGAAAAATATACTGGTTGGCACTTACCGTTTACATTAGGGTCATTCCATCTCAAATCGTCCAGGCAATTAGGGTTAGGTATTTTTTTCGCGCCAAAATTTTTTACAGCATCTCTATCATAATTAATGAGACACGTATTTTTTTATTTAGCTTAAATGTCATATGGTTTGTCGTGATGAGTTTTCGAAAAATTTATGGAAAACACGGTTTTGCTCTATTAGCACATGTAAAGTTTTTCTAAAAACGCGATACCTTTGCAAAAATTTGACCGATTCATATGTTTGTTGGCGTGCTTGTAGTTAAAGGGTTTCTCTTAAATAAAATAATTTTAACACAAAAAATTTTCAAAAATTTTTTGGTAATCGTAATTTTAACAAAAAAAATCAAAAAATTTTCGAATGAAAAATTTTGACATTGCATGAGTTTTAATTTTCTTCATAATTGTTTTATAATTACTACTATATATAAACAACATTTAGTAGCAGCCTCTATTAGCGAAAATTCGTTGTTTGGGAATTATGATTTTTTGAAGTTTAAGAGCGATTTTTTCAGTTATTTATTGCATTATCGTTATTTTATGTGTTTTTTCCTGGACTACAGGTTTCGAAAGGTGTGAGCATGATTAAATGAATTGTGAATAGTAAAAAATGCGTCACATTTACAAAAAAAACCCGAAATGAATGATTATAACAATGTGAAAAGGTGAAATAATGCAAATCTATATTATACTTTATACGTACATTTGTTATTGTATCACATTCTATTTTCAACAGTAATATACCGATAGAGGAGGCGTCTTATCGGTAATACCGATGTTTTTAACAAGAAATCGATTTTCTGACAAATTTTTACGAAATGTAATTTTTACTTATAATCTGATATGATCCCGAGAGCTTTAGCTCGAGGGTCTTATCTTTGATTATAAGTAAAAATTACATTGAGTGAAAATTTTCTTGGAAAATCGAGTTTCGAGTGAAAAACGAAGGTATGAAGATAAGAAACCGCCTCTAGAGGTGTATTTTATTGGATAATTCACCTCACTTTTATTGAACCAATCAAAACGTTCATTTTCATAGCAACCACCTTGGTAACGGTCGTCTTACCCGATAAGACTACCGCTAGCTCGAAAAGACGCTTTCGAAAAGACGCTTGTAGCTTTTTTACTTAAATAAAAAATTAGTAACACCTCTAACTTGTTTATTTACCTTTATCAGACGGCCTTCATTTTTATGTTCAGTAAATTATCCAATAAAATACACCTCTAGAGGCGGTTTCTTATCTTCATACCTTCGTTTTTCACTCGAAACTCGATTTTCCAAGAAAATTTTCACTCAATGTAATTTTTACTTATAATCAAAGATAAGACCCTCGAGCTAAAGCTCTCGGGATCATATCAGATTATAAGTAAAAATTACATTTCGTAAAAATTTGTCAGAAAATCGATTTCTTGTTAAAAACATCGGTATTACCGATAAGACGCCTCCTCTATCGGTATATTACTGTTGATAATTTACTGAACATAAAAATGAAGGCCGTCTGATAAGGGTAAATATACAAGTTAGAGGTGTTACTAATTTTTTATTTAAGTAAAAAAGCTACAAGCGTCTTTTCGAAAGCGTCTTTTCGAGCTAGCGGTAGTCTTATCGGGTAAGACGACCGTTACCAAGGTGGTTGCTATGAAAATGAGCGTTTTGATTGGTTCAATAAAAGTGAGGTGAATTATCATAATAATTTTACCCTGCTGCGAAATTTTCTGCTGTTTTTGTTGTATAAGTTTTTTTAAAATATTAATTTTTGTTAACTCAATTTCTGAAGGCTTACAAAAAAGTTAAGTGTGTTTTGGGTTTAGGCAGTACTGCCTCTATGCCAATCCCAGTATGTTTGTCTGTACTGATTTGCTATACTGACATTGGTTAAAATCGTTTTCATTATTTTCCATTTACGCACGTGGCTAGTTGGTGAATAGCATTTGTGTCATGTCATATCGTTTTGTCGCAAATTTTTCTCGCCCTGTATCTTCGAAACAAAACGTCTTTTCAAAAATCATCAAATGACAAAAAATTGCGGTATGTCCTAAATATGCTGCTACATATAAGCGAACACGAATTGGAAAAGTTTTGGGCTGGATTTTAAAACATTGGTCAATACTGTCGAAATGGTTTTTCAGTTATTACTCTAACGCAAGGATTATTAAAAATACAGGTTTGCCAAAAATCAACAAATATAAATAACTTCCAAACTGGCCATGTATTTTATTATATTTCTTAGTTGGACTCTACTCTAAAACTTTGTTTTTTGGACCATAAGTGTATCTCTTTTAATGCAAACAGCTGGTTTTTGCAACAATTTTTTATACAGGGTGGGCCAACAAGGGCGCGTCGGTCACTAGATGCTAAACTGTTAAACTTATGAGAAAATTTTCTTCATAAAACTTATAACGTTTCACCTCTGCTATAATCTAAAATTATTTTCAAGTATACAGGGTGTCTCAAAAAAGAGTAATACCAAAAACTATATTTTTGTTAAATAGAATACCCTAATATTTTTGAATTTTACATGAAATAGCCATTATTTTTTAATAGGTGCATTATAAGTCTAAACTTAATAATTTCCGAGATATCGACTTTTGAAAAATGACAGTTTTGAACTTTGACAGCATCTAGCTTTCTAACGGTGCGTCTTAGAGTAAAACGGCTTACATGTCCCTATCTTAGTTTCTTATTCTCTTCCTAAAAGTGTCAACTTCCGGTTAAACCGAATGTAACTCAAAGGCCGGCAATACAGTACTTCCGGTTTAACCGGAAGTTGATGTTTTTGGGAAGGTAATAAAAAAGTAGGATAGGGACATGTAAGCCGTTTTACTCAAAGACGTACCGTTAGAAGCCTAGAAGCTGTCAAATTTCAAAAAATGTCATTTTTCAAAAGCCGATATCTCGGAAGTTATTAGGTTTAGACTTATAATGCACTTATTAAAAAATAATGGCAATTCCCCTCATATATAAATAGTCCCATTTAAAATGTCAAAAATCGTAGTTTGCTGTCGGATAAAAAGGAAGGAAGAGGAAATGTAACTGGGTAAAAAAATCGGATATATTTTCTGCTCCTCCAATCGTTACCGTGGTAACAATTGCATTTTAAACTAGTTATTAAATCATCTGTCAGGCAATTTTCACAAATACTAAATAATTGTTTAAGCTGTTTTAAAGTTGATTTTTAAATAAAAAAGTATTTTTTAACATGCAGCGGTTTGGGACAATTGACGAAAAGGAAATAAATAACGAAATAGAAAATTCCATTCCTATTCGTGGAATTGCCTTACTAAATACCATTCGAGCTCAAATTATGAGCCTGATATTTTTTATGCTTGCTATCTCATAGGTACTTACTTTCAGAAAATTTAACTCGATCTGTCCGACAAAAAGTATTTTATCGGAACAGCTCTCGTTAAATTTTCTGAAAGTAAGTGTTCGATACCAAGCATAAAAAATATCCGGCTAAATCTGAGCTCTTATGGTATTGTTCGTGGCTATTTCATGTAAAATTCAAAAATATTCTAAGATATAGGGTATTCCATTTAACAAAATATAGTTTTTGGTATTACTCTTTTTTGAGACACCCTGTGTACTTGAAGATAATTTTAGGTTATAGCAGAGGCGAAACGTTATAAGTTTTATTAAGAAAATTTTCCCATAAGTTCAACGGTTTAGCAACTATTGACCGACCCGCCCTTGTTGGCCTACCCTTTATATAAGCGAACTGTGAGGCTGCAGAAATGACCTACATTTTTAATTAGAGATGACGTCATTATAGAAATGGATTTTATTTTTTCTTGTTGTAAAATCTTCACACTTTTCAATGTACGAATAAATCATATAAAAAATTTTGTCACCATCTGTCTGGCTATAACAAACAAAAAAATACTTACACGGAATTGTTAACAAAGAATTTCTAAAGACATACGATATATCTCGATATATCGATCCTTTATTTTGGGCACTTAGATTATGAAGTATTGCCTTTGCTTCTATAGGATCAATGGTGCAGTAGTGGTAGTTGTGGCCGTGCCATAAATTAAATGGGAAGCCAAATTGTCTACCGAAATATCCTACAGCTTCAATTACGTTATCTAAAACAAATAATAGAAAATCTGTTTTGAAGAGATAATGGTCCAATTTCGTAAAAAAAGCAAGAACTCCCAATATTTTTAATATTTAAAAAATATTAGTTTAACTTTAAATATAAAAAAAAAGCTAAAATCTCGTCATCTTATCGTATTGATGTTAATCTTGCCGTAAAACTTTACCTGATGTTCCTGTAAACCACACTAGCCAACAATGACCATAAATAGGTAAAATTGGTACGAAAAAGGCATTTTCTTTAAATCCGAATTTGAAACAGGTCCAATCTTTCCACACAAATACTATATAAAAAACTAACAAGCCAAATAACAGAAAACCCAAAAGAAAAGAAATAATTTTGTAAAAAAAGCAAGAACTCCCAATATTTTTAATATTTAAAAAATATTAGTTCAGGTTAGTTTAAATTTAAAACTTTAAATATAAAAAAAGCTAAAGTCTCGTCATCTTATCGTATTGATGTTAATAAATAAATAAATAAATAAATAAATAAATATCGACTTTATTGAAAACACAAACAGAAAAAAAAAACAATATTAAATTATTACAGAATAAGTATGATTAGTAAACAGCACAAGAAAGAAAAATAATATTAAACACACCCTATCTGCGGTATGTTGGCTAGTCTAGCATGGCTATTCATACTCAACCTCCACACGGCAGAAGGGTATGAAATAAAAGTTATAATAATATAAAATATAAAAAATGAGAAAAAAAAAATATAAAAAATATAAAAGAATACTCTTAGACGGCAAATACACCTAAAGATAATATAATTGATATACATAATAATACCATTATCAAAATCAAAAGCACTCGAACAACCCCCAAGCACGCGCGGCAAATTAGTGTTAAATTTGTTTTATTGCTTGCTCAACAGTAAGTGTTTTAATTTGTATTTAAATTTATTAATATTAAATAATTTAAAATTTTTCGGTAGTGAATTGTACATTGATACTGACTGATAGATAAAGCTTCTTGTAAACATGGCAGTTTTATGTTGTGGCAATACCAAGTTTTCATTAAATCTAGTTTTCCTTGAGTGAAGATTATTGTGACGCTTAAATTTCTCTTTTAGACATGGCGGAGCTGCGTCGTTGGTAATAATTCTATGTGTAAAGACACCTAAATGTTGTTTTCTCCTATCTTCCATAAACAAGCATTTATCCTCTTTTATTTTATAGGTAATTGGTTGAAATTTTTTAATTCCATATATAAGTCTATATCAAGATTTCTGTATTTTTTGTATCCTATCTTTATCAATTTGTGTCAGACAAGGTCCATAGATAAAATCACAATAAGTAAACTGTGATAGCACTAAAGATTCACATAATTGTTTTTTAGTTTTTTGATTTAAAATGTACCTGTTGTAATAAATTAGTCTTAAATTTGAGTATGCTTTTTTAAATATTGATTTGAGGTGTTCTTTAAAACGCAAATCTGAGTCCAAAATTATTCCTAAGTTTTTAACAGTGTCTGTAAATATTAATTTCGTATTATTAAGGGTTATGTTTAAGTTTTGTTTAATAAACTCTCTGTTGTTCTTATTACCGAAGCATATAACTTTTGATTTTACAGGATTCAATACCAGATTATGTTGGAAAGATAAGTCATTGATAGTTTTAAGATCACTGTTAATATTTAAACATGCTGCTTCATACATATTCCGAGAAAAATTGTAGTAAATCTGAGTATCATCTGCATATGCCTGTATCTTACAACATTTTAATGACTTTAGTATGTCAGATGTATAAATAATTAATTAATCTTGCCGTAAAACTTTACCTGATGTTCCTGTAAACCACACTAGCCAACAATGACCATAAATAGGTAAAATTGGTACGAAAAAGGCATTTTCTTTAAATCCGAATTTGAAAAAGGTCCAATTTTTCCACACAAATACTATATAGAAAACTAACAAGCCAAATAACAGAAAAACCAAAAGGAAAGAAATAATTTTGTAAAACATGATTTAATTAAATGGATGTTAAATTATCTACAAGTATGTCTGTCTAATAAGTAGCTCTCTTTATATAATGTAAGTAACCCTCAATTATCAACAAAATGTAAAGCAGTAAAAGTAGAAAGTTACAGTTCTTCTTTATACCTACAGGGTTAAAATTAAAAAATTTTAATGTTATTTATAAGCTATATTAGCAAAGAGAATTTTACAATTTCCAAGTAGTAACTTGAAATAACAACTCATTTACCGATTAGAAAGGATTGTGGTCACTGCATGATCAAAAATCTTTGATTTTTCACTCAACTTTGGAAGCTCCTTATAACATAAGTAATAACAATACCCCCGTAAATATCTTTTAAAAATTCATTACTTAGTACAATGAACTACATTATGCAAAAATAATTAATTGTATTAAGTGTAGGGTTGTGATCTATTCGTTATTGTGTTAAAATTAAACTAAATATCAATTATTTACAAACCAGGGTCCTGCGTAAGTAATGGGTATTGTTCTATAGACTATTTTTAAATAATGATAATAAAAAAATTATATTAGACCGTACCTTACACCTAGAATTTTAAAAAGCAATTTTCTCAAATTTGGTTAGAGTGTACAGGGTCTTTGATTATATTTACGTGAACTCTAGAGGCTTTATTATTAGAGATGGAAAAAAATCTTATATACAAAAGTTCTAGGGTTTTTCTTCTATTATCTTTTGAAGTTATCAGAAAAAACAAAGTCGCATCGGAAAATGAAAAAATATAGGCAACTTCAAGTTTTTTAAATGGAAGACCCTGTATATTATGCACTAAAATCAAAGATCTTTTTTCCGTGATTCTAAATATATATGTTGATGACATTTAGGTGAGCTATTTTTGACATATCTTAGCTTAAAATATAAATAAATTGAAAAGAAGGTTGATAAACTTGTCAAGCAAACCACGGAAACAATTATTAAGTTATTTATTACGCTTTATGAATTTAACAATTTTTAAGCTCACACATACAAAGAATCAAAGAAATTATTATATTTTCTACATCTCCTCCGCGGTTTTTAATGCATTTAAACAAGTTTTCCCGCATTTTGTTATTAATAACAGGATGAATTTTGTGAGGGTTTTCTCTAGACCAATAATGTTTATTTCTACGATTAAACATTCCTGCTGTAGTGTAGGAAGACTCGTCGGTGAATAGAATTTTATTTAAAAACTCTAGATCCTGGTGCCTAAACCTATCCCTTTCCAAAGCATATTCAAGTCGGTCTCGCATATTTTGTTCAGAAAGATTTTGAACGGGCATAAATTTGTAAGGATGTAATTTATAAAATTTCAAGGTTGAATGAATTTTATAATCCTTTTTATTTAGTTCAGATGCCGCATCCGAGATTGATTTTTCAGGATATTCTAAAAATAGATTAAAAGTAGTGCTAGTTCAATAGAAAAAGTATAGTGATACCTTGAAAAAAAAGCAGCATTTTCAAATCTTCGTTTTCATTTCGTGTTACGGTCCTATTGAGTGGTGTATGATATTTGAAAATCGATGGAAGGAACACATTAGCCGAAGAGTGGCTCAAAATTTACCAAAAAATCGAGCAATTGCTGGAACAAAAACTGTTATGGAAGATATGTACGAAAAATTAAAAAATATTGTAAATCGCCTCGATTTACAAAACAAACCTCAAAACATCTTCAATTGCGATGAGATCGGATTTCAAACTGATGCCGGTGTACAAAAAGTGATTTGCAAGAGAGGAAGTCGTAATCCAAATATACTAGTTGGTAGCGTAACCAAAGCTTCTTACACAGTCTTGATGTGTTGCAGTGCTGTGGTAGATTTTTTGCCGATGCTTATAAATTACAAAGGTTTGCACCTTTACTCAACATGGTGTCAAGGGGGCCGTGATAAAGCATTATATAACTGTTCTCCATCTGGTTGGATGGAATCAGCTCAATTCCTAGACTGGTTTGAGAAGTGCTTTGTTAAGAAAACTAGCACTTTAGAAGGCAAGAAACTTTTAATATTGGATGGGCACAATTCCCACATTTCCCTGGATCTTATTGAGATAGCCGCTGCTAAAAACATCGAAATATTGTGTTTGCCAGTACATACCTCTCATTTGCTATATAAGTCGGTTAAAAACTCTTGGAGGATAATTCTCAGACAATTTTATCAAGAAACAGGATATAAAAACGTTGACAAATTGGTGATCCCTGCACTGATGAAAAAGTTGTCCACATCTGGAGCCATCTCGAGAGCCAATGCCATTGGGGGCTTTGAGGGTAGTGGCATTTATCCTCTATCAAAAGAAAAAATGTTAAATAAAGTGGAAATCCTAAACAAAGATCTTTCACAGGAAGACAATATTTCACTGGAGGACGATCTTTTACCAGAACAAGAGCCTCTAAGCCAAACGTCTCCGACAACATCTGCAACAAATCCTCTACCTACGTCATCTGGAAATTTGGAAGGTCATAAAAAAAGCTTAAAACTTGCTTTTATGTCAGTTTTGACGACTAAGAATAAAAAAGAAAAAGCTCCAACTAAGCGGGGCAGAGTATCCCTATAATTTGCAGAATGCTTAACAAGCGAAGTTAAGGAAAGAATTTAGCTAAGCGAGGACAAGAAATCAGCAAAGAAGGCATCGAAAAAAAAAAGAAAATGGCCAAGGAATCAAGTTCTTCTGAAAGTGACGTCGAAGTAATTTGCGACGACGATGATGATATGGATGCAGATTTTGCCCCGCCGATAACAGCTGATAGTGATACTCTTAAAGATGATAAAATTAACGAACCTCAGATATCTCAGAACCAAAACAAAATCAAAGAAGGATCATGGGTTGTTGCGAAATTCGGAAATGCGCACTATGTTGGACAAGTTTTGGAAATAAATACAATTATCGCAGAAATTAATTTCTTGCGAAAAAAGGGTCTATATTTTGTTTATCCTGATGTAATCGATAGAGCAAATATTGAGTTGCATGATATCAAACAAGTATTAGATAATCCTCATGTTCACCGGGGAAAGCATTATTTTAAACTAACTTTTCAAAAGAAAATAACAGTTTGTTAATTCGTTTTTTTGCTTTGTGTTAAGAAAATTTTCTTTGCTTTTTATCAATTTTGTTGCCTTAGAGCTCTAGTTTTTGTTTACTCCTGAAGTTATATCAGTAGGTTCTAAAAAATATCTTTTGTAAGTAATAAATATGTAAGTACTTAGGTATCATTTTAAGTAAGAGATATTTTATTTTATTTTCTTTTTTTATGATGGGGCACAGCACTACAGGATAAATCCTTTATGGCGCTCTAGGAGCGGTGCGTGTGCGCAGGAAACGATTCACGTTGATCTTGAATCTTTGGAGATTATACTCGTTGGGAACACGATCTCAGGGAGGTCGTTCCAGAGTGATGACGTTCTCCAGATGAGAGAACTTTGAAACAGTGTCGTTCGAGGGACACTAAGCTGAACCACGTACTGGTGGGCTGCAGTGGCTCGTCGTGTATTTCTACCATGCACCGCTCTGGGTGATATCAAGCGGGCAACCTCAGTTGAACACTTGCCATGAAAATATTTGTAAAATAGATTCAAGTCGCCAACCTGCCTTCGATATTCAAGGCTTTCCAGGTTGTTTGTCAGACTATGGTCACCGATCAAGCGAATGGCTCTTCTTTGAATGGAATCTAGCAATCTCAGGGTATGTTTAGGAGCAGAGCCCCAAATATGCGAACAGTACTCCAGTGATGGTCGAATTTGGGCTTTATAGAGCATCAAAAGTTGTTGGGGTGTATAGAGGCTCTTTGTTCTGAAAAGTACTCCAAGCTTCTGCTAGGCTGCCTTAGCAATGGCCGCAACGTGACTATGCCAAGACATATGACTATCCAGATTAACGCCCAATAAATTATGTTAATGTTACCCACATAAAATCAACAGTGACTGCTGATACCTTTTATATGAAGTGTCAATGTTACCCATGAAATGACGTTATAAATATATAGGTTTTTTGAATTAGAGATTATTTTTTTTGTTAATTTTGCCCTCACAAAGTCAAACAGTAACTATTGATACCATTTACAAGATGTGTCAATGTTTCCCATGCCATGGGGTAACATTGACACTTGATAGACTTTTTTAAAAAAATTGTATCTATGTTAAGGCCAGCCTTATTAAGAAAATTAGATCTATGGTACATAGCATATAACAGGTAGTACCTAAACTGAAAAATTTGATCCCCTAGTTTTACTTATTAATTTTTAAAAACATTTTTTCTGAAGTTATGTCATATTTGCCCCCTTTACCTTAATTAAATACTTTTATAATAAATATTACGAAAATAAATAAATAATACAAGACAACAACTACTATCCTTCAATAGGTTTATTCTCCTCAATATAAATATTTTAAGGTATGTGCGTGTATCGTCTTTTATTTGTTGTTTTGTCAAAAAGTTTATCATTATATTTTCACTACTTTCTGTTAAGTGGATATTGATAATCATTACCAATTTAGTTTTTGATTTTCTAAATTTATTTTCGACGTAAGATTTTAATTCACTGATTTAAAATCCGAATAAAATTTTTAATTTATAACTAGATATTGTGGTATGACAATAATTATTCAAACAGACACACATGACAAATTCTCAATACTATCAATTTTTCGAAATTTTTTTATTTTATTGAATAGTATTTCTAAGCCATATTTTTAAATGCCGTGTTCTTAAATAATTTAAAGTGTTTGCACCGCTAAAAATACAAATAAAAATAAAAAAAGAAAATGTAAAAGTCACTCACCTTTATATCCAGCAAAAAGCGGCAAATACATGGTCCCAAGAAAAGGTAAGATTGGACAAAAGAAAGCATTGTTGCTAGATGCAAATTTTAAAAACTTAATTTTTTTAAACAGAAATGCTATATAAAAACTAACCACACTCAAGGAAAGTAGAGCTATCGTAATATTATTAAAATTGAGATATGCCATTGCTTTTACGACTGAAAATTACTACAATACTGCTTGATAGAAAGGTCTTGCTAAATATTATGGGTAACGAATAAGGATATTTATTCAAGTTGGACTGGTTCGTCACCTATTTATAAATGGCTGGTATTAGCAAGGTTATTTTCGCACATCACGATAATATAGAGTATATATTATATCAGGAAAAACCAGTAAATAAATAATGTAAAAACCTTACAGTCCTTGTACCTAGAGATTCGTCTTTTCCCCTCATCAGATTCATCACCGGGCGCGTTTCGCTCTCGTCAGATTTTAGCCCTATTAACGGGCGGTGAAAGAGACCATTAAAATACAGGGTATCTGTAAAAGGTTTTTACATAAACCTACCACATAATCTTCAGACCAAAATTAGCCGATTTAAGTAAACATACCTTGGTACAAAGTTGCTTAGTTTGGGAGCTAGACGGCGCTGAAGTGACAATTTTTAAATCGTTTTTCCGGATTAATTCAAAAACTGCTCATACTATTTTGCCGAAATTTGGTACGTTGCCATAGCTTTATGGGGCAAAAACCCCCATCTCACAATTCTGATTAATATCAGTCCATGGGCGTAGAACCTGGGTTTCTCACTAATTGCTTGTTTCAGATTTCTATGCCAATGGAACAAGACTCAAGAGGGAGTTGGACACAAAATTCAGATGAACCAACTTATTTGCTACAAAAAAGGTACTCTTGATAAGACTCGATTCCTCTAACGGTTTTCGAGAAATTTGCATCTTATTACTTAATACGTAGTGGTTTTTATCACGTAGTACTTGGGTTTTATAGAATTTTTCTGTTTTTGATTTTTACGTCAATGGAAGATAAGAGGTTTAAGTTTAAAATTTAGATTAAACCAACTTATTTACTACAAAAAGCCTCTTGAACAGTTTTCTTATCATCTGCTTTTTATTCGCACGGTATTTTTCAGTTATGTACAACACGACCTTACACCTTACCAACGATTGTTATTGTTGGTTATTATTAGTTTCATCTGACAACATAAGATTATTGTCAAATTTATTTTTAATTTAACATATAATATTGTTGCTAACGTTCAATCATTTTATCTGCTTGCAATAATTATTAGAAAACTTTAATTGTCGTGAATTATCATGGCGGTGCAATACACTAATGCAGAATATACCGATATGATATTGGTATTTGGGTATTGCCAAGGAAATGGTCGAGAATGTGTCAGAGTATACTCCGAAAGGTTTCCAAATCGTCGTATACCAAGCCACCAGACGTTTGCTGCTGTTGAAAGACGCCTGCAGGTAAACGGCCAATTTACTCCTACAGCCATTGATAATGAAAGACAGCGTTTTGTAAGGGTTCCTGAAGTCGAGGAAGACATTTTAGAACGTGTTGCAGAAGATCCAGAAATAAGCACCAGGAGGCTAGGTAGGGAAATAGGAGTGTCCAAAGATATTGTTCATGAAGTACTTCAAGAACAGTTGCTATATCCATACCATAAGATGCCAGTTCAAGATCTTTTACCTAATGATCCTGAAATGCGCCTGGTTTATAATCGGCTTGTTCATAGACAGAGAGAAGAGAATCCCAACTTTGCCAACAATATTCTGTTTACCGATGAAGCATGTTTCACAAGAAGAGGGATTACAAATTTTCATAATGAACATGTTTATACGGATGAAAATCCACATGCTATCAAGGTAAACCATTTTCAAGATGAGTTTAGAATTAATGTGTGGGCTGGAATAATTGGTAATCACATTGTTGGTCCTGTCATTCTTCCACAAAGATTAACCGGGGAAATTTATTTGCAACATCTACAAAATACGCTGCCAGATTTGCTAGAAGATCTACCTTTACAACTTCAGACAGAAATGTAGTTTATGCACGACAGAGCTGCAGCACATTTTGCATTGAATGTTAGAAGCTTTTTGAATCAGCAATTTCCAAATAAGTGGATTGGTAGAGGTAATGCCCCTGTAAATTGGCCACCATGATCTCCGGACTTAAATCCATTGGATTATTTCTTATGGGGGCATCTTAAGACAGTGGTTTACAGGACAACCCCAGATAACGCAAAACAACTATGGCAACGTATTCAAGATGCAATAAATATTCTTAAGGGCGATAAACAAGTTCTGCAAAGAGTGTGTTTTAATTTTCTTCGACGTATAAATCTTTGTATTCATAAAATTGGTGGACATTTTGAGCAAATTTTTATGATATTTCTATTTATTTCTGTTTATGGTTTAGTTATTTTTTTCATTTTTTGTAAAGACTACTACGTATTAAGTAATAAAATGCAAATTTCTCGAAAACCGTCAGAGGAATCGAGTCTTATCAAGAGAACCTTTTTTGTAGCAAATGCGTTCATCTGAATTTTGTGCCCAAACCCCACTTGTTCCATTGGCATAGAAATCTGAAACAAGCAATTAGCAAAAGACCTAGGTTCTACGCCCATGGACTTATATTAATCAGAATTGTGACATGATTTTTTTGCCCCATAAAGCTATGGTACCAAATTTCGGCAAAATAGTATGAGTAGTTTTTGAATTAATCCAGAAAAACAATTTAAAAATTGTCACTTCATCGCCGTCCAGCGCCCAAACTAAGCAACTTTGTACTAAGGTAAGTTTACTTAAATCGGCTAATTTTGGTCTGAAAAATATGTGGTAGGTTTTTGTAAAGACCTTTTACAGGCACCCTGCATAATGCTTTAATGCTTGTACATTTCTTTATCATTTTTGTTATTGATTGGTTTTCGGTTTCAAGCCGATAAGAGGCGTTTTATGCTGCCTGCGGCAGCAACTCTTACGGTTGTGCCCAGAATAGTCTTTGCCAGACTAAAATTCAAACTAGAATTGTACAGAGCGTCACCCGCTTAGGCCACGGACTTATCGATCTCGAGCGACACGAGAGAGAAATATTTTTTAAAGTGAAACTGAGATAGAAGCGGGTGACACTCCTGTACCATTCAAGTTTAAATTTTAGTCTACTTGTTCTGTTAGGTGTCGCTTTAAGTTACATGTCACCGTCTATGTTGAACGACTAAAGCATTCACAAATCACCGAAATAAATTTAGATACGCAACTGGACTCTTAGAACTGTCAAAAACTAATTGGCGCTGATGTCCTAGTATTTGCGATCCGAAACACGCGAGAAAGAAAGGAATCTGTTGGGGCAACTATGGGTAAAAATAAAGAATACTGTTTTACCAACTTTTGATAAAATCTGTTTTATCGGTAGGTATTGGTGCCGCTTTAAAATTTAACATATTCCTTGGTTTAAATATTCATTATTTTCTGCTTATTTTTAGTTCAGGGATACACGTTATTTGTAACTCTTATTTTTAAGTTTGGAGTAAATACCTTGTTGGTAAAGTAACAATCAAATAACGTATACCTAAAAGCTCAAATAGAAAGCAGCAAAAAACGAATTATTTAAACCAAGCAATACCTACTTACCTATTTAAAAAAATACAGCTGACTAAAATAAAGCGAAATAGGTAATAAGACATTAATTTTATGATCAAAAATTATCGGATCTCTTTTTGGCAAGCGGTGTCGCATGCCATGTTTATTTAAACAGTTTGGAACACAACATTTTTTAGGTTTTAACAGGAGGTCCGTAGTCTTCCATAACGGAAATAAATACGCGAACTTTAACTAAACAAACCGAGAACACACTAAAACTAAACAAAAAGTCAAAACAACTATCAAAAATCACGCTAATAGTATACACAGAGACCGAACGATCACAAACGGCATAATCGAGAATAGAAAATTGACAATACACTTCAAATTTTTGACAACAACGAAATCTAGGAGGGTGCTTCTTCTCGATCGCAAATGAACGTGGTGCCCTCATACGAACTTAACTAAACCAAATTGTGCGATGCCACTACCGGCGCCATCTACGAAATGCGATCCAAACAAAATAATAATGTTTGGCGGGAACGCCCAGCTTACGTATCTAAATTTATTTCGGTGATTTGTGAAAGCATTCTAAAGTGCCACTAAACAAGTTTGTCACTCCGCAAAAGGTTGTTGCTCCATTAACATAAGAAACAGGCAACATTATAGAAGCTGACTGTTGCCTTGGTATAAAGTCATCTTTAGGAGACATCATTTTTAGTCTTTCTTTCTGGCAAGACAAAAATAATGTCTCCAATATACCTTGTTGTTTATACCAGTATATTTTCACTTAGCGGATTACTTTTATAAATGGCAAAACTCACTATTTTTTGGGAACTTTTTGATTCAGAAATAAATATTTTTTATTGTCAATTTCCAAAAATACCTATTCATGAGGTTATCGAAGAGTTTTTGTGCAAGTCTCCTTAGCGGAATTTTGGTTAATGATTTGCTAAATTCAGCACCAAGGCGCCGAAGAGGCTGAGATTAATTCAGCTAATTTAAAGGAATATAAGCTTGTAAATCAATACATGAGTATTGCACTAATTTGCTTAATTTGGATAGCCAACCAAAATGTAAACAAATAAAATAGACACAAAGACTCGGCCTCAACCTATAGGGTTTTGAATTGAATAATGTCCATTTGGCAAGAAAACGTGAATTTCATGTATAATTTTACGTCAGACTGAAAAACGTTAGAATACGAATAAACGTGTTTTTAATGTGTAAAACACGCTTAACGTTACGGTGTTCTGACGTTGGTAAAAATAACGTTACTAATTTTAACGTTTTTATAACGTATTATATTATGATACAATTCTGCGTTTTTGTAACATATTTTTAACTTATAAAACTAAATTTTTCTTCAGAAAAGTAGCGTATTATTTCATACATTATTATTTGGATACTTATAAATAAACAACAAAACATTCAAGTTATGAACTTTAGGTTACCGTATACAATTTACGAATTTTAACTTATTTTAATTTTAAATCTAGTAGCTATATAGTATAGGTTTTCATTTTTTTTGTTTCTTCAAACGATTCGCGGCATACCTGAAGTGGTCCATTATTATTTTTTCCATCGAGTACTCAGTATCTTCTCCAAACTGAACTTGCGTTATTTCTAAATTAAAAACGAAACATTTTTTAAATATTGTTCCAACAACCTAATTACACGAGATATTACATTACATAAGAAACATTTTCAAGGGTCCACAATAGTAGAGAACTACAATAATCATTTTTTGTAGAGGTTAAAGTGTAGAATCTAGAGAACTATTCAATTAAAGGAAAAAATAGAGTGGCGTATCTTGTTTTATATTTGGAATTAACTTCAAAAGGCTGGTATTTTTGTTACATTAAAGGGATCGTTTTAGCATTTTTTTTTTGTAATGACAATAAAATTCACGAGACGCCATTTTGCCCTTCAAACGTTTGTAGTAAAGAACAAAAGAACTCGTGAAATATATAAAGAATAAACAACAGTTATTTCATAAAGACTAAACCATAAAATTAAGAACAAGTTACGCTTACAATAAAGGAAAACTCACAAAACTTAAAAGAGATTCGATGCTATCCAAAATTTTCACCAACTGCTCCTTCCACTATACACTCACAACACAACGACACAACGTCAAACGTCTATGAGAGACGTGACAATCGCCGATCGCTGGTTTTAGGCGCGAAATTTAAAAATGTTAAGATAAAGTGAAAAATAGGTTACTTATTTCAACGTTATAAAACATAACGCAAATTGAATGTTTTATAAGTAACGTTACTTTTATTTACATAAAATTAATGTAAAAATGTAACACAAATTACAACGTGAACAAAAATGACATTAAAATAACAGTATTAAAAAAAATCATGTTTTTAAAACGAAGTTTTTGGTAAAGGGAAATAACATTACCATTTTCACGTAAAAATAACGTTTTTCTCAAAATATGTCAAGTGGGGTGCTTCTTCTACATAACAATTGCCGATCAAAGAACTAGATAAAATAATGTAAGACTGTTTGAGCATAATTATTTTAATTATTATTATTATTATTTAAAGCAGATTTTGTTTCAATACAATCAAATTAAAGCTCATTATGAAAAGGTACCAAGGCAGCCGTATAAACTGTAACACCTTCACTATTAATGAAGAAACGAAGTTCTGTTTAGGTGTAGTTAATATTATAGAAATGTTTCTGGCAACTATTATTCGATATATAATTAGGAATGGCATGAACGTGATAAGTTTAGACCGTTAACCATTTAGCTATATACAATATAGTAGGTACGTATTATCGTAGCGTATAGTAAACAAATATGCGAAAATTGTCAGGTCTGCAATAGGCTCACCAGGTTCATTGTAGTAAAAAAGGTTGAACTACAGTTACTCAATGGTAATGATATTGAGTTTTCAATATGGATTATTTATTAACTATTGTTGTCTGTCAGAATGGAAACACACAGTTTTACTTAAATATGACATTTTATTAGTTTAAGAACTTATTAATATTGTCAACTGAGCGCTTTTGTTTTCCAATCGACAACTCAAGAAACTCTGCCGCCACACCGCGCGCCATCACCCACTTGGCAAGAAAACGTGAATTTCATGTATAATTTTACGTCAGACTGAAAAACGTTAGAATACGAATAAACGTGTTTTCAATGTGTAAAACACGCTTAATGTTACGGTGTTCTGACGTTGGTAAAAATAACGTTACTAATTTTAACGTTTTTATAACGTATTATATTATGATACAATTCTGCGTTTTTGTAACATATTTTTAACTTATAAAACTAAATTTTTCCTCAGGAAAGCAGCGTATTGTTTCATACTTTATTATTTGGATACTTATAAATAAACAACAAAACATTCAAGTTATGAACTTTTATTTTTTCAGGTTGCCTTAGGTTACCGTATATAATTTACAAATTTTAACTTATTTTAATTTAAAATCTAGTAGCTATATAGTATAAGTTTTCATTTTTTTGTTTCTTCAAACAGTTCGCGGCATACCTGAAGTGGTCCATTATTATTTTTTCCATCGAGTAGGTACTTATTAGTTTCTCCAAACTGAACTTCCGCTATTTCTAAATTAAAAACGAAACATTTTTTAAATATTGTTCCAACAACCTAATTACACGAGATATTACATTACATAAGAAACATTTTCAAGGGTCCACAATAATCATTTTTTGTAGAGGTTAAGGTGTAGAATCTAAAGAACTAAGTACCTATTCCTAATTAATTAAAGAAAAAAATAGAGTGGCGTATCTTGTTCTATATTTGGAATTAACTTCAAAAGGCTGGTATTTTTGTTACATTAAAGGGATTCTTTTAGCATTTTTTTGTAATGACAATAAAATTTACAAGACGCCATTTTGCCCTTCAAATGTTTGTGGTAAAGAACAAAAGAACTCGTGAAATATATAAAGAATAAACAACAGTTATTTCATAAAGACTAAACCATAAAATTAAGAACAACTTACGCTTAAAATAAACGAAAACTCGCAAAACTTAAAAGAGATTCGGTGCTATCCAAAATTTTCACCAACTGCTCCTTCCACTATACACTCACAACACAACGACACAACGTCAAACGTCTATGACAGACGTGACAATCGCCGATCGCTGGGTTTTAGGCGCGAAATTTAAAAATGTTAAGATAAAGTGAAAAATAGGTTACTTATTTCGACGTTATAAAACATAACGCAAATTGAATGTTTTATAAGTAACGTTACTTTTATTTACATAAAATTAATGTAAAAATGTAACACAAATTACAACGTGAACAAAAATTACATTAAAATAACAGTATTAAAAAAAAATCACGTTTTTAAAACGAAGTTTTTGGTAGAGGGAAATAACATTACCATTTTCACGTAAAAATAACGTTTTTTCTGAAAATATGTCAAGTGGGCACCTTCGTGCTAACTCGGTTCTCTTCCCGTGTCGGTACTTCCCAACCCCCAGGGGCATTCTCTAACATTTAACAGGACGGAGACGGCACTCGACCATCCTGACGGAAGGATCGTCCTCGATCGGCAACTGACAAAACCTTACTCAACATAACATGTCTGCATCGAAAACGCCATTAACAAGTCAGACATTTGAACACGTCAAAAACGCTTATTACCAAGTCAGATATTTGTATGCGTCAGATACGCACAGTAGCTAAGGGTGACGTCACCAACAAGAACATTAAACATTAGCGTCAAAAACGCTGCTCGTTTAAACCTTTTGGATGCATCAAATAAAAAACATAAGCGTCAAAAACGCTGCTCATTTAAACCTTTTGTATGCTAACAAACAAATGTCAAATACGCTATTAAAATGTCATTATCTCTGCGTCAGATGCGCTACCATATACTCTGCGTCAGATACCAGTCATATACCAGTTGAAATGTGAATAGTTTGAGGTGCTCGCTGCCTACAACAGCTTCATATGGACGTCGTGTTCGCGTTGAATGAATGTCCTTTTTTACACTATATATGTCGTTGGGCAGCACTTCAACGGTCCCCTATACTTCTCCAGCAACTTCTTGCTGTCCTTATTATTGCTGAGAATCTTGGTCAAAACCAGATCCCCAACGCAGTATGTAATCGGTGGACCTCTCTTTTTATTAAATTGTTCATTTTGTTTTTCTTGATTTTCCTCGAGTTTTCTAGCAGCAACAATTCGTAAAGTAGTAATATCGACAGGGTGAATGTCCTCATCGGTGACATATTTATCTCCGTCTAATCGTAGTTTATAACCAAACAACAGTTTACCCGGGGTTGTTGCGGTAATTCGGTGTTTCGTACTATTTATACCATGTTGAATATTTTTTACATTAACGTACCATGAAGCGTTATCTAAAGTGGCACCCATTGTTGCCAATGCGTCTAATATCGTTTAATTAGCTCTCTCTACTTGTACATTTCCTCTAGCCATGCCAACTGCTGTGGTAAATACCATGATACCCTTTTCTTCTGTATATCTCATAAATTCTTTGGAAATAAAGGCCTTTCCTGCATCTGTTATTAGAATTTTCGGGTTACTAAATGTTTTGAAAATATCTTCTAGTGCTTGTAAAGCGTATTTGCTGGAAGTGTCAGGCACTGCCATTAAATAAACAAATTTCGTAAAAGCGTCGATCACGACTAATAAATATTTATTCCCAGATTGTGTTCCTACAAATGGTCCAAGATGATCAGTGTATGGAAGGGTCTTGCATACTTTGGTATTGAATATAAATAGCCAGGTTTCTAACCACCATGATGTTTATGATACAAACACGGAATACAAGCCTCAATATATTTCTTAACGAATCTACGCATTTTAGGAAACCAATATCTGTCTTTTATTCGTTCAAGAGTTTTATCCAACACAAAATGTCCTATATTTTCGTGGTTGCTTTTTACTATCTGCCATCTACAATTTTTGGGAATGTACATAATTGTACAATCTTCTTCCATAAGCCGTTAATTTATATACTTTGTTCGTCGAACTCTGTAAAAATCTCTTTTTGATCAGTATCATCGCCAGATAAAAGGATATCTGTAATCTTCTTTATATCTTTATCAACTTGTTGAACTTCGCGTAAGTAATCCTCTTCCGCAATTAAAAATACTTCGTGAACCTCAAGGTCAGTTTTCTCATGACTATTTTCAAAAAAAATTTCTACTTAAGGCCTCAACGTGCTGTAACTGATTTCCCGATTTATGTTTAACCTCAAATGAAAAATCTTTTTTTTTTATTTACTATTTTTACGGTCGTCGGCCTATCAGAGGCCATCTTGAACCGGTCATCGACCGTACGGTTTTTAATCGTGCGGTCTACCGACTGGGGAGTGTGAAACGGCACCTTCATCATACGAGATATCCGATCTCATCCGGCCTCTCCGGCGTGGATAGGATGGTTTTGATGTCGATTCATTTTACACTCTTCCCTAAAACAAGAGCACGCGGTGTTTCCCAAGCGGTCACCCATCCAAGTACTAACCGCGCTCGACACTGTTTAACTTCAGTGATCTGACGGGAACCTCTCTTTAAAATCTCTTTATTGCCTATTTCTTTTTATAAATAGAAACTTAACAACTAACTTAGCCTAGCCTAACCTAATACATAAATAATACTAAACCAAACTAGAACTAATTACAGAGTTGGGCGCATACGGCCCGAAATGCGCCCAAAACACCAGGCCTTAAGCCTGGCGGCCAATATTATGGTCTGTGGTTGCCTATTTTAAGTTCACATCACTCCACTCGCGTTCCGGCACGGTGCCTTCCGGGTGCTATACAGAGTATTACTCTGAAGAGTATAATATATAGCAGAACATTCTGGGAAAACTCGAAAAAAACCCAGTTGACGGGAACCAGTGCTTTAAGTGTCGCTAGGCCCTTATTGTAAATACAAAAACCCATCTCGCAATTCTCGGAATTATACTCTGTTTATTTAGTGCATTTTTCACTGAATTGCAATCTGTAATAACAATAAACTCTCTACCCAATAAATAATATTTATATCTTTCTAAGGTTTTCACTATTGCCAAAAGTTCAAACTCAAATGAATGTAATTTATTTTCTTCCTTTGTGGTTTGTTTACTGAAGTACGCCACTGGTTTTTTCAAATTGTTATCGATTTATGTAAGTATTCCGGCAAATTCTTCTCTACTAGCATCTGTGTAGACTATCGTTGTGTGCTTTGGATCAAAAATCTTTAAAACTGGCTCGGAAATAATGAAACTTTTCATTTCTTTCATTATTTTTGTTTCTTCCTTTGTCCTTTTCCAAATGGTATCTTTCTTCAAGAGGTTAGTCAAGGGAGCGGTTTTGCGGGCAAAATTTGGAATAAATTTTCGAAAAAATCCAATGAGACCCAAGAATTGACGTAGGGGGAAGAGGGGAAACGATTTAACCGCTTCAATTTTATGTTTACTGGGAGTAATGCAGTTAAAAGAAATTTCTTAGTATTGTGTTTCCAGAAATTGGCATACTAGAAAAGGACATTATTGAGAATGATGACACTAATTTATTGTTACTCGAGTTAATCCAAAATTATGAATTTATCAACCACACTATCACTCTTTTGGACAAAAATTTCAACCAATCAAACAATAACTTTTCGAACTTCGCTACCGACCAGGCTAGGATAACTTAAATGGTGAAGATCGTTCCCCGTTCGTTTAGTTCTTCAACTGGACGATGATGGCGCTATTGTGGGGATTTTGTTTTATAAGATTGTTCATATCCTAACGCTGGTAGCGGCAAAACATGTATTTAGAATGAGCGTGCGGAACGTTCTCTATCTTTTTCTCTCTGAATTCAACCGTACCAGCTAAGTTGTGATAAAGATAAAAATATGACTTATGTGCTGATCCATAATAAAAATATCTTCCGGTGTCGGATCCAAGTGACATTGGCATTTTAAAATTAAATTTTTAAATGAAGCGGCGCGACGTATATGTTTATTTTTATTCTGCTAAAATGGTGATTTAATGTGGAGTTCCCGGATGTAAAGTACAAAGTGGGAAACGTGTGAAAATGCACAGGTTTCCAAAAAGCGACCAGGTAAGTTTTTTGTTGTTTTAGCGAAGTAATAAAAAGGATGTATCGTGAAGAGCCAAAAAGGCACCTTGCGCCTATGCTGTATACAAAATGTTGTCGCTATCTAAAAAAAATGTATGCAGGATACCTTTTGATCCTGAATAATCATAAACGTTACTTATATACTGATTTTCTTAGAGTTATGACAGTTTACGATCTTAGTATAATGTCCATGTATTTTTAGACGCATAAACGTTGGGTAAATGCTAATCAAAATCCATTACTCTGTGGCAAACACAAGATTGGCATTCAAAAAACTTATAGAGTTTGTCACACACATTTTGGATATGACCAAATAATTGAGCATGACAGAAGAGGATCCTATTTAATGCTGAACGCTGTTTCTATGTTAATTCTTTACAACACAATCCTAGGTAAAACTTGCCTTATTATTATATTGATTTATGTAAATATCTAATACGAATAAAGCTTGTCGCTATATCGGAAGCGTAGTTACAACTTCCTTTTAATCTCCCAAAATATATTGACTTTAATTCAAAAGGTTTGCGCTTCTAACTTTTTCATCAGACACAACTGATCGTATATCAGTGGTCGATCTTTGATCAATTTCTCGTACACCCCTGCGTCTCTTGCATGCGACTGTCATGTGTTGCTTCTTGACTTTTCATGCTGTCATGACTGTTTGACAACCAACATTTCCCTGCACGCCAGCATGGTGAAGTGAAGTATCTTTGAGCTGTAATATCATCTAATCAGCTAAAACAATGTGATTTTAACATAAATACTTCACTTCTAGTCAAAATGGTAAAAATCCAATTTTAATTTTTTATATCTCTTTTTTACAATCATAACATTATGTTCATTTCCTACCCCCTTTAACCTAAAAATTTGTTAGCCAATCCTTCAAGCATGGTTGGATGAAGCATCTTTGAGCACCTATCTACATCTTTTCCCTCTAATTAGCTACAACCTACATAATTGCTTCACCTCCTGCTCATTGGCTTCAAATTAATAAATTCCAACCTTAAAATAGTATAATTTCATTTCATTTTTTGTTTATCTCCTAAGAATGTGTTATTCAAGTCTAACCCAGTATTTTGCTGACCACACCCTAGACACGGTTAGATGAAGCATCTTTGAGCACCTCACTTAAATTATTAATCTCCTCTAAATAGCTACAAATAACATAATTGCTTCATCACCTGTCTCAGTGGCTGCAAACTGGAAATCCCCTTATTCAAAGATACCTTGACCAAAATTTCAAATATTACATCTCATTCAATCCTGAACATTCATTAGAACCTACAATTTTCAATTTTAACATACTTTTGATCGTCGCTTATGCAAGATAGAGCTGTCGTAATCGACTACTGGTAAGTCCTCTCATTTTACTTAAATCGTTTAACTTACATTGTAAATTTCTTTTAGTATCCCTGATGATGGACATTTCTATGTCCGAAACATGTAGGATATAAATATATACATTGAAATACATATTGTGGAGGTAGACTGCCGTTGTTTTATTTGATTATATCAACTCCACTGTAATGGACTACTTCTTCAAGTTTTCCATCAGAGTTAGAAACGCAAAAATTTGAATTCAAATTTGTAAAATTTAAATTTTCATGTGTAGCGCCGACCCCCCGCCCCTCGCCCACAGTGCTACATTTAGTTCTTCAACCAGACACGAATGGCGCTATAAGGGAACCAATTTAGTATGTTAAGTTGTCTATCTATCCCTACAATAAGCGCATCTCCCTTGTCTATGCTACCGACTTTATAAATGCCATATTTTGGACTGTCGAATATTGAACCTCACCAACTTAAACATAACTTCAACCTCGTCAACTTTTCGAGTTTATAAATCCAGCTTTAAACGTACCATTTTTTAAAATTACAAAATTACAAGATTATCAAAATTTGCTAGACACTTTGACTTGAGACAAAACTACTCAAATTAAGGGGCAACCATCACTGTCAGTGTGACAACCTAATAACCCAAGGCTTTATTTACAGCAGTGTTCATGATTAAGGTAATAATAAAAAAAGCATTCGCTAAGATCCGAATAACGATTTTCTTGCAAACGGATGAATTGAATTATATGAAATATTTGATGAAATATGTTTAGAACTTTATGCAGAATCCAAATAGCTATTTATACAACAAGTTACGAAATAAGGGTCTTTTAGGCACGCGACGTGAAAATTGTCCTTCGAGACGAAGCCGAGTTGGACAACACGTCAGAGTGACTAAAAGATATTGTTTCGTAACGAATGGTATACAATATTTTTTCTACGGGCGTTTTATAATAAAAAATTTATTTTATTTTACGAAACATTTTATTACCTGTGTTTCATTTAGACCTTTCATGTCAAGAAAATTGACACTTGCCAAAAAAAAATTCGAAAGAAAAAAAATAAAGTAACCCGCTTTAACTTGTTTTTGGTACAACTTGTATATAATAAATAGGCTTAAAAAAATGCACAACAAAAGTAAAAAATTGTCCAAGCGTTTTTTCGAAAAAAAAACGCATGAATTTTAAATGAATTTGTTGCAACCTTTACATTCTCACCGTATAGGTTAAATCAATAGAGAACAAGTTAATTGTTTAGGTAATAATTTATTTCACTTTACATTACATTACACCAATATCTGAACTATTGCGTATAACCAGAATAAGCTAAATTCTGAGAACTATCTCCAAACGATCTCTTATACTGAGCTGCTGGAGGATGATCTAGAATGACGGGGGGAGAGTGTGCGTTTGTCGCCAGCTTTTGACACAACTGGAAAATTGCCAGTCCAGTTGCAATCACAAATGAGAACACAGACAATTGAAGACCGTTCCAAGCCTTAAGGGCCAATAGACCAATTAGGAAGGGTACTATTGTGATAGCCTTAAGAAGAACGAATGTCAGAATGGGAATGAAAACCTTCTTTAACTTGGATTTCTTACCACGTCCTAAAAAAGAATATGATTATTAGAAGTTGAAAAAATATTCCATACTTTCAGTAGAGTCAATGTAATGTAAATAAAGCAATGCAGTCTTCCACCACAGTTTATTGGTTGACATAAAATTCTAAGTTCGCGACATGTTTCGAGCACTTAAGTACTCATCTTCAGAGGATACCAACATCGAGTTTAACATAAAAGTAAGTTGTCTTAAATTAATGAGTACAACTCAAAGGTTGAAGACTTAGTGTATGAAATGGTTAATTGTATTTAAACATAAGTGAAGTTTCGATTAGGTTAGTTTAGGTTTTTGTTGAAAAATTATTTAAATTGGTTATAAAGAAAGATTTAGTACAACCTGTGTGACACTGCACACAAACAAAAATTTTCTTTCTTTTTCCTCTCATAAATAAATAAAAATAATATAATAATGATATTCCTCTACAATTTTTCTAAAATATCGGACATAGCCTCATATCATCATATGAGCTAATGATATAACTAAATAATATTAATTTCTCAATTTTTCTTTTAATCCTATTAATAAATAGAAATTAAGCTTTAATAGCTCAACTTAAAATAAAAGAAAATTTTTCTCCTCCAAATGTTATAATCAACTTATTATGTTCTCTAAAATTTTTTTCACTATTCTAATTTTCTAAACTTAATCTAAACTTCACTTATATTTAAAAACAATTAACCATTTCATACACCAAGTCTTTAACCTTTGAGTTGTACTCATTAATTTAAACAACTTACTTTTATGTTAAACTCGATGTTGGTATCCCCTGAAGATGAGTTCTTAAGTGCTCGAAACCTGCCGGGAACTTAGAATTTTATGTCAACCATTAAACTGTGGAGGAAGACTGCATTGTTTTATTTACATATGATTATTAGTTATTGAACCGAATCTCAAGTTAGTATTTATACCTTCAACTTCGGATTTAAAATTAAGCTTGAAATTCAATTCATTATCGTCAAGTTTACTGGAATCTACTGTAAGGTCACCGGCAACTGGCAGCTTAAATGTTACGCTGTGGGCCTTAATAAAATTTTCTACAGCATCATCTATAGAATTGTCTGATCTTTGGCTTTCAATTTCATTTTCGTAGCCATTGCGGGATATTTGAACATTGTCAGTAATTATATGCTGAAAAATAATACAAATTTAATTTACGAAAGATCTTTAAATTAAATTAAATATTAAACTGGTTCAATTATACAGGGTGCTCGATAAGTAATGGCACATAAAGCACAAAAAATCAAATAAAGCTCTGCAAAAATTGGCGATAATTTAAAAACCATCCGACGTATTATTATTAAAATCAATACCGTGAACTCAAACATACAAGTCTGCTGCACTAATTTAAATCCTTGTTTTTTTTTATGCGGAAAGGGGTATAATCCGAGTGGAAAAGCCTAGAAGGCACAATTTTTTTTATATTAATACTAGATAATTCAAAAGTAGCTGAATTATTTTAAATTTTTTCATTTTGTGCGCTTCATTTTGAAAGCGTTCAATAGCGTCATGGATATGAGACGAGATTAATAAGAAACATGTCCTTCTTTCAAATTAGAACAAGGAATTGAAATAGTGAAAAAGCATACTTTATGTGCTGTATTTCATATACCGGGTGTTGCATCGTCGAGCGGGACATAGGAAATCCCATGTAATTTTAAATGGGGTCAATTATTGGCTTCCCTAATTATTTTAGAGAAAAATTCTATTTAGGTTTATTAAAGAGCACTAAAACCCACATTCAAAAGAATAACTTTAGGTATTTTTGATGAGCCCGTTTACGGGTTATCGCCGATTTCTTTTTAACTATTTCTCCTTTTTATGGCCCCGTATTTGCGGGCACCAGTCAAGGTAAAAGATGACTGTCAAATAAAGTTGTCATTTTGAAATGTGTGCTTTATTGTTATAAAAACTCGTACATCGAAAATATTAAAGGTGTATTTATGAGTACAAATTAATCTGAATAAAACTAAAATAAAGTATCCAATTACAAGGTTAATTATGACATTTTACATGTTTCAATATTTTACTAATTAATAGGTAGGTACTATTAAATTGTTAGAACTTTAGGATTTAAGAAGATGTTCAAATATTCCTCCATTGACTGCTAGACAATAACCGAGGCGATCATAAAATTCTCTTCTTACATTCGCTAGTTGGTAAACTGAAATTCTATTGCATTCGGCAGAAATAGCATTTTTTAACTCGTCTAGATTTGGGTATTTTTTATCTTTGTATATCCTGTTTTTTAAATGGCCCCAGAGAAAGAAATCATTTGGCGATAAATCAGGAGACCTGGCTGGCCAATTTACTGTATGATTTTAGCCAATAACATTTCCATTAAAAGCACGGTTTAAATATTCCCGGACAGCCAGGGTACTTTGTGCCGGGCAGCCATCCATTTGGTACCAAACTTCCTGATTTTCCCTGGCGGCATCATGTAAAGTAGGTAAAATATGATCTTCAAGCAGTTCCAAAAAATATTCTGCATTTAAATTTCGTGTAAGAAATAATGGCCCGATAATATTTTCTCCGAAAATCCCAGCCCATACATTAACTTTTTGTGGATATTGCGTCCTTGTTTCCACAAACCTGTGTTGGTTTTCTTTGCTCCAATATCGATAATTTTGAACATTGGGTTCATTCTTTAAGGTAAATGTGCATTCGTCAGTGAAACAAATGTTTTTTAAAAATTCCCTATCCATGTTTGCTCTTTCCATCATACCAAAACAAAACTCCTGTCGTCGTATTTGGTCCCTATCTCTTAGCTCTTGGTGCTTTTCATATTTGTATGAATAATATTTATGTCGTTTCAAAGCTCGTAACGCTGTGGTGTGATCTAATCCTATGTCATCCTCAAGTTTCCTTGTGCTGATCTTCCCATCATTTGCTTCCACGCACAATAAAACTTGCAAGTCCCTATCATTTCTTGCATCTCTTCTTTGTTCCTGCCTTTCTTCACATCTGCAGTGATTTATTACAGTGCCTTTTGTCTCAAATTTCTTGATAGTCCTTTCGACTGTAGATTTTGCAGATATCGGTCTATTCGGATACAGAGCAGCAAACATGTCTGACACATTTTGATAACTATTTCCTTGATAATACCATTTAATCATCAATATTTTTTCTTCAGAAGTGTAATTCATGGCTAATATTTTCGATATACGAGTTTTTATAACAATAAAGCACACATTTCAAAATGACAACTTTATTTGACAGTCATATTTTACCTTGACTGGTGCCCGCAAATACGGGGCCATAAAAAGGAGAAATAGTTAAAAAGAAATCGGCGATAACCCGTAAACGGGCTCATCAAAAATATCTAAAGTTATTCTTTTGAATGTGGGTTTTAGTGCTCTTTAATAAACCTAAATAGAATTTTTCTCTAAAATAATTAGGGAAGCCAATAATTGACCCCATTTAAAATTACATGGGATTTCCTATGTCCCGCTCGACGATGCAACACCTGGTATATTCACACCACAGTAGGTTTGAGCAACTTTTACAAAATCAAAAATAAATAATATTCATATGTTTTTAAAAAAAATTAAGAATCTCAAACCACTATTTTTAGAATATTTTCTAGAGGTCGCCACTTATGATTAATAGTTCAAGTCCCTGTAGATTCTTTTTACGTATATGATTATAAATTTTGTTGGAAAACTATGGTTGATCAAAAGAAGTACACCTTGATGCTTTTAATAATTTAACCTATGAAAATATAGTGGATTTTTGTAAAAACAGCAGCTCATAACTTGTAGACAAACAATCGATTTGTTTTTCGAGTTGATTAAAATTTAAATAGTACGAAAACAATAGGCCACCTAAACTTCACCTTCCCTTGAATCCCAATTAATAAACATTATTATTTTAAAAATACCAGTTGTTGTGGTGTCACCACACTTAAGATTAACACTACATTAACAAAATATGAAGCAAATTACTTGAAAATATTCCCCTCGCAGCACGTTATCCAAAAACGAAAAGGCCTTAAATTGTATGCATGCAAAATTATTTTTCTCTGCACAAGAATTTTTTAATTTTTCTACCGTTGAGTCCAAAGGTGTTCCTTTCCAGAATTCCTTCTTTTCTTGAGGTGCCCCACACGTTACACTAAGTATGCACAAAATAACACAACATTTGGAACTCATTTCTTATTTAAATTACTGTTCTTAACCTTATTTTAAACTTAAACTAAAATCTGACTAGACGTTGCTTTGGTTAGTGATTTATTTGAATGAACGATATCAATTGTTAAAGTGACTTTTATTAACTGTAATTGATCGAAAGTAGATGGTATTCTATTTTAGTATGTATGTGGGTATACCACGGTAGACATTATGTTTGCCAAATTTGGTACGGGATCTGCAAAGGTATGCGTTACCGCATTCTTGTATGCTTTTCGATATCACACGTTTCAAACCAAATTTTCAAATATTCAAATCCCTTCATAAATAAATATGAAAATTTGAAATAGTTTTCTTTCTGTATCGTGACTGGTGTAATAATTATTGCTACACAGTTTTTATTAGGTTTTCCATGTTGTAGGTCTGAGGATGTTCCCTTGAAAGCGAATCATGCAACTACTATAGGGTGTTAGAAATTCCCCAGACGAGCATTGGAATCTCGGAAACCATAGGAGTTAGAGAAACAGTTAAATGGGTGCAAAGTTGTGCAATTCGGTGCTGATTAAAATGCCGATTTAAAAATTTTAAAATTCCGGATACTTTCGATATTATTCGAAGACAACCTTAATCTTGCAAAATCGTTTTTATTTTTTCCTGAGCTCATTTGAATAGCTATTTAAAAAGACTTGATATTTTATCCGGAAAGGCAGCATGTCAAAGTCATGATTAGCAGTGTTTAAATAAATCTTGTAAATTTTGGGTCATCTAAAAAAAAATGTATAATAAATCACAACGGAGAATTCATGAAAATTGAGACAAACGCTACAAGTTCATGCAGAAAAGCTGAAGAAGGAGTAGGAATGCTAAAATCCACAGTTCAGGAAATATCGCAAAAATATAATTTCAAGCCGTTTTAGTTTAAGCTAGTACATAAAACGGCTACAAATATGATGATTTTTGCTCATACGGTGTTGGGTTCCTCGGAAAGTGGATACCAAGTTGACGCTCTGTTAACGGATTTTAGCAAGGCGTTTGACATTGTAAATCATCATATTCTGGCACATAAACTGGAGTGCTTTGGTTTTCTGGAGCCTGATTTACGTGGTTAATATCTTATATAAATAATAAAAAATATATAAATAAAACAATCTAGTCTTCCTCCACAGTTAATTATTTAAAAAGTATACTGTTCCCTACATATTCCGATCGTCTAGACGTTCATCCTCTGGATATACTAGAGGGGATATAACATTGTTAAAATGTCGTTAAGATATACTAAGATTTGGCTAAAATCGAGTTGAATAAACCTTCCACAGTAAGCTTTACTGTAACTTTTACTTTATCTTTCCTAGTCGTTCGTTCTAACAATGCGCTATCCCTTGTAGTATTCCCTGAGGATAGACGTCTAAAAGTCCGAAACATGTATGGAACACTATACTTTTTATATAATTAACTGTGGAGGAATGCTGAATTGTTTTGTTTACATTACAAAAACGCCATTGGAAGTATAGACTATTGCTTCAATTTCTGCAAATCACCTAACAATTAAAGAAAATTAGGGAATATTAATTATTATTATTATTATTATTATATTGGTATATGATAGTCGTATCCATTTGCTAATTTTATGAATGTTTGCCATTAGCCATTTTATATAAAATATTACATTTCTAAAAGAAGAAATGGGAGAGAATATCAAGGTCGAAAATTAAGTAAATGAAAAACGGTTTCTATCTTCAAGAAAAGAGACAGCTTGGTCAAGCTTGTACTATTGCATTATTGCAGGTCTCAATCTAGTAAGCTATACTAAGAATCAAAAAGAAGTGTATGATATGTATGTCAAAAACTGTATCGAAGCCCAAGTTCTTAGAGCAGACTACCATTTGTTTAACAAAAGTTTAAAATATTACTAATGTTGTTTCACTTTCGTTTTGTATTCATTTTAATCATTACACGCATTGTTCAATAATATTGTTCTTATTTTAGTAGCTCCACGGACCTCGTAAGAATTATAAATGTATAAGGGTTAATTTCACTTAATGGGACAATGTATGGTACTAATAATTAATCCCTGCAAAACTTAAATATGGCCATATATCCGAAACGGCGTTCAGCCCTGCGCTGCTGTTTATGGGAAGTATTACCTAAACATAACAAAGTAAAAAAACATAGTTGTCAACATGATGAAGACACTTTCATTAAAAAAATAAAATGCAGATATTGTCCGGATATATGAAATTTATCCATAAAACCCAAACCTCTTATGTTACATTTTTCTATATAATTGTGAAATAAGGCTCCAGGAACAAAAAGTGTATACTCCGTATTTCCTTTATGACCAATACTGTCACAATATAATTAGCTTTTCTAATTTTAATCAAAAAATAATTGAATATGACGTTTTTCGGTTCTCCTGAAAAGTTCTGTGGCAAACACTGACGAGGTGTAAGAATATTATCGACGCCTTATAAAACAGTTTTATCAGTGTGTTTACAATTGCTCAAGGTGCTTTAATTGTTACGTGTACGAAACTTTTTTGGGAATTATTTATAAGCTCTCTATTAGTTTAGCTGTAGAAGCCTCTTATTGATGTTTATAAATATGATTTATTATTTTTACTGGTACACTAATACAAAATTTAAAAGAAAACATATAATATATATTTCGCTTTATGCTGTGGTACCTATTTTACACTTCTAAGATACCTATACTGGTTGTAAGAACGTTTCGAAGTACAATTTATACAACTTTAATTCTTATAATATTTGCTGTAAGAACAATCTTACAGTTTTGAAATGTACAGTATTAAATGCGACTTGAGACTTACAAGAGAAGCACGAAAACCAAGTCCAAAATTAAAAAAAAAATAAACACTAAAAATTGCTTCATCTTTTATTTCTGAGGTAACTTCCTATGGCAAACAACTGCAGTCCACGACTATCAAACAATATTAATAAATAATTTATTTAAAATTTAAATAATATCCTAAAAGTCTTTAAAAAGCGTTACGCTGTGTAGGCAGAATACGCCAAATCTTGTGCACTATCGTCAAAGGACCTAGCGTAGAACTGCTGTGCTGGCCACGCTTCGTGGGCAGAAATCTGTGGAACAGGATGATCAGCGGCGAGCTTCTTGCAAAGTTGGAAGATTGCGAGGCCCACTGCGATCACAAAAGAGAAGAAGGAGAGCTGAAGGGCATTCCAGGCCTTCAAGCTAAGGATTCCAAGTGCCAAGGGTACCAAGGTCATCGCTTTAAGGAGTACGAAAACCAGGATGGGTATGAAGATTTTCTTCAGTTTAGATTTACGAGCTGAAATAAAAAAAAATAAGAACCAGCAATCTATTTAATTGGGCTTTTATGAGTTAAGAAATTAATGTCTTACAGAACCAATAATATATGAATGTTTAGAGAACATTATAAATAGTACTTTTTACCTTCTTGTACACCACTGCCGAAATTTACTTTAAAGTCCAGTTCATCACTATCTAAGTTTCTTGCTTCCATTGTAACAGAGCCAAGCATGGGAACATTAAACTCGACATCATGGCTTTTGATGTAAGATTCTATTTTATCTTCATAATCCTCATTGCTTCTACTGGAGACGTCGTTCGACCTGTATGAGTTTTTGGTGACTTTCACATCATCAGACTAGAAATTTAAATTAACTGTATTTATAGGAATCAAACCAAATTAAAAATAATACAAAAAATATAAAATGTCGATCCTGATAAAGACCGATATGATTCTATTATGAATCCAGCTCACATAAATGTATTGACATGTTTACCTACTTCATAATCATCCTTTTTCAAAATACTATCCAAAAACGAAACAATGTAGTCCTTAAAGTAGCCAATGGGATCATCCTCGAAACTTAAACCTTTTTCTTCCGCAACTGGAGAAGCACAGGCCAAGGTCACAAAACAAATACCGAAACAAAAGAGTAACTTCATGATGGCGACTAATCAATAACTTTCAACCGAATGATCGCCTAAAAACACACCCTTCTGTTTTATATGAGTGACCTATAGGAAGTAAAATTTGTATCAATCGGTCGAAACTTATTTGGGGAAATGATGCCGAACATTTAAAGTGTTTAAAATAACTAAACCCGGAGGTACATATATGATTGGCAAGGCCTTCCTTGCATACCAAGTGAAACGTGCAGACATTGTTGGGGTATACAAAACGGTGTTTTGTTTTTGGATTGGGTTGATTAATATTCAGGGTACCTGCAGATCGACAATGTGTATTTCTAGTTCGATTTCATTTTTTATTCATTTTTGTGTTGATTGATTACAAAGATGGAAGGATTATTTTGCAAAGGACTTACAGTGCCCCAGATTGATAAATTTGTATTATCTACATATTTATTTTTTGTAAATTTGTGGAATTAGGAATATAAGAACTTAGTTCTCTAACCCTGATTTTTGGGTTGATAATAATTTAACTACTAAGCTGAAGATTTCTAACCCATTCTACCGTGCGAGCGTAATTTTCATCCAAGAATGCTTGAACTGAAAAACATAGGGATGGTTTAGATCACAACAATCATAAGGGGACGATACATCTAACCAAATCTAGGTTAGAATTGTATCAAGTTGGTATTGTGACATGGTATTATGGTAATATAACTAATACAAATTTATTTTTGTGGTTTACAAAATTAGCAAAGTAAGAATATAGAGAAAGGAAAATAAAAATTATAGAAACTGCTAAAATTGACCACCACCAAGCATAAATTCACACGTCTCTGCATATTTTCGAAAGCGTTGACCAGTATCACAGGGATTTTTACTACTCCGCAAGCGTGTATATAATATGATATATAATATATGATATATGTATATATGTGAGAAACTTTGTTCTCTAGCCCCTTGCAGAGACCTTATACAATACTGTTGAAGAAACGTGTGTTGATCTAAATAGAATCCAGATATTGATAGTCAGTTGCGTTCGGTAAGTATACTTCCCACACTTTCTAAAGTGCTTGAAAGAATAATGGAAAGGCAGATAAGAGATTTTCTAAATATATATAATATCTTGCCTTTGAGGCAATCCGGCTTTAGAGCGGGCTATAGTTGTGAGACTGCACTTGCTGATGTAACTGACGACATCATTGGAGCTAGCGATGAAAACAGGATGAGTATTTTGATTTTGTTAGATTTTAGTAAAGCGTTCGATATGCTTAACCACCAAATGCTGTTATCAAAGCTTCATTACATCGGCTTTAGCGGAAGTGCTTGTCAGTTGGTCCATTCCTTTCTGTCTGATCGTCTACAACGGGTGGTGCTTAATAACCAACAATCTAGTTCATTGAGTATTAATCAAGGGGTTCCGCAGGGTAGTATTTTAGGTCCTTTATTGTATACGTTATATACTTTTGATTTTGTCGCTTCACTTTCCGAGTGCAAATCACACTTTTATGCCGATTACACTCAAATATACCATTCGTTTTTGGATAACGAAATTAATCACGGCGAAGAAATAATAAATAATGACTTGGAAGGTTTTTGTGCTCTGGCATCAAAACATCTCTTACAACCTTATCCAAGCAAATCATCAGTAATTCTTTTCGGTAATGACTCCCAGGTTAATAGAGTATAAAACAATATTGAAATTAAGCTTAACAACAACATCCTTTCATACTGTGGTAAGAGTTTGGGTTTGATACTTGATTCTAGGATGCGCTTTAGGGAACATGTCACAACTAAGCTTAGAATTGCTTACGGGAACTTAAAGCTTATTTACAGCCATAGACACTGCCTTCCACAAGATATTAAAAGGCTACTTTGTGAGTCCTTGGTTCTTTCACACTTTAATCACTGCAATAGCATATGTATGCCATGTCTGGATGCCGTGGATCGCTATCGCATACAAAAAATACAAAATTCTTGTTTAAGGTTGATTTATGGCGTAAGAAGAAGAGTCCATATTTCCCCATATCTTCTTCAATCGGTATGGCTCAATATGTTCAATCGCTCAAGATTTTCTATGGCTACCTTTTACTTTAAGATTCTTAAATTTAGATCACCACCTTACCTCTTCCAAAAACTTACATTTAGAACGGATATCCATAATCTGAATTTGCGAAGAAGGGGTATTCTTACAGTGCCGCAGCATCACAAGGAAGTTTTCAAAAGGTCATTTTCTTACAATGTCTCTCATTTATTAAATGCATTTAACAATCTCAATGTTTTTCAGTCACCTCAGACATTTAAAAATAATTTCAAGAGACATTTGCTTTCAGCTCAGCGATAACCCTGTCAATGATTGGGTACGTGAAATGCCTCTGTGCATAGACTAGGGGGTTAGTTAGTCTGTGTACTGTGCCGCTGTGTTTTGCAATTTCATTTTTAGGTTAGGTTATATTGTGTAAAATTTGGTAAAAAAGGTTGAATTTTTTGTAGGTAGTACTATAGATATAAAGGCCTGAACAGTATCTGGAAAACCAGATGTCTGCAGTAAATAAGGCCTATTGTTTGTCAGATATTAAGAAATTGTCTATATTGTGTATTGATTATTTTGGCAAACAATAAAATTTATTGTTTGCCAAAATAATCAATACATACATTTAATGTGTTATTATTATTATTATTATTATTATATAAAATTCTATTTTACTACAAAGTAGAACTATTTTGCTAAATTAAATAAAACCTCAACAACATTCAATAAGCAGTTGTAAGCGGCAACTAACAAAGAAATTCACCTCGGAAAAATTCTATTTTTAAACTATATTGCACCTAAACGCCTGCAAAAATATTGTAACTGCTTCAGACGACCGTTAAAATCGGCATATTTCACAAAATAAACCACCAATTTTCCGGTCTAGGAATTATTATTTCTCGAGTTATGATAAAAAAAAGTTGTAATATGCCCTTGTGAAGCCCCTACACATCACAGTGACAATAGACAAGAATAGAAGACACGTGTATTCTGAGAATTCACATAACCGGTGACGTGGAACAAGGCTTCATCAGAAGAAACTGTCAGAACTAATAAATCATTTCTTTCCAATAAATTTTGGGTATGCCCTGACAGTAATTCCTGCGTCATTCAAAATCTGCACTTTATAAGGAAACAAATTTAACTGTTTTTTTGAAGAATAGTCCTGCATGTTAAATGAGATCTTCCCACTCTTACATATTTTGTTGGCGTATCTTGAATTATTTCATGAACGTTTGCAACAAGTTCTTCTGTTCTTACACATGGTCTTTCAGCTCCTTTTTTATTTTGTATAGAACCTGTTTGCCTAAGCACAGTCACGGTTCTTCTCAGGCAATGATTAAAATTCCCAGCAGTAAAAGCGACGTAAGGAAACTTTTCGCGAATATCGTCCATGCACAAACGCTGATTGTATTGCCCTCACCATTTACTCTAACCCCGTTTCGAAAATACGCTGCAACCATGAACTTCTTGTGCTATTCCGTAAAACTCATTGGATGAATTATTCAAGAAATTGAATAAATTAGCGATGAAGCAAATTACATTTAACGACTGTTAAAGATGATGGAATAACTGACTGATTGACAATGCTGGCATTTACTGATACCCTACAGGTAATAAGCTGGATACCGCTAAGCAGTACGCCTTAGATGCAAAGCACACTTTATATAATAGAGACAAAATATTGAATTTAAAATTGCAATAATTACCTTTGTAGTGTGTACTAGCTGTGGCTTCCAGTTCGTTCACTTTTGTTTCCAAATCGGGGATTCCACCAATCTCACTAGTCTAGACGCAT
The DNA here is from genome assembly GCA_963920685.1 of Polydrusus tereticollis. Taxonomy (NCBI): domain Eukaryota; kingdom Metazoa; phylum Arthropoda; class Insecta; order Coleoptera; family Curculionidae; genus Polydrusus; species Polydrusus tereticollis. The sequence continues at coordinate 140,769,076 of OY987328.1, forward strand.
GCATAGATATCCGAAATGACGTTTAATTTCGTCCAAAATTCTTGCCAATTTTCATGGCTCCGTTTCTGTTGTTCCGAATTTTGTCAATGGACATACATTTGACGCTTCAGTTATAGGTTATAATTTTGTTTTGGTCCTTTTTGTATTCTCAATTATAGCGTTTAATTACCCATTTGATTTCATTACGTTTTTAAGCAATATATGTGCGACAGCGACGAGCATTATCAGCTTAATGTCATCCAATTCACTCCTAATTTTACCTGAGTGCACAAAAGAAAAAGTTATGTTTAGTGACCTGAGCTGAGGACCTGAGTGTAACTGCAAGTCTTTCCTTTCTGATATTTGTCCACGTACGTTTATTGTTTTTAATAATCTTGGACTTACAATTGAAATACTTTTCCGAATATATTAATTTCATTTCTTGAAACAGGTTGTGATAAGCGCCTTAATTTTCCCCCCATCCTTTTCTTTTTTGTTTATTTTTCATTCTTAATATAATCAGATAGGATGTTATAATATTATAATTAATGACACTGATTTATTTCGTTAATATTAGTTTTATGTTAAAATATTAAAATAGTATCAACAAAACGCACAAAAAAACGTCAAATAGTGAGGTTAAAATTGATACGATTGTCGGACAAAGTTAAAAATATTTTAACTCATGCGACGGTCGGATGTAATTTGAAATTATTCGGACAAATATTGGCGCGAAAACAATTCAACCAATAAGAACACTTTCGGATCATCGGACCGTCATATTTCGTATGCATGAAACTCCCCCTTAATCGACAAGAACAACAACATGCTTTTTAAATTTAGTTTTGTAATTACCAAAATCATATTTCGCAATCAACAAAACACAAATAACTAAATTCAATGCAACAATTTATTTAAATTAATAACAAAATAAATTAACTAACTTTAAACATTTCAAAATTACTAATTTCTTTATTCTATAAGTGTCCTCGGTACGCCAACTTAGCGGCTTCCCTCCTATTCCTGTGGATTGGAGCTCCATATATAGGTGCGGGTGCCCCATAGATGGGCGCTGGTAGTGGTTGAGGGAGCAGCTGGGGAGCGATGACGTCAATGTGGTGTGCATCCACGTGTGGGTAGTGAACAACTTCGTATTGCTGGAAATATTGAAAAAGTATGCTTATAATAAGGTTTATAGTTCTAGGTTGGTACTGCTTTAAAATCTAATTATACTTACAGGAGGTTTTACAAATTTTGAGAATAATGCTACGGCTCCGGTAAGAACTAAGGAAATTAGTCCTAAGGTCAAGGCTTTCCATGTTTTCAAAGCTATTAGTCCTAGGGCAAGAGGCACAAGAACAGCAGTATTGAATTTGAGTCCCAGCAAGAACGGAAAGATGACCTTCTTGACTATCTTTGAAGAACGACCTGAAAACAAAGAAAATATAGCATTTTATTTAACTGTTTTAGTTATTTGTGGCCTTGTAGGATTTCTAATATTACCTGTTGCCGCTAAGGGCACCTGAATAGGTTCCGGGTGCAGAAAACTTCTAGGTACAAGACTTGTTAACGGTCCGTCGGTTTTAAGTGCGGAAGGAACTTTAGCAATTAGACTATGTCCCACTAAGAAGCTGTCAAAACGGTCCAGAATGTTAATTTTTTCAAAAGCACGATCCTAAAAATAATATACAATAGTTAACAACGTTAGCATGATATCAAAAAGTCTTAAATATATTTGCCCACTTCTGTCTGGTACAGTGTTCAGACTTATTCGAACATCCATCAGTTTTCTAATCTCTGATGATCATGATTGTTCAAGAATCACTACACAACATACCTGAGCGTTTTCATTTCCATTCTTAACTAACATCAAATCGTCAGTTATCCTGATACTTCTTTTATCACCAACATAACGAATCCAACCTATTGCTTTCTGTTGAGCACAACTAATCGAGAAACCCTTTAGACACCTGTACATGTCCTGTAGAACCTCAACAGCTGAAGGCTCGGCAAGCGTTACATTTATACATCCGATAAGTATTAAATATTTTAACGGCGACATTTTCAATTTTTAATTTATTGTCTGTGTGTAGTGACAAGAGCTGCTTAATAACTGTTATCACTACTGATTAATGAATGACAATTGAATTGATATGCAAGAAGTTTTATAGACTATGTATACGGAAGTAGAAATTAATGTAAAGGAATGTGCCGAAATGTGACCGCATTGTTATTATATGCAATTCTTTATGGTATGGTAGATTGTGAATGCTATTTTGGATGGTCGATGTGGAGTGGGATGTTATGTTTAGCAAGTTTTGGACACAAACATTAGGATATCGCAATTTTTTTTAATGACATTTTATGGACCGTTAATTCACTTTTCAAATTTCGATTTCGAAATTAGGCCAGAAACTGAAGATCTTCCTAAAAACAAATCTTTATGAGGTCCAGCTTCTAAGTTGTCTTTCACATTTTTGCCATCAGTTATTAGAATATTTTTTTATTTTTGTCTTTTCTGAGATTTCCTATGAATGTGACAAATTTTGTTTCCTACTATCCAAATTAATTGCATGTTAAAAAAACATAGGTATAATAGATTTATAAAACTGGGTCAGACTTGGAACTATATAGTGTATCTATTGCTAAAGCTAGTACCGGCTCCCTTCCTTAAAGCAGGCTCTCCAGTTCTTAAATTCTATGTGGTATGGATTCATTCCAAGATTATCTCGGTCTTCCCCTTTTTTTTTCTTTATAATGGGCTGGCTTCATTTTGTTGCTTTGTTAATATAGCTACTTTTTAAATCTCCGGATATAATCGCATTAAGAAAGTCTTTTTCTTATAGGATGTAATTAATTGCTCTTCTTTCCTCTACCATTCTTCTTATCCCCCCGTTGGTCATTTCGATTCCTCTCGTTTTTTCACAGCACCTCATTCAATCTCCGTATTATAATAATCTTTCTTGTGTCCTTGTTGTTAATAAATTATACTTTTACTGTCGAAGTCATAATGTTATAATGCTTTGGACTCTGTTATATTATATCATTTGTTTGGTGATCTTAAAAATGTTTTTGTTCCATATATCACTGGGTATTAGTCTATATTTTGATCTACTTTTTATTTCTTTATCATTTGTGCCTTGTTTACTTAGTTTAAATCCTAGGTATTTATATTTGCCTCTTACTCTAAATTTAACATTTTGGTATACTTCTAAGTATTCTTCTGCAATTACCATTATTCAGTCTTTTCACTTTGATCTGTGTATATTCTTATTTTATATGGATATAAACTTTATAAGTAGTTACTAGTTGTTTTTAGTAGTTCAATGCTTGCTAGCTGCTTTAACACAATGGTTTTGAGTGAAAGTGAAAAATGGATCAAATTTGAATTTTGGACGTGATTTAATTACTTTTTCCAGAAGAAAACAAAGCGAAGGATATCATTAGAGGATTAAGACCCTTGCTACGAGACGGTGAGACTTTGGGTCAACGAATATAGCGAGGCAGACGCACCAATGTTCTTGGAGCTCCAAAAACTGATCATTACAAACAATTTTATTACTACTAGTTAACTCGTTAAACTAATTAGAAGGTCTCTCTATTTTTAAATTTAAAAGTGCGTTACTATTTATTTGCGACATTTTATATATTTATCAAGGTAATTGGTAAATGACTTTGGAAATATATTTAGTTGATATGGGCAATACGTTTACAGATTTTTTTCTTTTTAATTTTAGTTTTGTCAATACACCCTGCACAAAAAACCCTTAGGACGCTCACAAATAAATGAAACATATGGCACTACAGGAAAATATTTCATATTAATAATTTAAACAAGTCTATTTACAATAAATAAAAACATAACTAATAAAAGTTTTACAAATAAGCTTTGTATGCCATTTCTTGAGAGGACATTTGTCTACCATATCCAGGGTGATCCCATCCACTGGAAACTGGCGGGTGGTCCACGACGTGGTGGTCCACATGTTGGGGGTAGTGAATTACCTCGTAATTGACATGCTAAAAATTATACAAGCGTTAACTAAGTTACATTTTTAACAAAATTTATCAAATATCAGCAAAAGTGACTAATGTAAAATTTAAATTGTAAAATTCACAAAACTATAAAATTGTTGTGTTTTTTAAATAATATAGTGCAAAATTTCGGTTTTCTTTTGAAAATCATTTCCACTTTACAACAATAAACAATTTGTGCCGGCTGTATCAATGTCCTGTTAGTCACACCAGCCCTTGATGCCTGCAATTGTTTTCTTAGAAGTTGTTTTATTGGGTGAGCTACTATGACATTGATATAGCCGCCCTTATTTAGTTTTGGGTTTTCAATATTTTTTTTACTGATTCCTAATTGTTCGTATAAAAATCCATTCTTACTGTGCATCTGTGTGCCTTTTTTTGTAACACAAAAGCCCCTATTATTATTTGGATAAAACTTATTATGAATTCGATTATGTACAGAATTATTTACTCACCTTTGGTTTGGTTAATTTAAATATCAACAACGCACCAGTTAAGACCATTGACAAAAGACCCAATGTCAAAGCTTTCCATGTCTTTAAAGCTATTAGAGTTAAGGCTAAGGGCACGAGAATTGCAGTCTTGAACTTCAATCCCAACAAAAACGGAAGGATTACTTTCTTGACAATTTTTGAAGAACGCCCTAAAACAACATTAATTAAAATTATTTTATTATCTCCTTAAATTTTTGGAAAAACTTACCCGTTACAGCTAGAGGTACTTTAATATCTTCAGGTTGAAAGGACCGAGGAACCAAATTGCCTAACACTCCGTTAGGGTTCAAAAGTGCGGGTGCTTTAGCGATCAGGTCGTGGGTTTGTAAAAAGTCTTCAAACTTTTCTAAGATGTCTTCTTGAAGGCTCCTTCCTTGCTAAAATAAATAGTTGAGCTTAAAATAATCCTGTAACTTAAGTTGAATTTATATGGAACTTTACAGAGAAATAATTTTAACACTAACCTCAACTTCTTCGGGGTTTTCCTTCCTAACAATCACTAAATCCTCAGTTATCCTTATTTCTTCCCTATCAACAACCTCACTGATCCAATTTAAAGCTTTGGGTTTGGCACAAGACACCGATAAATCCTGCAGACATGTTTCGTAGATGTCATTGAGTAAATCTACTGCAGAAGGTCCTTGGGCCGATGCAAGGACGACAAAGGTCGCTATAATCAATAGTTTCGAACGGACCATGACTGCGACCATCAATAAAAATACAAATGATAATAAACGATCACCATAGTAGAATATATAGACAATGAACGACGGAAATAGAAACCAATTGGAGGATCTGGGCTAAACGTGAGACGAATTGCTTGTTTTTTTGAGTAGAATCGCGTCAGAATTTTATCAAAATAAATTAATCGTGTGTCGCGTATGATTTGAATATGTTAAAGTTTAATGCAGATTTTCACTTTCCATATGAAGATAAGAATCGCCGTTCAGCAATAGTGTTTTTGGAACGTGAAAAAATTTTCTTAAAGAATATATGTTTTAATGAAAAAACATGAAGTGATATATTTGCTACCCGATATTTCGAAACAATAACAAGTTTAAGGATAAATGCTCCGCGTTCAACAATTTTTTTTCTAAGAGAAGTAGCTGTCATTTTTTAAAACTTAGTAATCATTATCAGCCCAGCCCTTTTGGGTCAGCCAATTTTCAGTCAATAATAAGGACGTTTAGAACTTAGGAACGAAATTAATAATAACCGTGTAAGTGTTATCAAACTTTGATAAATCGTTTACATATTTGAAGGTCAAAAGATAATTATTTAAAAATAATAATTTGAATCCCCTTCTTCTTCTCAATATAATAATATGGAAAGGGTCCATTTTTAGGCAAGTTGTATTAAGATGTCTATAAAAAAAGCTTGAATCGTTAATGCGTCAATATAAAAAAATCTTTAATGGTTAGGTACTTGTGCGCAACAAAACATACACGATATTGACTACTTCGAGATGTAACACAAGGCGACATCTCGTGAGGAACCTCTAGGAATATGATTATTTATGTTTCCTAAATTGTTTGTTTATACACAATAATGTTTTTGTATTGTTGGTAGTCTAACATACTTTTTTCCGACAAACAATCAGCTTTAAGTTACTAACAGGGGGACGGGCCAGGGACTAGACTTGGACCTATCGACATGTACCTATAATATCATACCATGAAATTGAAATATTGTCCTCTAGTTTTTCATTTTCAATACAAAAATTAATTAATATACGAACACTCTTTTACTGGATTTATAGAGTAATTATTGTAAATACTGGGATTAGCTCTGTGCTTTTGGGTTTTCAAAATTATTTTCATATCATAACTTAATGCAGGGCAGTGGTGACTCGTGATGTTAGAACCAGGTAGTGCCTGCATAAATGCATGGGATCTTCTCTGACTTTTCAATTTATTTATTTATTTACGGGATGTCCCCATTTATAAAAACAATATTATAATAAAAATATTCTAACCAACTAAATTATACAACTTATAGAGAAAAATACAAAAATATATTAAACCCATTATAACAATGAGAATAATACTATAATAATATATAGATATAAACATAATCCAGAACTGAAAAAGCAAATATTCAATCATCAGATTCAGAAACAATCACACACAATACATACCAAACTGAAAGTAACTCCCAAAGATCTACCTTATGTTTCCAATATGGTCTGCCAGACACCGCTTAAAAATTGTGTGTTTAGTCTCAATCAGATCAAAGTGCTGATTAAATTGATTGCCCAACATTTGAATTCTATTAATAGGAGAGAATCTACCATAATTTGTATGATGATATTCAATGGAAAACAAAGGCACATCCCTGAGAGTGCGACTACTCCATCTGAAGTTAATCAGACTCAGCAGATCAGAGCAATCAAAAGTATGGTTAAGTAGTTTATACATAAAGGTTAGATCGCAAATCAATCTGTAATCCTGAAGAGAATTGAGGTTCAACCTCGATCTCAGTTCCACCAGCGATAATCCCCGCAACCCCAGTCTCCAAGCACAAGTTTTGAGAAACTTATTTTGAACCCTTTCAAGGGTGTAAATGTGGTTTAAGTAATACGGAGACCAAACTATGGAAGAGTAGGACAAAATACTACGAACAAGTGTTAGATATAGGACTCTGAAAGCAGAGATTGAAAACTCTTGTGAGTTCCTAGTGATAAAACCAAGATTGCGAAAAGCCTTGCTAGACAGTCTATTAATATGGGGGATAAATGACAACGAGCTGTCAAATAGCACCCCTAGATCATTGATTTCAGTGACTCTCGAGAGATAATTTGAACTAATATGATAATCATACACCATATGATGTATAGCTTTAGAAAATGTTATAGCAAAGCATTTATCTTTGTTAAGGTAAAGTGCATTGGCAAGAGACCAATTATAAAGCGAATTTAAATCTTCTTGGATCATTCGGCAGTCTGACGAATCTGAGACTTTAAAAAACAATTTAAGATCGTCAGCAAATAATAAAAATTTGCGGAACTTGATTACATCACTAATATCATTAATAAACAAATTAAAAAGAAGGGGACCCACATGAGAATCCTGTGGGACACCTGAAGTAACTGATATGGCAGCTGAAGCCGAACCCCTGATGTTCACAAACTGAACCCTACCAGTCAGATAACTGTTTAGCCAAGAGAGCAACCACTCAGGAAACCCATACCATCTTAGTTTACAAATAAGCAAGGCGTGGTTGACCGTGTCAAAAGCCTTCGAGAAGTCCGTATAGATGGAGTCCACCTGATAACCGCCCTCGAAGGCTCTGACAATATAGTCCTGAAACAATACAAGATTAGTAGTGGTAGATTTGCCCTGTCTAAAGCCATGTTGTTGATCAATTAAGAGATTTCTGCAATGCCATGTCAGATGTTTATTTAAAATTAGCTCAAAAAGTTTAGGAATAGCAGACAACATAACTACTGGCCTATAATTTTTTATGCTATCTCTATCACCGTTCTTGTACACGGGAGTTATATAGCTGTCACGCCATTTATCAGGAAATACTTGCAAATGTAGAGATAGATTAAATAAAATTTGTAGAGGTTTAGATAAAGAGTATACACATCTTTTTAAAAAATATGTTGGAATGTAATCAGGACCATGGCTCAGCTTATCCTTAAGGCCAATGATGGCCTCAAAAACCTCAGAAAGGTCAAACCGAATAAATGGTATATCAACCGATTTTTCCGCTGTTAGGTTAGAGTTAAAATCAACCTTATCAGTGCGGTACACACTAGAGAAATGATCAGCAAACAGATTCGCTATATCCACACTTGAATCGGCCGACATGTCATTAAAATGCATGACGTTAGGGATTCCATGACTTTTATTTAGGGAGTTGACATGATTCCAAAACTGCTTGGAGCCCGAGTGAACTGATTCATCGATGGTAGTGATATACGATCTATAGCACTGTTCTGATAATGTTCTACACCTCGTGCGAAGACTAGAAAACAATAGGTAATCTGCAGCCGACCGGCTATATTTGAATTGTGAATGAGCAGCTTTCTTTGACAAAACAAGATGCTTTAGTTCCGGAGTGAACCAACGAGGAAACCTAGATGGTGTATAAGTTTTCTTAGGTACATAATATGATATTGCATTAGACAGCACACCATAGAAGTTATTGACTGAGATATTAATGTTTGTTTTGTCAAAGAGAGTGTCCCAGTTGATTGAACATAAATAATCGTTCAAGGCTTCAAAATTTGCACTCTTAAAATCTAAATAGGTGGTTTTATAGTTTGCAGGATGAACATTATCCCGCTGAGTAAAATCACAAATAACAGACACGTGATGATAATTATTAGGGAGTAGAGTATCAACTGCTGGTTGAACGGACAGTTTATGATAGTCACCAATACTACTAAAAATGAGATCCAAAAATACTCCATGCTGATTAGGTATCACATTGGATTGTGTCAAGTTTAAGTAAGAAAAATACTCGCAAACACGTTTTGCTGGATAATACTGTGGACACTCAGCTAGAAGACCTTCATCAGGCGAGTAGGCCCAAGTAGCCAGAGGTAGATTATAATCGCCAAACAAAAACATAGGCAAATCTGGATTGCCACTCATGATAGTTTCGACAGCTGAGCAGTGGGCAAGGTAGATGTCTTCTGTAGAATTAGGCGGAATATATACACCACCTAGTATGGCCGGTCCAGATCCAAAATCAACCTGAACAAAAAGATGCTCCACATTTAAAATTTCTGTCTTGATAAGTTTAGCTCTAAAATGGTCACGTATCAACATCAAAACTCCACCTCCACGCCGCTTACTACTAGTTCCCAAATTACGGTCTTGTCTGAAGATATGGTAATTCAGATTTGAGAGTTCGTTATTAGAGTAGTCGTCATTCAACCAAGATTCAACCAGAACGATAACATCATAATCACATTGAGAAATTGCACTACACAACTGGCGAAGCCTAGTACGCACCCCACCCAGATTTTGATAATAGAGTGATATTGAACTTACTAAACTTAGTTTTTTGAAGGAGGTTTTTTGCCAATGGTTGGGATACCATTAATAAACTTGATAAACAAGTCCGATTCGCCCTTTTGTTCACGAGTGCGAAGTTCAGTTAAAGTTGCCTTGAATTGATCTTGCTGAAGCTTAGTTTTATCTTAGCTTATCTTAATGACTCCATTTTTAATTCTATTACGTCTCATTATTGCATTTTTGACCAAACCAGCGTCTCTCGTTACCAGTTTTATCGGTCTATTTTTCCCTACAGAAACCTGTCCCACTCTCAAAACCTTAATAACGTCACTCTGGTCAAGCCCAACATCGTTGAAAAGTGGTGCAAGCGCTGCTTTATCGTCATCTATCTTCTGCTGTAGATTGTTACTCCTCGACTCAGGAACACCATAAACCACCAAGTTATTGGCCCTAGCAGCCCGGTCCTGGACTTCGCCAATCACTGACTCCAGGCTAGATAGGCCACCGATGTTCGGTTGCAAATTCTGGTGCTTAATAGTGTTAAGCTCTGCCTTCAATGATTTAATTTCCTCTTCAAATTGCATGAACTTATTTGTTAATAGGGGTATTTTCTTGAAAGAGAGGACACAGTCCTCACAGAAAAACAAAATAATTCGTTTCTGAACTACTATGGCCCTTTGTTCACTAGCACAGAGACCTGAGCATTTTTCCTTCAAGTGGAAAAACACACGGCAGCAGTCGCATCGTGGAGCCTTCTCAGCTTGATCATCGCCGATCGGCTTTGAACACTTGTGGCAAGGTTTCATCTTACAAATGTAACCTCAAAAATTTTTGAATCAACGAAATAAGCCTCGGGCAAGGAATACCTCAAAACAAATCCAACCAGTATACGCGGCACAAGGTATTCCACTAGATTCACGATAATTATCCTGAGAAATAGCCCTATGGCCACTAAAAACAAGAAAACCGGTCAGAGCAAAACAAAACACATGTGAAAATTTAGAGGTTAGAAGATACTGAGAAGAACTTTCCTTTGACTTCCATTGGTTTCTCAAGAACTGTTTAGGTCTTGTCACTTGTATAATTTTAACATCGGCTATGGCCTTGATTATTTGTATGTTTTTGATATAAAAATTGTGTGTTGTATAATGATGGCGTTTTTCTATTGCTATTAATAGTGATAGTGCCTCACTACTATGGGTTTGGACTGACAGGAAGCCAGTCTTTCGGTAGTTTGTATGTAGCGTTAGTCTGTTATAATATTTAAAAAAAAAATCATTTATCGTTTGCATATGGATGTCCTGATGAAGTAAGCGATTTCATTATGTATCTAAGTACGCCCCGTTTTGAATTACCTGCAACTAATTAAGCTCCGTTCTGCTTATGTTACACCACGAAGGTGCACCATAAGTGAGGACCGGTCTGGCCAATACCTTGTAGGGGTTGACCCTAGTCCCATGGGAAATGCTACTTGGCCTGTGAAACAGGAGATCGATAGACCCTTATTGACATAATGCAAGTTTTACTCTATTTTAGTCTTAGTCCAGTTTAGCCTTTGATCAAAGGCCCTTTGGTCAAATATAAGTCCCAGGTAATTCAACTCCTGGCACAAGTTTACTTGGAGTCCATTGACCCAGAGCCTTGTTTCAGGCCTGCGCACGGTGCTTCTTGAAAAAAAGATGGCGTTAATCTTGGCGGGATTCAGGCGAGTCTTCCAAGCCGAAAGCCATTTTACCAGTTCGATTACGTGGCGCTGCATTCGGCTAGCGACAATGCGCGGTGATTAAGAAGTCGTAGTAATTGCTGTATCGCCAGCGAGCGAAAAAATAGAGCTGTGTATAGTCCTTGCCAACTATAAGTGAGTTAAAAAAAAAACTCGATAAAACTCGTAAATATCGACAAAGACCCCGCCAGTCGATTTCAATAAAGTAGCCAGGGTCGAATTCGTTTCGTTAGTTTTTCAATATTATTTTTAATTTTTAAATTCTTGATGGAATTTATAATGAGGTTTTTAGAAATCGTAAATAGCATAATATAATACGAGATCACAAAATTATGAATTTAAGCAGAACTTCAGCTAATTAAGGAAAAAAACATATTTTTTTTGATTTTTAACTTACCGTAGATGTCTCAACTGAAGCTTTCATCCAGAGATACGTCTAAATAATCTTCAGTATCCTCTGCTAGAATTATAACAAATCTATCACCACCATTGAGAATAATTTGTCGCAATTCTCGATATTCTTCAAATTTTTAATTGTGCCCATATAAGTTCAATGGTGTTAAAAATACAAAAATGAGGCGGTAGCCTTAAAACAGTATGGCCGTATTTTTTGGATATATTGTCAATAACATACTGTTTTTTCCCATTGTTTAAGATAAAGTACTTCCAACAATTCTCTTATGGTATACGATTCTTCGAGAATTGAATTTCCTGTTTTTTGGTAATTTATGAATTTTTCTAGAATGGTAAGCTGCATTATCTAATACAATGACACTGTGAGATTTTAAGTTTCAAGTTAAAGAATCTTCAAACTGCTCCTCAAAAATATTTGGATCCATATTTTTGTGGTAAGCCACCTTACATTCTTCCAACTTTTTACCGCACAATTTAAGCAAATTATAAATACAACCAGTCGTAGATCCACAATGCAAAATGACAATACGAGATCCTTTGCTTGGAGGTATATCTTTTAATTGACATCTGCTAGAGACATGAGTCCAACCTTTTTTTATATTTAATATACCTGTTTCCCCCTTTTTCCAAGTTCATTTATATTTTCTAAATGTTCTATTCGCCATTTTACGATTGTGCTACTTTCCATTATTGCAGCATGCTTATTAAAAATTTTAAATTTGAATTCCAGTTTTTTAAGCCTTCGTCGTCAAGTGCTTTCTGAACAAAGTTTTTCGAGCTCTTGAAGTTTTTTTACTGATACAGGAACTTATTAATATATATAATATTATATAAAATTATTTTTATATTTTTAATTAAGTAAACTTCTTAGTAGTTTGGCTGTAGCCAAATCCAAATTTTTAGGTTTACCTAAATCGGATCGTTTTTCCTTTGTTTATGTTTTTTCAATAGTTATACTGACTTGGCGCGACATTCAAAAGTAAACAATTTTGTTTATTACATTTGTATTTACATTACATTTTACACCTAACTCGCTTCTCATCCATAAGGCCTAGTATAACTATTTTTGGGGTATATTCTTAAATTGACAATATTATTCATATATAAACTATTTTTATATGGTAAACCATTAAAAATAGTAATCTCGGTTTAAGAATACATCAACCCGGCTCAAATCTCAAGAAACTTTAGCAGTCTGATTGGCCAAGTCAAGGCCAAATTTCTATACCATCGCTAACTTTTATTAGGGATAACGTTGAAGTTTCAGCTGTGAACAATCGGATGACGCGCATATGACGGTGCATTTCAAAAGCGACAACGGGGTGTACGAATTAACATAGCTGACGAGTTCGTACGTATATGTAGAAGTATTAAAAATACATATTATTGTAGAATGTTAATTTAGGAAATAGAATAATAATTATTTTAGGCAGCCCTGCAGCTCTTATTAAAAAGCCGCCACTAATGCAGGGGTTAATCGATAAGAAGAAGGAAAAGAATTGAATAAAAATGCTTACAAATTAATTTATTATCACAAGTCTTGTATATTAAATTTACTTATCTAGCTGATACAACACCATTTACTTAAACATTATTTTACATAGCAATAAATAAATAAATAAATAATAAATTATTATAAAGTAAATATGTACACTTAAAACTAACCTTGCATAATAAATAAATTTCTGAATTATTAAACAAAATATTACGCACCAATTTAATCCCAACACCAAATCTAAAATTTCGTCTAACAATTCAAAATTGCTACCAGTTTTCCGAAGTCAAATTAGGGTAGGTATGCACTTAAATTCCTATGTTATTTTGTCGAACTAGATCAAACTCATTCATTGCTGCGTTTATACAAGGCACATCCGATCAAGGATTGAGCATTTTATCCTAATCAGTAATTATTTCCTAAAATCTACATTCATCTACAATCTTATTGCAGTGTAGAAATTTTAAGAATGCTATATATATATATAACTAAGTAGGTATATAGAATATTTAAAATTTCATATTTAATAACTAGTCTGACTTTCATTAATACTAGTAGTAGCTCTATATTATTATAACTATTTTACTTATTTTTACTTTTACTTGGCACAGTTGGAAAAGAGTTTAGATATCTAAATTAAACCGCGTAGATGTCAATTTAATTTTAGTTTGCTATGTATTTAAATATCATTTCCTTTATAAAAAGCAAATATTTAATTGCCTTTATTTTTCTTTATTAATCGAAAAGATCATTCGTTAAAAACAGAGAAGTTTCAAAAAATATAATTTCTATGACGCCTAAATTTTGAATTAATTCTATAATTTCAGCATCACTGTATCTCATACATGCACTGTAAATAATTAGTAACTTTAACATAGTATATAATATATAAGGTGTAACGACGGGTTGTTTTAATAGTGTTCTAACTTAATGCCTATTTAAACACCTAATTAATTTAATTGTAAGAATTTATAATTTTTTGGCCAGCCTATTTCCTTTACAATGCTTAAACCAAATCTACTACTAAATACAAATTGTATAAAATATTCTAGTTCGTTTAATTTACAAATAAAACCTTATCTTTTCTCAACATATATGTTGACGACAAAGCATTATTTTCGTACTTTGTCTTTGGTTTTCTTTGTTCTCTTAAGCCTCTTAGCTCTACGCAATAAACAGTCAACATTTATAAATTAACTAAATTACTTTTTTAAGCGAGTACATGGTTATACCCAATATCGACAGTAACCCCATTATCTACAATAGAAACATTTCAGAATAATTTCTTCTAAATAACAAAATAACATAAAAGCCTAAAATGTGTTAATCAACTCGGAGAACGGAAGCTATATGTATTATTCTTCTACTGTCAACATAATCTTGGTCTTAAATACTATTTAATCATTATTTCTAAAGCTTACAATAAAATATTTTAAGTTGTCAGTTGGTAGTGATGAAGGTGTTTCTTTGTTCTTGGGGTTAAAAGTAAAGAAAAGTTACTGAATTTGATTAAAAGTAATTATTAGCAGTTAATAGTTATTTATGATATTAGTGTTAAAAGTACATTTTTAAGGCACGCATGTGGAAACTTGCAGAACGAGCGAAGCGACCAAAAGAGTGCCTTAAAAATACTTTTAACACAGACATCATACAATATTTTTTCTACAAACGGCAATAAAAAGCATACAATAATTGAAAATTAAATGTTTATAATATCTTACATCCAGATAGTTTCTAATAGCATCGTATATTTATATTAAATTAGCTAGCAACGATCATTGTTGGCTGATTTGTTTAAAGCAAAATTAAAAATTTGAAAGGTCCTGTCAGTTTTATTAAAACGCTAGCGCTGGCTGTTGTGATTTGCCAAAAATGCAAGAAATAGAAGAAATCGATCCAATTAAAGACATAGAAGAAGCTGCTAACAGAGCTACCTTGGATTTACTGCCACGAAAATCAAGAATTCAATATGAGATTGCTCATAATAAATTTATAAAACGGTGTGAAAACCAAGGCGTTTCTGGAAAGTATTCCGAAAACATATTCCTGGCTTATTTTGAGAAAAAGGCAAAGGTATGGAAGTCATGTTCTCTTTAGTCCCATTATTCAATGATCAAAGCTATGCTACGTGTAAAGAACGACGTAGATATTAGCAAACATTTTAAATTGATTGCCTACTGGAAGCGTCAAGGAGAGGGTTACCCGGCCAAAAAATCAAAAATTTTTACTAGAGACCAAATTGTAGTTTGTGAAGTGCGCACCGGATGATGAGTACCTTCTGATGATAGTAGCTACGATTGTAGGAGTATTTGGTTCCTGCCGCAGGGGGGAGCTTTTGTCAGTTGACTCTTGACAACGTGGAAGATATGGAGACTTCATTATTTAGTTATTAAAATATCAGATACCAAAACAAAGGTACCACAAAATTTCACTATCGTTAAAAAATTTTATTTGTATTTTTATCGAAAATGTACATATCTTCGTCCAGCAGATGTCGTACATCGGCGGCTCTTAAAATATGTAAAAGGTAAATGTACCAGAAATCCGGTCGGAATTAATACGTTCGGAAAATTTCCTGCTGCTATAGCAAGATTTCTGCAACTTCCAAATTCAACACTCTACACGGGGGCATTGCTTTCGCCGTTTCTCTGCGAGCTTACTTCTGTTCAATCCTCCTCAACCGCGAAGAACAGCAGAACTGAGGAAGGAATTTATTTTTCAATTTTTTTTAATTTTACTAATAATGTAAGTGTAAATAAATAAAATATAAAAAATGTTTTTTGACGTTTTTTTGAAAAGAATGACATTTTACTTTTAACACTAGTGCCTTAAAGTAGGTATTTTAAGGCACTAGTGCCTTAGGCTAACATTTCTAAGGCTAGTAGACTTTGTTAAATATTTCATTTTTAACACGTTTATATTTTAACAGGTGCGCAGTTTTATGAAAAGAGGGCAAAAGGATGCCAATTAAGTGAAGGGGGTCAATTTCAACAAGTTTTATATATTGTCAGTTACTCATTACACACAGGTGCCAACCTGTAATGTGTTTTATTTTTCCTATTAAATTAATAATAATTTTGCAAGTTTTTTTACTCAAAAACGCATCGCAGGAAAACAACTCACGAGAGCTCTTATGTTTCAAATTGAACGGTGAATTTATGTACTAGTTTTTTTCTTAAAAATATCGAAGTCAGTACCTGTAGGCACGCCAATATTAAAGGTTAAAATTATTTCTGTGTTAAAAAATATGCACCGTAATTAACTATCGCTACTTACTAAATATCACTGCAATATCTGAAGTAGTTGCGAAAATATTAATTAATTTCCAGTTTTTTCCTAAAACTTGAACACCACGTAGTTTCGTAACGGAACATTCTTGGAGTTGAGGAGAGTCCGACCCTGTAGCCCGCTTTGTATTTGACCGACCACGCAATGGTATTTTATCATTTAGTTGATTCATGACCCTAAAGTGCAACGGTACAATTTTGGACAAACTATACCTACATTTAAAATTTTGCTTCTACCTGGCGATAGATATATTTCTTAACCATCGAAAATATAAAGAATCTCTTAAGGTGTCGATTATGGGTATAATCACTATGGGCTCAAGACAGATACCTTTTCTAATATCTAAGATACTTCAGTGTTAAATATACAATTTTGATATAGTCTCAGACAATCTCGTTGATCTTGTCCATCTCTTGCAGCTTGAACGTACTTATAGAAACGGATCACAGCTGAATTAGTTGAAGTTGGTTTTTGAAGCTCACTTGAATCCCTAAAAAATTAAGCATATTTTAGCATAATAGCCACTTCGTGTCTTCGATTTACCTAAACTTTAAAGCGTGTCATCACCGTCACATTCTATAAAAATTAATATGTATCTAGTATGTTTTTTTACAGTGCAACCAATCCCTTGATGTTTTAAAACACTAGTCTATTCTACTTTAATATTTTTACTATACTTTCTCCGGATATTAAGCAAATAAACATAAAAACGCCTATAAAGCTAAAAAATACTTTTTTAAGCGGTATTCCTCCACGAGGTATTTCCAAAAACATACCTGAATAAATTTAAGATCGTACGAGTATTTACCGTTCAAATTATAGCCGCCTAAGCAGCTGGGTTGACTCTTAAACTACTTTCTCTAAATAAAAATAAAAGAAGGTTCATAAAGTTGATGAATATACTAAAATACGTATTCTTTGCTCTTAATAATTATTTTCTTGTCAAGCTACTGCACTGATAAAACTGTGGTCCCTTAATTAATAAAATCTGATTTATTTGGTGAATATATATACAGGGTCCTGCAATAGTGCGTCAGGCTTCCATAGCTCCTATACGAATTTAGTTAGGAATTTCATTCATATGCTAACTTATACTGTATCATACGGGGTACTTCAGGAAAATATTTTTTTATATACAGGGTAGCCCAAAAAAGTGTGGACATAAAAAGTTTTGATTTTTTAAATGGGATACCCCATATTTTTTTGCATATTTAGATTTATGCTATTGTCCTTTATAAATGCCTAAAATTTTGTTTGATTTGCTTTTTTAGTTTAAGAGCAATCAATTAAAAACTAAAAAAAAACATATTTTGCAGTCGTGAAAAAAATATCAAAAAAACAATCTAAAATTAGTTTTTCAACCACGGTATGAAGTGAGTTTAATGACAAGAGGTTTAAAGATACTATGAATCGAATAGTATTTATCTATTTTATACAGGGTGTTCATAATATGGTTTCAAAAATGACACATTTCAAACCTATTTTTCTCAACTTTTCCAAATGGAACACCCTGTATATTATTTCGGTATTTTATATAAAATACACAAGCAATTTTTTTTTGTAGTTGAAGCATATAAGTTATTTCCAGCCGTTTTCGAAATAAATGCAAATTTCATAAATTATGTTGATTAAACAGAGTTTATTTTTAAAATTAAGCGTAGGCGACTAGACTAATATTTAAAAACTACAGTAATTGTTCAAAATGTCTTCCATTTTGTTCTGTGCACAAGCCAACACGCTTTTCAAAAGATCTGTTTACTTCTCTTAACATTTCAGGGGAAATGCTCGCAAACACGTCTCTTATCCTTTGCTGCATATTATTAGCAGTTGTAGGTGGATCTTTGTAAACAATTTGTTTTACGTGTCCCCATAAAAAAAAGTCTAGTTTTGTAAGATCCGGCGATCTAGCTGGCCAGACCGTGGGTCCATTTCTACCGATCCATTGGTTCGGAAAGGTATCATCAAGATAATTTCTTACCTCCCGTGAAAAATGTGCCGGAGCACCATCTTGCTGAAACCACATCCTATTTCTTGTATATTGCGGAACGTTTGCCAATAAACCTGGTAAATCATTGCGTAGAAAGTTTAAATACATGGGTCCATTAAGATGACCTTCAAAGATATGAGGACCTATCATAGTTTCACCAACAATTCCACCCCACACATTTAATGACCACTGATGCTGGTGATCGATTTGTCTCATATATCGCGGATTTTCCGTGGAGTAATAATGAAAGTTATGTCTATTTACACTACCGGTGTTATGGAAGGTTGCTTCGTCGGAAAATAAAACATACTTGAAAAACATTGGATCCGCTTGTATTTTAGTGCTTGCCCAGGCACAAAATTCGGATCGATTTTGAAAATCTCTATCGCTGAGCGCTTGATGCAATTGAATATGATAGGCATGGAATCGATGCTTTTTTAAAATCCGTTGCACAGATCGTTCACTTATACCTGTTGCGTTACCGATTTTATTTTGGCTTACGTGTGGATCTTCTGTGACTGTCAACAACACCGCAAGTTCATTTTCCTCGTTAGTAGCCGTCTTTGTTCTTTCTTCTTTTGTATACACAACATTTCCTGTTTCAACAAATCTTAGTAATAATCTTTTAAAACTTTTTTCTTCCGGGCGCCTTCTCTCTGGATAACGTGACGCATAAATTCTAGTTGCTAACAAGCAATTTTTTTCGCTCTCGCCAAGTACAAAAATCATATCGACCAACTCATCTTTATTAAAATTCATTTTAATTTCTTATAACTTATTCGCCCGATATTACACCTTTTTAAAATGAATTAAAGAACTTGTCAAACTAAGTATAAGAATCCATGTTTTATTTCAAAGCCTACTATGGGCTTTAGGGATAAAACTTACTAATGAACCTTTTTGCTGGTATTTCAATTGAAATGTTAAAAGGAAAGTAAACAGACCTTTTCAAAAACATGTTGGCTTCTGCACAGATCAAAATGGAAGATATTTTAAACATTTGCTATACTTTATAATTATTAGTAGGTGTAGTCGCCTACGCTTAATTTTAAAAATAAACTCTGTTTAATCAACATAATTTATGAAATTTGCATTTATTTCGAAAACGGCTGGAAATAACTTATATGCTTCAACTACAAAAAAAAATTGCTTGTGTATTTTATATAAAATACCGAAATAATATACAGGGTGTTCCATTTGGAAAAGTTGAGAAAAATAGGTTTGAAATGTGTCATTTTTGAAACCATATTATGAACACCCTGTATAAAATAGATAAATACTATTCGATTCATAGTATCTTTAAACCTCTTGTCATTAAACTCACTTCATACCGTGGTTGAAAAACTAATTTTAGATTGTTTTTTTGATATTTTTTTCACGACTGCAAAATATGTTTTTTTTTAGTTTTTAATTGATTGCTCTTAAACTAAAAAAGCAAATCAAACAAAATTTTAGGCATTTATAAAGGACAATAGCATAAATCTAAATATGCAAAAAAATATGGGGTATCCCATTTAAAAAATCAAAACTTTTTATGTCCACACTTTTTTGGGCTACCCTGTATATAAAAAAATATTTTCCTGAAGTACCCCGTATGATACAGTATAAGTTAGCATATGAATGAAATTCCTAACTAAATTCGTATAGGAGCTATGGAAGCCTGACGCACTATTGCAGGACCCTGTTGGTAATAAATAAATGTGATTTTAATCAACTAAGTTTTATTTATCTTATTATTTGTAAAATTATTTGACTGTTGGTGGATTTGTGTCAAATCATGGAACCTTTCAAACAAACATCTTACTAAAAAACAACTAAAATGACAAAATCTAAATAACTAATTTAATCGAACTAATTTTCATTTAGGAACTAAATTCCGTTAATCGCTAGTTAAATCACCCAATAGAGAACTATTTAAATGTCTAGGTCATTTAAACTAAATAATTATTTATTTACATTAAATCCTTAATATAAAACAACCAAATATTTACAAATAACTAATTATTTAATCGAAGTACATTTCAAGTTTAGAACTAAATACCTTTAACCCTAATTTAAATCCTTCAATGCCTTACATTTCATGGGGCTTTGAGTAATTTGATTGGTTATACAAAAGTGGCCTGATAAATCATCATCGCGGTTTTGGTTATTGGTGTTAGATCTTGTCTTGCAGAAATTTATGAGTGAGAGTGAAATCTTCTTTGTTAGTGGCACAGAAGTTAGTGGTTCCAGCAAAAATAAAAGTAAGATATGGGGGATAAACGTAATATGAATCATTATTTAGAAGATTGGGGTATATCGAGGGGAATATCCCATCTGTTAGATACTTTTTAAGGTAGGAAACCATATTTGAATATTTTAGTTACGCATGAAACGAGTTAAAAAAATGAGATAAGAGGCAAAGAAAAGAAAGTAACACCTAATTTCAAATTTTAAACACAAAATCTTTTTAGAGAAATGTAGCTAGGTATTTATAAATCATAGCTACCTAGGTGTATTTTTTTAAATTATTTTACAAATAAGACAGTTTTTCTCAATTTTCACCATATTTCAATACCAATCAAACCTTCTAACGTAATATAATTAATATAATATTAATAATTATTGTACCTATTATTTGCAAATTTGCCTTTATTTCATTTTTATCAAAGTTATTAACTTCTTTATAATGTTTTATTGACGTATATTTTAAGGGGGACAACAACAAATGATGGGTTTATACAGCAAAATAACATGAC
Source organism: Polydrusus tereticollis (assembly GCA_963920685.1). NCBI lineage: Eukaryota > Metazoa > Arthropoda > Insecta > Coleoptera > Curculionidae > Polydrusus > Polydrusus tereticollis. Next base: position 140,790,199 of record OY987328.1, read on the forward strand.
ATAAAAATAAAATAAGAGTTGAATCTAAAGATCTGCCATAAGACGTTTATAGAACCAAATAACATAACATAAAAATTTGAAATAAAATAAGAGATGGTTATCTTTTGAACTTTTATGTTTATTTTATGTGAAAATCGTTGTACGCGTGCGCGTAATTTGTCATAACGTTTATTTTCGGCACAAATGTGTTTTTTCTGTGGGTTTGCCTTATTATTTGAGCACTATAAACAATTTGATAAGGTTTGTGATTATTATGGTATAGGTACTGATTAAACCATATTCAATAGCAATAGGGGATTTGATCTGCTTATTTCTTATTTTAAAGTGACGTCTGTATTAACACGTACTTGGATAAAATAAGAACTGATTTGAGTAATCTTTCTGATCTATTTAAAATTTAAAGAAGCTATTTAAACCAAATAAAATGATACTTGGTCTAAATAAATATAAAAGACAAGGTAAACAATTATGTACTTGAATAAAAAAAACAACGACTTTGGTGAAAATTACCGGTTTATAAATCCAATCACTTAAATTGTTTAATTAAATAACGTTGTTGTTACGGCAAATATATATATATATACAGGGTGTTATGGAAATGACTTATTATTTTTTAACCCGTAAATCTATAGGTCGAGCCGAATTGGGGAAAAATTGCGTTAAATGGCGCTCGAAGCTAGAAATTCGAGAAAAATGCCTTCAAAAATTTAGCTCAAAACACCTACGCGCCAATGATCAAACAGCTGATTCGTACTACGTACTTGTCAAAAAAAAAATTGTTGACAAAAATCTGACAGTTACTGTCAGATAGTCTTTAGATATCGTCAGCCCAAAACATGTGTTTTGAGCAGTGTTGCCACATTTACTACATCAGTTTCATCAGATAACCTTTTTTGAATATTTAATTTTTTCTACTTAACTTTAATATGCTTTAGTTTCTACCCTATTACACGAAAAATTGTCTACGTATTGCTCTAGTTTTATTTGTACATACCTTGAAATAAAAAACATATCGGCAAGAAATCCACGTTATACCGTTACCATTTCAAATGATTCTAGCGGGACATTTATTCACTTTAACAACACATTAACTGTTCGGGACATTATCAAGTTATTAGCTCTTTAATTCTGTGTTATTAATACAAGAAATTACTAGTTATAGACTTAGAAATACTTTATAACAAAATCCGGATTGAAAACAACGCGACACACGTTTGATACGGTTATGTTCTTTCTCTTCTTCTGTGACTTCTGTTCTTCTTGGTAATGATAATAGCTGGCTCATTGTCGTCAAGACAGGTGGCCATTGCAATTAAGAATAATAATTACGGTATCAAATCCAGTCCTCTTAACTGGACACACAACATTTAAACACGATAGTCCAGGGGGCGGGAAATGTGATTTGTTGCTGTTCTGTGATTGGGTACTGAGCAGTTCAAAGTCAATGAGCGCATTCGGGAGACGAAACTGCTCCGGAGCAGTTCCTAAATCGTCTTGTTGTGTCGACCGCTACTTTTACGACACTTTCCAACATGTTACGGAACGGTCGCCATTTTGGGTAGCATCTTTCACTTCCGCTGCTTGGAGAGAGCGGTTCGTTATGTCAATGGGGAAATGACGTATGCAACAAAAGTTTGGTTACGAAGAACGTAGTAAATAGAATGGAGGAACAAAACATATACATTAAACAGGAAAACGTACTTTTTAACTGCCACCAAAGAGTTTCAACCAAGGGATGAGTATATTGGTAAGCTTCACAAAACAAGAAAGGTTAATGTTTGTTACGCACAGCTGATATGGATTTGACATTTGAACCAAACGTGATGATCTTTTGGTCGAAATAGTCGAAATCCATGGAAGCCGACGAATCGGTAGCGGTTGGATCATAACCGGTAACCACTGCGGAGCAGTTTCGTCTCTCGAATGCGCCCAATGGCTTCATATGTGGCTTCATAAATTTGTTTTTAATATCATTTCTTATTATTCATTTACTTGCAACGGCATAAAATTTGTTTGCGTTTTGCTGCTGGAGTGTATAGTTGTTGAATAATGTGATACACATGTGATGGGAATGTTTTGTGATGTGATAGTTTATCTGTGTAAATTTCCAGACATAGGGCTTGTTGTTGGTATCTACGATTTTTACTCAGCGAAGTATTATGATAGCAATACAATTTCATGGGGTGAGTAAAAACTATACCTATTGAATAAGGCTTGTTTAATTGAAATCGCAGTATAGTTTTTGATTTAATCTTTTTTAAAAAACCTAAAAAAAAGATTTTCCCGAATACTTGGCAACGTCGCAAGGTAATCAGCTGTCTGTAGAAATTCCGCCAATTTGTCATGTCAAAAACACGTGTTTAGGGGTAATGAACTTTCATAGAGGCACAGATGGTCCGGTTTTAAGGTATTTCACAAAATTCAAAATACTTCCGATTTTAGAAAAAAAAACTATCAAGTGTAACTCTAGGCCACCCCAGGAGTGGCCCCTTAAAATATAATAAGTCATTTCCATAACACCCTGTATATATATATGTAAAACAAAAGTAAAACAAATATATACTTGATAAAATATGTATAAATATTAATCAAATAAACATTTTGTTAATTTAACTTTTAACCCATTTACTTTAGGTCATTCAAGCGGCTTATTTAAGTTAGGTTAGTATTAAGGAAATACATATTTGCTTGAACTTTGTATTCAGTGATTAATTCCAAATAAAAAGCAATCTGTATCAAATCAGATGATACTAATTGAGGCAAATAACCCCTTGGTATTTTTCAAATACATATTTGTTTGGCTAAGGAAACAAATATTCATTTGAGTCAATGGAAAATTTTTTTAATTCAAATAATTAATTTTATCAGTGTGCTTTTAAAAGCATACAAAATAATAAGCTGCAAATTCAGGGAACGAATTTATTATTTTGTGAGTTCTAACTTCAGGACACGAAGGCCAAACTTGTTTTTGTGTTCTCTATGAAACACTTCGATAAAGTATTGCATTGAAATGCGGACAAAACTGCAAGTGCATTAATAAATACAATTAATAATTCAAAGTGTGTTCTTTAAATACCGGAGTAGGTTACCGGGTAAATTTCTAAAGTGAATTATCAGCGAAACATAGCAGCGCGTAGCGGTCAAGGTTATCAATTTCAATTAAGCGATAATACAAAATACTTGTTTTTTTAGATACGTGCAGGTGCGAAAAAATATATTTTTGATTTGGGCGAACAATTAAATTAAGAAAATAATACAGACCGAAATTAAATGACCCTAACTAGATATTTTTCTTCGCAATTTTACTTTTATAAACTTGGAAGTAAGAAACACTTACCTGCTTAACTCAACTGAGAGTAGATTACTGTGGGGACTAAATTTCGTTGGGTTTTTATACATGCTGCAAATTAGACGCTCCTTGCAGAACTCATCATTAAATCCTAGTCCTTGTAGGATTCTGTCAATCTTCTCCAGAATGGGAGAGTATAGAGAATCGTGAGTTATTGAGGCAGCTTGAGAGATTTCCTAAAAATACGGTTAATATCACCTAACTGTTTTTCCGACGTAGCTACTGTATCGTATTAAAGTATATTTAATTGAATTAGAAAACTATTCTTGTAATAGAACTTCAATGAAAAGGTTTAAATTTATTTAAAATGCGTGTTAAAATTGTGAGCCAAGGGTGGCAGGGTAACGAGGGTACAGAGATGAAAGTGAACTTTTTCAATTGTAATAACGCTAGTACAATAAAGAAAAGTTTTAATAATTACTTGTTTAAGGTATACATTTTAATCAGTAATTATGTTGTATAATAATATATCGTTTAATAGCTAAACTGTTGCGAATGAGGGTTGTTTCATTTTAATGTAACGGTTAATTAACGGTGTAGCATTTCGTTGCTGCATAAAGATATTTCACAGTACTGTCATGTATGATGGTACAGGTAAACACTTTGAATATACAGTATACAGTGAACCGGTTTATTATAACTTATAACTTATTAGGCATTACCTGTCCCAGATTTTTCTTAGGTGTAGCCTTAGATTCCTCAACAACTTGAGGTTTCTGCCCCAGATGTTTCTTAGGTATAGCGTTAGATTCCTCAAAAACTTGAGGTTTATTACTCTCTTCTGTGGTCGCTTTGTCAATATATCCAATATTCTGATGAGTATCTATATTGTTTTCAGTCTGAACAGGATTCCTAGGATCGTATTCCATGGATTGTTGAAAATCATATTCAACTGTTGGCACCGGCTGTCTCCTGTTGACTTCCTGAGCAGCTGGAGCATATTGTGCAGGCGACTTGTAGATAGGTCTATGATTAAAATTGTCTGAATTAAACTCTTGCTGGAGGCTAACCTGGCTTGACTGATACTGCTGGTCGTAATGGCTGGGTTGGAAAGGATGCTGTACTGAAGTTTGCTGGTGAACAACGTGTTGTGGTATGTATCCAGGTGGAAGTTCAATACCTGGTCCTACAAAAAAAGATCGTTAGAGTAATCTAACACATATTTTGACAAATGGCATGGCTAAAATGGCGAGGGACTAATATATTCAATTGCCTAAAAATACTGATTTATAACATAATTGTGTGTCTCTAGTCTATGGGGCCATAGAAGATCTGTTCTTCTAGGAGTATCATTTGAATATTTAATAATTAAGCCAGTTTCGATTTGAGTGTCCTTCAATATAAGACTTTTTGCGTCATTCACTTTCTTCGTAATGAAAGTAAATAAGTACGAAAAATTTGACGTCACTTATTTGTTTCAAGCGATTAATCCGGTTGTTCACGGTTTTCTTTTATTCTTGCTCTCTAAGCAGAAACAACAGCCATTTGAGAACGTGTTATGTGGTTTGCCGCATGACAAACTGTAAAACATCTTCAGTCCTGTTTAAGTTTTAAATCGTGTCTAATAAACGTCAAGAGCTTTTGAATAATTGTGCAAAATAACAACGAACATGGTGGTTACCACGCGTGAAGATTCATTCACATGGAATAAAATAATTAGGAGTATAAAAAAATAGTTCTAATAAAGTTAGCAGTGATTAATGCAACTGGATTAAGAGAGAACATATATAGACATACCATCTGGTATTGTTGGTCTCTGTATTCTACCAGGATCAATTTGTGGGCCCCTAGGTGGTGGTGGCCCTAGTCCAACGGGCTTGTTTGCATAAGGTACAGAAGCTGCTATTTTTGTAGGCGGCAACTTGTTATTGAAGTAAACAGCTTGCTGCTTTAGGTTTTCTTGAAGCTTTATGGCTTGGTTCAGTTGTTCTTGCAGTCGAAGGTTTTCTTCTCGTATTCGTATTCGTTCTTTTTCCAGTCTTGCCTTTATCTAAAACATATCGTTTAACTAACCTCAATTGAATCTATAGAAAAAAAAGAGGAAAACACACCGTACGAAAGCAATAAGGGCGTACCCTCGATATTTTACAAAAAAGATTGGTCATAAGGTATGTCAATTGTTTATTAAAGTTTCATTGATGCATATATTTTAAGACAAAAAGTGATTGGGGGACATTAAGCCAAATAAGTAAAGTTTAAATACTCACAATGGCTTCTTTTTCTGCTTTGGCCAACATCCTTTCAATTTCATTGGAGGTCAAAGGTCGATTTGGTTTCCGTCTAGTCGGTTTGCCGTAAGGTAATATTTCGTTGTCATCTCGGGTTGGATCTTTTCTATGTGATATTAGACTGTGAAAAATAATTACTTTTAATAATATTTCCCATTAAAAATTGGGTTTCTTAGAGTCTATTTATTTACCAAACCTCTTACTGTTGGTGAATCCCCATTAAATCTACTTATACAAATACAATACATTTAAATCAATAGATTTTTTTTCGTTACTTTAAATCAATTAATAGTAATAATAAATTGAAATATCCGTTATAATATGTTCCCAATAGTATGCGTTCTAAACACCAGCGATTTCTTCATGTAAGAGATCACTAACCATTCATGAAGAATGGTCAGGTTGATAATTATATTGGTAATCGGAGGGGAAGTCGGGGTGAAACAGGAAAGTGCGGTTCGGTCATCTTCTATACTAAACATGAATCATGCAGAGGTACTAATATAAATTATTTAAGAAGCAAGAGCAAATTTGTATATTCAGGAAGTATTTATCCGTAGTTTTGAAAGGGTATACCGCATGACTTGACGGTAGATTTTTGTTTCTTTATATTAGAGGCACGGTAAAGAATAGCTATTTACCTAACAAGTGCGGAAAGTGGTTACTTCTCTAGAAAATAACTATTTGTGTATTAAGCGTGTAAAGTGTAACATTGCCGCTCTGAGCGAGAGGATTGACGCGCATATTATTGATTTAGTAGTAGTAGTAGTAGTAGGTGAGGGGAGGCACACGAACCTGACAATTAGACCAACTGCGATCCTTTTTACCTATCCCTGGGTCTTCCCCCATCTACTTTACTACCCAGGCCCTCGCCAAACCTCCCCGGCCTTCTCATGAAGGTCAGGACGTTACTCCAAGCAAGGGTCCTAACTTCCTCCTGTGGGATCCCCACTGTCCCAAAGACTTATCGTCTCCGTCTCAAGCGCACAAGAAGTGCAGTGGTTATACATACATATCGGGTCCTCCTCCACACCCATTGTATATAGGTGCTTCCTTAACTTGCAATGTTCTGTCAGAAGTCCTACCAGAGGATTCAGGGCACGCCTACTCTTGTTAAGAATCTATTCTACCTTGGCCCTATCAGGCCAAGGTATGAAATCTTTGGCCTGTCTAGAGCCTGGCGTCTGCCGCCATTCATCCTTGGTGTGGTTGGCGGCTCATTCCCTCAGGGCTGTCCCTTCCCGTTGTTTTGATATGCCTATTGCTGGTTTGGGTCCTAGTTAGGAAACTCCGGCTCCAAGTCTGGCGAACTCGTTGGCCGTCTCGTTGCAATGCACTTCGCAATGTCCAGGGACCCAGACCAAGAATACCTGTTTCCGTTCTGTGAACCTCCCAAGTGCCTCCGCATTATTGATTTAAATACTGTCTTACTGGTCACAAAATTGTTGACATGTGTCAAACACCCCTTAATGCCTACTTTCAAAATTGGGTCATACATGAGGAACACCAGATGTTTTATAATGGTTGTCAAGGTAATCAGGCGAGAGAGCGTTTCGATTATTATATCAACCCAAAAAAAAATCCAGATGGCCTGGAATCATCATTTCTTATAAATAAGTGTCAATAAGACATATTATAGAATATATGTGTTTTTCGTCCCAAATCCAAACATTACATTATTGATTAATAAACTATAAATCAAATATGAAAATATATTTTGACCCAATATACAAAGAATTTTAAAATAATTCTTCAAAATATCCTTCGTCTATGGATCATTTGTAAGTTCAAAAGACTTTAATTATACTCACTGTAAAAAAAATTAAAGTGGGTGGTGGAGAGGGCGTGACTTTAAACGGAGGGTATCATATCTATTTGTATTGTTTTTGTATAACTTTCAGAATTAAAATGTCGTATAACTCGTTTAACCCCTGCTTCCCCTAGAGGTAAAAAAATCGGAACGAAAGCAAAAGACGAGACGAGTAAACGAGGTCAGCCAGTGAACTTGAAGATAGTCTCAGTAGGTAAGTTTTTTATTGAAAACACTATCTCCAATTATTTAATTGTTAACAGGGAACCCCAATAAGAGGATATGATTGAATCAAACAATGGAATAGCCTTTTTGTTGTTAAAAACCTTTTCAAAATTGATCAATACAAAAATTTCTGCTTTTACCGAAAAAAGGTAATCTTTCCCAAATCTATAAATAATTTCAGAATGATGTCTAATCGTTAGTGATGCCGCGAGACGAGACGAGACGAGAATTGGCCCATTCTCGTCTCGTCTCGTGAGGCGAGAATTTTTTTTTATCTCGTCTCGACGAGAAACGCGTTTTTCTCGCTCGAGAGTGCCATTGTCTCGTCTCGTCTCGTCTCGTCTCGTTTTTTCTCGTGAGTAGGGAATCATAAAAAATATTTTTTTATACGAATCTTAAAGGGGGTAAACATTTAAAAGTATCTGGTCGTCTCGCAGAAGGGTTTAATATAAGTCGGTTTGTTAGGCATGTGACTTAGAAACTATTTTTCTTAGATCAACAAAATATTGCAAGCGGCCATAAGACATAATTCACGTAATGTAATAGGCTTGGCACCGAGGTATTTTCAGTCCAAAATATACGGGGTGGTAAAAGATACAGAATGGAGAACGATTTATAATAATAATAATTATTGATTCATAATGGAACTACAGTTCTTTTATTATTTATTTTTTGGCATAATTCGGGGCATAATTAACTGCAATAGTTTGGAAAATATTCGACTAAATAAAGGGATCAGCCCAGAATGTCATCCGGGGAAAAACCTTAATTTTTTTATTACATTAATAGAGATTTATTTTAGGTTTGTTTTGTTTCTTGTTTAAGTTGTTAATTTTCTTGTTTGTTATCTATATGTTCAAATTAATTCATCGTTAGATTTGTTCATTTTTTGTTTATTATTTATACTTACAAATAAAGAGAAAAATTCAGAGCGCCTGATTTTTTTTCCTACTTGCGTGCGGAAAAAAGTCATCTACACACATCGTTGGAATTTTTTTTACGCACGCTATCTTTTTTTAAAAATAATCTTTTAGTTTTGTGTTTTTGATAAAATTAATGGGATTTGCTTAAAAATTTAAAAATTCGCTTTATTTTTTGCTCCTTTTACCCAAAAAATACAAAAATTTATTACGAACAAGCTTAATTTTACGCAATTAGGAAAAATATTGTAAGTAACATGTGCGAAAAGTTTTCACACTCACTCACCACACGTGGCATGCCCGGACTTGCTTCGAGCCGTTCGTGCAACTGCCACCTCGTGCGGAAAAGTATCATTTACCGCACTTAATAATTATTTTCAATAGCCAAATTTATGTCTGAGACCTGTGTAATAAAATGAGGCAAAATAAGGCATACACTTGAATCATTCGTACTGAATGTCACTTTACCTACTATATTAGACTTTTTATTTTTAATTTATTTACTAATGTCATAATTGAGACGATTAACTTAATGCTATTGTTTCAATAACACTAGTTTCATGGCCCTCCGTTGTCTTTATCTGTGATTTCCTAATAAAGTTTCGGTTGATATACAGGGTGTTATGAAAGTAATGTCAAATATTAAAACTGGTAAGAGATATATGAAATGAAATTCACACTTTTATTAATGATTTTTGTGTGAGAAGTTTTTGGCGAATTTCGAATTTTTGATACAAAATTGTTAAAATTTAGTCAAAATCTATCGCCTTTCGCCTTGTGAATGAAATTTGACTGGGGTCCTTTTCGATATTGTGTTTTCATTTCAATCGAAAATGCTTTCTTTCAGATTTGGTTAATTATTTAAAAATGTCAACTACTAACCATAGACAGAAGAAAGAGGCTAGACAATTTGATTCTGTTCTCTTGAATATCTCTTTTAAGGTAAATGCCTTCACAATACGATAGAGTGAGAACGTTAAACACATTATTTTTCTGTCTATATATTGGGAGATACCTAAAATTCAGTGTTCTAACAAAAGAGAAAATTCGAGAAAATTCGAGAAAAAACGAGAAATTTCTCGACGAGAAACGGTCTTCTCTCGTCTCGTCTCGTGACTTCTCTCGAGAAAAAAATTTCACTCTCGTCTCGTCGAGACGAGACGAGACGAGACGAGACACGAGAATTTCTCGTCTCGGCGGCATCACTACTAATCGTGTACCATATTTGATTTTATAGCTCATTTCAGTCATTTTACATTTCTGGAGATATTTGTCTCTAACAGTATAGAAATATCAAAGTGGTCAGATAAAAATTGTTTAACGGATATTAGAAAGAAGGTTCAATATAATCAGGGAAGATGCTGCGTTCTTAAAAATGTCAACTCACTACCCTGTGGTAAGCATTAAATACTCATAATTTTTTCCCATTTACTTTACAGCCATCCGAAGCTAAAATGTAATTTTTGGGCACCAGTTGTCTCTAACTAAGATCATTTTAATCCGATCCCTTTAAGATTTTAAGACCTTAAAGTATAAATAAATATCTCAAGATTATGTAAATTTAAGAGTCGGTTAAAAGTTGCTAATGTTAAAACACATGGAGTTTTACAAAACATGCAATTCTAGCAAACAAATCGTAAATATATTACTTTGGCCCTAATTCTAATTAATTTTGTAATAAACAGTGTGTGTCCTATGTGTTTTTTTATTTCTTTGACATACAGGGTGTCCCAACTTTATTTATACACGAAATATCTTCTTCCCTGTTCATGATATAAAAAAAGTTTCAAGAGAAATAGTTCTTGGTTTAAAGAACTACTTCTACAGAGAGTACATTTAAGTATACAGGGTGCCTCAAAAGTACAATTTTTTATCAACTTTCCTTTTTTAATAGGACATTCTATATTTTATGTCAAATATTGCTTCTTCAATCAATTCTTTATCAAAAATCTATGATATGTTCTATGCCTAATGTGGTCCGTTTCCTAGATAATGGTAAGATTAAATTAGTATCAAAACTTTGAAAATGCTTTAAAATATTAGGTAAACAATAATTACCTATTACTATAGTAACAAGCTAGTGACATTTTAAAATAAATTTTGACATTTCTAACAGTGATATAAATTTTTAACTAAAAGATAAGAGGTCAAAGTAGTAAGTAATTTTTATAACTATGCCATCACTTTTTACTCCGAACGAATATGTTGACATGCTGTTAATCTACGGCGAGTGCAAGAAAAAATCGCGGGATGCACAACGGTTATACAGGGAGCGGTTTCCAGATCGTCCAACACCATCGCTTTGCACTTTTGCAAATGTGGAAAGAAAAATGCGAATGGGTTCTTTTCCTACCTCGAGGGGTTCACAACATGCTCGACCAGTAAGAAACGAAACTAACATAATAAATGTCCTTGCACTTATAGTACTAAACCCTCATGTGTCAGTGAGAGGCATATCAGAAGAAACGGGTATTAGCAAGACTTTAGTGCAGCGAATTCTAATTAACAACGGATACCACCCCTTTAAAGTTCATCTGGTACAAGCTCTACGGCCTAATGATTATGAAAGACGATTGGAATTCATCGCCTTTTTGACTACACAGTTAAATGAGGATCCACGGTTTCTGGAAAAAATTGTGTGAGTGATGAATCGTGATTCCACAATAACGGAATCGTGAATCGTCATAACATTCATTATTGGTCGGTTGAAAATCCACATTGGGTTCGGGAAACTCATTTCCAAAATATCTGGGGAGTAAATGTGTGGTGTGGTCTCTTTAATGGGCGATTAATTGGGCCACACTTTTATGAAGGTACATTAAACGGTCAAAGGTATTTAAATTTTTTAATCGAGGTCTTACCTACTACCTATTTTGAAAGAAGTTCCCATAAACGAACGTTTTAATATCTGGCTTCAACAAGATGGTGCTCCGCCACATAACTCCCGGATTGAATCAGATTATTTAGACAATAATTATGGGAGAAACTGGATTGGGAATCGAGGACCTGTCAAGTGGCCAGCACGATCGCCGGATTTAACACCTTTAGATTTTTATTTGTGGGGATATTTAAAGCAGGTAGTTTATACTGAAAAACCAAACAATTTGGAGGATTTAAAAAATAAGATTTCACGCGCCTGTAGAGAAATTCCAGCAGAAGTTATTAGGTCTGCCTGCACTACGGAACTCCTCAAAAGATACGAGATATGTCAGACTGAACATGGTCGTCACTTTGAGCATCTCTTATAATATCATTGTTATTTTTTTTTTAATTTTACGTTCATTTTAAATGTGTTTTAATTAATAAATACATTCTGAAAATTGTATTTGTAATTATCTCGAAAACGGACAATATTATGCATAGAACATATTATACATTTTTGATAGAGAATTCATTGAAGAAGCAATATTTGACATAAAATATAGGGTGTCCTATTTAAAAAAGTAAAGTTGATATTAAAAATGTTACTTTTGAGGCACCCTGTATACTTAAATGTACTCCCAGTAAAAGTAGTTCTTTAAACCAACAACTATTTCTCTTGAAACTATTTTTATATAATGAACAGGGAAGAAGATATTTCGTGTATAATTAGAGTTGGGACACCCTGTATACCGGGTGACGATGAAGTCGTTGGAGATAACTCCAATTCATTGTCATATCATTTTCCGTTTGGAATTTGAGATTTTGAGATTTTCGGATAGAGCACTAAATCCTCTTTCCAATGACATATCACAAGTTGTTATTTGTTCTTAAAGTTGCGGTACAGGATACGATTTTCCGAAATCGAGTTTTTATGTTACAACGTTTTAAATAAGTAAAATTAGATCATTTTCCTCAACTATATGTAAAAATTATGAAAAATGTTTATTTAGTGTTTTATAGGATTGTTTTAATTTTGACATGAGCAAATTTCCTCCATGATTCTTAATGGAATGTCAAAATACCTTAAAATACTTTCGGAAAATGTATCATACTCTTAGGAATTTTAAGAGAAAACTTTATTGGATCGTAATTTGGTTGTTATTATTGCAAAATAAAACATGACTGCGTATCATAGGAGGATATAAAATGTGTTCTTAAAAATTTTAGATAACTCATTGTAGTAGTTCTACCATCGAAAAATTATTAAACTACCTGGAACGCTTCAACATTATTAGTAACCGCCAGTATGGATTCCTTAAGTCTAGATCAACAGGAGACCTTCTCGCTTATGTTACTCATATTTGGAACAACGCAATAGAACATCATGTGGAGTCCTAGACGGTGGCACTGGACATTTCCAAGGCCTTTGACCGAGTATGGCATGAGGGTCTTCTAACTAAAGTGAGAGCATACGGAATGCCGGTTCAGTTTCGTTCATGGCTGCCATGCTTTCTTAAAGACCGTTCTCTGCGAGTGGCGATGAACGGATTTCTTTCACACACATTTAACATCAACGCCAGAGTCCCTCAAGGTCTTATATTGTCGCTTACCCTCTTCCTACTACACATTAACGATCTTTTGGAAAAACGTAAAAATCCTGTATATAGCTTTGCTGATGACAGCACACTTGTTTCATCTTTTTCCTTGGATGCTCGGAAATCGGTTGCCAATGCACATCTTTATAAGCAGCAAGAGGTCTCACATGTCAGCAAAGACCTGAAAGAAATTCTGTCTTGGGGTAACAGTAACCAAGTAGAATTTGCTCCCCAACGAGTATAATCTCCAAAGATTCAAGGCCAACGTGAATCGTTTCCTGCGCACACGCACCGCTTGCAGAGCGCCGTAAAGGATTAATCATGCAGTGCTGTGCCTTATCATAAAAAGAAAGACTAAACATTTGGTAATTTATGCAGACAAATCAGCTTCAAATTATCTCATGCAAAATAAACCTAAACTAAAACATTCCTATGTAGGTAACACTAAATAAACATTTTACCTAATTTGCATTAAGAGTTGATCAAATGTTACCATTTAAGAATCGTATCCTAATATTTTGACAATAAATCAAAACTTGTGATATACCATTGGAAAAGGAATTCAGAGCTCAATCCAAAAATACAGGGTGCCATCTAAAATACGTGGCCAAACCTAGTTTCCGGTTAAACCAGAAGTGATAATCATAATCGCCGATCAGACACATTAATAATATGATATAATCGAAAATACTGTAATATTGTTGGGAAAATACAACCATATGTAAGCAAACTAAAAAAATATTCCTCGCAGATAACCGACACCATCAAAAATTGGTAAATTCTCATATTTAAATTCAAAGAGACGTCAAAGTGCTTTTAACACAGAAATGCAATTGAACAGACGAGAGTTGCAGCGCGTGGCTTCATCTCGGGGCAACCACACGCATCAACCCAACCAGGACAGCGAGAATCCATATAGGTTCAAACTCTGGCAAGGCGGATGTAGCCACGCGCTGCAACTTTCGTCTGTTTAATTACATTTCTGTGGTAAAAGCACTTTGAGGTCCGTTACATTTTCGACAGACCCGGAGCCTTGCCGATGAACCGTAGACGGCGAAACGCGTTCAAGAATTGGGTCTGGTGAAAGGATAAGAGACAGCTGTGTATACGAACTTATTTACTGTTTTTCAATTAAAATTATTACCTAGATTAAAAATTTTGAAACTTTAGATAAATTATTTAAATACCTACTAACTGGGTTAATGCTCTCCATTCCACAATTATTCGTTGATTTCTCGACCGCAATAAAATTTAAATGACTACCCTCAGTCGTAATCCCAACCATAAATAAGTTGGCTCACAAATATCTATTGTGTAGGCATCGTACCTTTTGAAAGGGTACCGGTCCTGATTACCTACTAATTTCTATAATTTAGGTTAGCTATTTTCAACAAAACAACAAATATAAAATAATAGGTAAGTATCTTTATTTTAATCTTGTAATTAAATAGCTATTATTATTTATACAAAAATACTAATCTACAATATTACAATAATACAATATTTAACTTAACCTACTCTATTTAGCTCTGTTTCACTATCACTATCGTCTTCATCTATGCCTAAACTAATTATTAAGGGCCTTACGTTACTATTAATTATTGGATGGATGGGTTTGGTCATTATATCTTTTACTGTCGTTAATGCAAATTTGGTTAAAATACTCGTTTCATTAAAACTTGCACTCCGGTCATACCCTTTTTCTAAAAGGGTACAGTAAACGTTCTTTATGATGTTTTTGGCAGCAAGTGATAAATGTTTTTTCTTCGTTACACCATAACTTCCGGAAGCAATATTATCTGAAGTTTCACACAGATCTGACATACTTTGGGTACTCGATAACACACGCGAAAATACCTTTAACGCACAGGTTGGCAAACACCAAACGACTGATGAACTAAGATGAAAAGACTCTGCTTTATATTAAACACCTGCAATTTGCCATTAACCTAGGTACCTAATATACCAATATAATAACATAATTAAGAGTAACGTAAGGCCCTTAATAAATTAGTTTAGGCATAGATGATATTATAATATTGCAGATTAGTATTTTTGTATATATATTAATAGCTATTTAATTACATGATTAAAATAAAGATACTTACCTATTATTTTAAATCTGTTGTTTTGTTGAAAATAGCTAACCTAAACTATTGAAATCAACGATTTTTTGTGGAATGGAGCATATCAACCTGTATTTTTAGCTGTGAAATAAATAAATATAAATATAAATTTTAATGATAAATGTACATTTCCCTGAACCATATTTATTATTAAAGTTTTAAATTCCTATATTGAACAATAACGAAGTAGGATTCTGTCCAACGATTTCATTATCATCAGGTAGAGTTCTATTGTTAATTGACTTTTTGTAATAAAATTCAAAATCCGAATTTTGTTGCATGTTCAGGTCTTGGTTACACTACACAAAAAAGTATATTTCTAGATCAGTTTAATTGTCACCTTTAACCAACACTACTTTTTCTATCACAATAATTATTAGTCAATGAACATACCTTTAAATAATTACATAACAGGACTGATTTAATTACTAGCTAGCTAGTCAGTTTTACTATCTGATAATACTGGAGTCTAATAAAAAGCGCATAAATAACAGATGCGTCCATTATGTTGACACATTTATCTTAGGAAGGCCGCTATAAATGTAGGCGGCTAATTGTCTGCACTTGAACACTATGAAAGTTGTAAAGTATATAGTTTTGTTCTGTTTTACTCATCCTTTAATAATTACCGAAGGTAATGTCGGTAATTTTTATTTATTAATAACTAGTTGCAAATAGGAAGTGAATTAAGAAGAGTAATAGTCTTAATATCTAGATTAACTTTCACGAGTTAGACGCGTTTAATACTTTCATATTAGAAAAAATTGGTGTTACCATCGATTAATTACATTAAAAATAAATAAAAATAAAATTTTATATGTGGGAAAAGTTTTACATATTTAATTTAGGTGAAATTTTAATTGATTCTTTTCCACAACTTCTAGTATACAATCAGCTAATAATCAATGGAAAACAGTAAAACCACAACATATGCCTTATAACTAAAATCAAGCATACCTTAAATCTTCACAATAATTGAAATGCCAGGGTATCAAAGTTTAAAGCGAGTCTTCACATTTCTTACATGCCGTTGAAAAAAACAAACGTTTCGGTACAAAATTTGGTATCTGGTGGGGTTTCTATCGGGTGGTGCATCGTCAGGAAATCCAACGTAAATTTTACCACCCTCAAATTAATATGTATAAATTGTATTCGACCTTCTTGATGGTCCTTGTATGATACACTCTCATACATACACTCAATAAAACCACCAGTTAGTATTAAAAGTAATAAATATTACTTACTTACTCCGTAGCTCTACAACGCTTGGTGAGTTTTGACTGACCGTACTATCCGCCTCCACTCCTTGCGATTCATCATCAGCTGAACATCCATTTTAGGCCCATTGCCTGGAGGTCGCTCCTAATGTTATCACGCCATCTCATACGGGGTCCTCCAGGGGATATCCGCGCTTCTGGATTATTCTATTATTCTAACCTGACCCATCGTTCTTCAGCTTTTCTTCGAACATACCCCACCCATCGCAATCTTCGGAGTTTTATTTATATCGAGATCTTTATAAAGTCGCAGTAGTTCTTTATTTGTTCTTGTGCGGTAACTGCGCGTATCTGCATCACTTTTACTCAGAATATTACTTCGCAACAATAGTTTATGCTCGCGTGCTTTCGTGAGGGTCCACGATACGATGGCTCACGTACTTCACAATAATATATAATATGAATTATCAAAAGACTGGCTTCTACCAAGACCCGACCAAGATTAATTTCGTTAAAGCAACCTTCCAAATTCAATCAATCTAAGTACCAACTTGAACGCACGTCAATTATTTAAAGAATTATTTCTGAATCCAAGAATCATCCAATGATGACCAGCCGAACAGTTGAACAAGGAAAGAAAAGAGTTAAAGGTTGGATCTAACTTAAAAAACGCACATGATCTCATGAGGGTTCACGTTTCGCTGACACACATTGTTGCAGATTTAATTATGGTTTTATATAGGATAATTTTCGATCTCCGTGATAGGTTCTTGCTTTGGAGGGCTTTACTCACTGCGTGCAAACATCTATTTCCACTAGCTATTCCGGTTTTGATTTTTTCCTGTTTGTTGTTATCTGATGTAAGGGTAGCACCCAAGTATTTGATGCTCTTGACTCTCTCAAAGTTAAAATTAAACCCTCTATCGTTACATTTTGGCTTATTTTATCCCTTACTCTGATTCTTTCATCTTGTCTTGTGATGCACATGTATTCAGTTTTTGCTTCATCGATATACAATCCCATTTTCTTCGTCTCGCATTCAAACTTAACAAATTTTTCCTTTACTTTTATGGTGCTCCTTCCTACAACATCAATGTTATCCGCGAAGGCAAGCATTATACTGGGCCCATCTACCCTGAACATTTTCATATCAATGCGCGCTGACCTTCCTGGTTTTTCTAAGAAAATGTTAAAAAGTAATGGTGATATGACATCTCCTTGTTTAAGTCTGATATTTATTTGAAATGGAGTAGACAGTGTGTTTTCAATTATAACCATGCTGCTCGTTCCCTCCACGCACTATCAAGTTAGCTGGACGAGCTTTTGTGGAATTGACATTTCATGGCGTCCCGAAGCTTTACCGGCAGAAGGCCAGCATAAACCTGTTTGAAATCTATGAAGAGGTTGTGTAGTTCTTGGTTGAATTCCCATGTTAAATATTAATAATTATAATAATTAATTACTTTTTTATTAGTTCCAACATGTTTTACAGTATCCAAGATAAAAATAATGATTATGGCTTATTCGAAAATAATAAAGTTTGGTGTGTGAGTCCATCATACAAAGACCTTAAAAAAATCCAATACAATCTTGATGTAAAATTAATAAGCGAGCCAAAGAGCGTCTCCAATTCTTCTTCATCAAAGCTTTTAGGGTATTAAAATTTCTCGTCGTAAACATCCTCCAAATACCAAACTTTATGTATAAACGTTTATTTTTCCAAAAGTATATTTTTTTATCAGAAAAAGTGAGAAGTGACACATGGTCCTATTTAGAATGTCATATAAATAAATAAATAAATAAATATGTCTTTTATTAGGAATAAAATATAAATTATAATAAAAAAAAATCAAACGTAAACGTGGCGGTATTCAGCAGGGCTGCTGCTCATACAACAACTGGGAAAAAACTACATACAAACAATAAGTAAAAGGAAAAAAAATATATTATGTTTAAGAATGTAGAATGTAGAACTAACCTGTCCTACATTCACTTGAAAAAAAAAATTAATAAATATTAAATGCACAAGAATAAATAAGTCGTGATTCAACCAGTACATTAAATAAATTTAAACCCTTTTCTCTAGAATGAGTTGAAGAGTTTGGTGGATATGGATTCAAAGAAAGTAAAAATATACCAGGTGTCTCATTGAAAAATCGAAAATTTATGTCACTTTCGGTAAAACCGGAAGTTCTATAAAGTTGAATCACCCGTCAAAAAATGCAGTTTAATATCGCATACGAATCCTCCAAATTTCATTCCCTTATCTTTAAAAACAAAAGAATTATAGGGGCGAGCCAAATTCCGTGGACACCCGGTATAAGGTGCCACTGTTTTGTAGCCTGTTGTTTGATTATTACCCCTTAGTTGAAGTATTCAGTTAGGCTATCAGAACACGTTAAGGAGCTAAGCGGAGGCAACCCCCGTTTATACGTGACAATATGCCGTGGTTAGCACAATCAGAAGCTTTAGAAATATCACAAAATATTGCTGCGTCAAAATCTCCTTCATTAAGTTTAATGTAGCTCTTACAAGAATTGATTATTTAAGATAAGTATTAAAAAATAACTAGCCTTACTTTAGATAGTGAATGAACTTAACTCAAGTCTGTGTTTGGAATTTTTAATATCTGTTATACAGTGACCGGCAGAAAGTGTGCAGCATATGGGAAAGTTTTTTATCTTTAAGTTTAGAAAATTAATTTCATTTTAGATAGGTTCTGCATGTTCTGAAACCAAAATAACACCCATTAAATCCGGTAAAAGTCTTATGGTATACGAGGTAGGATCAAAAATTTGAAATTCCGTTAAGAGTAAAGTACCTCCATCTTACATTTTAGAATATTTTTTTACTAAAAATTACTGTTTCAATTTCAAAGTTATACCCAAATTCCAAATTTCGCTTATTTTGGAAAAAAAATGGATTTAATGGTGTTCTCTGAATAACCCTGTATAAAAAATAAATGGCAACCGAACAGTACGAAAATAAGATTTTCTGCAGACTTTGTTAGAGATAACCGTCGATCATAAGTCCGATTAGTTTGTTTTCATAATATTATGGCTTTTTAAAATAAAAACATAAAAATATTAAATATTTTTGCGGCACACCGTATTTTATTTTCTGAGGGAACAAGTTAATTTCATCTAACTGATATTTTTTGATTTACTTTGACTTAAATTTTCTCCTAAATAGTTTTTTATACATTGAAGTATGCATAGAAAGTTTCCTTTTGATTTACAAAGAAAAAAATTTTAATTGTGTGCGTGTGTGTGTGTGATACGTTTATTTGGCTCTGGATTAAACCAACTGGCCAGCTTAAAAATTTAAATCGAAAATATATTTTGAACGGATTTTATTTCTCACGCAAAATAAGGATCAATATAGGTTATTTTCATTTATAAATTACACTTTTAGGATAATCCAACTAATGGGTAATACATTCTTTAACTCAATAATAGGAAACAAAAAATGCTAATTAAGACTATTTGCATTAACAATAATTATTATAACTTTATATTTCTACATGTCCTCCTCCATTTTCTATACATTTTATAGTTTTCTTGTTAAATTCTTTGGCTACGTTTCTTAAAAAAGCCGGATTGATTGTTGCGATACACTGTCTTATAACATTTTCCAGATGGTCCAAATTTCTAAAAGGCCGATACTTATACACCTGGTTTTTTACGTAACCCCAGAGAAAGAAGTCTAGAGGAGTAATATCCGGCGATCTTGCAGGCCAGGGATTTTCTGAAAACCGTCCAATCCATTTGTTGTAAAATTGTTGATTTAACCATTCCCTTACTTGTAACACCATCTTGTTGGAAATACAGATTTTCTCTTAAGTTTAAGGGCAGATCATCGAGAAAATCGCTTATTTCATTCTGCAAGAAGTTTAAATATCTAGCGCCATTTAAATTTTCTCTGAAGAAATATGGCCCCACTATTTGAGTATTTAATATACCACACGTTGGTCTTAAAAGAATATTGATCTTTACATTTAATTATAAAATGGAGGTTTTGGTCAGCCCACCACCTGCAATTTTGGGAACTTACAGTGCCGTTGCTTGTGAAGGTTGCTTCGTCAGTAAATAATATACTATTTCCAAAATGTGGATCATCTTCTTTTTTGCCTTGAAACCAAAAGCAAAAGTCAAGCCTTGCATCTAGATCCCTATCTTAAAGGGTATGCAGAAATTTGGGTTTATATGGTAAATACTTGTGATTCTTAAATATTCTTCTAATAGACTTTTCTGAAATACCAACTTGTTCTTCTTTTTCAGACAACGGCATTGTAGGAACTTCATTTACTGATATCAAAACATTTAAAGCGTTTTCTTCCGTAGCTGCAGTTTTTCTATGGACCGTTTTATACTTATTTTCCACCGATCCACTTTGTTTAAAATTATTGACAATTCTAAATATAGTGGAATTGTGAACATTTTTATTGTATCTATTGTTAAAAATAATTGCTGTCTCGCGATAACTGTGATAATTTTCACCATGAAATAAAACTATTGCAATTTTACCCTGTAAAGACAACTTTTCAACTTCCATTTTTATAGCAGAACTAACTAAATGTCATTAATTTAATTTCAATGTTTGATTTGTTTTCATAGCTGCTTTGATCTTAAATAGTATAGATTATGAGAAGGAAACTAATTTGTGTTATTATTTTTAGGCTTTAAGCTTGCCCTTGGGGCATAAAAAATCAGTTTTTGAAGAAACATTACTTTAAAATTATTATTGATCCTTATTTTGCGTGAGAAATAAAATCCGTTCAAAATATACCTATTTTTAATTTAAAATTTTTTCTATATAAAAATCAAAAGGAAACTTTCTATGCATACTTCAATGAATAAAAAGCTATTTAGGAGATGATTTAAGTCAAAGTAAATCAAAAAATATCAGTTAGATGAAATTAACTTGTTCCCTCAGAAAATAAAATACGGTGTGCAGCAAAAATATTTAATATTTTTATGTTTTTATTTTAAAAAGCCATAATATTATGAAAACAAACTACTCGGACTTATTATCGACGGTTATCTCTAACAAAGTCTGCAGAAAATCTTATTTTCGTACTGTTCGGTTGCCATTTATTTTTTATACAGGGTTATTCAGAAAACACCATTAAATCCATTTTTTTGTTCAAAATAAGCGAAATTTATAATTTGGGTATAACTTTGAAATTAAAACAATAATTCTTAGTAAAAAAATATTCTAAAATGAAAGATGGAGGTACTTTACTCTTAGCGGAATTTCAAATTTTTGATCCTACCTCGTATTCCATAAGACTTTTACCGGATTTAATGGGTGTTATTTTGGTTTGAGAACATGCAGAACCTATCTAAATCAAAAACTTTCCCATATGCTGCGCACTTTCTGCCGGTCACTGTATATTGGTTTAAGTAAAGTTTTCTTGCCGCTAAGCTAATTACAAAAATGCAAAAGTTGCTTCCAAGGACAAAGCTGACCTTTGTCAAGAAAATATTCATTTGGAAATAGCGTAAGACATGGCGGCCTTGTTTTAAATTCATTTTGCTTTACATTAAGATATCATTTTTATCAGTGTAATGTGGTGCATTAAATCGTGCGCGCTACATTATTTTAGTTTGTGCCTAAAGGTGCCTAATCAGACTAAAACCACGTGAAAACATACGATTTCTTACTTAAAAGTCGATGTCTTCATAAGTCTTGGTAGGTAAACTATGGCCCAATATATAATTTTTTTAGTAAACTGCTTTCCGATATCGCGAATCCATGGGCTGAAACCATAAAAATATTAAAATGTCGTACTATTGTTAGTTGCGTTTTAATTGATCTAATTTTTCATCTACATGTCTTACTTTCCAAGTGCCATTTTAGTGGACCACGTTACGAAAGGAATTGTCCACGAAAAAGTCCTTTTCACGAAACCTTTTAATTTAACAACAAGCCAAGGACTGAAATAAATTAAAGTGATTTGTACAGTGCTAGTTTGTAACTTGGAATAAATTCAGTAAGTCCAGTATAGCATTTCTTGGGAAAAATGCTTGGATTCGGTTATTGATATTTTAAGGTGTGGTATTTTATTTAGTTAACAAATATTGATACAGTATGTCCTAAATTAGGGATACGACGTCATCGAGAATTTTTTTAAATGGCAACCCTAGTTTTTTATTTACTATTTTTAAGCAGTATATTAAGTTACACATAACTGCCAAATTACCAAATTACCGCCATCACAAAAAAACCTAGGTTGGTAATCTCAAAATTGCATATAAAACTTATCGAGGCGTGGCTTGATAAAACGAAAATTCGTCTAAATGATGCCAAAACACAGGCTATCTATTTCTCGAAGGGCAGAAGTAATCAACCTACATCCAGATTGCTTGTGAAAAATACTAGGATCAATTGGTGTCAATCAACAACACAGCCTCTCGTTTGAAAATAGCAAACCATCAACTGAGTGCAATTTATGGCCTGATAATCAGCAAAAGTGCATTGAATTTGCGTAAAAAACTTTACTCTACAAGACTATCGTTCGACCTATACTTTATGGTATCACAACTTGGAGTACCATAAAGAGGACAAACTTACTCAAAATTCAAAGGTTTCAAAATAAATGTTTAAGAATCATGACGGGGGCGTTCCACTTTACGATGACTCATACTTTACATAATGACTTACATATACCGACAATAACTGTGTACATGGACAAAATCATAGTGGACTACTACAAACGGACTGATATATTCCTGAACCCCTTAATAACACACTCACACATACATTCAAACACTTCAAAACCATACCGACTACCGAGAGACTGGCTCATTCCTCGTCTCCTCCCCCCGCCTGCACCTTAACTTGCTTCTGAATAAATAGAATCAAATGAATGAAAAGTGAATGAAAAATGAATACGATTTGCTGCTAGTCGCGAAACGTTACGCCGATTCCTGCACTAAATTGGATTTCGATTTAAAAAAGTTGACAAGCGCATTTGCATTAAGGAGACCCAACGGTTAGTGGAATGGAGACAAAAATATTTAACACAAATTGAAAAAATGAGGTACTAAAAACAAAATCGTATGACAAAATATATTGCGTAGATGAGGCTATAAAAGAATCCGGTAACATACCACTTAGATTTGTCCGCTAATATAAATAAAGTAGTTAAAACTCAGTGTGAATTAATACCAGAGCATGCGTTAATCATGTACTTGAAGTCGAAAATAATTATAAGAAAATTTGGGAAAACATAAAACCTCTAATTATTTGAGTGGATGATAGTGATAGTACAGATTCAAACTATTGAGATTATTCATTTTATTCATACGGTTTTATACAGGGTGTTCCACGTAGAAGTTCCGCATTTTCAACCCGGTAATTACACAGATGTCAAAAAAGCCTTTGCCATTCGTTTTCAAACAAGAAAAAAATTATTTTGATATCTCAAAAACTAAAGAAAATCAAGGGGGCTGGAACTTCTACGTATGGCACCTCGTATAATAAAAATTATATATTACGGCTTACTACTTTTACGCATATTAATAATTTACGATAGTCAGCAATACACAATAATTTTTTGTACATATACAAGCATTGTTTTAATCTGAATACTATTTAAAACATCAAAAATTTTAAATACAAGAAAGCAATACTTTAAAGCTGCCCTCCTTTACTCGTTAAAATCTCAAAATGACTACCTCATTAAAACTACACACGGACATGACACAAGAACAAAACTAAATTTAGGAGTCTTTACTCCTAGAAGTAACCAAACTGTAGGACAACGTTCTTTCGAGTATGTGGCACCGAGAATTTTCAACTTACTTCCTCTTGTCCTAAAGAACGAATCCACACGAAAAACATTTAGGTATAAATTAACAGGATGGCTAATTGAAAATTATATCAATTTTGAAACATATTAATTTATCCTTCTCTCTCTGTTTATTATGGAATATATGTCCATAGTATATGTGCGTTTTCTTTTTCTCTCTTTGTGCACATTTTTGTTTTTTTTTTTATTTTTTTTTTGTTACTGCCATGGATTGAAAAAGGCATATATTTTATTTTTTTTTTATTTTATTAATTTTTGTTATTGTTCCCCAGATGGACTAGTTTATTAAGATTAAGTCATCCAATAAGAAATGCTAACAAGTTTATTATAAACTTAGTAATTTCTATATGGATTACATAAACCATATACAAGACACACCTAGATTAATTTCCTAATACATATTTATTTCCTCCTATTTTTTTCTCTCCGATTATATGGAATGTAATATATTGTTAATTTTATTGTATTAATCGATGAAATTGTATTGTATATATTATTATTATTGTTTGATGAAATAAATATTATTTATGGTTTATTATCTTCCTACTACCACCCTGGACCGGATTGATTTATTTGTCAAGATAGAAGGACAAGTAGGTATAAAGTATAAAGGGATTAGTTAGTCATGACCATTAACCGTGTGTCGGAGTATTACATGTTTTTTTTTTGTTTAAAGTAAATAGAATTAATTTTTTTTCATATCTTATAAATGACAAGGAATAAAAATGTGAAATTTTGCAGTTGTGTGTTGTGTGTAGCTATATGCTGTTTAAAAATAGTTAATAGAAAACTAGGTTTGCCATTTAAAAAATTTCTTGATGACGTCATATCTCTAATTTAGGACATACAGTGCATTTTTCCAAGAAAGAAAACCATACTGAATTTATTCTAAGTTACAAATCCGTATTGTATATTGAGTTCTTTTTGTCAGAATGTTAAAAATTGTTGTAATTTTAAAAACCCATGTATAGTAGCGATATTTGCATTTATATTAGGTATGTTATAATCAGATATAATAAGTAATTTTCCAATCTGGTTAAGTTATTGTTTCTACTTTATCTAGTGTAACTACATTTCTTACTTTCTAACTGCCATTTTAGCAGACCAACTAACTAAAGAAATGGTCAATGGAAATATTCTTCTGATGATACCTTTAAATTTATCGACAAGCCAGGGACTGAAAAGAAGAAAAAATTCTATTAAATATTAATTGAAAAATCATCGAAATAAAAAGCAAGGGCCGATCTACTAGAGAACTCAGGGAAAGTCCCCCAAGATATGTGAAAATACACATTTTCAGGACAATAATTTATTTAAAAGTCGGGCATATTAATATGATATTTTTTGATTTTCTGGTGAGTTCCCCCTTTTCACCTTAAAAATCTTAACCCCTAAGAAAGTAGGTTGTTCAACTATGTTATTTCTATGTTAGTTTTGCTACATCAGCTTACTTTGCAATAAGAAAATCAACGAGTTTTCTTCCAGAGAAAAACACAAATCTGCCAAATTTTACAAAGGCAAATTTGACATTTGATAACCAATGTGACCTGAAATAAAAACAAAAAACAATAGTACGCAATAAATTGATATATTTTAATTTAATGTATGCTCCATCTAACAACAGACTTATTCTCAAGCCCAAAACAAGCATATCCTACAATATACAGTGTGTCCTCAGACGCGGTACCTCACGCTAATAAACTTCCTTAATTCTATTGTTTTAAGAAATCACTTTTGATGAAAAGTTTTTCTTATATTCGGAAGATATAGTTGGCATGGTGGATCTTTATTGATGCGCCATAGATCGACGATCCAGAGACAAGGTGATTTACAACTTCCCATTTTGTTTATTATAGCTTTATACAAGGTGTTGTTTAAGTACAGGGCCAAACTTTAAGAGGCAATTATTTGAGTGATTCTAAGACGAAAAGCTTATATAAACATAGGTCCCATAATGCTTCGTTTTTAAGATACAGGTTGTCAAACTTAAAAAAAAAAATGGTTTTTTGGTAAATATCTTAATAATCCTGTAGTCGATTTTGTTAAAATTTGGCAGCGGTAAGGGGCTAATTTAGCCCTATCTAAATTGAAATTTTTAAGTCCAGTGGCGTTCCGGAAGGCGCAACTCCTTTTTTGACATTCAAGATTTTGACAAAAAAAAAATGTGCGCCACTGATTGTTTTCCAATTTTTGTATTTTTTTCGCATTAGGCAACCACAACTACAACTTTTTTAGTTATAGCACTTTTTTCGTATCTTGCTTCGTTCTTGAGAAAAAACATAAAAATCCCTTTATTGCATTCAATAAAAATTTTTTGTGTTTTATAAGTAAATTAAAAACTGTTTTTATTGTTGTCCATAGACATGGAATAGAGTGATTTTTATTACTTATCTTTATGTTTTTCCTCAACAACGAAGGAAGATTTGAAAGAATGCTAAAATTAAAGAAATTGTGGTTTTAGTTGCCTAATGCAAAAAAAATACAAAAATTGCAAAAAAAATCAGTGGCGCACATTTTTTTTCTCAAAAATCATAGTTAAGGTGCTTTCCGGCACGCCACTGGATGGACTTAAAAAATTTAATCTAGTCAGGGCTAAATTAGCCCTTACTACCCTAAATAACACTGCCAAATTTCAATGAAATCGGCGCTAAAGGATTATTGAGATATTTACGAAAAAGGATTTTTTTTTAAAAGTATGACACCCTGTATCTCGAAAACGAAGCATGACCGGACCTATATTAATATAAACTTTTTATCTTAGAATCACTCAGAGAATCACCTCTTGAAGTTTGGCCACGTGCTTAAGTAACACCCTGTATATAATTATAACCAAAATTGGTAAATACATATTTTTTCGCTTAAAAACAAGTATATGTTCTTTATTTAGGAGTTGTTTCTTATTATTAAAAGTTCCCAATCTTCTGTATACTTTATCGTGACTTTTATCAATGATTATAATTTTGGAAGATAATCAAGACATCTTATTAGAAGTAACTTTTTCTCAAAAAAATTAAAATTAAGAAAATTAACTTTTTAATATATTAGGGGGCACACTGTATTACAGGGAGCTTAAAATAATGTCACTTCTATTGCTAACTTTGTTATTATAAGAGCTACGAACTTAATTAGATCAGCAAGTGGCGATGAAGCATACTATACCTGACTTTACTATTTGATAGTGCATGTAATTTGGATAAGAAATTGGTATTTATCATTTTTGTGCTACAACTAATATAGTAACAGAGATTTATTTAGATTTTAATATACATAATTCTTTACCAAAGCTTATCTTAGGCGGGGGTGCATTAGGGTGGTCCTAATTTTGACAATCTTTGAATTTTATGCTCTCAGGAGCTCATAGGGTTTAAAATAAATAAAAAATATATTCTCCAACTTTCAATTTTTTATCTTAATATTAATCCGTCTCGACTTGCAATGTAAGTTTCCTATCTGAATAGCATGAGGTTTTGGCGTTGAATAATCAATTGCGTACTGCGGCCAAAGTAACTGTTCAAAAAAATTGCAACTTGGCAGACTTTAATCTTATGATAGTAGCTATATTCTTTTATAATTTTTACAGACTTTTAGCTATTATAATTTTAGAGTTTCAACTAAAAGAAATTGTTTCCCAAAATTCGTTCAAAAATTAATAAAGAATTATTTTTTATTAGTACATAATGCCTTTCGGAGAATATTGCCAGTTTTGCGTATGTTCTCACTAATTTTTAAATTTTGAAAAGTTTATTTATTCCGAACACAACTCAACATCACATCTGTGTTTTTGTTTTATTAGTGTACGTCCAAGCATGATTCACATGTACCTTGGCAACTGCAGCTCCTAATCCTGAGTCGTAGTTGATAAAAAACTTTGTGTTTACAAATCACTAAATGCTGAAATATCTGATATAGCATTACAAAAATTTCGCAATCCTTTACGGTATTTAAGTCCAGAGTATATTGCAATAGCTTCTCTTGATAAAAAATTATCGAATGAAATAAAGAGAAAATTAAACTAAATAGCATTGGTGATGAAGAATGTCCAAAAAGTATACATGCAAAGATATATAAAACTAACCCGATCCATCAGACTGGAATTAAAATCATAATTGGACCCCGTTATGTAATAAGGAACCAACCGACAATATTGTTGAAAGAATGAGATTTTACCATTATGAGACCGTAAAACAGTCTACCCATCGACTTACAACAAAGATCCAAAGATTTTAATTTCTAGCGATATCTGTAGGAAGAGAGAACCAAGTTGCGAAACTAAAAACCTGTTAATAAAGTTGTACTATAAAGAACCAAGGCTACTTGGATCCCTTTTATAGAAACATATCATCCTATTTTTAATACGTGTTGGATCCAAAGTTATCTGGTTCCCTATTGCAAATTTGACGAAATTTGTTTTGCTTAATTATTATATTTGACTTATAACATCTCGGAAAGTCTAGAAATTCCTTTGGAGTGATTCCTATGGGGACCAGAACCGCAACAATAAAATGCTGCTAATGCTAAAATGCATTTTACAGGAGTCGCTACATATGAAAAGTATTAAGTTGAGCATTTTGGTCTCAATTCACAGTTTCTGGCCCAATGATAGTGATTTCGGAGACGTTGAATGTGCGAATTAAAAACAAAATAAGATTTTTTCCCCAAAAGATTACACTAACATCATGAGAACATGTAGAAGGAAAGGATCCGTTAATATACATAAACTGGAAAAAGAGGATATTGTCAGCACTAAGAAATTAGAACAAAAAATGTTAACAGGAAGAAGAATTGTGATGCTGAAAAAGTGGACTAAATACATTTTAAGGAAATTGAGCTTCTCAAACAGCATTTTTACTTAGACAAGCTATAGTGATAAATATAAAAACAACTAATTAGGAGAGATTATACCGATTTTGTAAATGGTATGGAGGTCGAAATTTTAAACAATAATAAAAGATTTTGGAACTACGTTTCATCCAAGAAAAAAACACAAACTTCCATACCCAGTACAGTTCGTTATGGGGACCGGATTGCTAGAACTGGACAAGATATATGTAATAGCTTCGCGGACTTTTTTAAAAGCGTATATATTCCAACCACAGTATCGTCTTGCCCAGTTTCTTTGTGCCCAGGTCGTAGTGTTACAATTAATAATAATATAATTTTAGACCTTATTAATCAATTGGAGCTAAGGAAAGGTGCAGGACCTGATCGAATACCACCTATTTTTATAAAATCTTGCAAGGAGAACTTGGTTTATATATGAGTCGTCGTTAAAAACAGGAATATTTCCAGAAAAATAGAAAATATCTCATATAACTCCTATATATAAAAGTGGCCCAAAAGATGACGTTGCGAACTATAGACCAATAAGTAAAATCTGCATCTTTGCCAAAATATTAGAAAAAATAGTCTATAACGATGTTATGTCAACTGTCAAAACTACCATTATTGATCAACAACACGGATTTTTTCCTGGCAGGTCTCTAGAAATAAATTTAATGTGTTTTTCTCAAAATATTTGCAGCCTAATAGATCGTGGCATTCAGGTAGACTCTGTATACACCGACTTCAGTAAGGCTTTTGACAAGATAAACCATAAACGGTTGATTGAGAGACTTGCTGAGGTTGGTACACCTTGAAGCGTTTCCAGATTGTTTCCGTAAACGGTTATCAATCCGAAACTTTCTCGGTCAGCTCGGGGGTTCCTCCGGGTAGTCATTTAGGTCCCTTATTTTTCATAATTTATATTAACGATATTGCAAAGTGCTTTCACCACACAATGTTTTTACTATATGCAGACGACCTAAAAATATATCGTCCCATAAGGGAGCTGCATGACTACTGACGCAATACAAGCGGATCTCAACCGATTGTCCGAGTACTGTGACAGGAATAGTATTTTCTTGAACATAACAAATGTTGTTTTATAACATTTACATTTAACATCAATAATTCAAATTTAAAGAAGGTAAATCAAATAAAGGATTTAGGAGTCACCAATTTGACATTTTCAGTGCAACCTTGTCTAGTTTTAAAAGACTTTTAAAAGGATATTTTGTCCAACAAGTATTTGGATAGCTGTAGGTAGAGTTAGTTAGGTTAAGTGCATATTGTTATGTAAATCAGTAAAATGTTTCCGCATAAACTGTTTATTGTATATAGTGGATGCTTCTTTGGAACTTCTAGTTCTGTCTGCATCCCAAATGTAATAAATAAATAAAGAGATTAATAGTTTTTGGAACCACTAACCTAACCCAAACGGAAAACCTTTTTGGCTGATCCAAAGCTAATTTCTACAGCAGATTATGCTTTTTATACAATCCTATTAGTGATTCACCTATTGCCCAAGACTAGATGAATATAATGGCGACTTTGACTTTGAGCTACTAGACGACTAATGTTGCAGTTTTAATTATTAAATATTAGGGAACCAATTTTTCTTGCATTTCTGGAAATATTTTTAAGACATTCAACAATAGGGATATATACATTTGTTTCTTTACTACTGGGGGCACTTTTAACAATGCTATTTCTTTATTAAAATACTTGTTTGACTCATAAATAATAAAAACATGTCTTGTTTGTTCACTCTAAATGTGTTTTGATATTTGAAATACAAATCTAAAACGTTTTTCTCGATTATAACGGGATCCAATTAAATAAAGGATTGGCAATAGTTAAAAACTTAAGAGTTGTTAATAATATTGTAGGGAGGACCGTAAAGATAATGGAGTAATATTAACTATAGAACGAAGATCAAAAACAATTTATAATTCAGCTTACATCGGAATTAAAAAAAAAAAATATATAATTTATGTACGATGTAAGAAAAATTCAAAGATTGTCAAAATAAGGATCACCTTAATGCACATTACATCTACTAATTCGGAAAAAATATCGAAAAAAAAAACCGTAACATGTTAATGTCACTTCGTCAATCTCAACACGGCTGTAAGAATCGTACAGAGAAAGACATTAGGGCATTCCATTCAAAAAAATTATGAAATTTTTGTTAATACTACGTGACTCCGATCTTCAATACTTTTTTAAATATAAGCATTTTAGAGTTTCAAAAATGTAGCGCTGATGCTGGATTAACTAAGTTCGTAGCTCTGATAATATCGGAGTTAGCAATAATGTTGCCGACTTCATTTCGAACAACCTGTATACTGTGACCCTTAAATTATAAGAATATGAAATATAATCATTGAATGTATTGTTTACAGTGTTTACCGATATAAGGTACAATATTATTTCTAATGCAATGCAATATTTTATGCAAATTTAATTTATGCTCAATTATTGACGACTGACACGTGATGAACTGAATACCTACTAATAACTTTTCGTTTGTTGATGAATATTTTGGAAACAAATTTGTTTTTAAAACTAGGCCATGGTGTCAAATTAAAACTTTTACGGAATTGGCCTGAAGTGATAAAGTCACAATACGATCACAGCATTTTTGTTGATGTTGGTAGTTTGAGCTCCTAAAATCCTTTATATTATATTAAGTATTAGGTTGATTTAATTCGATTAATTAAAATATTTTTATGTAGAGTTAGGTAGGTTAATTGCGAATTTATTTACGATAGTTCGTCTATACTCGCGTCTCTGCCTACCTCTTACTTTATCCTAATCACCTAATCTGACAACACACATAGTTCCTCCTTTACATAATCCTCCAGGTCAGAGGTTTATCCCAAACACCCGAGTATTCTTGTCACATCGAAACTAATTATATAGAACGCCTATAAATCCCCCCTGTTAACTTTTGATTACCAAATGTGGGATCATGAAATATTAGTACGTTTAATAAAACTAAAATTTACTAATTTTTTAGTCGAAATTCTTGATTCAGTTTTCATAATTTAGGGTGCCATTTTGAATACAGTTTTTAAATGGCAGATAGGTTCGAATACTTCGTTTCCAATATAGTGAGTGTCAAGGTTTACGGAAATTCTTCTTTTTTTCGAAAATCTGCGAAACTCATCTCTCAATTCATCCGATAACTCATTTATCTCAACAAAGGCACTGCACCATTTCCAGAATTTATTTGTCTTTATCAGACTCTCATGCTCTTGTCTACGGAAACGACCAATTGTATTTTTTTACTGCACATATTCATCTATCTCTGCGATTCATCCATCTCTGCTAGAGAAGTATCGGACGTTATCTTTACTGGCATGGAAGCCTTTATTCATTTCTCAAAAAGTGCCCTTCTAACGGCAATCCTTGATTTATAAAACATTGCGAACGAGCTGTAAAATCAAAAAATTATTTCTACCGAATGGCGTCAAAAGCCTACCACCATAAATCATACCATGTTTGTTAACGCTCGAAACCAATGCAAGCAAACGATAAACCAAGGCAGTAAAGCACACTATCAGAGGATCAAAGACAAACTTCTTGAATATCCTACGGCTCAAGATCATTTTAGTCGTTAGCTAAGGCCGTCAGTCAGAGCTTTACCAAGTCAACCATTCCACCTCTAACGCGTTCTAATGGCACCATTGCGACCAAAGCACAGAAAAAACAGACTTACTGGCGGAGCTATTCTCTTCACATTCAACGGTTAATTTTCAGGGAAAAACTCCACCGAACATTATGGGGAGTCCCGGGCGATAGCACTGGACATTTCCAAGGCCTTTGTTCGAGTATGGCATGAGGAGCTCCTAACTAAAGAGAGAGCATACGGAATGCCGGTTCAATTCTGTTCATGGCTATCAAGCTTTCTTAAAGACCGTTTCCTGTGAGTGGCGATGGACGGATTTTTCTCATACACATTTAACATCAACGCCGGAGTCCCTCAAGGTTCTATATTGTCACCCACCCTCTTCTTACTATACATTAACGATCTTTTGGAGAAAATCCTATATATAGCTTCGCTGATGACAGCACTCTTGTTTCATCTTTTACTTTGGATGCTCGAACATTCGACTGCCAATGCACATTTCTATAGGCAACAAGAGGTCTTACATCTCAACCAAGACCTGGAAGAAATTCTGTTTTGTGGTGACAGTAACCAAGTAGAACTTGACGCTAAGAAAATCAGCGGCAGTTTTTTCTAAAAAAGTTAGTGATGAAGAACCAGGTATAGTCAAGGCGGAATACTTGATTCCCTTGGCTTTATCAATTCATTTATTGGGCGTCAATGCGGATAGAATTAATTATCGAAAATCTGACATAGACTTAGACAAAGCCATTGAAGGCTTTTAGAGAAACTACTTATACGACTTCTTAAAAAAGAAGGGACCTTAATTAAGGATAGCAAAATACACCCTTTGAAGACCAAATGTTAAAAATAGAGCTTTTAAAAAAAGTGCGAGAAAATAAGTAAAGTTTTAAGAAATGTGTAATCGGCGAAAGGGCTAAAAAGCGTGGTATTATTTTACTTCGACTGCCGCGCCACCATTGTGAATTAAATTCATTTGAGTTGATATGGGCACAAATGGAAGGCTATGTAGTAAGAAATAATACTACGTTTAAACTAAAACATGTAGGTGAGTTATGAAAATATTCATTAACAATGATCACGCACATAGTGGCATAGCCAGTATTTTAGTAAAGGGGAGCCAGGCCCAGGGGGCGATCGCTTCCTGGGGCTACGCCACTGCGCGCACTAAATAATGCCAAGCCTTGTAAGTTCTGTTTGACATAAAACTATTTTTTGCAACTTAACTATTAGGTTAATCTGTGACTTAACCTTAATATATAAGAGGCCAGTCGTACACTTGCAGCGGAAATTTTATGTTTGAATTTAACTTTATGCAAACAACGTTTAAAAACAATTAGGTACACACGAATTATTTAGTTTCTATTTTTGGCAGGTATATTGTTAGATATAAAAAAGTACGTAATGGAACAAAACAGTTACAGGAACCATAAATTGATTCGACTATTAGGGCCACTACGGCAAAAAGTTAAATGCTGCTACTAAATCACATAATAATGAATATAATTTTATTATATGAAATCGGTGTTTCTAACACGTTAGCTTTTTTTCTTTTTTGTACCACTTTATGTAATCAATTTGGCAACAATGTAATACTTTGAAGAAATATTCCATGCTTAAAGTGGAGTTGAAAGTATGGGGGCAAGAAAAAAACAAAAATCTTAGCCAGTAACCCAAAAAACGCGATAACCAGTACTCTCAGAAGAAACTATTACAACATTTACAACAACTAGTATTGAAGTATTGGAGTTATAATCAAAAATAGGGATTTGCGGTTTTCGCATCAGTTGCTACTCTAAAAAAAAACGAAAGATTCCGGTGTCAAATTTGTCATGGCTGTCCTCGTTTTTAATTTACAGGGCGATTTTGAAAAACTTCGTTTATTAAACAACCTCTCCTATTTTCGTTATGCGTTAACTTATCAAAAAGGTAAAACCTCATATTAATAGAACTTTTTGCGTAGAGGTTAGTGGCATAATTAGCTTTTTCTAAAAATGTTTGTTTTTGTAGATATTAACCAAACCTATGTTTGTCTAAATGGGATATCCTGATTAATAATAATAATAATAATAAACAATTTATATTAACCAAATAGATTTAAGCATACCAAGTACAAAGTATTAATAACAAAAAAATAAATATAAAATTAATTATACTATATTTATAGGTTAATAAGGGCCTGTTATTACGCAGACAACTGGTATTGCGCAAACAACACCAGATACTGTTAAGGCCAAAACTTATATAATATCATGTGCATCCAAAGAATTGACGCAAGAGGCAAAGTTGTATGAAAATGATCTTTTGAAAATTTCTTTTCGATGTTTAGGAATGTTAATAATGTTATTTCTACGAAGATTCAGACTATGAATATCATTTCTATAAACAATTTTAGTGAATAAGTATGAAGGGGCTCTGGATTTTAAAATTTTGAGGCAAAAAGAAGCAAAATGTAATTTTCGTCGATTATGCATATTAAACCATCCCGCATTTGACAAAAACTGAGAAATTCTATGCGTTCTTCTGATTCCATAAATAAGCCGCAAACACGAGTTTTGCTTTTGTTGTATTCGGTATTAAGTTTAGACTTATAGTGTGCTTATTAAAAAATAATTGATATTTTATGTAGAATCCAAAAGTATTATAAGATATATTATATTATAAGGGCATTCCATTTAAAGAAATGAAAGTTTTGTTTACCAGGACTGTTTGAGACACTCTGTATAATTGCAGGTGTCCTAGTTTTATAGATTTTTTTAAGACCTACAACTTTTATACCCAAAGTTTTTTTATATTGTGCGCCATTTTCTAAATAATTGACCGGTCCGGGACTTTTTGAACACAGTGTATATATGGTTCAGTACATAGTAAACCAATACAAATCAACTGATTCGTATAAGATTCGACCCCGCTCCGGTCTACCTAAGAAATTAACTCAACGTGAAGAGGCCAGTATTGTTAGAGAAATAAGTAAATATTCATAAAAAAGTGCACCCAAAGTTGCAAAAGAAATTAGAGAAGAATTTTCGAAAAACGTTTGTACGCAAACTGTGAGAAATTGTTTACACAAGGCAGGTTATAATGGACGTGCAGCCAGAAAGAAGCCGTTTATTTCAGAAATTAATCACAGAAAACGGTTAGAGTTTGCTAGGGAATACGTTTCAAAGCCTCCTGAGTTTTAGAAAACAATAATTTTTAGTGACGAAACTAACATCAATCTTTTTGGGTCTAATGGCAAAACTAAAGTTTGGAGAAAGAAGAATACAGCATTAAAAATTGAAAATATTTGTTCTACAGTAAGACAGGTGGCAGTGTTCTGCTTTGGGGATGCATGTCTTCAAGGGGAGTAGGAAATTTAAATTTTATTGATGGTACAATGGATCAGCATGCTTATCTTAACATTTTAAGGAACAATTTGCGAGAAAGTGTTCAGAAATTGGGACTTAAAGGAAGGTACCGTTTCCAACAGGACAATGATCCTAAACATGCCGTAAAGATGATCCGCGAATGGATGATCCATAATGTGTGACAGCAGCTTCATACCCCTCCACAATCACCTGATATTAACCCCATCGAACATTTGTGGGATGATATAAAATGGCGCATTCGCAAACACAATTTTGCAAATAAGGAACAGTTAAAAAATAGAATAATGCACGAATGGGAGACCATACCTCCAGAAATTACAAGCATATCAAAAAGATTATAAAAGGTTATCAAGGCCAACGGAGGTCCAACTAAATATTAGGTTAAAAGATATTGTAATTTTCTGTTAAATTAATATTAATTATTCTTAAGTGTACGGAGACTTTTTTGACATAGAATTTGTTAAATATTTCTAAATTGTGATGTAACATTTCAATAAAATATTTCGCAGCTATTTTTTATTCAATTTTTTATTGGTTAGGCCTGAAATAATAATATAAATTTTATTTTTCATAGTTATAGTAGCTGGTTAAAACTAATAAAAAATCTGTATAAAAATATGTAGTGTATGGAGACTTTTTGGACTGACTTGTAGATGTTTATATTTATTTTTAAGCTCAAAATTCGAAATTTTTACTTTTTTACTTTATTTGTAGGCTAAGACCAACCGCAAAACTTTTACAGTAATTGACACGTTTTATTGAAACTCTTGTATCGATTCCCAGATCAGTTAGTCGGTAGATGGGGTAGCTAAATCGCTACCCCTATTATCAATTAACTGCTTCGGAATCGAATTTACACCCTGGAGATGCCGAGCGTCGAATATCTTTTTGCCAATGGTATTTAGAACAAATCCGCACCAACGCATTTTTGGCAGGCTTGTCATCTGTTCTGATGAATGTTATTTTTCAAGTGCAGGAATTTTTAATCGTCTTAAGATGAGGCATTGGTCTGCAGAAAATCACCATTTAATTTTCGAAAGTGCACAACAAGGGCGCTTCGGGATTGCTGTATCATATTTTATTTTGAACCGACGCACAGCTTACTAGATATATGACGGTGGTCTCACAGCACGTAAATACCTAGAAATCCTGGAGGAAGTTATTCCCGAATTGCTGGAGAATATTCCATTGGCCCATTTTAATCTCCAACAAGAAGGTGCTCCGGGCCACAATTCTCTGCTATTGAGGTAATTTCTGGATAATAATATTCCTCAAAGATGGATAGGTATATACGAGCCTGGGCTGCACAATCTCCCGATCTCGTTTTGGATTTTTTTGTGGGGTTTTATGCAAAGTCTAACATATAGTACACGACACGAATCTCTAGCAGAACTTCGTAAGGCAATTGGATTGACCTTCCAACCTATTCATAATAGATCTATTATTTTCTTTAATGCAATTGGAGGAATAACAAAAAAGTGCCAATATTGCATTTAAAGAAGCAGAGGGCATTTCGAAAAGCAGCTTTAAAAATCCTGGGTGGTTGTGTTTTTTTATTATCGATACTATAGTTTTTTCCTCTTGTTTCTTCGCTGGCTACCCCCACTACCGAATAACTAATTAGGGAATCGATAGAAGAGTTTTAATGAAACACGTCAATTATTGTAAAAATTTTGCGTTTGGCCATGGCTTACTGTTACAAATAAAGGAAGAAGTAAAATTATCGAATTTTGAGCTTGAAAATATATATAAAGATCTATATATTTTTGAGCCCAAGTGATGCTTAATTGATATAAAAAATAATATATAGGGTATCCCGTTTTAAGAAACATAGGTTTGGATAATATCTGCAAAACAAACATTATTAGAAAAAGGTTCTACCAATATAAGGTTTTACCTTTTTGATAAGTCAACACATAACGGAAATACAAGGGGGGTGTCTAAAAAGCGAAGTTTTTGAAAGTCACCCTGTAGATTAAAAACAAAGACAGTCGTGAAAATTTGACATCGGAATCTTTCGTTTCGTTAAAAAGTAGCAAACTGACGCAGCTCTCTATCTTTGATAATAACTCCAATATATTATGTAGAATAAAATAAAATAAAATAGTTTTTTTATCCCACTCAACAAGAGCAAAATAATAGAATATAACATTTTTTTTTTTTTTAATTTGGAATAGTTTATAAATTCTCATAGGGATGCTGGCCAGTTGGTTTAACCAGTACAATAAAACAAACAAAGAAAAAGCCTCATTCAACACAACCATCCAGTATGCTGAAGGTCTTTCCATAACTGTTTACATATTATATTATTTAGCGCATTTCCAAAGATCCATTAAAGTTATACACCAACCCTTGTCCCTATTGCTAATACCAACATCATCATAGCCTTTTCTGTTTCCTGGTGATGAACGTTTCTACGTTGAAGACTTTTTTATTTAATAAATTTATAGAAGATATATTTGCTTTTCTTTTTAACAATGTGATCCATGTCTGGTCAAAACTCTAATATCATTTCTGGTAGACAAAACGTTTGCCGTGTCATCTAAAAATGGTACATCATCGGCCAAGCGAATCAGAACCAGCGTCCCACAGGGATCCCCCCTGGCACCGGTACTACACAATTTGTATACTTGCGACATACCAAGAACTAGAGTCACCAAACTATACCTATTTGCCGATGACACGGCGATCACTGCATCCTTCCAAAGACCAGAATGGGTCACTGTCAGATTGCGCGTATTAAAGCTCTTTCTGCACCTGGAACGTAAAGTACCAAACAATAACTCACCCATGTGGAAATCCACTTCCGTCATCCGGCAAAACACTAATATCATCGCCAAATTCTGAATGGTGCACGTCATGGGGTCCATGATACTCGAAAGGAGGATGATCATGTGGATATTGATCTACCTCAATGCCTTCGTGGTGGTCGTGATGATGTTTTGGTGGTGCAACCTTAAAAATAAGTTTATGTTGGCACTATAAAC
Organism: Polydrusus tereticollis; assembly: GCA_963920685.1. Taxonomy (NCBI): domain Eukaryota; kingdom Metazoa; phylum Arthropoda; class Insecta; order Coleoptera; family Curculionidae; genus Polydrusus; species Polydrusus tereticollis. The sequence goes on from OY987328.1 coordinate 140,829,154, forward strand.
CAGAAGTATTCCCCCACCAGATTTCTTATATTAAATTGGATTTGTTGTTCATAATGTTCATCATGTTTTACTTACTTCATGAATGTGGGAGATGAGATGCTTGTGATGATGGTATTTTGCTTGAATTGGATAGTATGCGCAGAATTTGAATATGTGATGCAGGAACGGGAATACAAACAGCAGTATCTTCAATAAGAGCTTCTTGGCAGTCGCTGCTCCTACTATTAGAGGCAGTAAGAACAGAAATTTTACAGCCAATAGTTTAATGATAAGTAGCAGGGCTAAGACAGCATAGATAAGTTTCTCCGTTATAAATTTTTCTGAAAATAAAAAATAATTCGTGTATTTATTTTTCAGTCAAAGGTTCGAGACAGTTTAGTTTTAAGAAATATTTGATGTATGGTTACGGTTAAATATAATGGTGCTTTTCTTGCTCTGTTGATTATAAATTACCAGAACTTCAGTTAATATTCATTTGATTATGATTTAGAAGCATAATTGGTGCAGAATGGAATATTTTATGTTTCTAGTACTTATTAGTGTGTGATGATTTGTAAGCTAGCAAAAATAATAGAACTATTTTCGTTTTAAATGTTCATAGATCCTACAGATAGACAGCGCAGATTAAGATTCCAGTGTTTTAGCAGTAATAGAGACTGTTGTGTCATCCGCAAAGGTGGTTAATTTGCATAGGGGTTGGATCGACCTCCCACACACATTCCCCTCCTCAGTCAGTTATAACGTATAATGTTCTATTAATCAAGTATCCCAGAAATTATACAGATGTTCAAGCAAAATCAATTTTATTTGGTTCACCCTATAATACCGTAAACAAACAGCCGCGGGCGTGACAACAAATTACGTGCGAACAAATTTAATCAAGAGCGCTACTTTCATTCACACATGACCGCCACGCCACCTATTAACCGATTAATCGCGCATTCTTTCACCACCTGTTTGTCACTTACGGATTTTCTTAATCGTCCTTCCTTCCTCCTTTAATCCTGTGTCCTTCGGAAAGTCCTTAGAGACCACTTCCAGATTAACTAGGGCGCCTTGATCTTGAAAACCTTTTGGTGATATTTTGAGAAAGCTGTTCGGAAATAGACCGTCAGGAAGTGACAGTTCGAGGTCGTGAGTCATCAGGAAGCCGGCTGTGTTATCGTGCAAGGACCTTGACATTGATTCGATTGGCGATTCGTAGTCATCCCCGTAAAAATATTGGTCGTCGTCGGTAGAATTCGTGTCATCAGCTTCATAGGATCGTTTAATTTTGGCATAGTCTAGGTTATTTTTGGTAAATTTCAGGAAGCTGGTGAATTGCAAGTCCCCAGTTTTATCAAAAGTGTCCCTTAAATACTTATATATGTTATTTTGTACGCACGTCAAGCTTGGCTGCTGACAGTCCTTTAAAAGGATAGTCCACAACTCGTTGTTACCCGTCAAATTTACAAGCGTTTCCACCGGAACTTCCGGGAAGGTGACATTTTCACTGCCGTAAACACTAAAACGTGAAAAACAAAGAATGCCAGTTACAATTATTAAAAGATATCGACACATTATACCAACAAGCGGCAATGGTTAATTTAGGGTTATGCTGAACGCAAGAAATAACACCGAAACGTCACACTTTCATTGGTCGCGAGTCACAGTCACATGTTCAAACTGGAACATTTAATCAGGACATTCTGAAGACGCTCTCTCGACAACCGGCTTAGCGCGAATACAAGAAACCCATGGAATTATTTCCGATTGGTTTATCGCCTGGTGGCATACTTTCAGGAAGGTGGTCCCCACTTGGGTGATAAATGCTTAGCGTAATCGTTTGTCGCATAGAAGATGACAATTTGGACAATTTTGGTCGCTTTATTGTGTGTTAATTATCTTTATTGTTTATATTATTAATGTGTTTGTCTAGGAGTGACCTAGCTTTTAAAATTATTAATGGTTTTCGATATTCTTGGGCTCAAGCAAGATATTCATTGAGATGGTATGTGTGTTCGAGTTTATGGCACTGACATAAAATTCCTATAAAAACTATATTATCCCCTTTTTTCCTTAGGCATAATATAAGATTACATTTTTGGCCACGTTTTATTTAGCAATAAAGCTACATAAATTTAATTTCCTAAAAGATGTAAAACTGCTAAATTATCAATGAATTTTTTACCTTTTTAAGGTTCCAAGAAATATACAGTGTGTTCATTGGTGATGACAGTCTTACTTTATTTCAGAAAAGCTCTGCATATCCTCAAACCAAAATAACACCCATCAAATCCTGTAAAAGTCTTATGGTATACGAGGGAGAGTCAAAAATTGAAAATTTCGTAAAGTATCCCCATTTTTCATTTTAGAAAAATTTTTATATATAAATATTGCTTCAATTTTAAAGATATGCTAAAATACTTCGCTTATTTCTGCCAGAAAACAGGATTTAATCGTTTTCTTCTGAATTACCCTGTATAAGAAGTACATCGCAACTATAAAGTACGCAAATTATATTTTCTTTACACTTTGTTAGAGATAACCGTAAATAGTGTGTCAGATTAGTTAGTTTTAACAATATTATGACTTTTTATCGAAACATTTCAAACTCGTATTTTTCATTTAAAATACAAGGGAGTCTTTCTTTACATCCGAATTTAAAGTCTAAATAATAATGTCCCCAGTGGCAATAAAATAATGCTTTATGAAAGCCGTATTTATGTGTAATATACAGTATGTCCACGGATAGACATCCCCATAGGACTAATGGACCAAAAATTTCGTTTTTCGACAAAAAGTCATTCTTGATCAAAAGTTCTGCATCTCGAAGAAATGTAGTCTACGAGGAGATTTTTTGATTTTTTTATACAGGGTACCCAAAAAATAAAAAAAACATGAAATACCATCAAGAATAAATTAACTTTACTTATCGTTTTAAAGTAAAATCGCAAATAAAAAAAGGTTTTAAATCATATTCAATTCTGAGTTGGGGATTTTCTCTACTCCAGCATCATATTAATACGTGTATTATTTTTACTGAACAATCTCTAGTTTTACCTTTTTTACCTATCCCACCTAATGCAGGTATCCTATAAAAATCTGATAAAACGTCATGATATTATTGTAATGTTATGAAGTTGTCAAAAATTTCATTTTAAAATATTAAAAGAAATATGCTGTCCGTTGAACAAAAAATATTTTTGGTCCAGTGTTATGGTACCGGTGTAAACTCTTACAATTATGTACAAGAAAGGTTTTTAGAAAAGTTTCCTGGAGTTTATGTTTCGACGTATGCAATTAGACAATTAATCAAGAAATTCAAACACACGGGGTCGGTGGAAAACTTAAAAAGGAAGAAGAAACTGTTTGATGAGGATGATGCAGCTACCGTTGTGGTCTTACAATCTGTTGAGGAGAACCCACTTGTCTCACTAAGGAAACGAGCTCAACATTTGCTTATTGTCCAAAAAAGTCAAATTCAAATAATTTTAAAACAAAATAAGTTTCACCCATTCAAACCGCATTTTAATCATGCTTTAGAAGATGGAGACCATGCGAAACGACTTGATTTTTGTTTATGGGTAGGGGACAAAATTTTAAATGAAAATAACCAATTTCACAAACTTATTTTATTCACTGATGAATCGACTTTTTCAACAAATGGTACAGTGGCTTCCCAGCACGTACGATACTGGAGCACAGAAAATCCCCAATTTAGAATTCCTGCCCATCGCCAATATTTTAAAAAAGTTAATGTATGGTGTGGAATTTCGTATTTTGGAATAATAGGTCCGTTTTTTTTTGAGAACACGTGCAATAGGAATTCATACATGGAAATGCTACAAACCTTTTTTTCGGATAAGTTAGATGAGCTGCCATTGCAGTACAGGGGACAAATGTACTTTCAGCAAGATGGGTGCCCAGCGCATTGTGCACGCGAAGTTACAGAGTGGCTTAACATGAAATTTGGAAATCGATGGATTGGCCGGTACGGTCCAGTTATGTGGCCTGCAAGGAGTCCTGACCTCACGATTTCAGACGCGTACCTTTGGGGCCGTTTAAAGCAATTAACTTTTCAGCAACCCATTGAATGTAATGTTGATATTTTGAAACAGAGGATTTTACAGTCAGTACAAATGATTTCCCTCGAGGAGGTAAGAAGAAGTTATGATCACATTAGAAGGCAATTTGAACAATGCGTCGAAAACGGGGGAGGCGTATTTGAATAAATAATAGTTCTTGCTTTGCAATGCAGTTCTTTTTGTTGTGCAATGTTTTTGTTTAATACGTTTATTATGTAAGCACTGAATATGATTTAAAACCTTTTTTTATTTGCGATTTTACTTTAAAACGATAAGTAAAGTTAATTTATTCTTGATGGTATTTCATGTTTTTTTATTTTTTGGGTACCCTGTATAAAAAAATCAAAAAATCTCCTCGTAGGCTACATTTCTTCGAGATGCAGAACTTTTTATCAAGAATGACTTTTTGTCGAAAAACGAAATTTTTGGTCCATTATTCCTATGGGGATGTCTATCCGTGGACATACTGTAGATAATATTGACGACTTCGAAGAAGAAGATAATATTCCGCTTGGACAATTGTTTTCTAACATTAGGAACACATTTGTGAATTTGAAACAATTCGCCTCTATTGATAACGATTTGCCAACAGAAAGTGCATAATTGAATATCATCGAGTGCATTGAAGAGATCAAAGAAACGGATGAAACAACTCCCAACTCTGAGACAGAGGAAGAAGAACCTGAACTTGTCCCAGTGTCGAAAATATCAAGCCTATCTGAAGCCAGCGCAAGTTTAAGAAATTTTTTTAATAATGTTAACAATTTTGGCAAGTCTACAAATATTCGTCAATTTTATAAAATTGAATTTTATAAAAATAAAATAGGAAAATGAAGCAAAGTGTTGAAAAAGGTTCGTCAATAACTTTCTCAAATCTATGGGGTTGGTAGACACAAAGTCTCGGTCTCATATGAGACCGAGACTTTGTGTCTAGCAACCCCATAGATTTGTAAAATCAGGTCTCTTTGAGAATATGGACGACTTCTTTCAATTTAATAACTTTCTCGTTGAAGAATCTATAAATAGGTTTTTTAAATCACAACCGTTCGTTGACAAAAGTTTATTTTCTACAAGTTTGGTAAATTTTTGTTTTAGTTCTTGAATGTTGTGCTGTCTGAACTAATACTAACTCAGTCTGTAATGACTATTTCTGTGGCACTGTCATTTCGGTCCTTTTTTAACGTCATGGCGGACTGCTGTCGACAGAGTATTCGGCTACTTTCGCATTTTTCATATTCGTTTCATATTTCTTATTCTCATTTCGCATTTATTTGCAGACCTAGAAATTTTATATTCAGCACAAGTCAAAAACAAGACAAATAAATTATGCAAAATGCTGAAATTGTTGAATAGTTAAATAATTTTTTTTCTTGGTAATAAATAGTACAGTTTTAAAGCACATAATTTAATACAATGTATCATATTATTAATTTTATAATTTGCAAACATTAAATAATTCCTGCTTCATATTTTATTAAACAAAAATTTGTCAGGGGCCAGAACGTTTCTATTATAACACATTTTCCTTTGCGAATCGTTCAATTGCGTTGTGTTATGGTGACAATAAGGTAAACGCCCATTTGAAAATGTGAAAAGAGTTAAAATTAGTTTATTTTAAATTTTTTCTTCAATGTATAAGGTGTAACAAAGATTTTCTTACCACGATTGTAATTATTTGTATGAAGTGCTGATTTCAGTTTAAATAAAATAACGAACCCTTACCCAATTAATTTAACAGTAAACGTTATCTTCCAGCAGGAGAAAGTGAAGGAAACTTGAGTTTTCCCTGCTATATCAATTAATGTTATCGATTATTTTGCTTGCAATTAAAGGGTATTTTTAGGTCGCCTGGCGCCGAATTATGAGAAAGTGATGTAGTAGCCGTTCGTTAAAGTGTTGAATTATGATTAGTGATTTCTATTAACTTTTTTGTGGCATTGGTGCATTTTATTTTAAACTCTTAATTATTGGTAAATGTTCTGAAAATGAAACGTAAATAACTATTTCATCTTGGTTAATATATAACAAAAGTGATTAATATTTAACAAAGGTTAGCAAAGCTGTTCTTCCCGGCAATTTTTTTTAGTAGGGCTTTCACTTCTTATCGGACCACCCTAAATATTTTTTGATTTTGAGGAGAATAAGATTTGATAAGAAAACATGTCAATTTTAAAATCGAGAGGAAGTTTAATTGCGCATTCGATAGAATTTTACTGTTTACTTCTACACCTCCAGCTCACCTCACTTAGAAATGTCAAATAGTGATCAAGTGATGCATTGTTGTAAAGGCCTATCCAAAGGGAAGTGAAATCGGGTACTCGGTTTGCAAATTGGGTGGCAAATTGTAATAGTAATGCAACTAATTTATTTAGTTTGACAAATTATTTTATAATAACAAAGTCTATTTTTAATTTCCTCTCGGACATTGAGGAAAGTTTGTCTGGAAACTTCCCTTGTGCAAATTTAACCGAAAATTTTAGCCGGAAATTGTCGAAAATTAATAAGTGGAAGTTTTTGGAAATATCCCTGGGAAATTTCCAGAATTGTCAGTTTTTGGCACTGACGGGTTCGTAACTGTGCTATAATTATAGTTCCTCCTGTATAAGTTTGTATTGTTCACAACCTTTATTGTTCTGTGTTGTTCACCTTAATTGTATGGTACTTGTACTTTTGGTATATTGTCACTTACTGACATAGTATTTCTTTTATGTATTCAATTCTGTTAATTAAAGCCTAAAGTATAGACAAAGGTTATTTCATTACAATTTAATTAACAGAAATATAAATGGACAAGTTTTTGAGGCCTGAACGATTTGAAGCAGATCCACATAAAGACTCAGCGGCTAAAGAATGGAAACACTGGTTCAAGACTTTTAAAAATTTTTTAGAAGCAGGCGATAAAGAAAATAAACTTGATGATAGTGCAAAACTAAGGCTTCTTACTAATTTTGTGTCTCATACCGTCTACGAACATATTAGCGAATGTGAGAAGTTTGAACAAGCTACAAAGATTTTAGAAGATCTATATGTAAAACATGTTAATGAGGTATTTGCTAGACACCTATTATCTACAAGAAAGCAACAGCCCACAGAAAGTATTGATCAATATATTCAGGCTCTAAAACTACTAAGCGAAAATTGTGATTTTAAATTAGTAACTGCAGAACAAAATAAAAATGATTTTATTCGCGATGCTTTCATAGGTGGACTGTTAGTTAATGAAATCCGTCAGCGTCTATTAGAAAGTAATACACTACATTTAGAAGAAGCAATTATACAATCACGTTCTTTAGAAGAAGCTCGGAAACAATCAAGCGTCTATTTTAGCCACAATTCAATAAATACAGTTCATTTAAAAGAAATCCACAATGAATCACAAATACAATATACATCTGCAGCTGCCTCCTCTCAGCGTTGTTATTTTTGTGGAAATACTAGACATCCACGCAGTATATGCCCAGCCCGGAATGTTACCTGCAGTAACTGTCAAAAACTAGGACATTTTGCAAAGGTATGCATGAAACCTAAACTTTCTAGACAAAAGTCAACTTCAGCATTTTAGAAGAATAAACTTAATAAATGTATACGTCGCGCCGCTTCGTTTAAAAGTTTAATTTTAAAGTATCAATGTTGCTTGGGTCCGACTCCGGAAGATATTTTTATTATGGATCAGCACATAAGCCATATTTTTGTCTTTATCGCACCTTACATTACACCTTACATTACAACGCATTATCTGCAAAAGAAACCAATCTTTCTCATTATTTGCCCAGTAGAGCTCGCTCTTTATGGATTAATCATCATTTCCATGATCACTGAATAAAATACTACATGCCAAACGTTATTTCTCGGCGACAACTGCCCGTATACTCCGGTAGTTTCAGTCTTTAAATTTTACACTACACGCCTAAAAATGTTGCATATAAATGAAAAAACGGTTGAATTCAGAGAGAGAAAGATAGAGAACGTTCCCCACGCTCATTTTAAATACATGTTTTGCCGCTACCAACGATAGGATATGAGCAACCTTATAAAACAAAATCCTTACAATAGCGCCATCATCGTCTGGTTGAAAAACTAAGCGAATGGGGACCGATCTTCACCATTTAAGTTATTCTAGCCTGTTCGTAACATCACCTATCAAAATTTTGAAATAGACATAACGTGGCTAATGTTAGATTAGGTTAGTTAAATACTTATGTTGTTTCTTTCTAACTTTAAAACAGAGTTACTAAACTCTCAGACTGTCAAGGTCTTTAAAATTTAATACTAATTTGTGATTATTCTCGCGCCTAGAATAATTATTATTTTACATGACACCACATTTATTACTTGCACTATATCATATTATTTCCGCAAATTGTCATTTATAAAGTATTAATTATACCTGCTCTTTTATTGTGTCATCTGTTGATGGTCCATGAAAGCTGTAAATAAAATATACAGACGGCGTTCACCAAGCAGGCATTCCATTTATCTTACACTAGAAAATAGCTATTTAATTCTATAAAGTAAGAATGGATCGAGGAACCAAAAGTTACATCAATTTGTCTGCACCGTGTGCAGGTGCCTTATAGAAGTTCTCAGTAACTTCGACATAGAGAAAGTTAAGTTTTAACAGTTGTCTTCTACCGTCCTGGTCAAGCATAAGTAGTTTAGCGGTATATTAAAAGATGGAGCGCTTTGTCAAGCAAAATAAAAGCAATCTAAATGTTAAATTTATTTATGAGCCCAAAGTAAACTCATCTATCGGCAAAGGTTCATACCTTCTCTTTCTTTTTTGGTTTGTGGTCACATCGATATAGATTACTTGACAAATTTAAAACTAGATTTTTAGTTTTAGCATCTTTCTTCTTTTAGTTTGAAGAAACTAACCAGTACCACTGCTTATTTTGGAATGAAACCCAGGCTCCAATTTTAATGGTAGTCAAACCAGATGTCACTAACAGTTCTAAAAATCATTTAATAATCCAAATCTAACAAGTAAAGAAAAAAGTTGTGTAAAATATATTGATTGAAGAAACGGTTACAATAAGAATTTGCTTTGATAATTAAAAGTATAATACAGATTTGGTATTAGAATTTGTGGGGGTTACTGACTTTACCGACTATTCATCTTTTTATATTTACGGCATGTTTCTAATTTTATTCCTGCTTATGTCTTCTTAAGATTAAAACATCATTTTTTGATTACACTTAGAGAACACTAACCTAGAAATTACAGGAGGCTTGCTTTTATAGTAGCAAAAATAGGGTATAAAATGTCAGCTTGTGGTTAATTTCTATACAATCAATTAAAAATTAAGGATTAACTGCGTAGATCATAATTTTACACCTTTTTCTCCCTGACAATCTATAAAAAAACATTTTTAAAGCAATGTTTTAAGTAGATTTCAGTTCTTAAATTGGATTTTGAGCAGCATGTTTCAGTTATTTTATACCATCATCAGGTTTATTTTTTCTTTTGGACGCCATATTGTATTTTATACTTAGAAGGTAGGTATTGATGTCAGCTTTGCAACGATGTATCACTTATTGGTAAATAAATGAAATTGACTTGAGAAAGCAAGAAAACTAATTCTCGCAACACGTCAAATATTACAACAACGCCTTCAGCAGGAATAATAAAATTTTAAATTTGTTTAAAATATCTCATTATAACACATAATGTAATTATTTCGGTTTATTATATTAACATTTCAAATAATAAAATAAAAAATTAAAGAAAACTAAACATACAATATGAATAATAATCATTGTTTAAAAAGTCTGTAACTTACTATACTTATTGGAAATATTCGCCATTTTTATTGATACATTTTTGATACCTTTTTAACACAGTATTGGTGACCCTGCGAAGAGTGTTGCCATTTATGCTGGTAAACACATACCTGACTCTCTCTTCTAATTCTTGTACAGTTTCAGGCGGTTCAAACTCATAGACTTCATTTTTTACATACCCCCATAAATAAAAGTCTAGGGGGTTATATCGGGGGATCTAGCAGACCAATTAACTGGTCCGCCGTTTAAAATTACTTTATCATCAAATGTGTATCTTAAGAGAGTTCGAACTTCCCGAATATTATGTGCGGGAAAACCGTCCTGTTGAAACCAAAAATTAATTAGTTGATCTTGAGGTACTCTTGCTCTAACTGGCGGTAATATTTCACCTTCTAACAGCTCCAAGTATCTTTGGATATTGAACGATTATTAAAGAATGGTCCGATGAGTCTAGAATGGTCCGATAAGTCTAGTTGTCTAAAAAGTAAGAAGAAAAGTAAAGTTGACTTAATATATGCTATGTATTTAGTAAGCTAGGTGATATTTCTTATGCCACACTACACACTAAAGCCAAATCGGGTTTGCAGTCTTCGTTGAGCCACTGCAGTTGGTAAAATGTGTTTGGTCGGTCCAAATTACAAGACGACTGAAATCAGGATTTTGATTGCATTGGTTTACATACCAATTTTAAAATTGGATTTTTCTTGGATAATCCGTTTCTCGTAAACCCTTAACTATAGTTGGCTTGTTCGGACGATATTTATTTTCTATAAGGACTCTTGGTCTCTTGGTATGATACTTCTCAGGGTTGGTAAGTTGGAGCGGGATTAAAATATTCCCTCACATTTTCGTCACGCTCTTTTTTATTTTATTTTTTTGTAATTCTTGTTCAATGAATAAAATATTAAGGCAAACCAAATTTCTCTTCTTGAGAAAAACGCAATGCCGTTTTTTTTTTTAATTTCAAAATACAGGAATGGATCGTTATTATCAATAATAATAAAAACTCGTTTTGACTAATATTTTTATTTCATTTTCAAACATTCATAGATTATTGTAGAATTCTTGAAACAATGCAGGTAGTGTTAGATGTAATATTTTTATTTGATATTAAGTTTGGGGAGTTCTAGTGCTGTTGTTGAATTTGACGTCTTGCAAAAATTAATTTTCTCGTTTTTTCAAATAAATTTCGTTTATTTACCTATAAGTGATACATCGTTGTAAAGCTGATATCAATAGCTACCTTTTAAGTACCAAATACAATATGACACCCATAAGGAAAAATGAACCTTATGGTGGTTTAAAATAGGTGAAACGTCGAGTTCAAAGTTTAATTGCAGAACCGAAACTTTATTGAAAAGTTGCTTTAAAAATGTTTTTACAGATTGATAAAATAATGAAAAATAAAAAAGCTACAGCATACTTTCAAAAATGCAACTTTTCGGCTTTTCTAAAATATCTAAAAAACAAAAAATGGTACAATCGCTTACTAAGCGGCTTTAAGTTGCAAATATATTCCTCTAAAACTTTTCCCTTTTAACAATTTCTCTATCTTCTATAGTTTTCAAGATCCCCATAAATGTAGACCCAATTATTTAGGCCACACTGAATATAATTTAAATTTAATTTGTTAGATCATTTATTCATTTATTATTTCGACACTATACAGGGCAGGTAATAATAATTATCACACAAAAAACTGTATTTTTAATTAACGCAATCATTTTTTGAGATAATTGTAATTATGTATACAGTGCGTTCCCGAATAGACTCAACTGTCCTTGTAAAAACCTATTTTTAGTTTTTCAAAAAAAAAGTTATTCTTTATCGTTTCTTTTGCTTGTTATAAAAATACGATTCTCGTTGCGAAATCCTCTACAATGGATTTTGATAATAATATTTTATAGCGTTTCATTCCAAACAGTCATAAAAAAAACTTAATTTATTTTTAATCACAAATACACGTTTCCATTGGTTATCTTAGTTCAAAATAGTAATTTAGTTCTATAAAGTAAAAATAGATCGAGGAAACAAAAGTTCCATCAATTTACGTCGCCATCTGCTGTTGTCCTATAGAAGTTTTTAATAAATACGAACATATAGAAAGTTAAGTTTTAACAGTGAGCTTCTGCGGGTCTCGTCAAGTGCAAATAAGTTAGCGGTATATTAAAAGATGGGTGCTCTATCAAGCAAAATAGAAGCAATCTGTATTAATACATTAATTTATAAGCTCAAAGTAAATTAATCTACTGGTACAAGTTTATACCATCTATTTTTTTTTGCTTACTGGCCACATTGATATAGATTACTCAGAAATGTTAAAACTCGATTAAATTTTAGTATTTTTCTTGTTTTAGTTTGATGAAGGTATTGCAGTACTACTACTGCTTATTTTGGAGCTGAACCCGAGCCTTTTATTTTAATGGTAATCAAAGCAGGTATCACTAGCAGTTTCACAAATCAATAAATAATAAAATAGAACAATACATAATACAACAATTTAATACATTTCAAAATGTACCTACGATTATGAGGCAGCCTAATGTATTATTATACAAGGTGATTCGCTTTTCACAGGGTAACTCCTCTAGATATCGTTCTTGTTAGTATTTATTGATTTGTGAAACTGCTAGTGATAGAGCTCGAGAATCGTAATTATATAACAAGCAAAAGAAACGATAAAGAATAACATTTGTGATTTATATATTATATATATGCATATTATTTATTATTATGTATTATAATGTGACATTTTAAACAAATCTAAAATCCAATTAACCCTGCCGAAGGCGTTATTGTCATATTTGGCGTGTTGCAAAAATTAATTTCCTATTTTCTCAAGTCAATTTCATTTATTTACCAAAAAGTAATACGTCGTTGTAAAGCTAACATTAATAGCCACCTTTTAAGTATAGAATGCAACATGGCGTCTATAAGAAAAAAATTAACCTGATGATGGTATAAAATAACTAAAACGTTCTGTTCAAAATCCAATTACAAAACTAAAATCTACTTAAAAAGTTGCTTTAGAAATGTTTTTACAAATTGTCGGCGAAAAAAAAAGTGTAAAATTGTGAACAACGCAGTTTTTCATTAATTTTTAATTAATTATATAAAAATTAACCACCAGCTAACTAGCTGACATTTCATACCGTACTATTGCTACTATTAAAGTAAAATGGTGTTAATTAATTTCCATAACAGCTTCCTGAGACACAGTATGTTAAATAGCTTTAATTCTAAAATTTTATTTACCTTGTATTTTCTAGTTTATTGTTATCTAATGGGTAATTTAGGGTAATCAAAAAAGTATGTTTCAATCTTAAGAAGACATAGCAGGAATCAAATCAGAAACAGGCATTAAATATAAAAACATGAATAGTCGATAAAGTCAGTAACCCCTAGAAATTCTAACACCAAATCCGGATTAAACTTTTAATTATTAAAGCAGTGTGCAAATTCTTATTCTAACAGTTTTTTAAATCAATAGATTTTATCCAACTTTTCTCTGTACTTGTTAGTTGATTTTAGTGTGTTTATTATTTAATGATTTTTAGAACTGTTAGTGACATCTGGTTTGATTACTATTAAAATAAAAGGTATGTGTTTTATTCCAAAATAAGGAATGGTATTGGTTAGTTTCTTCAAACAAAAAGAAGAAATATGCTAAAACTAAAAATTCAGTTTTAAATGTTTTAAGCAATCTATATCGATATGACCACAAACGATACGAACCTTTGCCGATAGATGAGTTTACTTTGGGTTCATAAATAAATTTGAGATTAAGATTGTTTTTATTTTGCTTGACAAAGCACTCCATCTTTTAATATACCGCTAAACTACTCATGCTTGACCAGGACGGTAGAAGAAAACTGTTTAAACTTTCTTACCCACTTGTCTTGATCATAGTCTAAAAAGAAATTTCTTATTACTGAGTTGCTGATGATGACTTTCACTAAAGTCGAAACTAGTACAACGTCTACATTAAGAAATTTAATTTAACATTTACTCTCATGTATTCTCCCTAACCCTTAACTTCCACCCTAGAGGGGTAAATAAACGTATTTTGGTGGTAAAGACAGACCTTTATTTCTATGTTTAAACTTAACTTTCTCCATGTTCGAAGTTACTGAGAACTTCTATAAGGCACCTGCAGATGGTGCAAATAATTTGATGTAACTTTTGGTCCCTCGATCTATTCTTACTTTATAGAATTAAATACATTTTTTCTACTATAAGATAAATGGAATGCCTGCTACACAAACAGGTGACACAAGAAAATAGCAGGTATAATTAATACGTTATATTCTTTTATTTTAATAGTAATCAAAGCAGGTATTACTAGCAGTTTCAGAAATCAATAAATAATAAAATAAAACAATACATAATACAACAATTTAATACATTTCATAATGTACCTACGTTTATTAGGCAGCCTAATTTAGTATTATACAATGTGATACGCTTTTCACAGGGTCACTCCTCTAGATATCGTTGTTGTTAGTTTACCGATATTTTAAATTGGTTCCAATATTATATGGTGGGTGGTTACTTAGCTAGGTGATAAAAAACACATTTTAAATCAATGAGGGGCGCGCTTATGAGGATAAAACAGTGGTGGATTTTTCAAAAGTTATTTTAGCCAGTATTTAGCTTCAAAAGTAAGGTTACTTTCATACTCCACAGCACGTCTTTAGTACCAGTTTTCATATAAACGTCTTTAAAGGGTTTTAATACAGAGTAGCCCAAATCACTTTCTTAACAGACTGAACTGTAAAGTCAAACTAATAACGTCAAAATAGAATTTTTCAAATTATCTTTTAAATCATACTATTCAAATTTTTTTGGTGAGGATATTTCCATTTCACTCCAATGAGATATTTGGAAATGGCTATAATAAAACTTTCATTTTTGCCACATGAAAAGCACGCCATTGATTATTCTCAATTTTCATATATTTATACGGGGTGTAAATGAATTTTGCCTAGATATTCAAGGAAGAAGGCTTTATTTTTCATAAAGACTTTAATTTTTGTTTAGTTTTTTTCGTTTTTTTCCTACATTTTCCGAGACAAATATTTCAAATTTGGTTCACTTATTAGTTTTTGGAATCTCCGCAATAAATATTTAAATTGTCAGAGGCAGTATACTGAGCTACTATCAATACTTTCATGTATAATTCTTCCTACGCGACATTCATTAACACCCAACACCCTGGATAATAAAGTACGTCCAGTCAAAACTTGATGGTTTGTTGCTGTTTTTAAATAGATATAAATAAATTATGCATATACATTTTTTGTATAGAAAGTTTTTTTAATTCGTTTAGGTGTTTTAAGGTGGCTCCATGAAAAGTAGATCATACTGCATTATATTATTGCATGTGCAATAAACTAATCAATAAGATCAACAATGAATTGTTGATGTATTATTGTGCATATCAATTAAAATGTTCGAGGTAATGTAGACGATACATTTTCTTTATACATTTCGGAAATAAATTAGTCGTCAACATATTATCACTGAATACACAATGAGCCTGTGCAAAAGTTTTTACTCTTTATTTTACCGAACACGATCAGACATAGAATTTATTTTACCGTGTTACATATCTTATCAATTGATTTAAATAAAAACCCCCTCTAGCCCACTATGACAAATATAAAGGATAAATTTAGAAACAAGGTGCCATTTTTACTAGATTTTTTTAAATACCAAAATGTACAAATACACAGTCAGTATTATATTTGTATTTTCTTCCACACTTTTTGTGAATTGTGATAAAGTTTTTAAAGGCGAAAGTAATAGTTTAACAAATAATGCCGAAAAAGAGTTGTCAAATTATCTGCAGACGCTAGATGATATGCAATCCATACCTCTGATGGGCAATTACATATTTCTGGAAAAAACGGTAGACATCAGAGAGGAACGACCCAAAGCCAAAGAGGATTTTGTTGAAAAGTGTGCTAAATTTCTGGCTAGCCGCTCCATAAAAATAAAACTGCCTAATGAAGAAGCCAGAGGGTTATTTGCAGGTAAAATTATTGCATGGATTTATGAAACTGTCATTCTGTACAAGGCTGCAAAGGCTATATTTGTGATTGCGTGGTTGCTTTTTAAATTTTAGGTAACTACCATGAGAATGTTTTTTTTAATCGGCATTAAATAGCAATAAAATATTTACATTCCCTGAGCTAATTTCGTGTAGTGCACAATTTTCCCTGTACAGTAAGTGGCATTGTGAGGCACATCATCCAGCGATTTCACCTCAGTTTCTCAGACGATTAATTGACCCGAGTCATTGTGATCTTCTGTTGCTTATTAGTTGTAAGAAGGGACCTTAGTAGACATCTCTATTCCCTTACAAGGGTCTTTTGCGTATGTGGTAACGGATGGTTTGTTGAGGTCCACATACAATGTATTTGTTGACGTTTCAAAGTAGGTAGCTTTTATTTGACTGTGTAGACCAGACCTGGATCCATGGTTTATCGAGAGCCTGGCTTATGTGCAAGAAAGCCGCTGTGTAATGTTTATTTGCATCGCGTTTTTGATTGGATTATTATACGATGGCATCGTGGTGTGCTGTGAGGTGTGCCTAAAACTTTCAAACGCACAAGGGAATTTTCTAGTCTACATGTGAAATTAAATTTCTCAGGAAATGTTAAAAATATTTGTGCGCAGTTTAAAGAATGTTAAGGCATATCTTTTGGTCTTAGGGTAGATTGATTAGTTTTAGTTTGTATGAATTTTAATTTATTAATTCGCAATTCAGAGTTCAAATTAAACAGTCCAAATTTAACGAAAGGTCACGGAGACGCCATTTCTTTCCTAAAATACTTTTTCTTTATTTCTGGGTTTTAGAAGACTCACTGGTTCAATTGTAAATAACTATTTTCGGAGTTTTTGAATGAACGTCCCGGTTTTACAGTAACTATAGTCTATTTCAGAAAGGCGTAAAGTAATAAAAGCTCATTAGGTATGCAAAGGGACTACAGAGTAACACAACGTTTAAGCCACTTTCATAATTTGGTATTGATTTCATTGCAACATTCTTTCTATTTATCAAGCGCATGTAGTATCACCCTGGTTTGGGTCAATTTATGGGGTTTGCCTATTTTTATCCATTCACAATACTGATATCCTGGCCGAGCTCCATTAGAATCCTATCTAGTGTGGGTATTTCTTTTTTTAAAATAAAAAAGAGTGAACTTTTCTTTAAACTACACTTTTGGTGTCTTCATCAAGGACTTTTACTGGTCTGCCTGGACTTTTCTTAGGAGGTTCCACTTGACCTGCTGTCTTCCCCTCCCGCAATAATTTAAAAACGGTGGACTTTTCAACTCCAGTCAACATCGGTCGACAGTTTCTTGTACAGTAAAATTCGGATAATCTTATTTTATGCAATCATGTACATTTAAAATAATAACTTTTTCACTCACTGATAGTGGAGAATTATTGGAACATCTTTTTGTTGGTGTGAATGTCGCCATTTACTGTGAACACTATATGCGGCTAAACAGCAAATACTGATGCGTTAAACTAAACAATTATACTTACTAAGGTCATACACACACACGATATATGAAGTTTATTCCAAATTACCACCTATTTATATAATCCCTCCAAAGAGGCCAGAGCCAAACTCGGTACCTGTTAAAAGCAAAACGTAACTTTAGAATCTACTACCTAACTAATCCCTACACAATATTTCGATTTTGACACTTCAGGCCAGAAAACATACCATTCCTAATCCTCTTACGCAATTACTTGAAATTTTAATATTACAAACAATACTATTATATCTTAATACCCGTTAACCTAGTTCTCTAAAATTTTGGTTAGTTATGATGGTTATGGCCGACACCGAAATTGAGCCGAAGGGGACGGAATTTTCCATTTTATTACTCTACACCTTTCTAAAATAGACTATAGACTAATCGAAAAGCGACATTATCGTAATTCGTCGCTCTGTATCTGCCGCGCAATTATTCGAAAAAAGTGTTTTCAAGTTATTGTTAGTTGCAAATTTTTGAGTTTTTTCGTGTTCTAAAAAGATTTTATACAAGGCGAGAAAAAGTATTCCTTCAATACTCTGATAATAATTATATCTTATTTTCGCAGGTACAGGTTTTTCTTCGTTTAATTTGAGGACACAAGAGAATTATGTATCTCACAATTTAATGCACGTTATTACCACTAAATTATATTAGAATACCAAGACGGTTTTTAAATTTTGTTGTTTTATTGTAGCTTATTTACAGGAAAAATCATTTTTACTTCAACGATAATATTCTTATAAAGCAAATAGATACTTATAAATTAAATCAAGTCAGCAAAAGATAAACAACGCTATAAAAACTTAACAAAATTAGGAATAATAATTTGTAGGTCTCCCTCCCTCTAACCCGTATTACTTCTGCGTAAAGGCGAGGCATACTACCGTGCGACCAAACATTATCATCATCAAAGTGTGCTTTGCATCTAAGGCCATACTGCTTAGCGGTAGATCTTAATACCTATTGGCTGTCAGTAAATATCTGCATTAAAAATCAATCAGTTATTTCGTCGTCTTTAACAGTCGTTATATTTATATCTTGAATAATTCACTCAATGGGTTTTACGGAACAGCTCAAAAATTCATGGTTGAAATGTATTTTCGAAACGACGGTGTTAGAGTAAATGGTGAGTGGCAATACAATCAGCATTTGTGCATAGACGATTTTTGCGAAAAGTTTCCTAACGTCGCTTTTACTGCTGAGGAGTTTTATCATTGCCTGAGAAAAACCGTGGCTCTGGTTATAGAAGCAGGTTCTATACAACATAAAAAAGGGAAACCATCTGTAAGGACAGAAGAGCTTGATGCAAACAATCGTAAAATAATGCAAAATACGGCAACACAATCTGTAGGCTGTCTCAAGAAGTGGGAAGGTATTATTGAACATGTAGGACTATTTTTAAAAACAGTTAAATTTGTTTAGAGTGCAAGTATTCCAAGAAATACGATCTGCAGAATTCTCAGAATACACGCATGTGTAGTAGTGAGAATCCCCATTTTTTTGTCCACATTGTACCCTCAAAAAATTGGTGTTTGGTTGGCTGTTAGAGCAATTACTTGACGATCAATTACTTTTTGATAATTTTCAACAGGACGGTGCAACAGCCCAAACATCCGCTGAAACTATTAACTACTTACGTAATTTCATCGAAGACAGATTTATCAGTTTTCAAACAGACATTGAATTCCCACCCAGATCACCTTGTTAGACGGTTATGGAAAACTTCATTTTTTCTCATTTGAAGAAAGGATTATTCAAGAATTCCAGTGACCAATTTCAGAAATTTCTGTGTTTTTTATTTTCCTCTCTCTATATCCATACTTTGTTAATTGTGCAAAGAACAAAAATAAATTTGTATTTGTTTACTTACTTTTATATTCACTAGTTTACCATGTTATGTCATTATATGAATTTGACACAATTTTAACCTTCAAATTGGAATCTAAACAAGCCCGTTCTTTAATCCAAGTCCCATTGGATGAAGATAGTTTTGGCTCGCCGTTATCTACTAAAGTACGAATAAACTGTTGAAAAATGTTTTCCCATTCCTCAATAATGGTTTGAGTTAGTTCCTCAAACGTTTGAGACGTCTTATCCTGAGATCTCACCAACAATTTGATTGTATAAATTCAGGTTAAAATATGATTTGTACAGGTTGACAGTTGGAAAATAATTACATGATTATTATTACAGTATTGAAAGTACACTTTTTTCTCATCCTATATAAAATCTTTTTAAAACACGAAAAAGTTAAGAATTTAGAAATAACAGTAAGTTGAAAACACTTTTTCGAATAACTGCGAGATAGATGCAGGGTGATGTAACACAGAAGTGTCGTTTCTCGATTCAAAAACTCTAATTACTTTAAAACTACGGCGTTCATTCAAACACCTCGAGAGTTGTTTTTTTGTAATAAAACCCAAAAATAAAAAGCATTTTTGGAAAGAAATGGCGCCTCCCTGAAAATATGTTAAATTTGCACTGTTTACTTTACCACCCTGTATAGTAAAATTAAAATTCATACTGTAAAGTATGTATTTCTTTATACTTAAATAAAACAACTTTGGTTTTACGTTACTAATATAAACTGTTTAATCCACCTTTCCTAACATCCGTTCCCTGACAACCATATACAGGGTATAGTATTAGTATACTGTCACATATCCCCTTTTATCTGTATCCACTGTAACAAACTAAACTAAACTTATATATATCTAGCCTTAAAGGAGTCTTTATAGAACAACCAAAATATGTTACTTTATTTTTACATTCCGCTCTATCCTTAGAAGCCAAATCGATCTCTTCATTTCTTTCATCTTGCAAACGGTTTGCCTCCGACTCCATTTCAGTTGTCTCATTATTATTTGTTCTAACGTCGTCATTTAGTTGCTCACTTCGTATATATATCTCTGTGGCACTCACAATAATTGATTCTCCATTTTTACAATTACTACGTTGAAAATTATTAAATGAAGAAGACTTACATTTATTAAATGTTAGTTTTAGAAACTTTCTGTTTCTGATAAGCTCTGAACCGTTATTCATTTTTATCTTGTAAGCCCGGTCCCTTAATTTCTCTATAACAATTCCAGGTAACCAATTTAAATTTGGTTTAGTTTGAGCATACACTGAGTTACCAATCTCTAATGAACTTAAATTGTTAACACCTTTTTTGTTATAATATTTCTGATCATTTTCTTGCCCTTTCTCCTCTTGGAATAACTTTATGATACCGAGACTGATCTATTTTCTATCTTTTTTATTTGTTTCTGTTGCCTTCAAATAATTTTCAAACCTGGCTTTCCAAATTCTCCAGTTTTCCGCGGAATGTTGTCACTCATATTTTTTTTTTGTTAAGGACAACAACCTCCAATCAAACAAATGTCAAATTTCGACATATTTTGTCAAAAAATGTAAATTTGCACTTTTCTGTAAATCTATTTCAGAAAAAGGAATACCTTCGATGCCGAGAGACTTAGACTTCTTTAAATATCCATTACTGAATAATCTCTATACCGACTGTGCCCTGTTAAGTACGTATTTCTTTATACTTAAATAAAACATCTTTGGTTACTAATATAAACTGTTTAATCCACGTTTCCTAAGATTCGTTCCCTGACAACCATATACAGGGTATAGCATTGGTACACATACCAAAACTAATCGGTCCACCCCAAGACCAATCAATAAGTCCTAATATGCTTTAAACCGCGTTCAAATATATTTAATATTTCCTAAGATATTTCATTTCAAAAACTAAAATTTCTCCTTATGCGTTTCAAATTTCAGCAGTTTAGGTTTTCAAATCCTGTTCTATTTTTTTAAGTTTTTAGAAAGTTTTGACATAATTGGCCATAATTTGATAGGACAATAATATAAGTCCGATTGATTTTGACCAGGGCTCGACATCATTATTATTTGGGCTATTTTTAATGAATTGGGTCATTGTCCGGGCCTTGAGACGGAGTCTCACCAGTCTCCCTTTTGCCTTTTTTGTTTTTATCTTCTTGATTTCGTTTGAAGTAAATATTTTTAGATGTTGCTTTCATTGACAATGCCAGTTATTATTTCACTTCTTGATAATAAAACTAAAAATATTGTAGGTTTATTTTCTTATGATTTCAAATAACACAGCTGCTTAATTACTTATTAAAACATACTTAATAAAATAATTACAATTAATGATAATGTTTCTCATATCTATGCAATTCCAACCGGATCTAGTATATAAGCGAAATAAATTTTACACTTTCTCGAACATTAACAGAAAGTACAACTGAAACTTTTTTAATAATATTTTTTATCGGAGCTTTAATTTTAAACTTAACCACTTTCTACAGCCTTTCCATTTAAATCTATGCCATCAATTGTTGACTTGACATTGAAAGTACAAGTTTGACGATGTAGATTATTAAACTGTAAAATTGCTTTTGTAAGTACTCGCAAACTTACGGTCCTTTAAATATTCCATAATAGATAGTAAACGGTACGCTATTTTAGATTAAAAAATAATGCGATTAACAATTATTGGTTTTTGATATAGTGCAATACTATAAAATTTAACCTGTGAAATTTGTCCCTCATTTTTTTGTACCGGGTGTTCCACCTAAGGAGGTAATCGGCTATATCTCAGAAAGTAATAACACGAGGACATTGGGAAAAAATATATATCGATAAAAGCGGCCGCCAAGAGAAATTGCTGGAAATTATTTTCAAGTGCGAGAAATGACCGCTAGGGGGCGTAAGAGAACTTTCAAAATAGAAATGCCGATTTTCTCTTGATTTTTCTTAATGAAAATATGTTAAAATTATAAGCATTGTATTCTTAATAAAATTATGCAACTTTGTGTTGGAAACCGTTTTTTTCTATTTTCAATAATAAAGTGGTGGGAGAAGGTCAAACTTTTTTTCTTTCAAACGCTGATATCTCTGCTTTGGATAAACCGATTTTATCCAACTTAGTTTTGAAAAAAAGCCCTTCTTTTCCTCTACACGTGGATCTATTAACTATACCATATTGGTTCTGATGGTGGCCACTAGATGGCGTTTTTTCGTAATTCCTCAATGAATAAGGATTTTCTCAAAAAAATCAAATGTTATGATATGACTTTTTCATCATATTTTATTTTAGGCTTATAAAGGCTATTGAATAGTGTAATAAAAAATTCAGGTCCGTATTTAAAATAAAAAAGTTGATGATGGTCGCTCGAATCCGAAACGTCGGATTAAAAAACTAACCCCATCAGCTTGTAGAGGAGGAAAAGTTACTTTAAAGAACTGAAAATCGCAACGTGATATCTTTTGTTAAACTAGAGAAATTGGGGATAATAATAATTAATATGGAAAAATAGGCCATTTTTTAAAACATTAATTAATCAATTAAATCTATAAATAATTTCCAGCAATTTCTCTTGGCCGCTTTTATCGATATATATTTTTTCCCAAAGTCCTAGTGTTATTACTTTCTGAGATATAGCCGATTACCTCCTTAGGTGGAACACCCGGTACAGTGCAGAAAAAAGTAGTAAGAAATCCATTGGTTTATAAAATTATCACAATAATATATGAGTTTGTGCATTGCTTTAATAATTAAAAGTTTAATTCTGATTTGGTATTAGAATCGCTAGGGGTGGCTGACTTTACTGCCTGTTTATGTTATTCCTGTTAACTGCAGTGACAATACTAAAATGTTTGGAACAACTCCCGATTATAAACATCAATGGAATAGTCATATAGACCTCTTATGCGCTAAGTTGCAATGTGTATGTTAGGGTTTGAATTTTCTCTCAAAGATGTGGTAAAAATACTCTACTGACAGTGCATTACGCAAATTTCCATAGTCGTATGAGATATGGAATTTTAAATTGGGGTCCGGGGCTCAGACTGCTCGTGTTTCTCATCTGCAAAAGTATGCTGTTAGAACAATTGCCGGGTTGTAAAGACTACAAATATGTCACCTTTTATGATACATACATTTTGAAATGTTTGTATGTTTTAAACACCGGGAGTAGTTTAATCTTGAAAATGCTTAATTGGGGCCTGGTAGACATCGGACAACACTATACCAAAAAAACTTTAATTTTAAGTGTTATTTTTGAATGCCTTGATTGAATGTGCTTATGTTTCAGAAGAAGCTTAAGGATGAAAGACTTGTTTTTGGTTTAAAGATTTTTTTTAGTTAATGGTTGGACGTGTAATTGTTTGTCGTTGGGCGTTTCATGTCCAAAAATTTTCAAATTTTATTAACGTCTAGTGTTACTAAGTATACCCTATGCAAAACAAAAGCCGATGCACGTCATGCCCTTCGAGTGATGTCAGTTATCGACAGTGTTGCCAGCTTGTAACCAAAATATCCGAGTGAGGGAATTGCACGGTTTTTTTTTTTTTTTTTTTTTTTTTCATAAAAACAAGATAAATATACAAAAATTTCACATTGTTTATAATATATTTGTTCACTGCATAATACTTTTTACCATCAACTTTAGTATATTTGACACTTCTTTTAGGCATTAATTTTTTGCGGTCCATTATGAAAACTTGGTGGGGATGTGACGTTCAGACTGCCCTAATTTTCTATAAATCATATATAAGATCTATCATTGATTATGGCAGTATTATGTATGGTTCAGCATGTAATACTTATTTACAAAAACTAGATCGACTACAGTATAAAGCCCTTAGGGTGTGTTTAGGAGCTATGAAATCATCGCCTGTAGAAGCATTGCTGGTTGAAGCTTTAGAGCCGCCCCTATGTCTCCGTAGAGAAGCACTTAGTGCTAAATTTCTATTCAAGCACAGATTTTTTGATACACATCTGCTCAGTAACATAGCTAAGCTTAGTAACTATGATCTAACCAATAAGTATTGGCAGCACAAAAACTCTCCTCCACTTTGTGAAAGTTTTCGGACTTCAAATGAAATTTTAAATACAATTCCATCGTTTTGTACTTCGAATTATGAGTACTACAGTAATATCCAAGAAGTTAGTATTAGATTTCCCCCCTTTACTGATAACAAAATACTTAATCAACATATTCTAAAAACTGAACTTTCACTGTACAACAAATCCATGTTAGTTTTTACCGATGCTTCCAAAACTTCGGATGGTAATGGAGCAGCTTTCTATATTCCGCAAATAAATGGTGAATTTAAATTTAAAATTGATAAGCGATGTAGTATCTTTACTGCAGAGGCTTTGGCAATTCGCGAAGCCCTTAACTTTACTCTAGAATACTCCAATCAAGAATTTGTCATCCTTACTGACTCAATGTCGGTCCTTAAAGCTTTGGGTAATATTAAACCTTGGACATATAAAACGAACCCCGAAATATGGAATATTAGAAAACTGTTGCGACGAAATACACTGCACAAAAAGCATATTTCATTTGTCTGGGTCAAAGCTCATACTGGTTTGAGCGGCAATGAGCATGCTGATTGTCTGGCTAAGGAGAGCATCCTTAGTGGAATGCCTATTGAAAACGATCTCTCTCTAGATGATGCTTATGTCTGCTTAAAATCCTTTATAAGAGATAAATGGGACAAACGCTGGAGAAACTACTGCAGAACATCACCTACAAGGTATTCGCTACTTGTTGAAAGTATCCCTAATACTTACTGGCATAAAAACCTAACTGTTTCAAGACGCTTTATTACCACAATTATTCGCCTAAAATTGGGTCATGCTTGCTACCCAGCACATCTATATAAGATCCGTATTTTACCTTCTGATAAATGTGACTTGTGCCAAGTTAGATGCGATCTAGAACATATCTTTTTCGAATGCAGAAAATATTCTACTTATATCAGCATACTTTACAACTACCTAATACACGTGTGTAAAATTGAATGTCCCTTTAATATCCTTTACCTTTTGTCCTTACAAAATAGAAAAGTATATAAAGTTCTAGTTGAGTACTTACATAAAGTTAAAATAGAATTATAAGGGGAAAACATTAGAAGAATTACTATCCATGACTTTCCCTTATGTGTTTCTCCCCTTTTTGAGTGGTCCTCTTGTTTGTCTTTTAAAACAAAAGCCGCCCTGACAGACCCCAGTGGCGTGAAGCGTGTGTCCTTGTTTATGTGTTTACTTTCTGAATATTAATATTATTTGAAATATTAAAAAAATTTACTGTGAGACTGGCTGTATGGCTTTTCAGCCAAATGCCAATTAAAAAAAAAAAAAAAAAAAAAAAAAAAAAAGACACTTCTTTTATTTTCATCTTGCCAAGATCGACCAATGATACCATTCTTAAAAATGCATGTTTCATCCAACATAACGAATTGGTACAAGAATGATTATTTTTCTTTAATATATTCTTTCAAAAATACCAGTCGTTTGAAAGCTACATGGGAAAGTTCCATAGGTCCTCGCCTCAGTTTATCTTTTTACCATCCGAAGCCTATTTTCTTGAAGAAGCTTTTTAAAGAGTTAAGACAACCATCAAACAGTTGTTTGTCTTTTAATTTTTGTCAAAGTTACATGATGTTTTAAAAAAAGAGACGGCTTATAAATACCCGCTGTAAAATATTATAATTTTTAAATAATACAACTTACTTGTGTCGTACATTCCATAAATAGTGTCACGGATGGAACTCATATCCAATCTTCACACATTTACAACTCTCTTTGAATTAGAACGTTTGTTTTAAGGTCATTCTTATAATTTATTTTCCTTAACTGTTTTTGAAATTGCGCTTTCAGTGGAGATATTCAAATTTAGGGCAGCTTTTTGCGCCAACTATTTAAATGCTTTGGCATTTTTTATAAATAGTAAACAATGTAATCGACAGAGATATGTATGTGCACTTTTGTTTCTCTTGATAGAACAGTTTTTTAATGCTATTTATGAAAAGATCTGGAGTTTTTGTTTCAAAATAGACGTTCAATACGAAACCACAGAACACATTTAAGGTTAGCTTTGCAAGAAACGTCAAACCAAGTCAACGAACGAGCTGGCGCCACCGCATCGTTTACAGTTGTGTTGCCAACTATCGGCCAATAAAATTCAAATTATATTAATTTTTACAAGCTTAAATAAACAAAATATTTGCTATAAGTGGGTTCGTATCAAAGAAAAATACTTTAAGTTTGTAGTAAATTCAATATCGCATAAAGTTTTAATACTTTTTGCCCAAATTTAATTTCCTCGTGTTTTCTTACGGATTTACAATTATCAGCTGATTGATGACGTGCATCGGTTTTTGTTTTGCATCAACTTTACTTTAAGTTTGAGTTTAATTTTAACCAATTCTTTTTATAGTTGTTCAGGTTAGAATTTTAAATCTAATGCGTGTTTTTCATTTCATTCTTGCTTACATCAATTAATGATACGAACACTAGAAAATACACTAATTACTATTTTAGAATCAGAGCAAATAAAACTAATGTTTCGGAAGAAGCTGTTTGGAACCTAATTAACCCAGTTTTACGTTTATAGGTGCAAAAAGCTTGCTAGCTTGTGGTTAATCTTTATTTAATTAATTAATTTAAATAAAGGGAAACCTAAAAGTAGTTCACAATTTTACACGTTTTTCTCGCCGACAGAATGATTTAATATGAAAGTGCGTAGGCATGAAATTTAAATTTAGTTTGTCAGCTCATTTATTAAAAGCTAATTTTTCAACACTATACAGTTGACGTAAAAATGAGTAGCACCCAAAAAAAAACTGTATTTTTAATTAACGCAATTTCCAAGATTATTTTAATTGTGTATACCTAGAGTGGGTTCCGGATGGACTTGAAATATACCTGCAAAAATTTTATTTTCAGTTTTTTGAAGAAAATTCCTTCTTTATCATTTCTTTTGCTTGTTATATACAGGGTGTTTCATTAATATTGTCAAAAAAAAAACAGGATGAGTTTCCCTGCTTAAGACTATGACAAAAAGGTCCCATAAGCCTATGTCATTGACATTGCTGTAAAGGGTGCGGAAAAAATTTAAAATATAATATAGTGATCTGCAAAATAAAGAATTTATTAATTATTGTTTTGAAGCATTAAACCGAAAGAACTTAAAAGGATGAAAAAGAAAGAAGTTTGCCCCTTTTCTTTCCAAAAGACCCAATCCTTGGACGCGTTTCGCTGTATTACGGCTCCTCGGCAAGGCTATAGAGTCTGATAAAAGAGAAAGGGACCTTACAGTGCATAGTTCATTACAAACAAACAAGTACTAAGCAATGCCAAAAATGTCATAATAACATTTGTTTTCCATGGCTTTCTAGACGTAATAATTGCAATAAGAAGAGGCCAGTAGACTTTATCATTTGATTTTCAAGGCATTCTAGAATTATCAACGAAAATAAATACAACTTTTTAAAATTTTGATTGCTAATCTCTTAAAAACGGCTTGAGCTAATATAGACAAACTATATATTTTTGGAATCACGAAATAAATGTCTATAATTTTAATAAAATAGATACAGGGTGTTCCATTTAAAAAAACATTCGGAGATTTAAGGATAATGTAATAAGTAAATAATATACGATGGTATTAAATTTAGAAAATTATTGTTTGCTTATTTTTTTCGGAATTGTAATCATGTATTGAAAATTTTTGCTAAGATTCCGATGACTTAAATCCTAAAACTTTCGTATTTAAAGTTTTTTTCTCTAATTTTTTCGCCCTAGATAGGGGTCTAAATATAAACGAAAACCCGGTATATCTAACGTGGCACCAAATCCCACAGATACTCTTGAGTTTGCCGTAGTCTAAATACATTCAATAAGTAAGTTTATTCTAAAAAAAAATCTGCGGGCTTGGCTGAAACTGAATTTTAATTTCACATTTTCTACGATTTACGAAGTAACGGGTCAAAAACAAATACAGGGTACCCGCTAGGGGATCCAATCCCGGGAATCCGGGATCCCGGGATCCCGGGATCCCGTAGAAAAATAACGGATTTTTAATCTCGGGAAATCCCGGGTTTGTAATCTCCGTCCCGGGGTTGCGATATTATTTTTTAAATTAACAGCACCGTCCAGTCGTTCCATAAATCATGCCCATTAAGAAATGTTTTCACACTAAATACTTATCGATCGATAAAAGTGATTCTACGCAGCTGGCAACAATAAATGCCGGTGATTCACCGTGCAATAAATGCCGGTGAATTTTGGAACCTGTCAAGTTAACTGTTGAGGCTTTATGTCGCGAAGATAAGAACTTGCTGAAAGCAGATATTGCCTTAAAATTTTTAATCGAGGAGCTTAACAAACATCCATCACCTTTGAGCAGGGACCTGAAAACTTCTATCGAGAAACGACTGCAGCAACGTTTGACAATTTTTTCAGGGGTTTTACGTTACTTACAAGATCCCACTCAAAAAGAAACTAACAACTTATTTCAGCCATTAAAGCCAAAATACGTGAAGCAAGAATTGGTAACTCTACTGGAACACCTTCAAAACGATAAACTTTCAGCTCCAGAAATATCGATTAGCACAAGGAAAAACATTGTCATTAGCAGAACAACTAAATCAAGCATTACAGAAACAGGTGTTGCCTATATTAGGTCCCAAAAATCAAACTTTGGAAGCAAAGTTGTTCCAGGAAATGGAAAGCTTTCAAAATGGAGGCCAACGTAGATCAAATCTCCAGCTAGCATACGATATCCTGTGCACCATACCTCCAACCAGCGTGGAAGCTGAAAGATGTTTCTCAGCCGCAGGTTTAATTTTAACTGAGTTTCGCTCATCTATGCTAGATGAAACACTGGACAATTTAATTTTTTTGCGTTATTTTCTTAAAGAAAAAAAGTAATATTTAGAGAAACATGTCATTTAACCAGCCTTTTTGTTTGTTTTTTTAATTATGTACCCAACTTATCTTTTTTGATACGGCTAATTAATGCATGATTACGTGTAAATGTATTTTATTTTATGTTGTTTTTATCTGATTTCAACCAATAAAATTGAAAAAAAGACTTTTTATTTAATTTTAAATCCCGGGACCAATCCCGGGATCCCGGGATTACAAGAATGGCAATCTCGATATCCCGGGATTGGAATATGTAACGGGATTGGATCCCCTAGTACCCGCCGAGGTGTGCGAGATACTTCGTAAATGAATTTTATGACTATTTTTAAGCAAAAATGGTTCTAGTCACTTTTTTCGAATTCCCAACGGTTCTTGAAATATTGGGGCTTGAAGTTGAACTAAATTACTAGAGGGCTTTAAAAAAAGGTTTATTTTAATTGAAGCGTTATGACATTGTAACGATTAAAGCTGCTCAATGTGACCACCGCCTTGAGCAATGCTCAACTCAATCCTCAATCCTCCTTCGGAGTTCTCGTTCCCAGTTGTAGTTCTCCATATTGTTTTTCACCTCATAAAACGCTGCATGAATATTCTGGCCGAGTTGGTCCTTGTTATTAGGCTTTCCCATTGAATAGGTAAGTGTCTTCACATTTCCCCTACCTGAAAAAGTATACTGGATTGAGATCCGGAGATTGCGGTGGCCAAGTAATGGGACCACCACCAAGAACCGTTAGGAATTCGGGAAAAGTAAACGGAAGGATTTTTGCTTAAAATTAGCACGAAGTATCTCGCATACCTCGGCGGCCACCTTGTATAAACCAAATTTAAATAAATGATATTTATTTCGGCCCGAGGCCAGAATTTCCTGGCCTCGAACCTAATTTAACAGGTGATCTTGTGGAGCTTTCTATAACGAAAAAAATGGAAAAAACACTAATTGTTTCTTTCGCCTAGCAGCAGTTAAAATTCCGATAAATTCCGAGTTTTTTTAAGCTTTTATGTGTAGGGTGGCCTAATGAAATACTAATTTTAAACATGAATATCTCATTTATTTTTTATTGGCATTATAACAACATGTGTACAAAATATTGTTAACTTACCTAGTAGTTATGGTTAAGTAGTATGTTTCGTCGCAGTAACTAAATCTAAATTACAGCATGTGTATTGTTGTCTTATATAAACTGTGATTAAAAAGAAAAATATTGAGAAATCAATTTTTCTCGATAATGGGTTCAGAATTTTAAAATAAATTTATTAAGAAAGTATACTTAAAAAACGTGTGAAATTCAAAAATACGATTCATATATATTACAAAAAAAGGCAATCCTAGCCAAACGACTTACCCTGTTTATATAAGTATACTATGACAAAATAGAAATTCAGTCACAATCGATTTTTTTGATACACGTTTTTTTCGTAATACAATTCCCGAGACAGGGTCATATTAAGTAGCCCATCCTACTAGCATAAATAAAGCCCAACCTGTCATTGTCACCCATTGATCTATGAGAAGAAATCATTATTTTTATGCGACAAAAATATTTGATCTTGGAATATTCATTGATACAACACAATCAAATTCCATCAAATCTCCTGTTGCATCCTCCGCAAATTTAAGGCAACTCAATTAGCAGAACCAATATCTTGAAAATATTGACTCTTCTGACTCGTTAAACGGAAATAAATTCCTGAAATAAATGAATAAATTATTGTTTAAACATTTTTTTTTTATGGTTTAAATTCCGAACGACAAAAAAACGCACCTACTACATATGCCGTCAGTCAGAGGAATGCGAGGTGAGTAAGTATTAAACTCACTGCCAAGTCCAAGTTCAGGGGAAGCTTATCCTGCTGGTGTTAATTCGTCTGGTAGAAAGCTATGTTAGTAATGTGAAGACATTTGCACCAGTGGTTAAAGAAGATAAACAAAAACAAAAATTGCAATTATAATAGTTCGATATAAACATCATGAAACGATTTTTTATTATTTCGTTTAAATAGTTCATATGAAAATAATATTGGTTTTATACGAACGCGCTTTTTACCTATCTATATATTTTTTTTATAGTCATTTCATAACGCTACATATAAAATGATGCAGTTGCAACAACACTGCTCTATGTATTTTTTGAAATCTATTTAGCTTTACTATATTTGACAGTTCAGTTAACCCATTTCATCAAATTCTATTTTCCTCTACCTATTCCTTTATCTATAACCATTATTTAGATTGCAAAAAAGCATATTTTCTTTAATAAAATTAATAATCAAGGTTAGGTTAGGTTGGGTAATGTTTAAAATAAAAATATATTATGTAATATCATGCTGATCAACTAAGCGTATACTTTATGTTAGTTCATTTTAGTTTTTCTTCTGCTACTATAGCGTAGAAAATATATTTTGACCCTAAAAATTTAGATCAATAATGAAATAAACTGTATTTAAATTTAGAAACAACAATGACTATCTTTCATAAACTACTGAATAATAATATTAAATAATGTGGTGAATATAAATGTTATTAAAGTCTTGCTTATACCCTTAAGTTCACAATAATTCTCTCAGGGACTTATTTAATACCAATCTCCAAATGTTGTTTTTGTTATCAACATTTCTCGATAAATTTTACGAGTTTTTCTTTGATCGTTTACATGGATACTGTTTTAATTGAGTAATCTATGGATATTAACGAACCTTCAACTAGTTGTCCGTCAACTAAAAAAAAATTTCAATTACCATTAAAAGACCGAATAATGTGTAAAAATATATACCATGAAATTTGGGAACGAAATTCTGAACTAACCACATTGCATGCTGCAGAAATATGTGGCACCTTAACGAAACTTTCCTCGCCCATTATGTTTTGAAAAGCCTTCATCAAGAAAATAGTCGAGGAGCCCAGACAAGAGGACGGGAAAAAATAATTCTGAATGATGCAACAAAAAAATTATGGCTGAAAGGACACATCTTTACCTAAAATATCATTAAGAGTTTTCGAAGGAACTTTACAAGAAACTAATTTTAGGCATATTAAACAAAATTGAAAAAGCCCACTAATAAAAAAAAATGAAATTATTGTAGGGCGGCGAAAATATTTGAAATTGCATTTATGGATGGATTTTCGCAAGGACTAAGAGATCTACTGGGAAAGATTGTCATCTTATAGGATCAGGTTTTAAGGGTTAATGAAATAAATTTAATTTATAAAAATTTATATCACGTTCCGACGAAATTTTATCATATTATATTATTTTTTAAAATGCACACGCTAACGGAATTCATTCCCTTGACGTCGCACAACACGGAGCTCTTTGTATGCTAGTAATGAGTCACTCACTGACAGAAATTTTGGCCTTGGAGTATATGTGTTTACCCAGAAAACTTTGGATACGACCCTACACAGAAACTCCTAAATGAAATTAACGCAATATTATAAATTTGCCACGTACCTATTTGTTTTTTCCTTCTAAACCTCAAGTCCGATTTGAATAAAAAAACCTTTCTATTGTAGATATTCATTGTTTTCGGTATTTCTAATTAAAAATGGATTTCCATTTTTTAAAGGGTAATACAAAATGTTTTAATCGAACAATCTTATTACTCTAGAAGTATACTAGTAACAATAACATAATAACACATATATACAGGGTGATTGATAGTTTTATCCATTCCTCGCAGGAGGATATAGTAAAGATAGGTAATTTCTGATTTTTTTTCTAAATATTCCCTATTCCGCAAATGCTTAGTTTTCGAGTTATTTTAAAGTTTTACATTTTTTGAAATTTAGTTTTCGTATTTGTTTCATACTAACTAAATTATTTACGAGTTTGATAAGTAGAAACAGAATTAGGTAAGATATCAATGAATTAAATTGTTTAATATCAAGTAAATTAGACAGGAAAGTTCACATTTTCTAAAAATAACGCGTAAGCTAAGCGTTTTCGGAATAGGACAAATAATGTTTAAAAAAAGAAATCAGAAATTACCTTTGTGTACTATAACCTCCTGCGAGAAATGCATCGATTTACCCAACACCCTATATGGCCCTGTGTATTTTTAAGTTTTCCATTAGTCAAAGAATTACCAAGTTACGATTTCGTCCAACCCAACGCACCAAACCTCATACCGCTGGTGCAAATCTCCTCTGGCCCAGCTTTCTTCCTTACTTGCTCAATGGGTGCGCCACACTGCTAACCAACTGACCCACATTCTTCCGTGTTCTTGCGTTTCGTCCGTGACCGCGATCTTTCTGCTCGATGCCTGCCTGAGGCCTTGTTTCTCATTTCTCTTTTTCTGGGCATCCGTCGCCACTCCTGCTGGGCACGCCTTTTTCCTTCCTGCTGGTAGAAGAAAGCAGGTGCTTCTTGTTGTGTTCGCTGGGGGGTATCGGATTAAAAGCAGCCGTGACCTTGTTCGGCGCGGCAAACAGAGACGCAATTTAGCAGAAGGTTATGTTTGTGTGATTGATTTATGTAAATAATACCGAACGCTTTTATTTATACTTAGGAAATGTATTAGCTTACTAAAAATCTTTAAAAATCCTTACTTGTCAGATGGAGTAGAATAAATGTATGCAGATCATCAGATGGCTAGGAAATATTTTCCCAATTAGTATATATATTTATGTATTTTCTTCCTTGAATGATTTTGTTAGTTTGTTTGAATCGCTTTCATACTACTATATCAAACTTATCCACCTTTTAAAAAGCTGGCTGAATGACCGACGGCTTGTTGTCCGTGTGAATAATTGCAAGTTCGAAGAGTTCTTTCCGCAACGGGGCTTACCACAAGGGTCACCTCTCTCTCCGTTTCTCTACAGTACTTATTGCTCAGACATCTACAACTATCTTTACAGTGACCAGCGGTATTTTTCACCCACAGCATATATTTTAAAATATACAGATTATACAGCCCTCCTTTCTTATGGTAGAACAATACATGAAGCGAGACATGGATTACAGGAGCTATTAGACAAAACAATTACCTGGTTTAAAAAAATGGAAGTTAAAGCCTAATCCTGCTAAATCACAATATAGTATTTTTAACCCTAATAATGACCACAATAGCCCTACGATCAGTATCTTCTTATTAAACATAAATAGAAAAATCGGTTTTTCATATTATATTAAAAATGATACCCGACGCGTTTTCGACAACAAATTGCCTTCTCCAGATATTGGAGTTGTAAGACAATTTACATTCTTATACTGTAGAAGTTTGTTACAGAATTATTGCAGCAATAAAAAGGTATAGAAAGTTCATAATTTTATTAATTTTCAGGGATTATTCTTGTCTGCCATCGTCACTTTAATGTAAGGATTCAAAACTAACTCTTTTACTATATTAATAACTATTATGCTACTAACGGTAACTTCTTTTCCCTGTTTTATGTCGTTAGTTTAGATCAGAACGCAAAGATGGCTCTACCAGTCTCAAACAATATTTTTTTATTGGATAGTCATATGTCTTGGCATAGTTACGTTGCCGCCATTGCTAAGGCAGCCTCGCAGAAGCCTGGAATACTTTTCCGAACTAAGAACCTCTAACTAACCCCTAAAACTGAACGGAAAGCACTAAATTGGCCGGTAACAATGAAGTTGCTAAAGTCAAAAATGCAAAAATTAATTATTTTGAAATTTAATTTTTGAAAATGTTTTTGGTATTTTGAAAAATTAAATGTATGCAAATAAAATCTATTTGGACCGTCACAGACTAAATTTTGAATGATGCGCGTTCAATATGAACTTTGATAATGAAGGTAGTGGGCATATCGGACTAGTATCAATAATACTTATAAGAACTGTACTTTAGTCTATATAGGGTGGTCCTTAAGTACGTTCAAGTATTTTGAAGAGTGGTTCTTTAGGATATGCTAAGAAGAAAAGTTCCCATAAACCTATGTTCGCAAATGCCCCAATTTAAAGATGCAGGGTGTTAAAAACTATTTTTGGTAATATTTCAAAAACCTTTAAATACTAATTTTTTTTTTTAATTTGCTAAAACTAAAAATTGATACATTTTAGGACTATTTGATTTTGCCATGGGCGTAGATGCGGGTAAGTATGTTGGGTTTTTATAGGTAATCGATGTTACGCCACTCTCTTTTTTTAATTCTAGGAACTTCTTAGATACTAACAACTAAAAATACAAAAAAAATGTATCTTCTCTTTTTTGATAGGATAAGCTGTTTTTGAGAAAAAAAAATATAATTATGTTTTGTTGCACGCCGCTTCGCTGGTAATAAATATTTCTTAACATGTTAATAAAAACTTTTAATTTATTTCAGGTATTGAACAAAAGATAGAAAAAGCAAATAAGTCCTATCATTTTTACGAAAAAGTGAATACTCCACCATCGGCGTGCAACAAAACATAATTTTATGTTTTTCTCAAAAACCGCTAATCCTATCAAAAAAAGATACATGTTTTATGTACTTTTAGTTGTTAGTGTCTAAGGATTTCTAAAATTTAAAAAGAAAGCAGTGGCGTAACATCGATTCCCTATAAAAACCCAACATGCTTACACGTATCTACGCCCGTGGCAAAATCAAAAAGTTTTAAATAGTCCTAAAATGTATCAATAATTATCACTTTTTAGTTTTAGCAAATTTCAAGAAACTAATCTTTAAAGATTTTAAAAATATTATCAAAAATCGTTTTTTTTTTAAGAATTTTAACACCTTGTATCTTAAAACTGGGGCATTTGCGGACATCGGTTTATACGAATTTTTTTTCTTAGAATATCCTAGGGCACCACCCCTAAAAAACTTGAACGTACTTAAGGACCACCCTGTATAATATTGTATACTAATTTAAATGCAATTCTGGAAACCCGTTTCTGTCTGTAAGACACGATTGTGAATATTGTGTAAAAATAAGCTTTCCAAATTCAAAGATCTTATTATATTTGAACGAAAAGTAAAACACACAATCTGCTCCACTAGTTTATTATGACAATCGTAAAGTTGTCAAACCATACATGTTTCGAAGGCATAAACCTCCATCATCAGTGGGATTCAATTAAGTCAAATTAAAGAGAAAAACACCAGAAACATTGTGAGAACTTGTGTCGCAGAAAAAACTTTATCATTTTATATTAAATATAGTTGTGAAAATAAAATAGAAAATGGAAAATGTTGTTATTATTTAAAAAAATTTTTTTTATTTAGTAGTTTATAACTTTTTTTCCTCCGATTTGATCTTTGTAAAGAGCTCTTCCAGGAGCTAAAAAAAATGGAAAAAAGGGGGGAAAAAAATTTGCTTATTTAAACTTGAAATTAGGCAGGGAGCTAGAGTTCGTGTCTGAGAATATGTAAAAAAATTTTCTTTGCTCCATGTGGCGCCATCGCTTTATAACAATTTTTCAAATTTCAAATGGGCAAAATTTGATAAAGTAATTCCAACATGGATGAAAATTTGCACACAGGTTCTTTGACACCTATAGAACATCGAACAATTATTTTCATCCAAATTTATTGCGGCCAAGACCAGATCTTCCAGAACATGCATGAAAATTTTTACTTACCATTGAATAGTCACTCAACATTTTACCGCCTCTCGGGAGCATTTCATTTTTTTTATATTTTTTAACCAGAGACAAATAAGTTTACGAAACTTCCATCTAAATCTCGCAGAAAATTTACGGAGAACTCCGGGATCAAAATCACGCGTGCTGGCGAGGTTTTTTGTTATTTGGCATAGTTTAGCCAGGCTCATTTTGGATGAAAACTTTTTTTTTTAATAACATAAGTAATAACGATTCATTTTAGTCCGGTTGCATGCATGCGGCTGATTTTTTTTTTAATTTCGGAGTTTGGGTCCATTTAATTGAACTGGAGGTTACGGCAAGGATCAAATCGGATGAAAATATTTTTCCGGTAATTGGGGGGTTGCCTAGATGCCCTCCAGTAATTTTCATCCGTTTGGGAAATGTTTTTTTCTACTACCGTGCGTAAAACACTAACTTTACACACTATGGAAGGTGTCTAAAATTTAACTTTTTTTAACTAGTGCGTAAAGTAAATTACTTTACGCACTAGTTAAAAAAAGTAAAAAATATGAATGGTTACATTAATATGGATACCTGCATTTTTACTTAAAATTGGTCTGGTTGGCCATGGACAAATGGCGATTTCTGTTTGACGTATCTGAATGTTGACAATTTGTGATTTATGCCAGGTATTTTAATGATCTTAGGAATTAGTGAAGATTTTAATACGGTAAATTTTGAGTTGTGATATCAAATGTGTTATATTGTTATGATTTCGTTTAATTTTATTTCAGATTTTTAAATCTTAACATTATGGACAGTGATTTATCGGATTTTGAGAACACTCCGCCGAATATTGCAGATTCTGCACAGGAAGCTACTTTGAATTTGCTTCCCAACAAGTCTCGGTTAATTTACGAGCAAAAATATACATTGTTTATGAGTTGGTACAAGAAAAATAAAGTGACAAGGTACTCAGAAAATGTTTTGCTAGCTTATTTTTCAGATGAATTAAAAAGCTATAAATCATCGACAATGTGGTCAATATTTTCCATGCTAAAGGCTACCTTGAAAATTAAAAATTCAGTAGATATTTCAACCTACCACAAGTTAATTGCCTTTCTTAAACAGAGAAGCAAAGGCTACAAAGCAAAGAAATCAGGAATATTTGAAAAAAGTCATTTCATCAAGTTTATTTTGGAGGCTCCGGATTCGAAGTTTTTAATGATAAAGGTAACTTTACATCAATTTAATTCTATTGGTAAGGTAAAATATCAAAATTATAGAAGTTTTACCTTAGTTCTTAATACTTTTAGATTTTCTATAAAATGTTTGTATTTAATAGTTATTATAGATTTTATATCGACACGATTTATTATTTTAGGTTGCATTTATTATTGGCATTTCTGGGCTTGTCGCAGAGAATAACTGATGAAAATGACAATAAATGATATTGAGAACAAGGAAACAGTCCTTATTATAAGAATTCCTGATTCAAAAAATGGTATGGAAAGAATTTTTACAGTTCTAAACCCAAATAATTCCATAAATTATTTATCGTACATTATAAAATATATGACATTAAGACCTCCTAATATTGAATCATCCAGATTATTTTTAAAATATGCCCAAAATAAATGTTCGAAACAACCTGTGGGCATAAACACATTTGGTAAGATGCCTTCTGTAATAGCTGAATATCTGCAATTGCCAAATCCAACATGTTATACTGGTCACCCTTTTCGAAGGTCGTCTGCCACTATGTTGGCAAATTCTGGAGGAGACCTTATAACAGTAAAGAAGCATGGGGATGGAAATCATCTGCCGTCGCAGAGGGTTACATTGACAGTACACTGAGCAAAAAAATTGACATATCGAATAAAATATTAATAAATGATGCTTCCTCTTCTAATTCCACTAGTACGTTTGGCAATATTCCTGAAATCGAAATAAGTAATATTACATCAAATTTGTCTTCTGAAGTTTCAACCAATATAAATAAGCTAACTGATACACCATTTACATCTAGTTCTAATGTGGCTTGTAACAGCAGACGTGTGGATTGTGAAGATTCACAAGTAAATTCTAGACTTAAGAGCCAAGGATTAACTTTTAATAATTCTAATAGCTGTACATTTAATATTCATATAGTCCACAATTAAATTAAATATAAATCCGTATTTGTAAGTACATATATGAAATTTTATTATTGTTATTGTTCCTATAACTTTTGTTCTTAATATTTTTAAGATAACTCTCTTCCTTTAAGAAATAATCGACCATTTCAATGCATAACAGCGACCCTGTATAACGTCCGGTAGTAGAAAAAATTGTGTATGCAATTCGTGCGTAAAGTGCCTTTTTTTACTCATGTGATTTGCGCACTCGCCTGCGGCTCGTGCGAAAAATTTCCCATTCGTAATAAAATGCTACTTTACACCCTTGTTGCATAAATAACTATTTTAAACCGCGAGTTCCAAGGCATTTTTGTCACCGCGGCACTAACTATAATATACGGTATAATATCACACTAAGATAATTTAACCATTTCTTTTTTCAGAAGCCCGAAAGAGAAAAATAAGAAAAATCCTTCTACCCCTACTCCTCATACTTAAACTGAAGGCGGTCATCATTCTACCGATTGTCTTGTCGATCATAGCCTTCGTGTCATTTAAAGGTTTCGGGTTGAGCCTTGCAGCTCTAGCTGTTGCAGGAACAACAGCTTTAAAGAACCTTCTAGAGCACGCTGGCTCCAAAGTGTCTTACGAGGTGGTGCCTGCTCCTGTCGGTCCATGGAGTCGATCAGCTATTCCTGAAGGTTCCGTTCCAGCAGGAGTACAATATGAATATTAGTTAATATTCTTGTTAATTTGGATCGTTTACTAGTTATTTTTGTAAATAAGAAGAAAGCAAGTTAAAAATTTTAATGTTGGGTATTTTTGTTTCTGATTCAATAATTTGAAAATATAATTAGCAGTGCCTTGTTTTTAAGGCATTTTGAAGTATTTACAAATATGGGCATCGCAAAGGTACGTACCATTCGTGGGGACAATCGGGGGCAAGATCCCCCACCCCCTCCAATTAAAGATCCAGCAAGGCTGTCGAAGATTAATTTTTTTTATCGCTCAATGAGTGAAAACGAATATAAAGAGGTGAATATCTTATTTTAGATTAGTTATACATCCTAATAATAAAATACATCAGTAATGTATTAAATTTGTACAAAATTATGTAGCTAAAATACATGTTTTATTGTTATATAAATTGATTAAAGTGTAAAAATGGGGGTCAAGAATGAATCTATATTTATTTGTTTATTTAGTTATTTATTTGGGACATGAAAATGACAATAGATTCAACACATTCTACATAACATTGCATATTTTTGCCTTATTCCCAATATTTCAGCCCCATTCCTAAGAATAAATCTGAAATTAAAGTAAGTTGAGAATTTATTTATAAAACAACAAAATAAATCCCGTTAAAGTAATATTGTTATGCAATACAGTAATAGTTATTGTCATTAAATATTAATATCATACAATGAGGAACTTGCATTACTATTTGTAGATTAAATAAAAAAGTGTGCATCTAAGTTTTGGTATAAGCTCTCGAAGATGAACCTGGAACAAAATAAAAATAAAAACTTAAAAATGCCTTTTAGAAACTATTTTTAGCGAAAAGAAATATATAGTTATCATTCCTGCTATTAAAATTAAAAAAGTATGGGTCAAAAATAATAATATTATAAGGAAAGAAAACGAAACATCCTAAATATCTAATATTCTCAAAAAATTCAAAATGGCGTCGTATCTGTCAAATTTGTGAACCTATATTATATTTTTTGACATTAAATTTGGCTTTCTTGCGGAAAATCATTAAGGGAAGTATTATTTATTTTTTATTATAGCCAGCAGGAAAATCGACAATCCGGCGAAACACTTAAAAAAATGTCCCTATACTGTGCTTTCATTTTAATTTGTCCCACTTTAACATGGCTGTAAAATACTTATCTTTTGACCTAGAAGGTCGACTAGAAAAATAAATTGTAGGGTTTTGTGTAAAGTTATATGCCGTTAAGTCAGAAATAATAATAAATATAAAATGTGAAACTTACTTTTTTTTTAATTGAACACCATTATTTAATATTTAAAAGACATTCTTCTTCTGAATTCGAATATATGTCGCACATGCCCTTTCTATTCAGTTTAGTCTAAGTAAATATAAATATCATTAAAATCGAAGTAATATTTTTGTTTTCAATAACTAATTTATTGTCACATTTTTTATAGTTTTATACTTTTAATGATAAATAGAGGAAGATTTTGTGGTTTGTAAACTCACAACAGATTAGTTAATTACTCAAACCTAAGAACAACAGATTAATTTAAAAATAAATTAAGTCGAATTTACAAATGACAAATTAAAAATATATTTTTTTTTTATTTATAAGCGCTACTTCAGGAGTTCTTCGTATTTTCAAGGCAATATACATATACAGGGTTATGATAAAGAAACGGATCAGCCTTTTATATTCATGTGCACTTGATCTTGAAAGTGAGTGCTCCAGTATGGTTGTCAAGACTGTGAGAGCCTTCAAAAATTTTAATACTGATGAGTTTAATTTTGATGCAGCCCAGATAAACTGGGATTCTTTGTATTATATGTCTGATATAAATGAAAAGATAGCGTTTTTTAACAATAATCTTGTGTCATTATTTAACAAACATGCTCCCCTAGTCACGATTACCTATAAAAAATCAAAACAACCTAATCCCTGGTTCACAGACACCCTTAAAAGGCTTCGCAGACTAACGAGAAACTCTTGGTCAAAGTTTAAACGTACCCGAAAACCTGAGCATAGGCGTTACTACTGCGATCTGCGGAATACATACAACGCAGCACTTCTTAGCGAGAAAAGAGCATATTTCTCTATGGTACTTAGGGACTGCCGTCGTGATGGCAGAAGAATGTGGTCTCACTTAAGGAGCTGGAATATCCATCATAATGATCACTCACTGGTTCTGGATCCTCAGTTGCATGATGCTGAGGCTATCAACGATTTTTTTGTGGATAGCATCCCTAAAACGAGCCCTGATTGTCACTATATTACTCAATTTCTCTCATTTCCTCACGCTACCACTTCATTTCAGTTTTCTCACGTCGATGAGAATTTGATAAAGCACTTAATCCTGAAGCAAAAGCCACACATGATGGGACATGATAACATCTCTGCTAAAATGCTCCAGTTGGCCTTGGTGTACATCTTAAGACCCCTAACTCATTTAATAAATGTATCGTTCGAGACGGGTGTAGTTCCTGACGTCTGGAAGGTGGCTATTATTAGGCCTATAGGGAAAAAGCAGAATGCCAGAATAAATAACTTTAGTGATCTTCGACCGATAAGCCTGCTTTCCGTCCCCCTCAAAATAGCTGAATCTGTCCTTCACCATCAATTATCATTGTTCCTGGAGCTGAACTCTATTTTACCCATTAGGCAGTCTGGCTTTAGGAAGGGATTTGGGGCATGCACCAGCCTTTGTTCGATCGTCGATGAATGCTTCCATGGTTTTGAAAATTAAAAACTTACCTCGGTTACTCTGCTAGATCTGTCTAAGGCATTTGATACTGTTCATTTTGACTGTTTATTGGCCAAACTTGATCACTATGGGATTCTGAACAATATTAATGACTGGTTAGCCAGCTACTTAAAACATAGATATCAAAAAACTATGTTGGATAATAACGATGACTCTTCCATATCCATATCATCACTGAAAGAACTACAGTCCGGGGTCCCCCAGGGATCTGTCTTGGGTCCTCTCCTTTTCTCAATCTTATTGGCTGACCTGGAGAATGTCCCAGAGCATTGTGAACTTCATATGTTTGCTGATGATATCCAACTCATCTTCCAGTTTTCACCAAACGACAGGAGTCAAGCGTGCTCATTTATTAATACTGACTTGGGCCTTGTGAGAGCGTGGTCTGAGAAGAATGGTCTCGTGCTGAATCCTTCTAAAACAGTCCATCTCCTTGTCGGTTCGCCACAAGTTCTGCATTCCTGTAGTGAACTTCCACTGAGTATTTGTGGTGATCCAATCTCCACTGTAAAGTCAGCCAGGAATCTAGGACTCATTATAGATTCTCATCTCAAGTTTAATAAACATGTTAATCTTATCTGTCAGAAGGCATATCTCAGCCTTAAATACCTACTACCATTTAAGGATCTCCTTGACTCCGAAACTAAGAAAACACTTGTTGTTTCCTTGGTTATGTCCCACTTCAACTTCTGTGATGTTGTCTATGGTCCTTGCATTACTAATGAGGCTCGCAACCAGCTGCAGAAGATGTTTAATCATGCTGTCCGTTTTGTGACGCCGGTGCCTAGGTTCGCTCATATAACACCATATTTACGTGAACTTAGACTGCTCAAGCTTAATGAATCTCGCTTTATTCACTATGCCTGTTTTATACAAAGAATCCTTAATTCTGGTATTCCACAGTACTTGGTTACTAAATTAAAAAGACGGACTGATATACATACTAGAGGCTTAAGAGAAATCGATTATCGTTTGGATATCCCCAAACATAAAACATCTTCGTTTCGGGCTTCTTTTTCCTACTGTGCTCCTTTCGTCCGCAACAATCTGCTGGATCTTCGTAATGTCTCCATTCCGACTTTAAAAACTAGATTAAAGGCCGAATTCATAAATGACAGTTTTAGGCGCAATGTCAATCTAAATTGCTTTTAATTGACTAATGAAAAATAGAAAAAAAAAATGCTCTCCCTGAGCCTTCTCTCTCCTTTATGACCTATTTTAATGTAATTTATATTTAATTTAATGTACCTACCTTAAAACTGTCTAAGATTTATTTCTTTTTCCCCTTGTATTTAGTGTTTTAGACGATCATATATCTAAATTTTTACTTTTATAATTAGTAGGGCTTGGTGTTTGTATCATTTTATGTACCATGTCCA
Organism: Polydrusus tereticollis; assembly: GCA_963920685.1. Classification (NCBI taxonomy): domain Eukaryota; kingdom Metazoa; phylum Arthropoda; class Insecta; order Coleoptera; family Curculionidae; genus Polydrusus; species Polydrusus tereticollis. The sequence goes on from OY987328.1 coordinate 140,872,780, forward strand.
TTTGTGTTATTTTGTCCGCACAATAAACTATTTGAATTTGAATTTGAATTTGAAAACCGCCCACTTAATCAAAAATCGCTCGGACCCGTCAAATTTATTTTTTTGAAATGCGTTTTTTTTTTAAGAGATATTGTACAGGGTAGATCATAAAAGTGCTACATGTGTCAACTTTAATTTTTTTAATGAAACGTATTGTATATTTTTACATTTCTATATTCTATTATCAATTCTAGACATTTTTCAATAATCATGCCCTATACTTATCTTCAGCCGTTTATACGGAATCTTTAAAAACCTTAATTGCCATTTACCTGAAATTTACAATGCAACCGCCAGTTGTCCACCCTGCTTAATGGGTCCTGTCATTGTAAATTTACATTTTATTACTCCCTCGTATTAAGCAACAGAGTATACCCCGATTGTATAATATTAATTCTTAAAGAAAATTTTAATTAAAATATTTTCTAAATGGCTTGTCAGAAAGGTATCAAACTATATATTTTTGAAATCAATAAAAAAAACTCTTTCCAAATATCTATTAATATACAGGGTGTCCCATTTAAAAAAAACACAACTCGTGACAAAATTCTAGTTTCAAAAGTCCTTTGTTTTTTCTGAACTTTTTTAATAAGCTCAGATGAAATTGTACTACTTTATTTATTTTAATTTTTGGTATCTCTATCAATAAAGCCGCTAGCATATGGGTCAATATACAGGGTCGTTGGTATGTATGGAAACACTCGATTATTTCTAAAAGTACAACAGCTAGCAAAGAATATTCGAGAAAAAAGTTTAAAGATTTTTTATGGTCTATCTATTAGAATTTTAAAGAATTAAGTAGGTATAGAGTATAGAGGATGAGTCAGAAAGCCGTAGAGAAATAAAGTTCATTTTTTTTAATGAAACACCATATATCTTAGAATATTTCTGGATTTTACATAGAATTGCAATTATTTTTTAATAAGTGCATTATAAGCCTAAACCTAATAGTTTCCGAGATATCGACTTTTGAAAAATGACATTTTTGAATTTTGAGAGCTTCTAGCTTTCTAACGGTAGGTACGTCTTAGAGTAAAACGGCTTACATGTCCCTATCTTAGTTTTTAATTATCTTTCTAAAAGTGTCATCTTCCGGTTAAACCGGATGTAACTCAAAGGCCGGAAATATAGCACTTCCGGTTTAACCGGAAGTTGGTATTTTTGGGAAGATAATAAAGAAGTAAGATAGGGACATATAAGCCGCTTTGCTCTATGGCGTACCGTAAGAAAGCTAGAAGCTGTCAAAATTCAAAAATGTCATTTTCAAAAGTCGATATCTCGGATACTATTGAGTTTATACTTATAAAGCACTTATTAACAAATAATTATAATTTTATGTAGAATTCAAAAATGTTGTAAGATATAGGGTGTTCCATAAAAAAAATGTAACTTTGTTTTTGTACGGCTCTCTGACTCATCCTGTATACTTACCTTTTTTTAATTCTAATGGGCTTTACAAAACCATAAAACTTTTGTCTTGAATATTTTTTGTTTTACTTTAAGAAATATTCAACCCATACATACTAATGACCCCGTATAAGGAATGACCTTGTACAGCGTTATCAATTTAGTTTGTCCCACTTTTAAGAGCCTGTAACTTTTTTGTATTTTTAGCCAAGTTTTTATGAGTGTCAAAAATGACAGTAGGTGTCACATGTCACATTTAAAAGCAAAAATTTAATTTGTTTAAATGGGAAACCCTGTATATTAGAGGCGCATTAGATGGTCCCTTTTCTTCCGATTTTAAAAATATAACACACATATGTATTATTTTCTTCGTTCCATCAAACATTGACAAAAATATGAAAAAATATATTATTGTTAAAAAGCATCAAGATATAGCTATGCAACTGTTTTGGTTGTTAGCATATATGATCAATGAAACACGACACATTGAAACGAATAAACAATTTTATTAATATTGGCATAACTAGAAAATAACAAAAGTTTATAACATTAATTTAATAACTAGAATTTTATTATATAATAATTCTTTCATAATCGATATTGCTCTACATGACCCCCTCCAGTTTCGATACATTTACAAAACACTTTTACAATGTGACTATTAATTTTTAATAAAACTTCTCTATTATTTTGAATCTGAATGATGGCGTTTTCAATTCTAATATACAGTTCATTCAACGAATAACACGGTGTTTCATTAACAATATTTTTAATATACCCCCAAAAGAAAAAATCACAGGGCGTTAGGTCTGGGCTGTTCGGCGGCCATTTTATAGTACCCGATTTTCCAATCCATTGGACATATTTTGCGTTTAAATATGCAGTTACTGGAGCGACACTGTGTGGCGGCGCTCCATCTTGCTGCCATTTTAGATTTCTTAACGTTAGGATGGGTAAATTATCTAAACGATCTTCAATTTCCTCCTGCAGCATATTCAAATATCGTGGGCCAGTTAAGGTACCTTCGAAAATTATTGGGTCCAAAACCCGATCCCCAATTAATTCGCACCAAACGCTAACACTTTGTCGCCCTTGAAACTGGATTTCTTGAATATTGAAAGGATTTTCGTCTGACCAATGATGCGTATTTCGGCAATGGCAGCCCCTACTGGTGGAAAAATTTGACTTATGAGTCCATAATATAGAATTTAAAAAGTTAGGGTTTCTTCCTATTTCGTCCATCATATATATATCTACAAAAATGCAGCCTATTTTCCTTTTGCCCAGGCGTTAATTTTTGCACTCTTCTAGGCTTGTATGGACGGAACTTATATTTTTTTAAAATCGTTTCTACTGAACCATACGATATAGGCAGCTCTCGTAGTATATCGGGTATAGATTTGTAGGGAAATGCCCGAAAATAGGCTAATACATTCATTTCCATTTCTTCCGTAATAATTGTTTTCCGCCTAATTATTCGTTTTTTCTTTATACCTCCAGTCTCGAAAAATGTCTTCTTCAGCCGATAAAACATTTTTTTGGAAGGAACCCGTCTATTGGGAAACTGAAGCCTATACCTCCTAAGTGCTAAGGTTGCACTGCCCGTTTGACGAAAAATATCAAACATAAAACACTTTTCCTCCACTGAATAATAATATCTCATGTTAGTTAATTTTTACATACAAAATAACTTTTTTCTACGAGTGACCGCAAAGAAGCTACTTTGCGCACACTTTTGCATACGCAAAGTAGCACTTTCCCGCACACTGTGCGGGAAATTTTTTTTCCCGCACACTTATTTTAAAGCAAAATTACCATATTATAGACGCGTTTTTTTCTTATATTTTATAATTTTTTTAGATATTTATACAAAAATATTGTAACAAGACAAAGTTGACAGGTGGTTTATGTGTTGCCTTATAAACTATACCGAAGTATTGTGCCGTGCGGCTCAAAATTTTTTTGAAATCTGCATTATTATATTTTCCTCTAATTTTGTTCAAGTTAAAAAAAATCAAGTATTTTTGTGTCAAATGCGGTTTGTTCCCTTAGCAACCAAAATACATTGTCATACAACGCTTTCATGTCAGTTTAGAGGTCTTCTTCAAAATTTTCACTAGCATTTTCACCTATTTAAAATAAAAAAAAACTGTTTTAAAAATGGATATCACTGAAGAAGAACTTCCAGAAGATGTCCTAGAAGCCGCCAACATGGCTAGTTTGCAATTGCTGCCTGCCAAATCGCGAGAAAAATACGAGAAACAGTACGAGTTGTTTTCCAAATGGTGCGAACAAAGGGGGATAAAAACGTTAAAGGAAGAGGTACTTTTAGCCTACTTTCTTAAGTTAAGCAAAGAATTTAAACCTAACACAATGTGGTCAAAATATTCAATGCTCAAAAATGTAATAAAAATAAAAAGAGACATCGATATTGGTGAATTTTATAAGCTCACTGCATTTCTGAAGAAGCAGAATATTGGGTTTAAACCAAAAAAAGCAAAAATATTTACGAAGGAAGAAATATTCAGTTTTATTAATTCGGCACCAGATGAAATTTACCTTTTAATTAAAGTTGCCACTATTTTTGGACTTGCCGGCGCATGCCGAAGGGAAGAGCTAGCAAATTTAACCACTGCCGATATTGAAGATAAAGAAAACCTCATAATTGTCAAAATTAGGAATTTAAAAAATCATACAGCAAGAAACTTTATAATATCGGAAGAAATTCAGAACGGAGCCTACCTGCAACTGTACAGAAAATACAAAAGCTTACGCCCGATAACGTCAAACAACCGTTTTTTCTTAGTCTACAAAAAAGATAAATGCGTTTCACAATGTGTTGGAGTAAATAGTTTCGGAAAGATGCCTTCTGAAATAGCTGCCTTTTTGAAACTGCCAAATCCGGAATTCTATACAGGGCACAGTTTCAGAAGGTCATCAGCAACGTTACTGGCCAATTCTGGAGAAGGAATCACTGACATAAAACGTTTGGGGGGTTGGAAATCTACTGCGGTAGCTGAGGGATACATCGATGAGTCCACAACTTATAAAAAAGGGCTAAGCAACAAAATTTTAAGCTGCAGCCCTAAAAAATGTGAAGCAGTTCCAAGTACTTCAAAGAATGGATCCATTTATTCCTTTTGCAACACGACAGTACTGATGAACCAGGAAATGACATCTACTACAACATTTTCACCTCTAGTTGCTAGATCTGCAATAAATGTAGAAAAAGCGACCAACTGCACATTCCATATTAATGTAATTAATAATAATAAATAGGCAATTTAGGTATAAGTAGTTATAAGTTGTTTTTGATGTCAATAAAAATTTAAAATTAAAAAAATAGTTGTTTTTGATGTCAATAAAAATTTAAAATTAAAAAAATATATAGTTATTTCACTCGTAGAAAAAATATTGTTCCTAACACGTGCGCAAAGTAGTTTTCCCGCACTTAAAGCTTATCCGAACTCCGCTTCGCGTCGTTCGTCTAACTGCTTTCGCGTGCGGGAAAACATAACTTTGCGCACTGAATAGGAAAACTACTATTTTACAATATTCGAAACGATTAATAATGCTGAGAATGACAGACTGAAATATAAATGAAGATAAAATCCATAGCAACCACAACAGTTGCATAGCTATCTTGATGCTTTTTAACAATAATATATTTTTCCATATTTTTGTCAATGGTTGATGGAATGAAGAAAAGAATGCATATGTGTGTTATAATTTTGAAATCGGAAGAAAATGGACCATCTAATGCGCCTCTAATATATAGGGTGTCCAATTTAAAAAAAAATAAATTTTTGCTTTTAAATATGACATGTGACACCTACTGTCATTATTGACAACACTCATAAAAACTTGGCTAAAAATGGTACATCTTGTTTTTTGAATGAGCTCGCTAACTCAAAATACAAAAAAGTTACAGGCTCTTAAAAGTGCGACAAACTAAATTGATTACGCTGTACATGGTGTTTCACTTGAAAAAATCGACGTTTAGACATTTTCTCAAGTAACTAAAATACCTGTATTTTTGGATCACCTCAAATTTTCTGTAATACAAAACCGCAAAAGTTTTCTGAAGTTATCTAAAAAAATTAAAACTTATCTTTGGGCTTTGACGCTTCGGTTAAATACTAAATTTGTTGTGTTGCTGTGTACTAGTATGTACCATTACTTAGCGGACACCCTGTGTATTTAGTAATATGCTAATAGAAATTCCAAGAGAAAAATGTTCCGCTAACAGCCCTAATTTAAAAAAGCCAATTAACATTTAAATCTTTAACAATTAACTGACCATATACTTATGCTAGGTTAATGTGTTGGCTAATGTATGATTTTTTTTATAATAGATTTATCCTTTCATTAAAATGATAATATATTTTATGCGTATTTTAATTATTTTAAATAAACATTCAAAAAGAAAGGTAAAATTCCCCAAGTGTTTCACTGACGAAGATGAAAACATATTCCCATAAATTAGTCGCACCGTTGGCGTTGCAGAAAAGAAAACATGTAATTTTTAAGTTTCTTAATTTTTGTTCGAGCTTTTTCATATATTTTTAGAGCCGTGAAAACTGTACTAGTTACCTAATTGACTTGAAAGTAATCGCCCAAATTGTTGATAAATTGGTGTTAACTTTAACTGGCTGTTTTTAAAATTTAAAAGCAAATAATTACCCCACAACAGCTGTACCAATAACTATCAGATTTATTATAACTTTATCTATTAAGCATCCTTTTCCACATTTATAACTTACCCTAGATATTAGTAATCAACAAAATTTGTGGAATACAATTCTGTGGTTAGATGGCAACACCAGATATGTTGATTTTTGGCCATTTTAAGATTTTTATACCTTTATGTTTGTAATTTCAAGATCTATAAGATGGCAAAACCAGACATGTGTGCACGTTTCCTATGTCGTGTATTTTCTTGGGGCTACAACCAGATATGTCGAATTCAGAGATTTTGTACTTTGGCAATAGCATATATGTTTCATAATTGATTTACCGTCTTAGTGCATTTTCACTTTGATAGTTATTGTGTCGTGGCAAAATAATATATGTTAACATAAAATATAGGCTCCTTAATATATTTCTTAAATTTTTTGATACTGAAAGATGGCAAATCTAAACATGTTTACTTATATGTGTGTTACATATTCAAGTTAACCAAATACTACTTAGTTCCTAAGATGGCAAATGCATATATGTAAACATATCTGGTTTTGTCATCTTCAGGTTGCCCTTAAATTGAATCAGGTATAAAGAAATATGTTGACATATTTTATATTGCCACCGAACACATGGTCATAATATGTTTTGTTTGAAGGTTATGAGTGTTGTTGTTTTATTAGTGAATTCTGCTTCGTGGTAATAGTGTAAGGACAAATTTTTATACCACTTTAACCAAAAAAACATGATTTTCAACAAGTGCGGAAAAAACTTTTTTTCTCGAGCTTCACTTATCTCGCATTGCTGCGACACTACTTTAGCGTCTCAATTGGATGTTCAAAATATAATAATTATTTCTTCGGAAGTAGAGGAAATCACCAATTCGTCTCGAAGTTATCAGGAAAATTTGGTAAGCACATATTGATAATAATACTAATTAATATCTAGGAATACAAACTTTCAAGCTTTTAATTTTAAACCGTCGCAATTTTTCAATGTAAGGATGTGTTATTGCAAAAAAAATTATTCGTAGGTAATAAAATAAATATAATTTTTGTTATTGCAGGAACATACTGACGGATCTGAGATGGATCGTGTTGATCGTGTAGATCGTGTAGAAAATGATTTTATTTCTAAGTCAGTAATATCTCTGGAAAATAATAAATGTCTCCAAATTGAAGAAATTGATATGGCACCGTGTTCAAGCAAAACAATATTTGATTCCGACCACTTGCTTGATATAATAGGTTCAAAATATTTCCTTGCGGGTTCTTTCTCAATCGAGATGAAAGCGATAGTATTTTAATTTTAAACAGTTGCTTTAACGCCCATTTTTTTGTCAGTTTGCAAAAATATTTATTCGTAAGAAAAAACAACTTATAAAATTATAAATATTATTTTTATTATTATTAGGAATTAACCCAAAGAAAAAACAAGACCTCTTGTCAATGTTAAATCTTATTGACAAAGAATTTCATAATTTTTATGAAAATTTGCCAACAACTGGCAGAGCACGAGAGTTTGACGAACTAGAAGATAACCCAGGTTCTGATTTTGAAGATTACATTTATAATTTTTTAGTATTAAATTAAAAAAAGTTTTTAATATCGTAATCTTATGGCTTTTATTTTTTCCTTTTTGTATATTTTCAACAAATATAGAGCATAGTTTAGTTGACAAAACCAAATATGTTTCAAAAATCCTAAAATTTCTAAAAATCCAGCGCATAAAATTGATTTTCAATATGCATTTCCAAAATACATCATAATCTTTAGCCATTTACATAAATACATTCATAGTTATATATACCACTGATTTTACATGTAGCTTTAAAACTTTAACTTACTCTCCTGGAAATTGAGAAAAATCGACATATCTGATGTTGCCATCTATCCACAGAATTATTGAATATTGAATACATAGGTGGAAATATCGAATTGATCATACAGGGCTTTCATTTCAAAACTAGCCACCCGGAATAACTTTAAAAATACTTGAAGAAGAATTTAACGAAAAAACACGTCAACTTAGATTTTACATGTATTTGCGACTCTGTAGTTTCAACCTCTAACGAGGGGCGAAAGGCACATAAAAAATTTCAAATGGTAAGGGGTATTGAGTGATTGTTCACTTGAAAGCCCTTTTCATTAGCAGTCTTTTGGCGCTTCATTTTTTAAAGCGGATTATTTGTTTCCAGGTTATGCCCCTTTAAAGTTTAAAAATAAAAATTCGACATTTTAGTGAAAACTATTTAATATTAGCTTTAGAATGAACCTGTGCTTACGTACTTACTTCAACACGTGTTCAAAATGCCCACTTAAAACCTTTTCTGAACTTCTGAGCCACCCCTAATGGGGGACGGGAATCATATTAAAATTTCAAATAGAAAGAGGTATTGAGTGATTATCCGTTTTTCAATCAGAAATTTGTTGTCCAAATTATACCCTTAGAACCTAAAAAAGCTAAATTTTCAACTTTTATAAGTTGTTAAAAAAGCAGCAAATTCCTTAAATGTAAACATTCAGATAAATACGTAAAAAAATTAAAGGTGTTTGATATAGCAAATGTTGGTTTTGCCACATTTTAAAACGATTTAGTTTTGAACTTGATATCGTTGTGTATTGACCATCGAATTTCGACGACAATGGTTTACTCAAACAAGAGATAATTGAACTAATTTTAATTTACGGGGAAGAACAGCACTGTGCACGTAGAACAGCCCGCGTGTTTAATCAAAGGTATCCAGACAAAAATGTTGGGCACCAATATGTATTAAATTTGATTAATAAATTTCAAGAAACTGGACGAGTACGCAATAAAATTGTGAAGAACCCTAGAGTCTTAAATGAAGCCGCACAAGTAGAAATTTTAGGTTATTTTGCCATAGATCCCCAAACATCCATACCGAAAGTCTCGAGATTAACAAACGTTTCAGTCGGCTCTGTGCATAAAGCCTTACGATTCAAAACATTTTTCCCTTGTAAAATACAACTTTTACAGCAGTTAGGGGAGAATGGCTATGACAGAAGAATGGAATTTTGTGAATTAATGAGTGAAAGGGCAAATGCAGATCCTAATTTAATTAAAAACATTTGCTTTAGTGACGAGTCAACTTTCTTCTTAAATGGGTTTGTTAATAAACACAATTGCAGATATTGGTACAATGAAAATTCACATGTTTTTCGTGAAGAGCATACACAATTTCCTTAGAAAGTAAATGTATGGGCCGGAATTCTGGAAATAAAATTATTGGTCCGATATTTATGGAAGAAAATTTAACCGGTGAACTGTATTTAAATGCAATAAATAGTAAGAGAACACTACTTGGCAAGTGGTAATCATAATATGACATATAAATATGTATACATGTGAGAACTTTGTTCTTTAGCCACTTGCTGAGACCTATAGCATGTAGACCTGAGGCATGTAGCCCAGAGAATAGCTGTTTTAGCATAATTTGGTTAATCCTTATTGTATAAGGTCTCAGCAAGTGGCTAGAGAACAAAGTTCTCACATGTATACATATTTATATGTCATATTGTATTTAAATGTATTAGAAAATGTGATAGATCCCCTTATAACTGACTCAAAGGAAAATCAAACTGATGAAGATGGAAATTTATTACTAGATGAAGAAAATTTAATTTTTCAACAGGACCCCCTCCACATTATGCTATGCCTGTGCGAAATTGGCTTAATGACAGATTTCCAGGCAAATGGATTGGAAGAAGGGGCGCTATAGAATGGCCACAGAGATCACCAGACTTAACGCCCCTTGACTTTTTCTTTTGGGGACATCTAAAGACAATAGTATACAAAACTCAACCCGAAAATATTCCTGATCTTGGGCGTAGAATAGGGGAGGCCTGTGAACAGATTACCCAAGGGATATTTCAAAACGTGCGTGAGGAGTTCGAGCAGCGGCTTTACGATTGCCTTGCCAATAATGGTGGGTATTTTGAACGTCTGTTAAAATAAGTAAGTAAAATTTTACTAAAATATCAAAGTTAACTTTAAACAAATAATCCGCTTTTAAAAAATGAAGCGCCAAAAGACTGCTAATGAAAAGGGCTTTAAAGTGAACTATCACTCAATACCCCTTACCATTTGAAATTTTTTATCTGCCTTTCGCCCCTCGTTAGGGGTTGAAACTACAGAGTCGCAAATACATGTAAAACATGTCCCCCAGTAAATCTAAGTTGACGTGTTTTTTTGTTAAATTCTTCCTTAAGTATTTTAAAAGTTACTCTGGGTGGCTAGTTTTGAAATGAAAGCCATGTATAATAATGGTTCCTATTTTACGACATATCATTAGAATGGTTTTAGGTTTTTAAGAGACAAGATATAGAGTTTTGAAAAATACCGATTTGAGTGTTTTAAGCATGTTACAGTTTGACTAAATTCGAGAAGGCCTACTATGGAAGGAAAGTAATGTGATAAATAATACTGCTACATTACTGTGGTCGTATTTTTAGAGACAAATACGGCGTGTAACCCATATTGGAAAATATTTTAGGTAACTATAGTCTGATAAGGTTTTTCTGTTTCCAATGATAATAATGACTCCAATGATTTCTGTTTCCAATGATAATACCGTGCCAGCAAAAACTATTATCATCAAAGCGTGCTTGCTGGGCATCTAAGGTCGGTCATACTGCTTAGTAGTAGAGCTTAATACCTGTTAGGTGTCAGTAAGTACCAGCATTATCAATCAATCAGAGTTATTCCGTCACCTTTAACAGTCGATACAAGTAATTTGATTCATCGCTAATTTATCCAATTTCTTGAATAATTCACGCTGTAGGTTTTACGGAACAGCACAAAACGCTCATGGTTGAAGCGTATTTTCGAAACATGGTGAGGGTAAACGGTGATTGGCAATACAATCAGCGTTTGTCCATGGATGATTATCACGAAAACTTTTCTAGCGTTGCGTTTACTGCTGAAGATTTTTATTATTACCTGAGAAGAACCGTGGCTCTATATTGGGAAACAGGTTCTATATAATATAAAAATATTTGGTTTAATAGTCAGTAACTCTCTTTAAAAACCAGCCTGCAAATGTACTTTGAACAATGAAAATTTTAATGTCAAAAACAGGAGGATCAAGTTATTCATGAATATTATAATAATTTTTCAGAAATATTATTTATACAAAAATAATTTAAATAAAACTAAAATGGAATTGCACTGTTGTTAAACAAAAAAAAATAAACAATTAACAAACCCTTATATATTCCTCCTACACTTACGAAAACTTTGTAGAACTGGCAACACCCTGGCGATAGACTGTCGCAGCCCACTGGCAATTTAAAGTGCGAACTATTTTTTCCGAGTGGGAAAATTAATAGAGCAGCATATAAATACAAACTTATATGCTGTAGACAATATTACCAAATAGTTAAAGATTCTGCAAATTGTGTGATCCCTTAGCAGCTTTAAAACCAGTTGATGTTTGAGGTATGCGATATTAGGAATCGGACAGCGGCGTGACTGGTTAAAACGATTTACGGTAATTTACGTATTTCATTTTCTGCTATAACTGTGTGTAAGTTTTTACTTGGTACCTATATTTTATTATATCATTATGGCTTTTTGGCGACAATTTGAAACAGAAGGTCAAGGTGAATTATCGCAGGAATACAATGAGTCGGTGGCAGTGTGGGATATCGAAAGCGAAATAAGTCCGGAAATAAGAAACAAAGATTTACATGTTCAATGACAACGCATTATTTTAAATATGTACGCGTGTTTATAACAAAGAAAATCCGGAAAAAACTGAAAATGCGCTTTGTACAAGAATGTACTTGTAATGAATTACCACAACTTGGGTTTTATAAGAATTTATAACGTAATTAATTTGGGGACTGTAACCGGTCAATCCATGAAGCGCAAACCAATAAATAAAAAATTCAAAACGGCTGACAATATTACAAGGGATTTTATTCTGCGAACTATTTACCACTTTTAAATTGCGAGGTTACCCTGATTATAAGTAACAATTTTTAGAAACATTACGTTGTGTTTTGTTAAAATGTGACTTTGAACATAAAAAATTAGATAATCCAATTGTTATAATGGAATCCTCGCGTATCATTGAACTTTGACAGGACTATTTGCGCAGAATAAAGGAGTACCTTGAATCCGATAAAAGTATAATTTATTTAGAAGAAACTTGGTTTGATACTCATGATGTTGTTAAGTATGGTTGGGAGACAGTACAAATTGTACTTTTGGTACACCGTGTTCAAGTATTATCATGCCGGAAGTAAAGATGGCTTTGTACCTAAGGTGTTGCTCTTATCAGCAAAAAATATCATTCAATAATCAATCTCCAACTTTAAGCGCAGTTGTCCTTGTTAATTTTCGGCAGGTAATAACGAAATGAGAAGCAATGTAAGGAAAAGTTGCGTAGCTCATGTTATAAAAACACAAAATGGATATTCTGTTTCATCACCTATAGCGCCAGTAGTAATCCAACCTGGAAACGATTCTACTTCTAAAAGTTCTAACGATTCAACTTCAGAGATTATGTGATCCAAACCAAGCCGCTCGTTATTCACCCCAAGCCCTGTTAGATAAAAATAATTCTTGCTCGAACGGTATCATTAAATACATATTTTTGTTTAAAACGCAATATCAACCCCGGTGACTGAGGAATTACTTTTGGGACACTCTGTACAGCCAGAAAGAAGCGTCACGAAAAATTGAATTGTAGAAGATAGTTTTTTAAATCCGTTTTCAATTTCTTTCTTATTCTTACGTAGTTTTGCTTCCAGCCTGTATTTTTTATTCCGCACATGAATTTGTTGTCGAGAAAGCAAATTATTACTAAATTGTGCGTTATTGTAAGGTTGTAGTATGTAAGTCTAACTTTTGTGGGCTTATAAGACAAATTAAGAATGCCATAAGGAAGATAATAAATTTTATATGAAAGTGTTAACTATACAAAAGCTAAGAGCACAAGAAATGCTCAAATTGGAACCGGAGATCTGACCCTAATATCGTTAATAATTCTTAATTCGTATTAATATTAAAATGCAATTTGCAGATCATTTAATATATTTATGTGGAAAATGTAGATCATCAAATTGGCGATATCCGTCTAATGCAGAGCGAATTTATCTACTTTCTTCCAACCGGTAGATTTTTATAAACGAATTAATCTCAGTAGCGTATCATGTAAGCAACTACTGAATATGTAAATAGAGACGCAAAGGTCTGAAATAGAAATCCAGCAAAAAATGCCGCCTCTATACGGCATTTTTTTTTTCTTTGGCCCGTCCTTAACCGAATCACTGCGGTCATAAGTAGGCCTATTGTACAAACCTTCGTTTTATTGTATCCACTCGGTTATCTTGGTTCCGTGTATTAGTTTATACACGTCAACTGCTGATTTAGTGGTTATTTTGTTCAGTTCCAGTTTTACTCTCCAGAATATGACATACCACCTGCAATCCATTGATTCGCATTGACAGACTACATGATAGACAGTTTCCCTATCCCTGCCGCAGAGCCTACAGATAAGATCTCCAATGTATACCTTCATTTTGTTCAGGTGATCCTTGACAGCCATATGTCCTGTTAGGATTTCCGTTCTGATTCTTAGTTGATTCCTGCTAAGGTTAAACAACTAATTTAGGACCAATACCTCCCATAACTCTCTTGCAATAACTGAGTCCCTGTCTGCTGTTCCAGTAGACTTGGTTTTCGTTTTTGGACCATCGCTTCATAGCTTCTCCTACTGTAGCATTTAGGCATTCCTAGGGCTAGTATGGTGCAGCTGATGCTTGCCTCGCAAGCTCCTCTGCTCTCTCGTTGCCAAAAATACCTCTGTGACCTGGTACCCAGAATAATTTCACAGTATTGCTGTTCGCCCTAATTCTTAGTTCATTCTGGCCTTTGCAGACTAGCCTTGATGTTACCCTCTGACTCATCAGTGAACCACACTAGAGCTCCAGACAGAAAATCTGGTTCGTTGTTTGTCCACACGGTTCGATCCTGAATTCTTATCGCAAAGTATCGTGTATCGTAAACAAATTTTGGTGTCATGTGGTCTGATCTCATCTTCATCTCCGGCACATGTGCTATTTCTTGTATAAGTTCGTGACCTACCTTTTTTCTTCTGGAGGTCGGCAGCATCATCTGAACGCGGTGGAGGCCCATTCTTGCCCCTCCCTTTATCGCCAAATGAAGAGAAGGGAGGTCAAAAAGGCGCTCCATCGCTGCAGAAGGCGTCGATTTTATTGCCCCTGTTGTACCTAGCTTCAGTATAGAGGTCATCTGCAGAACTTTTGTCCACCAGATCACGGATGCGTAAGTTATTGAGGGTATCAACATTCTGGTTGTATATCCAGTGCACCATCTTGGGTGATAAGTCCTATTTCTTTCCGTATATTCTTGTTACTGTAAGAGTAATTTCAGATTTACAGATAATTTTTTCCATGTGGCTATTCCAAGTAAGTCTAGAGTCCAGGATGACCCCCAGACATTTTACTTCCTCTACCAGCTGTCACGTTTCTCCTTGGAGGGTTGAGGGTTCTAATGCCTCTTTTTTCCTTCGCGTGGTGAATGGGACTATCACTGTCTTTTGAAGGCTGATGATTAGATCTTCCTGTTTTATCCATAATCCTCTATGCGGCATGCTTGCGGCTTAAAATGTGAGGTTTCGGCAAGTGCGTTACCTGAAATTCGTATTTGTAATTTGTATTTCTTTATCAGTAATGTAGCATAGGCCTTATACCAATCAAGAAAGCTAGATAAATTATTATCAATTGCATAAAAAACTATTTCTTAAACATTAAGCCAGAATAAGTTCTTGTTAGTTCAGGAATAGCGTAAAATCAATCCTAGTATTGATATTTACCAATTAGCGATTAAACTTTCACTTCTTTGCTACGCCAATGATTCCGGTAGATTTTTAAATGATGGCTCTAGTTTTTCTTGTTTGTGTACATGTTTGGATTAAGATGCTTTCCAGGCACGTATTCTATTAGTTTTCGTGGTAAAAAGTCTTAGTATTTGCAAAAGTATAATAATATATTGTTGTTAGTTTTGTTTTTGAACGTTATAGTATCTTAAACAACTAAAATTGGGCTTAACACAAATAAAGTAAATAATTTACTAATTTCTTGACTTACATTTTTATTTGTGTTTAGACCGCAAAATATTAACAATTTCTTTTAATAGCTTATTTAAAGGTATGAACTTACTGCAAATACAAGTTGAAAATATTTTACTACAGGCACAAGATATAGGAAACACTGCAAATTAAAAAAAAACTTATCGAAACTAGAGCTTGTTCACATGATGCGGCTTTTTTTTCGAATTAATAATTTTTCTTAATCGGGGTATATATTGTATGTTCAAATGATGCGATAATAATTATTCCTGTGCAATAATAAAGTAATTGATGTTAAGATAATTATGTTTTATATGACCCCATATACAAATCACAGCAACAGACATTAATTAAATAATAATGGCAAGGTAATATATTTATGATCACATAAATAATATACGTAAATAGATTTAATTGTTCTTCTTTGTAGCAAGTTCAAAAAAGCTGCCACATTATGTTTAATTGTGTCATAAAATGTTAAATTTTAAATATTCTTTATGTTTAACCTTTATACTTCACACACATAAGAAAATTTGAGATAGAAATGGTAACAAAAGTACCAACATAGCACACATATAACAGTTGATACAAACTACAATTTAGAATCAATCACAAACGATAATACAATAAAAACCGCTATTAAGAATTAAAAAAAATAGTAAGATTATAATATTATTTTGTTGACATAATCGGCTTTTTATTATAAAATGCTCTTGACAATGCTTGACCTTTAATTTCTTCCGAAACTGTTTAAGGTTTTGGCTCTTTCTTGTCTCTAAGCCCAGGTGGTTATATGCCATTATAAATGAGTCCCTAATGAGGCTCAGGCGAGGAATTCGTAGAGGTATATCGCCTGTCTGTCTTGTAAAATGAATCTACCGGTGATTACGAAAATGAGATTTGTTTTTATGGATGAGGTATGCAGTTTTTAAGAACAATTAGCATGCAAGGATTAGTATACTATTGGAGATGAAAAGTGGCTTGTAATGAGGTCTCAAATAGGCATTGCATAAGTACCTTATGACTCTTTTGTGAACAATGAAGACAGACTGGAAAGGATACTGTAAACAGGCATCCTCAAATGGAAGGGCCTATCTGAGGTGTGATTCGACATTGGCAAAATAAATGCTAGGATCGAAGTGCGCTCCCAATTTCTTGGAGGTAATACGAATTAAGTAAGAGCCAGAGGCCAATTTTGTATTTAATTTTAAAATATGTTGTTGAAACTTTCAACTGTCGTCAAAGAAACCTAGAGCTGTCAAAGTAATAGAGCGACTGCCTGTCTCGATGTTATTTATCGTACGATTAAACCCAATCATGTGAGTCTTCGAGAGATTCAGACAGAGACGATTTGAATCACACCATTTTTTAATCTTAGAGAAGTTGGCCGATATAACAGTGAAGAGTTGGTCTTCATCTCGATTCCCCCCATGCCACAGAAGCATCATCTGCGAAAACCGAGATGGAGCCAGATATGTCAAATTGAAGAATAACAACAAAAATAAAACACAGTATAAAAATGATAGAGATCTAGGTTTGAATGGTAGAAACAAAAATACTAATGTTTTTTCAGGTTGGTGGCAACTAAATCCCTAGACTTGCGCTTGCGATCGCAATAAAAATTGCAACAGCTGATTACTAAACTCGCTTTGCGCCTGCTCGCAATAAAAATCAGGCAGTTATTTATTGCAGCAATGAAACATCCCCAACTGTAATTCGGCCCTAAGGGATTAAGCAGGTTATAATTCGCCACACGGTTCTAAAGCTACAATACCTGAGGGGGCAGGGCGGTAATATGCATAAAAAGAGTCGCTATGACAATGACAGTATAAGCCTGCGTAATAATTAAAAAAAAATTATTTTAGTCTTAAATTGCGTAAAATATAAAAACACATACCTACTGATTTATTGCAAACTACTGCCCTAGCTCGACTATGAATAACTTACACTTTTATATATTTATTCATTTTACGAACACCAACGTTTATATGTGATTAATCGTAAATTAAATATACTAATTTTAAACTCCAGCAATGCCTGTAAAATTTTAAAGATGTAAAGATGTGCTTTGTATACCCAATAATTCAATATCATGCACGATAAAAAGGGACAATACCATTAGTAAGGCACGCTGATTGCTTGACTTCGGCATGGGTTCTCCATTACCAAAACATACCGCTTTAAGAATATAATAAACTATATTAAGCGATTATAATTTGCAATGTGAAGGGGAAAAACCAACGGGATATATGTTCCAATATACAGGGATATGCATACTTCTAATTATTTTAAGTAGTGTGTTTGAATTACATACAAATTAACGTTTTATGCCAATTTAAAGAGAGCAGTACGGCAACAATGTAAAGTTGTTTGCTCAGGTTCCTTTTGTAGCTCACCAGCCGTGTGGCGAACTTTAAACATACATTTTCCATTAAGTTTCAACATCGAAATTTGAGATTGAAATCTTCACATTTCTCAAAAAATAAAAAACATCTACGGAGAAAAAAAATGTACCATATTAATACTAAATTTATTAAAAAATTTGGATTAAAATTTAGGTCGGAAAGTATTTTTGAAATTAATAGTCTAGGAATGCGAAAATTTTGCTAATCATGTAATAAAAGTAAGTACCAAAATACGTGAATGATTGTATAAACGAGTAAGTGTACGTTTACAATCACACGCCGGTCCTGCATGTGACCATTAATAGAAAATTCTTTACCACAATCTCTCGGGAAGTCAAATATCTATGGCCAGTAGGCTATTTTCACCTCTACGCACATATCTTTAAAGTCCACTAATAATGAGAGCAATTTCCATTATAAATAAAGATAACTATTTCACTTGCAAAACTTGTTATTGCATTTTTGTCTGAAACACCCCACGAGTTTACTATATAAACTACTTATCAATGGTATGCCCTCATCAATCCGTGGACATTATTTTGATAACGATGTTCACTAGGCGATCAGTAATAATATTTGCGGTACTTTGCGTAGGGCTGCAAGCTCTCGCTGAAGACATTCCGGAACCCAGTCCAAATGCGAAACCGCAAAAGAGTGATAAAAGTGATTACAAAAAGTCGTTATCAAGGGACTGTGCGAATACGTACTCTGCGACGTGCCTCAAACTGGACATCGTGTCCTGGGTGGATAAATTAAGCGAAGACGACGACTACAACGTGATGCCCGGAGTGTCTTTGGTGCGGGAAAACGGCAGTGCTCGTTCGAACACCGCGGATATCGTCGCGGAACTTGCCAGGGACTTTCCAGATGATCCTGACGCCAGACTGGATGCCTTCCTAATGAAGAAAGTGGCATCTTACCTCAACAGTCACTCAGTGCGGCTGGATTTGTTTAACAAGAGGGCTTTGGTGGAAACAGCTAGAGGTGGAGGTGGCTCAGGAGGTGGTGGCGGTGGCGGTGGCGGCAAAGGAGGTGGCGGAGGAAGTAGTGGTGGAGGTGGTGGAATGGGCACGATGTTGGCCGCTGGGGCGATGATGAAGGGAACTTTGATGGCCTTAGCCCTGGGTAAATTTCAGTTTTCTAATATTTTTTTCATAGAATGATCAGATTTGCTTTCTGTCTCTTTTTTTTTAGGAATTTTTGGTAAATTTAATTTAAACTGAATCAATGAAATTTATGTGTTTCGTTCAGTTTTCAAACATTTTTCATATTTCTTGAACAGAAAATAATATATTAATTTTAACACCCAACGTTTCTACCAGTAGTCTGTAACATGTTCAGGTCAGATAATACTTTTAGATTTAAAAACATGGACAAACGCTTTCGCAAGTACATATTTCAATAAAATAAGTATTATAATAACTTAAGGTTAATTGGCTTTTGATATTGTTGTACTAAATGCTGTTCAAAAAGCGTAAAACTTCTTTCAATAAACATGTGCCATCGCTAGTATTGTGATTCCTTACCAAAATATAAGACAAATAGTTTCAATCAATATAGGTCCGCAACCGCTTTATTTGTGAGATACAGGGTGTTACAATTTTTAGGCGCAGCAAAAAATATGTACGCCACTGCGGCCTTGATAGCGCAGTTAAGTAGGCAGCTTGATGTCTAATGCAAAATACCTTTTAATGATTTTTTGATTTCGACTTTTTCTACGAGATAAATTCAATTTAATCAAACTCTGATATGAGCATAGCAGAGCAATTATAGTAGAGCAAATCTTTTTTATGAAATAAATGTGTTTTTGTGCCTGGTTAGTATTAACTAAAACTCAAAATGATATTTAAAGCGATCACTAAATCATTTAGGAGAAACCGTTTTTTTTTTTAATGTTTAACACCCTGTATCTCCAAAATTAAAGTGGCTTCGGACCTATGTTGATAGAAACTGTTTGCCTTATTTTTGTATAGGGTCTCAGCACACGAACGATGGTATATGTTCTTGACAAGCCCTGTATACAGTGTGTCCAAAGAAGTATGCAACTTATGGAAAACTTCTTTATTATTGGTTTCTCAGAAAATTTTATTCTTGATGAAAAGTTGGTGCTTGCATTGAAACAATTAATCAGTATTTCAGATTTCATGTATGGCTTTTAGTGCGGGAGCAAATGTCATTTTCCAATCAAGAGTAAAGTACCTTAACCTATAAAAATACAGCAACATTTTATAAAAAAAAAGTTATTCGAAATAAAAGAAAAAATAATCTAAATATGAAATTTGAGTTAAGTATCTCAAAATGTTTTTCTTTTCCCTCGAGTTTTTCTTTAACGGAACGCCACTGGTGAATGTTTTGTTCTTTTGTTATTAGTATTCTTGCCAAGTAACTTGAAAAAAGATAGAAATTAGTTACATAGTTGCAAAATGTTTTAGTATTTCCAGATATGGTGACAATTTTTAAATTGGGGGAAGCCCTGCAATATTTTATTTACAACTATTAATTTATTTGTCGTTTGCACCCGATAAGTGAAATGCTCAAAGTCATATAAAAAATTTGTTTCTAAAGAGTAGGCCGTGCATTTGAAATAAAAACAATACTTACTTCACTTTGACATAATATGAGGATAATAATTCTTCAGTCAGTTATTCCAATTATTGTATTTTGTAAATTATGCCAGAAAAGCTAAATACGCAAGAAAGGACGAAAGCAGTTCTTATTGTTGATGATAAATACAAATCGTTTAGAGAAGCAGCCTTTATCTTCAATTAATTTAATTAAGTTAATGTTTACGCTTGATGCGATTTCCAAAAATGACATTTGCTCCCGCACTAAAAGCCATACATGAAATCTAAAACAGTCATTATTGTTTCAAGGCACGCACCAACTTTTATCAAGAATAAAATCTTCTGGGAAACCAAAAAATAAAGAAGTTTCCCATATTATGTTACAGACTTTTTTGGACCCACTGTATATTGCGAAAATACATTGCTTTGAAAAAGCTCATGTGTTTTAAAAAAACAAGCACGAGCTTGAACCAAGAAAGAACAAGGTTTTTAAAAATTTTTTTAAAATTGAAATATATAAAAACAAATATTTTAAAGCTGCCAATAAAAAAGAATTATTACAATATATCCAGGGTTGACATGGATGATAAGGGGCTCCTTATTGAATGAATTATGGTTCTGAAAAATACGTCATTATAAATAATAACGAATAATCAGTCTTTACACAATTCTATCTTTACCTCGTCTTAGCAAAATATATCAATAAGAAAAATACATACACTAACCTCGTTCTAGCAATACGAGATGTTCTGAAGGTTTTTCCAGTCAATCGGATGATTAATTTTAGGAAGTAGGAAAAGTGTGTTTCGAAAAAGTGTATTTAAAATGTGAACCCGCTATAGCTTATCTGCGTTTAGCTTGAATAACTTCACCAATATATTGTGCAATCCTTTTTAATCGTTGTTTAAGACTCAGAAAAATGCTAAAAATTAAAAATTGTAATGCATATAAGTTCTACAAACTACTAAAAAATAAATAATAGCTAGGAACTTTTAAAAATTTGTAGAAAGGCCATAAGTTTAGATTACGCCTCTAAATAGAATGTGTACTGATATTTTATCCAGTTTGTGCAATGTATTTGGCGCTCACTTTAGGGTTGTAAGCCAATGATATAACAACAAAATATTCTATTTTCTTTTCTTTCAGGTGGTATAGCAGCCATTGCTGGTAAAGCGTTAATGACAGGTCTCATCTCCCTGTTACTCTCAGCCATAATTGGTCTCAAAGCACTCAGCCACGGAGGCGGTGGAAAGTCAACAACTTACGAAATAGTATCAAAGCCCGTTTACACGCACTCTCAGTCCCATTCTGAGTCGCATGATCATGCTGGTCATGGTGGATATGGTCACTCTTCCTATGGAAGGAGTTTTGATACGCCTTTACCTTTGGGGTTAAGTCCTGAGTATAAACCCTAGTGAATAGTTGGATGTAATTTGTGAACAGTGATATTGCCAAATAATATTTAGTGTGAATATTCCTGCTGTCTTTAATTTATTGTTATTTATATGTGTTTATACGCAAAAATGCATATTTTAAATATGACTACCATTGTAAGAAATTTCCAAAAATAATTTATTTTCCTATTAACATAAACTGTATAATATCATACTAATTTTTATTTGTAAGAATGCTTAGATAATACAATTATAAATACATTTTCACATTATTGTTTGATTCTCGTGTTGCCGCTACTAATCTTTCGACTACTTAATAGAAGAGCATTGTGTTTACATGTTATTCTATTTGTAAAACGAATATGTTTACCTTCGTCTTGCATAACGCTTAAAAAGGACGGGGAAGCTGGCGCAAAATGATATAATTTTTTAATAAAATATTATTCAATTTAAAATGTTATAGGTATGTCAGAAACTATTAAAAAATCTATGGCAGGAAACAAACAGATTTGTTAATTGTTTACTTTACTTGATGCATATTTCCTTCCCAATATAAAAGCAAAGTGTCCAAGTTTGAAATATTCAGCACTATTGATTTAAAATCAGCATACCATCAGATTCCAATAACAAACTCTTTACAGCATTTCAAGCTAGAGGCCGCCTTTATTAATTCCTAAGAGTTCCGTTTGGAGCCACCAATGGAGAATCTTGTTTTTAAGAAGTAATAGACTCTTTTATATACAAAGAGAACCTGCAAGGTATTTTTGCATACCTTGATGATGTTACGATTTACGCCGAAGGTCAAATAAGACATGATTTAAATTTTGAAAAATTTTTGGCGGTAGTACAAAAATGTGGACTAAATACAGATAAATGTTATTTTAATAAGTTGTCTATAAGTCTGTTAGGATATACAATTGAAAACATAACATTAAAGCTCTGATAGATTGATTCCTCAAGATCCACCCAGTCTTTTAAGAATTATTTTCGCAGTGTACAAGATGGATTAAAAATTTTTCCCATAAAATAAAAAGTTTAATTTCCTGTAAAATTTTTCCTTTGCCAACTGATATAGCCATAGATTCTCAAAAGTTTAAAACAGATATAGCTAATTCACTTCTATGGACAATAAATAAAGATGATATTCTAACTGTTGAAAGTGATGCCTTAGATTTTGCCATTGCAGCTACTTTCAGTCAACTCTTCAACTTTCAAGTTACTTTGAGTTGTAGTCATTAATTTGAGACAACGTTTTGTCTAAAAAACTCGATGTTAGGTCAGTCCTTAAAAATTTTCTTTTATATTCATTGGTCGTTTTAACTTTGTACTTTCCTTTATAGTATCCCTTGATGATGAGTGCTTAAGCGCTCGAAACATGTAGGGAACCTTTTCATCTATCATCATTTTTAATAAACTGTAGAGGAGGACTGCTTTGTTTTATTTATATTACATCAACTCCACTGAAAGTATGGACTATTTCTTCAACTAAAAATGAAAAGGTTATGCGCTGGTGACTAAAATGTCATGCTATTCCTATAATATCATTTACAGACCAGGAAAATTAAATGCAGCATTAGATGCTTTTTCGAACATTTATAGTTCAATTATTTCAAGCAGTAAGTTATTGAAATTACATCACATCGTCATTACATTAAGTCGCTATCTCATCCTGGAGTAACAAGAATGCATCACTTTGTTAAAATACGAAATTTGCCTTATTCTATCGAAGAAATAAGACATATAATATCCGAATGTTCTATCTGTGCAGAAATAAAACCTAGATGTTATAAAAATTTAGGGACGCATGTAATTAAAGCATCAGCACTGCTTGAGAGGCTTAACATTGATTTTAAAGGTCCACTGAATGCATCAACTAGAAACGCATACATGCAGTCGATGAATACTTCAGATTTCCATTTGCGTTTCCATATAAAGGCACCTCATCTTTAACTGTTAGAATGCATAAATAATTTATTTTGTTTGTTTGGAATTAAAGCCTATATTCATTCAAATCGTGGAACATCATTTAGATCAAGAGAATTTATAAATTATCTACGATCTCGCGGAATAGCTTCCAGTCGAACTACGCCCTATAATCCGGAAGGAAATGAATTGGTAGAACGATATAATGGTACTATATGGAAAGCAGCCAATCTTGCACTTAAAACACGACAATTAAAAACTAGGCAACGGGAAATTGTTCTATCAGAAACTTACAATGTACCGCAACAAACTGTACTCCTCATGAAAGAATATTCAATTATCAGCGAAGATCTACTAGTGGTACCTATGTCCCTTCATAGCTATAACAATCGGATACTGTTTTGTTGAGGAAATTCGTACGCCAAGGTAAATTCGATCCTTTGGTGGAAGAGGTTGAGCTTCTGGAAGTTAATCCTGACTGTACACTAAATGATTATATGAAAATGGTAGGGAAAGCAGAGGCTCCGTCAAACATTTGGCTCCTAGAGAAAATATTGATTTGTTAAATAATAAAAATAACGAATCTGAAATAATTGGACCAGAGATGCGATTCGATAGAATTGAAAACAGTGACTGTAGGAATAGTGAAGCCAATATACCATAACATGATGCCGAGGAAGATATGACTGAGAAACCCTTACGTAGAACCTGAGTATGAGAAATCCACCACATTGGATTACTCAGAAAAGAACTGGGGGATAATGTTATATAACTTTCTTACCTTTAATGTATTAATTTATCTCATACCTTTAGTTCCTAGTTATAGTTTGTTTGTCATTGTCAAGATTCAGTAGGTATAACAAGTTCTGCGAATTATAGCCTAAATTCTAGGTTTCTAAATCATTGCATTAATAATCACAAGTGCATCCTTAATAATCTCAGAAGTACCATAAAAGGTTTTAAATTCGAGCAAGTGTTTTTAACAATTATTGATGTTTCACGAATTAAGCTAGTAAATACTAGTTACTTGCTTGTTTAGTAAAGCAAGTAATGATTGTTTACAAAAACCAAGTAAATTGCACCAAAAATCATTTATTTTCTTGACCTCCATGTCTACTGGCTACCAACATGACAAACTCGTCATTAGTGGTAACTATCTAAAAGAGTGGAAAGAGATAATCTCTTTTTGGTGTAATATGTTTGGCACTTCGAAAGCAATATGGCCAATTTTAAAGACTTTTAAAACCTTTATGAATATTTTAAAAGCGATTTCAGATCCATTATACTTTCTATTTGGGGTCTAAATCTAGCTTAATAGGTAAAACATATGTTCTGCATTAAAAATAAGTGCCCAAAAACGAATAGTTTATACCAATGATAAAAATCAGATTTTAATTTGCTGTCTTTATGTGTATTTTAAATATGTTCATCCGTTTGCTTTTTCTTTACGTACTGCTCTGGATTTAAATCATAAAACCTTAGAATAAATTTATGTACATGTTTATTTTTTGTATTTGCACATCCACCTACAGGGGTTAACATAAGTGACAGAATAAAATATTTAGTACAAAAGTTGCGTAATTTCTCCCCCGGTTGAAAAACAATTGCAAGTTTTCTTTTTTAAACACCCTATATATTTTTCATCAGAATGAAATACCTCTTTTCCCTGATTTCAAAAATATATAACATGTCAACATTTAGTTCAACCGTTGTTGAAATATTTGAGTTTATAATTTTGAAAAATTAAATTGATGATAATCGAGTTATCGAGGCGTTTCACATACTTCATGGTGACATATTTGTCGTGTTACTTTAAATTTAAATGTATGTTTTATAATTTTTGATATAGAGTGAAGTAAATGGCTATATGTTTTCTATATATCCGCCACGACTTCTGACACATTTTCTAAAATTTGATCTGAATTGACCATGAATACTTCTTGTTCAATCCTTTGTCTCAATACTTGTATATTTTGAGGTATGTCATAATAAATTCGATTTTTTAAAAATCCCCACCGAAAAATGTCTAATCGACTTAGGTGAGAGTTATTAGCTCATATATTCAAAAACGGTTGAACTAAATATTAATATGTTACATATTTTTTAATGTATATAGGGTGTCCCATTTAAAAATCAATTGTTTTTCAACAAGTCCAAAAGATAACACGAGAAAAATGATGCAACTTTCCTATTTAAAGTTTTTTTTCTGTCGCTGGTATTAACCCCTGTGGTAGATGCGCAAATATAAAAAATAATCCTATACATATTTTTATGGCAGTAGTAAATATTTCATTATTCTCAGGCTAAATCTCTAAAATATACCGTTAAAGTATCACATTTCAATGATAATATTTCATTGCTTTAATTAATGAACATTAGAACATTGTTGATAGGCACGAGAAAGATGTCATCTGCAACCTAATTTAAATGAGAAAAATTAACCAGTTTTGCCGGTAATCTAATTTAAATTATCTCCAAATTAGTAATTCGTGTCTTAGCCCACGGATCTAAGTATATAACTGTTTTTTATTTTTAGTTTAAAATAACCTTTCTCTAAAGAAAATATAATTTTTAATTACTAGTTTTTAAATTATCATACGTAAAACCACAAGAGCTTTTTTTTATCGGATACACTTTTATTTTTTACGAAAACTAGATTGCTTAGAAATTTAACGAGAAAAAACGAAATGATAAAAATTTTTATCAAATGCCGTTTGTTCGAGTTTAAATTGCTAAAAAGTGATCTAGTTTGAGTTTACAAAATATAAGTTTATCCGATCTTAAAAAAAAGATCGAGTGATTTTTAGTTAGAGAAATTTTGGCATGAAATAGATACTGAAAAAAAAATAATACTTTACTAAAAAATGTTTGACATCATCAAATTAATTTGTAACAATATGTCACAGGTTGCCGAGCAATGAAAAAGAAAAGCTACCCGATTTTGAGCTGGAAAGGTTTTTACCATTTAATTTTTAGCTGGAGTGGGTTTCATCGCGATAAAAGAGGATGCACCTTTTTTATCGATGTCACAGTGATAAAAATCCAAATGTCAAATGGACATTTTATTGTAGGAGTGAATTTATCAGCATAAATTATCACATAGCTTTATTATAATATTACATTAAATTTTAAGAACCTATTCACCCTCTTCTCTTATTTGGATTACATTATGCCAAAACTAAGAGTCAGTTTAGTTAACAGGAAAAACACTTGGCAACAGTTTTTTAAATTTTAGGTTGTTTGCTAATTTCAGATCGGTAAATTTATTTGGATTTATAAGTTACAACAATTTTTCAACGTCTGATCCATTTTGAGCACTTTGAGAATTTGATTTGGTTTTGGTTGAAACTGAATAAAAAATAGGTTCTATTTCCATTATTTTTGCGCTGGATTTCGACAAACAGAAAAGATAACGCTATAAAATATAAGCTTTACTGCGGAAGAACAATTAATTAGTTAACATTTATTGTATTCGGTATAAAAATGTATTGGAAAATAAAAATAAATAAAATGTAAGTAAGTAAATGTAAAAGTGATTTTAATGAGGCGAAGTCACCTAAAGAAATCGGAAGGCGAAAGGCAATTCACTCGTGAAGTTATTGACGAGGGTTCCCATTCAAAAAAATTCAAAATGGCGTCGTATCTGTCACTTTTTGACATCTGTCGTATTTGATTATAGCGCAAAAGCGGGAAACCATGTTCCCGTGTAAAAAACTGGAGGTTTTAGCTTAAAAGGTCATCTTATAAAGGGGTTAAGACTTAAAAGACAAAGTCTATTATGGTAATTTAGGAACCCCGTATTTTTGAAACGGCTTAATAATGTCGACCACTTTATGTTTTTGAAATCGGATCACGAAATGCATTTCGCTGGTGAAAATGGCGGCTGTCAAATTTGTGAACCTATGTATTTTTTAACATTAAATTTGACTTCCTTGCGGAAAATGATTAAGAAATGTGTAATTTGTTTTTTTAGCATAGTCAGCAGGAAAATCGCCAATCAGGTGAGACACTTAAAAAAATGTCCCTGAACCTAAATCTTGCGCGGAAATCTGAAACGTCGAATATCTAGAATTTCCAGATCAGTCTGCTAAAGCTAAAAACTCACAATAAACTTTGAGGTTAGTCAGTGATTGTTTCACTAATCGATGATACGCCACAGAGAGTATGTTCAATTTAATTAATGATTAGCTTCCATTAATCGTTGTTGAACAGACGGCACAACAGATATTTTAAGTTAGTCATTGATTAACTTTTTAATCATTGCTTAAGCGAAACGTACAAACGGGCCTTAGGATCAGAAAAAATGTCAGTAATTTAGTGAAAAAATATACAGTGGTGTTTTTCTGATAGTGATAGTCTTTTGTCAATTATTGGCTAGGATTCTGATAATTCAGAAAAACCTAAGACTTTTTTCCCCTCTCTTATAATAGTTATAACATAGTTAGAGATCTTATCATAAAAGAAATCCTGTATAGGTACGTGGTGTTTCAGAAGTACGGTACGTAACTTAAGGAGGTGCTTTCTTATGATATTCTAAGAGAAAAACTTTGTATGAACATATGTCCGGAGTTGCCCCGTTTTTGATATACAGGGTGTTAAAGTTTTTAAAGAAAAATCGTTTTTTTATAATTTTCTTCATAATATATTCTTTTCCGGTTTTATTGAAATTTGGTAACGTTATTCACAACAATAATGGAACAAATTAACCGGAACTAGAATAAATTTATTAAGTTCAGGGACGTCCTGGGGAGCATCTTAACGAATATTATTGACAAAAAAATGTACGCCACTGACTTTCTTTCTTCTAATTTTAATTTTTTTTGCAGACTTACCAACTAATGATACAACTTTTTTGTTCCTTGAAATGTTTTCGTATCTTTCTTCGTTTTTGAGAGAAAAAATACAGAATAAAAATACCTATATCCATTATCAAATAAAAAAAAAAAATTATTTTTAATTGAAATGTTTTAACTAACTGTGAAATACATAGGTATTTTTATTCTATATTTTTTCCCTCGAAAACGAAGCAAGATACGAAAACAATTCAAGGAACAAAAAAGTTGTATTATTAGTTGGTAAGTCTGAGAAAAAATTAGAGTTAGAGAAAAGTCAGTGGCGTACATTTTTTCTCAATAATATTCGTTAAGGTGCTGCCCGGGACGCCACTAGACTTAATAAATTTAATCTAGTGAGGGCAAATAAACTCCCCTATTATTGTAAATAACGGTACCAAATTTCAATAAAGTCGGGAAAAGGATATTTAATTAATTTATAAAAAAAAATATTTTTTTTTAAACTTTAACAACCTGTATATCAAAAACGGGACAACTCCGGACATATGTTCATATAAACTTTTTCTCTTAGAATATCATAAGGACTCACCCCCTTAAGTTACGCACCGTACTTCTGAAACACTCTGTATACAGGGTTTCTTTTATGTTAAGAACTGTAACTAATAATGCTAATAGCTCTTTTGGATATTACAAAGAACTTCGTTACTGTAGTATTTTAAAAATTCTTTAAAAAAAAATGTTTTTGCTGTAACAATTCTCTTTTTTGTGTTTTGGTTTTCCAAGAATTTAAACACCCTGTATATCAAAAACGGGGCAAATCCGGACAAATGTTCATATGAACTTTTTCTCTTAGAATATCATAAATAGTCACCCCTTTAGGTTACGAACCGTACTTCTAAAACACCCTGTATAATATCGTAAAACAAATATTTAGACAAATATTACTTACAGTAAAATAATCTTGAAACACTATTTAAACTAGTGAATAAAATACATAAACGAAATTAAAGTGAGCGCAAAATTCTTAAAATCTATCGCTACGTATTACATGCAAGCAACAGTAGGGGTAAAGCGTCGCCTTATCAAAAAAGAAACTAGAACTTATGGTCAATAAAAAGCAAAAAATCCTTTCTCTGGTTCTGAATGAGAACCGCATGAATATACGGACCACGAAATTGAAACTTAATGAAATTTTAAATCTGCCCTGTCACTTACATTCACAATTAAGTCTGTGTGCTCCACTTATTTCAAATCTTCGAGCTACTAATTTCGGATGTTAGATCCAATTTTTTGCTAATGACTTAAACCAGTATAAAACGGTCGCAGTTTTTGGTAATTGAACAGATGCAAGTCGAACATCTCAGAGTCAACATGACTAACAAGGGTTTAGTAGTAGTGGTATTTTTCACCCTTGCGTGCTTGGCTTTTGCAGAACACGTGCCTACGATAAGCGACAGAAGTGAGTTTAAGAAATCCCTCGGAAAAAACTGCGATGATTCATACTCTCTTACTTGTCTCAAATTGGACGCCGTCTCTTGGGTGGATAAGCTAAGTGAAAACGAGGATATTAGTGTTCTTCCAGGAGTGTCATTAGTACGCGAAAACAACAGTGCTAAAGCTAACACCGGCGATATAGTGACGGAGTTAGCTCGTGAGTTTCCAGACGACCCCAATGCCAGACTGGATGGATACCTCATAAAGAAAGTGACTGGATTTTTCGACAACCATTCCATTAAACTGAACCTTTTCAAAGCTTTTCCATCCGAATCTGCTGGCACAGCTCGTAAAGGTGGTGGTGGCGGCGGCGGCGGCGGAGGTGGAGGCGGAGGCAAAAAAGGAGGTGGTGACGGCGGTCTAGGAATGGCTCTCGCTTTCGGTGGAATGATGAAGGGAATGATGATGTCCATGGGTCTCGCAGCAGTTGCGGCATTGGCAGGAAAAGCTCTTATGGCAGCTTTAGCAGCTCTATTGCTCGCTGCGCTCTCTCTTCTCAAGGGAGGTGGTGGTGGCGGTGGAGGACACTCAACTTACGAAGTCATTTCTAAACCTGTTTACACTTCTTCGCATTCCCAATCAACGTCTCATGAAGGTGGTTGGGACGGTGGCTATGGAGGAGGACATGGAGGAGGTCATGGAAGGAGCTTCGATAATACTCCACTACCTCTAGGGCTCCAACCAGGATACAAACCGGCTTAATTTTTTTGTTGTGATAAATAGTAATTTATTTAATTTATTTTTATTTATTTTTGTAAAATAAAATGTTCCGACTAAATTTATTTTGTTTTAATTATTTCTCTATGACTTTAATTAACGAAACCGAAAAAAAAATGCAAAGGATTGAGGCAAACACAAAGTATTTTCGTGGTCACTACATGCAGAAACTATTATAGAAATATTAGAAAATAACAACTTTACGTCATTTTCCAAATTATTATTTTACAATTAAATTTGTATAGTTCAAGGTATTTTCTTAAAAAACATACAATTTAGTATTTCGATTTTACATCCAAAGCATTTCAATTGATAATGAAAAAAAAATATTGTATAGAGAACCCTATGTCGAAGACCACATTATAAAACAGTCAATAAAGCTTCAAAAAGAAGATAAAATTAATGGAGTAGAGAATTATCTCCGACAAGCTCTTATAATATAGAAAAAAAAGTATAAATGCAAGGAAATTATACGTATTTTTCTATAATATTGGGGTAAAGCACGATGAACTAACCAACTTGTAAAAATATCAGCAAATTAAACCCAGCAGAGTTACAATTTAGATTTTGTTATTTAGAGTAATAAAGCATCTATTCTTACTAAAAGTAGGTATATGAATTTTTATTTTTGCAATCAAATTTCCTTTAAAAGCCCTGTTATCAAAACATCTTATATTTGAAGATTTTATTGAAATTTGTATTAACTAATAATAAAACACCTTTTTTTAGTAGTACAGGGTGTCCTACCGCGAACCGCTTCGATCTATGTATGGATAACTATACAGAGAAAATTTTTGAAAATTTGAAAATCTACATTTTCAAATAGAAACCCCTAAATATTATAATTTTTCCTTATTTAGCATTAAAAATAAGGGTAAGTTTGTAAATGGTTAGTTAGGAAAATTTGTAGTTTTCGAAATATTGCCAATTTCATATTTTTATATGGCAATTTTGCTGCGGATATTAAGTTTAATTATTCCCAGTTTGCTATGAGTTTAATTACCCTAATATTCTTTAAACTGTTGATTTGGATAATCCTGACTCTAACGCTCCTTATAGACATGGTTGCATATGCGGCGAAATATGCCAAAATAGTAATTTCAATATTCTCATTATTAACTAGAGGTTTATTTCTTTGCACCATTGCCTAAACGGATCCAAAGTTCTTGAAATTTTCTATAATTTGTTTAACAGTTAACGGCACATTGTGATGGCTTCTGTTTTTGCGTATATCGAATGGCAAATGTGTCAAGTTCTTGATATAACTTTATCATATTCTACGTAAATAACAAATAAGTTTAAATAATCTTCGTTTGTATAATTTAAGCGCCCCAGCCTGATTATTAACAATTTCAATTTTCAAATGGTAAGTGATAGCTTCATACATATACTTAATATTTGACTGTTTTCAACGCCGTCATAGCTAAGTAGAAGTAATTAAACTCATAGCCAACTGGGAATAATTAAACTTAATATTCGCAGCAAAATTGCCACATAAAATTATTAAATTGGCATATATTGCGAAAAGTACAAATTTTCGAAACGGACTACCTTATAGAAACTTACCCTGATTTTTAATGCTAAATAAGAAATAATTATAAAATTTAGGGGTTTCCATTTGAAAATGCGTAGATTTTTTGCAGGTTTCTTAATTTCATTTTTAATCTTATTGTTTGAAGTGTATTAACAGTTATCAATATATTATAAAAAATCTATTAAAGCAGGTCCATTTTAACAAGGAATAGAACCCGAGTTAAAATTGGGTATACGATATGATGTACAAAATCTGCTTAGAATTTTACGTAAAATTTAAAAATGTAATAATATATAGTGTGTTCCATTTAAAATAATCAAGTTCACACCTACTTCCGGTATAACCGAAAATGTCACTCTATTGAAAATATTTTTGGCTGGTTGCACCCAGCAACATTAGCATACTGCCGAATTGTTAAAAATTTTCTACGCATAGTTTTCCATATATAGATCGAGGCGGTTCCCGGTGAAATACCTTGTATAGTATACTTTACTAATACTGTATTCTTAAAATTGGGGTTAGGCTATTTTTATAACGGTGTTTTCTGCGATCGTCCACAAACTGATATTTTTTTGGCGTGTTTTGATGCCACAAAAGTCCTTATTCCAGTAGTGTTAACCGTTGCTAAGCAATTAGATATATATTAGGATTTCATTTATTCACATTATACTTACATACACACAATCCTGCAATTTATTCTATTTAGTTGTCGATCGTAAAAAACATAATATGTGCACCTCGTAGGAAAGTCATATAATATGTTATTTTTCCTACTAGATACACAATATAATACTGTTTTTATAAAATATCCTAAATTCTTGAAAATAAAATCGGCTATTTGATTAAAAATCTCTTTTGACGAGGTTTACAAAAAAAAAACCTTTTGTACATCAAAACTAAAAGTAAAAGTAAATTCGAACATGCTTTACAATGTTTAGACCATCAGTCGGCTTGTGTTTTGCACAAATCGCTAGTCATTATTCGCTGTTTTTATGATTTATTTAATATATATTTTTTGTTCTACATGCTGCCGCGATGTTAATTTAAAAAAAAAAACTAGCTATAATTTTAGAACAATATTAAAATTAATTTAGGTTTTGTTTCTAGGACATAATTTGCGATCTAACTAAAAAAATTATATGTTTGAGTGCTTGAATTACCTTCGACCCCAGCTTACAAGTGGGTACCTTAATATTTAAAAAAAAACAACTTTTTATTACTGTACATAATATAAACTATATTTTTGTAGAAATCAAACGGAAATTCTTATATCTAGACAACTTTGTCACTTTAGAATGAACTTCCTGAGGTTTTCTTTTCTTTTTTTCAAACAAGAAGTAAGAACTTTTCACTCGGATATAATAATTATTTAAAACGAGATTTCTATTATTATTTTTACTAGAGAAGTCACATCTGCAAGTTCCCTTTGTTGGGAAGAAAATTACAAGCTATTTCGTCTGTCTTGTTTCAGTAGTCTGGTTCTTCGGGGTTAAAAGCCAATAAGGGGATACCTTTAAAAATTTCGTTACTTATCGCGAAAATAATACAATAATAAAAACTAACACTTACATTAACACGAATATTAAATATCATAACAAAAAAAAAGTTGTTTAGTTTTCATCTGTCAATTATTTACTTATAATACCAACAGAAGAAACAGTTGCTATAAACGTTGTCATATATCATAGAAAATATTAGCGGGCGATAAAGGTGATTTTCGTAATGGCCGGTAGTTATTATTAAAGAAAATATTGAACAAAATTTGTATTTATTTCTAACAATTTTTTTACATAATATTATTCTGTTTTTTCTATGTTAAATGTACCATTTTTGAATTTTCCTGAGAAAGAAGCTGAACCAACTATGAAATTTTACGACTCGATTGCTGAGTTTGTTGATGTGCATGAGGATTCCTGCTCCATTTCAACATTAATTAACATATTTTCTTTTTCGTTAACGGTGCTACCTATCATTTTTGCTATTTAGTTTTTCGACGTTATGCTTTCCTCTATACAGGGTCGTTGGTATGTATGGAAACGGTCGATTATTTCTTAAAGTAAAACAGCTAGCACATAATATTTAAGACAAAAGTTTTAGGGCTTTATAAGGTCTATTAGAATTTAAAGAAAATAAGTATACAGGATGAGTCGAAAAGCCATGGAGAAACAAAGTTACTTTTTTTTTTCATAGAACACCCTATACCGGGTGTTGCATCGTCGAGCGGGACATAGGAAATCCCATGTAATTTTAAATGGGGTCAATTATTGGCTTCCCTAATTATTTTAGAGAAAAATTCTATTTAGGTTTATTAAAGAGCACTAAAACCCACATTCAAAAGAATAACTTTAGATATTTTTGATGAGCCCGTTTACGGGTTATCGCCGATTTCTTTTTAACTATTTCTCCTTTTTATGGCCCAGTATTTGCGGGCACCAGGCAAGGTAAAAGATGACTGTCAAATAAAGTTGTCATTTTGAAATGTGTGCTTTATTGTTATAAAAACTCGTACATCGAAAATATTAGCCATGAATTACACTTCTGAAGAAAAAATATTGATGATTAAATGGTATTATCAAGGAAATAGTTATCAAAATGTGTCAGACATGTTTGCTGCTCTGTATCCGAATTGACCGATACCTGCAAAATCTACAGTCGAAAGGACTATCAAGAAATTTGAGACAAAAGGCACTGTAATAAATAACTGCAGATGTGAAGAAAGGCAGGAACAAAGAAGAGATGCAAGAAATGATAGGGACTTGCAAGTTTTATTGTGCGTGGAAGAAAATGATGGGAAGATCAGCACAAGGAAACTTGAGGATGACATAGGATTAGATCACACCACAGCGTTACGAGCTTTAAAACGACATAAATATTATTCATACAAATATGAAAAGCACAAAGAGCTAAGAGATAGGGACGAAATACGACGACAGGAGTTTTGTTTTGGTATGATGGAAAGAGCAAACATGGATAGGGAATTTTTAAAAAACATTTGTTTCACTGACGAATGCACATTTACCATAAACAATGAACCCAATGTTCAAAATTATCGATATTGGAGCAAAGAAAACCAACACAGGTTTGTGGAAACAAGAACGCAATATCCACAAAAAGTTAATGTATGGGCTGGGATTGTCGGAAAAATATTATCGGGCCATTATTTCTTACACGAAATTTAAATGCAGAATATTTTTTGGAACTTCTTGAAGATCATATTTTACCTACTTTACATGATGCCGCCAGGGAAAATCAGGAAGTTTGGTACCAAATGGATGGCTGCCCGGCACATAGTACCCTGGCTGTCCGGGAATATTTAAACCGTGCTTTTAATGGAAATGTTATTGGCTTAAATCATACAGTAAATTGGCCAGCCAGGTGTCCTGATTTATCGCCAAATGATTTCTTTCTCTGGGGCCATTTAAAAAACAGGATATACAAAGATAAAAAATACCCAAATCTAGACGAGTTAAAAAATGCTATTTCTGCCGAATGCAATAGAATTTCAGTTTACCAACTAGCGAATGTAAGAAGAGAATTTTATGATCGCCTCGGTTATTGTCTAGCAGTCAATGGAGGAATATTTGAACATCTTCTTAAATCCTAAAGTTCTAACAATTTAATAGTACCTACCTATTAATTAGTAAAATATTGAAACATATAAAATGTCATAATTAACCTTGTAATTGGATAGTTTATTTTAGTTTTATTCATTAATTTGTACTCATAAATACACCTTTAATATTTTCGATGTACGAGTTTTTATAACAATAAAGCACACATTTCAAAATGACAACTTTATTTGACAGTCATCTTTTACCTTGACTGGTGCCCGCAAATACGGGGCCATAAAAAGGAGAAATAGTTAAAAAGAAATCGGCGATAACCCGTAAACGGGCTCATCAAAAATATCTAAAGGTATTCTTTTGAATGTGGGTTTTAGTGCTCTTTAATAAACCTAAATAGAATTTTTCTCTAAAATAATTAGGGAAGCCAATAATTGACCCCATTTAAAATTACATGGGATTTCCTATGTCCCGCTCAACGATGCAACACCCGGTATCTTAGAATATTTTCGGATTCTACATAAAATTACAATTATTTTTGAATAAGTATATTATAAGTCTAAACCCAACAGTTTCCGAGATATCGACATTTGAAAAATTACATTTTTGAAATTTGACAGATTTTAGCTTTTTAAGGTTATGCCATGGAGCAAAATGGCTTTCATGTCTCTATATTACTCTTTTACTATCTTCCCAAAAATATCAATTTCCGGTTAAACCGGAAGTCCTATATTTCCGGCCTTTGAGTTACATCCGGATTAACCGAAAGTTGACACCAGTAGAAAGATAATAAAAAACTAAGATAGGGATATGTAAGCCGTTTTACTCCAAGACGTACGGTTAGAAAGCTAGAGGCTGTCAAAGTTCAAAAATGTAATTTTTCAATAGTCGATATCTCGGAAACTATTTGGTTTAGACTAATAATGTATTTATTAAAAAATAATTGTAGTTTAATGTTAATATTCTAAGACAAAGGGTGTTTTATTAAAAAAAATGCAACTTTGTTTTCTTACGGCTTTCTGATTCATCCTGTATACTTATTCTTTTAAAACTTTTATATACTTTAGAGAACCCTAAAACTTTTGTCTTAATTATTTTTCGCTAGGTGTTTTACTTTAAGAAATAATCGACCGTTTCCATACATATCAACGACCCTGTATAACCCTCCGCTACGCTAGTACTCTTCCACTTTCTTGTAGCTTAAGGATTGCAAGGGAAGCACCACCCTCGATAAGAAGTGAGGACGAGGTTCTACGTAGGCAATGTCCTGTATATTCCTTGACGTTTTCTAAATTAAGAAATTTTGCTATGATTGAAGGAACACGTCCTAGTGAATTTTTACCCGCAGGCATAGCTATCCATTTACCATTTTGGTATGTAAGGAAAAATTTGCGTTCCTTGATTCCTTTTGGCCTTAATGCAAGGTACTGTCTAACCAATTTTAAGGCATCTGTTAAGTCTTCTTCGATTATAGTAATACTTTTTGACGTAGAAGTTTTAGTTTCTGGTACCTTGACAAGCATAATAGGCCCCTTATCCTCAATATCATCAATGGTATTTTACCATCCCACCCCATCTTAGGCCGCCAAAAATCATTCGGCGCATTTTTGATAAAAGTTAAAACTTGTTCACCTTCCAAAACTTTTGACTTTTTAGGAAGATATCCATTTGATTTAACTTTTAAAAATGCTATTAATTGACAATATTTTGAAATATTAATGTTTTCCTTTACTATATGTTCAGACTTCACCAGGGAATATTTTGTCCAACGGCTATTTGGGGTATATTTTTTCGGCTAAAAGAAAGTAAAAATAATTAAAAATTGTTATTACCAATGACCAAAAGGATTACATACCAATTCCTGAAAGTAAGCCATCATTACTGTTTTAGGAATCACCGTAAGTTGGTTTTTTACTTTCCATTGTAAAAAATTTTCATTCTCCTTGTCGTTCAGGGCTATAGACTTTGACGGAAATAAGTTTTTCTTAGCTTTTTCAGCATTTTCTAAAATATTTTGTGGAATTTTCATATTTTCGTTTATAAAGCGTAAAATACGCTTAAAATGAACAACCCTTAGCAAACATCAAACTTATTCTATGACAACCGATCAAAGCTCATTGAATACTAAAAATTGGTGAAAATAGTTAAAAAAAAATGCAGGAGTTTACCTATTTATATTTTAAAGTTAATGAAAAATAGAGTATTGTATACACCACAGACATTACTAGACTATAATGCCCATCAGGCCAAAGGCTCTCGGGCTAGTTGCTTTCGCCTTTCGGGAATTATAGTCTACTTAACGCCCTTGGTATCTAATTAACTATTGGAATTTTCAATACAATTCAATTCAATACATTGCATTGCTGAATCTAATTAGACTTTTATTATTACTATATTTTGCAAAGGGATTAGAAACCATAATCAACAATAGAATCTCGCAAACAAAAGTCGACATACCTCAATTATTATTGGCTAGCAGTGTCGCTACTGGGTTTTCTTCTTAAAACCCATAACAATCGTACATTTGAATTGTTATAAATAATATATATTATTTTCAGCTAGTCATATTTTTTTAAGATCAGGCAGAAAAAAATTATTTATGGCACCCTGTGAGCAGGGTATGTGTAAAGAAAGCGATTCACTTTGGTATTGATTTTTTTCATTATAGTCATTGGGAAGCAGGATTTCAAGAAGGTATTTCCAGTATGATAGTGTTCTCCAAATGAAGATATTTTTGAGCAGCAGTGGTGTATTATATATTACGATGTATATCTCTCTGGGTGGAATCAAATGGGTTGAACATTTGCGATGAAAATATCTGTAACAGAGGCTAAAGACGCCAACCTGTCAATGTTTTCAAGTTTGTTTGGCAGATCATTGTCGCTGATCAGTTGCGATTTTAAATTCTAATAGTTTATATTATTGCAAATTAACGATAATTGCACTAGTGCATAATTATTGCATTATTTTAGAATGATTTACTGAAAACAATAATCGAAAGCAGGTATTTTATTCTGAAAGCATGAGATTAAATATTAAAGAAAAGGAATTTTTCGGGGGTAAGTGCACAAGTGCATCAAAATTACCGATACTTTTTGAATGAAATGTGTTTTTATATAATTGCAAGAGTTTGTTTTCATATTTTCGCGAAAAAGCCCGACTCCGCAAAATATGAAAACAAACGATTGCAATTTGTAAAAAAAAACACATTATCTGGTTATTTTTATGCACGAGTGTAATTTATTTGAATATTTCCCAAATTAATTAAGAACTCGAATCAAGTAAATTTAAATATTTTATTTAACAGAAAATACTAACAATAAAATTAAAATGTTTAAAAATTACAAGAATTGCAATGAAAAGTACAATTATTGTAATTAACAATATTTTTATTTGAATTCGTAGACATGGTGGTTGATGCAGTCAACGAGCGAGAGCTTATTTCGGCGGGGGACTCTCTTATTGACTTTTTTGTCTGCTGTCACTCAATAAGATGACGTTAATTGTCAGAATATTATATTTTTTGACGTTTGTTAACAATAAAATCCCGCTTTGACGTTTCGTCAACAATATAAACTTGCGATGCAATTTTCGATTTCTGGCAGTGCTGTTTTCGGGTATAATACCACTAGTGCATCAAAATTACCGATAATTCTGATTGAAAGCGTGTTGTATTGTAACTGGATGAGTTTATTTTCATTTTTGATTAAATCCGAAAGAGGGCGACTTCGAAGAAGGAGGGCTTTTTCGAGATTTAATCAAAAATGAAAATAACCGAATGCAGTTACAATACTACAACACGCTTGAAAGCAGAATTATCTGGTTATTTTTGATGCACGAGTGGTATTCGGTGGAATATTTCCCGAATAATTGTATTTCATATTAAAAAAAAAACATTATGGATTTGTTGATTGTTAGTACACAGTAGTAGTAAAAACTTGATTATGATTGATAGCTACCTACTGGGGGATTATCGCTTCTACTATGGAATTATCGCTTCTACTGTGGAATTATCGCTGTAATTCTTGCGAAAGACCACACTTCTTATGAGATTTCTTATATATGAGGGAAATATTCGCTGTAATTTTGCGAAAATTGCATTTCTCTGATGGGAACTTTAACATATGAGGGAAATACTCATCAGAATTTTAAAATGTACACAGGTGTTTCAGAAGTACGTTACGTAACTTAAAGGGGGTGATTCCTTATGATATTCTAAGAGAAAAAGTTCATATGGACATGTGTCCGGATTGGCCCCGTTTTTGATATACAGAGTGTTAAAGTTTTAAAGAAAAATTGTTTTGGTACCGTTATTTATAATCACATAAGTATAATAATTTAATTTTTAATTTAAATGTCTCAATTAACTTTGAACTACATAGATATTTTTATTCTACATTTTTTCTCTCGAAAACGAAGCAAGATACAAAAACAATTCAAAAAACAAAAAAATTGCACTATTAGTTACTAAATCCGAAAAAGAAATTAAAATTTAAAAAAAGCAAGTGGCGCACAATTTCTTGTCAATAATGTTCGTTAAGGTGCTCCCGGGACTCCACTGGACTTAATGGGTTTAATCTGTTTAGGGCTAATTAAGCCCCTTATTATTATGAATAACGGTACCAAATTTCAATAACATCGGGAAAAGGATATTTAAAAAAATTATAAAAGTCGATAACTTTAACACTCTGAATTAATAACGGACACATGTTAAGTGTTTGTACCATTTTTAAGAAATTTTGTAATCTTTGATTGATTTTGAATCATAAAAACAACAGTTTTGTTTTCTGGAATACCTACAGGATTTAAAATGTGAGAAAAGTCAATAACGTGTTTATGTATTTTCAGAATAATAAGAGCTAGTTTATTAAAACTTGGGACGCACGGAAAAAACAGTATTGTAAATTTAGTTTAGTAAGAATTTTTTAGTATATTTCTCTATGAAACCTCTTAATAACTATAAATCTCTATATCAGTCTTTTCCAAAATAAAATTGTAAACTAAATTTATAAAAAAATATGGTAATCTTTTTTATATAACATAGTATAATTATGCCACTACTAAGGTATATATTACATTTTACAAATGCGTTTTGGTTAAATTAAATAACCATTTCTTTTAGTTAAAAGTAAGAAACTGTATTGTGAATTTTACTAAATCCTTTCGTGGCTTTTATAATTTTTTATTACATTAAGAGACAAGCATAAAAAATGGTTATAAAGGAAACTTAGGAAAAATTACTATATTTCTTTACTAAAATTTTTAATAGAATTTAGAAGGGTGTAATTATAGTAAGACTGTTTAACAATAAACTATTTGAATTTTTATAACACTATATTTTCAAAATATCAAAAAATATAGAAGCGCTTATAAAATTTTCGTAGGAAAATTCGTATGTTACTAAATGAATATAGTAGAAACCCTAAATAATTTACAGGAATAGTCAAAGCCGCGTCGTCCGTCGCCGCCGTTGCATTTACAGTTATGCCATCAAAGGGGTCATACCTCTAACTCTTACTCTTATGTGTTTTAAGTTTAAACTGGTTAGTTTTGTCTCTGATTTTGTGTTTATGGTATTATGGTGCTGTTATGTGGAGTTTAGAGGATTTATTAGCAGAATGGAATCTGGAAGACTTAGTTTTGACCACCAAGAAAGAAAGACCAAATATATTTCATTATACCATGTGTAAAAGCAAATAAAAAATGTTACAAAAATATTTAAATGAATCTACAAAAGGAGTTTTAAATATTTACTAAAATATTTAATTAGTATAACAAAAGTTGGTGGTAGAAATTCAACTAAAAGTAATAGAATTTACGAAAAAATATTACAAATTTTACAATATTCATTAGTAAAATGTGCAAAACTGCTTGGTAGTTTTTACAAATAATTATTACAACCGTAACAACAGAAGCTAGAAAAAAAAAAAAACATGTTTTTATATTATTTGCACTCCTGTTTAATACTTTTTACTGTAACGAATTTTTTTATACCTATATATTTTTGTAGTAACTATTAAAAATATTAACTCGTTTTTGCTATAATTTTATAGTCTTCCTTAATATACCATATGGCTGTTCTATATAGAACTATAAAATATAGTTACTTCTATTATATTTTTGGATATTCTTATAAATTTTTTTTTTCCGTGGACCATGATCTTCCCATTCGCTTGATATCATTCATTTAAATTACTTTGACGGAGATACATTCAATAATGATTGCTGATCGAAATACATTTTGTTGATTCATGCAAAGAATAACTAAAAGTACACCAGGTATTTCCGCGAGAGGCTATTTTCAGAACTTAATCTAGGAAAAGCTCTTTAATTTCTATAAATTCTCATTACAAATTTTATTAAACGTTTTAGTTTATGCGGGGCTTCACACCTGGAATTCCATCGATCGAAAGAACTATAATTAGGAAAAGTCTGAAAATTTGGTAGCCTACTAATGCCGATATTCGTCTAAAATATTTTTAAGAATCCGGAACTTCCGGTTATACCGGAAGTAGATGCCAATTTGCTTATTTTAAATAGAACGCCCCATTTATTTAATGTTCGGATTCTACGTAAAATTCTTATCACATTATGCATAATGCCCTTTACCTAGGTCCAACCTTTTTTGACATATTTCAAATTTTATGCCAAAACTGACATTAATTTGCAGACCGAAAATTAATTATCAATTTTTCCTGTACGGAAGACTTTTCTATTTAATTTGCCTTTATTTCTTTGCAGAAAGGGACTCAGTTTGGCAGGTTATTTGGTATAATATTGATAATTATTAACACAAGGTCTTCAAAAAAGAAGAATAAAAATGAAACTGGAAGAACTGTCAAAAATCCATTTTTTCAAATAGAAACTACCCATTACTATAATTTTATCGAATTCATCATTAAAAATGAGGGAATATTGCATAATGTTAGTTTTTGAAATTTAAAATTTTTAGTCTAATTATAGTTTTTCCATAATCGATCGTTGGATATACCGGTGGGACACCCTGTATTCATTGAAATTTTAATAAAAATCGGAACTCCATCTATGCTCATCATTAAAATAAAAATATATTAATACTTGCACAATGTAGTCTTTAAATAATAACAATATGTATTAATGGTATTAATGTATCCCAAGCCTTATTGCAGGTTACTATTCAAAAATTGCAATAAAAATCTTTAACTTTTTTCATATTTTTACACCCTCTATCTGAAAAGTACAGCGATGCTTGTATAAACTTTCCGTCCTAGAATCAATCAAAGATTAATTTTCTAAAATGTATCCACAACTTACCTTAACTAACTTAACACACTCTATAGGGAGATTAGATTTTAAACTTTTATTCATGAGGTTCAGGTTAGTTCGAATTGCTTTTCAATAAATCTACTTACATTTAACTTGCATTCATGCATATCTGCTAAAAATTGTCGGTAATTATCTTTATTACTTATAATAATCTCTTTGCTGGTTTTAAATCGAAATATTCGTAATATTAACAAAATCAGCTATAAACACATCATCTCAACAGATTGAAAATCAATAACAAGATAACTTACATTATACTTAATATTTTAATTTTAAGACACAAATTCGAACCAGCACAAATTCGAAGTGAACGCCAAAATCTGCAGATCTAACGACGCCGCATCCGAGGACCGGAAGGGGAACGCCTTTTTCTTATCGTCAAAAAAATCTAGATCTTAACGTGTGGTCAGCAAGGTGTTACGGATAAAATAAAAAAATCCTTTCTCTGGTGAGAGCCTTCTAAATCCGAACCACAGTATTGAAACTTAATGAATTTTTTTTTATCTTTAATAGCCCTGTCACTTACTCTCACAATAATTATGTTTGTGTGCTCCACTTATTTTTATACTACGAGCCAGTAATTTAGGATGCTAGATCTAATTTTTTTGCTAATGACTTGATCCACTATAAAACGGTCGCAGTTTTTGGTAATTCATCAGATGCAGCTTGAACATCTCAGCATCAGCATGATGTCTAAGGGTTTGGTAATCGTGGGGTTGTGCACCCTAGTGAGTTTAGTAATCGCCGATGATGTGCACCCTAAAAGTGACAGAAGTGAATTTAAAAAATCCCTCGGTAAAAACTGTGACGATTCTTACTCCCTTACGTGTCTCAAATTGGACGCGGTTTCTTGGGTGGATAGGTTAAGTGAAAACGAGGATATCAGTGTTCTTCCAGGAGTGTCGTTAGTGCGGGAAAATAACAGTGCTAAAGCAAACACCGGCGATATAGTGGCGGAGTTAGCTCGTGAGTTTCCAGACGACCCCAATGCCAGACTGGACGGATACCTCATGAAGAAAGTGACTGGATTCTTCGACAACCATTCCATCAAGCTCAACCTCTGGAAAGCTGTTCAACCCGAGTCTGCAGGCACAGCCCGTAAAGGTGGCGGCGGCGGAGGCGGAGGTGGCGGAGGCAAAAAGGGAGGAGGAGGAGGTGGTCTGGGAATGGCTCTCGCCATGGGCGGTATGATGAAGGGAATGATGATGGCCATGGGTCTTGCAGGGGTCGCCGCATTAGCAGGAAAAGCTCTAATGGCAGCTCTAGCGGCCCTCTTGCTGGCTGCACTCGCTAGCTTGAAGGGGCATGGGGGTGGCGGTGGAGGACACTCTACTTACGAAGTGGTTGCCAAACC
This sequence comes from Polydrusus tereticollis, assembly GCA_963920685.1. Lineage (NCBI taxonomy): Eukaryota > Metazoa > Arthropoda > Insecta > Coleoptera > Curculionidae > Polydrusus > Polydrusus tereticollis. Next base: position 140,917,073 of record OY987328.1, read on the forward strand.
TTCTTATGATCACGGCTGGGATAGTCATGGACACAAGAGAAGCTTCGATAATGTTCCTCTACCACTGGGATTGCAACCAGGTTACCAACCTGCTTGATATTTTTGTGATAACCACTATTTATTTATTTAATTTATTGTTGATTCTTTGTTTAATAAAAATTTAGTGTATTTTCTGTTAATTCAAATTTTTTATAGTACCCTAAAACAATTGATTTGTTTATCTACTACTCTAAAGTTTCCTCAAAACGTTGTGGGCCCTTTCACACTCACACTTGTGACGAATTTTCTTAATGTTGTCACTTTTAGGAATTTTTACTTTAAGACTATATATATTATACTAGATAGGAAGAGGGAAGCTACTCTGTGGCGCCACACAGGCAAGCGTTAACGCTGCTTGATTATCAATCACATAGCGCAACGGACACAGATTCACTTTCTTAACTGTCCGTATAATCTTGCTCACATTTAATTAGTTTGGATTATAAGTACGAAACTTTTTTTAATTCTGCTACATCATTAATATTTTTTAAAACCTGTGCAGTTAGTAAAGTAATTCTTCTCCATCTCATTAGGTATCAGTAAGTTATCAAAATGTAATGTCGACGATCGACCAGTTTTATAGCTGGACTCGTTTTGGCTACCCCCGCTACTTTAAATTTGAAATAAATTGACACAAAAGAAAGGATTTACAAAAATCATTCTTATAGATTACCTACTTTCTTATTAGTTCCAGTTTTAAATAAGGATTAAATAAAAGTTTTAAGTGGCAATTTTGTGGCAGATTTTTTCAGATTATTAACGGAAATAAGTTAATCGTAACTATGTTGTTAACAATAATAATATCGTGCCAACAATTTGATATTTTCTCTAATTAGGTACATATAAGCTCATATTACTGCGTTTAAATCTTCTATTTTATATTTTCACCTATGATTGATGATAGGTAGGTACTTATGAATATGCTTATAGACATCATGATATAATACACGGCATAATATTTATGTAAATTACTTAATCGAATAGTATAGACGGTAATAAATGTAGATTGACTCACATCACAAGATAATAATCAAAGGTTTTAGTGATATTTATTACCTACTTTAATAGAACGGTACGTATTATATTTTTTACTAAAAAATTGTGATTGGTATACTGCACCAGGGACTTGGTGGGACAGGGTAGGACGCTCTATCTATCTACTAATACTGGTGGGGAAAAGTGGTAATATTTTGGTATACGTTTTCACTGACGCTAAATGATGGTACCTATGACTTATGAAAACAAAAATAGGTATTACTAATGAGGTAGGTACTGAATGAGTTGGAAATAGCAGCAGTCATAAAATAAACTGATTATTTTACGATTGAAAGGCCATTTATTACATTGTAAAGGGTGAAAACTTGATTCCGATTAAATATGACCGCAAATCGTCTTGTTGAACTTGAATGCTAATTATACAGGGTGACCTTTATTCGATGTAATTGCCGGGTATATACATGTAAAAATAGAGACTTGCAGTTTTTACATTACTGCGCTAGTTTTTCATAAATCAAAGATGCCGCAAAAAGAACTGTCATAGCTTTCTCAGTTTTTAAGCTACAGGATGTTTTCGAAAATGATTTGCTCTTTGACCACTCCCTATATTTCGGTTGTCTTTTAACTTATCAAAAAATCGATAACTGTGCTTACTTTTTTTTGTGGGAGTCTTAATTTCTGAGGTTTAAATCAAATATATGATACTTTTTAAGTGGGAAACCCTGTATATTTTTTTCTTATTTTATTATTGATTAGTCTATTTTTCATCTTTTCAAACTTATGTTATAGTCAATAGTTACTATTACCAATAAACGCACAAATCGAAAAATTCACAAAATTAGGGTAGTAAGTCATAAAACCATTGAAACAAACAACAGAGTATGTCATGACTTCTAAATCAAATATTATGTAAAAATACACTAATATTACATTTACAACTGTGGACCTATATCTTGTATTATGGCGATTAATAATGCCTGTACCGACCATATTACTTTTGTAAGAAACTGCCTGTCGACTTCAATAATTTAAATCTAGTCATAGATTACTTCAATACAGTTGCAAAAAATTAGTCATCGTACGGCATTCTCAGTACGTAAACTATGCTGGTTTATAGAATTGAAATGATATTTATTTATTAATTTCTTAGACAAGATATTTTATCACTCCGAGATCCTCTTCTATGACTTTGCACGAACTTCTAGTGCCTCTACAGAAATCATAACGTCCATTTCGTCCCTTTCGCGATTCTCTTTATTATATATGATTTAGGTATTGACTTTAAAATGATCTATTAATATTAAAATTAATTTTCAAACTTAAAAATGTTTGATTGGGCCCTTTGGATATCTATATTTGCTTAAATCTCGAACAGTACTCCCACAAACAAAAAAGATGCCCCTGAATTCTGCTTAAAAAACTCTCTCACAACCAGTTTTAATTTTTTGATAAATTGAAGGACAGTCGAAATACATGGGGTGGTCGAAAACACCCTGTAGCATAAAAACTAACAAAGCTATGACAATTCTTTTTGCGGCATCTTTTGTTTCACGAAAACGCGTGTAATGTAAAAATCGCAAGTCTTCATCTTTACTAGTTACAGAGATACCCTGCAATTATATCGAGAAATGGACACCCTATACATAGAAAAACTGTTTCGAAGGAAAATAATTAATTCAATGGTGAAATATGAAAAATGTTTAGCCAGGACCTTAGTAGGCTTGTTTTTTTTAAGCAAGTGTTCTTTTATATAAATATTGTGCTGTTTACTTGACGATTTGATTGACCCCTCTCTAGCCAGAATCCTGGCTAAGCGCTTGCAGATATATAAAAATTGATGCCGGTGTCTGAGGCTTGACAAACTTAATGGTGAAAACCGCACATCGATATCTATAACCGTGTCGGAGATAAACGGTATTTCTCGAAAATGTGCATTTTCTTAAAGTCTCTGTAACTTTTTACCCTCAAATTTTTTTTTATTTTTGTGAAAACATTTCCATATCACTTTTTACGTAGAATTCAATGGTGTGTAAACATATTTTTAAACTAATACTTTAATAGGTGTTAATTGAGAAAACACATTGTTAAAAGGGACACCCTGTATATTTTGACATATTTCAATAAAGCTTGAAATTACCATTCCAAAAAGATGGCACACTTGGTGTTTTGTTTAATTTGAAAAGTTTTTTACGTGTAGAGATCGAGTACGAGATTGTACACACCTCTGTGTTTCAAAGAAAATTTAAGCAAAATTCCAAGTATGCTATATTTTTGGAATGCTCAAATATGCAAAAATATACAGGGTGTGACATTTAAAAACTTGTTTTTTTCTATTGACACCTATTAAAATATTCCCTTGAAAATTTTTTTATTTATTCCATTGAATTTTACGTAAAGAAGTGCTTTGGAAATGCTTCCATTAAAATAAAAAGCTTGAACTGGAAAAAGGTTACAGTGACTTTTAGAAAATGTACATCTCCGAAACGGTCATAGATGTCCATATGCGGTTTTCACCATTAAGCTTGTCATTAAAATTAAGCCTCAGACATCGGCATCAGATTTCATCCATCTCGTTTACAAATAGGAGTTTCCCTTTAAAAGTATTCCATTTGACCCACCCTGTACATCATCTTGAGTATAAGTAAAATTTCCAAATGTGAGGGTATTAACCTAACCTTGAGTTATTGCTCGTAATACTCGTAACTTGTCGGACGCTGTAATAAAGTCCGTTATGTCATATAGCACAAAAGAAAAGAATGTGATCACGACAGCGGGTAAAAATAAATATGTATTTTTTATTGTGATGTCAATTTAATTTGTAGTACTTTGCTTCAAAGATGTTTGGTCAAACAATATGGAGGCGGTACAGAACTCTTAGACCGACTCACATAATTAATATTTCATTACACACTTCAACTAGAAACATTTTTGCATCTAATTGATTATATAAGGCTGGAAAGTGTTTTATTTCCAAAAAACATTGGGATAATTTTAATTTTTAATTAAAATGGAAATCGAATAAACTGGCAACCTTATTAGGATTTCTTTTGGGTTTTTGCCAGTAGCGGTTTGTCACAAAAACATTAATGAGTTCGCAAAATATATGTGTAAAAAATCGCTGTATTTTAAAAATGTTTGTTCTGAAAGTAATCCACTTAAATATTCCCTTAAAAATTGCACCGCATATTTATTTTCAGAAGAATAATATCTCGCTACCGTGTAGCTAAATAAAATATTAAATTAATGCTTACGTGGTGAAAATTGTGTGTTTTTGTGTTTCTTTTTTTTCGATCCTCCTAAGATGGCCCCTGCTTATGTGCTGGTGTATAAAAGCGGCCACTGATTCTTACCAAGGAATTTGAAAAATCCTAAAACAATCAGAAATTATTTTCACAAACATTTTTGATTATATCGTGAAGGTGCGTTCAGACTTTTGGCCAGAGTCCGTATCGTGATCGTGTCGCGAATATTTACCTGATGGGGCGAACTTCGGCGCGTGTCATCGTTGCGTATCATCGTTGGGTATTATCATTGCGTATCATCGTCGCAAACTTATATGCGTTCCACTAATTTTAATAAAAAACAATCAACATGCAATTATTACATATAAAAAAGGTCCGCAGATACGTGGTCCCGTTCAGATTTGGCTCATCCCGTTTATGCGACGCCAAAAACCGACAAGACGGACTGAAGACACGCGGTAAACGCGGCCATGTCAGCGTTGTGGTTACGGAGTATACTCCGACACACGCTTAATGGTCATGACTTTACCTGCTTTATAACGATCGTCCGACTTTACCCACCATAAACCAATTAAGGGCTGGTTTGTAAGCGTTTTTAAGTAACAGGGAGGTATTTTATTTTTATTTTGATAATGTACGTATTTAAGGTATAATTAATTATACCTGTCGACACATTAGGAATTGACGAATTATTATTAAATCATTTGAACTGTGTCTTCCAACGGTGATCAGTGGTGTTATTAATATTTGCAATTTTTAAAATGTTCAGACCGTGGGTTGAAAACTGTGAATCCGGCGACGGAATTGAACACAAAAACGAGCAAAAAACAAATTGCCATTTACAGATGTGCTGGAAGAGGACTGTTTTGCGAGTATATCAAGGTAAAATTTATATTTTTTTTAGTTTTGATATGAAAGAACATATTAAATTTCTTATGGATTCCGGACAGATTTTTTAAAAATTTTACTATGTTATTTTGGAAGTCGAAACAAGCATTTTCTTTCATTGGACCGACCTTATAGCCACACAGAGTAATACAAAAATATCAGGTCAAAATTTTACGGAAAATATTTGTCTGCAGGTCTTCTAAAAACGTCAGAGGGCATAGAATCTGCCATTAAGAGGACAGTGGAGTTAACCGGCATTCCAAGGTCTACCCTGCGTCGGTTCCTCGACCAAGACAATTTACTGGAGAGGAAGGACAGATCTGACAAAGGCACATTGAAAGTGTTTGGAAATGGTGATGCATAGTTGATTCGCAGGGAAGTGTATGCGATGTATGAGCTTAAGCAGATTCCGTCACTTGATTCTTTGCGAGAAAAGTTATTAGCAAATGGTCGATTTGCTGCTAGTCGCGAAACGTTACGCCGATTCCTGCACAAAATTGGATTTCGATTTAAAAAAGTTGACAAGCGCATTTGCATTAAAGAGACCCAACGGTTAGTGGAATGGAGACAAAAATATTTAACACGAATTGAAAAAATGAGGTACTAAAAACAAAATCGTATGATAAAATATATTGCGTAGATGAGGCTATAAAAGAATCCGGTAACATACCACTTAGATTTGTCCGCTAATATAAATAAAGTAGTTAAAACTCAGTGTGAATTAATACCAGAGCATGCGTTAATCATGTACTTGAAGTCGAAATAAATTATAAAAAATTTTGGGAAAACATAAAACCTCTAATTATTTGAGATGATTCGTTTTATTCATACGGTTTTATACAGGGTGTTCCACGCAGAAGTTCCGCACTTTTAACCCGGTAATTACACAGATGTCAAAAAAGCCTTTGCCAAGAAATGTTAGATAAAATATGATATAAATGCGAATCAAATAAATAAATTAAAACGAGTTTGCAGAAAATGTTTATTCCACGTCACAAGAAACATTTATTTAATAATCATATAATAAGATAGGTTAAAAAATATTAGGTTTTGTAGAGACTGAAGGAAAAAAGTCAACAATTTTTTTTTTTAATTTTGGGAACACGAAAAAATACATAATGTACTTTCTTGTGAATTAAAGCAAAACTATTTTTGTTCCTGGACGATTTAAAATGGCAAATGCCTATAAATATTCAACCTGTTCTAAATTGTGAATGAATCAATAAAAAGATACAAACACAAGCTTCACATACAAATAATTCAAATATCGAAATATTTTGTAAAATCCTTGTTATTTTTAGGGGCAAATATAAAATAATTTTGTATTCTATTGAAGTAGCCTTCTCTTGATGGAAATTCATTATAACAAAGTAAATAAATAACACTAGCGGTTATAATTTCCACAATAAGGTATTTTTAAATTGTCATCACAATTGTTTAAACACACTGTGTCTTTTTCAGATGGACTTAAATAACTAAAATTAGCAGATTTGTAATATTTACGTGTGTACAATAAAATATTTACTTATGCTTCTAGTGTATAAAAGAAAAATCGGACAATATAGGGTTAATAATGGGAACTACCAACAAATAACAACAAATAGCGTGTGTCCTATAGGTTTAATAATGGGGAACCATTCAAGTCCACCCGATTTATTAATTTCCATTGATTCTAGAAAGTTTTACTTAATTGATTAATTTTCTTGGTGTAAAATTTCGAAATTGTCATCAAAAATATGTTGATCAGTGTTTAAGTGTAAGGCGTAATGAGTATTTGTATGTTTCTTATTGTAACTATTTTTGTGTTTTTTAACCCGTTTATTTGTTTGTCATATGTAATTTTTTACTAACTTCCACATTTACGCTTGTGCACTCCAAATTTAGTCCCTTTGTTAGTTTGGGTTTTATTACTTTTAATACATTTCTCGAATTTATGTTCAGTAATTTGCCATTGTAGGTAAATGTTGTTTGTTTTGATTTTTGAAGTTGGGTGGACTAATTTAATTGCATTATTAGGTTGTTTTTTGGAAATAATATAATCCATTATTCACTGCAATGTGTTTAATGATATTAAATTCCTTGTTATAATTTTCTTCTGATAGAGAAATGTCCATAACTCTTGAATGTAAGAATTATATGCAGATATTTTATGTGAGTAGGGATGACTGGAAATGTTATGTATGGTAATATCACTATGTGAATGTTTGTGAAATATTGAGAAATTATGTTTATTGTTTTTCCTAGTTATTGTTTAATCTAGGAAGTTTATTGCATTATCTTGTTCTATTTCTTAAAGTAAATTTTATATTTGGGTGAAACTGTTTATATGGTTGAAAGAATTATTAAGTTAATGGTCAGTACCAACAAAACAAGCTAGTATATCGTCAACGTATCTATACCAATAATGAAAATTCTCACTAAGATTATTCTTGTGATTGTATTTTCTAAGTTGTTCGTAAATATTTCTGATAAAAGAGGGTTTCCCATAATGTTGTTACGACAATTTAAGAATAAAATATATTATTGTGGAAAAAATAACCGTTAGTGTTATTTATTTACTTTGTAATACTTTTCTAGTCGATGTCTATTATAGCCAATGTAAAACATGGAACTTTTGATACAAAATAGGAATATATGCCAATATCTTACTTACATGAAAATGTATTATAAAAACCACTCATTTTACTAAATCTAATTACTCACGCAAACCAAATTAGAGTGCGCTTTGGAGTTTGCGGACCTCTGTCCACACATGCCAATAATGGTGGGGTAACACCTTATTTTATTGACAAAAAATCTAGATCTTCACTTGTGTTTAACAAGGTGTTACGGAAAATAATAAACCTACCTTTCTCTAGGTTGGTACTAGCAAAAGCTTAGGAAAACGGTCTGCAACATAGTAAATATAATAGTAAATATTTATTAGCGTTGTCAATTGGTCTCTCAATTATTTTTATGTGCTCTACTTATTTTAAATCCTTATCCTACTAAATTCGGACAATAAATTAACATTTTTACTAATGATATGATCCACTATATAACCGGTTAGAATTTTTGGAATATTATCAGTCGTGTATTGTATCAATTACAGTCAATATGACTTCAAAGGTGTTAGTAATTGTGATGGTTTCTACTGTTCTATCTTCTTGTATAGCAGAGGATGCACAAAGCAACAAGGGTGATTTCAAAAAATCGCTGACGAAAAACTGTGGTGACTCGTACTCTCTGGCGTGTCTCAAGCTTGATGCCATCTCATGGGTGGATAAAATAAGTGAGAATGACGATATTGGAATCCTCCCAGGAGTATCAATAGTGCGTGAAAATAAAAGTGTTAAACTTAGCAATGGCGATATGGTAGCTGAATTGGCTCGGGAGTTCCCAGACGATCCAAATGCAAGACTCAACGGATTCCTAATGAAAAAGCTCACAGGCTTTCTTAACAATCATTCTCTTAAATTGAACCTTTGGAAATCCGATGAAGTTGACAGCGCAGGTACTGCCCGTAAGAAGGACAAGAAAGGTGATGGTATGGGGATGGTCCTTGCTGCGGGTGCCATGATGAAGGCGATGATGATGACCTTGGCTTTAGGAGGACTTGCGGCAATTGCAGGAAAGGCCTTGATGACCAGTTTGATTGCCTTCATGCTGTCTGCCATTATCGGTCTTAAAGGATTGACCTCTGGTGGTGGTGGTGGTGGACATTCAACCTATGAAGTTGTCGCCAAGCCTGTGCATTCCCACTCACACGACGGGGGTTGGGATCGTGGATATGAAGGCCACGGTAGGAGTATAGAAAATTATGCTTTGCCCCTGGCCCTCCAACCAGGATACGTACCTCCGCAATGACGTAGTAATTAGGAATTATTTATTTAATTTATTTTTATTTAGGGTTTTTAATAAAAAAAATGTTCCGTTTTAACAAGAGTTTTTTTATTTATTAAAAAATTAACAAAAAACACCAACTTTTCTATTGTCTTATAAAGATAAAAACTATGGGAAATCCAAACAACTCGTTTTATTGAAATATATATTATTGATCAAAGCGATTTGAGTAAAATAATATTAGCTACTAAAATATAGATCGGCTCAGTAAACAACCATATTCTTATAAGATGTTGTTACTCATTAAAATTATGCATCTTAGTAAACAAAGGCTCATTACTATTAATTGCAAATTACGATTAAATAGTGCGGCAGTAAAAAAATATTTCTACTTTTAATAATTTTTAATTTTAATTACTTTTACCGTTAGTTTGCTTCCTGAACTAGATTGGTTAAAACTAACATGTCTACAGAATAAAAGAAAAACATACTTACAACACTTACAACAAATAATACACTTACTTTTCTCCTTTATTGCAACCTTGTGTCAAGAAAACACATTTTATTAATTTACTGTAGTGTTAGCATTAAAAAATAAGTTTGATAATAATTCCGATTTTATTGTTAAGCGCATAATATGTTTCATATTTAGTAGTTACACGCAGATTAATAATTAGAAGGGTTGCCTTTTCCGTACTTTTTTATGGCGAGGTGTTCACCTTCCTAGTACCAGTGCGTCACTTCCTTTCTTCTGCCATGCACTTGTCTCACTTTTCATATTACATTTGCCAAGGTGCACTATAATATAGCTAAACGATCAGGCATCTAGTTATTGGCACCATTAAAAATATTATCATTTAGGCTTAGTTGTAGATGACCATTAAATTCTGAGACAACAACGAGTAACAAGTGAACAGTAAATAAAACGATTTACAAAGAAGAACTAGTTTTAATAATAATATTATTATTGTTTGTATTTACTCAGATATGTAATTGCTTTTCATACGATATAATCTAATACCTATTTATATAATAGTTGCTGCACAAAATATACATTACTATTTCTTAATTAATATATTCGGTAAACTTCAAGGTGCGATCATCTCATGTTATTGCATTCTGTTTTTAATATAACAAATGCTAATGAATTTGGTAAGTATTGTGTGTAAAATATTTGAGATTTGTTATTTTTTTTTAAATAGACAAGGCGAGATAATTATTCAGAAAATATTGTTTTTTAAAATAAATAACTAGAAAACGGTTTCAAATATTATTTCAGAACTAACAACTAAATGCTCGATCGGGCTATTTATATACAGGGCGTTTATTAAACATACGGCAAAATTTAAAGGGTTATTCCCTGGACTATTCTCAGAATATTTTGTTGTTTGATGATTTTGAAAAGCTGCATTGTTTCGGAGATACAGGGAAAGCAAAATTTTAGACACCATTTTATTACCAAAAATTACATGTAAAGTTTCTTAATCTACAAGAACTGTTGAAAATGCAAGAATCCAATCTTCTCTTCATTGACTGCCGAACTTATTCAAAAACATCAGGATCGTTTCATATTGAGTTACACCCAACAAATAATCCGATTTCTTAAATCTTCCACATTTTTTACTGGAATATACCTTTAGATGGCATCCAGGGGGTTTAAGTCCGGGAATCGAGCAGGTCATAAGCGAAGCTCACCTCGACCAATCCCGCGATATCTGCATGTTACTGTTAAAAACTCAAAGGCAACGACACTAAAATACGCTGGTGCACCATCGGGCTTAAACCACATTGCATTTCTTGTTGCCAATAGTACAAAAGAAAACTTACTCTTTTTTGTAAATTATTAATTTAACTATTTGATATAACTTTAGGCATAACGGATTTCTACCAAGTAAAAGCCAAATCAATTCAAGATGAAAAGTTTATGCCTAAAATTCTGGGCGACCAAGGATTGTGACAGAAAGGAAACGAAGAGTTTCGGTTAAAATTTGCAGAGAAAAAGAGGAGATATTTAGGTTCAATGAAACCAAAAGGCATATATAAATGTGCCCATGGAGTGTTGCCCCTAACGGAAACACACAGTCGGGTGATTTTTGGCCAAAAACTGAAAATATTAATGATCAATATTTTTATTATTGCCAAGCGTAATCTAAGCAGTTTTTATTTTTTGTCCAGAAATACTACTAACCACGTAAAATTCATAAATTCACATGTCTGTCCCTGTAGGCATGATTCCCTAAGCACATTAATACATGCTTCTTGGTTCCATTGAATTTGAACTTCTCGTTAAATATCTCTTCTTCTTTGTTTATAAATTTTAGCAGAAATTCTTCGTTTCATTCTTACAATTCTTAATCGCCCAGAGCTTTTACCATGGACACTATGTTTCTCGTTTCTCCATATTTTTCATTATATCCATTTTTATAAATGCTGAGATCCCCGCTATTTTTTTCGTTGATTTTACACGGTCATTTTCTTTTTTTTATGATAAGGCGCAGCACTGCAGGATTAATCCTGTATGGCGCTCTGCAAGCGGTGCGTGTGCAAAGGAAACACGGCCTCAGGAGGTCATTCCAGAGTGATGACGTTCTCCAAATGAAAGAATTCTTACACAGTGTCGTTCAGGGGACACTAAGCTGAACTACGTACGGGTGGGCTGCAGTGGCTCGTCGTGTATTTCTAGCAGGCACCGCTCTGGATGGAATCAAGTGAGCAACCTCAATTGAGCCCTTACCATGAAAATATTTGGAAAATAGACTCAACTCGCCAATCTCCCTTTGATGTTTGAGGCTTTCCAGGTTGTCTGTCAGATCATAGTCAGCGATCAAGAGAATGGCTCTTCTTTGAATGGAATCTAGCACTCTCATGGTATGTATGAAGTAGACCTCAAATATGCGAACAGTACTCTAGCGATGGTCGAATTTGGGCTTTATATACTTTGTACAAAAGTTGTTATTATTGTTATTATTAGTATAAGTAAAGGTTCTTAGTTGTTATTAGTATACAGGTTCTTAGTTCGAAAAAGTACTCCAAGCTTCTGCGAGGCTGCCTTAGCAATGGCCGCAACGTGACTATGCTAAGACTATTCAAATTGACGCCCAATAAATGAATTGATTAAGCCAAGGGAATCGGGTGTTCTGCCATGACTATATCCGGTTCTTCAACATTAACTTGTTTAGAAAAAACTGCGGTCTGGGTTTTTTTAGCGTTAAATTCTACTGGGTTACTCTCACCTCAAGACAAAATTTCTTTCAGGTCTTTGTTGAGATGTGAGACCTATAGAGATGTACAGGGACATTTTTTTAAGTGTCTCACCCGATTGGCGATTTTCCTGCTGAATATAATAAAAAACAGATTACATATTATTTCTCAATGATTTTCGATAAGGAAGCCAAATTTAATGTCGAAAAGTACATAGATTTACAAATTTGACAGATGCGACGCCATTTTGAATGAACCCTCATAAATAACAACACGGTTGAATTGCATCTGGCCATCCGATTCTAAAACTGTACAGTTGTTGATATTTATTTTCAGCCGTTACGAAAATACGAAGGTTCCTAATTTGCCTCCATCGATTTTGTTTTTTATGTGTCTCACCCCTTTCATAAATAGACCTTCTTAGCTGAACATTTTAATTTTTTTACAGTAACATAATTTCCCGTGAGCAAGCGACCTACGCTATAGTAAAATCCGACAGATGTCAAAAACTAACAGATACGACGCCATTTTGAATTTTTTTAAATGGCAACCCTCATAAATAACCACACGATTGAATTGCATTTGGCGATCCGATTCTAAAACTATAGGTATAGTTGTTGATATTTATTTTCAGCCGTTTCGGAAATACAGGGGTTCCTAATTTGCCTCCATCGATTTTGTCTTTTAAGTGTCTCACCCCTTTAATAAATAGACCTTCTTAGCTGAACACCTTAATTTTTTTCACAGTAACATAATTTCCCGTGAGCAAGCGATCTACGCTATAGTCAAATCCGACAGATGTCAAAAAGTGACAGATACGACGCCATTTAAAATTTTTTAAATGGCAACCCTCATAAATAACCACACGACTGAATTGTATTTGGCGATCCGATTCTAAAACTATACAGTATGTCCACGGATAGACATCCCCATAGGACTAATGGACCAAAAATTTCGTTTTTCGACAAAAAGTCATTCTTGATAAAAAGTTCTGCATCTCGAAGAAATGTAGCCTACGAGGAGATTTTTTGATTTTTTTATACAGGGTACCCAAAAAATAAAAAAACATGAAATACCATCAAGAATAAATTAACTTTACTTATCGTTTTAAAGTAAAATCGCAAATAAAAAAAGGTTTTAAATCATATTCAGTGCTTACATAATAAACGTATTAAACAAAAACATTGCACAACAAAAAGAACTGCATTGCAAAGCAAGAACTATTATTTATTCAAATACGCCTCCCCCGTTTTCGACGCATTGTTCAAATTGCCTTCTAATGTGATCATAACTTCTTCTTACCTCCTCGAGGGAAATCATTTGTACTGACTGTAAAATCCTCTGTTTCAAAATATCAACATTACATTCAATGGGTTGCTGAAAAGTTAATTGCTTTAAACGGCCCCAAAGGTACGCGTCTGAAATCGTGAGGTCAGGACTCCTTGCAGGCCACATAACTGGACCGTACCGGCCAATCCATCGATTTCCAAATTTCATGTTAAGCCACTCTGTAACTTCGCGTGCACAATGCGCTGGGCACCCATCTTGCTGAAAGTACATTTGTCCCCTGTACTGCAATGGCAGCTCATCTAACTTATCCGAAAAAAAGGTTTGTAGCATTTCCATGTATGAATTCCTATTGCACGTGTTCTCAAAAAAAAACGGACCTATTATTCCAAAATACGAAATTCCACACCATACATTAACTTTTTTAAAATATTGGCGATGGGCAGGAATTCTAAATTGGGGATTTTCTGTGCTCCAGTATCGTACGTGCTGGGAAGCCACTGTACCATTTGTTGAAAAAGTCGATTCATCAGTGAATAAAATAAGTTTGTGAAATTGGTTATTTTCATTTAAAATTTTGTCCCCTACCCATAAACAAAAATCCAGTCGTTTCGCATGGTCTCCATCTTCTAAAGCATGATTAAAATGCGGTTTGAATGGGTGAAACTTATTTTGTTTTAAAATTATTTGAATTTGACTTTTTTGGACAATAAGCAAATGTTGAGCTCGTTTCCTTAGTGAGACAAGTGGGTTCTCCTCAACAGATTGTAAGACCACAACGGTAGCTGCATCATCCTCATCAAACAGTTTCTTCTTCCTTTTTAAGTTTTCCACCGACCCCGTGTGTTTGAATTTCTTGATTAATTGTCTAATTGCATACGTCGAAACATAAACTCCAGGAAACTTTTCTAAAAACCTTTCTTGTACATAATTGTAAGAGTTTACACCGGTACCATAACACTGGACCAAAAATATTTTTTGTTCAACGGACAGCATATTTCTTTTAATATTTTAAAATGAAATTTTTGACAACTTCATAACATTACAATAATATCATGACGTTTTATCAGATTTTTATAGGATACCTGCATTAGGTGGGATAGGTAAAAAAGGTAAAACTAGAGATTGTTCAGTAAAAATAATACACGTATTAATATGATGCTGGAGTAGAGAAAATCCCCAACTCAGAATTGAATATGATTTAAAACCTTTTTTTATTTGCGATTTTACTTTAAAACGATAAGTAAAGTTAATTTATTCTTGATGGTATTTCATGTTTTTTTATTTTTTGGGTACCCTGTATAAAAAAATCAAAAAATCTCCTCGTAGGCTACATTTCTTCGAGATGCAGAACTTTTTATCAAGAATGACTTTTTGTCGAAAAACGAAATTTTTGGTCCATTAGTCCTATGGGGATGTCTATCCGTGGACATACTGTATAGTTGTTGATATTTATTTTCAGCCGTTTCGCGAATACGGGGGTTCGTAATTTGCCTCCATCGATTATGTCTTTCAAGTGTCTCACCCCTTTATTAAATATACCTTCTTTAAAAAAAATTCAATATGGCGTCGTATCTGTCACTTTTTAACATCTGATTTGATTATAGCGTAGATCGCTTGCACACTATGTCACTGTGAAAAAAAATTAAGGTGTTCAGCTTAGAAGGTCTATTTATTAAAGGGGTGAGACACTTAAAAGACAAAATCGATGGAGGCAAATTAGGAACCCTCGTATTTTCGTAACGGCTGAAAATAAATATCAACAACTATATAGTTTTGAATCGGATCGCCAAATGCTATTGAATCGTCTAGTTATTTATGAGGGTTGCCATTTAAAAAAATTCAAAATGGCGTCGTATCTGTCACTTTTTGACATCTGTCGGATTTGACTACAGCGTGAATCGCTTGCTTACGGGAAATTATGTTACTGTGAAAAAAATTAAGGTGTTCAGCTTAGAAGGTCTATTTATTAAAGGAGTGAGATGCTTAAAAGACAAAATCGATGGAGGCAAATTAGGAACCCTCGTATTTTCGTAACGGCTGAAAATAAATATCAACAACTATACAGTTTTAGAATCGGATCGCCAAATGCAATTCAATCGTCTGGTTATTTATGAGGGTAAGAAGACTAATTTATAAAAAATGTTGTTACAAGGGTATTTATCTAAATTCTAATGTGAGATATAAATAGAAAATAAAGTAGTTAAAAACAGGGCTTACAGTGGATTGATACATTGTGGGTTTTTCCTATTGTTGTACGGGTGGTTATTAAAAATTTGTTGTATCTTATTTTATTATGCTGTTGATAATTGGGTTAGCACTTGAAGGTATTTCTGTTTGATTGTTGACAACATTACTTTTGTTTTCTATTGCTTTTTTGATTGTAAGTGACTCTAGAAGGTTCAATTTTTTGCTTTTGTTCTGGATGTGAATAGGTTTTATTTTATATGAAATTGAATGGTTTTCTTTTATGCTGTGGTCGGCTATACCTGTTTTATTTTGTTTTTTTAAAATAGAAGTTTTATGTTCTTTCAGTCTGGTTTTAAAATTTCTGCATGTTTGTCCAATATAGATTGCGTCGCAGTTGTCACAATTTATTTGGTAGACTCCCCTTCGTAATAGTTTCTCCTTTGTTTCCATTTTAGAATTGCATGAGTGTCTACCTAAGTAGTTTTTATTTACTTGTATAGGAGTAATGTTGAAATTTTTTAGTTTCTTACACATTTTTTGGCTTTTATTGCCGGTAAAATTGATCGAACAGTATTTGGTTTTAGTTGGATTGGAGTGTCCATTGTAAAGAAGTTTTTATGTTTTTTTGTCTTAGTTTTTCTTTAGTATTTTATTAACGATTTTTGTTTCGTAGCCGTTGTTTGTGGCTATGGTCTTATTATGTCCAATTATTTTTTATATTAAGTGTCTGATAGGAGGATGTTGACTAGTCTATATAGCATACTGTGGAGGGCTGCTGGTTTGGCTTGTTGAGGTTGTTTGGGGACCGCTGGTATAGCTGTCTGTTGTGGTAGGTTTTCTATGGATTCTATAGCTTAATTGATTATTGTCATTTTTTATGGTGAGGACTAGAAAATTTACTGAGTTATGTATTTATTTTTCTATGGTGAATTGAATTTTATTATTTTATTTATTTATTTATTTACAACAACAATACACTACGGAAATAACGTTCCAAATGGTATAAGCCTACATAAACTAAGAAAATTTATAAATTATAAATTATAAATTATAAATATACATTTTAAACAATCACAGAACAATATTTAAAACAATTAGAATCAGGTCGTGTTAGATATATAATTTTTGATAGAACAAATGCTTAGTCTAAATATGTCGCAGTCGGGGAAATGTCGATTGTAGTTCCTTAACATTCTGGAGGTGAAAGCATTCTGTCCATAGTTCGTCCGATGGGTTCTTTCGAAAAACAGTTGTTCCTGCCTGGTGCGTCTTACAGGAACCAAAAACAGAACAGACTCGAGCAACGAGATGCAGATTTTGATTATTAAGTAAATTAGGAAATTGTTGTAGTTGTCGTTCCGTGCCTGTCCAAACAGAAAACACGTCGTCGATATATCTACACCAAAAATGTATATTTTTAATTAAGGGATTATTTATGTTATATAGCTTGTTTTCGAAGTTTGCCATATATATTTCAGCTAGCAAAGGTGAAAATAGGTAATCCCTCATTTTGTATATAAAATATGTCGTTAAACCTGAAATAACTTTGGTGAATGCAGAGATTGGTGAGCGCAATTATTTCGTGTACATTGACTGGGTTTTGGCTAGTCATTAGGTTGTTGTGTATGATTTCAAATAAAACAAAACCTATTTACATTCAGAACAAAAGCAAAAAATTAAACCTTCTAGAGTCACTTACAATCAAGAAAGCAATAAAAAACAAAAGTAATGGTGTAAAGAATCAAACAGAAATACCATCAAGTGCTAACTCAATTATCAACAGCATAATAAAATAAATTACAACAAATTTTTAATAACCACCCGTAGAACAATAGGAAAACCTACACTGTATCAATCCACTGTAAGCCCTGTTCTTAATTAATTTATTTCATATTTATATCTCGCATTAGAATTTAGATAAATACCCTTGTAACAACATTTATAAATTAGTCTTTGTACTCCTTTGAAAATGACCCGAAAGGGCCGAAACACGCGTGTCAGGTAACTGAATATAAAAACTGTGAACCAGAACAAGTAATTTGTAATTCTACCCATAATGGTTTTATTACTTATTTAATTTAATTTTACCATTATTTCGAAAACAGACAGCATGAGGTACAGAATAATATATACCTTTTTTGATCCAAGAACTATTTCTCTTCAAACTTTTTTTATATTATGAATAGAGAAGAAGATTTGTCGTTTATCAATAGAGTTGGGACACCCTATCTATAAAATATATTGCATATTATAGTAAGTAAATATTAATACAAGCAGGCTTGCTCTGTTCAACATTTTAGCTCAAGTAACCTTAGTTCTAAAGCTGGTCAAAAACGTGCCTTTATCTACCTAAGCCAGATCATAATTGAATATATTTTCCCAAACTTAAATATTAATACATATTTGGCCACAAGCAGCACCTAATGATCACTTCACCTGCAGAGTTGCACGACTTGCACAGTATACGGTAATGATAACATATGGTAAATTAACGAAAGAATTTAATTAATAATTATTATAATCCCAAACGACTGTTGCAAATGTGAATTTAATAATGCATTACTTTTACTTTAATTGTATTGGGATTAAGTACTTATTGTGGTGGTCCTAGTTTAAGTCCTCTACTTCTTTGTTAGTAGAAGCAGATGCTGGATAGTGTTTTTTTCTTATTTCACGCTTGCCGTTCGATAATTACTTTTTGCTCCACTTACTTCCATTCATTGTGGTGAGCGGGAAATAGTTTGCTTAAAAACAGTGAAGTTTTATAACTTAAATATTTTACTATATAAAGATCAGTGTACTTTTATAACGAGATCAGTCAGTTGTCGTCGGTCAACAATGTGGAAACGCCTGATTTTAATGCTTTTTCTATCAGTATCGCCATTAATCGGCGACGAAATCAAGAGTGAATATAAAAGATCGTTTGCGAAAAACTGTGATACGTCTTATTCATTGACTTGCCTTAAATTGGACATTGTTTCATGGGTTGAAAGACTTAATGAAGACGACGACTACAATATACTCCCTGGAGTGTCGATAATTCGTGAAAATGGTAGTTCCAGTGACAGTACAGCCGATATAGTGTCTAATTTAGCCAGAGAATTTCCGAATAATCCCGAAACCAGACTAGACGTGTTCCTAATGAAGAAAGTTGAAGGATTTTTAAGCAGCCACGCAATTAAAATTAAACTACTCAGTGACAGTGACAATGAAGTGACTGAGGCTCGCAAGAAAAAAGGTGGTGGAGGAGGTGGCATGGGGTATCTTCTGGCTGCAGGTGCCATGATGAAGGGGACGATGATGGCCATGGCATTGGCTGCATTAGCTGCGATGTCTGGTAAAGCCCTTATGGCCGCCCTAGCGTCCCTTTTGTTATCGGCGATTGCTGCGCTCAAAGGACACGGTGGCGGTGGGGGTAAAACGACGTACGAAGTGGTGGCGAAACCTGTTTATACTTCGTCACATTCAAGTTCCCAGTCACATGAAGACTATGGAGGACATGGACATTCGGGATACGGTAGAACTTTTCCTGAGCAGGCGCTTCCAATGGGATTGGAGCCAGGGTACAAACCTGATCAATAGCCAAGACTTATTTTATTAATTTATTTTTATTTATTTTCTTATTAACAATAAATCTCGAACAAACAAATTATTGTGTTTTCCTTAATATAATATATATTATAAAATCTTATACTAGTTGCCTTAAACGATAAGTGGGCTGTGTGTAATATATATTTTTATTTTTTTTTTGGTCAATTTAAATTGATATAGGTAAGGGTCTGAATATAGTCCATAATATATCAGAGTGCCAATATTTTTGTATTTAAATATATTCTTGTAATATTTTTTTATTTACTGAATAAAGCCGACCAATTTTCGATGATTTTGTTAAGGTTGCCAATCTATAATATAATGGACAGGTAATATCTATTTATACAACAAGTTACGAAATAAGGGTTTTTAGGCACGCGACGTGAAAATTGTCCTACGGGGCGAAGTCGAGTTGGACAACACGTCAGAGTGACTAAAAGACATTGTTTCGTAATGAATGGTACACAATATTTTTTCTACGGGCGTTTTATAATGAAAAAACTTAATTTATTTTACCAAACATTTTATTACCGGTGTTTCATTTACACCTTTAACGTCTAAAAAATTGACACTTGTCAAAAAAACATAGTTTTTCTACTGACGTTTTATAATAACCCCTTTTTGATTGTCGTTTGATTTTTAAAAAACCTCCTTTTAGGCACAGCGTGTTTAATAGTATATTAAAGTACATGTTTTATAAAGCATCATCTTATAGCACGCGTCCATGTTAAAAAACGAGCCGCTTGCGGCGAGTTTTTTAACGGGACAAGTGCTCTAACTGCTTTATAAAACACGTACTTTATACTATTTTTTCTATTTTGTATTTTTTTCAATAAGAAAATACATATTTAAAAAGAAAATCAACCCTTCAAATTTTGTAAATTTGTGTGTCTAAATTCTATGTTGGTAATACTCTAAATTTCTTTTTATCATAGTAGCCTTGACAATAAATAATATTTTCTTTGTGTCATTGTCACGAAATTTGTGATTTAATATTTCATAGAGTTGTTCATAATTATAATTAAAAAAATATGGAGCATGATAATCTAAGTTTAACTCCCCCTGAGTTAAGGGATATTGCTAATAAAACGATAAATCAACTTTTACCAGAGAAATCCCGAAAACTTTCTTTTCTCATGGATAACAATAACAGGAAACGTCAGACGTCAACAGAATAAAACATTTAAATATAACCAATGCCAACTTTTAAAAAATAAAATTCGGAGTTCGAAATGGATATATTTCGAACTCGCTAGCGCGTTCGAAATATCTATTTTTCGAGACAAAATTAGAAAAAAGTTTTTAAGCACGCTTTGCCTAAAAGTAATTATTTACAATTAAAAACTAAACACAGACTATAATTGTTCCTATTTATTATGAATATTAAAATTACAGTTACTTATAGTATTAAAATTAATGCTTGGGTAACCTAAAACAGTAGGTTGAGATATTCCTATTTACCTAATATTTGCCGCAGTTATTGACAAAAAAATTCTTTCGAATTTTTCTTTGACAAGTTTCACGTCGTGTGTCTAAAATACCCTTATTTCGTAACTTGTTGTATAAATAGCTATTATAAAAGGGGCTTTATTTCTTCTGTTGAATAATTGAATAAAAGTTGTTTTAAACAGAATATTGTATGATTAATCAGGCTTTCATATAATGTAAGCTGCCATTTTAAAATCGTCTTGAATAGAAATGCACCTCAAATTTGAGGAAAGTTTTAAGGTAAAAGGTTACATTTTAGATTTTTTTATTACTTTCAATTTTTATGTTTTAAAAACTTTTCTTTAATAATTTCACAAGTCGTATACCTACGCCGTGAATTAGTTAAGTTGTGGAATTGTTTCGCAACTAAAACTACAGTTGCCATCTACCGTACTTTTACTTTGACTAATCCTTTACTATACGGCATATAAAATTGCCATTTGAAGTCTGTATGGTAGAACTAGTTAGATCGTTAAAATACCGTACAAAATGTTTGATGTAATACTACTTTAGGATGATAGAGGGCACAATAAAATTTCATAAATATTTGAGCTTCATTAGAAATATTGTGCTTGAGTACAAAAAAACTAAATTAAAAAAATAAATACATTATTTATTCAACAAAATAAATTAAATAAATACACAAAATAAATTACTTCCTGTTAAAAATGTATCACAAGTTACTTATGAGCTGAATAGGCCAGTTCTTGGGCAACTTCAGGTTCAACGCTGAGTGACCTAGAATAGGGTCCAGACGGAACGCCATAGGAAGTGGATGGAGGTCCATAAGAACTAGCTGGTGCGCCATAAGAAACTTGAGGTGATGTTTCCCAGGAGTTATGAGAATGAGAGGAGCCATGCTTTAAAAAAAATAAAAATGCGGTAATGAAATGGGGCATTATATCTTGAAAACAGGACACTCCTACAAAGCATTGAACATAGCAGTACTTACATTATTGTTTGATCTCATGATCATTTGGAATAATAGGACACCAGCAAGAATAAAAGCAATTTTACCAACAATCAATGCCTTAGTTGCTATTAGAGCCACCTTTGCCAAGAATATTGGCACCATTGCAGCTAATATTCCTCCAATGCTCATTAGGTGCTTCATCATATCATTACCCTTTTTCTTGCCTCCGCCTCCTCCTCCTCCACCTCCCATCCTCTTGCGTCCTATGCAACACGCAAAAATTTAAGTCAGCAAATTTGATCAAAATGTTTTTAGAGTAATATTACTAATTATTTATTAAAGGGCGAAATATATGCAAAGTGCATGTATATGCATTTCTTGCATATTTTGTCAATTTTATAATTTTTTCCAAACTATTATTTTATAAGCATATTTTTATGTTTTCGGCTTTATCAAAAAATTAAAAACGTCCGGTCATGAAAACTCGTAAACTCATAGGCTTAATGTCCATCCGTTTTCCGTGTTTCAGGGATTTTTCAATCTGAAGATAATTACGTAATAATTAATATTCATACTGCTTATACACAAGGTATTTTTTGGGGGTTTTCGGGGTTCGCAGGTATATTGTTAGGGGTTATTTATTGTCATTTAATAATGCCTTATTATTACCTGCTTAACAAACTGTATTTATATCGGGTTGTAATACGTACTTCCGTTATGGTTTGTCGAAAGATTTCAGCATTTTCAGTGTGAAACTAGTGATTTCAAATTTGTGTTCAAAATGTCTAAACGGGCGAAAACGTCTGCGTGGGTTAAAAATTTCCTAGTTTAGTGAAGAAAAGGTCTTCTATAAAGCTTCTGCAAAAATTATTGTTTGTAAAAGAAGTTCTAAAACATTTGAAAACACCGCTGCATAAATGAAAGTCACAGAAAATGAAATATGAGCCAGTTCAGCTGAGTGTAAAAAACGCATTTCAAAATGTTGTAATCGAAATCTGAAAAGGAAATTTTTCAAGAAGGCTTATGAAAGGTTTTGGTCGCAGCAAACATACCCTTAAAAAAATTGCAAAATCCGCAATTTAGAGGATTTTTGCAAAAATATTTTCAACAAGCCATTCCTGACGAATCCACGATTAGAAAGAAGAATGCCCATTCAGTATACGAAACCGTTTTGGAAGAAATTAGAGCTTTACTGGGTGATACAAATTTTTACATTATTTTTGATGAAAGCACAGATGCTTGTGACAGATATATCGAACATCTTATGATTGGAGCACTTCTAGAAGATAAAGCAACAAACCCATATTTAATAGCTTCTAAGCAGCTAGACACAACTAATAATGCGACCGTAACCCGATTTATTCAGCAGTCCCTATCGAGCCTTTTCTTACCAAATCCGTATATTATGGTCAAAGGAAGCCAAAACTCTTTTACGCCAGTATGATATATGTGACTTGTCTTTTACATGGAATAAATCGAGTCGCAGAAACCGTCAGACCAGGAAAAAAGTGTTACTAAAAGCACCTCAAAGAGTACAGATGTGTAAGGAGAGATTACCAGGAGTTAGTTTAACTCCAGAACCTGTAATTAGCCGGTGGGGAACATGGACTAAGGCCACAATGTTCTACCCAGAACATTTGAAAGCCACTAAAGAACTAATTTCGGATTTAGATGACGATTCGGAGCGTGTTGTGCAAAGTAAAGATTTGGTAAAAAGTGTAGTTGAAGATCTAGTTTTTATTAAGGTTAATTTCAGTTTTATACCGGACATAATATCCTCGTTAGAGAGTAGAAATTTAAGTTTAAGGGACTCAATTAGTATTTTTGAAACTTTTTCCGCTAAATGTTACGACATTCCCGATAAAGTAAAACTAGCTGTAAAAAAGCATGAAGGATTTAAATACTTAACTGCAGTAAAAATCATTTATGAGGGTAAACCATGCATACCAAACATATTTTTACTGATAGAAGAATGCCTTCCTTTTATACAATTTTAGGTTAAAAAATTGTTTACTTTTATTTTTCTTTTTTTTCCATTTTTTTTAGAAAAACATATTTTTTAGAGCTGTGTGTTTCTTTGCCCTATTTTACTATAATAAATTAAGACAGATTGCACACCAGTATGCGCATTTGTTCAAAAAAATGCATATAACTGCATATTTTAAAGACAAACAAGGCTGAACTTAAGTGCATATATTCCGCCCTTTACTAATTATATAACGCATACCTTCCTCGACAGCTCTGCCAATAGTTTCACTGTCAGGTAACTTCACTTTTAAAGTTCTTCCAGCAAATAACCTTGAAGTAGCATCGCCAATAAGCTCCAACATGGAGCTATCGCTTGATTTGGCCTTCTCGAGTTCGTCTTTGAGTTCTTTGCCAGTGCGGTAGCTCGACTGACTACCGTCACTAAAAGAAATTAGTGTAGTCTAGGAAAGTGCGCTGTATTTATAATTTGATATGTACTTACCTTAGAAGTGAAACGCCTGGCAATATTTCCAGATTTTGTTGGGCTGATAGACTGTCTAGTGATCGCACTAGTCTTTCCGTAGCACAACTAGCTATCTCTGTGGTGTCCGATTTGGATGCACAATTGTTGATACCATTAAGGAATTCTGATTCCTGAAATAGAGAACATTTATCTAAATTTTCCGCATTTTTTTAACAAACTGTATAAATTTTAATAAAATCCTAGTATAATGTCATAATTTTCTTGTTTAGATTATGTTTTATTTTATATATTTATTTATTTTTATTTAATTTGTTCATATGCTATATTTTTATTAAAAAAAGCATTAACTGCCGCAATTAGCGTGAACACTTGAACAGGTATTATTTTTTTATGCTAATGTTTTTTATATATTTTTTTTATTTTTTTTTAATCTTTTTTACATTTATTTTAGCCGTTAGAAACTTGTCACTGCACCTTTATGTTAATTTGCTTTCTCTATTGTATTTATTTTTTATTTTAATACATTTTTTAAAGGATTCCTCAATTATTATCTTATTTTCTGCCTTTCAATTGGGGAATAAATAAATGGATTGACTAACTGGTACCTATAGTTTTCAGTTTGGTGTACCACTCAGAATAATTGTTTATTAAAAAAACACTGTTGATATTTTAACGTAATGTTATTCGACCCATTTTAAATTTATTTTAGGACTATATTCGGAGATACGGACCACGAAACAATGTCCTATAATTATTTAATGTTGTAAATAATGAATGAGTGGTAATACCATTTATTTACAATGCATGTTATATTTGGAATGTTACGGTTTCTTGAATTAACTTTTAGTCAAACCAATTGAACTAAATTGTTCATAACAAGTACATGATTCAATTTCAAGAATGGCGGTCTGAATTTTAATATTGTTATATTGGAGAGAGAAACAGAAAGTTACAATGAATTTTAAAACAAAATTAGCAAAACAAGCAGAAACACAATACGATATTAGACAACGCAAAATAGTTAACAAAATCAAAAATAAACAGAGTATATTTAAAAAAAACTTACGGAAGGAATATCGTTGGTTTCCAAATGATCAGCTAATGGTACCTGAAAGAATCAATATCATTAATACACAAGATTTATCACTACGAGAACACCACTAACCCCAGACACTGTAGATCCTATAAGAAGAACAATCAGCAAACACAATTTTTCCATCTCTGCAAGGTTTCAATCACTGTCCTTTAGTTATCACTTGTATGCCAGATCACTTGGAAGGTAAGTACAACAGCACTATAAACTAAACTAAAGCACCAAAAGGTCGGACACAGACTCTATCTTTAAACATTGTCCATAATTATTTATACGCAATGGACCCCTCTTTAAATTAGGCCCAGAACAATAAAGGGAGGTGTCGTATTGTATGTAAAGTGACACCTACCTACCCATTGATTTAAAGTGACCCAGTGAAATCAAAAGTAAAATATTTGCTTAAAGACCAAAAACCAGCCGGAACAAACATAACTGTATTGTTTAATTACACAAGGCATTATTTGGATAAATTTCACTTGTGGTTTGGTATTGTAATATGCACAGCATAGGGTGGATCAAAAAAAAATCTTCAACAGTGATTCAGCTGATTCTGAAATAATAATAATAATAATATTTCTAAAGCTTTCTAGCGCCTCTACGAAAGAATATAAACCAGCTGATGTATAATAGCTCTAGAGTCCCTGTTAGGGTGCGGATAAATTACAGGAAGAACCTAGTTCAAGGTAGTTTACAGATCAGGGTGTTCAAATATTCTGCTAAGACTCCACATCGTAGTCCAAGAAAGATATCCTATCGTTTTTTCAAATACCCTGTACATTCTCACTTTTGGTAATACATGATCTGTTCTAAGTGAAATAGCTAAATGTGTTTGTCTAGTTGATTTTGAGACGTACGATAATTAATTTTAATTTCCTTTGTGAGATTTGGGATGAATGAATAATATTTAATTAACTACACATACTATACAGGTTATAGAGAAAATCGTAATGAAAAATAAATATGTTTGTCGAAATAAATATCAACTTTTACTAAAAAGCTTTGGTTTTATTTTCTTAGTCTGAATTATTACTACAACATATTCTTAAGATTACTTTATATAGGTACACTTTAATTATATTTTAAGGACACAAATTCTTTTCTCCTAACTTCTTACAATTAGGTAATTACTTTATCTTTTGATAGTGTAATGGATTTGTTCCAAGGGTATGTTTGGGCTATAATCCAAGCCATCTGACACTGAAGGTGCATCGTCTCCTTTGGCCCATATGTCATTAACATGAATTACTTTCACCTAAAATTTGATATTATTAACATTGATTAATAATCAGAAAAGGAAAAACAACAAACCTTAAAAATAAACCTTAAACGATATCCTCTCAAATAATAAACACACAGATTTGTACATTTAAACAATGTCTTTCGAGTTTTTAAAAATGTTAAGAAACATTTAAATATAATAAACAATATAGTAAAACTTGCCGTATTTTCAGGTTTTTTTGTTGCCACTTTTGCATATCCAACAACGGAGGACATAATTAGACTCATAGTGCTTAAGAGAACAGAAATAGTAGACATTATCGCCATTGCTTTAACCGCCAATGGAAATATAATCAGTTTTACCAAAACAGCACCTATAACCAGCATTCTAAAGTAGTTACCGTTTTTCTTTTTCTTCCGAGCTTCCTCGACAAGATCTAAAAAAGAAGGTTTGTTAAAAAATATACCGTATAAAGGACCACGCACGAACCTTATGGCAAATGGCTTTCGAAAAATTTGCCTGAAACTGTGGTTTTTGTGATGCTGAGAGTTCTACAAGCTTAAACCACTATCTCGCAAGATTCTAAACTCCTGGGTAAATCAATGCAAAATTTATACAAATATAGATTCACGTAGAAAACACGGTGTCTAATGCAAACAGAATGCTTGGATTTGTAAATAGACAAGGAAAACATTTCAGACAACAAAAAACGTTAGTTACACTGTATTATGCCTATGTCCTAAGCCAGCTCAATTTTGCTCCGACCGTTTGGAACCATCTGTGCATTATTTATAAGTTGTGTATAAAATCTGTTCAGAATAGATTACTCATTGATATTTAGGGATAATTTAATCATAGATATCTCCGGGGTGAAGATTATTCATATTAAAGGGGAAAGAAAAATCCAAAATTCTTCACAAATATTTGATATCTTGCTCTACGCGTTTTGGTTTCTTAAACCATTTTCAAGAGCTGTCTAAAAAGTTCATTTATATTCATTCATTCATATTAATTGAGATTATTATATAAATAAACTTTTTAGACAGCTCCTCAAAATGGTTTAAGAAACCGAAACGCGTAGAGCAAGATATTAAATATCTGTGAAGAATTTTGGATTTTTCTTTCCTCTTCAATATTTAGGGATAATATTGATTTTGATGTCATGGATCTTTGGAGCATAGAAGATCGAACACATATTTCCTCTATCTAAAATAATTAACTCAAAAATGGACTCTGCAGAACCTCTGGATCGGGTTACCCTTGCTGTTCCTCAGAGGTATTTCAGACAAAATAACGTCAATGTTCTAGTGCCATCGACATTAAAAATAGTGCGTATAACTTCAAAATCCATATGAAAAATCTAATTACTCACCTTCATTACGGACCTCTAAGACACTCGTTTGATTTAAATTATCTGTTAACCAAAAGCCTTCGCTAACATTAATTACAACAACCATAAAAGCTACAAAAATTTCTATAAGTTTTCTGGGCCACATGACAAACAAAAATGAACTATTTTGTAAGCTGGTGCATCCTTTTTACGTTGTGTGTGTTTTTATGCGAATTACCATTCTCGTATAATTTGACACAAAGATGACATAAATTACATTCGGTTCCTCAGTTAGATCCGGAAAATTGGTTTCAAAATTATTTCTTGATGTCTTGTGTGCGGAAAGTACTTGTTTAGTTAATAGGCAGCAATTTGCAAATTGATTTCCAGTCGCTTAAAGCTCGTGAGGACCATTTTGTTACTTGCCTGGTTAATTGAAAATTTAGACAACGCAATTCAATGAAATGCTAATGGATGATTGCCGTCTGGCTTAAGTGCCAGTAACTTTATAACACTCCTTAATGGCATATGAATAAGTTTAAAATTCAGGGTTGTTTAAAAATTCTCCAGAAAATTCATATTTTTTTTTTCTGTAAGGTATTTTTAAGAAAAACGCTGAAATTGATTTAAATTGTTATTCATCTTTGTCCTCTCAAGAGCCGAATTAGCCCCCTCAAGAATAATTCGAATATTAGTACACACACACAATTTTTAAAATTTTCTACAAGGAATTTTACCATTTAATTATTAATGTCTGTCTCTTTAATAACTTGCGGTTTAGACTTGAAATTTGACCCCAGTCTAAGGCCCTATGCTCACGCAGCCACACGACAGCAACACAACATGTAGGCGACATGCCGCTCGAATGTTGCTGCCGTATTTTTAAATGCAGGTTTGCACTGTGAGAAAAGCGACATTTCCAAATTCATACAGATTTATGCAAACTGCGTTAAAGTTGCCAATTTTCTCTGCATCATGTGAACGGCCCTTTTTAACAATGTTAAAATTGGATAAAGTCAACCATGGGTCAAGATCGATTCAGTCTTATAGCTGACCTTGAAAATGGCATTACAAAATCCCTGATGTTAGACGATGTTCTGGAAGTATTTATTAAAACACGAAATCGGACACTGCTACCTCAATAAAATAAACTACGTGACGTACGTTACGTTACGTAACGTACCGTAACGTTACGTAACGCAAAGCAATGCAATGCAATGCGATGCAATGCATTTGATAATGTGAAGAACTAAACAAAAAATATCGGATAATCTGAAATTTATAAACGTGTATGATAATATGGCCCACCGTAGTTTAATTTAAACCAAAACAATTGTATGGTACTTATTCTGCTGCTGTAATAGTAAAAATAAGGGCATATGATGACATTAACGGCCAATACAATATTCTGCGTATGCCAGAGACGTAATGAACCCATAATTCACCAAAATCAATCATCTTCCGAAAATAAATCATATAGGCATGTGGCATTTCCTTTGACTAAACGATTAGGATCTTCATCTAAGCGATCATTGGTCGAAATATCAATGAATCCTCAGAACTAGACCATTCTTTCGTTTTGCAAACTGTTTTTCTTGGTCTACATTTGGCACTAAACGCTATGTTTTATATTTGGTATACGAGAATAGTAAGGCAGTAAAAAACCTAAATCTCTAAGAATTTAATTACTTTTTAAATCCTTTGTGTGAAATTATGAAATAGAGCTGAGATAAAACAATTCATTTTTTATTTTATTACACGCTTATGAAACTTATCGAAAATTTACATTAGATGTCGATAAAAATCCTGCTGAAGAACCATTTGTCATGCGAATGCAGTGTAGTGTTAAATATGACATGTTTTTGTTGGATGTATTGTTGTCAATGCAACAAATAATTAACACATTATTGGACTGTTTTCAAATTAGGGCTATTTTTTTTTAGACAAACCAGAATATTTTATACTCATTAATTTTACAGTACTATGCAATAAAAGACGTAATATTTTGAAAATCCTTCGGCTATAAAAGAGGTCATTATATTCTACATTACTTTAAACGGTCTGTGAATTGGACCGTTACGACTCCGTCACAAAAACAACATTAAAAAAACGTCAAGCGTGAAAATTGAGTTTCAGGCTCGTGCTTTCAATAGGCTTAGATAATGTGTATACAGTGCATCTCTTAACCTTTGGTCATGAAGTTTCGGGTACTTAATTTTGACTTAATGCTAGGACCTCGTCTACAGTACCGATACAACTATAGCTAAAACTCTGTACAAGGATGGGCAAATATTTCGTAAAGGCTTACTAACCTAACCTGAACTAACCCCGGATCTGATATAAAATAATAAAATATAATAAAACGGTCGACTTA
Organism: Polydrusus tereticollis; assembly: GCA_963920685.1. NCBI lineage: Eukaryota > Metazoa > Arthropoda > Insecta > Coleoptera > Curculionidae > Polydrusus > Polydrusus tereticollis. The sequence goes on from OY987328.1 coordinate 140,947,198, forward strand.
CGGAAAAAAACTTTTAAACAAAAGTTATACAGGTTAACGCCGCGCAGCTTTTAAACATAATTTTAAACATACAGGTTGGCTCAAGAATCTAGGGTGGGCCAAACATATCTTTTTTTAAATGAAACACTATATATTTTTTTTTATTATATTGAAGCCTTTAGTAGTCCTCTATTCTACCTTAAACAATTTTGATCATCAAATGCGACGTTTTACATAAAAATCATTGTATTTTAACTATCTTTACAAAAAGTTATAACATGTAAAATTAAACTAAAAGATCGATTTTAGAGAACGGGGAACGTGTAGAGTACGAAAAACATCTAGGACCAAAACAGTGCTTTATGAAGATAACCAGCTAGGCATTGCATTGGCGGTGGTAGAGAATCCAGAAATTAGAATCAGAAAAATTAGTTCTAATTTGGAGATAAAAAAAATCTTCAGTGAATAATTGCTTATTGGCAAACAAATGTTATCCCTATAAGGTTCAATTATATCAAGACATAAGCGATAATAATTTTGAAAGAATAACATTATTTTGTCAATGGGCCCAAAATACCACTGCTGAAGACTAAGATTTTTTTAAATATGTCATGTTCACCGAATAATAGATATTTCATAAAAATGGGCTCGATAATAGACATAATTTTCACTCTTATGATACCCAAAATCCACATGCCCTGCTAGTAAATAATTTTCAACATCAATCGAGCTTAAACGTTTGGGGTGATGTTATCCACGATTACGTCATTGGACCTTATTTCCTTGAAGAGCACTTGAATGGTCGTTTGTTTTTGGAATGTTTGCAACATGACTTTGTTAGGCTGACTGATAATTTCCCAAAGTTCATAACCAACAGGATGTGGGTTCAGCTTGATGGGGCACCCCCTCACTACAGCAGATATGTTCGGGAACATTTAAATGCTTAGTTTCCAGAGCGGTGGATAGGGAGGAATGGTTGTTGAAAACCCAATAATATGAAATTTCGTTTTTACCTATTATTTTTGTTATTTTGAGGTCCGATCAGTCAGCCAGCAAGGTCACCTGACCTAGCGGCCATGGATTTCTTTTTGTGGGGCACCGTCAAGGTCGATGTTTACAGCACACCAGCAACAACAAGGGATGACATGATGAAACGAATCCGACAATCAAGTGGTATAATTACCCCATTAATGTCGAGAAATGTGAGAGACTAGCTCTTCAAATGAATTGACGCTTTTATTTTGCAAAATGGTAGACACTTTGAACACTTAATGCGTTAATATGTATTCCTTTTAAATTGATAAAAGATATTTTCAAAATTGGAGATTTACATACTTTTCGATAGGTAATAATTTAAGTTTCTTATGTAAATTTGTTCGCATTTTCTACAGTAATGCACTAGATTAATGACCTCAAAATCGTACAGTAATGGGCCACTTTACAGCATAGCAACCATTACTGCATAAAACGTCAATGTCATTCAAAACACAATTTTACAAGAAATAAATTCGTTTATTTTAAATCTTATTGCAATAAATATTAAAAGAACAATTATTTAGGTTAGAAAAGGATGCAACTGCTGACCTCGCCGTATTAAGTAGTTGTTGCTGAACATTTTTTTCATTCACCACAATTCCTATGGGGACTTCTTGGGGTAGTCCCAGTTGGACATTTTTGAATACCCTTTGAGAATTTTTCAATTTATTTTCAATGCTTTCTTCCACGTATGCCTCAGCTACGCTTGGTCCACAAGCCATCCCCCATGCCGTTTGAGATCCTGAATATCAGCGCCATTGTCAGCAAGAAAAGTTGCAGATGTTCTTCTCAAACAATGACCGGTGTAGCTTGAAGCATCAGGAACTTTTAGATATTTCGCAATTTCTTGTGGGATTTTTGCGAAAGTGTTGATGCCAACTGGCCGTACTGTACATTTGCCATGACGATAAAACAGGAAAAATCGATTGTGCCTTACTGTTTTGGGTCTTAATAGTAAGTACTTGTGGTAAATTTTATACCATTGCCATCTGATCCTACGGTAAATGCACGTTTTTTTTTTGTTTTGGTATCATTGCATGGTTCTGCACGCCGACATGCGCCATTCAGCCCAAAAATTCATCCCACTTTCATTAACAGAAATGTGTCGTCTGGAGCTTCCTTCAAAAACTTCGTGACGTTTTCCATGGTCAAAACTTTTGATTATTTAGGTTCATATTTGTCGTTTTGACGTTTCAAAAAAGCGATTAAATTTTTATATTGTAAAATATCCGTATTTTCACTGATAAGTATTGTGCTTTTGATCATAGAGTACGTTAGTACATAGACCATAAACTGGAAGCTTTGAGGACTTTTGCCTAAAACAAATAACAAAATTTGTACCTATATACCACACTTTAACAATATAAAATAGCTTACCTTCTTGTAAAAGTAGGCCATTATCAAATTTTCGTCAAAGCCTTTCAAATTCTTGGTGTTTCTCCACTCGCAGAACATATTATATGCTTTCTCGTATCTTTCCTTGGATTTCACTGGAAGCAAACTTGAAGAAGCTTCGCGGGCCGCATTCAGGATATCTTCCAAGTCGTTTTCATTAGCCATTTCCATAATTCTTGTGAAATTCACTCTTCAAATATGATTTTATTTGGATGCTGTCAATAGTCGTCAAACACAAAAAAACATCTTGTTTATATTGCTTATAAGTTACCGAGAAGTCATACTACTAAGTTTTTGTAGATTTTCTTCAGTAACTATTCTTTTTAGATTTTAATATGAAATGCAAAATAATTAATTACTTACAAAATGCGAAAAAATAGTATACGCACCTCGTCAGAAAAGTGATTTTACTTGACTCGTATGGAAATTAAATGCATTCAAACTAACCATACTCGTCAAGTAAAGTTCCACTTTTCTAAACTTGATACGTAATGTACTATTATAACTACTTATGAATTATACACTAATTTATTAAGTTCTCAATTTTTTTGGAAGTAAATTCGAAAATGAGTAAGCAAACATCAAAATTGTTTATAATATTAAGATTTTTTAATATCTTTCCGAAAAAAAATGTAAAATGCAGTTTCATTTAAAACAAAAACGGAAAGTTGGTTTTAAATTCATTAAGTTTGGACCAAAATGTTGAACACTCTGTAATACTTACTTATACCAATTATAATAACAGTTAGGTGATTTTACATATTATAACTTTTTTTTTTCATATCTTCACAACGTCGCATTTGATGATCAAAATTTTTTAAAGTATAACAGGGGACTACTAAAGGCTTGAATATAATAAAAAAAATATATGGTGTTCCATTTAAAAAAAGATATGTTTGGCCCACCCTGGATTTTTGAGCCAACCTGTATAAGGTATTATTGCTTCAGTAAAATGAGCTCTAGCATAGCACTGTGTACTACGAATAATTTTTTAACAATGGTAAAGGGTGTTGACGTTTGTGACGGTCAACTACATTTTGATCTTAAATAATAAGATGTTTGCAATAATAATAAAAATGTAAGACCACCTTTTCCCAATTATTATGAAACTAATAATAGAAAATTTTCGGAAATCCAGAGGGCGGTTAAGCTGATTATAATAATAAAATAAAGAAAAATTTTGTGAAACCAAATTCAACAATTGAATTATAGCGAAGAAAATAACGATTGTTGACTAAATTGATCGCTTTAATCCACAATTTAATATGGGAATGTTATTCTGAATTATTCTTTGTTATTATTAATTAATAAATATAAATTAAATTGCCTTTTCCATGCATTTATCATAATTTGTGTAGCAAATGTAGTATAAACCTCGTATTGTGTTTCTCCATGATTTGATTGGCCTCTTTGTAAAAATAAATTATGTTCAACGGTATTCATTGCACTTAGAAACTATTGAGAGTGAGGAATAAAGCTGTTTAATCCCATTTTTTTTTTATTTCTTCTTATTATATGGCAGCTTACTAAAATAAAACAAAAATGAAACTACTTGTCACTGAATATACATTTTATTTTAATTCTTGTACTTTTAACATTATCTCTACCCTAGAATAGCGCCAAAAAAAATCCTAATAGTTTTATAGTTTTATAGTAGTTGTTGTTTTTATTCTTGGCACCACCCAAAAATTGTTTACCTAAAAGGCTATATATAAATTATTTTTCTTAACAAAATAAAATAAATATATAAAGAAATAAATACATTCCCAAGTCAAATATGTACAAATAAATATTAAACATAATATTAAAAAATAAGCAACACACACAATCTTATATTAACGAATTCTCCAAAAATGGATGATAGTTGCACCTTTGGAATATAGTACGAATGATGTAACTATCATATTATTGTCAAATAAAAGTAAATTTTTAAACAAAAATAAGAGTTTGCAGTAACATAACTGTTAGAATTTCTTATGTTTTGTAATTTATCATCGTGGATTTCTGGAAAAGACTGTGTCCGTATAACTGTTCCTAAAAAATACATTAATATCACGTGTAATTCCTCATGCAGAACGTTTATATTATTCGAGGTGTCAGCGCACAAAATTTATGGTAAATTATATGACAGTGATTTTAGCTTACAAAGATTAATATCAAGATCAGTCAGTCTATCTCCTATGTTTATGTTTTAAATAATGACTTATTACACAGTTCAGAAGGTAAAAACAAAATATGACATATATTTCTTAACAATAAATTACCAAGAGGATCATTTATTTTAAAATTGCTAGAAAGAAGATAATTCTCTGATGGTATGTATTATTAATTTTAATATACGAGGGCAAGGTACACATTTCGCGTTCTAACACAGAAATATACTATTATATTGAAGCAAAAGAACCAACACAAAGTCCCGGTCTCAATAAATTTAATATTTAAAACAACTAATCGGTTACATGTTTCGCCTTAAAGGCATCATCAGACCTAAAAAGAAGTCAATAATCACGCATAAAAGTAAACAAAGCAACAAACAAGAGCCCTATCCTTACCTGCGTTAATGAGGTCTTTAATTTCGAGCCTTATTTTATTTTTAACAACTTAAATTACTAACAACGGACTGCTAGTGACCAAGATTTATCTTATAAATTTTCCCCGGTCCGCCAAATTCTTTTGATTGACAACATTGATGTTTTTGATGCCGGTACTTTGGTACGCTCGTACTTTGAGTCGATGGCTGTTACATTTTGGGCCGAGTTTGCTCTCTAGGTGACTGCATCTTCCCCCCGTTCAATATAACTTGGACTTGTTTGACGAACCTTATACTTTTAGTTTTTTTTTATACCGTTTTTGTTTATATACAATTCTTAGTTTAAGTTCTGACTGTCATGTAGTGATGTATTTGTAACGTTTATCTATTTTTTTGTTTTATATTTTGACATTTTTATTCTTTTTAAAAATTTTTTTAAATGTTTCTTTGGTGTATCAGGTGGGTTTACTAGTAGATTTGTTTACTTTTATGCGTGATTATTGACTTCTTTTTAGGTCTGATGATGCCTTAAAGGCGAAACATGTGACCGATTAGTTGTTTTAAATATTAAATTTAATGAGACCGGGACTTTGTGTTGGTTCTTTTGCTTCAATATTATATTCAGGTCTCTTAGAGAAATATGGACACTTTTTTTGATTTATACTATTATATGCCTCGAACTTTTGTTTCAACCAATCAATGAGGCACTTGCCTTCTGACTAGCTTCATAAAAGATGAACTTTATACTTATTTTTGTTTTACACTTTTTTAAATAAAATCCCCATATTTAAAAAGAAAATGGGCTATACAAATTTGGTACATTTTTATACCTAAATTTGATATTGGTAATACTACGACATCTCTGGTCTTCTCCTGTCAACAAATAATTCTATTTTCCGTGACTATGCAACCAAACATATACAGGGTGCTACAAATTCGACATACGAGCATTGGAATCTCGGAAACCATAGAAGTAAGAGAAACGGTTAAGGTTGAGACACAATCAAAAACTTAAGGTATAAGAAATAAGATTTATGATATAAGATTTAAGATTTAAGAACGAACATATCTTGTCCTATGTAAACAACGCACAATGAAATTTTTAGAATTAAGGAATAAGATTTAAGCTTTAAAAACCCGATTTGTTGGTTTTAAGAAATAAGGAATAGGAAATCGGCCAATCAGAAGTGAGCATGTTTGTTAGGTTTGACTTTTGACAATTTAAAAACCTCAAAAATATACATACCTACTACTCAAAATAGTTAAGCAATTTTTTTGCAAGCCTTCCATATTTTTTAAAAGTATAGGTGAGTTTGTCAAAGTTGTAAAAATAGTTTGTATTTGTAAACAGAAAAGTGGGGTTGGGACAATAGTTTAGAATTTAAAAATTGCGCCGTTTTTAAGTAACCGGATTGGTTAAATTTAGGTTATAAAATTTTAATTCTGTTCTGTACTCCTATACTCCTTAACACTTAACACCTAAATCTTAAATCCTATTCTTTATTCCTTAAGTTTTTGATTGTATCTCAGCCTTTAAATGGGGGCAAAGTTGTGCAATTCGGTGCCGATTAAAATGCCGCTTTAAAAGCTTTAAAATTCCGGATACTTGCCAGGACCGGACTGACAAATGTAAAATATGAATTTAAAAAAAAATAAGCAAAGGCAATTAATTTTTTAAGTGAGGAATGAAACACAAAGTCTGCTCCACTAATTTAATAAATAGGTTCAGATTAACATCCCAAACATGTTTCAAAGGCATAAACCTTCATCTTCAGTGGGTAATTATTAAGATGTTGTTATTTATGAAGAGACCAATGACATTGTTACGTTTTTTTTTTTTATAAACTAATGTTGCAGAAATTTCATTCAACATCTTAATAATTACCCACTGAAGATGAAGGTGTATGCCTTTGAAACATGTTTGGGATGTTAATCTGAACCTATTTATTAAATTAGTGGAGCAGACTTTGTGTTTCATTCCTCACTTAAAATATTACTCCACTGTGAGATGGACTACTTCCATAAAATTAATTTTTTATGATAAAGTAATACTGCCATTACATTTTGAGGGTAGGAAGGTTTAAAAATCGGTAAAAAAAAATCCAGGTCCGCATTTGAAAAAATAAAGTTGATGTTGGCCGCTCGGAGAAGAAACGTCGCATCTTTAGTTTAATAACGTCATATTGTGAAGGAGAAAAAGTTGCAATGACAAAGTGTCATTTATTTATACCTAAATAGCTATTCAAATGAGGTCAGGAAAAAATAAAAACGATTTTGAAAAATTTCGGTTCTTTTCGAATAATATCGGAAGTATTCGGAATTTTAAAACTTTTAAACCGGCATTTTAGTCAGCACCGAAATGCACAACTTTGCCCCTATTTAAGCGTGTCTCTAACTCCTATGGTTTCCGAGATTCCAATGCTCGTATGTCGAATTTGTAACACCCTGTATGATTGAGAAAGGATTTTTTTTATTGGTCAGAATTTGCCATTCCACACGTCATTGGAATAAAACATTTGACAAATAATAATATTATTACCAACTTTAAAAAATAAAAATTGAGTTTCATAAAGTGAAGTATTATAATATAACAGAAAAGTTAAATTCAAGGAAGCCCCCCTAATAAATTTCAGAGAACATTTTTTCACCTTGCCTCAATTAACTTAGCATAGATGGGAGAAAAGCATGTGCATTATGTATGTATGGTGCATAAAAAAAAGAAAGTAGAAGTTATGGTACCGAAGCAGGCAAACTGGAATATATTCCAATATTTTTGGAAACCACTGAAGGCAAGGACAAGCACAGGCAAATACCTAGGTACAGGGCCGGATTTAAAGGTGCGGGTCTTGGGGCCACAAGCGGGTGAAGGCCCATAGTTACTTATAGAATATTTTATAATATATTTTTTTGCAATTTTTGAATAGTTTTACCAGGATTGAAAAAATAACTAAAATATTTTCGATCGTGCAACATTGCATTGATTATTATTGATGAAACTAATCTTATTAGGCAAAGGGTGCTTATCGTGATTTTTTCGTCGCAAAATCATTAAGAATGTTCGTGGAATCCAGCTTCAGAAGTAAATCACTTTCTACAGATGACAGGCAACACCAAATACATCCGCAGATCAATTTCTATATTCGGAAATGTTGCACTGAAATGATTATTCTACAAGATTTCATAATAAAAGAGCTCGTTTTAAGATTAAAAATCTATCAAATGGGGGATATATATCGGCAACATTCAAAATTCTCTGGTAATGCTTTTGAAATTTTTTTCAATTTTTTTTTCGGAAATAATTCGCAAAAATTTTAATTTTTGAAGGCCCTCTCTGTTGCTCACCCCTAAAGGTATGTGCCCTGTACATATTTTCGCCTGCTGATGCCTGAGAGAAGATTCAATATCAAATTACCAGCAATAATACGTTCAAATTGAAAATTGGTATAAAAATTGTCCAGTGGTTGGAAATAATGCTATTTCAAAGTGGACTGGAGAAACTGCAAAGAAGATCGATTTAGGCACAGCAAAAGTGAAAATTCTTAACCATTCACACAAAGCTACGGCTGTAAGTAATTTAAATAAATCTGGGGCAGGCTAGCAAGTGGTAATGAGAAATTGCTGCTGCATCCATTAAACCGCATTTACAGTTGGATTAATAACATTAGAGAAATATCAATCAAAGCCTGAGAGGGGTATCATCCAGTACTTCCCGTGGCCCAGCTATTTCAAACCTGGTAGGAAAATAAATGCGAACGGGTCGAGAACTTTTCACCTTGCGCTCGTATTATTGAAATAATTAGAGTTAACAGTGCTTGCAGATTATTTATTAACACGGTTTCATTTACCCAGATTCTATAATATACCTACTAATTATTATTGAAAGCAATTCTTGTCAAATCCATCTATACAACAGCTGCTCCGCCAATTCTTTATAAGCAACGACAAAACCAAAGAAAAGTTTTAATAGTTGGTAACACCAATACGTTCCGAACCGTTTACTTGAAAAACAGATTTATAGTTAAAATAGTTACAGTTGCTACTTTTGAATCCTCTAATGCTTATAATACTTCAATCAAACTCAACTGAAGGAACAAATAAACAGTTGGCAAAAGAATCTTTGCAAATTATAGCCATAATATCGAGACAATCGGTGCTACCTAAAACGGGATCTAACTAGTTGTTTCGCTGTTTCAATTGACTATGTATATACAGTATTAATTAAAAAGTTGTAAGAGATAGGAGAATGCTTAATTGACCTAATTTCCTAAAAGTCTTGATTTGTGTCTCTTTAAACCCCTTCAACTGTGCCTTAGCAGGCTATCCATTATGTACTTAAAGGTTATTTTACTAATGATGCTCTTGTCCTCCTCCAGTTTTCAACCCCATAACCGCTGCGAATAAAGCGAAAAAGAATCCTGCCAAGCCTGTGGCGCCTGTAAGTAAAACAAGGCCTCCAATCAAAACAGGGATAAGCGTAAAAAATTTTAGTTTGTACGCTATAAGTAGAGGCATCATATACTTTTTCATCTTTTTCTTCATCCCTCCTTTTTTTCGGCCTCTGGCGTATTCATTGCTGTCTTCAAGGCCCGTGTCTGAAAATACAGGAAAATAATTGAAACCGATGGTGTAACTTTTTGATTTTTTGGAGAAAAAGTCATTTCTTAAAAGAAGTTTTGCTTATTATCACAATAAGTGATAAAAATTACGATAGAATGGTATACAAGGTATTTATTTTTTAAAAATCATGTGCCATGTAATGATTCGTTACCCAAAAATAATAAAAAAAAAATAGTTCTAATCAACCTTTTACCAGAACAGATTTTCCTATCTTTTTCGAAATTCCTAGCAAACGGACATGATCACGTCCACAACTTTGTTTTTTTAGTAGGTCAAGATTTAGGTCAGGATTGCCATTGTTGTGAATTTTCGGCTTTAAGTAACCCTATAGAAAATAATCTTATAGTGTTAGATCAGTGCATCGAGCCGGTCAGACCATTGTGATTTGACACATGATTGTTCATGCAGTTATAAATTCGTAATGTAGGGTAAATCTTCCGGTTTTCTTGTACTTTGGTAAATAAGGGGTTTCAAAAACCTTACAAATAAAAGTAAGTACTTTATTTAAATTTAATTTTTAAAAGTTTTTAACACCCTGTAGATTAGCGTGGTTAACAACTGTTTATCGCAAAAATATTGATGTTTCTTTAAGTACTATTTAAGAAAACACATAAAAAACGTGAATGTGGTTACTAATTCTGATTAGCAACTGGACAAACAAAGAAAATGTTGTAAATTATGGGATATTTTAACGAGGGATCCTGTGGCAGAGTTTAAGTAAAATGTTTTATTTATTAACTAAATAATACTGTTATTTTACGAATAATTATGACAAAGGTAATTTAAGAAAGATAGTGCTTTTAAATTCCGACGAAGTCACATTAAATGGTAGTTTCACAAGATGAAAATGTTTTATTTCGTAGAGGTAATTTAAAAAAAAAAACTAAAATAAAATTGAGAAAGCACTTTAGATGTAATCTACATGATCTTTTATAAAAACAAAAATAAGTCTTTTCAACTTTAAGTTAAGGGTCTAATGGCATCATTTGCACTTGGCCTATAAGTTTAGTCATCTCTATACAACTAAATGAAAACCAGGTGTGAGCATTAATTTCTGTATTAATAAAACATGTCCCTTCTATAGGGTAGATATAACTTTATTACACATTTATATACAGTTAGGGCAATTAAATCCGGACACCAATGTTATAACGTTCTTGTAAACCGTTTAATTTTTGCATAACCTTGTGTTTTATGCCATGTCTTGCAGTACTATTTGACACTTCAAATGTTTTAACTATTTTTAGGCATAATTTTAGCTTTCTCCATGTACGTAATGGTAGATGTGACATAGTCATAAAAATAGAACTGACAAAATGAAAATGGCAGTTTTTTATAAATTTCCTTTACGTATAGTACACTGATCAAGGTATTACGTAAAAATGTGTTTAAGTTACTTTTATTAATACTTCCTAGAAGGTCCCCAAGTCAATTGACTTAACAAATTAGATTGTACAAAAATATTAATTTATCTAATCTATAGAAGATGACAAAAATATTTTTAGGTTGACACATATTATGATTTTATAAGAAATGGCATTTTTTAAATAAAATAAGCATTAAATTACGCCTGTTTTGCAGCACTTTCAATAATTAAAATAAGTTGAAGTAAGTATTTAGTTTAAAGTTTTGACCATGTATCTAGCCGAATGTTTATACAGAATGGCACAGACAAATATGTTATATGGCAACTTAGCAGTTTTTTACCTGACTCTTCTGAATCCATTGGTATACCGGTTTGAACAGTCCAAGTCGCAACAGTCGGAAAAATAGATAAAGCTTCCTGCCAAGATTTTGCTGCATTTTCATCGATATCAAAAGTTTTCGTCATGGTTTCCTTTTTTTCTTCATTACAGCTACCGTCAAAACACTTTATCCATAAAATCAATAAAAATAACCAAAAAGTCCGGTTCATTTTACACAAAACGCTCAAAATTAACTAATGTCACTTTACGTAAATCGGTTGAAGCATAATAAGCCAACTAGAGCTGTTTCATTTATTTTGGTTAAAGCTATTAAGACCGTTGAAGCTTTTTTTTACAATGCGACGCGTCCCACCACTGTCAAGTCGTTAGCAGTAATGCCAACTTGGCTCGCTGACATATTGTTGATATTTTATCTTGTTGTTTGTCGCTGTTTGAATATTATGAACTGTTTCAGGTATAATGTTGAATATTACCTCCGTTTACGCATGAATTCGTTTAATTGGATTGTTCGAACCGTACAATTTTTGCGGTATTTCAGTGGCGCACTTTTGTCAACTGCCGGGAATTATTGATGATTGATGGGCTTAAAAAAATTGAATGTTACTTAAATATCGCCCACTCTTGGCGAACTGAACCATGGACTTTTTTTGGTAGGGTAGTCTCGGTAAATGGATCAATTAATAATTGGTTTACAAAAATTGACAATAAAAGAGTAAAAACATAAATTAAGCCCATGAGATTAACATATACCTTACTATTAAAAAACGTTTACTATTAAATATTATAGGTGTATTACAACTAGCTACAATGCGTAAAACAATAGTCTCAATTTAGAATTATTATTAAGAAAGAAATTGTATTAAAAAACGAACTTTCGAAATCAACTCATTTTATTTTTCAAGTCAAGCTAACAGGGTCTGAGAAAAAGTACATATCGACGACGAATAAATTAATAATTTAATAATTTGATAACAGTAATACAATACCTTTGTTATTGTATAGTGGCTTAATAACTTCACAATTTATTAGCCGATTTAAACCAAATTTTGTACAGTTATCTAAAAGGATCTTATGTACGGAATGAAGATATTGTCGTTGTTGCCAGCTAGGCAGTTTGTCTTGAAATCAAACAAATTTAAAGTTTTTATATGAAACACCCTGTATTTTTGATTTTTAGATTCTACGTTGCATTTGTTACCATTTTGATACAACATTATTTGTTCGTAAGATCAGTAGTTTTCGAAACAACGAGTATAATTAAAAAAAATTATATTAAATGTTCAAATTGTTTCCCCTGTATAGCTTTACAGTGAGCTAATTGAGAATAAAATGTTTGAATTGTGTTAAATATCATATTATGTGGTGTTATTAATTGAAATTCGTTCAAAATTAAGCTGCAAATCAGCCAGATGTTGAGGTTTTGTGGTATAAACTTTGTTCTTCAAGGGTCTCCATAAAAAGTAGTCATTAGGTGACAAATCAGGGAACCTAGGTGGCAACTTGATTGTACCCCCTCTACCGATCCACCTCTTCGGAAAAGTGTTGTTTAAAAGTTGGCGCACGCTTCGACCAAAATGAGGAGGAGCTCCGCCCTGTTGGAAGAATGTACTTGCATAATTTGGACTCATCATATTTCGTGTAGTAGGCACTATTTGCATTTCCAAGAGCTCAAGATAAAGTTGAAGTGTCAAAAATGGGCCGATCTTGTGGTTACCCACACATTCAATTTTGTAGGTTGTTGTGTATGATCTTCTCTCATCCAGTGGGGATTTTAATTGTCAATTGACTTTCCATTCAACATAATGTTGCTTCATCCGAAAATACCATAAAGGTTGAGTTTTGCATATGTTTTCTCGTACGTCTGTCTCGATTTTTCGGAAAGTTGCAATGGCAACTTCAATATTGGCGTCCAGTTTTATGACATATGTTCAGTTTTAGAAAAAATGATATTAAAATGGTTGCTTCTGATTCCGAGGGTGACCCTTCGGCATTGGGCAAGACGCTGTCGATTCCCTACTTTCCAAAAAATCTCAAGACAGACGTACGAGCAAACATATGCAAAATTTCAATATTGGTGTACAGGGAAAGGAATCAACAATAGCAGCAAAGAAAAGGTTATTCTCACAGATTTCGAACATCTTTCAAAACCTAGCAAGCCTTCATCGCTTTGGGAATATTATTCTTTGCTGCGTTCAGTTAATCAGTAACGAGAAAAGTAGTCAAAGTTTGAGAGAACTGCGGATCCCCCCTCCACTTTTTATGACCTTGACCTTGACCTAACCCGAATGACCTTGGATGACCTTGACCTAACCCGAATGACCTTGACCTTGGATGACCTTGACCTAACCCGAATGACCTTGGATGACCTTGACCTAACCCGAATGACCTTGGATGACCTTGACTAACCCGGATTTGACCTTGACCTTGAACTTGACCTTGACCTTGACCTTGACTTTGACCTTGACCTTGAACTTGACCTTGACTTTGAACTTGCCCTTGGATTTGACCTTGACCTTGACCTTGACCTTGACTTTGACCTTGACCTTGAACTTGACCTTGAACTTGACCTTGACTTTGACCTTGACCTTGAACTTACCCTTGGATTTGACCTTGACCTTGACCTTGACCTTGACCTTGACATTGACTTTGACCTTGACCTTGAACTTGACCTTGACTTTGAACTTGCCCTTGGCTTTGACCTTGATCTTGAACTTGATTTTGTGACCTTGACAATTATAGTGCACACCTGCTTGCCATCTATATAAACGAGTTGTAGTCGTTTCATTTCTTAGTGCAAGTTCCGAGTTTGTGAATTGTATAGTTAGCAATCATGAATTATTACAAGTGTGAAAAGTGTGATATGTCGTTTACTCGCTCAGCTAATATGTTACGACATCAAAGAGAATCTTGTGGAAAAAGATTTGATAATGCTGTTGTTGGAGATAAGCGGCGAAGAATTGATGGTGGTGCATCTACATCAACTATGCAGAATTGTGCAGTATGTGACGTAATGGTTCCACGTGGACAGATGTCAGCCCATTCAAGAACGTCAGACCATAAAAATAAATCTTGTGTGCCACTCTGTGATGGTGTTCAGCTAATAAATTCTGCATTTAAAAATAGAATCGCATCATATCATATTAGCAGTGAAAATGAACATGTGGACTATTCAGCATTTTTTGCTGAAATTGAATCGAAAGTGTTGCAGTTAATAATGGAGATACTACGTAGAGAACATACGTTGAAAATAAATATGGTGGTTGTCGGCAGATATTTTCTTCCAACGCAGGAATTGTTTAGTGAGAAATCTTTTAATACCAGCAATGAAATAGTTGCGGTAGGAAGCGATTTGAAGGATGTTTACAAATCATTTGTAGAGGCAATGAAGGTGCAGTCTACAGAATTTCAAGAGAAAGATTCAGGTATGGTAGAATAGAAAAGTTTCCCTTTATAGTTAGTTTTAATGTGAAATACGATAATTTAATTATCCTTTTTTTGTTTTGCAGGGTGGGCCCTAGAAAAAATTCTATACTTGGAGGTGAATATTAATAAGTATGCACCCATTGGTGGTTCATCCTACATAAAGTTGCCAAGATTTATCGAATACAAGAAAGCTATTATCAATGTGATGAATCAGGACCAGTGTTGTTTTGCTTGGGCCATAATGTCAGCATTATTTCCGGTAGTCGCAGATCCCTCACAACTTAGTTCCTACCCGCACTACAGCACCTCATTGAACTTTACAGGTATGGATTTTCCAGTAAAATTGTGTGACATAAAAAAGTTTGAGGCTTTAAATAATATTTCCGTTAATGTATATGGTCTAGAATCTTATTTTAAAAATAATAAAATACTTTATGAGGTTGTCGGCCCATTACGATATGCTACAGAAAAGCTACCAATACATGTAAATTTATTGTTAATAACTGAAGATTGTAATATTAAAAATTCCGATGATGAGCATGTTTGTGAAGAAAACTGTATAAAAAGTCATTACTGTTGGATAAAAGATTTGTCTCGTTTAGTTTCCAGTCAAATATCGAAACATAATGGGCAATTATATTTTTGTGATGGGTGTTTAATCTCCTTCGGCTCACCAGGAGCTTTAATATTACATCAAAAGCATGACTGTAAGCATATCTATGCGCTGACACCCTCAATGGATCGCAAAATAGATAAATTTGGAAAGAGTGTACCTGAAAATATTTTAAAATTTGAGGGTATCGAAAAACAAATGCGTGTTCCCTTTGTTGTTTACGCGGATTTTGAATCCGTTTTAAAACCTATCGAGACAGTAGAACCAAATAATCAAAATTCTTATACTGTTAAAAGTTTAAAACATGAGCCATACTCTTTTGCATATTTAATTAAATGCTCTTTTGATGATTCCTTATCCAAGTTTGAGCTATATCGGGGCACTGATGCCGCCAAAGTTTTTGTGGATCGTATCGAGACAGATTTAAGGTTCCTTTATAATACATATTTGAAAGATATAAAACCAATGCACCATTTAACAGCCACTGAGCAACAAGAATTTGAAAATGCTACGACATGTGGGATATGTGAGCGATCCTTTGAGGGTAATGATGGTAAAGTTAAAGACCATTGCCACATAACTGGCAAGAAAAGATATGGTGCCGCACATTCCATTTGTAATTTAAATTATCAAATACCAAACTTTATCCCCATTATTTTCCACAATTTAAGTGGTTATGACAGCCACATGTTTATAAAGGAATTATGTCGATATGGTGACAAAATTGAAGTTATAGCTCAAAGTAAGGAGAAATATGTATCATTCACAAAGAGTATTTACATGCATGACTACATTGATCGAAAAACCGGGCAAACCAAGCGGAAAAATTTAAAGTTGCGATTTATTGACAGCTTTAAATTTTTATCAGCATCTCTGGAAAATTTGGGTAATGGTTTAAATGCTAATGAATTTAGAGAAACTCGAAAACATTTTGTTAACGATGATGAATTTAATTTAATGCGTCAAAAAGGCGTTTTTCCCTATAGTTTTATTGATTCTATCGATAAAATGAATAATCGCAATCTTCCAACAAAAAATGAATTTTATGATAATTTACGAGAAGAGCATATCAGTGATGAGTGCTATGTAAGGGCTAAAGAAGTGTGGCGCTTGTTTGCATGTAAGAATTTGGGTGATTATTCGGATTTATATTTAAAGTCTGACGTATTGTTATTAACTGATGTTTTTGAGC
The DNA here is from genome assembly GCA_963920685.1 of Polydrusus tereticollis. Classification (NCBI taxonomy): domain Eukaryota; kingdom Metazoa; phylum Arthropoda; class Insecta; order Coleoptera; family Curculionidae; genus Polydrusus; species Polydrusus tereticollis. The sequence goes on from OY987328.1 coordinate 140,963,688, forward strand.
AATTTCGCGATACATGTTTAAAAGTTTACAAACTCGATCCTGCGCAGTATTTTACCCTTCCAAGTTTATCATTTGATTGTATGTTGCGCATGACCAAGGTGGAGTTAGAACTGCTAACGGATATTGATATAATTCATTTTTTCCAAAAGGGAATTCGCGGTGGCATAAGTCAGTGTACAGATAGAATGCATATTGCCAATAATTCATTTTTACCAAATTTTGACCCCAACGAACCTTCTTCATTTATAAGCTATCTGGATGCAACAAACCTATACAGTCATAGTATGTCCCAAACTTTACCATTAGGCGGTTTTAGATGGCTCTCAGCAGGTGAAATACTTGATTTAAATATTTTGGCTGTTGACGATGATAGCCCGCAAGGATATGTTTTCGAAGTGGATGTTCATTACCCTGAAGAATTACATGATGCACATTCTGATCTTCCGTTCTTAGTAGAAAACATAATACCTCCTACCGAGACAGCAAAATTACCAAAATCAATTCCGAATTTAAACGACAAAAAGAGATATGTTGTTCACTATAGAACGCTAAAACAAGCCATCTGCAACGGTCTAATGGTAATGCAAACTCATAGAGTGTTAAAATTCGATCAATCTAAGTGGCTAAAGAAATACATTGACTTTAACACTGAACTGCGAAACTCAGCCACAACAAAATTTGGTAAAGACCTTTTTAAATTAATAATAAATGCTGTTTTTGGTAAGACCATGGAAAACGTGGAAAAGCGAAAAGACATTAAATTGATTACTCAATGGGAAAGTAGTCGCGGTAAAGTTGGAGCTACGGCATTAATTTCTCGCCCGAATTTCAATAGCCGCTCCATATTTTCTGAAAATTTTGTTGCGATTCACATGGATAAATTAAAAATTATGTACAATAAACCAATATATATAGGATTTTCCATATTGGACATATCAAAAACAGTAATTTATGATTTTTTCTATAACTTCATTAAGAAAAAGTTTGGCAATAATGCTTCCCTACTTTACACCGACACGGATTCGCTTATAATAAAAGTGTCGACCGATAATTTTTATCGCACAATAACAGAAAACCCAAACATGTTCGATACATCAAACTACCCAGAAGAAAATAAGTTCAATATAGTTAAAAGTAAATCCGTATTGGGTAGGATGAAGGATGAATTTCCAGGTGATCCAATAATTTCTTTTTATGGCACTGGAGCCAAAGCTTACTATGTAAAATCTGTAGGCAACGAATTGAAAAAAGCTAAAGGGATTAAAAAGTGTGTTATCGAGAAAGAACTTTATCAATTACCGGAAAATCGTCGAACAAGGTGGGTTAATATTTCGAAAAATGAAAACCTTTCGAAGTGAATTACATGATGTTTATACGCAGGTTATAAATAAAGTTGCTCTGTCGCACAACGACGATAAACGTTATGTAATTCCAAATAGCACAAAAACGCTACCTTGGGGGCATGCAGACATAGAGTTTTTTAAGTCAGACCCTGAACGTAATGCAGAAAATTTATTGCGCGTAATACAATTGCTTTTATAAAAAAAAAATTGTCCGCTGGAAAGTCCATATTAATAATATTTTAATTAACTGTTTTAGTAGTTTAAATGTAAAGTAGCTAAAATGCCATGTTTGCATTAGTAAGTGAAAGATGAAAAAAAAAGTGTTTATATGTAATATAACTGAAATTATGTAAAATAAGTAAATTTAAGAATAAAATAAGTTATTCAATTAGTTGAGACCCGAACGATCCGCTGTAGAAGTAGTTTCGTCCTTGGGAAGTCGTGACGTCAAGAAAGACCGAAGAGGGTAAACTTGTTGGCTGGGTTTGAGAAGTGGGGGTGGTCTTGACGTGTATAAAGGAAGACGACGCACGAGCAGCGGATCAGTTCGCAGTTGTTGTACGACTTGTGTTAGTGGCGTTAAAGACCAAAAACAAAGTTAAAAAATGGAGAGTGACCTAATGTCTTTATTTAGTTTCGGTAGTGCGGCTGAAGAAGCAATGCTAGATGGGTTTGACCCCTCATCAGTGTTAACACCACGCACGGTGGAAGAATGGGTGTCGGAGCAGCGCAACTTGACCGAGCAGGGTGCGGAGGAACAGGCCGAGGACGCGGCATGTGCTGAGATGGTGGCGGAGATTTCTACCCGTCAACAGCAGGATCGCGAGTCGAACGTCGTCATTCTCAGCGACGTAATTGTGAAGGAGGCGAGTCCAGCAGCTGGTTGTGGTGGTGGTGGCGGCGGCAAACTAGAGAAATTTCTCAAGATGCCTGCCTTGCGGAGTTTGTCACTGAAGAAGAAGCAGAAGAAAAATACCGCTCGTGTTCCGCCAACAGACCAACCAACTTCCTCCGCAGCGTCAACTGCCGAAATTATTGTCGTCGAGGGGGATGAGGAGACAGAGCACAGGCTGTCCTTTAAGAGACCCCAATCTCCGCTTGCAATAAAAGCGTTAAAGAAGCGACGGATTGAAAATATTGCAAGTGGGGAAGGCGAGCCTCAGTGGTTGGGTGAATTTACACCCAGCCAAAGGGACGCGCTTGCGGCAGCGTTGAAAGTGCGACAAACAATAATAAGTGAGATGGAACAAAGTGAAAGTGTAGTGACGGACTGCGATAGACAAATTTTAATTTTAAGGCAAAAGATGAAGGCGGCGCAGGAGAAAGTCGCAAAGTGCAAGCAGCGGCTTAAACACTTTAGCCACTTTCCCTACTCCGCCGAAATGTAATATATTGTTTAGCAGTTAGTTTTAGGTTTGTTGTTTAGAATTTAGAAGTAGATATTAGTAATGTATGTTGTGTATTGTTGTAAGAATTTTAATTTTAAAAATTAGTCAGTATGTATGTAATAATTGTAAATATATAAATATGTATATACTATATACTTGGAAATTAAAAATGTTGCAATAATAAAATATAAGTTGTTTTATTTAAATAAAGTTAGGATGTAGGATAACTAATTTAAAAGTCAACCACATGCGCAGCATGTAACTGTACATAGAGACACACATAAATAGACTAAATTATCAGGAAGAAAGCATTACGTGCACCTACTTAATTGGAATGGGTTCTTATTAATTTTTCTAGGTATTTGGCTTAACTTTATAGCAAGAAAATAAGAACTAAAATTGTTTGGGCCGCCCTAATGTATAAGTCCTCATTTTCAAATTTCATTTGTTGCATTAAATAATCCAGGTAGAACCATCATTGTTATAAACAATTTTAATTTTTTTAAGGCATTTCCCTTCATTTTAGCGACATGAAGTATAGAACTAAAAATGTTTAGCTTAGCGTAAAGTGCAAGTCCTCATATTTAAATTTCATTAATTGCATTAAATAATCCAGGTAGTACCATCATTGTTATAAACAATTTTAATTTTTTTAAGGCATTTCCCTTCATTTTAGCGACATGAAGTATAGAACTAAAAATGTTTAGCTTAGCGTAAAGTGCAAGTTCTCATTTTTTAATTTTATTTATTGCATTAGATAATCCAGGTAGTACCATCATTGTTATAAACAATTTTAATTTTTTTAAGGCATTTCCCTTCATTTTAGCGACATGAAGTATAGAACTAAAAATGTTTAGCTTAGCGTAAAGTGCAAGTTCTCATATTTAAATTTCATTAATTGCATTAAATAATCCAGGTAGTACCATCATTGTTATAAACAATTTTAATTTTTTTAAGGCATTTCCCTTCATTTTAGCGACATGAAGTATAGAACTAAAAATTTTTGGCCTGTCTTAAAGTACAAGTTCCCATTTTTTTAAATTTTATTTAGAGAATAAAAATTTTTCGTAGGATTCATATGGAAAATAAACCCTTATTTTTAGGGTGCATGGTACCGCCCCTATTAATAATTGCAATTTGTAGGAAAACTATAGATTGTAGCGAAAAAATGTATTTGGGAATTTTATAGAGAGAATTTTTGTGTTGATGAATCCAATTTTCAAATTAAAAAAATATTGAGCTTTAAAAACGGGGTTTTCAGCCAACCCTGTTTTTTGTAACTTTGACGTCTTATAGCGTCGAGACGGATAGAAATAGAAAAAAACGCGCGAACACGGGTCAAATATTTTTTAAAGCATGACTGGAAAAAAAAGTTTTTTTGGGAAAAACGTGAAAATTTCGGAAAATTGCAAGAAAGTTTAGAATTTGTTTCGAGGAAAACCGTCCACTTTAGGGAAAATTGTGTTAGAGCAAAAATTTTAGAGTGCAACCGTTTCTACGGGAATCTTGTCATAAAATTATGAAAAAGGTGAGGAAAAAATTTTTACGGCCGATATAATTTCCCATTTTTTTTTTAATGACAAATGTTGACTTTGTGCGTCATTTGCAAAAAAACGATAAACGGAAGGGTAATAGCCTGTTTGGAAAAGTTGTAGAGGCAAGCTTTGTGAATAAGAATCCAATTTTCAAAATTCAAAAAGTAAATTTAAAAAAAAATGTTTTTTAAAAATTTTGTTTTTTTGCAACTTTGACGCCTCGCAGCGTCGGAACGGATAGAAATAGAAAAAAACGCCGCGACACGGGTCAAATATTTTTGAAAATATAACGGGAAAAAATTAAAATTTACATATGATATGGGGAAAAATCTCAAAATTTTCAAGAAAATGAAGCAGATATCATATATAAGGAAGTAAAAAAGTAAAGTGGACGATGCGGAAAACGCTTGTTCGACCCTGGGGTTGGGGGCGGGTGAGTGGGAGGGGGTGTTGGAGGCTTGAGGGTGGGCGAGACTCCTCTCGAGCGGGAGCCCGATATATATATATATAAGTCTCAAAGCCTGCGCAGTAGGGTTTTAAGCGCTAATTTTTTAAAAAACCGAAGAAATGAAATTGGAAATCGATTCTCCTTAATAAATGAAACAATTTTGCGCCATAAAATTTTTTTGTAAAATGTCTGTAAGTGCGCGAAAAAAATTATTTAAAGTTGAAAATCATGCGCAGACGCTATAATTCACAGTTTTGAAAATATTTACACAAAATAAAGGTGGGAATCGATTCTTCTCAATAAATGAAACAATTTTGCGCCATAAAATTTTTTTGTAAAATGTCTGTAAGTGCCCGAAAAAAATTATTTAAAGTTGAAAATCATGTGCAGACGCTATAATTCACAGTTTTGAAAATATTTACACAAAATAAAGGTTGGAATCGATTCTTCTCAATAAATGAAATAATTTTGCGCCATAAAATTTTTTTGTAAAATGACTGTAAGTGCCCGAAAAAAAATTATTTAAAGTTAAAAATCATGTGCAGACGCTATAATTCACAGTTTTGAAAATATTTACACAAAATAAAGGTTGGAATCGATTCTTCTCAATAAATGAAATAATTTTGCACTATAACATTTTTTTGTAAAATGTCTGTAAGTGCCCGAAAAAAATTATTTAAAGTTAAAATACAAAAACTTGTTCACTTTGCATTGAAATATTGTATTTGTATTAAACACAATATGACACACTAGATCACAACTAAACTACGATAAGTCTTTCTGTGGCCCTGAAAAGGGCCGGGTAGTGCAGGGTAGTTGTAAGGGCCTAATTCCTAGGCACCTCACCACGGGCAACCAAGATCGAGCGGGGTGCAGCTCGATAAGGCTGGGGGGGATCGGGAACGGCGGCCTGTGCTGGCCGTGGAGTTGTTGCCGCGACCGGTCTTGGTCTAGGTGCAGCACGTCTTGACTGCTGCGCAACCGGCCTCGGGTGGTGTGAGCACCATCTTCTTGTGCTCAACCGCAACCTTTTGCATGTCGCACAACACCTGCGACATAATCCCGAAGGGTCCATGTGTATGCGCCACTTGCTGCATTTCACACACTGCCGCCGCTCCTTAATTGCGGTAGGTTTTACCACCGCAAACTCCTTATTGGGGAATCTCTCCTGCAGATACTTCACGATGTTTTCCATGTTGAAGTTCGTGATGGAATGGTGCTCTCTTGGGGCGACTAACGTATTTATAGAGTAAAAAAGGGCTCACACATGCGCATTACGAGACCGCGCACATAAACAAACTAAGTTATAAGGAATTTTCCTACTAACAGATTAAAGCATGGATCCAATCGAATAGGTAAAATCATCATTCTCGCGGTAAATACATCAGTTAGTTGCAAGCTACGATGGCGGAACATCATTCAGATCTTTTTATTGACATACAGGGCTTTCAATGTTCTTTTGCATTTTTCCCAAAAGAATTAGCCATTTACGATGGCGTTCGAATATCAAATTATTTATTTAAAGCTCCTTTTCATAAAAATATGTTGTCTGTTGATGAGCTTAAGACTGTCAAATATGCCGAAGATTACCATGGACTGAAGTGGGATTCCGGAAATTTGGAACTCTGCGAAATTAATAATATATTGAAACATGTGTTGGATTTGTATCAAATACCCAGGATCTACGTAAAAGGAACACAGAAAGCAAATTTTCTTAAAAAGTTTATAAGTGAAAAAATTATCATCAATATTCCCTGTGAGCGACAACCGAAACTAAGTACATTTAAGAAGATTCCCGAGTGTTTTTTCCATAAAAGTGCCCAGGCCTGGCACTGCGCTGCATCCAACGTAAAATTATTATACAATTATAAAAACTGCTACTAATAAAAAATATATGATTATTTACTTGTTTTTTTTTTTTATTATTCGTTAGTAATAAATACACTTTCTCTAGCTATCTAGCCAGCATTAATTTGCACCTAATTGTGATATAAAAATATAAATCATAATAAATTCCTAAATTTATTCAATAAAGAACTAGACTGCTCGAAAAAATAAAAGTCTGTATAAAACATATTATGTTTTCACATGTTACCAAACTTATACACTTAGCATGTAAATATCATATGTTTTAAACACAATATTGCACACAAATAAGTGACAACTAAACTACGATCAAAGTCTTTTTTTGGTCCCTTTCGGGACCGAGGTAGGTGTGGAGGTTGGGGGTGTATCGATACTACTTGATATGTAACAATGGTTAAGTGAAGACTTAACTACTGTTACATACCAAGCAGCTCTCCGTCTCCATTATGATGAAGACAGGTTTACTGCAAAGCTTACATATGGTTGATGGCGGTTGCTGCTGCGCCTCCTCATTACTCCACGAGACATGTCGGATGATTCTTTCGGGGCTATAGTCCCGAACACGATACCACGAATCCCAGCATTTCACACATGCCACAGCGTCTCTGTCACCATAATAGTAGGAATACACCCAGCAACGCCCTTCAAAGTCGCGTTCAATTCCTTCATCAGCCATCGTAATGGTTGAAAGATTGAACCAAGTATGAGCTACATCAGTATTGTCATCGTTTTTATAGTAAAATTTCGTAGTGGGAATGGTAGTGGGGGTAAAATCAGTGTTGTAAACGACTTAACTATAAGTTTTGAGAGAAACAGAGGCACCATATGACAACGTCTCAGTTTCTGTACACCAGCCAAAGACCAATCTTTCATTGTGTACTAATATTCCGATCAACGAAATTGACATTTAACAACTAACTACGCTCAAGTCTTTATGTGGCCCTCCGAAGAGGACCTGGGGAAGGGGGTTGGGGTGGGTCAGGGTTCGGGCGGTCGCATAGGAAAGAGAATAGGACTTATCGTAGTCCTTCTACGGAGTGGTTGAGTCCGCAGGACCGGCATCCATATCATCTTCAAAATCCCACCAAGATGTGGAATCGGCTGAACCGCTAAAGTCATCGCTGACTTCTACCGGTCCCGCATCCGATGTGGAGTCTGCCGGTCCAGTGGTCTCAACATTTGCAACTCGCCTCGATGGTGGTGGTATGTTGGGTCGAGCAACAATTTCAGTCTTATCGCTAAACAGCGACGAGCCACGGCTTGCAGGTCCTTCTTGGGGTCGAGGAACATATTCAGTCTCATCGCTAAACAGCGACGAGCCACGGCTTGCAGGTCTTTCTTGGGCCATGTCCAAGATGTATATGAATTAATTGTGAAGCTGAACTAGTATTTATATGCTAACATTGTAGTGGGGGATAATAATATTTGAATGTTCTGTCATCGTTTATATAGTAAGATTTCGGAGTGAGAATCAGGGTTAAATCGGCGCTGTAAATGTCGTGCTAACTATGAGTTTTGAGAGAAACAGAGGCCCCATATGACAACGCCTCTGTTTGTGTACACCAGCCAAAGACCAATCTTTCATTGTGTACTCCAGCTCTAGCATTTAAGCAAACCATCCCCACTTCATGTTGAAATGAACATCGTTTGCATAAACGTTATAAGCTCTCCCAACTTGTCTTACTTGTAATAAAATTTACCTTCTATTACAAATAAGACAAACCCTTTGAGGTGTTATCAAAAACAACCTCGCATCACAAACGAAGCACTTCTCGTGGTTTCGTAAGTTCCTACCGATCCTATGCGTCGAATGTGTTTGGTAGTGGATATCCTCAGGTGTTCCATGACGAGCCGTGGCATAGCACGCCAAACACAACAAGTGATAACCACCAACACGCACATAGGACAACATGCGGCAGTAAACTTCACCCAGATGTTGGGCTGGAATATTAACATTCCGATTAACAAAGTTTATTCTTCGTTCCAATGGGATATTATTATTATTCTGCCCCTCATCACTAGCGAAACCTTCATCATCAGAGCTTGTTGCCATCGTGATGATTGAGTTAGAAATAAAATAAACTTTGAAAGTTGTGCTGCTTTTATCTCATTATCCCCACCTACTTTTACAAATATGCTAGCTATTTTGTGTGTTATGGCGTGTGTCTGTGTGCTTGCCCAATGGTATTATAAAATAAAACCATAGAAATACTAAATATCTAAGTTTATTATTATAATTATTATTATTATTATTATAAAGTTATAAAAAGAAACTACAAAACTTAGATTAAAATATAGATTTGTTAGTAACTGAACCGTTTAAGATATTATAACTTAAGAATGAGTCGTGAATAACCAACGCATAAACTTTAGTGTCTTTGGGAAATTTACTGGTTCGTGTTTCAAACTCCAATTTCACATCCACGGTGGACGATTTGATAGCTTCTGGCTGATGACTGCAATCAACGATGAAAATGGGGTTGTCAGGATAATCGACGAAATTTAACATTGGGTCGACCATTTCTCGTCCGTAGTAGCTACTTTGGAAATTCGCATAGGTATAGTAAGCTGTCGCATATAATTTTTTTCCAAATTCTAAATTCCACCGTTCATATGGGTAAACAGTAGAATTAAGGTATACTCGAAGGTCACTTATATTGGCTGCAGTAAACTGAGTGGCATCTTTGGCTTTATTGTCGCAATAAGTACTATTCTGAAACCCAATAATCAAATATCTCGGTTTTTCAAGACTCGTGCTAGTCCTTAAAGCTCACACGTCTGATGATGTTTGTCGTAAAGCAGGTAGTTCGTAAAGATCCCATTTACGATATGCCATTGGAATATTTGCGCTATTTACGCCTTTATTCATGCGAGACATTATCTTTAGCTTTTGACGATCATCTGGAATTATATGACGAATTTTCCATTCGATTTTATCAATACCAATGTCTGCTTCCACTTCGCCGACATAACAATTGGTAAAATTTCGAGCGATAATTAAAATAAGCTCTTGCTTAACATTAAAAATTCCTTTCGTATAATCCTCTGCAAAACCCATAAGATACTTTAGCGGGAGCTTTCCGGAAAATACATGGCTTGTGGCATCAACAAGAGCTTGATTATTTTCATTTAGACCCCATCCACAAACCATTAGAGAATTGTTTTGTAAGGCGCCGAAGGATGCCATCGTTTTCAGTGTTGTAGTAATACCTGGTTTTCGGACAACTGCGACTTGTTCACCGCCCATTTCATACCGAATTTCGTCGAAAAGAAATGCTATAGCATTATTAGATAAATAACATTTCTTTGTTGCATCTTTAGGTGTGAACTTTCCTTCGATGTATATGTAACTTTCGGAAACATCCAAGATTATGTCTTGAAAGTGCACAGGAATACGAATTTCATCAGAGTTCTTAAAGGTTGGTGAACCATATGGTTTATAAGTATGTTCCTGTAAACTTATTATGGAGTTCTCGAAGATGGGTTCGGTGAAAACCTCGATTTTTTCACTGGTAGCCGTCATTTTCTAGATTTTCGTATTTTCAAACCAATTGATCGTAAAAAACTGTAATCTCCACGGGAAAGTTGCTGCTGCTGCTGCTGCTGCCGCCGATAAGGTGCTTTCGATCTAATGACTGGATTACGAATGAGCCTGGTTTGCCTACTTTGTTTACTTTTATTATGTTTAACTGAATCTTTCACAGTATGCAACAAACGTTGTTGAGTGTTAAAGCAGTAACCCATACTTATGCTATTTTCTTTAACTCCAATTTAATAATTATCTTCTCACCTCGAAAGTCAATCAGATCTCCGTCGTCATCCAGCGGCTCTTTCGTAATTTTATAACCTGCTTCAACGTCAATATCAAATTCAAATAGGATGTGGCATTTTGACGAGTTCAGGAATGCACCAGAGATTATATTACAATCCACCCGTATAATGCGTACTTTCATAATATCCACATTGTACACTGACTGATGCTTTTCATTTTTTTTTAACACTTTAGCGTCAAACCCCAACATTTTGGCAATACTTTTGTCACCACGCAAATCAATGTCATACTTCGATTTCATCTCACATTTTAACGTATTATTGTTGGCTGTTAACGAAAATATTTCATCACTATCGTTGCGGGTTGACTCTTTTAAAACTGTCAACATAGCTTGACCAATTTCATCAATTTCATATGCTCCTGGTGGAATGGTCAGTAGATGTGATATTTTTTCATCCTTCCTTATGTAACCAAAGGAGTTGTTGTTTTCATCAATGTTAAAAATTGAATTATATGTGTAAAATCCGACAAGTGCAAGACCATATTTACTTGTTGTACTCAGTTCAATGGGTGGATAAAAGTCGGCGCTTAACACGCTCGAGGATCCTGTTAGCGTGAATGTATGCGACATGACTGACGTTAAGTAGCTATCTGTTATGGTTTTTATTATGATTTGCAGCAGCTCAATGGGTTTAATACACTAGCGCTTTTTTTTTTCTTCTCATCTGATGTCGTGTTAATCGAATTTTCAGCTGTTATATTCACATCACTAATTTTGCAGTAACAACAAAATAATTTCCGAGGCAATGGCCCATCACCCACATCCTTGTTGGAATCGTCACTGTCGCTATTGTAATGTTCATAGCAAAACTGATATTTCATCATATCCTCGTCACTTTTCAGTTCATTTGACAGCTTATCCCAAACTAGAGCAATTTCATTTGGTGCCATCGAAATCATTACTTCCTTCGGAACGTTTTCTAATTGTTCGGCAGTCATTTTCAACAATCCACCCACATGTTTAAACACTTTAAGTGAGTGCAAGATCTTTGTGTAGTTATCACGTTCAACTTGTGACGTCAAAGACATAATTATTATTATTATTATTATTTTATATCGGAGAGAAACTTCAAACACAGATGGCCACACCAAACTGAATCGAATTCTTGCTGACGATCGTATGTATAGTAAATGTTTCTCGACGCGTTCGAACCTGTTTGCAAATATCTCACCAATTCGGTAGGTGGTGGCAAATCGCCAAAGCTATCATAGTATGTTACTTCAGAGTTGACTTTTCGATATGCCACCCAATGCGTCCCTACCCCCGATGCGCTATCCAAATTAATAATCGCTGCTTCATACCGTCGGGGACCACGTGCAGGTAATGAATCTCGCATATAAACTCCCCTAAAGTGTGGTATCTTCAGTTTTAAAACATACTTCTCCAGATCGACATTTGATAGCGGTCTATTGGGTAGAGACTCAATTAGTTTTTTGACATATTCCTATGGTTCATAAACAATCCCATACCTGAACGATATGGTTTCAGATATAATCCATTTCCACGTAGTTTTAAAGTAGCACCTGTCTTTTCTGCATTTGCCTTCTTCACGTCCTTGATGGTGCGAACAATGCCTGCTACGCCACCTGCTAACGAGCCTAAGGCTGACAGACCAGCAAATATTGGTATTAATGGTAATACTCCACCAGTTTTAGGAATCGGAATAATTCTAGGCGTGCGGACTTTTCGTTTACCACCTGCTGCTTTTACTGATTTACGAGCTGCTGTAACGGCTATTTTCGATGCATTTAGAATATTCATTTTCTTTCCACCACCTCTTAACAACTCTGCTCGAATCGGACGTCGAACAGCAGAACCAAAAGCTACTTTCTGCACACGCACCCGCTTTCCAACACGTCGCTTACCAGCTCGCCGCTTCCTCTTGGTAATTTTTGAGCGACTCTTCCTTTTGCTTGATGACACACCCATACCAAAACGCTGCTTTGTTTTCATAATATTTGTTACCAACCACGCAGCACTCTTTTCACCAACGCTAGCGTCTGCAGATTTCACTCGTTTCCAAGCACTTTGTTCCAACTCGTAATCTGCTCGTTGTCGCTCACTTATATCGTCTCTATTACGTAAGTAAGCTAAATCGTGCTTCTTACACGCCACGTCCAAAGGATTAATTCCTTGATCACCTCTTTTCACACGTTTAATCACTTTTGTTCCGGGACCGCAATACTGATAACCGGGGATATGCAGCTCCACCGGCAGGTTATTAATTAAGGAATTAACAATTCCTCTTCCAGTCTTAGTCTGTAAACGAGACGATCTACTTCGTCCGGTGATCAGCATCTGAATGACCATTTAAGTGAAAAGTTTGCTATAAGTAGTACCTATTTTATCAATATGCGAATAGTACATTTGAAACAAAAATTTTCCATCGACAATCTCGACGAAAGAGTTGGATGTGGACATGGAGAGAGATTATTAAGGAAACACGGTCCTTTGCTTCCATCATCCATTCGTGGAATAATAATTGGACCTTCGAATTGTGGCAAAACCAATGTTATGATTTCACTACTTACTCACCCCTTGGGATTACGTTTTGAAAATGTTTATATCTACTCCAAGTCACTGTACCAACCAAAATATGAATATTTGAAGAAAATTCTTACACCCATTAAAGGTCTTGGTTATTATGCTTTCAGCGATGCCACGAATATCATGGAACCCTCAGATGCAAGACCCAATTCAATATTTATATTTGATGATGTTATGTGTGAGAAGCAGGATGTTATACGATCATATTTCTGTATGGGACGTCACAAAAATGTGGATGCCTTTTATTTGGCTCAAACATATTCGCGAGTTCCTAAACAGCTTGTGCGAGATAATGCCAACTTTATTATTATGTTTAAACAAGATGAAATGAATATGAGACACGTATTTTCCGATCATGTATCACCCGACCTAAATTTTACACAATTTCAGGAAATGTGCTCGAAATGTTGGGATAATAAATATGGATTCTTGGTTATCGATAAAGATAGTGATGTGAATTCGGGAAGATATCGCAAGGGACTTGATAGCTATATATTTGTTTAACAATGATGAATGCATTCATTTCATTGCTGTTCGGTAGTTTGTCAACACCATGAATGAAGAAATTGACTTAAAACGAAAACTAGTGGAAACGACCAATGCTGTTCGAAAAAAATTTAAACAATTCAAGGCGGCGAAGACACAAAGTGCGCTCGACTTGGATAAATTTTACGAACCAATCACTAAACCACTAACATCTATATCTAATGTAGTAAAGCAACGCCAGCAGCAGCAGCAGCAGCAACCCAAAACCCAAGGAAAGCAATATAGTCGTAGTACTAGCACAATGGAGGAGCCTGAGGAAATATCCGATCACATATCATCATTTCAATCGTCTACACCGCGGATAAGCCGAAAAGCTCACATCGATACAACACCGAAACGTGATACCAATGTTACATTGTTTGAGACACCTTCCCCTTCAAGTTATACAAGTTCACCACCACTCGACAAGATTCAAGCATACTTAAATGGATTAAAAAATAAACCATCCCAATATGATACCATTTATGGTATACATTTCGGTAAAAAGCCGAATAACCTTAAAAGATATATTGGTAACCTAGAAGTGCGTTTTCCAAATGGCAAAATTACTTTATATAAAAACGGAAAAAATGTTGCTGTATTTGATGGAACGCCTCAACTTTACGATTTGCTTTTTTTAAGAAATCCAATATTCCTAACACAACACGATAAAACCGATGATGGTGTGCTACAGAAATACAAGGAAATTATAGAATTAACTAGTGCAGCATATGAAAATTATGACAAAAATAAGGGTCTACGAGAAACCAGATTATTGAAATATTTGTATATTATAAAACCCCTACTGATGCCGGCGAGCACTAAATCAGGCGGTGCTGTTGTAAAAAATAACATCGCTAAAAAAATAAAAATACCCAACAAGAAACTACTTTCTTCCAAATCACCTCAATACATTTATTGGAATAAACCAAAGGAGTTGGTTGATCGCTTAAGATTGTTGTGGAGTTCAAAATTAGCTGGTAATACTGGGCATGAAAATGAGATTATGTCAATTGTTGAGGAACTTCGCGAAGAACAAATAATATATTAAATTATGTACCTTGTTTCCTTTGCTCAGTGTCTAATGAGACGTGTTCGCTTCGCTACAAAATATGAAGGCAAGCAGGGGAAAAATTGGAATTGTTAATGAACTGCACCGGACTGCTAGAAAAAACTTTATTAGAAGGCGGACGATTATTAAAGGATACAAGGATTTATGGCAAATAGATTTAGCTGAAATGCAACAATATGCTGATGAAAACGATGGTTATCGCTACATCCTTGTATGTATCAATTGTTACTCCAAATTTGTGTACACCAGAGCAATCAAAAACAAGACCGGCGCTGAAGTGACCAATGCAATGAAGAGTATAATTGAAGAGGCATCGTATACACCAGACAATTTACAAAGTGATCAGGGAAAAGAATTCTATAATAGTCGCTTTCAAGCCCTTATGAAAAAATTTAATATAAATCATTATTCTACATTCAGCACGAAAAAGGCGGCAATTGTTGAACGTGTGATAAGAACTTTAAAAAATAATTTATATAAGCAATTTTCAATTAGAGGTTCCTACAGGTGGGTGGAAATTTTAGTATCAGTAACAAGTGTCTATAATAATACAATACATCGCACAATTGGCATGAAGCCCAGAAATGTGCTAGAAGATACACAAATTAGGGCATACGATTATTTAAAGGTTAAACCGAAAAAATATAAATTTCGTCTTGGCGATATAGTTCGAATCAGTAAATACAAAACCATATTTGAAAAGGGGTATACACCTTCATGGTCAACGGAACTGTTTAAAATTGTAAAAAGTAACATTACCAATCCACCCACCTACATACTGGAATCGTTAGAAGGTGAACCGATTAAAGGTAGTTTCTATGAAGCTGAACTGCAAAAGACAACCAGTCCAGGTGTTTATCTGGTTGAAAAAATTCTTAGAAAACGTCAGAAAAATCACATTGATCAATTGTTTGTAAAATGGTTGGGTTTCCCCAATCAATTTAATTCTTGGATAGATAAGTCTGATATTGTATAAACAGCTTTGTATTTCCTATTACAATTATTGTATCAGTTGAATGATAAAATAAACATGTAATTTAAAACATATGAATTTTATTTATCAGTATATATTGCTATCATTTTAAAAATTGTTTTCATTGAATTAATAACCATGAAGAGCGTAACATTTGATGAAGAGAAAAATATTGTCCACCAAACATTTGTTTGGGCGTTTGCATATCGAGAAGCTCGAAAGAGCGACTTTCAACAGCTAATGCTTGATAGGTACCGTTTCCAACGGCGAATAGAGAAAATCAAAACAACTTTGGATATGATTTTAGAAAGTAATTTTAGAAATAAAATTGTTAATGAACGATTTATTAATTTATAATATAATTATAAACATAATATGAAGTACTAAAAAATGTTTTATTCACATTTAAGCAATAATACATAATGACCAAAAACACTTAGGGACTATAACCAAATTGTCTAAGTTCACTTTCACTAATACATATGGCACGGAAAAATACTTCTTCATCACTACTTTTTTAGCGCATATACTAATCACTTAAAGAATCGAGTAGTGCATTTGGTAGCGATGACGTTGGACTTGACGATGGCGACTGCTGTGATGGCGATTCTTCCATTATTTCATCTTCTTGACTTGAAGAGGTGGACGTATCAGTATGTTGTTGATGTCCACCACCTAAGATAATGGGACTTTGAGGTTGGTCAGCAGGTACAGATCCTCTATTGCTCTCGTTTTGACACCAATTACATAATCCCATTGTCCCACTTAAAAATTCCCAATGTTCACAATTTGAACACATTTGACGACCATTGATTGAAAACGGATACACTAATGTTGTTTTACTTTCCATATTGTAAATGATTGTGAAAGCAATGCTACAAATGAACTAAGTCACCATAATTTGGATACGTGTATTTATATATAACAGATGACCTTCACGTGTGACCTCTCTCTCTCTTGGAGTGACTTTTTATTTATCATGATAAAACCTTCTGTCTACTTTCCGAATGTAAATTCTGGATGAAAATTTTTAACAACTTTTTCTTTAGTTTTCTGTACTTTCTCCTTTAAGTTATTTATTTCTTCATTCAATACAGCGAATCTCCGAGAAATATCTGTATTCAATCCTATGATTTTTCGCTCAAAAAATTGTATAACATCCTTACTAATTTCGTCAGCAACTTGTATGCGCAGATCTGATAATTTCTTAACAATTACAGCAGTTAGTTGTATACGCAGAAGATCACGTTGAGTGAGAACATATTCTTGAGTAGCAGCATCATTTGGTTTTTTAGGTGATGCAACATTCTCTAGGGATTTTCCTTGCATATCATACTGATCATCGAGAGTAAGCCTGAATCCATTTCCAGGTGGTCCACGTAAAAACCGACATTTTTCATTGGTTTTCTTACGTCCAAACTTATCAACTGTGCTGTTACTTCGACTCATCCTCAAATTAAACTAACTAATTTGCTATTTTACCTTCTACTTATATAACTTCATAAGGTTTTCATCTTACAAACGCTTATATAGGGTTTGTTATGTTGGGAAAAATAAAACAATGCTTTTACTACAAACAATTTATTTCCTATTGGTTTTTATTTATATATTAATCCATAACATTTATTTTTAAACATGACCATTATTTATAATAATACATACATACATTTATATATTATATTATATATTATACTGGTTTATGGAAATATAGTTCAGAACGTGTTTTTACAAATAAGAGTTGTTCCAATAATTAATTTTACTTTTCTTGATCTTCTACTTTGTCCATAATTTCACAACCATTTGCGCCATCGCTGCGGATGACTACACCATCTTTTACGATATAAGTAATATCGTCGGGATCCACATAATCAACCAAATTAAATTTTGTTACCAAATCACTTGGTAGATCTGGTATATGAATGACAAACTTGGCAAGATCATTATCAATCATTTCAGCACAAAATTGACTTAGGTTTATGGATCCGTAGAGATATTGTCCACATAGATGCGCACCAGCCATAAAATTGATTGCATCACGCACATACTTTCTGTACTGACAGCCAGTTGAATCCAAACAGGAACCATCAAACATCGAAAACTGTAGTATATCTTGAGCCATACGTCTTAATTTGCATGCTAACCAACTTATATACGTATCTTGTTTTTCAACAACATTGTCACACATCTACAATAGAATAATGAGATTGTGATTGTGTTTTATGATACTAGGTATAACACTTTTATTACATTATCAATTAAAATTAAAAATATGATAAACTATAGATTAAAATATTCTCTACACAACATTGTTTACTCTAAACACCCAAAATTTATTAATGCTTTAGTATTACCCCCAGAAAATACATGTGAGCTTTGCCCCAAATATGTTAGGGTAAATTTATCATTTGATTTATTCATTATGTCAACAGTTGCCTCTGATAATGTTTCAGCAACACGCTTGGGTAAGAAAGTTTGAAATGTTACATTATGTGTTGTATCATACAAAGTAACAAGAATACTTTTACCAAAACGTGTTGAAACAAATGATATCTGTTTTATAACATAAATTTTTTCCCACCGTTAGTGTTGAAATTTTTCGGTGCTCAAGAAATTCAACATCTTTGTTTATCATATTATTAATTTCAGCCAAAGTCTGCTGTGAAAGACTCATTATTAAAATATGTAATAAAATACCTTTAATAACTTTCACAAAACACACCACAAACACAATTCTTCTATTTCAAGGCAACAACAAGCAATGCCTGTATGACTATGGTCTTCCTTTCGAAAGAGCTCCATATTTATAATATCCAATTTCAAAGTCATAGGAGGGGGAATATTACCAGAAACAACGCATGCTCAAGGTCAAGGTGATTTCTTGAAAGTCAAGGTCAAGTTCAAGGTCAAGGTCAAGGGCAAGTTCAAGGTCAAGGTCAAGGTCAAAGTCAAGGTCAAGGTCAAATCCAAGGGCAAGTTCAAAGTCAAGGTCAAGTTCAAGGTCAAGGTCAAGGTCAAAGTCAAGGTCAAGGTCAAGGTCAAGTTCAAGGTCAAATCCGGGTTAGTCAAGGTCATCCAAGGTCATTCGGGTTAGGTCAAGGTCATCCAAGGTCATTCGGGTTAGGTCAAGGTCATCCAAGGTCAAGGTCATTCGGGTTAGGTCAAGGTCATCCAAGGTCATTCGGGTTAGGTCAAGGTCATCCAAGGTCAAGGTCATTCGGGTTAGGTCAAGGTCATCCAAGGTCATTCGGGTTAGGTCAAGGTCATCCAAGGTCAAGGTCATTCGGGTTAGGTCAAGGTCATCCAAGGTCATTCGGGTTAGGTCAAGGTCAAGGTCATAAAAAGTGGAGGGGGGATCCGCAGTTCTCTCAAACTTTGACTACTGAGAAATACTGACATTAGCCAATACGTCCATTCAATTGCATTTCTAAAAAGAAAATCTGAAGGATATCGGTAAAAAAATCAGAGATTATAACAAAGGAAGACATAACCCAAATTTTGCTGGAAGCCGAAGATAGAACTTATTTTATGATAGAAATTGCAGATAGTGGGGCTTGCGAATGCTTACAGGGGCACTGAATTGACAAATATGCACCTAAGAATGATACAGATGAAGGGCAATGTATTCATATTACTATTCCATTTACGAAAACAAAGATACAACGACATTTTTTTTAATCACAAATGGGTGTTGTGAAGGAATAAATATTGTGGAAATGGTTCGAAGATGTATAGTGATGCGGCCAAGTAACACAGATCGTACTAGACTTTTTGGGGGGTTCGGAAATAAAAGATACATGATACATCAAGCAGCCAGTTAACATGAATACTTTTGGGAAAATGCTATGCAAGTCTTCCAAATCCTTAGCAATATCCTGGACATCGTTTGCATTATTGCGTGCAGGTTCAGAAGCCGATTTATTAACTGTTAATTGATTTATTAACTGGTTGGCGCTAACACAGTGGCAGCAAGTTATATAGAAGAATCCAAAGAGAATAAGCCAAAAGTCCTCTAAAGTTTTGGGTAACGTTTCAGGCACTGATGGCCCTTCAACAAGTTCAATCACTCGAACGGTAAACTTACTTTCTATAAATTCAGTCCACTTGTCATGTGCTGGAATTAGTTTAACAAATTGTTCAGAATTTGTAATTAATATCCACAATCAATAAATGTTGTTGCATTTTTAAAAATGAATAATAAGAAATAAAAGTGGTTATTTTTGTATGTTTTTTATTTTAACCTTTGCGTGTCATGAATTATTCATAATGGCACTGACTGTTATTACGAGGGCCATAATGTCATCCAAATAAAGATGGTTAATGTCATAAAGACACATTCGCTTGATTGGCGACCATGATCTGACACAAACTTATAAACTTAAAAACATCGAAGACAGGTATGCGAATTGAGCCTTTTCTAAAGATATTTGCATAATAAGCTTTTAACTAATATTGAATTCACCTAGAATAGTGCACGGTATAGAAGATACACGACGAACCACTGTAGCCCACCCGTATGTAGTTCAGCCTAGTGTTTTTTGAACAATACTATTTAGAAATTTCTTCCTCTTGAGAACGTCATTATTCTAGAACAATCTTCGACCTTTTCTAGGTGGTGCTCCTCAAGGCACTTAACACTCCATCGGTCGCAACCGGCCTAACAGGCCAGCTTACGCTGTTATCATTAATTTTTTCTGTTACAGACCGCACAAACGCTTACCCTTCTTAGTATGTCTTTATCAATATCAGATCTTTCCAAATCTGATGTCAAGTTTTCAAAATGCAAAATGGCGGATCCATTATGGCGACTATTGGAACGCAAAATCTCAGAATTGACCATTATATTTTCAACTTGTCTGAAACTTGACGTACGGGGTATTTTCGAGGTCATTGAAATTTGAAGTACGGGGGTTTTTAGGGTCGCTGATTACGAATTTGATCTCAGTTTTTGGAAAAACAAAATGAAGGATTCAAAATGGCCGCCGAATTTCAAAGGAACGACTCCGTTCTTAACAAACATAAGTGTAAGAGGGTTTTCGGGGTTGCTGATTACGAATCCGCCATTTTTTTTTTCAAAAACTGATATCAAATCCTTAATCAGCGAGCCTATAATAAGAACACCCTTCAAATTTCAACGACCTCGAAAACCCCCGGACGTCAAGTTTCAGACAAGTTACAAATATAATGGTCTATTCTGAGATTTTGCCTTCGATTAGCCGCCATATCGGATCCGCCATTTTGAATTTAAAAAATTTGACATCAGAATCGTAATCAGCGACCCCAAAAACTTTAAGCCAAGTTTTAATAAGAATTATTTCTTATCTACTTCTTAAGTAAATATAGGTGGCCTGTCAGGCACATCGCGACCGAACTCGTTAGTTTTAGGGTCGCGACCGACGGAGGGTTAATGATAAAGACGTCTTAAATGATTTTAATTACCTAACTTAAGACCGCTATCTCAAACAACTCTTATGGACTTAATAAGTTAGAAATACTATTAATTTATTTAACAAAATCAAAGTAAAGCTAAAATGAAAGGTAGTTCCAGTATTAGTTAATCTATTGGCTTTACATTTTCGAAAAAAAAATTATTTAAAGATTAGTTCAATTTATTCACATTTAAAAATTAATTTAAATAAGACAATGAAGTCTTCCTCCACAAAACATTAAATATAAAATGTTTTTGTTAATGTTCCCTACATGTTCCGGGCGTTTAGACGTCCATCTTCAGGGGATACCAAAATCGAGTTAAATAAAATCAATTAAAGTTGCCTCAAATTAATAAGTGCAACTGGAAGTAGGTAGAAAATTTAAAAATTTTTGGAAAACGGAGTGAACTTGCAAGTTAAATTTTGAAAATTGTCCATGTTGATGGTATGAAGGTTTTATGTCAATTGTGAAAAAGTATTTTAGTTTAAATAAAAATTTTATAAATTAAGACATTTTAAATTTTATCCATTATTTTATGACGGTTTTAAATTGTGAAGAAATAAATTTAATTCAAATTTAATTTCTGGAGACATGCTCCGTATTAAAAGAAGTTAGAAAAATGGGCATATGCCTTATTGAAACAAAAATTAAAAAATAGATATCATTTTTGAAAAATGAAAAAAATGTTTTTAAAGATTTTTAGAAAAATTAAATAGTGCTAATCACCACCGTGCTTACTCTACACACACGTGTCTTGAAGTGACTAGACGCCCGTAATATGTAGAGAACATTATCAACAACATTTAATATTAAAAATTTTGTGGTGGAAGACTTGATTGTTTTATTTGCATTACGCGAACTCCACTGTATGGACTACTTTTTCAATCTAAAAAGTAATTATTCTGAAATGGATTGAAATACATCCTTTTATTGAATAATATGGCATTGTAAAAGATATTGGTTAATAGTACTTAACTCTGATCGGATCAGTCGGATGTCGATTATAAATAACATAAATCAATTAAGAGGGCTCATTATATTTTTACCAATAGACAATTATTGCATAGTTATAATAATAGTTGTTATAAATACGCAATTTAACTGGGTTAAAAATATTTGCCATATTTCTTTATAAATCTATGTTCGTCCGCTTCGAATTTTTTTAATGCCATTAATTCATTGAATTTCTGGTATTTTATAAAAACGGATTTTGTTCAATATTTCTGACAAAATGGCGACGGATTTGTTCGCCAGAAAAACGACGGCAACGAACAAGTTAATTATTCACGGCATCTTGTTATCAATGAAAGTCGTCTCTGATCTAATAATTAACCACAACTAAAGTTTGACGCGATCGTTTGTTATAAAAATTAAGGAATTTGTTTGTTACTGTTCGTCAATTTTAATTATTTGATTTTTAATCTCATTATAAAGCAGAACTTCCTTTGCGCTGTCCTGAAAATAAAATATATAACCAGCCATATCTAATTGCTTTTAATACCAAGTTGTTATTGGAGCATAGACATAAAAATAGAGTTTTCTTAAAGGGCAGTGGCGTAGATGAGGGGGGGGGGGTTCAGGAGCACTTAGATCCAAATATTGAACAGGAAAATTACCGGCTTATAATGCTTTCCTCTCGAACTGATTTGTATGAACCTCTTTTGATAGCTTAAATGGCAAAATAGCTAAACTTATAGCTGTAGCAGGATGGAGAGGAGGAAGAGGCTCCCCATAATGCTTCTGGAACACTCCACAAATAAATATTCTCATTAATCCTGTCCATCATAAAATAATGGTAACGTCCCAGACAAGAAAAATATATTATAATACTATTTTTCACAATTATATGAAAGATCGAGCTGCGGTATTAAAAGATACACAATTAAATGTGTTATTGTCGGTTCAAGAAGACCACCATCAGGCTAGTAGTACTTTTGCGTTGGGAAATCATATCTGCAAAACATCCGTCCTAAAGTATTTAGACAAAAATAAATTCCATTTTGTACCAGATCTCCTAATTTTCGCGTACAACTTCTTCTAGTGCGGGTTCAATGCGATTTTATAGCAAGTTCAAATAGGTTACTGCTGTAAGGTTGCCTTCCATAAAAAATGGTCCAATAATTTGATGTCCTACAATTCCCGCCCAAACATTTATTTTTTGTGGATATTGCGTCCGACCACGAACAAGACGATTTTCATTTTCTTGGCTCCAATACCGGTAATTTTGAACATTTGGTTCGTTGTTGAGGGTGAATGTACCGGGTGTCCCACTAAGAATGGCTGTGGGCCGTATCTCAGAAAGTGTTAGTCGTATGGCTTGCGGAAAAAAATATAGGTAAAGTGGTCATGAGAAATTGTTGGAAATTATTTTCAAGTTTCTCAGACTGGCGCTAGAGGGCGCAACAGTAACGGTAAATATGAATCACGAAGTTTCCTCAAAAGTCGCCTAGTTAAGGTATCCCGAAAATAACATTTTTGTATTATTTCGAAGATTTATTAATAGAATTCACCTTTAGAACGTGTTCGTCACTTTTCAAATAAAGTGGTGGGGGAAGGTTGAACATTATTTGTAATAGTTGCTGATAACTCCGGTCTGGCTTAACATAATTTAGTAAACTTAGTTTTGTTAAAAAGGGCTTTTCTTACTCTATATATCATCTTTAACTACGGCAATATGTGTCTTACACTAGGCGCTAGCGGGCGCTATCTAACAACTTCACAAACATTGCGCGTTTTTTCCATAATTGTAAACATAATAGTATATTCAATTTAACCTGATTACAAGGATGATTAAAAGTCTAAGAAGTCAGCGAAAGCCGCAAGTTAATATCTATTTTCAATCCTGAGATATTAACAACAATAATCATAATTACGGGACATTATGAATTTCTTTTCAAGTTGGCATTGTAAAGGTTTTTTTAAAAGTCAAATAGGCCTTGGAAAAACAAAATATGAAGGTACGTATGTTTCAAGCAAATATATCGTTACGTTTTGTATACACTCCAATCTCTGCCTGGGTGATAATACTGCAGTTTCCACCTCTGCCATAGGGATACGGCGGCTGCTGTCCATTATCCTTTCTATCATGTTTTCCCTTGTGGTGGGTCTGGTAACAAAAACAAGATCCTTCAATCTCCCCCATGGATAAAAATCTAGGCATGTTAAGTCAGGTGATCTAAAATAGAAATTACCACTTTCATTAACAGCATCACAATATATCCTATAATATTACCTGGCAGGTCACGGAAATATACTCCCTCTTCCTTTCCACCTTGCAGGAAATGTATCGTCAAGAAACTGACGAACGTTTGCCGCAAAATGTGCAGGACATCCATCGTGTTGGAAACCCATAGTTCTGCGAATATCCAAGGGCACATCTTCGAGAAGAATTGGGAGTTCGGTTAGAAAAACAAAATACTTATTACATTGACTTGAAAACTATTAAGAGAAATATTAGCATTATTCTAAACGATTTAAGAGTTATAACATATAGATATAATTATAATTATGTACTTACCTTCTTCTAATAAAATCCTATGCACAGTAGAGCTAGTAACGCCCAAGTATCTAACAATTAATCTAATACTAATTTGTGGATTAAATTCCACATATGCCAAAACATTTACAATGTTTTCCTCGGTTCGACCTCGGCGGCGTCTGCGATATACAGGGCGACGAATACTTCCAGTAGTACGAAAACGGCTAGCTAAACGATTAAACATTCTACTGTCGTATCGGCGCCTTTGAGGGTATCGTACTGCGTAAACCCGTTCAGCAATTGTTGCATTTCCCAAACATTCAAAATACACCGCAATGATGTCAACCGCTTCTTAACGTAACAGAGGCATTTTGAAAATCAAATACGACACAACACTGCCAACGCACGACAAAAATTTTGACGTAATAATGAAAGGTGACACGCGTGCACAGTTTCAATTCATATTTTGTTTTTTCCAAGGTCTATTTGGCTCTTAAAAAAACCTTTGCAATGGCAACTTGAAAATAAAATCATAAGGTTCCGTAATTATGAATATTGTTGTTGATATCTCCGAATTGAAAATAGATATTAACTTGCGGTTTTTGCTGACTTTTTATACTTTTAATCATCCTTGTAATCAGGTAAAATTGAATTTACTATTATATTTACAATTATGGAAAAAACGCGCAATGTTTGTGAAGTTGTAAGACAGCGCCCCCTAGCGCCTAGTGCAAAACACATATTACCGTAGTTCATGAGATGATATATAGAGTGAGAAAAGCCCTTTTTAACAAAACTAAGTTTACTAAATTATGTTAAGCCAGACCGGAGTTATCAGCATTTATTACACATAATGTTCAATCTTCCCCCACCAGTTTATTTAAAAAGTGACGAACACGTTCTATAGGTGAGTTTTATTAATAAGTCTTCGAAATATACAAAAATGTTATTTTCGGTATACCTTAACTAGGCGACTTTTGAGGAAACTTCGTTATTCATATTTACTGTTACTGTTGCGCCCTCTAGCGCCAGTCTGAGAAACTTGAAAATAATTTCCAGCTATTTCTCATGACCACTTTACCTAATATATTTTTTTTCCGCAAGCCATACGACTAACACTTTCTGAGATACAGCCGACAGCGATACAGTGGGACACCCGGTACATTCATCGGTAAAACAACTATTTCTCAAAAAATTCCTATTATTATTTGCTCTTTCCATTACGTCAAAATAAAATACCATTCCCCGTTCTTCATCACCTTGCTGTAGCTCTTGATGTTTTTCATACTTGTAAGGAAAATATTTATGTTTTTTTTTAAGTGCGCAACACTGTGGTTTGAGGTTTTCCTACGGCTTGCCCAAGAATTACCGTGCTAATCGTTTTATTTTCTTTCACGTGCAGTAAAATAGCAAGATCTCTATTATCCCTTTCTTCAGCTCTATTGACATTCTGAGTTGAGCATTTACAATTATGTATTATAGTGCCTTTGGACTCAAATTTACTAATGATAAGTTTAATTGAAGAAATGGACAGACACTGCTCATAAACGTTTCCTGTATGATACCACTTAATCATATAGTTACTTTTTCCTAATATCTCATATTTAGCTATAATTAAAGCACCTTCAATGAAAATATTGTCACTGACGCTACTTTTCGTTTTGTCAATGATAAATAATAATTTGCTGGTGCTTGCAGTATTACCTAAACTATTGAAATTCAGTAATTTTGCCATCACATTTAATTGCATAAGTTAGAATTGGCTTATTAAAATTTATTTAAACCTTGCACATGGTATTATTATATCGGCCTCTTCAAAAACTTATAACACAATTTTTCTCTAAAATGTACAAGGGAGCCAATATTTAGCCGCTTCAAAATTTATATGGGATTTCCTATGTTCAACTAAGTCATGCATCGCCCAGTATAAACAATTAAAAGCGCACACGCTTAATTCTTATACAGGACGATGGGAATAATTCGAAAACCAACCGGTAGAAACCCAATATTTTAATGAACCAACTCTAAATTAAAATTCTACGCCTCTTTTGTCTGCGGAAAAAAATTAAAACGCGCCGGAACAAATAATAAATTTCGGCGTTTTCTTCGGTCTTTAACTAATTTAAATCGTTCTCATACCAAAAAAGTTTTCTTTTTAAAACGCACAATAGAACGGTGGGAATAAGGTGCAATTCTTATATAGGTACCTAATTAATTTATTCTGCAAATCTTAACCTATTCTATTAATTCATTTATTTTCTTCCACCTGCATTTACTGAATGATAGGTTACAATAAAATTATTAAGTAGGTATATGGTATTTAACTAAAGAATAAAGTAGTTATTAGTCTCTATTTCCAATCTGTGGATGTTATCATTTAAACTTAAGGTGATATGAACCATAAAAAGTGTTTGTAAATTCCTAGTATTTTTGTAATACTAAAAAATCTACATAAGTAAAAAGAACAATTAAAACTAAAGACCTGCTAAGGGTGACAATAAAAAGGAAGGACACTCTTAAGTCAACATAATATGTTATAGTAGCAGAAATTGCTTTATGATCAATAGTATTACAATAATTATTTTTGGTATGTTGTGCGACCATGTATTAAATGATTCATAAATCAAGATTATTTACTTCCACATGGTAAACTAACATTTAAACTTTGAACTAAAGAAACTCGTACAAACCGTTAAGAATATGTATATGCGTGTTTTATTATAGTGCCTCTTCATTTATTATCCAATGGAATCTTCACATACCTACCACATTCAACTTGACTTTTTTGGGGTCAATTTAGATTTTCAAGGCTATAGAGATATTTATTTATAATAATTATTTAACCGCTATTAGTTAGGTCGGTCTCAATAAACTAATGAAATTTCCACAAACCTTACTGAACATAAAATGAAAGTTCAACAAGGCGTAATAAAATGTATTATTGAAGATAGGAGAAGTCAATACAGGAAAAGAGACACATTCAGTATATAGAATGTTATTTAATAAGTGTCCGATATTTCACAGAACGATTCCTCAGTTATTTATAAGGTAAAAAGTTCATATAAGCATGGGTCCGCAGGCCCTTCATTTTTGAGATACAGAGTGTTAAAAATTTATTTTTATATTGGTTTATCGTAAATAATTTTTGAAATAATGTCTATATTTGCACGAAAATTACGTGTACGAATAATAAAGAAATAAATGGCATTTATTTGCATATCGCTATGCCCATATCAGAGTTTGATAAAATAGCATTCTCCTAAACAAAGCTGAAATCAAAAAACTATGAAATTGTACTTTGCATTAGCCAATAAAGTGCCTACATAACAGCCTTATCAAAAGAGAAACCGGCAGTGGCGTACCGGGTGACCTCGTATAAACTAGCACCCCCCGTAACTTTTTTATTTTTTATCGTACGGGAAAAATAAAAAAACTGACATACAAACTGTAGTTTTCAGTAACTTTGCAAATATACGGGGGACGACAAAAAGTATTTTTTTTAATGGAATGTCCTGTATATTTTCGGCTTAAATGAAAGATCTTTTTTTTTCTGATTTCAAATATACCATACAAGTTGACATTTGGCTCAGCCATTTTTGCGATATTTAAGTTTACATTTGCATTGAATTTACATTATCTTGATATGCGCTACCATGATTACTGAGTACAACTTTTTGAACGGTGGGCCATAAAAACAATAGTAACAAATATTTCTAAATTGACATTGTCATTAAAATAATAACTGTCAGTGCAACTTACTCGGTTCGTATATCAAGATAATGTAAATTCAATGCAAATGTAAACTTAAATAACGCAAAAATGGCTCAACCAAATGTCAACTTGTATGGTATATTTGAAATCAGAAAAAAAAAGATCTTTCATTTTAGCCGAAAATATACAGGGCATTCCATTAAAGAAAAATACTTTTTGTCGTCCTCCGTATATATGCAAAGTTACCGAATGCATGTCACTCTTTTTATTTTTTCCGTACGATAAGAAATAAAAAAGTTACGGGGGGTTCTAGTTTATACGAAGTCACCCGGTACATATTTTTTGTACCTGTTAAAATTTGTAACACCCTGTATCTCAATATATATGCTTATTTGAACTTTTCACCTTATAACTAGTTGAGGAATCGTCCTGTAAAATATCGGACACTTATTAAATAACACCCTGTATATCTGAAGATAATTCACACATATAGATACACTGAAAAATTTTAGAAAACCTATTTCTCTTTCAAAAACTATTTACTCTGACCATAAGTTTTTTGACCGATATGTTAATTTATCAAAATGTCACTTTCACAGCAAAGGAGCAAAATTTGTTAAGAAAAGGGTTTAAACATAACATTAAAGAGCCTAACACTATGAGACAATTAGAAGCATTAGGGTTAGAAACTGATTTAGCTTTAAAAATCAGCCTTTGCAATAACTAGTTTTAAAATTACAAAAGTTTTTCGAACCCAGAAAACAGACTTGTCAAAACCATTAAAGAAGAATCAGACCAAATAGCCATAAACAAAAACAGTTATTTGGAAAAAACCTCTAGATCTTATTTCTAAAGGTAGTTTCAATATTCTAGAAAAAGACCCAACTCTCAGTATCATTTTAGAAGCCAATAAATTTAAATTAACTGTTATGAATCCACAAACACCACAGCTCTATTCTCTAATCAAATTACATAAACAAAACTATCCAATCAGAACAGCTGTCTCTTACATGTCGGTCCCAGCATACAAACTATCAAATTTCGTCATAGAAATAATTAAAAACAATGCAATTTTCAACCATCTTACTGCATTAAAATCGCCCAAGAACTAGTGGATAAAATTAAAAATTTCAATCTACCACAAAACGGAAGATAATATCATTCAACGTTCAACGTTTATTTCCCAGCATACCCCCAGAAGACACCATTAATTTAGTAGAAAACCTGATATAACCAAGCAAGATATAACAACAAACCATGACAATCACATAATATTACCCTGCATATATATATTAGATTTATTAAAAACTTGTGCGAATCATAATTATTTTTTTCTTTAATAATAATTTTTATATCAGTAATGGAGGTCTTATTGTGGATAGTCCATTGAATCCCTTAATGACAAAGGTATTTATGAACAACCTGGGAAATACTATACATAAACATCCACTAGCGAAAAACCAATACTTAGACGACATAATCACATGTTTTACAGGAATTGACACACAACTTAGTTCCTTTTTAAACTATCTAAATTCTATTAATACTAATATTAAGTTTACCATGGCAGTAGAAATTGCCAATTTCATAAGTTCTCTTGACCTAACCATTACCAGAGGGATTTACACACATTCTTTCAAAGTTTATCACACACACCGATACCACCATTCACAATAGCTCTTGTCATCCCCAACAACATAAATTACCCGCATATCATAGTATGATACAAAGACTTACTAGTATACCGTTGTCAAAAGAAGATTTTAATATAGAATTAAATATTATAAAACAAATGCTAACAAACAATGGTTATCATCCTGAATTAATAAATGTGATCCTTAATAAAGAGCTTTTTAAAAAAGCTACCGCAGAAGTCTATTCCCAACCCAAAATAACAAACAGTAATTTCAAGACCCTAACTTATATCCGCTATCGCACTAAGAAAATTGAAACTTATTTAAAGCAAAAAGAAATAAACCTAGCATACAAAACAAATAATACTTTAGGTAAAAAACTGATAACTAAACTATGGATCGTGTGTGTAAAATTTATGTAGGTCAGACAGGTAGAGCATTCAAACCCAGAATAGCTGAACATAAAAGAGGTTTTTTACGTCAAAAAACAGACTCGACCTACACCGATCATATCCCTTACACTATACACACTTTTAAGGAAAGCAACAACTTTGGGATAGCGGCTTATATCTATATTATTTTTAATATTAATTGTGGACTTAAGCATCGAGTAATTGCTCCAGAGGCTTGATGGCTTTAAGATTTTAGATTTTTCTGATAAATATGCAAGAATCACTGCTCATTTATAGTATGCACATTTATATTATTGCCCATTTTTGAAATAAATTGTAGACCAATTCATACCTCTCTCTTGACTTTACCGGCAATAATTCATAAGTAGCCGCTTTAGCAGATTCAATAATCTCATGTGGAATCATTTCAGCCTCACTTTCACTACTGATTTCCACCTTTTGGATTTGAAAAAGGAAAAAACACACCAATGTTACATGACAAGCGCTGTCCTAATAAAATACAAAGTTCATCGTTTCGAAAGTGAAAGAAATCGTCTTGAAAATAGCTACTTTCGGTACCATTTGTGTTAACTGGTATACTTTCGATTTAATAAATCATACCGAAAATTTTATTTTGCTGCAGAAAAATATATTTATATGTGGAAATTAGACCTAGTTTGTCTCTAATGCAACTATTTTAAAATAAAAGTAGTAAGATCCTCAGAAATGTAATGACAGGAACGTTTGCTTTGTTCCCAGATGTTCAAAATCTTCCTCCTAATAAGCATATAAACAGCCAACCATGTTTATCATTCAAACCAGGTTTTCTAATGACTGTTGTGATACGTTTATAAAGTGTGAATTAACTTAACAATTTAAAAACTAACTGTATGGGTGCTTTCACTTTTTACAAATCTGGTCACGAATAACTCTATGGTATTTTCGGGTAAAAGTGTTCTATAATTTAAAATTGTTTGCGTTGGCCAATGGGAAAATTTTTTATGGCGTAAGTAATCTGACATAAGTAATTCCTGGGGAAAACTGACAATATAAATAATAATAATAAATAAATAATAAATAAAAAGTTTATTCAATATATTATACAATAAAATATTTGCAATTTGTTTACATTAAAAATTTGAATAAACTAAAAATGATAATAAAACTCACGAAGTTTTACTTGTAGTGAGTAATAATAATGTTTTATATTTTCATATCCATGAATATAAAGAATATACGTCACAATAATATACGTAATCATATATAATAACGAGTGATTATTAATTATTTTGCTCAAGGGCGGCTGTGACCCAGTATACATAGTGTAGCAGTAGCGCGTAGATTAAATCATAGGGCGAATTTGCAAGAAAGCAGCGTTGTCACGTTGAAAACCTAAAATAATGTTTTTTGACGGTATGTAATATAAAATCCTGAGCTATCTTACTTTGAAAGCCTACTTTATATGGCCGCCTCCTACTTCTAGACACCTTCTGATGTTTCTTCTTACCCTCAGAGACACATTAACCAATACGTTTGGAGAATTATTAATTTCGGCAATTTTTTCTGAAATCCTTCGTTTAAGATCATTTATATCCTCAATTGGTGTTCGATAAATGGAGTTTTTTATAAAAGGCCACAAGAAGAAATCGCAGGGTGTTAAATCGCAGGAACGAGGTGGCCATATTTGTTGCGTATTTCGGCTTAAAACTCTGTTTTCAAAAAATTCACTTAAAAAAAAGCTCATTAATAAATGTTGTCAGAATTTCGATCCGATATCTCTCAGCTGTAATTGTGCCATCAAAGTAAATTGGGCCTACTATTCTTCTAACACTAATTGCTGCCCACACACCAACTTCTTGAGGATGAAGAGGTCTTTCTACAAAAACATGCGGATTTTGCGTATTCCACATTCGCATATTTTGTGAATTAACATAGCCTGATAAATAAAAATAAGCCTCATCGGTTAAAAATGTTTTTTCAAAAGCACCAAGTCACTATTTTCTTCTTGAAAATTGTTTAAAAACCATTCACAAAAATTAAGTCTTTGGGGAACGTCATTGGGAAGGAGTTCATGAATAGCCGTAACACGATAAGGGTATAGATGCAGATCCTTTTTCAAAAGTGTTTGACATGTACTGTAGCATAAATCCGTTTGCTGAATTTGTTGAGATAAATGCCTAATAGAAGTTGAAGGATTATTTTCCATAATTTGTCGCGCTTCTTCAATAACCTCATTCGATCGTTTCGTTGGTCTTCCAGCCCCTTTTTTATGTTGAACAGAACCAGTCTGACGAAATTTATCAATTAGGTATTGTGACCCATTACGAAAATTATGAAAGGTCACCGCAACATCAGGAAACTCGGTTCGAAATTCATCAAAGCAGTCATGCATAGAGTAATTCCACACACCGCCTATTTTGTTTCCATTTTTAAAAAAACTTTCAACAATAAAAAATGTTTGTGCTTCACTAAACATTTTTACTGTAGAACTTTCAATCCGGCAACAAAGCTTCACCAAAACTTGATACGCTGAAAAATAAAAAAAAAATAAAAAATTAAATCATATCCTGCAAATAGTACTTTATAATAGTCAAAAGGCGACTCCCCGGAGAAATATTAGTTAAAGCAATAGTAACCTACCTTCAAATAACTGCAAAAATTACAAAATTTCTCCAATTTTTAAACTTTACAAATACACAAATTCAAATAAGACGTAAATGTCAT
Organism: Polydrusus tereticollis; assembly: GCA_963920685.1. Taxonomy (NCBI): domain Eukaryota; kingdom Metazoa; phylum Arthropoda; class Insecta; order Coleoptera; family Curculionidae; genus Polydrusus; species Polydrusus tereticollis. The sequence continues at coordinate 140,996,584 of OY987328.1, forward strand.
AAAACAATCATGTCATCTTATCTACGCAGTACGGCCATGATGCTTTTAAAATGCATGGCCTCCCTTGAGCAAAATAATTAAAAATCACTCGTTATATTTATTATATTTCATATTTTAAAACATTTAATCTATAATATAATGGAAAAAATATCTTGGATTTTTGATTATCCATATTTTAGTTTCTTGTTTGTATTTAGTTATAGATTTAATCGTTTTAATTGATTCTGGGAGAATATCAAAAATATAGGAAGTTATGTTTAAAAAATGTTTTTCTCCTATAACTTTGTTGACTCTATTTTTTAACGTTATTTTATTTATATTTCTAGTGTTAGGTATATTTATGAGTGGCAATACAGTCAGAGTTTGAGTATGGATAAACGTCGCTTTAACTGCTTGGGATTCTTGTCATTGCTTGAGAAGAACCGAGACTCTGTTCAGGGAAACAGGTTCTATACCACATAAAAACCGAGCTGGATGACCACCTGTAAGAATAGAAGAACTAGTTGCAAGCGTTCGTAAAATAATACGCCAAGAAAATGGATAAGACGCCTGTCTCAAGAAGTGGGAAGATCTTATGGAACATTCAGGACTATTCTTAAAAAACAGTTAAATTTGTTTCCTTATATAGTAGAAGTATTCAAAGAAATACCAGCTGCAGTTTTGAAAGATGCAGGAATTACTGTAAGTTGTTTACCCAAAATTTATTGGAAAGAAATAATTTATTAGAGCTGACGTTGTTTTCTGATGAAGCCTGGTATGTAGTGAAATCCCTATTTCTTGTAAAGTCCCCATTGCACCCTCAAAAAATTTGTGTCTGGTTGGCTGTTTCCCAAAGAAGAATTGTTGGTTCTATTTTTTTTCCATGACACAATTACAGCTCAGCCGTATAGGGACAATATTTTGAATCCACTTGTTGAGTAATTACTTGACGATGACGACTACGTTTAGGTTATCTTTAACAGGACCGCCTATGCATGCGACGAAACTATTAACTACTAACGCAATTTTTTCATCGACAGATTGATCAGTTTATGAGAAGATATTGAATTCGCACCCAGATCACCTTATTTATAGGTTACAGATTTCTTTATTTTTCATTACTTAAAGAACAATATTTTTAAAACACCAGTTGAAAGTTTAGAACAGTTACAAGAAAGGATTATTAAAGAATGTGGTAACATTTCTCCATGCAGAGACGCTGGTCAACGCTTCCGAAAATATAAAGAGACGTGTGAATATAGATATGTTTGGAGTATGGCGCGGACGGTGACCAATTTCAACAATTTCTATAATTTTTCTTTTCCTTTCTCTATATTCTTACTTTGTTAATTTTGCAAACAACAAATTGTATATTGTTATTAGGAGTAAACGCAATACGTACAAAGTGAGCCCGGCAATTACAGACGAGTCATAACAAGTTGCTTTTACTACGAATAAAACATACTAAAATTTCTTCTTTAAACGGCGCGTCGGTAAAATATAGAAAGATAAAAATACAAATTTTAATTTTTTTTATTTAAAAATGTGAAGTTTCGAATTTTACCTGCTTGCGTTGCTATGGATTTTATTATTTTATTGTCTGATACCGACGCATAATTCGATTTGACAAGTGTCAGTAATTCTTATTAGAAGCAATTTCCAAGCTTTAAGGTCGATTTATAAAACTTTTCGTCGCTGTTCCCGTTCGTTGTCACTGCTCCCGCTCGTCGCCGCCGTTGGATAGGTATTCATAAAAAAGTCGGACTACGAACTGCGCCGCAATAACAAAAGAAGGTTTGAGGTTGGTAAACAAAGTTAAGAATTGTATTTTATTTTAAAAAGCGTGATGTTAGTACCTTATTATATGTTATTGATGTTTTTTTTTGTAGTAAAATCCACAAAACAGCAAAACACTCTAAGTACTCTAACCCTAAAATCTCTTCTTTCAATACTTCAAACCATATGATCGAAAATTTCTTTCTTCTCATTGGCCAGAAGTGGGAACGACGAACGACCGAGGTCAGTGGGAACGACGCGATTTAAAAATTGGCCAATTCAGAACTACCAACGGGAGCGGTGGCGGCTTTTCTGAACGTATAAGTAGAGAGATATGGAGAGAGCGAGATCAGGTGGTGCTGGTGGTGCTGGTGGTGCTGGTGGTGCAACTAACCCAGGTGGTGCAGGTGGTGCGTTTTACGATCTAACCCGGGTGGTTCGGTGGTGCGTTTTATGATCTAACCCGGGTGGTTCGGTGGTGCGTTTTATGACCTAACCCGGGTGGTTCGGTGGTGCTGTTTACAAAATAACCCGAAATTAAACCCGACTTTTTACGACCTAACCCGGATGCTTTCGCGAGGCGGCTTCTCATCTAACCCTAACTTGATCCTTAATATTTATGAACTGACCCGAGATAAAACCCGACTTTTTACGACCTAACCCGGATGCTTTCGCGAGGCGGCTTCTCATCTAACCCTAATTTGAACCTGAATATTTATGATCTGACCCGAGATAAAACCCGACTTTTTATGATTTAACCTTAGTGAAACGCCGCTGCTAAAGCGGGATAATTAAATCCCAATTTTTATAAGCCATCCTTAAACCCAACTTTTTACGATGCGAACTGACCCGAGATAAAACCCGACTTTTTATGATTTAACCTTAGTGAAACGCCGCTGCTAAAGCGGGATAATTAAATCCCAATTTTTATAAGCCATCCTTAAACCCAACTTTTTACGATCCGACCTGAGCCATCCTTAAACCCAACTTTTTACGATCCGACCTGAGCCATCCTTAAACCAGACTTTTTATTATTTTCCCTTAGTTGAAACGCCGCTGGTGAATGGCAAAGCGAAATAAATCCCTAATTTATATGGTCTAACAAGATAAGTATAATAATGCGGTACATTTGTCACCACAATAATTATTTATACCTAAATAACCCTCTCAAACCCTCTGCCGACTCGATTTAAAAAGAAAGGGACATAAACCTTTATTTATTATTCCGAAGGACCCTCATTAAAATTCAGTAGCATATCTAATAATTGTTTCCAATTTTTGCACCACTTATATAAAATACAATAAAATAATTACCATCTAGAACCATTAACTAGCGATTTCTTTGTACTGGAAATGGATAAATTATAGGACTATCTTGTAATGAGAACAGAGTAATAAAAAGTAAAAATACCAAGCAGGTATAGGTACTATACAACTTGTGTTCGCCATCAGGTAAAAGCCCTCATAATGCTTTTATAAAAATTTCGGATAATATCATAATATAAGTAAATAGGCTACAATTTCAGGAAAAAAGTAAAAAAAATTAATTCACAGTGTAAAATTGTAGTTAAATGGATTGTAAATACGAAATAATATAAAAAAGCTACCTTTTGTTTGCGATGATGTATGCACAATAACTCTATATTATTCGGCCCTTAAACTGAAAATACCCACTAGATAGGTATCATAAGCTGTATTTGTCATCAGGTAGAACCCCCAATAAAATTATGAATATTAGGCGTAGGCATCAAAGTAGCAATCTTAACTTATTTTCAACACGAGCATAAAAATATAGGGTTGTTAAATATTTTACAACCCTAATTCTCAATGGCAACAATAAGCAAATCACGTTGGTTTTTTAATTTATTATTAATCTGGCTAACTTAAGAAACTCACAATATAACGACCATCCAAAAAAATCATAATACATTACTGGGTGTGAAAGCAATTGCGCTGCAAAATATAGTGTATACCGACTCTGAGGTAGTTAATTAAAATCCCAATTAGCGCTAAAAAAAAATCAATTAGATATTTACTTTAGATATTTTAATAAAAAAATTCAATATTCTCACCAACATTTAACTTTTGAAATTAGCATAATAACAAATCCTTTACAATGAATTAAACAAACGCATACATAATTTTAAAATCACATAATAAGAATATAAGCTAAAATCTAACAAGCTCGGACTACTCGAATGACGTCAGTTTACATCTGTAGAGAATACCCAACTCTCGAATCATAAAAAATGGTCAAACTTTGTCGGCAAATACCCTTCTATGATGCAGGGGAAGGACAGGTAACTCGAGATGTTTATAAAGAAACGTTAAAGAACATTATTTGCTTATTTCTAGACTCTTAAAAATTACATGCAATCGAACAATAAATGTTTTCATCATGTATATTTATGAGTAACACATTACCTTCGACATACATAAATTCAAATTGATAATTACTTGCCTTAGTACTTTTTTAGAAGCTTGAATCATTGCATATAACCGTCTGAGGATACCCAAACTTCCCCTAACATATTTCTCCGCAACCGGGGAAAAAGAGGTAGAAAAAGTAAAATAACAACTCCAAGTGTCTTTGCGAACAATCGGCAATAAAATAGAGTATTTCAGTTTTTAATTTTTCGTAAATAAAAGTTGGTTAGATTAATAGTCTCTGTGAATATAATAACATAAACAAAGTGATATGCCGTAAATTTAGGAGTACAGTATAAATTATGCCTCTATTAAAATATACCGCAATAACTAACTACCAAAGGATTTTTGATATTTTGAATATATTTGATGCTCATAGCATTATCACATTTCCAAAGGCTCTAAATTTTAGAAAAATGTTCTAATAGAATATGTCTATCAATATAAAGTAAAGGTATTGTTAGGTTTTTTTAAAAAATACGACCTACAACAGTCTCTGCTACAGCATGGCTGACTCTGTAGAAACTTCTGTGAAACCATAATAATTATATCAATAATCGAGTTGTCGTTATGATAATATTTTCTTCCAATATCCGACTCCACTATCCATAAAAGTTATGTTAGAAAATTCATAATTGAGCGCATTGTAATTTTTTAAAAAGAAATTCACTTCACACACAAAGATGTAGCCATTCAATCCATGAAAATAATGCAAGTCAGTATGCGTATGTTATGGCTAACTGTTTAAATGTCTATTCCTTCCACGTTTATCGGAAGAAATACTTTTTTATACTAGTATTTTAGTTGAAAATAAGATCATAAATCATCTATACAAAACAAGCGTCCCTTATGGATTTGAACGAAAATCATAGATTCGACTATTTTCATGAAAAATAAATCTAAGTACGGAATAATGCAGGAAGATTATCTATTTTCTTGGTTTAGAAAGTGATGTAGTTAAGATTTATAACTTAGGAATAAATAAATTATTATTAATCTTTTCGACCTATTTCTCTTGCATATTTAATTTCTTTGATAGTAAGAACTAATCTTTTTATTTTACAAAGTAAAAAAAAGCTAAAGATCGGCGTTGTCAGTCAGGTATAAGAACTGATTTAACACGATGGTTTTTGTACAAACGTTCACATACAATTGTATGCTTTTTAACCGATTGTGTTGGAAAAAATGACGATTTATAGATTAGATATTTAGACGAAGAGCTAACCTTCTCAATAAACTATTGATTATTGCCCTGCTAGCTAGACAACACTTTTTATGTTAGTCAAAAAAAAATTTTTTTTTTTCGGACGCTATTACAGATTTCATCGTTAACTAACAAACATTAAGACCAAAAAATTAGCGTGCAAGATGAAATGTATAGGTTCACTTCATTTCTACATTATTTTACAACTCTCAATCGCATTAAAAACAAGATCGAATAAAAAATAACTTATGACATATGGACGAAAAATGTTTTTCGGGCTATTTAGGTTAGCGACCGCATTACGTCTGAAATACTACATTTTTCGAGCTTATAACATAATTTACTATTTTAACGTTAAAATAGGGGAAATGATGTATCGAAATGGATACTTTTTTTTGTCGGTCACGAGATTATAGTTTCTTTTAAAATGAACTCTAATATTTACAACACAAATTATCCTTTAAGCCACTTTAGTTTAAAACTCGTCTGTCGCTTTCCCTCTATTGTGAGTTTGATTAAAGTATAGCGTAGTATATATTTAGATGAATTTCGCAAATGTTGAATACTTTCAAAACTGAAAAAGCCGCCCTTTGCAATAAATATCTCCGTAGAGTTAGGTACCCTGCAGATTAAGGGTATTTCAGCGGATAATCATATACAAATTCAAAGATTTTGTCTATTTTAATGGATTAACAAACAATATCTATAGGATGACTTTACTGATAAAAAAAAAATAACAAAAATCTATTAAGTCTAGGCTCACATGAAATTCCATAAAGAGCAGCTGCATAGCCTTATCACATCAAACTATATTTTTATTTCGTTCTATTGTCAAAAGTCTGTGTTTAGGAGATTATCGTTCATTTTAAAATGAACTCTAATATGTACATCACCATAAACTACCTCTTAAGCCGCCGTAAAAATACACTTTTCGATTTACCTCTATATTGATTTTCTAATATTAAATATCTACAATAGTCGAAATTCGCTCGCTAATACCTATGTATGCAAGGTTTCTTCAAAAAATGACAATTTTGTTGTTTAATGGCTTGAAAAAATGGAAAAAGGAGGTTTTTGCATCCATTTATTTCCAGATGAGTGTTAAAAATACTTATAAAACTCGGTATACCGAAGATCAACCATTAATGAGAGGGTTGAGTCCTGTTTGCCAAATCCTGATTTATAATTTGACGTTGGCAACGGTACAATTTTTTAACATTTATCATAAGAGGCGTATATTTTTGGGGCTTAGATCTACCAGTTTATCCACGCCCCATTTATTGTTAGTGCTTTAGTAATTTTACTTTCCAATTATTTTTTACCAAAACGCGTAGTTGAAACAGTGTCTATATCAGACGATATAATAAATTTTAAGGATTAATTTGCTTACAAATACACTTCAATTTATTTAGGCTAAAGCAGCCAGACATATACTGGAACTACGAAAACCCTATTACAATTTGGTTGCCTAGAGAAAATTTTGTAAAAAACATAGCTTTCTACACAAATGCTTGCACATTATGTACCTATCATTTTAAGATACCTGGCGACATCAATGTAAGCATTGACATAATGACGCAAGATATAGGTAGGTACTAGAATATTCAAGATTTCTATTAACGATACACTTCAGCATACATGCGAGATGTCATTAATGTCTACGGAAGGCAACAGACATACCAGCTATTTTTACATGGGATTCCATAGACTTGAACGCTTCTTGTTTAGAAATATTTGATGTCATCTTGAGGAGTTCCGTATTGAAGCATCAAACCTACCTGCCAAATAATTGACGAAATATGGGATATCATAAAATATGTCCCCCATCGAACTAAATGATCCTATAAACCAGCTTCACAGACCGTAATTTGTGATGCTAACACGATTAATACGCAATAGAACAAGATTAAGAAACAAAATTTAAAGTAGCTCTTTATCACACGAAAATAATTAAATAATTTACGGTTACAGAACAATAATTATTTTAAAAAGCTGTATAACTAAATATATTATGTTATTAGGAATATTCTGTCTAAAGTAACAGCTGATCTTAGTCGAAAATGAGATCGTATTATTGATTGTTGAATTCGTTAGGTATGAAATAAAATTAGAGATTTCGTCTATTTTTTTCACGATTAAAAAAGAATACCTCTATTTAGCTAAAAATGAAACGATTACAGTGGTAGATTAATTCACTTTACCAAGCATGTAAACTACTAATTTTGCAATAAATATCTTCTATATTTCTAGCTAGGTTTACTCGAAAATGTTGGGCTATTTTCATCAAAAATCCCGATACGAAATTGAAAAATTTGCCTATTTTTGTCGGTTTACAAAGTGATAGTGGAATATTGATTTGATCAAAGAACAATAATTATTTTAAAAATGTTGTATAATTAACTAAATGTCGGTGTTATCAGGCAGGCAAGAAGTTATTTATCTGAATCTTATTTGTACCATTAGCGTTTATATACAAATGTTAGTGGTTTTCAAAAATTGATATCTCGGAAATTATTAGGTTTAGACTTATAATACGCTTATTAAAAAATAATGACTACTTTATGCAAAATTCAAAAATATTATAAGATGTAGGATATCCCAGTAACTTAACCAAAGATTTTCGGTCTTCGTAAAGCTTTATACGTTTCTTCAGCGTACCAAACATTCACTTTTTTTAAATATTGACATCGGGTTAGGATTCTGAACATAGGATTAACATCACTCCAATAGTGAACATGTTGCGTTGTCACAGTTCCATTCGTCGAAAAGTAAACAAAACCGTTTGAGCTACGTGGGGAATAAATAAAGTTGGCTTGTTGAAAAATTTTAATATTTATTAAGGTAAAAGACTATAAATATATCGATACAACACTTTGGCATTTCTAATACTACAAACATGAATATCTAAAATGTGATATTTAAAACCATCAACTCTCTCTCCCTTCTCTAATTTTGGTACACCAATGCTGTCTTCTAAGTTTATAATATATGGCGTCCTGCAGTTTAATTCCAAAAATGTTTTAACTAAAAATTCCTCTTTAACACGTCCTTTAACGTAAATAATGTCTGCGTCTATCAGATTGTTGGATATGATATTATGTAGTTCCTTGTAATCGGTATCACCATAATTATAAAGGATACCATGATGATTTCCAAATAGATATTTGACTTGTTTCTTGCAAGCCTTACTTAAGGTGTCGAATGGTTTAACTGGTTTAAAAAAGTAACTTTTCATACTATTTCCATCATAAATAGCCAATTCTTTCGCGTAAAATTCAGGTATGTTAAATCCTTGAATATCGACTACAACGAACTTCATTGTCTGAAGACTCAAATCAAGCAAGTATATTTTCATATTTTTATCGCTCTTAAGTTCGATTTCAAAAGCACACCCCCACTTTTCGATAATTTCACAGTCTTAGCACATAGATCTTATATTTTTATTTACGATCAATTCATCTTTATTCGCCAATCGTCTCAAACGAGTCTGCTTTTGAAAGTAATATAGCCTTAGTATTCAGAAAATATTAATAATATCGGAGCTTAAAACATCCTTGACACTAAAAAATCATTGTGTTTCCTAACAAAACCCATCATCTTGTCTATTTAGCTTGCTTTCCTATTGTTTAGCAGGTTAAATAAAATTATTATTTCGCTCTTTTTGTCGGTACTGAATCGTTAGGGGAATACGTTTCTAGTTCTATAAGAGAGACAGTTAAAATTTATGTAAGCAATCAAAAATCCTACACTATGAGCTACTTAGTTAAAATTTCATATTTCCTTCCTGAATCAGGCAAAATTTGTGATGTGTCGGACAAAATTTATAAAAATACGAAAAAAAATGCTGGATGCATTTTTAGCGTGACTTTCTATTTAATACCATCTTATTTCAAGCTATAATTCGGTTGTCAAAATGAGAATAAAATAATTTTCCCAGGGTTTATGTCATCTTAAAAAAGTCAAAAGGTTATATTCTGTAGAGGGTCAGATACATTCAAATTTAAATATTTTCTCCAAGAAGAATTTTAAGATAGTATTATAGTAAATAAAAATTCTATACCTCCAATATTTCTTGGAAACATATCGTGTTCTAGCGACATAACCCAAAAGTACCTCTATTCAGAAACGCATCGTACTTTTCTTGTCAATAATTGTCTCATTGTCCCATCCATTACATTATTATAATCTTAAAGCACCTGTTACCAGCATTATCTGTTTTTATGGTTTTCATAAAACATAGCGATTACCGATGAAAATTAAACGAAAACTTAATAAATAACTTTTTTTTCAACTGAAATAGACTGATTTTCGATGGAAAAATGTTACTTATAACTAAAAATGAATATAAGACATATACGCAATGATATTTAGAATAAATCAATGTTTTCTAAAATTACTATGAAATATTCACAAAATCGTTTCGTTATAACCAAAGCAGCAAGGCTTGCAGATTTCGTATAGAGTTCAAACGCGATACTGAGATGATCTTTTTTTTTTATATTTTTGTAGAATAATGCACCACTACGTTGTAAGTACTTGAGAGAGGACTTTCTTGAAAAATCCTCAAATTTCTCTGCAATTTTGTTCCTTCTAGAGTTAAATTCACACAGAAAACCCCGTATTCTTATCTTTCAGGTTGGTATATTAAAAAGGGCTTATTAGTATGGTTTAGAAAACAAGCAATATTAATTAACGGATGTTTTTTCGTCGTATGAAGAGTTGAAAAATTTTTTTTTTCCACTCCAATGGTTGCGATGCAGAGAGTCGGGTTTCATCATAATCTTTCAGGGTAGCTCAGGTTTGATTGCATGTAGAGAGTCGGGTTTCATCATAATCTTTCAGGGTAGCTCAGGTTTGATTACATGTACTAAGGTTAGTGCTCCTTGCAATCGGTTTCAGGTTTGACGCGCCCCCCTCAGGTTTGTTCAGGTTTCTCAAACGTTTGCAAGGAGCACTAACCTTAGTACATGTAATCAAACCTGAGCTACCCTGAAAGATTATGATGAAACCCGACTCTCTACATGCAATCAAACCTGAGCTACCCTGAAAGATTATGATGAAACCCGACTCTCTGCATCGCAACCATTGGAGTGGAAAAAAAAAATTTTTCAACTCTTCATACGACGAAAAAACATCCGTTAATTAATATTGCTTGTTTTCTAAACCATACTAATAAGCCCTTTTTAATATACCAACCTGAAAGATAAGAATACGGGGTTTTCTGTGTGAATTTAACTCTAGAAGGAACAAAATTGCAGAGAAATTTGAGGATTTTTCAAGAAAGTCCTCTCTCAAGTACTTACAACGTAGTGGTGCATTATTCTACAAAAATATAAAAAAAAAAGATCATCTCAGTATCGCGTTTGAACTCTATACGAAATCTGCAAGCCTTGCTGCTTTGGTTATAACGAAACGATTTTGTGAATATTTCATAGTAATTTTAGAAAACATTGATTTATTCTAAATATCATTGCGTATATGTCTTATATTCATTTTTAGTTATAAGTAACATTTTTCCATCGAAAATCAGTCTATTTCAGTTGAAAAAAAAGTTATTTATTAAGTTTTCGTTTAATTTTCATCGGTAATCGCTATGTTTTATGAAAACCATAAAAACAGATAATGCTGGTAACAGGTGCTTTAAGATTATAATAATGTAATGGATGGGACAATGAGACAATTATTGACAAGAAAAGTACGATGCGTTTCTGAATAGAGGTACTTTTGGGTTATGTCGCTAGAACACGATATGTTTCCAAGAAATATTGGAGGTATAGAATTTTTATTTACTATAATACTATCTTAAAATTCTTCTTGGAGAAAATATTTAAATTTGAATGTATCTGACCCTCTACAGAATATAACCTTTTGACTTTTTTAAGATGACATAAACCCTGGGAAAATTATTTTATTCTCATTTTGACAACCGAATTATAGCTTGAAATAAGATGGTATTAAATAGAAAGTCACGCTAAAAATGCATCCAGCATTTTTTTTCGTATTTTTATAAATTTTGTCCGACACATCACAAATTTTGCCTGATTCAGGAAGGAAATATGAAATTTTAACTAAGTAGCTCATAGTGTAGGATTTTTGATTGCTTACATAAATTTTAACTGTCTCTCTTATAGAACTAGAAACGTATTCCCCTAACGATTCAGTACCGACAAAAAGAGCGAAATAATAATTTTATTTAACCTGCTAAACAATAGGAAAGCAAGCTAAATAGACAAGATGATGGGTTTTGTTAGGAAACACAATGATTTTTTAGTGTCAAGGATGTTTTAAGCTCCGATATTATTAATATTTTCTGAATACTAAGGCTATATTACTTTCAAAAGCAGACTCGTTTGAGACGATTGGCGAATAAAGATGAATTGATCGTAAATAAAAATATAAGATCTATGTGCTAAGACTGTGAAATTATCGAAAAGTGGGGGTGTGCTTTTGAAATCGAACTTAAGAGCGATAAAAATATGAAAATATACTTGCTTGATTTGAGTCTTCAGACAATGAAGTTCGTTGTAGTCGATATTCAAGGATTTAACATACCTGAATTTTACGCGAAAGAATTGGCTATTTATGATGGAAATAGTATGAAAAGTTACTTTTTTAAACCAGTTAAACCATTCGACACCTTAAGTAAGGCTTGCAAGAAACAAGTCAAATATCTATTTGGAAATCATCATGGTATCCTTTATAATTATGGTGATACCGATTACAAGGAACTACATAATATCATATCCAACAATCTGATAGACGCAGACATTATTTACGTTAAAGGACGTGTTAAAGAGGAATTTTTAGTTAAAACATTTTTGGAATTAAACTGCAGGACGCCATATATTATAAACTTAGAAGACAGCATTGGTGTACCAAAATTAGAGAAGGGAGAGAGAGTTGATGGTTTTAAATATCACATTTTAGATATTCATGTTTGTAGTATTAGAAATGCCAAAGTGTTGTATCGATATATTTATAGTCTTTTACCTTAATAAATATTAAAATTTTTCAACAAGCCAACTTTATTTATTCCCCACGTAGCTCAAACGGTTTTGTTTACTTTTCGACGAATGGAACTGTGACAACGCAACATGTTCACTATTGGAGTGATGTTAATCCTATGTTCAGAATCCTAACCCGATGTCAATATTTAAAAAAAGTGAATGTTTGGTACGCTGAAGAAACGTATAAAGCTTTACGAAGACCGAAAATCTTTGGTTAAGTTACTGGGATATCCTACATCTTATAATATTTTTGAATTTTGCATAAAGTAGTCATTATTTTTTAATAAGCGTATTATAAGTCTAAACCTAATAATTTCCGAGATATCAATTTTTGAAAACCACTAACATTTGTATATAAACGCTAATGGTACAAATAAGATTCAGATAAATAACTTCTTGCCTGCCTGATAACACCGACATTTAGTTAATTATACAACATTTTTAAAATAATTATTGTTCTTTGATCAAATCAATATTCCACTATCACTTTGTAAACCGACAAAAATAGGCAAATTTTTCAATTTCGTATCGGGATTTTTGATGAAAATAGCCCAACATTTTCGAGTAAACCTAGCTAGAAATATAGAAGATATTTATTGCAAAATTAGTAGTTTACATGCTTGGTAAAGTGAATTAATCTACCACTGTAATCGTTTCATTTTTAGCTAAATAGAGGTATTCTTTTTTAATCGTGAAAAAAATAGACGAAATCTCTAATTTTATTTCATACCTAACGAATTCAACAATCAATAATACGATCTCATTTTCGACTAAGATCAGCTGTTACTTTAGACAGAATATTCCTAATAACATAATATATTTAGTTATACAGCTTTTTAAAATAATTATTGTTCTGTAACCGTAAATTATTTAATTATTTTCGTGTGATAAAGAGCTACTTTAAATTTTGTTTCTTAATCTTGTTCTATTGCGTATTAATCGTGTTAGCATCACAAATTACGGTCTGTGAAGCTGGTTTATAGGATCATTTAGTTCGATGGGGGACATATTTTATGATATCCCATATTTCGTCAATTATTTGGCAGGTAGGTTTGATGCTTCAATACGGAACTCCTCAAGATGACATCAAATATTTCTAAACAAGAAGCGTTCAAGTCTATGGAATCCCATGTAAAAATAGCTGGTATGTCTGTTGCCTTCCGTAGACATTAATGACATCTCGCATGTATGCTGAAGTGTATCGTTAATAGAAATCTTGAATATTCTAGTACCTACCTATATCTTGCGTCATTATGTCAATGCTTACATTGATGTCGCCAGGTATCTTAAAATGATAGGTACATAATGTGCAAGCATTTGTGTAGAAAGCTATGTTTTTTACAAAATTTTCTCTAGGCAACCAAATTGTAATAGGGTTTTCGTAGTTCCAGTATATGTCTGGCTGCTTTAGCCTAAATAAATTGAAGTGTATTTGTAAGCAAATTAATCCTTAAAATTTATTATATCGTCTGATATAGACACTGTTTCAACTACGCGTTTTGGTAAAAAATAATTGGAAAGTAAAATTACTAAAGCACTAACAATAAATGGGGCGTGGATAAACTGGTAGATCTAAGCCCCAAAAATATACGCCTCTTATGATAAATGTTAAAAAATTGTACCGTTGCCAACGTCAAATTATAAATCAGGATTTGGCAAACAGGACTCAACCCTCTCATTAATGGTTGATCTTCGGTATACCGAGTTTTATAAGTATTTTTAACACTCATCTGGAAATAAATGGATGCAAAAACCTCCTTTTTCCATTTTTTCAAGCCATTAAACAACAAAATTGTCATTTTTTGAAGAAACCTTGCATACATAGGTATTAGCGAGCGAATTTCGACTATTGTAGATATTTAATATTAGAAAATCAATATAGAGGTAAATCGAAAAGTGTATTTTTACGGCGGCTTAAGAGGTAGTTTATGGTGATGTACATATTAGAGTTCATTTTAAAATGAACGATAATCTCCTAAACACAGACTTTTGACAATAGAACGAAATAAAAATATAGTTTGATGTGATAAGGCTATGCAGCTGCTCTTTATGGAATTTCATGTGAGCCTAGACTTAATAGATTTTTGTTATTTTTTTTTTATCAGTAAAGTCATCCTATAGATATTGTTTGTTAATCCATTAAAATAGACAAAATCTTTGAATTTGTATATGATTATCCGCTGAAATACCCTTAATCTGCAGGGTACCTAACTCTACGGAGATATTTATTGCAAAGGGCGGCTTTTTCAGTTTTGAAAGTATTCAACATTTGCGAAATTCATCTAAATATATACTACGCTATACTTTAATCAAACTCACAATAGAGGGAAAGCGACAGACGAGTTTTAAACTAAAGTGGCTTAAAGGATAATTTGTGTTGTAAATATTAGAGTTCATTTTAAAAGAAACTATAATCTCGTGACCGACAAAAAAAAAGTATCCATTTCGATACATCATTTCCCCTATTTTAACGTTAAAATAGTAAATTATGTTATAAGCTCGAAAAATGTAGTATTTCAGACGTAATGCGGTCGCTAACCTAAATAGCCCGAAAAACATTTTTCGTCCATATGTCATAAGTTATTTTTTATTCGATCTTGTTTTTAATGCGATTGAGAGTTGTAAAATAATGTAGAAATGAAGTGAACCTATACATTTCATCTTGCACGCTAATTTTTTGGTCTTAATGTTTGTTAGTTAACGATGAAATCTGTAATAGCGTCCGAAAAAAAAAAATTTTTTTTTTGACTAACATAAAAAGTGTTGTCTAGCTAGCAGGGCAATAATCAATAGTTTATTGAGAAGGTTAGCTCTTCGTCTAAATATCTAATCTATAAATCGTCATTTTTTCCAACACAATCGGTTAAAAAGCATACAATTGTATGTGAACGTTTGTACAAAAACCATCGTGTTAAATCAGTTCTTATACCTGACTGACAACGCCGATCTTTAGCTTTTTTTTACTTTGTAAAATAAAAAGATTAGTTCTTACTATCAAAGAAATTAAATATGCAAGAGAAATAGGTCGAAAAGATTAATAATAATTTATTTATTCCTAAGTTATAAATCTTAACTACATCACTTTCTAAACCAAGAAAATAGATAATCTTCCTGCATTATTCCGTACTTAGATTTATTTTTCATGAAAATAGTCGAATCTATGATTTTCGTTCAAATCCATAAGGGACGCTTGTTTTGTATAGATGATTTATGATCTTATTTTCAACTAAAATACTAGTATAAAAAAGTATTTCTTCCGATAAACGTGGAAGGAATAGACATTTAAACAGTTAGCCATAACATACGCATACTGACTTGCATTATTTTCATGGATTGAATGGCTACATCTTTGTGTGTGAAGTGAATTTCTTTTTAAAAAATTACAATGCGCTCAATTATGAATTTTCTAACATAACTTTT
Organism: Polydrusus tereticollis; assembly: GCA_963920685.1. Taxonomy (NCBI): domain Eukaryota; kingdom Metazoa; phylum Arthropoda; class Insecta; order Coleoptera; family Curculionidae; genus Polydrusus; species Polydrusus tereticollis. The sequence continues at coordinate 141,012,397 of OY987328.1, forward strand.
ATGGATAGTGGAGTCGGATATTGGAAGAAAATATTATCATAACGACAACTCGATTATTGATATAATTATTATGGTTTCACAGAAGTTTCTACAGAGTCAGCCATGCTGTAGCAGAGACTGTTGTAGGTCGTATTTTTTAAAAAAACCTAACAATACCTTTACTTTATATTGATAGACATATTCTATTAGAACATTTTTCTAAAATTTAGAGCCTTTGGAAATGTGATAATGCTATGAGCATCAAATATATTCAAAATATCAAAAATCCTTTGGTAGTTAGTTATTGCGGTATATTTTAATAGAGGCATAATTTATACTGTACTCCTAAATTTACGGCATATCACTTTGTTTATGTTATTATATTCACAGAGACTATTAATCTAACCAACTTTTATTTACGAAAAATTAAAAACTGAAATACTCTATTTTATTGCCGATTGTTCGCAAAGACACTTGGAGTTGTTATTTTACTTTTTCTACCTCTTTTTCCCCGGTTGCGGAGAAATATGTTAGGGGAAGTTTGGGTATCCTCAGACGGTTATATGCAATGATTCAAGCTTCTAAAAAAGTACTAAGGCAAGTAATTATCAATTTGAATTTATGTATGTCGAAGGTAATGTGTTACTCATAAATATACATGATGAAAACATTTATTGTTCGATTGCATGTAATTTTTAAGAGTCTAGAAATAAGCAAATAATGTTCTTTAACGTTTCTTTATAAACATCTCGAGTTACCTGTCCTTCCCCTGCATCATAGAAGGGTATTTGCCGACAAAGTTTGACCATTTTTTATGATTCGAGAGTTGGGTATTCTCTACAGATGTAAACTGACGTCATTCGAGTAGTCCGAGCTTGTTAGATTTTAGCTTATATTCTTATTATGTGATTTTAAAATTATGTATGCGTTTGTTTAATTCATTGTAAAGGATTTGTTATTATGCTAATTTCAAAAGTTAAATGTTGGTGAGAATATTGAATTTTTTTATTAAAATATCTAAAGTAAATATCTAATTGATTTTTTTTTAGCGCTAATTGGGATTTTAATTAACTACCTCAGAGTCGGTATACACTATATTTTGCAGCGCAATTGCTTTCACACCCAGTAATGTATTATGATTTTTTTGGATGGTCGTTATATTGTGAGTTTCTTAAGTTAGCCAGATTAATAATAAATTAAAAAACCAACGTGATTTGCTTATTGTTGCCATTGAGAATTAGGGTTGTAAAATATTTAACAACCCTATATTTTTATGCTCGTGTTGAAAATAAGTTAAGATTGCTACTTTGATGCCTACGCCTAATATTCATAATTTTATTGGGGGTTCTACCTGATGACAAATACAGCTTATGATACCTATCTAGTGGGTATTTTCAGTTTAAGGGCCGAATAATATAGAGTTATTGTGCATACATCATCGCAAACAAAAGGTAGCTTTTTTATATTATTTCGTATTTACAATCCATTTAACTACAATTTTACACTGTGAATTAATTTTTTTTACTTTTTTCCTGAAATTGTAGCCTATTTACTTATATTATGATATTATCCGAAATTTTTATAAAAGCATTATGAGGGCTTTTACCTGATGGCGAACACAAGTTGTATAGTACCTATACCTGCTTGGTATTTTATACGTATTTAAGTTTTATTTACTTTTTATTACTCTGTTCTCATTACAAGATAGTCCTATAATTTATCCATTTCCAGTACAAAGAAATCGCTAGTTAATGGTTCTAGATGGTAATTATTTTATTGTATTTTATATAAGTGGTGCAAAAATTGGAAACAATTATTAGATATGCTACTGAATTTTAATGAGGGTCCTTCGGAATAATAAATAAAGGTTTATGTCCCTTTCTTTTTAAATCGAGTCGGCAGAGGGTTTGAGAGGGTTATTTAGGTATAAATAATTATTGTGGTGACAAATGTACCGCATTATTATACTTATCTTGTTAGCCCATATAAATTAGGGATTTATTTCGCTTTGCCATTCACCAGCGGCGTTTCAACTAAGGGAAAATAATAAAAAGTCTGGTTTAAGGATGGCTCAGGTCGGATCGTAAAAAGTTGGGTTTAAGGATGGCTCAGGTCGGATCGTAAAAAGTTGGGTTTAAGGATGGCTTATAAAAATTGGGATTTAATTATCCCGCTTTAGCAGCGGCGTTTCACTAAGGTTAAATCATAAAAAGTCGGGTTTTATCTCGGGTCAGTTCGCATCGTAAAAAGTTGGGTTTAAGGATGGCTTATAAAAATTGGGATTTAATTATCCCGCTTTAGCAGCGGCGTTTCACTAAGGTTAAATCATAAAAAGTCGGGTTTTATCTCGGGTCAGATCATAAATATTCAGGTTCAAATTAGGGTTAGATGAGAAGCCGCCTCGCGAAAGCATCCGGGTTAGGTCGTAAAAAGTCGGGTTTTATCTCGGGTCAGTTCATAAATATTAAGGATCAAGTTAGGGTTAGATGAGAAGCCGCCTCGCGAAAGCATCCGGGTTAGGTCGTAAAAAGTCGGGTTTAATTTCGGGTTATTTTGTAAACAGCACCACCGAACCACCCGGGTTAGGTCATAAAACGCACCACCTGCACCACCCGGGTTAGATCATAAAACGCACCACCGAACCACCCGGGTTAGATCGTAAAACGCACCACCTGCACCACCTGGGTTAGTTGCACCACCAGCACCACCAGCACCACCTGATCTCGCTCTCTCCATATCTCTCTACTCGTATACACTGTTTCCCCTTAGGTTAAATTGCGACGGGAACGGCGGCGACGAGCGGGAACAGCGACGAAAAGTTTTATGAATCGGCCTTTAATTTCCTGTTTTAAAAATATCATTTTTTTTAATCGAACAGTTTACTTTAAATAAAAATGTCAGAATCAGAATTTGCCTGTACGCCTGCGGAGGTTGTCAAATTGCAGCAGATGTCGTGGACAATTTCTTGCCAATCAAATCCAGTAGTACTTACGAAGCTGCGTTCAAAAGATTCCAGAGATGGTGTAATGAGAAAGACATCAAAAATAATAATTCTGAAAATGTACTCTTGGCATATTTCTCTGAACTGGCGAACAGACAAGGGATAGACATAAGCAAGTTTTTGAGGATACGTGCTTATTTAAAGGTCCAAAATGAAGGCTGCACTCCCAGGAAAGCTAAAGTATTTACCAGGGAACAATTTGAAAATGTTCTATCTGAAGCTCCTAATCAGGAGTATTTGGGAATTAAGGTAAATTTAGATATTACGTCAAAGAATACAAGTCTTTTTATGAAATACATTATGGTATTTTTAGATTGTACTTGTTATTGGTATTTCTCGTTCATGCTAATGTGAAGAAATTGTAAAAATGACCGTTGATGACATACAAGACTGAGGATCTGTCATTCACATAAGAATTCCTGATAGTAAAACTAAAAAACCGCGATCGTTTGCTATTGTAGGGGAACAATATTTAAGCATATACATATAAAAAATATGCATCATTACGCCCAGAAGGCATGAATGAAAAAATATCCTTTTAAAATTTTGTAAATGGTCGCGGTTGTCGCATGGTAATGGGAATTCATAAGATAAGTACTGTTCCTAAGGAAGCTGCAGTTTTCTTAAAGTTACCTGATGCTACAGAATCTACCGGTCACTGTTTAAGGAGAACTTCAGCTGCACTGCTTATAGATGCAGGTGCAGACATTACGTGATTAAAGCGCCACGGGGGATGGAAATCCAGTAGTGTAGCTGAAGAGTACATTGAGGAATCGATGACCAATAAGAGAGGTATTGCAAAAAATATTTTACAACCTCGTTTTACTGAACCAATCCCTATTAACATTGACATAAATTTAACAGAAAGTGGTTCCACGGAGGGTTTAATGCTAGAAAATACAAAAACAAGTCAGGATCGCAACATCGCAACACCTTGTGTTAATTTTTCTGGGGCCACAATAAATAACTGTACTTTTAATCTGATGTTTAATAAATAGTTCATTGTTGTATTTTTTAAAAATAAATAAAGTATACAAATATACAATATTTCTTGTATTTTTCAGCATTATTTATTTATGGCACACACTTTTTCTTCCGCTGCCTATATAGCAACCGTCTACTGCAAAAAAAGCAAACGCCAAAAAATTAGTAAAAAAATGTTTATTTCGAAGAAAAAATAAATTTGTATTTGTTTACTTATTTTAATATTCATTAGTTTGGCATATCATGTCATAAAATAAACTTGACACAATTTCAACCTAGATTTGGTTCGGTATATCTCTTATAATTATTGTGATCTAAACCAAGCCGTTTTTCAGTCCAAGCCCTATTGGATTAAATAATTTTTGCTCGATATTGCTCGATATTGCTCGATATTTATAAATCTGACATGATTATTTTGTTTGTACATCTCTTTGAACTTGTTTAAGCATTCCTAATAAAGTATTACACCCTAATAAAAATAAAGGCATAAGAATATGCTAACAGCTTCTTTTCTTGTTCTTTAGACCCATGCTTTAATAGTTATTTATGATATAAGTGTTAAAAGTACATTTTAAAGGCACGCATGTGGAAATTTGCAGAACGAGCGAAGCGAGAAGAGTGCCTTAAAAATACTTTTAACACAAGTATCATAAAATATTTTTTTCTACAAACGGCAATAAAAAGCATACAATAATTAAAAATTAAATGTTTAGAATCTCTTGCATCCAGGTAGTTTTTAATAGCATCGTATATTTGTATTAAATTGGTTCACATTTGTCAATAAAACCTAGCAACCATCATTGTTGGCTGATTTGTTTACAGAAAATTTGAAAGGTCCTGTCAGTTTTATTAAAGCGCTGGCGCTAGCTGTTGTGATTTAAGCTGGATTTATAAACTCGAAAAGTTGGCGAGGTTGAGGTTCAGTTGGTGTTGGAAATAGGAGTTCAATTTAAACTAAAGGGAACACTCAGTTCCATTTATACACTCGTTCATGTTGTTCATGTAAAGCTCATGTAAGGTTCGAAAACTTCCCGGGTAATTTGAGATAATCAATTTTTATGCTCGGATTCGGAATATCTAACCTCACAAACTTGGTCATAACTTCAACCTCACCAACTTTTTGAGTTTATAAATCCAGCTTTACCAAAAATGAAAGAAATACAAGAAATCGATCCACTTAAAGACATAGAAGAAGCTGCTAACAGAGCTACCTTGGATTTACTGCCACGAAAATCAAGAAATCAATATGAGATTGCTCATAATAAATTTATAAAATGGTGTGAAAACAAAGGCGTTTCTGGAAAGTATTCCGAAAATGGACAGTATTCCGAAAACATATTCATGGCCTATTTTGAGGAAAAGGCAAAGGTATGGAAGTCATCTTCTCTTTGGTTCCATTATTCAATGATCAAAGCTATGCTATGTGTAAATAACGACGAAGATATCAAAAAACATTTTAAATTAACTGCCTACTAGGAGAGGGTTACCAGGCCAAAAAATCAAAAATTTTACTAGAGACCCAATTGAATAGTGCGCACCGGATGATGGGTACTTTCTGATGTAAGTAGCTACGATTGTAGGAGTATTTGGTGCCTGCCGCAGGGAGGAGCTTTGTGAGTTTACTCTTGACAACGTGGAAGATATGGAGGCTTCATTAGTTATTAAAATATCAGATACCAAAACCAAAGAACCACGAAGTTTCACTATCGTTAAAAAATTTTATTTGGATTTTTATCGAAAATATACTGATCTTCGTCCAGCAGATGTCGTACATCGGCGGCTCTTCTTAAAATATGTAAAAGCTTAATGTACCAGAAATCCGGTCGGAATTATTACGTTCGGAAAATTTCCTGCTGATATAGCAACTTTTCTGCAACTTCCAAATTCAACACTCTATACGGGACATTGCTTTCGCCGTTCCTCTGCGAGCTTACTTGCCGATGCTGGAGCAAATTTGACGACAATTAAGCGGCATGGCGGATGAAAATCCTCAACCGTTGCAGAAGGGTACATCGTGGATTCCTTGGAAAATAAAAATTCTATTACTCGAAAATTGCTTACAGTACAAACGACATCAGCCGATAATGCTTCAACATCAACTGGACATGCTGCTGTTTCTGTTCAATCCTCCTCAACCGCGAAGAACAGCAGAACTGAAGAAGGAATTCATTTTTCAAATTTCTCAAATAATTGTACTATTAATATAAGTGTAAATGAATAAAATAGAAATGTTTTTTGACGTTTTTTTGAAAAAATTGGATTTTACTTTTAATACTACTGCCTTAAAGTAGGTATTTTAAGGCACTAGTGCCTTAAAGTAACATTTTTAAGGCTAGTAGAGTTAAAAGTTCCATTTTTAACACGTTTGTAGAAAAAAATATTTTACATTGATATTGATATTATTTTAGATAATCCGTCAAACATAAAGCTTGAATTATAGTTCACATTTACTAAAATTTCCATTAATAATAGTTAGTTAGCTAAATGCCTGCAACGGTATTTATCATAGGCCTTAAAGTAGGTACATTAATCCTTGGACTTCATTCGTATATTGCTATCGAAGGTTTATTGTGTAAAGCATTTGACCAACCTCTATACTTTTAATCTATTTTAGGTAAATGCTCATTACAAATATTTAAGTTTCAAAACTACAGAACTTACGGGGCCTTTATATACTTTTCTCCCTTGGTTTTTCTTCATAGAGTGCCAATGGGGTTTTATGCCAGTATAAACTAATACTAAAACTAGATAACTGCACGAAAAATGGAAACAGAATATTACAAATATAGTATGCAAACTTGCAAATGTACTTAAAAAGAAATGGGCAATTTAACAACTTAATAAATTAATCAAATTATTATTTTATTTTGATGATATATTTTCCAAAGTTTATGGTGGTAGATTGATACAGAAACTTTTAATAAAAATATAGCGAGGAAGATTATCGTTTCTACTTTCTGTTATACTAAAGAAAATCCGCAGATGAGCGTAACCATTATTTGGAAATTGCGGTCAAAGAGGATCATATTGTCCTCGTTCTCAAGAAAAAAGTAAATAATTAAGATATGCTATCGAATAGATCACACGTTACCAATTATGTTAATAGTATTTGCTTGTTGAGAGTTTCTTGCTGGAATCGCAGTCTCTGCAGTCGATCGAATAAGGTAAACTTTCTTTAAGTTTCGTTTCTTCTTTATTTGTGCATAGAAAAGAAGAAAATCGCCTATTTTCATAATAAAGAGTGTATCTGTAAATTATACAACTTTTTCAAAATCTTTATTAAGCTTGTAGGAATATTACTAATAAAACACAATACATTTAATTTTATTTCTTTTATTCAGAATAAAACAAACTTTTAGATTGTCATGATGTCGTGTCTGGTAGAGTTCGTCATAGTCAAAACATAAATAGGTTAATCACAAAAAAACATACAGCTAAAACATTGTCTAAAAGTAAGTAACAAATAAATAGTCATAAATAAATTAATGAAAGAATACTAAAAGTAAGTCAGCATTCAGCACTTTAAAATAAAAGGATATATTATGCTGATTGGTACAAAGCCAATTCAAAAGTAGCTGATAAATGCAATATAGATATAAGGGCAACTTCTATAGAATATCCTACAGAAGCATCTGACTAGAGTGCACAAAATGTGGTGTACAGATTCGTAAATTGGTTATGAAATTTCTCTTTTAACCTTAGATGCAAGTTGTCATGAAAGTTCTAAGAAATGAAATAGCATAGACAATGAAATATTGAAGGTTTGAAATTTACAAGCTAATAATTTAGGTATCTTATAAAGTAACTTATGCAAGCAAGTTATGAGTTCATTTATAGTATTAGTTATAATACTGGTAATATAATAGTAAAAGAAGTGAAATACTTAAGAGCAAACTTTTGGTACTAATAGTTACAAAATTTTAACTCTCAAACACTTTTGATTGATAACGTTTACCCTGATGCATTTCATAAACGGTAAATGTTCATCTTATAAATTAAATCGCAGATAATAAATAAATTGATCAGTAAATCGATCAGAAAAATTTGTACATAAGACAGGCTTTAACAAAAAATTATGGCTGCTTGTAAGCTTTATAAGCTAGCTGTTGAGGTACATCGATGGACCTCTTGTCCCAACCTCCACCACCACCTCCTCCTCCAGACGACTGCCAACCGCCGCCGCCACCTCCACCGCCTCCACTAGACCATCCTCCTCCATGTCCTCCTCCACCTCCTCCTCCTCCTCCACCTCCTTGTTTTGAGGCAAAGATTTTCTTGATGGCTATTATTCCTGAGATCAGCAAAGCGATTTTAGCTGTGATTAAAGCTTTTCCTGCCAAAAGGAACAGTCCAGCTATTGCCAGTGGTATCAAGGCGGCCATTTTGGCGGCTATCGCCATCATCATACCTCCCATCATATTTTTCATTTTTCCACCGCCGCCTCCTTTACCGCCACCTCCTCCTCCACCGCCGCCACCTCCACTTCCGCCGCTTCCTTTGCGCCCTGAAACAAGAAATACAAATTTGTTAAAACTATTGGATTTTTATTCCTGCAGTTTCGCCGTTTAGATAGCGATTGTACAATAGTTTTTGTTTACGGACTTTTAGCAAAAATAGATAAAGAATTGACCTAGTTATAATTAATTATAACAAATAGCCAGATCGTATGTTTTCAATGATTTAAAAATGAAGAAAAATTATTTAAGTTCATTTAGTTACCTACCTTCTTCAATCATTTCCGATACTGTAGGCATGGAAATTTCGACTGTCCTTGATCCCAGGAGGTTGCCAATTTTATTTGCTATCATTGTATTAAGGGCATCATCTTTTCCTTCAGCAGATCTCGGTAAATTTTGCTCGATTTCATTTTCAGACACCAAAGGCTCGAAAGGCACGGCATCCTTTGATTTAACTAGAGTTATTCCTTCCATGAGTGCCAACTTGTCCATGCGTCCGATGCGGTCCAAAAACGTCACGGCTTTTTTCTTCAAGCATGGCGAGAATCCATCGGAATTCGCACAGTCATCGTAGATTTTTAAAATAAAACGTACACTGGCGCTTTCGAAACTGTCCTGCGCGATTACACCAAGGGCGCAAAACGCCACCACTACTACGTAAGACTTCATTATATTCACGCACTTCTCACCGGAAGGAATTTAATTCTACTAATGCAATCAGTGATCATACAGGTCGCTTTATAGTATCTTCCTTGACACGACAATTGACCTTTTCTCCACGATATGACCCGGTAAAACACAATCGAGAGGGGACACGCGAAGAGTACAGCAGACAGCATCAACGGCACAATTTTCTGCACATTTTCTCGTTTTCTGCTACCCTCAAGCCAAATCATTGGTTGTTCATGACCTAGAAATTTTCGTCTCTTCACCTTATTGGGTTTTAGGAGAGAGTTGCCCCTGCCGTGCACCTTGCGGTATGATTTTAACCTGTTTGACACCGAAACAGTGAATCTTATTCCGCATGAAAAAGCGACTCTTGAAACTGAAATTGGAAAGATGGTTTCGTTTTGTTTCGGTTTATTGGCGTTCAGTCAACTGTATTAGGTACTATGAAATTGCGAACGTAATCGCGTTTTGATTTAAATGGTAATTAACTGATCATTTATTAGGCAATTATTTTAAATTAATTAAAAAAAGTTATTAACAGGGATCTTGTACCACCTGTTTAGTAGTAGCTTAAAATGTCTGTAACTTCATTTTCGTGGAATCGACAGCAAGAGATTTGTCAGCCACTGATTTTCAATAACATAAATTTGCAGAAAAGAGTAGTTTTTGATCAGAAAGTGTTTTTAACAATCCTCAATAACTTTAGCAATTAGAGATAACATAAAAAATAAGTGTTTTTCCTAGTGATTTTGTTTACATATTCAGTGTACAATTGAATATGTTGTACGCTTTAAAAGACCCTATTTTGGGAAAATTGCATGTAAGTACAATCAATTTAACAGCAAAAAAATATCCCTCTGGGTGTTTCCTAAGTACGGGCTGTAACTGCAGGTTTAATTATAAATTATTTACGATATTTAAAAAAATAAGCTTTTAAGACTAAGTGCATCGAAACGATTTCTTTCTAAGAAATATAGTACTTGAAAAATATATTACCTTTTCTTTACGTATTTCGAAAATGCCTTGAAATAATTAATTTAATGTAAATTAGACAATGCAGTCTTCCTCCACAGTTTAATGATTGACATAAAATTGAGTTCCCGGCATGTTTCGAGCACTTAAATACTCATCTTTAGGGGATACTAAAAGGACACTACAAATTTGAGGATGAAAAATGAATCAGTCATCATCAAATCATAATCAAAGATTAAGAAGGACTTACCCATCATCGAGTTTAACATAAAAGTAAGTTGTCTCAAATTAATGAGTACAACTCGAAGGTTGAAGACTTGGTGTATGAAATGGTTAATTGTATTTAAATATAAATGAAGTTTAGATTAAGTTTTCAAATTTAGAATAGTGAAAAATATTTTAGAGAAGATGATAAGCTGATTAGAACGTCTGGAGGAGAAAAGTTTTTTTTTTTATTTTATGTTGTGCTGTTAAAGCTTAATTTCTATTTATTAAAGGGATTAAAAGTAAAATTTTCTTTCTTTTCCATAGCTCCATATTATCTAAATTATACCAAAAAAATATTTATTTCTCAATTCTTTTCTTTCTTCTTCTTTTCTTTTAATCCTGTTAATAAATAGAAATTAAGCTTTAACAGCACAACATAAAATAAAAGAAAACTTTTCTCCTCCAGATGTTATGATCAGCTAATCATTTTTTCTTAAATGTTTTTCACTATTCTAAATTTCAAAACTTAATCTAAACTTTACTTATATTCAAATACAATTAACCATTTCATACACCAAGTTTTCAACCTTTAAGTTGTACTCATTAATTCGAGACAACTTACTTTTATGTTAAACTCGATGTTGGGTAAGTCCTTCTTAATCTTTGGATTTGTATTCATTTTTCATTCTCAAGTTTGTACTGTCCTTTTAGTATCCCCTGAAGATGAGTACTTAAGTGTTCGAAACATGTCGGGAACTTAGAATTTTATGCCAATCTTAAACTGTGGAGGAAGACTGCATTGTTTTATTTACAATTACATTGACTCCACTGAAAGTATGGACTATTTTTTAAACAATTAATTTAGTGTTATTGTATGTTAGTATCACATAAATAACAATGAAACGTGACATACGAACCATTTTATTTAGTAATTGTTTCATTCGAAAACCATGCATCCGTCAAAAATAATAAAGGAAACTTTTACCATAAATAAAAAAAATCTATTCGGAAAAAAAACCAGTAGCTTATTACTTTTTTAAAAATTATGTTTTGTCACTTTATACCCTTTTATGTCATGCTAACGTTCAGCAAATCCAATCCCCAATCCAGAATTTTAAAGCATTCTCGAAATATTTAAGTGTATTAAAATTCTTTTCTACACGTTATCAGATTAATGTTTATTTGTTTATAAAATCTTATTTTCTTCAAAAATCGTAAAGAGTCGTACCATGCTTTCATGCCTAATATACTACGAGCCATCCTTAGGAAATAACACTTAATGGAGAAATACGTACACCAACCCTAATCATAAAATTACTTTTGCTATTTTACTTTACTTTGCTTGTTTTAAATATTGCTGGATTTGTAGTAGGCTAATTATATTTAAATGCCAAATAAAACGCTGGATTGAAACAAATATCGTTTATTACAAACCAAAATTGACACAATCTACAAAAGAATAAATTAACTAAATAAATCATTCGTTCTTTGTAACTGTCAGATAAAAAAAAATAAATAAATAAATTATGGCAGTCAAAATATCAGCGACCAAAAAATCGGTCATACACGCAAACACTTACAGTAATGTTCGTCCACAGCAGATATTGGGCGCAGCTTTGAATACATTATAATGATCGATTAAAAAGAAATTTAAAGATATTTGAATAAATTACAAATGAATAATTTACTGTAATATTCGCTTTAGATTTATTGCTTTTTCTATGTGACGTTGACATAGAAAAGAAAAAAAAATATTATAGCGTAATATTAATGTTAAGAAGAAAAAGAAAGAATAAGCGTCAAAAAGATAAAGTTGCTGGTGTTTCATTGTCTATCACTTGCAGAAAAAGGGTGTACGAAGAGAAGAATGACTTTAAACGAATAAATATTGTATTCTTAGCCGACCTAACATCTATATGAGCTTACTAAGCAATTTATTTTATGTTACGTTGGCCTGTGGCTTTTAAACGCTAAGTTTTGCGCTTCCTCGAAGGACCTTCTGTCCCAGCCACCTTCCCATCCACCACCTCCACCACCTCCGACTGTAAATAGAAAAAATATAGATTAACTCGCTCCTAATTTTTCAAATTCAACAATATTTTCAATAGGTTTCACCTCCGCTCTCAACGAAAGGCGCTAAAACTTTTCGTTAGTGTACTTACTCCATCCACCATGACCACCACCACCACCTCCATGTCCTGCGGATATGTGATGAACAGAAGTTCCTCCTCCTCCTCCTCCTCCATGGTGCTTGCTTGCTATTAGCTTCTTAATGACTATACTGCCGATAATTAAAAGAGCTGCTTTGGACGTGATAAGTGCTTTTAATGCAAGAATGAAGAGGGCGCCGATGTACAGCGGCAACATAGCTATCTTCTTTGCCAATAAACTTGATACGAACATTTGCATGAACATTTCTAAAGACAAGCATAAATATAGCATGAATATGTGATGTGGATTAAATTATCGTTAGTTTGGCATGTCAACATTAATCTCTATTTAGGAAGTTTTTCTAACTGCTATACACTTACGTTTCTGGCCTTGTTCTTTTTTGCTTTCGCTCTGTCCGCCACCACCTCCTCCTCCTCCTCCTTCTTCTCCTCCGAACTTATCAAGGATGCTCTCTTCTTCTTCTTTTCGTGCTGCAACCAGAAAATAAGCAAATATAACCTAAACAATGCTATAAGTATTAATTTGCTAAAATATTCTTAGCTTTTATCACAGTGTCACAGATTTTCAAGATAATGTAATGAACATACATATATTTTATAAAGCTTTTGTGAATAATATTTTAGATTATTTTTCTCTTTTCAAAAAATCCTTAGTTTGTTGAATGAAAAATGCATTACACAAAGTATATATTATTATATTGTACATGCATTCTTCATAACGTTGTTTTCTTAGAGTAATATGGAGTTTAAAGAAGGTTATGTAGAAAATAAATGACCGAGTATGGCATGAGGGGCTCCTAATTAAAGTGAGAATATACGGAATGCCGGTTCAATTTTTGTTCATGGCTGTCAAGCTTTCTTAAAGACCGTTCTCTGCGAGTGGCGATGGACGGATATCTTTCACACACATTTAGCATCAACGCCGGAGTCCCTCAAGGTTCTATATTGTCGCCCACCCTCTTCTTACTATACATTAACAATCTTATGGAAAAAACTAAAAATCCTACATATAGCTTCGCTGAAGACAGCACACTTGTTTCATCTTTTCCTTTGAATGCTCGAACATCGGCGGCCTATGCACATCTCTGGAAAAAATTCTGTCTTGGGGGGACAGTAACCAAGCAGAATTTAACGCTAAAGAAACCCAGGCGACAGTTTTTTCTAAAAAAGTTAATGTTGAAGGACCGGATATAGTAATGGCGGGACACTGGATCCCCTTGGCTTGATCCATTAATTTATTGGGCGTCAATTTGGATAGTCACATGTTTTGGTATAGTCACGTTGCGGCCATTGCTAAGGCAGCTTCGCAGCAGCTTGGAATGCTTTTTCAAACTCAGAACCTCTATACACTTCAACAACAATTAGGGACTCTGCTCCTAAACATACCCTGAGATTACTAGATTCCATTTAAAGAAGAGCCATTCGTTTGATCGGTGACAATGATCTGACAAACAACCTGGAAAGCCTTGAAAATCGAAGGCAGGTTGGCGACTTAAGTCTATTTTACAAATATTTTATGCCCGCTTGATTGCACCCATACGTGGTTTAGCTTAGTGTCCCGCGAATGAGACTGTTTAAAAATTATTTCATCTGGAGAACGTCATCACTCTGGAACGACCCCCCTGAAGCTATGTTCCCCAACGGGTATAATCTCCAAAGATTCTAGACCAACGTGAAACGTTTCCTGCGTACACACACCGCTCGCTGAGTGCCATAAAGGATTATTCCTGCAGCGCAGTGCGTTATCATAAAAAAAAATATGGAACACGATTGTGTTCTGACAAGAAAAATTAACAATCAATGCATAGAAATATTACAAAATTTGAGAAAAAAAATCTAAACAGTATTAATTGTTGGTGTTAAATTTTAAAAAATTGTAACAATCTTAATAGTTAAAAAGGCATTTTTGGTGGGCAAAATGAAGTTTATTATTAAATATAGTTCTTAGATATGCAAAATTGATCATCGCTGTCCCTCTCTATTCAATCTATTAATGCTTATATGCTATCTCTTTCTTGCTAAGTTAGACCAGCTTAAACGACTCGACTGTGCAAATAATTGGTAATTTCTGATTGTAATTATTTATATGTCAGTGGTAATCATTGCGTTAAAGGATAACTTTATTTTGTTTAGCATTAGCGGACTTTAATTTTCTTAAGATAATAAAACGGTATTAAAACTTTATTTTTTTATAATCGTTTGAGTAAAATACCAAGAAATAATAAAACAAATAAAAAATATTTTTTTAATTAAGTCCACTTAATTAGTTTTTAAGTGCTAATTAAAAAAAAATTAATTATCGATATCGCTAAACTCCAGTGCAAATTTAAAATTTTGTTTTAATTTTTTTTTACCTATTAACTTTTATCAATAATCAATTTAAAAACTTTGATATTTGGACACGTATCCCCTTTTAAAAAAACAGTATTACTCACCCGTTTCCACTAATTTTGGTACTGAGATTTCAAGAGTTTTAGATCCAATCATTTTAAACAACCTATTTATGATCATAGTGGACAGAGCTTCATCCTTGGCATCGATTGACCTAGGCAACGTCTTCTCTTCATCTTCCAGCGTTGGCGTATTTGCAGTTTCTTCAGTTTTTCCGTTAATTTCCACGCCATCCATAAGGGTGATTTTTTCCATTCGGCTTACCCTATCGATTAGAGCAAGAGCCTTTATTTTCAAACATGGTGCTAATCCTCCGGAGTCGCGACATTCATTGAAAAGATTTATAACTTCACCGACACCTTGTGGAATAATACTGCTATCCTCTGCTAATGCACTAAAAATGCATAATACGAACACTAATACACTACAAGGCTTCATCTTTTTGACACTTCACCTCCCCGAGCGAAACTGATGATAATTTTGGACCACTCTTCTTTTTATACTTTAGTTTCCAATTTAAATTAAAATATTCACCAAATGTTATTTTTATACATGAGAATTTCTGACAGGACAGATATATGGACCTGTTAGATTAGTTGACCGTTAACCTTGACATAGAAAAAAGCGAAAAGTATAGTGTTTTAGTAATCTATTACAATTATGAAGATGGAACACCACGCACTGGGAAGAAATAGAAATTTTATTGCAGAGGCGTTGCTACTATGCGGCTGAACTGGTTTTATCTCATCAACTTTGGTTAGTTAAATTTATGGCCCTAGTTCGGATACTAGAAAAACAAAACAATATCTTATTCTCATAAGCTTCGGTGTGATATACACTTAGAGGCAGAGACATCGCACTTGAAAAAAATTATTACATAGTATGTTTAATGTAAAAACTTGTTAAATTAGAGTGTATCCATTAAGAATTAACCATCAATTAAAAGTTAAAATTTTAAGTTAATATAATACTAAAATTTTGTGTTAATTTTAAATATTTGTTGGAACGAAATTTGCATATTCAATATGTATTACAATTATGGCATTGGGTGGGCATTATACATTCCATTTAACATTCCTAAATACATTTAAAAATGGCAGGAATAAAAGTCTGCTTAAACCACAAATATGTATAATTGTAAAAAAATGTGTGGGTCGTTCCCATAACATTTTGTGTGAACATATAGTTGTTAAACTGTTTTTAGTGTTGTTATGCTTGTTTAGTTAAGTAAACTATGGATAATAACGAACCTTCAACTAGTTGTACACCTATAAAAAAATCTCAATACATTAAAAGAACGAATATAGTTAAAAAGTATGCAACAGAGTTCGGGAACGAAATCCTGAACTAACCACATTGGGTGCTGCAGAAATATGTGGCACTTTAACTAAACTAATGTTCAGGGTTTTGAAAGGCCTTTATCAAGAAAATGACTAATAAGAAAATAGTCAAGGAGCCGAGAGGAGAGGATGGAAGAAAATAATCCTGGATGATGCCACAAAATCCACAATTTGTCGCAAAATTCATGGATTTCTTTTCGTAAATGAAACATTCACAATAAAGAAAAATGGCTAACATTTGACATCTACACATAATTTAGGTTGTTATATTCTTATCTTTTAACAGCTAGTTTTTATTTGAGAGTTTTACAGGCTGCCCCAGAATTCGTGAACAATAATATAAATCATGTGAAATTATCATCGTAAAATGGTAATAATAATTTTTTTCTAATACTTGTAAAGAATCTAAGGTTAAGATGAGGAGCCTAAACCACGGAGCAGAACGAAACCTAACCACAAGCAAATATTGAACAATTTTTGTAGATCTGACAGTTGGTACTAAAAGAGTTTCTCCTCGGTCTTAAAAATGCTTGCTTAGTAAGAAATAAAATTATTAGTAATATTTGTATGTATATAAATACTTCAAAAAGTAACTGCAATGAAGTCTTGCTAAAAATATCTTTTTTATCCAGCATTTTTCCAGCTCTCTAACAAGCGATGAAAAATGGACATGCCTATTGATAGGGCAACTTTGTTATTTCAAATGGAACACCCTGTATATTTTTAACTAGGCTAATAATCTGATCCTTCACCTTTCTAAAAATACTTCTTAATGTAAGTGGCAGCCATAAAGTAGGTATATCGTATGAAGAGTTTTCTTAAATGGGAGCCCGCCAAAATCTATCAGAAACAAGTGCATCCAGCGCTTACAGACCAGTAATACCAGAAAGTACAGTCTACTTCATTTTTCGTATCCAAAAATCGTATCTTATTTCGAAGTGCTTACATCATTTTTATGTAGTGCACCCGGATGTCCTTATTTATTCGAACCTCGCTTTTCTGAGTCAAAAGCAGCAATATTTCGCCAATGTAATATAGACATTCAAGCAAAAATGTCTATGCATAGATCACGAAGTAAGTTCTTGTAGCGAGAAACTATTTTAGTAGTAGGTATAGTAAAGTTTACATTATACCGTTGATCTTTTGACTGCCATAAATTCCTAATTATCCCTCTGGCTTTAAAATGCCCCAAATTGACATCTTTTCGGGCAGAGCCGGAGTTCACATTACCTGCATCCCTAATCGCTATACCATTTTTAATAGGTATAAATGACTTTTTAAAAATATACCCGAAAATACCGTTATTTTAATGGATAATGCTAGTTATCATACTTGTCAAGTATCAATGTTTCCTAGACCTAACAGTTTAAAAGCAGAAATCCAAAATTTTATTATAAATAGTAATATATATTTTGAAGAAACTTACAAAAAACGGGATCCTTTAGAAGTATTACAGGCTTTTAAAATTAATAAAAAATACGTGAGTGATAAACTTCCAACAGATAATGCAAGGGCATACAGTGTTGCGTCTTCGCCCCTACTATTGTGTATTTAATCTAATCGAATTAATATGGCACCAAGTAAAATCAAATATTAGAAGGAGTAATACTGCCCCGACATTAAATACATCTGTAGTATAGATTTAATAAACTCACCGACAAAAAAATCCGGCACCTAAATTTTTTTAATAATTTCAATACGGCATAACTTTTTTATTTTTGACTTTATTGCAATGATTTTTCGCTGGGCGATAGATCTATTCATTAAAATTACGTTGCAGTTTGTTCTGATGTAATTTTGATTGCTTAAATGTTTATATACCAGGGTGAGTCAAAATGATGTTTTTAATCAGAAGTTTAAAACGTCCTGTGGAAAGAACACGCCAGAAAACCTTGTTTAAACATTATTTGTGATAAAGCTGGATGTATTCCTAGCATTTTGTTTTTTGAATCACCTGGTTATCTTGTTTCTTGTACGAGCTACGTATTTTCAATTGGAACTCTGCATTTAAAAAACATTTTTACTTCAAACATTAAAAGTTGTCATTGGAGCACTTAAAATTAAAATAACATGTTAATAACGGATGTGCCCACTTCTAGACGCAATGACAGCTTGCATTCTTCGTGGCATGGAATCAATTAGAGTGATTATTTTTTCTTGACGAAAAGCTTCATATTCTTCATTTAATGCTAATCTGAGCTCTGGTGAAGTTGTAGGTTTATTGGGACGGTGACGAACACTTCTTTTCAATTCATCCCAAAAATGCTTACTACATGAGCAACATGTGGTCTGGTGTTATCTTGCATGAGTATAAACTCTGCTCAAATGAAAGGGGCAAATGGAATAACAGCTTCCTGTAGTATCTCTTCAATATATCTATGGGCATTGAGAGCACCATTTTTCACAAATATAAGGTTTGTACGTCCTTCTCTAGAAATTCCCGCCCAAATCATCACAGATCCGCCATAGAACGAAAGTCGCTCCGATATTGTACAGTCAGCAAACCGTTCATTACGTCTCCGGTTAACCCGCTCACGCCCATCTGGCGATCGAAGACAAACGCTTGATTCGCCCGTGAACAATACGTTCCGCCATTCTTCTTCTATCCAAATAAGATGCTGCCTTGCAAATCTAAGTCGATTCTGACGATGGTGAGGAAGCAATCGAGGCGCTACAGCAGGTCTGCGGGAATTAAGCCCAGCTTCCTTTAACCGTCTTCTTATGGTTACTTCATTAACGTTATTTCCACGTACCTGCTGTAGATCATGTTTTAGTGAAGTGGCGGTAGCTCTTCGATCCCTTAATGATTTTAGCAATATGAAACGGTTGTCGGCTAAGGTGGTTGATTTTCTTCTTCCAGACCCTGGCCTTCTGTTTTACAGTGGTTAACACCATTTTAATTACGATTTTAATATTGACAATGTCACTGACAAAATAATTTAATAAAGTAACCACTAGCTAACTTGATTATTTTCGCTGATTATTTTTATTGACATTGAAAAAATGCAGCGTTTCAATTAAAAATGTGTAGCTCGTACAAGAAACAAGATAACCAGATGATTCAAAAAACAAAATGCTAGGAATACATCCAGCTTTATCGTAAATCATGTTTAAACAAGGTTCTCTGGCGTATTTTTTTCACAGGACGTTTTAAACTCCCGACTAAAAACATCATTTTGACTTACCCTGGTATATAAACATTTAAGCAACCAAAATTACATCAGAACAAACTGCAGCGTAATTTAATGAATAGATCTATCGCCCAGCGAAAAATCATTGCAATAAAGTCAAAAATAAAAAAGGTATGCCGTATTGAAATTATCAAAAAAATTTAGGTGCCGGTATTTTTTGTCGGTGAGTTTATAAAACATAGTAAGTAGCATTTCTGCAGAGAGTTGGAAAAACTGTACACAACATGTAATTGAGGTGGAAAGTCCTTATATGTATGTGTATGAGTATGAGTACTAACGTTGATTAAAGACACTATATTATTTTCTTCACTTATAATCTCTTTGTATTCCAGGAGGTATATACCCCCAATATAATCAGGCTTTAAATTTCTTTAGGCAGGAATATAAAAGCATGTGAAATACATTATCATTTACATTAGTTCTTCATTATAAGTAATGTTGTATACTAATGTACTTTTGTCATTGTATATTAAATGTATAAAAATGTAATTTCTGTTCAACATTTTCATTTTCATCTCCTAATATCATACTCGTAAGTATACTGCATGGTACAGCGAAAATTTTGCTATAGATCGCATACTACTGCAGAAACCTTACGACCCTCGAAGCTCTAGTCGACGAGTAAGCCATGCCATAGCCACAAACAAGGGAGACGCGCTCTGAGCAGTGAGCATTGAGCCACCGGCTTCGACTAAAAATTCTTGTGCATCGCGACCGTAACGCCATCTTCGTACTAAGCATTATTTTTACCACGTTTTATCTCATAGGGTTACGCATCTTATTAGTGTCTTCAATCAATGGTACTAATGTTCAACCATTAATAATAAGTTTAGATGAAGATAGTGAGAATAGTAGAATTAATTAAGTTGCCAAAATGGATTATTGTAAAACTTTTCTGTGTACACACATTGTACTGTATTTAAATCCTAAACTTAATTTTAATCTTGTATTAGTGTGTAGTCTAAATCGTAACATTGTAAATTTTAATCATAATAAATTGTGTCTCTAAATATTATCATTATAATAATTGATCTTTGCTTTTATTTGCTTTAAAATGTCTCTTTAATTCAAAGTAAAAATAAATCAGTACGTAGATAGTGATATTTTCAAGCCGACCCTGCCCCAATTGTTTGCTGTTTGAAGATGCTGGGACCTACACAATTGGGTTTAATCAGGTAAGTAGTTAATTAATTTCAATAAAGGTCAACGATATAATGCAAACCTTACTATACAGGGTGTCCCAACTTTATTTATACACGAAATATCTTCTTGCCTGTTTATGATATAAAAAAAGTTTCAAGAGAAATAGTTCTTGGTTTAAAGAACTACTTCTACAGAGAGTACATTTAAGTATACAGGGTGCCTCAAAAGTACAATTTTTAATATCAACTTTTCTTTTTTAAATAGGACACCCTATATTTTATGTCAAATATTGCTTCTTCAATCAAGTCTTTATCAAAAATCTATGATATGTTCTATGCCTAATGTGGTCCGTTTCGTAGATAATGGTAAGATTAAATTAGTATCAAAACTTTGAAAATGCTTTGAAATATTAGGTAAACAATAATTACCTATTACTATAGTAACAAACTAGTGACATTTTAAAATAAATTTTGACATTTCTAACAGTGATATAAATTTTTAACTAGAAGATAAGAGGTCAAAGTAGTAAGTAATTTTTATAACTATGCCATCACTTTTTACTCCGAACGAATATGTTGACATGCTGTTAATCTACGGCGAGTGCAAGAAAAAATCGCGGGATGCACAACGGTTATACAGGGAGCGGTTTCCAGATCATCCAACACCATCGCTTTGCACTTTTGCAAATGTGGAAAGAAAAATGCGAACGGGTTCTTTTCCTACCTCGAGGGGTTCATAACATGCTCGACCAGTAAGAAACGAAACTAACATAATAAATGTCCTTGCACTCATAGTACTAAACCCTCATGTGTCAGTAAGAGGCATATTTATCTGGTACAAGCTCTACGGCCTAATGATTATAAAAGACGATTGGAATTCATCGCCTTTTTGACTACACAGTTAAATGAGGATCCACGGTTTCTGGAAAAAATTATATGGAGTGATGAATCGCGATTCCACAATAACGGAATCGTGAATCGTCATAACGTTTATTATTGGTCGGTTGAAATGTTGAAAATCCACATTGGGTTCGGGAAACTCATTTCCAAAATATCTGGGGAGAAAATGTGTGGTGTGGTCTCTTTAATGGACGATTAATTGGGCCACACTTTTATGAAGGTACATTAAACGGTCAAAGGTATTTAAATTTTTTAATCGAGGTCTTACCTACGCTTTTGGAAGAAGTTCCCATAAACGAACGTTTTAATATCTGGCTTCAACGAGATGGTGCTCCGCCACATAACTCTCGGATTGTATCAGATTATTTAGACAATAATTATGGGAGAAACTGGATTGGGAATCGAGGACCTGTCAGGTGGCCAGCACGATCGCCGGATTTAACACCCTTAGATTTTTATTTGTGGGGATATTTAAAGCAGGTAGTTTATACTGAAAAACCAAACAATTTGGAGGATTTAAAAAATAAAATTTCACGCGCCTGTAGAGAAATTCCAGCAGAAGTTATAAGGTCTGCCTGCACTGCACTACGGAACTCCTCAAAAGATACGAGATATGTCAGACCGAACATGGTCGTCACTTTGAGCATCTCTTATAATATCATTGTTATTTTTTTTTTAATTTACGTTCATTTTAAATGTATTTTAATTAATAAACACATCATAAAATTGTATTTCTAATTATCTCGAAAACGGACAACTTTATGCATAGAACATATTATACATTTTTAATAGAGAATTCATTGAAGAAGCAATATTTGACATAAAATATAGGGTGTCCTATTTAAAAAAGTAAAGTTGATATTAAAAATTGTACTTTTGTGGCACTCTGTATCAGGGCCGGCCCCAGGGTAGGGCGATCCGGGCGGCCTCCCGGAGCGCAATGATCTAGGGTCGCCAAAATCATGGAAAATGAAAATAAACTGATAAAAAAATTAAGTTACAGGCTTTTATAAAATGCACTAAAAAGTAAAGAATATTTTTTTATTATTCTGATATATCAATAAATTATTTTTCATAATATTGCATTGTCATCGGACCCTTGTAAGTATACCAAATTTCATTGAAATCGGTTCACGGGAATTTTCTCAAAAACGCGTTGCAAGATTTGACTGATAGTTGACAAGATTAAGAGGCGGCAGGCGGAATTTATCATTTTTATTTCTAAGCACATAATTCAAATAATATAATATATTTAAACATTAAGGCAAAATCTAGTTGAATTCAATTCAACATGACAAAACCACTCAACCACCGCCTTGACAAGTTTTTCGGCCCGTGGCAACACGACTGTACAGGAAACAACAATTTTGAAACCAAGCGAAACAAGATCTAACAGCCCTTTTTCACTGCATATAAAAAGGAAGTAGACTTAAAACAATGCATTATTTGCCACTAGACTTCGGCTGGTGCGAAATAAAATAGTTTGTTTAATATGTCACAAGCTATTGATATGCTTAGCAACTGCAAACTCTTCTTTGAAAACCTGAGATCAGATGAAGCTTTTGAAAGCATAATTTTAGAAGCAACCGAGCTTGCTTCAGAGATTGACGTGGAAGCTAATTTCGAAACCACCACGCCACGTCATCGTGTCAGACGCAAAACAAGAACGTTTTTGTATGAGGGCCCGGATGAACCCGTTCAAGACCTCAAACAAAAATATAAAATAGATTTTTTTTTTCACACTATAGATCAAGCAATAAATGCCTTGGAAACCAGATATAATTTGCTAAATACTCACAGTAATTATTTCAGCTTTTTGTATAATATTTTTGGTCTAAAAGACATGCCCAGAAATGAGCTACTGGCTCATTGCAAAGATTTGGAAGTAAGTAGTTTTAACTGATGGAAATTCAAGCGATCTTAACGCCCTGGAACTAGCCGATGAAATAAGCATTGTTTCGTCATTATTAACAAAAAATAAAGGAAACCCCTGTTGAAGTTCTTAAGTTTATCGCTACACTTAAATTCGCACCAAACCTCAGCATAGCATTAAGAATCCTACTTACATTGCCAGTCACTGTGGCTTCAGGGGAAAGAAGCTTTTCAAAACTAAAAATGATAAAAAATTATCACAGAACGATGCAGACGCAAAATCGTCTCAATGGATTGGCAATGATAGCTATAGAACACCAAATTAGTGACAAATTAGACTTGAAATCACTGGTTCGTGAGTTTGCCGAAAGAAAAGTTAGAAAAAGGTCATTTTAATTACTTTGGTTAGTTAGAATTTATTTATAATATGGGATATTAGTTTAGTTAGCATTACTACATTTTAATTTTTGTTATTTTGCCTTAAGTGCTAAATTGCTTATTTTGTTATCTGATGATTGAGTTTTTAATAAAACGTTTTTTTTTTTTATTCTTTTTTTCAATGTTTTCTTGACTTTCTGATATGGTCGCATGAGATTTACTTTAAAAAAACGGGGGGGGGGGGGCGCAAAATTAAGGTTTTGCCCGGAGCGCCAAAAAGTCTAGGGCCGGCCCTGTCTGTATACTTAAATGTACTCCCAGTAAAAGTAGTTCTTTAAACTAAGAACTATTTCTCTTGAAACTATTTTTATATAATGAACAGGGAAGAAGATATTTCGTGTACGAGTTGGGACACCCTGTATATAAGTTATAAGTTACAAGTTGTGGACTCTATATTTTAGATTTTCAGGGTATATTTTAGCTGTATTCATTAACTTTCGTAAGGAAATATTTGTATTTGTAAATCTTCCGCCTAACAAATTTAGTTCTTAGTCCATCCACTGCTGGCTCTAACAATTATTATTTAACCAAAGTATGGTTGAATGTCGCTATATATAGGGTATACTTTGTGGTGTCAGCGTTCTTATTTTAATAATCTTTCCAGCACGTCTATGGCCATAGCGTGTACATTGTACATCTTTAAATATTAATAGCCAACAGGTGCAGAATCATACATGAAGCAGTTCTTTTAGAAATGTAGAGAATAGAACCGTACATCAAAATTGAATTTCTTTAATAAACTATTTATGTTGTTGTATATTTGTTTTATCGGAAATACTATTTAATTAATTATTTAATTCGTAACTTTACTTTTGAACATTTAAAAAATTCTTTCGAAAACGTTCTTTATTATATTTCTGTGTCAATCCGCTCCTGATCCTACCGCCAATATTATTAAGATGTTGCTATCAAATGAGACAATCGTAATAACTGGATCATAAAATCAATTATTCTCGCTAGGCTATTGTTATAGGCGTGGCCACAAATTAAAGTAATACGGTTGGTTATTCGCCCACTTTAATGTTTTTAAATTCAGACAGGCTACTTTAGTACACTGGAAATTAACTTAATGTTTAGATTAAGAGTTAAGATATTAAAGTTAAAATGAAAGTTTGACTAAGGTTACTTTAATTTTAAATGCGAAAATTTTATTTTGATTCCGAGTAATAAATTTAGCCTCGGTTTCCAAAACTGTACGAAGAATAAAAGAATGCATCCTCAAATAATGTACGGAAAGATGTATACTCTTAAGAAATATATTATAACCCTTCAGTAATATACCTTTAATTTCGTGCTTAGACCACTGTTTTGCGGTTGCTTATAATTTGACTAGTAAATCTAGAATAGGTTTGACCAATGAACCTGGAATATACCGCTTTTTATGCAAAAATTCCCCCGATTTTATCTCCTGCAATCTTTTGCTCGCTATATTATAGTTCATTTTCTTGGTGTTTTAAAAAATATCAAACCCTGACGATTTCAAAGCCAAATTCTGCATTTAACTCCCATTTCGATCTACGTACCTCAAATGAACAATGCTGAAAATTGGAGCATTTGTATTGAGCTTATCTATCGGTTGATCTTCTAAATATTGTAATTCAAAGGAGTCATAATGTACAGAGTGAGTTTTTTTAAGTGTTGCAAGGCAATATCTCGAGAATGGTTTTAAATATTTTTATGAAATTTTGCTGAGGTAATAGGAACATGGGGGACATATTTATCTATATTTTTTACATTTTACCCTTTTAACAATTCCAGCGGGTGGGGGGCAAGTTTGGAATTTTATATGAGATATGTATTTCTATGGCTAAAATTTGAATCTACGTGAAAAACTACGTATGTTATTAAAACATTTTTTGACTTGCTCCCCTGGTTAAGGAATTGTGATTAATCAAAATTTGATTGCATTTAAAAAAATTAATAAATTTTACCAATAAATCAAGTTTACTTAGTTCGGAATTAATACGCGTTTCTATGGAAATGCGTAATGGTTACCTACTTACTACGTCAGTTGAAAATTTTGAAGTTTTAATAATTATTCTCAGTTTATTGCTCAAAACATAGAAGCGAAATTGCGACGTGCAAGTTGATATGTTGTTAATTTTGGGAGAGTGCAGAGAAAACTACAGAGAAGCTGCACTAGTGTGGGCAGAAAGGTTTCATAACTGGTTAACTGGCCTGCTCGGTCCCCAGATTTGACCTCCCTTGACTTCCTCTTGTGGGGCTTTATAAAGGACAAAGTGATGTCAACGGCACCTACAACTTCAGATGATATGAAAGACCGAATCTGCTTATTAGTGACACTTGAAATGTCAATATTAATTAAGTTAATATAATCGCATATAAAATTCCAAATTTGCTCCCCCACCTCTCCAAACTCAGAAATAGGTAAAATATAAAAAACATTGTTAAATATGTCCCCACTATCCCTGACTAAACTATCACTAAAATTTCAAGAAAATGTTTAAAACCGTACTCGAGATATTGCCTAGAGTACTTTAAAAAACTGTTGCTTGTATAATCTCGTCTAAAAAATGATTACCAGTACTCACCGTTTCAAGTCTCATAATGTAATCCAATCAGAAGAGAAAACAAAAGTACCTGTTCAATTCTAACTGAACCCAAATTGCCGAATTTATTTAACGAAAGCTTAAATATTTAGTTAACTCCTTAACAGGACAGAAATCGAAATTTTTGTTTTTTATAACAAGAAAACTTGTTCTTCTTTATCAGCGGCGTCGGCATGCTGTTTGTTTGAGAAGTGTGTATAGTGTTTATAAAAAGCTTACAGCCTTCTGATTCATATTATGCCTAAATGTGGCTACACCTAATTTAGGTACATTTATTTTCTCTATCATTCGCCTCTAGTCAGTGGTCAAATTTAAAAACTCAAACTAATCTATAACCCAACACAGGATTTTTTTTGAAAACTTGATAAAAGGCCTATGCAATTGTTTGTGCAGTAATTGCCAGTAACCCTTTCGCGTTTCACATTTTGTTCATATTTACCCTTAAATGCGCGAACGGAGTCATTTAGAGACCCCAACAATACATTATTTCAAATAATATTTTTATTTGAACATACTGACCTTAGCGCTGTCAGGTATGTGTCGGTCAATGCATATTTCTTAGAACTTCGGTGCTCTGCAATGCGTCGTACTGATTATATGTGGTAAATAATTAGTGAATAAGGTACATTTGGTCATCGGGTCCTTCAAAGACTTTGCTTGGGCATTGAAGTTCCGTATTCCATTAATCTTTTTATAGATAGCACTTAGTAAAAATGGACCCAAAACAAACAATAATGCAAAAAGAAATCGAAGCTATAGCCGAAAATTGGAATCTATATTCTGAGAAAGAATCTGATAATGCGGATATTTTGGATAAGGAAGGGTAAGACAGTTTTATCATGGAAAGTGTTTTGAAAACAAGGATAATCTGGAAATTCTAAGGTGGAATTTGATGCGTAACCTGCCGAGCCCGAGGATAATGACGGGAAGCCCAGAGGTCCTAAATATATTGCAAGTTCAAGTATGCAGTGGAGTTGTCAACCGTTTTCTTGATGATATGATGAATATAATAATATGCCTTTATTCAAATTAAGAAGCTTCACGTTACTTTGACTCTTGGAATGAAAGAAATTCAGACAAGCAAAGAAAATGGGATATGCTTCATCGAGGTGAGTCAGACTATTTTTTTGGAGTAATTGTAAATACAGGTGCATTGAGATGTAGAAAGAAATCTGCACGAGAAATGTGGACTAGTATCCATCGTCAACTTTTTACAGCTGCCTTATATCCTAATAAATTTGAAGAAATTTCAACATTTCTCCAAGATTTGATGATAAGTTGACTAGGAATGAAACAAAACAAGATAAAAATTTGCAGGTATGCGAGATATTTGGAATATGTTTGTCAGTAATTGTAGGAAGGCTTTTTTGAACCTTATTATGATTTCAGACCACAACAAAATAAACGGCAGCGTTGACAGTATTGACAAACTTATAAGAGAACGTTCTTGTAGTCGAAGAAGAGCTTAATGGCCCTACAGAATATTTATGAACATAATAGATATTTGTGCTTTAAACGCGTTTGTCATGTAGCATGTCAGCAAATAGTTGCGTAAGAAATTAAATCCTCCCTCGCTTGACCTACTTAGAAGTTACCCAAGAGTGTGCATTAAAGAGATGCAACTTGTTTTGCAGGAATTCTAAATGCAAATGACCGCAAAACAAGAGCGTCAATAACAAGAATAGTATGGACTATTTTTTCAAGTAAAAATGGATTGGTTATGGATGATATCTTAATCGCTTGCAATTTCAATTACGTTAGGGCAGCCTCTATAATTTAACCCACCTCCTGTCGTTCCGCTGCCCAAAGAAATGAATGCATTCCAGCAATCTCATTGGCTGCAGTTAATAGTTTTAAGTTCCATTCCGAAAGGAAGAAAACACCAGGTGCTTCGTTTGTCAAAAATTAAAAATAATTCATAACATCACTTAACGTGGTGCAAAGAGGTAAAGTTTATAAATCATATACAATTTTGGTGTAAGCGGTATATATATAAACACTGATTGGTCTTGGGGCATGTAGAGCTGCTGGAGCTTGGATACTTTCACATACATTTGTCACTTCAACCACTGTCTCGATTTTATTACAGCCTCAACAGGAGACATAAACTGTTACACAGTTTCTTCTCATTTATACCTCTTGAGAACACGCTGAGTGTTAAAGCAAAGTACGCCACTGATGGCATTCTTGGAAGTCTAATTGATGTATATAGTGTATATATAACGCTTATGTAGCTATCGCACGATGCAGTAACAAACGCTGTGCTGTCTGCGTTTTTATTAGTTCATCTCTTTTCCTCACGTATACGTAAATATCCAAGATTCATCATAAAACCCACATAGTAACAGCGCGGCATTGTTGTCATATGTAATCAGGCGCTTCACCAAAAATAATCACCTACCAAGCTGCGTGAGGAAGGGAGACAGACGCGAGAAGGAATGAGGCAACGCAGCCTCCAGACGGTCGCCAAGCAGAGTTTGGCTAAACGCATAAAATATAAGTTTATCAAGGGGACTGTTCCCCGAAAGTTCGGCGGTGCATGTCGCACGACTGCTTTTAAAAAGTAAAGCACGTCACTGAGTGGAAATTGTCCACATTTCTTGTACTATGTAGTTAAAGTTAACAAAAACAAAGTTCAACAAGTTAATACAATTGAGTATTATGGAAACGTATGTGTGAATGCAATTTGAAGTGTAACTAGTGATTTGATGTAGTGTATTCTCAGATAGTGGGAAGTTATTAAGTGAATATTGTAAATAAAACGTTAGTGCTACCTTACGAATAAAATGCTGTTGGAATTAAATACAGTGTTTTATTAAATCGACAGATCTACACAAGAGCCAGCTACTCAGCCTACGGATACACAGTAATAATAAAATAAGTATTAAAGGCTGAACCATAGTTGCGTTTATAACAATACCTACTTATACATTTTAGTCAACAAACCTTATTTCCTTCCCACCTTCTACCTCTAATATACCATTAGAGTCAAGGTGACAAATATGAAAAATATTAAATTTCCTTAATTTCGTTTGATGGGTGTGAATCTTTTAAGAATTCCATTAAGCTGAATATACAAATAAAGCCAAGATTCTTTAGGCAACTTTCTTTTTTTATGAGAGTTCCTCTCATTAAATATTATTGTAATAGATTCGGTAAACATCGTAGCAGGTTTTCATTAAATAAAATTTCTAGACAATTGTGAACCTACTTTTAATAAAATGACCAATTTGTTCGAAACTAGGTAAGAGTGATTCCGAAAAATCAAAATGTTAAGTTTGTTAAATAATGTTCCTAACAGCTTACTGCTGATTACTTATTTATTGTTAAATTTATATTTCATTGCAATTTATATAACAAATCCTGGTGCGCAGAAAAATAATAATAAACTATTATTATTAATAGAAATAAAGGTCTGTCTTTACCACCAAATAACTTTATTTGCCCCTCTAGGGTAGAAAACAAGGGTTATAAAAATACATAAAATGACGATGAATTAAATTAAATTTCTTAATGCATGTGTTGTACTAGCTTCGACTTTAGAGAAAGTCATCCTCAGCAACTAAACATTTAAGAAATTTTTTTTTTATATGAAAAGAAGTTAAAACAGTTGGGGGAGCAGAGAGGTGATTCAATAATACAATACAATATAATGCAGATTATGCAACCTTTGGAAACGACAGGAGTTTAGTATAAGAACGATGTATCTCCATGTGAAGGTAGGGGTTGATTTATACGCAAGTAGAATTAAGGACCGTAATCATAGTCGAGTGATTTAAGCAATGTTGAAGTAAAAACGTGTTAAAAAAGAAGAATTGTAACATATCAATTCATTCCCTTTTCAGTGAAACTAAATTAGCGAGGGGACATGCTTAATGTTATGGTGGATTGAATATTTGTTAATGAAATTAAATGAACTTGTTATTCTAAAAAAGGGGGGTTGTCAAAATGAGACTATGTCATTTCAAATAAAATGGGAATATATCAAGTGGTCACTATTCACTTGTTGAAAATAAAATAAAATAAAATAAAATTAAAACAATCTAATGTCCTAACAATTTTTAATTTAATTTAATTTTATTTTATTTTTAACAAGTGAATAGTGACCACTTGATGCATTCCCATTTTATTTAAAATGACAATAACAAGAAATTTAATTTAATTCATCGTCATTTTATGTATTTTTATAACCCTTGTTTTCTACCCTAGAGGGGCAAATAAAGTTATTTGGTGGTAAAGACAGACCTTTATTTCTATTTACAATCTCGCCACAGAATATGGACTACTTCTTAAATCTATTATTATTAAGGCATTTAAGGCAAGCGATTGGTTTTATCATATTTGTAAAGAATTTCTAGTTGAAGATATTATGGTTAAGTGCTTAAACCTTAAGATATTGAAATGGCGGCACACGTGCGGGAATCAAAAAATAATAGAAAATTATAAAGGCCAAAATTGCATTTAAAATATTATCCGTACGATTTAAAAACCGCCAGTACGAGTTTTGCAAATCGTGCTATTTGTACTTCTATATTAGCATTTTCATCATAGAAGGCTTGGACTGAAAAATGTAGGGCTTAGTTTAGATCACAATTAATTATAAGTGGACGATATATCTAAGGAAATCTATAGGTTAAAATTGTGTCAAATTCATATTGTGGCATGACATGCTAAACTGATGAATATTAAAATAAGGAAACAAATACAAATTTATCTTTGTTGTTTACAAAATTAACAAAGTAAGAATATAGGGAAATGAAAATAAAAATTCTAATAATTGCTGAAATTGGCCTTCCGCCATGCTCCAAGCATAAATTCACACGTCACCTCATATTTTCGAAAGCGTTGACTAGCATCTTTGGAGAAGTGGTACCACATTCTTGGATAATCTTTTGTTGCATAACTGTTCTAAATTTTCAACTATAGTGCGTTCAGTGAGTGAATGCGCATTTGTCATTAACCGATTATGGTCAAAATTAGTCTAGAATAAAATAGACAGCGGTCCTCAAACAATTTCTGCTAATTTTAGATATATGGGCCGTAATTAAAATTTCCATTTCAATTATTTATTTAATTATTTTTTATTTCATAACTATGTAAACAATAATAATAATAATAATAATAATTAGAAATTTTATTACATAAAATTTATATTTAATCGTCAATATCACTATCAGCACTGTTGTCACTGTCACTATCAGAAGTTATAATAATTGGCCTTATTTCATCAATGACCTGTTACGAGTCAAAAATATCTTGAATCAATTTTTCCACGTGGTCAATACATTTTGACCAAGTCTAATTCAATACAATTAAATTCGCAATGGTATGGGGGCAGACGTAAGATCTCGTGACCGTATTTCCCCGCGAGGGAGTCCACTATGTAAAACTTATCCTTACCAGCAAGGTGTACTTTAATTTCGGATAACAAATCTGCTTTCAAAAATATGTGGTCGTTTTTTATTTTTCTGGTGTTTAGCCAGTTCCTCATTTCATCTTTCGTGGAACTATTGTTTGTTATTTTTTCAGAAACTCGTGAGTGATATGAAGCATTGTCTAAAATAATGATCGAGGGTTCTCTAGTGATTTTAGCACATATTCTTCAAACCAGTTCTCGAATATCGCGGCAGTCATATTGTCATGATAGTCCTCCACTTTCTTCGATGAAGTAAAAACTAAACTTGCATCTGGCAAAAATCCTTCTCGACTTCCGGCGTGTATTACGACATATCCTTTTCCATTCCCGGATGAAATCCTTGAATAGCAGTATTTTGACCCATCCTGCCATGAATATTTTGTTTGGTTTCCCTTTGCAAAAATCCATGTCTCATCTATGAATACCACAGATATTGAATTTTCGGACTTTAAATTAGCTAGGTATTTCCTCAAAAACGATAACCGCTTAGAAACAATGTTTGTTGCTCACAAAGAATTTTTCGGTTGTTAGTTTTGTGGTACTTAAACCCCAACTGCTTTTAAACTAATGAAATACTAGTATGTAAATGCAACTCTCATTTGGTCACTGACAGTAGCGCCTGCGTCTTTCAAAATCTGCAGCTCT
This sequence comes from Polydrusus tereticollis, assembly GCA_963920685.1. NCBI lineage: Eukaryota > Metazoa > Arthropoda > Insecta > Coleoptera > Curculionidae > Polydrusus > Polydrusus tereticollis. Next base: position 141,044,742 of record OY987328.1, read on the forward strand.
TGTTTTTTGGAACACTTGCACCTTGTAATGAATCAAATTTAACTGTTCTTCTAAGAGTAGTCCTACATGTTCTACAAGATTTTCCCACATCTTGTTTCAGGCGTCTTACACATTTTGTTGCCGTATGTTGGATTATTTCACGAAGCCTTGCAACAAGTTCTTCTGTTCTTACAAATAATGGTCTTCCAGCTTCTTCTTTATTTAAGCGAAGGAACCAACACAAACTCCCGATCTCAATTAATTTAATATTTAAAAAATAGTAGGTTACATGTTTCACCTTTAAGCCATCATCAGATCTAAAAAGATTTCAGTTATCACACATATGAGTGAGCAAATCTCACTAGTAAACCTACCTAATACAACAAAAAACAATAAAAAAGGAAATAAAATGTCAAAAAACGGATAAATAATAATAATAATGTTACTAAGCTTTATTGTCTAACTGATCTAGATCCACTAACAAGACAATTTTATCATAAACGCACAACAAAATATAAATGACACAGCATAATAGTGCAGTGCTACTAACTACAAAAAAGAAACCAAGGATTAAGGTAAAATAGTAAAATTCCCAGACAATCGCGGAAGATAATGTTCATAATGTTCAAAGTAAAAGTGACATAAACAATATATTATAACATAAATTTGTTTTTAACTAACGCTATAAACTGAGCATGGGTGCAGCAATTCATATCAATGTCATTGCAAGTAGCATTAAAAGTGCTTATGAACTGAAAAAAAAATGTTAACGGTCAGAACTAAAACAAAAAATTGCATATAAACAAATGAATACAACAAAAAACCAAAGGTATAGGGCCCGTTAAATAGGTACTAGGCATAGTGAGTGGGTTGAAGATGCAGTCACCTAGAGAATTAACTCAGACAGACCAAAATATAAACGCCATCAATATATAAAGAAGGGTACAAGCATCCTTTTTTTATGTTGTTTAAAATCTGTTTCCTTAACAGTCACGGTTCTTTTCAAGCAATGATAGCAGCAGTAAAACGTGTAAAACCGATTGCGTAAATTATTCAAGAAATTGGATATATATAGTGTTTTCCAATAAGAACGATATGATTTTGACACGATATGGTAACCATGGTAATAAAGTAAAGTACACACACGGACATTACAGTTTAGGTGTACTTTGATAACCAATTGTTATTTACATTGTAATTTATCTAAATTGTGTAATATATTTCATTTCATTTCATATTTCAAGTTATACCTGTCACCAGTTGTCAGTTATTGTCAGTAAACTATAACAATTTATTATGGCTAAATACGCGCTTCAAGAACGTTTGGTTATTATCCAAAAATTTCATGAAAATAGACGATCTTTTGTGAACACTTATCGCGCACTTCGCGAAAACTTTGGTGTAAATAATCGTCATTCTTTGCTTGCCATTCGTCGCATCGTTAAGAAATTTGAAAATAATTTTACTTTTCACGATGCAAAAACACCAAGAAGACATCGAAACGCAAGAACTGTTGAGAATATTGCTGCTGTAAGAACTAGTGTTGCAGTCAATTTTCGAGGTGCCACGCCCCTTTTTACCTTTGTATCGATTTTCTTTGTGCTTTTTATCCCAGAAAAATATTTAAAAAAAAAAACGCGGTTTTTAAATGGGATTTTTATTTCAATTTTCCCTTGGAAATCGATTGTCAAAAAGTTATTTAGAATGTTCTCAACAGAATTTTGGTCCATAACTATAACACTTCGTGTGAAACAATCCGAACTACTAGCCATTATTAAATTACAACAACAAATCATCTCCATCCATTTAACGAGAGCGCCGAACGAATACACACGGCAGACCATTTTAATCAGTAGATGTAAGTGCACGCCGCAGTCGCGCTTGAAGTCTTTCGCATTCGCCATTCTTATATACAAGTTGTCTTGATATTTTTTTTATATAAATTTTATGCTTGGTGCTTGGCTTTCTTAGGCAGTGCGCGCGCACGGGCGCACTTATTGACGAGCCGCCCCTGGTTGCAGTGTATCCAAATTTATCAATTCCTCGTCGTGCTCAAGAGTTAAGGATTAAAAAAACGACAACTTGGCGTATTTTGAAAGAAGACTTGAATTTACACCCGTATAAGATTGTTTTGACCCAAGAACTTAAGCCACTGGACCATCGTCGGCGCGGAGAATTTGCTGCTTGGAGTTTAGAACAACTTGAAAGGGATCCTAATTTTGCCAAAAAAATTATCTTTTCAGATGAAGCTCATTTTTGGTTAAGTGGATACGTTAACAAGCAAAATTGCCGTTTTTGGTGTGAAACAATCCACAACAGATTTATGAGAAGCCTTTGTATCCGCTAAAGGTAACTGTATGGTGTGGTTTATGGTATGGTGGCATCATCGGGCCATTTTTTTTCCAAAATGAGGCAGGAGATGCAGTTACAGTGAATGGTGAACGATATCGACAGATGTTAACAAAGTTTTTGTAGCCAAATATAGATGCACTTGATTTGGAGGATATGTGGTATCAGCAAGACGGTGCCACATGTCACACTGCTCATGAAACTATTGATATACGGCAAGAAAAGTTTGACGAAAGGATAATTTCAAGGAATGCTACTGTTCAGTGGCCTCCAAGAAGCTGTGATTTAACTCCTTTATATTACTTCTTTTGGGGCTATTTGAAATCTAAGGTTTATTCCAACAGACCACAAACACTTGATGCATTAAGGTTGAACATTGAACCCTGCATTCGTCAGATCACGCCCGATTTATTGCATAAAGTCATCGAAAATTGGGTTCGTCGAATTCGCTCGTGTACACGAAGTCGCGGAGGACATTTAAACGATGTGTTATTCAAAACATAAATGTTATCAACTATACTTTAAGATAATATAAAAAGTTTTATTGTATCTGAAATAATTTTAATTTTATTTCATTTTGAAATCATATCGTTCTTATTGGAAAACCCTTTATTAGCGATGAATCAAACAACTTGTAACGACTGTAAAAGATGACGGAATAACTGCTTGATTGATATTGCTGGTATTTACTGACAACCAACAGGTATTAATCTCTACCGCTAAGTAGAGAGAAATGGACAGAGCGAGATCAGGTGGTGCTGGTGGTGCTGGTGGTGCAACTAACCCAGGTGGTGCAGGTGGTGCGTTTTATGATCTAACCCGGGTGGTTCGGTGGTGCGTTTTATAACCTAACCCGGGTGGTTCGGTGGTGCTGTTTACAAAATAACCCGAAATTAAACCCGACTTTTTACGACCTAACCCGGATGCTTTCATGAGGCGGCTTCTTATCTAACCCTAACTTGAACCTGAATATTTATGAACTGACCCGAGATAAAACCCGACTTTTTACAACCTAACCCGGATGCTTTCATGAGGCGGCTTCTTATCTAACCCTAACTTGAACCTGAATATTTATGAACTGACCCGAGATAAAACCCGACTTTTTACAACCTAACCCGGATGCTTTCATGAGGCGGCTTCTTATCTAACCCTAACTTGAACCTGAATATTTATGATCTGACCCGAGATAAAACCCGACTTTTTATGATTTAACCTTAGTGAAACGCCGCTGCTAAAGCGGGATAATTAAATCCCAATTTTTATAAGCCATCCTTAAACCCAACTTTTTACGATCCGACCTGAACCATCCTTAAACCCAACTTTTTACGATCCGACCTGAGCCATCCTTAAACCAGACTTTTTATTATTTTCCCTTAGTTGAAACGCCGCTGGTGAATGGCAAAGCGAAATAAATCCCTAATTTATATGGTCTAACAAGATAAGTATAATAATGCGGTACATTTGTCACCACAATAATTATTTATACCTAAATAACCCTCTCAAACCCTCTGCCGACTCGATTTAAAAAGAAAGGGACATAAACCTTTATTTATTATTCCGAAGGACCCTCATTAAAATTCAGTAGCATATCTAATAATTGTTTCCAATTTTTGCACCACTTATATAAAATACAATAAAATAATTACCATCTAGAACCATTAACTAGCGATTTCTTTGTACTGGAAATGGATAAATTATAGGACTATCTTGTAATGAGAACAGAGTAATAAAAAGTAAATAAAACTTAAATACGTATAAAATACCAAGCAGGTATAGGTACTATACAACTTGTGTTCGCCATCAGGTAAAAGCCCTCATAATGCTTTTATAAAAATTTCGGATAATATCATAATATAAGTAAATAGGCTACAATTTCAGGAAAAAAGTAAAAAAAATTAATTCACAGTGTAAAATTGTAGTTAAATGGATTGTAAATACGAAATAATATAAAAAAGCTACCTTTTGTTTGCGATGATGTATGCACAATAACTCTATATTATTCGGCCCTTAAACTGAAAATACCCACTAGATAGGTATCATAAGCTGTATTTGTCATCAGGTAGAACCCCCAATAAAATTATGAATATTAGGCGTAGGCATCAAAGTAGCAATCTTAACTTATTTTCAACACGAGCATAAAAATATAGGGTTGTTAAATATTTTACAACCCTAATTCTCAATGGCAACAATAAGCAAATCACGTTGGTTTTTTAATTTATTATTAATCTGGCTAACTTAAGAAACTCACAATATAACGACCATCCAAAAAAATCATAATACATTACTGGGTGTGAAAGCAATTGCGCTGCAAAATATAGTGTATACCGACTCTGAGGTAGTTAATTAAAATCCCAATTAGCGCTAAAAAAAAATCAATTAGATATTTACTTTAGATATTTTAATAAAAAAATTCAATATTCTCACCAACATTTAACTTTTGAAATTAGCATAATAACAAATCCTGTACAATGAATTAAACAAACGCATACATAATTTTAAAATCACATAATAAGAATATAAGCTAAAATCTAACAAGCTCGGACTACTCGAATGACGTCAGTTTACATCTGTAGAGAATACCCAACTCTCGAATCATAAAAAAATGGTCAAACTTTGTCGGCAAATACCCTTCTATGATGCAGGGGAAGGACAGGTAACTCGAGATGTTTATAAAGAAACGTTAAAGAACATTATTTGCTTATTTCTAGACTCTTAAAAATTACATGCAATCGAACAATAAATGTTTTCATCATGTATATTTATGAGTAACACATTACCTTCGACATACATAAATTCAAATTGATAATTACTTGCCTTAGTACTTTTTTAGAAGCTTGAATCATTGCATATAACCGTCTGAGGATACCCAAACTTCCCCTAACATATTTCTCCGCAACCGGGGAAAAAGAGGTAGAAAAAGTAAAATAACAACTCCAAGTGTCTTTGCGAACAATCGGCAATAAAATAGAGTATTTCAGTTTTTAATTTTTCGTAAATAAAAGTTGGTTAGATTAATAGTCTCTGTGAATATAATAACATAAACAAAGTGATATGCCGTAAATTTAGGAGTACAGTATAAATTATGCCTCTATTAAAATATACCGCAATAACTAACTACCAAAGGATTTTTGATATTTTGAATATATTTGATGCTCATAGCATTATCACATTTCCAAAGGCTCTAAATTTTAGAAAAATGTTCTAATAGAATATGTCTATCAATATAAAGTAAAGGTATTGTTAGGTTTTTTTAAAAAATACGACCTACAACAGTCTCTGCTACAGCATGGCTGACTCTGTAGAAACTTCTGTGAAACCATAATAATTATATCAATAATCGAGTTGTCGTTATGATAATATTTTCTTCCAATATCCGACTCCACTATCCATAAAAGTTATGTTAGAAAATTCATAATTGAGCGCATTGTAATTTTTTAAAAAGAAATTCACTTCACACACAAAGATGTAGCCATTCAATCCATGAAAATAATGCAAGTCAGTATGCGTATGTTATGGCTAACTGTTTAAATGTCTATTCCTTCCACGTTTATCGGAAGAAATACTTTTTTATACTAGTATTTTAGTTGAAAATAAGATCATAAATCATCTATACAAAACAAGCGTCCCTTATGGATTTGAACGAAAATCATAGATTCGACTATTTTCATGAAAAATAAATCTAAGTACGGAATAATGCAGGAAGATTATCTATTTTCTTGGTTTAGAAAGTGATGTAGTTAAGATTTATAACTTAGGAATAAATAAATTATTATTAATCTTTTCGACCTATTTCTCTTGCATATTTAATTTCTTTGATAGTAAGAACTAATCTTTTTATTTTACAAAGTAAAAAAAAAGCTAAAGATCGGCGTTGTCAGTCAGGTATAAGAACTGATTTAACACGATGGTTTTTGTACAAACGTTCACATACAATTGTATGCTTTTTAACCGATTGTGTTGGAAAAAATGATGATTTATAGATTAGATATTTAGACGAAGAGCTAACCTTCTCAATAAACTATTGATTATTGCCCTGCTAGCTAGACAACACTTTTTATGTTAGTCAAAAAAAAAATTTTTTTTTTTCGGACGCTATTACAGATTTCATCGTTAACTAACAAACATTAAGACCAAAAAATTAGCGTGCAAGATGAAATGTATAGGTTCACTTCATTTCTACATTATTTTACAACTCTCAATCGCATTAAAAACAAGATCGAATAAAAAATAACTTATGACATATGGACGAAAAATGTTTTTCGGGCTATTTAGGTTAGCGACCGCATTACGTCTGAAATACTACATTTTTCGAGCTTATAACATAATTTACTATTTTAACGTTAAAATAGGGGAAATGATGTATCGAAATGCATACTTTTTTTTTGTCGGTCACGAGATTATAGTTTCTTTTAAAATGAACTCTAATATTTACAACACAAATTATCCTTTAAGCCACTTTAGTTTAAAACTCGTCTGTCGCTTTCCCTATATTGTGAGTTTGATTAAAGTATAGCGTAGTATATATTTAGATGAATTTCGCAAATGTTGAATACTTTCAAAACTGAAAAAGCCGCCCTTTGCAATAAATATCTCCGTAGAGTTAGGTACCCTGCAGATTAAGGGTATTTCAGCGGATAATCATATACAAATTCAAAGATTTTGTCTATTTTAATGGATTAACAAACAATATCTATAGGATGACTTTACTGATAAAAAAAAAATAACAAAAATCTATTAAGTCTAGGCTCACATGAAATTCCATAAAGAGCAGCTGCATAGCCTTATCACATCAAACTATATTTTTATTTCGTTCTATTGTCAAAAGTCTGTGTTTAGGAGATTATCGTTCATTTTAAAATGAACTCTAATATGTACATCACCATAAACTACCTCTTAAGCCGCCGTAAAAATACACTTTTCGATTTACCTCTATATTGATTTTCTAATATTAAATATCTACAATAGTCGAAATTCGCTCGCTAATACCTATGTATGCAAGGTTTCTTCAAAAAATGACAATTTTGTTGTTTAATGGCTTGAAAAAATGGAAAAAGGAGGTTTTTGCATCCATTTATTTCCAGATGAGTGTTAAAAATACTTATAAAACTCGGTATACCGAAGATCAACCATTAATGAGAGGGTTGAGTCCTGTTTGCCAAATCCTGATTTATAATTTGACGTTGGCAACGGTACAATTTTTTAACATTTATCATAAGAGGCGTATATTTTTGGGGCTTAGATCTACCAGTTTATCCACGCCCCATTTATTGTTAGTGCTTTAGTAATTTTACTTTCCAATTATTTTTTACCAAAACGCGTAGTTGAAACAGTGTCTATATCAGACGATATAATAAATTTTAAGGATTAATTTGCTTACAAATACACTTCAATTTATTTAGGCTAAAGCAGCCAGACATATACTGGAACTACGAAAACCCTATTACAATTTGGTTGCCTAGAGAAAATTTTGTAAAAAACATAGCTTTCTACACAAATGCTTGCACATTATGTACCTATCATTTTAAGATACCTGGCGACATCAATGTAAGCATTGACATAATGACGCAAGATATAGGTAGGTACTAGAATATTCAAGATTTCTATTAACGATACACTTCAGCATACATGCGAGATGTCATTAATGTCTACGGAAGGCAACAGACATACCAGCTATTTTTACATGGGATTCCATAGACTTGAACGCTTCTTGTTTAGAAATATTTGATGTCATCTTGAGGAGTTCCGTATTGAAGCATCAAACCTACCTGCCAAATAATTGACGAAATATGGGATATCATAAAATATGTCCCCCATCGAACTAAATGATCCTATAAACCAGCTTCACAGACCGTAATTTGTGATGCTAACACGATTAATACGCAATAGAACAAGATTAAGAAACAAAATTTAAAGTAGCTCTTTATCACACGAAAATAATTAAATAATTTACGGTTACAGAACAATAATTATTTTAAAAAGCTGTATAACTAAATATATTATGTTATTAGGAATATTCTGTCTAAAGTAACAGCTGATCTTAGTCGAAAATGAGATCGTATTATTGATTGTTGAATTCGTTAGGTATGAAATAAAATTAGAGATTTCGTCTATTTTTTCACGATTAAAAAAGAATACCTCTATTTAGCTAAAAATGAAACGATTACAGTGGTAGATTAATTCACTTTACCAAGCATGTAAACTACTAATTTTGCAATAAATATCTTCTTTATTTCTAGGTAGGTTTACTCGAAAATGTTGGGCTATTTTCATCAAAAATCCCGATACGAAATTGAAAAATTTGCCTATTTTTGTCGGTTTACAAAGTGATAGTGGAATATTGGTTTGATCAAAGAACAATAATTATTTTAAAAATGTTGTATAATTAACTAAATGTCGGTGTTATCAGGCAGGCAAGAAGTTATTTATCTGAATCTTATTTGTACCATTAGCGTTTATATACAAATGTTAGTGGTTTTCAAAAATTGATATCTCGGAAATTATTAGGTTTAGACTTATAATACGCTTATTAAAAAATAATGACTACTTTATGCAAAATTCAAAAATATTATAAGATGTAGGGTATCCCAGTAACTTAACCGAAGATTTTCGGTCTTCGTAAAGCTTTACACGTTTCTTCAGCGTACCAAACATTCACTTTTTTTAAATATTGACATCGGGTTAGGATTCTGAACATAGGATTAACATCACTCCAATAGTGAACATGTTGCGCTGTCACAGTTCCATTCGTTGAAAAGTAAACAAAACCGTTTGAGCTACGTGGGGAATAAATAAAGTTGGCTTGTTGAAAAATTTTAATATTTATTAAGGTAAAAGACTATAAATATATCGATACAACACTTTGGCATTTCTAATACTACAAACATGAATATCTAAAATGTGATATTTACAACCAACAACTCTCTCTCCCTTCTCTAATTTTGGTACACCAATGCTGTCTTCTAAGTTTATAATATATGGCGTCCTGCAGTTTAATTCCGAAAATGTTTTAACTAAAAATTCCTCTTTAACACATCCTTTAACGTAAATAATGTCTGCGTCTATCAGATTGTTGGATATGATATTATGTAGTTCCTTGTAATCGGTATCACCATAATTATAAAGGATACCATGATGATTTCCAAATAGATATTTGACTTGTTTCTTGCAAGCCTTACTTAAGGTGTCGAATGGTTTAACTGGTTTAAAAAAGTAACTTTTCATACTATTCCAATCATAAATAGCCAATTCTTTCGCGCAAAATTCAGGTATGTTAAATCCTTGAATATCGACTACAACGAACTTCATTGTCTGAAGACTCAAATCAAACAAGTATATTTTCATATTTTTATCGCTCTTAAGTTCGATTTCAAAAGCACACCCCCACTTTTCGATAATTTCACAGTCTTAGCACATAGATCTTATATTTTTATTTACGATCAATTCATCTTTATTCGCCAATCGTCTCAAACGAGTCTGCTTTTGAAAGTAATATAGCCTTAGTATTCAGAAAATATTAATGATATCGGAGCCTAAAACATCCTTGACACTAAAAAATCATTGTGTTTCCTAACAAAACCCATCATCTTGTCTATTTAGCTTGCTTTCCCATTGTTTAGCAGGTTAAATAAAATTATTATTTCGCTCTTTTTGTCGGTACTGAATCGTTAGGGGAATACGTTTCTAGTTCTATAAGAGAGACAGTTAAAATTTATGTAAGCAATCAAAAATCCTACACTATGAGCTACTTAGTTAAAATTTCATATTTCCTTCCTGGATCAGGCAAAATTTGTGATGTGTCGGACAAAATTTATAAAAATACGAAAAAAAAATGCTGGATGCATTTTTAGCGTGACTTTCTATTTAATACCATCTTATTTCAAGCTATAATTCGGTTGTCAAAATGAGAATAAAATAATTTTCCCATGGTTTATGTCATCTTAAAAAAGTCAAAAGGTTATATTCTATAGAGGGTCAGATACATTCAAATTTAAATATTTTCTCCAAGAAGAATTTTAAGATAGTATTATAGTAAATAAAAATTCTATACCTCCAATATTTCTTGGAAACATATCGTGTTCTAGCGACATAACCCAAAAGTACCTCTATTCAGAAACGCATCGTACTTTTCTTGTCAATAATTGTCTCATTGTCCCATCCATTACATTATTATAATCTTAAAGCACCTGTTACCAGCATTATCTGTTTTTATGGTTTTCATAAAACATAGCGATTACCGATGAAAATTAAACGAAAACTTAATAAATAACTTTTTTTTCAACTGAAATAGACTGATTTTCGATGGAAAAATGTTACTTATAACTAAAAATGAATATAAGACATATACGCAATGATATTTAGAATAAATCAATGTTTTCTAAAATTACTATGAAATATTCACAAAATCGTTTCGTTATAACCAAAGCAGCAAGGCTTGCAGATTTCGTATAGAGTTCAAACGCGATACTGAGATGATCTTTTTTTTTTTATATTTTTGTAGAATAATGCACCACTACGTTGTAAGTACTTGAGAGAGGACTTTCTTGAAAAATCCTCAAATTTCTCTGCAATTTTGTTCCTTCTAGAGTTAAATTCACACAGAAAACCCCGTATTCTTATCTTTCAGGTTGGTATATTAAAAAGGGCTTATTAGTATGGTTTAGAAAACAAGCAATATTAATTAACGGATGTTTTTTCGTCGTATGAAGAGTTGAAAAATTTTTTTTTCCACTCCAATGGTTGCGATGCAGAGAGTCGGGTTTCATCATAATCTTTCAGGGTAGCTCAGGTTTGATTGCGATGCAGAGAGTCGGGTTTCATCATAATCTTTCAGGGTAGCTCAGGTTTGATTGCATGTAGAGAGTCGGGTTTCATCATAATCTTTCAGGGTAGCTCAGGTTTGATTACATGTACTAAGGTTAGTGCTCCTTGCAATCGGTTTCAGGTTTGACGCGCCCCCCTCAGGTTTGTTCAGGTTTCTCAAACGTTTGAGAAACCTGAACAAACCTGAGGGGGGCGCGTCAAACCTGAAACCGATTGCAAGGAGCACTAACCTTAGTACATGTAATCAAACCTGAGCTACCCTGAAAGATTATGATGAAACCCGACTCTCTACATGCAATCAAACCTGAGCTACCCTGAAAGATTATGATGAAACCCGACTCTCTGCATCGCAATCAAACCTGAGCTACCCTGAAAGATTATGATGAAACCCGACTCTCTGCATCGCAACCATTGGAGTGGAAAAAAAAATTTTTCAACTCTTCATACGACGAAAAAACATCCGTTAATTAATATTGCTTGTTTTCTAAACCATACTAATAAGCCCTTTTTAATATACCAACCTGAAAGATAAGAATACGGGGTTTTCTGTGTGAATTTAACTCTAGAAGGAACAAAATTGCAGAGAAATTTGAGGATTTTTCAAGAAAGTCCTCTCTCAAGTACTTACAACGTAGTGGTGCATTATTCTACAAAAATATAAAAAAAAAAAGATCATCTCAGTATCGCGTTTGAACTCTATACGAAATCTGCAAGCCTTGCTGCTTTGGTTATAACGAAACGATTTTGTGAATATTTCATAGTAATTTTAGAAAACATTGATTTATTCTAAATATCATTGCGTATATGTCTTATATTCATTTTTAGTTATAAGTAACATTTTTCCATCGAAAATCAGTCTATTTCAGTTGAAAAAAAAAGTTATTTATTAAGTTTTCGTTTAATTTTCATCGGTAATCGCTATGTTTTATGAAAACCATAAAAACAGATAATGCTGGTAACAGGTGCTTTAAGATTATAATAATGTAATGGATGGGACAATGAGACAATTATTGACAAGAAAAGTACGATGCGTTTCTGAATAGAGGTACTTTTGGGTTATGTCGCTAGAACACGATATGTTTCCAAGAAATATTGGAGGTATAGAATTTTTATTTACTATAATACTATCTTAAAATTCTTCTTGGAGAAAATATTTAAATTTGAATGTATCTGACCCTCTATAGAATATAACCTTTTGACTTTTTTAAGATGACATAAACCATGGGAAAATTATTTTATTCTCATTTTGACAACCGAATTATAGCTTGAAATAAGATGGTATTAAATAGAAAGTCACGCTAAAAATGCATCCAGCATTTTTTTTTCGTATTTTTATAAATTTTGTCCGACACATCACAAATTTTGCCTGATCCAGGAAGGAAATATGAAATTTTAACTAAGTAGCTCATAGTGTAGGATTTTTGATTGCTTACATAAATTTTAACTGTCTCTCTTATAGAACTAGAAACGTATTCCCCTAACGATTCAGTACCGACAAAAAGAGCGAAATAATAATTTTATTTAACCTGCTAAACAATGGGAAAGCAAGCTAAATAGACAAGATGATGGGTTTTGTTAGGAAACACAATGATTTTTTAGTGTCAAGGATGTTTTAGGCTCCGATATCATTAATATTTTCTGAATACTAAGGCTATATTACTTTCAAAAGCAGACTCGTTTGAGACGATTGGCGAATAAAGATGAATTGATCGTAAATAAAAATATAAGATCTATGTGCTAAGACTGTGAAATTATCGAAAAGTGGGGGTGTGCTTTTGAAATCGAACTTAAGAGCGATAAAAATATGAAAATATACTTGTTTGATTTGAGTCTTCAGACAATGAAGTTCGTTGTAGTCGATATTCAAGGATTTAACATACCTGAATTTTGCGCGAAAGAATTAGCTATTTATGATTGGAATAGTATGAAAAGTTACTTTTTTAAACCAGTTAAACCATTCGACACCTTAAGTAAGGCTTGCAAGAAACAAGTCAAATATCTATTTGGAAATCATCATGGTATCCTTTATAATTATGGTGATACCGATTACAAGGAACTACATAATATCATATCCAACAATCTGATAGACGCAGACATTATTTACGTTAAAGGATGTGTTAAAGAGGAATTTTTAGTTAAAACATTTTCGGAATTAAACTGCAGGACGCCATATATTATAAACTTAGAAGACAGCATTGGTGTACCAAAATTAGAGAAGGGAGAGAGAGTTGTTGGTTGTAAATATCACATTTTAGATATTCATGTTTGTAGTATTAGAAATGCCAAAGTGTTGTATCGATATATTTATAGTCTTTTACCTTAATAAATATTAAAATTTTTCAACAAGCCAACTTTATTTATTCCCCACGTAGCTCAAACGGTTTTGTTTACTTTTCAACGAATGGAACTGTGACAGCGCAACATGTTCACTATTGGAGTGATGTTAATCCTATGTTCAGAATCCTAACCCGATGTCAATATTTAAAAAAAGTGAATGTTTGGTACGCTGAAGAAACGTGTAAAGCTTTACGAAGACCGAAAATCTTCGGTTAAGTTACTGGGATACCCTACATCTTATAATATTTTTGAATTTTGCATAAAGTAGTCATTATTTTTTAATAAGCGTATTATAAGTCTAAACCTAATAATTTCCGAGATATCAATTTTTGAAAACCACTAACATTTGTATATAAACGCTAATGGTACAAATAAGATTCAGATAAATAACTTCTTGCCTGCCTGATAACACCGACATTTAGTTAATTATACAACATTTTTAAAATAATTATTGTTCTTTGATCAAACCAATATTCCACTATCACTTTGTAAACCGACAAAAATAGGCAAATTTTTCAATTTCGTATCGGGATTTTTGATGAAAATAGCCCAACATTTTCGAGTAAACCTACCTAGAAATAAAGAAGATATTTATTGCAAAATTAGTAGTTTACATGCTTGGTAAAGTGAATTAATCTACCACTGTAATCGTTTCATTTTTAGCTAAATAGAGGTATTCTTTTTTAATCGTGAAAAAATAGACGAAATCTCTAATTTTATTTCATACCTAACGAATTCAACAATCAATAATACGATCTCATTTTCGACTAAGATCAGCTGTTACTTTAGATAGAATATTCCTAATAACATAATATATTTAGTTATACAGCTTTTTAAAATAATTATTGTTCTGTAACCGTAAATTATTTAATTATTTTCGTGTGATAAAGAGCTACTTTAAATTTTGTTTCTTAATCTTGTTCTATTGCGTATTAATCGTGTTAGCATCACAAATTACGGTCTGTGAAGCTGGTTTATAGGATCATTTAGTTCGATGGGGGACATATTTTATGATATCCCATATTTCGTCAATTATTTGGCAGGTAGGTTTGATGCTTCAATACGGAACTCCTCAAGATGACATCAAATATTTCTAAACAAGAAGCGTTCAAGTCTATGGAATCCCATGTAAAAATAGCTGGTATGTCTGTTGCCTTCCGTAGACATTAATGACATCTCGCATGTATGCTGAAGTGTATCGTTAATAGAAATCTTGAATATTCTAGTACCTACCTATATCTTGCGTCATTATGTCAATGCTTACATTGATGTCGCCAGGTATCTTAAAATGATAGGTACATAATGTGCAAGCATTTGTGTAGAAAGCTATGTTTTTTACAAAATTTTCTCTAGGCAACCAAATTGTAATAGGGTTTTCGTAGTTCCAGTATATGTCTGGCTGCTTTAGCCTAAATAAATTGAAGTGTATTTGTAAGCAAATTAATCCTTAAAATTTATTATATCGTCTGATATAGACACTGTTTCAACTACGCGTTTTGGTAAAAAATAATTGGAAAGTAAAATTACTAAAGCACTAACAATAAATGGGGCGTGGATAAACTGGTAGATCTAAGCCCCAAAAATATACGCCTCTTATGATAAATGTTAAAAAATTGTACCGTTGCCAACGTCAAATTATAAATCAGGATTTGGCAAACAGGACTCAACCCTCTCATTAATGGTTGATCTTCGGTATACCGAGTTTTATAAGTATTTTTAACACTCATCTGGAAATAAATGGATGCAAAAACCTCCTTTTTCCATTTTTTCAAGCCATTAAACAACAAAATTGTCATTTTTTGAAGAAACCTTGCATACATAGGTATTAGCGAGCGAATTTCGACTATTGTAGATATTTAATATTAGAAAATCAATATAGAGGTAAATCGAAAAGTGTATTTTTACGGCGGCTTAAGAGGTAGTTTATGGTGATGTACATATTAGAGTTCATTTTAAAATGAACGATAATCTCCTAAACACAGACTTTTGACAATAGAACGAAATAAAAATATAGTTTGATGTGATAAGGCTATGCAGCTGCTCTTTATGGAATTTCATGTGAGCCTAGACTTAATAGATTTTTGTTATTTTTTTTTTATCAGTAAAGTCATCCTATAGATATTGTTTGTTAATCCATTAAAATAGACAAAATCTTTGAATTTGTATATGATTATCCGCTGAAATACCCTTAATCTGCAGGGTACCTAACTCTACGGAGATATTTATTGCAAAGGGCGGCTTTTTCAGTTTTGAAAGTATTCAACATTTGCGAAATTCATCTAAATATATACTACGCTATACTTTAATCAAACTCACAATATAGGGAAAGCGACAGACGAGTTTTAAACTAAAGTGGCTTAAAGGATAATTTGTGTTGTAAATATTAGAGTTCATTTTAAAAGAAACTATAATCTCGTGACCGACAAAAAAAAAGTATGCATTTCGATACATCATTTCCCCTATTTTAACGTTAAAATAGTAAATTATGTTATAAGCCGAAAAATGTAGTATTTCAGACGTAATGCGGTCGCTAACCTAAATAGCCCGAAAAACATTTTTCGTCCATATGTCATAAGTTATTTTTTATTCGATCTTGTTTTTAATGCGATTGAGAGTTGTAAAATAATGTAGAAATGAAGTGAACCTATACATTTCATCTTGCACGCTAATTTTTTGGTCTTAATGTTTGTTAGTTAACGATGAAATCTGTAATAGCGTCCGAAAAAAAAAAATTTTTTTTTTGACTAACATAAAAAGTGTTGTCTAGCTAGCAGGGCAATAATCAATAGTTTATTGAGAAGGTTAGCTCTTCGTCTAAATATCTAATCTATAAATCATCATTTTTTCCAACACAATCGGTTAAAAAGCATACAATTGTATGTGAACGTTTGTACAAAAACCATCGTGTTAAATCAGTTCTTATACCTGACTGACAACGCCGATCTTTAGCTTTTTTTTTACTTTGTAAAATAAAAAGATTAGTTCTTACTATCAAAGAAATTAAATATGCAAGAGAAATAGGTCGAAAAGATTAATAATAATTTATTTATTCCTAAGTTATAAATCTTAACTACATCACTTTCTAAACCAAGAAAATAGATAATCTTCCTGCATTATTCCGTACTTAGATTTATTTTTCATGAAAATAGTCGAATCTATGATTTTCGTTCAAATCCATAAGGGACGCTTGTTTTGTATAGATGATTTATGATCTTATTTTCAACTAAAATACTAGTATAAAAAAGTATTTCTTCCGATAAACGTGGAAGGAATAGACATTTAAACAGTTAGCCATAACATACGCATACTGACTTGCATTATTTTCATGGATTGAATGGCTACATCTTTGTGTGTGAAGTGAATTTCTTTTTAAAAAATTACAATGCGCTCAATTATGAATTTTCTAACATAACTTTTATGGATAGTGGAGTCGGATATTGGAAGAAAATATTATCATAACGACAACTCGATTATTGATATAATTATTATGGTTTCACAGAAGTTTCTACAGAGTCAGCCATGCTGTAGCAGAGACTGTTGTAGGTCGTATTTTTTAAAAAAACCTAACAATACCTTTACTTTATATTGATAGACATATTCTATTAGAACATTTTTCTAAAATTTAGAGCCTTTGGAAATGTGATAATGCTATGAGCATCAAATATATTCAAAATATCAAAAATCCTTTGGTAGTTAGTTATTGCGGTATATTTTAATAGAGGCATAATTTATACTGTACTCCTAAATTTACGGCATATCACTTTGTTTATGTTATTATATTCACAGAGACTATTAATCTAACCAACTTTTATTTACGAAAAATTAAAAACTGAAATACTCTATTTTATTGCCGATTGTTCGCAAAGACACTTGGAGTTGTTATTTTACTTTTTCTACCTCTTTTTCCCCGGTTGCGGAGAAATATGTTAGGGGAAGTTTGGGTATCCTCAGACGGTTATATGCAATGATTCAAGCTTCTAAAAAAGTACTAAGGCAAGTAATTATCAATTTGAATTTATGTATGTCGAAGGTAATGTGTTACTCATAAATATACATGATGAAAACATTTATTGTTCGATTGCATGTAATTTTTAAGAGTCTAGAAATAAGCAAATAATGTTCTTTAACGTTTCTTTATAAACATCTCGAGTTACCTGTCCTTCCCCTGCATCATAGAAGGGTATTTGCCGACAAAGTTTGACCATTTTTTTATGATTCGAGAGTTGGGTATTCTCTACAGATGTAAACTGACGTCATTCGAGTAGTCCGAGCTTGTTAGATTTTAGCTTATATTCTTATTATGTGATTTTAAAATTATGTATGCGTTTGTTTAATTCATTGTACAGGATTTGTTATTATGCTAATTTCAAAAGTTAAATGTTGGTGAGAATATTGAATTTTTTTATTAAAATATCTAAAGTAAATATCTAATTGATTTTTTTTTAGCGCTAATTGGGATTTTAATTAACTACCTCAGAGTCGGTATACACTATATTTTGCAGCGCAATTGCTTTCACACCCAGTAATGTATTATGATTTTTTTGGATGGTCGTTATATTGTGAGTTTCTTAAGTTAGCCAGATTAATAATAAATTAAAAAACCAACGTGATTTGCTTATTGTTGCCATTGAGAATTAGGGTTGTAAAATATTTAACAACCCTATATTTTTATGCTCGTGTTGAAAATAAGTTAAGATTGCTACTTTGATGCCTACGCCTAATATTCATAATTTTATTGGGGGTTCTACCTGATGACAAATACAGCTTATGATACCTATCTAGTGGGTATTTTCAGTTTAAGGGCCGAATAATATAGAGTTATTGTGCATACATCATCGCAAACAAAAGGTAGCTTTTTTATATTATTTCGTATTTACAATCCATTTAACTACAATTTTACACTGTGAATTAATTTTTTTTACTTTTTTCCTGAAATTGTAGCCTATTTACTTATATTATGATATTATCCGAAATTTTTATAAAAGCATTATGAGGGCTTTTACCTGATGGCGAACACAAGTTGTATAGTACCTATACCTGCTTGGTATTTTATACGTATTTAAGTTTTATTTACTTTTTATTACTCTGTTCTCATTACAAGATAGTCCTATAATTTATCCATTTCCAGTACAAAGAAATCGCTAGTTAATGGTTCTAGATGGTAATTATTTTATTGTATTTTATATAAGTGGTGCAAAAATTGGAAACAATTATTAGATATGCTACTGAATTTTAATGAGGGTCCTTCGGAATAATAAATAAAGGTTTATGTCCCTTTCTTTTTAAATCGAGTCGGCAGAGGGTTTGAGAGGGTTATTTAGGTATAAATAATTATTGTGGTGACAAATGTACCGCATTATTATACTTATCTTGTTAGACCATATAAATTAGGGATTTATTTCGCTTTGCCATTCACCAGCGGCGTTTCAACTAAGGGAAAATAATAAAAAGTCTGGTTTAAGGATGGCTCAGGTCGGATCGTAAAAAGTTGGGTTTAAGGATGGTTCAGGTCGGATCGTAAAAAGTTGGGTTTAAGGATGGCTTATAAAAATTGGGATTTAATTATCCCGCTTTAGCAGCGGCGTTTCACTAAGGTTAAATCATAAAAAGTCGGGTTTTATCTCGGGTCAGATCATAAATATTCAGGTTCAAGTTAGGGTTAGATAAGAAGCCGCCTCATGAAAGCATCCGGGTTAGGTTGTAAAAAGTCGGGTTTTATCTCGGGTCAGTTCATAAATATTCAGGTTCAAGTTAGGGTTAGATAAGAAGCCGCCTCATGAAAGCATCCGGGTTAGGTTGTAAAAAGTCGGGTTTTATCTCGGGTCAGTTCATAAATATTCAGGTTCAAGTTAGGGTTAGATAAGAAGCCGCCTCATGAAAGCATCCGGGTTAGGTCGTAAAAAGTCGGGTTTAATTTCGGGTTATTTTGTAAACAGCACCACCGAACCACCCGGGTTAGGTTATAAAACGCACCACCGAACCACCCGGGTTAGATCATAAAACGCACCACCTGCACCACCTGGGTTAGTTGCACCACCAGCACCACCAGCACCACCTGATCTCGCTCTGTCCATTTCTCTCTACTCCGCTAAGTAGTACGTCCTTAAATGCAAAGCACACTTTGATAATAATTTTGTATGTTTGGTTGTTTTAAGAATTTCTTTTTTAATGAAATATTCACAGGTTAAGACAATATGTGTTCTTACTAAACCAACTTTTATTTTTAATAAATAGTCTGATCTGTAAACACAGTGCTTGGAAAAAAAATAGCTAATTCCTTTGGCAGTGATTTATTCAAGTCGTTAGCCGATAATACTGATTTATTAAAATAAAATAAATTTCTTCTTTGTGACTAGATTTAAATATTTGCAAGTTTCACTCTTACAATGAGCTGAAAGGAACTTAAAAGAAAGTTAAGAAATGGCTTAGTTTTTGTCTACATACAGCGTGTTTTATAATTGAATGCTGATCTTTGATAATTCTGGGATGATTTTAAGATAAAAAGTTCATGTCCATATAGGCCCGCAGTCACATTTTGTTCATTGAAAAATATTTGCTCTAATTCTACCAGTGGCGTCCGCCCTAACGTTAATTTTGAGATTTTTAACGACAAAATCATACGGCAGTGTTTTTCTTCAAAATAAATATTATTTTCAAAATTGCGCTTTCTTGCTTATCAATAAAGTCTTTTCTTCGAATAAAAAGAGCAAAATGTCGGAAAAGGAAAAGAATTCGAAATAATATGAAGATATTTTTATGTTTTCAGCGTTATCAAAAAATTATAAACTCCCGGTCATAAAAACTCCTAGACTCATAGGTTTATTGTTCAGTCCGGCACTTGTTTCAGGGATTTTCCAATGTGAAGATAATTATATAATAATTATTATTTACATTTTGGTTATACACAAGGTATTTATTGGGGGTTTCCGGGGTTTGCAGGTACATGGTTATGGGTTATTTATTGTCATTTAATAAAGCCTTATTATTACTTGCTTAACAAACTGTATTCATATCGGATTGTAATACGTACTTCTGTTTTAGTTTGTCGACAGATTTCAGTATTGTCAGTGTGAAGCTAGTGATTTTAAATTTAGGTTCAAAATGTCTAAAGTGGCAAAACCGTCGAAATCGAAATCTGAAAGGAAATTTTTCAATTTACATTTGTTTTGACTAGAATTTCAAGATTTATCAAAGTTTGTTAAAAATAATGCGGTGTTGCCATTTAAGAAAACAAGTTTTTTTTTAAATAGCGCTCAATCTGGCAACCGCTCGTTTATTTTTTCCACACATTTTTTTAGCTGGACTAATTCCTAAAACTTTGCTTTAGGAACTATACGTCTATCTCTTCAAATAAAAAAGTTGGCCTATGTCAAGATTTAAAAAATTACCCTGTATAGGGTGAAGTGGGGTAAATGATATATCGGAACAAGTGTAATCAGGCACCCTGTATTTTTTTCATGACGTTTTTAACATTTTTGAATTTCAAACTCAAAAATATAACCCTTCCTTTATCCATTTGTGGATTATTGGCCCTTTTCGAGATCTAGCTGCAAACTCTCAGTAGTTCTTGTTGCAATTAACTGTATTTATACTTGTCTTGTAAGTGTCATCTAAAGTTTTCCATTCTAGATTGCTATCACAAATTCTCTTTTGTTGCAACAAATTCTCAGTGACAGTGAGTCAGAAGAGGAAGATTTTGCGGCATTTTCAAAAATATTGCAGGAGGATGAAAAGTCTTTAAAAGAAGACAATATATTACTTAATGAACCAACAAAAATGGAAATTAGAAATTGGGTTCTGGTCAAACTTGAAGGAAAAATCCTATATTTTATGTCGGTCAACTCACAGCCTTTGATAAGGATTCCCAACCTATTATAATGTTTCTGAAAAAATTTGATGGAAATGCTCGGCTCTCAGTTTTTCATTGGCCTGAACAAATTGACCACTATTCCGTAGCTGCTTCGGATATCGTATTAGTTTTACCTGAGCCAACATTAGGACGTAGAGGTGAACTAATTTTTGCAGTCTCCTTTGACACATAGTATGTTTAATAAATAAAAACCCTTTTAAATTGATTTAGGTATGTTCAAATAACACTTTTAATTACCTAAACATTTTTGTAAAAATGCACCGAAGTTCTATTCCTTACATATGTTACCACAAAAAACATTGTAGCTTGCTTATTATAACAGATATCAAGCTATTTTTTTTTGTTAAAATCAGAAATATTCATTCTATATTACGCTTGCCCCAGACACATTAGCATGACAGGCATAGAGCAGTTACGAGCCGTAATTACATATGCCCCAGCCAGTGGCGTAGCCAGCATTTTGGGACGGAGGGGGCGAACTATCGGAGGGGCGCAGATTGCGGAGCTAAAGCGCCGCAGGCAAAAATTTTTCTGGACCACGCCCAAATTTCGTAGGAATTCACCTTCTTTATGCTCCCTAGGGCACAGGGGTCTGGCCCCAAATGAAGTAAAATTCCGCTATATAAAAAAAAAAATAAATGTAATGTGATGGGACGCTCTCAAAACCGGTTTTATTAAGTTTATTCCAATCGCTCTTCTTTACTAAAAATAAAATAAGACCGATTTTGTTTTTTAAAAATATTTTTTTAAGTAGCAGAGGGGCGCCAAGCCAGGGGGGGCGGTCGCCCCCCTTCGCCCCCCTGTGGCCACTGGCCTCAGCAACTGGGGAAAGTGTAATCAGCCAACATTGTCAAATATTTTTTTTTATATAAAAAATAATTAGGCAGCAAGGAAAATGTTTTTACTTGCGTTTCTTTAACAATTAAATAAACAATCTTCTGTCAAAAAAAAGGAATCTGTACGTCTATTGGTTGTCTAGTTATTTAGGTTTAAAGTCAAGGTATCATTTTTTTTTAATACACTTACCCCCACTTCACTATAGTCAAGTTTTAAGGGTTAATGAAATAAATTAAATTTTTAAAGAATTATATGAAAATTTCATCATTTATTATGTTTCGAAATGACCACGCCAATGAAATTTAATCCCCTGACGTGGCACGATCCGGAGCTATCTGTTCTGTATGCTGGTAATGAGTCACTGACTTGAAATTTGAACTGGAAGTAAAGTTACCTGGCTCATTTCTTATTAAAAAAAAACGCGGGAAACAGAATTAGGACAGACTAGTATCACATAATTAAATATTACTTAATAAAACTCTAAATGATAATAAATCAACACTTATTAGGTACTCAAAACAGATAGTCAACAACCACCCAAGACAAAGAGCAAAAAAGAACCTTGTCCCTTGAAGGATAAACATGCTTTATCTTGCATTTAAAAATGAGTACTGCCTACTTCAAATATAAACAGTTAAAGTTTTATTAAGTACCTACCTATTATTTAATATATCCTTTGATATCAGTCTGTCTTGATTCTGTTTTTAGCGTTTCTTTTATAAGAAATTGTGGAAGTAAAAGCATGTTTGACTAGTACTCAACCATATAATATGTAAATGTCCTTCTTGGTTTTTTTGCTTTTCCTCGTGTGGAATAGTAACTCATAAAAGTTTCTAATGCCATAAGAATGCGTTTAGCCCTGATGAAACATCATCAAAAAACCGAAACGTGGTCAAGCAATTATTAGCCTTCTTTTATTTTCTTGTCCGGACAACGTATTTATGAATATATTAAGCCCAAATTCGACCATCGTTGGAATACTTTTGCTGCTCTGCTACCAATCATAGACCAATATTACAATTCAGATTGTAAAAATGAATGACCATTATCTATTAATTAGTTTAATCTTATAGTATCTAATTTGTTACCGCAGCACAGACATTATTGCTTAACCTGATTTGAAAAAAAAAACTTGTCTTCATCTAGATGAATCTAGTTCTTAAAGAAAGTTATTTACATTTAATGTTACGATTTATTAATACGTTCTTCTTCAAAATATTATCTTAACACTTAACGGTTTACTTGCATTTTCAACAATGTTTTGTAATGGATTGCAAACTGTGAATTGCAGTCCAAATAATATAATTATTAAAAGTAAATTACCAAGTAAAATAAGAAAGTATCTGGATTTTTTAAAGATATTTTCAAAAGTACAATTGTGTATTCAAATTACTGTAATACTCTTTTGGCGGAGCAATTAGATACTATTTTCCCTGGAAATTTCTTTATTTAGATTTACACACAGCTTTCGTTTTGTAAAGAGTGTTATTTTGCGCGCCACACTTTTTGTTTCACATATCCGTTTACTGAATTATACAGGATTCTAACAATGTGAAATTGTTTTTAATGAAATTAAATAGCAATGAAAACTATTGTGATTATTGTTAAACAAATGATTATAACAGGGAAGTACTACCAAGAATTATACAGAATTATTAAAAGTTTACTGCAAAATATTAATGAGCAAACCTAATAGCAGAGGTAGGTATTATAGATTGGTTCCTATCGTACTTGGGTGGAAGAGTGAAAAAAGTTAGTATGCAGGGCCTTTTTTCTTAAGGTTACAATGGCCTCTTTTCTATCATCAGCTTAACTTTAACGCCGATTTACGGTCCTCAATAAAGACAACAACCCAGGCCTGCACCCTCCAAGGGCTATAAAAGCTTAGTTCGTGCGTACTCTTACCCGCCCCCATAAGATATCCTTTCTTTCTTTTTAAATTAATTTATTTTCATAATCTAGTTTTATCTACATATGTGCTTAAACTACGGTTTGGCCTAGGTAGTGGCTCATATTTACAATTAATATAGGTAGTGAACAACTTTCCGGTGGTAACCTTACAGCGTATTATGGAAGTATATATTGCCCTGGCTCAAAGATATTTCCCGCGTTTACGATAATCAACTGGGATACGGCTTGGCATTTGGGGAAAAAACTTCCAAAAAACCCCATTTACTTTCTTCAGTCAAAACATTATGTCCGCCATAGCAGACAACTTCAATGCAGTGGGCGATATCTCCAATCAACCAGCACGGAGCGCCGTCGGAAGGAGGCCATTACAATAAGGTCGTAGATTTTCAGTTTTGTGGGTGAGTCTTTGTCGGAGGCGTCGCCAGTAGTCCCCTCTCCCCCCACTGGCCACCGGCATGTGTATCGACCGTGTAGGTGTTGCTGTGTAAAAAATGTATTTATTCTTAAACGTGTTTGTGATAAGATATCCGATATAATCCGGTTTACAACCGGAATGAATGGAGGCTTTGGATGCCGATATATTCTCTACTCTTCTTGCCTTATATTAAATATGGTAGGTATCTCATTGTGCTTGTGCTTGTAAAGAGTAACTTGAGGTATATGTGTAAAGCGGTGAAACATGAAAGTTGTATAGAGGCTGTCATTTATTTCATAAATGTTTCCAATTGCTCCTTTTTGCTTTTGGAAGCAAAACTGCTGCAACAGTATGCTGCGGTAAGAATATTCTAAGAACCAAATTATAAATCTGTTTTATAAATGCTTTTTAATTGGTGCAAGAACGTCTATAAAATTTTGTCTACAGAGCAAAATTGCTTTATAAGCACTTTTACTTTTTAATTTGCTTATAACGGTTCCTATGTGCAACTAAAAACTTTTTTTATAGAGAAAATAAGCATAATGTTTTACAACCTTCGTTCTTGTCTACTTTAGTATGATAAAACCCTACCGAAACAGTAATTATAAGATAATTATTTTATTAATTATTTTATCCAGTGAGTGTACTAGCAGAACGGTGTTATGTACAACATTTAAGAGACAAATACCTATCTTATAGTGCGAAATAGTGTTAAAATTGCTACTGAAAAACTTTAATAAAACAGTTTTGTTAGTATTTTATTTTCAATCACTTTAACATGACGATAATCATACTTAGTTGACTGTTTCCCTGGCGAGTTATGGCGTGTGTCGTGAATGCATGGTTTATCAGCATTAAACTTTCATTGACTACAAAATACCATGGAAATATTAAAGTGAAAGAAAAGAAAAATGGGCGGCCTTCGCAGAAAACTATGAACATTCTTGGAAAAGTTATGGTAGTATAGTATTGTCCCAATGACGAGCCAGTACCTCAAGAAGATTTGTGTCAGAATAATAAAATACTATATACCAAAAGCAATATTAACTATTTTGAACAAAATAATAACCATTTTAAAGGAGAAGATAAAACCAAAAATAAATGGTGTACTTTGTATTTTCTGCAGATCCAGAAGTTTCCGTTGGTGTATAATTTCTTTTTCAACAACTCTTTTGTGATATTAGTGTCTATTAAAGGGTCAGTTACGTCTATAATCATGCGACCATTTTAGAGTCGATTTGAAAGAAGCCATATTGTCCATATTTTATTTTGCCAACATTTTACTTTTATCATTATAAAAAGAACGGTTTCATCAACAGTTATGCTTTAATTCATAACCAAAACGATTTCTTTTACCTCAGTCACATTTCGAAGTAGATTTTTTTTTCACACATTGTTATAATGGTAATAAAATTATCAATAAACAAACGCACATGATCAATTAACTTAAAAACAATATATACTTACACAGTAAAATTTGATTCGCAAATAAATCTAAATACCCGAAGTGTTGCGATACTTAAATAATATAATATAATCATGCAAATAATATTTATCCATTTTGTAACTCTGAATGCTACATGGAAGAAGTTATATTATATAACTACAAGAAAATGAAAATAGAACAATTTTGCTATTTCCGACTATTATTACAAGAATAATTGGTTCTTAAAAAAATTGGCAACATTTAAAAGAGCTTTTACCTCTTTTCTATATACGTATATTATATACCAAGTTACCCTTACAGAGTAACCTTTATAAAACAGGTTTATTAATATGTTCAGGTGCTGTAATTGTTACATACAAAACCTTTTCGTGAATTAATTATAAGCTTTCTATTACTTTAGCTGAATAAGCATTTTATTGATGTTTATAAATATGATTTATTATTTTAACGGGTGCTTTATATAGTGGTGCCCATTTTACACTTATAGAATAGAAGAAAGATGTTGGATAGCTCGATTGCTATCTGCAACTTCTCGCATATGTATACTTATAAAATGCCTACACTTGTTGTAAGAACGTTCTGGAGTGCAATTTATACAACTTTAATTCTTATAATATTTGGTGTAAAAATATTCTTACAGCTCGTAAAAAGGTTAATATGTAAGGCTTGGGGGGTATTCTTACAGAACTTTGTTTACTACCTACAAAGACAATTTGCTCCTTATAATATATCTTAAAAACAGGGTTTTTAAGACATTTAAATTGTAATACCAATAAATATAATTCCCCACAAAGTGGTATGGTAGCTCTTACAGAACTTTGTTTACTGCCTATAAAGACAATTTATTTGTTATAAAATATTCTAAACGCAGGTTGTTTAATATATTAAAAGAGTAATACCAATAAATATAAAACCCCATAAAGTGGTATGGTAGCTCTTACAGAACTTTGTTTACTGCCTACAAACACAATTTATTCGTCAT
The DNA here is from genome assembly GCA_963920685.1 of Polydrusus tereticollis. Taxonomy (NCBI): domain Eukaryota; kingdom Metazoa; phylum Arthropoda; class Insecta; order Coleoptera; family Curculionidae; genus Polydrusus; species Polydrusus tereticollis. The sequence continues at coordinate 141,071,689 of OY987328.1, forward strand.
AATATGGCCTAAAAACGGGTTTTTAAGACATTAAAAGTGTAATACCAATAAATATAATACCCTACAAAGTAGGGTAGCTCTTACAGAACTTTGTTTACTGCCTACAAAGACAATTTATTCGTTATAATATATCCTAAAACCGAGGTTTTTAAGACATTAAAAGTGTAATACCAATAAATACAATACCCCACAAGGTGGTATGGTAGCTCTACCAATACCACACTCAACTTTTTATCTATATTTATAGTGCAAACAGATTTATACACGTCTACTACACAACTTAAGGGTACTAAAACAATTTAGACATTCTTGATAAGGCCCTTAACTCAACAACCGAATATATTCATAATGGTGATTTAATTCTGTAGTATTTTTATTATCCATTATCCATATCCATATCCATTTAAGTATAAATTTTGTGTTTAATCTTAACCCCTTAATCATCTATCTGGCTTTCTCACATTTGTTTACTATAGGATTAGGATTTTAATTCCGGTAAGAACTTACTTACTCTATAATATTACTTGTTTAAGGACTGTTCGTCAATAAATATGTAAGACCGTAAGAGTCATTCTTTTCTTTTCCGGTAGTTTCTGCAATCTGAGTTTGTATTTTAGTACTAACAGTGTTAGTCAAAATACGTCAAATTTTGCTACTTAATTCAGCGCTCGTTGGGGCATATAGCCCAGAGAATAGCTGTTTTAACATAATTCAGTTAATCCTTATTGTATAAGGTCTCAGCAAGTGGCTAGAGAACAAGGTTCTCACATATATACTTTCTTATATGTCATATTATGATTACCATTTGTCAAGTAGTATTATTTTGCTATTTAAAAATTAATAAAATTAATACTAGTTCTGCTACAACACCTTTTACTTATTAGTACCTACAATTAACAAATTATTCACATTAGAAAAAGATGCTGATCCTGCTCTGCTAATTGAATATCTAACATCACGGGTGCAACAATTGCATGTAGAGTAGAATCCTAATTCTAATTTTTCACGGTCTAAAACCCATGCAATATGCACACGAGAGCTTCTTAATAAAGCATCTGATGACTGCTCACTTGACCACACTCATATGTTTACCCACTTAACAGAAAACCATGGACACAAAAAGCCTCTTTTTTTTGGTTCTCCTAAATTTTTTAGTGTTTTGCAAATGTCAAAGGGTGCAGGAAGATCCACACAACCCCGCGCGCGTATTAAAAAAGTTTTTTAATCAGTGCGCGCAAAAAGAAGAGATTATTAAGTGTTTAAAAATACAAGCGTTAAAAGTGGCAGATAGGGCTTTAAATATCAAGTCTTTTAATGTAGTGGATGGACTTACCATTGTGAGTAATAGCAGATTGGGAAAAAGTTTTAGTGGTCTTACCCTCAATGAGACAAAGTTAGACAAATTGTCTCATGGTGATTTAGATGGTCTTCTTGAAGACAGAACTACAAGGTGAATATAAAAATAGCCTTTTTTTCCTGGAAACCATTTTATTTACTGACTTAAACCCAAATAATTTAAATAGAAGTTTTAAGAGCAACGACCTCAGATATTGCATTATAATAAAACTTGTATCTATTAGGCAGTAACCTAAAACGCTTGTGTGTAATAGTAAGAGTAAGAGAGTTAGGTTACTCTCATTTCAACCTCTAATTAGCCTTTCGATCAAACACTCTAGACGCTAACCTCAAAATTACCCATTTTTAAACCACAGCGAAAAATTAACAAGTAGGCTTTTTTCGGTTGTTGTCATGGAAATGGTACGTTAAAAGTCACTTGTGTGTTTGATCATAGGGCTGAATATCACTTATTTTTTAGCCCGTTAAATTTAGAAAAATGCGAATTTTTAAAATGTCGCGTTGCTTTTCCTTAAATTTAGTTTACTTTAACAATACTTAACAAGCTTACTTTTTTTATATTCGTACTAAAGTATAATATACTTAGTAAAAATTTTCCAAAAACGCGTGCAGGGACTATATACAAATTTTATTTTTAAACAGGTTTTTGGATACCCATAAAATCGAAGTTAATATCCCTCAACTTGTACAAGTAAGTGGAAGAGGCTTCATTGAAGAAGGCAGAAAGAAAAAGGGCGGAGGCGGCGATAAGGGAGGAGGGGGATATGGTGCGCTATTTGCAGCACTAGCAATAAAGGGCAGTTTCCTTGCTATGGCATACAAAGGTAGGAAAAGGATATTGGAAAGTATTTTATATTAACGCCTGTATGTACCTAATTTAGGAGATTCATCGTCGTTCCGCTTATAAAATACGTTATACTATTTGCTCTCATTGTCGACGTACTTATTTTGTTAAATGGTGTATGTCAACAAGGTAATAATATGCCGGCAATATGTTGTTAATTTATTGGAGCCGTATTGGGATACCGCGAAATATTGTGTTTCCAACCATGCATGACAACAGATTTTTTTTATTTAAAATTTATATCTTTAAAGTGGATTGTAAAAATGAAGGTATTATTATGTTTAGTTTAGGTTTATTAACGATCCAAAGGAAAATACAATATTTTGGCATAACAAAATAGTCGTGTTTAATTAACTTATAATTATGCAAATGCGCAATGCAGCTAATTAACTTATAAGAGTAAAAGTTTATATTTAATATAATAATGTCAGAAATTGTTTAGCTGTGGGGAGACAGTTCGAATTGTTTAATTTAATCCTCTAGTCATTCTTAAGGAATTAAATTGAAATTTTAACACATAATGTATATACAGGGCTGCCCAGAAGTCCAGAATAAAATTAATATAGCCTTAACCTGTAACTTTTGGGAAAAATGCTCGGATACGTCAATTTAGTTTTATATATGCTCACGTTATGACGTTATTTGTTTGTTTTTTTATAGACATTTGTCAAAGAAATGACGACATCGATCTTTTTTTTAAATGGAAACATACAGCTTGTGATATATCATTTGAAAGCTAATATCTCGTACAGTATGCTCATAAATTTTGGCGCGATTCTGTCAAGCTATTTCAAAAAGGCGACTGTTAAAAGTTTTAAAAAATCCCTATTTAAATAAGCGAAAATGATCAATCATTGATTTTTTTACCTTTCAAGGTAAGAAATCTTCATTGTTTCACGTTCTGACATTTTGTGACCTTAACAATACAGTTATGATTTATTTGTTATTTATTTTGTCAAAAAAAAAATGTAACGAAGCAAATCAAAACACAACAAGAAGGTGGTCTAACGTGGCAAATGCTGGAAATGTCCTCCACCCTCTAGTTGGCATGCTCCCAGACGATGGTAAAATCCGTCGACAGAATTTCGAATGGCTTCAGCCGGTATGTAATGTGCCTCGAATCTAATTTTGTTTTTCAAATCTTCAATATTATTTGGTATTTTTTGGTAAACTTAGAGGTGTTAAGTCTGGGGACCTTGGTGGCCATTCAATTGCACCACGTCGTCTAATCCAGCGACCTGGAAATATCTGATCTAAATAGCTTCTCACATTGACACCAAAATGTGCCCTGCGAAATTTGATTTTCCGGATATTTAGCATTAAATAAAGTGCACACTTTCCCTTCACTTCTTATTTTATCTCCACATTCTAACAATATCAAGAGTTCGATACGCTGCCTTTCCGACAAAACCATTTTTGTTTAAAAATTGTAAAATAATACTTCGGAAATACCTAAATTAATTTTACAAGTTTATAATGCCACAAAATGTCAGAACGTGAAACAATGAAGATTTCTTACCTTGAAGGGTAAAAAAAAACATCAATGATTTATCATTTCCGCTTATTTAAATAGGGATTTTTTTTTAAACTTTTAACAGTTGCCATTTTGAAATTGCTTGACGGAATCGCGTCAAAATTTATGAGCATACTGTACGAGATACTAGCTTTCAAATCATGTATCACAAGCAGAGCTGTAGGTTTCCATTTAAAAAAAAGATCGATGTCGTCATATCTTTGACAAATGTCTATAAAAAAAACAAACGAATAACGTCAAAATGTGAGCATATATAAAACTAAATTGACGTATCCGTGCATTTTCCCCAAAAGTTAGAGGTTAATGCTATATTAATTTTATACCGGACTTCTGGGCAGTCCTGTATACATATGCGAGATGTTACACGTGGCGACATCTCGTAGCAATCGAGCTATCCACCCAACCAGACCAGCGAGGTCTTAGAGAAGAAACACAAGGGACAAACATCTTTCTTTCAAATATTAACTTAAAAAATTGGCTTCTTGCAATAAAAATTAACTTTTAATGGCTTCCTTGGAATACGTCTTTCTCTCCAGAACATTTCAATACCCAGAATTTTTTTGGTACTTTACATGGTTTAGGGGTTTTTGCCAAAATACATAGTTAATAATAATGTTTACAGAATTGGAACGGTCAACATAATAACTGATGCACTTATTGAAAGCATTTAAAGTAATCTCTTGTATTTTTTAAATTAATATTTGGTGGAGCCAAATTCATAGCTAATATTACAAATACGACGCAAGCAGAACTTAAGTCCACTATCTCCTGAAATTATTAAAAATTAATAGATTATACTCGTTGGAGAACACAGCCTCAGGGAGATCGCTCCAGAGTGATGACGTTCTCCAGATGAAAGACTTTTTAAACAGTGTCGTTCGAGAAACACTCTGCAATCTCAGGGTATGTTTAGGAGCAGAGCCCCAATATTGAAATTTGGACTTTATAGAGCATCAAAAGTTGTTGGGGTGTATAGAGGTTCTTAGTTCGGGAAAGTATTCCAAGCTTCTGCGAGGCTGCCTTAGCAATAGCCGCAATGTTACTATGCCAAGACATGTGACTATTCAAATTGATGTCCAATGATGATTGAATTGATGAAGCCAAGGGAATCGAGTGTCCCGCCATGACTACATCCGGTTCTTCAACATTAACTTTTTTAGAAAAAACTGCCGCCTGGGCTTTTTGGCGTTAAATTTTACTTGGTTACTGTTACCCCAAGACAGAATTTCTTCCAGGTTTTGTTGAGATGTGAGACCTCTTGCTGCCTATAGAGATGTTCACTGGCAGCCGATGCCTGAGCATCCAAAGTAAAAGATGAAACAAGTAAGTGTACCATCATCAACGAAGATATATATAGAATTTTTAGTTTTTTCCAAAACATCGTTAATGTATAGTAAAAAGAGGGTGGGCGACAATAACGAACCTTAAGGGACTCCGGCGTTGATGTTAAATGCGTCTAAAAGAAATTTGTCTATCGCTACTCGCATAAAACAGTCTTTAAGAAAGCTTGACAGCCATGAACAAAATTGAACCAGCATTTTGCATGCTTTCAATTTAGTTAGGAACTCCTAAAGAATATCGTCAACGGTTTCCACATTAGAGGCATCTTAATAGAAACGTTTTTAGCAAATTGTTCGAGACCGGTAAGCTTCCCTACTAACATAACATCTGAACAAGCTATTCGACACGGTTTAGAAAAAGTAGAAAATATTCTGGATTTAGTAGGAGAAAATGCAATGACCATCTCAGGAAGAATTGGTACTCAATTGGGCATTCCACGAAAATGAGCAATAAACACACTTCACGGGCAAGGTTTATATCCGTGCCATGTACAGAGAGTACAGCACCTAAAACTGGAAGATTATGCTGAACGTATGGAATTTTGTCAGTTGATAAGAAAATAATCATCGTTTTGTATCGCGTATACTTTTTACGGATGAAGCAACATTCACCCGTGACGATATTAATAATACTCGTACCTCTCATTTATGGACGAAATATTTCCAGGGCTTTGTATTGGTCGCAGTAGCCCTATTAATTGGCCTCCAAAATCTCCAGACCTTACAGCACTAGATTATTATTGATGGGACTATTTAAAAATAATTTTGTAAAGTAAAAGTGAACAGTCGGGATGCACTAATTCGACGTATTAGGAATACTGCAGTACTGAACGTTTATCAAAAGAACGCTTTTATTAAGAAAATGTTAATGTAAGAAATTTCGTTTATTTGTTATTACGCTATTACTTGAAAAGAAATGAAAATATTATAAGGACATATGGGTTTTTTCACATTGTTTTCGCGAGCGTATAATACACCCTTGAAATTTGGTTCATGTATATGCATAACATGCAAATTAAGTCTATATATCGAAAACTAATCAGCTCAGGATTTAGGTTTATATGAACTTCCATTCCTAAAATGATCCAAGGAATCACTAATGTGCTTTTCAACGAATGAAATGAATTCACCATAACTTATTTTTTTAAATTTTTCGATATGTTAAAAAAAGTTTTCTTGCAGGTATTGCAGTGATGTCTGGTACAGCACTTCTCATAGGCAAGATGGCGCTGATATTAAGCGCCATACTCGGTTTGAAGAAACTAGTTTCTGGTAACAACGAGAAAACTACATTCGAAATAATTAAGACCCCAAAATACACCGAGGAACACATTCATACGTCAACACACGAAGACGATCATCATAATGATCATTACAGGAGAAATTATTTTGATCCGGCAGAATCAGTGCATAAACGGGTATATCGATTCCAAATGCCAGAAAATTGAAAGCAATGTTGTTTCTCATTACCTACATTATAAGTGTGCTATTTATCTCAAAAAATTCGATTTAGAAATATTAACAGATTGTTATGATTTTGACATGTAAAAACAAATTTAATAACTCCTTCAGTATATTACTACAGAAGATTAACAGGAGAGAAAAGTACCAAAGATAATATTTATTTATTTATTTATTTAATTTATTTTAAGTTGTATAAATAGTATATTATATACTCTCAAGGAAATAAAATGTTATTTGAGAATACTTACAATAAAGTACACATATTTATATAATATTGTATAACCTTCGTATATATATATAAATAAAAATATAAGATAATATAATATAACATTTTTAAAGCCAATTAAACCTTTGCACATATCTGTGACTTTACCACATATAAAGAAAACGGCCATCGTTACTTTCAGCCTATTCTTATCTCATAAAGGAAAGCAAACGAGTCCTGTAATAGTATATTACATACAAAAAGTGGTAAGAAGCCTATTACACACTATTTCGAAAATTACTTAAGTAATTCGAAAAAGTGTGTAATATGCTTACCACTTAAGTTACATACTACCTATACATTTTCTACGACTTCATATTTTTTTTATAATTTAGTTAAAAATAATATCCAAATTATCTATTGAAAATTTTCATGATTTTCAATACATTTTGCGTAAAGTACGATACATCGCGTCGTCTTTTTAAATTAAATAGTATACAAACCTTAGTGAAAAGTTCCATTTTGACATAAAATTTAACTCTATGCTTTACATCTCAATAAACTTCCTAATCTCTTGACCGAAATGAATCACTTTTGTAATATTCTATTAAGACCCAATATCCTGGTAGCAATAACAACCGCATCCATGGCAAGAATTGATCCAAGTTCTTCCAACATTCTTATAGTTAGAGTTAGCAGGATGCTCATAATTTGGAGATAAACGACTCATTTAATTTGCTGGTCTATCTTTAAACTAACGTAAATAAGTACCATATGTATTTTTTGTTTCCTTAGCAACATATTGAACTATATTATGTTAGTAAATCATTTGTAGGCTTTTTTTATAAAGAGCATTATTTTTCAATATTACCATAGGCTATTGTCACGACTAAAATAAAAATCTTGTACGTACCACGTCCAAAAAAAAACCTAGATAGCTTTCCGGCCTAGTAACGTATCAAACAATTACATAACTAATAATATATAATATATATATTTTGTTAGAAGCAAATGCTCTAAATATTACATCCTGCTATCCAACTACTTTGATTTCCTTGACAATACATATAGGTAGACCATGGACTAAACCCATTTTTTCTTCGTCTCTCAGCATCCAGAAATATTGTTTCGGCACATATAACATCATCGGTTAAATCGTCATTTAACAGTGATTTACAGGGAATTCTGCAAGCATTTTCTAAAAAAATATTAGAAATTACTTACATTAAGTAATATATTACCACAAATAAAACTTTGCTGATCTATACAGGGTGTTCCAACTCTATTTATACACGAAATATGCTTCATCAATCAATTCTCTATCAAAAACCTATACTATATTTTATGCCTAATGTCCATTTTTTAAAATAATGACAAATACAATATTCTGATGTGATTATTAATTAACATAAATTTAAAATGAACACAAAATATAAAAAACAAGGTGCTAAAAATGTTGATCATGTTCGGATTGACATATTATATTGAATCTACTGAGGCATTGCTTCACAGGCAAGTGAAATCTTATTTTTTAAATCCTTCAAATTGTTTGGTTTTTCAGTATAAACTACCTGCTTTAAATGTTCCCACAAATAAAAATCCAAAGATGTTAAATCGGGAGATCGTGCTGGCCACCTTACAGGTCCTCGATCGCCAATCTACTTTCTCCCATAATTATTATCTAAAAAATCTGATACAATCCAGGAGTTATGTGGGGAAGCACCATCTTGTTGAAGCCAGATATTAACAGATTCGTTCAGTAAAACTTCTACCAAAAGGTAAGACCTCCTTTAAGAAATTTATTAAAAAAAATACCTGTGGCTGTTTAATGTCCCTTCATAAAAGTGTCGTCTATTAAAGAGACCGCACCACATATTTACCCCCCCCCCCCCCAGACATTTTGAAAATTAGTGAGTTTTCTGAATCCAGTGTGAATTTTTCACCGACCAGTAATGAATGTTATGATGACTCACGATTCCGTTACTGTGAAATCGTGATATATCACTTCATATAATTTTTTCCAGAAACCATGGGCCTTAATTTAAAAATACCCAAAGCTGGTAAAAATCCAACATTGGCAGACAGCTAAAGGCCGATGAGCTTATTATCAAGCCTAGGCAAGGTCATTGAAAAGTTATTGCTAAATCGAGTTACCGATTTTGTTTTAACCAACGACGTATTACTAACAGAGCCGTTCGGTTTTCGAGCTGCTCATTGCAGGGTGTGCCAGAAAACTAGGCTGTCTACTATATAGTATACTGAAAGGTTTTAATCACCGCCTGTCGACAGGAGCAGTATTTTTTGACGTTTCTAAAGCGTCTGATAAAGTTTGGCACGGGGGCCTCATACTAAACTTAATAAGACTGGGTATGCCGAATAGGCTAATAAGAATAATTATATCATACCTTGAGGACAGGTCATTCGCGGTGTCATCTAAAAATGCAATATCGTCAGTTAAAAGAATCAAAGCAGGGGTACCGCAAGGCTTATTATACCTGTTTGCAAACGACACTGCGATAACCGCCATCTCGGGACTACCCTGGATAGTAGTCTCTAGATTGCAACGCCGTATAGTTATTCTCCAGAAGTGGTTGGATGCATGGAAATTAAGGCTAAATGAGGAGAAAACTCAGGACATCTTCTTCTTGAAGGCAATGCTAAGGCTACCAGAAACCAAAGTAAAAGTATACAACAAACAAATAGATTGGCCACAAATAATTAAATATCTTGGCCTTGCCTTCGACAGGAAGATGAACTGGAATAGTGATGTAGATAAACGAGTCAAGAAAGTACTAGGGCAAATACACTCAATGTACCCGCTACTCTGCAGGAAAAGTAAAATAAACAAAAAAACAAAATTAGCGATTTATCAAACAATCAGTAGACCAGTACTATCGTACGGTGCACCAACCTGGTTGGTGGACACAATGACTACAAAACAAAGTACTATAAATAATAGCAGACGCACCAAGATACACTCCGGCAAGAGACAATCGACAAATTTTTCACAAAACTAATAACTAACTATCACAAAAGGACAGACGTATCTGAAACTCCACTAATAGTGGCTTCACACATGCACTCAACTAAACAGCAGAAACGCAAATATCCTAAGAACTGGCACCATAAAACTAAAAGAAACAAATAAAAGTTAAATAGCAATCAACTTTAAAAAACACAATAAAAAAAATAAAAGAAAAATAAAATCACAAAACAATAGAAAAATCTCGAAAGATAAAATAGTACCAAAAAGCAAAAACTTCTAAGATGTAACCGAAAAGGAAAAACGAAAAGGAGTTAAAGGAGTTAAAGGAGAGATTCCTTACTTAAGAAACCAACAACAAGAGGTGTGAATTCCAATCGTCTTTCATAATCATTACGTCGTAGAGTTTATACTCGATGAATTTTAAAGGAGTGGGATCCATTGTTATATAGAGTTCCGTGCAGTAAAAGTCTTGCTAATACCCGTTACTTCCAAAATACCTCTAACTGACACATGAGAGTTTATTACAACGAGTGGAAGGATTTATTGTGTTAGTTTCGTTTTTTTACTGGTCGAGCATGTTCTAAGCCACACTCCGTAAAAGTGACGGCATAGTTATAAAAATTACTTTAAAATAATTATAATACTCCTAGAGATGCCAAAATTTATTAAACAATTAATTTCACAAATTCGTTACTATAGTAATGAGTAATTATTGTTTACCCAAAATTTAAATCCTTCCTATTTAAAAGTTTTAATACTAATTTAATGTAATTCAATAGTGTAGTTTTTTGATAGAGAATTGATTAAAGAAGCAGTATTTGATATAAAATATAGGGTGCCTTATTTAAAAATGCGAAGTTGATATTAAAAATTGTATTTTTGAAGCATCCTGTTTACTTAAATATACTCTAAGTGAAAGTAGTTTTTTGAACCAAAAACTACTTCTCTTGAAATTTTTTTTATATCTTGAACAGGGAAGAAGACATTTCGTGTATAAATAAAGTAGACAGACACTGAATATAATAAGTACACAAAAAGTTGCTTACCTTGTCCACACCAATAGGTGCTGCTGATCTGAAAAATTCCATAACCACCATCGTCACTTATAGCTTGGGAATTTAAATTGGACTCATAGAACGCGATGCAGGTCCACGTTGCTATATCTTTAAGTCCACTTTGTTTGGCATTCCGTGCAAATTCACATTTAGTGTAAATCTTTCCATTACACAAGTAAAACAGAATATTGAAGCTTAAAACCACCAGCTTCATTTTAAGGTAGTTGGATAATCTTCTTTGGGATTTCTTGTTACAATAGGTCTAAAACCGCGGCAATATCTCTTTTTATATTTACTGGGAATACTTTAACTCATTGTATATTTAAATAATTTTAACATAGGTAATAACTGTCATTTTTAAACTGAATATGTTGTTTCCTGTTGATTTGTTAAATTAATATATTAAGTGATATTCACATTTATACAGGGATGTAAAAAACTTTTGAAGTATAAAATACTAAATCGCTTTTGCTTTCGAATAAAAATTACTGTTATATCTAATGAGCAAAGAATCAACTTTGACGTGATACCTGTTACCTGAATGAATAGCGAGTAAAAACAGCTTTAATTTTGCATGATCTTAAGCTTTTCACATACTTACATACTTACCGTATCTTTTTTTGTTAAGATAATTTTTTATTGATGTGTCGAACAATGGTTATTTTCTTGTAATTCAATTTTTCATGGCCTTGTATAATGAAAAAAATACCTTAGCTTATTTTTATTCAAAAAAGCAAAATTTTTGCAAATTATGCAATACAATAATAATAAATTTCGTACAATAAAATAAATACTAATCTGCATTCCATAGGGAATAGATCCGGCGCCAACAGTTTGGTATTTTGAAACCCCGCTGTGACAGAAATCCAAATCTGTATTGGTGTCATGTTGAAAATAACTTTATAAATACCTAATTTTAAACATAATTATTATAAAGGCCTTTAGAATCAGAAATTCTATTAATATTTACGTCAATTAGATTAAATTTAAAGACGGTTATTTAATGAAAACAAGTAAGATAATAAGTCATTAAGTAATACAAAATTATGTCACTTACAATAATGATTTTAAGTTATTTTTAATCAGTTTGATCTAGAACCTATTCAAAAACAATAAAAAGTGCCTAAAAGTACCCTTGATGATCAAAATAATATGACAAGGAACATAATTATTTTATAACACAATTTTTTTTAAAATCCTTAATTAAAGGAAAATGAAAAGAAAACTACCACACAATGAAATTTTAGACCATGCTGATCATGAGAGCGGCCCAGACGAATAATTTTGGAAAAATTGTTATCAAATCTTTGAGTTTTAAAATTTCACATACGTACTGACATAGAGGTTGGGCAAGCAAAGGTAAAGTGATTATCGTAAAGTGGCGTTACTTTGCACAGTAGGAAAATTTTGCCAAACATGTAAAATTACATTAAATTAATTCGTTACTTAAATTTGGCAGCTCTGGTGGCTAGAGTCGCATGTCACGTGTGTTCGTTAAGTGGTTAGCTGCGCGTCGTAAATGTATTTAAGGCCGATCCGCAGGTACTTATAATGATCAGATTATTGTTGTGTATCATCATTCTCTGGTGAATAAGATTCATAGTATGAGGCACAAGAAGGGGTAGCAGATGATGACTGTTTGATAATGATAAAATTTAGGGTGGTTGCGAACCATTTCAATTAATATTTCATCTATATTGCATGCTGATAACATGCGATACTATGCCTTGTAGTTCCAAAGTCTGTGATACTAGAGAACTCGTTTTTATAGGGTATAGTTTAGCACTCTGTTGTCTCAACCAGTTTAAAGCAGTGATAATTGCATTGAAACAATTTTTACTGAGAATGGCAAAATTACCCCGTACTTTTTTATATTCTCTAAGACTATTATAGAATATTAAGACAAAAACCGAAGCATTCATTTCATTGGTCAAATTCTAACTGATAATTTTTTTAGGGTTATATTTTTACGAAAAACAGTTCGAGAAAAAATTACTTTTCCAGCTGCCACTGATATTGCGCACGTGGTAAAAAGTCAGATTTGTGAACTTTTACCAACACCCAAATGCTCTTCAACTTCTTAAGACATATTTGAATCAATTAGAGATAAATATATCCAAATATAACTTGTGTTCGAAACGTTGTATAATTCGTATAAAACGTTTTTAAAAATGTGTATTTTTCTCATTTATCACAATATTTGGAAAAACTTTGGATGAATTCCAAAGGAAATTTGCAGCAGAATCCAAAAATGCAAATTTTAGAGGTAACATTGCCTGCCCATAAAAGTTATAATCGCTAGCAAAGTTTCCCCATTTGCGGGGTTAACCTTTTAAAAAATACGGCAATTTACCCCAGTATTCTCTAAATTTTTAAAATAAAAGGTAAAGACGCATATAGTTTTATTTTGGCCTCTCACAATAAGGTTGACGCTTTTATGAGGCAAATATCTCAAAAACTTGGTAAAGTAACCCCATTAGACCAGGTTAGTTAAATAGTGTTTCAAAGATTCACGGCTGCTATAACTCAATAGCCCCCCTCCCTGATTGCGCCACAGAGTTAGTTTATGTAATAAGCCAGTCAACAAACGTATAATATAGAACTTTAACGTAGGTATACTAATCGAGCTGCAAAATGTGTATCTATCTCCTTATTCTAATTGTATCCATTAAACCAAAAATATTTCGTGCATATTTATCAGAAAAAATTTAGTATACTTAATCCTTTTCAATTCTATTCAATTCAATAATGTATGTATTGAAGGGGGGCGGAGAATTCCACATGTTATATTGTCAATATTGATCATTTTTGAATGATGTGTTTATGTTGGCTATTTTACAATAATAGTGAATTTATTTATTTACTTATTTGTTTCAGTATTTATGCTTACGCTTTACGCTTTTGTTCCTTAAAGATTTTGGTATTCCTCATCCATTTTTATCAGAATTTCTAGTTTTTCATATCTTTTTGATCTATCTACTGTTGTTCATCTTGATTAAATGTCCTGACCATTTTAGCTTTAATAATTTTAACGGAATTATTAGGATCTATCGAAATTAGAAATTTGTTTTGAATAATATTCATTAACTTGTTAATATTCGTAGACACTCTTATTTGATTAAAAAAACAAGATAGTAGGTCATTATGAAGGACCATTGTAAGCTATTTTTAATCCACTTTATCATGAAACCGTTCAAGAACAATAAAATAATACATAATGTTAATAAGTACCGTAGATAATGAGAAGATATTGCAACAGTAACCGATATATTTATAATAATTATAAAACAGCTACGGCTCTTTGACACCTTCTGAACATTTTTTAAAACTATGGAAGAAAACTTGTCCTGACAAAGATATCCAAATTAATGTATTTGCATAGTTCTATGAACTTTTCAGTCAGCCGAACCAAACGCAACGAAATTATTTTGTATTTGTATAACTTTTTTGAGAATCATATTATCATAAGAACTAAATAGTTTTTTAATGTCTTGCAAGATGTGCAAGTACTCAAACCTAACTTACAGTGTGCTAATGAATGTTAAGTAGATATTTGAGAGAGTGATAGTGCCCGTCAATGTTAAAAAAATACTTATAAACATGGAGTCAAAAAGCTTCATTTTTGTTATACAGGATGTCAAAACTTCAATTTTTTTCCCGTTTTTCTCCGATATTTCCCTAGATAATTATTTCAAATTTGGAACACTTATTAGTGTTTGAAATCTCCAAAGGCAGAATACAGAGTATTACATTTTTTTGCGCTACTAAATTTACCTCCTCCTGCTAATATGAAGGAATTAACTATTTGTCTCACAGACAGGCGGGCTCTCTCAAATATCCCAGAAGGATTGCGAAATATTTCACATGAAGCTATAATTCTATTCCTCAAATCTTCCTCCGTCTGGATAGGGGTCTGATACACCAGCAATTTTAAATGTCCCCATAATAAGTAATCTAGACAATTTAAATTGGGGGACCTGAGGAGCCAAGGCTGAGGTTTACCTCGACCTATCCAATGGTTATAGTGTTGTTTTAAAAACACCCTTACCACCAAACTGAAATGTGGCGGTGCACATACATACATAAACCACAATTGGTTTCTTAGTTCAAGTGGTACCTCTTCAAACAACACCGGGAATTCCTCTTCTAAAAAATGACGATAATATTGCCCGTTTTATCTTCTTGGCAGGAAATATGGTCCCACCAAATAGTCTCCAATAATGCCAGCCCAAATATTTACTGTAAGCTGATACTGAAATGACTATCGACTATCGAAAAACTTGCTTTAACACTAAATAAAGTTTTATTTCCAAACAATGGATTTTGGGCCAACATTTGAATGAACCACTGACAAGAATTTAATCGGGGTGGAAAATCGCGTGGGAGAGATAGATACTTGGACTGCCTGTCAAATTATCCATCAAACTTTTCCAAACTAGCACAGATGAAATGTTTAAAGTTGCCTCAACTTTTCTTGTACTTGTGCCTGGTTCGTTTTCTACAGCATTCAGGACTGCTTCCTGCAGTGCAATGTGTCCCTGCCCAATGGATTTCCTGGAAGTTCTATTTTCGTACAGTCAAATGTGTACCTGTGCAAAAGAAAATATGAGAAAAAAAAACGGAGAATCAAAATTTGATAGATCAGTATTCAGACAGGATATCCCAAACAAAAATTCCGGAGGGTGAACAACACACGCTCTGTATACTGCCTCTGACAAGTTAGACATTTTATTGTAGATATTTCAAAAACTAATGAGTCTGCCAAATTTGAAATAATTATCTTGGAAAATATGGAAGAAAAGCGAGAAAAAATCAAGCTTTGACAAACTGTATATCAAAAATGAAGTCTTTTTGACCGCATTTTTTTCCTATTTTGACGAGCACTATCACTCAATTAAATATGGTCCGTTCACAGATTTAAGAGAATAACTACCTGCCTCTAGTTATCACCCATCATAAAATTCTTTACGAGTGAGAGTTGCAGCACGTGGCTACATCTCCTGGCAACCACACGTATCAACCCAACCAGGACAGCGAGGATCCATATAGGTTCAAACGCTGGCAAGGCGGCCCATTGCGGGCAAACTTCGTTGGGTGTCGCTGGAAGCCAATTTATCGGTTCAGCTTACCGAAAGCATGTATTTTGAAAAACACAAACTTAAAATAAGTTCGTGTACAGAGTTGTCCCTTATCTTTTCCGTCTGAGAGACAAATAAGTTTGTGTTTTTCATAAAATTATTTGTTGAAAGGGTTTGAAGGATCATAGAGATAATGATTTTATTATCCAGGTAGGGACCGTACTTGGCCGTAATTAGTTTATAAAGCCTTATTAAATAATGGGAACAAAATAAGTAGACAAGTCAGTGTTGCAAAACTAGTAATTTTATTAGTTCGTGTGAAATTTCAGCTTTGCTGCGCCAGGTGTTGACATCTTTCCTTACATTACTTTTTAATACACATACTTTTTTGTATATAATATTCTGTTTCTTCGAAAATAACAGACGTTTATTATTAAATAAAAATGCAGCTTTGATTATCCAAATATGTGGCGTCCGTGGATTGGTGAATCTAGTATAGAACAGCCGGAGGGCGTACAGGTACAACCACAGTGCGAAACTGAAAATGGAAGAAGACACTTATCTATAGTTTCCGAAGAGATTATAAAAAATGTATATACAACTCTCATAGAACGTGAAAAGTTAAGTAAAATGGAATATATTGAAGAAACAGCCACATTGACTAAAATTTCGGAAAAAGCAGTATGGAAAACTGTGAATAAACCCATCACCGAAAGGAAAAGAAGATTCTGGGATTTGCAAAAAATTAGATCGTATCGATGAAGATTTAGTGTGACGCAAAATTTATAAGATGTATGAAGAGCATACGTTACCAACACTGGATAATTTACTGAAAAAACTTTAGATAGATAACACGGATATCAATTGCGGTAGGACAACGCTGTGGAAATGTCTTCAACGAATCGGCTTTAAATTTAAAAAAGTCGATAAACGCCAAGTTATCATGGAATCGCAACGACTTAAGGCATGGCGAGTTGAATACTTGACAAAAATCGCTCAGTACAGAAGTGAGAACAGACCTATTATATACTTAGATGAAACATGGTTTGATACCCATGATACCCCATCAAAAGGTTGGGTAAACTGTAGTTGCATTAATTAATTATAATATATAATTATAAGATATTCTATCTAAAATTGTTTATTATTTGTGTCAAATCATTCATGCTTGAAATACAATTCAGTGCGGGCCTGTGTAGATCCCAGTCTAGTTTTAAACAGGCGTCAACACGAGTCGGTAAGTCATTCTCTTAAATCTGTGAACGGTTGTCAGTAACAATTTTTTTTGTAAAAAGTGCTTTAAGACATGATATTATAGAAAATAATGTAATCAATATCTATAAAAAAACTTTTTTCAAAATTCTAAAGTTTTCTTAAACTCTAAACATTTTAAACTGGAAAATAAAAACGATACTTACACTTAATCCTATGTAGTAGATATTATAGATTAAATTTAAACAATCCTTTATTATAGCTTAATATTGTTTTATTGCAAAAATTGTAAATACTAAAAATTAACATAACGTTTTCTTATACTTTTTCGATAAGTCCACATCCAGATATCCAGCCAGTTTGATCCCCAGTACAGGAGCCATAAGTGGTCCAGGCAGTAAAACCGTTACCCGACTGTTGTGTGGTCACGTCGAAAACATGTCTCGCACACGTTATATCTTCTGTTATGTCATCACCAAGAAGGGATTCGCAGGTGATGTTGCAGTCATTTCCTATTTAAAGAAAAATTACCACTGTAAATTTCTGTCAAAAATCCATAAATTTATTTCTTCAAAAAAAAATATAAAAAATTTAAATACCTGGAGTGTCGCCATCTAAACACCAAAACAAATGACTGATCTGCAGAATGCCGTAGTCGCCAGTGTCCGAGTTAATAGCTTGGGTATTAAACCTTGACTCTTGGTAGGCAATACAAGTCCAGGTTCCTAAATCGTTGTGATCTGTGACGCCGTTATTGTACATGGCTTGTGCGAATTCACATTGGGAGTAAACCTTTGCGTCACACCAAGTCAACGCCATAAGAACAAAAAATATGGTTTGAAGGACTTTAAATGAAATCATCTTACCGCGATTTGTCTAAAGGCAATGCTAATTTTTAACTGATTTAGCAATAATGGCGCTTGTTAAAATCGTACCTGTTTATATAGAATGTTTCTGTTGAAATATTATATAATAGTTATCTTTGAGAGCACTCAAGAGCCTGGACCGATTGAAATATTTTAATTTTATTTGATATCGTCTAAAAATATAATGTTCCGATAACCATCTATTGTCGGAAATTGAACTAAGTTTTGAAGAATGTTGATTTTCCTTCGACTTGGAAAGCTATAATATGTAATATAACGGTACGGTTTATCAACTCGGATGAAAAGCTGATGTTTTATTAGTATCCAATTACCTTTAGTATGATATCTTCTTGCAGAATCTCTTAAAACAAAATTTTGCCACGGGAACGATGAAAATTTCCCTTTTATACAGAAAAATCCCACGAACGTACAAAATACTAAAAAACACCTTATTTCTGTTTTTAAAGGGATGGGGAATGGACAAAAAATAAATATTTAGGTATTATCTTTGCTTTTTCTTCCCGAAATAATGTCCCATATTATATGTAGGCTGATGGAACAGAAGAAGAACAGAAGAACAGTAAGATGTTTATCACAGATCTCAAAAACGGTTAATAAAGTTTATAGTTCATAGTCTCAATCACCGTTAATCCGGTAAAACTCCAAACTCATGGCAAATTCGATTGGTAGAACTAAAGCAAAAAGGAATTATTTCTATTTTTTTCTTTTACATGCTGCAATCTGCAGTCTGGAAGTTATCTCATTGTGACTATCGCAGTCATGTTACGTCATGGAGGACACGACATCTACAAATTGATATCGCTGTCAACCTAGAAGAAGCCTGAAGTTTTAGTTATCAAAAAAAGGAACGCTGCGTTCTTTCCAAATTGTTAAAATTAAACAATTTACTAATTAGCGGAATATCCCACGAATAGTGACCTTTTGAGCGAAAATTCCCCTTTGGACCTTATAAATTCCCACGAATCGGGATATATCCCCCGTGTTGGCAACACTGATCATCGGCAAGGCTATAGATTCTGACGAGAAGGGACCTCACAGTGCATTTCAACACAAAATGTAACGGTACGTGTGCTAGATGTTGCACGTGGCGACATCTCGCGGCAATCGAGCAATCCACCTAACCAAAGCAGCGAGGACTTAGAGAAGACCAAAAGATGAAATGGAACCCGCATAAGAAGGTATCTACGTCAAGTGGTGCTGAAAGCCAGTTTATCGGTTTCTGTGAACAGTGAACGCGATTTTAAAGAGGTTTATACAAGTTTGTCCCTTTTCTTTCCATCAGACCCAATCCTTGGATGAATTTCGCCATATTACGGCGACGTAGATACCTGCTCCATTCTAGCGTTTGGTCTTCTCTAAGTCCTCGATGGTCTGGTTGAGTGGATTGCTCGATTGTCGCGAGATGTCGCCACGTGCAACATCTCGCATACGTACCTAAAAAGATATGAATTTCAGTAAGATACGGGTTTTAGGTAAAGTGTAACATTTTTGTAACATGAAATCACCAAGTGACACAAATATTTATTTGTTAAGTTAATAAATAATCGCATAATCTTAAAAATAAATATTTATTTATGTGATTTGTTGCAAAGTAAACGTGTTTCAGTTGCTTGCAAGAAGTAAGCTAGTTTGTATCGTGTTCCATGCCAGATTTTTTTTGTTAATCGGTCATTACGAAAAAAAAAACGATACATTTTCATTTTGATTAAAATACCATCAGTGATTTCTTGATATTCTATGGAGAAGACAACTCAACAATTATTCTGATGTTAAAATCGACGGTAAAAAGACAAACAAACAAAAAATGACACAATAATACTTTACAGCTTCATTATTTAATAAACAGATTTTTCACATGAGTAGACGAACATACAACAGACAATTAAATTATTTTAACATGACATAATAATAAACAAAGTGCATTCCTGTGCTGGGAGCTCCCTGATTTCGAACTGAGATCGGAGAGCGCCCAGTATAGGGGTGCACACTCACAAACAATGACAACGCCAGTGGGAGGAGACTCGATACTGGGCTACACACCAGACACGCCCACCGAATAAAAGGCCTCTCTTTGCCCTGCATGGTGGTTGAATGGTCATTTCCACTGCATTGCGATGGCCTGCTGCGGGCGGGCACAAAATTTCAGTACCTGAATTAATTTTACTGGGTTTTTTTGAGCTTTTCCCAGAATGCTTGCCATTGGTTTTCCAAGTCAATTTATCGAAACTTTTTGCGAACTTAACGATTACACCCCTCGGGGTAATAAAAACTCGTTAATACCCGTTAAGGCACTGCCGGGACGCGAGTGAAATGCGCTAGAGATTTAAATATTAAGTGTGTCCTTAGGCCAAAATATCGGCCGCCGAGCTTGCTCGGTTTTTTGGGCGCATTTTGGGCCGTATGCTTACGGCTCATATGCGCCCAAAACATGTTAGTTTTAGTTAGTTTTAGCTGGATACTTAGACATAGGCTTAATATTATAAGAGACATAAGAAAATAAAGATTTTAAAATGGAATGATGTTATGGCTGCCATGGAAAAGAGGCAATACAATAACTATATGCTAAAATACTCACTTTTATTTTTTAATATGAGCGAATCTGAGTATCTACCTTCCGAATTCCACAGTTAAAAAAGTTGCAAAAGCTGTAGTAGCTTGCTGCATTTATAGCACAGTGAATAAGTTACTGAATTTCTTAATAAAAACGTTGTTTTCTTGGTCAAATTGTGTGTGAATATGTATTTATGTAACAGAATTTTAGATTTTATAAATCATTATAAAATTCTTAATACCATTTTATACAGGCAAGAGCGATGCATGGTAGCTGAGCTCTTTTTTGACTTATCTTGAGCCTTCGAAAACAAATAGAAGTTTCCTCTTAATGAAGTTCCATGCTTAAGAGGACCAATGCTTGCCTTGTCTCATCATACTTCTTGGTCAGGATAGAATGTGGTCACATGTCAGTTATGTTGGGGTGCCTCAGACCTTGATGGCACCAAGGAACATTCTTGCTTTAACTATTACTTGTCAATAAAATTATAGACTACGTGGATAAAGGATTAGTTACCACTCTTTCTGATGTCACAACAGTGATGATCTTTAGTGCGGCTGCTGAGGAGCTCCGGCTAAATTGTGTAAATACTTTCCTATAGTCCAAATAAATTCACTAATGCATACGAATAGCTTTATATTTTCGACTATTTTTCTTGATATGTGATGGCCATGTAGCAAAAAAAAAATTAACTCCGGTTGCTTTGCAATTTCCAGAGTAAAGGAGACAGTTGATAAAGATCTACTTAATATATGTTAATTAACAAAAAATATATAGTGATCTAAATTAAAGTATTATATTTTAGGGCGATTGTGCAGATAGATAACGTATATTTATAGCTCAGAAACTCAGAATTGTGTAAGTTAGTAACCGGTAAGCTATACTTTATTATACATAAAATTTTGACTTTCACATGTATCTTTGTTATTTATCAAACAAAATCAGAAAAGATACTCTGGAGGTTCTAATTTCCAATCATATTCTACCCGTAAGAGTGATCAAATGTCTTTCCATTTGACTCCAATAGGCTAAGTCAATTTGAAAATTCTACTGTTTATGTAGGAAAAATTATTCAATACACTTCCGTGAACTGTTTATGATCTTAGTCTTAAACATTTTAAAAATGACGTTAAACAAGTAAGAAATAGTGAAATTCTAAAATAAAAACAAAGGATAGACTCTTACGAAGCGGAGTCTATTAAATAAATTTTGACAACTGCGGTGCAATCTATATTGGACAAGCAGGCAGAAATTTTAAAACCAGACTAAAAGAACATACATCTTCTGTTTTAAAAAAACGAAATAAAACAGGAATATCCGAACACTGCATAAAAGAAAACCATTCAATTTCAAATAAAATAAATCCTGTTCACATCCAAAATAAAAGCAAAAAATTGAACCTTCTAGAGTTACTTACAATTAAAAAACCATAAAAAACAAAAGTAATGTTGTCAATAATCAAACAGAAATACCTTCAAGTTCTAACCCAATTATCAACAGCATAATAAAATAGGCTACAAAATAATTTTTAAAAACCACCCATACAACAATAGGAAAAACCCATAATGTATCAATCTACTGTAAGCCCTGTTCAGCAAGTAAATTAAGTATTAGTGAGTTAGGATACTATTCCGTTGATGAATGTTTGTCCGAACCATTCTGAACCTGTATGTAAACCTATTGCAATATATTTTTATATTAATTTATTGTATGTGTATTCATTGTATGACTTGTACATCTACGTTTTTACAGAGCCAAAATATCAAAAAATAGTATTAAGTTTTGAGTATTGAATAAAGAATTGGATGTTTGGAAACTGGTATGCAAGCCGCTTAATTAACAGCTGTAAGAATGTTACAGTATAAGGACACTTTTGTGACAAATCTTTTTAAAACTCTCGTACGTCTTTTGTTTCCGGGTAAGTATTGCTCTAATAAATTTTTAGCTATAACTGTAGAAAATATAAAAAATTTTACTAAATAATTTGAAAAAAGCATTTTATTTTCCAAAATGAAGTATAAAAATGGTATAGTAGGCAGTGCAGAGTAAAACAACAAGTACTAAGCTATATCTAGATACAATTTTTGACGAAACCAAGAACATGCAAATAACTAAAAATCTGTATTTAATATTTTTGGGCTCTATGTTATAAACAAACAACTTATTATTTTTCATATTATTTAAAATACAGGTAAATTGTATTACTGTAGATATTCCTAGAATTCTCGGTCAAAACCACACCCAGATATCCAGCCTCTTTGATCCCCGGTACAGTAAGCATAGTAAGTTGTCCAAGCACTAAATCCAGTTTTCTTCTGCTGACTTTCGGTGACCGAGTAAATATGCTGGGCACACTTAATATCTCCCGTTATGTCATCACCAAGGAGAGATTTGCAGGTTATATGACAGCCTTTACCTGTGAACAAAAAATTATGTAGGAAAACTGTCTAACAGACTTTTTTTTTACAATTAAGTGAAGCCCATGCCTTTACTTTAAATTGAAAAAAATTCTCATACCTGGTGTATTACTATCAGAACACCAATATAAATGACTAATTTGTAGAATGCCATAGTCACCAGTGTTAGTGTTCACCGCTTTAGTGTTGAACCTTGACTCATAGTAGGCAATGCAAGTCCAGGTACCTAAATCAGCAAGATTTGCAATCCCGTGATTGCGAAGGGCTCTAGCAAATTCACATTTAGAATACACCCTTGCGTCACACCATCTAGCGAACGTAAGAGCAATACAAATTATTTGCACGACTTTAAAGGTAAACATTTTAATTAACACTATAACGTATTTGTTGTTCAAACGGTACTGACAATTTGCACGAATTTATTATTACCCCGTCTTTACATATGGGCATGTTTATATACTTTTGTTCCTGTTGATAACACTTATCTTGGTTATTACTCAAAAGTCTGGATTTATTTATAACTTATATCCTATACTAATATGACTGTCGAAAATTTGTCATCCACAAAAGCAATTTCACTTGCTTACTAATTAATCTATATATGCCACTTTTACTTGTAGGGTTTTATTTCTTCCTAATAATCTGAACGAAGATAATTTTCCTTTTTTATATAGGGCTGAGGTGGTGTCACATCCAGATATTGCGTGGCAAAATAATTTGGCAGATCTCATTGAACCAAAGTAACAGAAGATTCTAATGTTCAAGAGCCTTAGTAACCATGATTCTGTCTGCGCCGCATTCTGCTTGAACCACCTGAATACCGGGCGATTTCGAATATTGGCTTCATTATAAAATAAAACAGCTTTTGTTGTTTTTATTAGAAAGAAAATTTGAGACTGGTGTACTGTTGCTGTGTTTTTTCCAAAAATAAAAACAATACTTATACTTATCCCTTTGCAGTAGAAATTATAGATTACATTTAAACAATCATTTAATAAACAGGTCATCTGTAAAAGATTTTTACAAAAACTTACCAAATATTCTTCAGACCAAAATTAGCCGATTTAAGTAAACTTACCTTCGTACGAAGTTGCTTAGTTTGGGCGCTAGGTGGCGCTGAAGTGAAAATTTTTCTGGATTAATTCAAAAACTGCTTATACTATTTTGTCGAAATTTGGTACGTTGGCATATCTTTATGGGGCAAAAAAACCCATGTCACAATTTTGATCAATATCGGTCCATGGGCGTAGAATCTGGGTTTTCTTACAAATTGCTTAATTCAGATTTCTATGCCAATGGAGCAAGAGTGGTTTGGGCACAAAATTTAGATGAACCAGCTCATTTGCTACAAACAAGGTACTCTGGATAAGACTCGATTGCTCTGATGGTTTTCGAGAAATTTGAATTTTATTACTTAATACGTAGTAGTTTTTACAAGAAAAGAAAACATAACTAAATCTAATATAAAATATATATATATGATATATATATATACAGGGTCGTTGGTATGTAT
The DNA here is from genome assembly GCA_963920685.1 of Polydrusus tereticollis. Taxonomy (NCBI): domain Eukaryota; kingdom Metazoa; phylum Arthropoda; class Insecta; order Coleoptera; family Curculionidae; genus Polydrusus; species Polydrusus tereticollis. Next base: position 141,096,131 of record OY987328.1, read on the forward strand.
GGAAACGGTCGATTATTTCTTAAAGTAAAACAGCTAGCAAAAAATATTCGAGACAAAAGTTTTAGGGTTTTTAAAGGTCTATTAGAATTAAAAAAAAAATAAGTACACAGGATGAGTCAGAAAATCGTAGAGAAACAAAGTTACTTTTTTTTAAATAGAACACCCTATATCTGAGAATATTTTTGGATTTTACATAAAATAACAATTATTTTTTAGTAAGTGCATTATAAGTCTAAATCTTATAGTTTCCGAAATATCGACTTTTGAAAAATTACATTTTTGAACTTTGATACCTTCTAACTTTCTAACGGTACATCTTAGAGTAAAATGGCTTGCATGTCCCTATCTTAGTTTCTTATTATGTTTCTAAAAGTGTCACTTTCGGTTAAACAGGATGTAACTTAAATGCCGGAAATACAGTACGTCCGGTTTAACCGGAAGTTGATGTTTTTGGGAAGATAATAAAAAAGTAAGATAGGGACATGCAAGCCATTTTACTCTAAGATGTACCGTTAGAAAGTTAGAAGGTATCAAAGTTCAAAAATGTCATTTTTTAAAAGTCGATATTTCAGAAACTATTAGGTTTACACTTATAATGAACTTATTAAAAAATAATTGCTGTTCCACGTAAATTTCAAAATTATTCTTAGATATAGGGTCTTCCATTTAAAAAAAAGTAACTTTGCTTTTCTACGGTTTTCTGACTCATCCTGTATACTTATTTTTTTAAATTTTGATAGACCTTTAAAACACTAAAACTTTTGTCTTGAATATTTGTTGCTAGCTGTTTTACTTTAAAAAATAAGCGACCGTTTCCATACATACCAACGACCCTGTATATAATATCATAGAAATTGCTCAAAATGTCCACTATTTTCATGAATACAAAGATTTATACGTCGAAGAAAATTAAAACACACTCTCTGCAGAACTTGTTCATCGCCATTAAGAATATTTACTGCATCTTGAATACGTTGCCATAGTTGTTCTGCGTTATCTAGAGTTGTCCTATAAACCACTGTCCTAAGATGCCCCCATAAGAAATAATCCAATGGATTTAAGTCCGGAGATCGTGGTGGCCAATTTACAGGCGCATTACCTCTACCAATCCATTTATTTGGGTACTGCTGATTCAACAAGTTTCTAACATTTAATGCAAAATGTGGTGGAGCTCCATCGTGCGTAAACCACATATCTCTCCGAAGTTGTAATGGTAAATCTTCTAGCAAATCTGGCAGCGTATTTTGTAGATGTTGCAAATAAATTTCCCCGGTTAATCTTTGTGGAATAATGATATGACCGACAATATGATTACCAATTTTTCCAGCCCACACATTGATTCTAAACTCATTTTGAGAATAGTTTACCTTGATAGCATATGGATTTTCATCCGCATAAACATGTTCATTATGAAAATTTGTAATCCCTCTTCTTGTAAAACATGCTTCATCGGTAAACAAAATATTGTTGGCAAAGTTGGGATTCTCTTCTCTCTGCCTATGAGCAAGCCGACTAGAAATCAGGCGCATTTCAAACCAAAAAAAAATTATTCCGATATCTCAAAAACTGAAGAAAATAAAGGGGGTGGAACTTCTACGTATGACACCCTGTACAATAAAAATTATATGCTTGCTATGATATTAAATGTTGTACTCATTAATTTGAGACAACTATTGGATCTAATTTTACACTCGATATAGGTAAGTCTCTTATGGTGCCTGTTATTGTCTTTGTATTCTCACACATTCCTTTTAGTTCCCCTGAAGATGACTGTATATATAGTCGAAACATGTAGGGACAATCGTTAAAATTTTTCAAAAATATATATTATTTGTGGAGGAAGACAGAAGTGTTGTTTTAATTTAAAAATTATATATTACGGCTTACTACTTTTAAGCATATTAATAATTTACGTCAAAGTCAGCAATACACAATAAATGTTTGTACATATACAAACATTGTTTCAATCTTCCTTCTACCACCATGGACCAGAATGATTTATTTGCCAAAATAGAAGCACAAGCAGCTATAAAGTATAATAGCGTTAGTTGGTCATGACCATTTATCGTGTGTCGTACTTTACATCTTTTGTTTTCGTGTTTTCGAGTAAGTATTGCTCTATTCAATTTTTAGCTATAGCGGTAAAAAATATAAAATTCAACTAGGTAATTTGGGAAAAGTATTTTATTTCCTAAAATTAAGTATAAACATGGTGTAGTAGGCAGTGGAATTGTAATTGGTAGAGTAAAACAACAAATACTAGCTATATCTAGATACAATTTTTGACAAAACCAAAAACATGCAAATAAATAAAAATCTGTACTTAATTATTTTGGGTTCTATGTTATACCCAATTTTTTATTTTTCAAATTTTAAAGATTTTAAAATTGAAGAAATACAATTTATTTGGTTCAATCTTATTTAACAAATTTAATAATATTAACAATCAATGATATCAAGACTAACTATCACTTAAAATCGAAAGTAGTCTAAATATTTACAGGGTAACATTATGAATATGACCACGATGATTTTCTATCACCGATTGCAGTCGCCTACGCCTTAGGTCAATAGCTGCATTGATTATGTCCTGGTTAAAATTATTCCAACATAACTGTAACCTTTCCTTTAGCTCCTCGATGGTGTTAAACCTTTGACCATTGTGAACATTTGCCTCTAAAATTCCCCATATGGAATAGTCAACAAGGTTTAAGTCTGGACTATTGGGTGGCCACATCTCCGGTTCGATGTAATTGGGGCATTGCTTAAACAAAAACATCCTTGTACTCTGAGAGGTATGGGAAGGAGCACCGTCTTGTTGGAACAAGTTATAGTCGCAGATTGCTTTAATTTCAGGAAGCAAGTGATGTAAAATTTGTTGTTGATACGCGTCCGAGTTGAGTTTTACTTCGGCATGTACAACAATGATACTTGACATTCCAATTTGGAAACTGCCACAGAGACCATTACGCCAGGTGAAAACTGACTTCTCTCGATTAAAAGATTTTCCAAAGGGATTTCCCTCTTTACTCGCACATTTGCGTATAACCGATTATTTTGTGTATTCTTTGGCGGCCTCAAGTGAAACATCTTCCCATCTGAAAACCATATCTTTGCGATATTTTTCCGAGAACGGAATCTTCGTGGTAATAGATTACATTTTTCTAATCGTTTCTCCTTCACATTGGCATTCTTCAGATTGGCATTCTGCAGATTCTTCATTTTCTATAATATTTCTTACCATGGTAATATTAAAATTTCCTTGATTTCTTGAAGTTTTTTTCCTTCCCCTTCCAAGTTGTATTTTTATGGATCCATTATTTTCTCTAAGATGTCTTAAAACTTTCCAACTGTTCCAACATACCAATTTTTTCAGGAAACTTCTTTACAATTTTTTTTGCACCAAATGTTTTTGTCGAAGATATTTGATAAGAATTCGATCCTTTTCACCTAAGACTGTCATTGTGTACGGATTAGCTGTCACGAAGCGTACAAAACATCAAAAATAACATTATTTATTATTTTAATAACAGTCATGGATACTCTAATTTTTAATAACGGTCATGAATGCTGCGATCATAGTTCAAACGACTTCAAATTTCCAAAATGATAACCGCAGTGTTTTAGTACATCAATAAACAAAATAAATTTTATTTCTTGAATTATAAAATCTTTCACGATGAGACCAATACTGGAGAATTTTCGATAGTCAAACTACCAAAAAAACGTATCATCTGAAATTTAAATAAGTCAGTTTCGGTTTGCGACGAACATACGCGCACGTTTGTTGAAAAAAACCTGTCAATCCGGCCCTGTTCAAAATATTTTGATAATAATTACACATTTTACTGAGCGAATTTGAGTTCATCATCACTCCAAAAATAAAATAAATCAGTGCAAAGTGAAAAAGAAATATTCACAATTAAAAAGTGTACTCTTTTAATTTGAGCCACAGTTTACATGCGAGTTTAAACATGTTGCAGATTTTTCTATTCGGCTTTCGTTTTCGAAATGTATGCAGTAATATATTTTTTCCACTACTAACCTATAACATCGCCATTATTGACCGATTATTAACGCTAGAAATCGTTTTTCTCTACCTTATAAGTCATTATTGACCATGGTCAATAATAAGTCATTGAAATCCATTATTGACCGATCTTTGACCTTAACCGAATTTTGTTTGAACGCAGGTAACTTGATTTTTTAATTCTACAACATCAATTCATTGTGGTTAGGCAACCAGATAATTATCAATACATATTAGATTACTTGATATTGTAAAATATCGATACAATCAACATTTTTTCTGCTTCCATCCTTAATTCGGGAGGTGTACACATAATATTATCACTAACATTTTCTTCGCTCATTTTTAAAAAAAACGCAAAACTCGTGAAATCTGATGACACAAATGAACACAAATTGACATTGACAAAGCCACCTGACAAAACAACAAAATATTTTGCCAATTCCAAAGCGCAGGTAACTTGATTAAAAAATATACTTATACCTACCTATAATTTTTTATAATTATTATTAATACTATAAAGATAAATGTCATATAAAAGTTTGTAGTAGTGGAAAAAATAATATATTAACCACGGTTTAGACAGCTTATTATAGCCCTCGCGTCTTAAATCCCTCGTCGCTTCGCTCCTCGTGATTTAAACTCGCCGCTCGGGCAATAGTGATGGTTGTCTAAACCTGGGTTAATAATATACTATGTCGCTGTTAGTATTGCAACGTTATGCATGATTTTCTCCACATATAAGTATTTAATAAAAAATCTGCAACAAGTTTAAACTTGCATATGGAGTTGCCATTCATTATCCTTTTAACCAAAGCTAAATAATTTACCAATTTTCTTGAAATTCGTTCACAGTTGAGCGCAAAAAAACCCCATTAAATTTACATTGCCGTACGGTCGGTTGCGTGCCAGTCAAGGATTAAGGTGATGCACTCCTAACTTAAGATTGAAAAAAATTCTCATACCTGGTGTATTACTATCAGAACACCACCAATATAATTGACTAATTTGTAGAATACCATATTCACCCGTGTTAGTGTTCATCGCTTTAGTGTTGAACCTTGACTCATGGTAGGCAATGCAAGTCCAAGTACCTAAATCAGCTAGATTTGCAATCCCGTAACTGCGAAGGGCTCTTGCAAACTCACATGTAGAGTACACCCTTGCGTCACACCATCTAGCGAACGTAAGAGCAATACAAATTATTTGCACTACTTTAAAGGTAAACATTTTAATTAACAATATAACGTATTAGTGGTTTAAACGGATTTATTATTAGCACGTCTTTACATTCGGGTGTTTTACATATTAATGTTCCTGTTGATAATACTTATATTGGTTATTACTCAAAAGTCTGGATTTATGTACGGTGTGACCAGTAAAGTCCGCATCACATGGCATTTTTTTTTATTAGTAGCTTTCCTCGAAATTTGACTTTGGCATCAGTTTCTGCTTCGATCGAGATGAAAATTTACCCAAAAAATAGTAGTCACGTGATTCGCATTATCGGTCAAACTTTAATTTTTTTCAAAAAAAAATTAAAAAGTGGGGTCTTTTTTCAAAAAATCGAAAGAAGTTATTAAAAAAAGTTTTTTCTACTAGCGTGCGGAAAAACGCATTTTCCGCACATGTTTTAGTGCGGAAAATCCACTTTTCCGCACCGTGCGGCAAAGATTTTTCCGCACTGTTATATTTTGAAATTAAATTTAATTAAATTAAATGCTGTACGATTTGAAGTCACTGTTCATCATATTACCTTTGAAATATCTTAGTTGCTATGGTGTATATAACCAGTTGTTGATTTGTATGTCACTGTCAACAGAATATTATAAATTTAAACTAGTTTATCAGTTTTTCTACTGGAGTTTTGCTGAATTCTTCGGCAGGCAAAATGATTTCCGATGAAGAGATGAACGAAAATTTTATAGAAGAAGTACCGGAGGAGATTCTTTTGGCGGCTGAAAATCTCAAAGAAGATTTATTGCCAGAAAAATCAAGAAAACGGTATGAAAAAGAATACACCCTTTTTTGCAAATGGAGTAAGGAGAAGAAAAATGTGAATTTTGAAAGAGAAGAAGTTTTTTTGGCCTACTTTTACGAATTATCGAAATCGTACCAGCCGTCCACACTCTGGTCAAGATACTCAATGTTGAAAACTATGCTCAAGCTGAAAAAAAATGTGGATATTGGTATGCATTTTAAGTTAATTTCTTTTCTCAAGAAAAAAATGGTTGGCTTCAGACCAAAAAAGTCGAAAATTTTAACCACAAGTGACATGGAAAAATTTATAGACAGCGCTCCTGATGACACATACCTCCTAATTAAAGTGGCAACAATTTTTGGCCTAGCAGGGGCGTGCAGACGGGAAGAATTGACAAATTTGTTGTTTGAAAACGTACAGCTGGAAAAATGTTTCGTTTTAGTGAAAATAGCCGACAATAAAACGCACACAAGCCGAAGTTTTGTGGTCACTGGGGAGAAAAACTTGGCGTTGATAAGAAAATATGTATCACTTAGACCAAAAAATACTTCACACCAACGTTTTTTCGTACAATATCGCAAAGGGGAATGTACCATCCAATGCGTTGGCATAAATAAATTTGGAAAAATGCCATCTGAGGTAGCAGCCTATTTACGATTGCCGAATCCAGAAGAGTACACTGGCCACTGTTATAGAAGGTCTTCTGCCACTGCCCTTGCAAATGCCGGAGTGGGCATAACTAACCTGAAGCGTCATGGGGGGTGGCAATCCACAAAAGTCGCCGAAGGTTATCTAAACGAATCCTTGGAAAATAAAAAACTAATAGCAAGTAAAATATTGAAATCAACCCCAGCCAGTGCTTCCACCAGCAGCTGTGTAGCCCTTTCTTACTCCCATCCAGCAACAAGTACACAACATGAACAAACTGATGGGCTTCAGGACTCAGAAAACGAGCTGCAACCTACTGAAATATCAATTATTCCTGCACCCCAATCTTTACTGGAGAACCGCAACCAACTGGCTTCTGCTATTAATTTAAATAGTGCTAGTAATTGTACGTTTACAATTAATTACAATATAAATAAGTAAATTAATATTGTAAAATTTTGTTCATTGTAATAAAAATTTAAAAAAAAACTCCGTTTTTTAAATTATTTTCAATTTGTTTCCTCACGCTAGTAGAAAAACTATTGTTCCTAACACGTGCAGAAACCTATTTTTCCGCACTTAAATGCTTGACACCACTCCGCTACGCGTCGTGCTGTCAACGGCATTTGCGTGCGGAAAAATCGATTTTCTGCACTTGTTAGGAAAATAGCTATTTCTAAATGCCATTTTTAGCCCATACGCAAAATTTCAGTTGCATAAGATAATTTTGATTTTTTACCCATATTTTGTAAATTACACCACTGTTGCAAAATAAAACTCAATGCAACCTACATAAAACTTCTTAGTTGTATCAATGTCTTATTCCAAACACATTTTCTTTAAACTGCCGCCATATTAAATGTGTGTTTTTCGACAAAATCCAAATAGGGCTATTAAAATTTCGTCACATGTGATGCAAAGTTTATTTGTTTTTGACCCTCTATAAGGTAGCTTCATAAAATAAGTATTTTTGAAAACGTAGTTTGTGTCTAAAAGTAAAACAAATTATAATTAAGACAAAACAAGTACACAGTGTCATCAGTAAAGTCTTCATAAAGGGTAAAATTAATTTTCGTTTAACTTAACGTAAAGTTAATCTGTTTTCAACGATTTAATTTACAACTCATTTATTAAAATTTGTTCTGATGCTATGTTATAAAAGAAGTAGAAACAGTCTTTTGTTATTTAAGTGCAGTTTCCGAAAAATTAATAAGTATTTCACCTTACGATGAGGCACGAAAAACAAGTTGGCCGTAAAACAAATTGCTTTATTAATGACAGTCAAATCGCTTTCTGTTTAACATAGTGACTTTTAGTTAGTACTGCGTATTAAATAAAAAAAAAAATGTTAACTTCATAGGAGAAAATCGAAATTGTATTAAAATGTGGTGAAAGCACAAGTGATCGTGTAGCAGCCAACATTTTTAATGAAAGGTATCCAGGCAAAAATGTGCAACAATCTACTGTGAGTAGGATTATGGCAAAATTTAAATCAACTAGATCGGTGGAAAATTCATTTAAAAAGCCTCATAATCCTATAAAACATACTAAAGAAGTCCAATTAAATGTGTGCCTAGATGTTGTGGAACATGCTCAAACTAGTATTAGACATGTCTCTTACAGAACTGACGTTCAAAGAGAGAGTGTAAGGAATATTTTGCACAAAAATAAATTTACACCTTATAAACCAAAATTCATAAATACTCTTAAGGAATAAGATTATGACATACGTTTAGGATTCTCTTTTTGGTACCAGGGGGAAAAAGAAGGAAATGTGTCATTTCCCTTTCATGTTTTATGGACCAACGAGGCCACTTTCACTTCAAACGGCGTAGTTAGCTCTCAAAATTGTAGATGGTGGGCTCAAGAAAATCCTAATTTTATAATAGAATGCAGGGACCAGTATTCCTTTAAAACAAATGTGTGGTGCGGTATCTTAAACGACCAAGTTGTTGGGCCTTATTTTTTTAGAGGTAATTTAAACTCTGAAGAATTCCTACGCTTCCTTAATCACGAGATCCTTGAAGTTTTGGACAATATGCCTATTGAAATAAGGCAAAATTTGTGGTTTCAGTGTGACGGTGCTCCCATCCATACTGCAAGACAGGTTAAAGAACGTCTCTTGGAAATATTTAGGGGCAAGGTAATTGGGAGTAATATGGAGCAATACTGGCCGCCTAGATCCCCGGATCTAACCCCACTTGATTTTTTCTTGTGGGGTTACCTAAAACAAAAACAAAGACCTTTCCGTAATGTTGAACATGTGAAAACCGTTATTCGAAACTGTATTTTTGAGATAAGGCCCCTAAGCATCAGAAACGCCATCAAAGAAGTGTCAAGAAGAACAATTGTTTGTATTGGACGCAATGGACAGCACACAGAAATGTAATTTTAAATTTTAAGTTTTTGAATTGTTTTTAATTTAATATTCAAATATCAAGAAAAGTTTGTTGGAAATTAAAAAAGTGGAATTTTAAATTATTATAATATGATTTTTTATTAGAAAATAAGACTCTTCTCAATTAAAGTATTTTGTTAATATTAAGGTGTTTTACTTTTAGACACAAACTACGTTTTTAAAAATACTTATTTTATGAAGCTACCTTATAGAGGGTCAAAAACAAATAAACTTTGCATCACATGTGACGAAATTTTAATAGCCCTATTTGGATTATGTACAAAATCACACATTTAATATGGCGGCAGTTTAAAGAAAATGTGTTTGTAATAAGACATTGATACAACTAAGAAGTTTTATGTAGGTTGCATTGAGTTTTATTTTGCAACAGTGGTGTAATTTACAAAATATGGGTAAAAAATCAGAATTATCTTATGCAACTGAAATTTTGCATATGTGCTAAAAATGGCATTTAAAAAAACTTTTTCTTATAACTTATCAGCACAGTCCCCCGAGCGGTCGCACAACTAATTTACCACTGCAACAGTAGATTGTCAAGTGCAAAGTATAATTGACAGGATGGAAATGATCCTTTGGACATAAAATAGCGGGCTGAAACAAACTTTTAAAGAAAGTAAGTTTAGTTCTGTTACTTAGTGTTATTATTTGTTAGTTGTTATACTCGTTAATTATCGGTTGTTTGTTATTACTCTTGAAAGATAAGGAATAAATTGGTGTAAAATAAGTCAGAGTGAGTGTGATCTGTTAAAAAACAAAACTTTCGGTTTGGTTAATAGGTTTGTTCAGGATTAGAACCTCAGGTAAGTGTTTAAAAATTTAAATAAAATATCTTGTTTGGACCGACGCGTCACGCAATGACATGAAAACCCAAGTTGAAACTGAGGTGAAAAGGGATCCTAATAATGAATGAACAAAGTGAAATTGTAGCATTCATTTTTGCTATAGATGTATATCTATGGAATGCTACATGGTTTTGTGTAAGATATTTGATTACATTACCTTTCTATATTTTCTGTGGATTTTAAGTTTAGTGCTTTGGTGCAGAGGTTCATGTTTTACAGGCCACGGTCCTATCATGAATATCTTTTTTTGTACATTCTTCATTCCTTTTATTATTAATTAACTCGAACGAAGTAGATATCTGAATATTTAAATAATTTTATTGTCAAAATTTGGGGTTATGTTCATTTATGATAACCGGTCAGTAGTTCATTTGGCTATGGTATGTTCGTTGAGTTGCTCCATTTGAACCTTGGTTAGTTCACTCTAGAACATTGATGATATTGCACTTTTCACCATTCGATAAATTGGTATGCCATTATTTGTTTTTAAATTGCGTATTATGCAGGGTAAACTGCTATTAGTTTTCCACATGTCAAGTTGGTTTGGTTTTGTCATTTTATCGAACTGAGACCACTTTCATCAATTGTCTGAACGTACCAATTTTTTTGACATGACAGTTAAGGGACACCTGTCATTTGAGCTTTACCTTTTTCGAGGAGATTTTGACTTTACGTCACTTCATTTAAGATCATCCTTGAAGGTGGAAGTCGCGGTTTAAAAGGGGCCCACTATAATGTGATTTGTAAAGGTCCGCCGCCCAACTATAGTTGGCACCTCAAGGATAGTAGAGCGTCCTCATCTCTTCGATGGTAAGATTTTTTTAATTCTTTTCTTTGAGTCTCCTTGATTTTTTGATAACCTCAATTCTCTATAACATGTGCAATTTAATTTTAGATATGCACATGAGACCTCATTTCTTTGTATATTTTTTTGAGATGGTAGCACTAGACAATCAATGAGGTAGGATATATTTGCGATTTGATTTAACCAGATATCTGATTCGCTGTTTCGATTTTAGGGTTTTTTTTTAGATTTTAGTTGTAATTTCCTTTTGCTTCTATCGAAGCGTTTATTGTTGAATATGTAACAGACGTTACATATTCATATTCATTTTGACCACGTGTTGAAATTGAATCTTGGTTCAAAGACCACATGGCCTGTAACCTGTATATATATGCTGTCTTGTACTGTTCGGGTCCACCAGACTGGAGGCAGGGTGCCTATTAATTTGAAGCAGAAACCACATGGGATTTGGAACATCTGGGAAATAAGGCCAGTGTATTGTAATAATTTGAAATTTCTTTATAACCTTAACACCGTAAATTTCACTTTAAATATAACTAATTTGTAATACCACCTTGGTAACATTTAGAACGAATCTAGGTATTATGACCATACAAGTATGAAGGTTCTAGAACATTCTCTTTTCCCCTTTTTATAAACTATAGGTGATAACCAGTTACCAGGCGAGTAAAAACCCTTCAGGTCTTCCCATGAGTGTATAATTTTTTACTTTAATATTTAATTTAGTTATTGATTTCAATATTTAATCTCATTGGTGGAATCCAGTTTAGTGATCCTAATAAATTAATCCCAATTGTTGTTTTACATATCTGTGTTTTATTGTTACTCATTGTACTGCAAGACGATTTATTACCATCTTTAGAAGCAAGCGGTTTTCCTATTTTAAAACGCTTTGTGAGTATTAAGTTTTTTAACCATTTAAAATAGGTGGCGTCCAAGACATCAAAAAAAGTGTACAACTGCTTAAGGCAAGGACTCCGAGCCTCCGACACAAGAGCTGCCGTTCGCACCATGGTACGTAAAGTTGCCTTGTAAAGGTAATTTTACGGCACAAAATTAAAAAAACAAGGTTGTGTCTGACGACACATTAACAGTGTATTAAGTATTTGTTTTGTTGATTTACCATGACATGCATTTTATTTTCAAAGCAAAAAGGAAAAAATTAAAATCCCTCGTGCGGCTGTACGACAATTTAAAGGAATTTCATTCACCTGGTAAACAAAAAACGTTTTATATGATAAGTAGGTATTTGTTGGAAAATCTGTTGTCAATGCTATCAATCATTTTTTTAACGTAGAGGACTAGTTTGAAATGCAAAGCTGATCCGCTGTTATGTATAAATTGGGAAAACTGTATGATTTTATTTAGGTATAATATATATAACAATTTATTGTAAAACACCGTTCCAGACATTTGTAAACTATTGCCATGTTCACCCACAATCTGTGTTAAATGAGCACACCGACGCGGCCACGGCCACGGTAGCGGAGGCGGCCGCGGTGGCGATCATATTAGCGGTCGGGCATATTCACACCAAAGCGGTAAGTGAAGCTGTAAAGTACTTGCCGTTTACAGATTTTATGTATACGAAAATATATTTTTAAACGTCCAGGGTTCATTTTTATTTCTATTATTTATTATTATTATAGACGATGTAAAAGAAGAGACTTTGTTACTGTTAGCTGTTTGTCCCACACTTTGTTTTTAGCCCTTATATTTTTATAATTTGGATGGGATATAATTTAACATTTTCTATTAATAATTCTATTATAATATTTGCCATTACTACTGTCACTTCTCGCAGTCAAAGTTGACACGTTGTATTTGACCGTCACCGCATATCAGAACGCTGCCCTAGGCCGCTTAATCTAGACCTGCCCGCGCTGGTATGATTTCATTCATTTATTTCTATGTGTTTAGATTGGCCGCCACCGCCACCGTGACCGTAGCCGCGTCGGTGTGTGGAAGCCTTTAACGTGCTTTAGAATCTAAAGTTCATTAAAATATCAAATAATTCTATATTAATTTTATATTAATAGTTATGTTATCTAAAGGAATAAAAATAATTTACCGATTCTGGCGCAAATCTAGGCACGGTCATGACCCCCCCCCCCTAAAAAATATGATACTACATAATATTATTATGAATAAAGAATGTTCGATTTACATTTTCTCAAACCTACCTTTTTGCAAAAGGAATATAAATAAAAATGGACGTAAAATTAAACAATTCATCATACATCTGTTCAATGCAAATTTTAGAATAGTACACAAAACCGAAATTTTTGCCTGCGGCGCTTCTTAACCCTTCCTAACATTTTTCCCTAGATCCACGCTTGTACCGAACTGCTGATCCTGGCTGGAAACTCACGAGCCGCCACTGGCTTGGACTGAAAAACATATTACTTGGTTTAGATCACAATGTTCCATAAGATCTTCCCACTTCTTGAGGCAGGCATCTTACACATTTTCTTGGCGTATTTTGCATTATTTCACGTTTGCAACAAGTTCTTCTGTTCTTACGGATGGTCTTCCAGCTCCCTTTTTTTACTGATTATGCTGGTATTTACTGACACCCAACAGGTATTAAGCTTTACCGCTAAACAGTACGGTCTTAGATGCAAAGCACACCTTGATAATAATTTTTGGCTTGCAAGGTATTTTATATGGTTTTCTATGATTCTAAATTGCTGGGCTTGACGACATAATGTGTGTTTCATAGATCATTTTATTCATTAAATTTAGGTAAGGTCGGCAATTCTGCGCATATTTACACCTGCCACTAATTTCTATATTTTTATGTAATTTTAGTTTATTGCTCCATTATTTTTTTCGCGAATATAAAGTTGTTGGGATTAATGATTATTATTATTAGCAACTTAAAATTATCTCAAGTGAAAGTAATGATTCACATTATAGATTTAAAAAAAAAGTAAACATCGAATGTACTAGGGACAATAAAACAAATCTTCTTTACTATAGCTATTTAAAGGCCCATAGAAAAGAAGAAAATAACATGAGAAAATAGGACGGTATCATCACGATGGTATATTATTGAAGTGAAAGTTATTTGTCTGTGAGAACTGACCCAATGAAGAAGAAGCAGTTGTTAAAGAATTTAGCTCAAAGGTTTTGCCGCAGCGCATGAATAAATATTGTTTTACCCGTGTCGGGTAAAATTTTACTTCTGTATTTTATTCGTCAACGAATGTTTTTAGTAGCTATACAGCTGATAAATAATTTGATATGCTACGGTATGTGAAAATGTTTTAAATTTTGATGCTAACTGATATTTTAGAGACGTCTAGGAAGTGCTTTAATTTTGTACTTGGGTATTTAACAAAATCATTTTGTTAAAGTACAGATAAAAATCTAGAAAATATACCAAAGTTATGTTAATTTGTTTTATTCTTAATTAAACTATTCAAATCGTAATTGTCCATATTATTATTATCTCCTACCCAACGGCGCCGACTCCATGGGGGCATCGGGGCACGTGCACACTATGGGGGCTCCGCACTCATTGGGAAACGGGAACACAGACGGACAAACGTGTGTTTCAGACTAAAAATATTTAATATTATTATTCGATACTGCTAACCACCAATAATATTATATCGTCAATTTCTTCTTTACCTCTTTGTTATATTCCGATGATCTGTTACTTTATCACCAAAAGAATAAAAAACATTTTTATTTATAATATAATAATATTCTAGACGCTTGTCACGAAATCGCTGCATTCCTTTCTCGCCTTGCAGAAAAGTACTGCAAACAGTGCGAACTGCGGATGTAAAAACTAGAAAGTACTAAACAAAAAGCTGTGGACAAATAATATGAGTAGCTAGAAACGGAGAGAGCGAGACCAGTGGTGCTGGTGGTGCAACTAACCCAGGTGGTGCAGGTGGTGCGTTTTACGATCTAACCCGGGTGGTTCGGTGGTGCGTTTTATGATCTAACCCGGGTGGTTCGGTGGTGCGTTTTATAACCTAACCCGGGTGGTTCGGTGGTGCTGTTTACAAAATAACCCGAAATTAAACCCGACTTTTTACGACCTAACCCGGATGCTTTCATGAGGCGGCTTCTTATCTAACCCTAACTTGAACCTGAATATTTATGAACTGACCCGAGATAAAACCCGACTTTTTACAACCTAACCCGGATGCTTTCATGAGGCGGCTTCTTATCTAACCCTAACTTGAACCTGAATATTTATGATCTGACCCGAGATAAAACCCGACTTTTTATGATTTAACCTTAGTGAAACGCCGCTGCTAAAGCGGGATAATTAAATCCCAATTTTTATAAGCCATCCTTAAACCCAACTTTTTACGATGCGACCTGAGTCATCCTTAAACCAGACTTTTTATGATTTAACCTTAGTGAAACGCCGCTGCTAAAGCGGGATAATTAAATCCCAATTTTTATAAGCCATCCTTAAACCCAACTTTTTACGATGCGAACTGACCCGAGATAAAACCCGACTTTTTATGATTTAACCTTAGTGAAACGCCGCTGCTAAAGCGGGATAATTAAATCCCAATTTTTATAAGCCATCCTTAAACCCAACTTTTTACGATCCGACCTGAGCCATCCTTAAACCAGACTTTTTATTATTTTCCCTTAGTTGAAACGCCGCTGTTAAAGCGGTATAGTAAAAAACATTATTTATATTTTCTATCTTAGTGAAACGCCGCTGGTGGGTAGTAAAGCGAAATAAAACCCTAATTTATATGGTCTAACAAGATAAGTATATTAAGGCGGCACATTTGTCACCCCGCAATAATTATTTATACCTAAATAACCCTCTCAAACCCTCTGCCGACTCGATTTAAAAAGAAAGGGACATAAACCTTTATTTATTATTCCGAAGGACCCTCATTAAAATTCAGTAGCATATCTAATAATTGATTCCAATTTTTGCACCACTTATATAAAATACAATAAAATAATTACCATCTAGAACCATTAACTAGAGATTTCTTTGTACTGGAAATGGATAAATTATAGGACTATCTTGTAATGAGAACAGAGTAATAAAAAGTAAATAAAACTTAAATACGTATAAAATACCAAGCAGGTATAGGTACTATACAACTTGTGTTCGCCATCAGGTAAAAGCCCTCATAATGCTTTTATAAAAATTTCGGATAATATCATAATATAAGTAAATAGGCTACAATTTCAGGAAAAAAGTAAAAAAAATTAATTCACAGTGTAAAATTGTAGTTAAATGGATTGTAAATACGAAATAATATAAAAAGCTACCTTTTGTTTGCGATGATGTATGCACAATAACTCTATATTATTCGGTCCTTAAACTGAAAATACCCACTAGATAGGTATCATAAGCTGTATTTGTCATCAGGTAGAACCCCCAATAAAATTATGAATATCAGGCGTAGGCAACAATAAGCAAATCACGTTGGTTTTTTAATTTATTATTAATCTGGCTAACTTAAGAAACTCACAATATAACGACCATCCAAAAAAAATCATAATACATTACTGGGTGTGAAAGCAATTGCGCTGCAAAATATAGTGTATACCGACTCTGAGGTAGTTAATTAAAATCCCAATTAGCGCTAAAAAAAATCAATTAGATATTTACTTTAGATATTTTAATAAAAAAATTCAATATTATTAGCGTCACCTACGCATAGGGTTAAAAAGTATGAGAAACTTTGTGAATATCATTTCCCGTGATTCTCTCGACCACCACATTTCAATATTCTCATCAACATTTAACTTTTGAAATTAGCATAATAACAAATCCTTTACAATGAATTAAACAAACGCATACATAATTTTAAAATCTCATAATAAGAATATAAGCTAAAATCTAACAAGTTTCGACAAGTTGAAACTTGTCAGTTTACATCTGTAGAGAATACCCAACTCTCGAATCATAAAAAAATGGTCAAACTTTGTCGGCAAATACCCTTCTATGATGTAGGGGAAGGACAGGTAACTCGAGATGTTTATAAAGAACATTATTTGCTTATTTCTAGACTCTTAAAAATTACATGCAATCGAACAATAAATGTTTTCATCATGTATATTTATCATTAACACATTACCTTCGACATACATAAATTCAAATTGATAATTACTTGCCTTAGTACTTTTTTAGAAGCTTGAATCATTGCATATAACCGTCTGAGGATACCCAAACTTCCCCTAACATATTTCTCCGTAACCGGGGAAAAAGAGGTATAAAAGCGGCTTTGATGGGATAGAGATTTCAGTTCCAAGTTAAACTTGATACCGAAGCAACTTGTTAAGACTAAACTAACCTTACAAGATTAATAATTTCAAAGTAAGTTTTGCTAACTTTTATTTTATTTCATTTACATTAAAATGGAATGTATTACATGTCATAAAAGTTATTCAACGTTGGCAGCTTTAAAAAGACATCAAAAACAGCAGCATTCAAGTAGTCAGAAACAATTTAGTTGTCATTTATGTCCGCTAACTAGCAATAGAAAGGATACTTTTAAAAAACACCTTAAAACCCATGAAAGAAGTGAGGCAAAAAAAGCCGAAAAAGCTGCAACTTTAGCTAATAATGTAAATAGAAAACAGATTAATCAGACAAATGAAAAACAAGCTAAAATAAATGATGGAGCCTCGACATCATCATCTACTGTTAGATGTCAGGAATGCCAGATAGATGTCAATAGAAAAAATATGAGCGCCCACTTAAAAACATTATACCACAAAAAACATTGCAGTGTTAGCATTGGAACAAATGTGCAATTAATTAATTCTGCTTTTAAAAAAAATATTTGTAGCTATAGAATAAACAACGAGGGTGAAACACTACAAAATGTAAACGAGTTTATGACAGTAATTAAAGCAGATGCCCTAAATTTAATAAAAAAAGAGCTTACCGAGCAAGAAAATGGCCTTAAAGTTAATTTTGAACTTTTTGCCTCATATATGCTATCGACAAAACAAAATGAAGATGGGAATGATGTGCAAAATGAAACAAAATCATTTAATAGCAAATACCGCATCGTAACAATATCCTCGGATTTGGAAGACATGTATTCTGAATTTACAGAAATATTAAAAGTGAAAAGTGAAGAGTTTCAGGTAAGTCATACTAATAGCATTATTCGATTTCTTATATCTAAAAAAAATTTATTTTATTTTAGCAAAAAGATTCCGGATGGTCAATGATTGGAATTTTATATTTGGAAGTAAACTTGCTTAGATTTGAACCATTCCGAGGCTCATCTTATATACCACTCCCTAAAGATATAGAAAATAAAGAGGCTATTATCAATATAAAAAATAGCGATAATAAATGCTTCGCCTATAGTATTCTCTGCCATCTTTATCCTGCTGCTGAACATGTTTATAGAGTTAGCAACTATGAAAAACATTTGGATAAACTAAATTTAAATAATTTATCATTTCCTATGGAATTAAATAATATCCAAAAATTTGAGAAGCAAAACAGCGATATAAGCGTCAATGTTTTTGGGCTTAGTAAGAAAAAGGATAAACATGATGTTGTAGGACCTTTATATCATACTAAGCAACGAAAAAATAATCATGTAAATCTCCTATACATTGAAGATCCCGCAACGGGGGCATCACATTTTTGTTACATAAAAAATTTAAGTAACTAACAAAGCAAAGAACTAATCATGACGGAAGAGTTTATGTATGCGACGGCTGTCTAGTATCATTTCGGGCCGAAGATAAATTAAAAAAGCATTTAGATTTAAATGACTGCCTTAAAGTTAGAACAGAGCTCCCAACCGAAATGAATAATATTCTCGAATTTAAGGATCATCATAAGGCATTTCCTATACCGTTCTGCATATACGCAGATTTTGAAACTTTACTCGAGCCTATCCATATAGCAAATCCAGACCCATCCAAGAAATATACAGTGGATACGCATGTACACAAACCATTCAGTTTTGCCTATTTTGTGAAATGCGAACATGATAATTCACAATCATTTCTGAAACAATATAGAGGCTTGGATTGCGCCGAAGTTTTTGCAGAGTGGCTTATCCAAGATGTCAGAGAAATACATGAAACATATTATGCAAAGCCGAAGCCAATGACAAAACTAACAGCTCGAGAACAAGAAAAATTTTCAAATGCAAAAAACTGCTTTTTATGCCAAGACATATTCCAACATAATACTGAAGACGTCTCACTAAAAAAAGTGAGAGACCACTGTCATTTTTCAGGTTAGTAGATACTATTAATTTAAATAATTTTTAATTATGACAAACTATTTTAGTTATAAAATTTAATAATACATAGATGCTAATGAAATATTGTTGTTTTAGGTTTGTACAGAGGTGCAGCACATAGCAAGTGCAATTTAAAATATAGAACGCCACAGTTTATACCTATATTTTTCCATAACGGCTCACATTACGACTTTCACATATGTATCGAAGAACTATTAAAAAAATCCGAGTCCATAGAAGTCATCCCACAAAATAAAGAACTTTATATCGCATTTACAGCGAAAATTGTGCTAAGTCCGAGCGATGGCAAAAATTTGAATGCTGAAAGCGAGAAGAAAAGGTATTTTTACTTACGCTTCTTGGATTCGTTCCGCTTTATGCCTTCCAGCTTAGATAGCCTAGCGAAAACTTTAAATGAAAACCAACTAATTGAAACCAGAAGACTATTTACAGATGATGAGCAGTTTAATTTAATGCGACGAAAAGGAGTTTTCCCCTACGAGTTTGTGGATTCATATGATAAACTAGAATCTACACAAGAATTACCAGCAATGGCAGATTTTTACAGCACGTTATGTGAAGAAGCCATTAGCTTGGAAGACTACATGCACGCAGAAAAAGTTTGGCAACTATTTAATTGCGAGAACTTAGGCCAATATTCAGATTTATATTTAAAAACAGACGTGCTTTTATTGGCGGACATATTTGAATCATTCAGAAAGCTATTTCGATCTCTATACAATCTAGAAGCCTGCTTCTATTTCACCCTACCAGCGTTGGCATGGTCTTGTATGCTGTCTTATACAAAGGTATGATGATTAACTTTCCATTTTTTCATCACAAGGTTTAATGCTTTATTTTTTTTTTTTAATTGCAGGTAAAACTAGAACTTCTTACCGATCCAGATATGTTACACCTAATTAGAAAGGGGATCCGAGGTGGCGTCGTACAATGTGCGCACCGTCATGCGGTAGCAAATAACCGTTACCTACCACATAACTTAGACGATGATTTCAATTATATAAAATATGATGCTTCTAAACCTACCTCATACATCACGTATCTGGATGCCAACAACTTATATGGACAAGCCCTTTCTCAGTACTTGCCTTTTGGAGGCTTCAGATGGCTCAAAGATGAAGAAGTTCAAAATTTTAATGTATTAACACAATGTTCAAACGAAAAAAGCGCAATAGGATTTATTTTAGAAGTAGATTTAATTTATCCGGAAGAACTTCACGACTTACACAATGAGCTTCCTTTCTGTCCTGAAAATATAGTTGCGCCTAATGGTAAAAGTCGTTTAGCTAAGCTAATACCTAATTTAAATGATAAAAAACGTTATGTAATTCATTATAGAAATTTATATCAGGCTCTACAACATGGACTAAAATTGGAAAAAATCCATAGAATTGCTGAATTCAGACAGTCAGATTGGCTAAAAACATATGTTGATAAAAATACGGCGATGAGGCAAGCGGCTACAAATGATTTCGCTAAAGATATGTATAAATTAGCTAATAACGCAGTTTTTGGTAAATGTATGGAAGCTGTCGAAAACCGAAAAAGCGTCAAGTTGCTAAAACAATGGGAAAATATTCGTCAAAAAAAGGGTGCTCAAACTTTTATTTCACAATCTAAAATAGATAGCGTTAAAGTTTTTAATGAAAATTTTGTAGCCATTCAACTTAAAAAAGATAAAGTTCTTTTCAATAAACCTATATATGTAGGTTTTAGCGTTCTCGATATTTCCAAAACTGTGATGTTTGATTTTCACTATGATTTTGTAAAAGAAAAATATAAAGATAATGCAAAACTCTTATATACTGATACTGACTCATTAATATATAAAATTGATACTAAAGATTTTTATTCAGACATAAAAGAAAATCTCAATAAATTTGATACTTCCAATTATGACTTAAACAATCCGTATTCAATACCATTAGTAAATAAAGCAGTGTTGGGAGTATTTAAAGACGAAGCGAAAGGTCTACCAATTCTTGAATTTGTCGGCCTTAGACCCAAATTATATGATTATGTTGTAGCCAAGCCTAAAAAAAGTAGTGGATACTATGGTGAAGTAATTAAAAAAGGAAAAGGAGTTAAAAAATCTGTTATTAAAAGACTTAAGCATAGTGCTTATAAAAATTGCCTCTTTAGCAAGAATATTGTCTTAGCTAGACAAAATGTATTTCGATCAATAAAACATGTCATACATACAGAAACGGTTAATAAGATAGCTTTATCTGCAAACGATGATAAGAGATATATTTTGCCTAACGGAATAAGCACTCTTGCGTGGGGTCATTATAAAATCGACTTTTTAAATGCTATACATGAAAGTTTTTAATAATATATTTTCATTAATATTAACCATATGCTATTTTCTCCAAGTCGGATATAATAGTAAAAAAAAAAAAACCTGTCTAAACAAGAATAAACATGTTTCAACAAGTCTAAACCTATTTCAACTCGCCTAAAGCTGAAAGCTGTTTCGAGACGTTGAAAGCTGATTCATATTGCTGAAGGCTGTTTCCATTGGTTGGCAGCTGTTTCGACTTGTCCAAACTTGTTTGTAAACGAGGGTGGGATGGGTAGGGGGACTGTAACTATAAAAGAACTTACAGCAGATGGTTTAAGCTATAGTAAGCCAAATGACCAAGTCGCTGCAACTACAACATCAAATTAAAAGTTTTTCTGAAAAAATTAGAAAACTGAAAAAAGATATTAAACAATACGAACAAAAGAAGCAGGTTATATATCTATTAAAGAAACTAAGATTATAACATGGCTAGTCAATCTTCTATGACTTCATCAGATTTCTGCTATCCTGAATATATAGATATGTTGCTACCAAATTATAGCGAAAAAATAGAGGAAGAAAAATATTTGATTAACGAGAGCATTATACATCTCCTCACAGTTCCCATACAAATTTCTACAGGTTTAAGCACCATACGAGATTTTTTACCCACTGTCAAGCTAACATATGTTGCTCCCTGCTCTAAGGATAGCATTTCTATAGCATTTACGGACCTAGATTGGCATGAACTATTTGAACATATGCTGAATATGTCTCCATTAGTTAATGCTGATGGTTCCCTGACTGAAAATGAAATGATTTTTCAGCAGTTTAAACTTACAAGTATACCATGCGAAGGACAACCATTGTTAAAATTAGAAAAATATAATAATATTTTATATTTTTGTAAAGAATGGCTTCAGGAAATTAAATTATATTCTCATGTTATTGACTATAAGTTAAAAATTTTAAAAGAAATTGATTTCTCGAGTCATTATACCAGTATTTTATTATATGTAACCGATTATGATAGTGATGTAACATATTCCGAAAAAATTAAAAATGTATGTAGTTTACAGTTATCTGTTCAGAATTATTGCATGTTAGAATATTTAGCTTTTAATTATCATAATATATTATGTGATATTACGAAAATTTTGTATATGAAATGAATAACCTAAAAATAAAAAACAAAGTATTTATTAAAAAGTTGTTTTATTTACCTTTAAGCTACAAATACAAATATATGTAATAAGTTAGGTTAAGAATTAATAATACTATAATATGACATCAGCTTCATTAACCCATGTAGGTTTGGGAAATCCTAGCCAGCGAACTAAAGCTTGCTTAACGCCATTTTTTGTTCGTTTTCTTATAATTTTCTCCACCAAATAAACAAGTTTTCGATTTAAGCGGTCTAGTCCAAACAAATTTAGAAAAACAATTTATAACCACTAATACATAACGAAAACCTCTATTAAGAAGCGAATATGGTTGAAACTCCATTAGGTCAATTTGAAAATAGTCATAATAATCTCGTATTACAGTTTTACGCCTAGAAAAATTTCGACGTGTAGGTTTATGGAGTTCTTCAACGACTTGTCTTTTTTCTTTAGAGATCATCTTGTAAATTGTTGACGTGACTAGAGTAGCTTGATAACTAGAAAGGTTTCCAATATACACCGCGTTAAATTCATTTTTTATTTCAACATTATTTTTTAATCACCACTTTTGAATGTTTAGTATCTTTTATTTTTTCATTTATGATTCGCTCCATCTCTTTTGGAATATTACTGTTGTTTATTATATTGTTTATATGTTTATCTATGTATTCTGTAAGTAGTTTCTCCTGGATTTCGCTTTGCACGTCAATCACCATTTTATGAACATATGGTAGAACATCATTGTTTATTATATTTGCAAGTTGTTTTCTAATCTCCTTTAGTGTTTTGGCTAAATCTTCTTCCATTTTTAAGCCAATATATGTACTTAGATTTTTGTTTATTCGTTCAGTGGTTTCAGATAGTTTATTTCCCATTTTTTCTTCTAATTCTTTAATTTTTTCAGTCAAATAATTCATTGTCACAGCATCATTTAAGTCTGTAGGTGGCGAAACATTGGTTAGCCGTTTTCCTTGTAAATCATAATTTCCGTCGGAAGTTAGTTTGTAGGCGCTTATAGGGGTTTCTCTAAGTTTAAACTGGAATGAGTCTTTCCATTTACGTTTACGACCAAATTTATCTATTGTGTTAACACTCATCATTTTATGTATAAACTGAGATGAAAATTGGAATGTTACGTATTATAAGGCGTTTAATATATTATATCAGCTTCTCGTAGTTCTTCCAAAATGGATATAATTTCATTATCATGTGCCGTGCTTCCCGCTAGTTTAGAGGCCCAAAGGAGGCGGAGACGTTCGATCAATTCCTGGGGAGTATTCCAGTAAACAAATTCTTTATTTTTAAAGTTTAGTTGTTTGGTATTTAGCGGTAATCTTGCTATTGATTTTCCTTCTTTAAAAATAAGAGGCCTTATTAAGTATAAATATTTTTTTGATTTACTGCGGTTAAGTCCTTGAGTTGGATTATATTGATTAAAAATTACATTTGTTTTATGTAGAATTTCTTGATATATACCCTTTGTTTGCTCGCTTATAGCATCAGGATTTTGTAACGCTTTTGGATGTTTTAAAAAAAGTATATCCAAAAGTTCTGCAGATGCTGGATATGTTCCAATATTTGTACTACCGCGCCAAAAGGAAATCTCACTAGGAGGAAATCTAACCTCAGTGTTCCCCATGTGAAGTTTATTTTTTGAATCTACGCGAATTCCATATCTTACATCAAACCTGGATATATTACGTTTTATTTTTTCCACATAACTCATTGAAATTGAATGTGGACTAGCATGCGAGGAAAAGTCTATCTTTCTTGTTTTTAGCTGTTTATCATGTTTGATAATAGGAGGTGTATCACTTAAATCCGGTGTTGAGAAAATATCTTCTGCAGGTATTATACTGATATGCGGTGAAACAGCGTCAGATGTCTCATCAAAGCTGTCATCATGAACATCGACATCATCAGACGAATAAGGCTGGCTAGTTGTTTTTACAATAGTGGTTTGGCTTTTGTTAGCTGAGGGAGGCTGCATATTAGATTTTTTTGATGCAACTTGAACAGCATCAGAAATAGATTTTAAACGAGTTGTAACAGGCTGATAAAATTCTTCAAGTCCACTCTTGTTTTCAAATTGCTTATTTTTAATGCTATAATATTTTTTACGCACAGCATCAGTTGCTTCAATCAGTTTGCGTTTAAGCTCAATTTCTGAAGTATCGTTCATTTTTTTTTTTTACTCCTCTCCCTTTACTGCCTCAATGTTAAATGATATAAAATTTTAAAAATAAATGTATTTATCAAATCCTATTCGATATCTGCCTCTCTTTAAATCGCTATCTTTATCAATAACTAGGAAACCATATTTTTCTTTCCAACACTCTGCACACATTTCTAGAAATTCAGAAAATGATATATCTGGAGAAACATGATCTAAATAAATGTGTTTAAGGTTTGTTTGATCTTGATTAAACAGAATAAGAAAATTTGCATTATCACGAATTAATTGTTTTGGAACTTTAGAATATGTCTGAGCCAAGTAGAAACAGTCAATGTTTTTATGTCTCCCCATACTAAAATATAAACGAATAGTATCTTGTCTTTCACAAATTACATCGTCAAATATAAAAACAGAATTAGGTTTAGCATCCGCGGGATTAACTATTGTCTCATTGGAAGCATAAGTATAGAAACCAATTTCCTTAATCGGCTTGAGTACTTTGCGAATATAATCATATTTTGGTTGATATAAGGACTTTGAATAAATATATATATTTTCAAAACAAAGGCCTTTAGGATGAGTTAGAAGGGTTATCATAGCATTTGTTTTCCCACAATTTGAAGGACCTATTAAAAGCGCTCTTATTGAATTTGGTAATAAAGGTCCATTCCTTTTAGTAGTCGGCAACCCTGCTCCAACGGTCTGATCCAGATTGTCAACTTCCAATTCATAACCTGATTTTTCAATAAACATTTTGCTGTAAATATACGTTACTTGCACACTATATTTTATTTTAATGTCAGCCGCCAAACGATTAGGACGTATATCCTCTCGCTCCAGCAGCACCAAGGCGAGTGGTAAAGGCTTAGTTGATACTGTAATAAACAAGCTACCAATTGAATTACATTTACCTGGATATCAGTATTGCGGACCTGGAACAAAGTTAGAGAAAAGACTCACCCGCGGTGATCCTGGAATAAATTCATTAGATATTGCATGTAAAAAGCATGATATAGCCTATGCAAGACATAAAAAGTTAAGTGAACGACATAAAGCAGATTACGAACTTGAACAAAGTGCTTGGAAACGTGTAAAGTCGGCAAACTCTAGTTTTGGCGAAAAAACTGCAGCTTGGCTAGTAACGACTGGAATGAAAATAAAAAGAAAGCTTGGCATGGGATGTAAAAACCCGACTGGAATGAAAATAAAAAAGAAGCTTGGTAGAGGATGTAAAAAAGCATTACCTAAACGTAAAAAGAGTATTAAAATAAATAAAAAACAGAAAAAAATAGTTTTTGGTAGCGGGATTATAAATAAAATTCGTAAAAATTTAAAGAAACGTTTAAATTTAGACCCGAAAAATTCGGATATACAAAAAATGGTAAAAATGGGAATAATAGTGGCGCAAAAAACATTAAAAGTTCACGGAGGTAAAAGAAAAATACAAACTCCGCGCATCATACCATTACCAAAGCAGGGAGGAATTTTACCTCTGATTCCTATATTTGCAGGACTTTCTGCTTTGGGTTCGTTAGCTGGCGGGGCCGCTGGAATTATAAGAGCGATAAAAACAGCTAAAGATGTTTCATCGGGAAAGCGTTATGATAAAAATATAGATGAAGGAAAAAAGGGTAATGGATTATATCTTAAGCCATATCGCAGTGGTTTGGGGCTATATCTAAAACCATATAAAAGTTCAAAAAACTAATAAAATCCCTACCTCCAAAAGCGCTTACAAATTTCGACTTGTCTAAGTATGCATTACAGCTAAATATTCCATATTTTAGAGGTGTATATATGAGAGATGCTATGCCAAAAACAGGTCCTAACAAGTTTGAAAGTGGAATTGTTAATTTGGATGATGCCGAGGGGGTAGGGACGCATTGGGTTGCATATAAGAAGAAAAATGATAAAACATATTATTACGATAGCTTCGGAGATTTACCTCCACCAAGTGAGTTAGTTAGTTATTTGTATACTGGGCGATATAAAACAGAAAATATCTTCTATAACTACATTCGCGAGCAAGATTTTGATACAGTCTGGTGTGGACATTTATGCTTAAAGTTTCTTGCTAAAAAAAGTTAAGAAATGGAGAATGATGCTATAAAAAAGATCTCTCAATCTATGCAAGTGTTTTTCAAATCGAGAAGCTTATTAAATATGACAAAGGAGGAGTTAGTTTATATGCCCAAAGAAGTTATTATAAATTGTGCATTTCGAGAAATCCCGTTTATTTGGTCTAAGCTTCCTAAACACTTACAGGAAGATCCAGATTTAAAAAACTATTTATTTTGTACTGAGCATGAGCAGGATGATAGTGAGGATGGAGATGTAAATGATGGTCCTCCGAAGCGAAAATTATTCTGTTGTTATTGTAAAATGAAGGATATAAATATAGCAACAGAAAATAAAATCGAGGTTTTACCATCGGATAAACGTTGTATATTACAATAAATATTGAAATACATCTAAATTTTTTGTAGTCATGTCGTACACGTTTACCTTATCAGATCATAGCAGCGTGTTGAGTGCTAATTTTTTTCCCTCGCTTGAGCTTGAGAAGAATTCAATATATGGTTTAGGATTGTTGGGATTTTACACTTATAATTCAATTTTTAACATAGATGAAAATAATAATTTACTTGGATTTGGCGAGCCTGATCAGAAAAAGTTTACTTACTTTAGAATTAAACCAGGTGCATATGAAATTGATGAAATCCATAAAGAAATTCAGAAAGAAATCAAGAAAAAGAAATATTTAGAAAATAATAATGAAATTGATGATATGAATAGAATATTTAGTTTGGAGGCTAATAACAACACTTTAAAGTGTCAGCTTAAATCTACATGGGATTTAGATTTTTCAATAAAATCCTCTTTAGGAAGAACGCTTGGATTTGCAGAGAAAGTGTTTAAAGCCAATAAGCTTCATGAATCCACTCTACCAGTGGATATAATGAAAGTTCGAATGATACGAGTTGACTGTAATATTATTTCTGGAGCATATCTGAATTCAACAAAATCTCATACTTTATTCGAATTTGATATTGACGTTGAACCTGGTTACAAACTTTCTAAGGAGCCCCATAATATAATATATATGCCCATACAACCTTTGGGTCGTCAGTTTATAGATAACATTACGTTGAGAATCTTGGACGATCAAGGAGACTTGGTTAATTTCCAAGGAGAGAAAATTATAATTAAATTAGAATTAAAGAAAATTACATAATGGGATTTCAATATAATTCTCAGATTTATAAATATCAAAAATCGTCTAAGATAATAAAAGATAATAAAAGCAGTAAACCTAAAACTATAGCACGCATTCTAAAAAGAAACGTTGATCTGAAAGGAAGTGATATAAGCATCGAAGATCGTGAATTTTTGAAATCCTTGGGTTTACAACTAAAAATTTAAGAAAATATGGCCACCATTTCAACAAGTGAAAAATTGGAGGTTTTCGATGATCCTGTATTTGATTATTCACTTGTCAGTTTAAATGAGCATACATATAAACCTTATGGGTCACCAACATATAGCAATTCTGATGAAATCCGTATACCAATTCATTTTCAAGATCTAATACTCAATATTGCAGATAGTTACATATATATTGAGGGCACATTTAATTCAAGTGATGCTACAAAAAAATGCTATTTGTCAAATAATTGTTTGGCATTTTTATTTGATGAAATTAGATATGAAATGGGTGGTGAACAAGTATCTATAGTCAGAAAACCTGGAATCACCACAGCGTTAAAGACATTGGTATCATTTAATCCACTGCATAGTAAAAACTTACTTACCACAGGATGGGGTTTAAATGAGGGATGTCAAGTTATTTTGGACAAAACAAGCCATATATTTAGCGGAAAGCTACCCTTAAAATATCTATTGGGTTTTGCAGAAGACTATTTGAAAGGAGTCCTTAATGTAAAGCAGGAATTAATAATGGTTTTATCTAGATCATATGTTAACTGCTACGTCGGCGAAGTAGAAGCAACTATTAATGTAAGCAAAATTGAATGGAAAGTTCGTCATATTGTCCCCGAAGATCGAGAAAAGCTTAAACTGCTTTCTCGTATAAATAAAGGTGGCAATAATGCTCAAGTAAATATAGCTTATAGAATGTGGGATCTATATGAGCTTCCAACACTACGAGAAACGACTTCAGATATATGGGCTTTAAAAACGAGTACCAATCTTGAAAAACCAAGATATCTTATTCTCAGCTTTATAAGCGCCGATAGTTTGGATAACTACAAAAAGAATGCGATAGATTTTATAAACGCGGGTATTCGAGATATTCGCGTGTATTTAAATAGCAACGTATTTCCTTATGAAAGATGGAACTTGGATTTTAGCAAAAAGCTTTGTGGCCCTGCATACTACGCATACGAAAATTTCCAGCGTAGTTACTATAATCGACAAGATTGTAGCCCCCTACTTGATTTAGATGAATTTTTCGCAAACCCGGTCTTTGTCATTGATTCCAGTCAGCAAGCGGATAATAACATAAAAAATTCGAACAGAACCATCTAAAGCATTATAGCTTAAAAATGCATCGTGTAACACCAATGCAAAAACTTTAATGTTTTTTGCAAATTTGTTACGCGTTTCAAATTCAATTTTTATGTCTACTGTCGAATTTTTTATGTTATTATCCGCTTGCTGACTGGAATCGATGACAAAGACCGGGTTTGCGAAAAATTCATCTAAATCAAGTAGGGGGCTACAATCTTGTCGATTATAGTAACTACGCTGGAAATTTTCGTATGCGTAGTATGCAGGGCCACAAAGCTTTTTGCTAAAATCCAAGTTCCATCTTTCATAAGGAAATACGTTGCTATTTAAATACACGCGAATATCTCGAATACCCGCGTTTATAAAATCTATCGCATTCTTTTTGTAGTTATCCAAACTATCGGCGCTTATAAAGCTGAGAATAAGATATCTTGGTTTTTCAAGATTGGTACTCGTTTTTAAAGCCCATATATCTGAAGTCGTTTCTCGTAGTGTTGGAAGCTCATATAGATCCCACATTCTATAAGCTCTATTTACTTGAGCATTATTGCCACCTTTATTTATACGAGAAAGCAGTTTAAGCTTTTCTCGATCTTCGGGGACAATATGACGAACTTTCCATTCAATTTTGCTTACATTAATAGTTGCTTCTACTTCGCCGACGTAGCAGTTAACATATGATCTAGATAAAACCATTATTAATTCCTGCTTTACATTAAGGACTCCTTTCAAATAGTCTTCTGCAAAACCCAATAGATATTTTAAGGGTAGCTTTCCGCTAAATATATGGCTTGTTTTGTCCAAAATAACTTGACATCCCTCATTTAAACCCCATCCTGTGGTAAGTAAGTTTTTACTATGCAGTGGATTAAATGATACCAATGTCTTTAACGCTGTGGTGATTCCAGGTTTTCTGACTATAGATACTTGTTCACCACCCATTTCATATCTAATTTCATCAAATAAAAATGCCAAACAATTATTTGACAAATAGCATTTTTTTGTAGCATCACTTGAATTAAATGTGCCCTCAATATATATGTAACTATCTGCAATATTGAGTATTAGATCTTGAAAATGAATTGGTATACGGATTTCATCAGAATTGCTATATGTTGGTGACCCATAATATAATATATATGCCCATACAACCTTTGGGTCGTCAGTTTATAGATAACATTACGTTGAGAATCTTGGACGATCAAGGAGACTTGGTTAATTTCCAAGGAGAGAAAATTATAATTAAATTAGAATTAAAGAAAATTACATAATGGGATTTCAATATAATTCTCAGATTTATAAATATCAAAAATCGTCTAAGATAATAAAAGATAATAAAAGCAGTAAACCTAAAACTATAGCACGCATTCTAAAAAGAAACGTTGATCTGAAAGGAAGTGATATAAGCATCGAAGATCGTGAATTTTTGAAATCCTTGGGTTTACAACTAAAAATTTAAGAAAATATGGCCACCATTTCAACAAGTGAAAAATTGGAGGTTTTCGATGATCCTGTATTTGATTATTCACTTGTCAGTTTAAATGAGCATACATATAAACCTTATGGGTCACCAACATATAGCAATTCTGATGAAATCCGTATACCAATTCATTTTCAAGATCTAATACTCAATATTGCAGATAGTTACATATATATTGAGGGCACATTTAATTCAAGTGATGCTACAAAAAAATGCTATTTGTCAAATAATTGTTTGGCATTTTTATTTGATGAAATTAGATATGAAATGGGTGGTGAACAAGTATCTATAGTCAGAAAACCTGGAATCACCACAGCGTTAAAGACATTGGTATCATTTAATCCACTGCATAGTAAAAACTTACTTACCACAGGATGGGGTTTAAATGAGGGATGTCAAGTTATTTTGGACAAAACAAGCCATATATTTAGCGGAAAGCTACCCTTAAAATATCTATTGGGTTTTGCAGAAGACTATTTGAAAGGAGTCCTTAATGTAAAGCAGGAATTAATAATGGTTTTATCTAGATCATATGTTAACTGCTACGTCGGCGAAGTAGAAGCAACTATTAATGTAAGCAAAATTGAATGGAAAGTTCGTCATATTGTCCCCGAAGATCGAGAAAAGCTTAAACTGCTTTCTCGTATAAATAAAGGTGGCAATAATGCTCAAGTAAATATAGCTTATAGAATGTGGGATCTATATGAGCTTCCAACACTACGAGAAACGACTTCAGATATATGGGCTTTAAAAACGAGTACCAATCTTGAAAAACCAAGATATCTTATTCTCAGCTTTATAAGCGCCGATAGTTTGGATAACTACAAAAAGAATGCGATAGATTTTATAAACGCGGGTATTCGAGATATTCGCGTGTATTTAAATAGCAACGTATTTCCTTATGAAAGATGGAACTTGGATTTTAGCAAAAAGCTTTGTGGCCCTGCATACTACGCATACGAAAATTTCCAGCGTAGTTACTATAATCGACAAGATTGTAGCCCCCTACTTGATTTAGATGAATTTTTCGCAAACCCGGTCTTTGTCATCGATTCCAGTCAGCAAGCGGATAATAACATAAAAAATTCGACAGTAGACATAAAAATTGAATTTGAAACGCGTAACAAATTTGCAAAAAACATTAAAGTTTTTGCATTGGTGTTACACGATGCATTTTTAAGCTATAATGCTTTAGATGGTTCTGTTCGAACCGGGTGTAATTTTTTGGGTAGATAAATGTATACTAATTAGTTTAGATTAATAATATAATTAAGAATTATAGTAGTATAGAACATAACATATTATGTAGTTTGTATAATCCTGAATTTTGAATAAATTATGATTAAATTATATTATGGATTTTATTTTACCTTAACTAATCGAATTTTGAATTAAGGTTTGAGCATACCATAAAAGGAAGGGTCATTTAGGTATAAATAATTATTGTGGTCGCAAATAATGTACCGCTTTATTATACTTATCTTGTTAGACCATATAAATTAGGGTTTTATTTCGCTTTGCCATTCACCAGCGGCGTTTCACTAAGTTAGAAACGTTCCGTATTTACAATCCATTTAACTACAATTTTACACTGTGAATTAATTTTTTTTACTTTTTTCCTGAAATTGTAGCCTATTTACTTATATTATGATATTATCCGAAATTTTTATAAAAGCATTATGAGGGCTTTTACCTGATGGCGAACACAAGTTGTATAGTACCTATACCTGCTTGGTATTTTATACGTATTTAAGTTTTATTTACTTTTTATTACTCTGTTCTCATTACAAGATAGTCCTATAATTTATCCATTTCAAGTACAAAGAAATCGCTAGTTAATGGTTCTAGATGGTAATTATTTTATTGTATTTTATATAAGTGGTGCAAAAATTGGAATCAATTATTAGATATGCTACTGAATTTTAATGAGGGTCCTTCGGAATAATAAATAAAGGTTTATGCCCCTTTCTTTTTAAATCGAGTCGGCAGAGGGTTTGAGAGGGTTATTTAGGTATAAATAATTATTGCGGGGTGACAAATGTGCCGCCTTAATATACTTATCTTGTTAGACCATATAAATTAGGGTTTTATTTCGCTTTACTACCCACCAGCGGCGTTTCACTAAGATAGAAAATATAAATAATGTTTTTACTATACCGCTTTAACAGCGGCGTTTCAACTAAGGGAAAATAATAAAAAGTCTGGTTTAAGGATGGCTCAGGTCGGATCGTAAAAAGTTGGGTTTAAGGATGGCTTATAAAAATTGGGATTTAATTATCCCGCTTTAGCAGCGGCGTTTCACTAAGGTTAAATCATAAAAAGTCTGGTTTAAGGATGACTCAGGTCGCATCGTAAAAAGTTGGGTTTAAGGATGGCTTATAAAAATTGGGATTTAATTATCCCGCTTTAGCAGCGGCGTTTCACTAAGGTTAAATCATAAAAAGTCGGGTTTTATCTCGGGTCAGATCATAAATATTCAGGTTCAAGTTAGGGTTAGATAAGAAGCCGCCTCATGAAAGCATCCGGGTTAGGTTGTAAAAAGTCGGGTTTTATCTCGGGTCAGTTCATAAATATTCAGGTTCAAGTTAGGGTTAGATAAGAAGCCGCCTCATGAAAGCATCCGGGTTAGGTCGTAAAAAGTCGGGTTTAATTTCGGGTTATTTTGTAAACAGCACCACCGAACCACCCGGGTTAGGTTATAAAACGCACCACCGAACCACCCGGGTTAGATCATAAAACGCACCACCGAACCACCCGGGTTAGATCGTAAAACGCACCACCTGCACCACCTGGGTTAGTTGCACCACCAGCACCACCAGCACCACTGGTCTCGCTCTCTCCGTTTCTAGCTACTAATATGTAATTCGATTAAATAAAAAGTTCAGTGAGGGTAAGGCTTCCTTGAGTCCCTTGTCGTGTTTTAGTAAAAACAGTAATAATGAAAAAGAAAGAAAGAATTTACAAATATCATCAAGTCAATGTCAATGTGAAGAGCACCAGGTATCTTAAAAAAAAAAGATTCTGAACCAAAGACTTATCAGTATTCCCAAGAAAACGATATAGAGCTAGGGAGTCCCGAGATTTATCAGTCGTCTCTAGAAAAATTACAGATACAAAAGGTAATAATAATACGAGTACGAGTACCAGACGTTTTAGAAGCCATTAGATTTGGCATTTACCGTGGATTTTATGTGAAAATATTAAAGCATTTTGGGCAGGTATGCGTTACTGAAGTAAACGTTATGAAAGCGCAAATGCCAAAATTTCACAACGCCAAAAAGAAATCTATAAACGCTTTTGGTAATTAGGGTTTCAATGGTCAAAAGGAATAGAATGATTTAGAGTTCACGAAACATGTAGTCCATAATGCCACTATTTAGCTATTAGATCTGTTGAATCAGGGGATAATGTCTCCAAATCTTTAAATGAAGCAAAACTTGCAGAAATGAAATCTGCCCAAAATGCATTATTGGTTATTATATCATCACTTAGGTATTTAGTTAGACAAAGGATTACGATCAGAGGCCACACCAATGAAAAATCTAATATACGCCAACTTTTGCTATTAAGGACAGAAGATAATGCTGATATTAAATCATGGTTAAGTCGAACAAATTATAAGTGGCTCTTCCACGATATTTTAAACGAAATAATTTCAATTATGTCAAAACCACTTATTGGAGCAACTTAAATCATCCGAATACTTTTCCATAATTATCGACGAAACTGCCGACATATCTGTTACAGAACAGGTATCGATTTGTTTAAGAACAGTAGGTACACGAAAACTTAATTATAAAAGAATATTTGATGGGGTTATTTTAAACGGCTAAAACCAGTACTGAAACATTATACACCATTGTAAAAATTATTTTATCTACGACTATTTAATATTAATAATAGAAGCATAATGTGTTTGTTAGTACATATATAATGTGGTTCATATTACCATAGTTACTCATGAGATTTCATATTCCACGGTCCCAACAAAACAAAGTTACCTGAATTACGATAAAAACGCACCAGATCTAGTTTAAGCAGGCGTGAATGGTATTAATACCATAGCAACCGATTGACAAGTAAACGAATCATTTTTTTCCTCAGTCATTTAAGTTTCGCTGTGACATTTTGTTGTTGATTTCAAAGTAAAATATCATGATTTCGGATGACGAAAACGAAATCCAAAGTACCCCTCCAGAAATTCGGGCTGCAATTGTATTTTGTTTAATTATGGTTAACATCGTCGAATTGTATTTTTTAGTTAAGAAATACCATTAATAATAATCCTATTGTAATAAAATGTGTTGCTCTGAATCCATTTTCTAACTTCTTGAATACTGAATAGTCGTAGATAAAGTATAGTATTTGACTCGCGTATAATGGCTATATTACACTCGAATCCTTAAAACACTCGCCTTCGGCTCGTGTTTTAAAATCTCGTGTAATATAGCCTTCATTATACGCTCGTTAAATAATGTACTATTATTAAGATTTTCATTGGATATCCATAAATGTAGGGGTCAAATCAAATCACGATGGTGCAAGTAGTGTTAGTGGAAACGTATCAGGTTTTCAGAGCCGAATTAGGACGGATGGACCATGCACGAGCTCTCTTTGTCCATTGCACAGCTCACATCCTTAACTTGGCTGTACAAGACTCAATGCAAGGCATTCCAATAATAAGAGATTATTTGACCTTAATGAGAGAACGAATTACGTTTGTTAGAAATTCTGAAAAAGGGTGGCTTATTTTAACCAATCGCAAATAGATTTATCATTCGAAGAAAACTTTGACACTTCGACAAAGTTAAGAAACCTACGACGTTCTTGTCCGACCAGATGGTGTCACTAAAATCTGTCATACGTCAGACGATGAAGCAGGAGAGGCTTAATCATGTGTGTATGCCTCATATTTATAAAGAAAGGATGGGGTTAACCTGAGTACCGTAGCCAATGACTTTATAGGCTGTAACGCTGTAAGAAGAAACACCTTTTTAAAGTTTCAAAGTTTCCTTATTCGATCCATTATTTTAATTTTTTTTATAGTTTTTATTTTACTACTAGATAACGCTGTATATAAAGGTCGTTAAATATATATACAATAATTTTATAATACGCCAGGTGGGTAGCTGAATCTTTTTATCGTCCTTACAATAAGCCATTAAATAAAGAAAGTTTGGTTTTTTAATTAGTACAGTAATTTGTTGCCTAATTTTTACCAAAAAAATAATTTTATTTTATTTTTGTTTCCCAAGGTATTGGGCCATGCATTTTCGTTATTATAATCTTACTAATCTTAGTAAAGTAATATGTATTATTAGTGTAATGCCCATGCTCTTGCACCCATTAAGATCTTTAAAAGCGGGCGCCTATGCTCATACCCTTTTTCTATTATACAATAGATCTAATTTACAGCTACGCTGAAGACAGCACGCTTTAAATGTATTGGATTGGATGCTCAAACTTGGCTTGCGTATCCACATCTAAGGGCAGCTAAAAGTCTCAATTTTAACAAAGACCTGGAAGATATTCTATTTTGGGGGTGATAGTAACCAAGTAGAATTTAATTTAACTTCTTTCTAAAGTAGTAAGATCTTCTCTTAAACTTACGCTGATTATCAAAGCCTCTTTTACATCTATTTACTTGGATAAT
Organism: Polydrusus tereticollis; assembly: GCA_963920685.1. Taxonomy (NCBI): domain Eukaryota; kingdom Metazoa; phylum Arthropoda; class Insecta; order Coleoptera; family Curculionidae; genus Polydrusus; species Polydrusus tereticollis. The sequence continues at coordinate 141,132,385 of OY987328.1, forward strand.
ATTCAAATGCCAGGTGATGCATGGCTTAGTTAAACATATAAACATAAGAAATCCAATGTAAATTTTAAGGCGGCTAAAATATTGGCTGTACATTTTAGAGAAAAATTGTATTATAATTAAATTATATTGAATAAATTTTAATAAGCCAATCCTAACTTATTCAATTAAATATGATGGCAAAATTACGAAATTTTCATAGTTAAGGTAATACAGCAAACACCAGCAAATTATTATTTGCTATTGACAAAACGAAAACTAGCATCAGTGACAACATTTTCATTGAAGGTGCTTTAATTATAGCTAAATATGATGAAATAAATATTAAGGAAAAAGTAACTATGATTAAGTGGTATTATACAGGAAACAGTTCAAGAGCAGTGTCTGAAAGGTGTTCAGTGCAATTCTCTGATAAGCCTATCCCTTCCAATTCACTAATAAAACTTATCATTAGTAAGTTTGATCCCAAAGGCACTGTAATAAATAACTGTAAATGCTCAATTCAGAATGCCAATAGAGCTGAAGAAAGGGATAATAGAGATTTTGATATTTTACTGCACATGGAGGAAAATAAAATGATTAGCACGAGGATTCTTGGGCAAGCCGTAAAAAAACATGAAACCACAGTGTTGGGCATTATAAAACAACATAAATATTTTCCATACAAATATGAAAAACATCAAGGGCTACGGGAAGGTGATAAAGAACAGAGAATGGTATTCTGTTTTGAGGTAATGGTAAGAGCAAATAATAATAGGGATTTTTTGAGAAATATTTGTTTTACCGATGAATGTACATTCACCCTCAACAACGAACCAAATGTTTCAAATTGCCGGTATTGGAGCCAAGAAAATGAACATCGTCTTGTTCATACTTACGAAAACTATCAAAAATACAAACTTATGACGGTTTTTGATAGTTGATAGACAGATTCTTGATGCCTTGATGTCTGTCAAAAAATTTTAAAATTCCTCCCTCACTCCCTCCTTTATGTTCAAAAATACGGATTTGTGACGACCCCTGGCGAACATTCTCTTTTATTGCCATCAAGAATTGGGCCCCTAAGGTCGTATTTCCAAATGAAGATATTCTTCAAAGATTCAAGTTCAGCTTGAATCGCTTCCATCGCAAAACAAAATCGATTTATCCTGTAGTGCATGTGCTTGATCTTAAACAAAGTAATAAAATGTTAAATTAAAAATCTAAGAATTTATTCCAGAAAATCATATTGTCATGTTAATATTTATTATTAGAAACCCGGTCTAATTGCCCGTGCTTAAACATAAAAATCTAACCAATAAAAATTGTCGGTCAAGACCAATATTCTTGAACTTGTTTGATATTTCTGTTAGATATATGCGGATATAAAGTTGTGTAATCTATTTATATATTTAACTCTTTTATGATTTCTCTTTCCGTGTTTTCTCTAACGTGTCCTAAATTACTCTAGGCAGTAATTTGCATATTTCTCGATGTAAAAATTCTTCGGTCACATCTGCAGATTTTTATTTAATAATGACGCTATAAAGAAACGATTTACTTGGTTACGGTGGTTTAAAATAGATTCTTTAATCAGGCATTACAACAATAACATTTAATTCATCGTGAAACCACTTAATTAAAATATATGCATATAAACTCCGTCCATTTTGTTTAAAGGATTCCAAGAGTGTGCTCCAAATCGTCAAAATCTTTCATTTTTTTTTATATTAAAATCTTAAAACTTTACGCACTCCTTTATTATAAGTTACCGGTAACTTTAATATTTAGTTCAAGAGATAGAATGGGCACCGCTTCTTGGCTAATTAGCAGGTTAGCTGTCTTTTTTTTAGGTTGAGTACCAGCTGGAATAATTGCACCAAAATATTTTTTCCTAGCTGACAACATATTTTTAAAAAATTAATAAATACCTATAGTGTTCATTATTGATACGTTTACATTTCAGGAGGTTATTAATTTTCTAGAAAAAAATACTTTATTTAAAAGTATGAACTTTTGAAATATAGGGTGTTAAAGTTTTAATATTTTTCTTAATAATAGTTTTTTTACAGCTCTTGCTATTTTTAAGTAATTTGGTACAGACCGTCCATGCATTAGGCTGCATTTTCCAAAGTACAACATTATTTTACTCCTACCAGTGGCTTTCTTGTGGGGCTTGCGTTAAATTCTTTTGAAGAAAAAGATGGTAAAACAATAAAAAAAAAATTTCAGCATGGCAATATCGCTAATATATAATCCTGATACGAATAATGCATATTGAGAAAGAACAAGCGACCAAATTTAAAAAATGAGTTAACAGTATGTGACAAAAAGTGTTTTATTATATTTTTATAAAAAGCCCTAGAAAATGTTTAATTTCCAGCGAAATCTGTTGGGGGTGAAGTTTCAAGTCTAATTTAGGCATCGTCTTCAAAGAGATCCAAGCAACATGAGTGGTGTTGTTTGAAATTTTAGTGGTGGTGTGGGGCGCTTTGAAAGTTGACTACCTATACAGGGTGTTCCCGAATATAATGTATATACGGGAGAGTGTAATTCTTTGGCTTATTTTATGACTAAAAATAAGAAAGGTCCGCAAACGCTTCGTTACGAATCTGCAGGGTGTTGAAGTTTCAAGATTTTTTTTTAGTTTTTTCAGTTTTTGACACAAAATAAAACTTTTTTCTGTATTTTCCTAGATGATATTTAAATTTTTAGAATAGTCTAGTAGGCTCTGGCTTTATTTGGGTAAATCTTGTTTTCAGTAATTTTGATAGTTCGCATCATTCAAAATTGTTACTTATGTCTGCTTGTGTTTATTAATTAAAGGTCTAAATTATAAACTGTAAGGTGTAAAAGTGTTTTAAATATTCATATAATCACGTAAAAATGCAAAATTTTACGAATTCTGAAATGGCTAAGATGCATTTCTACGAAGGCGTAGAAAGGCCACCCGAAGGAAAGAAACATTTTGTGTAATATTCCGAGTTTAATCTCGGAATTCCGACTTTATTCTCGGAATTCCGACTTTAATCTCGGAATTCCGACTTTAATCTCGGAATTCCGACTTTATTCTCGAAATTCCGAGTTTTAAGTTTAATCTCGAAATTCCGACTTTAATCTCGGAATTCCGACTTAAATCTCGGAACTCCGACTTTATTCTCGGAGTTCCGAGATTTAAGTCGGAATTCCGAGATTAAAATATTATTTTCTTTCGGGTAGCCTTTCTACGCCTTCGTACATTTCATCTATGGCCTTGCAAATGGAAATGTAAGAGAAGCCAGACGTCTGTACATGGAGCGCCCCCAATATAATGATAACTGATCATCGAATATTTAGTTAGGCGTCTTGTAGAAGCTTGAACTCTTAATAAGAATAGCAATGATACAGGTAGACCACGTACTGTTAGAACACCAAAGATCGAGGAAGCTGTTCTAAATGAAATACTTAGAACAAAATCCGGGCATTAGCACCAGAAAAATTTGTGAACATTTAAATATTAGTCATCAGGATGTTTGGCGTATCCTGCGTGATTCTCTCCTATACCCTTACCACGTTTAAAGGGCGCAGGTGCTCCCTCCTCTAGATTTCCCTTTAAAAATTCATTTCTGTCAGGGGTACCTTAATAGGCTAGCGGTAAAGCGCAATTTTGATTGTAAAATCCTTTTTACCGACGAAGCCAATTTTTCAAGGAAAAGTTTTTAAACAAAAAAAAAAGATTAGTATTTTAGACTCTACCAGCGGCGCACCGCAAAAAAGAGGAGAAAAGGGGGCATGACCCCTAAAAAAATATCTCCCTGTAGATTCTCACAACCATTTAGCATGCCCAATGATGTAATCTACAGCGTATGCTATTAAGAAATTAACCTTAAATTGATTTTAAGACACAGATTTCATATTCGCATGGGTCCCCGCAACGGTTCGGTGATGTGCCATTTATAAATAATTTAATTCTTGCCAAATGTAGTTTTTAAGAAACACCTGTAAGTGTGTGCCAAATTTTAATACTTGATTAGCTCTTACTGACCGGATAATACTTTTAAAAAATGTCTAATTGATTTGAAATTTGAACACCCTGTATATCTGCAAAACATAGCCGTTGTCGATCCATTTTTATATGAACCTTTTGTCTTAACATCAATCAAAAATTATTTTTTTACGGGTTGTGTGCCTACTTAACTAACACCCTGTATAGCAAACAAAATTACTTCCATAATAATTTGGCATGTGTTTTCTCCCACAATGAAAATGTTCAGTAGATCGTGTTTCTCAAATGTTTTATTTTTACATACATGTCCTGCGTAAGGAGAGAAAGGTTTGAAAAAATATTAAATTATGAATAGACCTTAAAAATTATTTATTAACATTTTGAACGAGATTCTGGAGTATCGTTTTCCTTTTGGCAATCTACAGTCCCTGTAAGAAAGGTAAAATATTAGACGATACTTCCTTAAAATATTATATTAAAAAATTAATAAATAAACATACTAGTAATTTTTACATCCACATTATAACAACGACATAATTGTAAAAAAATAATTGTTTAAAATATTACACTAGGTTAGCGTTTTAATGAGAAATACCTGATTACCACGGAAACTGGGCCTGTTTTTAGGTGTATGTACAAACTAACGCAATAAATTTATAAAAAAAAAACTGTAAGAAGCAATTATCATATACACTATAGGACATATGTATTGAAATAATTCAACAATAATTAAAGAAATTGCTTGATATTTAGCAAGCACAAGCCTTGTGCTATAAATACCACAGCTGAACAAAATTGTTATCAGGTTAGATTAGATTCAAATATTCACACAGATAGCTTAATAAAATGTATTTTTCAAAATGGCCAGTGGAAGCTGGATACTCGGATCAAAGCCTAAATACCGAATATAACCATTTATTGCCAAAACCATTCAAAGAAGGTTAGTGCAGGAACGACTGTAGAGTAAGAAAATGAAGAGGAAGGGCGTTGTAATATTTTTAATTAAGATTGGTTCGGAGACCCGTACACGAAGCAGGGTAGTATTTTGTTTGGTGGCCTTACTTTTTCCTACATGAGTTGGTCCTCTACACTCTACACTATACCCTTTACCGTGGTATAATGACCCGGTGCATGTATAAAAATATTATGAAAACATTATTCTTTCTAAGGATACACTTCAGGTCATCCGAAGGAAACTTGGTGAGGACCAAACCTTCGAGAAACAAATATCACTACCCATGAACGCCATAATGGAGCTACTGCAATGCTGCCTTAATAATTCCTATTTCCAAGAAAAGGATATATTCTACAGCCAATTAGACGGACTACCGATGGAATCATCCGTTTCTCCAGTTATCGCCAATATTCACATGGAATAGTTTGAAAATTAGGCAATTGAAAACGCAAAAATAAAACCGCAACTGTGGCTGCGTTACGTATACAACAAATTTATTAATTGGAATGGAAGCAATAACGAACTTCAAGCTTTTCTACATCACATGAATAATTGGGCACCAATAATCAAGTTTAACATGAAGAAAGAAGAAAACAACGAACTGTCGTTTCTAGGCGTGATTATAAAGAAAAACAGCGATATCATCCAAACATCGGTATACAGGAAGCAAACGAGCCCAGGTCAATACCTCAATTATGCCTTAAATTATTCAAATAGCTCCAAACATGGAATAGTCGACAGGGCATTCACTCTCTGCAACTTCATAACAACTTAACAACGTTAAAAAGGACCTTAATACAAATGGCTGCTCCACGAGAGTAGTAGACCAGAAGCATCAGAATCACACCAATAAACAGAGGGATGACATCGAAGCTGGACCAACCATAATTGCGCCATATGTCAAAGCCATCTCCGAAAAAATGCGATGATTAGGAAAACAGTTGTATTGTTCTCGAATAGTATTTAGCTCCAAAGATTCTTTAAAAAGCCACCTGACGAAGACAAAGCCTACAAGCAAGTCAAAGGACATGAAGAATTGTGTATAAAGAATGCTTTGCGAGTGCGGACAATCCTATGTTGGTAAAACCCTACGACCCCTGGAAACAAAGATAAAAGAACATCGAAACCACACACTGAAAGAAGAAACAAACAGATTCGATGTAGCAGATCACGCTTGGACCTGCAGCTACCACTTGCAATGGTCAGAAGTCAAAATTATACTCAAAGAAGATCACTAGCGAAAGTGACTGTCATATCCCAAAATCCTGACTGCTACAGTAATCTTTAACAATACTTATGTCCGCTAGTATCTAGGTCTAATAAATTCATTATTGTTACTGCTTTACAAAAACTATCAACAAATAAAAATAAATTATCCAAAAGAATCCATTCGACTTTCATGATGAAAGTACCAATTTTCTTTATCTACTCTAATTAATAATATACAGGGTGTAAACAAAAGCAAAAAGCTTTGGTGGAAAACTTGTGAAAATAAAAAAAAATCCAGTTAACATAGGTTTGGGCTCTTTAGAGGTGGATGCTAAATGGTTGAGGAGGGGTGGAGTATGCCGATAAGTTGTTAAGAGTTATGAAAATCGTATGAAATTAAAAGTAGCCGACTTTTAATTCTAAATTTTAAACTGGCTGCTTTTCAAATAATGCTAATAAGAAAATTTGCCCACAAATTATCCAGGACTTCTATATAATTTATTATCGTAAAACATTTCCAAACCTATGTTTATAAGAATTTTCCTCTAAGAGAAAACTTGTATCCACTATTGTTTCACACCCTGTCTCTCGTCATAAATATTGAAAAAATTAATAACCTTCATAAACCACATTAGCGTTAGCGTCTTGGGGAATATGAGCCCTATAAGTGATAGTATGAGGATCGTGATTTATACTTCTATGCCATCCTCCTCCTCCTCCACCACCTCCTCCACCACCACCCCCTCCTTTTCCATAGTCGCCACCTCCGCCACTGGTTGTTGCGTAAACAATTTTTATATTTTTTTCTTTTCCACCGTCGTCGTCTCCACCGCCGCCTTTCATTTTTTTAAGAGCCATTATTGCGGACAATAGCAACGCCAACTTTGACATCATCATGGCTCCCATTGCCATCATTCCCATCTAGAAATTTATTGATTATTATAAAACATTACTTAAATTGGCAATATAGAGCAAACACTTGAGGCTATTTACTTTAAAGGATCTTGCAGCGTAAAGTGTTGACCCCCTCCCCCTAAAAAATTGTCGATAAAAGAATTAGTTTACAATTTATTAGACAAATTAAAAATTAGAATGAACTAATCTTAAAATTCTAGTCTTTATTAGATACACTCAAATAAGTGACTATTTTTTAATGGCCATCATTGCAGACATTACCATCGCCACCTTTGCCATCATCATGGCTCCCATTGCCATCTAGAAATTAAAATAATGTAAAGTAATTATATTTTTGCAAAAAAAATATTGACTAATTACACAGCTACGCAAAACTTCACTTTTTACAGGGGGTTTGAATAATTTTGTTGTGACATGTTGGACGTGGGCCATAGAGAACTTGCATAAAATATAAACTAAAAAACATAGTATATGTAATGTAACATAATATACATATCACAAAAAACTGTTATATAATTCCGTTTGTAAGAAATAAACAATTAAAATTGCTCCGAAATTGAAAATACGTCACGTGACCGAGAGAGCCACGTAACGTCATCTGTCGGGGATTTTACCGCGGTTGACGCCGTTCTATGCATTTTAGCAGGTTCTAAGGTGATTAGATGCTTGTGTCCTTAGTTTCTAATTTACTTTTAATAAAAATATTGTATTTTCTGCTTCATTATGTTTAAATAAGGAATTTAAAACGCTCATAGTATGGTAATTTACGGAAGATAGGTAGATATGTAGTGTTCCGAGCAGGGGAGGTTCATAGTTCATTTATTCCTAATTTTTTTGTACGGCACATTTTAAAAATGTTACCTAAAAATCATGATTTCGATGACTTTTTTACATAAAAAAGGTATTCTCCTTAGGAGAAAAATCGATTTATTTAAATCATTACCTCAACTTATATCGAATTGTGTTTAAACTGAAACATCAAAGTAGTCTTATTACGAACAAATACTTGAAGTTAAAAAAAGCATCAAGAAACTTATGGTTATTTTAAAAATAAATTGACAATGACGTTTACCATTTATTGCAGTGATCATTGATCGAGCTGATAAGTTGTATTTTCTGTAAGGTGTAAATTTTAAAAGATGGCAGATTATTTTTTAGCGGAGTTAGCTGATATGCATATTATGTACGGCAAAGCTAATGGTTGTGCTCGAAAAGCTCTCAGGTTGTATCAAGAATATTTTCCAAACCGTCAAATTCCTTGTAAGAAATTATTCATTAATTTACATCAACGATTAAGAGAAAACGGCACTTTTAGGCCAAATATGAATGATACTGGAAGAAGCCATACTACTCGAACTCTACAAGCAGAAGAAAGAGTGCTGGAATGGGTTGCAGCTAATCCAGGCATAAGCACAAGAAAAATTACTTTACAATGCAATTACAATTGCCCTAAGAGTATAATATGGCAAATTTTACATGAACAAGTTCTTTATCCAAACCATATACAAAGAGTTCAGACGCTTAAACCTCGAGACTTACTTCTTCGGGCTTAGTTTTGTGAGTGGATGCGGAGGAAATGCCATCAAGACCGTTCTTTTCTCAATAAAGTCTTGTTTATGAATATATAATAATGAACTACCTGTAGTTTTAATATGTGTTGCCCCCATAAGCATATCTACTTTCGGTAAATTATCAGATTTACCCTTCGAAAACCCTCTTCAATTATAGTTAAAAGCCTAATCAAGTACATTTATTTAAAAATAATCCAGAAATCACTTGCTTATTCGGCAGAAAAATGACATTAGTTTTTTTAACAACTTAACAAACTACTACCTACGTTAAACATCCTTCACAAACAGAGATAGACAGATGAGAACATAATATAAAAAAGGACAACAATGTAGATTTGCTGTAACGTTGGTCCTAGATTTTACTGCATAGTCACGTACCCCCGGTGTTTCCCAGCGCATTCACCAAATCGTACTAGAAACATTTTTGAAATTAAAAAAAAAATTATCTTCAACAGTTTTTACGGTGGTGCTCTACCAAAGTGATACCATAAAACATTTATAGAAACTTATCCTATTATCCATTGCGGATCTCCAATCAAAATAACAGCTTCACAGGGTTTTTTGAACTACCAAATTAACGTTATTCGTTTAATCGTTAATGTTAATAATCCGATTGCGTGGAACTTTAATAATTAATAATAAAATAATAAATTATACTCAGGGCGTAATATTGTATATATCGAAGTTTTCAATGTAATTGAGCATATATATATAATTAAATATGTGCAAGATCCCTATTGGGCTTATATTCACATATTACCAAAGTGCTACAAGAATTTTTGAATCCCGTAAGGTTTTAAAACACCGAAATCAATTATATTTCTTCGTTAATAACCTGAAATAACCACAAATCATGTTAAAACAACATAATATTCGAGATTAAATAGCTGCTATGTTATTACTTACAATAAACAAAAAGCCACATATAGGTATAACAAAACAAAGTCGTGGTGATTTACATGTTTTATTTTAAACGTCATATAATGTTCGTAAAACAACAGCTATATGGAACAGTAGGTATCTATTGTTTTAACTTCTCAGTTATTATGTAATAAAAATGCTGTAAATATTAAAGCTTCACAAAATAAATTTTAAATGATAAATAAGTGTTGAGTCTATTTTAGAATTTTTCCCAATCTCCAACATTTTAAAAATTAAAGATTTAAAATTTATAGGTGAAAGAAAAGGTTTATTAATAAAAACTAAGATTTTTTAAAAAATAGTAACGAAAATGCGAACCATAGATTGTGATGTCGGGCCGTGGTATTATTATGATTTTTGTACTGGTGTATAGAAATATATTATGTAAATGATTTGGATCTGTGGTAGGTAAGTCCTGTTCAAAAATAACAATTTGCCCCGATTTAAATTCAACCACTATTGTAATTTTGTATCTAATTAAAGTCAAGGTTTCGGCTACTTTTGGTTTTTTATACTTTAGTCATAAGTCATAAATAAAATAATTGAATACTTACTTTTCCCATCATCATACCAGCCATCATACATGCGGCAGCTCCTCCTATCATCATCATTCCTTTACCACCCCCCTTGCCACCACCACCACCTTTCTTTCCCCTTCCTATAAATTAAGTATTTAGTTTTAATATTATTTTAATACTTTGTATACAAAGTAGAGCAAAATCATTTTAGGTGGGTTCTTACACAACATCATTTAGGTTTACCCAAAATATTAGTTCAGAAATGGTAAGATATCACGCTGTAGTTTCGCATTTAACGACGGAGACTACTGTGTCCCGAAATCACAATAATATAATATGATAGAAAAATTACAAAATAAAATAGTTTGCCAAAGGAAGCACTAAATTTTAATATTAATTCAAAATATCTTTCATACGCTTTGTAGTTTTTTGATAGGAATCTATATTAATACATGTTATTTAGTCAGCAAAATAACAAGTATTTTCTACAGTTAGGTGACACATTATTCGATGAATTTAAATATCTCAACTTGGTAAAGAGGACGTCCGAGTTATTTCCTTTGGTTTACTTAGGATGCTTTTAAATGTCTGATTAATGCAAATAAAAACCTTGTTGTAATACAAATACCATAAAATTGTAATTTCCGCATAAATTCTGTTAACTCAATTAGTTCTTATTTAGTTTTTACAGTAATTAATTTGTTCTTAGCGCGATAGGCTAATAAAGGTATATTGAAATAATTCAATTAATTTACGTTTATTAAGAGCTCTTACCTTCAACAGCGTCATCAACATTAAGCCTGATTGTACGCGATTTAAAGAATTCCATAAGTTTATCATAAAGGGCATCCCCCAATTGTAAGCTTCGCTTACTTACTTCCGTAGATAACAATTGATTGCCAAGAGTCTGATTCCAGTTATAAGCGTAATTTTTTTCTATACTTATAAAACCGAGCATTATGGCTTCATCGGTATGAGTGGATTCGTTTAATGCTTCTAGTGCTCTTTCTTTTAAACACACTCCGGGAAACTTATTTACTAAACACTCTTTGATGGACACAGCGATTTTGTATAGTTCCGAAATGGTGTCAGATTTTGCACTTACACTAGATAAAGATAAGACCAGAAACAGAAATACAATTTTGAACTGCATATTTTTAAATTTGGTGGTTAGGAGGCATAAAATGCACTAAAGATGAGTGGTGTGTCAGATATGGTTTTATATGTTACTAAAAATTCACGGTTCAAAAATTAGTAACCGTTTGTTGCATTATGAAATAAGTGCATCTTGTTTCTTCTAAAGATTACTCAGGGTGTTGATATATAATTAGCAAACTATAAATTATTTTTACCAGGGTTATTTACTAGTATTGTACACATTTTTAGGACTACTAGTATTTTAGGTATACAGGGTCGTTGGTATGTATGGAGACGGTCGATTATTTCTTAAAGCACAGCAGCTAGCAAGAAATATTTCAGATAAAAGTTTTACGGTTTTCTATAGTCTATTAGAATTTAAAAAAACTAAGTATACAGGATGAGTCAGAAAGCCGTAGAGAAATAAACTTACTTTTTTTTTAATAGAACACCCTATATCTTAGAATATTTTTGGATTTAACATAAAATTATAATTATTTTTTAATAAGTGCATTATAAGTCTAAACCTAATAGCTTCCGAGATATCGACTTTTAAAATATGACATTTTTGAATTTTGACAGCTTCTAGCATTCTAACGCTACGCCATAGAGCAAAACGGCTTACACGTCCCTATCTTACTTTTTTATTGTCTTCCCAAAAATACCAACTTCCGGTTAAACCGGAAGTAATACCTATATTTCCGGCATTTGAGCAACATCCGGTTTAACCGGAAGTTGACACTTTTAGAAAGATATCATTTTTCAAAAGCCGATATCTCGGAAACTATTCAGTTTAGACTTATAATGCACTTAATAAAAAATAATTGTAATTTTATGTTAAATCCAAAAATATTCTAAGAGATAGGGTGTTCCATTAATAAGAAAAAAACTTTATTTCTCTACGGCTTTCTGACTCATCCTGTGTACTTAGTTTTTTTAAAATTCTAATAGACTATAGAAAACCGTAAAACTTTTATCTGGAATATTTTTTGCTAGCTGTTGTGCTTTAAGAAATAATCGACCGTTTCCATACATACCAACGATCCTGTATAGTTATTTTATTACGTTGATTAAAATTTTAAGTAGGTATATGAAAAATACAAAGTTACTCTATAAATTAATTTTAAAAAAATCGCTGTCATCTTGCATATTTGCTTGATTAATATTTTCTGTTCCCTTTGTTCTTTCAATCGTTTTAAATTACCTGTGTATATTGTACTTCCGGCATTTATTGCTTCTTGTGGCAGTCCATTATTACAAGTAATTGAGTTTCTTTCCGGCAAAATCGTTCATCCAACGTAAATACGTAGCAAGATTCCAAAAATATCCAGTTACCCGACAAATTTACCTGCATTATCATAACGTTCATGATATAAGTTGATGTTCGGTTTTTATTTACTATCAGTATACGCGCCTTTTCGCAACAACTCCTACAATACAAGGACGAGGTGCTCAAGCGGATTTGACGTCACGGTCCGGCAGCCGATCAGCATGTATTTCGGTATGGCCAGATCATCCATTCATCGTCATTTGAGAAGTGGTAAAAAAAAGGAGTGTTAATGTTAACACCCGGATCAACATAATTTACCACATTTTTACACTTATATGGGACCAAAGTTGTTGAATTAAATTTGCCTATGAATTTAACTCTTTAGAAAGTTAATTTTGTTAAATGGGTGTTATTTATTCCATTTTACACTCTATCAGGAGAATTAAATACAATGACAATTAACAACACCATATTAGCGTGTAAATAAACCCTGATAGAAGGTTATTTTAACACATTAAGTGTAAAACTTATTCTTTAGTCGTTTTTTTATACGGCCCCGGGGTAAAAATACCTAAACCCGTTTTACCGAAAAGACAGGCGGCAACAAGTGGTGTGAAATTTGAACGTGATATAGAATAATGTTAGATTTAAATTAAAATATAGAAACAAAGCAAAGTTCTGTAAAGTGCCAAATAAGAGTGCCTCTTATGAGGATCTTGTTAAATTGGGTAAGCATATTAACGAAATTTAACAGAAACCTTACTAATAAGTACGCCATTTTTAAAAAACTAAGTAGGTATTTGCATTGTTACAGTTTTCCTTTTAGCTTTTAGCTACATATTTTACTTCATAGATCTCTAAATAAATATATGATTAATATAATACTCGTCATTTTCATTATTTTATATTGTTTCAAAGCATACTTTTATTTAGTCGTTTAGTGTTCTAAGTATACATATATTTATTATGTTATTTGTTTTGTTAAGCTTAACAATGAGATACATTAAACGTAGATATATATATATTATGTTTAATTTACTAAATTGTTAAACTATATACTAGGTGTGTCATTTTGTTCAACTAGTTATAATAATTATTAATTAGTGTAAACAAATCATTGGGTTTTTAGTTCTGTTGTAACCATCATTTTGTTTATAAATAAACGATAAATAATACTCAATATTTTCGTTCATTTAACAAACCTTTTCCAAGCGATCTGAAGATTTATATATGTTAGGGGCTACTACTTTCGGCTTTGATTAACTCATTCAATCATGTATCAAACTAAGCCGATGTTAATAATGTAAAACATCTTGAATGCATAATTTTTTACATTTTAATTATAAACGCCCGGTTAGTTTGATACGGGATTAAATGACTTAAACAAAGTGGAAAGTATTCTAGCCCTGGGTAGATTATTTTATTACACTCACTATAGCAAAGTCGCACCCAAATAAAATAAAATTTACACTACAATAATATGCTATTTACACTAATTAATCACAAATTACCATAAAAAAAATGGTTTACTTACACCTCTCATTATTTTTTTTTACGCTTTTTTACAAGATATACTGATTGGTTAATATACCCTATTGAGTGTGGTCCTATATGTATCACCATTGAGTGTTAAATTTAACACTAACTTTTTACTGTGTACGTTAACTTAGTTATTCACACAGGTCTAATATAATTTCACAACCTTATTTAATTTGGATACCCTAAAGGCAAACTGATAACGTCGCACCAGCTGATACTATTATTTCAGCATTTTTCGTGCGAATTTGTTCCTGTTTTGGTATAAAAATACAGTATATTATCGGTTTTAAATTGTAGAATTAGTGTTGTCAATTATTTTCGATAGGTTTGTTGGTGTTTTAGTGTAAAAGTACCGGAAAATACTGTGCATTATGGGTTTAGTGTGATAAATCATTTTCGACATATTTGGTTGTGTTTTCGCAGTGAATTATCGGTTGTGTGCTTGTTTTGTTTTCCAAAAAGTGAGGAATGTGATGCGTCGTGACAATTTTATCCCAGGGGAGAATAAGCAGAGTATGTCGGTCTCATTTTATAGAGGAGGATTTTATCTGGCAGATTTTTTAAGAGATCACGGGAACGGGCAAAATCGTTTCTGTGAATTTCTTGAGAAACTTTAAAGTACACAGTGATATTTTAGCACAAGGGCTGCAATAATTTATCTCTGAACAAATAAAATAAAGAACTTTGTCAAAAGAATGATACAGATATTCAACTTTCAAGTGTGTCTGTAATCATTTTTTAACCGATCTCCATATTGATGGGGGGGGGGGGGGCTTATACGCAAAATATTTTTAAATATTTAAAGGAGCAAGACAAATACGTTTCTCTGCTAATGGATACAATTCATATCAACCCTTATTTGAACTATAAAAGGGAAACCTTGGTAAAAATAATAATGAATTGTTGGCAACAACCGAATACCTATTTTTAAAATCATTCTCAACCTACTGTACCTACCTATAGCGATCCACATTTAGGTTTTTAGCCATGTTAATTGATCATAATATTAAGTAATAATGATCTAAAGAGCATAGGTAAATTTTACACAAAATCATAAATCCAACAAAAAGCATATACTATTATATCGTATTTGCTTAATCGTCGGTCCCCGGGTGATGACATCACAAATGAGAGCTTTGTCTTTGTACTGTAGGAGTTATTGCTTTTTTGGCAACTTGAAAAAGCAAATAAGTATAGAACCTGAAGTAGTTCATGATTCATTAATTTAACAATTTCTCAATACCCCCGGTAGATGCACCCTAATTAAAAGGTTAACGATTAAGTTTACAGCCTGTTAATTTTTTGCACCATGCGATGGTTCAGATAAAGTTTGTAATAAAACCGGTGTGCATGATACACTAAAATAAAGATGTCGCAGATATTATCGTAATTTAATGGGTATATGATTTATCTTTATTGATAGTTTATATGCATCAGGTAAGTTGAATTAGATTTAGTGGTTCACACGAATGATGATTTAATAATATAATTAGTTATTTAAGAATTGTGTTAAATAAATGTACAGGGTCTTTCAACGAGGACTGAACAGGGGCTCATTTTTGAGCTTCCTTGTATTTAAAGAAATATCCAAAATAGCCAATCGATGTACTTTTTCCTGCAGAATTCAAAAATGAAACCAAAAATTTATTTGAACCAGACACAAAAGAGTTACGCTATGGATAAGGTGTTTTTTAAATGGAACATAGCTTTTTTTATACGATTTTTGGAACGAGTGATTTTTTTTTGTCCGTTCTGATTAAAATATTTAATATTGTGACAGCTATTTTTATTAAATTTTAATGTTTTATCCAGCATAATTTAACTTTAACCTGTTTGAAACATACACTAGGTAATAAAGGTATAATCACCTTTGAATCCTTCAAAGTCAAAAAATTTGACAAATTTACTATAATATTGCCGAAATGAAATATTCATTAGATGAGAGATTGCAGATTGTTATCTTGTTCTACAAATGCCAAGAAAATGCAAGAGAAGCAAGGAGAAGATTTATTGCAAATTTATATTCGTCAATACTATTCTAAGGATAAAGAACCTATTTAAGGAAAATAAAACATTACATGACAGAAAAAGAAATCCAGAAAGGAATAGAAATCGAGACCGTGCCATTGTGAATTATTTTCGACTGAATCCAACCAAATCAATTTCGGACGCAGTTCGGGACGTTCAATACGGCGGCGGTGTAAGACGCAGAAGAGTTACCCAAGGAACTGTTCACAGGACTTTAAGAAATCATAAATTTAAGTATTTTCATATCCTTCCACTTCAACATCTAACACCGGCACAAAAAGAACTTCGCTTCCAATTTGTTTCCCAAATTGTGATTCGGAAAGAAAACGAAGACCCTAATTTATTCAGAAATATCTTATGGACTGACGAAGCCACATTCACAACATAGGGAGTTTTCAATAGACATAATAATCATCACTGGGCCGTTGGAAATCCAAGAAAATTTCAGACAATTAAGTTTCAAGGAAGGACTTCAATCCATGTTTGGTGTGGCATAAAAAATAATAGAATTTTGGGACCAATATTTTTTAACGGGACTTTAAATGGACAGAGATACTACGAGTTCTTAGAAAACGAAATTGAGAACTTTTTGAAAGATTTACCATTGGAAGAATATCAAAATTTAATTTGGCAATATGATGGGGCCCCTCCGCATGCCGTGCGTGAGGTTACTCAATATTTAAACGGACGCCATGAAGAATGGATTGGTAGAAATGGAACCTATGCTTGGCCACCCAATAGTCCCGATTTGTCAATATTAGACACATTTCTTTGGGGCCATTTAAAGAACGTGGTATACAAGCAGCGAAACCACGATATTGAAGAGATCATGCAGAAAATTGTGAATGAAATAAATCGCCTTAACCAGGAAAATCACAGTATAACAGCAAGTTTGGAAAGGCTACAAAGAGGTTATCGCACATGTTTCGAGAACAACGGAGGTCACATTGAACAATTAAATTATTAATGTTTTTTTTTTAAATTAGTATAGAGTTGGATTTCTTTTTCTGTCATGTAATGTTTTATTTTCCTCAAATAGGTTCTTTATCCTTAGAATAGTATTGACGGATATATTTCTGTGAAAATTTGCAATAAATCTTCTTCTTGCTTCTCTTGCATTTTCTTGGCATTTGTAGAACAAGATAACAATCTGCAATCTCTCATCTAATGAATATTTCATTTCGGCAATATTATAGTAAATTTGTCAAATTTTTTGACTTTGAAGGATTCAAAGGTGATTATACCTTTATTACCTAGTGTATGTTTCAAACAGGTTAAAGTTAAATTATACTGGATAAAACATTAAAATTTAATAAAAATAGCTGTTACAATATTAAATAAAATATTTTAATCAGAACGGACAAAAAAAAAATCACTCGTTCCAAAAATCGTGTAAAGAAAGCTATGTTCCATTTAAAAAACACCTTATCCATAGCGTAACTCTTTTGTTTCTGGTCCAAATAAATTTTTGGTTTCATTTTTGAATTCTGCAGGAAAAAGTACATCGATTGGCTATTTTGGATTTTTCTTTAAATACAAGGAAGCTCAAAAATGAGCCCCTGTTCAGTCCTCGTTGGAAGACCCTGTACATGTACCCTTGTGTGCTGATTAAGTCTTGGTTATTAAAAATATGGCGAAATTTTTTTGCGGTTTACTTGATTGTTAAATTAAATTTTAGCTATTGAATGTCATATTGGATGTTGAAATTGATAACAAATTACTTACACCTTTTACAATTTTTGTTGTTTGATTAGCCAGCGATTTTCTTTAAATTATGATAGAAAATTTTAAGTTGCAGCTTCAAAAGACGAAAGTCAAAGTTAATGAACCCAATGTTTTCTTCTTCATAATAACATAAATATTTAGAAATAAGTCATGCTTTTCATGTATGGTTAGGTCAGTTCAGATAAAGATATAATGTATGTTACAGTTTTTGACCACATCTTTTTTGGTAGAAATAATTGAGAAATTGTCCTGTGTAATATCGGACACTTACTATTAAAAAACACCATATATTTATTTTTAGACTTGAATACAATGTTCAAAAGAAATACTTTCGATATACAACCAACCCTATCTTTATTTAGGTACTATTAAAACGGGATTTTCCTTTACAAAGTTATCATGAATTCTAAATTGCGTATTTCTACATTCTAAATAAACGAAACTCAGAACGAAGGACTAAGGAACTACACACGAATGAGAAATGCCAACGAAAAATTGATATTGAATTGGAATAATTAGATTTATATAATTATTTAGATCGTGTTTTTACAGGAAAATCTGAAATTAATAGTTATTTATGGTACAAGTGTGTTATGTTCACGGTGGGAAATGTTTAGCCCTCAAGGCCGTAGTCCGAGAGGGCTAATTCCCGAGTGACTTATATGACCTAACACACGAGTGCTATACAAAATTTTATCCAACACTTGATGATATTAATTAAAAATAGAAAATTATATTGTCTTAATGTAAACTGGTTAAAACCCTGTATTATATTTTATTTGACATATTTTTGAATGACAAATTTGACACGTAAAAGTAGGCTAGTGTGATAATTGTTGTTATGGAATTGATTAATAACAAAAATTAAAAGAGAGTAAATCAAATTATTATTTTTGTCATTTTCGATGGTGGTTTTTCAAAAATAAAAAAATTCCAGCCGAAATTCAAAAAGAAGCTGACCTAGCGTGTTCATTTATTGTTCCCCACAAGTCAAGAGATAGTAATGAGAAAACCTTCAAAGAATTTATCGACTGGTGTGATAAAAGATGTGCCTGCGTGAGTTATAATCATAGCCCACTAGTAAGTTATGGTTATAACCCACGTGTGAGTTATAAGCTGCTTTATTAGTCGAAAATCGAACTAATAATGTTTACATGATATGTAAGTGTTGGATAAATAAATATACAACACTGGCAATATTTGAACACGTGAATCAGGCCGATTGTATAAAATTCTATTTTGTGGTTAGAAAAAAATATCTATCTTCGTGTTAGTTATCAAATCCATGACAAATATGCTAAACAAAACAATATATGTATTTACTGATTACTACACAAAATTATTCTAAATATATACGGAATTTTAATTCGCGCATTACATTCTTCTTTTTGGCCAATTAACAATGCGTTGTTTAATTGTACTTGTACTCGACCCGACTTGAAGAACTTTATTATAAAAAATATTACACTTAAGTTTATTTTGTTTATGGTCTTATGTATATGCAATTAAATTGATTTTGACTTTTGCGTGAATCAGCATGCTCTACACAACTAAAATATTGTTGGCAATGCGGTGTTGCCGCTTCTACTAGTAAGTAGTAGTAGCTTTGATATTTAAAAGAAACAATCTATTTAAATTGCTTTCTTTGGTCGTTTTTATGCACCGTACATTTATCATAAAAGTGAGCTTTGCATCTAAGACCGTACTGCTAAGCGGTAGAGCTTAATACCTGTTAAGTGTCAGTAAATACCAGCTGTACCAATCACTGAGTTATTCCGTCATCTTTAACTGTCGTCACAAGTAAATTGATTCATCGCTAATTTATCCAATTTAATGAATAATTCACGCAATGGGTTTTACGAAACAGCACAATAAAATTATAGTTGAAGCATATTTTCCAAACGGGGTTAGAGTAAATGGTGAGTGGCAGTACAATCAGCGATTATGCATGGACGATTTTCGTGAAAATTTTCCTAACGTCGATTTTACAGCTAGGAATGTTTATTACTGCCTAAATGCTCTATTTAGGGAAACAGGTTCTATACTACATAAACAAGGAGCTGGAAGACCATCTGTAAGAACAGAAGAACTTGTTGCAAACGTTCGTGAAATAATGCAAATATAATAATAATAATAATTTTTCGTGGTATCAGCACAGATTTAACCCCTTTACATTTTTCTTGTGGGCTTATCTTAAGATTAAGGTGTATGTTAACCGACCAAACAATATTGAAGATTTAAAGAACATAATAAGAGGCGAAATAAGATTGATAGAAACCTTACGTCGTTAATAATGTACTGCAAGAATTTGAAGATCGTCTCAGGTACTGCTAGACTGTTGGTGGAGGTCATTTCCAATATTTAATAAAGAGACTTTTAGTTTCTTTTGAATTTTCTTTTCCTTTCGCTAATAACTCGCCACCGCGGCACCGGCTGAATTTAAGTATGTGACATATTTCATGAAATATGTTAAGAAAGTTATCTAGAATCTAAAAAAACGCTATAAAATAGGGTTATCCCTTTAAAAAAATAAACTAAACCGTCATAACTTGTTTTTGGGATAACAAGTATACATGAAATATGCTTCAAAAAATGCACAACAAAAATAAAAATTAACCGGTTCGAAGGTTTTTTCTAAAAAAAAACCATGCACCATCTTATTCCTACTTTATATAAATGATCTTTCTAATCTGAACATATCGGGTTCGTTTACAATGTTTGCTGATGATACGACGGTTCTATGGCATGGCGGCGACACCAAAGAGTTGGAGGCCAATGTTGCCAGAGATGTATTGAAAATTAAAGAATGGTGTGATTCTAATTATCTAACTCTAAATATATCCAAAACAAATATAATTTCCTTCAAATGTTAAATAAACGAAATTTTATTAAATAATCAAGTTGTGCAGAATTTGAACGTAACTAAATTTTTGGGCTTGCATATTGATGACAAACTAAGGTTTGAGACTCATATTCTGCATTTAAATAAAAAATATCTAGAGGTTGTTTTGCATTACGTGTCATATCTCGAGAGCTGGATATGTCCATGGCGAGGAATGTATATTTCGCGTTGATTGAATCTCATTTGCGTTACGGGGTGTGCTTCTGGGGATCTTGTTCAAGTCAGCTGTTTAATATGATTTTTGTTTCTCAAAAGCGGGCCATCCGATCCATGTGCCGGATAAAATCGAGTGAGTCCTGCAAACCTTTTTTTATATCCTTAAACATCTTGACTCTACCATCTATCTTTATACTCGAAACTGCTTGTCTCATACATAATAAATATAAGCAAGAAATTGAGACTACCAGCTTGTATGCATCTCGCTCTTCCCATTTAACTGCTTTACCTATTCCGTCTTCAACTTTAACGAAAAAATCAATTATATTCAATAGCAAAAAACTATTTAACCATCTTCCTTTAAATATCAGAATGATTGAAAATCCTATTAAGTTTAGAAGACAAATAAAAATGCAATTGGTTGGAAAGGCCTACTACTCTGTTGAGGAGTTTTATAATGATCGTTTGGATTAGTTTTTACTCGTGTTGTACATTGAAATTTTTTTTTTACTTTTTTGACGTTTCGATTCTCTACAACTTACCTTTTCTGGTTGTTGTATATAGTATTTTTTGTACTCTTTGTAACTATAATATAGATTTTATTCTACCTACTATTGTCTATACCCAGGGTCTGACCAACGTTATGTCCGCTAAATTAGATTAACTCGCTTTGTAAGTAACATTTTGTTTTATTACAATAAAGCTGTTTTTGACTTTGACTTTGACTAAATGAATTTGTCCCAACCTTTACGTTCTCACTGTATAAGAAAAAAAGAAAACCTTTACCTAGCATAAATGTTAAGGGGACAAGTTATTATGGTGAATTACTTTGTTCCTAAGGCTTACGGCTACAAGCTGTCACTGGTCACAAAGTTAAATTGTCATACTCCACTCTATTCATCATACAAAGCTTGCCAAGGTTTTGAAGACCCTACACCTTATATTTAGCTACCCTACATATACAAGAATATACACATCTATTTAGAGTAGGCCAAGAGTGCACTTATGCAAACAGTAAGTTACCATTCATCAAATGCCACATTAATTAGCCTTAGATAAATCTCTTAAAAACGATTATTAACTTATTCTAGATCAGGTATTATTTTTACTATAATAAGGTCTTAAGAATAAATTGTTTAAGAGCTACCGTTATCGTAAAAAGTATATTTTTCATTGTTAATGTAACATTAACATAGTTTTGTGATATACAGTTTATTGAAATACTTATTACTTCGATCGAATAGCGAATAATGCAGCTTTCAGTGTGAGGTCACATCAAAAATCGGTTTGTCAGTTTTGTTTCTTTGCTTTTAAATATTACGGTTAGATGTTGAATATACTGTGATTTACTTTTGGTGGAGCCACACCTTTAATATTATTAATTCATGGGGTTGTTTAATATTTTGGTATATCATATTATGTACAGGGTGTTCCAACGAGGACTGGACAGGGCTTATTCTTGACTTACCCTGTATTTTTGGAACATCCCAAAACAGGCAATCAAAGTATTTTCTTCAGTAGATTTTAAAAATCTCTTATTATCTTCAAAACCTCTGAAGTGCCTAAAAAATGAGATTGTTTTCTTACTTATTAAAAAAATCTAACTCGGTTGCCATTGATCATATTTCGGTGAATGTATTGAAATCCATTGGTGACTATATATTGTGTCCATTGACCTATCTGATAAGTAGGTATGTCATTGGATAATGCAATTTTTCCTGATATTTTTAAGACTGCTCGAGTTATTCCGCTTTATAAGAAAGAAGAAAAAGACAGATTAGATAATTAACGTCCAATTTCTCTATTAAGCTCAGCATCAAAAATTCTGGAGCGAATTGTTTTTAACCAAATTTCGATGTTTCTATCTACTTTCAATATTATTACAGAATGTCAACACGGTTTTTGCAAAGGAAAGAGTGTAACTTCGGCGATCATGAGCTTCGTTGATGGGCTACATAGTGCAGTTGATATTAATAAGAAATGATTGGATCTTTTTATGGACTTCAGTAAGGCCTTTGACCTTGTTGATCAAGTCTGGCTCGCGGCGAACGATGAATACGGCATAAGAGGTATGGTTGGTAAATGGCTGCAGTCGGATTTGATTGGTCAAGATCAGGTTGTGGATCTTGAGGGTATTAGATCTGATTAACGAAATGCATGCATTGGTGTTCCGCAGGGATCCATCTTGGGCCCTCTGTTATTCCTAATTTTTGCGAATGATCTCCCAGACTTGACTCATAATGAAAGAGAACTTGTTATGCTCGCTGATGACAATGCTTATTTGAGTTGTAGCAGTACCACCGAGAGTTCGATTATATTATTATGTGATATGCTTGCAAGATTCAACACATGGTTTGCCGGCAATGGGTTATGTTTGAATACAACCAAAACAGTGTTTATCAGCTTCACTTCGACGGGGCGGTCAACTTTTAATGAGAGTCTTCTTGTCAGGGCGAATGCTGGATCATTTGAAACAAAAGTACTAGATATACATATTGACAATGCCCTATCGTGGATCTTTCACTGCACTGAACTAAGTTCTAAAATTTCTCCGGTATGTTATGCCCTCTACCGCCTGCGTGGTGAGGTCGGCAGGAATATTCTCTTGTCTTATTACCATGCCCAATTTGTTTCTCGAGTGAAAAGTGGAATTTTGTTTTGGGTTTTCTCTTCATCGAATTTAAATACAGTGTTTTTAATCTGAAAGAAAGCTATAAGAAGTATGATGGGAGGGTCTAGTCGTCGTTCATGCCGGAGGCTATTATTTAAAACACTTAAACTGCCTACATTGCCGAGTTTATATATTTTAGAAGTTCTTATGTACGTAAAAAATAATCTAAGTAGTTTTTTATCCATGAAAAACGTTCATTATTAATGCACAACATTGCATTATTTGAGAGAAGCCCATTCGGCATGGGAACAAAACTCGACAATAAGTTGCCTAGGAAAATCAAAAGCAAAGCGAGCAAAGTACTTTTTAAGGAAATTGTATGTAATCTATTAATTTCTCGTGTTTTCTACAATGTTCGTGAGTATATGGGTTACGATTTGTTATCTTAGCTGTAATTTAGTATATATATTTTGTACTTATACATTTAAATAATCATTTTTCCGTAGTTGCCTGTGGCTAAAAGTGACTTTTTCTATACCTATTTCTTGCAATAAAAATGTATTTGCTTATTTATTTACTAAGTAGACTCAAAAAGCTTCTGCCCAATTTCTAAAAAACTAATATCGACAGAATAAAATTTAAATATATAAGAACTTCAAAATTATCTGTAAAATAATACTTTTCACACAAAAAGGCAATTTTTTTTAGTTTTCCTTTCTTCTATAATATGATATGATAGTAGGTTTTTGAATGTGCTAAATATAGGTTAAAATAAAAGTGGAAGATTGGACAGCTAAACTTAGATGACGTGTTACAGAGCACACGTTAAAATAAGAAAGAATATTGGTGGAAAAAAGTAGTGTAATCCTGGAAATCACACTCAAGGGAGACAAAGAGAACGACATCATATAAGGTGTAGCGGCAATTTAAAGAAGAAGTAAGAAAGCACTGGAGGAGGGCTGCATAAAGTAGAAGAAAATGGTGTCAGTTAGTAGAGACATATCATCAAAGATGGCGGAAAATGACTAAAGAAGAAGAATAGCAAGAATTTTATCTTTTTAGGAAAATAATCTCCTTTAACATTTTTGGACAAATCGAGCCTTATTTTTATCCCTCACAATAATGAGCTTTATACTTTTATATATTGTTTTTCTTTACTTGTGACAAGTCTATGAAAATCAAATGTAGAAAATTCGATGCATCCATAAAAAACGAAACCCGCCGTAAAAAAAATGTTACAAGAAATATAGCCTATTTTATTATAAAGAATAATGGACAAAACTCAACAAAGTGATTAATTATTCATAAAGTAAACAATTAAGAGATCAGCTTAAGAAACAGTAAGTTAACAAACAAACGAAATACGCTTTTAATCATGAATCTGGAAAATAAGGATATAATATTGGTCCTTAAGATTTCTCGCCTAATAATATGTTCTGTCTTTATTATTCTGCCTTATTGGGGAGAAATTGCCTTTTTCTTTTTTTCATCATCACTCCATGCGAAGTTTCTGCTATTTTTATGTTGCTGATTATCTTCAACAGACCTCTCTCCAAAGGGGTCTGGAAGACTTCCGTACAATTTTAATGGATCCACCACAGCTTCGTTCATTCCTCTATATTGTAAGTGATCCTGAGGTGAAAATTCCTCATTGTATCTAAAAATAAAAAATTGGTTAGAGAAAATTCTGGCAATTTATTTTTTTGCTACACACAAGCTTTAATATTTACCCTTTGTAGTAATTTCCAAAAGTCGTGGGGTGATGAAGCTGATGTTGATGAGCTCCATGATAATGATGTTCACTGGGGTATTGTTGACTGTTTCCCCCATAATTGAAGAGTAAGGAGCCAAGTCCAAAAGCGCTGCTGAGAATGAGCGCTAATTTGCTCAAAACTAGAGCCTTTTTAGCAATGATTACCAGGATTCCAAACATTATTGGCAATAATGTAGCTATATTAAATTTGAATCCTAGCAGAAGAGGTACCAGGAACTGTTTTGCAAGCAGCCTTCCTAAAATATGGAGTTAGGGTCCAGGGTATTTTCGCATTATTAAACAGCTTCTGCTAAGTTGGTTGCGAGAGATTAAAAATTTTTTTAAAATAATATAAAATGTATAGGATTGGACCGCAATCGTCAGAATCTTTTATAAGACAAAAATAATTGGGTGTCGCGTATGCATTTTATATAATCGCTTCAGTCGCTTTTGACACATTTAGTATAATATGATAATCAGGTTTGTTTGAAACATTTTTTATCGCAAGGGTTTGGAGATATAAAAGCCCATAAAATTAAACAAAAAATACGTTTTAAATCAATCAGTAGCATTTCGGTAATCAATGGATAGGTCAAGGTGGGTCTTTTATGGCCACCGATATCGCCCGACATGACTCCATTGGATTTTTTATGGGGAAATTATTTGACGCTAGGTCACACCAGGGAAGATCTGATAGGAAGAATAACACATCATTTCAATGAAATTCGAGGCAATGCTGGACTACTTGATATTTTTAATATTGGAAATGTCAACCCATGGTTTCTTAAATATTAATAGATGTACAAAACTTTAGTCAAAAGAGCTTGATCCACAATGGTCATAAAAAATGTAGAGACGAAGCCTATTTGCTTGTAACTATTGTGGAAGAAATTACTTATGCAGAAACACGAGTAACGGCGATTTTAATCGAGATACACCTGATGTGTCGATTTGCCTGCTATGCCATTTTGTCCTTATAAACATTTTTGAAGAGAGAAGAGAATTTTAAGCCATATTATCAAATTATTTAGCAATATGCAGGGTGTTTCGTTTAAAAAATATAAGGAATTGTTTAAAATACGCATATGTGATACTAGATTGTTTTTTCTTATGACAGTTTCTTACGATTTAAATCCATTTTTTGCTGTTTCTAACAACAGAGTCGGCTGTTTAATTATGAGAAAAGACCGTGAATAAAAAATATAAACTCTGTTTATGAATTAACTAAAAAAAAAGATTTTATATAATATAATGTTCTACTGCTGCTATCTATTGAGAGTTCTTAACCACATTTTCTTTTCAGTTCTTGCAGTAGAACTCTTCAAGTTCAATGTTAACCGCTTCTGTAGTGTAACGGACTTTCAGCGGTCGCGGAATGTTATTGACTTGGAGAAACGGGAGGTGCAGATTCACCGTAATAGTAGAATTGAAAACATTATTTATGAATGATATTAGGAAAATATGTATTTAATTTTTACTGATGATATTGAGAATAAAAAATAACATTTGGCAACGGTACAAATGGTACAATGTTAAAACAGCCAAAAAATGCTTATATTTTGGAATTACTCCAAAAGAATACTAACAATACACGCTTCCTGCTGCCACCTTACAAAGCACAACAGTATTAACGTCGCTATGAATGCATATGTTCAGATCAATGAACGAATAGCGTGTCGCTAAAGATATCTTGTGAACGAGTTAAGCGGTAAATTTCTTGAACAGCAAGGAGTTATTGAACTATCAAATAGAGATAAAATACTATTGCGCGCGACAGGTGGCGCCACTGAGAAATATTTAATTTTAAATTTTAAACTTCCAATTTAGAATAAAAATGATGGTGTTATTATAAATACATTGCATTACCTGTCTTGAAGCACACTCCGTACAATTTTTGAGTTCTGTGCTCCGTACGATCCCTAATTAACCTTAAAAGAGGAAGAACATGACTGAACCTTAAATTATTTCTTTAATTATTCATTCACCCAAAATTTTTGAAAATTCAAAACGTGTCAAACTCCAGATCCATTTCTCGTATGTAAATCCCTTTTAACTTGCACTTTTCTTGAACTAAAAAATATATAGATGCCATGATGCCAAACCTTTACATTAAAAGGAGTAGCTCTTCTCTTCTCTAAGCTAGACATGTACAAGTAACTACTGTTTAATAAATTGGTGAACATAAAAGTTTTTCAACTCCACTTTATTTATAAAAAAAACACATCAGTTTATGTAAAATCAGCCCTAGGAAATAAGCAGTAGGTAAACAAATAAATATCTACACAACAACATCCATTTTTCCTTTATAAAAATAATTAGTATTTTTTTTCCGTGGTAAAGTCGAAATACAAACAGGAATGTCACATTTTAAAACAAATTTTAGGTTGTGTCATTCGTTGTAGCCGCTGTAACGAAGTTATGTTGCTTAAATCAGGTCTACAACTTTATAGTCAATATAAGAAATACTTACAGCGCATTTTAAGGTACATAATCGCAATATCTATATGTATTGGACGTAATGGGTGTCCATGTTCATTTAGTGTGTAATTTTTCGATATCTCATATTCATATAACGAACAGCTTTTAAAACAAAAATCAAGGGACTGTTAAAGGAGGATGTTTTAAAAATATTTTAACATTGAAAATGTTTATATTATCGCACGGGCACGTAGTATGGGTACGGAATTCGAAATTCTTGTGTTGCATTTGTCCCTGACGTCACACCGAGTTAAATGATCGGGATCAGACCAAGTCGAGAGTAATCGTATGGTTTCGCTGGAGCAGTCAGCGGGTGCAGCAAGCTGGCGTTCGCGATCGAGCGTAGCCTGCGTAGCATCGTAGCAATTGGCCGTCGCCACAGGATGGTTTGGCTGGGGCGGCTGGAGCGCGCTTCAGATCATATTCTTCGTAGTGAAAGCGCTTATGTATGACTTAAAATGAACGCCGATAACATTAGTTGCATGCTGTTGTTGGAGGAAGAAAACGAAAAGGAGATGTTAGCCCAAATTCCTCCATTTCGACAAACGTCATATTAACACTTGAATTTATACTATAGGTACCATATTTAAATCAAAGCTGCAGCATACCAAGTAAACAAATCAATTTGATTAAGACGTTAAAGTATCAAAGCATTTTAAAATTGTATCATTAGTTGGTATATCCGAAAAAATATCAAAATTAGAAAAAAGTCAGTGGCGTGCATTTTAACATTGAAAATGTTTATATTATCGCACGGGCACGTTAGTATGGGTACGGAATTCAACAAAATTCTTGTGTTGCATTTGTCCCTGACGTCACACCGAATTAAAATGATCGGGATCAGACCAAGTTGAGAATAAACGTATGGTTTCGCTGGAGCCGTCAGCGGGTGCGGCTGGCGTTCGCGATCGAGCGTAGCAATCGGCCGTCGCTACAAGGTGGTTTGGCTGGCGCCGCTGGAGCAGCGCGTTTCAGATCATATTCGTATTTCGTAGTGGAAGCGCTTATCTATGATTTATAATGAACGCCGATAACATTAGTTGCATGCTGTTGTTGGAGGAAGAAGACGAAGAGGAGATGTTAGCACAAATTCCTCCATTTCGACAAGCGTCATATTAACACTTGAATTTATGCTATACCATATTTAAATCAAAGCTGCAGCATACCAAGTAAACAAATCAATTTGATTAAGACGTCAAAGAATCAAAACATTTTAAAATTGTATCATTAGTTGCTATATCAAAATTAGAAAAAAGTCAGTGGCGTGCATTTTTTGTCAATAATATCCGTTGAAGTGTTTCCCGGGACGCCACTAGACTTTATAAATTTAATCTAGTTAGGGCTAATTAAGCCTCTTATCATTATGAATGACGGTACCAAATTGCAATAAAATTGGGAAAAGGATATTTACAGAAATAAAAAAAAAACGATTTTTTTAAGAAAAACTTTAACCCTCTGTACATCAAAACGGGGCAACTCCGGACACATATTCAGGTTAATTCAGGTTAGCACTTCTTAAACACCCTGTATACAATCAAATACAACGGTCAAAAATACAAATATTTATATCAAAATATTGATAACAAACAATAACACCAAACGATACAATGGAATAATGCGAAAATCACGGGTAAACTAAATTCAACCCTGTCGCCCAGGGCCTTTTAGTTTTATTGCCGCTTGACCAATCGAAAAAGAGTTACGGTTGTCATTAAGTACTGATCAATATTTCCTTCGTATGCATAATCTTGGATTTGAATATGGTATAGGGTAGACTGGGGCAAGTGTAAAAATGGGTTAAGTGGAAAATCAGAGCGCCAATCAGGCAATATTGAAAGTTTACTTGTCTGTGTGGTTCGAGGCAACCAACTATACGTTAGCGCTGTTGAATTATCTTCTCCCGGCGAGTTACCAGGTGTTTTTTTCTTTCTGAGTAGTCATTTGTAACATAACCTCCGAATCGGTCCGTTGAATAGTGTGTGATATCTCCATAAAAAATTGGTCAAAGGTAAAAACTTATAATATACTTTTAGTTTTATTGCATTTTCTTATGTTTAGTCAATTGTTGTAGCTTTAAAATCCTATATACCGACCAAATCTAAAAGCGGTTTTTACTCACGAACAGGTTTGCACTTCCCCCATAAAAAACATAATGTGGGGCATGTGTGAAAGTTGTAATGGGTCCTTCTTCTAATCCAAGGAAACGAAAGCGCTTAATTCAAGGTGGCCAAACCATTGCAGGTACTATCGCAAGTAGTCAGTCAAAAATCTCTACAAGTTCATCTACTATATCTAAACCAGCTATGAAAATTGACCGAAAGAGTAAACAAAGTCGGCCAAGTCCGTATCAATTTGAATCCAGCTCCAGTGAGTCAGATTATGAAAGTGTACCTTTTATGGAATCGGATCAAAGTTTCACTTTAGAATCGGATTGCGAAGATCAGATTCCTGAAATACACAAAGACAATATTTCCATTGAAGACTGAGTACTGGTTAAATACACATTACCAAAGGCAAAGAAACATTTTATTGGCCAGGTAAATACTGTTGACAACGGCTTTGAAATCAAGTTTACTAGAAAACTAAAATACAATTTTTTTATGGCCACTCACCGATGATGTCGATGTAGTATAGCTAGACGATATAGTGACTCGTTTACCTGAACCGGTAGTAACACGCCGAGGAGGTTTTCATTTTAATGTGAAATTTGCGGGATACAATATTTAACAAGCTCCATAAAATTATTCGAATTTTTAAACTTTAATTTTCTTTTCTGTTTTACTTTCTCCTTGGGAATAACTCCTACTGTTTTAGAGATTAAAGCCAAACATTGGGTTTTGAACGGATAAATACGTTTATAAAAATATTTTCTTGTTATTAGGATTTTTTTGAGGTTTATTATTTTTCAGAGGTTCCTTCTAATTTTTCGTTTTTATGATTTCCTTGGCTAACTATTTCCCAACAATAAAAAGTTCATAACTTCCCAGATTTTTATTTTTTTTTAAGTCTGTAAAAAGAAAAATTGGCATGGGAGATATAAACTTCATTTACACTTTCCCATTACCACTTCTGCGAACATGCATGGAAATTGTATTCCGATTTTACACTTTCCCTTTTTGGGGTACCTAAGTTATGCAGTATGAAAAGTAAACATATTAAACTATTACTTTCTTACAAAGACACTTTTATAAATATTGTATATTTAAAGTAGGAAGGAAATAAACTTGAACTATTAAAAAGGGCTTCGCAGTTGCCCCAGTCTACCCTAATTATAAGCTTTGTAATGTAATGCTGAAAAATAAACAGAATGGTTTTGTAAACTTTACCGTTCTTCCCTACACTTGCTGCCACTTTTTTTCATGCATTTTCTTTCATTACAACATTTTTGTAATTTTCGTTCTTAATTGTAATCCAAACTTCCCGCAAAATGGGAGCATCCTGTATAAAAACATCTCCTAGACTCTTATAAGTAGTAGTCATATAACCCAGACACAACTACCGGCAAAAATATTTTTTATTATATTAAAGTCAACAAAGAAACCTCGAAAGAAACTGTAGCAAATTGATTGCGACCGTACAAAAGCACAAACATTAGGGAATTAATTAATATCTTGGCAACACCTCAACAGATTTAAACAAAAATTTGGAATTGCATAAATTTTTACAGTTCCTTGATTTTTATATTCAAAGTTTTTCCTTATCTGTAATAGTATATGAGATATCGAAGAATTAACCACTAAATGGACACCCTGTAGAATAGCACCAATAATGAATAAATTAGTGTTTATGGTAACAAAAAAATGTACGCCACTAATTTTTTTCTAATTTCGATAATTCTTTTCGGATTTACCAACTAATAATACGACTTTTTTGCTCCCTGAATTGTTCTCGTATCTTGCTTCCTTTTCGAGAGAAAAAATAGTTAATGTGCTCCCTGTTGGACTTAATAAATTTAATCTAGTTAGAGCTAATTAAGCCTCTTATCATTGTGAATAACGGTACCAAATGTCAATAATATCGGGAAAAGGATATTTAAAGAAAATATAGCAGAACGATTTTTTTTAAAGACTTTTACACCCTGTATATCCGAACACAAGTTCATTTGAACTTTTTCTCTTAGAATATAATGAGGAATTACTCCCCTAAGTTACGTACCGTACTTCTGAAACACTCCGTATATTGCTCTAAATTTAATTTTGACCTTTTTTGAATGGGATATCAAGGATATAGGCGTTTAATGTTTTGGGAAGTACCATCTAATTTCCAGATTTGCACCAAATTTTTATTTTTTACCTGTTCCTACTTCTTGAAGCCTGTGTACGTTAACTGCCTCCCTATTAGGGTCCATAACGAACTCCAGTACTCCTGCTGGAGAGAAAGATGGAGATATTCGCATATTCAAACCGGGATAAATGAAGCCCATGTCCCATCGCATTGCACGTTTCGAAAACACGTGGTCAAACGTGTCGACGATGCTTCTGAAAATAACGTAGTAAGTATTGATAATTAATATTAAGAATCACAAACGTAAACATATTTATTTGAGCGGGCGGTCATGTCTGATATGATTGGGCACGTTTCAGGAACTCGTGCTCAAACCAATGTTGTGAAAACTGAATCACTTTTTATTCATATTTGTTTACTGGATATTCGGATCTGTTGAGTAAATTAAGCTCTCCAGTTGTTTACGTGAATGACAATAATTTATTATTATTGGGTTGCTAGGATTGATCTCAAATTACAGTAATAGAAAAATCACTAAACTTACTCTCTTCAAATAATAAACATATAAGTTAAAGGTTTAATAATTTTAATAGCCGTGTTGAAGAAGCAAAGCTGATAACACGCGGGTTGGTGTAAGCCGAGGGCGTCGCTAAGGCCTTGAATTTCCTTGCATATGTATGTGTTTGTGAACGTAATCTCCAAATTAAACTTTGCCGGACCTGTATAAAATAATTTTAAATTTGACAACGCGTGTTTTATTGTATAATCCAATCAAACATCGCATTACGAGTAAATGCAACGAAGTAAAACTTTTTTTATTAATCTAAATATTTGTTTTCAGTTTTAATACCCTTAATAAAAATTTAAATTTACAAATAAATGTTAATAAATAAAACACTCACGTTTTAAACATTTGCTGAATAAATTTAAATCAATTAAATTTACAGGATGGGGAAAGATAGGTAATAATAGAAAAAGCGATCTATTTAAAATAATAGTAACAGCAATCTTAAATGTATAGATATACAAGGTTGTGATTTAATTACCGATAAATTCAATACAAATTAAATGAGGGCGTGTTCGGAGAAACGCTCAAACCCGTCGATATTATTTTTAAATTGCGCATTTTTTGACATAAAAACAGGATGTCCCACAAAAGTGTGACACAAAAAATATTTTTTCCTTAAATAGAAATCCCTATATAGGTATCATTGCATTTCCGGATTCTCCGGAAAACTCTAGACATGTTTCATGTATAATATCCTAAACCTATCTTCAACTGTTCACGAAATATTTACGTTAAAATAGTAAAATAACACTTTATTGCAGCTAAAAACATTTTTTTAAATCTCAAAAATTATTTTAGCAAATACTGAAAGTATCCGCCATTAACAGCTCTGCAGTACCCCAGACGATCAATAAATTCCTGCTGTACTTTTTCTACGGTTTCTGGAGAAATATTCCCAATTACGTTACGAATGCTTTCTTTGAGAATATCAAGCGTGCGTGGCTTGTCTTTATACACTTTATTTTTAACATAACCCCAAAGAAAGATCCACGTCTGCCTATCCACCGGTTTGAGAAAACATTATCTAGGAATTTTTTAACAATCGCAGAATAGTGGGGCGGAGCTCTATCCTGTTGAAACCATAACGCTAGTGTCGCTAGTGCTGGAATCAAGTCATTTTCTAAAAAGTCATGATAACGTTCTACCGTCAAAGTTCCTTCAAAGAAGTATGGTCCTATTACTCTGCTATTAATAATCCCTGCCCATACATTCACTTTTCATAATTCTGAGAATGACTTTCCCTAAACCGGTGTGGATTTTCTGGCGTCCAGTATCTAAAATTATGCCTATTTACTTCTTCATTCAAGTAAAACGTTGCTTCCTCTGAAAATCGTATCTGTTTTACTAGTCTAGGGTCATTATCAGTTCGCTCGGCCGTGGTCTAGCAAAACTCGTCTCTGCGGTCTAGATCATCTTCAAATAGCTCTTGAACTAATCGAATTTTACATGGGTGCCACTTTTCCTTCTTTAAAAATTTTGTTACAGTCGACCTATAAATCGTGTTATCTAAGCCAGCTAAGTACTTAAGAGGTTCGGATTATCATGTGTGCGAACTCACGTTTGTAACAATGAGGTACACAAAACTTTAACCTGTATCTCCACAAATCGACTGGTTCAAATTTGTTGAAAAATTTGAAAATAAAATCCTTTTTTAATTTTACTGCAGTACTTCTTTATTAAAAGACTAATAACATTCCTCCTCTCTTCACCCTAGCATGGGCTACAACATTACTAACATGACATGTTAGGTAAACCACTTTTGTAAACACTTAACAACTTTTTAACGTGAAGGCTTTTTTCCTACACGGAGCGACGATTTGCCTCTTTAGACTTCCACCTGACACTTTAACACAATTAACTGCTTTTAACAACTTTTTAACGTGATGGCTTTATTCACTCACGGAGCGGCGACTTATCTTTCTAGATGTTTGCCTGACACTGCTTTGTTTACATTTCAGAACATATATTTACCCTATCCAAACACCTTGACCAATCAAATGTTAACACGTTAAAACCAAAATGGCAACGTCCATCCATCAGGCTACTATCGATCGGCCAATCAAATAGCTTATACTTGCTTCGCCGACTGCGGCGTATTCTTAGAATTACCACGTGGAAGCTAACATTATTTGATAGTTCTAGAGAATATTATAAAATAGCAGACAGTTTTTTACATTATTTAATTATTAACTCGAACGTATATGTTATATATTTGTACAACAAGGCCACCACTTTGATATGCGGTGTTGCCATTTATATTGCATGCGAAATTAATGTATTTTTTTTTTCTATTTATTGCATTTAGTGGTTGAAAAAAACCATAGTACTTTAGCACGAATGCGACGTTGCCACTTGGCTTAGTATTACATTACATTATATCCCCTAAGATTTATTTCAACCTTGTTACTTTATTTTCCTACTGGGTCACGACAGAAATATGAAATGTGTCCCAAATATCATGTAATGAAACGAAGATGCCCAGTTTTTTGTCAATAGGAACGCCAGGCCTTCCAGGTTTGTCAGGATCCTTAACAGTGCTAGTCTCTCTCCATAGCCAAGCATTGTAAATATTTTCAATTAACAATACAGTCACACTCTGTCAAAATTTGACACTTTGCAAATATTTACAATCAGAGGTGTAATCCATTTCGTGAACAGTTGAAGATAGGTTTAGAACATTATACATGAAACATGTCTAGAATTGTCCGAAGAATCCGAAAATGCAATAATATACAGGGATTTCTATTTAAGGAAAAATATGCGCAATCCAAAAAGAAAATCGACGGGTTCGAACGTTTTTCCGACCACGCCCTCATTTAGTTTGTATTTAATTTATCCGTTATTAAATCACAACCCTGTATATAGAACAATATAGAGTTTTACAAATAATAATATGTATTTTTGTTGATTCTAGTATCGTCAACCAACCGGTTCCGAATGCATCGTACACAATCGGCAAGCGAAACCGCTTAAACTGTATTAATTAGTTTTACTTTAAACGAATTCCGTCATGTCGTGTATAACCTGCATGGTAAATAAATATAGATATTAGGGCAATTGATAAATATTTACTTAATTAATTGGTGAAGTGCCACCTGACGAGCCGCCACTGCAATACAGGTCATCGACATGCCTATTTAAGAAGTTTTTCGGCTTCTCCCTAATCTTCATAAAAGAAAATTAACAAAACCACCTCCACGAATTAGAAACCTAAGGTAATACATTAAATGGGATTTGCAATGGACCCCGATTGTACGAAAATTTAATAAAATTAAGGGCTGATAAATTTCAAATAAAATACGTTTTTCTTCGCCTTAGAGCAGAGTTTCATCCCGTGCATCAAAGATGCTAACGCTGTTATTTAGAGGTTTAATTTGTTAATGTAATCAGCCATAAAAGTTAGAAACTAAAGTAAACGAGAGGACTCAAACGCAAGCGAAAGACTCGAGGGAAATTTACGATCTTTTGTATCATCTCTTTGATATTTAAATGGAAACACCTTTGAATTATGTAAATTCAGCAGAAAGTTTAAGAGATATAATAAGATACATTTATGTATTTTCTTGGCCTTTTGGTATTGCTTATGGTGTTTCTACACAAAATTGACAGAGTTTGATTTAATTTTAATTCAAATAAATATCCTGAGATTCAGTCCTTCGCATTTATACTAGCCTATATTTGAAAGTAAATATGTACCGTGCTATGGCTAAATGATGTATTTATAGAGATGTCGATTTTGACTTATTTATTGGACCATAACCGGACCGGGTTTTTTCGTGACCTTAACAGAAGTTTAAAGTTGCATTAATACTTCTAACTGCGAAAACAATGCAGGGTAATTCTCAACATATATACATAAAGAAGACCTTATGGCCATAGTACTAAAGTCTTTATACACCAAGATTTCCCTAGAGGTGTAATCCGGGACCTAAAGCTTTTATACGTTTGGTTCAGCGTTGTAGAGAAACTGTTAACTTATGGAGGTAGATGAGGTTTTTAAATATCGTAGCGGAGCATTCTTTGAGCATTACGATTCTGGCGGCGCAATTAATTGGATTTATAGTAAAACCCTAGGTTTACTTTGTCATGAATATTTTAGTGAACGAATTTACAAATGTTGCTCTCGCGAATAAGGTTAGTAAATATATTGGCGTTTCATTTTTTTTTTGTTTAAACCCCGAGAATCCTAAAAACTATAAGAATAAGCAAATGTTATTTTAAAACATAGGATCAGAAAATCACATAATATACAGGATGTTCTATTTAATAAAAATATAATTTTGGTACACCCTCTATAAACCAACCATACAGTTTGGAGTAAAAAGGTTTCCTCGGATTATATTATTTGTACTATATTGAAAAAATGGATTATTTTCCCCTAATGTCGTGAGATAAAATAAAATGCGATGTGACCCAACAACCATTGGCAGAAAGCTAATAGATGTGGATATTCTGCAGGATTTAAAGCTTTTACGCGTTGTGATTGGTAGTGGTAGAAAAGTTCTACATGTAAGATACGCTGTAATGTCGACTTGGAGGATTCCATATGATGTGCAATTGGGCCGTGTTATGCAGAAAGCACCCAACCCACAAAATTAAAAAAACAGAGATATTTTGTATACTGACTA
The DNA here is from genome assembly GCA_963920685.1 of Polydrusus tereticollis. Classification (NCBI taxonomy): domain Eukaryota; kingdom Metazoa; phylum Arthropoda; class Insecta; order Coleoptera; family Curculionidae; genus Polydrusus; species Polydrusus tereticollis. Next base: position 141,169,454 of record OY987328.1, read on the forward strand.
ATAATTTAGAGTTCTTTATTCTGTAAAAACCTCCCAACCCTATACCGACGCAAGACCTTTGATATTTTCATTCATAGAATTTACTGAATTATAATATACAATCTAAATTTTAGCATAAAACTTCCAACCCACTTCGCTGATAGACTAGATTTTGAAAATTGAATTCCGCGGTCAGCGCTTGGCACCCAAGTGGGTTGGTAGCATTATGCGAAACGTGCTTCTTCCTAAACACCGGTTATTTAAGAACCAGTTAGTAGTTCGTGAAAAGTCTGGATATAAGAATCAATGTTTGGTATCAAAATATTATCTAAAAAGCGTTACTAACCATTAGTGCATTAGTGAAAATTGACAAAATGTTTCACAAACGAACAATGAGGATAATGGCCAAATGTGGAGCTAATGTTAATGAAAGTGGTAAGTAAAATGCTTTTTTAGGTTAGATTTAGGAAGTTTATTAAATTATTTTATACATGCATACCTACATTTCTAGAGACCTTAAGTACGGAATTTTAATTTGACTTGATAATATTAAAGGACATAATATACTATTCTCGATATTAGGTACTTTAAAAGGATAATTTTGTTATAATTGTGGCTTGGTAGCTTTTTGCAGAACAGAGCAGGGGCAAAAAAAGTTTATTTAATTTCTAATTCCAATACACAAAAATTATTTTATTAAATTAAGTCTGTCATATTATTGGTATAATATAAAGTTAAAATAAGATACATAGAAAATATCATTGACAGTATATCGGATTTTTTTAAAACACTTTGAAAGGTGACTGCTGTCCTAAATTTCTTTAATATTTCCACAAAAAATGGATAATTTTTTCTATACGAATAGAGGCAGAGCCATCACAGGCTAATAGTGAGATAATAGAACCACTAGGGACTGCCCAGGCGAAGGAGCAACACTCTCAGATCCAAGAAAGCTCAGATCAAAGAATTATTTTAGCCCGACAGGAAATAGAAGATGAACTTCCCCAACTATTCAATCAAGAAATTGGCCACAGTGAAAATGCTCAAAACGATTTATTAGGCAAGCAGAACATATTTTTATTATTGTAATATTTATTAACTAATTATTTAATTTAACCTTAGAAATCGATTTTTTTGCAGGTGTAGGAGCAACCAAAGAAAATGGCATATTATATGATGTTTTACAGGAAAATATAAAAATAGGAGATTTTGAAGTGGGTAAGTTATTATTTTTTGCTTAAATAATAGCTTAGCCTAGTATATTCTCGAGTATATTCTTAAATTTTAATAATAATAATTTTATTATTGTTTCTTTATAGATTCAATTACATCTGAATTAATACCAGCACAACCAGGGCCAAGCTGCAGTGTTTTCCCAACTAGAGTTTTACGAGATAGAAAAAAAGTTGCTGTTTTACCTTTTTCCTCTGACTCGTCAGAAGATGATGACGATTCCATTAAGGATCCATTCTATGACCCACATGATGACATTGATGACCAACTGGTTGTGACAACACCACTGCACCATGTACACCATGTAGTTGCAGATTCTGAAGGTGAAAATGACGAAATCATCGAAAATTTAAATACAACTACTGGAAGGGCAAAGAAGGGACGTAAAAGAAAGTTTATAGAGCAAAATAGAGCACAGAAAAAAGAAAATAAAAATAGCAACCAAAGTTATATCAACTATAAAGGCGTCAAAGTAAATCCGAAGGGATACATTGACTTTGTTTGTAACTGTCCAAAAAAATGTAACGAAAAAATTTCATCTGAGAGGCGAAAACAACAATTTGACCGCTTTTGGTCCTTACAATCTTACAATTCGCAGACAAACTTTATAGCTGCCTGTGTAAAAGAGTTTCCTAAAAAGAGAATTTATGGTAGAGACCAGACAAAACGAAACTTTTCCAGGAAATACACACTGGACAGTGTAGTCGTATGTAGAGTAACTTTTATTCGAACTTTATCTCTAACTACATGTCGAATACAAACGGCCCTAAACAAATTTCATGGAAGAATGCCTCTGACTGATCAAAGAGGAAAAATAGCAGGAGGGAGAAACAAGCTTCCAGATTCTAGTATTCAAAAGGTAGTAGACCAAATCAACAGAATTCCGCGATACATTTCACATTATTGTCGTTCAAAAACCGAAGCCAATTTTCTGCCACCGGGGACGACACTGCAAAAGATGTACGAAATGTACTGTTTAGAAGAAAACAGCCCTGTTAGCTTAGCCTCTTACAAGCGAATATTTTATACCAGGTTTAATTTAAAAATGAAAGCTGTTAAAAAGGACACCTGCAATTTTTGTGATACTTTAAAAACTCAAATCGATAATGAGACAGATTTAACCAAGAAAGAAAATTTGAAAGTGAAGCAAAGCAGCCATTTTGAGATAGCTGAAGATGCCCAGAGACGACGTAGGCAAGACTTTGAAACTGCTAAAAACAATGAGGAATATGAATGCTTGACTTTTGACATGCAAAAGACTCTTCCATTTCCTCGGATTCCAACCAGCATTGTGTTTTATAAAAGACAGCTGTGGGTATACAATGCTGGTATTCATAGTGGCAAAGAAGACCGAGGATATTGTTATGTTTGGGTGGAAGGGGAAGCCGGAAGAGGATCCCAAGAAGTAGGGTCATGTTTGTTGAAGCATATTCAAAAATACTTATCACCAGCAGTTAAACACCTAAGTCTCTGGAGCGACTCGTGTGGCGGGCAAAATCGAAATATTAAGATGACTCTGTATTTAAGTTACATTTTACAGAATACTTTAAATCTGGAAACCATAACCCTAAATTTTTTAATATCAGGACACAGTTTCTTACCGAACGATTCAGATTTCAGTGACATAGAATGTAAATTAAAAACATATCAGCGCCTTTACACGCCCAACGACTATATAGAAATAATGAAAACCTGCCGAAAGAAGAAGCCGTTCATTGTAATAAAAATGAACTCTGCTGATTTTTTTGGAGTATCCAATATTGAAAAAAGCATAGTAAACAGAAGACAAACAGAAACGGGAGAAAAAATTAATTGGTTACATATAAGATCAATAAAATTAGAGAAAAACCAACCATTTATCATCTTTTTCCGACAACATAACTTCTCTAATGCATACCAAGCTGTAAACATTAAAAAAAATAATATAAGAAGAAGACTAGCTGCTACTAATGATGCATTTGCCTCCCTAGTGCCTTTGTGGCCAGAAGGAAAGGCCATAGCCGAACCAAAACTCAACAACCTGAAGGAAATGCTACATCTCATACCATCGGATGCCCTGCCGTTTTACGCTAGCCTAAGAAGCGATAGTAATATAGTTGAGGATGTAGACGGATTTGACGTAGCGGTGCTCGACTTTGATGTGGATGCAGAGTAGATGCTAAGTTATAATGAATATTTTTTGATGTTCTTATTATTATTCTTTAATATACAAGCTTTTGGATATCCTTTTTTGTTATTTTTTTGATTTGCAAAAACCTACCAACCCACAAAAAAATGATCAACTTTTGCAAAAAAATTTAAAAAACAGGTCTTTCATTTAGGTAGATATATGTTTGGAACACTGCTTTAACTACTTTGTATTAAATGTTTAATGTAATCGATATGGAAGTTATTTTCTAAAAAAAAATTAAACACGTAATAATTCAAAATGATTAATTTGTGGGTTGGGAGCTTTCTGCATAACACGGCCCAATTGAGCGAGCACTTGTGGATTTATTTTCCTCTACATGGTGTAGAACTCCTTCTTCAAATTCAGCCGTACTAGTTGTTCTTGGACGACCACCATCACCAGGATGCTTTAGGTTCCCACTTTCTCTAAGGCGACGATGGATATCTGTGTGCAGTTTCTCTTCCATTACAATTTGCTGAACCATAAGCAAGGTGCATATCGGTAAGTTCTTGAAATGAGAAATTATCGTCCATTTTCAATACAAATTTTAAATTAACAATTAACAAAGCTAATGTTACAATGAGTAGGTCACAAATAATACTATGGTCTTAAAATTGGGATTATTGGAATGTTTATTGCGATAAAGAAATGTTTGTGCTCCCCAACAACAAACGCAGTTGCAACAAAAAATGTCGAACGAAAGACAGTGGTGCCCAACTAAATCAAGAATTAATTTAATTATTTGGATATGTGATTTTAAATGATTTTATTGCTCTACAGCTCAAGCGGGTAATTTGCGGACATATGTTTATTAAACAAAAAAAGTTTGTTTCGCTGTCCTCTACCACCCTTTAGAGTTTGTCGGTATGTTCTTGAGACACCCTGTATTTTGTTGTCTTCTATCTCAGTGAGTGCTGAGGAAAACTTTTGACTTGGACTAATTCCTAGCATGGGAATCCCACGTGGACCATGTTGCAAAGAATTGCAGCACTGCATACTTAACCATACTTTAACTAAGGCGCTTACTTGAGGAAGGGGGGGGGGGGGTACTGTTGCAGGTATATTTTTTTTTGGTTTATTGGCATGACAGCTATAATGTTATACTCTGGGGAAACTCGATTGGTTCCAGGAGAATATCTTTAATCCAAAAGCGGGTGATTCGTCATATTTATGGATTGCCAATAACAGATAGCTGAAGGTTGTAAACTTATATCCATATATCCATTGCATAACTAGCCAACCAGAAATGCAAGTAATTTATCTATAATAAAACATAACCTAACCCAATTCGAAAAATCAGCAGATTATGCTGGCCATAATTTATTTAATAATCTACCAAAAGAAATCATACTTCTAAATGAAAATAAATTTAAAAAGAGAATTAATCAATTTCTGGTGGGTAAATGTTACTACTCAATATCGGAATTTTTGAATGAAAGAAATGTCTTATCTATACCTATAGCAATCTAACCTGGTAGTATATATTATGCAATGACGTGTACACCCATCCCTGATGACTGCTTATGCAAGTAGAAATAAATCTAATTTTTTTTTTCGCGGCTTTGTCGCCTTGCAAGTTGCAATCCGTGAGGGCCTGTGTTTGTGTGACTAGGAACACAGGCTACATTGTTACATGCTACATGCTACGCTACATGCTACATGTTACGGTACTGCACTCTGACTCACGCCATGCAACTTCTTAAAAATTCGACGATCGTCATGCCCTCTATGGACAGGAGCAGCAACGAAAAAGGCTTAAAACAAGGAAAAACTTCCTCCAATGTGCCACCCTGGAACCACCTGACAACTTCCCTATTAATGAAAAACCCTGTGCGGGGTCAAATTTGGATTGGAAGACTTGGAGAACGCTAAATAGGATACGAACCGGCGTGGCACCCGTAAAAACAAACAAGCTAAGGTGGAAAACTGGGGAAGATCAACAATGCCTCTGTGAATGTGGGGAGATACAAAACATGAACCACCTGCTGGAATGCACACTATGTCCTGCAACGTGCTCCATCGATGAAATGTGAATTGCAAATGAAAATGCCATAGACGTAGCCCGGTACTGGGCCGAAAAACTCTAGATGGGATGATTTCGAACTCGAAAAAGTAAAAAGTAAGTCTTAAAAATTAAAAATTCTGTTTTCAAAAACCCCTTGCGAAAATTTGGAAGACCTCCTCTAAAAACAAAAAATGTTAAAGAATCTTCAATGATATTTTTCTAAAAACTGGTTTACAATATAAAAACGCCCAAATTTAATACCTAGCAACCTAGAACTGTTTCTTGTTAATATTTTGTAAAACCTTTGGAAATTTTGTCATTTTTGACCACGTTTTAATTTTAACACATATTTTATCAAGAGAACGGAATTGTTATTTTATGATGTAAGTACCACATATACTCTTAATATTTAGTTATTTATTAATCTCAATATCTGTTTCTTTCAAGAACATATAATCATAAGCAAAACTTTAAGACATGAAAATAGAATTATTAAAATTAATACCTTAGATCTGACGGATTTTGGTCAGCATAATTATAACTATCATCCCTATATTCCTGAGCAGCATCTCTGGATAATGTTAATCCATCAACGAAATCAAATTCCGGATTTGCGTCCAGGGACTGCATACGACTGATGGCTCCCATTCCAAAGCATGCCTTAAGATCACTATGGGGCTGGTACGAAACTAAGCACTGTTTAAAGGTGTCCGCAATACTTGCTGACCTCAGAAGAGCTGGTCTTGATAAGGTAAGGGCTAGTATTATAAACAAGGTTGATTTTAAGCGATAATTAATGGACCACATCTTTTACTAAAATGCCTCTTGAAGGTACGTAAAATATTTTAAACAATAAACGAACAAACCCTTTTAGAAAATGTCACATATTATTATGTTGAAATCGATGTTATAAGTATTTCACATTTGCACTGTGATCCTTAAAACCAAAAATGTTTTGGAAGCACTTCGTATTAAATAACAATTCACACTAAAATCTCTTTCTATAATATTATCCTTATAAGACAAAAGAAGGGAAACAACTTCGCGAGAAAGATTATTGCTGATGCGTTTTGTAATCCTTTGCGAATTTTTAACAACAAAACCTGGGAAAATGATACATGAGATTTTATATGGCTGACATGACAATAGTTTGTTATGTTTCAGTGAATCTGAAATTTCAGTGAAAGTGCTCGGGTCCGTTAATTTAATGTCTTTTGTTTTCGAATTATTGTTCTTTTTAATGAGTTACGGTTCACCTAATCCAACTAGACTTTACAGGTACTTTGCATGGATAAAGATGGCTGGGCGAGATACCGGATGATATTTCGTTGCAAAATCGGACAAAGGAAAAATATCCATGCTCTTTTTTTTTAAGTTTAAGAAACTAAAGCGGCCATTAACACAAGCAGCAATTCTATACAGAGGTTGGGCAGAGATGCTGCAAAATATATTACCTACAATCACCTGCAAAAAATACGGTCCTTACAAAATTTTGATTAAGTTTTAGGCTTGATAGCTTCTTTATGCTTAGTCCGATTTTCGTAATTTTTAGAAAACTGTAGGTACAACTATCAGTTCTAACGTGTCATCTATACATTTTACGTAACATTGGTTATTCGACATATCATACAAGGATAACCGAAATGTTGTTTTCTTATCTAATCTCAAAACACTCTGTGGAATAATCAACTAGCAAAATGGTTTCAAAACGCCGGGTTTTATTTAGAGCCATCTATTTTTTTCATTTTGTTTTTTGGTTCAAGTAAATTAATACAATGACATGCATTTAATTTCATAGAAATGAATGATCTTAGTTAACAATAATTTAAATTGTTCCATCATTTCTAATGCAATATGAATTCAGTATTTTCTTTGACAAGATGGCTGTAGGCTCCACTGTTTGAAGCTTATTTGTCAGTTTGACAGTAAATTTGCATATTTAAATGGTTTTAAGTGCTGCAAACTGTGCAAAAGATGTAGCTTTAGTGGAAGACGAGCTTGATCATAGGGCTGAATTTAAGTTAATTTTTAACCTGAAAAAAGGAAAGAGGAAAGAGTTGGTCCTTGTTATTAGCCTTTCTCATTAAATTGGCGAAGTGCCTTCACATGCTCCCACATGAAAATGTCTAGTGGATTGAGATCCGGAGATCGCGGTGGCCGAGCAATGGGACCACGACCTATCCATCTATTTGGATACTGTTCATTGAGGAAATTAGTGACACCTCTTCCATAATGGGTCGGAACACCATCATCTAAAAAAATATCGTCCTTTTGATTTTAAGAGTTATGTCCTCAAGTAGTAGAGGTAGATCGTCTTGCAAAAAAGCCCGGTACATTTTACTGTTCAAATTTCCGTCGAAGAAACGTGGCCTGATAACTTCATTATTAATTAATCCCGCCGAAACGTTTACGGATAATCTTTTCAGGAAATGGGTCTCTTGAATAGCATGAGAGATATCGATTGCCCACACATGTTCGTTATGGAAATTGTTGATTCCGTCTCTTGTAAATATATATTTGTCACAAGGAAGGGTTCTTTAAAGAGTATATAGATAATTGCTCTACCATTCACAAACACGAACTCCTTGGGGGAGATCCGTGGTGAGAAGTTCTTGTACCGGTTGGTAATGATAGGGATGCAGTCCGTTTTCTCGCAAAGTGTCTTGCACAGGCGTCCTAATTTGTCCAGTAAGCTTATAAATTTTTCTCAAGCTCAGGTACTTCTACAGCATTGTTTCTTCGCATAACTTCTCTTTCATAAGTCGGTTTAGTGACACACCTGTTAATCGAAGAGTTGGAAAGGTTCTACTGAACGCTTGCTTGTTTATACTCCCTAACTGAGGCGGTGGTACTGACATTGCAGTATCCATACACGAAAATCACATCCGCGTATTCTTCATGTTAATAAATGAAATGCATGATTTTAACATAAATGACGCAAAAAATAAAAAATAGCCAACTGTCAATGACGACAATTAACGAAGAAACAATTAACAATTTTTTTCTAGTACCAGCAAAGTTAATACTTATTAAATTACCTAGCCCTTTAGTCGCAACAATGAAATTTACTCTTTAGCGCCTGCTCTTGGAAACTTTAATCCCCGATATTTTAAGAACCGTTACGGACTCGTTAAAATTGAATTAAATCATTCTTGATTAAAATTAGCCATAGAATTTATACAGGGTGGCGCATCGAAAACGAAACAGAGACATTTACTGGCAGCTGAGTTCTTTTTTGGAAAAACGCTTAGACCCGTCGATTTTGTTTTCGACACAAAATTGGCAAAAAATCACGTTAACACGTGCAGCCCTCCGGGCGGGGGTGGCACCACCCCTAAAATCTTAAATGGAAAGGAGGGTCGAGTGATACCTTATTTTAAAGGTCCTGCAATTCCCTTTATAATGATGTAAAATTCATTAATTTACTTCAGTTTAGTAGTTTCGGAGATTTATTGATTTAAAGCTTAAAGTAGACATCAATAGGTACATCAGATTAGTTTGTACTAATTTCAGAAGAAATTTGAGTAAAAGCATTTACTTAATAAGTAAATGCTTTTCTTCACTACACCTATGGTTTGTTTATTATTTTGGTGTTGAAAATAGCGACTGGAGCGTTTTTTATGGCAAAAAAAGTTGTTTCTTGAAGAAAGATAAGAAGGGAATGTCTCGTACTTATTTTAAATAGGAATTTAGTACATAGTTTGCGATTGATTCGACCAAACTTTGTTGTTAAAATACCTTTTAACGCTTAATACATAAATTAACCATGGTGTACTCCACGGCAGAAAGGGTTGAAATTATCGAAATATTTTACAGAAATAATCGGTGCGCTAATAGAACAGCACAAATATTTAATGAGCGACATGAGAACAGTAACGTGCATCGAAATTATGTTCTAGAACTTGTAGCTAAATTTCGGGAAACTGGATCAGTCGCCAATAAAAAACGCAACATTGAAAATCCCATAAGGAACGAAGCAATGGAAGTGGGGTTTTAGGGCAAGTTTATGTAGATCCTACGTTAAGTACCCGCAAATTGGATACTGCGTGTGGTGTTAGTCGACGTAGTATCCAACGGATTCTAAAGGCCCATAGTTTTCATCCGTATAAAATTCACCTTGTACAAGAACTTAATGAAGACGATTTTGATTGGCGATTACAATTTTATGAAGATATGAGTGAACGAATTATAAACGATGAACATTTTCTAAACACTTACTTTTCCGACGAATGTTCCTTTTTCTTAAATGGCGTAGTAAATCGTCATAACTGCCGATATTGGTTCGATTCTAATCCCAGAATTTATCGTGAGGTACACACACAGCAGCCACAAAAATTAAATGTTTGGGCTGATATTTTTGGCGATCATTTAGTTGGTCCTTTTTTCTTATCTGGAAATTTGACCGGTGAAATGTATTTGGAATTACTGCAAGACGCCAGAGATCCTGCATTAACAGCCATAATTGAAAATCAGAATGATCGGCGGTACATTGCGAATAGGTTGATATTCCAACAGGATGGTGCCCCACCATATTACGCATTACGTGTTCGACAATATTTAGATCAGACGTTTCCGGGTCGATGGATTGGTAGAAGAGGTGCCATTGAATGGCCCCCAAGATCGCCAGATTTATCACCTTTGGATTTCTTTCTGTGGGGTCACTTAAAAAGCATAATCTACGCTACTCAGTCAACATCGTTAGAAGATTTGCGACAAAGAATTGTGAATAAGTGCCTTCAAATTACTCATGAAATATTGCAAAGTCATGGTGGTCATTTCAAACATTTACTTGGCTGACGGGTCAGTTAATTTTTCATTTTTACACTACTTTGCTGCCAAATGTATTGATCTCCACTAATGATGATGTATTAGAGTTTTATTTAAGCTTTAAATTAATAAATCTCCAAAACTACTGAACTGAAGTACATGAATTTTACATCATTCTAAAGGGAATTGCAGGACCTTTAAAATAAGGTATTACTCGACCCCCCTTTCTATTTAAGATTCTAGGGGTAGTGCCAACCCCGCCCAGGGGGCTGCACGTGGTAAAGTAATTTTTTACCAATTTTGTGTCCCCCTCGAAAACAAAATCGACGGGTCTGACCGTTTCTCCAAGAAGGAACTGAGCTGCCAGTAAATGACTCTGTTTCGTTTTCGATGCGCCACCCTGTATACGAAGTATCTCGCATACAGGGTACAAATTCAGTGTAAACTTTTACACTCAGTTTACACTCAGGAGTGGTGCATATATAGATCCACCCGTTTCAGTGTAAATCCCACATACATATTATTATTATTATTATTATTATTATTATTTATGAGTGTCAATTATGGCAATTTTAATATTTTGAAGAATCGTAAAGTATTCTACTCGCGTGTAAAAAAGTATACCTTTTTAACACACTTAGAGTGTAGAAGTAATTTAGCAGGAAGTAAAATTAATTTAGAACCGTGTAAAACTAACCAAATTGAGCGTAGAAGTGCCATCACTCAGGAGTGCAAAACTAAGCTTATACACTGTAAATTAACACCCTGAACTGTAAAAATGTAAAAGTTCCGTGTTGAACATCTATATTAGAGTGTAAAAGTAGACTCACAACACACACAGTGCAAATTCTAAATATGGGGTGTGAAACGAATATATTTTTAACACCCAAGGTATTAATTTTTGCGGTGGTGGTGCTGAAAATAAAACAAATTAAGTATTTATGATTTTTGTTCTTTATATTGAATAAATAAACACTCAAAACTAATCTAAAAAACAAACATAAATACACATTTCTTTAATAGGCTAACCAAATACACATTTCTAATTGGACTTTGAAAATCTTTTAACAGAAAACTTGAAGACGAAACATCTTCTATTAACGAATCTTTTATTACTGATTACGTTTACCCTAATGTATATGTATTGTATGTTATGTTCGGTGTAATAAGAGATGATGTGCAAATATCTACGATATCTGATGATTCCGCAACAATCAACCACTGCTGGATCGCATCAGCTGTAGGAGTGCTGCTATCAATTGACATAGTTGAAGTCGAAGAAGAGAAGTTCTCTTCATTACCTAATAAACTGATGTCATCCTGATTTTCCATTATAATAATTAGCATGGCAATAGGACTGTTAACATAGTCCAGAATGCAATCTTCCTCCACTTGGGTACCTTCTCCGTCAGTAAACTGAACTTCGGTTTCAGCGTCTAACTAAAATATTTTCTTTGCTACATGAATATAAATAAAGTAAGTTACTCGATGTTTTAACTGGGTGACCTGGACAAGCTCTAGACAGGCCTGTAGCCAGGTTTTAATTTCAGAGAAGTTAAATTAAACCATTTAGCCTGTGAAAGTGTCCAAAATGTCACTTTTCAAACATGAATATCTCGAAAACCGATTAATTTTGATATATGACATACTTTACAAAAGTTTTGTATTCTTAAACGTATAGATTTCAAAAATGTAATAATGTGGGTGTAAATAGGGTGTTCCATTTAGTTTAATTTAAAGTTTTTCTCTGTTCCAAAAATAAAGCCATCAGGTGTTGTTTTTTGAAACATATATCCCTTAATAATTTTAAAACGTAGGCAATGAACTCTGTGTAGATAATCCAGTTTTTAAACTGAATTATCATATTTATTGATTTTAATTATGTTTGAGTACCGAAAACGGTAAATCTTTGGCTTTATAAACTCTAACCAATTTATAATAGGCGAGAGGAAATATATACTACCTAAACGAAGAACTGCCTACCTATGAAAACCAGAACAAAAATTTGTACCTACAAACTTACCTAGTTCTACAATGTCTTCGTATATTGCAGAATCGCTATCTTACAATATTTGCTCTTATTTTTTAGTTTTAATTTAAAAATCGGCATTTTCACGTTCACAAAAAAATCACTGATGGCCACCCGTAGTTTAGCTGACTAGATCTTTCAGGTGCGATAAAGTTTTACTTAATCGGGTTTAAATCTAATCGCAGAAATACTATTTACACTCAGGAAATTATTTTTAATAGCAGCACAAATACATTTAACACCACATTAGCACTCAGTTGATTATAATAATTACTTGCTTTAAATTTACCAGTACTATAAGTTCATCTAAGTGTATATCTATGGTAATTATTATTTGCACGGGTATACAATTATACACTCATAATTTTTACCACCCAATATGTACTATTTACCAACAGCGTTTTTTATACTGTATACCTCGGCGGCCACCCTGTATAGGTGTGGAAGGAAATTTATTTGTGCACCAGGTGGGAGGACCTAAAGCAAGTCTTACTATCGGAGATGCGAAAATAAAGCTTAAAACGAAGCTGCCGCAAAAATGTATAAGCTTGCCATTCCCGTTATCAATACAGTAATTTAAAGGGGCGATTTTGGTATGTCTCAGCAATTACGCCCTTTATCGGCAACTGTACAACTCTTAATATAATTTCCAGGGTTCCACTTTGCCGGTTTATCTAAAAAAACCCATTTTGAATGTTTATTGCCAATACTATTTGCGATATGGCCGGAAGCCATCCTTATCCGAACACCCTATACTGTACCTAATATTACATTTTATTCTGATGTTTTTGTACTTTTTCATTAAGAAAATACCCCTAAATCAATTCGTTTGGTTTTTTTCTTTGTCAAACAAGATAAATCTGATCTCAATTCAAAGCAGACCGTATGATAAAAGCGTACAAAAAATGTATTTACTTCATCCAAACCAAAGTCAAGCAAAAGCTTCAATAGATTTCAACCAGGCATGCCAACAGGATTAAATTTATAACCCCTAAAGGTAACAACTTTTTATGCTGACTGAAAAGCACGACGCCGACGTGTTGACACAAATATGCTCAAATAAATATACCCACTAGAACAAAAAATGATTTATTTACTAATATGAATTATGACATAAATTTGTTATAAACATAATTTAAATTAAACACTTAATCTAATTATTATAAACTAGTTGCAGGTACAATAATATTTAAGTATGCTGTCATAAATTAAGGAGTTATTAAACAGTAACAGTCAAAAAATTTACAGCAATTAGGGCAAAGTTTACATAATAAAAACTGTAAACTTTGCTTGGGGGTTTAAAATTACATCATCCCTTATATTAGATTATCTAAGCCTTGCATGGTTTAATATTAAATTTTGCATGTTCTTTGTACTGCTTTACTTGTTAAGAAGCAGTAAAGAAAGGCGCTTTTAGCTTCTGCGTCTTTTGATGTTTCACTTTCAAATTAATTCGTTTAGAACCAGTTAGTTACCTACACCTAAATACTTCTTTATATAATATGAGTATAATATAATATTATATAACGCACTTATTTTACACTTTTTGTTAAACTAACAATGATAAATATGTCAAGATGTTATTGGTTGTTACACTTACATTGTATTCAAAAAGTTTTGGACCACATCGAAATGCCCAAAACGTCGCGTCTGAGAAAAAAAATATTTTTTTTAAAGTTATTAGAAATTTTTAGTTTACAGTCAAAAAGGATAGTTTTGAAAACAAAAGGTACTTCACGTAGTCAATGCATTATCATTTAGCAAAATCGCTTTAGTGATACATTTTAAGACCGCTCTCCCATTCATTTCAAAATCTTACATTGATCAGGACAATCAGAGAATGAAGCAAACTGGAACTTGCAGAGATCGTCAACGCACAGGAAGGTCGAAAAGGTATCGTGTCTGGCAAAAGGGTTCTTAATGGTTTTCGTCCATATAAAACTACATCGGTCCAATCACTTTATTCACCCGAAACACATTCTAATCATAAGATCCTCAAATCAATTACCAGAATTAGGAATAAATATTTCTAAAAATAATAATTTGGAATGTGGACGGAATTGTTAATCTGGATCACTTTCTTGATAAGTGCAAATTTTTCGATTTTTTGTGTTTGAACGTGACTTGATTAACAGAAACTCCGTCTGCTATCTTTAATGGACGAAATTGACATTGTATCTTTCAATGCCGTAAGAGACTCGTCTAGAGGCCATGCAAGCAGAGGGTTGGCTATCCCATACAGGAAAACATTTAATTGTAAAGTGGTGGATTATTATGAAAGCTAAATGTAACTTAAAACGCTTTCTGTTATGTTTTGTATATTTTAATCCTAGTTTAGATATTGATGTACTTTTAGAACTATTTCAGTATACTCTTACCAATGCAATGCAAGAGTTTAAAGCCATGATATGCAGAGTTTGATCACCAGATATAATTTTGCGCAACCATGATTCAAAAATGGGAAGCAAATCGTAGTTTCTCTATTAACATGTTTTATTTCTGACGGATCAACTTTTATGCTCAACGGCACAGTTTATTCGACATAATTGTCGATATTCTGCTGATCAGAAACTTCATTGAATACGCGAAACACATACTTATCAGTACCCTGAAAAACTAAATATTTAAGCAGGTCTCACTCAAAACTTAATAATGGGTTCGTTTTCTATTGACAAAAATTTAAATTCGGAGCAGTAGTTGCTGATGATAGAAAAACAAATATTATCCGAAGTTAAAGTTGTTGGCTGGTTGGTTAATGACAAGGGTCAGATTGACCTGATCTTCTTTGTACTGCAACCTTACGACTTATTGTGTCCCCCTGTCTTGTTGGAAAAGTCCGGTTCCTTCAGTTAGATGCATTAGCTTTCTTCCAAGATTTTCATATGGGAGAGTCTTCTGTGAGCCAACGCATCGCAGTGGTAAATGATGTGCATGGCGGTTTCCTCCTCTCCACCACATAGTCTGCACTCTGTGGGTCCGACGTGAATACCAATCCTCTCAAGGGACTGTGGGCAAGGAAGTTTATGACTCGTTTTATCTGAGTGCGTGTTAGACGCAGCATATCAGTTATTAATTTCTTTGAGGGGTTTCCCATTGCACCCCTTGCGTGTCTCTGTCCAGATTCTGATGTTGTTGTAGGGACCATCCGTTTATTGCTGACTTCACCACCTGGTTGGACACTCCTAGGGCGGGTTCAGAACCCCTAAGATTCTGTGCAGCTCCAGTCCTAACTAGTCTGTCAACTTTCTCGTTGATCGTAATCCCTGAGTGACCATACTATTATAAGTTCGATTTTTATAGTTTCTTGAATAATTATAGTTGTTAGAATAGGTTCTAATATTCAGTCGACATGGTTACAGTAAGACGGCGCCCTTACACATTTTGGCATCAACGTAAGGATATTTTCAACTACTACTTTTCGAAATCGGTGCGTTGGCAGAAAGAGTGAAATAAAATGGCCACCCAGATCTTCTGACCTTACGCCAGTGGATTATTTCGTCTGCGGTCATTTGAAAAATAAAGTTCATAAAACAAGGCCAGACTATAATAATGATGTACTAAGAGATATAATTATGACATAATGTCAGTTTATAACTCCCAAGAATTTTGAACTTATTACATTGTCAAGCCGTTTAAAGAGGCCATTTTCAACATTTAATTGAATAAGTTAGTTATAATAAGTAGGCATTTATTGTGTTAACACAAATGACGTTATATCTAGCAAAACTGATGGATTTATGTATAGGATATGTAAGAAGGAATACATTTCGCGTGGATTTAGAAAATAAATCAAAAACTTAAATATTCTATTTTAAAAGAATGGTTTATTTAGTGACTTTGTGAAGCACCATGTAGTTTAAGAAATAGTTTTTTAATATAGACTAAAAAAAGATTGATATATTTTTTTTCGTAGTCGACGTTATCGAATTATCGATATGATCCGGGATTTTTGACGATAGCGTACCTCTAACCATAATATCAATTAACGCGCTTATGGTTCTCTTAAAACTTTATACCTATACTGTAAATATTTATATTTTTTAATTAACTAGTATTTATAGATAAATTAATAAACAATGTACCTAGTATGTAGTACCTATATTGGCTACCTACCTACCCAGTCTGCGAAAGATGCATATTCTCTATTTTTTTATTCTATTTACCTTACCACTCCCAAAGCATTGTAATTTTACGGTATAATACTATATTGTTATATACAGGGTGTTTCATTAATATTCAGGATAAATTTCCCCGCTTAAAAATATAGAAAAAGTTGCTATACCTATGTTCGGAATTTTGAAGCGGAACAAAAAATATGTACGCCACTGCCGTTTTCCCTTTTGATAACACTGCCTATGTAGGCAGTTTAATGGCTAATGCAATAGATATTTACGTTATAAGTCCGGTAAATCAACTTTTACAGTATGAGTGAAATGTTTCGAGACGAGGCGACGAAGGAGCCGAGTCTGGAATTTTGAAACGAATACTGTAAAGGATTTGCCGGACGAATGACGTACAATATTTTATTTCATACTGTTCTGTTGAAAATTATAATTATGTTTTCAAATTATAATTAAGTTTTATTCTGCAACGTATATTTGAAAAGTGCTTATATTTACTGGAGGAAAGATTCTGTGTTTGACATTGATTAAACTAAAACTTACAAATTTCAGTCCGGTAAGGAAATTTTACAGGACTAGTCCGGTAAAAAATTTTTACCGGACTTATTGCTGTAAAACCTTATTTTCTGGACTAAATTCAAATATGTAAAGGTGTGTTTTACAATACAGTATGAAATAAAGTACCTTTTCGTAACTTTTTGATATCGGCTTTGTTTACGAGATAAAGGCAGTTTTATCCAGATCTGGTGTGGGTACAGCGATATAAGAATAAATGTCATTTATTTTTATTATTCTTTCTTAGAGAACGGTCACTCGTAGCGACTTCTGCCAAGTATACCTTTTCCACGTAGAAATACTAGTAAAATCCATTTTTTTACTTAAAAGTGTAATACAGGTGCGTTTAAAAAAGTTATGACTCCTCAAAAGGGTAAAAAGACATATAGGTGGCGCCCTCTACAAGTGGAAGCCACACCAATAATAAATTCTAATTTTGCATATTAGAAAACCCTTAGATACCAATTTTAGTTCAAATATCCACAATATTTCAAAAATTATTTAGAAAAAACAAAAATAAAAATAAATTTTTAACACCCTGTATCTCCAAAACGAAGCATTAGGAACTCTTTTTCGTATTTTTAACAAAAATCATTTTTCGCAAGGTTAATGAAACACCTTGTATATACCTATCACTAACTAACCTATATAATAATTTAAAAGAACATCTACCTACCACCTTAAATTAGAAATTATTCATTATTACTAGTAGTAGCCTAATATAATCAATGATCTCGAAAATAAAATGGATGAAATATCATTATGCCCATTATCAAATTCGTTCTGCAGTATACAACACCTCAAGACCAGTCATAATAATAATTATTGGTTGGTACGCGTGTAGCGCACGGTTTTATATTTACTACAATAGGAGGTTGGCAGCGTCCAGTCAGGATCCGACAAGTTGCCAAAGTATTTCTATTTTTGTTGTTATTCCGTGAGTCGCGCTGTGTCGTTTACGTATGCGTATGACTCATGACTGTGCGGTTTTGCTTAGTGCGTTTTTTTTTGACTTTTTTAGTGGATGTTACATTGTTTCTAGTGGTATTATTGTAATATTAGCAACAAACTTTATGAACAATGGGTCGCTGCGTGGTGTGAGCTTTTAACAGGCGAAGAATTTCTTATTTTCAGTAAGTCTTTGTATTATTTTTGCATAAATTGCATTGTCATAATTTTTGGTGGCATTCAAAATTGTATTATTAGAGATATAAAAGACAACTTTAGTTTTCTAATTTTACGTTTATTTATTTAAAATATAAAGAGAGGAGATTGATAAGCTTTGTTGTCTTTCTTATAGACAAGTTATAACAACTAAATAAATAGTAAGAACTATAAATCTCATGCGTAATTATTTGGAACACCGGAAACAGCAAATTTTTCACACACTTAACTCGCCTGTAGGGTATTCTGCATGTAATCCTAAAGTGTTACTATTTCCAATAGAATATCACTTGCATGACTCATAATATACTTTTTTTTGTTAAACTAAATAAATATGTCACAAGAAAATCCTGAAAAAATGCCGAAAAGCGTGTAAGAGAATGTAGATTTTCTGACAGAGACAGCTGACGACCGTTTGTAAGCTGGCCGAGGCACTGTTGCCATGTTTACCTAAAACGATATTATTGTTATATGGCAAACTTGAAACAAAAGGACGGATTAGAAACGGGTTAGCACATTTTTATTCTATGTAAGTCCACTGTACAAATGCAGTAACATTGTAATAAATTACTTGCATGCAATTGTTTGCATTTTAACGAGGATTTTAATTGAATTTGCAGTTTCTTGGTTCTTTTTTTGATAAAATATTGTTCTTATTTAATGGATAGTTGGTCTGGTGCAAGTTTAATCACTGATTTTGAACAGATAATTAATAAACCCAGGAAATCAAAAGGGAAAAGAGACCTAACCTGTCATTGAAAAAATTTTAATATTATTTTTCTCAAAAACTAGGCGTTTTCGGAGAAAAAGCTTTTATGTAAAAAATTTAGCGAAAAATTCGCTGTTTCAATTAAACTGTGTTTCTATATAGGGTGTTACAAATTTGACATACGAGCATTGGAATCTCGGAAACCATAGGAGTTAGAGAAACAGTTAAAGTGGGCAAAGTTGTGCAACTCGGTGCTGATTAAAATGTCCCTTTAAAAGTTTTAAAATTCCGAATACTTCCGATTTTATTCGATAAAAACCGATTTTTTGCAAAATCGTTTTTATTCTTTCCTGAGCTCATTTGAATAGCTATTTAAAAATAAATGACACTTTGTCATTGCAACTTTTGTCCTCTACAAAATGACGTTATTAAACTTTAGATCCGTTGACAGGACCGGACTGACCAATGTAAAATACGAATTTAAAAAAAAAATAAGCAAAGGCAATTCATTATTATGTGAAAGTAATACTGCCATTACATTTTGAGGGTAGGAGGGTTTAAAAATGGCTAAAGAAAATCCAGGTCCGTATTTAAAAAAATAAAGTTGATGTTGGCCGCTCGGAGACGAAACGTCGGATCTTTAGTTCAATAACATCATTTTGTAGAGGAGGAAAAGTTGCAATGACAAAGTGTCATTTATTTTTAAATAGCTATTCAAATGAGCTAAAATAAAAACGATTTTGCAAAATGTCGGTTTTCTTGGAATAATATCGGAAGTATCCGGAACTTCAAAACTTTTAAAGCGGCATTTTAATCAGCACCAAATTGCACAACTTTGCCCCCATTTATCCGTTTCTCTAACTCCTATGGTTTCCGAGATTCCAATGCTCGTATGTCGAATTTGTAACACTCTATAAGTTCAAGATTATAAAAGGTTTCAGTAACTTGAGTTCTTCTCTTGCCCAAAGATTTTCGAATTTTGATTGAAAGTATCACATTTTAAATGTCGGAACCTATTAGGTAATAAGTATGTGATCGAAGTATTACTATAGTACAGTCATCGTTACAGTTCAATTTGTATTTTAATTGATACTGCCTCTATGAATAATGCCTACTTCTTCCCGAAATGTTACCTACTTTTTTTTTTTTACGGATATATTCCAACATAGCAACTAACGACAAACGTCTTTATTTTTAAGTCCAGTATCTAGTTGCCAATAATCACGTGTTACAAAATTTTAACTGCGCATGCCTACCATTCCTATGAACGTGGTACACAAAAGAGCCATTCTCAGTTAAGCTTTCTTCAGCCATTTTATTCTTGATATCATTGAAAATTACAGATAACAATATCTTTGAGCAAAAAAGTGTTTGTAAGGACCGAGGTAAAGACCAAACATTTTTCTTACCTACATAATAAAGAACTGATATTATACAGGTTTTCCGAAATTTAGGTGCTATTCTTACAGAACGCAGGTAATCTACATCCAAAAATAATTATATTATTATCTGTAAACATATTAGGTAGGTAATATGACTTTTTTCTGTACAGATTTGTAGCATATATTGAAGCCTTGGTATTTTTAAATACATTAATGTACTTGGGCCATGTCGTTAGGATACACCGTTTTTGAGTAACATAAACGTAAAAATTGCGCTGCATATTACAATATTATGTCAAATATTCGTTTTTCATTAAAAAGATGTGTGAAAAAAGTGTTCTTGTCATTTCTTGAACTTATTACATTGCCAATCCTGTTTATTCTGTGAAGATTTTCTCGCCTGTGATAAGTTTACTAATGAAAAATCGAACGGTTTAAATGTGTACCTACCTACGTTGTTTATGCAAGTAAATAGCAAAAAATGAAGTTTGGATATAATCAACTTACTTGGTTAATAATCTGTTACATAAGATTTGCTTTCCCGATGGTATAAAAATATAGATAGTACACAAATTAATATGGTATGCCTAAAAACCTCTTGTTATACCCTTAATGTTGCGTCTTTGGCTAATTGAGAAAACGTTTAACAGCTATACACAAAAAGCTCTGGCTAATTCAATCTCTCTATGCCAATACATGTTATGCTCCTAACTAAATTTTAACCGAAGTTTTACAATTCTCACGTTAGAATCAGAATAAGCTTAGAAAGTTTACTGTAATACTATAGAGTTTTAAGTTTTGTCAATAATTAAAAAGCCATCCTCAGATTGGTTTAAACCCATTTTAGGGGCTGTAGCTGTAGTAAATGATAGTTTTCGATACCTATATGTTTATTTTGTATACGAGAAAGATATAATTATTTCAGGGCGTAATTTAAGACCTGGTATGATGCACACACCTTGTGTATTTGAATACATATTTTAAAACGGACTTAGCCTTTTCCTTCGATCTTTGAGGTAAATAAAATTATTTTCTATTCTATTGGCAACAAGCTAAAAGTCTTTCCTTAAAACTTTTTTAAGTACTTTTATTACTTTTTTACCAAACTTACGTTAAGGTCACATGTCAGTAACATACATGCTTCCGAGAATTACGAATTTACAATTTGCCTCCTGTCATTACATTTATTTTTCCTTCACAAATAAGCTTATTTCAAAAAGGGAAGGAGAAATAAAATATTTAATTTTTTAAAGATTTTCATTCTCATGTCTACAGACCTGTACATGAAACGTCATTTTAATTATTAAAGTAAAAAAAAACTGAATTATTTTACCCGTAAATTTTAGCAGTATAAACATACCTAAATATTGTTATTTAAATATAATAGACAAGATCTGACGAAACAACAAAATTGTATAGCTTAGAATTAAAAAAAAAATATCATCCTAAAAATTATCAAACAAGGCTTAGACCGCTTTTTTATGGATCATAATATAAACAAACAATTTTATTTTACTCGTAGTAGTTTTTCCCTGGATTTTATGTTTTGCATGTTTGTCGGTATGTAATGATAAACTACTTACAGTTTAATTATCAATACTTTTTAAGCTTTAACCAGAGTTAGGACTTAATATTGGGAACATACTTAATAGTAATTATCACATTTACTTAAAATCGGTACAATCGAAAAATAATAGGGACACTACACTACACGACCTTCAAAAATATGATAATTGTGAATTTCAACTTTAAATTTTAAGATATTGTTCCTTAATAATGTATTATGTTTTAACAGATAGAAAAAGATATGATATAATACAATAAAAAATTAAATAATATTAGTAAGGGACAGCACGATAAAGCTAAATGCTAACTTGTTGAAGACATGTAGAGGTAAAACTACATAGGTACCTTGGTACTTAATATTAGATGTGAGAAAATTCTCGTTGTGTTTTTCGACAAAATCATAATGATGTTAGTCGAAAAAGTTTATGTGAAGTCAAAAGCTGTTTTTTAGACTTTCTCTACTAATCAATTTGCATGAATTTTGATGTTGCATGGTTTATTCCACTTAAAGCATTGTTATATATCATTCATTTTATTGTATGTTTCTTTGTTGCTGGCAAGTGTATGAAGAACACACAATAAATTGTTAGCTAAAGAAGTAGTACTTATAAGTATTATTTGCATTGTTTTTTTTCTACTTCCGACAAATACGCAAAACAAAAATCTTAATTTTCGGAGCAATTAAAGAATTCAAAAATAATTGTGGACGTGTGTAATTAACGAGAACCCAATTAAATGCTATCCCTGTTTAACATTATCCCCTAGAGATCAAAAATGAATACAAATACCAATTATTATAATAAATTGCCATTAAGCCACTCAGTATGAATACATATCTATCATAAAATTATAAATTATGAAAATTTAAATGCTACTAATTCCGCTCACAATTATTAGGTATATGGGCTTGATGTTGTGCAGATATATTATATTATGATGTATTATATTTAGTGTCAGTATAATTTATAAATAAAGTGCAGTGTTTTGTAATAATTGTATGAAATCGATTTAGCTACTGAAAATAGAATCTACTTACGTTGTATTTTAAAGCAGTTTTATGAAAAAGTTCATATATTCACAAAATGTGCAGTCAAAAAGGAACATTACTAGTTCTCATTCCTAGCAGCTCCATTATATCCGTTGTAAGCGGACTGTTCCTGAGTAAACGCTCTATCATAATGTCCGTAATCCTCATGTGGATGAGCTGCAATGACCTCGTAAGTTGAACTATGATGCTTGTTTTCCACCAGCTTCTTTAGTGCTATAATCGAAGATATTGTCAATGCTATTTTCGCTACAAGTAGAGCCTTAAAGGCAACTAGGCCTATGAATTTTAAGGCCAGTGCTCCTAAGAGGGCGGCTTTTAGTTGAAAAAGCATCATGATTCCCCTCATTCGTAAGCCGCCGCCTCCTCCTTTGTCTCCTCCTTTTCCTCCGCCACCTCCACCTTTGCCTCTACCTAAAAAAATAAGAAACAATGCTATATTAGGGATAAAACAAAATGAAGGTTCAGATACGTTTAGATAAGTTCTGACCAATAAATATTCAATGCTCTGCTTCTAAGCATACTATGGGTCTGCTGTATTTCATTCAAAGAAAAGCCAGACGCGTGTGAAGAGCACCAAATAACAAACCAGATTAAAGGTTGGTGACTGAATTTTGCCTCATCATAAAAATACATATTTGGATTACCTTCTTCTACGCTATTCTGCATCTCTTTAAGCGTATCGGGAGGTAGTTTAAACTCGACGGAATGTGAACTGAGATAATCTGCAAGTCGGTCCCACAAAATCGTTTCGACGGCATCTTCCCGAGCTCGTGGTTCGTCTGGAAGCCTTTCAAGAGTCGTTTTTTTCGAAAATCTGCCGTTAGGTTTAATTTTGATTCCTTCAATAACATTTAACTCGTTTGGCAAACGGTCCATGTATTTTAGCGCTCTTTCCTGAAATAGGATAAAAAAATCTTTTAAATGAAGTTACCGGTTATAAATTATTTAAATTTAAGTTGAGGAAAAATCTACAAAATGAAACCACAGGTTATAAATTATTTAAATTTAATTTAACATTTAGAATGAACTAAATATTATCTTAGTTCATATATTAATGTCAGACATCTTTCATTCCTCGAGATAAGAAGGTTTTCGCCGAGATAAAATTCCAAGTAAGTAAACGATTTAATTAGAAAAACTTGAAACCCGTTTTTAATTAAAGTGTCCAGAATAAATGGTATAGGGACGTCTTTTTTAAATCTTAAGGAGCTTGCAATAGATAATAAATGCGTTTTACCTATATTCCATGTAGGTATGTTAAAATTTATTTATTTACTTAAACAAATTAAGACTATCACTATTCTCAAAGCCCAAAATTGCTGTTAGTGACTCATTATTAGCATTATAGAGAGCGCCTGGTTATACGATGTCAGGGGAATGAATTCCTATCCCATAAGACGACGACATTTTCCACACGGATTTCTTTGTCCTTGCGAAAATTCATCCATAAATATTTAGATCTTGCCATACCTTCTCAACTGTGTGCCCTTCATTGAGCCATGTTTTGTCGGCGTAATACAATTTGTTTCCTTTTTTCCAAATTTGTAGTAGGCTTTTCGATTTCGTTAAATATACCTAAAATTCTCCCTTCTTAATTTCAGCCATCATCTTTTTTATTGTGGATATTTCATTTAGGACAAGAATCTATGGATTTTGTTTCCGTTCTGTTCTCAGGGCTCCTCGACTATTTTCTTTTTCATCACTTTCTTGAAGGGGCCTTTTAAAACACTGAACACAGTGCGCGAGGAAAGTTTCATTAAAGTGACACAAATTTCTGCAGCACCCAATGTGGCTAGTTTAGGATTTCGTTCCCGAATTCCTTAGCAGGTATACGTTTTTAACTATTATTTGTTATTTTAATGTTTATTGAAATTTTTTTGTTGTGTAGTTGAAGGTTCGTTAATATTCATAGTTTACTAAATTAACAGTAGATAATATCACTAAATAAAGTTTAATAACCATATATTTACACGAAAGACTATTTATGTAGACGACCCTTACTAGGATAACAGAAAAAAAAATACAAAATATATCCATTAATTAATAATAAAAACACAAACTTATCAATCAGTGCAAGAACCCAGCCAGTACGCTTATTTTTAAATTTTTAAAGTTGTGAACTCGTCATATGTCTGTTGCCTCATTTATTTTCTCTGCGATCAAAATCCCAGTATCGGAGTCGCCGTGCTATTTCGCCTCTAATTTCACTGTTTTTGTAGCGGAAGACATTGTTATATGATTCAAAAAAACATTTAGTTGTACAATATTCTTATTCTGCCGCTTCATGAATTTTGTGCTTGGTATTAAATGAATCACTAACAGCGTTTTGTGGATTTTGGGTATAGAGCAACTTTATTATAGTGTTTAGTACCTTTTTTTTTAATGTATTTCTTAAAAATCCAAGATTAGTATTAAGCCAACATGATATCACATATTATGGAGCAACCAATACGATTGCCCACATTGTTCGGTAGGGGACAGACTCGTGAACATTCAAAGACATTTATTGTGTATACAGTAATTTGTTCCCTGTGTTTACATCACCGATTTAAAAAATAAAGTAAAAATTAAATATAAACATTTTGTCCAATTTTCGAAATCCGAAAAACGTAATGAAGCATCATGAAAATGTAATGAAGTAAACACAGTTATATTATGTTGGAAAAGTTTCTGTATTTCTTTGTGCTTGGGCAAGAGCGAGGACAAGAATATAGTTTGCTGTTTACAAACGATTTGAATAAACTTAAAATACTTCTGGGACTTCTTGGAATTTTTGAACGTTCTATTTTTCTAACATTCTGTTTGCCTCGGGTATAAGCTTTCCAAAGTAAAAACGTCCAATGACAATCTAAAATAATTCCGAGATCCTTATTTTTGTTAACTTTTTCTGAGGGATTGTTATTTATCGTGTAGTTGTAGTTGACTAAATATTTATATTTTGTGAAAGTTATACAGCGTGCCCAGAAAAGTT
The DNA here is from genome assembly GCA_963920685.1 of Polydrusus tereticollis. Lineage (NCBI taxonomy): Eukaryota > Metazoa > Arthropoda > Insecta > Coleoptera > Curculionidae > Polydrusus > Polydrusus tereticollis. The sequence goes on from OY987328.1 coordinate 141,195,153, forward strand.
CTAGACATATGGGAATTTTCTTTTATTGTTGATTTTACGAAAAAAACTTATTCTTAATAAAAAGTTCTGCTTGATGTCCAAATAATATTGACATATCAAAATTTAAGTTATCATGTACAGGGCTGCAAAAAATATAGAAACACAAAATTACGTTAAGAGGGAAGTACCCTCAATTTTTATTTTAAAGCAAATTGTTATAAGAAAACTTTAATAAGGACTACAAAACGTGGTCAGATACAATATTTTAATTTACAGGGTACCATCAAAAAGCCTTTGGAAAATATTTTTTAAATTTATTTCTTTAACAGTTACCTGCAACAATTTTGCAATAACTATGTGCAATACTATAGTAACGAATATTGACATGTAAGTCAAAAATTACTTACTATTTTTCGACTTATTCACAAGAGTTTTTCGTTAGTTTTGTCATAGTTGTAAAGTTAACGCTGCAGCAGAAAGTAGAAATTGTACCTATCGTCGGAGATCACTATAAACCTATTAGTGAAGCCGCACTCATATTTAATACTAGACACCCTGACAAAATGGTATGTAGCGCCACTATAGCAAACGTAATGAATAAATTTAAAGCTACTGGTTCGTTCGAAAATGTATTTAAGGAACAACACAACAAATGGTCCACAACAGAAGAAAATCAACTCAATGTAATGCAACCGTTTATCGAAGACCCGAAAATGTCTATAAGAAAATTGTCAAAAACTATTCCAGTTGACGTCAAAAATCTACTGCTAGTAATATTTTAAAAATAAATAAATTTCATCCATATAAACCGAAATACATTCATACGCTTCTTTCCAGAGATTTTGAATCCCGTTTCCTATTTTGCGCGTGGTTCCAAGGCGAGTGTGAAGTTGATCCTTTTTTTGCAAGAAAAATATTATTTACAGATGAAGCCATGTTTACCTCCAACGGCGTGGTATGCTCCCAAAATTGTCGGTGGTAGAGTGACAACAATCCAAATTTCATAATCGAATGCCGTAGTCAATATTCATTTAAAACCAATGTTTGGTGTGGTATTTTTAATGATCGGATCGTTGGACCATACTTTTTCCGACCAAATATAAATGCTGCTATTTACCTGGACTTCTAAAGGAACCAGTTGTCTTAATTTCTTGACGAACTACCACTAAATATAGGACGTACAATTTGGTATCAACATGATGGAGCCCCATGCCATAGTACTGGGTATTTGAATGAAGTATTTCCGTACCGTTGGATAAGCAGACATCACACCCCTGGACTTCTTTTTATGGGGCCGATTAAAAGAAATGGTGTATGGGCATAGACCTTTTCAGGATATTGACCATCTTGAAGCAGTAATAACAAACTGTGTCCAACCAGAACTTTTTATAAATAATAAGTTTTATTCCGTAAAATCGACAATAAAGAAAATTCCCATGTCTAGAACTTTTCTGGACACGCTGTATATGGTAAGATATTTTGTTCGGTATAAAAATAAGAATCTATCATTGCACTAACTAACGAAAAACTCTTGTTAATAAGAAAATATCAAATAGTAAATGGTTTTTGACTAACATGTCAATATTCGTTACTATAGTATTGCACATAGTTGTTGCAAAATTGTTGCAGGTAACTGTTAAAGAAATAAAATAAAAAAATAGTTTCCAAAGGCTTATTGATGGTACCCTGTAAATTAAAATATTTCAACGAAAAATTGTATCTGACCACGTTTTGTAGTCCTTAGTAACGTTTTCTTATAACAATTTGTTCTAAAATAAAAATTGGGTACTTCCCTCTTAACGTAATTCTGTGTTTCTATATTTTTTTGCCGCCCTGTACATGATAAGTTAAGTTTTGATATGTCAATATTATTTGCACATCAAGCAGAAGTTTTTATTTAGAATAAGTTTTTTTTGTAAAATCAACAATGAAGAAAATTCCCATATTATGTCTAGAACTTTTCTGGACACGCTGTATATAGTACGATATTTTGTCCGGTATAAAAATAGGAATCTATCATTGCAAGGCTGAAACAATCCTGTTGAAGTTATATTTTGATATTCAGTCGTGTTACTGAAAGTTACATATGTACTTATTCTAATGGATATTGTTGTAGACCATAACCTTTTAGGTAGACAGATATATGCCTGAAAGGGCTAAAATATATTTTAATGCAAAGGCATCGCGAAATTTTGAGTTAAGAATTAATTAAATAAAACCTTTTATGGAATTTAATAATTCGGTTTGCCTCAGTGGATAACAACAGTTAATTAAATGATTTTGACTGAGATTATAGTTAAAAGTAGTAAACATAAAGAAAATATTTTTCCGCTTTTTACACAGTTCTTTGATTTGCCAATGAACCTTCAACTCTAGATCCAACACCACACCAATAAATTTTATTTTTTCTTCTAGGTATTGGAATAGTACTATTATTAAAAGTTAAATGTTAAATTGTTTGTGTGGTTTCATAGGAAATTGGGCACATACTGTCTTATTCAAATTTACGATAAGATTGTTATTGCAATTTTTTTGTGTTAGTTCACTTAACAGCGATGCTGTCACAATTATTAGGGTCATACCATCTGCATACATAAACGTCCTTCCCTCTGGTCATAAAATGCCCTAAGTTTACATCTTTTCGGGGAGAGTCGGAGTACAAATTACCTGCATCCCTAATTGCTATACCATTTTAAGTAGGTATGCGTACCTAATAATACCGGGTGTTGCATCGTCGAGCGGGACATAGGAAATCCCATGTAATTTTAAATGGGGTCAATTATTGGCTTCCCTAATTATTTTAGAGAAAAATTCTATTTAGGTTTATTAAAGAGCACTAAAACCCACATTCAAAAGAATAACTTTAGATATTTTTGATGAGCCCGTTTACGGGTTATCGCCGATTTCTTTTTAACTATTTCTCCTTTTTATGGCCCCGTATTTGCGGGCACCAGTCAAGGTAGAAGATGACTGTCAAATAAGGTTGTCATTTTGAAATGTGTGCTTCATTGTTATAAAAACTCGTACATCGAAAATATTAAAGGTGTATTTATGAGTACAAATTAATCTGAATAAAACTAAAATAAAGTATCCAATTACAAGGTTAATTATGACGTTTTACATGTTTCAATATTTTACTAATTAATAGGTAGGTACTATTAAGTTGTTAGAACTTTAGGATTTAAGAAGATATTCAAATATTCCTCAAAATGACAACTTTATTTGACAGTCATCTTTTACCTTGACTGGTGCCCGCAAATACGGGGCCATAAAAAGGAGAAATAGTTAAAAAGAAATCGGCGATAACCCGTAAACGGGCTCATCAAAAATATCTAAGGTTATTCTTTTGAATGTGGGTTTTAGTGCTCTTTAATAAACCTAAATAGAATTTTTCTCTAAAATAATTAGGGAAGCCAATAATGGACCCCATTTAAAATTACATGGGATTTCCTATGTCCCGCTCGACGATGCAAAACCCGGTATACAAGTAGCAAATTGATTTTTATCAATTTTAGTTCTAATTGGTTTTCCGCCGAGAAGAAAGCATTATCTCCCGATGCCAAAGATACAATTAAAAATGTGTATCAGTCTTTGCCGAAAAAAGATTTTAATTTTAGTGATGCTTCAGCCTAGACGTCTGGTTTAACAAGTACTTCTTTATCTTTGGTAAAGGATATAGTACTGAAACCTATCATTCCCAGAAAAAAGCGAAATGACTGTGGCACATTTAGAAGTAATGAGAAGAATGATTTGGAGTTACTAAAAAGGATAATTTATCAAATGTATGAAGAACAATCTGTAACTACCCTGGTTTCCCTAAAAAAAGAGGCTTATCAACGACGAAATAAACATTTCTTGTAGCCTAAGAAGAATTTTGCTTAAAATGGATTTTAAATATCACGCAATTGATAAAGGGCAAACCTTTATTAATGAAATCTAAACGTTCACGGGAATGGCGTCATAAATATTTAACGGCTATCAAACAATATAGAGCAAGAAATCGATCAATTATCTACCACGATGAAACATGGTTTAATACACCTGATATTGCAAAAAAAGGATGAAGTGATTTCCCAAAAGGCTCATCCCAGTAAAGGAAAAATACTAACAATAATACATACAGGTTCATAAAATGGATTTGTCTCGAACTGTCTGTTACTTTCAGCTAGAAACATAGCAGATCGTTCTCTAGATTACCACTAAGATATTGCCGCATAACTTTCTAAACATCGCCGACTTCTTAAAATATACCCAAAAATAGCATTAATCTAATAGAGAATCCTAGTTATCATAATCGTCAAGTAAAAATGTTTCCTAGTTCTAACAGTACAAAAGCAGATATTCACAATTTTGCGACAAATAGTAGTATATATTTTGAAGGAACTTACGAAAACCGGGATCTTTTGGAAGTATTACAGGATTTTAAAGTGGGTAATAAACTTTCAGCAGAAAATAGACATACAGTGTTGCATGTTCCCCCCTACTATTGTGTATTTAATCCAATGGAACTAATATGGCACCAAGTAAAATCAAATATTAGAAGGAATAATACTTCCCCCACACTATATACATCTGTAGTAGAATTAATAAAAAACATAGTAAGTAACATTTCTGCAGACAGTCGGAAGAACTGTATACAGCATGTAACTATGGTGGAGAATAATAATATGTATGAGTACCTACTAACTAATGTTCAACCATTAATGATAAGTTTAGATGGAGATGGTGATAGCGACACTGAACTAAATTTAGAGAAAAGTAGAATCAAGTTTAAAATTAATAAATCTGTATTTCAGTATTTAACTAATTTTTATTGTACTTACTATGTCTCAAAATATTACTTTTATAATAATTGATCTTTACTTTCAGTTGGTTTAATTTAAAATTTAAAATTTATTGGGGTTAGAAGGTGTTGAGACCTACACAATGTGGTTTAATCAGGTAATTTATTTATTGCAATAAAGGTCAACGATATAATGTAAACTTTACTATCTATAATTTTAAAGGTGGTTTATGCATAGCAAAAATAGCACCGGGCACCCAATTCACACACATACATATCTGACATATTATCCCCTACGTTTATTTTAATTTGCATTGTGTTGTATAAGACAAGAGCCAGCCACCAAATTGTTATTAAACAAAAATCGTTTAAACAAAATCAAGTTGTTAAGAAAACGTTTCTTTCTAATCTAATATCCCAGTGGCATACGAATTAAGCAAATGAACGTGGCCACAACGAAAATATTGAACAGGGCCGAACTAAAGGTAAACCATGCATGCCCAAATACATAAACCATGTAATTGAATATTGAAAATAAATGGAATGTAAAAGCTATTTCAGCAATTAAAAAGAGAAATTCAACTTAGCAAAGCAATAACCCAAACAAAACAATGTTGCAAAAAGCAGCGGCAAACTAAATACAACCCTGTTAGCAAGGCGGTGTGTAATTGGTTTTCAATTGGCCAATAGGAATAAAGGTTATGCTGTCAACACCTGCTGCTGATCACTGTTTTGACGTTATGTTCCTGTAACCTAAATGGACAATAGTTATAGGTAAAATAATTATATGAGCAGCAGGTATACTGAGTATTATTATTATAATAATTAATGTAATAATATTTCTGACTATGATCAATAATAATGCTTAAGATGACTTGTTAATTGATGCGCTCTCTTAACACTATTGCAGTGCAAATTAAACTTGAATTTAATACTAATAGGTACTAATAAACTATTTTCATCTGATATTAGGTGAAATTAAATTTTACTGTTAAAATATTCCCAATATCTAAACGACGTGACGTGAGACAAATTACACTGAATTCACTTAACCTATGTTAATAATTTTACACAATTCATGTGTACTACCTAATAAGGATGGGAACAACTTTTGTTAAAACTATAACAACACAAGAAACTTACTTTTATACACAATGACAAGTTTTTAGATCCACACTCATCAATAAAATCAATAGCGATTTTATACATTTCCATTTCGTCCTTAAGCTCAGCGTCTTCACCAAGGACATTGTCACTTCCTGCAGTTGACACCAACAGGACAATTAAAATTGCCTTCAAGCCCATGACGAAGGTGTCCACGGGCTTCGCGGTCGAGCACTGTGCCGAAGACGTTCGGCCGTTACGGTTTTATCAAAAGGGAGGCGTGAATGGCATCTATTAGCTACATATTGGAAAAATGTGTGTTACTAGAATTAAAGATCTGGGTATAAGGTGCCATTTAAGTAGAAATAAATGGTAACACTAGGTTAAAGATACTGCGGATCCATTATAGAGTAATAGCATGTATTAGTTTTCTTCTAGATTTGAAGGTATAAGGATTACACAATCAACATAATATTAATATATAAGGTATGCCATCATAAAAATGATCATATTTTTTTTTGGCAGCTATACATTGTAACCGTGTTTTCTATCTATGCAAACATTTCACTAAATTTCTTAGCCTAAAAGAATACAAGGAACGGAATCGCACATAATTTATTTTAACAATATTTTTCTTATAAAACTTGTAGGGCCTAAAAAGCGATATTTTGAAAAGATGCTTAATCGACAGCATTTAATTACACAGGGTGTCCGGAAAATTGTGAGAACTCTATCGGATTCAGATAGAACGCGAAAAGATAAGATGACAAGTTCCTATAAAATTCTTTCTTACGGGCCCTCCCTACGGAGATATGTGCCGCTGGAAATCAGTTTTTCTTGAATAACTATTAAATTACTTAATATAACTTAATAAAAATTTAATATTATGGACACTAGTAAGGACCTCTTAAAACCTTGTCCTTGAATTAGCTTTTTTAGTCTACCAGGGGCGGACTAAGCTTTACAACTTAATGCTTACATTTATAACACCCTGTGTGATAAAGTCTTAAAAAATCAAATCTGGGTAGCTTGCACTTAGACTAACAAGAAGGTACTCTTGTTTATTATCCACAAAATGGACCGTTCTCGTGAAAAAGTATAATAAAACAATAGTTATGGAAGACCTTTGTTCGCAAGAAATGTGCGTTTTATTAATTTATCAGCACCAATTGATTTCGTGGTGAATTTAATTGTGAATTAATTCGAACTATGGAATACACGTTTATTGAGTATGCAGATATGCATTTGATGTATGATCTTGCATCTTGTAAAAATCCAACGGCGTTAGGTCGGGCGATCGAGGGGGCCAGGCAATAGGTCCTCCTCTACCTATCCAAAATGGACGTTGTTTAGGTGCTTCCACACACCAAGGCTAAAATGATGTGGTGCCCAAACGTGCATGAAGTATATGTCTCGGCGGGTTTAAGTGGTAAGTGCTCTGTTAAATCCTGAAAAGCGTTCTGGAAGAACTTTAAATTAATTTGTCTATTCAAGCGTTCTGGCAATACGAGTGGACCAATCAAAAAATTGCCAATGACTTCTGGCCAGATATTAATTGATTGGAACTGATGTTGATGATGTGAAACAATAGTGGAATGAGGATTTTTATCAGCACATACATGCGTGTTGTGTATATTGGTGACACAATTTTTGATAAACCTTGCTTTATCAAATATTTTCCTCTAATTGCGGCGTATGTACGGTTCTTCTCAGGCCAGCATCACTACTATTCTTTCCAAACTTTTCTAAAATTATGAAGAAAGGCAATAATATGTATTACCTTATTAACTGGAATCGCCCACCATTCTTCTTTAGACGTTGGTCAACTCGTTGAAATGTCTTCTGGTTTTGCATAGCAGAATTCATTCCTCGTAGAATGCAGTTTGCAAACTAGCTATTGGATCAGCAACGACATAATGTAAACTTCATTAGCATTATTCTTTTAACGGATGAAGCAAGGTTTACCAAAAATGGTATCACCAATTTCCACAACAGACATGTTTGAGCTAATGGAAATCCTCATGCCACTATTGTTTCGCATCATCAACATCAGTTCCAATCAATTAATACCCTGGACAGAAATCATCGACAACTTTATTTGTAGTTCCTCCAGAACGCTCTTCAGGACTTAATAGAGCACTTATCACTTAAAACCCGCCAAAACATGTACTCATGCACGATGGGGCACCACCACATTTCAGCGTTAGTGTGCGGGAGCACCTGAATAACGTCTATCCAAACCGTTGAATAGGTAGAGGAGGCTAGCCTCCTCGATCTCTCGATTTAACGCCGTTGGATTTTTACCTGTGGGGATACCTGAAAAACTTTGTGTATTCCACTCCGGTCGGTACTAGGGAGGAACTTCTACAGAGAATCATATTTCATTGTGATGTGATAAGGACCAAGGCAGAGTTATTGTGGCGGGTACAGCAGTCCTCAATTCGTCATGCTCGCAAGTGTATCAGACTTCACCAAGCCCATGTTGAACCCTCTTATGGAGTTTTTCAAGAATTTTGTTAAGGTGCCTCCTATTCATATCATTGCGTTTTTTTTGTATTTTTGTATTTTCTCGGATTAAATAACTGAGAATGAAACTTTTCTGTTATTTGAGTGACTTTCGTATTACACTTTGTTGCGAGATATAAAATAGAAATCATGGTCCTCTTTATTAAAAAATAAACCATAAATTCGTTTATTATTCTTTTACTCGAAAACGGTTCAGTATATCGACAATAAACAAGAGTACCTTTTTCTTAGTCTATGTGTAAGCTACCCCAATTTATTTTTTTAAAGTCTTTATTATACAGGATGTTAAAAATGTAAGCATTCAGTTGTAAAGCTTACTTCGACCCTGGTAAACTAGTCCACGATCTATTGTGACTAAGTTTTATTAAAAAATATTGTATTAACTAAAAAATGGCACCATTGAAAACGATTTAAATCTCACGAATTATTGTTGGTTTCGGGAAGATGTTATTCTGGCTGATAATCAGCAAATGTCACTTTAACAGTTTTATATTCATCGCTTTCTTCTTCTTCTAGCTGGATATATGAAACAGATACATCAGTTGTCTCTAATTGTTGTCTTCTAATTTCCAACCCCAGTCTTCTGGGTCCAGTTGATTGCCTCGACATACTTGAACTTGATAGTATACTCGACACAAGTGTTGACTAGCAGACATGATTTAATTAATTACGCAAAAATATTTCAAAAGATCGACTCTTCTTCATAAGATATCATCACAAACGGCATTGCGTTTTTCCTTACTCTATATGGAGCTCCAAAAAAAACTGATTGATCAGACAAGTATCGATATTTAGGTTTTGTCAAAAATCCACAGAACAATAAAGGAGTGCAATTATCTTGTCTTCTTCCAACATCTGCTTCTATAAGAAGAATTTTTATAGATAATTTTATGATCTACAACTTTTGTTTGATCTATTTTTATGATAAAACTTACCATTTACCAGAAAAATTGGAAAAACCCATTTTTTTTTTACCTTTGACCTTGAATAATTTTTTTTGGAGGTGTGCGATCAATTGGGACTTTCAGTATTTTATTTGAAATAATGTCCCCAGAGTCTGTACCAGCTCTCAGCTCTATGCAAATTATTGTAAACCTACCATTTTTTCGACTACTTTGACCGGATAAATATTGCGATTTGAATATATTAATTTAATATTACAAAATGCCTTTTTAGTTATCTTAGTAATGTGATTGGGCAATCTAAGTCTATAGTCTATAAACATACCCAAGTTTTTTGCGCAGTCGCTGAGGGCAAGTTTAGTGTTATTAAGGACTAGGTTAACATCGTCTAAGCGTCTATACTCCGGTACCAAAACAATTGGCAGTGACTCATTTTTACCGAGGTGTGCAAGACGTAAGGGGAACGCCAATTTCAGAGGCGTGTTATTTTAAACAATAATAATTCAAAAAATATATGAATTTTTTGTTTATTATAATAATATATTAACATTTACTATAACAAATATAATATTATAAATTAAACTGAAAAATAAATTAAGCTTTTACATTTGGTGATCTAATGAAGTAATTAGAGAAACTAAATTACGCAGGTATAAAATAAAAAAAGAATAATAAAACAGAAGTTGGCAAAGCTTCCACCCGACGGCTGTGGTATGGTGTATTATCCATCATGATTACCGACCCACGTTCAATACGCGGTAAGATGGATTTAAACCAATCTTCAAACACTCCCGAGTTCATGTCCTCATGATAATCACCGGTTCTACGAGATTCAAACGCGTTTAACCCACCTTCAAGAAAACCAGAATCATTACCGATGTGGGGGTATAATTAACCGACGACCTTTTCCTGTAGGAGCTTTCAATTCAGTGGACAGTCCATTGATAAAGGCGTTACGTGCACTTTCCGACGAATGGCTAACTTTGTTTGCTGATCAATAAAAATCTTTTTCCGTCCTCTTGCTTCCCTCTGATCGGACACTTTAGTATTCCTATTGTCCTTGAAAGTTCTATAAACAGTACGGGAAGATGTCTTAGTCAATGTGGCACAAAGTTCTGCTGCATCAGTGAATGATATTCCACTGTGTGTACTTAGAATTCCTTCATACATATTTCTTACAATTGTACGCTCTCCAGGTTTTAAATGACGTCGTTTTGTAACTTGTTGAGCACTATCACTGGAAGAACTCGCTTGCATGATAATATTTGCTGTTTTGAATCACCACCAAAATAACACCAAAATAATAAAACTGAATTGCTAATATCCTCTTGATTGAAACTTGTCTACGACACTGAACGTTGGTTAGAGACGATAAGAAAGCGTGCGAGCGTCTTTAGACATGGGTTTTTCTTACCTGCGTTGCCAAATTGAGTAGACCAAGTACCGTAGGGTGTAAAGGCCCTTAATGACATGCTGATTTTGGTACATTTTATGAGTATTTAAACGAAATATTTTAAAACCTGGCAACATGTAACGAGTTATTAATGCACAATCTTCCCAAGCGGTTTGGAATGCTTTTATTTCAGTTAAAAGTGTGTGAATCGATGTTTATTATTATTTTCTCCGCACACCGTCAATGGTGATAAGAACAGTTTTGCCAATTATTTTGGGATCGTAGTATAGACCTAGCAATATTTCTGGCAAATAGCATGATTTATGATTTTAAAGGGTTCTGTTTAAAACAATACTTGTCGGCAATAGCACAAACGCATAAAGAACATGTTTTACAATTTAAATGTAATGGTTAAATTTAAATAACATAGGCTTGTGCTAATTAGTAACAGATTTTTGGGACAAACTTATTGTGGTTGGTTTTACTGTAACGAGATGAGCAAACCTTTACTTTTTTGGTACCATGGGATACAGTTTTTGAAATCTTTTCATAGAGCCCATGTTACCTCGGTTGCCATTAAAAATGGTTAGGGAAGCGTTTTTGTAAAAAATAACTTTAATTTTATGCAACAACCCAGTATTGCCTGAAAAGTACAATTTAATGCTACACCAGTCCAAATATTATTTACAGCAAATATTATTTCAGTTAGGCATGTCTATAGTATTAATCGATGTAAATTAACATCATTTCCAGAATTTATCTTCACTTCCAAAAATATTATTTTAAATTTCTAATGTAATTTGTCATGGTTACACCATTTTTCCGCAAGGAGACTCCAACAAGTCATGACTATGGAAAATTTAATAAATCTTCTTTATGTTCGTGAAGTGCGAGCCAGAAGTAATATATTACGTCGACGGAAATTTGTAGGACATTGAAAGATGACTATGCAATTTTGAAATAAAATTATTCCCTTATGTTACCGATAATAGCAATAGCATTAGCAAATGATATAAAGTATTCTTTCTTTATTTTATTATTTACAAGAAGTGTTCAACTCATAATTCAAGATTGTTAACGATATAAAATTTGGAACTGTCAGCACTCCCAGAACTGTGCAAGGACTTTAATTTTAATGATGAAGTTACCCCTTTCTACCCTGCTGTCCGTTCCTAATCAAAAGGAAATGATGTTGGTGTCTATGAAATGAAATTTTAGACTTTAATCATAATTATGTAGTGAAAATGCCACTTTTGTGGACTAGATTATAAAACCTACATTTTGCAAAACATAAACAAGTCTGCGTTTTCATTTCTAACTGTCTATACTTTACAACAATCTAAAAAAGGACTTTTAATGTTCTGTACCGTTGCCAATGAGTCTGTTTCCGATCTTAACTAATAGGTTTGTAGTACTCGCTCTCTATTTATCTCGAGAAAATTATTATTTTATATTTGCAATTGAAAACTTTACCGTTTCGGCTAATAATATAATAATTTAAGCATCACCCAATTCTAATATATCTTGTTTTTATGCAACTGTATTTGAAATTGAACTTAACAAAATTTTTACACAGCGATAAGTGCCACTTAACATCTGCTTAAATAATAGATGTATCTGGTCGACCAATTTTAATTCCATTACTCTACAAAATTCTCTAGAATATCTTGGATATTAAAATTTAATACTTAAGAGCTGTGAAAAAATTTAAAACAGAAAAGCTAGTAGTGGTGAATTGGACGAAAAGTATTATACATATATAGTAAAACCTCTGTTTTCGACCACCTGCGTTAAACGACTGGTTATGATCTCCCCATATTTAAAAATGGAAATCCCATTATTTTATATTCCTCTTTACCGACCCATCTGTTACACGATCGCGGGCACTCATCATCAGAATTTTTAGTAAACATTAATGCTAAAAACACCCTCCGTTAGGGGCAGCAGTAAAACCTGACCCGACAATTCTTAAGAAATATAGGTACATACACTAATTACTTTATTGCAGGCGGATTAATTTGCTATAAAGGCTGATAGATCGGTGTGACCCAAGTGACTATGTTGCTTCAAAATAAAGCAGAACTTAGAAATTTGTTTCAAAGAGGTGGCAACGGTGAACAAAAAAGAAAATTTCCCAAAATCGAAGGACTGGCAGTAGACCTAGTTGTTTTTTTCAAGCAGGAAGCCCTCGAATCTGCTCAATGCCTAGATCTAGATAACTTCATATACAGTGTGTCCCCGGATCGACGCAATGGTAGGTGAAAAGGGCTGAAATCTTTTGAGTTAAAACTTTATCTTCTGGGGTTCAGCCCTGCTTGGATAGAAACTAATTTGTGGCATAATTTTAATTTCGAAAATTCAAGTGTGCTTTGGAAATTTTCAAAAAAACTTTATTTTCCCACCAGTAACGTGTGACGAAATCAAACCTTATATGGTTTTACCTTATTTGCTCCATAAATACGTTGCAAATGTGACTTGCTAACACGAGTCTCCTCGTACCGCTTTCTTAGTGACAGCTTTGGATTTTCGCGTAATGAATCCATTGCTAACACAGTACCTACATCATCTTCATCAAAGTTCTTCTTCTTTTTTAGTATATTATGTACAGTACCGGTAGTAACAAATTTTTTAACCAGTCTGAATACTGTAGATTTGACTAAAACTGTGTTCGGAAATTTCATATTAAATCGCCTGATAACCTCTGGAGTAGATAATTCACCTATACCATAACATTGAATTAGGTAGATCCGTTCTGGTATAGCAAACATTATTGATATTTCACAGTAATGCTTTCGAAAGTTCGGATCAGTTTTAGAGCACAGAACACTACAACAATAGTAAAAATACCAAACTATTTTTGACAACAAACTGTCAAAATATTATTTTATTATTTTTCCTTCCATGGCATACTATTTTTTTCCGAATAGCATTGAAACAAATTTATTCATATTTTGAAGGAAGTGAATTGCTTGTTATTTTAATGTTGGCATTTCTTTAATTATCTAAATGTCTATTAAAGGGAATAAAATAAACCGATCGTGTTTAATTTATTATTTTGAAGAACTTTTCTTAACGAAATTTTTTAATATCTTCAATAGGGAGGTGCGTGCAATAAAAATAATGCAAAACATCAAAGTAGGCATAGGATTTTAAAATTTTGTATTCTTACTCACTTATTATTTCCGAACATCTCTTTTTAATAAAATTTTTTCGTATCTCCTAGAAATCAAGCACGTTACTGGTGGGAAGAAAAAGTTTTTTGAAAATTTCCAAAGCACACTTGATTTTTCGAAATTAAAATTATGCCACAAATTAGTTACTATCCAAGCAGGGCTGAACCCCAGAAGATGAAGTTTTAACTCAAAAAATTTCAGCCTTTTTCACCTATCGTTGCATCGATCCGGGGACACACTGTATATCGATATAGAATCACGGAAAAAATTGAGGACACTTGAAATAAAGGAAGATTTCTTTTAAGTAAATTCGATTTTTACAGTGTCCTTTTTATACTATTTTCTAAATTTAGGGTAATTTCTTTTTTCATAATGTCCTGTATTCGATACATCCTTTATTTGATTTTTATTGTTTTTTTTTATATCAGAAATAACATATTTCGTTTGTTCTAAAAGTATTTATGCTTGCATTTTATTGATTCCTACTTTTCTAAATAAAGTACACAGTAAAATAGTAAAGAAGAAACATTCCATTATAAAAATTCAGATTTGAAAAAAAAAATTCCTTAGAACAAACTATTTCAGCCCTTGAGAAACCTGAAGACAAAGCTTTTGCTTCCAGTTTTTGCAGTATGCTTTGTAACTACACAATGCAGATTTTGCCAATGGTGGCAGTAAATAGAGACAAAAAAAAAACAAAAAAGGTTTTAAATTTGATTTCGTATTGTTTGTTAATAAGAAAGATCTTCCAGTTCAACGGGCATATTATTATGAATCCGTGTGCCTAAATATCCTAGCTACCTTGACACTCGTTCCTGCACCTGGCGTTATATTTATGGTCATCACTATGGAGGCGTAAACATCGCTAGGTCTCTAGGCCTAAAAGATGTGATAGTTTTTCCTGAACATTTTTTGTCTTTCGCAAAATAGTATCTTGTTGCTCCATCTATTCAAAGAACGATCGAATAATCAGCACTCGTTTCTTACTTTCCCACTTCTTTGCGAGTAACTGAATTGCTAACAGTACTTTCACTGTGGGGTTTCACGCTACACTAAAAGATGGCAGCATTATTAAAGTACAATGATTGTATGATCGTAGTGATCACAAATAATTTCAAGTACATGGTGGTTATTTTGAAAAAATATTTTTATTTACTTTCAATTCTTTTGGTAAATTTTAATTTTGTTGCAACCAGGAATCTAAACTAATCAGGACTGAAACTTTCACACGCGTTTAAGAACAATGCATTCCGTTGGATGAAATAGATTTCCTAACAAAATAAACGCGTTTGAATTTAAAGTGTAGTTTGTATATAAAGATAAGAGATTCGCATTAGCTTTGGACTTGATCCTTTATTGGTATCCAGTGGTAGCCCATGACTCCTAACCTTTTGCAAAGTCTCAATATTCAAAGGATTTTTGCGTAACCCTCATAGTGTTGTACAAATCTACAATAAAAAGTAAGCCCGGTAAATAAAATAGTAGATATTTTTTGTCATACACACACTTAATATCCAATTATTTCTGTAAGTATGTATATTGATCGTTAGCAGTTGTGCAGCACTTACATAAATAAACTTAGGTGCCAGTTACCACTGAACCCCATAACATAAAATTAAATTAAATATTTTATATTAGTTTTATTATAACCATAAAATAATTTATTTCCTCCTAAGCCCGGTGTAGGTACTTCGAAGAGGATTTCTTTAGGAATATCATAGTCGTAAATTTCAATGGTTAAAAGCTTTCGATAAAAAGATATTTGGATTAATGTGTAATAAAATATTATTATGAATTATTAAGTACCTACTCTTCTAAAACTTTAATTTACTTCTTTTTCTTTGCATTATTTAATAAAAGCAAATACTTCATCTGTCGGTCCACTAAATCTTTCTTAGAAACAGACAAAAACATGTTTTGTGTAATTAATTTTTAATATTCCTTTTAAGAATCAAGTTTAAGTAAGTATATCATGTGTGGGTTAATCACAATTACAGTACCACAATAATTCCGTAGTGACTAATTGAGTTCAGAATTCTTGCGTCACAGCAGAAATCAATACGCCAATTTACTGTTTACTGCTTTCATTGTTGAATTGTGTGGTGGTGAGCAAAAAAGCTTAAAAAGGAAAAAGAGGACAGCATTCTTAATCATGATTTACATATTGTTTCGATAATTTCAGAACTTCATAACAAGATTATCATTTTGTACATACTTGCAAATTTATTGAAAATAGGCTTTTTGAAATAAAAAAAAATCAGAAGGTATTTTTCTCCAGATTTTCGGTAGCTGATCCAAAGCAGCTAGAAAACAAAGCTAATTATAATCTACCTAAGCATGCAAGAAATTGGTTATCGAGTAGCAAGCTATAGAAACGGCTATTTCGGGAACTCGGCTCCGCGACGTTGCCAAATATACGTACTTGAAAAAGGCGAATTGGAACCAAAAAGGTGGATTAGA
Source organism: Polydrusus tereticollis (assembly GCA_963920685.1). Lineage (NCBI taxonomy): Eukaryota > Metazoa > Arthropoda > Insecta > Coleoptera > Curculionidae > Polydrusus > Polydrusus tereticollis. The sequence goes on from OY987328.1 coordinate 141,211,473, forward strand.
TGCCGTGTTAGCGCTGTTTAACCAATATAAGTCTATAATTATTATTATTATTAATTATTATCCAACCATTATCATCTATTTCTAATTTAAATTTTGCGGCGCCAACGTGAAAGTGACAGGTGGCCGACTCGCGCATGCGCAATTTTAGGAGCCGAGTTCCCGATTTAGCCGCTCCTGCAAGCTATGATTTAAAAGCAAGTAGATGAGATACAAGTTGTGTTTTGTTAGTTACCTTTTTTGTTACTAATTTCCCTAACAAAACCCATACTCCATACTCCAGAAGCATATCAACCTTCTGGGAGTTCGTATGTTAAGTAGTTGTCCATGTTTAATCCTAAAATGAATTTAGAAACGAGTAATAATAACTTTACAATTTGTCAATAGTCATAATATCAAATACCATTGCACCAAAGTAAAGTTAAAAATTATCGCTACAGGGTTTTATTAGAGCTAAAAAGATGTATGCATGATATTGAACCGTCCAAAAGTTTACAATACCCGAGATACAGGGTGTTAAAGTTTAATGGTAATTTTAGAGTTTTTAAAATAATATGGAGGAAAAAGAGATTTTTCACAAACGTATTTATATGACAAATAAACATGTACAGGAACATTTTTTTAAGTGTCTCACCCGATTGGCGATTTCCTGCTGACTATAACAAAGAATAAATTAGACTTTCCTTACTGCTTTTCCACAAGGAAGCCAAATTTAACATCAAAAACGCCATACTAGATTTTTTTAAATGGAAACCCTTATCTATTACCATATAAGTGAATTATATTTCTTGATCCAATTTAAAAAGAAAACATATAGTTGTCAATATTTATTTTCAGACAATCCGGAGATACGAGGTTTTGAAGTTGTTGATTTTCCTCTGTTTTTATTACCACTTTAGAAATATATGTATATTTAGAGTTGTGAATCCTAATTTTTGTCACAGTAACGTAGTAACATATATTCCTGTGGCCGAGCTATTTACACTATATTCAAAAACGACAGTTGTCAAAAAGTGACAGGTACGATGCCATTTTGAATTTTTTTAAGTGACAACCCTCATCAGTCGTTATATTGTCAGTTTCTTAAGTTAGCCAGATTTGGCTTTTACTTTTATTCGCTATTCGTGTCTTCCTTTTCGGTGACTCTTGAAGCTGGGTTTGGGTGTTCTTCTTTCATTGTTATTCCAGATGTTTATTGCTTCTTTGTTTATTTTCATTATTTCTTGAGATTAATTTGATGTCATTTTTGAATTTGTTCTATTTCATTTAGTTGAGCTAGGGTGGGAGCCAATCTTTGGGGAAACGATATGAGCGTAGAGGATTTGCGCGTATGTGTGAGTTTGTTATAAGTGGGTTGGTCGATACGTCTGTCCGTCTATGGTAGTTTGTTATTAGTTTAGTCATGTGTTGTTCCATTGTCTCTAAGCTTGCATCGTTATGAAGTACTGTCACTGGTACATGTCTTTGTGAGTTAGTTATTATTCGTAACGTCTTATTTTGCATTATTTGTTGTTTTTTCAGTCTCGTCTTGTTTACTGTGCAACATGTTGATGCTCCGTATGTTAGGACAGGTCGTATTATTGTCTTGTATATTGTGAGTTTTGTCGAGTTGTTAACTTTACTACTTCTAGATATTAAAGGATACACTGCCCCCATTTGCTTTTGAGCTTTTTTCAGTCTATCATCAATAATAACCACATGAGTGAATTGCATTTCGAGATGCGATTTCCAAAACGTATCGTTGTTGATATTTATTTTCAGCAGTTTCGGAAATACTGGGGATCATAAATTGCTTTCAAGTCTTTTAAGTGTCTTACCCCTTTAATAAATAGACCTTTCACACTGAAAGCCCCAATTATTTTCACAATAACATAATTTCCCGTGTATTCTGAGAATTCATCAGAAAAAAATGTCAGGTCTAATAAATCATTTATTTACAATAAATTTTGGGTAAACCATTGACAGTAATCCCTTATTGGGCGTTAACTTGGAGAGTCATATGTCTTGGCATAGTCACGTTGCAGCCATTGCTAAGGCAGCCTCGCAGAAGCTTGGAGTACTTTTCCGAACTAAGAACCTCTATACACCCCAACAACTTTTGATGCTCTATAAAGCCCAAATTCGACCATCGCTGGAGTACTGTTCGCATATTTGGGACTCTGCTCCTAAACATACCCTGAGATTGCTAGATTCCATTCAAAGAAAAGCCATTCGCTTGATCGGTGACCATAATCTGACAAACAACCTGGAAAGCCTTGAACAGCGAAGGCGGGTTGGCGACTTGAGTCTATTTTACAAATATTTTCATGGCAAGTGCTCAACTGAGGTTGCCCACTTGATACCACCCAGAGCGGTGCATAGCAGAAATACATGACGAGCCACCGTAGCCCACCAGTACGTGGTTCAGCTTAGTGTGCCTCGGACGACACTGTTTCAAAATTCTTTCATCTAGACAACGTCATCACTCTGGAACGACCTCCCTGAGATCGTGTTTCCCAACGAGTATAATCTCCAAAGATTCAAGACCAACGTGAATCGTTCCCTGCGCACACGCACCGCTCCCTGAGCGCCATAAAGGATTTATCCTGCAGTGCTGTGCCTTATCATAAAAAAAAATATATGTATTTCAATCTCTAGCTCGTTGTTAATAATAATAATAATAATAAATGCTTTTATTGTCAATAAGAAAATAATATACAAGATAGAAAAGAAACCAAGGAAAATAAATTAGAAATAATATTAATAAATAATAATAATAATGTACTATTCCATTTCTCTGACAAGGGCAGATTTCCTGGAATACTTGCATTTTATAGGGAAACAAATTTAATTGTTTTTTTCAGAATAGTCCTGAATGTTCCATAAGATCTTCCCACTTCCCACAGGCGTCTTACACATTATTTCATGAACGTTTGCTACAACCCTTCTGTTCTTGCAGAGAGGCCTCCAGCTCCTTTTTATGAACCTGTCTCCCTAAACAAAGCCACGGTTCTTCTCAGGCACTCACAAACGCTGATTGTATTGCCACTTACCATTTACTATAACCCCGTTTCGAAAATACACTTCAATCATGAATTTTCTTGCTGTTCCGTAATACCTATTGCGTAAATTATTCAAGAAATTGGATAAATTAGCGAAGAGTCACTTTACTGGACTATTGAAGATGACGAAATAACTGATTGATTGATAATGTCCTATTTAAAATAAGCAAGTTGACATGGTATGACCAGAAGTGCCAGACTCTTGAAAATATTTTAGACGAATCGACATTAGTGAGCTGTTAAATTTTCAGATTTTTTCTAATTATACTTCTTCCATAATTGATAGATGGAGTTCCCGGTGCGACACCCTGGATGAATATGCTACACGGCACAACAAAGTGGTGCACTTTATGTAGGCAAACCGCTCTATATTTAATCAATATCAATACTTTTAAGTGATTTAAATTGTTAAAATTCCCAAAATGCCTACCACAGTGTGTGCAAAAGTTATTTTAAAAAATCAAAGAAGAACTTTGAGACCATGCACCTTTGTTATTGTTAACTTTGTAGGCAAGTTTGGCTAAATACTAGCTACAGTTTGCGACAAATTATAACATTGAAAATTAATTTCAATGATCGAAAAACAATGTTAGGTCAGCCGGTTAATTGACAGGAAATATTTTTGTGACAGTAAAAAATAAAACTAGAGTAGCTGGTGTAAAAAGTGTATATTTATTGAACCATGCACGATGTTTGCAGCGTGATACGAAGTCAAGACCTGCAATCATGCTAAGTGCAACAAATGCTTTTTGGACATGTTTCACACAACATCCTTTCTACGATCGAATTAAATCTGTAAAAATAACTTTAACAATAACATGAACAGTTTAAACTAACGTTGTTTTTGTATAACTAGTTATCTCCTTTTTGAGTTAATTTCAATTTTAGTATCGCACTTAGAGCAATTTACTCAAGCAAAAACTTCATTTGCAGTAATTTTTTGAATTTCGTTTTCGGTTTTGCTTGTGGAGGTCTCAGATTCTTCACTTGCAACTCTCTTTCGGACTGTTGTAAACTTTTTGGTTCACCTACCAGAATTTGATTCGCTATTTTAGTTTTTTTAGAAATTGATTCCTCAATGTAGCCCTCAGCTACAGTAGAAGTTTTCCATCCTACATGGCGTTTCGATGTTAACATGTCGGCCCCCGATTCCACAAGCAATGTTGCAGAAGATCTGCGTAAACAATATCCTGTGAATTGCATTGGGGTTTCAATGCTTAATTATTTTGCAATATCACTTGGAATTTTATTTAAAGTATTTACACCAACAGGTTGAACTGAACATTAACCGTTATAATACCTGATGCCATTAATACCATTTAATGTCCCTGCGGCATGCTCCTGCAATGCCAAATACTGCAGCTATCTAAAACAAAACACAAGTAATTATAAAGTTAAAAATTAACATCATTTGCATGTGTTACCTTTATCATTAGATATTTATTATACATTGAATTAAAAATTGTCAAATTCCTGTCTGGTAAAAATTTTTGATTTCTTGGGACGGTATCCTACCGGCTTCTTCTTCACAAATGGAGTTAGTTTGATAAAATATCGAATTTCCACATTTTTATTTATTGAAAGTGTAGCCTTTAACTTTGAATACTCTGACCATAAGGTCAATGGCTTTAGTATCTCCGATTTTTCTTTTAAATACGCCAGGAGGACGTTTTCAGTAATGTTTTTAACAATTTTTGTGACCAGGCTATAAACGGTCTATAACAAATTTCATACACTTTTTTAGATTTATCGGGTCATATATCTGATGTAGCTTTACTTGCTGTTTTAAGTATATCTGGAATAGTACAAATAGTTTTTTTCTCACTATCCAAACTCAATATTTTTAATAGTTTTACAACAAAATATTAAAATTTTAAACTGATAACTTGAAATTATTTATGAGAATTGTCACTGTCAGCCGCCATCCATAGGTAACTATGATTGTGCTCTCGTTAGCAACAACATTTGGAGTAACAAAAATTGCAGTAAAAAAGTTTTCTTAATCAAAGAGTCAACGCCTTGAGGAATATTTAGTGTTACCTAAGTACCTATGGTTCCCATGTTTAAACGTATACTCAAATTACAAGAATAAAATGTTACCTTTAGATTAAACTCATAATCAATAGAGTATCAAAGTATTACATACTCATTAAACAGTACACTATATATCCCGTACCTTTTCTTTTATGGCCGGATCTTAACTTTTTTGCTTTATAATTATTCTTCTTCTTTGAGTGCCGTGCCTGGGTTCAGGCGTTGGCTATCATCTGCTGACCATTCCGTGAAATCTATCCCTGTCTGCCGCTATTCTGGAAAGATCTTCCACTTGTAGACCTGTCCAATTTCGACCAATCCATCTTCTTCCCTCCACCTTACCCTGTATTATAAGTCGAAGAAAGTTATATTTTGGCCCTCTAATAATATGGCCAAAGTACTCAGTCTTTCTTAGTTTAATAGTGTTCAAGAGCTCCCGTTCTGTGTCAATCATTTTGAGCACATCCTCATTGGAAGTGTGTGTGATCCAGGGTATTTTAAGGATTCCGCGATAGCATCACAATTCAAAAGCCTCCAGTTTATTAATGGTGGTAGCCTTCAAAGTCCAGGTCTCGCAGGCGTAGAGCAATGTCGACCAAATATAGCACCTCAGGTTTCTATTGCGCAGAACTGATTTCCATGATATAAACGCTTTAAGAGCTATTTCAATCCAAGTTAAGATTTCCTGACCCAAATCTCCCACCGCATTTTACTAGCCAGCAAGGTATTTGAAGTGATCAATATGCTCCACGACCCCCCATCCAGGAGCAGTTGCCTTTTGTCAACATTCACCTTTCCCACTGCCATCCATTTAGTCGTGTTAATATTAACTTTTAAACCTCTTCGAACACTTGGTTCGCATACTGTGTTAACCAGGATCTGGAGCTCTGTTAGACTTTTAGCCAGGATGGCGGTATCGTCGGCATATCTAATATTATTTATTGTTTCTCCTCCGATTTTTATCCTCTCTGTTCGGCCATCCATAGCCTCTCGAAATATTTGTTCGGGATATATTTTGAACAGTGTGGGCGACAACACACACCCTTGACGTACCCCTCGTTTAATTGGGATATTATTTGAAGAGATATTTCCATCTACTTTAACGGTAGCCACCTGGTGGTAGTATAGGTATTTTAATAGCCTAAGATCGTAATTGTCCAGTCCTATCGGCTTCATATGTTCGAGCAGCAGATTATGTCTGACTCGGTCAAAAGTCTTTTCAAAATCTATGAAGCATACATAAACATTTTTCGAAATTCACAATACTTTTGAAGGAGGACTCGCATACTGAACAATGCCTCCCTAGCTCCCAATCCATTCCGAAATCCAAACTGTTCATCAATCAAGTTACTTTCGCATAATGCGTACATGCTATTTTAAAGAATGCGTAGCAGAATCTTAAGAGTGTGACTCATCAGACTGATTAATCTGAAATCGCCACACCTGCAAGGTTTGCTCTTTCTCGGAATCGTGATGAAAAGGGATTCCAACCAGTCTTCAGGTATCTGCCCAGTGTTGTAGATTTTATTAGAAAAGGTGGCTAAGTGTGTGATGCTGCCTTCATCCAGTAATTCGAGTAGTTGAGCAGGGATCTGATCTAGCCCGGGTGACTTGTTGTTTTTTGCTTGCTTCATGGCTTTCTCAACTTCTGAATTTAAGGTATTTGGTCCTCTCCTGTTTAGGCCTTCTCCGAGAGAGAAGTGTTGGTCTACACGTTCAACATCCTCTAAGAGATTGGACACATAGTTCTCCCACTCTCTGCAATGTTGATCCAGATCACTTATGATTTTGCCATTGGAGTCTTTAAGTATATCCATATTTTTAGTTTTTTGAGTTCCAGCTGTGGCTTTCAGCTTTCTGTGCAAATTAAAGAAGTCGTGTTTCCTTCGAAGCTCTTCTATTTCCCGGCAAGAGTATCTGAGCCATGCGTCTTTGGCTTCCTTGATTAATAATTATTAATTTTCATAAATAACCTAAATTTAGACTGTTTAATTAAAACAATGTAAGGCAGCACAGAAAGAAATTCAGCAAATCAAATAACAAACATTTGACACGAACCAATTGCTCCGCTTAATTAAGATATTCCATAAAAAGCTTTCTCTAAGAAAAACACACATATTTTTACGGTTTTATTTATTATTTACAATATGCTTTCTTCGCTTAACCGTGACTGACATACACGATCAATGTCACGGACGACAAATCAACCTGTTCTGGTTTACATTTTCCTTGGAATTAGTAACGCTAACGACCTTTAATTCTCTCAAAACAACCAAAAAAAGCTTCGAATTATCTAAGAAATTTAAGCAGACCTGAAGAAAGTAAAAACTGGCCGACGTAATCCAAGCATGCAGGTTTAATTCTGAGGCTACGGATACTTTCTCTGTGATTAGTTCTATTAAACTACTGCTTTTATTCAAAACCGGATGAAAGCAAAAGTGTGAACATTGAAACTATTTCGTAAAAGCTATAATTTGATTAGATCGCATTACGTACAAACTTTCTTGCATGGTCAATGTCATTGCCTTTATGGAATCGATAAAGATCAATTTTATGCAATTCATAATTTAATCTATTAATCAACAAATTAATCCAATTTAATATAAAAAAGTTCGTACCAAAAAGGAAACCACAATCTAAAAAACTACAAAAATTTTATTTATTTTACATAAATTATCTAATAGTAACTTAAACATAAAAATAATTTAAATAAATATCCTATTAAGTCTTATTCATTTCATCGCTCCTTTTTGGGCTCGTACGCTTGATATGCTAGCTTCGCGGCCTCTTCCTTATCATAGGACCTTCCCCAGCCGGATCCGTGGTGTCCTCCAGACACGACTTCAACGTGCCCAGAGTCATGTCCTCCTTGTCCTCCGGAAAGAAGCTTCTTCAGACCGATGATACCAGCAAGAACAAGAGCCAATTTTGATATGATGAGGGCTTTACCGGCTAATAAAGCAAGAGCTCCAAGGGCGAGGGGAATCATAGTTCCTCCGAGGATGAGGGGAAGGAGCATCATGGCTCCACCTCCTTTTTTATTCTTTTTACCGCGACCTTCTTCGGTAAAGCTGCGGGCGAGATCCGAAGAACTAGGCAATTTAATCTGAAAGTAGAAATAATAATTAGCATCATTAAATAGAACTGATTGTAGTATGTATTACATACTCCCAATTTTTCTGCTTACTATGTAACCGTTTCAGTTAAAAAGTATTTAAATAATGCACAAATTACGTTTCAAATTCCAATTCTACGGTTATCGTCCTCTTACATAACGGTCACAGTAATATTTAATTAAATTTCTAGAATATTTTGCAAGGAATTAACGTTTATCTTTACAGTACTATCACGTACAATTAATATTTTAAAAGATGCAAACAGTATTTGCACTAAACTAACCTGTAATGAATGAGACTCCAAAAATCCTCCCACTTTATTCAAGATAAGTCCACTTAAAGCTTCGTCCTTTTCGTTCAGGGATCTCGGAAGACTTGCTTCAATTTCGGCTTCGGTTTTCGGTTTTTCATCTTCGACCTGAACTTTAGGATCTTTGACAAAGGTAACTCCATCCAAAAGATTTAAGCTGTAGCTCCTGGCAGCTCTATCCAAAGCAGCGACTAATTTTAGTTTCAGACAAGAGGTGACGTCTTGAACGGCACATTCTTGATACACTTTATACATATACTTTAAGTCACTTAAGTAAGAGTACGAGTCGTCTGATCGCGGTGTTTCTTGTTCGTGAATGGCGTTTTGAGCCGATGAACCCGTTGATCGGGCCAAAGTACCGGCAATTAAGAGACCGAATATCGCGTAAGGTAAGAACATTTTTGACAGTTTGAATTTACTTAACTGATATGAATTCACTTGCACTAGATGGTTTTATACCGGCGAAGAGTGGACTGATGTAGCGCCACGCAGGTCCCCTCCGGGTTAGTTCTTTGGCAGCTGACGCTTCGGGGATTGGCGGACTGCACGGATGGTATTGCGTGATAGTCCGGATGAATGTTTTTTCTTTTGTTATTTTAGTTAAGTGAAGTAGAAATTAAGGTATTTATTTGAGTGTTATTATAACCTACGCCCGAGAAACTTAACATTTCGCCAAAATCATCATTTCTAAGGCATAAAACACGATTGAAAAAACTAATTTTGAAAGTACAAAGGCGCCGTCCTTTTGAAATAAATAGGCATTTGGTCATATTTCTCATTTAAAGTGTGGATTTGGGCGACTTTTAAGTTAGGTTAGGTTTAACCAGCATTTTCATAAGCAATATAAATAAATTAATTAATTAAGCAATTAAATAAGCAATTTAAATAAAACTTTAACTAGTTTCAATACGTAGTTAATAGTGGTATACCTAACAAAGAAATTCACCTCTTATAATTTCTTGGGTTAAAAATATGTATCTCACAGAATGCCACATTTGCTGACTACAGATTCAAAAATATGTCTATTTTTAAATTAAAAGTCTTTATTGTAACTGAAAAATAAATACTCAAAATAATGAATCTTTGAGAAGTACTGAAATAATTATTATTTGTCCAAATTTTCTGCTTGGCAATATATGAAATCATGGCTGAGGTTGTCGTAAAAACGTACTATACGACGATGTATGTCACACTCCTTGGTTAATACAAGATGGTCTTCCCTGAGTAGTTTCAATAAAGGCAGGTGTGCCAAGTTGTGCATTCTTAAGAAAGAAAAGCTTGATTTCTGCCGGTTGAGGGCAATTTCTTTTCTGAGATGAAATGATGACAATGTGTATTTTTTCAATATATGTACGAATCCCGAAGATTTGTGATTAAGTGCAGTTGCTCTGAAGTTAGTATCTGTGAAGTTTGTTCACCAGTTTTTATTTAATTATTACAATATTTACAAATTGGCAAGGGGTAGTAGTACCTATTGAAGTTGTTATATATTTCAGCGTGCAGGAATCAATAAATAGCCTAAAACTTAGATAAAGAATTGGACATATAAGATAGGTTTGGGTCAAGTTATTAAGTATCTTCATGTTTTTATCGAACTATATAGTTTATGAAAAAGCCCATAATTTTATACACAATATCATTTTCTTAATTTTATTACTTAGATGTAAATACCTCTATAATCACACCTGTAATTTAGTTGTACCTTTGACCAGTACCTGTAAATTAAGGACCAAAATAACCCATCATCTATCAATTTTTATTTTAATGACATGTATAATTTAGTATTGTCTTATATGCCTTTGATAATGATTCGCAAGGGTTGAAACACGTGTCAGGAGACTGAATTAAATTGTGAAATATAACAAGTACGACTTGGCACCAAGCATATGTAGCCCATCACAAATCAATTATGAACTATAGTTTTCTTGCCTTTATGGTAACAATGGTTCTTGTCATGATGACTTAATTAATTAATTAGTTCTATTGTAAAAAGAAAAAAATTCTCACATTATTTTCCTATTAGTCCGCACTAAAATTTCTTTTGTTTTCTATCGCATACATTTTATTGGATCCTAGCGAGCGCGTGCCTTGTCGTTTTTAAATTGTAATTGATTAGGCATGCAATGCGAGATCCTCTGGCATTGGAATCAGATCGAGACAATATGGTGTTCATTTAATGGGTGTTAGTGGCGATTACGGCCATTAGAACGCAAATTTTGTAGGGTTTACTTTTTGAATCGATTAGTAGGAGAAAATCCGAAATAGACGATTATTATTTGGTTGAAGTACACTTAAAATTTTAAATTTGCTTTATGGTTGGATAAAAAAATTGCTGGTCAAATGGAATAGCAAAAATACTTTTGATCCGAGAACCTCGTACGCGTATGTATTTGAACTATACAGGGTGTTTCATTTGGATGAGTTTAAAATAATAAGTTTATAATTATAGACATAGGTCTGCCACTGCTTTATTTTTGAGATACAGGGTGTTACAATTTTTAAGTGCTTCTTTTTTTAATAGCACAGTTTAATGTTTAATGCAAAGCCTATTAATAACTTTTTGATTTTGGCTTCGTTTAGGAGATAAATGCACTGATAAAACTGTGCTCCCTTAATCAAATAATCTGATTTATTTGGTGAATAATTATTGGTAATAAATAAATGTGATTTTAATTAACTAAATTTGATTTAACTGAATTAAATGAGAGTATTTCGTTTTATTTGCAAAGTTATTTGACTCTTGGTTGATTTGTGTCAAATCATAGAACCCTTCAAACAAATATCTTACCAAAAAACCACTAAAATAACAAAATCTAAATAACTAATTATTTAATCGAACTAATTTTTATTTAGGAACTAAATCCCCGTTAATCGCTAGTTAAATCACCCGATAGAGAACTATTTAAATGTCTAGGTCATTTAAACTAAATAATTATGTATTTACATTAAATCCTGAATATAAAACGACCGAATATTTACAAATAACTAATTATTTAATCGAAGTACATTTCAAGTTAAGAACTAAATACCTTTAACTTTAATTTAAATCATTCATTGCCGAGCTTTTCAAACAATTTGGTCATCCAAACAAATAATTAAGTATTTAAATGAACTCCTGTCGCCTACTTTGGGCTTTGAGTAATTTAATTGGCTATACAAAAGTGGCCTGATCATCGCGTTTTGGTCATTGATGTTCGATTTTGTCTTGTAGAAATTTATGAGTGAGAGTGAAACCTTCTTTGTTAGTGGCACAGAAGTTAGTGGTTTCATCAAAAATTAAAACGAAGATATGGGGAATAAACGTAATATGAATAATTATTTAGAAGATTGGGGTATATTAAGGGGTATATCCCATATGTTAGATACTTTTCAAGGTAGGAAACTATATTTGAATATTTTAGTTACGCATGAAACGAGTTAAAGAAGTAAGATAAGAGGCAAAGAAAAGATACTTGTAATACCTAATTTGAAATTTCGAACACAAAATCTTTTTAGAAAAATGTAGCCAGGTATTTATAAATCATGGCTACCTAGGTTACAAATAAGACAGTTTTTCTCAATTTTCACCATAATTCAATACCTATCAAACCTCCTAACGTAAAAAATATAATATAATTAATATAATATTAATAATTATTGTACCTAATATTTGCAAATTTGACTTTATTTAATTTTTTATCAAAGTTATTAACTTCTCTATAATGTTTTATTGACGTATATTTTAAGGGGAACAACAACTAATGGTCGGTTTATACAGCAAGATAACATAACATAAAAATAAAATAAGAGTTGAATCTACAGGTCTGCCATAAGACGTTTATAGAAACACATAACATAACATAAAAATAAGAAATAAAATAACAGATGGTTATCTTTTAAATTTTATGTTATTTTTATGTAAAAATAGTTGTGCGCGTGCGCGTAATTTGTCATAACCTTTATTTTCGGCAAAATGTGTTTTTTTCTGTTGGTTTGCCTTATTATTTGAACACTATAAACAATTTGATAAGGTTTGTGATTATTATGGTAGGTATAGGTACTGATTAAACCATATTCAATAGCAACATTTCAATATTTCTTATTTTTATGTGACGTCTGTAAAATGGATAAAATAAGAACTGATTTGAATGAACATTCTGATCTATTGAAAATTAAAAAAAGGTATTTAAACCAAATAAATTTATATTTGATCTAAATAAATATAAAAGACAAGTTAAACAATTATGTACTTGAATAAAAAAACAATCACTTTGATGGAAATCACCGGTTTATTTAAATCAAATCACTTAAATTGTTTAATTAAATAACGTTGTTGTTACGGCAAATACATGTAAAACAAAAGTAAAATAAATATGTACTTGATAAAATATATATAAATATCAATCAAATAAACATTTTGTTAACTTAACTTTTAACCTATTTACCTTAAGTCATTGAAAAGGCTTATTTAAGTTAGGTTTCTGTTAAGGAACTAAATATTTGCTTGAATTTTGTATTTAGTGATTAGTTCCAAATAAAAAGTAATTTGTATCAAATCAGATGATACTAATTAAGGCAAATAATCCCTTGGTATTTTTCAAATACATATTTGTTTGGCTAATAGGAAACAAATATTTATTTGAGTCAACTGTAAATTTTTTTAACTCAAATAATTAATTTTATCAGTGCACTTATGCAATAAATGTCATTTCTTTTCTTATGGAAATCGCTTGGTCACACGGAGAAAAGTCTTGAGTCAATTTCTGCTAAGTAATAAAGCGCATTATTGAGAATATTATTTATTTTGAACAAAAACAGTGGCGTATGATTTTTTTCGTTCACTGATAGAAATAGAGCAAATTTTTTTCTATTAGAAAAGTGTGTCTTTATACCTAGTTATGCTCCAAGCATAGACTAGCATATCTCGAGAAATGTTACCACATTCTCGGATAATCCTTTCTTGTAACTCTTCTAAATTTTCAACTGGTATTTTAAAAATATTGTTCTTCATGAGGAAAAATGAGGTAATCCATTACCGTCAAACAAGGTGATCTGGGTGGGAATTCAATGTCTGTTCGCAAACTGATGAGTTTATTGTCGACTCATCATAATTTGAACCAATCAAAATGTAGCAATTTCAGATATTTACCTGTTTTTAATCGGAAAAACCACTACCTTCATAATTTTGCCGACCCCACTGACCAATCAGAATTTCAGAAAATAGCTAGCAACATAGTTTTTAATCGGCAAAATTTTGTTACCTTAGTTACATTCACTGTTAAGATTGGTAATTAATGACTGACAGTAGATTGTCACTGTTACTTTTGAAAGGTTGTAATCTCACGTAAATTTATTTATTTTTACCAAAGTATGTGTGAAACCATTCGTTTCGGTCAAAGATCAATCAGTGAAATAAAATCTGCCGTGGAAAAAGTAATTCCAACAAATACCATAAAAACCAGATCGTCGATATGGAACCAATTTCTAGATTTTTGTAAAGAGCGTAATTATCAATTTGTTTCGACTACAACTATAAATGATATAGCCACAATTTTGGAATACTGGGCATTTAATATGAAAAGAAAAAACGGCGAAGACTATAAGGAAACTTGCGTAAAGTCTATCTGGAATACTACAGCCAAAATGGTACAGGAAAAATATTTTAATGACTTTAATATTTCGTTTGATCCCTTGAGTGACATACGCTTCAAAAAAGCACGCGATGCACGTAATACTAAGAGAAGAATTTTACAAGAAGATCTGACCAAACAAAAAGTAAGTGCAAAGGCATTAGGCATATAAGACATATTGTTAGTAGGAAACAAAATTAATACAAATTTTTGTCCAGTAAGGTTATTTAAAAAACTTTTGACTAAGCGACCTCACCAAATAACAACGGACAGGTTATTTTTAACCCCCAATCCTAACTGGCACAATTCCCTTGCAAAATAGACCAAAATTTCAGCTGAGAAGACTGGACTCGATACAAAGAGAAATAAAATAACTAATCACTCAAATCGCTCCTCTGCGGTATCAGTTTTTACAAAACAAGGAGTAAGTGAACAACAGTTAATAAAGTTAACTGGTCATGCAAGTTCTCACTCTCTTAAACCCTATCTCCAGATGGAGCGAAGATCAAAAATATGTTAAAATTGAAATTGTAGGTTCTAATGAATGTTCCAGACAATTTTAACATATTTTTGATCTTCGCTTATGCAAAATAGAGCTGTCGTAATCGTCTACTGGTAAGTTCCTCTCAATTTACTTAAAACTTTAAACTCACACTGTAAATTTCTTTTAGTATCCCTGATGATGGACATTTCTATGTCCGAAACATGTAGGATATAAACATTAAAATACATATTGTGGAGGTAGACTGCCGTTGTTTTATTTGATTATATCAACTCCACTGTAATGGACTACTTCTTCAAGTTTAAATAAAAGAAATGTTTCTTCTATTTATTTCTTAGTAATATGATAACCTATTTAGGAATTTCTCTAAAACATTGTCAATAGTAGGTGCAACTCCATTTCTCATTCCATATTTAGGGGTCGGTTTATGTTTACTATAAGATCAGGGAATATTGCCGAACACCCTATTGAATCCCCTTTTACCAAAAAACGCTCTGTTCAAATAATTATGATCATGGAGTGCAAAGTGTGGTGGTCTTGTTGTAATCAGAAGGGGTTGTCAGACATATTAGGCTCATTTGGTTCGAAAATAAATTTTATTTATTATAATGTGATATGATGATGTTATATGAATGTCTTACAAATTTACTTTTAGGTTTTATTAATAAAATATAAAATGATGGTTTTCAATTTAATTCAATTCTGTCTGTCGCTGTTCTTAACATAATGACTAAAATTGGTATGTATGATACTCCCCAAAAAAAAAATCAGGTAGTTTTTTCATATTATTATAATTATAAGAATGTATATTCTTCGGTACGAAGGCGTACAAGTGCCATGTAAAAAAAATTTAAAAAAATTTGAGCATTATGAAATTTTGACATTAAACTCGAAATTTCGACTTTAAACTCGGAATTTCGACTTTAAACTCGGAATTTCGACATTAAACTCGAAATTTCGACTTTAAACTCGAAATGTTTGACATAGCTGGAATGGAAGACTATCCAATAGAGACTTTTATACCCATCTTATTTTTATAAACCAAGCTAGAAGATAAAAATACATTTTCTTGGGAGAGAGGAAAATACAGTGTAAGAAGGCAGATTTCATCCTGTATAACACAAACCAAGGATGGTGCTAAAAATATGATTTCAACACTAACTGTTATTTATCAAAAAACTCGCATACTGTCGGGGAAACCTTATCCCTCTAGTTTCACGTATAAGGGAGATAATATAAAATCATCCAAAGCTGAACAACTTGCACTTTTCATTGTTGTGAGATTTAATTTTAGTAATATTAATTTAGTAATAGTAATTATTGTATATTGGCCAGGGGAGAAATAAAGAAATTAGTGAACAAAAATCTAAAATATTCTTAGTTTCGCAAATATTTTTTCTTCTACATCGCATTTGTTTACAAGACCTACACCTTCAACTTCGGGACATACAAAAGCATTATATTGTTTGATTTTCTTAAAAACTTTACTTCAAAACATTCATCATTGACAATATGTACTCCAATATATAGATAATGTTTAACGCTTATCTTTCCTCTAAATCTGACAATCAAATAATATTCGATATTAAAATTTTCATTACCATTTGACTTTAGGTAAATTGACTAAGGTTGGTCCTCGTCTTCAGTATCGAATTCACTGGAGCTATTAACATCGGAGTATTTTAAACGGTTAACTTTGATATAGGTTAAGGAAGTACAAATGTAACTTATAAAACGAAAACACTTTTATTAAAAATAGAGAATGTATATCAAATTTATAAAATTATGTATTTCTTTTAAGAAAACATGTACAGGGTCTTCCAACGAGGACTGAACAGGGGCTCATTTTTGAGCTTCCTTGTATTTAAAGAAAAATCCAAAATAGCCAATCGATGTACTTTTTCCTGCAGAATTCAAAAATGAAACCAAAAATTTATTTGAACCAGAAACAAAAGAGTTGGATGGATAAGGTGTTTTTTAAATGGAACATAGCTTTTTTTATACGATTTTTGGAACGAGTGATTTTTTTTTGTCCGTTCTGATTAAAATATTTAATATTGTGACAGCTATTTTTATTAAATTTTAATGTTTTATCCAGTATAATTTAACTTTAACCTGTTTGAAACATACACTAGGTAATAAAGGTATAATCACCTTTGAATCCCTTAAAGTCAAAAAATTTGAGAAATTTACGATAATATCCTTGCTTCTCTTGCATTTTCTTGGCATTTGTAGAACAATATAACAATCTGCAATCTCTCTAATGAATATTTCATTTCGGCAATATTATAGTAAATTTGTCAAATTTTTTGACTTTGAAGGATTCAAAGGTGATTATACCTTTATTACCTAGTGTATGTTTCAAACAGGTTAAAGTTAAATTATACTGGATAAAACATTAAAATTTAATAAAAATAGCTGTCACAATATGAAATATTTTAATCAGAACGGACAAAAAAAAATCACTCGTTCCAAAAATCGTATAAAAAAAGCTATGTTCCATTTAAAAAACCCCTTATCCATAGCGTAACTCTTTTGTTTCTGGTTCAAATAAATTTTTGGTTTCATTTTTGAATTCTGCAGGAAAAAGTACATCGATTGGCTATTTTGGATTTTTCTTTAAATACAAGGAAGCTCAAAAATGAGCCCCTGTTCAGTCCTCATTGAAAGACCCTGTACAATATTTTTTTTTTTTTAATATTTTAATTCGAAGCCTCCACCAAAGACCTTTCGTTAGATATATCTTCTCCTAAAGCTATCAAGTTATCGGCCGCCCGTTTTAAATACCCGCCGATGCCATCAGGTGCACCTTTTCCGTCTCCTTTTTCTAGGGAGCTCCAGGTCAGCGTGGTGGGGGTTATTGGCAACATTTTTGGTAACTCCTCATGGAACAAATAAAACATGTTGAAGTTCCTATATTGCGTTAAAGGCCCGTCAGTAAAAAAATGCATTGTAGTCAACTCTGGCATCAAAGAGATGAGTGTATCAAGAACGTACATACGGATACAATTTGCTCAATTTGTAATATGAATCGTATTACAGCACGCAACTAAAGTGTGCAACACAGACCCTGCCAAAGTGCATCGACTGAATGTCTCGATTATATTTGCAAAGGTAATTTTCTGAAAAATTCATTTGTAATAAACTTTTTTCCAGACTCCAAGCGTCTGATTTCCATTTGCAACATGTTGCATATAAATTTAAAAAGTCGAAAAAAGTGTTTCACTCATTTCCCACTTTGTGCATCTTATTTTTGTTTTCACAACCTTTTTCATTATTTGTCTTTGCCAGAAACAATGACTATTTTAGTTTTGGATATCCATTTACAGTATATTGGTTCATCTTCTGGCGAATACTCCTTTAGCTTAATTTTTTTATCAACACAACCTGTACATTTCCGTTCTAAACAGTGTTCAGTAACTGCTAGGCAACAAATGGATTTTATTTCCATTTCTGTTGTATTTTTCTCTATTACCGCAGCAATTTTTAACACATTTTTTAACAAGTAGTTCTACGTTTTCACATATTGTGCAAGAACGCGTATCTCGTTCATTACCATTGAGAAACACTAATCAAAATGGCCGTAACTTACCAAAAAGGGAGTAGCCAATGGGACGATTATTTTTATTCATATAATCTTTATGTACGGATTTTAAAGACTTGCTAAAAAGCCATTTTTGTTCCTAGATATCGCGCCTATATTGCATAATTTTTTCCAGGGCATTGCCGATTTGATATATTATCACATTCCAGAAACGTTTTTACTATTCTTGCTAATTATTCCCTTTTAATTTTGTTTTTTGGCTGAACGCTGTGTTTTATAACTTAGGAAATTCATTTTTCCTAAGTCTTTCTTTTTTATGCTTTATACTTTTAACGTTGGTTGCTTTCTGACTGGTTAAAACTTCATGGAATTTTCTTCTCACCTTTCGAGAAACTTGGTAGTTCTGCAGCAAGCTGTTAATTTTACATTTCGGTGAATTGCGTTTTTGCTCTAAGAGTTCTTTTGAGAATAAAATACTTGGTCTTATATTTAGAACGCTGCCTTTAAACAAGTTCCAGGTCACGCTCTAATCGTGAAATACGACGATAGTCTTTAGCCCTATCCCTTCTAACTTTATTTCTATCAATCCTCTATCGACTGTTGCTATGTCTGTCATTTACACTGACCGGAGTTTTTTTTTCGATTGTTATATTTATTGTTTAAACTAACGCCGGCGCCGGTTCAACAAGTAGTTATCCTAAATTAATCTGGTTACCCCTTTAGACGAGTTTCCTCGTTTAATAAGGACAGATATGTCAAAATTTCGAGTTTAAATTCGAAATTTCCAGTTTAAAGTCGAAACTTGGAGTTTAATGTCGAAATTTCGAGTTTAATGTTGAAATTTCGGGTTCAAAGTCGAAATTTCGAGTTTAATGTCGAAATTTCAAGTTTAGAGTCAAAATTTCAAGTTCAAAGTCGAAATTTCAAGATCAAAGTCGAAATTTCGAGTTTAAAGTCGACATTTCGAGTTTAAAGTCGAAACTTCGAGTTTAAAGTCAAAATTTCATAACCCTTAAATTTTTTTAAAATTTTTTTTTACATGGCACTTCTACGCCTTCGTACTTCGGCAACCGTTTTCAGCTCTTTATTATTTGGACATTCGAAACAGCATTTAATTCAGAACAAAATTTAATATTTACACATTTTCCTAAAATAAATATTAGAGAACATATTTAGATGAAAACGAAGTTTTCCAGATTTTATTACAGGCAGCCATTACAAATAATGGTAGATGCATGAGAACAAAAATGTACACCCGCTTCTAGTAATAGGTAGTGCCGACTACGCCCTTTTTTTATATATATTTTCTTTTCCTTATGCTATGCACTAAATTATATACTAGTACAAATCATAAAAATAAATTAAAATTTGATTTACTTTAAAAAGTCCTCTATATTTATTTTTTTATTTAATTTAAGTACTTCACAGGTAACAACCCTATTATAAATTACAAATTTTAAATAGACTATTGTATAAATATAGTGTAGAGATTATGTATCTAAAAATTAACACCTAACTTATATATGTTAACTGTAAAAAAATTAACAATAATGAAATTTACATGATCCCTAATCATTCCTCCCTTAATTGCTTGTATAAGTATGTTACGAAAAATCACCTTCAGCTTGGTAATTGTTGTATAGATTACACATTAATCAGAGAGTTATAATAATAGTTAGTGCAATCATCGTTTACACCAAATGTTGCTGTATTTCTTGTCACATAGGCTTATGTGCCGTTTCCTAGATTGGTATTGTAGTTTAAATCAAAGTTAGTTTTTTACAATTATATTTGTTGCGTTAAATACGCTAACGTCCAATATTTTATCAGGACTTTTATTGCATGGTTAATTTTACGTAGTGTACCATACGCCTGATCTATAACAAAACTAACCCCTATAAATGGAGCATAATTTACGGCCTTTATTGTATTGTTGTCAAATGGTATTTATTCTGGTTTTTCTATTTTACTTTGTTTGGTTCTAATTAACGCCATTTCTTTTTTTCTACTTTCAAACAGTTATTTGTTGTTGTCTCTTGCATTTTTAAAAGATCCTACCTTGTGGCAGCTCATGTTTATGGAGCTTTAAATTAAATTTTATTTTATCAAATAATTTTTTGTTTCTCCAACGACACAACCGTTACTGACAAATGACGGGTGTGCCCCAAAACATACCGATTCTTAACTCAAAACTGGCATAATAAATTACCGTATCGCAAAAAGTAACTGTTTCGTTCTGTACTAGGCAATTCTTTGAATCAGGGCGGGAATGAAATATGCCCTGCGTGAAAACTAGGGAGTGACTAAACAGATACATCACTGGAATCGTTATATCACGTATAAGACAATATGAAGCGGTAAAGGTGCCGATATTTCATAGTAATTTATGTTACACGTCCTACTGACCAGATAATAATAACTAACTGTATACAGGCATATTATTCATAATTCATCTTGTTTAAAATTCTTAAAACTATTTTAATTAGAAACATCTGCTACTGAACGTCTTGTGGAATAAATGTGTATGCTCTTGCAGGCTGAAACAGTAACTTATCTAACTGTTTTTTGGGCTATCATGAGAAGAGTCTTAATTGTTGTTAAAGCAATTAGAGAATTAGGATTGGATAAAGTATGATATATTTTTTGAAACTTTCTTTTACTATTTTGATACAAACTTTCCCCTATTGAATACAGCATTAGCAGTTGATAGAGGCAAGAAATGGGTCACTCCAGAAACGCGCGATTGGGCTCAGAAAATAAGAGATTGGTATGACTTGTATAGGAGAACTAGAAGTGATATAATATTAAGAAAATATAAACAGGAAAAAAAGGCTTATACGCAGTATATCAACCAATACAAAATAGCTTATAATGATAATAAGGTACAAAATTCAAGGAATAAGAGCAAAACAATGTGGTCAATAATAAAAAATGATCGTGCCTCTACTACATATGATAGGGAAATAAAATTGTCCACTAATGGTAATATAGTTACAGAACCACAGTTGGTGGCAGAAATATTTAATGACCAGTTTACGATTTCAGCCTCTTCCAGTCAAGTTAAAAATAACAGCAGAGGCAATGAAACAATAATTGAAAAAAGGGCTTCCAGTATATTTTTGGTACCATACACTCCAGATGAGGTAAAAAACATCATTATGCAGATACCAAATAAGAATTCTAGCGGTCTGGACCAAATACCAGCAGTGGTTTTGAAGAGGGTTTCTGATTTAATATGCTACCCATTGACTGACATTATAAATAGCTGCTTCAATCAGGGCAAGTTTCCAGACCAATTGAAGCACGCAAAAGTTGTTCCCATTCTTAAAAGTGGTGATAAAACTGAATCAAAAAATTATAGGCCGGTTTCTCTATTGTCGGTTTTGTCTAAAGTTGTTGAGCGTGCAGTGTATGTTAGGTTGTTGGATTTTTTTATGGGAGAGAGAATCTTTACAGTGAATCAGTTTGGCTTTTTACCCAAACGATCAACACAAGATGCAATTTTTAAATCATTAAATATAATTATGAAGGAACTGGACAGTGGCAGGCAAGTCAGCGGTCTCTACTTTGACTTGTCAAAAGCCTTTGATTTAATAAACCACGACCTGCTTCTCCAAAAACTGGATGCATATGGAATTAGGGGGGTTGCAAATAACTTAATTCAATCTTACCTATGTAATAGAACGCAAAAAGTATGTATAACGACAAGTGGCACATCTAGTTTCTCTAGACCGGGCACAATTTCCACAGGAGTGCCACAGGGTTCTATTCTGGGTCCCATTCTGTTTTTGATTTTTGTTAACGAATTGGGAGAATCCCTGGGTACAGATTTTGTTTTCCAGTTTGCGGATGATACATCCTGCACTGTTGCAGAGGCTAATATTCTGTCTGCGTCTAAGAAGTCTATTGATATTGTGTCAAGAATGAATGAATGGTGCAATAAAAACTTCCTAAAACTGAATATTGAGAAGACATGTTTGGTGAATTACAAAAATCATAATCAATCTTTGTATGTAGCTTTAGATGGTAAAACTATACCCCAAGTTGATAAAACGAAATTTTTGGGAGTGATAATGGATCAGTCCTTGGCTTGGAATGACCAGGTTGATGTGGTTGTTAAGAAGATTTACAAGGCGTGTTATGTGGTAAGGTACCTACGTGACCAGGTAAGCTTGGAGAGCCTTAGAGTTTATTACTTTGCTTATGTTCAGTCAGCAGTGTAGTACAGTATTCTGTTCTGGTATTATTCCGTCGACTCACATAGAGTATTTGTCTCACAGAAACGTATATTAAGATTAATGCTAAAGCTTCCATATAGAGAGTCTTGTAAAAATTATTTTAAATCATTACAAGTGTTAACAGTTCCATGTCTCTATATATTGAATGTTTGCTTATTTGCAAAAAAAAGAATTAATGAATTTCCAAGAAATGAACATTTTTACAACAATATGATTACGAGGGGGCACAGCGGCCTTAGTATCCCCCAGCACAGAACTACAAAGTATGAGAAAAGTCCTTACTACAATTGCATTAAGTTATTCAATGCACTTCCACTCGATATTAAGGTTATTGCCAGTGATATATTATTTAAAAAAAAGCTAAAGACATTTTTAATAAACCATACTTTTTATTCTATTCAGGAATTTTTAAATTATAGAGAGTAGAATGGGCTTTTCTGATCAAGAATGAAAGAATAAATAAATAACTTACCATTCTGTTTTTAAATTGTAATGTAATAAATTTTGTTATATTTTGGTATTGTATAAAAAGTAATATGGAATGAACTGCTGTGTATGTCTGTATGTAGGTATGAATGTAAATGTGTTTAGATTATGAATATTTATTCTCGATTTTATTGGTATTGTCATTATTATTCATTATTTTTTTTTTTTTACTTGACGTTGTAATGTTTCGAGTATGAAACTATGACAATAAAACGAATTTTTATTTTATTTTTATTTTTTATTTTTTTATTTAAATGAAAATTCTACACGAAAAACATTAAACTGCTATAAGTTTCGTCATACATTTCTCAGTAGTTTAGAAAACTGTTTAGGGTTTCATTGTATTTCCTGGGGTTACTCAATTCTTCACTACTTCATCAACCCAAAGTGATCCTTTGTGAATATCCTGTATTAGTTTAGGTTAATTACTCAGTAAGTTGTAAATTTCTTGCAAAGTTGTATATTTTCCGGGGTTTATATGAGGCGGTAATAATGGTCACTCAAGATTGAGTCCTGTATAAGCCCAATAGCAATAGTAGAAAGGGTGAGGTGCATGGGTCATCTGGTCAAAATATCATATGCAAGAAGTGTAGAGATAACAAGTATGCCGCATAAAGGAACCATTAAATCAAAATCAAATCAAAATATGCTTTATTGTCATAAAAAATTATTTTTATCGACAAAGCCTTTTTTTTTAAATTAAATTAACAATAAAATATAATAATATAATAAAACTTAAAATATCGGAATAAACAAAAAAAAATGCAAATAATTATGACAGAGTATCACCAAAATATTCATCTAGAGTATAATAAGCTTTTTCCAATAATATATTTTTAACATTTTTTTTTAAACATTTTAAAATTTGACATTTTCTTAATAAAAACTGGAAGAAAATTAAAAATTTTTTTAGAATCATAAATTATGGATTTTTTTACAAGACTTGAAGAAGGAATTATAATAGGTAAACATATATTAAAGGTTTCTCTTGTATTATAAGTATGTAAATTAATACTATTTCTATGCTTTTTATGAATTAAACAAACTGTTTCCAATATAAAAATTGAAGTTAGTGTTAAAATTTTTTGTGAGATAAATAGAGTTTTACAAGAATCTCTAGATCTAGCTTTGCACAAATATCTGATGGCTCTTTTTTGTAAAATAAAAATTGAATTTAGAAGATACTGGCTTGAATTTCCCCAGAAACAAATTCCATATCTCAAAAGAGATTCTATTAAAGCAAAATAAACATTTCGAAGAACCGCCATATCCATTTCATGAGAAAGTACTCTCAGGGCATAACATCCTGAAGCTAATTTTCTACATAACTTTTTGATATGTTCATTAAAAGAAAGATTTTGAGTAATATAGATTCCTAAAAACTTTATAAATTTGGGGTTATTAATTATTAGATTGTCAAAAATTATATTATTAAGTGTACACTTAAGTTAATATATTTGTTTTAGTAATATTAAATGAGAGTAAATTAGAGTCACACCACTTTTTAACATTTATTAAATCTTCATTAATTATTTTAATTAATTCATTAGAATATTTACTATGCCAAAGTATTGTTGTATCATCAGCAAATATTGTAAATTTACCATTTATAAAAATTGACGCAAGGTCATTAATATATATTAAAAATAGTAATGGACCAAGAACTGAACCTTGAGGTACTCCACAATCAATTTTATTACTTTTTGATTTCTTACCATTTAACAATACTACTTGAGATCTTTCAGATAAATATGATTTAAACCATTTAAACGATATACCTCTAAAGCCATAAAGCTCAAGCTTATTTAATAATATATTATGGTTAACACAATCAAAAGCTTTAGAAATATCACAAAATATTGCTGCAGCAAAATCTCCTTCATTTAATTTAAAATAAAGATGTTCAAGAAATGAAAAAATAGCATCACTAGTATTTTTATTTTTTTGAAATGCAAATTGGTTTGTATTTAAAATATTGTTTTTATTTAAAAAAGAAATCATTCTATTTTTAACAAGTTTTTCAATAATTTTAGAAAGTGTTGGAAGTAAAGAAATTGGTCGAAAATTAGAAGCAGATTCACAATCACCTCCTTTATGAATTGGAATAACAATAGCTGATTTAAGGCATTGTGGAAATATTCCATTATCAAAAGAAACATTTATTGCTTTCGCTAAAGCTTCTAAAGCAGGAATAGACAATTGTGAAAAAATCTTTATTGATAAATTATCCCATCCAGCAGAATTTTTATTTTTTATTTCCAAAATGATTAATTTTATTTCTTGAACATCGGTTGGACTAAAGAAAAATGTGTCATTAATTTTAAAATTCTTCATGTACGAAAGTGGATCAATGCATGGATCAATATTTTTAGGAAGATCTAAAGCAATCGAACAGTAAAAATCGTTCAGCTCGTCAGAAGATAATGAGGTATTTATAGGTATTATGTTGTTTTTCCCTCTCAAATCATTAATAATTTTCCAACATTCTTTTCGTGGATTTAATGATTTACTAATACGATTTTCAAAATAATTTTCCTTGGCTTTTTTAATTAGTTTTCTATAAATGTTTTTATATATATTAAAATATGAAATGAATGAATTGTTTGATGGAAAAAATTTTTTAATATAATGAAGTGAACGTAAATTCTTAGAACTTATTTTTATACCCTTTGAAATCCAACATTTTCTATTATTTTTTTTAATAATTGTAATTGAAAAAGCTTTAGTAAATGTGTCTAAAATTGTGGCATGAAAATTACTTAAAGGCTCTTTATTAAGAAAAATACTATCCCATGAATAATTTTTTATAGCATTATTAAATTTTTTAAAATTATTTTTACTGTAAATGCGTCCCTTATGTTTATTTTTCTCTATTTTCTCTATCTCACCGTTAAATTCACATAATATGGCTTCATGGTCCGATAAAAAATTATTTATTACTTCACATTTAACCATGCTTCTTAATAGTGTTCAAGTCACCCCCACTATTTGCTAAGTGTGTAACACTGGGCCGTCTTGGTCGGTTTTGGATTTCTTCTTGTGGGGATACCTTGAAAATAAAATTTATTCTGAGTCTTCAGCTTTCAACTCGATTTATGCATTGTTATCATTTTTACTGAAATATATAAAACTGCTAATTAAATTAGTTAAAAGGGTTGATATCTTGGAAATAACTTAAACGCAAGAATGTTAAAAATGTGAAAGCTTTGTTTCTTCTTGTTTTCTTCAGCAAATTTTCTAAATGGGCGCCCTGTACCTTTATACATTTCCTTAGCCGACAGATGGTTTCTTGTTGTACTTGAAACAACATTCCAGGATTATTTCCAATTTCATTGAAATGGTGTGTTATTCTTCAGATCATCCCTGATCGTGTGAACTGAAGGGCACATTTTCTAATAAACCGTTTAAGTTTTGTTGCAAGATTTGCAAATACATGGCACCATTTAATCTGCCTTCAATAAAGAACGGTCCAATGAGATGATTCTCAATAATCCCCGTCAACATGTTAACTATGAACCTTTTTTGGTACTTTGTCTGTACTGTTGCATGGGGATTTTTACTCCGTCTCGGGTGAAACCGCCTTCGCCCCTGAACAAAACGATACTAGTAAAATTATGATTTTGCCTAAATCGATGCAAAAACCAATTTGCGTAGTTGACTCTAGCAGGACAATCAGCGGGAATATGGCATGTACCTTTTGGACGTAATGAAGATGTAGCAGTTGTTCTCGAAAGGTGTCATGAACAACCCATATTGTCGCATTAACTTGGACCAACAATTTTCTTGCACTATTAGAGGGATTTTCAGCAATCTCATTCAGAATTTCCTCCTCTAACTAAAGGTTCTTTACTCTTGGAGGCCCTTCTCCATCACGATGTGGCAAGAAATTTCCTAAAAATAATTAGCACTAGAATAGCTACTTTTACCATTTCTCTTTAATTACCATTAGTTAACTCTTATGTACTCAATCAATCAGAAAATTTAGAAAAGTGTTGTCATTAACACATTGTTAACAAAATAAAAACGACTGGCGTTTTATTGTAGTATTCCGATTTATTATTTCAATAACGTGTTAAACAATAAATTTACTTTCTTCGAAAATGGCTAATTTTATAGAGACAAGTGTAAAGTACCTTTTAAAGAGGAATAACCAGAGTATTTATAAAATCAGTTTTCAGCTCCTGACAGTATGCCACATACTCACCAAACAACCTGTAAATGTAAG
This sequence comes from Polydrusus tereticollis, assembly GCA_963920685.1. Taxonomy (NCBI): domain Eukaryota; kingdom Metazoa; phylum Arthropoda; class Insecta; order Coleoptera; family Curculionidae; genus Polydrusus; species Polydrusus tereticollis. Next base: position 141,238,575 of record OY987328.1, read on the forward strand.
TTACTTGTCTTGAATCCCTTTCTCTTTAATAACCCTTGTGTAAAGCTTACATTCGTATATCTAAAATCTTTTCAGATAAAAGAACCAATCGTATAGTAAAATCAACCTGTATATTATACTCCAACAGAAGGTAAATGGTCATGACTTTACCTGCTTTATAACGATCGGGCGACTTTACCCACCATAAACCAATTAAGCGCTGGTTTGTAAGCGTTTCTAAGTAACATGGAGGTATTTTATTTTTATTTTGATAATGTACGTATTTAAGGTAATGTTCAGACCGTGGATAGAAAACTGTGAATCCGACGACGGAATTGAAGATAAAAACGAGAAAAAAACAAAGTGCCATTTACAGATGTGCTGCAAGAGGATTGTTTTGCGAGTATATCAAGGTAAAATTTACATTTTTTTTAGTTTTGATATGAAAGAACATATTACACTTTTTATGGATTCCGGGCAGATTTTCTTAAAATTTTGGTATGTTATTTTGGAAGTCGAAATAAGGATTTTCTTTCATTGGACCGACCTTGTAGCCACACAGAGTGATACAAAAATATCAAGTCAAAATCTTACAGAAAATGTGGAGGACAGTGGAGTTAACCGGCATTCCAAGGTCTACCTTGCGTCGGTTCTTTGACCAAGACAATTCCCTGGAGAGGAAGGACCGATTTCACAAAGGCACATTGAAAGTGTTTGGAAATGGTGATGCAGAGTTGATTCGCAGGGAAGGATATGCGATGTATGAGCTAAGCAGATTCCGTCACTTGATTTTTGCGAGAAAAGTTATTAGCAAATGGTCCATTTGCTGCTAGTCACGAAACGTTACGCCGATTCCTGCACAAAATTGAATTTCGATTTAAAAAAATTGACAAGCGCATTTGCATTAAAGAGACCCAACGGTTAGTGGAATGGAGACAAAAATATTTAACACAAATTGAAAAAATGAGGTACTAAAAACAAAATCGTATGATAAAATATATTGCGTAGATGAGGCTATAAAAGCATCCGGTAACATACCACTTAGATTGCCCCCCTATCATTGCGATTTGAATCCTATAGAAATAATATGATTCGAATTGAAAAACAAAGGTAGACGCAATAATGTAAACCCAAAAAGTCCGCTAATGTAAATGAATTAATTAAAACTCAGTGTGAATTAATACCAGAGAGCAGTTGGAGAGCATGCGTTAATCATGTACTTGAAGTCGAAAATAATTATAAAAAATTGTGTTCCACGTAGAAGTTCCGCATTTTTAACCCGGTAATTACACAGATGTCAAAAAAGCCTTTGCCATTTGTTTTCCAACAAGTAACAATTTATTCTGATATCTCAGAAACTAAAGAAAATAAAGGGGGGTGGAACTTCTACGTATGACACCCTGTATAATAAAAATTATATATAAAGTCTGTGCGTTTTAAGAAGTCCGCTAAGCCATAAAACCTCTTGAGCATTATGTCGGTGGCTCTCAAACAATAAATTATATTGAAGGTAATTTTGGATGTTGATGAATTACATTTTCTAAATAAAATAATTTAAAGTAAATAAAAAATTAGTTTAGGTAAAGAAAAATAATAATTTTTTAGCTTTTGTAGTATTCAGACAAATTAGTTTTACGAATTCTTTTTTATAAAGTTTTGGTTCTAAAAAGAACCGATTTTGTAGTCTTGCGACAGAACGTACCTACTTGTAGATAGGTACTACTAAAAGTAGTCTTCCTCTGCATTTGAAATTTCACCCATGCTTTCAGACTCATCAGAATCAACATCATCGTCATCATCATCATCATTCGTAATAAATAACGGTCTTACTTCGTCTATAACCGGTTCTGTCTCATAAGATTCAAAAATATTTTTTTCTGTGTGTTCAATGCATTTCCGCCATTCTTCTTTGCCCGCTTGGCTAAGCGCCTCCTCCCATAACTTTATAACGCTAGGCTTACCGATATTTTTACAGGCATGTTTTTCATAATAGTTCTTGCTAATACCCCATACCAATTCGATTGCGTTGTAATGAGGGCTAATTCGTCAACAACATATTTTTTTTTAAATGACTGCTCTTTACACTTGCTTAAAAGTTCACTTTTTAAATATAAATTTTCATGGTTTATGTTTTTCTTTGACAACCACTCTTTTATTTCTTCCTTTTTCCAGCTGCTTGTAGGGAATTTCTCTTCGAGTCTCGTATGGTAAGAGGCATTGTCTAAAACAATTAAGGAAGGTTTTTCTAAACTTTTTAAAAGTTTTTTCTCGAACCAATGCTCAAAAATTTCGGCGTTCATCTGGAGATAAATGCCTTCTAGGCGATGTGCCACCTTGCTGAACATTTTCCATATCTTTGCTTAATAACTGATTTTAATTCACACACAATGAGAAACAAACTAAAAGTGAAAAGCACAACTACTTATTTAAAATAAAGTAGAACATACCATCCCGCACTTCAGCAAATTTTAATTATTTCTTGGAAAATAGTAAATATTATGAAGATTTAATTATAATAATCCCAAAATAATGTCATTATCGGAAAAGTATATACCTGACAAAATCTTCAACATATTTAACCATCCCGCACTTGAGCAAATTTTAATTGGTTCTTGGAAAATAGCGATTATTATATAGATTTAACTATAATAATAGCAAAATAATTTAATTATCTATTTAATTATTATTTATGCTCAACGCGTAATTCTAAGCTAATTTTGTTTTGAAACCTCTGATTTCGCCCAGTAAAAGAATACAGTAAACCAGTGGGATGTTCGGTGTGATCAAGTATAGCGAAGGTGCGAAGATATTGTAACTTAACCGACTTACTGTTTTAAAAGCGATAACATCCCTTGGTGATTTAATCCGATATCGGACTTCTTAAAACGCACAGACTTTAACGGCTGACTACTTTTACGCATATTAATAATTTACGTCAAAGTCAACAATACACAATACATTTTTGTACATATACAAGCATTGTTTCAATCTTCCTACTACCACCCTGGACCGGAATGATTTATTTGTCAAGATAGAAGGACAAGTAGGTATAAAGTATAAAGGGATTCGTTAGTCATGACCATTTACCTTGTGTCGGAGTATACAAAATTATTAGCGTTGACGTGACCAAACCCAAAAAATATCTACACGACTATTAAAGTAGATGTTTCATCATCGGCCGCTAATATCCGGCAAGAATCCTTTTTTAATCGTTACCCAACCACAACTGGGTCTCGATGTTCTTGACCCCCGGTTCCTTGACAGTCAAGCCGATGTATTGACCCTGGAGAAGAGAAATTTCCGTCTGTGCAATCGCGTTACAGTCATCTCCTGATCTAAATTACTTTCTCGCCGTAGTTGAACAAGAGAAAGTCGTACCACGCCGAATTATTACCCTTTATCGTTTGCCGACTAATTTCGTAGATATTAATGAAACTTATTAATCTTCTGTTGTAAGCGATCTTCTATTCGAAATAATCGAATACCAGTGACGTTACTGGATAGAAAACACTGTTTTTGTTAAACACATTTTACAATACAACATTTTTATGTTATATGTACAAGGTGTTTCCGTACATTTAGCATCCCTAAATCCTTTATTTTAAGTTCTATATAGAAAGAACTTTAAATTCCGAAAGTTAAATTATTTTTCCTGAACCGTCAACATTTTTGATCGGCTGGCTAAAACAAATGGACGTCGGAAATTTGTTTGCCAACATCAATTGTGCAAAAACAAGCTTTTTTGTAAAAAAAAAATGAAAACATTTTATTACATTTATTTAGATTAAAATAATTTGAATTTTGAACTTTTTTTAAATTTTGCAACTCTCTTTTCTCTTTTTTAAAGTCTTACAAGGCAATATCTCATTATAACATTTTTAAATATTTTCATAAAATTTGTGAGGGAGTGAGGGATATGAGGGACCTATTCAACCATATTTTTTACATTTTACATGATTCTCACTTTTATGGGGGGGGGGGGGAGGGGCAAGTTTGGAATTTTATATTATGAGACGATGTGTTTTTGTTGCTAAAACTTGAATCTACGCGAAAACTACGTATGGTATCTAAAATTTGCTCCCGTTGTAGCAATTTTAAAATTGCCACTATTGACTTCGTAGGGAATTTTAGACTTACCTATGATCTTTACAGTCATATTTCCACAAAGTGCATCTTTAAGAGGTTCAAAATTTGTTTATTAAGTTGTGTCATCTTTGTTTACAGAAAACTAGTTCAAATGGTCAAAATATGTGGGGTTAGAAATAGTGCGTTCGCTTTTCTAACACTAACAAGCCTTTTATGTGCTTTATATAGTGCTGACATATTTTATTTACAATTTGCATTTTTTTCTTTACAGCAATGTATATGTACTTTTATTTTGTAAATAAATTATATATTTATTTATTTATTTATTATTTTCTGTTGGTTAATTGCACCAGACGCTGCAAGTAGGTTGACCACGTATTTCCGTTTCTGGCTCCCGTCAAGTCACAGAACGCCCGTTTTCCACTATTGGCTATATTATGTATAAACAAAGTTCTTTGGAATTATTTTTCTTGTTTCATTATTCAATTTATGTTCTGGTAAAAGCCCAGACTGTCGTATCGTTCTGATCTTTCGTAGTGTCTCTCTGTTCTCTTCTTTTTTGTTGGAGTTATGTTAAGTTGGCAAAACTTTGTGTTAGCTGATTGTTGAAGGAGAAGGGGTTTCTACCGAGTTCTTGGGGCCTTTAATTTTACTTCCTTAAATTCCTTCAGAAAAGAAGGTCAAGCCAGCCGCCGTTGGGCTATTTTTTCTGTCAAAAGGCCACGAGGTCTCACCTCCTTTTTAGAGGTAAGCTTTTTTAATCCTTTTGTTTTTGGTTTGTTATTTTGTGGGGATTCAGTGAGTTATTCTTTTCTATTAGGAAAAAATTTCTAAGTTTCTCCAACTAAACCTGAAAAAGTCTAATTCACCTGGCCTTTCATAAGAAACCACATGGGGCCATAATGGTTTAGGGAAGTAGCCTCCTAACAGGATTCATCATAGCTGCCCAGATAGATGTTTTTGGTATTTAGTTAACTATAATTCGTTTAATTCACTTAAATTTAATCGATAACTTCCTTTAACGATGTAAGGCGATCTTGACTTGAGGTCACATTTTTAATGTAACCAAAGGTAACAAATTGAAGTATTGAAGGTTCTAGAATTTTCATATAGGTTATATACCGGGTGTTGTATCGTCGAGCGGGACATAGGAAATCCCATGTAATTTTAAATGGGGTCAATTATTGGCTTCCCTAATTATTTTAGAGAAAAATTCTATTTAGGTTTATTAAAGAGCACTAAAACCCACATTCAAAAGAATAACTTTAGATATTTTTGATGAGCCCAATTACGGGTTATCGCCGATTTCTTTTAACTATTTCTCCTTTTTATGGCCCCGTATTTGCGAGCACCAGTCAAGGTAAAAGATGACTGTCAAATAAAGTTGTCATTTTGAAATGTGTGCTTTATTGTTATTCAAACTCGTACATCGAAAATATTAGCCATGAATTACACTTCTGAAGAAAAAATATTGATGATTAAATGGTATTATCAAGGAAATAGTTATCAAAATGTGTCAGACATGTTTGCTGCTCTGTATCCGAATAGACCGATACCTGCAAAATCTACAGTCGAAAGGACTATTAAGAAATTTGAGACAAAAGGCACTGTAATAAATAACTGCAGATGAGAAGAAAGACAGGAACAAAGAAGAGATGCAAGAAATGATAGGGACTTGCAAGTTTTATTGTGCGTGGAAGAAAATGATGGGAAGATCAGCACAAGGAAACTTGAGGATGACATAGGATTAGATCACACCACAGCGTTACGAGCTTTAAAACGACATAAATATTATTCATACAAATATGAAAAGCACCAAGAGCTAAGAGATAGGGACGAAATACGACGACAGGAGTTTTGTTTTGGTATGATGGAAAGAGCAAACATGGATAGGGAATTTTTAAAAAACATTTGTTTCACTGACGAATGCACATTTACCTTAAACAATGAACCCAATGTTCAAAATTATCGATATTGGAGCAAAGAAAACCAACACAGGTTTGTGGAAACAAGGACGCAATATCCACAAAAAAATAATGTATGGGCTGGGATTTTCGGAGAAAATATTATCGGGTCATTATTTCTTACAGAAATTTAAATGCAGAATATTTTTTGGAACTACTTGAAGATCATATTTTACCTACCTTACATGATGCCGCCAGAGAAAATCAGGAAGTTTGGTACCAAATGGATGGCTGCCCGGCACATAGTACCCTGGCTGTCCGGGAATATTAAAACCGTGCTTTTAATGGAAATGTTATTGGCTTAAATCATACAGTAAATTGGCCAGCCAGGTCTCCTGATTTATCGCCAAATGATTTCTTTCTCTGGGGCCATTTAAAAAACAGGATATACAAAGATAAAAAATACCCAAATCTAGACGAGTTAAAAAATGCTATTTCTGCCGAATGCAATAGAATTTCAGTTTACCAACTAGCGAATGTAAGAAGAGAATTTTATGATCGCCTCGGTTATTGTCTAGCAGTCAATGGAGGAATATTTGAACATCTTCTTAAATCCTAAAGTTCTAACAATTTAATAGTACCTACCTATTAATTAGTAAAATATTGAAACATGTAAAATGTCATAATTAACCTTGTAATTGGATACTTTATTTTAGTTTTATTCAGATTAATTTGTACTCATAAATACACCTTTAATATTTTCGATGTACGAGTTTTTATAACAATAAAGCACACATTTCAAAATGACAACTTTATTTGACAGTCATCTTTTACCTTGACTGGTGCCCGTAAATACGGGGCCATAAAAAGGAGAAATAGTTAAAAAGAAATCGGCGATAACCCGTAAACGCGCTCATCAAAAATATCTAAAGTTATTCTTTTGAATGTGAGTTTTAGTGCTCTTTAATAAACCTAAATAGAATTTTTCTCTAAAATAATTAGGGAAGCCAATAATTGACCCCATTTAAAATTACATGGGATTTTCTATGTCGCGCTCGACGATGCAACACCCGGTAGATAAATAAACGCATGGTTTTATAAATCCTTGAGTCATGAAAAGCACAGTTTAATTTTTTTTTATACTTTATTCTTAAACATAAACAACTTTAATTCAGGCTAATTTTTAAACAATTTAACACTGAACATATACCAAGCATAAACTCTTCCTTTTGGTCAAGTAAATTTTATATTTAATAAACACTTTATTGTATGTGTGAGAAAAATTTGGTTTAATTATTGTGTATCTTTCAAATAAGTGCCAACATTCGCAATATTTTTCCTGGTTTGGACTTAAGATCAACCGTCACCAGAATAATAGTGAGAACCTGTTGTCCATGACAAAAGGTTGCCACTGTCATACCGTGGTTACGGAATTATTAGGCAAAATTCGATTGAATTTAAAAATAAATAAATTTTGCCAATAAATTATGTATTTTGGAATTAATATTTGATTCCATTCCTAAATATATTCAAACTCAAATTCAAAATTTCTTCATTTTAAATTTTGTCTCTACAATACATGTTCACCAGGTACTACAAAGACATGAAATGAAATGTTATCATACGAATCAAATACACACTAATATAATCCTCCAAACTGTATGGTTCCAACCTTAGTAAGAGCTGTTTTGGTTTATTTTTAAAATCTTCAAACTTTTTAATACATTTTACATTATGTGGTAACTTATTAAATATTTTAATATACATATAAGATGGATGTTTTTCCTTTACAGTTAGTCTGTGAATAGGATAATAGTATTGTAAGTTGTTATTATTTCTTAAAAATTAGTCCTAATTCCTAAATAAATACAGTAAGCATTCATGTAGATATAAGCCATACATAGTAAGAAGTCCTATTGACTTAAAAACTCCTTTACAGCACTTCCTAAAGTCCATTCCAAAAATTGTTCGTAGGACCCTCTTTCGAATTTTAAAAATTACTTGAGACATTTACACCCCACAAAATGATCCCATATCGCATCATAAAGTCTCAAAATTTGCATAGTACATAACCCTAAGAACTTCTTTATTTAATTATTACTTATAAGTTTTATGGCATACCTAAAAAATTTGATTTAGTTTCTTTGACAATATCTCAATATGTGGGGACGACTTCAAGAATTCATCGATAATAATTCCCACTAATTTGGCCTCTATGTTGTTAATAAAGATGCTAGACGGTTTTTCTTTAGTTGTTATATCTGTACTAAAAATTATGATATTCGATTTTTCATCATTTACAACCAGCTTGTTTATTTCAAACCACTATTTTGCTTTTAAAAACAAATTGTTTTTTTTTTTTTTTATGATAAGGCACAGCACTGCAGGATAAATCCTTTATAACGCTCTAGGAGCGGTGCGTGTGCGCAGGAAACGATTCACGTTGGTCTTGAATCTTTGGAGATTATACTCGTTGGGGAACACGATCTCAGGGAGGACGTTCCAGAGTGATGACGTTCTCCAGATGAAAGAATTTTGAAACAGTGTCGTTCGAGGGACACTAAGCTGAACCACGTACTGGTGGGCTGCAGTGGCTCGTCGTGTATTTCTACCATGCACCGCTCTGGGTGGTATCAAGCGGGCAACCTCAGTTGAACACTTGCCATGAAAATATTTGTAAAATAGACTCAAGTCGCCAACCTGCCTTCGATGTTCAAGGCTTTCCAGATTGTTTGTCAGACTATGGTCACCGATCAAGCGAATGGCCCTTCTTTGAATGGAATCTAGCAATCTCAGGGTATGTTTAGGAGCAGAGCCCCAAATATGCGAACAGTACTCCAGTGATGGTCGAATTTGGGCTTTATAGAGCATCAAAAGTTGTTGGGGTGTATAGAGGTTCTTTGTTCGGAAAAGTATTCCAAGCTTCTGCGAGGCTGCCCTAGCAATGGCCGCAACGTGATTATGCCAAGACATATGACTATCCAAATTAACGCCCAATAAATGAATTGATGAAGCCAAAGGAATTGAGTGTCCCGCCATAACTATATCCGGTTCTTCAACATTAACTTTTTTAGAAAAAACTGCCGCCTGGGTCTTTTTAGCGTTAAATTCTACTTGGTTACTGTCACCCCAAGACAGAATTTCTTCCAGGTCTTTGTTAAGATGTGAGACCTCTTGCTGCCTATAGAGATGTGCATTAGCAGCCGATGTCCGAGCATCCAAAGTAAAAGATGAAACAAGTGTGTTGTCATCAGCGAAGCTATATATAGGATTTTTAGTTTTTTCCAAAAGATCGTTAATGTATAGTAAGAAAAGGGTGGGCGACAAAATAGAACCTTGAGGGACTCCGGCGTTGATGTTAAATGTGTCTGAAAGAAATCCGTCCATCGCCACTCGCAGAGAACGGTCTTTAAGAAAGCTCGACAGCCATGAACAAAATTGAACCGGCATTCCGTATGCTCTCACTTTAGTTAGGAGCCCCTCATGCCATACTCGGTCAAAAGCCTTGGAAATGTCCAGTGCTACCGCCCGGGACTCCCCATGGTGTTCTATTGCGTTGTTCCAAACATGAGTAACATAAGCGAGAAGGTCTCCTGTTGATCTAGACTTACGGAATCCATACTGGCGGTCACTAATAATGTTGAAGCCTTCCAGGTATTTTAGTAATTTTTCGTTGATAGCCTTCTCCATGACTTTTGATATAACCGAGAGCAATGCGACTGGACGATAGTTGTTTGGCAAAGTCTTCTTGCCTTTTTTGGGTATGGGCTGGACTCTCGCAGTTTTCCAGCAAGAAGGAAATATTCCGTTTTTGTAGGATAAGTTAAAAAGCCTACAAAATACCGGTGTCAGTTCGTCAGCGCATGTCTTAATTACAATGACTGGAATATCGTCAGGGCCAGAAGCCTTTTTAGTGTCGGGACTCCTAGACGCTATCCTTGACCAATTCTTCCCTCTTTGCTGGATCTTTATTGTTAATTATTGAGTTTAGGGCGTTAACTTAAATTAAGGAATAGTACCTATGAACTGCCTTGCGGGATGCCTACTATGTTTGCTTTTGGGTCTGGTTCAAAATTATTGCCGTCTATCTTGGATGACTTGACTGAAGCATAATTTTTTTTCCGTGTACAAGGCCAATTTTAAATCCCATTTAAGCTCAAAATAAATACTCAAAAAATACATTTAGTAAAAGTTACTTCCACTCCCTTTGTTAATTCCGTTTTTCACCTTGTACTATATTTTTAATTTTAAAATATAAATGTTTATACTATTTGTGAACGAATTGAAATTGTTTTAAACTGTGAATGAGTATAAGAGGCACATTGAAGCTTTCAATATTGGAATTAAGAATTTTACTAGCAGTAAATAAATGCTTGAGTAACTTAAATAAATGCCTAAACTCTCGAAGTTTAGAATTTTAACTTTAAAGTCAATAAATTATAATTAATTAAATGAGGTTTAAAAGTTTACAATATAAAACCCCATGGCTCATCTAAAAAGAAATATACTTCATACTGCATATAGAGAGGGCCAATAACACAGGTGACAATAATTTATAAATTGTTGATGGTGATGCCTATCATTGCATTTGCTAATATGCCTTTGATCCGAAAAAATATTAAGTGTAAAAAATCACAGGGTTTTTCAGTTCTGTTGTACCCATCATTTTGTTTATACATAAACGATAAATAATACTCAATATTTTCATTCATTTAACAAATCTTTTCCAAGCGATCTGAAGATTTATATATATTAGTGGCTACTACTTTCAAATTTTATTAAGTCATTTAATCATGTATCAAACTAAGCAGAGGTTAATAATGTAAAACATCTTGAATGCATGAATTTTTACATTTTAATTATAAACGCCCGGTTAGTTTGATACGGGATTAAATGACAAAGGCGATAGTATTCTAGCCCTGGGTAGATTATTTTATTACACTATAGTAAAGTCACATCCAAATAATATAAAATTTACATTACAATAATATGATATTTACACTAATTAATCACAAATTACCATTAAAAAATGGTTTACTTACACCTCTCATTATTTCTTTTACACCCTAGAAGGATAGGTTTACAATCTGTGAGTTTAATTTACACACGATAGTGTGAATGTACCTACCCATAAATTAGAAGAATTAACACTCATCAAAAATTAAAAAGCCATTCAAAAATATCTTTTTTACAAGATATACTGATTGGTTAATATACCCTATTGAATGTGGTGGTGTTAAATTTAACACTCAAATTTAACACTCAATTTTTTACTGTGTAGGTAAACATGCGCGAATGTTAAAATTCATGATTACTTATTTATTTCATGGATTTATAACAAATAAAATCTTGCATGCAGCATGCAGATAAATCGCCCAACTGCAATCACATTGTCAAGCATCATTTGTTTAAAAAATATAAATAATACGTAACTTTCATTATTTTACTAAATTACTGTTGGCCATATGTCGCCCCTGAGACTTTTTAATTTTGATAATTTTTGCAACGTCCAGATAATCTTTAAAAGAAATTGTACAGATGTTTTATTAGTCACTTGACCTGCTAATTAAACACTAAAACAGGACCTAAAAGAGAAAGTGATTGCACCATGGGTTTTTTTATGCTGAAACTTTCATTCATGGTTTTCATACTACGGCGTAGTAAAATCTTTATCGTGCTATGCGAATTTAAAAAAATTACTAGAGCAAGAAGTCGCGGATCTAATTATTATCCAAGATCGTTTTCATTTTTTTTTGCCAAAATTTAATAGGTATAGTCTGTCTGCAAAATTAATTTTACGTAAGCCTTGCTTAGACCGAATTTGATAGTTTGATGTAATACATTTACAGAAATTCAAGAATCTGTTTAGAAATAAGCAAGAAAACCCTCTGCAGTCCTAGGACTAGTTTGAGGAAGTTCCTTATATTCACCTTTTAAAAAACATGGTACAAGTATACAGGATGTTTCTTGTTATCATACTAACATTTAAGAAGGTTATTCTTGGGTCTATTTTGAGAAAGAAACTTCATATTAACATATGTCCTAAAAGTCTTAACTGTTGAACTACAGGGTGCTAAAGTTTTAAGAAAAAAAACATTTTTTATGATAACTTTCGTATGACCCTATATATTTTTGTAAAACGTAGTACGAATCTTCTATGCATTAAAAGGCATTTGCTGCTGTACAACATGATTTTTTATTCTTGCCAGTGGCGTTCGTGCGGGACTTGCACCGAATCATTTTAAAGAGAAATTGATACCCCACTGCTTTTTCTTAAAGTAAAAATTATTTTGGAAATCCTCATTCCATTCTGAGCAAATCTGGTCTCTTCATTTTGTTTCGTTTGACGTATTGTTTTCGCATAAAAAAATAAAATTCATTCATTTGCACGTTATTATGAAATTGGGTATTATCAAAGACTAAAACTGTATCTAGCAGGTAAGAAGCAGATCTTATTTTGTAAACATAAACAGTTTTGACAGTTGTCTACCTAACTTAGTTGTTACATATTTAATATTTAAGTCGTAAGATTAGTAATATTATTAAAAAAACGTTGTCCATTTCACGAATTCTGAGTTTGCAGATATGCATTACATGGACTTGCCGAGGGTAACGCACTGGAAGCCAGGCGGTTGTACGAAAACCGCTTTCCAAATAGAAATATTCCGGTTGCACGAACATTTTCGCAAAAGGGAAAATTGAGCCAGACGATCATCTAAAAGGAGTACAACGTACTGTAAGAACACCAGAAATTAAAATTTTAGCGGTTTTAAATTCAGCCGAATTAAGTACACGAAAAATTGGAAACCATTTGAATATCTCACATATTGTTTGGAAAATTCTCAATGACTTTCTATTATATGCCTATCATATCCAACGCGTTCAGGCCCTACTCCCATGCGACTTTCCATTACGTTTGAACTGTTGCCAATGGTTTCTCCAAAAAGAAATTTAAAATCCATTATTTGATACTGAAATTTTATTCACCGCTGAAGCCAAAACGCCATCGAAATAAAAAACATTTCTGGGCTGAAGAAAGCCCACATGCAATCTTGGAATCCCGTCACCAGGAGTAGTTTTCCGTTAACGTGTGGGCTGGAATATGCGGTGATTATTTAATTGGACCCTATTTTTTTTTATGAGAGGTTGAGTGGGCATAACTAACGGCAGTTTCTCGAAGAAGAATTGCCAGCTTTGATGGAAGATGTTCCCATTTTAGTAAGAAATCGACTGTGGTTTATGCGCGACGGGGAGCCAGCGCACTTCAGTTAAATTTCTCCCGGTATTTTTCAAGGAGTCCATGAGAAAAAGAGCACAGACATGCATATTTACAGGAGGTGGACATTTTCAACATCTGATTTAATTTACTTATTTGTGTGTTTAGGGTAATTTTGTGTTGGCATTCCAAAATGTATTTAGATTACTATAATTTCATAATTTTACAGTTTAAAAATGATTCTCTTAAATAAATTATTGTTTAAAGTTGCATAAATTGTCTTTTTTCGTAAGTGGTCTAGCGAGATGCAAATGAATGAATTTTATTTTTTTATACGAAAACCATACGTCAAACGAAACAAAATGAAGATACTAGATTTGCTCAGAAAAGAATGGGGATTTCAAATATAATTTTTACTTTGAGAGATAGCAGTGGCGTATCATCGAATTTATCGATGCATTTTTTATTGTAAAACATGTATTTATATTTTTAGCTGTGGTGCAAGAAATTTAGATTTTTTCGCTTGCTAGATGTCGGCGTTCATGGCAACATGCAATATGAATAATAATGACGACCATATACATTAAAGACTGGACAACGCCATCAGTATCTTAGGTGTTTAATAAAGTGGCCATAAAAAATAAAAGAAATATAGCTTGTGACACTAGCTTCTGACTTCCTTCCAAGCTCGTTGTGCACTTTACAGATAGGGATTTGGTGGTTACGTTTCTCTCACTCTTTACGATCATCTTCAAATACGTCGCGCGCCTTCCGGTCCTCTATGGGGTAGGTCGTATGGCATTTTTCAAGTAAAAACAAAGAACTGATATCCCACATGTGTTTCACGTTTGGAGCAATAAAATCAAATATTCTATAAAGGTTTATAAAAAAATAAACAATATTTAAAATAAAAATCTGTTTTGATTAGTTTATTAATTTTTTAAAAAATCGATGTATTGTCAAAAATATCGATATTTCTATACATCGATCTAGCCTACCATCGATGTCATAAAACGTCGAGTCAAAATCCATCATTGTTTTGACCCGATGTATCGAAAAACATCGTGCATCCCCAGAAGTATATAATGAAATATGTCCCTATTCCAGGAAGAAAAAATATAAATGTTTTCAAATTCATCAGAATACCCGGAATACAAGGTAAATTGTTAAAGTAATCTATAACTTAATACTAATATATGATTACAATGCAAAATATATTATTAAACATACAGACAAAACAATAAATTCATGATTTAAGAAGTAATCATTTCCTTCGAATAGCATGCTGAGGCTAAGATTAAAATTAATTTCTTCACCTGGCAATAAAATGAAACACAAAAAGTCGTTAATTTAATAATGTTTCAATAATATTAATTCAATTTTATTTTATTTTAATTTTTAACAAGTGAATGGTGACCACTTGATGCATTCCTATTTTATTTGAGATGACATAGTCTCATTTTGACAACCCCCCTTTTTAGAATAATAAGTTCATTTAATTTCATTAACAAATATACAATCCACCATAACATTAATCATGTCCCCTCGCCAATTTAGTTTCACTTACAAGAGAACGAATTGATATGTTACAATTCTTATTTTTCAACACGTTTTTACTTTAACATCACTTAAATTACTCGACTATGATTAGGATCCTTAATTCTACTTGCGTATAAATCAACCCCTACCTTCAAATGGAGATACATCGCTCTTATTCTAAACTCCTGTCGATTCCAAAGGTTGCATAATTCTGCATTATATTGTATTGTATTATTGAATCACCTCTCTGTTCCCCCAATTGTTTTAACTTCTTTACATATAAAATTTCTTAAATGGTTAGTTGCTGAGGATGACTTTCTCTAAAGTCGAAACTAGTACAACACATTCATTAAGAAATTTATTTTAACTCATCGTCATTTCATGTATTTTTATAAACCTTGTTTTCTACCCTAGAGGGGCAAATAAAGTTATTTGGTGGTAAAGACAGACCTTTATTTCTATTTACCAATAAATTCATGTGCGTCACAATCTACATCCAAAGTTGAGTACAAGAAGCAAAGCATTCATTAGCATTAAGTCGCATATGACAAGCATTCGTTAATTCAATACGGTGCCGAAAAACGAAACGTGGTGTGTTGAAAAACCAACTCTTTAATTTACGTTAATAAAGTAACCTGAACTAACCTAAAGATTGCTTCATTATATTTCTTATTTTTCATATTTTATTTTTGTTCCTTTTATTTTTTAATTTTTCAAATTTTTTTCATGTCTGAACAAAATGCAAACACAAATTCCTGAGGTTTAAATATTAATATCTAGCCCAACCTAGTCTAAAAGCTGATAGCTTCCGAAGTATGAGGCGCCAGAGTTATTATTTTTTTGAAACTTTTTCAAATATTTATCGTAATAATAGCAGGATTTGCACAACATTTGGTAGAAAGGGTTTTTCTGGGATACGAAATCTAAATCTGATAACAATTTTGATGTACATTACAAAAGGCACTAATAGCAGCACTTCGCATACATCTAAAGCCTCGTAACTCTTTTGTGCTTTGTCATATTACATTTATAATAATAAATTCTTATTCCAATTAGTTTAATTGCGACTAATTAAAAAAAAAAACAACGTTATATTTGGTAGGTTTGGTAGGTCACCCCAAACAACCGTTTTCTGAGATAATTGAATTTAAATATTTTATTGCGTACTGAAACTGTGCCTTCTTTCATACCTAAAAAATGTACAAGGCAAGTGACGATAAATATGAAAAATCGGGCTTGTTTCTCTTCAATCTCCAACCCAGTCAATAAAACCTTTTTTGGAAATACCTTT
The DNA here is from genome assembly GCA_963920685.1 of Polydrusus tereticollis. Taxonomy (NCBI): domain Eukaryota; kingdom Metazoa; phylum Arthropoda; class Insecta; order Coleoptera; family Curculionidae; genus Polydrusus; species Polydrusus tereticollis. The sequence continues at coordinate 141,254,590 of OY987328.1, forward strand.
GTAGAGTAAGACAATTTTTGCATGAAATTTGAATTAAACTAATAAATAACATTCTTTAACATAGAGTTAATTCAGTTTTCATTATAAAATATTTCTTAAAAAGTTCTCGTTATTATAGCAACAGTTATAATAATTTTTTCCTAATTTAAATAAATATATTTAAGGGAAAAGGGTAAAGGGGAAAAAAATCACAAAGACTTTTTTCCCCTTTCCCCTATATTTCAACTCCACTTCGAGAATGGACTATTTCTTTAAATTAAATATATTTGAGATAATCGATTCCTTTTAAATGACAACTAAAGTTATTTAAGGGCATGTAGAGTCATAGAGCAACAACAGGTCTAAAACTCCTATACATTTTACTCCTCCCAATAACCTAAAAACTAACCTAAACAAAATGTAAACATAACTAACCACGCCAGAGATTTTAGAGACAACTAACCAAAACCAACCTGAACTAACCTGTAAAACCTAATGTCTGTCAGAATACGCCTACCTTTAAATTACAACTCTACTGAAAAATTAGTTCATTACTTACTATTAATTATAATTAAGTTGAATAACTAAGTTCAAAACGGACAACCTGTGAAAATAAGATATTGTCTGTACTTAATAATTAATAAACTTGTATTTGCACTCCTGAAAACATCGCTTGGTTTTATCCCTAGTGAATCATTTGTTTCCTTTAAGAGCACCAAAGCTTTTGCATTACACTAGAACTTTGTTATAATTTTTTAAAATTATCAAATTAAATTTTTTTTATGTTTCTTAAGCTTTTGATGTGTTTCTGTTTTTATTTATTGACTATTATCATAGTCAATAATAAAATGAATCTTTAATGACGAATGTAATTATTAGTTATCTAGTTATACTCGGTACGTGCAAAAAATCAATTTTTTGGGAAAATCCTCATCAAAGTAATTATAGGGTAAATTTCTCAAGTCATGAATCCTTACACTCGTATGATGAACGTATAAATTTTGGGCAGGCTTTATTTCAATATAAAATTGTACGTAACTCCAGGTCTATTTTCTTTTTGACAAAAATACCTTATTTCTACCACATTGGTGACATAATAAAGCGAATTAGCAACTTAAATATAACATTCATGGATTTTTAATGACTGCCAAGCAAATTAATTTTTGTGACCTACAAGGATTTTTGCGCTATAATAGTCATTTAGGTTAGTGTAGGAAAAAAACTATTATACAGGTGCAGGATAAAACTAGTGTATTTTACTTTGTATAAGGGTATTTTTAATCAGATAAAATCCTATTACAGATTAAGGACATGCAGTAAGTTGACTTAATAGGAGTTGTAATTAATATAGTTACTCTTATGTTTAAAGCCAAAGGCATCTTTATCCATTCTTTCACTTCTCAATGTCCTTCACTAAAACATTCTTTATGAAGCCAAATTTCTGCAAATTTTGATAAAAATAGAAAATCAATAAGTTAGTCTCGTAATCTTCACATCATTCCTTATACTAAAAGAAAGTTCTGACGCAACATTGTTAGGAGAAATATCAAACCGAATATATTGATAATGTATTCCACTATTAACAGCTTTCATCGGATATGGCGTTGTATTAAATAATTGTGCATTAACTTAAATGAAAAACCATACAAAGCTAGTTAAGTAATGTAATAAATATTATGTCAACTTTGATTTATTTGATTAGGCATCAGGTTATGGTAATCGTTTTAATATTCAAGGTGCAATTGATGTTAGTGTACAACTGAAACGAATTGCTTTATGATTTTTTATACCATCACTAGAAACTTTAAGTAAACTCAAAGTTACTCAAAAAGAAATAGTCGTACACGAGTTTTTTGGTTTTGTTTGTAAGGTAATTTCTGCATTTGAAGATGTATGGGATCATTGAAAGGATCTTATTAGTTACTTTGTTTATATGTTGTGTCCAGTTCATCCTATCATTCACCAACAAGCCAAGGTCCTCACACTCTCGACTTTTTCTAGACTAAAATTGTCTAATGTAATGTTTATGTTATTTACTACTTTATTTTTCTGTTTTAAGACCATATAATTGGTTTTGTCGATATTTATTTTTAATTTATTAGAATATAGCCAATTTGCATACTTTTTAAAGTCATTATTAACAATTTCATTTAAATCTTGTTCCTCCGTACGTACCAGTGTAAACCAAGACTGTGTCGTCAGCAAATGTGAAGTACCTTGCCTTCAAACCTGCATATTTCAAATTAAGAACATACAGCGAGTACAAGAGGGTTCCAAGTACTGACCCCTGGGGAACTCCGTAGGCGTTTGTAAGTAGACTACTACATGTTTGGTCGTTCCTAACATATTGCTTTCTCCCTGTTAGATGTGTTTTTATTAAACTGAGTGCTGTCCCCGTAATCCCCATACATTCCAATTTAACCAATAGTAAGTCGATATCCACAACATCGAACGCTTTTTTTAGATCCACAAAGACTGCTACCACTGCACCTCCTTTATCTAGTTCTGCTGATATGTAGTTAGTAAAATCCACTGTTGCACTGAGAGTGCTGCTATTGTTTTAAAACCCCATATTGAAACTCATCTGTCAGTATATTTCTATTTATGTGCCATAATAACCTTTTTTTAATAATTTTTTCTATTATTTTCGAATAAACACTAATCACCGAAATAGGACGATAATTGTTCATAGAGCTCTTATTGTCCGACTTGAAAATGGGGCTGATTCTGCTAATTTTTAATTCTTGAGGAAATTCGCCGGTAAGAATATTTTGTTTATAAGGTTGGTAATAATTTTAATTATGTAAGCCTTTAATGTAAGAATGTCATTGTCTGTAATCCTGTCGTGCCCAGGAGATGAATTTTATTGCGCTTGAGCTCAATTATTGCTTCTTCAATCTCCCGGGCCTGTACCGGATATAAGCCAATATTGTTTTGACAGTAGTTTACAATGTTATGTTGTAACTGTAAGTTTTTTTGTTTTATTTCCTCTTCCAAATTTTTGACAATTTTTTTAATTCCCCTACCTGTGCAAAGTGTCCATTTAACGCGTTAACTACTTCATTTTGATTAATTATTTCATTACCCCCCATTTTTAGACTATGTATTTTTTGGTCCACATTACCGTTCTTAAGAATATTTATAAATTTCCACTGTTTTTTTGAGTTGTTTCCTGCCTGCTGCCATTTATTGGCAAAATGTTTGTTTTTTAAGGTATTGGCTAAATTATTTATTCTATTTTTAATTTTTTTAAACTCGCCCTTTAGTTGATTGTTATTTGTCCTACCTTTTTTAGCCTTATAGATTATATCACGTTTCTTCAAATTTAGAATATCCTGATTTATCCAAGTATTATTTTGTCTTATTTTGATAGTTTTTACAGATTCAGATTGTTGTTTACAGTATGTTATTATGTCAGTTAGAGATTCAAAAGATTCTACCTCATTTTTTTCTATTTGCTGTTTGAAAATGTTTTGAAATTTTAGTTAGTAGTTTTAATTAAGTTTTATTTAATTAAAACAAAAAAAATTAGTTAAATTTAAGTTAGTAGTTTTTATATGTTGATGAGTTTTTTGTATAAACGGTTTTATGTTTTCCTCAATAATTAATAATAATAAGTTGTGATCTGACAGACTAGTTTCTTGGATTTTTATTTTACAGTCTTATTTGATTAAGCTCTATCCACCCCCTGATTTACGGGGAGAAATAGACTTAGCAACAGAATTAAAGAGAACCTCTACAAGGTCTTGGTCAGTTTTTTTTTAGCTGTTCCTTAGGCCCAATTGTATGGGTTAGAATTAACTATAATAACTAATATGATGATTTACCCTCAAATTATACCTAAAGTTAATCTAAGGTAGGTATATATAGGTTAATATCTAACAATAAAGAAAAGGTGAAAGGTTTTTTAGTAGCATAATAAAAAAAATATGCGAGAACCGCCAAAAAGTCAGGCATTTTCAACATATCTATCAATTATAAGAAGTAGCCTTTGAAAAAGGCACGTGGTTGGAAATTAACAAAAGCTCAATGGGCGATAGACGTCAAATTTGACGATAAAGTTTAATACTGTAGAAATTTGTGCTTTCAGGTTGTGATATTTACGTGTTTAAAAAAAATGTGATCTGCTTAGTTAATTCCTTCTATTTGTCCCATAATTGTGATAGTGGAACTCCCATTAAGTAAGCATACGATAAACATACAGGGAAGTTGATTCAACGTCATGTTACAGTTTTAAGGTAATTTAAGAAAAGTATTGTTATGGGTGAATATTCGATGATGAATTATTGTTTCAAAATATTCATTGACAATGAATGAACAACATTTTTGGAAATTTTTCTATAATATGTGCTACAAATATTCTTTGCCAAAACATGCGATAATAAGATTCTCGTCCATAACATAATTTTTAATTGTATGCTGCTTAAAAACTTCTTAACTTATTTGGATGAGGTTTCGGAACTTAAAAAGGCTCTTTGTACTCACATTTAACAGCCTCTTAAACTTGTGGTTCATTTGCATGTGTTGATTTTGCGAGTGAAGAGAGTAAAAGAGAATGTCACGTAAAAATTTTCAACTTTTAAGCAAGCCAATTTTTGTTAATACCGTTTTAGTATTTTTGTCGCCTTGCACTATGAATAGCGATAAAGCTTAATATGTAGGGGTGTCTCAGATATTTGTTAGCATAGATGGTTTTCAAAGCATTTACTAATGGTATTTGTTTTTGTTTTTAAATATTTATTTGCCAAGGTTTACAAAAAAATTGAATAAAAATAAAGAAAATAACATAACATTCTATACAAATAAATATTAATCAAGGCTTCTTCGTTTTCGTTCTTTACAATACTACAAAAAAATCAGCTCATATCTAGTGTTTACTAAGATAAAACTTGACAGCAAACAACTAGACATGTTATAATATACGTGTCTCTAAGTTCAAAACCCACCCCTCAAGTAAGATAAAAGTCCAATCAGAGATCAAACAATAAATTTAAAAAAAAGAAAAAAACAAATTCATTCAGCTCTCTGTGGTTCCCAGAATAAACCATGATTACTATTTCTTAATAGTTTCCCTCCCATATTACACTATTTACAAAGTAAGAGAAAAAAAAAGAAATGTAAAAAAAAGCGAAGGGAAAATGAAATACAATGTATGTTACAATATATTAATTGGAGTTTGAATAATCCAATTATTTAAGATTATCTTAAATTTTCTTTTAAAAATCTGTTTTTTTTATTTCATGTGGCAACACGTTGTGCACCCTATATCCAACACTGACGAATGAACGACCACCTATTGTTTTTTGTGTTCTAGGCATTTCTAAGTTGTCACCAATTTTATATTATTATCTGGTTTCATGTTGATGCGTGACTCCTGATGTTGAAGTTATTGTTTTTGTTTTAACCAAAAACAAAATACTGGTTTTATAAAATAACTGCCTAATGCTCTAAAGTCGTGTATCTCGATACAACCTGTCTGTACTGTATAAAATCGTGAGTCTAAGCATAATTTTAAGTATTCGTTTATGAACTGTTTCTAGTGGTCTCAATGTATTGTTATATAATCCGCCCCATCCAATTATACCATATGAAAGAAGCGATTGAACGAGTCCAAAATATACAATTTTTATATTTTCATTATTTGTTATTCTTGTTATCTGGTTAAAAAGATACATTAAGGATCTAATTTTTTTAGTCAATTTTGTAACATGTTGGTTCCAATTTAAGCTTGGGTCTATATTAATTCCTAAATAGTCTATATTTCGTTTACTTTTTATTATCCAATTTTGATAGTTTCGAAAGGGAATGTTTATATCTATGTAATTATCAATAGGCAAATTTGCTTTATAAGAAGAGAAAGGTAAGTAAAAAGTTTTATCTGTATTTATTGTTAAAAGATGTTTACCAAACCATTCAATTATTTTTGTTAGTCCCCTACTAATTTTTTCTTTAACTTCTACCCAGTTGTGGCCTTGTGCAAAAAATGCTGTGTCGTCAGCATAACATATTATATGTCCCGGTAGGTCTAAGCTGAGCAATGAATTTAAATACATTATAAATAATACAGGTCCTAATACAGTTCCTTGTGGTATACCATAGGTAACTGTTAGTTAATCGCTTAAAACACCCTGTATTTCTACTCTTTGTACCCTATTTATTAAGTAGCTCTTAAAAAGGGAATACGCCAGTCCACGAATACCTATAGCATACAGCTTTGACAAAAGCTTTTTATGACAAACAGTGTCAAAAGCCTTTGCCAAATCAATTAAAACCGTGGAACACTGTTCTTTTTTGTCCATACATCATATATTTTTTCCATTAGACAAGCTGTAGCGTCATTAGTTGATTTATTTGGCGTAAATCCATATTGCGAATGAGACAGGAAGTTATATTTATTTAAAAATGTAATAAGTCTTGATTTAGTTGCCTTTTCAAATATTTTTGCTATACTTGATAGTAAGCTAATCGGTCTATAGTTCTCAACTAATTTTTATGACCTTTTTTAAATACAGGTTTGATTATAGCTATTTTAAAGTGGTCCGGACATACCCCTGTAGAGAAAGACAGATTCACGATATCACACAGTGGCGTACTAATATATTCTGCACTCTCTTGCAGAACCTTAAAAGTTACCCTATTAAAACCCGGTGTAGAGTTTACCTTTAATGACCTAATTATAGATTTCATCTCATTACAATCTACAGGGCTTAAGAAAATTGATTCAAAATTGTTAATATCGTTCTCTATATTACTGTCCACCGAACTTGTTTGTTTAATACCGTATACAATTACAATTTGTATAATACGAAAATTTGCATAATACAGGGTGTTCAAAAGAGGCGGCTTTAATTTAGGTGACTCAAAGGATGATATTTTTTGGTTGCCAAGGATTTAAAACGTTGCCTTAATTTTTTTTCTACAATATCCTATAACGATTTTAGTCTTGAACTACGATTAAGTAAAGTGAAATTGATATTATTAAAAATCGGAAAATATGAATAGATATCTGGTTCAAATGCTTAAACTGATATTCCGGAACGTTTTTGACAGTGTTCAGTATAGATACTAGTTGTACTAAATTATTATTTGAGCAAGGTTCATATTAAAAAAAATTTTCAATTATTTTCACCTTAATAATAGTAAGCCATATTATTTTTTAAGCATAATTTAACGGTATTTTTCTTAAGTGTACAATTATTAATTTTATACCAGTTGATATTAAAAAGTACCTATTAAATATGGATGGAGCTATTTGGTTTCATTCTCTGTTTCATATGTTTCAAATGAACAATTTTTCTTTAATGTACAGAATCTTTATTAGAAACTTGTCAAAAGACGATGTACGCATCTACTAGTTTTTTTATACGCTGTCAAATGAGGAATAAGATTTATTTCGAAAAAACACTTTATCACGAACACTAACGTGATCATGCAATAAAAAATTGCTGCTCCGATATAAGTTATGGATGTATAAAAATTTTCCCCAATAATGCGTCAAATTCACATTTAATTTTTGCTATGCCTGCAAAATCAGGATGGACGTTAAATTAAGCAAAAAAAGCGAATGACCGAACACCGGAAACCTGCTCTAAATCCCTCAAAATCGGGTCAGTACAAATTTCAGCTATTTCAGCAAAAAGTAGGGCCGCAATTATAACTAACAACATTCTATTAGTTGCTACAAAAAGAGATCATTACTAAAGCTTTACAAGTTGCACACGAATCTGCAATATAATTCCTTTAAACTGAATTTTTAATATTGATGGTGGACATATAGTGAATTGGCGTATTAAATAAATTATGACAAATTGTTTTTAAAAAATATCCAGCCGCTGTTTATAAATTAGTAGTAAGCACTCTTTCATTAGTCACTGGTAACTAATAATTACATGCAATTAAATTTTAAATAAATTTTAAGTCGTTTTCAAACAAAACTGATGGCAAAAGTCAGTTGTTAGCGAGAGCCTACTTTTACCTTTAATTAGACATTTCGTATGTGCGTATGTTACTGAAATGAACGTACAAAAGCAACAATGGAACATACAAAGTGTTGTTAAGTTAATGGTAATTTCCTAAATAGAAAACAAAGTGCCAAATACCGCGGATTAATTGAGTGTCAGTAATAAACCTAAATACTTACCTGCTTAAATAGCAAATTAGATTGTTATGTCCGGCACTTATTTTGATTAATGTCATTAACGTTTAATTTCCACCCCAGTAATTATAACGTCAATGATTTGAGATTGTAAGTACTTAAATGAAAGTTGTACAGACATAAAAACAAACACACATAATAATATAGACAACATTCCAACATCTAACCCGAATATAAATTTGGTTTCTTCATTTACTAATACATTTTCATTATCATAACTTATTCCATTATTTTGTTATCCTACAAAATTAGAAATTACCGCCTACATTTTGTTATCGTGAACCAAGATAATTATCAAAAATATCATCAGTGATCATAGCTGATTTGAATATATATATTGTTCCTCACATTACTTTCTTCAATTGTTTTGAAGATCTGTAGGAATCGTAATCTACAGTTTAATATTTTATTAATCACATCGATATAGACCAACAACGGTTCTCAAACTGCCTTCAAGTAAAACAAACATCGGCTGCATTTCATTAAAAATTTATCATCTTTTCCCACATTTCATACTTAGAATGACCACGGCCACATGGTAATACTGTTGTTTGTGTGGACTCAACGGGGAATCCCCAGTCGTTTCAAGAGTAATCTGAGTATTGACAGTTTATTCACTGCAGTGCAGTGTCGTGATTGTCGTGTGGTAAAGCGAACGTGTTTGCTGTATTGTTCACGTGAATTTGCATGTAAAAAATATAGATAAGTAGCTAAACAGAGACATAGAAATATTGGAAAATCCTGTTCCATCAATTTCTACTTCAGAACAAGAATGTGTTGTGGGTGAATATGAAAAAAATCCTTCCAAAATAAAGAAAACAATAAGAAATAAATTAATTTCTAATTCACGTTTACAAACGTAAACGATGAGCCTAGGCCTCAATGTGTGATCTGTTCTGAAATTCTCTCAAATCAAAGCATGAAACCGTTATTATTAAAGCTCCATTTTAATACAAAACATTCTACATTAGAAAACAAAAGTATATGGGGAGTATTTCGTCCGTAAGTTGATTGAGATGAAAAATACAGAGAGAATTATATCGTTCTTTGTCGGTAGTTCTAGAAAAGCGACGGTGGCATCCTTCTTACTGAGTCTAAGAATGGCAAGGTGTGGAAAGGCTCATACTATCGGTGAAAAACTGATGCTACCTGCTGCAAAAGATATAGTTACATGTGTGTTACGTGAAACGTCTGCTAAAAAACTAGATACTGTATCATTGTCAAATGATACCGTCCGTCGCAGAATTGACATGATGACATCGAACGTAAAAGAACAATTATATTAGTCCGAGTCAAAAATAGTGATTTTTTGCCATACAACTCGACGAGAGGACAGATATAACAAATTAATTATGCTCAACTTATGGTTTATGTGCGGTATATATTTGAAGCTAAGGTGGAACAGGATTATTTATTTTGTAAAATCTCGAGCCTTAAACTCTCGTTTATTTTCAAAATTGTGTCCTGAAATAGGCAGTGCTTATATTCAGTTACTGCTATACACTAGAGGTAAGGTGGCTTTTAAAGGGAAAATACTAAGCAGATTTTTCGAGTTGCATTCTGAGGCGCAACTATTTTTAATGGAAGCCAATTTTAAATTGCGGAGCTTTATAACGGTTCGCTTTAGAACAAGACGGCTTTTGTTAAACCGGATATAACTCAATAGCCGGAAGTATAGTACTTTAGTATAGTTTATCCGGAAATTCATATTTTTAGGAAGATAATAAAGAAATAAGATAGGGACATGTGAGACTTTTTGCTTTGAGACATACCGTTAAAAAGCTAGAAGCTGTCAAAGTTTAAAAATGCCATTTCTCAAAAGTCTATATTTTGGAAACTATTATATTTAGACTTATAATGCACTCATAAAAAAATAATGGCTATTCTATTTAGAATTTAAAAATAGCGTAAAGTTTAGGGTGTTTTTAAAAAAATACAAGTTTTGTTCGCCTCCCTTTTTTAAGTCACCCTAAATAATGTAAAATATTTTTAAAATATGCCACTTTTAATTCTAGATCTCATGCTGTTTTAGTATTTTTGATAAGTTCTTCGATACGGATGTAATCTTTCGTCCCCGCTTCGTTGGCGGACCCGGTATATATACAGCAAATTTTTTTTTTTTAGTTTGATGGTACGCGTTTGAAGCACGTTGCATATGGATAGTACTTGAAAAAAAAAGTCTGAAAGCTGATATAGACTATTCCTAACTTAAAGGGAATGATATTTTTATAAAATCAAAATTATTTAAAAAAGAAAAATGTCTAGGTGAGGTGTGTGATGAATACATGAGTCTGCCCTGTAGATAGCGTAGGTATCCTTTAAAAACAAGTAATTAGTACATGTGTGAAAGATGTAATAATAGTCCAGGCAAAAAATCATTTAAAATGTAGATGTAGGCACCTATCTCGGGCGTCCCCCAACTCGGCTCCAAAAAGGGATATATCGGGTAAAATGATTTTTAATAAGTGTTCAACTCGGCTCGAACAGCAATAAATGTCCCTTCTGGGTACTTATGGTAATGGATACTTATGGTAATTAAGGTTTCTCTAAAAAAAATTAACGTAGTAGGTAGGAAGTAAATTTTTAGCAAAATTATCAAATGCTCAAATTGTACCGGGTGTTGCATCGTCGAGCGGGACATAGGAAATCCCATGTAATTTTAAATGGGGTCAATTATTGGCTTCCCTAATTATTTTAGAGAAAAATTCTATTTAGGTTTATTAAAGAGCACTAAAACCCACATTCAAAAGAATAACTTTAGATATTTTTGATGAGCCCGTTTACGGGTTATCGTCGATTTCTTTTTAACTATTTCTCCTTTTTATGGCCCCGTATTTGCGGGCACCAGTCAAGGTAAAAGATGACTGTCAAATAAAGTTGTCATTTTGAAATGTGTGCTTTATTGTTATAAAAACTCGTACATCGAAAATATTAAAGGTGTTTTTATGAGTACAAATTAATCTAAATAAAACTAAAATAAAGTATCCAATTACAAGGTTAATTATGACATTTTACATGTTTCAATATTTTACTAATTAATAGGTAGGTACTATTAAATTGTTAGAACTTTAGGATTTAAGAAGATGTTCAAATATTCCTCAAAATGACAACTTTATTTGACAGTCATCTTTTATATATGAATGGCACTTTTTCTTACTGCACAATATTTTTTAAACAATTCTTCACCATTCCCGGATTTTTTAATGGACACTACATTCCTTTAGTTTTTTACCTGCTAAAAGATAAATCTGAAGAAACCTATAAGTTATGCTTGTCTAAAATATCGGAATTGTGCACCGGAATTAAATTAGTACTTTCACCAAAAGAAGTAGTAGTGGATTATGAAATTGCAATTCATAACGCAGTGCTTCAAGTGTGGAATGATATTGAAATTACGTTCTGCAGATTTTATTTGGGCCAAGCCTGGTATCGTCAAATACAAAAGCTGGGTTTAACTCAATATTATAAGGATAATAAGTCAGAAGTAGGAAAATGGTTGCATTATTGTTTTGGGCTTGTATTTTCATCCTACTTGTTGGGTAGCTCTTGGAATTTTGGCATAACATTTTTTGCATTAACTTTTTATTTACCATTAATACTTAATTATTATTTATGCAACTAAGTACTAGTTATATATGGATTTTTTACCGTCAGCCATATTATGTACTTTCTTTATTATTAATAAAGAACAAAGTGAAAATCTTAATATCAAATGCCTAAAATATCGATGAAATTAAATATAAGAATTATATTTTTTATAAGCATGTGCTTTCACGCACAACAACTATTATTTAGATACCTAAATGAAAAACAATACGACTAAAATTGGATTCGTCCTATTTGTTTTGAAACTTTTATTTTTTTAATTGTGCATGATTTAAATGCATTAAATTAGTAAAGCGTATCAAAATTAAGTAAATTATTATGATAGGGCAAATACGAGCGCATTATAAATTCTATACAGTGTGTCCGAAATTGATGATTGCGACCTCGGAAGTTATAATACATAGAAAGGCAGTTAAATGGGGAGAGATTTAGGCAACTTTTATGACACTAGTTTGTGCTTTTGGATGGGGTCAGAGTCTTTTGGTTTTTGAGAATACTTGAAAGAACTGAAATGTCGAATATTCTCTATCCGTAAATAACGCAAAGTAATAAATACTCATTGTACAGGTGTACACAATAACCGCGTCCTAGCAAAAGTTATTATCATTAAAGGGTGCTTTGCATCTAAGGCCGTAGTTACTGCTTAATACCTGCTGAGTGTCAGTTAATACCAGCATTATCTATCAGTCGGTTATTCCGTCATCCTTAACATTGGTTACAAGTAATTTAATTCATCGCTAATTTATTCAATTTCTTGAATAAATCACGCAATGGATTTTACGGAACAGCACAAAAAATTCACGATTGAAGTGTATTTTAAATCGAGGTTAGAGTGACTGGTGAGTGGCAATACAATCAGCGTTTGTGCATGGACGATTTTCTCGAAATTTACGAGCAATTACTTGACGATGAACTATGTTTTGGATATTTTTATCAGGACCATATAACCGCGGAAACTATCAACTACTTACGCAATATTTTCGACGACAGGTTGATCAGTTTTTAAACAGACATTGAATTCCTACCCAGATCTTAACGGTTATGGATAACTTTATTTTTCCTCATTTGAAGCACAATATCTTTGAAACACCAGTTGAAAATTTAGATTGCTGGAACCATTCAAGACATCGGCATTCATATCTTCTTCGTGGTAGTCTCCACCGAAAACCCCTTTTGTTTTCAATCGTTTTCAAAGCGTATCTCTAGATAGATGGATCATTTTGGTCTTCTTAGATTGAGGACAACATTTTGTCCAACCTGAGAATTTCATTTTTCTAAGGAAACTATAAGCTTTTCGCCTTATTTCTCAAGTTTTGGTCGTCCAGGAGAAGTTTTTGGAGGTTTGACGCCACCATTTCTTTTTTCGAAACTTTATAAATTGTTGTTTTCCCAACACCAAGTGCACCTGCACACTCATATTTGCATTCTTACTTTGCGGCGCGTCTGACCCTTTGGACACACAAAAGCAGATGATTTGATATGAAAAGCTCGGGAAATTCTCAGCGGAGTACAACCTTTGGCTTTGAGAAAAACATTGTTCTCTCCTTAGAGCAAATCATTCTTGGCCTGTCAAAATACAAAATTAAGTAAAATTAACAAGCTCTAGTACCACTTCGTCCTACTAATGAGATCCAACTTGTCTAGTGGTAATATCCACTACTAAAGAGTCGAGCCAAAGACGAAACGAGCTTGAGAGCGTCTCAGTCAAAACTGGGCTTATTTTAATTTTGTATCGGAAAACGCATTAGCGAACCAAATCCCAATCCCAAAACAATTTTTGATATTGTGGGTTACTTATAGCTTTTAGCTTTCGATCTTGTGGATCTCATCAGTAGGATCAAGTAGTCCTAGAGCTTGTTAATTTTACTTAATTAGATTTGTAACAGTTAATAATAATTTTTTTTTCATTTACTAAACGTGGACCCATTCTAGAGCGTTTTGTCAATTGTTGAAAATTCTCCATACTTAATTAAAAAAACACAGATACTTTACATTTTTACTAGTTTTACCGAGAAACAAAGTATGTATGGATATAAATAGGTTTATTGTTCCAATAAAGGCACATATTATAAAGACATAATAACCACATAATTGATAAACAGGTAAACAGGATTAAAAAGTAATACAAGGATTAGATCAACACTCTAATATACAGGGCTGCCCAGAAGTCCGGAATAAAATTAATATAGCCTTAACCTGTAACTTTTGTGGAAAATGATCCGACACGTCAATTTAGTTTTATATATGATCACATTTTGACCTTATTCGTTTGTTTTTTTATAGACATTTGTCAAAGATATGACGACATCGACCTTTTCCTTAAATGGAAACATGCAGCTTGTGATACATCATTTGAAAGCTAATATCTCGTACAGTTTGCTCATAAATTTTGACGCGATTCTGTCAAGCTATTTCAAAATGGCGACTGTTAAAAGTTTTTAAAAAATCCCTGTTTAAATAAGCGGAAATGATAAATCATTAATGTTTTTTTACCTTTCAAGGTAAGAAGTCTTCATTGTTTCACGTTCTGACATTTTGTGACATTGTGACTTAACAATAGTTATGGTTTACTTGTTATTTATTTTGTCAAAAAAAATAAAAATGTAACGAAGCAAAACAAAACACAACAAAAAGGTGGATTAACGTGGCAAATGCTGAAAATGTCCTCCACCCTCTACTTGGCATGCTCCCAGACTATGGTAAAATCCGTCGGCGGAATTTCGAATGGCTTCAGCCGGTATGTTATATGTCTCCAATCTAATTTTGTTTTTCAAATATTCAATATTATTTGGCCTATTTTGGTAAACTTTTTCTTTTAAATATCCCCAAAGAAAATAGTCTAGAGGCGTTAAGTCTGGGGACCTCGATGGCCATTCAATTGTACCACGTCGTCCAATCCAGCGATCTGGAAATATCTGATCTAAATATCTTCTCACATTGACACCAAAATGCAGGGGAGCACCCTCTTGCTGAAACCAAATTGTTTCATTAGGTAGGTATAATATCTGGATCTACTTCGTTGGTAAAAATTACAGCTAGAGCAGGCCTCAACTCGAAGGTTAAGAAATCCAGGTACAGTTCAGCTGTGAGGTTTCTTTCCAAGAAGAATGGCCCTAAAATTCGGTTATTAATGATACCTGCCCATACATTTACTTTCTGGGGCCGCTGAGTATATGCTTCAAATATCCATCGAGGATTTTCTTGACTCCAGAAACGATAATTATGTCTGCTAACTACCCCGTTTAAATAGAAAGTAGTTTTATCCGAAAATAATATGTTCTGTGGAAACCTATTATTCTCGTCACACCGTCTCATCATTTCTTCGCAAAATTGCAAACGCCTATCATAGTCATCTTCTAAAAGCTCTTGAACAAGACATACTTTATAAGGGTGGTATTTTTCTGCTTTCAAAAATCCTCCAATAGTACCTCTAGATGTATTATGATTTTGAGCCAATTAAACTATTGAAACATGCGGATTATCCTGCAGAGATAATGCAATATGTATCCAATTTTTCATTGTCGCCTAAAACACGTGGCCGTCCATTCCTAGGCAAATCCTTTACTGCGCCATGTTCATTAAACTTGTGGAATATTTTACTAACAGTGCCCTGTCAAATTTGATTTTGCGGATATTTAGCATTAAAGAAAGTGCACACTTCACTTTGACTTCTTATTTTATCTCCACATCCTAACAATATCATCGATACGCTGCCTTTCCGACAAAACCATTTTTGTTTAGAAAATTGCAAAATAAATCGGAAATACCTAAATTAATTTTATTTCATACTGTATTGTAAAACACACCTTTACATATTTCAACTTAGTCCATAAAATAAGGTTTTACAGCAATAAGTCCCGTAAATTTTTTTTACCGGACTAGTCCTGTAAAATTTCTTTACCGAACTGAAATTTGTAAGTTTTAGTTTAATCAATGTCAAACACACAATGTTTCCACCAGTAAATATAAGCGCTTTTCAAATATACGGCGCAGAATAAAACTTCATTATAATTTCAAAACATAATTATAATTTTCAACAGAACAGTATGAAATAAAATATTGTACGTCATTCGTCCGGCAAATCCTTTACAGTATTCATTTCAAAATTCCAGACTCGGCTCCTTCGTCGCCTCGTCTCGAAACATTTCACTCATACTGTAAAAGTTGATTTACCGGACTTATAACGTAAATATCTATTACAAGTTCATAATGTCACACAATGTCAGAACGTGATACAATGAAGATTTCTTACCTTGAAAGGTAAAGAAAACATCATTTATCATTTCCGTTTATTTAAATACGGATTTTTTAAAAAATTTTAACAGTTGCCATTTTGAAATAGCTTGACAGAATCGCGCCAAAATGTATGAGCGTACTGTACGAGATATTACCTTACAAATGATGTATCACAATTAGTATGTTTCCATTTAAAAAAAAAGATCGATGTCGTCATACCTTTGACAAATATCTATAAAAAAAACAAACGAATAACGTCAAAATGTAAGTATATATAAAACTAAATTGACGTGTCCGAGCATTTCCCCCAAAAGTTACAGGTTAAGGCTATGTTAATTTTTTTCCGGACTTCTGGGCAGCCTGTATATATTTTAAGACAGAACTTCAATTTAATGTACTTGTACCGTTTCAGCACAGATTTAAAAATGTAGGCCTATTTAACGCAGACGGTTTTGATTAATTTATTACATCACATCTTTTACAGGCTTACAGATAGGTTGTCCTATTTTATTTAAATATCTACTAAATATTTTGTTCTTTATTGGTAATCATTTGTAGGCAATTAAGTTCCAGTGACTTTTTTGCAGCTTATATGAACTTTTTATCTTAGAATTTAGTAAGGAATAACACACCCTGTATATCTCTTTAATGGGATCTGTACAAACAAGTTTTTTTATTTACCAAATGGCTCTCTGTTGAGGACCTGATGCACTGTCAGGCATCGAAGGGAGCACTTACCAATAACAGATTAATCATACATGACATGAAAAGTTTCGATATTCCATAAAATTTCACGGCTACATTTTCGGATAAAATTTACAAAATGTAATGGGAAAAATACGTGACAATGTTTTAAGTGCGATATGTCTTTTATCTGGTATTTACATCGGTGTAAAGGGTGCTGTTTTATATATTTGGGCAGTCTACTTATATGAAATATTCATACGTTTTAAATTTGCTTCGTAATTAAAATAAACATACGTACATTTTTACGTGATTTCCCATTAATTAAAAGCAAACGTAATTAATAGTTATTTATTAAATAAGTCAACTAAGTAATATTCAGAACGAGTAGACCGGTGCAGGTTAGTTTAGGTTATTGCTTTTAGACGGGCGGTTTTTGCAACAATTAATAATTGCTGGGAGATTAGTAAAATAAGATTTTGAAGTAATGTAAAATACTTTCCTGCCTATGTAGGCAGAGAAATTTTCCCGGAATTTTTAAGTTACAAGTTGTCAATTTAATGACAGTTGCAGAAAAATACAATTATATCAATAATTCCGCCGTATTCTGCTAAAACGCATCTATGACTGACAGGATGGCGAACTAATTTTTTAATTTCATTTCTAAGTTTTTTTTTATTGAGATCTCTAATAAGTAGGTATGTGCATAAACCAATCTCTATGGTATGTGTAAGCGTGAAGGCATACTTAACACTTTACTTAAATTAAATTATAGATATAATATAAAAATTAATATTTAATAACTCGCTACTGTAGTAGTTATTGATAATGTCCCAATATCCAGTAGGTATAGTGGCAGATTTTGTTTTTAATATGGCATAATATAATTATTGAATAAACTAATTTTAATCAGAATACTTTATATTATTTAGTTATTTTCACTAATATTGCATGTGTTTTTTTCATTTGTAACATGTTACTGTATACCTAGGTACATAAAAAAAATAATCAAAATACTCTTTGCGAATGGTGCAACAGTAATTGTTGATGCCGAGCAGAGCTGTCGCAATTACTCTTAAAAAGTAATTCAATTACAATTACCCATTACATTCCCAAAAAAATCAAACTAAAAGTAGTTGATTCCTTGATCAACTATCGTATTCGAATTAGTAAGTTTAATGCAATTACTTTCAAATAATTCAAATACTGGCTAGTAATTGAACTACCCTAAAAGTAGTTAATTCCTGGATCCAGTGGCCAGGGTGGGGGGGGAGTTAAGAACAAAGAGAACAGAAAGGGAGTAATAAACGTTGTTTGGGAACATATATTTGACTTCTGGCAACGGCGGGGGGTGGGGGGTCCCAACCACCCATGGTTGCGCCACTACCTTGATTAATTAACGCATTCGAATTACTAAATTTCATTCAATTACTTTCAAATAATTCAAATGCTTTTCAGTATTTGAACAACCCTAAAAGTAATTGAATTATACTCTGAATCTATAAATGAGGATCCTTCTGGTAACTGAATTACTCTCCAAGTAATTCAATTATATTTTGATAATTCTAGTAGTACATGAGCAATTTAATTATCTTTTTTTATATTATTACAGAAAAAAATTAATATTTATTATTTTCTTATTAGAGCACAATCACCTTGTTATAGAAGGAAATTGGAAAATTTTGGAATTTTTTATTTTCTAATTTACGCAACAATTAAACTTCGGCTTCTAATTTAGACTTTTAACTTACTAAAAACTAGAACATGACCAATAATAACATCTAATAGTCTCTGCATATGATTTATTTGTAAAAATAAAACGAATGTAACAAGTAAGTAAAATAGTAAAATAATTAAAAAAATACTAGGAAGACACAAAGAAACATGAAAATTTTCATAGCAAAAACAAATACCTACAAACGTTTTATTTTATTTGCTTTCAAGACAACTAATGCTTCGAAACGTTTGTCAGAGAGAGCATGTCTTCTGGGGCTGTTAATGACCTTAGGACAAAAAAAAAGCCTTTCAACTAGAGCAGAGGAGGGTCATTAAGATACTGAAGAATCTTCAACTCGATCTTTTTATTTGTATTTTTTTGTATCATTTTCATTCTGTGAGTCACTATTAGTATTAAAGTCACAAAAAGTATATATACTACCACTAGAATATTTGTATTTCCCTTCGCTAGCCCCTAAGTTATCTTCTAAATTCATTACTGTGCATCTTTAAAAATAAATTTCGTGATACTTTCTGTTAGATTTTCTTCTAGGAAGTTTTGGAAACAATTTTTCCACCGAAGGCCTGCGTGAAAGATGCAATAGTTACCTTCCTTGCCTCCGAGGTTAATAAAATTAGTATCTACCCCTTTACTTAAATATTTAACCACATTGACGTGGCGGTAAAGCATCAAAAGGCGGCCGCCGAGTTTACAGACAAACCTTTATCATTAGCCGCGCTTTAATCAAACCAATTTTAAATTACCAATTACAATTACTTAATCCTAGTAATTTAAAAACCAACTACAATGGGCTCATTTGATCAAACTCAAATTACACTCTATACCTAACATTTATAACATATGGTCGGCCTTGAAAATTTGAAGACAATCCGATAAGTTATTTTCGAAATATACGAGATCAAAATCAAATAAAACGCTTGGGATGCGGTGACGTCATTAGGTCCCACAGTTCGTCCGCTTGGAACTTGTGCAACGATCTTTCTGTGCATTAACAATGACTGTTTCTTTGTTCAATTAAAGCAGAAGCTTGTTATTATTACTTCTAATAGTATATTCTGTAATAAGTAGGAAATGCCATTTCATACGAGTTCTAGACTATACTTTCTCTACTTCTCTAATACTATTTTAGAAAAAAGAAAAAGAATACATTTTTTGTAACAAAACTTACCTTGAAAAATATTGAAGCTGCCAAAGTCGAATATAGCCTGACAGTGTAAAAATTGAAATTTTTCGCAGTTCGCACCAAAATAACAAAATCTTTCAGAAAATGTAATCAAAAAATGCTAAATCTCGCCAAAAATTAATTAAAATAATGAAACCAAAAAGTACACGACTTTTTTAATTATCTTAATTCCATTAGGTACCGACAGCCTTGCTGCTGAGGTACTGGAAGATGAAATTTGTAGGTTAGGGTAGACCGGAAAAGAGATGGTTCAACTCAAATGGGTTGCTTATTAATGGAGATAAGAGCAACATAATGGTATTTTCACAGTGGCATGTTGGTGAGATCGATGCGGGACTCTAGGGATAAAATACTTGATGTATACATCTTGATCATATCTTGCTTTAGAATACACACATCAACTTATTCGTAAAAACGCTTAATAGTACTATTTTTGGACTTCTGCTGATTTTGTCCGTCAGGCAACTCTGATCTCTGATAACTTATTTCCTATTTCAGTGTACCCCACAACGGCTGTTTATCCCAGGCTCAGGCTTTAAAGATCGACTCTAAAAGAAATGTGAATCTTAACAAAAACAAAAAACCATAAAATAAATCAACTTCTGCTTGTTAGTTTTTCTGTGTGGTGAGCTAACAAGTGCATGGTAGTGCAGTGGCAAGTCGTTCTCATTGAACTTGAAAATAAACTGAACTTTAAAATAATTATTCACGGTTGGAAGAACCTCGTTTTTAGGTCAACCGTAAGATAGGTAGACGAGCATATTTTTGTTTACAAAAAAGCAGCTTTATTGTCTATGAAAAAAAAAGCAATTAATTAACATTGACTTTAATTAAATTACTGAAGTGGTAAAAGCGAACGTTTTAATTCTATTGGACGGGTTTGCGATTTTGTACATTGGAGCAAAAGTTAATTACTTGAAAACCTAGGGATATTAGCATTTAATTTATATTTAAATGCCGAAAATTAAGCTCTTAGAATGCTTCTTTCATGAATTGATATTTGTTACTAACATAAAATTCTGTTATTAATTGTCTTTCTTTTATATAGCATTCAAGCGTGTCATTATTAGATGTTATAGTGACCCTTTGAAAACAATTAATTAACACGTTAACGACCAGTACTAAATCTTGAATATTTACTCCTGGACCAGGGTAGTTTTTTGAAAAATCTTGGTATACGGAAGTTCCATAGTAAATATTGTTTTAAATTATGTTGTCGAAAAGGAGTATTTAACAGAAAAAAAAACATGTGTACCAAATAGCTACACGCGTTCTGAGTAAAAAAATAGTGAAATTTACCACAGACCATGTGTACCGTATTGGGTCACGCCCAAAACTTTTATCTTGCATTTAATTCCGAGAAAAAATAAACAAATATTTTTTGTTATATGTGTAAAAGAAAAAATACAAATACATATTTGCCAACACTACCTAACGAAACAATCATGACTTTTGGCATTTTTACGTACGCAGGGCAAAAATAATCTACTTTTTTTGGAATTTTTCATGGCGCCTTCCTTTTCCTGCCTACTTTTTATAGCAAGTTAAGCATCTGTCTCGGGTTTGCTGCTCCTCTATGGAATGTTGCACTCTGTGACACTCGTGTTTTCTCCAGTTACTTTTTTGAACACCACCAAGGCATTGACTAGAACAGTGTTTGTCAACAATTCAACAATAATCTTCCGGTACCATTTGATCCCGCGGCGTACTCGAGAGCTATAGGAAGCTTTTTGATCGGAAATGTCAATAAACCCTTTGACTGTATTATAATCCACTATGGTTGATGGCTTCAAAACATTACCCCTTTTTGTTGGAACTTCAACCATTTCTGGGACAGCTTTGAAACCATATATTTTAATCGAATAAGTATAGCCTCCATCAAAAAAACTATATAGCGGTATCTGAAGTTCATTAAAAAGGTAAAAAAAGGAGAAATTATGATTTCTTTATAAGGTCTATAACATAAAAAATAGGAAAAAAAAATCCAACCCAAGACAACTTTTTGTTTCCTAGGGACCAGACCTACTAATTGACACATTTAAAAACCATGTAGCTGCGATCATATGAGACCCACATGAACTGAAACATGACTATCAACTGTGTCGAAATAGGGTTACGCGGTCTGTGCAGAAACTAGGGTGTGCACCAAATAGGGTCACATGGTCGTTAACGTGTTAACCATACAACTAGAACTAAAATTTTTCAGAATTCTTCCGCTCTCACAGTCCATTTCCGTGTGAGCAACGGAAATAAAAATTAAATATTTTCGTTTGAGATGTCTATTGTCTACATTTGACAAAGTTAAATCCCTATTTTTACATTGCTCTTTGACAAAAATTGATTTTCTTTGTATAGCAATCGTCAGTAAATCTTGTAAAAAGACAAAGAAGTAGACTAAAAAGATAAGACTTAAATATCAGGCGAAAAAGTGTCTACAGAGTACAAACATTTTTCCAACAGAAATAATTTATATACAGGGTGTTTTAAAACAAATGCGAAAAACTTAAGGGGGTGATTCCTTGTTTGAAATATAGAGTAGCTTGATATCTAAACCTTGGGTCAAAAATCAACCAATATTATGATAGGGGTAGGCTAGTTCAACCCCTTTCACTCATTTTAAAAAAGTGAAAAATATGCAGGAAGTGTGTTTTCATAATAGTAATACTTTCACAGAATTTCATTATTCTATCGCCTTTCGTTTTTAAGATTAAAAATAAAAACATTATTTTACCGCCATCTTTGTACCGCGATATCTCCCTAATGGTTGTTTTTTGACCCAACTTTTTTCGCATTTGTTCTGAAACACCCTGCTTGGCTTCGCTGATGACAGCACACTTGTTTTATTTTTTACTGGATGCTCGGACATAGGCTGCCAATGCACATCGCTATAGGCAAAAGGTCTCACATCTCAACAAAGACCTGGAAGAAATTCTGTCTTGGGGTGACAGTAACTAAGTAGAATATAACGCTAAAAACCCCAGGCGGCAATTTTTTCTAAAAAAGTTAATGTTGAAGAACCGGATATAGTCATGGTGGGACACTCGATTCCCTTGACAATTCATTTTATTTTTGCGTCAATTTGGATATTCATATGTCTTGGCGTAGTCACGTTGCGGCCATTGCTAAGGCAGCCTCGCAGAAGCTTGGAATACTTTTCCGAACTAAGAACCTCTATACACCTCAACAACTTTTGATGCTCTATAGAGCCCAAATTCGACCATCACTGTAATATTGTTCGCATATTTGGGGCTCTGCTCCTAAACATACCATGAGATTGCTATAGATTCCATTCAAAGAAGAGCCATTCGCTTGATCGGTGACTATGATCTGACAGACAACCTGGAAAGCTTTGAACGTCAAAGGCAGGTTGGTGGCTTGAGTCTATTTTACACATAATTTCAAAGCAAGTGCTCAACTGAGGTTGCCCGCGACACCCAAAGCGGTAAATACACGACGAGCCACTGCAGCCCACCCATACGTGGTTCAGCCTAGTGTCTTTCGAACGACACTGTTTAAAAATTCTTTCATCTGGAGAACGTCATCACTCTGGAAAGACGTATTCCCCAACGAGTATAATCTCCAACGATTCAAGACCAACGTGAATCGTTTCCTGTGCACACGCACCGCTCGCAGAGCACCATAAAGGATTATTCCTGCAGTGCTGTGCCTTATTATAAAAAAAAAATAGATTTATCTTAAAAACTTTTAAGGTCGGATAAATTATCAGAATTGATAGTTTATTAAAAAAAAACTGGGGTCCCAAGAATTAGGAGATTTAAGTATTATCCTTTTTCAATTAATATTCATTTTCTTGGGGCTTCGGTCAATTTTAAATCAAACCGTGTAAATTTTGAGTGATGTTTCGGTTTATATTACTTTTAAACCATCATCAGACTAAATACAATTTTTTTAGATTAAATACGGAACTATATAAAAGTGTATGTTTGCCTAATGTAAGTTAAAATTATGTGTATTATCTATTGCGTGTTTTGCTAGTGCTGTGTTTATTTGACCTGCACTTTTTTATGTTTATTTGTCATATTTTTTAAATATTGTTTGGTTTGTGCACGTTGCTTTACAATACAATCTAAACAATCTGTTTTATATATTACGTTTGTTTTATTTGGCCAGGATGTTTTAGGTTTTAATTTTGTGAATAGTGTTTTTGTGTTATTGGTGGTTTATTTTATGTTGTTTAAGAACTTTTTAATTTTATTGTTAATAACCGAAATTAATAGCAGTAGTATATAATAATTATTTTTATTTTCATGTAAATTTGGTCTTTGATGAGAAGAGTTATATATTTTATTTATTCTACCTTTAATGACTGGTTCATAATTTTTTTTTAGAATATTAGTTTTTTTTTCAGTTTTTTCGTAACGCATTGTTTTATTTTTTTTTATACTTTCTGCTTTATGTTCAGTGTGAACTAATTAACAGAGAACAATGTTTTTATATTTAATTGAAATTTAAATATCTACTAAATTAGTGTACCATCTTGTGAGGATATTTGCCTTCATTATTTTAGTTAATTTTTACATGAAGAAAAGTAATAGATGTATTTTTTTTATTTTTTTTTTAGTTAAATTTTTTAGGGTCCCGAGTCTTGTTTTGCTTGCTTGAGTAGCTTACCTGATGAACACACAATAATTGCACATATACTTTACCAATAATTATTGTATAATAGCAGGGGACAATCATACACTAAGTCTCCCCCAGTTCCTGGTTGCGCCACTGTGTGCAACATAGAAATCCTAAACATGGTCATTAATAAGATAAGTGAACTGTATAAAAAGTACCGGTAAAATGGATCTTTCGTTATCTAGATACAAACGGAAAATTACCGATTAATCTAAACAAACAACATTTTTAACGGTGAAGAGGCGTTATTTAGAACAACTTTTACCTTTTCCTTGAAATATGCAGTTGTTTACTGTGTGGCGCTTACGACATTTTGACAGAATCCTACTGTTTTGAACATCTGTAAAATTTAGATTTGATACCCTTACAGTAGGTTTAAACTGAAAATTTAGTTAACTAAGTTTATTAAACTAATTAAACATTTGGTTTTAACCCTTAATCTTAGTATCAGAATTCATGCCCCAGTATTTTGGGGTTATCAGTAGGTTTAAGCATTCTACAAGAATTTTGTCAGTTAGTCATTAAATATCGCAGTAATATAAACCCAACATAAAACTCTATGAGCTGAAAACCCAAATTCACAACAAAATAATAAATAACAAATTGCCACTAATTCCGGATTAAATATTTCCCACCATACCGTTGTCACTTACATTCCAACTGAATTTCTTGGAATATAATATGTTACAGGTATTCAATGAAACCACTGGAAAAAACTTTCTCTCTGAATAAAAAGCTCATCAATCATTGTGTTGAACCCTTTTCTTCGACTTATTTAATATTCTAGATATGCATAGAACGAAGTTAATTATCGATATACTCTTGAAGTAACCTTGACACTGAAAAGAAATGATGCTTCTTAATTCGTAATGAACTACCTACAATATGTTTTGTTTATCTGGGTTATGCAGGTGCGATCACCCATAAAATTTAACCGCAGGTGGGCGATTTATTCTTCGCTCCTTTCAAAAGCTCAGAGAAATTATTTTTTTTTTTTGATTAATTGTTTTAATATATGTTTATATAGTTTTTTATACCTACTTAACTTATGGGAATAAATAAAACCAGACTATTTTTAGAGTATTTTCTTTATTTTATTAACTCTTTATTAACGAATTAACTTAAGTTAGTCGCCTGACGCAACAGGCATTATGGTAAAAAAGTCTTTGTCCGTTCATCTTACTTGTCCAAGTAAAACTATAATAATTATAATTTAAATAAATTACATAAATAAAAATTTGGCGTCCTTAGCAAGATTCCGATTAAAAGATTTGTCATGGAAGAATTATCTAAAAATGTACAGGGTTGATCTTTTGATCGGCTTCTCGCAGGAGGACTGAGATTTGGCAGGTACTAAACCCTTAAGAGGTTAATTTTCTTATTGTGGTATTTGAGCTTGAACGTCTTGTTTCTGTCCCCTGTAAGCGAGGTCTTGAGCGTCAAGTGATCTTCCCCATCCACCTCCATGGCCTGAACCACCGCTGTAACCACCACCTCCTACATCTCCGCCATAGCCACCTCCATGCCCGGAACCTCCAGCGTAAGCTACTTCTTGAGTGTTGACGTGACTAGAACTATGCTGTGGATGTGCAACTACTTCATAGGTAACGTGTTTGCCGCTTCCTTGACTTCCAAGCAATTTCTTGATTCCAATAATCGACGCAAGGACCAGTGCGATTTTACCGATGATCAAGGCTTTTCCGGCGATGAGAGCAATGGCAGCCAAGGCAAGTTTTCCAAGGACAGCAGCCTTTAGAGCGACGGCGGCCATGAGTGGTCCCATCATTCCCTTCTTCTTTTTTCCCTTGCCTCTGCCTTCTTCGATGGCCTCTTCTTCTTCAGCGATGGCATCACCAAAGCTTCTGGCGGTTGACTGCACTGCATTTACGATATCACTACCCTTGAGATCCACTTTGATAGTGTGCGTGTCAAGCCACCGCGATACGCGATCGAAGAGGACTGTCTCGATGGAAGCATCACTGTTTAATGCACGTGGAGCACCGTCTTTGTCACTTCCGGTTTTTACGATTTGCACTCCGTCAGTCACTGTAATGGTATCCTTGTGTCCTAAAGTCTTATCGACAAAGTTGTAGATTTTGTACTTTAGGCAAGATACAGAGTCTTTACGAAGACAATCGGTGTATATCGCGTCCATAAGATCATTTTCTGTTTGAATGGTGTTGCTACGAGCCTCTTCCTGAGCAGGAAGGGCTTGGGTCGCGACCGCCACGCACAGTATCACGGAAATTATTTTGAAGTTCATCGTGATGATATTCTGATTGATATGTTCTTTCGGGCACGTTGAGCGGATATATAACAAAGTCTCCCTCCTATGGAGGTAGCGAATACCACACAATTTGGACCCGTGGAATATAATGAGTATACGCGGGACCGCTTTCTCAAGACGCGCAGCCTAACCTCGTTTCGAGGGCCCTGTGCGATATGCACCTCTTCGACGACGACGTCTTCTGTCGCGCGCACTTGGGGGCAACGACGGTCATGGCGAAGGTTACCATGCGGCAGACCGCGAGTCGTATCCTAGCCGGTTAAAACGAAGTTTACATTGATTTTGATCAAAATACGTTCATAATGGAATTGGAAACTGTTTTTATAGTTAATCTAGGTTTTGAAAGATTTATTGTAAATTTGTAATATTTTTTCTGGGGGTGCTGGTCTGGTGTAGGTTTGTCGTCACTTTATTTATTTGATGTCCTCAAATTTGTAATTTTAAATAAGGTAAGCAGACATAGAACTATAAAAACAATTTTCATTTTCATTTAAAACTACCTATGTTTCTGCATTACATTTGACAATATTATGTTAAAAAAAAACTGTTTAAAAATATTGCATCCCCATTAGCAATCATTTGACTAATTTGTTTACAATATAACCCCATTTCAAAAACTATTTTAATTCTTTATATTTGTATGAGCAACTACGCCAAGAGGCTGAAGAGATAAATGTTGACCTGATCAAGGATTAAAAACTAAATGAATTGTTATGAAGGAAATGCCCATTTACTTAAATAAGTATATCCAGAAACATGCAGACTTCCCTTTTTAGTCCCATTCTATTTTAATTAGTTATTAGTACACCTCTCAGCATTGTTTAATAAAAAAATTGATCCTATTATCAAAGACAATATTTTTTTCAGTATAGGTATAAAGATTTTCCACTTGTGTGCTAATTTTGACACAGAACCAGAGAGAGTTAAATATTTTCTTTCATTGTCCTAGAAATTTTATTGTTTTTACGATTAGTCATGCTTAAGTATCATTCCAATAAATCAATGGTTAGTATTTATACTGGAAAATATGTTTTTTTTGTAATAAGGGACAATAATTTTATTATAAAGTGTGGTCGATTAAGTGTGTAACAAATGGGAAACTTGTTTATTATTGGTTTATCAAAAAATTTTATTCTTAATAAAGGTTGGTGCATGCCCGATAACCATTTCAGCAGTACTTAGAATGGCTTTAAGTCAAATAGCTACAGGGTAGGACAAGAAATATAAAAATCTTTCAAAAGTAAGTACCATTATGTCGAAAAATAGAGAAAAACCTTATTAAGAAAAGTTTTTTATAATAAGTCATAGCAATCCAAAAAAAATATATTTGAAGTTGAAGAATAGTCCATACTTTCAGTGGAGTCAATGTAATGTAAATGAAAAAGGTTGAAGACTTGAAGTCTTACGGTGTTCCCGCCATACCATAGCCACACCAATTATAGGTTGCAAGGATACTACAAACAAATTTAGAATTTGGCAAATATTCGTAAAAATAAGATAAACACTGTTCTAATATTATTGTACCAACTGAGTAAAAAGCTAAAGACCATAGAAATCGATCCCGTGTGAAATAATAAAAAGATACAAATAAGGCAAAAAATCGAAACCTTCAAAAACTACCCCGGATAACAATGGAAACATAAATAAAACAAGACAAATATAGTGTCAATCTGGCTTTAAAACTTTCCATTTAATAAAATTATTTGCTCACAAAATTCCTCCTCCAATAACTTTAACGGAAAAATCAGAACTAGTTTTAATCTGTGGAGATTTTAATATAAAACAATGCGTGAAGCTGCTGATATTTTTAACGAACGACATCCAGATAAACGAGTCCACTAGTCATCTGTAAAATTTAAACAGACGGGTCATTAGAACACAATTATTAAAATGATCGTACAAAAACTGTAGGTACGGAAGGAAACCAGCTAGAAGCTAAAAGTACTTCGGAGAGTTATAGAAAACCCTAGAATTTCCACACAAGGAAATTTTAAAACTAAATATAAAGTAAACATCTGCGAAGAATATTCTTAAGAAAAATAAATATCACGCATTATGAGCCAAAGTTTATTTGTACCTCTTCCAAGAGAAATATTTAAGGTATATTTTTTCTATGTGGGTCCAAGGAAAAATAGAAGAACAAGGCCATTTTTATCGACACATCTTGTTTGGAGATGAATCTAGTTTTACGACAAAGAAAAACCCAAATTTTTTTATTGATAACAGAAATCAGTACTTTCGAAAAACAAGCGTATGAGGTGGTATACTGAATGGTAAATTAATAGGGCTGGTCCTTTTTCAGGAATATTTAACTGGCGGCATTTATTCAAATCTTTTGGAACATGAAATAAGAGATATTTTTGATAATATGGCCCTCGAAGATCGATATAATTTATGGTTTGAACATGATTGATCTCCTGCCCATTCCACTAGAGTTGTATCCCAATGGCTTAACAGGACATTTGGTGACAAATGGACAGGACGAAATACCGACCCATAATGGCCTCCTCGCTCTCCAAATCTAATACCGCTAAATCTGTGCCTGTCTTGATACCTTATAGCATACATTCTGGCAGCAATGGTTGCATTCTACATGTATTCGAAATACACCGCGAGCAAATCAAACGCTATTTCATTTGCTAACGGCATTTTTAAATTATATTTCGATCCTTGTCTTACGCTTTAAAATTAAAAAAAAGTTATTTAAAATCGGTTATTCCAAAAATAAGATATTGACTTTTTTTCAAACCAACGTTTACTCCTTCCCACACCCTTTATTTACAAGGTAGGGAAAAACGTAAATACAAAAAAATTGTCATATTTTCAGTAGGTTACAAAAAAAATTCAATATAGGTTTACTTGAAGTAATTTCGATTAAAATAGTATTTTCTACTCCGAGGTTGGGCTTTTCTGTATAGGTTTTAAATTATTCATCAGTACTGTATCAATAAAGATGATATCTATGTTTGTTTTTCTGTCTTCCCCCTTTTTATTACAAAGTTATTTTTTTCTAAAAACCGAAACTTTCCGGTTGAAATGCCACCAATGCCTCAATTCTTTTTGTCATAATATTTGTGGGCTGAGAGAGGTTCTGTAATGGGACAATAGGCGGTATTTGAAAAGCATTTACTTTTCTTTTGAAAGACTTTGACAAATCAGATTATGTTGGTCTGCCAAAAGGTGAGCTTTCGACCTTTTTTTGCTTAAGCTCGTTTTACAAATTTCCCTTTGAAAAAAATTGAACAGCATAGTAAAACTGGTAAAAAAAACCTTCATAAAATAAAATGATCTTATTACAAATCTGTGGCTGTAAGGCTAAAGGTCATAACTTGATTTTTGGCGAAAATGAGTTATCTATGATGCGACATTTAAAAAAAAAAACGTACTCTACCGTAGGGCAAAACGATGTAAATCAATTCTCAGAAATAGAGAACATATATTAAAATTAGGGCATATCACGTGGGTTTAAAAAAATTCTATCAAGTAAAAGGTCATAACTTCAAATATTTATTAAAGAAAATATAATTGTTTGCACTAATAAGACGCAATTGCAGTTATTTAAGAGTAAAATAAAAAGTGTTGTAAAACAAAACGGTTTATATTGACTTATTAATTATCCTAATAGGCTTATTCATTCATAGCTAAGTAAAAATGCATAACTGAACTCAATTCCTTTTACCTTAATAAAAGTTTTTGATTATCTGGTATAAGTGGCTGATTACACCCTTATGCCCGCTTGAGTTTTTAAAATTTTCTAGGAACTGAAAAAATGATCGTAGTAAAGGAGATATTGATATTATGCAAATAGGAATATACCAGAGAATGATAAGATTAATGAAGAGGATATTTTATTATAAAATATATTTTTATATTAAAAAGTTTTAATTTTAAGATTCTTTAGAACAAGCTTTTACTTATGAGAATACACAAACCGACAACATCAGAATATCGTAAGATCTAAAAAAAGTATTTAAAACTGTAGGTGCATTTAAATGCATTTATTTTATTAGAAAAAACTGAAGACATTATAGATGAACCTTTACCATCTGTAAACTTATCGGAAAGTAAAACATTTTCATTTTTGTTTTATTATATTAAGTACCTACTTATTTTTAACATAATATACGTTTTTTATATGCGTAATTACATCATCCATATAGCACGGATGATAGTTTAACCGATCCCGATCACGAACAAGAAACAGAAAGTTATGTTGATGGTGTTGGAGAAGGAGCCTCCTTAAAAAAGGAGGGCAATATTAAAAAGAAGCGAAGTTGAAAAACGAGACAAAAGTACAGAAAGCTAATATACTGATAGTGCTTAAGAAATGGACATTACCAAAAGCCAAGACAATGAAGATAAAAATATAGGTAATTATAGGAAGCAAAAATAATTTAGAAATATGAAAAAGGAGAATATAACATATAAGAAAGAGGAAAAAAATTGGATAAAAAGAATCTAGATCGCTAAAGAATTGTAAGCCAAATTGCAGTTAAAGAATTAATGACGAAATTAGAATGTCACTTGTTAAGGACTGCGAACTGGAAGCTATGATAGAAGATGTTTTGTTTCTTTATTGGAATAGAGGAAGAACGGATTCCAACACGTAAGGGATGCATATATGATATATTTGGTGGAACAAGTTTATTTTATTAGTGACAAATGAGAACATGTCTTCTGATAAAAGGGGAAACATGCTTTAAGCAATATATAAAGAGAGAATGAAGAAGGATTACACCTATATAAAAACGACCCCTTAATATGAGTCCCACTATTCGCATCGACACACTGAAAAAAGATACCTACCACCTAATTCAAATTAAACCATCACATAAAAACTGTATAAAGGAAAACACCATTTAAGTTGGATATTTAAAAAGCATGCCTTGGATATGTGTCAAACATGCGACACCGAAACAAAGAAAATAGGTTCTGAAAAGCGGAACGAACAAAAAGAAACACATAAAAGTGATTTTGAAGCTCATCGCCAAGAGGCAGATAGGGCATATAAATCCAAGCAACCCTCATTTAAGGATCATAATTTTTGATCTGCCGCAAGTTTTACCTATTCCACATTTCACAACTGGTTCAGTGCTTTACAAAGGACGACTTTATCATTCTATTAAAACCATCGATCATAAATTTCTGTTTCCCGGTCAAACTCATACGGAGTGTGATTCCGATCATGCCACGATTGAAAAATATAAGAAAAAGAATATAAGAAAGTATAATTTGCTAAGAATGACTGGAAAATCAGGTTTATCTGAGAATCCTAAATTTTAGGTAGTAGAAATGGCAATTCAAGACTTTTTTCGCCTTTATATTATATTTAAAGGACCACTTATCAAAGAATGATTACAACAAACAAGAAAAAATTTGGCCGCAAAAATGGGAAAAGGGCAACTTGATTTTAATTGATTTTGGAAGAATATCAAGTAAGTTACATTTAACCTTAAAATCTTTTTATACAAAACCATGAATAATAGATTTTAAAAAAGCGAACCTATCTAAAATGTTAAATTTAATTGATGAGGGTACAAGAAAGTTTTACGTGGACCTAAATGCAATGCCCGTAACGTCACAAAATGCACAAGATCACAATGATATAGATTCTAACATTGACATAATAATGATAAGTTGTTCCGGTTTTCGAGTTACATCCGGTTTAACTGGAAGTTTACACTTTTGGGAAGACAATAAAAAAGAAAGATAGGGACATAAGCCGTTTTGCTCTAAGACGTGCCGTTAGAAAACTAGAAGATGTCAAAGTTCAAATGAAAATGTAATTTTTCAAAAGTCGATATCTCGGAAACGATTAAGTTTAGACTTATAATATACTTATTAAAAATAATTGTTATTTTATGTAGAATTCAAAATCATTGTAAAATATAGGGTGCTCTATTTAAAAAACGAAAGTTAATATACATAAAAATATAATAAAATAAAGACTTCTTTATAATTAATTAATTTTTATATTAAACATATTTTTACAAATCTTACTCATTCCGTAGACCACGTTTTTTTTTGCTCTCCTGGAAAGTGTATAAAAGGAAGTTACGGCCTTTAGCCATTCAGCCACAGAAGTAAATAAGCATACGCTTACAATAATCCTTTCATCGATAATTAAAAAGAAGAACTTTTGGTCTCTATTTAGGCTGTCATGCATGGGAATAAAGTACATCAAAGTATTTATGATAATTAGAGTATTTATAACTTATACGGAAGAAACTAAAAAATTATAGCCAATATGAAAGTTCAATAAAAAAGTAATAAATAAATCCATCTTTAACTTAAAAAATGAAAACAAAACGCTTGTGGTCGAAGTCTCTTTGTGTTGTAAATAATTAACTCAAACCTAAAGATCAAAAGTGTTAAAAAAAGAATTTAAAAAGCCAGTTTCGCTAATAGATCATTACAAAATCGTTTGGAGATCGAGTAAGGTAGAATTTTACTCTCACTTTAAAATTTCTCACGCAAGCCAGTGATTCGAGGTTTGGTAGACGAAGCGTCATTATGAAATGATTACTATTTAATTAAACGGTGATTTTTTGTTCCTTTCAATCTCGGTGTAACACTTTAAATCAGTCAATATCCATTTAAATGCTCTTATTTAACTAATATTTTATGGCCCCTTTAGATAATGTGAAATTGCTGAAGGCGTTTGATGTGCAGGATTCGAAAATTCCCCCATAGAGAGGGTGTAACAAATTTTAATAAACAGGGTGTCCCGAAATTAGGGTATTATACCGTGAGAGCAAAAATTATTTTCCTCCAAGAGGGATTGGACTGAAAAACTTAGGGCTTAGTTTAGATCACAATTATAAGGGGATGATATATCTAACCAAATCTAGGTTAAAATTGTGACCAATTCATATTACGACATGATATACCAAACTGATGAATATTAAAATAAGTAAACAAATATAAATTTATTTCTGTTATTGTTATATTGTTAAAATATTATTTTTGAGTATACTATTTCATTCAATATAAAATCGTAATTATTTCTTAAACTACCAAAAATAAATGCACATAGCTCTATATTAAAATGATGAGCAGCTCTGTGCTCATCTTTGCGCCAATGAATTACAGGGTGTTCCATTTAAGAAAGTGGAAGTTTAGTTCGCCTCACTTTTTTAGCTACCCTGTAAAATGTAAAATATTTTTAACATATGCCACTTTTAATTCCAGACCTCGTGCTGTTTTAGAATTTTTGACAAGTTCTTTGATAAGGATGTAATCTTCCGTCCCCGCTTCGTCGGCGGACCCGATATATAGCACAATCATATACAGGGTGTCTGTAAAAGATCTTTACAAAAACCTACCACATATTCTTTAGACCAAAATTAGCTGATTTAAGTAAACTTAACTGCCAAAATTTGGTACGTTGGCATAGCTTTATGAAGCAAAAGAACCCATGCCATAATTCTGATTAATATCAGTCCATGGGCGTAGAACCTGGATTTTTTTACTAATTGCTTGTTTCAGATTTCTATGCCAATGGAACAAGGGGTTTGGGAACAAAATTCAGATGAACCAACTCATTTGCTACAAAAAAGGCACTCTTAATAAGACTCGATTCCTCTGACGGTTTTCGAGAAATTTGCATTTTATTACTTATACGTAGTAGTATTTACCACGTAGTACTTGGGTTTTAAAGAATTTTTCCGTTTTTATTTTCTACGCCAAAGAAAGATAAAATGTTTAAGTTTAAAATTTAGATTAAACCAACTTATTTACTACAAAAACCTCTTGAGCAGTTTTCTTATCATCTGCTTTTTGTTCGCACGGTATTTTTCTGGTATGTACAACACGACCTTACACCTCACAAACGATTGTTATTGTTGGTTATTATTAATTTTATTTGGCAACATAAGGTTATTGTCAAATTTGTAACATTTAATATTGTTGCTAACGTTCAATCATTTTATCTGCTTGCATTAATTATTAGAAAACTTTAATTGTCGTGAATTATCATGGCGGTGCAATACACTAATGCAGAATATACCGATATGATATTGGTATTTGGCTATTGCCAAGGAAATGGTCGAGACTGTGTCGGAGTCGACTCCGAAAGGTTTCCAAATCGTCGTATACCAAGCCACCCAACGTTTGCTGCTGTTGAAAGACGGTTGCGGGAGAACGGCCAATTTACTCATAAAGCCATTAATAATGGAATACAGCGTTTTGTAAGGGTTCCTGAAGTCGAGGAAGACATTTTAGAACGTGTTGCAGAAGATCCAGAAATTAGCACCAGGAGGCTAGGTAGGAAAATAGGAGTGTCCAAAGATATTGTTCATGAAGTACTTCAAGAACAGTTGATATATCCATACCATAAGATGCCAGTTCAAGACCTTTTACCTAATGATTCTGAAATGCGCCTGGTTTTTAGTCTGCTTGTTTATAGACAGAGAGAAGAGAATCCCAACTTTGCCAACAATATTTTGTTTACCGATGAAGCATGTTTCACAAGAAAAAGGATTACAAATTTTCATAATGAACATGTTTATGCGGATGAAAATCCACATGCTATCAAGGTAAAACATTTTTAAAATGAGTTTAGAATTAATGTGTGGACTGGAATAATTGGTAATCACATTGTTGGTCCTGTCATTATTCCACAAAGATTAACCGGGAAAATGTATTTGCAACATCTACAAAATACGCTACGTATTGCTAGAAGATTTACTTTGACAACTTCGGAGAGATATGTGGTTTATGCACGATGGAGCTCCACCACATTTTGCATTAAATGTTAGAAACTTTTTGAATCAGCAGTACCCAAATAAATGGATTGGTAAAAATTATTGTAAATTGGCCACCTCGATCTCCGGACTTAAATCCATTGGATTATTTCTTATGGGGGCATCTTAAGGCAGTGGTTTACAGGACAACTCCAGATAACGCAGAACAACTATGGCAACGTATTCGAGATGCAATAACTATTCTTAAGGGCGATGAACAAGTTCTGCAAAGAGTGTGTTTTAATTTTCTTCGACGCATAAATCTTTGTATTCATGAAAATGGTGGACATTTTGAGCAATTTTTATGATATTTCTTTTTATTTCTGTTTATGATTCAGTTATTTTTCTCTCTTTTTGTAAAAACTTAATACGTATTAAGTAATAAAATGCAAATTTCTCGAAAACCGTCAGAGGAATCGAGTCTTATTAAGAGTACCTTTTTTGTAGCAAATGAGTTGGTTCATCTGAGTTTTGTGCCCAAACCCCTATTGTTCCATTGGCATAGAAATCTAACACAATCAATTAGTAAAAGAGCCAGGTTCTACGCCCATGGACTGATATTAATCAGAACTGTGAAATGGGGTTTTTTGCCCCATAAAGTTATGCCAACGTACCAAATTTCGGCAAAATAGTATGAGCAGTTTTTGAATGAATCCAGAAAAACTATTTAAAAATTGTCACTTCAGCGCCGTCTAGCGCCCAAACTAAGCAACTTTGTACTAAGGTAAGTTTACTTAAATCGGGTAATTTTAGTCTGAAGAATATGTGGTAGGTTTTTGTAAAGACCTTTTACAGACACCCTGTATATGTAGATATATTATGTTTATAAAAACAATACGATTCTTTTTGGACCTAGATTACACCTTATAAGTATGATACCTTAATTTCGGGATTGGTTGGTATTTAATTTTATAAATAAAATCATACAGAAATTAGCATTATTCCAATTAAGACATGAGACATGCTCCACTTTTTGCAGTATAATAATGCGAGAAAATTAACATAAGGCGATACGCCGCGTCGCGTCGTCTCATTTTTGCTAGCGCAATTTGCCTTGAAACTAATACAAACTGCATTAGCTGCTTTAGTAGAAAAGAATGTTCACAGCTAATAAAATTATTAATGATTTTTAATAGAGGCCTTCTGAATAAAAGATCAGTGCGAATTTCATGGGCAAATCATATGACAGAAGACTGACTTAAACTAACAGGAAATAATGAATATTATTTATTTCTTTTCTGATTAAAGGTTTTAATTGCAGATTAAAATTATAATATGCTACGTAGTTAAAACTGGATCAGACGGAAAAAGTATTGTTAGTTGGTCAATTCTAATTTTGCCCCCTTAATTTCACAGTTCAATAGGAAAGTAATCATATAATAAAATACAAATTCGCAAATAAAATATCATCAAACCTAATGACAAATTTATTTATATCTAACAATAGGTTTGTTCAGTAGTTCCACAAACACTTCTCAGGATTTAACAAATACAATAAAAGATTTTTTCCACTACTAACCTATAACATCGCCATTATTGACTGATTATTAACGTTATAAATCGTTTTTCTCTACCTTATAAGTTATTATTGACCATGGTCAATAATAAGGCATTGAAATCCATTATTGACCGATCTTCAAGAATCTATTTGAACGCAGGTAACTTGATTTTTTGATTCTACAACATGAATTCATAAACATGAATAACCTAAAAGGTGATTTCTTAGGGGCAACCAGATAATTATCAATACATATTAGATTATTAGAGATGCTTGATATTGTAAAATATCGATTCAGTCAACATTTTGCTGCTTCCATCCTTAATTCTGGAGGTGTATACATAATAATATCACTAACATTTTCTTCGCTCATTTTTTAAAAAGACGGAAAACTCGTGAAATCTGATGACATAAATGAACAAAAATTGACATTAACAAAGCCACCTGACAAAACAACAAAATATTTTGCCAATTACAAAGCGCAGGTAACTTGATTAAAAAATATACTTATACCTACCTATAATTTTTTATAATTAATAATACTATAAAGATAAATGTCTTATAAAAGTTTGTAGTAGTGGAAAAAATAATATATTAACTACGGTTTAGACAGCTTATAGCCCTCGCGTCTTAAATCCCTCGTCGCTCCGCTCCTCGTGATTTAAACTTGCCGCTCGGGCAATAATGATGGCTGTCTAAACCTTGGTTAGTAATATACTATTTATGGAGGGCTTTAGGAAGGAGGCCGATCGAATATGGCCGAATTTTAAATTTACGTCCCTGTTTTTCGTTACTTCGCTGGTTGGCCGTCGAGGGCGCCACTGCACGCTTCCCATCTATTTTTTGCAGGTTTTGATAGGCGAGTGCGGTATTTTTTTCGAATATCTTGAAAAATAAGCTTTGGAATCATTTTTTTGCGTTATTAATATAAACAATGAGTGGCGTACAATGTTTTACAAGTAGCGTTTGCTTCGTGCCGGGGTGTAAAACTGGTTATTCGTCTGATAGAAAGCTCAGGAAAAATCGTGGTGAGGAAAATCCTAATCTCTTTCAAGCCCCTAAGGTAAGCAAAAACCACAAAAGGTTCACAATATTGTTTATTAATAGTGGTCTTTCGTTACTCGTCTGTCTGTGTCGTCTATCCTTGATTTTGTCATCATCTCAGACGGTCATCATAGATCTTAAAGATAGATTATCCGACAATGGACGTATTTCTATTAACCAAATTTTTGATAATGTTAATCAAAATTTAATTAAAATTTATTCATTGTTACGAACTGTTAAACTAACTTTAAAAAGGTATTAATAATTTAAGAAATAATATTTCTCCTTTAATTGGTATTTTATACAAATTAAGATATTATAATAGGTACCTACTTACGTCCCCTTAAAACTTTTAAGAAATATTTACTTTACAATATAGGTAGGTAGGTACTCAAAATTTCAATATTTACCTAATATCAGTTTGCCAGTTCGTCGAATATTAATCCTTTAAAAAATTACAAAATAAAACCATAAAATGCATTCAAGGCCCCCCCGCGCCTAATTATATTATACCTACCTACAATTTTGGAAAACAATCAATTATAGATATCTACCTATTGTTTATATATATGATAGAATAATAAAAGTTTATAGTTAGTTGTTAGTATATATGTATACTATAATTTTTATTCCGTTTCTTTTCAATTTAATTTTAAAATCCCCATTTATAATCTTTTGTAAAGTTAGTTGGGAAATAAATAAGTTAAGAATCTTCTTCTTCTCAGGTCTGTTAAAAGGTGTACGTACTACCTATAATAAACATATGTTAATTTATTTTCAGTTTGAATTTAAATAAAAAATGTATATAGTAACGTGCAGATTGTGTAATTATTTCCTTTCCAAATAAAAAGTTGTTTGAGTGTCTATAAAGAGTAAAGACCGCCAGTATTTGAAAAAATTAATCCTCCTGGTAATAATAATACAGTGTCTTAGAATGCAATACACCCTTTTACACGCTAGAATTATGTATCTAGGGAGTATCCCGCACCCGCCTCTCACACATATGTCGGTCTGTAGACTGTTTAAATTAACTAATTTCGATAAAACAGTTAATTCTCCCATAAGAACCCATGAAATTTGCAGTGGCAATGGAACAATGCGACCCTGGCGGCAGTTTTTGAAACAATGCAAAAGTTGGACCGGAATCGATGTATTGCGATCGGTCTCCTTCCTAAAGCCCTCCATAATACTATTACAATGATTATTACAAGACAAAATTTTTCCGTTTTTTAATTATTCACTATAACATTTTTATGGTATTTGGCATAATGTCAACAAAATGGAGGATTCCATATTACAATTAGATTTTTCACACCTCTTGAACACTGTGCGTTTAGGTCGCGGACCCCTTTGCCACCCAATGTCAAGATCCTTTTAACAATACGCAGCACTTTCGGTGTATAAGTGCCCGAACACTCGGTGGACACGGAACCTTCGTCTTTCCGACTGGTCACTTCTCTTACCATCAGGAGTGCTTCTACGTCTTATAAACCCAAAGCTTCTCTTCTGATCTTCCCTAGTTCGCTCCGGAAGCGCTTCTACGTCTTATAGACTCAAAGCCTCTCTCTCTGGGTTTCCTCCAGGCTAACTGGTAACAAATTATAAGTACGAATATAAGGGCCTATGTTTTTTAGCCAGTGTTTCATTGACGTCCCGTTAGGGAAACAACCCCCCAGTTGTTCATTACACACAGATGCCAACCCGTAATGTGTTCAATTTTTTCTATTAAATTGATAATAGTTTTACAAGTTTTTTTTACTCAAAAACGGCACATCGCAGGAGAACAACTCAGTACAGTTCCAATGATTCAAATTGAACGGTGAATTCAAAAATATTTTTTATTTGGGAAAAAGCCATTGGCATACCATTTTTTCCTCAAAAATATCGAAGTCAGTGCCCACGCCACTGTTAAAGCTGAGTATTACTTTTGTATTGAAAAATATGCACCTTAATTAACTGTCGCTAGGTACCTACTAATTATCACTGAAATATCTTAAGCAGTTTCGAAAAAAAGAATTAATTTCCATTTTTTCTCCTAAAACTTTAACACCGTATTTTCGTAGCGTACTAGTGCGCAAAAGTGCTCCATCCACAATGCATATTTTTTAATGATGACAATTTTATAGCTAAACTCTTAACTGAAAAAAAAAGGATCTTTATCATATTTCTTAATCTAAAAAAAAATTGTAAAAATTGAAAATTGTTTGTTGAAATAAAATAGCAAAACAAACAATAATTATTATATTTTTCAAAATTTGGAAATCGTCAATATCGCCTTTTTGCACGTGACGTTCCAAGCGAAATCTGAAAACGATCAACAAAGTTAACCTTAATATTATTTATATCAATAAAAGATTCCCATTGAAGACGGACGTTATCGATGGAATATTATTAAATAAAGAGAAATTAAACAAGATTTAACTGATTACTAAGTCCATCTAATCATCATTTTAAAAACATCTAAACTTTAATTTTCGTTTAATTCTAATGTTTTATTTATACTTGTATATAATTTATTATTATGACATAAATACAACCATAATTATAATTATTTTTAAAGAAGTTTTTTTACACTTTAGTTGTTTAACTTAAATGAGACACGATTTATGTTTAAATTATTTTGATTTATATTTAAAAGCACACAACAAAAGATCTTGAAATATTTTTTTAAATAGTATAGCCCAGCCAGTTTTTTTTGGTAGCACTACGTTAAGACGGAGACAAAAAAATGATAAATGACCCTCGGACATAATAATTTTGGTAAAAGCAATATTTTAATAACAACGCAACATATATAACTTATTATGATAGATGTTCAACTAAGAAAATACGTTTTTGATATATTATTATGGTTTAGAATAGAGGATGTTTTTTTTAACTCGGGTCATAGCTTTCTGCCCATTCTTGGGACCTCTTCTGATACTGCTGAAATTATAAACAGCCTCAATTTCGAGAATAAGAGTAATCTAAAGGCATATCGCCTGTCGGGGATTGGCGCTATCACTTGAATGGTGGAAATTAATCAAATCACTTGTTCACAGCTGCTGCACTAATAGCTTTATCATATTGAAAATTATCTTGTCATTTAGATCAGCACTCCCCAAGGCTACAGTTTCATGGTGCAGGAGAAATTATAAATATTATTGAGTATTCAGATTACCGTTTTTGAAAATCTCTCTACAATAATTCCAGCTCAATCGTTCAGTTTCTGTCTTGCTGAACCTGAAACCTGCACTAACCTAGGCAGTAATTCTCTAAGAGGACAGAAATGATCACACCACTCAGAAG
Source organism: Polydrusus tereticollis (assembly GCA_963920685.1). Taxonomy (NCBI): domain Eukaryota; kingdom Metazoa; phylum Arthropoda; class Insecta; order Coleoptera; family Curculionidae; genus Polydrusus; species Polydrusus tereticollis. The sequence continues at coordinate 141,295,673 of OY987328.1, forward strand.
TTCATTCACTTTCCCGGCCCGTTTCCTGCAAAAACAGTGCAGAAGCGAGTTGTCTCAGTAGGTGATGTGAGTGGTCTCGTACTGTTTTCAAGAATACCATTTCATGTGTTGGATGTAAATTTAACCCACATTTTTCCTAAGAACAAAGTTCCCAAGTTTCGAGAATTATTATATATACAGGGCTGCCCAGAAGTCCGGAATAAAATTAATATAGCCTTAACCTGTAACTTTTGAGGAAAATGCTCGGACACGTCAATTTAGTTTTATATATGCTCACATTTTGACGTTATTCGTTTGTTTTTCTATAGACATTTGTCAAAGATATGACGATATCGATCTTTTTTTTTTAAATGGAAACATACAGCTTGTGATACATCATTTGAAAGCTAATATCTCGTACAGTATGCTCATAAGTTTTAGCGCAATTCTGTCAAGCTATTTCAAAATGGCGACTGTTAAAATTAAAAAAAAAAACCCTATTTAAATAAGCGAAAATGATAAATCATTGATGTTTTTTTTTTCCTTTTAAGGTAAGAAATCTTCATTGTTTCACGTTCTGACATTTTGTGACATTGTGAACTTGTAAAATTAATTTAGGTATTTCCGAAGTATTATTTTACAATTTTCTTAACAAAAATGGTTTTGTCGGAAAGGCAGCGTATCGAAGGTCTTGATATTGTTAGGATGAGGAGATAAAATAACAAGTCAAAGTAAAGTGTGCACTTTATTTAATGCTAGATATCCGGAAAATCAAATTTCACAGGGCAATGTTAGTAAAATATTCCACAGATTTGATGAGCATGGCACAGTAAAGGATTTGCCTAGGAATGGGCGGCAACGTGTTTTGGGCGACGATGAAAACTTGGATATTGCATTATCTCTGCATGATACATTTAGAGGTACTATTGGAGGATTTTTGAAAGCAGAAAAATACCACCCTTATAAAGTATGTCCTGTCCAAGAGCTTTACGAAGATGACTATGATAGGCGTTTGCAATTTTGCGAAGAAAATATGAGACGGTGTGACGAGAATAATAGGTTTCCACAGAACATATTATTTTTTTCGGATGAAGCTATTTTCTATTTAAACGGAGTGGTCAACAGACATAATTATCATTTCTGGAGTCAAGAAAATCCACGATGGATATTTGAAGCGCATACTCAGAGGCCCCAAAAAGTAAATGTATGGGCAGGTATCATTAATATCCGAATTTTAGGGCCATTATTTTTGGAAGGAAACCTTACAGCTAAACGGTACCTGGATTTCTTAACCTTCGAGTTGAGGCTTGCTCTGGTTGTAATTTTTCCCAACGAAGTAGATCCAGATATACCTAATGAAACAATTTGGTTTCAGCAAGATGGTGCTCCTCGCATTTTGGTGTCAATGTGAGAAGATATTTAGATCAGATATTTCCAGGTCGCTGGATTGGACGACGTGGTACAATTGAATGGCCACCGAGGTCCCCAGACTAGACTATTTTCTTTGGGGATATTTAAAAAAAAGGTTACGAAGATAGGCCAAATAATATTGAAGATTTAAAAAACAAAGATAGATCGGAGACACATAACATACCGGCTGAGGCCATTCGAAATTCCGTCGATGTATTTTACCATCGTCTGGGAGCATGCCAAGTAGAGGGTGGAGGACATTTCCAGCATTTGCCACGTTAAACCACCTTTTTGTTGTGTTTTGTTTTGCTTCATTACATTTTTATTTTTTTTGACAAAATAAAAAACTATTGTTAAGTCACAATGTCACAAAATGTCAGAACAATGAAGATTTCTTACCTTGAAAGGTAAGAAATAAAACATCAATGATTTATCATTTCCTGTACGAGATATTAGCTTTCAAATGATGTATCACAAGCTGTATACTTCCATTTAAAAAAAAAGATCGATGTCGTCATATCTTTGACAAATGTCTATAAAAAAAACAAACGAATAACGCCAAAATGTGAGCATATATAAAACTAAATTGACGTGTCCGAGCATTTTCCCCAAAAGTTACATGTTAAGGCAATATTAATTTTATTCCAGACTTCTGGGCAGCCCTGTATATATTATTTTTGACTGAAGTATTTGTTCAGAAAGTACCTTCATCCGAAAATAATATATTAGGTATTCAACCACTCTAAACTTTAAAAAACTTTTCAATATTTTACATACATTTTTTATTAAATAAAACCTATGATTTAAAAACAAGTTAAAAGAAAACCTCTATCCTCCAGATGTCACAATCTTTCTTTATTTGAACTTAATATATGTTTTAGTCATTTAAACTTGATCATACAAGCCCATGATTCTTAATTTTAAAAAGCCTTCCTTTAAACTTTTCCTGTATTTCAATAAGCACAATCTATACTTCAACTGCTTAGCAAAATTGAAGAAAACTTCTCTCCTTCAGAGGTCATAATCTTTTATTATCCTACTTAAATATGTTTCACTCATCTAAATTACAAAACTCAATCTTAACTTTACTTCTCTTTCTATATAACTAACCATCTAATACACAAAGTCTCCAGCCTTTCTGTTGTACTCATTTATTTGAGACAACTTATTTCGATGTTAAACTCGATGTTGGTATCCCCTGAAGATGAGTACTTAAGTACTCGAAACATGTCGGGAGCTTAAAAAACTTTTTTTATGTTAACAATTAAACTGTGGAGGAAGTGCATTGTTTTATTTTATATTAGGTATTCGTTATGGTTTGGTCGTTATTAATTCGTTCCATTTGCTTTTCACAAAACATTAGCAAATACGTCTTTACATACATACAAATGTTCTTGGATGTCCGTTTAAAATACTTTTATTTCCTTTTTTTTTATTAATTTTAGGTCCTTCGTAACCACTACTTCTGGATGTTTGAAAATTTTGTGAAGCTCCTTAACACTAGCAATTGGATTATCTTTAACTGCTAAGCATACTTCAATTTTTAATTCTTCGTTTACCAAAATTATAATAATCATTGCTGTTGTGATTGATATTTTAGGCACATTAGGTAATTTCAAATCATTAATAGGGTCAGATATTGCAAAAGTATCTAACGCATCATTTTCTGGTTAGTTTATATTTTAAGTTAGTTCTTATATTAATTAGTAAACATAAGGTAAGTGTGACCATCGATACAACGGAACCAGGTCAGAAATAAGGTTGTTGTACTTGACGTACAAAATGGAAGAAAAATAAAAGACTTGAAACGTTCAAGACGGTTTTCCCTGTTTTCCCCTATTTAACCTGAGTTTGAAGCTCCCTACAAGGCCACGGCCATCACATGGCGATCCTGCTAGTTTTGTTACATGGTTTTCTTTAAGTGTTTGAATTAAAGTGAAACACACAAGCACTTTTAAAGTACTAGTGATGGGGAGAATTATTCGAAAGAAGAGATTATAACTGCACAGGGGGGCAATGGTGAAGATGTTAGCGCCTCCGAAAAGGAAGGACTAATATTAAGTGAAATTATTGGACTTCTGCTTATCGCGTTTGCAATATTTGTTGTTTGAGTATTTTTATATTGAGCTGGAAAAAAACTACGGAGAGAAATTGTAAGAAGTCGAGAGTTAGTTTAATAATATCCATGAGTTATACTAGAGAATATGGGTTACTGGTCTATGGCCAGAGGAATGGAGACCATCCATTTTTATTTCCATCCATAAAAAAAAGGCGCCACTAACAACTGTGACAATTACAGACTACTTGCCTTAATCTCACATACCAGTAAATTATTTTTGTATATTCTTCGGGCCCTTTTAAAACATTATCTCCTGTAGCAAATTTCCCCTGAGCAAATCGGATTCATGAGGGGTGAGCAAATTCTTAACGTTAGACAGCAGATCATCGAGAAGTCGAGGGAGAACTTCGGTTCAACATGTTTGTGCTTTGTCGATTACACCAAAGCATTTGACAACGAAAACTTTGGAATATTGTGTCCTTAATGTAAAGTTTTTGTTTATATTATATAGCTCTTGAAAATGGTTTAAGAAACCGAAACGCGTAGAGCGAATTATTTGGAATATACTGTTGCTGATGGGCATTCCAGACCATCTCGTGTAGCTCATATGACGATTAGATGATAACTACTCAGTGCATGTAAAAGTTGCCAACTGTCTGTCTGATGAATGTGTCACATGCAAAAGTGTGAGACAGGGGTGTATTCTCTCGCCGCTCTGAGATATGTACGGGACGATTGGCATGGCGGAGTAAATACTAGTGGAAAAATAGTATCTAACTTGAGATTTGCTGACGATACAATCTTGATTGCTACTTCACAGCCTGAAAGAATCGATCTTCTGACGAGACTTTAGGATACTAGTGCCCTATTTGGTCTGGACATAAACTACAACAAGACCAAGATTATGACAATTGATAGGAAAGACAACAGCTATCCCGAAACTCGGGCTATTGGTCATTGTGATGTCGTCACTAGTTTCGTCTATCTGGGCGCCTTAACTAGCTAGATCAACAATGAAGCAGTTAAATAAAATATGGCGTGACAACGACATCACAATACAAACAAAAACTAACCTGGTCAGCACATTCGTCTTTTCGATATTCTTGTACGCCTCTGAAACATGGGCCATCAGAGATCGATCGTCACCGGATTGATGCCTTTCAGGTGTGGACATGGAGACGCATGCTGAGAATTGCTTGGACCGCACATATAACAAATCTTTCAATTCTGCAAGAAATACGCCCACCAAAACGCTTGTCTTATATCGCCTACTCTTGAGTTCTTACGTTTTTCGGTCACATTAATCGGAGTGAACATATTTTGGAGGCTTATCGTGCAGGTTATAACTGAAGGAAGTAGAAGACGCGGGTGATCACTATGATTGATGTGACCAAGAATCTGTTAGATATTAGTTTCCCGCAAGCAGCCCACATGTCTGCCAGTCGAGACAAATGGCGGAATGGAGTCAAGAGAGCCATCCGAAATGTTGAACTTCATTAAGATGGATCACAACACATCTGGCGAGATGACTGAAACGAAGATGGCATTATTAGAACGAGCTCAAGCATAGCATTGTAAGTTTAATAATGGAGAATCCTAGGACCCTCGTTAAAAATATGCCTTATACAAAAGAAAAAGTAAGAATGAAACGAATAGTTCATAATTTATTATTGAAGAATTTGTGCGAATATGCGTCAACACCCTTTTAAGTATTGACATAAATATTTAACAAAGATCCTTTAAAAGTATCGGCGTCTTATTAATTCTTGGTCCATTGTAATAAATTATACCAGGTTTGATCTTAACAAGTTAATCAGACGATTTAGCATACGATCAAAACTTTCTACATAAATTAACTGTTAAAAATATTTTGAATATGTCCCATCGCGGTGTACTTATAAATGATTCAATGATGATCTTATTGCTCGAAAATTCTTACCCTACTTTTTTACCCCATTTAATCAGAAGAATAATACAAAAAGTCATTGTATTGATGTTTAACAATAATGAATTGTATTGTCCGCTTTTTAGAACCGAGAAAAATTATTTGTGACATACCGAGGTCTCATTAGGATTTTATTTTGATGACTTGGAAAAAACAAGATAAACTAATTGCTCTATGAAAGTTTTAAAAAGCGACACATGTTCTGTCGTGAAACAATATGTCGTAAAGTTAGGAGGCTATTAAATTGTTAATAACCGGGTAAAGATATTTTCTTGTTTTTAGTTTTATTTTACAATTTATTAATCTGTTTACAAAGTATAATTTTATAAATTCAAATTTGGGTTGCCATATTCAAAAGTCGGGTCACATTGTCCATCAATTATTAATGCTATTTTCAATAAAAGAACAAAATTAAATTAAAATAAACTATTGTTAAACATTTATTTAGTTTAAAAGTAAACATACATCCAACACAACATAGTGTCGCAAGGCTCAACTCTGTCCCCTATGTTGTACAATATTTACACGCACGATATACCGTAAGATAGACAGACGCAGATCTATCTGTTTGTTGATGATACTGCTATACCTAACTGCTTTTCCAAATAGCCGTGGCTAGTCGCCACTTGTTTACAACGCCACATAACACATTGAAAAGTGGCTTTCAGCCTGGAGGATTCGTTTAAATCCCTCAAAGACGAAGGCCATATTTTTCTCGAAAAGTAACGTTAAACGACCTGAGACTAGGCTCAGAGTCAACGGGGTTCAGGTGAATTGGTGTCAGGAAGTGAAACACCTGGGACTTATCTTTGATGAAAGCCTGAACTGGAGGCTGAATTCAATCTACAGAGTTAAGCTCGCTCTGCGTCAATTAAGCTTCATCTACCCCCTGCTGCACAGGCGGAGTAAACTTAGCAACAGAACTAAAGTTAACCTCTACGTACTCTACAAGATCTTGGTCAGGCCAGTTCTTACTTATGATGCGCCATCTGGCAGAGCGTAGCTGAATAAGTTTCATGTAATTCAAAATAGGGCATTGACTATTATCGCAAATATCCCTATACTACGATCTCAAAATAATTGGCAAAACTGTTCATATAACCATTAACTATATAATCGAAAAGTTGGCGAGAATGAAGTTATGATCAAGTTGGAAAAGTTCGATATTCGACAGTTCAAAATATGGTATTTATAAAGTCAGTAGTTCAACAAGTTGTTGTTTGATTGGTTGAAGTTTGTGTCCAATAGCATGAATTAAAATATTTCATAATTTTCTAGTAACAACAAAATAGTGTTATCACTCGTATGGGATATGTAAGCCGTTTTGCTCTAAGACGTACCGTTAGAAAGCCACAAGCTGTCAAAGTTCAAAATTGTCATTTTTCAAAAGTCGATTTCTCCGAAATTATTTAGTTCAGACCTATATTATACTTATTAGAAAATGATTGGTGTTTTATGTAGAATCCAAAAAATATAGGATGTTCCATTCCATTTAAAAGCCCAAAGCTGGTATCAACTCCAGGCAAATGACTTACCCTGTACACATAAAAATATAATAAAATAAAAATGTCTTTACAACCGATTAATTTTTCTATTGAACTTTTTTTTATAACTCTTATAGTTCTCAAGAAAAGGTACTGGGTTATCTTGCGTGAACCGCCGTGCACCTCTCGATAAAAAAGTGTAAAAATTAAAAAGTATTAATAATTTCATTTATCCTGATGCCTAAACGTTTAGTATACAGGTTGTTTCCTAACCTCTCTAAAATAATTAAGGAGGTGAATTCTCGCCTTATTCTAAGACTAAAATGTGGTATAAAAGTTTTTCGCATGTCGCTTCGTTTTCGAAATACAGGGTGTTAAAAAAAAATTTTGAATTTTTTTTTTCATTTTAATAATTAATGCCAAACGATATTCTAATGATATTTGTTAAACATAAGGGATTAGAGCACTTTACTTTGGGTCAATTTTAAATTTTACAATTAGTTTATTGGCGGGGATCTGAGTAAAAGAGTACCTTAATTCATTAGTTATTTTTCGTATTTTTATCTTTATGTTGCGTCAAATGATATCTACGAGTAGGCTTTGCTTCGTTCCATGGCAACCACATTTGTTGTCTCCGTAACATTTGTCTCCTGTTTAACATCTTAAATTTATTTGTACTACAATACATACTTTTCATAATGGCTGAGTTTACCAATCAAGAAATGGCTGAAATTCATTTTTATGTACGGTTTGGCACCTCATAATTAATACTCACCTCATGGCCACCCGGTTCGCCTGATCTGAATCCATTGGATTTTTATTTCTAGGGTCACCTTAAACAATTCGTTTATACTACTCCTATTAAAACTGAAGAAGACCTTCGACTGCGTATTATTAATGGTTTTAATACGATTCGCGCCAGTCCCGAAATTTTCCAACACGTAAGAGACAATTTAGCACGTCGTGTACATGGGTATTTACTGGCTCAGGACATTTTCAGCAATTTATTTGACTTTTGTTCATGTGAGTTCAATATTAAAAGTTTTTAAATCAATTATTATAATGATTATTATTGCTTTACTAATTTTTTTTAACACCCTGTATTTCGAAAAAGAAACGACATGCGAAAAACTTTTATACCACATTTTCGTCTTAAAATAAGGCGAGGATTCACCTCCTTCATTTTTTCAGAGAGGTTAGGAAACACCTTGTATAATATATCAAATGAGTGCCAATAGATAAGACCTTTTTTGTGGAATTTTATTTCTATATTTTTTAATGCAGAAAACTAGAAACTCTTATTTTAACATTTCTAGTACCAATCAAAGAGATAATTTTTCTTCTATATAATATTATTAAAGTACCTAAATGTCCAGACAGACTGACTGATTAACCATCGTCGCGCCGAAACTGCTGGAGCCCCTAGCGGGATTATAAGAGGGTTCAAAATTTATATCGTAAAACATTATAAAAGTTACGACTGCGAGCGAGGCCGCGAGATACAAGTTCATATTTTTCTCAGAAGAATGAAAACTTTAGTTTATCATAAGTGCCAAAGATTAAGGCAGTTTTTGTTGTTATGTATTTTATTATTTAACGTCTTTACTTGCAATATGATAATAGTAAGGACAAACTTTTATCCATATCATAGATATATTCTAACTCTTAACCCATCGAAGATATACAGAGTGGCAGAGAAGTCGCGCATAATGCCTGTAACTTCTGAATTACCTCGTATATGAAAAAGTGACCTTCATGAAAGTTGTTCAGTAAATTATTCCCCACATATCTACTTGCATGAATTTTTTCTGTCATTTCTGGTTTGGTTCCCATACAGACATACTTACTTTTCTTAAATGGAACACCTTGCATATGATTGCATATTTGGATTTTACTAAGAAAACTATGAATTTCTGGTATTTCAAATTTTTATTTATTTAAAATTGTAACAAACTTTATAATAACAAAATAAATAGCCGATAAAATTGAATAACTTAACATCGAAATAATAAACAAGTGAAACCTTTTCAGTGGATCAGAGTAGCTAGAAACGGACAGAGCGAGGCCAGGTGGTGCTGGTGGTGCTGGTGGTGCAACTAACCCGGGTGGTTCGGTGGTGCGTTTTATGATCTAACCCGGGTGGTTCGGTGGTGCGTTTTATGATCTAACCCGGGTGGTTCGGTGGTGCGTTTTATGACCTAACCCGGGTGGTTCGGTGGTGCTGTTTACAAAATAACCCGAAATTAAACCCGACTTTTTACGACCTAACCCGGATGCTTTCATGAGGCGGCTTCTCATCTAACCCTAACTTGATCCTTAATATTTATGAACTGACCCGAGATAAAACCCGACTTTTTACGACCTAACCCGGATGCTTTCGTGAGGCGGCTTCTCATCTAACCCTAATTTGAACCTGAATATTTATGATCTGACCTGAGATAAAACCCGACTTTTTACGACCTAACCCGGATGCTTTCATGAGGCGGCTTCTCATCTAACCCTAACTTGAACCTGAATATTTATGAACTGACCCGAGATAAAACCCGACCTTTTATGATTTAACCTTAGTGCAAACGCCGCTGTTAAAGCGATATAGTAAAAAAAACTCGATTAAAATTTTATCTTGTTCGCTAGACCAATTAATTTCCAAATATTATAATTAAAACATACAATCACTACACTGGCGCACCGTCAAAAATCGTGCTTGCACTATCCCAACGTACAGAGCGTCCGCTTCAGAAAATACGGTGCCGTATTTTTTGCGCCGAACGCTCTGGAGGAACACACTCCGATTTGCAAGTACATACACGCTTTGTCGCGGCAAAGCTCGCCGTCAAATTACGGCCACTCTTTTGCGGTACCGCTTTGTAGGAAACCAAAGCTTTAGTGAAACGCCGCTGCCCCAGAACTCTGTCCATATTCCTCTACTGTGTTAATTTATGCGGGTAATAAAACCGACAAGGGTCGGATCAGCCTGCATACTTATAGAGGTAAAAAACCGCTTTAGAATGTTTTTGGTATATATTTTTTAGATAATTTTGGGGGAAATAATTTGCCTGAGATGCCAATTAAAAAAGCCTACATTTAATTGTATTTTAGATTCTTGAATTTTGTACATGGATTAAAAATCTACTATTTCTTGAAATTGTATACATTATGTTAGATAATTATTAATATAATGTTATTAAGACTTTGTAAATATCTGTAAAAACTGTTCTAAATCGTGTCATTTCTGAAAATTGTATACTGAGTGATTAGAATTTAGTAAAAAATTAAAAAAAATGTTTTAATGTTATTAAGACCTGTGAAAATTTGTAAAACTGTACAGAATTGTATTATTTTCTGAAAATGATATACTGAGTGTTTAGAATTTAGTAAAAATTAAAAAAATGTTTTAAATTTGTTAAATCATGTGAAATCTTGTATAAAATGACTAGAACCGTTCTTAATCATGTCATTTCTAAAAATTGTATACTGAGTGTTTAGAATTTAGTAAAAAATTTAAAAAAAATGTTTTAACGTTATTAAGCCCTGTGAAACTTTGTAAAAAATGACTAAAACAGTCGCAAATCGTCCTATTTTCTTAAAAGTGTATACTGAGTGTTTAGAATTTAGTAAAAATTAAAAAAAATGTTTTAAATTTGTTAAATCATGTGAAATCTTGTATAAAATGACTAGAACCGTTCTTAATCATGACATTTCTGAAAATTGTATACTGAGTGTTTAGAATTTAGTAAAAAATTAAAAAAAATGTTTTAACGTTATTAAGCCCTGTGAAACTTTGTAAAAAATGACTAAAACAGTCGCAAATCGTCCTATTTTCTTAAAAGTGTATACTGAGTGTTTAGAATTTAGTAAAAATTAAAAAAAATGTTTTAAATTTGTTAAATCATGCGAAATCTTGTATAAAATGACTAGAACCGTTCTTAATCATGGCATTTCTGAAAATTGTATACTGAGTGTTTAGAATTTAGTAAAAAATTAAAAAAAATGTTTTAACGTTATTAAGCCCTGTGAAACTTTGTAAAAAATGACTAAAACAGTCGCAAATCGTCCTATTTTCTTAAAAGTGTATACTGAGTGTTTAGAATTTAGTAAAAATTAAAAAAAATGTTTTAAATTTGTTAAATCATGTGAAATCTTGTATAAAATGACTAGAACCGTTCTTAATCATGTCATTTCTGAAAATTGTATACTGAGTGTTTAGAATTTAGTAAAAAATTAAAAAAAATGTTTTAACGTTATTAAGCCCTGTGAAACTTTGTAAAAAATGACTAAAACAGTCGCAAATCGTCCTATTTTCTTAAAAGTGTATACTGAGTGTTTAGAATTTAGTAAAAATTAAAAAAAATGTTTTAAATTTGTTAAATCATGCGAAATCTTGTATAAAATGACTAGAACCGTTCTTAATCATGGCATTTCTGAAAATTGTATACTGAGTGTTTAGAATTTAGTAAAAAATTAAAAAAAATGTTTTAACGTTATTAAGCCCTGTGAAACTTTGTAAAAAATGACTAAAACAGTCGCAAATCGTCCTATTTTCTGAAAATGCTATACTGAGTGTTTAGAATTTAGTAAAAATTAAAAAAAAATGTTTTAAATTTGTTAAATCATGTGAAATCTTGTATAAAATGACTAGAACCGTTCTTAATCATGACATTTCTGAAAATTGTATACTGAGTGTTAAGTATTTTAGTTGAAAATAAGATCATAAATCATCTATACAAAACAAGCGCCCCTTATGGATTTGAACGAAAATCATAGATTCGACTATTTTCATGAAAAATAAATCTAAGTACGGAATAATGCAGGAAGATTATCTATTTTCTTGGTTTAGAAAGTGATGTAGTTAAGATTTATAACTTAGGAATAAATAAATTATTATTAATCTTTTCGACCTATTTCTCTTGCATATTTAATTTCTTTGATAGTAAGAACTAATCTTTTTATTTTACAAAGTAAAAAAAAAAGCTAAAGATCGGCGTTGTCAGTCAGGTATAAGAACTGATTTAACACGATGGTTTTTGTACAAACGTTCACATACAATTGTATGCTTTTTAACCGATTGTGTCGGAAAAAATGACGATTTATAGATTAGATATTTAGACGAAGAGCTAACCTTCTCAATAAAGTATTGATTATTGCCCTGCTAGCTAGACAACACTTTTTATGTTAGTCAAAAAAAAATTTTTTTTTTTCGGACGCTATTACAGATTTCATCGTTAACTAACAAACATTAAGACCAAAAAATTAGCGTGCAAGATGAAATGTATAGGTTCACTTCATTTCTACATTATTTTACAACTCTCAATCGCATTAAAAACAAGATCGAATAAAAAATAACTTATGACATATGGACGAAAAATGTTTTTCGGGCTATTTAGGTTAGCGACCGCATTACGTCTGAAATACTACATTTTTCGAGCTTATAACATAATTTACTATTTTAACGTTAAAATAGGGGAAATGATGTATCAAAATGGATACTTTTTTTTTGTCGGTCACGAGATTATAGTTTCTTTTAAAATGAACTCTAATATTTACAACACAAAATATCCTTTAAACCACATTAGTTTAAAACTCGTCTGTCGCTTTCCCTCTATTGTGAGTTTGATTAAAGTATAGCGTAGTATATATTTAGATGAATTTCGCAAATGTTGAATACTTTCAAAACTGAAAAAGCCGCCCTTTGCAATAAATATCTCCGTAGAGTTAGGTACCCTGCAGATTAAGGGTATTTCAGCGGATAATCATATACAAATTCAAAGATTTTGTCTATTTTAATGGATTAACAAACAATATCTATAGGATGACTTTACTGATAAAAAAAAAATAACAAAAATCCATAAAGTCTAGGCTCACATGAAATTCCATAAAGAGCAGCTGCATAGCCTTATCACATCAAACTATATTTTTATTTCGTTCTATTGTCAAAAGTCTGTGTTTAGGAGATTATCGTTCATTTTAAAATGAACTCTAATATGTACATCACCATAAACTACCTCTTAAGCCGTCGTAAAAATACACTTTTCGATTTACCTCTATATTGATTTTCTAATATTAAATATCTACAATAGTCGAAATTCGCTCGCTAATACCTATGTATGCAAGGTTTCTTCAAAAAATGACAATTTTGTTGTTTAATGGCTTGAAAAAATGGAAAAAGGAGGTTTTTGCATCCATTTATTTCCAGATGAGTGTTAAAAATACTTATAAAACTCGGTATACCGAAGATCAAGCATTAATGAGAGGGTTGAGTCCTGTTTGCCAAATCCTGATTTTTAATTTGACGTTGGCAACGGTACAATTTTTTAACATTTATCATAAGAGGCGTATATTTTTGGAGCTTAGATCTACCAGTTTATCCACGCCCCATTTATTGTTAGTGCTTTAGTAATTTTACTTTCCAATTATTTTTTACCAAAACGCGTAGTTGAAACAGTGTCTATATCAGACGATATAATAAATTTTAAGGATTAATTTGCTTACAAATACACTTCAATTTATTTAGGCTAAAGCAGCCAGACATATACTGGAACTACGAAAACCCTATTACAATTTGGTTGCCTAGAGAAAATTTTGTAAAAAACATAGCTTTCTACACAAATGCTTGCACATTATGTACCTATCATTTTAAGATACCTGGCGACATCAATGTAAGCATTGACATAATGACGCAAGATATAGGTAGGTACTAGAATATTCAAGATTTCTATTAACGATACACTTCAACATACATGCGAGATGTCATTAATGTCTACGGAAGGCAACAGACATACCAGCTATTTTTACATGGGATTCCATAGACTTGAACGCTTCTTGTTTAGAAATATTTGATGTCATCTTGAGGAGTTCCGTATTGAAGCATCAAACCTACCTGCCAAATAATTGACGAAATACGGGATATCATAAAATATGCCCCCCATCGAACTAAATGATCCTATAAACCAGCTTCACAGACCGTAATTTGTGATGCTAACACGATTAATACGCAATAGAACAAGATTAAGAAACAAAATTTAAAGTAGCTCTTTATCACACGAAAATAATTAAATAATTTACGGTTACAGAACAATAATTATTTTAAAAAGCTGTATAACTAAATATATTATGTTATTAGGAATATTCTGTCTAAAGTAACAGCTGATCTTAGTCGAAAATGAGATCGTATTATTGATTGTTGAATTCGTTAGGTATGAAATAAAATTAGAGATTTCGTCTATTTTTTTCACGATTAAAAAAGAATACCTCTATTTAGCTAAAAATGAAACGATTACAGTGGTAGATTAATTCACTTTACCAAGCATGTAAACTACTAATTTTACAATAAATATCTTCTATATTTCTAGGTAGGTTTACTCGAAAATGTTGGGCTATTTTCATCAAAAATCCCGATACGAAATTGAAAAATTTGCCTATTTTTGTCGGTTTACAAAGTGATAGTGGAATATTGATTTGATCAAAGAACAATAATTATTTTAAAAATGTTGTATAATTAACTAAATGTCGGTGTTATCAGGCAGGCAAGAAGTTATTTATCTGAATCTTATTTGTACCATTAGCGTTTATATACAAATGTTAGTGGTTTTCAAAAATTGATATCTCGGAAATTATTAGGTTTAGACTTATAATACGCTTATTAAAAAATAATGACTACTTTATGCAAAATTCAAAAATATTATAAGATGTAGGATATCCCAGTAACTTAAGCAAAGATTTTCGGTCTTCGTAAAGCTTTATACGTTTCTTCAGCGTACCAAACATTCACTTTTTTTAAATATTGACATCGGGTTAGGATTCTGAACATAGGATTAACATCACTCCAATAGTGAACATGTTACGTTGTCACAGTTCCATTCGTTGAAAAGTAAACAAAACCGTTTGAGCTACGTGGGGAATAAATAAAGTTGGCTTGTTGAAAAATTTTAATATTTATTAAGGTAAAAGACTATAAATATATCGATACAACACTTTGGCATTTCTAATACTACAAACATGAATATCTAAAATGTGATATTTACAACCGTCAACTCTCTCTCCCTTCTCTAATTTTGGTACACCAATGCTGTCTTCTAAGTTTATAATATATGGCGTCCTGCAGTTTAATTCCGAAAATGTTTTAACTAAAAATTCCTCTTTAACACATCCTTTAACGTAAATAATGTCTGCGTCTATCAGATTGTTGGATATGATATTATGTAGTTCCTTGTAATCGGTATCACCATAATTATAAAGGATACCATGATGATTTCCAAATAGATATTTGACTTGTTTCTTGCAAGCCTTACTTAAGGTGTCGAATGCTTTAACTGGTTTAAAAAAGTAACTTTTCATACTATTCCCATCATAAATAGCCAATTCTTTCGCGCAAAATTCAGGTATGTTAAATCCTTGAATATCGACTACAACGAACTTCATTGTCTGAAGACTCAAATCAAACAAGTATATTTTCAAATTTTTATCGCTCTTAAGTTCGATTTCAAAAGCACACCCCCACTTTTCGATAATTTCACAGTCTTAGCACATAGATCTTATATTTTTATTTACGATCAATTCATCTTTATTCGCCAATCGTCTCAAACGAGTCTGCTTTTGAAAGTAATATAGCCTTAGTATTCAGAAAATATTAATGATATCGGAGCCTAAAACATCCTTGACACTAAAAAATCATTGTGTTTCCTAACAAAACCCATCATCTTGTCTATTTAGCTTGCTTTCCTATTGTTTAGCAGGTTAAATAAAATTATTATTTCGCTCTTTTTGTCTGTACTGAATCTTTAGGGGAATACGTTTCTAGTTCTATAAGAGAGACAGTTAAAATTTATGTAAGCAATCAAAAATCCTACACTATGAGCTACTTAGCTAAAATTTCATATTTCCTTCCTGGGTCAGGCAAAATTTGTGATGTGTCGGACAAAATTTATAAAAATACAAAAAAAAATGCTGGATGCATTTTTAGCGTGACTTTCTATTTAATACCATCTTATTTCAAGGTATAATTCGGTTGTCAAAATGAGAATAAAATAATTTTCCCATGGTTTATGTCATCTTAAAAAAGTCAAAAGGTTATATTCTGTAGAGGGTCAGATACATTTAAATTTAAATATTTTCTCCAAGAAGAATTTTAAGATAGTATTATAGTAAATAAAAATTCTATACCTCCAATATTTCATGGAAACATATCGTGTTCTAGCGACATAACCCAAAAGTACCTCTATTCAGAAACGCATCGTACTTTTCTTGTCAATAATTGTCTCATTGTCCCATCCATTACATTATTATAATCTTAAAGCACCTGTTACCAGCATTATCTGTTTTTATGGTTTTCATAAAACATAGCGATTACCAATGAAAATTAAACGAAAACTTAATAAATAACTTTTTTTTTTCAACTGAAATAGACTGATTTTCGATGGAAAAATGTTACTTATAACTAAAAATGAATATAAGACATATACGCAATGATATTTAGAATAAATCAATCTTTTCTAAAATTACTATGAAATATTCACAAAATCGTTTCGTTATAACCAAAGTAGCAAGGCTTGCAGATTTCGTATAGAGTTCAAACGCGATACTGAGATGATCTTTTTTTTTTATATTTTTGTAGGATAATGCACCACTACGTTGTAAGCACTTGAGAGAGGACTTTCTTGAAAAATCCTCAAATTTCTCTGCAATTTTGTTCCTTCTAGAGTTAAATTCACACAGAAAACCCCGTATTCTTATCTTTCAGGTTGGTATATTAAAAAGGGCTTATTAGTATGGTTTAGAAAACAAGCAATATTAATTAACGGATGTTTTTTCGTCGTATGAAGAGTTGAAAAATTTTTTTTTCCACTCCAATGGTTACGATGCAGAGAGTCGGGTTTCATCATAATCTTTCAGGGTAGCTCAGGTTTGATTGCATGTAGAGAGTCGGGTTTCATCATAATCTTTCAGGGTAGCTCAGGTTTGATTACATGTACTAAGGTTAGTGCTCCTTGCAATCGGTTTCAGGTTTGACGCGCCCCCCTCAGGTTTGTTCAGGTTTCTCAAACGTTTGAGAAACCTGAACAAACCTGAGGGGGGCGCGTCAAACCTGAAACCGATTGCAAGGAGCACTAACCTTAGTACATGTAATCAAACCTGAGCTACCCTGAAAGATTATGATGAAACCCGACTCTCTACATGCAATCAAACCTGAGCTACCCTGAAAGATTATGATGAAACCCGACTCTCTGCATCGTAACCATTGGAGTGGAAAAAAAAATTTTTCAACTCTTCATACGACGAAAAAACATCCGTTAATTAATATTGCTTGTTTTCTAAACCATACTAATAAGCCCTTTTTAATATACCAACCTGAAAGATAAGAATACGGGGTTTTCTGTGTGAATTTAACTCTAGAAGGAACAAAATTGCAGAGAAATTTGAGGATTTTTCAAGAAAGTCCTCTCTCAAGTGCTTACAACGTAGTGGTGCATTATCCTACAAAAATATAAAAAAAAAAGATCATCTCAGTATCGCGTTTGAACTCTATACGAAATCTGCAAGCCTTGCTACTTTGGTTATAACGAAACGATTTTGTGAATATTTCATAGTAATTTTAGAAAAGATTGATTTATTCTAAATATCATTGCGTATATGTCTTATATTCATTTTTAGTTATAAGTAACATTTTTCCATCGAAAATCAGTCTATTTCAGTTGAAAAAAAAAAGTTATTTATTAAGTTTTCGTTTAATTTTCATTGGTAATCGCTATGTTTTATGAAAACCATAAAAACAGATAATGCTGGTAACAGGTGCTTTAAGATTATAATAATGTAATGGATGGGACAATGAGACAATTATTGACAAGAAAAGTACGATGCGTTTCTGAATAGAGGTACTTTTGGGTTATGTCGCTAGAACACGATATGTTTCCATGAAATATTGGAGGTATAGAATTTTTATTTACTATAATACTATCTTAAAATTCTTCTTGGAGAAAATATTTAAATTTAAATGTATCTGACCCTCTACAGAATATAACCTTTTGACTTTTTTAAGATGACATAAACCATGGGAAAATTATTTTATTCTCATTTTGACAACCGAATTATACCTTGAAATAAGATGGTATTAAATAGAAAGTCACGCTAAAAATGCATCCAGCATTTTTTTTTGTATTTTTATAAATTTTGTCCGACACATCACAAATTTTGCCTGACCCAGGAAGGAAATATGAAATTTTAGCTAAGTAGCTCATAGTGTAGGATTTTTGATTGCTTACATAAATTTTAACTGTCTCTCTTATAGAACTAGAAACGTATTCCCCTAAAGATTCAGTACAGACAAAAAGAGCGAAATAATAATTTTATTTAACCTGCTAAACAATAGGAAAGCAAGCTAAATAGACAAGATGATGGGTTTTGTTAGGAAACACAATGATTTTTTAGTGTCAAGGATGTTTTAGGCTCCGATATCATTAATATTTTCTGAATACTAAGGCTATATTACTTTCAAAAGCAGACTCGTTTGAGACGATTGGCGAATAAAGATGAATTGATCGTAAATAAAAATATAAGATCTATGTGCTAAGACTGTGAAATTATCGAAAAGTGGGGGTGTTCTTTTGAAATCGAACTTAAGAGCGATAAAAATATGAAAATATACTTGTTTGATTTGAGTCTTCAGACAATGAAGTTCGTTGTAGTCGATATTCAAGGATTTAACATACCTGAATTTTGCGCGAAAGAATTGGCTATTTATGATGGGAATAGTATGAAAAGTTACTTTTTTAAACCAGTTAAAGCATTCGACACCTTAAGTAAGGCTTGCAAGAAACAAGTCAAATATCTATTTGGAAATCATCATGGTATCCTTTATAATTATGGTGATACCGATTACAAGGAACTACATAATATCATATCCAACAATCTGATAGACGCAGACATTATTTACGTTAAAGGATGTGTTAAAGAGGAATTTTTAGTTAAAACATTTTCGGAATTAAACTGCAGGACGCCATATATTATAAACTTAGAAGACAGCATTGGTGTACCAAAATTAGAGAAGGGAGAGAGAGTTGACGGTTGTAAATATCACATTTTAGATATTCATGTTTGTAGTATTAGAAATGCCAAAGTGTTGTATCGATATATTTATAGTCTTTTACCTTAATAAATATTAAAATTTTTCAACAAGCCAACTTTATTTATTCCCCACGTAGCTCAAACGGTTTTGTTTACTTTTCAACGAATGGAACTGTGACAACGTAACATGTTCACTATTGGAGTGATGTTAATCCTATGTTCAGAATCCTAACCCGATGTCAATATTTAAAAAAAGTGAATGTTTGGTACGCTGAAGAAACGTATAAAGCTTTACGAAGACCGAAAATCTTTGCTTAAGTTACTGGGATATCCTACATCTTATAATATTTTTGAATTTTGCATAAAGTAGTCATTATTTTTTAATAAGCGTATTATAAGTCTAAACCTAATAATTTCCGAGATATCAATTTTTGAAAACCACTAACATTTGTATATAAACGCTAATGGTACAAATAAGATTCAGATAAATAACTTCTTGCCTGCCTGATAACACCGACATTTAGTTAATTATACAACATTTTTAAAATAATTATTGTTCTTTGATCAAATCAATATTCCACTATCACTTTGTAAACCGACAAAAATAGGCAAATTTTTCAATTTCGTATCGGGATTTTTGATGAAAATAGCCCAACATTTTCGAGTAAACCTACCTAGAAATATAGAAGATATTTATTGTAAAATTAGTAGTTTACATGCTTGGTAAAGTGAATTAATCTACCACTGTAATCGTTTCATTTTTAGCTAAATAGAGGTATTCTTTTTTAATCGTGAAAAAAATAGACGAAATCTCTAATTTTATTTCATACCTAACGAATTCAACAATCAATAATACGATCTCATTTTCGACTAAGATCAGCTGTTACTTTAGACAGAATATTCCTAATAACATAATATATTTAGTTATACAGCTTTTTAAAATAATTATTGTTCTGTAACCGTAAATTATTTAATTATTTTCGTGTGATAAAGAGCTACTTTAAATTTTGTTTCTTAATCTTGTTCTATTGCGTATTAATCGTGTTAGCATCACAAATTACGGTCTGTGAAGCTGGTTTATAGGATCATTTAGTTCGATGGGGGGCATATTTTATGATATCCCGTATTTCGTCAATTATTTGGCAGGTAGGTTTGATGCTTCAATACGGAACTCCTCAAGATGACATCAAATATTTCTAAACAAGAAGCGTTCAAGTCTATGGAATCCCATGTAAAAATAGCTGGTATGTCTGTTGCCTTCCGTAGACATTAATGACATCTCGCATGTATGTTGAAGTGTATCGTTAATAGAAATCTTGAATATTCTAGTACCTACCTATATCTTGCGTCATTATGTCAATGCTTACATTGATGTCGCCAGGTATCTTAAAATGATAGGTACATAATGTGCAAGCATTTGTGTAGAAAGCTATGTTTTTTACAAAATTTTCTCTAGGCAACCAAATTGTAATAGGGTTTTCGTAGTTCCAGTATATGTCTGGCTGCTTTAGCCTAAATAAATTGAAGTGTATTTGTAAGCAAATTAATCCTTAAAATTTATTATATCGTCTGATATAGACACTGTTTCAACTACGCGTTTTGGTAAAAAATAATTGGAAAGTAAAATTACTAAAGCACTAACAATAAATGGGGCGTGGATAAACTGGTAGATCTAAGCTCCAAAAATATACGCCTCTTATGATAAATGTTAAAAAATTGTACCGTTGCCAACGTCAAATTAAAAATCAGGATTTGGCAAACAGGACTCAACCCTCTCATTAATGCTTGATCTTCGGTATACCGAGTTTTATAAGTATTTTTAACACTCATCTGGAAATAAATGGATGCAAAAACCTCCTTTTTCCATTTTTTCAAGCCATTAAACAACAAAATTGTCATTTTTTGAAGAAACCTTGCATACATAGGTATTAGCGAGCGAATTTCGACTATTGTAGATATTTAATATTAGAAAATCAATATAGAGGTAAATCGAAAAGTGTATTTTTACGACGGCTTAAGAGGTAGTTTATGGTGATGTACATATTAGAGTTCATTTTAAAATGAACGATAATCTCCTAAACACAGACTTTTGACAATAGAACGAAATAAAAATATAGTTTGATGTGATAAGGCTATGCAGCTGCTCTTTATGGAATTTCATGTGAGCCTAGACTTTATGGATTTTTGTTATTTTTTTTTTATCAGTAAAGTCATCCTATAGATATTGTTTGTTAATCCATTAAAATAGACAAAATCTTTGAATTTGTATATGATTATCCGCTGAAATACCCTTAATCTGCAGGGTACCTAACTCTACGGAGATATTTATTGCAAAGGGCGGCTTTTTCAGTTTTGAAAGTATTCAACATTTGCGAAATTCATCTAAATATATACTACGCTATACTTTAATCAAACTCACAATAGAGGGAAAGCGACAGACGAGTTTTAAACTAATGTGGTTTAAAGGATATTTTGTGTTGTAAATATTAGAGTTCATTTTAAAAGAAACTATAATCTCGTGACCGACAAAAAAAAAGTATCCATTTTGATACATCATTTCCCCTATTTTAACGTTAAAATAGTAAATTATGTTATAAGCTCGAAAAATGTAGTATTTCAGACGTAATGCGGTCGCTAACCTAAATAGCCCGAAAAACATTTTTCGTCCATATGTCATAAGTTATTTTTTATTCGATCTTGTTTTTAATGCGATTGAGAGTTGTAAAATAATGTAGAAATGAAGTGAACCTATACATTTCATCTTGCACGCTAATTTTTTGGTCTTAATGTTTGTTAGTTAACGATGAAATCTGTAATAGCGTCCGAAAAAAAAAATTTTTTTTTGACTAACATAAAAAGTGTTGTCTAGCTAGCAGGGCAATAATCAATACTTTATTGAGAAGGTTAGCTCTTCGTCTAAATATCTAATCTATAAATCGTCATTTTTTCCGACACAATCGGTTAAAAAGCATACAATTGTATGTGAACGTTTGTACAAAAACCATCGTGTTAAATCAGTTCTTATACCTGACTGACAACGCCGATCTTTAGCTTTTTTTTTTACTTTGTAAAATAAAAAGATTAGTTCTTACTATCAAAGAAATTAAATATGCAAGAGAAATAGGTCGAAAAGATTAATAATAATTTATTTATTCCTAAGTTATAAATCTTAACTACATCACTTTCTAAACCAAGAAAATAGATAATCTTCCTGCATTATTCCGTACTTAGATTTATTTTTCATGAAAATAGTCGAATCTATGATTTTCGTTCAAATCCATAAGGGGCGCTTGTTTTGTATAGATGATTTATGATCTTATTTTCAACTAAAATACTTAACACTCAGTATACAATTTTCAGAAATGT
This sequence comes from Polydrusus tereticollis, assembly GCA_963920685.1. NCBI lineage: Eukaryota > Metazoa > Arthropoda > Insecta > Coleoptera > Curculionidae > Polydrusus > Polydrusus tereticollis. Next base: position 141,317,973 of record OY987328.1, read on the forward strand.
CATGATTAAGAACGGTTCTAGTCATTTTATACAAGATTTCACATGATTTAACAAATTTAAAACATTTTTTTTTAATTTTTACTAAATTCTAAACACTCAGTATAGCATTTTCAGAAAATAGGACGATTTGCGACTGTTTTAGTCATTTTTTACAAAGTTTCACAGGGCTTAATAACGTTAAAACATTTTTTTTAATTTTTTACTAAATTCTAAACACTCAGTATACAATTTTCAGAAATGCCATGATTAAGAACGGTTCTAGTCATTTTATACAAGATTTCGCATGATTTAACAAATTTAAAACATTTTTTTTAATTTTTACTAAATTCTAAACACTCAGTATACACTTTTAAGAAAATAGGACGATTTGCGACTGTTTTAGTCATTTTTTACAAAGTTTCACAGGGCTTAATAACGTTAAAACATTTTTTTTAATTTTTTACTAAATTCTAAACACTCAGTATACAATTTTCAGAAATGACATGATTAAGAACGGTTCTAGTCATTTTATACAAGATTTCACATGATTTAACAAATTTAAAACATTTTTTTTAATTTTTACTAAATTCTAAACACTCAGTATACACTTTTAAGAAAATAGGACGATTTGCGACTGTTTTAGTCATTTTTTACAAAGTTTCACAGGGCTTAATAACGTTAAAACATTTTTTTTAATTTTTTACTAAATTCTAAACACTCAGTATACAATTTTCAGAAATGCCATGATTAAGAACGGTTCTAGTCATTTTATACAAGATTTCGCATGATTTAACAAATTTAAAACATTTTTTTTTATTTTTACTAAATTCTAAACACTCAGTATACACTTTTAAGAAAATAGGACGATTTGCGACTGTTTTAGTCATTTTTTACAAAGTTTCACAGGGCTTAATAACGTTAAAACATTTTTTTTAATTTTTTACTAAATTCTAAACACTCAGTATACAATTTTCAGAAATGTCATGATTAAGAACGGTTCTAGTCATTTTATACAAGATTTCACATGATTTAACAAATTTAAAACATTTTTTTTAATTTTTACTAAATTCTAAACACTCAGTATACACTTTTAAGAAAATAGGACGATTTGCGACTGTTTTAGTCATTTTTTACAAAGTTTCACAGGGCTTAATAACGTTAAAACATTTTTTTTTAATTTTTTACTAAATTCTAAACACTCAGTATACAATTTTCAGAAATGACATGATTAAGAACGGTTCTAGTCATTTTATACAAGATTTCACATGATTTAACAAATTTAAAACATTTTTTTAATTTTTACTAAATTCTAAACACTCAGTATATCATTTTCAGAAAATAATACAATTCTGTACAGTTTTACAAATTTTCACAGGTCTTAATAACATTAAAACATTTTTTTTAATTTTTTACTAAATTCTAATCACTCAGTATACAATTTTCAGAAATGACACGATTTAGAACAGTTTTTACAGATATTTACAAAGTCTTAATAACATTATATTAATAATTATCTAACATAATGTATACAATTTCAAGAAATAGTAGATTTTTAATCCATGTACAAAATTCAAGAATCTAAAATACAATTAAATGTAGGCTTTTTTAATTGGCATCTCAGGCAAATTATTTCCCCCAAAATTATCTAAAAAAGATATACCAAAAACATTCTAAAGCGGTTTTTTACCTCTATAAGTATGCAGGCTGATCCGACCCTTGTCGGTTTTATTACCCGCATAAATTAACACAGTAGAGGAATATGGACAGAGTTCTGGGGCAGCGGCGTTTCACTAAAGCTTTGGTTTCCTACAAAGCGGTACCGCAAAAGAGTGGCCGTAATTTGACGGCGAGCTTTGCCGCGACAAAGCGTGTATGTACTTGCAAATCGGAGTGTGTTCCTCCAGAGCGTTCGGCGCAAAAAATACGGCACCGTATTTTCTGAAGCGGACGCTCTGTACGTTGGGATAGTGCAAGCACGATTTTTGACGGTGCGCCAGTGTAGTGATTGTATGTTTTAATTATAATATTTGGAAATTAATTGGTCTAGCGAACAAGATAAAATTTTAATCGAGTTTTTTTTACTATATCGCTTTAACAGCGGCGTTTGCACTAAGGTTAAATCATAAAAGGTCGGGTTTTATCTCGGGTCAGTTCATAAATATTCAGGTTCAAGTTAGGGTTAGATGAGAAGCCGCCTCATGAAAGCATCCGGGTTAGGTCGTAAAAAGTCGGGTTTTATCTCAGGTCAGATCATAAATATTCAGGTTCAAATTAGGGTTAGATGAGAAGCCGCCTCACGAAAGCATCCGGGTTAGGTCGTAAAAAGTCGGGTTTTATCTCGGGTCAGTTCATAAATATTAAGGATCAAGTTAGGGTTAGATGAGAAGCCGCCTCATGAAAGCATCCGGGTTAGGTCGTAAAAAGTCGGGTTTAATTTCGGGTTATTTTGTAAACAGCACCACCGAACCACCCGGGTTAGGTCATAAAACGCACCACCGAACCACCCGGGTTAGATCATAAAACGCACCACCGAACCACCCGGGTTAGATCATAAAACGCACCACCGAACCACTTGGGTTAGATCGTAAAACGCACCACCTGCACCACCTGGGTTAGTTGCACCACCAGCACCACCAGCACCACCAGCACCACCTGATCTCGCTCTGTCCGTTTTCCTCTACTGATCAGAGGTCCAAAATGATCATAATCTTCTGCCAAGCAGAGCGCCAGTCGATGACTAACACGTCTGCAACGTCTCTGGAAAGGCCTGAATTTCAGCACTAATTCTGACTTTTAAAGATTCTTAGTCATTTGGACGGTTAACGTAGACATTGATCTTTAAGTGTCCCCACAAAAAGAAATCGAGCGGGGTTAAGTCCGGGGATCGCGTTGGCCAGTCAATAGCACCTCTTCTGTCTATCCAACGTCCCGGAAATTGTTTGCTTATGTATTGTCTAACATTTGTCGCATAATGCGCAGGTGCTCCATCTTGCTGAAACCATACCTGTTCGTTTATGCCATTATTTACACCCGGTAAACCCATTCTACAAGAAGGAATTATATGATTCCTGAGGAGGTACAGATATTTTTATATATTTATTATGCCCGCCCAAACATTAACTTTTTCGGGCCTCTGAGTATGACCTTCCTGGAACCAGTGAGTATTCTCAGCAGACCAATAACGATAATGTCATTTAAATGGAAAGTAGCTTTATCCGAAAAAATTATTTTTGTTGCGAAGTTATTATCGTTGTTGCACCTTTTCATCATCAACTCACAAAATTCAGCTCTGCTATCAAAATCGTCCTCGTTTAACTCGTGCACCAACTTTATCTTGTAGGGATGCAGCTTCTACTTAAACAGATTTTTCACTGGCTGATGACACACATGAAAATTAATTGCCATTGGCCTGGATGATTGTGTTGGATTTTCATGTATTGAGAGCATGATATCCAAAGCTTTGTCTCCCCCGATTGCTGTTTTAGGTCGACCTGATCCAGCGGCTTCCCTAACACTGCCTATTTTTCGAAAATTCTTTACTACTCGACACACCGTTGACTGATTTATTGGAGGCCTATTTGGATATAATTCGTTAAAGAGTTGACGAACCTGATCTTGCGATCTCTTCATATTTCCGTAACCGCTCATTATTAAAATTTCAACTCGTTGTCTCAACAAATTAGAAATCAGACAGCAGAAAATTAAACGGAAACTCAAAAAGCCTATCTCTTTGTGTTTGTTGACTATACTAGTAACGTCATATGCATGGTGGCTAGCGTTTCTGCGCGGAATTTACAAAATACCAATTCATGCGGATCATTTCTACTATATAAACAATTTCATAATATCGAATCAATCAATTCAATAAGCAGTAAGAACAACGAGAAACCATACTGCTAGTTCCTGCTTCCCAGGATAATGCCCTGGCGAGACAATAAGAGGCAGGGGGTGCTAAGAATCTCCCGCTCAAAATAGCAAATTACAAACTGAGAAGAGATACATATAATGTTGGAAGCTTCTATTCAGCTGGTAAACTCGAAAATTTAATTCAGGAAACCAAACGTTTAAAACTGAACATGATAGGAATAAACGAATTGAGACGGGCTCAGAAATATGCAGACAAGGTAATGGTAACCTGTACTACTCTAGGAATGATGACGGGGACACACAACTAACCACAGGAATGGTGTCGGTGTCGATCAATCTTGTTCAGGTATATCCTTCCATGGCGGAAAAGAAGTATAATGATGAGGTCGAAACTTTTTACAACTAAGTGAAAGATATACAGACTAAAAGAAAACGTGATTACGTATATCGTTGAAGATTTTAATGCAAAAATAAAAGGTCGTAGATCTGACTTAGTTAGTGAACACGGACTGGATGAAGGCAACGACCGTGTTGATAAACTATACGAATTTTACCAAGAATAAAACATGGAAATAACAAACACTCTGTCAGCAGAGTATCAGCATACCCATAGGCTCGGACCACAATCAAGCAAGAAAATTCGAAATATCAGAATATAATAAGGACCAAATGGAGGCAGAATTGAACAGCCAAATAAAAGTATTGAAAATAGCAATAAATAGAAAAAGACATAATATAAAAAATGCCAGACCCAAAAAACAACGGAAGAGATACTGGACCTTATAGGCCAAAGCAAACAAAATAAGAAAAAGTCGAAAGAACATAAACGAAAACAAAAGAAAATAAAACAAAACAAAAGTGTGGATGAAGGATAGATGCCGAGAAATGGCAGTGTTAGAGAACAACATGATATGTTCAACATGTTCAAGAAAATTAAATAAGAAGTGGCTAGGCTTTATAATAGTAAAGCTCTAAATGTGCTAGCAGATTCCACAGGCAAAGGCTATTATACAGTGCGTCCATAAAGTCTTGCACAAATTCATTTAAAATTCAGGTATTTACTTTTTAAAAACGCTCGGACACGTCAATTAGTACTTTTGTTTGCGCATTTTTTAACGTTTTTATACAGGGTGTCGCACGTATGAGGTATGAGGTCATCAATAAATGTGTTTAAAATAAATTTTCAAACGTCAATATTTCGGAAACCGTGATTTCCAGAGGAGTTAAGTGTTCATCATAGAATTCAAAATTGATATAATATACAGGGTGTTCCATTAAAAAAAATCCTTGATGACCTCATACCTCATACGTGCGACACCCTGTATAAAAACATTTTACGTTAAAAAATGCGCAAACAAAAGTACTAATTGACGTGTCCGAGCGTTTTTAAAAAAAATAAGCCCCTGAATTTTAAATGAATTTGTGCAATACTTTATGGACGCAGTGTAGATAAGGAAGAAATCTTAACAACTTGGAATATTAGATATATCGGTGAACTGTTTGGAGATAATAGACCAAATGAGCCGGTCAGGATAAGGGAACAGATATACTGAAATCAGAAGTTTCGCATGCAATACACTTGGCGATAACGGAAAAGCAACAGGTCAGGATACTGATTCACGAAGACAACATCGGAATGCTTTTAAAACTCTTTAATGCTGTATATACGACCTGAGATAATATATACCTGAGGAATGGTTGAAGTCGGTTTTTATAGTTCTACCAAATAAACGACGAGCAACAAAATGTAGTGATTACAGATTAATAAGCCTCATAACCCCTCCTCCGAATTATTTATAGAAGAATAAGAAATAAATGTGAGGAAGACTTGGGCGAGACACAGATTGGTTTCAGAAATGCGTTAGTGACTCGGGAGGTACTATTTGCTCTAAATATACTTCTCTAGAAATTGTGATTAACCAAAAGATATTTTGCCTGCTGCATTAACTACGAGAAGCCTTCGATAGAGTGCAGCATAAAAGTTGTCACAATTAATCACCTGGACGACGCCATCCATGATCTACTATCAGATCTTAAATGTAGAAAACTGTCATATCTTGGCCATATTTTCAGAAGAAACCGATACAGGATCCTCCTTATAATGATGGGCAAAATCGAAGGTCACAGAGAAGCTGGACAAAAGCAGGTTTCTTGGTTAAAGAACATCCGAGAATGAACCGGCCTAAGAAATGTGGAACACCTGTTTAGAATAGCCCAGAATCGTAAAGAATTGGCCATGGTAATTATCAACGTCAAGGGAACTTGACAGGGCCCTATAAGAAGAATAAGGGACAATTTCCGAAAAACACTTAAATACCCTAAAAATTAAAGGCTTTTTAAATTTGTTTCTATTTATAAGGTTGTTTTATAATATCAACGTTAAAACAAGTTGATATCTGTAGGGTTACTGTTAATAAACAATTAATAATAATATGTTAGTTTTAGTAGTTAGGTATGGAAATCATTAGCGTATGTAAGAATATGCTTAGACAAATAATAATGTAATATTATTTATTTAAGTTAAAGGTAGGAGCTTTACAGAAACTATTTTATGTTTACTTATTTACACTTGTTAAATCATCGCCTGCACGCAAAAGCTAAATATATCTCTTAAAACAGCTTGCTTATACATGCATAGTTCCGTTCTGAATCATCTCGAGTTTGTGAGCAAATATTTAAGTATCTGATTGTCATATAAAATCCGTTTATTACATTAGGCAAAGTTACCGGTAGAAAGTAAACCAACTCTTTCCTACAACGAAGAAGTCGCTCCTGCTTTTGCATCCGGCACGCATATATAAAGTAAAAGTGAATGGGCGAGAACTGCCGCGCCGAACGTTATTGTCAATGGCCAGGTCACGACCTACAATTTAAAATGTTTCCTCCATCGTTAAAGAAATTACTTTTTGCGCGTATCATCTTGTAACTTTCAAAGAATTTCAAGTGTGATTAACGAATGGACTTTCTGCTACTTCAAAGTCTGCAATAATTTTGCTAGCAAGCATTTCATGATGGATACATGAATATTATAAACTTCGTCTTAAAGTATCCAAACTTTGTTTATCCAGCCGCAATTAATTTCTCTAGACCTCGGGGATTAGATCACCCTGAAGTTTTAGTAACATTAGGATTACGACTAATAATAATAATTATCTTTATCGCATCAGAAGTATTTCTCAGCATGATACTCGGTTCCCTAAGCTCAGAGCAGATGCTACAAAAAAGTAAATACTATAGACACTACTTTCCTAATTTATCTACTCACAATATAAGTATGAAGATACTAGATACGGTAACAAAGTTATCTTAAATTATCTTAAGAGTAATTTATGATATAAGTGTTAAAAGTACATTTTTAAGACATTCATGTGAAAACCACAAGAGTGCATTAAAAATGCTTTTAACACAAATGTCATACAATATTTTTTCTACAAACGGTAATAAAAAGCATACAATAATTAAAAATTAAATGTTTAGAATCTCTTACATCCAGGTAGTTTCTAATAGCATCGTATATTTATATTAAATTAGTTTACATTTGTCAATAAAACCTAGCCACCATCATTGTTGGCTGATTTGTTTACAGAAAAATTGAAAATTTGAAAGATCCTGCCAGTTTTATTAAAACGCTGGCGCTGGCTGTTGTGATTTGCCAAAAATGCAAGAAATACAAGAAATTGATCCACTTAAAGGCATGAAAGAAGCTGCTAACAGAGCTACCTTGGATTTACTGCCACGAAAATCAAGAATTCAGTACGAGATTGCTCATAATAAATTTATAAAATGGTGTGAAGACAAAGGCGTTTCTGGAAAGTATTCCGAAAACATATTCCTGGCCTATTTTGAGGAAAAGGCAAAGGTATGGAAGTCATTTTCTCTTTAGTCCCAATATTCAATGATCAAAGCTATGCTACGTGTAAATAACGACGTAGATATCAGCAAACATTTTAAATTGATTGCCTACTTGAAGCGTCAAGAAGAGGGTTACCAGGCCAAAAAATCAAAAAATTTTACTAGAGACCAAATTGAACAATTTCTGAAGTGCGCACCGGATGATGAGTACCTTCTGATGAAAGTAGTTACGATTGTAGGAGTATTTGGCGCCTGCCGCAGGGAGGATCTTTGTCAGTTGACTCTCGACAACGTGAAAGATATGGAGACTTCATTAGTTATTAAAATATCAGATACCAAAACCAAGGTACCACGAAATTTTATATCGTTGAAAAATTTTATTTGGATTTTTATCGAAAATATACTGATCTTTGTCTAGCAGATGTCGTACATCGGCGGCTTTTCTTAGAATAGCATTGCTTTCGCCGTTCCTCTGCGAGCTTACTTGTCGATGCTGGAGCAAATTTGACGACAATTAAGCGGTATAGGGGATGGAAATCCTTAACCGTTGCGGAAGGGTACATCGTGGATTCCTTGGAAAATAAAAATTTTATTGCTCGAAAATTGCTTACAGTACAAACGACATGAGCCGATGATGCTTTAACATCAACTGGACATGCTGCTGTTTCTGTTCAATCCTCCTCAACCGCGAAGAACAGAAGAACTGAGGCAGGAATTCATTTTTCAATAGACAAACAAAACAAATAGAAATGTTTTTTGACGTTTTTTTGAAAAAAATGACATTTTTCATTTAACACTAGTGCCTTAAAGGATATATTTTAAGGCACCAGTGCCTTAAAGTAACATTTTTGAGGCTAGTAGACAGTGTTAAAAGTTTCATTTTTAACACCTTTGTAGAAAAGGAAAGGAAGCTGAGTTACTAGTTACTTCAAAGTACATAAAAAAACTTTTAAAGTATCTCTGATACTCAAAAAGTAACCAAGATACTGTAACATTCGACGTTTATTAACCGCGTATCATAGTCAATCTAACATAAATACAGATGCTTTAGAATCATTTAAAATGCTCCAAAAATACGCTCCAGAAGTAGCCTAAGATTCATACTCTGAAAGTGTCTATGATACTCAAAAATATCTAAGATTGGTATCTTGTCATTGCTTAGGAATATACAATATACAATACTAGTAAAAGTAACTATAAAAGTATAGCTACTTTCTCGGTCATGAACGGTATCAGTGACTTACATATTTGTAGTAGCTAGAGACCGTAAAATATATTATCTTTTTTGTAAGTTACTCACAGTTCTGCCTGGGTTTCTTCAATATTTTTAAGGTCAAACCTATATACTAATATCGATACAATCATAGCTGGAGCTGCCTATCAAAATATTTTTCGAGGTGCTCTTCACCTTAATATAATATTTTGCTTGCAACGCTCCTCTCATTTCCTCGATCCAAGATCTTTGTGGTCTACCACGTTTTCTCCATTTAATCTCAATTGGAAGAGTCTATATATGCCCATCTATGAGGTGAGTCTCTTTCAGAGTTTAGAATGACACGGAAGTTGGTCGAGGTTTCCAATTTGCAAACATCTGAAAGAAAATGCTGTCACACATATAAAAGCATTATTCTTTAATCTCATTCTTGTACGGGGATACTAAAAGGTCCCTAACTTTATTAACATTTCTTCAGGATCCTAAGATAAACATAGAAATAGTTTTCTAGTGATGGAAACATCAAGCAAGAAACACCAGACTATCTTTATTAGTCTTTATTCCAGAATATTGGTATACATCATTAGAGAAAAACACCCCGTTTTAAAACAATCAAACTCAACCATTCTCAAGTACATCTGCATAAGATGATAGTGTAAGTAACAGAAAAAAGACACTGATAATATTCCTTTTAGTTGGCTAAAAATACGCTGGCTTAGATTTTAGATAGGGGAAGAGTTTAATATAAAGTTTAGAGGAAACTTAAGTGATCTAATGCTCTTGTGTGAGGTAAATTATAAAAAAATCGGTACTGCATGAAATAATTTATAATCTTTGAGACACGTTAAACAAGAATGTCTATACACTACACACACACAAATTTTAACTCCGTTTTAACACGAAAAATAGTTCAAAACGGTCCACACCAGAATTGGTTAAGGAATTTTTATAAACACGATGTTAAATTTGTAAACTTTGAGTGGTTAAATGGTACAACAGTTCAGTTAAAATTTACCAATTGAAGGTGTACTAATAACACTTTATTAAGTTAAAAGTTAACCACATATATTGGTGAATTTAACAAATAATTTGTTAAGTTAACCAAGATAGTTGCTTAAATTTAACACTTTATTAAGTAGAATTTATACGAATCTTTTGTTTTGTTAACTAATTACCGTAGTTAATTATAACTATTTATAGGGTTAAACGTAACACCAAAAATTGTTAGTTAGAGATATATACAGGGTGTCAAAAAAGTCTGAAATATTAAAAATATTTCACAAACGACTGAATTTAAATTGTTCAAAATTGGTACATCTAGGTACATAACTAAAAATGGCACACCTAGGAAAGATAAAACCGTTTCTGTAACTGTACAGTTTTATTCACATCAAACGCAAACTTAATTATTTAAAATACTGAAGAATTAAATATTATAGGGTTTAGTGGATTTACAATTTCAAATTACAATTATGATAAATAATGAGTTAGTTGGGTGCTTAAATAAAATAAAGATCCAATGCTCCCGAAGTAATTTCTATTTAGAGATCCTTTAAATACAAATTTTTTGTCTGAAAAGCTAAAACGAATTAACCCCTTATAGGAAAAATAGTGAAAAATAACTTTCCATATCTAAATATAATTATAAAAACATTAAACTGACCTAATTATAAGTTGAGTTAGTCCTAATATAAGTATAAACTTTATAAAAGTTTTTTTACTAACAACCTAACCTACACTTACGAGAGATTCTAAGCTTGGTTAACATTTAATCCACCATTTTTCTACACCATATACTACTTTGAACAGCAACATTTTGAACCAACATGCCCGATGCGACGCGACACCGACTTTTGCTTTTTAACTGAAACTATTTAACTATTTTCAACTATTATTACGTAAGTGTTTTTTTATCTTGTTGCGGATACAATAGCCCAGTTTCGTGAACAACGAGTTATATACTCTTGCACCCTATATAACTAAATTGAGCGATAAAATTGTTCTATTCTAATGTGGTTCTTTCAACTCCGTCTGGTGTTGTTTAATTATACTTGTAGTTAAATCAACCAAAATAATTGTAAAATAAATAGGTAACCCTGTTTGGTGTTATTTAGTTTTTACGGTGTTATATCACTTTTGGCATAGTTGTTTAAACCTTTCTTTTTTGTTAATTTTTAACTCCGTCAATTCAACCACTAACCAAAAAATGTTTACTCCGAAATTATTTTTGTGTGTGTAGTACCAAAAGAAGGCATTGCTGATCTTCTACCTTACATTCCCCCTATAGATCACAACTTCTTTAAAAACTTACGATTTTACAGTTCTATCAGAGCTTGTTATTCTGAGCTGTATTTTTCGAGTTTTGAACTAATATAAACATTTTTATTCTAACGTTGTAGTTTAATTTCGAGAAAATTAGAAAAATATTCAACATACACTTCAACAAATACTGAAATATATTGTAAGTCTTTAAATTTAATTCCATTAATTAGGTATCTGTAAAAAACTTGTTTCTATTATTTTTTAATTGTTTGATTTCTTGGGTTTGATTCACTTCAACTTTGAGTCCCTCAATTCTTTGATGTGCATTGCCTCTTCATTTCTTGCTAAATATCCTTTTGAATAGCAGACCGCAAAACAAACAACCAATTTATTTTTTGTAAACATAGCGTGTTTTATATTCATTAAAAATAATTACCTACCGGTTGGCCCGTCCATTATGTTACATATGAGAGCTTTTTATGTATCAATTTATCTAATGCCCACAAATCTAATTAGTTAAATAACCACAAAATTGTCTGTGGTCAAAAATAGAATAAGAGAAATTTGGATAGGACTTTTAAATTAATTTATTCTTTAAAAGAATTTAAAGGTTGAGTGTTTATTAAACATTGACAAATTATTTTTTTTTGCGGCCTAATTAAAAGATTTTATACTATCAATACTGTTTTCGAATAGAAAATTTTTATTTGATACTGACAAACTACTGATGTTTATAATGTTAAAACAAACAGGATAATGTAATATTTACAATTTTTACAAATCCTTTCAAGATGTGCCTACATTCCTTTACATGTCTCCTCGGACGTCTCAGTACCGATGCCCATATCAGGCTTCTATCCCAGCTTTTGTATCAAATTACCAAGTGTAGACTTTTTCTATTTGTACGGCAAACCAAACTTGCAGTAGTCAATAGTCGTACAAAATGAAAAATAAATACCAACAGAGGAGATAAGTGTAATTACCGAATCATACAACTACTGAACGGATTTTTATAAAGTAAGACTTTCCTCATTGGCGAGAGTTTGACGGTCGCAGACCTCTGTGGCAACAGTACTGCAACTGTCATTCAACAATCAACATTAGAGTACCCAAATATATCCCATAGTAAGTTGGTATCGAACCTGTCAAAATTTGGACGACTATACAAGGAGACAAACGGTATTGGGCTGAACAAGCTCGACGCTTTCGTGGAATTGAAACTGGAAAGATCGCGAATTAAAGAACTCTGTGAATAGCTCTTGTAATTGGCCAGTATTGTGATATTTTATACAATTTTTACTTTTTATTCGTGATTTATTTGTTTAATTGTGATGTAGCTTTATTAATATTCGAATACCTAATAAACGCACAAATACAGTGTTTGTATAAAGTCTGGAAACAGCTTAATAACATCACAATTTATTGGCCAATTAAAACCAAATTCTGTACAGTTATGTAGGAGGATCTGACGCACTGAATGACGATATTGGCGTTGTTGTCAGCTTTTTAGTTTGTCTGGAATTCGAATGAATTTTATATTTTTAAATGTAACACCCTGTATATTTTTTATTTATAGTTTTTACTTTAAATTTGTTACACTTTTGGTATAACATACTTTGTTCCTAATATCAGTAGTTTTCGAAATAACGAGTACAATTTAGAAAAAAAATATTTTTTATATTAAATGTTCAAACTGTTTTCCCTGTACAGCTTGACAGTGTGCTAATTAAAAATAAAATTTTTCAATTGTGTTGTAAATCATTTCTGGCGTTATTAAATCAAATTCGTCCGAAATTCGACGCTGCAAATCGGCCAAATCTTGAGGTTTTATGGTATAAACTCTGTTCTTCAAGTGTCCCCATAAAAAGTAGTCGTTAGGCGACAAATCAGGGGACCTAGGTGGCCAGTTGATTATACCCCCTCTACCGATCCACCTATTCGAAAAAGTGTTGTTCAAAAACTCGCGCACGTTTCGATATAAATGGGAAGGAGCTCCTTCCTGTTGGAAGAATGTACTTGAATAATTTAGACCCATCACATTTCGTATAGTAGGTACTATTTGCGTTTCCAAAAGCTCAAGGTAAAGTTGTGATTGCAAATTTCCATCAATAAAAAATGGACCGATCTTGTGGTTACCCAGAAGCCTAGCCCACACATTTAATTTTCCAGGGTGTTGTGTATGACCTTCTCTCATCCAGTGGGGATTTTCATTTGCCCAAAACCTATAGTTGTGTCTATTAACTTTACCATTTTACATAAATGTTGCTTCGTCCGAAAATACTATACATTTGAAAAACTGATTATTTTGATGAAACCTTGACATCATATCACAAAATTCAATTCTTCGCTCATAATCATCTTCTGATAACTCTTAAACTACATGTATTTTGAAAGGATGATATTAATGTTTTACTAAAACATTATGGACGGATTTGGAGCAGACGTCACTTACTTGAGAAATTTTTTTTAATAAAGAAACAGGGGTTTCAACAACATGTTGTAAAATTTCTAAACTTCTCTCTTCATCTACAGTTACTGCTAGTCGTCCTGATCGTCGCATATCTCTATAATTTCCAGTTTCTTTGAACCGTCAGACAGTTTTTAGAAAAGTTGCTTTTGAAATTGGATTTCGGTTTGGAAATGCGTCATTAAATAGATTTTTAACCTCTTCGTAAGACCTGACCCTATTGCCATATCCTCTCATCATAAGAATTGTAATTCTTTCACTTTCAGTTAAAGACATTTTTGCATGAAAAAAGACAGCCTTTATGACTTTACATCAAAACTAAACTGGTGTTTTATTTATTAATAAATAAAACACAATTTGTTGATTTGTAGTTTTCAAAACACGTCGTTATTTCGAAAACTACTGATATTAGGAACAAAGTAAGTTATACCAAAAGTGCAACAAATTTAAAGTAAAAACTATAAATGAAAAATATATAGGGTGTTACATTTAAAATATAAAATTTGTTCGAATTCCAGACAAACTAAAAAGCTGGCAACAACGTCAATATCGTCATTCGGTGCGTCAGATCCTCTTACACAACTGTATTAAATATGGTTTAAATCAACAAATAAATTGTGATGTTATTAAGCCGTTTCCAGACTATATACACACACTGTTAAGATTGATTTAAAAATAATCTGAACTAACTGTCTTGTTGGGGTCTGGTCCAAAAGATGCAACAAAAAAATGAAACAGTCAAGAAGAAATGGGCGTAGTAGAAACAAAAACAGTAGTAAAAGGCTAACTTAAACAGGAACGCATTATGATCTAGAATCCGACAATTAATTGCATTGTCTTCGGCATGATTTAATAAGATTCTAGAAAAATTGATTACTATACTTAAATAATGAATAAAGAGTAGTCGCGGGAACGAAAGTCATCATTAAAACTTCAGAACACATATGAACAAACGATATTTTAATAAAATATTTTAATAGGATGTTACTATATCGAGTGGTGCACCGCCAGACTGGTCATAAAAAATCCCCTGTTTTTACGTCATGTCCTTGTATGAGGGAATCATACACCAAATCAGAAGTTATTTAGAACACACTTTTCGTAAAATTCTTCAAAATTTGCAAAATTCTCTATGAAACCACCACAAATAATTATGGTAATGTCATATGTACCTAAAGACGTTTTATGTTTTATAAGTTTCAACATATTTACAGTATTAAAGAAAAAATACTGACTGTACTAATTTAAGAAACACATGTACCTACTTAAAATGAAATAAATAAAATAACTTTTAATTGGCTTATTGAAAAACAATAGAATTTCGTTGCGGGTCCATTATACAAGGACCTTCAAAAAAGTTTAATATAATTTTGATGTAAAATTAATGGGGTGCCAATATTTGAGGATCACATGAGATTGCCTATGGCCGATTTGGCGATGTACCACCCTGTATTAATTATCAAATAGAATGCCCGTATCAAATCTGTAATTAAATATACAACATTATGATAGAGAAGCGCATTTGATCAAAAATCGATCGGATGTGTCAATTTTTTTTTTTTAAATAAATTTTTCTAGTAAAAATATAATAATTCAGGAATAAAGGAAAGTGTTACGTAGCTTCCAGATAAATTCTCCCGCTTGAAAAATCATTCTTATTACACCAGGGAAAGCTTTTGGATTTTAACTACCCAAGACATTCACTGACATTATCTGAACATAACTAGCAGTATGCTGCTGTAACTTTTTATAACAGCTTAATTAAATGTATTAACGAACTAAAACTATTCAAACTGCTTTGTTTAACTATATTAATAAAATTGAACCATGCACAATCCGGGAATATCTGGACTTTAAAGAGTAGAAAAGTCAATGGTGAAATTTTATTTTGTAAAAGATATACAATCTTTTGTACTGTTTACTTTTATTTATACTTTAACACGTTAACGTCCATTTGCGCCAAATTGGTGCATACCCTGGTTTCTGCGCGGACCGGGTGACCTTATTTGGGAACAGTGGATTGTAATGTTCCAAGTCATGTGGGTCCCGCAGGGATGCAGCTACATGGTTCTTAAATGTGTTATTTAGTAGGTCTGGTCTCTAGACAACAAAAGTTTGTCTTTGGTTGGATTTTTTTTGTATTTTTTTAGATTATAATATTACTCTTTTTCTTACTTTTTCAACGAACTTTATATTGTTATATAGTTTTTTATGAAATTTTAACTTCAAGTTTAAAAATGCTATAAACTCCAAAACAACCGTGACCGAGCATTAGTCATGGCAATTTAATTTTTTAATTTTAGGTTAAAATGTATATTGTGTTATTTTGTCGGCCATAAATAGGGTTTTTTCTTATACTGTCTAAGTTTATGTAATTTATTGGTTGTATACATAATTTATCTGGTGGTATTATAATTAGTATATAATGACATTATGTCTATACAGCAGGGTTGTTATGTTTAAAACAAAATGTTTAAAACAGTGTTTTTTTTTTTAAGTTGTTTTTTTTGTCAAGCTTTACCGAAAATCACATAAAACTGTTAAAACAAAAAATATTAAATTAAAAACTAAAATAGCAATATTTATATCTAACGTTTAATATTAAAAGTACATAATTATAAAAACAAGTGTAAACATATAAAATCGCCTTATAAAAGTAACAAAGACAAACAAACTAAAAACTAAACCAAAAGTCTCCTAGTCATTCAACTAAACTCTACTCTTGGTTTGAATTAAGCTCCTTAAATATGGTTACAAGTTTCGCGGCATTTTCTGTTCCTAATCGATTTCGAAGCTTACTATGAATTATGCCAAATGTCGAGAAAAGGCGTTTGAGTCCTGCAGATGAAGCTGATGCTGACTGAAGATAATAATTTAGTAAAAAATATTATTTTTTCCGATGAAGCTAGGTTCTCCTTGATTGGTAATGTGGACAGAAAAAATTGTCGTTGTTGGGCAACAGAAAATCCGCATTGGATGATGGAGGTTCACAGCCAGTACCCTCAAAAAACAAATGTGTGGTGTGAAATAGTGCGCGGAGGAATAATTGATCCATTTTTCTT
This sequence comes from Polydrusus tereticollis, assembly GCA_963920685.1. Taxonomy (NCBI): domain Eukaryota; kingdom Metazoa; phylum Arthropoda; class Insecta; order Coleoptera; family Curculionidae; genus Polydrusus; species Polydrusus tereticollis. The sequence goes on from OY987328.1 coordinate 141,334,675, forward strand.
TAACTGGACAAATATATCTCGAATTTCTCCAACTTGATTAATTCCAGCATTAGTGACTTTCATTTCCGAATCCATTGAACCCAGACTCCCCCGACGAAGAACTGATATTCCAGCAAGATGGTACTCCTCCGCACTATGCTGCCACTGTGCGTACATGTTTAGATGAAACCTTTCCCAATCGGAAGGAGGTCCTCTCCTTCCGATTGGGAAAGGTTTCATCTAAACATGTACGCACAGTGGCAGCATAGTGCGGAGGAGTACCATCTTGCTGGAATATCAGTTCTTCGTCGGGGGACTGCTAGATCGCCAGGTCTAACTCCGCTGAACTTCTTTTTGTGTGGTTACCTCAAATCGAAAGTGTGTGTTGACCGGTCAAACAATTTGCAGGAGTTAAAAGAGATGATCTGAAGGGAAATGCTTGACATAACTCCGGAATTGGTTGAAAACGTGCAAAAAGTTATTGATTGCGTTGGATATTGTCAAGCCATCAATGGCTCACATTTTCAACATTTAATTCGATTTGTTGTTCTATTATTTTTAAAAGAACGGGTCTTACTAAATGGATTTTTTTATTCAAACCTTAAATTAATTTTGGATGTGTTTCAAACACGTTTTAAACATGTTTTTTCTTGAACAGTTTAAAACAGTTTAAAACAAAAAAAAAACAGTTTTAAACAAAAAAAAACATCTTTTAAGTTTTTTTTAAAATAAACATGTTTTTTTTCAACCCTGCTATACAGGATGTTATTTAATAAGTGTCCGATATTCTACAGTTCTTTTCTCTTCTTCATTCACATATTCTCAGTTATTCATAAGGTGAAAAGTTTATATAAGCATGGGTCCGCAAGTCCTTCATTTTTGAGATACAAGGTGATAAAAATTTATTTTTATTATTTTTTTTCGTAAATAATTTTTGAAATAATGTCTGCATTTGGACGAAAACTGCTATTTTGAGATTTTTTTATATGAGAAATTTAAATTTGATCTTAGTTAGACCCTTAATTGTAGGGGGCGCCATCTACAGGTCTTTTTCGTCCACATATGTATTACATTTTCTACAAGAAAAATCGATTCCTCTATCACTTTTACTTGAAAATGGTATGCTTGTCAAAAGTGCCTACAAGTAGCCGTTTTCGAGATATATTGATTTAAATTAATTGATGCATGTGTTTGACAAAAAGTGAAACAATTTTAAAAACTTGTAAATAAAAGCATCAAGTAGGCTAGTAAGAATATTCCAATGTTTATTTTGTGTCATCTCAAAAATAATATATTTAAAACTTTACCAATGTTGAGTATGCTGAAATACATTTTACATATATACGGACATGCTAACGGAAAGGCATATGAGACTAAACGTTGGTATCAGGAGCGTTATCCGAACCGCACAACTTCTACTTCAAAAACGTTTTTAAAAATTCACACACGGTTGAGGACAACAGGAATGTCTGAGAAAGCTACTCATCTGTCGGGTCCACATCGGACGGTAAGAACCCAAGAAACCGAGAAAGCAGTTCTTAATCTGGTAAGAGAACACCCGGAAACAAACACTAGAAAAATAGCGCTGACGTTAAACATTTCTCATGTTCTAGAATGGACAATTTTAATTGATAATTTGTTAATCCCTAACGCATTCAAAGAGTTAAGGCACTTCTCTCTCGTGATTTTCCATTACGTATCAACTTCTGTCGTTGGTTTCTCCAATGCCTAATTCAAAATCTTTTATTTGAAAATCAAATCCTGTTTACCGATGAAGCAAATTTCTCGCGCAACGCTATACGCAATTTTCACAACAATCATTTGTGGTCAGAGGAAAATCCCCATGCGATACAGGAATCACATTTCCAAAAACAGTTATCTCTTAACGTGTGCGCAGGAACCCTTGAAGATTATTTAATAGGCCCATTATTTTTCCAGGAAGATTAAACGGAGAGAGATATCGTCATTCTTTTAAAGAAGATTTACCTATTTTACTGGTCGATGTGTCGCTTAGACTACAAAATAAAATGTGATTTATGCTTTATTTATTTATTGTTTGGGTTTTTTTCTTTGGGGATATCTAAAATCCTTAGTTTACCAGACACCCATTCAAAATGAAGAAGAATTAAGTAATCGAATAATTAACTCTTGTGAAACGATTCAAAATACTCCAGGAAGTTTCCAAAGAGTTCGCAAAGCAATGAGAGAAAGATTGGATGCGTGCATACAGTAAGGAGGTGGTGCCGGATTGAAGGTTTCGTAGGCCCTAGGCACCAGTGGTGAATTTTAGATTTTAATTCAGGGAGGTTCAGTAACGGGTTGCGAAAAAAATGCGGCGCAGGCGAAAATTTTTTAGGTGCCACGCCCTAATTTTACCAACAAATAACAAAAGTTACAAATTAAGAGGTTTTCTAAGCATTTCTATGCGTTTGAAGAGCCCAATGGATGCCCATGCCCTGATGAGGTCGCTGACGTCGCTGTTTTTACAGATAAAGTTAAAAACATCACATTTAATATATGGCCAAAAGTTGTTAATTAAAAAAAACTTACAAAATAATTTAGAAATTTTAGCTTTTTATAGAACAAAACTAACTTTTTGCCATCGAAAATAATTGCGTAGGATAAATAATAACTAAACAAAATTTATATAAACTAAAATTATATTAAAAAACTATATTACCCTTTCAAAGTAAAACTCTTCTAATTAATCTTTAGATGTGTGATGATGTAAATGAAAAAGAGGCGTGCTGCATACACTGAAATTCATGACAAATTCAGTTTCCTAACCTAAAGTCGCTTACACAAGACAATATTAAACTTAAAGCTGAAGCTCTAGTTAAACTGCATTCATCCGACTTGGAAGAATATTTCGTCGATGAATTTTTAACTTTTTCAAGCTTATATCCCGAAATCACCTCTGTGACTGAACTGATAAACTTACAAATAAAGGATAAACTAGTTCAAGTTTTCCAAATGTAAATGTTGCTTTTCGCATATACCTTTTAATGCTGGGGACAAATGCAGAAGCTGAGAGGTCGTTTTCTAAACTAAAATTTTATGCGTTTAACTATGGGCCAAGAGAGAGTTTCTTCACTAGGCCTGCTATGTATTGAAAGTGATTTGACTCGCGAAATGGACTTCGACGACATACTGCATGAATTCGTCGAATCAAAATCACGAAAAAAAAACTTATTGTAAAAATTTGTGTAAAAAGGTTGTTAAAACTGTTATAAGGTTTTTTGTATCACATTGTAGTTTGTCTCTGTGTCTGTGAACTCTTTTTCTTATTGTAGCATACAGTATTGATCCTTTTCTTGTGTCTATTTTTATTATATTTTATGATCGTAGGCCCTTGGCGTTTCGTAGGCCCTAGGCGAGTGCCTAATGTGCCTTATGGATAATCCGGGCCTGGGTGGACACATTTATTGTGATTTTGGTTTAGTTTTATATTTAGTGTTTCGTTTGTTTATTGTTGAGAGAAAAAGATCTGTAGGTGGCACTTCCAACAATTAAGGGCCAAACTAAGATCAGATTTGAATTTCTTGTATTAAAAAATTCATAAATACCAATTTTCGTCCAAATATAGACCTTATTTCAAAAATTATTTACGAGAAACAAAAATAAAAATAAATTGTTAACACCCTGTATCTTAAAAATCAAGCGTTTGCGGACAAATGCTTATATAAACTTTTCACCTTATAAATAACTGAGGAATCGTCTTGTAAAATATCGGACACTTATTAAATAACACCCTGTATAGTAAAACAACTCCCTGATGAACAACTTCGAGAAATTTTAGTGGATTGCGATTTTGCCTGTACTGAGATTAAAAGCATCTTGGACGTTGTATCATCAGGTAAGGTACTCCAGCATTCTCTAAGAAGTAAACAAGTAGTCCGCAGATAATGCACCTGCGTTGATGATATTTATTTGTATAAACTTGACAGAAACAGGCCCAGTAGTTTAAAATCTTAATAAACGATGATTTGAGCTTGTTAAACTGTGAGATGCGTTACTTGGTTGACAGTCTCACAATATATTTTTAGTAAAACATCAACCCACTCTAAGCACATAAATTTTACTCAAATATATTCAAAACAAACTTCTTTATTACTGCTACGTGATGACCTGCATACAGTTATACATACAAAATATTAATTATATAAATGTTAGTTGTTTAGTTATGTACAGTGCCTGCACTAATTGATGTCATGCATTTGTAAACATTATGCTTACCTTGTTCAGTGATTTCAGTACAAAATATAAAGTGTGGGTAATTCATACAATATTATACGGTAGGCATTCTCTGAACAATATTATAAAGGAATTGTTATTGTTGAAAGTTATCTTTTAGCAATTTGCTAGAGTTCCTTATATCTTTCTCTTGTTCAGTATTAGCCCGTTTTTCTCAAAACGTATTTTTATCGAAATTGTTTTCCCGTTCTCTCAATAACTAGGTATATAAACTTATACGGCGTTGTTATTAAGGCATGTACTTCTCTACCGAACTTAAACTCATTTGGAGCAATTAGTTGGATAATGCCAGTATTAAAACCTGAAGCCGCCATCGTAACTTTACCTATAATGCACTTTGTACAATCTTTCCGTGCCATTTGGTAAATGGGAATTTTCCTAGTTGGCACTAAAACAAATATTTTTTTTCGAAAGCTTCTCAATAAACTTTCTTAAAGGTTCGATTATAGTTGGTTGGCAATATTGTAAAAGACAAGGAAGGAAGTGTAGTAGGACTGGATTTTTTATTGCTTTATGCCCAAATGTTACCGTCCCCAGAGTACTGCTCACATATTTGGAGCTCTGCTGTCAAACATACTCTAAGAGTGCTGCATTCCATTCAAAAAGGAACCATTCGCTTAATCTGACAAACAATCATAAAAGCTTTGAACATCGAGGTCAGGTTGGTGGAATTTTCTCAAAAATAAAGATTTTTTGAACCAAAATTAGTAAATCTCATATTCTAAACGCTTTTATAACCTTTATAAGTCTAGAATTTTTTATCTACTCTATGATTAAAAAGTGTATCTATTATACATTCAGTTCCAAAAAAAGTGACGCATCTAATTTTTGTTGCAATTTTGAAGCTTTGTCATATCTGAACGAATGGACCAACTTTTATTATCTTTCCATTTGTTGGTAGGTAATTCCGTTACCTTTAAGAAAAAAATAAACTGGTAAACATTTTTTCAAAGCTCCCTGGATGATAGTGGAAAAATTCAAGCCTTATTATTTTCTTAATTTTTGACTCGCCCTGTGCGTCAATCAAGTAAATATATAGAAAGCGCTTACACTCTATAGGAAAGTCGCTTCTTATACGAGCATTTTGATTTTTTGTTCATTAATGTATCTCTAAAATTGTCCGAATTACAGCTTTTTTGCTGAAACCTTACGTTTATCCCACAAATGTAATTTATTGTAGGGTCACATTGCCTTTAAAAAAACAATTGCCCTTGCCATCGCAATTACTCCATATTTGACCCTTTGTCGTTGTGTCATTAAAAAAGTCAATGTCATTATAAAAGTTTTAGTGGCTAAAATTACATAAAATGGCTCAAATAAGTTCAGAACAAGTAGCAGCATCAGTTACTTTAGTTAACGATGGGCGTAGTAAACGTTACGCCGCTCGTGCAGTGGGTGTTCATGAAGCAACTGCTCGTAGAGCAATCCACAAGTACAAACAAACAGGAAGCACTACTCGAAGGGTTGGTTCTAGTCGCCCTTGAAAAACTTCTCCAAGAGATTATCGCTTCTTGAGATTAAGGATATTACGTGAACGATCAAATACTGCGGTAAATGTTCAGCAAGATCTTCGCCAAATTCGGGGTGTTACGATAAGTAAGCAAAACAGGTATGTCGACGTCTAAACGAAGTCAATTTGAAAGCTAGGAGACCTGCAAATGGTCCCAAATTATTGACACAACGTCGTGCTGCTAGAAGAAACTTCGTTAAAAATTATGGACAATGGAATATTCGTGAATGGTCGAATGTCTTGTTTACGGATGAATCACGGTTTTGCCTTAACATGGTGGATGGAAGGAAAAGAGTATGGAGAAGGACAGGTGAAAGGTTTAATCAGAATTTTATAACAGAATGTGAAAGTTATAATGGTGGGTTGGTTATGGTGTGGGGAGGGATTTCAATGAATGGAAAGACACCCCTCCATGTTTTCCATTGAGGCAGTCGACGACAGCGCTAATCTATGCTGACATTTTACAGCAGTATGTCTTACCTCATGCAGAGTTAGTGGGCAATAATTTTATATTGATGCAGGATAATGCCCGACCACACACCGCAGCAATTGTTCGAAAGTTCTTAAAAGCTACGGATATCACCACATTACAGTGGTCTGCCGGAAGCCCCGATATGAACCCTATAGAATATTTGTGGGACGAACTAGGGAGAAAGGTACGTTCTCGCCAGAGGCCTACTGAAAATCTCGCAGAATTAGCATATGCATTAGTGGAAGATTGGAATCGTATACCAATGGAAACAATACGAAACCTAATTTCTAGTATGCCGCGTAGATTAGAAGCTTTTAGAGTTGCTAGGGGAGGCAATGCATGGTATTAAGCAGTTATCCTAGTTTATAATATTGTGTTTAATAAAAATGTTTTTAAAATTCGTATCTGTTAAAAACTGTTTCTCGATAAATTCATAAAGTTGGTAATATGCAAGGTTTCAGCAAAATAGCTGTAATTCGGACAATTTTAGAGATAGATTAATGAACAAAAAATCAAAATGCTCGTAAAAGGAGCGACTTTCATATAGAGTGTAAGCGCTTTTTATACATTTACTTGATTAACGCACAGGGTGAGTCAAAAATTAGGAAAATAACATGGCTTGAGTTTTTCCTGCAGGGGGCTTTAAAAAAATGTCGACCAGTTTATTTTTTTCTGAAAGGTAACGGAATTACCTACCAACAAATAGAAAGATACTAAAAACCGGTTCATTTCCTTGCCTTTTTAATAAGTCAACACCTAATGGAAATAAAGGGGGTTCCGAAAAACCGAAGATTTTCAAAATCAATATCTAGATTGATAATAATGCTATTATACCAAATAAAAGTTTCGAAAAAGGGACACTCTGTACATTGGTGGCAAAAGCTTTCTTCATGTACTTATAAGCTCTTAGCAAAAGATATATATCCTTCAAAGGTTAAACTTTTCAGGTTAGTTCAGGTTAGTTGTGCTGTGCTCTCTCACATCATTACTTTGATTTATCTATTATAATACTCATATATGTACACACCCCGAATAAGGGATGTTAATGTAGTCTAACAATTATTGATAGTGTATCATAAAGTCCACGTCAACCTCCCTCTACCCCCCCCCCCTCTAGGTTATGACGATTCCTGTTTAAGTTCGAATTTGCCGCCTTTGGACTTGACAGTTGATACCCGGAAATACGAAATTTTTAAATAATACAAAAAATAAATTTATAGTACTGATATCAGAGATACCCTCCATTTTATTGCAACATTCGCTTTGAACAGCATTAATTCTTAAGTCATGTTCCTAATTTGTGCCTCTTTTACCAAAAAGAAAAGAAAAAAAGAAAATTTGCAACGTAGACCTAAGTAAATTCATATAATTTAAATAATAAGCCATGAATATGGAGAATTTGGTGAGTACTTGATTATTTTCCACATACAAAATTAAGTCTAAATTATGAGACCATAGATTATGATAACTCCGTATACAATTTTAAATGGAAATAATTTTCTCCTTTCAGATGACCCCAACTTACTCAATGACGTAAATTGTTTTAACACATTTTAATTTCCCTCCCCCCCCCCCCTTTTACTTTATTACTATTCTTATTAAAAAATTCTGACCCACCAAATATAAATCATGTTCCCTCTCTGAGTTGACTCATGAAACGTTGATTTTATTGAATTTTCATTATAGACATCTATACATCATATCATAACTATAAATGATTCCATTTGGAATTTTGTCCTCTATTACAATTTTCACATCTAATTTCCTTCATTGCTAAAAGTAGCATCATGTTAGTGATTATCTTCTGTCGAGTCCATTGGCTGCATAAGGTACACGTTATGACCATGTATTGTTGAACCACTTCGTTCCCCCTTTTAATTTGTTTTAGTTTGTTTATTTAGGTACATCCTAAAAAACATAATTCTTAATTATATGGTTGCTCAAGATGACTTTGACTAAAGTCGAAACTAGTACAACCTAAAATCACATTAAATTATGTACACTCTTTAATCCTTTTTTCACCCTAAAGGGACAAATATATTTTAGTTTGGTGGTATAGACAGACCTTGTTTTCTTTTTCTTTCCAGCTTTAATTAGTTTGCCTTTTACTGCACTCCTGCAGGAATAAAATACGAGCAGGTGTTTTAAATATGTCGTTATTTTTTAGTTTAGGACCCAGCTCCGATAAGATCTCTCAGTGGATTCAAATAAATCTCAGAGTACCTACCAATGAATAAAAGTATTTTATATTTTCTTTAAATACTAAAACACTTTCTAAGATTGACTTCAGTTATATAGCAACTGATATAACACATTTTTGAACAAAACGCGAAATACCATCAGGGCAACATTTAGCTATCAGAAAACAGAAAATGTATTTTTGAATTAAACTAAAGACCAATTATTTATAATAAATTGAAGTATGATTGCTTCGTTACTCAGGAAGCAAGAGCATTTTATTTATTTACAACTAGTAAATTAAGTCAATTGCAGGAAATAGTATATCCTATAAACCTAGTTCATAAGAATCTTATACTCAGTATTTGATAATGTACCTACTTTTTTAATAAACAATTTGATAACTGATAATTAAGTATATTTCATTTGATAATACTTACTAGGTTACAAAATACGAGATACAATAATTTCATAAGAACCTAACACTAAGTAAACAATCTTAGTACGGATATCTACATATTGCACCCATGGAATTCTGACCCATGTATAAAGTTTATAATTTTTCCTATTTAAAATCATTCTTTAGCTGATTTTACAATCACCCGACACTTTAAATCAATACGCATAGTCTGTGTTAATTTACGCTTATATAACCTTTCCTTTGGAAAATATACGCCACAATCATAGTCGAATATATTATGGAATTATTCATATGTCCACCTTGGCCTTAACCTTGCGGAAGCAAGAGGTTAAGAAATGTATGTCGTATTACTACAGTTGTCGTTACTATGCTAATAAATTTACTATTTTAGACGTCTTTAAGTAGCGCCATCTTCGTACAAGCATTTAAAGTTGCAGTAGCAAATCTAATAGGTAATAAACAGCACATTAATATGTGCAAGCAGTACTAGCTTGCCAATAGTTTGGGTACTCTCTCCTAGATGAAAGCAGAATCGAAAAATACCATGGCACTGAAATGACTAAAGATTTTTCAGTATTTATCTAAAGTGTAAACTGTAAACTACCCCTAAAAAGGGTAATTTTATTTAATTAATAAATATATAGGAAGTAAAAAAGGGATTTTCTATTTTGTCTTACTGATAATACACCAGAATACCGTTTACACCTTTACAGAGTGGCGAAAAAGTAACGCATAATGCCTGTAATTTTTGATTTACCTTATATACGAAGAAGTGACCTTTGTGAAAGTTGTTCAGTCAATTATTCCCCACATTTCTACTTGCATGAATTTCTGGATTGGTTGCCATAGAGACTAACTTACTTTTTTTAAATGGAACACTCTGAATATGATTGCATATTTGGATTCTACTGGGAAAACTCTGAATTTTTTGTATTTCAAATGTTTACCTATCTTCAGGCGTTTCCGAGATAATGCCAGCTCAAAAATGAAAAACTTCCTAATTTTAATTATTCCTACCTAATTGTCAGTTGAGTCAAGGTGTTTTCATAATAGTGACCTAAGAGGTGTCAATTTTGAGTTCCTGTTTAATTTTCCGTTATCTGATTTCTTATTTGTTTACACTATGGTCCATCTGAATGAGAAACAACGAGTTGAAATTTTAATAATGAGCGGTTACGGAAATATGAAGAGATCGCAGTATCGGGTTTGTCAACTTGTCAATGAATTATATTCAAATAGGCCTCCAATAAATCAGTCAACGGTGTGTCAAGTGGCAAAGAAATTACGAGAAACAAGCTGTGTCAGGGTAGCCGCTAGATCAGGTCGGCCTAAAACAGTAACCGGGGGGATAAAGCTTTGAACGTCATGCTCTCAATACATGAAAATCCAACACAATCATTCAGGCCGATGGCAATGGATTTTAATCTGTCTCATGAGTCAGTGAAAAATTTGTTTAAGTAGAACAAGTTGCATCCCTACAAGATAAAGTTGGTGCACGAGTTAAACGAGGACGATTTTAATAGAGAGCTGAATTTTGTGAGCTGATGATGGAAAGATGTAATAACGATAATAACTTCGCAACAAATATCATTTTCTCTGATGAAGCTACTTTCCGTTTAAATGGCATTCTTAATAGACACAAGTATCGTTATTGGTCTGCTAAGAGTACTCACTGGTTCCAGGAAGTTCATACTCAGAGGCCCAAAGAAATTAATGTTTGGGTGGGCATAGTTGGTAGACATATTGGATCACATAATTCCTTTTTGCAGAAAGGTTTTACGGGGTGTAAATAATGGCATAAACGAACAGGTATAGTTCCAACAAGATGGAGCACCTGCGCATTATGCGGCAAATGTTAAACAATACATAAGTAAACAATTTCCAGGACGTTGGATAGGCAGAAAAGGTGCTATTTAGTGGCCAGCGCGATCCCCGGACTTAACCGCGCTCGACTTCTTTTGTGGGGACACTTAAAGAACCAAGTGTACGTTAACTGGCGAAATGACGTAGAATCTTTAAAAATCAGAATAAGTGCTGAAATTCGGGCTATGCCAAAAGACTTCCTTTTAAACGTTGTAGACGGGTGCAGGGATCAACTGGCGCTCTGCTTAGCAGAAAATGGTGGTCATTTTGAGCACCTGATCCACTGAAAAGGTTTCACTTGTTTATTATTCCGATGTTAAGTTGTTCAATTTTCTTGCCTATTTATTTTGTTACTATAAAGTTTCTTACAATTTTAAATAAATAAACATTTGAAATACAAAGTATTTAATATTTATATTTATATTTAGTTTTTTCAGTAGAACCCAAATATGCCATCATATGCAGGATATTTCGTTTAAAAAAAGTAGGTTGGTCTCTATGGCAACCAAACCAGAAATGACAGAAAAAATTCATACAGGTAGAAATGTGGGAAATAATTTACTGAACAACTTTCATAAAGGTCACCTTTTCGTATACGAGGTAACTCAAAAGTTACAGTCATTATGCGCGACCTTTTTGTCACTCTGTATACACAGTACCACAGAAAATAGAGCTACTATATTTTCTGTGTCTATATCATTTATACATTTATAAACTAGTATTCAGTATGATTAGGACAATAGTAATGCTTAAAGAAGAGAAAAGGGCATCTAAAATAATTATGAAAAAAAATACGTATTTTATTTCGTGTTCAAAATATTTTATTACCTGTATTCTCTGATTATGGTGACAATTTTTTGTGATACTTGATCTCATTTGATTACAGACGAGTCCCAAGGGTACAGATTACATTATTAGGTGAGAAATCCTATATTATCTTTTATAAGAAAGTACATGCTATAAGCATTTGTTTGTTTCTTTTACGCAATTTATTTTGTGTTTTCATTTTAACAAGTATAAAATAGCTGAGTTAGTTTTTATCCCCATATAAAAAATCCCTATTCCCTTTGCTAATCAAAAATATGATTAGCACAGTCTGCCTAATAACTGGGGTCAACAAACTTTGATGAATCCGGGATTATATAGAAAATTCTGAATAAGTGTTTCATATAAAATATCACCAATTTAGGAGAATTTGTAAAATTCTGATGTCTGCTTCTTTTTGTTTCTATGGTATGTTCAGGTTAGTTTAAATTACTTCTTTTTTGTTTTTCAGTGCGTGGCAATAAATTGATATAAATAAATTTGTCCAAAAATTATTATTAACACGGTGAAATGGAATAAACTTTTGCAGAACTAAAAATTAGCCGCCGCTGTTGGATTACAAATTAATGAACACTTTTTTACGAAGAGCTGGGTATCTTTCTTGTCAACTTTCCTGCTATTTTTCGCAATTAATCCTTTCTTAACAATTTTTTAGTCCTTCAAACGTCCATTCGCCTTTCAAGGCACGACGCTTCCACTTTTTCTTGTGTCATAATCCGTGCCTCATTAGGCTTAAAATTATTTATCCCGAAAATTGTCTTTTATTCGGAGAGGCGATAATTCAAGGGAATAAACTCTTTTAAATTTATTTCGCTTTGAGCCTGAACATTCTGGTTATCACGTAAGATGAAAATAGTTGTTTTTTATATACTTATTAAATTTTTGACAAGAGTAACTTGACATTATAATTGTATATTAAATGAAAGAAAATTTTTGATTTAAGTAAAAGTTTTATGAAGCATAATTTAAGCGCACGCGTGCATGCTAGACAACAATCTGCTTGCGCTAATAGCTTTATAAAACATGTTCTTTATACTATATTTTCTATTTTGCATTTAAAAAACTTAAATTTTATATTTTAACAGAAAATGTCATACAAATTTTCTTGCACGACGAGACCTTAAGCCGAGTCTTGTAATCACATAAATGATTTAATATTATTCTACTTGTTTAGTACACATTTTCATATACGCTATAACTATTATTATTATTATTATAATGATTATTTCTGTAAAAATAAAGTGAATAGAGAATACAGGTAACAACAAATTGTATTAGCTTGGCAACAGGCATAGGTACAATTACCACTAAACTGCTTCGCTCAATCAATGTCACAGTTGTGTCTGGAATGGAATGGATTATTTGTACATGAGTGGCACCACCAAAAATAACAGTCTGTTGAGTTAACCGGAGAATACACTGGGCAAGAGTCCAGTTTTTTTAAATTTTAGGTTGTTTGCTAATTTCAGATCGATGAATTTATTTAAATTTATAGGTTACAATAATTTTTCAACGCCACTTTTAGTTCTTTGGAAGCTTGATTTGGTTTTGGATAAAATTAAGTAAAAATAGGTTCTATTTTCATCGTGTTTGCCATGGATTCCGACAAAAAGAAGAGAGAAATAACGCTGTGTAAGCTTTACTGTGGAAGAAAGATTCTTTATAAAACAAATCAAATGAAATCAAAATATGCCTTTTTGTCATAAAGTAATATTTTTATCGACAAAGCCTTTTTTAAAATTAAATTAACAATAAAATATAATAATATAGTAAAACTTAAATTATCGGAATACAAAAAAAAAATGCAAATAACTATAACAAAGTATCACCAAAAAATTCATCTAGAGTATAATAAGCTTTTTCCAATAATAAATTTTTAACATTTTTTTGAACATTTTAAAATTTGACATTTTCTTAATAAAATCTGGAAGATAAATAAAATTTTTTTTAGAATCATAAATTATGGATTTTTTACAAGACTCGAAGAAGGAATACCTATACAAACATATATTAAAGGTTTGTGTTGTATTATAAGTATGTGAATTAATACTATTTCTATGCTTTTTATGAATTAAACAAACTGTCTCCAATATAAAAATTGAAGTTAGTGTTAAAATTTTTTGTGAGATAAATAGAGTTTTACAAGAATCTCTAGATCTAGCTTTGCACAAATATTTTTGTAAAATAAAAATTGAATTTAGAAGATATTGGCTTGAATTTCCCTAGAAACAAATTCCATATCTCAAAAGAGATTCTATTAAAGCAAAATAAACATATTTCGAAGAACCGCCATATTCATTTCATGAGAAAGTACTCTCAGGGCATAACATCCTGAAGCTAATTTTCTACATAACTTCTTGATGTGTTCATTAAAAGAAAGATTTTCAGTAATATAGATTCCTAAAAATTTTATAAATTTGGGGTTAGCTAACTTTGTGCTCGATATAAAAATTAGTGTTGGGAAAAATCGTATTATTTTAATAATCGGATTATCAGGTTATGAATGATTTCAATAATCTCATTATAATTCAAATTATATATCATTCATAATAGACATTGAATATGCGCGGTCAAATAATGAAACCCGGCACTAAAAAAAGATCAGCTGTTTGAAACTATTTTAATAAAGTCAGAGCGACAGAGCGAGTCTGAAAAAAAGAGCAAGATCTCGCTCGCGAGCTGTGGCAACGCCGGCTAAGGCCTGGCAGATCGCAGGACGATTTTGGGTTATTGAATTGCGAACATTCAGATTCTCATCATTCGAATCAAATAATTCGAATTATGTTTTCATAATCGGATGATGACGATTATTTGAAAAATCGGATTATCGATTATTTTTAATTCGAATTATCCCATCACCAATAAATGTATTAGAAAATTAAAAAAAAAAAAACTAAAAATATCTCGATAAATGAGAGAAATTTAATTTGAAATAAAATAGCAATGGGTGCTATACTATACAGGGTGTTTCAGAAGTACGATATATAACTTAAGGGGGTGTTTCTCTATGATATTTTAAAAGAAAAAGTTAACATGAACATGTGTCCGGAGTTGCCCCGTTTTTGATATACAGGGTGTTAAAGTTTTAAAGTAAATATCCTTTTCCCAATTTTATTGAAATTCGGTACCGCTATTCATATTGATAAGGGGCTTAACTAACCCTAACTAGATTAAATTTATTAAGTTCATTGACGTCCCGTGGAGCACCTTAACGGACATTATTGACAAAATAATGTACACCACTGACTTTTTCCTAATTTTGATATTTTTTATCGGATTTACCAACTAATGTTACAACTTTTCTGTTTCTTGAATTGTTTTCGTATCTTGCTTCGTTCTCGAGAGAAAAAATAAAAAATTAATTAAAACATTCAAATTAAAAACAAAATTATTTTTTTAAATAATAATACAAAAAAAAATGCAATAATTAATCAAAGCAAGTGATGGAAATGATAAAACGTAGATTGCAATCGTCTCGTCACGTTTAAAAATGCCTGTATTATTTCGTATCGCATTGCAACTTTCAATAATTCGAATTCTTAAGTCGTTTTCATCTAGTACGGGCGCCAGGGCCGCATTTAGAATTCGGAGGCCCTGGAGCCAAAATTTGGTGGAGGCCCCTAAATTTTTTTCGTATATAGTGGAGTATACTCAAGTAAAATAATATGAATACGTACAGCATATGAAGAAGTTTATTCTTGTAATATATTTGCACACTGACAATCGTTTATTAATTCTAATTAAATAAAAACTTTGCGCGATTTCTTATTAGCAAAAGTGTGACTTACTTATCACCAAGAATTTCGCACTATTTTTTTTCCAAAATATAAATTTTTTAAAAACATTCAATCGTTCCAAAACAATCATCTGCGTTAAAAGTGAATGACACACTCACAACACACGTACTTTAACTTGAGTGAGTTATAAAACGCACTCCACTTATTGACATCACGCGGGAAATTTGAATGCTGCTTATAAAAATTGAAATTTTACACACAATGTGAGTTTTGGAACGCATAGCTCAACTAACTTACTTTGCGCTGGAAATTTGAATATGACTTATGAATGACCCTTGCTAATAATAAATTACACTAGAAAACATTTCTTAGTTTCTATCGAATTTGGGATCAATTATAAAACATAGCAATCATTTTTCTATTTTATCCGAATTGGTGGGGGCCCTCAATTGGTGGGGGCCCTGGGGCCATGGCCCCGTTGGCCCCGTCCTAAATGCGGCCCTGATGGGCGCCTTGTTTAAAAGAGAGTCTAGGTAACCTCCATGAATAATAGTCTAGAGCAAGGCTGGCCAAACCCAGGCCCGCGGGCCTCGAAGTGGCCCGCCAAGACATTTGAATTTGCCCGCCCGAACTTCGGTCGGCTAGCTAGCCGGCTCGCAATGGCACTGCTTCCACTTGATTGGTTGGTTAAAACGTTCTGAAATTTTTGGTCGAAAAACAATCATTGCCAGCAGAGAGAGCTCTACTTGAAAATTCATTATGGCTGTGTGATCTTGCATTTTATTTTATTATTTATATTATTTTTTATACATTACAGTACCTTAATGTCCTTAACCTTAAATTGCAAGGAAAGATTGTTCTCTTCCAACAATGTTCAACTTGATCAATGGCTTCAAAGGGAAGTTGGACTTGTTTGCAGCAAACTTAGAGAGAAATAAAATCGACCATTTTCCCACATTTGCTAGTGTAAAAGAAGAATTAAAGATCACTGCCCTTGATATCCCAAAGTACCTATCAAAAATAAAGTGTTTAAGAGAGTCTTTTGAAAACAGATTCCAGGATTTTGAATTAGACAAGAGAAATATTCGGCTGTTTATAAACCCATTTGCCATCAGTTCTACTAACCTGCTTGAATATCCAGCAAACATTCAGCTTGAAGTGACAAATATTCAAAACCACACTGCCCTGAAACTAATTTTCTACGAAAATGTAACTTCCGAGCAACTAACAGAAAATTTTGTAAGTTTTTGGAAAAGGGTTTCTAGTGAAGATTTTCCAACATTGCGCGACCTTGCTATGCAAATTTTATACAGGTTTGGTTCCACCTATGTGTGTGAAAAAACATTTTCAACTTTATCATACATCAAAAATAAATATCGCACATCTCTCACTGCAAAACACATTTCTGATTTAATTGTCCTATCAACATAAGACTTAAAACCAAATATCGACAAATTAATATCAGGAAAACCTCTTCACAGCTCACATTAAAAAATAGAAATAATGTTTTCATTATTATGTTACTTAATTTCATTTACCAATAAAGTAAATTAAAGCATATTTTGTCTTTTTGTGTATAATGTGGTATTTGTATAATAAACTTTATGTGTACTTACCTATATAAAACCTTTGTATAAATATGGTATTTGGCCCGGCGCCGCTGCAGTCTATGAAATTTTGCCCACACGGAAAATCTATTGGCCAGCCTTGGTCTAGAGGATGCAGGTCGGGACTGCGAGTTTCCATTCAATCGAGGTGGTTAATAGTATGATCCAATAAGATTTATTTACATTTACCGAAAATTGTTGCTGTAAACGATCTTCTCTAGTTTTGTGAAGATTATCGTCCGCCCAAAAATATTTGTTATAAAAATTTATAATGGTTTTTATTGAAAAAGAGGCATCAGCAGCAAATAAAATGTTCGGTAAAAAATTGTTTTACCACCCACTAAAATCAAACCTTGGCTAAAATCACGGGGAAGCAGAGCTTGCACCCATTGAATATAGTGTGGGTATGGTCGATAAAAACGCAAAACCATCCAAATAGTTGTTGCACTTGATTGAAGTTGCACTTAATGAAACACTAGCCCCAGTATCGCTATGGAAAACGGATAGCTTTCTTAGACCCAAGAAGTCTAAAATTTTGGAAAAAGAACACAGAGCAATTTTTGCTCGAAGCTAATGAAGAACTTATTTGATCAAAGGTAACAACTCTTTATTTTCTGTTTTAGTTACTGGTCTTCTTTGGTTGATCTCCAAATATCTCGTTTTGGAATTTAAAACAGTTTTAAATCATAGTTATTGTATAGAAAATGCAATTTTTGGTTTATTATTACTTATCTTTGTTTTATTTCTTTTTTTCTTAATGAAGGTAGCAATATTACTGGGACTTTCCGGTGCTTGTCATTGTGATGAGTTACTAACTTAATCATAGATAATGTTCAGGACAAAGAACAGTACTTGCTTGTAAGAATTCAAGAAACGAAAACAGAAAAATCGGGAAATTTCACCGTATTATATGACGGATTTTCAGTAAACCATGTCGATTTAATTTAAAAATATATTGAATTAGGACCAAAATTATCAAAAGCAAACTTATATACTGGGCATAGCTTACGTCGCTCTTTGGCGATTAATTTTAAACGTCATTTTGAATGGAAGTCATAAACTTTTGCTGAGGGTTACAATGAAGACTCGATATCCAATAAAATCGAAATTGCTAATAAAATACAACAAGTGCATCATCAAGCTCGTAGCACGAACAAGAATACAACCTGCTGTATCAGCATACCTAAAAAAAAGTACTGACACGAATTTAAACAATGAGATAAAGCCGTTACTATATAATAATGTCGGATATGGATTGGTAGAAAAGTATTTGATTAGAATGGTGAAATAAACCATGCAAGCTGTAGTGTGGCTTATTTGGAGCAGTTGGATATAATATATGATAAGGAGTAGTGTTATTATGGGTTGGAATAAAGGCTTCGATTTTTAATAGAGAGGTCTGAAATTCTTACTCTAAGTGAGATTCTGCAAATTTTTGCAAGCTTCCAAAAGATCAGCAAAGTCAGCAAATACGGAACCACTTTTCCTAACTAATAGCGGTCAGAAAACATTATAAAGATCATTTTCAAAGTGGAATTGTTCACATAACGAGGTACTTGAGAAATCTCTGCCCAATTGGGGTTTCAAAAATAATTCATTTAAATCACAAAAGTTTACCTTTTCTGTAACTGTCGAAATTGCAAACCCATCACCCGAAGCGTGCTACTTTCCATCGACTTCCACTATTTCACTTATTGTTTACTTTATTAGTAAAAAGTGTATAATTATATATAAGGGGTCTAGCTTGGCAACCTACAGACATTACCATTCTTTTGGCGAGTCGTTAGACTGTTCCTTCTTTCTTAGAGAAAACTTATTCTCACAAGTTTACTAGGTTGTTCCATTTTATTGAACTAAAGTTATAATAACCAATTTATAATTATCTATAGTATGTATCCGCTTATGCTTTCTTCTATTTGATCATTAAAGAAAAATAGATAAAGGTAATCTTACTTGTTTTGTTAACTGGTTAGCAACCCCGAAACCGATTTTCTTAAGATTATGAATTAAATTAATCAACTTTACTAAATCAATAAAATTCTGAGCTAGGTTCTGACGTGACAACATTGTGAATTATGAGCAGTGAATTATGAGCAGCTCTATACCTATAAAATCGCATCAATAGTGTACCCATTATATGAAAGTGTTGGATAAAATAATTTTGTTGTCCATGTTATGCAGCCAAACATACAGGACTAGAAAAGGAGATTTTAGTAGTCACAACTTACTATGTCATACTTTAACAGAATAAAATATTTGATAAATAACCGACGAAAGTTCTTGACTGCTGCTTTTTATGACTTTTTTACTCTGGTCGATACTGGAATTATCGCCTACGGCTTATAAACCATTACACGATGTAAAGACATTCTACTAAGCCAATCCAGTGACAAACATTTGAAACCGTTCTAATTTAGTGGAGTGGCTTGGGTCAATGGCTGAAGACATTTTATTTTCTCTATTCATACGATGCCAATATGGAATTGGCTTAGTGGAATGTGTTCAACTTAAACCTCTAGTAAGGTACTTAGTAAAGTGTGGAGAAATCAAAAAAGAAAAGAAAAAAGTTTTTCATCTTAACAGATTAAAGATGTTTTCCTTAAAAAGGAATCTTTAAAAAAGTCTATCATAAAAATTGTTCTTAAGTAGGTACGTCAAAATTTAACAAGTGACATTAAATATCTTGCTCAGATATCGATTCTTTTGTGACTTAGTTACGAGCAGTTTTTTTGATAGCTTATCATAATGAATCCCAAGTTTACTGAAATACCCCTAATTTGACTTCATTAGCATAGTCAACCTTATTAAAAGGGCGCCCATTAGTAGTGATTTAAATGATCTTTTACACCTGTTCTATTGGATACTTTATCGCGTCTTCATGTTGATTATGACCCAGAATCTTTTATACTCACCTTACGAACACTTTCTTTTCTTTCAGCGACAGATGTTCGTGGGACCTGCTAAACTATTTTAAGCGAACTGACGCAAAGAGTTTTACTTCTGGTGTCTTCAGCCACTACTTATATTGACTGTAAGTTTTTGGTTCTGAAATTTGGCAAAAAGTCACATGATTTATAGCGTCTAGTAAGTAATTAGTAATAATAGGAATATACCTATGTATATTTTTGTTAATCAATTACATACGCTGCACGAAAATTTCGTTAAGGTATTCTGCGAGCGGTGTGTATGTGAAGGAAGGATACAATAATTCAAGTTGGTCTTAAATCTTGGGAAGTTTAAGAAAATGACCTCAGAAACGTCGTTCTAGAGTGATGACGTTCCCCAGATGAAGAAAAGCTTTCTTCAGGTTTCTATGAGGCTACCTTAGCTCTGACCGCAACGCCATGACATTATATTACTACCCAAGTTGACGCCCAACAAATGATTAACTTAGCAACCTAGTGATATGCCATGATTATATTTGATCGTATAATAATATATACAGTGTGTATCAGCCAAATGGAATAAATTCGATAATAAACACATGGTGGCGTGTCCGAAAAAAACGCTCGGACACGTCGATTGGTATTTCTAGTTGCGCATTTTTTTCAATAAAAATTTTTACGCAGGGTGTGTCATGCAACAGTGCCCAATACTAACTTTCTTATTTTAAATACAACACTCTGTATATTATTCAATTTTTGGATTACTCAGAAAACTTTAGACATATTTCGTGTAGGTACAATATCCTACACCTATCTTGAAGTGTTTCGGAAATATTAAGTGTTTTCAGATTTATTGCAAAAATTAACAACACACCAAAAAAACAATAAGTAATGCTGTTTATTTCCTGATAATGTAAAAAACAAAAAAAAAACATTAATGTAGGAGATGTTGAAAATGCTCGCCGCGAACGTGTTGGTAACATCCTAATCTTAAATAGAAATTTCTTCTAACGTTACTGAACATCTCAGGCGTGACCGATCTAATCGCAGGCGTTATTCGTCTTCTTGAGTCAGCTAAGTCGAGGGGTTTAGTTTTGTACACAATATTTTTGACATAACCCCATAAAAAGAAGTCTAATGGCGTCAGATCAGGGGATCGTGCTGGCCATTCCTCGATTCACGCCTCCCTATCCACCTATTTATAAATAAGGATAATAAAAAAGTTAGTATTGGCCACTGTTACATGACACACCCTGTATAAAAAGGTTTTATTGAAAAAAATGCGCAACTAGAAATACGAATCGATGTGTCTGAGCGTTTTTTCAGACACGCCCTTATGTGTTTATTATCGAATTTATTCCATTTGGCGGATACACACTGTATATATAATACGTGTGCTGTCATCAGCGAAGCTTTATCAAATTTTGCTCAGTAGCATTGATGATAAAGATATTTTTCTCTCTAGATTGGTTCGTTCACAGTGTTGATAAAAAGTTAATTTGCGTTTGATAACGGGTGTAATAAAAATTATTTGAAGGGTATACTAGCAACGGTAACATATCACAGTTAACACGAGACTGTAGCTCCATCTGTCCGTAATACCACAATTTTTGGGTTAATCAATTATTTTTATTATCTCTAGAATTATTAGAGAAGATACACCGCTTTATAGCTTGGCATGGTTTTATAAACGTTATTACTGAATACATTTTTATAAATGTATCATTACAATATTAAAATTACATGTGAGTTTATGTAACAAACACTTTTTTTTTGGAAAGTGCTGAAACGTGAAAACATAACCCCCCCCCCCTCCATTACTTCCAAATTTTTAATTATATCATCGGAATCTTATTCCATTCTGCAATTACTGCATTCACCAGTTGATTGTGGTTAACAGGTATGGGTGCGCAACTTCTATAAGGGCATCCCCTAGATCCTCAATGGGATTTAAATGAGGCCTAAAAGGTGGCCATTCCATCAGCTGAATAGCTAGCTACAGTCTACTTGAAGAACAGTTAAAGGTGAAGGTATGCGATAATAAGAGAGATGGAACAACAGTTTGATGTCAACTGTAATAAAATATTCTACGGTTGCTAGTATGAATTTTAATTCAGGAACCATTCGCTTTTGTCTATTTTGCAAAAAGTTTTAGCAACTCTTTCTTGTTTACTTTTATTTAAATAATCGAGATCAACAGCCTCATCGAATGTAAAAGTTTATGTTATAATCTAATCTATAATAAATTACAAGTTGGTTAAAAAAAAAGGAATTTTTTTTGCGGTGCTTCAAAACATCGAAAGTAAAAAGAAAAGAAAGCAGAGAACAGTCCGTCATCTCGCTTATAAATAACACTATACGCAGCTTTCTTCTCTTTATCCTCATACCAAAAAACCAGTCTTCCAGATCGAGGCCACTGTATATCTAGGTAAAGATATCCAATTCATTGAACTTTTGTAAAAAGGAAAAATGAATTAGAGGAAAACGGAGTAAATTTGTACCTTAAAGTAACAAGACTAAATATAGACGATTCCAGTTTACTGTTGAATCACATTAAAGGGATTAAAACCGGATTTTTATTTCAGTTAACGACTGAAATGATTTTTAATGCAAAATAATTAAATACAGTTATCCTCGCAAGTAATCAGATTTATCCGTATCAAGCATGGCCATGTTTGCGTATGAGGGCTCAACTATTTTCGCTCTGAGCAATAAATTGACTGTAGAAAGCCGTATGCGGCGGGTAAAAGTCGGATATAATTATTCCAAGCGCGCCACATTTAACTCTTAACAAAATTAGCCACATTGGCTTATTGCAAGACACTGAAACGACTTACCGAGAACTCTTGGCGATTATTCTAGGTTGGCGGGGCTTCTCAAGGTACCTTCTTTATGGTCACTATAACACGGTGCCACTGGGGCGAAAGTCAGTGATTTTCCAGGTGTAGATACTCTTTCGAGATCAAAGTTCGTACTACTCCCCGAGACGGAGACGGATACCCTTTTCGTCTCTTTTGTGTCTTCTTGTTTAACCAAAGAGTAGCATAACCATTTAACATTAGAAATAGAGAGCTTCCGCAATTGGAATAAATCTTACCATAATTGAACATGCTTGCAACCCTTTAAAGTAGATACTCAGAATAAGTATAGTATTTAGTGATGAATTTGCAAGATTTAAACCAAGCATTTATTCCATTTAAACCAACTTGTATGCACAATTAAGTTAAATTAGTGGACTGCAATGCTTGTAATTCAGTGGAAACGTATGATTGATTAGCTTCGTATTACATAGTACATTCTAGTGCTGGCAACTGAAACCGATTTTTCGGTTAACCGGTTAACCTTTTACCCAAACCAAAAATCGGTTAATCGATTTTTGGTTAATCGGTTTTCGGTCAATCGGTTTTTCGGTTACCTGGTTTTCGGTTAACCGAAAACCGGATACTTATCAGAAGCAGCTGACTGAAGTCGAAAATTAAAAGTAATTAAACAAAACTCCATAAATTATTGAGATAACTATAAAACAAACACTAGTATTTTTATTTAAAAAACAAAAGTAAACTCAACATAAAATATAGTACAATAGAAACTTAAATAAGATTTAAAATAAAACTTAAACTCAACTTAAGCTAGCTTAAGCAAGTGTTTTGTTTATTAATTTTATATTTCATAAATATTTAAATAATATTTATACTTATAGAAATATCCGTGGTCCAATAGATAGTAAAATAGTAACCTAAACCTTAAACCTTAAACCACTTGATCAATTTACTAGGAAGAGTTCGGTTAACCGAAAACCGATTAATCAAAAATAGATTAATCGAATGATCGGTTTTTGGCGTGTCTTAACCGCGGTTAACCGATAACCGGTTTTCCGTTTGAACCAAAAACGCGGTTAACCGAAAACCGGTTAACCGATTTTCGAGTAATCGGTTAACCGGTTTCAGTTTACTCGGTTAACCGGTTTTAAAATCGAGTTTTGGTTAATCGATTTTAACCAAAAACGGTTTTTTAGAAACCGATTAATCGGTTTTGATTTTTTCCGGTTTTTGCAAGCACTAGTACATTCAGTAACTAAATCAAACAACTAAATGCTGATTTAATTTAATCCATAATTTGAAATGCTTGTAATAAAATGCTGCTAAAAATATTCATGTAGATAGAACAAAAGGTGGAAGCGTGTATAAACGCTGGGAAGAGTTTTATCTGGATTAACCTAATAAGAATTGATGCTTGTATACGACAAGTCTATAAATAACGAATGATTCTGTACAAACAAACGTCTATAACACACAACAACCAAGCAAATAGATTTAGCAGTATTGATTTACCCAGGCTTCCCCACAAATTGTACGATCGACGAGAGAAATTTGTTGGAATTCGGGTCAATGTTACACTGAAAAGCGGATGTATCAAAACATTTTCTTGGTTTATTTTTTAATTCTTTAATTATTTATTGATTTTTGTACAGTTTTAAGTATCAGTAGTGTTATAAATTACTAAATATTTTAATACCACCTAGGAATCTATTAACATAGCTTTTTTTGGTGAATGGGCATGAATGAAAAGAAAAGTGTAGTTGAGTTGTATTAAAATGATTAGGAAAAATATATCTTCGCTGCCCGACACTTCCAATAATATTGCACTATAAATTTGGTAACTAAATGTAATAGTGTCACTGTTAATTGGGATTGTAGTGATTTAATAATAGCTTAATGAGGTTAAAATGCAGCAAAGTATTAGTAAATAGAATAAGGAAACTTATCCTTATCAGAAATAGAAATAAAGTTAAGATTAGAACTTCATAGATACAAATTACTAAGATTTTTGAAGAAATAAAAAGGAACATAATAATGAAGAGAGGGAATACACTAGACTAAAAGTGGAAATGTATGATAATGATATGAAAATAACTTAACAAACTTAAAAATAATACGAAATTTCAAAAACTATTAGGAAGAACAATGAAATGTTTACATATTTCTTAGTGGCTATATCCATCTTGTCAGTAGTAATTAAGACAAATTTTTAGTATATATTAGAGAATTATTAAAATTATTGACAATTTTTAGAATAATTAGAATACTTATAACTTGTCTGTCAGCGGATCAATGACTATTGTACATGGCCAACGATCTTTTAATTATATATGAATTAATTGAAGTTTTTTATTCAGGTCGTTATGATAATGACAAAGGAATTTGATGTCATTCACTAATAATTAAAAGCACTTGGTCATATGAAACCGCGAGGGTGCAAATAAGTCGATAATGATGGTATGCTTTCATGATTAACTAAAATAAATAAAGAAATAAATACATTACAAGTATAACTCTCACTGGTTATCGAGTTTTGTACATTTCCCAAGCTCGATAGGCAGTTTCTGCTGCCTCCCTCCTCTTCCGGTAGTGTTCATGACCGTGCGAGGCATGAATAACATGGTGGCCTAAAAATTAATATTAATTTATATACATTTGTTACATTTTATTGTAATTTTTTAGTTATAGATGCCATAGTTTTTTGCAATTGTATAGGGTGTCTCTAAAAGGTCTGTACAAAATCTGAGCACATATTCTTAACTATTACTTTCGATCAGGACTGGGGCGGTGGGAGCGGATGGTCTCAATATTAAATTTATTTTACTGTGTTGTCCTTTTTTACTTCAATATATAACCCACATTATAAATTTTTGTATTTCTAATTCCGTTTTCCCTTCTCAATGGAAAGTGGCGCACATTGTTCCCCTTCCTAAAACCGGTTCTATTGACGCTTTAAAAGATTTAAGACCAATTAGTATCTTGCCAGTACTTTCAAAGATTTTGGAACGCATTGTGAAAATACAGCTTGTCAACCATCTTAATTTAAATAATATTCTTCCAGAAACGCAGTCAGGTTTTAGAAGGGGGCATAGTTGTGCATCTGCCCTCATTAATGTTACTGATAATATATTTCGTGCCACCGACCAAGGAAAACTTACAGTCTTGGTGCTTCTCGATTATTCAAAAGCTTTTGACACTTTAGATCATTTTACATTAAAACTTATTTTAAAACATATTGGGCTTGACGACAGTGCAGTTGCTTTTTTTAATAATTATTTAAAAAATAGAATACAACATGTTGTACTTAATGAAAAAATTTCTAAACCTTTAATGCTTCAATGTGGTGTCCCGCAAGGTTCTATTTTGGGACCAGTTTTATTTACCATATACACCGCCTTTTTTTCAAAGTTTTTAACCGGTTCTTTTGCTCAAATGTATGCTGATGACACTCAGCTGCTTTTTTCTTTCTCGCCGACAAATATTGACTATGGTTGCCAGGTTCTAAATAGAGACCTAGAAATAATGTACAATATTTCCATGGAACACTGTTTATCTTTAAATCCTAATAAGTGTAACGCTATACTATTTGGAAGACCTATCGACAGGGTTCGATATGCTGACCGGGTTGGGATTTCTATAAATAATATACCTGTGTCCTTTGTGACTGTAGCGAGGAATTTAGGAGTTTGGATGGACTCATCCTTGAGATTTACAAGGCACATTTCGGAATGTATTAAAAAATCTATTTGTAAGCTTAAATTATTATATAGTTCCAGAAAATTACTCAATATGAAACTTAAAAAAAAATTATGTGAATCTCTGATTTTATCAAACTTCAACTTTTGTAGCACAGTTTATGGTCCATGTCTTACGGCTCTGGATTCCCAAAGAATACAAAAAATTCAAAACTACTGCTTAAGATTCATGTATGGCATTGGGAAATATGAACACATAACCCATAAATTAAAAGACGCCGGATGGCTTTCAATGAAAAAAACTAGATATGTTCATTGTGCAACTTTTTATCACAAAATTATTATATCAAAAATACCATCATATCTGCATAAAAAGCTGTCATTTAGATCTGATGTGCATACATTGAATTTGCGATTTAGGGGTCTCCTTACACCTCCTCTGCATAAAACAACATATTTCGAAAGATCATTTACCTATAACGTTCCGGCAATTTATAATGATATCCCGAATGGTAAAAAAGGCTTATCCCCATTTATATTTAAAAAGACTTTGAAAAGTGTATTACTTGCAGAATAGTTTTCCTTTTGGTTTTGATTGGTATGGATTATTATTACTATGTACTTTTGGTGTTTCCCTTTACTATTCTTTTATTATTTATATATCCCCGTTTAAATAAGTTTTTTAGGTGTAGGTACCTATTATAGATTTAATTTGTTTTTTGTATCAAACTACTTACCATTTTTCATATTGGATTGCATTTTGCATTTTTTTTTTTTTTCCCTCTTTCTTCTTAATTCGTTTTGAGCATTTAAATAAGTAAGTGCTGTTTAGGTTATTTACGGTTAAGTGTAAAACCAACCTCTACCCCTAGCGGTAAGGGATGAACTTCGCCCGTTTAGAACAGTAACTTCTTTACTTTATATGTATTGTAAATTGTAATTTATGCTGTTTTAAATAAAGATTATTATTATTATTATTATTATTATTATTATTCCTGAGGCCAAAATAAGGCGATTTAAAGCAACTTATCTTAGTCCGAAATTGCTCTGTTTCCGAGATACAGGGTGGTGAAGTTAAAAAATAAAAATCGAATTTTTTAAAATTAATGAACATTTTTTAACCTACTACTTTAAAACTTGGTACCCGGGGTTTTTTTTTGGATGCGAAACCCGAATACGGACACCTTTTCACTGTGGCCATTAGAGGGCGCTTCACAATGCACTTCTCATCGTTTAAAATGGCCATAACTTTTTTATTAGCGCAGTATTTTCCCTTTTTTGTTAAGGAACTAATTTTTTGAACATTTTGAAACACTCTTGTGAAAATCCGCTAAAGTAAGCCATTTTTGAGATATTTCGGTTTTTAGTTTTCGATGCCGCACCGGAATATTTAAATTATTCTGAATAAAAAATGTTTGCTGTTATTTTTGAGGATGAAATGTGATCAGATTTTTTAGATACTGTCTTGGTGTGTCACATCCAAAAATCCTCGGATTTTTTACCTGTTTGATGAACATCTTTAAAATTTTTTTTTGCAACAGACTATTTAAATGTAAACATTTTTCGCGTTTTAAGAATTTTTGCTATCAGCCTATGTTGTTTACAGTAAGTGTTTCAGTAAGAATTTGCCAATGCGAGAATAAATAAGGTGTTTGCAACGTGTTAGTTAAATTTTAAATTGACTGTACAGATGGCTGAAGGATACAGTTCTGCAGAAATAACGGATATGCTATTGGTTTTTGGGTATTGTGAAGGAAATGGCCGCGAAAGTGTTAGGGTGTACAGGGAAAGATATCCAAATCGGCGCATACCAAACCATCAAACATTCGCTGCTATTGAGAGACGCCTTCGCGAAACCGGTAGCTCCACTCCTTTAACTGCCAATTATGGACGGCAACGTGCAATAAGAACTCCTGAGGTTGAGGAACAAATTTTGGAAAGTATGGATGAAGATCCAAAATTAAGCACTAGACGCTTAGGTTTAGAGGTAGGA
Organism: Polydrusus tereticollis; assembly: GCA_963920685.1. Classification (NCBI taxonomy): domain Eukaryota; kingdom Metazoa; phylum Arthropoda; class Insecta; order Coleoptera; family Curculionidae; genus Polydrusus; species Polydrusus tereticollis. The sequence goes on from OY987328.1 coordinate 141,362,913, forward strand.
GTATCCAAGGATGTAGTTCAAAGTTCATAGAACATTAAAAGAACAGCAGCTTCATCCATACCATATCCAAAAGGTACAAGAACTTTCGGCTCCGGATCTCGATCAACGATTGGACTTCTGTCGATTCATTACCGAACAAAGACAACAGGATGTGAATTTTGCTAAGCACATTTTATTTACTAACGAAGCATGCTTTACAAGAAGCGATGTAACCAACTTACATAACGAACATGTTTATTCTACTGAAAACCCGCATGCCACGACAGTATGTAAACAGATGGATTGGTAGAGGAAATGACGCTTCTGTAAAGTGGCCACCACGCTCACCGGATATGACTCAGTTGGATTATTTTTTATGGGGGTCTTTAAAAACGATGGTATACTCCAGACCGATTAATAATGAAGAGGAATTGTGAGGAAGAATTCAAAATGCAGTCAACATATTAAAGAACGATGCGGAATTGATGCAAAGAATAAATTTAAACTTTTTACGTCGTATTAATCTTTGTACTTATGTTAACAGAGGTCATTTTGAGCAATTACTAAAAGTTAATGCTATTTAAATTTACTTTTAAAATAAAATTGTTCCTTATTTAATTAAAAAAAAAATCCATACTCAAATTCTTTCTGCAAAACTTGCTGTGACTAACCCCAGTGAAACATTTTTTCCTGCAGAAAATTTACTAATAGTGGAATTTTTTATTCAAAATAATTTAAAAATTCCGTTGCGGCATCGAACGCTAAAAACCGAAATATTTTTAAAACGGCTTACTTTTCGCATTCCAAATAAACCCCGAGTATCAAGTTTTAAAGTAATACGTTAAAAAATATTCACTTATTTTAAAGAATTCGATTTTTATTTTTTAACTTTACCACCCTGTATCGGGAAAACGGAGCAATTTCGGACTAAGGTAAGCTGCTTTAAATCGTCTTATTTTGGCCTCGGGAATATGTGCTCAGATATTGTACAGACTATCTAGAGACACCCTGTATCGGGTGTCGCAGAATTTCTAAGCAATATTTCGGATTCATATAGATCAATTAGGTTACCAAGGGTGGTTCAAAAATAATTAATAAAATACTGTTTTTCAGGTAGGGGTTTTGGATATCTCCTCGGGCCTCATGTGTAAACGAACTTATATGAACTTACGATAACGACCAATCCAAGTGCGTATCGCAATTAGTAAAGGAAATGACGCAAAAAATCGTAATTGTCAAATATTGGGTGATCCACATTCGATTTGCAATAACTTCAACAGTTTTGCCATAAACGCAGCTACCAATCTCTTAAAGGACTACCCTGGCACAAGCACATTTACTTGTAAGATCCCAGTTAATAACAGATTCTTTTTTTTACGCCAATAACAATATCTGAGATAATGAATATAATAAAAATACTCAGAAACAAAAGAAGTAGTATTATGAGGACGGGCACATAGCGATTCGTACCGCTCGGGTAAAATGAACCCATATGGTAATTTTTACTAATTTCTTCATATTGCGATTCGTACCAGTATACAATTTTTGGGATTTTCTGCACCCTACCTGACTGGGCACCCACCTGACTACCCCATTAGTACATGGTTAGGATATACATGTCAAAGAAGGTTTTTATTATATTTTGTCTTTTAGTCTCTTGTTAGATGTTGACCAGCAATGTGTAATGTAATTTAAAAAGTGCTTAAAGCAAGTAAGAAACATGTTTGGATGTGCGTAGTTCGCAAATGTAAAGCTACCATTTATACTCTTGGTCGATTCGACCAAAATGTTGTCCTGAATAAGTGTGAATTAGAACATTGCCACGAAGCTGATGTAGTGTCACTTCAAAGACAAATTGTAAGTACAGCTTGCAAAAGAAAAGCTGTGGACGATAGTGCCGAGAAACCTTCAAAAATTATTCGCAAAGTTCGTCAAGAAAACCTACCGCCTACCTTTGCTGCCAGTGACTTTGCACTTGAAAGGAATTACATATACAATGCTCGTAGAAAAGGTATTCCGTTTCTTCCAAAAAACATTTATGAAGTTCATGAAGCTGCTACAAAACTAGACATCAAAACCAGTAAAGGTGAAAATTTTCTTTTTGTTAACAGTGTAAATGAAAACATTATCGTTTTTTTATGTGAAACTAATGTGCGCATGGCTGCTACAACAAATCGAATATACCTTGATGGCACGTTTGATTATTGCACACAATATTTCTGTCAATTATTCACTATCCATGGATTTTTTAATGGCCACTATATCCCTTTATTCAAAGTCATTGTTATTGTAAATTATTTTCATAAATAGAAAACAAGTGTATTAAAATATAACGTTACATTAAGTATTAACGAAGTTGTCGTGGACTTTGAACAAGGCATCCATAAAGCTGTGAATGAAGTTTGGCCCAAAGCTCAAATAATTGGATGCAAGTTTCATTTCAGTCAAACTTGGTATAAAAAAGTGCAAAAATTAGGTTTAACTAAGGAGTACCAAGACAAATCAAGCTTGGTTGGTCAATGGATACGAGCGACTTTCGCACTACCTTATTTGGATCCTAGCGAAGTAGGAGAACTTTGCTCTTGATTTGTTTGATATAATGCCAAATGATGAAAGACTTTTAAGATATGCTGATTATTTAACAGACAATTATATTTCCGAGGAATCGGCTTTTCCCCCTACAATCTGGCCCAAAGTGTCAGCAACACTCGCACGTACAACTAACGCATGTGAATAGTTTCATAGCCATTTTAATTCCTCAATGTACAAGGCGCATCTAATTTTTTTTGTATTTGTGGAAAAACTAAGTGAGTTTCAAATAAGTACGCAAGGTAAAATTCAGAGCATCAATTCTACTGCAAGAATTCACAATAGTAAAGTTCAAAAACGACAAAAAATTATCGAAAAAACTATTAACCGATACAAAATCAAAGAAATCAGTAGACTACATTTATTAAAATGTATTTCTTTTCATGCCGCTTCCGCCTAATTTTAATTTGTTGAAATTGTTTTTTATACCTATTGTATTATTCCTTTATAAGTCATAGATTTTACCTGCCTGATGCCCGGTACGAATTACAACGTTGAATAAATTATAAAAGATGTGTCCGGTATGAAACACATTATCCAATTAGTACTTTTATTGCCTTCGATACGAATCACACAACCCCCATGAGGACGCAGAGGAACTGGCAATTCCATTATGTCACATCATAAACAACTCGTTTAAATACATTTATTCTATATATCTATAAAAAAATAACATAATATTACTAGATTTATTTTCTACAAAAAAAAAGTAGGTATACATTGAACTGGAACTTCAGCCTAACATTTTTATATAATTATATAATGTACATAAATATTTATATCAGGCACGCCATTTTCTGGTTTTAGAATCCAAAAACTCGTTAATTATAGAATCAGTATTGATTTTTTGTAATAACTCTTCTTCAATTGATAATAATGCCAAAGAAGTTAAATTATTGTTACCCAAAGAATTTCTTAGATATGTTTTGACTAATTTTAAAATAGAGAAAGATCTTTCTCCCGACGCGTTAGTTACAGGAATTGTCAAAAATATGTGAATGGCTGTGTAAATATTATTCAAAGTTATTTGTTATATCCGTACCATATTCAACGGGTCCAGGCCCTATATACTTCTTAGGGATTTTCCATTACGCATCAATTTCTGCCAATGGTTTATTCAAATGGTTACCGAAAATCCCCAATTTGATGCCAGAATTTTGTTCACGGACGAAGCTAATTTTTCCAGGAACGCCATACAAAATTTTCATAACAATCACTTCTGGGCAGAAGAAAACCCACATGCCATTACGGAATCCCACCACCAAGAGCAATTTTCTGTAAATGTTTGGGCTGGAATTATTGGTGATTATTTAATTGAGCCTTATTTTTTACCAGCCAGCGAGTCTTTTCGAATAACCTGAAGCTGGCAGTGATAAAACCTATTCACAAAAATTTTGACCCAATACAACTGGAAAATTACAGACCCATCAGCTTAATATCAACATTTTCAAAAAATTTAAAAACAGCTCTAAGTACCCTCCTAGGAGGCTTGTTTTACACAGAAAAATTGCTGAGCCATTCTCAACATGGATATCTAAAGGGCAGGTCGGTGGAGATGACTGTTTACAACTTTATTAAAACAGTGCATAATGGATGGAAAAACAAAAACCTATCAATAGGTGTAGTTTTGGACCTGTCTAAAGCATTTGACTGCCTGGGCGATAATATTCTGTTGACAGAAGCTGCAACGATACGGCGTCGAAGGCCCAGCTTTAAGCTGGTTGCGCTCGTACCTAAAGAATGGAGAACGGCACTGCTAAGATGAGGGTTACATTCGAAGGGAACTGTGCTGGGTCCCTTGTTGTTTGTTTTCTACGCCAAAGACCTGGCAGCAAACGTGGTAACTCAGAACACACACTTGGTGAACTTTGCAGATGACACCAACATACTTGCTTTTGGTAAGTCTTTAAACGACCTAAGCGAAATTACAAACGATCGCTTAGCAATGGCGGAAAAATGGTTCCTGGATAGCAGACCAGCTCTGAATCCAGAAAAAAAACATTATCTTTATTTTTGACCCAAGCGCAGAAACAATGAGATTCCATGGCAAGTTCAATCACAGCAAGTGGTCCTGAATGAAAGTACAAAATTTTTGGGTGTCCATCTAATCCAAACTTGGACTGGGGTACTCAAATCTTGGAGGTATGCAAGAAAATCAACTCGGCATGTTACTCACTAAGAATTATATCTAAATATCTAGATCTCAATAACTTAACAATAGTGTATTTGGCCAATATACCTTCAATACTACGCTAAAGGTAGGTCACGAACCTATAAAAAAAATAGCACATGTGCCGAAGATGAAGATGAAATCAGACCACATGACACCAAGACTTAAGCACGACACACCCTATAAGATAAGCATTCAGGATCGAACCGTGTGGACAAACAACGAACCAGATTTTCTGTCTGGAGCTCTGGTGTGGTTCACCGATGGATCCAAGACTAAAGAGGGTACAGGGGCTGGGATACGCGAATTAAGGCCAAGAAAAGACTTGTTCTTTTCCTTGGGAAAACTTGCAATGGTATTCCAGGCAGAAACCGATGCCATACGATAATGTGTATGGGAAAACAATAAAAGAGCCTACCAAAAAAGACGAATCTGCATATACTGAGACAGTCAAGTGGTCCTCAAGGCTCTCATGAAGGCTAATCTGGGAATACCAGAATGAACTGAGAACCGGGTCAAAGAGGCACTTTTTGTCAACGTAACAGCAGACGAGCTTGCGGGGCAAGTATCAGCTGCACCATACATTGGTCCTGAACCAGCCCTAGGAGTGCCTAAATATACAGTACGAGAAGTTATTAAGCGATGGACCAAAAATGAAAACAAAGTCTACTGGGACAGTAGACAGGGACTCAATTATAGCAAGAGAGTTATGGGGAGTATTGGTCCTAAATTCTCAAAATAGTTGCTTAACCTTAGCAGGAATCAACTGAGAATAACAACGGGAGTCCTAACAGGACATATGGCTGTTAAGTTCACCTAAACAAAATGAAGATATACAATGGAGGTCTTAGCTGTAGACTCTGCGGCAAGGATAGGGAAACTGTCTATCATGTAGTCTATCAATGCGAATCCCTGGATTGCACGCGGTATGTCATAATCGGGAGAGTAGAACTGGAACTGAATGAAATAACCACTAAATCAGCAGTTCTCATGTATAAACTAATACACAGAACCAAGATAACCCAATGGATACAATAGAACGAAGGTTTGCACAATAGGACTATTTATGGTCGCAGTGCTCCGGTTAAAAACGAGCCTAAGGATAATTGTATTCTTGGGGGAGTTACAGGGATGAAATGGGCTGTTGTGCGGCAGTGCGTATCTTGTTGGGGCAGGGGAAAAATTTAAAATATTGAATATTCTGACTTTGCCGGATCTATATGTGTATGAATCCTTAATATTTATTTTTAACGACAAACAAAAGTTCTCGGAATATGAAAAAATGCATACATTCAACATCAGGTCGACACAATACAATGTACCAGCATACAGACTTACTGCAACGGAAAGCGGTCCAACCTATTATGGTATAAAAATTTTTAATAAATTGCCCAATGGGTTAAGGGTAGAAAGCAACTTCAGAATCTTCAATTTAATTTAATTTTAAACATGCTACCATATTATAATTATTTTAATGGATATTTGTTTTAATGTGCTGTCAAATGTAAGATTTTTAGAGACAAGTAGAGTTTTCTTGTAGTTTGTATACCTTTACCTGAAACAAATTTTCACTCAATTGTCTGTTGTTATCCGTGTGATAATGTTCTGATTAAAAACTTATTGTATTGTATTGTATTTTATTGTATTTTTAAGTGATCTATCCGAGAGCTTGGCTACAAGTTCTGTATGTCTGTAACTGGAGACGCACGATCATCTACTGCTGTGTTTTCCAGAAATGGACCGACTTATTGGCCCTTTGTTTGTGCGACTTAACAACTCCAGACTGTTTCTTTGGGGTTACGTGAATTTATTGACATGTTCCAATAAACTAGAAACCTTAAAAGCTCTCATACCGAATGCGAAATAGCAAGTATTCGGATCGATTTATAAGAAAAAGTCATGGGAAATTGCGTGATAAAAAGCGCTTCCGATGATGTAAACGATATTTTGTTTCAAAATTAAATGTTTTCATATGAAATGAAGGGCACACCAATATCTCAAATACAAGTCGTTTTATTTAATAGACATGGTGCGTCTCTATTTAAAACCCGAAGACCCCTATCATAGCCTTCGCCTGCCGCAAAAACTTGAATTTACACTCGGCAACCTTAACCGCTGTTGAAATATGTTTCATTTTGTACCTAAATTAAACTGAACTAACCCTTGTTTTCTGCCCTACCGATGCTGGCCCAATACATACATGATTGTCTTGTAAAATTTGGGACACTCTTACATTCACAGAAGACCTTATAGTATTTCATGAATTATCTTAGGACCTGAATATAAGCACAGTTTGGGTCTGTATAACCGATTTCTACAAATTTTATAATAGCCTAATAATCATTTAAGCATAATAATATCATGTCCATCACAACATATAAAAAAACGAGCATTTGAAAAGTTCTAAAAGTATTATAAAACCAAAAAAAAAAAACGAAACAAAAAGAAAAAGAAAAGAAAAAAAAATCAAAAGAAAAAAAAAAACGAGGAACAAAGATACATATGTAAACACATGAATACCGGAAAGCTATAGAAAGATGATAGTCAGAAATTTGAAATACACAGAGTTTGGCATAGGAAACAGAAATGTAAGGTACCTTAATTCAATAGAAAAAATAATCCATAATAAGCTGTAACATAATATATTCGCGAGCTGGCCATTTGGTTTCAACCAGAGCCATTGACTTAACACACACACACACACACACACACAACATATAAACAAAATTCCGTTACCGAGCGTGGTATTTTAGCTATCAGCATAATCTAATGGTAGTAAGCCACAGGCGGTGTTTATACAGGGTGTTATTTAATAAGTGTCCGATATTTTACAGGACGATTCCTAAGTTATTTATAAGGTGAAGAGTTCATATAAGCATGGTTCCGTAAGCCCTTCATTTTTGTGATACAGAGTGTTAAAAATTTATTTTTATTTTTGTTTTTCGAAAATAATTTTTGAAATAATGTCTATATTTGGACGAAAATTGGTATCTAGGGGTTTTTTGAAATGCGAAATTTGAATTTGATGTTCGTATGGCTCACACTTGTAGAGGGCGCCACCTACGTGTCTTTTAACTCTTTTAGGGAGTCAAAACCTTTTTATACGTGCTTGTATTACATTCTGAAGTAAGAAAGTGGATTTCTTCATCATTTTTACATGGAAAAGGCATACTTGGTAAAAGTCGCTACGAGCAATCGTTCTCGAGAAAAAGAATTATAAAGAATTAAATGGCATTTATTTGCACATCGCTATGCCCATATCAGAGTTTGATAAAATAGCATTTATCTCCTAAACAAAGCCAAAATCAAAGAATTATGAAAATGTACTTTGCATTAGCCAATAATGTGCCTACATAACAGTGTTATCAAAAAAAAAAAACGGCAGTGGCGTACATATTTTTTGCTCCTGTTAAAAATTGTAACACCCTGTATCTCAAAAATGAAGGGACCCATGCTTATGTGAACTTTTACCTTATAAATAACTGAGGAATCGTCTTGTAAAATATCGGACACTTAATAAATAACACCCTGTATATGACAGTTTTTTAAAAGATAATAGACATATATCTAAAACAGTTGTTTGGTTTGATTGCAACCTTTAAACAGTTTCTTGAAAAAGTTTTAAGACATGATTCAACACGTTTAAATTAATATATATTTTTTATTTTACTATTTTACGGTTCGTCGGCGTATCTGAGGCCATCTTGAACCGGTCATCAACCGTACGGTTTTTAATCGTGCGGTCTACCGACTGGGGAGTGTGAAACGGCACCTTCACCCTACGAGATATCCGATCTCATCCGGCCTGTCCGGCGTGAGTAGGTAGGATGGTTTTGATGTCGATTCATTTTACACTCACACAAAAAAATAAGCACATTTTCAGAAATTTCGTTGTTATTAATTGTCAAGGCAGGTTTAACTACCTTAAGTACCGTGCAAGCAAAAATTATTATCATCAATATGTGCTTATTGAATAACACCCTGTATACATCGTATAATTATATAAAGTTCTGCTGATATGATTGTAAAACGCAGTTTGTCTATATTCCGATCTGTAAGGGTTACCGAAAATATCTTCAGAATTTTTAAAAGTTGATGGTTATTATAAATATTATGTTTTTGAGCAACGTTTCTCAAATGGTGTCCTCGGAATCCTGGGGTTCTATGGATACCACTAAAGGGTTCCGCGAAAGATAGGTGTGGTCTTTTTTATAACAAGTGAGGAATGAAACACAAAGTCTGCTCCACTAATTTAATAAATAAGTTCAGATTAAAATCCCATACATGTTTCAAAGGTATAAACCTTCATCTTCAGTGGGTAATTATTAAGATGTTGTTATTTTATGAAGAGACCAATGACATTGTTAAATTTTAAACTAATGTTGCAGAAAAAATTTTTCAAGAAAACATATGTAACTTTAATTAGGTAACTAATACATATTGAAAATAAAAGTAAAAATAACTAAATAAAATGAATTTAAAATGAATTTTGTTTCATTTTAAATTTATTGAAAAACCCAAATTTGACTGGGAAATTGAAATAGGGTACGACCATCATGGTGGAGTCGTGTCATTTGGTACGACTCCACCATGATGGTCGTACCCTATTTCAATTTCCCAGTCAAATTTGGGTTTTTCAATAAATTTAAAATGAAACAAAATTCATTTTAAATTCATTTTATTTAGTTATTTTTACTTTTATTTTCAATATGTATTAGTTACCTAATTAGAGTTACATATGTTTTCTTAAAAACTTTTTTCTGCAACATTAGTTTAAAATTTAACAATGTTATTGGTCTCTTCATAAAATAACAACATCTTAATAATTACCCACTGAAGATGAAGGTTTATACCGTTGAAACATGTATGGGATTTTAATCTGAACTTATTTATTAAATTAGTGGAGCAGACTTTGTGTTTCATTCCTCACTTAAAATATTACCCCACTGTGAGGTGGACTACTTCCATAAAATTTTTTATAACAGTCAAAAAAGTACATCTCTGTTGGAAAATTGTGTTGTCCTAGTTATAATCTGAAAGTTACGTAAGATATGATGATGATATGAATTTAATTGAATGAATGAATAATTTAATTAAAAAAAAATTAATTTTTCGATTTCACATCATTTTTGTTGTGAGACTGTGCCTGAAAAATGGTACGAGGGATTTCTTGTGGTGCTTCTTATTTCTTTCTAAAACCTACCTATTTTATAGAGTATAGATAATTCAATTTTCTACAAAAACAACAAGTTGATGTACCGTGCGAGCAAAAATTATTATCATCAAAGTGTGCTTTGCATCTAAGGCCGTAGTGCTTAGCGGTAGAACTTCATAATTATTGGGTGTCAGTAAGTACCAACAATATCAACCAATCAGTTATTTCGTCATCTTTAACAGTCAAGTAATTTGATTCATCGCTAATTTATCGAATTTCTTAAATAATTCACGCAATCAATTATATTATCGATACGGGGTTAGAGTAAATGGTGAGTCGCATTACAATCACCATTTACGCAAGAATGATTCTCGCTTTTACTGCTGGGGATTCTTATCATTGCCTGAGAAAGCCGTCACTCTGTTGAGGGAAACAGGTTCTATATTATATAAAAAAAGGAGCTGGAAGACCTCTGTAAGAACAGAAGAACTTGTTCAAACGTTCGTGAAATAATGCCAACAAAATGTGTAAGATGCCTGTCTCAAGAAATGGGAAAGTTATAGGGAACATGCGGGACTATTCTTAAAAAACAGTTAAATTTGTTCCTTATAAAGTTCCAGTATTCCAAGAAATGCGAGCTGCAGATTTTGAAAGACGCAGAAATTACTGTCAGTAGTTTACCCAAAATTTGTGAAAGTGAAAGTCCTGATTTTTTTGTCAAGTCCACATTGCACCCTCAAAAAATTGGTGTCTGGCTGGCTGCTTCCCGAAAAAGAATTGTTGGTTCTATTTTTTTCCTTGATACAGTTGCAGCTTAGCGGTATAGGGACAATATTTTGAATACATTTGTGGAGCAATTACGTGACGATGGACTAAGTTTTCATTATTTTCAACATCCGCCGCAACAATTAACTACTAACGCAATATTTTTGACGGCTGATTGATCAGTTTTCGACTAGCCATTGAATTCCCACCCAGATCACCTTGTTTAACGGCTATGGACTTCATTTTGCCTCATTTGAAGACCAATATTTTTAAAACATCAGTTGAAAATTTAGAACAGTTACAAAAAAGGATTATCCAAGAATGTGGTAACATTTCTCCAGAGATACTGGGCAACGCTTTCAAAAATATGGAAAAACGTGTAAATTTATGCTATTTCAGCAATTTCTATCATTTTTATTTTCTTTCTCTACAGACTGTCCACGGATAGGGTTTACAATGGCACAAATTGATGAAAAATTTAATTTTTCGGGAAAAGTCATTCTTGATCAAAAGTTTTCCCTGTAAAAAAAATGCAATTCACGAAGAGAAAATTTTGATTTTTTATACAGGGTTCGAAAAAACTTCAAAAGCATGATTTTTCTAAAAGAGTAAACTACCCTTATTTTTCATTTTTGACCAACATGCCAATTGGAAAACTTATTTAGAATAACGTTTGTAATTTAAATCCGAGATTTAAAATAAATCTTTGATTTTTTTAGTTTTTTCAATTTTTAGAGGTAAATGAAAATTTTGCTGCTCAGTAAAAATATTAATATAAAATTTTATTAAACTCTATTTTCATAATGGGTGGTGTGTATCTTATTTTAAAATTTTAAATGCATCCCTACCATCTTTCGTAAAAACAAGGGAATTTTTTTACCTCTTTATTACTTTGCTTTATGTATGGGGCAAATTTGAAGTTGTCCAATAGAATTTGATGTGTTTTGAAAATGTTGACCTTAGAACAAAGGGTTTATTTAGTTCAATGTTACGGTGCGGGCGAATGTTCTTACAACTTTGTGATAGAGAAATTTAATCAAAGATATCCTAACGTTTACGTCTCAAAAATGGGACTTCATAATTTATTAAGAAAATTTCAGCGAACTGGTTCAGTTTCCAATTAAAAAAAAAAACTATGATTAGAATGACGCAGCTTCCCTAATCGTATTGCAGTCTGTTGCTGACAATCCTACCCTTTCATTAAGAAACCGAGCTCAAGAACTTGATGTAGTAAAAAAATCTCACATTCGGAATATTTTAAAGGCAAACAAAATATTCCCATTTAAGGCAACTTTTAATCAAACGTTGGAAGAAGGAAACGAAGCTAAACGTTTGGGTTTTTGTCTCTGGGTCGGAGACAAAATTGTAAGTGGAAACAGTAATTTTTATAAATTTATCATGTTCTCCGATAAATCGACATTTTCAACAAACGGGAAAGTGTCTTCTGGGCATATTAGATACTGGAGCAAAAATAATCCCCGTTTTAGAATTCCTGCTAGAAGACAATATTACAAAAAAGTAAATGTCTGGTGTGCGATTTCACATTATGACATTATTGGCCCATACTTTTTTGAAAGCACGTGTAACCGTAGGAGTTACCTTGAAATGTTGAAAACATTCTTTTTTGACAACCTAGAAGAATTGCCTCTCCAAATTAGGAACGACATGTACTTTCAACAAGATGGATGCCCTGCGCATTTTGCTATTGAAGTGAGGGAATGGCTTGATAATACATTTGGCCACAGATGGATTGGTCGGAATGGTCCGGTTCTGTGGCCCCCAAGGAGTCCCGATTTAACTATTTCAGATGCCTATCTTCGGGGGCGCCTCAAACAATTAGTGTACTCCCGTCCAATTGAGAACGACGTACAGCTTCTAAATAAGCGAATTGTTGAAGCAATTTCCATTGAAGAAATTCGAAGAAGTTTTGACCACATTCGGTTACAGCTGGAAAAATGTGGTGAATAGCAAATTATAAAATTATTATTTGTTGTTATTTTAAGACTTTGTTGTGATATTTCCGGGGTAATTTCATTTGTGAAATTCAAAACACATATTTCTGGTAACACCAGAAATCAGTTTTTGAAATTTTTTGATGCCCCTCCGTAAGATATAAAGTCATTGATACTGTATGTATTTCGACCGCTAATGCTATCCACAAAAAATTTTCATTTACCTCTAAAAATTGAAAAAACTAAAAAAATCAAAGATTTATTAAAAATCTCGGATTTAAATTACAAACGTTATTCTAAATAAGTGTTCTAATTGGCATTTTGGTCAAAAATGAAAAATAAAGGTAGTTTACTCTTGAAGAAAAATCATGTTTTTGAAGTTTTTTCGAATCCTGTATAAAAAATCAAAATTTTCTCTTCGTGAATTGCATTTTTTTTACAAGCAAAACTTTTTATCGAAAATGACTTTTTCCCGAAAAATTAAATTTTTCATCCATTTGTGCTATTGTAAACCCTATCCGTGGACAGTCTGTATATTCTTACTTTGTTAATTTTATAAACAACAAAAATTAATGTGTATTTGTTTAGTTATTTTAATATTCATCAGTTGGCATATCATGTCATAATATGAATTTGACACAATTTTAACCTAGATTTGGCCAGATATATCGTCCACTTGTGATCTAGATTAAGCCCTACGTTTTCCAGTACAAGCCCTCTTGGATGAAAATAATTTTTTGCTGGCACGTTGTATTGTAGCATATCTTAAGGCCTTTTCGCATTTGAAATTTGTTTCTACGAAATTAAAAAGTAGTTCCAGTATTGAAAATTTAAATTCCCTTTTTTTATGTGGAACACACGAAGTCTGCTACACTAATTAATAATATTTTAATCAATAGTAAGTGAATAGCAAGGGGCATCTCTCGAGAGTAAAACTTTCATCATCAGCCTCAATTAACCATAGCAGGGGAGTGACACAAAATTAAAATTAAGATTTATTAATTATTGTACGATCATTTAGGGTTGGTGTAGAAAGTTTTTTTTATTCTTTTTCTTTTGAAAAATCTAGACTTGACCATGATCTTAAAGGATTAAAGATGAAAGACTTAAATTTTTAAAATGAAATATAAGTTTCAGAGAAAGTATTCTGCAAAAAACCTTCCTGATCCATGCAATTTTAATACAACTTCTTGTTGTATAATGACAACGTTATGTTACAAGAATTTGTTTGAATCTTTTGAATACACCGATTTAGCAATGAGATTATGAGATATTATGCAGACCGTGAAACCGTTCTACAGACGATCATAGGACATTGAAAATAATTATGCATTTTGTATAAAATCTATTTGGTCTCTTGTTTACAGCCCTTCAAAAATATCTCTAAAATTAATAATTTTTCCTGTGTAATGTAAACCCTTAAGGCTGTATCTATGTAGGCGCCCGGTATTATAATATGCTTTCTACCTATGACTAATTACTTACCACCACCGTCATCTTCATGATGCACCAGCTTTTTTAAGCCGATGATAATTGACAACATCAATGCCAATGCTGATACCATAAGCGCCTTCATTGCCAATAGACCAACTCCACCTATACCGAGAGCTGCGAGGAGTTTGCCCATCATCAGTCCCATCATCATGACGCCCCCACCTCCACCACCACCTCCTCCGCCTCCACCTCCTTTGTTACCCTTGCCTCGTGCCTCACCTAAAAAATAGCTATGTTATATGATAAAGTTTTACTCTGAATATCTTTGAAAATATTTGAATTGCAATTATTAGGTGTTAATTTTTTTTAATAAGGATTTCTGTAATTTTGTAAGCAGCTAAAAAGTATCGGAATGTACAGTACGTAATTTTGATATAACAATAACATATAAAATGTAATTTATAATTAATTGATATGTGATGGGCTACATGCTTGGTGAAATAGATATTCCATAGTAGAGGAAATTAAAGTAGTACTTGTTATATTTCACAATTTCAGAATTTATTTCAGTTTCCTGACACGTGTTTCAACCCTTGCGGGTCATTATCAAAGGCATTATAAGACAATAACAAATTCTACATGTCATTAAAATAAAAATTGACAGATGATTGGTTATTTTGGTCCTTAATTTACAGGTATTGGCCAAAGGTACAACTAAATTACAGGTGTGATTATCAAATCAAATCAAATCAAAATATGCTTTATTGTCATAAAAAATTATTTTTATCGACAAAGCCTTTTTTTTAAATTAAATTAACAATAAAATATAATAATATAATAAAACTTAAAATATCGGAATAAACAAAAAAAATGCAAATAATTATGACAGAGTATCACCAAAATATTCATCTAGAGTATAATAAGCTTTTTCCAATAATATATTTTTAACATTTTTTTTTAACATTTAAAAATTTGACATTTTCTTAATAAAAACTGGAAGAAAATTAAAATTTTTTTTAGAATCATAAATTATGGATTTTTTTACAAGACTTGAAGAAGGAATAGGTAAACATATATTAAAGGTTTCTCTTGTATTATAAGTATGTGAATTAATACTATTTCTATGCTTTTTATGAATTAAACAAACTGTTTCCAATATAAAAATTGAAGTTAGTGTTAAAATTTTTTGTGAGATAAATAGAGTTTTACAAGAATCTCTAGATCTAGCTTTGCACAAATATCTGATAGCTCTTTTTTGTAAAATAAAAATTGAATTTAGAAGATACTGGCTTGAATTTCCCCAGAAACAAATTCCATATCTCAAAAGAGATTCTATTAAAGCAAAATAAACATTTCGAAGAACCGCCATATTCATTTCATGAGAAAGTACTCTCAGGGCATAACATCCTGAAGCTAATTTTCTACATAACTTTTTGATATGTTTATTAAAAGAAAGATTTTGAGTAATATAGATTCCTAAAAACTTTATAAATTTGGGGTTATTAATTATTAGATTGTCAAAAATTATATTATTAAGTGTACACTTAAAAGTTAATATATTTGTTTTAGTAATATTAAATGAGAGTAAATTAGAGTCACACCACTTTTTAATATTTATTAAATCTTCATTAATTATTTTAATTAATTCATTAGAATATTTACTATGCCAAAGTGTTGTTGTATCATCAGCAAATATTGTAAATTTACCATTTATAAAAATTGACGCAAGGTCATTTATATATATTAAAAATAGTAATGGACCAAGAACTGAACCTTGAGGTACTCCACAATCAATTTTATTACTTTTTGATTTCTTACCATTTAACAATACTACTTGAGATCTTTCAGATAAATATGATTTAAACCATTTAAACGATATACCTCTAAAGCCATAAAGCTCAAGCTTATTTAATAATATATTATGGTTAACACAATCAAAAGCTTTAGAAATATCACAAAATATTGCTGCAGCAAAATCTCCTTCATTTAATTTAAAATAAAGATGTTCAAGAAATGAAAAAATAGCATCACTAGTATTTTTATTTTTTTGAAATGCAAATTGGTTTGTATTTAAAATATTGTTTTTATTTAAAAAAGAAATCATTCTATTTTTAACAAGTTTTTCAATAATTTTAGAAAGTGTTGGAAGTAAAGAAATTGGTCGAAAATTAGAAGCAGATTCACAATCACCTCCTTTATGAATTGGAATAACAATAGCTGATTTAAGGCATTGTGGAAATATTCCATTATCAAAAGAAACATTTATTGCTTTCGCTAAAGCTTCTAAAGCAGGAATAGACAATTGTGAAAAAATCTTTATTGATAAATTATCCCATCCAGCAGAATTTTTATTTTTTATTTCCAAAATGATTAATTTTATTTCTTGAACATCGGTTGGACTAAAGAAAAATGTGTCATTAATTTTAAAATTCTTCATGTACGAAAGTGGATCAATGCATGGATCAATATTTTTAGAAAGATCTAAAGCAATCGAACAGTAAAAATCGTTCAGCTCGTCAGAAGATAATGAGGTATTTATAGGTATTATGTTGTTTTTCCCTCTCAAATCATTAATAATTTTCCAACATTCTTTTTGTGGATTTAATGATTTACTAATACGATTTTCAAAATAATTTTCCTTGGCTTTTTTAATTAGTTTTCTATAAATGTTTTTATATATATTAAAATATGAAATGAATGAATTGTTTGATGGAAAAATTTTTTTAATATAATGAAGTGAACGTAAATTCTTAGAACTTATTTTTATACCCTTTGAAATCCAACATTTTCTATTATTTTTTTTAATAATTGTAATTGGAAAAGCTTTAGTAAATGTGTCTAAAATTGTGGCATGAAAATTACTTAAAGGCTCTTTATTAAGAAAAATACTATCCCATGAATAATTTTTTATAGCATTATTAAATTTTTTAAAATTATTTTTACTGTAAATGCGTCCCTTATGTTTATTTTTCTCTATTTTCTCTATCTCACCGTTAAATTCACATAATATAGAGGTATTTACATCTAAGTAAAAAATTAAGAAAATGATACTGTTTATAAGTGTATAATAATTATGGGTTTTTTCGTTGGTAATTATTGACAGTGTTTATTGCATGTTTATCTTAATTTATTAGGCTATTAAGTATTAGATTAGCACTTGAAGGTATTTCAATTTGATTGTTAACAACATTACATCGATTTTTTAAGGCTTTTTTGATTGCTAATGTTTCTAATAGGTTGAGTTTTCTACCCTTGTGTTGAATATATATCGGTTTTATTTTGTTGGATATTGTGTAGTTACTTATTATGCAGTGGTCCGCTAGGAAACTGAAATAAATTGTGAAATATAACAAGTACTACTTTAATTTCCTCTACTACTATAAAATGTAATTATTGGAATTACATTAAATTATGCAATGAACAGAGAGTTTCCTGATTGGCATCGGGTAACTAGTTATTGACTAGTATATACAAACTTTGATTTGATTAAAAACTAATAATTACATTACACCTTGGATATAAGCTCAAATAGAAATAGTATGTGGAAACTGTTGACATTGTGTTTAATTGAAAAGATTACTGTGGTTTCTGATGATACTGGCTAGTGAATATTTTTGGGTCGCCTTCAACCTGCAAAGTGTGTTTTTAAGTTTCATTAATCTTTGTTGTTTTTGCTATCCCAAAGCGCTCAGTTAGAAACTTGATTCGTTTAGACTATAAATTTTGTTTCAGAAACATTAGAGATTTTAGAACTTATTCACAGTATTATTTTATAATGTAACTCATATACAGCGTGTCCAAGAAAGTTCTACACAAATGGGAAACTTTTTTATTACGCGGTTTATAAAAAAAAGTGTCTTTTTCCTAAAAAGCTCTGCTTGGCAAGAAACTAAGACACACGAAGCAAAAAATGTATTACATTATACAGGGTTCTCAAAAGTAGAAAAATGAATGTATGAATGTCCAAGGGAGAGGTACCCCTATGTTTGATTTTAAGCAAGTACAAATACCAAATTTTAATTAAATATTATTATTTTTAAAAACACCTTTACGACTTGATCAATCATAAATTTTCAGCCCCCCCCTCACCTTGTATCAGAAAAATACCATTATTAGCAAGGCATAAATTTGATAAATTGTCAATTTGACATTTTTTAATTTTTAAAAGTTGTCTTTTTAAAAACTGTAAAAATAGTTAAGTAGACGACGACCGAAAAAATTGAAATATTACTTATTTTTGGTGACAACTATAAAACCTATCAAGAGACGGCCCAGATTGACTAACCAATTACCTTTCCACTAGTAGAGATGTATTAATAAATTTAAAAGCACTGGCTCTGTAGAAAGTTGTTTTAAGAAAGGTCATTCAGCAAGAATTGTTCACAACGAAGATAAACAATTTTAAAATAGATTGATTTAGCCGATACTTAATGGAAATCCATTATAAATTTTGAACAGAAACAAAGTTTTAAATTTCCACAATTTTAATTTTTTAAAAAAGCCGTAACATGTTTCGGCACACGGTGCCTTCTTCGGACGGACTAAATATAAATGTGTCAAATATGAATTTAAATATTCTAGGTTGGTCTATCCAACAACCAATAATACACTCGACCAAAGATTTAAATGTATCACGTACACAGGCACCATTTCGAAAAAGATATCTAAAACTCTCTCCAAAAATAAAATAAAGACTGCTTTTAGAACCAATAATAACCTAGGTAAACTTATTAAAAACAACAAAAGTAAATCGAATAAATTAACCAAATCAGGGGTATACGTGCTAAATTGTGGTTCTTGTCCGAAAGTATATATTGGACAAACAGGAAGAGCTTTCAAAACAAGAATTAAAGAACATGAATCTAGTTTTATAAAAAATAACAACCTTTCACATTATGCATTACATTTGAATTCAGAAAAACACCAATTTTCCAAAGATTTTAAAATTTTACACATAGAAAACAAATCTAAGAAACTAAATTATTTGGAAAGTTTAGAGATTAATAAAAAGAAAAGGTCGGGTTTATTATTGAACGAACAATTAGACACAAATTACTCCCCATTATTAAATTTATATACCTAATTACATAAAAATATTATATCTCTACCATTCCTATTATTCAAATTGTATAGCATAAGTAGGATTTGCCCATTTGTTGTACCTAATTATAGTTTGTTAATCCCTTACCATTAATATTGTTTATTACACCTTGTACCTACCTAGAATATTTAAATTCATATTTGACACATTTATATTTAGTCCGTCCGAAGAAGGCACCGTGTGCCGAAACATGTTACGGCTTTTTTAAAAAATTAAAATTGTGGAAATTTAAAACTTTGTTTCTGTTCAAAATAAACAGTTTTGTTGTGGAAAGCCCAAAGATTTCCTTAAGAAAATTGTCTAAAATTTTACAAGGGGAAGTATCAAAATCATCTGCCAACACAATTTTAAAATTGAAAAATTTGAAGATAACTTATTTTTTTTGTCCGGAAAATTTTATTTAGCTAACTAACCTTCACCTCTAACAGGTTTGCATGCTCCCAGAAGTGCCACTGGTGGGCAGACAAAAATCCAAATATTGCGATTAAATGTCGCGACCAATATTATTTCAAAACAAATGTGTGATGTGGCATACTAAATAATTATTGGATAATTTTTTTTCCTGGAAACATAAATGCTGATGATTAATTGAATTTTTTAAGGACTAAGATCATGAATTTTTGGATGACCTTCTATTAAAATAAATGAAAGAGAGAATTTATGGTTTCAACATGATGGAGCTCCTTGTCATAGTGCGCTAGAACTGAATATATTAACGATATTTTCCCCGAGCGTTGGATAGGAAGACATTCGGAAATTCTCTGGCCAGCCTGGTCCCCGGACATTACCCCTCTGGATTTTTTCCTCTGGGGGAGATTAAAAGAAATGGTATACGAACATCGACCTTACCGTTCCATTGATCACTTGGAATAAACCATTAGGTTCGGTGCCCGACAAATTACGCCTGCTATGACAAGGAATGTATTTCGAGAATTTTCTGGAAGAACCGTCAGGTGTGTAGAAAAAATGGTGCTCATATGGAAACTTAGATCTGTGTTTGCGTTCATGTTTGTTAGGTTTTGTCTTTTTGTTTATTACTTAAATTTTTTTACTGTAATAAAATCCCTAATTATTTATATTCTAGTACTATTTGCCTATTTTGTACCACTTTACAAGACAATGGCTGAGATATATCGTAACATTTCACATTTAAAATGGGGTAAAATAATAATAAGCATTTTGAAAACACATGTATGTCATAGGTTATTTACGTCACTCTAATACCTAAACAAAAGGTGTATCGACCTTACCTATTTGATACAAGGGGGGGGGGGCTGAAAAATTACGATTGATGAAATCGTAAAGGTGTTTTTAAAAATAATAATATTTAATTGAAATTTTGTGTTTGTACTCCCAACAAGATCTGAAACTTTTTCATTTGTCGTTTTGCTTAAAAATGAGCGTAGGTCTTGGACCTTTCTTACATTCTTACACTTTTTGAGAACCGTGTATAATATAATACATTTTTCTCTTCGTAAATTTTAGTTTCTTGCCAAACAGAGGTTTTTAGGAAGAGAAATATCAAAAAAGTTTCCCATTTGTGTAGAACTTTCTTGGACACGTTGTATGTAGAATACCATTTTATCTTCTTTATTTTTACAGAAAATGTTTATACTACCATCACTAAAAAACATTATTTTAAAATTTCTTTCGCATCTCATCCCACAAATTTATTTTACGAAAAAGTCTTAATGCAATTCAATTTAAGTTATAGAAGTTGGAAGTTTTTAATTATATTTCATTGCCTTATTAGTAATTTAAGTTTGGATTGAGTTTTCAACTACTGCTAAAATAAAATTAAAGCTGTATTGGCTTTGGATAACTGCAGAGGCCCGCAAATTAAGCGGTAGCATTTTTAAATGCTGTGAAAAGTATAGATGTTGTTGTTAAGGTCACTGTTTAACGAGTAATTTGAAATCAACATATTTATTATATTTCAAAAAGGGCGAATAGAATGTTGGGGTTTATATCACGTATTTGCTTTGATTTTAAAAACCCCTTTACGTTACGTTCATTATTCATGGCATCCATTAATAGTATATTAAGCTATTGCTCTGTTATTTGGAATCCCCAGTATAATATCTATATTAATAAACTAGCTTCTATTCAAAATAGATTCGTTAAATTCGTTAATAAGAAATGTTTTAATAACAATCTCGATAGCTTCAACACTATCTGTCAAAAGCTTAATTTAATTTTACTTGTTGATCGCAGAATGATAGCCGATACCAAATTCATTTTCAAAATAGCTAATAATTTAATAGATTCTCCTGCTTTATTAAGTCATTTATATTACACAGTACCAACTTATAATACCAGAATAAAAAATAATTTTCACCTAAATTCGTCTCACACCAATTGTTACCTCAATTCTCTTTTAAATAGATGCCTAAAAACATGTAATAATTTATGTAATCTCTCAGGGGTTGATGTTTTTTCTTATTCCCTGAACACTTTTAGTACTAAGTTGAAATTGTATATAGCTTCGAGCAGTTCACGTTATTAGATTATAACATATTTTTGCATTTTCATATGTATTTTATAAGGATCACACGTGTTAGCATTTAGTCTTAAACTTAGTTTGGGTACTTTATATTTTTGTGTCAATACTTTTCTGGGTTTGTCCCGTTTGTATTCCATTTTTGTATAAATAAATAAATAAATAAAATAACAGAACCCAACAAAAAACAAAAAACTGTCTGTTCCTGGTTCTAAATAGCCAAATCTCATTAATTTTAGGTCGAGAAAAACGAATATGGTGCTGAAATTTTTTGATCAGCTCTTGTTTTCAATATACAGGGTTGGGCGAAAAACATTCATGTTTCACTTTCAACATCGATGTCTCTAACACCGATGTTTTATTTTCAATGTTTTTGTGATACCATCGATATTTATTTTAAAAGCATTGATATTGGAAATGAAACATGGATGTTTTTTGCCCAACCCTGTA
Source organism: Polydrusus tereticollis (assembly GCA_963920685.1). NCBI lineage: Eukaryota > Metazoa > Arthropoda > Insecta > Coleoptera > Curculionidae > Polydrusus > Polydrusus tereticollis. The sequence continues at coordinate 141,385,008 of OY987328.1, forward strand.
TATTGAAAACAAGAGCTAATCTAAACTTTTTGTGGTTATTTTCGTATTTTGCAAGACAAAATACTTCGGAAATAGTTATTTTTGAGCCCGAAACATTTTTGTTGTTGAACGGTGTAATTAACCGGAAAACTAGAAACCATTTATTTCCTCGAATCTGAATAAAAGCATTACTTTTATTGGTCAGGTATATTTTGTTTATGACACCGTCATTAGAGAACTGTATTCTCACCTTTATCAATCCATATTGATCAAATTGAGAAAATTATATTTATCCTATTTAGTTTATTATGACAACACACGGTTTTATATTTGATGTGGCCTCGCTGCGCAGGTTAAAAAAAAAGGGAAAAAATGTTCTACGTTATGAAGAAGTCGGTTCTTCATAACATGGTACACTTATGATTTGCCTCTACTTAATCCTATCCATTTTTACTATAATATGCACTTTTTAATCTGATATACAGAATATATGAACGTTATTTTTTAGTGTTACTATATAGTTACTGATTAAATAAATAAAGGATGAATCTATAATGTGCATATCAGTGTGAGTAGAGCTGTTAAAGTATTTAAATTTTTACACTGAAAATAAATTTACGTATTTACTTTAAGTGTCTAAGTTACTTTCATCATGACCAAAAATGTCACTCTATGTTAGTTTAAGCTTTTAATAGTGGATTTTCTGACTTTACCACTGACTCTGTTTCTTTAGATTTGGCTAAGATTTCGATTAAATAATAGACTCCCAAGAAACCAACGCAAATAAACCTTTAAACAATGAACCAAGTTCACTTTTCGCTCGCACATTGCACGCCATTGTTTTCACTTTGACCTATTGACACGATAAACAATTTACTCACTTTCATCTTCTTGGCCTTCGACATCGTCCATTGCCGTCTTAAAAGCTCTTCCAAATCCTTCTCCTGGCATCAGCTCCGGCAATTTAATCCTAACTTCATGTGAATCCAGGTAGTTTTCCACCGTGCCCAGTAAAGTTCCATCGTCAACATAGGCTCTGGCGTCATTATCACTCCTCGTACTGATGATATGTACACCGTCACCAAGTTTTACGTCGTCAGGCTGAGAGTTAACATACTGTCGAAATATTTTCGCGAGTATGGTGAGTCCATGAGGTCCGTCAGCTTTGACCGTTGATATCAGCAACAAAATGACACCTGCTAATATTAGGAACTTCATGTTCTCCCAATGACACTGACTAAAATGTGATAAGTGCTCTTCTAATCCACTACTTATACGGAATGAAGTGCAAAAAACCAAAAGCAAGTTTTCTTAGGAGGAATTTAGTGGAGCAGAAAAATGCAAGGAAATAATAACAAATAAGTAATTGGATCGAGATTGTCTGCTGCCTCTTATTTGACCCGGTTTGGGAAGCGATTAGACAGGATCGAATATAGATGCAGTTTAGTTCTACATGGTGGTCACATATATATCATTTTAATGGTAATTAAGTTAGTTAAAAGTAACACCTAAAAAACGTAAATTTCGCTTAATAACAGTACTCAGCAGAGGTGGAACTCTGTGTCTATCATTTTCATCAGTCAGTCTCATGTGACGTTGACAGTTTTTATTTATTTTTTAATCATTTGTACTTGAGAATTATTTTCGTTTTCTTAAATATTTGCTTACAATAACATAAATCTCAAGCAATTTTGTAACAACCTTAAACAATACTTAGCAGTAAAAGGTTCTTCTTTTCAATCATAAATAAATTTATGATGACATTCAATGTGATTATAACAATTTTAGTGGAGTAAACAGAGTGTTTATTAAACATATGGCTTATGCATAGCAATCACACTCAAATGTGCTCTTGTTGCCATTGGTATATTATTAAGAAGTAATGTTTGTTTCAAAAAGTTGCGATACACCTCGCTTGTACGTCTTCCCGGTAGAATACCGGTCCAATTAGCCTTCTTCTTCTTCAGGTACCCTGCCCTGTCCTCCGAACGTTGGCGATCACTGTGGAGAGTGCATCTCCGTCTTCTGCCAGTCTGAAAAGCTCGCCAGCCTCAGAAACACCTGTCCACTGTCTGATGTTTCTCAGCCATAACATCTGTCTTCTACCGACTCCTCGCTTGCCTTCTATTTTCCCTTTTAAAATGAGTTGTAAGAGACGATATTTTTCTCCACGTAACACGTGTCCTAGGTTGCGACATTTGATTGTTGTTATCAGTTGCCGTTCTGCTATGGCTTGATGCAGGACTTCCTCATTGGCCAACATGTCAGTCCAGGAATCTCGCAGCATCCTTCGATGAATCCACATCTCTAATGCCTCCAGCCTATTTAGCAAGGCTGCTTTCAGGGTCCAGCCTTTCACCCCATAGAGTATAACGGACCAAACGTAGCATTTGATCATACGTTGTCGCAATTTGAGATTTAGATCGTTATTACATCCAATTAGCCAGTCATCCCTAATTTCAACCCGAACGTTCAATAAGAACTGATGTTAAAAACAATCTTCAAGTACCTCATGTGGATTTTCTTTACTCCACACCTAGCTGTTGTGAAAATTCCTTATTGAATTTCTTGAGAAATTCTATTCATCGGTAAAAAAGAATCAGTAGTTGAGGGATTTGAATTAATGTGTGTAGAAACCATTGACAGAATGCAATCCGTGGAGGAAAATCAGCAGAAAGAAGTGCCTGAACCCGTTGTCAAACAACAAATGAAATTCACGTTTAAGCTGATTTACTTGAAAGATAACAACGCATTGTAAGAAAAGTTATCAATAATAAAAATATAATATAATATAATATAATATAAAATATAAAATATAAATAAATCATGAAAGGACCAAATATTTTTAGAGTAGTCTAGGAAATCAACCCTTTAATTCTTGCTGTATGTTTAATAAACACCCTGTATAGTATGATGCTGTTACCTTAATAGAAAAATGTTTAAATACCCTTACAAAATTGTCGTTCTTAATTACAATTAGTAGATCATATGAATTTTATTGGATCCCGTGAAACAACTCTAGAATGTATTACATACAAATAAGTTGTATATCATAGAACCAACCGAACCGTTGGAAGAACGTTTAAATTTAACAACAAAAAACGTCGACATTGACATAACACTCATTTTTAGTTTACGACCTTCCTCGATTTTTATTTCGTAATAAATTTTTTTAACTGAATTAAATCATCCGTATCACTTTGACTCGCTCCATTTCACTTTAATTATTAGACCTATGGTACCTTTAATGTGGGAAAGAAGTCTGGTCGAACCAGATTGTTTTCATTATAACAATAAAAGTAAAAGCGAATTTTGATTACTTTGGCACCGTCTAATGGGTTGCGCTTTTTTCTACTAGTGAAATGTTTTTTATTGCCGGACTTGGTCTAGTTATTACGTAAAAGTTATGTGGATTTTATTAATTGGTGTAGTCAGCAAGTGCAGCACCATTAATTGTAGAACCTTATCTAGGTATTGTTATGTGGATCCACTTATGGTTCAGGGCGAAAATTAACGCCAACACGAGAATAAAAAAGTAACCATTAGATACCTAGATTCGTTTTAAAAAACCTATCAAAAGAGAATTAACGCCAGGAGCAAACATGTATACGAACATATCTAACATGTTATGAAATTATTTAAGCAAAATATATATAAGTAAAGTTATATTATGTTAAATATAATATATAACGTCTCTATTATTTTACAAACAAATATTAGACGGTTACACCCTGTAGAGTAACTAGTTTCCATAAGTAATTGAGATAAAAGTGCGTACTTTTCTTTACAGACCAGTTTATAATATAGAGCGAGAATCGGTCAAGAGAACAGGACGGAAATCTTGCTTTTCGCGCTTTTTTGCGTAAAAGAGAAACGCCCAGTATTTGCGGCGGTGCACGTCGCCATAGCCTTGAAAACTTCACGGACATTCGACATAGGCGTGGATATAATAAATCTTGAATAATAAATTGCAAATAAAAATAAATCCCATCTCGTAGATTAATTTTTTTAGCTGAGAATTTAAAGAAACTTTCTTTTTTACCAACCTTTTAACCCTTAGCACTTATTTTCCTGTTGATATTCCAAAAACTTTAAAAATTATTTTTTAAAAACGTTGTAAACTTTATTTTAATGTAATAGGTTATAGCTACTCTACTTTTTTAATTTTAAAAATAATAAGAATACAAGATTTTAATTTTTTTTGCTTCTTTTATACCTATTCTTCACCAATGTCGATTAATATTAAAGAATAACATTTTCAGATGGTCAGACATTTTTTCAAACGTTTTTAATAAATCTAATAAACCTTAAATGCAGCATTGGTAGCTAAAGTATGGTATAAGAGGAAATGTAAAACTACGGCTAATATCATATCTAAACAACAGAAAACAAATTGTAACCATAACAAAAGAAGGACAAAATGGTAGATCAATAGATTTTTTAATTTAGTTACAACCTGGTTTATGGAGAATAAACTCATCTTAAATGAAGATAAAACAAATGTACTATGTCATGTTGATGTCACATTAATAAATTATTGAATAAACTAAAGTCAATTTGTTATGGCATTAGAGTCGTTAGCAAATATATGAATGAAAAGCTCGCTAAAAATTTTGTATTACGCAAATTTTGAAGCAGTCCTTAGATATGGGATCATATTCTGGGGAAGGGACAGTATGTATGATCCAGCGTGTTTTTGTGGTTCAAAAAAGGTTAATTCGGATCATTAAAGGAATGACATATTTGCAAAGTTGTAGATCTCTGTTTAAGGGTTTCGGTATAATGACTGTCCATGCTGTTTACATAATAATATATAAGTGTTTTATGTTTTTCTTTAGAAATAAAAACTTTTTTGACGTAACACCAAAACATGAGTTTAACACTAGAACTTTGGCTGTTGACTATGTAGCGCATCAACTCTTTCACTGACTGAAAAATCTCCCAGCTACATGTGTATGAAATTGTTCAACGCGCTCCCAGATTGCTTAAAATGTATTAATTCGCAGAAAACATTTAAAAGTAAAATTAGAAAATTGCTAATAGATTTAGGACCGTATAGCTTAGGAAACTTCTGTCCAGATTTTTAAATTTGTTTTTTTTTATGACGTCATTTCATTTTGTGTTTAATATGATTAGATATAAAGATTATTATTATTATTATAGCGACTAATTTCCATTGTTTAAGTAGTTTTTCTTCTTTATATCTAAAACAACGCAATTAGGTAGGTATACATATTATGTTCTTCTTCTTGCAGTGCATCTCCTATCGGAGGTTCGCTATCATCACAGCAATCCGGACCTTGTTGACTGCCACTCGGAACAGCTGCACGTTACTACAGTTGAACCATTCCCTCAGGTTTTTAAGCCAGGACACACGTCGTCTGCCAACACTTCTCCTTTCACTGATCTTTCCCTGAACTATTCAATTCATGATATTTAGGCAAAAAAATAGAGCTCTAGAAATTCCTACCATTAAAATAAAAAACGAAGAAATCGAGAAAGTTTCAGTAATAAAATATCTAGGTTTATATTTGGATGAACATTTAAATTGGAAGGATCATGTATGTCATGTAACCAACAAAATTACGCCGATGGTGGGGGCGATATTTAGATGCCGTAACTATTTAACACAGACCAGTAAAATGAACATATACAATGCATATTTCCTATCTCGTTTTAGATATCTAGTCCCAGTTTGGGGCAACTGCGGTGTTGTCGAATTTCAAAAAATGCAGATAATGCAAAACAAAATTTTGAAAGTTTTATTCAATTATCATCGTCTAACTCACACGGATGATTTATATAGGGATTTGGGTGTCATGAAATTGAACCAGGTACGGGAGCTGGAACAATGCAAATATATATTCAAAGTATTACATAAAAAGCAAAAATCAAACACTACGATAAGATTCTTGGAGAATGTACATAACCATTACACTCGAGCTCATGATAGCATTTTTCTGGAGAACGTCAGAACAAACAAAGGAATATTCAACCCCATTTCTCAGGCTTCTGATAGTTATAATAAATTACCAATAAATATTAGAGAAGTAAATAATGTAAAAGAATTTAATATGATGTTAAAAGAGTATCTAAATAACATCGCCACATAATTTAGGTCATATTTTATAACTTGTTGTTTCCATGTTGATGTATATTTTTTTCTTTCTTAGTATTGACATATTTCGTTTTCTTTGTTTATCCTCGTTACCAGTGTTTTATACACTGTTTAGAGGGTTTAGATAGTGCTAAGTTTATTGTATTTACTCCTTACTTGAATAAACGATTTTCCAAAAAAAAAACTATCAATTGGAGAAGTGTGTATTTCTGTCCTCTTATTATATGCCCCAGGTATTGAAGCTTTCTCCCCTTTAAGGTGTTTATTGTATGATTCCACACCAGGGGCGTGCGGTGAGTTATGAAAAAGGGGAAGCACCGCCGGTAGGCTCGTCGGAGGCAGGTCGCCGCAGACGAAAAATTTTTTTGAGGACCACGCCCAAATATTGGCAATTTTTCGACGTTTAAATACAGGTAGAATACTGTCATGTAGGTACTGTCGAAAATGTGAGATTATGTACCTATGATTTTTTAATATTATTTCTTCTATTTTCTAAATGGCTACCTATGTTTTTTTTATTATTTTTTAAGTAATTTGCCCGTCGAAAACCAATTCTTTGGTGACCCAACCCTGCCTAAGGGTCGTTAAAAACAAGTTAACAAAATTTCATAACAGAAACTAATACAGAAAACTATCTATACATTTTTACTTTGAATTCACAGTTTGATTTAATTTTAAAGGGATACTGGGTGTGTAATTAATATGTGGTAAATTTACATTGTTTATGAACAAAGAAAATGAATTTACAATATATATATATATATATATCACGGCACCTGATAGATGGTATCATTTTAGAGCTTATAGTTTGGATATCACGACGTGGTCTTTCGTGTTTCAGGTAAAAAAAGGGATGTAGGCACCGCCAGATTTTTTTTTAAATTTGAGGTGAAACAAAAATAAAAAAGAAAACCACGTAGGTACCTACCTTTACTAACCGTATTAACGAAGAGTAAACAAGGCCAACAAAACAATTTTAATAACGTGCTGCATGCAGTAAGCCATTTATATTTATCGTACCTAATATTCTTTATTAAAATGCCTTGTAAATTTTTTAGCCGCCTTCACTTCTGTCTTTAAATTACAATCTGATGTAGGCCTACCTGTTGCAATAATATTCCTTTTTTCATCAAAGGAAAGCGTTGAAAATCCTTTTTCCAATAACTTGCATACAGAACAGATACACTTTACATTTCCCGAACTCGATGGGCCGGCAATTGGTTGCTCCATGACAAAATTAATCAAGAAGTAAGATAAACAACCACTGACAGATCCTCTACCGTATATCGCGTTTTCCTGGCGAAAAATCGCGACAGGCAATCGTAAACCGACGACAACAAACACGTGGAAACTAAATATTCTGTCGGATTCTTTCACGGCGTCGCGTCGCGGCTTGCGAAGGAAATACCGAAATCTAACGATTTACCCTTCGCACGGCATACCATAGGTATTATTATTACTTGTATACGCGTATACAGTGTAGTATACACGTATTGAGATCACTTCGATAAATTTAATATTGCGTTGGTCAGGGATGCATACAGGGCCGGATTTGGTTTGGAAATTAGATAGAAATAAATACTTGGGTATTTTAATTGTATGGATAGGTATAGATTAATATAAAATTTGTTTTGTCTTATGAAAGCGGTAGGGGAAGCAGTGCTTCCATCGCTTCCATGGACCGCACGCCCCTGTTCCACACTCTTTTTGCATCCGTTCCAGGACTTCGGCATTAGTGACGTGATTGGTCCAGGGGATACGCCATATTCTACGGTAGCACCACATTTCGAAGGCTTGCAGTTTGTTTTTCTTGAGCGTACATGTTTCCACTCCATACAAAAGCGCGGAAAAAACGTAATAACGCAGCATCCTCATCCTAAGCTCCATCCTAATATCTCGACTAGTAAACCATTTTTTCATTTTAGTAAACGTTGATCTGGCTATTTCTATTCTCGTTCTTATCTCTCTCGTTGGTCACCTGATTGATCTATCCAGGTTACTTGGTATTTATATGTCGAGACGCTCTCTATTGTGGTGTTCGCTATCATTACGTTCACATGGTTCAGGTTTTGTGGGAATTTTGTGACTATCATTAACTTGGTTTTCATAAAATTAATTTTTAGACCATATTCATTACATCGATCAATCAGTTTTTCTAAAGGGTATCTTGTGTCTTTAAGTTTACCAGTTAACCAATGAACGTTTTATCGCTAAAAGCTCAAGATCTTTTATCACTATTTCCATAGCTGATTGGTTGAAACGAGACAGTTGGATTCGATGAAACGGTTAAATTGTCAGGAATAGGAAATAATCAGAAATATCGAAACAATTGAACATTTTGTGGGGGCTATAGTAGGTATTTCTCGATGATTATGTAGGATTGTTCAATCATTTTTCTTTTACTTTTCTAATAATTTTATGGTTCGTTAAAAGATCCACATGAAGATATAATTATTATATAAATAATTTTGTCTATAATACGACACTGCATAATCTCTTTCAGCGCGCTGTTATGAATGAATGAATATTTCTACTACTAAGTGATTGTAGTAGTTTGCTCTTTGTTGTGTGTTAAATTTGATTATAGTTGCTTCCTAAGATTTTTGGAGGCACAATATTAATAATTATTTTTTTTAGCTCAGGTCGACGAGAAACCAATTAATTTATAAAAATTTACTCGTTATAATATCAAACTGACCTACGTTAAAATATTCTGAAGCATTTTATGAACTACCTTTTCTAAAGAGTTTTCCAATAAGAACGATATGATTTCAAAATGAAATAAAATTAAAATTATTTCAGATACAATAAAACTTTTTATATTATCTTAAAGTATAGTTGATAACATTTATGTTTTGAATAAGACATCCTTTAAATGTCCTCCGCGACTTCGTGTACACGAGCGAATTCGACGAACCCAATTTTCGATGACTTTATGCAATAAATCGGGCGTGATCTGATGAATGCAGGGTTCAATGTTCAACCTTAATGCATCAAGTGTTTGTGGTCTGTTTGCATAAACCTTAGATTTCAAACAGCCCCAAAAGAAGTAATCTAATGGAGTTAAATCACAGCTTCTTGGAGGCCACTGAACAGTAGCATTCCTTGAAATTATCCTTTCGTCAAACTTTTCTTGCAGTATATCGATAGTTTCATGAGCAGTGTGACATGTGGCACCGTCTTGCTGGAACCACATATCCTCCAAATCAAGTGCATCTATATTTGGCCACGACAAATTTCTTAACATCTGTCGATATCGTTCACCATTCACTGTAACTGCATCTCCGGCCTCATTTTGGAAAAAGATGATCCGATGATGCCACCATACCATAAACCACACCATACAGTTACCTTTAGCGGATACAAAGGCTTCTCATGAATCTGTTGTGGATTGTTTTCACACCAAAAACGGCAATTTTGCTTGTTAACGTATCCACTTAACCAAAAATGAGCTTCATCTGAAAAGATAATTTTTTGGCAATATTAGGATCCTTTTCAAGTTGTTCTAAACTCCAAGCAGCAAATTCTCTGCGCCGACGATGGTCCACTGGCTTAAGTTCTTGGGTCAAAACAATCTTATACGGGTATAAATTCAAGTCTTCTTTCAAAATACGCCAAGTTGTCGTTTTTTTAATCCTTAACTCTTGAGCACGACGAGGAATTGATAAATTTGGATACACTGCAATAGTAGCTCTTACAGCAGCAATATTCTCAACAGTTCTTGCGTTTCGATGTCTTCTTGGTGTTTTTGCATCGTGATGAGTAAAATTATTTTCAAATTTCTCAACGATGCGACGAATGGCAAGCAAAGAAGGACGATTATTTACACCAAAGTTTTCGCGAAGTGCGCCATAAGTGTTCACAAAAGATTGTCTATTTTCATAAAATTTTTGGATAATAACCAAACGTTCTTGACGCGCGTATTTAGCCATAATAAATTGTTATAGTTTACTGCACAAATCACCGAAATAAATTTAGATACGTAAGCTGGGCGTTCCCGCCAAACATTATTATTTTGTTTGGATCGCATTTCGTAGATGGCGTCGGTAGTGGCATCGCACAATTTGGTTTAGTTAAGTTCGTATGAGGGCACCACGTTCATTTGCGATTTGCGATCGAGAAGAAGCATCCTCCCAGATTTCGTTGTTGTCAAGAATTTGAAGTGTATTGTCAATTTTCTATTCTCGATTTTCTTTTAAGTTGTGTTGAATTCTAATGCCGTTTGTGATCGTTCGGTCTCTGTGTATACTATTAGCGTGAGTTTTGATAGTTGTTTTGACTTTTTGTTTAGTTGTAGTGTGTTTTCGGTTTGTTTAGTTAAAGTTCGCGTATTTATTTCCGTTATGGAAGACTACGCACCTCACTTAAAACCTAAAAAATGTTGTGTTCCAAACTGTTTAAATAAACATGGTATGCGATACCGCTTGCCAAAAAGAGATCCGTTAGTTTTTGATCATAAAAATAATGTTTTATTACCTATTTCGCTTTATTTTAGTCAGCTGTATTTTTTTAAATAGGTATTGCTTGGTTTAAATACTTCTTTTTTTGCTGCTTTCTACTTGAGCTCTTAGATATACGTTATTTGTTACTTTACCAACAAGGTATTTACTCCAAACTGAAAAACAAGAGTTACAAATAACGTGTATTTCTGAACTTAAAATAAAAGCAGAAAAAAATGAATATTTAAACCAAGGAATATAAACTTTAAAGCGGAACCAATATCTACCGATAAAACAGATTTCATCAAAACTTGGTAAAACAGTTTTCTTTATTTTTACCCATAGTTGCCAAACAGATTTCTTTTTTTCTCGCGTGTTTCGGATCGCAAATACTAGGACATCAGCGCCAATTAGTTTTTGACAGTTCTAAGAGTCCAGTTGCGTATCTAAATTTATTTCGGTGATTTGTGGTTTACTGACAATAACTGACAACTGGTGACAGGTAAAACTTTATTACCATGGTTACCATATCGTTTCAAAATCATATCGTTCTTATTGGAAAACCCTTTATAATAATGTCATAAAGTACAATGGTGTGAATTATGCCATGTCTTTCAGACTTGGAGGCATGCAAGCAATTCTTTATTTAATTTATGTTCTTTAATTTTTCCAGATCAACTTCTAACGGTGGCGACGATGGAGGATATTTCGAGTAAGAAAATCATAATAATATTAATCATAATATAATCAAAATAGCACTAATTTGTCATAGAAAAAATATTCCTGAAGCTTTCTGCAGTAAAGATGGGTTTACATGTCTGGATTAAGAAAATGTGCAATTGTCATTTTTGGAAAAAAATGCTTATAGGGGCATGTGCATTTAGCGATTTATTTATCTAAAAAGGTCCATTAAAAAAAAGTTCAAAAAACCTAACCTGAACTAACGCGCCTTACTTTTATTATTTTATTATTTTTGGTGAGAAACACATCTTATAGTACAAAACAGAAGATTTTTTAATGTTAAAAATTTTATAATTGTAAGCTTTATTCCTCAATTCTATTGGATAAATAAAAAGAAGCATAAATTATTTATATTTTTTAAGGAAAATTTTGATACTCACTGAATATTACCGTAAAAGTAGAAGAATTTAGATCAGACATAACAAAAATAATTTTGCCCCAGAAATTATCAACGGACGTGGATTTATACATATTAATAGCTCGTTTCCTAAGAACATATTATTTATTTCTCTCGGGTTTACATATAAGTAGCCTTGCTTTAATATCGAATTATTTAATGTTGGCTGTTTGATTCTATTCTATTATCTTTTTGCAAAAAATATCCAAGGATATTGATAAAGTCCGAAATCAATACTGAAATATAGAAAAATGGAAACTTACTGTAAATCAACCAAACATCCGTTTTAATAAAGTGTAACAATTTCTCCGTAGAAATTTTCCGGATATCGACAGATGTTAGTGATTAGTTTGTCTTCTTAGTTGCAGTATAAATACACACACATGTCCACTTTCATATTATATATAGTTTATTTCAAATTGGGCTGAACCATGCGAGACGAGGCGTCTTGTAAACTAACCCAAACAGTTATAACGATGAATAAAATCAGTAATAATTTTTTTTTACTATAGTATGTAAAAATGTTTTTGTTATAAAACTTTTAATCTAAGAAAAAGTGTTAGCCAGCTCCAAATTATTTTTTAAACTAATATAAATGCTAATCCCTTACCGTCATATTAACCTATGGTGTGAGCTGTAAATTTCGGCCACCTGATCTGAGGACTCCAGGTACGGATCTATTTAAAGACTATTATATTATTATATTTTCCCTCTTAAAATAATTAGGGTAAAATAAAATAGGTTTATTTTAGTTATTTAAATATGCTGATTTCTGATTTTAAAATTCAGTTAGATGTTTGTATTGGTTGAGACAAGAAGTTATTTGTTGCCAATTAAACGTGATATCTAATAATGTTTGGTCCGTGTGAAAAAACTAGTACGCCAAGTGGATCTACGGGTCGTGATAAAAACCAATTTTCACGTGATATTTTATCAGTTGACACAAAAAAAATAATCTTCTACGTTTACGCCACCCTCCTTGAACGTGGTTTTTCAAAATTTGGTGCAGTGAAGGAAGCGGCAGCTTTGACACGCAGGCCAGTGAGCACATTGTGGTTTGTTGTAAATGAACCTATAGTGGAGAGAAGAAAGGGGAAAGACTCTTTTACTATTAAGAAACTGGACGCGACGGATGTCGATATAATTCGTAGAAAAATATATGTCATGTACAGGGAACAAATGATCCCCACTTTATAAACCCTACTGCAAAGATTAAAAAAAGATGATACAGGAACAGAGTATTGTCTTTTTGTATTGTAGTTGTGTAAGATAGATAGACGGATTTTACAACATTTTTTTTTTGTAATTTCTAGGTTTCAGTAAAAAGAATAGGTTTATCTGTAATAAGCCTACAGGGTTGTTCAAAAGTCCTGCAAAAAATGTATATTTTTTCTATAAGTTATTTTAAGAAAAACACGGAAACTAATTTAAATTATTATTCATCTTTCGCTAATATTTTCAGCCCCCTACCTTCAACCCCTTAACCTTTAGTTAGCCCAATTTTTTGTTTAAATGGGAACCTAGACACTGCCGTCTCAGTGAACAAGCCGTCATGCTTCCGCCCACATTCTTAAATCATCTGTTTCTAGTCGATCCACGTTTTGTCAGGCTTGCATTTTTTTGATAGACCTTTCGGTGTAAGTTTTTAGCAGTTGAATGGGATTATTTTAGAAAACCTATAACGCTAATTTAACGTAGCTTAGACCTTTATGTGTAAAACCATAAATTATTTAATTAAGTTGCTGTGAAATAGGGAGAAATGCCAAATTCAAGATGTGTTCCCGGGTGTAACTTCGAACTATAATGCTTTTCACTGACAAAATGCTATTTGTTAATAGAAAAATGACCCTAAGAGATGATTTGGTATTGCGAAACCAGCGTTTGCATAAAGCACTTAAAGACTTTTAGTCAGGAAAGTCAGGGCAACCAGAAGACTTGATGGTAGGTAATACTGGAATAGTGTTGTGTAGGTACCTTTTCTTTAACAATATTTTGGTATATTGTTTAAATTGTTATTAGGCTATAAACATAGATAGACTATAAGTATATTATTTATCTATAAAACAGATATTATAATATTAAAGATTGAAAGCATGTCGTGTTTAGGTTGGGTTAGGACAAAAATTTAGTAGCAAAATAAATAAATAAATAAATAGCCATTTATTTCCGACAGGCCGGAGCCCACTTACAGGAAACTCAAACAAATAATTCGAATTATAAACAAAAATCTTACAAAAGTAATGACCTTGCTATACTTAAAATCTAATAACAAAAAGTAAGAAACTAAAGCTAAGTTAACAGGAACCAATGACTACTAATGAGGATAGCCGGACATATTGCGCAAGTGTTTTAATATGGTTGGGAGGCTGTCATGAAATATGTCGGAGAGGGCTGAGATACGATTGAAGTTGTGGCACATTTTGTGAATGGGACCTTGAGGCAAAATATTGGATCTCGCGAATGCAAGGAAAAATGTAGGCCGATGTCGGGCACCTGTGCGGGGAACATGAAGCGATAGTTGCTTCAGTAGAAATGGGCAATCGATTTTAGAGTTAAGAAGTTTATGGAGTATCGATAGTGACTGTGAGTCGCGACGTACTGTTAAGGGCAACTCACCAAACCTAGCGAGGATGTGGCCATGCTCGAAACCTCGTTGCGGGTAGATACCATCCTCTCTAAACATAAGATACTAGATAAAATAATAACTACCTACGTTGTACATTTTTTTTTAGTTATTCATACAATAAAAGCTTGTCTTATTCAAAATATCGGTTAAAAGATACCTACAAGTTCAAAGCAGGTTCCTCTTGATGCTTCTTTATTTTTCTAGTCAAATAAAGCCTGTATGGTTTCTCGAGGAATACTTAGTAGTGGTAACATAGGCTAGTTTATAGTCTTAAGTCACTCTGTATACTAACATCGAAATACCTTTTTAATATACAATTCTATACCTCATTTGATATAGTTTAAGACATCTTTAACCTATAAATATCAATTACATGCCATATAGCTTCTATAAAAAATTCCATCTTCCAATGCGACGTCACGATCTTAACATGATGGCCTGTTCAAAGTGTTCATAGGGACGGCAGTGACCTAAGTCACCTTGGGGCTCTATAAAAATCTCTTTAAAAACTGAATCCTATGGTATCATAGGGATTTACTCATTTAATAAGTTTTTCCCAAAAATCTGTTGTTAATTATCAAAAGCCTACATTATTTACATTTTTTGACAATTACATTTAAAAACAAAGGAGATGCTGTTAAGCAAGCCAAGTGTTGTTATTTAACTTGCGTCAACAGTTCATGAGGCTTTTAAGTTCCTCGATTGTAGGTTAATTTCACTGATTCTTTCATTTACTGAGTGAAGGAATTAAACGAGCTTTTCACTGTGGTAATTTGACGTTTATTTCTCCAAATCACACAAAACTTCTTTAGTACATGATTTTACAATAACGTACTACAACATAACTATTCACTACCGATTTCACAATCAAACTAATCGCTATATTTGTTTAATACAATTGCTGAATGCCTTTTTTTAGGCAATGCTATTTGTTTCACTCCGACGGAGAGAAAACCACGTGCGTTTGTTGACATACGACTTTGCTTTATCTTAGCCCCAAGTGTAGTGTGTTTGAAGAAGGAAAACTATATCATCTGACAGCAAGGTTACGCCCCCGCTGTCACGACGACTAACCAACAATGCATTCTGATAGGCAACACAACCGCCATGTTTTCTCCCAACCAATCGGACGGCAATAAACAAACTGTACCATGCCGTGTCAACCTTCTGGAGCGTCAAAACGCCGTCAAAGTGTTTTTGAATATAAAAGATTCTAAAAATATACTTTTAACATCTAAACGTGGAACATTGCTTTTTCCTGGAATAACGGTCGACTAGCCGTTTATTATTTAGGACACATTATATGTGGTTTAAAAGATGATATTTGCAAGTTTTATGCCTATCCCGGCGATAACACTATATTCGTTCAGCAAGCATTGATACATTTTGCTCCTTTATTAAAATAATATTGAAATCAGATATTCAACAGTAGTATTGATTCTAAAAACATTTGTTGCATTTAATTATATTATTCTTAATACAT
This sequence comes from Polydrusus tereticollis, assembly GCA_963920685.1. Taxonomy (NCBI): domain Eukaryota; kingdom Metazoa; phylum Arthropoda; class Insecta; order Coleoptera; family Curculionidae; genus Polydrusus; species Polydrusus tereticollis. The sequence continues at coordinate 141,400,791 of OY987328.1, forward strand.
TTGAATGATCGTTTCCCCAACAGATGCATTTAGTAAATAAAATAAAAATGTATTTTTTGTACCGTTTTGTTCCTTCTCGCCATTTATTGTTTTATGCTATATTTAATTTCATTAGAATAATCGATAGTTATAATTATCTATTCTGATCTTAACAAAATCCACTGTGGAAACGTAAAGGACATTCACAACCTGCTCAAAAAGTCAGTGTATGGGCTGGAATAATTAATAGCAGAACTATAAGACCATAACTGGTGCATGACTTGATAAATAAAGGCCCGATAAATCTTCTACCACTGATTGACAAAGTACTTTAATCGTAGTGTGCGACCAGTTGAGAGATAACCTTGAAAAAAAGGGACAGTCTGGGTTTAGGAAAAAATACTCCTGCGAGTATGCACTGCAATATTTGTGTGTGTGTGGTATTGAGACAATATATTAATAAATGAAAGATTACCTTAAGTATTTTTGTCGATTTGGAGCGCTCCTTTGAAACTATCGACAGATTTTTAATAAACACATTGACTTTGAATGGGTTGAAAGACTGTGCCTTGGACTGGATTAAGGATTTTCCACCAGATAGGTATCATCAAACCAAAGTTGATAATAAAATGTCTACAAGGAGAGACAGCAGAGTGTGTACCCCAGAGGAGCGTGTTGGGGCCACTTCTGTTTAATGTTTATGATCTGCAGGAGGGATTAAGGAACTTATTTTTTTTTAACTTATTTGTGGATGACACCCTACAAATTGTTGTGTCAAAATAAGCTAAAATTGAATAACTTGAAAACAAAATGCATCGTTCTTAGATCTAGGGTCGATTGTCACAGATTTAAAACTTTAGGCATTTTTTTAAACATAAATGGTGTTGTAATTGATTTTGTTTCTGAAGTTAAGTATGTGGGGGTTATTTTGGATCCACAATAGTACTTCAGTAATAATGTGGAATATATATGTCGGAAAATTGGTAAACAAATAGGATCTTTTAATCGGTTATCGACCTGTTTATCTCATATTGCCACACTTTTCATATGCATGTTCTTTATTAATATCTTGCACTGAGGGGGAAGTTCATAGACTGCACGTACTACAAAATAAGGCAATGCGCATTATATTAAAATGTGACATATAGTTTCAAGTCTTGGTTGACCCAATTAATCATATTGCGGTAATTAAGATGGTTAAACATTGAGCGGTGCGTTAAAAGAGAGAATCAGATATTAATGTATAAGATTGAGCATAAATTACAGCCCGATTAGGATACCTAGGAAAGCGATCAAATCATTGTGAATACAACATTAGGTCAAATGCATAATATACCACCTCCAGGGTAACGACAACATCTTTACAAAAAACTGTTTTTTACGATAACATTAAGAAGGCACCGTACCTGAAAATCTTTAACAAAATTTTTAATTATACTTAAGGGAATGTGTACTATTAAAAATGTTGTTTTTTAGTCTGGTTTAAATAGCCAAGTACTAAATAGAGGAGATATTTATAAAAATTACTTATTATATTTCTTTGACGTAAATATTACTGCTCAACGTTACTCACATTTCCACTCATTTGATTCAATACCTGCGTTAACATTTATCTTTCCTAACGAGGATGATCAAGATATTCCCCATGCAAGAATATGGTTTCAACAAGATGTCGTACCGCTGCAGTTTGATGTAAACTAAGTGGAATCAGTTAGGTATGATTTTAAAAAACAAAAATATAACCAAAATTTATAAATATGTAATTATTTGTTTTTTAAGCAAAACAACAAAAACAGGCACACTTTCCACTATTCAAGGAATTTTTAAACCATTAGGAAATTAGGTACCAGTATCAATATTCTTTCAAATTATTAATTAGCCTCTAACGAGATCTCCCATATAATAGGATACAGTTTACACCCAAATTCGATATTAATTAGTTTGTTAAGTTTTAGGGTAACATCATCAATTATTTTCACCTTATTGATGAGGTGGTAATGTTGGGTAGTTAAATAACTTAAGATATAGAGTTAAGTTTGTAATTTGGACGGGTAAGTTAATTTTTTTATGCATGATCACAAAGTTCTTACTTTCACAAAATTTTGATACAAAATTAATTTGCAACAATATTTGAAATTCTTACATGATCACGTAAAAAAACAAGTACCTATAACAGTATTTTAAGTTTACGGAAAAAGACCAGACATAGTAATAGCAGAAGATTTCTCTAAATACATCAATTAATCACGTTAATTTGGCATAGTCAAGTTGAGGTCTTTTTAAAGGTTTACGAAGCCAAAATTTTACTATAACTAAATTATTGCTTGCATTTTAGAGGGTCTGCTCCCAAATACACCCTGATACTGTTGAATTTCATTCAAAGAAAAGATATTCTTCTGATCGGTACCCACCAACTGATAAACCAACTTAACAGCTTTGAGCATCAAGGGCAAGTTTGTGAAATTCACTCAGAGGGGAAGATAGTAGAAATATTACGCGCATTAATACGTACTTAGCGTCATTTCAGAGTCAGTTTAAGGGGGGGGGGGGAATCTATTTTCCATGAGCTATAACAGGTATAAAATATTCTGAGCAACAACGTGTTTTGTCTGTCAAGAAGTCTTAATGTAAAGGATATGACAAATTTTGACAAAACTAATGAACTTTAATCTCCGAAATATTAAAATCAACTAGCGTAAAGGGGTTTTTATTAAATTCAATATCAATATAAAAAAACTGGTTTACTCTAGGTATAAAATATTTGTGTGTTTTACGTACCCAATAACTGTTTTATACTAGTCTGTACAAATATTTTTTTTTCCTAAGAATTGTATAAATAATGATGCGACAATTCCGTATACTATTTTGTTGGGTGTCCTCTATATAGAGAAAAATTTTACTTTCTATTAAGTCAGTAGTAATTTTGATGAATATGACGGTGAACTACAAAAATACAAAATCAATCACTGGCTGTGATTGTGTTTAATATAATCTTCGAGCCAATTAAATTACGTTTTTGTCATTTATTAACTATTGCATGAATTATATGCTTTTGTAAAAACCAGCTTGAAGACACCAAGAAATAAGACTCTATGAGAACGAACTAGATCCAGCAAAAACGGTACGCCACTTATAATCAATTAATTTGTGTAACTAGTAATCTAATCAGTTTATTTTTCATACCTGATAGAATTATTTAAATATTACTAAAAATGAAGTGATGGCATGCTGAATTAAATCACGCTCATATTTCAGGGTTGGTTACCATCCGTAAACGATATAAAGAAGTGCAATTTATTTACTCTAGTTATTTAGTCATGTCCTTCTAGAACCCGCACTTATTTCTAATTCGATATTAATAAACCAAAATTCAACCCTTTAAAAATCATGCGTCTGGTTTGCGTGATAATATTTCTGGTGTTTGTGGTCAAAGTAAAAACTGAAAATGCGTGGCTGAAAAACATAATTTCCCCGAAAGGGTTGGATTTGGGCTATGGGGTTGCTCTAAAGCTCAATGATAATAGAAAAGGTAAAAATGTGCCCGTTATGGAACGTTTGTCGTTAGATTTAAATATCGGTGATATAGCGTTTGTTAGTTTGGGTAATCCCAGAAGTGATGGTGTCGAGTTGGATTTCTATTTTAAAAAGGATGCGAACTTAATTGAAGAAGGTAAGTTAGAGAGCATTTAATTAAAAATTAATTCTACTGGGTTGGTTAAGGGTTTGAAATACTTAGGCACTACTATGTATTCAAGGCTGCCTTCGTTGATCTGTCAGCATCATTATTTCCGCAGCTGCGCGGTCTTTTGTAGATTCTTGTAATCTTCTGCATGCGATCCAGGAAATTCTGTGTCAGATCCTGAAGGAATCTTACTACTTCGTTAAGGTTTGCAGAGTTTAAGGCCCGTTAACATTGATTGGAACGTTAATCAATGATTATCTCGAAATATTTTTTGTACTGTCTGTTAAACAACCGTTAAAAGCAGCTAATCATTTATTAAGCCAAACATAGTTTCTGGGATACCGTACACCGTTTACACCGTATACGGCACAATCCGCCCTAATTCATTCAAAACCGACATTAAGTCTTCTGGTTGTTGGATTTCGCTAGTTTAGTCGCAGTGGTACTAGCACTAGCACTAGCACTAGCACTAGCATTTACACCAGTATCTTGCTCAACACTATCACTTTGCTGTTGCTGTTGGAGTGGTTGGTTGGCCCTGGTTGATCGAAGTGGAGGGAAATATTCAGAATTTAAAGTTGGTATATTCTTACCATCTATCAACGATTGACAGTTGGTACCGGTGCTGGAATATACTGTTGATGTTGTTGGTAAGTCTTTGTTTTGATTTATTGATTGCTGTATTTTTCGAGCAATTTGTCAGTGCCTTCATCCTCTTCTGAGTCTTCCCATTTAGTTTGAGGGAATGTTACGTTCTTCTCTAAGGGTGAGGAATTCAAATTAATTAATAGTTTTCTCCGTATTTTGAGAGGTTTGTGGTTTGTGGAAGCATTGCCTTTGGGTAGAGCTTGATTTTCAGCCTGAATGACAGCGTTTCTTGCAGTTTCTTCTTGTTCAAGGTCACGCCAGTACGAAATTTTCTTTTTAAAGAAGCTTTCATCTCAAAGTTGCTTAACTCTCTTAAAACTGACTTACAATTGTGCTCTTGCTTTTCTGCACAAGCCTTATGGAACTTGCCTTTCCATGAATTTGGCTGAAACCTTGGAAAATTGTGGTTATGTGATACTGATTAAAAGTTTTCATGATATCGATCTGATCCTTGGATCAGTTTGGGAGCTGGAAACGGAGAAATTTAGATATTTTGTGTTAATGCACGAGTCAACGATCCGATTAGATATTTGATTAAGTTTTGAATACATTTTTCTAACAAAACGGTTTGCGCCATTCTATACTGTTTTTTTTCTCTTCCGAGGGTCCGTCCAAGTGCCGGATGCACTTCGGCCAGGCTTGGCCCATTGTGCTGACCCTAGTTTGTTCTTACACCCACTCATTGATTCCAGTTCCTTGCACTAGTTTGTGTAGGTGAACTGGGAAGAGTGTCGGAATTTCCTCTGGTTCTGGTCTTGGTTAGTTCAGGTCACTTTCTCGCCCGCATAACCTGCAGCTTGGGTCTCCGTTGTAAAGTTGCATATGGTGCAGATACTTCTTGAAGGCAATGTGTCCTGTCAGAATTCCTGTGGTAATTCTCAGCTGATTTCTGCTCATCAGAAAATAGCTGTTTCGTTAGGTTCGGGTCTGGGTCCCCAATGAAAGATTTGCTATGTTGTTCCTGTAAATTTTGTGTTGATTCCTTGTACATCGTTTCATGACATCTCGTACTGTGCACCTTGGGACTCCGAGTGCCGGTTCTGGACCAATTAATGTTTTCTCCGACCCCTTTCTTGCAAGTTCGTCGGCCTTTCGTTTCCTGTAATACCTTCATGTCCTGGTACCCATCCATTCTACACTGTTAGTAAGTGTGTATATTTTACCTAATCTGACAATAAATTAAGTAGCAAGAGTAGATAAGTCGCAATACAACTTTTTCGGGAAACCAGTGGGATTTAGTTACCGGTACACCTATTTTACCACTTGTATCAATTTTATGATATTATTAATTGCATAATAATTGTGCATATTTAAACATAATTATGAATTAGAAGTCTAGACTAAAAATGTGTGTTTTAGCTAGAGCCAAGAAAAAAGATGACGGCGGTAAACATATGATACAAATGGCAATTGGCTACAAAGCTGCATTGATATCTTCAATAATGTTCGGCGTTATGAAAATCCTGACCATGAAAGCCATTTTCCTCGCAAAGGCTGCCCTTATTATATCAATTTTTGTATTAATTTTAAAGTTGAAAAATAACAGACCTTTGGAAATCATCGAAGTGGAGCAGCATCCTAGTCATCATGGGCCAATATATGAAGGTAAAATTTTATTTATTTAATTTCCTGCTCTACAGGCTGGGCTAAAAATCAATTTATTACATTTAATGACTATTATTGTATTACACTTTGTGTTTGACTTATCATCATTTTTCTTAGAGTGTTCTCTGCACTATACCTCACCACTCCCTTATGTTTATTGTTTTCTCTTTCCAATTTCTAACTTTCATTGTTTTCAGATTCTCTTCTAAAGAGTTTATTCACTCCATCCTTGCTCCTCCCTTTTATTTCTATTGTGTTTCTGTTTAGAACTAACCTTACCAGTTGTGTTATGACAACGCTATGATACTGGGATTTTTTTGAATTGTTCAAATTTTCGATTTTCTCCTTTTTTTTATCCTCATTCCATTCTGATTGCTTCATAAATAACACATGCAATTTTTAATTCCCAGTTTTTACTTTTTCTTCCATATTGTTGGCTACTTACAAACATATTATGTGTCCGTGGGTCTTATAGCTGTCATGAGATATATTATTATTCTCTCGTTTGGATATCCCGATACATATCGGGATTTCATAAGCTTTGCCGAACTTTCGTACTTCCAGCTATCTTTTTTCCCACGAATTTTGTGTTTGACCCATAATCATAATATCTTTATATATTATACAAGATGTACCAGTACTGTATGGGGATCTCGTAAACTATCGGACATACAGAGATGATTAAAATGGAGAGGACTTGCGTATTACTGAACAATTTTAAAAAGCTCGAATATTTCCGAAGATATTCGGAACAACCCGATTTTAACGATATCGTTTTCATTGTTTTCCGATTGTATTTGAAGAGATAGTATGTCAAAATAAATTTTACATTCCCATTGCCACTTTTTATCCTCAACAAAGCAACCATCATCAACTTTGTTTTTTTAAATAGTCCAGACATTTTATTTTACCCTTTGTAAACTCTCCTTTTTATTCGAAATCCAACGATATATTCCACTTATTTTTTGTCAGATATTTCGGACTATAAAACTCATCATCAATGCAAATGATGTTTTTTTTTTGTTTTTATTGTTGCATTTAAACTCTTGTTGGTTTTAATAACAATTATTTTATTTTACATTGTTTACAATAATATTAGATTAATTTTCAAGGGCCTAAGAATTCAACGAACAGCCTCTTTTTATTATGTGTCATCATGTTTAATATTTACACATTTGAAAATTTAATCTATTATTTTTGTAAACAATCTAAAATAAAAAAATTGCTTTTAGAGCAAACTAGAGTTTAAGTACAACAATAAAAACAAAAAAAGTGAAATAAGGTGCTCATTTGCATTGATGATGAATATTTTAGGCCCAAACGTCTAACAAGAAATAAATGTGATAAAGTCTGTGCGTTTTAAGAAGTCCGCTAAGCCATAAAACCTCTTGAGCATTATGTCGGTGGCTCTCAAACAATAAATTATATTGAAGGTAATTTTGGATGTTGATGAATTACATTTTCTAAATAAAATAATTTAAAGTAAATAAAAAATTAGTTTAGGTAAAGAAAATAATAATTTTTTAGCTTTTGTAGTACTCAGACAAATTAGTTTTACGAATTCTTTTTTATAAAGTTTTGGTTCTAAAAAGAACCGATTTTGTAGTCTTGCGACAGAACGTACCTACTTGTAGATAGGTACTACTAAAAGTAGTCTTCCTCTGCATTTGAAATTTCACCCATGCTTTCAGACTCATCAGGTCTGTCCAAATCCTCTTCACTCTTTTTTCGAAGTCTTCTTAAGGTCTTCTCTGAAACGCCGCAAGCATCAGACGTCCGTTTTTGCACTGCCAAAACAGACTCTAACGGGCCCGAGTTATCTTTGTCTAAAGTAAAATAACGTTCCACTTGTAATACCAAACGGCGTTCACCTGGAGATAAATGCCTTCTAGGCGATGTGCCACCTTGCTAAACATTTTCCATAACTTTGCTTAATAACTGATTTTAATTCACACACAATGAGAAACAAACTAAAAGTGAAAAGCACAACTACTTATTTAAAATAAAGTAGAACATACCATCCCGCACTTCAGCAAATTTTAATTATTTCTTGGAAAATAGTAATTATTATGAAGATTTAATTATAATAATCCCAAAATAATGTCATTATCGGAAAAGTATATACCTGACAAAATCTTTAACATATTTAACCATCCCGCACTTGAGCAAATTTTAATTGGTTCTTGGAAAATAGCGATTATTATATAGATTTAACTATAATAATAGCAAAATAATTTAATTATCTATTTAATTATTATTTATGCTCAACGCGTAATTCTAAGATAATTTTGTTTTGAAACCCCTGATTTCGCCCAGTAATAGAATACAGTAAACCAGTGGGATGTTTGGTGTGATCAAGTATAGCGAAGGTGCGAAGATATTGTAACTTAACCGACTTACTGTTTTAAAAGCGATAACATCCCTTGGTGATTTAATCCGATATCGGACTTCTTAAATAGCACACACTTTATGTCGTTGGATTCAGAATAAAAAGTAGAGTTTCTAAAGCGCAATATAAAATTTTTGAACTATTTAGAAAAACAAAGCTGAAGATGGTTGCGCAAAAACGAAACATTGGTATGAAAATTTAATTAAACCTCCTTGTAGAGGATAAAATGTGGCAATGGAAATTTAAATTTATTTTACATTACAACAACAATTAGAACGATGTCGCAAAAATTCGGGTTTTCCCGAATATCTTCGGAAATATTCAGAATTCTTGAAATTTGGAAACATGACGTTTCAGAATTCAGTAATGCGCAACTCTTCCCTAATTTAATCGTGTCTGTATGTTCGATGGTTTACGAGACCCCTGTAGACTGCACTATTATCTAGGGCACCATGTATAATTTTTTTTTTGGTTTACCTCCAGTCCGAATTTTTTTTTATCTTGATCTATTCTTCTTGCGACTGTTGTTAGTTCAATTTTTGTTGTTTTACTTGCCATGTAAATATAGTTTCTTAATCATAATTATTTGTCTCGTACTAGGATATGGGCATCATCCTGTAGTTGACCATTACGGATATGGAGGGGGATATTACAACCAACACCAACATGTATATGGTCAAGAAGCTCAATCCAGCAACATATATCCTAATATAGCATACGCACCAAGTGCTGGAGCGGCTGAAGCAGAATCAAATGCAGTTTATTCCGCGGTTATGCCAAATGGTTCAGTTGTTCAAGCTATTGGTACTGACAGAAACGGTCAGGAAACCGAAAGGAAAAAAGATAAATCGTATCATAGGAAGCTTAAGGAATCTTCGACAAGAAGTAACTTATTGTCCATAAAAAAGTTCAGTCCATCTTCCGAAATGTAAATAATAATTTGTGAAATTCAAGTCTGCTCAAGTAAAATTAAAATGTTGTAATATTTCTTAATACGCTATTTTGATTGTTAACTAAAAAAGGATTATTAGAAAAGTGAAACTGCGGTTATTTTATTATTATGATTTAGCCCATAAACCAGCAATTAAAATTTTGCCAAGCAAATGTTGACCCTGATCTAACGGAAATTGTACGTAACGTTTCATCTACAACTGTGATTTAAAGGCAATGAGGTAACGGCCGAAGTAGACGTGATGACGGATCGATTGTGATGCTGACATTGACGTTGAGGTGAATTTGACAATTGAGTTAGATTTTCATCTACTACAGTTTTCGTCGGTTTTATCGTGGGTATGGCTTTCTCATTGTTGTCTCTGCTATTCTGATAAGTTATTCTTCTAGCCAAAGGGTGTGAGTTGTGAACAACATGCTCTTGAATCAGCCAAAAAAGGCTTTTATGTTGGTTCCGCTACGTTGATAACACCTTTGTCATTTGGAGTCATGGCCAGGAGAAACTTGACAATTTCCTAAAGCTGGATTTATAAATTCGAGAACTTGGCGAAGTTGCGGTTCAGTTCGCCTTGGAAATAAGAGTTCAATTTAAACTAAAGGGAACACTCAGTTCCATTTATAAACTCAGTTCGTGCAAAGTTTGTAAATTTCGAAACGTTCCCCTGTAGTTCGAGATAACCAATTTTTGTGTACGGAGTTCGAGAGGTTCGTTTCGACCAATGAAGACGCTATTTCAAAGTCATGTGGTTACAGCAAAATGTTAAATGTCTTTTCGTTGTATACGTCGCCCTTCCGTCATTTCTATTTGGATTTTCTGTTTGTTATAAGCTTAGTATTGTGCTTTGTGCCAGAAATTGGAAAACTAGAAATGGACAGTATAGAGAATGAGATGACACAAATTTATTGTTACTCGAGTTAATCCAAAATTATGAATTTATCTACAACACTATCACTCTATGGGACAAAAATTTCAACCAATCAAACAACATCTTTTCGAACTTCGCTACTGACTTTATAAATACCATATTCTGTGTCGAATATCGGACCTCACTAACTTGAACATAAGTTCAACCTCGTCAACTTTTCGAGTGTATACATCCAGCTTCTCAATCGTCTAAACTCAATCAAATTACAAATCTAATTTGCCATGAGACAGCAGAAAAAGATTCTGAAATTGCTTTTCTGGATATTCTAGTTTTTAGGCAGACCAATGGAAAATTAGGTCATAAAGTTTACAGGAAACCAACACACAGTGACTGCTATTTAAGTGCACAATCCAACCATTCTTATACAGGGTGAGGATTTTAAAGTGTTACAACGCAATATCTGAAAAACGGCTATAAATATTTTAGTCAAATTTTGGGACGTGGATAGGGAGGTTGGGGGACAAATTTTAAAATATTTTTGATATTTACCCCCCCTCCAGATTTGATGTGGCTAGTGACAAATTTGAAATGTCAAATGGAAAGGTATTTTTTTTTTTTGATAATTCGATTCCTCGTCAATAACTACGTAAGTGAGCAGAAAATTGTTACATTTGCTCTACTAGTTGCTTAGTTACGAATTTTTCAATAAATAAAATAGGAATACTTAAAAATGATAATTCCTTAAAAAATCTAACGACGATCATGCTTCAAAAGGTGTTCGAAATGACCCCCATCCATTTCTAAACATTTTGCAATTCTTTTTTGACATGAGTTGCGCACGCGAGTTAACATTTGAAGCGTTACTAAATTACATGCTTGTTGAATACGATCTTTCATGTTTTCTGGTGTGGTCGGTGGTGTAGCCATAACTTTCTCTTTTATAAATCCCCACAAGAAAAAATCTAATGGGGTTAAATCTGGTGACCTTGCAGGCCAATTTACAGGACCACCACGACCAATCCATCTGTTTCCAAACATTTCATTTAGTGTATCTCGAGCTTGTCGGGCAAAATGTGGCGGAGCACCATCTTGCTGAAACCATAGTTCTTGTTGATTTCCATTATTATTCAGAAGTTGTGGCAAATCGGTTTGTAAAAAATTATTATACATTTCTCCATTTAGGTGACGGTCAAAAAAATGTGGTCCAATGACTCTATCTCCGACTATGCCACACCAGGTATTAACCGACCAAGGATGTTGGTTTGGCAGAAATCTCATCCAGTGAGGATTTTGAGGTGCCCAATAGTGTAAATTGTGCCGGTTGACCTTAAATTAAGAAAAGCAAAATTGATTGAATCAGTATAAAATTAAAAATAAATCTAAATGTATGTGAATATTCTCTAAACACCCGTTAACGGGTGTTTAGATATGTATTTATTTATGTACACCCATCAAGTAGTGGATTACATATTTTTGATTATTAAAAGTTACATTAATCCATATTGATTTAAATAATTACCTGACCACAATTGGTAAATGTAGCTTCGTCAGAAAATACTATCTTTCTTAAAAATGCATTGTTTTCGTGAATTAAAGTTTGTAACCACGTACAAAATGTAATCCTATTTTGAAAGTCTTGGCCATACAATTCCTGATGAATAGTTATGTGGTAAGGGTGAAAATTGTGCTTGTGTAAAATAGCCAGTACCGATTTTTGGCACATTCCTGAATCACGAGCAAGTTCCCTTGAACCAACATGAGGATTTACAGCTATTACACCCAACACTCCAACGGCCATATCGTCATTAGTTTTTGTTTGTCTTCTAACTCTGTTCTTATTTTTTAGGATTCCCGTGCTGCGGCCTCGATCTTCTAATCGCTTAAATGCCATATGAGATTTTTGAATGGCGGGAAACCTAACAGTCCACAATTGCGCCGCTTCCCGGTAGTTTTTTCTACATTCTCCCAGAATTAACAACATGTCTATTTCAATGTCATAAGATTGTTCCATAATTGCACTGAATAATGAACTATATCAGATTATCACTACTTGTCAAAGTCAAAAGTGGTTTCCTAGGATACAACATAATTAAAGGTTTGGATAAACAATAATCATAGGTGTCATGATTTAAAATGTGTAGTTTTAAGTATTCCTATTTTATTTATTGAAAAATTCGTAACTAAGCAACTAGTAGAGCAAATGTAACAATTTTCTGCTCACTTACGTAGTTATTGACGAGGAATCGAATTATCAAAAAAAAAATACCTTTCCATTTGACATTTCAAATTTGTCACTAGCCACATCAAATCTGGAGGGGGGGTAAATATCAAAAATATTTTAAAATTTGTCCCCCAACCTCCCTATCCACGTCCCAAAATTTGACTAAAATATTTATAGCCGTTTTTCAGATATTGCGTTGTAACACTTTAAAATCCTCACCCTGTATGAGACCTCGCTGCCTACAGATATGTATATTTGCAGTCGTTGTTTTAGCATGCAAAGTAAAGGGTAAAACACGTGTGTTGTTGTCAGCAAAGCAACAGGTACATAGAATTTTTAGTTTTTCCGTAAGGTTGGTAATGTATAGTAGATAGAGAGTGAAGGCAATATAAAAGTCGCAGAGAACGGTGTGATAGCTTGACAGCCATGTACAATATTAAACTGGCGTTCAGCTTTAGCTAGGAGCCTCTCATGCCATGCTAATAAATCAATAAATAAATATATATATTTATTTTTATCGCTGGTTAATAATTATGGTTAGTTGCACAAACGCTCATGAGCCTTTACTACGGCGATAAAATTATCGTTTAGGATCACTTTATTTAATATTGCCCATTAAGTATTTTCCTTCCATCCAACTGAACATCCAATAAACATATCCCGTAATTAAAGTTTTATGTTTGTCTGTGTGACCTACTGTTCGTCATGTTATAATTTAATAGTCGAGTTTTGTAATGAAATTTATAGCTCTATAACCTTGCAGCATCAGAGGAATTTTGGCATCAGCTGCTTTAATAATCAACTTCAACAGAAGTCCCTATAAATCAGTATCTCTGCCTAACCAGTCTGAAGGCAATAAGTTTTGCATTGAGGGCACTAAAATCTAAATTTAAAATCTTTAAAGTTTGAATCAGAAATATATTACGAGGGTGCTGTGATATGAAAGACAACAATCTGAGTTTTTTCTTTAGAATAATTCCAATAATTACACCCTAAAATATAAGCATTAATCATTAAGGAGCACCCTATATGTATAATAAAAATAAATATTCACATACTTAACTCTGAATTATCTCCTAATTGGTATACCGATAAACCACGCTTCGACTACATGAAGTGACAGCGTTGTGAGGGTTGCCTTTTTTAAAAAATACGGATATTACCTTAGTCTCTCAGACCGCATCTCCGAAATTACGCCATGTAAAGTAAAATTATACATTTTTTAATAAACATGAAAAGCATGTTGTCTTAAGTCCAATAAAAAAGTTTAAATTAAAGCGTTCTTTTTTATTAGGTATTATAAAACTTAACATGCTAATAAAACCTGTGCAAAGAAAATTAATTTTTTCCAAGCATATTCCCCTGCAAGAGCATTTATTAAATATTCAGTAGTTACTTAAACTTGATCTAGTAAAATTGCACTCAAGATAATTGAAGTTCAATTTTAGTCAAGATCAGTGGGTCAGAATTGGTTGAGTAAGAAAACTTTCTATAAACACGTGAGATATTTAAGCGTTGATCAGCCAGTGGCGGATAGATTTAAAACTTGTTAAGAAATATTAAACCCCAAAACAGATAGGGAATGTCTAATTTGTGGGCAATTAAAGATATTTTTAAATAAATATGTAACAATGAAACAATGACATCGGTCCTTATAAAAATAAATTTGAAGAAAAACAAACTTGGCAAGAAGAATGAGCAAAAAAGAAAACAGACTGGTGATTCTACAATCTACATCCAGAAAAACGAAATGAGAATAATTGTTCGAGGCAACATTAAACACATTCTGGGTTGATATTACAATTGAAGGTGTGGGGAAACCTAGAAAGATTGGATGAAATGCAAAAAATAAAAATCATGGGTGGACGAAGAATACACCGACTCTATTTCCTAATTATACCGACAATGGAGTAAAAATCCTACCGCCGAAAATCGTACCATCTTTGTTAACGCTCCAAACCAATGCAAGTAAACGATAAACCAAAGCAAAGAAGCACACAACCAGAGGATCAAAGACAAACCTTTTGAATGTCCTAACGGCTCAAGATCATTTTGGTCGGTGGCTAAGGCCGTCAGTAAGAACTTTACCAAGTCAACCATTCCACCTCTAACACGTTCTAATGGCACCATTGCGACCAAAGCACAGGAAAAAGCAAACTTACTGGCGGAACTATTCTCTTCACACTCAACGGTTAATTTTCAGGAAAGTACTCCACCGAACATTACCCTGTAAAATCGAGAATGCCCGAGATTGTTTTCTGCCACCGCCATGTTAAACGAATCTTAAGGAGTCTTGACACTTAAATGGCTTCTGGTCCTGACGATATTTCAGTCATTGTAATTAAGACATGCGCTGACGAACTGACACCGGTATCTTGTAGGCTTTTTAACTTATCCTACAAAAAAGGAATATTCCCTTCTTGCTGGAAAACTGCACGAGTCCAGCCCATACCCAAAAAAGGGAAGAAGACCTTGCCAAACAACTATCGTCCAGTCGCATTGCTTTCAGTTATATCAAAAGGAGAAAGCTATCAACGAAAAATTAATAAAATACCTGGAAGGCTTCAACATTGTTAGTGACCGCTAGTATGGATTCCGTAAACCTAGATCAACAGGAGACATTCTCGCTTATGTTACTCACGTTTGGAACAACGCAATAGAACATTATGGGGAGTCCCGGGCGGTAGCGCTTTTGACCGAGTATGGCATGAGGGGCTCCTTACTAAAGTGAAAGCATACGGAATGTGGATTCAACTTTGTTCATGCTGTCAAGCTTTCTTAAAGACCGTTCTCTGCGAGTGACGATGGACGGATATCTTTCAGGCACATTTACCATCAACGCCGGAGTACCTCAAGGTTCTATATTGGCGCATACCCTCTTCTTAATATACATTAACGCTATTTTAGAAAGAACTAAAAATCCTTTATATAGCTTCTCTGATGACAGCACACTTGTTTCATGTTTTACTTTGGATGCTCGGACAAGAGGTCTCACATCCTAACAAAGACCTGGAAGAAATTCTGTCTTGGGGTGACAGTAACCAAGTAGAATTTAACGATACAAAATCCCAGGCGGCAATTTTTTCCAAAAAAGTTAATGTTAAAGAGCCGGATATAGTTATCGCGGGACACTCGATTCCCTTGGCTTCATCAGTCCATTTATTGGGCGTAAATTTGGATAGTCATATGTCTTGGCATAGTCACGTTGCGGCCATTGCTAAGGCAGCCTCGCAGAAGCTTGCAGTACTTTTCCGAACTAAGAACCTCTATACACCCCAACAACTTTTGATGCTCTATAAAGCCCAAATTCGACCATCGCTGGAGTACTGTTCGCATATTTGGGGCTCTGCTCCTAAACATACCCTGATATTGCTAGATTCCATTCAAAGAAGAGCAATTCGCTTGATCGGTGACCATAGTCTGACAACCTGGAAAGCCTTGAACATCGAAGGCGGGTTGGCGACTTGAGTCTATTTTACAAATATTTTCATGGCAAGTGCTCAACTGAGGTTGCCTGCTTGATACCACCCAGAGCGGTGCATGGTAGAAATACACGACGAGCCACTGCAGCCCACCAGTATGTGGTTTAGCTTAGTGTCCCTCGAACGACACTGTTTCAAAATTCTTTTATCTGGAAAACGTCATCACTCTGGAACGACCTCCGTGAGATCTTGTTCTTAACGAGCATAATCTCCAAAGATTTAAGACCAACATGAATCGTTTCCTACGCACACGCACCGCTCCCAGAGTGTCATAAAGGATGTATCCTGCAGTACTGTGCCTTATCATAAAAAAACGAAAAAATTATAGAATAAGTACAGATGCTTACCTTATGGGCAATATGTTTTTCTTTTTGAAGTAAATCCTTCCTTATATACGTTAAAATTATTTTTTATGAAAAGAGACAAAATCGTTTTTGGACGATGTTTTAAACAATTTACGCCTTAGCACGTCGTTGCTCTATTACAGTAGGGTATATAGGGCAAGAAATCTATTGGAAACACCAAACTTTTCAATTCACTAACCGCAAAATAACTCTTACCTACTACCCACTTGTATTTGTACAATAACTCAAGGCCTTTAGTTGTCATCGACGGTCGAAGATCGATTTAAAAATGTCACTTAAATCATCCCCAAGTGCCACTAAAGTTTGAGTTAGGGTTTCGGAACGTCCAAAACTTTAAATTGGTGAAAACTTAAGCAATTTGTATACCAGCTTAACCATTATAATTAAAGGGATAATTCTACAAATATACAGCGATATTGCGTTCTGAGTTTCATAGGAAATTTGAGGATTTTCTTAGAATTTTTATAATTTAAATTTAAAATATAAAAATAATCGCTTATTTACAATATTTGAGAGGTTTCCTACAAATGTCAAATAAGTGCAATAAATAGATTTCTTAATTATATTAGTCAAAATTTAAACACATTTTCTTGCCAAACTATCCATTTAGGAAGTTCCCAAAAGCCGTTAGTATAGTAAAAGTGAGTATAAAAGTCGTCCTCCAAAAGTTTAATTGAGTTAAATGTTGATCATTTAATAGTTATTTATGATATAAGTATTAAAAGTACATTTTTAAGGCACGCATGCGGAAATTTGCAGGACGAGCAAAGCGAGGTAACTCTTGACAACGTGGAAGATATGGAGACTTCATTAGTTATTAAAATATCAGATACCAAAACCAAGGTACCACGAAATTTTACTATCGTTGAAAAATTTTATTTGGATTCTTATCGAAAATATACAGATCTTCGTCCGGCAGATGTCGTACATCGGCGGCTCTTCTTAAAATATGTAAAAGGTAAATATACCAGAAATCCGGTCGGAATTAATACGTTCGCATAATATCCTGCTGCTATAGCAAGATTTCTGCAACTTCCAAATTCAACACTCTATATGGGGCATTGCTTTCGTCGTTCCTCTGCGAGCTTACTTGCCGGTGCTGGAGCAAATTCGACGACAATTAAGCGGCATGGGGGATGAAAATCCTCAACCGTTGAGAAAGGGTACATCGTGGATCCTTGGAAAATAAAAATTCTATTGCTCGAAAATTGCTTCGAGTACTAACGACATCAGCCGACGATGCTTCAACATCAACTGGACATGCTGCTGTTTCTGTTCAATCCTCCTCAGCCGCGAAAAACAGCAGAACTGAGGAAGGAATTCATTTTTCAAATGTTTTAAATTATACTATTAATATAAGTGTAAACAAATAAAATAGAAATGTTTTTTGACGTTTTTTTGAAAAAATCGACATTTTACTTTTAACACTATTGCCTTAAATTAGGTATTTTTAGGCACTAGTGCCTTAAAGTAACATTTTTAAGGCTAGTAGACAGTGTTAAAAGTTCCATTTTTAACACGTTTGTAGAAAAAATTATTTAAATAAGTCTACATGTTTCAAGCGCAGAGGCATTCATCTTCAGACGACATATAAAAAAAATTTGGTTGCTGTTGGTGTTAGCAAAAGAGAAAATCGTTAAGGAAATTTAATGGAGCGTTGGGTAAAATGAAATGTTTATTTAGTTGAAGGAACATTTTTATTTAATCAGATGATGTATATTTGTTCAACAAAATTGGTCATGAACAACTGAGTTAGGGGAATAAGGAAATTTAAGTGGGATACAATTTAGTCGAGTAAGAGGATAGACTTTGTGGAACATTTGATAAAATTGAGTTATATTTTTTTTACAAAAGTTTATAACAACTTTTATACCTATACAACTTTGTGGTTCCCTCTTATCGAGATTCTTGACACTATGGTGAAAATTTTTAATAGTGATATTCATAAAATATAGTCTACCAGAGGCGTACCTATAGGGGGCACAGGGATGAAGGGAGAGTCCACCGATACACCAACATCATCCATAGTTTGCATAAATACTTTATTGCAATTAATTATAACTGTAATTTTGAATATTTCATAATAACTGGGAACTGGATACTAACTAGTCACCTAGTAACAAATAATAAAAGAAATTAGGGCTTTTGGATTTGCACCAATTGCTAAATAAACGGGATCCCACGTACCTCCCCTCTTTAGTAAATGGTTTTGGTGCATACTTGAAGACTTAAGTTGAGCTTATGACTGTTAAGGTTATTTCAGAATAAATTATATTCCCAGATCAAGGATTGTTTTATAATTTTGATTATATGTACCGAAAATAAAACTATTATCTTTAATCTACTAATTCAATTTTACTTTTTCTTCATGTCGTACCAGTAGCAAAAGCAAATTTAGGTTTTAGAACCAAACATTTTATGGTATATAAAATGAAGTGACATATGGTTAACATAATGTAGGGTGCTTTTCTGAACCAAAGACTTTTAATATTTAATATTAGCTAAATAATCCAGTGGCGTTAGATACTACAGGTAGTTTATTAGAATAATGAGTATAATAATAATTATACTTGATTTTAATTATAGAGATTTCAATTAGATATTTCAGATATTAATAAGTAGATAATTGAATTTGAAAATTGATAGTTTTTTCATAACATAAATTTTTTTTCTTTAAAGTTTTCCATAGTTTCTTCTTACCCTTGGATGGAATGAAATCATCCTTTTTCATTTAAGACATCATTTTGTCCAAGGTAGGTATTTCTTCATTAAGTAAAACGAGTGTGTAATTCTTCTGATGGCAGTTTTTTCATCCTCATTTAATGCAGTTTCTTTTCTTTTTGTACTTCTATATTGTTGACGGTCCGAGACCAGTCATATTCGAACACATTTCAACTATTTTTGCAACCCCGAGTGTTGAATTTTGGTGGCGAAAAGCGTTGAACACATTGAGAATAATAATCTTCTCATTTTTAAAAAGCGCTGTTTTACTATTCTGTTTCTCAGCAACAAATTCAGAAACACTAGCCATTTTCAAGAACGAAGTTTTCCAAGAACTGCCGAAAAGTAACTAAGCATTTCAAATATTTGAAACAGTAAACTACCCGATCTGGGGACCCCTGACAATTAACATAATTAAATAATAATAATTGGACTAGACCTATGGAATACTACGAAGACCACTGTGTTTTATAGTTCAATAACGATTTACTACTCTCTCGCATTAAGTAACAGACTAGAGGTATCGGTTTTATTATGTTTATAGTATTAATACATATGAATTAAAGAGAGTTAGAGAAAAGTGATATGATATTTTCCGCTTCATTTTAATCTTTCCGAGGTCGTGCCCCAAGCAGGAATAACGTGAATCGTATCGTTAACACATGCATAGTAATTATACGATTACCTATCCTTTCCTTTTAAAAACTTTAATACTATGCGAGCAAAAATTATAATCATCAAAGTGTGCTTTGCATCTAAGGCTTTACTGTTAGTGATAGTGCTTAATCAGCCCTATGATCAAACACAAGTTAACTTTTAACGTACCGTTTCCATGACAACAATCGAAAACAGCCTACTTGTTAATTTTTCACTGGGGTTAAAAACAGCTACTTAGCGTCTAGAGTTAACTTGTGTGTTTGATCATAGGGCTGAATACCTGTTGGGTGTTAGTGTCATATCGTCCCCTTTTAATTGTGATCTAAATAATTTTTGTTCGCACGGTATAAACTGTATCCACCAAAAAGGAACAAATAAATAAGTATCACTAAAAACCATATTTTTATAAAAGTTTATTTTTCAAACAGTTAAAACACAAAATTCAACATCAAAAATAAATTAAAAACATAAATAAATTAAAATAGTACTCTGGACACCAATATGGTGGTAACAATATTTCGGCTCGATCAAAAACACATTTTTCTTTCAATCAGAAAAGATTAGTTGGCAGGTACTTGGGCGCTGTAAGCCATTTGTTGAGCTTCTTTTGCGTCAAAGGTCCTTCCCCAACCGCCTCCTCCGTAACTGTCATGGCCGCCACCGCTGCTGCCATGGTGTTCATGGTGCTCGTGATGAGGCTGAGCTACTACTTCATAGGTCACGTGTTTTTCTTGACTCAGCAATTTCTTCAGACCGATGATAACAGCAAGAACCAGAGCAAGCTAAAAAAGTAAATGTAAATTGGAAATTTTTAACGTAAGCTACTCTCATTGGTATCCGTAATACGCAGTGGCGCAATCGGGGGGGGGAGGTTATGGGGCTGCAGCTCCTCCCCACCTAAAGCAAAGAACATGTTAAGCACAAATAAATCCACCAATTTTTGCCTGCGGCGCTTTCTTTTTTTTATGTGTGTAAGTGGTAGGGTATAATCACCCCCTTCCCCCACCGCCTCAGGTTGCGGTACCTCTAATACAAATAGAAGGTTATGACTCCAAAGAAAGATAGTTTTAAAAAACGTTTATAGGTATATATAAAGTGTTAGGCTTCACCCTGTATATGTAATTATAAAGGTTTAAAGCTAAATCCTGTGTAAGTCACGCCGTCTATTGATATCTTTATTAACTTACTTTCTCTAGGTAAAGAACAACCTTAGGTTGACCTAGAAGTATTTTCTTCGATTATACCAACAGCTGCTGGGGTGATTAAAGAAATTGTACATTAAAGTATAGTTCGCCTTCTAGTGAAGAAAGACGGAACCAAATATATAAAGGAAGAATTTTCTTTGTCCTGAAATCTGCTCATGACAGTAATTAAAACCGTTCACTTTACTGGTTTCATTTTCTAATATTTTCTGAATGGTGAGCTTTAGATTGTAACTTGCATGTGCGAGAAACCCTTGATCATATTCTGGTTGCCTGTTATCTATGCAGACCTGTCCGTGGGTCTGTCCCATAAATTGAACTATTGAACTCATTAACTAACTTAACCAACAAAACCTCCAAAGAAATTGCCCAATCAATGGTTGATATTTTCAAGTTGCGCACCCTTTCGTTCAGAACAAGTAGTCCCTCTTCCCCTATCTCTGTTTTACAAACCCTCTAATATAAATATGAGTATGCTTTATTCATCATTATGCTGCGATTTCTACTTCCTTTAATTTTTCCTCTTTTTTCTGTTTTTTTCTTTTACTTAATGTGGAATATTTATTTTATAATATTTTTTAAAAGACTGTTAATTGCAGAAGAAGTATAATTTTAACACTTTTCTCATATTCAAGATAAATTCCTAAAGTATTTTGTTTTTGTCTTGTTGTTGTGTCCGTTTACCTAAGTAGCTATGAAACTCATTGGTTTTGAACATGTGATTTTTGAAAATGAATAATAAATTTAACATATTGTATTATCTTTCAAAAGATCGGAATATTTAATAGAAATTAGTTTCGAAACCTTCTGTAGTGATATCCTCAACTTGAACATTTGATTAATCATCAATTGCAAGAAATAAATCCTTGTATATTTGATTAGCTTTTAAATTGATCGCGTAAAGTATTTCATCTATATCAGAATACTGTGCTTACTAATGATTGGATTGACGTAAATTTTAGGCAGAAATATCGGTGAAATAAAGGAGGTGTTTTTTAAAAATCATATTTTTTGCAACTTAATAAAAATTGTCTTTAGAATCTGTTGTACTTGAATGATAACTACAATATCTTTACAAATCTGCAAAAATTTTAATTTTAACCTTAAAAAAATCGTGATTTAAAAAAAAAGTAAAGACAATTTTACAACAATTTACAACACAACACAGTTCGTGATTATCTCACGGTATCAATAAGAAACGAAGAAAGTCTTCATGATCGTCTCAACCCAGTGAACTTTAATCGTGGGAGGATTTTTTGTTTGACTATATTCGGAATTAACTTTCATTTTTGCGCCCATAGAAAATAATTATAATTTTCTATTATCAACAATAACTAAGGAAATAAGATTTATTTTTAAATGTTGAATATTATCATACCTTGCTGACTAACAAAGCCTTTCCGACCAATAGCACCAAACCCTTGAAGGCCAAAGCTTTCAGGAGACCGATTTTCATAACAGCCGCAGCCATAATTGCCTGCATATTTCCATTGTCTTTCTTCTTACGTCCTTCTTCAGTGGCTCCTTCGGCTGGGCGAACAGATAGACCGAGATTTAATCCACCATTTTTGTCACTACCTCCGGAGAGTACTAAGTCAGCTCCATCAGTAACCTAAAATACATATTGAAAATAAAAAATTAAAATACTCACAATCAAAATTTTTTGAAAATTTCTATTATTTAAGTGTTTTTATGAATATTTTGTTAGAATTTAGCAGAGCATCAGTACCTATCCATATAGGAGGCAAAGTTATATTTTTAGAAAATATTTGTCACATATTTTTCCCGATAATAACGAAACCGAAACACAAGAAAAATCGGACAATAAAATTATTACCAATGACCACTGACACCTCAAGTATTAAGTAAGGATTATACTGATGTTATTAAGTAAAATTGTGGTCAAAACAAAACAAGTTGATAAAATATTCAATGAAAAAAGATTTCTGTTTAATTAAAGAAAGAGCTGAAATTTCCTTAAACGACAAGGTCTCTCAAGTGGTATATTAAATTCAATCACACATGTGCTATTTTTTTCTGGGTCAACAATCATTCTTTATAGTATATTCTAAAAGCGGAAATAAAAAGTGGTGTTTGACCTTATGGTATTTAGTAGCAATTTCACTAGAAAAATGTTAATTATAATGTAGTTCAAGAGTAAAATCATGTTTCTAAATTATGGTTTCTCAGTCATTGTTATTAGATTTTCCACTGATTAAGTAAATTAGGTTTATAATAAATACAATAAAGTAAATAATTAATAAAACATTTAAGCGTTCTAGGTCATTGTAATGGGGGGTTTAATTAGATTAAATCCTTTAAAGTGACTTTATGCAAACTCTTTGGAAGTAACTATTTCATACTCATCTTCTTGTTTTATTCAAAAATCCAAGCTGAATGGTAAAAAATCTGTCTGTTACACTGTTACCTTTTAATGATATTTTAACATATTTATGCTAAAAGAAATTTATTTTGAGATATGCTATCATTTAATCAGTGAGTAAAACAGAGTAACTTTCAAATGAAAAACAATTGTATTTTTTATTTAGGTGAAAGCCGCATTTCTAACTAATTTAAACTCGAAATACCTGCCAGTCTAATTTGATCAAGTGTACCTAATAATTATCTAAAAACATTTGTTTAGGCAAAGTTTCCGGGAACTAGGGAACGTTGAGTTCATTAAAGACGTGCCACGGGGTTAATACCTCTATTTTCTGGAATTATACAGTGAGGACCAGAAGTCCTGCATAAATTCGATAAAAAATTAGTGATGCATTTTTCGGAAAAATGCTTGAATACGTAAATTTTTGTTTTCATTTGCGCATTTTTTGACGTGAAAGTTTAGTATACAGGGTGACGCATGTTAAAGATATGACGTAATTCGTTATTTTTTCTTATGGAAGACCCCGTATATTTTTCGATTTTTCAATTCTAGTAGACATTCTAAACATATCTGGTATAGCATACCCTATCTCTAAAGTGAAAGATTATCGAGAAATTTTCGATTGAATTATAGTATTTTTAAAGTCACCTTGAGTTTTATTATTTAAATAGGTATAGACCAGTCCTTCAAATGTGTTGTCATTAGTTGTCAGTTTATAGCTGATAACTATCAAGTAACATTTAAGTAATCTTGTCTCATGCAGCATTTCGTAGTACTTAACTAAATAAAATTGAAAATTCACAAAAGAAAATGGTTAAATGGACTGAAACTCAGAGAATAGATGTTTTAATTATGATAGGATGTGGTGATCGTATTAGGACTCAAAAGGAAGTTTGTAAACTATTTAATATAAAATATCAAGACATTCAGATATCTCAGTCCAATGTAAGCAGAATCAAGAAGAGATTTAGAGAAACGGGACAGGTACGAGATCTTCCTAGGTCCGGTCGGCCTTCAATTTCAGAAGATAAACAATTAAACGCTATATTATTCATTGAAGAAAATCCACATAATTCTACTCAAGAGCTAGCATTGGATAACGAAATTGGAAAATCATCTGTAAAAAGAATTTTAAAAATAGAGAAATATCATCCATATAAAATAAAATTAATCCACGAGCTTAACGAAGATGATCCAGATCGTCGCTTAGAGTTTTGCAAAACTCTAATGAATATTTGCTATAATGATAATTTTTTTGCACGTAGGATTATATTTTCTGGCGAGTCGACCTTCTGTCTGAATGGGGTGATGAACAGACAAAACTGTCGCTACTGGTCTTCTACTAATCCACACTGGGCTGTTGAAGCTCACACCCAGAATAAACAGTCTGTTAATGTTTAAGCGGGTATTGTGGGCGACAGAGTCATAGGACCGTATTTCTTCGATGGCACGCTAACAGGTCAACGTTACTTGGAGTTTTTAAGAAATTAATTGATCCCCGCCTTATGCCGTTTGTTTCCAAATGCGAACAACCCTAATATTCCTGGAGATTTTGTTTGGTTTTAACAAGATGGCGTACCTCCGCACTTTAGTAGGGAAGTGCGCGAATATTTAAATTACGTATTTCCGGGTCGTTGGATACGGCGAAGGGGGCAAATAGAGTGGCCTGCTAGGTCGCCGGACCTAACTCCAATGGACTTCTCTATATGGGGCTATCATAAACATAAAGTGTATATGAACAAACCCAACAATATCGAAGAATTAAAAAATAAGATCAGATATGAAATTCAATTAGTAACCCGTGAAATGATTCACAACATTTTTGAAGAGTTTGAATTGCGGCTTGCTTGCTGTCAGGAAGTCAATGGAGCACAGTTCGAACATTTACTAAATTAATGGTTAGAGTAATTTTTAATATTTTAAGCTTTGATACCCTAATTTAATAAATATTTTTATAACTTAGTCTTTTTTATTCAATCGAAAATTTCTCGATAATCTTTCACTTTAGACCTAGGGTATGCTATTCCAGATATGTTTAGAATGTTTACTAGAATTGAAAAATCGAAAAATATACAGGGTGTTCAATAAGAAAAAATAACAAATTACGTCATATCTTTAACATGTGTCACCCTGTATACTAAACTTTCACGTCAAAAAATGCGCAAATGAAAATAAAAATTTACGTTTTCAAGCATTTTTCCGAAAAATGCATCACTAATTTTTTATCGAATTTATGCAGGACTTCTGGCCCTCACTGTATAAGAGCTAATATAGTAGGTACAGGATACCACGATTTATATATTGTAGTCAGGTTAGCCTCAAGATCCAATAATTACGAATACGTCTAAAAAATCATTGCACCTTTATGAATGATTTTTTTTTTCAAAGTCAAAATATGCTACACTAAGAATAAAACACTTCTACATAAGGAAGAGACGAGAAAAATAGTGACAAACGCCTTAATAATAGCAATCTTAATATAATAACCAAAATGTAACAGTACAACCGTATCCATCCAAACTTTTTCTTCTTTACACACTATCAACTATACTACTATAAATCATCTGTGTAATGCTCATTTAGATTTAGAGTGTAGTAAGTCGGTATCGGAAGAGAAACATCCAGACTCCGTCTCGTGGCATATCGGGGATCTGGATCTATAAATCTCTCCCTATTTTTAAAGATCAAGCTGATAGTCTCCAATACAAAAAGTTATTTCTGAGACAAAAAATGGCCTACATGAATCACGGTATCCTATGGCCCTCTTTTAGTAAATATCCAATAGACCCTGGTTGTACATCCAGTTCCCTGAAAACGGTTCTTACTGCATAACAGCCGGAAGCAATCCTCCGGCTTAGTGCAGCTACATGTCGAGCAACATAGTTTGAGCTCTGACCTTCGGGTGCGCAGTTGATAGGTAGATATGTATCTCTGTCGTACACTGACTCTCCATTTTTTAAACTTATGTAAGGCGGACGATACCAAATCGAACATTAAGTCGGTATTATCACTATGCCACATAATTGTAGTATTCTCTGCATATAAGGTGAATTTACCACTTATGTCGACATATTATGCCAAGGCATTAAAGTAGATTAAAAAAAAACAAAACAGGCCCCAGCTCCGAACCCTGAGGAATATCAGACTTCACTGATCCACTGTCAGACTGAAGTAAGCCCATCTGCACCCTTTGGCTTCTGTCCTCAAGATATGAACGAATGGTACATGATTTCATCAAATGGCTGCCATCACAACGATTACTGTGGCAGTTACCATAGCGACGGACTTAATAATGTCCAGTAACTAACTAGTTAGATAACAAGAAGGAGAAACATTTAAAAAATAATTAAGGTATTTTCTAAAATGTTTTTTACAAACGTAAATTTTCCTTTAAAGTTACCCTGAAATTTTCCGGCTTAATGCGACAGATATATAAATAATAAATCCGAGAATTAAATACATATACGAAGCTAACCTTTTTTTATCAAAGGAACTGGAATAATTTTATAAGGGATAAACGAGTATTTAGGATTATTAAGCGAAGACGCGTGGGTGTTAAGTTAACGAATTTATGAACATTTATTTCGTTTAGCATAGCTGGCAATTTTCGAGAGTTCCATTAATAAAGCAAATATGTTCGCAGGGCTAATTAAGGGACCATAGATTAATGTGTTATTTGTAGGGCAGTAGATTGGGCTTCGTTAAGTTGGTGTTTTTGTGAACGTAATGCTGCTAGGGACGATTTTAGAAAACCAACTGTTAAGGACTAATAGATTCTAATAAAGGCAAAAAGGACACCTGGTAACTAGTAACATTCTTAGTAGCTGCGGTTTAATAAAGACAAATTGAGCTTTTTAACCGTAAGTGTTGTAATTAAAATAAGTAGCAATAAATTATTTGGGAAAGGTGATATTTTAACCACAATTGCAGGTGATAAAGTTAGAAATTAATATAGAATGTTTGCGCGAGAAAATGTTTACTATCGAATTGATACTAAGTGGAGGTTTCAATAATACAAAATATATATTAGTATTAAAAACAACAAGCATGCATCTTAACTGACGATAAACAACCAGTAAATAGAAAGAGTAAAGACATTTATTTTTTATCTTGGAACATGGTATTATTCTCTAGAAATTAAATGTATTTCTAATTATACTATTGGCATGATGACTAGACTTCAAGTCTGACCAGCGGTTCCAGTTAAATGCTAGAATCTTTGGAATGTGGTTGTATCGTCAATATATCTTAAACATTTCATGGATCGACCCCATTACCCATCAAAATGTCTTAATAGATCCCAAAGAAGAAAATTGCTCTTCTCTATAAAAACATGTACAATATTTGGGACTCATAAGGAGAAACAGTCAGGGTTACGAGTGATGCTACAGGCAAGTAGAAGGCAGCAGGGGACCCAGTAGAAGAACGATATGGTGGATGAAAATTTGCGTACATAGTTTACACAACAACAGTCGATTTTTTCGGGCTACCGTCTAATAAGCAAGCATTGACATAGCGAATATCCATAAGGGATGAGCACCACAAGAACGGGAACTAAAATTTCATCAAAAATATTATGTTCATTATGTGGTTATCAAAATATTGACTAATAGATCGAGGATTTACTTACATGCCATTTAAGAGCCCTGGACCGTGCAAAGCTATACAATTTATCGGTAATAACTTCTGACAATTGTGCTTCTTCAGACATCTTCTCAACATCCTTTAAGCTCCTTGAAGTTTCAGCAGTGAACGTTTCAGTGGACGTCTGAGTAATTTCCACATCTCCGAGTTCGATTTGAGACTTCTTTAACATACGGTTGAAGTATGTGACCAGCTTCAACATCATACATGATGATACATCGTGATTGGCGCATTTGTTGTTAAGTTTTTTCAGCAGGGATTCTTCTATGGTGGGTTCATTGGAATGTACCTGAAGGAAAAATTGATATACATTATTCAACTTTATTAACGAGACTACCCCCTAAATACTGATATTAGGTATCTGTCTAAATATGATTAGAGTGCTCAACGAGATAAGAAGAATACCCATTGTCGACATGTTTTAATATTCCTATAACCAAAGTGTCTTGTTTCTATGAACTTGCTGACCAAGGCGGGACGAGTCAACGATGCTTATGCTAAAGACAATGAGATCCTACGTACTCTCATAGTGGGTGATGCCTTTACATCTCACTGTTTTCAATTTAATTTTAATTATAGGTTTCGCTTTATACTAGCTCATAGATGAGTAACTGCATGATCATCTGATTTATTAGTAAGTTTTGAATTTAGATATACCTTCTATAATTATTACTCTCTTCTAAAAAGAGGGTGGTGATACTGGAACGGGGTATTAAAAGAACTAACCAACGATGTATGTAATCTACCATATACCATTAAATGCTGTTAGTAATCGATTTAAACCAACTAGTTAAATACGGGTCAGTATCTAAAAACATCTGTATAAAAAAGAGAAACAAATAATGTTACTCGAGCGTAAAGTAAACATAACATAGCGGAATCAAGATCAAGTTCGTTTTTCTGTGATGCAATGTAAACATGAATCGGTAATTACTAAGACAAGTTCGTTGAAATACCAACTACTCTGTTGGCTTAATTTTAATAAGCGCTAATGCGTTTAACGATTTTTTTGCCTCTAGAGAAACACCACATTGTCGGTACTGATGTTAATCTTGATTTGATTTTTTGGTGTAAGTTTAATTAAATTATACTGTCATGTGCGTAATCTTACATAATGATGTCGCAACCCGAAGGTTGCTTTTGTACTAACGGGGTTCTTCGGGTTGGAATAAAATACAATAGCAAGAAACTACTCAGCACAATTTAAAAAATGAAATTTAATGCTTCTGGATTATAAGAATGGTCGCCTGCCTTTAAAATTCGCGCCAATAATTCAGAGGGAGTGTATCTGGAGAATGTGACTACCAGTCCTTGCGGGTGCATCCTTTTCTCTTCCAATCCATTTAGTGCAAATATTCTCGAGGAGCAACGCAAAAATGTGTTGAGCACCATCATGGATATACTATAGTTCCCGCCAAAGTAAAACAGGCACATTTTTCAGAAGAATTGGAGAATGTGAGTGTGTCATCAGTATACTGAATTTTTCTATAAAAACTTGGACCACAGATTCTTTCATTTCGAATAGATTGACATGATGTAAAGCGCATGGGAGGATCAATCGGTAAAAGTTCCTTAACTTTTTGCACGTAATATGGATGTAACAACGGTTCCTTTATAACATCATTTACAACAGTTTTAGAAACAATCAGTTCTTGTTCTAAGCGGCGGATATTGACACTTGGTTCTTCTTCCACTATCAAAATTTCCTTCTTTTTTCAACGAGTTGTTCGTATACGACTTCTACCTTCAAGGTTTTTCTTGAGGTTTCCCGTTTCCTGCAGATGACGCTCGATATTGAGAAAGATTTGTTATTTGACGGGTTTCGCCATTTTACTTATAAAATTACAGGTCGCCTGGAGAAAGACTGACATGTTCCCTTGACGTTCCTTGTAGGGTGTATAACGTACAGTCAGCCTTAGGACTCGGAATAGGTAAAGAAATCCGACAGGCTTGACACCAATATGGCCAAACCACTCCTAAAGAGAGGTAGGTGTCTTGGCCACCGAACATCGAGGTTTTTATAATGGAAAAGGCGCTGAGCTTTGTATAAAGTAGAACTTGAACTTAATCCAATGGGAAAGAACCATGGAAGCTGTGAAATATGGAATATCTTTACTCGAGTCACAATATTAATTGTAACGGAGAAAATGTAGAATAAAATTTATATCAGTGAAAACAAAATAACAAATAAAAGTTATTCATAGATAATTTATCTATTTGCCCTGGTTCTTGTTCTTGTTTCCGTTCCGTAATGGGAAAGCAAACGATTACTAAGAATGAACTATTGCTATTTAAATAAAACAATCAAATTTTCCTCCACAAATTTAATTATAAAAGGGTTGTCTGTTCCCTACATGTTTTGGGCGTCCAGACGTCCATCTTTAGAAGATACTAAAATCAATTTGAATAAAAAAATTTCGAGTTGCTAGGAACTTCAAAATTGAAAGTTTTCAAAATTTCCAAATTTTTTTATTCAACTCGATTTTAATATCCCCTGAAGAAGGACGTCTAGACGTCTGAAACATTTAGGCGACATATCAACTCTTTTTATAATTAAATTTATGGAGGAAGACTTGATTGTTTTATTCACATTATACTAAATCCACTGCAAGTATTGACTATATACTTTTTTAATTTCAAATCTGGTAATTAATTAGTAAAGAAGTTGTCCATACTTGAAGTGGAGTGTAGATAATGTAAATTAAAACAACACTTCTGTCTTCCTCCACAAATAATATATTTATATATTTCAGCGATTGTCCCTACATGTTGCTACCATATATATAGTAATCCTCGGGGGAACTAAATGGAATTTATGAAAGTACAACCAGAGACAGGCACCATAAGGGACTTACCTAAATCGTATAACCTATAACTATAACTTAAACTACACTCGATTTTAAATTCCTTTTAGTTCCCCTGAGGATGATTATATATATGGTCGAAACATGTAGGGGCAATCGCTAAAATATATAAATATATTATTTGTGGAGGAAGACAGAAGTGTTGTTTAATTTAAATTAATTAGTGGTTTTACCTTAAAATTAAATATAAAATTTGAAGGACAAGTACTGATTAAAAAAAATGCTTACTTAAAAGAATTGTTCAGCACAATGAATCTGCACAGGATATTTTTACTAATCAGAATGCTAAACATCTCTGTTATCGTTACAAATGTATATACACAAAAAAGTTATGACTACATTTTGACAATTTTTACAACATTATAGTTAGATTCCGCCGCATATAAAGTTTACTATAATACTAGAATTTCTCCGTTAAACAGTTTCGCCCATTATTAAAGTAACCCATCTTCAGGGCATTGTTTGGGGGCTGTAGCTCCGATAGGAGATATTTCTGGATATATATTTATTGGTAGAGGAAATTAAAGTGTTACTTGTTATATTTCACAATTTTAATTCAGTTGCCTGACACGTGTTTCGACCCTTGCGGAACACGTGTCAGGCAACTGAATTAAAATTGTGAAATATAACAAGTAAGACTTTGATTCCTCTACCATGGAATATCAATTATGGGAAGTATGGCATCATATATAGAAGATCCCTTAATAATTAGAGATTGGTTGGAAGCATTGATTTTGTATTACTTTTTAATAAATCAATTAAAACCCATGATTGCAACTGTTAGATGCATTTATTAAAATATCTTCTCAAAAAGTAGGCACTAATACAATTTTTGCAACTATGTGCAATCCGTGCAAAAACTATAAATTAAAATACAAAGAATTTTATAAAATTCAGAACAATAAATATATGAAAACTCTTAAATAAGGTAAAAACTATTTTTTTAATGTTGGTATGTATTTTTTTTTAATTTTTACTTTCACAATAATTAATATTTTTTTTCTAATTGAAAGGGCACATTGGTTTGTGTATGTGACTTACCGAATTAATATGTGGTGCCTTATGTTCATCTACTACTGGTCCAGCGACAGCCACAGCAAAAGAAACAGCAAGCACTGCACAAATCACTGCACACCTCATATTGTCTCTGTGTTTCGTAAAAACAATAATCCAAACAAAAATGTTTATACAAAAATCTGATATCGGCCTTAGCACATGACCAAAGTAGCAAATAAAATGAAGATTTAAAAAGAAGAGGGAACATTATATACGATCGCTCAGAACGCTACCTGTCTCGGGAAGTGTGTCGTATGGACCAGCTAAAGAAATTAGGGTTATCACAAAGCAACTCTTCGCGTGCCGCTAGACGACGAAGATCGGCCGAGACCTTGATTCTTATTTGATTTGGACGATTGGATTTACCTGCCCCGTGAGAACGACACCTTTGAGGGAAAATTGTTACAGCGATAGTGAAATTTTCACTTCTTTGGAGGTGATGCGGGGTTACGTGGTTCAGTTTACATCGGTTGCTTTATTCATGATATTCCATTATTCTATATTGATATCGGTTTTGTTTTGTTTGGGAATTTTCCGTGGAACTATTTATGTTTAAACTTGCTTATTTTAATATTTTCTTCAAGTAAAATTATTAGAATGAATATTAAAATATACTTACACTGAAGCTCAGACATGGTAAATTCTAGGCACTGTTTTATTGGAATTAAATAGCTACTAACTTAAAACAAACAATTCTGTGGGTTAAAAAGACCTTTAAACACAATTTTTAACAGTATGGTTAAAATAAATACTCAAAAGATGGATTTATTTTTTGGTAAAAGTTTTTGGTTAATTGTTAGATTTGTTGAGCGAAAGGCGATCGAACCTGTGAGACGACAAGATCCAAGGTCTATCTATAGCGGACAATTCGATTTATAGAATGACTAGGACCTTGACCAGAGGCACATGAGCACCCATGTCCCACCTAAAAACCAGGAAACCGATGCGGTTCTAATCGATGCCATGGATAAATCTGAAATGCTTGCAAACAAACTCTGCCATCAATCCAGTGAAAACCCACCAATGACGACAATACAGATTTACAAAACCATCAATCACCCGTTTCAGGCCTTTCCTCAAGTCACCTTAAACGAGGTTAAGTCTCTAATAAGCGAGCTGAATGTTAAAAGGGCTTCCGGTTTTGACGGTTTAAGAATATAAGGCATTGCGAGATCTACCAGATCGAGCTTTAGGGAGGCTAGGTTAGAGTGGTAGACTTCTGATATATCCAGACAGTCTCATGTAGTCCTATAAGGACCGTTGTGATACCACACATGTTCCGTGGAACCTATCAGCATCAACTTCCTGATGGCTAGTGCGACCTATAATACAGAAGAATCTTGACAGCTCACTTGAACCAGCCACTACTATTAATAAACCTATAGTAAGTTGACTCAGTTGTAAGCTGCTTACTTCGTTCAGATTATTGTAGAATGGTTTGCCTAAGGTAGTAGACCTTCTTCTTGCAAGGCCAGGGCATTCACACAAGAAATGTTGAATACTTTCCTCCTCGTCTTCGTCTCTGCAACTTCTGCAGAAGTCATTAGCTGCCATTTGGATACGGTCAGCAGGTCTACCGAAAAGACAGTGTCCGGTAACCACGGCTGTGATATCTCTTGGGTCCTTTCGACTGTGTTGTAATAACGCTGCGGTTCTCCTGTTATCAAGTAGGGGCCACAATTGCTTGGAGATCCTACGGGTTGTTAGCTCTGTGCATCTGCTCAGCTTTGGGGAACGTAAGCTTATCCCAGGCGCTAGTCAGAAAAGGCCACTTCCCAAGTGCCTGGAAACGCGCTAAAATCAATCTTATTTATAAGAAAGGCGAAGACCCTACGCTGCCGGCTAGCTATAGACCGATCAGTCTGCTGTCGAGCCCAGGCAACATTGCCGAAAATATAATCTTGAGTAGGCTAAATGACTTTGTTTTCATGCGCAATGTTCTGCCTGCCGAACACTTTGAGTTCCGGCCCGAACATTGCCCAGTCTGGCAGACCACGCGACTCAATGCAAACACTATCGAAGGCTTCACCGAGAGGGCGCACACGGGAGTGGTCTTCTTTGACGTAAAGAAAGCATTTGACAAGGTCTGGCACAATGGTATCTTGTTAAAATTGATAACTCTCGGTGCTCCGAACTACTGAATCAATTAGTAACTTCTTTTTTGGAGAATATCTCGTCAGAGAACGCACTTTCTTTGAAATAACACATCGGGGCGGGAGTGCCGCAAGGCTCACCTGTCTATCCAATGTTGTAAAACAGGTATACTCACGATATTCCGCGAGATAGACTTACGCAGCTCTATCTTTTTGCTGACGATACAGCAATTACTTCGACTACTAAGTCACCGCGAATTGTCGTCAACCGGATACAGCGTCACATAATCGAGCTAGAGAAATAGCTTTTGACTTGGAAGACAAGGGTCATCTTCTTTTCGAAAGCACCGTCCGTAGGCCCAAAACAAGGCTAGGAGTCAATGGAGTCTACGTGAACTGGTGCCAGGAGGTGAAATACCTGGGACTTATTTTCGACCAAAGACTAACCTGAATTGAAGGCAAAATTCAATTAATAGAATATAACTTGAATTGCGAGAGTAAGGCTGTATCTATATTAAGGAATTTTTCTTTAAAATGATTACAAATTATTAGGGACGTACAGACGTATCCACAAAGTAACTGATTACCGACTCACATACAAGATCGAGACAAATCAATACAAGTTACCAAAAGACTCCCTGTTGGCCAAAATCCCATCACACAACAGTAGAGAGGCACTAAAATTGACATGCACAACAACTGGGAATTTAACAAAAAGGCGTCAAAATTTTTGCAACGTAACTTCTAAATTAAATCACAAGCATTCAAGCAAAAAGCTTATTACAAATTTCTTTAAACTATAGTCATAACGGTTAATATATGGATGTCAAAGGAGTTTCTCCTAACCTAAAGAAACATTGAAGAACCTGATGATTCCATTGACCTGTCATACATCAATGATTTACAAATCTACAGGTAACGTTCTTTCCACACGCATCGATTTTGGGCATACGTTAAAAAGGCATACGCCCACAGAACGGTATCGGCACGTCACCGTAACCATGCCGTTCAGCAGTCGTCCCTTGTCACTAGAATGCAGGGCGACCGTTCCAGGAAGACAGTGACATCAGTACGTAATTAAATGCAGCTTCTTACACGGGATAAATTTTAGTCGTACGTTAGCTTCCCCGTTGTTAAGTTTTTAAATACAGGAGCTTATGAAGGTAAACAAAACTTTATTTTACAACAACATTAAATCGATTTTTAAAACCTACCTGTATTTACAATTTTAGCTTTTAATATATTGGAAAGTGCCTAAAATAAAGTTAAAAAAATATGAAAAATTGCCTGTCGGAATGGCAGGATTGATCGTTTTGTTGGAATGTGTTTTTTTAATCGTAATATCTTTTGTTGTATTTATACTCTATTTTATATTTCTGGGCTAAAAATGTTTAGTTAATAAAATTTAAACGGGACATAGAACTTGTATAACTTTACCTTTTTAAATTGTAGTTTTAACCTCGTAAATTTAAGGGGAGAGTGTCTAATTTAGAGTTACAAGTTTTTACATTAAACATAATAATACACTAATCTTTTGGTCTGCATTCGTGACGTTTATTTCGGACATTTTTGTACGATTATGAAACTTTATGGCCTTAAACATTGGTTACTCTGTTAGCCCATAAATCACAAAAATATAGTCCTTTAACATAAAACTGCGTTTAAAAAAACTTGTGGTTTGTGGACTGAAAGAATTCTTTAGTAGTAATATGGGTAAGAAAAAATTTCAAAAGTAAATATTTCAATTCCTGCAGGGTAAATATATTTCCATTATTCCGCCTCTCTAGTTAAATAAAAAGAAGTTTATTTTATATGCTTTTATATTTGTCTTGCTCGTGCTCATTCTTTACTCTTTCTCATATAAATATTTTAATTATTAAACTTTTTAACCCATTTCAGACAAGTTTTAATTAGGCTATAAATGTAAAACTTGAGACTGATACAAATTAATGCCTTAAGGATACTTAAAAAATAAACGCCTAGCTGAAAATATCAGAGAATTACAAAAGGATAAAATTACACTTTCTTTTCTTACCCATCCATAATTGATATTCTGTCAAACATTTTTAGAAACACCATTATACCACTCTACAGTGAGTCCCACTGTTAATCTCTAAATTCATTTCACGTATGTTTCATGTACCATGTCCTATACGTAAGCTCAACAGTTATCAAAAATTTTGTTTTCTTTTCAATTCTGGTGTTTCTGAATGTTAAAGGTCTTCAACCAGTGTATACTTCCGGTGTTAACTTACGGAGCAGAGACATTAACACTGACAAAGAAGGTAGTAAATAGAATTCGCGTTGCACAGAGAGGGCAATGCTAGGTATAACGCTAAGGGACAGAGTCTCTAATGGTATACTACGCCAAAGAACTGTAGGAGCAGATGCGATTGAACGCATAACAACGTTAGAGTAGAACTGCGCTGGGCATGTGGCAAGAATGTCAGACGGAAAATGGACAAAGTTGATTTTGGAGTGGAGACCCCGACAAGAAGCCTTTCGAAACAGAGGTCGCCCACCAACAAGATAGACCGACGACATTAGGAGAGTGGAGCCAAGTTGGATGAGAGCAGCACAGGATAGGGGACGTTGAATTATACTACGGGAGACCTATGTTCAGCAGTGGACGCAACCAGTCTGATTGATGATGATGATGATGATTTCTGAATGTTGACTTGTCACCGTTCAGTCCCATATAAACTGTATGACAATTTTACTTCAAATAATAATTGTCAAGCGTAGTTGCATTCTGATCGTCCTCCCATATGTCAAAAGGTAGTGAGTAGAATAGAGGCTGAATTTATAGATTTCTGTCATGTTAGAGATTTGCCTAAATCTGGTCGTCCTGCTCGAGATAAAAATGAACAACTTAACGTTTTGTTCTCCTTGGAAGAAAATCTATGTACTCCTCTGTCGCACATTGGGGCCAATTTACACATGCGAAAATCTGTTGTTCACCGAATAGTTCAATAGCACAAATATCACCCATACAAAGTTATTTAAGTGCATGAGTTATTTGAAGATGATTTCAATAGCCGAAATAAGTTTTGCGTATTGTTAGATCTAGATAATAATTCAGTAAAAGATATTATTTTTTCCGATGAAGGTACGTTTTGTTTGAATGGTAATGTGAACCGACAAAATTTTCGTTATTCGGCAATAGAAAATCCGCATTGGATGATGGAGGTTCACAGCTAGTACCCTCAAAAAACAAATGTGTTACTCTGAACAAATACATTTCGAATCTCTCCAACTGGAATTAATTCCATCATTAGTGGCTTTATTTCCAAAGCCAATGGACCCAGACTTTCCTGACGAAGAACTGATGTTCCAGCAAGATGGTGCTCCTCCGCAGTATGCTGCCACTTTGCGTACATTTTTAGATGAAACCTTTTCCAATCTGTGGATAGGAAGAAGAGGAACTATCCAATGGCCTGCTAGGTCGCCAGACCTTAGTACTTTTTATGGGGTTATCTCAAATCGAAATTATTTGTTGACAAGCCAAAAAGTATGCAGAAGTTGAAAGAGAGGATCCGAAAAAAAGTGCGTGCTATAAATCCGGAACTGGTTGAAAACGTGCAAAGATTGATTAATCGCCTTGGATATTATCAAGCCGTAAATGGCGCACTTCTTCAACATTTAATTCGTTTTGTTGTTCTGCTCTTTTTAACTAGACAGGTCTTACTTATTGATATGTTTAATTGTAATTTCTTTGATAACTGTTCAGGTTAGGTATAGGACATGGTACATGAAACATACTTAGAAATCGATGCAAAATTCAAAATTGAAATAAAAAATGGATGTTTTTATTTGAAAAGATTGATGGCAGTAACTTATTTTTGGGCTTTCCTGCATATATTAATTTACCACCAAAAAAACTACATTAAGAAATAAAAGTCGACGGGTCCGAGTTTATTTCCAAAAAACTATATATATATCCTGATCTATTTCTTCTCAAATACGTAAATGTATATATCCTAATCGTAACAATAATGTTAAACAGATTTTTCAAATAATTTTCTCACTTTTATGCGTAGAAATAATATCTAACTATCTTGTAACAAAATGTTAGCTTCGGATTTCTAATTCTGTTAAAAGGGCCTCAAATAGGGTCCACAATTCTCAGCGCAAACCCTTATTTCTGGCTGTACACACATATAATGTTAATCATAACTAAAATTATATTGTATTCGCGAAACATTTCAAAACACGACACGATATTGTTATTTCGAAATAATCCGAACAGGCCAGTACATAATTATTATAATCGTAAATCCTAAAGGATTTAATAATTTAAATATGCTGTACAGGTATATATTCAAGCTATATCACATATTAAAATAAACAATGAGTTGGTACGCTTGTTTTTACAACATAAATTATTTTAACATAAAATCACGAGAGCAGTAAAATATATATATAATAATAAAAAGTTAAAAAGATATTTAAATATTTTTTTGGACAAAACTAAATGTTTACATAATTGTGCAAAATATCATATAATTTAACTTCTTGTGTAGCAGAATATCTAAATGTGATGTGGCGGAGAGCCGCCAGATATCGCTTTGAGTTGCATCTCGCCTTCAGTTTTCTATTTTGTGTTTCCATAGACCCTTTAGGTATCGTTCCCTGTCGTCAGATCCTAGCGTGACACGAAAGGCGCGTCGGGGGATAGATCTGTTCAAAGAAGAAGAATGACTGTAATTGTGACTAGCTCTCTAATCTTGATAGGTGTATCCTTTCTGACCCTGAGCTTATTGAAGTTATGGCTGGATTGGGCAGCGAGATGTCGCTTTGAGTTTTCTCTCACCTCCGGAACATTTAATTATTTTAGCTTGTACGGCAGAATATACGTTAAAATACAGCATCGATTTAAGGGGTTGCATACTTTCAAAATTCATAATTTTAGGAATCTGTTTAACGTTAAAAAAAAAATTAGTCAAAATATATATTTTAATAGTTCTTTGACAAGAAAAAAAAAGTCTTTACAAAATAGATAACTTTCTCGACACCCTGTGATTATTAAATAATAGAAATGAGGTTT
Organism: Polydrusus tereticollis; assembly: GCA_963920685.1. Lineage (NCBI taxonomy): Eukaryota > Metazoa > Arthropoda > Insecta > Coleoptera > Curculionidae > Polydrusus > Polydrusus tereticollis. The sequence goes on from OY987328.1 coordinate 141,439,646, forward strand.
TTATAGTCGTATATTTTCCTTGAACCTAAAATATAATAGAAGTAGAAATAAGTAATCCGAATAAAAAATAACAATGACATATTATACAAAAAAATAGTTGACGAATGAAAAAAGTCATTTAAAAATATTGAAAAATTAAAAAAAAATACTCTAGTAACATCATAGACTAATCTAAGCAGTCTATGGTAATATACTCTAACAATATATAGTTCCCCAAAACCAACCATGTACTTAAATGTTTATTATATTTTATTTATTATAATTATTATAAAATAAGCACTGGTCTACGGTCCTATATCCCCCATTTATTCTTTATTAAAAGGTAACGATTAGTTTCGAGGCTTAACCCTAGCCCTCTATGCTGATGATATCGCCTTCGTCGTAAGGTCACTGAATCCACGCATAGTCACGCGAAAACTGCAACGAATTTTCCAGTTACTGTGTAAACTGGAAACTTTGTCTAAACTCCGATAAAACTCAAACCATCCAGTTTGCTCGTAGAAGGCAGTCACCCTTTGACGTGATCAACCTGGATGGTCGCGACGTCCCCTGGCGCGACACAGTGAAATACCTTAGTATCACCCTAGACAAAACCCTCCATTGGCGCCCTCATATTCAGCACACTGCCAACAAAGCCAGGCTCTTCTATAGCCAATTATACCCACTGCTCAATCGACCCAGCGCCCTCAGCTATAAAAACAAACTCCTCCTCAATAACTCAATCATTTGCCTCACCCTCACGTACGGTTCAGCAGCTAACCTCAACCGTCTCCAATCCCTTGAAAATCGTTACATTCGCACAGAAATGGATATCCCATGGTTCCTCCGTAACGTAGATCAACACTAAGAGATCAAACATACCCTCCTCACCCAATGCCTCCGTGAAAGAAGAACTAAAACCCTCACCGCCACCCTCACTCGTCCTAACCCGCTCATCAGACAAGCCCCCGACTATGACATAGGTGCTCCGCACCGACTCAAACGTCCGCGACACCAACTCCTTTAGGCGTAGCCACACACACCACCCGTCCTCTAATGCCCCCTCTCAGATATTTCTCCCAAACCCTTCAAAAAACTCACATACTCGACTCCATGTGAACAGCGAAGTTTGCTGTTAATGATGAGACCCTACAGAATGGACCGCAGGGGAGCGAGGCAAGCAAGCCTAGGGGAGTAAGCGAAGATCAGAGCTCGTGATAGCTCTGGCCCCGATAACTCCTTTAAGGTGGGCTCACCTTACTACTACGAAGAGGGAGGCTTAACACATTTTGTATCTCATTATCAAGTCTAAGATCTAAACGGAAAGTTGTCTGGATGAGAAAAAGTCTAGTCAAAACCGTTCTGACGAGAAAAAAACAATGCAAGGTTCTTATAAGATTTAAAAACATTTAAAAAGGACAAACAAAACGAGTTATTACCCTTGTACAATATTAGAACCTTAGCGCAGTGCTAATTTATTAATGAGCCACTCACACGTATCCACCATTTCATTTATTAAGTCCTTATACTATACAAAGATAGTTAAAATGCAGTTGTCGCTTATGTTTTCATCGAAATTGGTCCTGACACTTTTTTGTTTAGTATTCCGCAATTTGCTGCAGCCCGTGCGCAGGAGCGGCAGAAAATATAATTTGATCTGGCTACCACGCGCATCCGATATCAATCGGAACTGCTACCCGATTTGCTGAGCTCACGCACACAGAGTTACCAAAATATCTGACCTAAGCCAGCCAAGGTTAGATCTTGAAAAGGAATTTCATGAATTTTCTAAATCTGTAAAACAAGATAGAGTAAACCTTGTCATTCGAGACAAATTTCATTAAAGAATTTCTATCGGTGTTCTCTGACACCAAATCAGTTATGGTCATGAAGTAAAAGTGAAGATTTTTAGTTTGAAATTCAAAAACTAGCCGGGTTAAATAACACACATTAATAAAATTGTTGTCTCAAGTCATATTATCTTGTTAGCAATTCCAAAATGAATGCATTAAATTAATAACCTAAACTAATTCGAGGTGATATACAGAGTGTTCCTTAATGATATGCAAAGGAAATCTACATGAAAAATTAATCATAGTTTGCGCCCAATAGAGATAGATGGTCCAAAAATGTTCCGTTACGAGAATACAGGGGTCAAACTTTTAGGAAAAAAATAGTAATTAATTACTATTTTCGAAACTACTTGAGATATTTCAGTGATATTTGGTACGTATCGACAGTTAATAAAGGCGCAAATTTTTGAGTACAAAATTAATTTTTGGATAAACAGTTTGTAAATAATTGCGAACCACTACACTAAAATGTGTTGATGTACCATCGTGCATGTACCATCTAGGGTTTCTTATTGAAGAGCATCCTGAGGCAAGTTAGATTGTCTGTCAAGTCACCTTGGCAAGAAGAATGGGCCAATAAAGTGGTTACCAATAATTTCTGTTCATACTTTAACCGATAATTGGTGTTGCAAATGGGTTTCGGTTACGGCATAGGAATTTTCTTTCTCCCACACATGATTGTTGTGGAAATTCTTAATGGAATTTCTTGAAAAATTAGCTTCGTCCTTGAACATAATGTGTGTTTCAAGTTGCGGATTTTGTGCACAGAAGGTTGTGCCGTAAAATAACCTTTACAAGGTAACTTTACGTACCATGGTGCGAACGGCAGCTCTTGTGTCGGAGGCTCGGAATCCTTGCCTGTAGCAGTTGTACACTTTTTTGATGTCTTGGAGGCCACCTATTTTAAATGGTTGAGAAACGAAATACTTTTCAAAATAGAAAAACCGCTTGCTTCTAAAAATGGTAATAGTTCGTCCTGCAGTACAGTGAGTAACAATAAAACAAAGATATAAAACAACAATAGTAGCTATTTTATAAAGGTTATCCAACTGGATTCCACCAAATCAATTAAATATTGGAATCAACAAGTAAACTAAATACTGAAATTAAAAAAATTACACACTCATGGGCAGACCTGAAGGGTTTTTACTCGCCTGGTAACTGGATATCACCTATAGTTTATAAAAAGGAAAAAAAAAGAATTTTCTAGAACCTTCATACTTGTATGGTTATATTACCTAGATTCTTTCTAAATGTTACAGAGGTGGTATTACATATTAAAGGTTTATTTAAAAGTGATATTTACGGTGTTAAGGTTATAAAAAATTAAAATTATCACAATCCACTGGCCTTAGTTCCCAGGTGTTCCAAATCCTATGTGGTCTTCTTCAAATTAATCGGCACCCTGCCTCCTGTCTGGTGGACCTGAACAGTACAAGACAGCACATATTTACAGGTTACAGGCCCATGTGGTCTTCTAACAAAGATCCAATCTCTAACCACAACAAGTGGCCAAAAGAAATATGAATATATAACATCGGTTACATATTCAACAATAAACGCCTCGATAGAAGCAAGAAGAAAATTTCGACTAAAATAAAAAACCCTAAAATCAATACAGCGAATTAGATACCTGGTTTAATTAATTCGAAAATATACCCTACCTTATTGGTTGTCGGATGTTACCATCTCAAAAAATACAAAAAGAAATGAGGCTAGTGTGCTTATCTAAAAATTAAATTTCACATGCTGGAGAAAATTGGAGGTTATCAAAAAAAACAGTTAAGGAGACAATAAAAGCATTAAAGAAATCTTAGCATAAAAAAGCTCTACTATCGATGAGGTGCCAACTGCGGTGTACCTTTTCAAGTCACATAAAAGTGTGCCCCTTAAAAACCGCCGACTTCAACCTCCACGGGTGATCTTAAGTGAAGTGATCAGAAGTCAAACCCCTTCGAAGAAGGTAAAGATCAAATGACAGGTGTCCCTTAACTGTCATGTCAAAAAAATTAGGTACGTTCAGACAAATGATGAAAGTGGTCTCACTTCGATATATTGACAAAACCAAACCAACTTGACATGTGGAAAACTACTAGCATTTGCCCCTGCATAATATGCACCATGTAGCATCCTATAAATATACTTCTGTAGCAAATGTGAATGCTACAAGATCACACTCCTTGGAAAATCTCTGGGAGGTAATACCTCTACTCTTAAAATATGGTATGGATATAATTAAAATTCACTAAATATCTCCAAACAATTTGATGGCAAAAATTCAAGTTTCTAGCAACCTTCCTCGTACTCGTTTAGGGATGTTCTTCAACTTCTTGCAGCACCGCTTCCTCAATTTCAGGTGTTCTCACACTTAGAGGTCTACCTTCAGATATACCTCCTCGGAGATTACCAGTTTCAACAAGACCACGATGAATATTAGAAAAAGCTCGAATATCTGGCAAAGCACGATTGTGATATTTTAGGTGATAAATACGTCTGGTTTGCTCTCCATTTCCGTCTGCGAGACCATACACGTAATGCATTTCCGCCATTTCTGTATTTAAATAATTCACCATTTTTGACAAGATGGTAAAAATAAAATAAAATAAATAATTCACAACGCACACAGACTTGAACGATAGAGAGAGAAAATGTTAAATGTAAGATTTTTTTTTTAGCAAAGCTGAATTATTGAGTAACAGAAAATATTTTTGTGTTTATTGCTGTTTTATGCACGTAAAAGTGCGCAAACTAAAAATATCTACAGTGATATATAAAGTTTTTAGGTGTTAAAGTAAAAAGATAATTTGTAGTCACGAACCTTGGTCAAGTACTCCGTCTATATAATTTTTTAAATCTGTGCAGTAAAATAATTTATTTCATAAAGAAAGTTATATTCTTGTATCGTCGTCGGTGCCTCTGAAATATTTTATTATTATTACTTACTCGGGAAGTTGTTTTTCTTTTAGTGCTTTCCCAATAGTAGCGTAATAACTGGTCATAAAAGGAGGCTTTAGTAAAGCTTATTTGCTGTCATATAAGAGATGAAGCCCTAATCTTCAAGAGAAGTTTTATAAGCTGATTAAACAAATTAACCACGTTTCTGTTTTTAAAGTCAAAAACTTTTTTCTTCAGCACTGAATTATTATTAAGTGAAGAATTTTTTTGGTTTTACTCGTTTCCAAAATTAATAAGAGAATCTAAATAAAATCTTGTTCTACTTAAAAACGAGTGAAGTAATCAAATTAGGGTAAATGACACAAAAGTCTTAAAATACCTAAAAAGCCTCTGTTTGCGACCGGCTCTATAGCGACCGGTTATGAAGTCCCCATATTTAAAAATTGAAATCTCATTATTTTATACTCGTCCTTACCGATCCATCTGTTAAACGACCGCGGGCCCTCATCATCGGAATATTTAGTAAACATTAATGCTAAAAACATCCTCTGTTAGGGGCATTAAAACCCGACCCGACAATTCTTAAGAAATATAGGTACATACACTATACTCTATTTCAGAAAGGTGTAGAGTAATAAAATCGGAAATTCCGGCCAGTTCGGCTCAATTTCGGTGTCGGCCATAGGCGCAGGTAAACTTTGTCCAATAAATTATTTATCATAACTAACCAAAAATTTTAGAGAATTAGGTTAACGGGTACTAAGATAAAATAGTATTGTTTGTAATATTAAAATTTCAAGTAACTGCGTAAGAGGATTAGGAAATGTATGTTTTCTGGCCTGAAGTGTCAAAATCGAAATATTGTATAGGTATTAGTTAGGTAGTAGATTACAAAGTTACGTTTTGCGTTTAACCGGTACCGAGTTTGGCTCTGGCCTCTTTGGCTGGATCATATAAATAGGTGGTAATTTGGAATAAACTTCATATATCGTGTGTGTGTATGACCTTAATAAAGTATATTTGTTTAGTTTAACGCATCAGTATTTGCTGTTAAGCCGTATATAGTGTTCACAGTATTATAAGATTAGTAATAAAATGGCGACATTCACACCAACAAAAAGATGTTCCAATAATTCTCCACTATCAGTGAGTGAAAAAGTTATTATTTTAAATGTACATGATTGTATTAAATACGATTAGTCGAATTTTACTGTACAAGAAACTGTCGACCAAAGTTCCTGAATGACTGGAGTTGGAAAGTCCACCGTTTTTAAATTATTGCAGAAGAGAAAGACAGCAGGTCAAGTAGAACCTCACAAGAAAAGTCCAGGCAGACCAGTAAAAGTCCTTGATGAAGACACCAAAAGTGTAGTTCAAAGATAACTTTACTCTGATTCAGTATTAGTTATGGATAACGCAAGCTATCAATCACGACGCACAGAGAAGACTCCAACTTCATCTTGGAGAAAACAAGAAATTATCGACTGGTTAACCACCCAAAGTATTGAATTTGAAGATAATTTGATAAAGAAGGAACTATTAGCTATAGCAAATTTACACAAACATCGTTTTATGAAATATATATAGGAAGTTATAGCAGAAAAACATAGTGTAACTGTGCTGCGCACACCGCCATATCATTGCGAACTAAATCCTATAGAACTTATATGGGCGCAAGTGAAAGGATTTGTAGCAAGGACACAACACGACATTCAAAATGACAGACGTTAAGCTACTGTTTGAGTGTTTGATCAAGCCATTAAGGAAGTGACACAGGAGAACTGGCAAAAAGCAGTCCATCATGTCATTAAAGACGAGGCGAAAATGTGGAATCTTGACCACCTGATCGATCGGACCGGCGACCCGTTAATTACAACGTGAAGTGGAGATGACAGTTCCTCAGATGACGAAGAATATTATGATTTTTTATAATTTAATTTCCGTATAATGTAGTTTTTGTATTTTGTATTTTTTTTATAATGTTTAATAAAAAATAAGTGTTCCTAATACTTTGTACATAATGCCTAAATTCTTTCCTTGTTACGAATATCCTACCGGCACGCCTTTGTCATACCATTTTCAGTGTTTGTGAATGGATAACAATAGGCAAAACCCATAAATTGATCCAAACCCGGGTGGTACTACCTGCACTTGATGAAAGAAAGAATTTTGCAATGAAATCAATGCCAAATTATGAAAGTGGCTTAAATATTCGTTGGGTCACTCTGTAGTCCCTTTGCATATCTAATGAGCTTTTATTCCTCTACACCTTTCTGAAATAGACATAACTTTATTGCAGACGGATCCATTCAATTTGTTTTAAAGGCTGATAAATCGGTTGTTAACATTAGTTTCGTTTTGAACAGTTTTTGTGTATGTTGGGACTAACGTGAATATGTGAAGATGGCGGGAAAAAAAAGCAGCTCGCTTTGTTCATCAATATTGAAGCTTCAGTTTACATAATATTTATCTTTAATATATTTTTATGAGTTTGTAAATAGGGTGCACTAGCAGCACTCAGTTTGAATGATGCAACTTTAATACATCAAGAACAAATATTTTCGCTGATATAATACCACTCTCACTGATGAATTGCATCTAGTTCAAATATTTACCAAAAAAAAGAGCACCTTAATAATCTTGTACTTATATGGGTGAAAGTAACAATAACAGCTTGTTAATTAAATAAGAAACAGACCTGAGTGAATGTGGCACGAATTAAAATTGGTCTAGAGTCTATGCAGATATAATATTCGATTTAAATGCATTGCAAGTTTGAAGCACAATAGTTCTGAATGATTTTACAAACAATACATTAATTGAGTTCGTTTCTAATATGTGTATTCGAATGCCTATGCAATTCTTGTTTCATGGGTGACTTACCACATTGCTTTATCCACATATTTATTGCTTATTACTTATTGGCCTGAAAAGTTTGGGAAAATTCAATTACAGTTATATAGAAAATACTGCAATATGTATAAGTGTATTTAGCATAGAGTAGAAATTACACATCACGAAAATATCATTCATATAACAACTTGAGTTTTTTAAAATAACAAAAAACACTGTCGCTGATCTGATCTGACGTATTTTTTGTATTATTTTTAAGAAGGCCAACATTTTGTAAATTATCCTCAACGTTTCGTCCACCTAATCGATGTTAAAATCTAAAATAATAATAATGACAATAAATGGAGCCTCAATATCTCAGAAGTGGTTAAAGAGTAAAGAGGGAGACGACTGATATTTGACTTGTCATTTGAACTTAGTGTCCTCCCTCTCCACGCTAGAAGATACAGATATATTTTCTTTATTTTTTCTCAATTTCTAAAAGGAAATATTTAATTTAAATATGTTGCTATTGCTATTTTCAAACAAAATTATTTCCTATAATAAACAATAATAAGGTGGGAGCCGTAGAACAGTATATCCCATCTCCTCTGCCAATGCGTCACAAACATATACCTATTTTTTTTTATACAATGCCATTAAAACTTACAAAATATCACTTTTTTTATAACATTCTTCAAAATATATATCGTATGTAGTCGCCATGTAGTTTTGAATCTCCAATTTCGTATTATTTGAACCTGGACCCTTATATTATTGGCGACTGTGATAGCTCGCATAATCCATTACTATCACGCTATTCTAAAGAAGGTTTGGTAAGACAATTTTTTAACCATTCTTCAAAAAGTTCTGCCATTTTATCTTCATGGTAGTCCACGCAGGAGTCTTTATTATTCTTTTCAAAAAGCCACAAGGCGTTTGGGACACAACCGTTTTCTGACCCGGCATGTAAGATGGTAATTCCTTTCCCTTTATTTAACGGAGCTCTTATGTTACACCATGTCTCATCGAGGTTAATTATTGGACGATTTTCAGAACGATATTTTCTTATCGATGTTATATAATCACGACGCCATTTTTGTAATCGGCGGAATTTCATAAGTACTTGCTTTTTGCCAATTGAGCGATATCTGAAGCCCATCTTAGACAAAACTGTCCAAAGGCTGGTGATGCTACAGCTTATTTTAGGTTTCGTCACGAAACCTAATCGTCATTAGTGAGTTTTTGCTTCCAGAGTCTCTAATGTAGGTGCGCGTTGCTCCTCGAACATGGTGTAGACTTTCCGCCTTATCCAGTCCTTGTCAGCTTTGTCGCAACATTTCTTGGAACCTGCATCTTTACGCTTCTTTCTCGATTTGATGGGATTTGACACAATTCGCTGATAATGCTGTTTTATACGTATAACAAAATATTTCGTAATATGATATTGCAATACACTTTCCGTGAGAAATAAAGACTGACATTCAATATCTCAAAATACCTAATAATAATAATAATAATAATAATAATAATAATATTTTATTTTCCTTTTTGACAAAAGTACATTTGTATAGGAATCGTCAATAGAACTTAAAACTAGAGTCTAGATTAAAAAATCATCTACACTATATAGACATTTATCCACCAACATACTCTTCAATTGGATCTTAAAATCTTTTAAAGTCGGAGATTCCGTTATATTTTTTGGTAATTTATTAAAAAGTTGTGGTCCCAAAGAGTTGGGAGACTTACATACTATTTTATATTTATTAAAGGGAACATACAATTTATTTTGCTGACGCGTATTAACCTGATGTTTGTCTCTTATATGGTGAAAATCACTTTTATTTATATAAACATACAAACACATTTCGAAAACAAACAAACTTGAAAGAGTTAATATACCAAATTTCTTGAAGAGACCCTTACAAGAATATGTACTAGATACACGTGCCATACACCTAATCAGTCTTTTTTGTGACAAAAATACCTTATTAGCCATAGATGACCTACCCCAGAGTGTGACCCCATACCGCAACCTCGACTCAGCCTTAGCATAATAAAGTGAAATAAGTTGTTTTTCATTTAAAACAGTACGCAAATTTTTTATCATATATACAACTGTGCCAATTTTTCCAGCAACATGTTCGCAGTGACCTTTAAAATTAAGGCACTCATCCAAATGGATTCCTAAAAATTTCACAGTTCCACTTTGTGTAAGAGAATTGTCCCCAACAGATATACCAATCTTAGAGCATCTCTTTTGGTAATTATGAAATCTCACAAAAGACGTCTTGCTGCTATTGAGAAATAAAGAATTATGACCAAACCACTCACTTGCGACATTCATTACTTCATTACATTTAAGTTCTAAATCCCGATCTAGTCTATTGGATATTAAAAATGATGTGTCATCTGCATAAACTGTCATGGCATGTGCCGGAATGCAATTTATTTCATTAATATAAAGAATAAAAAGAACAGGGCCCAAAATAGAACCCTGTGGGACACCGACATTCACATCCAGACACCTGGAATCTACGCGATATTCATTTCTTGAGTTTGCATAAAAGATACTGACATATTGTTTTCTATTTTCAAGAAAACTTCTAATCCAGTCTGAGGCAGAACCGGCTATCCCATATTTAGACATATTACCTAATAAAACCTTATGATCGACGCAGTCGAATGCCCTGCTGAGGTCACAGAAGATTCCAACAGGGCACTCGCCTGCCTCAATCTGTTTCAATACATCATGATAAAAAGAATTTATGGCCGTAATGGTCGATTTTCCAGTCCTAAAACCATGCTGGTTAGAATTTAAAATATTGTTCAAATTCAGAAAAGCATTTAACCTATTTAAAAACGCGTATTCAAAAATCTTTGATAAGCTCATTGGAACAGTGACCGGTCTATAATTAGAAATTTCTTCCTTATTATTTTTTTTATATAGAGGTGTGATCTTGCCTGTTTTCAATACAGCCGGAAAAGTTCCCGAACAAAATGATAGGTTAACCAAAAAAGTAAGCGGTTTTATAATGCACCACATAATCTTCTTAATCAAAAAGCCAGGAACATCATCAGCCCCTGATGAATATTTATTTTTAAGCTTAGTATTCAACAAATTATACAACTCCTCATCAGTATAAGGACATAATGAAAAATTACATTGTATGGACGGTACAGTTGGGACATCAATCCTCACCCCCCCCATGATTTTGCGGAATTTGATTCAAGATATCATATGATATATCCTTGAAATATTCATTAAATGAATTAGAAACCAGGTCGGGATCCGTAATGCAATCATTGTTCATTCTAATTGAGATATTTTCTTTTACTTTGGTTTTCCCCGTTAACTCGGAAACAACATTCCACGTGGTTTTGTTTTTATCTAAACTATTTTTTATTTTTTTCTGATAAAACGCCTTTTTTGTTTGTTCAATTAATCTGAAATGATCACGTTTTTCTTTACGATAACTTTGTCTTAATTCAGGGTATTGATATACTAACGAATGTAGATTTTTCAGTCTTGCACTAGACCCCCTAATCTCTCTGTCAACCCATTTTTTTAAATTATTATTTATATAGTATTTTTTTAATGGGAAATGTACATTGAAATGATAAATAAACACGTTATAAAACAATTCGAATCCCAAATTCAAATCCAATTGTACATATAAGTCACTCCAATTTTCTTCAAAAAGATCTCTTTGAAAGCTCTCTATATTCTCATCAGAGAAAACCCTCCTATTACATGACGTCTTTAAATTTACACTTTTGATAACATTTAACTCATACAAAACTGTTCGATGATCTGATACATTATTATCAAGAACACAAGCAACTCCGCTATCCTCAAAATTAACAAATATATGATCGAGTGTCGCAATACTGGTGTCACCCACCCGGGTCGGCCATCCCACCCTAGAGACAAAGTTAAAACCACGTAATATTTCATAAAAGTTTTTAAAATCTTCACCTTCACGAGAGTAAGAGTTAAAATTGAAATCACCACATAATACTATATTTCTACCTGGTCTATATACAAAATCTAGTACATCTAAAATTCTATGAAAAAACAGATCAACCTTGCCGGTAGGTGAACGGTAACAGGTAATAATTAAAATATCATCAGAATCATTATGTTTATAGGATACTCCAGAAACTTCTATATGCTTTTCAGTACAAAAATTACTTAGATTAATCTTAGAAAAGAAAAAACAGTTTTTCACATAAATATTAATTCCACCCCCTTTGTATTCAGATCTACAATAGGAATTTGCTAACGTGTAACCGTCAAACACAAAACTATCGACCGATTCATTCGTACACCACGTTTCAACAAAACATAGAACATTCAAGTTTTTAAAATCAGACGTGTCTACCTTGAGTTCATTCATCTTCGATTGAGTCAAACCTGCAATAGTGTGATTCTTAAACATTTAAAATTATCTCATTTTAAATTAACCTTATCTAGAAACCCCTATAATCCGGCCCTGAAAATGAATACTGAGAATTTACGGGAATTTACCACCGCTCTTGGCACCTATTTTATAGCAGTTATTAAATGAGAACCATTTTTCATTAAAAGAACGGGGTACAATCCATTTGACGGTAAGGTGAACACCCCAAAGAAGGTACCTAATAAAAGAGTTTATTATGTAATCACTTGCACTTGCGTTCAGACATTTCAAATTTCGAAATAGAGGTAAATATTTTAACATTCTACGGTCAAAAATAGTTGTCAGATTTAGGGAGGTAAAAATACATGTATTTTATATAGGGAAGTGTTCAAGAGAGCCTCCATGTCCGTTAGCCATTGGGAGGTGTTTTTCTACAGTTTTACAATAGAAACTTTTTTTGCACCTATCAAAGTGTCTGTTAAGAGAGGTGTCCGCTACTAAGAGAGGTTTTACTATACTAGGTGCAAAGGCCATTCTTTAGGAAAAGGTTACGCCTCCTTTTTGGATGGCTCAGGGTCTGATATTTAAATATTAAAAAGTTAAGGAGGTAGAACGTCTAACTCTGTAGTGGAAGGTGGCATTAAAGATTTCATTTCAAGAACAAAGGAAATATCAAATATAGTTTTGAAGGAGAAAAAAAGTGCTTTAGATCTACATTTTCCTGTTCAACATAATTCCAAAGGATTTCAATCAAATGGCGATTTGGTCTGAAATATGCTTTGCTAGTTTGAACTGTGCTTTTCAGTAAGGATCTTTACTCCTGAAAATCAAGAAAATTAAATGTCGGAGAATAACTGTATTTTTAAAATGTAATTTTGTGACATAACAAAGAATAACAAATAAAGCTAGAATTTGTTGTTATTTTTGATAAGCAACATATATGTTTATCATACTTTTATTAGTAATTCTGTGCTTATTTTTGTGACTTAACAATACATTTTATATTTAGTCAATCGAAACAATTTTTAGATTTTCCTCTCTCTTCAGGAACAAAAATGTATCGATTAACAAATTTTGTATGTACCTTAGTCGAATCTTTTTTGACATCACCTGAAGTTTTTTTGGCCTCGGCTGCGCCTCGTCGGCAAATTTCTGATTTAGTCTACCTTATACAGGGTGTTTCAAAAAACATGTGTCATCGCTCGTGTGGTGATTCCTTACCCAAAGACGAGACAAATAGTTTCGATCAATATAGGTTCACAACCGCTTTATTTTTGAGACACACGGTGTAATAATTTTTTAAGCGGAGCGAAAAATATGTACTCCACTGCCGTTCTCTTGTCTGCATGATAATACAGTTGTGTAGGCAGTTTAATGTTAAATGCGAAGTGTCTTTCGATATTTTTTTTTGGTTTCGGCTTTTTTTAGAAGATAAATGCAATTTTTTCAAACTCTTATATTATGGGCATAGCGATATGCAAATAAATCTCGTTTATTTTTTTAATCGAAAACCGTTGGTCACACGACGAAAAATCTATGAACCGTTTTTGCTAAGTAATGCAGCGCAATTTTGAAAACAATATTTATTTTGAACAAAACCAGTGGCGTAACATTTTTCTCGTTAAATTATTAAAATACATGTTAGCGTGGGCTCCACTGGTAGAAGTAGGGCAAATGTTTTTTATGAAATAAATGTGTTTTTATGCCCAGTTAATACTTACTAAAATTCAAAATAATTTTTAAAGCGGTCTTAGGAATATTAAGGAGAAACCGTTTTTTTTTTTAATTTTTAACATCCTCTATTTTAAAATTAAAGCTTCTGCGGACATATATTGACAAGAACAATTTGTCTTATTTTTGGATAAAGAGTCACCACACGGGCGAGAGCAGTGCCTAACTCCGCCCGCATAATTATTCCAAAAATAGTGACCTCTCAGGTATGTTAATCCTGCACCCCAATTCCGCCCCGAAATATATATTATAAATATATACTTATATTGGTTAAACAGCGCTAACACGGCATCTAATCCACCTTTTTGGTTCAATTCGCATTACCTGCAATGTACAATCAAAGTGTAAATTTGTAATTTTATATACATTAAAGGTTCCTAATTGATTTGTTTGTTTTATTTCGCATTAAGGATTAGGAGCGGAGTTAGGTAGTTAGATAAGGGAGCGAAAATATTTCGGGGCGGAGATGGGTACTGTCTGTCCTCGTGTACCTGGCGCCGGGCGGAGTTGGGAATCGCCCACGGGCGATGGTAGTTGTTTTTTTTTTTAAACATCCTGTATAGGGGTTTGGCATACAAAGACCTATTTTCTTACTAATAAATTAGAGGGAATACATAATTAAAATACAAAGCAGACTTGCTGCATGCATGCTCACTTTCGTCTCCTTATAGAATTATGATATACTTATACATATATTTTAGAAATTGCGTTGCCTCTACTAAATTCTAAACAAGAGCCAATTTACCCGTAATCCAGCAAACAATGAAATATAAGCACGAAGTTCCCAGAGCACCGCATTCCAATTCCACTAACCTAATTATTTATAAACCCCCATTAGGTTGATACCCATTCGCTAATTCATAGAAACTAATAATATTTGATATCACGTATTCCTGCTTTAGATAATTATTGTTTATCAAGTTATAAATCACGTTATTCCTGGTAGAAATTCGAAAATTAATTTATTGTTTCTATGAAGGAACTAAAAGCAGTTGTTATATAGTAAGTACGGAAAAGCCAGAAATGTCTTCCATGTGTAGGGTTCCGATTTCCTACCTTTAAGCTGCTTTGAAAATACCACGGTGGCTCGGTCGGTTGCTTTCTCAAGCTGCAGATTCCCCAGAAAGACACCCAGTGCTAATCCTATTTATGGCTTTAAATATCCTAGTGTTGGTTCAGGTCATAATGCAAGCCTGTTAAAAGCCAATTGTTTAACTCTTATGTATTAAGTAAATTGAATTTTGCAACTATTGTCTGGAGCCCGAAGCGAAAAAACCTTTTCATCATCAGTTCAGCCAAATACTTTATGGAGTAAGTACTCTATGTTAAAAAGTGTCCTTAAAATCAAAATAAACTTGGATTTAAGTCAATATTTCAAGCTAACATTGTTTCTAAAAAAGCAAAATGTGGGATATTGTCCGAAAAAGGCCAAAATTTTGGACAAAATTGAAGTTTCCAGATTTATGGAAGAAGCACCTGTTCAAATTTACCTTCTAATAAAAGTCGCCACCATTTTTGGGTTGGCCGGTGCTTGAAGGCGCGATGAGCTTTGCAAGATAATGGTTGATCACATAGAGGATAAAGGAAATTTGATAGTCGTGAAAATTCCTGACAGTCAAAACAATACTTCAAGAATCTTTGTAGTATCTAATGAAACAAATAAGGGATATTATTTACAACTCTATCATAAATATGCAAATTTGCGAAAACCATCCACTCCGCACAAGCGCATTTTTGTGCAGTATCGACAAGGAACATGCGATACTCAATGTATTGGAATAAATTCATTCGGTAAGATGCCTTCGGAAATAGCTGCACATCTACAATTGAATAATCCAAAGCATTATACAGGACATAATTTCCGTCGTTCATCGGCTACCATGTTGGCCGATTCTGGAGCAGGAATCACTAATGTCAAGCGACTCGGAGGCTGGAAATCGACGACTGTCGCCGAGAGCTACATTGAAGATTCGACAAATCAAAAAAAGGACATGTCGAATAAAATATTGGCCACGAACAACTGCCCTTCTTCATCAAGCTACATAAATCCTTATAAGTTAACACCTTCATCGACCTATTTGAACAACTGTCCTTCCACGCCAAGTCAGTGCTCATCAAGCCATACCATAAACCACCCATTGAATGAACTTACTGCATCGGCTATCAATTTGCATAATGTTAGCAATTGCCTTTTTGTTTTAAATGTTATAAACAAATAATTTAGTTTCCTATTATTATTTTTTATTATTATTTATAATTTTATTATATTATATTTTATTATTATTATTATTTTTTATTGTTATGTAATTTTTGAATTTTCTATTATTATTTTTTTTATGTAATTTTTAGTTGTACTATACCTAGTTCTTTTTTTAAAGTTAAATTAAAAATTATTGAATAAATTATCATATTTTTATTTTTGTTGTTATCTGATATGAAGCTCGTAGGAAAAATGTTGTTCCTAACACGTGCGCAAAGTGCTTTTCCACACGCAAGAATTTATCCGAACTCCGCTACGCGTCGTTCGTCCAACTATACTTGCGTGCGGAAAAGTATCACTTTGCGCACTTGTTAGGAAAATAACTATATCAACACATTGGAAAGTATTCAAAATCAATTTATAAAATACCTTAATTTAAGCAAAATTTTATTATTCTCAATAACGACGTTTCTCAGGCTTGAGATCATTTTCACTTAATGAATCGAAGAAGAATCTCTGAAGTGCTAAAATTATATAAAATCTTGAATAATATAATAGAAAGTCAAGATTTGCTTGACGAAATTTCAAGAGATCTCGAAGAAACAATGAATTGTGGAAATTAGGAACACATACGCATCTAGAGAATAATACGACACGGCAATATGTTTGTGAAGATATCGACTTTTTCCCCATATCCTTACCACAAACAAATCTATTTCAAAAATGATTTAGAAACGCTTGAATTAGTTCCTGGTACCTGATTATCTCTTGTTCTAAATTCTAAATTTGGGTATAATATTATTATAGTATATTATATTATTTGTATCTCGATTGTCCAAATTTAAGCACGATTATTTGTACCGGGTGTTCCACCTAAGGAGGTAATCGGCTATATCTCAGAAAGTAATAACACTAGGACTTTGGAAAAAAATATATATCGATAAAAGCGGCCAAGAGAAATTGCTGGAAATTATTTTCAAGTTCGAAAAATGACCGCTAGGCGGCGTAAGAGAACTTTCAAAATAGAAATGCCGATTTTCTCTTGATTTTTCTTAATAAAAATATGTTAAAAATATAAGCATTGTATTCTTCATAAAATTATGCAACTTTATGTTAGGAATCGTTTTTTTCTGTTTTCAATAATAAAGTGGTGGGAGAAGGTCAAACTTTTTTTCTTTCAAACGCTGATATCTCTGCTTTGGATAAACCGATTTTATTCAACTTGGTCTTAAAAACAAAACCCTTGTTTTCCTCTACACGTAGATCTATTAACTATACCATATTGATTCTGATCGTGGCCACTATATGGCGTTTTTCCGTAATTCCTCAATGAATAAGGATTTTCTCAAAAAAATCAAATGTTATGATATGACTTTTTTATCATATTTTATTTTAGGCTTATAAAGGCTATTAAATAGTGGAATAAAAAATCGTCGGATTAAAAAACTAACACCACCAGCTTGTAGAGAAGGAAAAGTTACTATAAGGAACTGAAAACCGCAACGTGATATCTTTTGTTAAACTAGAGAAATTAGGGATAATAATAATTAATATGGAAAAATAGGTCATTTTTTAAAACATTAATTAATCAATTAAATCTCTGGTTTATTCTCGTTGCGGTTTTCAGTTCCTTATAGTAACTTTTCCTCCTCTACAAGCTGATGGGGTTAGTTTTTTAATCCGACGTTTCGGATTCGAGCGACGACCATTATCAACTTTTTTGTTTTAAATACGGACCTGGATTTTTTATTCCACTATTTAATAGCCTTTATAAGCCTAGGATAAAATATGATGAAAAAGTCATATCATAACTTTTGATTTTTTTGAGAAAATGTATTCATTGAGGAATTACGGA
Source organism: Polydrusus tereticollis (assembly GCA_963920685.1). Taxonomy (NCBI): domain Eukaryota; kingdom Metazoa; phylum Arthropoda; class Insecta; order Coleoptera; family Curculionidae; genus Polydrusus; species Polydrusus tereticollis. The sequence continues at coordinate 141,457,397 of OY987328.1, forward strand.
AAAACGCCATCTAGTGGCCACCATCAGAATCAATATGGTATAGTTAATAGATCTACGTGTAGAGGAAAAGAATGTTTTTTTTTCAAGACCAAGTTGAATAAAATCGGTTTATTCAAAGCAGAGATATCAGCGTTTGAAAGAAAAGAAGTTTGACCTTCTCCCACCACTTTATTATTGAAAATAGAAAAAAACGATTCCTAACATAAAGTTGCATAATTTTATGAAGAATACAATGCTTATATTTTTAACATATTTTTATTAAGAAAAATCAAGAGAAAATCGGCATTTCTATTTTGAAAGTGCTCTTACGCCCCCTAGCGGTCATTTTTCGAACTTGAAGATAATTTCCAGCAATTTCTCTTGGCCGCTTTTATCGATATATATTTTTTCCCAAAGTCCTAGTGTTATTACTTTCTGAGATATAGCCGATTACCTCCTTAGGTGGAACACCCGGTACTTTAGTGCTAGTTGCTTTCATGGTTTAATGTTTTGTATACTAGTCTATGTTTGTAGATTCCTGTCATATAACTTAAATAAAAGTCCAAATCGTTTTCTATCATGAACCCAAAAAATATAGAAATATATTCTACAATATTTATTTAAATTCCGTTGCAGAAATTAACAAATTAATGAATACAAAAAAAAACTACTAGGTATAGACAATTATAATAGTTTTTTATTATGGGTATTTATTATATTTTTCCAATACAGTAAGGCTTGTTTATTTTGCTTTTAAATCCCAGACGCTTTCTTTTTAAACTTTCTTTTATCCATAAATTATGAGAAACAATTCTAACGATATCAATTGTAAAATTATAATCCTTGTTATTTTATAAAAGATCTTTAAACGAGGAACACACTAACCTTATTATCGTTATTATGGTAATTGTCTTTTGTAAGCTCCCAAAAAAAAGTGAATTTATCGCATTTTATCATATTTAAAATATGTTAAGTCACGTTGGGAATAAAGAATATTTGTTAAATTTGTGTAAAATATACTAAAATATAGGAAATTAAATACTGCCAAAATTCATTTTTGTCGTTGTTATAAATTGCTTATTTAAATTAAGAAAATAATCAACAAATCGAAATAAGTTTCTTTTAAATAATTTAACTATAAAAATTCTAATACAAACTTAGAGGTTACACCTACGTGTTGTTTCATTTACATGTCTGTTCTAAAAATTAATTCAACGTTCTACATATCTAAAAAAATCTTCTGCTTAGGCAGATTCTCTTCAAGCTGTGACCGCATACAATTGTATTTGGTGATATTTTGATTATGTGCCGTTATTATTTAAATAATAATTGCCTTAGGCGCCAATCAAACGGATTTATAGGAATTTTATAAAAAGGAAAGTTATACGGGATATATTTCCTTTTAAAGAATTTTTCATTGATGGTTTTGTTGTTTTAAATTCAAGAATTCCATAGGAAAGTAGTTCGTATTTTTTCTTTTGCCCAAAATTAAAAGTTTAAGGCTGAAAAATCAACTTCTCTGTTAACGTTGTAAGCGCGCAGTAGCTATACAGGGTGTGAACCTTGATTGTAAAAATTAGAAAAATAAAATTTTTTTAAGAAATTCAGATTTTTATATTTTTTTATACAATGCGGTCGATTAAGTGTCCAACAAATGGGAAGCCTCTTTATTATTGGGTTGTCAGAAAATCTTATTCGTGATAAAAGTTTGAAACCATTTCAGGTGTACTTAGAATGGCTTTAGCTTTAACTCAAATAATATACAGGGTAGGCCAAAAATATGTCTTTGAAAAAGCAACAAATGTTAGATCTTATTCCTCCTGGGTCTGTTATAGTCATAGATAATGCCAACTACCACTCAAGAAGATCCGAAAAGATACCAACGCCTTTTTGGGAAAAAATTACATTAATCATTGGGTTACTGTAAATAAGAAGCCATTTCATAAGAATATGCTGAAAAAGGAGCTACTGGAGATCGTAAAGTTGAATAATAGTATATTATTAACCAATGTTTAGACAGCCATCATTATTGTCCGAGCGGCAAGACGCGAGGGCTATAAGCTGTCTAAACCGTGGTTAATATAATATTTTTTCCACTACTACAAACTTTTATAAGACATTTATCTTTATAGTATTAATAATTATAAAAAATTATAGGTATTTATAAGTACCTATATTTTTTAATCAAGTTACCTGCGCTTTGGAATTGGCAAAATATTTTGTTGTTTTGTCAGGTGGCTTTGTTAATGTCAATTTTTGTTCATTTATGTCATCAGATTTCACGAGTTTTCCGTTTTTTTAATAAATGAGCGAAGAAAATGTTAGTGATATTATTAAGTGTACACCTCCAGAATTAAGGATGGAAGCAGAAAAAATGTTGATTGTATCGATATTTTACAATATCAAGCATCTCTAATAATCTTATATGTATTGATAATTATCTGGTTGCCTAACAACAAGAAATCACCTTTCACGTTATTCATGTTGTAGAATCAAAAAATCAAGTTACCTGCGTTCAAATAGATTCTTGAAGATCGGTCAATATTGGATTTCAATGTTTTATTATTGACCATGGTCAATAATAACTTATAAGGTAGAGAAAAACGATTTCTAGCGTTAATAATCGGTAAATAATGGCGATGTTATAGGTTAGTAGTGGAAAATAGTATATTATTAACCAAGGTTTAGACAGCCATCATTATTGCCCGAGCGGCGAGTTTAAATCACGAGGAGCGAAGCGACGAGGGATTTAAGACGCGAGGGCTATAATAAGCTGTCTAAACCGTGGTTAATATATTATTTTTTCCACTACTACAAACTTTTATATGACATTTATCTTTATAGTATTAATAATTATAAAAAATTATAGGTAGGTATAAGTATATTTTTTAATCAAGTTACCTGCGCTTTGGAATTGGCAAAATATTTTGTTGTTTTGTCAGGTGGCTTTGTCAATGTCAATTTGTGTTCATTTGTGTCATCAGATTTCACGAGTTTTGCGTTTTTTTAAAAAATGAGCGAAGAAAATGTTAGTGATAATATTATGTGTACACCTCCCGAATTAAGGATGGAAGCAGAAAAAATGTTGATTGTATCGATATTTTACAATATCAAGTAATCTAATATGTATTGATAATTATCTGGTTACCTAACCACAATGAATTGATGTTGTAGAATTAAAAAATCAAGTTACCTGCGTCCAAACAAAATTCGGTTAAGGTCAAAGATCGGTCAATAATGGATTTCAATGGCTTATTATTGACCATGGTCAATAATGACTTATAAGGTAGAGAAAAACGATTTCTAGCGTTAATAATCGGTCAATAATGGCGATGTTATAGGTTAGTAGTGGAAAAACCTCTTTGTACGAAATTTGTTGTCGTCGAAATCGCTTCAAAACGAAATATAACGGTACTTCGCATTACGCCATATCACTGTGAATAAAACCCCATAATATTGGTGTGGGCGCAAGTAAAAAGGTTTGTAGCAAGGCATAACACCACTTTTAAAATGAGAGACGTTGGAAACCTTTTGCAAGAGGAAATAAAGACAGTGAATTGTGAAAAATGGAGTAAATGCGTCGAATATGTGACTAAAATAGAAGAAAGAATGTGGGAAGCTGATAACATGCTAGAAAACACTGTAGATCCCTTATTATTTCTCTATAGCCCAACGACGATAGTTCATCGGACTACTCGGAACATGATGACTAAAATTTAAAAATTAAGTTGTGTTGTACATAGTAAATTTTTTTTTAAATATCAATATTTATTTCAATTTATCTATTTTCATACTTCTTTTTATCTACTTAGTATTAGAATAATTAATATCTCAATTATCTGCCTATCTCCATAATAATAATCAAGTATAATTATTATTATACTTATTCTTATTCTAAAAAACTACCTGAAGTAATGACGCTGTCACCTTAATCTTACTCACCAAACTCGTATTTCTTTCGTATGCAAATTAGAGTGACCCTAATTTAAGGCCAATTCAGGGTGTGTAGGTCTGAAATATGGAGTTTTTGAAAAATATCATTGCAATTTACCTGTAATTTACAATGCAACCTTGAAGTTGTCCACCCTGTCATTGCAAATTTGCATTTTATTACCCTCTGGCATTAAGGAACAGAGTATAGCAAAGGCAGAAAAAAAAGGTAAAAAAATATATATTTTTGAAGAAACTACTCAGATTTCAAAAAGTATTAACACAAAAGTTTATTAATAGAGAAAAAAGTTGATGTGAATCGAACAATCTCGGGGTCCGGTAGACAAAGGCAGTACATGTCCATTATGTTTGGACTTCTCGTATGCTCTAATGCAAAAGACAACTTTTATATTAATACTATTCATCCGATTCACCGCAACCTTTTAATTTCTTCACGGGCGCTAAAATCTCACTATATAGAAATTAATTTTTCCAGCACTTTTCAACTTTCAACGAATTAATTGAAAACTTTTTAGATTTTGAACAAGCGAAAAATAACTTGTCTGTTTATTTTCTATTAAAAGCGTTTAAAGTGAATTTAAACGAAAACAGATATGTTTTTTTACCTGTATGATTTGACATTATTTTGCCGACGGAATAAAATGAATCAAAAACAAATTACCTTTTTATAAAATTCGTTTCACGATTACAATTACCTTTCCACCCCTAATTTTGTTAGCCATTTTTTACCTCGCCCTTATATGTATCGAATGTATTTCTTCACAAGTTTAATTAGTGAGAAAAAAAAAAATTTCGTTTTTGACCCACTAACCTTAACGACCTTTTTTCTTTGAGCTTCTTTTCACCAAATTTAAGAGATTGTAATTAAGAACAGGACGATGAAAGAAGCTTAAGGAGTAAGACGCAAGGGATGTTTTTAAATATATTCTAAATTTTTCCCGTACAACATACGGGTAGATCTGAAGACGAACAGAAACTGAGGGTACTCCGAATAAGAAAGTATTTTCTTTTTACAGCAAGACCGTATAATAAAAATTCTCAGAATGAAAACCAAGGCCAAACATGGATTTTATTAGTGATTCTTGTCTAAACTGTCTCTTTAAACAGTAACAGAAACTACTTCTTTTCTTTACTATTAAAAACATATACCTTCTTCTGCATACATTCAGTATATAAATACGATAGTAGCAGAACAACATTCCTATTCTGGTAAGGTAAATCTCACTTATTATCTAGTCAATCGTTTAGTACATGACCACAAGTTCAAAATATTGGCACTTAAATTAATATGATGATAAATACAGTAATATTTGAATTACGGTCAAACCTAAATATGAAAATTCAGACCCGAAAAATCGTTACGGATTTCATAAAATATCACTTTATCTTTCTTTAATTTATAGATTAGAAAAACTGAACACCCTCCATTTACATGACCTGTAAAATAGTCACGTATTAAAGCAAACTTTAAGGTAATTTTGTAATGTTTCGCAATATTATGTCAATTTAAACGTTTACTAGATTTATTTGACTGTTTAACCATTAATCCACGGACTATAATTTCCCTGCTTATAAATACAATCGCACAGAAAATTCTTGACCTTCTTTCTGCGAAAAACAACAACTAAATGTGTGTTAAAGGTTAAAATCTCACTGAAAACATTTAATGAAGCACCAGAAATAATTATATCGCCTGTTAAATCCGAGATGTAGCCGTAACAAATTCCTTAGTAAGTTTCTTCGACATTATCACTTGCTAATGTAAGAGAAATAAAATAAAAATGTATGAACTCCTAGTTTGCGAGAAGTACTTATAATAGCTTTACTATTATTTAAGGTAGACTTTGGGTTTTTATTGCTTTTTAAGGTACCTTTTAACTTGCCCATAAAGACTATGTTGATGTACTAAGTCTAGACCCAAACATCAGCTATAATATCTTGCTATTTGCTTATTTAAAATGTAACAGTTTTATATTAATTAATTTAATTTAAATTTTAACAAAATCGGTATTTAGTTTTGAGGGCTTTTAAAAATATTTAAGTTAAACAGGCTCATTCACAATATAATGGGTCTTTTATGCAAAAAGAAATATTTAATTACCTATATGGCACGGAAAGTAAAAAGTAATTTATTTTCCGTTCAAAAGGTTTAAAAGTTTGATCGTTATGGAGTATTTCGATAGGTATTATATTATTATCATCACAAGAAAAATTTTGTCGGCAAAATGTTTGATGATTATGAATGATTTTTGATAGGCAGTTGCGTGAATGGCATTTTATTTTTATCAAAAAAAAATCGACCAGATAAGAACACATATTTTTTTAGCATTTGAACATGTACAGGGTGTTTTTTTTTTCGTTGATAATATAAAAGGCGTTTTTGAGGACTATTTTGGTGAAATGATAAAATATCTTCCAGCTGATTCAGTAGTAGTTATGGATGACGCAAGCTATCATTCAGGACGCACAGAGAAGACTCCAACTTCATCTTGGAGAAAACAAGAAATGATCGACTGGTTAACCACCAAAAGTATTGAATTTGAAAATAATTTGATAAAGAAGAAACTATTAGCTATAGCAAATTTACACAAACATCGTTTTATGAAATATGCCGTGGAAGATATAGCAGAAAAACATAGTGTAACTGTGCTGCGCACACCGCCATATCATTACGAACTAAATCCTATAAAACTTATATGGGCGCAAGTGAAAGGATTTGTAGCAAGACACAACACGTCATTCAAAATGGAAGACAACATGAACAGACCAGAACTGACCCAACTTAAACAGACCAGAACTGACCTAACATGAACAAAACAGAACTAAGGAAGGAAGTGACACTAGAGAACTGGCGAAAAGCAGTCCATCATGTCATTAAAGAAGAGGAGAAAATGTGTGATATTGACCACCTGATCGATCGGACCGTCGACCCGTTAATTATAACGTCAAGAGGAGATGACAGTTCCTCAGATAACGAAGAATATTAAGATTTTTTATAATTTTATTTCTGTATAATGTATTTTTTGTATTTTGTATTTTTTTTATAATGTTTAATAAAAAAAAAGTGTACCTAATAATATGTACATAATGCCTAAATTTGATTCGGTTAAAATAAAATTCTTTCCTTTTTACGAGTATATAATTTAATTTATTATAATTTTTACGAGTATAATTTAATTTCTGTATAATGCTTTTTTTTTTTTAATGTTTAATAAAAAATAAGTGCAGCTAATACTATGTACATAATGCCTAATTTTTATTCTGTTACAATAAAATTTTTTGGTTTTTACGAATATCCTACCGGCACGCCTTTGTCACACCATTTTCAGTGTTTGTGAATGGATAACAGTAGGCAAAAAACGTCACTACAAGAATTCCGCTACTCCCCGCTTCAGCCGAGAATATTCATAGTTCTGCTACACCCCGCTCTATTTTGGACTTCAAATTTGGATACCAGATATTTCTAATTTGTTAATTTTTTTTTAAATAGGTATACAAACGAGAAACCTTACATAATGTAAGAGTCCGCGACGCAAACGAACGGCATTGGTAGTGACAGTGTACAAAACGCCCGGTCTGTCGCGCAGCATTTAGCGGGAAGTTACATTATTAGACGTTTAACTAATACTTATTTTAAAAAATTAAAATCCGCTACTTTTTGCTCTCATTTTGTTTCACCGCCGCTACACCGCTCTTGTGGTTAAATCCCGCTATGCGTAGCGGAGTTCCGCTACGGTTAACAATACCGCATACGCGCAGTACAAATTCTTGTCCATTCTCGTCTCAGAGATTCGCAAGTTTTGAAAAGAAAAGAAATATTAAGAAAATATTTTCTAAAATATAAACTGGTAGTTAAGCACATACAAATTATTATATGAATGAAAGTTAAAGTGAATCAATGTCATTTTGTTTGGGAGTGCTGGACAGAAGTAAGTAAATTATTTTTTTATAAAATTTTAGTTTTGTACTCGTAGTTAGAAAAAATAGATAAATTACGCCTCTCATGACTTGAGTTACATATTAGTAGTTTAATATTCAAATCGTGCACAGTTACACGTGCATTCCTCAATTGTCACCTTTTTTAAAGTTTGATTCATATCCAAAAATTCAAAATTAATTAAAATAGGGTTTTACACACGGGATAGTTTTTATTATTGCTATATCTTATTTAAATAGCTTAATTTTGTCCACAGCTAACTGATACTAAACGTGACCGAATCTAAAAAGAAATGTAAACAGTACAGTGTTGATTATTTGAAGTTTGGCTTCATTCCGTTATTATCCGACAAGCACTTTCCTATGCGCCTTTTACGTAACAAAGTTTTAAGCAATGACGCAATGAAGCCATCTAAGCTGGAGGATCATCTGAGAAGATGCCACCCTGATAAAACAGGTTAAGATTTGAAATACTTTTAAACACTCAAAGATAAACTTCAGAAGAGACCCGCGGTGGATAGAATGTTTGCTTCGACGTCACATAGAAACGATGATGGTTTGCGAGCGTCTTACAAATATATATCTCGCTACTTATAGCAAAATCCGGAAAACCGCATACTATCGGAGAAAAGTTAATTTTGCCAGGCGTTGAAGATGTTTTAAAAACTGTTTTATACAAACCTGCATCTGATATCATTAAAAGAATTCCTTTAAGCAACAACACAGTTTAAGAACGTATTGATGAAATGAGTTGTGATATTGAAAGCTTTTTGTGTAATTATTTGCATACGACTTATTTCTCTATACAGCTGGACGAGTCAACTTTACCTTTTAATGAAGCATTATTATTGGCATATGTTCGTTTTATTATGGATCAAGGAATCCACGAAGAAATACTCTTCGCGAGAACTTTGACAACCGACACTAAAGGTGAATCAATATTTAATGTTTTGAGGGATTACTTCATGGAAAAAGCAATCCCTTTATCAAATATAATGTCAGTAGCAACAGATGGAGCACCTACCATGGTTGGGCGCTATCGTAATTTATAAGCCATTTAAAACAAAATGTACCCGGGGTATTAGCAATACACTGCCTCATCCAACGACAACATTTAGTCGCTAAAAATCTGAGTAGTAGATTGCATGAATCTCTTCAATTAGTCATTAACGCAGTAAACCGAATCCGAAGCAACGCGTTAAATTCGCGGTTATTTGCGCAGTTGTGTGATGAAAATGACGAGATTTTTCATCAGTTACTCCTTCACACTGAAGTACGCTGGCTGTCGAGAGGCTTATGTTTGACCAGATATTTTGCACTTTTTGAGACTGTTTTAGAGTTTTTGGATGCGAAAGATCCAATTTTAAAAGAAAATTTAATCAAGTGAAAACCAAACATTGCCTATTTAACAGATTTGTTTGCTAAATTTAATGAGGTTAACTTGCAGTTACAAGGTGAAAGGTGACAGCCTAAACTCGATTAAAATAAAGTCCATCATTTCACCGTTTCTTGGCAGAATTAAGCTAATTAAGCAAAATATTGGACGAAGCGAATTTTCCCAGATTCCAATTTGTAACAGACAAACTGCCAGGAAGATGACGTTTCAATCTACGTTCAACATTTAAATGCCCTCTCATCATCATCATTCAGCCCATATCTGTCCACTGCTGGACGTAAGCCTCCCTTGTTTGCCTCCACGTTCTTCTGTCTTGTGCCACCTGCATCCAGTTGGTATGGACACGTTTTATGTCGTCTGACCATCTAGTCGGTGGACGACCTCTGTTCCTGTATGCCTCTTGTCTAGGCCTCCATTCCACAATTCGCTTTGTCCATCTATCGTCCTGCATTCTCGCTATGTGTCCCGCCCAGTTCCACTTTAGAGTTGCTATTCTCTCTACTGCATCAGTCAGCCCTGTTCTTCTGCGCAATTCCGTGTTTGTGGTGTGGTCTCTAAGGGTCAGTCCTAGCATTGATCTTTCCATTGCGTGTTGTGCCACTCTTATTTTCTGTACAGCCTTTTTTGTTAGGGTTAGGTCTCTGCACCATATGTCAGAACAGGCAGAACGCATTGATTGAATACTTTTCTTTTTAGGCAAATTGGTAGGTCTGATTTAAATATGTGCTTAAGATTTCCGAAAGCGGCCCATGTCAGTCCTATTCTTCTAAGCAATTCGCACGTTTGATTATCTCTGCCTATACGGATTTCATGGCCGAGGTATTTGTATGAGGTAGTTTCCTCGATTGGGATGCCATTTATGTATACACCTTCGCTAAGGATGAGGTTAGTCATCAACTGAGTTTTTGACACATTAATCTTTAATCCGACGTTTTGAGAAGCAGTATTCAATTGCTGCAGCATGGTCATTGCGTGGTCAATACGGTCTGTTATCAAGATTATGTCGTCTGCAAATCTTAGATGTGTTAGGTTTCGCCGTTTATGTTTATACCCATATTTTCCAAATTTATAGTTTTGAACATATATTCGAGCAGATTCGTGAACAGCTTTGGCGAGATAGTATCGCCTTGTCGAACGCCTTTGTTTATTTTGAATCTGTTTGTACTCTTCTGTATTCTTACGCTGGCTGTAGCATTCTCATAGATAGACTTGATCATTTGGTTGTATCTGTAATCTATTCTACTGTCAGATAATGAATTTAGCATCTTGTATTGGTCTATGGTGTCGAAGGCTTTTTCATAATCCACGAATATTAAAACGAGCGGTTTATTGTACTCGATAGACTTTTCTACCAGATTTTTTAGAACTTGGAGGTGATCGTTCGTCCCAAATCCTGATCGGAAGCCAGCCTGCTCTCTTGGCTGGTAGAGTTCCAGTTTTGCATTTAATCTATTCGGATTATAAAACTAGGTTTGAGGATGTTTTGGCTCTGATAATACCACAGTGGATAATGAATCCATATAGTGACATTGAAGAAACCGACGTTACATTACAAGAGGAACTGATCGGAATAAGCACTAACGAAGAACTTAAGGTAGACAGATAGAGACATACTTGTTACTTATTCCGTATTATGGAATATGGCAAAAAAGTTTCTAATTGCTTTTCCATCCTCATACCTAGTGGAAAGAAGTTTCAGCGCGGTTGCCAATCTAACAAAAAAAAAAAGAAATAGAATTGACATCACTAACCGAGGAGATTTGAGATTGAACCTAACTAAATTGAATGTTGCAAATTTATTACTAAACCATCAGGTTCAACCCTCCCACTAAAAGTATTTATTTTTTGCTTAGCCATTTTATGTAACAGATACTAATTTTTAATTTGGTTTGTTTTAATTAGAATAATTATTTAATTAATAAATATATAAAACTTAACATGTGTTTTCTTAAGTTATTCACACTACACTTCAATACAGTTAGAAATTTAAATCTTTAAAAGAGAGAAGCACTATACCAGCTCTCAAAAACACATTTGAACTGGATAAATTTGCAAAAATTCAATATTAGGTAAGCAGGGGGTCTACCCAAAACCGAAAAACATGGCAAGTGGTCTACGAAACAAAAAAGGTTGGGCACCAATGGGCTAAACGGTAACAGATACAAAAAAACTAAGATATGTATCCCGTTCTCTTTTTTAGCGTTTAGTTTAATGGCGTAATCAGATCTACGCTAACTAGATTAGTTTAGAAGATACAGGGTAATTTTCAAAATATGCGGTTTTTATCATCTCTTATGACTCGGTTATTTATGGAGATAAAAAGAAACTTTCAATACGAAAGTTTTATGACTTTTTACGTAGAATCCAGTGGCGTGTTTCAAAAAAATATAGATGCGTTAATTTTTGAGGTATTATCATAACTAGCATTTTCTTATATGGGATACCCTGTATCTGAGCGTCTCAAAAAATTGAATATTTTCTTTCGATTGCAACACTATATACCACTTAATATTTTGCTTTGTTCTAAACAGCTAAAATACCAAAAAAACAAAAACTCTTTTAGTTGGTCAATGATTAAATCATTATTATTTTGTTTTATAATAGGTATATTAAAAACCCAGTTAACAGGAATATTAAAACATTGATAACTAAAATAACAACAACTACAAGAAACAAGCAAAAATATATAATAACAACTGAACAATTATCTCATATACTTATAACAATTAGCATAGGTGCTTAATCACGAATGTGCTCAAGTTGACTTCCGTTCTGCTCGATGCATTTTTGAACTCGGCTTGTAACTGAATGAGTCGCGTTATAGATGTGAATATTTGGCACTTTATTATGATTAATTAAATTTACTCTAAGTTCTTCTATAGTATTACTTCGGGTTTTATATATTTCATTCTTGATAAATCCCCAAAAATAAAAGTCGAGTGATGTCAGGTCGGGGGAACGCGGATGCCATCTGTTTGGTCCATATTATTTACCAAGCCAATTTTCGCCAAAATTGGCAGTTAGTAAGTGCCTTACCATATGGCTATTATGTGTTGGAGCACCATCTTGTTGTAAGTAAACATTGTTTCTTGCAGCTAATGGCATGTTACCCAACTCGATTATTACACATTCTTCCAAAATTTGGATGTATCCTTCAGCATTCATTAATTCATTCATTCATTCAAATTTCACTAAAAATCCTGTAGTTAAGGACCCTGTTTTGATATAGCGCCACCCAAACCGTCCTTGTTGTACCCTGGCGACCGTCTGATGAGGATTTATGTTTGACCAATATCGATTGTAATGTCAATTAAAAATTCCTTCGTTATATATAGAAGTCTCATCAGTCCATATTATATTTTGAAAAAAATTGGAATTCCGATTAATCTGTTGCAAATACCAATGACAAAATTCTAAGCGCTGCTCTTCATCTCCAGGATGTAAGTTATGAACCTTTCTTATTTAATACGGTTTATACTTATGCTTTCTTAACGGTTTTAGAACATTAAATCTACTTGTGCCAATATCTTGCCTCCTTTTTATAGGAAAACCACACAATATCCCGCTACTTAATAGGTTACATTTCCTTATCTTTTTTTAAATCTGAGTGGTGAAAACTTACAAAGTCATAACTTGTCATAATAGATTACATAGAAGTTTTTTGACGTGTTTCAAATCACATCTGATCAATGTTCAGGAATAGAGACGCTTATGGATTTTTTTCTTTTGCTTCTCAATTAGACCAAATGAGCGGCTATATATACGAGTGGCCTGGCTCGAATAAAGTGATAAATAATTTTTATATAACTGACTAACCAGATATAGGCCTTAAATTACTGCAAGATCAATATATAAACACGGGAACACACCATTGGTCAAATATTTAAAACAAACAAACGAATTTATTTGCGGCAAATAGGTTTAAGTACACTTGAACCGTCTTGCCTGCATTTTAATAACATGCTTTTTCTGCTAGCCGAGATGGCATTAAAACATCAAAAATCATTTGGCTCGTTTTACCACCAAGAAAACAGTAGTTTCAAATATCGAAATATGCACATAACTCATTTTGAAAAGAAATGTCACTTGAATCCTTTTGCTTCTAAACCCTTCAAGTACTATTTTAACCACGATCTTGTTTTAGACTAGAAATTAAACTTTTGCCGAATTACTAAGTGGATATGAATTTTTTGAACGACATTTGGGCTTTTTTATAAAGGATAAAGTTTGTGAGGATGGGGACGACTCCTTCATCAAACCAAACAATAAAACAAATTAGGAAAAATGACAAGGGTTTAGTTTTACCGTGGTTTTACCTTCTGCAGGAACCATCCCCAGATGCGTCTCGCTATATAACAGCTCGCCAGTGAGGCTATAGGTTCTGACAAAAGGAAAAAGCATCGGAGTCTGTTTTAAAATAGAAAAATCGGGATGAAACAGAAAATGAAACCAGATGGCTCCATCTCGTGGTGCTGGTAAAGAACACGAATTTCCAAGCATACCTGCGTTCTCTGACATGGACTTATAAAGCTACAAATAACAAAGGAAAACCTGCAAAGACGGAACGTCACAAATGCGCTGCCTAGCGAGGACTCCTGCAATTGTGACGTTCTGTCTTTGCAGGTTTTTCTCTGATATGTGTGGCTTTCAAATTAGAAATAAATCTGTTACAATGACAATACATATTTTGACAACAGAATATTGTAAACTAAACATTTATGAAAAAGTGTATAAACCTAAGATTAAGTTTAGGTTTAAACCACAAATTAACGACACATTGAAAAGTCGCCCTAAATGACACATTTTATATAGGCGTTAATTCGTAGCTGAAAACTCATCATATTGGATTTGTCAAGGTAGGTTCACCTAACTAATTTTGCAGTAAAAAACAGTTGTCATGATATTTGGCTAGTATAAAACACCTGAGAAATAATATAGTCAATGTAATACATCCTAATATAAGACTTTTAATATGAAACCTTGTTTTTAGGTTAATAATAAGCTAATATAAGAACATATGGTACTTTACAGAACGTTTCAAGTATTGTTTTCACTCTCGCGAGTTTCTCTAACGACCGAATTTAGGCTACTAATTAAACATAATCTTTGCAGAAAATGTAGTTAGTATACGCAACAATTATTAAAGAACTCTTCAGTAAAATTGTACACTTTATCCTTTAAGAACATACCACTAAGGCCTAAGGCCGACTTTCTTAATGCGTAGTTAACTATAGACCATAGATTATTCCAAAATATTAGAACCATTTGTTACCACCAACCGGCCTAAGCTTAAGTGTATTCCTAACCTGTACATAAAGTACTAATTAAACCACAATCTACAATTTAAAGTAGAAAGTATGACAATTTTGCCCAATTATTAGGTGGAAATGTATTATTTGGATTGAAAAGGAGAATGGCTCCTTTAAAAAGCCAAACAATACCAGAAGTTAAAAATACATCTGTTATAATGATAACGACAATATTGACAAACACAGTCTTGTAACAGAGTATTGTTAAGTCAACATTCTTGACAAATAAAGCAAATAATAACCTCTAGTTTAGACAACAAAATAATGTACTAGTTAACTACACATTGGAAAAGTAACCCTAAGAAGTGCACGGCAAAAATTTTCAGGAAGTTTTTTATATTGAGAATCCCAAAAATGTCCTTAAATTTCTCTGGGTAAATGAAATCATATTCAACAAAATAATGTCAGCTGCGATAATAGGTCGCTACCAAAAGGCTATCGTTTGACATGTTAATTAATATTTAAGTAGTAAAAGTCGCCTATTACCATATTTACTAATTTTAAAGATATACACATACAAATTTTACCTTAGGCATATTTGTCCGTGGTACAGTAAAACATGTTTGTCAACCTTTTCTTACTCTTTCTTTTCGTAATTAATTATTTTAATGACTCATGAAGTTGCTTTCAGTAAATAAAATTTGTATTAAGTAATAAAAAAACTAGACAGGATTAGTGGCGGTTCGCGGGTTGATAAAACAGTTGAAGCGGTATGGAGAAATCGCATTTATAGTTTTTCTAGAATCTATTTTTCACTAAATTATTTACCATGCCAGCAAAAATTGTT
Source organism: Polydrusus tereticollis (assembly GCA_963920685.1). Classification (NCBI taxonomy): domain Eukaryota; kingdom Metazoa; phylum Arthropoda; class Insecta; order Coleoptera; family Curculionidae; genus Polydrusus; species Polydrusus tereticollis. The sequence goes on from OY987328.1 coordinate 141,472,755, forward strand.
TTCATCCAAAAGGGCTCGGGCTGAAAATCGTAGGGCTTGGTTTAGATCACAATTATAATGGGACAATATATCACAAATCACCGAAATAAATTTAGATACGCAACTGGACTCTTAGAACTGTCAAAAACTAATTGGCGTTGATGTCCTGGTATTTGTGATCCGAAACACGCGAGAAAAAAAGAAATCTGTTTGGCAACTACGGGTAAAAGTAAAGAAAATTGTTTTACCAACTTTTGATGAAATCTGTTTTATCGGTAGATATTGGTACCTCTTTAAAGTTTAAAATATTCCTTGGTTTAAATATTCATTTTTTTCTGCTTTTATTTTTAGTTCAGAAGTACACGTTATTTGTAACTCTTGTTTTTCAGTTTGGAGTAAATGCCTTGTTGGTAAAGTAACAAATAACGTATATCTAAGAGCTCAAGTAGAAAGCAGCAAAAAAGGAAGTATTTAAGCCAAGCAATACCTATTTAAAAAAATACAGCTGACTAAAATAAAGCGAAATAGGTAATAAAACATTATTTTTATGATCAAAAATTATCGGATCTCTTTTTGGCAAGCGGTGCCGCATGCCACGTTTATTTAAACAGTTTGGAACACAACATTTTTTAGGTTTTAACGGAGTTGCGTAGTCTTCCATAACGGAAATAAATACGCGAACTTTAACTAAACAAACCAAAAACACACTAAAACTAAACAAAAAGTCAAAAGAACTATCAAAAAACACGCTAATAGTACACACAGAGACCGAACGATCACAAACGGCATGAAAATTCAACACAACTTAAAAGAAAATCGAGAATAGAAAATTGACAATACACTTCAAATTTTTGACAACGAAATCTGGGCGGGTGCCTCTTCTCGATCGCAAATCGCAAATGAACGTGGTGCCCTCTATACGAACTTAACCAAACCAAATTGGGGGATGCCACTACCGGCGCCATCTACGAAATGCGATCCAAACAAAATAATAATGTTTGGCGGGAACGCCCGGCTTACGTATCTAAATTTATTTCGGTGATTTGTGCAATATATCTAACCAAATCTAGGTTAAAATTGTGTCAAATTCATATTATGACATGATATGCCAAGCTGATAAATATTAAAATAGGTAAACAAATACAAATTTATCTTTATTGTTCACAGAATTAACAAAGTAAAAATATAAAGAGAGGAAAATAAAAATTATATAAATAAAATTGCTGAAATTGGCCACGCCCCAAGCATAAATTCACACGTCTCTTCATATTTCTGAAAGTGTTGACCAGTAGCTCTGGAGAAATGTTACCATATTCTTGGATAAACCCATGCAGCATGCCTCCGTAGGGGAGGTGTTGCCCTTGCCGGCACTATCGATTGGGGGCTCTCAAGGGATGCGCCTGAGGAGCTTTGCACGGCTACATCTCCGGGGGACAAGAATGGCTCACGGGGGCCAATAAAGAGGCCTGTGGAGTCTATAAGACACTTGGGCGATCCTGATCTCAGAGAAGGTGACCAGTCGTTGAGACGAAGGTGCCGTGTCCACCCAATGTTCGGATATTTATGCACCGAAAGTGCTGACTCTTGTTTAATTGAACTTGACATTGGGTGACACAGTGGTCCGCGACCTCAACGCACAAATAATGTGGAGCCCGCCATTTTGTTGACAATATACGGCATGTCCATCAAAACTTTTCCCAAATTAAAAGTAGGATCTCTAGGCTTTAAAAATACTAAGCACAGACATTCTATTTTTCAATTTTGTACCCTCGGGTAGTTTTATATATTTTCTGATTTAATATTGACGTCTGTAAGTTATGCTTACAAATTGAAAACTTTAAATGACATGAGTTCTTATCATTTATTGAACTTGGTATCAGGGACAATGCATAATGGGCTCATAGGCTAGGGCGTCAAAACTTTGCAAGGTCTTTGGTTCAATCCTAACCTAGCTCGAATAAGGGGAAATTACCTTGGTAGCATACGAAAGAAAGAAATAGGAACTTTGTGTCATAGCCTAACCTAGTAAATATTTCATAAAAAACCTATGAAATGTTTTCAAATAGTTATACAGTGTGGCCCAAATTGGGCCTACATGTATGGGGATCTTGGAAACTATAGAAGATAGAGAAACGGTTAAATGGGGAAAGTTTTTGACAATTATATTTCTAACTGAAAACCGTTTAGTACGCGGCCCTATCTTTTTTGGTTTTTGAAATATGTTGAAAAAACCAAAAAGATGTATTTTCGAAAATATGCTGTAGATTTCTTATTATTCACTATTTTGGCAATCTGTAAAAACATTTTTGAAGCAACTTTTTAAGTAGATTTCAGTTCTGCAATTTAATTTTGAACACGACGTTTCAGTTATTTTATATTATCATCAGGTTCATTTTTTCTTATGGGCGCCATATTGTATTTTATACTTAAAAGGTAGCTTATATATGACGTCCGCTTTTCAACGATGTATTATTTGTTGGAAAATAAATGAAATTGACTTGAAAAATAAAGAAAATTAATTTTCGCAACACGTCAAATTTGACAACTGCACTATAACTCCCTAAATTTAATACCAATTAAAAGGTTTACATTTTGTAGTATTTACAAAACACTGCTTGCATTGTTTCAATCAACAATATTACAATAACCTATGAATCAAAAATAAAATCCAGTAGCCTATGACCAACCACTACCGTTTGAAAATGAAACAAAAATATTACTTGTCAGCACGAGTAAAAGTATAATAGTTTTTATTATTATTATCTAATAATAACGATTTATTTGTGTATTCTGAATTAAAAAGAAAATGGCATTGCGTTTTTCTCACGAAGAAATATTTGATTTGCTAGAATGTTACATTCATTGCAACAGAAATGCAAACCTTGCATTAGAAAGGTATTTTGAAAATTTTCCTGAAAGACCGCAGCCAAGTGTCAGACTTTTTCCAAAAATTGTTATGAACCTGAGAAACCATGGAAGTTTTGAAAAACCGCGGCCCAAGAGTTACGAAAAAGCAGGTAATAACGAGCGTGACGAAAATGTCAGAGCCTATTTTAATACCGCTCCGACATCATCTACAAGAGCGTCGGCAAGAGACTTACCAACCCCGCGAAGTACCATACAAAGAGTCCTTAAGGAAAATAAATATCGACCATACAAGCCAACTATAGTTCAGGGTTTACGAGAAACGGATTATCCAAGAATAATGCAGTTTTCAAATTAGTATGTGAATCAATGCGAACAAAATCATGATTTCAGTCGTCTTGTAATTTGGACCGATGAATCACATTTTACCAACTGCGGGGTATTTAATAGACATAAGCATCATTTTTGGGCAACAGAAAACCCTCACCAATTGGCTCAACGAAGACTGCAAACCCGATTTGGTTTTAATGTATGGTGTGGTATGTATGGTAAGTAATGTCACCTAGCTTGCTAAATACATAGCAGGTATTAAGTAACCCAGCTTTACTTTTCTCCTTACATTTTAGACAACAGACTTATAGGACCATTCTTTTATAATCATACGTTGAATGGCCAAAGATACTTGGAGCTGTTAGAAGATCAAATATTAGCGGCAATTAGAGCAAGAGTTCCTCAAGATCAATTGAATAATATTTGGTTTCAACAAGACGGTTGTCCCGCACATAATGTTCGGGAAGTTCAAACTCTCTTAAGACAGATATTTGATGACAAATTAATTTCAAACGGCGGACCAGTTAATTGGCCTGCAAGATCCCCTGATATAACTCCTCTCGATTTTTATTTATGGGGTTATGTAAAAAATGAAGTATATGAGTTTGAACCCCCGGAATCTGTACAAGAATTAGAAGAGAGAGTGAGGAATGTGTTTACGAGCATAAATGGCAACACGCTTCGCAGGGTCATCAATACTGTGTTAAAAAAGTGTCAAAAATGTGTTAATAAAAACGGCCAACATTTCGAATAAGTATAGTAAGTTAGATATTTTTTCTTATTTTCTTTTCAAAACAATAATTATTATTCATTGCGTTTTTAGTTTTCTTTATTTGAAATGTTAATATGAGATTTTTAACCATAAGGAAAAAATAAAATAATGTATTATAATATTATGATATTTTAAACAAATTTAACCCCGCCTAATGTGTTCTTCTCAAATTTGACGTGTTGCGAAAATTAATTTTCTTTATTTTTCAAGTCAATTTCATTTATTTTTCAACAAATAATACATCGTTGAAAAGCTGACGTCATAAGCTACCTTTTAAGTATAAAATACAATATGGCGCCCATAAGAAAAAATAAACCTGATGATGGTATAAAATAACTGAAACGTCGTGTTCAAAATTAAATTCCAGAACTGAAATCTACTTAAAAAGTTGCTTTAAAAATGTTTTTACAGATTGCCAAAATGGTGAATAATAAGAAATCTACACCATATTTTCGAAAATACATCTTTTTGGTTTTTTCAACATATTTCAAAAACCAAAAAAGATAGGGCCGCGTACTAAACGGTTTTCAGTTAGAAATATAATTGTCAAAAACTTTCCCCATTTAACCGTTTCTCTATCTTCTATAGTTTCCAAGATCCCCATACATGTAGGCCCAATTTGGGCCACACTGTATATTTGTAATAAAGTTTTAATTTGTTAATTATTATTTCTTAAGCTTAAAATAATGCCGTAAGCTGGTAAGAACAGGTTAGTTAATTTATTTTTCTATGCTTTGCAGCTAAGTAGGCATAATACAGTGGCACTTGCTTCTTTGCTGGTGACTGAAACCATTTAAAAAAAACTGTTCGCAGATAGGCTCTTTATAAACAGTTCAGCGAGAACCCAACGACGGCACAAAAAACAAAGCATTAAAGAGTTTGCCAGGAAAAACAGTGGTGGACTTGGTAAATATAACCCAGGCAGTTATAGGAAGGGGCCGCTTCTCGACCTCTTAGAAAAAAGCCAAGGTAGCATTAATACCAAGGGCCACACAAGACTGGCGACTAGTTATATACCCATAAGTCTATTATACAGTTTAGTCAAAATTGTTGAAAAGTTAATACGATTTTGTATTGAACAACAATATTTTACCACCGGAGCAGTTCTACTTTTAGTTTGCTCATTGAACAGTGCGTCAAACAACAAGGCAATATAATATGCTAAAGGGTTTTAATGGCAGCTTTTCAACGGGAGCGATCTTTTTCGATGTTTCAAAAGCTTTTGATAATGTATGGCCCGATAAATTTATAGTAAAATTGATTACATTAGGTGTCCAGTGTTAGGGTTGTTAGAACCAGGGTCCTGCAGGGGTCCCCTCTTGCGCCGGTCCTATACCATATATACACTAGCGATATCCACAAGCACCCACAAACAAAACTTTATCTGTTTGCGGACGACACGGCAACAACCGCCACCTCGAGACAGCCTTGAATAGTAATTTCACGCCTGCAAAGACACATAAATATTCTGCAAAAATGGCTTGATACTAGGAAGATCCGTCTAATTGACTCCAAAACTCAGGCCATCTTTTTTTTAAAGTCACGAGTCAGATCACCAGATGGCAGAGTCAAAGTAAACGACAAGTAAATACCATGGAAAAGCAAAATCAAATACCTGTAACTCGTGTTTGACAAAAAGATGGCCTGAAACGACAATGTTGATCACCGGCTAGCCTACGCACAAACTCAATTGTGTGCAATGTATTCTTTGATAAAACAGTAGAATAGATAGCAGAACCAAGAAAAACATTTACAAGATAATAAATAGACCAGTACTGAACAATACTGACTTAGTGTACCGTAAACAAGGCAAAATTTAGAAAGTTGCAAATTTTTCAAAAGAGAATTTTACGAATAATAGCAGACGCACCAGGATACACACCTACAATAGTACTGCACAATGACAGGCACATGGACACAATACACCAGTTTTTCAATAAAATACTTCTAAAGTATTACGCATGGACAGACGTATCGGACAATATACTAATAACACACTCACCTACACACGCGCCCCACCAGGCAACATACAGACTCTCCCGTGACTGGCTCCCACCCTAAAGATAATAGCCAAGACACCCAGAACCTTCTAAACATTTAAAATTGAAAACCGAAGCATAGGTACCATGAATTAGCAAAGCTGAACAACGACTGTATATCCAGATATTCCAGAAAAGAAGAACGACAAAGGAAAGGCGTAAAGAACATTGTTCAACTTAAAGAGTAAATATGGCAAAATCATCAAACCATATGACTCCAAATAAAATTACGGGATTTAAAGAGTCAAAACAATGCCTAAGTTCATACACGTCAAAATCTACGAGGCAGGTGTGCGGATTTAATAATAATAACAAATATCCATAATTTCTTACCGCCAACAAGAGAGTATGATAAAAATGGCTTTAAAGAGAACAATTTATAGGATTAAATGAATTTCCAGGCAGTGAGATCATGAAATTGACTGGAAACAACGCAACAATAACAAAAATCACGTAAATTTCAAATCACATCTTTAAGAAGTTCAAAATCCCTAAATATTTTAGTATTTGCACTTATTGTAACAGTTTCTTCCGCATCAAAAATGGTTTACCTCCATTTCTCCTTGAGGTGAAAAGACAAATTTTTTAGTTTTGCTATTCTATTTTCCTGAATATCATCATTATTTTGAGACCTTTTTCGCCTTTTTGCAAATGTTTTTAGATTCACACGGTACACTCACATAACACTGAATTTATAAACATAAAAGGCTCGCAAAGTTGAGGTTCAGTTCAAAGCTAAAGTGAAAACTCACCTGAATATATAAACTTCGTGCATTGTTTAATAGTTCCGAGATTATTCCCGGGTAGTTCAAGATTTTTTTTGTTTGGGGTTTAGAAACTTCATTCCAACTAATGAAGATGCTCTTTAAAGGCATGTGTTTACAGCGAAATATCAAATACCATCGACTGATCACGTTTGCGCTATTTCAATTTGTGGTGCGTTTTTTGTTTTGGTTTTGTGCCGGAAAACTGTAAAAAAGGATGTTATGCAAAATGAGTACATTATTTTTCTATTAATTAACTTCATCCAAAATTATGAGATATCATTATATGTGACATAAATTTTATTCGAAAATCGAAGATGAAAATTTCGAACTTTATTCCTGACCTTATAAATGCCATGAGACTGAACTCTCAAATTTCGAACCTCGACAAGTTTGCTAAGTTTCTAAATATCAATACTATAAGTTCTGAGCATCACCTTGGCCCTGAACTAAAGCTGATTTATTACACGAGTGATTATGATTTTCTTAGCCTTTTGAAATTTGAAATATACAAAACTTTTTTGAAAGTCATCGTTAAGAATTAAATATTTTTCGACTTTAGGACTTCAATGATAAAGTGAGAGCATATGGAATGCCGGTTTAAGTTTGTTCGTGGCTGTCAAGCTTTCTTGAAGACCATTCTCTGCGAGTGACGATGGACGGATCTCTTTCAGATAGATTTAACATCAACGCCGGAGTCCCTCAAGGTGCTATATTGTCGCCCACCCTCTTTTTACTATACATCAACGATCTTTGGAAAAAAAAACAAAAATCCTATGTATAGCTTCGCTGATGATAGCACATTTGTTTTATCTTTTACTTTGGATGTTCGAACATCGAGTGCCAATGAACATGTCTATAGGCAGCAAGAGGTCTCACATCTCAACAATTGTCATTGACCTAAGGAAGTCAGTAAATCCAACATTACAATTTAATTTCATTTTTAATTCAACCGGGTTTTTTTATTATTGGCTACATACTATGCGCCCTTTGTACTAAATTTATATTAACTTCCTGTATAATTTTGTACCTCAATTAAGATGAAAAAACTAGCCTTAGGGAAATATATAGATATTTTATTTATGAGTAATTTAGCCCACACCTTAAGTTGTAACCTTGACCACTGAAGATTTATGGCATATGATTGACATAGTTACCAAAGTTCTTGTAGTCGATTGCCGTGTTTGATTTGGCACAGCAAAATACGTTGATTATTATGTTGCCATTAAACTAAAGCGGCAATTAGGATTATTGAGATGTAAAATAACCTGATAAACTACTAATTGCTGTCCAATAAGAACGCAAGTCTAGAGCTAATTTTTACAATATAATTATACCTGAAGTAAGGAGAAGTTTAGAAAACCTATAATTGCTTTTTCTTTTCCGTCGTTATCCAGTTTTTCTTAGCATACATGTGGACAATGCTCCTATATAAGTCTTTGTGTAAACACAATAAGTTTTCGAAAAGACCCTAGAGACCCGATAGTGTACGTGGCCACATACAATGAGCAATATACCCATCTTTAGATAAAATATATAAGCCGTTAACAATAATCCCTTCCCTAGGGGGTTCTGAATAACGTGTTAAAATATAATGTATAATATAGGGTGCTCAGCAAATTTGAAATTCGATCCAATCTGCTAAAAATTGCTCTTTTTATTATTCTTATAACATAAAAGCGATTTGTAAAAACTCATAAGATATTTTAAAGGTATTTTAGGTCAAACAGGAGGCTCTGTGTGTTCTGGTCGATTTAACGATTTAGTATGTCACGAGATTGAGTGTGAGAAAGTGAAAACAAACCTGAATATAACTCCGATGTTTTACCTACTGTATGCAAGATCCCTATCCTAAACACTAAATGTCTGTCAAGACCATAGCATATATATATTAGAACTAAATAGCTAAAACTTAGAACGACTTAAAAAAATGTATGTACCGGGTGGTCAAATAAGCATAGACGCCGGCCATATCTCAGGAATAGTTTATCACATATTTTTTCAATTCGCGAAAAAGTATCCGGATGTTCACTTTTTTAATTTATTATTTTGTGGGAAAATTTTTCCTAGCTGTAAATTTTGTTATGGATAATAATTATATTACTTAATCATTTTAAATCATATATTTGTGTTTCTAAAATCTACGATACGTATTTTGTAAAGTATAAGTTAACTGCTGCCGATTTCACAATATTCTATCTTGTACCTCTGGTTTAAACTAAGGTATTGACATGCGGTTTTCACCAAATTCGTCAGTTTTTAATCTATTTTTTATATAAATTATTATTTATATAAGGTTATAAATCCCCCTCCTCCTCTTACTCTATTTTGCAAGTTGGAGCAAAATGTATGAAAGCAAAGTTATTCCAAATACTGCAAAGAATAAAACGCTTAATTTTTGACATAACTTTATTTGGCATATTATCGATAAAAATCCGATTATCTTCCATGTCATTGGTTGAGCCTTCTCTAGCGGTCAATTTAGAAACTTGAAAATAATTTCCAGCAATTTCTTTTGGTCCATTCTATAACAATTTTTTTTATTTGAAAACTCTGTAATAAACGATTCCTGAGATATGACCGGCGTCCATTCTTATTTGGCCACCCGGTACAGCCTGTCCCATTTTCGATATTTTAGATTATTATTAATTTTTAAAATCTCTGCTTTTTAGTCATTAACTTATCACAAAGTTAAAAACTGATATTGATTGATTGAACTTCTTGCGTAGAGTTTAGTGGCGTAATCAGTTTTTTTCTAAAAATGTTAGTTTTCAGAGATTAACCAAACCTATGTTTTTTTTTTAAATGGGATTCCCTTTAAATTAATTTAATTTAATAAAATTAATGGAAAAGGCGCCAAAAATTATGCGGAATAAAACTTTTAAATCCAATACATACTTACGAACCAAAATAATCAAGGCAAGAACCGATTTAAAAATTCTACAAGTGACAAGACCTAAACAATAAACCAATAGAAGTCCAGCGAGCGTTAATGACTTAGAAACCCAGAGGAGATCCCAAGTAGGTAAAAAGTAAAATATAATTTATTTATTCTACTAATTTGGACTGTTACAAATAAAGTAAAAAAGTAAAAATATTGAATTCTCAGCTGGTTTTGCAAAATAGGTCTAAACATCTGTATGTTTTTATAATGCCCAAATGATACTTAATCAATATAAAAAAGAATATACAGTGTATCCTATTAAAAAAAAAAACATAGGGATCGTTTATTTCTAAACTAACATTTTTAGAAAAAAAAACTGATTATGCCCCTGAACCCTACGCAAAAAATTTTATTAATATATCAGTTTTTACTTTTTGATAGGTTAACGCATAACATACTTGACACCGGAATCTTTCGATTCGTTAAACAGTAGCACACTGACGCTAAAACCGCAACTATTTATCTTTTTTCCTCTGTTGGTTCCGTTTTTTAATTTGGTGTATAAGATGATGCTTAGACTCAATCTCAAGATATATGGGGAAAGGAAAGAAAGTTAAAAAGTCTTTCTCCACTAATTTAATAAAAGAGCACTCAAAGGCTCAATTTTCTCGTATTAATAAGTGAACATGTTTCAAAGGTAGTGACCTTCATCCACAGGAGACAAAAAGAAATGTTGCTGTTAGTATCAGCAGTAGAGAGAAAATTATAGGTGGAAGGTGACGTTGATTGAGCTTTAAAATTTGAAAAATGTGTTAAGAAATTAATGAAACTTGATGAACGCAATCAGCATACCGAAATGTTGGATAAAATTTAGTTCAAATGTATTGGTACAAGGCTTGTCATATTTAGTAGCTTATGAAGGAAAATGATTTTCTTCCTATGAAGGTTTTTATGAAGGGATATATAAAGAGGCTTTGTGGGACATTCTAGTTTATATATTTATTTAGTAGAATGGAAGAAAGATTTTGTTAGACTTAATTTTATCCAACGTTTCGGTATGCTGATTGCGTTCATCAAGTTTCATTAATTTTTTATTACATTTTCAAATTTTTAAGCTCCATCAACGTCACCTTTCACCTATAATTTTCTATCTACTGCTAATACTAACAGCAACATTTCTTTTGTCTCCTGAGGATGAAGGTCACTACCTTCGAAACATATAGAGTTATTAATACGAAAATATTGAGCCTTTAATTGCTCTTTTATTTAATTACCGAGAACGACTTTTTGACTTTCTTTCCTTTTCCTATAATTTCAACTCCACTTTGAAAATGGACTATTTCTTTAAATCAAAATATATAGTTTATTATCAAAAAAGACGTACTTATTGCCAAAGCTGAAATAGTATAAGTACCTAAGTATAAAGAAATACAAAGAACAATAATTACAAATAACTTAAATTAGACAAAGATGAAGATAATATAACATGTGGCACATAGTAATTTTTTAGAGAAAATCGGAATAATATTTCCCCAGACAATAGTAAGCCATCCTCAGCAATTTTAGCTTCACAGATTTTTTTAAACAATTTAAGTGACTCTAGATCATTAAGCTGTTAGATAAATCATTTTATATATTTTTATACCATCATATATAATCGATTTCTTGTAAGGGTTGAGGATGGTATTGGCAAAGGCAGATTACGATATTGTCTTGTCGCGCAAGAGATGTCGGTATTCAAAAACCTATATCTAATCTTAAATATTACAGTTGAGAGTCTCCAAAATAAACAATGATGTCTGTGTCAATATTTTCCTGTGCAAAAACAATGGTCTGCATGAGTCTTTGGCTTGGACCCGAGAAATATATCTCACTGAGCATTACTGCAGAACAAACCAAGCAGTTGCTGACTAGAAACCCCCCTAAATGTAACTCCATATCTGAGATAAGATTCTATAGACGCGTGGTAAACTGATTTAGCAATATTTGAACCAAGTTCATTGATTACTTTGACTGCAAAACATCCCAAAGCCAATTTCCTGCTCAGTGTCATATGATTCCCAAATTTAAGGCCACTATCAATGACAAGACCCAGAATTCTTAAGAGATGAGTCACCAATAACCAAGCCCTCCTTAGCAAACTTAGAACTAATTACATGTGTTCTTTCGATGTTTAGAGACAGCAGGTTTGAATCACACCGTTCTTTGACCTTAACCAAATCTTAAGTAATATAAACTTTTAAAGTAAGAGTATTGTTAGAGTACCACAATATTGTAGAATCACCAGCGAAAAGTGTGAACTGTCCCCCAATGTCGATAGACATAAAATCGTTCATATCCCAGTACTGAACCTAAATTGACTGTTAGAACAAGCAGAACCCTTGAGCACTCTCTGGTTCTTCCTCCAAAATAGAATTCAAACCAGTTAAATGCAGGGTTGAAAGGATTTAAATTAATTCATTTAAATCATGATTTAAATCATGATTAAAATCAAAATTTCTGATAAGTTACAACTAAGAGAAAATAAAAACTTTCAGTTTTAATTAATGGTTTATTATATTAAAAAATAAAACCACTGTTTCTAAATAATGTTTATTTTAGTTAATTGTAGTGTTTGTACAAAAAAAACTAATTTTGCAGCCTTTTCGGCTTCTAATCGATTTCTAAGTTTGGAATGGACTACACCAAATTTTGAGAAAATTCTCTCGACTGATGCGGAAGAAGCAGCAGCACAAAGTAATCGTCTAATTATAAAGAACTCTTTTTGAATAATTGGTTTATTATGGTGCGACTTCAGTGAAGGGTTCTGATCTGGCAAAAAACTTGACTATGAGTGGTGGTAAACCACTATTTGGATCTAATTCTTTAACAGCATTTAAAGCAACATTTTTATCACTTTCTGTTAGTGTTTGCTGAGATTTTGTTGAGTCAAGAAGATATGCCAACAAATGATATGGAGTTATACACTGTTCATAACGCTTCTTAAATTTTTGCAGTTGATTTAAAGTTATGTCCGTTTTCTCAAAATGAGTTAGGGCGGACGCATCTTTATATAAACACTGGAGGGTTTTCTTGTTCTGACAGGAATTTGCAGCTCTGAGCGTTTTTCGACAGGAACTATTTTCTGTAGTAATATATTAAGGGATAGGGAAATTATCGAAAATCATCCCGAAGATTTTTTGCCGTGGAAATCGCTCAAGGGCTTGCCCGAGAGCGATTTCCTAATGGCAAAAAATCTGAGAATGATTTTCTGATTATTTCCCAATCCCGAAATGTATTTTGAAGATTATTTACCAAATAAAAAACTAACGATTTCTGACGGGTGAGATTTTCACTTTTGACAAGGGTGATTTTCACCAGAGAGCGGGAGATTATCGCTGAATAATCAGGTGAAAATCAACCCGCTTTTATAATGGATGAGGTAAATAATCATTAAAATTTGGGGAACGGTGGGAATAAAATCGAAAAAATAAAAAAATCGCGATTTTTGACGTTTTTTAAAAAAATCGTGATTTTTTCATCCCTGGGTAAATGTGGTTCCCCTGAAACAATAGCAACTGAGCTTCGGTCGCAGTATCTCATGACTCGCAGTCAAAGGCCTTTGATGCGACATTTCCTGGCATTTATAATTTTACAATATGGTAAACAAATTGAAATTATTTAACTGTATAGGAGGACGACATGGCTCCTATATAGTTAAATATTTACCGTGCAGATCAATATTAAAGAAGCATTTCTACCACCAATAAATAATGCAAGTATGACATGGTACTAGTCGTAACATCGAATAATAATAAGTCATAATTTTGTCATCATCAAACAGTTTTAATTTTACCAAAAAATATCAAATATATTTAGGATAACTGAATGAGAGTTATTTGACCATAAGCTACTAAGTTTCTTGCTAGAACCAAAACAAAAAATGACGAATAAAAGTAACGAGAAGTAATAAATTTCAGTAAGTGCAAAACCAAAAAACGCACTTCACGTTTAACGACAAAAATGACCTACCAAATGATTTCGTAAAAGGAAATTGCCCTTTAGACTTTTTTTCCATGTAACAGCTCAGTTTTTGTAAGGAAATCAATTTAACTTATCCTTTCATTCGTCTATAAGTTCATCGGTTTTTCTTTGGACCTTTTCCACGGACTCATTATCATAATGGCGATGCAAAATTGTGGTCATTACTGATGAATAGAATTCATTCACCAATATGTACAGGTATAGACAAGAAATCGTTTACAATCTAAACGACAATGGCACCAGAGAGTTCTGCTCAAAGACTGTCAAAAACCTGTGTAATTATTGAAGAGTATTATTATATACCGGGTAATGCACGGCGTAGCTGAACGTATTAAATCCCATGTAAATTTTGACCCATGTAGATATTGACTCCCCTGTACATTTTAGAGAAAAATTGAATTGCAATTTTTCGAAGAGGCCGATATGATAAAACTTATTCAATTAAATGTGATCGCAAAATTACGAAATTTTTGGAAATACAGCAGCAAATAATTACTATTGTCTCTATTGTCAAAAATTGACGTATAGCTGGACATAACGAATAAAGATTATTTCACAATAAAAACACATTTTCGTTTCACTAATCCGGCAATCACACATCCAAAATAAAAGACACCATTATGTTTTTCTTGCTAAGCCTTTAATTTAACATAACATACCTAAGACTACACAAAAACATTAATTAATTAAATGTTGAAACAACCCTCCATTAACAGCTAAGCAATATCCTAACCGATCATAAAATTCATTTCTAATATTACTGAGTTGATATTGAGAAATTCTGTCATATTCTAACTAAGTACAGTTTTTTAGCTGATCTAGATTTTGAAATTTTACATCTTTGTAAATAAAATTTTTTAAGTGGCCCCACAGAAAGAAGTCGTTTTGCGTAAGGTCAGGAGACCTGACTGGAAAAAGCATTAGATGCCGTGGGTCAATAATATTTCCGTTAAAAATATTTTGCAAGTTTTCCCTAACCATGAGAGGATTACGGGCAGGACAATTATCCATTTGATACCAGATCTCCTGATTTTCACGCACAACTTCTTCTAGTGCGAGTTCAATTCAAAGTTCAAATAGGTTACTGCTGTAATAAACAATGGTCCAATAATGTAATGTCCTACAATTCTCGCCCAAACAATTATTTTTTGTGCATATTGCGTTCTAGTATGAGCAAGACGATGTTCATTTTCTTGGCTTCAATGCCGGCAATTTTGAAGATGATTGGTTCGTTGTTGAGGGTGAATGTACACTTATTGGTAAAACAAATATTTCTCAAAAAATCCCTGTTATTATTTTCTCTTTCCATTACCTCAAAACAGACACCATTCTCCGTTCTTCATCACCTTGCCGTAGCTCTTGATATTTTTCATACTTGTAAGGAAAATATTCATTATTCATGTTGTTTTTTTAAAATGCGCAAGACTGTTGTTTAATGTTTTCCTACGGCTTGCCCAAGAATCCTCGTGCTAATCATTTTGTTTTCCTCCACGTGCAGTAAAATATGAAGACCTCTATTATCCCTTTCTTCAGCTCTATTGACATTCTGAGTTGAGCATCTACAGTTATTTATTACAGTGCCTTTGGACTCAAATTTACTAATGATAAGTTTAATTAATGAAATGGAAGGTATACGCTTATCAGAGAATTGAACTAAAAACATTTCAGATACTTCTCTTAAACTATTTCCTGTATAATACCACTTAATCATAGTTACTTTTTCCTCAATGGAATAGTTCATATTTAGCTATAATTAAAGCGCCTTCAATGAAAATGTTGTCACTGAAGCTACTTTTTGTTTTGTCAATGCCAAATAATAATTTGCTGGTGTTTGCTGTATTATAATAAATAAAGACACACTAAGTCTCGGTCTCAGTCAAATTATAATTTTAGTTAGGTGGTGGTGGTTACATGTTTCGTCCAAACAATGGGCATCATCAGACCTAAAACCAGAGTCGTAAGAAAACATCTGATTTACACATAAAAAGTTTAAAAGCCTAACATACCTTAGGAATAATAACTTAAAAACGAATGAAAATATAAACACAAATGACACAGAACAGATTAAAAATATAGGTGGCAGGTCGTAGTGCACAACATGCCACTGTATTCTATTACCTTAAACTGATGTAAGAAGAAGACACTCCCTGAACGTTACTTTACGATTGATAATAATCAATAATGTCAATATCCACACCAAAATAGTAGGAAAACAGAAAAAGGTTATAGAGACCTAAGTTAATTATTTAAGTTATTAAAGATAAAATATGGCTCAATATTTAGCCACCTCAAAATTTACATGGGATTTCCTATGTTTAACTAAGCCATGCATAACCCGGTATATTTTTTTCTGTTTATCTCTTAACATGTCCTGGACTTTAATGCCACAACATACAAAATGTAGAATTTAAACCTGGAAATATAAAGGAGCCCATTCTGCATTTAATATGTAAATGGTATATATAGTTTTATTATTTGTAAAATTAATGATTTTCTAATTAAGAAAATACGTTTCTAAATAAATATGATTTATTTACATAAGAATAAGGGTATGTACAACATTCACTAAATAAATAAATAAAAATAGTTGATATGTATAAAGTTTTTTATCATTTCTTATGCTATGCCCGTAAAGCTGTAGCCTTTAAAATTTATTAATGTTATTTTACAAATATGGCTTATCAGTATACATATTACGAAAACTCAGTTAAAATATCACACTATAAAAACATCTATGCAAGCGTGTCACTTAAATATTTTACCATTCATGACAGACCAATCGTAGAAAGGCGCAGGTATTGTGCAACAAATGTAAAAGACACTTTTCATAGCCATCTAATCTATGGCACACACTAGTGTGTGCAAAAAGAGACTTTTAGTACGAGTTTATGTTTACGTTATAACTGTAAACACTTGTTGCAACAGGTTGCACCTCTTGCATATTTTCATATCTTGCGATTTATTTATTCCCTACTTAGTCGGACCATTGCATTGGTATGGTATATTATTATAATATTGTAATTATTTAGCTTCCATTTATGAGTCAGGCAATATTGATTTCTTTGGCTGCGTTTCCGATTCTGCTGCAATATCTTTTCCTGTGTCTCTGTATTGACCGTTCCAGCCGTTGTAGGCTAAATTTTGGGCCGCATTTTCATCCCTAAAACTAAAACCGCCATGGCCATATGCTGGTGAATAGTCCTCATGATATGATGGTGACGGTGGGTGAACAAAAGATGGTTGATGATGATGGCTTAAAATAAGAAAATAATTTAAATACCACCTTATTTGCTACAATATTGATAGGATATATTACGTCAATGAAATCATTATACAAAGCACTACAGCATTGTATCAAAAGATATTTTATTAAGTGAGACACGATTTGTTCTTAATATTTAATACGCGGCAGATCCGCGTAACTTTGTAAACTTAAAGATTCTATGGTTTTATCTGTTCAGGACGCATTACGCCATTTTTCATCAAACTTTCTTACTACACCTAGATAATAAATATATTTTCCTAAACCGAAAAAATGAACTAGAAAAACTTTTTTTCTGAAATTGATCAAAAATGCCAAGTTTTTTGACGCATTGTTGGCCTAAAACAGCCTACTCTATTATATTAGTCCGCTGCCGAGCAAAAATATCCGGAAAATCAAATTTCACAGGGCACTGTTAGTAAAATATTCCACAAATTTGATAAACATGGCACAGCAAAGGACTTGCCTAGAAATGGACGGCCACGTGTTTTAGACGACGATGAAAAATTGGATATTGCATTATATCTGCAGGATAATCCGCATGTTTCATTGGCTCAAAATCATGATACATCCAGAGGTACTATTGGAAGATTTTTGAAAGCAGAAAAATAACACCCTTATAAAGTATGTATTGTCCAAGAGCTTTTAGAAGATGACTATGATAGGCGTTTGCAATTTTGCGAAGAAATGATGAGACGGTGTGACGAGAATAATAGGTTTCCACAGAACATATTATTTTCGGATGAAGCTACTCTCTATTAGACGGGGTGGTTAACAGATATAATTATCGTATCTGGAATCAAGAAAATCCACGATGGATATTTGAAGCGCATACTCAGCGGCCCCAGAAAGTAAATGTATGGGCAGGTATCATTAACACCGAATTTTAGGGCCATTCTTTTTGGAAGGAAACCTCACAGCTGAACGGTACCTGGATTTCTTAACCTTGAAGTTGAGGCCTGCTTTAGCTGTAATTTTTCCCAAAGAAGTAGATCCAGATATACCTACTAAAACAATTTGGTTTCAGCAAGATGGTGCTCCCTTTCATTTTGGTGACAATGTGAGAAAATATTTAGATCAGATGGATTGGACGACGTGGTACAATTGAATGGCCACCGAGGTCCCCAGACTTAACGCCTATAGACTATTTTCTTCGGGGATATTTAAAAGAAAAAGTTTACCCAAATTGGCCAAATAATATTGAAGATTTGAAAAACAGAATTAGATTGGAGACACCTAACATACCGGCTGAAGCCATTCGAAATTCCGTCGACGGATTTTACCATCGCATCGTCTGGGAGCATGACAAGTAGAGGGTGGAGGACATTTCCAGCATTTGCCACGTTAAACCACCTTTTTGTTGTGTTTTGTTTTGCTTCGTTACATTTTTATTCTTTTTGACAAAATAAATAACAAGTAAACCATAACTATTGTTAAGTCACAATGTCACAAAATGTCAGAACGTGAAACAATGAAGATTTCTTACCTTGAAAGGTAAAAAAAACATCAAAGATTTATCATTTCCGCTTATTTAAATAAGGATTTTTTAAAAACTTTTAACAGTCGCCATTTTGGAATAGCTTGACAGAATCGCGTCAAAATTTATGAGCATACTGTACGAGATATTAGCTTTCAAATGATGTATCACAAGCTGTATGTTTCCATTTAAAAAAAAGATCGATATCGTCATATCTTTGACAAATATCTATAAAAAGTACAAGCGAATAAGGTCAAAATGTGAGCATATATAAAACTAAATTGACGTGTCCGAGCATTTTCCCCAAAAGTTACAGGTTAAGGCTATATTAATTTTATTCCGGACTTCTGGGCAGCCCTGTATATAAACTACTAAAGATATATTATATTTATATAATTAGGTACATACATTTAGTGATTGTTATCTAGATTATTATATGCCATCAAATTTTATATATGTTTGGTTTGGCGAAGTAGAATACCACTACTACAATATTTCAACTATAAAAATAAATTTTTAAAAAAGGAGACAAATTAAATTACAATTAATTAATTGTATCCATAATATTATGTAGTGATAAGTTTTAAATCTGTATTGCAATCAACTTAATGTACAATCTTTCTAAAAATGTTTGGTCTTCAAGTACATTTAATGAGAATTATCAATTAAATCAAAGTAAATTTATATACAGGGTGGCCCATCGATAACGTACCGCAAGGCATTACAGGCTGGGAAAGGGCTTTTCGACAAGAGCCAAAACCACGTCAAGTTGTTTGTCAGGGGGACAACTTTTGGCGCAAAAATCATAGCAAAACCTTCAACACCCTAAGTGGAGGTGTCATCCCCCAATTTTTTTCAAATGAGAATGGGGATCAAGTGACACCTGATTCAAAAGGGCTCTTAGTTCCCTATACATCGCTGCTTACATTTTGAAAATCGATCGACTCGTTTAGAAATATGGACCTTTGAAATACCAACAATACGTTTGACGCAAAATGCAAAAATCGATTTAAAACTTACCGTATCATTGAAAATTCAAAAAGAAAATCATTTGCAGATTCTTTAGGCTCGTGTTAGTGAGATAACAGTTATCGGGTTTTTGCTCCGCATTGGGCCAGGTAGTTGCTAGATAGTTGTCTTGTGACTTGTGGTTGAAGTGTTTTCAAATTATTAAACCTTTTAAATTTATCAATTATGGTGTACTCAATTACAGAAAGAGTAGAAATTATTTTTTCAAAAACAATGGATGCGGATATCGGGTCGCGGGGCTGTTTAACCAACGGCATCATCATGACAAACATGTTTCTGGAAAAATTGTTCGGGAATTGGTGGCCAAATTTCGCGAAACAGTCGTTCATAACAAAAAGAGGCAGCTTGAAAATCAGGTACTAAATGAACCTACGGAAATAGCAGTATTGGGGCAACTTGAAATGGATAGTACGCTAAGTACAAGACAATTGGCCGTTGCGACGGGCGTGAGTCGTACAAGTGTCCAACGAGTATTAAAAAAATACAAGTTCCATCCTTATAAGATTCGGTTAGGGCAAGAACTAAATGAAGACGACTTTGATCGTCGCTCTCAATTTTGCGAAATTATGACTGAACGAGCGATTAATAATGATAATTTCCTATTTAATGTGTGTTTTTCGGACGAGTGTACCTTCTTCTTAAATGGTTTAGTAAATCGCCACAGGACAATTGTCGTTACTTGGCTGATACCAATCCAAGGATTTTCCAGGAGACACACACCCAACACCCCCAGAAGTTGAATGTATGGGCTGGTATTTTTGGAAATTCCATTGTAGGCCCTTTTTCCCTTACTGAAAATTTAACAATCGAGATGTACTTGGATTTACTAGAAAATGCCATCGACCCAGCCCTAACAAATATCAGAGAGAACGACCCTGCACACAATGGACACAACCTGTATTACTGCATGCATGTTGGCGGACAACAGTTTGAGTATTAACTTGACTAATACGTGCTAAGTTTTAAAGTAAAATTAAATCGATTTTTGTATTTTGCGTCAAACGTATTGTTGGTAATTCAAAGGTCCATATTTTCTAAACGAGTCGATCGATTTTCAAAAAGTAAGCAGTGATGTATAGGGAATTAAGAGCCCTTTTGAATGAGATGTCACTTCACCCCCATTCTCATTTATTTGGGGGATGACACACCCACTTAGGAGGTTGAGGGTTTTGCTATTGTCCCCCTGACAAACAAACTTGACGTGGTTTTGGCTTTTGTCAAAAAGTCCTTTAACAGCCTGTAATGCTTTGCAATACGGTTCGATGGGCTACCCTGTGTGTACCATGCTGACACTTTGTATTTATAATTTATTTATTTATTTAATTACTTTCGTTCCTCCAAGCTTTGAACAATACACGAAGATTGCCGAAACGTTGACATTCATAAGATCAATATATTCGCCCAACCGAAATATCGCTTCCCATTTCAATAACTATTTATAAAAAATATCCAAAAATGTGTTTATCGTCATAGAGATAAAGAATACTTACTTCTGTAGTGGGTATGCAAGTCCTGTAGGTGAGTAATGTGGCCCAGCAAATTGATTGGGTCCAAAATTTGACTGTAAGTTTGGTTTGCAGAATTTAAAATAAGCAATTGCTCCTAAAAAACAAAGGAAAAAATAATTTCTCAAAATTTTCCAGAAAATAAATTTATGTGATTGAGTAAAACATTAATAGTAAAAAAGTAGTAGACTTCAGAATTCAGGAATTTTCCTTACAAATTAATTACCAAGTTATATTTCTCTCATTATTTTAATTTTAATTTATTTAAATTTATATGAATCTGCTTAACAAAACCTAAAATACAATTAATACTTTATTAAATTATTTTTAACAAGTAAATTACAGCCCAGAACAACGTTGTAAATATAATATGATTTCTAAAGAGCATAAATTGAACGGAAAAGTAATTGATTTCTACCTAATTAGAAATTCGAATAAGGGCGGGTAAAACAAATGGCTTGAAAAGACGGAAGATGAGAAGATAATCTTTTACTCCAGACATCAAAATTGTCAAAGATTTTAATTGCCAATTAACCAAAATTTTAATTGTAATTAAAAAAGCACTAATTAATTTACTTGACAAGCCTATCCTGTTTTCTCATGGTCACTTAAACCAACATCTATTCCAAAAACGAAGCTTACTTACCTGGAATAACAAGAGCAATGAAACCTAGAAACTTTTTAAATGACGCCAGACCCAAAATAAGTGGCAAGAAAAGCAAAAGTTTTAACTTGAAAAGCTTCAGAATCAGCAACATTGGAATGAACAGCTTTTTAAGTTGTTTTCTCTCTGAAAAGTGAAACTCATATTAAGCCTAACAATATTAAATTTTAATAAAAATCAGCTGAGTTGAATTATACTTGGTTGGGTTTCTTTTATTAAGTTTGTTGTTTTTTACATGTAATAAATACTAAGGCATGGGGCAAGCTAAGATTTTTGTTTTTGTGCAAAATGTATCGTTTGGCACTGATCTAAATAAAATATACTACATTAAAAAAGCACCGTCCTAATGTAGTTTAGTAACTGGCTAAAATTTCGCTTTTAGCTCTTTGGGCGCGGAGTTTTAATTAAATAAAAACCGATTTAGAACCCCCTTAAATCCCAGGAGGCCCGTATATTTCTGCCTTTAATTTAAAAATCTGTTGCCGGTTGAGTTTTCTGCATTTCTATTGTTGTTGTTTTTTTTTCAGCCCAACCCCTCATGGGTTCTCTGTTAAAACAATCCGACAGCCGAAGACACTGAATGATGCCAAAGAAGTTGATAGGTAAGCACTAGAATTTTTTTTAAATACAAAATTATATTACCAAACGGTAAGGTTTCACTACTAATGCAATATGTCGAGAAGTAATTAAAGGGAACATTATAAGTTTACAGTGGACCAATTTTATCATTTAAAAAGACAGTTGGTTAAAAATTAATAATAAATTTCAATTGCGTGGTTTACAAATTCCTTGATAACACTTGCAGGTACTTTAGCTAATAAAAAATAACCAAGTAATCAAAAAATAAAAAAATCACATACATAAAGTGAAGTCTTGTTTCAAAGATATAATCGCGCTCAGAAATATTTATTTACTTACGACACTTGAGATGTTAACTGAAGAAATCTAATTTTAAAGAAACAGTAAGATTTAAAGTAAAAAAAAAAAGTTTCAACTTATTTGTTCAATTTAAAGACATTTCCTTAGACTGATATACTGTAATTATTCCTTTAATAACATCATATTTAAGAATTAAGGAATTAAGAAGTTATAGTTTAAGATTTCAGATTTCTTCTCCGTAGATTGCTTAAATCGCAATATTCTTTTTAAAAACTGTAGGAACTTGATTTGATAAGAAACTAGTTCTTGATGCCAATCTATGTTATTTTAAAATCACCTAGTTCTAAATCTAAACCTTTAGTGAATACAGCTGTACTAAAATACGGCATGCGTCTTTGTTGTTTTGGGTGCTTGTGACGTGCAAGCGAAAAAGACGGAGTGATCACAACTAAAGTCTGTGCGTTTTAAGAAGTCCGATATCGGATTAAATCACCAAGGGATGTTATCGCTTTTAAAACAGTAAGTCGGTTAAGTTACAATATCTTCGCACCTTCGCTATACTTGATCACACCGAACATCCCACTGGTTTACTGTATTCTATTTCGCTCAGTAATAGAATACAGTAAACCAGTGGGATGTTCGGTGTGATCAAGTATAGCGAAGGTGCGAAGATATTGTAACTTAACCGACTTACTGTTTTAAAAGCGATAACATCCCTTGGTGATTTAATCCGATATCGGACTTCTTAAAACGCACAGACTTTACGAAACAATTAGTGCTCTGTTCTTCACCTTCTCCATTTTTTAGCCGCTTGTTCTTCGGTTGTGATCTAGTGAATTCCTGAAGACTAAACCATTTGTATAAAGCAGGTAGATTTATTTTATACAGTAAGTAAAATATAATATGCCTATTTTATATTGTTAATTGTTTCTTGTATACACAGTAATAGAAAAACGTATTGTACTAATACTCAATATATGCCGGGATAGTAAGTGCAAGGGATACTTATTTTCCGATCATTTGGAACAAGTGACATTAGATTATCTAAGTAACATATTCTTCTAGCAGGTTGGATGCTCGGCCCATTTTGCTAGAGAAGTAAAGGATTGGCTTGATTTGGAATTTGGACAAAAATGGATTGGGTGAAATGGTCCAGTTTTATGGCCCCCAAGAAGTCCCGACCTTACATTGCAGATATGTATTTGTGGGGACGCGTAAACCGTTAACTTATGACAATCCATTGCCAAATGATGAGAACAGTTTCAAACAAAGAATTATACAAGTTGTAGAAGCAATATCCCTAGACGAAGTGCGAAGGAGTTATGACCATTTTATGGCCCAACTGGAAAAAGGCGTTCTTCATGGTGGAACGGTGTTTGAATAATTATTGTTAAGCTATCTGATTTTGGTCTATTTTTATGAATTATGCCTTAAATTATTATCATGTATTGGTTTATGTTTGTCGTATTTTGTTAAATGTTTTATTTTATATTCCGAAGTTATTTCAAATAAATAACTATGTATTCTTTGCGCCGTTGTTACCATTGTAAACCAATAAAATCTTTAAAAGTTACTAACAATGACGTTTTCTTGACACTGTAATAATTTATTTCTTAGGTACCCAATCAAAGGTGATACTTAAAGATATACAAAATCAAAGGCACCTACACCTACCTACAACATTCGTATTTTTTCAGCAAAAAAAATTTTTTATAAATAAACACTTCCTTGAAAAATTAAATTTTTGGTCCGTTTGCCCTCTTGTCTACAATATCGCCGAACGTACTGTATATAACCTAAAATAAATGAATGCTTAATCTCCTCACATACACCTATACTTATTAAATTTTTTCTAGATTAAATTTCGTACCTATCTCTCTTCCGGAAATATCATTACATATTGTAAGGAATTTGCCATTTCATATGACGAGAATATTTCCCTTCATTTACATAGTTATGCCAAATTCAATTTTAATAAATAATTATATATTACGGAAAATTTAATTTGGTGAAGGGGGAGACGAGATATTTCTAGAGGGTCGTATTTTCTTCGTAGAAGAAAGATTGTCATCTAACAAAGAATGGTATAGGCATTTAATAAATAACGTCGTACAACCGGCTAGAAAAACATTCGTATAAATCTGAAATGAGAATACAAAAAATAACTCCGCTATTGGCTGCTGGAGTACGAAAGAAATGAAAAAGGATAATATTTTAGGACAACAACGGAAAATCTTTAGGAAAGGTATTTTTCTAAAAGAGTCGAATATTACAATTTGGACGTTCGGCATCGACTCATAGCTAAACATAGTGGAGTAGTAGAATATACTTACTAAATAATGAATCCTTTTTGTCTTCTATAACATCGATTTCATCGGCAATTTCGTCTATAAATCTGGGGGCGTATTTTCCCCGTTCTGTTACGTCATTATCAAAATCCAATTCAATTGCGGTTGACTTTAGGAACTTCTCAATCTAAAAATATTTTAGAATTTTCTTAGGAAATTATTTAATTTTTAAACGATATGTCTCATAGATTTGAAAAAAAGCTACCATTATAAATATTGCCAAGAGAAATTCAAACAAAATATTTTCAAGTTTCGGAAGTTGCTGCAAGAGGGCGTAACAGCTCATTTATTTTTTAAAGTTCATTTTACGGCAAAAAATGTCACTTAACCGTACAAAAATAAATCAATAATTAAAATCAATAGATCGTTCACTACAACTTTTATTTTTGGTATTTTTTCGAACCTCGGCTAATAAAGAAGTGGGAGAAGCCTTTAAGACATTTTCTTAAAACTGTCATTATGTCGTTATCCTTCAACGGATTTTCTTTAGCTTGGACTTGCTTATCTGTAGTAATATATTAAGGGATAGGGAAATTATCGAAAATCATTCCGAAGATTTTTTGCCGTGGAAATCGCTCGAGGGCAAGCCCTTGGATTTTTAATTTAAAAACGCCTTTTTTCTTCAGTTTTAAATTCGGAAAATGTTAAAAAAAAAAAAAAAAAATAAATAAATTAAAAATCCAACATTTTAGATCAAAATTTATATGAGAAATCGGATAAGCTCATTAAAAATACGGCATCCCATTTAAAAAAATATCAAAGTGACCCCTAGTACTTTTGTTTGATGTTCAATTGTTTTTTGCTGAAGATATTCGAATTCGCGGGAGAAAATGACTTAAGATGGCTATTTCAGTTTTTTTATAAAAGTACAGGAAAAGTCAAAAAATCGCCTTGTCTAGTCTTGGTTGGATAACCCTGTACATTTTAGAGAAAAATTGTGTTAACATTTTTTAAAGAGGCCGATATAATAAACCCATGTACCATGTTTTAATAAATTTTAATAAGCCAATCATAATTTATTCAATTAAATGTGATGGCAAAATTACGAAATTTTCATAGTTTATGTAATACAGCAAACACCAGCAAATTGTTATTTGACATTGACAAAACGATTTAATTTAATTTAATTTAATTATAGCTAAATATGAGCTATTCCATTAAGAAAAAACTAACTAACTATGATTAAATGGTACTATACAGGAAACAGTTTAAGAGCAGTGTCTGAAATGTTTTCAGTTCAATTCCCTAATAAGCCTATCCCACCCATTTCATTAACTAAACTTATAATTATTAAATTTGAGTCCAAAGGCACTGTAATAAATAACTGTAAATGCTCAACTCAGAATGTCAATACAGCTGAAGAAAGGGATAATAGAGAGTCTAATATTTTACTGCACGTGGAGGAAAATAAAATGATTAGCACGAGGATTCTTGGGCAAGCCGTAGGAAAACATCAAACCACAGTGTTGCGCACTTTAAAAAAACATAAATATTTTCCTTATAAGTATGAAAAACATCAAGAGCTACGGCAAGGTGATAAAGAACGGAGACTGGTATTCTGTTTTGAGGTAATTGAAAGAGCAAATAATATTAGGGATTTTTTGAGGAATATTTGTTTTACCGATGAAAGTACATTCACCCTCAACAACGAACCAAATGTTCAAAATTGCCGGTTTTGGAGCCAAGAAAATGAACATCGTCGTGTTCATTCTCGGGCGCAATATCCACAAAAAATAAATGTTTGGGCGGGAACCGATATTGATCCACCTCGAAATTTACATGGAATTTCCTATGTTCAACTAAGTCATGCATCTTCCGGTGTATGAAATTGCAATGATGGCTCGAAATACTCAATGTGGAAATTTTACGTTAAAATGGGTTTATTAAACCTGAAATTTGTTCCCCATGAAATATGGAACAATTTAATACTCTCAAACTTTAAACTCGAAAATATAAATGCCGATTCCTCTACGATCTGGCCTAAAAGCTGAGTTATATCATATTCGATAGTTTTGTTTTATTCTCGAAATAATCCTCTATACGTAGAATATTTTAACGATACATTTTAAAATGGCGGCTATCCAATACTTACTTTCCTCATACCAAATTTAACCAGTCCGTCCCATTCAGAGTCATCAGATCGAGCAGAAGATGAAAACTCATAATTTTCTTGACTGAGTTGTCTCAAGTGATTGTCCGGTAATCTAAGAACTCTTGCTTTCTCTGTCATGACATAGGAAGGCTAAAACATACAAAGAAAGATTACCATCTCTTATCCTAAATATCCAAAACTTTTGATTGCCGTGTATATAATTTTGTGAAATTAACGAATAAAGAAAACGGCACTAACCTGGTTAAAGAAATCATCAAGGGATGAAAGAGCCCTGCTTTGGAAACATGATGCCAGATCTCCATTTAAGCATTGCGAGTTTGTTTTGGATAAGTATGGATCCTGATCCGGACCTGTACCTAGACCTATCCAATCTAGGAGATTCCTCCCTGAAACAAAAATTGGTATTGTTTAGGAATTGATTTATTATCTTTTTTCTTTTCTTTTATTTGTAGTTATCTTTCACTTTGATTTTGTTAAGGGTTTGAAATTTGTTTTATTCTATATTTCAAAAGAATTCAGTATTTCCCGCCCAAGTTAATCTAACTCTTAATTTATCTTAGTTAAAATGCTGTAAAAAAATAAAGGGAATAAAGAAAATACTACCTAATACTACTCGTACGTGCTGTTCTGTAGCCATATAGTATTCAAAGAATAAACATTTGAAAACAACACTGAAAAATACGAAAATGTTTCTTTTCCATTCCTTTTTATCAAAAGATACCCCATAGCTTTGGTTTATGAAATGTTTTGTATACTTATACGGATGATTTGTTTGAAATTGAAATGTATATTTCTGTTAGAGAAAGAGATAACAAGGTTCATATTTATAATAGTCCAGGAAAAGTATATTTTTACTGTTCATTGAGTGATTTCTCATATCGGATTAAGGATGCATAAATTAAATATTACCTGGGGCCCGTAAATTCCAGTAACCCTGATTAAGTTATCTATTATATTAACTAAATGCTTAATGTACAGGCAGTGACTGAGACTGGAAATTTCTTTGTATGTCTCACTTGCTAACGTAACGTTCGAAAGCAGATATATTAAAATGGCTTCTGATAAACATGTTCTTACACCGAATGAAAGACGTCTTATTTTAAAAGTTGAGGAATATTTCAAGAAAGAGAAGGAAAATGGTGGTCCTTTATTATCTACGGTGGCGGTACAACAACGAACAGCGGATTCCTGTGGCATATCACGAAGAACTCTGATAAATATTAACAATTTAGAAAAAGACGGCCATTTTGAAAAGAAAAATAAAAAACGCCGTTTAAGTTTGAAAACCAATGATTTGTCAGAAGGAGTTAAATGTTAAATCCGACGAGTTATTTATGATATGTACAAACAGAAAGAGGTGGTAACTCTTGATTCGATCCTTGAAAAAATCAGAAACAGAGAAATATGTGACATTGGACGTACTAGTATTTCATTAGTTTTAAAGCAGTTGGGGTTTAAGTACCACAAAACTAACAACCGAAAAATTCTTTGTTAGCAACAACACATTGTTTCTAAGCGGTGGTCGTTTTTGAGGAAATACCTAGCTAATTTAAAGTCCGAGAATTCAAAACATATGGTATTCTTAGATGAGACATGGATTTTTGTGAAGGGAAACCAAACAAAATATTCATGACAGGATGGGTCAAAATACTGGTATTCAAGGGTTTCATCCGGGAATGGAAAAAGGTATGTCGTAATACACGCCGGAAGTCGAGAAGGATTTTTGCCAGATGCAAGTTTAGTTTTTACTTCATCGAAGAAAGTGAAGGACTATCATGACCATATGACTGCCGCGATATTCGAGAACTGGTTTGAAGAATATGTGCTAAAATCACTAGAAGAACCCTCGATCATTATTTTAGACAATGCTTCTATCACTCACGACTTTCTGAAAAAATACCAAACAATAGTTCCACCAAAGATGAAATGAGGAACTGGATAAACACCAGAAAAATAAAAAACGACCATATATTTTTGAAAGCAGATTTGTTATCCGAAATTAAAGTACACACTGCTGGTAAGGATAAGTCTTACATAGTGGACTCCCTCGCGGGGAAATACGGTCACGAGATCTTACGTCTGCCCCCATACCATTGTGAATTTAATGGTATTGAATTAGTGTGGGGAATTTGCAAAAACTGCTATGACAAGCATGCATGTCAAACGACGAACGAAGAAAGCATTTTAAATTTATGGAATGAAGCTTTAAAACAAATTGGACCAGAGACTTGGTCAAAATGTATTGACTCGGAACAGGTCATTGATGAAATAAGGCCAATTATATTATAACTTCTGATAGTGACAGTGACAACAGTGCTGATAGTGATATTGATGATTAAATGTACATTTTATGTAATAAAATTTCTAAATATTATTATTATTATTATTATTATTATTATTATTATTATTATTATTATTATTTACATAGTTATGAAATAAAAAAAATAATTAAATAAATAACTGTAATGAAAATTTCAATTACGGCCCATATATGTAAAATGAGTAGAAATTGTTTGAGGACCGCTGTCTATTTTATTCTAGACTAATTTTGACCATAATCGGTTAATGACAAATGCGCATTCACTCACTGAACGCACTATACAATACCATGCCTACGTACATTCTTAAAACTAAATAGTCAAATTTAAGTCACAAAACACATACTACACCTAATAAAATAAGTCTTTCATATATAATAACCGAAACACAACTAACACTACTTAACACATCACACCAGTTTTCAAACCAGACTTGGGTCTATTGACCTCTACGTACCTTGCCGTCCATCTTGAGCTTCCGGAGGAACAAAATTAGGTCCAGTTGGGCCTTGCAGTGCCACTAGAGCCACAAAAGACAGTACAAATAGCCACTTGAACAACCCGAACATTGTTGATTTAAAAACGGGTTTATTTGGGTAAGAGAAAGATTCGTTAAAGTTTGATTAGGTCAGATAACGGTACACCGCCGGTAGACTACGTCAAGACGTTCGCACTTGCACTAATCTGATTTTTATTTATTATTATTTATGTTTCGCGAAGTAGTAACAATTAATAATATTCCAGAGATATGATCTTCTAATAACACGTATAATTACCGAGTTTCAGAAGATATAATACACATTACAGAATATATACGGTAGATTAGGATTAGCGCCTTAAAATTACCATAACTTTGCACGGGCTCCTTTTGTTTAACTTCGCTCCTAAAATTAATATTCCGACTCGAAGGACCAACAATATATTGCTTGGGTAAAGGACCTCTAAAGACGTTATATACTAAGTGTAGGGGATTTAGAAGTAATAAAAATTACGTCTTGGGATGCCCGACTTACATAACGTCTTGCAGAATCGTGCGGGGTTTGCCCAGGAGAAAGTAATTGGTGTTACAGAGTATTGTAACCTTGTTGTTTGTTATATTTATTGGTGTATGGACCTAGTCGATGATTGCGATTGTGATGACCTTTTTTAAAGGAATACAATGAATGAGGCGGCTTTTGTGGGAAACGTTGTGTGGAAATAAAATTTCCATCAGTATTAATAAATGTATCCTAAAATCAATTGACCTAAAAATAATATAATATGTGGTTAAATTATAACTTAGGTCGTATTTAATCTGCATAAGAATGCAGTAAATCATTAAAACCCGTCAAAAATAGCAAACATTTGACTTATTTTTTGAAATGCTGAAACTGGCCTACACCTTCCATTTGACATACACCAAGTCTATGGTAAATACTGTCTACCGCACACTTTCGGTCGGTAAATTATTTATCTTTATCGTTATTCTATCTCTTGGGTCCTCAATGTGGTCTGGTCTATTCTGATACAGTCTCTCCTTCAAATATCCTCGTGGAAAGAAATCCAATGGCTTAAGGTCCGGAAACCTTGGTGGCCATTCAATTGGACACCGTCGACCTCCAGCGATTTGGCACAATTTCGTTTAAGTATCTTCGAACCTTAACATCAACGTGCTGCAACGCGCCATCTTGTTGAAACCTTACTCTTTCATGGGGAATATCTGGATTATTCTTGTTACGAAAAATAACTGCTAATTCAGAAACTCTAAGGAACGCTGAGCAGTAAGATTTTCGTCAAGGAAATATGGTCCAATAACTCTGTTATTAATAATTATTCCCTTCAATACATTGACTTTTTGTGGATATTGTGTATATCCTTCACGTATTTACTGTGGATTTTGATTGGACCAGAATCGATAATTATGGATGTTTATGGGATCATTCCATTTAAATAAAATGTAGCCTCATCGGACAATATAATATTTTATATTATAAAAGAATGTGTTTTTTTTCCGCATTTTGCCATCATTTCCTTACAGAATTGTAATCTCCTATAGTAATCGTCTTCGAGAAGTTCCTGTACTATATTTACTTCATATATGATTATACAGTGTGCGTATAAAGTCTGGAAACGGCTTAATAACATCACAATTTATTGGCCGATTTAAACCAAATTTGGTACGGTTGTGTAAGAAGAGGTTGTTGCCAGCTTTTTAGTTTCTCTGGAATTCGAACGAATTTTATATTTTTATATGTAACACCCTGTAAATTTTTTCGTTTATAGTTTTTACTTTAAATTTGTTACACTTTTGGTATAACATACTTTAATCCTAATATCAGTAGTTTTCGAAATAACGACGTGCTTTGAAAATATCAACAAATTGTGTTTTTTTTATTAATAAATAAAACCCTAGTTCAGTTGTGATGTAAAGTCATAAAAACTGTCATTTTTACATGCAAAAATGTCTTTAACTGAAAGTGAAAGAATTACAATTCTAATGATGAGAGGATATGGCGATAGGGTCAGGTCTTACGAGGAGGTTAAAAATCTATTTAATGACGCATTTCCAAACCGTTTTGGTTGAAACGTGCACCAATTTTTGAACAACTCTTTTCCGAAGAGGTGGATCGGTAGAGGGGGTACAATCGAGTGCCCACCTAGGTCCTCTGATTTGTCGCCTAACGACTACTTTTTATGGGGACACTTGAAGAACAGAGTATATACCACAAAACCTTAAGATTTGGCTGATTTGCAGCGTCGAATTTTACACGAATTTGAATTAATAAGGCCAGAAATGATTTACAACACAATTGAAAAATTTTATTTTTAATTAGCACACTGTCAAGCTGTACAGGGAAAACAGATTGAACATTTAATATACAAAATATATTGTTTCTAAATTGTACTCGTTATTTCGAAAACTACTGATATTAAGAACAAGGTATGTTATACCAAAAGTGTGACAAATTTAAAGTAAAAGCTATAAATGAAATAATGTATAGGGTGTTACATTTAAAAATATAAAATTCGTTCAAATTCCAGACAAACTAAAAAGCTGGCAACAACGCCAATATCGTCATTCGGTACGTCAGATCCTCTTACACAACTGTACCAAATTTGGCTTAAATCGGCCAATAAATTGTGATGTTATTAAGCCGTTCCCAGACTTCATACACACACTGTATAGTGTATAAGTGATACTCCCTGAAGAATGCGGATTTCACTTACTGAAAGGAGCATATTATCAAGTTTTTTATCTTCAGTAACGGCGGATGTTTGGTCAATTTTTGAGTTTTTGTTTTTTAAAAATTAATGTTGAAGAACCGGATATAGTCAAATGGTGGGAGACTCGATTCCTTTGGTTTCATCAATTAATTTATTGGGCGTCAATTTGGATAATCATACGTCTTGGAATAGTCACGTTGCGGCCATTGCTAGGGCAGCCTCGCAGAAACTTGGAATACTTTACCGAACTAAGACCTTCTATATACCCCAATGTCTTCTAATGCTCTATAAAGCCTAAATTCGGCAATCGCTGGAATACTGTTCACATATTTGTGGCTCTGCTTCTAAGTATACTCTGAGATTACTGAATTTCATTCAAAGAAGAGCCATTCGATTGATCGGTGACTATGATCTGACAAACAACTAAGGTTGCCCGCTTGATTCCACCCAGAGTGGTGCATGGTGGAAATACATGACGAGCCAATGCACTCCACCCGTACGTGGTTCAGCTTAGTGTCCCTCGGACGACATTGTTTAAAAATTATTTCATCTGGAGAACCTCGTTCCTTTGGAACGACTTTTCTGTATGTACTTTAATAACATTGTAAAATTATTAAGCTACGATCAACCCTTTGAAAGGTTTTTGAAGTTGACAATCTCTGAGCTGGAAATCTTTCAGCATATAGTCTTCTTGCCTTCGAAGAGTTGGATAGCGCTTCCCAAAAATTAAATACACATCAGCATTCCCTGCGTATTTTAATTTTACCTGTTTGTGTTTAGCATTAGTAACGGTCGAGTGTTTCGCATAAAAACTGATTTATCTCGATAATCGTCAGTTTTATCGAAATGAGTTAAGAGTATCTTCTTTGAAAAGGAAGGACCAAAGTATTTAAAAATCAGTTTTCAGCTCTGTCAAATTGCACCGGTTAATATTTTGGACCAACCAGTGGGATAACAAGTCCGTTCCTGACTTCCCTGACGATGTAAAACATCTACTGTAGTATAATTTAATGGCTCTTTATGGCTAGAATAGAGCTAAAAAAAGTAAATCGCTGGGTACCTCTTTGGGGCTCAGTATCTTGGTTAAAGAGCACTTTAGGATTTTTTTTCTATGACAAATTATGGTTATCCTGACCTCCTTTGTATGCTCCCCAAAAATTAGGAGGTACTTACCGGACATCCTGGATGTAAAACAATATATCCCAAAAGTTAAGAATTACGTAATAAAACACGTACAAAAGAAAAATGATTTAACACAGATGACTAAGCGCCAAAGTTACCAATTGAGAAAGCACGTGAAAAGAAACAGCTACATTATTTCATATGTAAGGTAGTAAGGGACAGCGGAGCTAATAGAGACAACTATCTTAATCTAAATAGTCACACTTGCCTAAAAAAGAAAAAGTTTTGTAATTTATAAAATACATCTCTCAAAAATAATGACTAGAATAACACGATATAAAATGCCAATTTGCGAAAGTCATTTACTATAGCTTAGTCATACGCCGCCTTCCCCTACACCAGGAGAAAGTCGGCTTGCGAATCGACCACAATCCGGATCTAGACGCAATGCTATTAAATTAAATGTGCAAGTTTACTGTTAACAAATAATGTTCTTGTATCTCTCTTGATAATTTCGCCTAAGTGAAAGATCATTAGTTTAAAAAAACTGAACGAAAGTGTGCTTTTCTTTCCCGGGATTATTGCGGCTATTGCAAGTAGCTCATAAACTTGTTTAGTTTCAAAAATATTTTGTGGCGTAGAATTTATCCCCAAAAAATATATTTTATTTATTTGTTCTACAGGCCGTGTACGCCTAAAGCTAAATGATAATTTAATATGTTATATTGTATTACCCTTGTTTAGATTTGTTTGATATCTCACCATTTTTCATGGACCGTTCTCTGCACTACCCTTTTCCATTATTTTTTGTTTGTTGCTATCTTTCCTAATTTCGAACTCTCATTATTTCTAAATCCTTTTCCAAACTGTTTATCCATATCTTTCTTGGTGTTCATTTTATTATTAGTTTCCTACTCAGGACGAACCTTGGTAATGCCAGATTGAGGTATTATTTTTAGTGAAGCAAAGAGCTTCCCTTCCGTTATTTTTGTATAGTATTCTGGAAAAAATATGCTACTATTTAAAACGTGTATAGTTGTTCCAAGCTTAATTTGATGATATAAAAAAGCATCAAACTGGTGACCATAGGCGTCGCTTCTACCAAATAATTAAAATGCGGATTGTTGAAAATTTTTAATATAATTAAATAGTATATATTACAGCTTCTTCATTATAGTTTATATCGATAAAAGGTTTGTACCCGTGATTTCGCCTGCAGAGAATATGTATTACATTGCCTGTAAAGAAAAATGCTAACTTTGCCAAAAAAAAATTAAAAATATAGTTAATATCGATAAGAGGTTTGTTTACACTTTATGGAATAACCGGTTAGTTCAGGTTAGTATAGTAAATAATGCGTTGACATTGAGCGTGTAAATCTTTGTTTCTTAATTCCGGACTTATTTCGCTATCGATGGCCGACTCTGGCACCGACTCATATTCCTGTGATAATTCACCTTAACCTTATGTTTCAAATTGTCGCCAAAAAGACATACTGATATAAAATATAGGTACCAAGTAAAAACTTACTTTTCTGAAACCACACATTTATAGCAGAAAATGAAATATGTAAATTACAGTAAATCGTTTTAACCAGTCACGCCGCTGTCCGATTCCAAATATCTCCTACCTCAAACATCAAGTGATTTTAAAGCTGATAAGGGATCACCCAATTGGGAAAACCTTTAACTATTTGCTGTTCTTGTATATAGCATATAAATTTGTATTTGTATTCTGCTCTATTAATTTCCCCATCCGGAAAAAATAGTTTGCACTTTAAATGTGCTTTAAATTGCATTTGGGCGTCGACGGTCTATCGCCAGGGTGTTACCAGTTCTACAACGTTTTCGTAAGTGTAGGAACATAAGGGATTATTATTTGCTTTTTTTGTTTAATAACAGTAAAATTTCTTTTTAGTTTGATTTAAATTATTTTTGTATAAATAATATTCCTGAAGTACTAAAAAACTTATTATAAAATTCATGCTTGTTCCTTGACTTTAAAAATTTCTTGGTTCAAAGTATATTTGCAAACTAGCTCTCAAAGAGAGTTACGGACTATCAATTAAATACTGATATTAAAGAACACTTTTAATAATAAAAACTTAAAGAATTTTGAAAAAAAGATCTGACAACCCCGATTACGATGCCGCCCCTATCTCGAAGCTTTTTTATCGAGTTTTTCATTCATCGAACTGACTTTGAAAAAAGTATACTTACTATCTTTTCAATTCACTGATAAATATAATCAATAAGACAAAGCATGATTCAAAACATGTCTGACAGTGACGGTCAAACAACATTAAGCACTAAAACTAAAAAAGTTTAAAATGTAAACTTTTTG
Organism: Polydrusus tereticollis; assembly: GCA_963920685.1. Classification (NCBI taxonomy): domain Eukaryota; kingdom Metazoa; phylum Arthropoda; class Insecta; order Coleoptera; family Curculionidae; genus Polydrusus; species Polydrusus tereticollis. Next base: position 141,508,675 of record OY987328.1, read on the forward strand.
CACTTTCTGTTTTTGCAAAATCATTAATTTTTTGAATGCCAATACACATCAATATTTGCAAGACGGCAATGAAATCCAAACGAGATACAATTCCCAATAATACATTTAAGTAAAATTAATATTTTTTTCATGATTGATTTGTCCACTCTCATAAAGGATCTACCGCATCGTTCCACTAGTCAAAACATTTCTTTTTTATTAAGTTTCTGGAAAGTTTATTTTATCGTAATCAAAAACTAGGCAAAAATTATAATAAAATCGTTACAACAGTCGCTATCAACGAAACATTTGCAAAGTACCTGGAAGGCTTCAATATTATTAGTGACTTCCAGTATGGATTCTGTAAGTCAGTGTAGATCAACAGGAGCCCTTCTCGCTTATGTTACTCACATTTGGAAAAACGCAATAGAACATCGTGGGGAGTGCCGGGCGGTAGCACTGGACATTAGCAAGGCCTTTGACCAAGTATGGCATGAGGGGCTCCTAACTAAAGTGAGAGCATACGGAATGCCGGTTCAGTTTTGTTCATGACTGTCAAGCTTTTTTAAAGACCGTTCTCTGCGAGTGGCGGTGGATGGATTTCTTTCAGACACATTTAACATCAACGCCGGAGTCCCTCAAGGTTTCATATTGTCGCCCGCCCTGCTTTTACTATACATTAACGATATTTTGGAGAAAACTAAAACTAAAAATCCTATATAATATATATTCGCTGATGACAGCATACTTGTTTCATCCTTTACTTTGGATGCTTGGACATCGACTGCCAATGCACATTTCTATAGGTAGCAAGAGGTCTTACATCTCAACAAAAACCTGGAAGAAATTCTGTCTTGGGGTGACAGTAACCAAGTAGAATTTAACGCTAAAAAAACCCAGGAGGCAGTTTTTTCTAAAAAACTTAATATTGAAGAACCGGATATAGTCATTGCGGGATACTCGATTCCTTTGGATTCATCAATTCATTTATTGGACGTCAATTTGGATAGTCTTGGCATAGTCACGTCATAGCCTCGCAGAAGCTTGGAATACTTTTCCGAATTAAGAACCTCTATACACCCCAACAACTTTTGATACTCTATAAAGCCCAAATTCGACCATAGCTGGAGTACTGTTCGCATATTTGGGGCTCTGCTTCTAAACATACCCTGAGATTGCTAGATCCCATTAAAAAAAAATTCACTATAACGGTGACCATGATCTAACAAACAACCTGGAAAACCTTGAAGATCGAAGGCAGGTTGGCGACTTGAGCCTATTTTACAAATATTTTTATATTAAGTACGCAACTTTAGTTGCCCGCTTGATTTCACCCACAGCAGTGCATGGTAGAAATATACGATGAGTCACTGCAGCCTAGCCGTATGTGGTTCAGCTTAGTGTACCTCGAACGACACTGTTTAAAAATTCTTTCATCTGGAGAACGTCATCACTCTGGAACGACCTTCCTGAGGCCGTGTTCCCCATCGAGTATAATCTCCAAAGATTCAAGACCAACGTGAATCGTTTCCTGCGCATACGCACCGCTCGGCGAGCGCCATAAAAGATTAATTCTGCCGTGCTATGCCTTATTATGAAAAAAAAGCAAAAAAAAAATTATATTTAAGATTATTTCGATAATAAAAAGTAACCCCACCTTCTCCCCCATCCCTATCCACTCTTATAACATTATACCCGGGGATAGATATTGCGCTGTCGGGGATTCCGGATAATCCTATAAAGTCATATTCTTCTCTAAGATAAAATCATAAAAAGATCGAAAGCTGAAGGTAAGGAGCGCACACTAAAGTGAGCAATAGTGAAACTTCTTTGTCCTCTCATACTTCAAATTAAATTCCCCTTGTCTGCCTACACTGTGACTGTAAATGTGACTGTAAATTTTGTATCCTCATTATTACAAAAGTGCGCCTTGTATATCCGGCAGCATTTGCAAAATAATAACTATTTACCTAACAAGTGCGAAAAGTGATACTTTTTTTGCTCAGCACTGGTACCAATGGTAAAAGTATTGACTTTCCGCACACTCGTAGAAGAAAAATATGTTTTTGAAAAATAATATACTATGCCTATATGTATTTTTGATAATAGAAAAAAAATAGATTTTGTATATTTTCTCTTGCAATTCGCGCTTTACGAATTCGCCCTAGATCCGTCACTGAACTTTGGCAATCCCTCTCTAGTCGATCATTCTACATTTCTCAGTCATCTTACCCTCTGCCATGATACTGGAGTTTTATACGATCCTTCCAATTCCCGGTTTGTTCATGTCTTTGTCCGATAACCATATATTTTGTGTTATATTGGTTCATCCCCAATCCGAATGTCCTTGCCTCTTATTATATTTATCTTAGGACCTTTACTAGTTAATTTGTTGGTCTTACTATGTTGCTATTGTTAAACCATCTGCACCGGTCCTGCGTTGTTAGTCCTTGTTAAATATCGTCCCATCGTTTTTATTTTACTATTTTTTATTAATACAGTTTTTTTGCGATACCTGAAGCATTCCTTCATATATTGTTCACCTCTTATTCTCTCCTATGCTTGCCCGAAGTCGATGAATAACGCATAGAGTTCTGTTTTACATTCATAGTTAGTAACTTGTATTTCTTTATGTTGAAAATTGGATTTATCGTTGCTGTATTATTTCTAAAACCGGCTTGGTATTCCCCTAAGACCTTGTCAGTGTGTGTATATTAAATATTATCCTCTTTATTTGTCCTAATACTTCGAAACAGGTGTCTAAAAGTGCTATGCCACCATATTTTCCATACAATGCTGAGTGCCCTTTCTTTTATGTCCCCATGTAAAATATCTCTAAATAAATATTTAAAGAATGAGGTGCTAAACAAGCTCATTTTTAGTTTTCTACTTTCCAGGGTTATTTACCTGAGGTCTTGTCCCTATGGCATTTAGTATGTAAATATATTCCCTAAAATAATATTTTTCCTAAAACTTCCTGTCTGGCACTCGGGCCAACAGCACTTTTTCAATGGATCATGAAATATGGAGTTTGTGAGGCGAAAAGACCCATAGAATACTAAGTTACGATATTAATGCAATTTGAATGTAAAAAGCAAACCTGAAATGAAATACTAAAGAGGAAATTTAAACCCAGTGTTCCTGATATTTATTACAACTTTGCAATATACGTTAAATCCTTGTTTAAACGATTCAAATTTATTACTTCCAAAAATCCAGTGGCCTTTTATTGTCGTTATTAGTTTAGAAGGATAACTCAAGTAGCCAGCGTCGCATCTTTAGTGTGGGGAAAAGCTTAGTTAGAATGCTACCTTTGTACTGAAGCTTCAATTTTGATGACCAAAAAGTACTGATATCTCTTAAATTATTGTCTGTAGCGAATCGTTTACACACTAAGTGCAACTGCATTAAGAAGACAATGATTATGATTAATAATGTAATAATGGGGTATACAGGATGTTTATTCGAATTGCAAAAAAATTCAGGATGAGTTTTCTCGCTTAAAAATATGAAAAAAGAAGTTTCTATAAACCTATATCCGAAACCTAGGTTCTTCAATGTTTCTTTACCTCAGAAGAAATTCCTTTCACATCTATTGTTTATTCGTTGTTACTATTTAGCTCTATGGTTTGCAGAAATTTGTAATAAGCTCTTTGCTTCGAGTTTTGTGATCCCTATGAATTTAATTCAGAAGTTATGTTGCAAAAATTTTGGAGCGTTTTTGTTATACAGGGTGTCCCATCACTTATGGGCCGTAGAGCAACTAGAGATACCTGACATCAAACTAGACCGATTAAGTCATATAAGTTTTTCGAAATGTTACTCGTTCTAGAAATACAGGGTGTTGAATGTGAAAGTTTATTTTCGAAAAAAAAGTTTGCAGTATTATGTTTTTATGGGTAAGAAATAAGAATTTGTAGAAATTTTTAAGATTCACACAAGAGGGCGCTAGTTACATACACTGGGTTTCATAAATCAATGATTTTTTTTCTTACCTGCGATATTAGGTGTGTTTAAACTAAAGTTTCTTATGTAAGGGCAATTTCTAAGCTAAAAAGGTATACTCGCCTGATCTTAATTACTCTAACCGTTTTCGAGATATTTCCGTTTCAACATCACAAAGCATACAAAAAAAAAATTAATTAAATTCATATTTTAATTATCACAACGCAATAAATTAGAAATAATGCAACAATAACAAGAAGCTCAATTTAGTAAATGTTGAAAGTGGCCACCGTTGACCTTAATACACTTTATTAAACTTTTAACTAAGTGGCATCTCACTTTTGGGAAAGTGTCTTGCTTGTTTTTAATCACATTAGCGGCTTCCCCAATTTTTTTGTAGAAGTTCATCGCGTGTATTAATTTCGCCCTTATAAACTGATAACTTCATGTGTCCCCACAAATAGAAATCAAGCGGGTTAATATTTCTGAACTGGGCCTCTGTGTGTTGCCACATTTATTTTTTCCGCGATCAGAATCCCAATATCGGAATCGCCGTGTTATTCTAAATGCATGTATGACTGATTATGGCAACGTCGTCTCTTAAGTTCACAATTAATTATAACACAATATAATACAAAATTTAATATATGCATAAAAACATTTACTTATACAATATTTTTATTCTGCCGCTTCATAGATTTAGTGATTCGTATTAAATGAGTCACTGACAGAATTTGTGAAGTTTGGGTGTAGTTAACTATCAGAATAAGACATGCTGACGGTGTCCGTCGAACGAATTTTTATCATGGCATATTCGACATTTTGAAACATTCTAATAAATTGTGAGAATTTGCCAACCGCAAAACAAAAATATAAATTTAAATGGGAGAAACCTGCTGTTTTGTTTAAAGTATTTTAGACATTAAAGACCCAACTAGAAATAGGATTATAAAATACATGCTTTATAACACATTTAAAGCACTTGTCCTTTAGAAACCTCCCCGCATCGCGGCTTATTTTCTAACATGGATGCATACGCTTAAATTTAATGATGCTTTAATTGAATATTCTACTAGGTGCATAATATGCGGAACAAGAAATGCTACTCTGTCCTTAAGAATGGTTGTCGAAATTTCGCAATCGTTTTTCTTCAAACCTAGAACCAACTTTGCGTTCATAATTTCTAATCCTGTGACATATATTACTTTGAATATATATATCTATATATCTGTATATCTGTCGCTCTAAGCTCTAAGCTATATCGGCCTTTCATCATTATTAAAGCTAGTTGAAATTTTATTTTAAAAAAATAATAAACAGGCGGTAGATAAATTTTGGGCTTTGCTACATATGTAGATCCGCCCGCATATACTTTATAAACATACAAAAAAATCCACAAAGCACTTTGTGAAATTTAATTTTAAAAAAGACAAGAAAAATATATTAGATCTGTTTTTAACTCCGTGACGCCTTTCAAAAAAGCATTTGTTGAAAGCGGATACAATGGAAATATAAAGTTTATTGTAACACGTGGAGCATTTTATTATATTTCGTGGTGCGTTGTAACACTAGAAACATGATAGCTATTAAATGCAATATTTGTTTGCTGATGTGTAATAACAAAGGAATCGTTAAATGTATCTATAATTTATTAAATAGTAGACTTATATACAGATCTTTTACGTTATTTTAATAATAAATTAACATTGTACTCAAGAAACAACTAAAAGAAAAAATTATTAAGGAAAATAAATAAATAATTATTATATAAATAAATAAATAACACCATAAGATAAACCTCCAGTCAAAATGAATCACCGACAGGACCAAACCATAATTAATGGAAACAAATTTAAGTTCATTCGAACTAACATGAACTAATAATAATAATAATATTTAGAAATTATTATTAAAATTTTAACACGATTGTTGTTTTGATCCTTATTATAAATCAGACCTGTACAATAATGGTGATTTCATTCAAGTGAAGTTTGACATTTAATTTAATTGCTTATTAAAATGTTTGCAATTTTGGTTCTTCAATAAAAATATGCCAGATTTTTAAAGCCCGAAGTACTTTGAGACAACCTAGTTCTAGAAAATGAATATTTTGGTTCTCTCGGAATTATTATTATATTAACCACACTATACACCGAAAACTTTCCACCCAGGTTTATTGTCTTGTTAATAAATAAATTAAGATTCGCTCGAACACGGGAACCTTAGTTCACAGGGGAAATATTTTTTGCTATTTTCACCCCTACGAGGGGGTGACTGTGTGTGTTTAAAATCCTAAATGGAAAGGGGGGCGTCGAGTGATACCTTATTTTAAAGGGAATTCAATTACCTTCCCAACGCGACATTGCTCGTTTAAATCGAGTGAATAGCTCCTGAGAAATAGGGCGAAAAAAAAGGAAAATTTAAAAGTAATAAAATTTATTACCGTTTGTATCAATTAAGTAAATGTTGAAAATGTCCACCTCCAACCTCCATGCAATTATAAATGCACTGTTAAAAATGTTCGCGAACATTATGAAGCATTGCGGGAGTTATTTGTCGGCACTCGTACACTACTAATTGCAGATATTGGTCGGATTCCAACCCTAGTATTTTTAGAGAAGTACATACTCGACATCCCGAAAAATTAAATGTGTGGGCTGGAATTTTTAAGGACCGTATTATTGGGCCGTACTTTATACCTGGCAATTTAACAGGTGACATGTACCTAAACCTGTTGGAAACCACTATTAACCCTGCTTTAATGAATGCCATAGAAGAAAATGACCGTTATCGGTCAGAAAATATTTACTTTCAGCAAGACGGAGCACCCCCGCATTATGCGTTCCCTGTTAGACAGTTTCTGGATGAAAATTTTCCAGGAAAATGGATTGAAAGAAAAGGTTCTATTGAATGGTCTGCAAGATCTCCTGATTTGACGCCACTGGACTTTTTTTGTGGGGACATTTAAAGTCTAAAATTTATGCAACCCAACCCAATTCTTTGGAAGACTTGCGACAACGAATAGTGTACGAGTGCCGACAAATAACTCCTGCAATGCTCCATAATGTTCGCGAACATTTTGAACAGTGCCTTTACAATTGCATGGAGGTTGGAGGTGGACATTTTCAACATTTACTTGATACAAACGGTAATAAACTTTATTACTTTTAAATTTTCTTTTATTTTTAGCCCTATTTCTCAGGAACAATTCACTCGATTTAAACGAGCAAGGTCGCGTTGGGAAGGCAATTGAATTCCCTTTAAAATAAGGTATCACTCGATTCTTTCTATTTAAGATTTTAAGGGTGAAAGCCACCCCGTCGTAGGGGTTTAAGCAGGGGGGGTGAAAATAACAAAAAATATGTCCCCCTGAGAGCTAAGGTTCCCAAGTTCGAGCGAATTTTGATTTATTTATCAACAAGACAATAAACCCGGGTGGAAAGTTTTCGGTGCGCCACCCTGTATAATATCGATTCGCATTATAGGGACGCTCACGGTCAAAGCAGAGTACAAATATCACCGAGTAAAGTCACTCACCCAAAATCGTTTGATGTTTTTACATCAAAACCAGAAAGCCGACCCGAAAACTACAGCGCGTTCAGTTTCTCGTCAGCTGCTGCACAGGAGGGGGTCGATAGGTTATTGGTCAAAGCATGCTTAGCTTAAGTTCCGCGCAAATATTTTTCAGTTAGTTGCAATAGAAGTATTCGCACTAACTTCAGCGCAGGAATTCTCGAAAAGAATATTAATACCTGTATGTGACTTGGTCAATGTGAATACAAAAGCGAGATTTTAGTTCATCAGCCATGGATAGGAATGAAATATTAATTAAAATGGTCCCTAAGCACCCTCAATTGTATCCACAGCAATGGACATCCCATGGTTCATCCGTAACGTAGATCTACAAGGAGATATCAAACACACCCTCTCATCCAATATCTCCACGAAAGAGGAACCAAAATCCTCACTGCCACCCTCAACCATCACAACCCGCTCATTAGACAAGTCTCCGACTATGATATAGGTGCCCCGCACCGACACAAACGACCCCGACACCAACTCCTTTAGTTGTAGCTACACACACCACCCCCCAGTGCCCCCCAGATATTTCTCTCAAAAGCCTTCTAAAAACCCACATACCCGACTCCATGTGAACAGCGCAGATTGCTGTTAATTGTAAGACCCTGCAAAATGGACCGCAGGGGGGCGAGGCAGGCAAGCCTAGGGGGAGTGGGCGGAGATCAGAGCTCGTGATAGCTCTGGCCGGCGATAACACCTTCAAGGTGGGCTCACATTACTACTACTGAATTGTATCATTATCACACAGTTATCATCTGCTTCGCATTCTTGTGCCTCATACTATGACCTATATTAACCAGAGGATGCACGATGATGATAATTTAATCATTATAATAAAATTACCCGATGTTACAATATTTTTGCGAAGTCAAATTTAGTTTTCAAAACCATTCTGACTTGCGTATAATGGCAATGTAGAATATAATAAGTTCATTTTTGGGTTAGATCATTTGCATTATACATATAGCATGTACAGTACATACTTCAATCATACTGCCAGTTGCTCAGTTCTCTAAAAAATGTTTTGTTTTTTTTTAATGTCGTTTTTAATTTTTTCGAAAGTGCTGATACAATTTTAGTTCATTATCTATTAGTTCATAATTGATTTGTGATGGGCTACATGCTTGGTGAAATGGATATTCCATGGTAGAGGAAACTAAAGTCTTACTTGTTATATTTCACAATTATAATTCAGTTGCCTGACACGTGTTTCGACCCTTTATCGAAAAAGTACAAGACAATACTAAATTCTACGTGTAGTTACAAAGTTAATATCTAAGTAATAGTAATGGTAAACATGTCAACATGTCATTGAAATAAAATTAGGGAGATGAAGTGAATTGGCAGACTATGGGTTATTTTGGTCCTTAATTTTCAGGTATTGGCCAAAGGTACAACTAAGTTGTATGATTATGGAGGTATTTACATCTAAGTAATAAAATTAAGAAAATGATAAAATATTGTGTATATAATTATGGGTTATTTATGTTCATAATTATTGACAGTGTTTATTGTATATTTATCCTAAGTTATTAGACTATTAAGTAGTAGATTGGCACCTGAAGGTATTTCAATTTGATTATTAACAACATTACATCGATTTTTTAAGGCTTTTTTGATTGCTAATGTTTCTAATAGGTTAAGTTTTCTACCCTTGTGTTGAGTATATATCGGTTTTATTTTGTTGGATATTGAGTGGTTTTTTATTATACAGTGGTCCGCTATTCCTGTTACATTTTGTTATAACACGTGTCAGGCAACTGAATTATAATTGTGAAATATAACAAGTAAGACTTTAATTTCCTCTACCATCTATTAGTTCCTTATGCGAGGTGTGTGTTCTCCCTTACTTTTACGATTATGGATGTACCCAACATTTTCCGTTTACTGGTAATATTTAATTTCCTTTTTTCTTCCTCATCTAATGATATTGCCAACTTGGTAACTGAAAAGTTTTTAGACATGATGAACTCTGAGTGAGTATGTGAACACTAAACAAAATCAAGGGAGCGTGACTAGAACGTGCCTTGACGATGAGCGTTTCTATAATGCGAATCGACCTTTAAGAACCCTTAAAGATCTTGCTTGTCCTTTAAAATTTATCCATATATAAAATACCTTGTAAACTAACATAACAAGAAGATGATAAAGGTAGCAAGTTAAAAAAAAATATATCTTACGTTTCATTTGACAAAGTTTTCCAAGAAAAGCCTTCTTGATATAAAAAAAAGCATTTTCACCAGAGAACTTTTCATGTAAAAAATTTGTATTCATTCAACTTATTTTCTTTCTACTGTAATGTAGATATTTAGATATACATTGTACATGTATTTGTATAAAAAAAAATTAAAAAAGATTTTTCATTAAAAGTGACAAAAAATGCGTCAAGAACATATACAGGGTGTCCCAAAATTAAGGGGCTATACTTTACCACCATATTCTCCGGCTAAAAATAGTAAAATTTTTTCATATGCAGAAATGCTTGTTAAGGGAGCTACCACCCCCTCGAATGGGGAACCCTGAAATCGTTTTTTTTTTTAAATATCTTCGAACTCGTTCATAATTAAATTTTAAAATTAGGTATGGTTATAAACTTTTAACGATAAATCAGTTTCTGAATTCAGAATGTCAAAAATTTAGTCATAGGCGTCACATATCGGGGTAGTTAAGGGTTAAAATAATCCCATTTTTTCAACCAGTCGTTTTTTTTTATTATTTTCTTAATAATTATGAAATTTCAAAGTATTCTGCGTAAAAAAGGTACCCTTAGTCCACCTTAATAGGACTTACAGTTTTTGAGCAAAATCGTTTTAAACAAAATCACGTCCATAAAGGAGGTAATTAATAAGAATAATAATCAAAGTGAAATTTGTGAATAGAAGGCCATGGATTAAAATTAATATTTGTTTCCTTTGACATTTCTGTGTTTGTCTGCTGTTAATTACTGTTCTAAAATTAGACATAATAAATAAGAAAATGCAAAATTTTTCAAACCACGGGCTTACCGATATCCATTTTGTATACGGATATTGTAATGGGCGTTCCTTGGATGCGGTACAGGAATATCGCAGAAGTTTTCCGCAACGGAGACATCCTGGACGTAAAGTATTTTGGAGGGTTCATAGAAATTTGATGGAGAATGGTTCGTTAGAACGCCTTCGTGGGCAAGAACGACCTAGGGGGGACTATGATTTGGGAAATGCACTTCAACAATAGTAGATAATCCTCAACTTGGACTCAGACCATTGGCTACAGAAGTCAACATTCCAAAATCAATTGTAAGGCGTTTTACTTTACCATATTGCTATCCATAATTATTACGAATATTTATTTCAGATAGGAAGGATGACTCAGACGCAAGGTCTTCCACCATATAATTACCAAAGGGTTTAAGAGCTGTTGCCTAGAGATTTCCCACCCAGAATCGAGTTATGTCGGTGGATTTTGGAACATCAAAATTTGTTAATCAAAATGATGTGGCTGAAGTATTTAATTCTCGTAACACTCACTTTTGGCACGATAAAAATCCAAGAGCAGTCCGAAGAACTAATTTTCAATATAGATTCTCTGTCAATTTGTGGGCGAGAATAATTGGAAATCAGTTAATTGGTTCAATTGAAATGCCCAATAATTTAACCAGCGAGAGATATTTGGCCTTTCTTCAAAATCAGTTAGCAGGACCATTGGACGAAGTACCCTTAAGGTCCAGGTTGGGGATGTATTTCCGAGAAGACGGTGCCCCTACCCATTTTGCACGGCCTGCTCGTAACTGGTTAGATGAGAATTATTATCCTGAAAGGTCGATAGGCAGAGGTGGACTAGTATCCTGGCCAGCGGGATCGCCGGACTTAAATCCAATCGATTATTATTTTTGGGGTCATAATATGTGCAACATAGTTTATGCAACGGAGGTGGATACCCGTGAGGATCTGCTTCAGCGAATTTTTCAAGCTGGAAATGAAATAAGAAGGAATCCTTTTCAGATTCTTCGGGCAACTCACAACATTCGCCGTAGAGCTGGACTTTGTATCAAAGAAAATGGGGGTATATTTGAATACCTTCTCAAGGAGTAGTTCTTGGTTTAAATTTAAAATTTATTCTTCAAAAAATTTTTGTTAAACAACTCTATTTCATGTCGCATTATGACTCTCTATATAAGTTGTCATATTTATTTCGTTTTTAGCTTATTAAGTTTCGTAAGAGGCCTAAGAGCTAACTGTGTATATTTAAAAGCATTTACTTTCATTAATTTTGTAGTTTCTAGAACATTTTTGATAAAAATGCTTTAAGGATAATTTTATTAATTAACTCCTTTATAGACGTGATTTTCTTTAAAACGATTTTACTCAAGCTGAACTAGGGGTATCTTTTTTACGCAGAATACTTTGAAATTTCATAATTATAAAGAAAATAATAAAAGAAAAAACACTGGTCGAAAAAATGGGATTATTTTAACCCCTAACCACCCTGGTATGTGACGCCTATGACTAAATTTTTGAAGTTCTGAATTCAGAAACTCATTTATCGTTAAAAGTTTATGACCATACCTAATTTCAAAATTTAATTATGAACGAAAATATTAAAAAAAAAACGATTTCAGGGTTCCCCATTTGAGCTCCCTGAACAAGCATTTCTGCACTTAATATTAATATGAAAAAATTATATTATTTTTAGCCGGAGAATATGGTGGTAAAGTATTGTCCCTTAATTTCGGGACACCCTGTATATTGTGGTCGGTTTCGTTTAATTAATTGTTAAATTTGAATTTTCAAAATAAATAATTTAGAATTAGAAGAACTTAGAAGGCTGTCAATTAAAATCCGGCTGGTAAAGCTATTATTTTCTTAATTTTCATTCTTTGTCTAATTTACTTGAATTAGAATAGTAAAATATTCTTTATTTAAGTAACTCTGTTCCTATAAACTAAAGCGTTGCAATGAAAATAAATTATTTTTCAAACATGAAAAAATTAATTAGCTGTTTAGTTTTCTAGCTGAAACAAGTTTATTTATATCATTGTAAGTAGTGAGCAATGCTGGACTAGGTTGATTAGCGGTCAAAGATGGACATTCATCGTGAGCAAGACATTCTTCGCCATCTTGACCGTCTTTGGCTGCTTTCATGTACTTGAAGAATCTTAAAATATCTGGATTGTCGGATGATGGTTTACGTAATTCGTTGAGTTCCCTAAAATATAAAAATAACACAGAAAACATAACAAAATGCTAACTATTGCTATACTAATACTGGATATTAAATCCTGGAAATACAACAGATTATGTGCTTCAAAGCTCATTAAATATAAAATATTGTGAAGATGGTAATACGAAAATTGTGGGATTGTTATTTATTTTTATTTTTTATTGGCAGTTTATTCTTGATGCTTGCGCAACAAAATATCCATGAAACCAGCACAATATATTCAGATTCTTACCTGCTTAATTGAGCTGACACCAAATTGCTGTATGGAGCATATTTTGCGGGATTGGCGTACATCATACAAACAAGCCTTTCACGACATCTTTCCGTTTTAGGACCTTTATCACTTCCTAGTCCTAGTTGCTGAAAGACAGCATCCAGTCTGGATAAAAGTGGACTATAAAACGGATCGTAGCTGGTCAACAGCAACGAGGATGAGGGTATCTTGTGGAAGACCTTGTAGTCTGTTTTTTTATTTGGTCTACGGAGGTAGTAGTTATCATTTATAGTGGGTGCTGAATATACTCTGTTGTGGGCAAAGTCAAATCTGAAAACAATACTCATAAGGGTAATAATAATAAATGGCCTTATTTAAAATAATTGCAAGTGAAGCAGAATGCGGAATGCCGGATGCTGGAATAGGGTGGGTCATTATGGACACAACGATTGCTCCGAAGGTGGAAAGAAAGGTCATACCGAGATTTCACTCTCATTGCTCTGATTTGCTACATTGAAGGGTCTTGCATGGCCGGAACTGAATCATCAGGGACAAAAGGATACTTGGAGAACATCAACATACCCACTGAGAATATGCACATCAGTCTTTCAAGCAGACGTATATGTTATCTTTTCGGTGGCACGATGGAGGTCATGGATCATCGAGAGCGGACTACCCAAATTTACTCTGATAGCTCAAGGTAGTCTATCAACCTAGGAGTAGTTTGACTTTCGTGCACGAGTATGTGGACGTACTTTCGAAAACTTGCTGAAGACAAACATGATTTCTTGATCTTAGTTCCTGGATATTGCGGAGTTGCGAGATTACCGACGAGCTCGTCAGACTTGGGATTGGGGCTTCCTACTTAGTACCCGAACCAGCACTAGGTGGGGTGCCTCTGAAGTAGTGGGCTATGAAATTCTCCAAGAGGGAATCTTAAACTTTTTTGTGCGCTTGTAAGGCTCTGGGAAGATTCAGACGTCAAATTTTTGAGACAGTTGTGTTTCGAACGGAGGAAGTCAGGACTCTTGCCTGAAATAATATCTTAATATTCATGAGGTCAAGCATGTATGACAACGGCCTTGGTGGTTGAGTTGATGCGGAAAACTCAGGGGTAGGCAAAAAGGATCGCCTTTGGTCTACTTATCAGGTCCATGTCTCACAGCTCACCTACTAGAACTACTACTAAAATAAAATTGAGGTCAAGAACTGGAATTATGTTTCTTATATTCTATATACAAAGAGAATAAACGCGAAGGTCGATCACTGATACAATTATCTTATTGTATCATTAGTTTTCTATGGTTCTGATTACTTTTTAATTATGTACTGTTGACAGCATTTTGAAATAAAATCACCTGATACTAACCTAAATTTGCTGATAAACTTAAAATGAAATCCTATAGAATCTTAATGTAATTTATGAGTAAATCCAGAGCTTTGGGATAAAACATGCATCCCAAGCTCTGAAAATAGTTTAGTGAGCCTGAATCAATATCAGTGATGCATCAAATATGAGATATGGACATAAAACGAGACTTATATCTTGAAATGCATTATGGCATAAATTATTTTACGGAAATTGTTGGGAGGATGTTTTGGTAACATTAACTTATCGTTAGTATCACTATCCTTATAGTTTTATTATATCGGCTTGGGAATAGTGGAAATTTAAAATTTACCGAAATTTTTTGCATGAACCTTATTTCGAGGTCTCCAGCGAAAAATATAAACATGATGATTTCTTTATACAAAATCAAAAAAAGATGCTGGCTATTTGGTTTGAACCTGAGCCATGAAATAAATACAGAGTAGCAAAAAAGTCGCGCATATTGCCTGTCACTTTTGAATTACCTCGTATACGAAAAAGTGACCTTCATGAAAGCTGTTCAGTAAATCATTCCTCACATTTCTACCTGCATGAATTTTTTCTGTCTGGAACACCCTGCATATGATTGCATATTTGGATTCTACTGGGAAAACTCTGAGTTTTTTGTATTTCAAATTTTTATTTACTTAAATTTGTAACAAACTTTATAATAACAAAATAAATAGCCTCGAAAATTGAACAACTTAACATCGGAATAATAAACAAGTGAAACCTTTTCAGTGGATCAGGTGTTTAAAATGACCACCATTTTCTGCTAAGCAGAGCGCCAGTCGATCCCTGAACCCGTCTACAACGTTTAAAGGGAAGTCCTCTGGAATGACCCGATTTTCAGCACTAATTCTGACTTTTAAAGGTTCTAAGTTATTTGGACGGTTAACGTAGACTTTATTCTTTAAGTGTCCCCACAAAAAGAAGTCGAGCGGGCTTAAGTCCACCCTTCTGCCTATCCAACGTCCTGGAAATTGTTCGCTTGTGTATTGTCTAACATTTGCCGCATAATGCGCAGGTCCTCCATCTTGCTGGAACCATACCTGTTCGTTTATGCCATTATTTACACCCGGTAAAACTATTCTGCAAGAAGGAATGATGTGATTCCTGAGGAGGTTTAGATATTTTTCGCCATTCAAATTATCACCTATGAAAAAAGTTCCACAATATGCCCGCCCAAACATTAACTTTTTCGTGCCTCTGAGTATGACCTTCCTGGAACCAGTGAGTATTCTCAGCAGACCAATAACGATAAATGTGCCTATTAACAATGCCATTAAAATGGAAAGTAGCTTCATCCAAGAAAATTATATTTGTTGCGAAGTTATTATCGTTATTGCATCTTTCCATCATCAGCTCACAAAATTCAGCTATTTTATCAAAATCGTCCTCGTTTAACTCGTGCACCAACTTTATCTTGTAGGGATGCAACTTCTCCTGCTTCAACGAAGTTTTCTTTGACTAATGAGACACAATTAAATCCATTGCCATTGGCCTGGATGATTGTGTTGGATTTTCATGTATTGAGAGCATGATATCAAGTTTTGTCTCCCCCGGTTGCAGTTTTAAGTCGACCTGATCTAGCGGCTTCCCTAACACTGCCTGTTTCTCAAAATTTCTTTACCACTCAACACACTGTTGACTGATTTATTCGAGGCCTATTTGGATAGAATTCATTGAAAAGTTGACAACCCTAATCTTGCGATCTCTTCATATTTCCGTAATTTCCATAGTGTTAACAAATAAGAAATCAGACAACAGAAAATTAAACAGGAACTCAAAATTGATACCTATTAGGTCGCTGTCATGAAAACACCTCGACTCAACTGGTAGGTATTAGGTATGAATAATTTTAATTTTAATTTTTAATTTTGAGCTGTCATTATCTCGGAAACGCTTGCAGATAGGTGAAAATCTGGAATACAAAAAATTCAGAGTTTCCCCAGTAGATTCCAAATATGCAATTATATGCAGGGTGTTCCATTTAAAAAAAGGAAGTTGGTCTTTATGGCAACTAAAGCAGAAATTACACAAATAATTCATGCAGATAGAAATCTGGGGAATAATTTACTTAACAACTTTCATAAAGGTCACTTTTTCGTAAACGAGGTAATTTAAAAGTTACAGGCATAATGCGCGACTTTTTGCTACTCTGTATTTATTTCATGACCCAGGTTTAGCATCTTTTTTCGATTTTGTACAAAGACATGGCCATGTTTTTATTTTTTGCTGGAGACCTCGAAATAAGATTCATGCAGAGAATTTCGGTAAAATTTAGTAGTAGATTATCAATGAAGTCAAATTTGAAGCAAAAAAACATAAAGTGCTCTGTACACGTAAACGGTAAAACAAAACAATTATGTTATTTACCCCACCCCCAAATTCAGTTTCGAATGGCCTCCCTTACGAGATATTAGCCAACATTTTAATAAATATTGTTATTGTCACAATAATTAATCGTTATGCTCAATTTATCAAACATATTTTATTGTTATGTCTATAATAATACAAATTGGGTAAATAATAAAATACGTTAAATCGAATATATCAATTACTCCATTTATATGACCATGAACAATATAATAGTTTTTATTATTTTTTCAGTTAAGTTCATTATTTCTATCAGCTTGGCAGGTAAATAATTCAACCTATTAAAACGTTATGCTCTGTAAAACAAAATAAGTTATCAAAATGTTCTCCTTAATAATTGCCCTTATTGTTTTATCTGAAATTAAATTTTGTCATGAAATAGTAGTTATTATATTGAGCACTGGCCCGAAACAATCATATTTTGTTATGTTGAGAATTATGCACTGAATTGGGATTATTTTAATTGCTGTTCATATAATTTTACGAAATATGACGCTCCAGTTTCTATAGAGGTTCTTATCGTCGCGTCGTAATAAAACTAGGATATTTAGAATTTATCAGCTTCACACAGGAACCGGCAGAGACTTAACCTAAAGATCTATAGAGAGTGTCCGGAAATTTCGTCGGTCGATTTGTAAATAGATTTTTAAAATAAATATTAGGTAATCAAATACCAAACTTTAAACCCTCGTTGTCTTTCTTTTGCAATAAAACTCCTAGGAATGCTAAGGCATCTTTAAAATTTTTCAATAATTAATTCAATAAAATATAAATAAATATTTTGCATTAAAAAAATACATTAAAAATTCGATATACCGGGTGATGCATGGCTTAGTTGAACATAGGAAATCCCATGTAAATTTTGAGGTGGCTAAATATTGGCTTCCCTGTACATTCTAGAGAAAAATTGTATTATAATTTTTTGAAGAAGTCGGTAGAATAAACTCATGTGCCAAGTTTGAATACATTTTAATTAGTTAATCCTAACTTATTTAATTAAATGTGATTGCAAAATTACGAAATTCTCATAGTTTAGGTAATACAGCAAACACCAGCAAATAATTTCTATGACGCTGTTGTCAAAAATTAGCGTAAAGCTGGACATAACGAATGAAGATTATTTTACATTAAAAACACATTTTCGTTTTATCAATCCGGCAATCACACATCCAAAATAACAAACGCCATAATGTGTTTCTTATTAAGCCTTTAATTTAACATAACATACCTAAGACTACAGACTTTCACCAAAACATTAATTAATTAAATGTTTAATTAACCCTCCAATAACAGTTAAACAATATCCTAACTGATCCTAAAATGTATTTCTATATTTTTGATATTGAGAAATTCTGTCACATTCTAACGAATTACAGTTTATTAGCTGGTCTAGATTTTCAAATTTTATATCTTTACAAATAATTCTTTTTAAGTGGCCCTACAGAAAGAAGTTTTTTGGCGAAAGGTCAGGAGACCTGGCTGGCCAAAGGATTAGATGCCGTGGGCCAATAATATTTCGGTTGAAAATATTTTTTAAGTATTAAAAACACTTAAGGAAAACAATAATTTTCGATTTTCACTATATTTTAATAAATAAACACATAACAGCTGTTTCGGTACACTGTACCTTCTTCAGATGTGAGTACTTTAATACTAAAATTACCAATATTAGGGCAACAAGAATAAGGCTTAAACTACCTGCTAAATTATTATGGGAAAATACGTGTATACAAATTTAATAATGGTGATCTATTTAAATCTAATTGATCGTTTAGTAATATGTTGGAATTTTTAAGTTTATTTATTTCTAACGTCTCAAGGGTATTTAATTTTCGACCTTTGTTTTCTACATGTAAAATTGTATATTCATCATCAAAATTATGTGACTCTTCTAATAAATGATTGGCGTAATTAGAATCCCTTTTATTTTTCAAAAAACATCTTTAATGTTCCTGTATACGTTTTTTAAACGGTCTTCCTGTTTGTCCTATATACACCTTATCACAAGAACCACATTTATTAAATTTGTATACACGTATTTTCCCATAATAATTTAGCAGGTAGTTTAAGCCTTATTCTTGTTGCCCTAATATTGGTAATTTTAGTATTAAAGTACTCACATCTGAAGAAGGTACAGTGTACCGAAACAGCTGTTATGTGTTTATTTATTAAAATGTAGTGAAAAACGAAAATTATTGTTTTCCTTAAGTGTTTTGAACATGGGTTTTCATCAAGTAAAGGCCTCATCAATCATGTTTTTCAAGTATTCCCTAACCATGAGAGAATTATCGGCAGGACAACCATCAATTTGATACCAAATCTCCTGATTTTCGCGTACATCTAGTGCGGATTCAATTCGGTTTTGTAGTAAGTCCAAATAGGTTACTGCTGTAGGGTTGCCTTCCATAAAAAAATGCTCCAATAATGTAATGTCCTACAATTCCCGCCCAAACATTTATTTATTGTGGATATTACGTCCGAGAATGAACAAGACGATGTTCATATACTACAATACCGGCAATTTTGAACATTTGGTTCGTTGTTGAGGGTGAATGTACTTTCATCGGTGAAACAAATATTTCTCAAAAATCCCTATTATTATTTGCTCTTTTCATTACCTCAAAACAGAATACCATTCTCCGTTCTTCATCACTTTTCACTAGCTCTTGATGTTTTTCATACTTGTATTGAAAACATTTTTTTTTTTTTTTTAAAGTACACAACACTGTGGTTTGATGTATTCCTACGGCTTGCCCAAGAATCCTCGTGCTAATTATTTTATTTTCGTCCACGTGCAGTAAAATATCAAGATCTTCATTATCCCTTTCTTCAGCTCTCTCTTCTGAGTTGAGAATTTACAGTTATTTATTACAATGCCTTTGGACTCAAATTTACTAATGATCGGTTTAATTAATGAAATTGAAGGGATAGACTTATCAGGGAATTAAACTGAAAACATTTTAGACACTGCTCTTAAACTGTCTCGTGTATACTTAATACCACTTAATCATAATTACTTTTCGTTTTGTCAATGCCAAATAATAATTTGCTGGTATTTGCTGTATTACCTAAACTATGAGAATTTCGTAATATTGCCATCACATTTAATTGAATAAGTTAGGATTGGCAAATTAAAATTCATTCAGACTTGGTACATGGGTTTACTATATCGGTCTTATGTGGTGTTCTAACCGTTCAATTACGGGTCAACACTTTAAAAATAGGACAGACCGACAGTAGTAGAAACCGAAAAAAAAACAAAAAAACATGAGGGGTATAATTATTACGAATAAGAGTATGACACTCACTGAACCCGTCGCTTTATTTTAAAGGGTCCGAAAGACTCAGTTTGGCCTTCAGTGAAATTGTACAGGTTAAAACGATCAGTTTGAACTGATCTGGTCATGTGTCCACACATTTAAACTTAACCTTTAGCGAAGTCGTGCTGTTAAAACGATTATTGCGTTTAAATTTATATGACCATGTGCCATTATATTATATTTTTGTTTGTTTTTTTTTCAATTCCCTTTATTTAGTCTGTACGTACGTTGCTGATGCTGTTTAGTTACTCGCTATCAAGTGTAAATAATGGAGGAAGATGAAAGCTTTAGAAATTCCTAGAAAAATTTGTAGGGACAAAACAATTTCGAACATAGAATTACACGGATTTGCAGATGCCAGCACAATGGCGTACGCGTGCGTATACTTTAGAATTTTATACGATGATAACTCGGTATCGAGCACTCTGATTTCTTCTAAATCCAGAGTGGCTCCAATCAAAACTATTAGAGTGCCAAGGCTTGAACTCTGCGCATTGGTGATGTTGGCGCAGCTAACGCAAAAAATTATGAATATTTTCAGGGAAACCGTGACTTTTTCATTAGTACATTTGTGGTCAGACTCAAAAATAGTTATCGCTTGGTGCAACAATCACCCAAGCAGGTGGTCTACATTCGTGGCTCACAGAGTATCTATGATTCAAACCATTACAGAGCATAGTAAATTGAGATATTCAAAATCAGCTGATAACCCGGCAGACATGCTGCATTAGCTATTTTCATCTAAAAACAACAGGAAAAAGTTGAAGAAAGGAATGGCAACAAAAAAAGATGCAGCTTCTCACACACTAATTTGTTGAATGAACTGAAAGTAAATTCGAAGGATTTGCATAATTATTTGAGGATGGATGAAGAAATATATTTTAAGCTGTCATGAATAGTAATTTTCGCTTGAAGATAGTAAATAAATACCCCCTAACAGCTAAGAAGTGAACAATTTAATTTTAACACACGCTTGAATTTTATTTCCGTTCAGTTTAACGCACAGACAAGTCCAAGGAATTTACTTCAGTTCTTCAGTCGGACTGATCAGTCTAAACCTTAACGATAAAACCACCACACATAATCCATTTATTGTATCAGTTAAAACAATTCAGTCAGATCTTAAGACCAAACTGGTAGTCTGTGGAGCTCTAATAGAACTGCCTTGAAAGTTGATTCTAGACCGTTCGATTGGAGATGAAACATCGATTTTTTGCCCATTCAGGTAGGCCGGTCAAAAACTACACATAGATTCAGAAGTTTTGCAACTATTGGTTTTGACATGTTAAGATAATTTCAGGAATTAATTTTTTTTTTCTAAATGTTCATTTATGTTTATCCGTAAAAATGGATCGCCGAGTAATATCTGAAATTGATCGTGCAAGAATAGTAGCTTTAGTTGAAGAAGGGCATTCCCAAAGATTTGTTGCTGAGAGAATAGGGATTTTTCAAAGTTATATCTCTCGCATATGGAATCGCTATCTACAGACCAATTCTGTGCGAGACACACCACAAAGTGTAGAAGGCGTGTTACTAATGAACAGCAAAACCGCTATAATACGTTAACAATTCGGAGAAATTGCACTATGCCAGTCCCACAACTTCAGAGAGATGTTACGCATGCAATTGGAGTTCGCGTATCCGTCTCTATACTAAGAGGACGAATTCCTGAATCCGGTTTAAGATGTCGGCGACCAGTAAGAGTTCCCCAACTACAATGTGACCATCGAGTTCGTCGACTGCAGTGGGCTGAAACGCACGTTCGCTTACCCGAAGGATTTTGGAATTCTGTCCTATTTTACGGCGAGACCAGGATTTGTCTGGTAAACGATAGTCGCCGGATTCGTGTTTGGAAAGAACCAACAAGAGCCGCTCAACTTGCCCATGCTCGCCCCTTGCCTCCATTCGCGGGAAAAAGCGCCATGTTTTGGGCAGGTATTATGTCTGAGAGGAATACTGAGTTAGTCCACGTTCAAGGCACAATGACTGGCGACAAGTACATTAGAGATATTCTACGTCCTTATGTTAGAACGTGGAGAGGGGCTGTTGGTAACAATTTTGTGTTTATGGACGTCAATGCCCGGCCCCATCGTACTAGAGCTGTGGATGAATACCTAGAACGTGAGGGAATCAATCACTTGGAGTGGCCTGCTTTGTCCCCTGACATGAACCCGATAAAACATGCTTGGGACATGCTCTCTAGGGCAGGTTATTCTACAAGAACGGATTGCTAACCTTACGCACAGCATGCGGCGTCGTCTTCAAGCTTGCATTGAGGCCAGAGGAGGAAGTACACTTTATTAGAAGCTATATTTTTTTTATATTTCTCAAATTATACAACACAAATAAATTTTACTTTTGTTAAGTTTCTTTTTTTGTAAGGTTTAAAATGTTATGTTAAAGTAAAAAAAATTTAGACTCATTGCATTTTATTTTAATCTTATCAATGAACTAATATTTTCACCATGACGTAACTAATTATTCGAGAATCAGTGATCCAAAACTTTTAAATCTATGTGTATTTTGGAGTTAGGTTAAATGAAATAAGTGCCATTTTTCCCATACTTAATATTTTTGTGTTTCAAATTTATGGTCGGCGTAAACGCTTTTGGAGCTTTAATTTAATTAGAATTCAATATTGGTTTATAGTTTTCATGTACTGATTTAAATGAACCCCTTAACTATTTTTGAAGCCAATCTAGAAAGGAAAACTAATATATATATTTTTTTTTCGAGCACTACTGAGATCATAAATCTGCAACCTCTAAAAGGGTGTATGTAGAAGATCGAAAAAATTAGTGTTGGCAAATTTTCTAAGCAAGATATTTAACATCGAGTGATCACCATTTTTAGAATACGTTAATACGTTACTCTTTGAGCATTGACATTGATAAACTGTTCACAGAAGAGTACACGCCTATTAAGTTATAGTTCCCAACATATCAAGATGTAAAAAAATCCCTACGAATTCATAAATACGCACATTTCTTCTGTCCTAAAGAAGTCGAGCATAAAATGGCCGGAAATTGACGAGTTTCAACTCTATTTTGCATTTTTATGCACGAACTAATCCTTAAGCTGTTGTTAAATTGTTAAATTATTGGTTATAACATTTTTTGTATAACTTGCGATGCGTAACTTAAATTTAGGACACTGATAAACTAGAATTCCTATATTCTTACCTGCTATTCGGCGACACAGTGCTGGAACTCTCAACAGTATTTAGGCTCAAACTATCTTGATCATCATTAAAATTTGCACCCAGTGCTTCCTCATTATTGTACGGATCGGCATCTTTAAATTCAAAATCTTCCATTTCCGGTGTTGGTCTGTTAAATCCTAGTTAAAATATACACTTTTTAGGAATACTTTGAGTACTTTAAAGTATAAATTGCTTGATTGGTTTAATATTTATAACGTATTACAAGGAAAAATAAAATTGTATTATTATAGAAATTGTAGGTATTACCATAACTGGTTAAAATATTTTATGTTGAACTAAGCTAGGTGAAACCTATCCTCACATCACTTTTATTAGCTATAGGTATACCTACTGCATATTTCAATGGGCTTTGTTTGTTCATTGCAGTTTCTGTGAACATTAATTAATTACAACCATAGAAAGTAATAACGGCAAAATTAACGTGATTAATTAATAAATTCAATTATGCTACTATACCAGTATGCAAAACTTTTTCCCGTCATGTAAAGTTGTTGAGTTTAGATGAAAAATAATTTTCTCCGGTACTTTAAAATAGAAATATTGATTCATGTAACGAATTTAAGCAAATCGTTTTTTTTTTTAATATTACCACCAATATAAAATCAGTGTGCCTGTGGACGATGTCGCGTTAACGGTCGACTTTAGCAAACAAAAAATTATACAGGTTAATGGCTTGTAACTTTTAAAAATAATTTTAAATGTGCGGGAGTATCACAAAATGCAGGGTCGGCCAAACAAATATTTGTTTCATTTTAAAGCGTTTAGTGCTCCTGTATTCCAGTTTCTTTTAGCAGCAGATGCGACGTTGTTAAGATATGATATAATGTTTTGACTTGATTTTTAGCGAAAAATAATTTCACATAACAATCTTTGGACTTTTACTAGCTCTACTAATTTGTTTGCTAAAATTTGGAAAACAAATATCCCTGCTTGTGAAATCATCAAACTGTTATTTGAATTGGCATAAAGAGCACAGATTGGTCAACATTTTGGTCCAAACTTTATACATTAAACATAAGGTTTATTTTTTTAATGAAATACCCTGAATAGTTTTTTTTTTGTTTAAGATTTATTAATTCCCTTTAATGCCAATTTCATGATCATAAAATGTTTTGAGGATTTTAAAAATTGTATCTTAAAAACAATAGTTATTTATGATATAAGTGTTAAAAGTACAGCGAAGTGCGAAGAACAGCAGAACTGAAGAATGCATTCATTTTACAAGTTTTTTAAATTGTACTATTAATATAAGTTAGTGTAAATAAATAAAATAGAAATTTTTTTGACGTTTTTTTTGAAAAAATTGACATTTTACTTTTAACACTATTGCCTTAAAGTAGCATTTTTAAGGCTAGTAGACAGTGCTAAAAGTTCAATTTTTAACACGTTTGTAGAAAACGTAATTTCATTTATTAGTTAATCTGTATAAATGTACAGTTTATGTTGACTAAGTCAGAGTTAAAGTCAAAATATGCTTTGTTGTCTAAAAGAAATATCTTTATCGACAAACCTTTTTTTTCAAATTTTATTACATTATATTCTATGATATTTTAAACATTTTAAAATTTGACAGTTCCCTAGAATCATAAATTGTAGATTCATTTACAAGACTTGAAGAAGGAATATTATGTACCTAATAGTTATTTTCGTAACAAGTAGGATATTAATAAGGCTTAATAACGCACGCATGTGCAAAATTGACATAAGTGCTTTATAATAATAATAATAGTATAGTATCCTACGTGTTACCCACAAAATTTAATGTACAACTATAATTAATTATTATAATTTGATGCAAAACAAAAACCGATGCACGTCATCAATCAGCTGATAATTGTAAATCCGTAAGAAAATACAAGCAAATTAAATTTGGGCAAAAAATATTAAAACTTTATGCGATATTAAATTTACTACAAACTTAAAGTATTCTTCTTTAACACTTATAGCAAATATTTTGTTTATTTAAGTTTGTAAAAATTAATATAATTTGAATCTTATTGGCCGATAGTTGGCAACACAACTGCGGTGGAGCCAGCTCGTTCGTTGACCTGTTTTGACGTTTCATGGAAAACTAACCTTAATTATTCTGTGGTTTCGTTCTTACAATTTTATACGTGTGGCTGCCACGAGATGTAGCCACGTGCTGCAATTCTCATTCGTAAACTTCTATTTCTTAACAAAAATTTCAGATCTTTCCATCTCTGTCGATTACGCTGTTTACTATATTTGTGAAAAATGCCGAAGAATTTAAATAGCCGGTGCAAAGAGCTAAAAGCTTATCTACTTTACTAATTTTTAGCGTGTAGCAGCTGCCCTAAATTTGAATATCTCCACTGTAAGCGCAATTTCAACAACAGTTAAGGAAAATAAATTAGTAGAATCACCTTAAAGCAAACGTTCTATCTCAAAGAGAATTGTAAATGTGTAAAGATTGGATATGGTAAAAGGTATTATGCAGTAAACAAATACAGGGTGGCGAATCGAAAACGAAACAGATACATTTACTGGCAGCTCAGTCCTTTTTTGAAAAAACGCTCAGACCCGTCGATTTTGTTTTCGAGGGGGACACAAAATTGGCAAAAAATCACGTTAACACGTGCAGCCCCCTGGGCGGGGGTGGCACCACCTCTAAAATCTTCAATGGAAAGGGGGTCGAGCAGGGGCGTGCGGTGAGTTATGAAGAAGGGGAAGCACAGCCGGTAGGCCCGCCGGAGGCGAAAAATTTTTTGAGGAACACGCCCAAATATTGGCAATTTTTCGACGTTTAAATACAGGTAGAATACTGTCATGTAGGTACTGTCAAAAATGTGTGATTATGTACCTATGATTTTTTAATATTTCTTCTATTTTCTAAATGGCTAGGTACCTATGTTTTTTTTTATTAATTTTGCCCGTCGAAAACCAATTCTTTAGTGACCCAACCCTGCCTAAGAGTCGTTAAAAACAAGTTAACAAAATTTTATAACAGAAACTAATACAGAAAACTATCTATACACTTTTACTTTCAATTCACAGTTTGATTTAATTTTAAACGGATTTTTTAGCCGCCTTCACTTCTGTCTTTAAATTAAAATCTGGTGCATGCCTACCTGTTGCAATAATATTCCTTTTTTCATCAAAGAAAAGCGTTGAAAA
Source organism: Polydrusus tereticollis (assembly GCA_963920685.1). NCBI lineage: Eukaryota > Metazoa > Arthropoda > Insecta > Coleoptera > Curculionidae > Polydrusus > Polydrusus tereticollis. Next base: position 141,535,020 of record OY987328.1, read on the forward strand.
TCCTTTTTCCAATAAGTTGCATACAGAACGGATACACTTTACATTTCCCGAACTCGATGGGCCGGCAATTGGTTGCTCCATGACAAAATAAATCAAGAAGTAAGATAAACAAAGTCACAGATCCTCTACCGTGTAGCGCGTATTCCTGGCGAAAAATCGCGACAAACAATCGTAACATTCGTAACTGCCGAGTACAAACACGTGGAAACTAAATATTTTGGCGGCTTCGTTCCGGCGTCGCATCGCGGCGAAGGAAATACCGAAGTCTAACGATTTACCCTTTACTTGGCACGGCAGACCATAATTATTACTCGTATACGCGTATAGAGTGTAGTATACAGTATACACGTATTGAGATCACTTCGATTCTTTGATACATTTAATATTGCGTTGGTCAGGGATGCATACAGGGCCGGATTTGGTTTGGAAATTAGATAGAAATAAATACTTGGGTATTTTAATTGTATGGATAGGTATAGATTAATGTAAAATTTGTTTTGTCTTATGTCTTATGAAAGCGGTAGGGGAAGCAGTGCTTCCATCGCTTCCATGGACCGCACGCCTCTGGGGTCGAGTGATACCTTATTTTAAAAGTCTTTAAATTACCTTTATAATGATCTAATATTCACGTGCTTCAGTTCAGTAGTTTTGGAGATTTATTGATTTAAAGCTTAAATTAGACTTTAATACGTACATCAGATTAGTTTGTACTACTTTCAGAAGAAATTTGAGTAAATTGAGTAAAAGCATTTACTTATTAAGTATTTCTTCACTACTCCCATGGTTTGTTTATCATTTTGGTGTTGAAAATAGCGATTGAAGCGTTTTTTTTTGGCAAAAAACGTTGTTTCTTGAAGAAAGATAAGAAGGGAATGTCTCGTACTTATTTTAAATAGGAATTTAGTACATAGTTTGCGATTGATTCGACTAAACTTTGTTGTTAAAATACCTTTTAACGCTTTATACATAAATTAACCATGGTATATTCCACGGCAGTAAGGGTTGAAATTATCGAAATATTTTTCGGAAATAATCAGTGCACTAATAGAACAGCACAAATATTTAATGAGCGAGATGAGAACAGTAACGTGCATCGAAAATATGTTCTAGAACTTGTAGCTAAATTTCGGGAAACTGGATCAGTCGCCAATAAAAAACGCAACATTGAAAATCCCCTAAGGAACGAAGCAATTTTAGGGCAAGTTTATGTAGATCCAACGTTAAGAACTCGCAAATTGGATACTGTGTGTGGTGTTAGTCGACGTAGTATCCAACGGATTCTAAAGGCCCATAGTTTTCATGCGTATAAAATTCACCTTGTACAAGAACTTAATGAAGACGATTTTGATCGGCGATTACAATTTTGTGAAGATATGAATGAACGAATTATAAACGATGAACATTTTCTATTCAACACTTGCTTTTCCGACAAATGTTCCTTTTTCTTAAATGGCGTAATAAATCGTCATAACTGCCGATATTGGTCCGATTCTAATCCCAGAATTTATCGTGAGGTACACACACAGCAGCCACAAAAATTAAATGTTTGGGCTGGTATTTTTGGCGATCATTTAGTTGGTCCTTTTTTCTTACCTGTAAATTTGACCGGTAAAATGTATTTGGAATTACTGCAAGACGCCATAGATCCTGCATTAACAGCCATAATTGAAAATCAGAATGATCGGCGGTACATTGGGAATAGGTTGATGTTCCAACAGGATGGTGCCCCACCACATTACGCATTACGTGTTCGACAATATTTAGATCAGACGGTTCCAGGTCGATAGATTGGTAGAAGAGGTGCCATTGAATAGCACCCAAGATCGCCAGATTTATCGCCTTTGGATTTTTTTCTGTGGGGTCACTTAAAAAGCAAAATCTATGCTACTCAGCCAACATCGTTAGAAGATTTGCGACAAAGAATTGTGAATGAGTGCATTCAAATTACTCCTCAAATATTGCAAAATGTGCGGCAACGTTTTAAGCAAAATCTTTATTACTGCGTGGAGAGTCATGGTGGTCATTTCCAACATTTACTTGGCTGACCGGTCAGTTCATTTTTTATTTTTACACTACTTTGCTGCCAAATGTATTGATCTCCATTAATGATGATGTATTAGAGTTTTATTTAGTTTTAAATCAATAAATCTCCAAAACCACTCAACTGAAGTACATGAATTTTACATCATTATAAAGGGAATTGCAGGACCTTTAAAATAAGGTGTTACTCGACCCCCTTTCCATTTTAAGGGTGGTGCCACCCCCGCCCAGGGGGCTGCACGTCTTAACGTGATTATTTACCAATTTTGTGTCCCCCTCGAAAACAAAATCGACGGGTCTGAGCGTTTTTCCAAAAATGAACTGAGCTGCCAGTAAATTACTCTGTTTCGTTTCCGATGCGCCACCCTGTATATAAACTATGGGAAATTTTTGTGAAGTGTCAAATTTATCTTGTTTTTATGAAAAAACTGTGTAATTCCCTTACTCGGATATTTTGGTTACAAGCTGGCAACACTGTCGATATCTGACGTCACTCGAAGGGTATGACGTGCATCGGTTTTTGTTTTGCATTAAGTATATAATAGTAATACCCGCTTGATTTTCTTAGATTTTTAGGACAGATAATTAAGTGATGGCGAGAAATTCTAGCCTAATTAATAGGTGATTGGTATAACTTATTAGTGTGTCCCATAAAATCTTAGGTGATAGACTGTTAATATTATTTTTTCGTTAATTGAAACCTTATATTCTATAAGAAATAGTTATTGCATTGCGGGATATTTTACACAGGCTTCTGATTATTACTATTATTCATTTGAAAACCACATCAAACAACTCCTATATTTTGAAAGTAATAAAGCACGCACTGCTTTTAAATATTCCTACAAATATTAATATTTAAATTTTCACATTTCCGTGAAATCGTGAAAGTTTAACTCACATAATATGTGAAATCCCGTAGTTTAAAACTACAGCTCGAATTCTTTGAAATTCAAACAACAAAGTTTAAACCGGTATAGCTTAAAGCTATGTTTTATTATAACCTTAGGACAGCCAGCAACAAAATTGAAGCTTGAAAATTATAAATGCTGCAATGCTTAATTAAACAAATTTGCATGGCAAATGAATTCTACGGACAAACTGTTTGGTAAATTCACAGAACACCTTTAAATTAAAAGTTATTTTTTAAAGACTTTAACGTAAATAATGCAGATAATTTCAGGTTAAAATAAAAAATGAGGTATACTAATGTAAAATTAATAAGAAATATACCTGTTGAAGCTCCTGATAAGCCTGAGAATGTAGATAGTCCTTTTCCAGCTAGTTTGCCTAAGCCACCAAGCAGTGTGGGTAAAAACATGGCTATTAGCACTGATTTGATCACTTGGGCTCCAAAGAACACAGGCAGCATAAGCTTTTTTAGGAAGAAAGCCAAGAATCCCATGCCGAATCCTGCAAGAAATGAACTCTTGCCAGCAGTATCTAAAAGATCATTTGGTGTAGTTTAAAAAAGTATTTATCTAATTATCAATTTGGTGAAACAATTTTTCTAGATAAAGATTTGTTTTGATTTAAATTTTTTTTCAGTTTTGGCTTCCAATTGGTATGTTCAAGGTATTAAATGTGATATTGTGTTTCTGATCAGTACCTTGGAATTAAGAGAAATTCTAAACACGAATTTTATAAAATCAGTAAAATTATTTTTCTAGAAAAAAAAAAAAATGGTTTTTAATTTACATAAAGGTATCTTAAATGCCTTGATGCCTTAATTTGATTTATTAGGCCTTCATCTCTAAGATGTTCCAATGTGCAAAAAATGTTCATGTAAATATGATCCATAGATTTTAAATAAAAATGCAAATATATACTAATATTATATGTGATGAATTGATTCGACTGTTACTTGGTGGAAATTCATTATCAATGGTAAAAAATAATTTTACACTTTCCACAAATATACAAGTTTTATTTTTTAACTCGACATGTTTCGCAACACTGTTGCTTCTTCAAAGGAGTACAAACAAATACCAAAAAATTATAAAACACACTATTAATACTTATAAAAGCTTGTTTTTTGAAAAGGGTTTACGTATATTAACACTCATGAATCCCTTATCCCATAAGTTATACTCACTCTTAAGAATTCATAAAACAGGTAACCCAATTAGACCTGTGGTTTCATTTTGTTCAGCTTCATCTTACAAACTCTCCAAACATTAAATCGATATCATTAAAACGAACACTAACTTTACTTGCAAAATACTCTATAAAGAATTCTTACAATTTGATTGAGAAGATCAAAAACATTATCCTACCAAGTAACGCCAAGTTTGTTTCCTTTGACATCATTAACTTATTCCCTAATATTTTTGTAACCAGCACTATAAAATTAGTCAAAAAACTATTAATAAAAAATAAAGTTAACCTTATTAAAAAAGAGGAAATTATAAACACCCTAGAGGTTTGTTTAAAACAAAACTATTTCGAATTTAATAACGAACTATATTCAAGTAAAGAAGGCCTTATTATGGGTAACTCTTTCATTCCTCTCTTAGCAGAAATCTGTATGGACTATAGTCTATTATTTCGAAACATCCACTCTTCGGTAACTTTCTTTATTGGTATAGATATGTGGACGATGTATTAGCTTGTTTTTTAGGTACAAAAGACAACTAGGTCAGTTCGTACAATTCATAAAAAACATACATAACAATATAAAATTTACAATAGAAAAAGAAATTAACAACTGAATTAACTTTCTAGACTTAACTATTAAAAAATCTGATATTAAACATGATATCTCTATTTACCATAAACCTACTCATACTGATACTACTATACACAATATGTCCTGCCATCCAATACAACATAAATTAGCGTCTTTCTTTAGTATGATACATCGATTAGTAACATTACCCTTAAACAAAAATAACTTTCAAAAAGAATTAAACATCATTAAATAAATTGCAGTAAATAATGGGTGTTCCGCGAAAAAAAATAGATAAAATACTAAATAAAAAAGTATATAATAATGCTATAAATTTAGTTTTTCCAACACTAAGAGAGAATAAAAACAATTAAAAAGTTATCTCGTACATTGACCACATAAGTACTAAAATAAAAACTTTTTTAAAAATCTGAATGCTAATATCGCCTTCAAAACAAATAATACTTTAGGGAGATACATTAAAAATAATAAAACTTAACTAAATAAAAACAAGAAATCTGGTGTTTATTAATTAAAATGTAACGATTGCCTCAAAGTTTACATAGGGCAAACTGGCAGAAATTTTGAAAAACATGTCAACAAACATTACTCTTGTTTCACAAAAACAAAACGGATTCAAATTATTCTAACCATTTGAAAGAAGAAAACCATACATTTAATATTAACTGCAATATTTAAACATACTGAAAACAAAAGTTTAAAATTAAATCTGCTTGAATCCTTGGAAATAAACAAACCTAAAAATCATAATACTCTACTTAATGATCAATTAGACTTAAACTCATCACCTCTTTTGAATCTATTTAATTAGTTTGTAAATATAGGGTTTTCCCTCAGTTAAACTTGTATACCTGCTTACTTTAAAAATTACACCCTATATAGTTTTTAAAATACCGCTCTTTTGTACTGCTTTAAAGAAGCAACAGTGTTGCAAAACATGTCTAGGTGAAAAATAAAATTTGTATATTTTTTGTGGAAAGTGTAAAATTATTTTTTACCATTTATTATAAAGTGATATACAGGGTGTTACAAATTCGACATACGAGCATTGGAATCTCGGAAACCATAGGAGTTAGAGAAACGGTTAAATGGGGGCAAAGTTGTGCAATTCGGTGCTGATTAAAATGCCGCTTTAAAAGTTTTAATATTCCGAATACTTCCGATATTATTCGAAAAAAAACGAAATTTTGCAAAATCGTTTTTATTTTTTCCTGAGCTCATTTTAATAGCTATTTAAAAATAAATGACACTTTGTCGTTGCAACTTTTTCTCCTCTACAAGATGACGTTATTAAACTAAAGATCCGACGTTTCGTCTCCAAGCGGCCAACATCAACTTTATTTTTTTAAATACGGACCTGGAATTTTTCTTACCGATTTTTAAACTCCCCTACCCTCAAAATGTAATGGCGGTATTACTTTCTAATAATGAAATGTTTTTGCTTATTTCCTTTTAAATTCGTATTTTACATTTGTCAGTCCGGTCCTGGCAACGAATCACGATATTAATTAAACACTCTATTTTATTTAAAATATTCATACATAAGTAACATAATTAACTTTATAAGAATTTTCTAATAATTATAAATTTCTTAATAATAAAACCTAATTTTCTAAACGTTCAAAAATATTGCCGTTTTGCTCAATGCAACGATCGATTCTTCTTCCAATTTTGGCGACAGCCCTTTCAACCGATCTTCTCCTTATCCTACCAACTGCAACCTGTATGCGTTCTTCCAGGTCCTCCATGGTATCTAAATCACTTTTATAAATAAAATTTTTTAATGCCCCCCATAAAAGAAATCCAGAGGCGAAATATCTGGCGACCTCGCTGGCGACTCTATTGCCCCACCATTTCCGATCCACCTATCAGTAAGATCAACTTTAAACAAACTTTAAAGAATTGGAAAAATAATACAACATACGGTTCGTAGGCTATAAAGGTCAATTGAAAGGGGGTAGTATAGCAAGGATCATAAGAAACATCGATCTGTGCATAGGTAGGTACCTATGGGTTATAGGAAATATTTTTGAACATTTTGGAAATTAGAGCTTTCTTAATAAACTCAAATTTTCATGAAACCCATTTGTAAAGGTTTTTATAAAAATAACGTTTTTAATTATAATTGTGATTCGTTGCCAGGACCGGACTGTCAAATGTAAAATATGAATAATTTAAAAGGAAATAAGCAAAAACAATTCATTACTAGAAAGTAATACCGCCATTATATTTTGAGGGTAGGGGGGTTTAAAAATCGGTAAAAAAAATTCCAGGTCCGTATTTAAAAAAATAAAGTTGATGTTGGCCGCTCGGAGACGAAACGTCGGATCTTTAGTTTAATAACGTCATTTTGTAGAGGAGAAAAAGTTGCAACGACAAAGTGTAATTTATTTTTAAATAGCTATTCAAATGAGCTCAGAAAAAAATAAAAACGATATAGCAAAATTTCGGTTTTTTTCGAATAATATCGGAAGTATTCGAAATTTTAAAACTTTTAATGCGGCATTTTAATCAGCACCGAATTGCATAACTTTGCCCCCGTTTAACCGTTTCTCTAACTACTATGGTTGCCGAGATTCCAATGCTCGTATGTCGAATTTGTAACAACCTGTATAATATGTATCTATTAATCTCTATAGCAAACATATAAATAGAGTCAAGCATACAGTCATTATTATAGAAACGGTAACATAAAATAAGTCCTCAATGTATGGCTTGCAATCAATCACGCATATATCTTGGATCATTACTCTCGAACAGTGACCTAAGGTAAAAGGTAAAGGTGAATGAAAATTAAAACTGTCAAGTTGTGAAGTTTTTATTTTCAAAAAAATTAATTATGGTCCAGGGCGAAAAAATAAAACAATGGAATGGTGCAAATTACTCTACTCATTATCCAATAACTCAGTAGTAAATTGTAAACGGTTATTTTAAGTACCGCTTGGGTAACGACACGTCTATAAAGAGTATACCATTAGGTACATTACACTTTAAAAGGTTCTTCTTGCTTGGCTGAGTATGTCAGTAATAATATTTTTATAGCAAAAATAAAAACCATTCTGAAAATCAGCCAGATACATAAGTTCATTACTGCGAATGAGAAAGTAGGTTGAAATCTTAATACCCGGTCAGACATATCCGGAATTTTTATAAGACACTAGTCACTTGGTTAATTTGCTGTATATTTGGAGATTCCTCGCATAAATTTTGACTGATTTGGATTTTTATGTATAATTGAAATACAATTATTGAAGATGCGATCAGAAGATAGCTGAAGTGTTGTTTGGTTTGCATTTAAAATGATATTCTTATAATCAACTTGAATTGTCAAGAGGCAAAATATACTCATACATATAAAGAATGTGGCCACGTTCAAAATATTCATGGTTTACATATTATTTCATATGACACCATTGGTTAATAATGATTTTGTTTTTGCAGAATAATGTTAAAACAGAATTTTCCACATTTAATAGCTAATTTCTTGTACCGCTATAAAAATATCTAATTTGCATTCTAAGCACTAAATTTTACATAATTATATACCCATAATAGGAACATTGGAATATCATAGGAACTGAAATTTAATTATAAAAAAGTATTTATGGTGTAGTGATTTTGGTAGAAGTAATAACATTTCTTACATTATTTATGTGATATATAAGTATTATAACTTAGGTTATACAAGATTGGCATAAAATTGGGCGTAGCTCCATTTTAAATTTTCTTTTTATCATTCTTAATAATATTTAAATACCGTTCGACCAAAAATTATTATCACCAAAATGTGCTTTGCATCTAAGGCCGCACTGCTTAGCAGTAAAGCTTAATACCTGTCCATATATAAGAACAGAAGAACTTGTTACAAATGGTCATGAAATAATGCAAAATACGTCAATAAAATGTATAGAGTCTGTCTGTCTCAAGAATCGGGAAGATCTTATGGAATATGCAGGACTATTTTAAAAAAATATTTACATTTATTTTGTTCCCTCGTAAAGTGCAAGTATTCCAAAAAATATTAGGTGCAGATTTTGAAGAACGCAGGAATAACTGTCAGTGATATACCCAAAATTTAGTGGAAAGAAATGATTTATCAGACCTTACATTCTTTTCTGATGAAGCCTGGTTCCACCTCACCGATTATGTAAATTCTTAGAATACACCCATGTGAAGTAGTAAAAATTCCCATTTTTTGTAGAATCCACATTACACCCTTAAAAAATTGGTGTCTGGGTTACTCTTTCCTGAAGAAGAATTGTTGCTACGATTTTTTCCATGACATAGTTACAGCTGATACGGTTTAGGGACAATATTTTGAATCCATTTGTAAAGCAGTTACTTGACGATGGACTACTTTCTGTTTATTTTCACCAGGATGGTGCAACGGCTCATACATCTGCCAATACTATTAACCACTTACATATTTTGTCCACGACAGATTGATCAGTTCTTAAACAAACATTGAATTCCCACCCATATCATCTTGTTTGACGGTTATGGATTACTACATTTTTTTTCATTTGGAAAACAATATATTTATAACACCAGTTGAAAATTTAGAACAGTTACAAGAAAGGATTATCCAAAAATGTGGTAACATTTCTCCAGAGATCCTGGTCAATGTTTTCGAACACATGAAGAAACGTGTGAGATAATGGTTGGGGTATGGCGGTGGCCAATTTCAGCACTTTTTATAACTTTTAATTTCTCTTCTCTATACAGGGTGTTTCAATAAAAACTCCCAGGCCAATTATTTCGAAAACTATAAGTGACATGTAAATTCTGTAAACGCCAGTTTTTAGCCCCTATGATTGGCTTCACAAGTGTGTAAAAAATGTGTTTAAATAATACAAGATGTAGGTGGCGCCATGGTGAAAAAATTTTTTCGATGACATGAACTTTTAAATGTTGTTGTTCTTAAAGATAATTAAAATTGGCCAACACTTTGCATACAATAGAAAATTAGACGGCAATAATGACGTTGTCAAAATCGAAATTGAAACAATCAAAAATGCGGTTACCATGATAACGGCTATTATGAACACCTGAAAATTTTAAAAATTACGAAAACGTTATCTGATATCAATGAAATTTAGACGAATAAAATCTATTTGCACTGTCGTAGATTAAATTTTGAATGATACACGTTCGATATGAACTTTGTTAATGAAACTTGTGCAATTAAACCACTTGGCTAACGCCTCGTGGTTTAACGTTACACACGTTTCATTATAGTGTTCATATCGAACGCCTTAATAAATAATATTGGCAAAAAATAAGACGCCACTGAGTTCTTGGTAATTTTTATATTTTTTTCGGATTAAGCAACTAAAAATATCCTTTTATTGTCTGGTAAATTATTTTCATATCTTGCTTCTTATTGTTACTTTGTTCATTTTGTAAACAACAAAAATACATTTTTTATTTGTTTACTGATTTTTATATTTATTAGTTTAATTTGACACAGTTTTAGCCTAGATTTGCAATACATACCCACAACTCGAAGTATCAGAGCAAAGAGTAGCAGATCAGTAAAAAGTAATAGACTCATTCCAGAGACCAGATTAAACACAATTAAAAGAGAAATTGAACGAGAAATCCAAGAACAACAAATTGGCGAACAAAAAGCAAGAAATACAACAGAAGCGCCACAACCCGAAGGCCAAGAAAATGAACAAGCTGAATAACAACCTAAAGATTGGGACCAGCAAGAAGAGCAGCTGATCGAAAACCCACCAGCTCGTCCAGAAGCTGGCTATGGAAATGAGAAGAGCGGAAATGGAATACGAAGGTACAGATCCACTGTCACGAATCGTCCCCTTATAATAATTGTGATCTAGGTTTTTCGGCCCTGGATGAAAATAATTTTTGCTCGCAGGGTATCATAAAATATTATTTTCTTAAATTTGATGTTTAAGGTATAGTTCCTATAGATTAATTAGAAATTTAAATATGCATATGCAGGGTGCTTCGTAATGACGTACTAATATTTCAAGGAGTCATTTCTCACGTCACTTTACGAAGGAAAGTTCATATGAACATAATATGTTCACAACGGGTAAATTATTTTTTACGTGGTTAACATAATTAAATTTAAATTGCTTCATTTAGCAGGATGCTTGAATACGGTTGAGTCCGCCTTACGAGTCTGTGGCTACGATGGCTCAGGTGACGGGGGGTAAAGAACGTAAAAAAGTCAGTTTTATCTGTAGCGGCATAGGCGTAAGGTGCTTTGTCTCGTAATAATATTTTATAAATTATTAAATTCGTAAAAACATAAGAGTACAAGAAAATGTCTCTAGTCTCTCTTAAATATAATACGTTTAACCCTCCGTCGGTCGCAACCCTAAAAATAAAGGTAGACTTTCGATAGACGCGGCTGCAACTAATGCGGCTGCGGCTGGCGACCAACGCGATCTGTCGCATCTGTACCCCCTTTCCGAGATATGCGACTTTGTGTGGGCACGACCCGCACGATTATGGTTTAAACATCTGTTCTTTCACGACTTTCTAGGGCTTGATTTTTAAAAGTATATTATAATGCATTCTAAAAAGTTAAGGTACTGCAAGTTATTACTGGAGGAGAAACGAGATGACGACGATTTAGTTTTACAATGGTGACTGAAACAAAGAAAGCAGCAATAAAGGAACAATACCACGTACTCGTAAAGGTTTATATAACATCCTAATTGAAAATTATTTTGCTTTCGTCTTTGCTGGCAAACGGAGTCATTTTGAATCTTAATCATATAAAAATAGTATAAAACTACGTGCGATCAATACGACCAACACGAACTGACTGCTTCTAGAGCAGTCGAGTCGTACAGCCGCGTTGATCGCATTTGTCACACTTGCCGCAGTCGGATGCCTTTAAAGGAGATATATGTAAATGCATTAAACCGGTTCACACACGACCGGCCGCATAGCCGCATCAGTCGCAAGGGTCGCATTGGTCGCGGCCATCGAAAGTCTACCTTAACGAGTTCGGTCGCAATGTGCCTGACAGGCCACCTGTTTCTTACCTTACTCAAGAAGTAGATAAGAAACAACTCTTATTAAACCTTGGCTTAAAGTTTTTGGGGACGCTGATTACGATTCTGATGTCAAATTTTCAAAATTCAAAATGGCAGATCCAATATGACGACTAATCGAAGGCAAAATCTCAGAATAGACCATTATATTTGTAATTTGACATACAGTGGATTTCGAGGTCGTTGAAATTTAAAGGGGATTCTTAGGGTCGCCGATTATGAATTTGATATCAGTTTTTGAAAAAAAAATGGCGGATTCAAAATGTCGGACAAATTAAAAAAAAAACTACTCCGTTATCCACAAAAATCAGTGTAAGGGGGTTTTCGGGGTCGCTGATTACGAATTTGACATTTATTTTTAAAAACAAAATGTCAAATTCGTAATCAGCGACCCCAAAAATCCCCTTACACTGATTTTTGTGTATAACGGAGTAGTTTTTTAAAATAAGTCCGCCATTTTGAATCCATTATTTTGTTTTTCCAAAAATCCCCGTACTTCAAATTTCAGCGACTTCGAAAATACCAGGTACGTCAAGTTTCATACAAGTAGAAAATATAATGGTCAATTCTGAGATATTGCGTTCCAATAGTCGCCATATTGGATCCGACATTTTCATATTTTGAAAACTTGACATCAGATTTCGAAAGATCTTTTATTGATAAAGGCATACTAAGAAGGGTAAGCGCTTGCGTGCGGTCTGTAATAGAAAAAATTAATGATAACAGCGTGGGTTGGCCTGTCAGGCCAGTTGCGACCGACGGAGGGTTAAAGTAGTAAGATTTCATTTTGATAAGCACAGTAATAGTAAGTATATAATAATATATACTATTATAATACCAATGGCTTTTATTTAAAGGAGAGTGGAAAGCGCCGAAGAATATAATGTACGAGGTTTACAATGGTCTTCTCAACTTGTTTATACTTTTTGTGAAAAAGAAGAAAACATACAAGCAATTTTTGGGTTTCCTAGTCTGAATCACTACTACTACTGCTGTACGTATCTTTACTGTCACTGCTCTCATCATCAACTGAAATAATTAATGGCGCCACGTCTTCCATGCATTGGTCATTTATCCAAAACCTATTCTCAATCCCTATGACAGAAATACAATATTTTTCCCAGTCTTGCTGTGATATGGACGCAATACCCTTCAGTCCATTCCTTAAATAACTTTATTGTGAACTCTTCCGTAGCGTTCTGCATCTATCACCCTCTATATTATTATTTTAAATGCAGCACCTTTTAATCAGCTTTCATTTAATATAGCACTTAGTGTGTCTGAAATTAGCCGTTTTTCTAAAATATTAGTTTAAACTTGCTTAATGCCATCATTTGCGACATTCAGCAATAGTTGCACGGATTTTATTGATTATTTACCTCATCAATTATAAAAGCGGGTTGATTTTCACCTGATTATTCAGCGATAATCTCCCGCTCTCCGGTGAAAATCACCCTTGTCAAAAGTGAAAATCTCACCCGTCAAAAATCGTTAGTTTTTTATTTGGTAAATAATCTTCAAAATACATTTCGGGATTGGGAAATAATCAGAAAATCATTCTCAGATTTTTTGCCATTAGGAAATCGCTCTCGGGCAAGCCCTCGAGCGATTTCCACGGCAAAAAATCTTCGGAATGATTTTCGATAATTTCCCTATCCCTTAATATATTACTACAGAAAATCTGACATTGAAATTTTTCACACTATCTTCTAAAAACTAATTTCGTAATACTTGACCAGTTTTTATAACTTTCCTTCAGGCCTCAGGATAATGGAGACTAAAATAATAAGAAACAGAGGGTCCCATTTAAAAAAAATAACATAATTTTACATCCTTACAATTTGCGGCTAAGCCACCCCCATCAATACATCTAGATATTTTCACCCCAAGTTCTTTAGTTTCCAAATAGTCTTCCACCCGAATTTCGTTTGACCACCCTGTATGTTCATATAAACTTCTCTTCATAAAATAACCTGAGGAATCACACACTGAAATATTAGTTCACCATAAATGAGCACGCATCATATATAATCATATCATATAATCATCATCATAATCATATAAATCATAGGAAAATTATATTTTGCTGTTATATACTATTTTTTCTGCGATCGAGAATAAATTGCAAAATTGTATATATGTATAATGTGAATAAATGAAATCTTGTGGCGTCAAAACACCCCAGAAAGATGTCAGTTTGTGGATGGTCGCAGGAAAAATAATTTGTGTCAAAACTTATAAGATATACGTCACAAACAATCAAATTACCTGTAGCCGTTGTAGCAGCGGCAGCAGCTACTGGATCACTATTTGAAGTAAGAAATCTCGCAGTCTGCTCAAAATTTACTGACACCACATGAGTATCCGCGTACTGGTCCAACCTTTTCTGGATGTACTCCTCAAAGCTCTGAGCACTCCTGCCACATTGAGTTTCGTTTGTCACATTAGTCACATTTTCCACTTTTTCCACTATCACGCCAGGTATAACGTCAAAGCTGTCAGTTTTTAGAACTCGATCGACGTAGTTTTTTAATTCTCTATCTAACACACTTTCGTCTCTAACTTGATTATCGCACGTTCTAGAAGTTCTAACACACAACGAAATTAAAATGAGTTTAACTAAAACTAATTCGCTTTTGTTGTTGTTTCTGTACGTTTTCGGCATATTGATTGGTGCGCCTGGTAAAGGGTCATTCCGAATGAAATATCTGAAAAAAAAGGGTTCGTTAGGTTTCATTACATGAATATACATGTTTTTTTTTTCTAACATCATTAATAGTACACTTGGTATTTCACATGGGGTAGAGGGAGGTTATCTGGATCGCTTTTTTTTTAATCAATATAATTTCAACCATTGCAAATCAGTGAATAAGAATTACCTCATATTAGTTATTGTTTCTCCATAATGTTATACTTTGAAACCAAAAGATTTAAATACTTTTTAGTTAAAATTGATTTTATGATAGGGGAATGGTGGTCCAGGAAACCTGATTAGGGGGATTAAATGGGCACACCCACTGTCCGGTGACCCTGATTGTAATGATAAAAAACAACAGCTTATAATAAACCACCAAAAATGTTCAAACCCTTATAGGAACTATTCATGAACAAGAATATTATACAATCAACAAATCAGGTAACTTTGATAAGTGCTTGCCAACTAGAAATTGAATTGTTATCGTGTTTAATTTAATATTCACTGTATACTTAATTTAGATATACAGGGTGACTCGGATCTAAATGTACATACATCACCAGGAGATAGAGGACATCTTGGGGGTTCTAAATAATCTATCTTTAGTGGGTCCATCTTTCCTCGTTACTTAGATACAGAGTGTTTTATAAGGTTTGGCTCATTTTTGTTTTTGCCATAATTCTTTTAGCACCCTGTATAAAATGTTCATATTCGGTGGACATATTTTGAGTAGCTATCGCTTCAAAATGCCGTATGGAAATTTTTTGAAATTCAGGTCCGGACTTTAAAAACAAGACTGATTTCATTTTTTTAAATTCAACACCCTGTATATCATATTTTTGTCAATTTTATTTTTTATTTGAAAAACACATAAAAAACTAATTTTAATGACATACTTATTAAAATCCCCGCACTCGCCGCTCAGCCATAATAAATTGCTCTTCTTTAGATGTTGAAACACATACAAAATAATAACTGTTTTTATAACGACAATAATACCAATAATAACAAAAATAACAAAAACATAATTATTTGAGAATATTTTCAAAATGCCCACCATTAACTTTTTTCTTCCTCTGATATTTAAATTTGAAACTGCACTTCTGATTACACCTGGTCTATTTTTTATTTCCTGAAATGAAGTGATAATGCGTTGCAAGAGCTGGTCCCGTGTATTAATTTCTTCCTCGTAAACTAAATTTTTCATATACCCCCAAAAAAAGAAGTTCAGCGGGTTAAAGTCGGGAGATCTTGCTGGCCAAGAATAGGGCCCCCCACGACCTATCCATCTGTTGGGATATCTATTGTTTAAAAGTTCGGAAGCAATTCTTGCATAATGTGGAGGGGCTCCATCGTGTTGGAAATACATTCCTCTTAAATTAACATTCTCATTTTGGAGAAGATTTGGCAAAATGTTATCCAAAAAGTGTAAATATTGGTTTCCATCTAATCTTTCTTTAAAGATGTGTGGACCAATAAATTTACCATTGATTATACCTGCCCAAACATTTATGGAAAATCTATGTTGCGAGTGCGACTGCCTAATAGCATTTGGATTTTCTAGAGACCATAGATGACAATTTCTGAAATTGTTAACTCCATCTCTGGTAAACTGAGCTTCATCGGTCCACAAAGTCCGGTGAATATCTCTTTGGTGCCTTCTAATCCACTGACAAAAAACCAAACGGTTAGCATAATCACCTGGTTCCAACCTTTGTACCTCTTGGATATGATAAGGATATAAGCCTTCATTTTTTATTGTTGAATGGGTTAATTTTTGCGTTATATCCAGACGTCTAGCAATTTTCCTTGTGGATGTTTTTAGATTTCCTTCAATCAAATTTAAAATGCCTTCTTCCTGTTGAACTGGGTGTCTTACAGGCTGATCAATATTATTTTGTGTCGGAAAATGTCCTTGTTCACGAACAAAAGAAAATACATTTGATAATGTTTGATGGTTTGGACATCTTCTTCCAGGAAACCTTAATTCATACTCTCGAAAAGCGGCTCGCCCGTTACCATCGCAAAATCCATATACAATACAAATATTATATCAGCGTATTCTTGGTTTGAAAATTGATGGGGCATTTTAAACGAGAAGTAAATGTTTAACAAAAATATCCTCGTAATGCCCAAAAATCTGACAGGTTACAACTGACAATGACTTATTATGTTTTGTTGCCCCCCAATATTTCGTTGTTCTGAGGTGCCGAGCCATGGAGTCAAATTGAATTGAATATTCCACTCACGTATAAAAAATCCCATAAGGACAGTGACTTGGTATTTTCGAAAACTTACAGCGGATATACAAAATCGAAAATACCACTTGTCAGTGTCACTTCGTTGACAAATTTCTATTTATTATTTCAAAGTTGACAAAATGAATGTTTTTGGATTCGTGAAATATTCCTTTAAATACCATGCGTGCTTTAAAATTAACCGGATAATTTTTCACTTATACGTGTTTTCTTTACAAATTTCACTCGTCCTTCGGACTCGTGAAATTAAAGAAAACACGCATTCGTAAAAAATTATCGGTAATTTTAAAGCACTCGTGGTATTACACCAGAAAATTTTCAAATTTTAACACGCCGCTATTTTATTACTTTGGTTTATTTCTTATTATTGGTATTATTGTCGTTATAAAAACAGTTATTATTTTGTATGTGTTTCAACATCTAAAGAAGAGCAATTTATTATGGCTGAGCGGCGAGTGCGGGGATTTTGATAAGTATGCCATTAGAATTAGTTTTTTATGTGTTTTTCAAATAAAAAATAAAATTGACAAAAATATGATATACAGGGTGTTGAATTTAAAAAAATGAAATCAGTCTTGTTTTTAAAGTCCGGACCTGAATTTCAAAAAATTTTCATACGGCATTTTGAAGCGATAGCTACTCAAAATATTTCCACCGAATATGAACATTTTATACCTGGTGCTAAAAGAATTATGGCAAAAACAAAAATGAGCCAAACCTTATAAAACACTCTGTATCTAAGTAACGAGGAAAGATGAACCCACTAAAGATAGATTATTTAGAACCCCCAAGATGTCCACTATCTCCTGGTGATGTATGTACATTTAGATCCGAGTCACCCTGTATAAAAGTGAATATACAATATGTTTTCATATCAGCATCTTGATTCAACGTAATCAACGTAATTCTAGAATATTTTTTTTTCTATGCACTTTAACTATTAGGAAACCTCACTCTTTGTGTTCTGCCTTCTATTCAGAACACGCCTGGATCAGATGAGGTTGATTCCAAAACCTCACGCACAACAGTTCTCCTCTTCTCTGCTTTATTTTAAAACCATCAATTTACCCTTTTTTCTATTTGAAACCTTCAGTTTCCTGGGCGGTGCTTTCAAAAGTTATCCTGTAGCTGCAGGAAGAACAATTTGTTTTTCTAAAATACAACTGGTACTGTCTATAGAACTGTTTGTTTTCAGATTCTTAAAAAATCCTGGCTGAACTGCAGTATTTTGGTTTAACAGAGTATCTGCAACTCTATCTGCTTCTCTAATAATTTTATTGGAATCATTTGAGCACACAGGCTTTGTCTTTAGATTTTTATGCATAGGAAGTCATCACATCTTTGTTCCAATAATCCAAACCTATTCTTAAATTATCTTTGTTAGCTATTGCAAAATCGTAAGCAAGTGTTCGTGTTTCCTCATAGCTGTTTGTAGTATTGAGCATTCTCCGAGAAAAGCAAACAACGAGAAGCGACAATATGACATTTAGCGAAATAATTGGAGTTGGAGGTAACCCGGCCAACTGCCATAAGTTTAAGCCGGCCGGGTTTCAGCCGTTGGTCTGGTAGTCGATGATTTATCGTTACCGAGTATAGTTGTCATTTTTGTGGAAAGAAGTGTAATTGTTTAACTGTTTGTTTTTGTGAGTGCCGGGCTATTGTAAAACTATGCCTGGTAATACCTGTGCGTTTCGAGGGTGTCACTCAAAAGAAGGTCAAGAAATAAGCATGTTTGCATTTCCAAAAGATCCTGAACAGTAAGTACATTTGCACCGCTTTAGGATTGTTAATTAAAAATGTAAGGATAGGTAACAAAACCGTTGTTCAATATTTAAAAAGACATAAAGGGATACATAAGAAAATTGTGTTTTTGTACTTTTATATTAGTAAGAACCTACTTACGGACTGTCTACTTTATTCGTAAAACTCTAATTACGCACACTATATTGTTAGAGGGCAACCATTGGTTCATGAATGGGGGTTTACGTCAGGGCATCCCTTTGACATCTTTTCATTCTTCGGCTACTTTTTAGGTATTTTCGCATAAAGAAACTATTGCTATCGGCTGTTGCCTTTGTTAAGTATGACGCGCTGTGTGTGTTGTGATTGAAGATTTTAGTTTGCATATTCTTGGCGCCTCATTCCGTTATCTAGGAAGATGATAGTGCCTCTCTACTATTAGTGCTTCTCTACTGTAGACCGAGTGGGAGCCAGTCTTTAGATAGTTTGTAGGTCGCATTTTGTCTCGCTCTCGTATGTGAGTCAGTGATAAGTGGGTGTGTCGAAACGTCCGTACGTCCGTAATAGTTCGTAATGATTTTTAAAAAGAACTCATTAATAGTTGGGATGCGAAAGTCCTGGTGCAACACGCGATTCATAGTGTACCTCGGGACATCTGCAATAATTTTCAGCGCCCTATTCTGAATTACGTGGAACTTATTCAGTTCCGCTCTGCTTATGTTGCACCACGAAGGTGCACCATAGGTGAGAACCGGCCTGACCAATGCCTTGTAGAGGTTGACCTTTTTCCTATTTGCAAGTCTACTCCGCCTGCGAAGCAGGGGGTAGATAGAGCCTAACTGTCGCAGTACAAGCTTCACTCTATTTATTGAATTGAGCCTCCAGTTCAGTCTTTGGTCAAAGATAAGTCCCAGGTACTTCACTTCCTGGCACCAATTTACTTGGACTCTGTTGACTTTGAGCCTTGTTTCAGGCCGACGTACGCGGCTTTTCGAGAAAAATATGGCCTCCGTCTTAGTAGGATTCAGGCGAATCTTCCAAGCCGAAAGCCATTTTTCCAGCTCGATTACGTGACGCTGCATCCGGCTGACGACAATGCGCGGTGATTTGGCAGTTGAAGTAATTGCTGTATCGTCAGCGAATAGATAGAGCTGCGTGAATCTATCTCGCGGAATATCATGAGTGTAAATGTTATACAACATCGGAGAGAGAGGTGAGCCTTGCGGCACTCCCGCCCTGATGCGTTTTTTCAAAGAAAGTGCGTTTTCTGACGAGACCGCAAAACTTCTATTCTCAAGAAACGAGCCAACTACCTTGACGAGGTAGTTCGGAGCTCCGAGCCTTATCAACTTTAGTAACAGACCGTTATGTCATACCTTATCGAAAGCTTTACTTACGTCGAAGAAAACCGCTCCCGTGTGTGCTCTCCTGTTAAATCCTTTTACAATATTAGATGTTAAACGCGTTGCTTGCCTAACTGTGCAGTTAGTGGGCAACCTGTGCGTTAGAGCACTTACGTAATATTATAATGTCTCTATTAACAAGGCCAATTTTCGCTAACGCTTGTACCGTAAGTTTCGAAATCGTGTGTAACAGGCTTCTTACCACTCTTGGTATGTAATACGCCATTTCATTTCCTTCCTTAATTGTATAAAAATAATAAAACATTTTAAAAATATTTTTATTTTATTTAATTTCTTTATGATTTTACGAAATTTGCTGGAAAGCCAATTACATGAAACACAGAAGATATTCATGAAAAGGGAACTTCTTACTAGGTATCCTCAGTTTTTATTTCAGTGTAAAACATTTACTTCATCGCTTTATTGCTTTCTTTAGTGTAATAGCCCGGCCAACTGTCAAAATTTCAAGGTGAAGGACATATAATTTGGTCCCCATTTAATCAATGCTAAATTCGAGATTTTGTCGCTTCTGGTTGTTTGCTTTTCTCGGGCATTTTTTTGAGCGATTAAAATAGTATATTACAAACCGAGGTGGAAAGTGTTTCATCCTTGTCTACCATTTGTTGACACAGAAATGAAACTTTTCACTGAGGTTTGTATACTATTTTACTTAGACCCATACCTAAATGCAAATGATGTTTTTTGTGACAAATATAAATAACTATGCCAGAAGGATATTTTATTAATAATTGATGAAAAGAAACATTTCATGTTCCATTACTTTTTCGTGGTCCTGGAGGGGCTACGCTCCCTCCGTTGTGTCCCTATTAAGGCGTTTATATTACTTTGACTAACCCTAGTTAACATGGATTTAATGTCAATTTTAAATTTATGTGTTATAGAGAATCTGTCTAGAACTAATAATTCATTCGCTTTTTTAGCCGACCAAAATCATAAAAACTTTCGTTTAGTCCTATAAATTATACTTTTATTATCACAGTACTACTAAAAAGACGATAAACCTGAATTTCATAAACTGGTTTATTATTTATGTTTACATAAAATTCGTCTTTAATAACAATAAATCGGTGATAAATAAATATGTTTTTTACGATTGATTTCGAGTAAAGTTTTTATACAATTTTTAATAAAATATAAACTTTTGATGTGTTTTTTATGGCACTTTATTAAAAAAATTTTTGATTTTTTTTGGCTTGCTGCAGTAAAAATTTCCCTCTCCGTCTCTTTTCATAGAACGGTAAAAACCGCATTACCATCCCTTTAGTGATCCTTACTTTAGGGACCCCAAGTATTTAATTTATGCATCAGATGTTCAGGATTTCAGATGAATACGTATTCATTCATTCTTCATACAGGTCTTAACTTAATAAGTCTTCAAAATTGCCTTTTAAACTTGTGATAAAATTATAATATTATAATAATAACTAAATATTATTTAAAATTAAAAAATTCTGATGTAATTAAGGGCTTTGAGCACTCATTTCAAACTTCTTTATTAAATTCCAATAATAGCCCTATTGTTTGAAACAGCCCTTTTTGGAGATTTCACTTGAAAAATCACCAAACAAATTTAAAAAAATCGGTCAGAATGCCTTTGAGAGCACTGACTACAAAGTGAAAGACAGAATTTAACTACCTGCTTTTGATTTTAACAAATCGATGGAGTTGTGGGGTTTTAAACTCGATAACTGCTGTTTTCAAAGTTTTAAGCTGCAGATTTACTGGTATACTAGGAAATTTTTAAATTGACGTTCTATCAATATAATATACATTTTTTTTAAATTATTGTATTTTTACGTTTTCAGCACTTACGCAAAGCACATTTTAGGGTTTATTCAGTAGGATATTTTTACTTGCAAATATTTATAAGTTTCCGTCCCTTTAGGGTATTAATTTGAATATGTTTGCGACTAGTTTCAGATACTTTTAGATATATATTTTTAAAATAATAATGATAATAATAATTCATTTCTTTCTTTCCCAATTACATTGAACAACGTAAAACGAAATAGTGTCAAAAAACAAAAAAAGGCAAATTAACATTTTCTAATTGTAATCTAACCTAACCTACTTGCAGTCTTATTGAAATATTCTTCTATGGTATAAGGTTCAATGTCCTTTAAAAAATTAAATACCTTTTTTTTATTTTCGTAATATTATTACATATTTTGATATCCAGAGGGAGGCTGTTGTAAAATTTAATACAATTATAATAGGCACCACTTTCATACATAGTAAGTCTATGTTTGGAAAAAGTATAATTTAGGGTTCTAGTTGGATATATGCTTTGCGGTTCGCTCTTACTAAATAGTGATTTATTTTTAAAAAAGAACAAGATGCACTCCTGTATGTAAACTGCTGAGAATGTGAGAACCCGTGTTCTTTAAATTTACCTCTACAGGTCTCTCTAAAATTGTAACCAAAAATAGTTCTTATTGCCCTCTTTTGACATATGAATAATCTTTCCACCTCTCTGCAGTTTCCATACAGAATAATCCCATACCTAAGATGGGACTCAAAATTCGCATAATAGTCCATTTTGGATGTTTGCTTGTCCAAATATTTTGCCAAAACAGGCAATGTATAACATACTTTATTTAGCTTACTAAGTACATATTGGACATGGTGGTTCCATGATAAAGAATTGTCCAGGACCATTCCCAAAATTTAGTGGTTTGTGCTAATTTAATTTCTCCCGGGTTAAGTGGAATACTTTCTGGTAGTTCCAATGTGGACCTTTTAGTTTTAAAAATTATAGCATTCGTTTTTGAAGTGTTTAGAATCAGTTTATTTTTTGAAAATCAATAATTTGCTTGCATCATCATTTGTTCGGTTTTTGTGTTAAGGATAGATAAGTTCATGGAAGTTATTAAGAAGTTAGTGTCATCGGCATAATTTGTAATGGAGCTGTTGTTTTCACCCAAGAGAAGCTCTGTTATGTCATTTATGTAAATTATGAATAGTATCGGTTCAAGGACACTTCCCTGTGGAATTCCTAACTTTATTTCTGCTTTATCAGATGTTACCCGATCTTTACCCCTGCCCACTACTACACTCTGGCATCGCTCGAACAGGTACGATCCGATCCATTTCAGGACCGCTCCGCGAATGCCATACAGTTCCAAGTTCTGGAGTAAAATACTGTAATTTAAGGTATCGTATGCTTTTAATAGGTCGAGGAACACTCCCAAAGGAACCAGCCCGCCATCCAAGGATACCAAAATGCGCTCTGCGTGTTGTACTACATTAAAAAGATCATGAGTTGACATATACTCCATAATGCGCTCACTAACTACACTTTGGAACATCTTTGAGAATGTTGGGAGCAGACTTATTGGACGATAATTTTCGATATTCGTTTTGTTATTTTTTTTAGGTACTGGAACAATCAAAGCAAATTTTAACTGATCAGGGAACAATCCATACTTTAGTGAGTTGTTAATTATGTAAACAAGTGGAGCTGCAATTGTGCCAATAATATACTTAATTAAAGAAGATGACATTTCATCATGTCCGCTACTACATTTATTTTTAAGCTTATTAGCTATTTTTAAAATCTCCTGCCTACGTACCAATTTTACAGGAATGGTCTCGAGACTGGTCGAAAAAGGCGTATTTTCTAACTTTGTTAACAAGTTTGAAGCTGCGGTAGTTAAATATGTATTAAGATTATTTACAAATGGTGTTGCGTTTCCCTCTATTTTTACATCGCATTTTACTGTTTTTCCCTGTATCTTCTTTACCAAATTCCAAGCAGTTTTTGTCTTATTGTCAGATGTACGTAATTTATGTGCATAGTGTCCTTTCTTACAATTCTTTAACAGATTATCATATTGTTTTTTCTTATCACTATACAGATTCTTATAATATGCATAATGGTTTTTTAAAATATAAAGGGTATCAAGTTGTCTCTTACACTCTCGTATCTCTGGATCATTTTGCCTATATAAACTTGAAAATAAAATTACTCGCCAACAAGGCTACGTAAAAAATAGTTTTTAAATCACTAGGCTCTTTAGGAAGAAGGTCAATGAAATAAGAACCTGAAAAACTTATTGGGTTGATTTATAGATATACAGTGTGTCCGTTTAAGTTCTGTGCATATGGGAAACTTTTTTAATAATAATTTTACGAAAAAAAGTTCTGCTTACTAAAAAAATAATACTAGACTATTCAAACTTGAGATAGTATGTACAGGATGATCAAAAAGTAAAAAGATCAAAATTGACATAGGAGAAAAGTACCCTTAATTTTAATTTTAGAGCAAAATGGAATAAGAAAATGTTGATTGGCATTCAAAATTATATTTGTTTCTACTCTTAGTAGAATATTTTTGAAAATAAACTAAAAATTTAAATCTTAATTCTTAATGGCATGTCCATTATTTTGCCACCATTTCCCACCTGAATTTGAATTTTAACTGTAAGCTATGTTATTTATCTGAAACATCAGTTTGAATATTTAATTAGATAAATATGCCGTTGAAATTGAGTATGCAAGATAAAATTGAAATAATTTTAATTGTTGGTGAAAATTACAAAACGTATCGAAAAGCTGCCGAAATTTTTAACTACAGATATCCTGATAAAATGATTTCTTTTACAACAGTAGGGAATATAGTGACTGAATTTAAGACCTTTGGAAGCGTGGAAAATAACCACAATAAGAAACGTAGCCCAATGGTTGCAAACAATGAAACTGTGAACCAACTAATGTTGTCTGTAGTAGAAGATCCTAAAAAATCATTGCGAAAAAGGTCAACAACATTACCAAATGATGTAGGGAAAAGTACGATTTCAAAAATATTAAATGAAAACAAATTTTGGGCCTCACAAACCAATATTTATACATACCTTGATTTTGAGCGCCGCTTAGAAGTTTGTTTTTAATACAAGGAGAGTTAGAATTTAACCCTTTCATGACAAGAGATATAATTTTTACCGACGAAGCAACCCTTACCTCGAACGGGACTGTAAGTTCACAAAATTGTCGTTGCCACTATACAGACACGTGATCAGTACTCCTTTAAAACAAATGTGTGGTGCGGAATTTACAAATAGAATAATAGGACCTTTTTTTTCGACAAAATTTAAATGGTGAACGTTACTTGCATTTTTTAAATAATTATTTGTTTAATTTTATTCATGGACTTCACATACCCGATAGACTACGGATATGGTACCAACAAGATGGTGCAACATGCCACAGTACGAGGAATGTAAGACAATACTTAAATACCCTTTTTAATGGAAAAGTTATCGATAGATATTCTGACCTTTTTTGGCTCGCTAGGTCTCCGGACTTGAGCCCCCTCGATTTTTTTCTTGTGGGGCTACTTAAAACAGAATGTATACCTATAAAGGCCATTTCAAAATGTTGACCATTTAGGGAGGGTAATTAAAGAGACAATTACAAACATAACTCCTGCCATGATTGGAAATGTTTTAAGAGAATTTTCTGCAAGAACGGCTAAATGTATTGAAATGGAGGGAGGATATGTCGAGGCAAATGTACAGTGAGGGAATGTTAATGAATATTTTTATTTAAATTCATATTTTAATATTTATTATTATAATTGTATTTTTTTAAAATAAATTATCATGTTTCTATCAATTATTTAAAAGCGTCATAAAATTACCACAAAACAGGGATAAAGAATCATAGGTTACGTTTTGAATAAAAATAATTGATAAATGTTTATTAGCTTGAATTGCATAATAAATACAATTATTAATTATAAATCATTTTAAAAAATGATATTTTTTGAAATGTCAAATGTATTTTCAATAATAGTCTACTAAGAGTAAAAACAGATACAATTTTTAATGCCAATCAACATTTTCTTATTCCATTATGCTCTCAAATTAAAATTAAGGGTACTTTTCTTGTAGGTCTTTTGATTTTTTTACTTTTTGATCATCCTGTACATACTATCTGAAGTTTGAATAGTCTAATGTTATTTTTTCAGTAAGCAGAACTTTTTATAAGGAGTAACTTTTTTTCGTAAAATTAATATTAAAAAAGTGTTCCATATGTGCAGAACTTAAGCGGACACACTGTATAAAAGATTCTTGGTGGCTCTTGGGGGTTACAATGCGTCCAATAATCGACACAAAATGACCTTAAAAACTCTTGTAAAAATTAAAAATATTATTTGCGGAAATATATATTAAATAATTATTGAACTATTTATTTCTATTTCGGCCTATGCTAGCACGCAAGTAAATTACCTCCCATTATACTAACTAAACAGCGATTCTACGGTTCATTTCACAGGATATTAACTAATTACCCCGTCTAAATAATTTACTAATAGAAGAAAATTTAATCCATTATAACATCGCCTTTTATACACCGACACAAACAAATTTGGGTTTGCAAGAAAAAAATTAACTATAATAGTTTTCTATAATAACATACACTAATGGGTTGCTTTTGAAATGTAAGAAAAAATATATTGACGGGGTGAGGTGTTCCTTAATGATATGTGAATATTTAAGGGTGCAAATCTACATGAAAAATTAGTGATATTTTGCTTCTTAAACTATGGTCCAAAAATTTTCCATTACCAAAATACGGGGTGATAAAGTTTTAGCAAAAAAATTTAAATCAATTAATATTTTCGAAACTACTCGAGATGTTTCAGTAATATTTAGTGTGTAGCGACAGTTAATCAAGGTGCATACTCTTCGATACAAAATACAATATACAATTTTGCAATGAATCTAGTTGCCAAGGAATATGTCACTTGCTTTTTACATCTGACATTTTCTAGTATGCGTTGTGAATTATTTATTTCATTTAATTTTTATCATCTTGTTGAATGCATCAAAATTAAAATGCAGAAATGGCGAAAATGCATTACGTGTATGGCCTTACCGATGGAAATGGTGAGCAAGCCAGCCGTATTTATCACCTGAGATATCCCAATCGTGCTTTGCCAGATAGTCGAACCTTTTCTTATATTCATCGTCATCCTTGGCTAAATAATCAGCATACTCATTTCCATGAAGTCCTGTATGAGCCTTTGCCCATACGAATATTACATTTTGCCCCTTATATCTTAGTCTGTAAATGATCTTTTTAATATCCAATAGTATGGAATTAATTTTATAATTCCAACTATAAATTCCAGCAAGGGCTGATAGAACAGATTTGGAGTCAGATACAATAACAATCTTGGAATTAGTAACATTTTGAGATGCAAACTTCAGTGCTTGCAAAATTGCTATGGCCTCAGTTGTGTAAATTGAGAAGTCTTTGTTAATTTTAAACATTGAGGATAAATTGTCACGCTGATCAAAAAAGGCAGCAGGTTTTAACATAGTCAATGCTCAAATTAAAGATAAATGGAACCATAGATGGCACAATTACACCTTATCCAACACCTCCGGTTATGCACAGATTCAACCTACTCTACCAAATAAATACTGGCATGATGATTTCAATGTAAGTCGACGTTATGTAACTACTATTACACGTCCAAAATTTGGGCATGCCTGCTATCCTGCCCATCTTTTTAAAATCAATATTTTAAACTCTGAATTGTGCGATACTTGTAATGTGCGCAGTGACTTAGATCATATATTTCTTGAATGTACGAAGTATCAACAATCTCGACATCATTTCCTTTCAACATTAATAAGTACCTACAAAGTCCAATCTCCTTTCAACTTTTTAATTTTATTAACGTATCAAAAAAAAATATTTACACCTGCATTATGAACTTCCTACATGATAATGACCTAAAACTATAGAATTTTATAATTTCCGAAAATCCAAAAATCCTTTATTGTGTTTCCTGTCAAAAGGGTCCACCTGTCCTTGTGAACTTTTAAAGTCGCCCTGATAGACCCCTGGGCGTGAAGTGTGTGTCCCTGTTCATTCATGTGTGCCTTTTATATTTACATATTTACCCAACTATTAACTTAATCTTTAAGTGACTGGCTGAATGGCTGATCAGCCCATGCCAATACCAGAAAAAAAAAAAAAAAAATCATCGTCATCCTGTTGAAACTGGTACTGTCCGAAGAAGTACATCTGAAGGTAGACCTTTAAGTGTGAGAACACCTGGAATTGATGAAGTGCTGCTGCACGATGTCGAAGAACATCCTGAAACGAGTACGAGGAGGATTGCCGGAAACTTGAATATTTGCTATCAACTTGTTTGGAGAATTTTAGTGGATTTTTTATTATATCCATACCATATATTAGTGCATGTATTACTTCACAGAGATTTTTCAAGGCATGTGACCTTCTGTCAATGGTATCTTTATAATATTGCACAAAATCCGCAATTTCAAATACACATTCTGTTCACTGCCAAAGTTAATTTTTCAAGAACTTCTATTCAGAATTTCCACAAAAATCATTTGTGGGCGGAAGAAAATCCCTATGCAGTAACCGAAACCCATTGCCGACACCAATTAACGTATGGGCAGGAATGATTAGTAACTACTGTATTGGCCCATTCTTTTTACGGAGACGACTTAACGGACAATCTAACTTCAATTTTCTTCAAGAACAACTGCCCTTGCTAATTTTCAAAAGCATTAGACAATTCTCTTGTACTGGAATGAGACCTATCTTGCATTGAAACCAGAACATACATTTTCTTACCCTCGGAAATTCCAAGGCGTCTGTTTCTTGGCTTATCTCAGAGATTACCAAATTCACTGAACTTTTTTACAATTTTGGAAATAATGGATTCCTGGTTTATGGGTTCTCTATTTGGATATTTCATATTGAGATATTCATAAGCTTCGTGTTGTATTCTTCTTAGGTCCCCACATCCATAACCAAAATTTCAATTCTTTCTGCTTCTGTTAAACGTATTTTTATAAGAGCCGTATTCTACTGAAAGCTTGAAATGGATAAATTCGACTTTAAAAATCAGTTAAGTGAATAAAGACCAAACACTAATTTAACTTTATTTAAAAAAAAATGTTGAGAATTAAATTTCTAACCTTTTCAGGCTCAACAGCAAATCTGAACCGAATCGATCCAAGTGATCCTATTTTTCCGCTGGTTCAGCTAGAAATCACATTGGGAGAAATTGAGGGGAATAAGTGATATTTTTACAGAAGAATACAAATCATCAGTTTCCTTTAGCTTAGCTAAATCCATTCGGAATCGATCCAAAGTAGTTAAAGGAATACGAGACTACAGCCGCCAATACACAATGCACATACATTTTGTGTGACCATCTTAAGACGCTAGTGTACACAAGTCCATTAACACTGTTGAGGAATTAATAGAAAGAATAGTTGCAGCATGTTATAGAATAAGAGATACTACGGGGATATTTCAACGAGTGAGCAATTTCATGAGAAGGAGGACGGTAGGATGCATATTAAGTAAAGGGGGCTGTTTCAACAATTTTGTTGTAATGTTGTATATTGTCAGTTGTCAGTGGTCCATTAGACTCAGACGGCAACCCGTAATGTGTTTAATATTTCCAATCAGATTAATAATAATTTTTCAAGTTTTTTTTACTCAAAACCGGCGCATCGCAGGAGAACAACTCAGGAAAGCTCTTATATTTCAACTTGAACGGTAATTTCCAAAATATTTTTTATTGAGGAAGAAACAATTGCCATTTTATCCTGGAAAATGTTGAAGTCGGTGCCCGTAGGCATGCCACTCTTAAAAATAAAAATTATTTTTGTATTAAAAAATATGCACCTTTATTAACTGTCACTAAATATCACTGAATTATCTCAAGTAGTTTCGAAAATATTAATTAATTCCCATTTTATTAAGCAATCTATCATTAATTCCTTATGTAGATTCACATGCTTAAATATTTGCATATCATTAAGGAGCACCCTGTATAAAACGGGTATTAATAGTGCAAACATTATGGCTTAGGTCTGGCTTATAACTAATGATGTCCATAAACGACCATCTAAGTTTATGGCAAAGTAAAACCAAAACGTCGGTCGCGCCGCTGGCTGGGACGACTTGAGGTAGGAAATGGAATATTTTAATAATTCCGTAATACGATGCACCTAAAAACATTTAATTTCTATCTTTCTCCTGACACGAATACCTAGAAGCAAGAATTAGAACACATTCGATCTTATCTGCGGAGTAGGTGTTATAAATGTCTGATGTTGTTGTGCTTTTCCCACCTCAACAAGTTACGAATTTGAAGATTCAGTATTAAACCCATGTCACGTCCCGCTGAAAAGCTTAACTGCCTAGAAATGAAAACTAAAATCTTGTTATTGAGATACTTAAAAAAAAAACAAAAAAAATGCATTCTTGAAAATATGCTGTAGCTTTTTTATTTTTCGCTATTTTGGCAATCTGTGAAAACAATTTAAATCAATTTTTTTAGTAGAATTCAGTTCTGTAATTACTTTTTGTACACGGCCAAGCACGTATCCAGGGGGGGGCCTGCCCCCCCCCCCCCCCAAATCCCGAATTTTGAAATTTATTTGTTTATTGTACACCTTGTACTGCATCTTTTTATTGCACTATAAATAATAATACATTAAACGTCACATAACGATTTAAGTTTTAATGTGTGATTCGCCTTGCTCTGAATTAATTAAAATAAGTCCACATTTTAAAATGATTTTCGTCCTTGGGCCCCCCCCCACCCCCCAAACGAATTTCTGGATTCGGGCCTGTACACGGCCTTTCAGTTATTTTACACCATCATAAGGTTCATTTTTCTTATAAACACCATATTGTGTTTTGTACGTAAAAGGTAGCTTTTGATGTCAGCTTAACAACGATGTATCACTTATTGGGAAATAAATGAAATTGACCCGAAAAAACAAGAAATTTTATTTTCGCAAGTCAAACATGTCAACAACGCCTTGGGCAGGATTAATTAAATTTTAAATTTTTTTAAAATGTCACGTTATAATGCATTATTTTATTTTAAATAATAAAATAAAAAGGTAAAGAAAACTAATAAAGCAATATGAATAACAATTAATTATTGTTTAAAAAATTGTAAGAAAAAATATATATGTATTAAAAAAAATTGGCGCATTTGCATTAAAGAGACCCAACGGTTAGTGGAATGGAGACAAAAATATTTACCACGAATTCATCAGTTCCGCGCAGAAAACCGAAATATATACTATTTAGATGAGACTTGGTTTGACACCCATGACACAATAAAAAAAAGGATGGCAAGATTCTTCATCAAAGTGCATTTTAGATGTACCTGCTTCTCGAGGAAAGAGAATATCCATCTTACACTGTGGCTCGAGGAATGGCTGTGTGCCGAACGCTTTGCTACTTTCAGCAAAAAACATTAAGGACTGCTCGTTAGACTACCATCAGGACATGACAAGTGAACTTTTTGAAAATTGGATGAAAAATTATTTTCTTCCAAATATTCCACCAGGCAGTGTAGTAAAGTTGTTTATGATAATGCTAGTTATCACAGCACCTTAGCTGAGAACATACCAACTATAAGCAGCAAAAAAGAGGTACTGCAAGAGTTCCTTAGCGAACATGACTTCTATTCTGAAGATAATTATACAAAAAAAAATTAGTTGAGGTACTAAAAACAAAATCGTATGATAAAATATATTGCGTAAATGAGGCTGTGAATTAATACTAGAAAGCAGTTGAAGAGCACGCGTTAATCATGTACTTGAAGTCGAAAATAATTATAAAAAATTTTGGGAAAACATAAAACTTCTAATTATATCAGTGGATAATAGTGATAGTACAGATTCAAACTATTGAGATGATTTATTTTATTTGTACGGTTTTATACAAGGTGTTCCACGTAGAAGTTTCGCATTTTCAACCCGGTAATTACACAGATGTCAAAAAAGCCTTTGCCATTCGTTTTCAAACAAGAAAAAATTTATCTGGATATCTCAAGAACTAAAGAAAATAAAGGGGGGTGGAACTTCTACGTATGACACCCTGTATAATAAAAATTATATATTACGGTTTACTACTTTTACGCAATTAATTAATAAATTTTTGTACATATACAAGCATTATTTCAATCTTCCTACTACCACCCTGGACCGGAATGATTTATTTGTCAAGATAGAAGGACAAGTAGGTATAAAGTATAAAGGGATTAGTTAGTCATGACCATTTACCTTGTGTCGGAGTATAACTTACTATACTTATTCGAAATGTTGGCCGTTCTAATTAATACACTTTTTCAACACAGTATTGATGACCATGCGACGAGTGTTGCCATTTATGCTGGTAAACACATACCTCACTCTGTCTTCTAACTCTTGTACAGTTTCAGGGGGTTAACACGCATATACTTCGTTTTTTACATACCCCCATAAATAAAAATCTAGAGGGGCTATATCGGGGATCTAGCAGGCCAATTACCTGATCCGCCGTTTGAAATTACTTTATCATCAAATATCTGTCTTAAGAGAGTTTGAACTTCCCGAACATTATGTGCGGGACAACCATCGTGTTAAAACCAAATATTATTTAGTTGATTCTTGAGGAAAAGGGAAACTAACCGTTTCTCTATCTTCTATCTTCTATAGTTTTCAAGATCCCCATGCATGTAGGCCCAATTTGGGCCACACTATACAGGGTGTTTCAATATTAGGCAATCCAAACCAGGTTATGTTTGCCCACCACGGTCATATTGGAGTCACAGAGTGCTTCCAATATGGCCATCGACGGCAATCGTCAGAAAAACTAACCTTTATTTTTCCGTGTATGTCAGTTTGACGTGTAAACCGCGATTTTGGTTTTGTGTATTTTATTAAGTTATTGTTGTTCAATATGTCTTTTTTTTCTGTTATTTATATTTAATAACCCTAAAGTTGATGATGTTATTGGAGATGTTAAGAATGGCAAGTGTCACACAGCACAGGAGTCGACTGTAAACTAAGCATTGAATCCGTGTATATTTGCCACATATTTGCCTTTAGCGGCCATACTGAATTGTTCGTTGAATGTTTTTGAGCTCTGTGGAGCGAATTCAATATGGCCGTGGGGGCAAATCGGAATTTGACACATCGTTGCATTGCCTAATTATACCGACAAATTAAAACAGGTGATTCCTTGACAAAAAATAATAAAAAAAGTTCCCGTTAATGAAGGTCCAAAAACCCCTCGTTTGTAAGATACAGGGTGCTAAACTTTTAATCTTTTTTTCGGTTTTTCCTATATATTTTATGCGTGCTGAAAAATTATTTATTTATATTCTGTACTTTTGTTACATATTAAAGTATCTAAAGAATTAACCTATTGCCATTTAAAACTGTCTACGGTTTATTGTTAACATTTTTGTGATGACTAAATTATAATTTATAATCTACAAATTTGTTTTTATTTGACCAGATTAAAAATGTAGCCCTGCTTTAAATCATATTTTACCAAATATCAGCCGAACCGTATAAGATATCAAAATAGTGCAAGAATTAAAAAAGGTAGATGATAAACCAAAAAAGTCGTTTTTATATGAAAGGATAGTCACTGTCGTATCAAAAATAAGTTAGGGGGGTCACAGCGGTCGTGACTCCCTAAAAAATAACATCATGTAGATAGTTTTAAATGATAATAGTTTAATTCTTCAGATACTTTTATATGTAACAAAAGTACAGAATTTGAATAGATAATTTGTAAGCACGCATAAAGTAAATAGGAAAAACCGAAAAAAAATTAAAAGTTGAACACCCTGTATCTTTCAAACGAGGGGTTTCTGGACCTCCATTAATGAGAACTTTTTCATTATTTTTTGTCAAGGATTCACCTGTTTTAATTTGTCGGTATAATATTGAAACATTCCGTATATGTGTTTCCCATTGCATATTTTGTAAAATAGATATCCTATCCCACAGAAAGGTCAAATATATGGAAAAAACGTTCGCACATCCCATCAGATTTATTTTTGCACCAAGACTGGTTTAACTGTATTCCATGTGCTTTTGTTATTAACACTAGAACCAAATCCGAAAGTATCTGGTCAATAATGGATCGGGTGTAAAGGAAATAATTTTACAAAGCACCACAGGGTTATGTTAATGTGCGTCACTTTCACTGGAAGTTAAACCAAGTTCTTATTTTTAAATGGCAACCTTCATTTTTATTGCAGTATCGAATTCTTCTCACAATTATCTTACGACGTACGACAAGTTTTCAGTTTCTTTCAAAATGGTTTCAGTAAAACAACGCGTGCAAATAGAATGGAAAAGATAGTGATACGATTTCAACTGTTAAATCGGATCCTTTTACAATTCTTTAAGCAGTGATATTTAAATTATTTTCTTCAATTTGTCAAGAAATCAATTTTTTTATTTAGAAAAACAATGCTTTAATCCTAGTTTACAGAATTTTTCTAAAATTATCATATAGGGGAAACTGTCCTAAAACGGCATACCTGGCTAAAACGGCATACAAGCAATTTTGAATCTACCGCTTAAATTAATAACCGGCAACATGGTCCAAACATTGTAAAATACTGTTTACGAATACACACAAAAGTGTCAACGCCGCAGATCAGTCAGTAATGTGATAAATTTAATGTGTATGCTCAGACACCGCCAAAAGTTCTTGTTATTCAGCAGGTTAATTGCAAATATTTTTTATGTAGAGTTTTTTTTATTAAATCTGATAGATTAACTCTAAAATACTTTCTTTGCCATGTCAGTACAGTTTCTTTTTTTATATAAGATTAGTTGAATTTATGTATGTTTTATTATTGGTATTCCATTTTACCCACAGTAGTAAGGGTAAAATCATAGTAAAATGGTTTATGCAAACTTTAACTTTTTTTGCTGCTATTAAAAAATTAATGTTTAATTTGTAATTTTGCTGCCTCTGCTACAAAATAATATAATCCTTAATTCTAAAACTCGCTTCACCGTTCGTTAGAAATTATCTAAAAAGTATATATAACGTCTACAAAAAGTAGTATGCCGTTTTAGGACAGTCTCCCCTACTCTTCATTATTTAGTATCAAAATCTAAGGTATCCTTGATCATCTTAAAGCATCTTCAAAATAGTAATGCGTTTTGCTTGACCTTAAACCATGTTTTTCTAAAAATTTAATTTTTAAATAATTACGAATTGACTCCATTTTCTTGTTGGAAACGGAAGCAAAACATATTATGATTTCCACAATGCCTTTAGATGATTAAGGTAGAGCAAACACAAATTTATTTTTGTTGTTTTTAAAATTAACAAAGTAAGAATATAGAGAAACGACAACAAGAATTATAGAAATTCCTGTTCTTCAAATGAGGAAAATTGAAGTAGTTTCGGCGGATTTTTGGACGGTTACACCGTCCTGTTAAAAATAACCAAACAAAGTTCATCGTCAAGTAATTACTCCATAAATAGATTAAGAATATTCTCCTTATACCTCTGTGATGTGACTGTGTCATGGAAAAAAATAGAAGCAACAATTCTTCTTCGGGAAACAGCCAACCAGACACCATTTTTTTGCGATTGCAATGTGGACTCCACATGCGAGTATTCTGAGAATTCACATAACCGGTGCGGTCAAACCAGGCTTCATCAGAACAAAATGTCAAGTCTAATAAATCATAACTTTCCAATAAATTTGCATCTTTCAAAATCTGCAGCTGGTATTTCTTGGCATACTTGCACTTTAAACAAATTTAACTGTTTTTTCCCACTTCTTGAGACAGACGTCTAACAAATTTTGGCGTATTTTGCATTATTTCACAAACGTTTGCAACAATTTCCTCTATTCTTAGAGATGATCTTCCAGCTCCTTTCTTATATAGTATATAACCTGTTTCCCTAAACAGAGCCACGGTTCTTCTCAGGCAATGATAAGAATCCCCAGCAGAAAAAGCGACGTTAAGAAAATTTTCGCGAGAATCGTCCATGCACAAGCTCTGATTGTATTGCCACTCACCATTTACTCTAACCCCGTTTCGGAAATAGGCTTCAACTATGAATTTTTGGTGCTGTTCTGTAAAACCAATTGCGTGAATTTTTCAAGAAATTGGATAAATTGGCGAAGAATCAAATTCCTCGCAACGAGTGTTAAAGATGACCAGCAGTATGGCCTTAGATGCAAATTGCACTTTATTGATAATAATTTTTGCTCGTGCGGTATTAAATAAGAAAAAGTTTTTTGGAAAAACTATGTAAACAAGGATTGAATGTAAGGATAATTTTTTAATATAAAAAAAATCGATTACATCAGAAATTGGGGAAAAAATTTAAGTGCAGAAGAAATTATAAAAGAGTTCAATTTAAAAAATTTTACCACTACTTTTTCAATGTTACTTGCTTACGTTGCTCTATAGACGCCATCCTTTTTCTAAAATGGTTCATATTCCCCCATTTTGAAAATAAAACTTGTTGTATGTTGATGAAAAGGTAATTTTAAGAAGAATTCAATTATTAATAATAATTATAATAATAATAATAAAGGACTTTTATTTAGTAACTTAATGTTTACAATGATATTAATGAATATAGCAGGCGAGGTTCAGTTCGTCCTAGATATTCAGAATACCTCGAACGTCTGTCAATTATGCTATAAAAATAAAGGTTGCCATTTAAAAATAAGAACTCGGTATGACTTCCGGTGAAACCGGAAATTACGATTATTTGGGTCTTGCGTTAATATGAAGATCCCACTTAAATATAGCTGTAACCCAAATTTGAATAAGATATCTTTTAACATAACGCTTTGGTGCCCTCGTTTACACCCAGTGTAGTGGTATTATTTTTTTCAACATTTTGAGTTCTTTGATTATGACTCGGAAATCAAAACTCTTAATAACATACCGGCTGCTCCGATATAGCGGACATATTTCCAAAAGGTTAGTGGATTAAAACAATATTTAATATCCTCAAACTCTCAGGAGCAAAATGATGAAGACAATAATAATATTTCGAATGGCCTTCCTACAATATGGTTGGATGCATACAAAAATTAGTGTTGGAAGGTTTTTGGGGTCACTGAATATTTATATCGTAATCGAAATTCGCGAAACCAAAAAGCGAAACCGAAATGGCGGGAAACTATAATTAGTTTTTAATATCGCTGGACACCAATCTGTAATCCAGATGTTTAAAGAGAAATAGAACTCAGCCAGCGTGGATAAAACGTGAGAATAGGTCTGAAATTAAAATTGACAAAACTTAAAAATATTTTACATTATACAGGGTGGCTCAAAAAGTTAGCTGAACTAAACTTCTATTATTTTTAAATGGAACATCCTGTATATTATTGTCTGTAGAGCTGCTGATCATTTTAATATGTGGATTTATTTTTAGTAGTTTGAGAAATAATTACGATTTAATTTATCTAAAATTGCCTTTTTTTTAAATAGAACACTCTGTATATTTCTTGATTTCCAGAAAGCCCTTTTGATGTCGTTTCCAATGATACCATATTTGATACCTCTTAGAGTTTACCGTATTTTAGATATTTGGATATTAACTGTAAAAGTCTACACTTTTGCAATTTTTTATTAATTTAATTTTTTTTTTGTTTAAAATCGAGTTGCTATGATTTTGCTTAGATTGTCACTATGACAGTAGGTTTCAATTATTTAATTTTTAGGGAAAGGGGAAAAAAAGTCAAAAAGTCTTTCTCCACTAATTTAATAGTGAGCTATTAAAGGCTCAATTTTAAAATTAAATTGTCTCTACATGTTTCGAAGGTAGTAACCTTTATCTTCAGGAGATCAAAGTAGTGCTGCAGGTATTATTAGCAGTAGAGAGAAACTGTTGGTGGAAAATGACGTTGATGAAGCTTTTTTTTATTTAAAAATATTTTGACAAGATATTAATAATTGAATGTAATTAGCATGCTAAAATTGGAATTGAAAGTGGAATGTTATATTTAAATCAAAGTTTCTGAAAAGACACTGTCAATCTGTGGTCGAATTTAAAAAGGGAAGATATTCGTTATTTGAAAATCATACGTAATTTTTTTTTTTTTTAACTGTGTTCGTCTCCCTATTTTAATCTTTAAGGGTATATAAAATATAAGATCTGTTTTTTAATAATTTTATTTTAAATCAAATTCTATTGTTTTCCCTACATAATGGGACGAACATAACGCAAGGTGACGGGACCTTAGGTCTCCAATAACGAATTTTACAAATGAAATTTCAACATTATAATTTCTCATAAAACAAATCACAAACAAAAATCTTTCTCTAACAAGAACTAGAATGTCCAAAAGATCATTTTTATATATCCTGACGTATGATTTTCAAATAACGAATATCTTCCCTTTTTAAATTCGACCACAGATTGACAGTGTCTTTTCAGAAACTTTGATTTAAATATAACATTCCACTTTCAATTCCAATTTTAGCATGCTAATTACATTCAATTATTAATATCTTGTCAAAATATTTTTAAATAAAAAAAAGCTCCATCAACGTCATTTTCCACCAACAGTTTTCTCTCTACTGCTGATAATAACTGCAGCACTACTTTGATCTCCTGAAGATGAAGGTTACTACCTTCGAAACATGTAGAGACAATTTAATTTTAAAATTGAGCCTTTAATAGCTCACTATTAAATTAGTGGAGAAAGACTTTTTGACTTTTTTTCCCCTTTCCCTATATTTCAACTCCACTTCGAGAATGGACTATTTCTTTAAATTATTTAATTTTTGTTCAGTTGCGAAAATTAGGCGCTAACTTCACAAAATGTCGAATTTTACCACTTTGGAAATGGTAAATATAATTTTTATATTGGGAGAATAGGCAAGAAATTGCCTTCTAGCGAGTCTAGTGCATGCTGAAACATATCCAGATATTGAGAGAAAGTCGAGACCATAGGCCTTCGAGAAGCTGTTGCATAGATTTTTAGAAACAGGAAACGTTGCGTACAAAAAAAGGATAGTAATCAATAAACCCGTTGTTCAGTAACATAATATGCATTATTATGTTACTGAAAATACACATTGGGTTCGACATGTAGATAACCAAAATCGCTGGTCGGTTAATGTCTGGGGAGGAATATTAGGACCTTACATTATTAGGCCATATTTCTTTGAAGAGCGTTTGACGGGACAAGTTTATTTAAATTTTCTTAATCATGATTTACCCGTTTGGCTTTAAAATATAGATGCCGACACTCTCCGAAACTTTGATTTCAACAAGACGCCGCTCCCCCTAATTATTATAAGTCGGTTAGACACTTTTTAAATCATTGGTAATCAGTGGATTGAACGTGGTGGACTAATCGCCTCCTAGGTCCCCTGATTTAACACCCCTTGATTTCTACCTCTGGGGATACGTTAAAGAATAAGTATACGCCATACCTCCTACAAACCGAGACGATATGGAAGGTCGTATACGACAGGCATTAGAAATATTGGAATAAGAACTCCACAAGATGTCCAGCAAGTTAAACATATTATTATAGCCAGGCAATAAATTCTGATTTCTTGTCTAATAAGGATTTGCTTAGTTTTGTTGTGTCAACCCATTTGTTTCCTTAAATTTGTATTGTAATTCATTGTTTTATATTCATTTTAAGTTTTATTTACATGTCTTAATAAATTTGTTAATTTATAACATTTAGTTCTTTTATCGCAAAAAGAAATGCTATTTAATGGTAGGTTAATAAAATTATAGCATTAGGAAATTGAAGTCATGCATAATAAATGCAAATCTTTAAATGGTTACTGCTAGATTTTCCAAAAAAGTAGCAAAAATGTTTGCTTTTAAAGTTAATATTCAAGTATCTAAAATACGGTAAACCCTAAGAGGTATCAGTAAAAAGGATATCGAAAGGGCTTTCTTAAAATCAAAAAATATACAGGGTGTTCCATTTAAAAGAAGAGAGAATTTTAATATTTTGTAAATAAACGCAAATATTTTTTATTGCAAAGATGGGCAACATTCTAAAAAAATATTATTTTAGGGTGTACTATTTCATTTAGTTGCTTTTAGTAATTTGGAATTGGGTACTAAAATTTTTTAGATCAAATCCTAATTATTTCTTAAACTACTAAAACCCACATAATCCTATATTAAAATGATCAGCAGCTCTATGACCATCTTTTGAGCAAATAATATACAGGGGTTCAATTTAAAAAAATACAAGTTTTGTTCGCCTCACTTTTTTGAGCCACCCTGTATCATGTAAAATATTTTTAAAATATGCCACTTTTAATTCCAGACCTCATGCTGTTTCAGTATTTTTCATAAGTTCTTCGATAAGGATGTAATCTTCCGGCCCCGCTTCCTTGGCGGACCCGGTATATAAAAATAACGATTTCTGAATTCAAATATAAAAGCAAACCGGTTTAAATGTATGCCATGTTCTTTTGTGGTAGGGGACAAATTTCAATTTTTGAACTTGCCTAAACCACAAATTATTTTGTTTTGATAACCACGCAACTACATACTATCTTGTGTATTCCAATTAAAAATAAATTTGCTCAAGGCCCAGCTTTTACCACCCTGTAATTTTAAAATGCTTAAATAATTTTACTAATTGTTTATCGTGTTCTTCGGTATTCCTTAAAGATTAATTGTATAACTATAAATGAGGACTACCGATTAATAAAGGTGTAGCTTCGACTTTGTTTGTTTTTCGTTCATAAAAACCACAATATGTCAGATAAAGGCCATCTTTAATTCTCAGGAATACCTTAGTTCTTTAATGGTGTATTGATTAAATTTTGTTATTTAAACTATGTCGTTGTATGAGAAAAGCATGGTTCCTGTGCCCTTCCCAAATGTTTTATAACGAAGTTTTAGCATAGTTGGTCCTAGTGGTAGGTTACAGGATGTAGTGTTTCGAATGGATTCCAAGAAATATCCAGCAACGTCGTGGTTTAAAATAAGGTCAATACAAATACTAGATAATGGACCTTAGGAAATGTAGGCAATACTAAAAATTCCTGGATCTAATGAAAATAAATGTAAATAAATTTGACTATGTACTCTCTGAACACGGATTGTATCTATCTAAAAATGAAACGGGACACTAAAGAAAAATTCCTAGTCTTAGTTCTTCTTGAGAATACTTACTATTTAGACCTCCCTTATATCTCAACCAAATATATTACATTGCTTTATTTCTAGTTAAGTACTAAGTTGTATAGTAAGGGGAAGTTTATATTTCTCTGTGTGTTTCATGTGATAAAACAAAACAATTTACTCAAAACATTTCAAACTAAAGGGGTCACCTTTATATTATTAATCTAAGGACACATTAATAAACCTACCTTTATGTCAAAATTTTGCTAGTCCATTTTTAAGTTAATCCTGCAAGCAGCAGTATCTCAGACACAAACTAAACCACCAAACGCATACCAAAAACGACTATTAAACTATATCGAAAACCCGGTGCCGTGCCTTCGACGCGGCAGCGTGACATCAGCTGAAGAACTCGATGGTTCGCAACTTCGACCATGGACGGTATCGAGGTCATTGGGTCATCCGTCCGTGACGATGATGGGTAGACCCAGAAGACAAACCATATCATGGACAGTGACTATCTTCGTAGCATGCGACAGGTGAAAATGTGTTTCTTGTTTATTGTTAACGTACAGTGTATGACAAAAGTCTGAAGGGGGCCTATTATCTCAAGAACTGCTTGGAAAAGTAGGCTCAGAGTACACTGATAAAAAAAAAATGTAAAAATAGACACTGAAACATTGCTCACTTTTATGCCACACAAATATGTGTTAAATTACATCTTGCCCGAAATTCTACATTTATTATGTAATTATACATTGTTCATGTAAAATTCTAAAATGTAAATCTACCACTAAAAATGGATTATTACAGTAAGTGTGTAATAATATAATGTAAACATAGTATTGTAGATATGTAATTACACAACTTGATCGACTTCAATTCATGTATATTTACAATATTTTAGTGTGTGCTTTCACATTATACGTAGGTATAACATGTAAAATACCTCTAAATTTGTACTATTTAATATATGTTTTTTTTTACGGTGTGTTATTATACTGTAATATTATTTAGTAATAGTATATTATTAACCAAGGTTTAGACAGCCATCATTATTGCCCGAGCGGCGAGTTTAAATCACGAGGAGCGAAGCGACGAGGGATTTAAGACGCGAGGGCTATAATAAGCTGTCTAAACCGTGGTTAATATATTATTTTTTCCACTACTACAAACTTTTATATGAGATTTATCTTAATAGTATTAATAATTATAAAAAATTATAGGTAGGTATAAGTATATTTTTTAATCAAGTTACCTGCGTTTTGGAATTGGCAAAATATTTTGTTGTTTTGTCAGGTGGCTTTGTCAATGTCAATTTGTGTTCATTTGTGTCATCAGATTTCACGAGTTTTGCGTTTTTTTAAAAAATGAGCGAAGAAAATGTTAGTGATAATATTATGTGTACACCTCCCGAATTAAGGATGGAAGCAGAAAAAATGTTGATTGTATCGATATTTTACAATATCAAGTAATCTAATATGTATTGATAATTATCTGGTTGCCTAACCACAATGAATTGATCCTGTAGAATTAAAAAATCAAGTTACCTGCGTTCAAACAAAATTCGGTTAAGGTCAAAGATCGGTCAATAATGGATTTCAATGGCTTATTATTGACCATTGTCAATAATGACTTATAAGGTAGAGAAAAACGATTTCTAGCGTTAATAATCGGTCAATAATGGCGATGTTATAGGTTAGTAGTGGAAAAAAATATATTCTATAGCTGTTAATGGGTTGTTTATTGACAAACCTTTTTTGATGTATATAATATATTTGTTTCATATTTTGCTGGAAATTTACTGTCTTTCCAGCAAAATATTTTTGGACAGAACAAATAGATTATATCCAGCAAAAAAGGCCTACCAATAAACACCCCATTATAACAGCCAAAAATTAATATTTTACAAACAAAGGTTACCAAGCTGAACCCATAAAATATATTAACAAGAACTGACAAAATTTGTTGAAAAGGTGTAGTTATAAAAAAAACAACTCATCCGTTAAATTAAGTTTCTATTAACCTCAAGTTATATTAAGAACTAAGTTCTACAAATCTCCATTAAGCATAATAGATGTGTAGATATCTAAAACTAATATCAAATTAAAGAAAATAGGTTTCCTTTTAAAAAAAAATGCAGTAATAAATGTAACAAATAAGGGTCTTAAACAATTAGAAAATTAAATAACTTTCTTTGGGCCTTTATTTTAAACTGGCATACGTAAATTTAACAAAAATAAACAAAATGTAGTCAAATGTGTTAATAAGCATAAACTGCAAACCAAATTGCAAACATAACAAATAAATTATTTGATCAAGCCTGGATTGCTTTAAGTGAATAAAATGACATATTAATATTTTAAATACTCTCGAGAACTGTATGTAAAATATTAATTTACAAGAAGATTACAGCACTAACATGACCATGTTAGGTACATAATATGCGACCAATAAAAAATTAGACAAAAGCTATCATTTAACAGTAATTGAAATAAATTACATAGTTGAACGTAAAAAATATGGTTATAAACAGAAAATTTATGCCAACATAATCTTAATAGGATTGCTTGACAATTTTATGTGCTCTACTATTTTATCAGACTTTTAGTTAGCATCACATTTCAATCTAACTGACACTAGCTTACGGTTTTAAAGAAATTAAAATAAAAATATTACACTCTTTATATATACAGGGTGTTATGGAAATGACTTATTATTTTTTAACCCGTAAATATATAGGTCGAGACGAATTGGGGAAAAATTGCTATAAATGGCGCTCGAAGCTAGAAATTCGAAAAAAATGCCTTCAAAAATTTAGGTCCAAAACACCTACACGCCAATGACCCAAACAGCTGATTTGGGTAATTGTTTACTTTAGTGGAAATGTTGAATTTTTCGCTAAAATTTCGTATATAGGCTAATTAAGGGTAGCTGATCACAATTTTCCTTTTGCGTTTAGGCGGCAAATGCACTGGTTTTGAGAAAAAAAATGTTAAAGTTTTTCTAACTCACCGGTATGTTATTTTGCATGTAATCCTAAAATGTTGCTTATTTCCAATAAAATATTACTTGTCGGAGTCATAGTATACACTTCTGAGTTGAAATAAACGAAATATGCCACAAGGAAACTCTGAAAAACGGGATAACTTGTAAGCGAACAGAAAACTCTACGTTATCTGGAAAAAGACGGGGGCTCA
Organism: Polydrusus tereticollis; assembly: GCA_963920685.1. NCBI lineage: Eukaryota > Metazoa > Arthropoda > Insecta > Coleoptera > Curculionidae > Polydrusus > Polydrusus tereticollis. The sequence continues at coordinate 141,579,004 of OY987328.1, forward strand.
CTGACAGCTGGCCACCCATGTTGTCAGATTGTTAGTGTATTATAAATTGCCTATACTTGTCAATTCATTTTTATTAATTGAATGAATCCTATTGGCTCGAGCTAGCATATCATTCTCCTGGATGGAAGCCATTGATAATTACAAGAAAAAGAAGAACAATCTGGCAACGTGAGTGCAATGAATCTGAAAAGAGACGGTTCTACTTTGTCGGCGTATTAACAACGAATTTAATTAAATTTGTGCCTTTTCCATTGTTTTTTTGCTAAAATGTTGCTCTTATTTTATGAACAGATAGTTTGGTGAAAGTTTTATCACATATTTTGAAGGGAAAACCATAAAATCTAGGAAATTGAAAGGAAAGAATACCCTAACCTGTAAGTGAAAAACTTTAACATTTTTTTCTCAAAACCAGTGCATTTGCCGTAAAAACGCAAAAGGAAAATTGTGATCAGCTACCCTCAATTAGTCTATATACGAAATTTTAGCACAAAATTCAACATTAATTGCACTAAACTAAACAATTACCATTCCAGCAGTTTGTCTTGTCAAAAACACATGTGTTCAGGGGCATTGAACTATCATGGAAGGCGCACATAGTCCGGTTTAAGGGTATTTTACAAAATTCAAAATACTTCCGATTTTAGAAAAAAAAACTATCAAGTGTAACTCTAGACCACCTCAGGAGTGGCCCCTTAAAATATAATAAGTCATTTCCATAACACCCTGTATATTAAAGTTTAGTTTCTTTACTAGTGGTAAGTTGTATAAATATAACATAACTCTCTTAGGCTTATATTATTAACTACTATAAAAAAGAAAATAACATAATAATAACACAGTTTATTAATAAACATATTTATAAAACTTACCTATCGAAGTTTTTCAACCAGATAAATAATTTAGACTATATTAATTAGCACAAAACTGAAAAATTGCAGGAGTTGCATCACCCAAAACAAGGAACGATCGAAATGACCGCACGCATGCACGTTCTCTGGTCGGCTGCATCGCGTGATGATTGGTGGTCTGGTAAACACGTGACCCGAATCATTAATCTGACTGGTAGAGTTAACTAAGTAAATTGTAAATTTACATTTATTATGGATTTTCACATTGTATTTGGTATTTCTACATAGTTGCGTGTAGTTTTAATGTAAATTTACATAAAATTGGAGAGTTTTTACATAAAATATTGTAAAAATAGACTCAAACAGAATTTATACCATGCACTGTCTAAATATACACTCACTGATATGTTCAAATATATTTTTTATTATTTTTGTGTATAAAAAACTGTAACCTTTGTGTAAAAAATAATGTAAAATTACCCCAATTCTTATCAGTGTAGGTTTGACAGCGGAGCCCCAGAGCTCAAACTTTGTTGGTGTACCAAGGTTTTTTATTTATAAAGGTACAGAGTTTCTGTAAAGCTACCTTACAGCTATGGTCGCAACATAACAATTACAATCAAATTAACGTCAAATAATTTAATAGATGGTGACTGAGGCATCGAGTATCCTGCAAAGCTGGCTCCTAAAAAATGGTTTAAAAAGTCTGTCGCTCATTCTTTCTTACTAGTTGTTTCATTACTTGACGAAAATTGTATCTAGTTGTTAATTCTTGACTTTAATTTCGAACATTTTAACGACCAATCTCTTGACTACATAAAAAAAAGAACCGTTAACACTTTTTAAAATGCTGCTTAGTTATACACGAGAGAAAGGATCGAGAATATCTCAAGCACGATAGTAAGTGTACGATGTGGGTACCTCTCAATTATAAACCACTTTTAACAAAAACGAAGTGTTAAATTGAAATAATATCAGCAAGATATACTTTCCTTGAAGGACGCTCGTAGTGGCAATGGAGGCCAATGTCACTGTTCTAATTATTTGAGCAAGCGAAGGAAAGTTGTTATTGATAAGTAAATTTTGTGACCGCAATTTATAGTAGTTGATACCTTCTTCATATAACTAACACTTAATTAAAATAATTGATAATTATTATTGATATGGTGCTTAATGGTTCAATCGTGATATAGTCAGGTCAAAAATCTAAACTCCAAAACATTGTTTACATTGCATAAAATATTCTTGAGGTCAGAGCTACACGCACTGATCAGAGAAATTATTTCTTGTAAGCAAAATGTAATTAATGAGAAGAAAACTTTAATAAAGATTTTTTCATTAAAAATATAAGATCTCAATAATTTAATTTCTCAAAGATGTAGCACTGATAAAATTTGCCAAGAAACCACACGAAAAGAATTGCAAGGACATGACAGTGTTATGAACTGAACGGATTATGCCGTATATTCCCAAAACCCTGATAACTATTATATAGGACGTATTACTAAAATTAATGACAATAAAACAGGTGTTATGAAGGTTTTACATGAGAGGTTAAATTATATGTTTGCATGGAATTACCATGCTACAGAAGAGATTGTGAGCCAGAACTTTATTTTTTAGGGACTCATAACATTGAAAATTTACCCATTCCAAATAACTAAACTGGATTTAATCCGCACTCGTTACAAAAATTTTAAGAAGCAGATCATAAATGCTTTAATCTAAACTTAAATTGTGTATGTTTTACTTTTCTAATATATTAGGGACGTTTTCTGAACCATTTTTTTTTTAAATACATGATTGATAGGAAGGAATCACCTAAAATTTAATATTTTTCCTATATGACTAATGTAAGAAGTAAAATTCTTTAACAATATTTATCTTAAAATGTCAAGAATTAAATGGTCACGACTTTTTTTTACCTGAAATAATTATATTAAAATTTATGTCGGGAGAAAAACACTTAAACTAACCTGTATTGCAGAAACTATCAACTTTTGGACTAATGTAAGTTGGGCTGGATCGTAATATTTCAGCTTTAAGAATTTGTGCTAGCAGTGTATAAAGACCTTTTAGAGATATAATTAATTTAATTTTATTGTTACAATTTTAAAGATATTGTCATTTACACTAAAGATAAATAACTCCATTTAAACTTAATTACTGAAGTGTGATAAACGGCTGAATAATTATTGTAAATACGATGTAATTAAAATTTACTACACCAAAACATTTTCACGAAACATCTTATTTTATGTAAATCAATTTAATGTTTAAAGCAAGAACGAATTACTACCTAAAATGGAACAATGGAAAGAAAATAAATTAGGCGTTAAGAAATAAAATTTTGCAGTTTGCATAGGTCAACACAACAATATTGTGCAAAACAATCATGCTGGCAAACGACAAGTTTAATCCTGTTTATTTTCATGATGTATAGTTTGTAATTTTTCATAATATGTTCTGTTTTCAAATTGGCTGGCAAAATAGGTTTAACAATTTGCCTTGAGAATAAAATTTTATTACAAAAATAGACGTTTATATTTTAGGAAGTAAATAAAATGAGTTATTTTCCAGAGTCAAGGAAATAATAAGGACAAGACAAAAAGTCAAAATTATAGGTATATACGCATGTTACCGTAAAAGTCCGAGAACTGTAAAATCTAAGATTCACCCCAGAAAGCTTTTTGGATTTTATACAAATACTACCCTGGTGAAAATCATAGTATTTGTTTGAAATTGAGCAGATGTGGCGTATAAGAGGAAATTAATATATTTTATGTCAATAAAATACTTATTTAACAATAATAAATGTAATAAACGCTGGGTAAGAGAAACAGAACAAAAACAAGTACACATTAGATAAATTTACTTTAATAAGATACACGCCACACTAAAACAGGATCAAGGGACCAATAATATCAAAACAAGATTAGAAAAGTATAAGAATATCCTTGAAACTTATATCACATGTTCGAACTGATCGCCCTTTATGTTTAAACATCTAACTGATTTGGTATTTACTTTTCATACTGCCCATGCCCTTAAGATTGATCTTCTACGTAAAGATCGGCATGAAGTTATAATTTTTTCACATAACTCTGAAAAGTTTTCAACACTTTATTTTTTATTGCACCGCATAGAAAAAATCCAGGAGTGAAAGATCGGGTGATCTCGCTGGCCATTCCACCACACATCGATTTCCTATCCACTTTTCTGGGAAATGTCGATTTAAAAATGAACGCACATCTCTACAGTAGGGAATTTGCATGAAAATTAAATTTGAAAAATAATACTCCTAAGCGTAAGCTAACATCATCAAAAAACCTTCAGTTCACAAAAAAATATTCTTTAAATACCCTGAGTTAAATATAAGGTATTAAAGTTTGATTAACTATTCTAGTTACGCAACATCGTTGTTTGTGATGTCGAGCGACAGACACGTCAGGACAGCTTCTGATGGGCGGAATAGCATGTTTTAATAATCGGATCATTTTTATTCGAATTATATTAAAAATCGGATTATCATTCGAATGATCACACGAATAACTACCTACTTAGATTATACTCTTCGAAATCGTAGGTTCTCAAGAGGATGCGGGTGATGTGATATGAAACACCGATCTTGAGCATATGCAGCATTCAGTATTAAGATTAAATAAGATTGTTGATTATGGGCGGCATGCGGTATTCGCATTCGCATAACGACTGCTGGCTGCTGCTGACTGCAGCTTGTTGTGTCGGTGTCGTATTAAGATTTTATACTCGATTATTTTCGTTCCTGCATCGCATATTAAAATAATTATTTAATATGAATTGACTATTCTATTTTGCAGGTATTCTTTATTTTGAACACGAGCTTTGTGCACCAATGATTTAAGGTGCCCCCATAAATAGTAATACAATGGACTCAAATCAGGCGACCAAGGAAGGCCATGGTGCTCTCCCGAACCAACAGGTTTACTTGATAATGCTTTAACAGTTTAAAAAAATCAGTGGTGTGCCATTTTTTGCTTGAAAAACCTAAGAAGGTTACCCATATCTATGTTCATGGTTGAATCAAAAATAACCTAATGCTTGCAAACTGTAGTCTATAAATATCTGTTAGTGTGTACCAAGCTTCAATAAAGTAGCTGGCACCATTCAACATATTATATACAGTGTGTATCAGCCAAATAAAATAAATTCGATATTAAATACATGGGGGCGTGTCCGAAAAAACGCTTGGACACGTCGATTGGTATTTCTAGTTGCGCATCTTTTTCAATAAAAACTTTTTATACAGGGTGTGTCATGTAACATTGGCCAATACTAACGTTCTTATTTTAAATGCAACATCCCATATATTGTTCAATTTCTGAATTCCTCAGAAGATTTTAGACATATTTTATGTACAATATCCTATACCTATCTTCAACTGTTTCGGAAATATTAAGTGTTTTCAGATTTATTACAAAAACTAACAACACACTAAAAAACTAATAAGTAATACTGTTTATTTCTTGATAATGCAAAATAAAAAAAAAACATTAATGTAGGAGATGTTGAAAATTGATGATAAAATATTTTTACTGATATGAAATAAAAAAAAGGTATTAATAGTTTTGTTTACTTCTGTTTTAAACGCCAGACCTTAGCAAATTGTTGTCTGTCTGCATGACAGTAGTTGTCGGTGTTACAGTCGTTTGAATTTTGTTAGCTGCATATCAGAGAAATGGTTTATTTTACAGAAATGCACAAAATAACAATTCTACAGATGATCGGTTATGGAGATAAAACACGGACACAAATGGAAGTTGCTCGCTTATTTCATGAAAAATTTTCAAATTTGCCGCCTATAACTCAAGGGACAATTAGTAAAATAGAAAAGCAGTTTCGCCAGCTTGGACATGTAAAGCAGATAAAAAAAAAGTAGCTGCCAATGCAATAAGTGATGATACCAAATTAGATAGTATGCTTGAGTTTCAGGAAAACTCACATACTTCTAGTCGAAAAACAGCCCCAATGTTCGATGTTTGCTATTCAACGATTATTCGAACATTACTAGAAAAAAAAAATGTATCCCTATAAAACGATATCTACTCATGAGCTCATGGAAGACGATTTTTATATGCACCTTTACACTTCACGGTCATGCTAATCGTCAGAATTGTCGCTGTTGGTTTAGGGAAAATCCTCACTTGATGAGAGAAGAACATACGCAATGTCCTGAAAAGGTTAATGTTTCGACAGGAATTGTTGGAGTTCATATCATAGGTCCCTTTTCATTAATGGCAATTTAAATGGCGATACTTATTTAGCACTGCTCCAAAATAATGTCTTGCCAACTTTGACAAACTTATATCCTGATCCAGCAAACCCACAACTTCCAGCGAATATGATATGGTTTCAGCAAGATGGAGCACCGCCCCATTACCAAATTAATGTCCGGCAGTACCTCAACCGAGTATTTCCAAATCGGTGGATAGGAAGGCGTGGATCGATGGAATGGCCAGCACGATCCCCTGATCTGACGCCATTAGACTTATTCTTATGGGGTTATGTCAAAAATATTGTAACGAGTGATTTTTAATTATTTTGCTCAAGGGAGGCCATGCATTTTAAAAGCATCATGGCCGTACTGCGTAGATAAGATGACATGATTGTTTTATGACATTTACGTCTTATTTGAATTTGTGTATTTATAAAGTTTAAAAATTGGAGAAATTAATAATTCTCCAAACGTATCGGTTAATGTGTCTCTGAGGGTAAGAAGAAACATCAAAAGGTATCTAGAAGTAGGAGGCGGCCATATAAAGTAGGCTTTCAAAGTAAGATAGCTCAGGATTTTATATTACATACCGTCAAAAAACATTATTTTAGGTTTTCAACGTGACAACGCTGCTTTCTTGCAAATTCGCCCTATGATTTAATCTACGCGCTACTGCTACACTATGTATACTGGGTCACAGCCGCCCTTGAGCAAAATAATTAATAATCACTCGTTATATAAAATTAAACCTCTCGACTTAGCTGACTTAAGAAGAAGAATAACGCTTGCGATTAGATCGGTCACGCCTGAGATGTTCAGTAACGTTAAAAGAAATTTCTATTTAAGATTAGGATGTTGCCAAGACGTCGCGGCGAGCATATTCAACATCTTCTACATTAATATTTTTTTTTGTATTAAACATTGTCAAGAAATAAACAGTATTACTTATTAGTTTTTTAGTGAGTTGTTAGTTTTTGCAATAAATCTGAAAACATCAAACAACAACACTTAATATTTCCGAAACAGTTGAAGATAGGTATAGGATATTGTACATGAAATATGTCTAAAATTTTCTGAGGGATCCAAAAATTGAATAATATACAGGGTGTTTAATTTAAAATAAGAAAGTAAGTATTGGCCACTATTACTTACATGACACACCATGTATAAGAAGTTTTTATTGAAAAAAATGCGCAACTAGATATACTATTCGATATGTTCAGGCGTTTTTTCGGACACGCCCCAATGTATTTATTATCGAATTTATTCCATTTAGCTGATACACACTGTATAGAAAATTTTGAATTTTTTTTCAAATTTCAACACCCTGTATCTGGAAAATTGAGCCGTTGTTTAACCGTATCTTTATAAACTCTTTTTCTTAAAATTAATCTTAGATTAATTCCTTGAACTTTCCATACTCAGTAAGGTAATGTAATGTAATGTAATTAATAAAAATGGCTGGATCGCTGAAACATAAAGATTTAATAACATTTTTCACAAACTCTTGTTAGTCTGACAAAAAATAAGCAAGAAAAAATTTATGATTCATTGCAGACAACCCTTTAGCTCATTTTCTTATAATATACAACTCCATAAATAAAGCCATATGACAACACGAGCGCATCAACCTTCCCTTTATTCGGGAATAAAGTTCTGGATAAGTAAAATAACCGGCAAGAAATTTTCCAGACGGTCGAATATTTATCTTGGAGGGGTTTTTGTTTTCATTTCTCGGCAATCCATCTTTGTGTTTTTTATTTAGGTAGGGTATATTGATTAGTTTATTTACCTACCAATGTGGGTGGTGTCGTTGTAAAGATAATGTCCGGATACAACGGGTTCAGTATTCAATTATGGGTAACAGATAAATAAGATTTTCCCGCAATTTCAAAAACAAATTTTATATTTATTGGAAAATTTATTTTATTAATGGTCACTTCCAAGATGTTAAGCTATTGCATGTGTTTAAAAGTCGCCCAATTAACAACAATTATTTGGGATTCTTTTAGATTCACCAGCTAACCCGACCGAAAATTTGTTTCCTTTCTTCTTCCGAGAAATATCTTTCAAATATCAGTTTACACCACAGAGGAGCCTATTTAGATGGCCTTAAACTTCATCGAATGAGTGACGGCACAAGAAGCGGTCGATAATTTGATTTGTCTTAGAACAACAGAACATTATAACCACGGAATATATCGTCAGTTTTTCTGAGAGGGGAGAAAGAAACGCATTCAAAATTGGAGTATACTTGGCAGATGAAAAGAATCCAACAACTGGTCTTACTCAGTCTAGAAGTTGTTGCTACCAACAAATTAAAATATGCAGTTTATTAAACGCACGAGCTAACAACCAAACAGTTAGAACTGCTTCAGCACCACTTTATTGGAGCGTGTGTTGGGGAATGCTTGTCACAATGGCAGGATAAGTTTTGAAACCTTAAAAGTAGTCATATACTGATGTTTTTCATTATTAAGTATTTACTCCGTAATGAGGCGAGGTGTTCTGACCTGCCTTCACAGATTCCTGTATATCTGACAGTATACGGATGGCTTCTGAAGTATTGCCTGATTTGATGAATCACATTATTACCTCCACTTCTTTCGTTTATTCTACGATTGGGTTACTTTAAATGTTTACATAAATACCCTTGAGATTTAGAATCCACACACTTTTGTATTTTTATCTCTTAGAAATAAACTACAACATTTTTTGTTTTCGAGGATGCCAGACTAACTAATTACTGTCGCCGGAAAACTACAATTCTCGTACGGAAGCCCTTTAAGAAAGAATTAGGGCATGCAATATTGTTGCATGCCCAAGCACACACGACGTAGCTGTCCTTTCTGGTCGAAAAGAAAACCTTATAGATTATCACTTTACTGTGATCGAACTAGAGTGGCACCTTATGTCAGAAAGACACGTGGATCCCGCTACCCGACCATGTGTAGCAGCTTTTTGCCTTGAGTCTTGGACGCAACTTCTGTCTGTTTCCTTTGCACCGAAGCTGCTGTCAGTTTTAAACCACTCAGCGCGCGGTCGCGCGTCTCGTTGTACCAAACGAAAATTTAGCTGTTGCCATGCTATAAGTCACTTGAAATTAGGTTGGCAGGCGCTGTTTTTCTTTTGTTATTGCGTTGCCGATTTACACTTTGGTTCTTAGAAAAAATGTGTTTCCCAAACACTACGTAAATATGACACTTCTACTTGTAAAGCTCCAAACAAGAAGGCAGTGTAACATATATTGATTATTGGCAATAGCATTGTTAAAGTTGACATTGTCTGTTAACTAGTTTGTCGTAGATTAAAACTTACCTCAGCGATAGAACTCAAAGAGTTCTTGTTAAAAATAACCACCAAAAGTTCATTTCAGAGAAAGTTTCAATTAAACTTGATGTCCCGCAGAGATGGTTTCGCGACAATAGTCTTATCCTTAATACGAATAATATGTTTTTTTTTAAAAGACACAGAAATAAAGATTAACTTCCCGAAAACATATAACTAATTGATTCCGATATACCTACAGTGTGTCCACGGATTGACTATCGAAGAGGAAAAACTTTTTTATTTGTGGGTTTATGAAAAAAAGTTATTTTTCATAAAAACTCCTGCTTGTTCTCAAACAACCAAAAAACCATATTATTTTTCAAATTTATATACCGGGTGTTCAGATTTTAGAAAAATAGTAAAAAAGCTAACAACAAAGTACCCTTATGTGTAAGATAGGATGAAAAGTAATTAGTAAAAGTTGTTGTGATTGAAAACCTACGTCTTATTACCAAGTTTTGACTTATTAGCTAAATGTACAGAGACCGGCAAAAAGTTCAAACTCATAAAATATGATTTGATTTAAATTAACGCATTTTGCAAATTAGTTAGTCTTTAAAACGTTTATTACTCACGTCTAGGTGTAGCAAAATTAAATAAAATAATTTTCGCAGATACAAAAAAAAATTGTAGGGTTTCTTGGATATGTAAAAATATATTTTGGTCAACCACCTTGTATGCAGATAGACCTACATTTTATATCCCTTTTTATGTTGTTAATACAGTTCTTTTAGAATTTTTATTTTATTTTGTGCCAAAATATTTTGTATAGGTTAAAAGGAATATATTTTACAAACACACTGTACAACAAAAAAGATTAAAGAAGTAACATTGAAGATTATAATTACTCCTAGATTTAAACATTTTTATATCAACCTGTCAACTCTTTGGTAAACCCGAATAAGAAAATACTGGTTCACATTGCGTATTATTTTATTTGATTTAGTAATCTCAATAAGCAGTCTACAAAATCAATTAATAATCCTGAAAAGTATAGTCTCACTTTAAAGCAACTCCAAAAGCTTTCTATTTAACTCGATTTTTAATTTACTTTATCTTTAACTGGTCGTTTTTAACCAATGTACAATCTCTCCTAGTATCTCCTGAAGATGGACGTATACACGCCCGAAACATATAGGGAACATAACAACTTTATCAAATAAATTTGTGGAAAAAGACTCGACTCTTTTATTTGCATATATTATAATTTTACTTATGATAATTTAAGCCTTTCCTTATTATAAGACACACTTATAACTTTCCTAATGTACGTAACAAATCTCCACAAAACTAAATAAACGTAATAACTAAAGGGTTGATTATTAAAATAATTTTGTTAACCGACATAAAGGGAATTCTAGATAACTCTAGTGGTTTTAATCCTTTTACGCATACGTACTTCACTTTATAATGAATTCTTGTAAAAGCAAAAGCACTTTAACTCCCTATTCGGTTATCATTATATGCTTGCAAATAATCCTGGAAGGAGCAGATTTAGAAAAGGCTTTAGAATTAGAATGAAAATAATTTAAAACTTTATTAATTTGTTTATGATCAACCAGGAACATCGCAGGAGAGCAATTCTTCACATTGGCATTGATTTGTTATATTCGTTCGAACTCAAGAAGATCGTTCCAAAGTGATTCCAATCTAAACCACTATTGATTGACGCAAGTAGTTAAGCATATACGGCTCTGTGCTAAATCAAGCGAGCAAAATCGGTTGAACATACACTGATAAAGAATCGGATTCAGATCCTACTTTTCAAAACGTTAATAGGGTTCCTGCAAGTATAGGTACCTGAGTAATCGGTGCTAGGTCCATTTATTATTAATCCGGGATAATATATCTCGAAAAAATGTGAAATGTCTGCAGATTACACAACGATTCCCTGGAATCCTACACTGGAGGAGATCTTAAGGTTAAAGATTGGTGTGACGCAAGCTTTTCATCACACATCCTCGTAAAATCAAACATTGTGAGTTTCAAATATCAAATTAAAGATATCCTCTTACAATATTAAGTTATCGATAGAAGATAAATCATTAGGGGAACGTAATAATATATTAACACCAGATTAACGAATTTGAAGTAACCAAAACCTCAAAACCATAACATAATTAATTTTTAAATAAAATGCAGATGGTCTACCTCCACAGTATATATTTAAAAATTATTAAAGTACTTCCCAACATATTTCGTTTGGCTTAATGACTGCAATAAAACCCCTCATAAACTTTGCTTTCGCTTATTTTAATCGCTATTAACCCGCATTTATTTTTAATGCCAGTTTATAATAACAATATATAGGTACATTACTTGATTTGTTATCAAAATTAATAAACTGTCTAATTAAGGTTTTCTAGAAACAACTTAATTATTAGGATATTTCTCAAAACTTTTTAGTTACAGGTACCAGTTTATATAGCTTATATAAAGAGTAAACATAATATTCGAATTGTTTTATTTTGAAACAGTGTGCCACAAGTTAATATTAAAAATATGTGGAGACCTTGGGAATCTTCAGCTAATGCGATATCTAGCCACCCTAAATATTCCAGGAAGCATTTACCTTCTGACGCCAAAGTGATCGTGAAAAATGTATGTGAATCGTTATTAAAGAGCGGCCACCCTAAAGTAATGAGCAGTGCCTAACTCCGCCCGCATAATTATTCCAAAAATAGTGACCTCTCAGGTATGTTAATCCTGCACCCCAATTCCGCCCCGAAATATATATTATAAATATATACTTATATTGGTTAAACAGCGCTAACACGGCATCTAATCCACCTTTTTGGTTCAATTCGCATTACCTGCAATGTACAATCAAAGTGTAAATTTGTAATTTTATATACATTAAAGGTTCCTAATTGATTTGTTTGTTTTATTTCGCATTAAGGATTAGGAGCGGAGTTAGGTAGTTAGATAAGGGAGCGAAAATATTTCGGGGCGGAGATGGGTACTGTCTGTCCTCGTGTACCTGGCGCCGGGCGGAGTTGGGAATCGCCCAAAGTAATTGCCATTAAAAATACCAGTGAAATGACGAAAGTTCCATTATCGACGGTACGAGATATTATGCTAAAAGGACATTTTAAAAGAAAAGTTCGCAAATATACCGGAAAGATAAAGTGCGTAGCTGATTGTGACAAAGATGTTATTCGCCGAAAAATATACCAAATAATAAACAAGAGACAAATTATTATGGAGTCCGAAAGCTTAAGAAAAATGAGATTTATGTACAGGGTCATAAAGCGTAAAAAATAACTTAAGAATTGGTTCCATGGTTTGCTTGACAAGTTCGTCAACCTTCTTTTCAATTTATTTATATTTTAAGCTAAGATATGTCAAAAATGGCTCACCCAAATGTCATCAACATATATATATTTAGAATCACGGAAAAAAGATGTTTTATTTTAGCGCATAATATACAGGGTGTTCCATTTAAAAAACTTGAAGTTGCCTATATTTTTTAATTTTCCGATGCGACTTTGTTTTTTCTGATAACTTCAAAAGATAATAGAAGAAAAACCCTAGAGCGTTTGTATATAAGATTTCTTTCCATCTCTAATAATAAAGGCTCTAGAGTTCACGTAAATATAATCAAAGACCCTGTACCTTAGAGAAATAAAAAAGTGTAGATCCGAAAAACGTTCAATAGTTTATCTGGATGAAACGTGGTTTGACACTAATGAGACTATAAAAAAGTGATGGGTTGATTTAACTGAAAAATGCCAAAAATAAGTAGGTATATTAATTGTTATTATTACATTAACTAAATGCGTGCGAAAAGTTGCCCTTTTCCGCACACACTTGTTTTGTACTTATAATAAATTAATATACATATAATACAAGTAATGGTAAAGATAAACATAATACACATTGCTACTATAAGGTATTACTATGGCTTTTCATTTAACTACAAAATCCGTTCCTGTACAAAGCAGTACTTCTTATTTCATTTCATTTCAGTAATATAAACAGTGATGCCAGCTAGGGCCAGGTAGATTTCGCTGGTTGGCATGCTCATCGACAGTTTTATATGGGTAATTTTACCAAGAAATTTTTTAAAAACGTAGGTTTGGCAATCGAACAGGTAACGGGGTTTCTTTGGGTGTTTACAATATAATAAAACTATTATTGCAGTTATTAGGTCAAATGAAATATGTTCGGATAGACCATAGACCTTTACTGTTCCCAATATTTTTCGAAATGTTCATCATCAGGGTATTCAGTGATCAACTAGAGTAGTTTTGCTAAATTGTGACCAGTGGTTCGAACTCTTAAGATGTCAATAATATAAAGCCACGCTTAACAAATACTAGTTGTAGGGAAAGATAAAAATTGTTGAAAGGTTTTTGTATTACATTGATATCAAATAAAAGTATATGATAATCAAGAAGTTAAAGAAAAGTTTTAATTTTGTTACGGTATTGTAGAATTAAAGAACCTGATTGATGAGCGATATCCGCGTGTGACATAACGTGGTTTTATTCCGGCTTTTATTTTACAATTTCTGAATTATTTCACAACATGGGACACAAATAACAAATTGTTTTGCCTTTTTTATTAAAAACCTTCTGCAATGTAACTGATTTCCAGTTTTGTCCCGATTTACTCCAGTAGCGTAGCAGAGCTGTCCCTCTTTGTTCTTTGTTCAATGTTCTACGACTTTTCAATTTTATCGTGTGAAAATATTAACTTCAACAACATTCTACCTTCATTTCTCCACATCAATTTAAATGTAAATCTTCGTCTCTTTAGTTCTACTATACCGTATAAAAATTAAAAAATTTCGCGTAACTTCTCGATTATCATATGCTTTTATTTGACATCAGTATACACAAAAACCTTTGAACAATTTTGATCTTTTCTTATAACTGGTCTTTATTAAGCATGGCTTAATTCGTTCTTAAAAGTTCAGATCACTGGTCACAATTCAGCATAAACTTCTACTTACTTACATCAATTCTAATGAGCGAAGCTACTCTGGTCGATCACTGTATCCCCTGATGATCAAGCGCGGATCCAGGGGGAGGGTCACAGGAGTCATGACCCCCCCCCCCCCCAAACAAACATAGGAACACAAAAAAAATATTATATATTATATCTGATTTGCTGTTTTGACTAACGCCGCAGCTTGGTCACAACCAAAGCACCTGATGTAAATATTTAAATTTGGTCTATCCATTAAATTGAAAAATAAATAAAATTATATAGACTTTTTTGCAATTGATTTATTAGTATTATCACCGTATTATTAGCCTCGGTCGTCTTTGTGCGTGTCGGCAACTCGGGGGCGGCAAGCTTGAGTCTTAAGCGGTGATATACTTTGTTAATGCCGAGCGCGCAAAAAAATAAGAAAATCGGAATTGTATTGAAATGTTGAAGTCGTTTTAGTCCTTTGTATTGTTTTTAGGCGGATAGGGAATAGTAAAATGTCGTTTAGTTTGATATTAAGCCGTAAAGCATAAATCATTTAGAAATATTCGGGTGAATTACTCTATTTTTTCAGTAAGCGTAAAAATTGAATAGTAATGGTAAGTAACAAAATACATTTACATAATTTACCTATTGCTTCTCTGTCAACGAAATTTGTAAAATTTTAAACAGGAATGCCTAGAGGAATGCTTTCAGCGAATTTAATAACCTGTTATTAAAACAAATAAAAAAACAACAGTTTTGTGTAAATTAAACAAATTATATTGTCTACTGTGTACGGTAGCTTATAGTGCACATTTTAATAAAATTGGCATTATGATACGATATTTTCGCTGGAAGCGCGAGCGTATGTCAACGTTGGTTAATAATAATAATAATATATAATATGGAAATTTGGAATAGAAGTAACAGAGCAGTTGTTAAATAAAATATATACTTATATTTTGAGTGCTTGTATATCTGTCTGGTTTTTCACATGGTTTTCCACTTTATTAAGAATATTTTTAATTGAGGGTGTTAAAAAAGTGGAGGATCATATTATTTTAAAATGCATGATAAAATTTAATTATATTGATTCGTAAAATGTATTTATGTAAACTTCTTTTATTATTTTGGAAATTTATTATGTATAGGTAGAGAAAATTAAAGTCTTACTTGTTGTAGCCCATCACAAATCAATTATATATTATACAGGGCTGCTCAGAAGTCCGGAATAAAATTAGTACAGCCTTTACCTGTAACTTTTGGGGAAAATGCTCGGACACGTCAATTTAGTTTTATATCTGCTCACATTTTGACGTTATTCGTTTGTTTTTTTAGACATTTGTCAAGGATATGACGACATCGATCTTTTTTTTTTAAATGGAAACATACAGCTTGTGACACATCATTTGAAAGCTAATTTCTCATACAGTATGCTCATAAATTTTGACGCGATTCTGTCAAGCTATTTTAAAATGGCGACTGTTAAAATTTAAAAAAAAAATCCCTATTTAGATAAGCGGAAATGATAAATCATTGATGTTTTTTTTTACCTTTCAAGGTAAGAAATCTTCATTGTTTCACGTTCTGACATTTTGTGACATTGTGACTTAACAGTAGTTATGGTTTATTTGTTATTTATATTGTCAAAAATCATTTCCGCTTATTTAAATAGGGATTTTTTTTAAACTTTTTTATTTATATAAGTTGTGTAACTAACCTGAACTAAAAACCATTTCTATAAAGTCGTCGTCAGAGGCGCCTAACTCCCTTGGGTATATTTTTACAGCAATTATTTATAAATGTTCTTAAGAAATGAAGGTAGATCATATAAAGTGACATGCCTAACATTTGAAATTAACATACCCACTTGTCACCGGATAAAAACCAAATTACCATATTGAATCAAAAATTTCTCTTTTTCCTCGTTACTAACATGCATACTAATTAAGGCGGACCAGAAAAATTCAAACCAACCGTATTTACTTCAATAAACCGTGTTTTCATCCGTATAAAACGAGCAAAATTACCATTATTCGAAAAAAACCGTAAACGGTAGAGTTATCCTAATCTACATAATAATATGATTTGTTTTAGACATTGGTGACTTAATTGAACATGTAAAAAGGCGTATCCATCAAAAGCAAAGAAGAAATAATAAACCTATTATACCGTATGTCTTCGTATAAAACAAAATTATATACAGGGTGTTTTAAAAAACATGTGCCATCGCTCGGGTGGTGATTTCTTACCCAAAAATAAGACAAATAGTTCCTATTAACATGGGTCCGCAGATGCTTTGTTTAAAAGATACAGGGTGTTTAAATTTTTAAATATTTTCGGTTTTTTCAAAATGTTTTCGAAACGGCTTCAGTAATTTAAGTAAAGTTTGGGTTGTGAAAAGTACCTACAATAGCACAAATTTAAGCAATAAAAATTTGTGAACAGGTTAACTAGGAGCGTGCGTGCGATCAGATGCTCTACTAATTTTGAACAAAAAATAGGTGCGCCACTGGCTTCTTCACATTTGGATAGCAAAAGTTGTTAATACTTTAAGTGACTAAAAAATAGCATTTATTAGTGTTTTTTTTTTATGTCGGCATCGATTAGAAGATAAATGCAATTTTATAAGGTAGCGTAACACGATTTTAGCAAACTGGGTATTTATTGTTTTATGAAAAAACTTATTTATTATCTGCCTTATAATTACAGTAAATGTTGGAACTGGCCACCACCAGCTTTATTACAAGCATTTAACCTTCTACGTAAAGATCTTCTCACTCTGACTCAAATACGAGGATTTTGCCGAACTCGCCGGACAAACGCCATTTCAATTCGTCCTAAAAGTTCTCTACTTTGTACTGGCGTGTTATAGACAAGCTCTTTTATATGACCACATAGATAAAAATCCAGTTTTAGGTCAGGGGACCGAGGTGGCCATGCTATTGGACCACCACGACCAATCCAACGATGACCATGTGTTCCCACAAGATATTCCCGAACAGGTGCTGCAAAATGTGCCGGTGCTCCATCTATCCATTCAAATAAGACACATAGTCTATTTGGCAGAATAATAGGACCAATTATATCATTTCCAATCATTCCAGCCCAAATGTTGATTGAAAGCTGATACTGCGAGTTTGATACTCTAATTAAGTTGGGATTTTTTTCAGCCCACGTATACAAATAATTATGAAAATTTATAATTCCCTTTCTTGTGAATGACGCATCGTCTGTAAAAAGGATACGATGAGGGAAATGTCGATCGTTCTTCAACTTATTTAAACCCCAGTGACAAAATTCTTATCTAGATCCATAATCTCTAGGTAAAAGTTCTTGCACTCTTGTAAAGTAATATGGTTTTAACTGTTGCTCTTTCCAAATTCTATGTACAGATAATGCAGAAATATTTCCTGTTTCGTTAGACAAGATTCTAGTACTTGTAGAAAGGTTACGATCCACTATATTGAGAACCGCCTTCTCAACCTGAACAGTTCGTCGGTATCTTTTTCGGCCATAATTAGATTTAAATGGAAAATATTGTTAGCTGTTCGTTGAGAATATCTTGCATGATAAATCCGTGCTGCGTCCCTTCCATTTTGTCTCGCTTCACCATAAATTAATATCATATCAGTTAATTCAGCCAATGTATGATGTACAAAGGGCAATTTGATGGTACAAAATAATTTACGATTTTAATACTATCTAATCTTTAAAAATTTTAACGAAAACATGAAACTACTTGCAGAACTTACTAAAATTTTAAAAATATTAGTAAACACCAATGACAGAGGGAAATTTGGAAAACGCAATCATTAATAATATGTAAAACTGCGAGTCAATAAAAATGACAGATTATTCTTTTTTTTTGTTTTAGAATCGGCCATGTATAGCATACTAGATTTTTTACTTATTCATTTTGCATAAGCTTTAATATTTAACAGAGTTTGATAAAATTGAATTTATTTTCTAATCGATACCGGCTTAAAAAAACTTAGGAAATGCTTTTTTTTTTAGTCACTAAAATTATTAACAAATTGTGCTATCAAAATGTGAAAAAGTCAGTGGCGTACCTATTTTCTGTTCAAAATTAGTATAGCATCTGATCGCACGCACGCCTCTGGTCAACCTGTTCACACATTTTTATAGCTAAAATGTGTGCTATTGTAGGTGCTTTTCACAACCCAAACTTTACATAAATTATTGAAACCGTTTCCGAAATATTTTAAAAAAACCGAAAATATTTAAACATTTGAACACCCAGTATCTTTGAAACAAAGCATCTGCGGACCCATGTTAATAGGAACTATTTGCCTTATTTTTTGGCACATGTTTCTTGAAACACCCTGTATAATCAACAAGGTGTTATGCAAGGTAAGTTATAACTAAATTACAAAAAGTCACCACCAATGAAGTTTCTTTAACATCTTAACTTGGGATATGCAAGTAGGAAAGAGGAGACTGGGAAAGGCCTTGGTCCCCGATTTCCAAAAAATGTAACAGATATATGTGTATACAATACTAAATGTTCAAAATGTGGGCCGTTATTGACAAGATAATAATAAAATCTATTTTGGAATTGTTTTCGGGCTTTGAGGAATGTTTGTGTAAGAATGTGTGTGCATTTCAGTGTTATTCTATTTTACAGGTCTTCAATGCATTCAGGCGAGGTTTCTGGCCACTTTATTGCACTATATCAGCCAATCTATTTGCCAGGGATCCGTCGATTAGATCACTCTTTAACTGGCAATAAATAGTGAGGAGGAGCTCCATCTTGCCGAAAATGAAAATTTTCTTCATTGTGTTACAGGGCGCCATTTTCATTCATTTGATTTTTCAAAGTTTATTTAATAAGAGGGTCTATAACATTTTTCAAAATATTCAATTACAATTGACCGGTTAGTTTTTTTTTCTAGGGACAGAAGTCGCGAATATTCATTATCTCAATATCTGCAATTCCGTTTGCTAACAAACCCATTCAAAACGAAAGTTGGCAGGGTCAAACAGGCAATTTGCAACGTTTTACCACTTTATAGGTGATGCCATTTGACATTTGAAGGTGAAGTTGGCTGGAGGTCTAGAGGTAAATAGTAAAATTATATCAAATGTGTAACTAAACTCTCCCCTCGATAATAAAGTTGACGTGTTTCTTGTTACATCTTATGTCCCTTCAAATCAAGAGATTTTTAGGGTTGCTTATTTTGAAATGCAAAACCCTATATACGGAAGAGACCTGGATAGATTAATTTTGAAAGATCTATAGATAGCTAAAATAATTAAGAGCGCCATACATAATTAATTACGCACTGGGTTAATTGTGGCATATTACAAGGATTCACGACAAAGATACTAATCGATACTTAACATTCACGTTACTAACTGCTTTTTTGCATTTTTTCCCTAACTACCACTTGCAATTACATCACAAAAACGCCTCAGTATCGTATGAAGTTCGTTTTCGTACGTCAGACTACGCTGAATCGCTAGCTGCTTAGTTCTACTTAAAAAGAAACCATTAATTTCCCAAAAAGGCCTTTAAATCTTGGAGCGTACGTAAGAGCATTTGCTTCATGAAGCCATCTTGGACTGTACTATTCTCTCTTGACCATTGCGCCTTGCTTCTCGACCCGCGCGCGATACGACCCAACCTATCTTTCGCCCAATAGAGAGCTAACCTCCCAATATTGACTTTTTACAAGTACCATCGCGACGCGCTTTTTACTAGCTACGTGACTGAATGTAAATAACTGCGTGAACAAATTATAACCCTTATATAATTTACAAACAAAAATAGCAGAGATTGAGATCGCACGGACACAGCATTTACCAACCTATTCTCTTTGACGTGTTGATACACGTTTTCTCCACAATAATATTCGGATGATCTTAGTAGCATAACCTGGTTCCACAATAGGGTGGGTCAAACAAGCATTTAAGCAATTGGTTGTGATGGTACGAATTTATTATAAGAATGACTAAGCTGAAAAAAGGAATTAAGGTATTAATAATAATGCAGCTTCGCATTGGGAAACCTCTTCAGTAGATAATTTGCTTACTTGATCAATGCCTTTACCGCATTTTCTTTATAAATTAAATAAGCACACTAAGGGACTATCCTCATTTCGCGGGCTCTATGAGTTACAGTTGGTATCATGATGATTTAGACCTAGTGTTAAATACATGAACTCGTCTGTAAAGAGCTATCTCGAGAGAGGCTATATTGCGTCAATATTAGCTTTAAACAAAGCCATATCATTTCAGAGTATTGGCACAGTTTTACTGCAAATCGATGAGAAAGATCTAATTACTACTAAATAGCAGTACATACATCACATTACATGTGTTGAAAAGTGTCCAAACAATATATAAGCGAATTGAGTCATGCTAGATTTGACGCAAAAAATTGCTATATCTGTATTTCGACAGAAAATCCATTTTCGTTTATTGGTCACGTTTGTCATGAAATTTTATGCCTTCGCGTCGCGTATGATTTTTCAATAAAAACGCATCCTGAATATCAGCATGGTTCCCCCCATTTGGGGCAAAAAATAGATCAATCGAGAAAGTCATTTGAACAAATGCATAATTTTCCATCCCGAAAATATTTTACTAGCTATCATTTCCGATGCAAGAACATGATTATCTAATATGTACTATGTAATTATGGCCTACCTCAGCACGGGCGAGATAATAAGATATTCGCGTGCTTATAACTTACAGCAAGCCATGTTTTAAGTGTCGGAATATTATTCTAAAGACGTGTATAAAAATTAATTTATTTATGTCGAAAAAACAACATATGGACACCGGAACTCCTGAAACTGATGAAGAAGCGTGACAAACTGTACAAAAAAATGCGAGACAATAATAACAATGGGGATATGGTAAATGAGTATCGATAATAAAAAATAGGGTTCGCAATAAGATAAAATCACTAAAAGATAATCACTTCAGAAGTAAGTGGCACGAGGCTGGTAGTGACATGAAGAAACAGTGGAAAATCATTAATGGACTAATAAGAAAAAATAAAAATAATACTAATATTAAAACATTGCAAGTAAATAATTATTTGATAGAAAATCCTTCGAGCAGGAAGTAAGAGAGATTATAAATGATCCAAAACATTACTCTACGCAGCAGCGCACCCTGGATTTTATCTTGGTGGGAGGGAGGGGGGGGGGGGCGCCAACAGGGCCGGAAGCAAATTTTTTAAAAAATTTAAGGTTACGCGTTTTTCTAGAACTTTAGAGCATTTTTAACAGGTACGTTTGGAAGATCGCAATAGCCTAGTTCAATTGAGGTTAATATCTAAAAAATTGACTTTTTAAAATATCCACTTTAATGATTATTCCTGACAAAACATACCCCTCTTTTTACCCAATAAAATATAATAGTAATGGCGACATATCCTTAAAACAAATATATTTATTTTTTGTTCATATTTGAAAATATAAATTAGTACACAAAGCACAACAAAATTTTAGAAACAATAAAAACCAAAGCTTCCTCACAACACCCTTGCATTTTTTTAGATAAATAGAAATTAGAAAGTTTATTTAAAATTTCTTTACACAGGAACCAGGAACATTCCTATGGATAAATAAATTTGCCAAACCATTAAGTCTTACTTGCCCGGTGGAATTTCTTAAGTACGATCTTAAGTACTTTAAGGTAGAAAACGATCTCTTAGAGGTACTGGTGGTGGTATTGTTGATTGAATTCAATTTCATTTGGGGTTTGGGGTGGGGGGCATGGCCTCCTTGCCCCCCCCCCCCCTGGGTGCGCCACTGCTTCTTCGGGTCATGATCAAGTGTCAGTGTTTGATATCTGCAACTTGGAGGTTGGTCTTGTTACAATCCTTATAAAATTAATTAACAATGTTCTTGCTTCTGGTATTTTCCCCGGTGAGCTTAAAATAAGTAGAATAAGTCCCATTTATACGTCAGGTGAGAAGGAGTGCATAATTATTATAAATCTATTAGCATTATAAGTACTTTTTCAAAAATTATTGAGAAAATAATGAAAAAACGAATGTTTTATTTTATAGATAAGTATATCAGTGTCGATAAGTACCAATATGGCTTTATTAAAGGAAGTAACACCTTATTACATTGTTGTGGCTTTATCTGTTGATCTCAAAAAAGCATTCGATGTCCTTAGTATAGATGTTTTGTTGAAGAAATTAATAGAAATGGGCTTTAGAGGGCTTATGCTAAATATAATTCAATCATATTTGACAAATAGAAACCAGTATGTAAAACTTACGAATGGCAAAGTAAACTTGAATCAAACAAGTGTGGAGTTCCTCAAGGTTCAGTGCTGGGTCCTCTGCTTTACTCATTACATGTGCTGAGCCTCAAATGTGCAGGTTTAGAGGCTCAATACTACACATACGCTGATGATACTGTATACTAACAAAAATAAAGTATATTTAGAGCGTGGGGTGAATCAGGATCTTAAACGATATGCCAATTGGTTATAATGTAATAAGCTTAACAAGATTCATGATATTTAAGCAAACAAATAAGTTAGTGCAATACCCAATAATTAAATTGTATAATAACTGTATTGAAAGAGCCTCAAGTATGAAATATTTGAGTCTGGTTTTGGATGATAGTCATAAATGGAAAACCATCTTGATTACATAAGCAGTAAAATTGTTCCAATGGTCGTCGCTATGCATAAATATTGAAACAATTTAAATTATAAAAGCAAAACGGATATTACAATGCCTATTTTTTGTCTCAATTTAGGTACCTACTCCCGGTGTGGGGAAATTGCGGTAAAACTGAGTACGACAAGATGTAAGCTCTACAAAACAGTCTTAAAAATTCTTTTCGGTTAAAACCGGTTGACAGCGACACTAAGAGTTTATACAGAGAGCTAAAAGTCTTCTACCTAAATAAACTAATGAAATTAGGACAGGGTGTATTTATGTATAAGGTAATAAATAAAGGACAAAGGACAAGTACCAATATTGTATTTACCCAGGATGTCCATGAACATTTAACTAGATCACATGGGAATGTCAGAACAAATAAAGGTTTTAGCATCCAAAGTATATAATGAATTACCTGATAATATTAAATCTGCAACGACGATTGACAGATTTACTGTTATTGTTAAAAACCAATTTAGGTATGATTTAGAAGCAACCCTGTATATAGCGAATTGGTTAGTTCTAAGTATCACACTGTCACTGTTATTATAATAAGAGTGTATATCTTTGATGCCAGTGTTTAAAAATACTGCAATAAATTGTATTGTATTGCAATTTAGTCTGTATAATGTACTAGTATTATTAAATAAAATGTTTCTAAAAAAAAATTTTTCACAAAAATAAATCAGATTGTACTTTAAGCTCACATAAAACTTATTTCAACTATGACAAAGAAAGAATCTGATTATTTTTTCGGCCCAGCCTATTCTACTGGGATGTAGAGCAAAACTTCATTAAGAAAAGTTACTGACCATTAAAATTAACGTTTAGTCCTAAATTAATCTTCATTCAATTAATTTAATTTAATCACACCTTATGTGCGATGGAAGTTAAAGCTTGTGTAGTTCGTCTGTAATATTCCTTATGACTTTTTTATTGTTGAAATATATCGCTAGTTATTTGTTTTAAAATGTAAATAATGGTACGATGTTTCAAGCAGTATATTTGCATTTTAAAACAAATGACTAGCGACACACATAATGCCGACATTTTTTTTTGAAGCGGAACAAATGAACAATCATCCAACAATCACTTATTTAAATGAGGTCGCGGCATGGCCATTATGAAATCGATGTTATTACTGAGTTGTGGGCGAACCACGAATTGACAGAAATTTTTGCTTTGGGAAATTTTCCACTAAAAACTCAACTGATGAATAAACCCGCCATTGAAATTTAAATTGATTGATCTGTGTAATTTATAATATTATTCTAAATATGTTTGTGTTTAGCTATGCTTTAACCAATAAATCTACATTATTAAAATCGTTTCTGGTCATGCAGCGCAGATAGGTACTCTATAAAATATAAACAACCAATTATTTTTAATTTTATTTACAAATATATTGGACTAAATAAATTTTGTTACAATCAAATGATGAAAAAGCTACAAAATAAATTGCATGTAAAAATTATTTTTAATAATACTAGAACTAATTAAAATATATTTGATAATTAGTATTTAAATGAGAATCTTTATTACATGACACAAACAATACAAATTTATTTAGACCTTTTTGCATGGAATATTCAGGTTATTATTTCGATTATTCATGGTAATCTAACGTTGTATTCGCATTAAAAATTATTACCAATTAAAATAAAATTTCAATAAACGAATATCTCCAATATAAAACATTATCATCCATAATATCCCAAGAGCACATAACTACGAGATAATTTTAACAGATGTCGAAAGCACATTACTTGACAACAGGCCGTTGCCGTAAGCATTCGGCTCGGGATAATTTTAAAAATATTCGTTACCTCGAAAAAAATTCCTGTTAATAATTCAAGCTCGAGGGATATTCGGTTAGAAAATTTAATACCAATTTAACATTATATTGTTATTAAAATTTTAATTTTTTATCATGTAATAACTTGGTTTTCGTACCTAAAAGAAATAATACATGAATATCAGCAACAAAATAATGGTTTTCTGTATCTGCAAAAGTTGATACCAATATGAAAAATTTTCGATAATTGTCCTGGTAACGTAAACAAAAAAGAAGACTTCTAATTGGCTAAATATAAATGTATAAAATTTTCAATAATATTTTATATCTTTTGGTGTCTATTTCTTCACAAGTGTTATGTAATAATTGTTCTATTTAAAAACGTATTAGATAATATAAGTAACAATAAATTAATAATTTTTAACATCACATTTTCCTTAACCTTTAACTACAAAAAACAGTACATTTTAGTGTAAATAGTTACTATTATAATGGGTGAAAATTCTTTACCAGAAAATTTACTTACATGCTATAATTTATAATCCTATAAAATACAGAAGGTTCAGTAGCATCGTGGGCTCGCCGATGTTACGACTAAATAAATTACTTTAAAAAGTTTCGTCACATATAAGAGTGAAGTCTTGTTTCAAGGAAATAATTACTTTCAGAAAAATGTATAGGTATACTCAGAACACTTGAGATTTTAAATGAAGAGAAATTCTTTATTTAAAGGAAACACTATGATTTATTGTGATATATTTTAACTTCTGTGTTCGATTTAGAGACATTTTCCTAAACGGAAATACTATAATTAATTATCCCTTTTAAAATAACATATTTCAAATTTATTTTAATTAGAGCTTAAAATAAAAAAAAACTATTTCGCTCTCGCTGAAGTCGGAACGTATTATTTTAAAAAAGTGTAGGTACTTCTTAGTTCTATGCCAATTTATGGGGGTATTGTGAAATCGCTAGTTCTAAATCCAAAAATATGTGACCACACACTTTACATCGGCGGCGAAAGGAAGGGGGGGGGGGGGGGGTATACGGGGGTTATCTCCCCTCCCCCTCTCAAAATAGCGTCCCAGTATTCAAAAAACATTGGGCTATTGATGCTGATGTTATTTTAGCTAATAAAATATTGTTGTGTTTTAAATTAATGGTAATCTTTAAAATAGTTTTAATTGGGAGTTTGCAAGAGTATAATTTTATGGCACTACATTTGTATCATAAAGCCTCAAGATAATACTTTTCCACACAGGTTACAATGACACAAATGTCGTGCCATGAATGCTAGCATTTACTGTGGAAAAGATAAAGTAGATAGAGCCCAATCAGCTTCTGCTCAAGGGTGATATTGCAACTGATAGATAATTTACTTTGAATAAGCAGGAGTCTCGATACAGATAACTTCTATACCAGTGTGTCATTAGCCCATATATTGTTACAATCAGGTCAAACGACCCGATTGTTAGACAAGCAAATAAATTTGGTGGGAATTTTACGCGCAAATAAAACGTTCAATTGCAGAGAAGTTGTAGACAAGAAGCTTTCAAAAGGATATACATTTGCATAATTTGCAAGGGAGAGCAGTAGAGGTATCGTTGAACTGAAATAAGATAAAAGGGTCGCTTTAACATTATCTACTAAGCACATTCATTAGACAGTAAAAGTGACTACTTCCAGAGGAAAGAAAAAGGCAAACCGGAGTTGATTGTTGATTACAATAAGAGCAAGTATTTTATAGATATAGAAGATCAACTAAAATCATAGACTCCACGTCACCGGTTACGGATTAAGTTGTCTCGTTGTGAAACATAAACGTTTTTTGATATAGTTACTACTTGTGTATTTTGTTTGTAAGTTACCAAATTTTTTTTCGAGAATAATAAATAAAGATTTCATTTACATTTACTACTAATTTATAACAAAATCCGGGAGTTTTTCCATTTTTGGGTCTCTAGCGCCGTACTCTAACAAGTCTCATTTAAATACACTGTGTGTACATGGATCCACGTCTACGTCACTGAATTTAAACCCATGAACACATACATGGCCCAAATTCGTGCCTAAAAACATGAGTAGAAAAATTCTTAGTGCATCGATGCTGTGCCATGTGGCAGTTAACGTGTTGAGACATTATTTTTATGTAAACTGGCCAACAAAAAGATCGTACCATTCAATTTTTAGACCTATTTTCAAATTGCTGTAACTTTTTTAAAAATTGATATTTTTGAACGTAGTTTCCAAATTTGGAAAGCGTGATTTTTCTACTTTAACCTGTATTTCATTTATTTTTCGTAGAATCAATATTAATATAATATATAGGGCGATCAATGCAGTGCTGCAAAAAACACAAAATTTTAGTGTGTGTCATTTCAGTGGTGATTTTTTTTGGTCGTTACAATATGGGTTTTTACCAAGGTAGGATCAATATCTCTAGACGTTTTTGCCAATTTTTGGATTGAGGACCTCTGGCTTTAGATAGACCACTAAACGTCAAATTTTGGTAATCATTTCTTTAAAACGCTATAACTGGAAAACGGATTGATGGATTTCAATAAATTGATAAATTTCCAAGGCTAAGTTGATGTCAATTATACAATGAAGTTATCTATAGCAGCAATACGTTTCTATAGCAACGATGAAATAATGTCATTGTCATAGAATATTTTTAGGTCAAGTAAAATTTTTGTCTTTTTTAAAGCATATTTTACTTTTTAAAAATGCCAAGACTAAGCCAAAATGAATTGAGAAATATAGTGCGGTAAGTTTTTGGCTACCGAAATTTACAAAATAGAATTAAATAACTAATAATTTTACAGGTTGTGCCATCAAGGCCGTACTATACAGGATATTGCGGAAATTGTGAACACCACAATATCTATTGTTAAACGGACACTAGCTAGAGCACGGACCTATGGTTAGTCCAAATTACCGCCAAGAAGGTCGCTGCGGATGAGCTAGAAAAACAACAGCCAGGCAAGATCGTCTAATAATGCAAAAGGTTAATCGCTGTAAGACCCTAAATGCTACCATAAATTGACTAAGCTTCCAAGCAGCAACTGGCATAAGGGTATCCACGCAAACGATAAGGAGACGGCTTTATGAGCGTGTACTGAAGGCGCGCAGGCGTGCTGCTTGCCCAGCCTTGCTGGCTACTCACAGAGCTGCAAGGAGGCGGTGGGGTGCAGATCATGCTAACTGGGGGATAGCAGTTTGGAGCAGATGCATGTTTACGGATGAAAGTAGGTTTAATTTGTATGAAAGTGATGGAAGAATTTTAGTCTGGAGAGCAAGAAATGAACGATATCTGGAAGAAAATATGGATGCAAGAGTACCGTTTGAAGGTGGAGGAGTTCTTGTTTGGGGTGGTGTGATGTTGAACGGGAAAACGCATTTGGTTATTTTGATAGGAGAATCGATGAATGCTGAAAGGTATCGAGAACTGTGCATTCGGGATATTGTTATTCCTTTTGCACAAAACTTTGGTGACGATTTTGTCTTGGTAGATGACAACGCTCCACCACATAGAGCCAGAATCGTCAACGAAGTCTTAAGGGATAACAATATCCAATATTAATTGGCCTGCAAGATCACCAGATATGAATGTGATAGAACATGTATGGAGTTGGATGAAACTAAGATTGAATGACGGAGAGCATAATTTTAACAACTTGAATGAATTGGCAAATGCAATAAGAGAGGAATGCAACGCTATTCCCCAGTACTTCCTTGCAAACTTGGTGAGTAGCATGCCAAGAAGAGTAATGGAAGTTCTAAGGGTTCACGGTGGACCTACTCACTATTAATTTTATTTGTCATTATTTTTTTTGTGTTAAAATTTAATCAATTTTATTTGCTACCATTAATGTTGTTAATATTGTTTAAGTGAAACACTTTGCTGTCCAAATGCCGCGCAAATAAACATTTAATTTTTTTAATGACTTTGTTGATCACCCCGTATATCAAATACTCGATCAATTACCCCAATTTAACTTTTAAAATGTTTAAAACTTAAAAGACCTTGTTGGAATAATTGCCATTCAGACCTGATGCCATGATACAGGACGCATTCTTGCTGAGTATTTTACAGGTACTTAAACAGCATTGATCGACAAACGGTAGAAATTTTTTCGAAATATTGACCCAAGCATTCAACTCGGTCAATTTTAAAACAAAACAGACTCATATGGTCCTATTAGCGTCCAATCATTTGTCATACATTTAAGATTTCAAAATCAGTTACGTTTTTGGTGATTGTTGGCCCCGTATATTAATAAATTTCTCACCTTTCGTAAAGTACGTAGATCGTAGAACATCTACATGAAATGGGCTTTCTAATTGTGAAAAACTCGTTGAAATCCATCAATCTGTTTTCCATTTATAGCGTTTCAAAGAAATGATTACCAAAATTTGACGTTTAGTGGTCTATCTAAAGCCAGAGATCCTCAATCCAAAAACTGGTAAAAACGTTTAGAGATATTGATCCTACCTTGGTAAAAACCCATATTGTAACGACCAAAAAAAATCACCACTGAAATGGCACACACTAAAAGTTTGTGTTTTTTTGCAGCACTCTATTGATCGCCCTGTATATCATAATAATATTGATTCAACCAAAAATAAATGAAATACAGGTTAAAGTAGATAAGTTGCTCTTCTCAAATTTGTAAACTACGTTCAAAAATGTCATTTTTTAAAAAAGTTACAGCAATTTGAAAATAGGCCTAAAAATTGAATGGTACGATCTTTTTGTTGACCAGTTTATGTAAGAATCGTTTGCCTTTATTATATGAATGCCATCGATTGAACAAATATATTTAAAAATGCTAAGTACTTCGACTAAGTTTCAATGAAAAGAAAAAAGCGTGTCTGTTGTTTTTATAAGCCAGCTACATTCGCAGAACATATTTTATCAATCTTCCTCTGACAAGATCGACAAGGGTTCTCTTTGTTATATTTTTTGTTTATCCTGTTTTAAACGTGTAGTCAATTTTGTTGTAATATTTTCCATTGCCAGCCGAATCCAATGCATATGTTTTTAGTTCCCAGGATGGCAGCATTAAATATAAGATTCGCTGATTTTTATCTATAATGTAGTTCAATGATACAGGATGGTGTATCGCTAGACGCCATATGAAATGGAAACATGTTTTACAATATTCATCAAAAAATAATGATTGTACTAATTTAATGAACGCAGTCAGGTACTTCAAAGAAGAAAAATTAAATTACCGATTACTATTCGTAATGGTATGATGTATTTATAAAAATCAATTAAACATTATTAGGGAACATTAAGGTCTTAATTGGTCTGCATATATCATAAATCCACCGCAAGTTAAAAAAAAAATAAATGCATAAAAGTATTATCTGTCAAAATTAATTTAATCTTAGTTCGTTTCCAAAAAAATTCTTTGCGCATATTCTAAGGCATGATTTGATGATGACAATGAGCTGAGGTGAATTTGAATCCAAATATTTAAAGACGATTCTCCCGACTGATCTATTGCAAGCTATTAAAATTTACAAAACATTTTAACAAAAAAATCTATGGACACTAAGACCCTTTGGCAATGAAGAATTGACGTCGAATTTAGAACAAAAAGACAAATGAATATTAACAACACGTTTGTCAAATTTAAGATGAATCGGCAACCAAAAAAAATGGGTATTTATTTTAAACTAAGTACTATAACTGTCAAGGTCGATCCATGTCAGATACCTATTGCTTTACCAACGCCGCAATGATTGAATAAATTAAAACCAGCTTGGCGCCGCTTCCTATTTACAGATACCGGAAAGAAAAACATGTTTTTTTCGATATTTCAGGATGATATAAATAAAAAAATTAGCAAAAATCCCTTTGCCAATTCGAATAATAAGGCAGAATCAGAAGAAAGAGACAATTTAATTTGCAGGGCCTGAAAAAATGTTTCAACGCCCAAACAAACGATAAACACAAATATAATCAGACCAAAATATATTCATTGGATTTTACATGTACGTGCCAAGGGAAATTGATAAAGACTTTTAAAGCCAATTCCAAACCAAAATAAACAAGTTCTTTCTCGGATTTGTCTTATTCCAGATACACATTTTGTGGATTTTAAATCCGACAGTATAAAATAAATAGGTATACGGTGAGCTCAAAAAGGTTCACCATTATTTTTTTTTTGAAAAAGTGCTTAGACACGTCGGTTCTATTTTTAAAAAATTAAATTAATTTAATTCCAAACAATAAATTTCTCAATGAGAAGATTATGAAACACAAAATAATAGAACAATTATTATTAAACAAATAAATATTTAAATAATTGCTTGACAAAGGGCCAACGTCAATGTCAATGTAAATTTCGTAGATAACAGGAGTAAAATTTGTATGGGAAATATGATCAAAATTTGATATAGGATCCGAAACTAAAATTTGAAATGTAGGATTCAATTATGAAAGGGTCACGTAAAAACTTTTTTTTAGTCGCCCTGTATAGGCTAATGAAAATATGTTCACCTAAATATAAAAATCGACGAGTCCGAGGGTCCTTGCGAAATTTTTTTTTAAATGAATACTTCTGCAGGGCTGCCTTAGCAATATGATTGTGAAATATAAAATAAGTGTGCTGTCATCAGCGAAGTTTTAAATAGGATTTTAATTTTTTTCCAAAACATCGTTAATGTACAGTAAAAAGAGGATGGGCGACAATATAGAACCTTCAGGGACTCTGGAATTGATGTTAAATGTGTCTGAAAGAAATCTGTCCATCGCCACTCGCAGAGGCCGGTCTTTAAAAAAGCTTGACAGCCATGAACAAAATTAGACCGTCATTCCGTATGCTTTCACTTTAGTTAGGAGCCCCTCATGCCATACTCATTCAAAAGCCTTGGATTAATTTCTTGATTTAAAAGCTCATTCCCAGTTTTTAGTAAACCAAGGCTTGCCGTTAGAAGCGCACTTTTTTGAAAAATGGATGAAGGCTTCCATGCCAGTAAGGATAACCTCCGATACTTTTCTAGCACAGATAAATGGATCGTCAGAGGTAAGAGAAACGTTTCACCAAGGAAAATGGTCCTTTAAGTCATCTCACTTATGCATAATGCCAGATCTTGCGTGGTTTAGGTTGGTTCAGCACTAATTGGCAGTTTGTTCAGTGCCGAAATAAGATTGTGGTCAGACCTAAGATCCTAACGGAGGCTTCATGGTGATAATGTAGAAGTCGGGGTTTGAAGTTAAGAAAAGATCGAGCAAACTAGCAAAATCACCATCTCCGTCTGGAATCCGAGTTAATTCATCTACGAGTTGGTTGAGGTCTGAGCTGATGGCAAAGGATTCAGCCTCGCGACCTTGCATCGGTTGTATTTGAGTATTGGAGCCAGTTGCCTTTATGAACGTTAAAGGCGCCAAAAGTGACAAATTCGAAATTAGGATGGTGAGTTTGCAAAAAGTCGATAGTATTAGCAAGTGAGGAGAAAAACACCTCTCTAAAATGGTTATCGCTCGGTGGCCGGTAAAGGCAGCAGATGAATTTAGTAATTCTCTTCGTTGATATTTTAAACCACATTACATGAAAGTAATCTAATTACCATAATCAAAACAGGAGGCAAACATTTTCTTTTATCATGATATTGGGTGGATTTGTAAAGTTAGCAATATTTGAGGTTAAGATACTTGAATAAAAATACCTGCTTTATATGTAAACCGACCACGCAATGCACTTAATTGCATCGCATGAACTTGCATGGAGTCACTTGCACCTAATATAAACAGAATTTAAAATTTAAAAACAAATAAGAGATGCCTGATTCCGTAATACAAAAAAAGAACGGAGTTAACACACTGTTCATAAAGACCACCCTTAAGAAACAACCATTTCGCTTTGGCTCTGTTTTACCGGGTTATTGAGGCCGTAATATAGGCTTAGCTTACAAAGATTTATCGCGAGCTCTCACAAAAAAAATTGAATAAAGCTTTCTATAAATTATTTATGGGTTCTCGCCCTTTAAAATTCCTATTTTGTTTAAAATGTTTTCTCAAATGGCTGTAATAAAATTCTTAAAAGATATCTTCTTACTAAAGATATTATAAAATATATTGTAGATTGTTGAAAGTCAAAAGTTCATTTTATATTAAACTTCAATAATCTTTATATTGCTCTTAAAAGCACTTTTATATAATATAAATATATTTTATATAAAATATTTTTAAAAGTTTATTGTGGAACGGTTCCGTTGGCAGATATTTATCCAATACATTTTATGCTCCTTTTTTAAGCACAGGTAGCTAGGCGACGGACTCCGACGTGTTATAAAACCTCATTATTGTGTGTGTATTACTTCTTTTTATCAAATGTCACCGAGTAGAAACATATTTTTAATATTCTTATGCCTAGTACAGACATAGAAACAAAATGTGGAAACTTTTTCAAAACTGTATATACACAAAGGCAATATCTCTCTCAATTAGGCTTGCAGTCACCTTACTATTTTTGGCTAATGGTGATTCGTATACAAGTCTAATGTAAACGTATACATTTAGGATTTTAAAACATTACATATCTTTATTAGTACCGGAAACATGCGAAGCATTAATCCAGTCTTTGCGGAATCATATTCTGGCAAGTTCCCACATATAGCTTAAACACAGGTCACATACATACAGAGAAATCTACGAAGTTCCAAACGCTTTTAAACAGTCACACAAAGAAAAATACAATCGATGAAACGCGTTATTATTAATTTTATTTCTTAAATAATATTATTATCATACAGTTGTATACTTATTATTTATGAAAACTTGTGAGATGGTTATTGCTCAAGATATTGTGAATGTTGTGATTGCTCTTTGTCCCTATATTGTTGTGAAGAAGGCGTTAAATAAGAAATATTCATTCATGACAGTGAAGAATGATAAAGTACATTGTTTGAAGTACGCATATTTCCTTCACTACACTGTAATGAGGAATATGGTAAGGAAGAGACAGGGGAATGAAAAGAAGAAATGGGAGACTTCGTATTAGTCAAAAGAAAGAGGCAAGTGAGAGACGGTAGAGGACGAAGAAAGAGGAAGTGGGTGTATAAGTCGTTGAGAATAACATTTCGTACTTTAAAGCTTGATTTATAAACTCGAAAAGTTGGTGAGGTTAAAGTTATGACCAAGTTTGTGAGGTTAGATATTCCGAACTCCGAGCATAAAAATTGATTATCTCGAACTCCCGGGAAGTTTTCGAACCTTACATGAGCTTTACATGAACAACATGAACGAGTGTATAAATGAAACTGAGTGTTCCCTTTAGTTTAAATTGAACTCCTATTTCCATCACCAACTGAACCTCAACCTCGCCAACTTTTCGAGTTTATAAATCCAGCTTAAATATCTTTATTTAAAACAGGAGTATTTTACAAAGACTAAGTTGACAAATCCCCTTGACAGTGACTGCATTACCATGGTTATACCTATTGTTTCTAAAATCAGGTATTTCACACGCTCCCATTGTCAAATTAAATAATATACTATCAATTTTTTGTTGAGCTATTGCAATTTCCAACATACTTCTTCTATAATTCCCTAATTCCCTATCCACGTGCTTTCCATGAAGGGCAAACTTTATGTCATGTTTTCCATTTTTGACGGAAACTCAAAAACATTGAAACTTTGTTCGGAAACAGTTTGGCAATATTGTGATAACTACTGAAACAAACTGTAAACATTTCCGAAATATTTCAGAGACGTGTATAAAAATTCTTTCTAAACAAGACGTTTCTAGGTGTGTACTAGACATAAGTCCTTTTTGCCTACTGTTCTAGAAAGATCTTAGTCCTTTAACACTGAATTAACAAAAGTAAAATACATGCGACCAACGTTTGTAATGTTTTCTAGTCTTTGTACGTGAAACAAAAACTAACAAAAACAACATGAAGTAAAGTAAATGGAAACCAAAATATTTTATTTCGCAGGATAATTTACACCGCTTTGAATTTCCTAACGAGGGCATTTTGTGTAGCATTAAAATAAAAAATCATCAAGGGTCTTTCGCACTAAAAGCAAATTCGGGTTTTAAATGCCCCTAAAAAACATTTCAACGTAAAAGGTTCTAAACGGCGTGAAGAATTTGAATGTTATTTTATTCGGTGAGCTTTATCCTTCAAGGCATATTTATGATAATGTATATTTTTGAATTTCATTGGCAAAAATGTTCCGTTTAAAAAATGAGGTGTTTCATTTATAATTACAGTAAACGAGAGCATGTAACCACATTTTTTTAAAGTAATTCATCAAAAAATGTAAATATTTTACTAGCCAATTATATTCCTACTAAATTATACTTATTTATACGTACGTACACCAGTAAAGTCAAAATTGTCAATGTACTTTTAGTGACATCAGCCATATAACTTCCTTGACAACATAATTGTTTCAACAATGGTATCCTTAGTAGACATTATTTATTTATTTTATTCGTGTGAAGTAACTTAGCAACCGTAGAGTAAAAGTAACTATTATCTGCTTACTTACGTTCCATTTGACATTTGACATTTGTAACCAACCAGATAAGATCCGGAGGAAGATAAATATCAAAAATGATTTAAAACAGGTCCCCAACCTCCCGATTGGCGTCCAAAATTTTAATAAAATATTTCCAGTCGTTTTTCGGATGCATTGTAATACTTGAAAACCCTCACCCTGTATGCGATGGCAGATAGAGAGTATTACTCATAATATCAAAATGACACTTTGCACTATCTATTATAGTGATCATTACCCATTATCTTGTAGTTAAAGTTACCAGGACATTAGTGATCATTACCCATTATCTTGTAGTTAAAGTTACCAGGACATTGACAATTTGGACACCTTAGTACTTTTACATGTATTTTCGAGAATTCAGTAGTCTGATGATTATTTCCTGACAACTGATTTAAAACAAGTGAAGAGGCTCAAAACGGCAAACTAATATTCACGTAGAGTGATTGAATAGCGAATAATATGTCCTATATGTAGGGAAATATACATAAGAAGTAAAGTGTAATTATAAAAAATTAAACTATCGTTATATATTAATTAAAGGCCTAAAATTATTATTAAAAAAAAAACAATAAATGAAATTATGTAAAGTGAATTGAACATAAAACATGCCTAAATTTCTCATCAACACATCAGCGACAACTAAAAGATATCGAGAGAATGAGATGCGCTTGTACGGACTAGTGTAATCTCAGGAAATTGAGTACCTACTAATATGTTCGATAGTAGTTCAAATAGGCAAAAAGGATCACCTTTGGTCTACTTGCCAGGTCTGTGTGCCTTCCCTCACCAACTAATAGTAGTAGTTCAATAGGTAAAAATTCCCGGTTCTAGGCAAATAAACAGGGAAAAGAGAAGAAGAGGTTGAATATTGAGAGATTAAATTGATTTAGTACTATGCAAGCAGCTGACAGTTTTTGAAAATAAGGTCGTTTGTCGAAAAGATGTTTGCACAGTACAACGTCAATTTAATATATAAACAATAAACCCCTCTTTCTCCTATTCCTGTCTTTAATTTGCTGAAAACCGGGGGTTCCATCGTTTGAGCATGGCAATCATGTTATTCCGTTAAGTATAAGGATGTTTGAAATCAAGCTACTTTATTTCCTACATTTTTCTCCCTAATTTTTCCTGTCTATTCCAATTTCATATTATATTTCTCCGCTTCTATAAATGTTCGCCTGTCCAGGTCTCCCGGTTATTTTTTCCAATCGCTTTTGTCTCAAATAATCTTTAAGGTAGTCTATCATTTGGCATTCGGCATTTATTATGTCCAAGCCACCTATTCGTCCTCAGGAATTTAATTTTTATTGCATTAACTATTCTCTTTTAATTTTCTGTAGATTATTGCCGACCTCTCAACTTTTTTGACAACTTCGACTTTTATACTCTTTGAGATTTTCCTTCTTTCTGAAAATGTCGACTTTATGCTATTAAAAATTTTCCTGCTTTCCATATTTTCCCATTTTTATACTAGTCTACGATTTTCTTTAATTACAAATCCTTGGTATTGAAAACTTTTAATGTTCTATTTGTCTCGTCGTTATATCATTATATTTTGTTTGCGTGTGTGTTCTTTTTTGGTTTTCTTGGATTTTAATTCCACATTTATTTTTTTCAATTCATTGTAACTAATATCTCTAGATTATATAGTAGTTGCTTGTTTTCTTATTGCTTAGTACTTTTCTATTTCCATAGAATAAGTTTTCGTTTCCTCTAGAGTTTTGTCCAAATTTTGCCGCACTTCCTGCTGGACTTTTTTATTTATGATTTTAATCTCTTTTCTTAATTTTCTGGCGTTTAAGTATTTAAGTATCTCTTGCCCATGTTTTTTTTTTTTTTATGTTTGGTCTAATTTGCTCCGTTCACCAAATAGGTTTTCTACAGATTTTTGCTAGGCATCTTTTTTGTAACACAAAAATTTTCTTGCTGATTCTAAAATATTGATTTTTCTAATATAGTTTCAATCTCTTTTCCGTCTTCTGTTGTTGCTTGCTCTGTAAACTTCTTGTCGTTTAGTTATTGATACTTTTGTAATATTATTTCTTTATCGAACGTATTACCTAATTTGTATTATTTATTTTAAGGTTGTTCCATTTAAATCCGCGCAAACACAATCTTATTTTCTCACTATATTTTAATTATTATGTTGATTAGAGATTTATGTAGATATGTGTATCATATTGTCTATTTGGAGTTATTTTAGTTAGTGTTTTCTGGTATAATAACTTTAAGCTTTTGAAAAACTATGGAATACAAATTTAAAAAAATAATTTAAAAGAATAGCCTCAGGTAAGTACTCCTTTTTTTTCTACTATGTATGTAAGCAAGTCAGGAAATATTCTCAGCATAGCAAGCTCGTTTTACTTTATTGATAGGAATATGTATGTTATGTACACTTTTTTAAACCAGATAGAAGAGAAATTTTCTAAGTAATATAAATTTTATAATTGCCCACTTTCCTACCAATATCTAAATGAGCTTTTCGAATAATATTTACCTCAAAAAGCAGACCCATGAATCCATATTATTTATACACTAAAGCATATCCTAGAACGGTCCCATGTTTCATAAACAATACCACAGTTTTAAGGAAAAACACAGCCAATTGCACTTTTCGTTTAAAATGTTTCTAATTCGTTTTAGGTTTTATATTGTAAAGTAATCTAATAATTACATACAGTCAGGTTTTCCCAATTTCAAAAATGCATCTTCAAACGCTATAATACTTAATGGTATGTACATTAACTGTTAATCATTGGTCTTTGTAGCTAAATATATGAACGGTATAGCCCGGGAGCCTGTGATGATTTTTGAATGTCAAGATGATCAGAGATTGGTAGTATCCAATAATGAAACTCCGCCCAATTTGCTTTTAGTGGGTTATATTAGGGATGTCGTTAAGGTTTCGGCTGTGAACAATTTGATGACGCCCATATGACGGTGCATGTCAACAGCGACAACGAGGTGTACGAATTAATATAGCCAACGAGCTCGTACGTATTGAAGTATTAGAAAAGAAATATTATTGTAAAATGTTAATTTAAAAAATTGAATAGTAATTATTAATTTAGGCTCTTATTCAAAAGCCGCCACCGTAAAACACCCAAAATTATTGAGGTGCATATAATTTTCTTAATTTACTAATCGTACCATATCATTCTACTCAACTTGCCAATGAACGGTAACTAGTCACTTAATCCTACCTTTACCTAATCGTAAATTTTATCTTAATTTCTCTCTCTCTCTCTCTTCGTCAGCCTTATCTGGTCCACTCCTGAACATAGGCCTCTCCGAGTCTTTTCCATTCCTGTCGATTTTGCGCTAGTTGTACCCAGTTTCTACCAGCGATCTCCCTGATATCATCCAGCCAACGTCTCTGCGGTCTTCCTCTATTACTTTTTGTTTCTCTGGGGCGCCAGTGAATCACTCTGTTTGTCCATCTATTATATTCCTGTCTTGCAACATGTCCCGCCCACCTCCATTTCATCTCGGCCATGTAACGGATCACGTTTTTTACCTTTGTTTGTCTTCTTATTTCTTCGTTTCTGATCCGGTCCCTTATGGAGACTCCAAGCATTGCCCTTTGTGTTGTCTTCAATCGATCTGCACTAACCTTTGTGATTGACATTGTTTTGAGGCCATATGTTGCCACCGGCAAGATGCACATGTCATAAACTCTGCGTTTTAAATGTATTGGAATATCTGGATTTCGTAGAACGTACTTTAGTTTTCCAAAAGCTGCCCATGTTAGCCTCACTCTTCGCGTTATTTCCGACTTTTGATTTTCTTTTCCTAGTTAAATGAGGTGACCTAGGTATACGTATTCGACAACGTTTTCGATGTTTTCGTTAGATAGTGATAATTGAATGTGATTGGGTGACATGAACTTGGGTTTTATTGATGTTCATTTTTAGTCCTATTTT
The DNA here is from genome assembly GCA_963920685.1 of Polydrusus tereticollis. Classification (NCBI taxonomy): domain Eukaryota; kingdom Metazoa; phylum Arthropoda; class Insecta; order Coleoptera; family Curculionidae; genus Polydrusus; species Polydrusus tereticollis. The sequence continues at coordinate 141,618,258 of OY987328.1, forward strand.
GTTTTTATGTTTTATTCAATTGTTCCATCATTTCCTTTAGCTCTTCTGGATCTTCGGAGATGATGAGAACAATGTCGTCCGCGAAGCGTAAGTGACTCAGGTATATCGATTTTCAAGCCTTTTTGTTCCCCATCCATTTCTTTAAATATCTCTTCCAGTGCCAGAGTAAACAGTTTTAGTGATATCGTGTCACCTTGTCGGACTCCTCTATTTAGGTTTATTTTGGACGTTTTTATGTTTTCGTCAATTTTAACATGCATTGTGGCGTTTCTATATTACCCTTTATAATTGCATTGTATCTTTGATATACCTTAATACGATAACGTAAATGGGCCGATAGCTTAAGCACTCCTCTAATATGGATGACAACAAACTAACTGGAATTTCATTATGTGCTCGTTGGATACTACTAAACCCCTACAAAACAGTGATGCAGCACTATACAGGGTTTCTTAATGATATGCTGATACTTCATAAATATTTGATCGTATCTCCTAAACCTCCTTACTTTTAAATTACAGGGTATTAAAGTTTTAGGAAAATATTTTTTTTTATAATAAATTTGGTACAGCCATCGATATTTTTGTAAGATTTGGTACTTCTATGTATCAAGAGGCATTGTCTAACATACAACTTATATCTTCCATGTAAATGAAACAATGCAGTCTTCCTCCACAGTTTAATGATTAATGTTAATTATAAGCTACCGACATGTTTCAAGTGTTTAACCACTCATCATCAGGGGATACTAAAAGGATAATACAAAGTTGAGAACGAATAATGAATATAAAATTAAGTTTGAGAAGGACTTACCTAACATCGAGTTTAGCAGAAATGTAAGTTGTCTCAAATTAAGTAGAGAGTACAACTCGTACGATGATACATGTAAAGGTTGAAGACTTGGTGTACGAACTGATTAATTGTATTGAAATTGAGATATAAATGAAGTTTTGATTAAATTGTGAATTTTGGATTAGTAAAGAAACATTTTATATAAAACAATAAATTGATTTTATGGAAGTAGTCCATCTCACAGTGGAGTAATATTTTAAATAAGGAATGAAACACAAAGTCTGCTCCACTAATTTAATAAATAAGTTCAGATTAAAATCCCATACATGTTTCAAAGGTATAAACCTTCATCTTCAGTGGGTTATTATTAAGATGTTGTTATTTATGAAGAGACCAATGACATTGTTAAATTTTAAACTGAAAGGGGAAGGAAAAAACAAAATTAGACAATGTAAAAGCAACAAAGGCATCATCAATAAAGTTTAATGTAATTAGGAAAAGATATTTTGTAAAATATGGTGATTAATTATAATGCTTTAACAGATGTCTATGTTTTTAAGATTTTTTAGTTTTTATATTTTTATATTAGTTCACATCACACCTTTTCTAACATACAGTGTACAACTTCCTTCTTTATTTAGTTGTTACTCCATTTGTCTAAACAGTTAACCTTTGACATTGTCGCAGTGCGACGGTTTTTAACCGTTTTTTTGAATAATATAAAAAATAAATAGAATTATCCATTTATACTTCAGCTAAATAAAAATTTTTACCTACCATTTGGTACGACTCCACCATGATGGTCGTACCCTATTTCAATTTCCCAGTCAAATTTGGGTTTTTCAATAAATTTAAAATAAAACAAAATTAATTTTAAATTCATTTTATTTAGTAATTTTACTTTTATTATCAATATGTATTAGTTACCTAATTAAAGTTACATATGTTTTCTTAAAAAATTTTTCTGCAACATTAGGTAAGTCTCTAACTTGACTTTATTTTACTGTGGTCACGGTTTTATATTAATCACCATATTTTACAAAATATCTTTTCCTAATTACATTAAACTTTTATTGATGATGCCTTTGTTGCTTTTACATTGTCTAATTTTGTTTTTTCCTTCCCCTTTCAGTTTAAAATTTAACAATGTCATTGGTCTCTTCATAAATAACAACATCTTAATAATAACCCACTGAAGATAAAGGTTTATACCTTTGAAACATGTATGGGATTTTAATCTGAACTTATTTATTAAATTAGTGGAGCAGACTTTGTGTTTCATTCCTTATTTAATAAATTGATTTATAACATCTGAAGGGGAAAGGTTTTCTTCTTTATTTTAATTATAAGAGTTTAGTTATTAAAGTTTAATTGTTAAAATATAAAAATTAAAATAAATTTTTTTTGTGAAAATTTCATCATTAACTGACATGGTGATATGGTGCTATGTCCCATATTTTAAAAGACTTGTAAAGGATTGGCATTTTGGAAGATTATAGGTTTTTAAAAAATATTTGAAAAATTATTCAAAAACTGGTTATAAGGTAATAGAATATAACCTGTGCTCAAACACAACTTCGCCGCAACGTATAAGTTGAAGTGAGGTTAATTCGAAGATAATAGTGACATTAAAGACATATAACCAGGTACCATTATTAGAAATATTAAAATCAAAAGTGTTGAAATGCAATTAGAAGATTTAAATAACACGAAATTATGTTTATAAAATCCATACAAAATCGATTAGTCAATAGTTGTTGTCATCACTGGACGTATACAGTAAGGACCTAAAGCCTAAAGTCCCCCCCCCCCTCTAACTTCTAAACCGTTCGGTATATTTTAATGAAATTTTGAACGATAATATATGAGTAAGTCTTGCATTTTTTGACATACCAATGACAGCTGGGTCCGCTTTTGGAATATTTTTTTAAATGGAAAGGGGGTTCCAATGACACCTCCTTTTGAAGGTCTTTTAATGCTTAAAACATTCTCAGTAAATAATAATAAATAAATAATAATAATAAATATTCTATTGGTAAATTCCTCTCGGACATTGTGAAGCACCTGTGGCGTTATTCTTGAACAAACATCTGTAATTCGTTGCCTAAGTTCATCTAATGAGCCTGGAGCCGTTTTATAAACCTCAGTTTTAACGTATCCCCAAAGAAAAAAATCTAGAGGCGTTAGGTCTAGCGATCTAGCTGGCCATTCTGTCGGACCTCGACGACCAATCCACCTATTTTCATAAAATTCGTCTAGATAATTTCTGACTTGCCTGAAATAGTGTGGCAGGGCACCGTCTTGTTGAAATATAACCTCTTAAAACTCATGTGGGTTTTGGGCAACAACATCACTAATAAGTGGAGTAATTGTATGTTGCAATATATCCAGGTACCTGGGCCCATTAAGATTATATTCCAGAAAAATGGGACCTATAATGTGATTAACCAAAATGCCTGCCCAAACATTTATTTTCTGGGGAAACTGAGTGTGTCCCTGCCGAAAAACATGGGGGTTTTCATCACTCCAGACCTACAGTTTTGGGTATTACCTCTTCCATGTAAGAAAAAAGTACTTTCGTCGCTAAATCAAATATTCCGCAAATAGTTATTATTCCGTACGATTCTTTCTGACATAATTTCGCAAAATTCTAGTCGTCTATCTGGACCATCTTCTGTTAATTCGTGTATAATTTTCATTTTATATGGGTGAAATTTATGGCTTTTCAAAATTCTTTTGACAGAACTACGTGAAACATTGCATGCCTCAGCCACGTGTTTCGTTGGCTGTTGGGGAGTAACAATCATTTCAGCTAAGACTTGGACTTTTACATCTTTCACGATTTTTGGCCTTCCAGACCTTGGAGCGTCTTTCACCGTACCAGTTTCTTGAAATTTTAAGATTAGTTTTCGCAAAAATTGTCTGCATATTTGGCGTTCCGGATATCGTTCATTGAAGATACGAAAAGCAGCATGGTAATTTCGGTTAGCTTCGCCAAAAATAATAATCGCTTCAAATTTATCTTGTGAAGAACGAGCCATTTAAGACAATTTCGAGCTAAGAATATTTTCTGTCAATCAGACATTTAAAAACAGTATGACAGCAACAATCAATAGACAACTAATGGGTAAAAAAAGTGTGTTATAAACAGTGGTAGTCATAACGTAGAAACCGATATTATTGATTTCTATTTAGAAAATACTGAACCAAATGTTTTTTTAAATTGGAGAATGTTTTAAGCATTAAAAGACCTTCAAAATGAGGTGGCATTGGAACCCCCCTTCCATTTAAAAAAATATTCCAAAAGCGGACCCAGCTGTCATTTTGACATTTAAAGCTGTCATTGGTATGTCAAAAAATGCAAGACTTACTCAAATATTATCGTTCAAAATTTCATTAATATATACCGAACGGTTTAGAAGTTAGAGGGGGGGGGGGACAGATTTTAGGTCCTCACTGTATAGTACTTGACAAATGGCAGAACACAGATATCTGTCAACGAATGACCAAACTATAAGGTTATGTTACAAAGGGGGGTTATAAAAGTCTATCGGAGGGAGATAAAACGCTGCACTGAAAAATACACTTGCGAGGGCCGGTGACTACACTAACACTAGCTGACACAGTAAATATAGGCGATCCAGATATCTCAAAAAAATTTTATAAAAGATTGTTGAAAAATGATGAAAACATCTCAAATCTTAAACAGTGGTTGGATACAATCAAAATATATAAGGGGAGCTTATAATTTACATTAATCATTAAACTGTGGAGGAAGACTGCATTGTTTCATTTACATAACATTGACTCCACTGAAAGTATGGACTATTTATTCAATTTTATATCTTCCAGTTCGTGCGGGATTAAAGCTGGATTTATAAACTCTCGCCGGCGTCGGCATCTTTAGTTTGTACTCTTGGTGGTGTTTTCTCTAGCCAGTTATTAGAACAAAAAGAAAGAGTTAAATAAATGGATTTAGCAAGGCAGAAGAAGTTACTTGGTGTCTTAGGGGTAGTAAAATTAAAATGACGATTAGCCATTGACAGTTTGGCAGATGCCAACGATGACTTGGCAGAAATGCTAAAATCCAATTGGTTATGACGCGGCTCTACGGATTTTCTATGAACGCCGGCGCAGGCAAAGATAAAGATGGTTTATGTTGAACGCCAGCCGACGCCAGCGCGAACGCCGACGAAGTTTATAAATCACTCTATTACGATTCACTTGTTTAACTCCAAGCGCCCACGCCAGCGCGAGCGCCGACGCCGGCTTCGAGTTTATAAATCCAGCAAGCTTAATACTTTTGAAGAAAGAAATTGTACACCACTGGTTGCCCTGAAATTAAAATTACTTTTTGAATCCCCATTCACTTCTGAGCAAATCTGACGTCTCGTCTTTGTTTTGTCGAATTCACAGCAGTTTTCTCATAAAATAATAATAGCCATTTTGCTTCATGCCCACATCGCTAATATCCGATACGAAAATTTTATTACTTTCTAAAAGTCTTTTTTTACATTTTTCAAAACTATTTAATTAATTCAATTATTTATTCCCAACTAACTATTATAGTTCATTCAACAGGGAATATAATACAAACTATACTATTAACTGAAACAATAGATAAAATAATGATTTGGAAATAAAGTATCTATTCCACAAACTATAACAAAAATATTGTTCCAGAATTGCTTTTGTTAGTTTGTTTTTAATTTCTTTTATTACTTGGATAGGTATCCTTAAGAAACGTTAGTAATTGATTATAAATATAGTTGTTGATATTTGAGGAGTGATTTTTCAAAAGGCCTTATTTCCATTTGCAACAATTTTTCAGGAAATGAATATTACCTGTAGTGGGGTGGGAGATATAAATTATTTAAAAAAATTTTTTCTGGTCAATTTGCAATAATATTTCAAACCTGTTGGGGTATTGGTAGTTCAACTTTAAACATTTATAACATTGATATTAATAATAAATATTTGGAAATAAGACCTTTTGTTGGATACTACAGAAAATAAGACCTTTTGTATAAAATCATTTTGGAAATGTGCCTTTTTGCTATGCACAAATTAGGAAATAATATTTTTGTATTGAATACCAATTTGAAAGGTGCAAATAAATAAATAAAATTGAAAATATTGAAAAGTATCTATTATATTGTTAACATGGGTCAATGCTTATATTTTAAGGACTTCTACTTCTGGCTCATTGCATAGACATGTCAAGTCTTCATCACATTCTTGACATTGCACATCTTGTGCAACATATTCATCATTGCAAATAGTTTTATACCAAGCAAGTTCTTCCAAGCTTTTCCAATTTTCTTCGAATTGTTTGGCTAGCAAGTTCTCGACATCCTTCTTTTTCTTAGCTGTCAGTGGTATTAGAATGCTCTCTATTGCTGGTATATCTACAGCAATTCTTTTACCTTGTTTCAATAGTGAACGAACCACTTCTTTTCCACTGGTAAATTTAAAAGTTTCATAATATGACGTTACCGTACAATTTAAAACTTGTGCGGACTTCTTCACAATTTTCTTTTTTATGTAAATTCGTTTCATTTGTTGAATACCTTCCAATTTTTTTAAATGCTGTGGCAAGCTTTTTATGTCTTTTAGATACCAATTTTCACCAAATAACTGTACATCACCATGTTGGCTAATTTTTTCAATATATTGTTCTTTTTTAGTGATGACAGCGCACCTTCTTAAATTTTTTTCTATTCTTCCAAATACTCTATCAGCCGGTAAAAAGCTGTGGCCTCTAACGGGGAAATGTAGTTGTAATGCGCTCTATGCCAGATCGTTCAGTGTAGCCAAGGAACTACGTTCCACAAAGTGTTCGATAAAACTCGCGGTTTCTATTAATAAAATTGTTGCGTTTGGCATATATTTAGGAAATATGACCTTTTGTACAAGAACATCATTATATCATATAGATTTAATAAAGGAAATACGGCGTTCTGTTTTAAATTGAGTATTGCTAAATCAAATGACTATAAAGTCATGGATTTATGCCTTTTTGTAAGAAATACCTATTTTGGTATGGCTTTTTCATAGGAAATAGACCTTTTTGGAATATATTTTTTCGTTAGAGGATGTCTTTGAACCACACCTTCAATATTCCGTCGAAAAATGACATCGGAGTAAAAATGGAAATATGGCCTTTTGAAAAATCACTCCTCATTTGGTATCTGGCGTATTTAATTATCGCATGTAACTGCGAAAAAAATTGGAGTTTTCAGCTTAAAAAGTCGATTTATAAAAGGAGTGAGACACTTTAAAGAAAATTTCGATGAAGGCAATTTAGGAATCCCCGTGTTTCTGGAACTGTTGCAAATAAATAATATCAAGAATTATAAGTTTGCAATCGTGCGGTTAGTGATGAGGGTTGTCATTTAAAAAAAGTTCAAAATGGCGTCATATCTGTCAATTTGGTAAACCTATATATTTTTTGGCATTAAATTTGGGGTCGTTGCGGAAAATCATTAAGGGTTTAAGTTGTTTTTCTTTTAGTCAGCAGGACAATCGCCAATCAGGTGATACTTGAAAAAAATGTACCTGTACATGTTCTATTCAAGATGCTCCATTATTTGTATACCTCGTCAAAATATCTATGTTGCATAATTTAAAATATTTTGCCATACAAATATCAAGAAGCTCATTTTTATGATTGTCGTTCCGAGGAATGTTTATATTCATGTCGGCAAGAACAATGCATTTCATTTTTGATTTTTTAAAATTTAAAATGCTAAACGTTCTTTAGTTTAATTTTGCCTTTATACATAATTGTTTTTACTTTAGAAAAATAATAAAAATCCAGTTTCACACACCAACTACCGTATCAGATATGAGCGGTATTGTCATGCAGAAAAATGGTTTTTAATATTTCACGCAAAAACTGTGCCTCCGACACAAGGAATTCAGGAGAGCAGATTTACTCATAAATTAAAACGAATTCAAAAAAATTATTTTTATATCAAGAAAAAGCAGTGGCATATCATTTTTTTCTTTACACCGGACGATACAAAAAAAAATACTGTTCATCAAAAAATGTCTCTCGATACATAGAAGGTATGTACACAAAAATATTTGCGAGTCGTTTAACACCATGTATTTCAAAAGAGGCTCAGAACATACGAACATATGGATCTTTTTTCTTCTTAAATAATCACAATCTGAAATATTAGCATATCATTAAGTATAATAATTAAAAAGCGATAATTCGAATTAAAATTTTTCGGATAATCTTTGAAATTAAAAATACTGACAAACGACCTTTTTAACATAATAAATATAAACTTTGTACAAGATACTTAAAGCTTGTTACCGCTTGGTGAAAATATTATACAGGGTGTTAATAAATTAGTTACCGGAATCTTAACTCTGCTGTGCATCTTTCTTGTATACGTATGTTTTATACAGGGTGACCTAAAAGGCATGGTTAACAATTACGAATCAAGTAGATTAAATGAAAATAGGGTCAAAGGCACATGTAACATTTTCTCCTTTTACCCCTTTAACAGAGCTACGGCCTCCCAAAACAGGGCCCATAAAATTATTTATTTTTCCTAATATTTCCAAATCCATTATAGCAGTATAAATATAACCAACTTTTTTATATTTGGGTAAGTAGCATTAATTATTGTTTATTGGTCTCATGCATTCTTAAATTGATTTATCTCCAAAACGACCCTTAAATCGTCTCTAACTAGTACTTCTTTAGACTTGACGAAGTAGTCCATGCTTGCAATAAAGTCGATATAATCAAATAAAACACAGGCGTTCTACTTCCACCATACCGGGTGTTTCTCAAAAGACGCTCACCCCTATAACTTTTTTGTATTTATATATATTGAAATAAAATTTTGGAATTGTGCATAAGAGATGAGTCTGCATTTATTGGCACAATTTTTGATTTGTTAGCACTTCCGGTTTAACCGGAAGTGACCTTGACTTTGGTAAATTAAATGGGACACCCTGTATATTTTTACTTATTTGGATTCAGCATGATATTCTGAGTAAAATGACATCCCACTTGTCATTTTTTGACGTGTTATAACATTTTTATTCTAATTTTTTTGTATTGAATCTAAAGGGCCATGGAATCAATTAAATAGGTTAATTTATAGTCAAGTAGTTTACGAAAAATAAAATTATGTCATATTAATTGACTTTCTAAGTTTCACAAGCGTTTTAAAAATGAAATGATGTTTACTCCATTTTTCCAAACGAAACGATAGTGGTTCACTAGGGTATTTGAAACGATCATTTTTTTTCCTAACAATTTGATACCATACACTCCTATGCTATTTTAAAACTTACGCAGGTGTTAAGAAATTGATCTAGGCAACTAAGCTTAATTAAAACTAAACTAAAAGAACTATACAGTTAACTAATTCATTCTCAACAAACAACTAATAGTAGATAGTAATTGTTTATCATTTATAATAAATCAATCTAGGACTTTAATTATAATACCAATTATCATCGCTCTAAATATTCGAAATGTCCTCCCAGTTGATGAAAACAAGTTTCCACTTTTTCGACAGTTGCCCTCATTGCATTTCTCAACTAGTTTACATTCATTTCTTGAATTGCTGCTCTCACTTTATTTTCAAGTTCTGCACGGGTGACTGGTGGAACGTTGTTGAAGGTTCCCCATGCAAAAAAGTCCAACGGAGTTAGGTCGAGGAATCTAATTCAGAAAATAAAAATGTTAAAGGATGAAAAGACATACCTACCAAAAAGCTTAATACCTTGCTGGCCATTTTATTGGTCCGTTAGTGCCAATCCAATTTTCCCCATACGTGTTATAAAGGTATTCCCTAACAGCACGAAAATTATGTGGTGGAGCCCCGTCTTGTTGAAAAATAATAGCCATTTGTTCAACTACAGGAAAATTTTCAAGAAATTGTTCTATTTCTACTTGCAAGAAACCTAAATATCTTTCGCCGGTAAGGTGACCATCAAAAATAATTGGTCCCACAATTCTCCAATGATACTTAACCAGCAATTTAATCAAAATAGCTCTTGAAAATTGCCTTCTTCCATCAAATGCAGGTTATCTTGTGACCAATAACGCTTGTTGTTTCTATTAAACATGCCCAAATTTGTGAATCGACTCTCATCCGAATAAAGAATTTTCGACGGAAATGTTGCATCTTGTTGATGTCTTTGTAAAAACCAGTTACAGTATTCAAGCCTTCTGGCATGGTAATTTTGATAGAGATGTTGATGAATCTGGTATTTGTATGCATGATATTTGTATTTATGTAAGATCCTCCATACTGACGAGCTACTAATATCACATTCAACGGCAATTTCTCTGACTGAGGCAGTAATATTTATGTTAACTAATGATAGTACGTCAATTTCTTCCTCTTTACTTACAACATAGTTATTGACCGCATCGTCATTGGGTTCTGTACGCATTATTTGTTCCAGTTTTGAAAAATAATGCCGCATTGGAAGTCGACGACCTGGAAATCTCTCTGCAGACAATCTTGCGCCCTCTTTTCTGGTCTCTCCAAAAATTAAGAACATATCAATTTGTTCATTTCTAGTAAAACTAACCATTTATCTAAGTTACAATCTAAGTTTTATAAACGAATGATATTTGAACAACTTTTAATTAGAGCCATATTGGTTTTGATATTCAATTCAATTGTTTTTCAAAGCCGCCTTTATATTTCTTTTCCTTAGAAAGGACAGGGCAGAAATAATAATACATAATGCTTTTAAATATGTGATTTAAATTTAAGGCAAATTTTTTCGTGTTAATTTTAAAATAGCATAGGAGTGTATGGTATCAAATTGTTGGGAAGAAAATTCTTGTTTCAAATATCCTAGTGAACCACTATCGTTCCATTTGGAAAAATGGAGTAAACGTCATTTCATTTTTTAAACGCTTGTAAAACTTAGAAAGTCAATTAATATGACATAATTTTATTTTTCGTAAACTACTTGACTATAAATTAACCTATTTAATTGATTCATGGCCCTCTAGATTCAATAAAAAAAATGAGAATAAAAATGTGATAACACGTCAAAAAATTACATGTAATATGTCATTTTACTCAGAATATCATGCTGAATCCAAATAAGTAAAAATATACAGAGTGTCCCATTTAAAATACCAAAGTCAAGGTCACTTCCGGTTAAACCGGAAGTGCTAACAAATCAAAAATTATGCCAATAAATGCAGACTCATCTCTTATGCACAGTTCCAAAATTTCATTTTAATATCTATAAATACAAAAAAGTTATAGGGGTGAGCGTCTTTTGAGAAACACCCGGTATATATTTGAAAGTTATTTGAGCTCTATTGTTTCCAACATGTTTTGAACATAGAAATGTTCACTATTAGGGAATACTAGAAGAAAAATCATACAATAAAAACTCGAGTAATCATAAAAGTAAAGTGGACTTACCAATGATCGACTAGAGTAGTTCCGAACCTACCTTCGCAATGGAAAACATCCTGGACCTGCCTCCACTTCATTTGGTGATTAAAGGAGAGGCAAGAATGGGACTATACAGACTACAGAGTTCTATGTCACTCTTTGGGTGGCACAGAACTGGACACGCACTTCTATGTCGTAATCGGCGAACGGGATGCGTGAAACAATATAACACCAGATACTCCTAGGGCAATAATCTGGTACACAAACAGCTCAAAATCCAAAGATGGTACCGGAGCAGGGATATACGTAGCAAGACCGAAGAGAGATGCTTATTTCTCCCTGGGTAAGTCTCCCACGGTGTTCCAAGCGGAAATCTACGTCATCTTACAGTGTGCGTATGAAAACCATAGGAGGACTTATCTTAACAAGTACTGACAAGTACATCCACATATACTATATACTTCGACAGCCAAGCAGCCCTTAGAGCTCTAACATGCAATAAGGTGCCATCAACACTGGTATGGGAATGCCAAAAGGAACTAGTGGCCCTAGCAAGAGCCAACAAAGTAATACTACAATGGGTACCAGGACATGATGGTATTACAGGAAACGAAAAGGCCGACGAACTTGCAAGAAAGGGGTTGGAGAAAACATTCATTGGTCCAGAATCGGCACTCGGAGTCCCAAGGTGCACAGTACGAGATATCATAAAACGATGGACAAGGAATCAACACAACTTGGTGGGCTCGAGATTCCCTCGATTGGTATTTATAATGCAGTTTAGAGAATAAGAAAGTCAAAGTGAAAAGGAATCAGAGGTTCTTGACTTAAAAAAGTATAAAAATAAATACAGAAAAAAGTCATATTTTTATAGTCCGTCCTCTCCTACTTTCGACGCCTCTTCTGAAATATCTACATGTTTGAGACCATAATTTGATTTAGAGGATAAAGTTTACTAAAATATCTAGCATTTAAGGTGTTACCTTTATAGGTTCCAAAATATTAAGAAGAGGACTTCTTCTTTGGGAAGCTGGCAGGATATATTACATGAACTTCTGACTCTGTTGATGTTATCTACTACTTAATTATTATTGACCATACCCTTAAGAAAACCTTATATTTTTATTAAGTTTCATATTTCTTATAACTTTGAAATAATTATATTAATAAATTATTTTTTATACCTTAGTTTTAAGCATACCCTTATTCAAGACGCTTTATTCCCAGTTCTTATGTGAACCAACACCCTGTAAAAAAAACAATTAACATTTATTTCAAAAGACGAAGAATATTTCACCAGCTCATTAGGCCAGTAGCCAGTTTTATGGATGGTATGATTTTATAATTGTTTAATATTTCTTTATATTTGCGACATCATTCCCATATGTGCAGGAAACCATTTTAATAGCCCCGAGACATTAAATAGGGCCTAATATCATTTTTTAAGGAGTGTTAATAAGTGTATTCAGCAAGATGGCGGTCATTTTACACATTTGCTTAAGTAATGTTTTCGTTTTACTTAGTTTCTTACAATATTTTTAATACATACTTCCAACTTTGTTGTACTTTGTTTTATTACTAATGTTAATAATAATTGATGTATGCAGGTAATTGTAAATATTTTTTTTCTGGCAAAACAGCTCATCCAGCGAAAAATATTAAAGAGGTAAAATAGCTTCCAAATACATCCAGTCACTCGACAAAAATATCTGGGTTGTCATAACGCCGCGCCGTTGATATAAAAATCAGGAGAAATGTTGACGTATTATATCACTTTTACAACACTTCCACCCATTTACAGCCGATGACTATACTACTAGAAAACGTCATTTTATAGTATTAGTCTACATACTAAAAATCATTAAAATTGGTTTGGCAGGTTTTCACGTAATTTAGGAAAAACCAATGTTTTTACAAATTTTTGACGCCCTTTACCGGCTAAACAAGACAATTTTGGATATAACTAAGTCGGCTTAGATCGACCTATTTTGACGTCAGGAGTCTGTCGTCAAACGTTGTACACGTATTTTCCAGACACCCTGTATAATCTAAAATAAGGTGAACTTTACTGAACATAATTATTTGGTTTCATTATGTAATAAACCACCCATACAGTTCAAAGCACAAAATCAGGTTTACTCTCCGGTAAAACGAAATACACTGTTAAAATGTTATACATAAAGTAAAGCTTCGATTTTTATAACCAAATTGCGATCAAATGCGTTGATAACCGGCGCATTGATGTCGATCAAAGACTGTCTTGACCCGCAAATATACAGTAATAAACAGCAACCAGAACCTCTGGGTTCCTTAAAGGTTCCCAAACAAATTCCTTGAATTTTTTTATCTCATCACGTTTAAACGTCAAAGCGAGTTTTTAATAAATCACTAGTTCACACAATTGAATTTACTATAACATTTGTATTCACAGCGTTAGTATTGTTACGCGCCGCAATATTCTTTAACCGCTAACACTTTGTCAGAACTGTCATGTCGGTGCTAACCGTATTACACTGTTGATAATCAGTTGCTCCTGTTACCAAGTCCGGTTTCGAACGCTCTTTATGCGACTTTTTTCGAAGAGAGATCTTTTGGGAAGCACCCAGGACGTCGTCAGTTTGTTCTTCGATGCACAAAATGTCTTTGAATTCCTTCCAGAAGTTTTCGTTAAGGCAGCCGTAAAGAATAGGGTTGGAACATGCAGATGACATGCCCATCATGTGACATATGGCATAGCATACCTGTAACAAATGAAAGTAGTATTTAGCCTTGTATTTTTAAAGGTTTTATTGTTCAAGGCGCTTGAAGCTGGGTTTATTACCTGTTATAACTTTAATGCCCGGTTATACTAACAAGGTTTAAGTTGGGGTTAAAGAAAAGGTAACCTTGAGCTACGTGTTGTACAAGATTTATGGCTTATGAGCCCCTAAATTAATTTTTTTTTTATTTTTTTATTCTTCTCAACTTCATTTGATACTTCCATTTAAATATTATGCTTATGCGCTTAAGGTGTTCTTAGGAACTAAAATTATTTATGGATGATGATAAACCCGGGTTAAGAATGCTACTTATTTTTATGTTTTACGTTACTTGACTGAAACCGCGATAATATTTTAAATCCACAGAAGTGTGTTGATAATATTTTTCTGAAAGTAAAGATAAATACAGGAAAATATACAGGGGATCAAGAAGAAGCACTGTAGGTATGCTGGTGTTTCTTTTAGTTATCCCAAAAACGGTTAACGGTTTACATTCTTTACATGTAGTTTAGGATAATGCACGATACAAGAGAAGCGAATATACCGAGTGTACTTGTGAAAAGGTATTAAACCAAAATTTCAACATTTTATAAATGTATATTATTGTTGAGAATTCTGTGTTAAATGAAAAAATATTAAATCGATCACATAAAGTAATTAATTTTAATTTCTTAATTTACTTCCATTTTGAGTAACCACCAACACACCTTTCTTTAATGCATGCAACGTAAAACACGCATATTTACGCTACTTTAATTGATCGTGTGGGGTTTTTACCCCTTGGGTGAACACAATACAATTACCCATGTTTTCTTATACAGGGAGCTACAAAAAGGTTCAAATAAATCTATTTAAAAATCAGTTACTTATTTTTTGAAAAAACGCTCAGATCTAATCATTGGTCAGTTTTTTTATCAATTTAATCTTCATTCTCTTACTTTATTTTCGAATTCCATGTAAAATTTTGCTCCTATATTTTATATAACCTATGTCTGAATTAAGTTGCGTTCTAAAAAAAATAATTTAATAAAAGAAAAATATTAATTAACCTAATTCTAAGCAATAGATTTCTCAAAGGTCAACGAGACCTCGTTTTCTTATCGGTTAAATTTTTCCACTGTGACAAAAAATTTTTTGTTCGGAAATTTTACGGGTTCAATTTGGGTATGTTTATTCTGATGAAATTCCCCATGAGCGAAGCTCGAAGGATTAAATACTCAAATAAACATGTCCAAATTTTAACAAGTGAAATTGCCTGAAACAGGATAGTTTGGGCGAACACGATTCATATCCATTATGTACTAATATTTTTACTAAGGTAGCCTGCAGTATTAGTTGGAATAGTTACTTTAAGTTTGCTATGTAATTTTCGTGCATATTTTTCAAAATCCTACTACTAAATGCTAACAAGCGAAAAATTTGTATGCAATGGAAACTATTTAGGTGCAGGTTAGTTCAGGTTAGTTCAGGTTGGCAACCAAACATACAATTATAAAATAGAAAAGGGCACAAAGTAACATAACGGCAACAGCAAAACATTGAAATTTTTAAAAATAATTCGATATCTATGGTTTTAGCAAGATAGAGCACTTGCGCATTAAACGGCAAATGTTAGACAATACATAAGCGAACAATTTCCAGGACGTTGGATAGGCAGAAGAGGTGCTACTGACTGGTCAGCGCGATCCCCGGACTTAACCCCGCTCGACTATTTTTTGTGGGGACACTTAAAGAACAAAGTCTACGTTAACCGTCCAAATGACTTTGAATCTTTGAAAGTCAGAATTAGTGCTGAGATTCGGGCGATTCAAGAGGACTTCCTTTTAAACGTTGTAGACGGGTTCAGGGATCGACTGGCGCTCTGCTTAGCAGAAAATGGTGGTCATTTTGAACACCTGATCCACTGAAAAGGTTTCACTGGTTTATTATTCCGATGTTTAGTTGTTAAATTTTCTAAAAAAAAAGTTTGTTACAATTTTAAATAAAAATTTGAAATACAAAAAATTTAGGGTTTTCCCAATAGAATCCAAATATGCAATCATATGCAGGGTGCTCCATTTAAAAAAAGTAAGTTGGTCTTTATGGCAACCAGACGAGAAATGACAGAAAAATTTCATGCAGGTAGAATTGTGGGGAATAATTTACTGAACAAGTGAACAACTTTCATAAAGGTCACTTTTTGGTATACTAGATAATTTAAAAGTTACAGGCATTATGCGCGACTTCTTTGACACTCTGTATAAATAAATGCAAGATGGATTTCTCATAGAACTATGTTTTCAGATTCTGGATTCGACAACTTTATTGGAGAAAACATAGACAAGGATGCATAAAAACAAGTAGGTAAGTAACGACTGTTCTAATTTTATGTAATAAGTATGTATTAAAAACTTCACTTACTACTTCTATAGCTAAGTGCACCGACATGCTTTAACTCTAGTAATAACTAACCCGAGAGTTAAATTTAACTCATGATTAATTTTAGTTTCAGTGCACCGCGCTTAAGTTACCTAATCCGAGGTTAATATAATTTTATCATGACAACATCGCAAAATTTAGGGAAATTTCTAGTTTATTGTAGTGGGAACGCTGTGTTGCCGTGGTGTTGCCCGTACCTAACCTATATTATATAAGGATTACAGCCTTTTGAAAAAAAATACCAAAAAAAGATTAGATATATTTATTACATCAATATAAGAACATAAAATTAAGTTTTAAGAAAAACAAAATGACATTTAGGCTAAAATAAGATAAACTTTATACTTAACTGCAATATTATAACCACAATTGAAGTATTTATTAAAAGTATAAAACAGGTTACTTATCAAAAACTTCCTTATCCTATCTTTGAATTGTTTTCGTTGTAGAAGGCCCGTACAGCAATGGGTAATTCATCTTGGCACCTTTTTTCTTTTTAGCATGACTTTAATAAGGTCGTTTCAAACACGGAAGAGTGGACCTCGCCATTTATTCTATATTGATCGAAGTTTTCCCATACATATAGCAGGCCCTCCTCCAGAACATAAGCAAAGCTCATCAAAGCTGCATTAACTGTAAATCAGTTGGAAAAGTAAAATAGCTGTAAAAAGTCTAAGCGTGCAAAACACACTAGGTGATAAAAAATAACTGACATAGGTAATATAATTGTTTCTAAAAACCATAGCAACCTGTGTCATGGCTAATATGATTATTTTATTTTTAGTAAAAAGAGCATAAAACGTCCAGCTGGTTCAAAAATAATATCCGTTGTTTGAAAATGAAAACTAAGAATATAAATGGATAGAAGATAAAAAAGTAAGATAGGGTAGTGAAAGTCCTATGGTTGTAAGTTAAACCGTTTTCATACAAAAATGGATCAAAAACTAAAAAACGTCTTGTCGCAAATATCGATTTTTTAAAATTGCTAGCATCAGTTTTTTTATTCTACTATCCTAGAGTGCCTTTAATGAAGTACGAATTGCACCGTTTGTTTTGGCCGTAGCGCTCTTCGCTTTTTGAAAAAATGAATTAAATGTTAAAATAGTTCAAAATTTAAAGCCCCATAAGTCAAAATCTGTTAAGTGTAGGTATAGGACATGGCTACATAAAAAACGTTTAGAATTTTTCGCAGCATTCAAATATGCAAAAATATACGGGGGTCGGTGAAACCGGAAGTGATTGTCATTTGTTTTTTTGCTTAAAATATGAACATTACTTAACCCAGACGTCGACCAAAATTTCAAATTTTTATCTAAAGTCGTTTTGAAACGCCAGCCTGGGTAGTAGTTCCATTGTCACCCGGTATATAACGCTATTATTTCTAAAAATGAATACCGACCTGTCGTATGGAGATATAATTTTCAAATATTGTTATAGTTTACATATTGTTAGGATGTTATTCTGTCATTATATTAAAATATTGTCAACAAGTGAACAAAAGTTTGTCATTGTTGAACAGAAGCGTTACACAGTCAGCTGTAAAATTTCCTTGTTTTCCTCGAAAATCTCCTATTATTTCTCTTCGATCTGCAGCAAATCATTTAGATACTTTTAATTTCTCGATTTCTATTTGTTTATAAATAATAGTACGTTGGGCGAATATCTGCTAAACATAACCACAATCGAGCAAACGATTTGTTAACTCGCTTTTAACTCGTCGTTCTTGACGAGTTAAATTAGGTCCGGTGTTAGGGTTTTAACCCAGAGATTAAAACGCGGTGCACTAGAAAATTTTAGTTAATCCTTGAATTAGCGTTAACCCGGGGTTAAAACCGTCGGTGCACTTGGCTATTACTGAGGAATTGAAATCGATTTAAATGCGCTTTTCGTTTTGAATATTGCACACAAACCCGTACTGAGATCGTTTCGAGTTGCAAGGTCGCTACGGCAAATTTTGGGTTCGTATCGAGATCAAATATCATGAAAACGCCATTCCTAATTAAAAACTGACTTGCGCATTGCAACAGTCAAGAACGTCAAATAATTTTGCTTTTAGCGCTGTTTCTTACACGCTCTCTTCTAACCATCGTTATTCTTCTTACATGCATAATAGTTACCTTGATAAAGTTAATATATTATGATGGTTTGTTTGTTACCAGCGACAAAATAATACCACAATAAAGCTGGATTTATAAACTCGAAAAGTTGGCGAGGTTGAGATTCAGTTCGTGTTGGAAATAGGAGTTTAATTTAAACTAAAGGGAACACTCAGTTCCATTTATACACTCGTTCATGTTGTTCATGTAAAGTTCATTTAAGGTTCGAAAACTTCCCGGGTAGTTCGAGATAACCAATTTTTATGCTCGGAATTCGGAATATCTAACCTCACAAACTTGATCATAACTTCAACCTCACCAACATTTCGAGTTTATAAATCCAGCTTAATTATACAAATCTTTAACTAACTTTTTGACAGAGAATCAACGTCAATGTCAATGTAAATTAACGTAGGCAACACGTAAAGCTGGCTTTATAAACTTGGCGAGGTTGAAGTTATGTTCAAGTTGGTGAGGTTCGATATTTGACACTTCAGAATATGGTATTTATAAAGTCAGTAGCAAAGTTTGAAAACTTATTGTTTGATTGGTTGAAGTTAGTGTTTAATAGAATGAGTTAAAATAATTTCATAATCTTAAATAGAGTCTAGTAACAACAAATAAGTGTCTCCATACTATCCATTTTTTGTTTTCCAATTTTCCACAAACCAACCTCACAACAAAAAGGAAATCGAAATGGCGGAATGGCGACGTAAACAACGAACCACATGACTTTAAAGTAGCGTCTTCATTGGTCGGAACGAACTTTCCGAACTCCGAACATAAAAATTGGTTATCTCGAACTACCCCGGAACTTTTCGAAACCATCGAACTTTGCATCAACTAAGTTTATAAATGGAACTGAGTGTTCCCTTCAGTTTAAATTTAACTCTTATTTCTAACGCCAACTGAACCTCAGCTTTGCGAACTTTTTGAGTTTTTAAATCCAGCTTAAAGTTTTTATTAATGTTAGTGGTTTCAGTAAAATTGATAATGTTTAACTTTTAATATGTATTGTGTAAATAAGTTATGACATATGACATTTGATGAAATTTTAAGTAGAAAAAATTAAGAACGAGGGACTTGATTCAAAAATTTAAGTGTCACGTAATAGTTATTTATGTATCTAGGGAATTATAATGGTCTTAATTACCGAGGGCAAAGTTTACGTCCCGAGGGCCTTTGGCCCGAGGGACAGCAATTGCCCGAGGTAATTGAGACCCTTATAATTCCAGTGATACATAGATAATTTTATTTCTGACCGATTTTAGTAACATTTTGTTAATTTTTAAAGTGGAATAAATGTTTCAATAGATGACAATCAAATTGACATTAGATGTCAATCGTTTGATTTTATGTCAAATTTTTCTTAATATCCCAAGGGAGTTATGACCCTTATAATTCCCGCGTAACTAAGACGTTATAAGCTAATAATATACCGGTCAGAAATAAAATATTTTTTTTACCCGCAAAAAAAATGGGTTCAAGTCACTCATATGTTTTAAATGAATAACTTAACTTATAAATGAAATATCCTCATGCAGGTTTTCTTTTTCTATTCTATTCTACACCTACGAAAGATGCGATATCAAATCAAACTTACCATCATCGGCTGACTACTAAATCCCTTTGGGTCAGTTGACAAATCAGCAATAAGGTTAAACAAATTAAGCGGTAACCAGCTTATGCAAAAAATGATGGCTATTGACCCGAGCAAAAGGTTCGTCCTTTGAAGGCGTCGTCCACGAAGCTGCCTTCGATTTTTCTGCAAGTTGTCCTCAGTACTTACGAAGCCCGCTTGAAAACGGTACCTTAGTTTGTAGGAAATTCTGGAGTATGCGGCCTGGAACAAAAATAATCCTCAGACTGTAGAGTATTTTCATCCATAATGTCCCAAGAGCATTAATAACTAATGCGGCCCACACACAAGCTACGTTTGGGGCGTTTTGGCAGTTGATGTTTTCGCCAGTTGTTCCCGATTCATTGACGGAATAATATTAAAAATGTCGCTTAAGCAAAAAGAATTAACAAAAAATGCATTAATTATTATTGATGAAAACAGAAAGTCCAAAAGGCGTGGGTAAAAGAGTTGCTAAAAAAAATAAACATTAATTATCCCATATTAACTTCTTGAATAAATTAAAACTACAGCTAGATGACTATAGCAATTTTCTAAGAATGGGTGAGGATACATTCAAATTATTGTTACATAAAGTCACACCATTATTTTTTGCTTACATAAAAAAACTGAATAAAAGCAGAAATAAATTCGTCGGATTGTCCAAATTGCCAAGTTTCATCCGCTTCTGCACACAAATGCGTTTTCTATGTTTCGCTGCCGTTTTGATTGCCAAAATCAAGCAAGTTGGTAACGTGCTTGAGAAAGTTGTTATAAAATTTTTGAGTTATTTATCAATGCTCGAGGGATATTCCGTGGGAAAATTTATTGACATTTTAAGCTGTAACAATTACAGTAGTGTCAAAAAATGTTTGTTCCATGATTACGTATGATGACATAAGTGATAACTGTCCATCCCAGAAAACTAAACGAAACAGAAGCAACTCCGAACGTCGGTCTCTTTGATGTTCCTGTCGCCAGAATTTTTTTTTTTTCGTTTCGCCTAATTGGTACACTGTAAGAAACGCATAAAATATCGAAGAATCCGAATCATTAAAAACTGGAAAAACCCATTATTTACATTTGAGCAAAACTTGTATAACTTTCCCAGCAATTAATTAATGGATAAATAGTTTTCCACTATGTTTTTATCATTGAGTTTAATGCAAAGCTAAAATAAATAAAACACATTTAATCAATATAATTTTTTCTATTAACATAGATGATGATTTTATATAGTTATCAGTTTGTTTATGGTAAATATCGGGAAAGTATGATTTAATTCAAATTAAAAGCAAAATTAACTGAATACTACATGTATTTAGGTAACTTTGTAAAGGTCATATATACAGAGTGTTATCTAATAAGTGTCCGATATTTTACAGTACGATTCCTCAGTTATTTATAAGGTGAAAAGTTCATATAAGCATGAGTTCGCAAGCCCTTCATTTTTGAGATACAGGATACTACAATTTTTGAAAGGAACAAAAAATATGTACGCCACTGCCGTTTCCTCTTTTGGTAACACTGTTATGTAGGCACTTTATTGGCTAATGCAAAGTATATTTTCATAATTTTTTGATTTCGGCTTTGTTTAGGAGATAAATGCTATTTTATGAAACTCTGATGTCGTGGGCACAGCGATATGCAAATAAATGCCATTTATTCCTTTTCTCAAGAACGATTGATCCTAGCGACTTTTACCAGGTATGCCTTTTTCATGTAAAAATAATGAGAAAATCCATTTTCTTGCCTAGAAATGTAATACAAGTACGTATAAAAAAGTTATGGGTCCTCAAAAGAGTAAGAAGACACGTAGGTGGCGCCCTCTACAAGTGGGAGCCATACTAACATCGAATTCAAATTTTGCATTTTAAAAAACCCCTAAATGCCAATTTTCGTCCAAATATAGACATTATTTAAAAAATTATTTACGAAAAACAAAAATTTAAATTAATTGTTTACACACCCTGTATCTCAAAAATAAAGGGCTTGCGGACCCATATTTATATGAACTTTTCACCTTATAAATAACTGCGGAATCGTCCTGTAAAATATCGGACACTTATTAAATAGCACCCTGTAGTTGTTGTAAGTATACACTAATTAAAAAAACAAACGGCGGTACTATATGGTTTCAGAACGAAGTACACCTAATATAGCATAACTAGAATTTAAAGCCCAACCTGCCAACATATAGTATAAACTCCTAACCAAAAACACATAGTTATACAGTTTAAATACCGCGGCAATTACATAATTATATAAAAAATGCCTCGACAAAAACTTAAAGTCTCACAAACACAAGCCAAACTTTAATACAAGTGACAAATCAAAACCAAAAACCAGAAAACAAGCGTCAGATTGTCAGCTGTAATCGATTGACGTTGATACTAATTGCAAGATGGCCAACCGAAGTAGGCAACCGATAATACAGGGTCACGAATTTTGCTCCGTGTCACCTCTAGTTCGTTTAGCTTTCTGGGAATCCATGGGCTGTTATTAGTGTAATGTTATTACCATTGGTTGTTTTTGCACACGTGACCACAAATACACGAAATCAATTTGCATATTGTTACGTTAAAAAATGTTCAATATAATATGTTTAGTGTTTAAAAAAAGAAAAAAGAAATACACTTACCGAAACTATAATTATAGGCAATGTGTATTGAAATATCAAAGAAAATATCGAATAGTATGCCCTTCCATGTTCAATTGGCCAATTTTCAATGCAAAAATCGAGACTTAACAGTTCACTTCCTATTCCTGGTAGTTCGTGGTGTGTCAAATGTCTGACGACGAACAAAGGCATTGCAAGGATCAAGGCCACCACCCATATCAGCAGAAGAATAAAGGCCGCCCCGAAGAGTTGCAGACTTTCTTTTGTTGGGTAGACTATCACCTGTAACAAGGAAGTAGCTAATAATTATTACCGTTCTCTCCTAAAACATTTTCAATTTTTAATACGTAATGGATTAAAATATATTATGGCTTGTAGACTTTGTAAACCTATTATCGAGTTGCTCCAGATTACACCGACACTTCAATTTTTAGGATTTCTATAGTCTGATACTTGTTATGCCATATGTCAAAACTTTAATTTATTTCATAGATTAACCACACTTTCCTTAAAATTCTTTTTAGGTCAATCGTGGTAGTGGTTAGCACGAAACTTTGTTTCTTTTAAACATTTTTTTATTCTTTATACTAAAATGTGGTTTTATTTAAACCCATAGGGGCTTAGCCCCCATCCTACTTTATTTATTTTATTTCTTAACAAAAACATGAAATTTCATAGTTTTTTATAAAATAATTCAAAAATTTTTTTTTCTTTTTTTTTGGTTTCTCCACATAAACCATGTTATATTAAAAAATATAAATATATTAATCATTAAAATTTATTTCATACCATGCTCATTAAAAATAACTAAATTTTCTCACTTTTATTAACAAATTTAAAATAAACTAAAATGTGCTGATTTACATATCCACAACTCTGAGTTACCTCAAGTTAGTCTTCAACTAAACAAATTTCACTTGCTATGATTATCTTAAATGTTGTGCTCATTAATTTGAGACAACTATTAGACCCCAATTGACACTCGATATAGGTAAGTCTCTTATGGTACCTGTTATTATTTTTGTATTTTCACACATTCCTTTTTAGTTCCCCTGAGGATGACTGTATATATAGTCGAAACATGTAGAGGCAATCGTTAAAAAAATTTTTTTTTAATATATATTATTTATGGAGGAAGACAGAAGTGTTGTTTTAATTTATATTAATATTAATTTGAAAGTTTATCGCTTAGAACCCTATTGGAGATCACTTGTTGAACAATAATTTCGTTAATTTTATATGTACCTAATTTCTTAAAACTATATCATAGGTCTGCTGCTTGCATGGTACTACGTATAATTATTTTTCTTCTTCCTGTTTCTCGCTTGTATAGTACCGGCCTTCTGTCTTTTGGGCTGACGGTCATTTCTATTGCTGGGTTCAACTGCTTTAGTCAGCGCAGACGCAGACTCATCGCTTCATTTAACTGTTTTAATTTGCTGTATTGTCTATAGGCGTTTTATAAGGTAGGTTCTAATATTTAGAAGGTTTATTTGTCTGATGTTCTCTTATAAAATATTATTTTCATGTCTGATGATGCATTAACGGGCGAAACATGTTACCATTTTCTTTATAAACAGAAATGACATATTTTTGTGACTAAGACTTTGTACTTTTATTGCTTTTTGCCTTGTAACTAAGGAAATTTGCGGACACCCAGCAAATAGTATTTAAAACACTCCTCATTCTAATATTTTTTATTTTTATCTGGCACAAAGAATGTTAAGTTAAGTTGTTATTGTGTGGCTATTATCCTTCGGTCGGTACACCGTTTAAGAAAATAATATAGCTGCAAATTTGCTATTTACGTCGAGAAAAGTGATTTTTGGAATTGGCGTAGTAAAATTGAATATAAAATACAAATAAAAGATAATTAATAGTAAGGTCACTGTTGATTTATGGTTTCTACTCTTGGAGTACAATAAACAAAGCCAAGCAAATTAAACTTCAAATTTTTCGAAACAAAGCCTACAAACTGATGGGCAATAGAACATGTCCCTCATAATTATTTATACATTCCGAGTATAAAAGACCACCTCGACCAACTGACAACTAATAACTACAAAAGGACTGATGTATACATACACGAACATACTAATTACACATAGTACACGCACCACATGAAAGCACCTATAAATATCAAAAGAGTGGCTACCTCCGTAAAAGATTAAAAAATAAGGAAAGGAAAAATTACAGCAAATAGAAAATAAATAAAAATCAATAGCAGCAATGAAAAAGTTCAATAAGAACCATCAACCCTCTACATTAGATATTCTAAATAAGGAAAAAAACTTAAAAAAAAGGAGTAAAAGGCAACAGCCTAACTCATAGAGCACAAAAATATGATCCACGATTAGAGTGCTATTACAATCTTGAAGGCGTCATACGTCAATTATTCACTTATTTATTTCCACACCAAGAATAAGTAAATTATTCAAATTTCCTAGTAAATTAGCTGTTGACGCAATAATTATTAATTATTATTCTGAAATATTGTTTACTTAACAAGTGGTATGTTTGCTAGACAAATGGACCAAGCGCCCGCATAAACATGCAGTGTTTGTGTATGCCGAGGTAAATTAGGAGACTAAATTAAAATTATGCTATTCATACACATTTGATTCATCACTAGAAGCGAAACATTATCTTCTTAATTTTTGAAAGTATGATTCACACTTATTAAATCCTAAATATATTCTTAACTTATTGAGGCATGATTCACATTTTAATTACACGTTAATACCAAAAAATAAGGGCCACACCAATAATAAAGAGATTACACATAGATTTCTCTGAAAAAAATTATGAATTCATGCCTCGGCAATAAATTTTACGATTTTATTAATTATGGAATATAACTCTGCCTAAAAAGATGCTTAAATTTAATGTCGTTTAATACCAAGACCCTAAAGTCTAAAAACTAAGCGCTTTTACAAGATGCTGTATAGCAAATTATGGACAACAAAGCATGCTTCGGTAACAGAATGAAAAGTAATTTATTTTCTTTTAAGATAGAAAAAGATGACAGATGGCGTTATATTAAAACCATATATTTGAAGACTATTTTAATACAGAAATAAATGGTATGATGTGATAACTTTTGCAGATTCTAAAGAAAAGGTGTTCACTAACGCTTTCTGTGTGTCTTCTGTGAGTAAATAATAACTTAGAACTTTCTACAATGTCTGCTACTATAATGTATTTATTTGTCTACCTATACATACAACACTATGGCATGTCTTTATGACACACATAAATCTTATTTAAACGTTACTGTCCCATAGGACTATAAAATACTGCCAGTGTAGTATTATTTAGACGATGTCTGCTAAAAGTAATTGTGTTTAAGGCTTAATAGCAATTTGCGGTTGGAACTAAATCTTTCCAGCTGATTGCTCAGTTTAACAAAACTTTGGGCATTTTTAGGGTATTAGATGAAATAATCGTTTTGTTTGTGTTCAATTATACGTAGATTTAAGATTTTATTTTTAGAAAAACAACTTATTTTAAGTTTCTTTTTGCCATTATTTTAATTTCTGAATGGGAGACAGTAATATTTGATATGACTAACAACTCTATAGTAGAAGGTAAAAATGGGTAGTTTATTAAAATATGTAAGTATACTGGATTATATATTTTTTATTTCATAATAAGGTGTGATATGCAAAACTCTACTTCAGATTTAATTTTTCTCATAAAGTTAGAAATAACGTAGAATGCGTATAAATGACATAAAGTTTAATAATAAAACTACTATGCTGTTGTAGCTCGGGAAAATCTTCTTATAAAATATTTTATTAGCTATTCAACTTTAAAACGAGTTCTTTAATATGTTCAGTTGACTACAGATAAATTCGTATACTCCGCCCATACATAACCCAATTAAAACTAATATTTATGAAACGGATTTCTTACTTTGCTGATTCACCTGGATAGAATACGTCATCCCTGTAAATAATTGTATGTACATTTTTTTTACCATAACTAATAATGATTGATTTTTATTTCTAAAGATTTTTTTCTTTGAATTGCAGTCATTAAAAGCAATGAACTATGAAATTAATAAAAAAATGCGAGGCAAACTAAACAATAATAAACAAAAATCTTAAATTTTAAAACGATTTTTTAACCCATTTGCACCGCTGGTCCCTTTAAAAGGACAATAAAAGTGATCTATGTTATTAGCACGTGGACGAATTGTAGCTTCTAGCACATAAAGAGCGGCAGTGATTTTTCAATTGGCATACTATTTCATTACTAATATTACGGGTTAAGGTTTTATTTAATGTGCTTGGTTAGTTTAAGACCGGTTGAAACTTCAGAAAAAAAAAGATTGTTGTGAAAATGAGTGACAGTAATTAAAAAAGGTAAGTTTGCGTTTACAATATGAAATTTAGGACGTTCCTTTAGTGATTTACATTGAAAGTAAACATTGTTTTGCTCTAATATCCTGCAGTGAATTCAAAAATATGTTTATATTTGAGGTTGTACTCTTTGGTCCTTTTAGAAGGACGGTAGGTTGAAGTGATACTCTTCAACCTACCGTCCTTCTAAAAGGACCACTGCTTTATTCTCTAGATTATTTTTGTAGGTAAATAAAATAAACGAAATGTGTTTTTTCGTTTCATGTATTGGAAAAAACGTCTCACGTCAAACGAACTCCTGGTATAAATTAAGGAAATTGATAATGTTGCGGATATTTCCAATGAAACTATCCTCTTTCCACCGGATAACGCCAATAAATATAACAGGATTCTGGAGACGATAATGACGTCGACACAAATAACGTTCCAGTATCTCAGTTGCGGGGAAATGTACAAGTTTCTATGGGTAAGAATCAAGAAGATGTAATAGACAAATAAGACGTGACAGTAGATAATTGGGATAACGCCGATGATTTGCCGTTATCTGCCTTTGTTCAAGAAAAAATAAAGAATGTTTCACTATTTGCTTGAAAAAGACATGAGAGAGAATTTCCCCATTTGGAATTCTATTTGTCACACAAGAAACAATCGCTCCCCTGCAAGCCTTTTCAAATTTTTTTTTTCATAACAATCTAATCGACGAAATTGTTCAGTTTACTAATCTATATGCTTCTCAGAAAAATTTACCCGCTGATGCAACAGTTGATGACACAATAATATATTGCTTTATTGGAGTCCTACTTGTGAGTGGCTTCTCCACTGTATCTAGAAAGAAAATGTATTGGCAAAATTCTTCAGATAGTAACAACGCTCTTATTTCTTTTTCTATTTCGAGGGATTGTTTCTAGTATTTGATGAGCAATTTTCACTGCGTTGATAACAATAATTTGGAAAATAGTACCAATTTGCTAAGCTAAGACCACTTTCTCGGGAACTAAATAAAAAAGTTTTAAGAATTTGCTTCAACAGAAGAAAATCATTGCGTTGCTGAAGCTATGGTACCTTATTTTGGGCGCCATGGCTACAAACAATTTATCAAAGGATAGCCTATACGATGAGGTTATAAGTTTAATACTAGTAGCTTGGGATATATATTACATTTTGAACCTTATCAAGGCTCGACAACCATTTTACCAGAAAACACAATGATTTGGATCCCGGTACAATTGTAGTTTAACGGTATGCGGACGTCTTACAGTCGACAGGACTTTCATATATTCTTGGTGTGGTATATTAGAATATATTTTTTATACCTACTTTATCTTGAATAGAAAGAATGTCTATATAAAAAAGGGCAAACAGAAGATAAGACGATGCACGTTGGTGTGCGAGAGAAAAAGATTTTAAACCAGTGTATTTTCAGACTTACTTAGAATAAAACTATTTAAATAATTAAATTAAATCTTGTATTTTTACCAAGATTTCCCGTATTCCCAGATTGGATACACAACAGTGGCGACGAGGAGTGAAACGCTTCAGTATTTATAAGTGTTAGAATCCACAAATTATATTCGCTCTAATTTTCAAAATAAAATGAGTGAAACCGGAAATCCATCATACTATGGACAACTTAGGGAATTCAGTGCTCAAACTAGCGACTGGGTGATTTACAAGAGACGTCTGGATAACTATTTTAAAGTCAATTCTATCTCGGATAACTCAAAGAAAAGAGCATTGTTGCTTAATGCCTTGGATGAAGAATCATACAAGCTTATATATAATCTGGCTCTTCCCAAAGTACCAGAAGACAAGTCCTATGATGAACTTACCACATTGTTCAACACTCACTTTCAGATAGCTGAATCAATTTTTGTGGCACGATCAAAATTTTTTGCTTCTTTTAAAGATGTTCACGAGAGTGCTACTGAATGGGCAGCGAGAGTAAGGAGTTTGGCTATTAATTGTAAGTTCGAAGAAACCATGTTTGATATGATGTTACGTGATCGCTATATTATTGGATTCGACAAGGGATCAGTGCAGTCAAAGCTTTTCAAACAGGACGCCACTAGCAAGTTCGCGGACGTCATACAAATAGCTGTTACAGAATTAGCGGCTGAAGGAGTTTCTTCAAGTGCGGACCAATTCTTGATTCAAAAAGAATCAGTGCAACATATTAACAGTCACCGTAGTTTCGGGAGTGCTAGCGGCTCTAAAAGTGCAGAGAAATGTGCGTGTTGCGGTCGGAAAAATCATGTTACGCAAAAGTGCCGATTTCGAAATTACGCGTGCAATGTATGTAATATTAAGGGACACTTAGCGCCTGTGTGCCCAAAGAAAAATGAGAATCGTGGCAGTGACAAGAAATTTAACAGGAAAGGACAGGTACAAAACTATATAGAGACAGAAGATATTTTTTCCATAGGAGATAGTAAGGTGATCAAAAATCCATTTATTGTTCATATTTTGATTGACGATAATTCTTATGCATTTCAGTTAGATACAGGAGCTAGTATTTCTGCTATATCTGAAAAATTTTGGAATGAAAATTTTTCTGCATATAATTTATTGCCACCAAATAAAAACTTAAACGTTTATACGGGAGAAAAAATGGTAGCTCTTGGATTCTGCACATTCAAAGTATGTTATAATAATTTAACCAAATTGTTAGATGTATATGTAATTAAAAATGGAGGTCCCCCTATTTTAGGTAGAGATTTTATGTCTTTATACAGCTTAAATATTTCTCAGATAAATTTCTTCGAAGATTCGAATAAAGTAGAATCTCTAGTCAAGAAATATAATAATCTTTTTTCACCGGGAATAGGTACATTTAAAAAAGGTACAATTTCACTTAAATTAAAAGATGACTCGGTTGTACCTAAATTTGTCAGAGCTCGTCCATTGCCGTACGGTATTAGGGAAAAGGTTGAATGTGAATTAGAAAATTTAGAGAAGTTGGGAATTATAAAACCCATTGATTTTTCTCATTGGGCAACGCCCATTGTTCCGGTTCTAAAAAAATCGGGTGCCGTTCGAATTTGTGGCGACTTTAAAGTAACCTTAAATCCTGTTTTCAGCTTGTTACGATTTCCACACATAAAGGATTATTCCAGTATCAAAGATTACCATACGGCATCGCATGTGCGCCGTCAAAATTTCAAAAAATTATGGAATCTTTGACACAGGATATGGAGGGTTGTGTGTGTTTTTTGGATGATGTCCTAGTCAGTGGCAAAAATTCTTCAGAACACTTGTTAAGATTAAATAAATTATTATCTAGATTACAAAGTGTTGGTTTAAAAATTGAATCTCATAAATGTACTTTTTTTCAGGATAAAGTATGTTACCTTGGTTATATAATCGATGAAGATGGGTTGCATACTACTCCTGAAAAAATAAGTGCAATTAACAATGCTCCAGTTCCGAAAAATATAAAAGAATTACAATCGGTCTTAGGTATGATAAATTATTACGGTAAATTTGTACCAAATTTGGCAACATTGTTAAGCCCTTTATACAATCTTCTACAAAAAAATTCAAAGTGGTTTTGGAGTAATGATTGTAATAAAGCATTTAATAGAGTTAAACAAATTTTGACTTCAGCTGACGTTTTAGTTCATTACAATCCAAACTATGAACTAAAGTTAATTACGGATGCAAGTCCTTGGGGAGTAGGTTGTGTGTTAGCACATGTTCTTCCTGATGGAAGAGAACGTCCTATTGCCTACGCATCGCGTACACTGTCGTCGGCAGAACAAAATTACGCACAAGTAGAGAGGGAAGGTCTCGCGATTATTTTTGGATTATGTAAATTCAATCAGTATATTTACGGTCGCGAATTTATTCTTGTAAGTGATAATAAACCTCTTATTGCAATATTTAGTCCCAGAAAGGGCATTCCACAATATTCTGCCAATCGCCTACGACGTTGGGCAGTAATTTTGTCAAATTATAGATATAAAGTTCAATATGTAAAGTCGAAAAATAATTTAGCAGATTGCTTGTCAAGATTACCCATTAAAAATAACGAAAACGAGATATGGGAATCTGTTGATCTTGATTATATAAATTATTTTTCTGATAACAGTTTCATATCAACAAATTTTGATTTAATTAAACAATATACTAAGTCAGACAATGTGCTTCAATCAGTTATTAAATTTCTGAAAACATCTTGGCCAAAATATGCAAAAAATTATTTAAACTTTAAAGCTTTTTACGTAATTAGAAATCAACTTACGATGGAACATGACATATTGTTATGGAATAACCGAATAGTTATTCCTAAAAAATTGCAAAATCGTATGCTAGAACATTTACATTTATCTCATTTAGGCGTAATTAAAATGAAAAATATTGCAAGGTCATATTTTTTCTGGCCAGGTATTAATAAAAGTATTGAAGGTTTTGCTCTAAAATGTCCAACTTGTTCAGTTCATAAAATATCTCCACCAAAAACTACGTTAAATCCATGGGAGTGGCCCCTGGAAGTTTTTTCTAGAATTCACATCGACTACATGGGTCCATTTCTTAATAAATATTTTTTTATTATTTTGGATGCTCACTCTAAATGGGTAGAGGTTTTTATAACTAATAATATTACGTCACGTTTTACTATTTCGGCATTGCATAGTACTTTTTCAAGGTACGGGCTACCGAAATCTATTGTTTCAGATAACGCGCGTAATTTTACAAGTTCAGAATTTAAAATTTTTTTAGATAAGTATAATATTAAACATACCACGATTGCACCATATTTTGCTCAATCTAATGGAGCTGCGGAGAACGCAGTAAAAAATATAAAAAACAGCCTTAAGAATTGTTTAGGACGTAACAAAAGCTTGGATATACAAGTAGCATTACATAATTTTCTATTTGATTATAGAAACGCGCCTCATAGTACAACAGGAGTGTCTCCAGCAATGCTAATGTTTGGTCGTGACTTGAGAACTCGTTTTTCTGTTTTAAAACCAGATTTAGACAAAATCAAAGAACGCGTTTTTAAAAATCAACAAGTTCAAATTAAAAATTATGGAGGCAAGGAAAGTGCGAAATATAAGACAGGTGATAAGGTCTTAGTTAAAGATTATCGCGAATTAAATAAGATTTCCTGGATACCGGGCACTATAGACAAAGTTATTGGTAAATGTACCTATATTGTAAAGGTTCCGGAAATTAATAAAATTTGGAAACGTCATTTTAACCAAATAAGGAAAACTAAAATTCAGAGTGGTTTGCTTGATACAGAGAGTTCTAACGAATCTGATTCTGAGAATAAAAACAATAATCGCATAATTGAAGTGGAAAATAGTCAAGAAAATAAAGAGATGACTAAGAATGATAATCTACCTCTTGATATTCCTTCTACTTCTTCTATGCAGAGACCTAAAAGGAATATTAAACCTCCAAAGAGATTTATTCATGATTTTGATTAATCTATTCAGGATAGTTCTTTATTTTACGATAAGTAGATATTGCTTTTATTTTTAATGTTACCTTATGAATATGATTATGTAATGTTTATTTTATTAAATATTATAGGAGGGGTAAAAACTACATTTATTAAGAGTGTACTTTTTTTTTGGTAGGGAAGGATGTGGTATATTAGAATATATTTTTTATACCTACTTTATCTTGAATAGAAAGAATGTCTATATAAAAAAGGGCAAACAGAAGATAAGACGATGCACGTTGGTGTGCGAGAGAAAAAGATTTTAAACCAGTGTATTTTCAGACTTACTTAGAATAAAACTATTTAGATAATTAAATTAAATCTTGTATTTTTACCAAGATTTCCCGTATTCCCAGATTGGATACACAACACTTGGATAATTTCTTTGCATCATACTCATTATTGAAAGAACTTACTTCTTGAAAAATGAGAGCTACGGGAACAATCAGGGATAACAGGCTGCAAAAGTGTCTGATGTAAAAGCTTTTAAAGAGAAATCCAGGGGTTATTATCAATACGTGTTAGTGGACAATGAAATGGTTATTTGCCGGTGGAACGACAAGAATGTTATAACCATTGCTTCTACTGGTTCATCTGCACTTCACCAGCAAATTAAACAAAGAGGTTTTCTCAAAAAGAAAAACAACATTATTATCTGAATTGATCAGCCTAAGCCGATAAAAGCATATAATAAAAATATGGAGGCAGTCAATCTCAGCGATCAAAATATTGGACAGTACCGCATTTTAATTAGAGGCAAGAAATTGTACTTTCTACTGGTAAGTCATGGCATTGATACGGCAAATCAGAATGCTTGGTATTTGCATACATTTGATGGAGGCAAGCTTGATCAACTTGCTTTTAGGAGAGCCATAACTGTTGAACGAAAAGAAAATTTTCTATGAGAAAAATGCGTAATCGGATTGCATCCGAAGAACTATTTTCGTCAATTTCACACGTTATAAATTTTATAATAATTTTATTTTGTAATAATATTACTGTTAAATTTATTAAATAATTTTCATTTCACTTTCTTTAAGCCATTTTAATCTACATATTTAAACCTACGGTCCTTTTAAAAGGGCACCCAGTATTTAAAATAATAAAATTCATTTTTTTTTAAACTATTTGTATAGAAAAGAGTTGCAGCACTTGGCTACATCTCGCGGCAATCACACGCTTCAACCCAACCAGGATAGCGAGAACCCATATAGATTCAAACGCTGGCCATGCGGCCCATCGGCGGGTGGCGCTGGAAGCCAATGTATCGGTTTAGCAACGGGAAGCTAAATATTAAAAGTTAACAAACTTAAAATAAGTTCGTGTAAAGAGTTGTCCCTTATCCTTTCGTCATACCCAATCCTTGGACGCGTTTCGCCGTCTACGGCTCATCGGCAAGGCTACTGGCTTCCAGCGCCACCCAACGTAGTTTGCCCGCGATGGACCGCCTTGCCAGCGTTTAAAGCATTTCTGTGTCAATTTGTATCATAATGAACCCCCAAAATCAGTCGCCTATTTTTTCTGGGGGCATGTTATTCTTGCTTTTCCAAAAATACTTAAATGTGGCATTTTTAAATCAAATGAAATTTATTGCATAAAGTATAAACTAAAAAATGACAAACTTTATCAGATAATAATTAATGGTAACCTCGTCGCATTTGCTATGAATACATGAACCCTGTCTTTTAAAAGCACATTGTTGAATTATTCCTTAATAAATGTTGTTAAGATGTACATTATCTTTCATATACATTATTTTAAACTTTCACAACCTCAATCGATTATTTGAAAGCCTCTCAGAAAACTTTTAAAGTGCCAAATTTATTACTTGACGGATTATTTAACATGAAACTTAGAAGAAACTTAATTATCCAAAAATAATTTATTGCCGTCTTAGTAATTTGTTCAATTAAGAACAATCCAGAGCTGTAAACTCGTTATAAATTACTTCAAAAAGAGATTTATGTGATCTTATAAGCGTGTACGCATGAATTTTAGTACACTAAGACAACCTTTAGCAAAGAAACTTTGCTAAGAATTTTCTAACGGCGATAATAAAATTTCTACCTACGATTGCAAGACCACTTTCCTGCTACAACAAGATTTTTTTGGATATTACATAGAACTTTATTACATTTCTTTAAAAAAAAAATTTTTGCTGCTACAATTCTCTTTTTTGTGTTTTGGTTCTCTAAAAACTTTAACAACCTGTATATCAAAAACGGGGCAACTCCGGACACATAATCATATGAACTTTTTCTCTTAAAATATCATAAGATATCACCCTTGTAAGTTACGTATCGTGCTTCTGAAACATCCTGTATAGCATCTCAGAGATTTGAGGTTTTTTGTAGCTTGTTTCACTTTCTCACTCCCCCATAATACAGTTTAGCTTTTTTTGTGCTTTTTAATATCTCTATGGCACTGACTGGGATCAAATTGCCAGCATCTGCCAAAATACAGTCAATATACTTATTTATATTGTTGTTGTTTATGTTTCTTATGTCCTACTCGAATATTATTGTTTCATAATACCATAGTTACCAGACACATTAATTTATATATTATAATACCCTAGAGCATTAAGGAAGTTTCTAATGACCTCGGGCATTAACAGAAATAAATAGGAAATATGAAAGTAACAACTTTTTATTAACGAAAAAATTTATTTATCATTTATGTTAAATGAACAGTTATGAAAAGACCCAGTAAAAACGAATTTACCGGCTTTTGATAAGTCAATGTTTTCTATTATTTCGTGATTTTCACTAACAGAAATTGACGATTGAACGTTTTCTGATGATGATGGTACTCCAGCTATCAATTTCGAAATTTTGTTTCTAGAAGACATACTGTCTTCCAAATATCCCTCAACCACAGCTGAACTTTTCCAACCGCCATGTCTTTTGAATGTGGTCATGTTTACCCTCGCGTCCGACAACAAAGTTGCAGAGGTTCTGCGCAAACAATGACCAGTATATTTTCCGCTTCGCTTAGACCCAGATATTTTGCAATATGCTATGGTGTTCTGTGAAGACACGCTTTTTATCGGTCTTTGTATCGGGAATATTAACTATTACTACATATCCTCTATCCTCTATATGTTCAACCATAGACCAACGTTCAACTAACATATTAACTAGCTCTTGGCGGCGGCACCCACCAAATACACCAAATAACAGAGCCACTTTGTACATCAAAAAGTTTCATTGGGAGCTTAACGGATGAATTTCAGCACATCTTCTCGAGTCAACATTTTCGATTTCTTCGCTTCATATCCTTTGGATGCTTGCTTTAGATACTGGCCTAACTTGCAATATTTTGCAATGTTTATATTTTTATTAACTATTAATGCCTTCTTTAACATTAAATATTTCGTCCATAGGGAATTGGGAGTGAATGTTCCAGACTAAAATCGATATACATAATCAGTATTTTAATATAATTTACAACAGCAATTTTAACATACCAATTCCTGAAAATATCCGAGTAGCACCGGCACCGTCTCGTTGATAATTTTTACATCATTATTTTTCATCCAATCCCCAAACCTTTGATATTCCTTATCATAGGCGTTTCGTCAAATGTCAATAACATTATCAAAAACAGGCAATAATTAAATTTATAGTAGGTATATGATGTGCAAAATATTTTGCACACGGGGTGGGATCGTGGTAACGTAAAAAAAATAATGTCAATAAAAAAATGTCTTAATTTAGACACTGACGTTAATGTGCAAACATTGTTATTTTTTGACGGTTGTAGAAAAATATATTTATTTAACTCGCAATGTTTATTTTGCGGCAAATGCTAAAATATATTTTATAATCAAGTCCAAAGCCTCATTAAATTTTACTAACTCGTTTTTATTTAAAAAATAAAACAAACCATATTACATTATAAAAGAGAGCTAGGTAAACCATAAATTTCCACATAAAGAATAATAATATCTTTTAATTGCAGGTAAAGAAGATTGTTAAGGTTGTGCATACTCGTATTATCTTTTAAGTAATTAACAATTGTGAACAGTAACATACATTTTATTTTAGCATGCATGCAATTTTAAATTGGAATTTTGAAAGCCCTCCTTGAGGCCGTGGGAACATAAAGAATTTTTCCTGCAATGCTTGTCACAGATCATTAAAAATGATATATAATAATAATAAAAGTAGTAATTATAATAATAATAAAGAGGCTTCTGAGAAAGAAACTGAACAGCAAGAACTTGTTCACAGCAATTAACACCTACGCCCGCTCAGTTCTGTCCTACTCATTCGGCATAGTAGACTGGAGCGTGACTGACATCGAAGGGCTACAGCGCACAATCAGCACTCAACTTACCAAAACATTCATACATCGCCCAAGAAGTGCGGTAGAGCGGACCACTCTACCACGACATCAAGGCGGACATGACATAATGGATCAACAAATAACCAACTTAAGGGAGTACTTTCGCAATAAAGCCCAAACTTCGGACCTACACCATGCTATTTGCACAACAAATGTGCCACAACACCACAAGACCAATTAAGAAAAGTTACAGATATGAAAGGAAAAACCTCTGCTTGGACGACACCTGAACGAGGCAGCCCAGGATCACGTCGACAGTCTTGCGTCGAACTACTGGCTCATCTCTGGACAGATGTTTTCTGAAACGGAGGGCTTTCTACTGGCAATCCAAGATTAGGTCATACCAACTAAAAACTACCTGAAATATATAATTAGAGACGACTCAGTATAGGCAGACAAATGCAGATATGGATGTCAAACGGCAGAAACGATCCAACACTCACGGGGGGATGTCAGATATTTTCTGCAACAGAATACAAAACGCAGTGGCCAAAATCCTACACCAGGAATTAGCTGTTAAGCTACAGCTTGTCCAGAACGAGAAGATCCCATATTATAGACATACACCACAGACGATCTTACAAAACAACCATTACAAGATGTACTGGGATCGGACTATTCTTATTGATCAGAGGGTGGCCCACAACAGACCGGAATTTACTGTAGTAGAAAAAAGGGCCAGGAAAACGACTTTGATAGATGTAGCTATACCAAATAACAACAACTTTCTAGTGACGCATGCTGAGAAAATAGAGAAGTATCGGGACCTGCAGGAGCAAATAAGAAGACAGTGGAATATGGGCAGCATCGAAATAATGCCGATGATTGTTTCGACAACAAACAAGCTTTTGGAAAACGTTAGAACTCTAGACGAACCTCAAGATCTCTACAAGGATATGCAAGGAGCAATGCTACTTTCAATAAGCTGAAGGGTCAAGAAGTATGTGGGTTACCAAAGAAGAACCCCACGGGCCCAATTACACGGAAAAGGCCCCCGCAGAGCTTAATCCTCTTGATATCGGTGATATCTGGGATGAGTGAATGTTCCCCTTAGAGGGAGTGCATGACAGGTCTCGCGACCTGTCAGTATATCGGGTTGATGATAATTTCTTTACTAGAAATCAGCAACAATACATAATATAATATTGAGCTGCGGGTGTCGCTATACAACTAAAGCTACTCATACAGCCACCCCATTAAAGCAAGGATTAAAATAAATATAAAAACTGAAACTAGTATATAAATGTAATAATATACATAATGGAGGCCTATACTAATACCTGCTGGATATAAATCATTATTACAATAATTAACCTAAGCTATTAAATGAAGTATAAGAATGCCAAGTAAGAGAAAAACAATATAAGCAAGCACAGCACATTGTAAACAAATTACAGCAAAGAGGTTGTACGCGACCCGCAAGCAGATGGTCCCTAACGCCCTTATACAACGCAGCAGAGCCAGGAGCAATTCCGAAGATTGTGGACAGAGAATTAGAAATAGTTACTGCGATGTAACTAAATGATCGCTGAAAGAAAACATGTGTATGCCTGGGCACTGCGTGCAAATCACGGTGACTGTTAGGGAAACAATTGCTCAAATGCAATAAAAATAATGAAATTAAATGCAACCAATGTTTTCAGAATCAATACTACTTTTTGTCTAGATAAAATAAATGCTTTTCAAATATTCCATTAGCAACACAATTCCTCAACGGTCAGAGAAACAGCGAACAAAATGCATTTAATGTTTTCAGAACAAATAATATTGTCGCCCAGACAACCTACCAAATTTGCAAATATTATACTAATTCAGTGGTAAAAAGTCTATTTTTGAAGATTGTAAAAACGTATATGTGCTTTGTCGCTGGGAGATTGAGTTCACCGCAGTATACAAAGCGGGAAAATTAACCATTGGTCCAGAGAAAATATGGCGGAACAGTAAATAGCCAATTAGAACACAACTCGCGAAATATGTTGCCTTGTGATTGGCCAGTCTGACAGTTTCTAGCGACAAGAGGACATTTACATCCTCTCGAGAACCACTGCGGGTTAAACCAGTGAAAGGTCAACACGTACGTCAAAATTTAAAGTGGGTCATCGTCCGACGGATATGATAAAATATTGCATTCGCTGAAATAAAAGCATCAAGTTATAATTGTAGTAATGTAATAAGTTAGTAGTTAATCATGTATTAAAAAGTTATTGTGTAAACAAATGCCAAATTGGATAAATAAACGCTAAATTAAATGGGATTTAACTGTCTAATTCACCTAAACAATATATAAAACGAACCAGTGAAATAACCTAACTCGAGGAATATACAAAGCCTCACCGTTTAATGTTGGGAGTTAAAATTAAAACTTGATTCCCACAGTGACGTCTGTGGAGAGCATGCATATCAGAACCCTTAATAAGCTTATGGAAAAGATATTTCGGGAGACTATTAAGCCTAACTTTAAAAACAGTATGAGATAGATGAAATATAAAACGTTTGTGGATAGTGAGCCATCCTTATCCAACATTTATGTACATTAAAGCTAAAGCTAAGACAAGCATTCTGAATTTTTTGTAAACTATTTCTGTCTCTTTATAGAAGATGTAGATATCCTTATGCATAATATACAAAAGTTTAAGTTTAGCATAAGTTTTTTTGTATTAAGGAGGAATTATGATCGGAATATCTAAGCTCTGAATCAATAATTAAGCCCAAATTCTTACATTTAATATAAATCAGCAATTTTGAATCTCAATGCAATACGTTTCTGGAGCATCATCAGGTTGTAAACAAAAATATTTAATTACAAGGATAACTAAAGCACTTACTTGGTATCTATCCAAAGCAATCGCTGTTATCGATATGGTGGAGACGTATGTACTGGTGGCCTGCAAGATACCGATAATTTTACAGACAAAGAGGTAATTTCCAAGGGGAAAATATTTCGTGAGAATTTCCATCAGGGTGAGTGGCATCGTTACTGTACATAGCAACAAGTCGGCAACCGCTAAATTGACTATGAACATGTTCCTGGGAGTCCGCATTGTCGGTTTTCTGACCACAGAAATTATCTGAAAGAAAAAAATTAATTGTTAGGTTTTGTGGTGTTAGTTAATGCAGAGAAGTGCTCGTAAAACAGTTTTAGGGCTTTATAAAATAAAGTGTCTATGACGACAGAATATATTCTAAAAAGGATTTACCGAAGTAACGATAAGAAAAACAACTGGAACCAAAAATTTGTTATCAAAACACTTACTTTAAGTGGGAGTATATTCGGTACTGATATTATTAGATAAAACTTTCAGAAAGATTTTACTTTTTGGTTGATTTTTTAGTCTAAAATAACACGGTAAAATATAAATCAGATCCTCTTTATTCTATTCTATGGCTTTCATTGTTCAGTTTGCTTTGTGTTTTTTATAGTACATAATTGTGTTTTCCTCCACTTAAGGGTTTGTTGGACCATACATAAATAAGGAGATTCTATTCTATTTGCCACTGAGACAAAACAATGTTGAAAATAAAGGACGGAATTCAATTGGTAGGAGGTCGTTGGAACATTGACGATTTCTTTTATCCCAAATAATGTGACTTTATCCGAAGTTTTCTTTTACGTTTGAACTTTCATATAAAAAGCTCCAGTTTACATTCGAGGCAGGTCTTGTACCTAATACAATTTTTCATATCAGATTGAAAACTTATTGCTTTATACATACAGTGTGTATCAGCCAAATGAAATAAATTGATATATCATTCCTCTCTCTAATATACACAGTATCATCATGTCACACTGTTTCAATTAACACGTAAGTATATCTAGTTGCATAACAATAAACCCTTCTTTTATCACGTTCGCCTTAACACTCCGTTTTGATGGGCGGCCGCTCGTTTGTTGATACACATAAGATGCCGTCTTCCGCGAAACTCGATATGTAGACGACGAATTTCTCGGAAACCACTCATGGCGGTTGCAACCACGTTTTAGAATTTAACTGAATTTTCTTGTTTCCATGTGAATTTGTATTTTCGATGCACTGAAGATAAATTGAAAGATTGTAGACAGCGACGTTGCCGTACTTTCTTTGCTTTGAATTTATACTTGTTTTCTGTTATTAAATTATGCAACTAGATAACTGAACCTTTCGCCAACAAGCTCCTTTTCCAATTATGGCGGTACACCATCATGCATAAACCTCAATTGGTTTTTTTAATTTAAATGGTACCTCTTCTAACAGCACCGGGTGTTTCTCTTCTAAAAATTGACGGTAATATTGCCCATTTAATTTTCTTGGCAGGAAATATGGCCTTACCAAATAGTATCCAATAATATCAGCCCACTGGCAATAACTTTATCGGGGTAGAAAATCGCTTGGGAGAAGAGCTTGCACTGTCTGGATATGGTAAGGATACATCTAATTATTCATCAAAATTTTCCAAAATAGCATAGATGATATGGGGAGAAGGGGAAAAAAAGTCAAAGTCTTTCTCCACTAATTTAATAGACTTTTTGACTTTCTTTCCCCTTTTCCCTATATTTCAACTCTCTCACACTTTGAGAATGGACTATTTCTTTAAATAGATGATATGTTTAAAGTTGCCGCAATCTTTCCTTTACCTATACCTGGTTTGTTTTTTACAGCATTATTCAGGACTGCTTCCTCAATTTCGACAATTCTTAGAGTGCCAAACGAGTGGATTTTTTGAAAGTTCCAATATTTTGCACAGTCTTATGTGTACTTGTACAAAAGTTCGTGAATCAGGCTGTCTTTGATTTGGATAATGCTGCTGATAGAGTCGTTTGGCTTCAAAGGACATACCATTGGCAAGACCAAAAATAAAATGCATATCGGCATATAAAAATGAATAATAAT
Source organism: Polydrusus tereticollis (assembly GCA_963920685.1). Taxonomy (NCBI): domain Eukaryota; kingdom Metazoa; phylum Arthropoda; class Insecta; order Coleoptera; family Curculionidae; genus Polydrusus; species Polydrusus tereticollis. Next base: position 141,659,998 of record OY987328.1, read on the forward strand.
GAAATGGTTTGTGAACTCAACCATCATTCAATAGCTCTAACTAACAAAATTATTTGACACTGAACGTCAAAAAAGTTAATAAACAGAAGATAAAATATGAGCTGTTCCAGCCAACCACTTTTTTTTTAATTGTTACCTAGATAATACTTGGTTGCACCTACGGCTATTTCCGCCAATAACTAGAAAAACGACGACAGATACGAATAACATGTAGGGGATCAAAAAAAATGAGGCAAAAAACTTGAAATCAAAATTTGGTATAAGTAATTAAACAGGGTATCCTAAAAAATAATTCAGGAAAATAAAATTGTTGGTAGCGCAATAATGTAACGCTCTGTATAGTGCCTCTGACAAATTAGACATTTTATTATAGACATTCCAAAAACTAATAAATATACGGGAGAGAAACGAAAGGAAATTAAAGCGTTGACATTCGGTATATTAAAAATTAAGCCCTTTTGACCTTTCTTTATAAGTGTTTTTTTCCTATTCCCTTAAATATCTACGTGACATTTATTAACACCCTGTATGTATAATAATTGGTTTTTAACATCAAATTAGATTTTATCTCGACAGGAACATTGCCTTGCAAAAATATGTCCCTTACCTTGCAATAAAAAAGTGTATGCAATATTCTTTATTATTTTTTATTCCTCGCCTTGCCGTTTGTCTTGCATATTATATGTCAAACTAATAGGGTATTTTAGTGCGCAATATCCGTCTGCCCCAAATTTTATGTTTTTTCTACATTCAAAACATAAAACTTTATTCTAAAAGACCTAAACGTGATACCTTAAAGCCTCACCCTCCGACAAAAAGACTCGTAAAGATATCTTATGGGTAGCGAAATTCTATAGCCGTCTTGGTCCTTTTGTCCAGCCCACTGTACACCTTTTAAATAATTTTAGTATAGCATCAATACGATAAATCATTAACTTCGTCCCTTTGTGCAACTTGCTGAACCGACTGATAGCCATAGTAAAATATTCGGGTAATAATAATTTCATTATTATATTAAAGAAAATGTTCATCAAAGTATTAATTAATTGCATATTTTAACAGTTATCAAAACATACACTCACAGGCAAAATAATCGATTCACCCAAATTTTCGACGAATTTAAATCGCTAATAACTTTTATATTTGATGTCGGATTTAAACGAATTTCAAAGAATATTGTAGATAAGTTAATGGAGAATCGCGCGCATTTTAAAAATTTGCTAAAAAAATAGACGTCTGTTTATAATATACAGGTTTAAACAAAAATATGTTTTTTACCATTAGTTTATGACACTCTGTGCAGTGGCAATACAGTATATTGCTCTATTTAAATTATTTGCTGATCAAGTCACATCTATTCTTAGCATTTTTGTTTTTGGTTCACCTTGATATTTTAATTTTTGTGGAAAATATGGATTTTTTTAAAACTCATTGCAATTTCCAATAATTTTTCTGTACGAAGAACGAAAACAAAAGTGTTAAGAATAGATGTGACTTGATCATTAAAATTTAATTTAGGACAATATACTGTTTCGCCGCTCCACAGAGTATCTTAGACTTGTGGTAAAAAACATTTTTTCGTTTAAACCTGTTATTATAAACGTACGTCTATTTTTTAGTAAATTTTTAAAATGCGAGCGATTCTCCATTAACTTATCTACAATATTCTTTAAAATTCGTTTAATCCGACATCAAATAAAAAGTTATTTGCGATTTAATTTCATCAAAAATTTGCGTTCTAATATATGATTCTAAAAAATTATCTTCTAATTTATATTTAAAAAATGCCAAATCTTAAATTGTTTAAAAAAACTGTTAAAAATTTATTATTGAACAAAGCTTAGTATACCATAAATGAATATTTTGGTGATAATCTGCCATAATTTGCATAATTACATCTTTCATTTTAATATTTCAAATTTTACTATATTATATTTTTACTGTTGATTAAAACTTTTAAAAACTTTGTCGATAAAGAAATTTCTTTCAGACAATAAAGCATGTTTTGACTTTGACTTTTATATTTAGTAACACCGGTGTGCCATTAGTTTATTGAATCTAGTGCAAATGTCAACAAGTGAATCATGGCATTTCGATAGAAAAACGGTAAGTTTTCAATTTGTATTTAGTATTATGCTACCTACGTAGGCTACGCCTTTATTAGTCCATGGTCACATCTATCCAAATCTGTTTTGCTTTAAAAAATCCATCAAATATTTTTCAAATTACAAGGCCCAAAAATTAATGCAAAATTTTGCACGAGGCGTTTTAATTGTTAACTTGTTTATTTAAAAGGAATCAATAAAAAAAAAATATGAGATTTTGTTGTGCCAAATGCAGGCTCTAGATGTATCTAGTTTTCTCCAGGAAAACAATGATTTTTTTGAGTTTCACTTTTGAAATATTCCATTCTCCACCAATCCTGTTGCCCAAAATACTGGACATGCCATCTTTATTTTTTCTACAAAATATAAATATTTACAATTTATCTTATACAGGGCAAGTCGAGAGGAATGGGCCTAACCCAAAGGGTGTAATCTATGCATCAAAATAATAAGAAAAACTCAAATGTTGTTATCAATAGGCAAAAACAAAATATTGCATTAATTTAGTTTTCCTGTAATAAATGTTATTATTGTTTGCTTTTGATTGTTGTGCTGTCACTATCCTATTAGTGTCAATATAAAATGTTACATTAATTCACCGTTAACTTTCGGATTTGTATCATTTTAATTTTATAAAATGCTACATATTTATTAACATTTCGAATACGCCAATGTACAGCGTGTACAAAATCTTCAACCTGGAGACTACGCTAAGCGTATGCAATTTTGTGAGTGGATAATTAATAATCGTCATCTTATACCGCACATACTTTTTACTGACGAAGCTACATTCACCCGTGACGGCATCAATAATAATCAAAACTCCCTTGTATGGTCGGACGAAAATCCTCACGAAATAGTCGAAAGTAATTTTCAATACAGGTTTTCAGTAAACGTGTGGTGCGGCATGATCGATAACAATTTAATTGGCTCTTTTCTTTTGGAAAATCGCCTTACAGGGGATGACTACTTAAGTTTTTTACAAAATGAATTGCAAGGACTACTGGGGGAGATAAACATCAGAACTGAAATGTATTATCAACACGACGGAGCGCCTGCCCATTTCGATCGTCGGGTCAAGCAATATTTAGGCTAAAGGTTTCCAGGGGTTTGGATTGGTCGCGGTGGTCCTATTAGTTGGCCTCCTAGATCGCCAGATCTCACGCCGTTGGACTACAATTTATGGGGTTGGTTAAAAACTGAGGTTTACAAAGTAAATGTAGATACTAGGGATGCATTAATTAGACGCATTAGAAATGCTGTATTCAATATTAAAGAAAGATTCACGCGCGCACTTCGTAAACGAAGCAGGAAATGTTTGGAAGTCAATGGCGGTATTTTGGAAAATTTACTAAACCAATGATTTATTTAATACAATGTTAATGTTGGATATTTTGGTAAAAAAAACGCTGTAACTTGAAAACAAATGAATATTGGATAACAACATTTGAGTTTTTTCTTATTATTTTGATGCATAGATTACACCCTTAGAGTTTGGCCCATTCCTCCCGACTCACCCTGTATAGCCCCTAATCAACATAGTGTTTCATATTATTTTTTGCTTCTTGAAATATTAATTTTGTTCTTAGCATCCAGCACTGCTTAAGACAATGTTAAATTAATTAAAGAGAAATGTTTCGAAACACTTTACTAAATTGTAAACGTCCAACCATCATTAACGAAGAGTCAACTTTAAAACACAAACTCGCCCTCCTCTGGTTTAACTTAAGAGCATTGACAATTCAAAATTTAGGAAAATGAAGATAATCTAGAAGTTTTGCGGGGTAAACTAATTTAAAGTTTTAAGAGGTCGAAACTTAGAATGACACTTCGTTTAATTGTATACAAATTTGTTAGTTTTTAAGTAACTAGCTAATAAAAAGTGATTTTAAATCTAAAATATTTACTAGGACACATAATAACTTTACATAGTGATGTTTCAAGGAAATATTAAATGAGATTTGGATTAGCTAGGTTTGGTGAATAAGAACATTTGTTACTTATTATGTAAATATTTTTAGAATAATTGTTAATATTTTGGAATATATTGGATATTGAAAATGGCCTTCAAAAGGTCTGTACAAAATACTATCACAACTTCCTAAGACTAGGATACACTTTTTGCACACTGATTTTACCCATACCTTCATTAAAGAATCTTTTTAAGTCCACCATAAGTCGTGTTTTTTTTGGCGACATCTGTCTGTATTTGAGCCCATATAAGTTCGATCGGGTTTAATTCACAGTGGTAAGGAGGTAATCTGAGCACAGATATTCCTCATAACTTTGCCATTTCATCAACTATATATTTTTTTAATACATTTTTATGTAAGTTGGCTAGTACCAATAGTTCTTTTTTTAAGGAATCTAATGGAAATTCAATTTGTCTTAAACTTAGCCATTCTGTTATTTCACTTTTACGCCACGCACAAGTGCGTGGTAACTTTTTCGTCCGCCTAGAGTGATAACTTGCATTATCCAATACAATTATTGCATTTTTTGGTTTAAAATCCAACATTTGCTCGAACCATTCTTCAAAGACATCGGCATTCATATCTTCGTGATAGTCTCCTGTAATATTAGATTGGAACATCAGATGGCGGTCCTATTCCTGTGGACAATCCTTTCCAAAAACCTTGCCTTGAGCTTTTAATATTTTCATCCTGCCAAAATTTAGTGTACAGTGTGGCCCTCATTTAGCCATGTTTCGTCTAGGTAATATATTTTGTTGTTTTCTTCTCTGGCTTTTCGGATGCGTCTTAAGTAATTTCTTCTCCAACAGACGATATCGCGTCTGTCTAAGAGTTTAAGAAATACAAAGCATCCAAGTTATTACTCTTTAAAACCTTATTCCAAATATGTGTTTAAAAAATAGCAAAATTTGTACACAATTTGGTAGTAAGGCTGTTTTTGGGATGTGAAATCTAGAACTGAAAACAGTTTTGATGTCTCTTGCAGAGAGCTCTACCAGCAGCACTTCACGTTATATCTAAAGCTTCATGTTTGTGTCTCGGTATGTTAAATTTATAATAATAAATTATTATTCCACAGCATCTTTTGTTCAAAAGTGTCTCTGATAGGTTTAGTTCCGACCAACCGTTTTTGAGACAATTGAATTTAAATATATTGTTGCGTACTGAAACTCGTCGTTGTCTTCCTTCATAGTTTATCTAGGCTTAGGACTGGTCAAAGAAATTTGAAGACTGTTAAAGGCCAATAGTAATAAGAGGGCTTGGACTAAAAAACGTAGGGCTTTGTTTAGATCACAAATTATAAGGGGACGATATTCTAGTCAAATCTAGGTTAAGATTATACCAAATTCATATTGCGACATGATATTATGCCAAACTAATGAATATTAAAATAAGTAAACAAAATTTATTTCTGTGGTTTACAAAGTTAACAAAGTAAAATCGGATTTACATTACCTTTAGAGACTCTAACTTCCAAACCATATACTTGATAATAATAAAAATTAATTACTTTGAGGCCCTGTATTTCGAAAGCTTAACTTTTTTACTAACCATATTTTAGACTTAGGAATTTTGCTGGTGTTTTGTAAAGAGCTTTCAGAGACGTTATAACATAAGGCAATTTTTACCTTTTTCCTTCATATATCATTAAAGGCATGGTTGACTGCTTGCTTCAAAGGCTCACATTTTTATATAATATGTCTTTAAAAACAAGCACATTTCCACGCGAATGGAAAAAAGTCAAAATATGCCCGATTTTTAAGAAAGGCGACAAAGCGGATATCACAAATTATAGACCCGTCGCAATTCTCTCAACTGTTGCTAAAATTTTTGAGTCCATTATTAAAAAGTTATTTACAATTCAGTTATACAAAAATATCTAGTTTTCAACACGGGTTTATGAAAAACAGGGCAACAGTTAGTAATTTAAGTAACATAACTCAATATATTTCAGAAAGTCTAGACAATAAATGCCAAGTGGACGTCATCTATACTGATTTTGCTAAAGCTTTTGACAAAGTCTCACATCAGGTGTTGCTTTATAAGTTAGATAATGAATTTGGCTTTCACCCTACGCTTGTTCAATTGTTTTCGTCTTACTTGCACATCTAATTCGTATATAGCTACCTCAGGAATTCCGCAGAGTTCTAATCTTGGACCATTGCTGTTTCTCCTATTCGTAAACGATCTACCAAAGAAAATTAAGGAAAGTAAAATTTTGTTATTTGCTGATGATTTAAAACTGTACTCTGTTGTAAAGAATGTTGCTGACTGTCAAAACCTTCAAAAAGATATAAATGAGATTCTGCAATGGTCCGAAATAAATAATCTTAAATTTAATATTGCCAAATGTTATATCGTTAGTTACAGTAGAAAAAAGAATTCTTTAAATTATGATTATAACATGGATGATGTAGTTCTAGCACATGTGGAAGAAATCCAGGATCTAGGGGTAACATTTGATTCTCGACTATTATTTAAAACTCATACTTTAAATATAACGAAAAAAGCATCTAGAATGTACGGATTTATTGTAAGGAATTGTAGACAGTTTACAAATTTAGATTGTATCAGACTTCTGTTTATATCATACGTACGTTGTGTTCTAGAGTATGCTAGTATAATATGGAGCCCATGTTATGAAATTCATAAATATGCTATTGAGAGGGTACAAAATAAATTTTTTTAAGATATCTGTATTATTAAGAAACCTATCCCTATGGTTTAAGTATAGCCAAGACAGAACTAATGTCCAGGTATAAGTTACTTAGTTTGGAAAAACGTAGGAATATTGCTTCTGTTATCTACTTGCACAAGTTATTGCATAATAAAATTGATGATGTAAACCTCCTCCAACAAATAAACTTTAATGTTCCCTCATATAGAACAAGAAATGCATTACCATTTTATTTAAATAATTCTCGTACAGATCACTGTAGTAATGCACCTATTAATGTAATGTGTAGGTTAGCTAATATCAATCAATTAAGATTTGACATTTTTTTACATTACTCATAAGCAAATTAGAGCTATTTTAGGCGAGGTATTGTAGTAAGAAATTGAGTCTATGTAAGTTTCTTGTAACTTCTGTGTGTGTGTGTGTGTATGTGTGTGCTATCCTACTCTATAATTAGATCTAAAATGTATCTGTAGAGTTTGTAAGGTAAATAAATAAATAAATAAATAAATATTTCTGTGGTTTACAAAGTTAACAAAGTAAAATCCGATTTACTTTATCTTTAGAGACTCTAACTTCCAAACCATATACTTGATAATAATAAAAATTAATTGCTTTGAGGCCCTGTATTTCGAAAGCTTAACTTTTTTACTAATCATATTTTAGACTTAGTAATTTTGCTGGTATTTTGTAAAGAGCTCTCAAAGACGTAATAACATAAGGCAATTTTTACAGAAAATTCCATTAACTTACCACAAGCGTGTTTCCCAATGCTCCCATAATAATAAGCAGACAATACATCACAATTAGAGTTGTATAGGCGGGTTCGTCAATCGCTTTATTCATCAGATATCTCTCGTAAAGTTTAGGATCGACTTCGCTGCTTCTATTTAATACGTCGTTCAACGTATTATTGTCGATCTGGCGATCCCCATCCGCCATTTTGTCTTTTAATAAATGTACAAAGATATAGTAGATCATTCAAGGCCTCTTATAGTCGACTTTTCCGGTGAAGGTAGGGAGTGTGCTCAAATTCTTATTCCATTTGCTGCTAAGTTTACCAGTGGCTGAAACAAATAAAAGTAAGTTGAAATAATTGAAGCTAAAGGTAATAATATTACACAAGTTCATAAGATAAAGACATGTCCTTAAGGGCTTTGTTGTTATTACTATAAAGGATGGCTCTTGCAGTTTTCATTATAGAAAATTACAGTAAGTACACTTCTTTATATCAACGTTGATTTTACGTTTATGTTCAAATTGCTTTAGCTGGAAGTGTACTTTGATTCTTAATAGCGTTCCTCTGTGCATCAAATTATAATTAACCTTTTTGAAAGGTACTAGGTTTTGACAAAGTCAATAAGGCTTTTTTCCTAATATCGAAATCGAAATAGAAGGTAATTAGGTTTTTCCAATCTTTCAAGGCACATTTCATACACAGTGATTCAAATACCATCCGGTAAATTGTAACATGTACATTGCGTTTCTATTTTAAGCCGAGTCATATAATTCCATGTATTAAGCAGTCAACCCTACACCGAAGTTTGTTCTACTGCTACTAGTGTAGAACACCCACTCCAGTTTCCTAACCTCAAAATGTTTAATTTACAGGGGTGCCAATAACTAGGTAAAGAAATGGCCTTTAATCCAATACTTGGATTACTTGATGTTAATACATTTTTTTTTTAAACCAGTTATTTCAAAACAAATGTGTTGAGGTTTCTATTGACGACACTAACTAAACCCGCAAGTTTTCTAAGCTTTAATGCGTTTTCAAATATCGTAGGAGCTGAAAATCGAAAAAAAAAATGGAAACTTTTGAGTGCAACACTAATAACTAATATATTTTTGAATGCTTCTTAAAATCTGGAATCGCTAAAAAGAAAATTCGTCAAATGAGAACAATACAAGTTACCTATTAATTTAACATAGAAAATATACATATATGAGTAATTGGTTTCTGATTTTTTTTCGCAAAATAACAAACAGGAGAGTAATAACGTAACCTTAGAAGAAGTTAACAATAAAAACACATCAGTCCAAGAAATGGATTATACCTAGTAACTTCAACAATGTAAATTACCCAAGATACCCACAAATGGCACTAACCTTTATTGTTCTGTGCTGATTACTGTCAATGATAGTGAACGTTAGAGCACGAAAATTTCAACGATGATAACTAGACTGCGATTATTTCAGTTTCTGAGACTAAGCAAAGTAACGATATTATGGACGATTGTACTACAGCTAACACTCCTAACGAGCTGAGTAGTGAAGTAAAGAAAATAATAGAAGTTGAATGTTTTAACTTTAAAAATTGTATGAAAATAGTAGTTCCAGGGCAGAAAATCTCGAAACGTAGGAAATAAATATTTTATTTGACTCGTTATTAGATTGGCCTAAACTTCTGAAAGAAAAAATAAGCGGCAAATAAAAAAAGTTCTTACATAGTCACGTCTACCGGTTGTGAAAAAATGCAGATAGATCAAAAAGAACAAAAAGATAGGTATGGAAATGAAAAAATAAGAGAAAACGTGCCGCACTTGCGGTATAAGAGCAACGAAAGAGGGACAAAAAACCAAACAAAGAAAGAGCTAATGAAAAAGCTGCTACCGTCCAAAAATACTATTAATAGTAACTCCTAAGATCTTAATTTAGACAAGGAGAACAATTGAAATACCAATAGGGCACTCTGCAAAGACGGTCGTTCCTTAAATATTCTGTTGTTAAAAACATAAAAATGTAATCTCTAACATAGTGATTAAATCGCAAGATTGTTACTGTTAACTGGTCATAAGCAAAGACTCAGTGGTGTAAAGTGCTACAGTGGACAATACTATTTAGATTGTTTAAAAAACGAAAACGTTATTAAAAAAGTCATGTAGTACTGGGCAGTATGTATAACTAAAATATTAATAAAGTTGTTTTTTATATTTCCATAACTGGGGTGTCAATATTTCCAAATTTCATGCCAATTACTGGTAAATCAGCAATAAAATAAAATCATTATTTTTATTATTAGTTAGGGGGTTCTTTCCTATGGCTTAAAGTATTAGACCAAAGCTGCTTCTTAAAACAGGTTCTATTATTGTTGTGTTAGCGTTGTGATGTTATTGTGTTTGTATGTGTGTTCTTAAAACATCTGTTCTTAAAGGGTGTCTGTTTTTCAAACAGGTATAAAAAAAAAGCTTAGTTCAGGTTAGAAACAGACCCTATTTAAAAATGGACATACAAACACAACGGCTCACCATGCCAAGACAATAATAGCAAAACCTGTTTCAAGCAGCAGCGTAGGTATATTGCTTTCGGAGATGTGGCTATAAGAAAACCCTCAGGAAATGAACATTTCAAGGTAGAACGACGCAGATCCCCCCGTATTGCCTCTAGTTTTGTCTATGCATTAAAAATTTTATAAAATCAGTTTCTCCGATAAATAAAAGTACTTTTTTGGGCAACCGTTCTGAAAGTACCCACTTCCCGGATGCTTTTTCTTTGAGAAAGTAGCACATTTCCGGATTAGTTAGAATTACATCGTTGTTGTCATTGTACATTATAGCTAAATATAGTATGAATATCTACATATCTATGCTTTAGAAGCAGGCTAGGATAACTTAAATGGTGAAGATCGTTCCCCGTTCGTTTAGTTCTTCGACCAGACGCTGATGGCGCTATTGTAGGGATTTTGTTGTTTTATAAGGTTGTTCATATCCTAATATCCTAACGTTCGTAGTGACAAAACATGTATTTAGAATGAGCGTTGTGAACGTTCTGTATCTTTCTCTCTCTGCATTCAATCGTACCAGCTAAGGTGCGATAAAGATAAAAATATGAGTTATGCGCTGATCCATAATAAAAATATCTTCCGGAGTCGGATCCGACCGACATTGACATTTTAAAATTAAATTTTTAAACGAAGCAGCGCGAGCGCGACGTATAAGTTTATTAAGTTTATTTTAAATGGTGATTTATGGTTGCGTTTCCGGATGTAAAGTAAAAAGTGGGAAACGTGTGAAAATGTACAGGTTTCCAAAAAGCGACCAGGTAAGTTATTTGTTGTTTTAGCGAAGTAATAAAAAGGGTGTATCGTGAAGAGCCAAAAAGGCACCTTGCCCCTAAACTGTATACAAAATATTGTTGCTATCTAAAAACAATTTATGCAGGACAGCTTTTGATCCTGAATAATCCTAAACATTACTTTTATACTGATTTTCTTCGAGTTATGACAGTTTACGATCTTAGTATAATCTCCGTGTATTTTTAGACGCATAAACTTTGTGTAAATGCTATTCAAAATCCAATACTCTGTGGCAAAGACAAGACTGGCATTCAAAAAACTTATAGAGTTTGTCACACACATTTTGGATATGACCAGAAAATTTAGCATGGCAGAAGAAGATCGTGTTTAAAGCTCAACGCTGTTCCTATGTTAAATCTTTATATATCACAATCCTAGGTAAAACTTGCCTTGTTATTATATTAATTTATGTAAATATCTATCTATATCAGAAACGTTGTTACAACTTTCTTTCAATCTTCCAAAATATATTGACTTTAACTCAAAAGGTTCGCGCTTTTAACTTTTCCATCAAAGTTAGAAGCGCGAAAATTTTAATTCAAAGTTGTAAAATTTAAATTTTCATGCGTGGGGCCGACCCCCGCCCCTCTCCCCCATTGCTACATTTAGTTCTTCAACCAGTCACGAATGGCGCTATTAGGGAACCAATTTAGTATGTTAAGTTGCCTATCTATCCCTACCATAAGCGCATCTCCCTTGTCTATGTTTAGAAGAATGCAGTTGATCACTACCATAGCAACGAAATAACGACTTACTTTGACATCAAAATAGTTAACCTTGTGCTTTTTAAAAGTTGGCATGGTTTTTTATTGCGATTATTGCAATGAATTATGGAAGGCAGCTGCTACAGCACAATTATTACTTGAAAAATCAAAGTGTATGTATGAAAATATTTATAATTTGTTAACCAAATGGATAGTTATAAAGAAATGCAAAACTCTTAAGCTGAATTTATAAACTCGAAAAGTTGGTGAGGTTGAAGTTATGATCAAGTTGGTGAGGTTAGATATTCCGAACTCCGAACATAAAAATTGGTTATCTCGAACTACCCGGGAACTTTTCGAACCTCTCGAGCTTCACATGAACAACATGAACGAGTTGATAAATGGAACTGAGTGTTCCCTTTAGTTTAAATTGAACTCATATTTCCAACACGAACTGAACCTCAACCTCACCAACTTTTCGAGTTTATAAATCCAGCTTAAGCTTTAAGCTGGATTTATAATCTCCAAAAGTTGGTGAGGTTGAAGTTATGATCAAGTTGGTGAGATTAGATATTCCGAACTCCGAACTCCGAACTCCGAACATAAAAATTGGTTATCTCGAACTACCTGGAAACATTTCAAACCTCTCGAGCTTTACATGAACAACATGAAGGAGTGTATAAATGGAACTTGAGTGTTCCCTTTAGTTTAAACTGAACTCCTATTTCCAACACCAACTGAACCTTAACCTCGCCAACTTTTCGAATTTATAAATCCAGCTTTACCGAGGATGTAATTTTCGTTTATTTGGCACATTGAACACAATAGAGGTATGTTACATGCGGGGTTAATATTTATTAGGTGATTTGTCATTGTCATTACTTCGGAATCGTACTGGTTTGCTGGCAACAAGACAATTGGAAGGCAATTTGCCGCTGCAGATACAATTTAGAATGTGGCTCATCCTCCATTTTAATGACAGTATTTTGGACTGAGTTATCCTACATTAACGGATTACGATATATTATTTTGCATAGGCTCGCGCGCAGGTGATCTTTTCAAAAATCATTAATGTTAAACCAATCTAAAGGCATTAAAAGATAAAATATTAGGCTTAGGCCTAAGCTACAATTTATTTAAAATATGTTGCAAAATAACCGAGTTATCAATATACAAAAATCAGAATTTGTCTTACAGAATCTACAAAAAGAAAGAGGCAATATTACTAGAAACATTTAAAGCCAACTATGGCATAATGGTCATGGCAGTAAAGCGTTCCCGTGGCAGTTATTTATTCTACCCTTCAAAATACAAGCAAATAATGCATTCCCCTATGTTGAAAATACAGATCTTGCTTAACAACACCAATAACCCAGTAGATGGCAGCTATACTAAAATATCGCGTTAATATTTTAGTAAAGAAGCTGAGCGCTCATATTTAAAACAAAGGTAAGTATAGTTGTTCCAAGCCTAATTCGAAGACATAAAAAACATTAAACTGTTTACCATACGCGTCGCATCTACCAAATAATTAAAATACGGATTATTGTAAATTTTTGATATGATTAAATATTATGTATTACAACTTGTTCATTATAGTTTATATCGATAAATAGTTTATACCCGTGACTTCCCCTGCAGAAAATATTTTTAAAATGGGTTTTCTGTAAAAAAAATGCGCATTTTGCCGAAAACAATTTACAAAAATTGTCTTTGTTCAGCAAGGAGGTATGAGTTTTTCTCGCCAAGAAAGGATAGGAGCAGGTGCCATGTTAGTTGGAATATACAGTAAGTAGTTAGAATTCACTATATATTTTTTAACAACAAATTTATCGCATCAGCAGAATCACAGTAAACGTTCTGTAATATAACAAGTTTTTAAGATACGTGTTAAACGAACATAATTAACATAAAATTCATAATCAATTTAATGACTGGAATCATCAGAACTTTCAGAAGTAGAATCGTTTCCAGGTTGGATTACTACTGGCGCTATAAGTGGTGAAACAGAATATCCATTTTCTATTATTATAACATGAGCTACGCAATTTTTCTATACATCGCACCTCATTTCATTATTACCTGCCGAATATTGTTAAGTACCACTGCGCTTAAAGTTGGAGATTGATTATTGAGTGATATTCTTTGCTCACAAGAGCAACACATTAGGCACAAAGCCATCTTTACTTCCGGCATGAAAAATAGTAACGCGTTTTCCTCTCGGAACATAATGTACCAAAAGTACAATTTGTACTGTCTGCCCAATCATAGTTAACAACATCATGAGTATCAAACCAGGTTTCGTCTAAATAAATTATTTTCTTAATTCCGGACTTGTTTTGCTCTCGATGGCCGACTCTGGCACTGACTCATTATTTTCCTTTTTCACCTTAACCTTCTGTTTCAAATTGTCGCCAAAAAGTCATATTGATATAATGAAATATAGGTACCAAGTAAAAACTTACTTATCTAAAACCACAAAGTTATAGCAGAAAATCAAATATATAAATTACAGTAAATCCTTTCAACCAGTCACGCCGCTGTCCGATTCTTGTTATCGCATACCCCAAACATCAATTGTTGTTAAAACTGATAAGGAATTACTCAATTGGCAGAGCCTTAAACTATTTGCTGTTCTTATCTACAGCATATATATTTGTATTTATATGCTGCTCTATTAATTTTCCGACTCGAAAGAAATTATTCGCTCTTTGAAATCGCTAGCGGACATCGACGTTCTGCTTCCAGGGTGTTGCCAGTTTTACATTCTACAAAGTGTAGGAGAAACATAAGGGTTTGTTAATTGTTTATTTTTTTTGTTTAACAACAGTGAAAATCCTTTTTATTTTAATTTAAGTTATTTTTGTATAAATAATATTTCTGAAGTACTAAAATAGTTATTATAATATTGATGAATGACGTGTTCCATCTTTCTTTGGCATTGAAATTTTTTGGTTCAAAGTATATTTGCAAAGAGAGTTACTGACTATCAATTGAATACTGATATAAAAGAACACTTTTAAAATAAAAAATGATCTGACAACCCCGATTATGATGCGGGTCCCTTTGAAGCCCGGTCGAAGCTTTTTTATGGCATCAGACTGACTTTGGAAAAAGTATACCAAAGTTTTTATTTGCATAAATCTCGTTAAGCTTACCTGTGCCAGAGCTTAGGTTTTAAAATTATGTGTAGTATCCTTAACTAAAGAAACAATGCATTTTCTGCAGTTATACCTATATAAACAAAACAACAGAAAGTCTTGTTCAGAATTGTTTAATTCATTTGTGTAAAAATGTGAAGAAAACTAAGGAAGGCAAAATTGATTTTTAATTTTTTAAAAGTTGTGTCAAATTAATAGTAAATAATTACTCAATGAACACCATGGGCTTGACCACAATATCTGCAGTGTGACAACAGTATTAATGGCTGAGGGATGAGAATAATAAATAACGCGACATCTCCTGCCTTAACGAGGGAGTATATATTTTGCCACTTTATCTCCCTGATTATGATTACTATTATCTATTTAGGATCAAATTTTAAGAAAAATAATTTATTTAGATATAAAATACAATTTTAAACAGACCGTTGTTATATTAAAATAAACAAGCCTATTTTGTTTACTGTACTAGAGAATTGTTTTGAATGACTTCGAAAACCATCAAATTCTCGACTTTAACATAAAAATTCAGTGTATCAAGCTTTCGTAAATGCAAATTTTATGTCACCATGAAAAGAAAGTACAGATAAAATTGCAATATTAAATGTAAAACAAGTATAAAAGCGCTAGTGTTTTTTTATGATGGTATTTTGTTTATAGGCTAAAATTTCGTGACTAAAGCAAAAATATAATTTTAGGTATTGTACACACAAATATTATGTTAAATATAATGGTAAGTCGTAGCTTGTATAATTGTGAGAAAGCTGTTATCGTCGTTGATCGTGAAATACCTCTTATGTGGCATTCAGACCGATTTTCAGTTTATACTTGCGTTTGGTTGGTTTCTAGAAGTTTTATCCACTTGCAAAACCTTCTATGTGGTTAATATAATATTTCTACACAAAAAACGTATTTTATAAAAGCTTCCATATGCCTATGCAATAAATTCATCCTCGAATACCTACTGATAATAATCCACATAGGAGATTTTCCATTATATAATTTCTGGAGTGTTGTTCGTCAGTACACATACGAGGTTTTTTCACACATGCTTTCTATAATAATTTGTTTGTTGTTTAGAATGTTTAGAGGAATCAGAAAACGTTATTAGAAAGGGGTAATTCCATTTAAGTAAACCAAAGTTTTGTTTACCATGACTGTTTGAGGCACTCTGCATAATTACAGTTGTCCTAGTTTTATAGATTTTTTTAAGGCCTACAACTTTTATACCGGAAGTTTTTTTTTTATATTGTGCGCCATTTTCTAAATAATTGACCGATCTGGGACTTTTTACACACTGTGTATACATAATATAAATTTATATTTTTAAAGAAGCCATCTTCATAACTATCAACAAGAGCAGTATCAGTAAAAATGAGTATATGGATGTATAAATATTGAAGTCAATGCAACGATTAATTAGATATTTCTCTCAAATCTTTACCATTATGCGTAAGAGAACTCTTTAAATTATATCAACAGTGCTTAGATCTTAAGATACATCGTACTCGTTAAGGGGGAACACAAGAGAGTGCTCGAGGATATCTTTTTAGGTAACCTGGAAGAATAGTTTTTGCCGCTAAAGATGCTATAATGAAAGTAAAAATCTCATAGCTGTAGCATGAGTGGGTCTGACTTTTTTAATTTGAACAGATGGCAGATTTTATCTGTCAAACTGAACCTCGCCTTTTTGTACATTATTAAGTATATATTAACAACTAATTGTGATAATGTAAAATGTTATAAATATACAAATAAAGACCTTTATTATTATTATTATTATTATTTAAATATAACAGAAGAAGAAATTTAAAAAAGCATGATAAAGATGTCAAGGGACAATATAAAAGAAGGGAAAGGAAATATGTTCCTAAGCAAACGGTACCAATATTTTTGTCATCTTCAGATAGCTCCGAAACTGACGAATAATATCAACTTATAGCATTGTTCAGTACATTACTATCAAAATTACCTAAACATATTTAAATCATATTTTTTAAAAAAGCTCCATCAACGTCATTTTCCACCAACAGTTAATAATAACTGCAGCACTACTTTGGTCTCCTGAAGATGAAGGTTACTACCTTCGAAACATGTAAAGACGTTTTATTTTTAAAATTGAGGCTTTGATAGCTCACTATTAAATTAGTGGAGAAAGACTTTTTGACTTTCTTTTCCCTTTTCCCTATATTTAAATCACCCGAAGTGGTCGGAGCTTTCGATCGTGTTAATCTTCCCGACAAAGGAGCTGCATTTATGGATGGAGCTATGGTAAAAGCGCTTGGACACAATATTTCAGAAATATCACTGTCCCGAAGCTCTATTAGACAATCAAGGAGACAAATTAGACAGGAAGCTACAGCCGCTAAAGGAAAAGAGTCGTCTCTTGGGGCAAAGAAGAGCGTTTGGCTTAGCTTATTTTACTGATTATTAAGAACTTTTGCATCTGCCTCTTTTATTTCTTTGTGAAGGAAGTAGCAGTGAAACAATTCGAGACCTGGGTCGATACATCATGCGAGATAGATGGCGAAGGCTATTTACGCCCTAAAGATTTGCCTGTTTCAAAACCAGTTTCACCTGACACCTGAAGAAGAAAAAAATACAGTAAACTTGGCTTTGTTTGTCAGTCTTGTGTCGGTAAAATTTTAGAATGAAGCTCCTCTCACAATTAGAGCTTTATATAATGATATCCAGCTTCTGCATCAGCTGTAAAGCCATAATAATCCAACGGTTAGTGAAAAAGCTTAGACCGCCTTTGGTTTCTTTCTGAGCAGTTCTTAGCGTTGATTTTTTAAATGACAAAGTATCCTTGAAATCTAAAGAAAAAATGGTAAAGAATCTAAAATTGTCAAGCCGACTAATTTTCCGCGACGTATACAAATAACTAAGGAAAAATAATTAGATCTATCAGAATTTGTAACGGAACAGACAAGCAGCTTTTCTTGACGTTCTTCTCCCCGAAGAAAAAAATACGTCTCAAGCGTTTTTAGAAAAGTCGATTTAAGAATGAAAAGATAATCCACTTTACTAAAAGCGAAGAACAGAAGTAGTGTATTATTTGCATATATTGCATAGGAAACAACTTCCTACTCCATCAAAGGCCTGTCTTGTTAAGTAACTTGTTATTTTGTTTTCGAATATCAATAATATGATTTTAAAATGTTTTTATAATGGGCGACCCCTGAATTTGATTTGTTTGGTTCTCGCTTTCGTGTACTTCATATCTATGCATTATGGAATAAAAAAAAATGTTGTGGAGACAAAATATTTGTTTGTTTGTTGTTTGGAACACCCTAAAAACACACTATAATAAGTTATCGGTAAATAGCCCTTAAAATCATCCTTATAACCGATATAACTGCAAACTCTTATTAGACGTTTTGTTCTTAAAAGCTTTTACCACTTCTTAGATATCACATGTTGGCAATTTTCTCTCGTTATAGTTCTGAAGAGTATGGCGAAATACTTAAGAAAGTTATAAGAATAATCCAGCCCATCTGTGTCAAGGTTTTTTGCAATTCCTGTTGTTATTTTCTACTGGCAATTATATTATTTCCAGCTGTGTGATAAATGATACAGAATATTATGTATTAATAATAATATTAATAAGTTAATTTCAAATATTTATTTTATAATAAACATGTTAATAAGTTATTCTTCAATAAACTTATTTATACATTTCCTGAAGCCGTGTTTGTTAGGGGCAAATCATATCTATTTAATAGCTATTTATACAACAAGTTACGAAAAAAAGGTCTTTTAGACACGCGACGTGAAAATTGTCCTTCGAGACAAAGCCGAGTTGGACAACACGTCAGAGTGACTATAAGATATTGTTTCGTAACGAATGGTATACAATATTTTTTCTGCGGGCGTTTTATAATAAAAAATTTAATTTATTTTACGAAACATTTTATTACCTGTGTTTCATTTAGACTTTTCATGTCAAGAAAATTGACTAGAACTGTACCTATCAATAATTATTCCTAAATATTTTATATGATTAACTTTTAGAATTTGAATGTGATTGCTTATATTCATACTATTCATATCTTGTGGTACATTATATAGGTTTAAATTAAAAGCAACACAATTTGTTTTATTAAAATTAACTGTTAATAAATTATTATGAAACCAATTTATTAATTTTTTTAATATATATTTTGAATTGTGCTAAAAGTTTGTAAATCTTCAATTACTCTAAAAAGTAAAAAAAACGTTACATAGGGTTGTTATGGTTAAGGCGACAACATGAAGGCGTCTATAAATAATTGGAATGTATTTAATTAACTTACATTTTGCATGAATATAATAGGAAAATTTTAATCAAATTATCATCGAGTATAGGGCTCCGGCTTTGTTTTTCCGTGCAAAATTAAATGCTTTTCTTTTGCTTTTTTCCTTTCGTATACCAATACTAGACTTTTGCTCTTTACGAAATTACATAATCTGATTTTGTAAATAGTTAACGTTCTGTTTTAAAAGGACTTCTTAAATTAAATTTTATCGAGAAAATATTAAATTACCCTTTTATTTTTTCAGCCTTCCTGTTCAAAAATATTAATATTTAAGTGATGAGCCAAGGAAGGTAAACTTCTATTTATATTTTTTAATCTATTTGCCATGCCCACCTTTAGGGAATTATAGTGGATTATATCGCCATCAGTAGTTTCGTGCTGGTCCGATATTTTTTACAAGTGGTTTTCACTAATCCAATGGGATTATGTTATGAACTAAAACCTGCCATTAAAAAATCAATCCATTCTGGTAATTATCGACAACGCTACCAAACGTTGCCTTTTTTTATATATTTTATGTGTTGGGTGGTGAATTATTTTTAACAAAACCAGCTTACAACCTTTAATCCAATTAACTAATAACTCGTTCGCGGTTCCTTAAAGTAGAAAAATTGTACTTTTGGGCGATGGCCAAACCTTAGGAAAAACTATCTGCTGTATTTTTCAGTTCGTACATGTAAAACAGTAAACGGCATTTTGTGACATCCCCTAAATATATCGTAAGATCAAAAAAATATGCCCTCAAAATATGCCGTGGCATTAATCACGCATGTCTTGAGTTACTATTCTTGAAAGGTAACCTAGGTAAAAAAAGCTTTTATAATCGAAATTTACTTTAGAGTCGTAGAAAGGGTGTAGAAAGGTTGATGGCCAGTGGTTGTCGTCTTCACAATAGGTTTATTTTTAAATACTAACCCACATATATTTTTTTTTTGAATAAAAGCCAGCAATAATTTTAATTCTTTTTGGTTTTATTTATACAGCTCCTCCTGTGGTTTTGTTTTTCTTTTTTTTATTCTACCTAAGTTGCGAAGTCCAGCTGAGAGTGAGGCCCCAGCACCATCTTGGAGGTTTCCGTTTTGACCTGGCTGCAAAACGGTGGCGCCCTATTTTAAATCCCCCCCCCCCCCCTTAGTCTCTAACAATTGAGCTAGGGCATTTGCACGCGGTCCCTCAGCCTCTCACCTTAGCTTGGCTTCGTGGTTTTGGCTTCGTGGTTTTGGCTTTACTTCTTTTGTTTTCTTAATTTAATTTAAATAACTTTGAAATTTGAAAAAGTAAAAAAATTTAATTTTATTTAATATTGTATTTTTAATAACAGCGAAAGACGTGTTGCAATTTTGGCGCCCAACGTGAGTCCATATACTTTAGTCCATATCTACCGTTCGAGCCGAAAAGAGAGGTTAGTTCACACACTGGCGGTGACATAGAATGAAGTCTTTAAGAGCCATGCCCATTTAATTGCAGTTATTCCAAGCCAAGAGAAATGAAACAGATGTACCCAAATTTAGTTTTACATAAGAAGTCAATTCGTAATCCACGCAATCCATTATAAATTATTTAAAAAAAAAACCTAAATCCCAAAATATCTTTGCCATTCGAGAAACGGTCGTTGAAGTTCGGTTGCCGAGTATTATGGCCCAAACATCTTTCAGAAGAAGAATATTAACCTAGAGAATTCATTAGCCAATCTGACAGGTGTAAATGAAAATTGTAAACAAAGAAATATATCTGAAATACATAATAAAAGACTAGTATAAGTCTCGGATAGTGTATTCCAGGGAGATATGTGATTTTAAATAGGAGGATAATGTAGCCCTGATTGGTCAAAGACAACGAAGACAGAGGCCGTTGACCTTAGGTACGTGTTTACTTTTATACAGGGAACCAAACATTGTTTTAAAAAGGCAAATTTGTAAAAGACACAATACAAGTCCGACATGTGATATGAGGTATTAGATTATCACACAGTTTCACCAAGTTTTTATTAGATCTTTGCTGAATATTACAGAAGAAAGAAGAAAAGTAAAAGGTGTTGAACCTGACTTAAATTATCATTAAGTTCCCATATACAGAGTGGCAAGAAGTCGCGCATAACGCCTGTAAATTTTGAATTATCTCTTATACGAAAAAGAGACCTTAATAAAAGTTGTTCAGTAAATTATTCCCCACATTTCTACCCGCATGAATTTTTTCTGTCATTTCTGGCTTAGTTACCATAAAGACTAACTTACTTTTTTTAAATGGAACACCCTGCAAATATAAAAAGTTCATAGTTTTCCCAGTAGAATCCAAATTTCTTTATAGAGAACCATCTGCATTTTTCCAAAGCTGGTGTGCGGACGACCTTATCGATCAATCAATCATCTTGAACCGATATATTTTTAAGAGGTTCACAATTTAGATTATAATTTGAATAAAACAAAACTTTGTAAGTTATAAAAATATTATTTTATTTGATTAAATGCTCAAAATGTACTCCATTTTGTTCTAAACAATAGTGCAACCTATTTTGAAATTCCTTCCTGACATTTTGAAACACATATTTGGGAATAGCTCTGCATTCTGTAATAATACGTTGCCGCAGATCGTCTGTAGAATTAGGTTTTGATTTAAAAACCACAGTTTTATTTGAACCCAAAGAAAAAAATCTAGCGGCATTAGATCAGGAGATCTCGGCGGCCATTCTATTGAGCCTCTTTGTCCAATCCAATGATCTAGAAAAGCGTCATTGAGAAATGGCTGGACAGGTAGAACATAATGTGGTATTGTTGAAAATGAAGGAAATGTTTATCTAAGTTCCTATTTCCGGCAATATCCAGCTGATATTCTAGCTCTTCAATAATACGAGGCTGAATAGTGGTTTCCGGCATTTCTAAGTAGGTGCCGCCATTAAGTTTGCAATTAATAAAAAATGGCCCAACAACAATATCACCTAATATTGATTTATTTATTTTTTCCGGATACTGGGTGTGCCCTTTCCTGTAAACATGTAAGTTTTCGTCCTTCCAATACCTACAGTTATGCTTATTCACAAACCCATTTAAATAAAAAGTGCATTCGCCGCTAAAACAAATATGTTTTATTAATTGTGGACTAATACAAGAAAATCCTGTCATTTCCTTACAGAACTGAATTCTTCGGTCGGGATCGTCTTCACGCAACTCCTGGAGAATTTGCATTTTATACGGGTAAAAATGATTAAATTTAAGTACCTGACATGACAAATTTCTATAACCGCTGTAGCTTGGCGTAGGGACATTGCAGGATTCATAGCAAAGTGTCCTAACACTTCCACCTGGGCCGCTTCATTATTTCTTACTCTTCCTTGAACCTTTTTTTTTTTTGACACTGGTCCCGTATCTTCGAGTTTCAGAATAAGTTGTCTGACATAAGTATGACTGACATTATTATCGGGGTTCAGTTCATTAAATGCTGCAGCAGTTGATAATGCGTATCGGTTCTCAGATCCATAAAGAAAAACTCTCTGAATTCTTTCAGGCAACGTGTAAACCATTCTTGATTAAAAAATTTAAGAATTTATGTTTTTTTAAACACGATATCACTGTTGGACGTTCTTCTACTTTGCAGTGCCAACTACTTCGAATGACTAACTGGTATTAAATTGTTTACCTTACAATGATAAAATAATAAAATTCTTTGGTATTTTGTTCGATTTTTTTTAACATTAATTTCAAATTACAAATTTTTTTCTTTATCCATTTTTTTTGTGAAACTAAATACTACTTAGTGAGACCTTTCATTTGAGGTATAACAAAGCGGGTGGTGCCATTTGTAATATTAAGGTGGTGGTGTGGGGCGCCTAGGGGGTGACTGACCCATAGACTAAAGTATGATAGTTCTAGTTCCCCCTACTCAAATAACACTTATACCAAATCGCGTTATTCTAACTTTTGTAGTTTTCGAGATGTTTGCATTGAAAATGTTTAAATTGACACTCTGTATGTTTTTCTTAATTGTGTAATATGTAGTTAAAATGACATAAAAGAATTTTTCCTGAAAGGAAAATATTCAGAACTTGACAGTTTTACTTTTCATTCGCCTTTACTTTGTACCTAGGGTAGGCTAATTGATTTCACTGCATACTTTGGAGACGTTTATTCTTTGATCTTACGTTATGACCTGTATCAAATTCGAATACTGATCTTACAACTTAATATTTCTAACGAAAGGATAAATATCCTATTCAAGTGTTTATCCGTTAAAGTGCTGCTGGCATCACCTACTTATCCCAACGGCATCAGGGTGACTACTAAATATCTAAAACATCAAAAAAAAAGGGGATTGTTTTGTAACGCTTACACTTGATGACATGAATGATGACAAAAGAAAAATCGTTAACAGAATCTGTTTGCCAATATTTGTGGAAAAATTATGGAAATTGCATGGGTGTGTTAGGTTTATTGCTTTTTAAGGCATTTATTCTTTCAATCAGGCATTCCCTATGCCAATGAATGCACTTAATCATGTTATATTCTTAATGTATTATTAATAAAAAAAATAAAATTAATATTAATAATAATTAGTGTATTGAAAATTATCGGTAATTTTTGTAAAATATGCATCAATTTTTTTGATTTCTCTTTTGATTGTATACAGTGCGTTTATTTTATGGCGGGACATAGGGTTTTACATGGTTAATCTTAAAGCATAAGGCATATTTCTATTGAGAACTACAAGTTAAAATTTTACACAAATATTTCTTGTGGTATCATACTCAAGATAGGCTCATGTTTGTATTACTTTCCTAACGCAAAATATTTAAAAATATCATTTTAAGTTATAATATCACGCTGTTTTGCCTAGCCCTGTATATTAAGTTTACTTAGGTATTTTTGACATAAGCTGGTATGTGACATTATTGTAATATTAGACAACTTGTAAATTTTACAATTTTGATGATTATTTAGGATTTTTATTTCAATTAAGTTTAATAATTTTTCTAAATATAATCTAGAACAATAAACTTGAAACTCATATAAACTGTTCGAAGTGCCCTCCATTTACAGCCAAACAGTGCCCCAAACAATCATAAAAATGCTTTCTAACGTTTGACAACTGTCGCGCTGTGATGCTGCGTGAAGCCTCGATTATTCTATGTTTTAATTCATCTGCATCATTTGGTCTTCCTCTTACGTTATCAAAAACAAATATTTTTCTTGACCGTATAGCTCTAAATTTTGGTTTTGTTTTGTGGGTTTTCGGTCATTAATAAAAAACGATGTTTTTGGTTTGTAACGTTTCGGTTTATTCAACCATCATCAGACTTTTCCGAGTGTATCCAAAATGCACGTACATACTTTAACAACGGCAAGCGGTTCACAATACGTTCTTGTTGATACAAGTATCGTTTTAAAATGCATACAAGAACGTATTGTGAACCGCTTGCTGTTTAAGTTGTTAAAATATATACGTGTATTTTGGATAGACACACGGAAAAGTCTGATTGTTAATGACCGAAAACCCAAAAAACAAAACCAAAAGTTATCAAAAACGTTTGATGTGAGGTATCTCCAATAGAAGAAGTACAAAGGCGTGATATCCGGGCTTCGAGCGGGCCATTTAAAAGGTCCAAATCGTCCTATCCAGCCCAGGAACACATTACTTAAATACTCCGTTACAATTATTGCGCTATGAGCTGGAGCTCCATCATGTTGAAATATAATTTCCTCCCTTCTGTGGGCTAGCGCAGGACCTACTTCGATATGTAAAAGATCGATGTATTTTTCTTTCGTAAGTGTTCCGTCTATAAAAAATGGACCAATAATCATATTTCCTAGAACACCTGCCCATACATTTACATTTTGTCGCCACTAGGTATGCGTTTGGTGCACCACGTAGGGATTTTCTCGCGACCGGATTCTAGCATTTAGCTTGTTTACTGTTCCATTAATATTAAAGGAGCTTTCATTTGTAAATAGTATGCTATCAGCAATACCTGGGTTATTATTAGTTCGATCCATCCATTTTTCACAAAACTGTATCCGTTCAAAATAATCATGCGGTAAAAGTTCCTCTACGTTTCGAATTTTAAAAGATTTGTATTTTTCTTTCTTTAATGCGTTGTAACAACTGCTTCTAGATTTGTCGAAGCTATCAGCAAGGTGTGTCAAATTGGACGATGGTTGTTCTTCTAACACCATGCACAGTATTGCACAGACCCATTCGGAATTCTTCAGTTAACACAGAGTATTTTCTTTTCCGTATTTTATGAGAATCATGAAGGCATCCACTAGTCATGAACTTTACATGCAATCGTTGTGCGGTCGACTTGCTCGGAATGGGACGGTTTTGATAGACAGCGGCAAAATTATCAGTAACTTCCCGATATGACATTCCTCTTATGCAGTTTGAAACCATTTCAATTCGTTCTTTTACGGTGTAGATAGACATGTTAAATTAGAAAACCAATTTCATAAAAGACGAAAATACTGACAGCGGTGTCAAAATATTTTTCTTTCTCTAGGTAGTTGATTACATAAATTACAAGGGGGTTAAAAAGTGTAATTTTACCAAAATGAAAAAGTCTTTTTTGGGTATCTTTTGGAGCTTTTTTACACAGATTGTACTATAACTTATTCCCCCCATCTCAAATTTGTCTATTCTCAAGTTTTAGTAATATTCTATGAATTAGAGTTAATACACTAGAATTAAGTGTGGGTGAAATATTATTACGACGAATTCCAGCTTTAAGTTGGTGCCATATTTGTTCAATAGGGTTAAATATACAGTGGTAAGGCGGTAGCCGCAATACTATGTACCCCATGCTTTTCGCAAGTTCATCGCAGTAATATTCTTTTTGAATAGACATACTTCTAAGCACTTCTAATAAGTCTTTCTTTCTATAGTTTTTATTAAAATATATATTATTGTCAAACATATATTCTTGAACTTTGGCTTTAGTGTCTTTTGAAGAAGGAGCTTTGTTTAATTGTCTACTATGATAACTAGCGTTATCCATAACAATGACACTATTTTGTGGGATGTTCTGCAATAATTTAGTTTCAAACCAATTTTCAAATAACTCTGCTGTTGTGTCTTCATAATAGTCAACACATGATTCACTAATATTTTTTGCCGAGAGAGATAGACCATTCGGCACCCACCCATCTTCAGAACCAGCATGTAAGATTGTTATTCTTTTTCAACGGTTTGACGAGGCACGTGTCACACATTTGTTGCTAGAATCGACCCAACCACTTGACGGGGTGTCGTGGGTGTCAAATCACGTTTCATCTAAATAAATGATCGGCCTACCTTCAGTTCTGTATTCATTTACTTTTGTCAGATATTCCCACCACCATTCTTGAAGACGCTTGGACTCCATCAAAACCTGCTTTTTATTAATCCTTTTGAACTTAAAGCCCATGTATTGAAAGCGCTTCCACAATGTCGTTCTTGAGCATTTAATTTCTGTTTCATCTGTTGTCAGCCTTTTCATTAAATTGTCCACCGTTGGTACACTTTGCTCTTCATACATTTTATAAATTTTTTGTCGTATAAGTTCCTCGTACCCTTGGTCCAACGTTGTTGATTTTCCAATATCACTTCTTTTTCTGCGTTCCAAAATTGGCCCTTGTGTAATTTTTCAAACTGTGGAAAAGGATTTTTTTGTAAGTAAAGAAGTTTCCTTTACAACTTCTTTAGGGCACATATTTCCGGGCGACATTAATGTCAAAAACACATTCTTTATAATCTGTTTGGCATCTGTTGATAAATGCACTCTGTTATTTACTTCAGTTTCATTGCTTTCACAAATCTCACTAGAACACCAAGGACAAAACATTTTCAAAGAGAAAACTAAACTCAAAAGTGTACGTTGACAGGACTAAAATCAAAAAGGACCCTGGTGTATCCGCATTTTTTTTTAGTACGGTACTTAAAATTTATTATGCCCATATCATTTCACAGAACTGGTTTATTGTTGTTTATTATATTTTGAATATTGAGTTAGGCCAGGAATAATACACTAGTATTAAATTAATTTAACACAGATGTGTATTTGGACCTAGTAGTAGTAGTAGTAGTAGCGGACGGGAAGACTTTGACGCAAGGCGAGTAAGCCAGCTTCATCCTTTTTCATTATGTATGTCGCGGGAACCCTCGAATCATCCGGAACAGCATCAGTAAAGCTAAGACGAAATAGTTTTGACCTGGAATAGGTATTTGGATTAGATTTGCGTTTGGAACAGGTACAGGTTCAACTGGATACAAAATAACCTGTTCCGTAACACCTCTAAGCATCAGACCCGTGCACTCGAGACTCCGTCGTAAATTCTCTGATCAAGGTTTTTACCTCAACCATATACGAATATCAGACAATGCCCGAGATACACCATCTGCACTAGTGATCATCATTCATTTGGCTCAAAGGTCCTTGCCTCGACAACATGCCGTTTCTAGAGTACCTACAAGACTACAGTTCCGTTGAGAATTTGCCGATGTGTGTTGCATACGCAACACTACTTAGTATGGTGACCTGGACCCTGCAAATTGAAAAAGTCTGCTGGACCAGCCCGGGCTTGAACCAGGTACCTGTAGCATGGGAAGGGAGAATGCTGCCACGCGACCAGGTCATCAATTTATTTGAAGCTAAATTTTCGATTGACCAAAAGAAATAAAAATACAGACATAAAAATATTTCCTTTGTTTATATAACTATAACAAACAAACCACTGAAATAGCTCAAATATACCTTACAAATATGGACTTGACAGTCGCTGGGGGTCATTCGGAAATAATTATAAAATGTTTCTTCGTATTGAAGTCATTTTTCGAAAAGCGCATAAAAGGCACCATCTACTTGTCTTGTTGGTAACAAGGGATGAACCCAGAAACCCAGGTTTTTGCGTCAAGCCTACCTTTGCCAATAGTAGATTTCTACGTCCTTGCTCCATGATACTTCACAACATACTGGTCTTAATGATACCAGATGCGGCAAGATCGATTTTTAGTTATAGTTGACAATATTTTATGGTAGCCTATTTTAGCGTGCCAATAATGTACCTTTTAATGCATTTTTGTTTTCAAAGTTATTGAAATGTTATAATTTTTAGATTTGATTGGACGTCACCATCGCTATAACTGAATTATCATAATATTAAGCATGTTGTACTCCTCGTATTAGAATTTCTATACAAGAGAGGATATTATTGCATTTATAATAACTTAGTTTTTAACATCTCTTTGCCAAATTGAATAACATAAGACGTGGTCATTCGCCCATTGAGCAAAAACAACATAATACTTTTATAAAGAATTACAACCATTTGGTCGTCTCGCATTAATATTTTTTTACGAGGGCCCTTAAACTTTTGTTATTTATTCCCCCCTTCGGCGTCGTTAAGAGAACTTACAAGAGATTACGACATAGCTCCTATATATTTTGTTCAATAAAATTATTTCTCCCTGGCTCTCTTAAATTAATTATTGGTTATTTTCTTTTTATTATCCCTAGATGATGGAGAACACTGGAAAGTAACAATTCTTATCAGATAAATACGTGTCAAGGATTCGTATTCGTCTCAAACTGATATGCCCTGGTTCAATTTTGTTCAAGCTAATTGAGGTTTCGTAACTTCGTTATTATTTAGCTTTAGAACTACAATGAAAGGTGACCCAATTTTCACATGTATAGTTCTATACCTAGTCTATCTTTAAATGGCGCGAAGTAATTAATGCTCATTAAATATGCAAAAAGCATACCGGGGTATCAAGAACAATTTAAACACCATCCCTTAAAATATATTGTGTTTACATTCAAGGATCCAGATAATGAGTATTCTTTAGGTAGGTCCATCCTGAATTTATCGCAAGCTATTGTTATATTTGGGGATTTACCATTGTTATTGTGAAAATCCCTTATCCACGGACGTGTATTGGGAAAGTTTTTAAATTAAATATCTTAAACATGCCTCTTCTCCTCAATGATATAATATTCGTAAGTATTATAACACATGAAAACAATTAAAAAATCGTATTAACTAATAAATAACAATGGATGGTACTATTTTACATAATATGAGTACAAGAACAAGATATAATATAAAATCTTACAAACAAACATTTTCAAAAATCGAATAATACTTTATCGTTATGGCTTAATCATACTCCGATTTGGAAGATGAAATTTTATTAACATTGTTTATAATAAGCAGTTCAACCATTTTTTCGATTATTATGTCTACCTGCCACATATTGACTTTTTCTTCTGTCACATGATCGATACACTTTTTCCACTTTTTTGCACTGAATTTACCCATAGCTTCATTAAAAAATGTTTTTAAATCCACCATTTTACAAGTCTTGTCTTTTCTGGCGACATCTGTCTTTATTTGACTCCATATAAGTTCGATGGGGTTTGATTCGCAGTGGTAAAGAGGGAGTCTGAGCACAGATATTCCTTGTAACTTTGTCATTTCATCGACTACATATTTTTTGAATGAATTTTTATGTAAATTGGTTAGTACCAGTACCAATAGTTCTTTTTTTAAGGAATCTAATGGAAATTCTATTTGTCTTAAACTTAGCCATTCTGTTATTTCATATTTACGCTACGCACTTGTCGGTAATTTTTCCGTCACCCTAGTCCTGCTCTTCTCGGGTTGAGGACAAAATTATTTTCAAAAATTTTTTAAAAAGAAACTATGAACTTTTCGCCTTATTCTGTGCATTAAAACGTCATTCGGCTCAAGTTGTGGTCGTCCTGGAGAAGTTTTTGGAAGTTTGACGCCAACACTTTTTTCTTCTTTTAAAAGTTTATATATTGTTGTTTTCCCAACGTTAAGCATATTTGCTGTGAATTGCACTGCATTGTCAACACTCAAGTCCACATTCTTACTTTTAATAGAATCGTAACTGTTAAGAATTAATTTTTTTTCATTTACTGTACATGGGCCGACTCTAGGGCGTTTAGGCAATTGTTGACAGTTGTCCATATTTAATTAAAGAAAAACACCGACACTTCACACTTTGACTAGTTTCATTAGGAAACAAACACCCAAGGTAGGTATGTATAAATAGGTTTATTATTCCAATTGAGGCACCCATAAAGGCATAACCACATAATTAGCAAGCAGGTAACCAGGATTGGGTACAAACAAAAAGAAATATAATGATTAGAGCATATAATAAACGGAATAAGTACCTAGACTCTAATTAGTTTTGATGAAAATGCTTTCTAAAATTCCAGGTAAATGTTACGGCTGTGCATAATTTTAAGCTTAAAACATTTAATATTAAAATATATATTTGAAGACAAAACTTGAATTTAATGTCGATGCTTGTACTAATTCTGCACAAGTTTAAAAATTCAGGCCTATTTAAATCTACACATGCCGCCCATGGAGAAGACGGTTTCGATTGATTTATTAGTTCGCATCATTTAAAGATCGACTATATATTTCTTGCCAATATATCTCTATAATATTTTAGGATTTTATCAATTTTTAGTGCTATCTGCAATATTCTTCGAAAAATTACAGGAACTAGCTAAAAGCCTAAAATATAAACAAGATAAACAAAAATGCGGCACTTTGCTGATAAGTGAAGCTTTATGTGCAGTAATTTACTGGCTTAAACTAAAAGCGCTACATTTTGCGTATATAGCTTGACGGTTTTATTATTGAGGTGACGTTCAATTTTTCATAGCAAAGCCAGCGAAGTATCAAAGCGGACACAATGTGAATACATTTTGATCAGCCTGAACTAACCTACATCGTGATGGACTACACCTAAAGCCAATACATAATTTATGAAACAACATTAAAAAATGCTGTACTTGTTTTTATTTTAATATGAATTTAATTACTTTAATAAAAAAAAACTTTCTTTTGTAATAAAGTATCTTAATTACCGCAGCGGCGTTGCCTGTAACAAAAACTTGTTAAAACATTTTTTTTTTAAATATTTAATGAGGTTGTAACGAAAATTTTGCGGGCAAATTAACTCTGCCTTGGGGTTTTTCAAAATTTATTTTCATCTAACTTTCGTGGAAACGGTAATGTTCTTAAATTTTAGTGTAAGGGATAAACTTTAAACTTTGTTGTAGGTGAAAGCTAATTAGTCAAACTAATAATAGTTGTAAATTTAGTTAAACCTAGCTTGATGTACTTTTTTTATGAGCCATTACAAGCACCGCGGGAAAAATCCTTTATGGTACTCTACGAGGGATGCGGGTGCGAAGGAAATGGTTCACGTACAGTTGTATTCATTGAATATACCACCAGAGCAGTTAAGCTTTCCACCTGCTCATTGCACGGTGGGCTAAACTTAGAAATAGACATCGCATCACAGCGATCTTTTTCGACCTCATCCAAGACTTTGACAAGGTTTGGCATAACGGCCTTCTATTGAAGTTAATAAGATCACGCTTACCGAATTAGCTGATCAATGTCCTTCCTGGAGGAGATAACGTTCGCTGTATCGGCAGATAACACAGTGTCTTCATCAAGAAAAATCAGGGCTGGAGTACCACAGAGCTCTCCCCTAGCTCCGGTCCTGTACAACATGTATACCTGTGATATACCAAGAACCAGAGGTACTAATCTATACGTGTTCGCCGACGATACAGCGATCACTCCCCCATGGGCCACAACCAGACTTCAACGACACGTCCAAATCGACGAGTGGAAAATTCGCTTAAACCACACAAAAACTCAGGCCTTTTTATTCACGAAGTTCAGAGTAAACCTCTCAGAAATCAAATTAATGTCAAAAATACTCATATCAACTGCCAGAATAAAGCCAAATACTTATCTGGGTCTTGACTTCGATAAGAAGCTGGCATGAAATGCAAACGCAGACAGCATGGTCCGGCCAGTTTAAACGTACGGTATATCAACCTGGTGTACCGTACCAACAAACATACATAAAAAACTTTAAATCTTTCAAAATAAAACACTTAGCAGAATGATAGCTTATGCTCCAACATTTACTCCGCTAAGAGTCCTTCACAGAGAACTTGAAATAGAATAGACTATTACAGATGCACAGCCATTTCTACAAATCCCTTAATAACCCCAAACATGCATATACTCATCAAGACCCAGAATATACAAGTTTCCTCGTGATTGGCCTCCACCATAAGGATGAGGTGCACAGACTAATCAAAACGTTGTAATTAAGAGAAACCGACTCATAACCAACAACTGTAAGGTTGACCTAATACACATAGACTCAAAAGTTTTGCATCACTCTGTTTCTCGAATAATTAATTACGTCATGATGAAAATAGACTAAATATTAGTTCATTGATAAGTTTAAAATAAAATTCAATGAGTTTGAAAATTTGTTATTTTATCACAACATTTTAAACCTTTAAAAAAAAAAACTTAACAAAAGTAAAATTTATTTGTATTGTATAATTTGAGAAGTTTAAAAAAATATAGCTTCTAATAAAGTGTATTTCCTCCTCTGGCCTCAATGCAAGCTTGAAGACGACGCCGCATGCTGTGCGTAAGGTTAGCAATAACCTGCCACTCCTCGGTAGCAACGGCGACAAGCTCCTGTAGAGTTCTAGGGGGATTTTTTCTAACGCGAACTGCCCTATAGAGCATGTCCCAAGCATGTTCTATCGGGTTCATGTCAGGGGACAAAGCAGGCCACTCCAAGCGATTGATTCCCTCACTTTCTAGGTATTCATCCACAGATCTAGTACGATAGAGCCGGGCATTGTCGTCCATAAACACAAAATTGTTACCAACAGCCCCTCTCCACGTTCTAACATAGGGATGTAGAATATCCCTAATGTACCTGTCGTCAGTCATTGTGCCTTGAACGTGTACTAACTCAGTACGCCCGTCAGACGTAATACCTGCCCAGAACATGGCGCTTCCTCCCGCGAATGGAGGCGAGGGGCGAGCATGGGCAAGTTGAGCAGCTCTTGTTGTTCTCTCCAAATACGAATCCGGCGACTATCGTTTACCAGAAAAATCCTGGTCTCGTCGGAAAATAGGACAGAATTCCAAAATTCTTCGGGTAAGCGAACGTGCGTTTCAGCCCACTGCAGTCGGCGAACTTGGTGGTCATATTGTAGTTGGGGAACTCTTACTGGTCGCCGACATCTTAAACCGGATTCAAGGATTCGTCTTCTTAGTGTAGAGATGGATACGCGAACTCCAATTGCATGCGTAACATCTCTCTGAAGTTATGGGACTGACATAGTACGATTTCTCCGAATTGTTAACGTATTATAGCGGTTTTGCTGTTCGTTAGTAACACGCCTTCCACCACTTCGTGGGCTGTCTCGCACAGAATTGGTCTCTAGATAGCGATTCCATATGCGAGAGACATCACTTTGAAAAACCCCTATTCTCTCAGCAACAAATCTTTGGGAATGCCCTTCTTCAACTAAAGCTACTATTCTTGCACGGTCCATTTCAGATATTACTCGGCGATTCATTTTTACACACTGAACCGAAAAATTTAACTAGCCAGCGCCAACAAAACACAATACTGAAAATGTTATCTTAAACAAATGTCTTGATAACATTTTTTTTTGCTACAAAAAATGGTATCGTTATAACTGATAAACATAAAAAAACATTTAGAAAAAAAAAAATAATTCCCGAAATTATCTTAACATGACAAAACCAATAAATGCAAAACTTTTAAATCTACGTGTACATAAGGTAATTTACGTTTGCGAATAGCACCAAAGAAACTTATAGCTACGCAAAGTTTCTTTGATAGCACTCAGCCAAGAAACACGAGTTAAAGGCGAAGCCTACCTCAATACAATGATCGATTATATCATTGGAATAGGTACAAGTTTTGGGACCATTTTATACCATATTATGTGCGTAAATGAGGCTTTTCTGATTTATTTATTGTTTTTAAGGTAATTGCAGTAAAATGACGAGCAAAGCATTAATGTCGCTAAACAAAATCAAAACGTCTAGTAAAATGTGATTTTTAATGTATAAAAATATTTCTATAATATTTCAAATTTTCAAACTCGTCGTTCCTGACTAATAACAACAACGAGTGTAAAAAGAACAATTATCAAAATTTAATATTTGTTTATATGATCCTGTTTTACCACTACTTGCTACTGTCTGGAACTAATTGAATTGAAATCACAATTAAATTTTGATCAAGTCCTTCCAAGCACTCATGGTTACTTCTGATAACTCATTAGAATTGCGAGGCCTAAAATTTATTTAGTATATTTCTTTTACAATTAAACCCCAGACATTTTCTATAGGATTAATATCGGGATTATAAGCAGGCCATGGCAAAAAAAACCTCCACATTACTATATTCAAACCATCCTCTTACAGCATTTGCGGTATTAACTGAGCAACTATCCTGCTAAAAGACGAAAGAGTTATTTGGATATATTTGTTCAACTAGTGGGAGCATTATAATATGTTCCAGAACAGACATAAATCCAACCCCAGACATTCACAGAAAATCGTCCAGGTCTAAAAGCAAGATCGCTAGTGTACCGTTCGTTGAATCTTGTGTTATCTGGACGGTATACACGAATTTGTTCATTATGTATTGACTGAAAAACCTTTAGTGTTCCAAAATTGATGATAGCGGTATATATCATTTAGGGCGAAACTTACCCAAGACTGCCTCCGTTGGTCTATAAGCATAATTTTTGCCACGGCAACGCGGATTTTAGGTAAGATTTTTTACTCTTCTGCTGGAGGTAGGTTGTGACTCAGGAAATTATGCGTCAGTCAATGTGAGTGTCTTGCAATTTCAAAACGGATTTTCTCTAGGATATTCCAGAAGTGCATCATCTTGTTCGGGATTAGCAATGCGGGCCAGTATCAACTTTTCTTCTTCAAGACTCTTGATTCCAATGTTCCTTAATTCTTAAGACTGTGTTCTTGCGTTTTTCATAAAGATTAGCTACTATTTCCTTTTTCAATTTCTATTTAATGATGAGAAATTTTGTTAATTTTGGCAGTAACAGGGTTGTCAACCATACACTTTTTTGAGAAGTCAAAAGCAATCAATGCTGTAGGATAGAGGGCGGTTGGTTCATGTTCTGTATGGTCCAAGAATGATGTTCTCCAGACGAAGAAATTTTCGAATAGTATAGTTCGTAAGCTGAACCACGTATGTTTTGTTGTTCGGTCTTGGTTGTCCATCTTCTTTGTATGAAATCCGGGAGTATTCGATTATGTTTAGAAGCAGAGCTACAAATGTGTAAGCAATATTCCAGCAATAGTAGAATTTGAAAGATATAGAACGTCAATAGTTGTTGAGGTTTATAGAGGTTCTTCATTCAGAAAGATACTGCAATATTCTGGGAGGCTGCCCTAACTATGGCCGCAACATGACAGATATATTTGTTGGAGAAACGATTGCTCAAATGCAATAAAAATAATGAAATTAAATGCAACCAATGTTTTCAGAATCAATACTACTTTTTGTCTAGATGAAATAGATGCTTTTCAAATATTCCATTAGCAACACAATTCCTCAACAGTCAGAGAAACAGAGAAACAAAATGAATTTGATGTTTTCAGAACGAATAATATTTTCGTACACATAAACAACGAAATTTGCAAATATTATGCTAAAACAGCGGCCTGTCGCTACGGTTAATTAAGCAAAAAAGTGTTCTCAACATAATTCGATGTTAAAACGTCTATCTTTACAACTTGTAAAAACGTATATCCTTTGACACGTTCTGCCGGCAGGAAAGCAAGCCCATCGCGGTAGACAAAGACGGGACAATAACAATTGATTCTAAGAAAACATGGTGGAACAATAAATAGCCAATTGAAACACAACGCGCGAAATATGTTACCTTGGGAATGATCAGTTTGACAGCGGGACGTTTTCTGGCGACAGCAAGCTTACGGTTCCTCGCAAGACACTGCGAATAAAACCCTTGAAAGGTCAATACTTACGTCAAAATTAACGTGGGTCATCGTCCGTCGGACATGACAATTGCAATCGCTTAAATTAAAGCACCAAGTAATAAGTGTAGTAATGTTACAAAAGTTGTCCTGTATTAAAGTTAGTAATTAAAGTTAGTAATAAATCATGTATTTAAGAGTTATCTTGTAAACAAGTGCCGAATTGCATGAATAAACGCCAAATTAAATGTGATCTAACTGTCTAATTCACTAAACCAAATATATAAAACCAACCAGTGAAATAACCTAAACCCGAGGAATACACAAGGCCTTACCGTTTAATGTAGGGAATTAGAAATACAACTTGATTCCCACAATATTGTATACTTTATTGCAATTTATTCGAAAATATGCATAGGTTGGTTAAAGGAATTAAACTTGTATATTCTATTTGTTTAATATTATAGGTTACTACTTGAAGGAAATTCTGCAGACAACTTTTGATATACCTCCTACATAATATGTTTCTATTGGCCTTTACCTAATCAACTAGAGAACCCCTAACAAACTTAAAAAGTAATTAAAGGAAAAAGAAGATACTCACCACAAATTGAAAAAGTATTTTAAATATAAACAGGTACGTTTTTATCATTTTTAGTAAGATTAAATTGAACTAACCTTATTTGCAAAACCAATATATTTTCCCCCAGAAGTATTTAT
Source organism: Polydrusus tereticollis (assembly GCA_963920685.1). NCBI lineage: Eukaryota > Metazoa > Arthropoda > Insecta > Coleoptera > Curculionidae > Polydrusus > Polydrusus tereticollis. The sequence goes on from OY987328.1 coordinate 141,696,555, forward strand.
GTAATCTTTCTGTCGTTCCCTGTCAATACTTAGCTAATATATTGTTCCCCACAAAGGCAAACTTTTATTACCTTAGAAAATTATATTTATTTTTATTGAGTTTGGAAGTGTTGGGTCCCGAGAGAAAAACAAAACATCTACAAAAACATAAACTTATTTGTTTTTTATTGAGTTTCCTTAACTGCCTTCAAAATGTTTAGATATACTCTCTCAATTTTGCAGGAATATGATTTTGGTTGAGGGAAGTTTGTTGTCTTGTAAATGAATACTAAAAATTTACAGTGAATTTCTAAATGTTTTGATATGGTATCTCATTTTTCGTTGGATATTTAGGACTAACAACAACAACATCAACAACAAAACACAACAATACACTTTTACGCAATAGAACATTATGGGGAGTCCCGGGCGGTAGCACTGGACATTTTCAAGGCTTTTGACCGAGTATATGGCATGAGGGGCTCCTAACTAAAGTGAGAGCATACGGAATGCCAGCTCAATTTTGTTCATGGCTGTCGAGCTTTCTTAAAGACCGTTCTCTGCGAGTGGCGATGGATGGATTTCTTTCAGACACATTTAACATCAACGCCGGAATCCCTCAAAGTTCTATATTGTCGCCCACCCTCTTCTTAATATACATTAACGATCTTATAGAAAAAACTAAAAATCCTATACATAGCTTCGCTGATGACAGGACACTTGTTTCATCTTTTACTTTGGATTTGGACTATAGGTAGCAAGAAGTCTCACATCTCAACAAAGAGCTGGAAGAAATTCTGTCTTGGGGTGACAGTAGCCAAGTAGAACGCTAAAGAGAGAGATTGCCCGCTTGATACCACCCAGAGCGGTGCATGGTAGAAATACACGACGAGCCACTGCAGCCCACCAGTTCAGCTTAGTATCCCTCGAACGATACTGTTTCAAAATTCTTTCATCTGGAGAACGTCACTCCCTGAGATCACATACCCATATAGTTTAGGTCAGTTCCCTTCCTATCCTCTTGACGGAAATAAACCACTTTCCACCTCGCTTTGTAATATAATATTGTCAGCTTATGAAACCAGCTTAGTTGTTCACTATTAGTGTATGAGCATTTCTTGAAATTAAAGTGTACCACGTGTCCCACGCAGATTTTGAGTTGCGGTTTACACAGGAGAGTGACGTTAACCCAAAGTATTTTTTTGGTAGATTGGATATTTGAAATTATACAGGGAAAGACAAAAAGTAGAAATGCCATTTTTTAAGGATGGAACAACTTCGTTATTTCAACTGGAATATCCTGTATATTTTAAACTACGATGAAATGTTGATCCAGGAATACCTACGTTTATCTACACAACTTATAGAAATATCCAGCATTTTAAAGATCACTGTTCGACGAATAAGAAAAAGTTCAGGGACCTGACAAGTTCCTGTGATTAATAAATAAGAAATCATTTCGTAAGAAAAAATCAAAATATTTATGTGGTCATTTCAACAGAATCCGAATTACACTTTTAATTGAGGTTCTTAGAAAATGCTCTGTATAATATTATAATTATTTTAAAGTACCGTTCAATAATTAAGTAGCTAACTTCTAAACTATCAAAAAAAAAAAAAAAACAAAGGTACTTTCACAAACGACCTGGTGAGTCCTGCTTAATTCATTATTGATCAGTCCAAATAGGAACAAAATAGTCGAAGTAGTTTTGTGCCCTGGATCCCTGAATATTAAATAATATGCTTTGTATATTTTTCGGATTGGGTGAGGATTCTAGCAGGATGTGGGTAAGAGTCATGAAGATGCACTAATTTCGAATGATTTTAATGAATTCTCCTCTGATATGGCCGAGGTAATTTTGGCTCAAATTCCCGTGAAAAGTGCTGATTTTAGAGACTATATGAAGGGTACGTAGCAACAGAACTTGCTTTTTGCTTTCAGACAGGTAGGTTTTGCATAAGAAAAAGATGCTATCGATACTCTTAAAAACAAGGCAAACAGGAATGTCTACTACATGAACATTAGGATGATCAAACAAGTAAAAGATCAATTAATGTCACCCTGGCGAGCACTGGAGAAGATGTAAACCAGTTACATAAAGTGATACGTGAGGGCAGTGGCGGATTCAGAATTTGATCAAGGGGGGTTGCTGCTATCTGTAAGATATATAAGTATATATATTAAGAATTTTTCAAAAAACCTCGAAAATTCACTAAGAATTGAAAATTCTTGTAACTTGCTTTTTAATTTTGAGGAAATCATGTCATTACTAAATGGATGAAGTTTTTAGATTTTCTATTAAAGAGTTATACCCAATTGTGATTTCCTACAAAAATCATGACTATAGAATTCTTCGGTCCGGAACGAAATATTGTATGTGACAGCACACCATAACAATTGAAAACTTCGATTTCGCCAAAGGGGGGGGGGTCCGGACTCGAAACCCCCCGTGGATCCGCTACTGAGTGAGGGAGTGAGTGGCTTGCATGAGTGGTTCAGTGCAAATATATTGACAATGAATGAGTCTGAAGCTATATGCACATTACCTTTGGTCTGAGAAGTATTCCGTGTGAGAACACTGAAGTAGCTGAGTTCTTGGGTGTATGTCTAAGCCCTAAGCTAACACAAGCATATTGATAATATATCTGGAAAATTATCCAGAAATACTTTTTTCCTCAGGAATTTATGCAAACGAGGGCAGTACGCATCTTTGAATCCGGGTTGGGCTATAGGGAGGGTGTAAGGAGATATTTCATAGAGTTTAAGGTTCTAACAGTACCATACATGCAGATGTATTCTCGAATATCTTCTCTTTGCCCACAAAACATTGATAGATATAGTATAAATAATATCTTCCATCAATACCCTACTACTGACATGAGGGTAGATATCTTAAGACTAGGTAGAACTCGTTTTCTCTGAACTACTACAGGCCACTCTCTGGAATAAACTATTGTCAAATATTAAGAAACTACCTACCTTAAGATGCAAGAGTGTTGTTAGGAATCATCCGTTGATTGGAGCTTTCTATAGCGTGGATGAGTTCTTGCCGTTTTACGTCACTTTTCGGTTTTTTACTTCCTACGGCGAATATTCTTATTGCGATATTGTAGAGCGGGGCGCCCTCTATCGTTTTTATTTCAAACGATTGCCTGTCACGTGTGTATTTAAAGAGCGGCGTTTTTGAATAGTCAGTTAACTCTCCAGTTACTGCATAAACTGGAAACTTCCTCTAAATCCCGATAAAACCCACACCATCCAGTTTGCTCGTAGAAGGCAACCACCCTTCGACGTGATCAACCTGGATGAACGCAACGTCCTCTGGCACGACACAGTGAAATACCTCGGTATCACCCTCAATAAACCTCTCCACTGGTGCCCCCATATTCAGAACACCACCAGTAAAGCCAGGCTCTTCTGCATCCAACTTTACTTACTGCTCAATCGACGCAGCACCCTCAGTCACAAAAACAAACTCCTTCTCATTAACTCTATCATCCGCCCATCACATCCGGTTCAGCAGTTTGGGGATACGCATCCTCAACCGTCTCCAATCCCTCAAATATCGTTACATCCGTGCAGCCATAGATATCCCATGGTTCATCCGTAACGTTGATCTACACCGAGATATTAAACACACCTCCCCTAACCCAACACCAACATGAACAGCAAAGCATCGCTGTTAATGGTAAGACCCTGCGAAATGGACGGCAGGGGGGAGAGGCAGGCAAGCCTAGGGGGAGTAAGCGGAGACCAGAGCTCGAGACAGCTCTGGCCTCCGATAACTCCTTCAAGGTGGGCTCACCTTAACCGTGTCCGCCGATTGTCAGTTTTGTCTTCGACATAATATATCAGATATAGAATGTCTATCTTAAATAGCACCACTGTGTGTTGTTATTGCTTTAATTTTAATTGTAATGAAATTTTAAAGTGTAGAACATTATATTTTAAACTGATTTTAAAAATAGTAAATACTATTGTAACATTATTTTAGTTTGAATTTTATATTGACGCCAGGAATTAAATTTATTTCAGTTACTTGAATAAATTTTGAATTTTGAATTTAAAACTTTTACAAGTTGATGAAAATACAGACTAACCTCATTACCTGAAGTATCAGATTTATTTTTAACCTTCCTCAGAGCTACATTATCAAAAATTAGTGTGGTTATTATACGTGGAATATAGTGTCTCAGTCGTAATATTTTTTGTGCTAGCATTCAAACTGTTAACATAATGTGAAAAATTAGGGTTGTGCCTTGTCAATTGACTGAGATTTTGACCGGAGAGATCTTGACCAGGTCGAAATCGGTCAACTTAGTAGGATGAAATGGGTGATTAAGATTCTAAAGAATATGAAGACAATGGCGAGGGTGGGTTTAGTGACGAGGATAATATTCCGTTATCTACAATGGCCAATGCTGCCAGCAGTCGTGACTCATTAGTATTGTTAGGTTAATATTATACTGTTATACATAATATTTATATCTCATTTCTATGTAATTACTCTACTCATGTCTACATTTTTTTTTAGAAAAAAGTGAAGAATATGACCGAAGCTTATTCAATTGACCACAAAAGATTTTGACCGGTCAAAATCCCAACCCTATGAATAATACTGGAATATATCCTCCTCGTTTAAAATAATTTTTAAAAGAATATTTTAATTCATATTTCATAATTCAGGTAATTCTAATACATTTTCAATATAATTGATTAGATCCATATACATATATAGTTAAAAATATATTATAAGTACGTTTTTTATATTCTTTTTGGAAGTGTAACTCTAAATAAACTTGATAATTATACCTAAACATTTTTGTCCTAAATTCGATAAATACACAGAGAAAGGACAGAATAGTTTTTAAAAATAAAAATGAGTTTTAGAGTTTATAATCTTGCAACTTTATTTTGGATCATACTGTATATTAGATTAAATCACAAGGATTTACCTAACCCAACCTCAAAGATAATATAATTATCGTTCTATGCAGGATTATGTACGGTTCATGTCAGGACAACCTGTCTACCACAATATTACAGATGTGAGAATATATGCCACACTGAACTAAGCTATTGCTCGAACCTACTGTTTATTTCATGCGAATCCTAAATTGCTGAATAATTGTCTGATAATCATATTTGACTGTCTTCACCATATGCCCGATATAGGCTCTCTATGTTAAATAGCATCACTACAGTAGTAACTACCAGTTAAAGAAATGTGTCCTTGTTTAGAAGTAGTTTACGATTTGATGTGCCAGTATTGCCAGTATAAAATCTAAACTGTTTTGACTCTAAATATAAAGAGGACTGCTGAAGTAAATCGACTGAAACAAAACTATTTTTAAAAAATAATCCCAATTTAAGTCAAATATTTTCAACTAATTGAGAACTAAACCTCCAAACTAATATAAATTCCAGGCATTTCAATCTACTTAATCTCACACCAAGATGCAAATTTATATTGGTTCTGGCGTTATTCCGCCTCCTTTGATACAGAATAATATTAAAAGCGTCTCATCATGAAGGCTTCATGGCTCTAAGAGAGCAGTGAACAGGAGACTAACCACTGTAAAATATTTAATTAAGTTTTAAATAAAGGTTGGTTTTAAAGTTATTTTTTGAAGTTTAGATGAAGCATATTTAATAACTCTAAAGCTGGATTCATAGTTGCGGTAACGTAAGAGTTAAGACGTAACGTTAAACATGTGATTAGTAATGGATTGCGGCTTACGTCTTACGTCTTATCGACTATCGATTATGTCCAACGTCTTACGTTACGGCAACTCTGATCGCACCTTAAGGCGGGACGGTTTTTAATTTGGAAAACTGTAATTTATTGGCTATACCGTGCTAGGAAAAACTATTATCATCAAAGTGTGCTTAATAGACAATAGATAATAGACTTTTTCCACTACTAACCTATAACATCGCCATTATTGACCGATTATTAACGCTAGAAATCGTTTTTCTCTACCTTATAAGTCATTATTGACCATGGTCAATAATAAGCCATTGAAATCCATTATTGACCGATCTTTGACCTTAACCGAATTTTGTTTGAACGCAGGTAACTTGATTTTTTAATTATACAACATCAATTCATTGTGGTTAGGCAACCAGATAATTATCAATACATATTAGATTACTTGATATTGTAAAATATCGATACAATCAACATTTTTTCTGCTTCCATCCTTAATTCGGGAGGTGTACACATAATATTATCACTAACATTTTCTTCGCTCATTTAAAAAAAAAACGCAAAACTCGTGAAATCTGATGACACAAATGAACACAAATTGACATTGACAAAGCCACCTGACAAAACAACAAAATATTTTGCCAATTCCAAAGCGCAGGTAACTTGATTAAAAAATATACTTATACCTACCTATAATTTTTTATAATTATTATTAATACTATAAAGATAAATGTCATATAAAAGTTTGTAGTAGTGGAAAAAATAATATATTAACCACGGTTTAGACAGCTTATTATAGCCCTCGCGGTTTTAAATCCCTCGTCGCTTCGCTCCTCGTGATTTAAACTCGCCGCTCGGGCAATAATGATGGCTGTCTAAACCTTGGTTAATAATATACTATTATTGCTTCTAAAGTATTACATAAGTACACTTATAGCAACTGAGTAAAGGCATTACAAGTATAAAAAAGTGAAAAAAAAAAAATAGAAAAGTAAAAAGGATTACCATACAAAAAAATAGAAAAAAATAGGAAAAAAATATAATCAATTTCTTACAGGTATATGCAGTATACAATAAACAATCAGCAAAAGAGAAAATTGTTAAATATAAAAATAAAAATAGAAATGAATTTGCAATGCAGATACGCTCACTTTATTCACATTTAAAAAGTAATGTACAACTGGTTTTACTTTATGTGGTATAATGGCGTTTAGAAAAATAATAAAGTTCTCAACGCTAAATACTACCTCATTATCAGAAATTAGACCCTGACGAAGAGGAGCACACTCAAAGAATACATGCTAAAAAGTTTGTGTGACATTTGAATTACAGATACTGCAATTTTCTTTAAGATCTATGGAGTAAGAGACTCCATCAAAAGTAGCCTTAAAAAAGCGACAATTTGCAGTTTGAACTTGAGAGAGAAACTTTAGATATTTAAATGAAATACCTTTAAATAATAGGTATTTTTTTGGCTTATCAGGATTTAAGACACGACTATAAAAAAGTGGGAATGCTGAAGTAGAAGCAAAAGAAAGGCCTCTCTGAACACAAACCTGTTTAAACCTTTCCAGCAAGTCACTTTTATGCTCTTTAAGATAAGCGCCGAAAAAATTATTTTTGAGAAAAAGGCATTCTTTACTTGTTGAACCCAGTTATAAGTAGGGTCGGCATGATTAAGCTGCAGCTGTCTCTTCAAGCAGATATGGGGGTATCTTGAGGATTTCATAGATAACAGTTTAATGAGCCAATTAATTGTTAATTTAAATATAGTTAGTGAGATGTGTATAACTCCAAATTCCAGGCGTACAATACTGTCAGGTGTATTAGGGGGTAATAAGAAGAGCTTTTTAAAGAAATTTACTTGAACACGTTCCAAAACCTCCATATAACGTAAGCTCCAAAGCTGAGCATTATTGAGTAAAACGCTCAAAATAAAAAAGTGTTAGAGTGTCATTTTAGTCGGCCAGCTGGTATGATTACATTTGGCTATAATGCCCCTAACCACCCCAGTAGCTTGTTTGCCCTTTAAGGCAGTGTCCTCGGACATGGAACTAAAAAGTGATGAAGAGGTAAAAGATGCCCCTAGGTACTATACATATTTTTTTGATATTTCCACCCTTTCATTTTTAAATTGAAAAACATGCTCGCTCCCCAGCGTGCCACCGCCTCGTGAAAAGATCATAATTTTTGTCTTTTTCAAATTAACCGTAAGTTCACTTAGATCTATGTAGTCTTCCAACATTAGTAATTTTCGTTTCATATCGATTTCTAAAGTAGACAAAATGACTGCGTCATCACAGCAAAGCAAGGTTAAAATGTCAGACAAGCTGTCAATACTAATACCCGAAAGCCCTCTACCTCGAAAGAATTCCTCAAAGTCACTCAAAAAAAGAGAAAATAAAAAAGGGCTCAAAGATTCACCTTGAAGAACACCCTCCGAAACCAGAAACTCCCTGGTAAATTCATAGTTACTTCTTGCTCTAAAGTTTGCGCTATCATAAATAGACTTTATAACAGAAATAATTGTAGAAAATAAGCCAAAAGCGTAAAGTTTTTTCCATAAAAGGTCATGCGAATGTGAGTCGAAAGCTCGTTTAAAATCTACATAAAGAGCATACACTTTACGTCACTTTAGACGCAAGTGTTGTTGGGTTGACATCATTAAAGTGAAGATATTGTCAGCGCAACCTCTCGGCTTTCTGAAGCCTAATAGCTGTTGAGTGTTACTAATTACAAGCATTATCAATCAATAAGTTATTCCGTAATTTATCCCATTTCTTAAATAATTCACGAAATGGGTGTTACGAAACAGTACAAAAATTTATGGTTCAAGCGTAGCGAGACGGGGTTAAAGTAAATGGTGAGTGGTAATACAGTCAGCGTTTGTGCATGAACGATTTTCGCGAAAACGTTCCTAACGTCGCCTTTCCTGATTTGAGATTTGGTTAGATATATCCCCTTATTATTGTGATCTAAACCAAGCTCTATGTTTTTCAGTCCAAGCCCTTTTGGATAAAAGTAATTTTTGCTCGCACGATATATTCCAGAGTCAAGTAGACCCAACGGTGTTGCTATCTTTCGTCGAATATTTTAGTCCCACTGACGAGCCGTTATACGGCGAAACGCGTCTGGGGATGAATCAGACGAAACGAAGCAACTAACCTGTAGATTTCGTATTAGCTATAGTAACATTTTAATTTGGTTTATTTAAGGACATTGCCATTTCAAAACGTAACATAATATAGCAATACTGCTGAAAATAAAAGTTGTATTTTTCCTTGAAATCCTGAGTTGGTAGATCATAAGATATTTTTATTAAGCGTATCAATATTATTAAAAATTCGCCAATTTAATCTGTTTCAAAAATTTCTATGGATTTTGCAGCTTGCAATTCCCTAATTGAAGGGTGGAAATTACAAAGTATGAAATTTTCTCCAAAACTTCGTTTTCACCATGTTCTTTGAAGCCTGCGTTACGTCCTATTAAAGGTCCCAATCGTCAATGGTAGTATTTAGAGTTTTAAGATCTATTTGTAGATGTGTCCAATAAAGTGAATTCGACTATGTTTAGGCTTATTTATCTTAACACTTTCAATTTGGCATTTAGACCTTTCCGACAATTATTTGTGTACTTTTCAGTTCATATACGTATATAATCCAGCTAACTAAGTTTCTTGCAAAAGACAATAGCTGTATTATCTGCTACTCTGATGATTCAGTAATATTAATTAAAGTTAAAGCTTTGCAAGAAGTACATAATTTGGCAAAAAACATATCACTTTGGTTAGACTATGGATCGATCAAAATACTTTGACTTTAAATGAATCTAAAACCTATTTCATCCCTTTCTCAATAAATAATAGAAACGACATTGATATACCGGATGCTTTAATAATGAAATAATATACATAACTGTAGCAGAAAAATTAAGGCAGTGTCAAACATAAAATATCTTGGGGAATATACAGATAAAAACCTGAAATATAATAGGCATATATCCAAAAAATCGGAAAAACAATCGATAAACTTTACCAATTACGTTACCAATTACGAAAATGTAAAAATTATCTACCAAGCTCTAGCTGAATCATGTGGTATAAGGAATTTTACACAAACTTAACGAAGATGATTATAACAGAAAGATCGAATTTTGTGAATTAATGTGCCAAATGTTTGACGAAGACCTTCATAAAAAAATTTGAACATCTTTTGCTAAAATAATTTATTCAAACTAAATAAATTAATCGTATTACCATTACATTGTTCCATCTATCTCGCAATCTGATTAACCGATTTCCCTCAATTAAATGCCGTTTGCAATGATGAATTCATCGATAGGTGGTGCCGTTTGATATTTCAAAGAGGTTTGCTGGAGTTGTGTAGCTAAATGGTAAAATTCTATTAAATGTGTTATTTATAATTCGGTGATACATTTCAAATTTAATAACAAAGTAAGTATAACATAATTAAGTCACTTAAGCCCATATTGGGCGTATAGGTGCATTAAAGTTAATACAACTTTTTTTAATACCTACGCAATTGATTATCATCAAAACAAAAAAAAATTAAAGAAAAATACTATATACTTTCCACAATAATGAGATCAATGTCTGGACCCGGCTCAGGACGCCACCACCCATTATGGCCAAAGAGAGTAATCTCGCAGAAAAATAATATACATAACCTAACAATACTGGATAGTACTTAATAGGTAATACTTTTGTACATATTACGCATATTTGCTTTCATTATTTAAGTAGGTATTAATTGAATTTTAGAGTCTTAATTTTTTCCGAAATAAACAGTCTCACTGTCAGCTTAAACTCTCTGTGATAACTTATATCTCTCATTGATAAAGGTAGTTGGTTAAATAACTTAATTCCCGTGTAAGTTATAGATCTAAGGAATGCTGTATTATTTGGTTTTGGCAAAACAAGTTGGTTGAGCATATTGGACCGAGTTACGTGATCATGACTTATTTGTGAATATATTCTACTTTTCTTTATAAAACAGACAGCAGCATAAACATAAAGACTTCTTAAATTAAACAGCTTGGTTTCTCTAAAAAGTACTTCTGTTGAAAACAACCTTGGCTTATTATACATAACTTTTATAATTTGTTTCTGTACATTTTGTAGAGGTAAAAGTGTTGTTTCGTAAGCATTACCCCAAATTGGGATTCCATAATTTAAGATTGACTTTACTAATGACTGATAAACCATTTTTATTTCTGGAGGATTTAATATTTGTCTAAGTTGATAAAATTTAAAAACTAATTTTCTTAACTTGTTGGTAATCATTTCCACGTGGGCATCCCATTTTAAAAATTGATCTATTTTGATTCCTAGATATTTTATGTCATTAACCTTACCAATAACCTGCGTACATTGGTCACAAATGTCCGGGCTATTACAATTATGTACTTTTAAAGAATTAAAATTTGAGGTATTTGTAATGTTCAGTGAAAACCATAAAAATTTTGTTTTTTCAGTATTAAGTGTAAATAAATTAGACCGTAACCAAGAGGTTATCTGCTGCAAACCAGCCTCCGCATTATTCCTAGTTTCTTCCCACGTCATACCTGCTACAATAAGCGCTGTGTCATCAGCGTAGAAAACGATCTCACCATGAACATTTAGAGTAAACATGGTGTTAATATAAATTTGAAACAAGATTGGACCTAAAACGGTTCCCTGTGGGATTCCGAATCCTACTTCCAATTCTTTACTCTGCTTACAATTTATTCTTTAACTTTTTGAAACCTTTGAGACAGGTAGTTCCTAATAAGGTCATTTCCCAATCCTCTAATGCCGTAAGCATTTAGTTTCCGTAATAGCAAGTCGTGGCTTACGGTATCTAATGCCTTTGCCAGATCCAAGAAGACTGCCAAAGGCCTCAACCCATTGTTTAGGGAAGTATGTATAGTGCTGGTTACTGGTTACATTTTTCAAAAACCTTAGCCACATTGCTTACTAAAGAAATTGGTCTGTAATTTCCCAATATCAAGGGGTCTCCAGATTTAAAAATTGGCTCTACAATACTATTTTTAAGAGGATTAGGGAATTTACCCTCTTCAAAGCTTAAGTTTATAATATGTGTAAGAGGCCCAGAGATGTAGCTTTTTGAAATTTTAAGTATACCACTTGTTATGTTATCAGGCCCAGGGGCTGCGTTATTCTTTAAGCTATTGATATAATTGACCACTTCCAGTTCGGTGACCGGAGACAAAGAAAGGGATTACATACAATTATTGTTATCATTACACATTTCTGGGGAATATCCTGTCTCAATGATTCTATTTTCTTACCTATTTCAGTAAAAAAGGAGTTAAACCGTGAGCATATTTCTTCTTATTATGTTCATCTTTAATTTCGTTAATACGTGTTTTAGTAGAAGTTGAATTGGTTGATTCATTAATTAACTGCCAAGTTTTTTTACAGTCTTTATAAGCGTCATGAATTTTTTGTTTATAATAGATTGATTTAGTTTGTTTAATGAGCTTGGTTACTTAGTTTTTACATTTTTTATAGGAATCTTTGAGATTATTGTTATAAGGACTCTTAAGGAAGTATTTTCTTATTGAATTTCTTTGCTTTATAGCATTAATGATATGTTCATTTATCCACGGTTTAAGAGTGTCCTTTTTATGATTTATAATTACATTTTTAGAAGATTTATTAATTAGACAATTATATTTAGTAAAGAGTTTTTGATAAGAACTCTCAACGTCCATTTCTGTTAGAACATCATTCCATGATCCTTTTTTTAATAATTGTATCAAAGTAGTATAGTTTGTTTTTTTTACGCGAAAGCTAGGAGTTTTTTCTTTGACGAGATCTACAGATCAAGAAAAATCAAAAGATATTGTTCGTTTTAAAATGAAAACCCGCAATCGCTTAAATTAATGCATGCATCTATGTAGAAGCCTATAATATGCGTATGTCCTTGTATTAATCACTATGCCCATGATGCCTAAATAGGTCTTAATCTGGAAAATTTTACACATAATAAATCCAGCCTTAATTTTATCGGATCATCTGTCTCATTAGTGTCATTTGTATTTGAGTTGTATTATATAAATGACCCTAGAGAAAATGAGACAGTTTAATTTCACCATGAATGGATTTCTAATTATGCCATTATTCAGTTTTAATTACATTTTTCCAGCGTTTTAAGCAAAATTCTATTTACAACTGTACTCTCTCTCTCTCTCTATAGAAGCTTCAACATTATAAAATATCGAAATGTTTTATTTTCTGGAAAAAAGCCTAATGTAGTCATAACCCCATTGTACTTTCAAGGCTATTTATATATCGACAGTAATTAATCAAACTCTGACCTAAATGTTACTTTCGCTGAATATTTAGAAGACAGAGAAAATAATACGTTTTTTTATAATCCATCATTCAAATTTTATGAATTTCTTTAAATGATTACAGTTACAGTGTCTATAAAAGTAATGGAAGCAGCATAGTAAGGGCTTTTTAAAATAAAATAGAATACAATATTTACCATGTTATCCAAAATCTATAATAATAATTAAAACCATTACCTACTTTATTAAAAAATTAGTAGTAGGTAATATAAAAAAAATATTGTTTGTTAGACGAAGCAAAATAGATTGCTCTTTAGACACTGTTGTTATGCTATGTATTTATTCCACAAAAATCAAATTTCAATCAATCAGCATATTACCACGTGCCTTTTTTTCATCAAACTGTAAAAAGAGTCAGTCACATTATTTCCAGCCTAACACTAATTGAATTTTAGTCTTGCACTTCAAAAATTTCAATTTTTAGGAAGTGTTTATTTGATTAGCGATTTCCGTCGCAAAAGAAAGCTGAATGTTGGTTTAATAAATTTTAGGGAATTTTCAGTCCATTTATCAAAAATCAATATAATGTTTTGTGATGGAAATGAAGCGTCACTAAATTTTAAATTAGAAGGCGTTAAGGTGATATAAAGAAACACAGCGGCGGAACGCCAGTACACTTTCTTCAGATATACATCAATATTATAGCTAGTGATTCTTTTTTGGGTATTAGGTATTTATTAGGTAATATAACATATACGATATGTTATTTGGAGGAGTTTTAATCTTGACTCAAGAATTCACATTACTCTTTAGCTGTCCCAAGAACCATACATTTCTTGTATAAAATTTTTAATATCATTTTCCAAAATTGTAGTATTCTTAATTTTCCTTAAGTTAATCTTCGAAGAAACAAATTGTTTTATATTCCGTATAGAAACACCAGTTCTTCACAAAATTCTCCATTTTGCAGGATATAGTAAAAAGTGCTAATTTTTATAGTATTGATATAATATTATACTATTGATATAGTTATTTTCTGCAAACTGCAACCACTAAAATAATTTTAAAACGTACCTAATATGCCACTTATTTCTTGTAATAATTCTCTGATTTAAACTACTTTTAGCGACTCTAACTTTTTCTAAACTTTAGTAAAAAATTGTTTCCTGTGGATACTCAATTACGTTACATGAAATACGTTTAAAATTTTAAGTAGAATCCAAAAATTGGATATTACATAGGGTGCCTATAAGAAGATATAACTTTATGCAATATCATAAGGCTTCTTGGATATTGGGATTCCTCCCACAACTAAATCCTCGTACCTAACATACTACCAAATCCACATGCGCCGTAGAGACCAGCTTTTAAATCCTCCCTCTACACCCATCGAAACCACACCTACCAATCCTACCTCCACGCCTACCACCTTAACCTTCATCTACCACAACCCCGTCTGCCAATGTACATGCGCAGTAGGGACCAGCTTTTCAATTCACCTACAACCAAAACCGCCCATAAATCTCCTTACTAAGTCTGACCTTGCAATCTCCATACTCTCTATTTTTGATATATAATACATCCATTAAATCATTAAATATCAAAAACAATAATGTCTGCCTCAGTTTAAATTGACACCCTCCTAGAATTTAGACTCTAGCAATATACGTTGTAAACAATTTAATACTTAGACAGACACCGCCTAATTTATCTAAAAAAGGAAATTTCGAGAAGCAGAAAGAAAAAGATTTCAAAAGTTAGAAAAGGTACACCTGAACTTGCAAACATTTAAAATTAGTCAAGTGTAATATGGCTTGTGCTTCGGCAAATATTATGTTATCCCATATGAGTGGTACTAGACAGCTAATGGATTTCACAGCTGAAGAACTAAAAATGTTCCCTCTGCAATATTTGATTAACTATGGTGAACCAATCGAATATGGTCCAGACAGACTACCAACATCAAACAAGAACTCATTTGAACTTCAAACTCGTTTACCATGTTTCATTCACTAAAACAACCCAATATAAGTGTTACTTTTGTAAAAAGATGCTAAAATTTGAATATATTGTATAGTAGGTATAACGCACAATAAAGTAGTTATTTTATTTTAATTCTTCATTTTAGCACGCCTCTGGTAGTATTGTGAGGCGAATCACCATCGCAACTTAAATAAAATATATCACGTTGTCTCTTGATCGTTGATTCGTGATGTACCGGCAAAGATCCACCCTACAGATTGTACAGTCAACACGGTGGTTTTTCTCGGTGCGTCATTACTTGCCCGTGTCTAAAACCAGTGTCGGCGTTAACCAACGCGAGGCCCTGTGCCGTGTACTTTTTGCGAGGCCTTCGCGGTTAAGATTTAATTTCACCTGTGACCTGAAGAGGTAAAACGTGATATCTTGAATAAAAATTTACCGATTAAGTAAGCGCCACAAATATAGCATAATTGTTTACATTTCTGTCTTCTATAAAAAGTTCAGCAAAAACTGCCGCCTCTACGCGGCCTGCATTGCAACTTAACATGTGAGGTTCCGCCGAGTGCATTATTTGAAAGGTAAAAGCCAGATGCCGCCAAGTACGATTTCGTACAGACATGAGCTCTCCCGCATCTATCTCTTTTTGATGTTGTCAAGATAAGAACAGAGCGAAGCTGTATCGACGCTTCGCTACTAGCGATCAAAAATACTAGCAATAGGTCAAGTTTTGGTGATATCAATTTCTAACTGATCCAGCCAATGAGAGGCAGAAAATGGGCTTTGAAGGCCAATAGAATATTTAAAAGAGGAACTTAGATAGAACTTTCTTAGCGTCCAGGTTGACTCTTAAAGTTTAACCGGGGGTATTATCACTTCCTTTGATCAGTGCCGGATTTACAATATTAGCGCTCCTAGGCACTTTTTTCCAAGCGCCCCCCAACAATTTTTTATCGGTGTGAAAAGGAGGTAAGGTTAAGGTATTATCGTATTATATATATAAAAGGTAAAGAGAAATTACACATAATTTTTATTAAAAATAGTGCTTGCCAACGTAGCATAAAAACACGTGTACTGAGTACTGCATTTTGTATACACTTATAATAATATACACTATCGGCAAAGTAAAACTTTGCAGGCCAATTTTAATGCAATAGAATAGTATGGTTATAAAATGCCTAAGATTAAAAAGAGAACGACAGCGATTTCCCCTATTCCCCTTCCAATACGACGAGAACAAACGAGAGTATTCCTTTCGCGCGGCCTCGGAACTGCTGGATTTTGCGACGTTGTCACGTAGACTTTTCGAACCTAAGTTTTTAATATTTTATTGAGGAAGACAACATAAATAATTTCATTTTTACTGGTTGATCGAAACCCTGCCCTTTGCTTTCGCGGGTGGCGGTACTATGCTAGACTTGTAAGGACTGGTGGGGGCGGCTACGGCAAGGCTCATATTCACAGAGTCTTTTGCATAGAAAGGAGTAAATTAATATTTAAAAGAAATGTATTCGCGTGAACAGAAAATTAATATAGTTTTATGGTATTCCAAAGCTGAAAGTGCCGAAGGTGTTGTTGGGCAATTTGCATTTGCGTACCCTGATCAACAGGTTCCTTCCCGCCAAACGATTATTAATATTTATAATCGTTTTAAAAAATCCGGGTGCATTAACCAATGTGGTAAATGCTATCACGAGGATCAACAAGCCCGTCCTATTCCTGAAGAAAGAGTCGAGAGGGACGAAAATGTATGCGCTTTTGTGGAAGCAAGTGAACCATGTTCCAGCACCCACATTTCTCAAGAAATTGGCATTCCAGACCGCACAGTTAGACATGTTTTAAAAAAGCATGGGTATAAATCCTATAAAATGAAAACTACCCAAGAAATTTTTCCAGATGATTTTATGAGGCGAATGGACTTTTTTGAGACCATGAGAAGGCAAATTGATGAAAATGAAGATTTTTTAAAAAATATTCTGTTTACGGTATAATCATCATTTTCTCTTCATGGTTATCATAATCCTGCAGTCGCCAGATATTGGTCACGGGAAAATAAACATTTAAGTGCGCCTTTGCGGACACAATATCCCCAAAAATTAAACTGTTGGGCGGGTATTTTGGGCGACAATATTGTAGGACCTTTTGTCATTGACGGCAACTTAAATGGGGAAAAATATTTGCAGATGCTGCAAGAGGAAATAATACCAGCTGTGCGTGCCTTGAATGTTAATTTCGAAGAAATTTGGTTTCAGCAGGATGGTTGCCCTGCTCACAATGCAAGGCGAGTTCAGGAGTTTTTGAGTATGACAGTTCCTGCACGGCTTATTTGTGGCAGAGGTACCATACCATGGCCGGCAAGGTCACCGGATTTGACTCCCCTCGACTTTTTTTTGTGGGGCCACTTAACTCAACTAATTTACAGGTATCCACATGAAAGGCCTGTAAATTTAGTTGACTTAAGAGCAAAAATATTCGACATTACTAATTCCATAACACCGGAGGTATTGTCGAATGTTAGGACGGAGTTTTATGATCGGCTCGGGTATTGCGAAGCCCAGCAAGGCAATGTCTTCGAGCATTTATTAAAATGACTTTTTTAGTTTTATACAATTTTAAGAATACTTATTGTTTAAAGTTATTTTTTAATTAGAATTACCATTAATTTTATTTCTTTTTAAGAATGTTCATGAGTTTATTTTTTTTTAGAATAACAGGTTTTATTTTACTTTTATGCTTAAGGCCGATAAAAATTTAAACACCTTAAAATTACTGTTAGTTGTATGTATTAATAGAACTACCAGTGATAAACATGACCGCAAAAAAACGACGTCGTAAAACATCGCACAAAATGCGATTGACAATCACTACTGCTCCAATATCTGGCTGATATGATACTGCCGTCGCCCGTCGCCCACCTACCGTGCCCGCTAGTATTCCCCTCTGCCATAAAAGCGTATTGGTCGGTGGAAGGGGAATCGGCTAGAGCATGATTTTGTCTGTCTTTATTTCTCTCGAGCCTTTGCCTATACCGTTTTATCACACTGAAAACCTCCGCATGTAAGATAAATGCTTGCCAATAGTGTATAAAAAACAAATAAAATCACTTTTCCATTAAACGTGACATTTACGCCAGCGCCTTCATTAAATAATTGTCTTTTTCTTGTTTAGTTTCTTCCTTGGTCTTTTTTGTAATTTTCTTCTTTTGCATACATTTTTCCCCGCTCTTCATAAAAATTATAGTTATCTGTGATATATCGAAAATAAATTTGTATCGACAGTTTGGAGTGACTTACTGGCTTAATCAAATTTTTTTAACACGTCGGACCAAAATGCAGTTAAAATTCGCATTTCTAATGAATTAAAATCCTTAAGTAGTCCCGTGGTCTCAGCACTTGTTATCGGTTTTTCAGAACTATTTTTGCATATAGTTGATAACGCTTCACAAAATCCATTGTAGGAAGTTGCAAGGGCCTTGCAAGTATCCGCCCTGACTGATCAACGAGATATTGATAAAGCTTTGGGAAGCATGATTTTAGAAGTTTTACCTTCTGTGGACTGACTGGTTTCTTGTAATTGCTTTTCCTATTCCAAACTATTTTTTAATATACTCCATCTCCCTGTAGACACCGAAAAAAATTAATAAACCTTTTGAACAAACATAAAATATTCGGTTACATCCAAACAACGAAACAACACTCTGCGGCTGCTGTTCCCACTAAGTTTAAGAAATGTGTAGCACAGAGCATAAGGTCGCAAAACGATTAATTTTTTTTATACGTGCTTGAAGACCACTATAAACCCCTGACATATTTGAAGCATTATCAAACGATTGTCTCCTGTAGTCTTCAATTTTGATCTGCATTTCCTCAACGGTGTCTTAAATACATTTTTTCATGTCGGCACTTTTATGACCACAGTTTTGAACAAATATTAAAAATCGCTTTACTGGAACACTGGTATCGGTAACATATCGCACAAAAAAACCAGAAAAAGCCACAAAAAAAAGTTAACTGATCTGAATGTGTAATAGCGGGGGTAGAATCTACACTAATGGAGTAATTCAGGTAAAGTTATCATTTCTTTTTCGTGTTCCCATGTATCAATTAATTAAAAAGACAATACGCCGGCGCCCCTATGGGGCTTGGCGCCCCTAGGCAATTGCCTAGTGTGCCTAGTGGTAAATCCGGCCCTGCCTTTAATACATTTTTTGCTGGAGTTTTTATACAGATATTTAAGTGTAAACCATAATGTTATATTTGTGACGTTTAATTTGCTAAGAACTCTATGAATCAATTAGTATTATTCTACAGTATTGCTGTAGGTTTATTCAATACTTTGTTGAATGGGTATCCTTGTTGGGAACGAAAAAACTACATACGATACAAAATAAATGCACACCATATATATCGATGTTTGGATTTTTTTAACTTTTATCCAAGCGCGAGGCTCTGGGCAGTCGCCTAGTTTTGCCACCCCTAAAACCGCTACTGACTAAAACCATATTTCATCAAAATACGAGATTCAAAAAGTCAAGACAAAGACTAAGTTTTCGTGGCTAGCGTTCGGACTTAATAATACATAACAACAAATGTCCATAATAACTTACCGCCAACACGATAAAAGTACGATAAAAAAAAATGGCTCTGAATAGAACAGTTTATAGGATTAATTTGAATTCCAAGGCACAAAAACGTTTAAAAACAAATTAAAGTTGATAGATCAAAGCAATTACTTTGAAATCAATGGACAACTACTTAAATTTCTTTGTCTCTGTCTAGCACGTTACTTTGAATTCAAGACTTATTGCGCAACCGCGCAGACGCTCTATTATATTTTTATTCACTTTTAATGCTATAATAAGTAAAGATGGGGAGTTGTTATTTTAAGCACGTTGTCTGTTAATCATTGATCCATCACGCACCGGCAAAGATCCACCATGTCGACTGTACATGAAGTGATCAAGGAAACTTGTAGAAACCCCTGCAAAAGGAAGTAGCGTCTCGCTGGGTAGAAAAGTGGTAAGGCGCTGCTCAGAGGTTTCTATAAATAAGGGAAAAGAAGGTGCGGATAGGCCCGCCGGAAGCAAACCGGTGAAAAAATTTTTGAAGCCACGCCCAAATTTTGTCAAGAATTCAGCGTCATTAAAAACAAGTTAACAAAATTAATAAGAAATAATACAAAATTACACAATTTTACCTTTCATTTACGCAGTTTGCTTTTCTTTAAAAACGGAATGTTGTATAAATATTTTTAACAATAAAGTTTAAAAAATACATTTTTATATAATTAATAATAATAATATCTCGATTTCTGTTTACAAGGAAATTTACAGGGGTTATAATATGTACAGCTGAGCAAGAGAAGTACCTTGTAGTTAAACTTTCTGTAAAGCAGAAAAGGCGAACTCCAGATATAGATAGCATCTAAGCTAAGTGATATCCATCCTAATCGACTTAACCTTGGACTTGATCGAAAAGTGGATTGGTAACAGCATTTTTTTAATCTATAGGCTTAGTGTCTATGCAATCATATAAACTCTAATTTTCGAACCTTAGGATTGTCATTTAAAGCAGTTATATCTAAATTAATTACATCCTGGCTTGCTTAGTAAACATCAGGTGTGTACAGTTATGTGTCTTGATTTATACTCGCGTGAAAGTTTTGAGACGGTCGGGGAGATAGTTGTACAGTCTGGCAGCATTAAAAGTAAAGCAGCGTTCAAACATGGAAGATTTATCATACCACGGAGTCGAATGTTTATGTTATGTATTATGTACATGGGATCTAAAAATCATTTTATGATGTAGATATTTGGGACTTTTCTGACATAAAATTTTGTGATAAAACCAGGCCTCATATAACTTCCTCCTGCTCTCCATATTCAACCACCTCGCCTCAGACAGCTTGTGTGATATTCTGTCGCGTTTACGAAGTCCGTAAATGAGGCGTAAACAGGAGATTTCTGCTTTTTGAAGTTTTTGTTTTTGAATTTACATAAACTACGTCGACGTGGTCAAGTATTGAGAGCACGAGGGACATGCAAAGTAAAGTTTTAAGTTTTGTGGATAGCTCGTGACGGGTACTTCAAAAAAGTTTTAGCCTTACGTAGGCTCTCTGAGTGCATTCATTGATATGTTGGTGATGAACTTATATGAAAACTATTTCAAATTTTTTATTTATGCAAAAAAGATTGTAAACTAAATAATTTTCTCAGAAAATTCCATTATATTTAAATTAGGAATAATTTCTTTATCTTAAATCAGTAGGTATGTTGTGGTAGGTATATTTTAAATAGTTAACTAGATAAAAACCTGGATAAGAAAATCGAAAATTCAAAAAATATAACTTAGATTTATTTCATATTCTTCTTTTACCTGGATAATTAATTCATTGTTTCTTTTTGTGTTAAAATCTGGAGTGTTTTTTATTATCAGGATAACTTGTTAAAATTGGATCGGATTTTTGGTAAAATAGGGTTTTGCCAGGCTTTATAATTTATATAAGTAGTAGTATTTAGGACAACGAATTTGCAGTGTAGAATAAATAATTCTTTAGCACAGTACTTTAATGGTGTTTTTAGTCACTTTTGACAGTACCTACAATAAACCAGTAAACGGGGTTGGAAACGAGAACGTCGATAAATCACGTAAAAAAACAATTCTCGCTCCATGTTGTCTAGTGTTTAATTCATCCAAGTTGTCAAGGCCAAATAAATTTCAAGAATTATAACTACAAAATGTACCTAATATAATATTTTAAATGCCTACATAAAAAGAAATATACGACAAAATATTTTTATTTTTGCGTGCTGAGGCGCTGCCTGAGTATTTCAAATACCCTACATGCTAATGTTTAATATTTTTAAATTTTACTTACCAAGAAAAATAACATAGTTAAGGCGGTAGGACACTATGGTGACAGACTTTCTAAGTAGCTGCAAAAACTAGGTACTAATAACGCTTATTTTCAATTTTTGCGGAGTAGGTACGTACCATTTTGTTCTGCGTTTTTACACTCACTATGTAAAGTTTTCTTAACGATCCTACTTTCAAATTCTATCATCCAAAGGAATTAAAGCCAAATTTTATAAAATTTTCAGTAAAACTTCTTGACTCGAAATGGCTAGTCTACTACAAAATAGTTTGAAACTACTATGCATTCATTAAATTTAAATGGTTTAATTAATTCTACCTTTTGAAATATTGAATGCAGTCGCTTAACATTCCATTTTCCTTATATATAATTTTAGGTTAATTCTGAAAATGTTCTACTTTCATCAAACCATGCGAGAAATAATCATTTTCTAGTAAAGCTTTTATTTTCGTTTTATTTGTGTTATCAAGTCCGAAAGCGAGGTAAACGAACATTAAATTTAATGCAGTTAAACGGGTTCATAACTGTCAAAATAATCGAAAATCAATATAACCCTCAGCGGTAGATCTTGAAATAAATTGTGAATAATTATAATTTCTCTAGCTATCACAAAGTCATTATTTATTTAGAATGACGAGTTATTTAAACAAATTATGACGATGTGGAATTATTGTAAATAGGGAAAAATATTGTTTAACATAAATAATAGGTAATGGAAAGAACAATAATGATGTAACTTTCGTCTATGGTCATTAAATAATATAGGCCTTACATATTTATTTTGGAACAAGTTATGTTGTTCATAATCCAAAGTATGAGTTGTAACCGTAAAAGTATACGCTCCTACCCCCACCTTAGTTTATGACCAATCATTTCATCGAATATTAATTTGATTAGTGTCTAAACATTAAAAAAAAGATCACGTCTGCAATGGAAAGCCAATATGTATTTATTTATACTTATTTAAATACTTGCCTTATAGGTTTACAAATTCAATTATAAGGCAGAGACAGAAATATATTTATTATAGAATATATATACAGGGTGTTAACGTGATCATGTTACAAACTTCTAGGATGGATAGAGTACAGGAAAGAAAAAGTTCATAATATGAACAAGGCCGGAAACGCTTTCTAAGGGAGTTCGAGCCCTTTGAAGATGGCCTTCATAATCTAGTTTTTGTTTTATAGCTCCGGAATTACTTGAGCTACCGCAACCAATTTTGGGACTGTTAGTAAGTTGATCTATTTGAGCCTACCAAACAATGTTAACTTTAACCAGTGGGTGTTGGGGTAAATTTGACCCCATTACTTTAAGGCTTTAATTTCTTGTCATTTTGACATCAGATTATGATTTTTCTATGCCTTTTATATAAAAAGAGTGCTGTCTGTATATTTCGCTAAATGTCACCGTTTCTTCGGAAATTGACTGAAAACAAGTTAAGATACAGAAATCTATTGAAGTCTTATGCCCATATTCTCCGTAATGTTTTAAGCTGGCTTAAAAAGAAAGCCGCTTTAAGATGCCGTTTTCTTAAGCACCGTTAACCTTAAGAACCGTAAGCTTACTTAATTTTAAGCCCACAATATTGGAGGCTTAATATCGGGCTTAAGATTTGCATCTGCGCATTTATAAAATTAAAAAAACAAACAGTAAAATCCAAAACTTTTAACAATTATTTTCAAACACAGCACAAACTGTAATAATAGACCTTTGCTTTTGTAGGCTTTAATTAGCAGAACTTGGCTAAAACTATACTGACATGACAGTGACTTATAAACTAATAAATGGATTACAAACAGGTTACAATATATAACACGTAAATAAGGTATCAGGTAATATACATATAGAAGTAATGCATACAGCAATTATACTACACAAAGCACATGAAACGAAAAATAAGGTTACAATTTACAATGTTACAAATTTCTTCCTCTGTACTCTACCACTTGACGGCCTCAGTCTCTGAGCAAAAAAGAAGAGAAAAATGCGACGTTGCCAAATCTTAAGGAGGCTTAATTAAACCCGACAATAATTGTTTCGGTGCTTACCTTAAATTAGTTAAGTGAGTTTAAGAAATGAAGTCAACTTTAGTTAAGCCAGCTTTTCTACATAACGGAGAATACGGGCATAAGGAAATCAGGTCTAAAGAACAATGAGATGAATTAGTCAGCTTTATTATTATGATAGGTAGTACAAAAATTAACTTAGAATAGTAGTTGCTAAAAATGCCTGTCACTGCGCTCAATAAATTTATTGCACCAGTTAGTTCCATTATTTGAATTTCTTCCAAGTTGTCAATATGAATGTTATAGCCCGGGGCACATACTACAGCTGCATATTTCATTCTCGACCTAACATATGTATTGTATAAGTTTATAATAGCCTCGTTGCTCATAAAATCCCTGATACATCTCAAAATAAAACCATGTGCCTACAAGCTTCAGTGACAATGGTGTTAACATGTGTCGACAAGGAGAGTTTATGGTCCAAAATTACACCAAGATCACTAAACTCTTGAATGCGAGTAACTAAATCGTCAACAATGAAGTATTCAAATATAACTGATAATAATTTGGTTGTAAAAGATAAAATATTTCACTGCTGCAACCTATTTGTCACACATCAACCAGCTTGAGATTGCAGTGAAGTTCAACACAGTTAGCTATATGTTTCTTACTCTTTCACATATTTTTAGATTATCAGCGTACAACAAGAACTTAACAGTAAGATTAGACCCATGTTATTAAAAGGTTAAAATGCACATTCCAGCACAAAATCTTGTGAAAAAGCAGAAAATTTACCTGATCTGGAACCATAGATTTGAACATATTAAGTGGGGGTTAGTTAAGTATGAATAAAACAAAGCAGCCAATGATGTAGAAAATCCAAAATTGGATAGTTTATTACGTAAGATAAGTAAGAGTCGATGATCAAGCCTATCAAATGATTTAGTAAAATCTAGGTTAATTACGTCTGTTTGAGAACCATCACATATCGCCTTCGCTACATCTTGAGTAACAATCATTAAATTTGTACACGGAAAAAACAGTATTGTAAATTTAGTTTAGTAAGAATTTTATAGTATATTTCTCTATAAAACCTCTTAATTTCTATAAATCTGTATATCATCTCTACCAAAATAAAATTGTAAAAAAATTAAAAAAAAATATGCTTAGCTTATTTATATAACATAGTATAATTATACCAGTACTAAGGTATACATTACATTTTACAAATGCCTTTTAGTTGAATTGAATAACCATGTTTTTAGTAAAAAGTAGGAAACTGTATTGTGAATTTTACTAAATCCTTTTGTTGCTTTTATTTTTTTTATTACATAAAGATACAAGCACAAAAATGGTTATAACGAAAATTAGTAAAAATTACTATATGTCTTTACTAAAATTTTTAATGGAATTTAGAAGGGTGTAATTATGGTAAGACTGTTTAACAATAAACTATTTGAATTTTTATAACACTATATTTGCAAAATATCAAAAGATATAGAAGCGCTTATAAAATGTTCGTAGGAAAATTCATATTTTACTAAATGAATATAGTAGAAACTCCTAAATAAATTACAGAAATAGTCAAAGCCGCGCAGTCCACCACTGCCGTCGCATTTACAGTTATGCCACCAAAGGGGACGTACCTCTAACTCTTACTCTTATGTGTTTTAAGTTCAAACTAGTTAATTTTGTCTCTGATTTTGTGTTTCAATGGTATTATGATGCTCTTTTATGTGGAGTTTGGCGGACTTTAGCAGAACCAAGAAAGAAAGACGAAATATATTTCATTATACTGTGTAAAAGCAAATCAAAAATGTTACAAAAATATTTAAATGAAACTACAAAAGGAGTTTTAAATATTTACTAAAATATTTAATTAGTATAACAAAAGTTGGTGGTAGAAATTCAATTCAAATTTTCGAAAAAATATCACAAATTTTACAATATTCATAGTAAAATGTGCAAAACTGCTTGGTAGTTTTTACAAATAATTATTGCAATCGTAACAATAGAAGCTAGAAAAAACAACAATATATTTTTATATTATTTCCACTCCTGTTCAATAGCTTTTACTGTAACGAATTTTTTTATTCCTATGTATTTTTGTAGCAACTATTAAAAATATTAACTCGTTTTTACTATAATTTTATAGTCTTCCTTAATATACCATATGGTTGTCCTATATAGAACTATAAAATATAGTTATTTCTATTATATTTTTGGTTATTTTTATAAATTTTATTTTCCGTGTAGTTGTTGATCTACCCTTATAGAAGCCACGTTGAGCATCAGATATTAAATTTCGTGTTTAATTTTGTATTCAACCAGTGAATTGTTCTTACCGTGATATATATAATACACTATAAAGAACAAGTATTTCAATAAGAAACTATTATTTTTATCGTTTTTCTCGCATAGTATAATATACAATTCGCACACTACTATTTCTATTAAAACTCACATTTTATGGTTCAGTTTTACAAGCATTTCACGAATTTTTTTTTGTCTTATATTGTTCCAACAACATTTGGGACATATGGTAAATAAGGTCGTATAAACTGAATATATGGGCCATAAAGAAGAGCAAAAGCGAATATATAATGCAGTTAATGGAATGTCGAGAGGGTCCTTTGTAAGTTGGTTAAGATTTATTTATTCAAAGATTTTACCAAACTCTTGGAATGTTTTATAAAGGAAAGTTTATCGAAGATGTTTGTATACATAATATTGGCTGTCTGTCCCAATAAAATTTTTTAAGCCTTTTTAAGAACCCCTGTTATTAAATTTTGGTAGTATATATTCAACACATTTGTGTTATGTATGAGGTAACTACGTTCCAAGCTTTGTCAAGTGTGATATAAATATTTCGCAGGAGAAGCTTTTTTAGAAAAACTTATTTTTTCTATAAACTTGTTAAAAATGGAACTTTAACCACAGTCTACTAGCCTTAAAAATGCTACTTTAACGCACTAGTGGCTTAAAATACCTACGTTAACGCACCAGTGTAAAAAGTAAAATGTCAATTTTTTCAAAAAAACGTCAAAAAACATTTCTATTTTATTTATTTACACTTATATCAATAGTACAATTTGAAAAATGAATTCCTTCCTCAGTTCTGCTATTCTTTGCGGTTAAGGAGGATTAAACAGAAACAGCAACATGTCCAGTTGATGTTAAAGCATCATCGGCTAATGTCGTTTGTACTGTAAGCAATTTTCGAGCAATAGAATTTTTATTTTCCAAGGAATCCGCGATGTACCCTTCCGCAACGGTTGAGGATTTCCATCCCCCATGCCGCTTAATTGTCGTCAAATTTGCTCCAGCATCGGCAAGTAAGCTAGCAGAGGAACGGCGAAAGCAATGCCCCTTATAGAGTGTTGAATTTGGAAGTTGCAGAAATCTTGCTATAGCAGCAGGAAATTTTCCGAACGTATTAAATCCGACCGCATTTCTGGTACATTTAGCTTTTACATATTTTAAGAAGAGCCGCCGATGTACGACATCTGCTGGACGAAGATCAGTATATTTTCGATAAAAATCCAAATAAAATTTTTCAACGATAGTGAAATTTCGTGGTACCTTGGTTTTGGTATCTGATATTTTAATAACTAATGAAGTCTCCATATCTTCCACGTTGTCAAAAGTCAACTGACGAAGCTCCTCCCTGCGGCAGGCACCAAATACTCCTACAATCGTAGCTACTTTTATCAGAAGGTACTCATCATCCGGTGCGCACTTCAGAAACTGCTCAATTTGGCCTCTAGTAAGAATTTTTTATTTTTTGGCCTGGTAACCCTCTCCTTGGTACGCTTCAAGTAGGCAATCAATTTAAAACCTTTGCTGATATCTACGTCGTTATTTACACGTAGCATAGCTTTGATCATTGAATAATGGGACCAAGGAGAAGATGACTTCCATACCTTTGCCTTTTCCTCAAAATAGGCCAGGAATATGTTTTCCAGTTTCCAGAAAACGCCTTTGTTTTCACACCATTTTATAAATTTATTATGAGCAGTCTCATATTGGATTCTTGATTTTCGTGGCAATAAATCCAAGGTAGCTCTGTTAGCAGCTTCTTCTATGTCTTTAAGTAGACCGATTTCTTGTATTTTTTGCATTTTTGGCAAATCACAACAGCCAGCGCTAGCGTTTTAATAAAACTGACAGGACCTCTCAAATTTTCAATTTTTCTGTAAACAAATCAGCCAACAATGATGGTTGCTAGGTTTTATTGACAAATGTGAACTAATTTAGTACAAATATACGATGCTATTAGAAACTACCTGGATGTAAGCGATTCTAAACATTTAATTTTCAATTATTGTATGCTTTTTATTGCTGTTTGTAGAAAAATTATTGTATGATATTTGTGTTAAACGCATTTTTAAGACACTCTTGTGGTTTGCAGAACGAGCGAAGCGAAACCTCCACATGCGTACCTTAATAAATGTACTTTTAACACTTATATCATAAATAACTATTCACTACTTAATTAAAAGAAAATGTTTTATTAAGCATATTTCTAAATGAACGCCAATTTCAAATATTATACCCCAACTTTGCCCCAAATCACCCTTGCTCCAACCCTTTGAGACAGCGAAAGTTTTATGTTATTATTACAGCTTTATTTCGCAAGTGAACCAATAATTCACAGCTGTTTAACTAGAGTCGCACGGGTCTGACAGTACAGCAAATTAAAAGAGCTACTGTACAGTATTGACTATTCAAAGTGACGAGTTTCTGAATTGGTTTAATTTCGGCTTTTTTTAAATTATTAGGTACACTTATTTTATTGCCAAGGAAATAAATTATATTCAAACCACTAAAAAATTCTCTGTATCTAATAGTAAAATAAGAGTACCTATAAAAACAACTTTACAGTGGCGGCTCGTAATTGGGCAGCCAGGGTCGGCAGGAGTGCCGAAGGCGTAAAAGTAAGTAATGCTGCATTGTGATCGAGACATTTGGAGTTTTTCAAACCGGTTAAATTAATTTTATATGCGAGTTTAGATGTTGCAAAATGACGACAAAATGGTGAACTACAGCATAAAATGTCTTAACATATTTTTTTAGAATTTTGTTTTCTAATATGTACTTACCATTATAGTAATTATTGTGACAAACTTTACAGTCGCGCCTGGATAAATGAATTAGAAAAATAAATTTTATCGCGCTTTAGACACGAAAATCCTCGCTCATTTCACACAGATGTTGGTAACAATCAAGCCAGGTCGAATATTTGTTTACCAAATAAATTAAGTTTTAGTTGACTTTTTCTCCTTTTTAATTTGAAAATAAAATGATTGGCCAACAAAACGGTTTAGTTTTGGTTTCAACACAGATCTATATAGCTATAAAGATCGGTGGTTTTACTCCCCTTAAGTCATGCATATTTTTAATACCATATATAAATAACCCGTACTCTCATTGTTAGTTAATTAAATTCAACATTTTAGAGGTCGGCCGACCATTGTTTTTTAATTTAGTTCCTTCATCGAATGACGAAAATCCACATTTTAAACTTAAAACATATTCAGTGGCGGCTCGTGGGTTGCCAGCCAGGGTCGGCAGTTCGGTACAGGCGTAGATCCAGGGAAAAATGTTGGAGAGGATTAAGGAGCGCCGAGGGTATGAAAAAATGTAAATCAAACATTCGTTTTTTATGATAATATTATGTAGTATCATATTTGGGGGGGGGGGGGGGGAATACAGTACTTCCGGTTTACCCGGATGTTGATGTTTTTATTAATTATTATTAAAATATTTTCTGCTAACTGTTATACTTTAAGAAATAGTCGACCGTTTCCATACATACCAACGACCCTGTATATCAACTTAGTACTTTTTTTTTTTTCATGTTATTTGTATGTATCATGTGTTTTTAAGTGTTGCCACTTGACGGCATATTTGAAAAAAATGTTGCAAAATATCATATATGCAGATATGTTAACATAACATACTGCCAGCCACACGTTACCAGATAAATATATTTGATTTAATCTCTTAATGAGGAAGGGCAAACCAAATTTTGATTAAACTATAAGTTTCTTTGGTATATCTTAAGTTTGTCGTGAGCGCGTGAGCTCAGGCCAATCAAAATTAGATTATCTTTTCGGCGTTCGCAACTACACCAGTTTTAAAATTGGATCGTCGTCGTGACGACGACTTTGGAATCCGGCCTCAGCTCTTATGGCAATCGCGACTAAAACGACGATTACAATATCGACTGATATACCGGAAAACTGCCATTGAAAAATATTTCAGGCAATTCAGAATCCGCGTGACATGATATTTTTCTATTAAAAGCTATGAATAAATAATATTTTGATATCGATTGGTTCTTTTAAATTTTCTAATATATTAAAAAAATTATAATAAATAATGTATGGAAATAATTTGCCTTCTTCCGGACATTTAGACATTCTTTTAGGAATATTGCCACAAATTTATTTCGGGGATAAGGAGGTAACTGAAGAGACGAAGCGAAATTCACGTCTTTTGGTTTAATGGCCTATGAAATATTAGCTTGCCTGCTTTTACTAAAAACAACATTAAGATATATGGGCCTAAAAGAAAGTGAAAAAACAAAAGGAATTCTTTAAATTATGGATGTATCTAGTTTATAAAAATTTACATTATAACATTAATATTTCCCTTGTTGCGGATACCACAAATTAATAGACCTAATTTTTCGACAAAAAGTCACACTATGAAATTTTGTGCTTGTAAGAAAATTCGATTTGTGATTAAAATATTTCGGTTCTATTTGCAAGGAGTTCAAAATCAAGAAATTATTTGTTTTCTTTTAATTTTTTATTTTTGTAAAACGTAAATTCTATTCTATTAATAAAACAAAACGTTGTCACTGAGAATAATTGAACCATTAGAAAGTTTGTAAGTCCCTAGTTTGCACCGACAGCAAAATTTTCGCTTAGCACTATTAGAGTAATCATAACAATTATAAAAATATTCTCTATCGGTAACAATCTCGCTTATTTAAACATTTCTTATTGTCTGTACAAGAAAGGCTTATACCTTTAGCAAATCAGTTTCCCGCACTTATAATACAGACATTTATAAAAGTCAGCATAATCGTCGCAGCGATTTGTCGACTGCGTGTTATTAGAAATCTTATATTCCCAAATAAACCTATTGATATTCGTCACCCCAGCGCCACCTGGTACCAGTCATTTATGTTTTATTATGTTCTCGAATACTGCCCTTGTCGCGTCGTTGCACGTACTTTTTGTGTTAAACAAACAAACAAATGCCTAAGACTAAGTGATAAAGTGATAACTGATAAGACTGTGCACAATAGTAAGTAAGTATATATTCTATATACTAAAATATATAATATTATATATTATTTTAAAGCATTTTAGTCGAGAGGCCAGCCACTCTCCGAAACACGTGTACAAATTGTCGGGGAATCGCTCGAAATCCCGAAATTAATATTAGAAATCATCGAAAGCACCACCATAGTCGCAGAAATCGTTGGAAATTATTTCGAAATCCCCAATCCCGAAATTCCGAAAAATATAATAAAGCTAGTAAGCTTTTTTTGAGAAATATATTTTATTTCTATAAAAAATATAGTTTTTTCTTTAAGCTGTATTTTTTTGTTTAAACGCTTTTATAAGTGAGTTATATTTTTAAGTATTTAATATATTTTATTTGTTGATATGTATAGCTTAACATTCTATATACCTTTTATAACCTTTTTTTTCAAAACTTAATCAAATATATTGTTGAAGTATTATAACTAATAATTACGTGTTTCTTTTTATTTTCGTTTTAATAAAGATATATTCCTAATATATAAATATAGGTAGTTTTTTTTGTTATACATAGAATTGTATATAGAATATTACAGAATGCCTTTTAGTGTCGAGCAAATTCTAGTAAATACAATTATAAGTTAATTCCATTAACGCCATATAATATATTATTTATTATATTTTGGATAGTTTTCATCTAAGTAAGGTTGTTTCTGCTAAAAAAAGAATCAACTATATGATAGAGCCATATCAAAATCAGGAACATCTGGCGAATCATATCTCATTGAAAATATGCTTTCGTAAGTGGACCACCCAGTATATCAGATATTCTAATACACAGTATCAGAACCTTCTTATAATAGGTATTAGAACCTTTCTTATATTGGGTATAAACTATCTTTTAAGTGGAAAAAACAGTATGATGTTCGATATTATCTAGATTATCACTGATATTAGCAATTCTTATAAACGGTATACAAAGTAAATTATTACCACTATAACCACATTTTAACAAAGCGAGATTAGTTACATAGTAGCGAACTGTCGCGCTGTCCAAATACGTATGCGGAATTCTAATAACTGATATAATAAATTTTATATCAGGTATTGGATAATTTGCTCAGTGATTTACAAGAAATTGTATTAAATATGAAAGCTCCAAATCCTACACACTTCTCTAGCGGTCACGAGAGAAACAATATTTTAGAATTACCGATCTAATAAAGTTATTGTCTAATTTGAGAGACTTTGGAGATATTGTGTTTTTACTCGATAATTCACCCTATAATATATGGAAGCTCTAACAAAATTTAATATTAATTAATTTAAAACTTAACTATTATGTTTTTATTCACATTTAAGGCTTTAATAAATAAAGATGGGGGTGTTGTAAATCACGTTGTCGCTTGATCGTTAATCCATGACGCACCGACAAACATCCACCTTTATATGTGACACACCTCTACAATACCACACTGAACCGTTATCAATACCTATCCTATATGATGAATAGGATCTTTACGCACTACGTCGGAAATGAGGTCCTTAAATCTCTACTTTCAACCCAAGTGTCATATTTGATAAGGATAGCATCTATACTAACTGACCCTATTACTTGTTCAGAAAACCTTACGGATATTATATATTTCTTTCCCACAAGATTGGAACTTTTAACACAGCGATTAAGGCTGTCGTATAAAAATTGAATCAGTAATACATTTTTATATTTTTTTGTAAAAATATTTTTTTTAATACGAAATATTACAAAACTTTTATTCCGTGCTACAGTTTAAAACAAATATATTTTATAGTATTTGTTATACCTACTAGTTTCAGTTGTTAGTTTAGGCCTCTGTTACTTTTACCGTTTGTACTACATGAAAATTTCAAAAGCTTCTAATAAGTTTTCAACAAATTCTCTGTTGATTTATCAAACCTCTTGTCCACTTAAATCCCGGCTTGGCTTTTGAGCAATAATTTATCGTCTACTTTACAGCTAGATGAATAAACCGTAGGCGTACCTACTTTAAAAACTACTTTATTAAGCAACTTCCCTATAAAAGTCTTCAACTATTTTCTCGGAAAACTTTAGAACATTTAGGCTAACTTCAGAACTTAATTGCGTAACTTTTAAACAATTTTTATAAAAAGAAATTTAACTGCTTTAGTTGTAAACTAAGAAAATGACTTTTGACAACAGTTTGTGCTGATTCTGATTATTCTAGACATTTAGATAGAAGCTTTATTTTCACTCTAAACATTTTTCCGAAATAGGTTTGATAAACTACTTTATCTCCGAAAATGAATAAAATTTTATGAAACCCTTTTTTCTAAGAATTTAACCCATGCGATTTTTCATAAAAAGCAATCCCTGTATAATATATTGAGGTCTGGCAGTATAATATAAAGACAGTATAATATCAAGTTTTAACCAGACAATTGACTTTCGGCCCTTACCTTTTTGCAGACAAGTTATCAATCGGGTCGGTCCCAAACCAAATTTATTCAAGGAGAAATGAACCGTTATAAAGCAAAAAACCGGGTTGGGTCTGTCGGTTTTAAATTTAATAACAATCGAATAATTTTCTTTTATTCATGAGCAGTGGCAGCTGATACATAAGTCCTACTGTAGAACCACCAATATTTTTAATCTTACATAAAACTCATTTTATGTACTGCTGACAAAGTCATTTAATAGGTCGCTTCCATAACAAAAAATTAGAATTAAAAATAGCACAAAACAATGGATAACTAGGGGTCTTAGAACCTCAGCAAAGAACCTTCGCTCACTTCCTATGATTAAAAAATTTACAAATAATAACGGATTACATCAATGGCTAGAGATATGTTTTATGAAGAGCGACTTGATTGATCGAGAAGTAGACAGAAGGAGAGTTGGTCTATTGCCAATGACATCCGCCACAAGAGGAATCACTCTCCACTGTCTGAGGGACTCCAGCTATCACTCAATGCTATTAACAACAATTATTGTAGAATTACCGGTAAATTAAGAAATAAGTTAAATTTTTTTTTTATGATAAGGCAGAGCACAGCAGGATAAATCCTTTATGGCGCCCTGGGAGCGGTGCGTGTGCGCAGGAAACGATTCACGTTGGTCTTGATTCATTGGAAATTACACTCGTTGGGGAACACGATCTCAAGGAGGTCGTTTCAAAGTGATGACGTTCTCCAGATGAAAGAATTTTGAAACATTGTCGTTCGAGGGACACTAAGCTCAACCACGTACTGATGGACTGCAGTGGCTCGTCGTGTATTTCTACCATGCACCGCTCTGGGTGGTATCAAGCGGGCAACTTCAGTTGAGTACTTGCCATGAAAATATTTGTGAAACAGACTCAAATCGCCAACCCGCCTTTGATGTTCAAGGCTTTTCAGGTTGTATGCCAGACTATGGTCGCCGATCAAGCGAATGGCTCTTCTTTGAATGGAATCTAGCAATCTCAGGGTATGTTTAGGAGCAGAGCCCCAAATATGCGTACAGCGATGGTCGAATTTGGGCTCATTGTTGGGGTGTATAGAGGTTCTTAGTTCGGAAAAGTACTCCAAGTTTCGGCGAGGCTGCCTTAGCAATGGCCGCAACGTGACTATGGCAAGACATATGACTATCCAAATTTACGCCCATTAAATGAAATGATGAAGCCAAGGGAATCGAGTGCCCCGCTATAACTATATCCGGTTTCTCAACATAAACTTTTTTGGAAAAAACTGCCGCCTGGGTCTTTTTAGCGTTAAATTCTACTTGGTTACTGTCATCCCAAGACAGAATTTCTTCCAGGTCTTTGTGGAGATGTGAGCCCTCTTGCTGCCTATAAAGATGTGCAATTGGCAGCCGATGTCCGAGCATCCAAAGTAAAAGATGAAACAAGTGTGCTGTCATCAGCGAAGGATTTTTACTTTTTTCCAAAAGATAGTTAATATATAGTAAGAAGAGGGTGGGTGACAATATAGAACCTTAAGGGACTCCGGCGTTGATGTTAATCCTGCTACTGACCCAATGACGTATTTAAATAAGGTGTCGTTTTATTTTTTTCTACCAATGTATATGAAGTTTTTTTGGTAGAGTGTTATGGAAGCGATGAAAAATCTTATACCTATGTGCAAGAACGATTTTTTGAAAAGTTTCCGGGAGTGTATGTTTCAACTCGACTGGCGACTTATAAAGAAACTTAGGGACAGTGGGTCGGTGCAGAATTAAAATAAAGAGTAAGAAATCCTTTGACGGAAACGATGCTGTTGCCGTTTTGCATATGCAGTATGTCGTTGATTTCGTTTTGATCATTAAGGAAACGACCTCAACATTTGCAGATTCCCCAAAAAGTCAATTTTAAAAAATTTTAAAACACAATAAAATTAAACCTTTCAAGTCACATTTCAATCAATCTTTAAAAGAGGGAAAACCAACAAAACGACTAAATTTTTGTTTATGGGTTGGGGACAAAATTTTAAAAGAAAATAACCACTAAAAATGCCTAAACCCGTGTTACCGAAAAGACAGGTGGCAACAAGTGGTGTGAAATTCTAGGAATTGACAGATGACGCCGACGCTACATGCAAATTCAACTTTCAAGTCAGTCTGATTGTGCTCTTTGAACGTGATATAGAATAATGTTATATTTAAATTGAAATATAAAAACAAAGCAAAGTTCTGTAAAGTGCCAAATGAGAGTGCCTCTTATGAGGATCTTGTTAAATTGGGTAAACATATTAACGAAATTTAATGGAAACCTTACTAATAAGTACGCCACTTTTAACAATCTAAGTAGGTATTTACATGGCTACAGTTTTTCCTTTAGCTTTTAATTTATTCTGATATAAGCTTATAATATAAATGTATTCCTTTTTTATATAAATACATAGGTACCTACCTACATATTTTACTTCATAGATCTCTAAATAAATATACGATTAATATAATACTCATCATTTTCATTCTTTTATATTGTTCCAAAGCATACTTTTATTTAGTTGTTTAGTGTTCTAAGTATACATATATTTATTATGTTATTTGTTTTGTTAACATATAACATTTTGTTACATTAAACGTATTATATGTTTAATTTACTAAATCGTAAACTATATAATAGGTGTGTCATTTTGTTCAACTAGTTATAATAATAGGTGTAAAAAAATCACAGGGTTTTCCAGTTCTGTTGTAACCATCATTTTGTTTATAAATAAACGATAAATAATACTCAATACTTTCATTCATTTAACAAACCTTTTCCAAGCGATCTGAAGATTTATATATATTAGGGGCTACTACTTTCGGCTTTGATTAAGTCATTCAATCATGTATCAAACTAAGTTGAGGTTAATATTGTAAAACGTCTTGAATGCATAATTTTTAACATTTTAATTATAAACGCCCGGTTAGTTTGATACGGAATTAAATGACTTAAACAAAGTAAAAAGTATTCTAGCCCTGGGTAGAATATTTAAATACACTCATTCTAGTAAAGTCACACCCAAATAAAATAAAATTACACTACAATAATATGATATTTACACTAATTAATCACAAATTACCATTGAAAAATGGTTTACTTACGCCTCTTATTATTTCTTTTACAACCTAGAAGTAGGTTTACAATATATGAGTTTAATTTACACTCGACAGTGTAAATGTATTAGAAGAATTAACATTCATCAAAAAGTAAAAAAACCATTCAAAAATATCTTTTTTGATTATTTAATATATCCTATTGAGTGTGGTCCTATAATAATATGTACCACCATTGAGTGTTAAATTTAACACTCAATTTTTTACTGTGTCTGTGTATCTCTGGGTCCGCTTAAAAGAACTAACGTTTCACCAAACCATTAAGTATAATATTGATATTTTAAAACAGAGAATTTTGGGTCGGTGTAAATGATTTCACTTGAGGAAATAAAAAAAAGATAAGACCACATCAGACACATTTGTATTTTTTGAGCAACCTATATAAAAAATTCTAAGCATAGACCGTATTTTTTTAAGAAGCAAAAGCTTATTAAAAATGATTTTTTTTCGAACAATGAAGTTTTAGGTCCATTTGTCCTCTTGTGGCCTCTATCCGTGGACATACTGTATACAAAAATTTTACTCCACAACACAACAATGGTTTAGCTTCCAGGGCAATTAAACTACAACAAAATCCCGGAAATTCTAGATGGTGCCTTAAATCAAGCGCTAATCGAGAAGTGCATTAACATTCTACAAATACTCTTCTCGGAATATTATTCGAGGCATGCAACGCAAAGTTTATCCTTAAAATTGGGTTGTTATGTGAGAAGCTTATATTCCAAGTGGCAATAAAGAGTTTAAAAAAGAACCAAATATTTGATGTTTATGTCTACAGGGTGCAACATAGCAATGCAATATTTAAATTGGTCAAATATTTATTTTAGACTCACTAACAAAATTTTAATAATTTTCATGCAGCCTTTCAAAGGTCTTTAGGGAATATTACCTTTTATATTCCTAAAATAAAAATTATACGAATTGAAATGAATTATTTTAACATGTAGATACCAGCAAAAACTTTAATTAATTTTGTCAGTGTCAACTTCAAACAATGCTTGACCAATTTTTTAACTGTTAACACTATTTTATTATAGTTATAAACTCTTATACATCTGTAAAGATTGCCAGAGTTAAGCGATGTAATGCAGAAAACGTTAGCATCCGAGAGGTAAAGTATGTTCAGAGATATATAAAAGTGACTAACTGATCCCTATTAGGAAATACCCGGGCTAGCTGTAAAATTGAAATAAAATAAAAATAAGTAAGACATTAAATAATATTCTATTTATGTTTAAATGTGAAATTACAAGTTATTTTATTATTAAAAATTATATTTATGATTACAAAAATATACAAATTATTCGGTACT
The DNA here is from genome assembly GCA_963920685.1 of Polydrusus tereticollis. NCBI lineage: Eukaryota > Metazoa > Arthropoda > Insecta > Coleoptera > Curculionidae > Polydrusus > Polydrusus tereticollis. Next base: position 141,734,597 of record OY987328.1, read on the forward strand.
AATAATAATTATTCACTTAATATATCAATATCATTATCGCTTTCATCATCTGTTCTAATTATTATTTGTGCTATATTGTTTATATGGATATAGGATTTTTCCACTTTTTCAACATGTGTAACAGAATTTGGCCAACTTTGTGAAGGGATGTTAAAAACTTCAGTTTCTATAAGCTCAAGTACACTGGAGTTAATAGCACATGTTCAATGGGATTGAATATACAATGGTATGGTGGAAGCCTTAAAACTGTATGCCCTAGATTTTTTGCATAATTATCACAGAAGTATTCCTTTTGTAGTTTTAAACTTTGTAAAAGCTCCATTAATTGCCTTTTCATACATGTAATTTTGGATTGTTGCTTTTGTGTCATTTGAGGAGGGAGTCTTGGTCAACTGCCTACTATGGTAGCGTGCATTCGCCATTACAATTACGCCATTCGGAGGTATATTTGGAATTAGCTTGTTTTTAAACCAAAATCAAATAAATCAGCAGTGGTGTCCTCATAGTAATCTAGAGAAAAATATTTGATGTTTTTTGCAGACAGAGAAAGTCTATTTGGAATCCATCCGTCTTTAGATCCAGCATGCAAAATCGTAATTCGTTTACCTCTTTTTGATGGCGCGCTTGTTTTATACTTGCCGCTTGAGTTTAACTCAACCCTTTTCCGGGGTATCATATGTGTCGAACCAGGTTTCATCCAAGTTAATAATCGGCCTTTGCTGATCGCTGTAAATCCTAATTTTTTGTAGATATTCGGATCGGCATTCCCGAATTCTACTGGATTCCATTAAAACTTGTCTTTTGTTAATTTTTTTAAATCTAAAACCCATGTGTTGGATACACTTCCATAACGTTGTTCTGCCACATTTAACGCCGGTTTTATCTCTTTCAAGCCTCTTAATTAAATTATCTAATGTAGGCACGCCTTGTTCCTCGTATAAATTTTACGCCATACTATATCTTGATCACTTCTATCTACCTTCGAAAAAATGCCCATAGAAGTTCTTTTTTTCCTCGCTAAAATGGGATTATTCACAATTTTCCATACAGTTAATGTTGGAATTTTTGTTAATGTGGCCGTTTCTTCTAATGCTGCTTGCTTGCTGACCGCACGTTTTGCTTTTCGACGGGGTTATGTCCTGAGATACATTGAGCTTGCACATATTTTTCATGACTCACACACGATTAAACAAACGCTATATATTACACTCACAAGTAAGAATAATTACTAAGCTTAAATCTAACTAGAGTGGCTATATATACAGTCTTTGGAACATAATTTGTTTTATGGAATTAACCCTTTTGAATCAGGTAAAAATCGGTGTAAGATCACCAAACTATTACTTTAATAATGAAATTACGTCTTCCGGACTTGCAATTTACTTAAAGATATTTTTAAGTACGGACCATAATTTACCTGCATTTATTCATTCATTTGTTGTTTGTTTATGGCCACCCTTGGGTAATCCCATTCAAAGGCAAAGTGTAACTTCCTTATATCTCTGGACAGGCTTTATCCGATGTTTGCAGTATATTATCCAGAGGAGATAAGTCGAGTAATATCGACGAGAATCATTCAAAAAAGTAGAATTCTTCTTAACAAACAAATGGGATTGTGAAAGAGAGGACGAAGGTATTAAATCTACAGATGAAGAAGGTAAATATTTAAATATTTTGCTACATGAAGAAGAAAATAAGGGAACCACAAGTACTAGGCGCAATATCGGAGAGGATGTGGGAGAACAAAATAATGTCTTACGCATAAACATAAATATTATTATGCCTAAAATCATGTATAAACCTCAAGTATATGCATATTAATATGTACTACTTGAAAGTTATTTTCACTGATTTATAAATATTATCCTTATAAATGCCATAGACTTTGAGAAGTAAGAATTATTTTAACTTGAACAGTGACTTTTGCAAAATATTTGATTTACCAATGTACCTTTACCGTTAATAATGAATCTACAGATCTACAAAAATTTGAATTCTAGAGTGAAGAAAATTAATTTAGGTTTATTCAAACAAGGATGCAGTGTCTCCAAAAAGTCAACGTGTGGGATTTCATTTTACGACATCATATTATTGGCCACTTTCTTAAACTAGAATTTAGTCGCACCATATTTTCTTCAACTATTTTAAAATGAAATTCCTCCTGCGTTGCAAAAACTTTTTCGGGACACTCAAGGAATTTGGTTCGAGATGGACGGTTGTCCAGCTCATAACTCCGCAGTAGTTGGGAATAAGTACAAAATGTTTTTAAGGGTAACGTTATTGGACTAAATCAGACACTTAGTTGGCAAGTTCTAGGACTCCCAATCTTTTGCCGAATGACTTCTTCTTGTGAGGACACCTTAAAACAACACTCTATAAAAATATTAGATACAAGACGTTTAAAGATTTAAAAAATGTTATTACTGTAGCTTGTGAAAGGTTTCTCGTGTATTACGTTAATAAGAAATTTTCAAAATAAACTTTATGATCGTCTAGAGCATTGCGGGGAATCTCCTAGCAGAAATTTGGGGTTCTTTAACCATTTCATTAAATAATTGTCATGTTTAGTTTAACAATTTTATTGTGCATTACAAAGTGCAATTTTCTAAATATTCCCTTAATTACTAAATAAATCAAGTAAAATTTAGTTTGTTAAATTTAAACTTCCTTCAATAAATCAAAAATGATCGTTCTATAATTAACTAGGCCACGCATTATTAACTATTTAGCGTAAGGGAGAGTGGGGGATTTGTGCGCAGTGGGCAATTGTGCGAATGGCGTTTCCCGCGTAAATATCGTACTGACAATTCCGGCAAGTGCCGCCACCTAGCAGATGTTAATTCAGGTTGAGTAGCGTGGCGAGATCGGCTTCATTTCGTTTACTGTAAGCACGCCGTGAACATATCTGTGTACAATTGAATCGTTTATTTCAGAAAGGGGCTAACTAACATTTTCGGCCATTTTCAGTTTTTTAGCTCATTACATTCTTTTAAGATATATGTGCCTTTTGGTGCAAAAAGGGACCATCTTCCGTAAATACAATGTCAGTAAATTCAATCTAATTTCAGGCATTTATTTGAGAAAGGTACCAAGTGACATCAGTTAGTCCCTTTTTCATATAAATGGCTACTAGCGCTACCGAACTTTATGTTCGCATGAGCTGTCAAGTAGAATAAACCTATAAATATTGTAATATAATAATAAATATTAATATATTAATATAATATAATTAACCTATTCCGATTCCTTAAAAAAATTTCATTTATTTCAAAAAGGTACTAACTGCATTTTTTCAATTTTCTTCTTTCTCCGTCATTATCAAAAAAATTCATGGTTTGCCATAAAAAAATATCTAAACAACTCCGTCTTAAAGTACTTATGTCAAAAAAATATTATTATCATATTTTTCTAAACTGTCAATAAGTTTTTACTCATTTTCTCAAAAGTAACAAAATGTTCGATAGTACCTTTCTGAAATAAACGATTCAATTATTTTGTTATAATTTTGGGGGTGCGTGAAATAAGAAGGTAAGCCGAGAATTCATTTCATATTATTTTGTAGCATACATGGTCGTATTTAGAGTAGTTTTAGGCACCTTTTGATGTCAAATAAATCTTTGTAGGCATTTTTTTTCTCTGTTGGGACGTTATTTTAACTGGTGACGTACCGTGGCGGTAATTGTACGCAATACTGCGCACAATTACCCATCAATGTCTGAAATAAGGATTTTAAAAAGCGTGAATATATAGTTTAGACCATTAATAGTTGAATCCGTTCCAACTGATACACCGCTCGATGAAAATCAAAATAACAGTATTCATTTTACACCTAATACAGCTTCCATACTCGATCCTCAACCCTCTACATCTCGAGAAGAACGCCAATTAACACCAGATAAAGCATCAATACCCGAACCTAGACCTACTACATCACGGGAAGAATGTCTTACTTACACAAACTCAAAATCTATCTACGTCGACAAACTCATTCTTTACCTTTGCTCCGATTCCCAAAAAAAAGCAACCAGCGGTCAAGTGGAAGTGTCGCGATAAACTTAGTTCCGAAATACTAACAGCAACGCCTATAAGAGAACAATTTTAGATAGCTCAGAAGAAAAAAAAATCAGCGGCAGGCTAAGAAAGCTGTAAAGGGTGTCAAAAGAAATTTAAGTATTTTGAACGACAAAAAGAACAAAAGTTGGTGAAAAAAACAAAGCTGACGGAAACTAGCGATGAATCTGACGCTGACCTCAGCTTTGATCTCTGCACAAATCACCGAAATAAATTGATCTCTGTGATGACGACATGCAAGATGATTTAGTGTCTTTCGAGAATTTGACTAATGCTGACAGGTCTAAAAATTCTAATGAAATATGTGGCATTTTCAATGAGTTCCGTCGTGACCGAGAACTGTGGTATCGGTGCGTCAACTGGAATCATGCAGCTGGCCGCGATGCTGACCGTGCTGACGGATATACCTGTGATCATTGTACTGCGATTTAAATAAAAACTTAGTTGATGTTACTGCATATTGTTAATAAAAATAGTTTCTCATTGAATTGCTTTATACACCCCAATTTTACCTTTATTATGTACTTAAATCAACAACTCAGTTACCACCCTATTATGCGCACAATTCCCCACCATCTACGTACTTATTACCCCATGGGGTGGGGAATCGTGCGCTTTGTATTTACTGTGCAATTTACTTTGTTACTTAATTATAGAAATGTTTGCGAGAATATCCTTTTACATAATGAAAGTACAATGACTCTTGCTTATATTTATCTGAGTATCGGTATTTTAAGACCAACACTTTAGTCACAGGAGCACATTGTGCTTAGGTGCGCACAAATCCCCCACTCTCCCTTAATTGTGTGACGCCTAACGCTACGCACTTTTTACATGTTTTTTAAATTTCAAAAAACTCTTTAAAAAACTTATTCCCATTTGGTTTTTAACAATAATTCAAATTGGTGAAATAATTCTATATAATATTTAAGTAGACGCGCTTGTTATTACATTGTCATCGCAGATCTAATTTCATTTGAATCTAGATCTTGAAATGCTTGAGGTAACACGATGATTGGTAATTTGTTCTTTAAATACTATTATATCCTACCGGCAAAAATCGAATGGATTAAGATCGGGTGATCTAGAAGGTAAATTCCATGTTCATGAAGCCTTAGCCAACGATCATCAACAAACCCAAGAAGTTTTGCGGTAACTTGTCTTGTACTGTTGCAACGAAATTAATTTGAATTCGAAATATTTTAGATTAATTGGGGATAAGTTCAAGTACATTTGAAAACACTTTGTACATATAAGAGCCTCCCTTAAGAAACTAACATAGATTGCAAAAACTAGTTATTATACAAGGTGTTTCGTTTAAAATATTAAAGTGGCTACTACTATTAGTAGGAGCAGCAACACCGCATATCTATAAGTTTAAGCTCGATAGAACATCCCGTTTATGCCAGAAACTAAACTTTCGGACCGTCATGTCACGTTGACTGGCTTGGAGTATAAACCGCTAATTGTTCATCGACCGTGAACCACACTGTACATACATGAACTTCATTCATTTTGTGTTTCTTTTACAACGGGATAAATTGACTCCAGCAAAACCAAACACGATATTTCACTTTATGTAGAAATATGCGGAATTTTTAGGAAGAAACCAAACTGTTTTTGTCATAAATAGGGGTTTTATAACGTAGGTATAAAAACATTCGTAAAAATGTCTGTTTTCTGTACTTTTAGATAAAATGCTTTTTATTTTGAGGTTTCCAGGCAATTCTGTATAAACCAGTTTTAACTAAAGGATAATAAATTCGGGCGAGGGCGCAAGTATACACGGCAACACGTTTAAAACGAAAAAGTTTTTATGCAAACTCTGCACGTTCTGGCTTAGAACGTACAAGGGTGACAAATTTGGGGGATGTACCGGAAGGTAATTTGTTGCGTATAAAATAGGGTTTAGTGACGGGTAGAAATGTTGGTGGTGCTATATTAAACTTATTTTACCTAATAACGTCGTTAAAGCCATCACGCTGAATGTTGTTGTCAATGTTTGTGGTACTTGTCTTGAGTGTTTTTGGATAAAATATTTTTAGTGAGTGAGACGGGATTTCGGAGCCACAGTAAATTTTGGAATAGTTCTATTTACTGCGTTTCACCGGCTACAAAAAAGAGAAACAACAAATTAGGATGATAATCATTTCATCATTTACCGGTATCATAGTGATCGAGCGCTAACATCTGTATACATGCGAACACCTGCCGAATATTTGTAACTGTTCAGGAAGAATCCAGCGGATTATTGGCCGCGTTATGTCACAAGGGACGAAACTATGATTTATCACTATACCTAAAAGGCAAAATTTGGGCCATTATTTTTGAAGTTTCTTGGAATGCGAAAGGAATTCGCCTGATCGATTATCACGAGAATTGGAAAATCGTCACTGATTTACTCTATATCTCAGGCTATATCTCAGAAACTGGCAGTCATAGAGCTTCCAGGTTAAATCTTTTTTAATAGAAGCACCCAAAAGGAAACGTTGGAAATTTCTTTCGAATTTGTAAAAAGTCCGCAAAGGGGCGTCACACTCATGACCACTGGAAATATTAGAAATTTCTTCGTGTTTTGACTAAGTAAGAAGTACCAAAACCATCTTTGTTGTCAATCCTTACATATTTCGTTATAATTTTTATCATGCACAAAATTGTTTTATCTTGTGAAATAAAGTGGTGGGGGAAATATTTTTTACATAAAGTACGATTACTCCCATTTGGCACAACCAATTTTAACAAACTTGATCTCATTTAAGAGTGCAACACTTTATCTATAGATTGTGCTTTTGTTATTATATTCTTGAAGTTTGCCTTCACCGCTAGATGCCGTAACTGAAATATAAACAAATATCAGGCTCTTTCGCAACAAAGTTTGATACAATATAGGCCTGCTTTAACAAGATCTAATAGAGAATTACATTTTTAACATTTCCTTAAAACCCCATATTCGTATGTTTTATAGAACCGGAGTTATTGGCCAAAATAAACTACATAACGTAATCTACCAAACTTTTTCAAAAACACCAAGGTCGCTTCTTATTGAGTTACACTAAGCAATTATCCGATTTCTTAAATCTTCTACTTACTCTGCTGGAGTGGTATTAACTAATTACTTTAGATAGTCCCATAGGAATTAATCCAGGAGGTTTAAGTTCGGAGATTAAGCAGGCCATAAATGGGGTCCACCTCGACCATCGACTTAACACGTCGTTCGTCCAACTATACTTGCGTGCGGAAAAGTATCACTTTGCGCACTTGTTAGGAAAATAACTATATTCGAACTAAAAATAATTTACACATAGTGATGAGTTATAATAATGCAAGTCCGGGTCAAAAAAGCACTTTCAAATAAATTAGTAAGTTTTTCCAATCCAAAAACTGAGTTCAGGTAACTCATAAAATGGTTACAAAATAAGGGTTTGTGGTAATCCCAAATGTGTTTAAAATGTTGATAAAAAATCTCTTGCTGTGTTGAGGCGAACCAAAAGAAGCTGAGTTATTGTAGCGTTTTTAAATAAAATTTGTGATAATTCGTAGTCTCAGTTTGAACAACATAGAAACGTGCGTTAAAGTAGCTCTAATTCTGTAACCCACGACATCGGTAAATCCATTTTTGTCAGTGTACATCCTCCGGAAACTGTGTAACGCTCAGATTTCATTTTTAATAACAGCGAAACACGCGTTGCAACTGAAGTAGCGTGTGTTCCAAAAAGTTGCGATACACCTCGCCGGTAAGTCTTCCTGGTAGAAATGCCAGTAAAATTAGCCAGTCACCCACAATTCCAACCTAAACGTTCAACGTGAACTGACCTTGAAAACGATCTTCAAGTACCTCATGTGTATTTTCTTCAGCCCACACATGATTGTTGTGAAACCTCCTTATTGCATTTCTTGAGAAATTCGATTCATCGGTACAAATAATCAGCGTCAGTAGTTGAGGGATTTGAACCAATGTGTGCAAGAGCCATTGGCAAAATGCAATCCGTGGAGGAAAATCAGCAGGATGAAGTGCCTAAACGCGTTGTATGTGGTATTACAACAAATAGTCACTAAGAATTTTCCAAACAGTTCCATTACAATTTCTCGAGTAAAAGAACCTGGATCTTTCTCTATCATGTCCAATACATTCTCTTCCGCTTGTACCGTTTTTACTGTCCCTTCCTGGTCTTCTACTTCGTTTCAATATGCCTGTTTGATGAAGGCGTTGAAGAATGCTTTGAAAGGTTTCGTTTATTAGGTCAGGAAATCGTTCAATGTACAATCGCCTAGCTTGTAATAAACTGCCATCAGCAAGTCCGCAAATGAAATGCATGTCAGTGATCCCGATGCTCGTATAGCGATTCATGATAGGGTATTTCACTAACAAAAGTTTAACTATTATAGTCAGAAAATACACATCAAACAACAAAACGTGAATGAGAACCCTACAGTTTGTGCCGTATGTTTAACATCCTGTATATGTTTAACACCCTGTATATGTCATACTAGAGGAAAATGATGTCGATAAGTTTTATCCAATATACTTCTTTAGCCAGTAGGTTTGAAAGCTATAAAATAGTTAAGTTCTAGAGCAGCTAGATTGTTACTGAAACTTTTATATCATATTGGTAAGAATATATGATACGTTCGTATATAAAATGGATATCTGAGAAGGTGGAAATCGAATTTAAAAAGCATATTTTAAATATGCCAAGCAGCATCCGATACGCAGCAAAATTTTCAATAATGGTAAAAATTTTATATATCGTAATCCCATGCCATTTCAAACTTTGGGATCATTTTTCAACGAATGGAGCAGACGTCCATAAATATTATTGTGCAAGCTGATGTAGGTGTGATAAGGTGATAGTATCGAAAGTGGGAGTTTGTGCAATATTTCAATTAAATTTTAATGCTGATAAGTATCTGTGATATTTTATTATACAGGGTGACTGGTAAGTAGACGTATTCCTTTGGGGAGGTGTTTGTAGAGCCTATTTGCAATTGAATTAACCATACTACCCTCTATGCAAAACCCACTGGATTTTGAGATATTTTCATGTTTATGTTTTTTCGAAATTCTCGTACTATGACTACTAAGAATTTGAAATTAAGGAAAAAAATTATCATTTTTGTAAATGTTCCAATTTTACGTGTTAGCTGACACGCTAGTGCAGGTTATAAGGTAAAAAATATGGCAAAGAAGTAAAAGAAATAAAAATACAGGGGCAAAAACGAAAACTTGTAATAAAAACATGTCGACGACTTATACATTCATACCTACGTATTTCTAAAATTTGATAATAGATAAGACGTACAAATAATTTTAAAAACTTCTCTGGTTTAATATCTTTCAAATGAGGTGTAAAATTTGATTAATTAGATAGTCATTTGATACAGAAACTAATAATACTAAGTGCAGGTGCTACTTTTCTACGTCTATTAGGGTTGGGCATAATCATCCGGAATTTTGTTTTTATGTAATAACTTTTTTATTTATGGACCGATTTTATTGAATTTTATCTCGTTTGAGAGAGAATGGATCAAGACAGACCGCTAATGTCATGTTTTTGACATTTGTTAAAAAATCAAAATGGCGGACATACCTTAACTTGGTTAAACTTTAAAACTTGCTGGAACTTTTTTGAATCATACGGTATATCTTTACATGTAAGATTCTGAAAGCCTAAGTATTTCTGAATAAAACAAGAGGTTGAACATGCAAATATGCTAAAAATTGCCGATTTATGACGAAATAAAAACTTGTATGTTTTAACGTGTTAATTTCGATTTTTTTTTTTTCGTTTCTTTTAAAAATCAAGTCAGCGAGGACAAACATTAAGGCAAGCGATGTTTCTCGTTGCTATGCGTTTTTGACAGTTGCAAAATTTCACTGTGTGTGTGTCGTTTTCAAAAGTACCGACATCGCCGCTTGTGTAAGGGTGTTATTTTTCAGTTCATATTCTTTGTGTACTTTGTTAAAGATGGCAATGTTTGCAAACCCCGAATATGCTGATATTTTGTTTATGTATGGTTTCTGCAACGGAAACGCTGCTAATGCCCAGCGGGAATATGTGCGTCGATTTCCAAATAGACGCATTCCTCATGTCAGTGTCTTTGGGGCAACCTACCGACGCATCGCTGAAACTGGCACTGTTCAAAGAGCAGAACGTGTAGGAGCCCCAGGCAATCCTCATATCGATGAAGACATTTTAAACAGATTTGAGGAGGACCCAACAACAAGCACAAGGAAAGTAGCTACTACGCTTGGTGTGTCACAGTGAAAGGTATGGTCAGTGATCCACCGAATGGGACAACATCCGTACCATTATACCCCTGTACAAGGGCTAGAGGAGGGTGATCCTGTACGAAGAGTTCAATTTTGCCGATTCATGTTAAATGCTGATATTGATGATGCAAGATTTTTGTCGAGAATTTTGTGGACCGATGAATCCAAATTCGATAGAGAAGGTATCACTAACTTCCATAATCTACACTACTGGACAGAAGATAACCCACACGTTAAAAAACAAACTAGTTTTCAAAGAAAATTTAGCGTAAACGTGTGGATGGGAGTTATTGGAAATAATTTAATCGGTCCCCATTTTTTGCCTGATTAGCTAAATGGCGAATCTTATGAGTACTTTTTACGTAACCATTTGTTCGAGTTACTAGATGATGTGCCTTTAGTGAATAGACAGGGGATGATATATCAGCATGACGGATGCCCAGCGCACTATCGTCGAACTGTACGGGAGTTGATGGACCAGTGGTTTCCAAACCGTTGGATTGGAAGAGGAGGGCCGATACCATGGCCTGCCAGGAGCCCTGATATAACGCCCTTAGATTTTCATGTATGTGGACACATGAAAGAGTTAGTTTATGTTACCGAAGAACCGACGCGGGAGGAATTGATTAACCGAATAGAAAATGCAGCCGTAATCCTTCGTAATAATTTCTCGACTCGAGTTACAAGAACAGAAATAAGAAAACGGGCCCGTGCTTGCATAAGAAATGGAGGGACTCATTTCATCAAATTTTACACCTCATTTGAAAGATATTAAACCAGAGAAGTTTTTAAAATTATTTGTACGTCTTATCTATTATCAAATTTTAGAAATACGTAGGTATGAATGTATAAGTCGTCGACATGTTTTTATTACAAGTTTTCGTTTTTGCCCCTGTATTTTTATTTCTTTTACTTCTTTGCCATACTTTTTACCTTATAACCTGCACTAGCGTGTCAGCTAACACGTAAAATTGGAACATTTACAAAAATGATAATTTTTTTCCTTAATTTCAAATTCTTAGTAGTCATAGTACGAGAGTTTCGAAAAAACATAAACATGAAAATATCTCAAAATCCAGTGGGTTTTGCATAGAGGGTAGTATGGTTAATTCAATTGCAAATAGGCTCTACAAACACCTCCCCAAAGGAATACGTCTACTTACCAGTCACCCTGTATTTTTTGCAAGAAGTTACGACATAAGGGTATTTTAGGCACGCGATGTGACAATTGTCCTACGAGGCGAACCGAGTTGGTCAACATATTAAGTAAAAAATTAGTGATTTAGAAGACTTAAACATTGAAATTGCCGCAAATGAGGCAATGGTGAACCTTGTCCCTCATCTATTTTACAAAGAGAAATATCTCAACGTACTGTTTTAGGTTACCCAAGCATTAATTTTAATAATATAAGTAACTGTATTTTTAATATTTATAATAAATAGGTAAAATTATAGTATGTGTTTAGTTTTTAATTGTAAATGATTACTTTTAGGCACAGCGTGCTTAAAAAACTTTTTTCTACAAACGTGTTAAAAATGAAACTTTTAACACTGTCTACTAGCCTTAAAAATGTTACTTTAAGGCACTAGTGCCTTAAAATACCTACTTTGAGGCACTAGTGTTAAAAGTAGAATGTCAATTTTTTCAAAAAAACGTCAAAAAACAGCAGCATGTCCAGTTGATGTTGAAGCAACATCGGCTGATGTCGTTTGTACTGTAAGCAATTTTCGAGCAATAGAATTTTTATTTTCCAAGGAATCCACGATGTACCCTTCCGCAACGGTTGAGGATTTCCATCCCCCATGCCGCTTAATTGTCGTCAAATTTGCTCCAATATCGGCAAGTAAGCTCGCAGAGGAACGGCGAAAGCAGTGCCCCGTATAGAGTATTAATTTCGACCGGATTTCTAGTGCATTTACCTCTTACATATTTTAAGAAGAACCGCCGATGTACGACATCTGCTGGACGAAGATCAGTATATTTTCGATAAAAATTCAAATTAAATTTTTCAACGCTAGTGAAATTTCGTGGTACCTTGGTTTTAGTATCTAATATTTTATTATTTTAATAACTAATGAAGTCTCCATATCTTCCCCGTTGTCAAGAGTCAACTGACAAAGCTTCTCCCTGCGGCAGGCACCAAATACTCCTACAATCGTAGCTACTTTCATCACAAGGTACTCATCATCCGGTGCGCACTTCAGAAACTGTTCAATTTGGTCTCTAGTAAAAATTTTTGATTTTTTGGCCTGGTAACCCTCTCCTTGACGCTTCAAGTAGGCAATCAATTTAAAACGTTTGCTGATATCTATGTCGTTATTTACACGTAGCATAGCTTTGATCATTGAATAATGGGACCAAGGAGAAGATGACTTCCATACCTTTGCCTTTTCCTCAAAATAGGCCAGGTATATGTTTTCAGAATACTTTCCAGAAACGCCTTTGTTTTCAAAATATTTTATAAATTTATTATGAGCAATCTTATATTGAATTCTTGATTTTCGTGGCAGTAAATCCAAGGTAGCTCTGTTAGCAGCTTCTTCTATGTCTTTGAGTGGATCGATTTTTTGTATTTCTTGCATTTTTGGCAAATCACAACAGCCAGCGCTAGCGTTTTCATAAAACTGACAGGAATTTTAAAATTTTTAAGTTTTCTGTAAACAAATTAGCCAACTATGATGGTTGCTAGGTTTTATTCACAAATGTGAACTAATTTAATATAAATATACGAGGCTATTAGAAACTAGCTGGATGTAAGAGATTCTAGACATTTAATTTTTAATTATTGTATGCTTTTTATTGCCGTTTGTGGAAAATATTGTATGATATTTGTGTTAAAAGTATTTTTAAGGCACACTTGTGGTTTGTAGCACGTGTTTCGTTCGTTTTGCATATTTCCACATGCGTGCCTTAAAAATGTACTCCTAACACTTATATCATAAATAACTATTAAGCACGCTGTGCCTAAAAGAAGGTTATTTAAAAATTAAAACGACAATCAAAAAGGGGTTATTGTAAAACGTCAGTAGAAAAAATATATTTAATATTACCAACCCTAATATGTTTTGTGTATAATAAAGTCAGTTGTTTAAAGTGTTAGAAGGTTGGTTTTAACTATTTCCATGAAATTTTGGTAAGGTAATTTGGGGATGGGGAGATATATTTAATTATTCTTTTCACCCCTCTCCCTAGTTTAAGGTGGTTAGATTACTTTAGAGTTTTAGATGAAATGATCTGTTACCCCATTTTTACTCCATGTTTCAGTTCCGGCGAGCCACATTTAATTGTTTAAAATGAGTTAAATGATTTAGTGCGTGATTTGGGTTGTTAAACCAACAGTCAGAACTTCTTGGTTTCCGTCTTAATGAGTGAAACTTACTAGCCAAAAGAAACGAAAAGTACGACTTTCAGGAAAAGAAATTCTACGTTTCCTGCATTTTACAATATGGAAAATGTGTCATGTGCGTGTACTGATATCGATGATTGAATGCAGAAACTCAATATCGAGCATTTTCCTTGTGAGTGGCGCTTGTTTATAGACTCGCCAAAATTAAGTTTAGAAGCTGTGTTATTACATAACAAAAATTTAAAATCATCTATACCAGTTGCCCATTCAGTGACAATGAAAGAAACCTATGAAAATATGCGCATCATTTTAAAAAAAGTAAACTACAAACGGTACAAATGCAGATATGTGGGGATTTAAAAGTTATAGCAATTTTAGTGGGGAGGGAGGATTTACAAAATATTGCCTCTTTCTTTGTTTATGGGACAGTCGTGCAGGAAATGAACGTTATGTAACGAAAATTTGGCCGGAAAGTAGTGAAGGGTGAAGGATTTAAATACCTAAGACAAGTATTTCCCCAGTTAAGTGACGCCAAATTTGAACAAATTAGAAAATTGCTGGACTCACCACTCAACAACTCAGGGCTAGGTACTCATTTGTAAGTGTAGTAAGGGAATTTTTAGGCAACAATATGGATGCAAACTACGAACAACCAGTTAATAAACTCTTCGACTCCTATAAATCGCTTGATTGCCGATTATCATTAAAAATTCACTTCCTCCATTCCCATTTATCATTGTTTCCTGAAAATTTGGGTGCTGTCTGCGACAAGCAGGGTGAAAGGTTCCATCAAGATATCAGGATAATGAAAGTTTGGTACCAAGAACGATGTGACCCCCATAAAAGGAAAAAAAAATAGAATTAATGTATTTAAATAAATATTTTTGTGGTTTCCTTTTTTCTTAGATGTTAACTTAATATAAATTATAGATATAGTTGATATACATGGTTAAAAAACTTAGAAGTAGAATTATTTTCATTAATTTTTGTTTTTAAGTCATCGTTTTGATCCGTCAACTTTAAATTGATTTTGAACGTTTTTGTGCCACAAAATTAAATTTAATCCTAAAAATGTTTCTTTTCAGACCCGTATTTGTTATTATTTATTAATTTCAAACGCTAGCCACTAAATTTTTAACGTTTACGAATTAATTTACTTTGCTTTGACGTTTTGAGCTTCGTAATTTTGATTAGATTTATATGGTTTTAGTCACGTGCAACTAATGACGCACCGGCAATCATATAATTACTAATTAAAGTTGAAAAATAGTCCATTAATTTTTACAGTCCCTGTATAATACAAACTCCTTCTTATAAGATTATCCATTTATTATTACCCATAAGAAAAATAGAAAAATGGCTGAGTTGTGCACGATGATCGAATAAAACAGTTTTTAATAATAAACCCCACCCTCTGTCACTAAACCCATTTATCACTTGTCACAATCGTATATATTTCATTATTAACTCGAACTGTGGAGAATGCTAATGGTATCTATTGTACACATAAAAACAATGTAAAAATCGATGATAAATTATAAGTCCAGACATCAAGATTAATTAATGTATCACCACAATTTGTAAATAAAAAACATGTTTCATTGGTATATCTTTTATGCTGTCATCTCTGTTATTTCAAAAGTTTTGTTAAACATTTAAAATTACATTAGCTTACTCGGTGAAATGTTAACACAACATTTTTTAGAAGAGTTCTTGACATTTATGATGGATGAGTTCAAAATTTGTTGCAGAAATGCTGGATTGATAAACTCGTTTATAAAGTACGAGTACTATTTTTTTCAATACACTTACTTAATAGAATCATCAACCACGGCATTCTTAATATTTTAACAAATCAGATCCTAAAACACTTTAGTTGGAGGCAGTGGTGTCAATTATGATATATGATTAGTTCGTTATAGGTATTGTAGCAATTCTAAAATTGCCTCTATTGACTTTGTGGGGAATGTAGATTTATCTTTGATTCGTATAGTAATATTTCCACAAAAGTGCATATTTCATAATTATTTTGTTTGAAAAATTGTTTATTAGGTTGTATCATATTTGTTTACCGAACGTTAGTGAGAGTATGGGGCGAACGCACTACTTCTGCGTATCTGTGGTTGATGGCCCCATTAGTTGACTAGTTCGTTGCTGACAGCGACATGAGTTTTTGATAAAACGAACCCATGAAAGTGGGTTTTGAACTGGAAGGCGGCTGCTTTTTTAATATATTATATATTTCCATAATAATACAGCATCAAAGCAACACACTTAAGGCTACTGTGTGGATCCTTCGCCATGGTATGCATAATATCCAAAACTAATAAACCTATAGTATAATCCTAAACTTACTGTATTAGTTAACAAAAGAGGAAATAAAGAAATAAATTCTGACTAAGGAAAAAGAAAAAGAGAAAAGAAATGCACATCAGTACCTAAAGTGCATTTAACCAAAAGCTCTAGTGAGCTAACAATACAATAATGTACCGGTAGGTACGTAAAATTTGTTTAGTTTTTACTAAATATAAATATTAATGACAATATATTAATGTATTGGATTTATATGTTTTATCAGTTTACTAAATCTATAAATTCGCGTGCTTGAAACCTAGGTAAGAAGAGATGCAACTTGTTAAAAAACTTTTTAATTTTTTCTTTCTGAATTTGCTCCTTATCTCTATAGGGATATGTACATGTATGTGCGAGGATAAAAAGTGAAATAATCTTTGACCAATTTTTTTCTTAGCTTTCAGTGTTGTAGTTTGTTTATTTATTTTATGTCTAGTGTAATGTCCATGATTAATTGTTTGTAGCTGGTTCTTTTTTTATGTAGTAAATAGAGGATTTTAAGACGAAAAATTTGATTTATATCCTTGGCTCTCCTGATAGAGCAAATCGCTGGGATAATATATTTTTTTCTTATACATAGTATCTTTTATAAAAAGTTTTTGTACAATTGTCAGCTTATCCAAATGAATTTTATACGCAAAGCCCCAAACACAAATACCATATTGTAAGACTGACTATAAAAGTGAATAAAATAACGTTGTTAAATTTTTCAAACATAAAATAGATCCTAATTTTTTAAACTTATATAAATTTACCGTAATTCTTTAAATATTGTATTTATCCACTTCTGTTTCTAGATATCTAGTATGATTGTATATGATGAGTATATTTTAATTTCTTTGGTTAGGGACATTTTGTCAAACCAGTTTTTTACCTTTATTAGGTCTTGCTCTGCACTTGCCTTAACAGCCCTCCAAGATTCTTCTGTATATATAACAGCGGTGTCTACTAACCTGAACTAACCTAAACTATCTGAACAAATTATTTATATACAGGGCTGCCCAGAAGTCCGGAATAAAATTAATATAGCCTTAACCTGTAACTTTTGGGGAAAATGCTCGGACACGTCAATTTAGTTTTATATATGCTCACATTTTGACGTTATTCGTTTGTTTATTTTTATAGACATTTGTCAAAGATATGACGACATCGATTTTTTTTTAAATGGAAACATACAGCTTGTGATACGTCATTTGAAAGCTAGTATCTCGTACAGTATGTTCATGAATTTCGGCGCGATTCTATCAAGCTAATTCAAAATGGCGACTGTTAAAATTTAAAAAAAAATCCCTATTTAAATAAGCGGAAATGATAAATCATTGATGTTTTTTTAACTTTCAAGGTAAGAAATCTTTATTGTTTCACGTTCTGACATTTTGTGACATTGTAAACTTGTAAAATTAATTTAGGTATTTCCGAAGTATTATTTTACAATTTTCTAAACAAAAATGGCTTTGTCGGAAAGGCAGCGTATCGAAGTCTTGATATTGTTAGGATGTGGAAATAAAATAAGAAGTCAAAGTGAAGTGTGCACTTTATTTAATGCTAAATATCTGGAAAATCAAATTTCACAGGGCACTGTTAGTAAAATGCTCCACAAATTTGATGAACATGGCACAGTAAAGGACTTGCCTAAGAATGGACGGCTTGGACGGCCACGATAGGCGACGATGAAAAATCGGATATTGCATTATCTCTGCAGGATAATCCGCATGTTTCAACAGTTTCCTTGGCTCAAAATCATGATACATCTAGAGGTACTATTGGACGATTTTTGAAAGCAGAAAAATTTTAGGGCCATTATTTTTGGAAGGAAACCTCACAGCTGAACGGTACCTGGATTTCTTAACCTTCGAGTTGAGGCCTGCTCTAGCTGTAATTTTTCGCAACAAAGTAGATCCAGATATACCTAATGAAACAATTTGGTTTCAGCAAGATGGTGCTCCCCCCGCATTTTGGTATCAATGTGAGAAGATATTTAGATCAGATATTTCCAGGTCGCTGGATTGGACGACGTGGTCTTCAGACTTAACGCCTCTAGACTATTTTCTTTGGGGATATTTAAAAGAAAAAGTTTACCGAAATAGGCCAATTACTATTGAAGATTTGAAAAACAAAATTAGATTGGAGACACGTAATATACCGGCTGAAGACATTTGAAATTCAGTCGACGGAATTTACCATAGTCTGGGAGCATGCCAAGTAGAGGGTGGAAGACATTTCCAGCATTTGCCACGTTAAACCACCTTTTTGTTGTGTTTTGTTTTGCTTCGTTACATTTTTATTTTTTTTGACAAAATAAATAACAAATAAACGATAACTATTGTTAAGTCACAATGTCACGAAATGTCAGAACGTGAAACAAAGGTAAAAAAAGCATGTCATATCTTTGACAAATGTCTATAAAAAAACAAACGAATAACGTTAAAATGTGAGCATATATGAAACTAAATTGACGTATCCGAGCATTTTTCTCAAAAGTTACAGGTTAAGGCTATATTAATTTTATTCCTGACTTCTGGGCAGCCCTGTATATTGTAAATAGTATCGGGCCTAATGCTGTTCCCTATGAGACACCTTATTCAATCTAGTTTGGCGAACTAAGAGCATTATCGATTTAAACGTGCTAGATTCTACTAGATAAATAGCTTTTTAACAACTTCAAAGGATTACCCCGAAACCCTATATTTTCAAGTCCCTGGATTAATATTTCGTGGTCGAGTATATCAAACGCTTTGGCCATGTCGAGAAATGCCCCCCCCCCCCCCCCCCATAACCGCCTTATTATTGTCTAATTTATGACATACTGCATTAGTTAGATATATTAAGGCATCTTCTGTGGACACACCCTTCCTAAAGCCAAATTGTCTGTCTGAGAGTATCTGAAACCTGTCAAGAAAGCTTACTATCCGTTTCTTAATGATTTTCTCAATTATTTTACTGAGATTAGAAATGAGGGATACTGGTCTGCAATTTGACCTTTGATAAATTCTGATGCTAGTTTCAGATGTAGGGCAGTTATACTGTCTATACCCGGTGCTTTATTTAATTTTAATTCACCTAAGATTTGTTGTAAACAAACAATTATTTGTTATATATTATATATTATAGTTTAAATTCAAATTTTTATAAAACACACAAGATGCACTCGACTTACAAAAACGTCATAAGAAACACACTTTTACAAAAATATAACTACAAGAAAACAATGAAAAAGACTTAAAATGTGACATGAACTAAACAACAAGAAACGGTAATTGTCTGTTCTACTCTATCTATCAAATACATACAGACCCAAAAATTTTACATAAGGTTAATCGACAAACAAATCGTGTACTTTTTGGTATATTATCATAAATTAATTAATGAAAAAAATGCCAATGAACGCAGACGCACTAATGCACACTGTATTTATATCAATGCTATAGTGACGAGCTTATATACTTTTATAACAAATGATAGAAGCGGACAAGCAAATATATTATGTGGAGCCTTTTTTATTACATTTTTAGTTAACTGTCAATCGAAAACGTATAGATGACATCATTGCAGAAATCTCTTTATTTTTCTTATTGTTAAATCTTCTCATTTTTACTTTCGCACGAACAAAGCATGAAAAAAATGTTGCCACCACCTTTCTAGCTATTTAGTTTCTGTCTTTTTCTGCTGTCACAATAACAAGTATTGCTGTAACTTGTGGAAGTTTTTGACGCCACTTTTTCTGTCTAAACAACGCTACACATGGTCTGATTTACACATGGCTGTTAGTTAATGTAAATATTTTGTTATATCTGATTTAAGTCGGCGCTCAATGCTAACTCAAGATTTAAACAATTATAGATATATAAAAATTCTGTTTTCGCACACCGGAATTTGAGAAGATCAATATAAATATTTTTTGTACCGAAACAAAAGCATGCATTTTTAAAAGTACACGGTATCGACATTTCGAATACAAGGGTTAGAGGAAACTTTGCAATCAGGTGCTCCCCTTTCTCCAAAGGGAATCGCGATCTGTGCTAACAATGGGCTAAGGAACATGAGATCTATTACCATAGAAAATATATATATCACGGACGAGTCTCGATTCCATTTACACCCTAATTCAAGAAAATTGAGGATATGTAGATGGATCTGATCTGATGCAGTTTGGGAGGTTCGCATTCTTATTGTAGAGGTATAGTAATAGTTTAATATTCACATACGAAGGGTGAACTAATCTAATTTTATTAGATTTTTGTTTAATTCAAACAATACATTCATTTAATAATTCCCGTGGTTTTCCCATATATTCCAGTATTTCAAGGTTGGATGGAACGACCTGAAAACCCAGCGAATGCTAACTCAGACGTTCCTCGTAGGCCGCATCACAGAAAGATAAAAAAAAATAAGAGCTAGACTATGGCTCCATCGCCTGATAAAGAAATACAAAGTAAAACTTCTTGCAGGGTTGTCCCCAATTTCCCTTAATCACTTCATCGCATAAAGTTATACACTTAAATGTTGCACCTTATTTATTATCCAATATTTGGATTCCACCTAAAGTAAACCTAAACGTATTTCATGTATTAACATACGTTATACTTACCTTAACCGCTTAACCCAACGATTTTGAAAAAATTCACATTTAAAAGGGAAAAATTTTCATTAACCCGGTAAATCGCAGGTAACTTTTACCAGGCGCCTATCAAATAATTGAAAATATTTTTAAAATATTAATAAAATATTTGTGCATATTTTTCTATCAATTACAAGAATTGAAATCTTCAAAAAATTAATTCCTACAAGATTTTGTTAACATAACTAACTCAATCTTAATGAGTAAAGGTTCCTCCAAATCTGAAAAACCCAGTGGACCAAATTACATTTACTCATACGTTAGAGTAAGATGAAATTTTTCGTATTTTAATCTATATACCATATGTGTAAATGTTATTCCCATAGTAATATTTTCCGCTCTTTTTCTCGGCTTTTGAGGCACCCCCAGATGTTTAACCAATATATTGCTACTATCGTGGTATAGAAATGTCCCCAGTCTGCGGCTTTAAACTTATTTAACTTGATTTGTTCGAATATATGTATTGATTTATTATAGAAAAGCAATTATGGTAAATCTTGGTATAATATAAAATATAAGAAGATGTAAGGCATTCGTTTTCTGGAAGAAGAAATACACCTCAAAAATGTATAAACACTTCAGGACTTGCGTATTTTGGGGTGTAGATAAAATTGAAATATAGAATTACAATTTAGTTTCTGATATAGTTCCGTAAGTAATAATGGTTATTCTTTACACCCTAATAGGTGCCCTTTCTCGTCTGGTCTCCTAATTTTCAATATAAAATACGATGAAAGTTACTGTTTTTTGTTTTAGAGAGAATAAAGGCAAGTCAGAATGCAGGATTTAAATGTTTATAATAGACTTCAGAAATATGTGCATTTGTAGGAAAGAAAATCAATGTTTTAGAAAGCATATATTTGTAGAAAGCCTCGTTGCAGCGCATTATAAGAACCGTAAAACATTAAAACAAACAATTATGCTATTAACATATTTATTTATATTTATTTCAGTTAAGGTTTTAGTATGAATAATGCTAATGTTTAGCATGCTGAAAAATAAACAAAACATCGGTTATAAAAGTAAAAAGTAGTATTTGGATGTAGTTTGTGATCTTTAATCAAAAAGAAAGTTTTTTACGTTAAAATATGGAGGCAACAGTAAAATAGCAGCCGTATTGACGAAACACATAATATTGATATACTGTGAATTATTTTGTTAGGGTGGCAAGAAGAGAAAACAATTTTTATTTATTTCACTAATTTGTCATACTTGCCTTGTACTGACGAGAACCAAATTTTTATTAACACAATTTAATTAAGCACGCCTGCGATATATCGTATTTTTTTTCTTAAGAAAACACTCCAGTTTTAAATTAATATTAAGAAGCAGAATAAAGATATTTGCTTTTAATTTCATTTGGAGAGTAAACCTACATGTTTAATCCTATATTTAACTATTAACGTAGTTCTAGAATCACCTGCTCGATAGACATCTTCCACAATAATGATTATTTTAAGAATTAACTTTAATTAAAATTAATTAAAACTACACTAAACGTTTTCATAATAAA
This sequence comes from Polydrusus tereticollis, assembly GCA_963920685.1. NCBI lineage: Eukaryota > Metazoa > Arthropoda > Insecta > Coleoptera > Curculionidae > Polydrusus > Polydrusus tereticollis. Next base: position 141,756,769 of record OY987328.1, read on the forward strand.
ATCCGATTTAGATATATTTATACAGGTGTACACGCGAGTCTGTGGCTACGACGTATTGGTAAGAGGAAGCACAGTCTTTCAAAACATGGCGCAGTCATAAAAATAAATAAAACTGAATAATTTTGGCCCGTTGTTTTACTACTCCACTGACATAAATAAATATCTGCCGCTTGTCTCTGCGAGCGGCATGCGACCCATGGCAACCCTTTATTATTAACAATAGCTACCTATTCCCTTTCAAAGTTTACTATGTTGCCATATTTCCATGCCATATCGATATCACAATCAATAGAATGAGAACAAATTTGGAATAATGTTTGAATTGTATCACAATACTTTTGGTTTCTTAAATATATCATTATTTATTTTCTATAAATACATTTAATTCCAGGGTTTCCGTGTTAATAAATATTAAATTGTAATTTTATTAAGTTATGGTATAGTAGCATAGTAGCCACTGAACGTTTATTGTCCGCATTCTTTTGGCAGCTACAGATAAATGTGTCGAGCTATACATTTAACATCCTGTGTTTTGTAATCAAACCATTTTAATTTTTTTGTAATGGCATTCTGCTGAACTGACTTATAGAGGAAGTCTTAAGAAAATATTTCAAACAACATAATTAAGGAAAAGGATGGAAAAGCACATTAACAGGGGCTGACGTCTCCTAAACCCCTAACATATACAAGTATTTACAGGGTGTTAATTAAGTACGTACACAAACTTTAAGAAATAATATTTGATTGATTTTAATATCTGCACGGTTAAAAATTTTCAAATTTACTTATTTTTTTATGTATTTTCTGAATAACAAAAGCCACTTTATTTAAAATTTTGCAAGTAATAAATTATTCTCAATCCAACCCTCTCAGAATTTTCTAAGAAAGATGACACACCACAGATTTGGAAGCCTCGGGCGAGTAAATATATACAAGAAATGTTTATTCACGCCTTTGGGTAAATTTAATTCGTAGTTGATAAATATAATAAAAAAAAAACTATAACGAAGTAGAATAAATAAAATTTAAAAAAATATGAACATGTGTCAGGAAACGATACTACAGATAGACCAGACACAAGGTAGTGACATATTGTAAAGTCTTTTTTAAACCAGGCTTAAAAATTATGCATTTACAGACTAGTACGAATTAAAGTAATAACATTGAAGTTTCTATTAATTATTGTTTATAGAAAATAATAAAAAGGTAAAGAAGTTTCATACCTAAATCACGATTTTTTTTTTTTTAATTTTCAATGATTACATATTTTGACAAATCTTTTGAGCCTAAACATTGTTATTAACTTAGTCTAAATTGTTATCTAAGTTAATTAGATACGCCGGCGGCAATAAGTTTCAAAAATAACTTTATGCCATCCCAAAAAGAAAATAATCCCGATTTTAATTTAATATTATTAAGACGCAAGATCTAACATCGCTTTCATCTTTCTGTTTTAAAAAGATATTTGCTTTGCCCTTATTAGAAAACATTCCAAGGAAATGCTCGAAATTTTAATTTAGTTATTTTCAAATAATAAATTCTAAAAAAAATTAAACCTTGTAATTAGTTATATTTTGAAAAATACCAGCTGTAAGTAAGTTAAATAACGATGTCATGCCTAGGTGATTATGCGTCTAAATAATAAATTAAACTACTCAAATACTCAGTAGACAGTAAGAATGTTTTCCTTTAACTAAGCTTCCATTTTGACCAAAGCATTACAAAAATAGCGGATATTATACCAGATATTGTTGTCGACTTGACTATAATAGTTAAAAAATGAATGAATATAATATGAATAATGTAAATTATGGTGTTACTTCCATAATTAAGTTGATACCAGGCAGAATGGGCGCTATAAGGACCGCAATTAACTGTATCAGGAATGCTAATTAATTCATACCAGGTGATGCATGGCTTAATTGAACATAGGACAGTGGCGGCTCGTCGTATAAAGCAACTGAGGCCGGCCTCACATGTAAAATTAATAAATTATTTATTTAAATATAAAACGTTTTTTAACTAATTTCCAATCATTAAAAATATCAAAATAATAGAACATCGAAATATCATTAAAGTTCAACATATTATCTTTTAAATTTAGCGCGCACCCCATCCAACATTAATTTTAAAAACTGAAATCGTTGCCCGACCGCATAAAAAGAAAATTGTAATCCCAAAAACTTGAGCTTCCTTAACGTCACAAATCCCTTATAAAACGCTATGCTCTCCAACCTGGCACCTCCGCCGCTTTAATCGCGCACAACAGGAAAAAAAGTCAAATTTAGAAGGCGAGTGAGGCCCACTTATTTTGGCCTATATCGTATTATTTTTACAGTAGCTTGCAATGACTTGCATGTTGCCAAATGTTGATTGAACAAGGACACACTTATTGACTTATCTACTTATTATTTAAATGTTTTATTTTTAAAAACATAAAAAAATAAGTTAGAAATGATTGATAAATATTTTCATTGTTCTATTAGATATTATTAATAAATATGCAATTAAATCCCAATAACAAAAAACGAAAAAACAGATAAAAATTAAAGATTACAGGTGGGTGCCTAGTGCCTATTTGAAACTTGGCAATGTTTTATTGTTAACAGGCTCATCTATCTTTTCTTCTCAAAGGATCAGGTGTCGGCTTATTAGATTTAATTAGATCGTTGGAAAAGCCCTTTGCCGTTAGGCACAGTACACAGACTTACACCTTGGTCTATGCCGTTAGGTTACGAGTTACGACGCGTGCCATTCGTTTGTAGTTGTTAACCTATCGTGATTTTAGATTTTCGAGGCGGGTCTGCGGGTTAAAATACTGACTGGCATAAGGCCATTAGTTTTTATGGTGTTAATGTAAACATATAGGGGTAAAAATACGATAACGGGCCACTTTAAGTCCCTGGTAGATTGCCACGTGTTCGACATGTTTTGTAATCTAATATTGTTGCTGATTGTTAACTAATATAGTGGTTGTTTATAATTCCACCTTAAAAGAATGTCATACATTGTTGTAAAAGGTATAAAAAAAATAATAAAGGCCAAATTGTAACGACGGTCCCCTGTCCCCAAGCTCATTTTTATAGCTTGCAACCGCGTCAATTCGTTCTGTATTAAATTGGTATTGATAAATGATATTTTTTTAATACTACAAAGGTTCCATCTTAGCTTAAAAGTTCAAAACTACCTCGAAACTTGTTCTCATTCTCGATTAGAAAATGATGAAACCTTGTCCCCGGGTTTCGAGCGTTAACTGCACGCTCTACTTTAAATGTGGATAACTAGATTTCAGCAACCCTGAATGCTTCTGCAGGGTTAGTCTCAAATAATCGGTTAGTTGTTAGTTACGTATTTGATGGTAAGTACCTATTATCTTTTATTTTAGAATTATTTATTGTCAAAAAGGTAATCAAATTTTAAACGTATATTTTTAAATGGTAATGTCGGTCCCCATATATAAATCAAGCACACTTTATATATATGGATCTAAATTATTCCTATATAAGAGGGAATGGTAAAAAGTACATAACCTACAATTTCGATAATTATTGGTTAAGTGGTTGATTTTTAAATACCTATTTTGTTTAAAATCGAAACGACGGTCCCCTGTAACGACGGTCCCATAAAGAAGGGACCGTTGTTACTTTTTGGGGGGCCGTCGATACATGCATTTATATTTCATTTTGTTTATTCTATAAAATTATTTTAGCACTAGAAGTTTTATTATAAACGAAAATGTGCAAATGTTCCGTTTATCCATCTTCGTCAAGAAACTACCTAGTGAAGGAACATTCATATATTCAAACACTTTATGAAGACATCAATAATGTTGATTAACCAGCGCTTTTAATACTGTTTTTAAAATAAAACATATTGTTTATTATTTTTTAAGAAAAAACAATAAATACCTATTCTTAATTGATAGTCCCTTATTATTTGTTACGACGGTCCCTTTTTATGTAATGACGGTCCCTTCATAATGTAACGACGGTCCTTTAAAAATTTAAAATCCCTAAAATTAAAGATTATGTGCGCCCTCATGTCTCATTCAACTTAAGAACATCAAAGCAAAAGATTTTCATAACATTTTGAAGAAAATGAAGCAAAAAAAAAAAGCAAAAAAAAAAACCCCAAAGTGGCCCGCTATCGTATTTTTACCCATAGATGCTTAGAATTTAAATAGGGCATAGTTTTAGATATTTTGAAGGGTACCGTTAGAAACGGCAGTTTTTGTTACACATTCGTCGGGTACGCCTTAAGATTTGTATTTGTCGATGTTTGAGCGTATTCGTACATAAAAAAGTTGATTATTAAACTATATCACTGATATATTTCGTTTTTTCTGTAGTAGTTCTTACAAGAGCAAAATAGAGACACAATAGCGGATGCACTGAGAGAAATTGACCCTGACCTTGCAAATTGAATATTTTTCTCGTGAAACCTAGTATTTCAAAATAATTATATTGCTGGTTGAATTCCTAACTATTCATTTTAAGCCAAAGACCTTGAAATCGCGAAAAATTTTCGCTTGCGGCGCTATTTTGTAGCCTCACCCCCTTATAAACCCACGAGCCGCCACTGACATAGGAAATCCAATGTAAATTTAAAGTGGCTAAATATTGACTCCCCTGCATATTTTACAGAATAATTGCATAATAATTTTTTGAAAGGGCCGATATAATAAACCGGTGTGCCAAGTTTGAATACATTTTAATAAGCCAATCCTAACTTATTCAATTAAATGTGATGGCAAAATTACGAAAAATACAGCAAATAATTTCTATGACGCTATTGTCAAAAATTGACGTAAAGCTGGACATAACGAATAAAGATTATTTGACATTAAAAGCACATTCTCGTTTCACCAGTCCGGCAATCACACATCAAAAATAAAAGACACCATTATGTTTTTCTTAACATAACATACTTAAGACTACAGATTTTCAAATTAAATTCTAATAAAATACAGTTTTTTAGCTAATCTATAGATTTTCAAATTTTACATCTTTATAAATAAAATTTTTTAAGTGACCCCACAGAAAGAAGTCGTTTGGCGAAAGGCCGGGAGACCTGGCTGGCCAAAGGATTAGATGCCGTGGGCCAATAATATTTTTAAATATTTATTATTTCTGGATATTGCGTACGAGTATGAACAAGACTATGTTCATTTTATTGGCTTCAATACCGGCAATTTTCAACATTTGGTTCGTTGTTGAGGGTGAATGTACACTCATCGATAAATCAAATATTTCTCAAAAAATTCCTGTTATTATTTGCTCTTTCATTACCTCAAAACAGTATACCATTCTCCGTTCTTCATCACCTTGCCGTAGCACTTAATATTTTTCATACTTGTAAGGAAAATATTTATGTTTCTTTAAAGTGCGCAACACTGGTGGTTTGATATTTTCCTACGGCTTGCCCAAGAATCCACGTGCTAATCATTTTATTTTCCTCCACGTGTAGTAAATCAAGATCTCTATTATCTCTTTCTTCAGCTCTATTGGCATTCTGAGTTGATCATTTAGAGTTATTTATTACAGTTCCTTTGAACTCAAATTTTCTAAGGATAAGTTTAATTAGTGAAATGGAAGGGATATGCTTATCAGGGAATTAAGCTGAAAACATTTCAGACACTGCTCTTAAACTGTTTCCTATGTAATACCACTTAATCATAGTTACTTATTCCTTAATGGACTAGCTGATATTTAGCTATAATTAAAGCGCCTTCAATGAAAGTGTTGTCACTGACGCTACTTTTCGTTTTGTCAATGCCAAATAAACTATGAACATTTCGTAATTAAACCATCACATTTAATTGAATAAGTTAGGATTGGCATATTAATATTTATTCAAACTTGGAACATGGGTTTATTATATCGGCCTCTTCAAAAAATTATGATTTAATTTTTCTCTAAAATGTACAGGGGAGCCAATTTGCATGGGATTTCCTATGTTTACCTAAGCCATGCATCGCCCGGTATATTAAGATTGCAGGAATAGGTTTATGTACAAAACTAAGATTATCTCTATCACCTATTGGATTATATAGAGCGTTTTTATCTTAATTGTTTCTTCAAATTAATATCCATCAGGTCCAATTCACAGAGCGTTAAAAAAATATATGGTGGAACTAACCTTTTTGTCCTTATTTACACAGTCTCACTATGTATGCCAAATTCAAATACATAAATAAAAATATCCATTTTTCCAAAAATTTCGCTTGCCACTTTTTCTTATCGTCTGGATACAATACAAGTTTTTTTTTTATTAATTTGTTAACATAAACATACTGCCCTCAAAGCTAGCAAAGTATAATCACTCACTGAAAATACCCTGTATATTCTTCGTCTGATAGCCAGGCTCTTGTTTTCGAATCAATTTCTAATCAAACTTAATAAACTATTTGTCAGTGTGCAGTACAGTTTTGCATAGTATTAACAACGAAACCTGAAAATTTTTAGCTGCTATAATTATTTTACTATACCATTATACTATCCGACCCAAAATGTCCCTAATTCTGAACGGAATCCCATAAAACAAAGCACGAAATTGCCTGGTTTGTCACATTTATTGCTAATATGACTCGATGTTTTGTTAGTAAAATATACCAAGTTGACAGCAGAATCTGCAGTAGGTACTAAGTACATCTAAAATAAATAAATTGCATCAATATTTGTTTTATTTAACACACATAATTAGTTCGTATTTATTGTTTTAAACTTTATGGGCTGCCACTTTCATTATTATTGCAATTATTGTGAGTACTTACTAATATTTTTTATGGAGTACAATAAGAAAAAAAAATATTTTCCTTTCATTGGAAATTATAGTGTGCAAAAGTTTTTAGATCCGAGGTATTTTATATTGCTCTTATATACAACATAATATTTAAAGTAAATAAATATCAATTTTTGCATTCCTAACGCAAATTTATAGAGGAATTTATAACGGATAAATTATCTTATTCATACGGGACATTCTTAGCTGTTTCTTGCACCTAAAACGATTTGTTTGACAAACTCTATTCATCAGCACCCGTTCATTTATTTTCACCATGCTATTTTAGCAATCTAAATCGTTTAACAAAAGTTTTTTTCATATAAATTTAGACGTTTTTTACTTTGCTCTTTTTTTTGTAATTAAACCATTAAGAAAATTGATGCCAACTCATTAATATTGTATTATATAAAACAAAAGATCTTGTGGGGTCGTATTTGTTTAAAATAAAATTTTTAGCTAACTATCATTTTGTCGATTGACGAGGCAAAAAATAGGTGTTCTCTTTTTTATATATTTTCCATACTTAATTTTAAGTTTTCTAGGGCTCCAAAAAATTCGGAAGACCAATTCAAAATTAATTTTTACTTTGTAATATTGGACACCGCATTATCAAAAATAGAAGAAAGGTTTGAACAAATAAAAGAACAACCCACAGTTTTCAATTTTCTTAAGGACCTTAATAATTTCCTTAAAACAGATTTTGTTACAAGAAATAAAAGAAAATCCCAAAAAACGGAGCACATTAATCCTTATCACAATCGTAAAGCAAAACATGCAGTTTTGTACGCGTCGTTTAAGATAAACAGTGTTAAAGAATCGACTTAACGATGCCTGGTAATCCGCTTAGTAATGAAATTCGTTTGCGAATAATCTTCCTTCATGAAGAAGGCCTATCACATCGACAAATAGTCGATAGATTAGTTAGACTGTAACCAGAGTACGGTTACTCGGACCATTCAAAGGCGCATTAAGACGGGTTCTGTGGAAAGTAGACCTCGAAGTGGGCGTCCAAGAGATACAAACGAAAGACAAGACCGATATGTAGCTCAAGTGACTCGGAGAAATAGATTTGTAACAGTTTGCAGTCTTCGAAGGCAATTCCAGCATACATACCACCAAGTCGTTTCTAATGCCACCATCAGAAGACGCGTCATTGCCTCGGGTTTGCTGTCTAGAAGACCTCTACGACTTCCAAGGTTGTTACCTAGACATAGACGGTCGCAGTTAGAATGGGCTCGTGGTCATCAAAACTGGCTTTTACCTCAATGGTCAAATGTTATGTTTTCAGATGAGACAAGGATTGGATTGGTTAGTGACGATCGTCGATGTCGAGTCTGGAGAGAACGGGGAGCACAATACCGACTCGCTTTTGCCAGAGAAGTGGTACCATTTGAAGGCGGGAGTGTTAAGTTTTGGGGTGGAATCATGTATGGAAGAAGAATCCCTTTGGTTCATGTTCCTGGCACTATTACCGGCCATATTTATGTCGATCTCATCGTTCGGCCTATTGTGCAACCAATTCGAGACGAAGCAGGTCCCAATTTCATCTTTATTTACGATAACGCTCGTCCACATCGAAGCCGAGTCATTTAAGAGTTTCTTCGGGAGGATAAAATTGACAGATTGGAGTGGCCATCTCTTTCTCCGGACATGAATCCCATCGAGCATGCCTGGGACCCCTTGTCTAGATCGATTCGTCATCGTTTGAACCCATCTATGAACGCTCAGGAGCTCATTGTAGCCGCTTCTGAGGAATAGAATAACATTCCTGAAGAATACCTAAATAACTTTATACGAGGCATGCACAGACGTGTTTATGCCTTGCTACAAAGTATGGGTGGCAATACAAGGTACTGAAAATAGTGACGTGTGATTAATATAATTCTTTTCACAAATAAAGTTACTTGGCAATGAAATTTTTGGGAATTTTTCCTTTTTGTCCTAATAACCTTTAATTCGGTAGGTAAGTGTCAACATACTCTAAAATGCTGCAAAAAGCAACTAAATTCCTAATAGTAAAGATACATTTTTAGAGTGAAAATTTAGTTTACTTCTAGATGTAATTTCAAACTGGGGCAAGATTTTTGAAAATAAGTGTATGTGCATGATCCATCTAACAATGCAGAAGATATTATAGCTGAAGATTTATGCGATAAAATTGACAACGTTCCACCCTATATTTTCCCTGAAATGAACGCATTAATGTGATTCAATACCTATTTACAAATAACCTTATCTATCTGTTTTCAAATTTACTGATTGCCATACGAAATTTTTAACATTACCTGTGACTGTGGCTACCGGGGAAAGAAGCATTTTAAAACTTAAAATAATGAAAAATGATTTGAGATCAACAATGGGACAAGAAAGACGTTCAGACTTATCTATTATTAGTATCGAAAATGACATTTCGAAAGATATAGATGTATCAGATATTATAACTGAATTTGCATTAAAAAATGCAAGAAAAGCAAAGATTATTTTTGAGCTTCTTGACTGACTTAATAAGTATATGTATTAATAAATATATGTATGTGTGTATTTAATATAACGTATTCATTTGGTTATTATATCAATAAGTTAATAATTATTATGTTAGGTTGTAAGATTAAAAAATAAACTGAATTTTTATATTTTCTGTAATTCGTTGTTCCATTTAAGGTAAAAATAATTCAGAGAAATTTCAATTAATCCATACGGTATGAGAGGGGGGGCAACATTATTCTCGCACACGAACGGCAGCTATCAGAAACATGTTTACAATGATTCAATCCATGTAAATATTTGAATTGTACAAGAAAATCTCTTCAAATTTGGGACAACTTGTTATCTCTGAGCACCTTCCAAAATGAAAGCAGTCTTGTGAAGTGTAAGCATATCGTTTTCCATTTCCTTATCTTGTAAAATTTCAGAAGACACGAAGCTTTTCTGCTTTAAATTAGGACGAGATAAATGACAAAATTCTTGTTTGGAATAGAACTTACTAGCTAGAGTTGTTTTGTTTCCAATAAATTAATTTCGTGGCAGTATCTATTTTGCAATTTATGAAAATCCATTTGTTTCAAAACTAAGAATTTAACGAAAATCAACTATACAATAACGAACATCAATAGTAAAATAATATTTATTGAAACAAAAACGCTTTGAATTTGCAATCACAATTGAACTACAGCCGCTTTAATGACACAAAAATATTTTAATTATGCCTCTAAATATGTTGTAAGTATTTAATCAAAAAGTAATCGAAGCATTTTATAGCATTCCTATGAGTAAAAAAAATTGGGCATAGTAATAATTGTCAGAAAACAACTAATAAATTGAAGTTGCCATAAGAATTAAGTGCTAAAAAAGTAAGTTTATAACACTAACAGCTTAAGTTATTTCATAATTCCTACAATTTGTATACCCTATGCAAATGCTAGGTAGGGATACTAAGGCATAAAGAAGTTCGGACCTATTACCGCTTTCTATAGTCTACAGTAAGACGTTTGAAAAGTTTAAATATTCGTTTGAAAAACTCAAAGTACCAAGCGCCAAAGCGACTTCCAAATTGATTTAAAAAATTCGAAAAATTTCGACACCTTGTGTCTCGGTGATTATAAAGTTTTGCTCTAAGGTAAATTTAGTTATATTCTAATATTTTCGTTTATTATGTTATGTGAGTTTGCTGTATACCATTAACACCCTGTATATATGATTGTTAGTAAATTTGTGAATAATATCCAAAATTCGAAACAAAATTCACTTTAAATACAAAATATAAGTGTGTCCTTCGAGAGTTTGAGAACATTAATACTAATTTCTTTAAACGTTAAACTACTAGTTTAATGCCATGGTGCTTTAATTGAACTAATTATTTTGCATTCAATACAGTTTTGGTTATAATTATTAATATAGAAAAAAACCGTAAAAACGTTCATATTTATGAGACAAAAAGGGTTAAGTTGTTGTTGGCAAAGGAGAAAAACAATTTTGTGGTAATTAATCTTAATAGGGCTTAGGAAAAGTGAAATATTTTAATATGTAAAACGTTATAGGACTCCCAAAGGTTACTATTTTAATACACTTGAAACATATTTTAATAAAAATACAATTTTCTTCTCACACTCAACAAGGCATATATAAATTACCCTTTTAATTTCAAAAAGGTTTTATCAGTCATTAAGAAAGTTGATGCCAACTCATTAATACGGTATTCTATAAAACAAAATAATGTTTTGGCGTCGTTTTTGTTTAAAATAAAATTTTGTCGATTCAGGAGACAAAAAATAGGATTTGATTTATTTTTTTATATATTTCCAGTACTTAACTTTAATTTTCTTTCTAAGACTAAGGCAGGGAGATCGTGTAAATCCTCCTTGGAGAAGCTGACGCAGGTATTAATATTTAAAAGATAAAATACTAGGCTCTACTTTTTAAAATTGTCACCAAAAACTAGACATAAAAACAACAAAAACTTAAATACTTTTCTCACAAAATTTACTAAAAAATAGTTTATTCAAGGTAACATTATCAGAAACTTGTTTACAATTATTCAATCCATGTAAATATTTGAATGGCACAAGAAAGTCTCTTGGAATTTAGGATAACATGTTATCTCTGAGCACCTTCCAAAATGAAAGCAGTCTGGTAAAGTGTAAAATTTCAGCAGACACGAAGCTTTTCTGCTTTAAATTACTAGGAGATAAATGACAATATTCTTGTTTGGAACAGAACTTACTAGCTAGATTTATTTTGTTTCTCATAAACTAATTTATTGGCAGCATCTCTTTTTCAATTTATGAAATCCACTTGTTTTGAAACTAAGAATTCTGCAAATTGTTATAACATCAATAATAATAACACAATACTTTTTGAAATGAAAATGCGTTGAATTTACAGTTAAAATTGAACTGCAACTGTTTTAATGACACAAACCCATTTTAACGCTTCTAAATATGTTTGTCAGTATTCAATGAAACAGTAATCTAACCACTTGATAGCGTTTAATAATCTTTAGAAAACAACTATTAAATAATAGTTATTTATGATATAAGTGTTAAAAGTACATTTTTAAGGCACGCATGTCGAAATTTGCAGAACGAACGAATCGAGAGAGAAGTTCAGACAAAATTCTACAACTTTATTCACCTTAGTCTTTTGATATCTCTTTCAATAATGCCGCTAACATACGGGCCAATATATACGGAATGACCCTGTACCATTAATTATCAGACATCTTGTATAAATTATTATTAGTAATTTGTGAAAAATATCCAAAATTCGAAACATAATTCACCTAAAATACACAATGTGATTGTGGTTTTCGGGATATTGAGAAAATATCAATCGTTAACCTTTGATAGCGTATGTTCTAATTTCTAACACTAATCTTTTAAATGCAAATTACTTAGTTTAATGCCATGGTACCTTAATTGGACAAATTATTCTGCATTAAATACAGTTTTGATTATAATTAGTATAGGTAAAAAGAAAATCAAGAAGTCTTCTCCACGAATTTAATGAAATAGTATTCAATTATTTTATTTAAGGTTAACATGTTTCGAACATAGAAACGTTTAGCTTAAAGAGACAGAAATAGTTAAGTTGCTGTTGGTATTAGCTAAAGAGGAAAATAAATGATAAATAACTTCTCCCACTCAACAAGAGTAATATTATATCCCCTTTAATTTCGAAAATGTTTGTTTTCTCTTTTGCTAATACCAACAGCAACTTAACTTTTATTAGCTCCTGAAGAAGAACGTTTCTACGTTCGAAACATGTAGACCTAAAATAAAATTATTATGCAATATTTTATTAAACTTGTGAAGAAGCCTTCCTGATTTTCGTTTTCCCTATACTTTCAACTCAACTTTAAGCATTCAAGTTATAATTTCAGCTTAAACTGGCAGTTTCAGATTTCATTATTATTGTATATTATTAAATGAATCAAACCAATCCATCAGCAGAATTGTCTTTCCATTTGTTATGTTTAACTAAATAGCCGCGGTCAATGTTATATTACAAATTTGACCGCAACTACCCAACGAAATCAGTTTAATGTTTTTTTGTAATTAGGTGTTGTTAATAAATGATGTATCCCCGTCATTTGTTACAACTAAATCCGCTATTAAAAAGTAACAATGAAATTGACACCTTACCTATTTTAATTCCATATGACATGCTCTAAAAAAGTTCAAAACTTCACCAACAGTCCTCAACAACTACATTTCACAACTAAAATATTCTTTAAAACAACTGCAAACGATCCAAAACTATCTTTTGTGAAAAGTTCTACGAGACCCTACAACTTTTAACAAGTACGAAGTTGCGCTCAGCTTTATACTCGGACCAATCAGTGGGCTTAGAATGCGTCGCGACGGCGGTAGATTCGCAACTGTTCTACGAAGCGCCCCAAAATTGTTTCTGTATGATCCTGCAAACTGGAGTACACGTTCAGGCGCATCTCTTTGGCTAAAAATTCGCTTCCGAAATGTTTAAATCAAAAGGAAGATTTAGGATTCGGACACTTTGTACCCGGAAATAAGTTTACGTAAAGAAATCGCTGATGAAATTCAAAGATTTCTTGTAATTTGCGTCAATACATATCCTAGAAAAGTAATTTTTTTAAATTAGAAAAAAATAAACTTTATATATTCCTATATTCTCAATTTAACTCATTTCAATAAACCTTGCTCTACCCAGCTTTTTCATGACGTCGTTTACACATTACGGATATTAGCACAAATATTTATTTATTCACATTTTACCCATCATCAAGATGCGTTTATAGGATCAGATTATAGTAAAGTTTACATTATACCGTTGACTGCCATAAAGCCTTAATTATCCTTCTGGCCATAAAATTCCACAAATTTACATCTTTTCGAGCAGAGCCCGAGTACAAATTGCCTGCACCCGAATCGCTATACCATTTTAAGTAGATACCATTTTAGGTAGGTGTAAATATATAATAAAATATAAATAGCAATATTAATAGCAAAAAATTCTAATTCCAGTTGGTTTTTCAACGAGTGAATTTTGTTAAATTATTGTATACAGGATAGCGCCTGATATTTAATTGTTTTATTAGTGTTAGAATGTGGCGTCCATGGGCTTGTGTTCAGAGTGGGGCATCATGTAGCGTCACTTTCACGAAAGTATTCTCCCTTTTTCAAGTTCAAAGTTTTCTGGGTTCAGTGGAATTTCAAAAAGTCGATGGAAGGAAGTATATAAAAACGGCTTCCCAATAGAGATAATAGAAAAAACTTATAAGAAAAGAAACGGACAATATTATATGAAAATTCTTATACAGGGTGTTAGTGAATAAGTGCGACAAACTTCAGGGGGTGATTCTACATGAAAAAATAATAATAGTTTGCTATATAACTTTTGTCCGCAAATGCTTTGATTTCCGAGATACAAGGTGTTAAAGTTTTTATTAAAAAGTGAGGATTTATTTATTGTTCTGTAACCCATCGAGATATGCAAATGAAATTTGGTAGGTTTTAAGAGGTAGTTATTGCGCATTTTCTGACATGCAATTAAGAATTTTATGTTTATCATTGGCGCGCATAAGGGCAATAATCTCAATTTTTTTAAAGAAAAAAATGATACGCCACTGTGATATATCAAACTAAAAACAATTTTTGAATTTCTTATTCAATTTGTGACAAAAAATCTCTCTTGCCTTTTTTTCCTATTGGGCGCCGTTTTTATGCAAAAAAAATAAAACATCTTAACGCGTATTTTTCATTTCTTTAATACATCATCTAGTAGGCTACTGTAACATTCTGTTAAATACGAATATTTCAACGAAATGTCAAATTATTAGAGTTTCTTCATTTTTAAGCTCTTAGTTTGGTATAGCATTAATGTTAATAAGTAATTAATTTTTCTTTTATCGAAAAGAATGGAAAATTATACAAATGCGGAATTGTCAGACATTCATTTTGTCTATGGTCGAAGTAAAGGAAATGGTCGGCAACCTCGCCGATTGTATGCTGAGTTGTATCCAGGACGTAGAGTACCCCATCACACAATATTTGCTCGTCTGCACCAACGTTTACGCGAAAATGGCACATTTAAGAAACAAACGGCTGACTGCGGACGCCCTCGAGAAGTACGAACTGTGCAACTAGAGGAAGCAGTTCTCGAGTTAATTGCGGAGTCACCTGAAACAAGTACTCGAAAAATTGCCAACATATTGAATGTAAGCAACTTCACTGTATTTAAAATTCTTAAAGAACAGCAATTGTATCCGTTTCACATTCAACGTGTGCAAGCTCTACTACCTAGAGACTTTTTTCCGCGCCTAGTTTTTTGCCATTAAATTCTTCATGAAATCGCTCGAATTCCTAATTTTTTAAATGGCGTTTTGTTTACTGACGAGGCTAATTTTGGACGACAGTGTATACGAAATTTCCATAACAATCACTTATGGGCTGAGGAAAATCTACATGGAATCTGTGAAGCTCATTTTCAGTATCAGTTTTCAGTAAATGTAAGGCTTGGGGTAATTGATGATCATTTAGTCGATCCATATTTTCTCCCACAACGACTAACAGGCGACTCTTACCTTAATTTCCTACAGGAAGAGCTACCTGCTCCTTTAGAAGAAACCCCTCTACAGCTGAGACAACACTTCTGGTTCATGCATGATGGCGCACCAGCTCATTTTAGCATTAATGTACGTAATCACTTAGATACAGTATCCAAATCGTTGGATAGGTAGGGGAGGTACGGAAAATTGGCCTGTTCGACCGCCGGATTTAAATTCTCTAGATTTTTGCATTTGGGGTTTTCTTAAGTCGTTAGTTTATTCCACTCCCGTCGAAAATGTTGAAGACCTGAGGAATCGAATTATAGCCGGCTGTGAGACAATAAGAAATACACCAGGAATATTTGCGCGAATACGACAATCAATGAGGCGAAGAGTTGAATCTTGTATCACGTCTGAGGGAGGTCATTTTCAACATTTGTTGTAGCTTTGCGCCTATTTATTTATTAGGGTTATTTTCTGTTATTGTTCTGGTTTGATGTTATTGTATTAGATAGTTTTTAATAATGTATTAAAGAAATGAAGAATACGCGTTAAGATGTTTTATTTTTTGCATAAAAACGGCGCCCAATACGAAAAAAAGGCAAGAGAGATTTTTTGTCACAAATTGAATGAGAAATTCAAAAATTGTTTTTAGTTTGATATATCTCAGTGGCGTATCATTTTTTTCTTTAAAAAAATTGAGATTATTACCCTTATGCGCGCCAATGATAAACATAAAATTCTTAATTGCATGTCAGAAAATGCGCAATAACTACCTCTTAAAACCTACCAAATTTCATTTGCATATCTCGATGGGTTTCAAAGCAATAAATAAATCGTCACTTTTTAATAAAAGTTTAACACCCTGTATCTCGGAAATCAAAGCATTTGCGGATAAAAGTTATATAGCAAACTATCATTATTTTTTCATGTAGAATCACCCCCTGAAGTTTGTCGCACTTATTCACTAACACCCTGTATAATAAAATATAAATAGCGATATTAATAGCAAAAAATTCTAGTTCCAGTTGGCTTTTCAACGAGTGAATTTTGTTATATTATTGATTGGTTTACAGTGATAGCGCGTGATATTTTATTGTTTTATTAGTGTTAGAATGTGGCCTCCATGGGCTTGTGTTCAGAGTGGGGCATCACATCATGTAGTGTCACTTTCAGAAAAGTATTTATCTCCCTTTTTCAAGTTCAAAGTTTTCTGAGTTCAGTGGAATTTCAAAAAGTCGATGGAAGGAAGTATATAAAAACGGCTTCCCAATAGAGATAATAGAAAAAACTTATAAGAAGAAGAAACGGAATATATTATATAAAAATTCTGCATAGGGTTGGTTCATAGAGAAAAATTGGCCACCAAACGTTTCGTCACACTACCCTTTCTAGGTAAAATATTAACCATTATAGGGATAAAAACATTTTCGTCTATTACAGATCAGTTGACACTGTGGCCCAACTTTTTTCATCTCAAACATAAAATACAAAACTTGGACAAAAGTGGAGTCTACTCACTGTCATGTGATTCTTGCCCTGCTGAATATGTTGGCCAAACTGGCACATCTTTCCATACAAGGATAAAAAAACATCTTTGATCCAAAAAACTTTAACACGACAATAAGTCACACTTTGGAATCCACCTTAAAACCACCAGCCATGATTTCGATCCAGAAAGGAACTTTAATGTTTTAAACCACCTAAATAAGGGCAAAAGGCTGGATATACTTATTAATATCGAAATAAGTATATCTCAATCACGTTCACCCCAAAATCTCAACGATTATTCAAACCAAACCTATCGTCGATACGTCTGAGCTGTTAACAACTCCACATAATTTGAACTTCGATGGCTCAGACCAGCCTGCGACGGCCGACCCATATTTACCAACACAAAACTGAAAAAGTTACTAAATTTTTTCAACACAACCTATACGGTTCAGCAGAAACCACGGTGAAAAATAGTTTACCTCTGATCAATAGTTTTAATTTGTTTTGTGGTAGTTATGTGTTTTATTTCGCGATTTTCATTGATTTTAAATGTATTTTAAGAGTTTACCCGATTTAAATCTATGACTATGTGTGGGCGTAACTGATTGTTGAATGTTGATAATTTTTCGTTCTAACCTGTAAGTACTTCCACAAAATTATATAATGTACGTTTAATTATAACTAGTTTACATTTGCTTACAGACCACTCGCCCTGAGTATGATTTATTGATCGAAACGCGTAGGAATAAATTTTTA
Organism: Polydrusus tereticollis; assembly: GCA_963920685.1. NCBI lineage: Eukaryota > Metazoa > Arthropoda > Insecta > Coleoptera > Curculionidae > Polydrusus > Polydrusus tereticollis. The sequence continues at coordinate 141,774,323 of OY987328.1, forward strand.
AATCAAGAAGGTGATACTGATAGGACTTTCCCATTCTTATTTATCCCTCATTTTGCTGAGAAGAGATTTTCCAAGTCATGCTTTAAGCCGCATTTAGGTACCTATACTAAGCAACATGTTTATTAAACTTGTGTTGTATAACAAAGTTTTGCAATAAGTTTAAGAACGCAATAAAAATGTTGTAAAATATTGTACAACAAACAAGGGTGTTTTACAACAGAAAATCGTGTTTTGCAACAGGTTGTAGCCTTCTCGGCCCGAGTCGGTAAAGATCAAAGGGAATCTGTATTTCATAAACCTTTGTTTATAAAACTTGTTTAAATACCTAGTTTGCACCTTTTCAACTTGTTCACAAAACATTGCCGAAGTGACGATCACTGCAGACTGCCGCCTAGTACCTAAATATCGTGTATCAGTGTGTCCTGAGTTTTTAGGTTGTTTGCTTTAGTGGAGTGATTGTGATAATGAAGTGGCGTCAGGCAGACGTTAACAGACTAATTAAGGGATATAATATTATGGACTAATATGGAGAGGCGAGTTCACTGGGATTCAACAATGAATGATTTTAAAAACAGAAACGAACGGCACGTCGCGTCGCTTGGGTCGAATTGGATGAACAGTTACGTATTAAGACTGGTGAAAGTGAGACTGTTGAAAGTGTCAGCTAGAGCCCTGCAAACATATGGTACAATCATACAAATAGTCGGTGTAGAAATTTTAAACAAATAGGACAAACTTCTGCATGAGTCACCAGTAACCAAGAATCGTAGGGTTACAGCAAGTCTTTCTTTAACTAGAATTGCATCCCTAAGTGATGTGTTTTTTTTTTAATTCGTCCTCCGATACGAGATATAAAGTACTCAAAGTCTATACTGATCATTCTTAGAAAAGTTTTGAAGCTACCGTCAAAGAAGTGGTTAGAGGTTTAACAAAAGTTTGTTAAATATGTTCAATACATTTTTAGGACACCTACAAGTAACGTTGTACGACAAATGTTGTGCAAAGTTTGAAAACAAAAGTTTTAGGCAATATGTTTAAAAAACAAGAGTTTATAAAACATGTTGCATAGTGTAAATGCGGCTATAGCCGACACGTATGATCAAACAAGTACTTCTTTATCTTCGGTAAAGGATATAGTATATAGTACTGAAACCTCTCATTTCTAGAAAGAAGCGAAGTAACTGTGGCACATTGACGAGAATTGAGATTTGGATTTGTTAAGGAAAATTTATTAAATGCGTGAAGAACGATCTTTACCTACCCTGGTTTCCCTAAAAAAAGGTTTAACATTAACGAAACAAACATTTCTTGTAACATTTCAAGCCTAAGAAAAATTTGCTTAAAATGGGTTTTAAATATCGCCTACTTTATAAAACACAAACCTTAAGGAAATCTCAACGTTTACGGGAATGGCGTCTTAAATATTGAACGGCTATTAACTAATATAGCGTACAAAATTGACCAATTAACTACCTCGATGAAACATGGTTCGATACACATGATACTGCAAGTAGAGGATGGAATGATTTTTCAAAAAATATCAAACCAAGGCTCCCTCAAATATAGGCAAAATAATTACAATAATACACTCAGGTTCACAAAATGGATTTGTTCCGAGCTGTCTGTTGCTTTCAGCTATAGACATAGCAGATTCTTCTTTAGATTACCACTAAGATACTGATGTACAACTTTCTGAAGATTGGTTTGAACACCGACTTCTTAAAAATATACCTAAAAATAATGCTATAGTATTGGACAATGCTAGTTATCATAGTCGTCAAGTAAAAATATTTTCTAGTTCTAACGGTGCAAAAGCAGAAATCCAAAATTTTATGATATATAGGAATATATATTTTAAATAAACTGGAGTGCTTTGGTTTTTCTGGAGCCCCACTTGTGGCTAATATCTCATATAAGACATAGAAAACATCTTGTTAAGGTAAAGGGATTTGTTTCAGTTACAACTGGTATGCTTAGGTTCCTACTTATTTATAATCTTCATTACCTAAACATTAAAAAATGCAAAATAATTATTTTCCATTGCAAAATGCATCCACTTAACTATAACTGTAAACTAAATTATTGTATTTCGGAAAGATTTACCACTGTGTGTGACTTAGGGGTTCACTTGGATGTTAAATTGGATTTCCATATTTACTCTGAGTACATTGTCAACAAATCATTAAAGATATTGGGATTTATGTCTAGAAACACTACAGGTTTCCAGAATATTAATAGCTTCAATACGATTTACAATATGTGTGGTCACCGTCATATTTGAAAAACATTTAAAATATCGCAAAGGTTTGATGGTGTGAGGCGGAGACTGAATTTGGACTCACTTTCTGAACATAGGATATAGTTATTTTCCTAACAAATGCGCAAAGTGCTACTTTTCCGTACGCAAGTATAGTTGCACGAACGACGCGTAGCAGAGTTCGGATAAATTCTTGCGTGCGGAAAAGCACTTTGCGCACGTGTTAGGAACAACATTTTTCCTACGAGCTTCATATCAGATAACAACAAAATAAAAATATGATAATTTATTCAATAATTTTTAATTTAACTTTAAAAAAAGAACTAGGTATAGTACAACTAAAAATTAGATAACAAAAATAGTATATTATGTTACAAGGACGAAAAATGCAGTATTTCGGACGTATTGCGGGAGATTACTGGACGAGGCAAAGCCGAGGCCAGTAACCCGCATAGTCCGAAATACATTTTTCGTCCGTATAACATACGTTATTTTTTATCCGATTGTGTTTTTGCTCGGATTATAAAATAATGTAAAAATTAAGAAAACCAATATATTTCATCTTGCATTGTAATTTTTTGTCCCTTGAATGTTTGAACAATGAAACCTATAATATGCGTATCCATGGATCTAACAAATAATTAAATTAATATTATCAACTGACGTTTTATCAATCAGGCGATAGTTTTAACTAATCTTTCGTGTTCTGCTAGTTTTAAAACCTGAAAAACACAATTAAAAATGGAAATAGACGATGATCTTATAGAAGGTACACCACCTGACATTGAAGAAACTGCCAAGGAAGTAATGTTACATTTGTTGCCACAAAAATCTAAGGAAATATATGAAAGAGCTTATAAAAAATTTATGGATTACCGGCAAGAAAAAAATATACAGTCGTTCTCCGAAAACGTCTTCTTGGTCTATATGGCGGAATTATCGAAAACTATGAAGTCATCTACTCTGTGGTCGCAGTATTCTATGCTACGTGCAGTGGTAAATGTAAAACAGAATATTGATATATCTAAATACATGAGATTACGAGCATTGTTGAAACAAAAAAGTGTTGGATATTGTCCAAAGAAATCAAGGATCCTAACTAGAGAAGAGGTTCACAAATTCCTTTGCTATGCTCCAGATGACAAATACTTAATGTTGAAGGTAAATGTAACTATATAATAGTATTTTAAATTTCTGACTAACAATTTTCTTAATTACAGGTTGCTTTTATTTTTGGAATCGCGGGCGCATGTCGTCGAGAAGAACTGGCTCATATGAAAATTGATGACATACAAGATTTGGGAACGGCTTTGTTAATAAAAATTCCCTATAATAAAACAAACAAACCGAGATCATTTACGGTGACTGGAGAATATCTAAAGTATTATAGAAATTATCTGGCTTTACGTCCAACAAATATGAGTGATGGGCGATTTTTTGTGTCTTATCGCAATGGAAAATGCCATAAGCAAGTTGTCGGTATACACAAATTTGGCTCTATACCTCAGGAAATAGCATCTTACTTAAAACTGCCGAATGCCAAGGAATTCACGGGACATTGTTTCAGAAGAACATCGGCCACATTACTTGTAGATGCGGGAGCAGACATAACATCTCTAAAACGGCGGGAGTAGCCGAGGGCTACATAGATGATTCCTTAAGTAATAAGTTAGAGCTGACCAAGAAAATATTCAACATTCCACAATCTGACCTGCAGTCAGTCTCGACTCAGGTGTCGCAATCCGTCTCCCAATCGAGTTCAACATTGGAGAATAATATAACGGAGACCAAAAATAATAACACATCCTCAAAATCAAATTTACATCACCCCGTTCTTGTTCAAAATTGTTCTAATTGTACATTTAATATAAATATTGTAAATAATTGAATAAAATAAACTGTTGAAAATATTTTAGCGTCCGACAAAATGTTTTTCGGACTAGGACGACAAAGGTTGCCTAGCTACCAGCGCAATAATCAATACCTTATTGGAAAGGTTACCTTTTCGTCCAAATATCTGATCTATAAAACGTCATTTTTTGACACAATCGGATAAAAAAATAATAATAGGAAACTAAATTGAAACTAAATTATTTGTTTCTAACATTTATAACAAAAGAGCAATTGCTGACATTATGCAAATTGATAGCCGATGCAGTAAGTTCATTCAGTGGGTGGTTTATGGTATGGCTTGATGAGCACTGACTTGGCGTGGAAGGACAGTTGTTCAAATAGGTCGATGAAGGTGTTAACTTAGAAGGATTTATGTAGCTTGATGAAGAAGGGCAGTTGTTCGTGGCCAATATTTTATTCGACATGTCCTTTTTTTGATTTGTCGAATCTTCAATGTAGCTCTCGGCGACAGTCGTCGATTTCCAGCCCCCGAGTCGCTTGACATTAGTAATTCCTGCTCCAGAATCGGCCAACTTGGTAGTCGATGAACGACGGAAACTATGTCCTGTATAATGCTTTGGATTTTTCAATTGTAGATATGCAGCTATTTCCGAAGGCATCTTACCGAATGAATTTATTCCAATACATTGAGTACCACATGTTCCTTGTCGATACTGCACAAAAAAGCGCTTGTGCGGAGTGGATGGTTTTTGCAAATTTGCATATTTATGATAGAGTTGTAAATAATATCCCTTATTTGTTTCATTAGATACTACAAGGATTCTTGAAGTATTGTTTTTACTGTCAGGAATTTTCACGACTATCAAATTTCCTTTATCCTCTATGCGATCAACCATTATCTTGCAAAGCTCATCGCGCCTGCAAGCACCGGCCAACCCAAAAATGGTGGCGATTTTTATTAGAAGGTAAATTTGATCAGGTGCTTCTTCCATAAATATGGAAACTTCAATTTTGTCAAAAATTTTGGCCTTTTTCGGACGATATCTCACATTTTGCTTTTTTAGAAACAATGTTAGCTTGAAATATTGACTTAAATCCAAATTTATTTTGATTTTAAGGACACTTTTTAACATAGAGTACTTACTCTATAAAGTATTTGGCTGAACTGATTTTCGTAAATCTGCAAAATACGCTAAGAAGACCTCCTCCTTAAAACTATTTGTCCCTTTGTTGCGGCACCAGTATTCAAATTGTTTATATTGCTTCTCGTATTTTTCTTGGGATTTAGCGGGCAATAAATTTAAATTTGCAGAGTTTGTGGCCTCTAGAATGGAATCTGGTAGCTCCTCGTTAGAGCTGCTCATTTTAACAGCGTTTATACTTTTTGAGGATTTGATGGAAAGAAAAGTGTCGGTGTTTGTAGATTCTTGTTGACATAGAAACGGAGGAAAAATCTGACATCATGTGCCAAAATCAACATATGTACATTTATTGTTGCTTGGAAATATTATAATCATTTATCACTATACGAGGTACTTAAAAAATTGAATTATTTTTCGTTTTAGGCTAAAATACGAATATCGTGAATTACGATTAAAAGGTAAAAGAGAATACACTTGCAACGGCTTCGCACATTGCATAAAATTGTCTACAGCTACTAAAATAAATATAAATATTCCCTGCCAAGGAGATTTTAGAATAGTGACACTTTTCCGCAACCGGTGCGAATAAAAATCTTATCCGCACTAGTGCGGAAAAGTGTAACTTTGCACACGGAAATGCGTGCGCAAAGTACTACTTTGCGCACGCTTGGAGAAAAAATTTTATATATATTTCCCATTGAAATTAATGGAATGAAATAATTGAATGCCCAGATTTTTTACATCGGGTTAACTTTCACGTTCCACTTAGGGACACAAGAAATCATCTTCTTTTTGCACTTGACCATCATAGATGTAACTATAATGTAAATCCTTTCCCGTACCTAGAATTATTTATAATGAAAATAGAATTAGCAACTTTTTTAACACTTCCCTTGTTTCTTTTAAGAGACATGTTTCTAGCCTTCCACTGTGGTTTTAGTATTGTATTAGTATATGAGATCTAATTTAGGTTTGAGTTATTTTTTTTTCTTTTAAACTGGTATAATAATTATTACTTTAATTTACTTTACATATGCTTTATTGTCAGAAATTCTAAGAATTTATCGACAACGCGATTTTATTGTAACAATAATATAATAATTTGGTAATTACAATTATAATTATCCTAGACATGACAATAATATATAAGAATATGCATACCTAATCGAAAAAATGTATTTTTAAAACACTACAACCCAATAGGGGTAAACAATTAAAAAAATAAGAATACTTGACAATGTGTAAGTACATAAAAATACAAATACAAAAAACAAAGTCAAAAATATTTATTTATACAATATAATAATATAATAAATTATAAATATAATATAAATAAATATTTATATTATATTTGTGTGATTTTGATGCTGTTGGTTCGAATAATTAGTGGACTGTAAACACTTTTAAACTGGTTTATTTATTACAAAAATATATGCAAACATAGGCTGATGGTAACACTGTCTGTACGGCTCGGCTGTTTGTCGAAGAAGTAGAAAGAAAAGCCTCGTTCTCGCGCTGAGCTAACTTATGCACTCTTGCGAACTCTAGTCCTTTAAAATCTTACTGTTTTGTCTGTAATTAGAATGCATTAACAGATGCGTTTTCAAGTTGATGAAAGTATTTTTTGCGAAGCAGATAAGATAAATAAACAGGTTAATGTTAAAATGCCATGTCAGTGGTCTCTACTACTTCTAATCCTGCACATATACCTCATAGCTCTTTTTTGCAACACAAAGATGCTACTGAAAAGTTGCTGGTTACAAAAGCCCCAGGATACTATACCATATCGAATATATGATTCAAATAAAGAAAAATATACCATTCTTGCCGTGGAAGCGTCCAGTTCAGCGGACACCAACCTAATTGCAAAACATCCAGATGATAAGTTGCTACTCAGCCCAATAATGTGCTTCTCAAACCTCAACCTATAATCGATAAAAATACCCAAGAAGTTAACTACCGTTTTGTTTTCAATTTCATCATTTTCTATATGAAGGTTGATGTTGTTAAAACCAAAAGTCAGTATTTTGGTTTTATTAATATTGAAGCAGAGAGAATTTGAGTCAGACGATTCCTTAACCCTGCACAGATCATCATTCATGGTCCTTTCCAGAAGTTCGACATTACTTAAACGCCACAAAAGAGTAGAGTCGTCGGCAGGCAAACAGCGTAAAGCTTCCCTGTATGGTTTAAATGTGTTATGTCATTCAAATATAAAAGAAATAAAATAGGACCAAGTACAGACCCCTGAGGAACGCCACAACTAACACTCAAGGGCTTAGAAAATTCACCATCCACCCTCACTGTCTGCACTCTCCCTGAAAGATAAGTAGAAAACCATTTATGGGCTACTCTACGGATCCCATAATGTTAAAGCTTTCGCAGCAGCACCTCCCGATCGACACAGTCGAAGGCTTTGGAATAATCGCAAAATACTTCTGCGGCAACCTCGCCGTCATTAATACATAAATATACTTGTTCCAGAAAGGCAAAAATTGTATCACTGGTACTTTTTGTTGCTTGAAAGCCAAACCGAACCGAGCTGAGGATATTAAATCTTAAAAGAAATTCAACTAGCCTTCCCTTGACAAGCTTCTCCAACACCTTCGAGAGGGTAGCAAGCAGTGAGATGGGGCGGTAGTTTAAGGGATCGCCTGTTTCGCCTCCTTTATTAAGGGGCACCACAATAGCCAATCCCAAACATGATGGAAACTCCCCAGTCTCAAAAGATCCATTGATGGCCTCGACGAGGGCACAAAGGGCGGATTCTGGAAGATTTTCCAATATTCTAATAGAAATATTATCATATCCATATTTTTAGTTTGTTAATTAAAAATTGTAATTGGATCTTGCCCGTCGATAAATAAATAAGTAAATAAAGTATTGAGAATATCAAATTGTTTTTCTTAAAAAATGAGAGAGAACCCTGTGTCTTGAAAATGTAACATTTTTGATCACATCTTTATATGAACTTTTTATATTAGAGATAATTGAGGAATTGTCTTGTGTTATATCGGACTCTTAACAAAATACCGTGTATAATAAACTTATTATCATCAAAGTTATCGGATATTGTTACAATTTCTCATTATTGTAGCTAGATATAAACAACGACTATAAGTTTAAAATCGATGAAACATTTTGGCCAATTATTGGAAAAGTTAAATAAGTAAACTTTTATTAGATCCTCAAGTCGAAATTTTATGGCGGGAAACTTTCTAATGGGGTAAACATTTCAGGATAATTTATATTAATTATTCACAATTATATTTTCGTCTTTGTCTCCCACGGTTTTACAAGAACTTGCGTTGTAAAATGGCTATTTTATTTAATGCTTCTCCTTAACATAATATTTAGGATAAGTTTATTCTGAATATTATTGTAAATAAGACTTATTATTTGTAGTAATTCGTCAAATCACAAGCGACAGTTTTTTCAAGTACATTGGAAGTAAATTATTAAATTCGTATTTTATTAAGTACTTAATGTCTGTTTACACTTTATAATAATAAATAAATGTGTATTGTTTAACAAAAATAATTAATAGCATCTTAGTCATTGGAAGTATTAATAAATTGAAATTTGTTGTGTGGTGGCGTCAAATGATTGGAAAATAAAAGTTATAATTTAGTTTCAGAGGTTGGTGTATCAAGTTCAGATCGGTCCTACTATATAATTGTTTTTTGGGGGGATATGAATAACCCTTTTTTCAACAAGTGATATCAAGTTGTAGAGAAGAACATGTATTTTTCCGTGACGCAAAAGCAAAGAAAGTTTAATCATTGACTGCAACGAAAAAGTGCATTTTAGTCGCTCAAATTTAATTATTTAAACCAATATAAAACAAAAAAGGAACCTTAACGAGATAAGATAAATTTGTTTGCCAGAGTGCAGTAGAACCCTTACCATTATACAGACTTTAAAATAAAAATATAAAATGGAGTGTTCAATATGCAAAATAATTAAAAACCCAAATAGAGATATAAAGAATATGAAGAAGCGTTGTTGGCGAAACAATTGTCAATAAATTTTAAATAAAAGTTAGTGGAAATCTAGAAACAAGTGTTTCATTCTATAAATTTAATATGGATCTCCATCAAGTATCGGCTAACTCCACTCAATATTTGACTCAAGCTCAACCGAGTTTTTTAGCCTTTTGTTATTTTAAACTTTTGATAAGATCGAGAATTTATGGTTTTTCAACCAGTGCCTATTTTTTGGTGTTTTCCCCAAGTACATGAAACTGAAGACCCATAACTACAGCCAAGTAGCAAGGATAGCACAATACTTTGGTATAAGAAAATGGATTCATCAAGATCGGAAATTACAGTACAGTAAGAGAGACCTTTAGAATGTATATCTTAAGGTAATACATGGTGAACTTGCATTTAGACTAAATAGTTTAGAATTTGACGTGTTTCATTCAGATACTAGAAATAAGGTTTATAATATAATACACAAAAAATATTTAAGACAACAAAACAAGTTAAACCGTTTAATATCAAACAATAAATATAATTTTATCAACAACCATTAAACACTAATAACGAATTCTCTAACCATTATTTTTATGACAAATTTGTTAATCTTACTGATGTCATTTTCTCAGACAATGAAATAAGTTTATTAGAAAAAAGACTCAATTATAATCTAAGTAGCATAGATAATCGAAACAATAGGGAATACTTAGGTGTTAAAAGTGAAGTAATAGCTCAAAAAATTAAACTTAATAACACAGATAAACATTTTCTAAGTAAAATCTTAGTTAACTAAAAACTCGACTTAACTAATGGACATTTCTCAAATGAATATCACATAGTAAAATCAATAGTTGATAGAAGAAACACTAATGATTTAATTTTTGCTAGGGCTGACGAAGGAAAAACTGTAATAGAAATGAAAAATAATCAATATATTTCTAAACCACTTCATTTTCTAATTCTGATAAATTTGAAAAAATTGATTTCAACCCAACAGAGCTCTTTCAAAAATTATTAAAAAACGTAATTAAAGATTTACCTATTTTTACTGATAGGGAAAAGTATTACATGACAGTGATGAACCTGCAGGCTCCTAACTTGTACTCCTTAGCAAAATTACATAAAAATAACTTGCCGATTAAACCAGTAGTTTCTTATCTAACTGCCCCCGCAGTAATATTATTTAATAAACTTATTAATACCTTAACTGATTATTGTAAATTTTCACCAAAATACAGTATAAAAAACAGTTACCAATTAGTTAGTAGAATTGAAGACCTTGTGTTACCAAATAATGCTAAGTTAATATCATTCGATGTACAAAACTTATTCCCCAGTATACCTCCATCTGATGTTTTAATTTTAGTGGAGGAACTTTTGTTAAAAAATAGGGTAAATCCAATTCATAAACAAGATATTTTAGAATCACTTACACTTTGCTTAGACCAAAATTATTTCGATTTTAATAATGATTTTTACATAAGTAGGGAAGGTTTAATAATGGGCTACCTTTTAAGCCCTATATTGGCTGAAATATTTATGGATAATCTAGAAACAAAAAATTCAAGAAAATTCTATTTTCAAAAATTTTGTTTACTGGTATAGGTACGATGATGTATTAACATGTTTCGTGGGTACGGATAGACAGTTAAAAAACTTTTTAGACTTTAATAATAACTTACACAAGAACATAAAATTCAGTATTGAATTGAAACATGACCATGCTATTAATTTCTTGGACTTAACTGTAACTATTAAGAATAAAAAACATGAATTTCAAATTTTTCATAAATCATCGTACACTGATATAACGGTACACAGTACTTCTAATCATCCTTACTGTCATAAAATTTCGGCTTACAATAGTTTTATTCATAGACTAGTAAATTTAGCTCTTTCAAATGATAGTTCCAATAACTAATTAAATATTATTAAACAAATTGCAGTCAATGATGGATATAACGTACCTTTAATTGAAAAATTGGTTAGGAAAAAGCAGTATAAAAAAGTAATATACTTAGCATTTCCCGTCAATATACTTAAAGAATATAATTTCCAGACTTTAACATTCACAGGTAAAGTCACAACCAAAGTTGCTGGCTTTTTCAAGAAAAGAAGTTCAAAAATAGCTTTTATAAACTAATAATACACTTGGTAAATACATTAAAAATAATAGAATAAAAGAACATTTTTAATTTTTTAAAGATAAAAGAAAATTCTAATTATGTCAAACATTTATTGGGCAAAAACCATAATTTTAATGACAGTTTTAAAATTTTACACTTAGACAACAAAGGGAAGAGATTAGATTTATTGGAACAACAATTGTCAACAAATTTTAAATAAAAGTTACTGGAAATCTAGAAACAAGTCTTTCATTCTATAAATATATAAAGAATCCCTTTGAAAGGATTGGTTCAAATCCCATTTAACTTATACTATTTAATAGCACTTAGTAATATAAATGTATATAGAATCTTGTATCAATTCATACTGCAAGTTCAAATAAATTATGAAAAAAAAAACACAAACAAATAATTAAATAAAAAAAAAAGAAAAAAACAGAAAGCAAACAAAAACAACATAGAGCATATTACTTATATATAAAACAAAAAAAAAAGAAAGAAAGAAATGTAAAAATAAAAATAACATCGCAAATCTCAAATAAATATAACGGTATTATAGAATAGGTATGTTATAATAGAGTTTATGTAAAAAAGAAAACAGAAATATCGGAAAATTGGATATAAACGCGAGACAAGAGAAAGGAAATTCTCGAACAAAGAGAGATGCTGGCCATTTGGTTTTACCAGAGCCACAAACATACATACATACATACAATCCCTGTTTTCCATGTGATTCATGCCGCCGTCTTATCTGAACCGACTGCCGAATGTAGTGACTTAAGTACTTCAGAATTAGGATGTTAACCTCTCCAAAAAAGATCACTAATATTCCACTGCAAAAAATGTAGAAGTGGTGGAGTTCCTAAATAATGCAATAGCCAAAAAACAAAAAATCATAAATGATCAGGGTACGATAATTACTTTATTAAAAGGAAAAATTGATTTTCTGGAGATATCATCTAATGTATCATATGCTGATGCGATGCAACAAAATATACCACAAATATCATGCACCAAATATATGACAAACAACCTCCCGAAAATAATTATGAACCCAAAAAGGCAACAGTCATCACAACAAACTAAAAAAGATATAGACGCAAATATCAACCCTGCCATACTTAAAATTGGAGTGAGTAACATAAGATCAACAAGAACTGGTGGTATGGTGATTAAATGTCGAAATTAAAATGAAATAGAGATTCTGAAACAAGCACCAGATAGAGAATTGAGAGGTGAATATGATATTAAATTGAGCACATTGATGCGTCATGCCTGCAGTATGGGGATAGACGGACATCTGTCCAAGAAGCAACCGACCTTTTTAATCACAGATCGATATCCCATTCCTAAATCAACTGGTAATAGGATGTTTTCTAACTTTGAGCATACCGGTAGGGTAAGAAACTTGCCAAGAAATCCCTAAATGTATTGCTTGTCCTGCAACCACAGATCCCAGCTCCAAAACTTGCCCTCGTAGATGATAACAGCGAGAAATCCATTAGAAAAATTCTTAAAGATTTCCTTGTAAAACCAGGTTACTTCAAGGCTATGAGAGGATGATCATGACAGGCGTATACAAGTTTGTCAAGAAATAATGGACTGCATAGACATACAACCTAACTTTGCAAATCGTGTCCTATTTTCTAAGAAAGTCACATTCTACCTTAATGGCTTCGTAATTATACAGAACTGGCGGCACTGGTCCTGCCATAATCCCCATTAGATGATGAAGCACCGTCCCCAATATCGCACATATCAGAAACTATTGGGAGCAAACGTTTCCTGGAAGGTGGATAGGTAGGAGAGGGCCCATTGAATGACCTCCTAGATTTCCAGATCTAATACATAATACATGGTGTTTTATTTAAAAAGAGTAAAATAAAATCACTTAACTTGACAGTCAATGACGTTACTAACATATATGTTATACACAGTCAAATAGTAAGATTTTAGTCCTATAGATTGCCCAAAACCCAAATTCGGTATTCCTTTTTGTTCTCCTGTAATTAAGCCGTTCCGGAACATTTTCCGAACCCTGTATATTGCAGTTAAAACCCTAATTCAGTTAAATTAAAACCCGTTTTTCCTAGTTAAAACTAGTTTTGACTAACTACTTTAGGCAATATTTTATTAATTATTGTAACATTATCATCTTTATTACCAATCAATTCTTGAACAATCTGTATATTAAATTCATTATGTACATATTATCGGGTGGTGTAGTAAAATTCAAATATACCTGCATATTTGAGTGGTAATGAGGTTAAAAGAAGAGGGTAGAGGAAACAAATTTAGAAATCCGCGCAAATCATTGTGGTTAGACTTAGTTATCCCTTCCAATTTTCTTGGATCAAACACACACCCCTTCACATTATCTTGTTTATATTGCTAAGTATATGCTAATTTTTCTTATATTATCTATAGTATATACCTACATAAATAAAAGTAGGTGCTTACTATCTACCATTAATGCTTTTACCAACATTTTATTTACTGACATGTTGCCCTACAGCGAACAAACATGATATCAGTTAATTAAAATTGTTTATTTAGAGATAAGGTACATACATACGCTTACAACAAAACGTTATATATTTAATACAATTATTATACCTCTTTTAACTCTCTTTGATATTGAACATTAAAATAAATATTAGTTTAGCTTTTACCCTTCCTATTACCGCTATGGAGAGTTTTGAGTTTCCTTAATGCTTATATTATTTATATTGTGGAAATAATATTGGAATCTATTAAAAAGTATACTACAGGGTGTTTCATTAATATTGAGAAAAAATTTAGAAGGAGTTCCCCTACCTAAAAATATGGAAGTTAGTTTCTACACTGCGTCCATTAATTATGGAATAGGTAAAAAAGTACTCAAATTTTAAACATCCACATCTCCATCAAAATTATATCAATCCACTCAACTTTCGATTTATTAGGTAGGCCGTCCCTTGGACTACTTAGCACAAAGTATTTGACCTTACTTTATGTCTTTTTTATACAGGATCATGGATAAGATACCAAGCCATGTAAAATGTGCTGATTTTAAAATTAATGTTTGGAAAATACGAAGCAATGGAAATCGAATTTTATTAGTGTACTGGTTACAGCTTTATGTTAGGTACTTACTCAAATTACAGCGCAGTGACGTTCGTGTCAATTAAAAAAAAAATAAAAAAATAAAAAATGGAATAGGTAAAAAAGTACTCGAATTTTAAAATCAATATCTTCATCAATCCATTCAATTTTCAGTTTATTAGGTAGGCTGTCCCTTGAACTACTTAGAACAATGTGTTTGACCTCACTTTATGTCTTTTTTATACAGGATCATGGATAAGATACCAAGCCGTGTAAAATGTGCTGATTTTAAAATTAATGTTTGGAAAATACGAAGCAATGAAAATGGAATTTTATTAGTGTACTGGTTACAGCTTTATGTTAGGTACTTACTGTACAAATTACAGTGCAGTGCCGTTCGTGTAAATTAAAAAATCTGTATATTGCAAATTATATTGACTGAAAACGTTTTACTTCTATTTGGATTTACGTTGCTAGTCAACCAATTGCCCTTGTCATTTTATCAAGATTATAAATTTGTTGGCAGTTCTTGACAAGGCCTTTTGTTTAGTTTCTTTTTTTAAATGAATGCCAATATCCGATTCATATCTCCAGAATAATGTTCCTATGCAAGAGGACTGTTTGAGCAGGGCCGGTCTCAGTCTGATATTGCCAGAATCATGAATAAAACGCAAGGGGCTATATCAAAAATTTTAAAACGGTATCGAGAATATGGATCGAATCAAAGAAGAGCAGGGCAAGGCCGACCAAGGAAAACAACTGCTACTCAGGATCGGTTTTTAACAATGCAATGTGTTCGGGAGCGATTTACAACAAGTACCAAGCTACAAGCACGGTTGTCAAACGTTCACAATGTTCGACTACGTAAGCAAACAATACTTAATCGCTTAAAAGAGGTTCAACTGAAACCGTACGAAGCAGCGATAGGACCAAAGCTGGAACCGCACCATTGACGTGAACGATTGCAGTTTGCTCAAGAGCATTTGCCATGGGGTGAAGATGAATGGGCTAATGTTTTATTTAGTGACGAATCCCGTTTTTGTCTATACAGCAATGGTAGACGTTTAAAAGTGTTTCGAAGACCTGGTGATCGCTATGCTCAGTGTAATTTTAAAGAGCGGGTTAGTTATAGCGGTGGATCAATTATGGTTTGGGGAAGTATATCTCTAGAGGCAAAAACGGAATTGGTATTTGTAGAGCGATTAACTAGTGACAGGTACATTACGGAAATTCTTCAGGAGCATGTTGTGCCTTTTGCTCCCTTTATTGGAGAAAACTTCATTTTTATGCAAGATAACGCACGTCCACATACGGCGAGAATAGTAACGGAATATCTAGCAGAAACGGGAATTACCGTAATGAATTGGAAAGCTCGAAGCCCAGATCTTAACCCTATAGAGCATTTATGCGATCGAATGGGTAGAGAGGTTCGTGCAGAAGCTAACCCACCAGAAACTTTGGCTCAGCTGAGATTGACGCTACAAAGAATATGGGAAAATATGGATTAGGTTTTTATAAGAATTCTGATTCTCAGTATGCCAAATCGTTGTCAAGCTGTCATTAATGCCCGTGGAGGAAATACGCGTTATTAATTTTTATTCTTATAATTAAGTTGTTTCTTTAAATTGTTATTACTATTGTTAAGTTAGTGTTAAATCACGATTTTTTAATTTTTTTTAATTAACACAAACGGCACTGCGCTGTAATTTGTACAGTAAGTACCTAACATAAAGCTGTAACCAGTACACTAATAAAATTCCATTTTCATTGCTTCGTATTTTCCAAACATTAATTTTAAAATCAGCACATTTTACACGGCTTGGTATCTTATCCATGATCCTTTATAAAAAAGACATAAAGTGAGGTCAAACACATTGTTCTAAGTAGTTCAAGGGACAGCCTACCTAATAAACTGAAAATTGAATGGATTGATGAAGATATTGATTTTAAAATTCGAGTACTTTTTTACCTATTCCATTTTTTATTTTTTTATTTTTTTTTTAATTGACACGAACGGCACTGCGCTGTAATTTGTACAGTAAGTACCTAACATAAAGCTGTAACCAGTACACTAATAAAATTCAATTTCCATTGCTTCGTATTTTCCAAACATTAATTTTAAAATCAGCACATTTTACACGGCTTGGTATCTTATCCATGATCCTTTATAAAAAAGACATAAAGTGAGGTCAAACACATTGTTCTAAGTAGTTCAAGGGACAGCCTACCTAATAAACTGAAAATTGAATGGATTGATGAAGATATTGATTTTAAAATTCGAGTACTTTTTTACCTATTCCATTTTTTATTTTTTTATTTTTTTTTTAATTGACACGAACGGCACTGCGCTGTAATTTGTACAGTAAGTACCTAACATAAAGCTGTAACCAGTACACTAATAAAATTCAATTTCCATTGCTTCGTATTTTCCAAACATTAATTTCAAAATCAGCACATTTTACATGGCTTGGTATCTTAGCCATCATCCTGTATAAAAAAGACATAAAGTAGGGTCAAATACTTTGTGCTAAGTAGTCCAAGGGACGGCCTACCTAATAGATCAAAAATTGAGTGTATTGATATAATTTTGATGGAGATATGGATGTTTAAAATTTGAGTACTTTTTTACCTATTCCATAATTAATGGACGCAGTGTATAAACCAAAAACATTATAACTATTAGACTAAACGTATCATTCATAATTCCCAAAAAATTTTGGACTATTATTGTTTTAAAATAATTGGCGAGTGCGAGAGAGAAAGGCAGATCTCTTAGACCCGATTGGCAACATTGTAAATCGTCCCTTGGTTTTGATCGCCAGTGGTGTAGGGGTTAAAACCTAATAACAATGTATGAAAATAATACAATAATTTTTTTTGTATCGGAATCTTTTCCTAGGAATGGGAATAATGGGATACCAGAAATATGCTAGAATGAAAAAAAATTAATCACATTACTGGTTTTATTTGATTGTATTTCGTCTAAAATCCTTTTTACATATTGGATTGATTCTGAATCTCGGATTCCAGAATCACAAATTCACCTTCAACTTTAGAGATTCCAAAGTTTCTGAATCCCAGTATAAAAGAGATTATTTGGATAATTCATATATTGAATTAGTTTCAGTTGAACAGAACTATCAAAATAAATAAAATTTATGACAAAATAAATCAAAATAAAACACTGCTACTATTGCAAAAAAGTGGCTAAACTTTATTTTATTATTAAAATTGAAAACATTATAAAAACATTTGTGAAAATTGTAATTACAAGGTAGACTACATTAATTTTAACTACAATGTATAAAATATTATACAAGTGTCCCAATTCCATTTAGACATGAAATATCTTAGCTCCTGTATATTAAAAAAAAAATCAATTAATAAAAATATTTCTTATTGCAAATTGCATTTTTCAACCAAAATATAAACGCCTTAATGGACTTGCATGCACCTTTAAAAACATCCATATTTAAAAAAAAAACATTTGCCCTGGATCACTGAAAATATAAAACTTTTAATAAAACTTAGAAACAAAGCTAAATTTAAATTCAAAAAAAATAAGACACCAGAAAGTCATGCAGCCTATAAAGACTTAAGAAATTTTGCAAATAACGCAATTCGCCGTGAAAAGAACGTTTATTTAGAGCAACAACTAAATAATAATAATAGCAAAGTATTTTGGAACTCGCTAAAACGTCTTAATATTATTAATAGTAAACAAAATAAAAATATACCAGCTCATCTTTCAAACCCTGATGATATTAACAATTTCTTCATCAACACCATTCCCCCAACCACTATTTTGCCAGATATTAATAAGTATTATAGGAGTGCTGGTTCTAAAATTCCTAAACAATTTGAATTTTCAACCGTTTCTGAAAACGAAATTTCAAAATATTTGTCACAAATTAAAACCCGAGCGGTTGAATCCGACGGGATTCATGTAAATTTTGTAATTTTTTGCTGTCCTTTTATTCTTAAATATATTTGCCACTTAATTAATTTTTGCATAACTCACTCAGTGTTCCCTCTCGACTGGAAAATTGCTCATATATTGCCCTTGCCTAAAACTGATAACCCAAAAAGATATAGCGACCTTAGACCAATTTCTATTCTTCCTATTTTGTCAAAAGTTATTGAGCGCATTTTAAAAAATCAAATTGTTGATTATGTAGAAACAGAAAAATTAATTGACAGCACTCAGTCGGGCTTTAGGAGGGGACACGGTTGTGCAACGGCTCTTTTGAATGTCACTGACGACATTTTTCGGGCTATTGATGAGGGCAGGTGTACGATATTGGTTCTGCTTGACTATTCGAAAGCCTTTGACACTATAAATCATCAAACCTTGTTAGTCATCCTAAGGTATCTTGGCTTTCACTTAAATTCGGTTAAATTAATACAGAGTTATTTAAAAGATCGCAAGCAGAGGGTTGTTCTGGACGGTGTAAAATCTGGGTATCTAAACATAAACAGTGGTGTTCCGCAAGGGTCTATTTTAGGGCCATTATTATTTATTCTTTACACGTCTAAGTTTCCAGAGTTTTTACAAAATTGCAATATCCAGAAATATGCGGATGATACCCAGATTTACCACTCATTTCCGCCTTCCTTAATTAGACAGGGGTGCAAAACTGTGAATGATGACCTAAAAGTTATTGAAAGAGTTTCGAGAGACCATGCTCTTTGCTTGAATCCTGAAAAGTCAGTTGTAATGCTTTTTGGCAGACCTATAGATATCAAACGCCTGACTCCTATAGTTTCCATTACTGTTGCAGATAAAGTGTTGCCTGTAAAGACAGAAGCAAAAAATTTAGGTTTAATTTTAGATAATCAACTCCGATTTAATAAACATATTGCTTTATGCATCCAAAAATGCATCGGCAGATTAAGAGTTCTATATAATTCGAGGCACATTCTCAACCAAAAAATAAAAAAAGTTTTGTGTGACTCCCTTGTTCTATCTATATTTAATCATTGTGATGTAGTGTATGGTCCGTGTTTAACAGCAAAGTCCGCTGAGCGGATACAAATGATTCAGAAATATTGCTTGAGATTTATATATGGTATCCCCGTAGACGCCCAATAAGTCACAAACTTGTAGAAGCTGGATGGCTCGATATGAAGACAAGGCGCTATATTCATAGAGGCTCTCTGTATCACAAAATTGTTAAACTCTAATATCCTCAGTACTTATATAAGAGGATTACGTTTAGAACCGATGTAAATACTTTAAACTTGAGGTTTAATGGAATAGTTATCCCTCGTCATCAAACCGGAATATTTGAGCGATCTTTTGCGTATGACCTTGCTAAACTTTTTAATGGGTTACCCCCTCCGCTTCGGTCCTGCTCTGTTCAATCTTTTTCCAAGCGTTTAAAACAGCACCTTACCGGCTAACCTGCTGCTATTATGTACGGCTATAATACATGTCTCTGTATATGTATTGTATATATTATATAAATTAAATTTATTTTATTTTTTTTTTATTTTTTGATGTTCACCTATTTAGAGAAGAAGAAATGTACTATTAGTTGAAATATTTTATTGTAAAGCGTATCTATCTACCTAATAAGGATAAGTGTATAAATCAGCTAGGCAGTCTCTGTTTAGCTGCACTCTTGCCTTTTCAATGTATACCCTATGTATAATTGAATAAAGTTTATTATTATTATTATTATTATTATTATTTCAAAAACTGCCATTAATAGGCATATACTTAAATATACAGGTTGTCCTAAAAGTACACTTTGTAATATGTACTATATATTTCTAAACTGAATGGTTTTTGAGATATTGTTATAGATATATGTATAATAATAATAATAATAATCTTTATTTGCAATCATGTTTACGAAAAACACAAGCAGAATAATGTTATCCAAAGCAATAACTACTTAATCATACAAAATTAAATCCCTTAAATAATAATTGTTAACAGAGATTTTAAATAGTTTTAGACCAGTTTTTCTCTGTTAAAGTTAATCTATGAATCTGGTAATTTACATTCAGGATTCTAGTATTGTATTCGTGAAAGGTTTGTTGTTGAAACATTCGTTAGTTTAAAAAAAAATACATCAAACACTTAAAAATATATACTCCATAAACTGTCACATGTCTTGAAAACATTCAGCTTTCATTATAGCTCATTCTTTTACAATTCTTAATGCTCGCTTCTGAACTACAAATACCTTCTCTAGTAAACTATTTCTGTCACAGAAAATGAATGATTACATACTTCATAACAGATTATGTACGTAAGCAGTTTCCTTTAAAATGTACCATGAGAACGCTGTGTATCTATATACTTTAGAGTAAAACCTAATTAAAAATAGTGAAGTTCTAAAATAAATTTATATAAATAATATAAATATAATAAAATATATGAAAACTTATGTTTAGACAAATACATAAGGAAATCAAAAATAAACTGCAATAAGGGCACAAAAACACAAGCTAACTGTTAGGATACACTGCCAACGTCGCAATCGCTATTGTCATTCTTAAAATCTCTCCGGTTGAAAAATCGTATTACAATGTTGCCGTAGTGCCTGAGATATTTAACAATAATGTTAATACATTTCAAAATTTTTAACAATTTTTAATAAAAAATCCGCATAACATTACAAGCATGAATGCATAATTTGGTATGCACAACTACTAATTTAGTATTTTTAAAACAATTTTTCCTAATATTTCTAACAGACAGATGAACCGGCTAAGGTCCAATTTTTAGCGACAGAGATGAATAAAAACAAGGAAATGATGATTTGCCGCATAAAAATGTAAACAATTTGGTCCATTAGTTCTAAAGTCTTTGCTATAAACCTATGCCTCGAAATGCTTCGTTTCGGCGACAGAGAATATTAAAGTTTTCTTTTATTTTTGTTTTTTATAAATAATTTTTGAAATAATGTCGATATTTAAACTAAAATTGATGTCTAGGGGTTTTTTGTTTTAAATGCGAAATTCGAATTTGATATAAGTATGGCTCTCACTTGTAGGGGGCGCCATCTACATGTCTTGTTACTTTTTTAAGGAGTCGTAACTTTTCTATACGTGCATGTATTACATTTCTAAGCAAAAATATAGATTTATCTATAATTTTTACCTGAAAATGGCGTACTTAGTAGAAATAGCTACGAGCAACCGCTCTGGAGGAAAAGAATAATAACAGTTATCCAACACTTACATATAAAGTGAACATAATTAGTTCGATTTTAGACTAATAAAATAGCTTTTTTAGACAGGAAATCGCCCTGGCCTCACATAGACACTGTATCACCCACAGTATAACATTGGTTCATTTTATTCTTGCTGGACCAATTAAACACAACTTGTTTTGCTATGTCTTTTATATTCTTTGACTTTTGGCCATCCTTACAATAATTTAATATTTAAATTGTTAAACACGAATACATCTACTTAGCTACCATAAAGAATGGATTAGAACTTAACTGCGAAATTTACGGTAATTTTACGGTACGCTTAAAAGAATAGTAACCTGTGTTACTGGGCACGCGTCCCCAAAATGTCAATTACTTTAACATTAGTAAATCACTTTGGCTGACACACATGTCATTTTCAGCCACGTGGAGCATGCTTACTTTGAAGTCTAACAGGACCCTGAGTTGTATATGGTGCTACAGCGCTGTGGTCTGGGAGGTCCACTAATCACATGTAGTCACGTAGACCCTATTGGTCAACCAACGAGAAGCGACCTCTGAAGCATTCAAGTGATGTTTGCCCGTTGTCAGTAAAAACATCACAGAGCCTAATTTACATATTCTCGAAGCCGCAAACCTATTGCAAAGCTACCGATGAACGGTTTTCGTAGACGTGGATTTAATATTATTTAGTTTAGAATATAGCACGTTTTAAGGTT
This sequence comes from Polydrusus tereticollis, assembly GCA_963920685.1. NCBI lineage: Eukaryota > Metazoa > Arthropoda > Insecta > Coleoptera > Curculionidae > Polydrusus > Polydrusus tereticollis. The sequence continues at coordinate 141,796,654 of OY987328.1, forward strand.
TACAGAAAACTTGATGTTCCCCGATAATTAGAATACTGCGGGATAAAACACTAATGATTTTTAACCATAGGCTAGACATTTGACGGTTTTGTCAGTAAAATAGAATAAAACGTCGGTAGTTGACAGATTAATTCATGTTTATTACTTTGATTGTTCGAAAATGAGTAAAGAAGGTAATATTATTTAATGACTGAGTGTTTCACAGTATTGTTGTTAAACTCTTTTTTTGTAATTGTTAATGTTGATAAATAAAAAAAAATTCTGTTTCTGTTTTCTGCTTCCGTCAGATATGTTGTTCGGGAAATGAAATTAATCATTTTCTCGATATACTTTAACACCCTGTATCTCCCAAACGAAGCATTTCCGGGCATAGGAGAAGTTTATAGGAACTTGTTTTTCATATATTTGTAAGCAGGAAAACTTATCCTATTCGCAATAATAATGAAACACCCTGTCATAGGTCATAGGTATAGGTACTAAACTTTTACAGTGTTAAAAAAAAACGAACGGTAAAAACAATATTTATTTAAGAAAATTTAATGTATAATATATTTAATTCAGTGGAGTATCTGGAACAAAACTTGAGATGTCTGAATTTGAAGCATGCTGCTCCAAAGTCTTTAAATCCATCCTTCTTTTCCACAATCCATTCCAAACCTCTTTAAGAAGTCCTTCGTTTGAAGCCGCCTTTTTAACTTCGTAAGCCAAATAATGAAGCCAGAAGGCCCCTTTAAATACTATTATTTTTACTACAAACAGACCAAATAGCAAAATGTGGAATCCTATTTTGACAGTGTAGAGTTTGATAAGAATAACCACTGGAATGACGAATTCAAGAAGTTTTTTCTCTTCAGAATTGAAATAATCGTTTTTGTGTTTCTTATGTTTCTTGTGACCTAAAAATACGAAGAAAACAGAACTTAAATACAATTTTATTTTTAAGTTTAAAGGAGTTCCTAAAGTTTACAGCGGAAAGTTTACCGCCCACAATCCAACGCGATCACAATTCACTGCCCACAGTGGGAGTCGGAAAAACTTGGTCGGGAAACGAAAAATTTAATTTTTTTAAAGCAATGCGAGCATAAGGGTTAATTGAGCTTGTTGTATAGTATCAAAAAAAGTAGGAGTCAGGAGCAAGGGCGTAGCCATGGTAGGGCGCTTGCCGCTGCCCCTATAGCACACGAAAAAATTGCATTAAAAAAATCATGAAAAAAATTAGTATAGTCGGTACACTTTTCCAATGAAACAAATTATGGTATAGCTTAACTAACAACATATTATTAACTATTTAAAATTAATTATATATTATTATATTTAAAAATTACAAAATTCAAATGAGGCAGATGGAAATGGCAAAGAAAACTGTTTAAGAGTTAAAAGATCTTTTGGGCTGCCTTGTTATTTACTTTTCTTACTGCCCTTAAAATTGATCTTCTGCGTACTTATAGATCGGCATGAAGTTATAATATTTTCACGTAACTGTGACAAGTTCTCAACAGGGCCATTTTTATACTCTTTATTTTCTAGTGCACTCCATAGAAAAAAATCCAGAGGTGAAAGATCGGGTGATCTCCCTGACCATTCCACCACACCTCGATTTCCTATCCCCTTTTCTGGGAAATGTCGATATAAAAATTCATGCACATCTAAACCATTTTGGGGAGATACCCATCATATTGAAACCAGAGATGTGGTAGCCCACGGGATGTCCATAAAAAAAACCTTTAAATCAGTTGTTTAAAAAATTAATATACATGTCTACATAATATAATGATCATATAAAAATGGTTCCAAAATGTTGTCCCAACACAATCCTGCCGAAACATGAATGGAAAACCCGATTTCAGGACGAAATTTTTTATATTCTCTGGGGTTCCCTACAGCCCAGACATGGTCGTTATTTCTATTAAACAAACCACAGTTTGAGAATTTTGATTCATCCGTTCAGATGATGAGATTTAAAAAAAATTCGGATTGATTGTGGCTTCATCCGTTATTCATTGGCAAAAAGGAATTATTCTCTCTTCATCTCCAGGATGTAATATTTGAGACATATGAATTTTGAAGGGCTTCAAATTATTTGTGATTTTAATATTCGCCAACATTATTTAACATGATGCAAAGAGTGCAAGTTTGCATTTAATACAAGGCATATCGTTATAATAATTTATAAAAAATACTAACTTGATTTAGAAATATTTTAATTTCCTCATTCGCGAATTGATTGCCATAGTTTTGTCGTGATCTTATAAATGACCCATATTCCTTCAGATTAAAATCTGGCCAGCCTTTTAAAGTATGTGTAGTGTGGTTGAGGTTTTTCTGGATATTATTCAAAATACATCTTTGAGGCTCTATAACAGTTTCCTTGGCATAAAAATTAAATCCGAAGCATATCACTTTTTTCATGGTTGAAGAATGGCATTTAGTGGCATTAAAATAATAAATCAACAAACTTGATTACCGCCGCGCCGTGACGTAAATATAATTAGTTTTTTCTTTTTCATTTTTCAGAGCACTCCTGTTTATTTTATACATACTTGCTGTTTCAAAGGTTGGAACTTAATAATATGATAAAATGGATCAACGCCAAAATTATGTCAGTGAATGAATACACCTCAGAAATATTTGTAATTTCGTTCGCAATTCCCCAAAAGTTTATCTAATATATGTCTGTTTAATACTATTTATTCTTCTTAAATAATTTTAGCCTTAAAGTTTTTGGGTAGTTTAGTATAGGTACAGGGTTATGATAAAGAAACGGATCAGCCTTTTATATGGAAAACCGCCTACTTAATCAAAAATCGCTCGGACTCGTCACATTTATTTTTTTGAAATGCATTTTTTTTTTGAAAAAGATTTTGTACAGGGTAGATCATAAAAGTACTATATGTGTCAACTTTAATTTTTTTAATGAAGCATATTGTATATTTTTACACTTTTATATTTTACAATCAATTCTAGACATTTTTCATTAATCATGCCCTATAGGTACTTACCTTCAGCCGTTTACGAAATATTAACACTTTAATGCTGGTATGCACCATTGGTATGTTTCTCGACATAGTAACGTTCTGAACTTAAGTCATAATCTTTTGACTATGAAAATTTCTTATTTAAATTTGAGACCTCAAAAAATTATAGTGAATGTTTCAAATTTGAATTTTGCTCTGCTGATATTTCATCAAAATGCGCCTCGCCGAAGATGAGCACATTGAATTTTGACTATGTTGGGTTGTGGAGATAAAAGTAGAAGTCTAGTCCGTGATATGTTTAATGAAAAATACCTAAATCGCTCGCCTATTGGCCAATCAACAGTGTCTAGGGTAGCAAGTAAGTGAAGAACGTCCCGTACTATTTAAGATAATGTTAAAAGTGGTCGTCCTGGTATATCCGAAGAGAAAAACATAAATATATTATTATCACTACAGGAAGATTCTCATAGCTCAAGCAAACAACTTGGACGGGACTACGATATTCACCAAACCACCGTATCTAAATTTTCACAAAAAAGTTTCATCCATATAAACCAGTATTTGTACAAGAGATATTGGACGATGATCCTGATAGGCGAGACCAATTTTGTAAAATAATGATTGAGCTAACAGATAATAACGCAAGATTTGTTCAAAGAATTTGTTTTTCAGATGAAGCTACGTTTTGTTTAAATTGTCAGGTTAATAGACAAAACTACAGATACTGGGCACAGGGAAATACTCATTGGTTCATAGAAAATCACACCCAGTATAATGAGAAGGTTAATGTTTGGGTGGGCATTGTTGAAAATAGGATAATCAGACCATTTTTCTTTGATTAGAGTCTCACTGGAGAGAGATATCTAAATTTCCTTCAAAATGATCTGGTTCCAGCTCTTGCCACTCTGTTTCCAAATGATAATAATCGTGATTTACCAAGTTTAACCTTATGGTTTTAACATGATAGTGCTCCCCCGCGTTATCCTGTTCATGTAAGGGAGTACTTAAATACTTTTCCGGGGCGGTGGATAGGTAGACGGGGGTCAATAGAGTGGCCACCCAGACCGCCTGATCTTAGTCAACTGGACCTTTTTTTATGGAGCTACGTCAAAAATTTAGTTTATAAATCTAAACCCATCTCGGTAGATACACTGAACTAGTCTATTCGACGAGTAAGAAGAGAAATACCTCCACAAGAACAGTTGGTGAAGGACATTTTTAACATCTTATAAAATGGTTTCTTTTCATTCTTTGTTGTTTGTTTATTTTGTGCTAAAATTGTTAAAAAATTTAAAATTGATAATATTTCGTAAACGGCTGAAGATAAGTATAGGGCATGATTAGTGAAAAATGTCTAGAATTGATTGTAGAATATAAAAATGTAAAAATATACAATATGTTTCATTAAAAAAATTAAAGTTGACACATGTAGCACTTTTATGATCTACCCTGTACAACATCTTTTTCCAAAAAAAAATGCATTTCAAAAAAATAAATTTGACTGGTCCGAGCGATTTTTGATGAAGTGGGCGGTTTTCCATATAAAAGGCTGATCAAATTATTTATCATAACCCTGTATATTTTAGTACCCTTATACAAAATAGAGTCGCCTCAAAGCCTTGGATTTGATTTCTTAAATTAAATTTTGAATTAGAATGTGGATTTTGTTATATTACGATATAAATAAATAACCACAATTGATATTGCTTCATTTTCTCCAAATTAAATATTCTGTAAATTTATATAGTCGAGAAGTGCCAAGCCTCCTGTGCAATGAGTGAAGATTCTTTAGAGCCTTATTTTGTAACGTTCAAAGCCTTTTGCCTATATTATAAATTACTGTGGTAATATAAACGAACCTAAGAAATTCTGCTTTGAATCTTGCCTATAATAATATATGATATTTCCGTGTATAACCCGAGATCCACAAATACTATTATGCTGGTTTTATATTTGGGTAATTTTCCGTATATTTCATCATGTATGCATGTAGCAACTTCACAAATAATGTAATTCCTGAATATTTGTGGAAAAGTTGACCTTGAAATAAATGTATAAATTGAAGGAATAGAATATGTTCTAATTTCCGTGTATTCTTGCGTGTATTTATCGACTTTTGAACGCTACTCGTAAAACAGCTGATTTCGTATAGAAATACAGGGAAAATGACACAAAGCAGCAGGTGCACATACACACTCAAAGTATAGGGTGTTGACTGTAGTCTAAAGATTCACATCAGACTCAGAGTCTCGTACTGGATGGTAAGCAGAGCTGCGGAAGCGGTTTCAGCATGTGTGGGCTTGAATAGATACAAGAGCAATGTATTTCAGTTTCCCCCTCATAAGTTCTTTCTCTATGGTTCACTTTAAGTTCATTCCTACTACTTCTTCTTCTTAATGTGTCGTGTAGATTCCTGCGTAGGCGTCATCCGTCCTCTCATCATATGCGTCGTTCCATCACAGCTCGTTGAAGAGATTGGAAGTCATGACTTCCCGTCCAGTGTCTTATGTTCCGTAGCCAAGACAATCTCTTCCTTCCTATTCCTCGTCTACCACCCTCAATCTTTCCCTGCAGGATTAGTCGCAGGAAGTGGTATCGTTCTACACGTACAATGTGCCCAAGGTAGGAGATTTTCTTCTGCTTGATATGCTCAAATAGCTCTCGATCTTCAAATTGAGCCATTCGAAGCACATCCTCGTTTCTTACGTGCTCCGTCCGTGATATTTTAAGCATCCGTCTCAGTACCTACATCTCGAATGCTTCGAGCTTATTGTGACAGCCTTAAGCATCCATGCCTCGATACCATAGAGAAGGACCGACCAGACTAGCACTTGACCATTCGATATTTAAATCTAAAACTAAGATCTTGGTTTGTCAGGAATTTCTTGAGCTTAAGAAAAGTTGTTCTTGCTTGCTCTATTCTACCTTTGATCTCCAGTTCCGGGTTCCACTTCTCATTTACAACTCATCCCAAGTATCTAAACACTTCCAGTCGCTGAACTCGCTTGCCGTTCAACTGTAAATTGACGTCGGGAAAATCATCTCTAGATATGACTATGAACTTCGTTTTGTCGATGTTGATCTTGTCTCACTAAGAGCATTCAGGAGTGTTTGCATATCGTCTGCATCATCGGTTATGATTGCGGTATCGTCTGCGTACCCTATGTTGTTTATGTAGGTTCCGTTGATTTTGATGCCCCTGGGACTTTCAGAGACTGCATCTACAAAGACTCTTTCCACATACAGGTTAAACAACATCGGGGACAAAATACAACCTTGTCTCACACCCTTCTTTATTTCAAACTCTTCTGATTGTTGTTGAGTCGTGTAGGCGTATTTCCGCTGTTTGGTTCCAATACAGGTTGGCTATAAATCTTATCTCCTTATCGTTCAGACCCAGATCCCGAAGGTACGCCATTAAGAGGTCCTCCTACCAATGATATCATTACGGCTGATGCTGATACCTAGTTTCATGATTCCCGAAGTCGATGCATGCATCGCCGCGTACTTCAGTGTGTAAGGGAGGCTTTAGGGAGAGGGCCCTAAGATGACGAAGCGTGCAAAATGACGAATCGGCTAGATTAAAGAAACGCTTACAGATGGAGTAACCATTTCTATGCAATATTATTTACTTTACCGATACGCAACGATAGATAAGCAGTGGTGAATTCTTGACAACCCGCATTTTAAACTTGGATTTAGGTTACACAAGATTTCCTTGTAGTGTTTAGTGCCGCAAAAATAGTAAATATTATTTTGTTGGTAAGTAGTATTTATTAAATTATGACTATACCATTAGCAGTATTTTTTTTTATGTAAGTTACAACAGATTAATGTTAAGGTAAATTTGTAATTTTTGTCAAGATGGTGGTTGTGAGCAAGTTGACGCACAACAGAAGAAGCTAGGATGATGAATTCGCCATCTTTCCCAGAAAGCTAATATTCTTTTTAAATTTTAAGTTTTTACGGTCTATTTGCAATTTTAGATTAAAAATGGATAGAATTTATATTCGCGAAACGACCAGGCAACCTTGGAATCAGGAAGATATGGGAGTTAGCAATTAAAAATATCCAAGAAAATGAAGCAAGTGTTAATTCAAGTGCAAAGAAATATAACATTTCTGAACCGACACTAAGGAGATATAGTCATAGAATGCAACCACTAGACGTGTCAATATATGGACCTTTAAAAACTACGTACAGTAGTCTCTGAAGATTTTTTAAGTAACCATCCCGGTATAGCTATTATTTTACATGATATCGCTACCCTGTTCGGAAAATAATATTATCTAAAAGTGGCAACGGTAGACGCAATCAGTGGCATCATCGGAATAGAGCCATTTTATTCGCAAATATGTACGGATATTGACTTTGAAGGTGCAAGGACGACTGAAAAAAACGATGCAGTTCAATTAATGCATCTGGAAAGCGAGAACCATATGGGTCCATCGACCACCGAAGCGAGGAGCTACCGAAGCAAGATGTCTCAAAAGTAGGCACTACGTCTGGGCTTCCTCCATTGCCGTCACTTATAATTTCTAGCACACTGCAAGCTACTCTGGAAGAGAAAGAAACCTTAAAGTGAGAAAAAGAAAAGAAGAAACAACCGAGGATTGTAACTATTCGAAAATTGCATTTTCATAGTTTGGCTTTGACTGCTGTGATTCAGTATCATACTGACAGTTCTGTAGATTTTTACGACCACGTCTGGTTAATTTTGGCGTATTTTTGAAGAGGGATTGTTATGGGCCTTTTCGACAATGGACGCCTAAAGGGAAAGCACGTTTGTGAACGTTAGCTCCCGATGTTTAGTTTTCTTGGGCAGGGAAGGCCATGTGGTGCCGATAAAACATGCACAAATCTATTAAAAGCGGATTGGCATTGTAGTTTGTCTATTCTTTGGGCGGAATGCCGATTTAAAATGCTTTTCCATCAAGTTCAGCAAGCAATCCTAGACGCCATTTTGTAGATTGGAACCTTTGTTAGTTATTTGAGATAGGTTTAAACTTTAGTATCTAATTACCCTCGATGGGTCTTATGAAAGTTTTCTCTTTCATGTTGTACATCTAAAACACGATTTTGGGTTTTTTTTTGGTAGGGGCTAAAAGTCCGAGTTCAAACTGAAGTACTAGTTTTCTTTTATTGGAGCTGCCTGGACGTGAGACGTGCCAGTTGCCATGTACTATTTGAATTTTTGGAGACTAGTAGTATAGCAGTATCCACATAACCTTTATTGATCTGTGGTATCCACGTCAGCTGTTTCAGGGACCATATGTGTGTATTGTATTGAAGATCGAGTCTTCGTGAACTTTGGGTAGCGCATAAAGTTTCAGCTAAGTACCATTTTTCTTGAGTTTGTTGTAACATAGTAACAACTTAAAATCTTAATATTTTGTATTTGCGTATTGTTCTATATACAGTGTTTTGATAAAGTTTTGCGCCCATGTTATGTACAGAACTTGTCCATTGTAAACGTGTAGCGTATGTCGACATAGCTTTAAGAAGTCACAAGTAGTTCAGAACGTTAGGTACCGTCAAACGGGGTGAAACCGGTCAAAATTTGCTGTTTTTAGCGTTTTTTCCGTTTTCTTACAAAAATAAAAATTCCAAAAAAATATATGTTTAAGCTTGAAGTTTTGAACATTTATATCTGTCAAGACTGTCAAAATATCCACAGTAGTTTTTTTTATATTTTTTTTTCAAGGTTGATCGGTTTCACCCCAGACTAGGGGGTGAAACCGATCACCCCTTTTATTTCACTTATATTTAACTTTAGCGACTTCAAGGGTGAAACCGATCATTAATCCTAGTTTTAAAAATTTTTTAATCGTATAAAAAGTTTAAAAATTTTGGTTAGGTAGGCAGTACAACGAACAAAAAGAAATAAACTTAAAATAAAAAAAATATTCTATTTAAGATTATAATCAGAATGACCTTACAAACTATAATAATATTAGGTAGGCAGTACAACGAACAAAAAGATATGAACATAAAATAAAAATAATTTTATTCAAGATTATAATTATTAGAAAGATGTTTAAAAATATATTGCCCTCTTCTTGAGGACTTTCCAAAAATTTTTCTCATTATTTGATCCTGTTTAACTTCGGATATATCTTGCACATTGGGGTATGTAAAAAAGGTTTCTTTTTTTGTAATTTTTTTTCGTAAACAGTTGACAGTAAAAATATTGTCCGTTTCATTAATTTGCTCAATTTTAGCAACAAAAAATCTGTTTCGCTTATTGGTCGAAAACTTTACTATCACAAAGTCTCCAAGGCCAAAAATTTGGTTTTCATTGTTTTCCTCGTTTTCCTCACTGCTTAAATAATTATTTTGAGCCTCCTCTACATCAGAAAGATCTGATAAATCTTGGGACATTCCTAGAGATTGGTCCTCAACCATTTCTTCCTCCTGCTCGTTCTCCACAAGAGTATTAATTAAATCTCCAACACAAACACTCTTGCCGGCTTCCACACTTACTCTTTTACCTCGTTTCGGAGCGCTTTCCCCTCCCGTTCTTAATTGTCTTAAATGGGAAACAATTGTGTCACTCCATGTTTGCTCTACTCCATTTTCAGCAATTTCTGTCTTTTTTAAATGACTTATTGTTTTTAGCGTTTGGTCTGGATTAAAGGGGACTATCCCACATGCCTTAAAGCCTGCTTTTGTGTTTTCCCCACTTCTTAAACCGACATTATCAATGGTTGCGTTTAAAAGTCTCGGAAAAACGGTTTTTGGCAAGACTCCCCTATTTTTGAGTTTCCAATCTTCTAAGGTCTTTTTCCATGCATGTTTGAGGGGGCGAAAGTAGGCAACATCTAGAGGCTGCAGTAAGTCGGTTGAGCTGGGAGGAAGAAGAACAAATTTAATGTTGTTATTTTCGCAGGCCTCTACAACGCTGAGTGTTAAATGGCTGCAGAGATTATCACCTAACATAACTTTGTTTCCTTCCAGTGAGTTAAAATATGGTAGCGCAGTGAACAAGAACCAGTCCTCAAATGAATCGGCATCAAACCAGCCGCTTAGGGTTCTATTATACCGGGCATTTGGAAAGCCGCCCTCAGTCCAGCCTTCATACATGTGTTTAGCTTTGTATATAATATAAGGCGGTAATAATTTTCCATCTCCTGCCACCGCGAACATTACGCTCGTGCTTGATTTAGAAGTATCAATCACTCTATGGGCATGTTTTTTGCCTTTTCTGACCACCACCAAAGCTTGACCCGGATCGTCACAAAAGTTCGTCTCATCGTAGTTTATAATGTTAGCAGGAGGAATGCCATCGATGGTAGCGCCCAATTCGTTAAAATACTTTTGAACTACCTCATATGTTACCGCTGCTCTCACCCTCTTTGTGTTTTCAGCTAACTTTACGGTCAAATCATCGTGTCTGCCCATAAAAGATTTGAACCAGTCGACTCCTGGAAAATTGTTATCAAAGCGCTTTTCGGTTCTTCCAGCCTTAGTTAAGTATTGTTGTACCATGTACCTCACATCATAGCTTTTGAAGGGAAACCCCCAGTCGGCACAGAGAACAAGAGCGTCTGCTAGCTTGCGTTCTTCCACAGCAGATAGAGCCGGTTGGCCTCCAATTTTTCTTTCCACAGGCGCACGGACATTATCATGCACCGTACTGTATGGCACTCCATAGTTTTCCGCCGCCGTTCTTATAGCCATCCCTCGTTTGACCGCCTCAACAGCCCTTCTTAGGTAGAATGGGTTATATATTTGTTTTCTAGTAGGGCCCAGTTTTTTTTTGTATTTTCGGGGCATTTTAAATCTAAAACAAAAAATAAAAATATATAAAATATTGATTTATACTCCAAAGGCAGGGGTTGAGGGGGTTAGTATAAAGGACTAACTAAAGGTTTGTGAATTTTATACAAAACAAACTCACAAAAGAACTTTAATGACAAAGAGAGCTCTATTTATACCAATTAGTTAGTGATCGATTTCACCCCACCATTTCCCCACTTTTTATAAAAATGTAAATAAAAAATTACACAATGTTGAAAACAAACTAAAAACTTTTTACTACTATGGTCTGATAACAGTTAAACTCAAATTTACTTACCACGTTTTCTCAGCTCTTTTCACTAGCCCTGTACAGCCAAACGTTTTCACAACTTTTCAAAAACGACTTTTTTTACGCCACAAAACAACCTCGGAATTTGACGGAGCGACAAAATACAACCTTTCTTCTAGCTGCTCTCGCGAAGATTGATATTTCCTGTGGTAGCTTGTCGGCTTTTGCCGCGCGCTGACTGTTGTATACTACCAGTACTAAAAACATTAGCTAAAATATACGTGATGTTTGGTTTCACCCCTGCTGATCGGTTTCACCCCGTTTGACGGTAGTCTGTTACAGCTAATTTCGTTGTAAATATAGTTACAGTTTATTATTATAAAGTAAATATTTTTATTTCACGGCTAAAGGCCATTTGTTTCTTCAAATTTTAACGCTTGTAACTTTAATATTTTAAGTTATCTATGCCCGAGTGGCTAGTATACTTATCGAGTAACCACAGGTACTCGTAAGCTTTTGTATTGTTCTTTAACAATGCTCTTCTGGTAAATTTAGTCAGTTATTTTAGCAAAACAACAAATAAATGAAAATAAAATACTATCCAACAAAAAAAGAAAATTCGCAATAACAAAGCTAAGCGCCAAGTAAAATTTGACCACTTATCAGATAGCTCAAGCTCAACTGAAATGCCATACATGGAGACAGATGATGACATGGACTTAGAATTCGAGGACGATTCAAAAGAATGTTTAATCTGTGGGGAGATAGACAAAGAAGAGTTTTGGTGTCAGTGCTTTAGGTGCAAAATGTGGGTGAATTCTGACTGCATCCCATTAAGTTTGATGGAGTAAGAAGAAAAATATGGATTTGTCCCTACTAACAGTGCTATAATTTGTTACTTACGATCGTGAGAATGTTTGTTTCTTTTTTGATGAATTTTTTATACTAGTTTTCTACTTCCTTGAACTCTTCGTGAACTTACCCACCCACATTCGTCATCGTACTAGCTACTGAGGGCAAGATGACGAAATAAACATTCAAGCCCCAATTATATGTTTTTTTTTAAATAGTGCGTATATTTTAAACAAATAACACTATTAATTAGTTACATTATTTAATAGTTTAGGCATTCTTTAAATAAACCATCAGGAACGAGGTTACAAATCGCTTGAATTCATCAAAGTATTATGCTCGTCATCTCAGTGCCCTCTCCCCTACATTATTTGTGGAGTTTCTACATGCATTTATCTATTAAGAAACACACAGAAAATTAGACAGACATAGAACCAGCACAACAAACAAAATGGGTTCCCAAGAAACGAATTATTATTTTATTGAAAAATAATGAATTTACGGATGAACGGATGAAGCACTCGTTGCGTTTGAAATTTTTGAACCGCATATGTCTCTGTGTCTTTCATGGTATTGGTTCCAATATCGTAATCAGCGACCACCAAATCCGCATGGTACTGTATTGTGTTTAGACCAAATCATATTTAAAAAAAAAACAGTTCACCATATTGCGTCCGCCATTTTGTTTTTGAGAATTTCAAGTCCAGATTTGAAAATAATATTATCGCTACCTATATATCTTTACCATGGTTTTTCGATTCATCGCTTGGATTTAGGTTTATTCTAGACCAGACTATAGACTTTGTTGTTATCATTAGGGGTTTATAAACAAAATCATTAAAATGATATTAGCTGCTCTCGTTAAATATTAATGATGGCCTGAATTACCGATTAATTGGGGAATAGACGACTGTTTCAGGTAAATATACCAACAAACGGCAATAAATACAAACAGTAAATTTAAAGCAAAATTATTTGTTTTATAAAGGTGATTTCAGTTAAAATAATTGATCATAATTTAATTTATTGAGTTCGTTTTAATTCCGGTAGAATAATTGAATGGTTCGGGGAATTTTTAATTGTGAATCAATACTATTATTTAAATATTTTAAATATAATACCTATATTAATATTAGCTATTATTTTATGTTTGTTGAATAATATAATACTTATATGATTATCAAATCCTATGTACAGGGAAATTTTTTTAAGTGTCTCACCCGATTGGCGATTCTCCTGCTGATTATAATAAAAAAAAATCTTTGAATTTCGCAATGATTTTCCGCACTGAAGCCAAATTTTGTGTCAAAAAATTTATAACTTAACGAATTTTACAGATATGACACCATTTCGAATTTTTTAAATTGCAACCCTCATCCATAACAACACAAGTAAATTGCATTTGGCGATCCGATTTGAAAAACATATAGTTGTTGTTTCAATGGTTCCGGAAATACGGCGGTTCCTAAACTGCCTTCATCGATGTCGTCTTCTAAGTGTCTGAACCCACGCGAGAAGTGTGTAATTTTTTTTTTTATTTTAGTCAGCAGGAAAATTGCCAATTGGGTGAGAGACTTTAAAGAATGTGCCTAGAACGTTCAGATAAAACGATACATTTTATTTTATTGTAGGTAAAACATCATTACATTTATTAGTAGGGAAAGTCTACCTAAATCGGGATACTTATGGTTTCACTATATTAAAAAATTTCTATTTAAGTGTCTAAAGAAATTAATCTGGTAGCCTTGCCCATTTTATCAACATATTATGTTTAGTTATTCTCAAATAAGATGCACTTTTTACGTGTATTTTGCTTTTACTTCGATAACTTGAATAGTATTATCATGAAATTTCCGTATTTCCTCAAGAACCTTTTGTCTGATTGATGAAAATAGCCATTAATAAAAACATCTAAATTTAAACTGAATACTTTATTCTGCTGAACCCTGCATTTCAAAAATAGAATGCAACTACCTTATCACAAGCTCCCCTAGTTATTAAAATTAAAATAGTGTTGCTAGTGCTTTGTTATAAATTTAGAGAAAAAACTGCGTTTGATCTATATTTTCACGAAAATGAAATAAGTAAATTATTTACCTAACTTTCAATGGACATAACCATTGAATAGACGATCATAAAAGACAAAATTGCAGATCCAAAAATGTAGAAATTCGCTAGCGTTGCGACAGGCATTACAGTTTGTAACTGATCTTTTTCGTCTTTTGTCATTGCCGTGGAGTTATTACTAGTTCTAGTCTTTACTATCAGGAAATTCCTGGATGGCATTAGTGAAGCTGTGGCATTGAATCTAGCAAATTGTCTGTTTTCACCGGTGAAATCTAGAACATCAAATAAGTAGAAATACTATTAGTTTAAATCTGTTTTTGGTGTCGTTTATTTATCAGATATACCCGTAATATAAACAAATTTCAATATTAAGTATTAACTGAGCAATTTAAAAGACATCAATGGATAAACTAGTTGATAAGTGTAATTAGTTTTTAAGATTTATTGGAGAAAAATTAATGGTTACTCTTATAGACTAGTTTTAATAGGTATAACAACGGCAGGTGTTTTATTTTAAAAAAAAAATGTAGTTACTCATTAAAGGCCATAGGATTTAGGGCAAGCTCTGTGGTCGTGAAGTCAAAAAAAGTTTACTATAATTTCATGCAGGGTACCCCAAAGCGGAGAAAAATTTCCGGCAATTTTTTTAGTTGCTATGGTATTGATACAAAAAACACGCTTTTCATTGGTCGAAAATTGTCGGTGTGGATATGTTTATTATAATACTTCTAGTGCTTAAATTGTTACTGAAAATTTTTGCGAGCTAACGAAAAGGAATATTCGTTACCGAGGAAAAATTTCCTGTTAATATTATAAGCTCGAAGGATATTCGGAAAAAAAAATTCCATTCCACTAATTTTACCTTTCATACCATAATTTTGACATTTAATATGTCAAAAAATTTTCACTCAGTGATTCCATGTAAGTTGATAGGAATATGAGAAATTTTCGATAATTATTGTCTCGTTGCTATAGGTAACGTAAACAAAAAGGATTCTAATTCGCTAAATATACAGGAATGAAATTTTTAATTATAATATCCCTAGTGCTTAAATTGTTAATGGAAATTTTTTCGAGGTAACGAATATTTTTATATGAAATTGTTTTCAAAATATTCGTTAGCGAGGAAGCTCAAGGGATAATCGGTAAGAAAATGTTTTATTAAAATTTGTTAGTGTTTATTATATCGAAATAAAATTTGCGATGTATAACAATTTTGTTTTTGTACCTAAAAGAAATAATACATGCACATCAGCACCAGAATTATGATTCTCTGCATCTGCAAATTATTTTAATCAGTTCTATGGGTACCTATGTAGGTATACTAATTTTAACTTTCATGTCATTATTTTGACATTTTAAATGTCAAAAAATTTCCGCTTATTACAGTTTTTATATACCAAGGGCATTATAAGCTGGATTTATAAACTCGAAAAGTTGGCGATGTTGAGGTTCAGTTGTTGTTGGAAATAAAAGTTCAATTTAAACTAAAGGGAACACTCAGTTCCATTTATACACTCGTTCATGTTGTTGATGTAAAGCTCATGTAAGGTTCGAAAGCTTCCTGGGTAGTTCGAGATAATCAATTTATATGCTCGGAGTTCGGAATATCTAACCTCACAAACTTGATCATAACTTCAACCTCACCAACTTTTCGAGTTTATTAATACAGCTATAGTCTAGTAACGCCTATGGTGTATGCCACAAATTAGGGAAATCCCCCCCACCCCCACTTGGACCTCAAAATTTATAGATTTTGCCAGTAGGTATAGTAGAAAAATGTTACATCCAAAACTACAGGTCAAGTGTAATTTTCCCTAATCCCCCCCCCCCCCCCTAAGAAAGGTCTCTGGATCCGCCACTGTGTATACAATACTTTATTTTTCATTCATTTTAAAATATAAATAGTTAAACTCCTGCATTTTTTTAACTAAAGGGTTTTCCAATAAGAACGATATGATTTCAAAATGAAATAAAATTAAAATTATTTCAGATACAATAAAACTTTTTATACTATCTTAAAGTATAGTCGATAACATTTATGTTTTGAATAACACATCGATTAAATGTCCTCCGCGACTTCGTGTACACGAGCGAATTCGACGAACCCAATTTTCGATGACTTTATGCAATAAATCGGGCGTGATCTGACGAATGCAGGGTTCAATGTTCAACCTTAATGCATCAAGTGTTTGTGGTCTGTTTGCATGAACCTTAGATTTCAAACAGCCCCAAAAGAAGTAATCTAAAGAAGTTAAATCACAGCTTCTTGGAGGCCACTGAACAGTAGCATTCCTTGAAATTATCCTTTCGTCAAACTTTTCTTGCAGTATATCGATAGTTTCATGAGCAGTGTGACATGTGGCACCGCCTTGCTGGAACCACATATCCTCCAAATCAAGTGCATCTATATTTGGCCACAAAAAATTTCTTAACATCTGTCGATATCGTTCACCATTCACTGGAACTGCATCTCCTGCCTCATTTTGGAAAAAAAATGGTCCGATGATGCCACCATACCATAAACCACACCATACAGTTACCTTTAGCGGATACAAAGGCTTCTCATGAATCTATTGTGGATTGTTTTCACACCAAAAACGGCAATTTTGCTTGTTAAGGTATTCACTTAACCAAAAATGAGCTTCATCTGAAAAGATAATTTTTTTGGCAAAATTAGGATCCCTTTCAAGTTGTTCTAAACTCCAGGCAGCAAATTCTCTGCGCCGACGATGGTCCAGGGTCAAAACAATCTTATACGGGTGTAAATTCAAGTCTTCTTTCAAAATACGCCAAGTTGTCGTTTTTTTAATCCTTAACTCTTGAGCACGACGAGGAATTGATAAATTTGGATACACTGCAACACTAGCTCTTACAGCAGCAATATTCTCAACAGTTCTTGCGTTTCGATGTCTTCTTGGTGTTTTTGCATCGTGAAAAGTAAAATTATTTTCAAATTTCTCAACGATGCGACGAATGGCAAGCAAAGAAGTAAAGAAAGACGATTATTTACACCAAAGTTTTCGCGAAGTGCGCGATAAGTGTTCACAAAAGATCGTCTATTTTCATAAAATTTTTGGATAATAACCAAACGTTCTTGAAGCGCGTATTTAGCCATAATAAACTGTTATAGTTTACTGACAATAACTGACAACTGGTGACAGGTATAACTTTATTACCATGGTTACCATATCGTTTCAAAATCATATCGTTCTTATTGGAAAACCCTTTATTTTCGCCAATTTTTAGTATTTAGTGAACTTTGATCGGTTGTCATAGAATAAGTTGACGGTTGCTAAGGGTTGTTTATTTTAAGCGTCTTTTACGTTTTATAAACAAAAATATGGAAATTCCAAATATACAAAATATTTTAAAAAATGCTAAAAAAGCTAAGATAAACTTATTACCGGCAAAGTCTAACGACTGTACGACAAGGAGTATAAAAATTTTCTACAATAGAAAGAAAAAAAAAATTACGGTGATTACTGAAACAGTAATAAGTGCTTACTATCAGCAATTGGTATGTAACCCTTTTGTTCATTGGTAATAACAATTTTTAATTATTTTTACTTTATTTTAGTCGGAAAAATATACCACAAATAGCCTTTTGACAAAATATTCCCAGGTGAAGTCTGAACTTATAGTAAAGGAAAACAATATTTCAAGGTATTGTCAATTAATAGCATTTTTAAAAGTTAAATCAAGGGGATATCTTTCTAAGAAGGTAAAAGTTTTGGAAGGTGAACAAGTTTTAACTTTTATCAAAAATGCGCCGAATGATATCTTCCTGCTGCATACAGTGGTACTCGTAATGGGTGTTTCTAGCGGCCTAAGACGGGATGAGATGATAAAAATGACCATTGATGATATGAGGGGCCTGTTATGCTTGTCAAGGTACCAGAAACTAAAACTGCTACGCCAAAAAGTTTTACTATAATCGAAGGAGACCAAACAGATGCCTTAAAATTGGTTAGACTGTACCTTGCAGATTTTTCTTTACATACCGAAATGGTAAATGCATAGCTATGCCTGTGGGTAAAAATACACTAGGACGTGTTCCTTCAATCATAGCAAAATTTCTTAATTTAGAAAACGCCAAGGAATATACAGGACATTGCGCCTACGTGGGACCTCGTCCACACTTCTTATCGAGGATTATGCTTCCCTTGCAACCCTTAAGCTACACGGAAAGTGAAAGAGTACTGGCGTAGCGGAGGGTTATATAGAGGAAAGCATCACGTCGAAAAACCGAATAGCAAAAATTATAGCTAGCTCTGTTACCGAAAAAGAAAATATATTATTTAATGTTGAAATGGAGCTTGTATCCACATGCACATTTGCACATCATCGAGAAACTCAGCAATCGAGTCGCAAGATTTCATAGTTGGTCCTGCTTCTTTCTCATAAAAAATAAATACAAGTTTTCTTCAATATTTTCTTTAATAATTACGAAAATCACCAGGCATTATGAACTTTATCGCCCGCTAATATTTCCTATGATATTATGATGATGTTTATAGCAATTGATAGGAATATTAAAATTATTCTATAAATATCCCATTGCTATAGGTAACGTAAACAAAAAGGAGGCTTCTGTTAGAGAACTGAAGAATGAAACTTTCTTAAAAATAATAACTTCGGAACTTCTATTTTTTATTCGCCTCTACCTTTCAAGGGTAATAATTCATGGCGTGCATGAATGATTACACGGTATACTATACCTATAGGTTAGTTGAGATAAATAAGTTGAATGAAACACACATTTATTTAAAAAGCTTTATTTTAAAGTCTTACGTAACTACTTTATTATTAGGTATACTTAATGAATGTTGCTGATTATTCTTGTCGTATTTATTCTTCTTGCTTTCCTTTACCAATAATTGTTTTTATTCAAATCGTCTTGCCTCAATCTAAAAATATGTTATTTTATTTGACCTAGGTACATGAAAAAGAAACAATTTTTAAAAAGTAAAAAAATAAAGTTGTTATCCCTGTATTGTTGCTATTCAAATTTCAAATCAAAATTATGCAATTTTACTATGTTAAAATATAAAGTTATGTTCAATATTTAAAAAATAAATTAAAACAATATCATCTGGCAATTTTTCAAGTACCACCTATTATTAGTAAGAAATTAATTCTGTGAGGTCCAGATTATCAATTTACAGTTACTACAGGATATCTTTTATCAGGATACAATTAATATCATGGAAGTTATTTGACTAGCATGATATTGATAATTTGTGCATAAATCCTACTTCTCTGTATAATATTTTTCTTAGATTTATTTATTTTTTTCTGCTCTTTAGGCTCCTCTGGTAAAAATGCAATGTAACCGTTATTCCTATATATTACTTTACTCATTCATATCCCATTTTTAAAATATTGATCGGCAATTTATATACAGTCGACACGGTGGATCTTTGCCAATGCATCATGGATCAACAATCAAGGGACAACGTGATTTACAACTTCCTATCTTTATATATTATAGCCTAAAATGTGAATAAACACATACTTAATAGAGCGTCTCCGGGGGGAGACAAAAGATTCGGAGAGTTGTCCATTGATGTCAAAGTCATTTTTGTGATATGACATATAAATATGTATACATGTGAGAACTTTGTTCTCAAGCCACTTGCTGAGACCTTATACAATAAGGATTAACCAAATTATGCTAAAACAGCTATTCTCTGGGCTACATGCCCCAACGAGCGCTGAATTAAATAGCACAATTTGGTGTGTTTGTGATTTGATATTCAATTTAGTCCTAAAAATTGTTCTCTTTAGAGCTATTTTTATCGTACCTTCGTGTTGTCGATAAATATTTATATATTTGTTATTATTTTTTAAAGTCCGAACGCTAGCCCAGAAAATTTTGACGGTTATGATCATAGGCTTTGTTTTGACTTTTTGAATCCCATAATTTTGATTAGATTCAGTGGCGTATTTAGGGGGTTCGGAGGGGTCTGGACCCCCCCCCGTGGGCTCGATAGTAGAGAAAACTCAAAATCACATTCTTCCATTTGCAATATACGACATGAAACATTATTTCAAAGGCGTAGAAGGGCAAATTTTTAAAATTTCGAGATATAAAAGTATAAGGTGTCTCTAAAAGGTCTTTACAAAAACCTACCACATATTCTTCAGACCAAAATTATCCGATTTAACTAAACTTACCTTAGTACAAAGTTGCTTAGTTTGGGCGTTAGACGGCGCTGAAGTGACAATTTTTAAATCGTTTTCTGGATTAATTCAAAAACTGCTCATACTATTCCGCCGAAATTTGGTACGTTGGCATAGCTGTATGGTGCAAATTAATGATTAATATCAGCCCATGGGCGTAGAACCTGGGTTTTTTACTAATTGCTTGTTTCAGATTCCTATGCCAATGGAACAAGAGGGGTTTGGGCACAAAATTCAGATGAACCAACTAATTTGCTGCAAAAAAGGTATACTCTTGATAAGACTCGGTTTTCGAGAAATTTGCATTTTATTACTTAATACGTATTAGTTTCACAAAAAAAGAAAAAATAACTAAATCATAAACAGAAATAAATAGAAGTATCATAAAAATTGCTCAAAATGTCCACCATTTTTATGAATACAAAGATGTATACTTCGAAGAAAATTTAAACACACTCTATGCAGAACTTGTTCGTCGCCCTTAAGAATATTTATTGCATCTTGAATACGTTGCCATAGTTGTTCTGCGTTATCTGGAGTTGTTCTGTAAACCACTATCTTAAGATGCCCCCATAGGAAATAATCCAATGGATTTAAGTCCGGAGATCGTGGTGGCCAATTTACAGGGGCATTACCTCTACCAATCCATTTATTTGTGTACTGCTGATTCAAAAAGTTTCTAACATTTAATGCAAAATGTAGTGGAGCCCCATCGTGCATAAACCACATATCTCTCCGAAGTTGTAAAGCATCTTCTAGCAAATCTGGCAGCGTATTTTGTAGATGTTGCAAATAAATTTCCCCGGTTAATCATTGTAGAATAATGACAGGATCAACAATGTGAATACCAATTATTCCAGGCCACACATTAATTCTAAACTCATTAGAATTTTTGATAGCATGTGGATTTTCATCCGCATAAACATGTTCATTATGAAAATTTGTAATCCCTCTTCTTGTGAAACATGCTTCACCGGTAAACAAAATATTGTTGGCAAAGTTGGGATTTTCTTCTCTCTGCCTATGAACAAGCTGACTAAAAACCAGGCGCATTTCAGGATCATTAGGTAAAAGACCTTGAACTGGCATCTTATGGTATGGATATAGCAACTGTTCTTGACGTACTTCATGAACAATATGTTTGGATACTCATATTTCTCTACCTAGCCTCCTGGTACTAATTTCTGGATCTTCTGCAACACGTTCTAAAATGTCTTTCTCGACTTCAGGAACCCTTACCAAACGCTGTCTTCCATTACCAATGGCTTCAGGAGTAAATTGGCCGTTTGCCCGCAGTCGTCTTTCAACAGCAGCAAACGTCGAGTGGCTTGGTATACGACGATTTTCGGAGTAGATTCTGACACATTCTCGACCATTTCCTTGACAATACTCAAATACCAATATCATATCGGTATATTCTGCATTAGTGTACTATTGCACCGCCATGATAATTCACGATAATTAAATTTTTCTAATAACTAATGCAAGCAGATAAAATGATTGAACGTTAGGAACAATATTAAATGTTACAAATTTGACAACAATCTTATGTTGTCAGATGAAACTAATAATAACCAACAATAACAATATGACATATAAATATGTATACATGTGAGAACTTTGTTCTCTAGCCACTTTCTGAGACCTTATACAATAAGGATTAACCAAATTATGCTAAAACAGCTATTCTCTGGGCTACATGCCCCAACGAGCGCTGAATTAAATAGCACAATTTGGCGTATTTTGACTAACACTGTTAGTACTAAAATACAGACTCAGATTGCAGAAACTACCGGGAAAGAAAAGAATGAATCTTTATTTAGTTTCTGCAATCTGAGTCTGTATTTTAGTACTAACAGTGTTAGTCAAAATACGCCAAATTGTGCTATTTAATTCAGCGCTCGTTGGGGCATGTAGCCCAGAGAATAGCTGTTTTAGCATAATTTGGTTAATCCTTATTGTATAAGGTCTCAGCAAGTGGCTAGAGAACAAAGTTCTCACATGTATACATATTTATATGTCATATTATGATTACCACTTGCCAAGTAGTATTCTCTTACTATTTATTAACAATAACAATCGTTTGTGAGGTGTAAGGTCGTGTTGTACATACCAGAAAAATACCGTGCGAACAAGAAGCAGATGATAAGAAAACTGTTCAAGAGGTTTTTTGTAGTAAATAAGTTGGTTTAATCTAAATTTTAAACTTAAACCTCTTATCTTCCATTGGCGTAGTAATCAAAAGCAGAAAAATTCTATAAAACCCGAGTACTACGTGGTAAAACTACTACGTATTAAGTAATAAAATGCAATCTTCTCGAAAACCGTCAGAAGAATCGAGTCTTATCAAGAGTACCTTTTTTGTAGCAAATGAGTTGGTTCATCTGAATTTTGTGCCCAAACCCCTCTTGTTCCATTGGCATAGAAATCTGAAACAAGCAATTAGTAAAAAAGCCAGGTTCTACGCCCATGGACTGATATTAATCAGAATTGTGGCATGGGTTTTTTTGCCCCAAAAAGCTATGCCAACGTACCAAGTTTCGGCAAAATAGTATGAGCAGCTTTTGAATTAATCCAGAAAAACGATTTAAAAATTGTCACTTCAGCGCCGTCTAGCGCCCAAACTAAGCAACTTTGTACTAAGGTGAGTTTACTTAAATCGGCTAATTTTGGTCCGAAGAATATGTAGTAGAGGTTTTTGTAAAGACCCTGTATGTCGAAATATTAAAGTAAAATTTTGTGTTATGGGAGGAAATTTTAAAATATCGACTTATAACTCCAAATTTTAAAGTAAAATTTTGTATTGAAAGACGAAATTCTAAGATTTCGACATACAACTCGAAATTTCAAAATAAAATTTCGTGTTATAACTCGAAATTTTAAAGTAAAATTTTGTGTTAAAAAACGAAATTTTAAAATTTCGACTTATAACTCGAAATCTGAAAGTAAAATAATCACGTGCTAGTAATGAGGCATCGGCAAAGATACACCATGCCGACTGTACCTATTATCTAGAATAATTCGAATCGAATGAAGTTTTTTTTAGAGAAATAAATGAGTACTTACCCGAACCATGAATTATGAGACGAATGCGTTGGTGCCTCATCTGCAATGACTGTGGTATGATGTTTCTGACAAGCTTGCTTTATGTGGCTTAACACAGAAGGAAACACGACTGCAATCAGCAACAAGATTTTCTTAATCACCAACAAAGAAAAGAAAACCATGTTTAAAATAATCAATATTTTGACTAATTTCGCCACGATAATGACTGAAAGAATGAATATTTTCTTTTCTTTTATTTTACTTCCATGTTTGTGTCTTGCTTGTCCAGGATTGTCCTCCAATTCTGAAATGAACAAAATATTTGTAAGGATTAGCAATAATTGATAGTAACTAGACAATAAAGTAATAAATAGCATAATAACATATTTTTAACTTAACTTGTTTATTTAGCACTGAACATTGAGCATGGCATCTTGTTTCTTGGCACGATTCCCTAAACTTGAACAAAATGTAATCACTGCCTGAAAATGTAGGTACTTAAGTTAAAAAGATGTTATTAAACTATTCCGAAGATTCATTTTTATCTCACGTTTTATAAAGCATTGCCAATGTCCTTTTCCGAACATTTTGAGGCATTTTAATTTCCATTCGGATTTATGAACTTAAGTGGGTACCTGCTCATACTTTTACCGGCTTACATAGCACCGTGTATCTAAAAAGTCTGGAAATAGTTAAAAACACGAAAAATACACATTGGATCCTAAAAAAAAAGAGCACGTCCTTAATAATTTTAAAAACGCTATCCAATGATACCAAACCGCGACCCCCCCCCACCCACACCCGGGGGATAACTCTAAAATCTTAAAGGAATACCCCTATTTTTTTATTGCAGAATCGAATTCTAATCTTCAAGTTTGATGGCACTGTAATCGCAAAAATATTTTTTTTTCGTAAAGGCTGTTTTGAAGTAAAACGAACTCGTATTGTATTATTTTTCATTGTTCCGTATAATTTCTTAAAAATTTCAAAGGAAAAATATTTTTGCGACAGCGTCATCTGTCGCGAGAAAAACGTTTCGAACAAACTTGACGTAATATTTGTGGTAGAATCCGATTCTGCAATAAAAAATAAGAGTACCCCTTCAATAGTTTAAAGATACCCCATCCCAAGGGAGGGGGGGTTGTTTGGTATCATTGGATAGTGCTTTTAAAATTATTAAGGGTGTGTTTTTTTTTCTTCTTTGGGTCCAATGTGTATTTCTCGAGATATTTAACCGTTTGTTGGACACCCGGTATTCAGTCCAAGATAAGAATGGGATATAGCATTGGAATCTTGGAAACGGTAGGAATTAAAATGTTGGTTAAATTAGGAAAAAGCTGCACAATTTAAATACATTTTACATGGTGTTAGCAGAAGTAAACTATCTTTAACATATTTCGATATTTTTTTAAAAAAGAATTTTTTGTTATATTATTTTTTATTCATTTTTTACATTATTTAAACAGATATAGAAAAATTAACAATACTTTTTCATTACCACTTTTTAAGCCGAACAAGATAGCGTTTACAGATTTCTGTTTTTTTTTTTATTGAAAGCCAGAGTGAATTCTAAAATAGTTGATGAATCATTTGCAATAGTTTAAATATATTTTCAGCTTTTTAGCTATAAAATCATCATAAAACCATAATATAATAAATATAGTTTTGAAAGTAACATTCGTCCTTACCGACAATTTTCTGTCACAATACAAAATATAATTGTGTACGCGGTCTTTCAGTTCGTTTAAGAATGTTTGTAGATTTCTCTTTTGATGAAAACTTTGATATGTTACAGTGTTACATTTAATGCCATAGAAATACTGGAGAAGCTGAGGAAATGTACTTAAATAATTACCCGGAAAGATTACAGCTGAATAAAAAGATGTTTGGAAGAATGGTTGCCAATTTATTGCAGTATAGGTAATTTAATAATAATTACTAGAAACAAACCATGTAATGAGGAAATTTAAAATAATATGGCAGTAGGTGTAACGAAGGGCCCTACAACATCAGTTAGAAACATTGAAATAGTAGGTGGAACGTTAAAATCTACAGCACATTCTATTTTGCGTACGAACAAGTACCTATCACCCGTACAAGTTTCGAATCTGTCAAGGACTAAGACCGGGAGATGACAGAAGGCGAAGGGCATTTTGTAAATGGTACACTATAACACTAAGCAATGTCAAAATGATGAAAATTTTGTCAATAAAATTTTATTTTCTGATTAAAGTACGATAACCAACAACGGAATCTGTAACAGAAGAATGACGCATTATTGGTCCATGAAAATCCACGATTGCACAAAATGTCTAGGCATCAACATCGTTTTGGTTTCAATATGCCACGCCCTCATTTTTTTCTCATGGACCGCTGACATAATATCATCGCACAATTATCACCTAACTTAGTAAATAACGCACGTACAAACGAAAAAATTAAAGGGGATTGTATTTGTGGCAATTATTTAAAAAAGAAGCAAGGTATACATATATTTTATTTGTTATGATAGATTTCTTCATGCCAATTGTAAGACTTTAATCTTTTTTCATTGGTCAAATCGTTATTTGACCTTATTTAATGCGAGATAACATTGCTACTGGGAATGATCTATAATAAAAAATCTATACAAAAACATCTTCAACAACTACAAACTCATCGCGAGCTTATTACTAATAGGCTGACATTAATGCCTAACAGTTTGAATGGTATCTAAGTATAATATAATACCATTTGAAACTTATATTAAAATAAAATTTGTATGATAATTTTAGACTCGCTACTGTTTTTGTGAGCAGTGTACCTATATCAAGTCTCTTTTCTCCTGCTCTCTTGTTCCAAGAATCAAAGAAAAAAAATTAGTGTAATATGTAAATACAATCAATTCTTCCTCCACAAATTAAATAAAAACGGGGTTGTTATGTTGCCTACATGTTTTTGGTGTCTAGACGTCTTCAGGGGATACTAGAAGGGATTACCTATTGGTAAAATAAATGATGAAATAATTTAACTTACTTGAATTAGTTGAATAAAATTTTATAGAGTTGTCTCAAATTAACGAGTAGCTATAAATGGTGTCATGTTGATGATATGAAGATTTTATGTTATGGATTATGAAACAATATTTTATTTCAAGTACCAAAGAGAAAATTTAAATAAAAATTGTAGAAATTAACAGATTTTAGATTTTTTTAGGTATTGTTTGGTAATTTAAAGTAATTAAAGAAATATTTTTAAAATGAGAATATAGAAATTTAAATAAAAACGGAGCTATGCCCCATATTAAAAGGGATGAGAAAATGTTTTAAAGATTAGCGAATGGGGCTATGCTCCATGGTAGTAGAAATTTAAAAAAAATAGTAGTATCATGATTAAAAAAGTTTCCTTTTTCAAAAAATTAAAAAAATAGAAAAGCCTTTACCGTTATTTAAAGGCCCCCGAGTTCGAATGGCCTTCAAGATTGAAACAATCTAAGTACTCGTTAACGTTCAAATTGGACAGTTGTATAGTAGCGGCACCGTGTACACGAACAACGTGTACGGTGATAGCGGTCACCTATAATTTATTTATAAAGGGTTACCGCCAAACGACAAAAACTTGGGTTATTCTAATTCTAATACTAATTCTAATTTAGTAAAAATTGAAAACTGTGGGGGACAAACTTACGACAATGCTATACTGGTAAATAATTTTAAGCCGAAATTAAAAAAACGTAGTAAGTTAGCATACTACGTCCCTTGTGCAGCTCATTCATTAAATCTAGTTGGAGAATCCAGCGTAGACGAATGTGTAGAGCCTACAAGTTTTTTCGGATTTTTACAGAAAGTATATGCCTTTTTTGTTACATCCACCCATCGTTGGGAAATTTTAATTGAAAACATCAAGAAACAAAATGAAGAATGTGGGGACCATAAACGATTGTTAATTGTAAAGCAACTTTCTGCAACAAGATGGTCGTCTCGCGAATAAGCAGTGAAATCCCTTGTCATCAATTATGATGAAATTTTTAATGCCTTAAAATACTCAGCCGAAGACACGTCAGAAAAAAAAGATACTAGAAACGATGAATTTTTTTTTAAGAAGCACATTATGGTGAAACTTGAAACTGCTTTTATAAATTAATTGAAAATGATCTTTTGTCTTCAATAGATTTTGGCGATATTACTGATACATTTTCAACTTTAAAAGCACGTAAAAAAATATTTTAAAGATGATTATTTTTTATTACGGTGAAAGTTTACATTATTTTTGTTTGTTCTTTGTTATGTCTTTGTCTTTGTTTGTATTCTTATACAAAATATAATACTATAAATATTTTATTTATCTTCATTAAGGGCCTCTCCAGGTTTTTTAGCCCCGGACCCACATCTTCCCTAATCCGGCGCTGCTAACCACCACCTTGTTCACTCTACACACACGTGTCTATAAGTGAAGTTGAATTGGAAACGGATATGACATCAGCAACAAATGACAGCAATCCTCAATATGAGAACTATATTGAGTTTATTTCAAACCTCCTAAACAAATGCTTTTATATTTTAGGATTGCTGTCATCAATTAAGGGTGTAATATTTAAAATAAGCAAGTTGACATCTACTTCCGGAATAACCGGAAGTGCCAGATTTTTGAAAATATTTTAGATGAATTGTCCGCCATCGACGTTAGTTAAGCCAGATTATTTCTAATAATAGTTTTTCCATAATCGATCGATGGAGTTCCCGGTGGGACACCCTGTACTGTTATCTACAGACTGTTAAAGGCGTATTCTTTTACTAATAAACAATATTATTACATGTCTACATCAAAGTACTTATGTTTTTCTAGCTAAATCCCCTAATTTTTTTTACGCAATTTTGCATTGATCTTTTATGGCTCATTGCATGTACCTAGCACTAAACTATTATCCTGAATTTGACGCAAATAAAGATAAAACTAATTGCACCGCTAATGCATACTGAAATAAAGGAACTTTCTCATAAATAGATTTTAGAATAACAATTTTTCATTATTTTAACAATCCAGACTATAGTCCGCCTTTCGGTTCTGTGGCTAAAAGATAGAAGGAATGCGATAAAAAAAAGACTCATGTACCGGGTCTGCGCTAAGTTTACCAATAAATTTAAAATAAAAGTAACCTAACTTTATGATTTTGTTGTGGACACATGAATAAAATAATGCCTAAAAAATGTGTGTTCCACTGCGTTTTCTTTACCTATTGCCACTGAGAGTGGACAGTGGTGTGGTTTAATTATTAAAATAAGAGGAAGTAAATTTAGTTTAAAATATTTATATGAAACGAGGCCCCGCACGCTTATGCCGCTACAGTTAAACCTGAATTTTTTATGCCTTTTACCCCCTGTCTCCTCAGCCGTCGTAGCCACAGGCTCGTAAGGCGGACTATATACTATACGCCATAACATGTCTAATAGATAATTACCGATTTTTTTAATAACTTAAACCAAGACCTAAACGAAAAAATAATGCATGGTACTTATATTTTAAAAATTCAAGGTGCTGTTTTAACTTTTAACTGTGTGCACAAAACACTAAACCCATTGATTTTTGCAATGGCAAGACATGCTTCAGTCACCGTATACGTTGTTTGTATACGGTGCTTCAGTAAAAGACATTGTTACTTTATACTAAGTATCATCTCGGTATACCATATTTTAAAGACTGATTCTGTATCGGAGATTATTTATTTATTTATTTATCAACGAGCAATAGCCCAATTAAAATACAGAGTAGAAGTAAAAAAGAAATCAATACTAACCTAATCTGGATAATATACAAAACAAAAATAAATATAAACAATTTTAGAGAACAATAAACAATAAAATAGCACATAATAAAGCAATATAGTATATAATAATACTGCAGATAACACAGATAAGGTAAGGCAACCTTCAAGGGACATCAAAACATCACTTACACGATCTAAGCTGGGACCTAAAGACTCCTTGATTATTGAAACAATCCAAGTGGTCCGAATACTGGTTAGCAAGTCTAATAGACCTTGATAGGAAAGAATTATAACCATAGTTAGTACGATGATGGCCAATATGGAAGGGTTGATTGAGCCTTGTTTGCCTCGAAGGGACATGAATATCTATTTTCCTCAACAGCTCAGGACCAAAGCTACATGAGTGCAGTATATTATAGAAAAGGGCAAGGTCCCTATGCATGCGTCTGATCTGAAGAGTGGTTATATTTAGGGAATTCTCGACATTAGAGTAAACGATGTTTTCAACTCCAATATGTTCCTTAAATGCAATAAATCTTAAGAACTTGTGTTGAACTCTCTCAATAGCCTGGATATGTACATTGTAGTGTGGTGACCAGACACATGAACAATATTCCAAATGGGGCCTCACAAGTGAACAGAACAATATTTTAATGGAAGCCATACTGAGAAAATCCTCGGAGCATCGCTTCACAAAGCCCAGTAATTGCAGCGATTTCGAGACCACCATCGATATGTGAGGTCTGTATGATAAGGTGGGATCGAGGATAACACCTAGATCTTTAATTAGGGACACCGTTTCCAATGGGCAACCATTTATACTATATATGTGATTTATGGGATTTCTGCCGCGAGTAAATACCATTAGATGACATTTTTTAACATTTAACTCCATTCCATTGATTTCACACCAGTGGCTCAGGCGGTCGAGATCGGACTGCAGTCCTATGCTGTCCGTACTATTGTTGATTCTCATATATAATTTTAAGTCATCAGCAAACATTAGGAAGAACGCAGAGGCAAAACAAGATGCAATGTCATTCACATATAGGTTAAAAAGAAGAGGGCCCAGGTGAGAACCCTGTGGCACACCCGATGGGACCTCAAATCCGGCAGACTGGAAGTCTTGAATGCGCACCATCTGCATTCTTTCTGTAAGGTAAGAAGATATCCATTTCAGAAGTTCCCCCTGAATTCCCAGACCTTGAAGTTTGTCTATCAAAACTCGATGATTAACCCGATCAAATGCCTTTGCAAAATCTGTGTACACAGCATGAACCTGGGAACGCCCCTCCATGGATTCCAAGAGATACTCAGTAAATGTTAGCAGGTTGAGCTCAGCGGAGCGATGAGAAATGAATCCAAACTGCTGGTCGACAAAACAGCCCCTCAGGGAAGAGGTCAAATAATCACAAACAAGGCCCTCAAATACTTTAGGAATACAACTCAATATGCTAATGGGTCTATAATTGTCAACCTGAGAGTTATCTCCAGACTTCAATATAGGGGTAATAAAACTTGTTTTCCAATAGGCAGGGAAAGTCCCGCTTTTCAAGGAAAGATTGAAGATATGGAAAAGAGGTCTAGAGAACAAAAAGCTACAATGTTTAATAAAGCTTGGAGGAAGGCCATTCGGACCTGGTCCTTTATTGCCATCCAATCTGGATAGTTTCTCGTAGATAGAGGAGGTAGATATGTTAAGTTGAGACAGATTGATGTCCCCAGAAGGCAGAGTGTCACGCAGGACACAAACTCCATTGCTATAAGTTTTGGAGAAATATTCAGCAAACAAATTCACAATCATTGTGCCAGAAGATCCAGTAACATTATTGTAGTGCACGATAGACGGTACATTACTTTTGCCTTTCCGGCTATTTACAAATTTCCAGAAATTTTTAACATTCTCCCTGAGAGACGATTCCGTGAACACAACATAATTTTGATAACATTGCCTTTTTAGGGTTTTGCAGTGAGCCCGTAATAAGGAAATAGGTATTGTATTATATGTAATTGTTAAGAAAATTGTAACAAATTAAGATTTCACTCCGTTAATACTAGTGTAGTGGGCAGTGTTTAGTGTATTAATTTCATATTTTCAGTACCAAATGAATATAATATTTGTTATGGGGCTTAGCTAAACCATATTGTGTCTACTCAAAAAGACGCATATGCAAAGAAAAATAAAAAATTCCACTGAAAGTAAATCCAGCGAAGAACATTTACATCAGCCCTCAAATTGTTCAAGTGATTATTTAAAATTATGCTATTAAAAAAGCTATAGCCACTCAAAGTGCGAAAATGCAACAAAGAGCTTGAATGGTACTGATGGTAGACCTAGACCTTCAATTTATATATTTACTTTTTTTCGTGTGTGTTTAACAGTGGCGTAGCCAGCATTTTGGGGGGCGGGGGCGAACTATCGGAGGGGTGTAGACGGCGGAGCTAAAGCGCCGCAGGCAAAAAATTCTTGGGACCGCGCCAATTTCGTAGGAATTCACCTTCTTTATGCTCCCTAGAGAACAGGGGTCTGGCTCTAAATGAAGATAAAATCCGCTATATAAGAATTGAATGTGATGGGACGCTCTCAAAACCAGTTTTGTTAAGTTTATTCCCACAGCTATTATTTACTAAAAGTAAAATAAGACCGATCTTGTTTTTTAAGAATTATTTTTTAAGTAGTAAAGGGCGCCAGGTCAAGGGCGGGGGGGGGGGGGGGGCGCTCGCCCCCCTGTGGTTACGCCACTGATGTATAACAAATCTGATAACTTAAGGCTGAGACACAATCAAAAACTTAAGGAATAAGAAATAAGATTTATGATTTAAGAATTAAGATTTAAGAACGAACATATGTTGTCCTATGTAAACAACGCACAATGAAATTTTTGGAATTAAGGAATAAGATTTAAGATTTAAAAAACCGATTTGTTGGTTTTAAAAGCCGTATTACAGTCACGCAACTAATTGCAGCAATAAATGGCAAGGTCAAAGTATTGCATGAAAGAAAGTTGCACAATGTAAAACCGCGTGCAAGTCCATGCAACTTTTTTTTAATTGCAACAAACCTTCTAACCTCAAACTTGTTATTGTTATTGTTTTATTCTGTGATTTTCTGGTGTTTGTAAAATATTTTTTGTTTGAAATGAAATAAATAAACAAAATAAATAAATTAAAGCGGAGAAAAGTACTCGATGCATCATTATACACCATTAATACTGTTGGTAACACAAAAGTAACTACTTTTCCCCCAGACTTGCACGAGCAATGCAATAAATATCGCGCCAGACCGATAAAATTTTCGTGCAACTTAGTTGCACCAAGGGATCGGCTGAGCTTCGACTGCGCATGCCTTTGGGCAATTCTTATTGCGTCTTGCATGGACTTGCATCGAGTTGCGTGACTGTAATACGGCTTTAAGAAATAAGGAATAGGAAATCAACCAATCAGAAGTCAGCATGTTTGTTAGGTTTGACTTTTGACAATTTAATAACCTCAAAATTGTATTTTCAGTTTTTCACTTTGGTTTTTAATAAAAGTAAGAGTTTCATGTAAGTCATGTATGACCAAAACTTTCACGATTACGTTCTATCATTAAAGTCTCCTAAGAATTCTCTTTGGACATTAATAGGGCGAACTCACCATCTCCTGTTGCGCCACCTTATTGATCTCCGTTTCTTAAGCTAATAATAAAACGCTGCCGACATTGCAAACATACTACTCTTAGAGTTAAGGACTTTTTTGGCAAGCCCTCCATATTTTTTAAAAGTACAGGCGAGTTCATGGCGAGTTTGTTAAAGTTGTAAAAATAGTATTTGTAAACAAAAAAGTGGGGTTAGGACAATAGTTTACAGTTTAAAAATCGCGCCGTTTTTAAGTAACCGGATTGGTTAAATTTAGGTGCTAAGATTTTAATTCTGTCTTGTAGTCTTATTCCTTAACGCCTAAATCTTAAATCCTATTCTTTATTCCTTAAGTTTTTGATTGTGTCTCAGCCTTTACTTTTGATGCATTCATTTTTTTTAAATTAATATTTCAATATTTTTTCGTTTATCAAATTTAATCTGTCAAATACCGGTCTGTCAGCACAATTAGCTAGTTTCAGTCTTTAAAATTTTTGATTTATAAATTATTAAAAACAAACAAAAAATATGGTCAATTTTGACGAAATGGGATTTTTTGCTAGTATTAATTTATAAACTCAGAGTTTTAAACAGAGAACTGTTCGTAATTGTCTCACAGACCAATATTTGGCCGACTCTGTTGGATAAAACAATTAAACTATTGATTTAAAAAAATGGAACGGCTAAGGCGCCACTAGCCTTTCGTATACCACCCAAAATACCATCTTTAGAACGTAAATAAAATAACGTAAATGTTACAGAACTATATTTA
This sequence comes from Polydrusus tereticollis, assembly GCA_963920685.1. Classification (NCBI taxonomy): domain Eukaryota; kingdom Metazoa; phylum Arthropoda; class Insecta; order Coleoptera; family Curculionidae; genus Polydrusus; species Polydrusus tereticollis. Next base: position 141,829,940 of record OY987328.1, read on the forward strand.
CTAATCAAAACCATCTATCTGATGCTGCTTAACAAACGCTACATAACGAGAAAGGTACGTTAAGTAGGTACGTTCGTTATATTGGAAAGTGAGGTCCTCGGTGAGTACAAGCAGATTTTGAAGGTGGTGTTATAACGTCTAATTGTGCCCTGTTTTTAGTTCAATCGGAAGCCATTGAGGGCAATGCACTTGACCTAGGGCTCCTGATCGATACCATTCAAAATTACGAGTTTTTGTACAACCTGACTGACAAAGACTATAAAGATAGTAAGAAGAAACAGCGTGCATGGGAAGAAATAGCCATGATTTTAAATAGCACTGGTTAGTAAAAACCATTGGGGAACAATATATATTTAACAGAGTTTATTACAATGTAACTAAGGTACTATGTTTTCAAATTTATTAATTTCGTTTTTAGTTGAAATGTGCCAAAAGCAGTGGAAATCTCTAAGAGATAAATTTGTGAAAGAGAAGAAAGGTAAATCAGGAGCAGGCGCCCCAGAATCGGACTGGGTGTATTTTCCAAACATGTCATTCATTTTCAAAAAAATGGAACGCCACTAACCTTTCGTATACCACCCAAAATACCATCTTTAGAACGTAAATAAAATAACGTAAATGTTACAGAACTATATTTACTAATCAAAACCATCTATCTGATGCTGCTTAACATTCTCTTTTTTACGTTAACTACATAACGAGAAAGGTACGTTAAGTAGGTACGTTCGTTATAACTAATGCAAGATACGTAGGTAAGAGAGCTGTTTAAATTACATGACCAAAACGTAATTTTTTTAACGTAACAGCGATTTTGTAGAGTTGAAGGACATATAACGGGTATAAGAAATAGAAGGCGCTGTTATCGACACAAAATATATAACGTAACAATGAAACGAGAAAACATAAATGTAGGTACCATATTTAAGATGTTTTTTTGCTTAGTGGGAAGAATATTGAAAAATTCTTACCGTGAGATTTCTCGTCAATACTTCTGCCTCGTCGGTCGCTGAATTCTTTTCTTTCGACTATTTCGATTCCGTCAGGGGCTTGAAAAGCAACTCCGTGTGTACCAAGAAAATGAACCACCGTTCTTTTACAGAATTTCACGAGTTTTTCCCAATCGGAATCGGTGTCAAGGTACCTTGGTGTTGAAAGTAAAGAACTGGAATCCAATTTGGATTTTAGTTTCACTAATTTCACTGCACTGTTATCCGGCCCCTCATAATTAAAATCCTGTAGAATTTTTAAAAGTCGATATTGCACGCAAAAATAAGGCCGTCTAGTTTCGAAGCACTCTTTATGTAGCTGTTTTATATACGGATCCGATGAATTTACGGCTTTAATAACTAACATTAAGACAACCAATCTTAACACAAGTTTGAGGATTGATCTTTTCTTTGACATTTTTCAGAAGCTTGGGCGCAAGTTGGTTGTTTAAACTTAAGTGCATTTTGTACGTTATCGCCAAATAATTTATTAGCAAAAAAGTGTCATAGTAGGTTAGTAAACGAAAATGTGCATCGAGTTCTGGGGGTAAATCACTAATTAAACTCGTCTAGCCCATATTATAGAATATAGAGGTGCATTTAATTGGTAATCCAACTAATGTTTATTGAAGAAATTAAATTCGCTTTTATTAGTGTCTTATTAACATTGACCTACTGGTCCTTCAAAGTTAATTATAAATAAAAAACCAACTATTAGTTTAGTACCAACTTATTAATCCAAATTAAATTTTGCAATTAGCCGAGAACTGTTAAAAGCTAGGCGCCTTGACTGCACCATTAATAATTAATACAACAGGAAAATATAATCGCAGTCGAATAAGTATCACAAAAATTAATTGTTCTAGTGGAGTGCATAGATTTTGTGTATTATATTTTTAGCAGGTTTTATTACTTATTTATTAGACAAAATATGAAGATAGGTAGGTAGGTAATAAGGGTTTCACAAATTTGTACCTATTCCTCTCCTCCCCTTTCGTAACTTCGCCTGAGTAAGTTCTTATTCTAACTAGTTTTTTGATTAGTCTTATGATGCAGAAACAAGTTCTCTCTGTGCCTACAGACTTTGATCCTTGATCAAAGTATACAGGCTATAGCCCTATCTAATAGGTTTATATTACAAGTAAAGAAAAATATTATTTTCAGTCGCCATAGTGTCAAGAATCAATCGGATAAACGCCTAAGATTACTGTATTACTGGTTGCCACAGACTTGTTGGCTAATTTCAAAAATAAAATTATCAGCATTAACACAGGACAGTGACCCAGGGATGCCACGTCTACCAATTTCTCGATAGATCTACCGATTTGACTACTACCGAAATTTTCTTCTAGTACCTACAAATAAATGCATCCCTTAAAATCAGTCCAAAATGTGACATAATTATAATCTGGACCAAAACTGAAAACAAAGCCTACTGGAACAGCAGACAGGGGCTCAATTATAGCAAGAGAGTTATTTAGAGTATTAGTCCTAAATTCTCAAAACAGTTGCTTAACCTTAGCAGAACTGAATGAAATAATGGAAATAACCACTAAATCAGCAGTTGACGTGTATAAGCTAATACACGGAACCAAGACAACCGAGTGGATACATCTCCTAGTCTATTATAGCAGTGGCGGATCCACGGGGGGGGGGGGATTAGAGAAATCCCCCCCCCCCCCTTGGTCCTCGAAATTCATAGACTTTGCCCGTATTGTAGAAAAATGTTATGTTGATCTCCCACTGATTATAGCCGCCTGAGGAAGTACCGAACTTCCTAAACAAATCGCAATCGTCGGAGGTTGCGTTTTGCGTTGTGCACAGCGTTCCTTTGAAAACTTGCCATATATAGGTACTTACATTTATATTATTATATTCAAATGAGAAAAAATAATAAAATACAAATTATAGATAATAAATGGAGGTTGCTAGGGAACCATTCGAACATTAAAAATTTGGAAAATGAATGAACTGCAGTTTTATTGGTATAATGTTCGAAATCTAAAACGTCACTTCCTTTTAATAAACCAATATGTTAAAAATATTTTGTGCTTGTCTCATTCGTCTGCCAATGTAGAACGAACATTTTCATCGGTAAATTTATTAAAAACGAATCTTGCAAACAAGATATAGTATTGGCTCGAAAACCTGCTACGATTACTCAGTAGATGTGTCGACCTTTTGACAAGAATTAGAAAAGTATAGAATGAGTCCATGCAGTTGGTAATTGTGCTCATAATTTAATTTAAACCAAAATTTACTGGGGTTTAAAATTTTATTTTGTGTTTGTGTTGTTCTTTTAGTTTTAGTACATTTTTCGCTAAACATAAAATGCAAATTATATTTCTACGGAATATTAAGGACCTATTCTACCGACTAATTATAAGTCTTAGTGGCAACCCTGTGTTTGACAGCCAAGCTGTCAAGCTGACCGAGTGAAAAAAGCTGTGGAAAAAAGATACCTACTGAAAGCTTTAAATTCATTAAAACTATTAAAAGTAAAGTGTGATTTCCTAGTAGTTAATACTAACTCTTATTTTCTGGAAACCTTTTTGAATCGCAAAATATTTTACTATCGTAATCACGTCATCCTTCATGGATCGTTCCTGATTTTAAAAACCACACCAATATTTTTATTTAGTTTGGTAAGCCTTAAATTGTATTGGAAATATCCAGAATATGAGCAATCATTACAACAATGGGGGCAGGGCAGGAGAAACAGAACAAATGGCCCAACCTCAATGTCTTAAAGTATTTATCCCAAGGGATTATAGTGAAGGCACCATAGTTAAATTTAGAAATAGTTTTCCTCCTGAACTAGATGGTCGGGTAAGTTTTTTAGTCATAGCTAACCCTATAGTATTTCTTCAGATTGTAACTAAATAGAACCTAGTATATTATTTCACTTATTTCAATATTGCAAATAAGTGAGTCAAGGATCTTTCGGTCCTTTTCACGTCTACCTTAAACTTATAGGCTGTACTTTCTACGTAAACCTTAAAGGGTGTATTTTATTTAGTTGGAGAAACAAGCTTTTGAGTCTACGATAAATAGGCTGAATGCTTACTTTGCAGAGGCTGAAAAAGCAAGATGTTCAACTTATTGCGAAGGATGCCTTGCTTGTCTGACAGCATATCTCATTTATATTTGTAAGGAAACACACTATGAAAAGGTAAGAATATTTTTATTTTAATATTGCAATATTTTTTAGATATCTACTTACTTACACAAAAAATTAAGAGAAAGATAACCTTGAGGATCATTTTTAATCTTAGTATAATCAATTTATTGCGGAACTAACCTATTGAAAGTCCGGCATTATTCCTAGGGAATACTTTAATTTTCATATTCCTGGGTATAATCAAGCACTTAGTTTGTTCCATGTTGTGGGACTTTGTATTTACTATACAATGCCAGGTAGTTACAAAAAAGGGATCAGTTGGACTGTTTCATTGTTCCACAACCTAAATTTAAAGTGTTGGCCAAGGAGTGGTCTTACTTCAGTTATATTTTAGAGTATTAAACAATAGTTTGTAAATGTTAATAAGTAAATATATAAAAAATACATGTTCTTATATCTGTAATCATTCTTCTGGTTACCCTTAATTGGTTGGTGATTTCTTATACCTACTTAATTTTATATTTAGGTGTTTACCCTTATTCGACACAAATGCTCATATTTTGCAGCAATATACACAATTCTCTTTTTTCACATTATTATAATCGATTATGATATGTGGACCCTAGTTAATGAATTATTAAGTTTTACTAAAATACCTACTCAATTAGTTATTGGATTCACTAATTATATATTGTTAACAATTTCAGTGTTTGAAGAAAGTATCAAAATTTATAGCTGAACAAAATGAGCGTGTTTACGAACCTCGAGGCTTAAAATTGACTGATCCCAGTTTACGGGGGCTGCGAGTTTTAGAAATCAGCTGCCTGGACAGGCCTCCTAACGCATGACTCACACTCTCGCACTCTACCCAAGAGTTTTTTATGTGAATTGTTTTCAGAAATAGGTTGTTACACCGACTGACTGTGTTTTACCATTTTTATATTTATATTAGCTACAACCTACATGGAAAATGCTATAGATTGTACCTATGTATTTCCGTATGTATATTAGAACTACTGTTGACATTTAATTGTAAAACTACAATACTTAAATATTCACTAAACCAAAGGCATTTCATGAAATAGTAAGATTTGGCTGTGAGGTTCATAGTTTCAGTACTAAGGGAGCAAAGAATTACAAGGTTACAAAATATATTCAAAATTGTTTGGTTAAATGTACACTGGCGAGCCAAGCATTTCAAGTGGTTAAAGTATGCATAATATATTGTTAATTTAATTAATATTCAATACTGAATTGGAAAGCATATTTATTGGTTTCCATCATAGACTTTCAAATAAAAATAGACCACGCATTTTTGTAGAGCAATATATAGTGTGTCCACGGATGGACTTAACTATACATGTAAAAAACATTATTTTCAGTTTTTCGAAAAAAGTCACCTGTAATAATTTCTTTTGATTGTTGTATAAATACGATTCACGTTGAGAAAATTTGATTTTGTTGTACAGGGTGCGCAAAAAACATGAAAATGTAGATTTGCAAAATAAAACATTTTTGAATGAAACTTTCTTCCAGCGTCAAAATGAAAGAGCATAGAATCATAAATCGAAATGTCAAATAAAGTGTTTTCATAGTTACTAAGATATCATCTAATATTAAAAATAGGGCTAAAACAGAATTTTTAAAACTAATAATTGTTGCCAGAAAAAAATCAAAATTTATTTAAGCTAATACATTGAGATAAATGACAAACAGTAACGGTTTATTCAACATGAAATCCTCCAACGTCAACACATTTCTCCATTATTTTTCGAAATTCGTAATTAACATTGTGAATAATATCTGGTGTCACTGTAGCAATGGCGTCAGTGATTCTGTTTTTTAAAATATCAACATTATCTTGCATGTCAGTAGCATAAACTTTTTGTTTAAGATACCCCCACAGGAAATAATCCATCGCGGTGAGGTCCGAAGACCGCGCTGGCCAGTGTATCGGTCCATGGCGGCCCATCCATTTGTCGGGGAAAAAGCCAATTTGTTATAAGCAGTGTACTATGCGCTGCGCAGCCATCTTGCTGGAATATCACCTTCCTTCTAAATTCCAAATTTTCTTCCTCCAATTGAGAAAAAAAAGTATTCACTAAGAATTTCCAAGTAATAATTTTTAGCCTTTTTTTCCAGGAAAATTGGACCAATTACTTTATTGAACGTTAACGCACACCATATGTTAATTTTCTTAAATTTCTGACTGTTTGTGCAAAGCGTAAAGTAGGGGTTTTCGGTCGCCCAAAAGCGACAATTTTGACTAGAAATTATACCATTTGTTGTGAACGTAGATTCGTCGCTGAATATGATATGATGGTGAAAATAACGGCTTGCCAGTACACGTTCACCCATTAGTAAAGAAAATTCTAGCCGGTATGTATCATCGCTTTTTTGAAGCCTGTGGATAAAGGTGGGTTAGAATGCGTGAAACTTATTTGTGGACAGAATATTGTGTATGTGACTTTTAGATATACCACCCACCTCATTGGCTCTTGCTCTCAAAGGAAGTCGGGGATTATTGTGAGCTGATTCTAAGACCAAAATTGTTGCAGCGTCATTTTCATCTAAATTCTTTTTTGTCTTTTTCACATTTTTAACATCAACATAAGCGTCGAATTTACGTACCAAATTTCTTAAGGCATTAACAAGAACGTATACACCTGGAAATTTTCGGTTGAAAATTTGAATTGCGTATTTATAGGACACTTCTCCAATACCATAACACTTGATCAAGTAAATGCGCTGTTCCAGGGTAAGCATCTTTCTGAAGATGTTAGTTGATAGATTACAATTAATGTAGGAATGACAGCTAGACATTATGCGAAAACCACAATCTTGATTTATGTTCACAAAATGAGGTAGCAGTGAACTCAAAATAATACGAAGTTAATTCATTTTTTAATTTCAAATAATATTTTAGTAATCATAACTTCTATGAAAAAACTTTATTTGCCTTTTCGATTCCTCCTTCCAAGTTCTTTCATTCTGATGTTTCAAAAAAGTTTGATTAAAAAATTTTTGATTTTGCAAATCTACATTTTTGTATTCCTTGCGCACCCTTTACAACAAAATAAAAGTTTCTTAACGTGAATCGTTTTTATTGAACAAGCAAAAGAAATTATGAAGAATGTTCTTTTTCCACAAAACTGAAAATAGAAGTACATATTTACAAGTATAGTTAAGTCCATCCGTGGACACACTATATATTACGTAATTTACGTTTATATTACGTATGGATAAACACACGCTACCAAAACGTAAAACCGGTGAAAGTATGATGATGTTTTATGCAGAGAGTTGATCCCAGATCCGAATTTTTTTTCGGCGGTCTAACTGTTTATGAGAAAAAAATATATATACCAACATTACCTACCTATTTACGTTTTTCCATTATCTTGTTTTTTCTCTGTGAACTAAATTTGTACTCGCCAATGTACATATGGGTATCACCATATTTTTTAAGTATTGTCTGAAAAATGATGATTAATGGAAAAAATATTACAAGAAGTTGCTTTTTCTCAACTTAATTTTGGAAATGCCACTATTTTGTTCTAGATAAAACAGGGTAATTCTATTGTTAGGTTCGTTTATCTAGATTTGCTTTATAGAGACCATTTTTGACAACTTTGGGGTTTATATCAGAGTTTTGCAAATGCAAATTCGCTTAGAGAGTACCATTGAAACTATTTTTTAATGTAAATACAAATTTAAAAAAAAATAGCAAAGAGCGTTAAATTTATATGTAATAATTTATACTTAGTTGAAATGTTATGTTTAAAGGTATGTTTACTATACTTTTAAAACTAATTTTTTTGCACGAATTGTGTCAAAACTAGAAATATACTTTTTTCTACAAGCTTTAAGACAGTAGGCTAGGTACACCTAGTGCGCCCAAGTTTGATAGATATATACTTTCGTTTGTTTAAAAAAACTATAGCTGTAAATTGTCTGAAAAATGTATTTTCCGAGCTTGTTTGGGAATATACACTTTCCACACTCCTTACACAATTATTAACTATAATTCCTGGTCTTCCTGTGTAGTTTACTTACATTTGTATATTTTAATGGTATATTATAGCGCGACTAGTGACAAGTATAAGAAATTAAGGTTTTAGGAATTTTTTCTGAGAGATGAGAGCAAATAATTCAATATCTTGCTCAAAGCAAATGCAACTGCTGGATTACCCTTATTATTAGAGAACAATGAGACTTTTAATTTAAAAATAATCGTTGAAATAGAAAAATACTTAAATGTTTAAGAGATTGTGTCTAAAAATACTTCTTTATTTCCATTTCCGTTAATATGAGGTACGAAAATACATCTTATGTGGGAGGTTTATTATCGATCTTCATCTCCAGTGTACCTACTAATGAGTAACATAATAGCACGGTAATCTCAGTTGGCAAAATTTTCATGGAAAAATTTAATAAGTATTTTCTTTTGGCGTTTGCAAAGCAAATTTGAAATAATATTCTCCAGAGATTAGAAAACCTATTTTCAGTAAGTAATTTAAGTAAATATTCGTAAAGCTAATTTACTTAGTACCTAAGTTTAAATAAGTAGTTTTTTTATATTACATTTACGTCTTCCCAAATTTTGTAAATTTCGTACTTGTGTTACCTAGTTATATCTTGTGTGTAATTTGTACCTACCTATTTTTAGATTTGTGAAGTTTCAGTAAGTATTTTCTTTGTATTTCTTATTATTGGCAAAAATATTATTTAATAAATGAAAGTAATATTTATTTAAGGGGTTTTATTGACTGAAACCAAAATCTGAATTAATTGAACAATGTCGACTACATAAATTTCTTTGGTTCTTATACACTACAGAACGGTGAGGAGTTTTTGACTAAATAACATGGATTTTCCTCAAACCCTATCTATAAAATTAACTTGTATAGATCTTTTAAAATGCAAATATGTGACTTTAATTCTGCTGCTTTATTTTGCAAGCATATATGCAATCCCTTTTGTTACTCATTCTTAAGCTTAACGCTTGATCTTCAGAGAAAGCCGCAAATACCGGAATTTTATTAAACGATTAAACATCAAAATTGCCTTTCAAATATTTCGAAATTACTGGCTAAATGAATTGCCGAATGTTCTCGATTTATTCGTATATAATACCACAAGAGAGAAAATTTTACCTACAATTTTTTTTCTTGAGTGGTATTCGTCAAGACTATTTCACGAATAATATTAAAACTAGGTATATGGGTTAATTATAAATTAATTTTATTCCAAAAGAAGATAGGAAAATGAAAACATAAAAACTACTTATAATTATTAACAATATTAAATGTGCAGCTTTAATATATAATCCCATTTTTATTCGCATTCTCGTTTTGGTTGGCGACATTTATAGCAAGGTTTGGGGACTCTACAATAGCATTAATACTACTTGTTGGTACACTACACGATGGCAGTTGCTCGTTATTTCTCATGCAATTTATTAAATCTGAATGATGTTTTGGATCCATCTGGATATAGGGTTTAAGAGAGTGAGTACTTGCATGACCAGTTAACTTTATTAACTGTTGTTCACTTACTCCTTGTTTTGTAAGAACTGATACCGCAGAGGAGCGATTTGAGTGATTAGTTATTTTATTTCTCTTTGTATGGAGTCCAGTCTTCTCAGCTGAAATTTTGGTCCATTTTGCAAGGGAATTAATTCCTAATGGTATGTTCTTAAACCAAGGGCTCTTGTGCCAGTTAGGATTGGGGGTTAAAAATAACCTGTACGTTGTTATTTGGTGAGGTCGCTTAGTCAAAAGTTTTTTTAAATAACCTTACTGGACAAAAATTTGCTAGCACAGCTTTTAGATCCACCCTGTGTAGTTTTAGTAAAAATCGGATTATATTGTATTCTACCAGTAAAGTTGCCCATAATATTGATTTCTTCTTTAAAATAATGAATCTTGCAATAAGCGGCCTCGTTTCCTCTCCACGCAAGCTCAAAAGCGCATATTATGTGGATTTTTTTTTTGTAATCCGTCTGGAGTTTCTTCATCCCAAAGTAAGGCCATGTTATAGGTATATATCTTGTATGCCTACTGCACTTACTTTTTGTTTGGTCAGATCTTCTTGTAAAATTCTTCTCTTAGTATTACGTGCATCGCGTGCTTTTTTGAAGCGTATGTCACTAAAGGGATCAAACGAAATATTAAAGTCATTAAAATATTTTTCCTGTACCATTTTGGCTGTATAGTATTCCAGATAGACTTTACGCAAGTTTCCTTATAGTCTTCGCCGTTTTTTCTTTTCATATTAAATGCCCAGTCTTCCAAAATTGTGGCTAGGTATATCATTTATAGTTGTAGTCGAAACAAATTCATAATTACGCTCTTTACAAAAATCTAGAGATTGGTTCCATATCGACGACCTGGTTTTTATGGTATTTGTTGGAATTACTTTTTCCACGGCAGATTTTATTTCACTGATTGATCTTTGACCGAAACGAATGGTTTCACACATACTTTGGTAAAAATAAATAAATTTACGTGAGATTACAACCTTTCAAAAGTAACAGTGACAATCTACTGTCAGTCATTAATTACCAATCTTAACAGTGAAGGTAACAAAATTTTGCCGATTAAAAACTATGTTGCTAGCTATTTTCTGAAATTCTGATGGTCAGTGGGGTCGGCAAAGTTATGAAGGTAGTGGTTTTTCCGATTAAAAACAGGTAAATATCTAAAATTGCTACACTTTGATTGGTTCAAATTATGATGAGTGGAATAGTCTCAGGAAAATGATCAATTTTCCGAATCCTTTCTTCATATTCTTAAATTAGGAAATTATCTGCATTTTCGGGACACAAAACTTTTGTAAATGCCACTAATGTATTTACAGGCGAATCCCATGGTTTTCTTAAAGTATCAAGATATATTTTGGTAAATATTCGAAACCACTTTTAATCATCAAAAACATTGAAAAGATGCAGAATCGTGTCAAAATCACCAAAACTTTGTTTATTAAATAAAATTTAGTTTTACAATTCTATAACGAAAGAAAATCCTACAAATTGATTTTCAATGATGACTTGTTTAAGAGCTTTTGTTAAAGCTGGTATTTTATGAATAGCTTTAAATTGTGCAGGTGTATATAATATGTTATAGATTTGTGTTGCTTTATAGGAGAAGTATCTCTAAAATGTGCCACTGTTAATTGTCGATTATGTATTATAGCGTCCCTTCCATGAATTTCAAACCGATTAACAAGTTTCTCCCTAAAGCTTCGTTTACACTGAGCAAATTTACTGGCGGCAAGTATACTAGCCGCCAGTAAACTTGCTTGTTTTTTGCTTTTATGGGGCGGTTACATGATGCAAGTTTTACTTGCGCAATAAGTACTTGATTCAAGTCCTTGTAAGATGACATATTCAGAAATTGCTGTTTACACTTTACAAACATTTATGCGAGAGTTTTCTATATTGTTCATAATGGAGACATCCGAAATTATTGTGAATATTTCATGCCATATGCGTGAAATGAAGAATTTCGTGTTGAAATTCGTCCAATATTTTTTCATGTGCGGCATCTCGAGCATGTTCATTTATTTACTGAACACTTTAAACGTTCCACAAACATTCAAATTTTTTATATATATCTTAAAACCTTAGGATTCAATACAAGGATATGGGCATTCTTTCAGACCAATTGTGTCCTGCATATAGGATCACCCGGCTTCACCTGTCGAAATATCTACATAACATATTAAGTAATCTCAGCCCACTTTTTCGTTGCAATGTAAACAATTCGGAAGAAGTATTGACTACTTCCGAATTGAAAAACACAAAACTATGGTAATACCTGAAGGGTACATCTTAATCGTTGGACGTACAATCCCTATTTGCAAACATCCCCAAAGATTATTGAATCATATTGGCCCAACATAAGGAAACATACAAATATAATTCATGACACGTTAACTTTTGTCTTCTTAAATTTATTTTTGAGTCGAGCACTATTTTACCTATAGAGAAACATTCTATAAACAGATCTTTGGAACCCCCATGGGAGACCCGATCAGTCCAATCTTGGCGGCATTAATCATGCATCATCATGTAGCCGACCAGGCCAAATCTAATTTGAACTTCAACGTCCCCTTCCTGTTTAGTTATGTCGATGACACCCTTTTGACAGTGCCATAGGCAAGATAGTACTATAATACTAGGTTCATAGTTAATTGCGATAATAATATAATAATCCAATATGTGACTACCCCAAAGTTTGCATAGGATTTTCTATGTTGCGTGCATCGATGCACCATCCTGTATAGTACAAATTTATGAAATTTCTGCCGTTACTTAGTGGAATTCCATGGTAAATTCAAAGCAAAGTAAAACACACTGTTTATTAATTTCACTATATTAAAAAGCTTCGAAAATTTACAAAATTTAACTATAGTTTCGCTAGCACGGTAGCTTTTTCTAGAATGAATCTAAAGTTGCAAGATTCGTTTTTTTTTTTGAGAATTATTGTAAAGAGGCTATTAAAATAAACTTAATAATGAGGATCTATTAAGGCCTGTTTGGCAATTCAATAAACGGTGGGAATTTTTAAGTTTATTAATTTCAAGGGATTCCAACAAGTCTAATTTGGTTCATTTCTTCTCTGTATGTAATATTTTAAAGTATGGGTCAAAATTATAGTTGGTTTTTAATTGGAATTATTTTTTGACTTGATGTAGATTGAATAATATTGTTCTTTTATTCTCTCAGAAAAACTCAGATTGGGCTATATATATATATATATGTTTTTGGACAGTCTTTACAATTTGATTGGTAAACTCCAGACTTATCATCATTTTCCAATCTAGTTTTGCTATTTTTGTGAAATTACCTGTCTTATTGTTGGTTTTAAATGCAACATTTATATTACGTTTTTTAAGGATTTTAGAGATTTTTTGCTTGCTAGTCCGATAAAAGTAACTGATTAATTTAAAGTTCCCTGCATTTTCTTTGATGAAAGAAAAAATCATCACTTTTGATTAAAACAAACTTTTACAACTTTCTATTTATGTTTTGGCTGATTTTTGGTATTTTTTGGTTTTATAAATCAAGAGTTTAATTATTATAATCGTGTTTAGAAATAGCTACCAGGTGTTATTATCTTTTATGAATTTATGTTGATCTGTAAAGATTTAGTGTATTGTTTAGAAGGGGGTTTTTTAATACAAACTTTTTTGATGGAATAAGATCTGGGGAAATACTGTTGAAAACTAGTTCTGTTCCTACTCCTAATAGTTCGAAAATAATTAGTGTGGTTATTAAGTATATTAAGAACCTTTCTCAAGTAGTTTTTTTGTTGTGAGAATAACGTTGTGCTGAGGTTTATAAATCTGTACGAAAACTGGTGATTAGCGTGATTTTGATTTACATTTAAAGCCAACCAAACGACAGGTAATTTCATAAAAAATAGTAAAACTAGATTGGAAAATGATGATAAGTCTGGAGTTTACCAATTAAACTGTAAAGACGGTCCAAAAACATTTATAGGCCAATCTGGGAGAAGTTTTTTTAAGAAGATAAAATACAATTATTCAAGGTACATTAAGTCAAAAAACAATTCCAATTAAAAACCAACCATTCTTGAAAAAGCTACCGTGCTAGCGAAACTAGTTAAATTTTGTAAGTTTTTTAATACAATGGAATTAGCAAACAGTCGTGTTTTACTTTTCTTTGAATTAAAAAAAAAATGTTTGTACCTAAGCATTGTTTAGTCTATCGTCGGAAAGTGTTTTAAAAATTTAATACAAGATGTATATAGGCGCCAGTGGTTGTGCTGAAGCCATGGTAGAAATTAATTCTTTTGAGCAAAATAAATTGTTTTTTTAGATAAAAGTTTGTCGTCGTAAAGCATCGGAAAATGCCTTGAACAACTTGGTCATCAGGAACTGACGGTGAGATATAATATGAATAACGTAAACAGTACTTGGTGAAAAAGGCATGTGTGTAATTTTACAGGTAAAACTATAAATATCAGCAGCATACCTTTCACCTTGCCCTACACCAAACATTTTTCTAAAATAAAACAAATTATCGATATAATTTTTGAAATTTATTTACAATAAAAAAATATTAAGACTCTTCCTACATCAATATTAAAGATAGAAACAAATTGCAAGCACAAGAAATCGGTTAAGAACGGAACTAAATAAATATAACTTTACCAGATATTTATATAAACCTACATTTCACTTAAAAGATCAACCATCAATAAATGCCTAAATTATTTATTAAATTAGGGACATACATATATGGGGCGTTCGATTTTAATCAAAATACACAAAACCTGCTGCTGGGCTAACGTGAATATTAATATGTTAAGAGTGTTAAGACTGATAAATAAAATTATTATCAGTAGGCTGGGGGCAAAATCACATAAAGCTGTTTTTTCGGAAATGTTTAGTATTTGCTGTCCTACTTGTCATACTAAAAGAACCCCCCCCAATGCACATTTGTTTTTTAATTATCTCTGGTGTGTGGTAAATTTTGCGAGAAAAAGTGAAGATGAAAAAAAGAAACTTTTGCAACTTTTGTTGACTTATTTGCGCCCTAAAGGGAAAAATCTTCATCGGTCTTTATAACAGCATCCTTTTCTGCATTTGGCTGTAAAAATATACCAACTTTGTCTTATAGGGCTTTATTTTTTTCCAATAATCTGAACTAAGATAATTTTCCTTTTTTATAAAGGACTGAGGTGGTGTCGCATCCAGATATTGCGTGGCAAAATAATATTGCAGATCTCACTGGACCAAGATTTTCTTGAAAATGTTTTTGTCGGTTACTTTGTATGGTTTTGATGAGTAACCTGCATATAAGTATACCTTGTAATTTTTTTATTTAAATATTAATAAGACAATTAAATATGTGTCTTCACCCACCAAAGTAACAGAATATTCTAATGTGCTTAATTCAAGAGCTTTATCTACCATGATTCTGTCTGCGTCGCCTTCTGCTTAAACCACCTGAATACTCGCCGATTTCAAATATAGACTTAATTGTAAAATAAAACATCTTTAGTTGTTTTTATTAGAAAAAAAATCTCAGCCCTTTATAAAAAAGGAAAATTATCTTCTTTCAGATATAAAAATAAAACCCTACAAGAAAAAGGTATAT
This sequence comes from Polydrusus tereticollis, assembly GCA_963920685.1. Lineage (NCBI taxonomy): Eukaryota > Metazoa > Arthropoda > Insecta > Coleoptera > Curculionidae > Polydrusus > Polydrusus tereticollis. The sequence goes on from OY987328.1 coordinate 141,845,178, forward strand.
TTTTACTGCCAAATACAGAAAACGATGCTGTTATAAGGACCCTTGAAGATTTTTAAATGTCCCTTTACGGCACAAATAAGTCTACAAAAGATTTTCAATTTCTAATCTTCCCCAGAAAAAACAGCAATGTTCTATTGGAAAAGGGTGCTGGCTCAAAAATTGTTTTGTCACCCCAGCGGGTGGATTCAAACCCACATTCTTACTCAGTGGTTCCTACATTTTATTGAAAAAGTGAAACCATCAGAAAACGACCCTGTGTTGCTAGTGTTAGGCGGACACTATGCGCATTGTCGCAATTTGGAAATGATAAAATTGGCAAGGCAGAATTTTGTTGGAATAGTGTGCTTGCCGCCTCATTCAACACACCACATGCAACCATTAGATAAAACGTTATTGGGACCTTTACAAGCCCATTATAGTGAGGAGTTACGATTGTTTTTGAGATCGAATCCAAGAGCAATCATACACTTTGATATTGCTGAACTATTTGGAAAGGCGTACCTAAAAGTGCAAACTGGGGCAATTGCCGTAACCAGTTTTAAAAAAACCGGAATATTTCCTCTAAATCGTCACGTGTTTACAGATAGCGATTTCCTTGCTGAACAACAAGAATATATAGAGAAAGGGGAACAAGAAAATAATGAGGAAAGGGGGGGGGTCACAGCAGTTGAGAATATTACCGACAATAATGTAGCAGCAAGGGAATTTATTGGACCCGAAGACATTTCACCGGTGCCAACCTTTAATTAACCTCATCTCCATTTAAAGATGAGTTAGAAACTTCAATAAATTCAGTCTCTTCAAAAAAAGCCAAAACAGTAAAGCGTAAAGTATTATCAGAACCATCAGATGACCTAAATCGACCATCTTCTAGTGGCCTCCATCTACGTCAAGCAAGTGCTTTAAAAAAGAAGGCGATCATTCAAGATTCTTCTTCAGAATCAGAATCCGTAAGTTTTAAAGATAATTCTTCTGAGGATGATGATATAGAGGACATTCGAGCAAACAAACCACAGGAAGAAAATGCTACTTTTTTTTATCGCAATGGAAAGTTTTTGGTAGATAGGAAAGGAGAGAAGTGGATAGAATGTGTTGTCTGCAAAGACTGGTGCCATATCGATTGTTCCGGATGTGAGACTGACATTTTTATTAAAGAGTTCTGCAAGGAAAATAAGTTTGTTTTGCCAATATGCATTTCTTCACTATCTAATCTTAGCCTTTCTTATAGTAGTATTTTAACTAAGACGGCAAAAACTAAACATACCCGAAAAAAATAGCTTTACCTATGTGATTTTGCTTCCAGCCAAGTACAGTGATACATTTTAAAAACATTAATTTTCTGGGAAAATAAAATATTGGTTGATCTTTTACTAAAGTGAGTTGTCTATTTGACTAGAGGTTATTTCACACGTTCCTACAATCAAACAACTATTTCTATGGAATGTAAAATTCTATTACACGCTGCTACTAGTTATAATTTGTGTTATTTAATGAGTTTTAAATATTGCTTTTGATTTGATTAATATTATTGATAGTGTCGCCTACTAAACAATCGGTTCCTACTTTACTTTAACTGAGAATACTGTCAGTATTAAGCAAATAATTGACCCAAATGACTCACTTGAACTTGAACTTAGTTTTTATCGTTGATTTTTTGATATTTTTCACAAAATTGTAATATAATGATAATAATAATAATAATAAGTTTATTTGAAATGGTTAAAATACTATAAATTTATTCATAAATTCCCCGAAGACATGGTTGTTAAGGGCAAATCTCGTTTATTTAAAAGGACATATTTAAAATTATAAATATTTAAGAATATTTTTATAAAAAGTGCAAGTATTCAATAAGCGCTACTTTCTTGATGTTAGATATATTAAAATTCTGAAAAGGATTAATTATATAATTTATTCACAATAATAATAAATATCATTAGTTAATTAAAACATTTCCAAAAATATTTTTCATCAATCAATCATTTAATAAAAATATTAATATTTAAAAGTTTTTTTTTCCTACGGGCTTATTTATTTTAGGATTTATGGATATTTTAATAATTAATGTTGCTTTACCCTTATAAACCATATGTTCAAGGAATCCCATGTTTTATTGATTATTTTACCAGGCATTTTTTATTCATTGTGTCTATTTATTATTATCTGTTATCTTACGCTATAAAATTTACAATGAAGCAAGAGAGTCCCTGGCTACATGAACAAATGATTAGCTTCCTGTGTTAGGGTTGTTAAATATTTCTCCTACTATATTGTTTATGCTGCAAGTTTTCGAATATTTACTAGTTTTAAAGCATAAAGCTTTAATTAGCATGATAGGTACCCAATTAAAATTGTATTAGTAAACAACTCTATCGTAATTTTAAGGTTTAGTATTTAAGTTTTAGCATTAACAAATAACTAAATTAAATAGGTTATTTAAACAAGTGAAATAAAATAAGTACAATATACTATATGTACAATGACCTAGTGAAGACTAGAATAAAATTTAAGTACTCTGTTTACAAAATGTCTTTGCCCATTCTCACTATGCAACTTTCTACTTGAAGATAAAATTTTTAATGACTTGATACTACCTCGTAACAAAAGTTAATGTCGTGTATGGATATTTTAAAGTCGTCTTTTTTGAAAAAATGTAGACATCGTATTGGAGCGTATTTTCTAACTGAATCTAGTTCGGAAAGACTTTTTCTATGATTCCTTTTTTTTAAGCCTATAGGTACAATTGCTTAACCTTTTTTTACAATAATTACATTCATAACACAGGTTTTGGAATTGGTGCAACAGCTCGGAAAATTGATAGTCACAACATGCAACATAGTTTCTTGTGTCTCTTCTTAATTTCTACGGGGGGTGCGGATGAAACAGTGTGAAGTGTCTGAACTGTCAGTTCAATATCTTTGGTCTCTTCAGATTCTGAAAATAAAGCGATATGCATAAAACATTATTATTAGCAAATTTTAGATGACGTTAAAAATTCTTTACCAGTAAATGTCTCTACAGGCTTATCAATCGTGTCATGGTCAATCCATGTTAGTCCCATTTCAACCTTTTCAGCTAGATCCTGCCAGTTTTTTCGGTTTTCCATGGTTCCTTGATACAAGGGCTTCATCCATGGAAAAGTGTCCGATAATACTCTGTATAAAGGCAGGCAAATAACGTCAATGAATCCCACCTGCATTTGGGGAAGTTCGTCTTTTCTTTCTCTATCCATCATTGCCTAAGAAGTATGTAAATTAAAAGTTGTGAAGGGACAATAATTAATACAGATATAATAGATTGAACTATATACAGTGTGTCCACGGATAGAGTTCGGAAGAGGAAAAACTTTTTTATTTGTGGGTTTAGAAGAAAAAGTTATTCTTTATAAAAACGTCTGCTTGTGTTGAAACTACAATCTCGAATACCAAATTTACGATTAGTATACAGGGTACATCAAAAATAACATTTTTAATGATTTTGATTTCGATTTTTTTTTGAAATTATATGAAAATATTTTGAAAACCGTGATTTATTACACCAATTGTGCAAAAAAGTCTAATAAACATTTTTCTCAAAGTGGTTAATTTCATCATTTAAACGAAATCCAAAAAACTAAAAATGTTGTCTTGTTAGAAATGTAATTTTATTCGATCAGCTAAAGGTATATCTTGCAAATGATCATAAAAAAAGTGTTCAGAAGATGCAAATAAGTGTGTTGATTTAAATTGTTTTCAATAAAATATGGTCCAATGATTCCATCGTAAGTAAGAGCACACCACACGTTAACTTTTTGTGAATACTGTCTTCTAGAGCGGATACGAAAATTAGGATTGTCGCGGCTCCAATAGCGACAGTTTTGCGAACTAACTACCCCGTTTGTGGTAAACGTTGCCTCGTCCGAGAAAATAATATTATTAACAAAACTTCTTTGTCTAAGGATATGTTCCCCTATCAACAAACAAAAATCCAAACGCTTCATGTCGTCATTTTCTTCCAGAAAATGATTAAATTTAGGTTTGTACGGACGAATTTTATTGAATTTTAATATTTTTTCTACTAGAGATTCACTCACATTACCAATTTGAGAAGATCTTTTTCTTAAAGACAGTTTGCGAAAATTTTTATCCATTGTTATTACAGTTACAGCATCATCTTCATCATACTTTTTTTTCTCCCTTTTTTTATTTAAAACACTACCAGTTCTCATGAATTTTATTATAATTTTTTTTTAAACCCTTGTCCGTGAGAGAAACAGCAGGCCATATCTCATGGAATTCTCGAAGAACTGCCATGTAGCTTTTTTCATGTCCTAAACCATAACTTCGCACAATATAAATTCCTTGTTCTGACGTTAGCATTTTCTAATTTCACTATTATGCAGATTTATGAGAAAATTATGACACAAATATCAACGATTTAAAAGATGCAAAGTAACTAAAACATTTCATTTATTTAGAACAGGCTAATTGATATTTTATTATTTTAATAGTAGCTTTGAAATTAACCACTTTGAGAAAAATGGTTATTAGACTTTTTTGCACAATTGGTGTAATAAATCACGGTTTTGAAAATATTTTCATATAATTTCAAAAAAAAAAGCGAAATCAAAATAAATAAAAATGTTATTTTTGATGTACCCTGTATACTAATCGTAAATTTGGTATTCGAAATTGGAGTTTCAACACAAGCAGACGTTTTTATAAAGAATAACTTTTTCTTCTAAACCCACAAATAAAAAAGTTTTTCCTCTTCCGAACTTCATCCGTGGACACACTGTATATACTTACAATTGGTTGTTCTTTTAATTGCATTTTTTCCAAATCTCCCTGGTCAAAAAATTCATCAGCCACCAATTTAGCTATCCTATGCTGAACATCCCAAGGTTTGGCTATAGCGCTCACGTCACAAGCAGTCATCATCATACCCGATAACACTATATAGAAATAAATATTATTAATGATGGAATCAAATGAAAGGTAGCGTTTTAATTTAATTTTGCTATTGAGAATCAAAGCGAAACATAAAAAAAAAACAAAACGGTCCTCAAAGTATGCTTGACTACACCCACACGGCATGTTTTCAATTATTATTCTTAAAAGGTAAAGATAAATAAAAAGAGGGCGTAGCCCATTTTGGCATAAAATGTTCAGGTATCAGGTAAAATCCTTTTAATGAGTTGTTTAAAATTCACTTTCGGCACAAAGTAACATAATTATCATAATTGCCCCAATAGGATCATAAAATATTCAGGTAGGTATGTATAGTATTTGTAGAATTATATCGTTGATCTTTAGACTGCAATAAAACCCTCATTATCCCTTTGACCATAAAATAAATAAGGAAATCCCAAATTTTAAAACCTTTTCGAGTAGAGGCGGACCAGGTACAAATTCAATTTATACCTATGCCTGATGCATATATAAATACAAACTGATTTTTAATAATTTTAGTCTTTAGTGGTTTTCCGGCGAGTAATTTTTATTTGGGCTTATTAGTGGTAGAATGTGGCGTCCTTGGAATTGTGCTGATAGGGGGGCATCTTCAAGTATCATTTTTAAAAGAAAGCATTTATCTACCGATGCCAAACTAATAATTAAAAAGTGTATCAATCTTTGTTGAGTAGAAATTTTAATTCGATGGATGCTTTAGCAGAGACGTCTACTTTGACAGAAACTCCTTTATCTTCGGTAAGAGACATAGTACTTAAACCTGTTAATCCTAGAAAAAATCGGAGTGATTTTGGCACATTTAGAAGCATTGACGAAAATGACATGGATTTATTAAGAAGAAAGATTTACCAAATGTATGAGGCACAAACTGTACCCACTTTGATTTGCCTCAAAGAGCGGCTGATTAAAGACGAAACAAATATCTGTTGTAGCCTTTCAAGTCTTAGGAAAATATTGCATAAAATGGGTTTTAAATACCGAAGCAATAATAAAAGACAAACATTAATGGAATCTCAACGTTTACGGGAATGGAGACTTAAATATTTAACAGCTGTTAAACAATTCAGAGAAAAAAATCGTCCAATTATTTACCTTGACGAAACATGGTTCGATACCCATGACACTCCAAGAAAAGGTTGGGATGATTCTTCCAAAAATTGTCAAACCAAGGCACCATCAAATAAAGGCAAAAGAATCACAATATTACATGCTGGTTCAGAGAACGGGTCTGTTCCAAATTGTCTGTTGCTTTCAGCTAAAAACATAGCAGATTCTTCTTTAGATTACCATCAAGATACCGACGCACAACTTTTTGAAGATTGGTTTAAACATAAACTCCTTAAAAATATACCTGAAAATAGCGTCATTGTAATGGACAATGCTAGTTATCATAGTCGGCAAGCAAAAATCATTCCCAATAAAATTCTAATAATACAAAAGCAGAAATTCAAAATTTTATGATTGAAAATTATTTATATTTTGAAAAAATTTACAAAAAACGAGAACTGCTAGAAGTATTAAAAGCTTTTAAAACAAAAAAGAAATACGAGTGTGACAAACTTGCAGCAGAAAATGGACATACAGTGTTGCGTCTTCCTCCATACTATTGTATATTCAATCCTATTGAGCTAATATGGCACCAATTAAAATCCAATATTAGGAGAAATATTATTTATATACATTAAATGCATCTGTAGTAGAATTAATTAAAAACGAAGTAAGAAAAATTTCTGCAGACAGCTGGAAAAACTGTGTACAGCATGCACTTAAGGTGGAAAATTCTTACAATTGTATGATTACAAATGTTCAACCCTTAATTATAAGTTTAGACTTACATGAAGATAGTGATAGTGATACAGAGTTAAATTTTGAATAAATTGTCAATAGTTTTTAAGAATTTAATTAATTTTAATTGTACTTGTTATCCTAATAGTTATACTTTGAAATTATATTATTTTAAATTATCATTAATTGTTATCATTATTTTACATTTATTATAGGTACCTAAAACTAAAAATACCTGTCTATTTATTTTAAATTATAAAAATAAATCATGTGGTGTAGGTACATTTTCAAGCCGAACCTGATCCCATTTATTCAGCTTTGAAGAGGTTGAGGCGTATACAAAAGGATTTAATCAGGTAGATTATTTATGGCAGTAAGAGTCAACGGTATAATTCTGCAAATATTATATGTACTCCAATAATATTATATATGGACTTATTACTTACAATGATATTGGTATGTGTCAATTTTAAACTAAATGAGTGTGCATCTAGAAGTTGGCGAGTTTTAATAACAAACATTGGTGAAAATGGATACGGCAAGTGGTGCCTTTGTACCTTAAACAAGTAATCAAAGACGAAAAACTTTGATTGTGTTCAAAAACTATAAATTCAAATAACATAACCGAGAAATGGCTTCAGGAGAAACAAAATGGAGATGCAATAAAGACAAATGCAAAGAGGTTAACCCAACAATACCGGGTTGGAAAATGGCCGTATTATTGCTTTGCGCTTTTATTTTTCAACCCCAAAGAAGTAGAGGATTTTTATGAATTATATGAACTACAACCACAAAATAATCATTTAGACCAGTTTTCGGATTACCTTTTAGAAACATATTTGACAAACGAATCAAAGTTTCCATCGCATATTTGGGCAAATGCCTCTGCACACCTTAATAAAGCTACCAACACTTGCGAATCCTTTGATTCCCATTTCAACAACTCAATGTACAAAACACACCCTTCTATATTCACTTTTGTTGACGAACTTATCAATGTTCAAACTGAAACAGTATTAAAGCATCTCATAAATTTCAAAATATAGCGACAAGGAAAAAGCATGATTTTATTGCTAATAAAATTAGAGCATATGAAAGTAGCACACTATCCACACTAGAATACGTTAAGATCGTATCATATTATTATGCCCATAATAATAAATAAAGATGTAGTGAGCACGTATGTAAATATGTATGTATTTAAGGCTGGAAATTATTATGGATACAGGGTGTTATTTAATAAGTGTCCGATATTTTTCAGGACGATTCTTCAATTATTTATAAGGTGAAAAGTTCATATAAGCATGGGTCCGCAAGCCCTTCATTTTTGAGATACAGGGTGTTACAATTTTTAACAGGAACAAAAAATATGTACGCCACTGCCGTTTCCTCTTTTGATAACACTGTTATGTAGGCACTTCATTGTCTAATGCAAAGTACGTTTTCATAATTTTTTGATTTCGGCTTTGTAAAGGAGATAAATGCTATTTTATCAAACTCTGATATGGGCATAGCGATATGCAAATAAATGCCATTTATGTCTTTATTCTTTTTTTTTCTCGAGAACGATTGCTCGTTGTGACTTCTAGCAAATATGCTTTTTTCATGTAAAAATTATGAAGAAATCCATTATTTTGCTTAAAAATGTAATTCAAACACGTATAAAAAAGTTATGACTCCTCAAAAGAGTAAAAAGACACGTAGGTGGCGCCCTCTACATGTGAGAGCCATATTAACATCAAATTCGAGTTTCGCATTACAAAAAAACCCTAGATATCAATTTGCGTCCAAATATAGACATTATTTCAAAAATTATTTACGAAAAACAAAAATAAAAATAAATGTTTAAACGTATCTCAAAAACGAGGGGCTTGCGGATCCATGCTTATATAAACTTTTCACTTTAGGAACTGAGGAATCGTCCTGTAAAATATCGAACACTTATTAAATAACACCCTGTATAGTAAATTTTCTTAATAATAAACATCTTATAACGTTGATTGATTGTTATTGCCTGCTGTTGTTAATTGCCGATGTGCCGATATCGGAATCGCCCTAAAAAGATAGAGCTGTCACGTTCTAAAATTTTCTTCTTTTAAAAAATAAAGTATAGTAATTACGGCAGTCAGTGGGCTTATTCAACACGGGACGCCATTCAGGATATTCAAACAGAATTTTCACACAAAGTCATGGATATCGACCAATTTCGCCAAGTTCTGACTAGATCTCTGACTTCGTTTAGAGAAACAGGAAGTGTGAGTAGAAAGGAAGGCAATGCAATGGGAGCCCCAAGGTTCGCACTGCACAGAAAGTAGAAGAAGCAAGCAAAAACCCACAAACCCATATTGGGCGTTTAAGCCAGCAAATAAATGCATCCCACCGAACCTGCAATACCATCCTGCATATGCACGCCTATACAAAATAGTAATAATAATTTGTTGTTAGTGTCCTTACAATATAGCAAGATATGATACTCACGATCTTTTTTGTCGTCGCTTTGCCAATCAAACTCTCCATTTTCAATAAGCTCCAAAAACTTGTTGCGTTTCTTGAAATACATGGCTAGATCGGTCGATAATATAGCTGTTTCTACAAGTTTCATTACTCTTCTATAGTCGTCAGGTGACAATGCCTGTAATAAAATGAAATTCAATTATTTAGTTGTTTATTATTTCCCACAATAATATGTGATGAAGTTATTATAGGGACCAATATCACATATATTTTCTTTTTGGCAATTTTCTATACAAATATCGTATCAAATCTTCAGTGTCGCCCTAAATAAAATTTTATTGGAAACACTTCTTTTTTTTCATGGCTGTTTTTCTAAAAAGAAACGGTAAATCGATTTTTCATTTGTTCTGGCTGATAACCTTTTAGAAATGAATGAAATTTCCTGGTATCCCTTTTGGCGACAATTTAATTTCCATTTTTATCCATTGAAATACATTGTGTTTTGCCGAAGGGCAGAGGTAATGTTTCAATGGGGCCATGAAGACAATGTGTACAGTATACAGGATGATTTACGTAGATGGCGTACTAGACGTTTATGGAGGGACGATCCAATATTTTGAATTTTTGCATTAAAATGTAATGCTCTAGCCAGCTTAGTTTGACAGTGCGGTATTGCCGCTTTTACTAGAAACTTGTAGCAACTTTGATAATTGAATTGGAATACTCTATATATAAACTTAATTTTACAAACTCTAGTAGTTTCTTAACAACTCTCCCTATACCTGTCTGTTCCCGTGTTCGACATAGTAATTAGTTTTCGTTTTTTTTTTCTAAGGGCATGGCTCGCAATAAATGCTGATATTTTCAAAATTTCAGATACTATGCTATAGCCAAAGCCTAGTTGAAATGTACAGGGTGGTCTCAAAATACAGTTATTTTGGTTACTTGATAAAATGTCTATTACCTAGTGGATTTTTTTAAACGAAATGCCTTATCTATTTTTACCGATTTTAATACCTGCTAAAGTTTGCCATTTTTTACCATACCTATACCTGACCGGTCAAATTTCTAACTTATAAGTATTTATTTGACAAAGATATTCACATTAAGTTTTTGGCAATATCTCTATGCCATGCATTGTCATGTATCATCTCACTGTTGTTATGGTTTCAATATTCTAGTATTTATAGCCCCTGTCAGCTGAACAAATCTTTATAAACTATACTCTGTTTTTAAGGTCAGAGTGTAATCAAATGTAAATTTGCAATGATAGTTTTTAAAAATTCCGTATTTCAGACCTACACACCCTGAATCGGCCCTAAATTAGGTCAATTTAATTTGTATACAAAAGAAAGACGAGTTTGATGAATAAAATTAAGGTGATAGCGCCGTTACTTTAGGTAGTTTATCAGAATAAAAAATATAATAATAATTATACTTGGTTATAATAATTATAGAGATAGGCAGATAAGTGTGATATTAATTATTTTAATATTAAGTAGATAAAAACTTAAATAGAAGTAAGACTATATGAGAATAGATAAATTGGAATAAATATTAATATGTATAAAAAGAATCTACTATGAACAATACAACAACTTAATTTTTAATTACCAACTCTTCCCTGCCAAGGCAAAACAATCTATTCGCAAAAACCGTATTTTGAGAAAATTGACTTTAAAGTATATCGGGTGTTGCATCGTCGAGCGGGACATAGGAAATCCCATGTAATTTTAAATGGGGTCAATTAATTATTGGCTTCCCTAATTATTTTAGAAAAAAATTCTATTTAGGTTTATTAAAGAGCACTAAAACCCACATTCAAAAGAATAACTTTAGATATTTTTGATGAGCCCGTTTACGGGTTATCGCCGATTTCTTTTTAACTATTTCTCCTTTTTATGGCCCCGTATTTGCGGGCACCAGTCAAGGTAAAAGATGACTGTCAAATAAAGTTGTCATTTTGAGGAATATTTGAACATCTTCTTAAATCCTAAAGTTCTAACAATTTAATAGTACCTACCTATTAATTATTAGTAAAATATTGAAACATGTAAAATGTCATAATTAACCTTGTAATTGGATACTTTATTTTAGTTTTATTCAGATTAATTTGTACTCATAAATACACCTTTAATATTTTCGATGTACGAGTTTTTATAACAATAAAGCACACATTTCAAAATGACAACTTTATTTGACAGTCATCTTTTACCTTGACTGGTGCCCGCAAATACGGGGCCATAAAAAGGAGAAATAGTTAAAAAGAAATCGGCGATAACCCGTAAACGGGCTCATCAAAAATATCTAAAGTTATTCTTTTGAATGTGGGTTTTAGTACTCTTTAATAAACCTAAATAGAATTTTTCTCTAAAATAATTAGGGAAGCCAATAATTGACCCCATTTAAAATTACATGAGATTTCCTATGTCCCGCTCGACGATGCAACACCCGGTATAGTGCTATAAAACAAAAACCATGAACCCGATTGTGTTCAAAATTGAACCAGTAATTAACAGTACCCTTAAAATTCTATGTATTAATAACAAATTTATATTGATTTAAATTACTATTAATTATAACTAATTAACTGTTTTGCCACTGTATTTTCTTACTACTGTGATAAAATAAACACTGGCAAATAGAATTATTCCGTATTACATTTATTTCTTTGCCATGGCATAAGTTTTAATTATTTGCTGATTATACACAAACTATTTTCGGTAAGGTACATTAGCCATATTTCATTTAAATAAATCGTTTAGGCAAAAATGTCCCAATTTGTAATTAAAATGAATAGCTTTTAGCAATTTTAGATACGACTATATTTTTAAAAATATGTGGGTATATTAAAGTTTAGGTCTGTCCTGAGTATAAAAATATTAATAAGGAAGCATAAAAAAATTATGAACAGATCAAAATAGGTACTTTACAAATCTACATACCAAAAAACTACATAGCTATTAAGTTTAAAAATCCTATAAACATAATACAGACAGATAAACTTGTAAAATAAACGAATTAGATAATATAATACATTTTTTTCATATTCCCTCATTAAGAATATCTGTTACATTTTCGTTCTCCGGAAGATTAACCCAAAAATGTCGGTTAGCGCTTTATTTCCGATTATAAATTTTATTAGTACATCCACTGACAAAAGAGTGTACTGTGCAAATTAACATCTATTACTGAGGTAAAACAATCTAATGTAGATTAGAGTATTATAAAAGGCATATATCTTACAAAGGCAAAACAATCTATTGTATTATTGCTTCTTTTGCCAAAGTATGAGGTAAATATTTAAGGAATTAATGTACATTAGCCTGTTTTGCCTTTGTAAAATTATAAAAAATATGCTTGTTACACTCTTATACCTTTGCATAAGTGAACATTTTGTGACAACAGACGGTTCTGACAAGGTTCTATCTCCAAAACAAATTGTTGTAGGGAAACCATTTCTTTACCTGAATGTTAAGCTTAATTTGCAAATTATTTTAGGGTTACTATCTCAATTTGAACAATTTTGCGATTAGACTGTTTTGGCTTTGCCGGGAAGAACTTCCCACATTGTTCCTTCTATTTAATCCGATGTTTGACGCACTTACCCCCTTTTTCACAATCCACTGCCTTTATTCCCTCTTGCAAGAGGTTTCCGACGTCTCTCATCTTAAATGTGGTGTTATGCCTTGCTACAAACCCTTTTACTTGCGCCCACACCAATTCTATGGGGTTTAATTCACAGTGATATGGCGGAAGGCGAAGTACCGTTATATTTCGTTTTGAAGCGATTTCGTCGACAACAAATTTCGAATTCAACTTTACAATCTCCAGTAGCTCCGTTTTCAGCATATCTTTATGGCATGGCTTCTTATTTACAGTAAGCCAATGAATGATGTCATTGTTTTTCCAAGAAGACATTGGTATTTTTTCGGATTTTCTAGAGTGGTAGTTGGCATTATTCAATTCAATTCAATTTAAATAATTTATTGTGTACATTTCCTTCTTTTTACAGAAACAACACAAAGGGACAAGGTACATAAAAATGATACAAGCACCATGCCCTACATATTTACAATTAAAAAATTTTGGTGTATGATCGACTACACATTAATATTAGTAATTCACTAAATACATACTATCTTAAAAAAATTTAACTAGGGTACATTAAAGCATATATGAATATAAATTATACATACAATAAAGAATTAGAAAAACAGAAAGGCCCGGGTGAACCTGTTACATCTTATTAGAAAGAACTTAAATCGACATTTCGTTTAAAACTGTCATTCGAGATCTCGTCCTTTAAACTAGTCTTAAATGTCGAAATAGAGACACTTCGAAAATCCAGACCAAAGGAGCACAAAACGAAAAACTAGCCCGAAATGCAGACGTTTTGTGTCTGGGGATATCAAAACGATAATCAATACCCCTTAAGTCTCTAGTGTGCACGTCGACCCGTCTTTTTAACTTAGTAGCCAAATACTGTGGGACGCCAGAATTAAGGAGTCTCTGCACGAAACAGGCATAGTCAATAAAACGGGATTCATTAAGCTTAAGCAGTTTCAGTTCACGGATATACGGTGTTATATGAGCGAACCTGGGTACAGGCGCTATAAAACGGACAGCATGATTAAACATCCTCTGCAGCTAGTTGCGAGCGCTATTCGTGATGCAAGGACCACAGAAGTTGAAATGGGACAACACCAAGGAAACAATAAGTGTTTTCTTCGTTTCGGAATCAAGGAGATCCTTAAATGGGAAGAGGCCTTTTGACAGATAAGGTTAACATGTCTGTCGAACTTGAGTTGAGAATCAATAATCAGTCCAAGATTTCTGGCTGACTACCGTGGAAATTGGATCGCCCCAAATACTCAAGGAAAGTCCACCGCAGGATTGCAAAACCTGCGGAGAACCAACCATGAGATGCACCGTTTTAGATGGATTAAGAACCAGACCACTTCTGTCAGCCCACGCCTTCACAAGGCCCAAGTCCGTATTAATAAAAGAGCATGCTTGATCCCTGTCCTTTGGTGGAAACTGAAAGATAAACTGGATATCATCAGCAAACATATGAATCTCAGTTCCGGGACATTCACCAGATCAGCTATTACAATTGAGAACAGGAGAGGGCCCAAGACAGATCCCTGTGGAACCCCAGAATATAGTTCTTTCAGTGCTGATATGGAAGAGGAATCAAGATCATCCAACATAGTTCTCTGAAATCGCTGTTTTAAGTAACTTGCTAACCAGTCATTAGTTTTGTTCTGAATCCCATAGTGATGATGTTTAGCCAACAAACAGTCAAAATTAATAGTATCAAATGCCTTGGACACATCCAGCAGAGTTACCGAAGTAAGTTTTTGATTTTCAAATCCGTGCAAGCACTGATCAACGATAGAACAGAGGCTGGTGCATGCCCCAAACCCCTTCCTAAATCCAGACTGCCTATTGGGCAAAATAGAATTTTGTTCCAAGAACAATGATAACTGTTAGTGAAGGACAGATTCGGCTATTTTGAGAGGTGCTGAGAGCAAACTTATTGGTCGAAGATCACCAAAGTTATTTATTCTGGTCTGTTTCTTCGCTATCGGCTTAACAATTGCGACTTTCCAAACATCAGGAACTATTCCAGTCTCAAAATTATCCATGACTATAACACACCCAGGAGGAATAGGATTTAGCATTTGCTGGAAGTGTTCTTCAAAGACATCAGCGTTCATGTCTTTATGATAGTATCCAGCCCGTTTTGATTTAAATGCTAGTAAGCCGCCATCGATAAATCCATTTTTGCTACCAATATGAGTTATTATTAATCTTTTACCTTTTCCCAAAGGTGCTTTTATTCCAGTGAACCATCCTTCAATGAAAACTTGCCTCGCGCTTTTTATATATTTACCCTGCCATATTTTACCAACGGTATAACCTTCATTTAACCAAATTTCGTCCACATAATAGATATTCCTGTGTTTGTTTGAAGGTTTGGGACAATGATGTATCGTCAATGATAGATGTGTTTTGGACTTCCATTGTCATTATTTATTAATATTACAACTGTCCTCAAATATAGTCGTCGGCAGCAAATGATTTCCTCTTTTTCTATTAAAAGTGATTTTCTGTTTTGAATTTTTTCATAACAAAAATTTATTTCCTTCAAGGTTTTCCATAGTTTCTTCTTACCCATGGGTGGAATGAAATCATCCTTTTTCATTTCAGACATTATTTTGTGCAAAGTAGGTATTTCTTTTTTTAAGTAAAACGTTTATAATATGATTCTTCCGATGGCAGTCTCTTCATCCTCATTTATTACAGTTTTTTTTCTTTTACTTTGGTGACCTGATGGAGTCGCGTTTATCCAGTGGCGGCTCGTCACACTTAACTTAGGGTGTGCGCCGAAGGCAAAAATGCGCCGCAGGCGAAAAATTTCGAATTGTCCCAGAAGAATATTAAAAAAAAAACGCGGTTTTTAAATGGGATTTTTATTTCAATTTTCCTTTGGAAATCGATTGTCGAAAAGTTATTTAGAATGTTCTCAACAGAATTTGGGTCCATAACTACTTATAAAACTTTGTGTGACATAATCCGAACTACTAGCCATTATTAAATTAAAACAACAAAAAACACCCACAACACCGTCAATAAACTACAAACTTCTCTAATCGCGTCAAAAAACTCTAAAACAATCATATTAAATTATTGAAGTGTGTATTTAGATAGCGCACGGCGACGTCCTCTCATCGGGCGATTAACCGAATATTCCCAATCAATCCGCACAGGAAAAATCCATTTAACCAGAGCGGTAGAGAGCGCCGAACGAATACACACGGCATACCATTTCAATCAGTAGAAGTGAGTGTACGCTGCGGTCGCGCTTGAAGTCTTTCGTATTCGCCATTCTTATATACAAGTTTTCTTGATATCAGTTAAATATTTTTTTATATAAATTTTATTTTTGCTTGGTGCTTGGCTTTCTTAGGCAGTGCGCACTTATAAACGAGCCGCCCCTGCGTTTATCCTCGTGCACAAGTCGGTATTCGAATTCCAGTCATATTCGATCACATTTTAACTATTTTTGCAACTCCGAATGTTATATGAAATTATAATTGGACTGCGCCTATGGAATACGGCGAAGACCACTGGGTTTTATAGTTCAATAATAATTTATTACTCTCTCACATTAAGAAACATACTATATATAAGAAGAACGTTCAAATGTAATGAGCTTATAATCCAGGACATGGGACATAAAGTATTTTCGTTGCTTATGTAGATTCGGATATATTTCAATAAATATATATTGAGCTAAAAAAACAATGAAAAGTAAACGTATCGTTTATCTTAGCGCCTCAGAGTAATTTTGACGTTATTGGATTAAAAGATATATGGCATGAGTATCCAACGTAATATTAAAAGTTGTGATTTATTCTGTCAACATTGGAAAGTAGGTATGATTTAATTGTTAAAATTGCTTTTACTTATAAATGGAAAATATTGTATTTTTAATTATTTGTAAAATAAATGTGAATTATTTGAAGAGAGAGAGAGATAGATCAGGTGGCTCCTGAATGAGCAAAGGCTGTTGTCTACAGGGCTGCGGCCGACTCGTGACTAGCTCAAGTTGCCGGCGAGTGGTGTGGGTAAACTAAACTAAAGGGGGTGCGCCACCTGTTTTGGGGGCCCTTGAGACGAGACAACAACACTGATAAACCTAATAAAACAGGAAACGTCACGGATTCCAAAGAAACACCAGAATAAACTCTAAAATATATTTAGAAATATGACTATAATGGTTACAACCCCAAATAAGTCCTCGATTGACTATTAATAAAAAAAACCCTACCGATTGAACTCAATTTACAGCGTGATACCGAATATTAACAAAAAGGGAATTCTATTTAATTACTAGCACACATTACATTATTACATTAAATATTTACAAAAACTCAGTCGAACCGAAGAAAACAGGATTAAGAAACAGAAATTTACTATATGGTACTGCTCCAAACAGCTGACTTTTAAAAGTTAAATGATCCGGAAAGCAAATAAATTTGAGGTTAAGCTAGAAGCGAATACTAAAAGTGGGAACGTGATGGCAAATTAAGCTGGAATATAATAAACCTGTGAGTTATAGAATACTAAAGGTGGTGATCCAGAGTGGATTTCCACGTTCTAGGCCCGTTTTGGACGTGCTTTACTAGTTATGAGCCTATGTATTGCGGTTACCAGACAGCACTGACAAATAAAAAAAAACCTGAGGTGAGGCTCGCTGACTTCCTTTTCACTGGCACTTGCTATTAGAGAGTCTGGTTCGAGTTAGCTTCTTTATATCGCCAGGCCTATAAGGACTCCTTGACGAACGATGGGGTGCTAAACTCTGGTATTCAACAAAGTTACCGCAGGCACCAGCGGTATGCCACATCCAGCAGGGTGAAAAGCAGGATCATGCAGTCCAAAAAGCAACATAGACGTAGGCCAACGTAGGCAGGAAAGCAGAACAAGATGATGAAGGCAGAAGGGGGGAAGAAAACCAAAAGTAGAGACCCAACATAAAAAAAAAAGGCCTGAGGTGGTAGTTAGCCTTTCTTGTGGAAAATAAATTGAAATTTGAGGAGAAACCCGAAGCAATTAAAACAGCAATATAGCTTTCGGCGCTGAATGTACTTGGCCACCGATAAAATGCTTGGGCCCCCAAATTCCTCACTAAAATGGCGAAAATAGCGCCAATGGTCCGAATTGCACCACTGCAGGAACCAAAGTGAACCAAGAAAAAGGTTTTTCTACATCCAAAAAGGCGGGTAAGTTTGACAGTCCGAATTTTAGGGAATTTTAGCTGTAGGTACTTGGCAGCTTTGACATATGACACAATAATAACAACAACAAAATAAGGGTGGTTAATTAAATATTTCTAATTATGAAAATATGAGGGTAGTTAGACTTCAACACAACACTCCTGATTTAATAAGGGTAAATTTATGGAACTGAAGAAGTTTCTCTAACCTTTAATTGGTCATGTATCCAAAGTGTCTGTTACCATTGTTCGATCAAGGATTTCGTATTTTTAGCTTTCAAGCATGAAACAAATGCCTTTAAAATCAATTGGGTTTAGTACAAAAATCCATCTAGATTGAAAAATAAGTAAAAATCAGCCTGAGGAACCGGTAGGACTAAGAAAAATTTATTTAATAAGAAAACTGAAATTACTGAATTTATCAACTGAATATATACGATTTGGGCAAGGAGGCTCTGAATGTAGTGTCTGTCATGGTTTTTATAATAAAATATTTAATTTTAAGAAGAAGGGGGTGAGTTTGTAAATAATTTACTTATTATTTTAATTTAAAAAGTAGACCATACAATAATTTTAATTTTGGAAAATTTGAACTGTAACAACACCTCCCCTTCCTCGGAGAAAAATTTTTACAAAATTTTTCTTCGGTTCTGACCTCACAATGTCTACTAACTAAGAGCGCTTAAGCAAAAGCAAAAAAAAATACATTAAGCAGAAGCAAAAAAAAAAGTCTTTAAGCAAAAGCAAAAAAAATACATTAAGCAGAAGCAAAACAAAGTCTTTAAGCAAAAGCAAAAAAAAATACATTAAGCAGAAGCAAAAAAAAATACATTAAGCAGAAGCAAAAAAAAAAAAGTCTTTAAGCAAAAGCAAAAAAAATACATTAAGCAGAAGCAAAACAAAGTCTTTAAGCAAAAGCAAAAAAAATACATTCTTGCAGATTTCGAGTACTCATACCACCATATACATACACCTGAAATTTTTTACTACATATATTTTCGTCGTAAATTATAAGCTTTTACGCATATTTTTGAATATTTGTTTTTCGGTTTTGAGGAAATGTTCCAATTAATATTTCAGTTAAGCTTTACATATTTTCCACATTACGGCAATTCGCCTGGGAATATTTTACGAATAGTGATACAACAAGATTAGGAATGTAATATGTTGAGAGCCCATATGGATATGTAATAAAACTATTTTATAGCGTACATAAATATATTTATGGATATGTGTTCGAAAGGTCAAAGGTACATATCAATATTTTAGTAAAAACTATAATTGTGCACAGCTTGTTCGGCTCTAAATGGAAAAGGTTTCTATTTTTCACCTTACGAACCAAAGTCACCCTTCATGAAAAGTTCTGGTTGTTGAATAAATATCGCTCGAAGCTATAATTTTAACCTAGGATAGCAGGTGTCAAAGAAAGTAAAAAAGACTAAAATCGTTTAAGGAAAACTACAATTGTGGTAGACTAAATTAGTGGAAGAAAGCTTTGTTGAAAATTGGAAAAAGTTAAAGTGTATTCTAGCAACATTGTATTCAGATGGATGTTTACGTTTTTACAATTTACAATATTAAATAGTCACTTTGGTTCATTGCTAGTAAGCTGTATGACTGTAAGCTGTTTGATGTAGAAGCTCAAAAAAAATACCTATGTTTTTCAAAGTTAATTAAAATATGAGGTAAGGGTAAGTTCTGATGTCTGATTTTTCAGAGAAATTGCACAGGGAAAACACATCATTTTTATTTTAGATCAAATTTGCAGTTCTCATTATTTATTATCTTAAGATTTAGATTGTTCCCTTGAATAGGTATCAACTAACCGATAATATTTTGTAAAATGTTTAGTAATAGAACATAATTATCTCTCTTAATAGCATAAATAACTAAATATCCATAAATTAATAAATTCTACATAGTACACTCCAGTAAGGCTTTGTTTGCCTGTAATGACCGTTATAAGTCTCTTTGTATTGCTGATATAATCACGCAGAGCCATAACTTGCAACTTTGTGTCAGTTGGGGTAATTAAATCAGGCAAAGATCATCCAAATGATTTAAGTACATTACAAATTAATTGGAAACTCAATTTGAAATGTTAATTATTGTTAACTAATTCTGGTAGAAGTTTCTATAGAAAGTTTTTTTACCATTCTCTTGTAACATATTTATATTACCTACGTTTTCATTAGGATTGGGTTTGACTAAAACAATTTTTAGGCTTCTATATGCCAATACATTTTTAATGCAGTTTTGAAATTGATTAATTAATACGATTTATATTTTCGACATCTGTCAGCTGCCGTGTTCCGTTTTTAATCTTTTTTGGTTGTGTACCTGTAGAAATAAATATATATACTTTTTGCTTAAAGATTATTTAAATGTAAGCATTTTTAATTGTTATAATAAAGACATATTGAGAAAGGTAATTACGAGCGTAATTAAAGTAACAAACTAAGCAAACAGAATATAAAATACAACAACACTAAAAACATTCAAATCAATATTTTATATAATTTAATCTGACATAGATAGAGTTATAACTAAAGGGCGCAATATATGCACTCAAATTCAGTCAAAATATGCGAATATACAGGGTGAGTCGGGAGGAATGAGCCTAACTCTAAGTGTGTAATATATGCATCAAAATAATAAGAAAGAACTCAAATGTTGTTATCCAATATTCATTTGTTTTCAAGTTATAAGGCAAAAACAAAATATTGCATTAATTTAGCTTTCCTGTAATAAATATTATTATTGTTTGCTTTTGATTGTTGTGTTGTTACTATCCTATTAGTGTCAGTATAAAATGTTACATTGATTCACCGTTAACTTTCGGATTTGTATCATTTTAATTTTATAAAATACCACACATTTATTCACATCTCGAATACGCCAATATGGTTTTTATTTATGGTTTGTGTAAGGGGAATGCTATAGCGGCTGCTGAAGAGTATCATGAACGATTTCCACATGAAAGAATACCGAACAGAAAGGCCTTTATCAGAGTTTTCAACAAACTCTGCGGGACTGGAACGCTTCCAAGTGCTGATGTAACATCCGAACGAGACATTCAATAGGATTTAGAAGAAATAGAAAATGTTCTAGCTTTAGTAGAAGAAGATGCGACGACAAGCTCACGAAGAATTGGAATTCAGTTGGGGATTCCCCAAAAAAGAGTGATCAATACGCTTCACGAGCAAGGCTTATACCCGTACCATGTACAGCGTGTACAGAATCTTCAACCTGGAGACTACGCCAAGCGTATGCAATTTTGTGAGTGGATAATTAATAATCGTCATCTTTTACCGCACATACTTTTTACTGACGAAGCTACATTCACCCGTGATGGCATCAATAATTATCGAAACTCCCATGTATGGTCGAAGGAAAACCTCACGCAATAGTCGAAAGTAATTTTCAACACAGGTTTTTAGTAAACTTGTGGTGCGGCATGATCGACAATAATTTAGTTCGCCCTTTTCTTTTGGAAAATCGCCTTACAGGGGATCACTACTTCAGTTTTTTACAAAATGAATTGCAAGTTTAGGTTTTGGCTTACTTTTACCATATGCGGTGCTGCATCAGACAAAGCACTAAAAGCTTCTCATCTGGGACTGGATTTGGTAAGAAAAAGCTCGATAGGGACTACTGAATAAATCGGGTTACGGTCACATTAATAGTTTTGTCCAGCTGCTTAGGAGCTATTAAATATGGATTTGGTGCTTTATCTTCTTGAAGTGCTCCAATCATAAGATGTTCGATATATCTGTCACAAGCATCTGTGCTTTCATCAACAGTAATGTAAAAATTTTTATCACCCAGTGAAGCTCTAATTTCTTCTAAAACTGTTTCGTATACTGAATGGACTTTCTTCTTTCTAAGCGTGGATTCGTCAGAAATGGTTTGTTGACAATATTTTAGCAAAATACCTCTAAATTGCGGATTTTGCAATTTTTTTAAGGGTATGTATGCTGCGACCAAAGCCTTGCATAAGTCTTCTTGAAAAATTTCCTTTTTAGATTTCGATTTTTCTCCAATATTTTGAAATGCGTTTTTTACACTTAGCTGAACTGGCTCAAATTTCATCTTTTATAACTTTCATTTATGCAGCGGTGTTATCAAATATTGATCAATTTGGAACGTCTTTTCACAAACAATAATTTTTGCACAAGCTTTACAGAAGACTTTTTCTCCACTGAACTCTAACTCTGGGAAATTATTATTCGACGAAGAGGTTTTCGCCACTTTAGACATTTTGAACACAAATTTGAAATCACTAGTTTCACACTGACAATACTGAAATCTTTTGACGAACTAAAACAGAAGTACGTATTACAACCCGATATAAATAGAGTTTGTTAAGCACGTCATAATAAGGCATTATTACATGACAATAAATAATATAACCCCTAACAATATACCTGCAAATCCCGGAAACCCCCAATAAATGCCTTGTGTATTACCAAAAATTCCTAAAAAAGTGCCGGACTGGACAATAAACCTATGAATCTAAGAGTTTTTATTTAAAAAGCACAAAACGACAAGACATACGTACCTTAGCACCACACACATATCTGACTGGTCTTTTCGTAACACAAACGCAAAATGGCACAAGTACCATAATATGAAAAAGAGCCCCAAAATCAAATACCATAACAGAGGTGAAACAAGCTAAAGCATACTCATAATACAAGTTCTTTGCCAAGTCTTAATTATTACAAATAATCCTAATCCCACTATCTAAATAAACATCATCTATATTAATTACATCTAAAATTTAAAATGTTAGTCTTTTAAATATTAAAGAAGAACCGATTAGCGTGACACCACTCTTATTTCATTCTGCTATATCAAGATGGGCATATCATGAATATAAAAAGGAATAGTAGTGGGCCTAAAACTAACC
Source organism: Polydrusus tereticollis (assembly GCA_963920685.1). Lineage (NCBI taxonomy): Eukaryota > Metazoa > Arthropoda > Insecta > Coleoptera > Curculionidae > Polydrusus > Polydrusus tereticollis. The sequence continues at coordinate 141,868,066 of OY987328.1, forward strand.
TATATCCAGATTCAGTTCATTAAAGCTACTGTTGTTATCTTTCGTAAGCACTATTTAGAATTTCCTTATTATTCTGCGGCGTACTTGTAAACAAATAAGAAGTAATTAATATCAACATATAATGAAAAATAAGTGTATTTACTGCTGCTTATGTAATATTTTCAAGGTTGTTTTACATTGACAATTTAGCACATCATGTAGAAGATATCCAGGAAGCATACATAACATGCTCTTCATAAATCAATTTAAAATTTCCGTTTTCCATTGATTAGCCATAAACCTGGATACAATTATTCCGCCGCAGAATATGCAAATTTCAGTACTAATTATTCAAAATGTCAAACGGCTAACTTGGCTATTCCATAACCCAGTAAATTATTTTGATGCTTGCACGACTTAACATTAAGTCATTTGTGTTCATACCAGCAACACAAATAGGGTTAGTATACATACCTATTATAACTTTACAGTGTCCAAAGTAATTATGGAGACCACTACCGTAGCCGTCCTTAATAAAAACAGAAAATAATGTGCTGCCCTTTAAATATGAAAATAAAGTAAATAAATTTGTGTTTATTTTTGTAGATTTATCATCGTGCATCGGAAATTGTCTTGCAAAGAGTATATACCACTTCTGATGTCTAATTTCACACATGTTAACCATTGTGCTTTTTTTGTACTGTAGCATGGGGATTTTTTCATGCCAGATACGTAAATTATGGCAATTTATTACTCCATCTCGGGTGAAACCGGCTTCGTCCGTGAACAAAACAATACTAGTAATATTATGATTTTGCCAAAACCAAATTTGCGTAGTTTGGTCTTGCAGGATCTTTTTGGACGTGATAAGGATGTAGCAGTTGTTCTCGAAGGGTCTCTTGAACAACCCACTTTGTCGCATGAACTTGGACCGACAGTTCTCTTACACTAATAAAGGGATTTTCAGCAATCTCGTCCAGAATTTCCTTCTCTAACTGAGGGTTCCTTGCTCTTCTTGGAAGCCCTTCTCGACCACGTTGCGGCAAAAAACTTCCTATAATGGATTTGCAAAATATAAGCCACTTTGATCATTTTTTTTTTATATCACTTGCTTTTTACCTGGATCTCTTAAGCTACAATAAACCCTTTCAAAAGTTCTTCGGCGCGGTAAACGTCGATTTGGAAATGTGTCAGAATAAATTCTTCTCGCCTCCACACAATTGCCGAGTGCTTGTCCATAAGTTAGATGCATGTACGCATATTTACTATATGAATAATCCATTATTTAGGTTTTATGTACTGAATCAATCAGACTGGTGCTTTATAGTAGTATTCTGAATTATTATTTCCAAAACGTGTTATACAAAAAATATATTTTCTTCAATAACGGGTAATTTTATGGAAACAAATATGGAGTACCTTTTTTAAAGAGGAATCACCAGAGTATTTAGAAAATCAGTTTTCAGCTCTGTAAAATGACACCTGTCAAAGTTTTGGCCCAACGAGTGTGGTGGCAAGTCCGTTACTGACTTCCCTGACGATGTAAAACATCTACCGTAGTATGAAGCAATTTTTAGCGAGATACCGTTAATAACCGCCTAGAATCGCTGCGGGTTATTACCCCCACTTTAAAAATTTCTCTACATCGCTAAAATCACTGCGGTTAACCGGAACATCCCAGAAGCCAGAAGTTAGGTTATGTTGATAAAAGTAGAAATATTTGGTGAACAAACATACTTTCCTTCGGAAGATGTACACATTATTGGTGATGCTGCGTTTCCCTTAAAAACGTGGCTGATGAAACCATATTCTCAAAGTAACCACGTAGCTGCAGTTCAGAGGTACCACAACAAAAAATTGTCCTCAGATAGAGTATGCATTGAAAACATTTTTGGTATTGTAAAGTTACGATGGGCCAGACTTAAGTTTGTCAATACGTACTGTATTGCAAGAGCTATTGAAATTATTACAGCAGCTTGTGTGCTTCATAATTATTGTTATTTGCAAAATGATAAATGGAATGAAGTTCCCGACAATGACAACAATCAGAATCTTGAGGTATAGGTAAGAGTATAGAAATATTGACGATCTAATATATTTACCTCGACAAAAAAGAGATGATATCGCTAACATGTTATGGACGGAGAGAAATTTACATTAAATAGATATATTTATCTATGGAGAGACATTTTATGATAGTAACGAATTTATGAATTGAACATATTATATCACACACTAGAAGAGCATTTGTCAATTGCCGGTTCATTCAACTCATATAAATTTGTTATTTTTTCTATTTTCTGCAAATTTCTATTTTTTGGGTTATGATATTGTTCTTCTAGGTGTGGGTTGTGTGTTGTAATATATTTTTGAAATAAACTATTCTCATATTAAAAAGCGTTTTATTTGCTTATCAAACAAAGAAAGTAATTTAGGTAAAAGAAAGTATAGAAGGGGCTATCTTAAGGGAAATTAAATGTGCTTTTTTTCAGTTTCGTCTGAAAGTGAATCAGATCCTTGATCAGGGCTCCTACGTCGTTTTTTGGAGTCAATTAATGTTTGGAATTGATTTAAAAATCATTCTCTTTGGTGATTTTGCACTTCTAACAAGGTTTTTAAAACACTCAATTCGTGTTTCCTTTCTTATTTGTTTTCCTCATGTTGCGTTTTTATAACCTTTATGAGTGCCTCATTTGCACTTTTTGGTCTCGCACTTCTTTGCGTAGAAAATCGGTTTTTAACTGCAATTAAATTCTCATTCATATAACTAGTGGATGGCTGCATGTTACCACTGGTGGATGCTTTAGGCACTTCATCAGTACTAGTATCTGATGGATTTGGTGGTTCACAATTTAACAAAGTGTCTTGAAGATGTTGGGGATTTACTTTATCTTTCTTTGATAGAATGCTATGCATTTGGTCGAAGTATGGTGGTTCTGTTTTTTTCCCTTTTCCCGTTTGTTGCATGTGAGCCACATGTTGAATATATTTTTTTTGCATATTTGCAAATTTTATTCTTAACTTTTCAATGGCATCCTTCCCTACACCTACAGGAAATCCTGCATCATTCAGTTCCTTCGCCATTAATGCCCAAATTTGGTTCTTGGGAGTCTTCTTATTGTCGAATTTGTCTGCATATTTTTCTCTTAAGTGTAAAAAATATTCTGTGGCCTCGTAATCCCTTTGCATGGGTCATTTACCGGTCCTCTGAAATATTTGCATTAATTGTCTGATTGATCTCATTTACAATGAAAGCTTTAGCTGCATCCGGATCTGAAAAGCATGTCCTAATTACTACTGCTCCGCATTGGTAGTTTGGTAGGTATAAAATGGTTGTTGAATAAAAAACGAGACTGCAGTTTAAACAAAAATGGTTTTACCCATTGTGACAGATACCGTTTCACAAAACAGTGACGTCCTTGGCCGACGTCGTAACACCTTCCCCTATTACCGGTCAGTCGCAAAAACGAAGCGGTTACAGATATTCTGATACCGTTTATGATACGGTATCTCACTAAAAATTGCTTCGGTCTTTATAGCGTACATAATAAAATATTGAAATTTCATTAAATTATACATGTCGGTTCTAAAGTTAGAGCTGAAAAGGTAAGTCGCTCGGTACCCCTTTGGGACTCTCGTTAAGAGACACTTTAGGATTTTTTTTTCTATGACAAATTAGGGTTACTTTAAATTCTCCTATACGCCCCCGAGAGTATGTCATAGACTTACCGAACACCCGGTAGAACACTTGCTTGGCCCTAGATTCTTAAACTGTTGGTTCAATGTGTTACTTTTAACTACGAGCGTTTAAACTGTAAACTAAAAAAAGGTATTTTTCCTATAGCCTTCCTCTTCAAAATTACTTTCCCAATATTCAAAACATCCTATTACTTAAACAATAGTTATAGAACAACACGCATGAATGTCGGCTTAACAAGGGACCTCTCAGTAATCCCTGGTAAATTGAGTTAGGGTGGATTTAAACACAATTTGAATATACATAGGTGTTATATCCGTATTTAGTGTTAAAATTCCTGTTGTAGTAAATCCTTTGAATTATTTAAAATCAGCGTACAAGTTTATAAATAACATTTTCCTTTACTTTTACATCAATTTAAGGACTAGAAACGGCTTCCACGTGCAGTGTGTAGGCCCCGTTCACGTAAGTCTGAGCTTTCGTTTATCTTCTCATAAAATATATATTTGTTTTTATACACATGCTTTTAAACAAACTTCATTGCGTTCAATTTCCTAGGCAGAATAAATAACCTTTACAATCGATGAAAGCAATATGCAATAACACATAAAGCTTTCAGTATTTTCAATATTGCTCCATAAAGATACTTTACGATGCTGATACGGAATTTAACAATTTTATTAAGTTTTTCGTATAAAACGTAAACATAAAACTTTAAAATATTCACCTGCAGTTACGATGCACTTTGAAACTGCACACTGACGTAATTAAAAGTTATGATTAAAGGTTAAAAGCGACCTGATGATTGTTAATAATCCTAGAATCATTTTCGTACTCTATCGGGTAGAGAATGTTCAGCGAGTAAACCTGCAATATGGCGGCGAACAATTCATCTCAGCACATTCCAATCACATTTAAATTAAGACAAAAAGTTACTAGGATTCCACACCACAAATTATTCAAATAAAATTCAAAACATTAACAAAACCAACTTTTAGTAGATAGATCATACATTATATCTGTCATGTTTCCTCGTGTTAAGTTAAATACATGTTAGAGAGAGAGACACATATTGGTGATACACTAAAACGGAGACAACATATTATTACAGAACAGGTCAGGCTTTGCTTGACATCGTTTTGGATGTTTTGATTTGTCAAATTCAATTCGTGGCATTCCTTGTTAAACCTAAAAAAGTTTCTCCTCATGAACAAAAAAAAATGGAAAATTATCTACAGACTTATTACGCCGGAGGAACTAGAAAACTTTAACGTACTACATTAGGAAAATTAATTGTTATAAATTACCTACAAAACAAGCTTTTTCTTGGTGAAATTTCAGTAGCTATAATTATAAATAGTTTATCTTATATACCAGCTAAAAGTTGATCTCTTGTCATTAGGCGATTTCTAAGAGTTTAAATGTTTTTCTATTCTAATATTAAAACTACGTCCTGTCTGACCAGCATATTTAGCTGTGCAAGAGTTACAGGACAACAAATATACCCCACTTTTGTCAAGCACGTTAATTGAATCCTTTACTCTCGAGAATAAGCTACGTAAATTGTTTACTGATTTGTAAGCTATTTTAAAATTGTTGTTTAAGGACTTCAATACGTTACCCACCCTCAAAGAAACAGCGCCTAAAAAAGTTAGTCTTATATACCTTAATACAGCTAGGCACTTAGTATTATTAAAGAAAGATGTTTGTCCCTTTTCTTACCGTCAGACCCAATCCTTGGACGCGTTTCGCCGTATTACGGCTCATCGGCAAGGCTATAGAGTCTGGTGTAAAGGAAAGGGACCCCTCAGTGTTTTTAACACATAATGTATAAATACATATGCGAGATTTATTTCTAATTTTCTCCATTCCAGCGTTTGGTCTTCTCTAAGACCTCGCTGGTCTGGTTGGGTGGATAGCTCGATTGCTACAAGATGTCGCCACGTGTAACATCTCGCATATATACTTAGTATTATTGTTTAAGTTATTTACAACCTCTGTAATCAATCTATGCAGAGCGTCCGTTGTGCTAAAATCTTCTACAAAACCAAACTGATTGGGTGATATTAGGTTGCTTTTCTTAAAAAATACAATACGCCAATATTTTAGACATTTTTCAAATATCTTCAAATTCCTCAAAATTACTTGTAAGACTTATTGGTCTATAATGAAATTGTTGATCACATTTTTTGAGACAGATTTATGTATAGGAGTGACGATTGAGATATTAAAATGAATCAATTCCCTTTTCAAAAATTAAGTTAAAGATATGTAATAATGGAGTCATTATTTCTTAATGTAATCCATGGTGTCCAGGTGTACTGTTATTTGTTAGAGATGATATATGTTTTATTAATTCGCTTTTTGTCACAGGATGCAGAAAAATAATTTATTGTAAGGTTGGGTTTACCCTGTAATTTCATATAACCTGGTGGTCTGGGGCCACTCCACCCAAGGGGAACGATTTTTCATTACGCGAAAGCGAAATATTATAGAAAATAATAATAAGAAAATCTTAAGCCTTTATTATCCTTAACATTATAACACGCATCTATAAAAATAAAAAGTCCTTAATTCTGAAGTAAATATCAGACCAAAAATGCTTCTACTTTTCACTAAAAAGAACAGTTCTTCTACATTTTATAAAATAAGTCTTGAGCTGGCTGCTTTTATTACAACTTTTCAAAATTACTTTTCAATAATATTAAATATCAAGTTCATATTTTATTTCAAAATTTGTATGAGCCATTTTGCAAAAAAAAAACAAAATGAAATGGTGCCTTTGGAAAAGTAGTAATAAAATATATTAAAATATACTCCATAATTTTCTTATAGCTGACATTTCAAAATTTTTCTTTTGTTTTTAAAAAACTTCGAACGTAGCTTGCAGCATTTTTAAATTATTTAATATCAAAATCAAAAGTATTCTTATTAATCTAAAGGCGTTTTGGAACTCGTATTGCGATTTGATTGAGTTTTACAATGTTCAATGATTTCGGCAAAATATTGGGTTAGTCCTTTATTGGATTTCTCCGAATAAATTTAAGTAAATTATTTCTGACAGAAAACTTTTACAAAAAATGCATTTATAGGGTGCAAAATTGGCTATAACATTAACTTTTTATCCACTTATATCGTTGACGTAACTTAAAAGTAATCTAGTTACGATGCAGAAAAGAGCAAAGATTTTGATAGAATTACGAATTTTGCAAAAGGGCTTTTAGCTTGAGTGCTACTAGTATCACTTGGAAAGTTAATATACAGCGTTAATGAAAAACCGCAACTGCTAATTTGCTTCAAAACCATCAAAGGTGGATGGAAACGAATTTTGGTATAGATTGGTAACTTAAAAAAATTGAATTAAAGAATTATAATTAGGAAGTTGCTACGCGTTTAGTTTTTTATTATATTCGATTCCTTCCATTAACTTTACTTCTTCCTGGTAGTATTTTTTTTTTATATCAAAGGGAATATGTTAAAATTGATAGAAACAATGAAACTAATAGTAATGGCATGCATCAATAATAACAACAAAACAACTTACCAATAATAAGAAAATAAAAATTATTTACGCATTACAAGTTTCTTAATGAATTGAAGAATAACTATAATAATTTCATTTAAAAATAAATTTGTGTCCTTTTTGTCAATTTTTCTTCACTCAAGTTTGTACTAACAACTTTTAGCTTATAGCTGAACTTAAAAGCTCGCTAGTCTATACTTTAACTGAGAGCTATAAATAATAAGTTCTAATTATTACTGAAAGATTAAGATCAGTAACAACTTTGCGTATCTTTTTAATTGACATTTCTCAGAGCATTTACAAAAATATTGGAAAATCCAGATATGTGGCAACGCTGCAATGTTGCTGCTGTATTGGTATATCCAATCTCCTGGAAATTCTGATTATTATTATATGAACTAACCACATTTTACTTTTTGTCTATCTGATACTTATAGGGCAAAGCAAAGACGATGCTAGTAATCGAATTAAGTAACAAAAAAGACTAAAGTTACACAAGTAGTACAGAAAAAAAACTTGGCAACGTCGGAGTTATCAATTTTGAATTCAATTTTTTAAGTTACCCACCTGTTTTCTAAAATTCATTCATTTAGCTTTGGTGGTTTTGAAGCAAATAAGCCGTTTCGGTTTTTTGTTAACCCTACTCAAATGTTTGAATATTTCAGTGAATTGATATATTACTTAAGTTTTCTCCTTTCAATATTTCAATTTGATATCCTGTTCATCATATGTTTCCAAACTTAAGCTAATAAGGTGTTAGGGCTTATGGATATCCTCTAACTTTCGAGGAGGGCGTTTTCTGACTGAGATTTATTACCCTCTGAAAGATTTGATATTGGAATTAAATCAAGAACATTTTTATTTAGTATTTCGTGCTTTGTGGGCGCTACCATTATAAAAAATAGATTTAATAACTGATAGAAAGTTTTAAAATGAGCATTACTCTACTAATTTGTTATTGTCATTCGTGAAGAGTCATCTTTTTCACAATGACTTTCCTTGTCAAGATTGGTTCATGTTAAACTATCTTGCAGTTATGTATGTACTGCCAGGTTCAAACAGTTTTTCATATGGTAACTTCTTTTAGGTACATCTTAAGGAATGACATAAGATTTAGAATTGCGATTTGTATAAAGGCAACAATATGTTGTATTGTATTCCTGTATCATCTTTTTTTTAATCTTTGCAATAGGGTTTTTAAAGTGAGGATCATTTGTTCCCCGTACATGGCATATATTTTTCTACGAATTATATCGACATCTGTTGCGTCCAGTTTCTTAACAGTAAAAGAGTATTTCCCCTTTCTTCTCTCCACTTTAGGTTTATTAACAACAAATCACACTTTGCCCACTGGCCTGCGTGTCAAAGCTGCCGCTTCCTGCACTGCACCAAATTTTCAAAAACCACGTTCAAGAATGGTGGTGTAAACGTCGAACATTACTTTTTTTGTGTCAACTGATAAAATATCACGCTTTAATTGGTTTTTATCACAAACCGTAGATCCACTTCGCGTACTGGTTTCTTCCCACGGACGAAACATTCTTAGATATCACGTTTAATTGGCAACAAATAACCTCTTGTCTAAACCAATACAAACATCTAAGTGAATTTTAAAATTAAAAATTCGCATATTTTAGACATTTTTTAAATATCTTCAAATTCCTCAAAATTACTTGTAAGACTTATTGGTCTATAATGAAATTGTTGATAACATTTTTTGAGCCAGATTAACGTATAGGAGTGACGATTGAGATATTAAAATCAATCAATTCTCTTTTCAAAAATTAAGTTGAAGATATGTAATAATGGAGTCATTATTTCTTAATGTGTGTGTTTTATTATTTCAACCTGTAATCCATGGTGTCCAGGTGTACTGTTATTTGTTAGAGATGATATATGTTTTATTAATTTGCTTTTTGTCACTGGATGCAAAAAAATAGTTTTTCCACTACTAACCTATAACATCGCCATTATTGACCGATTATTAACGTTCGAAATTGTTTTTCTCTACCTTATAAGTTATTATTGACCATGGTCAATAATAAGGCATTGAAATCCATTATTGACCGATCTTCAAGAATCTATTTGAACGCAGGTAACTTGATTTTTTGATTCTAGAACATGAATTCATAAACATCATTTCTTGTGGTTAGGCAACCAGATAATTATCAATACATATTAGATTATTAGAGACGCCTGATATTGTAAAATATCGATAGGTACAATCAACATTTCTTCTGCTTCCATCCTTAATTCTGGAGGTGTACACTTAATAATATCACTAACATTTTCTTCGCTCATTTAAAAAAACGGAAAACTCGTGAAATCTGATGACATAATGAACAAAAATTGACATTGAAAGCCACCTGACAAAACAACCAAATATTTTGCCAATTCCAAAGCGCAGGTAACTTGATTAAAAAATATACTTATACCTACCTATAATTTTTTATAATTATTATTAATACTATAAAGATAAATTTCTTATACCTAAAAGTTTGTAGTAGTGGAAAAAATATTATATTAACCACGGTTTAGACAGCTTATAGCCCTCGCGTCTTAAATCCCTCGTCGCTTCGCTCCTCGTGATTTAAATTTGCCGCTCGGGCAATAATGATGGCTGTCTAAACCTTGGTTAATAATATACTATTCTTGTAAGGTTGGGTTTACCCTGTAATTTCATATAACCTAGTGGTCTGGGGCCACTCCACCCAAGGGGAACGATTTTTCATTACGCGAAAGCGAATTAATATAGAGAATAATAATAAGAATATCTTAAGCCTTTATTATCCTTAATCTTTTAACGCGCATCTATAAAAATAAAAATTCCTTAATTCTGAAGTAAATATCAGACCAGAAATGCTTCTACTTTTCACTAAAAAAAAAAACAGTTGTTCTACATTTTATAAAAAAAGTCTCCAGCTGGCTGCTTTTATTACAACTTTTTAAAATTACTTTTCAATAATATAAAATATCAAGTTGATATTTAAATAACTATATAAACCTATTTTATTTTACCCTAATTACTTTAAGAGGATTACTAAGAAAATATAATAATATTATTATAATAGTCTTTAAATAGATCCGTACCTGGAGTCCCCAGATCAGGTGGCCGAATTTTACACCTCACACAATAGGTTAGTATGACGGTAAGGGATTAGCATTTATAATTAGTTTGTTAGATAGACAGACGGACCATAGGCCACAATTTCGTATCTGCGGCGCTGTCAAATCTTATAAGCGAAACTTTTAAATGCTTTAAATTTAAACCTCTTATGGCTCAACAAATCGACAGAAACCTATTTACAGCCTAATACGTCGATTTACACTATTTGCGACATATAGGTTTGGTTTAGTCCCCCTTAAGATGGAAAAATATTCTTTTCTAAGTAATTTCGTCAAATAGAATTTTTTGTTAGGGCATTAGTAGTTCACAGAATTTATTTAAACCTATATACGCCCTCAAATCCCGAGTTTGGCTATTTCAATGGGAAATTCTCTGTCATTTATAATAAGATATTATTTATTATAGAAGGTTTCCGGCATACTCTCGGGAGCCTATAGGGGAGGTCAAACCCTAATTTGTCATAGAAAAAATACCCAAAGTGCCCCCTAACGAAGATACAGAGCCCCAAAGGGGTACCCAATGACTTACCTTTACGGCTCTAACTTTTGAACCGACATATATAATTTAATGAAATTTTAATATTTGATGTAGGCGATAAAGACTCATTAAACCATACGAAAGTAGATGTTTTACATCGTCAGGGACGTCAGGAGCTGACTTGCCACCACACTCGTTGGTCCAAAATTTTGACAGGTGTCATTTAACAGAGCTGAATAGTATTTTTTTTTAATATTTTGGTCATTCCTCTTTAAAAAACTAATACTATTTGTCATTATTACATCTTATTACTCGGTAATTATGTGGATGCATAAAAAATTTATTCTGATACATTTCCAAATCGAAGTGTGCCGCATAAAGGAACTATTAAAAGGATTGACATTTTGAAAATCACTTAAACGCAAGAATGTTAAAAATGTGAAAGATTTGCTTCATCTTGAAAAATGGCAGATGTAGCCTTTAAGCGACATCTAGTGGCAACCACATGCATCAACCTGGCCCGTCTAACAAAATCAGTCAGAGTCGGAGAAGCAAACTACTGTAAGAATCCGGCGAGCCGGTATCCTCACAGAGTCGCCGCCAGGAGCGCATTAAAAGCCAAATCTCGGTTACGGGCCGAGTACCAACTATTGAATTCCAAAAGTTAGTTGCTTTCCTTCGTCGGATTCTATAGCTTCACTGACGAGCTGTTATACAGCGAAACGCGTCTGAAGATGAATCCGGCGAAGGAAAGCAACTAACTTTTGGAATTGCTTCATCTTGTTTACTCCAGCAGATTTTTGAAATGGGCGCCCTGTACCTCTATAAATTTCCCGAAATTAGCCGACGGATGTTTTCTCGTTGTACTTGAATCAACATTCCAGGATTGTCTCGAGTTTCGTTGAAATGGTGTGTCATTCTTTCTATCAGATCTTCCTTGGTATAAACTGGCGTCGAATATCAAGCCTTCTTTTTAAACTTCTTCATAAAAAGAAATCAAATGGAGACATGTCGGGCGACCTTGGTGACCATAAAACAGGCCCACCTCGATCTATCCATCGATTACCAAAAATATTTGATAAGCGCTGATGAACTGAATATTAATTTCATTGTGACTGATTTTTAATTTCTAGGGGAACATTGTATTCAACAATAAAAAATTATTAGAACCATAATGTCTAAAAATCGTTCTTTTTCATGTCGTGAATTGTTTCCTCAGCTTGGAATCCTGACATTTTAATCTTTGTTTATTTATAATTTCCTAACTTGTGTTCAGTCAACAACATTAATGCATTTATTTAAAAACTTGAACATTGATATGCCTCGTCATAATCTGTCGACGGTGGCAAACAGCCCATTGGTTTTACCGATCAAATTATATAACAAATTACTTTTGCAAATTAAACAGGTAAGTTCTTTAAAAATATTCAATTATTTTTTCTTATGGATATTTTTCGATTTTTCAATTCTAGTAAACATTCTAAACATATCTGGTATAGCAAACCCTAGGTCTAAAGTGAAAGATTATCGAGAAATTTTAGATTGAACTATAGTATTTTTAAAGTCACCTTGAGTTTTATTATTTAAATAGGTATATACCAGTCCTTCAAATGTGTTGCCTTTAGTCGTCAGTTTATAGCTGACAGCTATCAAGTAACATTTAAGTAATCTTTTCTCATGCTCTCATTTCGTACTACTTAACTAAATAAAATTGAAAATTCAGAAAAGAAAATGGTTAAATTGACTGAAACTCCGAGAATAGATGTTTTAAGTATGATAGGATGTGGTGATCGTATTAGGACTCAAAGGGAAGTTTGTGAACTATTTAATATAAAATATCAAGACATTCAGATATCTCAGTCCAACGTAAGCAGAATCGAGAAGAGATTTAGAGAAACGGGACAGGTACGAGGTCTTCCTAGGTCCGGTCGGCCTTCAATTTCAGAAGATAAACAATTAAACGTTATATTATCCATTGAAGAAAATCCACATAAACCTACTCAAGAGCTAGCATTGGATAACGAAATTGGAAAATCATCTGTAAAAAGAATTTAAAAAAAAAGAAATATCATCCATATAAAATAAAATTAATCCACGAGCTTAACGAAGATGAGTTTTGCGAAACTCTAATGAATATTTGCAATAATGATAATTTTTTTGCACGTAGGATTATATTTTCTGACGAGTCGACCTTCTGTCTGAATGGGGTGATGAACAGACAAAACTGGCGCTACTGGTCTTCTACTAATCCACACTGGGCTGTTAAAGCTCACACCCAGTATAAACAGTCTGTTAATGTTTGGGCGGATATTGTGGGCGACAGAGTCATAGGACCGTATTTCTTCGATGGCACGCTAACAGGTCAACGTTACTTGGAGTTTTTAAGAAATGAATTGATCCCCGCCTTAAGCCGTTTGTTTCCAAATGCGAACAACCCTAATATTCCTGGAGATTTTGTTTGGTTTCAATAAGATGGCGCGCCTCCGCACTTTAGTATAGAAGTGCGCGAATATTTAAATTACGTATTTCCGGGTCGTTGGATAGCGCGAAGGCGGCAAATAGAGTGGCCTGCTAGGTCGCCGGACCTAACTCCAATGGACTTCTCTATATGGGGCTATCATAAACATAAAGTGTATATGAACAAACCCAACAATATCGAAGAATTAAAAAATAAGATCAGATATGAAATTCAATAAATAACCCGTGAAATGATTCATAACATTTTTGAAGAGTTTGAATTGCGGCTTGCTTGCTGTCAGGAAGTCAATGAAGCACAGTTCGGACATTTACTAAATTAATGATTATAGTACTTTTTAATATTTTAAGCTTTGATACCCCCAATTTAATAAATATTTTTATAACTTAGTTTTTTTTTTTCAATCGAAAATTTCTCGATAATCTTTCACTTTAGACCTAGGGTATGCTATACCAGATATGTTTAGAATGTTTACTAGAATTGAAAAATCGAAAAATATACGGGGTGTTCCATAAGAAAAAATAACAAATTACGTCATATCTTTAACATGTGTCACCCTGTATACTAAACTTTCACGTCAAAAAAATGCGCAAATGAAAATAAAAATGTACGTATTCAAGCATTTTTCCGAAAAATGCATCACTAATTTTTTATCGAATTTATGCAGGACTTCTGGTCCTCACTGTATATTGCGTTCATTGGATTGCTCCATTGTGTATTTTATATTTGTACTTATGTATTGTTTTATATATATTTTATATTTTTAACTATTGATGACGATATTTACTGTTAAATCTTAAAGAAAATAAATAAAATAAATAAATTTTCCAATAAAACGTTTTGTTGCAAGAATTCCAAATACATGCCACCATTTAATCTGCCCTCAATAAAGAGCGGTCCAATGAGATATTCCCAATAATCCCTGGCCACAAGTTAACCATGAACCTTTGTTGGTGCTTTTTTTGTACTGTAGCATGGGGATTTTTTCATGCCAGATATGTAAATTATGGCAATTTATTACTCCATCTCGGGTGTAACCGGCTTTGTCCGTGAACAAAACAATACTAGTAATATTATGATTTTGCCAAAACCAAATTTGCGTAGTTTGCTCTTGCAGGATCCTTTTTGGACGTGATAAGGATGTAGCAGTTGTTCTCGGAGGGTCTCGTGAACAACCCAGTTTGTCACATAAACTTTTTTTTTATTTACTATTTTTTACGGTCGTCGGCGTATCAGAGGCCATCTTGAACCGGTCATCGACCGTACGGTTTTTAATCGTGCGGTCTACCGACTGGGGAGTGTGAAACGGCACCTTCATCCTACGAGATATCCGATCTCATCCGGCCTGTCCAGCGTGAATAGGATGGTTTATTTTACACTCTTCCCTAAGACAAGAGCACGCGGTGTTTCCCAAGCGGTCACCCATCCAAGTACTAACTGCGCTCGACACTGCTTAACTTCGGTGAGATCTGACGGGAACCGGTGCTTTAAGTGTCGCTAAGCCCTTGCCTCACATAAACTTGAACAGACAGTTTTCTTACACAATTAGAGAGATTTTCAGCAATCTTGACTAGAATGGATTATCAGAAGATTAGCTACCTTTAGCATTTTTTTATTTCACCTTTTACCTGTTTCTCTTAAGGTACGATCAACCCTTTCAAAAATTCTTAGAATAAATTCTTCTCGCCTTCACACAATAGCCGAGTGCTTGTCCAAAAATTAGAAGCATGTCAGTATATTTGCCATAGGAATAATCCTCCATTACATATGTACTCAATCAATCGAACAATTTAAAAAAGTATTGCGAATAACACATTTTTAACGAAATAAAAACGACTTGTGTTATTTTAACCTTCCACTCCCGAGAGTATGCCATATACTTACCGGATACCCTGTATATAACTGAGTTACAAAAATACTATGCATAATCACATCTAGTGCAAAAAAACACGCTTATTTTGCAACCTACAAGCTTCATAAATAGCCATTTATATTAACGATAACGTTTTTAAGTATATTTATAGTAAACCTTGAATTAGGGTACTTTTTTTCAGGAGGAGGTGTTTAATATTTAACATTCGTTCTTGCTAACCCAATCTTCAAACTTTTCCAGTGGTGTATTAAAAGTTTTGACAGATATGGGATTTGTTTACAAAGTTTTGTTTTGCACAATTTGTACGCTAAAACACAGAACGTGTTTCGAACACTGAACGAAGCAAAGCTGATAAAGTGTCAAAACGCCCTGATAAACCAAAAAGTAAAATAATATTATTTTAACTTTATGGAAAACTTCTCGGTGTTAATAATTTTGCAGTTAAGATTAAATTAAAAAGTTGTGTTAAAGAGAAATGTAATTATTTTAATATGACTCCCTTCTATTAATTTTATAATCGAACTGAAAGACTATCTTTTGAATATACACGGGGTTAGGTTTAATTCGGCTATTGCTTTATTTATTTGTGTCGTGTGTCGTTTATGAAGGCTGGAAAGCTGCATAGTTCTTGGCTCCTGTTTCCTGTCTAGTAGACGATCATGGTAGTGCTTCACTACTGTTAGGGATTTATGCCAACGGGGAGTCAATCATTCGGCAGTTTGTATGTAGAGTTTGGTCTGGCCGTTTTATGCGAGTCCGTTATTAGTATGTTGGTCGATACGTCCTTATAGTTGGTGCAAAACTAAAACCAATGCACGTCATCAATCAACTTTAATTGTAAATCCGTAAGAAAATACGAGGAAATTAAATTTGGCCAAAAAGTATTAAAACTTTATGCGATATTGAATTTACTACAAAGTTAAAGTACTCTTCTTTGATACGAACCCATTTAAAGCAAATATTTTGTTTATTTAAGCTTGTAAAAATTAATATAATTTGAATTTTATTGGCCGATAGTTGGCAACACAACTGTAAACGGTGTGGAGACGCCAGCTCGTCTTAATTGTTCGTGGTTCGTCTATTATTTAACAAAATCTCCAGATCTTTTCATAAATAGCATTAAAAAACTGTTATATTAAGAGAAACAAAAGTGCACATACATACCTCTGTCGATTGCGTTGTTTACTATTTGTAAAAAATGCCGAAGCATTTAAATAGTCGGGTGCAAAGAGCTAATAGCCTATTGTAAAAGAAACAAAAATCAACGTCTTGGTCTCAGTATTTATTTTTGGTGAAGCGTTTCGTCCTATAGGGGCATCATCAGACCTTAAAAATATGGTCCAGTCACACTAAACCCGTTCACAGTACGGGAAAACAATATAAAAATATTAAAAACATTAAAAAACATCAAAATACATAAACAATATTATTGTTTTGATGTGTTGTAAGGACGTTCGTGTCTATATTTTTTAATGTATTTTGATGTTTTTTAATGTTTTTAATATTTTTATATTGTTTTCCCGTACTGTGAACGGGTTTAGTGTGACTGGACCATATTTTTAAGGTCTGATGATGCCCCTATAGGGCGAAACGCGTCACCAAAAATAAATACTGAGACCGAGACGTTGATTTTTGTTTCTTTTACAATAATTATAAAGGTCTCTTTGAGAATCATGGATGGGTTTTTTGAATTAGCTAATAGCCTGTCTAAGAAGCTATTTTCAGGAAGAACTTAACAACAATGGCCTATTGTTACCCTTGGCAGCAGCACAGAGAAGTAAATTTAAAGAGTATGTTAAGGTCTAGATATTTTTTTCTACTTTACTTATTTTTAGCGTGTAGCGGCTGTCCTAAATTTGAAAATCTTCACTGCAAGCGCAATTTCAACAACAGTTTAGTAAAATAATTTATTAGAATCACCTTAAAACAAACGTTCTAATTCAAAGAGAGTTGTAAATGTGCGAAGATTGGATATAACTTCTATCCGTGACACTATTTATGAAATGTACGAAACAAGTAAGTTGTATTATTTAAAAATTATAATATTTTACGTCGGTTTTATAAGCTGTAACTTTTTTTAGAACTTTGACAACTTTAAGTTAGAAATTAAAAGACAAAGAACTGTTTGATGGTTGTCTTAACTCTTTAATAAGCTTCTTCAAGAAAATAGGCTTCGGATGGTAAAAAGGTGAACTGAGGCGGGGGCTTATGGAAGTTTTCCATGTATCTTTCAAACGACTGGTATTTTTGAAAGAATATATTAAAGAAAAAAAAACTATTTTTGTACCAATTCGTTTTTTTTGAATGAATCATGGATTTTTCAGAATGGTACCATTGGTCGATCTTGGCAAGGTGAAAATAAAAGAAGTGTTAGATCTACTAAAGTTGATGGTAAAAGGTATTATGCAGTTACCAAATATATAAACTATGGAAAATTTTTGTATATTTATCTTGTTTTTATGAAACAAAAACTGAGTAGGGTAAACGCTACAGTGATTGGCCACTTAAGCATTGGAGTTTGGCAAATATATAGGGCATTTATTTTTATTAATAGCATTAAAATAAAATAATGTACTAAGTGGTAGTTAAAAATATCCGCTTTAAGACTCAGTAAGCCATTTATTGTTAAAAAGTTGCTAATGATTATTAAAAAATATATATTTTCAGAGAAGCAGATTTTACAGTGATTGGCCAGACTAGCATGATAATTGGCATACCAATAGATAGTAATTGGCCACTATTTTAATGTGCATGCCTACCTACATATTTTCTTAGTAGTAGGTACCTCTAGGTAGGGCACTTATATCTGCCTAGATTTTTTTTTTAATCGTTAAAAAGAATTATAGGTTGACAATGCATATAGCTTTATAATCAAAGACGGGTACGTATGGTTCAAAAAGTTTTAATAAACGCTAGGTAATACAAAAACATTACAATGCCATTTTGTCAAAACAAACATTACACATAAATTGTTCCATCGCCGAGGATGTCAACTTATTTTTGGTAATACATTTTATATGGTAAGTTCTGGTGCAGTTTGTACATTTTACTCCAAATTGATTACGTCTTATATTGTAGACACACGCAAAACATAGTCCATCATAAATAGTTTGGTTCGTATATGGGTTAGGAGCAGACGGTTTAATAACAACCATACTTGTTACGTTAATTGTTTTTTTCGGCCTATCATCCTCCTTAAACAATATTATTTTTGTTCTCTCGGGTACCACAATTTTAGGTTCATATTGAAAGTCCGTTTCTGGGAAGGTTTCTGGTAGTAGTATGTTGAGTAAAGAGTCATCATCGTTTACAGTTATTTTTGTATATTCTTTTTTGCTTGCATTTTCGGTTTTATTTAAATAATATTTTGCATTGGAATCATTATTTTTTATTTTCACTGCTCTGTCTGTGATGATTTCGAATCTATATTATTTTTGAAAATGGGTTTCGCTTTATTGTTGTTTGGAGATTTTTTGGCATTGTTTTGAGTCTTTGATTTTCTTTTAATTACCTACTAGTTTTTTTGTATTTGTTTGTTTTTCTTTCACTTGTTTCTTATTTAATCTTTCAGTCTTTCGTCTCTATTTCTCCGCCTCCAGTTCCTTTTTCTATCAATTTTCTCCTTTATTGCATTTTTTCTAATTGAGGAAGTCAGAGTAAATGGTAGTTTTTCTGTCTCTTTTTTCCCCTTTCTTTCAGGAGTTTTGGGCCAAATCACAAAATCACTGAGCGATGAAGATGATTTGTTTGATACGCCTGGTTGATCAGTTGGCGATAAAGTGATAGGTTTTAGGCTGGCGAGATCAGTATTTATTACGATGGGAATATTTCCAATGTCGAATATCTGTTCATTACAATAAACTCGAAAGTTTGATTAATAATGTTTCCATTATTTTGACCGTCTAAGTCGTTTTTTTTTAGTATGTAATTCTGGTTTATACATTCTATCTTTGGGTAGATCCGTTTCTTCCAGTTGGTCTGTATCTTGGGGTTGATCCACATATTCGGGTTGTTCCATATTTTTGGGTTGTTCCACATCTTCGGGCTGATCCACATATTCGGGTTGTTCCATATTTTCAGGTGATTCCATATTTTTGGGTTGTTCCATATTTTCGGGTTGTTCCACATTTTCCGGTTGATCCACATCTTCGGGTTGATCCACATATTCGGGTTGTTCCATATTCTCGGGTTGTTCCATATTTTCGGGTTGATCCACATTTTCGGGTTGATCGACATATTCGGGTTGATCGACATATTCGGGTTGTTCCATATTTTCGGGTTGATCCATATCCAGGGGTTGATTTGCCTTCAAAAATTCTTTATATAGAGAAAAAAGCGTAAAAAAATCGTCGTTATGTGGATCATTTTCATCAAAGTTTTTAAGCCTTTCCATTTTTTCCACTCCAAAAATTTTTTTTAATGTGTTAAACGTAATTTCACTCACTTCCTTATCTTGATCATCATTGGGATTTCTTTTTTCTTTTTTCTTACAAGTGTATTTGGAGTAATTAATTGTAGACGAATTCCACGGGAAAAGCCCACAGGCACGAAAACCATTCCTTATCCCTTCTGGGTATAGCGAATGGCCATGCCCAAATCTAGTTATTGGCCTCCGGCCAACGACTGTTTACTCTTAAAAAATTCGGAAGCGACAATAATAAATAATGTACCTACAGTGCCTACATAAATAAAAAACCGATAACGTCTAAAAAATATTTTTTTTAATTTATTACAGTAATTGGCCAGTCGGCCAATAAGTGTTTATGGGTTATATTTTTAATATAGCTATTGGCATGTTAAATTGGCGCGTTTTTTTCTAACCTAAACATGTTTAAACGCTAGAATATGATCAATTATGATACTAATTTAATATAAAACCAATTTTAATGCATATTTATAACAATTAGGCTTATAATGGAACAAAAACATGCACATAATTCTTAAGAAATCTCTAAGATTTAACCTCTGCACCAATAAGTCGGCGACGACAAGAAATAGACACACACTTTAAGGAATCTACTGCCAAACTAGCAACACGAAACTTTGCGTGTGCATTAAGCGACGTTGCCAAAATGACTCTGTGAATTCGATTTATTTTTTAAATAGCTGAGATTCTTAATAACTTTAATTTTATGTTATCATGGCCAATCACTATCGCATGGCCAACGACTGTGTCCTTTACCCTAATTGCCTCACTCAGATATTTTGTTTACAAGCTAGCAACACTGTCGATAACTGACGTCACTCGAAGGGTATGGCCTGCATCGGCTTTTGTTTTGCAAAGAGTATACGTCTGTAATAGTCTGTGATTATTTTTGAAAAAAATTTGTTGATTGTCTTTTGAATATAACTGACATAATCCAATAACAACTAACTGAATTATTAATCTTCTACAGTCCGGCATCAAGTGGTTTTCCGAATATAATATCAGTTTGTCTAATTTTCTTGACACTGCCAGTTAATACTGCTAGTGTTGAACGAAGTTTTATCCAAAGTAAAGCTGATAAAATGATCTGACAACAAGCTTAATAGAAAAAAGAACAGCTAGATCATTTGAACTAGGGTTGAGTGGGACAAATGTACAAACACAAATGTAACAGTAATATGTAAATTTTTAACAACCGCTAATTCTTCATGGTTACATCCCCTTCTGCAAACACACAAACGAATCTTGTTGCTGGGTCAACCATTTCAGTTTGCTCTCGAACTTCGTTACAGGCATTACAAAAAATTCGATTTTTAGTGTACGAGTGTTGTGCTAAAGTGAGCTTATAATTCTTTGTTGCTAAGGTAAGTACTAAATATCCAGTTATAACATGTTGTAATATGTTACTTTACGTGTTCCCACTAGTTTAAATAACAAAAACGCTTTAAAATCGTGTTTAAAAAGTATATTATGACCATAATATACATTTGTGTAAACAGCATTCTGGGATACATTTTTGACATAGCTGCTTTTCTGTTTTAGATGCCGCGGAAATACATTCCAAAAACTACTGGACTGCGTTACACTAAATAAGTTCTTGAAAAGACTTGTGATGTTAGAAACAGGAACATGACTTATAGAGCTGCAACTGAATATTATAACGTAATCTATAATAGATCCTTCATCCAAAAGAATCGTAATTGATGGGTTAAGACAGGAGAGTTTTCAATTTCAAGTACAGAAGATGTCCTAAGGCGATTAAAAGAAGCCCACAAAAAAGATAAAGAAACTAAAAAACTAAAAAAAAAAATAGAATCAGCACCAAAGAGAAAATTACAACGAAATAAATAAACCAAAACTAAAAAAACTGGAAATAAAAACAATGAAAAAGACAACACAAATGAAGAAACTTTCAGCGAGGAGAGTGACAATTTCCTTTGTCTAAGTGATGATGACAGTCCCTGGGAAGAAGGTTTTACCGTTAATGGAGTTGAAGACTTCACCATATTATAACAAAGACGCTTATTTCAAACATGGCAAATGGGAATTTTGTACTTGTACAGTTTAGGGAAAAAAAAAGGAAGACAATACTTTACAAGTATTGCAAATGAAACAATGCAGTCTTCCTCCACAGTTTAATAATTGGAAACTAAATAAAAAGTTCCCTACATGTTTCGAATGCTTAAGCACTCATCATCAGGGGATACTAAAAAAGGTTCGTACAAAGTTAAGAACGAACAATGAATATAAATATAAAATAAAAGTTAAGTAGGACTTACCTCACATCGGCTTTAGCGGAACTGTAATGTAGGTTGTCTCATGTTAATAAGTACAACTCTACAGGACAAGAAATGTAAAGTTGAAGACTTGGTGTACGAAGTGGAATATTAACATATTAATTATATTGAAATTCGGGTATAAATAAAGTTTTGATTATAAATGTGAAATTTTGATTAGTAGAAAAACATTGTGGATAAAATAATAAATCGAGCTACTTATAACATTTTAAGGAGAAAAGTTTTTGGTTGTGATTAAGCACAGGTTACATTTAATCTTTTATAACCACATTAAAAAATTTTTAGAATTCTAACATGATACAATAATTATACTATTTTTCTAAAATATTTATTTTTTAATCTTTACATTAACGTTAAAATTTAATAACTTCGAAAAAATCTAAAAACTCTCATAATAAAAAACCTTTCTCCTTAAAACGTTATAGCTCAATTTATTATCTTTATCCACACTATTTTTTTTTACTTTTTCAATTATTATACTGTGGAGGAAGACTGAATTGTTTTTTTTTTTTATTTACTATTTTTTACGATCGTCGGCGTATCAGAGGCCATCTTGAACCGGTCATCGACCGTACGGTTTTTAATCGTGCGGTCTACCGACTGGGGAGTGTGAAACGGCACCTTCATCCTACGAGATATCCGATCTCATCCGGCCTGTCCGGCGTGAACAGGATGGTTTTGATGTCGATTCATTTTACACTCTTCCCTAAGACAAGAGCACGCGGTGTTTCCCAAGCGGTCACCCATCCAAGTACTAACCCGCTCGACACCGCTTAACTTCGGTGATCTGACGGGAACTGGTGCTTTAAGTGTCGCTAGGCCCTTGCCTTGAATTGTTTTATTTAAATTACTTTGACTCCACTGAAAGTATGGACTATTTCTTCAACTTTACAAGTATGCTTGTTCGAACACATAATTTTTTAATTCGAGTGATATTTATATTGTCTTTTTTAATATTTTTATTTACTTATTTTAAGGTTATTAAGGATATCAGGTGATTTATAGATTATTTACCTGCTATTGTTTGGTTTTCAAGTATTGAATCTTTAACATAA
Organism: Polydrusus tereticollis; assembly: GCA_963920685.1. Lineage (NCBI taxonomy): Eukaryota > Metazoa > Arthropoda > Insecta > Coleoptera > Curculionidae > Polydrusus > Polydrusus tereticollis. The sequence continues at coordinate 141,890,996 of OY987328.1, forward strand.
TATATTATAGGTATGTAATTTTTCACGTGTTGTATCAACAACCTAAAAAATGGCCGAGGATGGGGGCGCCTTGATTTTACCTGTTCCAGTGCGCCACGGATATAGCTGCGTCAATGTTTTTCTTTAATTAATTTTAACAACTATTAGGTAAAATTAAAACATAATCTGTCCTATTTATACTTCACCTTTAGTCTCAACTGTTGGTACAATATTTAATTTTATTTCGTAGCCAGAAGATTTATCTCATTGGGAGCAATATAGTCAAACTACTTAAATAAACAACAGGCCATTAACTTTGTCAATCAAGCTCCAAACTACCGGCGCTCAACCCTCGTTAATGGATAATTACGTTACTATATTTTCACCTCTGATTTCTAGCGTTTACAAAAGATTTTTTTTTGTTTCTTTTTTTGTGTTGTTATTACGCAATATACACCTTCTTAACACGGGCGTCATTTCAGATTATTTCAGGTTAAGCGTTTTTAAAATGGATAAAAGCATTTTTTTGAGGCGGAAATTTGAGCTAAAATTGACAGAAATAAAGCTGATTAATAATATAGGTGTAGGGAGACGTAAAATTCTCTTAATGGAGCCTTTATAAATATCTTTTTAACATTTGCTACTGGGTCATTGACCAACGGAAAGAAAACTGTAATAGTTTCCGCAACCCTATTTAATCCGTGAGCTAGGCAAGTTGCATGAATCAAATTTTCATAAAATATTTTTAAATTCTGTCCTGCCTTTATCATATACGGCACAGCATCGGACAACAGGACATGAATTTTCTCTGTAGGAACTGAATTTGGCAAAAAGAAAGGTGTTAAGGTTTCTTGAATAAAACGTGTAACTGTGAGGTTGTTTGTTTCTTCCACTTCTTTTATGGCTGTAAGGTAAGCTTTTACAGGTTCTTCTTCTGTGAGTTTTCCGATCATTAAGTTAACTATATACGACCAAACGAATCAGTTGTTTCGTCATCGACAATATACATATAGTTACCTCCAACTTCTTTCTATATTTCATCTAGCACGGTACCAAATACCTTTCCAACGACATTTTTCCTTAATGTTGATTAATCTGGAGCATTAAATCTTCTATATTTTTGCAGAAAGGCCTTAACTTGCGGGTTGGTTAACTAGTTCAAAGGAATATTAGCAGCCAAGAACGTTTTACATAGATCTTCGTTAAATTCTGACTGGTCATGGTTTCCGTTTTTAAAAATCTCAAATGACTGCTTCAGCGTTGTCTGTATGGGACCGGACTTCATCTTGCTAACCTTAGCAATGTGAGACGGCGTCTTAATTTGTTGGTCTATTTGAAGTTTCTTTGAGCAGGAAACAATTTTTGAACAAGACTTGCAAAAAACATGGTCGCCGTCCAAAGCAAGTTCTGGGTAAGGCTTAATTCACGAATACATCGTATTTTCGACATAATCACCGTCATTCAATCACATCAATTAGAATTAAAATTAGAATAACCCAATTTTTTGTCGTTTGGCGGTAACCCTTTATAAATAAATTATAGGTGTCCGCTATCACCGTACACGTTTTTGTCTAATTTGAACGTTAACGAATAGATTATTTCAATCTTGAACGCCATTCGAACTCGGAGGCTTTTAAATAACGGTAAAGGTTTCTCGGTTGGTTTTTGGGACCCTTTGAATGACGGGGCCCGGGGCTATAGCCCCCCTAGCCCCCCCCTTAATCCAGCGCTGACGCGACCAGGAAATATAAATCTAAAATGGAACAAGGCGCCCCGCTATATCATAAGCCTGCTAAAATAAAATGCGTCTTAAAATTAGTTTTCATCAGGTCTGCTTCAATCTATCAAATTATAGTCTTCCCCAATCTACAGACATCGCCAAGACCGATAGTAAATAGCAGCCAGGATCGGATTTCACAACATTATTTCGATGGATTATTTTAAAAATATAAGAACACAAGATTATACATTTAGAGAGCAGAAATCCGGCTCTGGCTTAGTTGGTTTTAACAGGACACATACCGGCGCAAAAATGTGTATTACAATTTTGTGAAAGTGATTTAACCGGCGACGAAAACCTATGCGTTTCAACTAAACATGGATTGGTATATTTTATGGAAATATACAGGGTGTTTATTAAATATACGTTAAAAATTGAAGGGGTTATTCCCTGGAATATCCTAAGAATATTTTGGCCTTTAAGGATTTTTGAAATGCCGCTTTGCTTCGAAGAAACAGGGCGAGAAAAATTTTCGACAATCACATTTTATTACCAAAAATTACAAGTCTCTTAATCTACAATAACTACAAGATGCCGAACTCGATACTGCGATTACCGCCACCGCAAACTGTGCCTATACTACGATTCCAATATAATTGGCAAAACTGTTCTTATCACCATTGACGGTATGCGGAGAAAATAATTAACATCGATTCACACACTTTTAACTGAAATAAAAGCATTGAAAACCGCTTGGGAAGATTGTGCATTAATAAGTCCTTACATGTTGCCAGGTTTTAAAATATTTCATTTAAACTCTCATAAAATGTACCAAAATCAGCATGTCATTGAGGGCCTTAACACCCTACGGTACTTGGTCTACTCAATTTGGCAACGCAGGTAAGAAAAACCCATGTCTAAAGGTGCTCGCACGCTTTCTTATCGCCTCTAACCAACGTTCAGTGTCGTAGACAAGTTTCAATTAAGAGGATATTAGCAATTCAGTTTTATTATTTTGGTGGTTATTCAAAACTGCAAATATTATGATGCAAGCATGTTCTTCAAGTGATAGTAATCAACAAGTTACAAAACGACGTCATTTAAAACCTGGGGAGTATACAATTGTAAAAAATGTGTATGAGGGAATTCTAAGTACAGACAGTGGAATATCATTCACTGATGCAACAGAACTTTGTGCCACATTGACTAACACATCTTGCCGTACTGTTTATAGAACTATCAAGGACAATAGGAATACTAAAGTATCCGATCAGAAGGAAACAAGAGGACGGAAAAAGATTTTTATTGATCAGCAAACAATGTTAGCCATTCGTCGGAAAGTGCACGTAAGGCCTTTATCAATGAACTGTCCACTGGATTGAAAGCTCTTTCAGAAAAAGGTCGTCGGTTAATTATACCCCACATCGGGAGTGATTCTGGTTTTCTTGAAGGTGGGTTAAACGTGCTTGAATCTCATAAAACCGGTGATTATCATCAGGATATGAACTCGGGAGTGTTTGAAGATTGGTTTAAATCCATCTTACCGCGTATTGAACGTGGGTCGGTAATCGTGATGGATAATGCAATATACTCATACTATCCACGCAGAAGCGTGGCGAAAAGGAAAGATTGTTGACTGGCTCGAAGAAAATAATATTGCATTTGGCGAAAAAATGCTAAAAGTGCAGTTGCTCGATCTTGCAAGACTTCACAAATCCATCGAGCTTACATGGGCACAGATAAAAGGCGAAGTGGCGAGTGAAAATGAAACTTTTAAATTAAAAGATGTCAAAGAACTGTTAAAAACGGCAATAGCGAATGTACAAGCAGCAGATTGGCATAAGTTCGTATTACATGTCGAGAACGTAAAAAAAAAAATGTGGGACTTAGATGTACAAGTTAAAGTCATGGTAGAACCTATTATTATAAATACTGCAGATGACCGCAAGAGCGACAGTAATGAAATGTTTTTATCGTCAGATAGTGAATAATCGCTGGAATGGTAAAAATTAATTTAAAATTGTAACGTATTGTCATTATAACACTTTTTAATGTCGGCGTGGAATATACTTTCTCAAATTATTATCAATTAGTGTTTATTAGGTAATAATAGTTAGGAAATTTATGAACATTTATAATTTAGATGAGGTAGGGCTGTGTACACTTTTTTGAAATAAGAGGGAACAACAGTCGTTTTTTTTGTATTAAGTGTATAATCTTGAAATTTATTTAAATTAGCAGAGCGCTTTCGGCCTTAGGCCATCTTCAGTGCTTCTTTGTCAGGAAACAGGAAACTTCATTGACAGAGTTAACTTTTCTTGAGTGGTCCATCAACAGCACAATGTAAAAACTTATTATGTAAAAAACAATTAACATGTAAATTTGTAAAAAGACGAACAATTGGGACGAACCACTTTTAAATTTTGTTAATTAACCATCGTTTTTATTTTTCTTTTTCATAATTAAATTTTAACTACACGTGGAACGTGTTCTTCAGTCGAAATTTAATGGTTATTTATTTTATTAATTTTCTGGTCTCCTCCTCCCGCCAGCATCTTAACTTGCTTCCGAATAAATAGAATCAAATGACTTACCTACTGCATTGTACCTGCTCAGCTCAATTAGAACCAAATGTTCAATAACAAACTCCCCCATGGAAGACCCGCTGATGAAGCAATAATAAAACAAAATGACGTTAAAGTCATTGACTATACTTAAGAAAACCCCAATGATGAACGAAGATTCCGAACTGTTTCAAAAACACCAAGGTCGTTTCTTATTAAGTTACATCCAGCAATTATCACACCACACGAAAATGCGCTAATGCACGATCATGCATAAACCACATTTCATTTCTTGTTTCCTTGGTACATCTTTCAGAAACTGAGGTAGCGTTTGTTTCAAAAAGTTGCAGTCACCTCGCCGATAAGTCTTCCTAAAAGAAATACCCATCCAATTAGCCAGTCACCATAATTCCAAACCAAACATAACGAGGACTGATATTGAGAACAATTTTTAAGTACATTATGTGAATATTTCTTATTACCTACATTTCTTGAGAAATTCGATTCGTCGGTATACAGAATCAGCGTCAGTAGTTGAGAAATTTGACCCAACGTGTGCAAAAGCCATTGACAGAACGCAACCCGTGGAGAAAAATCAGCTGGAAGAAGTACCTGAACGCGTTGTATGTGGTATGGGTACAACAAATAGTCACTAAGGATTTTCCAAGCAGTCCCATTGCTTACATTCAAAGTATTTGCAATTTTTTAGGTAAAAGTACCTAGATCCTCCTCTATCATATCCAGCACATTCTCTTCCACTTCAATCGTTTTTACTATCATTGGCTTTCCTAGCCCCACTTCGTTTCAATGTGCCTGTTTCATAAAGACGTTGATGATTAAAGACAGAAAATAAACATCAAACGACAGAACGTCAATAAGTCTCAACAAATTCGACACATACAAAATGAACAATTACGAGATGTATTCAAATGAAATTCACGTTTAAACTGATTTTATTTAAAGATAACAACGCATTTAAAAAAAAAATATATTTGGTTAGCCCAGTTTTGTACGCGATACTTTAATTTCGACTACATTAATAATTTGAAAAATATTAAAATTAGTCAAAATCACCAAAAAACAAAATATTTTTATCATAGTCCAGGGAATAACCCATAGCAGAATCAAGATTCTTAAATTAAAATTACGCCCCTGTTCTTCAACCCTCTCTACCTATTACGTCTCCTTAATAGCTAATGCTACTAAGTGAGGGTGTACTAATCCTAATACACACAATCAATTAACGAGCATATCGCTGATGTTGCAGGCGATGCATCCTTAATCCTTTATGTTAGATTAAACAGGTTAGTAAGCCGTAGCCTATATCAGTAGCTCCGGTGTTATACGGGTCCGTATTGTACAACACTGACGATATCAGGAAAGATAAAGCCATTGTACAAAAAGAATATCCATGTTTGGATCTCAAGAGGATATTAATGGCTTAAGTGGCGATTTGTATCTCTTACTTTCTTCAAAGGAATATATTGTAGCGAAAGAAATATCAATTCATCTGTGTGTAGAATTTTAAAGTTAGAGAGAAAGACAGATCAATTTTTTACTAACCAAAACAATTTAAAAGAACTGAAAGTGTAGTATTTAAAAGGGTTTCATTACGTGTGTCTTTTTCTAATTAAATAGACAGTGCTGGCCAGTTAGGCAGATTAAGCCGTTATTATTTTATTACCTTTCAATTCTTTTAAACGTACAAAGTATCTCACGCTTATGAAAGTAATGAACTAGTAAATATGCTGCATTTTTAACGTAAAAATTTAATTGCTGCATTGTGGGTCTATTAGTACAAGGGGAGAGGGTTTGTTATTTTTAATTGCCATTCAAGCTACGCTGTCTTATTCGCTATTAGGCAATCCAAACCAGGTTATGTTTGCCTGCTACGGTCATATTGAAGACAAACGTTAGAAAAACTAACCTTTATTTTTGGGTGTATGTCAGTTTGACGTGTAAACCGCGATTTTGGTTTTGGGTATTTTATTAAGTTATTGTTGTTCAATATGTGTTTTTTTCCTTTATTTATATTTAATAATACTTAAAGTTGATGATGTTATTGGAGATGTTAACAATGGCAAGTGTATATCTATACACAGCACAGGACTCAACTGTAAACTAAGCATTGAATCCGTGTATATTTGCCACATATTTGCCTTCAACGACCATACTGAATTGTTCGTTGAATGTGTTTGAGTTCTGTGAAACGAATTCAATATGGCCGTGGCAGGCAAATCGTAATTTGACACATCGTTGGATTGCCTAATACTATTTTTTAGCTAAAAAGATAGTAAGTTGAGGTTAGACTTTTATGACATGTGTCACTTTCTAGTTACTAATTAAGGCAACCCAAAAATCAAAAGAATCTGGTGTTAAAAACATCCGAGTCAGCTGTAAAAATCCACAGAAATCGACAAGAGTCTCTTTATGCCTTTCTTTCTCTACAGCATTAACCATGTCACATCTAGACCTTTATTCGCATTTTTGAATCCTACTTTACCGATAATACAAACGATACAGTCGTATTCGGGCGTGATTTATTTATTTCGTTGATCTTGTTGATTGTTTCCATAAGCATTCCGCAAATTTTTATGATTTCGAGTAAAACCTTTTTGATCCAAGCAAAAGTGTGGTACCTACTCCTTCGGGATTTCGTAAATCTCCGCCAACTTCGCGGCGCGTTTGACCCTTTGGACACACAAAAACAAATTTTGGTGTTTATTTCAAATTCGGTTCGCCTTCTTTAGTCAGGGAAAGTATCTTGAGACAAGTTGGAATTTTTCTATTATAGAAATGAATCTACAGACAAATTTTCAAGAACTGCAATACATCAGAATTCGATGTGCAGAGAACGAAGATTGTAAAACTCCGCAGATGCCTGATATTGGTACGCAAGGAACAAATTTTGTTCATTTTGACTAAGACACAACAATACTTATTTTCCTCGAGCGCACTTTCAATTATGTCGGTGATCGGTACTTGATCAATCGTTGAATATTTTTTTATTTTTTTTATTTACTATTTTTTACGGTCGTCGGCGTATCAGAGGCCATCTTGAACCGGTCATCGACCGAACGGTTTTTAATCGTGCGGTCTACCGACTGGGGAGTGTGAAACGGCACCTTCATCCTACGAGATATCCGATCTCATCCGGCCTGTCCGGCGTGAATGGGATGGTTTTGATGTCGATTCATTTTACACTCTTCCCTAAGACAAGAGCGCGCGGTATTTCCCAAGCGGTCACCCATCCAAGTATAACCGCGCTCGACACCGCTTAACTTCGGTGATCTGACGGGAACCGGTGCTTTAAGTGTCGCTAGGCCCTTGCCTTGTTAAATATTTTGACAATCCGGAATTAGGTTATATCAGTGGCCGTTGTCCCTTAACATATATAGTAGCTTCTCAAATAATTTTGAATTATTTGGTGAAAGGGGTACAGGCCTATAATGTAGCAATAAAATTAACATACTAACATAGTGTAATTATTATTATTGTTTCTATTGATTTTCAAAAGGTAAAACTAAACTCGTAATTTAAATTAATGAAAAAAATTAGAATTAATAAAAAAATGTGTTTTCTTAAACTCCCTAACTTATTTTCCGTTATTTAAAACTTATTCAATTAATATAAAAAAAAATTATTAAATTCGGTCCTGAATCAACATTAACGCACCCCTAAACAGGCTAGGATAACTTAAATGGAGAAGATCGTTCCCCATTCGTATAGTTCTTCAACCAGACGATGATGGCGCTATTGTTGGGATTTTGTTTTATTTGTTCATATCCTAACGTTGGTAGCGGCAAAGCATGTACCTATTTAGAATGAGCGTAGGGAACGTTTTTTATCTTTCCCGCTCTGAATTCAACCGTACCAGCTAAGGTGCGATAAAGATAAAAATATGACTCTATCCATAATAAAAATATCTTCCGTATTCGGTCGGACCCAAGCGACATTGACATTTTAAAATTGAATTTTTAAACGAGGCGGCGCGACGTATAAGTTTATTAAGTTTATTCTGCTAAAATGGTGATTTATTGTTGCGTTCCCGGATGTAAAATACAAAGCGGGAAACGTGTGAAAATGCACAGTTTTCCAAAAAGCGACCCGATAAGTTTTTTGTTGTTTTAGCGAAGTAATAAAAAGGGTGTGTTGTGAAGAGCCAAAAAGGCACCTTGCGCCTATACTCTATACAAAATATTGTTGCTATCTAAATAATTAATAATTTAAAAAATATTAAAATTAGTCAAAATCACCAAAAAACAAAATATTTTTATCATAGTCCAGGGAATAACACATAGCAGAATCAAGATTCTTAAATTGAAATTACGCCCCTGTTCTTCAACCCTCTCTACCTATTACGTCTCCTTATTAGCTAATGCTACTAAGTGAGGGTGTACTAATCCTAATACACACAATCAATTAACGAGCATATCGCTGATGTTGCAGGCGATGCATCTTTAATCCTTTATGATAGATTAAACAGGTTAGTAAGCCGTAGCCTATATCAGTAGCACCGGTGTTATACGGGTCCGTATTGTACAACACTGACGATATCAGGAAAGATAAAGCCATTGTACAAAAAGGATATCCATGTTTGGATCTCAAGAGGATATTAATGGCTTAAGTGGCGATTTGTATCTCTTACTTTCTTCAAAGGAATATATTGTAGCGAAAGAAATATCAATTCATCTGTGTGTAGAATTTTAAAGTTAGAGAGAAAGACAGATCAATTTTTTGCTAACCAAAACAATTTAAAAGAACTGAGCGTAGGGAACGTTTTCTACCTTTCCCTCTCTGAATTCAACCGTACCAGCTAAGGTGCGATAAAGATAAAAATATGACTCTATCCATAATAAAAATATCTTCCGTATTCGGTCGGACGCAAGCGACATTGACATTTTAAAATTGAATTTTTAAACGAGGCGGCGCGACGTATAAGTTTATTAAGTTTATTCTGCTAAAATGGTGATTTATTGTTGCGTTCCCGGATGTAAAATACAAAGCGGGAAACGTGTGAAAATGCACAGTTTTCCAAAAAGCGACCCGGTAAGTTTTTTGTTGTTTTAGCGAAGTAATAAAAAGGGTGTGTCGTGAAGAGCCAAAAAGGCACCTTGCGCCTATACTCTATACAAAATATTGTTGCTATCTAAAAAAAATATATGCAGGACACCTATTGATCCTGAATAATCATAAAACATTACTTATATATACTGATTTTCTTAGAGTTATGATAGTTTACGATCTTAGTATAATGTCCGTGTATTTTTAGGCGCATAAACTTTGGGTAAATGCTATTCAAAATGCATTAATCTGTGGCAAAGACAAGATTGGCATTCAAAAAAACTTATAGAGTTTGTCACACACATTTTGGATATGACGAAACAATTGAGCAGGGCAGAAGAGGATCCTATTTAAAGCTGAATGCTGTTCCTGTGTTATGTTAATTATTTACACCACAGGTAAAACTTGCCTTGTTATTATTTTAATTTATGTAAATATCAGCTTGTCGCCATATCAAAACGTTGTTACAACTTCCTTTTAATCTTCCAAAATATATTGACTTTAATTCAAAAGGTTCTCGCTTCTAACTTTTCCATCAGAGTTAGAAGCGCAAAAATTTGAATTCAAAGTTGTAAAATTTAAATTTTCATGCGTGGCGCCGACCCCCCGCCCCTCGCCAACAGTATGTTAAGTTGCCTATCTATCCCTACCATAAGCGAATCTCCCTTGTCTATGTCCCTAAAATAAAAGTAACTAGAAAGTGACACCTGTCATAAAAGTGCAACCTCTACTAACTGTTTTTTTAGCTGAAAAATAGTATAGCGAATATCCTAAGAATTCGCGTAATGGGGAGGCACTGAACTGGAGGGTGTTGAAGAATGGTATACCACTAAAAGCAACAACTGAGGACTAACCTGTAAAATGACTAAATTTGCACAACCATGCTACATTTCTTATTGTTTCTACGCAACTAAATATAATATACCAAACCCACCTACTTGAAAAATATTATTGCTGTCTGTATTCAATATCATGACGCACTGATCAAAGTGGTGATGTTCCATTGTACTTGTGGAGTACAGGATTGCCAATGGTGACTCGGTCTTCGTTTGAAATGCATTGTTCGTTCCTCTGTGGTCCAAGTCGTGACAGAGACAGGCGACTAGAAGACCCAACATCTCCAAATCACTCATAAATCTAAGAATATAAATATTTTTTGAGGTTTGGTTTTCAAATTCAAAAAATCAGTTTCTAATATTATAATAAGAAGCCGCCCTGTATTTTTTAGTCTATTTTAAGGACATGTTCAGTTGAAAAGTTGTCGAAATTACGGTCAAATGGCAATTTACTACAATTTAGATATTAAATAACGATTGCGTGTTTTGAAGAATTAGGAAAGCAATTTACTTAATTCTATTCACGTTATTGCCTCCTCAATTTCCATCAATGTTTCAATGATAAATGCATATATTCAACTTTGATATTATTACAGTGACTATTTCAGGGGCAAATATTTTCAAAAATAGAACCCTAACTTTTGGGAGACATCTATTAAGAGCACTTTTACGACCTTTTAAGGGAAATGTCATATAATTTATAAAAGAAATCAAAATTTTCATTCGCGTACAGGGTGATCGCGTATAATGTTACCCCCCTTTAACTTCTTTGTTTCGCAATTAAGAAAAAACTGTTAAATACAAAAGTCGTAGTATTTAATGTTAACTTTTTGCAATATATATTTTCGTAGATACAGGGTGTTGCATAAAAGCGTGACAGAACAAAGTTATATTTTTTTAAATGGAATACCCTATATATTGTTGCATTGTTGGATTCTACGGACAATTCTAAACATAATATATATATAACAGTATATACAGGGTGTTATGGAAATGACTTATTATATTTTAAGGGGCCACTCCTGAGGTGGTCTAGAGTTACACTTGATAGTTTTTTTTTCTAAAATCGGAAGTATTTTGAATTTTGTAAAATACCTTAAAACCGGACTATGTGCGCCTTCCATGATACTTCAATGCCCCTGAACACATGTGTTTTTGACAAGACAAACTGCTGGAATGGTAATTGTTTAGTTTAGTGCAATTAATGTTGAATTTTGTGCTAAAATTTCGTATATAGACTAATTGAGGGTAGCTGATCACAATTTTCCTTTTGCGTTTTTACGGCAAATGCACTGGTTTTGAGAAAAAAAAATGTTAAAGTTTTTCACTTACAGGTTAGGGTATTCTTTTGTAAGGATGTCTTTAAGAAATAATAAATTTGTAACGATTAAAACAAATTTATTAATTAGGTAATTTAAGGAAAACATAAAGCTTTAAAGTTTATTTCGATATCTTTGGGTGTCGCGTTTCACTTTCCTTTCAATTTCCTAGATTTTATGGTTTTCCCTTCAAAATATGTGATAAAACTTTCACCAAACTATCTGTTCATAAAATAAGAACAACATTTTAGCAAAAAAACAATGGAAAAGGCACAAATTTAATTAAATTCGTTGTTAATACGCCGACAAAGTAGAAGCGTCTCTTTTCAGATTCATTGCACTCACGTTGCCAGATTGTTCTTCTTTTTCTTGTAATTATTAATGGCTTCCATCCAGGAGAATGATATGCTAGCTCGAGCCAATAGGATTCATTCAATTAATAAAAATGAATTGAAAAGTATAGGCAATTTATAATACACTAACAATCTGACAACATGGGTGAAGTGAACCTGCAAACAGGCTCCTTGTACCGTGCAGTTTGCTTCTGCTTTTTTGGCCAGCTGTCAGTGAGCTGTCTCCCGTCTTTTTCCAGATAACGTAGAGTTTTCTGTTCGCTTACAAGTTATCCCGTTTTTCAGAGTTTCCTTGTGGCATATTTCGTTTATTTCAACTCAGAAGTGTATACTATGACTCCGACAAGTAATATTTTATTGGAAATAGCAACATTTTAGGATTACATGCAAAATAACATACCGGTGAGTTAGAAAAACTTTAACATTTTTTTTCTCAAACCAGTGCATTTGCCGCCTAAACGCAAAAGGAAAATTGTGATCAGCTACCCTTAATTAGCCTATATACGAAATTTTAGCGAAAAATTCAACATTTGCACTAAAGTAAACAATTACCCAAATCAGCTGTTTGGGTCATTGGCGCGTAGGTGTTTTGGACCTAAATTTTTGAAGGCATTTTTCTCGAATTTCTAGCTTCGAGCGCCATTTATAGCAATTTTTCCCCAATTCGTCTCGACCTATATATTTACGGGTTAAAAAATAATAAGTCATTTCCATAACACCCTGTATATTTTATTTACAGTATGTCCACGGATAGACATCCCCATAGGACTAATGGACCAAAAATTTCGTTTTTCGACAAAAAGTCATTCTTGATAAAAAGTTCTGCATCTCGAAGAAATGTAGCCTACGAGGAGATTTTTTGATTTTTTTATATAGGGTACCCAAAAAATAAAAAAACATGAAATACCATCAAGAATAAATTAACTTTACTTATCGTTTTAAAGTAAAATCGCAAATAAAAAAAGGTTTTAAATCATATTCAATTCTGAGTTGGGGATTTTCTCTACTCCAGCATCATATTAATACGTGTATTATTTTTACTGAACAATCTCTAGTTTTACCTTTTTTACCTATCCCACCTAATGCAGGTATCCTATAAAAATCTGATAAAACGTCATGATATTATTGTAATGTTATGAAGTTGTCAAAAATTTCATTTTAAAATATTAAAAGAAATATGCTGTCCGTTAAAATATTTTTTGTTCCAGTGTTATGGTACCGGTGTAAACTCTTACAATTATGTACAAGAAAGGTTTTTAGAAAAGTTTCCTGGAGTTTATGTTTCGACGTATGCAATTAGACAATTAATCAAGAAATTCAAACACACGGGGTCGGTGGAAAACTTAAAAAGGAAGAAGAAACTGTTTGATGAGGATGATGCAGCTACCGTTGTGGTCTTACAATCTGTTGAGGAGAACCCACTTGTCTCACTAAGGAAACGAGCTCAACATTTGCTTATTGTCCAAAAAAGTCAAATTCAAATAATTTTAAAACAAAATAAGTTTCACCCATTCAAACCGCATTTTAATCATGCTTTAGAAGATGGAGACCATGCGAAACGACTGGATTTTTGTTTATGGGTAGGGGACAAAATTTTAAATGAAAATAACCAATTTCACAAACTTATTTTATTCACTGGTGAATCGACTTTTTCAACAAATGGTACAGTGGCTTCCCAGCACGTACGATACTGGAGCACAGAAAATCCCCAATTTAGAATTCCTGCCCATCGCCAATATTTTAAAAAAGTTAATGTATGGTGTGAAATTTCGTATTTTGGAATAATAGGTCCGTTTTTTTTTGAGAACACGTGCAATAGGAATTCATACATGGAAATGCTACAAACCTTTTTTTCGGATAAGTTAGATGAGCTGCCATTGCAGTACAGGGGACAAATGTACTTTCAGCAAGATGGGTGCCCAGCGCATTGTGCACGCGAAGTTACAGAGTGGCTTAACATGAAATTTGGAAATCGATGGATTGGCCGGTACGGTCCAGTTATGTGGCCTGCAAGGAGTCCTGACCTCACGATTTCAGACGCGTACCTTTGGGGCCGTTTAAAGCAATTAACTTTTCAGCAACCCATTGAATGTAATGTTGATATTTTGAAACAGAGGATTTTACAGTCAGTACAAATGATTTCCCTCGAGGAGGTAAGAAGAAGTTATGATCACATTAGAAGGCAATTTGAACAATGCGTCGAAAACGGGGGAGGCGTATTTGAATAAATAATAGTTCTTGCTTTGCAATGCAGTTCTTTTTGTTGTGCAATGTTTTTGTTTAATACGTTTATTATGTAAGCACTGAATATGATTTAAACCCTTTTTTTATTTGCGATTTTACTTTAAAACGATAAGTAAAGTTAATATATTCTTGATGGTATTTCATGTTTTTTTATTTTTTGGGTACCCTGTATAAAAAAATCAAAAAATCTCCTCGTAGGCTACATTTCTTCGAGATGCAGAACTTTTTATCAAGAATGACTTTTTGTCGAAAAACGAAATTTTTGGTCCATTAGTCCTATGGGGATGTCTATTCGTGGACATACTGTATATAGTTGCATAAAAGCGTGACGGATCAAAGTTATATTTTTTTAAATGGAATACCCTATATACTGTTGCATTATTGGATTCTACGCACAATTCTAAACATAATCTATATATAACACTATATATCTTAATTGATCCGTTTTCGACTTATTGATGTTTGAAAATTACTACATATAAGAAATAAGGTCATGCAAGTCAAGATGTATCGTTTTATTGTTATCCTTGGAAACGATACATCTTGACTTGCATGACCTTATTTTTTATATATAGTAATTTTCAAACATCAATAAGTCGAAAACGGATCAATTTAGATATACAATAGTGTTATATATAAATTATGTTTAGAATTGTCTGTAGAATCCAATAATACAACAACATACAGGGTATTTCATTTAAAAAAATATAAGTTTGATCTGTCACGCTTTTATTCAACGTATTTTTTATTTTTTATTTTTTATGCAATGTATCTACGAAAATATATTTTGTAAAAAGTTTACATTAAATCCTACGACTTTTATATTTAACAGTTTTTTTCTTAATTGCGAAACAAAGAAGTTAAATTATTATACGCAATCACCCTGTACTTTCTATTTGAAATCGTACTGCGAGTAGAGTCAATAACTCCTACAGTACGTTGTGTCCATTTTTCGATTTTATTGCAGGGTATCTCGATAACTAGTAAAGATAGAGACTTGTTCTGGGCGTCTTACTTTTCTGGATATAAAGCAAGCATATGATTTTTTAAATGGGACATCCTGTATATTTTTCTGTTATTTGATTGGGCTAGTTTTAACCGTTTCCAAAATATATAGTAGTTGATAGTTACTATTAACAATAAACGCACAAAACGAAACATTTCGAAAACTTAGGTAGTATAGGCCATGAAACCATTGAAACAAACAAAAGAATATATATCTGGCATGTCTGTTTGTCAAAATGTAAAGGCAAAAAGTTGTAACCAGTATAAATCTGTAGAAAATGTGTGAAAATTAGTATACAGCAATGTTTACGTTAATGCATTTTTATCACGTTAGTAGGTTATGTCACCTTATTTATTAAAAATAAATTATGGCATGTTCCTACAATTACATAATAATAATTCAAAAAAAGCAACCTCTTTTTAAATGTGTGAATTTACAGCAGAACAACAATATTATTGTACATTTCAGGTATTGTGCTATTTTGTCAAAAGTTTATTTAGCTTGTTATAAGCCTTCCTAACTTGGCATTTAATTGAAATGACTTAGCAAGAAACTAAAGACCAGTATCTTGCCTTATTCAGACTAAACTTTACCTTTCCATTTTGCCTGTTTTAAACATTGCAAACATTGTTTGCGTTACATTTAGCGCGTGCCTCCAATTATGGTACTTCACTGGGCGGTAATTTTTCTTAACGCTTAAAACCCATCTGCATAAAACCTGAAACCAAACAACAAAGTTAAGGAAAATAGCAAAAATATTGCTAGAAATCCGATGCACAATATTTTGAACTTAATGACTGTATCTTATTACAAATTAAATTACTCTTCTCCTTTTTATTTTCTGCCTTGTGCGCCTTCAGACGCAGAACTTTACAAACTCGGTAAAATACTTGTATTTCCTCGATACAACAAAGTTCAACAAAGGAACGGTTTTAAATTTTTTGTGTGCCGGAAAGTCAGTCCAACATAAATAAATTAACTGACTTCACTAAAATTTCTCGTGAAAACCATAATAACATTATTAGACAAAGTTTTCTTTACCTGACTTTACCCTGAGGCGAGCTTATATTTTCCTTTGAGAGCTTTGTATCATAAATTTTCTATTATTGTGGCTTTTTCTGAACGGCTTACGAGATTAATCAGACATAATAAAGAAAATAACATAAGGCTGGGCTGTTGTAATTTTTATTGTAGAGATTCGTCACAATAATGGCAAAAAAGCTTTGAATGTAGCTGGGTCTCGTTAAGATAATATCAGTTATTATTCATTTATTTTCTATTATTATGATAGCAGAGCTGTATCATTTTTTGCTTTCAAACTAAATGAAATAGCCTCAAACTTTATGAGCGACTCACGTTTGTAACAATGAGGTACACAAAACTTTAACCTGTATCTCCACAAGTCGACTGGTTCAAGCTTGTTAAAAAATTGGAAAATAAATTCCTTTTTGAATTTTATTGCATTATTTCTTTATTAAAAGACTAATAATATTCCTCCTCTCTTCACCCTAGCATGGGCTACAACATTACTAACAAGACATGTTAGTTAAAACACTTTTGAGAACACTTAACAACTTTTTAACGTGATGGCTTTTTTCCCTCACGGAGCGACAACTTATCTCTTTAGATTTCTACCTGACACTGTTACTAACAAGACATGTTAGTCAAAACACTTTTGTAAACATTTAACAACTTTTTAACGTGATGGTTTTTTCCCTCACGGAGCGACAATTTATCTCTTTAGGTTTCTGCCTGACACTGATTTGTTTACACTTCAGAATATAATAAGAACCCTATTCAAACACCTTGACCAATCAAATGTTAACACGTCGAACCCAAGCGCAACGTCTATACATCAGGCCACTATCGATCGGCCAATCAAATAGCTTATGCTTATTGCTACGCATGTGGAAGCTAATATTATTTGATAGTTTTAGAGAATATTATAAAATAGCAGACAGTCTTTGTTTACATTATAGGATTTAATTTGAACGTATATTTTATAGATTTGTACAACGATGCAACCACTTTGATATGCGGTGTTGCCATTTATATTGCATTTTAAATTAATGTATTTTTCTATTTATTAGCATTTAGTTGTTGAAGAAAAACATAGTACTTTAGCACGAATGCGACGTTGCCGCTTGGCTTAGTATTACATTATATTACATTTTATCCCATAAGATTGATTTCAACATTGTTACTTTATTTTCCTACTGGGCACGACAGAAATATGAAGTGTGTCCCAAACACTTTAATATAAGGGATGGTTCAGCAACACAGTCAGTTGTACAGTCTATACCATTTTAACTTTTAGAATACATATTTAATGGTATTAGCAACAGCCTATCCAAAGGTAACCCTGTTTGCATCCTAATGTGATAATTTAAAATAGGTAGATACCTTACTATTAAAAGTGTTAAGTTAAATGTAAGACGTAAAATATACAGGATAAACATAATTTATAAAAGTTAAGAAAAACGGTTCATAATGGGGTGCTTATCATATGTCGAGGCTTGTTTTATTCTTTGATGAAATTAAAGTACACTACGCAAAATTATTAATTAGGAGTTTTTTTTTTGTTTATGGACATAAGTGCACAAATGCTTGCTAAGGGGGGGGGGGGCTCGAATGGGGAAACCTTAAATCTTTTTTTTTTAATATTTTCGAACCCGTTTATAATTAAATTTTGAAATTAGGTATGGTTATAAACTTTTAACGAGAAATCAGTTTCTAAATTCAGAATTTCAAAAATTTAGTCATATTTATTTTCTTTAAAACGATTTAACTCAAAAACTGTAAGTCCTATCTAGGTGAACTAAGGGTATCTTTCTTACGCACAATACTTTGAAATTTCATAATTATTAAGAAAATAATAAAAAAAAGACTGGTTGAAAAAATGGGATTATTTTAACCCCTAACCACCCCGGTACGTGACGCGTATGACTCAATTTTTGAAATTCTGAATTCAGAAACTAATTTACCGTTAAAAGTTTATAACCAATTATTGTAAAAACAACTAATAATAAGATAAAACAAATAAACTTTAAGTTCTAAAACATAATAAATGCATGGATAAATAAGACAATAGAGAAAAGGATTTTTTTTTAATTCTTGGTCATATTTTGTCGTTGTCGAGCCCAGCACTCCCCATATACCCCAGACATCCAACAAATAACATTTAATTAACTTTATAGATTTGGAACTGCCTTTAGCGACTAAGAACAGTTTATATTTAACCCTAAATTAATACATAATTTTGAGAGGAGGCATACTGTTACGGAAAACTTGCCTTTCAGACATAACCGATATGAATAATGAACACAAAGCTTAAACCGTGAGAACCTCCCCTTCATTTTTGTTTTGTACAACAAACACACACATTGCCGCAAAATATAAATTGGATAATTCACAGGATGAAGCATTTGAAAAGGCTATTAGCAACCGTTCCTAAGGGTTGTTTTAGGGTGATTTCAATTATGCCTGCGTAACATTTTATTATTTATACATTTTATGTATTTCATACGATATATGGTTTGTTCGTGAGAGCGCTGTTTCCTGCTGGGAAACAATTAAGCCTGTGGCTGCTAAGTATAACGGCAGGAAATAGGTTTTCTGCGTGGGTGTACAGCTCAGTTTTTATAAACATTTTTGCAAAAGAAAAAACCATGATTTTATATAAACTGTTAATATTAAAAGCACAGACGCCTAAATAAGCAGAGTTCGGGATTGATAATATGTACAATCGTCTGCAAAGCTGAAGTTGAAACTGCGTTGGAATTTTGTAAGTTGAATCAATACGTGGGTGCAATACATTAAGCATTACAATTTTATTGCGAGGCAAGTTGATTATCACATGGGACATTTGTGCAACGCGTTTATAAACTAAGAGATGAAATCGCCATTTTTCTAGAAGGGAAAAAACGGAGCGAAGAAGCTTCGATATTTATTTGTGAAAAGATTGAGCTACTTGGTCGACATATTCGAGAAATTAAATACCTTGAATCATCAACTTATATGTTGGATACGAGTAATAAAGTTAATGCTTCTTGTAGAGAACTGGAATTGTGGAGCAGCAATGTAAAGCAAAAAAACCTAGAAATGTTTGCTAAGGTGGATTATTATGTTAAAACTTACAAGGCACAAGAACAACATTTGAAAGTTGTTTTTGTAACCATTGAAAATTATTTAAAGGAGTTAAATGTCCAATCCGAGGAGTTATTTATGATATGTACAAACAGAAAGAGGTGGTAACTCTTGATTCGATCCTTGAGAAAATCAGTTCTGTTCCTGAAAAAATACCAAACAATAGTTCCACCAAAGATGAAATGAGGAACTGGATAAACACCAGAAAAATAAAAAACGACCATATATTTTTTAAAGCAGAATTGCTATCCGAAATTAAAGTACACACTGCTGGTAAGGATAAGTCTTACATAGTGGACTCCCTCGCGGGGAAATACGGTCACAAGGTCTTAAGTCTGCCCCCATACCATTGTGAATTTAATGGTATTGAATTAGTGTGGGGAATTTGCAAAAAGTACTATGACAAGCATGCATGTCAAACGACGAACGAAGAAAGCATTTTAAATTTATGGAATGAAGCTTTATAACAAATTGGACCAGAGACTTGGTCAAAATGTATTGACCACGTGGAAAAATTGATTCAAGATACTTTTGACTCGGAACAGGTCATTGATGAAATAAGGCCAATTATTATAACTTCTGATAGTGACAGTGACAACAGTGCTGATAGTGATATTGACGATTAAATGTACATTTTATGTAATAAAATTTCTGATTATTATTATTATTATTATTATTTACATAGTTATGAAATAAAAAATAATTAAATAAAGAATTGTATTGGAAATTTTAAATACGGCCCCTAAAATTAGTAGAAATTGTTTGAGGACCGCTGTCTATTTTATTCTAGACTAATTTTGACCATAATCGGTTAATAACAAATGCGCATTCACTCACTGAATGCACTATAGCAATTTTGGTCGCCGCTACGTAATCTTCACTACACGAAGAACTTTAAGGTTGCTGTTACTGGTGTCGGGAACCGTTCAGACACCGTTTCTTCACCACGTTGTTACCTAAATGGGAAATGATTGTGCGGTAACGTTTATGTAACTATATGGTCCCCGGAGCAGTAATTTTTACGTTGCGCCACCATTCCGAGAACGTTCCAAAACCTTAAATGTATGGTAATTCCAACCAAAATGGGACTTTCCCATCGTGCGGTGCCTTGAAAATATTTTGATCTCTCTCTTTTAAATAAAATCATGTATATTATGGTTCCGTCTATCCAAATAACCTTATTAACTTCACAACATGTCAATATATATTTTATTTACCTAATACAATACGAATATAGACTTTAGACTATATTTTTGAAATGCAAGGTGGTAAAGCCGAAACACATGAAATTTTTCTGTAAAAAATAAGGATGTTAGATCTAAAAATAACAACTCGTTCTCAATATAAAGCCTTTTGAGGAAAAGCATAAAGAAATAGGAAAAATATTAGGATTTAAAAAATGTATATTTAAAGAATATTGCAGTTTTATAACATCTGTAATAATAACAAATGATAAAAAAATAAACTTTATTACTCTAAAAAGTTAATAATAGCTAGGGCGAATGTTTTGTAACAAATATTAGAATTTTTCCAAAAATGGCGTCGTCACTTTTCTATTAAAAATGGTGTAACTTATTCAAGACCACGTTAAAGTTACCTCTGATACATTAAAGTTGAATTTACAAGTAGCGGGTTTAAAAAATATATCACTGCAAAGTTTATTTTACTTAAAGGTAAAATTTGTTACTTAAAACCTTACATTTTTCGTTACTTCGTAGTAACAAACACTGCGGCGTTATCCAGAAATTTTCCTTGAAGTGCATTTCAGAACTTACTAGTCATTTTTGTACGCCGTAATTCCATCGGTTTCATTAAAGTTTCTATTTGGAACGTTAAACTAATCTCTATGGTAATAATTCCTTATTTTGGAACCGCCTAGTTATTTTTGCTACTTTAAACGCCCGCTTGGAAGTTTAACCTTAAAATAAATTATTTTATTTCAGCTGTTTAACTACTATGTTCATTGCATATTATTCCATTAACCATAATATCATTAAGTTCCTTGACATATTGCGAAAGAAATTCTTGTAAAGGTGACTTCCTTTGTCCACAATAAATAGCTACGACAATTGGCTTTAGATTATCCATATTCGCAATTCTTAATAGAAAGGGCAAAAATTCTGTAGATGCGCTTCTAAATGGCGGTAAACCATCTATCTACGTTGAAAATTAGCGAGACCACCAAAGGTTCTTCTATATCTTTAAAGGCTTTTACTAAGCTATTTCTAATATCATTATACCAAAATTGTCCATTACCCATTGTTACAAATTTACTGATTTTGGTGTCTTTAAAAGAGTTTTGCTATCAGCTGGAAATTAATGTCCTTATGACCCTAATATAAGGAGTAGATTATTAATAGTCTGGTGGGATATTTTCTGGGCTAAACACTATTCTCTGATCCTTTTCCTAAATGAAAGTGAAGAGCAAATATTATTTTCTTTTTCCTCATCAGAGTCATCATTTCCGGGAACAAAATAATGCCAGATTTATTAGCATCGCTAAAAACACAAACATCATTTGATGTACTCGTTTCAAAACCTACTAATGAACTTCCAGTTCTTATTTCAGAAATTGGAGTTAAAATAGAAGAAGCATCACTTTTAGTTTTATTTAGTTCCATTTTCACTTTTCTATAATAATTATATATAAAAATAAATTAAGTAAATTTTTTAATGATATTTCTTTTCTCATTTTTTCTCGATATGATGCTTGCGCCCCCTTTAATCTTACAGGTTAAAAAAACGCTGGTATAAAAATTGGTAATTGATAATTTGACAGTTTGTTATGTAATTCGTATTTGTAATAAGTAGAATTATGTTATATTTACAAGTAGGTGCATATTGATGCTTTATAGCATCTAGGCACCTAAGAAACGTTCAGGAATAAGATATAATATCTATAATTTGTAGGAACATTTAATCATAATAACAAGTTTAAATCTTACCTCATAGGGTATATGAAATTGCTGTACCAAATTACACTCTAGGAACATCCGGATCGTCGCCTTGCAGGTTTCATCATCTGTCAAATCAAAATCGATAAATGTGAAGCTGCAAATAAAAACAGATTAAATTTTTACTTAGTCCACAATCCAACGTCCAAACCAAAAACGGTAAATTTTCAATTACACAATAAACGCAGCTTAAACAGGTTTATTACAGCTTCATTCTGGAAAGGGTAAACCTGGAACTTACACAAAGAGAACAGAAGAAAGCAATTAAAATTAATTGGATTTTATCACAGGTTTATCTGAACGCCATCCATCATGATCCGCTTTATTGGCGCAAAAATGTGAATCGCCGATTGGTATTATTAATAATTAATTGGAGGTTTTCAAATGTAATTAATTATTTATCTCAATTACTTGATTCATGACATGTCGGATTATAATCCTATTTTATATAAGATGGTCAAAAGAGGATCGTTTGAAAAACTATACGAAATATACTTTGTATACTTTAAATCTGTGCCAGCTCGTTCGTTAACCGGTTTTGACGTTTTGTTTTCGTTTTGTATTGTAGTGCGTGTATTTTTTAAGAAAAACTTAAGATCTTTTCACATATAGCAGTGAAAACTGTTCTTTTCAGAACAACAAACATATCTCTGTCGATCTCGTTGTTTACCATTTGTAAAAAATGCCGAAGCATTTAAATAGCCGGTACAAAGAGCTAATAGCTTCTCTAATAAGCTATTTTCAGGAAGAACTTAACAACAATGGTCCATTGTTAACCTTGACAGCAGTTAGAGAAGTAACTCTAAAGAGTATTAAGTTAAGATCTAAATTTTTTTATTTCAACTTTACTCATTTTTGGCGTGTATCAGCTGCCTTAAGTTTAAATATCTCCACTGTGTTTCAGTTAAGGAAAATAAATTATTAGAATTACGTAAAAAGAAATGTTCTCCTACAAGGAGAGTTATAAATTTGTCAAGATATTGGTGGTATCCGTGACACTATTTATGGAATGTACGAAACAAGTAAGTTGTATTATTCAAAAACTAAAAACACTCATACTGATATTCTACGTAACAGCGTTGCAACCTTTTTCAACATGTTAAGAGTAGTATCTAAGTATTTAGGTGTTAACGTCTGCCGTATGATTTATCATAGTTACTTTATGTCTTTGTACGCTTTGAAATAATTTTTTGGGAACACCCCAGGTTTAGGAACAACACTTATTTATCAATAAAGGGCACTAAGAATCATATTTCATATAAGTTATACTCAAACCTGCCAAGGATGTTTTAAATTTCGAGAATTATTAACAGCTCCAGGTGTTTACATTTATAAGTTTCCACTTACGGAAAGACCATTCTCATTATACCAGGGGAAAACCTTTAGATTTTGACTACCCAAGAGATTCACTGACATTATCTGAATATACCGGGTGTTGCATCGTCGAGCGGGACATAGGAAATCCCATGTAATTTTAAATGGGGTCAATTATTGGCTTCCCTAATTATTTTAGAGGAAAATTCTATTTAGGTTTATTAAAGAGCACTAAAACCCACATTTAAAATAATAACTTTAGATATTTTTGATGAGCCCGTTTACGGGTTATCGCCGATTTCTTTTTAACTATTTCTCTTTTTTATGGCCCCGTATTTGCGGGCACCTGTCAAGGTAAAAGATGACTGTCAAATAAAGTTGTCATTTTGAAATGTGTGCTTTATTGTTATAAAAACTCGTACATCGAAAATATTAGCCATGAATTACACTTCTGAAGAAAAAATATTGATGATTACATGGTATTATCAAGGAAATAGTTATCAAAATGTGTCAGACATGTTTGCTGCTCTGTATCCGAATAGACCGATACCTGCAAAATCTACAGTCGAAAGGACTATCAAGAAATTTGAGACAAAAGGCACTGCAATAAATAACTGCAGATGTGAAGAAAGGCAGGAACAAAGAAGAGTGGCAAGAAATGATTGGGACTTGCAAGTTTTATTGTGCGTGGAAGAAAATGATGGGAAGATCAGCACAAGGAAACTTGAGGATGACATAGGATTAGATCACACCACAGCGTTACGAGCTTTGAAACGACGTAAATATTATTCATACAAATATGAAAAGCACCAAGAGCTAAGAGATAGGGACGAAATACGACGACAGGAGTTTTGTTTTGGTATGATGGAAAGAGCAAACATGGATAGGGAATTTTTAAAAAACATTTGTTTCACTGACGAATGCACATTTACCTTAAACAATGAACCCAATGTTCAAAATTATCGATATTGGAGCAAAGAAAACCAACACAGGTTTGTGGAAACAAGGACGCAATATCCACAAAAAGTTAATGTATGGGCTGGGATTTTCGGAGAAAATATTATCGGGCCATTATTTCTTACACGAAATTTAAATGCAGAATATTTTTTGGAACTACTTGAAGATCATATTTTACCTACTTTACATGATGCCGCCAGGGAAAATCAGGAAGTTTGGTACCAAATGGATGGCTGCCCGGCACATAGTACCCTGGCTGTCCGGGAATATTTAAACCGTGCTTTTAATGGAAATGTTATTGGCTTAAATCATACAGTAAATTGGCCAGCCAGGTCTCCTGATTTATCGCCAAATGATTTCTTTCTCTGGGGCCATTTAAAAAACAGGATATACAAAGATAAAAAATACCCAAATCTAGACGAGTTAAAAAATGCTATTTCTGTTGAATGCAATAGAATTTCAGTTTACCAACTAGCGAATGTAAGAAGAGAATTTTATGATCGCCTCGGTTATTGTCTAGCAGTCAATGGAGGAATATTTGAACATCTTCTTAAATCCTAAAGTTCTAACAATTTAATAGTACCTACCTATTAATTAGTAAAATATTGAAACATGTAAAATGTCATAATTAACCTTGTAATTGGATAGGTACTTTATTTTAGTTTTATTCAGATTAATTTGTACTCATAAATACACCTTTAATATTTTCGATGTACGAGTTTTTATAACAATAAAGCACACATTTCAAAATGACAACTTTATTTGACAGTCATCTTTTACCTTGACTGGTGCCCGCAAATACGGGGCCATAAAAAGGAGAAATAGGTAAAAAGAAATAGGCGATAACCCGTAAACGGGCTCATCAAAAATATCTAATGTTATTCTTTTGAATGTGGGTTTTAGTGCTCTTTAATAAACCTAAATAGAATTTTTCTCTAAAATAATTAGGGAAGCCAATAATTGACCCCATTTAAAATTACATGGGATTTCCTATGTCCCGCTCGACGATGCAACACCCGGTATATACTAGTTTGCCATATCGTATTTAATGTATTACCGATCTAAATATATTTAAAACTGCTCTATTTAACTGTGTTAATAATATTAAACCATAAACCATACATAAATCGAAAATATCTGGACTTTGAAGAGTAGAAAGAGAGTGTTGACATTTTAGTTTGTTTTGTGAAAGATGCATAACGTTTTGTATCGTTTACTTTTATATACATATATTTTAATAAAATATTTCAAACTTTGTAATCGTTGCAAATATGTTTTGATATAGTAAGCAAGTTAGTTTCAATTGATAATCCAGAAAGACAGATGAGTGTTATAAAGAGAGTCCCAGAATTTGTATTTGATAATGTCTAGAGATCACATGAAAATAACATAGTTCATATCGTTTTAATTTTCCTTCCTACGCTAACTTTTGAAAGTTGTACGTATATTTTGTTTATATTAGAGCTTCTTACTTAGATACTTTAAACGGGTCATTAAGGCAATATTTTTTGATTAGGTTGTAATTATTTTTGTGCTTCGCTCTGACATAGTGGCTGATTATTATTTACTGCGTTGGAGTATTTTAGCGGTGAGTTTCAACGGTCTTGCAAGCTGAAATTATTTTTTTCAATTACGGTTAATAAGATTTGCGTTACTAAATGCCTGGTTTCTAAATTTGAATGGTTTAAATTAACGTGACTAAAAGTTTTACCGGTCTTACTTCAGTGAAAACAGAAATACTGCAAACAGTTGTTAATAATACACATTTTCATAGGAGCATTATTTGCGTAAAGTAATATTCTTAAATTTTAAAAGATGAACAGTAGAAAAACGGACGCTGTCACGAATATTTGCTTCCACTAAAGAACGATAAATTAAGCACGTCAAAAGGAAATATAACGTAACAAACAAAACAGCTTTTTCTTAGGGTTATTTATTGAAATGAATGGGTCAGTATATTCTAGCTGTTGCCCCTAATAGAGAAATTTTTTGTAATTAATAACCATAAACACGACAAAAAAACATTTCATAGAAATTATAATTACAATTTTTACCCTTATTTTGTTAAACACCTGCAGGATTATTTTTTTAAACTATACGAGATCTTGTTTGGGTTTTCATGTTAGGTAAACCCTTTGACATCTGTTGGGTCTTCGAAAACTTATTAGGTCTTTTCATTTAGGTAGAAAATTTATATCGGCTTCTTGCCTTGATCGAGAAGTGCATTGTGCCGAGGTTGATTTAAAGTTTTTAAGTGCAAAATAATTTGGCGCCTTTTCCAACAATGTTTTGTTGTTAGTGAATTTAGTGCCTCTCTACTATTAGTTGGGACCATTAGGGAGCCAGTCTTTAGGTAGTTTATAGGTTGCGTCTTGTCCAGCTCTCGTGTATGAGTCCGTTATTAGTTGGTTTTGCGATACGTCCGTACGTTTGTAATAGTCCGTGATAATTTTAAAAAAGAATTCGTTAATTGTTGGTACGTGAAAGTCCTGATGTAGCACGCGGATCATTGTGTACCTGGGGACAACTGCAATTAGCTTCAGCGCCCTATTTTGAATCACCTGAAACTTATTTAGCTCCGCCCTGCTTATGTTACACCACGAGGGCGCACCATAAGTCAGAACCGGCCTGACCAGGACCTTGTAGAGGTTTACTTTCGTTCTGTTGCTAAGTCTACTTCGCCTGTGAAGCAGGGAGTAGATGGAGCCTAATTGTTGCAATGCAAGCTTGACTCTGTTAATTGAATTAAGCCTCCAGTTTAGTCTTCGATCAAAGATAAGTCCTAGGTATTTCACTTCCTGGCACCAGTTCACTTGGACTCCATTGACTCTGAGCCTAGTCTCAGGACATCTAACATTACTCTTTGAGAAGAATATGGCCTTCGTCTTGGACGGATTGAGAAGAATCTTCCAAGCCGAAAGCCATTTTTCTATAAGTTTAATATGGCGCTGCAACCTCGAGACAACCAACCACGGTTGTTTGGATTTCGCAGTAATTGCAGTGTCGTCGGCAAATAAATAGAGCTCATTTTGTCTATCTTTCGGTATGTCGTGAGTGTATATGTTGTACAACATCGGAGAGAGAGGTGAGCCTTGCGGCACTCCCGCCCTGATGCGTTTAGTCAATGAAAGCGCGTTCTCCGACGAGACTGCAAAACTTCTATTTTCCAGAAAAGAAGCTACTACCTTGATGAGGTAGTTCGGAGCTCCAAGTCCTATCATTTTCAGTCAGAGGCAGTTGTGCCAGTTTTTAAACTATAAACATAATTTGTAGAAAGTTGGAACGATGGAATTCTTACCTATACAAATTGAATCTTTCTGCCGATGGAATATTTTCGTTTTTCAACCTTTCAGTAACATCGTTACTTGCTGTAGCGTGATAGGACAGGCACTCCAGTGCTACTTTCTGTTTAGCCATCAGTTTACAGGCATTTTCGTACATCTGTGTATTGTGAATACCTAAACCACAAAAAATGGCGAAAGCCTCAAAAAGGGATACATCGCTGTCTGTAAACGGAGCACAGTTTTCTTTATTTATAAGTTGGGCAACACCTAAAAAGGAAAATCATTTTTAATATTTCTGTATATATGTAGGGTAAAATTTCATTTAGCGTAGGCGTTCCTATATACAGGGTGTCCCAAAAGTAATGGGACACAGAGCAACAGCAGACTTCTTAAGGCGAAATAATGCGACTTATTCAAACTTGCCTTATCCCAAAATTGATAACAACCAAGATACAGGGTGTGAAAGTTTTTGTATTCGTTTTTTTGCGATTATTTCGTAACGAAACGACATAGCAGCACAAAATTAAAGGTTTAAGGTTTTTTTCTTGAGGTGAGGAATTCAAAATTATCCATGCTTTTTGTGTAACCAGTAGAGGGCGCTATCTACGTCATGCTCCACTTATTTTAGCTGGCATAACTTTGTTTAGGCTTCTTATATCGATCCGACTAATAAAAAAATAAGTTCCTTTGCTTCTTTTACATCAAAAAAGTATAATTTATTGAAGTCGCTAGGAGCAACCATTTTCAAGATAATGGCATTTCATATTTTTAATGCAAGAATGCTAAAATATTTAAAATAATTGTGTATTCGTATTAGTGTTATTTATCACAGCTGGCCTTGATTAAAAACAACGACGTTTCTAAGGCAACAACATGTTACACAAAGTATCATCTGTCAAAGTTATTAATTTTCTAAGTACAATACGCAGATATTATTTAATTTTTTAGTAGTGCCTCGACATAATTTATTTTCCAATGCGGAAATGCGTGGTATGCTTTGTATTTTCGCGCAAGAAAATTTTAACTAGGAGGGGCTGGTTCGTTTCGATAAATAAAGAGGTTTTGAGCTGTCCAAAAAATAAACCACTAGAACAGGATGAAGAGATTTAGTTCAGAAAATCCAGAAGTGAATTTCAGGAGATTGAAGGCAGCTGTAGGTGTAAGTAAATCTTCAATTGTTAGAATATTTCACGATGAAGGCTTGTACCCATACCACTTTACACCCGTACAGTGTTTACTGCCGCCTGATCTTCCAGCCAGTTTTCTCATTTCTTCCAAAACCTGCAAAATACAGATCCAATGTTCTTAAATCGTGTGTTCTTCAAGGACTAGGCGACATTTACTCGACGGGGTGTATTCAATTACCGAAACAGACATGCGTGGGAAAATGAAGACCCGCATTTAGTTGTTGAACATCACTTCCAACACGAGTTTAAGGTCAATATTTGGTGTGGAATTATCGGAAATCATATTATAGGCCCCTTTGAATTACCGCCCACTCTAAACGAAGATTCATATTTGATTTTTTTAGAAAATGAACTTGGAAGGCTTTTAGAAGATGTACCACTAAACGTCCGGCGAAATATGTATTTCATGCAAGACGGGGCGACGGCGTACTTCTCCAGACAAGTTCGAAATTATTTAAATGAACAATTCCCTGAACGTTGGATAGGCCGTGATGGCCCCTTGTCTTGGCCGGCGCGAAGTCCGGATTTTAATCCAACGGATTTCTGTATTTGGGGTTATTTGAAACCCATTGTTTATAACAGTTCAATAAACAACCGTAATGAGTTAAATCAAAAAAATTGTAAATTCTGTTAATCTGCTCAGAAATGATAAAGATCTCTTGTTTAAAGTCTTGACAGTCTTTTGTAAAATGTATAGCGAAATGTATTGAGGTCAATGATGGCCATTTTGAACAATTGATATCACGGCGTTACCATTTTTATTTCTAACTATTTTGTTACTTTTAAATGTTATTAAACTAAGTATTAAATAAAATTTTTGATTAGAATAAAATTAGTAATTCCGTATATGAAAAAGCGTGTTTATTAGAAAAAATTAGTCAACCTTAAGTATCTACATTAACCTTGACACTTAGCAAATGTAGCTGATTTACAATAATTTTAATTCAGAAATTCACCGTTGCTCGATTTTCCGTTGCTTTTGGACCGCGTACTTAGTTTAATTGGACATATGAAATGCCATTATCTCGAAAATGGTTGCTCCTAGTGACTTCGATAAGTTATACGTCTTTGATGTAAAAGAAGTAAAGTAACTTATTTTTTTATTAGTCGGGTCGATATAAGAAGCCTAAACAAAGTTATGCCCGCTAAAATAAGTGGGGCATGCCGTAGATAGCGCCCTTTACTGGTTACACAAAAACTATGGATAATATTGAATTCCTCACCCCAAGAAACCCCAAAACCCTTCATTTTGTGCTGCTATATCGTTTCGTTAAGAAATAATCGCAAAAAAACGAAAACAGAAT
Source organism: Polydrusus tereticollis (assembly GCA_963920685.1). NCBI lineage: Eukaryota > Metazoa > Arthropoda > Insecta > Coleoptera > Curculionidae > Polydrusus > Polydrusus tereticollis. Next base: position 141,921,227 of record OY987328.1, read on the forward strand.
TAAAACTTTGACACCCTGTCCTTGGTTGTTATCAATTTTGGGATAAGGCAAATTTAAATAAATCGCATTATTTCGCCTTAAGGAGTCTGCTGTTGCCCTGTGTCCCATTACCTTTGGGAGACCCTGTATAAACAATTAATTGCTTAGTTTAAAGTCCAAAGTAAAATAAATTAAAATATGATATGAAACCTGATTATAACTTATTAACCTATGATTGTCCTTTGTCCATTCATAATCGGCATGCAAAGTATTGTACTGGCCGATTCTGCATCTCCCTCGCTATGTTTTTCACAAAGCCATGTCCCTACGTCGCCGATGTTTAAAATTTGACCGGTTGAGGCCGCGTAGCCCGCTATTTGAGCTAACGTTGAGCCAGCTAAGTCGTATGACGAGGGTCTACAAAAAAATGAATTGAAACTTATGTGAAATATCCCTTTTCAGCAGGATTACCGCATTAAATCTTAGTTTTTTGACAAATACCAACTTACCTTGATACTAACGTTTTTGTACCACCTTCTCTCAGTTCAAATATTGTTGTGAACTGACTAGGTCTTTTTAAAAACGTTTCAATCATATCATGCTCTGTGACTTGCCCACTGACCATTCGATTCAGCGGTGGATGTCTTTGAATTGCTTTTCCTGGTCTTTCCAATATCCTTTCAAGATGATTCTAAAATAAAATATTAAATTATACAACATAATCCTTTCGAATTGAAATGTGGTGCTCGCCATTGCGTTTTTTTATCTCAGTTTTTTTAACTCAATCCCATGTTTGGGCAAAGCATCTTTGGTAAGTATTGGAAACAATAAACTTTTCGCTAATTTTTTGCACGTGCTCTAATTTAGGCCGCTGATCACAAAGTTTTTGTCGGTCTCTCATTATTCAAATTTTTTTACCTACAGGTGTTCACGATACATGCATAAAAACTCATAATATACACTTTTCCGTTAAAATAAACGAAAACCCTGAAAAATATAAAGAAACGCCGATCATTCGTTAAACGTACTTGCGCAACACTGCACTGTGGCCATATTTACCCAAAGCAATATTTGTATTTTTCCTAATCCGCCCCCTAAAAGGGGCCTGTTTGGGAAACGTCAATCTAAATCAAAGTCCGACATAAAATTCTTGTCTTTTTAAATTTGAAATACTCTACTAAATTTAAAAAAAAACTTGACAGTATTTTATGTATAGCTGCAAGTCGGCAAAACCAACAAAGGAAATCACCGTTTACAATCCTATTTTCAGAATATCACTCGCTTAAAACCCACCAAAAATGTGGCAGCAGTTTTCATCGGTATATTTTACTAAATAAAGCAACAATATTAAATCTAGTTCTAAGAGTTATTTATTTCTCGAGTCATATAAACAGGTACAATATTCAAATTAGTTCCTTTGGTACAACGCCGACTCACCGCTTGGTTACCATTGTATCTGAATATTGTCGCTAATTTCTTATTGGCAAAGAGAAACTATGGCCACCGTTGCCATAGCAACATAGCGTGTCACTAAACGCTAATTGGTTTACCCGGGACACAGGGTAGCGAAGATAGGTAACCGCTTCGTAACGTCGAACGACTAGCTAACAACATCTTGACGAGAGAAGTCCGCTTTCGACGGATTCCGTGGGAACGCTCTATTCTCAGTATGCAAAAGTGTGTTGTTTTCTCCGCTCTGTGAAAAGCGATGTTTCTCTGCTGCCAAATAGTGGCAAAATTCGTTTGTGTGTAACGCAAAGTCGTATTGTGATTCTCTAGGACTTTCTTAAAAAAGTAAAGTATTCGTTTTCCATCGGCTCGCGACATTTTTAGTCTAGTATTGAAAAGTTCCTATTCATCAAGTGTCATACATCCGCAATTTAATAATAATAATAATAATAATAATATAATAATAATACAAGGAGTGGCATGACGCAGTGGCCAGGATCCTACACCAGGTGTTAGCGGTGAAGCTACAACTTGTCCAAAACGAGAAGATCCCATATTATAAATTCACACCACAGACGATCTTAAATAACAACCACTATGAGATGTAGGTACTGGGATCAGACCATTCTTACTGACCAGACGGTAGCCCACAACTTGTTGTGGTAGACAAGAGGGTCAGGAAAACGACTTTGATAGATGTAGCTATACCAAATAACAATAACCTTCTGAAGCATGCTGAGATAATAGCGAAATATCAGGAGCAAATAAGAAAACGGTGGAATATTGGCATCGAAATCATGCCGATTATTGTTTTAACAACAGAAGTAGTTTCAAACAAGCTTCTGGAAAACATCAGAATACTAGATGTACCTCAAGATCTCTACAAGGATATGCAGAAAGTAGTGCTACTTGCAACAAGCCGAACAGTCAAGAAATATATGGGTAACCAAAGAAGAACCTCACGGGCCCAATAACACGAAAAGGGCCTCCACAGAGCTCAATCCTTTTGTTATCGGTGATATCTGGGATGAGTGAATGTTTTCGTAGAGGGAGTGCATGACAGGTCTCGCGACCTGTCAGAAAATCATAACAATAATAATAATAATAATTAAAAGATAAGTCGGAAAAAGAAGGTCTGGGTAAAGCCATGGATAACTCCAAGAAAAAATTTAAGAGCCTCAAATATTTTGCTTAAACAATTATCATGTGAAGTTCCTTCAGCTTGCAGAAGTCATGTGAAAATGTCGAAAAATCTATTTGAAAGTCTTCGAACGTTCCACAAACATTCCTATTTTTCATATACAGGGTGAGTCGGGAGGAATGGGCCTAACTCTAGGGGTGTAATCTATGAATCAAAATAATCAGAAAAAACTCAAATGTTGTTATCCAATATTCATTTGTTTTCAAGTTATAAGGCAAAAACAAAATATTGCATTAATATAGCTTCCCTGTAATAAATGTTATTATTGTTTGCTTTTGATTGTTGTGCTATCACTATCCTATTAGTGTCAGTATAAAATGTTACATTGATTCACCGTTAACTTTCGGATTTGTATCATTTTAATTTTATAAAATGCCACACATTTATTCACATCTCGAATACGCCATGGTTTTTATTTATGGTTTGTGTAATGAGAATGCTACAGCGGCTGCTGAAGAATATCGTGAACGATTTCCACATAAAAGAACACCGAACAGAAAGGCCTTTATCAGAGTTTTCAACAAACTCTACGAGACTGGAACGCTTCCAAGTGCTAATGTAACATCCGAACGAGCGATCCAACAGGATTTAGAAAAAATAGAAAATGTTCTAGCTTTAGTAGAACAAGATGCGATGACAAGCTCATGAAGAATTGGAATTCAGTTGGGGATTCCCCAAAATAGAGTGATCAATACGCTTCACGAGCAAGGCTTATACCCGTACCATGTACAGCGTGTACAGAATCTTCAACCTGAAGACTACGCCAAGCGTATGCAATTTTGTGAGTGGATAATTAATAATCGTCATCTTTTACCGCACATACTTTTTACTGACGAAGCTACATTCACCCGTGACGGCATCAATAATAATCGAAACTCCCATGTATGGTCGGACGAAAATTCTCAGATAATAGTCGACACAGGATTTCAGTAAACGTGTGGTGCGGCATGATCGATAATAATTTAATTGGCCCTTTTCTTTTGGAAAATCGCCTTACAGGGGATCACTACTTCAGGGGTTTGGATTGGTCGCGGTGGTCCTATTAGTTGGCCTCCTGGATCGCCAGACATCACGCCGTTGGACTACAATTTATGGGGTTGGTTAAAAACTAAGGTTTACAAAGTAAAAGTAGATGCTAGGGATGCATTAATTAGACGCATTAGGAATGCTGTACTCAATATTAAAGAAAGGCACGAATCAATTAGAAGATTCACGCGCGCCCTTCGTAAACGAAGCAGGAAATACTTGGAAGTCAATGGCGGTATTTTTGAAAATTTACTAAACCAATGATTTATTTAAAACAATGTTAATGTTGGATATTTTGGTTTAACAATATTATTATTTTATTTTACGCTGTAACTTGAAAGCAAATGAATACTGGATAACAACATTTCAGTTTTTTCTTATTATCTTAATGAATAGATTACACCCTTAGAGTTAGGCCCATTTCTCCCGACTCACCCTGTGTATCTAAAAATGTTAGGATTATTTCATCCGATCGTCTACTCGACGCCATTTTCTCATTCAACTACGCCTGCAGTGCCTCGAAAATGTGTTTGCACGTCAAATTTATTGTTGTTTAAGTTCTAGCTCGCATGAAAGTAGACCGCCCCATCAACAAAACTTGCAAACTAATTCTTCGTGTACAACCCGTTGAAGAAGTAGCTAAAACTCACTTTACATTGATCAAGTACCTACTTACGGAAGCAAAACTTGCCTAATGTAAATTCCGCATTACCTTAGGTAACCCTAAAATTTCTTTCCGCGCGGGTGACTCAAAGGGATAACCATACATAGTATTTCTTGTATTTTTTTTTTACTTAAATGAATGAAATAAAATAATGCTTTGGCATTTTTATTGATTGCAGCTGCAGCATTTAATTTAATGATTAATTGGTTCATAAATCGGGCCATAACTGTATAATTAAAACGTTTTCTTTTAATTTTCTTTTTATTATTGAATTTGCTTGGAAAATTAAGTTCACTGGCAAAAGTCTCGTTTTAATTATCTGATTAGATATCAACATACAACTTTAATGAGAAAATATTCCGCGTTGGCGGTAATTTTAATTAATTTTCAGGCCTTTTTATACTTGTTTCAGAACCGTATTGCCGTAATAAATAACAAATTTAAATAAAAAATTATAATACAACCTTATTAAAGTATAATCTCGAAAAGGCCAACCAGGAAATGTGTTTCAAGAAAAAGTGCGTTCTTGTTTTAATTAACTGGCAAGGGATAAAGATTAAATATGCGAGAAAACGAATCCCTGGGCAGGCGGAAAAATTTCATAAAAAAATTAATTAACCTTTCCTTGGTGCTTTTAATTTTGCACTGTAAAATATGTATCCTGTATATTTTAAATTACCTTACTTATTTACGAGCGCAAAGAGAAGCAATTACGTAAAAAAACAAATAAAAGGGTTTCATCGTGATTTAGATAGGAATAGAACTCTGGCCTTTTCTAAATAATTGCATATTCTACAGTGCTTTTAAAATCCGGGGCCTAGAATTCTACTTATTAGACTTTCAACTCTATGCTTTAGACCGATGTATGCGAGAAGTAACAAAAAAACGCGATTGTAGTAAAAGAATTGCTAATGGACGAATAATGCTTAGCCGAGCAAGAGAATCCAACAACTAATCATACTCAAATCAAAAAAGTGTCCATATTTCTTTAAGAGACCTGAATATAATATTCAAGCAAAAGAACCAACACAAAGTCTCGGTCTAAATAAATTTAATATTTAATAAAACGAATCGGTAACATGTTTCACCTTTAAGGCATCATCAGACCTAAAAAGAAGTCAATAATCATGCATATAAGTAAACAAATCTCCTAGTAAACCTACCTGATACACCAAAAACATTAAAAAAATAAAAAAAAAATAAAAATATATAACAAAAAAAATAGATAAACGTTAAAATTACATCATTACATGACAGTCAGAACTTAAACTAAGAATTGTATAATATAAACAAAAACGGTATAACAAAAACTAAAAGTATAAGGTTCGTTAAATAAGTCCAAGGTATATTGAACGGGGGAAGATGCAGTCACCTAGAGAGCAAACTCAGCCCAAAGTGTAACAGCCATCAACACAAAGTAAGAGAGTACCAAAGTACCGGCATCAAAAACGTCAATCTTGTCAATCGAAAGAATTTGGCGGACCGGGGAAAATTTATAGGTTAAATGTTGGTCACTAGCAGTCCGTTGTTAGTAATTTAAGTTGTTAATAATAAAATAGGGCTCGAAATTAAAGAAAAAAAGACCAACAAATTTTGAAAACATCTATTCAACTAAAAGCTCCCTTGAGTTCTCAAATTACTTATATATATGGAACTTCCACCAGACGCGAGATTGATATCACTTGATGTGAAGAATTTATTTCCCAGCATTCCTCCAGCTGATTGCATCAATTTAGTTGATAGATTGCTAAGGAAGAAGGGTTTGCTCAACTTATGAATTTCAGACTCGACCTTGTTATTATCTACAGTTCTAGAACAAAACTTCTTTCAATTTAATCAGAGAATGTTTAAGCAACGGTCAGAATTGGCAATGGGTTCTCGTCTTTCCCCACTTTTGAGCGAGGTGTTTATGAACGAATTAGAGAGCAAAATCATGAATAGTAGATTAGTATAGAATAGTTTGGAATGGCAGTGATTCAGATTTAAGAGATTTTCTCAGTTTCGTCAACGATCTACACCAGAATATTGAATTTACACTTGAGATCGAAAATAATGGGCAATTACCTTTTTTATATTTGCTGTTGATAAGATATAACAACAAAATTAACTTTGAAGTCTATAGAAAACCTACATTCACAGATAACATTATTCAGTACGATTCAAATTCTCCCTTTTCTCATAAGTTTGCCACCTTCAATTCTCTTTTCTACCGACTTCTCAAGCTACCTTTGTCTAGAGATGCGTTCACTAAGGAATTTAATATAAAAAACTGCCCTTTGAGATTAATCAATAAACTTTATTATAAGTTTGTAAACAAATATAAACTAACCTATAATATCATACATGCCAATACACAGGATCACAAAAATTATAAAGCTCTAACTTATTTCGGCAACATTTCCTCACAACTAGCACAATTTTTTAAACTTCACAACATCGCAGTAGCTTTCAGGACCAGGGACACTCTTAAGCGACATTTAATCAACACTAAAGATAAAGTGGACCCTCTTTTAAATTCAGGAGTTTATTCGCTATATTGTGGAGATTGTCCGGCGGTGTATGTCGGTCAATCTGGCAGGAGAATCGCCAGCAGAGTTCATGAATATCTTGGCTTATTTGAAAAATAACAGAGCACTAATATAACCAACACTAAGTCTGCTCTTGCGAACCATCTACTTGAATCAAAACACCAGTTCTCGCTATCTGAAAATGTTTTGCATGAATGTCACAAGAGTAAAAAACTAGATCTATTAGAAAAACTAGAAATAACGAAAGCTAAAAAGACCGCTATTCTTACCTGCGTTAATTAAGTCTTTAATTTCGTGCCTTATTTTATTTTTAACAACTTAAATTACTAACAACGGACTGCTTGTGACCAACATTTAACCTATAAATTTTCCCCGGTCCGCCAAATTCTTTCGATTGACAGCATTGACGTTTTTGATGCCGATACTTTGGTACGCTCGTACTTTGTGTTGATGGCTGTTCAATTTTGGGCTGAGTTTGCTGTCTAGGTGACTGCACCTTCCCCCCGTTCAATATACCTTGGACTTATTTAACGAACCTTATACTTTTAGTTTTTTGTTATACCGTTTTTGTTTATATACAATTCTTAGTTTAAGTTGTGACTGTCATGTAATGATGTAATTGTAACGTTTCTCTATTTTTTTTGTTTTATATTTTGACATTTTTATTTTTTTTTTATTTTCTTAAGTGTATCGGTAGGTTTACTAGGAAATTTGTTTAATTTTATGCGTGATTATTGACTTCTTTTTAGGTCTGATGATGCCTTAAAGGCGAAACATGTTACCGATTAGCTTTTTTTTATTCAGACCGGGACTTTGTGTTGGTTCTTTTGCTTAAATAATCACACTCAGCTTAGTTATTATGAAGATAGCAAGACAATTTTTCAACATGATAGAGCTCATAGTACAGTAGCTGTTACCCAGCTTTTAATGGTAAATTTCTAGGTCTTTTTGGGTAAGTTAAATGGTCAGCGCGAAGCCCTGATGGTTCGCCTTTAACCTATTTTTATTGGAGCCGTCTCTCCTCGAAAGCGTTCGATATGTTAGTGGCAGACCAGACAATGTAAATTACCGAGATTTTACGTACTCCCGCAGCAGCTACCGAATTTTTGAATACATTTCAACGATAGTCTGAGTCTTTCCATGGATCAATTTGAAGGTCACTGAAAAATTTATTTAGAACCTTACATTTGTACAACTGTTGCTTTTCTTCAAATACATTTTTGCATTTATTTACTTGTGTGGATGTTACTTTTGTAAAGGATGGTTCTTAAGTCACGACGAGATTTAAACTTCTAATAACTTTTTAGTCAGATAATAAATACATATATATTTATTTTTTTTTAGGATTTGTGATAAAGATGAATCGGATTTGTCATGGAGAAGTTTGGCAACAGCGAATCAAAATCATCGAGATATTTTGAAAATCATCGATCCATTATGAATACTCAACGAGCCTATCGCCTACAATATGACCCGCGGGGATCCCTGGGAATCAACCGTTCGTCGTTCAGTCCAACGTTTTAGACCAGATGGTGTGACAGTATCGAAGAAGAACCAACAATATCGACTCGCAGACGATTACAACAATAAGGCGTAAAAAGCGCTGGAGTGATGTCACTCGTCAGTGAGGCTATAGAATCCGACCAAAGGAAACAATTATAAAGGTAAGTTTAGATCTAATAATAAAGGATTAGTGATTACGTATATGGCCCATAAGGAAAAATGAGGGCGTGTCATATTTTACCCAACTTTAAAAATTTATTGTAAAGCCGTATTAAGAAGTGCTGGATAAAGAAACGTTAAGTTAGACACAGCTCTTTCAAGTACATTTTATAAAAAGTCAGAACGTCGCGGTTGGAACAAATCCATTTAAAGTCCATGTGTTTTGTTTTCGAAAAAACGCTCAGACCCGTCAACTTTTTATTCTCGTTGTGCATTTTTTGAAGCTTATTTCATGTATACAGTTTATGCCTCTATTTTATACTATTTTTTTTTTGGATTCTGCATAAAATTCTAAATATACTTCATCAAATATGTTATGTACTTAAATTCAGCCGCTTGCGAGGAAATCGATATCCGGATTTTAACAGATTTTTTTTTATTATTACTTAAATCATGAACACTGTTGTAAATAAAGCCTTTGGTTGTTAGGTTGTCACATTGACAGTGACGATTGTCCCCTGATTTGAGTAGTTTTGCCTCTCAAATCAAAGTGTCTGGCAAAAGTTATTTTGATAATCTTGTAATTTTAAAAAATGGTACGCTTAAGTGAAAGAGAGCAAATAGAAATATTAATAATGATTAGTTGTGGAGATGCGCACACAAATGGAAGTTTGCGAAGTCTTCAATAACAAGTATCTTTGCAGAGAACCGATATCTCTATCTACTGTCAGTAAAATAGAAAAACAACTAGAGATTAAGGTCACGTTAGGGACAATTATACGAAAGGCAAAACATCCATCTTAAAGTATTTAGATATAATTTGTAGAATTCCATTCTTACAAATTCCATTCTTACAAATTCCAATTGGTTCATGAACTCAATGAAGATGATTCAGACAGGGGAGTCCAATTTTGCGAGATAATGATGAATATGTGCAATAATCATCCACAGTTTTCGAAACTAATCGTATTTTCGGCTGAGGCAACGTATTGTTTAAATGGAAGTGTAAACAAATAAAACTGTCGGTATTAAGCTACAGAAAATCCACGCTGGACTATGGAATGTCACACCCAATATCCTCAAAAAAGTAATGTTTGGGCCGGCATTGTTGAAAATAGAATTTTGGCACCCTTTTTTATTGACGGAAATTTGACTGGTGAAACATATTTAGAATTTTTAGGAAATGATCTGCCAGACGGTTGGTGTAGATCATTTCCAACACTTGATAAAGTGACTTTTAGTTTCTTTTGAATTTTCTTTTCTTTTCGCTAATAAATAATGTGTTGTTGTTTTAAGTCAAAACGCAGTTTTCTCGCAAGCGGCTGAATTTAAGTAAAGTATATACGAAGTCAATCCGAACAAAAAAAAACCGAAGTTCGGGTTATAGGCGGCAACTTCTTTCAGAAGCATGGGCGGCGTGCAACACTATGAATGGAAAATATATTACAACATTAAATAATTTTTATTTTGTGTATACAAAACCAATTAGAATAGCATGAGAAACTATTGAGGTCGGCATTGTGGGGCAGCATTTAAATTATTCCCAACTTATTCCCAATAATTTTCATATACCTCCACGGATCTATTTTTTTTTAAATTGACATTATATATAGTGACTAAAAACACATTCCCGTTTATCATTATATTTTATTTTATGTGAATTTGATAAAATGTCAAAATTCACTTTCCAAATTTCCAGAGCTTGAATTCGTATTTGGGGATATAATAATGGGATCCACTGCCGGTAAAATACAATATTCATCCTCTTTCTCTATGACATCCTCCTTCTCTATGATATGCTGGATATATTTCATTCATATACCACTGTCGTTTACTTGATCAAAAACTGTCCTTAAATTTCCAAGTACAAATGCATATATTTTCAATTGCAATATTTTCTCAGTTTTTTCTTGACTGCAGCCCAAATAATCTCGATTGGATTGAATATACAGTAATAGGGGGAGGCGTAAAATAGTATAACCATGTGTTTCGCATACTTTGTCGATTAAATATTCCTTTTTAAAGTTCTCTTTTTTATAGCTTCCAATAACACCTTTTTTCTAGCATTTTGAGGAATTTTCATGTTTCTATTTTCCAAGAATTGCATCCTTCTTTGTGCTACTGTTAGAAACATTGTTATGTAGACGCGAATGATAGAATGCATTGTTCATATCAATAACAGAATTAGGGGATAGATTTGGTAGCAATTGTACAATAACTTCAATAAACCATTTTTCGAATAGACTGGAGGTCATATCTTTACGGTAATCAGCCGATGAGTGCTTTATATTTTTGGCCAACAATAATAAAGCGTTAGGAACAATGTAGTATGATAACTCGATTATCGCGAGAGCAATATCAATTTAGTGTGCACTTATTTTTATCATCCACCCAACCATATACACTATCTCCCTTTTTGGCGGTATACCTTAACTTTACGTAAATATTCTTGCCGCCATGCTACGATACGAGACGATTCCATTATACCATTCTTTTGTTCAATCTTTTGAAACCACAACCTAGCAGAATACTACGTAAGTTGTCCAGCGATTTATATTCATAATCAGAATAATCCCGTAACTTATCCCGAATCATTTCTAATTTCGGTACTTTGTTTTCCTCGTCAAATTTATATACAACTCGGCATATAACTTCTTTGTTACCATTATCACTTTTTTAAGCTTCTGATTAGCTCTTTTTCGCTTTACGAAATCGTCGATAATAACTCCTGCTCTAATAACTGTGAGGATTGTAGTTCGAGCAAGTTTAGTGAGCTCACAAATCCTTTTTAATACTTCGTTTTGGGAGGCCCCAGGACTTTCACTTTTTAAGCAGGTGTAAATATTTAAAATAAGTCTCTGGGTTTGAACATGTAAATCTTTATTACAAAATTCCGACGGCTCCGCCATAGAATTGGCTTCCACATTATTTGTTTCATTATCAGATACATCAAAAGCTCGTCACAACGTTATCTTGATTAAATATTTAAATAACAACAAGAACGGTAACAACAACAAAACAATTTACAAAAACACGACACTTAATAGCAACAGTAACAGCAGCAACGGCAACAACAATAAAATAACTTAGGAAACACTACACTCGGGCACACTTTTAAGATACTTTCTAAAATTTCGAATAACGAATAAAAGAATAAACTAAATTTACTTCCCCCCTATTTTGATACTTAAAAAATATACTACACCACTGTCAGGGGCAACAGGTAAAGAAACGCAGTGGAACAGACATTTTTGGGCGTTATTTTATTTTTTCTCCACCAAAATTATTTCATCAACTAGAAGCGGCCGGCGGGGGAACGCGTGGTCGAGAAAAAAATCATACGCGGTTTTAAATAAAATTAGATAATTTTTATTTACAATTTATTGGTAAACTTAGCAGACCCGGTACATGACTTTTTTTTAGCTGTTCGGATTGACTTCGTATAGACTATATATGACATATTTCATGAATTATGTTTAGAATTTTATACAGAATCAAAAAAAAAAAAATTATAAAATGAAATAACCTTCAAAAAATGCACAACAAAAATAAAAAATCGACGGGTACTAGCGTTCTTTCGAAAACAAAACAGATGCATTTTAAATGAATTTGTTCCAACCTTTACGTTCCCACTGTATAAGTTCTTTAACCACTTGAATAAATAAAACAAATTAATAAGAAAATGTTAGTCATACAATTATCAGTCATGTTCAAATTAAAACACATGGCAATAATACTTCAATCAATGGTGAATGCATAATTTCTGTAACTAGTAACGAAGATTCTTGATATGCAGTAACGAACAAGAAAATAAGGCAATTACTAAACAGTTTCTAGTTAACATTCGTTTATTTAATTGTGATTGTTTCACCAGAGAAAACACTCGTAATGTCGGCAATAACAGTTAATTTCTTCCTATTCGGTTTCACCATGGCAAATTACTTAAACTTGTTTCTAATCCGGTTCAAATTACTGCACTTAATCCATCTGTGATGTTTACCTGAGTTGCGTTTAATACGTACTTAACTTTTCTGAAACTTTCAGCTATGCCAACCATGTTATAACTAAAATTGCTGACTCATACAAAACTATGGGCGTTGTAATCAGAGTATATGTTGTTTCATAATAAAATGTCAATATTGAATCTGTGCATGATTTTAAGACTAAATGTTCATATTAAAGGTCCGTAACCGCTTTATTTCTAAGATACAGGGTGTTGAAAATTTAAAGAAAAATCGCCATTTCTTTTTTATGGTTGATACCGCATTAGATATTATTTTTAATTACAGTACTTCTTACTAACTATTGTGAGTACTAACTAGACACAGAATACGTTTTTTTCAAAAAAATTATTTGTTCTACTACTACGAGTTAGCGATATTTTTAACGAAAAAATTATACGCTACTGTTTTCTTTAACAGTAAATATCATTTTCGTAGAGGAGAAGGTCCAAATATGGACCATATTTTACTTTTCGGAAATATTTAGTACTTTTTGTGGATTAACAAAACTGTAATTTGGGAAATAAATCTCTACACTGAGAAAACTAAATTGGCTGATTCAACAGTCACGTGACTGTCAACGGTGAGATGTTTGTTTCAATTAAAAAACTATTGGGGTAATTATTTTTACGCGTTTAAAGCAACATTTTAAATTTGTTAAACTTTGACTGTTGGAACAAGAATTAAATTTTTGATTCAATTATTACTTTTCCATTAAAGTAAATATTATATAACTTGTTGAGTTGATGCTAGCGAAGATGTTAAGTGAAATAATAACAACATTATCTCAAAATGTTAATTGTTTAATTCAACAGTTCAGACTGTTACTTCTACCGCTGGCACTACTGGGCTAATGCCGCCCATCTTGTTTCGCACTTGTCTTCTGTCGCTTGTCGACGTATGATGTGTGTATACACGACGCCATTGCATTCTAGCAAAGAAAATGATAATCATATTCTTTGATTCGAGTGAAGTTTGGAATTTGAAAGCTAGGAGTGTTGTTATTAATTATTAGGTACAATTATAAGGTAAGAAATATTAATTGTTAACTTATTTACCATTAATTAATTTGCTTAAAATCATCCAAAACTTCCCTGCTTTAGGTTAGCTGTGTTCATATTTGCATATTATGTACCTACCAAATTTACTTGTTCTAAGTTTCTTAGATACGCTATACCTAATATGTGTTGCAAAATATTTTGTATTTACTTATATACTTAAGAATCAGAGGGGTTACTTAATTATCCTTCTTACTTAACTGGGAATTTAATTTAATTATGGGTTTATCCCGTTAGTTATGCTGATGTTTATATTTCCATACAATAATTTGAAAAATATCAAAATTGGTTTTGTCGAAAATTTTTCTCGCCCCGTTATCAAATAATAAAACAGCAATGGCGTACACATTTGTTATTTTGCTTAAAAATTATGATACCCTGTATCTTCAAAATCAAGCAGTTGCGTGTATATAATTAGCATTTCGTCTTAAAATCATGCAAATATTAACTCCCTTTAATATTGACATTCAATTAGGAAACCCCTGTACCTATATTGGGTTCACCTCAGTATGCAAGTATCTTGGATAAATTCTTAAAGTATTTGTTTTACAGGAGATTTGCCCTTATCCTGAAAAAGGTTTAAACCACCTTGATTGAGTTGCTAGCTCAGATACCCTTTTCAGGCAGACACTAAAACATGTTTTGTTTAAAATTTCCTAGATTAAACCAGTATAAATTAAAATTTTTTCATTATATCGTATCGTGTTTAACAGGACAGTAATATAAATGTTTTTACTGCTATGCTTACGAAAATAAGTACCTATTAATTTTTGCTTGATAGTAACTTTATATTATATACTTGCTATATTTTTAATTATTGTCTTATGTATTCCTGTGTCTGTACATGAATAGAGTGGTTGACACTGTTCAAATTAATAATTAAATTAATTATTATGTAGTATTTCATTATCCCTAAATCTAATTCAAGAAGAACATCAAATGGTTTCATTTCCCAGAGAGAACTAGCCATAAGATAAAGTTTAAAATCCCTCAATTGCTTGAAGGGTCCTTGTGAAGTTTTACAAGGCACTCAAAGGTGTGGTGGTCAAATAGCTATAGTTTTTTTTCTGCAGGAATTGACTATTAAAAACTTATCATGACTCGAATTGGCATTAACCTTATATCCTGTTTTATTCAAATTTTGCTGTACATTTAATTTAAATGTAATTCTTGAACCCTGAAGTAATGACATTAATTTTGAACATTGGTTCAACTGCGTATTTTAGATGTATAATTTAGAATTCTCGAGGGACAAGTTACATAAAGAACTTTTTCTACGCTCGTTATAAAAACTCGACTTTTTCTCACCATTATAAATGCATAAAGCACATATTTTTTTAACATGTTAAAAAAACTAGATCAGAGTGAAAAAAAGTTCCATAACTTGAACTATCCTATGAAGTCATTCGTTTACGGTCGTAGAAAACATATTGTATGAAACTCGTGCATAAAACGTGTTTTTTCAGTCCTGAGAGTTGCGGCATGCGCGCAAACTTCCCAATTGTGAACAAAAGTACTACTTTATGCTGTTGTTGCATAAAATACTTTTATTTTATATAGATATTTACGCAAAGAAGTAAAACCCTTAAAATATTGTAAAAGACGACGAGATGATTGTCTTTAAGTGAAATACAAAACAAACTTGTACAATTCAATTAAGCTGAGATGAGAGAAAAATTAGTATTTAATAGCCCATACCGACCATACACCAATGAAACTTTTATAAACCTCTACATAAAGGACATTATTGGTATAACGTTCCATAAAGCTTATTTAGTTTAGGTCATAAAGCGTGGTTGTAACTACAAAAACCCTAAAAACACTCTTAATTCTTTTTAACGTCCTGGCTACAAAATTTTATATAATACGTTGCCGGCCATATAAAACGTTAAACAAATAAACCTTATTTTCGTTTAATTGCATTGAATTAATGCTTTTGTACGGTAACATTTAGTGTGGAGTTTGGGATTTTCGAAATAACCCATTAAACTTTATATTATGTTAATTTAAAGCACCAGCAAACATATATTAGCAATAAAATTTCCCAAACAAAATGTATTTTTTTGCAAAGCTAGCGTAAAAACTTAATGGCTCTTAACAGAACAATGTGTAATCAGTCGGGATAAACTGGCAGCCCATCTGACTGGCTGACTGGACTAGATATGAATTTTTTTTAAAAGGCAAAATCATGAGCGACTTACGTTGCGTTACTACCAGTACATTTAGATTTTTTATTTTTCAATTTTGTGGGTTTATAGGTCATAATATATGAATAAAAGGTTAGTTTAAGTTCACGTTTCGGTTTATTTCATATTTAAATCATCATCAAAACTGAAATGAAAGTTAGAAAATGTGGTGCGGAAATGTGGGGTATTTTTTTTTTTTTAATGTGAATCATTTCTTTTATATTTTTTTCTATAGTTTGTGTATGGTCCAAAATGTCAGTATTATTGAAATCAAAATTGTGTAGATTGTCATTTGCATGCTTTGCTAAAGCGGTGTATGTTTGGTTGGTGTTCCTTATGCTGTATTTATGTTCATATATTCTGTTTTTTAGGTATAGTTTAATTTGTCCAATGTACGTCATTGGACAATCCAAACAGTTTATTTTATACAGTATGTACATAAAGTAAGGAACAAATTCATTATTTAATAATCTAAAAACATTTCGTAAAAATCCTCGGTCACGTATGTAATAATTTTTAATTGTGCATATTTTGACTTATAAATTTATTATACAGGGTAACTTATGTAGTAGATATGACATTATCGACGATTTTTTTAAATGGAAACCCCTATATTTTAGTTCAGATCTGTAATTTCCAAGATTAGCTGATTTCAAAAACATAACACACTTAGGGCCTAAAATTGATAGCTTCGTAGGTACCTACAGGGCAAAAAATATTTTGTTAAAAGTATTTTTAATTTAAAAAATTAAAAAAAATGAAATAAGCTATTTAATTAAGTGTTGAAATTGTCCTCCTTGTGCCTGGCAGTACCCCAAGCGACTAATAAACTCTTGTTGGACTTTTATTATGGTTTCTTCTGAAATATTCTTACATTCTGTTGTTATTCGATTTTCTAAATCATTAATATTGGCAGGTCTTATTTTATAAACAACATTTTTCAGGTGATCCCACAAGAAGAAGTTCAGTGGTGTAAGGTCTGGAGACCTAGGCGGCCATTCAATAGGCCCATGTCTTCCAATCCACCAGTTCGGAAAAACTTGATTGACATAATGGCGCACTACTGCTGCATAATGTGGAGGTGCGCCGTCTTGTTGATACCACAAATTTTCACATTTAGAATTGCAGGATTATTTCTACTCAGATATAAGTTAACTAACGTAAGGATAAGAAAGTCATGAAGAAACTGAAGGTAATTTATCCCGTTTACATTGTTGTCAAAAAAATATGGCCCAATAATTTTGTTTTTCACTATACCAGTCCAAACATTAATTTTTTGAGGATATTGAGTATGATGCTCACGCATCCACGTGGGATTTTCTAGTGCCCAATATCTACAGTTTTGCCGGTTTACTTCACCATTTAATTTAAAAGTAGATTCATCCGAAAATAGGATATTTTCAAAAAACAAAGGATCTGCGTTACATATTTCCATTAATATTTGACAAAACTCCATCCTACGATCTGGATCATCTTCATTCAACTCATAAACCAGTAGGATTCCATTTTTCTACCGTTAATAGGTTATAAACGGACGCTGTTATGGGGATCTTCTTCTATAGCCAATAAAATATTAAATTTTTATCATCCGGAATAGCTGGACGGCCTTTTCTGGGAAGATCTTCCACAGAACCCGTTTCTCGAAATTTTGTTTTAAGTTTACTCACAGTTGATCTAGTGATTGGTCTTTCTGGATACTTAGCATTCAACAAAATGCAAACTTCTTGTTGGCTACGAATCCTATCACCATATCCAATCATCATAAGAATTTCTATTCTTTGTGAGATAAACGCATAGTAACTAAATATTAAAATTAATTTTATTACTTCTACTAAACATACTAGAAGAATTCAATATAATGACAGCATAATGTCATTATCTAAATACCATAGTTACATACCAGCAAATAAGCCTACTTAAAAAAAACATAACAGCAAATAAGCCTACTTTTAAAAAAAATGTATCTTAAATAAAATTATTTGTTCTACCCTGTAGCTACGCGACAATCAATTTTAGGCCCTAAGTGTGGTATGTTTTTGAAATCAGCTATTCTTGAAGATTACAGATCTGAACTAAAATATAGGGGTTTCCATTTAAAAAAATTGTCGGTAATGTCATATCTACTACATGAGTTACCCTGTATAATAAATTTATAAGTCAAAATATGCACAATTAAAAATTAATATATATGTGTCCGAGGATTTTTACGAAATGATTTTAGATTACTAAATAATGAATCTGTTCCTTACTTTATGTACACACTGTATATTACATTTGCTTAATTTAGTGTAGGGATGGTTGTTTTTAATTTTGTATAAAGGGTTTTTGTATTATCAGATGGTTTATCAACATATTTATTTTGTGCGGTTTAAGTACGTTTCTAATTTTTGTATTGATTTCTGGAATGTGAGGTAGTGAGATAAAGTTATTTTCTTTTGGTGTTTTTTGATGCCGTCTCACTTTACACTAATATGCCAATCGAACTTGCTATTAAAAGTATAAAGAAAAGCTTGATCTCCATAAAACTTTATACTATGGTTCCAGAAGATAAACTTATTAAAACCACTATATTACGTATAACGTCAATTTTCTTTCAAACGAATTTTTTTCAAAAATTTTTGGCTTAACAATAGGATCACCCATTTCCGTACTAGTAAGAGCAAATCTTGTAATGGAGCATGTGGAAACGAATGTACTAAATAACCTTACTTATAAACCATATTCCTTTAAAAGATTTGTTGACGATTGCATTCCTTGCATCCCAAAAAATAAACTTCAATACACCCTTCAAAACTTCAATTCTTTCCACGAGAAACAAAATTTTACACACGAAACAAAAAAAAAATAGATCAATAAACTTTCTAGACATCAACATATCTTACGATAAGGATGGTAAAATCATTACTAATTGGTACTTTAAGCTCGCTTGGTCTGGTAGATACTTAAAGTTTAACTCATAAACCCCTGATATATATAAAAAGAAAGATCGTGACACAAAGCAATGTTACAAAATGGGTTGTACATGAATCTCTAAAAGAACAGTTACTTCATCCATACCATGCTCACAAGGTATACGCTACGTCTGCGGATGATTATTTAGCAAGACTTTAATACTCCAACTGATTTATAACGCAACATAACATTAATCTAAATTTTTCTAACCTTATTTTGTTTACCGATGAAGCCGGTTTTACAAGAGATGGCATAATAAACTTAAACAATTTACATTTCTGCGCTGATGAAAATCCGCATGCCATAATTAACACCAAGAAAGGTTTATGGTAAATGTGTGGGCTGGCATTATCGGAAGTAACCCTATAGGTCCATTTGTTTTGGATGAAAGACTTAATGATGAAATTTATTTACAATTTTTGCAGCAAAATTTGAATAATTTATTGAAAAACGTGCCTCTTGATAGAAGAATGCAAATGTGGTAAAGTGTGTTCACGAATATAAGAAACCGACCTAAATGACTGCTATTATTAGGGTATTCAAAATATAATAAACAACAATATACCAGTTCTGTGAAATGATATGGGCGTAATAAATTTTAAGTACCGTACTCAGGTAAATAAAAATGCGGATAAGCTAGGGTACTTTTTAATTTTAGTCTGTCAACGTACACTGTTGAGTTTAGTTTGTTTTTTGAAAATGTTTCGTCCTTGGTGTTCTAGTGAGATTTGTGAAAACAATGAAACTGAATTAAATAACAGAGTGCATTTATCAATAGATGCCAAACAGATTATAAAGAATGTATTTTTGACATTAATGTCGCGCGGAAATTTGTGCCCTAAAGAAGTTGTAAAGGAAACGGTTTTACTTACAAAAAAATCCTTTTCCACAGTTTGAGAATATCTGACAAAAGTAAATGAATGCAGAACTGAAGGTAGGCCTGCACCTACCTTAGTTTTTCTTCTATGACAATTTAGGGTTATTTTGACTTCCTTTGCATGATCCCGAGAAATTAGGAGGTACTTACCGGACACCCCGTATAGGAGCCGCCACTGGTAAGTATACAATCAGAGTTTTACCAACCATGACCCATGACATATGCCGCTAAAAGGTGGACAATCACAGATGGACTTAGAAAATTAGTGGTATTAGATTGCAAGATCCAAAGACCAAACAATAGATAAGAGAAAAAGCAATATGACATATGAGTCTAATAAGATTGAGCAAAAGGAGAAACAGCCAAACCCATATGATCCGTCACTACGGCGGGTTTTCAAGAGTTCGTCTCGCGCTAATGGGGGCAACCAGGTTAGTTCAAGGGTTAAGTTACATTGTCGAGACTTTGAAGACGTAGTTCAATATACTGTTCTTAGCTTACGGATGTTCGTAATAGGTCTTACATCTCACCCATCCTCTCTCTTTCTCTCTATCTATAAGTCTTCCGTCTAAAACCCGTTGCTGACGACTAGCTTTCGCGCCTAAATAATTTTGAAACGACACGCTTAATTCCCCCGACAAATTCGAAATTAACGAGAAAAGCTACCTGTGTTAAATAAATACCAAATCTTACCGAAAGCTCCCTTAAGTATACAAATATTTATGTTCAATTTACTTACCGCCTCGCAGCAATCAAGATCCAAAAGGTAAACCGCACAGCGCTCGCATTTCAGTAAATCTTGAGCCTCCCTCATTATTTTCGTAACCAGGCATTCTAAATTGTTTTGCTCCTCGAATATACTGCGGGCCAGATTTAACAGAATCTGAAACAAAAGAAAAGGAAAAGTATTAGGTAATTTTTATAGGCGATAAGAAGATACTTGTTAACGGCGTTTTCTGCGATTTCTTCGAAGGGGAAAAAGAATTTTCCAAACTTGATTAGAGGCAAAAATATATTGACTTAATAGACCCTTAAAATGTTCTTCGACTTTCAAAATATCTAACGTTTTTATCAATTTTTTACTAGTAACATCTAGCAATTGTCATAAATGAATCGTTTTAAATGGTTAAGATTAGTCCCATTTAACTAAAAGATATTTATGGGCATTTGCGGCGCTCAATTTTAAGGCCACTTTGTTGTGTCAAGTTAGAGTTAGAAGTAACTGTGAGTGGCGCTCAAAATTCAATCGCATTGTAATTTTACTGTTAAGATTCCTACTTCCCGGTTTACAATTGCCACGAGCTTGAGCTAGCTGAGGTAGGTGGTAACCTTAGACTTGTCTTGTATTAAATTTCATCGTTTATATTTTGCTACCACCTAATAAGTTTATAGTATATTTCCTAAATTTTCCCACAAGGGCTGAAGGTCTAACCAGTTGTCGGAATTTAGAGTGACCAAATGACACCGATGACAGTTTTCAGACAAACCCAAGAACCCACCGAAAGGGTTACAGAGAATAAATCATATTTGATAGAACATAACCTTAAAACGAATAACGGTTTTGCGCACCGAGGTAAATCTACGGACTTGCCGTTCTACGCCACAAAATAAAACATAATCAGAACAGCCTGAAAGTAACAACGTTACAACGCTATAGGTTGATATTCTTTGTCAGTTCCGGAGCTACCTGAAGATGACAAAGAAATTGATTTTGTTTGCTCAGGGACACATTTCCTTTCCTTTTTGTATATTGTTCCTTCGCCTTTACATCTTTTTCATGCCGTCTTTTTTCTTGATTTCTTTTACTGTTGTCTTTACATCTAACCCACTTATGCTACAAGAGAAAGTATCTTCTTTCTGCTTTTCAAGGAATATCTTCTTCGGTTTTTACTTTCATTATTCCTCCAGGTTACCTAAAAGGATATCCTTTTAGGGCCTAAGTACTGCTCATACAATTTGGAGAGTTTTCTCATACATGAATCGGTTCGCTTGTTGGTATTCTCTCACGCTGCCAGACACTTAAAACTGCTTCGCATGTCAAGGTTCTGCCTTCTTCCAAATGATAAAAGCTGCACCATTCGGAGGACCTCTAGACCACGGGCAAATCTGGCTGTTGACAACCTGGAGACTGACTTTCCAGGAAGCCCATTAGTCGGTGCATATCTCAATTTATCTGTCATCATTACTTATTTCTAACAAAAATATTAATTAAAACTAAAAGTCATACTTCTTGGCGACCTCTCAACTTTAACATATGAAGCTCAGATTTGGCACTCAAATTACTGCATTAAAGTGGACAAAACTAGGCCATGTAAACGCTTGATAGAAACAACTTAGTTTTTTTTTTAATATAAATTGGATCACCGTTTCAGCGATATGATCGAATTTGGGTCTTATATACAAATCTATGTTTTTGGATTTCTTGATTAATCCCAAATAAACATAATATACAGGGTAGGGTGTTTTCTAACCTCTCTGAAAAAATAAAGTAGGTGAATCCTCACCTTATTTTAAGACGAAAATGTGGTATAAGAGTTTTTCACATGTCGCTTCTTTTTCAAAATACAGGGTGTTAAAAAAAAATTAGCAAGCAATAATAGGCATTTTAATAATTGATTTAAAAACTTTTAATAATGAACTGAGATGAACAAAAGTCAAATAAATTGCTGAAAATATCCTCCATGAGTCAGTAAACACCCATGTACATGACGTGCTTAATTGTCTCTTACGTGTTGGAAAATTTCGGGACTGGCGCGAATCGTATTAAAACCACCAATAATACGCAGTCGAAAGTCTTCTTTAGTTTCAATAGGAGTAGTATAAACGAGTTGTTTAAGGTGACCCCAGAAATAAAAATCCAATGGATTCAGATCCGGCGAATATGGCCATGGTTGAGGTCCTCCTCTACCTATCCAACAAGCAGGATATTGTTGATCTAAATAGTTTCTAACACGTACTGCAAAGTGAGGGGGAGCGCCGTCATGCATGAACCACATTAAAGTTCTCGTTCTTAATGGCACTGCTTTCATCAATTCTGGCAATTCATCTCTAAGGAAGTTGTAATAGAAATCACCAGTAAGTCGATTTGGAAAAAAATACGGTCCAACTAAGCTATCTCCAATAATCCCTGCCCAAATATTAAAAGAAAATGTATACTGGTGATGTCCTTCGATGATAGCATGAGGATTATTTCCCGCCTAAATATGGTTGTTGTGAAAATTTATGATGCCTTGTCTGGAAAAATTCGCTTTATCTGTAAATGGTATTTTTGCCGAAAAATGTGGGACTCTTAAAGAATTTTCTTGAAACCAGTTACAAAAATTAACTCGAGCTGGAAAGTCTCTAGGCAACAAAGCTTGCATTCTTTGTACGTGATAAGAACAAAGTAAATAGTCCTTTAAGATACTCCATACTGTTTTGTTACTCACATTCAACTCGTTCCCGATTTTCTTCGTACTAGTGCCTGGAGATTCTTCCACCATGTTTAAGACCTCTTTCTCAAGTTGTGCGGTTCTAACTGTAAGTGGTCGGCCGCCTATTTTGCTTTTTGCAAAGCTACCTCTTTCTTTCAGCCAGAGGTGCAATCTTGTAAATGTTTCCGAACAAGGTACTGGTCTATTAGGAAAACGTTCTGCATATAAACGTCTCGCCTCTAGCGCATTTTCATTTGCCAAACCGTACATAAAATTAATTTATTTCTTGATTAGTAAACTCAGCCATTATGAAAAGTATGTAATGTAGTACAAATAAATTCGAAAACAATTTAAAAGGATATTATTTAAAAGATGTTAAACAGGAGACAAATGTTACTGAGAAAACAAATGTGGTTGCCATGGAACGAAGCAAAGCTTACTCGTATCATTTGACGCAACATAATGATAAAAAATACGAAAAATAACTAAAAAATTAAGGTACTCTTTTACCCAGATCCCCGCCAATGAACTAATTGTAAAATTTAAAATTAACCCAAAGTAAAGTGCTTTAATCCCTTATGTTTAACAAATATCATTAAAATATCGTTTGGCATTAATTAAATTGAAAAAAAAAATACAATTTTTTTTTAACACCCTGTAGCTTGAAAACGAAGCGACATGCGAAAAACTTTTATACCACATTTTCGCCTTATAATAAGGTGAAGATTCACCTCTTTCATTTTTTAGAGAGGTTAGGAATCACCGTGTACATATAACTAAATAGTGTTTGAGTTAAATTAACGATTTTTCAAAAATTTGGTGTTGCCGGTATTACAGACAGACAGAAATAAATAAATATAACTTGAGTCATGAAATTTAGATGCGACTAAGTTATATTTAAAAGACAAAAATACTTATCGGAGCCTTTTTAAAATGACATTCTAAATGTAACAACTTCAGAAACCTAAAAAAATCCTTAAAGTCTGTTATTTTTAATGCAACCCATATTATTTTTTATGCCTCATTGAATGGCATTTTTAATAAAATTTTAATTTTACTAGGCTTCCCAATACCTATATTTTATGGTTTTCCTTTTCTCTCTTTACCATTTTCTCAATACAATCATTTTTAATTATATACCTATCACTCTGTTTTTGAAAAATATTTAAAAGTTTAGTAGTTTAGATGCTGTGGAATCCAAGGTTGAGAGTGTTATGAAGAAATGAGCTTACTACTACAGTCCTCTATCAGATATGATTTTTTTATCAGAAAATAGATGTTATTTAGTCTTAATAAAGACTAAAATAAACAGTTTTAATTAATATTTTTAAGTTTGATTTTTGTAAAAACTGCAATAAATATAGAATCCAATTGAAAAGCGGCTCTACTCTAACACTTAAAAATGTATCCATAATATTACTTTTGTTGATTGTCGACTGTAATTTATACAATAAATGCAATTGTAATAAAATATGTTTAATCTATAATTTCTTTGTAAAATATGACAAAAGAGAACATCACCGCATGACTTTTTTGTAGTATTAAACAGTTCCTTGGATTTCGTTAGAGATTTAATTATATTTTATAGCTCATAAAAGTTTTCCAATTTTCTCCAGTTCTAATATTGAAATACTCAAAGGACATTTATGACCCTGATAAGTAATAACTTTTCCCTGTAAGCCAGCGATAGCACAATCGATTTAATTTGTAAGCGAACATTTTATATATCCAAAAAAGTCTAATAATGTATTAAAATGCTTTTAAAATGATCATTGTTTTACCATGATTATCATAAGAAAACGTAATCACTGTGGAACAACCTATTTTCTTCAGTACTTCTTCAATAAGAAAATTAATATTTTAAAACAACTATTGCTATATTAATATTACACACAATATTGAAAAGTTAATTAACTACTGAAACAAACTTTAATGCTGAAATACTCGGGTTTCGTCTAACATCCAAATTGTGTAATAACTAAATATCAGTTAAAACTTGTCCTAACCCAATTAGACCTTCAAAAGTTAAGCAAACCAACCCGCTGAGGTTAGTTATCTGATTATACATAAAGTTTAAGGAAGGGTGCCAAAGAAAGGTTATAAATTAAAGCAGGGATGCCAAAAGATCTAAATACTAGGTATCATCTCAAAATACGAATTTCAAGAAATACCCAAAATAAAATGATATACAGGGTCTTTATTAAACATTGAAGGGGTTAGTCCCTGGACTATTCTAAGAATATTTTATGCTTTGATGATTTTTGACAAGCAGCTTTGTTTCGAAGATAGGCGTGTAGTTACCGAGTATAAATTTTTTTAAAAATGCATTGTTATCTTTTAAGCAAATTAGTTTAAGCGTGAATTTCATTTAAATACGTCCCGTAATTGTTCATTTTGTATGTGTCGAATTTGTTGAGCCTGATTGACGTTTTGTTATTTGACGTATATTTTCTGTCTATAATAGTTAGGCTTTTGTTAGTGTAGTCCTCTATCATGAATCGCTATACGAACGTCGAGATGACTGACATGCAGTTTTCGATGGTTTTACGGGGTTTCTCCGTTATTAGTTAAGATAGAAGAATACGGTTTTCGTAACACTTTGCTACTTTTTAGTGAGACAAAAGATGCCGCAATCAGAATTTTTCTAGTCCTTCTTGTTTTTGATATACGCAATGTTTTTGAAAACTTTACATAAAAAAAAATCACTTTATCCTAATTATGGCAGAAAATGTAAACTTAAAATATGACATGCTCGTTTGTTATGTCCATTGTAAAGAAAATGCAGATAAAGCATTAGAAATGTATTTCAATAGGTAACTATACGCCTTTTTGTAGTATCCCTGTGAAGATTTATTAAATTTTTTTAAGTTACTTGTAGATATCCCTAAAGGCGACAGCCGGATAAAAGAATTTTTCTAAGGATGAAATCAAATTTAATTGAACACGGTTCATTTTCTAAACTTGGGCCTAAAATCTACAACAAGGAAAACCGCGAGACTGATGAAATAAATGTTTTAGCTTCAATTTCAACAAATCCAACCAGTTCTTTCAGAACGGTTGAAGGTTCGGTCGGAGTAGTTAAATCAAGAGTTCAAACAATTCTTTTTTTTTTATTTTACTATTTTTACGGTTCGTCGGCGTATTTGAGGCCATCTTGAACCGGTCATCGACCGTACGGTTTTTAATCGTGCGGTCTACCGACTGGGAAGTGCGAAACGGCACCTTCATCCTACGAGATATTCGATCTCATCCGGCCTGTCCGGCGTGAATAGGATGGTTTTGATGTCGATTTATTTTACACTCTTCCCTAAGACAAGAGCACGCGGTGTTTCCCAAGCGGTCACCCATCCAAGTAGGTACTAACCGCGCTCGACACCGCTTAACTTCGGTGATCTGACGGGAACCCCCCTTTTTAAGCTCTGTATTTCCTATAAATTACATTTCTAAACTATAACTAATATCTCAACTTAAACCTAATGTATTACATTTCAACCCAAGATATGATATGAACAGATTTGGGCGCATACGGGTCGTAATGCGCCCAAAGAACCGGGCCATAAGCCCGGCGGCCGTTGGAATGGCCTTGGTTACAGTGTTAAAAATCAGATAATTATCTCATCACTCCCGTACCGGCAAGTGCCTTCGCGGGGTATTAAAAGATGGTTTTGCCTTTCGGCGTAAAACAGTTCTCACAAACTGTTAGCACATATTAAAGAGTGAAGAAAAAATGGAAAAACCAAAGCAAGCACGCTGGGAAAAGTTGAAAAAAAAACAGTCAGATTAACTATCACAGTCCATGCTTATATTCGCCCATAGCGAGTAATATAGATGCAAGTAAAACACTCTCTAGGCCCTTGCCTTCAAACAATCCTAAAAAGTACAACTTTAAGCCATTTAAATTCCACCCAGTACATAACTTACATCCTGGTGATGAACAGCGCCGTATAGAATTCTGTAATTAGTATTTACAGAATATCAACAGGGAAAATAATTTTGAGAGAACCATTATATGGTCCGATGAGGCTCATTTTACCAATGCTGGTATATTTAATCGGCACAATGCGAGGTTTTGGTCTCAAGAAAATCAGCATGTATTTCCAGTCGAACGGCAAGGCGGGTTTGGCTTTAACGTTTTATACTAGGAAGCAAAATAATTTACATTATATTTGAAGGCAGCCTTAATAATTAATATTTGGAAATTTTGGAAAACCTTGTGCCGGAAATAATAGAAGACGTGCCCTAAGCGGATCTCAATAACTTGCATCTGCAACAAGAGGGAGCACCCGCTCACAATGCGCTAATTATCAGGGCCTACTTAAACAATAATTTTCCAGGCCGCTAGATTGGAACGAATGGACCTGTAAGATGGCCACCAAGGTCACCCGACTTGTTGGTTTTGGATTTCTTCTTGTGGGGATACCTTGAGAATAAAACTTATTCTATTTAATACCAAACAATTGCAGATTTTAGAAACGCCACTGAAAGAGCATTGAGGAGTTACAAACGCGGCCTTTTATTATTTTAAATTCATTAAGGCGAATAAGAACTACGTGTGAAACATGTCTGAGGCATAATGAAGATCAATTTGAGCAATATTTATCAGAGTTCCATAAATCTCCAGCTTTTGTTTCTAATGTTTTACGTAGTAAAACACAACTCGATTCATGCATTGCTATTATTTATACTGAAATGTAACTGCTAATAAGATTAAAGAGTCCAAAATATAATTTTTCTGCAGTAATTATCATACCAGTAATAGTTTTTTTAAATACCCGTCATGGCCAACTAACAAAAAATTTATATTTTTTAATAAAACGTAAATTCGTGCTTAATATTAAAAATCAAAATGATGTGTTATACAGACTGTCCACGGATAGGGTTTATAATAGCACAAATGGATGAAAAATTTAATTTTTCGGCAAAACTTTTTATCAAGAATGACTATTGATAAAAAGTTTTGCTTGTACAAAAAATGCGATTCACCAAGAGAAAATTTTGATTTTTTATACGGGGTTCGAAAAAACTTCAAAAACATGATTTTTCTTTAAGAGTAAACTACCTTTATTTTTCATTTTTGACCAAAATGCCAATTAGAAAACTTATTTAGAATAACGTTTGTAATTTAAATCCGAGATTTAAAATAAATGTTCGATTTTTTTAGTTTTTTCAATTTTTAGAGGTAAGTTAACTGTCCGAAAATCAGACAGTGTCCATTATTCCGTCACAAATTTTAAAAACTAATAAAAATAAGACATCTACTGTCAGAAACTCGAACATTATCCATTCGGTTTATGTAGAAAACTGTACTTGGTAAATTGTCATAAAATGTACTGTTTTAGGTACAACACCTATTTTTATATTTAACCTCAAATGCGCACATTTCAGTCATCTTGTTGTAAAGCACCAGATCATTTGATTTCTTTAGAAGGTAAGCGAATTTTCAGTCGATTTAATTGTTAGTATTGTTTTATTAAATATATCCAATCAAATAATATTAGCTATTGATATTTAGGTTTAGTAGGCACTAACGAGTCTAATTTTAATAAAAATGTGTGGTTTTTTCAACGAGTTTTATAAAATTTTAACGTGTCGGATTTATGTACACACTTATATATAGTTGCCATAAATCAGACCTAGGATGTCGGAATTATGTACAATGTTCAATAGGCAAAATATATATTCTTTCTCTTTCATTTTTAATAATAATGTATGTTCTATCCTTTATTGCATTTGATAATGCGTGTTTATTCACTTGCCATAAATCCGACAGGTGTCGGATTTATGTACACAAAGTGTCGAAATTAGGTTTAGCAGAGCTCAGTTAAATTGTTACCCAATCTGTTCATAGGAAAAAGTATAAAAATAATAACAATAAATAGTATATATTTATTTTAATTAATTATAATTAACTTTTTAATGGGGTTTTCTCTTTTTAGCATGCCTACTATTAAAAAATATTACAAATATTCAAAAGAAAATCTTGAACGGGCATTAGACGCTAAAAAAAAAGGAATGCCTTTTGCAACTGCATCAAAAGAATTTAATGTTCCCAGTACAACTTTAATCGGAAAAATAAAGGGAGCTTATCCTGAGAAATGCAGAAGTGGGGCCTCAACAATTTTAACTTCAGAGGAAGAAAATTTTCTGAAGCAATGGATTATAAATATGGGTGCCAAAGGTTTTCCAGTCACTAAAGACCAGCTACTCGACAGTGTTGCTTTATTAGTAAAGCAATCACGCCGTGGAAAAAAATCATGATGAAGAACTAAAAAATTTGACATTACCAAATACTAAACAAAAAATATTTTAACACCAAAAAGTCAGTACGAAAACGAAATGACACCAGAAAAAAAAAGGGACAATAATCCATTAGAGAATCAACAAGAAAACGAAGTAACACCAGAACAAACAAGAGACTTACTAAAAAACACGAATGTTAAACATCAAAAAATCAGTACGAAAATAAAGCAAACAAAGAAAACCCAACAAATGAACAAATAAAAAAAAATAAAGAGGGTGAAGAATGCGAAAAGGCGAAAAGAAAAAAATCATTAATTTAACCAAATGGACCACAAGAAGACAGTTTTTCCAGTATTCTTCCAGGGGTAACTATTCCTACTTCTTTTAAAAAATCGCTATTTTGGTCTGAACCATCGACAAACAAAAATACTACAGTTAAAAGGCAAACAAAAGTCCCTTCTGTAGGATCATCAGATGCTTGGATAGAATATTTCACTTATAAAGAAGAACGGCAAAAAAAATCGAAAAAACAAAAGAAGATCGAAAAAGAGAAAGAGAAGAAATTAATGCTTTACGTCAAAACGAACTAGCTCAAAAATTACGAAAAAAAAATCAAACAAGATCAAGACGATCCCAAAAAAGGACGCAAGAAAATATCCAAAGAAGATGAAAGTATTAACAATTTTAAGAAAAATGATACTACCAATGATAATAGTACAAACACTATTTACAATATTGACGATTATGTTATTGTCAACTTTGAGAATGAATTGTATCCAGGAATTATTAATAATAAGATAGCCCACAAAATCGTGGTTAATGCAATGACTAAATCAGGAAGAGATAACTGGAAATGGCCAAACACCAAAGATGAAATTGTATATGATTACGAGGAAATAGTACAAAAAATAAAACCTCCACGCGAAATTAATCAAAGGAGATTTCATTTTATTGAAGAGCTTGAAAAGTATAAAAATGGCGAGGACTACATCATTTGAGGAGTCTGTTTTTTATATTGAAAATTTTTTTATAAGTATTCAAAATATGATTTTTTGTTTCATATTTAACCTACCTAATAAAAATAATAACACGTCATTTTAGTTTTATTTCAAAACGTATTTTTAGGTTTTTAAGTATATAAGTAAGTGAATATAGGTACGTACTTGGTACTTTGGTGAGTAAGTACATGCTTTTATTCATGTGTCAGATTATTGTTCTTAAAATGACGGATTTAAAGCCACTGTCGGAATAATGGTCATGACAATGTCAGATTTATGGACAATTTTTTTTTTGCAATGTCGGATTTATGTTCAGATGTACAAAAAGATAAAATAATTATTTTTGTGTTTTTTTTTATGTTTGGTTAAAAAATTTTATGAAAATAAATTTTAAAAGGCTCAAACTTTTTGGGAAACATACCAAAGTAACTCCAAAAAGTGATTTAGGTACGATTCTGCTTAAAAACAGTACACAGTTAGCTTAAAGTGTCTGAATTTGGGTCATTTACCTTAAATGAAAATTTTGCTGCTCAATAAAAATATTAATATAAAATTTTATTAAACTCTATTTTCATAATGGGTGGTGTGTATCTTATTTTAAAATTCTAAACGCATCCCTACCATCTACCAAAATTTCAGCAAACTGGTTCAGTTTCCAATTTAAAAAAAAAAGCTATGATCAGAATGACGCAGCTTCCCTAATCGTATTGCAGTCTGTTGCTGACAATCCTACCCTTTCATTAAGAAACCGAGCTCAAGAACTTGATGTAGTAAAAAATCTCACATTCGGAATATTTTAAAGGCAAACAAAACATTCTATAATAATAACTTTTAATCAAACGTTGGAAGAAGGAGACGAAGCCAAACGTTTGGATTTTTGTCTTTGGGTCGGAGACAAAATTGTAAGTGGAAACAGTAATTTTCATAAATTAATCATGTTCTCCGATGAATCGACATTTTCAACAAATGGGAAAGTGTCTTCTGCGCATATTAGATACTGGAGCAAAAATAATCCCCATTTTAAAATTCCTGCTAGAAGACAATATTACAAAAAAGTAAATGTCTGGTGTGCGATTTCACATTATGGCATTATTGGCCCATACTTTTTTGAAAACACGTGTAACCGTAGGAGTTACCTTGAAATGTTGGAACCATTCTTTTCTGACGACCTAGAAGAATTGCCTCTCCAATTTAGGAACGAAATGTACTTTCAACAAGATGGATGCCCTGTGCATTTCGCAATTGAAGTAAGGGAATGGCTTGATAATACATTTGGCCACAGATGGACGGAATGGTCCGGTTCTGTGGCCCCCAAGGAGTCCCGATTTAATTATTTTAGATGCCTATCTTTGGGGGCGCCTCAAACAATTAATGTACTCCCGTCCAATTGACAACAACGTACAGCTTCTAAAACAGCGAATTGTTGAAGCTGTTTAAACAATTTCCATTGAAGAAATCGAAGAAGTTTTGACCACATTCGTTTACAGCTGAAAAAATGTGTTGAATATGGAGGGGGGTGTTTGAATAGCAAATTATAAAATTATTATTTGTTGTTATTTTAAGACTTTGTTGTGATATTTCCGGGGTCATTTCATTTGTGAAATTCAAAATACATATTTCTGGTAAGACTACAAATCAGTTTTTGAAATTTTTTGATGCCCCTCTGCAAGATGTAAAGTCATTGATAATGTATGTATTTCGACCGCTAATGCTATCCAAAAAAAATTTTCATTTACTTTTTCTTCTTATAATCAATTTTCTTGAGCCAGACATCAGTCTTTTGCTCTTGTTTTTTGTTGTAGATATCTGGTCGATAACAATTTTGAAAGGTCGTGATTTTGAATTTTGTATTTGATTTTTTTCTCATCTTCTTCTGTTTTGGTCTTACGTGCTTTTCTTATTCTCTTTAATACATATCTATATTATTTATTAGGGGGGAGCCAATCTTTAGGGAATTTGTGTTTCGAGTTTGGTAATGAGTGTATGTGTGTGTCTAAAATAAGTCGATTCGTGGATGTACTTGCTCGCGTATGGTATTTTTTAATAATTTTATCATAAAAAGTATTTATTTGTCCATTCGTAAGTCCCTGTGCAGTACGTCTGTCGGTACATGTCTTTGAGCGTCCGTTATTATGCGTAAAACTCTATTTTGTAATATTTGTAATTTTTTCAGTCTCGTCTTGTTTACGGTGCACCAAGTAGGTACACCGTATGTAAGTACAGGTCTTATTATTGTCTTGTAGATCAATGTTGTCGTCTTGATGCTTATTTTGCTTCTTTTGTTTAATAATGAACAGACTGCACTTAATTGACCTTGTGCCTTTGCAAGTCTCTCTGTCACGTTGTCGTTCCACAATAATTTTCTAACAATAATTTTAACCTCTAAAAATTGAAAAAACTAAAAAAAATCAAAGATTTATTTTAAATTTCGGATTTAAATTTCAAACGTTATTCTAAATAAGTTTTATAATTGGCATTTTGGTCAAAAATGAAAAATAAAGGTAGTTTACTCTTGAAGAAAAATAATGTTTTTGAAGTTTTTTTGAACCCTGTATAAAAAATCAAAATTTTCTCTTCGTCAATTGCATTTTTTTTACAAGCAAAGCTTTTTATCTAGAATGACTTTTTTCCGAGAAATGAAATTTTTCATCCATTTGTGCTATTGTAAACCTTATGCGTGGACACTCTGTATATTTCTAAGAAACTTGTTATAATAGTATATTATTAACCAAGGTTTAGACAGCCATCATTATTGCCCGAGCGGCAAGTTTAAATCACGAGGAGCGAAGCGACGAGGGATTTAAGACGCGAGGGCTATAAGCTGTCTAAACCGTGGTTAATATAATATTTTTTCCACTACTACAATCTTTTATAAGACATTTATCTTTATAGTATTAATAATTATAAAAAATTATAGGTAGGTATAAGTATATTTTTTAATCAAGTTACCTGCGCTTTGGAATTGGCAAAATATTTTGTTGTTTTGTCAGGTGGCTTTGTCAATGTCAATTTTTGTTCATTTATGTCATCAGATTTCACGAGTTTTCCGTTTTTTTAAATGAGCGAAGAAAATGTTAGTGATATTATTATGTGTACACCTCCAGAAGTAAGGATGGAAACAGAAAAAATGTTGATTGTGCCTATCGATATTTTACAATATCGGGCGTCTCTAATAATCTAATATGTATTGATAATTATCTGGTTGCCTAACCACAAAAAATGATGTTTATGAATTCATGTTGTAGAATCAAAAAGTCAAGTTACCTTCGTTCAAATAGATTCTTGAAGATCGGTCAATAATGGATTTCAATGCCTTATTATCGACCATGGTCAATAATAACTTATAAGGTAGAGAAAAACTTAATTAAACAATAATGGCGATGTTATAGGTTAGTAGTGGAAAAACTAAATTATATTACTAAAAAATATATAAGGTGACCCATTTAAAAAAAAGTAAGTTTGTTTTTTTTCTCGAAAACTACTAAATGTAGAAAAAATCTGAGTACGTCACTCGATTCCAGGTAAAAAAGTACAAAAGAACATTTGTTTTCTCTTTGATAAGCTACAGGGTAACCTAAATATGGAGGATGTCCAAAATGTAACATTTTTAAAAACTTCCTGTATATCAAAAACAAGGAGGACTAGAAAAATTCTGATTGTGGCATCTTTTCTTTCACAAAAAAGTAGTACAGTACTGCGTAAACCGTATCATTTTATCTTTACTAATAACGGACATACCCCGTAAAACCATCGAAAACTGGACACCCTGTACATTGAACGATTTCCTGACCGTAATGTTCATGTGTATAGTAATGAACCCATTTCTGACATGACGTAGGTATACCGAAAAAGAAAAGTGTGAATTTTACGGTTATTCTATAAAAATGCAACTATATCCCAATTTGCTGAAAGTTACGTTTATTTGGATTTTAGGTAAAAATTAAGTTCCTACCCTCTGTACGATGATTTCGTTTGCACTCGTATGTATTTTTAAAATTAGGAAAAAAGCTCTTTCCAAATATTAAATAATATATAAGGTGATATGTAACATTGTATAATACCTCACATGTGTTAATATGTGAATTTCAAATATATAAGATGTTTCATTTAATAAAATTTAACTTGTTTAATTAGTCTTGCATTTTCTTTGATATTATTTTTGAAAAAAGTTTGAGTGAAAATCTAAAACTTTCTTAATTGTTGCTATTTTTTGATAGCTCTATGATGATAAAGCTGCTAGCATATGGATCAATATTTATACGGAATTTCCCTGTACCTGTATGGAGCTTTTAAATCCTAAAATATTAAAGTGGTTCTAGAAAAATTATATTAGGTACTTTAAAATACTTCAAACTCTAGTTAACTAGTGGATGTTAAAGAAAGTGTCTAAAACTAACTGAATTAAACTTGTCACTTACTTATCAAATAAAACCGTTAAAGGTCGAGGGTTAAATAAACCCACTTTGGTAAGTTTGTGATTAAATTTTAAATATGAAGGGTAACGAGGAAGCCAAAGAGGCTCTAAGTGTATAAGGCGATGTATCCCAAAAAGAGCTGAAATTGAAAATATCCCCGATTTATCAAGCGTTTAAAGTTAAAGTGGGGATCTAAACGGTGCCAAAGGCAAATTTATCTTGAATTCATTAAGTAAGGCTTGTACTTTGCATCGAAGCCCAGAGCGAAGAAGGGCGGGACGATAAATCCGGTTTAGCTTTTGGTGTTTGAGGCCTTTCCCGTGCTATATTTAGATATCCTTTAAAAGAGTTTACTACAAGAGGCCAAAAAAATATACGGTTTTCAGGATAGCTTTTTTTTTATTACTTTCTTAGGATTTTGTGCCATAAGCAATGGGCATGATTGCTTAAATGTCAAGAAACGTTTGCTAAAATAATAATTTTAATTTCATAGTGTTGTTCTAAAAAATGGCCGAATTTAAAGGTTCTTTACTGTCTGGCATTATTGCAGAACCTGGTAATACTGGGATTACGCCAAACAATTATGTTTGGATTAGTAGAAACAGAGAATTTTTCACTTATTTTTGTTTGATAGCCTATATTTTTAGGTCGCTGATCATGAATTTAACGTTTTTTTTTTCTCCAAAACTAAAAGAACTATTCAAAAACAGTGCTTTCTTATTTTTCCATTCCAACTTCTATCTATAAATGATCATATGGAAACTTATTCTTTTAATTTAAAACTGTAGATGCAAACGGAACATTAAGTTCATAAATGCACCCTTACTATCCACTTATTTTAACACTAGTTATAAAATGAACCACATTTGATAACGAAAATTCAAGTCATAATAACACCTTTTTTCTACTGACGTTTTATAATAACCCCTTTTCGATTGTCGCTTTGATTTTTAAATAACCTCCTTTTAGGCACAGCGTGCTTAAAAGTTTTTTAAGCACGCTGTGCAATCGAATTTTCACGTCGCGTGCCTAAAAGACCCTTATTTCGTAACTTGTTGTATGAATAGCTATTTCATACTTGAATTACAAAAAGCTTTATTGGAACTGTTTACGTGTACAGAATGTATCCAAAAGGTCTGTACAAAATCTAAGGCTAAAATACAACGATCTAACTCAACATACCCTAATCTAGAAGTTTCCGAACTATAGTTAATAGGCAAAGTTTTTTTTTTTTTAATTTTCTTTAATACAAAACTTTATCCAACAAAAAGTTGCGTCTTCTCGACCCAGACCCACATTCCGAAGGATTTTTCTTCGAATTCATAAACATAAATTAGGGAGCCTCGATAAAGTGTGAAGGAAGGCAACGACGAGTTTCATTACGCGATAAACAATTTAAATTCAATTATCTCAGAAACGGTTGCTCAGCAAGACCTACCAGTTTATTTTTTGATGCCTTGGGATAATAATTTTGGCATTAGAAATTTAATACATAGAGGCGCAATAAGTTATGAAGCTTTAGATGTACGTGAAGCCGCGGGGTACTAGAACTATTCAAATATATAAGAATATGAGACATGATGCTCAAATAATACCAAGGGCAACTCTGGAGAAAGTTGGCTCTATTATATATGTCATAAATGCAAAGAAAGCGCCTGGTTTTGACGATATCGAAAACAAAGTCATCAAAAATCTGCCGGAAGAAACAACAATGGACGTAGTAAATATAGCTAAAGCTATATTCGAAAGAGGGTGCTTTTCCAACGACTGGAAAAAACCTACTGGAAAAGATTTAACATTGGCGTTCAGTTATAGGCTGATAAGTCTTGGCAATGTGGTTGAAAAATTAATAATAAATCGGGTAACCGATTTTGTATCGGACAAACGACCTTTCACCACCGGAGCAGTTCGGATTTCGAACTGCAGACAACACGACTGGCAAGTACTAAGAGGTTATAACCACCGAGTGTCAACGGGGGGTAGTCTTTTTTGATGTATCGAAACCGCTTGACAAGGTCTGGTACGGCGGACTAACCCTAAACTTAATAAAGATAGTCAAATTGGCTTGTAAAAATTTTGATTTCATACCTTGGGTACAGAATGTGCTTGGTGTTATCAGAAAACGCCACATCTACGACAAGAGTAGTTAGAAATGGAGTGCCGCTAGGTTCCCCATGTCTTCTGTGCTCAATAATATGCAATGTGTCCGCTTAAGTTCTGTACATATGGGAAACTTTTTTAATATAATTTTACGAAAAAAAGTTACTATTTATAAAAAGTTCTGCTTACTGAAAAAATAATATTAGACTATTCAAACTTGAGATAGTATGTACAGGATGATCAAAAAGTAAAAAAATCAAAATTGACATACGAGAAAAGTAACCTTAATTTTAATTTTAGAGCAAAATGGAATAAGAAAATGTTGATTGGCATTAAAAATTATATCTGTTTCTACTCTTAGTAGTAACGTATCGAGAAACTGCCGAAATTTTTAACTACAGATATCCTGATAAAATGATTTCTTTTACAACAGTAGGGAACATAGTGACTAAATTCAAGACCTTTGGAAGTGTGGAAAATAACTACAATAAGAAACATAGACCAGGGGTTGCAAATAATGAAACTGTGAACCAAGTAATGTTGTCTGTAGTAGAAGATCCTAAAAAATTAGCGAAAAAGGTCAACAACATTACCAAATGATGTAGGGAAGACTACGATTTCAAAAATATTAAATAAAAATAAATGTCGGCCTTACAAACCAGAACTTATGCATACCTGAAGCCAGGTGATTTTGAGTGACGCTTAGAAATTAGAGATATAATTTTTACCGACGAAGCAACCTTTACCTAGAACGGGACTGTAAGTTCACAAAATTGTCGTTGGTGGAGTGACGTTAATCCAAATTTCACTATACAGACACGTGATCAGTACTCATTTAGAACAAATGTCTGGTGCGGAATTTACAAAAATAGAATAATAGGGCCTTTTTTTTTCGACAAAATTTAAATAGTGAACGTTACTTGCATTTTTTAAATAATTATTTGTTTAATTTTATTCATGGACTTCACATACTCGATAGACTACGGATATGATACCAACAAGATGGTACACCATGCCACAGTACGAGGAATGTAAGACAATACTTATATACCCTTTTTATTTGTATTTGTTTATGCTTTACATTTTTTTCTTGATAGTGCAGTTTGTTCTACTTAAAATGGAGTTATATCGTTTGATTTTTTTTCAGCAGAAATAAATATTTGAAAAAAATTTATATTATTTTTTTAGTTTTTAGAGGTTTGGCGCAAGAAACAGTCAACTCCAAGAGTTTCCAGTTGTTTTTCTAATGTGTTTCTAAGAAAAAAATTGTCTTTTTCTGGGAGTTAAACTAATGCCTAATACCCTTACTCAATTAAAAATAAGTCTTAAAGCGAATATTCAACCACTTACATTTTTGAAAAGTTTTTATTGATTTCCCACAAATTATTAAAAATGGAGTTAACCGCTTTTTCCACAGAGCCCTTCAATTGCAATTTCTTTAATATCAAAAATATGGAAAAAGTTAAAAAAAAAGTTCAGATAATTTTATTCCCTGCAATATATTTTAGAAACTTATTTAAATTCGAAGGAAGCGACATGTTCTCTTACTAACCTGATTGCGTTTGTATTCCAACACGGACACCTCGAACAGCTGAGCATTTTGTATACCGATTCCACAAAACGTCAAGTAACGTTGAAACACTTCAACGTCGTGAGCTGAGAATTCGGGGGAATTGTCGGTTTTGTTGATGATTTGTGCAACTCCGATGACATCGCCTTCGTAGTTGCATATTGGCATGCAGAGTATTAAATTGGTTTTGTATCCTGTTCGGAGATCGATTTCGTTGTTGAAACGTGGATCCTGTAATAAAAAAACATATTTGAGGTTGCGTGGGGATTCTATTGGCAACATTGTCATTATATAATCTTTGTTTTTGGAACTAGATGATGTTAAAGTTGGAAATGTTGTAGATAACAAGGCACGTGCAGCGACTTGGAGACAAACAGAATTCACAAAGTACAAAGCTTATGTGTTGGCTTTGTTTGTGGTATAAGAAAGTTTTACACATCACTCCCCGGAGCTTCGCTGGCTGAGGGTGATTAACAGACGGAGTCGCCGCTTTTGTTCACTGGACTGTGCTTACGTCGGTTCCATCTTACCTGCACAATATACTGTTGCCCCTACGTAATGTCCACGAACCTGAACCGAGAAATCGAGGGCTGCTAGTGATAAAGTCATTAACTTATATTAATTATTCCAAAAGAGCACATAAAACTAAACTGCTAGAAGACCAATAACCTGTTTTACTAAATCATAAATTGCTAGTTACTAATATATTTGTATTTTTATTTATACAAATTTTTGTGCCATCCTATATATATTGTGCCATCTCTTGTATATCATTGTGCATTATTTAGTTTTGTAATTAATTTTTTCATATTATACGGAGTGGCAAGAGAGTCGCGCATAATGCCTGTAACTTTTGAATTACCTCTTATACGAAAAAGTGATCTTCATGAAAGTTGTTCAGTAAATTATTCCCCACATTTCTACCTGCATGAATTTTTTCAGTCATTTCTGGTTTGGTTGCCATAGAGACTAACTTACTTTTTTAAATGGAACACTCTGCATATGATTGCATATTTGGATTCTGCTGGGAACTCTGTATATTGTTGTGCATCATTGGGTTTTGTAATTATTTTTTCATATTATATACATACAGGGTGTTACAAATTCGACATACGAGCATTGGAATCTCGGAAACCATAGGAGTTATAGAAACGGTTAAATGGGGGCAAAGTTGTGCAATTCGGTGCTGATTAAAATGTCACTTTAAAAGTTTTAAAATTCCGAATACTTCCGATATTATTCGAAAAAAACCGAAATTTTGCAAAATCGTTTTTATTTTTACAAATAAATGACACTATGTCGTTGCAACTTTTTCTCCTCTCAAAATGACGTTATTAATCAAAGATCCGACGTTGCGTCTCCGAGCGGCCAACATCAACTTTATTTTTTTAAATACGGACCTAGAATTTTTTTACCGATTTTTAAACCCCTCTACCCTTAAAATGTAATGGCGGTATTACTTTCTAATAATGAATTGTTTGTGCTTATTTCCTTTTAAATTCGTATTTTACATTTGTCAGTCCGGTCCTGGCAACGAATCACAGTATTAATTAAATACACTATTTTATTTAAAAATTCATACATAAGTAACATAATTTATTTTTTAAGAATTTTCTAATAATTATAAATTTCTTAATTATAAAACCTAATTTTCTAAGTGTTCAAAAATATTGCCGTTTTGCTCAATGCAACGATCGATTCTTCTTCCAATTTTGGCGACAGCCTTTTCAACCGATCTTCTCCTTATCCTACCAACTGCAACCTGTATGCGTTCTTCCAGTTGCTCCATGGTTTCTAAGGCATTTTTATAAATAGAATTTTTTAATGCCCCCCATAAAAGAAATCTAGAGGCGAAATATCTGGCGACCTCGCTGGCGACTCTATTGCCCCACCATTTCCGATCCACCTATCAGTAAGATCAACTTTAAACAAACTTTGAAGAATTGGAAGAATAATACAACATACAGTTCGTAGGCTATAAAGGTCAATTGAAAGGGGGTAGTATAGCAAGGATCATAAGAAATATCGATCTGTGCCTAGGTAGGTACCTATGGGTTAAAGGAAAAATTTTTGAACATTTTGGAAATTAGAGCTTTCCTAATAAACTCAAATTTTCATGAAACCCATTTGTAAAGGTTTTTATAAAAATAACGTTTTTAATTATAATTGTGATTCGTTGCCAGGAGCGGACTGACAAATGTAAAATACGAATTTAAAAGGAAATAAGCAAAAACAATTCATTATTAGAAAGTAATACCGTTACCATTACCATAATTACCATTTAACCGTTTCTCTAACTCCTATGGTTGCCGAGATTCCCATGCTCGTATGTCGAATTTGTAACACCCTGTATATGTTTTACATTTCTTACTATATTTTTTTTCAAAAATAAATTTTTAGTATTACTTTATACAGGTTTCATTGCTCTAACACACTTTAACGTTGCTTTAGTGTAACACTTAACGTGTTACTTAACGTAATCATATATATTATATGACATGGCAAACCCAAACACGAACAAAATCTATAAGCCTGGAGCTAACAAATACATTCGATACTGAAAATAATTGGATTTTCACTTTTTACAAGAGCAAAATATTGGATGACAGCACTTTACTTTTCAACATAAATCCCCCACTCGATATGTTGAGCACGTAATTCAAATCAAGATCGATTTCCTTATCAACTAGATTTATAGCGGACTCGGGAAAATCAAGAACCACTATTATTTATTAGGAATTCAAAGCTATTTGTATTTCTCGTCCATGAGAATTCAAACGCAAATATTATGGAAAACTTTAAGTAAACCTCATGTTGTATACATATTTATATAAAATATTCATCGCTCAATCAATATAATAAAAATATTGTACATTCTTAAACACTTAAGGATAATAACACTTTAATCGATTTGTCCCTTAATTGGCATAGTAGTCTCATATGGTTAGATTTATGACCAATTATTAGAGTATAGAACAAAGTCATACTGCACACATTTCCTTTTATGATCGTATGTCCTATATCTTGTTGACAACCAAGGTATTATTAAGTTTTATAATACGAAACCAAAAACAAAACAACCATGAAGTTTAATAATAAAACTCTTAATCTCATTTTTCAATGCATTTCACCTCAAAATTGTATAAATATATAAAACTGTTCAGATTAAGTCAAAATGATTTGTGAGTTGTGCAGAGTTTTATGGCCAAGCAATAAATTGTAATGGTGTGAATGCCTAGTAGATTAAATTATAGTTGGTGAATCGTAAAATCTTAAATTGTGAGGCTTCATGCATAAGAGTTTCGTATAGTTATAGATTGTGAATAGAGATTATATAATCGTACACTACTAGGAAAAAACAGCGATATATTTCAAGTTTCAATTAACTACACAGGGCTTCCTCTAATTGCTGGTACACACAAAAAGTACAGATTCACTAAGTAAAAACATTATTATTTAACCGTACTCACTACTAAATCCAAAAGTTCGAAATAATACATAACTGAAGTATCTTTTAAAACGACTTAAAAGCAAACTTTTGCACCGAATTTAGTATTTGGGGGTTTTAAGGATGGCAAGTAAAGTTTCTTAAAAATTTGGTTTTAAATTGTAGAAGGCGCTGTTTTCGGATACCTTGCTTATGTCTGAAAAGTCACAATATTGTCTTTATACCTGGTTAATCGTAAAATTTTATATTGTGAGGCTTCATCCATGAGGGCCTCATATAGTTATAGATTGTGAATAGAAATTACATAATCGTACACTACTAGGAAAAAACAGCGATATATTTCAAGTTTCAATTAACTACACAGGGCTTCCTCTAATTGCTGGTACACATAAAAAGTACAGATTCACTAAGTAAAAACATTATTATTTAACCGTACTCACTACTAAATCCAAAAGTTCGAAATAATACATAACTGAAGTACCTTTTAAAACGACTTATAAGCAAACTTTTGCACCAAATTTAGTATTTGGGGGTTTTAAGGATGGCAAGTAAAGTTTCTTAAAAATTTGGTTTTAAATTGTAGAAGGCGCTGTTTGCGGATACCTTGCTTACGTCTGAAAGGTCACAATATTGTCTTTATACATGGTTAATCGTAAAATTTTATATTGTGAGGCTTCATACATGAGGGCCTCATATAGTTATAGATTGTGAATAGAGATTACATAATCGTACACTACTAGGAAAAAACAGCGATATATTTCAAGTTTCAAATAACTACACAGGGCTTCCTCTAATTGCTGGTACACACAAAAAGTACAGATTCACTAAGTAAAAACATTATTATTTAACCGTACTCACTACCTACTAAATCCAAAAGTTCGAATTAATACATAACTTAAGTATCTTTTAAAACGACTTATAAGCAAACTTTTGCACCAAATTTAGTATTTGGGGGTTTTAAGAATGACAAGTCAAGTTTATTAAAATTTTGGTTTTAAGTTGTAGAAGGCGCTGTTTGCGGATACCTTGCTTACGTCTGAAAGGTCACAATATTGTCTTTATACCTGCTTAATCGTAAAATTTTATATTGTGAGGCTTCATCCATGAGGGCCTCATATAGTTATAGATTGTGAATAGAGATTACATAATCGTACACTACCAGGAAAAAACACGATATATTTCAAGTTTCAATTTACTACCCAGGTTTTCCGCTAATTGCTGGTACACACAAAAAGTACAGATTCACTACGTAAAAACATTATTATTTAACCGTACTCACTACTAAATCAAAAAGTTCGAAAAAATATACTAAAGTATTTTTTAAAACACTTAAAAGCACACTTTTGCACCAAATTTAGTATTTGGGGGTTTTAACGATGACAGATTAAATTTCTTAAGAATTTGGTTTTAAATTGTAGAGGGCGCTGTTTGCGGATACTTTGCTTACACATTCACAGGTCACAACATTGCCTTTATACCTAAAAAAAACGTATACTGTATAGATATCGCTATGATAAGTTGTTTGTCTTCTTTTTAGGCAGATGTCTCTATAGATTAAAAAATAACCACGTCATCTCGGAGAACAACCCTGAGATCCTCCAATGGTACATGTATGGTCTGTTCACAGATTTAAGAGAATGACTACCTACCTTTAGTTATCACCCATCATAAAATTCTTTGTGCAAAAGGTTTCAAGGATCATAGAGATAATGATTTTATTACCCAGGTAGGGACCGTACTTGGCCGTAATTAGTTTACCAAGCCTTATTAAATAATGGGAAAAAAATTAGTAGACACATCAGTGTTGCAAAACCAGTGATTTTATTAGATCGTGTGAAATAAAAACCCAGCTTTGAATATCCAAATATGTAGCGTCCGTGGATTGGTGAATCTAGTATAGAACAGCCGGAGGGGGTGCAGGTACAACCACAGTGCGGAAATGAAAATGGAAGAAGACACTTATCTTTACATTCTAAAGAGATTATAAAAAAATGTATATACAACTCTCATAGAACGTGAAAAGTTGAGTAAAATGGCATGTATTGAAGAAACAGCCACATTGACTAAAATTTCGGAAAAAACAGTATGGAAAATTGTGAATAAACCCATCACCGAAAGGAAAGCAAGGAAAGATTCTGGGACTTGCAAAAAATTAGATCGCAGTGATGAAGATTTAGTCTGACGAAAAATGTATAAGATGTATGAAAAGCATACGGTGCCAACACTGGATAATTTACCGAAAAGACTTAAGATAGATAACACGTATATCAATTATGGTAGGACAACGCTGTGGAAGTGTCTTCAACGAATCGGCTTTAAATTTAAAAAAGTCGATAAACGGCAAGTTATCATGGAATCGCAACGACTTAAGGCATGGCGATTTCAATACTTGACAAAAATCGCTCAGTAGAGAAGTGAGAACAGACCTATTATATGCTTAGATGAACCTGGTTTGATACCCATGCTTTTTTACCAACTTATAAAAGTTGAAAATTTAGCTTTTTTAGGATCTAAGGGTATAATTTGGACAAAAAATTTCTGATTGAAAAAGGATAATCACTCAACCTCTTTCTATTTGAAATTTTAATGTGATTCCCATCCCCCATTAGGGGTGGCTCAGAATTTCGGAAACGGTTTTAAGTGGGCATTTTGAACACGTGTTCAAGTATGTAGGTAAGCACCAGTTCATTCTAAAGCTAACATTAAATAGTTTTCACTAAAATGTCGAATTTTTATTTTTAAACTTTAAAGGGGCATAACTTGGAAACAAATAATCCATTTTTAAAAAATGAAGCAACACAAGACTGCTAATGAAAAGGGCTTTCAAGTAAACTATCACTCAATACCCCTTACCATTTGAAATTTTGTATGTGCCTTTCGCCCCTCGTTTGGGGTTGAAACTACAGAGTCGCAAATACATGTAAAACATGTCCCCCAGTAAATCTAAGTTGACGTGTTTTTTTGTTAAATTCTTCTTCAAGTATTTTAAAAGTTATTCCGGGTGGCTAGTTTTGAAATGAAAGCCCTCCTGTATGTAATGAATAATATGGGTCCAAATACTGTGCCCTGCGGAATACCAATTATTATCTCTAGCTC
This sequence comes from Polydrusus tereticollis, assembly GCA_963920685.1. Taxonomy (NCBI): domain Eukaryota; kingdom Metazoa; phylum Arthropoda; class Insecta; order Coleoptera; family Curculionidae; genus Polydrusus; species Polydrusus tereticollis. The sequence goes on from OY987328.1 coordinate 141,966,090, forward strand.
ATCACTCAACACTTTATTGACCCTGCCCATTTGACGCCTATTACCTAAATAATTTTTTATTAGCTCTAGCACCGTCGTTCCTCTGACTCCACTATATTCCATAATTTTCAGTAGTCTATCACGAGGAACAGTGTTAAAAGCTTTTGCCAAGGAGATAAAAATGCCCATACACTTATTGTCCAGATTAAAATTTTTAACTACCTCCGAGATTAGAGTAAACATTGCGTCAGTGGTGCTATAACCGCCTATAAAACCGTACTGATTGGGTAAGATAATAGAGTTTGCAGCAAAATTTCTAATCAAACTTATTGGTCTGTAGTTTCCAACATTACTACAAATTGTACCAGATTTTCAGATTTGTGGATTGGTGTCACAAATGATGTTTTAGAAGAACTCGGCACTATACCCGTTCCAAAAATCAGATTAATTAAGTGCAGAATTAAAATTACAATCTCATTGTGTGTTTCCTTTATTACTTTAAAGGTTATTCTATCATAGCTCGGAAAACTATTGTTTTTTAATGTTGAAATATGTTTAATTAGTTCATTTTTACTCAAAAGGGTGAGACATATAGAGTTTGGCATCTCAGGTTCAGTAGTGCAGACCCGATTTGGATTAGGAATCTTTCTCTCCATCTCTATTCCATTCATTAAAATAATTGACAACGTCGGAATCACAAGCAAAGGTTTTGCCACAATGTTTTATGTAAAAAGTTTTTATATTGTGGTGTTCATCAATTGTATACGAAACAAAGGCAAAGGAAATATATTTTGATTTAACACATGTATACCCTAAGGCCCAAAAAGGTTTTTTAATTTCTAAGAATAAATCGACAAACCACTTAAAACTATGAAACCCTATATATGTGAACTTTCAAATAAAGTAATTTGGGATAAATACTAATACTTTTAAATCAAAAATCTGTAATTTTTCTTAGTAGTATAATTATTAACGAACATCCCGTGTAGTAACCTAAACTACTACTACTAAATACTACTTCACTAAGTTAAAAAAAAATAGCTTGGATATTTAAAAATGTATGAATTTTTTTGCGTAAGCCCTATTATTGTCCGGCCTCACACACTGCTTTTGAATAATTTATTACTATTTCTTTAGCGGGTTATGAATTTTTTAACATCTGTTGGACTTGAAATAATACTCCACAATCTCATAATTATATGCTTAATACTTGATAAAATCGAACACAGACGAGGCAAGTTAGTTATAATGACAATCTTATATTTCCTAATACAATAGTAATACCCATTATATCATTTCCCTTCCATTAAATTGTTTCCATTTTTATTATTCATAGTAAAATAACATAAAATGCATTTTAATTCTATAGAGATAACAATGCAACATATATTATATGGGCTAGAAAAGCTGTAGTAGCAAATTTGCTGCCGAGTAAGTTAAAGCCAGTGTAGGAAACGGCTTACACGAGTTTCCAAAAGTAGTGCGAGGTAAAGAACATGGGTTTATATTATACTTCTGACAATGAAAATCAATCTAAAAAAGATTACTTTTCGTAACTCTTGAATTACAAAAACTAAACTTATGTCCAGACAAAACGGACTACAATTTTTTAGATACATTTCGAACTGAAATGCTTGCGGTTTTGAAGAAGTTGTTCAAGATTACATAGGCAAGAGTCTGTTTTAATCATGAAATCTAACTGAAATAGTGTTTATAAAAACCATTACAATTTTATAAAACTTCATTGCTTCCGAAACATTTTTTTTTGGTTTTGAGACACCATATTGACACAAATGATCACTAGACAAATAGCAAAAACTAATTTGGCTAGTTTTCTCCTATCTCTTATTTGAGAAAAACAAAAACTGCTATACAGGGTGTCCCATATTTATGGTACACAGTAAAACTGCAGATTTCTGGGGTAAAAATATTGCGATTTGGCCAAACTAAGCTTAGTTCAAAAGTTGATAATAATTAGAGCTAAGAAGATATATGTTTTTTATGCAAGATGGTGCCCCGCCACACTTTTCCAGGCTTGTCAGAGACTACTTAAATACAACATTTCCTAACCACTGGATAGGCCGTGGAAGCGAAATGCCTTGGCCTGCCCGAAGCCCCAATTTTAACCTTCTTGATTTTTGTGTATGGGGATACATGAAATCACTTGTTTATGAAGAAACGATCAACACTCGGGAATAACTATGGCTAATAATTGAGAATGCGGCGCAATCGTTTCAAAACGAACACTTATTATTTAAAATCAGGCGGTCGTTCAATAAGCGGGTAGCCAAATGCATTGAAGTTAACTGCAATCACTTTGAGCAATTATTATCAAAAATTGATCTTTTCTTTTATTGATATATTTTGTATTTGTTTATGTAGAAATAAAATTTTTATTTAAATTATTAATATTTTCATTCGTGGCCGTTTAATTTCTTAGTAGTCTGGATTTTTCATAATTTTTAGAATATTAATAAATTAATAATATTTTAAAATATCTAGGTTAAGTTAGAACTACTGTTATAATCTGAATTATTTGTAATTAAATTCTGTTATCAATAATGTAATAATTAATTTTTAACACAATAATGTGTTATTTAAATATGTATTTTAAAATGCGCACTGGACAAAGTAAAGTAAAGTAAAGTAAAGTAAAGTATATATATTACGTCGGGAATTACACAGTAATTTTACGATCGTCAACAACTCTGGTTTTTTTACATAAAATATGCCAGCACACATACCTTTAAAATCCTAAACTAAAAATGTAAACATATGCAATAACACTAACTTAAAATTAACATACATATTAAAACCTGTTAAAATTAACACACTATACAAGTTGATGTAGTAAAAACTCGTCTATAATATAAAAAGCATTAATCAACAAAAATGTCCTTATTTTTACCTTGAACCGTCTAAGAGGCAGATCTCTCAGAGTAGCAGGAAGTTTGTTATAGAAAATAGGACCATAGTAGTTAAAGCACATACGTGTTTTGTGGAGTCTCAGAAAATCTAGTCTTATTTGATTTCCTTGCCTAGTAGGATAATGATGGTAGTAATTATTTGTATTAAATTTGTCCAAGTTGTTGTGACAATAAATAATACATTCATATATGTATCGACAAGGAATAGTCATAATGCCAAGCCTTGAGAAAGCAAGCCTAGCATCCTCCCTGTAACCAAGGCCAGCAATGATCCGTACTGCTCTACGCTGCAGTGCAAAGACTCTTTCGAGAGTGCAATTGTAAATGTATAAATCTCGAAAACCGTTACTCGGAGCGACATTTACAAAATACACCTTTTTTGCGTAAAATTAATGAAAAAATTGATATTTTTAATAAAAACATAAATACACTAAGGCGCAAAAAAGTTACACTTGTTTCTATGTACCTAAAGTGCCACAGAGAGCGCCCTCTACAATCTACATTAAAATTCTTAACAAATTTAAATTTCTCGCCCCGAAAAACCCCCAATCACAAAATGGTATGTTAAAATATTGGTTAAAAAAAAAGTTAATTAGGAAAATCGAAAATAAAATTTTCACTTGAACACCCTGTATCTCGGTTATTATCAACTTTTGAACTAAGCTAAGTTTAGCCAAATTACAATTTTTTACCCAAGAAATCTGCAGTTTTACTGTGTTTACTGCGCTTCCTAATTTCAGCCATATTTTTTTTTTATTGTGGATATTTCATTTAGGAACAAAAATCCATGGATTTTACGATAAATGGCGTATTTTGTGGCATCACAAGGATTATTTTTTTCCGTCATCTTGTCTGGGCTCCGCGACTATTTTCTTTTTCGTCAAAACCCTAAACACGGTGCGCAAGGAAAGTTTCGTTAAAGCGCCACATATTTCTGTAGCATCCAATGAGCTTTCCTCAGGCTTTCGTTCACGAAATCCATAGTGCACGTTTTTGACTATTAGTTGTTCTTTTAATGTTTATTGAAAAAAAATTTTTGTATGCGGACAACTAGTTGAAGGTTTGTTAATATTTTTAGTTTAGTTAAATAACTATATATTTACACAAAACACTATCTATGTGAACGACCTTTACCTATACTAGGAAAACTGAAAATAAATTACAAAATCTATCGATAAATTAATAATAGAAACACAAATTAATCAAGCTGTGTGTAACCATTTAGACCTTACGTTTGAAACAAACTCTAGCCGATGAATTTTGGAAGAACCTCTAAAAAAACGTTACAATTTGTAGTATCTGTTTCGTCTGGCCAACAGTTTATTTACTTTCTATCGCTTTTTATAAATAATAAGAGGGGCATCTATTGATGTTTCAAGTCTTCTTAAAGGTAGCATGTCTAGAAATATTTCAAACTCACACTCAAAAGTACGTTATTATCTGAAGAACAATATTCTTGTTGACAAAGTAAATTATTAGCTAGTATATTAAACACAGACACAATCTGAAGGTCCTAAACAAATGTCAGTAAATAAAACTAAAATAATACAGAACATATAACAGACTGTGCGGACTCACGTTTGTAACAATGAGGTACACAAAACTTTAATCGACTGGTTCAAATTTGTTGAAAAATTGGAAAATAAAATCCTTTTTGAATTTTACTGCATTATTTCTTTATTAAACGACTAATAACACTCCTCCTCTCTTCACCCTAGCATGGGCTACAACAGATAACAACTTTTAACGTGATGGCTTTATCCACTCACGAAGCGGCGACTTATCTTTCTAGACTTTCGCATGACACTTTAACACTTTCAACTACTTTTACCAACTTTTAACGTGATGGCTTTATCCACTTACGGAGCGGCGGCGACTTAACTCTATAGAATTCCACCTGACACTGATTTGTTTACAAACAAGAGAATATAATAATTATAACCCTATCCAAACACCTTGACCAATCAGGTCTTAACACGTCGAAACCAAGATGGCAACATCTATATCAGGCCACTGTCGATCGACCAATCAGAATCTTCGCTTGTTACTAAGCACGTGGGTGCTAATAATATTTGATAGTTTTAGAGAATATTATAAAATAGCGGACAGTTTTTACGTTCTGATTTATTTTGAACGTATGTTATGGATTTGTACACCGATGCCACCATTTTGATATGCGGTGTTGCCATTTATATTGCCTTTGAAATTAATGTGTTTTTCTATTTAATAGCATTTGGTTGTTGACGAAAAACATAGTACTTTAGCACGAATGCGACGTTGCCTCTTGGTTTAGTATTACATTACATTATATCCCCTAAGATTGATTTCAACGTTTTTACTTTGCTTTCCCACTGGGTCACGACAGAAATATGAAGTGTGTTCCAATCACAGACCTATATTACCCATATGACACAATATACCCAGGCTGTTAATCATAATATGTGCTTATGAAAATATGTTAGCTAAACAAAAAGATTTGCGGGTATTATAATGAGTAGGCAACAACAACTCACTTTTATATTTTTTATGAACAAGACATGTAGTCTCCAAAAGAAAGGTACAACAAACGGTCAATACTGCATGTTTTATTAATAGTGGGCGACAAGAATCCCTAACTTCAGCGCTACAAATATATCGTATTGCTCTCCTTTTCAGAACAAACAGAGAGTGAAAAAAATATTGGAAGCGCAAACCTCAAAAACTGATTCCATAGCGAAGAAGGGACTCTGTCAGGGCATAGTAAGACCTCCTTGCTACAGTAAAATCTAAGTTGTTTGATATCACCCTCAGAGCATAACAGAAATTTTGTTGCATATACATTTCAACATTAAGAGAGCTGTCTATTGATAATCCTTATAATTTACTTTCAGAAGGTGTTGAAGTTTTCTCATTCTCTATAAAAACATTATCTACAACACACTCAAAATTCAATACACTTGTTTTTGAGATACTAAAGGATAACAGATTTGCATCGCACCACCCCTTCATCCTGTACAAATCATTGCTGATGTCAATTTTAAGCTTACCAAGGTCTGTTCCATGCCAAATGATGGGGGTATCAACAGCAAAAATAGTAAATTTCCCAGATATTGGCAGATGAGGCACGTCGTTGAAGTAGACCGAAAAGAGTAGGAGGCCTATTTTTAAAGGTCTTCAGAGCAGTTGTTATTAAACACGATTGTCTGCACCCGGCCCGTTAGAATCGAGCGAAATCACTCCAAGGCAGTTCCTCTTATTTCATACGCTTCCCACTTCAACAGCAGTATTCGGTGCATCGCCTTATCCTTAGAGGCTTGGAATCCAAACTGTTGGATGGACAAAGGGTTGTATTCATTGTGAAATGACATCAGCCGCAGTTTCATAATTTTTTCTACAATTTTGGATAAGGTGGGAAGTACCGCAATTGGTCGAAAGTTCGAAGGGGTATTATGACCCTTGTGTAGTGGGATTTATCTATAGCCTTCTTTAGACGAGACGAAAAAATGCTTGCGAATAAGGAGAAATTTATTGCTTCAGCCAAAGCCGGTAAGACTCCTAATAGTATGGCAAAGAATATTTTCAGAGATCAGGCCCCTAATTACCAAATACATATCACCATTCTTTAGAAAAAAGAATGTATTATATATTTCTTATGACTAGGAATAAACATTTTCTACATTTTTACAGCTCATTCTTTAAACTAGGATCACAAAATTTCCCTAGGCAAATATATTCCAGTGTAAATAATAAAACGTTTTGCGTTAACCGCAACAGATTTCGAATTTTATTGGCGTGGCTGGTAATTACAGCAATAAATTAGATTTAATTTAAAGAACATTGTCCTGTTCAAGGTTTTAAGCCACGAGGATAATTTTATTATATGTATGTACCTTTTATTTATTCTCAGTGCTTTATAATATTAATTTAATATTACTAAGTGTGGAACTAGGGACAACCAATAGATGTCACTCACCCTTGTCGAAAAATAAAGTGATTTCCTGAATGGAAAAGATATTATTTTCCTCGAGCAGTATAAAGGACTCCCCGTGTTTGCACAGGATATTCAAGGATAGTCCGCTAAAAATAGCTGTTGTGTATATTCTTTTGATTTTTCCGAGTAACGTCATACTCAGTAACAAGCAAAAATACATATAAGTTTGTTTGGGAAACACATTTTCTAATAATCAAAGTAACAAGCTAGTGTTTTATCCCTCAGTATTCTAATTCTCGGAAAACATCAAGTCTTCTGTAGACATGAATGCGTGCTATATTCTAAACTAAATAATATTAAATTTACGTCTACGAAAACCGTTAATCGGTAGCTTTGCAATAGGTTTACGGCTTCTAGAATATGTAAATTGTATTCTGTGATGTTTTAACCGACAAAGGGCATCATCATTTAATGCCTCAATCTTCCTACTGGCAGTAAACAAGTATGGCCGCTAACTTGAGTGTCCACGTGACCACATGTAAGTGGTGGAGCTCTCAGACTAGAGCACTATACCGCCATAAACAAACCAGTGTCCTGTTACACTTCAACGTAAGCAGATGCTTCACGTGGCTAAAACAATAGTAGCACGTGTTTTGATCTGACATGTGAGTCAGGAAAAGTGATTTTCTAATGTTAAAGTAATTGATATTTTGAGGACGTGCTCCCAGAAATAAAGGTTACTATTCTTTTAAACGTACAGTAAAAATACCGTGAATTTGACAGTTAAATAGACTACATTCTTTGTGTTTGGTTAAGACGTGCACGAAGTTGGACTTCAGTGTTTTGCAGTTCGCGTAAATACTTGAAATAGTCTGTTCTATACCGAACATGTCTTTCAACTAACCCTTGTGATATTTAGATGGCAATGAAGCTGTTATTGATTCAAGATCTGATTCATTCTCTACGGTTAAAACCAATGAAACCCTAACGGTTTCTCGGTGCAGTGCTTCAGGGTTGTTAAAATGATGTATTCGTGTTTATCAATGTAAAAGTTGTAATATTGTAAGGGTGGTGAGAAGTGGAAGAATGAAAAGCAAAATAAATTCTGTTTAATTGGCCTAGCAAAAATAAAACGAACCAAGCTCATACTGTGGGCGATACAGTGTCTATGTGAGGTCAGGGCGAAACTCTGTCTAAAACAAAGTTAATGAGGAAATCAAATGTCAAAAAGTAATTACAGTAATTATATTAAATTTGAAGGCAGAAATACGAAAATAACTTTTTCATATTTGCTTCATAAAAACAAACCTCAATGGCACTATAAAGCTTTTCATTTCATTCAAATGGCAATTAAACCTCCTACTTATTATTTACAAAATGCTAAGAAAGTAATAAATAATTTAAGAAAAAATATTTTTAATATCGTTAATTTGCTATTTAGTATATTGTGTGCTTGTCCGCAGTTAAAATGCTTAAATATTATAAATTTGACGAACATGAAGTAATTTTAATAAATATACCACGGCGAAAAATATATAAATGTATCTTTCCTTAAAAATGCAAGACTCTATTTGTTTACCAGAACTTCACTGCAATTTTCTAAAAATAAATCTGGATATTTTAAATAAGAAACACTTTGCTCTCCGATATTTTCCACAAGAAAATTGTTTGTTTTACTTGAAGATTCTAATTTTGAGATATTGTCTTAATAATTAATGTTGGTATCTGTAGATACAGGGTGTTCGAAAATAATGTCAGGAAACTTAAGGAGGTGATTTAAGGCGATAAACTAATGGCAATAAGTCATTTAAAAAAATGTCGAAATCTTTATGGTTTCCCAGTTACTGCTGATTAAAGTTTTAAAACTTATTTCTTATTAATTTGATATCTTATTTATTTCTTGACATTTCAAATTGAAATTTGGCATGAAGCCTAAGCCCAAAAAACTAAACGAAACAAAAGCGACAAAAGCCGTCGGCCCCTTTGATGCTCGTGTCACCAGATTTTTACTGACGTATTGACAATATTGACGTTTCTACTAATTGGTACACTGAACTAAAATATCGAAGAGTATGAATAATTTGTTGTTGAATGTTATTTACAGTTGAACAAAACTTGTGTAACTTTTCTGCGGTTCTTGTCCTCATTAGTTCGCATTTCTCTATTGGAATATTTAAGCATATTAAAAATTTTCAATCTCATAGACAATCATATATCACATTAAAATAAAATAAACAAATCTAATACCTTACTTTTTATTGATTATTGTTTAATTAGCGCCAAAATATTAACAAACCTTATCAAATCGTTTATTTATACAGTGTCTATAATCAAAACAATTAAAAATTGAAATTAAATAAAAAGGCAGCCCAACTGATAAAACATGTTGATGGCAAATAAATTTCATACCGAGGTTGAAATTAACCCAACAGCTTCTAGGGGCGACTTCAATCGTAGATTAGACTTTTGTAACGAAATAGTTAGACGATGTGACGAAAATGAACAATTTTCTTTCTGAACATTTCAGTTGAGTAAAGAGGTCAATAGACGGAATATGCGAAATTGGTCCGATGAGAATCAATATTGGACAAGGAATTCCTATACAGAATATCCTCAAAAACTGAATGTTTCGGCTGGAAAATTGTGCAACCGAACTGTTGGACCGTTTTTAATAGATAGCAATTTGACAGGTCGAAAGTACGTCGATTTATTCAACAACCAGATAATACCGAAAATCTAACACATTGCTGGTATAGCGTTCGACAAGGTTTGGTTTCAGCAGGATGGGTACAATCAATGTAATTTTTGCATTGATTGTCCGCAATTTATTAATCACCACTTTCCCTGGGCGCCGGATTGATAAAAGGGGTGCGATTGAGTGGCCACCAAGATCACCTGATCTAGCTCCTCTAGATTGTTACCATTGGAGCTATTTGAAAAACAATGTGTACAAAACAGAAACCGGCAGACATCGATGAATTAAGGGAAAGGATAATACAAAATTCTAATACGATAACATCAGAAACTTGGCAGAAAGTAATTGATAACATGTACGCACGAATGGGACACTGTGAAATAGCTGAAGGTCATCAATTTGAACAGCTCATTAAGTAGCGAACTTTGCCGTTTTAGATTTTAAGGTTGCCCACCACTTTTCAACAATTAAATTTAAGACCATTAAATGGCTGTTTTTTAATAAATGAATTCGTATTTTATTATTTTTTATTGTTCCGTATAATTTCTTAGAAATGCCACATAAAGTATTTTCCCATTTTTGTTCTTTTTTAAAGACACATAAATTCCAGAAATATCCATAGAAAGAAAACCAACCATCGTTGACAGAAAAAATAATGAACAAATTATAATTCAAAAGGCCTTAATAAACTCTTTATTTCGACCAGACGTTTAGTAAATATCTTCGCCCAAAGGAAATATGTGATGTAATTTAGTCCTAGCGCCCCTTTTCATGAAACTTTTAAGGCTGAAAAAGCTTAATCATTGGAAGATGCGGAACAGCCTAATCCATTCAAATGGTATCGTTTAGTTTTTCGCTTCTCCTTTGTCTAGTAATTTATTAGAATGATGGATTAATTCACTTAAAGAGAAATGAAAGCACTTCATGATGTTGTCTTTTGAATATAAATAAAAGTTTTTAAAAGAACTAATGAAATTAAGGAACCAAAACCGTATTTTGAGCAGTGAACAAACTACCAATTTTATTGTTGAGTAGCCTTTTAAACTAACAATATTTGGCCGCATCGGGTAAGAGGGATCACTTTCGACCCTTTCCTTGGCAGAACGTTGTGCTTTACCTCTGGCAGTTCATCCATCTGTAGAAGTAGCGGAATGTCATCCTTAGCGGCATGAAAGCCTCTATTCCCTTCCCAAAGAAGTTCCAAAATTGCGAGCAACCCGCTAAAAAAAGTATTTTTCCTGGCAATGCCATAAAACCCGTACCGCTGTGCGATGCCACGCCAGGCCATGATAGGCCAAAAATAAAGTTCCATAGATATTCTCAAGAGTTCTTAGAAAAAGCCTTAGATTCTATGAGAAATGGAGCTAAAATTCGAGAAACTTGCCGAAACTATGGTATACCACGTGCAACTCTGCAGGACCAGCTCGCAGGTCGTGTCGCAAGCAATCAGCCTCGATAAATGGGCACCAGATCTATATACAGGGTCGTTGGTATGTATGGAAACGGTCGATTATTTCTTAAAGTAAAACAGTCAGTAAAAAATATTTCAGATAAAAGTTTTAGGGTTTTTTAAGGTGTATTAGAGTTTTAAAAAAATAAGTATACAGGTTGAGTCAGAAAACCCTAGAGAAACAAAGTTACTTTTAACATTGAAAATGTTTATATTATCGCACGGGCACGTAGTATGGGTACGGAATTCGAAATTCTTGTGTTGCATTTGTCCCTGACGTCACACCGAATTAAATGATCGGGATCAGACCAAGTCGCGAGTAATCGTATGGTTCCGCTGAAGCAGTCAGCGGGTGCAGCAGGCGTTCGCGATCGAGCGTAGCATCGTATTTATATCAATCGGCCGTCGCCACAGGGTGGTTTGGCTGGCGCGGCTGGAGTGCGCTTCAGATCATATTCGTATTTCGTAGTGAAAGCGCTTCATAGAAAAAATATTGTTTCTTTTTTTTATGAAGCGCTTATGTATGATTTATAATGAACGCCGATAACATTAGTTGCATGCTGTTGTTGGAGGAAGAAGACGAAGAGGAGGTGTTAGCCCAAATTCATCCATTTCGACAAACGTCATATTAACACTTGAATTTATACTATAGGTACCATATTTAAATCAAAGCTGCAGCATACCAAGTAAACAAAATTAGAAAAAAGTCAGTGGCGTGCATTTTTTTGTCAATAATATCCGTTGAAGTGTTTCCCGGGACGCCACTGGACTTTATAAATTTAATCTAGTTAGGGCTAATTAAGCCTCTTATCATTATGAATGACGGTACCAAATTGCAATAAAATCGGGAAAAGGATATTTACAGAAATAATAAAAAAAACGATTTTTTTAAAAAAACTTTAACACTCTGTACATCAAAAACGGGGCAACTCCGGACACATATTAAGGTTAGTACTTCTGAAACACCCTGTATACAATCAAATACAACGGTCAAAAACACAAATATTTATATCAGAATATTGATAACAAACAATAACACCAAACGATACAATGCAATAATGCGAAAATCACGGGTAAACTAAATTCAACCCTGTCGCCCAGGGCCTTTTAGTTTTATTGCCGCTTGACCAATCGAAATAGAGTTACGGTTGTCATTAAGTACTTATCAATATTTCCTTCGTATGCATAATCTTGGATTTGAATATGGTATAGGGTAGACTGGGGCAAGTGTAAAAATGGGGTAAGTGGAAAATCAGAGCGCCAATCAGGCAATATTGAAAGTTTACTTGTCTGTGTGGTTCGAGGCAACTAACTATACGTTAGCGCTGTTGAATTATCTACTCCCGGCGAGTTGCCAGGTGTTTTTTTCTTTCTGAGTAGTCATTTGTAACATAACCTCCGAATCGGTCCGTTAAATAGTGTGTGATATCTCCATAAAAAATTTGTCAAAGGTAAAAACTTATAATATACTTTTAGTTTTATTGCATTTTCTTTTAGTCTGTTTAGTCAATTGTTGTAGCTTTAAAATCCTATATACCGACCAAATCTAAAAGCAGTTTTTACTCACGAGCAGGTTTGCACTTCCACCATAAAAAACATAATGTGGGGCATGTGTGAAAATTGTAATGGGGAAAGTGTAAAGGTTAGTTTACACTTGCCCCATTTTCCTGGGAATGCTAAAGTTCGTTGGCACTGACACGTAAAGCTTTTATTTTTTACAGAGAGTTGACGTCATGGTACGAAATTATAAAAGAAAGTCCGATAGGGCTGCCTATGGGGAGGAGCAATTAAATGCTGCAGTAAATGCCGTCAATCAAGGTCAATTAACCATGTCGATGGCTAGTACCGAATTCAGAATCCCATACATTACAATCTACTGTAGAATAACTGGCCGCCGTGGCGAAAAAAGCAAGACACAGGGCCGACCTCCAATACTTTCTTGGCAAGATAAGTGTCAACTGGCCGAAAATATAAAAACAATGGAGAAGTGGGGATATTGATTAACTTCGAGAGAGCTTCAAGAAAAAGTTCGGGACTTTGTAACTTTAAATAATATTCCCAATCCTTTTAAGAACAATATGCCAGGCACAGACTGACTAATAAAGTTTAAACAACGTCACTCCTTGAGTATGAAGAAACCACAAAGCTTAGAGTACTGCAAAAAGAAATCTACGGACCCATTCATAATAGACCAATATTTTGTTTTATTGGAAAAGGCTATATTGGAGTTGGGTCTTCAGGATCGTCCTGAATGTATTTACAATTTAGATGAGACTTCACTGTGTACAGATCCTTCTCGTCTTAAAATTGTTGGCGCGAAAGACAACCCCTCTTTAAGCATTGTTGCTGGATCGGGCAGAGAAAATATAACCGTCCTGGCAGGAGCAAGTGCTAGTGGTAGAAAATTGCCACCATTGATAATATTTAAAGGCAATAACATTGATAATATTTAAAGGCAATAATATTGCTGGATTTCAGAAGGAAATGAAGACTTCTTCAAATACACCGTAAATGCAGCCAGCGCCAATGAATGGATGACCTCCGAAATATTTAGAAATTACTTTCTAAAGACTTTTATTCCTTTGGTTCGTGATCAGGCACCAATTATTGTTATATATGATGGGCATGTCTCGCATGTGGATTGCTTATTAATTCAAGCCGCAAGAGAAGAAAATATTCATATACTTAAACTGCAGCCCATACAAGTCATTTACTTCAACCTCTCGATTTGAGTATGTTTAGATCCTTTAAGGCAATATGGGACAGGAAAGTAATAACATGGCAAAGACGTCATCAGGGACAATGACTACCAAAAAGGGACTTCGCCACATTGCTAGTGAAAACCTGGGCTGAAGTAGATTCCGGAATCAAAAAAACAGGATTCAAAAAGGGTGGTATTGTTCCATTTAATAGACATGTTATTCCTAAAGAAAAGTATGACATCGATGCCCTAAAAAGATGGCAGGAACACTTAAAAAATCAAAGATCTGTAACAGATTTACAACCGAGGCCAGATCGCATTGATATTGAAAGGAATGAACATGATGCTGTAGCACCGAACATAACAGAAAAAACCGCTACTTTCAAACAGTCAATGTTAAAAACAGTAAAGCCTTCTACATCTGGCGCTTCATTTAAAAGGAAACTAGCCTCTAATGCAGAATTACTTACAGCTCCTTCAGCATCTAGTGCAACCAATCTCAAAGTAATTGTCAGCTCTGATCAAAATGAAGAAATATACTAAATAATGATCAGGAGCCTATAACGGAACCTGTAGTACCAGCTACAACCGAAAATCGGCAAGAAAAGAAGGCAAGTTTTGATGATCTACTACTTGATTCGTTCCGACAGAGTCCTTCTTCTAATCCAAGGAAAGGAAAGCGCTTAATTCAAGGTGGCCAAACCATTGCAGGTACTATCGCAAGTAGTCAGTCAAAAATCTCTACAAGTTCATCTACTATATCTAAACCAGCGATGAAAATTGACCGAAAGAGTAAACAAAGTCGGCCAAGTCCGTATCAATTTGAATCCAGCTCCAGTGAATCAGATAATGAAAGTATACCTTTTATGGAATCGGATCAAAGTTTCACTTTAGAATCGGATTGCGAAGATCAGATTCCTGAAATAAACAAAGACAATATTTCGATTGAAGACTGGGTACTGGTTAAATACACATTACCAAAAGCAAAGAAACATTTTATTGGCCAGGTAAATACTGTTGACAACGGCTTTGAAATCAAGTTTACAAGAAAACTAAAAGACAATTTTTTTATGGCCACTCACCGATGATGTCGATGTAGTACAGCTAGACGATATAGTGACTCGTTTACCTGAACCGGTAGTAACACGCCGAGGAGGTTTTCATTTTAATGTGAAATTTGCGGGATACAATATTTAACAAGTTCCATAAAATTATTCGAATTTTTAAACTTTAAGTTTCTTTTCTGTTTTAGTTTCTCCTTGGGAATAACTCCTACTGTTTTAGAGATTAAAGCCAAACATTGGGTTTTGAAGGGATAAATACGTTTATAAAAATATTATTCTTGTTATTAGGAATTTTTTGGGGGTTATTTTGGTTTACTTATTATTTTTCAGAGGTACCTTTTAATTTTTCGTTTTTATGATTTGCTTGGCTAACTATTTCCCAACAATAAAAAGTTCATAACTTCCCAGATTTTTATTTTTTTTTAAGTCTGTAAAAAGAAAAATTGGCAAGGGAGATATAAACTTACACTTTCCCATTACCACTTCTGCGAACATGCATGGAAATTGTATTCCGATTTTACACTTTCCCTTTTTGGGGTAAGTGTAAAATTTCGGTATAAAAAAAAATCATTCAAATCTCAAGATCTCAAAAATAATTCACGAGTGCCCTATGCAGTATGAAAAGTAAACATATTAAACTATTACTTTCTTACAAAGACACTTTTATAAATATTGTATATTTAAAGTAGGAAGGAAATAAACTTGAACTATTAAAAAGGGCTTCGCAGTTGCCCCAGTCTACCCTAATTATAAGCTTTGTAATGTAATGCTGAAAAATAAACAGAATGGTTTTGTACACTTTACCGTTCTTCCCTACACTTGCTGCCACTTTTTTTCATGCATTTTGTTTCATTACAACATTTTTGTAATTTTCGTTCTCATAGTTGTATACTTTTGCACCTCCTCTATCAAACACTCGTCAGCAATTGCCGAAAACGGTGGCATTCTGCTGAGCGATCACGGCTGGACTGGTCTCTCTAGCAGTCCGAACGCAGCCACTGCAATTGACGGCGAACGCTGTGTCGCTGAGCTGCGGCAGTGAAACCGTGTACATACAAATCGGCAAATCGCATTAAACCAGTACCGAGCTACCAATCGCAAACGCCAGCCGCGGCCGCTGACTGCTCCAGCCAAACCATACCTTAGAGGCACGTTAGAGTGTATAACCTTTATTTTACTATTTTTTATATTATGAATCAATAAACCTTATATCTACCTAAATATAACATTCAAATCTATGAGTTTTCGCAGATCTCAAATCTCACAATAGTCACAAGCGTTGCACTCTGCTTCGGCATTTTCAATGTCTCCCCCGGTTGCATCTTTGTAAAGGACTGTAAATTTTTTTTTAAATGCAACACCCTATATCTTAGAATATTTTTGGATTTTACATAAAATAACAATTATTTTTCAATACGTGCATTATAAGTCTAAACTTAATAGTTTCCGAGATATCGACTTTTGAAAAATGACATTTTTGAACTTTGACAGCTTCTAGCTTTCTAACGGTACGTCTTAGAGTAAAACGGTTTACATGTCCCGATCTTAGTTTCTTATTATCTTCCTAAAAGTCTTAACTTCCGGTTAAACAGGATGTAACTCAAAAGCCGGAAATACAGTACTTCCGGTTTAACCGGAAGTTGATGTTTTTGGGAAGGTAATAAAAAAGTAAGACAGGGACAGTAAGCCGTTTTACTCTAAAGCGTACCGTTAGAAAGCTGGAAGTTGTCAAATTTCAAAAATGTAATATTTCAATAGTCGATATCTCGGAAACTATTAGGTTTAGAGTTATAATGGACTTATTAAAAAATAATTGTTATTTTATGTTAAATCCAAAAATATTTGAAGATATAGGGTGTTCCATTTAAAAAAAGGTAACTTTGCTTTCCTACGACTTTCTGACTTATCCTGTATACTTATTTTTTTAAAATTCTAATACATCTTAAAAAACCCTAAATCTTTTATCTAAAATATTTTTTGCTAACTGTTTTATTTTAAGAAATAATCGACCGTTTCCATACATACCAACGACCCTGTATAAGAACATAAGAAGACATCAATAATCTTACATGCAATAGAGCCGATGTCCACCTCCCCAACCGATGCTTTTAAAAAATATCTTAAATACCGTAAGTCAATTCCAAAAACAACAAAACGTCCGAAAGCTGGACCCTTCCACAAGTGTCATTTCGTTCAATGTTTGGAGAACGTATTACACGGAGAAGGATAGTGCACTATCTTTGTTAACGCTCGACACCAATGCAAGCAAACCACAAATTAAAGCAAAGACAAACACAACCAAATAATTAAAAATAAATTTCTAGTGAGTCTTAATGGATCAAGATCATTTTGGTGGGTAGCTAAGGCAAAACTTTAACAAGTCAAACACTTCTAACACGTCCCGATTGCACTATTGCGACTACAACAGAGGAAAGAGCAAACTTACTAGCGAAATTATTTTTCTTGCATTCAACAGTAAATTTTTAAGAAAGTCTTCACTCAACCCTCCCGCTGTTATTTTGCATAACATAGCATTAACGATTTGATGATTTGTTAAAAAAAAAACGGTAAAAAAGACATCTTTTGCATCTCAGAACAGCTTTGCCATAAATTCTCCAGCTGACAGAACACTGGTTATTATTAAAACTGACCAATGATAAACTTGGGTTTGTGAAAGTTTATTATCTTCAAACTGTCGAAGAAGCCTTACAATATGTTCAACTAGTTTAACATTTTCATAATTATTATGAAGATGTATATCACATCACATGTTCAAGAAAAAGCAGAACATATAAATCAAACCATCAAGTAAGGAATGACCCTGTATATGTATGCTAGCTTTTGACGTAAAAGCATCTAATTCTTGAATTCCTGTGTTTATTTAACAGGAGGGTCTGGGAACCCCTAACGGTAGATAATTAAATGTACTTACTTCTCTGCTCCGATATATTGAGCGCAAATTTAAAATTCACCCTCTCCTCATGAATATTGATAAAAAAGGTTGAGTTTTAAATTTAAAAAAAAAAACTATTTGAATTTGGAAGAAAACTTCGGAAATTAACGAATTTGATTTAAATAGTCGACGTGCTGTAACCGCAGTTAAGAAGCAGACATTTTATCAAGAAAAAATGTTGGCTCATATACAGGGATAGTGCAGGTTGAGAAGAGCATGTAAAGAAGAAAATAACTGAGCTTTATTTAACATATAAGCGACATTATTTGGCTACTGGAAATTATAAAATTACGCTAAAAGGATGCTTATAATTATACAACTAGGTTTGACATAAGTAATAACTATCCATGGGCTGTTATTAGTGCAATGTTATTGCATTGGTTGCTTTTGCACACGTGATTACTGTTTGAGAAATATGCTTTAATATAGATTATATCCATGAATAAAACTAGTTTCCATACGCAGTTTAAAACCGGCAAAACGAAAAAAGAAAATTACTTCTTACAATTTCTATTTTAAAAATATTCCTTCTCCTAAAAGGCCGTAAAATCCAACGACTTGCCAGTCTATAAGATTCAACAACAGGTCTATTTATAAACTTATATTCTTTATTGTAGCCGAAAAATAAGTAACAATATTCAAATTAGCTTCCTAAAAACAGGTCTGAACAGCGCGCAGCGGTAACAAAAACTCTAGTTCATAATAATTTCTGATTGGTAATGTTAAAGTTATGGCTAAACGTTGTCGCGTATGACGATATAATAATTGGTCTAATTGGTCTCCCAAGAGTCAACTGCAGAAAATTCTGAATTGTGCGGTCTTATCCAAAGGGCTTGGTCACCATTCATCGGAGCCTAAGCTCACACAGAAGTCCGGAATAAATATAATATAGGTTTAACCTGTAACTTTTGGGGGAAATGCTCGGACACGTCAATTTAGTTTTATATATGCGCACATTTTGACGTTATTCGTTTATTTTTTTTTAAGACATTTGTCGAAGATATGACGACATCGATCTTTTTTTTTGAATGGAAACATAGAAACATACAGCTTGTGATACATCATTTGAAAACTAATATCTCGTACAGTATGCTCATAAATTTTGACGCGATTCTGTCAAGCTATTTCAAAATGGCGACTGTTAAAAGTTAAAAAAAAAATCCCTATTTAAATAAGCGGAAATGATTCATTCATGATTTTTTTACCTTTTAAGGTAAGAAATCTTCATTGTTTCACGTTCTGACATTTTGTGACATTGTGACTTAACAATAGTTATGGTTTATTTGTTAATTATTTTGTCAAAAAAAAATGAAAATGTAACGAAGCAAAACAAAACACAACAGAAAGGTGGTTTAATGTGGCAAATGCTGGAAATGTCCTCCACCCTCTACTTGGCATGCTCCCAGACGATGGTAAAATCCGTCGACGGAATCTCGAATGACTTCAGCCGGTATGTTATGTGTCTCCAATCTAATTTGGTTTTTCAAATCTTTAATATTACTTGGCCTATTTTGGTAAACTTTCTCTTTTAAATATCCCCAAAGAAAATAGTCTAGAGACGTTAAGTCAGGGGACCTCGGTGGGCATTCAATTGTACCACGTCGTCCAATCCAGCGACCTGGAAATATCAAATCTAAATATCTTTTCACATTGACACCAAAATGCGGGGGAGCACCATTTTGCTGAAACCAAATGGTTTCATTAGGTATATCTGGATCAACTCCGTTGAGAAAAATTGCAGCTAGAGCAGGCCTCAACTCGAAGGTTAAGAAATCCAGGTACCGTGCAGCTGTGAGGTTTCCTTCCAAAAAGAATGGCCCTAAAATTCGGTTATTAATGATACCTGCCCATAGTTTTACTTTCTGGGGCCACTAAGTATGCGCTTCAAATATCCATCGTAGATTTTCTTGACTCCAGAAACGATAATTAGGTCTGTTAACCACCCAGTGTAAATAGAAAGTAGCTTCATCCGAAAATAATATGTTCTGTGGAAACCTATTATTCTCGTCACACCGTCTCATCATTTCTTCGCAAAATTGCAAACGCCAATCATAGTCATCTTCTAAAAGCTCTTGGACAAGACATATTTTATAAGGGTGGTATTTTTCTGCTTTCAAAAATCGTCCAATAGTACCTCCAGATGTATCATGATTTTGAACCAATGAAACTGTTGAAACATGCGGATTATCCTGCCGAGATAATGCAATATCTAATTTTTCATCGTCACCTAAAACACGTGGCCGTCTATTCCTAGGTAAGTCCTTTACTGTGCCATGTTTATCAAATTTGTGGAATATTTTACTAACAGTGCCCTGTGAAATTTGATTTTCTGGATATTAAGCATTAAATAAAGTGCATACTTCACTTTGACTTCTTATTTTATCTCCACATCCTAACAATATCAAGACTTCGATACGCTGCCTTTCCGACAAAATCATTTTTGTTTAGAAAATTGTAACATAATATTTCGGAAATACCTAAATTAATTTTACAAGTTCACAATGTGGCAAAATGTCAGAACGTGAAACAATGAAGATTTCTTACCTTAAAAGGTAAAAAAAACATCAATGATTTATCATTTCCGCTTATTTAAATAGGGATTTTTTTAAAACTTTTAACAGTCGCCATTTTGAAATAGCTTGACAGAATCGCGCCAAAATGTATGAGCATAGTGTACGAGATATTAGCTTTTAAATGGTGTATTAAAAGCTGTACGTTTCCATTTAAAAAAAAATCGATGTCGTCATATCTTTGACAAACGTCTATCAAAAAAACAAACGAATAACGTCAAAATGTGAGCATATATAAAACTAAATCGACGTGTCTGAGCATTTTCCCCAAAAGTTACAGGTTAAGGCTATATTAATTTTATTCCGGACTTCTGGGCAGCCCTGTATATTATGCATGTTTTTGTTAGTAGCTGTTGGGTTACCTGGTCGCGTGGCAGCATTCTCGCTTCCCATGCTACAGGTACCTGGTTCAAACCCTGGCTGGCCCAGCAGACTTTTCAGTTTGCAGGGCCCAGGTCACCTTACTACGTAGGGTTGCGTATGCAACACACACCGGCAAATTCTCAACGGCACTCTAGTCTAGTACTCTAGAAATGACATGTTGTCGAGGAAGGAACCCTCCGCTACTACTAGTAGCTAGTCGATGCTTCATCTAAGGTAAGCATACCATTTGCAACAGTTTGGTCATGTTTTGAAACAGTACTGTTTACTTTAAGTTCTTCCCAAACAAATCTACATCCAGGTAAATTATTTAAAATAGATAATATAAGATTTTTTACGTGCTTGGCAAATTGGCATTCAAAATATCCAGGGAAAGCTTTGTAGTCCACGCTTTTTTGTTGAAGCCGTTTTAATTTCGAGGGAAGGGTTCGATAGTAGAAAGACACTGATTTCAAATTTGTTAGTCAAATATTTAGTTCTGGGATAGTGGAAAATTTAGATTCCATTAGTATGACATTGTTTAGTGTAAACTATACTTAATATATTTGGCACGTTCCAGCAGACAAGGTCTTCTAAGAAATCAAATTGTACTATTTCATTGCTCAGAATCACAGAAATAAATACATAGTCAAGTATTTTAAAATTTTGCACCAGTGCGCTAGACCTCGGCAAGTAGCTGGGTTGTCAAATTGAATGATATAAAAATAACATTCCACATACTATGGCGAACAGTAAATAATAACGGCTAGTTAAACAACCTAGCCCGTTCAATTATAGAAATAACAGATTTTCAACATAATTAAAACTTATAGCTACTAGACAACCAACATCAAGTTAAAAGACAATTTACTTACACCCATATGCAGTCCTTTGGTCATCAAACAAGTATTTTGAGGGCATACTGTTTACATATAATCTTATATGAAACATATGTTAATCACCTTACTAGGACGGTGTGGTTATTTTGCTGATAAAGTTGCATTAAAAGAAAAGTCCTAAATTTAAGGTCATCAACATAAATAAGCTGCTTAGTGCCCAGCTTAAAAGTAAACATCAAAAGGCAGCTAGAAACTAAATTTCTGTTTCGCCGGGATTACATGTAAAGAACGGTAATTCCACAGAAGCTTAAAAACCGCTAGATTTCCCTCTAAAATGTCAATAAAACCTTTTTATCAAACGAATAAAAAGTCCCTACTTTTGATTTTGGTTTGGGGATGAAACAGAACGCGCGACAAGTTTTTTCAGAAAAATAAATCTGTATTCTATATAAAATTTTAAGGAAGGCTTTATAGGGATATAAAAAGGTTTTATTAGATAGAGACCACCGATTCTTTGGGATGGAATAACGCATCCCGAAACGAGTTTCCTTTCGGAACGATAGGGATATTTTTGAGGCAACGTTGCAAGAAATTCGGAAAAGAATACAAGAAAGAAATTCGAAAACAAAGAGTATCAGCAATCAAATCCTAAAAACTAAATTTAGGCAGTAAATGGAAAATATACTTTTTTCTAAGAATGTATATATATACAAATATAATTGAGTTTAATTTTTTATGCGAAAACCATACGTCAAACGAACAAGATGAAGAGCCCAAATTTACTCAGAAAGGAATGAGGATTTAAAAAATAATTTTTACTTGCACAGCAAGAAATGCCTTTTTTAATGCATAGAAGATGCGTACCACGTTCCACAAAAATATATAGGGTCATACTAACGTTATCATAGTTCAACTTTTAGGACATAAAATGTGTTCATGTGAAGTTTTTCTTAAAATGGACCCAAGAATAACCTTCTTAAATATTAGCATATTATTAAGAAACACTCTGTATAGGTACAAGTTTTACACCCATATCATTTTATACTATAAGGTTAGTGATATGCCATTTTATTGTACACACTGAATTGAATTCAATTTAATATTAAAAAAAAACTCTTTCTGCCATCGAGCAAATATATACCTACGTCAAAATTTTGTATGTTAAAATAAAATGCCTCTGAAAAATCGCGAGAGATATTTATATTTCTTGAATAAATAAATACTATGAATATTTCATGACCCTTTGGGAAAGTAAAAAAGAATACATACGTATTTGAAAAGAAATAGTATGTAAATCTTAAAAATAATTTAAAAACAGAAAAGTAAAAATAATATAAAATCAACGGACATTGAAACCAAACGGCTGAATCTTGTGGCGCTGGTAAGAAACACCGTTTCACAAAAAAGCAAGCCTTGTACTCTTTTATAAATAATATATTTATTATTAAATACTCAAGGGAATATTCTATTATTTTAGTCTTATTATAAATTATAGTAAAGCAAGGACTATTTAAAATAGGCAAAATCAGGAAAAAATTATGCTCTTTGTCATTTAAATAATTCTAGTTAGTCTAACAACATTTCTTTGTTAATTACACAGGGTGACCGATAAGTATATGACACACTCTCGGGAGCGAATGTATATATGTTCGTGGTAAAATCAAACCTGTGTGATTTTTGTTTCGCTTAGTCGTTCGTGAGCAGAATAAGACGAAATTCTTGGAGAGTATCCACACACTGCATCCATAACTATGAATTCACTTATGGATGATTTGGGAACCTCAAATACATATTTCAAGCTTTTAAAAGTGCTGCAGTTTCAGTTTGGCGGGCAGAGCTTGAGGCTAACGAGTTTCAATAAATACTGAAAATGGTGTTCCGACATTTTGAAAATCTGCAGATATTCGGAATCCTTTTATAAAAGTTAAACTATTAAGCTGACTCTAAATATTATAGGTTTTGAAAGTAACTACTGTTATTATACTACTAAATAAAATACAAAGTCAAGTAACGAAAACAATGCAACATTGCAGTGACAAGAGATCCCTATATTTTACTTATGATATTTTATTCGGCTCTGAGTTTACAAGTTCTAGTTTAATATTCTTTATATCTTGTCGACTTCTCTTTAATGTCAATCTTTGATACCAATCCTGAGTTGGCTCGTTTTAAAAAAAAAAAATTGATGGTTTATCTTTCAGAATCTTCAACTCCATAATCTCCGTCCATTTAACTTCATCAGCAGTATCAGTTTTTCTGACTGTTAATATTCCTTAATCTTTGGAAAGTTTGTTAAAGTCGAGAAAGTCTTTATATTCGAGAGGGCAAACTATATATGGATTATTTGACCGTGCAAGACGGAAGAAAGGATTCAAAAAATGTTAATGTAATTTCCTTAATATTTGGGAAATGAACAACGGCATGAAGCAGCATAGCGTCCATATCGCTATTCTTATTTTGCTCTCTACATTCGTCTGAAAACAAAGATACATTTTAATTCCTTTCTTGTCATAATATTCAAGAGTTTTATAAAAGTCTGTAGCGAATTGAATTTGCCTTACAATAATGGGATTCAACCCTGGGAAACCTATTTATATGTTCTTCAATGGCGACACATACATTTTTATCTCTGTCTTTCTCTTCAACAGATCTCTGTCTCCCTCCTCGTTTTTCTCCTTCAACAATACCTTCATCATTTCTTTTTCTCATGGCAGTTTCAGCTACTCTTTCAGATATACCTAATGTGTGCAGGAAATTTTTTTTGCAAACTGAGACTCATTTTCTGTCCACGGTTAGATGGTACTGTAAAGTTATTTGTCTTCGTGAAGGTTCATTATCTTTCTTTATTGTCTTTTGTTTTGTATCACGGATATCAATATGGCAAACAATAAATTCCCGTTGCAAATATAAGTTACCCAAATCAATAAATTGATCAAAAATAGCAGTTCTGTTTTGTTCACTAAATAAAAAACATTCTATTTTATTCTTTTTACAGAAAGCTGCGTTGAAAGATTCTCCGGTTTTTCTAGCTGGAACGACTTTTTTTGTTGTGGGGCTAAAATACTCTTGTCCCAGATTTATAATTTCCTTGACTGCTTTTTGTTTATTTTCTTTAATCTGTTTTTTTGTGATCTTCTTTTACGATTCCTTCAACTACAAAATCTTCAGGTACTCTACTTTTAAACATTTCTCCAGAAAAATCGCTGTTGCCCCTGGGTTTGCTTTGGTCTTTACCTGCTGGTTGGTTCTTTTGTTTATACAAATATTTTCTTTTTTTATACGTTTTCTTCATATCTTGTCCATGATTAACACAATGCACATCTTCCTGGAAGTGATTTAAAACACAATAATTTCATACAACGATGACAGGCGGCAAAAATTTTGTTCTTTACACTTCTCTGATGCCTTATATGGATCTTTATCCGAATCATCAACGTTTGATTCAGAGTCTACTATGTCATTTACATCATTTATTTTTGAAAGGGGTATCTTGTCTAACTCAGAGTCAGATGGCTTTTCTGCATTTTTATGAAGTAGTCACTTTCTTAGAGTGCCCAGTGTTTCATTGTCAGAAGACGAGGTTTCATCAATCGTAAATTCATTGCAGTTGGGAAGCTTCATATTGTCTTTCAGTTGCAAGAATTTTTCAATAAAACCACTGATTATCGTAAAACATTTTGAGAGTCACTTCAAGCTTAAATGATTCATTATTTTTTGTCTTTAAGTCATTTGTATACACGTATTATAATAGTTACGGCAGAAATTATTTTCAGAATTTTTTCAAGACCAACACACGTACTGACGTAACTCGAGTTACGTCTCCGTAAAGCGCTGAAAAGAAACTAACGTTTCGACGTAACTCGACTTACTCCAGTTCGTGAGTTTCTATTTCAGAATAATCTGAGATACGTCGGATATTTTCTATTTTGTTCCGAGAAAACTATAGGATACTGAGATACGGTATTACGTGAGTTAATAGTATACGCTTGTACGGTTATAAAACTAGCGTATCTCAATTTTGGATTATTATGAAATACGTCACTACGTGAGAAGACCGACGATATGGAAATGCGCGCCGGACGGCTTCTGTGTGCGTCATTACATATAAAAACATGGTACCTATGGTGCATTTCATACCAAGATCATGCACACCTCATATCTCTTTACTTGAAGTGCACATCTTTGATGGGCGCTCTCCCTTAGGATACCATTGTTGTATCAATTGTTGTCATTGACATTATGTGGCTATTATTTCTAATAGGGCATTGATAATTTCGGTCATTTAAAATAATAAATTTTCCTTACCTTATAAGCATCCTTAATGTTGATCATAACCTTGTTCTGAGCAACAGCTCCAGCGATCCCCACTCCAAACGGGATCCTAATCTCCTCCGATCTCGCCAACCTAACCGCTTCCTCAAAAGAGGTATCATTTCGAATATCGAAAAATTTCGATACTAAATATCGACATTCCGGCAAACCTTTGGTTAAAAATAAAGAGCCGCGATCGGCGTTGGTGAGAAGCGAAACATTTTTTAAAATTTTATGACACAGGACGTCTATGTTCAGTTCGTTTGCGATATCACGGATGAGTTCCATGAACAAATCTGATTCGTCCATAGATTCAAAGTCACGATTTGGACGGACATTTTGACGATTGCACTCGTTGCTATTTGAAGAACTAGATGGATACCAAATTTGGATTTGGTTACTGGAGGTTGCGTTTAAGCCGGATATCGGCTTGGCGGTGATCGTGGTGAGTGTGGGATCTGTGACGGCTTCCAGGGCTCGTCGACGTAGATCGGCGGAGGCGTGTTCTCGCAGCCATCGTTCGAGAACTGCCGGATTTGATTCTAGCCACGTCCTGCAATGGAAAATAAGCATTTACAAAAAAGCGAAACTTCCTTAAATATATATTTTGTTTTCATCTCTACCTGCGGCCCATAGAGGTGATGGAAGCACCGCACCGCTTCCCCTAATGCTTTCGTAAGAAAATAATTTTTTTATTAAAATTAACGTAATCTATGCCAATCGAGATTAATAATACCTATATAATTCTAATTTCCAAACCAAATCCTGCCCTGCATGCCTCGCAATATAAAGCTTCTTACATTCAAATTAATGTTTTTTTATTTTTTATTATTTTATTTAATAATCAGCAGAGCGCTTTCAGTCATAGGCCATCTTCAGTGCTTCTTAGTCAGGAAACAGGAAATTTAATTGATACAAATCTTTCTTTATTAAGTGGGTCATCAACAGCACAATGTAAAAACTGATAATATAAAACAATTAACATGTAAAATTGTAAATGACGAACAGGAACAACTGGAACGAGTCACTTTTAAATTTCCATCAGTAACCATCATTTTTCCCTTTTCTTTTTCATTTTTTCTTTTTTTCTTTTTGAAAATAACCCTCAAATTTCGACTCGAAACCACGTTCCCACGTGGACCGGAAAAAAGAAGCACTACTAATTATTAAATTTTTGAAGAATATACACTTAATACACAAAACGATTGTTGTTTCATTCTTACATTAAATTCTGGCCTCTGATTTGCAGGCGCGAAGCCATCTTTTTAGCCATATACACGTAACCTGTCGAGTTTCGAGATGGTCATCGGTCTGCAGTGCTGGATTTCGGGTCTGTTCGGCCAACGGCCCTAACACGCCCCTTTTAAATTATAATTAAATCGACGAAATATCTAGTTTACCCTCCATGGATGCGGTACTCGGGAGTCTATGGCGATTTGCCGGTTGATAAAACACGGCTTCCACAAGAGTTTATTGTTTTTGTGTTAGTGAATCTTGTGACAGTTTGTTTACTTTTGTACTTTGTTTTTCAGTTTTTCTTTATTAATTTGTGATGCAATGGAGCAACAAAATGCTTTTTGTAAATTTACCACATAATTACACACCTAGTTTGCGTCTAAAAGGTAAAAGTGTATATTTTTTGTATAAGTCTCTATTATGAAATTTTGTTAACTTATTTTTAACGACTGTTGGGCAGAGTTGGGCAGTAGAAAACTATTTCTTGGAGGCCAATTACGAAAAAAATAATTAAAAATTTATTTAATAAGAAAATAGAAGAATAATCATAGGTATTCCTAATGCAGAACAATTTCTGTTGCACGTCATGCCCTTCGAGTGACGGAAGTTGTCAGCAGTGTTTCTAGATTGTAACCAAAATAACCATATAATAGTCGTTAGGAGTTAAAAAACCCAAAGTCTTGGTCTCAAATTTTATAAAAGTTTTAATATGCTGTTGATAAGTTTATGTAGGTTACATGTTTCGCCTTCTCGGGCATCATCAGACCTAAAATAATTGAAAACCTAATATACAAAGGGTCTCTAGGCTCTACGAGTAAGAAAAGTGAGGTTAAAAATATGTAAAAATATAAAAATAAAATTACAAAAAATGTATAAAAATTAAACTAAATAAAAACGAAAAACACAGAAAACACAAAAACTATCAGTTTACCTAAACTAACATTAAAAATAAAACATCTTTACAAAAATACAGTAATGGCGCTAAAATATATGACATAACACAAAAGATAAAAATAATGACAGAGGTTGAATGCATCCTGGAACTAAACCGTGCTCTGGGGCGAACAGCGAAAAGTTTTTCAGTAACTTATTGTTGGAGGTGACTGAACTACCTTAGAAAAACAAAAAGAATTGAATGGTTGAGTTCGACTCATGTCCATGTAGAACAAAGTCCTTCATAGGGAAAGAAGAAGAAAAAGATTGACAAATGACATATAGAAAAGGGGCGGGGAAACTACTGGGATTGTTGTTAAAATTCTACTTTCAGGTTATTAAAAATTAAGTTGGATTCAAAATTAAACACCTCGTTAACGCAAGTAAGAATTGGACTCCTCTTAGCTTTAGTGATCTCCATCTTCTCCAACAAATCCAACTTCCTGCCCTTATCACATTCATGCAATATTTTTATGTTTTCAGGTGCTGAAAAATGGTGTTGTGCTGAAAGTAAATGATCAGCGAAGGCTGAATTAGTCACCGATATATCTGTATCCTTATATTTATCGTACTGCTTTATGTATTTTAATAACCTGAAAGTAGAATTTTAACAACAATCCCAGTAGTTTCCCCGCCCCTTTTCTATATGTCATTTGTCAATCTTTTTCTTCTTCTTTCCCTATGAAGGACTTTGTTCTACATGGACATGAGTCGAACTCAACCATTCAATTCTTTTTGTTTTTCTAAGGTAGTTCAGTCACCTCCAACAATAAGTTACTGAAAAACTTTTCGCTGTTCGCCCCAGAGCACGGTTTAGTTCCAGGATGCATTCAACCTCTGTCATTATTTTTATCTTTTGTGTTATGTCATATATTTTAGCGCCATTACTGTATTTTTGTAAAGATGTTTCATTTTTAATGTTAGTTTAGGTAAACTGATAGTTTTTGTGTTTTCTGTGTTTTTCGTTTTTATTTAGTTTAATTTTTATACATTTTTTGTAATTTTATTTTTATATTTTTACATATTTTTAACCTCACTTTTCTTACTCGTAGAGCCTAGAGACCCTTTGTATATTAGGTTTTCAATTATTTTAGGTCTGATGATGCCCGAGAAGGCGAAACATGTAACCTACATAAACTTATCAACAGCATATTAAAACTTTTATAAAATTTGAGACCAAGACTTTGGGTTTTTTAACTCCTAATTTATATCAGGTCTCTTTGGGAATTATGGACCGACTCTTTATTCATATAATAGTCGAGTAAGGGAATTACACTAGTTTTTTTTTTCATAAAAATAAGATAAATTTAACCCTTCTTGCATGAGAACATTTCTTTTACGTGATTCTAATAATTTATTTTCCCTAACTGACGCTAAAACTGCGCTTACAGTGGAGATATTCAAATTTTAGGGGAGCAGCTACACGCTAAAAATTAGTAAAGTAGAAATTAAGTATATAGACCTTACATACTCTTTAAAGTAACTTCTCTAACTGCTCTAGAGGGTAACAATGAGCCATTGTTGGTAAATTCTTCCTGAAAATAGCTAACTAGAGAAGCTATTAGCTCTTTGCATCAGCTATTTAAATGCTTGGGCATTTTTCATAAATGGTAAACAACGTAATCGGCAGAAATATGTATGTACACCTTTGTTGTTCTTAAAAGAACAATTAAGTTTCAATGTTATTTATGAAAATATTTGAATTTTTTTTAAACAATACATAATTATACGCACGAGACGAAAACAGCAACAACGACAAACGAACAAGCTGGCGCCATTGTATCTATTGCCAACTGTCAGCCTTTAGAATTCAAATTATGTTAACTTTTGGAAATTTAAATTTAAAAGATTTTCGCTATAAGTGGGTTAGTATCAAAGAAGAAAACCTTTAATTTTTAGCACATTCAATGTCGCATGAAATTTTAATATTTTTTGGCCAAATTTAATTTCCTCGTGTTTTCTTACAGACTTACAATTACCAGCTGACTGATGACGTGCAACGAAAATTATTTCGCATTAACTATAGATACCCAACTCTGCTCTTAGATAAAGTCTTGGTAATATATAATGCGTACGGCATATTTGAATTTGATGATCGTAGTGAGAGAAACGTGACAACCAAATTCTACTCCTTTCTGCAGAGTGCACACGGAGCTTAGAAGGAACACAGAAGCTGGTATCACAAGCTATATTTCTTCTATGTTTGAAAGCCACTTTATTAAACATCTAAGATACTGATGGCGCTGTCCAGTCTTTTATGTATATGGTTGTCGCTTTAGATAGTGCATGTTGCCATGAACACCAAAATTTAGCAAGCGCAAAATGGAAAATTTTTGCTCCACAGCCAGAAATATAAATACATATTTTGCAATAAAAAATACATCGATAATGCTCTTTAGTCGATGTTTTTTCCACACCTCAATAGACAGCGAGATAATAAGGGGTCCTCTGTTGAAGCGACTCAACCACTTTAACAATTGGCATTGAATCAGAATTAGCAAATTGTAGATATGTATAATAAATGACCAACACAGGTTTTGGCTTCTCTAGAATGACCTACTAGAGGAATATGTGCATCGAAACAAAATTCCTAAATGGCTTAAAAACAGTAGGTCTGGCCAAGATTGGTGGCTTTCGTTTAAAAAAGGCATAAACTGTCCTTAAAAAAGCCAGAAAAGCTGGGATGGTAATGGTGGAATATGGAACTGCGATGATAGTGCCACGAACCTTCAAGAGTGAAAGTAGCTTGTGATAATGGGAAGGCTTTACCTAGATAAACAGAAGGAAGCGGGAAGACTAAACCAAGCCTGATGTCGCAAATGGTCTAAATCGACTAATTAGACTGTGAATAGGTGTCTGTCGATTTGTTGACCCATTGGAGGTTTGAAAAAATGTATTTAGCCAAATACGTTAAAAAAAATTATTATTAAATCCAAATTAGCCTGACTCGGGTTTTGAGGACGTATATAGGTTTTAATAAATTTTGTGACCTACTAATGCTCTAAAAAATGTTGGCATGTGTGAATGCATCGAGCGTAAAAATGCCTCCCTTAGTTGTTTTTAAAGTCAAAAATGTGTAGAATAACTAGATATCAAGGGAAGGAGAGTCTTATCCTGGGACTGCATACACAGCAACAGCGAAGAGCTGGATTGCATCCGATTTTTTTTTAATTATTTTAAAATCATTTTTTGTACTTGATGGTGTCATTAGACCTGTTATACTCAAATATGACGGCTACAAGACACATATTACTCCAGGAACTGTAAAGTGTACTAAAGACAACAAAAAATTCTTCTTCACTAACAAGCGTTTACGTCACACATTACAGCCCTTTGATGTATCATGTTTTAGAAGGTAAAAGGGATTCAATTATTTAAATTCATATATAAGAAAATAAAACACAATAATGCAAACGTAATTACTACACTAAATCTACATAATACTTGCAAGTAAAGATATCACAATATCTGACTTTGTTAAAATTATGCTCAGAAAATTATTATCGCCGATTTAACCATTACAATAATTCGTGCTCGGTGGAAGAATATAATGGCTGAAGGACTTCGGTCGAGGGCCATCTCGGGGACCAATAAATATCATGATAATAATCATAAATATAATAATGTAATATTTTGTTTACCAATAATTAGTACAAACAAGAACAAAAAATAAATACGGTTTAGCGGATAATGGCAATCAACCTCACTACGAACAAGTAAGATATACAGGGAAGTCCTTGAAGAGTTTTTTCTTAAAATTGTCCCAAGAATCACACACTAAAATATTAGAATACCATTAAAGAAAACCCTGTATAGGTACTCTTCCCCTTTGAAAGTTGTATTTCTAATATAAAATAAACATAATCAGTTCCTCAAGATATACAATATTAAGCTTTAAAATTTAATCACGCTTTCAAAAGCAACTTTTTAAACAGCAATATTTCAGCCCTCCACAAACTCCTGATGTAAAAAAGGAAAAGTGGTAATTTTACCCTCTTATCAGGATAAGAGATAATTGAAAATATTGCTTTTGATAAGTAAATGTCATTATTCTACGTTATCCGTTCTCTTTAAAAGGGTGTAACTTCAAAGAAAATCATTTTAGGAATCAAAACTTGATATTTGCAAGAGATTTCTATGGGGACCATTATTTTCAAATACACCAATTATTTCGCAAAAAAAATGTATGCTCAGCTCG
The DNA here is from genome assembly GCA_963920685.1 of Polydrusus tereticollis. Classification (NCBI taxonomy): domain Eukaryota; kingdom Metazoa; phylum Arthropoda; class Insecta; order Coleoptera; family Curculionidae; genus Polydrusus; species Polydrusus tereticollis. The sequence continues at coordinate 141,998,216 of OY987328.1, forward strand.
AATAACTAGAATATAAGTTATAAAACCCACGCCATAAAAAGCGAGACGTCATTTAAATTAAAGTACAATAAATCCATCTATGTAAAAATAAATGTGCAAATAATAAAACGCCAATCGATATCATAATTGCGCTTTTCCGCTATATAAAATATACGTGATCTGTGATTATATATATACGTTTTATTAACGACTATTAATTTTATTAGCCCATCAACAGTTTTATGGTAATCATGTCAAGTTCAAATGAAAAATCAAACCCGTCTGAAGGATCGCGTCAATATTTACCGATATATTTATTTTTGGGCTTTGAGGACAACTTTGAAGTTTTCTAAAAGTTGTTGGTATTCCTCATCATGACGTGGATTATTATATATTTTTTATCGATTAATTTATGCGATTGCCTATGTTAAATTTAGCTAAATCTGACCAGAAAGGAAATATTGAAGTTATGGGGTGTTATAGTGCGTGTAAAACAACTCGACACTTACTATAATATCCAAAATTTGATGCCTATAACAACATTTTCTGTATTTTCTAGCAAAATTATGGGATCTGAATACATACACTAAATAACTGTAATAAAGCAGGAAGTGAAAATAAATGTAATATTTCGCATATTCTGGGGAAGTTGACAAAAATTGAATCATTTTCAGCCCAGTATGTCATGTAATGTTATTTTTTGGACAACCTGTATACAATGGCTTAAAAACTTTTGGGGTTCTGGCAAAACTATACCTTGGCGTCTTAAATTGAACTAACTCAAACTTACTACGAAACAAAAGTATAGTTTGGGAAATATTCTAATTAAAACCAAAATTTAAAAATAAATTTTGTGGTTTTCAAGACTGTTTTAGAATCTGGAATATTTAGGAAGTAGAAACCAGATTAAAATTTAACCAAAAATACCATAATTTGTTTTGAAATATTTTGTAGATACTCTTTAATAAATAGAAATCAAATTAAAATTTACCTATAATAAAATATTCTTTTTCCACTACTAACCTATAACATCGCCATTATTGACCGATTATTAACGCTAGAAATCGTTTTTCTCTACCTTATAGGTCATTATTGACCATGGTCAATAATAAGCCATTGAAATCCATTATTGACCGATCTTTGACCTTAACCGAATTTTGTTTGAACGCAGGTAACTCGATTTTTTAATTCTACAACATCAATTCATTGTGGTTAGGCAACCAGATAATTATCAATACATATTAGATTACTTGATATTGTAAAATATCGTTACAAACAACATTTTTTCTGTTTCCATCCTTAATTCGGGAGGTGTACACATAATATTATCACTAACATTTTCTTCGCTCATTTTTTAAAAAAACGCAAAACTCGTGAAATCTGATGACACAAATGAACACAAATTGACATTGGCAAAGCCACCTGACAAAACAACAAAATATATTGCCAATTCCAAAGCGCAGGTAACTTGATTAAAAAATATACTTATACCTAACTATAATTTTTTATAATTATTAATACTATAAAGATAAATCTCATATAAAAGTTTGTAGTAGTGGAAAAAATAATATATTAACCACGGTTTAGACAGCTTATTATAGCCCTCGCGTCTTAAATCCCTCGTCGCTTCGCTCCTCGTGATTTAAACTCGCCGCTCGGGCAATAATGATGGCTGTCTAAACCTTGGTTAATAATATACTATTTTTTAATTTACAATTTTTTGGTAAAAATGGCTTTAAATATTTTGCAATATTTAGTAAATATTAATCAAATTAAAACTTACCTAAAATAACATAATTTCTTTTAAATTTAAAGTTCTATGGTCAAAACTGCTTTATATAACTGTAACATATAGTAAAGAAAAATCAGAATGGAATTTGCTTGAATTTAAAGTTTCTAGGTGAAAACTGATTCACATATCTGTAGCATGAAGTAAATAGAAATCAAATTAGAATTTACCTAAAATAACATAATTTTTATTAATATAAAGTTTTATGGTCAAAACTGCTTTACATGTCTGTGACCTAATAGTAAATAGAAATCAAATTGGAATTTATTTGAATTTAAAGTTTGGAGGTGAAAGCTGCTTTACATATCTGTAACATATAGTAAATACAAATCAAATTAAAGTTTGCCTGAAATAATTCTATATAATGTTAAAAGCCTCTTAATAGGGTAACTTCTGTAGAGCATTTTAAAATTTTAAATAATGCCTTGGTCCAAAGGATGGCAATGTGAGGAAGTATTGGGTGGAAGAAAAATGAGTTTGACATTATCCAGTGCAATTTTGGGATGAGACGTTGCACTGTCCAGAAATAATACCACTCTTCTATTCTGCTTCTTCATCTTGGTATCAAATCTGTCAAGTCGTGATGTCTGCGGTCATCCACGCTTTTTTGTTCGAGATTCATTGGAGAGGTAACTTATCGATATGTGCGCCCTTAAAACATCAAGAATTTTTCCTTTTGCCTATAATAAGTGGTTCTTCCTTCTCGCCTTTTATATTTGCACAGAACAGAATTGTAAATCGTTGTTTTGCTGTTTTTTTCCAGTACACTTGTCATCTTTCAATGCTTATATATTTTTGTTGGCAATGCACGATAGTCGAGACCTGTCTCATCTGCATTAGATATGTCCCTGCAGCATAATCCTTTAAAATGACCAATAGCTTTCCTTTCCAAGCACACAGAGCGAAATAGAGTAATAAAACAGGATTGCTAGAAATCATTTCATAACAGTAACACCACCGATAATTCGTCAAAAATTAAAAATTGTATGGCCAAAACTGCTTTAAATATTTTGTAATATTTAGTAAATAGAAATCTAATTAAAATTCACCTTAAAGAAAATAATTTGTTTATGGTCAAAATTGCTTACATATCTGTAACATATAGTAAATAGAAACTAGATTAAAATGTAACCAAAAATACAATAATTTTTTTTTTAATTTAAAGTTCTGTGGTCAAAATTGCTTTAAGTATCTGTAATCCTTAGTAAATAGAAATCAAATTAAAATTTACCAGAAAAAAGCCATAATTTGTTTTGAACCTAAAGCTTTGTGATCAAAACTGCTTTACATATCTGTAACCTCTAGTAAATAGAAGTTAGATTCGAATTTACCCGAAGTAACAAAAAAAATAATTTTAATTTAATGAAAATCATAAAAAATCACACAAAATTGGCGTTCTAAGATTTTAGCGCCTTTAAGACCTAATATGACACTTTTGGCCAAGAAATCTAGTGGTAAAATTTGTTGCGTGTTTTTCGAAACAGGCTTTTTACATAAAAACTCTTAAACATATTTCCAATTCAATATTTTGTTAATTTTACGCGAAAGTTGCAACGTTTTTCTAACTGAAAACAATAGGTATAGTAAATTAGTAAAGTCTTCACAGACCCATAACATTTTTTTTTATTAATACATATATCTCATAGGATTTTCAGCTTACTTAAATCTATGTTTCAGTATACATAAATATAATATAGAACTTAGGAATATAAAATGAGCATTCGCTTAAACTTCAAAAAAATAAAAATAAAGGTAAAAAATGTTTACAAAAATTTACTAACCCAACCGCGGCCAAGTCTGGTTCGCAGCCGTCGGCCTGGGGCGGCGGCACCATCCTCTGTTTGCATCTCCCTAAGAATCGGCCGGGGCCCGTGAAGAAGGCGCCCAAAAAAGCGGCGTCGCGACGCTATCGCAGCCGGCGCCCGAGCGCGCCCAAAGCTGCATTCTTACTGAGGAAGACGTCGCTCTTTTGGCCCACAACGTGCTCCCGGCCGGAGAATCGATTGCAGGTTTTATAAGGTGTAAAAGGATGCGCAGTGTAGGTGGCTAAATGACAATCAATACGGTGAATTTTGGGTTGGTGGAGACATCTATGGTGGAGGGTTTGCTGTCTTGGTTGGTTGTTAGGTAAGATACCATCATTTTACTTTCAGTTTTGGATTGTGATTTGATTTATCAAAAGACATTCGTCAATTCGTCAGGAAGGCCTTTTTTTAGATCTCAGATTATGTGATACCGCCACCGAAGTGTCCAGAATTAAAGACCTCACCTCCCGAAGGGAGAAACTTCTTTAGCCTTGTTTAAAATTAACAGTTTATTGAACGCCACCGAAGTGTCCAGAATTAAAGACCTCACCTCCCGAAGGGAGAAAGTTCTTTAGCCTTGTTTAAAATTAACAGTTTATTGAAAATGGAATTTAGAAATTCTCAGTACAAAAAAATTACGCTCTAAGCACAAATAATAATTAGCGGTTTAACAGTCGTGTTACATATTAAACTATAGTTAGGTAAGAGATTAATAAGACCTGTAGAAGCCCTATCACCTTCATTATTTTAAAAAATTCCTACGCGTTTCGATCAAAACATCATCTTTAGTGCAAGTGATCTGTATGTAAATATATACTTACAAGATATAAGGGTAAATAATAAATACAATTTTGTGAATAGGTTAGCGCGAAAAACAAGTTAAAAACCTTCTACCAGAGATTAATTTTTGATTTGGTATAGTTAAAAACGTACAGTTTGTATTGAGCGAAGGATTTCGGAAATAGCACTAATTTTTTTATTTTATTTTTTTGGATTTGTGTTGGTTAACGAGTCATACATCGGCCTTTACAAGCTGATCTGTATAATCGAAGTGGACATTATGTGCAGTGCTCTTTAAGTAGCTTTACATTGGAGACATATCGACGATAAGTTTGGTTTGAATGTTTATTTAGAATTTGAGGTAAAAACGGAACGTGACTGAGAAATACCTATTTCAATATTTTCAAAAATGTCAAATATTTTGCCTTTATTTAGGTAGTGTAAAACTTTGTAAGGATCATTGGTTTTTATCTAAGGTATTTAAGGTTTTTATTTTGTCTTTTAAAGGATGAAAATAGGTAGACCACAGTATCGACTGATCTGTAACAAAGAAATATATTTTTATTTAGTTTCTTACCATTATGGTTGATATTTTACCTATGAAACGGGTATTATGACGAATCGTGTGAGAGCCAATTCTTCTTTCCGATCAAACTTCTATTTGTAAAATTTTTTTTAAATGTAATTGATAAACTTAAGTAATAATTTATGTGTGTGCCCATCGTTATATTGTCTCATGTGAATATTTTTACGCACTAACCTATATGTACTTTCAAAAATTGTATTATTTACTCTTTTATCTAGTATATATTTAATTATGATAGACTACTCGTTCTGAGGATGATCTGTTTATCAAAACGCGTAGGGATTTTTTTTAAATAAAGAAGGTGATAGGACTTTTACGGCTCTTATTTAACATGTCCTTTCTGGAGAATAGGATTTTATCAAAACTATAGTTAGTTAATTTGGTAAAAGAAAAACTTCTGGTTTGGTTAATTTTATAGGTTTGTTTAAAATACAGACCTAGATAAGTGTTAAAATTTAAATAAAATATGTCTTATTTAGACGCAGACACCACGCAATGACATAGAAAACCAAGTTGAAACTGAGAAAAGTGATGTTATTCGATATATTTTAAGTTTAAGGCTTCTCTTTCATTTGATGAACAAAGCAATATAAAAAACTATGGTCGTGTACGGCGACATCTAAAATGTTGAATATAATTAACACTGGAGGCAAGGAGAGTAATAGGTCATTTTGAGAAAATTGGTTTTAAAAATATGCATGGTTTACGGGAAGTGAAACCGCAATTATACTGTTTCATTGGCCATAATATGCATTTCATATTTAAATCAAAAAGAAATAATTAAAAGCCGACCATTCAAGAGATTTATTTGGTTTTTCTAATTTTAAAAACCAATATTTTTTGACATTTTCACTAAAAGCAGCTTCGAGGGGTTTTCATAAGTAGGTATTTGTTGGAAAATCTATTGTAAATCATTCTTTAACATATAAGAAGACCAGTTAAAAGTACAATGCTAATCCGCTAATGTAAATTGTGGAACTGTATTATTTTATTTAGGTATAACGTATAACCTCGCGTATCCCAGCTTATGGAGTCATGATTCTACCCCGCTGAAAGGTGATACAACATCATATTACCATCAGAAAAGAATATGTGAATTAGATTTTCTCAAACCTACCATTTTTTTATAGAAATAAAAAAAGAGTGGACATTAAATTAAATAATTTATCATACGATCTGTTGAATGCAAATATTAGAATAGTAGACAAAACAAAAATTTGAGCGTGGTCTCCAAAAATTTTCACCTGGGCTCTGCTTTACACTACGTAACCTTTTTTTCTGGATTCGAGCATCTACTGAACTGCCCTCACAGAATTCACTGTCGTAAATGACCCGCAAGGAGTATTCATTAACAAAAAAATGGAGAACGTCATCGTCATTACTCTTAGACGACCTTCCCACGGTAGTAGAGGAAAACGGACAGAGCTGGGCCAGGTGGTGCTGGTGGTGCTGGTGGTGCAACTAACCCAGGTGGTGCAGGTGGTGCGTTTTACGATCTAACCCAAGTGGTTCGGTGGTGCGTTTTATGATCTAACCCGGGTGGTTCGGTGGTGCGTTTTATAACCTAACCCGGGTGGTTCGGTGGTGCTGTTTACAAAATAACCCGAAATTAAACCCGACTTTTTACAACCTAACCCGGATGCTTTCATGAGGCGGCTTCTTATCTAACCCTAACTTGAACCTTAATATTTATGAACTGACCCGAGATAAAACCCGACTTTTTACGACCTAACCCGGATGCTTTCGTGAGGCGGCTTCTTATCTAACCCTAACTTGAACCTGAATATTTATGAACTGACCCGAGATAAAACCCGACCTTTTATGATTTAACCTTAGTGCAAATGCCGCTGTTAAAGCGATATAGTAAAAAAAACTGGATTAAAATTTTATCTTGTTCGCTAGACCAATTAATTTCCAAATATTATAATTAAAACATACAAGCACTACACTGGCGCACCATCAAAAATCGTGCTTGCACTATCCCAACGTACAGAGCGTCCGCTTCAGAAAATACGGTGTCGTATTTTTTGCGCCGAACGCTCTGGAGGAACACACTCCGATTTGCAAGTACATACACGCTTTGTCGCGGCAAAGCTCGCCGTCAAATTACGGCCACTCTTTTGCGGTACCGCTTTGTAGGAAACCAAAGCTTTAGTGAAACGCCGCTGCCCCAGAACTCTGTCCATATTCCTCTACTGTGTTAATTTATGCGGGTAATAAAACCGACAAGGGTCGGATCGGCCTGCATACTTATAGAGGTAAAAAACCGCTTTAGAATGTTTTTGGTATTTTTTTTTTAGATAATTTTGGGGGAAATAATTTGACTGAGATGCCAATTAAAAAAGCCTACATTTAATTGTATTTTAGATTCTTGAATTTTGTACATGGATTAAAAATCTACTATTTCTTGAAATTGTATACATTATGTTAGATAATTATTAATATAATGTTATTAAGACTTTGTAAATATCTGTAAAAACTGTTCTAAATCGTGTCATTTCTGAAAATTGTATACTGAGTGTTTAGAATTTAGTAAAAAATTAAAAAAATGTTTTAATGTTATTAAGACCTGTGAAAATTTGTAAAACTGTACAGAATTGTATTATTTTCTGAAAATGATATACTGAGTGTTTAGAATTTAGTAAAAATTAAAAAAATGTTTTAAATTTGTTAAATCATGTGAAATCTTGTATAAAATGACTAGAACCGTTCTTAATCATGTCATTTCTGAAAATTGTTTACTGAGTGTTTAGAATTTAGTAAAAAATTAAAAAAAATGTTTTAACGTTATTAAGCCCTGTGAAACTTTGTAAAAAATGACTAAAACAGTCGCAAATCGTCCTATTTTCTTAAAAGTGTATACTGAGTGTTTAGAATTTAGTAAAAATTAAAAAAAATGTTTTAAATTTGTTAAATCATGCGAAATCTTGTATAAAATGACTAGAACCGTTCTTAATCATGGCATTTCTGAAAATTGTATACTGAGTGTTTAGAATTTAGTAAAAAATTAAAAAAAATGTTTTAACGTTATTAAGCCCTGTGAAACTTTGTAAAAAATGACTAAAACAGTCGCAAATCGTCCTATTTTCTTAAAAGTGTATACTGAGTGTTTAGAATTTAGTAAAAATTAAAAAAAATGTTTTAAATTTGTTAAATCATGTAAAATCTTGTATAAAATGACTAGAACCGTTCTTAATCATGACATTTCTGAAAATTGTATACTGAGTGTTTAGAATTTAGTAAAAAATTAAAAAAAATGTTTTAACGTTATTAAGCCCTGTGAAACTTTGTAAAAAATGACTAAAACAGTCGCAAATCGTCCTATTTTCTTAAAAGTGTATACTGAGTGTTTAGAATTTAGTAAAAATTAAAAAAAATGTTTTAAATTTGTTAAATCATGCGAAATCTTGTATAAAATGACTAGAACCGTTCTTAATCATGGCATTTCTGAAAATTGTATACTGAGTGTTTAGAATTTAGTAAAAAATTAAAAAAAATGTTTTAACGTTATTAAGCCCTGTGAAACTTTGTAAAAAATGACTAAAACAGTCGCAAATCGTCCTATTTTCTTAAAAGTGTATACTGAGTGTTTAGAATTTAGTAAAAATTAAAAAAAAAATGTTTTAAATTTGTTAAATCATGTGAAATCTTGTATAAAATGACTAGAACCGTTCTTAATCATAACATTTCTGAAAATTGTATACTAAGTGTTTAGAATTTAGTAAAAAATTAAAAAAAATGTTTTAACGTTATTAAGCCCTGTGAAACTTTGTAAAAAATGACTAAAACAGTCGCAAATCGTCCTATTTTCTTAAAAGTGTATACTGAGTGTTTAGAATTTAGTAAAAATTAAAAAAAATGTTTTAAATTTGTTAAATCATGCGAAATCTTGTATAAAATGACTAGAACCGTTCTTAATCATGGCATTTCTGAAAATTGTATACTGAGTGTTTAGAATTTAGTAAAAAATTAAAAAAAATGTTTTAACGTTATTAAGCCCTGTGAAACTTTGTAAAAAATGACTAAAACAGTCGCAAATCGTCATATTTTCTTAAAAGTGTATACTGAGTGTTTAGAATTTAGTAAAAATTAAAAAAAATGTTTTAAATTTGTTAAATCATGTGAAATCTTGTATAAAATGACTAGAACCGTTCTTAATCATGACATTTCTGAAAATTGTATACTGAGTGTTAAGTATTTTAGTTGAAAATAAGATCATAAATCATCTATACAAAACAAGCGCCCCTTATGGATTTGAACGAAAATCATAGATTCGACTATTTTCATGAAAAATAAATCTAAGTACGGAATAATGCAGGAAGATTATCTATTTTCTTGGTTTAGAAAGTGATGTAGTTAAGATTTATAACTTAGGAATAAATAAATTATTATTAATCTTTTCGACCTATTTCTCTTGCATATTTAATTTCTTTGATAGTAAGAACTAATCTTTTTATTTTACAAAGTAAAAAAAAAAAGCTAAAGATCGGCGTTGTCAGTCAGGTATAAGAACTGATTTAACACGATGGTTTTTGTACAAACGTTCACATACAATTGTATGCTTTTTAACCGATTGTGTCGGAAAAAATGACGATTTATAGATTAGATATTTAGACGAAGAGCTAACCTTCTCAATAAAGTATTGATTATTGCCCTGCTAGCTAGACAACACTTTTTATGTTAGTCAAAAAAAATTTTTTTTTTCGGACGCTATTACAGATTTCATCGTTAACTAACAAACATTAAGACCAAAAAATTAGCGTGCAAGATGAAATGTATAGGTTCACTTCATTTCTACATTATTTTACAACTCTCAATCGCATTAAAAACAAGATCGAATAAAAAATAACTTATGACATATGGACGAAAAATGTTTTTCGGGCTATTTAGGTTAGCGACCGCATTACGTCTGAAATACTACATTTTTCGAGCTTATAACATAATTTACTATTTTAACGTTAAAATAGGGGAAATGATGTATCGAAGTGGGTACTTTTTTTTGTCGGTCACGAGATTATAGTTTCTTTTAAAATGAGCTCTAATATTTACAACACAAATTATCCTTTAAGCCACATTAGTTTAAAACTCGTCTGTCGCTTTCCCTCTATTGTGAGTTTGATTAAAGTATAGCGTAGTATATATTTAGATGAATTTCGTAAATGTTGAATACTTTCAAAACTGAAAAAGCCGCCCTTTGCAATAAATATCTCCGTAGAGTTAGGTACCCTGCAGATTAAGGGTATTTCAGCGGATAATCATATACAAATTCAAAGATTTTGTCTATTTTAATGGATTAACAAACAATATCTATAGGATGACTTTACTGATAAAAAAAAAATAACAAAAATCTATTAAGTCTAGGCTCACATGAAATTCCATAAAGAGCAGCTGCATAGCCTTATCACATCAAACTATATTTTTATTTCGTTCTATTGTCAAAAGTCTGTGTTTAGGAGATTATCGTTCATTTTAAAATGAACTCTAATATGTACATCACCATAAACTACCTCTTAAGCCGCCGTAAAAATACACTTTTCGATTTACCTCTATATTGATTTTCTAATATTAAATATCTACAATAGTCGAAATTCGCTCGCTAATACCTATGTATGCAAGGTTTCTTCAAAAAATGACAATTTTGTTGTTTAATGGCTTGAAAAAATGGAAAAAGGAGGTTTTTGCATCCATTTATTTCCAGATGAGTGTTAAAAATACTTATAAAACTCGGTATACCGAAGATCAACCATTAATGAGAGGGTTGAGTCCTGTTTGCCAAATCCTGATTTATAATTTGACGTTGGCAACGGTACAATTTTTTAACATTTATCATAAGAGGCGTATATTTTTGGGGCTTAGATCTACCAGTTTATCCACGCCCCATTTATTGTTAGTGCTTTAGTAATTTTACTTTCCAATTATTTTTTACCAAAACGCGTAGTTGAAACAGTGTCTATATCAGACGATATAATAAATTTTAAGGATTAATTTGCTTACAAATACACTTCAATTTATTTAGGCTAAAGCAGCCAGACATATACTGGAACTACGAAAACCCTATTACAATTTGGTTGCCTAGAGAAAATTTTGTAAAAAACATAGCTTTCTACACAAATGCTTGCACATTATGTACCTATCATTTTAAGATACCTGGCGACATCAATGTAAGCATTGACATAATGACGCAAGATATAGGTAGGTACTAGAATATTCAAGATTTCTATTAACGATACACTTCAGCATACATGCGAGATGTCATTAATGTCTACGGAAGGCAACAGACATACCAGCTATTTTTACATGGGATTCCATAGACTTGAACGCTTCTTGTTTAGAAATATTTGATGTCATCTTGAGGAGTTCCGTATTGAAGCATCAAACCTACCTGCCAAATAATTGACGAAATATGGGATATCATAAAATATGTCCCCCATCGAACTAAATGATCCTATAAACCAGCTTCACAGACCGTAATTTGTGAAGCTAACACGATTAATACGCAATAGAACAAGATTAAGAAACAAAATTTAAAGTAGCTCTTTATCACACGAAAATAATTAAATAATTTACGGTTACAGAACAATAATCATTTTAAAAAGCTGTATAACTAAATATATTATGTTATTAGGAATATTCTGTCTAAAGTAACAGCTGATCTTAGTCGAAAATGAGATCATATTATTGATTGTTGAATTCGTTAGGTATGAAATAAAATTAGAGATTTCGTCTATTTTTTTCACGATTAAAAAAGAATACCTCTATTTAGCTAAAAATGAAACGATTACAGTGGTAGATTAATTCACTTTACCAAGCATGTAAACTACTAATTTTGCAATAAATATCTTCTATATTTCTAGGTAGGTTTACTCGAAAATGTTGGGCTATTTTCATCAAAAATCCCGATACGAAATTGAAAAATTTGCCTATTTTTGTCGGTTTACAAAGTGATAGTGGAATATTGATTTGATCAAAGAACAATAATTATTTTAAAAATGTTGTATAATTAACTAAATGTCGGTGTTATCAGGCAGGCAAGAAGTTATTTATCTGAATCTTATTTGTACCATTAGCGTTTATATACAAATGTTAGTGGTTTTCAAAAATTGATATCTCGGAAATTATTAGGTTTAGACTTATAATACGCTTATTAAAAAATAATGACTACTTTATGCAAAATTCAAAAATATTATAAGATGTAGGATATCCCAGTAACTTAACCAAAGATTTTCGGTCTTCGTAAATCTTTATACGTTTCTTCAGCGTACCAAACATTTACTTTTTTTAAATATTGACATCGGGTTAGGATTCTGAACATAGGATTAACATCACTCCAATAGTGAACATGTTGCGTTGTCACAGTTCCATTCGTCGAAAAGTAAACAAAACCGTTTGAGCTACGTGGGGAATAAATAAAGTTGGCTTGTTGAAAAATTTTAATATTTATTAAGGTAAAAGACTATAAATATATCGATACAACACTTTGGCATTTCTAATACTACAAACATGAATATCTAAAATGTGATATTTAAAACCATCAACTCTCTCTCCCTTCTCTAATTTTGGTACACCAATGCTGTCTTCTAAGTTTATAATATATGGCGTCCTGCAGTTTAATTCCAAAAATGTTTTAACTAAAAATTCCTCTTTAACACGTCCTTTAACGTAAATAATGTCTGCGTCTATCAGATTGTTGGATATGATATTATGTAGTTCCTTGTAATCGGTATCACCATAATTATAAAGGATACCATGATGATTTCCAAATAGATATTTGACTTGTTTCTTGCAAGCCTTACTTAAGGTGTCGAATGGTTTAACTGGTTTAAAAAAGTAACTTTTCATACTATTTCCATCATAAATAGCCAATTCTTTCGCGTAAAATTCAGGTATGTTAAATCCTTGAATATCGACTACAACGAACTTCATTGTCTGAAGACTCAAATCAAGCAAGTATATTTTCATATTTTTATCGCTCTTAAGTTCGATTTCAAAAGCACACCCCCACTTTTCGATAATTTCACAGTCTTAGCACATAGATCTTATATTTTTATTTACGATCAATTCATCTTTATTCGCCAATCGTCTCAAACGAGTCTGCTTTTGAAAGTAATATAGCCTTAGTATTCAGAAAATATTAATAATATCGGAGCTTAAAACATCCTTGACACTAAAAAATCATTGTGTTTCCTAACAAAACCCATCATCTTGTCTATTTAGCTTGCTTTCCTATTGTTTAGCAGGTTAAATAAAATTATTATTTCGCTCTTTTTGTCGGTACTGAATCGTTAGGGGAATACGTTTCTAGTTCTATAAGAGAGACAGTTAAAATTTATGTAAGCAATTAAAAATCCTACACTATGAGCTACTTAGTTAAAATTTCATATTTCCTTCCTGGATCAGGCAAAATTTGTGATGTGTCGGACAAAATTTATAAAAATACGAAAAAAAAAAAATACTGGATGCATTTTTAGCGTGACTTTCTATTTAATACCATCTTATTTCAAGCTATAATTCGGTTGTCAAAATGAGAATAAAATAATTTTCCCATGGTTTATGTCATCTTAAAAAAGTCAAAAGGTTATATTCTGTAGAGGGTCAGATACATTCAAATTTAAATATTTTCTCCAAGAAGAATTTTAAGATAGTATTATAGTAAATAAAAATTCTATACCTCCAATATTTCTTGGAAACATATCGTGTTCTAGCGACATAACCCAAAAGTACCTCTATTCAGAAACGCATCGTACTTTTCTTGTCAATAATTGTCTCATTGTCCCATCCATTACATTATTATAATCTTAAAGCACCTGTTACCAGCATTATCTGTTTTTATGGTTTTCATAAAACATAGCGATTACCAATGAAAATTAAACGAAAACTTAATAAATAACTTTTTTTTCAACTGAAATAGACTGATTTTCGATGGAAAAATGTTACTTATAACTAAAAATGAATATAAGACATATACGCAATGATATTTAGAATAAATCAATGTTTTCTAAAATTACTATGAAATATTCACAAAATCGTTTCGTTATAACCAAAGCAGCAAGGCTTGCAGATTTCGTATAGAGTTCAAACGCGATACTGAGATGATCTTTTTTTTTTATATTTTTGTAGAATAATGCACCACTACGTTGTAAGTACTTGAGAGAGGACTTTCTTGAAAAATCCTCAAATTTCTCTGCAATTTTGTTCCTTCTAGAGTTAAATTCACACAGAAAACCCCGTAGTCTTATCTTTCAGGTTGGTATATTAAAAAGGGCTTATTAGTATGGTTTAGAAAACAAGCAATATTAATTAACGGATGTTTTTTCGTCGTATGAAGAGTTGAAAAAATTTTTTTTTCCACTCCAATGGTTGCGATGCAGAGAGTCGGGTTTCATCATAATCTTTCAGGGTAGCTCAGGTTTGATTGCATGTAGAGAGTCGGGTTTCATCATAATCTTTCAGGGTAGCTCAGGTTTGATTACATGTACTAAGGTTAGTGCTCCTTGCAATCGGTTTCAGGTTTGACGCGCCCCCCTCAGGTTTGTTCAGGTTTCTCAAACGTTTGAGAAACCTGAACAAACCTGAGGGGGGCGCGTCAAACCTGAAACCGATTGCAAGGAGCACTAACCTTAGTACATGTAATCAAACCTGAGCTACCCTGAAAGATTATGATGAAACCCGACTCTCTACATGCAATCAAACCTGAGCTACCCTGAAAGATTATGATGAAACCCGACTCTCTGCATCGCAACCATTGGAGTGGAAAAAAAAATTTTTTCAACTCTTCATACGACGAAAAAACATCCGTTAATTAATATTGCTTGTTTTCTAAACCATACTAATAAGCCCTTTTTAATATACCAAACTGAAAGATAAGAATACGGGGTTTTCTGTGTGAATTTAACTCTAGAAGGAACAAAATTGCAGAGAAATTTGAGGATTTTTCAAGAAAGTCCTCTCTCAAGTACTTACAACGTAGTGGTGCATTATTCTACAAAAATATAAAAAAAAAAGATCATCTCAGTATCGCGTTTGAACTCTATACGAAATCTGCAAGCCTTGCTGCTTTGGTTATAACGAAACGATTTTGTGAATATTTCATAGTAATTTTAGAAAACATTGATTTATTCTAAATATCATTGCGTATATGTCTTATATTCATTTTTAGTTATAAGTAACATTTTTCCATCGAAAATCAGTCTATTTCAGTTGAAAAAAAAGTTATTTATTAAGTTTTCGTTTAATTTTCATTGGTAATCGCTATGTTTTATGAAAACCATAAAAACAGATAATGCTGGTAACAGGTGCTTTAAGATTATAATAATGTAATGGATGGGACAATGAGACAATTATTGACAAGAAAAGTACGATGCGTTTCTGAATAGAGGTACTTTTGGGTTATGTCGCTAGAACACGATATGTTTCCAAGAAATATTGGAGGTATAGAATTTTTATTTACTATAATACTATCTTAAAATTCTTCTTGGAGAAAATATTTAAATTTGAATGTATCTGACCCTCTACAGAATATAACCTTTTGACTTTTTTAAGATGACATAAACCATGGGAAAATTATTTTATTCTCATTTTGACAACCGAATTATAGCTTGAAATAAGATGGTATTAAATAGAAAGTCACGCTAAAAATGCATCCAGCATTTTTTTTTTTTCGTATTTTTATAAATTTTGTCCGACACATCACAAATTTTGCCTGATCCAGGAAGGAAATATGAAATTTTAACTAAGTAGCTCATAGTGTAGGATTTTTGATTGCTTACATAAATTTTAACTGTCTCTCTTATAGAACTAGAAACGTATTCCCCTAACGATTCAGTACCGACAAAAAGAGCGAAATAATAATTTTATTTAACCTGCTAAACAATAGGAAAGCAAGCTAAATAGACAAGATGATGGGTTTTGTTAGGAAACACAATGATTTTTTAGTGTCAAGGATGTTTTAAGCTCCGATATTATTAATATTTTCTGAATACTAAGGCTATATTACTTTCAAAAGCAGACTCGTTTGAGACGATTGGCGAATAAAGATGAATTGATCGTAAATAAAAATATAAGATCTATGTGCTAAGACTGTGAAATTATCGAAAAGTGGGGGTGTGCTTTTGAAATCGAACTTAAGAGCGATAAAAATATGAAAATATACTTGCTTGATTTGAGTCTTCAGACAATGAAGTTCGTTGTAGTCGATATTCAAGGATTTAACATACCTGAATTTTACGCGAAAGAATTGGCTATTTATGATGGAAATAGTATGAAAAGTTACTTTTTTAAACCAGTTAAACCATTCGACACCTTAAGTAAGGCTTGCAAGAAACAAGTCAAATATCTATTTGGAAATCATCATGGTATCCTTTATAATTA
This sequence comes from Polydrusus tereticollis, assembly GCA_963920685.1. NCBI lineage: Eukaryota > Metazoa > Arthropoda > Insecta > Coleoptera > Curculionidae > Polydrusus > Polydrusus tereticollis. Next base: position 142,014,522 of record OY987328.1, read on the forward strand.
TGGTGATACCGATTACAAGGAACTACATAATATCATATCCAACAATCTGATAGACGCAGACATTATTTACGTTAAAGGACGTGTTAAAGAGGAATTTTTAGTTAAAACATTTTTGGAATTAAACTGCAAGGACGCCATATATTATAAACTTAGAAGACAGCATTGGTGTACCAAAATTAGAGAAGGGAGAGAGAGTTGATGGTTTTAAATATCACATTTTAGATATTCATGTTTGTAGTATTAGAAATGCCAAAGTGTTGTATCGATATATTTATAGTCTTTTACCTTAATAAATATTAAAATTTTTCAACAAGCCAACTTTATTTATTCCCCACGTAGCTCAAACGGTTTTGTTTACTTTTCGACGAATGGAACTGTGACAACGCAACATGTTCACTATTGGAGTGATGTTAATCCTATGTTCAGAATCCTAACCCGATGTCAATATTTAAAAAAAGTAAATGTTTGGTACGCTGAAGAAACGTATAAAGCTTTACGAAGACCGAAAATCTTTGGTTAAGTTACTGGGATATCCTACATCTTATAATATTTTTGAATTTTGCATAAAGTAGTCATTATTTTTTAATAAGCGTATTATAAGTCTAAACCTAATAATTTCCGAGATATCAATTTTTGAAAACCACTAACATTTGTATATAAACGCTAATGGTACAAATAAGATTCAGATAAATAACTTCTTGCCTGCCTGATAACACCGACATTTAGTTAATTATACAACATTTTTAAAATAATTATTGTTCTTTGATCAAATCAATATTCCACTATCACTTTGTAAACCGACAAAAATAGGCAAATTTTTCAATTTCGTATCGGGATTTTTGATGAAAATAGCCCAACATTTTCGAGTAAACCTACCTAGAAATATAGAAGATATTTATTGCAAAATTAGTAGTTTACATGCTTGGTAAAGTGAATTAATCTACCACTGTAATCGTTTCATTTTTAGCTAAATAGAGGTATTCTTTTTTAATCGTGAAAAAAATAGACGAAATCTCTAATTTTATTTCATACCTAACGAATTCAACAATCAATAATATGATCTCATTTTCGACTAAGATCAGCTGTTACTTTAGACAGAATATTCCTAATAACATAATATATTTAGTTATACAGCTTTTTAAAATGATTATTGTTCTGTAACCGTAAATTATTTAATTATTTTCTTGTGATAAAGAGCTACTTTAAATTTTGTTTCTTAATCTTGTTCTATTGCGTATTAATCGTGTTAGCTTCACAAATTACGGTCTGTGAAGCTGGTTTATATGATCATTTAGTTCGATGGGGGACATATTTTATGATATCCCATATTTCGTCAATTATTTGGCAGGTAGGTTTGATGCTTCAATACGGAACTCCTCAAGATGACATCAAATATTTCTAAACAAGAAGCGTTCAAGTCTATGGAATCCCATGTAAAAATAGCTGGTATGTCTGTTGCCTTCCGTAGACATTAATGACATCTCGCATGTATGCTGAAGTGTATCGTTAATAGAAATCTTGAATATTCTAGTACCTACCTATATCTTGCGTCATTATGTCAATGCTTACATTGATGTCGCCAGGTATCTTAAAATGATAGGTACATAATGTGCAAGCATTTGTGTAGAAAGCTATGTTTTTTACAAAATTTTCTCTAGGCAACCAAATTGTAATAGGGTTTTCGTAGTTCCAGTATATGTCTGGCTGCTTTAGCCTAAATAAATTGAAGTGTATTTGTAAGCAAATTAATCCTTAAAATTTATTATATCGTCTGATATAGACACTGTTTCAACTACGCGTTTTGGTAAAAAATAATTGGAAAGTAAAATTACTAAAGCACTAACAATAAATGGGGCGTGGATAAACTGGTAGATCTAAGCCCCAAAAATATACGCCTCTTATGATAAATGTTAAAAAATTGTACCGTTGCCAACGTCAAATTATAAATCAGGATTTGGCAAACAGGACTCAACCCTCTCATTAATGGTTGATCTTCGGTATACCGAGTTTTATAAGTATTTTTAACACTCATCTGGAAATAAATGGATGCAAAAACCTCCTTTTTCCATTTTTTCAAGCCATTAAACAACAAAATTGTCATTTTTTGAAGAAACCTTGCATACATAGGTATTAGCGAGCGAATTTCGACTATTGTAGATATTTAATATTAGAAAATCAATATAGAGGTAAATCGAAAAGTGTATTTTTACGGCGGCTTAAGAGGTAGTTTATGGTGATGTACATATTAGAGTTCATTTTAAAATGAACGATAATCTCCTAAACACAGACTTTTGACAATAGAACGAAATAAAAATATAGTTTGATGTGATAAGGCTATGCAGCTGCTCTTTATGGAATTTCATGTGAGCCTAGACTTAATAGATTTTTGTTATTTTTTTTTTATCAGTAAAGTCATCCTATAGATATTGTTTGTTAATCCATTAAAATAGACAAAATCTTTGAATTTGTATATGATTATCCGCTGAAATACCCTTAATCTGCAGGGTACCTAACTCTACGGAGATATTTATTGCAAAGGGCGGCTTTTTCAGTTTTGAAAGTATTCAACATTTACGAAATTCATCTAAATATATACTACGCTATACTTTAATCAAACTCACAATAGAGGGAAAGCGACAGACGAGTTTTAAACTAATGTGGCTTAAAGGATAATTTGTGTTGTAAATATTAGAGCTCATTTTAAAAGAAACTATAATCTCGTGACCGACAAAAAAAAGTACCCACTTCGATACATCATTTCCCCTATTTTAACGTTAAAATAGTAAATTATGTTATAAGCTCGAAAAATGTAGTATTTCAGACGTAATGCGGTCGCTAACCTAAATAGCCCGAAAAACATTTTTCGTCCATATGTCATAAGTTATTTTTTATTCGATCTTGTTTTTAATGCGATTGAGAGTTGTAAAATAATGTAGAAATGAAGTGAACCTATACATTTCATCTTGCACGCTAATTTTTTGGTCTTAATGTTTGTTAGTTAACGATGAAATCTGTAATAGCGTCCGAAAAAAAAAATTTTTTTTGACTAACATAAAAAGTGTTGTCTAGCTAGCAGGGCAATAATCAATACTTTATTGAGAAGGTTAGCTCTTCGTCTAAATATCTAATCTATAAATCGTCATTTTTTCCGACACAATCGGTTAAAAAGCATACAATTGTATGTGAACGTTTGTACAAAAACCATCGTGTTAAATCAGTTCTTATACCTGACTGACAACGCCGATCTTTAGCTTTTTTTTTTTACTTTGTAAAATAAAAAGATTAGTTCTTACTATCAAAGAAATTAAATATGCAAGAGAAATAGGTCGAAAAGATTAATAATAATTTATTTATTCCTAAGTTATAAATCTTAACTACATCACTTTCTAAACCAAGAAAATAGATAATCTTCCTGCATTATTCCGTACTTAGATTTATTTTTCATGAAAATAGTCGAATCTATGATTTTCGTTCAAATCCATAAGGGGCGCTTGTTTTGTATAGATGATTTATGATCTTATTTTCAACTAAAATACTTAACACTCAGTATACAATTTTCAGAAATGTCATGATTAAGAACGGTTCTAGTCATTTTATACAAGATTTCACATGATTTAACAAATTTAAAACATTTTTTTTAATTTTTACTAAATTCTAAACACTCAGTATACACTTTTAAGAAAATATGACGATTTGCGACTGTTTTAGTCATTTTTTACAAAGTTTCACAGGGCTTAATAACGTTAAAACATTTTTTTTAATTTTTTACTAAATTCTAAACACTCAGTATACAATTTTCAGAAATGCCATGATTAAGAACGGTTCTAGTCATTTTATACAAGATTTCGCATGATTTAACAAATTTAAAACATTTTTTTTAATTTTTACTAAATTCTAAAAACTCAGTATACACTTTTAAGAAAATAGGACGATTTGCGACTGTTTTAGTCATTGTTTACAAAGTTTCACAGGGCTTAATAACGTTAAAACATTTTTTTTAATTTTTTACTAAATTCTAAACACTTAGTATACAATTTTCAGAAATGTTATGATTAAGAACGGTTCTAGTCATTTTATACAAGATTTCACATGATTTAACAAATTTAAAACATTTTTTTTTTAATTTTTACTAAATTCTAAACACTCAGTATACACTTTTAAGAAAATAGGACGATTTGCGACTGTTTTAGTCATTTTTTACAAAGTTTCACAGGGCTTAATAACGTTAAAACATTTTTTTTAATTTTTTACTAAATTCTAAACACTCAGTATACAATTTTCAGAAATGCCATGATTAAGAACGGTTCTAGTCATTTTATACAAGATTTCGCATGATTTAACAAATTTAAAACATTTTTTTTAATTTTTACTAAATTCTAAACACTCAGTATACACTTTTAAGAAAATAGGACGATTTGCGACTGTTTTAGTCATTTTTTACAAAGTTTCACAGGGCTTAATAACGTTAAAACATTTTTTTTAATTTTTTACTAAATTCTAAACACTCAGTATACAATTTTCAGAAATGTCATGATTAAGAACGGTTCTAGTCATTTTATACAAGATTTCACATGATTTAACAAATTTAAAACATTTTTTTTAATTTTTACTAAATTCTAAACACTCAGTATACACTTTTAAGAAAATAGGACGATTTGCGACTGTTTTAGTCATTTTTTACAAAGTTTCACAGGGCTTAATAACGTTAAAACATTTTTTTAAATTTTTTACTAAATTCTAAACACTCAGTATACAATTTTCAGAAATGCCATGATTAAGAACGGTTCTAGTCATTTTATACAAGATTTCGCATGATTTAACAAATTTAAAACATTTTTTTTAATTTTTACTAAATTCTAAACACTCAGTATACACTTTTAAGAAAATAGGACGATTTGCGACTGTTTTAGTCATTTTTTACAAAGTTTCACAGGGCTTAATAACGTTAAAACATTTTTTTTAATTTTTTACTAAATTCTAAACACTCAGTAAACAATTTTCAGAAATGACATGATTAAGAACGGTTCTAGTCATTTTATACAAGATTTCACATGATTTAACAAATTTAAAACATTTTTTTAATTTTTACTAAATTCTAAACACTCAGTATATCATTTTCAGAAAATAATACAATTCTGTACAGTTTTACAAATTTTCACAGGTCTTAATAACATTAAAACATTTTTTTAATTTTTTACTAAATTCTAAACACTCAGTATACAATTTTCAGAAATGACACGATTTAGAACAGTTTTTACAGATATTTACAAAGTCTTAATAACATTATATTAATAATTATCTAACATAATGTATACAATTTCAAGAAATAGTAGATTTTTAATCCATGTACAAAATTCAAGAATCTAAAATACAATTAAATGTAGGCTTTTTTAATTGGCATCTCAGTCAAATTATTTCCCCCAAAATTATCTAAAAAAGATATACCAAAAACATTCTAAAGCGGTTTTTTACCTCTATAAGTATGCAGGCCGATCCGACCCTTGTCGGTTTTATTACCCGCATAAATTAACACAGTAGAGGAATATGGACAGAGTTCTGGGGCAGCGGCGTTTCACTAAAGCTTTGGTTTCCTACAAAGCGGTACCGCAAAAGAGTGGCCGTAATTTGACGGCGAGCTTTGCCGCGACAAAGCGTGTATGTACTTGCAAATCGGAGTGTGTTCCTCCAGAGCGTTCGGCGCAAAAAATACGACACCGTATTTTCTGAAGCGGACGCTCTGTACGTTGGGATAGTGCAAGCACGATTTTTGATGGTGCGCCAGTGTAGTGCTTGTATGTTTTAATTATAATATTTGGAAATTAATTGGTCTAGCGAACAAGATAAAATTTTAATCCAGTTTTTTTTACTATATCGCTTTAACAGCGGCATTTGCACTAAGGTTAAATCATAAAAGGTCGGGTTTTATCTCGGGTCAGTTCATAAATATTCAGGTTCAAGTTAGGGTTAGATAAGAAGCCGCCTCACGAAAGCATCCGGGTTAGGTCGTAAAAAGTCGGGTTTTATCTCGGGTCAGTTCATAAATATTAAGGTTCAAGTTAGGGTTAGATAAGAAGCCGCCTCATGAAAGCATCCGGGTTAGGTTGTAAAAAGTCGGGTTTAATTTCGGGTTATTTTGTAAACAGCACCACCGAACCACCCGGGTTAGGTTATAAAACGCACCACCGAACCACCCGGGTTAGATCATAAAACGCACCACCGAACCACTTGGGTTAGATCGTAAAACGCACCACCTGCACCACCTGGGTTAGTTGCACCACCAGCACCACCAGCACCACCTGGCCCAGCTCTGTCCGTTTTCCTCTACTCACGGTCGTGTCCCCCAACAAAGATCCTAGACCAACGAGCATCCTAAAGGATTTTTCCTTGTTGAGTATAAATTTTTCATGTGATAATTGCAGGGGGTGAAAGTGGAAGTGGTCCAAATTAAAATTTAAGCTCACAGCGCTAAGGGTGCTTCTATAAAAAGAATCAAAAACGTTCTTTGCCAACATAAAATTTATTTAATTTTATAGTATACTCTTTATACATTTCTACGTGACGCGTATGGTCAACATCCACCCCAGAAATTAACGAATCAAATCGTTAGTCCTTAAGCCGGCGTCCCATGCATACGATTTCCGAGAACAATTAGGTATTCATACGAAAATATTTTACATATCCCATGGATCCGTTGTCGTGTATAAAATTTCCATTAAATGTGTCAAAAAGGATAATGCATTTTTCATTAAATTAACCTTACTTACTACTTAGTTTAAGTATCACGGTCTGATTAAAACATTTCCAAATTGCATTGCATGTTTCTATAATTATTTTTGATACTGTATTGGGAGCAATTCGGAACATATAGCTAACTGAAATCATACTGTCTCCACTAGTAAGATACCTTAAACATATACTCTAAAAGGTTTTTCGCAAATAATTAATTAAGTAGTACTGCAAAATTTTATTGCTAGATTTACCTCAATGTCGAAGCAAGTCTCTCCCCAGGGGATACTGGCTCACGCACACAATAAGCCCTTTCTATTTTTGATCCAACAATTCTCAGTAAATTCTGAAATGTATCACTTCACATTCGTAAATAATTGGAATATTTTTGCTGGGCAGTCAGTCGCATTTCATTTAATAAATTGTGGTAAGCCTCTTGCAGCTTTCGATTTTTAAAAATGTTTCTCATCCAAAATTTTCTTGGTCTTCGTTTTTTTTTCTAGCAGTTTCGTTTATTTTTTTGTAAAATTGACAAAACCCATAAAAGTAGTACGTTACTGGCACAACAAATGTATTTTTGGAGATAATGTGTATTCATTGTTAAAAAATTCTTTGTTGTTAAGGTTAGTACGTGCTACACTTCTTTTTGATTTTATGCCACCGAAATTAATCCCAGGTAGCACATGACGTCTGAAAAACGGCCAAAACACGTCAGCACTTAAGTCCAAATAACGTCAAAAAGACGCCGTAATGTCACATCCAAAAGACGTCATATACAAACAAGAAATAAAACCAGAATCTCTACTAACAATATTTTTATTAAGTGTTTTTGCAACCTAAAAAAACGTACACTCCGGGGCGTTGGACTATATTTGCAAATATCATCTGTATCACAAACGTCACTAGTGTTTTCAGCTTCCTTTTCCTTCCTGAATGCCTTGTTCAAATCACCTTTTTAATAATAATAAATATCTAATAACAGTTCTAACTATATTTTCCAATATTAATCTTATATACTTTACCGAGTATAAATTATACATTATTAATTTACTGGTTTGTAAGAAAACTTTTTGAACGTCGTAAAGGGTCCATGTGTCTGAATCAACTTGTTCACTGTCTACCAGAGCTTTTCGATAAACCTTGCTATCTTTTATTGGGGGCCAATAAAAAGACTTCTTTTTTTAATGGCGTCAATCAGTTTTCATGAACAACAGCGAGATCTTCAGCGCCTCTTTGATCGAGTTGCACAACGCAGTACATACCTATTTTATAAGATGAGTTCAATAAAAAAACATCACACACGACACTTACGATAGCCACAGTAAAAATATTTAAGAAATCGAAATCTCTAATAAATCCTTAAACGAGGAAAAAGATTGAACACACGCGTCCACACCCGCCATAAAACAATTGAACCATAACCTCACAAACTCACAAACATAACCTTACACATGCTAATTGATCATTTTCAAACACGTGGGCTTGACAGGTCGGCCATTTTGCCTGGATGGCAAACAAAGGTTCATGTCCGTTTGTGCTAATGAGTTATTAGACTCTTTTGGTGTAATTTAATAAGTTTCCAAGTAATTTAAGGATTCATTTATGACCATTTCTAAGAAGTATCCATACCTGTGCTACCTGGACTTAAATAATTTTTCGTGTTCCGACTGCATTCCCATCGTAATACTTATTTGAACTTCCTTGTGTGTGCTTTGACCTTTGTTGTTTATATTGTGATTCCGTTGTGTAAAGTTTAAAATTCATGATAAAATATGGAAATAATGAATGTTATAAGACTCTTAGTGGCGATTTTAAATGTAGATATGATGCCAAACTTAAAATAATTGGTGATATTGATCCTTATCTACTTGGAGAGACTGATATTGGAAATTTAATGTCTTTGCCAGAGGTAGCAATGATGGACTTGGTAAACTACCTTATATTAACGTATAGTTTTTACACTGGCCAGCAGCTGAAGGCATACAAAGGCTTGCAAGCGTTCAAATTGTATGAATCTGGTTTGGTGCAAAATGTTAATGCAAAAGAAAGTAAATCCCAATGCTTATGTTGTAGTCGGCAAGGTAAGATTAAGTTATAATAAAGTTTTGGTTTTGAATAACTCTGTTACCATTTCATTTAAGCCTAAACCCACAGTTTTATGTTTATATAGGTAGTTTCTTTATGCTGTGTACTGTTTCTTAAACATATAAAAGTCAAATTAATACATAGTAAAAATACTGAACTAATACATTCAAAAATTTAAAATTTGCAATTAAAATAGTACACAATACAATCTAATAAATAATAACGTTTTATAAAATCAAGTTCATTACCAGAAAAAAATGTATCAGACCAGTAAAAAGCTTTCGATATCAGAAAATGTTTCCCAGAGTAGCTTCGTCTGGTGCCTCAATCTGTTATTCTATCTACAAGAATACATAACTTAATAAAAGAAACTTCAACCTTAATCAACACCATGTCTACATCATAATACAATCAATCCTAGTACTACCTACTATTTACAATAATACACCTACCTGAAACTTTGCTCGTTTGCGTTTTTGAGCTCTCTCATTTCTGTCAACTTGAGTCTGAGTTGCTTCTTTTGGATTATAGTACCCCCATATTTTGATTCAGGATCCAATCAGGGTTATCTTTGTTTACCAATTCGGCTGGAGCTCTTACAAATGTTTACATTAGATCATTTTATTATGCCATCATGCCAAAAATCAAATATTACCACTTATAAAATGTCTTTAAAGCCCTTATCCACATTTCACGCTGTTTTTGTGCGAGTTGAATAAGGTTTTCTCCAGCGTTTTGAGGAACTGCAGGAACTCTAAAAAAACGTATATTGTCCCTATTTCCCCTCATCCCACAATTTACCACTAAACAACACGTCGGCATTTTTATTTAGGGCACTTTACACGAACACAGATCTTAAATTACGGTCAAGAGTCAAGGTAAACTGTAAGAAAACTTGGTAAACACTTGTGTTTATTTGCTTTGTTTGCCATCCAAGCAAAATGGCCGCCGACCCTGTGACGTCATATGAAAATGGTCAATTGCTGACCTTTTATAGATAACGCTGCTGTTAACTTTTCACGATCCAGTAACCTTAAATTTGAGATTGTAAGCAGTGTAGTATATTCTTTAATTATTTCAGACGCGTCTGGTGTAAAAAACTTTAAAGAGATTCTAGATGGAACTAACTGGAGTTGGGGAAAACAAAATAATATTAAATATTTGTTATTGTTATCACTTTTATGAAATGTTAATTCATTTTTGTAATGTATGAAAAAAAAAATTATATTTTCTGCAAATTTTATTTAATAAAGTTAATCTGATACTGATTGTAAAAAATTGGTGAAAATACTTACCGGTACATTCTTGAGTTTTGACCAAGAAAACTTAATTTTAAGTCGTAGACCTTTATAATGACGTAATTTTTTGGTCACCGCACGTCATAGACCAAAAATTACTAAAAATTGACGTCATGATAGCTACCTGGGATAATAAATAAACATATGAAACAAAGAACAAACCGAGAAAAGTGTGGTTTAAAATCATCCGACATCGGACAAAAGAATTAAACTCGTACGATGCATCGTAGATTGTTAAAAATATTGGGATGAAATTTGCCGCCAAAATTTTCCACCAATGGGAGCACTGTGGGATCATCGTATCGTCGGATATCGTATGCATGAGACGCCGGCTTTATTGGTGCGGACGAGCTTTTACCTTCTTCCCCATTCGAAAGCATTTCGGTGGCGTCTCCGGCGTCCAAAGAAGCGCGTCAGTCGCGTCCGCGTTATTACGAAGGTAATATCGAATTGACGGCGAGCGTTTTCTGTTTTATTCACGTGTTACGCGTCTCGTTTGTTTACAAAACAAACACGTACCGAAAATTTTTATACAGATTTGTGACTTTACTTGTATGTCTCGACTTTTTCTGTTGTTTATTGAGGATGTAACAGAGAATTTTATATTACCAGGATTATTTTCGGTTAACAAGTAAGTAAACGTATTTTTGTAAATCCACACTTATATGCATGCTGAAAGTTTTTTCAGTGAGCAATGCTTTGTCATATGTGTCATCTCACTGTTATTATAGCTTCCATATTCTAGTACTTGTAGCCCTTGTCAGCCGATCAAATCTTGAAAAACTATGGAAGAAAAGCTGTTTGAACGCAGTTCTATTAAATTTATTTTGTTTCAAGAATGTGATAAAATTATACGCAAGAATGTTTAAGACATTGAAAGTGATGTTATTCGATATATTTTAAGTTTAAGTCTTATCTTTTATTTGATGAACAATGCAAAATAAAAAACAATTAATTGTCGTGTACGACACTTAAAATGTTGAATATAATTAACACTGAAGGCAAGGAGAGTAATAGGTCATTTTGAGCAAATTGGTTATAAGAATATGCATGGTTTACGGGTAGTGAAGCCGAAATTATACTGTTTCGTTGGCCACAATATGATAATAAGGTTTAAGAAATGAATCCGAATCTACCGCCAATGAACAACAACAAATTTTTACGAAACGATATGAACAAACATCAACAATCACATCGGCATCGCAGGAAAAACATTTTGCCAAGCGCGTACAAAGTGTATTTTCAATATGCGACTGCTGACCAAACTTTTCTTCTTTGCGTCGTTCAGTCAACTGCAGTCCCGTGTAGAAAAGTGTCACTTTCCACACTTGCTATTTAAATAGCTATTTCAGGTTTTTTTAAATCCATTTTTGCTAAAGAGAAATACTTACCTTTCCAAGGTTAGTTGAGGCGCATACATTATCTTTAATAATATTTATTAACATAATGACACTTTATTGGCATTGTTATCGTTAATTAACGCATTGAAAAGATGTTAATCTTATGAAATAGTATTAAAATGAACTTTGTAAATTTCAGTTGTTTCATATGTTTTTATGTACCTACTTACCTAAGTGGTTTGTTGTTATATTTTAATATTAAATAGAAGCAATTTCAATATCATTAAATGCGTCAAGTGCGGTGTTTCTGTAAATTAAAAATGTAAATAAATCATTTAAATAGGCATCGCTTTGCATTCATTGTCGATGTGTTAGACGTGTGTTTGTACTTTGAATTTAACATGTAAATGATATGAGCCTTCATGATTGCAGAGGAAGCTGATTTAGTTGAGAAATGAAGATGCAATTATACTCCTTTGTTACAAGAATAACAAATTATTTCATAAATTCAATTTGTCTCTTTTGTTAATACAGTGTGTCTCAAAAAGAATATTGTGCGCATTTATAGAGCTTTAACACAAATTACAAATCAAAGAATACTGAATAGCCCGTGTAGAAAACAATTTTTTCTTCGCCTATTGCACGCATGGGTTGAACAAAATGGCGAGGATTTTTAAATGCTTTTAATTTTACTATGTTTGAGTGTGACTTCCTTAAATTAATTTTTTTTATTCAGATATGTGAAAACTTGCCTTGTGAAAATAAGTTGATTTCAACGTTTGATGGCCGTCAATTCTTAAGGACGCACTTTTCGAAATTTTTGCTTGAGAAGTATTTTTTTGTCTTATTTTTGGTCCTAGAGTCTATCGCAGGCGGCTGAGGAATTCTTATAGGGACACAGCCTATATTCTGTATGTTAAGACTCAGTTAGATACTATAGGTAAATGCAAGAAATAAAATATACATAAGCTTTTACAAGCCCTAATCATTTTTCTTTGATAAAATAGCAACAATCTTGGCAGGTGTTTCCTGGAACACCATATATATTTGCAAAAACTAACAAACACAAGGAGAATTATTCACCTCCTTATACGCAATTGATTTTAATATTATAACTATGTTACCTATATTATTCTATGATTCGGGAAAGTTTAGCTACCCCGACAGGGAGATTTATTCATTTATCTCCCAAACTTATGCGGTCTTTTCACATATTTTGATGTCGAAAATATGCATAAATAATGGAAATTTACTCATTTTCATTTTATAAATTAGGTATTGTAACCATCCTGTTGTGTTTCGTCCACTGCTGCAGTTATCGTAAGACCCGCTGTGTCCTGCTTTGTTTAGGTTATGGGTTTAGTGTAATAAGATACCTTCTTTGCCTAAAACTTAATTATCAAGTTTGGGCCTTTTTCACACGAGAAGTAGGGACATTATTAGGTATAAATTGGTGAAATACGCCACGATTTGTTTTCTATTTTTATTCTCTGAAGTTTACGGTTCATCGAAGATGATACTAGAAAACTGCCCTAAATTAAACGTACCAAGAAATGTTCCTAGAAGTCCATTTATTACTTTCTCCAATTGAAACTACAAAATATTCTGTGTTTGCACATATACAAACAGATCGGAACTCTGCGTAGCGTCTATCCCTCTTCTTTTCTATAAATAAGACCAAAACATCCCTTAGGCAGTATTGAGAGCAGGGACTAGTATTGATTCTATCAGAGGAAAAGCAAGCGTGTTTAAAGAACCCGAAGTATTTTTCAAATACTATAACCGACCTATCGTAGACTATATTAGGTATTAAAATATACCTATTGATACTGACAAGCATATGCGATGAACTAAAAAAAACTTTCATACTTGGGATGATCTGCTTTTAACAAAAAGACTTTAACTACCGCAAACACCCCATAAGTATAATGAAACTTTTAATTAATTGATGTTAGAGATGGTTCGACACGACATAAAACCTATTTTGGCTAATTAATGATATTTACTCACGTGTTAATTCCAACATATTATACATTAAACTCGAGATTAAACTTTTGCAATTGACATTTTGTACTATTTCGTTTGACGCCAAAGTGGATGTGGCAAAAACCACCTTTTTTACTGAAATAATGGCCCCGCATTTCTGAACTGTTGTATGTTTTTCTTTTCATATTACACATACTATTTCCATTTAAAATTAGCTCGAATGTCAAAAGGAATCTAAACCATATTAATTTCAGCGAGACATTTATAATGATTTAACTAACGTATAAAATGCAAAAATAAACATTTTCTTTTAAGAAACGAACATAATGCCATCATACTTTCTTTCTCATCGTTTAATTATTTTAACTGTCTTGTTTTTATTCGAAAGGCCCAAGCAGTGAAGATATAGAAACGATATCTTTACACAGCTTTGATATAAATCCTTTTTATCTAACCACACGTAGTATTTTACAAGCGTCCAAATAAAACACAAAGCACTAGAAAAATAAATACGGAAACCAAACAGAGCTCATACAAATAAACTTTTAAAGCGGTAGCTGTATTTAGGATAACACAAATATTTTTGTGTCTTGTATATACAAAACGTAATTATTTTATAAACCTAATTCAAGTGTGTTAGATTTTTTTTTTGCTAGGTCTACACCTGGATCTTTTTAAGTGTTGATCGTATACACATACAGGGTATTTTTAATTAATGAACACAGCTTACTTTGGCTTCTTCCATACTGTAATCCACATATACTATATTGGCATGGGGCTACACCCCCTCATATGAAAGGACTGTTCGCATTACAGAGAAGAGCCTGCAGCCACAATACTGACTGGGTTGAGTTGTAGGGATGAGTGCAGGAATGCTTTCACAAATATGGGTATACTTACCTTATCATCAGTGTATATTCTTGAGAATCTGTTATGAGTGCATAGGAATTAGGATCGATGTAAGGTGCATGGGGATGTACATACCTATGGGACCGGAAACAGGAACAAACTGGTTTCAATACTCTTGAATTGCTTCGTATACGAAAAAAGTGACCCTTATGAAAGTTGTTCAGTAAATTATTCCCCACATTTCTACTTGCATGCATTTTTTCTGTCATTTCGGATTTGGTTGCCATAGATACCAACTTACTAATTTTAAATCGAATACGCTGCATATGACTGCATATTTGGATTCTACTGGGAAAACTCGGAATTTTTTGTATTTCAGATTTTCATCTGCAAGCGTTTCCGAAATAATGACAGCTCAAAAATGAAAAACTTCCTAACACAAATCACCGAAATAAATTTAGATACGCAACTGGACTCTTAGAACTGTCAAAAACTAATTGGCGCTGATGTCCTAGTATTTGCGATCCGAAACACGCGAGAAAGAAAGGAATCTGTTGGGGCAACTATGGGTAAAAATAAAGAATACTGTTTTACCAACTTTTGATAAAATCTGTTTTATCGGTAGGTATTGGTGCCGCTTTAAAATTTAACATATTCCTTGGTTTAAATATTCATTATTTTCTGCTTTCATTTTTAGTTCAGGGATACACGTTATTTGTAACTCTTATTTTTAAGTTTGGAGTAAATACCTTGTTGGTAAAGTAACAATCAAATAACGTATATCTAAAAGCTCAAATAGAAAGCAGCAAAAAACGAATTATTTAAACCAAGCAATACCTACTTACCTATTTAAAAAAATACAGCTGACTAAAATAAAGCGAAATAGGTAATAAGACATTAATTTTATGATCAAAAATTATCGGATCTCTTTTTGGCAAGCGGTGTCGCATGCCATGTTTATTTAAACAGTTTGGAACACAACATTTTTTAGGTTTTAACAGGAGGTCCGTAGTCTTCCATAACGGAAATAAATACGCGAACTTTAACTAAACAAACCGAGAACACACTAAAACTAAACAAAAAGTCAAAACAACTATCAAAAATCACGCTAATAGTATACACAGAGACCGAACGATCACAAACGGCATTAGAATTCAACACAACTTAAAAGAAAATCGAGAATAGAAATTTGACAATACACTTCAAATTTTTGACAACAACGAAATCTGGGAGGGTTCTTCTTCTCGATCGCAAATGAACGTGGTGCCCTCATACGAACTTAACTAAACCAAATTGTGCGATGCCACTACCGGCGCCATCTACGAAATGCGATCCAAACAAAATAATAATGTTTGGCGGGAACGCCCAGCTTACGTATCTAAATTTATTTCGGTGATTTGTGCTTCCTAATTGTAATTACTTATACTCGCCAGTTGACTCAAGGTGATTTCATTCAAGAGGTATCAATTTTGAGTTCCTGTCTAATTTTCTGTTGTCTGATTTCTAATTTGTTTACACTATGGTTCATTTGAATGAGAAACAACGAGTTGAAATTTTAATAATGAGCGGTTACAGAAATATGAAGAGATCGCAAGATCAGGTTTGTCAACTTTTCAATGAATTATATCCAAATAGGCCTCCAATAAATCAGTCAACGGTGTGTCGAGTGGTAATAAAGTTTCGCGAAACAGGCAGTGTTAGGAAAGCCGCTAGATCAGGTCGACCTAAGGCAGCTACCGGGGGAGACAAAGCTTTGGATATCGTGCCCTCAATACATGAAAATCCAATACAATC
The DNA here is from genome assembly GCA_963920685.1 of Polydrusus tereticollis. NCBI lineage: Eukaryota > Metazoa > Arthropoda > Insecta > Coleoptera > Curculionidae > Polydrusus > Polydrusus tereticollis. The sequence goes on from OY987328.1 coordinate 142,030,600, forward strand.
ATCCAGGCCAATGGCAATGGATTTAAATGTGTCTCATCAGTCAGTGAAAAATGTGTTTAAGCAGAAGAAGTTGCATTCCTTCAAGATAAAGTTGGTGCACGAGTTAAACGAGCACGATTTTGATAGAAGAGCTGAATTTTGTGAGCAAATGATGGAAAGATGCAATAACGATAATAACTTCGCAACAAATTTCATTTTCTCGGATGAAGCTACTTTCCATTTAAATGGCATTGTTAATAGACACAATTATCGTTATTGGTCCAGGAAGGTCATACTCAGAGGCCTGAAAAAGGGCGGGCATAGTTGGTAGACATATTATGGGACCTTTTTTCATAGATAGTAATTTGAATGGCAAAGAATATCTGGACCTCCTCAGGAATTACATAATTCCTTCTTGCAGAATGGTTTTACCGGGTGTAAATAATGGCATACACGAACAGGTATAGTTCCAGCAAGATGGAGCAACTGCGGATTATGCGGCACATGTTAGACAATACATAAGCGAACAATTTCCAGGACGTTGGATAGGCAGAAGAGGCGCTATTGACTCGCCAGCGCGATCCCCGGACTTAACCCCGCTCGACTTCTTTTTGTGGAAACAAAGAACAAAGAACCGTCCAAATGACTTAGAATCTTTAAAAGTCAGAATTAGTGCTAAAATTCGGGCCATTCCAGAGGACTTCTCTTTCAGGGATCGACTGGCGCTCTGCTTAGCAAAAAATGGTGATCATTTTGAACATTATTCCGATGTTAAGTTATTAAATTTTCTAGGCTAATTATTTTGTTATTATAAAGTTTGTTATAATTTTAAATAAATAAAAATTTTAAACACAAAAAATTCAGAGTTTTCCCAGTAGAATCCAAATATGCAATCATATGCATTTAAAAAAAGTAAGTTGGTCTATATGGCAACCAAACCAGATATGACAGAAAAAGTTCATGCAGGTAAAAATGTTAGGATAATTTACTAAACAACTTTCATAAAGATTTATTTTTCGTATACGAGGTAATTCAAAAGTTACAGGCATTATGCGCGACTTTTTTGCCACTCTGTATATATCAGCGCTTGACGAAATGTCAGAGTAGTCCTGGGGTTTTTGGCTGTTAAATTACATGACCGGCTACTAGCTATACAGAATTACCTTTTTTACTATTTAAAAATGAGATAAGACATAACTGTGAATGCGTTTCCTGAGACTGCTAAACTTTTTAACGTTTTTATCGTTCTTAACTTCTGCCGGGGGTTTATTTGAATTGAGTTAGACAATGCTGTCTCTCTTTTGGACATCGTGATCGATGACTATCTTTTCTGCAAGGGTGCGTCTCACACTAATAAAGTAACCATTCAAAATATCAACCATTGCCTTCCTTAGGGTAAGGTCATAAAAAATAGATCACTCTGTATCTTAGAATAAACACAGGCTAAATAATGATTAGCTAAATCTTTGTTAGGATAACTGCACGCGTTCAAATAATGACGAAACAAATATTACTCCGGAAAGCAATTGTCTGTCGGCGAACATCCAGCGTTAAAATGTCACGCCATTGTTTGCATTTTTTTATGCCTAGATTACCTACCTCCAATGTAATTGTAATTACGTTAGAATTGTCCTTCCATTCAGCCCAGTTTTTTACATAATTTAATTGAATCTCGTTTGATCTACTAAAACAATAATAATATTTGTAGTTTGCTTAGTTCATGTCTTGCGGTCAATCAAGGTGTATCATAGCCAATCATATTCCATAAAAGTGATGAAACTATGTCTCCTTTTACTGATATTATTTTGAATATCAATCAGTTTCTAAAATTAGGTACACAAAATACTACACCGAAACAAATCTCTAGGCCTGGGCAAACATAAATAGGAAACGGATTTTTGTCCATAGAATATTTGTTGTTATGTCTGTAAATGAGTAAGTTGCGGTGTAAGGAAATAAATAATCGTAAGAATTTTACCGTCGTTTGTAGGTATTTCTTATTTTAGCGGAAAGTTCATGGTACTTAGAATGCAATCATGGTACAATAAACTAAAGGTAAGATATCGCGCAGATGAAGCGTGGCTTAGTGACTTCATCGCGGGAGGAACATGCATTTCCAAAAACAATTTATAATATCTCTCACGCGATGACGTCACTGCGCGCGCTCTACGAAATTGAAGCGGCTTGATATCATACCTTGTTTATTTGTACCATGGAATGCAATAATGAAACACGCCACTAGAAGGTTGGACACCCGTAAACTGAAGCGTCTATATTATTTACCGAGGTGTAATAAAATGCGCTAATATACAAAGGATTAGTGTCACCCGGGCGTTGGCAAATGACAATAATAATGCTGACCATGGCATCGTACCAAACTTTAATTGGCTTTTAAGTTAACATGGGATAGTCTGCGACAGCGAGTTATACCATATTTTGAGCTTAGGGTGCGTGGGTACCACCATAGGCCGCGTTCCTATAACCTTTTCGCTTCTGTCAATAAATATTCCTTATGTGTATGGAAATTATGCAGACAAATTACACAAGGGTGATAAATTTGAAATTTATTTTCTAGCTTATGGCGACTTTTACATAAATTATTCCAGTTTACGTTCAACTAAGCATGTTTATGGGTCTAATATTGTAAATTGGGAGTATTGGAAATAGTATTTGTATTCTCGCTGTCACGATAATCTTTTAGCTAAATTAGTTTTTCAATTCACGAAATAATAAGTATTAAACGAAACAATCATTTATAGAAAACGAAGTAATTATAAGCAATACCATAAAATATAAAGCGTATCTCCTTGGGTTTATTTACTAGGGTAGTGACGTTATGCCCAAACCAACATGGCGGTTAGTGTTTTCGCGAGGAATTTAACAATTGAAAGTAAAAATGCCGATTTGGGCTATTAAAACAGGTGGGCAATTTCTACCCAAAAAACAATTTAGGAGGCTTTTCGAAAAACCGTAAAATATTTTATTCCAGTGCTGTAACGCAATTAATACCTGGAGAATGACATTGACTTATTATATGAGTCATATTTTATAAGTTCTGCAGGTTATTGCGTCCTCAATTGTTGCAAGGTTTCTTGGTCTCGCAAGCCAAGACCAAAAAATCTTGCAAGGAAATATTAATTTAATTTTGACACTGATTAAAATGTATACAAAATTTGATTTTTTTTTGTGTTAAGGCGACATTATCTAACTAGCCGGTTACGTATGGTAACAAGTTAAAATAGAATAAAGTAATATATGTTACTGTATCGTTTGATCAATTGTATGTGATCCTATCTCTGTAGTTGGATTATTTTCTGGCAGAGCCTTAGCCCTGCTAATGACCTAACATAAGACTGAATGCTATCTATTTGGTTTTATGTAGACAGTTATGTTTTACTCATTCACAAAAGAGTAACTTTCCGTTTATTTTAGAAATTATTACTTTTTATTTTTGAGAGGTTACTGTTTTTCTCAACTGTTGTTCTCTTTGCGAAAGTTAAACATTTCATTTTACACTAAAAATTGTTTAAATTTAAACCGGTTTTGTTAACAATTCTTTTAGGTTTTGCTAAGGTCATTCGTCTAATTCGCCAGTTGTATATTTTTGTTTTCAATTATAGTAGGTAATGGTACAATTTTTTTTACTTATAAGTATCAGGTAATTAATATTTGTAAGTGGCTTTAATCAAATGATATAACAGATCTTCATTCGAAAAATTGGCTCAGTTGAAGGCACAATATAAATAAAAAAATTTCTTACCTCTTTTGACAACCCGTAAAATAGCTGCATTCCAAAACAGAAGCTTGAAAATTTGTTAAACTTCTGGTTGTAAGCCTTTAAGTTTCACTTATTCACCTAAGTTTTCTCGTACTCCTGGTTTATGTTATGCAAAAATAACTTGCAATTTTAATAATGTATATCTTAGAGCCCATTACTATCGCTAGCTATTGCAATATCGTAGATACATCCGAAATTGTAATTAAAAAAATACAGTAAATGCATTCAAAGAATTTTTACTAATAATAAAAGGCATACGGAAATAATGTATTCCGACTTCATCTTTATCCTTAAGGGGAAACCGTAAGAATTTTTGACGAGGTGATAGTTGAATGAGACATTTGAGCTGTTGAAATCACTTAATCATTTTTTAAGAACATTTCTGTGTTTTTAGTGAATGGTATTTGACTATTTTTCAAGCTATAACTCAATTGGCGCGACATAAAATTGAGAACAAAAGTAGCTATCAGAGTCAGAAAATGTACAGTGCAATAATTGTATATGCTTTTACCATTAAAGAATTACATATTATAACCCCACATCTTTATTTATTATAGCCTTAAAAGTGAATAGAAATACAATAGGGTGTCTCCGGGCTTGCGCAATACGTCTCGAGTTGAAAGTATTGTGCTAGACAGAGACAAAAGTCATCATTGTGGTCTGTCAACTTTAATTTGTTTAAAACGTTTTTGTGTCTTGTCTAGTTATATCGCTGCTTGCTGATTCCATCCTTTCAACCCTGACTTTTTGCGTCTTTTCCGACAAATAAGATTTGGATCAAATTAGTACGCCTGAGCTTCCTCACGAGAATGTCATGCGAGACACAGTCGAAGGCCTTACTTAGGTCACAGAAGACTGAAGCCGTATACTCTTTGTTCTCAGAGGAGTCCTGAATATAAGAAACCAGGTCATTAATAGCCAAGGTTGTGCTCCTGTTCCTTCTGAAACCAAACTGGAACCCTGCGAAAAGTTGGCTCTGTTCAAAATAATCCTGTACCTGAATGGCCATCCAACCCCTCCACTACCTTGAAAAGCAAGGGCAGCAATGATATTAGTCTATATAACTTTCAGGCAACTAAGAGTCGCCCTTTTTGGAAATGGGGGTTACTTAGGCATGTTTAAGAATGGATGGAAATATGCCCCCGCGGAAACATGTTGATGAGTCTGGTTAAGGGGAACAGAATAGTAGTAAGTAGTAGTAACAAGATTTATTTTAGCAATACTGCTACAATATTATAAATTCTAGTTTTTTTAACAATAATAAAACATTTAAAATTACAATCAATTTTATGCACCAAAAATATTTTTAAATAAATTTTATCAGATATTTTGTTTTCTAAGTAATGATATTTTTAAGGATTTTTTAAATTTACTTAAGGAATTTTGTTTCTTAATTAAAGAATCTAAATTGTTATATTCATGAAGTCCTTTAAAAAAGATTGATTTATATGTCAAATTTTTTGTCACTTTCCCTAAACAAAAATTTTGATTGTTTCTGGTTTGATAGTTATGATTTTCAAAGTTTTGCGTTATAAAGTCTTTTAAATGAGATGGTAATAAATTATTTTGAATTTTATAAATAAAAATACAAACTAGGAAAAATACTAAATTTCTTATATTCAACCATTTAAGTTTATTTAACATATAATTTATCTTTGTGTATTTATCAACATTTAATATTATTCTCATCGCCTTATTTTGTAAAATTTGAAGCCTACTAAAAAGTCTTTCATTTGCAGTATATAAAATTGTAGAGCAATACAAATAATGAGGTAAAATTATTGTGTTATATATTGTTTTTTTTTTTAAATAAACTTAAATTTTTACTTACTCTTTTGAAATAATTAATTTTTTTTCCAATCTTAGATACAGTGTTTTTAAAATGAGCATCAAATTTTAATTTAGAATCCATTATTATCCCTAAATATTTAAAAGACTGAACTATTTCTAATTTTTGGTCATCTATAAAAATATTTATATTTTCATAATTTATATTATTTCCTATTGCCATAAATTTCGTTTTAGAAATATTTAATTTTAATTTATTTACTTTTAGCCAGTTTGATTCCAATTTTAATTCAGAATTTAGACTATCTATGCAACTTAAAATATTTTTAAATTTTACGTATATTAAAGTATCATCAGCAAACATTTGAATATTAGTATTTGACAAAATATTTGGCATATCATTTATATATAAAATAAATAATAAAGGACCTAAAATACTTCCTTGTGGTACACCGATATTATTAAATTCCCTTTTTGAAAATGTTTCATTTATTTTAGTTATTTGTTGTCGAAAATTTAAATAATTTTCAAACCATTTATATACAGAATCACTTTTTTTATAGATTTTGTACTTTTAGAGAGAAGGTCTCGATGCACAGACAGACAATAAATTAACCCCATAAGGGTTCCTTTTTTCTTTTGGATGCACGAAAGCCTAAATTATTTTTGACAAGGAATTGGTGAAAAAACTCCTTGATAAAATGAAAATGTTTAAACAATTTCTTGATGTTAAATCAATTCAAAGGACATTAATTGAATCCGTTCGATTTCATTTGTCACAGGCGTTTCAATGAATAATTAATCAATCTAGGATCAATATAAAAACATACCCACACGCACTGGTTTGATTAATGCGCCGCCGACAACTTTATTTGATAAATATTATTATTAAAGGCATTAGCAATATACAAATTGGTTGCAAAATACGTTTGCCTACTTTTTATGCTTTATTTGCTTTAACAATAACGCATAAAGATTATTAATATGTTCATAGAATTGAGCCATTTCTATTCATTAACGTTGTTTTCGTTGTATATGATGGGTTTGAATGCCTAAATTATATTTAGGAAAAGCTAGATTTAACTAGAAAGCTCCACAATTATAAGAATTTTTGTTGACACGGTTTAGATACTAGTTTAGGTGGAAGTGGGTAAGAGTTGTGGTTTTGTGGCTAAGTACTGAAAAAAGCAAATTGAAGCAGCCCTAGTGTTACACAGACTTACTCTATGCCCCATGCTAATGAAAAAGAAGATTAATTTCTACGTTATTACCCCAATATAGATTCATTCATATACTGGTATAATACTAAAGGCATTTTATGTCCTTGCCCAATGCGATATTACTATAATTTATTTCCAAGTACCTATTGGGAATAACTCATTCCATACCCCATGTTTATATCCATTACTTAAGTGTTTATTCAAATGCGGAATTCTGTTAGTTTATCCTTAACATGGCATAAAGGGCCAAAGGCAATTGTTTCGAAGAATGACCTCCTGCACGTCTGCGATCCCGAAAGCCTTGAGTTCGTGGCTCTCGGTTACTGGCCCCTGCTATGTTGTCGAATCATTTTCATAATCAATATTTTGGCAAACCAATTTCATAATTTAAATTTGCCTTAGTCCATTTCATAATTAATATTTAACTAGACCATTTTCATAATTAAATTTAAGCTCTTCATAATCAATGTATGATTATTAACATTTACCAAACTTTCTTTTAATCAATGGTATAATCAGTATTTTAGTATGTATTTTCGTGATTATAGTATAGGTAATTTGACTAAATAATTTTCATGTCTAAATTTGACCGAATCATTTTCCTTATAAAATGTCACTAAATCATTCTTAAAATCAAGACAAGGATCAATAATTAACTTAAATTGGACTATAAATTGCAGGTCTATTTGACTCATGTCACATGTAGCTGGAAGCTGTTTTCGTAGTAACTACAAAGTAGGAGCAAAAATGTTCGTAATTTGAAAAAAAAAAGGTTTAGGTTACTAAAAATGTATGAAAATTTTACTTCAAATCAGTAATTGTCAAGCATAGTTGAAAAGTTGCGGTTTTCACAATGGTGAAGTTATCGGAACGAGAAAAAAATGAAATTCAATGTGTGGTTGGGTTTGGTGATAGAACACGTACTCAAATGGAAACATCTCAATTGTTCAATAAAATCCATCCTGATCGTGCTCCTACACAGTAAGAAATATCCACCTGGTAAAAATGATTTCAGGAGTGGTAAAAAAAGTAGTGTTAATGTTAACGCCCGGATCAACATAATTTACAACATTTTTACACTCATATGGGACCAAAGTTGTTGTATTAAATTTGCCTATGAATTTAACGCTCTAAAAAGTTAATTTTGTTGAATGGGTGTTATTTATTTTATTTTACACTCTATTAGGAAAATTAAATACAATGACAATTAATAACACAATATTAGCGTGTAAATAAACCCCGCTAGAAGGTTATTTTAACACATTAAGCGTAAAACTTATTCTTTAATCGTTTTTTTACACGGCCCCGGGTAAAAATTCCTAAACCCGTGTTACCGAAAAGACAGGCGGCAACAAGTGGTGTGAAATTCTAGGAATTGACAGATGACGCCGACACTACATGCAAATTCAACTTTAAAGTCAGTCTGATTGTGCTCTCTGAACGTGATATAGAATAATGTTATATTTAAATTAAAATATAGAAACAAAGCACAGTTCTGTAAAGTGCCAAATGAGAGTGTCTCTTATGAGGATCTTGTTAAATTGTTATAATAATAAGTGTAAAAAAATGACAGGGCTTTCCAGTTCTGTTGTAGCCATCATTCTGTTTATAAATAAACGATAAATAATACTCATAATACTTATATATATTAGGGGCTACTACTTTCGGCTTTGATTAAGTCATTCAATCATGTATCAAACTAAGCAGAGGTTAATAATGTAAAACATATTGGATACATAATTTTTTACATTTTAATTATAAACGCCCGGTTAGTTTGATACGGGATTAAATGACTTAAACAAAGTGGAAAGTATTTTAGCCGTGGGTTGATTATTTTATTACACTCACTATAGTAAAGTTACACCCAAATAAAATAAAATTTACACTACAATAATATGATAATTAAATTAATAAATCACAAATTACCATTAAAAAATTATTTACTTACACCTCTCATTATTTCTTTTACCCACTAAAAGGATACACTTGATCGTGTAAATGTACAGTGACGGAAATAAAATTTCGTACACTGAGGTTAACATTTTATGCCATTTTTGAATATTTAATAACTAACCTGGGCTTTTTACAATTATCTCACCTCTATACCTCGCGAGTAGCTAGAAACGGACAGTTCTGGCTCAGGTGGTGCTGGTGGTGCTGGTGGTGCAACTAACCCAGGTGGTGCGGTGGTGCGTTTTACGATCTAACCCAAGTGGTGCGGTGGTGCGTTTTATGATCTAACCCGGGTGGTTCGGTGGTGCGTTTTATGATCTAACCCGGGTGGTTCGGTGGTGCGTTTTATGACCTAACCCGGGTGGTTCGGTGGTGCTGTTTTACGAGACCAGTGATGCTGGTGGTGCTGTTTTACGAGATCAGTGGTGCTGGTGGTGCTGTTTTATGATCTAACCCGGGCGGTTCGGTGGTGCGTTTTATGACCTAACCCGGGTGGTTCGGTGGTGCTGTTTTACGAGACCAGTGTTGCTGGTGGTGCTGTTTTACGAGATCAGTGGTGCTGGTGGTGCTGTTTTATGATCTAACCCGGGCGGTTCGGTGGTGCGTTTTATGACCTAACCCGGGTGGTTCGGTGGTGCTGTTTTACGAGACCAGTGGTGCTGGTGGTGCTGTTTTACGAGACCAGTGGTGCTGGTGGTGCTGTTTTACGAGACCAGTGGTGCTGGTGGTGCGTTTTATGATCTAACCCAAGTGGTTCGGTGGTGCGTTTTATGATCTAACCCGGATGGTTCGGTGGTGCTGTTTATGAGCTAACCCGGGTGCTTTCGTGAGGCGGCTCTGTCAATATCTCTCTACTGTGTTAATTTATGCGGGTAATAAAACCGGCAAGGGTCGGATCGGCCTGCATGCTTATAGAGGTAAAAAACCGCTTTAGAATGTTTTTGGTATATCTTTTTTAGATAATTTTGGGGGAAATAATTTGCCTGAGATGCCAATTAAAAAAAGCCTACATTTAATTGTATTTTAGATTCTTGAATTTTGTACATGGATTAAAAATCTACTATTTCTTGAAATTGTATACATTATGTTAGATAATTAAGGAATAAAAAAGATGAAAATAGCAATTATAATTAGAAAAAAAATATTTTAATGTTATTAAGACTTTGTAAATATCTGTAAAAACTGTTCTAAATCCTGTCATTTCTGAAACTTGTATACTGAGTGTTTAGAATTTAGTAAAAAATTAAAAAAATGTTTTAACGTTATTAAGCCCTGTGAAACTTTGTAAAAATGACTAAAACTGTACAGAATTGTATTATTTTCTGAAAATGATATACTGAGTGTTTAGAATTTAGTAAAAATTAAAAAAAATGATTTAAATTTGTTAAATCATGTGAAATCTTGTATAAAATGACTAGAACCGTTCTTAATCATGTCATTTCTGAAAATTGTATACTGAGTGTTTAGAATTTAGTAAAAAATTAAAAAAAAATGTTTTAACGTTATTAAGCTCTGTGAAACTTTGTAAAAAATGACTAAAACAGTCGCAAATCGTCCTATTTTCTTAAAAGTGTATACTGAGTGTTTAGAATTTAGTAAAAATTAAAAAAAATGTTTTAAATTTGTTAAATCATGTGAAATCTTGTATAAAATGACTAGAACCGTTCTTAATCATGGCATTTCTGAAAATTGTATACTGAGTGTTTAGAATTTAGTAAAAAATTAAAAAAAATGTTTTAACGTTATTAAGCCCTGTGAAACTTTGTAAAAAATGACTAAAACAGTCGCAAATCGTCCTATTTTCTTAAAAGTGTATACTGAGTGTTTAGAATTTAGTAAAAATTAAAAAAAATGTTTTAAATTTGTTAAATCATGCGAAATCTTGTATAAAATGACTAGAACCGTTCTTAATCATGGCATTTCTGAAAATTGTATACTGAGTGTTTAGAATTTAGTAAAAAATTAAAAAAAATGTTTTAACGTTATTAAGCCCTGTGAAACTTTGTAAAAAATGACTAAAACAGTCGCAAATCGTCCTATTTTCTTAAAAGTGTATACTGAGTGTTTAGAATTTAGTAAAAATTAAAAAAAATGTTTTAAATTTGTTAAATCATGTGAAATCTTGTATAAAATGACTAGAACCGTTCTTAATCATGGCATTTCTGAAAATTGTATACTGAGTGTTTAGAATTTAGTAAAAAATTAAAAAAAATGTTTTAACGTTATTAAGCTCTGTGAAACTTTGTAAAAAATGACTAAAACAGTCGCAAATCGTCCTATTTTCTTAAAAGTGTATACTGAGTGTTTAGAATTTAGTAAAAATTAAAAAAAATGTTTTAAATTTGTTAAATCATGTGAAATCTTGTATAAAATGACTAGAACCGTTCTTAATCATGGCATTTCTGAAAATTGTATACTGAGTGTTTAGAATTTAGTAAAAAATTAAAAAAAATGTTTTAACGTTATTAAGCCCTGTGAAACTTTGTAAAAAATGACTAAAACAGTCGCAAATCGTCCTATTTTCTTAAAAGTGTATACTGAGTGTTTAGAATTTAGTAAAAATTAAAAAAAATGTTTTAAATTTGTTAAATCATGCGAAATCTTGTATAAAATGACTAGAACCGTTCTTAATCATGGCATTTCTGAAAATTGTATACTGAGTGTTTAGAATTTAGTAAAAAATTAAAAAAAATGTTTTAACGTTATTAAGCCCTGTGAAACTTTGTAAAAAATGACTAAAACAGTCGCAAATCGTCATATTTTCTTAAAAGTGTATACTGAGTGTTTAGAATTTAATAAAAATTAAAAAAAATGTTTTAAATTTGTTAAATCATGTGAAATCTTGTATAAAATGACTAGAACCGTTCTTAATCATGACATTTCTGAAAATTGTATACTGAGTGTTAAGTATTTTAGTTGAAAATAAGATCATAAATCATCTATACAAAACAAGCGCCCCTTATGGATTTGAACGAAAATCATAGATTCGACTATTTTCATGAAAAATAAATCTAAGTACGGAATAATGCAGGAAGATTATCTATTTTCTTGGTTTAGAAAGTGATGTAGTTAAGATTTATAACTTAGGAATAAATAAATTATTATTAATCTTTTCGAGCTATTTCTCTTGCATATTTAATTTCTTTGATAGTAAGAACTAATCTTTTTATTTTACAAAGTAAAAAAAAAAGCTAAAGCTCGGCGTTGTCAGTCAGGTATAAGAACTGATTTAACACGATGGTTTTTGTACAAACGTTCACATACAATTGTATGCTTTTTAACCGATTGTGTCGGAAAAAATGACGATTTATAGATTAGATATTTAGACGAAGAGCTAACCTTCTCAATAAAGTATTGATTATTGCCCTGCTAGCTAGACAACACTTTTTATGTTAGTCAAAAAAAAATTTTTTTTTTCGGACGCTATTACAGATTTCATCGTTAACTAACAAACATTAAGACCAAAAAATTAGCGTGCAAGATGAAATGTATAGGTTCACTTCATTTCTACATTATTTTACAACTCTCAATCGCATTAAAAACAAGATCGAATAAAAAATAACTTATGACATATGGACGAAAAATGTTTTTCAGGCTATTTAGGTTAGCGACCGCATTACGTCTGAAATACTACATTTTTCGAGCTTATAACATAATTTACTATTTTAACGTTAAAATAGGGGAAATGATGTATCGAAGTGGGTACTTTTTTTTGTCGGTCACGAGATTATAGTTTCTTTTAAAATGAGCTCTAATATTTACAACACAAATTATCCTTTAAGCCACATTAGTTTAAAACTCGTCTGTCGCTTTCCCTCTATTGTGAGTTTGATTAAAGTATAGCGTAGTATATATTTAGATGAATTTCGTAAATGTTGAATACTTTCAAAACTGAAAAAGCCGCCCTTTGCAATAAATATCTCCGTAGAGTTAGGTACCCTGCAGATTAAGGGTATTTCAGCGGATAATCATATACAAATTCAAATACCTCATTTGTTTCGGAGCAGTAACCATCAACTTTTACACCATTTAAAACAGCTTCTTTACCATTAGCAGCATGTAAGATGTTGATTTTTCTGTGATTCTCGGTCCAAAGTAACCAATCTATGGCAATTTTGCTCTGCCTGTTTCTCCATCGGTAACCATTTTTTGGTATGATTCCTATAGTATTAAGCTTCAAAAAATTTCTTCTAAAAATTGTATTGCATGCTGAAGCAATAGTTGTAGCTTCAGTAAATGGACATACATTGCTAGTTTGTATAAGTTGTTCTCTAAACTTTAAACATGATTGCGCAAGGATTTCGACATCCGATACGCAGTAGTCTACCAGATCTCTTTGCATATCGAAACCATCATTTTCATGTTCTACAAACCATTTAAGAAATTTGGCTCTGTCTTCTTCTTTCATACTATCTGAGGAGTAATATTCAATTGATGGTAGAGGTCCTATATAGTTTTCATTTGCCTTTGTATTAAATAGGTGCGGGAAGTAGCCTTTTTTAAAAATATCCTCAAGTCCAAATGCCTTTGGTAGTTTGACTTAAGGCATAGGGAAATAGTTAAGTGAGTCGATAAATTTTACATTTTCAAGTTGCATCGTAATTATTTTGATACCTCTCATGATTAACTCAGGTGTAAAATCTGTCTTTGTCATAATGTAGTTTAATATAAACTGGTGATCAAAAGCCTGACCATTATGGGCTATTACAATAATTTCATTAAAGTTTTTCCTCATTTGTAACAAATGGTTAGTAAATGTTCCCGCTGGGTCTATACCTCTGACTTTTTGTAACTTTAGACCACATTTTTTTACAAGTATCTGCTTCAGAATCCATGCACTCATCGCAGTATTGTTTGAAAACACAGAGATTGACTTGATGTAAAAACGCTGAATTTTCCAATAGTTTGTCTTGGCTCGTCTCTAAATCGTAGAATACAAAAAAGATCATCTTTAATCTTAGGTTTTCCCTTATCAGGCCGAATATAACATAGATGATCCTCGGATGCATGTTTATTACAAATTTTACAATAAATTTCACCACATGCATGTGCTCTTTTGGCTTTAATGGTTTTTAAACAAATAGAACATAGTTTAATTTGTTTGCATACTGTAAATTTGCCTGACGAATAATCCTTTTTATGATTTTCGTAACAGTTTTGACTTCTAAAAAATCATAGACAGTCCTGGCATTTAATTTTTATTGCTATTTCACAAGCAGAGGCTTGCTGTCATGCCTGACAACTTCCACCACATCGGTGCTCATTTTTGTGATCACATGGGATGTAACACTTTTCACAAAAATAGTTAGAACAAAAAGCTGCTGTCAGCGATGTAATTACATTAAAAATGGCTTTTGTAATGTAATAAGTTCAGCCGTTTATTGCTTTCAGTTGAACCTTCAAATATAATATTTCGTCCTTTTGATCCATAGCTATAAACAACTAATTTATATTCTTTTAGATGATTTTGAAATTGTATTAACTCGGGAATTCCACCTCCTGCCTCAGGAATGCTAATTTTAGCTCTCTCCAACAATGATCTTGTTCTTTCGGTTTGAATTTTACTAATATCTCTTCTAACCTTACTGAATTCGGGATCTCTTTTATTATGGGCAATGGCGACTAGCAAAGCACGTGGTAAACACAGGTTATCGGTATTTTTAATACTTATAATACCTCGTCGCTTGTCGCATTCCTCGTGAAAGCTGTTATAATTTTTCCTCTTTCCCCACCAACAGGTAATCTAACAGTTGTCACACTAAGACAAAATGATTCTGTATTAAGACCTGCTGAGTTTGACTGATAAATGCCACTTATAACACTCCAAACATCTTAAAAGGTTATGTCTTTAGCTGCTTTGAAGCGAATCCAACCTTCTCCTCGGTTGAAGTCTTTAGAGCAAAAACTAAAAGCCACACGTTCTAAGGGTTGTAGGCCTTCTGTAGCGTTTTGAATAATTTGATTAATTCCTTTTTCCACCCAACCAACTGGTTCAACTCCCTGTGGAACAGGTTTTAACTTAAACTCTAGAGTGCGTCCTGTAAGGTTAAATTCTCGTAACTTTTTAACAACGTCTTTAACAATAATAAACTTCTCCATCTTTCTTTTTTTTTTTTTGTTGCTTTATAGTCTACTATCTACCTACATAAAAAAAAAAAAAAAACAAGTATATTTTCATATTTTTATCGGTCTTAAGTTCGATTTCAAAAGCACACTCCCACTTTTTGATAATTTCACAGTCTAAGCACATAGATCTTATATTTTTTATTTACGATCAGTTCATCTTTATTCGCCAATCGTCTCAAACGAGTCTGCTTTTGAAAGTAATATAGCCTTAGTATTCAGAAAATATTAATGATATCGGAGCCTAAAACATCCTTAACACTAAAAAATCATTGTGTTTCCTAACAAAACCCATCATCTTGTCTATTTAGCTTGCTTTCCTATTGTTTAGCAGGTTAAATAAAATTATTATTTCCCTCTTTTTGTCTATACTGAATCGTTAGGGGAATACGATTCTAGTCCTATAAGAGAGACAGTTAAAATTTATGTAAGCAATCAGAAATCCTACACTATGAGCTACTTAGTTAAAATTTCATATTTCCTTCCTGGATCAGCTAAAATTTGTGTTGTGTCGGTCAAAATTTATAAAATACGAAAAAAATGCTAGATACATTTTTATCATGACTTTCTATCTAATACCATCTTATTTCAAGGTATAATTCGATTGTCAAAATGAGAATCTAAAAAATCCTCGTGTTTCCTCACAAAACCCATCATCTTGCCTATTTAGCTTGCTTTTCTATTGTTCAGCAGGTTAAATAAAATTATTATTTCGCTCTTTTTGTCTGTACTGAATCGTTAGGGGGATACGTTTCTAGTTCTATAAGAGAGACAGTTAAAATTTATGTAAGCAATCAGAAATCCTACACTATGAGCTACTTAGTTAAAATTTCATATTTCCTTCCTGGGTCAGGCAAAATTTGTGATGTGTCGATCAAAATTTATAAAAATACGAAAAAAATGCTGGATGCATTTTTAGCGTGACTTTCTATTTAATACCATCTTATTTCAAGGTATAATTCGGTTGTCAAAATGAGAATAAAATAATTTTCCCATGGTTTATATCATCTTAAAAAAGTCAAAAGGTTATATTCTGTAGAGGGTCAGATACATTCAAATTTAAAAATTTTCTCCAAGAAGAATTTTAAGATAGTATTATAGTAAATAAAAATTCTATACCTCCAATATTTCTTGGAAACATATCGTGTTCTAGCGACATAACCCAAAAGTACCTCTATTCAGAAACGCATCGTACTTTTCTTGTCAAACTTGACTTTGTTGTAATGTTGTATGCAGAGCACTTTGAAAACAAAAATTAGATTAGAAACCGCCGCCTCTTAAGGTATACTTTTTTAGGTCTTACATAGGGTACACTGGTATACAGAACAAATGTCATCTTTAATTGTCTCATTGCCCCATCCATTACATTATTATAATCTTAAAGCACCTGTTACCAGCATTATCTGTTTTTATGGTTTTCATAAAACATAGCGATTACCGATGAAAATTAAACGAAAACTTAATAAATAACTTTTTTTTCAACTGAAATAGACTGATTTTCGATGGAAAAATGTTACTTATAACTAAAAATGAATATAAGACATATACGCAATGATATTTAGAATAAATCAATCTTTTCTAAAATTACTATGAAATATTCACAAAATCGTTTCGTTATAACCAAAGTAGCAAGGCTTGCAGATTTCGTATAGAGTTCAAACGCGATACTGAGATAATCTTTTTTTTTTTATATTTTTGTAGGATAATGCACCACTACGTTGTAAGTACTTGAGAGAGGACTTTCTTGAAAAATCCTCAAATTTCTCTGCAATTTTGTTCCTTCTAGAGTTAAATTCACACAGAAAACCCCGTATTCTTATCTTTCAGGTTGGTATATTAAAAAGGGCTTATTAGTATGGTTTAGAAAACAAGCAATATTAATTAACGGATGTTTTTTCGTCGTATGAAGAGTTGAAAAATTTTTTTTTCCACTCCAATGGTTGCGATGCAGAGAGTCGGGTTTCATCATAATCTTTCAGGGTAGCTCAGGTTTGATTGCATGTAGAGAGTCGGGTTTCATCATAATCTTTCAGGGTAGCTCAGGTTTGATTGCATGTACTAAGGTTAGTGCTCCTTGCAATCGGTTTCAGGTTTGACGCGCCCCCCTCAGGTTTGTTCAGGTTTCTCAAGTGTTTGAGAAACCTGAACAAACCTGAGGGGGGCGCGTCAAACCTGAAACCGATTGCAAGGAGCACTAACCTTAGTACATGCAATCAAACCTGAGCTACCCTGAAAGATTATGATGAAACCCGACTCTCTACATGCAATCAAACCTGAGCTACCCTGAAAGATTATGATGAAACCCGACTCTCTGCATCGCAACCATTGGAGTGGAAAAAAAAATTTTTCAACTCTTCATACGACGAAAAAACATCCGTTAATTAATATTGCTTGTTTTCTAAACCATACTAATAAGCCCTTTTTAATATACCAACCTGAAAGATAAGAATACGGGGTTTTCTGTGTGAATTTAACTCTAGAAGGAACAAAATTGCAGAGAAATTTGAGGATTTTTCAAGAAAGTCCTCTCTCAAGTACTTACAACGTAGTGGTGCATTATCCTACAAAAATATAAAAAAAAAAAGATTATCTCAGTATCGCGTTTGAACTCTATACGAAATCTGCAAGCCTTGCTACTTTGGTTATAACGAAACGATTTTGTGAATATTTCATAGTAATTTTAGAAAAGATTGATTTATTCTAAATATCATTGCGTATATGTCTTATATTCATTTTTAGTTATAAGTAACATTTTTCCATCGAAAATCAGTCTATTTCAGTTGAAAAAAAAGTTATTTATTAAGTTTTCGTTTAATTTTCATCGGTAATCGCTATGTTTTATGAAAACCATAAAAACAGATAATGCTGGTAACAGGTGCTTTAAGATTATAATAATGTAATGGATGGGGCAATGAGACAATTAAAGATGACATTTGTTCTGTATACCAGTGTACCCTATGTAAGACCTAAAAAAGTATACCTTAAGAGGCGGCGGTTTCTAATCTAATTTTTGTTTTCAAAGTGCTCTGCATACAACATTACAACAAAGTCAAGTTTGACAAGAAAAGTACGATGCGTTTCTGAATAGAGGTACTTTTGGGTTATGTCGCTAGAACACGATATGTTTCCAAGAAATATTGGAGGTATAGAATTTTTATTTACTATAATACTATCTTAAAATTCTTCTTGGAGAAAATTTTTAAATTTGAATGTATCTGACCCTCTACAGAATATAACCTTTTGACTTTTTTAAGATGATATAAACCATGGGAAAATTATTTTATTCTCATTTTGACAACCGAATTATACCTTGAAATAAGATGGTATTAAATAGAAAGTCACGCTAAAAATGCATCCAGCATTTTTTTCGTATTTTTATAAATTTTGATCGACACATCACAAATTTTGCCTGACCCAGGAAGGAAATATGAAATTTTAACTAAGTAGCTCATAGTGTAGGATTTCTGATTGCTTACATAAATTTTAACTGTCTCTCTTATAGAACTAGAAACGTATCCCCCTAACGATTCAGTACAGACAAAAAGAGCGAAATAATAATTTTATTTAACCTGCTGAACAATAGAAAAGCAAGCTAAATAGGCAAGATGATGGGTTTTGTGAGGAAACACGAGGATTTTTTAGATTCTCATTTTGACAATCGAATTATACCTTGAAATAAGATGGTATTAGATAGAAAGTCATGATAAAAATGTATCTAGCATTTTTTTCGTATTTTATAAATTTTGACCGACACAACACAAATTTTAGCTGATCCAGGAAGGAAATATGAAATTTTAACTAAGTAGCTCATAGTGTAGGATTTCTGATTGCTTACATAAATTTTAACTGTCTCTCTTATAGGACTAGAATCGTATTCCCCTAACGATTCAGTATAGACAAAAAGAGGGAAATAATAATTTTATTTAACCTGCTAAACAATAGGAAAGCAAGCTAAATAGACAAGATGATGGGTTTTGTTAGGAAACACAATGATTTTTTAGTGTTAAGGATGTTTTAGGCTCCGATATCATTAATATTTTCTGAATACTAAGGCTATATTACTTTCAAAAGCAGACTCGTTTGAGACGATTGGCGAATAAAGATGAACTGATCGTAAATAAAAAATATAAGATCTATGTGCTTAGACTGTGAAATTATCAAAAAGTGGGAGTGTGCTTTTGAAATCGAACTTAAGACCGATAAAAATATGAAAATATACTTGTTTTTTTTTTTTTTTTATGTAGGTAGATAGTAGACTATAAAGCAACAAAAAAAAAAAAAGAAAGATGGAGAAGTTTATTATTGTTAAAGACGTTGTTAAAAAGTTACGAGAATTTAACCTTACAGGACGCACTCTAGAGTTTAAGTTAAAACCTGTTCCACAGGGAGTTGAACCAGTTGGTTGGGTGGAAAAAGGAATTAATCAAATTATTCAAAACGCTACAGAAGGCCTACAACCCTTAGAACGTGTGGCTTTTAGTTTTTGCTCTAAAGACTTCAACCGAGGAGAAGGTTGGATTCGCTTCAAAGCAGCTAAAGACATAACCTTTTAAGATGTTTGGAGTGTTATAAGTGGCATTTATCAGTCAAACTCAGCAGGTCTTAATACAGAATCATTTTGTCTTAGTGTGACAACTGTTAGATTACCTGTTGGTGGGGAAAGAGGAAAAATTATAACAGCTTTCACGAGGAATGCGACAAGCGACGAGGTATTATAAGTATTAAAAATACCGATAACCTGTGTTTACCACGTGCTTTGCTAGTCGCCATTGCCCATAATAAAAGAGATCCCGAATTCAGTAAGGTTAGAAGAGATATTAGTAAAATTCAAACCGAAAGAACAAGATCATTGTTGGAGAGAGCTAAAATTAGCATTCCTGAGGCAGGAGGTGGAATTCCCGAGTTAATACAATTTCAAAATCATCTAAAAGAATATAAATTAGTTGTTTATAGCTATGGATCAAAAGGACGAAATATTATATTTGAAGGTTCAACTGAAAGCAATAAACGGCTGAACTTATTACATTACAAAAGCCATTTTTAATGTAATTACATCGCTGACAGCAGCTTTTTGTTCTAACTATTTTTGTGAAAAGTGTTACATCCCATGTGATCACAAAAATGAGCACCGATGTGGTGGAAGTTGTCAGGCATGACAGCAAGCCTCTGCTTGTGAAATAGCAATAAAAATTAAATGCCAGGACTGTCTATGATTTTTTAGAAGTCAAAACTGTTACGAAAATCATAAAAAGGATTATTCGTCAGGCAAATTTACAGTATGCAAACAAATTAAACTATGTTCTATTTGTTTAAAAACCATTAAAGCCAAAAGAGCACATGCATGTGGTGAAATTTATTGTAAAATTTGTAATAAACATGCATCCGAGGATCATCTATGTTATATTCGGCCTGATAAGGGAAAACCTAAGATTAAAGATGATCTTTTTTGTATTCTACGATTTAGAGACGAGCCAAGACAAACTATTGGAAAATTCAGCGTTTTTACATCAAGTCAATCTCTGTGTTTTCAAACAATACTGCGATGAGTGCATGGATTCTGAAGCAGATACTTGTAAAAAAATGTGGTCTAAAGTTACAAAAAGTCAGAGGTATAGACCCAGCGGGAACATTTACTAACCATTTGTTACAAATGAGGAAAAACTTTAATGAAATTATTGTAATAGCCCATAATGGTCAGGCTTTTGATCACCAGTTTATATTAAACTACATTATGACAAAGACAGATTTTACACCTGAGTTAATCATGAGAGGTATCAAAATAATTACGATGCAACTTGAAAATGTAAAATTTATCGACTCACTTAACTATTTCCCTATGCCTTAAGTCAAACTACCAAAGGCATTTGGACTTGAGGATATTTTTAAAAAAGGCTACTTCCCGCACCTATTTAATACAAAGGCAAATGAAAACTATATAGGACCTCTACCATCAATTGAATATTACTCCTCAGATAGTATGAAAGAAGAAGACAGAGCCAAATTTCTTAAATGGTTTGTAGAACATGAAAATGATGGTTTCGATATGCAAAGAGATCTGGTAGACTACTGCGTATCGGATGTCGAAATCCTTGCGCAATCATGTTTAAAGTTTAGAGAACAACTTATACAAACTAGCAATGTATGTCCATTTACTGAAGCTACAACTATTGCTTCAGCATGCAATACAATTTTTAGAAGAAATTTTTTGAAGCTTAATACTATAGGAATCATACCAAAAAATGGTTACCGATGGAGAAACAGGCAGAGCAAAATTGCCATAGATTGGTTACTTTGGACCGAGAATCACAGAAAAATCAACATCTTACATGCTGCTAATGGTAAAGAAGCTGTTTTAAATGGTGTAAAAGTTGATGGTTACTGCTCCGAAACAAATGAGGTATTTGAATTTGTATATGATTATCCGCTGAAATACCCTTAATCTGCAGGGTACCTAACTCTACGGAGATATTTATTGCAAAGGGCGGCTTTTTCAGTTTTGAAAGTATTCAACATTTACGAAATTCATCTAAATATATACTACGCTATACTTTAATCAAACTCACAATAGAGGGAAAGCGACAGACGAGTTTTAAACTAATGTGGCTTAAAGGATAATTTGTGTTGTAAATATTAGAGCTCATTTTAAAAGAAACTATAATCTCGTGACCGACAAAAAAAAGTACCCACTTCGATACATCATTTCCCCTATTTTAACGTTAAAATAGTAAATTATGTTATAAGCTCGAAAAATGTAGTATTTCAGACGTAATGCGGTCGCTAACCTAAATAGCCTGAAAAACATTTTTCGTCCATATGTCATAAGTTATTTTTTATTCGATCTTGTTTTTAATGCGATTGAGAGTTGTAAAATAATGTAGAAATGAAGTGAACCTATACATTTCATCTTGCACGCTAATTTTTTGGTCTTAATGTTTGTTAGTTAACGATGAAATCTGTAATAGCGTCCGAAAAAAAAAATTTTTTTTTGACTAACATAAAAAGTGTTGTCTAGCTAGCAGGGCAATAATCAATACTTTATTGAGAAGGTTAGCTCTTCGTCTAAATATCTAATCTATAAATCGTCATTTTTTCCGACACAATCGGTTAAAAAGCATACAATTGTATGTGAACGTTTGTACAAAAACCATCGTGTTAAATCAGTTCTTATACCTGACTGACAACGCCGAGCTTTAGCTTTTTTTTTTACTTTGTAAAATAAAAAGATTAGTTCTTACTATCAAAGAAATTAAATATGCAAGAGAAATAGCTCGAAAAGATTAATAATAATTTATTTATTCCTAAGTTATAAATCTTAACTACATCACTTTCTAAACCAAGAAAATAGATAATCTTCCTGCATTATTCCGTACTTAGATTTATTTTTCATGAAAATAGTCGAATCTATGATTTTCGTTCAAATCCATAAGGGGCGCTTGTTTTGTATAGATGATTTATGATCTTATTTTCAACTAAAATACTTAACACTCAGTATACAATTTTCAGAAATGTCATGATTAAGAACGGTTCTAGTCATTTTATACAAGATTTCACATGATTTAACAAATTTAAAACATTTTTTTTAATTTTTATTAAATTCTAAACACTCAGTATACACTTTTAAGAAAATATGACGATTTGCGACTGTTTTAGTCATTTTTTACAAAGTTTCACAGGGCTTAATAACGTTAAAACATTTTTTTAAATTTTTTACTAAATTCTAAACACTCAGTATACAATTTTCAGAAATGCCATGATTAAGAACGGTTCTAGTCATTTTATACAAGATTTCGCATGATTTAACAAATTTAAAACATTTTTTTTAATTTTTACTAAATTCTAAACACTCAGTATACACTTTTAAGAAAATAGGACGATTTGCGACTGTTTTAGTCATTTTTTACAAAGTTTCACAGGGCTTAATAACGTTAAAACATTTTTTTTAATTTTTTACTAAATTCTAAACACTCAGTATACAATTTTCAGAAATGCCATGATTAAGAACGGTTCTAGTCATTTTATACAAGATTTCACATGATTTAACAAATTTAAAACATTTTTTTTAATTTTTACTAAATTCTAAACACTCAGTATACACTTTTAAGAAAATAGGACGATTTGCGACTGTTTTAGTCATTTTTTACAAAGTTTCACAGAGCTTAATAACGTTAAAACATTTTTTTTAATTTTTTACTAAATTCTAAACACTCAGTATACAATTTTCAGAAATGCCATGATTAAGAACGGTTCTAGTCATTTTATACAAGATTTCACATGATTTAACAAATTTAAAACATTTTTTTTAATTTTTACTAAATTCTAAACACTCAGTATACACTTTTAAGAAAATAGGACGATTTGCGACTGTTTTAGTCATTTTTTACAAAGTTTCACAGGGCTTAATAACGTTAAAACATTTTTTTTAATTTTTTACTAAATTCTAAACACTCAGTATACAATTTTCAGAAATGCCATGATTAAGAACGGTTCTAGTCATTTTATACAAGATTTCGCATGATTTAACAAATTTAAAACATTTTTTTTAATTTTTACTAAATTCTAAACACTCAGTATACACTTTTAAGAAAATAGGACGATTTGCGACTGTTTTAGTCATTTTTTACAAAGTTTCACAGGGCTTAATAACGTTAAAACATTTTTTTTAATTTTTTACTAAATTCTAAACACTCAGTATACAATTTTCAGAAATGCCATGATTAAGAACGGTTCTAGTCATTTTATACAAGATTTCACATGATTTAACAAATTTAAAACATTTTTTTTAATTTTTACTAAATTCTAAACACTCAGTATACACTTTTAAGAAAATAGGACGATTTGCGACTGTTTTAGTCATTTTTTACAAAGTTTCACAGAGCTTAATAACGTTAAAACATTTTTTTTTAATTTTTTACTAAATTCTAAACACTCAGTATACAATTTTCAGAAATGACATGATTAAGAACGGTTCTAGTCATTTTATACAAGATTTCACATGATTTAACAAATTTAAATCATTTTTTTTAATTTTTACTAAATTCTAAACACTCAGTATATCATTTTCAGAAAATAATACAATTCTGTACAGTTTTAGTCATTTTTACAAAGTTTCACAGGGCTTAATAACGTTAAAACATTTTTTTAATTTTTTACTAAATTCTAAACACTCAGTATACAAGTTTCAGAAATGACAGGATTTAGAACAGTTTTTACAGATATTTACAAAGTCTTAATAACATTAAAATATTTTTTTTCTAATTATAATTGCTATTTTCATCTTTTTTATTCCTTAATTATCTAACATAATGTATACAATTTCAAGAAATAGTAGATTTTTAATCCATGTACAAAATTCAAGAATCTAAAATACAATTAAATGTAGGCTTTTTTTAATTGGCATCTCAGGCAAATTATTTCCCCCAAAATTATCTAAAAAAGATATACCAAAAACATTCTAAAGCGGTTTTTTACCTCTATAAGCATGCAGGCCGATCCGACCCTTGTCGGTTTTATTACCCGCATAAATTAACACAGTAGAGAGATATTGACAGAGCCGCCTCACGAAAGCACCCGGGTTAGCTCATAAACAGCACCACCGAACCATCCGGGTTAGATCATAAAACGCACCACCGAACCACTTGGGTTAGATCATAAAACGCACCACCAGCACCACTGGTCTCGTAAAACAGCACCACCAGCACCACTGGTCTCGTAAAACAGCACCACCAGCACCACTGGTCTCGTAAAACAGCACCACCGAACCACCCGGGTTAGGTCATAAAACGCACCACCGAACCGCCCGGGTTAGATCATAAAACAGCACCACCAGCACCACTGATCTCGTAAAACAGCACCACCAGCAACACTGGTCTCGTAAAACAGCACCACCGAACCACCCGGGTTAGGTCATAAAACGCACCACCGAACCGCCCGGGTTAGATCATAAAACAGCACCACCAGCACCACTGATCTCGTAAAACAGCACCACCAGCATCACTGGTCTCGTAAAACAGCACCACCGAACCACCCGGGTTAGGTCATAAAACGCACCACCGAACCACCCGGGTTAGATCATAAAACGCACCACCGAACCACCCGGGTTAGATCATAAAACGCACCACCGCACCACTTGGGTTAGATCGTAAAACGCACCACCGCACCACCTGGGTTAGTTGCACCACCAGCACCACCAGCACCACCTGAGCCAGAACTGTCCGTTTCTAGCTACTCTCGCGTTTCTTATTTCAGTAATGATAAAAAAAAGGTATATATAAAATTATTTATTCGAAGAAAGTATTCCTAGATAGTTGAGCAAGTTGGGAAACCAAGAGGCACTATACAAAGCCTCAGAACTAAATGCGAAAATACAGGATCATTGGATAGAAGGGCTGGAAGTGGCAGAAGAAAAATTTCAAACGAAAATCAAGATAATAATATACAATACATGACTTCAAAATTAAATATAAAGCAGATTATTCAAATATTAAAAAAAAAATAAAACATTGGTTTAATATTTTAAAGAGGCACAATTTTTTTCCACTAATAAGTTTAAACGTCTGGGCATTGATGCCACCAGCATTTGGGCGTGATGAAAATTGTAGGTATTCCAGGTTTCTTTAATTTTATTCCACAAATCATCACTGTTTTGAGGATGGAAATCATCGTTCTTGTTAATTTCTTTCACGATATATGCTCATACGTTTTCGATTGGATTGATGTCAGGGCTTCTTGAGGGCCAAGGTAACAATGAAATGCTATTTTCCCGTATCCAGTCCGAAACTCTCCTTGTTCTATGGACAGGGCAGTTGTCATGCTGGTATATAAACTTTTCTTGTTGATATATATTACTAACCGATGGCAACATAATATTTTGAAGGATGTGTATATAAGCTTGAATATTACATCTTCCTCGAATTCGGTGGCATATTCCTAGCCCTCTGGAGGTCATATACCCCCATACATTAACTGAAAATCTTCCACTTGTTTTAACATGTTGGATATATCTTTCTTCGTACCGTGTATTTGGCGGCCTATACTCTCTAATCTGTCCGTTATAATAAGACTGAAATGTCTTCTCGTCGATAAATACTACCTTTTCCCAATAATCCATACCTTGCGGTAAATATTCCAGCGCAAACCCCATTCTTTGCTCTTTATTCATATCGGGCAAAAACGTTTTTTTAGCAGCTACCTTATTTCTTAATTCCGAATTTTTCCTTAAACGATTTCTCGCCGTTCTTACTGTCCCAGGAAAATTAGTTTGGTTGCGTGCTTCTACAGCCGTCTGAAATGGATTGTTTCGCAAAAAATCTATTAGATCATTATTTTGATTTTCGTTTGAAATTTTTCTTCTGCCACTTCCAGCCCTTCTTTCCAATGATCCTGTATTTTCTCATTTAGTTCTGAGGCTTTGTATAGTGCTTCTTGGTTTCCCAAATTGCTCATATTCTTCGTAGAGAAACACCGTCTTCGAATAAAGCAATTAATCTCGCCTTCTCGAGTTGATTCATGTTCACAAAATTTGTTAAAATGAAATAATATAATTTTCAAATCTGATGACACCGATAAAAATTTGTCAAAAAGTGAAGTGCATTTCCAGGTGATCTAGGTATACAAAAGCCGACATCACATCAGGAAAAAATAAGTGTACGAAATTTTATTTCCGTCACTGTACCTACTCATAAATAAGGAGAATTAATAATCAAAGTAAAAAAACCATTCAAAAATGTCTTTTTTACAAGATATTGATTAATACACCCTTATATGTACCACCATTGAGTGTTAAATTTAACACTTACTTTTTTACTGTGTATATGTCAAAAGGTGGTGAGTAGTATAGAGGCTAAATTTAGAAAATTCAGGCATGTTAGAGATTTGCCTCCTACTCGAGATAAAAATGAACACCTTGACGTTTTGCTTCCCTTGGAAAAAAATCCATGCACTTCTCTGTCAAGTGGCAACACTGTTTTCAAACCCGTGACTATACGGTCAGAGTTCAGACCGTTCTTCTTTCTTCGGTTCGTGACGGTGTTTGAAGATCGCATCAGCCTTGATTGCCTACCTCTAGGCTTAAGTTGCCAAGAGCAGGGATTTTTGCACTTAAGGGCATCTTAAGAACCGTTGTTCTGAAGTAATTGCTTGTTTAATATTATTGTTTTGAAGATGAAATGATTCATACCTGATTTTTATCATATTTAATCCAATAAACTTACCGCTTTTAATATTGATGAAGTTTTGCTCGTCGTTGTTGTTCGCTATATATAGCTTCTTATAGACTGAGAAACTAGCGTCAGCGGCGGTTTAAAAATAGTTTAACAGATACTAAAAACCCCAGAGAAATGTTACCCTTAATGTTAATCATAAGTAAGTTACTCATTATTGACTGGTAAACAGCATCAAGGTTGTTAAATATAACGCGTGTTGAAACGCAGGGCTTTATTTCCTCTTACGTTCAATCAATTTTGTGGTATATTTCCACAGGCGTGTGACTCACTGGTCGTTTTTATTGCGATTGGAAATTAAACTCGTGGTAAAGCAAAATAACTCTATTTAACATACTTTCGGAAATAACACATTATAACTTCTTGCACAGAGATATGCACACTTAGTACCCGTACTTAGAGTGAAACTTCCACTTTTTACATAGAAATTAGTACACTAACATTTCTAAAGATTTACCAATTGGTACAAACAGTAAAATGACCGCCAACAACCAACTTTGGTTATGACGGGACGTGTTGCTAGCTTTCTTGCTCAATCAACAGTAACCTTAATCCTTGATCAGCGCCCAATGCAGCGGCTGGAGCCGCTGCACGCATACCCTATGACACGATTCATTCATCTTTCCTGGCCGACGCCAAGCTTCCGCCAACCCCGTGGGCGCATTTTACAGCGAACAAAATTGGAGCGTGACAGTGGTAGCCAGCCGCTTCCCTGGCACCGATCCAACGTACATCATCTCTTATACCTACTATGTTATGAATTAAATCGTAAATTTGACATGTTACGCCTACTATGTTGCAACTAAACTAAACAGTCCATCTTTGGACAACTCATTGCAATTTTTTAGGG
Organism: Polydrusus tereticollis; assembly: GCA_963920685.1. Lineage (NCBI taxonomy): Eukaryota > Metazoa > Arthropoda > Insecta > Coleoptera > Curculionidae > Polydrusus > Polydrusus tereticollis. Next base: position 142,058,509 of record OY987328.1, read on the forward strand.
CTGTTCCCCAACAACGCGTTATATACTAAAAGAAAGAATCCATATCTATATCTGTAAAGATTTGGTCCATTATGTTACAAGAGTACGAGATAATGACTTAAAGCTGACTAGCGATTTCCAACAGGTTTAATTTAGTTTCTAAAACTTCTTTAGTTTAGTTAGTATAATAAAGATAGTGGAGCACTCTGTCTGTAAACTATGCAACTTGTTGCCTATTATGGTAGCCATTTAATGTTTTCTCTTTGGAACCATTAGGTTTTAATAATGTTGTTTAAAGGGTGATTTATTTTAAGCGGCATTATAATAATATGACATGAAACTGCTATAAAACATTACGCAAAACAGTACCAAAATAAATTAGTACAAGTTGAAAATTAGACATTTGTACTTAGTAGTTAATATTCATAATTAATCTTTGTCTTTATGATAAGATAACGACACATATGAAGAATTAAAAAGTATTTTCATTTAAGTATAAATATATTAAAATATGTATAGGTATTTATAAGTAATAAATAAATAAATAATCATTTATTTGACCACCTTTCTCTATACAATACAAATTGTAGCAAGTCATATTTTTGCGATAGATGGATGCAGTTATAATATAATGAGTTTACAAATAGTTATCTTACACAGACATATAATGTAAAAAGACAAATAAATAAAGTTATACATCAAACAATAAAAAATTGAAGGCAAATGTATTCAAATCACAGATTAAAAATTGTACAAGCAGGGCTAGCAACATCCAGGTATTCAGTAACTGAATAAAATGCCCGCGTTTCAAGAAATTTTTTCACTTGATTTTGAAAATATAGGAAAAAAAAATACCGTTTGTCAGGGTTACCAAATCGATAACAAAAGGGCAAAAAAAAGGAAGCTACAAGACGACGAAACTAGAGAAAATGAGACATGCACAATTTGATGGAATAGAGGAAATGCGAGTAAATGTTTCTATTCCCATTATAGACACACTTGTTAAAGAGCTAACAAATAAAAAACAGCATATGACAAAATTTTGGATCTGTTTGGGTTTTTAGAAAAAAATTGTATTATTATCTGACGAGGAAATAAAAACAAAAGCACAGAAGCTTCGGACATATAAAATCGATCTGAACGATTACTTTTCTCAAAAATGTGTTCAGTATAAATATTTTTTGATTCAAAATGGTCACGATGACAGCCTAAATTTGAGAGAACTTCTACAAAGTGTAAAATCTAAAAGACTGATCTTGACGTTTCCAAATATAGATGTGGTACTAAGAATGTATCTTTGCCCTCCATCGACCAACGCCTCTGGAGAGAGATATTTTTCGACATTAGGAAATATTAAGGATTATCTCAGAAATACTTATTCAGATTAGAAGCCAAATGACCTGGCACTAATCAACATTTCTCATGACATTTAAAATTCTATTTGTGAAGATGAAATTATCAATAGATTTTTCTTCAAATGTCAATAAACTTGACATTTTTTGACGTTAAAGTTTTGCTTTTTTTACAGTAGACGGTTGCTATAGGCAGCGGAAGTAAAAGTACTTTTTCTTCCGCTCTGTGTATCATAAATAAATAATGTTAAAAAATACAAGAAATATTGGATATTTGTATATTTTATTTATTTTTAAAAAATACAACAATGAACTATTTATTAAATATCAGATTAAAAGTACAGTTATATATTGTGGCCCCAGAAAAATTAACACAAGGTGTTGCGATGTTGCGATCCTGACTTGTTTTTGTGTTTTCTATCGTTAAACCCTCCGTGGAACCACTTGCTGTCGAATTTATATCAATGTTAATAGGGATTAATTCAGTAAAATGAGGTTGTAAATTTTTTTTTGCAATATCTTTCTTGTTAGTCATCGATTCCTCAATGTACCCTTCAGCTACACTACTGGATTTCCATCCCCCGTGGCGCTTTACACGCGTAATGTCTGTCAAGTCAAAGTCAAAGTCAAAAGTAGCATTATTCTATAAAGAAGATAGGTTCTCTTTTACAAAGCGTACAAGCTGCACCTGCATCTACAAGCAGTGCAGTGTAGCTGAAGTTCTCCTTAAACAGTGACCGATATATTCTGTGGCGTCAGGTGATTTTAAGAAACCTGCAGCTTCCTTAGGAACAATACTTATCTTATGAATTCCCATTACAATGAGACAACAGCGACCATTTACAAATTTTAAAAAAAATATTTTTTCATTCATGCCTTCTGGGCGTAATGGTGCATATTTTTTATATATGCTTTAATGTTGTTCCCCAACAATAGTAAACGATCACGGTTTTCTAGTTTTAATATCAAGAATTCTTATGTGAATGGCAGATCCTAAGTCTTGTATGTCATCAACGGTCATTTTTACAATTTCTTCACATCGGCATGCACCAGAAATACCAATAACAAGTACAATCTAAAAATAGCATAATATATTTGATAAAAAAACTTGTGTTCTTTGACTTAATATCTAAATTTACCTTAATTCCCAAATACTTCTGATTAGGAGCTTCAGACAGAAAATTTTCTAAATGTTCCCTGGTAAATACTTTAGCTTTTTTGGGAGTGTAGCCTTAATTCTGCTTTTTTAAATAAGCACGTAGCTTTAAAAACTTGCTTGTGTCTATCCCTTGCCTGATATTTAGCATTGACCTTATCATAGAATAATGTGACCACATTGTTGAACTTTTCATTTTTTGTTTGTTCGCCAGTTCAGAGAAATAAGTACGTCAAGAGTACATTTTCAGAATTATTATTTTTGATGTCTTTCTCATTACACCATCTCTGGAATCTTTTAAACGCAGCTTCGTAAATACTACTGGATTTGATTGGCAACAAATTGTCCACGACATCTGCTGCAATTTTAGGTAAATTCTAATTCTGACATTTTTATTTAAAGTAAAGTGTTCGATTTAAAAAAATGGTATTTTTTATTCGTAGTAAAAGCAACTTGTTATGACTCGTCTGTAATTGCCGAACTCACTTTGTTCGTCCGGCAAACTTACAGACTCGTCATAAAAAGTATTGCTTTTACTCCAAATAAAACAATATACTATTATATCAATAAAAAAAGAAAAAAATTTTAGGATGCATGCATTTTTTTGAACGTGCATCTTAGTTTGAATATAGTTTTTTATTTATTATAAAAAGTATTGTTTTTTTTTCTCAGCTATATTCGAATTAAAAGATTGAATGTTTATCAAAATTTCAACAAGATCTTATCGATTTTACTGTAAAAATTAAACATGTGTAAGAAGCATTAAATTCCCGCCCACTTAAAAACCAGATTCATTACTCACTGTATTTGCGAGAGCAAAAGAAATACGAGGTGAATATAGTTATCATCAGCAGTCATCTAAAATTAATTTGTTAAGATGCTGTAAGTAATTAATTATTTGTGTACTTTGCAAATTAAATTTTATAGGTGTATTAATTGCGGCACGTTAAGAATCTCGGGTTATTAATATTAATTAGGTGGAGATGAATTCGCTCGATTTTATCGATATATTATGTCAGACAACGCACAACTTGTTAAATCGGAAAAATTAAAATTTACTTATTCATTGTAAATCAATTTAAACGTTCTTTTTAACTCAAATTTTTTGTTTTAACCTGGCCCTTTTTTACCTCCCCGTTTTCTTTTAGGTCAATCGAAAGATTGATTTAGTAGATCAGCTTCATTGCGTGAGCTGTGCTAAAATGTACCCATTTATTTTCGTTTGTTTCGTTCTTCATTCTTCTACGTTGTTCTAATTTAACCGCTGTTCGTTCTTACCTCATAAACTTTTACACAAAATGGTTAAGGCTAATCTGGCATTACTTTAGTCTCCATTGCTAAAATAACAAATAATTGTAACCGTTGTAATGGCAACCGGTTTACTAACGGTCTGTATTGAACCTAAATTAAATAAAACTTAGTTGTCAGTTAGGTAATTAAAAACTAACCGCCCCCAATAACCTGAACTAACCCAAACCAACCTATACTCCTTTTGCTCACTTATAATATTTATATACCGTCATGTATACAGCCAATAATGTTTATTTTCTTGTTCGAAAATCCAATTTATGTCTGGTCTTGCAAGAATGGTCCTCGGGCACACAGCTTTTTAATACCTGTTAGGCAGCCCGAGAAATTTTTGAAGCGCTTTAATCTCTCCGTTCTGTCTTTAAAGCTTTGTCCATTATGTTTTAGGTAATTCTAGATTCGGCAGATAATTGGCTATAATATCAGACGTGTGATGAATGATTGATGGGTGTATAACAGCATATAGATTTTGTATTCTTAGGATTCGTATATTTTATAGTCTACATAAATCTGAAAGCGATTTGCCGGTAAAGATTGATTGTTTCAATCAATAATAAATAACATTAAATACCATTAGATGCCATTAGATATTACAGTACAATAATGTCAAATTATTGTTAAAATAATGACATATTTCGTTAGTTACTATTTGACTTATGACGTTATGAGTTAAATCGACAAGACAACGGGAGTAAACCTCCTGGGCCTTTAAAAAAAAATGTTAAATTTGATTGTTCTCTTCTAACAGTGTACCTTGAACGAATACCATTGGTTAGATTAAAGAAATACTATTTATTCTAATAAAAAACTAAATATATTAATAACAAAAATCGTGACCTAAAAACAAACAGTAAGATCTTCTTGTAGAGTTAATTCCTCGTGGGACCAGTGACGACATTCAGTAAACTGCACTCATTTCTTTCCAGAGCTGCTACTATTGTACGATTCCAAGGAATCTAGACAATTAGAATTCTCTTCGTGCTGTCACTTTTTTCCTGACTGTTCTGGCGTTGTTTGGACTGTCGAACTGCTTTAAGTTTAATTTTCTCCGTAAGTTTTCTCTTAACTTGCTTCTCCTTTTTGGTTTCATATTCCTCTTGAATAGCATTTTTCTCAGGAGTGCTCGTATTACAGACTTCCTACTTTTTCGTTTACCAGCTAATGTTTTTTTAGGAAGTGCTTTTGGTAATGATCTAACACTTTCAGGTAATTATACGGCCTTTAAGGTGTTTGGCCCAGCGTCACCACATGAAAATGCAGCTCTTGCGGTGCTTGCTGATGCTGGCAGAATGTGAATGCTTGCTGATGTTGGCGGAATATGAGCACTTGGTGATGTTGGCGGAGTAGCGCCCCTAGAAGGTGGTAGGTTTTCACCAGTGCTTACTTCTGATAAAACATCAGTGATATTCGGTATTGTATTATCAGGAGCTGGTCTATCCGTAACACAAGGAGGAAAATCAAGTTGCGTAAACATTTCTCTATTAAAGGCCGGTGCAAATAAATCCGGCTATAATATTTGATTGTGTGAGGACCAATTGTAGAGCTAGTTTCACAACCCTGGGTGCAGCGTTTCTTTTTCCCCTGTTGTTAGTGTGCCAACCTGTTTGGTTCCTATTTTGGCTACAATAAGTTTTTGGACCGTTTGTGACCCCTGTCTTGTCGATATTATAGATATATTTCGGTTCAAATTTGTACCTGTCCATTACATTAGCCAGATTGTCATAAAAAAGTTTTACGTTCGGGACGTTGAACTAGTAAGTTGCTCTGGAAAGACTTGTGGCTTGGGCACAATAGATTGAAAGTTCTGAGTTACGCTTCATAAATCCAGAGAACCAATCCTCTCCTGCCATGGCATTTAGTCTCCATGTATCAGGCATGTTCAATGAATATTTTACAGCCAATTGAAAGGCTAGCTTATGAATTTCTTTAGGCGCTAATCCATGGAATATATGCAGAGCTTTGATTATACATATATCCGTCAAATACCCGTCTCGCACAATGATAACCCATCGTGACAGGGATAGTGTATCCTTGCTCAACTGCTGGTTTATTCTTCTTAATAAATGGCCATAGTGATACGTAGTGCCACTGACCTTATGCATGTTTTATTCTCAGTAACTTCTTAATAGGCTTTTTCATACGCCATATAAAAGAAAACACCCTATGATTCCATAAAATAACCTGAAATCCAAGTAACACCAAAGATTAATTGAAAGAAATTTGAATAGCCTCCAACGGTATTTGGATTTAACAATAAAGCATATATTGATTGATTGATTGATTGATTAAAAGTTCTAGCTCAATTGACAATACGAAAACAAGTATGTCAGGAAATGTCAGAGGTATTACAAAAGATCGCACATAATTCTTGTAGACGATGGTACATTTTAATATCGTCACCTAAAAGACTTGATTACAAATTGTTTTCATCCAAACAAGGGCCAACATTCATCTAACAACCTCGCCTGTATTTTCGTGGTCAGAAAAAATAAAATACCTGTTTCGACGACATCAGGAATTTCGTGAGCACCGCCCAACTTACAGGCCGCCATTACGTTCCACGTAATTTACTTTTATTAGCAATAATATTACACGCTTCAAGAATGTCCAATGAATTTTTAAGCTCTTTTAGAAGCTTCGCTAAACGCAAAAAAAATAAAATTATGTTAGTACCTTGTTTTTTTTATTTAATGGTCGTGTAGGTACCAAGTGTGTACAAGGATTTCCTAATTGCGGTTTAATGTTGCGTAAGACCATTTAAAACAAAAAAATATGTTCGTACTGCTCAGGATTGTTGTTAAATTTAGTGCAGTTGTCATTACCTTGAATCAAATATATTCGCACGCCTTGTTAAAGAATATCTTTTACACTTCCTTATAAATCTGTTCTCGATGTACAGCTACCAGGTGTCCCGTATTGCTGATCTGATTACCATTCTCATCACGATATACGCGTTTATCCTCTGACGGTAAAGCGTACAAAAAAGATCCGCCAATGCGATCGCTAAAAGCGACCGCTATCTTCAGCAAGAAACTAAACAACACGTATCTTTGGAATTCCCTTTGCAATGCAGCGTAACGAAATTTCGAAAAAGTAAACTGACCAAAAATACTAAATTCTTATTTTTTATAACAAAGAAATGTTGTTCTCACAAACCATCGATCGGTGGATATGACAACAACGGTTTTAAAAGATAATCTCATTATCAAACCAAAATCTCTTTATTTTCACTCACGGCATCCTTGTCGTCAGATGGGTGATTGGCCCTATGATTTCGTCACGTGTTTTCTTCGCTGTACGATAATAATATATGGGAAGCAAGAACAAAAACAAAGAAAATCACCGCAATTTTCTAGATAAATATATCTAAGGTTAGAAGCGAGACTGACATAAGAAAGCTGGACTAATCATGTTAAATTAATCTTCTGAATGAACTTTAGTCCATATTTTTAGAAACAAAAGTTGTCCTTTTAATCTGTAAGAGAGTAATAATTTGTAATACCTTTTTTGCAATCCTATAATCCAACCTATTGTAATGTAGTAGTATTAATAGAATATCACAGTTTGGAATCACATGCCCAATTTAGCATACCCGAACAATCGAGCTGAATATAATTCGTATGATGGAATTAATATTAATTTATATAAAATCGCACGTAGATCCAACTTTTACTAACTCAAACTCGTAAGGTCGAAAGTAACTATAACAAATATTACCTTAAATATAAACACTAATATGCACGCAATTAACAGATCACCCTCATCGAAAATAAAAGACTTTTTAGAAGATATTGAAAACTATCTAGTAAAGGTCATAGATTCCAATCTGGACATTACTATAGGAGATATTAATATCAATCTACTTCTAGCTGACGATGGCAATATTAATCACTAACTTTCTATCATGAATATGAACGATTATGTGTCTTATTGTCACGACATCACAAGAATAGCAAGTCAGTCCTGTCTTGATCACATGTTCATACGTAATATACTGAAATCTCAGTTGAAAAGCATTCAATCTTTCATCATTAAATATGATATAACTAATCATTTGCCACTAATGATTAATGTAATAGACCCCAAGCATGGCAACATAAGTACAAGCAAAAATTGTTGTCCTAAAACTATTAAACAAATTATAAACTTTATCAAATAATATAGACTGAGATCATATAAATAGTTTTAATGACGCCGAGCAAACCACTGAATATCTTACACAGAATCTTAGAAATATAATAGAAAACTCTGAATACGAACATCATATTAACAATAAATAATTAAAACATGGACTATAAATGGGATAATCAAATATATAAAAACACGTGACAAATTTAAAAGGAACTGAAGTGGAACACTTCTCCACAAAAACTAACAAAATACAAGGAATATAGAAATAAACTTAACTTAATAATAGAAAATACAAAGAATAATTACTATAAATAGAGTATTGAACAAAATCAAAACAACATGAGAAAAATCTACAATTTGATTAGTGAAGCGTCAGACGAGACTACATCAAAAAACACTTTAACGCAAATAAAGGATAAAAATAATAAAATTACAACAATTCAAAAAGAAATAGCAGACATATGCAATGATTTTATTCATCAATGTTTCTATATCCAACAAACGACACTGAAATTAACAAACACGTAAACAGTTTAAAGAACAACTGTTCATCGGTTTCAGATGGCATATACTCCGTATACTTAAGCTTCTGCACAGAGAATTAACTAGTCCTATAGTGATAGTGAATCTAATTTTTAAGATAGGTAATGTTCCTCAAGCATTTACAATATCAATTGGCACACCAATCTTTAAATCTGGCAATAAAAAAGACATAAATAACTATATAAGCGTTATCGCTAATGTAACAAAACTTTTTAAAAAATGCTTAAAAGATAATTTTGTTCAATTTTTAAACAACAATAATTTGTTATTTGAAAGTTAGTTTGGGTTTGTTGAGGGCCGCAGCACTGCTGATTGTTTGAGTTGACATGCGAAGTGGCCCAAAATTTAGATCAGTTCTTGGACCTGGTAAACGCATTTAACACGGTATCCCATTCCATACTGCTTGATATCCTTGAATGCAGTGGCATTAGAAGCATCGCGTGGAGAGTTGTGAAGAGCTACTTGAGCGCACGGGTCCACCACGTTACGATTGGGATGTGCTTGATTCCCCCGGGACTGTTAGGCATGGGATACCACAAGGTACTGTGACGGGCCCAATATTGTTTAACTTATACACAGATAAAATCTGCAGTCTTGGCGTCGGTAAAAGGGTGGTGGCGTATGACAAAATAAAAAAAGTTGTCCTAAAAATAAATAGTTTTTTAGACAGCCGCAGACTGACCCTAATATCAAAAATTCACACTACATTGCCTTTTTTCTAAATTCTGTAAATCAACCTTATTTTAATCAAATTGCGAATCCTGATATTAGTGAACCACTGTTAGAGGTCAATCACATTAAATATTAAGGTATAGTCATAGTCGTTGACAAGCACCTTAAATGGGACCAACACGTTTTATATTTGTATAAATAAGTTTGATGTTTAATACACAAATTTTATACTCTGAGAGAAATTCCTCATCAGTAAGGTTTATAAGGCGCTTGTCAAACCTCTACTACGATATGGTATTCTGGTCTGATGAGGAATGTATAACAGTAATCTAGAACAACTCCGAGTTGTCCAAAATTGTATTGTAAAAATTAGTCTTAAGAAAGCAAAATTTTTCCCTACAAATCAACTTTATTCCAGAGATAATACTAGAACATTATTACGGTATTTAATTTCTTTCACTCAAATGAAAATTTCAAAAAATTAAAAATGTCGAAAACGATCATCAGACCAGGCATTACAAATGAACTAGTATACATTTATAGAACTAGAACAACAATGATGCAACATTTTGTAACGTACTATGGTCCAAAATTATATAACTTAATACCTCAAAAAATCAGACAAGCAAAAGACATTTTAAAAAACAAATCTTGATTTTACCTCTTTGAGAATATTGCTAGGCTTAAAAATAAATAAATAAAAAAATGCTTTAAATCCCTTTATTATCCGTTTATTAGCCTCGCTTGCAATCTCGCTCAGCCCTAAACAAACTCGTCCAATAAAACCTTATACTATATAGGTACTTGTAACAAAACTCGCTATTAAAATGTATTTTATGTATGAGCGTGCGGAAAGTGATGACTTTCAGTCGGTCAGCAGTCGAATGCGGACGACACTTTTAGCACGTGTTAGGTATAATGTTTTTTCAAAGAGCATGAGGAAAATGATCTAGTTGTGGAGCTATCAAAGTGAAAGTACATATCGAAAAATCTTTGTATATTCATTTTGACGTCTATGTTGACAACAGCAAATTGGTTTATTACACAAACTTAAAACAAATCAATCAAATCAAAAACAGCCTTTATTTCCATATGCACTAGAATACATAAAACATAGTGAGTTTTGAAAAGTCACAATAAATAATTTGTAAGAAATAGGATTACAAAGACAAAAGTAATAAAATAATATATATTATATATAGATTAAAAAAAACATAGATATACCGGGTGTACCAAATTTAGTGGGCACCATTGCTAACTTTTTTATTATTGGAGATGCAAAATCGGTTAAATTAGCAAGGTAGTAGCATTTTTTCTGTTAATTAAAATGGTGAAAGTAGAAAAACGATTGGACATAACCTTTTTGAATAAATAAGGAAAATGTATTTTTTTTAAATGGCACACACTGTATATTTTTTACCGAAACGTTTGCAAATCGTATACGGAATAAAAAAGTTCATATGCAATATTGGCCTAAAATTGAAAAAACATCAGCACAGCCATGGAAATAAAAAATGGTTTGCCTTTGGCGTTTTCATCGAGACTGCCATGAAAACAAACGAATTTATTTATTTATTTCAAAAATTAAAACTCGATTTTATTTTTAGCGGAAGAAATACAAAGAAACTATATTAAATGTTCAAACACCGTTTTGTTCAATACGTTTGCGGGCATTTTTTAATACACGTTTTGTAGCTTTTAAAACTGTTCTGCCATCTGATGCTATAATGCGTCTAATGTTGTCTTGAAGTTCGACCAGATTCGCATATCTCGTTTTAAAGACTTCTTCCTTGACATGCCCCCAGAAGTAAAAGTCTAATGAAGTTACGTCAAGAAACCTTGGGGGCCAACGTATCGGACCATTTGTTGCCATCCACCTATCTCTGAAAAGCCTTTCTAACAATATTCTCACTTCGTGAAACTGATGAGGAGGAGCTCCATATTGTTGAAAATAAATTTGGTTACGGTCCTCTAAGTTCACATCATCTAAATATTCTTCTAGTAATTCTGACAACATATTAACGTATTCCCTGCCGGTCAGAGTACCTTCATAAAAAATTGGCCCAATAATTTGGCTGCCTATGAGACCACACCAAACAGTAAGGCTAAATCTTACTTGCGGATTTTCGGGAACAGCAATAAACAAATTTGTTCTAGACCAATGGTGCGGGTTTTTACGATTAAACATACCCCTATTTGAAAAGTTCGCTTCATCGCTCCATAAAATTTTCTTTAAAAAGTTAGGATTTTGCCTACACATATCTTGTAACCATTTGCAAATAATGAGTCTTCTTTCAGTGTCACCAGGTAATAATATTTACACTGGTTGGTACTTATAAGGTACAAACTTATATTTTTTTTTAAATCCTCCAAATTGTAAATAAACTGAAACCACTGTCTCTTATCAAATCTCTAGTTGAATTATTTTTGTGCGCTTCAAAATATGCCTATACATTTACTTCTACTTGTTCACTTATTATAAACTGTTTTTTAGCCCTTGTCTTTATAACAACTCTTTCGTTACTTCTAAATTTTCTATACAGCCTTAGAAAATACCTTCTGCCTGGTTGCTCACGTTCAGGATACATTTGACCGTATTGCTCGAGTGCTAGTACACTTTTTTTCGGCAACCAAGATACGCTTCTAACATATCGCAATGTTATTAATATTTAAAAGCAAAAACTAGATAACTTAACGCAAAACTACGAAACTTTTGGCTTCGTTAACAATAATGGCTACGCAAAACGAGAACACTTTAGTTTATTCGTTTTTGTTTTCATGGTAGTCTCGATGAAAACGTCAAAGGCAAACCATTTTTTATTTCCATGGCTGTGTTGATGTTTTTTTAATTTTAGGCCAATATTGCATATAAACTTTTTTATTCCGTATACGATTTGCAAACGCTTCGGTAAAAAATATGCAGGGTGTGACATTTAAAAAAAATACATTTTCCTCATTTATTCAGAAACGTTATGTCCCATTGTTTTTCTGCTTTCGCCAACCGACTTTGTATCTCCAATAATAAAAAGGTTAGCAATGGTGCGCACTTAATTTGGTACACCCTGTATAGAGACATCCAAATCACATACATACATATGTCATAAGGAATTGATTAAAATCTGTCTTGCTTTATTTTTTAAAATACTAAGGGTAGGATCCAATTTAATTTTTTTGGTAAAGAGCTGTAGAGTGCTGATCGACCGACAATATATTTTTATTTCTCGTTTTGTACGGTGTATTAACAAAGTTTTTATGAAACAGGGCTATACTATTTTTAGTAAAGCAAAGCAGCTCATATAATATGTACAAATCCGTGATGGTCATCAGAAGATTTAAATCTTTAAATGCTTGCCGATAGGTTTTCCCAAATTTAGACCTTTTTCAAAATGAAAATTCAATTGACATGAGTAGCTCGACTCGCGAGAAGAAATTCGCATAATATAATGTCTTTAAGATTGTAGCACTACATTGACTGGACATTGTTTTTAAGCCAAAACAGACGCATGACAACTTTCTACACAAATATTCAATATGCGAATTATAATTTAACTTGTCAACCCAAAATCCTAAAAGTTTAAGGTTTTGAAGACAATATAATTTTCTCTGACATATTAGTACCTTCTCTATTTAAATTTGATCTAATTGACCTAAAAAACATACATGTAGGCTATCTTGTAGTTGTTGGTAACTAATTTTTAACCATCTATTCTTCCGCTCTAGATGAGACCAGATTGACCACTGGTACGATGTATCGCGGTTTGAGGCTCTAATTATTAAATTTTTATTATCAGCGTAGGACATTAGAATAACTTAAAAAAAAACTATTTAAATCATTGGCGTAGATTATGAAGAGGCAAATGCCTAAGGATGGAACACTGTGGCACCCCCACTGTGATATCTGCAACATCCGAGAAAATTGGACCCTCATCAGATGACACTACCACCCGCTGTGTCCTATCCTGCACATATGACTTAAACCATTGCAGGGGAATGCCTCTGATTCCATAAAGCCGACGCCTGTCTGACCCCTTTTTTATAAAGGAGCTCTACTATCTGATGGCGCACTGAGTTAATTCCATAGTGGTTACATTAATTCTTACTGCGTGGCCTATAGAGTTGATCACTGGTTCGTTAATTTTCTGCTACCGTTGATTAAAATAATTGTTTACCTCAACACTTGTGTTTTTATTCCTTAATGCAGGTTATGGTAGCGTGTTACAAGGATTCACGACAAATACACTAATCGATACTTAACGTTTACATTAAAAACTGTTTTTTTGCATTGTTTCCCTAACTATCACTTGAAAGTACATCACAAAAACGCCCTGGTATCGTAGAGAGTTCAATTTCGTATTCGAAATCGCTAGCTGGTTAGTTATACTTAAAGAAAATACATTAATTGCCCAAAGAGGCCCTAAAATCGTAGAGCGTTCAAAAGAGAACTTGCTTCATGGAGCCATCTTGGAATTAACTCTCTCAATTGCCCAAAAAGGCCTTAAAATGGTAAGCGTACGTGGGAGCACCTGCTTCACGGAGCCGTCGTGGAAGACTGCTGGCTTCACCCTTGGACAGTGCTTCTTATTTCTCTATCGGCCGGTGCGTGATGCGACCCAACCTATTTTTCGCCTTATAAGAAGCTCGCGTCCCAATGACGTTTTAGAAGTACCGTCGCGACGCGTTTTTGACTAGCTACATGAGTGAATGCCAATAACTGCTTCAATAAATTATAACCCTTTTATAATTTACAACCCAATAAAAGCAGAGATTTAGATCGCATGCACACAGCATTTACCAACGTATTATCTTTGACGTGTTGATACACGTTTTCCCGACACTATCGCTGTCTCAAGTTTTTCTAGATGGAAACACGACAATTTCCAAAGAAAGGTTTACTGTATGTGATAGCGGTATAGCTACTAAATTGTTTACTTGTTTTATGTTTTGTACGAGACGTCACATATCTATATAATTGCATTGCATAGCGGTTATGTAGATATGTGACATTATACCATACATTATTCAAGATAATTACATTTCTATTGACAAAGATAAGTAGCAAGCTAATCTGCGCATCTATAAGTCAACTTACAATTTAAAGCAACAAAATAATCAAACTGAAAGTAATAAAATTCTGTGGAAGTTATCATCATCATCATCATATTCAACCCACAGCTGTCCACTCCTGGATATAATAGGTCTCTCTCATCTGTTTCCATGTCCCCCTGTCCTGTGCCACATTCAACCAATATTTGCCTGCCACTTTCCTGATATCGTCCACCCATCGTTTCTGCGGGCGTCCTACACTACGTTTAGTCTGTCTGGGCCTCCACACTGTCACTCTATAGGCCCATCTGTCCCTATCCAATCTAGCCATGTGACCGGCCCACTGCCATTTCATCTTAGCCACCTCTGGAAGTAAAACACGTTAAAGCATTTACATATAAATAAAACAACATAGATTTATACACATGTCAGAACATACAGAGTGGCAAAAAGTCGCGCATGATGCCTGTAACTCTTTAATTACCTCGTATACGACAAAGTGACCTTTATGAAAGTTGTTCAGTAAATTATTCCCCACATTTCTACCTGCATGCATTTTTCTGTCATTTCTGGTTTGGTTGCCATAGAGACTAACTTACTTTTTTTAAATGGAACACCCCGCATATGATTGCATACTTGGATTCTACTAGGAAAACTCGGAATTTTTTGTATTTCAAATTTTCACCTATCTGCAAGCGTTTCCGAGATAATGACAGCTCAAAAATGAAAAACTTTTTAATTATAATTATTCCTACCCAATACCCACCAGTTGAGTCAAGGTGTTTTCATGACAGCGACCTAAGAGGTGTCAACTTTGAGTTCCGGTTTAATTTTCTGTTGTCTGATTTCTAATTAGTTTACCCTATGGTTCATCTGAATGAGAAACAACGAGTTGAAATTTTAATAATGAGCGGTTACGGATAAATGACGAGATCGCAAGATCAGGTTTGTCAACTTTTCAATGAACTATATCCAAATAGGCCTCTAATAAATCACGGTGTGTCGACTGGTAAAGAAATTTTAAGAAACAGGCAGTGTTAGGAAAACCGCTAGATAAAACAGCAACCGCGGGAGATAAAGCTTTGGGTATCATGCTCTCAATAAATGAAAATCCAATACAATCATCCAGGCCAATGGCAATGGATTGTAATGTGTCTTATCAGTAAGTGAAAAATTTGTTTAGGCAGGAGAAGTTGCATTCCTACAAGATAAAGTTGGTGCACGAGTTAAACGGGGACGATTTTCATAGAAGAGCTGGATTTTGTGAGCTGATGATGGAAAGATGCAATAACGATAATAACTTTGCAACAAATATCATTTTCTTAGATGAAGCTACTTATCATTTAAATGGCATTGTTAATAGACACAATTATCGTTATTGGTCTGCTGAGACTATTCAATGGTTCCAGAAAGGTCATACTCAGAGGCCCGAAAAAGTTAATGTTTGGGCGGGCATAGTTTGTAGACATATTGTGGGACCTTTTTTTATAGATGGTTATTTAAATGGCGAAAAATATCTGGACCAAAATGGAGCACCTGCGTATTATGCGGCAAATTTTAGATAATGCATAAGCAAACAATTTCCAGGACGTCGGATAGGCAGAAGGGGTGCTAATGACTGGCCAGCGCGATCCCCGGACTTAACCCCGCTCAACTTCATTTTGTAAGGACACTTAAAGAACAAAGTCTACGTTAACCGTCGAAATGACTTAGAATCTTTAAAAGTCAGAATTAGTGCTGAAATTCGGTCTATTCCAGAGAACTTCCTTTTAAACGTTGTAGACAGGTTCAGGGATCGACTGGTGCTTTGCTTAGCAGAAAATGGTGGTCATTTTGAACACCTGATCCACTGAAAAGGTTTCACTTGTTTATTATTTCGATGTTAAGTTGTTCAATTTTCTAGGCTATTTATTTTGTTATTATGAAGTTACAATTTTAAATAAATAAAAGTTTGAAATACAAAAAGTTCAGAGTTTTCCCAGTAGAATCCAAATATGAAATCATATGTATCAATATACATTAATTTCTTGAAAGCAATTAAACTATACAAATTATTTGAAAACAAGCCTTATAAATAATATTAGTGCGTCGAGCACGCAAAAAAGAGATAATTCGCAATCAAAAAACATCTCCGTAATATTTCTTCCAGACTGTAATATACCCTTGGCATTAGGATATTTGTAACGCTGTGACGAAACTGCCTATAGCATGAAACAGATTTTAAGTTTCTTATTTTCATACAATATTGAATTCTTAGCCAGAGCAGTTTTAGGTATGGGCATTATTAGGTTATGATTTTCATTTTCTCTAGTTTTGTATATAACTTTCAGCACTAGTTAGGAAATATGCATTTTAGCACTGGCATCAGTTCAAAACTATATTACAGGCTGATTTTTCGGTTTCACTCTTTAAGGATGAGCGCGCGGAAATGTGATCTATATACATATATTCTACCGCACGTACTTCTACTGCGCGCACGTACGAGAAGAAGATTGTGAGGAGAAACATAAGTGACCGCTGTTTTAAAGTCGTGCTATAATCGCACGGTTAAACTTCGTAGTGCGCTAATTCCAAATTTCAAAATGCATACATGATACAAATCATTTTAAAGGCCGTAATAATCCTACAGCTTTTTAAATATTTGATTGCTCATATCTTAAAAACGGTTTGAGCTAATATATTATACACTCGCGTAAAGGTTAAGTGTAAGAATAGCCATTGGCTAAACTTCGCCTTCATTGATAGTGTTTATTTTTTTTCCTATAGTTATAGTTGTTGTCATAGAAAGAATTTAAAAAATAAAAGACGTTTATTATTACCATTATTATTATTATTAATATAGACAAATTATATATTTATGGAATCAAGAAAGAAAGGCGTTTCATAAAAATTAAAAATATACAAGGTGTTCCATTAAAAAAACAACAACTTTAAGCCACAGTTCCTTTGTTTTACGTCAGATCGCTTTTTAAATGGCAATTTTAGATTCTACTGCAAACCATAAACTAGATGGCTATATTGGTTTTATTAAAAATACAGAGCAACTCAAAAAAAAAAGGCCCCTGTTCTGTCCTGGTTAAATGACCCTGTATACCTTTAAAAAATAAAATTTTTATCTCCTTCTCATTTACTATTTTCAACAGTTAACAAAAAAAAACTTGCTACTTTATTGTGCTTCAAAACTTCAACGAAGCACACACGAAGTTAATTACAATTCTTTTGGATAAAATTCGTTTCAGAATTAATTAGTGCAGGTCCGTTGCGTGTTCTCAAACCTGAAGTTATTCTTCTCAACACGTCATGGGCGTAGGACAGGCGTGGAATTAATTTTAATAATATAATGAACCAATTTCTTTGTATCTTCTTTTGCTCAACTGTATGTATAATGGTTTTGAAGCAGTTCCATGAGGCAGTATCTTTGGCAATATTCTGTGTTTGTTATGATATCCCCCAAGCAAGCAACATGACAGTATAGTATAGCAACCTTTGCAGAATTTAAAGAACTAATAATTGAATTAAAAACAAAGTACTGATTATTTGGAAGAAAATCCAAGATATCTATATGTGCAGATAAATTGCTGATATACCAGCAAGTTCTACAAGCCGTATGGATATACGAAATGGGACTTGGGATGTTCCAGATCATCAAACGGCGAAAGAATAAAAAGATTCCAGACCCAAGTTCTAAGAAACATCGTCAGGGTAACCTGGTGAGTACGAAACACAGCCAATACCTATGGATCTTAGGATATACCGGGTGTTGCATCGTCGAGCGGGACATAGGAAATCCCATGTAATTTTAAATGGGGTCAATTATTGGCTTCCCTAATTATTTTAGAGAAAAATTCTATTTAGGTTTATTAAAGAGCACTAAAACCCACATTCAAAAGAATAACTTTAGTAATTTTTGATGAGCCTGTTTACGGGTTATCGCCGATTTCTTTTTAACTATTTCTCCTTTTTATGGCCCCGTATTTGCGGGCACCAGTCAAGGTAAAAGATGACTGTCAAATAAAGTTGTCATTTTGAAATGTGTGCTTTATTGTTATAAAAACTCGTACATCGAAAATATTAAAGGTGTATTTATGAGTACAAATTAATCTGAATAAAACTAAAATAAAGTATCCAATTACAAGGTTAATTATGACATTTTACATGTTTCAATATTTTACTAATTAATAGGTAGGTACTATTAAATTGTTAGAACTTTAGGATTTAAGAAGATGTTCAAATATTCCTCAAAATGACAACTTTATTTGACAGTCATCTTTTACCTTGACTGGTGCCCGCAAATACGGGGCCATAAAAAGGAGAAATAGTTAAAAAGAAATCGGCGATAACCCGTAAACGGGCTCATCAAAAATATCTAAAGTTATTCTTTTGAATGTGGGTTTTAGTGCTCTTTAATAAACCTAAATAGAATTTTTCTCTAAAATAATTAGGGAAGCCAATAATTGGCCCCATTTAAAATTACATGGGATTTCCTATGTCCCGCTCGACGATGCAACACCCGGTAGATGTAAATGTTGAAATTAAAAGACGGGCAGGAAAACACGAAGCTTATGTGAAATGAAAATCAAATAAGAAGATTTAAGTAGGAAAACACAAGTGCTATAATAGCTATTTATACAACAAGTTACGATATAAGGGTATTTTAGGCACGCGACGTGAAAATTGTCCTACGAGGCGAAGCATGACACGTGGGTTATGACAACACGTCAGAGTGACTAAAAGACATTGTTTCGTAACGAATGGGTACACAATACTTTTTCCACGGGCGTTTTATAATAAAAAAACTTAATTTATTTTACTAAACATTTTATTACCTGTGTTTCATTTACACCTATCATGTCAAAAAAATTGACATTTGTCAAAAAAAAATTCGAAAGAATTTTTTTCTCGAAAATTGTTGCAAATATTAAGTAAAAAATGAGTGACTTAGAAAATTCTGACATTGAAAATGCCGCAAATGAGGCAATGGTGAACCTTGTTCCCCAAAAATCAAGGAGTTTGCATGAGGACACATACGAAAAATTCATAAACTGGTGTGAAGAAAAAAGGTAACAAACTTATCGGGTATAATACCACTAGTGCATCAAAATTACCGATAATTCTGATTGAAAGCGTGTTGTATTGTAACGGAATGAGTTTATTTTCATTTTTGATTAAATCCGAAAGAGCCCGACTTCGAAGAAGGAGGGCTTTTTCGAGATTTAATCAAAAATGAAAATAACCGAATGCAGTTACAATACTACAACACGCTTGAAAGCAGAATTATCTGGTTATTTTTGATGCACGAGTGGTATTCGGTGGAATATTTCCCGAAAAATTGTATTTCATATTAAAAAAAAAACATTATTGTACAATAAATTACGTAATAAGTAACAAATTTATTAAAAATATACCTACTGGGGGATTATCGCTTCTACTGTGGAATTATCGCTTCTACTGTGGAATTATCGCTGTAATTCTTGCGAGAGACCACACTTCTTATGAGATTTTTTATATATGAGGGAAATATTCGCTGTAATTCTTGCGAAAGACCACACTTCTTATGAGATTTTTTATATATGAGGGAAATATTCAGAAAAAGTCGTTTTGGCATATTTTTCACGATTATCCGATGCCTGTAAGCCATCAACTTTGCGGAGTACTTACTCAATGCTTCGAACGATGATTTATTTAAATAAAAATGTTGATATAAAGACATTTACAAACCTAATCGCATTTTTAAAATAGTGGGCATTAATACCATTGGAGCAACACCAAAGAAAATTGCTAAGTTCTTGGGGCTTCCAAAGGCAAATGAATATACAGGCCACTACTTTCGAAGATCTTCAGCAACTTTTTTAGCGGACTCTGGAGCGGATATATTGATGCTAAAGCGACATGGAGGTTGGCGGTCAAATGCCGTGGCTGAGGGATATATAGACGATTCTTTAGAAAACAAAAGAAAAATTTCCGAAAAAATTCTTGGTGAAAAATCTTTGGACGCTAGCAACAAACGCGTTAAATCTAATGAGTCAGAATGTTCTACCAAGCTCTACTAGTGGCATGGGCTTAATTGATATTGCTGTTGCAGATTCATTTTCTATTTCTAGTTCAAATTTCTCATCTATTTTACAAAGAGACATATCTCAACGTACTGTTTTAGGTTACTCAAGCATTAATTTTAATAATATAAGTAACTGTGCTTTTAATATTTATAATAAATAGGTAAAATTATAGTCTGTGTTTGGTTTTTGATTGTAAATAATTACTTTTAGGCACAGTATGCTTAAAAAGCTTTTAAGCACGCTGTGCCTAAAAGGAGGTTATTTAAAAATCAAAACGACATTCAAAAAGGGGTTATTATAAAACGTCAGTAGAAAAACACAGTTAAAATTACAGTGCACAAACAATGAGTAGGGACCTATAAAATAGAAAGATCAAAACAGTTGGGACTTAAATGTCCATCTGAAAAAGGTGGTAATTTAATTTAAAGATCAGCTGCTAGTTAGTATATTAGACGAAGTTTAGAACTAATTATAATAAATATATAAACGTTACAATTATTACAGTAAGGTAGTCTTTAAAATAAACTGAGAACTACACCATTGACTTATTTCTAACTTTGGGTCTATGCTTTAACTGACTAGGTGTGTGGGTATGAGACTGAGAAAACATTTTAAGATTAAGAAAGACGATAAGGATGATGGATAAAGGACAGGAACGCGCTGCAGCGGCAATTCAACTGGCTAGGTCCAACAAAAGTTGATAGTATGCATATTTTGATGAGACCCGTTATTTTTATTTTAAGTTCTTATAATTTATGAAAATTTCAAATAAATTATGAGAATTTTCTTTTATATTATAAGCCTTAGTTGGCATTGAGAATTTATAACCCATACAGATACCATACACTAGCAACATGTGGTGTATGTTACCCATTATTAACTGGAAAAGTTTGAACGGAAACGAAAGTTATACGAAGTTAAGCGTGTATTATTTGTTATGTGCCATTGTGTTCTCTCAGGACATAACATCTCGGCGCTTTAAAAGGAAATATGTGCGTTTTCCTGCATTCAAAAACATTCTCATATACTTACCGAGTCTATACATGATTTTTATCTATTTACGGCTAATATTTCTAAAGAATAACGTATCCGTTATGTTCTGCTTAAAGCGCCTCAAGAAGATAAAATGGACTTGGAAGTGAACATACTGACTCAGATAAGGTATTTTATTCAGGAGGGTATATCGCCTATTGAAATATTGTACTTTTAACTTTTGTGCTGCGAATGTTTTGAAAGAAATCGCTTTCAAAATGTTTTCACGTCATTCTCTTTCTAAAATGTTGCTAAAAGAAATATTTATATTGGTTCCAATAGTAGACAGTAACATTTTTCATGTGATATTTATTTTGTATGTAATAAACTCACCGACTAAAAAAAACGGCACCTAATTTTTTTTGATAATTTCAATACGGCATAACTTTTTTATTTTTGACTTCATTGCAATGATTTTTTGCTGGGCGATAGATCTATTCATTAAAATTATGCTGCAGTTTGTTTTGATGTAATTTTGGTTGCTTAAATGTTTATACACCAGGGTAAGTCAAAATGATGTTTTTAGTCGGAAGTTTAAAACATCCTGTGGAAAAAACACGCCAGAGAACCTTATTTAAACATGATTTACGATGAAGCTGGATGTATTCCTAGCATTTTGTTTTTTGAATCAGCTGGTTACCTTGTTTCTTGTACGAGCTACACATTTTTAATTGAAACGCTGCATTTTTTCAATGTCAATAAAAATAATCAAGTTAGCTAGTGGTTACTTTATTAGATTATTTTGTCAGTGACATTGTCAATATTAAAATCGTAATTAAAATTGTGTTAACCACTGCAGACGTAAAATCATCGCTTTAATAGAAGATGGTCGAAATAAAAGTTATGTTGCCCGTACTTTACGAATTGCGCGATCTACGGTACAAGATGATTGGAATAGGTATCTCGAGACGGGAAATCATACTGGAAGGTCAGGGTCTGGAAGAAAAAAATCAACCACCTTAGCCGACAACCGTTTCATATTGCTAAAATCATTAAGGGATCGAAGAGCTACCGCCGATTCACTAAAACATGACCTACAGCAGGTACGTTGAAAGAACGTTAATGAAGTAACCATAAGAAGACGGTTAAAGGAAGCTGTGCTTAATTACCGCAGACCTGCTGTAGCGCCTCGATTGCTTCCTCAACATCGTCAGAATCGACTTAGATTTGCAAGGCAGCATGTTATTTGGACAGAAGAAGAATGGCGAACGTATTGTTCACGGACGAATCAAGAGTTTGTCTTCGATCGCCAGATGGGCGTGAGCGGGTTTACCGAAGACGTAATGAACGGTTTGCTGACTGTACAATATCGGAGCGACTTTCGTTCTATGGCGGATCTGTGATGATTTGGGCGGGAATTTCTAGAGAAGGACGTACAAACCTTATATTTGTGGAAAATGGTGCTCTAAATGCCCATAGATATATTGAAGAGATACTACAGGAAGCTAAATGAGAATTGCAGCACGTGGTTACATCTCGTGGCAACCACACGTATCAACCCAACCAGGACAGCGAGAATCCATATAGGTTCAAACGCTGGCAAGGCGGCCCATCGCGAGCAAACTACGTTGGGTGTCGCTGGAAGCCAATGTATCGGTTTAGCCTACCGAAAGCCGAAAATTCAAAAAACACAAACTTATAATAAGTTCGTGCATAGAATTGTCCCTTATCCTTTCCGTCAGACCCAACCTTGGACGCGTTTCGCCGTTTACGGCTCTTCAGCTACAGGAAGCTGTTATTCCATTTGCCCCTTTCATTGGAGCAGAGTTTATACTTATGCAAGATAACGCCAGACCACATGTTGCGCATGTAGTAAATGAGTTTTTGGATGAAGTTTGAATTCGAAGGTTAGAATGGCCACCCTGTAGCCCAGATCTCAACCCAATTGAGCATCTTTGAGATGAATTAAAAAGACGTGTTCGTCACCATCCCGGCAAACCTACAACTTTACCAGGGCTCAGGTTAGCATTAAATGAAGAATATGAAGCTATTCCTCAAGAAAAAATAATCACTCTAATTGATTCCATGCCACGAAGAATGCAAGCTGTCATTGCGGCTAGAGGTGGACACACCAGTTATTAACATTTTATTTTAATTTTAAGTGCTCCAATGACAACTTTTAATGTTTGAAGTAAAAAATGTTTTTTAAATGCAGAGTTTTAATTAAAAGTGAGTAGCTCGTACAAGAAAAAAGATAACCAGATGATTCAAAAAACAAAATGCTAGGAATACATCCAGCTTTATCGCAAATCATGTTTAAACAAGGTTTTCTGGCGTGTTTTTTTCACAGGACGTTTTAAACTTCCGACAAAAAACATCATTTTGACTTACCCTGGTATGTAAACATTTAAGCAACCAAAATTACATCAGAACAAACTGCAGCATAATTTTAATGAATAGATCTATCGCCCAGCGAAAAATCATTGCAATGTCAAAAATAAAAAAATTATGCCGTATTGAAATTATTAAAAAAAGTTATGTGTCGGTTTTTTCTGTCGGTGAGTTTATATTATATTTTTGGGATTTCTATGGCGTAATAAGGGGGCAATAAGCACCCACAAATTTTGAAAAATCCGTCATTACGACCAAATTTTAAATACTTTCTTGGGATTTTTACACCAAAAAGATAATAAAAGCATAAGAAGAAAAGGCCAGTTATTTGGAAATGTATAATGACACGTAATAAAAGAAACATGATATAGGTATCCGTATTTGTTCCAATTCTAGCCAAAATTCTGGCCTGCGGCGCTATTTCCTTTTATTTTTCACAGACTTGAAATAACCCGTCTCTTAAAATTTGTCTTCGTTGGGGTCTACTTTATTGAGCAACACTTTACAATTTACAAGTATAGGTACTAACCTGAATTAACCTATATTCTGTTGCTCAATGCGAGAGAGTAATAAATCATTATTGCACTATAAAACCCAGTGGTCTTCGCCGTATTCCATAGGTGTATTCCAATTATTATTATTGTACCTATGATTATTGTCAGGGGTACCGATATCGGGAAGGTAGTACACTGTTTCAATAATTAAAAATGTTTAGTTACTTTCCGGCAGTTGTTGGAAACTTCGTTCTTGAAAATGGCTAGTGATCCTGAATTTGTTGCTGAGAAACGGATTAGTAAAACTGCGCGTTCTAAAAATGAGAACATTATTATTCTCAATGTGTTCAACGCTCTTCGCCACTAAAATTCAACATTCGGAGTTGCAAAAATAGTTGAAATGTGTTCGAATATGACTGAAGTCGGACAGTCAACAATATAAGAACTTGTGCACAACACGGCCCCATCAGGTCACCAAGGAGAAGTACAGGAAGAAAAGAAACTGTAATAAATGGGGATGATAACACTGAATTTGTTGCTGAGAAACGGATTAGTAAAACTGCGCGTTCTAAAAATGAGAACATTATTATTCTCAATGTGTTCAACGCTCTTCGCCACTAAAATTCAACATTCGGAGTTGCAAAAATAGTTGAAATGTGTTCGAATATGACTGGAGTCGGACAGTCAACAATATAAGAACTTGTGCACAACACGGCCCCATCAGGTCACCAAGGAGAAGTACAGGAAGAAAAGAAACTGTAATAAATGGGGATGATAACACAGAAGAATCATTTTTTACTCGTTTTACTTAAAAAAAGAAATACCTATCTTGGACAAAATAATGTCTGAATTGAAAAAGGATGATTTCATTCCACCCATGGGTAAGAAGAAAATATGAAAAACTTTGAAGGAAATGAATTTTTGTTATGAAAAAATTCAAAACAGAAAATCACTTTTAATAGAGAAAGACGAAATCGTGTGCTGACGACGACGATATTTGAGGGCAGTTAGACAGTTTCGAAAAAAAAACGTTAAGTTAAGGTTAAGTGAAGGATATACCATTGGTAAAATATGGCAGGATAAACATATAAAAAGCGCGAGGCAAGCTTTTATGGAAGGATGGTCCACTGAAATAAAAGCACCCTCGGGAAAAGGTAAAAGATTAATGATTACTCACATTGGTAGCAAAAATGGATTTATCGATGGCGGCTTACTAGCATTTAAACCAAAACAGATAAGAATACTTCCAACAAATGCTAGATCTTATTTCTTCTGGGTCTGTTATAGTCATGATAATGCCAGCTACCACTCAAGAAAATCTGAAAAAATACAAACGTCTTCTTGGAAAAAAAATGACATTCATTGGCTTACTGTAAACAAGAAGCCATTTCATAAAGATATGCTAAAAAATGAGCTACTGGAGATTGTAAAGTAGAATAAACCTCTTTGTACGAAATTTGTTGTCGACAAAATCGCTTCAAAACGAAATATATATCACTGTAAATTAAACTCCATAGAATTGGTGTGAGCGCAAGTGAAAGGGTCTGTAGCAAGACATAACGCCACTTCTAAAATGAGAGACGTTGGAAACCTCTTGCAAGAGGGAATAAAGACAGTGGATTGTGGAAAATGGAGTAAGTGCGTCGAGCATGTGATTGAAATAGAAGAAAGAATGTGAGAAGCTGATAACATGCAAGAAAACACTGTAGAGCCTCTTATTATTTTTCTGGGCCCCAACGACGATACTTCATTGAACTACTCGAAACATGATTACTAAAATTTAAAATTAAGTTGTTGTATTGTACATAGTAGATTATTTTAATAAATATTATTATTTATTCCAATTTATCTATTTTCATATTATTCTTACTTCTATATAAGTTTTTATTTACTTAATATTAGAATAATTAACATCTCAATTATCTGCCTATATCTATAATTATAATGAAGTATAAAAATTATTATACTTATTATTCCAATAAACTACCTGTAGTAACTCCATTGTCACATGACTTTCATTCACTAAATTCGTCTTTCTATTCTATGCCAATTAGGGTGACCCTAATTTAGAACTGATTCGGAGCGTGTAGGCCTTAAATAGCTAAAATACGGAATTTTTAAGAACTATCATTACAATTTACCTGAAACTTACAATGCAACCTTTAAGTTGTCTACCCTGCTTAATGGGTCCTGTCATTGCAAATCTACATTTTATTACTCTATGGCATTAAGCAACAGAGTATAGGCACTGATCTGAATTAGCCTAAATTGTTTATGGATATCTTCCTGCAATGATGCCCCTCTCAATAGTAACACAGTGAAATAACAGAACTCTATAGCCAATACTGGCTTAAACAAAAACACGCATGATCCAATATATACAGGGTGTTTTGTTTATTAAACATACAGCATAAATTAAATTGATTATTCTTAGAATAGTCCAAGGAATAACACCTTCAATTTTTGTCGTATGTTTAATAAACACCCTGTATACTATTGTAAACCATTATATTATTAACCATTATTCATATTATTAATAAATTATTAAAAATAGCTCTGTCACACTTGCCATTGCATTTGTTGTCTAGCACTTTACAATAAATCTTAGAACCTGGACAAAATATGCCACGCCCCAATTCTTCCGCTGACGTCACTGAAGTCGGAGTTAGATAGTTTAGATAGATACAAAAAAAAAATTGTATATGTCTGTCTTATTTTTCTTAGGTATATTGTTTAGTTAGAGGTGGAGAAGGTGTATACAGTATTGAACATACTGAAATAAAGTAAACATAAAACGTTTGTCGGCGATCAAAACTGTTATACACGCGCGATAACAGCGAGTATGGCTTAGCGAACTCATCGGCCTAGGGCTAATTTAAACTAAACTGTCATTGAAAAATGTAGGAGCAAACTAACAATATTTCTCTTATTTGCACAGCCTCGCTGTGAGTTAGTATATTATGCAATTTAAAAACGGTAGAACGTTTTCTCAAATTGGCTTTAGTTTTTTCATTACCTCAAAAAAATTAAATTAAAAAAAAATTCAAATTATTCGACAACGTAGCTTACCATTAACCATACCTGTTATCTCCATTGGTTTCTTTTTGAACATGATCAGATCAGATCTTCTGCTCTTGAATAAGCCGCACTTATTATTACTCAAACAAATATTTCTTCCATAGGTATCTATAATATAAAAGATATCTAAAATAAATATTACCCACTGCTCTACAATTTCTAATAAACTATAGGTCTAAATTTAAAAAGCTAACTGGAAATAATTACTTGGAGATTTTACTGATTCAAGCAATTAGGTATACCGTTGTTATTTAATTACATAAAATCATTACATAATTTATTATTACAGAGATCTGGTATTTTGCTCAACATTCTTTTAATGCATATTGTTAGTATTGCCACCGAATTATCAGAATTTTCTCTTATTTGCATAAGATTAGTAACATCATTAGGCTTTGACTATTAAAATTTCTGTAATGTAAATTCACTTCTCAGACAATTTGTCACTTCACAATAAGTAGTTTAAAGATTCGTTTATACGGTTTAAATTAGTCTTTGAGAACATTCTAACCTAGATATTTCGTAATATGCATAATTTCTACTAGAAACGACCGTTCAGAACCTTATTTACCGTGATTTCATGACAAAATAGAATGCCCACACCCCACACCCAGTGAAGATTATACTTATTAACAAAGCAATATGCATTACCCCTATAATGAGGCTTAAATTTACCTAAGTATAATTAAAATGCGTTAAAAATTGATTTCAGTCTAGTTAAGTAGTAAGTTATTTTCATCTGATCAAATTATTTATACCAATCCAATTTTTATTGCATACCTAGATTGCTATTGGGATTTGAATTTATTTTTATGGCCGATTGGTTTGTTTTCCAAGAGTTGGTTGATAAATAATTCATTTTAGTTCTTCCTAAACAGGCTATAAGTAGTTACCATAATAGTTTATAAGGTACAATATGTCACAGTGGATATTGCTTGGTAATCGGTTGTTTAAGATTAAACAGTTGTAAGCAAGTATTGGCGTACACGCGTAGATATAATTCAGGGTGATATGAAAATATTTTTGAAAGTTCTACCGGCACATTTGTATTCATCAAGTTTTGTTTAATCGACCTATTAGTAATCCAGTCAGCAAAGGAATTACTTCAGGATTTTAAAAAATGGCCACCTAATTACTCCGATGTGACAGCCTTAGGTTTTTACCTGCTGGGATAGCGAAAAGAAAAGTTTACGAAATATGTGCCCCTACAATCGAAGAAAATACCTCGCATTATAAGAAAAAAATGTTAATCCTCACGGTCTGCATGATGTCTTGTTATACTTGAGGAGTAATATGTGATATTGTTAGTTCAGTTATTCTTGTAGTATAAAATAATCAACTTATAAAATAATAAGAAACTTAAAAAAATAAACATTTATTTAACATTTCAAATCAAAATTAATTTTTTTCAGGACAAACTTTGCTATTTAATTCTTAATGAAAACTGTATTAAACAAAATATCAAAAAAGTGTCTCTAGAGACTGTCGAGATTTTTAAGAATTTAAAAAAGAAGCATCTAACAATATTAATAGCTATTTATACAACAAGTTACGAAATAAGGGTATTTTAGGCACGCGACGTGAAAATTGTCCTACGAGGCGAAGCCGAGTTGCACAACACGTCAGAGTGACTACGAGACATTGTTTCGTAACGAATGGTATACAATATGATTTCTACAGGCGTTTTATAATAAAAAACTTAATTTATTTTATTTCATACTGTATTGTAAAACACACCTTTACATATTTGAAGTTAGTCCAGAAAATAAGGTTTTACAGCAATAAGTCCGGTAAATTTTTTTTACCGGACTAGTCCTGTAAAATTTCTTTACCGGACTGAAATTTGTAAGTTTTACTTTAATCAATGTCAAACACACAATGTTTCCACCAGTAAATATAAGCACTTTTCAAATATACGACGCAGAATAAAACTTCATTATAATTTCAAAACATAATTATAATTTTCAACAGAACAGTATGAAATAAAATATTGTACGTCATTCGTCCGGCAAATCCTTTACAGTATTCGTTTCAAAATTCCAGACTCGGCTCCTTCGTCGCCTCGTCCCGAAACATTTCACTCATACTGTAAAAGTTGATTTACCGGACTTATAACGTAAATATCTATTACCAAACATTTTATTAGCTGTGTTTCATTTACACCTTTCATGTCAAAAAAATTGACATATCTCAAAGAAAAATTTTTTTTTGTCAAAACTGCGGCAAATATTAAGTAAAACATAAGTGATTTAGAAGACTCAGACATTGAACATGCCGCAAATGAGGCAATGGTGAACCTTGTTCCCCAAAATCAAGGAGTTTGTATGAGGGCACATACGAAAAATTCAAAAACTGGTATGAAGGAAAAAAGGTAAAAAACTTATCAAGCATTAATTTTAATAATATAACTGTCCTTTTAATATTTACAATAAATAGGTAAAATTATAGTCTGTGTTTAGTTTTTAATTGTAAATAATTACTTTTAGGCATAGCGTGCTTAAAAAACTTTTATATAAGACCCACACGAAAAGAGCTTATTACATAACCCATTTTAGCTTGTTTGCGTTATGTAATATACTATATTATCGTACTGAGTGATGTAATAAACTCATTACATCACTCAGTGATGTAATGAACTTATTACATTACTCATTTTAAATCAAACTATGATTTTTTTTTCCGTCAGTCACTGTCATTTTTTGTGTAATGTCACTGCATAAATATGAAAACCATTTTGAATACATAAAAAAACCAAAATTCTGGGTCTGATATAAAATGTTGTATATCACACGTACGGTAAGGCTCATACCGTACCAGTAATATAATAGTTATTTACGATATAAGTGTTGTAAAGATTCATATTACAACACGAGATGTTAAAGTTGTTAAACGAGGCGTCAGCCGAGTTTAATCAAACATTGAGTGTAGTCATATGAATTTACAACAAGAATATTGTACAAAATTTTATCTACTTTCATCTATGAATAAAAATATTTGGCAAAAGGCATTTTTAAAAATAAAAATGCACCTGCTATTAAAAATCGTTTTGTAAGGGCATCTATTACAGCACTAGTGCTGTAAGGGCATCTATTACAGCACTAGTGCTGTAATAGATGCCATTACAAAACGATTTACAGAACTGTAAAATTCATATTACTAAATGAAAGTAGATAAATAACTATTACGCACGTTGTGCCTAAAAGATGGTTATTTAAAAATCAAAACGACAATCAAAAAGGAGTTATTATAAAACGTCAGTAGAAAAAAACTTTTTCAGTATTCACGCAGAGTGAAGAAAAATGGGGTTTTGAGAAAGACCCGTCTACACTTTGACAGCCGTATTGAATGTTATATTCTGATGTTGGATGATGTAGAATTCAAAAAAACTTCATCTAAAAATTAAGAAATTTGTTGGAGGGTAGAACTATTTTTTATCTCTTCGTGGAAAGTCAAAGTCTATTCAAAGTCAAAATATGCTTTTTCTAATTTGGTTTCATAAAGAAACTGTTTCGATATCGTTTTCAGTATCGTTACTTTTAATAAAACAGTTTTCTTTATTTTTCTAAGGTTGGTAATGATGTCCACAAATGTTTTATTTTGCTGTCGTGTATGTTTGGTTGCCTTAATTCTATGGAATGGAGATGAGTTAAAAAAATATCAAATAATCTTACAAATTTACTATATTATAAGACATAGAACTATAAAATTTACCGCAATTTACAAAACTCTGGGGGAGTTAGACTAAACTCATCTTGCTCCATATTTTAAAGTTATGAAGGTATGTTAGAAAAATTAGACAACTTCGTGACAAAATGGCTGACACGGAAATAAAATTATTTGTTGATTTCAAGCCTATATACTATGATAACTAATTTGATTGTATTACCAACATAAAATTTAAACCTAAACATTTTGAAAAGTTTTATGTTTTATTTTCTTATTGAATCTTAATTTATGTTTTGTAATAAGCATAAAAATCGGTTTTTAAAAATTTTGGAGACATTTAACCGCGTTAATATCTAATAATATTAAGCCGAATGAAGATGTTCCACCATGCAACAAGACGAGATTTCCTGTGTTAATTATATACAACAGAATGCCATTAGATTTCGATAAAATTAATTCTATCACTTCCTATAAATTTACACATTTGAATTCTTATCATCTTACTTCTACTTAACTTGTTAATTTGTCATGGAGAAACGGCTGTTTACTTTTTTATTATCTTCAGCGGGTCGATACCATGTATATAGCATCCACAGTAGGGTGGTCCCTATTTATATATAGCAAAATAAAAAATTATTTTTTTTTGGTGCTACCTTCTAGAATGATTCTCTACAATGAAAAAATAATGTCTATAAATTTTCAGCTCTATTCTTTGAAATTAACCCGTGCCGCCGAGAGGAGAAAAAATTACACAGCGATTTCATTATATTCGCATTGCATATCAAATTAAGCAACCGTGGAATGTTCTTAATATTTTTATTATTAGTTACAATAAATGGGCTTACATAGAAAGGTTTACAATGAAGAAGTTAATGTTTGTTTTTTAAAATCAGGGTAGCATTTTCTATAGTCAGAAACCACTTGTAAAATAAATTGCTTTTGATCTTCTTTTGTACTTAACTTGTCATTATATTCTTCTATTAGTTTCACTCCTCTCTCAGCTGTATCATTCGTCACTTTAATTTTATCAATTATATCCTTGCCTCGCTGATATTCCTTGTTTGTAAACCATTTTGATGGATCTTCACTTAGAAAAGAGGAATTTATATTAAATCGAGTAAAAAATTTTTAGTACCCGAACATACGAACTGTTCCAAACCTCTATTCACAATATCTTCTACATCAGAATATTTTAAATTTACCTTTTTACACAAAACACGTTCTTCATCTGACTCATCTTTTTCGAGAATTTTTTGACACATCTTCCGCTTTACTTCGAAAGGAACATATTCATCAAAAAAAGAAAACGCTACAGCCTAGGGACTTAAATACCACAAATGACGTAAGCATTTTTCTAAAGCAATTTTAGATATGTGTTCATTCTTTTTTTTGTACTTGTGCAAGTCTTTAATCAAGTTGAGATCAGATCGTGGTGAATGTGCAGAAAACGTAGACGAAAACCAGTTTTTTGCGTAAATTTTCACAATAAAAATACATATTTCAGACAAAGCTTTCTCTACACTTGCTTGTAACTTAAATGCTTTTCTAAATAAAAATATTTTTAGCGAATAAATAACTTTAGCCATCCAGCGGGCGTGGTGCATTGCCCCTGGGTAGTAAAACAATATATTTTCTGTCTGAGATTCTCCCAGGAAAATCATACATAATTGTGCAAATTCTTTATAGTCATCACGTGAATGAGTTACTATTGTCTGTAAATATTTAATTATTTCAGCCTTATCATCACTGAAATTTTCAGAAATCTCTTTCTCTGCAATTCCAAGTAGAAATTTAGTTTTATCGATCTTTGGCCAAAAGTCTTGAAATTTTTTAAATAATGGAACACTTGGACCCGATGTTCCGGGAATCCCTTGTTCAAATACACTTTTTATAATAATTTCCAGAATATGATGTCTACAGGGAAGATAGAGTAGGGTTGTTTCTAGCAATTGTTCAAGTAGGACGCAAGCACCATTGTACGGACCAGTATTAGCAGCAGTGGTATCAAAACAACAAGCTTTAATTGTATTTTCCAAACCCCAATCGCGCAAAACCTCAAATATAGCTTCAGCCTGTGCTTTTCCTGTACCATTTTCCAGTATGGGAACGTGAAGAATCTGTTCAATATCACCATTTGTAATAACAACTGGCAGTCGATCAATAGTTTCTTTTCCTGTTAACGCAGGTAAAAGCTTTCCATCCCAATGTATTACTGCTGCATTAAGTGCAACATTTTTAAATTCTTCTTTTATTTTTTCAGCTTTCTTTTTTCTTACATCTTGACGACAGCGTCGAATAGACGATCTGTTAATTACTAAAGTGGTTAAATCCTCTCCTAAAGCCTCTGCTACAGCACAAATAATATGAACGGCCTGCCTATCGCTTACTTTGCATTTATCTAGAGTAGATACCAGACGTTCAGTAATTACCGATTTACGACCTCGAGATCTACGTTCTTTTGTAACCATTTCGGGGTTTTCCAAATTCTGGTTCTTAAAAACCGTTTCTGGGAAGCAAACAGTATCCTCTAATAATAAGTCCTCTTATGCATCAAGAATTTCATTACTCGCGCTACTTGAAGTATTAGACTCCATCTCTATTTTCTCACCTGAAAATAATTTAAATTTGTTTTATTTTTTTTAATTTTTTGATAGGATTAAAAAAATACCGCATCTAAATAATAAATTTTTATCTTACTTAATTTATCTATTTCCTCAATTTTCCGTTTCTTAAAAAGATCCATTTTTTCAGTCCGTTCAAGCAATCGTTTTTCCTGCTCTGCTACATTTTTGTCTATCCCACACATATATCCACTACGTCCTTTTTGTCGCTGTTGTTTAAGAAATTCTTTGTCTTCTTCTATTTTCATTAGACTGAAGGCATTTTCGTGAGCAATGTCAAAAAGATCGTCAAGTTTTTCAACAAACATCTGCTCTTTTCCTTTTTGTTTATGAGAACATTTATTAGAACTTTTTTGAATACTTCGCCACTTTGCATACAATTTTTTTAACTTTGGAATACAATTTTTTTCACTTTGGGTAGGTATTCTTGCTTTTTCCCAAAACACAAGAGTCTCTTTTACGGCTAACCGCGCACCATCTTGAAGTTTAAGTTTGACTTGTCGTAAATTAAAGAATAATACTTTTAGAATCTGTCTATTTGACGGTAGTTTATTGCCAACAATTTGAGGGGAAAAGCTTCCTATCAAATAAACATCACAATCCTTACGCAAAATTGTTTTTGAAGACGACGCCATTATAACCAATATAATATCAATGCACGCCCGGCAAAGAAAATAGTTAAACTGACTGATCGGCACATGGGTGAAACTAATATGGGGAACTTCGCAACAAGAAAACCGTTACAAAACATAGTGGGCCACCAGTCCACCAGAGGGCTCTTCGAACGGTCACTACCATGTACTCCTTGTCAAATCAGACTTGCATATTAATCTGTCGACTATCTCACTCTCTCTCATAATATTACCTATGAAAAGAGACAGACCTTGTTAAAAACGCAATATATATTACGCCAACTACTGAAGGGCTTTATTATCAGTTTTTTGGATAAAAGAAGAAGAAGAAGAGAAGTTCTGTCAATTTTGTAAAATGTGAACCCCAAACGAATTGTTGTTAAGAACTTGATTTTTTTTTAATTTTTATATCATAATTACCGTTTTAATCCTTTACAGGCCGTTTTACGAGTTTTGAAGAATTTTAGGATTGTTACGCGACCTTATATCACAGGTATGTAACCTAAATGTAAAATTTACGCCTTGAAGGTTAGGTTTGCTGAATTTTCAAATTAATTTTCTAATATTTTTAGCATACTCTTCAAAAAGGTCTACCAACCATAGTTTATAGAAGAGGTACATATCCACAGCCCAAGCGAATGCAAATAGAACTGTATGATAAGTCATGCCGAAGGAGTTTTAATGTTTAGCCTCGTGTAAGTTTTTCATTTTGTTCTTTGCCATTTAATACTTTTTGTTATATTTAAGTGTATGCTCCTTATTCGCCTCTATCAGTATTTATGATGGCCTGTGTCGCCCATTCAATAACCAATATCAAGTTTTACTGTAAATATCCCGGTTGCAAGAGTGCATTTAGATCTTCATCTGACCCTAATTGTGTTAATAACCATTTTTCTATACATTTCCCCTTACTGACGATGAAAGACTAAGAGTGTGGAAGAATAAATGTAATATTAATCCTGACATCAAGTGCAAAAACTTCAGGATTTGTGAAAATCATTTCAATGTTTGTCAATTTTAGAACTCAGTTTGAAAAAGGCTTAATTGGAATGCTGTTCTCAAACTGTCCCTGAGCTTTTACCACCTGATGTTTTAGGATCACTTCCACATTCTCTGTAGAACTATGGTAGTTCAATTTTTTTTTACTGGCAGTCTAAAACATTCTGTTTGGTCCTCTAAATGTATCCCTTCTACTTTTGTCACATGTACACATTCCACTTTATATTATCGAATTTTTTTTTTCACTGCTTTCAGTTTCTCAGTACTTGATTAAAAAATTATGTTTTGTTCAGTCTGTTAGTCATTTTGGTAATAATCATTAACATTTTTTTCTGTTGCATGGACACCTTATCAAGCCCAAATACTGTGACAATTTAACTCTGGCTGCAACATTTGACCTACACCTGGCTAAGACATCAAGCATCTGGCTACGAGATTGCTATTTTGTATTAATAGTCAGTAGAGTAACTAGAAGACCTGGGCTTGATATGAAGCAAACATTTTTTTTTGGGACAACGCCCAAATGTCAAGAATTCACCTATTTGCCTCGAGCAAACCCTGGTTCATTAAACACTTGGAATCATTTTAGTCACGTCGCTGTTATTAGTTACATTTTTGGTTTATTTTTTACAGAATGTACCTATAAAGTATTTCTATTGTTTCGATACCAATTTTTGTCAGAATTTGTTCACATTATGTTTTATGGTAAAGTTGAAATAAATTTTGAATTTTTCTTCATAAGCTTTGTTTGTTATTTACATCGGCATTCATATATAACAACAATATTTGGTTTTTAATGACTTTTATTGACTTTTTGGTATAATTTGATATAAAATACACACATTCATTAAATTGTGAAATTTAGTGAATACATGGTATTTTAGAGTCAATTAACTCAAAAAGCGATAAAACGTCTTTAAAAATCTGAAATATTGTTTGAACAGTAAACCAGTAATTTGAAAACGAGTTATTTAAACTACCCGCCACCCGCAATAAATTTCCTACCGTAGCGCTCGGGGTGGACTGGTGGCCAACTTGAATCTTTGTTTCTCTGGTTTTCTACGTAGTTCGCATTTCTAACCTCTTATCTGTTTTGTGCTGATCGGCATGATTTATCTGTTATTAATAGTGGGGTTGCGTTCTAGAGGTTACGTGCGAGTCTCGACTTGTTTGATCTTAGGTAAATATTTAACAAACAATGCAGAAAGCACTATTATAACAATATGCGTGCGTTTTATATAGGAAACAGCATGTAAAAATTTTCAGAAATCCTGTCGCTCGGCGGCACGGGATAACGTAGTCGGGGGGAGCTGAAATTTTGCACACTTTATTTTCTTATGGTAGAAAATCGTTTCAGAGGGTAGCACACATAAAATTTAGACTTTCAAAAATAAGGACCACCCTAATCCACAGCTATAAATCCATTTTCGGGCCTGAAGAAATAAAGATGCGGAAAAAAGTACATAAAGACATCAAGAAAAAGCTGTAAAATCCCGGTATCTTTTTGCTATGGTAATATACATTCTTAAAGAGGTTATAAAACGTAATAGGAAAAAATGCAACATATCCCACTCCTGTTTAAGTTTCTCTTAGTGAATTTGTGAATTGATGATAAACGCGACCAAGCATTGTGTCTGACGGAAAGGAAAATGAACAAACTTCTTTAAGCCTCTTTCTATACAGGGTGTCTCAAAACTCAGTATCAAGATTTTAGGGGCGTATTTGCCAGGTCAAAATAAGCCTTTTTTTTCCTATAAGCATGTGTCCGCAAACGCTTCGTCACCGATCTACAGAGTGTTAAATTTTCAAAAAAATTTTATTTTTTCCTTCATAGCTCTTTTAGTTTTTGAGATATTAAGATAAAATTTAAAACATAGATTACGCTTTAGGGCTTACATCATCTAGTATACCGAGTGATTGTAAGAATCTACAGGGAGATATTTTTTCAGGGGTCATGCTCCCTTTTCTCCGCATAAACTTTTTTATAGTGCGCTGCTGGCGGATTCTGAAATATGCAGTACATTCTTTGTTTTGTTTATAAACTTTTTTATCTCTTATAATTTTTATGCATCTAAGATCGTTATCGAGAAAAAAATTTAAACAAATTTTTGTAATTAGCTACATTTAATTAACATTTATAACAACAGGGGGGAATAAATACCACAATGAAAACAAAAGACGCTATACTTATTTGTTATAAGATTATTTAAACATTACCTCAAAAATAAGAAACTTAATCAACTTTGACTTTTTATAAAAGATGCTGGAAATGTCCTCCTCTTTCTGCGATACAACCCTCTACTCTTCTTCTCATAGACTGCCGTACGCGTTCTAATATTCCGGGATTATTTCTTACCGTTTGAAAGGCATCCATAATTCGTCCAGTTAGAACTTCGATGGAAGGCACTGGTCCTGCATCATAAACTAGACTCTTTACATGCCCCCATAAAAAGAAGTCCAGCGAGTTGCAATCTGGGGACCGGCGAGTT
This sequence comes from Polydrusus tereticollis, assembly GCA_963920685.1. NCBI lineage: Eukaryota > Metazoa > Arthropoda > Insecta > Coleoptera > Curculionidae > Polydrusus > Polydrusus tereticollis. The sequence goes on from OY987328.1 coordinate 142,096,091, forward strand.
GCAATCTGGGGACCGTGGGGGCCAAGCAAATGGACCTGCTCTGCCAATCCACCGATTGGGAAACACTGTGTCTAAATAATCGCGGACGGTGACTCGAAAATGAGGGGGGGCCCCATCGTGCATAAACCACATTTGTTGACGAACGTGTAAAGGCACATCCTCCATTAATGCAGGCAATTCATTCTGTAGGAAGTTTAAATATGTGTCACCATTTAAAATTCGCGGTAAAATAAAAGGACCAATTAAAGTATCTCCTACTATTCCTGCCCATATGTTTACGCTAAACTGTTCCTGGTGTCGAGATTCTCTGATCATGTGTGGATTTTCTAGTGCCCAAATATGAACATTGTGGTAATTCACTACTCCGTCGCGTGTAAATTGAGCCTCGTCGGTAAAAAGGATACGAGATAAAAATTCAGGATCCACAGTACACTTGCGCAGTATCCATCTGGAGAACTGCAAGCGCTGTGGAAAGTCTCGAGGAAGCAAACCTTGGACGCGCTGAATATGATATGGGTATAGCATGTTTTCGTGTAAAACCCTCCAGACAGTTGAACGGGAAACATCCAAATGCCGTGCTATTTGTCGAGTACTCATACCAGGGTTTTCGTCGATAACATTTAAAATCTCTTCATCAACTGCTGGGTTGCGTGCTTGTCTTGGTCTACCAGTATCGTGCATTGGAGTCTGAAATCTGCCGTATTCCCGAAGGTGTTGATGGGAATTTATAAAAGTTCTGTAGTTGGGAAGCCGGCGATTAGGAAATCTTAGCGCGTACAACCTCTGAGCATTAAGCCCGTTACCATTAGCCAGACCATAAACGAAATGGATGTCAGCCAGATGTTCAAATGAATATGGTCCATTTTCCATTTTAATGTTAAACAAATCAAAAAATATACGATAAGTTATAAACCAACTTTTAAATAATGTCAAATGCATAAACCAACTTTTAAATAATGTCAAATGCTTCAAAATAAGCGTAAACGTCAAAATGAAAATAGCAGTCAAAGCCCACTAATTGTTTTTTTTATTGTTTCATTGAAAAATTTCAATTAAATATGGCGAATTACAAAAATTTGTTTAAATTTTTTTCTCGATAACGATCTTAGATGCATAAAAATTATAAGAGATAAAAAAGTTTATAAACAAAACAAAGAATGTACTGCATATTTCAGAATCCGCCAGCAGCGCACTATAAAAAAGTTTATGCGGAGAAAAGGGAGCATGACCCCTGAAAAAATATCTCCCTGTAGATTCTTACAATCACTCGGTATACTAGATGATGTAAGCCCTAAAGCGTAATCTATGTTTTAAATTTTATCTTAATATCTCAAAAACTAAAAGAGCTATGAAGGAAAAAATAAAATTTTTTTGAAAATTTAACACTCTGTAGATCGGTGACGAAGCGTTTGCGGACACATGCTTATAGGAAAAGAAAAGGCTTATTTTGACCTGGCAAATACGCCCCTAAAATCTTGATACTGAGTTTTGAGACACCCTGTATTTACTAGTTCCGTAGTACACAATCAATAAGCCAAGATGAACTAACCTGAACTAACGAACAAAACAAAAAATACTTAATAAAGTCTGACCACAAAGACGTAAATTTGGTTAGATAGGATTTTCTCCATCTGAAATGCTGATGTCTGGGAAATTAAGTGATTTGCTATCCATTGCAGATGAGAAACTTTAACCTCACTTCATGAACTACAATAAATTAAAAAACTTTAAATCCTGTAAAAAGGGTGATCAGATCAAGTACCAAGAATATATGAATTCAAATTGGTCGCGTGGAAAAGCTGTTGTTACGTTCAGATCTAGAACATACAGAGTGGAAACAGAAAGTGGTAATGTTCTTACGAAAAACCGTAAATATTATGAACCAATTTCAAATACAGTGAGACCTCGATAATTCGGACCTTCAGTAAACCGGATTCTTCGGTAATTCGGTCAAGAATTTCAATTGCATTGTGTACTTTATAATTCGGATTTGACAGTACTCGGTAATCCGGACCTGCGTTTCTATGAAACCCATCGTGAGGGATTTCCCCTCTCTTGAATTTGGCCAGAGCTGATATCCGGGGGTTCCCATTAACAGTGTGTGTGCGCCTTCGTTTCGACTGCGGATTAATTGCTTAGCTATTTGTGTGATAGTTTATGTTCTAAATAAGTATATAATCATTTTTTATAAATACACATATTAAAATGCCTCCCAGAAGAAAACATACTACGTTGTCAATAAAACAAAAATCCGATATAATACAAAACTAGCCCGTGGTGAAAGTGGAAAACTGTTGACAAATGAATACAGGGTTGGGACATCAACAATTTCCAATATAAATAACAACAGAAGTAAGATCAAAAGGTATGATATATTTTAATGACCATTTGGGACTTTAACTAAATACATATGTGTTTCTCCTTATAGATTTATTGAAAAATGTGATATTATCTGCCAAAGCAAAACAGTTTTATACCGAAACCTATGAAAATGATAACTTTAGAGCTAACAGGGGTTGGATTTCTAATTTCAGAAAAAGACATGGTCTGCGTGCTTTAAAAGTGTGTGACGAAAAACTATCCAATGATCAAAGTGTCGTCGATCCCTTCATAACTGAATTGGCAGAGAAGATAAAGGAGTTAAACCTCGCACCTACTCAAATATACAATGCAGACGAATCTGCTCTGTATTGGAAAATGTTGCCTGAAAAAACTCTGGTTCGTTCTCAGGAAAAGACCGCACCAGGTCGAAAAATAAGCAAAGAACGCGTTACATTTCCGACATGTTGCTGATGGCTCACAAAAATTAAGAATCTTAGTGATAGGAAAGGCAAAAAATCCAAGGGTATTTAAAAATGTAAACATACCTGTTGAATATAAATCATCTGCCAATACATGGATACACAAATTTTTCTAGGCTGGTTTCATTGCAAGTTAAAAGTCATTTAAGTAGTCTTAATTTGCCTGAAAAGCCCTGTTAATCGCCGATAACGCCTCGAGCCAGGAAACTGCAGAAGAGCTGACTAGTGAGGATGGACAATTTATAACATTATTTCTTCCACCAAATTGTACAGCGCTTTTGCAACCTCTGGATCAAAACGCCACCAGACTGACAAAATTATTTTATCGGAAAAGTCTTTTAGCCCATATTTTATCTAATGACGAACAGAACGTTGTTACGTTATTAAAAACCATTAACTTGAAGGACGCTGTATGCCTACTATGCAATGCTTGGGAAAAAGTCTCCTCCGAAGTCTTGCAGAACTGCTGGCACAAAATTATGGCTTATGTAGCCAACGACACAGATACTGAATATGATGTTGAAGATCTGATTCCTCTGAATCAATTGCGGCGTAATCTGCTTTTCTTGACTGAAGAGAAAATCGATGTTTCAGATATGCTTAATGGTCTCACTGAGCAAAATCTCACGAATGTAGAAATACGTAACTGGTTTGAAAATGATGAAGATTTGTTATCACTTGAAGACATAGATGTTATAGGCGAACACCATGATAGTGACAATGAAGGTTCAGAGTTAAATATTACAAACCAGACTGTTAAGAATGATGAGGCAGTCAAAAGTTTCAATTTGTGCATAAAGTGGACAGAAGAAAATGATATCCCACTACATGATGTTCTTGTACTTCAAAGATTAAAATAAATGGCTATTAATTATGATGAACCAGAAAAGGGTTAAGCAAACAAAAATTACAAATTACTTCATAAAATAATATAAAGTTTACTAAGCATGCTTGTATTTTATATATTTTTTGTTTATGTACTATTTTCTAGTTGTTTCCATTAAATGCTTAACTTAACAATAAAAAAACTTTCCCACTTCAGTAATTCAAATTATTTACTAATCCGGATCACCGCGGTTTTAATTATTCCAGATTATCGATGTCTCACTGTACCTTAAATAATAGATAATAATAGCATATAGTAGTTCTCCAGGAAATAAGAGTAATCCGGAAGCTATTTCCATGCTAAGTGATAGTGATTCGGATTATGATTATGAGCCTGACAGTAATCAGCGGTATGCTTCATTCCACAATAATTCGTTGATTTCCCGACCGCAATAAAATTTAAACCCAGCTATAAATAAGTGCCTTTTGAAAGGGTACAGGTCCTGATTACCTACTAATTTCAATAGTTTAGGTTAGCTATTTTCAACAAAACAACAAATATAAAATAATAGGTAAGTATATTTATTTTAATCATGTAATTAAATAGCTATTAATATTTATACAAAAATACTAATCTACAATATTATAATATCATCTATGCCTAAACTAATTATTAAGGGCCTTACGTTACTATTAATTATGTTATTATATTGGTATATTAGGTAGGTTAATGGCAAATTGCAGGTGTTCAATATAAAGCAGAGTCTTTTCATCTTAGTTCATCAGTCGTTTGGTGTTTGTCAAGCTGGGCGTTAAAGGTATTTTCGTGTGTGTTATCGAGCATCCAAAATATGTCAGATCTGTGTGAAACTTCAGATAATATTGCTTCCGGAAGTTATTTTGTAACGAAGAAAAACATTTATTACAACCCCTACACTAAGTAGTTCTGTTATAGAATTAATTAAAAAATGTGTAAATAATATCCCAGTAGAAAGTTGGAAAAATTCTGTGAGACACGTGATCCAAGTCAAAGATTCCTATAACATAATTAATAGTAACGTAAGGCCCTTAATAATTAGTTTAGGCATAGATGAAGACGATAGTGATAGTGAAACAGAGCTAAATATAGAGTAGGTTAAGTTAAATATTGTATTATTATAATATTGTTGATTAGTATTTTTGTATAAATATTAATAGCTATTTAATTACATGATTAAAATAAAGATACTTACCTATTATTTTATATTTGTTGTTTTGTTGAAAATAGCTAACCTAAACTATTGAAATTAGTAGGTAATCAGGACCTGTACCCTTTCAAAAGGTCCGGTGCCTAGACAATAGATATTTGTCAGGCAAGTGATTTATAGTTGGGATTAGGACTGAGGATTCTCATTTAAATTTTATTGCCGTCGAGAAATCAACGAATTATTGTGGAATGAAGCATATAACAATAATAGTAATGTTATTGATAGTCCGGATCAAAATACCTCAAACGTTTTTAGTATGATATGTCTAGCAAGGGTGGAGTTTTTAAGAAATCTGAACGTTTACAATATTGAAATTAATTAATTTTTTTTCACTTTGGTGGTAGGTAGTATAGTAGTTTAATTAGCATAGCTGAGTCTACAGTTATTTGTAATAAAATAGAATCCGTATTAAGCTTTAAATTTTATAATTTGAAAAAGGAATATGTTGCATTGGCAATGGCATTCATTAATAAATAATCAGTTACTGTCAAAATCCACAATAACTTTAAATTGTCGAGATCGAATTAATTAAATATCCCTTTTCACCATAATTTTATCAAAGGATCAATTGACAACTGTTAAATCTCGACTATAATGGGCCTTGAAAAATATAATAAATCAATAATGATATTTCACCATTACATTAATGGCTTCAACCATTTTAAAAATTAGTTTGAGGTTTGACGTCTTAAAGGGGCATAAAAGATGACAAAAAAAATAAACATCTGCCTTTGGTCATGGCCTACTAGGCATCAGCGACCGTTGGCAAACATTCAACATACGGGGACCGTGTCGGACACGACTTTTATTTTCTACAGTGGGGTTTGCTCTTATGTCATAAATCAAGGGCGCTGTTTAGATGGAAGAAAGTGTAACAGAAAAAGAGGAAATATAATAGAGATACAAGAGAGTTATCAATAAATGTCAAGTCAAAGGTCGTTCACCCTTTGATATATTGCTTTAGAGTAGAGGCGATGTGTTATTTGTGGCAGGGGTCGTTTTTCACAATGAATGAAACGATTTAAGACTCTTTTTTGAACAATAAATATTCAATTTTACATAAAATTGATGGTTGCGTCATGAGCCCATGCACTGTTTGGACATAACTGATTAATTACTGTCCGTACATATTTCAGACTATATTTATTTATAGGTGTTATTGAACTTAAAGCGCCACGCCGCCATTTTTTAAAATGTATACCTGACAACAAAGTATGATTTATTATTTTGCAAAGCTATATTACATACATATTATATGATATTATACATATTCGCATTGCTATTTAAAATAGATTAATTTATTTCCTGCAGTAACATACCAGATGAAGAATGTGAATTTGCTTGGAAAATTTTCAATAATTATCGTATACTTTCGAGGATGGATAGCCCGTTTCGGGGCACTGGCGAGTTGTACAATCTGATCAATAAAGATCCATGAGTAACTTGTAACTAACCTAAAATAAAAAAATAAACATGTCTTTATTGTAATTTACAATGTAATATTACAATTGGCGGAGTTGAAGTTGAAAAAAAAAGTTTAGGTTGAATCTTACGTCTAAACATGCCGCCCACCTTGAAAGAATATGGGTCTTTCAAAAAACATTTAAATCAAGAAAGTAAATTAATTTTATCTACTTTCATTTAGTAATATGAATTTTACAGTTCTGTAAATCGTTTTGTAAGGGCATCTATTACAGCACTAGTGTAGTATTTCGATATAGAAAAACACATCATCAATGAAAATAGGCACATTATCGAAAATATGTATGTTTTTATTGTTGTATTTAAACACTAGTAGGATTGTAAAACATTTTTTTATTTGAAATTATTTACAATATTATTAAATTTGTGTTCAAATGCGTAAATCTTAAGATTATGGGACAAAATTAAAAGAAACCTAATATTATCTAATAAAACTTATCTGAACAATACAACAAGTAAGGTCTGGGGATCGTGAAGGCCAGTTTATGGGACCACGAGTGGCTATTAAATTATTTTGGACACGGTCTCTCAGATATTCTATATTATTTCTGGAATTATGAGGAGGAGCCCCATCTTGTTGAAACCACATATTATTGGTTACTGCTAGAGGAAGGTCGTCAAGAATATGTTCAATGTCGTTTCCTAAAATTTCTTCGTATCTTTCTGAATTTAGTGTTCCTTCATAAATTATAGGTCCAATGATCCGGGTTCCCAAAATACCGCACCACACGTTAAATCCAAAACGATGTTGATATCTAGATGTATGAACTCGATTTTCATTTTGTGTTGACCAATAGTGACGATTTTTCTATTAAAGATGCAATTATTAGAAAAATTACTTTCGTCAGTCCAGAGAACATTATATGGAAAATGATGATTTTCATCGCATTGTCTAGTAAACCACTCGCAAAAAGTCATTCTGCGCTCGTAATCCCCAGGAAGCAAAGAATGACAGATGCGGAATTTATAAGGACGGTACTCTTCCCTATGGAGAATTCTTTGCGATACTGATTTAGGAACATAATGTTCCTTTTCAAAAGCACGAAGTCCTACAGTATCATCTTCTGCTTCAGCAAGTAAAACGGTCATTACCTGTTTAGGGTCATAATTTTTTTTGCGATGTAACACAGGTTTTTCAAACGCGCCATTCTCTTTTAAATTTGTAACTAGCCTCTTAAAAATTGATCCATTTGATTGACGCCGTTCGGGATATTTTTGAAAATATTGCATCTCTGCTTGCGCACAATTCTTATGACTCTCGATGTAACAGCAAATCATGTCAAATTTTTCTTCGTTAGAATAATGTTCCATTATTTTAAATTTTACTTCACAATGCAACAGTTTAAAATAAAAAAAAAAACATAATAATAATTACCAAATTTAAAGCTAACAAGTCTCTGTAACTAAGTGACAGATCTAAAGAAACTACATATTTAAACAATTGCGAACGTCAATCAATTTCATAGCCACCCATATGATGCCGAATTTAAATGGTACGTTATGTTTGAATATTATGATGTATTTTTTTATTATAAAAAATAATTGTATTTAATAATTAAAATTAATTATTACCTACTTGTTGTACTTTTCAGATAAGTTTTATTAGAAATTATGTTTTGTTACAAGTTTCTTCTAAAAAAATGTTTTAAAATCCTACTAGTGTTTAAATACAACAATAAAAACATACATATTTTCGATAATGTGCCTATTTTCATTGATGATGTGTTTTTCTATATCGAAACGTCTAATAGCTAATAAGTGTGATACACCGTTAGATTAAAAATAAAACGTAGAATCTATTAAGCATAAAATAAAATTTTCCGACTATTTAAAATACTAACAAAGTTGATGATGGTTGTGACTAAACGAAACGTCTGATCAAAAATGTAATTAAACCATCTTGTAGGGGAAAAAAAGTGGCAATGAGAATGTAAAATTTATTTTGACATGTCTTCAAATAGAATCATAAATCAATTAAAACGAATTCGCGAAAATTCGGTTTTATCCAAATATCTTTGGAAGCATTCGGAATTTTTTAAATTTGAAAACATGACGTTACAGGATTCAATTAGGCGCAACTTTTCTCTAATTTAACCATCTCTGTATCTCCTGTGGTTTACGAGATCCCTGTAGAGTGCATTCTTATCTGGGACACCAGTATAAGTCCACATAATAGTATATTATTAACCAAGGTTTAGACAGCCATCATTATTGCCCGAGCGGCGAGTTTAAATCACGAGGAGCGAAGCGACAAACTTTTATATGAGATTTATCTTTATAGTATTAATAATTATAAAAAATTATAGGTAGGTATAAGTATATTTTTTAATCAAGTTACCTGCGCTTTGGAATTAGCAAAATATTTTGTTGTTTTGTCAGGTGGCTTTGTCAATGTCAATTTGTGTTCATTTGTGTCGTCAGATTTCACGAGTTTGCGTTTTTTTAAAAAATGAGCGAAGAAAATATTAGTGATAATATTATGTGTACACCTCCCGAATTAAGGATGAAAGCAGAAAAAATGTTGATTGTATCGATATTTTACAATATCAAGTAATCTAATATGTATTGATAATTATCTGGTTGCCTAACCACAATGAATTGATGTTGTAGAATTAAAAAATCAAGTTACCTGCGTTCAAACAAAATTCGGTTAAGGTCAAAGATCGGTCAATAATGGATTTCAATGGCTTATTATTGACCATGGTCAATAATGACTTATAAGGTAGAGAAAAACGATTTCTAGCGTTAATAATCGGTCAATAATGGCGATGTTATAGGTTAGTAGTAGAAAAAATATTAAAATTTCATAAATTATACAGGTAGGTTCAAAAGTTAAAGCCGAAAATGCAAGTCGCTGGGTACTCCTCTGGGGCTGTGTATCTCCGTTAAGGGACATTTTAGGATTTATTTTTCTTTGACAAATTAGGGTTATCTTATATCTAAATTACCAAAGCATTCCTAGGGGTAGGGAGATGGCTAACTCGGAAAGACGAAGGCCTTGTCCACCGATCGTCAGGGTTTTTATAGTAGACAAGAGTTTTGCATTAAAGTTAAATTGGGTCTTGGTCCAGTGGATTGGAACCTCAACGCATCGTGGTCAGGAAACGTGAAAAATATATTTATATTGTGGAGGCGCCATTTGGCTGACATTATGCATTAGCTTTCCAGCATAGCCTAGCGTTAAGAGAAATACCAAGGTATTTTGACGTATTTGCAAGTGATATTTGTTGAGTAGCTCTATTTGTAAAATTTACATGTACAGACCTGGTTTCATTTAATTTTATTCTACACTTTTCTATCCATTTACTGATTTTCTTAACTGATAAAGTCTGTTCAGCGATATAAGTAAGTGACTAACTGATCCCTATTAGGAAAGACCCGGGCCAGCTTTATAATTGAAATATTGCTGAACAGGTCCGTATTTTGCTTAGAATTTAATCATGGTTTGTAATAAAAATAAGTAAGACATTAAATAATATTTTATTTATGGTTAAGTGTAAAATTACAAGTTATTTTATTATTAAAAATTATATTTATGATTACAAAAATATACAAATTTTTCGGTACTTATAATAATTATTCACGTAATATATCAATATCGCTATCGCTATCATCATCTGTTCTAATTATTATTTGTGCTATATTGTTTATATCGATATAGGATTTTTCCACTTTTTTAACATTTGTAACAGAATTTGCCCAACTTTGTGAAGGGGTGTTAAAAACTTCAGTTTCTATAAGCTCAAGTACACTGGAGTTAATAGTAGGGCAAATATTGTTACGATGAATGGCAGATTTCAGTTGGTGCCAAACATGTTCGATGGGATTAAATATACAATGGTATGGTGGAAGCCTTAAAACTGTATGCCCTAGATTTTTTGCATAATTATCACAGAAGTATTCGTTTTGCAGTTTTAAACTTTGTAAAACCTCAATTAATTGCCTTTTGGTGTAATCTTCCTAAGAATGAATGTCATTATAATGCATGTAGTTTTAGTTTGTTGCTTTTGTGTCATGAGGGGGGAGTCTTGGTCAACTGCCTACTATGGTAGCTTGCATTGTCCATAACAATTACGCTATTCGGAGTTATATATTTGGAATTAGCTTGTTTTTGAACCAATCTTCAAATAAATTAGCAGTGGTGTGCTCATGGTAATCCAGAGAAGAATCTTTAATGTTTTTTGCAGACAGAGAAAGTCTATTTAAAATCCATCCGCCTTGCCACTTGAGTCAACTCAACCCTTTTCCGGGGTATCATATGTGTCGAACCTGGTTTCATCCAAGCAAATATCGGCCTTTCGGAACGCCATTCCCGAATTCTACTGGATTCCATTAAAACTTGTCTTTTGTTAATTTTTTTAAATCTAAAACCCATGTGTTGGATACACTTCCATAACGTTGTTTTGCCACGTTTAACGCCGGTTTAATCTTTTTCAAGCCTTCTAATTGAATTATCTAATGTATGCACGCTTTGTTTTCCGTATAACTTGTAAATTTTACACCGTATTATATCTACCTTCGAGGAAATGCCAGTATCGGTTCTTTTTTTCCTCGCTAAAATGGTATTATTCACAATTTTCCATACAGTTGATGTTGGAATTTTTGTTAATGTCGCCGTTTCTTCTAACGTTGCTTGCTTGCTGACCGCACGTTCAATGAGAATTGAGTAAACATCGTTTATAACAGAAAAGTGTTTTCTGCTTTTCGACGGGGTTATCTCCTGAGATACATTGGGCTCGCACATATTTTCGATGACTCACACACGATTAAACAAACGCTATATTACACACGAAGTAAGAATAATTACTAAGCTTAAAACTAACTAGAGTGGCTATATATACAGTCTTTAAAATATAATTTGTTTTATGGGATTAACCCTCTTATTTTGAATCAGGTAAATATCTGTTTAAAATCACCAAACTATTACTTTAATAATGAAATTACGTCTTCCGGATTTGCAGTTTACTTTAAGACATTTTTATGTACGGACCATAATTTACCTGCATTTATTCATTCATTCATTCATTGTTTGTTTATGGCCACCCTGGGATAATCCCATTCAAAGGGAAAGTGTAACTTTCTTATATCTCTGGACAGGCTTCAACTGTAATTTTTTTGCCGCTTCTTCGTGTTCATTGTCTATATGCATATGTATATAAATAAGAGAATTATGTCTGCCTATATTGCTTGTAACAGGGTCGGAAACATGTGAAACCCTATAACCTAGGCATTGTAATTTTTCGTGCTTTTACAGTAGCATGTAATTTAAATGAAATAATTTTGATTTTATGGTTCCTGAAAAAGTATTCGTTCATTACCCAAGCTGATATTTCAATTAAATACCTAGCTTCATACAAACCTAAGGTTTCCTGTATAAAATTAGGTATACCTTTATAGCAAACTCAGTTATTCGCATGTAACACAGAAGATACCACATTTACGCGTCGCCTACAATACTGGAAGCAAGTTTTGTTTTTGTTCTGTCTATGGTAAATGCAAAACAGGCTCCGTAAAACTGCGAAACCGTACACCACTTCCTTGTTTTGGAATACTTAATTATCTGGGTTCGCTCTTTACGCCTGGTTTGTAGCTCTTTAAAGCATCGTAAGAGACCGTGACTGGTACACTTAAATCATTTGCAGCACAGTATAAGACTTATTGGGCAAGGGTCAAATTCTCGTTGGCTAGTTGATTTTCCTCACACATTATTCTTGATTTTTTTCAGATCAGTTCATTCGTAATTCGAATTTTACGTGCCACAATCACCATGCGATGACGTCATGATATCATCAGCTCCCCCTCGAAGTCCTACTCGATCTCGAAGCCAGGCCAGCAGACGCCCCAGGGCGTCAATCCATTCTGATTGTCCTCCGGAAGCTGACACAGATCCCTCCGGGGAAGCCAGTCCCGGTTTGGGTAAACGAAGTGTATCGTTGGTAAGTATTACGTAACTATTACGACAAGCAATTGTCCTTTGCATTGTCAAATATAAATCGCCATTACAACCTAATTGGGAAAACCGAGTAATATTTATATCCACGGTCCCGTGGCGGTTCTACAGGTAAAGAGAACAAGTTCATTGTACGTCCATCACGCGTCTGAATATTACGTAAAGCTAATGCATGATGCTCGAGTAACGGACTGAGCAAAATCTTGTTTCGGATTTTTCTTTTTTAGTTTGTTATTTATTGATATTAAGTCGTGTTCTGTTTCGTGCCTTTTCTTTATTGTCGTTTTGTAATATCAGTTTATTTATTTGCACATCGGCACGTCAATCAAGTTGATAGGCCTGTGGTTTATTTATTTCATTTCCATCGTCAGTTCAGTATTGTGGATTAAATTAAAATAAGAATCATCAAAATGGGATGAAATATCTGTGTTACCAATCGGAGCACTTTTTAGTCTATACTAAAACTAACCGATTTTACTATACAGAGTGTTTCAGAAGTACGATACTTAACTTAAGAACGTGATTCCTTATAATATTCTAAGAGAAAAAGTTCATACGAACGTTTTTGATATACAGGGTGTTGAAGTTTTTTTTAGGATAAATCGGTTTCTAATAATTTTTGTAAACATCCTTCTCCCGATTTTATTGAAATTTGGTACCGTTAATAATAATAAGGGGCTTAATTAGATTAGATTACTTTGATTAAGTCCAATGGCGTCCCGGAGAGCACTTTAACGAATATTATTGACCAGAAAATATAGGCCACTGATTTTTTTCTAATGTTGATATGTTTTTCGGATTTACCAAGTAAGAGTACACGTTTTTCTTCCTCGACTTGTTTCGTATCTTGTTTCGTTTTTAAGAGAAAAAATAGAAACCACTTTATGTACAAAAAATACCTATGTATTTCAAAATTAATTAAAACGTTTAAATTAAAAATAAAATATTTGTTTTTAAATAATGATACAAAAAAATTCAACAGCTAATCAAAGCGAAATGTTGAAATGGCCACCTTCTGATATAACGCACGATTGCAATCGTCTCTCTATTGATCCTCTCACACGTTCAAAAATGCCTGCATTATTTCGTATCGCATTGCAACTTTTAATAATTCGAATTCTTAAGTTGTTTTCATCTAGTACAGACGTCTTGTATACAGAGGATTTAGGTAACCCCATAATTAATATCAAAATCAAAAAGAAATCAAAATCTTTATTTGGTACTTGCAAAATGCAGCCATCTAGGACAAAAAAATAACAATAAATAAGTATAAATAAATATATAAGTGACAACATTACACTAAGTATATACGGACATTTTAAACGCTAAAAACATTCATCTATATTGTCATTTAAGAATTCTGATACTGAGTAGTAACTTTTTTGGATAAGGAAGCTCTTAAGTTTAGTAAGAATGAAAGGAAGAGTTACGTTTATATTTGTTCTCGCTGCTTCCTATAAACATTATCAACTTATATATATAAATACATGGAAACGTCATAATTTTTTGATCTTTAAAAATCGGTCTGCAGCTATCGGTAGGTTTTAGGTTAAATATAAGTATTATGATTCGTTTTTGGGCTACAAATATTCTGTTGGTCTCAGCTGCACGTCCCCATAATATGACGTTATAATTTAAATGGCAATATACTAGTGAATAGTAAACATTTATAAGAGCTTCCTTCTCGATTATATGTTTTAACTGTAAAATAGCAAAGTATGCTGAATTAATTTTCTTACAAATATAGGTTGTGTGATGTGTCCAGGTCAAGAATTGGTCCACATACAATCCCAGAAATTTACATGCTTCGGAAGTTTGAATGAGATGAATGTTTATACTGGGGGAATTATTTCTACATCTAAAGTTAATACACACTGTTTTTTGGACATTTAAGATCAGATTATTTCTGTCACACCAGTCTTTAAAGTCTCTAATCACACTTTCTATCACCTGTTCGAGTTCCTCCGGAGTCCGCCCCGAGATCACCACAGAGGTGTCGTCAGCGAACATGACGATGTCGCCATTATTTATGAACTTAGGCATATCATTGATAAAGATTAAAAAAAGTAATATAGTCTAGAGCTTGCACAAGTTGAATATGGTATAGGTATAGTTAATAAAGATGCAAACAGTTGATGCATTTGTTTGAAGTTGCACTGCTACCTTCCTGGCACTAGTTGAAGGATCGTCTTCTATCACTCTAAGTATAGCCTATAGCCTTTTCTAACTCAGGCGTGGTTACTGTTGCAGGTCTGCCAGGAAGTTCCGTACTACGTTTAAAACTCCCAGTCTCACTCAATCTTGCATGGAGCTGTCTAATTGTTTTGGCATATGGCAGTACTCTGTTTGAATAACGTTCCTGTAAATTTCGCCGAGAGCCTTCAGCATTTCCATTTGTTTGGCCATAGTTGAAATGCATCTGGGCCATTTCAGCATTAGTAAACTTATTCATTATTGACTTGTTATAGACAAAACAGGTAAATTAGACATCAAAATTTGCCTTTACCTCATATTCTAATTAACCTTGAAATACATAGGTATTTCTTTTTCTATATGCAATAAGTGGTTCTTATGTTTTCTCTCGAAAACGAAGCAAGATTCGAAAACAATTTAAGGAAAAAAAAAAGTTGTGCTGTTAGTTGGTAAATACGAAAAAAAATATCGAAATTGGAAAAAAGTCAGTGGCGTACATTCTCTTATCAATTATATTCGTTAAGATGCTCTCCGGGACGCCACTAAGAAAGAGTTTTGTATTAATTTATGATAATCCGTAAATACTTTTTCCTGCGGTTCAGTTAGGATGATAAAATATTTGCGGATTATCTTTAATATTTTTTTATCCTACTTACGAAATCGTTTTCAACTGTACCTGATCTAACCTTAGCTATTATTCAACACCATGGGTGTGTCGTAACCCAAAATCATTTAAAAACCCATCAAAACTCGCCTTTGTGAAAAGTCGTATCAATGATGACCACTAATGGTACAATTAAATCCAATGATTTACACTCATATCTACCCACAAGTTGGGTAATGTAACATAATTGGTATAACCTCTTTTCTGCCGTATTTTGAAACGTCGACGTCGCAAAATTTTAAATAAAGACCAAACATGATTATCTTAAAAGATTTTAGTGACCGGCTGTAAAATTGATAATTATGTACATTTGCGGTCATTAAATCTTGAGCAATTAATTTACTCAATCTTGACTTTCTCTGAATGTTTTATGAATTTTAGTAAATATACCTTAATAATAATAATATCAACGATAAAAGTTTTCCACATCAGGCTTAAAAATACGACGTAAAAATGATTTAAAAAAATGGGATTCAGTTAACATAACATGTCGTGTGTATACCAAACCTTAAAAACTTTAACGTAGAAGCTATTAAATATTTAAATTAAATTTTAACGAATTTCTCGGATATTGCTCTCGTACCACTATGACTTGCAGCTCTTCGTGCATGGCAACATATTGAAGATCATAATATTCCTATTTATGACTAATAAAAAGAGACCATATTATCTCAGTTGTTCGGTAATTAGACTTTTTGACTGCCAGTGCTGTCTATTTTAAGGCGCGGTATTTCACGTTATCACAAAAGGAGAAAATTCTTCTTAGAATTTAGTGGTTTCGATTCTAATAAAGGTTTTGTATGATGTCGATTTGAGCATTTGCTATCGGAGCGTGCAGCTGCTATCTGAGAATGTCAATCTAAATGTGTCTATAATGTTTGCCATATTCTCAAAAGTGCTGAATTTCTTCATTCTAAAGAGTTGTCGCACTAAAATTGAAAAACGGATTACCTAATACTCTGAAAAAGATTAATATGGGAGCCCGCATTGTCCAGAACCGATTTAGGGACCCTTATTGACAGGAATTTGACTGACGATCTTGTACGATATCTTGCCACGCATTATACCCAATTTCAGAAAACCCTGATGCATCGAAAAAATTTTTTGTGGTATCAACGAGGCCAATAGGATAATAGTCAGGAGGTTGATGCAGGCCATTTTCAACATTTGCTAGTATAACTCTTGCACTTTGTCGTCCTTTTTGCTAATTTTGCTATGTTTAAGTGAAAATGCAGTTTTCCTCCAAGATATAGTATTTTTCAGCTAAGAAAAATGTTAGTTGAGGTTAGGTTTAGGTTTTATGATATATATCACTTTCTAGTTACTTTTATTTTAGGTGTACGTTAATAATTTTCTAAAAAATTTTAAAAAGTCCTATATTGTCAATTATTTCAATACTGTGTTAAAATCAAAATAATACCAGATAGCCAATGTGGCTTTAGAAAGGACTTTAGCACCTCTGTCGCTCTTGTTAACATCACAGATGATATAATGGCAGCAATTGATAAAAAGATAAGCACAGCGTTAGTTTTTCTAGATTTTTCAAATGCCTTTGATGCCCTTAATCATTCGCTCATGCTGGAAAAGTTAAAATATTATGGCTTTGAAGAATCATCCTTACATCTTATTACATCATATTTTAACAACAGGTTTCAACAAAGTGTCTATAAAAACAATTACTCAGAACAAATTAAAATTTTGTCTGTTGTGCCTCAAGGATCTATTTTAGGGCCTCTACTCTTTATTATTTATACTTCTGATCTTAAAATTCCTAAAGCATTGTAAGGTCCAGGCATATGCGGATGACACACAAATTTTCCTTCATTTTGACTGCCATGACTATATAAACGCATCAAATTTACTAAACGAAGATGTGAATGTGTTAAACAAGCTTTCTTTGGACCACAATTTGAGGTTAAATCCATTATGCTTTGTGGGAGTAAAAATAACGTTAACTTTTTTAACTGAAATATCAATATACTTATTGATGGTGTTGTGCTCCCTGCGGTTAAGACAGCCAAAAACTTGGGAATAATACTGGATAGTGAATTAGGATTTAGAGAGCATGTAAAGAAACTAATTCAAGGGTCATATCTGTCCCTTAGAATATTATACAACAAACGTCATATCCTTAATTTAAAATTTCGGAAACTGCACTGTGAGAGTCTCGTTTTATCAAGTTTTCACTACTGTGACTTCATTTGTGGGCCATGCCTTGATTTGGCAGATAAAAATAGAATACAGAAAGTACAGAATACATGCTCACGCCTTATTTCTGGACTTCGAAAGTTTGATCACATTTCTCACACATTCAAATATCTCAATTGGTTAGTAATGAACAATCGTAGAACTTTATATTTAGGAAATTTCTTGTTTAAAATTCTAAAAAATCCTAGCCTGCCTCTTTTCCTAAAAACTAAATTTGTTCTCGTGATAATATCCATTCTCGCCACATTAGGTTCCCTAACAGAATGACGATGTCTCACCATCAAAGTGCCATGTTTCAAAGGTCATTTACATATCACGCTGTAAAATTGTATAACTCCTTACCCGACGAATTAGCTCTTCTTAATAGTGATACATTTAAATTGCAATATAAAAAATATTTATGTAATTCTCACGGACTTCGTTCAAATGCTGTATTATTTTCGCTAGTAGTTCTTCTCTAGTATTTGCTGCTGTTAAATAAACTAATTATTTTAGATTGCTCTTTTAAATGTATAAAAAAAGTCTAAAGGATTTCGGTCTGGAGGCCTTGGTGGCCATAAAGCAGACCCACCTCGACCTATTCATCGAGGGCCAAAGACGCTTGTTAAATATTGACGTACTATACAGTTATAATGAGGTAGAGCACCATCATATATGTACCACATTTGCATTATTCTATCAAGAGGCACGTCTTAATAATTATCCATCCAATAAATTGTTCAAATTTTGCTGCAAAAATTGTAAATAAATCTCACCATTGGGTCTTTCTTCCAAAACAAATGGGCCTATAAGGTTATTTCTGATAATAAAATTTAGATTTAGGTTATGCTGCAGTGCAAACCAGTTGGAGTATTGAAGTCTTGCTGGATAATCATCTGGAGACATAGCGTGTACTTTTTAAACATAGTACAAGTAAAGTAACTGTTTCATGTAGAACCCATTTTTTAACATTGTTTTGTGTCGCGACCTTTCTTATGCTGTTTAAAGGGTCGTCAGCAATATCTTACAAAGTTTGTTCCTCTACGTGAAGGTCTCGTGCTTTCCTGGAAGGTCCCTCGCCGCCACGTCTGCGTAAGAATATTCTGCCTTAAATTATTTTTATTTGAAGGTGGTTTTGACAAATTCCGTTGATAGTAATTCATGATGTAGGTGTTAACAATAACAATCTGATTTTTACCTGTTTGTATTTAACATTAGTAACTTTTAAGTGTTTAAACCGATTTATCTCGAAAACCGCCAGTTTTATCGAAATAAATTAAGTGTGCGGACTCACGTTTGTAACAATGGGGTACACAAAACTTTAATCTATATCTCCACAAATCGACTGGTTCAAATTTGTTGAAAAATTGAAAAATAAAATCCTTTTTGAATTTTACTGCATTATTTCTTTATTAAACGACTAATAACACTCCTCCTCTCTTCACCCTAGCATGGGCTACAAACGATAACAACTTTTAACGTGATGGCTTTATCCACTCACGGAGTGGCGGCGACTTAACTCTGTAGAATTCCACCTGACACTCTAACACTTTCAACTAGTTTTACCAACTTTAACGTGATGGCTTTATCCAGTCACGGAGCGGCGGCGACTTAACTCTGTAGAATTCCACCTGACACTGATTTGTTTACAAACAACAGAATATAATATAACCCTATCCAAACACCTTGACCAATCAGATCTTAACACGTCGAAACCAAGATGGCAACGTCTATATCAGGCCACTGTCGATCGGCCAATCAGAATAGCTTCTCCTTGTTACTACGCACGTGGCTTATGTCGTACTTAGAATTGCGCTTTAGAGAATATTATAAAATAGCAGACAGTTTTTTACATCATGATTTACCTCGAACGTATGTTATGGATTTGTACACCGATGCCACCACTTAGATATGCGATATAAACTTAGTACTTTAGCACGACGTTGCCGCTTGGCTTAGTATTACATTACATTATATCCCTTAAGATTGATTTCAACCTTGTTACTTTCCTACTGGGTCACGACAGAAATATGAAGTGTGCCCCAAACATTAAGAGTATCTTATTTGAAGAGGCATGACCAAAATATTTAAAAAATCAGTTTTCAGCTCTGTAAAATTAAACCTGTCAAAGTTTTGGCTCAACGAGTGTGGTGGCAAGTCCGTTCCTGACTTCCCTTACGATGTAAAACATATACTGTATTATTGTTTAATGACTCTTTATGGTCTCTATAAAATATAAAGATTTTATTAAATTATACAAGTCGGGTCAGGAGTTAGAGCCAAAAAAGTAAATCGCTGGGTACCCCTTTGGGTCTCTGTTATATCCGTTAAGGGGCACTTTACGAATTTGTTTCTATGACAAATTATTTTGACCTTCTCTGTATGCTCCCCAGTAATTAGAAGCTACTTACCGGATACCCTGTATAGTGATACATAAAAAAAATCTATGCAATGTTCAAAAATGAAATAAAAAAATTCACAGTCCTTTACAAAGATGCAACCGGGGAGGACATTAAAAATGCCGAAGCAGAGTGCAACGCTTGTGACTATTGTGAAATTTGAGATCTGCGAAAACTCATAGATTTGAATGTAATATTTAGGTAGTTGGTATAAGTATTTATTGATTCATAATATAAAAAATAGTAAAATAAAGGTTATAAACTCTAACGCGCCTCTAACTCTCGACTTGGTCTGATCCCGTCGTCCTTCGTCCCTTCTCCCTTCCCCGTCATCCTCGGGCCACCGGCTCGGCGGCGGCGGTTTGCGTAGTTCCGCTTGTGGATCATTTTAATTCGGTGTCGTTAGACTGTGTGACGTATGGGACAAATGCAACACAAGAATTTCGTTGAATTCCGTACCCATACTAACGTGCCCGTGCGATAATATAAACATTTTCAATGTTAAAATAAATAAAGTGAATTATCGTAACTAATTTTCGGGTCACCCAAAGATACCCCAACAAACAAAGGAAATTGACTGGTTTAAGTTGGGATTTTAAATCAATTAGTTCCATCCTTTATGACCTCATCTAAGGAGTGAAAGAAACATCGAGTCCCAACCGACAATATTACTTAAGAAACGCCATTGTACATTCGCTAAATAATATTTTATTAAGATTATTATGTCGGGTTGATTACAAAATTATAGTGTACAGCTTGCTTATAAAAACAAAAGATTCGCGAGGAACTGATAAGTATGATATATAGTGCTGTAACTTTGGTACTATATTTCTATAAAAACCCAGCGCAAGAGCTAGTTATTTATGGCGTGGTTTATTCCGTCAGAGACTTACGCTGTAATTATTTTACTGGGTATTATTTTGTGCGTGTTTGAACAATAAATTACGGTACATAGTCAAATTGTCGTGGGAAATGAAATTCGTTTGCTCAAATAATAATAATAATTATACCTAATTTTTGGTTCGGTATAAAATATATTTAAAATTCTCATAAATCCTGCACCTTTTTACAGACTTATCAGAGAAATCTTTATGAATAATAGATACTTAATTACCTACATCTGCTGGGGATAAAAAAAAAGAAACGTGCGCTAGAGAAGACTTATTCGCAACATGTATTTCTTGCGCCCACTTTAATCGGTATGATTTTTTTTTTAAATCATGATTAATTTAAAAAAGAGTTTTAACACTTAAAATGTATTTGTTCGCACAAAAAATATAACCCAGACGCATTTTTATGTGGTGTTATTTATTATTTTATTATAATAATCGAAGAGAACAAACAGCCTGGTTATTACAAAAATAAAACTTTAAACAAAAAAAAAATATAAAAAACCTAAGTGTTATAATGTTTAAATAGAAATACTAGTTTAGCTGCTTTGTCACTGCCAAGTCTGTTCCTTATATCTGAAAGTACGAATCCATAAGTAGAAAACATCCTTTCGATATCAGCAGACGATGCACAGGTACACAAACCAGAAATTACTATAGGAAGCACTTGCTTAATTTCTGAAATATCTTCTTGAGATCTCCACCACTGTACTGCTGTTACATTTTTTATTATTTTCTGTGAAAACAGAGTTTTGTGAAAAGGGTCCGACTTAGCTTCCAACTTAATTAGTAATGGTAATAATCATGTGTCTGCAAAATATTTGGAAACAATGTGTACAGCATCTTTCTTTTCTTCAGCTAGTAATGGATATTCTTCTTTGTTTATTGTAGGATCCGAAATATACGCCAAAAAGTGAAAGGGGGTTAGAGCTTGAACATATCTGTTCCTAAATAATTTATATTGACGCAAGCTCCTTTCTTCTTCAAATTCAAAACTGTTAAAAATAGCCAGTAACTTTTTCCATATGTAAACTGCTTGAGATAAAAATGCACCTTTTTGTTGCATTCCATCCAGTGCTATAGAAATTGGTTTTAGCAACTGTAGAAAATCTTCAGCCATCCTTTTAATACAGATATCTGAAACTATTTTAAAAATCACTGGATCAATTTGATCTTTATGCTCTTCACATATTAATACAAATTTTGGCCACTCATTTACATAGATCTCAAGACAATCTGAAAGTGTATTCCATCGAACATCCTGAGGTACGACCAATTTCTTGCCCCCTTCTTCTTTATACCAAGTATTTGGCAAATTGGGATTTCTGAAGTATTTCACAATATGTACTATATTATGTTCTTTTTTCTGCGATGCTTCTAAATCTTTGGAGAGCAAACTAAGTAAGTGTGCCGAACAACCATATGTAATTAGGGGTAATTGGACGACTCGGTAATTTTTTTCTTCATACTGACCATGTTGCTCGCATTATCTGTAACAATACTGGTAACTTTACAGTTATATTCATTTTTGCACATAATTATTTAGTTAATAGCCAATTCGGCAAGATATTCAGCTGTATGGGGATGACCAGATGTATCTATGCTTTCTAAAAGAACACTGTTTCCATCCTCTGCAGTCAAAACGACAGAGATTATCGGCTCATTATGTATATTGGACCATCCATTTAAGGACATGCAAACAGATTGTCCAGATAACTTGTTAAAACAATTAGATTTTTTTTCTTTAAATATTTCATTCAAGAGCGTTGATGATAACTGAAATCTAGATGGTGGAAGGTAACCAGGTCTTAGCGTTTCTATGGCCTTTCGAACCTCTTTATTTTCTATAGCTCTAAAACTGCAATTCGTTGCGTAAACGGCTTTGGCTATTTGTCTGTCCAATTCTTTTTTCTTATCTTGTCCAGTTCGCACAACAAAAGAATCCAAATGACCGCTACTTCCACTATTTTCACGTCCCCCTACACTTCCCTTTTCACATTTATCGCTCTTCTGTTTCTTTGCCAACTGGATAATTTCACTCTGGCTAGTTCCAGGCTGTGACTGACAATCACCATGCAGAGTTTCAAGACCACAGCTGATATCACTAGTTTCACTTTTGCAGGTTTCCCAATGACTTTTTAGTCTGTCCACTAGACCTTGCAATTCTTTACCACACTTTTTACATACTGCTCTAGAACCTAGTTTGCCCACCACTTTATTTTTTATGAAATGCTGCCAAACACTAAATTCCTTTCTGCCCCGGCTTGTCATGAGTTCAAATGTTTTAATAGATTAACCCCTAAAGCAAAAATATTACTAATAACTAAAATAAGTGCGTATCGTTTATATAGCCGGGCGTTTTCTGCAATTTATTACAAGTTTCGACAAAGCGGCAAACTTGCAATACTGCGCGGACGAAATTTTCACGTTAATACAAGTTTCGACAAAGGCGCAAACTTGCAAAAACTACGCGAACGAAATTTTTATGTTAAAACTTCTCCAGTTTTGCTTCGAATCTGTACTATTCCTGCCTAAAAATATTTGTTTACCTAACAAAACAAAATATAAGCAGTTAGAAATATTTAAAAATAATAATATTGTAAAAGCTTGTAAATTTTTTTGAAAAATTAAAAGAATCATGATTTTTATTAACCCTGCACTTGAGTCGTCTTAACCCATTTAGCACTGAAACTATTTATTTTTAAAAATCATTAATTTTTTTGTAGAAGTTAGTCTATTAGATATAATGATAAAAAAAATCTCAAAATATTGCGAATGATCAAAACGTGCTGTCCTTCTAAAAGGCTGGTAGGGCTATATACTACTTAAAAATAGGTGCAGATTAAATATTTCATTTTGCCTTTAGTAAAGTAATACATTAATTTGTGTGATAGTTTATGAAACAATCCTTGGGATGTAATCCAACATCACATTTCTGGCATGTAAAATTAGATTTTTTGTGGCACACTGCCCATCTTCGCTAATTATCGTTGTACAAGATTAGGTGGTTTAATCTGTCGTATCGAGAAAACTCATTGTAGGAGGCTTTGAAGGGCCTCTTTTCTAATTCTCTTATGAGTTTCAAGTTGCTCTGTTGCTATAAATTCTAGCAGATCAAGCTTTCCATTATTGTGCTTGCGCCAAGAGTTTTGCACAGCCATGTCTATGCAATGAGCAAACGGAGGAAAATACCACTTTTTTCCTCTAATAGAAACCCTGTAATCACCCACGTTTTGATCACTTCTGTCCACACCTCGCATATTTTCGTTGTTGAATTTAATGAGTTGTGGTTGGTCTACGTAGATGTATTTCTTTTCTGCTTGTAAAAAACGTTTAACTTTACTCACTGGTAGGACTGTAAGGGCATTTGAAGCTACATTTACCACGTTATTATCATTCCACTTACAAATAACTATTTCAATGTCAGCCAAAACATACTCAAAACTACCTCGTTCTGTTTTTTTTTTTTCATAATGGCAGTATTGGGTAGCTTGTGGAATGCGGTTCTCCCTCAGCTTTCCAGTGGCTCGTATTCTTCTAACTTTTAATTTTTTAAAAAGAGAAAGTGCAGTAAAGTAGTTGTTAAAATATAAACGAAATGACTCGTATGGAAGCTCCTTTGGAATATCAGCATATTGTAACTCCACAGACAAATCCAAGTCCCATATGTTTGTACTTCTCAGGCAGTGTACCGGGTGTTCCACCTAAGGAGATAATCGGCTATATCTCAGAAAGTTATAACACTAGGACTTTGGGAAAAAATATATATCGTTAAAAGCGGTCAAGAGAAATTGCTGGAAATTATTTTCAAGTTCGAAAAATTACCGCTAGGGGGCGTAAGAGAACTTTCAAAATAGAAATGCCGATTTTCTCTTGATTTTTCTTAATAAAAATATGTTAAAAATCTAAGCATTGTATTCTTCATAATATTATGCAACTTTATGTTAGGAATCGTTTTTTTCTATTTTCAATAATAAAGTGGTGAGAGAAGGTCAAACTTTTTTTCTTTCAAACGCTGATATCTCTGCTTTGGATAAACCGATTTTATTTAACTTGGTCTTGAAAAAAAAACCTTTTTTTCCTCTACACGTGGATCTATTAACTATACCATAATGATTCTGATAGTGGCCACTAGATGGCGTTTTTCCGTAATTCCTCAAAGAATTAGGATTTTCTCAAAAAAATCAAGTGTTATGATATGACTTTGTCATCATATTTTATTTTAGGCTTATAAAGGCTATTAAATAGTGGAATATAAAATCCAGGTTCGTATTTAAAATAAAAAAGTTGATGATGGTCGCTCGAATCCGAAATGTCGGATTAAAAAACTGACCCCATCGGCATGTAGAGGAGGAAAAGTTACTATCAGGAACTGAAAACCGCAACGTGATATCTTTTGTTAAACCAGAGATTTAATTGATTAATTAATGTTTTAAAAAACGGCCTATTTTTCCATATTAATTATTATTATCCCTAATTTCTCTAATTACTTGGAGAACCTTGAAGGGGTCAAAATGAACAATATAGCCAAGCCCCAAAGCTCCAACCCAAGATTTGTACCCCCACCGAATTGGTTTTCTTCTAATAAATTGTTTTCCAATGTGGCCGCCAAAATAAGGAATCATGGATTCATCGCTGCTGTGATTTTCCTCAACTGAGGCATCATCAAAAAACTTTTTATTTAAAATATTAAAGAGAGGTCCCATTTTTGAATATTTGTCTTTCTTGTCCAGCTGTGTATTGTCGTTGCAATGGATATTGATCATAATGTACTGAATTCTATCTCGCGAAATCGCTTTACACACCAATTCATTATTGATATCGTTTCAATTTTGCCAAAACATTTGTTTTATAGGAAGAGGTACATATCCACTGACTGAGAAGAAGAACTGCAATAAAACTAAGTAGTTCATTGGAACTAATATCACCGGCCCGATTTTCTTGCTGGGCTATTAGATAAATATAGTAATTGATGTATTACGTCTTCATCAAAAAATAACTTAAAAGTTGTTGCAGGTGAGAGATTGTTCATTACTTCAACTACGGGTTTCCAATCAGAAATAGGCATTGCCTCTTGGTTTGTATAATTAAATTTTTTAATTTGTTTTGGTTACAATTTTAAATAAATAAAAATTTGAAATACAAAAATTCAAAGTTTTCCCAGTAGAGTCCAAATGTGCAATTATATGCAGGGTGTTCCATTTAAAAAAGTAAGTAATCTCTATGGCAACCAAACCAGAGATGACAGAAAAATTTATGAAGGTAGAAATGTGGGGAATAATTTACTCAACAACTTTCATTTCTAAAACTTTCATATAGGTCACTTTTTCGCATACGAGGTCATTCAAAAGTTACAGGCATTATGCGCGACTTTTTTGCCACTCTGTATGTGAGCCTGCCTGAAACTTTATCTAAGAAAAAAACTATAACAAAAGGTAAATAAAAATATTTAATGCATTGTATAAATTTATCTTTTAATAATAATCTGACTTCACTATTTTAGATATCTGTTTTATTGTTTTTGGTTTTTGTCTTTGATTTTGATGTGAATGTATCTAGTGTAAATGTATGATTTGCACATATATTGAAAGTTATTGTCTTTGCTTTTACGTCAAGCACACTCTTCAAAAATACTGGAGAATAATTATTCGTCATTTTTTTAATAGACCCACAACCTTTCAATAACGTTGAAAACTAAACTAGGTACTATGAACCTATATAATTTAATAAATAAATTAATTTATAGGTTATTTCGATGACTCTTCGCTGTGTCAACCATTAAGAAATCGAGTTATACTTTATCAAAATAATAAGATGTATTAAAATAAATAAATAATGATAATATAATATTATTATTTCGAATTTCATCAAAAGCAGAATACTGTTGTAAGGGTCACCTTTAAACATAAATGTATTATAATTGGCATACCAATCTCTTGTACTTAACAATGCGAAAAACGTACTTTGCCTCGACATAATACGATTACAATGAAAATTTGCGATTAATACAATGAGATTTATGAGCTTGTCAATGGGGCAAAGGTTGTCCCACGTTCCGCAAGGCGCCAGATCATTATGATCCCTAGGTTATGACCTAAAATGCAAATGGGGTTATGGATATTTATGTTAATATAGTTGTCTTAATTCTGATGTATTGCACAACATAATAATACAGTAGTATTTGGTATTATAAGACCTCCAAACAGATTTTAGCATAGCTTTGTTATTGCTGACTTTATTAAATTTGAAGAGGTGTCATGAAATCATATGAAAAATAAATTGAAAGGAAAAGAAACTAAAAAAAATGATCTCAATATTCCTATTACATATTTAATAGTAATCCTTCAATATATTTTTTTTTTATTAAAGTCTGTTTTTTAAAATTAATCATAATTCTCGTAATTAACACAACAGGAAGTTCTCGCCGGTATTTTAATGGTATGCTATTTTTTGATAAACAATCTTCTATAAAGTTGTAAAATAATGATCATAAATGCATTACGGTTAGAAAAGTAATACAGATGGAAGTATTTTTATATCCTTTATAAGTTACGATGCGTATTGACATCGGTAATATATGTTTAAACGTATACAATTATGAATTTCCGTATGTTATTATTTAGTACCATGCATGCACGTGTGATCTGCGACTTTTCCCATGATTTATTTATGTTAGATTGGAGATGGATGGAAACGGTTAAATTTATGAAGATTTATGAACCTTTATTTATTTATTTTATTTAAATCATTTAAATTTAAAAATAATTCTTTTTACATTTTGACAGAGCTTCTTGATCATAACTCCTAACCCATAAGGAGTTACAAATTAATCTTCCACTTCACTGCATAACGATTGGCCCAACTACACGGGACCACAAAATTAACCGGATGAAAGAAATTTTGCTTAGATTCAATCTTAAATAACTTTAAAGTTTTTTTACCAAGTTCGATAATTTTTTGACATGTTGCAGATGCTATCGTCTTCATCATGTTCTGTTATTGTTTTTACGAACAGTGTAAATGGTCATGTTGACATACAGTGTAACACGCGAAATTGCATTTTACATTTAATTTCTGAACATCCTGTGGAAAAATTTAAGAACTGATTGTTTTTTGTACGACATTTATAATATCTTTTCTTAACAACCTGTTTTCTGATTCATCCCTCGATTATTAAAGGAAAACACAGGTTTAAAGGGAATAATGCAATAATTCTTTATTAGCCAAAAAAAATCAAAAAATAACATGGGTGATAGTGGTATTAGGATTATTTGATTATAATCGAGAATATTCTTCACGAGCCTGATTAACAGTTCTCATCCTTTCAGGCATAGATTCAATTAAAGCAGCAACCGCGTCTTGCGATATCTGGCTGCCACTTGTTTGTCAGTCCCTGTTCTAACGCAACCAAAGTTTAAAACTCGCCGTAGTTCTGCCTAACTCTTCTTTCTAGTGTATCCCACATATGCTTAATAGGGTTCAGATCCTAACTTCTTAAGGGCCAGTCCAATACTTGAACGCCAACATCGTTTAAATATTGCCTTGTTATTTGTGTTGTATGCAGTCGAGCATTGTCGTGCATTAAACTAAAATTTTCTCCTATAAAATGCGAATATGGTACCACATGTTCTTCTAAGCACTGTCTCATGTATTTATCAGCGTTAATACCCTTCCGAAGTGTAATGAGGTCTGTACGGGCTTCCAAAGAAATGCCGCCCCACACCATGACTCCTCTACCACCAAATTGCATTCTAAGAGAGAAACAACATTAAGAGTATCGTTCTCCGGGCCTTCTCCACACTCTTTGACGTCCGTCAGGTGAATATCGCGTAAAACGAGACTCGTCTGTAAAGGGAACGTTTTGCCAGTCGTTCATGTCCCAATCTGCATGAGCTCGAACAAATTCAAGGCGCTGCCTTCGATGACCTACTTCTAATAGAGGTCCTAATGCAGGTACATGAGATGTTACATTCTATTCTCTCAACCTTCTGCGTACGGTTTTAGATGAAACTAAGGCACCATGAACATCTGCCAATCTTATAGCTAAAACCAGAGCAGAGGCTGTCCGCTCTCGAAAAACCTGAAGACAAAGAAATCGATCTTCAAGTGCCTTTGTGCCTCTTCGTCTTCCCGGCCCGGGTCTTCTCAAGTAAGAACCAGGTTGTCTAAATGTTTGTGTCGCATTAGATGACCATCATCTTGTAAAGCAACGGCTTGTGCCAGTTCTTCTGGTCTCATCTTTAATTTACATAAATACAGTTATCGTTTACAGAACAGTTTCAATACACAAAATAACCAACAACTTACTTAACAAACGCTAGAAGTACAGCAATTAATAAATCTGTAATTTCTTGACAAGCCATGGTGCCATGGAAACTGGATTCAGAAAGACGAAGCTAACTTTACAAATTAATTTTTTAATTTTTTGTTGGTAATAAAGGATTATTGCATTATTTCCTTTAAACCTGTGTTTTTCCTTTAATAATCCAGATATCGGTATGAATCAAAAAACAGGTTAGTTAGATGGGACTTAAAAATGTCGTGCAAAGAAACATCAATCAGTTCTTAAATTCTTCTACAGGATGTTTAGATATTAAGCGTAAAATGCAATTATTTATGCTACCCTGTATGTCAACATGTCGATTTACACTGTTCGTAGAAACGATATCAGAACATGATGAAGACGACAGCATCTGCAATATGTCACAAAATTATCGAACTTGGTTACTTGGTAAAATAATTTAAAAGTTATTTAAAATTGAATTGAAGCAAAATGTTTTTCGTCCAGTTAATTTTGTGGTCCAGTGTAGTTCCACTAAACTAATTCCTCTTAAATCGTATGTTAATAAAATTGTGATCAACACGTGTTATTTATTTAATTTTAATCCAAAAGTATGTGACATCTTATTAATATGAAGCTATTAACGAACTTAAGTCTGTTACGTAATTTTAAATAATATTTTGTCCCAAGGATAGAATGAAGATTGGCTTCGATGCGCCTTAAATGATTATTTAAATTTATTTTACAGTTTTTAAATACTGCTGGTCAAAAATGAATGTGGAAACATCTATTAATACTTAGTTAAAAATAAAATTAAATCACTGTAAACCATAATTACATTCATTAATTATATTTTTCAGACCACTCTACAACCAACAGTGCCCAGAATGGCCCAGTTAGAAACATTGGAAGCAAGAGTAAGTAAATATTTTTAAGAAGGAATACTTTTTGTCCGCCAGTCCATCTGCGGAGTATCTCAAAAATCACTGACCTCAATAAAGTTAAATTTGGTACACACACATATTTTATGTGAATGCAGTGGAAGACTTCTCAAAAGAAATTCTAAAAAACATACTTTCTCTGTGTAGTAAAGTATGTTTTAGCAGTTGTGGTTGTTGAGAGTTGTAATATTTACCACTTTTGCTGGGTTGCGTGATACCATGATAGGTGGTTTTTGCAAACAGAAGCCGTTTAATTTATGCGGTTAAAAAGGAGAGTGCATGTCATTTTACATACAATAGGCATTCTCTTTTTTGCCTTGTTTACGATGCAAAATGCCCATGTTCTGTATACGTATACATCGCGTACATATGTAATATGTAGGTACTGTTATTCGCAGAAG
This sequence comes from Polydrusus tereticollis, assembly GCA_963920685.1. Lineage (NCBI taxonomy): Eukaryota > Metazoa > Arthropoda > Insecta > Coleoptera > Curculionidae > Polydrusus > Polydrusus tereticollis. The sequence goes on from OY987328.1 coordinate 142,126,352, forward strand.
TCTAAAACTTGCATTATTCAAACAGTAGGGTGTAAAAATATGAAATAATAATATACAGGGTGTTTATTAAACATTGGCAAAAATTGAAAGGGTTATTCCCTGGACTATTCTAAGAATATTTTGTCATTTGATGATTTTTGAAAAACTGCTTTGTTTCAAAGGTACAGAAAAACCTGGGAAATCATTAATAATTTAAGGGGCAAAAAGAACATATTAATTACGAAAATTTTAAATGATTTTTACTGTACAATTGGGGAAAAATTAACTTCACACTTAAGACCTAAAAAAGAGCCTCTTGAGTATCTAAGAGGTGTTCATATTAGTAATGGATTCTTAATTGATGTTACAGATGCAAGTGAGGAAAAGCAAGTTTTTAAGGAATAAAAAAATAAGTGTTCTGCAGGATATGATGGAATTTCTGTAAAAATAATGGAGAGTTTGCCTGAGACGGCCTTGCATGCGCTTGCATACTCCATTAATGAATCATTCAGGACGGCCGAGTTTCCATCATGTCTTAAACGAGCGGTTGTTATTCCATTGTTTAAGGGAGGTGATTCTACTGATCCTTCCAGTTTCCGACCGATTTCTCTCCTGTCAACACTCTCAAAAGTAATTGAAAAACTAGACAAAAAAAGAGTAATGAGATTTTTGGAGGATCAGGGCATTCTGAGTCCTGTTCAATTTGGCTTTGTATCGGGTAAAAGTACAGAAGACGCTATATTTTCCTTGCTCCACGATATTTACTCTAACATAAATAGTGGTGAGGCGGTTGCGGCTATATTTTGTGATTTTTCGAAAGCTTTCGATTGTGTGGACCATGAAATATTGCTGCAAAAGTTACATTGCTATGGTTTTGATCAGCTGACAGTTAAGTGGTTTTCTTACTATCAGGAAATTTCCTGCACGCCAGCATGGTGAAGTGAAGTATCTTTGAGCTGTAATATCCTCTAATTAGCTAATACAATGTAATTTCAACATAAATACTTCACTTCTAGTCGAGATGGTGAGAATCCAGTTTTAATTTTCTTAATCTTCTTTTTCAATCATAAAATTATGTTCATTTTCTACCCCCTTTAACCTACTAATTTTGTTAGCCAATACTCCAGGCATGGTTGGATGAAGCATCTTTGAGCACCTATCTACATTATTTTCCTCTAATTAGCTACAAACCTACATAATTGCTTCACCACCTGCCCATTGGCTTCAAATTAATAAATTCCAACCTTAAAAGTAGTATAATTCTCATTTCATTTATTGTTTATCTCCTAAGAATGTGTTTTCAAGCCTAACCCAATATTTTGTTGTCCACACCCTAGACACGGTGAGATGAAGCATCTTTGAGCACTTCACTTAAATTAATCTCCTCTAAATAGCTACAAATGACATAATTGCTTCACCACCTGTCTCAGTGGCTACAGACTGGGAACCCCCTTCTTCAAAGATACCTTGACCAAAATTTCAAATATCACATCTCATTCAGTCTTGAACATTCATTAGAACCTACAATTTCAATTTTAACATAACTTTTGATCGTCGCTTATGCAAGATAGAGCTATCGTAATCGACTACTGTATCCCTGATGATGGACATTTCTATGTCCGAAACATGTAGGATATAAACATAAACATTTAAATACATATTGTGGAGGTAGACTGCCGTTGTTTTATTTGATAATAACTAAATACTTTGAAAGGACAGACTTATCGACAAATCCAATGATACAAAACTCACACATACGATCGACAATACACAACAACTCTAAATATCCGAAAGATTGGCTCCCACCCTAAAAACACAAAAACAAAAACAAGGATTAACAAAAACAAAAGAGAAACAAAAAAAAAAAAAGTCATGAAAAGTACCAAAACAAAAAACTGATACAACACACCAAAAAAGCAAAAAAAAAAACAACTTTTTGAACTTTGCTACTGACTTTATAAATGCCATATTCTGGACTGTCGAATATCGAACCTCACCAACTTGAACATAACTTCAACCTCGTCAACTTTTCGAGTTTGTAAATCAAGCTTAAAGCTGGATTTATAAACTCGAAAAGTTGGTGAGGTTGAGGTTCAGTTGGTGTTGGAAATAGGAGTTCAATTTAAACTAAAGGGAACAATCAGTTCCATTTATACACTCGTTCATGTTGTTCATGTAAAGTTCATGTAAGTTTCGAAAACTTCCCGGGTAGTTCGAGATAACCAATTTTATGCTCGGAGTTCGGAATATCTAACCTCACAAACTTGATCATAACTTCAACCTCACCAACTTTTCGAGTTTATAAATCCAGCTTAATAGTTAAGCTGGATTTATAGTTTGACGGTGGCTGGTACTAGTCGGCGTTTGACGGTCTGTTAAATTTGACGTTGTGCTTAGGAGGTTATTTTAAGTTTAAAATTTTTAAATAAAATTGCAAGTTTGTTGAAATATTTTACAAGCTAAATTAACATGGATTATGGATGAGAAGTCGCTGACTGTTTAAACCACAAATTCCAGTCCAAAAAAGTGTCCTAATGTGACGTACGTCCAGCTGTTGAGCCACGTGACAGCATTATACGACATGATTGGTTATATTCCCAACACCGAACAAGAAAAGTTAAAAGATTATCATCTCGACCGTCCAGCTACCGTCAAACAGCATCGGAACAAAAATCTATAGATTTTATCTAGCGAAGTTAACCAAACATTTAAAATCAAAGCTAACTTTTGCCTTTTTTTATAATCCCTACCCTTAGTCGAGCGAGATACCACCAACAAGAAATCGGCAGCCGGCGTTTCTGATCGGAAAATAATTAAGGAAGTACTTTTTTTTGTAATTTCATTACGCACTTTGTTCATTCACGAGTTTACTTTACAGAAAGGAGGAGAGATAAATTCTGCTTAAACCAGAAAACGATAGAGCAAATCCAGGTACTTCTACTCGAGAAATTGCGAACACTTTTAATGTGAGTAATGGGACTGTTAGGAAAATCCTTAGTGACTATTTGTCCTGCTGATTTTGCTCCATGGATTGCGCTCTGTCAATGGCTTTTACACACTTTGGTTCAACTCCTTCAACTACTGATTCTTTTTACCGATGAATCAAATCTGTCAAGAAATGCAATAAGGAGTTTTCACAACAACTATGTGTAGGCGAAAGAAAATCCACGATCGTTTTCAGCATCAGCTCTTGTTGAACGTTTGGGTTGCAATTGTGGGTGCCTAACTAATTGAACCGGCATTTCTACCAGAAAGACTTACCGGCGAGGTGTATCGCAACTTTTTAGAGCAAGCGCTACCTCAGTTCCTGGAGGATGTACCATTGGCAACAAGAAATGCAGTGTGGTTTATGCACGATGGTGCACCAGCGCACTTTAATGTGGTTACTCGTGAGTTTTCAACAGTAACATACGGAGATCGCTGAATTGGTCGAGGCGGACCTCACTTATGACCTGCTCGATCCCCGAACTTAACCCCCCTGGATTATTTCCTATGTGCTATCCAAAGTCACTAGTTTATACTACTCCAATGGAGAACGTGGAAGATTCAGGAAATCGGATAATTGCTGGGTGTAACTCAATAGAAAACGACCCTGGTGGTGTTAAAAGAGTTTGGCAGTCAACGAGGAGAATACTGGATTCTTCCATCCTAGCTGCAGGTAGTCATTTTCAACAGATTAAGAAACTTTACATGTCATTTTTGATAACAAAATATTATTATTACCGAAAATTTTTCTCGCCCTATATCTTTGACGCAAAGCGGCTTCTCAAAAATCATGAATGGATAAATATTTTTAGAATAGTCCAGAAAATAACGGCTTCAGTTTTTGCCGTATGTTTAATGAACACCCTGTATATTATTAGGCGTTGATCTGCACGTCATTCGATAACCCCAATAAATTAAATTTAAAAAAATATTTTGATACCTACGAGAAGCAAAGTGTCAAGTTTCATAGCTTTGGTCGCAAATCCGCTGACGTTTTGAATAAAAGACCTCACCCCTCTTATTGAAAAGGAAAAAGGGTTGGTTTCGTTTTAACAGTACTCGTCAGTTTATACTATAATTACAAAGCATTCACCAGGTGGTAAAGAGGGTGCATAAATTTTCATTTTATAGTAACTAGTTTTTAATTATGATATAATTAAACACAACTTATTGTGTTACGTAAAATATTCCATTATACTATCAGCGTTGTACTGTCCTATTTGAGTTATTTCTTTTACATTAAAGATGGCTTTAGATTCTACATGGTAAATTCTAATTTAACTTTTAAACGCCCATGTTACTAAAACCAAACGGCAAATATTTTGGGGACTGGCTTTACTTGCGTTTAAAGGTTTTACATCCCTTTTGCGCCTTGATGTATTCATGTTTTAAACAACCCTAGTAGTATTATTATCTGAAAAACACAAACTTAAAATAAGTTCGTGTTCAGAGTTGTCCCTTATCCTTTCCGTCAGACCCAATCCTTGGACGCGTTTCGCCGTTTACGGCTCTTCAGCAAGGCTCCGGGTCTGACGAAAAGGTAAGGGACCTCAAAGTGCCTTAACACAGAAATGCAAGTTTACGAATGAGAGTTGCAGCATGTGGCTACATCTCGTGGCAACCACACGTATCAACCCAACCAGGACAGCGAGAAACCATATAGGTTCAAACGCTGGCAAGGCGGCCCGTTGCGGGCAAACTACGTTGAGTGTCGCTGGAAGCCAATGTATCGGTTCAGCTTACCGAAAGCATGTATTTTGAAAAAACGTAGTTTGCCCGCAATGGGACAATATAGCTATTTATGTATCAAGGGCGTTACGGGGACTATAATGCCCTGAAGGTAGAAATAGCCCGAGGGCCTCTGGCCCGAGGGATAGGTTTCTGCCTGATGGGCATTATAGTCCAGTAAAGCCCGTGGTGCATACAATGCTTTATGTTTTACCTAAAAAAGAGTTTTTCAATGACTAATTACATTATTTATTCGCAATATAAAAAATAAGTTGCACCTGTACCTGTATACGTAAGTAGATAATGACTGGTGTTAAGTTTGACTTTGATGTTTCTGTCAGTTAGTCAGTTGGCATTTTTTATTTAACGATTTGCTCAAAATGGAAGAAATTCCACAAAATATAAGAGAAAAGGTCATAAAAGCGACCGAAAATCTTTTGCCAGTTAAATCAAGGCAACAGTATGATCGGGAGTATGGCATATTTGGTATTTGGAAAGATACGAACACAATTCTTCAAATAACCGAAAACGTTTTAATGGCATATTTCCAGGAACTGGTAAGTTATTGATTTTATTTTAATACATATGTTTAACAAACTTTATTATTTTTAGTCGGAAAAATACAATATAATATAATAAATATAATAATATATAATATAAGCGGGCATTATCATAATGCCCGCTTATAATGCCCTAGGTGTGATAGCAGGTATTATTGCTATCATAACATATTCCGTTTCTAAGGTATTATAGATCAATAATAGATAGGTAAAACATAAAGCTTTTTTTGTCAACTTGATGTATAAATTTTAAAAATTTTAAATGTGTATTTTTGTTTTAAATTTTAATATGTAAATTTTAAATTGTAGACAAGTATTGTTTTGCTTCTTATATTTTTTAAGTGTATAGTCCCCAGTGTAGCTATATTTTCCTTTTGACGCCATTCTTCTAATGTTTCTGCTTCCCCTAGGAAATGTATGTACATTATTTTGAATAAAGTTAATTTTGATTTGATTTGATTTGATTTACTATTCAATTATTTAAATGTCCCAGAAACCACGTTTAGTTTAAACTAATAATGATTAGATGCCTTTAATCGTTGTTTAACAGACGGCACAACAGATATTTCGAGATACTCATTGATTAACGTTTTAATCAAGGTTTAAGCGAGCGGTACAAACGGGCCTAAGTATCTGGGAAACTCAAAAATAATCCAAAAAATATCGGTTAGCATGTCAGGGTTCCTGAATTACTTTGAAATAAAATATGTGTATGTTAGCCATTTTATATATGCCTTTATAAAATATGTCTTGCAAATAAAAGACATATTCAAAAGTAAAGTTTCTATTGTATCGTGGTAACCATGGTCATCATAAATAAAATCCAATAATATATGGTAATTTAAAAACTAAATTAGTATGTTCACTTGCTTAACTTATACTTAAATTCAAAGCTGTTAAAGTTGAACAGTTTGTACTTGTACCTGAACGGCCTGTATGGCGTGGTATTATTTATAGAGCCAGTAACTTGCTCGTTGAAGTGTTAAGCTTGATATTAAAAGCGTATTTTAAAATTGCGTGTTTGTTTGGAAAATTGGATAAAATATCTAATTTAATAATTGTAGATGCATTAATTCGTTTATATTGCTTCTATTCCATAGAATGTCAAGATAACTACTTTATTTAACAAAGTCGAAAATTAGGCGATTGATTTTGTTTATCATTTTAGTTTTTTCAACTTTAACTATTTTGAAAATCGTATAAGTAGGTAACGTTTCTGACAAGTTTAGTTAAAGAAAAGCAAACTGGAGTGCACCGGGTTACTGACTTATCCAACTGTTGAAGTCTTTTTTTTAGAATTTTTAATAACTCTTTAATAACAGCGTAGGCGTCAATTATGAATTTAAATACATCCTAGACTAAAATATTGCATTTATATAAAGACTCCTCTGTATAAGGATATAATTGACCTACATACTAATTTAGTATTGAGCTCTTAATATAATACTTAAATTTTTTAATTTCATCCTACACACACATTAAGTTAAAACAATGTGGTCAGAGATAGTACATATACATACTAATTATAGAGGTAAAGTTAAACAAAATTATTAAAAATACTCATTGTTAGCGTCCATGTACCGTGAAACTTCGTATAGTATTTATTTTTATTATTCAGTCTAATTGTCATCGTAATAATTTTAATATTCAGTATACCCCCGGATAGCCGTACGAATGGATGAAACCCCTTAACATTTCCGGGTACACACAAGGCTGAACACTTTGAAATTTATCTTAATCAGTTAACTTCCTTCAACAAAGGGTGCATGCATACGAGGTTTTCATAAATAGCGCTTGCTCTTACACCATACAGTTTTAAAGTAAATATTTAGTTTGAAATTTGTCCGTTTTCTGTTATAATATTGGTGCAGGCAATCTTTACCCATTTCAAATCTCATCCTTCTAAGCCAAGGCGTTATGTACGGTCAGATTTTTTCATCAAACACACATAAAGATAGACTTTAGTGCACCACCCACTCCGTGTGTTGTAATTTCACGATAAAACTGAGACCCCTGCTTTGCGATCATGCTGGGATCCCACGATTCTCCTATATTTTTTATTGGTTAAGGCAGGATTTAGTTTGTTTAAGTTTTACTTCTTATTGTAGCCTGTATGGAATTTCGGAGTCATAAATCATAGTTAAAAGTCATTTGACATTATATTTTTAGATATATTGCATATATTTAATGTTTTCCTATCTTATCAAAGATAGAGATAGATATATATATCTACTTACATAAATCTTTATCGTCAGATCTTCCTAACAACGATTTGCGGAAAAGCAAATTGATATTCTTGTCATCTAAGTTTTAAACGCCCTGTCGAATAACTAAGGTAATTGATAAAGTTGTGCTACTATTGTCCATTTATTTCAACTTTATGTTTCTTGATTTATGTTGAAAGTGAATTTTTTGTGGACGATACACAGTTTTGAGTACAGTTAACCTTGCTGGCCTTTCGATAGGTTACAAAGTTTTACTTGAAACTGTATAGGAAATTTCTCTGATAGATTTAAACCATTGGCCAAAAGAAAGTCAAAATTTGTTAGAAATATTAGATATAAACAGCAGTTCTTACGCACTAAGTGTTTAGAAAACTGATAGAGATACAGAAAGACAACTTGAGTAAGGTTGAAATTAATGTTGTTATAAACCAACATTTTACAAACTTCTTGCCTCTTAATAAATAAGTACCATATTATATTGTAAATGTAAATTTAATATTTATGCAATTTCAAATTTTATGATAGTCATAGAAAAGCGTATAGACTCATGCCTATAATGACATACTTTATTAGTTTCTTATTTATGACTGAATTAAGCTTTAAGTCATGCCCAGTTTTTAATAGCAGTAATATTTAGAATTTAAATGGACTCTTATTTTATGTATTTAACTATTATTCTTCCTGAGTACTATAATTATTTAATATCTTGCAGATGGCGTGTATAGAAGTCTCACTTTCTAATACACCCAGAAGAAAGAAGATCAACACCAGTATTCTTAACTCATCAATGCGATCAATTCCTAAAGAACTTACCGCTAAAGAATTAGAGAATTTGAGAAATGCGTTGAGAGACAAGGAAAATATTATTCAAAGTCTCAGAGGACAATTAACTGTGCCAGGGTTAAGATTAAATTCGATTTTAAATGGTAAGTTCTAAGTGCATTAATAGTTATTTACGTAACAGGTAGGATATATATATTATTAACGCACGCATGTGTAATCACATAAGTACTTTAATAATATAGTATCCTACGTGATACGTAAAAAATATTGTATACAACTATAATTATTATTATTATTATAATGATTATTTAAGTAAATATAATTAGTTCAAAAATTGAATACAGGATACAGGTAATAAGAATTTGTATAACCTTAGCAACAGGCATAGGTACGATTGTCACTAAAATGATTCCCTCAATCATTGTCAGAGTTGTGCCTGAAAATTGCACATTTTAAATGAGTTCATGCGATGATGTGCCATCTGATATTAAGAATGAAGCGTTCAATATTGTTTCGAATCTTGTGTCAGATGAATCACTAAAGAAAGACTGGAGCTTAATTGCATTTAAGATGTTATTAACATACTAGTGCGGTAATAAAGGGTATTATGACATTTCAAAGAGTCTTAAATCTTAATTATTAAATGACAGTTTTATATAAATAAGTTTTTTCTACTGACGATTTATAATAAGCCCTTTTTGATTGTCGTTTTGATTTTTAAATAACCTCCTTTTAAGCATAGCCTGCTTAAAAGTTTTTTAAGCACGCTGTGCCTAAAAGTAATTACTTACAATTAAAAACTAAACACATAATTTTACCTATTTATTTTAAATATTAAAAGCACAGTTACTTATATTATTAAAATTAATGCTTGAGGAACCTAAAACAGTACGTTGAGATATTTCTCTTTGTAAAATAGATGAGGAATTTGAACTAGAAATAGAAAATGAATCTGCAACAGCAATATCAATTAAACCCATGCCACTAATAGAGCTGGTAAAACATTCTGATTCATTAGATTTAACACGTTGGTTGTTAGCGTTCAGAGATTTTTCAACAAGAATTTTTTCGGAAATTTTTCTTCTTTTTTCTAAAGAATCGTCTATATACCCCTCAGCCACGGCATTTGATCGCCAACCTCCATGTCTCTTTAGCATCAATATATCCGCTCCAGAGTCCGCTAAAAAAGTTGCTGAAGATCTTCGAAAACAGTGGCCTGTATATTAATTTGCCTTTGGAAGCCCCAAGAACTCAGCAATTTTCTTTGGTGTTGCTCCAATGATATTAATGCCCACTGAAAGTCTGGAATATTTCAAAAAGTAGTCCATTTTCTGTGGCGAGATTATGAAAGAAAACAAGGTCTGTCTATACCACCAAAATAAAATATATTTGTCCTTTTAGGGTGAAATAAAAGTTAAAGAGTATAGTACATAATTTAAATTTGACATTAAGTTGTACTAGTTTCGACTTTAGACAAAGTCATCTTCAGCAACCAAGTAATTAAGAAATATGTTTTTTTAGGATGTAACTAAATAAACTAAAACAAATTAGAAGAGGGGGAGGAGTGGTTCAACAATATACGGTCACAACGTGTACCTTGTGCAGCCAATGGATTCGACAGCAGATAATTATGAACATGATGCTACTGAAATTAAATGTAAATAAGTAATAGAGGCCAAAATTCTTAATGGAATAATTTATAGTTATGTTATTTATATTCGAAGCAAATGTCGAAATAAAAAAGTAAAAAAAAAAAAAAAAATTATTTCGACATTTGCTTCGAACAGCATCAATCTTGAGTCATGTTACTAATTTGTGTCTCAATTGCCAAAAAGAAAAAAGAAAATCGCAACATAGGCTTCATTCAATTTATTTAACAATCTAAAATAAATTGATGGAGAAATTAAGCTATGAATATTGACAATTTGATGGCCCCCAATTTTACTCAATGACGTAACTGGTTTTTAAACTAATTTTAATTTCCCTTCCCCCCCCCCCTCTTTTTTCTTATTAAAATTCTGACCCATCAAAATATAAATCATGTCCCCTCACTGAGTTGATTCATGAAACGATGATTTTATTGAACTTTTTCAATTTAACATGTTATTGACATCTATATATCATAACATAACTAAAAATTATTCCATTAAGAATTTTGGCCTCTATTACTTATTTACATTTAATATCCTTGAATGCTTAAGGTAGCATCATGTTCATAATTATTATCTGCTGTCGAATCCATTGGCTGCACAAGGTACACGTTGTGACCGTATATTGTTGAACCACTCCTCCCCCTCTTCTAATTTGTTTTAGTTTATTTAGGTACAGGGTTATCCAACCAAGACTGGACAAGGCGATTTTTTGACTTTTCCTGTACTTTTATAAAAAAACTGAAATAGCCATCTTAAGTCATTTTCTCCCGCGAATTCGAATATCTTCAGCAAAAAACAATTGAACATCAAACAAAAGTACTAGGGGTCACTTTGATATTTTTTAAATGGGATGCCGTATTTTTAATGAGCTTATCCGATTTCTCATATAAATTTTGATCTAAAATGTTGGATTTTTAATTCAAAAACGCCTTTTTTCTTCAGTTTTAAATTCGGAAAATGTTCGTCTACCGTAAGATTAATACCTGATAGATGGATACCCGTTTCACCTGTTCACCCTTTAACCTGCTTTAAAGCGTCCGTCAGTTAGACAAAATAATCAAGTTTCAAATTTCTATAATAATATATTTTTCACGAATTAATTACAAATTTAGTAGTTTTTGCAAATCTATTATTGCTTACGTATAAAAAAAGTATGACATATTAGAAAAAACTATAAACTAAAGTGAATAACTTTAATCTCAATAATATAATTGTTCTATGTGTCCTCCATTATTTTCAAAACATGACCGATGCCCCCTTTTCAATCTCTCCAAAGAATCTCTTACAATATTTTGGTCCTGGTTAAGTCTATTAATTTCATTTATAATTTTTTGCTGAATGTCCTCCAGACTTCTGTTGGGTCGTTGATAAACTACATTTTTTAAATGACTCCATAAAAATGTATCCATTGGCGTGATATCGGGGCTATTTGGTGGCCAATGAATTGTTCCGTTACGGCCAATCCACTGATTGTAACGCTCGTTTAGGTATGTTACCACTTCTCGAACTGCATGAGGCGGAGCACCATCCTGCTGCCAAATGATATTGTTGTAGGCTTGCAATGGCAACCTTTCCAAGAAATCCTCGATATCGTTATGAAGAAAATGGAGGTATCTTTGGCCTGTTAAAGAGCCACGATAAAATAGTGGTCCAATAATTCGATTTTCTAACATCCCACACCAAACATTAAGTGAGCTCCAACCTTGAAACTTTATCATTTCATATCTATGAGGGTTAACTGCTGCCCAGTATCTTGTATTTTTCCGATTGTATACCCCCGATGTTGTAAATGACGCTTCGTCACTCCATAGAATTTTATTATATAAATTATAATCTTCGTCTTGCTCTCTCATCAGCATTGAAGCAACAAATCGAAATCGCAGTTCTTTTTGAAGCTGTGTTAAGTATTGAACGGGAAGGATGCAATATGGTTTTAGACCACATTTTTTTAAAGTTCTGTGAACTGTTCCATAGCTTACTCTCCGGAGCCCTGGACCATACCTTACTTCTCGTACCGCTTGCGGAATAGAACTCTTCGGATTTATAGTAAAATATTGAACAATAGCTCGATCCCTTATATTCCGTCTTTTCATCTTTCTTGGCTTATCTTTCAATGTCTTACTTTCTTCAAATAGGGTCTTAATTCTGAGAATTGTATCCACTGAAATGTGTCTCTGGAAACTCTCAAAAAATGTTCTTTGTATTTGTCGAGCATTCTCTCCACTTTTGTAATATAATTTTATTACATTTAGCCGTTCTTCTAAAGAATATTTCATTATTTGTAATTAATTCGTGAAAAATATATAGAAATTTGAAACTTGATTATTTTGTCTAACTGACGGACGCTTTAAAGCAGGTTAAAGGATGAACAGGTGAAACGGGTATCCATCTATCAGGTATTAATCTTACGGTAGACGAACATTTTCCGAATTTAAAACTGAAGAAAAAAGGCGTTTTTGAATTAAAAATCCAACATTTTACATCAAAATTTATATGAGAAATCGGATAAGCTCATTAAAAATACGGCATCCCATTTAAAAAAATATCAAAGTGACCCGTAGTACTTTTGTTTGATGTTCAATTGTTTTTTTGCTGAAGATATTCGAATTCGCGGGAGAAAATGACTTAAGATGGCTATTTTAGTTTTTTTATAAAAGTACAGGAAAAGTCAAAAAATCGCCTTGTCTAGTCTTGGTTGGATAACCCTGTACATCCTAAAAAAACATATTTCTTAATTACTTGGTTTCTGAAGATGAGTTTGTCTAAAGTCGAAACTAGTACAACCTAATGTCAAATTTAAATTATGTTTACTCTTTAACTCTTATTTCACCTAATAGGACAAATATATTTTATTTTGGTGGTATAGACAGACCTTGTTTTCTTTCTTTCTGGAACATTTGTTTCTGTACGTGATAAAAAATCTTTCTTGGGTTATGTGTGCTGGACGTAATTGGGCGTACTTTCGGACAATATTCAAGAAGTTGATGCCGTAAATAGAGCCTTCGCTAATTACAAAGCTTCTTGCAACATTTGCTTTAGTGTTTGGAATGGTTATTTTAATAAAATACATATACCGGGTGTTGCATCGTCGAGCGGGACATAGGAAATCCCATGTAATTTTAAATGGGGTCAATTATTGGCTTCCCTAATTATTTTAGAGAAAAATTCTATTTAGGTTTATTAAAAGCACTAAAACCCACATTCAAAAGAATAACTTTAGATATTTTTGATAAGCCCGTTTACGGGTTATCGCCGATTTCTTTTTAACTATTTCTCCTTTTTATGGCCCCGTATTTGCGGGCACCAGTCAAGGTAAAAGATGACTGTCAAATAAAGTTGTCATTTTGAAATGTGTGCTTTATTGTTATAAAAACTCGTGCATCGAAAATATTAAAGGTGTATTTATGAGTACAAATTAATCTGAATAAAACTAAAATATAGTATCCAATTACAAGGTTAATTATGACATTTTACATGTTTCAATATTTTACTAATTAATAGGTAGGTACTATTAAATTGTTAGAACTTTAGGATTTAAGAAGATGTTCAAATATTCCTCAAAATGACAACTTTATTTGACAGTCATCTTTTACCTTGACTGGTGCCCGCAAATACGGGGCCATAAAAAGGAGAAATAGTTAAAAAGAAATCGGCGATAACCCGTAAAAGGGCTCATCAAAAATATCTAAAGTTATTCTTTTGAATGTGGGTTTTAGTGCTCTTTAATAAACCTAAATAGAATTTTTCTCTAAAATAATTAGGGAAGCCAATAATTGACCCCATTTAAAATTACATGGGATTTCCTATGTCCCGCTCGACGATGCAACACCCGGTATAATAATACCCCGTAGATTTCCTTTTCAAAAATGCGATTAGGTTTGTAAATGTCCTTATATCAACATTTTAATATGCCAAAACGACTTTTTCTGATAAGTTTTTTACCTTTTTTTTTCTTTACACCAGTTTTTGAATTTTTCGTATGTGCCCTCATGCAAACACCTTGATTTTTGGGGAACAAGGTTCACCATTGCCTCATTTGCGGCATTTTCAATGTCTGAGTCTTCTAAATCACTCATTGTTTACTTAATATTTGCCGTAGTTTTTGACAAAAAAATTCTTTCGAATTTTTTTTTGACAAGTGTCAATTTTTTTGACATGAAAGATGTATATGAAACACAGGTAATAAAATGTTTGGTAAAATAAATTGAGTTTTTTATTATAAAACGCCCGTAGAAAAAATATTGTATACCATTCGTTACGAAATAATGTATTTTAGTCACTCTGACGTGTTTCACGTCGCGTGCCTAAAAGACCCTTATTTCGTAACTTGTTGTATAATAGTTATTTACGATATAAGTGTTGTAAAGATTCATATTACAACACGAGATGTTAAAGTTGTTAAACGAGGCGTCAGCCGAGTTTAATAAAACATCGAGTGTAGTAATATGAATTTACAACAAGAATATTGTACAAAATTTTATCTACTTTCATCTATGAATAAAAATATTTGGCAAAAGGCATTTTTAAAAATAAAAATGCACCTGCTATTAAAAATCGTTTTGTAAGGGCATCTATTACAGCACTAGTGCTGTAATGGCATCTATTACAGCACTAGTGCTGTAATAGATGCCCTTATAAAACGATTTACAGAACTGTAAAATTCATATTACTAAATGAAAGTAGATAAACAGCTATTACGGCACTGCACTAGCCGATATGTTTATTGAATATTTGATCATATTTTCAGGTAGTAATAATAACAACAATGGTACAAATAATAGAGAATTAACAGAAGTAGAAAAGAAACAAGCTGAAGATAGGTTATGCCGATTAAAGACTGATATTGAAAATAAGAGATTAGCCATTAAGAATTTAAAGATGGCATTGGAGAGGCTTGATATTACTGAGTAAGTCGCGTTCTGTAGACATGCACTTAGAATAGTTTTTTAACACAAACTGTGAGATAACTTCTAAAAATATTACCATTGATTATTTTTACTATTCTATTTTTTTAGTAATATTGATGTTCGAATTCAGCAAGCTGAACTGGAATATCAATTAGGAAGGGAAGAGCTGAACCTACTAACTCTGTTAGAGGAAACGAGGGCCCTGCATTTATGTATAGAAGAATCAAGCAGATGTTCTGCCGAAGCAAATACATTGTACAGGTAAAACTTATAACAAGATTACTCAATCACACACGATGCTACTTAGAAGTTAGATACCGTATCTATGGTAAACATGGTAACCATCAGCGTGGCAACATGGTAACAATGTCTTATAGTGTATTGTTTTCAGTTGTGTTAATGGGGCTGAATATGTGATATTACAAGCAATAAAAGTAGACTATGACGAGAAAAGCCCAAAATTTGGTGCCGGAGAAAAAGACAACGCGCCAGGATTATGGATAGATTGGGCATTGGAGGATACGGGGTTGTGCAAAGGCGATAGGTGAGCGATAGTTATATTATCTAACAAAAAAAATTGTCATTGTCAATATACCCCAAAAAAAAAAAATACAAAGCTTTAGATCTGTTATTTATATAAGAGAACAATTCTGAAGCTGGCCTCGAGAAAGTTCAAGAGTTTCAGAATTTTCAAACATATCTTTTAGATAGTGTAGAACCTTTCACATAACCAACCGTAGAGAAGCTTTAAATTTTGTGTAATTTAATCTTGCTCTTTATTTTTCCCTAAATAATTAGTAGCTAATCGGTTGACGGAAGGAGCCTGGACAATTATAATAGAAATGTAAATTAAAACAACACTTCTGTCTTGCTCCACAAATAATATATTTTAAATTATATATTTCAGCGATTAAGTTATAGTAGTTGCCTCAAATTAATGAGTACAAATTTTAAGATTATAATATCAAGCGAAATTTTTAGTTGAAGACTAACTCGAGTTTACTCAACGTTGTGGATTTGTAGACAGGCACATTTTTATATTATTTTATATTTTATATTTATTAGTTAAAACAAGAAAATTTAGTTATATGTATTAAGCATGATAGTACTCAAAACCTGATGATTACCATATGAATAGTTTTTAAATATGATATGGTTGATGTGGAGAAATGGAAAAATAATTTTTTTTTTTTATAATTAAAACCCTCGAAATTTCATGTTATCAAACTTAATTTCAGTTGGGTGGGGGTTCAGCCCCTATTGGGCTTAAATAGATAAGCATCTTGATGGTAAAGATCTTTGAAAAAATTGAGAGAATTAAGTTAAGTGCTAACGACTACCACATAAAACGTGGAAAAAAAAATTATTATTTATTTAAGCCCAATAGGAGCTCAGAATTTTAATTATAAAAAAGAAACAAATTTTTTCTTTTTTGATTTCTTCACATTTTGATTAATATCATGCTTAATACATATAACTAAATTTTTTTGCTTTAACTAATAAATATAAAATGTACTGAAATATTTTTTTTATACTGCAGTTTCTTTTAAAGTAATGACGAACGCCAATAATGTCAAATTATAACAAATTGGGGAAAACGTCAACTTTGCTTTGACTTTTCGAAGCGCAAAAGCCTTCTTTGAATAGTGATGGCAAGAAAAGGTAGTCTGTTCTTGGGAAAAATTAACAATTTTTGAGATTTTGACCTGAACACAAAATGTAAACATTTCAATCACAAATCGTAGATATTCTTTTTCGAGCAGAATTTTTTAGTAGTGATTTGATTAAAAAATAGCTGCATTTTGGGGAAATTCGGTAGATACTGGAAGAGTACTTGTTTTGCAGAAAAGGTGTTTACGAACTATGTTTAAAGTACATTCTCGGGAGAGCTGTAGGCCTCTTTTTAAGCAAAATACTTTGATGACGATAACAGGTATGTACGTGTATGAAGCAGCCAAGTTTGTCTTTAAGAATATCTCTTTGTTTGAAAAAAGCAAACGTTTACATAAATACAATACGAAAAATAAGCAAGATCTGCTCTTGGATAGGACAAGATTCAGTTTTGTGCAGAGAAATAGTCACAATACCATGATAAAAATTTGGAACAAAATTCCTTTGGGAGTAAGGAGCTTGTCAAAGCCCGAATTTCTCAGCTTCATGAAAAAACATTTAATAAAACCTGTCCTTATTCTTTGTTCGAATTTTTCTCAGACTGCAGTTTTGATTAATATTGTTTGAGTGGTAGACTTGATCTTCAATGTAGACCTGGCTGTTTACTTTCTTGTTCGTCCTAATCCTAATGATATATAACAGGCTATGTATGATACGCTGTAACCCAAATGAGAACGGGATGATTTGTGATGTTGTTGTGATATAGTACTGATAATTTGTGATGTAAATTCTGATATTGATGTTATTTAAAATTGTTCTAAAATTTTTTTCTTTATCTATAAAATTTTATCTATATTTTTATCATTATTTTATCTATATTTTATTGTCTTAAAGTATATAATATTAAATATTAAATATTGTGAACTCTGTATGGACATGTTCGATATGCCCTAGGGCATTCTGATGGAACAAATAAATATACTTTATTTTACTTTACTTTACTATCCCTAAACACCTATAAACAAAATATCGCGTCGGGGCATCGAATACTAAAAGTATAAGAATGCTCATATTATATTCTCTTATAATAACAACATATTAGGGAAAGTGTATTTATATAAACATAGCTTTATAACACTTAGTATTTTTCTCACAAACCATTCATGATGTATAGAAAGTCAGGAAACGGACCTATTATTGTGTAAACTACTTCATTTAAGAATTGCTACATATAGGTACCGATTTACGCACGAAAAACAAAAAATGCCAGTTCCACGTGCCATTATACCATTGTGAAATTTAATGACCTAAACAAAGGTATTCCTTAAATACGACGATAGGTACTAATTTTTACAACAAAGGCTGTTTAGTAATTAGCTATTCTCAAAAAGAATCACACGCTGAAAAGTCGAACATCGGGAGTAACTGTTATATAAATGATTTAAGTCGTTAAAAAACAAATTAGTTATTGTAAAGACGAAAGCGTTGCACTCCATTGTAGTTAAAAGTTCCTGCAAATCTTTCGGCTAACTAAAACAATGGCGTGTAAATAAAAATCTGAACATATAAATTGCCCACGGGAACCCATATAACAGCAAAATTGCAGTTGAAATGCTATGGGTCAGGGCCGGCATAACAAACTTAATATTTTTTAAAGGGAGAATCATCTAAATTTTTTCGAAAAACACTAATTTCATAGTAATAAACAGCTTTCTAAACAGCTCTATTACTGAGGAAAATCACAAATATCTTTTTATTAAAAAATTGCTAGTTCCGAGTAACATTAGGTAAAGTCTGTTCAGAGATATAAGAAAGTGACTAACTGATCCCTATTAGGAAAGACCCGGGCCAGCTGTAAAATTGAAATATGGCCGAACAGGTCCGTATTTTGCTCAGAATTTAATCATGGTTTATAATAAAAATAAGTAAGACAAGCCCTAGTTTTTTTGCATAATTATTACAGAAGTATTCCTTTTCTAGTTTTAAACTTTGTAAAACCTCAATTAATTGCCTTTTGGTGTAATCTTCCTGAAAATAATAGTCAATATCATACATGTAGTTTTGGATTGTTGCTTTTATATCTTTTGAGGAGGGAGTCTTCATCAACTGCCTACTTGCATTGTCCATTGCAATTACGCTATTCGGAGGTATATTTTTTTTTTTTATTTTTTTATTTATTTATTTACGCGATGTCCCCATTTATAAAAACAATATTACAATAAAAATATTCTAACCAACTAAATTATACAACTTATAGAGAAAAATACAAAAATATATTAAACCCATTATAATAATGAGAACAATACTATAATAATATATAGATATAAACATAATCCAGAACTGAAAAAGCAAATATTCAATCATCAGATTCAGAAACAATCACACACAATACATACCAAACTGAAAGTAACTCCCAAAGATCTACCTTATGTTTCCAATATGGTCTGCCAGACACCGCTTAAAAATTGTGTGTTTAGTATCAATCAGATCAAAGTGCTGATTAAATTGATTGCCCAACATTTGAATTCTATTAATAGGAGAGAATCTACCATAATTTGTATGATGATATTCAATGGAAAACAAAGGCACATCCCTGAGAGTGCGACTACTCCATCTGAAGTTAATCAGACTCAGCAGATCAGGGCAATCAAAAGTATGGTTAAGTAGTTTATACATAAAGGTTAGATCGCAATTCAATCTGTAATCCTGAAGAGAATTGAGGTTCAGCCTCGATCTCAGTTCCACCAGCGATAATCCCTGCAACCCCAGTCTCCAAGCACAAGTTTTGAGAAACTTATTTTGAACCCTTTCAAGGGTGTAAATGTGGTTTAAGTAATACGGAGACCAAACTATGGAAGAGTAGGACAAAATACTACGAACAAGTGTTAGATATAGGACTCTGAAAGCAGAGACTGATAACTCTTGTGAGTTCCTAGTGATAAAACCAAGATTGCGAAAAGCCTTGCTAGACAATCTATTAATATGGGGGATAAATGACAACGAGCTGTCAAATAGCACCCCTAGATCATTGATTTCAGTGACTCTCGAGAGATAATTTGAACTAATATGATAATCATACACCATATGATGTATAGCTTTAGAAAATGTTATAGCAAAGCATTTATCTTTGTTAAGGTAAAGTGCATTGGCAAGAGACCAATTATAAAGCGAATTTAAATCTTCTTGGATCATTCGGCAGTCTGACAAATCTGAGATTTTAAAAAACAATTTAAGATCGTCAGCAAATAATAAAAATTTGCAGAACTTGATTACATCACTAATATCATTAATAAACAAATTAAAAAGAAGGGGACCCACATGAGAACCCTGTGGGACACCTGAAGTAACTGATATGGCAGCTGAAGCCTGATGTTCACAAACTGAACCCTACCAGTCAGATAACTGGAATTAGCTTGTTTATAAACCAATCTTCAAATAAATCAGCAGTGGTGTTCTCATGGTAATCCAGAGAAGAATCTTTAATGTTTTTTGCAGACAGAGCAAGTCCATTTGGAATCCATCCGCCTTTAGATCCAGCATGCAAAATCGTAATTCGTTTACCTCTTTTTGATGGCGCGCTTATTTTACACTTGCCGCTTGAGTCAACCCAACCCTTTTCCGGGGTATCATATGTGTTAAACCAGGTTTCATCCAAGTAAATAATCGGCCTTTACTGATCTCCTAGTAAATCCTAATTTTTTGTAAATATTCGGATCGCCAGTCCCGAATTCTACTGGACTCCATTAAAATTGTATTTTGTTAATTTTGTGAAATCTAAAAGCCAAGTGTTTGATACATTTTCATAACGTTGCTCTGCCACATTTAACGCCAGTTTCATCTTTTTCAAGCCTCTTAATTAAATTATCTGATGTAGGCACGCTTTGTTCCTCGTATAACTTGTAAATTTTACGCCGTATTATATCTTGATCGCTTCCATCTACCTTCGAGAAAATGCCAGTATCGGTTCTTTTTTTCCTCGCTAAAATGGGGTTATTCACAATTTTCCATACAATTGATGTTGGAATTTTCGTTAATGTGGCCATTTCTTCTAACGCTGCTTGCTTGCTGACCGCACGTTCAATGAGAGTTGAATAAACATTGTTTATAACTTCCCTAGTTTCCATAGAAAAGTGTTTTGTGCTTTTCGACAGGGTTATCTCCTGAGATACATTGGGCTCGCACATATTTTCCATGACTCACACACGATTAAACAAACGCTGTATTATACACGAAGTAAGAATAATTACTAAGTTTAAAACTAACTAGAGTGGCTATATATACAGTCTTTAGAACATAATTTGTTTTATGGGATTTTCCCCCTCATTTTAAATCAGGTAAAATCGGTTCCAACTATTACTTTAATAATGAAATTACGTTTTCGGGATTTTCAGTTTACTTTAAGACATTTTTACGTACGGACCATAATTTACCTGCATTTATTCATTCATTCATTGTTTGTTTATGGTCACCCTTGGATAATCCCATTCAAAGGCAAAGTGTAACTTTCTTATATCTCTGGACAGGCTTTACCTTAGAGTTGGACCAAGTACCAACAAAAACGAAACGTAAAAAAATATTAAGTTTTGTAGAAACTCCACGAATTTTAAAAAAAGTTAGGATCAGAAAAGTTTATTAATTAAGAACAATTTTTGACGTAACAATAATCGAACTGAACCTGTGCTCGCCATTGTGAGCTTGTTTGTTTCCTTAATGTAAAGTTTGTGTTTATATTATACAGCTCTTGAAAATGGTTTAAGAAACCGAAACGCTTAGAGCGAGATATTAAATATTTGTGAAGAATTTTGTCTCGAAAACTGGAAACACGCAATCGCTTTCGAAATTGTTCATGGCATCGACAATTCTTATCAAAGTCGACTATAGGAACTCAAGTTTGCACTGTTCAAATTCTGCGGATTTTCGAGAATGTTTTAACCATTTATCTAATTTTTCTTTATTTTTCGGAAATCTAGGAAAAAAAAACCATATTTCATATATATTTACCTACATAATTGTCTTAAAATTAAGTCGTGTCCTTAATTTGAACGAAAAAAAAAACAATTGCCTAAACGGTTTGGAATGAGCACGACTCTGTAAAACAATTTCATTAAAAATAAATCGTTTTTCTTACTACCTTCGATGGCTCGATTACCCAATTTAACTCCTTTGAATCCTCTTCTATTGGAGTATTCTCTGCGAGTGGCAATGGACGGACTTCTTTCAGACACACTTAACATCAATGCCGGAGTCCTCTTTTTACTGTACATTAACGATCTTTTGGAAAAAACTAAAAATCCTATATATAGTTTCGCTGATGGCAGGACACTTGTTTCATCTTTTACTTTGGATGTTCGAACATCGACTGCCAATACACATCTCTAAAGGGTGAGTTTTTTTTTTTTTTTGGCTTCATCAATTCATTTATTGGGCGTCAATTTGGATAGTCATAATATGTCTTGGCATAGTCATGTTGCGCTATTGCTAAGGCAGCCTTGCAGAAGCTTAGAATACTTTTCCGAACTGAGAACCTCTATACACGGCAACAACTTTTGATGCTCTATGAAGCCCAAACTCAACCATCGCTAGAGTACTGCTCGCATATTTGAGGCTCTACTCCTAAACATACCCTGAGATTGCTAGATTCTATTCCAAGAAGAGCCATTCGCTTGATCGGTGACCATGATCTGAAAAACAATCTGGAAAGCCTTGAACATCGAAGACAGGTTGGCGACTTGAATCTATTGTATGTACAAATATTTTCATGGCAAGTGCTCAACTGAGGTTGCCCGTTTGATTCCACCCAGAGCGGTGTATGGTAGAAATGCACGAGGAGCCACTGCAGCCCATTCGTTCATGTGGAGAACGTCATCACTATGGAACGACCTCCCTGAGGTCGTGTTCCGCAACGAGTATAATCTTCAAAGATTCAAGACCATAAAGGATAAATCCTGCATTGCTGCGCCTCATCATAAAAAAAATACTGAGGACAATGTATGAGACTTGCTTTTATATTGGATTTATGTATAATTTTTCGTAATAATGACATTAATGTGTTTGAGAATGCTCGACCAAAGATCTCACAGAGACATATTTTTTTAAGCATCCGATTTATTTCACTACATTAAAAGGAGCGCCATTTGGGGTTGAGTTAAGATTACGGTTATTAAGTACTCGTTGGAAGAGTCAAAATAGTGTGTCAAAGAACCCCTTTCATTTCATTGCTATCCCAAAATGGCGCACATTCTCCCACTTGAAATTTTCAAAAATCAATTTCACACAGATGATTTTCTAATCTGATCTGTTTAAAAAACAGAGACATAAAGAAAAGCGCTGTATATATATTTTATTATTACTCATCTGATTTCTAATCATATCCATTATTACAACGATGAAGTAAAGAACTCATAACTTTACGGATTTTCGACCAGTCAGCACACAGAATTTCAGTAACTAAACCATTAAAAATGTTTATTGTTAATTCGTGTTTTCATCTTTCCAAAGTCCGTTAAGGTATTTTAAAATTGCTAAAATTCTCTTATTCCGTTTTACTTGGTGCTTAGTTTACTTATATGAAGAAAACCAATAAAGATGTGAATGTTTTAGTAATCTTAAGCATGAAACATCGTGCCTATATATTATGAAAGCCATAAAACCATAATAAGTCGTATAATTTACCACAGTCCCATAACACCATAGGGTATTATGGATTGTTACATCTGATTTCCTACTAAGGTGAATTTTAATTTAAAAGTAGCTGCTTTTTTGTTCGTCGATGCAGGTTTAGAGCCATCTGTTCTAAGCAATTGTTCCCTAGTTCTCCTGCAGCAACCCACTGTTTGAGTTTTTTCACCTAGAAAAGGTTAAACCAACTTGCAAAAATTCAATACAGTGTGTGCATAAAGTCCGGGAGCGGCTTAATAACATCACAATTTATTGGCCGACTTAAACCAAATTTGGTACAGTTGTGTAAGAGGATGTGACGCACCGAATGACGATATTAGCGTTGTTGTCAGTTTTTTAGTTTGTCTGGAATTCGAACGAATTTTATATTTTTAAATATAACACCCTGAATATTTTTTGATTTATAGTTTTTACTTGAATTTGTTACACTTTTGGTATAACATACTTTGTTGTTAAACTGTTTTCCCTGTACAGCTTGACAGTGTGTTGAGGTTTTGTGGTATAAACTCTGTTCTTCAAGTGTCCTTATAAACAGTAGTCGTTAGGCGATAAACCAGGGGACCTAGCTGTCCACTCGATTGTACCCCTTCTACCGATCCACCTATTCGAAAACGTGTTGTTCTAGAATTCGCCCACGTTTCGACCAAAATAGGGAGGAGTTCCGTTCTGTTGAAAGAATGAACTTGCATAATTTGGGCCCATCACATTTCGTATAGTAGGCACTACTTGCGTTTCCAAGAGCTCAAGGTAAAGTTGTGATGTTAAATTTCCATCAATAAAAAATGGACCGATCTTATGGTTACCCAGAAGCCCAGCCTACACATTCAATTTTCCAGGGCGTTGTGTATGATTTTCTCTCATCCAGTGGGGATATTCATTTGCCCAAAACCTACAGTTGTGTCTATTGACTTTACCATTTAACATAAATGTTGCTTCGTCCGAAAATACTATAAATTTAAAAAATTGGTTATTTTGGTCAAAGCTTGACATCATAATATCACAAAATTCAATTCTTCGCTCATAATCATTATCTGATAACTCTTGAACTACATGTATTTTGAAAGGGTGATATTTATGTTTTGTTAAAACATATAGACGGATTTGAAGCAGGCGTCACTTACTTGAGAAATTTTTCTTAATGAAGAAACATGTCGTAAAATTTCTAAACTTTTCTCTTCATCTACTACTGCTGGTCGTCCTGATCGGCGCCTATCTCTACAATTTCCAGTTTCTTTGAACCGTCGCGTCGGACAGTTTTTAGAACAGTTGCTTTTGAAATTGGATTTCGATTTGGAAATGCGTCGTTAAATAAGTTTTTAACCTCTTCGTAAGACCTGACCCTATCGCCTTATCCTCTCATCATAAGAATTGTAATTCTTTCACTTTTAGTTAAAGACATTTTTGCATGTAAAAATGACAGCTTTTATGACTTTATTATATTATAAATGAAAAAATATACAGGGTGTTGTATTTGAAAATATAAAATTTATTCGAATTCCAGACAAACTAAAAAGCCGGCAACAGCGCCAATATCGTCATTCGGTGCATCAGATCCTCTTACATAACTGTACCAAATGTGGTTTAAATCAGCCAATAAATTGTGATGTTATTAAGCCGGTTCCAGACTTTATAAATACCATTTTTTATGCACGCACCTTTAATTTCACTCTAACTCAAAACTAAATAGGAATTTTCTTGGATTCCAACCATAAAAATGTGCCCTATAATGCTACGTAAATGATCTGCAACCGACCCTGTTCAGCGTTTCCTTTAAGTTCAAAAATAAGAACATACCCTGCGGCAAAAATAAAACAACTACAATAGTGTAAAGAGTAAATAATTTGTAGTTATTGTATCACTGGAAGTAAGACCGTTTTTGAAATTTATTTTGGTAATATGATTTACATAACTGTTAGCCAAAGGTGCTTAGTGCTAAGTGCAATATATAGTAAACGATATTATTAAGAGTTAGAATAACAAAAGTATACGATTAAGAAGTAATTGATTTTATAAAAGAAATATGAGTGGCTACTTTGTTATAGCGAATCTATATGTGGAATAGGATGTTGTTACATAAGGTTATTTCTCGGGTTATTTAATACTGCGCGATTTGCTGGGTTACATAATTGGGCAGATTTATTTCAGGTAATTAAAGGTAATATTGGTAATTTTAGTTTATTATACTTTGATTAGCATTAGGTACATTCTAGAGATTGCCATATTGACATAATACGTTGTTAAAAGGCGGAATGAATTAATGGGGGTAGATATCCCTCTCCCCAGTACTAGGAAACAGTGATGAAAAATGGACTTAATTTTACTCGATATTTTAAAATCGCGACTTAAGTTTTCTCACCTACGAAGCGTTTTTTATATCTTCTTTTCATCCCTTATGGATGAAATAACCATTGAAATTAGATTATTAGACAATCTGGTCCGATAGGTTTTTAAAACCTCTATAAGTACAGTGTGCCCGCTTAAGTTCTATACATATGGAAAACTTTTTTAATATTAATTTTACGAAAAAAAGTTACTCTTTATAAAAAGTTCTGCTTACTAAAAAAATAATATTAGACTATTCAAACTTGAGATAGTATGTACAGGATGAACAAAAAGTAAAAAAATCAAAATTGACCTACCAGAAAAGTACCCTTAATTTTAATTTTAGAGCAAAATAGAATAAGAAAATGTTGATTGGCATTAAAAATTATATCTGTTTCTTCTCTTAGTAGACTACTATTGAAAATAAACTTAAAAATTTAAATCTTAATTCTTAATGGCATGTCAATTATCTTGCCACCATTTCCCACCTAAATTTGAATTTTAACTGTCAGCTATGTTATTTGTCTGAAACATCAGTTTCAATATTTAATAAGATAAATCTGCCCGTGAAATTAAGTATGCAAAATAAAATTGACATCATTTTAATTGTTGGCGAGAATTACAAAACATATCGGGAAACTGCCGAAATGTTTAACTAGAGATATCCTGATAAAATGATTTCTTTTACAACAGTAGGGAACATAGTGACTAAATTTAAGACCTTTGGAAGTGTGAAAAATAACTCCAATAAGAAACGTAGACCAAGGGTTGCAAATAATGAAACTGTGAACCAAGTAATGTTGTCTGTAGTAGAAGATCCTAAAAAATCATTGCGAAAAAGGTCAACAACATTACCAAATGATGTAGGGAAAACTATGATTTGAAAATATTACAAACCGAAATTTATACATACCTTGAAGCCAGGTGATTTTAAGGGACGCTTAGAATTTTGTTTTTTTGATACAAGGAGAGTTACAAGATATCCCTTTTATGACAAGAGATATATTTTTTACCGACGAAGCAACCTTTACCTCGAACGGGACTGTAACTTCACAAAATTGTCGTTGGTGGAGTGACGTTAATCCAAATTTCACTATACAGACACGTGATCAGTACTCATTTAAAACAAATGTGTGGTGCGGAATTTACAAAAATAGAATAATAGGACATTTTTTTTCAACAAAATTTAAATGGTGAACGTTACTTGCATTTTTTAAATAATTATTTATTTAATTTTATTCATGGACTTTACATACCCGATAGACTACCGATATGGTACCAACAAGATGGTGCACCATGCCACAGTACGAGGAATGTAAGACAATACTTAAATACCCTTTTTAATGGAAAAGTTATCGATAGATATTCTGACCTTTTTTGGCCCGCTAGGTCTCCGGACTTGAGCCCCCTCGATTATTTCCAGTTCCTCTTAAAACAGAATGTATACCTACAAAGGCCATTTCAAAATGTTGACCATTTAGAGAGGGTAATTAGAGAGAGAATTACAAATATAACTCCTGCCATGATTAGAAATGTTTTAAGAGAATTTTCTGCAAGAACGGCTAAATGTATTGAAATGGAGGGAGGATATGTCGAGGCAAATGTACAGTGAGGGAAAGTTAATGAATATTTTTATTTAGATTCATATTTGAATGTTTAGTATTGTAATTGTATTTTTCCAAAATAAAATATCATGTTTCTATCAATTATTCAAATGCGTCATAAAATTACTACGAAACAGGGATAAAAAATCAAAGGTTATGTTTTGAATAAAAATAATTGATAAATGTTTATTAGCTTGAAATGCATAATAAATACAATTACTAATTATAAATCATTTCAAAAAATGATATTTTTTGAAATGTCAAATTTATTTTCAATAATAGTCTACTAAGGGTAGAAACAGATATAATTTTTTATGACAATCAACATTTTCTTATTCCATTTTGCCCTAAAATTAAAATTAAGGGTACTTTTCTCGTAGGTCAGATTTGATTTTTTTTACTTTTTCACCATCCTGTACATACTATCTCAAGTGTGAATAGTCTAATATTATTTTTTCAGTAAGCAGAACTTTTTATGACGAGTAACTTTTTTTCGTAAAATTAATATTAAAAAAGTTTCCCATATGTACAGAACTTAAGCGGACACACCGTATATTAATTATTTATTTTATCCTTGTTGCATATAGCCCAACTTCTGTTATAAACGATTTCTCAGTAACATATAATAAACCACAACTTTAAAAATGAAAATGTCAAACTAATAACGTTTTTAATTCCGATTAAAAACAAAACAAAAGGCTTAAAGTATCTGTTGAAAATGTGCCTTGCGTAATGCGAAAAAAATACAAAAATTGCAAAAAAATTAGCGGCGCACATTTTTTTGTCAAAAATCTCAGTTAAAGTGCCCTCCGGGACGCCACTGAACTTGAAATTTTTAATCTAGTGAGGGCTAAATTAACTCCTTACTACCCTAAATAACACTGCCAAAGTTTAACAAAATCGGCTAAAGGATTATTAAGATATTTACGAAAAAATGATTTTTTTTTAAACCGAAGAATTACCTGACCTATGTTTATATAAACTTTTCGTCTTATAATCACTCAAAAAATCACCCCTTGAAGTTTGACCACGTACTTAAATATCATCCTGTATAAAACTGTCTTAAAATCATCAAACACTACCTACGTATTTTATAATGTTAAAGGTTTAATCTTTTTGAATAGAATTTAATAATTCCTTAATAGTACTTTAAATTGTCAGTAAGTTAGCACCCTGCTAACTTGCTATCTAACGATAAGTACCCAAGAATTACCCACATCACAGGTGAGTACCGGAGATATGGGTGGAAAGGCACGTTTGTTGACCCTCGGTTTCATTGTTAACATATCCTTAATGAGAAAGATAGTCAGTTTTTCGTTATGCTTTAATAGTTAAACGAAAATATAGGCGTTTATAATTAAAAACAGGATACGTAAAAAAACCTTTTGTTTTGAACTTTGATCTATGGTGTTGAAAATAAAATTTCATTCAAAATGACAACAAAAATTATTTTCAAAATCATTATAATAAAACGGCTATTAGAATTCCAATGATGACCGCTAATAGTTTAATTCAGTATTTTATTAACCGTTAAATTTCCTAATTAACGTATTTATTATACTTTTTATCGGTAGTAGCCATATACAAATGGTGTAATACAATCTTGCTAATGGCTGCCTTTATTTTAATGAGATCAAGATGTTTTAAATAATTCCACAGGATTGTTTATTGGATGAAGTTGTAACAATTACTTTTTTTACTTTCGATGTAGTTTATTGGCAAGAAATAAAATGAATAACTTTAAATTCCTTATATTTTTTTACATCGTTGACGTTTCTGTTTATTAGTCTAAGCCATCTTCAGAACTTAAGAAAACAAAAAGGAAACATTTTTTTACATGATACTTAAAAGATATAGAATAAAAATTGACATACCTTCACTAATACTACACAAAATCAGCTACATAGTTAAATTGGAGGAATGCTATTCATCTAAAGACTAAAACATTGTTAACAAAGCTGTAATTTATAGATATACAAGGTGTTTCCTAACCTCTCTGAAAAAATGAAGCAGGTGAATCCTCGCCTTATTTTAAGACGAAAATGTGGTATAAAAGTTTTTCGCATGTCGCTTCGTTTTCGAAATACTGGTTGTTAAAAAAAAATTTTGTATTTTTTTTTTCATTTTATTAATTAATGCCAAACGATATTCTAATGATATTTAATAAACATAAGGGAATAGAGCACTTTACTTTGGGTCGATTTTAAATTTTATAATTAGTTCATTGGCAGGGATCTGGGTTAAAGAGTACCTTAATTTTTTAGTTATTTTTCGTATTTTTATCATTATGTTGCGTCAAATGATATGAGTAGGCTTTGCTTCGTTCCATGGCAACCACAATTATTTTCTCCGTAACATTTGTCTCCTGTTTAACATCTTTCAAATAATATCCTTCTGAATTGTTTTTGAATTTATTTGTACTACATTACATACTTTTCATAATGGCTGAGTTTACCAATCACGAAATGGCTCAAATTCATTTTATGTACGGTTTGGCAAATGGAAATGCGCTAGAGGTGAGGGATTACTGGAGATAGCTTAGTCTATTACAACTTTCTTAGAGATGAATTGCCAGAATTGATGGAAGCAGTGCCATTAAGAACGAGAACTTTAATGTGGTTCACGCATGACGGCGCTCTCCCTCACTTTGCAGTACGTGTTAGAAACTATTTAGATCAATAATATCCTGCTCGTTGGATAGGTAGAGGAGGACCTCACCCATGGCCACCCTGTTCGCCGGATCTGAATCCATTGGATTTTTTTTTCTGGGGTCACCTTAAACAACTCGTTTATACTACTCCTATTGAAACTGAAGAAGACCTTCGACTGCGTATTATTGATGGTTTTAATACGATTCGCGCCAGTCCCGAAATTTTCCAACACGTAAGAGACAATTTAGCACGTCGTGTACATGGGTGTTTACTGGCTCATGGAGGACATTTTCAGCAATTTATTTGATTTTCGTTCATGTGACTTCATTATTAAAAGTTTTTAAATCAATTATTAAAATTATTATTATTGCATACTAGTTTTTTTTTAACACCCTGTATTTTGAAAAAGAAGCGACGTGCGAAAACTTTTATGCCACATTTTTGTATTAAAATAAGGTGAGGATTCACATCCTTCATTTTTTCAGAGAGTTTAGGAAACACCCTGTAGATAGGGGTTATTGGAAAGCCTAGATATGGTCTTATTATCTGGGATTTTATTCTAACAGTGGTGCAAAAATTTTAATTTCATTGTGTGATAAGGTTGTTGTAAATGATATTTCAATTATCTATATCAGTTCTTTAATTTAGAGTGTTAGTTTTTTAATGTGAATCTTATACTACGTTTTTTATGGTTATGTTCATGATCTAATATATTATTATGTACATTTTTGAAATCAAAATTATGAGATTGTCAATGGCATTTTGAGAAAGTGCTATTAAGTTTTGACTGACTATTATATATATTAATAAAACTATTTTGCTTTATTAATTAAGAATTTTTTCTATGTTGATAGGTCTATTTGTGGGCTGCTAAGATTGTGCTCTGTCGGATAGGGCATTTACGACGCTGTTTTTATATTTGATAGGTGTGTAAGAACTGTAGTGCAAATATGGTTCAGACTAGATTGGTTTCGTATACCAGTTTATTGTATGTTGCCATATTATCACAGGAAATATTAAGGTTCAAGATTTGCTACAAAATATTTCTTATGATAATGATGGCAACGTCACAATAAACTGGTATACGAAACCAATCTGGTCTGGACGATATTTATATTTTAATTCTTACACACCTAAACCAGCGTCGGTAATGCCCTAACCGATAGAACAATCAATCTGACCCAGTCCCACAAATAGACCTAACAACATAAAAATTGAAAATATCCTTAAAAGTAATAATTATTCTAAAAAATTCTGTGAACCAATTTTAATTAAAACAGAACGTTAAAGCATTAGTCTTATTTACATTTAAACAACGGGAGTTAAATTTTTTAAAGATATTCACTTATTTTTACTAATACACGTTTTGTATGCCTATAACTTGGTATGATAAGTACGTCAGAAAAAAAAAAAGAGATGGCACTATAACTAAATGTTATTAGTGTCGTGCTATACCCTGTCCATTTTATGTTAATTTATTACGTAATATACCTACCTGTAATCATAAATAGAACATACGGTATAACATGAAATAATTACCCAATAAAATTTTATCGGTCTTTTATGTTTTCATTTTCAGTAATTTAAGACTAGTAATTGTAGTTATACCTCTTATTATTGGATACCATATATCAGACTATTGTTAAAAAATGTAGGCCGCTGAGTGGGCAAATGGCCACATAGTAACCTTATCCCTGGCCACCTAGTAATCATGGTTTGGTCAAAGAAAATTTTTACGAGTTTCCTTAATAGGAACATTGATGCTTTACTTGCCTAATAATTATATTAAATCCATATTTTCTAGTAGAAATATGACAATTGAAAATACTATTAAACTATGCAGTGTTTTTGTATAAAAGAAAGCAAAATAAAAATGTGTATTTTTTGTATTATTTCCCATTAATTGTGTTAACTTATTTTTAACCACTTTTACGCCAATTCTTGAGAAATAATGGGCGTGGCGGCAGAGCAGCCACGGGCCACCTAGCTAAAAATTCTTAAAAAATGACCTGTCATATCCTGAACTTTGTCGCAATATTATTGAAACACCCTGTATATAAAATATCCATTGCTGAATGTAAACTGCAGGGAAATAATATAATTTTTCTTCTCCCTTTATTGCAAACAACGCATTTTGACACTGTTTTGAAGGACGTAAGTAACAATTACCAAAAAGGTATCGATTGCCCTTGACGACGGGTTATACGTCAACTTACCACCCTTGGGTGGTAATAATTTATGCCATATAAAAACAATGATTTATAAAAATTGAGTGATATGAATAATAATAGTACAATTATTACAATTATTATGAACATTATTTACAAAATTTGGATAAATGTTTTCTCGTTTTTTCTCAATTTGTATGAAATGTTCCGACTCCATAATTTCTCCTTCTCTAACTAAGTTTTCTGTTACTCTTGAAGTACTGCAAGAGACTTCTGGCTTCGTTATATTGTATAAAATTTTATTTGCAACTTCCTTTTTATTGTTGTCGCTCTCCGCTACATAACTTTCCGCAATAGTTGCAGATTTCCATCCGCCATGTCGCTTGACGACTAATACATCAACTCCAGTATTCGCTAATAAAGTGGCCGGCGTTCTTCTAAGGGACTGTTCAGTATACTCCTTAAAGTTCTGAAAGTTCAGTAATTTAGCAATTTTACTTGGAATTGAAGAAATCGAGTTTTTCCCGACAGGCTGGTTTAAGCACTTTCCATTTTGATATCGCATGAAGAAGCGAGGATTAAAATTCGTCATGTGGTATCTTATATCAATGTAATTTCGAACTATTTTGAAATAACAAACCTTCTCATCGTCACTTTTAGTCACTATAAATTTACGTGCCATTCCATTTTTGGAATCAGGAATAGTAACAAATATGACTTCATGCCTTAATTCGACATTGTCCATTTTCATTGCACAGAGTTCACTGGAACGGCACGCTCAAGCAATTCCCATTATCATTACAACCTTCATCAATAAATAAATATCATCGGGGCTTCAAACAGGAAATTATTTACATCTTCCCTGTCAACCACATTTTTGGGTTTATATCCGTCATTTTTTCTTTTTAAAAATGCTCGAAGTTTAGGATACTTGGAAATATCCATGTTTTCCTCTATGAAAAGGATGGACTTCAGCATGGAATATTCACACCATAAGCTTGATGGAGACTTTAATACAGCAGATTCTTCGTGAAAGTACGCCAAAAGCACGGTTTCTGAAACTGCAGTAGCAGTCTTTGTTTGGCACCATTTCTTGAAGTATTGATACGTTGATTCATACCTCTCGATTTTTCTGGCAACAGCGATAGACAAGCGATATTTGCTGATTCTTCTATATCCATTTGGCTGTTATACAAATAAATCAATAATTTCAATTTCTCTCAATTTTTGATAGTAAACTTGTTGACGTTGTTGATAAAATAACAATGCTTACGATGCTATAGAAACCGGTCAAAGCTGTCCATAATTTCATGCGAAAAGTATCGAATTAAGTTAATAAAAATCCAAGAATAAATTCTGCGCGGAGGAGAAAAAATGTTATATACTTCATGGGATGTAAGTATATTTACTTACATCCCTTGTAGCATAAATAATTCGATATTTCTATATAAAAATAAAAATCCGTATTCCATCTTTGATTATTGTTGAACCAAAAGTTTCTTAAAATTAACAAGCATAGCCTTAGCCATGGGGTAAGCCAAGGTGGTCATACTGACCCCCCTAATGCAAAGATAATATAACAAATTCAGAAGAGAATACTAATAATATCATAATCATCAATGATGGTCTACTTATCAATCTCCACAACATCTAAATGATCATTTCTGCAGTTAAAAGAAAATTACAAAATGGAGATTTCAACGATTAAAGAAATCATCGCGAGCACTATAGACAAGCCGATATTAAAATTAACGCCACAGGCCCAGCAAATCAATTAAAATATTTCAATAATTTGTTTTTAATATACTAAGGTTTCTCCTATTCTAGCAATGATTATAAAAAAGAAAGGATTGTAAATGAAAACAAGAAATTTATTAACCACCGTGTTGGGGGTTTAAGATCAAATTTCGACTGGTATAAACATTTTTTTTTTAATCGAACGTTTAAGAAATATTTTGCAGACGGAAAAGCTTAGTAAAATGCTAATTAAGGTATTATTCGTTGGAAAAACCTAACAACCCGGTATTCCGACGGATATATCTAGCAACTTTTTCTGTTAGTAATTTATTTTTTTTACTTTTCCATTTTGTTTAAAGAAAAACATTACAAAGTTCAGTACTAGTTTTTTTCTCTGGGAATTTTACAATATTATATAATTTTTTTAATTGGAAGTTTTTGGCATTTCCACTTTCCTATTTTTATAGCCACAAAATAATTTTTTGTAACAGTAAGCTAGCACAGTGCCTTATTAGGTATTTCCAGATTTCCACTTTAAAAAGATAGATATCTTACTAAAAAACAAGAAATAATATAATGTCCTAACAGAACGGCAACCTTATACTCTTAATTTTTGTTTCCTGAAAAGGTAAAAAGTCATCAAACTTCAGTTACTAGGCTTTTTCTTTTAACGGAACAACTAATGATTCATTTTTTAAATAAAATTTAGGTTTTCCGTGTATTTCTCCACGTAACAACTACACAAATGTATATTCATGGAAAAGTCGATCTTGTAGAAATACATCTAAAAATTGAGCGAATAGAACATGTTCTAATTGTCGTGCATTTTTGCATGTATTTATCGATTTTTGAGTACTAACAACTGCTGTCGTTGTTATACTGTTTTTCAGTGCGTTTCTGGCAACGAGGAGTAATTAATAATAAATACTGTAAGTAGATATACGTTTCATTCGAACCTGTCAAGTTACTAAAGTTTTTAGAAAAGGTAGAAATAAAAGTCTGTCTAAACTACAAACAATTCAATAGATAATTGGAGGTAGATGAGATCTCTACATACTAGAATGTGATGTCATAAAAAAGGAGGACATTTTTCGTCCTTAGTGAAGGTCAGGTAAAGAACAAATCTGGTGGGAGCCTAGTCATAATTTGTACGCACTGAAAATAAGAGATCATTATTTATATATGTTAAAAATACCAAAAATTATATAATATATAATAAAATTAGAAATTTATTGCGAGACGAGTGTTTTAATCTTTGCAATATTGCAAGGGAGTAACCGGGGGGAAACTAACCAATTGAACTTGACAGTCGAATTCATGATAAAAGGGGGGGAGGGGTTGATTGAAATATTGTATGCAAAGTAGAGAATCATAGTATTTCTAAAAAATTTTGTGGGATAAAATTGGACTGAATTATTATACAGTATGTCCACGGATGGACTAAACTATACTTCTATTTTCAGTTTTTTGGAAAAAAAGACATTCATCATAATTTCTTTTGCTTGTCCTATAAATACGATTCACGTTGAGAAACTTTTATTTTGTTGTACGGGGTGCGCAAAAAATACAAAAATGTAGATTTGCAAAATCAAAAATTTTTTGATCAAACTTTTTTGAAACATCAGAATAAAAGAACTTGGAAGGAGGAATCGAAAAGGCAAATAAAATTTTTTCATAGAAGTTATGGCTACTAAGATATTATTTGAAATTAAAATTATGGTATTGGAGAAGTGTCCTATAAATACGCAATTCAAATTTTCAACCGAAAATTTCCAGGTGCATACGTTTCTGTTAATGCCTTAAGAAATTTGGTACGTAAATTCGACGTTTATGGTGATGTTAAAGATGTGAAAAAGATAAAAAAGAATTTAGAAGAAAATGACGCTGCAACAATTTTGGTCTTGGAGTCAACTCACAATAATCCCCGACTTCCTTTGAGAGCAAGAGCCAATGAGGTGGGTGGTATATCTAAAAGTCACGTACACAATATTATGTCCACAAATAAGTTTCACGCATTCAAACCAACCTTTATCCACAAACTTCAAGAAAGCGATGATACGTACCGACTAGAATTTTCTTTACTAATGGGTAAACGTATACTGGCAAGCCGTCATTTTCACCATGATATCAAATTCAGTTACGGATCTACGTTCACAACAAATGGTATAATTTCTAGTCAAAATTGTCGCTTTTGGGCGACCGAAAACCCCTACTTTAAGTTTGCACAAACAGTCAGAAATTTAAGAAAGTTAACGTTCAATAAAGTAATTGGTCCATTTTTCCTGGAAAGAAGGCTAAATGCAAAATATTATTTGGAAATTCTTAGTGAATACTTTTTTCCTCAATTGGATGAAGAAAATTTGGAATTTAGAAGGAAGTTGATATTCCAGCAAGATGACTGCCTAGCGCATAGTACACTGCTTATAACAAATTGGCTTAATGAACATTTCCCCGAAAAATGGATGGGCCGCCATGGACCGATACACTGGCCAGCGCGGTCTCCGGACCTCACCGCGATGGATTATTTCCTGTGGGGGTATCTTAAACAAAAAGTTTATGCTACTGGCATGCAAGATAATGTTGAAATTTTAAAAAAGAGAATCACTTACGCTATTGCTACAGTGACACTAGGTATATTATTCACAATGTTTATTACGAATTTCGAAAAAGAATGGAGAAATGTGTTGACGTTGGAGGAGTTCATGTTGAATAAAACGTTACTGTTTGTCATTTATCTCAATGTATTAACTTAAATAAATTTTGATTTTTTCTGGCAACCATTATTAGTTTTAAAAATTCTGTTTTAGGCCTATATTTTTAATATCAGATAATATCTTAGTAACCATAACTTCTATGAAAACACTTTATTTGGCTTTTCGATTTATACTTCTATGCTCTTTCATTTTGACGCTTGAAGAAAGTTCCATTCAAAAATGTTTTATTTTGCAAATCTACATTTTCATGTTTTTTGCGCATCCTGTACAACAAAAGCAAATTTTCTCAACGTGAATCGTATTTATACAACAATCAAAAGAAATTATTAAGGGTGACTTTTTTCGAAAAACTGAAAATAATGTTTTTTACATGTATAGTTAAGTCCATCCGTGGACACACTGTATTTATTAAATTACTACGGGGCGTAAGGGATATCCTTGGTCATATTAAGCTGCAAAATCTTCTTAACCAGCCAGATAAAGTGAAGCAATGTACATCAGAGAGGAATTATTCAATTTAAACTCAACATTCTTGGTCGGTTAATAACTGGTGTGGTAGATATAGAGTCATTCGACCATATTTTTTTTTACCGTCACCTAAATGGAGAAAGTTACAATATTTTCTTAAGGAACGATTTGCCACCACTTCTGGATAATAATGCAAATCAGCAAGAACTATGGTTTCAGCAAGATGGTGCCCCGCCACACTCTGCGTAACAAGCTCGAGACAGATAGACTAAACGAAATGTTTAAAAACAGATGGATTGGTCGTGCTGGTCCTGTGAACTGGTCTGTAAGGTCCCCGGATTTAGCCCAATTGGATTTTTTCTTTATGGAGGTTTTCGTTTATTCAATAATTCGTAACTCAGCAACCAGTAGAACAAATGTAGTAATTTCCTGCTTACTTACGTAGTTGTTGACGGAGAATCGAAATATCGAAGAAAATAAACACCTTTCTACTTCACTTTTTTAATTTGTCACCAGCCAGATAAAATTTGGAGAGGGGATAATTTCAAAAATGTTTTAGATTTTATCCCCCAACCTTCCAATTAGCGTCCCCTAAAATTTGAATAAAGTATATCCAGCCGTTGCATTGTAACACTTTAAATAAATAAATACATACAACAAATGTATACAGAATGGCAAAAAAAGTCACGCATAATGCCTGTGACTTTTGAATTGACTCGTATACGAAAAAGTTACCTTTATGAAGGTTGCTCAGTAAATTATTCCCCGCATATTCGGATTCTACTGGGAAAACTCTGATTTTTTTGTGTTTCAAATTTTAATTTATTTAAAATTGTAACAAATTTTATAATAACTAAATAAATAGCCTAGAAAATTGAACAACTGAACATCGAAATAATAAACAAGTGAAACCTTTTTAGTGGATAATGTGTTCAAAATGAGCACCATTTTCTGCTAAGCAGAGCGCCGGTTGATCCCTGAACCCGTCTAAAACGTTCAAAAGGAAGTCCTCCGAAATGGCCCGAATTTCAGCAGTAATTCTTACTTAAAGATTCTAAGTCATAATAACTTTGTTCTATAAGTGTCCCCACATGAGAAGTCGAGCGGAGTTAAGTCCGTGGATCGCGCTGGCCAGTCAATAGCACCTCTTCTGCCTATCCAACGTCCTGGAAATTGTTTGTATTGTCTAACATTTTCCGTATAATGAGCAGGTGCTCCATCTTGCTGAAACCCTACTTACCTGTTCGTTTATGCCATTATTTACACCCGGTAAAACCATTCTGCAAGAAGAAATTATGTGATTCCTGAGGAGGTCCAGATATTTTTCGGCATTCAAATTACCATCTATGAAAACAGGTTCCACAATATGTCTACCAACTATGCCCGCCCAAACATTAACTTTTTCGGGCCTCTGAGTATGACCTTTCTGGAACCAGTGAGTATTCTCAGCAGACCAATAACGACAAATGTGTCTATTAACAATACCATTTAAATGGAGAGTAGCTTCATCTGAGAAAATGATATTTCCTGCGAAGTTATTATCGTTATTGCATCTTTCCATCATCAGCTCACAAAATTCAGCTCTTTTATCAAAATCGTCCTCGTTTAACTCGTGCACCAACTTTATCATGTAGAGATGCAACTTCTCCTGCTTAAACATATTTTTCACTGACTGATGAGACACATTAAAGTCCATTACCATTGGCCTGGATGATTGTATTGGATTTTCATGTATTGAGATCATGATATCCAAAGCTTTGTCTCCTCCGGTTGCTGTTTTAGGTCGACCTGATCTGGCGGCTTCCCTAACACTGCCTGTTTCTCGAAATTTTTTTACCACTCGACACACTTAGGCCGCTGTCATGAAAACTCCTTGACTCAACTGGTGGGTATTAGGTAGGAATAATTATAATTAGGAAGTTTTTCATTTTTGAGCAGTCATTATCTCGGAAACGCTTGCATATAGGTCAAAATTTGAAATACAAAAAGTTCAGAGTTTTCCCAGTAGAATCCAAATTTGTAATCATATGCAGGGTGTTCTATTTTCCGCATACGAGGTAATTCAAAAGTTACAGGCATTATGCGCGACTTTTTTGCCACTCTGCATAATTATTTTTGACCTTTACGTTATTATGTAAATGTCTATTTCAGTATTACTAAATGTACGTATTGGCTGAAAGAGACTGTATTGGGCTAATTTGTTTTTGTTTTTCAGATTAATCGAGGTCAACGGCAAAATAGTACTAACCAAAACAAGAGACGATCTCATGCGACTACTGTCGGCAGCACCCGATCCAGCTAAGCTGGTTATCTTAAGAAGACTAACCGAAATCGTCAATACCGTAATGTCAACTTCGAAAACGGGAGTCCAAGAAGTGGCAGCATTGCGTTCCGAGCTGGAACTCGTCAAGGAACGAGCTGAAGAAGTACAAAGGATAAAGGAGGGATTAAAGAGTGATAATATTAGACTGACCCATCGAATTTCCTATCTTGAAGAACAGGTTAGTAAATTTACATGCTAATACTACAAGAAAAAATATTTTGACCTAACCTGAAATTTTTCGTAAAATTTCTCAATTTCAAGGGTTGTTTCTTTTGTTTCAGGTGTCCGAACTCCTAAACAGAAAAGCAGAACCGGGTCAGCGGGTTATGTCTCCAGCTCCTGTGATCTCCAAGTCAAACCAAAACGTCACTAATATAAACATAACAGCCCAAAATTCGCCAGTATCGACTCACTCCAGTCACTCTGGAGACGTTCAAGTATTCCAAAAGGGACCTCAAGTGACGGCCTTGATCAGTAATATGTCAAATATGGACGCTAAGGATGGTATTACCATCAGATCCAAAAGTAGCTTGTCGAACGTATCGAATACGCATATCCCTGCACCAAGCCCACAACCAGATTACCACTGCTCGAAAAATCACAGACATAAATCCCCAAGGAATGGCTTGAAGTCGCCCATAAGAGAAAGTTATGACCAGATTGATAAGGTCTCTTATCGCAAACACCACCATCATCACAGAGAAAAGGATTACAGTTCTGAAACTAATTCTAATGCCGATCATAGATCAAATAAAAAAAATCAGGAGCATCGGTATTCCGCCGATTTTTCGAGAACAACCTCTGAAAAAGACTATAAATCCACTGATGTTGCCGACCAAAGCTATAAAAAGGCTACAAAAATAATTCAGGAATTGACCCGGAGCACCAAAGATACTAGCATGTATGAGAAACATCGTCAGAAATGTATAACGGCTTCGGAAAAATATAATACTGACATTTTGAAGCATTACAATGGCAGAAAATCTACCTCTGTATTAGATTTTCGATCGGAAGTGCACATTGGTCCGAAATACTATGATTCTCGCAGCGTGGAAGAGCTGGATGCACCAGAAAGTCCTTCCAAGGCGATGAGTAAAATTTTCAAGAAGATCCAGAATTCTAGAAGCGTGAAATCGCTGGATTTTGACAGTGATTGTAATTCGACTTCCACTAGAAATGGGTACAAAAGTAACGACTACAACTCGGAAGCTGATGGAAACCGAAAGAACTCCGCTTACCAAAACTATTATGATGGTAACCCAAAGCCGAGACCCACGCCTCCCAAGAAGCCCTTGAGGTTGTCTCTTCATAAAACACATAGTCTTCAATCAGTGGAATCTTCCAACACTGCAATAAGTGAATCGCAAAATGGAAAAAACGAGTCGAGAAAAAGGAAGCACAAAGGGCAGTCCCAGATGTTGATTGCCGACAAAAGCGGAGATAATGGAGAAATTAATGGATACAAGGATCAGATAATGTGGAATGGATACAGACGGACTATGGATAATGGCTTGGAACAAGGCACGTGGTGTTAAACCTTAAATATGTTAGATAATTTATTACTCTATTTTAGAATTGAAGCAATTATTTAGAAACACAAATAAGTTTTGTACAAAAGTTTATGTTGC
Organism: Polydrusus tereticollis; assembly: GCA_963920685.1. Taxonomy (NCBI): domain Eukaryota; kingdom Metazoa; phylum Arthropoda; class Insecta; order Coleoptera; family Curculionidae; genus Polydrusus; species Polydrusus tereticollis. Next base: position 142,167,075 of record OY987328.1, read on the forward strand.
TTGAAAAGCACGCTAATTATTGTAAGTACTGTAGGACTGAAAAAGATTTATAAAAATAAATTATGATAATTATGGAGCTATTATTATCGTTCTGTTTTGTTCATTACATAGGGTATCTTAAGGCAGTACCCCTTCTGGTAATTATTTTTCTTTTACAATGGATCGGTAATAATTGTCCTATACACTTAAATTAAGTATGAAGTACAAGCAGCAAAGCAGGAATGGTTCTCTCCTATTTATTGGCATCCTTGAAGTATGCTGTTACTCCTAGGATATAATTTATAGGGTCGTTAGTTACATTTTTAGGATCTGCTCTGTGTGTCACTTTTAGTTCTTCAATTTTACCATATGCAACGAAGTCAGTGGTATGTTCATCAAATCAACCGCTTCCATAAAATCATCACTGTCTCGTTAACCAGCCAAAGGGACACGAAGAACAGCGTATATAGAATACCTTGCGAGTGCGGACAATCCTATTTTGGTAAAACCCTACGCCCCCTTCAAACAAGAATCAAGAAACACCGAAACCACACAAAGAAGGGAGAAACAAACAGATCCGGTGCGGCAGAACAGCTTGGACACACGCCCACCACTTGCAACGGTCAGAGGCAAAAATAATACTCAAAGAAGGACACTGGCGAAAGAGGAAATTCAAAGAAGCGGTTGTCATAACCCAACATCCAGACTGCTTTAGTAAGCCCTCTTTAGACATAAGAAATATTTGGAAACCCTTGTTAGGGCTGCATGGAAGAATGAATCTGGTATGTACAGGGTTATCCAACCAAGACTAGACAAGGCGATTTTTTGACTTTTCCTGTACTTTTATAAAAAAACTGAAATAGCCATCTTAAGTCATTTTCTCCCGCGAATTCGAATATCTTCAGCAAAAAACAATTGAACATCAAACAAAAGTACTAGGGGTCACTTTGATATTTTTTTAAATGGGATGCCGTATTTTTAATGAGCTTATCCGATTTCTCATATAAATTTTGATCTAAAATGTTGGATTTTTAATTCAAAAACGCCTTTTTTCTTCAGTTTTAAATTCGGAAAATGTTCGTCTACCGTAAAAATTAAAAAAAAAAAAATTAAAAATCCAACATTTTAGATCAAAATTTATATGAGAAATCGGATAAGCTCATTAAAAATACGGCATCCCATTTAAAAAAATATCAAAGTGACCCCTAGTACTTTTGTTTGATGTTCAATTGTTTTTTGGTGAAGATATTCGAATTCGCGGGAGAAAATGACTTAAGATGGCTATTTCAGTTTTTTTATAAAAGTACAGGAAAAGTCAAAAAATCGCCTTGTCTAGTCTTGGTTGGATAAGATAACCCTGTACCATTCATATCAGATTTAAATGCCGCCCTTTTTATCAACAAACAGTGGAATTTTAGAATATTTTATTATGTTACTTAAATGAGTTATTGTACTGTATTGTTGAAAATAAATAAATAAATAAATAAAGTAGATGTAAGTTTAGGACCACACAAAAACGCATTGACTGCAATAATCTCGATCATGCGCTGCGAACCAGGAGGTAGTATAAATACCCTTGTAGCTTGTTCATTATTCACCTGAAGACGATTGGAGATACTCACCAGTTGAAACGTTGTGACATAAATAAATAATGACGATAGAAGTCCAAAATACGTCCACTATTCACGATACATCATTATCTCAAACCTTCAAACAAACACATACTTATTTACATTGTAACCAAATTTTATAGTGGCCCAAATCACTTGGTTGCATTATTTTTACCTAAAGTTTGACATTATATAGTAGATCCCTCCACAACTCTAAAATTGCAGGACCAACCTGAATCACTTATTTTGCAGACGCAGATCGAAATTATGTTATTAAAAAATTACTCTGCAATAATTGTTACTACTTCCAATTGAATCACTTTGCTCATAAAAAAAACAATATGCGCACCTTTATCCTTTAATACTTTTCCCAATAGTACAAATTAATTTAGAAATAAATCTCAGAGCTAGAGGGGAGTTGTTGCTTGGCTGCATCCAACTTATTTAAGCTTTTCAGAAAGTTCTTGAACGCCACTGAACTGCTTACCATCCTTTTTGGTTCACGTTCTTCTGAGTCGCTGGTCTCCATGATATTCATTTCGTCACTGCTTTCAGTTCTTTCTCTGATGTTACCCAGAAATCGAGCTTTTTCTTGCATCTGCATGGCCAAAGCCTGTATCTACAAATAGATTTCGTATAAAATCCATTAAGCACTTGAAAACATACAAGGTGTTTCCAGAAATGTGTGAATAATTTTAAGTCATTTAATAATAATAATAATAATAATAATAAATAGCCTTTATTTATAAATGTCACAAAATAAACTGAAATAAAAGTAGACAAGGGTGGCGAGATCTAGCACAGCTACTCATCTAACCACCCAAATAAGAATAAGTCATATAAGTATTGCTTCAATTCGTACCAATTTTATAATATATTATATAAAATATAAGTATATATATGTAATAGAATGTAGCGATCATCCGTGTACCTATCACTATGATTTCATGTAATCCTTATTATTTCGAGAGAGAACAGGAACGATGATAAATGATTAGTCTTAGTCCTAAGAGACCTTAAGGTTGGCTTTAAGATGTTTCTTAAATATTTCAACACTTGAGCAGCTTTTGATATTTGTCGGAACGTTATTAAAGTATTTAGGAGCATTGTAACTAAAGGAGCGCTGAAATAATGCAGTCTTATGACTTGGTACAGAAAGGAGGCTATTATGTCGTGTAGCTCTACCATGAACATCAGAACCCTTGACAAGCTTCTTGAGGAGGTAATCCGGTTGTTTGCAGTTAATTACTTTAAAGATCAACGTACATAGATGCAAAATAAATCTATGTTCTAATCTAAACCAGCAAGATTCAGAGTAATATGGTGTAATATGGTCGAACTTTTTCACTCCATAACAAAACCTCAAGCAGCCGTTCTGTAGCTTTTGTAAACTGTTCTTATCCTCGTAAAGTAAAGCTGGCCAAAACAATATATCGCAGTAAGACAGAGAAGATAAAATGATCGAATCGCATAATCTTAATTTGATTGGCGTTGAGAGAAATGATTTAAACATGTAAAGAGTTCTTAGTTTACCGTATCCTTTTTGCAGCAGAAAAGAAACATGATTTTTAAACCTTAACTTGGAATCAAAATAAACACCCAGATTTTTGCAAGATTCAGAGGGAGTTAATTTGACATTATTTATTTTAATATTAATAAGGTTAGAAATTTCCGTATTATTTTTGCCAAATATTATAAGCTGGGTTTTGGATTGATTTAGTAGCAGGTTATGGGCAACTGATATCTCATAAATCTGGTCAAGGTCTTCGTTGATATGCCGTTCCGCCGTCCTCACATCCCCATGGTTAAAACTGAGATATAGCTGAAAATCATCAGCATACTGGTGGGATTGTGAGTGCAGCAAATGACTTTCAAAATCAGCAGTATATATTGAGAATAATAAGGGGCCTAAAATGCTGCCCTGGGGCACACCACGGTTTGAAGTTAAGATATCAGAAAAGCCATTGTCGATAAGTACTCTTTGGCGCCTGTCACGGAGGTAACTTTCAAGGAAGCCAACTGAAGTATGATGTAGACCATAAAACTTTAACTTTATACTTAATATAGCGTGATCAAGGGTATCGAAAGCCTTGCTATAGTCAAGTAGTAGTAAGCAAGTGCATTTACTATCATCAGTAGCGCGGAATATGTCATCACTCACCTTTATAAGAGCTGTTGTTGTACTATGTTGTGTTCTGAACCCTGATTGAGTTGGAGGAATAATTTTTTGTTCAAAAGAGTACTGGTTCAGTTGTTCAGATATAATTTTTTCAAGGATTTTAGATAGAACAGGTAGTAGACTAATAGGTCTGAAATGGGAGAGTTCACAAGGATTGGTATTTTTGGCAACAGGAAGAACATTAGCAATCTTCCACTTGCTAGGAAACTTGCCAGAAATAATACATGAGTTGATTATAAAGGTTATATAATGACTCAAGTGTGGTACTAACAGAGATATGATTTTCCGATCTAACCCATCAGCGCCTCTAGCATCAGAACGCAGTTGTCGAATGATTCTTTCCACCTTGTCAATATTAACCTCCATAAATTTAAAATTAGCATTATTTTCATTAAAAGTGAAGTTTTCGTAGTGATTTAAATATGAGTTATTGTTACTTTGTACACAAGATGGAGGAATACTATCTCGAAAATAATTATTAAAATCGTTCGGTGTACCCACATCGTTAGGGTTATATTCAGAAGTAGAATTAACATTTAACCACCTTAAGGTACGCCAAAAACCCCTAGGATCAACTCTAAATTGATGATTCAAATAAGCCTTTTTTTCGTTTCGAATTGACATAGTGACGAAATTCCTAAGTTGCTTATAATCATTCCACGATTCTTCACTCTTTAGCTTTTTATACCTGGTATGGGATTTATTTCTTAAACGCATCATATATTTGATATTCGGTGTAATCCATGGTGCAGGAGGCTTAGTCAGGCGAGAAGTTTTATAAGGGGCGTGTCTATCAAAAAGATCATTAACTGCGCTGGTAAAAAAATCAACCATATCATCAACATCAGTTAATGAGTATAGTTGGTTCCAATTAAAAGTATACATATCATTTAGGAACAGATTATGATCAAAATTGGAGTAATCACGGTAAGTCTTAAATTTTAAGGGCGTGGGCGATTTCTTACAGGCAATTTTACATGTAATCAAGCAGTGGTCCGAAATATCATCCATTCCAACTACCTCTGGCTCCCTTACAAAATCCAAGGACGAAGTAACAATGATATCTAGCAGTGTCATACTGTTGTTAGTTATACGAGTAGGTTGCGTGATAATTTGATGTAGGCCATACTTTTTAAGAAAATTTTTTAAGGTAGAAAATGCATTGTGATTTGACAGACAGTCGACATTGAAGTCGCCACCAAACAGAACAAAGTCGTAAGTAGGAAGAAAAGAAATTAACGTGTTTTCAAGTATGCCTAGAGAATTAATTAGATTTTCATGTGGAGGGCGATAAATCGATCCAAGGCAGATATTCTTGCCACCTATTCTTAAACCAATCCAAACTTGTTCAATATGATCTCCATGAGCCGCCACCTCCAAGATTTTAAATTTTAAATTATTTTTAACATAGAATCCTACACCACCCCCTCTATGATCACGGTCTTTTCTTATAAATTTATAACCAGTAATTTCCAGCGCTTCCGAAGCAATTCCCATATTAAGCCATGTTTCCGACAAACCAACAATATCCAGCTGCTCAGAGGTAATATATTCCGCAAATTCGTTAAAACTGGGACACAGTGATCGCACATTAAAATGTGAAAAACTAACATACTTATCAACACTATTTTGCATTACAACAGAGCACAACATGCGTTGCGTTTAATGCATAGAAGTTCACACACATGAAAATGAAGACTTGTTTCAAAGAAACAATAATTGTTTTCAGAAATATTTATTTACTTAGAACACTTTAGATGTTAAATAACTTCTGTACTTTCAAGAAACAATAAGATTTAAAATGAGAAAAAATATTTCAACTTATGTGTTTATTTTAAAGACATTTCCTTAAACGGAAATACCGTGTTATCCCTTTGAAAACATCATATTTAAAAATTAGGAATATTAAAAAGTTTACGATTTTAGATTTCTCTTGCTTAGATAGTTGGAGCTTAAAACAAAAGAAAATATTCTCTGCTATAACGCTCAAATCCCAACGATATTCTTTTTAAAAACTCTAGGGACTTAATTTGAGAAACTAGTTGTTAGTTTGATGCCAGTCTACGTTGTTTTGAAATCGCCGATTCTAAAACTATAATATATACGTGACCACAGCGCCACTAACATACGACACGAGTCTTTGTTTTCGATACTCATAAACGCGCAAGCGAATAAGACGGAGCGATCACAATTGCGGAATAATTAGTACTCTGTTCTTCATCTTCTCCATTTTCAAGCCGCTTGTCGTTCGTTGTGATCTGGTCTGGTAAGCTCCTGAATTCCTGAGGACTAACCAATTCGAATAAAGCAAAGTAAGTAGATTTATTTTATGCAAAGTATAATATATAAATATATTATACCTAGTACATTTAGACTGTTGATTGTTTCTGTGTTTATATTTTTTTCGGAAGCATTCAAACCTATAATAATATTCCTGATGAACTTCTTAATAAACACCGAAAAAAAATACTGCATACCAACTTGAAAATAGTAGATTATACCACGAGTCAATAATGATAGCTATTATTCCCGAGGAATATTTACGAACCGAGCTGCGTGGGTTAATAATAGCCATTATTGTGAGTAGTATACTCTACTTTATCTACGACTAATTTATTAATTTGAGATTTTTAATGAACAATTTTATTTGTCAATAACATTAAAATTAGTAATAGTACAATTAATAAACTGTATTGGTCGAGAACTATGAATAAGTTTGGAAGAGTTCTCAATACAAATATTTGGAATGTCGGTTGCTGCAAAGGAAGAAGATGCTTCATTACTATTTATTTGTTTAGTAATAGTATCTGCTGTAGTTGTCTTGTTTCTCATAGACTGATCAATGTAACATTCAGCTACTTGTGTAGATTTCCAGCCCCCATGACGCTTTAATCCAGTTATATCGCCTCCTCCATCAATGTACAGAGTGGCAGATGATCTGCGATAACGATGGCCGGTATAAGTTTGAGGATTTGGCAAGTTTAAATATTTGGCAATTTGTCTACCAATGTCTGCAAATTTGTTTTTTCCTATACGTTGTATTGTACATTTGGATTTTTGATAATTTAGCAAGAATGAATTGATTTTTACTTATGACGGGCGGAGATCGATGTACTTCTTTATAATGTTTTAAAACGTACTGTTTATGGCGAATGTTCGTACAATTTTGGTTTTAGTCTTGGGTATTGTTATTAAGAAGTTTGTTTGAAGATCCTTTACGTCTTCTATATTCATTTCATAAAGCTCGTTTGACCGGCATGCGCCCATAATTCCAATAATTAATATAACCTGAAGCAAATAAGAATATGAGTTTTTTAATAGATTAGATTAAATACCTATGTATATTTACCTTATGTAAAAGAAAAACTTCATCAGGAGAATTGTCAATAAATGTCTTCATTTCTTTCGAGGTCAGAGTGGAAGATTTCTTTGCTTGAAATCCTTCAGATTTTCTTTTTAAAAACGCTCGTAGGTTTCCATATTTTTCCAGATCAACGTCATGGTTTATTCTCAACATAGATTTAATTATTGAATAAAATGACCATAATGAAGATGGTTTGTATTTTGCACTTAGTTCAGCGAAATAGGCTAGTAGAACATTTTCGGAAAATAAATTTGTGTTATTTCGAAGACGCTATTCGTTGAAGGTTGCGTATGTTTTATTATAAATAGATTTCGATGTTTCCGGTATTAAAGTAGATGTTGTTGCTGTAGCTAGTTGTACAATTTCTGGAGGCGTACAAGTAAAAGCCTCTTCATTTTCATCCATCCCAATACGAATACATAAACACTACGCGTTTGACAGTGACACTTTTGACTTGGTGTATTTTGTTTCCATGGTATTATTTGATTTGAGAAATTTTGTGATTGGAGCGGGAATAAGGACTATTAATCCCTTGTCATTATTCCCTAAGGGATTAATAGGTGGCATTATATTGCGAAAACCACAACTATGATACTTACATTATACATTAGTCGTAGATAAAATATATTAAAGAGACAGTACTAAACTAATATAATATAAAAAATGAAACATGTTATTTAGACATTTTTTTTTACTTTCTCTGTAAAATGTAAACATTAGAATTTTAACTATTACTTTTACCATTTAAGGAATTTGTTAAAATGTATTGTTATTATATATATAGGCCTCATTACCAGATTTATCTGTTTCGAGGTCAGTAATAAATAAATAAAAAAAAAATATACACAGTAAAAGGAAAACGTAATATGTTACTACTCAATACATGTCGGGATAGTAATACCCGCTATACGATGAAGTTTATAACCTAAATTAGCATCCTTGCCGCCATAGTGATTTTTACATACAGGAACATTAGGCTTTTCTAAGGATCTTATTGCTTGGCTGAAAATGCAATCTTGCAATGATAAAAGATAAAATGGCGTCACACGCGTGTAACTTTTAATTTTGTAAAAATTTACCTTTTAAAACCCTATGGCCTATATTGATGCTTAAATAAATGCACTGTATATACAGGGTGTTTCAAAAAACATGTGCCATCGCTTGTGTGGTACCCAAAAATAAGACAAATAGTTCCCATCAACATAGGTCCGCAGCCGCTTTAATTTTGAGATACAAGGGCGTTGAAAATTAAAAGAGAATCTGTTTTTCGTAAATATTTTTGAGAGCGCTTTAGTTATCATTTTCAATTTTAGTGGGTAATAACTAGGCATATAAACACATTTATTTCATAAAAGAGATTTCTCTACTTTTACCAGTGGCGTCCGCGCTAATTTGTATTTTGGTATTAAAAAAAAATGATACGCCACTGTTTTTCTTCAAAATAAATATTATTTTCAAAATTGCGTTTTTCTGCTTAGCAAGAATGGCCCTTAGACTTTTCTTCATGAGATCAACGGTTTTTGATTTAAGAAGTAAATGACATTTATTTGAATATCGCTATACCCATATCAGAGTCTGATAAAATTACATTTATTTCCAAAACAAAGCAGAAATCAAAAAATTATCGAAAAGTACTTCGCATTAGAGATTAAACTGCCTACGGAACTGCGTGTTCAAAAGAGAAACCGGCAGTGGCGTACGTTTTTTTTTTCTCCGCAAAAATTGTAACACTCTGTACTCAAAAATAAACCAGTTGCGGACCTGTTGATAGTAACTATTTGTCTTATTTTTGGGTAAGGGATCACCACACGAGCGATGGCACATGTTTTTTGAACCACCCTGTATAAACGTTTTCGAACTTTAAACGAAAAAGTTGTGTGACTAGTAAAGAAATATAGGTTCAAGCAGGTATCATAAACTTTATTTTGCATTTGATAAGTTTATTCCTAGAGAAATTAATAAAATTTGTTGTATTTTTAGCCATGAAGGACCTTCTAAAATCATGGGGTATGCCCGAAAACATTATAGATGTTTTAGTAGATAAATATATTATTTGTATATTGTCTCTAACTAAACTGTGTTTAAATATGGTTGTATTTTTAATTTCGCCGTATTTAGTCTTAATATTTTGATGAACAACAGAGAAATAACGAAATAATCATAAAGTTTTTTAAAAGATTGTAATTATTATATGTTGAAAACTGGTATTTCTTATTTAGAACAATTATTAATTTCTTGAACATATTTGTACACACTTACTAAGTGTTTTCAGGTTGTACGTCAATCATACAGTTTTAATTTGCATAGAAAAATAAAACTTCAAACTACAAATTTTACTAGGTTTCCTAAAACGCCCAAGATGTTTTCGAAAATTCTAAAAAATAATGTTGGGGTTTTAGGGAAATCTACAATTTTTGTATTTTAAGCAGCTTTTCTTTTCAAAAATCGATAGAAACACCCAGTACAATATGTACATTTGTTAATGAATAAAATTGTTTAAAATCAGGAAATCAAAGTTTCCATATATGATTTTAACGATCTCATTGGAAGATTTAATGTACACGCAGTGAAATACCCTTGCTCTAAGACGGAGAGAAATAAGTTCTATTTTTAGATTTAAGGTCACAATTAAAAATATTCTCATTCTTAAGTTTAAAAAAATTATCTCTTAGTTCTATCTCAGACACTGAGTAAATATTATTCCAAACAATGACAACAACTATTTCTTTAAGAAAGCGAACATTCTTTAATACGAAATTGTATATGTCTTTCATTAAGAATTTGCTCTGTTAGTATAAGAGCAATCAAAACCTATGTTCGGAACCCATCACCTTCGTTTTGAAAAAATTGCTATTTAATATAAAACCTATTTGCACACAATCTAAACTAAGAACTATTTTATTACGAGATATTCCTATTTCTTCACCACACATGAAAGTCAATATGTTCTTGATTTAAAACCAAATGCTTTACGTTAAGACATTATTTCGATTTGTGCATAAAAACATTTGCTCAAGAATAATTTGTTCTAAAATATAGGACGTAGAAGCATATTTGAAAATTTTTGTTTCCACTTTTAAAAATTCACAGAGTGAGTGTTCGGGTATTTCACGCTTTAAATTTGTTTTTCTCGTTCCCTGTTGTTTAAAACTAATGATTGACAAATTATTTTTCGAATATACCTTAGCAAATTTCAATTTATTCTTCCCAATCAACTCTGAAACTCTCTCGGACCAGTACTTTTGTCTTGGACGATTACTGCCGGAAAATCCACTTATGTTTGCTTCATCCTCATCTTCCATTCTCCGCTGAGAATCGGTCGTATGGTCCAAACCGGACATGCTAATATCGGACTGAAAATTATAATTTAAAAACTATTTATTTTTAAAAATTAATAAATAAAAGTTGTTTTTTCTTTATACCTCTAGTTGCTCAATACTAATAGTACGCTCGAAATCATTGCTAATGTTAAGATTTTCTAGATTTTTTTCCAGTTGTTTTATCTTCTCTTGAATTTTCCTCATGTCCAATTCAGTTTGTGATACTGAGACTAAAACTTCAGCAGTCTAATATAAAAATAATTTGTTAAACATTCGCCAGTAGTAAAAAATAAACACAGTACAACTACCTGAAGCGCTGGAGGACTGTTCTTATTCTGATTGTGCACGAAATTTATAGTTTCAACATAATTGTTCTTAGTTTTATTTGTATTTTCATCTCTTTCTGGCAAATTATCATTAGTAACATTTGTGAAGTGTCTTTGTTGTGACACAATATATCTCTCATGTAATTTATTATATTCAATCTCTAGTAGTCTCAATTTCTTTTCCAAAATTTCTTTATCTCTACTAACTTGCTCTAGTTGCTGCCTAAAAATACGAACCCCCATTTCTTTATTTTCTATCTATGTATAATTTCACAATTTACATTTGCATGATGAACCCTCATTTCTTTATTTTCTGTCTATAATTTCACAATTTACATTTGTATGATGAACCCCTATTTCTTCATTTTGTACCTATGATTTCACAATTTACATTTGTATGATGAACCCCTATTTCATTACTTTGTGTCTATGATTTCACAATTTACCTACATTTGCATGATGTACACCCATTTCTTTATTATCTGTCTATAATTTTACAATTTACATTTGTATGATGAACCCCTATTTCTCCTCTTTATACCTATTATTTCACAATTTACATTTGTATGATGAACCTCTATTTCATTATTTTGTGTCTATGATTTCACAATTTACATTCTCATGATGTAGACCCATTTCTTTATTTTTTGTCTATAATTTCACAATTTACATTTGTATGATAGACCTTTATTTCTTTATTTTGTATCTACTATTTTACAATTTACATTTGTATAATCAACCCCTATTTCACTATTTTGTGTATATGATGTCACAATTTACATTTGCATGATGTACATCCATCTCTTTATTTTTTGTCTTTGGTTTCACAATTTACATTTGTATGATGAACCCCTATTTCTTTATTTTAAATCTATGATCTCACAATTTACATTTGCATGATGAACCTCCATATCTATTATTTCGCAATTTACATTTGTATGATGATCTTTTTAATATTTTTTAGGAGTAAACTAGTTTTTATTGGTATATTATGTCACTTGCCAATGAAACACAAAAGAAAAAAAGATCGCAACTGTCAGACAATCTAAAAAACAAGCTATATTAATGAATGCAAAGGAGTCAAGACAGAAATCTATAACTAGGTTGGATGTTTAAGGCTGAAGAAATAGATGCCTAATAATTGAAAATAAAGTAGTTAGGAATCTGTATTTTATAGAAATACGTCTTCATGATCTGTAACATGACTGCTTATGCTTATGAGGCAGGACGCGAGAAGGGAGATAATGAATTTACCTATTTATTTAGGGTTGTTCATGGCTCTCCTAATGATACAGCTTTTTTAGCAAGACTTGATTTTATTATAATGGAATTGTCTCACTCCTGTAGCTCATAAAGACAATTATGAATATTACTAAATGTTACAATGTAATTTTGCACTTTGGAGAATTTAATACTTTCAAAATGGAAAGATATTAATTTTTATTGTTTTAACGGAATTCACTTTTCTTGGTACGGTTAGACAGACATGTCTGTAATGTATAAATAATACTAACCTTAATTCTTCAACGTTGTTGGTGACTTCTTCTAACTTAGCCAATGCGTACTTTTTGCTCTTCGTATTACTTTTAAACTCTTTGGTGGCATTTTCCAGCTTTTTAACCAATGAAGATTTTTCTTGCAACAGTTCCTCCAATTGCTGTTTGGCTGCTCGGTTTTCTTTCTGAGTGATGCCTAACCGGGCGCCTATTTCTTTTTTCTCCTTGATTACAGACTCGAGCTTTCTCGACAGAACAGCGTGCTCCTTCAGCGAAGTAGTTTGAAGACGATGTAGTTCTTCCTTGAGTTTTTTGCATTGCCTTTCCAATTGTTGTACGGTACTAAAAAATAACAGATTTATCTTGAACAAGAACTACTAGAATATCATCAACAATTACCTTAGCTCGGGATTATCATGTAAAAACAAATCCTTTCTAAAAATGGTTCTTGTTGTTTTTGTTGTTACATCTGTTAAACTGGATAAATTACTTCCGCTCCTCATGAACAGATTTGGGCAGCTTTTATCAGTGTCAATTTTGGATTTTGCCTGAAATTAACTCAATTTCTAATAAGCTATTGCGGCTAATTTTCTTCATGGTAATATAGTAATTATGTGCTAATATTGAATAGAAAAGCCATATTACTCACCATTAATTTTGGCAAGTTGCCATCAGATATTGTAAGTGACTTTACCATTACTGGTATTCTGCTTAACGTTGCAACACTCTTTGTGTACTGACAGTTGCCAATACTTAATTTCGAAAAGACCTTCTTGTTCCTACGTAGTAAAATGAAAATAATTGTTATACCCATAATATGTAATATAAGAACCAGTCTAAAAACTTTTATAAAAATTTGTAGTTACTCTAGTAGATAGTAGATAGTAGTGGGAGTAAATATTGCAGTAAACTACAAGTATAGTAGCATATTATTATATGCAAGAACTTGCCAAAACTTGCTGAGTGCACGTCTGGTTTGGGCAAACTAATTTGTTGCAAGACTATTCAAAAAACTTCTGCTTATAGTTTTGAAAAATTAAAAAAAAATATATTTTTTTTAAATAATTCTTGGCTCATATTCGGCTCGGACTACGTTTCGCGACTGTACAATACTTCATTCGAGCCGTGTTAAAGAAATTGTACCGAAGCCTGCAAAAGTTTAGAAAAATATCCAACACTGTTAAAACTCCGAAACCAAAGATAAATGCTTTATTAAATGTAGCATCGAGCCAAGATACTTGATAAAGTGCGCTACTGAAAAAATTTGGAATTATCTACAAGACTTGATGGAATTATATTATTTGTTTCTACATATTTATGGAATGAGTGTATATATAAATATGTATATATGTAAATATGTATATATGAGAGAACTTTGTTCTCCTGCCACTTGCTGAGACCTCCTTATACAATAAGGATTCTCATTTTACCAAGTTAATAAACACACGATTTGGCAGCAAATTTGAATTCGCGCGTTCCTTGTTCAGCTTGATGAAGAGCAACGTTGCCAACAGCTGTTTACTTTCTTAAGCTAAAACATTGAATATAAAAAGGTTCAAATTAACAGATATTACATCATATATTATGTTAATCTTAATGTTAATATTAGCTACAGTCAGTGATATAAGACACTTAATGGGACCACATAGAACTACGTCTTAAATTCTCTAACCCGAAGCAGGGGGCGAAAAGAAACCCTAACATATAGTCACGTTCTTAGTATCTGCTTGTGGCACATTGATTAGGGCAGCGTCTTTAAGATAAATTTCGTTCTAGAAGCCGCGAGTACATCTCTACGGTCCACCATTGTTTTGTTTTTTTATTTTGAATAAAGAAAAAGCGAAACATTCGCTATAGGTACCCAGCTTTTCAAATAATTACCAAAAATAATTGAGTAATAAACCTGTACTGATCTATATAAAAAAATTGTGCCCCATCCGACGACTTTTGGCTTTAATATGAGCCATCTGAGGAAAGCTTTTCAAAAAATCCAAAAAAGTTATAAAGGCACAAAAACCTTGTCTTTGTAACACATTTGTTCCTAATTTCTGATACTATTTTGTTTATTGAAAAGGCTGCGCTTATAGGTCATAAAATACTAAATTGCGTGTAAATCCTAATTGTTACGGAAGATTCCAAAATATATCACACACGAACAAGTTTTTACACACCTGTAACATCTGTAAACTCCCCAAATCATCCAAGCCACAGTTTGACCAACTGTACAAACAATTATGGAAAATATAAACGTTACCGTATTCCATACTATCAGAGACCACCCGAATTTTACGCCTCTATACTCTAATTTGCTTAAATGAGGCTCAAGTTGTTCTTCTATTTTGGTTACTACCGCGGGTTTTTCATATAGCTCATCTAAATCTGCAACAAAACATTACTAGATTTTATCTAACTAGGATATTTTACTACCTTTTACAAGTTTGTTGAAGTATTCTGGATGATTCATAAAACCATTCACAAAAATAAATGGAAATAAAAAAAATATTTTTCGAAATGTCATAAATGACTTTAGAAATTACGGTGTGTAGGTACTTGATAAACATTTTTTAACTCTACATGTATTTGTAGTTTAATAAGTGGCATAAATAAATTAATTCCCGAATGTCTCTATTTTGCAACTAACTTTTAAATTAGTGTAATATATTATTACATACCTTTACTATATTTATGTACGTTCGTAATGCCCAGAAAGTCGGTGACACATAGTAACATCCAAAACACAAATCCATATCCTACAAGGGCTTTCCAATAAATGCGCATTTTATAGATTCTCCTTTGAACAAAACGTTTTTTACAAAAATTGAACAAAAATATAAAAGAAACAAAAAATGTTAAGTTAAAGTGTTGACGTTTAGCTGTGACATTCTTGCTGGTTATTTTTGGCAATTTATCATCATGTGGTAGTTTTATTGCCACCATGTCACCTGATCCCTAGTGGAAAACTGACGTCATATTGACGTGTATTTTCCCGGCGCTTGTGTGCAGACTTGCAACAAAACATCAAACGCAACTGCTGCTATACCAAAGGAAATGATGCAGGGTAATGTTCGCTTCGTTGTTGTCATCACTTATCCTCACGACATTTGACTTTAGTTCAGGTTAGTTCAGGTAGGTTATATAAATGTGTTTTTTAAATGAAACACCCTGTACATTTTCTTGCTATTACATTCAGTAAAGAAAGAGATCTATATCCATATTTTATTTATTGAATTTGAATTTGAAACCTGGTACTTCATTTTTTCTGATATTTAAATAAATAAATAAAGATGTCTTGTATTAGAAATAAAATATAAATTACAATAAAAAAAATCATACGTAAACGTGGCGGTACTCAGCAAAGCTGCTCATACAACCACTGGAAAAAACTACATACAACCAATAGGTAAAAGGAAAAAAACTTACTTCACTTGGGATCCTCCTTGGCTTTGAGTCAGGCATCAGCCTTTAACTCCCTTTCTTTATTCGGTGGCTTTAATCGGCCGAACTTCGTATTAACAATTTGGGTTGGGCAAAGCCTTAGTTAGTTGGGAGTGATTCGAGAGCGCATTTAAGCTTGTTCATGTTGCTTTTTTTTTTTTTTTTTTTTTTTTTTTTTTGTCAAAATCTGAATTTCTTATTTCTCCTTCATGTCGAGCCCTCCAGTTCAGTGCCTCCCCACTACGACTGGAGGAAGCCAATTCTTCGGGTATTTATAGGTGGAGCCTAGCGGAGATTGTACATGAGTCTGTATGATCAGTGGGTTAGTCGCGACGTCAGTACGTCTGAAGTAATTAGCAATAATTTTGTTATAAAATTCGTTTAAGGTAGGAATTTCAAAATCGCGATGTAAAACCCTATTGATAGCATACCGAGGAGCATCCGCAATGATTTTTAAGGCTTTATTCTGAAGTATCTGAAACTTGTTGTGTTCGGCCCTGCTTATCATGCACCATGTTGGCACACCATAAGTCAGGACCGGCCTGACCAAAGATTTGTACAAATTGACTTTTGTCCTGTAACCTATTTTGCTCTTTTTATTTAGGAGGCAATAAATGGCGCTAAGCTGCTTGCCAGCTTTCTTGAGCCTTAACTCTGAATTTTTCCGCCAATTTAATCTTTTATCAAAAACAAGTCCCAGATACTTGACTTCTTCAACCCAATTTACTCTTATGCCGTTTACCCGTAACAGGGTCTCGGGCCTTCTCACCGTGCTTTTCGAAAAGAAAATGGCCTTCGTCTTGGCCGGATTCAGACGAATCTTCCAGTCCGAAAGCCATTTTTCTAGTGAAATAATGTGCCTTTGCAGTCTAGACACCAATATCCTCGGTGTCTTTGAAACAGAAGTAATTGCAGTATCGTCAGCAAACAAAAACAGCTCATTAAATCTGTCCCTCGGAATGTCATGAACATAAATATTATACAGCACCGGAGCGAGAGGGGATCCTTGCGGAACTCCCGCCCTGATATGTTTCGGATTTGAAATCGCGCCTTCTGACGATACTACAAAACTTCTGTCCTCAAGAAAGGAAATGATGACCTTAATTAGATAATTGGGGGCCCCCAATCTTATTAGCTTTAATATCAGACCGCAGTGCCAGACCTTATCAAAAGCTTTCGAAACGTCAAAGAAAACCGCTCCCGTGTGTGCTCTTTTGTTAAAACCCTGTAGAATCCTTGTAGCCAATCTTGTAGTCTGTCTCACAGTACAATGTTCTCCCCTAAAACCAAACTGTTCGTCAGGGAGAACATTTCGCTCGAAAACAAAATTTTGCAGGCGTCTGAGAATTACTTTTTCGATTATTTTTGCCAGGCTTGACAATAAGCTTATCGGCCTATAGCTAACTACTTGCGTAGGATCTTCGTTTGGTTTTAATATCAAAACGACCTTCGCTTTCTTCCACACACACGGATAGTGGCCTTCTTCGATAATTACCTGTGACAGGTTTACTATGTCCCTGATAATATTTCCCGGTAGATTACGCAGTGCCGCGTTTCTTATACCGTCCAAGCCTGGAGCCTTCCTGATGTTTAAATTATTCAAAAAACCTTCCACCTCCTCCATAGTGACTTCTTGAATGTTTTGGACTGGATGATCCATGCCGCGATATATCTGTACCGTTCTGGAGATTCTATCATCTCTCCCTGGGTCGGCAGATGGGTTCTCGCTGAACTGATCGTAAAGTTTTTCGGCGAAAAGTTCAACTTTTCGTTTATAATCCGATATAATGACATTATCCTGGGCTCTGACGAACGACATCGGTTTCCAAGTGCCTTTCGTCAAGACCCTGGACATTTTGTAAATACTACCATCCTCCGCATTTAAATCCCTTATCCTAGCTTCCCAAAGAGAGGATTCACGCGCATTTAGTCGCTGCTTAATGACTGTATTTAACCTGTTCGCTTCAGCTTTTATTCGCGGATCTCCAGTACGATACGCCCTATTTTTCACTCTGTTTTTTTCCCTGATTGCTTCCCTTAAATCATCAGGTATGGTTCCAAACTTGGAAAAACCAGACATTCTTGTGACTGAAGCCGTTGCCAGAGCAACATTAATACAATCGGTCAAATTCTCGACCGCCTGTTCAATTTGCTGCTGTCCTCTTAGTTGAGGAAGCGGCTCGACTTCCTGTAGTAGAGTTTTGTATCGAAGCCAATTGGTGCTGGTTTTGGACTTGAATGCCCTTCCTTTTTCACGGGGATCGCCAAGCTCCACGATGACTGGAAGATGGTCTGAAGTTAAATCGTGCAAAACAACCGGCTGAGAAATTTGTCCTGTATTTTTAATCACAAAAATGTCTAAGATTTCCGGGAGCCCACGCTCAAAGAGATGCGTGTGAGTTTCCGGCGGTAAAATATGATAGTTGAACACATCTGAGTTGTTGAACAAGGCGCGACCTCTTGCTTCGGTTGTCCTACAACCCCAAACTCTGTTCTTAGCATTGAGGTCACCCCCTATTAACGTGGTTCGATCATTATCAAAAATCTTTTGGAGGCAATTGCCATTGAAATTGCGTTCCACCGCAGGGCCACAGTAAACCGATCCCAGGTACACACGCTTACCATTCTTCATTTTGACTACTATAAAAGTTCCTTCAATATAGAGACAATTCTCAGGCCCTGGTACTGCCTGAGCAATGATGTGTTTTTTAACCAGGATCATGGTTCCTCCTCCGCGTCTATCAGTACGATCATTTCTATACACATTATAGTTCGGAAAAGTGAATCTTTGGCCTTTCAGCCACGTCTCCTGGATTAAAAGAACATCAATGCCATTATCCTCCACAAAACCAATAAGTTCGAGTTTCTTACCAGTTATCACATTAACGTTTATCGTAGCAATCTTTAGATAAGCGACTTCTGACTGCAAAGCCATCAATCAGCAGAGTGAGAAAGAGTTGACAGCATATTTTTGATCTGAACCTGCATTACTTTTGTAAATTCGGCCAAGAAGCCCTGCATGGTGGCCTGCAGAGCCGTTTCCAGTGCCATTGATGCTGGTGTTTCACCTGTAGCCTTTGTGCCTTTGTTGACTTCGGCACCTGAAAGTATAGAATTATCTTGACTTCCCCACTGGAAATTACCCCTTGGAGGCAAAATCCGCGGTCTAGCCGCTTCCTCCTGCCTTTGTTTAAGTTGTTTAGGATGTTTGGGGCACCCCTGATAGTTGGCGGGGTGATCCCCATCGCAATTAGCGCATTTTGCCTTGTCGTCCCTGCTCTTGGGACATTCGTATGAAAAGTGCGACTGGGCACATTTTAAACACTTTACTGGCGCCGTGCACCTAAATTGCGAATGTCCAAAGAGCTGACATCTATGGCATTGTGAAGTAGTTGAGCGCGCTTTTTGCGCTTCGACCTTAATTGACATAAAGTCAAGGTATGTCAAGTCAAAAATACTTTTTTGAGTCTTAGGCAAAAACACCAGCACCAGTGGCATTGGATTACCATTTTTATTGTGCCACCGAATGACGCGGGAGGGCGTGAAACCCAACTCTTCTAAATCGACTTTTATCTTATCCTCTGACCATGCCTCCAGGACTCCACGAAGAACTACGTGAAGCTCTTTTTCCTCCTGAAACCTGAAGGAGTGGTAGGGTACTTTATTAGCATCTAAAAACTTAATGATTTTACTATAGTCAACGGGAGTAGCCGGGTGGATTTTCACACCCTCCGCCAACGTCACTGCACGACCATAATCATATTTATTTGCTGCAAAATGTCTCGCAATGCTACTATATTTTTCTTTACATCTAATAATGATGGGCGGCACGCGCAGCCTCTTTGGGGCCTCGACCGTCCCAGTGTTATTGGAAGTCAAATTAATTACTAAATTTTTATCTACGTTAGTGCTGATATTTGTAGTATTGCTTGCATTACCTTGCGGTTTTGCCACTGTCTGGCCCAATTTCTGTTCATCAGCAACGAATTTTTTTGAAATATACACCTCAAGAGCGGAATTATTAGTTTTCGGAAGGTTGGGCCAGTCTGCGACTCCTACCATCTTTTTATTTGCCTCATCTGGGTCAACACCATGCATTGCAGACCTTTTGCGGGCCCTCCTCCTTGGGGATCTCAGTGTACCACCACTTTCTGAAGCTTCCGAACCGGAATTACATTCCATATCGGACGAACTTAAAATATTTGTTGCATCCTGTGACGATAAAGATTTAACAACGCAGCCCACTGAGGTCCCCGCAGTACTTCTATCGATAGGATTTTTTAATTTTTTTTCGAATGGAATGTCCCTATCTAGGCTCAGAGTCTCAGCCATAACAATATCAGAGCTTAAATCAATTAATTTTAATTTTTTATTATTACTGTCATTGTCATAAATATTTGATTTAGATTTTAAGTCATTTACCTCGGATTTTAGATTTCCATTCTCTACCTTCAAATCCCTTATGGCTGCTTTTAACTCTAGCAATTCAGTAAATCCGGCCTCCTTTTGCATGCGCGTCTGTACCTGCCATTCAGCCTCCTTTTCGTATAAGATTTTCCTCCATCTGGCCTCCATCCTTTTCTCTATATCCGCAATTCTTTCTTCGACAACTGAATTTGGATCTTTTCCCTCTGGCATGAACTCATCATCTGACGAAGATGGTGCTTCTTTTTCGGGGAGAGACTTGACCCCCCCGCTGTTTTCTTCCATTTTTCACTCTTCAAACTGCTTTTTTTTTTGTCTTTTTTCCAAACTTTTCTTTTGTACTCTACCCAATATAGTTAAACTTTAAATAGATAAAGTTAAATGTTCCAAAATTAGATTAAATAGCTCAAAAAGGCCAATCCACAGTCCTGAAATTCAAAAACTCGGTGACAGCTTCTTGACAAAAGGAAAAAAAAAAAAAAAAAAAAAAAAAAAATATTATTTTGAAGAATGTAGAACTAACCTGTTCTACAATTACTTAAAAAAGAAAAGAAAAATTAATAAATAAGAAAAATTTAATAAATATTAAATGTACAAGAATAAATAAGTTGTGATTCAATCAGTATATTAAATACATTTAAACCCTTTTCTCGATAATGTAATTTCTTAGCAGTAAATTAAAGGTGGCAAGGGTGGGGGCTTCCCTGACATTCCGTGGCAATGAGTTGAAGGGTTTGGTGGCATTGTAGGTGAAGGAGTGCTGAAAAAATGCGGTGCTGTGTGTTGGAATCCTAAACAAACCTCCATGACGTGTTGGCCGGTTATGCGTATTCGAACCCATAGCCAATTTTTCCAGTAAGTACCTTGGTTCTTTTAAAATATAGACTTTATAAATACATCGTGCAAATTGAATTTTAAATCTTTTCTGCATATTGAACCATCCTGATTGTAATAAGTATTGAGAAATATGATCATATTTACAAAACAAATCTCAGACAATAGTTTTTAAAGACTGTATTTATCTAGATAGAAATAAAGGTCTGTCTTTACCACCAAATAACTTTATTTGCCCCTCTAGGGTAGAAAACAAGGGTTATGGAAAATACATAAAATGATGAAGAATTAAAATAAAAATATTATTTTGAAGAATGTAGAACTAACCTGTTCTACAATTACTTAAAAAAGAAAAGAAAAATTAATAAATAAGAAAAATTTAATAAATATTAAATGTACAAGAATAAATAAGTTGTGATTCAATCAGTATATTAAATACATTTAAACCCTTTTCTCGATAATGTAATTTCTTAGCAGTAAATTAAAGGTGGCAAGGGTGGGGGCTTCCCTGACATTCCGTGGCAATGAGTTGAAGGGTTTGGTGGCATTGTAGGTGAAGGAGTGCTGAAAAAATGCGGTGCTGTGTGTTGGAATCCTAAACAAACCTCCATGACGTGTTGGCCGGTTATGCGTATTCGAACCCATAGCCAATTTTTCCAGTAAGTACCTTGGTTCTTTTAAAATATAGACTTTATAAATACATCGTGCAAATTGAATTTTAAATCTTTTCTGCATATTGAACCATCCTGATTGTAATAAGTATTGAGAAATATGATCATATTTACAAAACAAATCTCAGACAATAGTTTTTAAAGACTGTATTTATCTAGATAGAAATAAAGGTCTGTCTTTACCACCAAATAACTTTATTTGCCCGTCTAGGGTAGAAAACAAGGGTTATGGAAAATACCTAAAATGATGAAGAATTAAAATAAATTTCTTAACGTTGTACTAGTTTCGACTTTAGGGAAAGTCATCTTCAGCAACTAATCATTTAAGAAATTTTGTTATGAAAAGTAGTTAAAACTGTTGGGAGAACAATTGGTGATTCAACAATAAAATATAATGAAATGCAGATTATGCAACCATTGGAATAGACAGCAGCTTATTATTAGAGCGATGTATCTCTATGCAATGGTAGGAGATGATTTAAACGCAAGTAGGATTAAAGCCCTTAATCATAATATAGTGACTTAAGAATGTTGAAGTTAGAACATGTTGTAAAAGAAGAAATTTTAATATGTCAATTCATTCTTAGTTTAAAATGAAACTGACTTGGTGAGGGGACTTGTTTATTGTTGAGGTGGATTAGATTATATGTAAATTAAATTAAATGAAATTGCTTCTATTTAAAATTGTCAAAACGAAACTATGTCATTTCTTGTAAAAAATTGGGAATACATCAAGTGGTCATTATTCACATGTTATATTATTAAAATAAAATAAAATTTTTTGTAAATTAAATCATTATATTACTAAGGGAAATTCCCGGTTTGTATTTATCTTTTTGCAACACTGCAGGCCAATACACTATATGACAGTAAGCCAAATGGGAAAGCACTAACGTATTAGTTAATGTTAATTTAATATTGGGATCGAGAATATCTTTATTCAAATATAAAAGTTTTAGTTTAAATAAATAAATAAATAATACTTAATAATAAAATATATTTTTGTATTATATTGGAAATATGATCACTAAATCTTAAACTACTCTCTAGTACAGCTATACTCTAAGTGTGTTCCGCGGAACCCTAGGGTTCCGCGATACCTCTGTAGGGGTTCCTCAAGAATTTAGAAAAAAAATCAAAGCACCTCTCTCTGGTCGAACGTTTTGACTCCGCGGCCGCGCGTAGGTATATTTATTTATTTATTTGTATTTGTATAAACATGTGTTACAATAGCTGGTACAATATCTCATAAGTTTGGTATCAACATGTATACTTGTATACTTGTGAGCGCGCAGTCCCTTTGATAAAAGCCGCCTCTGAATTGTTAACAACGCAATTTTTATATTTCTCTTTTTATTTTTGCTTTTTGTTTATCAAAGGCGCCGACTCGAGTATTTTCGAGAATATTCGAGATCGAGTCTAGGACTAAGTATAAAAGCGGCGATCGCGCGTCGCGCCTCGTCAGTCAGTTGACGATTAGCGTTCGGAGCGATAAGTTCCTACCTACCTACTTACAAGCTCGCTAGCGAGAAACTAGTGTTGATTGTTCTACTGCCTGCTGTATTCTGTTGTCTCAGTTTTATACATTTCTTCATTGTACTAAACTTAGTCTCTTATACGCAGTAACGATTGTGCATTATTTAGACCCCACCATCCTGACGTGTAACATTATAAATAAAGAAGAATGGAACGTTGGCTTAAAGGTGTTAAACGTGTTGCAACAACATCTTCTAATGACGCTGAATGTTAAAAAGCAGTACGCGCGGAGAATATAGCAATCACCGATCCAGACGATGATGCCACGACGTCAAGCTCGACGGTTTCAAAGACGAAAAAAAGGAAGTATGATGAATCATATATCAGTTTCGGATTTGTTGATTCCAACGGCTCACCTCTCTGCATGCTATGTATTAAACTGCTTCCTAATAGTTCCATGGCACCTGCCAAATTGCGCCGACATTTACAAACTGTACACCCCGAGTCTAAAGACAAGAATAATAACAAAAGCTATCAACGAAAAGGCCACGGAGGCATCATATTTAGTTAGCTATCGCATTGCACAAGCAGGTGAAGCGCACACTATCGCTGAGAATTTAATAAAGCCATGTGTATTAGACATAACAAAATGTATGCTCGATGAAAAATCTGCAAAGCATCTTTCTACTGTGCCGCTATCAAACGATACTGTTTCACGGCGAATCCATGATCTGGCAAGCTACGTCAAACAAGAACTAGTTACACGTCTACAAAAAACACGATTCGCCTTGCAAATGGACGAGTCAACTGATGTCGCTGGTTTGGCTATCTTGCTGGTTATCGTGAGATATCCATATGAAAGTTCTTTTGAAGAAGACATGCTTATGTGTTCACCGCTGCTCACAAACACTACCGGGGAAGAAATTTTTAATAAAATAAATATATTTTTTGAAGAAAATAATCTCAGTTGGAACAATTGCATTGACATTTGTACAGATGGGGCCAAGGCGATGACAGGTAAAACAGCAGGAGCAGTGTCACGAATAAAAAATAAAGCGCCTAATTGTAGTTCCAGCCATTGTATTCTGCATAGACAAGCACTTGCGATGAAGCAAATGCCGTCAAATCTAAAATTAGTTATGGATGAAGCGGTAAAAATAATTAATTTTATCAAATCACGACCACTACAATCCCGATTGTTCTCATTATTGTGTGAAGATTATGGCAGCAAACATAAAACACTGCTGCTCCATACAGAAGTGCGATGGCTGTCTCGGGGTAAAACTTTAACAAGGCTATTTGAACTTAGAGCCGAGTTACAAATGTTTCTTTCAGCAGATACTTCTTTTAATTTGAAGGACCGTTTGTATGATAAAACTTGGTTGTTCCGATTGTCTTTTATGGCGGATATCTTTCAAAAACTGAACGAATTGAATTTATCATTGCAAGGTAAACAGACAACAGTGTTTCAGGCCAATAATAAAATAACTGCCTTCAAAAGAAAATTAGATTTTTCGATTATTTGCGTTGGTAAGAAAGAAATAGAAAGCTTTACGTCACTCAGTGAGTTTGTTAGCGATAACGACTCAGAAATGTTTCAAGATGATGTGTTTGAAGAATTGGTCCAATATCTCAGTTCGATGCGCGCATCTTTTGAAAATTATTTTCCCGAAGAACAGAATACAAAAATGAAACTGAATTCATGGATTCATAATCCTTTTTTACCCAACTTGGAAAAGCCCGAAAGTATGTCAAACGAGATATATGAATCTCTTTTAGAAATGTCATCAGACACAAGTATGGAGTCACTGTTCAAAACGACGCCTCTCAACGATTTTTGGTGCAGAATCCGTGATGAATATCCAATGCTTGGCAAACTGGCTCTGAATATTCTTCTCCCGTTCCCAACAACATATTTGTGCGATTCTTCTCAACCTATGCAGCCACGAAAACAAAATATCGCAATAGACTGGACGCCGAACCTGATATGAGACTTTAACTGTCTTCTATCAAACCTGATATAAACCAATTGATGAAAAATAAAAAACAGTTTCATACCTCCCATTAGTTAGATTTTTTCTTTTTTAATATCTTCTATTATTGTACTTGCCATGTGGTAAAGTAAGTAATAATTAGTAACTGTTACATTGTACTTTTATTATGCTTATTAATAAAGAATACACTTTTAAAAACTATTGTTTTATTGTAGGGTTCCATCAAGTATTTTGCTTCCCAAAAGGGTTCCGTCACCAAAAAAGTTTGAGAACCGCTGCTTTAGTAGAATCCCAAGGTTCTTACAAGTTGATTTGACTTCTAGTTTTACACCGTTTAATTTTATGTTTAAATCATAAACACGCCTACTTTTGCTAAATACCACCATCTGGGTTTTGTTTTCATTTAAAATTAAACCATGAGCAGCAGAAATTTTTGAGACAACTTGATCCGGGTAAAAAGAATAGAAAACCTGGGTAACGTCGGCGTATTAATGAGATTTACAATTACTTAAAAATTTCTAAAAATCAGCCGTATACAGAGAAAAAATAAGAGGACCCAGTATACTGCCCTGCGCGATACCTAGATACTCCAAATGAATTAGAAGTACGATTATTAATTACGGTTCTCTGCTGTCGACCTGAGAAATAATTTCAGTGCGTGTTCACTTAGACCAAAATATTTTAATTTAATATTTAAAATTTTATGATCCAGTGTGTCAAAAGCCTTGCTATAATCTAACAAGACCAAACAAGTATCTCTGCATTGGTCATGTGCTCTGAGAATATCGTCAGTTATCGACATCAGAGCAATTGCAGTACTTTGATTTCTTCTAAACCCCGATTGTGTAGATGGCAAAATTTGTTGATGAGTTAGGAAATCACTTAATTGGTCCGACAGGACTCTTTCCAAAATTCTGTTTGTCGAGCTTTAGTTCAGATTTTAGTTTAATTAGAAATATGTTTAATAATTTTATTACAAACACGGTCTGGTTTCCAAAAGTGCACTAAAACAACGCTTTACTAAAAACCGTGTCTATTAAGCAAAGCCTATAGCAGCCTTGTCGATTTCACAACCAGAAGTGCAAAAATTATTAAAATTAGCAACCTAGAAATAATTTTAACGCTCATTCAGCCCCTATGATCAAACACACAAGTTAACTTTAGGCGCTAACTTCAAAATTAACTGTTTTTCAACCAAAGTGAAAAATTACCAAGCAGGCTTTTTTCGGTTGTTGTCGTGGAAACGGTACGTTAAAAGTTAACTTGTGTGTTTGATCATAGGACTAATTCGCTCATGCGCGTGCAAAGTGAGACAAGTCGAAAATGGTAGTATTAAGATTTATTCATTTTAAAAGTATTTTGTTTTTAACTTTCATTTTATGGAGAATGTGCAAAAAAATATTGTGTTTTTTATAAAGTAAATATTATATTGGGTACCTAAGAATAAAATACCATGATTTTGAACAAAAACAAACATTATGCTTTAAGAAAGAAACAAACATAACTCTAAATGCACATTTTTTTTTGTTAAACAACCCCTTTTACACTAATCATCGTCTGTAAGAACTTCATCTAAATCTGGCAAAAAGTCTTTAATATTCCTTTCAGTAAGAAGGTTTTTTGTAAAAGTTGTGAAAACCCTTATCAATATAGGACAAAAGTTCAACTAATTTTTTTTTCTCCTCTGAAATACAATTTGGATATTTGCATTTAGGTGCCCCGGTAGCAGAAATTTGTGATCTAATATCTCGAAAGTAGAATTTTGCATTAATATCATAAACATTGCAACTATGTGACTGTTTTTGTTCTGACCACAACAAGTATCAGAGTACAGTGTTACATGTTTAATGTTTGGTGGTAAGGTAAGGTCAAAAGTTCTTTGTACAAGCAAGAATCGTTTTGATTTGCCTCTCTGCCGGACAGTGTTTCATACTACATACAACAAGTAGTTGTATTATTGACGCAATCATACATTGTTAAATTATAAGTCCAAAGTTGGCGTTTATAAAACGCCACCGATGTACTCAATTTTGGTGTCGGCAGGCACTGTTGCAAATCAAACGTAAATACAGCTTTCGATTTGTCATTTTTTCCCTATTCTTTATCTTGTTTCTTTGCTGAGTAAATTTCATCAGCTTCCTGTTGGTATTTTTTTGAATCGTATTTTAATCTTTCTCTTTCTGTTTCTCTTTTTTCACTTCTTATCGTACTTTGTAGTTTATCACACTGCTGGCATGTATCTTTGCTGTATTTTCTAATGGATCTATTCATTCCATGGAAACAGATTCGTAAAAAGTGTATAAAAAGACGGAAAAAATCTTCGACCTCCTGTTCGTTCACGACGATTACCTACTTTAAGACCAGAAGCAATATTTTAATTTATTAAAATACTAAAAAATATCAAGACATAGAATGCCGCACGGTCAAAATATACGAACATAACATCACTTAAAGTGCAGAAGGAGACAACTACACAAAAAATATTAGTGCGGTAGGAGACAACTCGCGATGACTCCGTTTACACTTAACACATTTTAAATGTCGACTGACACGAGTTAAAATATCTTTGTGTACACAATAAAATACGAATTGTCTCTCTTCGCACTCTAACAAAAATAAGGCGAAGGAAGATGTATCGATTTATCCCTTTCCGCACAAGCAAAATTTAATATCCAGCAATGCATTTTCTAAAGTTAACTCAAAAGGTACTTTTTCGGACTCGTCTCCCTTTGCACGCGCATGAGCGAATTATGATAGAAGAATGCAAAAACAATTGAGCATAGTGTGTTTGAGTTTTAAAGCAATGTATAATTTTTTAAATGAAAACCCGTGTAAATTATTTTCTTTTAAACTTCAAATTAGTAAGAAAAAAAAAAAAGAAAATAATAAATGTTCTTCTAGGATAAAAAATTATTGAGGTTATGAAGCTCGAACTGGAGCAATTAAAGCTAGCAATCTTCATGTTTTAGTAATGTTAATATTCACAAATTTTATTATCGACGTTATTTTTGACTCTAGAAGAAAATTTATTATTAGCTTTTTGCTAATCTTGTGACGCCCGCTACAATATCGACTAAGTTTTACTTACTTTATTATCGACCTTTTTCTTAGGCGCCGTTACAATTCTCTTCGTGTGGGTTCGTAGTACCAGTGTGTTACGCCACTGTGTCTTGAATAAGCTTGGAAAAATTAAAGGAGCACTATATTTCTATTTAAAGGGAGCGATTCTGTAACTTTAAACATCAATCTGTGATTTTTCGTAGGGAGCTTTTATTATTGTTATAGAGAGTCAAACTCAATTTAATTTCACACACTTCGTTTTATTAATAAGTATTTAGTAAAATTTTAGAACATTTTCGAAGAACCACCGTTTACTTTAAAATTAATATTTTCTATCCAAAATCTTAGTCAAAAATGAATTGTTCCCGACACTTACTTTTTATTACTTCAAGTTCCACCAGTAAAATTTAAGTAGAAAAAAACTAAATTTTCTTCACTGAATTTAAATGTACTACGGTCAATGCACTATCATTAATTAAACCACAAGAAAACCCAAAAATACCAAAATGGACAGAGTAACTAGTAGACAACTAACTTTCACTAAGACTTTTCCACTATACTTCACGACTACTTTCGGCTACTTTCGGCGGGACGACTTTTAAACAACGCGACACATTTTTTTCTGGATCCTTTTCCGCTAAAAATGCTTCGTATTTATAGGGAAAATATCAAATAAATATGTCAGAAATAACAGATTTATGAAGAATTCCTAGAAGACTTTAAAAATTTATTAGTCATAAATTTAATTACGTGACCTACTTTTGTGGAATCCCTTTGTCGGTATCCAAAGAAACAGCAATTAACATTCTTAAAAGTAATAAATATAGTCAAATTTTAATTGATGAGACAACTTAATCGAAAGAAACCCGTTGCAGGTGTCCTGCTTGTCAGTGCTTGTATTAACTAGTTTTGACTTGTTTCTGACCGAGTTTATAAATACTTTGTTCCTTCACATTTTTCTTCAGTTGATGTCGTGCGCTTAAAGTGAACAGTCGAAAATACCACAAGTTACCGGGAAGTGAAAAGAAATTAAAAGTTTTTTCATTTTAATTTTTAGTTATGTTATTACACTTGTAAAAATTTTGTTTGTTTCTTCGACAGTGATCAACTGATAGAAAATACTTGGATTTAAAGTACTTAGTGAGTTTTTTAAAAAATTATTTTATTTTATTTTATTTTATTTTATTTTTAATTTTATTTTAAAAAGGGTTAACACGCGAACAGTACAATATTCCAATTGTTTACTAAGAATTGTTTTTAAATTAGTTAAATAATTTAAGTACTTTTTTTTTATTTATTTAAAAAAATTATTTTTTATAATTTTAAAATTTTAAAATTTATTTGAAATCTTTTGTCCATTACAATCTAAACAATTGTTTTCTTAATAATAACAAAGGTAATTTGAAGAAACAGTCCATGCTTGGTTGAATGGAGTCGAAAGTACATATTATAGGGACAAGAAAATAAAAATCTTCCGTTACAAGTTTAATGAAATATTAATAATTTTAAAAATTTGTTATTACGCTATAACTTGAAAACAAATGAAAATCGGATAAGAACATATGACTATTAATGACGAGCACCTTGCTGACGCACCCTGTACTTGCATGTAATAATTTCCATCGCATATTATAACAAAAACAATATTATCCACTAAAACATTTATTTGGATATCTTACAAAATTCCGAATTAAAATAACCTGGGAAATGTTTACGCCTCAACTTATTCTTAAACTCGCTACAGGTTTTTCTCCAGCTCAACATTTTATCGGCCATGGTTATCCTCTGCTTCACGCAAGGACACATGGCATTTCTCTTTCTGATTTCTTCTTCTTCCTGGTCTTTCTTCTTTTTTAGAACGCCTTGTTGTTGAGCATGCAGCTCCTTCTCTGACGCTTCCTTGTAGTTTTTCAGATCGTTTGTTAACGAAGCGATATTGTTAATGACGTAGTCACTGCCGAGGTCATCAAAATATGCTTTTCTGATATTTAAAATGTGCCTGTCAATTTCATCCACCGTCTGAAACATTGTGTGGAAAACTCTATAGGTCGAGTACAGCTCGGTTTGGTTGATATTATTATAATAATACTTATAAAGGGAGGTATTGAAGAATCTATCAGAATAGCTTACATACTTTTTATGTCTAAACTCATAAATGTTGACTCTGTTGTTGGACAATAGCTTGTAAGACCTCACGGACGAATCTGGATCAGCAGACGTCATTTTTGTCAGTTTCATTTGCACCTCGTCATTTGTAGAAAACATCTCGCCAGTTAAATCCGTATTGATGACAAATAATTTCTTGTAATTATTAAACTTTTTGTAATGATTGCATTGCAACCAGTTTAGACGTCCTTTTAAATAATCCGGTTTTCTAAAGCAGTTTCCTGCAAAATCCGAATAGAAACATTTTTCGTACGTATCTTGAACTTCAAGGAATTGATTTGACGAAGACCAATTATTATTCAAGAAAGGTTTAATATTAAAATTACATTGAAAAGACCCCGCGCAATCTTGACAAGTCTTTTGAAAACACACGTCTTCTTTCGAAACTGAAACTAAACTGTTTTCACTCATGTTAACTGTAAAGTTTTCCTCGTTCACGACTTTTCTAACAACTACGCCATTGCTCAAGACAATTTTCATTACCTTATCAAAGTCATAACTTACGGTAGCATAATTTGGATGCTCGTACTGAAACCCTATTTTTACGTACACGAAATCATCTACTAAGTCTTCGGCAATGTTGACGGAATTTGAAATCAAAGTGCCATCGGGAAAAATGATCGTTTGAGAACCATTTCGTTCAAAGGTACTTCGAAAATCGTCGCTTCTCTCGAAAAAAATCTCTTCGGTAAAAAAATCCTGCTGTGACGTCATATGATACAGTTGCTTTTGAGTAATTTTGGTGCCCTGGATTTTGATATTTTTTCCATCGAATCTGGTTATGGATTTCTTCAAATAAGGAACATCAAAGCTCTTTAACAACTGTAAAAGTTTTTGATCCAGAACGTGATTTTGCTTGTGAGTTATGTGACCCCTTCTGCTTGTATAAAAGTCTGAACTGTTTTCCTCTTTTAGCAGCTTGTTCAGCTTATTTCTGTAATCATCCAGAGTCGAGCAGTAACAAGACTTAAAAGAACTACTCTCGTCTGAACCGTCAGTGGGTTTTTCAAAGTCAATAATATCGCCATTGCCTTTCAAAATGGTGACGGTACCATCAATCTTCTTAATGCATATAAAACCTTGTCCGCTAAAAAGCCTAAATTCTTCGTGTTGAACCGTTTTAAAATCCGGTTTATCTTCCACGTATTCTTGTTTTATCATAATAATTTTTTTATCGACCACACCAGGATGAGCTCTAATAAATAGACCGCTGGGGAGACACAATCGAAAATCCACTGAATTTACCAGTTCCAAATCTGATTTGTCTTCGTTCGGTGACTCAAACCTTTTAGTGTGAGTTTCGTAAAGTTTTGGATCACTGTTTATTAAAATTTCTCTAGGAATGACATTTCTTAACGCGTGCTCAATGGGTACTTTTAAGTTATTGTTCAGTCTCTTAAGATAGTCTGATTCGATATTAACCTTGTAGATAACGCCATTATTTTGTCTAGCGTATAGTATGGCTTCCAACAACTCATCACGATCTTCATTTATGGGACATTGTTCGAGAATTTGACCTAACACACCTTTTAGGAAGTCCTCATCGACACAGTGAACATCTTGATTGGCGCTCTCCTTCAAATGATCAACACCTAGTTCTGCCACAGGCTTATCGTCTTCCTGCTCTTTTTGGGGTTCAAATAATATATTTCCTATTTCTTCTTCATTTTCTTCCTGCACTTTCTCCAATCTACCAGGCAAACTAGATTCCTCTCTTTTTACAACAAAGCTGACCCTTGTCCCGTCTTTAAGCAGCAAGCTTAAAACGTATGGTTCCGAATGAAGTGCTTCACTCGAATGAAGAATCAAAGTGTTTCCATCGCTTATTACATTCACTGTACACTTTTCGTGTTCCTGCAAGAGCCTTGTATTATCTATCGTGACCTTAACACCGTCATGACTGCAAAAAGTTGTCATATGTCCAGTTATTTTACAAGCTTGTGTTCCTAGATCGAAACATAACCGTTCATTAAATTCAGGAGCAAGCCCACATTCTTTAAGCAGATTATGATGGGTAGGATATTTTTGTAAATCGGTAAATACTTTTTCAAAACTAACGCCTGGTTTATTGATTTCTTCGGCATCGGTTATATTTTCAATTATATCAGCACTTTCTTCCCTTATGCTCCCTTCTAAAAGATAGGAATATTCCTGATACATATTCATTTGCGACTTCATCTTTTGCGTCCCACGACAAACCTCATTCAACTCTAAATTAAACGTATATTCGTCCATTATTTTGGTTCCGTGTTCCTGCAACCATGCTGCATCATCCACAGTTGTATATCTACAGAAATCTCTAAGACAAGGTGGTGTACGTACAAAATTATCAAAAATTTTTGTGTTTAAGCCGAACGCATCCAATTTATCTGAAAGAACAATGAGAAAATTGTTTGTTTCTGGAGAGTATTTTTGATCATAATAAAGGAAGTTATTTGTAGCGTCAAAGATTTCTTGTACCATGACCTCTCTGGACAGTTTTTCTTTCCACCAAAAGTTCACCACTGAAGTATTGTATAAGTTGACTTTAGTTTGTTTATTCTCCGCTTCACATTTTGGTTTAACTCCGGTCCAATAGCGAAACGGATCAAAAGTAATGAGGTTTTCCGTGAAACTATAGGGTTCTGTTGCATTAGGAGCATCCGCTTTATTAGAGAAGGAACTGAATAAGAATAAATACATAAAATTAGCCAATAGCTCCTCATCTTTTACTTCGAATTTATGAGAGGGGTCTATGTCGTGAGTATGAGGAATATCACGATGAGTATGATAATCGTTGTTCAAGAGTATGTCCCGAAAAACAGGGCTTCCTTTCATAAAATTCAGAGATATATCAAATATTTTCGGCCCAATGTTTTTGTAGCATTTTAGTACTTT
The DNA here is from genome assembly GCA_963920685.1 of Polydrusus tereticollis. Lineage (NCBI taxonomy): Eukaryota > Metazoa > Arthropoda > Insecta > Coleoptera > Curculionidae > Polydrusus > Polydrusus tereticollis. Next base: position 142,200,287 of record OY987328.1, read on the forward strand.
TAACAGTACGTCATGGTCGTGCGTTAGAAAGCTACTATACCCATGCTTAATATTAGAAACGCCAGACTTTTTCTTAACATTTGTGAATGCTTCAAAATCACGAAGAGGGTCCATACATTGTACGGAATGAAACAATTTGATTGGACCCTTTAACGACAGTAAACTCCTCGAACTAGCGGTTCTCGTGGTAGTTTTTATATTATCTAAACGGTAGCAAACTTCTTTCAATAAAGCATTCAATATTAAAGTGCTGTTAATACATTCCAAAGGGAACTGTTTCAGAGATCTGTTGTAAGTTTGGAGGCATTCCAACGGCACTATGGCGTAATTATTATTTTGAGGTGTATTCAATGACAACGACCTTAAGTATGTTAAATGGCTAATTTTCACATCCGGTATTCTTCTTAAAACAGAAACGAACTGCTGAAATAGATCTAAAACATTCTCTTGGGTACATTTCTGCGTTGGGGTGAATTCCATTAGCATTGTATCCTCTAAATGTTTATACGGAGTGGTATTTCCGAAAAAAATCAGATCAACATTTTTCCAAAAAGAAACGATATCAAAGGATACGCCCAAACTATCAGCTTCGCTATCTGCTATTTTCACGACAGCACATATTGGGCAGCTAAGGTGGTCTGTGATATAATAAAGAATATCGCTGCTGTAAACCCCCTTTATACAATAAAACCATACGTAGTCAAATAGGTTTTCCTCAAAACTGACTCCGTCGTTATCGAGCGGTATCGATGTATAATCGATTTCTGAATCTTTGGAATCCTCTTGATCCTTATCGTCCTTTTTGCCTTTCTTCCTTTCGTCCTCCCTCATGGGACTATTGTTTCGATCAGACGAACCTTAATACAACAAAAGTAGGATTTCAAAAATGATAATCTACAGCATGGTTAATTTTGTAGGGGCAGTTCAGTTGAGGGGGTCGATGAAAGGTTTAAGTTCGAGTTTGCAGGATATTTTCTTCCCGCTATATTTGAAAAGGAAGGTAGTTGCATTAGTGCGTTCTACCTGTCTTTATACCGGGCGATGCATGGCTTAGCTCAACATAGGAAATCCCATGTAAATTTTGAGGTGGCTAAATATTGGCTCCCCTGTACATTTTAGAGAAAAATTTAATTATAATTTTTTGAGGAGGAGGATATAAGTGGTTTTTTCCTAGTTTGTTTTTTTTTTCTGAGGCCATGCACTAGAACATTTAAAGGCTTTTAATTAAAAAAAACTAAGGTGGCGCCTTCAGGATGTGACTTTAACTTACTTATATAAGAGTACTAAACCCCTCTATCTGTAAATACATGCATAAACCCACGCGCCAAGTTTAGATAAATTTTAATAAGCCAATCCTAACTTAATTAAGAGCAGTGTCGGAAATGTTTTCAGTTCAATTCCCTGATATACCTATCCCTTTCATTTCATTAATTAATCTTATCATTAGTAAATTTGAGTCCAAAGGCACTGTAATAAATAACTGTAAATGCTCAACTCAGAATGTCGATAGAGCTGAAGAAAGGGATAATACAGATCTTGATATTTTGCTGCACGAGGAGGAAAATAAAACGATTAGTACGAGGATTCTTGGGCAAGCCGTAGGAAAACATCAAACCACAGTGTTGCGCACTTTAAGAAAACATAATTATTTTCCTTACAAGTATGATGAAAGCATTAAGAGCTACGGCAAGGTGATAGAAAACGGAGAATGGTATTCTGTTTTAAGGTAATGAAAAGAGCAAATAATAATTAGTGATTTTTTGAGAAATATTTGTTTTACCGATGAATGTACATTCACCCTCAACAACGAGCCAAATATTCAAAGTTGCCGGTATTGGATCCAAGAAAATGAACATCGTCTTGTTCACACTCGGACGCAATACCCACAAACAAATAAATGTTTGGGCGGGAATTGTAGGACATCACATTATTGGACCATTTCTTATGAAAAGCAACCTTAGAGCAGTAACCAATTTGGATTTATACTTGACTTGAGACTAATAAATCGAATTGAACCCGCACTAGAAGAAGTTGTACGCGAAAATCAGGAGATCTGGTATCAAATGAATGTCCTGCCCATAATTCTCTTATGGTAAGAGAATACAATACTTCTTGCAATAATTATTTTCCTAACAAGTGCGGAAAGTGATACTTTCCCGCACGCGACTGCAGTTGACCCGAATGACGCGGAGCGGATTTCGGGCAAGCGGTCAAGGGCGGGCGACCGTATATACATAAAAGAATACCTACTTATTTTCCAAAAATTATTTTATTTCAACATATATACTTTAACTAAAAAGCTACTTATTATTATGATGTAAATATTAAAAACAGAATTTGTTGCATTCTGTAAATTATTTAAAATTGCCGGTCCAGTGAAGTTATTTGGTGTTAACTGGTAAGTGCATAATGGTGACGTCGATGGAGATGGCATCAAAATCAAGATTTTTTTGTTTGAGAAACGGCGTTAACTTATGGAAGTTCTCTATATCCAAATTTTGTTTTATTAACATTGAAAATGTTTATATTATCGCACGGGCACATTAGTATGGGTACGGAATTCAACGAAATTCTTGTGTTACATTTGTCCCATACGTCACACAGTCTAACGACACCGAATTAAAATTATCCACAAGCGGAACTACGCGAACCGCCGCCGCCGAGCCGGTGGCCCGATGATGATGGGAAAGGGAGAAGGGACGAAGGACGACGGGATCAGATCAGGTCGAGAGTTAGAGGCGCGTTAGAGTTTATAACCTTAATTTTACTATTTTTTATATTATGAATCAATAAAACTCATATCAACTACCTAAACATTACATTCAATTCTATGAGTTTTCGCAGATCTCAAATCTCACAATAGTCACAAGCGTTGCAATCTGCTTCGACATTTTCAATGTCCTCCCCGGTTGCATCTTTGTAAAGGACTGTAAATTCTTTACTAGACTTTTTACCATCGAATAGTGGGACCATAATGTATTAGATTTTAAAACCTTACTTAGGTCTGAAAAATACGCCAGAAATACCTCTTTCTTATAGGTTTTTGCCCCTTTCTCCTTACACCATGTAACAAAATGTTCGTATTGCTTTTCATACCTTAGTCTGGATTTAACAGGTAACAGCTCGGAATATACTTTATCTGCAGCCTTCAAAATGGCTTCTGGAAGTTTTTCGTCGGATAAATCCATTAAATATTGCTTTGATTTGGTTTAATTTAGAAAAAGACTGTATACTGTCACTTCGAAGACGCTTTGAAAAATTAATGAGAACATGTTTGGATGTAGAAGGTATTTGGTTAATTTACATAATTATTTAATTTTCTTAAAAATAAAAATTTAGAAATTGGCAGTTCTATTATTCGTTCATCTCTACCTTTCACCTATAGGTTATCGTTTAAGAAAAATAATTTAGGGCATGTATGATTGATTCCTCGGTATACTTTGAGGGCACTTTCTTTATCTTGCGTTATAATCCGATTAAACTAACTTAGACAGCCTCGCCAAGCGTTTAAATCTGGACCACCGCCAAAAGGAAGACTGAAGAAACACAGTCCAGGTGACATTTTAAACAGATTTTAAGTACACTTCTCACAATCAAAACAAATAATTTACCTACTAATATATTTAACAATGTAATAGATTAAAAATAAGGTTTGAAAGTTAATAAAATCGAAAAACAAAAATCCACCCCTTGATTTTCAGCGATGGGGTCAATATCCCGCACACTCGGATTTAAACAGTTCATCCGCCTCCTTAACTGCCCCTAAAAAATTGGCATAGTGTACTTTTTTATTGTTCACATAATGTTATGGAGTATTGTGTCTATTTATTCCACAAGGTCCGGCAATAGGATTGAACGGTTTTGAAAAGATTGCAATGAAAATACTGTTTTTCTGCGATCGTCCACAAACTGACATCTTTCTCGTGTGTTTTGGCGCCACAAGGAAAAAGCTGAACATTCCCTAACGACTGCAACGATGCAAACCGAGACTGGCAATATGGAGTCCGGGAATGTGGCTTGTCCTGCGAGATATATATTCAGGGCCGACGAGAGGGGAGGGCAGACGGGACAAATTCCCGGGGCCCGGACGTGAATCGCAAATTGATCCGCATTAGAAATATACCTACTACAAGCACGGTAAAAAATATATTTAAATATATATTTTAAATTTAAATGAAAGGCAAAAAAAGTGGCATGCGGCACAATCTACTTGAAAAGCAAGCACTATCATCAAAATAGGGCGTGGCACCCAAAAATTTTTCGCCTGCGGCGCTATTTTCTTGGCGCCTGCGGCGCGTTATTTTAGCGCCTTCGGCGTGTACCTAGCAACACTGGAGGCTGTCCAGTCCCAGGGCCCGTGTCGGCTCTCGGCGGCCCTGTATATATTATGCGATTTTTCCAAAAACAGACAATTATTCAAAGGACATAAATTATTACAATCAACTGGCTAAAATTTTGAAATATGCATTATTAACTTTATTCGCAAATAAAGGATGCCATGAAATATTTGTTTTGTAACTACGAAAATAAAGTAATATTGAATTGTCAAACACGACGCCTGAAAAGTTTATTTTTGGCGTTTTCCCATAGTGTTTTCCGCGTTTTCAAACGTTCTAAAAAGTAAAAGTAAAGAGTAAAATGATGGCTAATGATGACTGTTCCTTTTCTGGAAGTTCAGAGGATTTTTTGACAAGAATTTAATTTTCCGGTGTGTGCTAAAGTTCCAAGAAATTCCATTTTGAGATAGGTCAGCAATTTTAATGAGAGGTGAAGTGTAATCGCAAAATATATCAGCCGTAGTACCCGTACAGTTCGTATACAAGAAAATATTAAATGAGTCAGTCAATCCGTTAAACAAAGTCCAAAACGTTCTGCAACTGGGCAATCGACTGTACTGCGAATTTCAGATCAACGTTTGCGACGAATCTTCCATCAGGATTTGAAGCTCCATCCGTATAAGATATAGATGGTCCAGAGGCAGACTCCTATTGATAAAGTCAATCATCTTGATTTCTGCAGGCAATTTTTGGAAATAATATACAACAATGAAGAAATTCTTGATAAACTGATCATGTCTGACGAAGCTCACTTTCATCTCAGTGAGAAAGTTAATAAGAAGAACCCTCGCTACTGGGAGAAACGCAGGGGAAATGCATGAAAAACCACTTCATGATCAAAAGGTAACAGTGTGGTGAGAAGTTTCCGCATTTGGTGTGATATGGTCATACTTTTTGAAAAAAAACGGCCACACCGTTACTGTCAATTCAGCTCGGTATGTTGAGATGCTGGAAACGTTTGTAACTCTGGAACTCTAAAGAAGGGATCAAGGTGACGTTTGGAACAGGATAGCACACAGCACATACATCTAGAAGGTTGCTGTTTTACAGTGCGTTTTTCCATACCGCCTCATTTCACGGTTTGGCGACATTGCATAACTTGCAAGGTCGGCAGATATAACGGTTCCCGATTTCTTTTTGTGGGGACATCTAAAGCCTAAAGTATTACTACTCATCCCCAAACACCTCCTCAACTCAGGAAAAAAAGATTCGTGAAGAGGTTCGATAAACATAGAAGAAAAAGGTGAGCAGGTCATCTTAAGAATGTGATATTTGCAAAGTAAAAGTGTTTCAACTAATTTCCAGAATTGACTTTTTAATCTTAGTAAAAATAAGTCCAAATATATTCTTTGTATCTTCACCTATTAAAATTCGTTCAATCCTACTGGCGGACCTTGTATCATACCTGGATCTCTCCCCGTTTCATCTTTCTTCTTCGCCTTCCTGCATTCTCTAGATAAAAAATTCAGCAAGTCTTCCAAATGCTTTTCCTTTCTGTTCTTCTTGACTTGGGCGACGTACTGCTCGTACATCACTTGAATCATTTTGAGTTTGATAAGTTGCGATTCATAAATAGGAGGGATATCATCCAGATCAAAACCTTTCACACTTTCTATGACTTCGAGTAGTAAAGGCTTCAGTTGACTGGGAAAAATGTGATCGTTGGTAGTCTCTAACAGATTTAGAACATCCTCGCGAGTAATAAACGTTACCGAAGAAACTATTTCATAATTTCGGCTGACTTCGACGAACTTGTCGAGTAAAAGGGCCGAATCGTTGTCGCTTTCGGCTACAAAAACTATGTAAAAGAGCTTCTTCGGGCAGTATTTAGCTAATTCTACTTGACATACACGACTTGAAATCGATTCGCAGGATATTCTGGAATTAGAAAAATTAACTACACTCTGCGATTTCGTATTTGACTTCTGTTTTTTATATGTTTTTAGAGGCCTTGGTGCAAATTCCATTTTTGAGAATAGTCTGAAAATACAAATTAAAAATATTATGCTAGTGAGCTCAAAATGATTGAAATAAACTCATTTAAAATTCAGTTCAAAGGTTGCTTTTTCCTCCTGCCAGATCATTCCACAGGCGCGTTTCATTGTATCACAGCTCGTCACCGAAACTAGGATCTGACAAAAGTAAAATGCAAATGCGCTTTTAAACCAGAAAAACGACTATCAACTAAAAATGTAACCCAACAGTCCCATGTATCTCGTGGTGTTGGTAAGAAACACCTTCTCTTCAGCATACCTGCACCCCCTGACTAAACTCTTACAAAGTCATAAAGATCAGAAGAAATCACCTGCAAAGACAAACGTTACAATTGCAGGAGTCCTTGCTAGGCAGCGCTCACGACCTGTGTGTCCATTCAACAACCGACAACAAGTAACAAAGTAGCAAGCTTCATTGCCTTATTGGTATAGCAAGTAATGAAGAGATGGGTGATGGGTGAAATTTTTTCAATCAATTAATCAAAAATATACTTTATTGTCGAAGAACATAAAATAATCCTTGTTGACAAAGTGTTTCTTAACCTAATAAAAGATACAAATATAATGTAGGTATATGAAACAAACATTAATAAACCAACTAAGCAACAAAACTACAGAAACAGTGAAACAACATAATCAAGAAGTCGGAGTCCATGTTACAAGATATAAAAGCTAAAACCAACCTAAACTAAAAATGTATTGTTATATAATATTCAGCCAGAGTGTAATAGGCCTTACCAACTAATAGCGATTTCACCCTCCTACGGAACAATCCGATAGACGTTTCTCCTGCTTTAATACCCGCAGGTAGATGGTTAAAAAAATGTTTGCTTTCATAAATAATTGATCGTTTTGTCAACGTAAATGTCGGTATTGGGAGAGGAATATCCGGACTTTGTCGAGTAATATAATTGGGACTTGGGTCCACAAACTGTTTCCTTTATTTAAAAATCAGACTAAGTCTCCAATATAAAAAAGACACCAGAGTAAGAATCCCTTCCAAAACAAAGAATGGCTTACATGATTCACGATGTCCTATGTGATAAAGACCGAAGGACCCGTTTATACAGTATCAAACAGACCCTGACTACACATCCCCCAGAAGGCAATGCCGTACCGAAGGCGGGCCTCAATAAGAGCATAATATACGCTCTTTGCCGTGTTGACGCCCAGCTCCGTCACAGCCCTCCTCACTGCATAGCAGCCCGAGGCAATATTCCTATTTAATGCAGCTATGTGTGTCCCAAACTGTAAGTCACGGTCTATGTTGAGACTCAAAAACCTTGCACTAAACAGGTCCAGCAGTGAGAAATCTCCAATGCTCATTCCACTGACATTACACTTAAAACCCACAATGTTGGTTTTGTTAACATTAAGAGTTAGTTCATTACAGTCGAACCATATGTATACGTTAATATATACCAGGAATAACACTGGCCCCAGCACCTAACCCTGCGAAACACCACACTTTATCATTCCACTGTCATATGCAAATGGCCCAATTAATGTAAGTTAGAAGTAAGAACTAAGTTAAGTGTTCCTGTCAAGTGCTTATGGTAAGAGTAAAGAGCTTTGTTTTGTAGACCTGTGTCCTTTTATTCGTGTCACACAAAGACATTAGAACTAAATGTCTTTGGTGTCACACCTTTAAAACCCCCTTTTTGACCAATATCAATTTTAGACGTGACAATAAGGTGTCCGGTACTTAAGTATATGGCATACTCTCAGGGGCGTATATAGGGAGTCAAAATAACCCTAATTTGTCATAGAAATAAAAATTCTAAATTGCACTCAGATCCAGCGACTTTTTTGGCTCTAACTTTTGAACTGACATGCATAATTTAACGAAATTTTAATATTTTATTTAGGCCATAAAGACTCATAAAACAAAATATTCCAGTAAGATGTTTTACATCGTCAGAGAAGTCAGGAACGGATTTGCCGCCACACTCGTTGGGCCAAAATTTTGACAGGTGTCATTTGACAGAGCTGAAAACTGATTTTTTAAATAATGGTCACCCCTCTTTAGGAAAGGTACCTACTGTATATTTGTTTCGATAAAATTAGCCGTTTTCAAAGAAAATACATTTTTTTACATACACGTTTCAGCATTAACTTTCGAAATTTATTTAATAATCAAGTTTATTAACATATAAGTTATTTAAACACAGTGACCAATCGAATACCAGCATAACTAATAATTCGCATTAAAATAATAAAATTTGACATTATTACTTCCCATTAATAATGCTCATATGCATATAACTTATGGACAAGCACTCGGCAATTGTGTGAATGTAAGAATTTATTCTGATTAATTTCCAAATCGCAGTGTGCCGCATATAAAGGGTTGACATTTCGGAAATCACTTAAACGTAAGAATGTTAAAAATGTGAAAGATTTGCTTCTTCTAATCGTTTACTTCAACAGATTTTTTAGGAAAATTAGAAAAAGGGTGAAACCGGACATTTTAATAAAGAAACCGGAGACCGGAGGTCAAGGGTCAATTTAAGTATTAAAAACCGGAGACTCCAAACACAGAACTATTACAATTTCAAAGGCAAGGCTAATGTTACTCTTTTGTTGTGCATCCCTGCCACAGTTGTTGTTTACTTTTTATTATATGTCTATGGGTTTACTTTTATTTTCGGGATTTCCTATTGAATGGATTTCCCCCGCCATAACATAACATAACCTATGATTATGTTATACAACCGAATATACACAAGGACCGAACGACCCTCCGACATGATTTCTGTGAATGTGAAAGTCAATTGAAACGTCAAAATTATTGCTCATTCTTGAGTTGTATTTATAACGGTAAATTACTTGATTTTCTTGAAAAAAAACACTTTTTCGCTTTGAAATGGCTGATCCTAAATACGCAGACTTACCTGGTATAGTAAGTATTTTACTCACCAACTAGGTATATATCACTGACGAAACTTATAAATGACCTTTTTTAGGCTCACGACGAACCTGACGTTTATGAAACAAACGATTTACCAGAATCAGAACAAGCCGATAATTTTTACGAACCTGAAAATGAACCAGTCGAGAGAATACATATTTCTTCTGACGAGGCCTACAATAAGTTTAAGGGAAAGTTTCTGAATTCATCGAACGTTGATTTTTCAGAGAGGGTCAGCAAACGTATTCGAACAGGATATGATGCTAGGAACAGAGACTGGGAATTAGCAGGGCTTGGTAAGCAATTTAATGTGGCAGAACTTACTTACTTTATAGCATTATGCATTCTTTAGGTGAGAAGGAAACTCCCATTCAAAAGTATCAACGGCTTCAATGTGAAATGAAAGAGCTGCTCGAAGAGGTGAATGCTCTTGATAAGGATAATAAAGGAGACAAGTTAAATTGTCTTGTGCCAACTGAACAAGTTGAACAATCCTTAAAACTATTGGCAGACCTTAAGCTCGAAGAATGTTTGGGTGAAGAAATAATAGCCAAAATGTCTGATCCAGAGGGAGCACAAATAAAGTAAGTACTTTGTTTATTTAAGTGTAAATATGAGGTAAATTACCTACTCTGTCCCTTCACTCTTTTCGAGTAAAAGCAGATAATCATTAATTTTTTAGAAAACTTTTAGCACAACTTGAACAGTTTAAACAGAATATTAATGAAAAACCTGAATCGCAAACCCAAACCATTCAAGATGGGATTGTTTACCAGTTCAACTACAGACCAGAGCAAGCAAAACTTAAGCAAACAGCTAGAGTAGCTGAATTAGAAAGTAGATTACATAGACTAGAATCTGTACTGGGTGCCTCAAGTGATAAACTATCAAGATTAACAACAGCAACTAGTAAAGGTTTGTATTAAAAAAGTTGCAGTTTTTACCATTTACCTACAGTTTAATTTAATTCACATATTATAGATATAGTGCATGCGAAGAAGTCTGCAACATTCGGGAAATTTTTTTTATTTGTAGGATTTTTAGAAACCGGTTTCTGACCTTAGGGTCTGCATGATCGGTAACCAAGAGAAAGCTAAAAAAATTGTGGATATCTTATCTCTTAACACCTGTTAAATGTCAATTGCCCATATTGGAATAGGCATCCGAGCATTGTCAGACTTCTCTAACAAAATTTCTGTTGTCAAAATATGTGCTGGGTGCTTGGTAGAATTCCATTTATGCTTTATTTAAAAACCAAATTTTTGGTTCTCTATAAATGTCTCTACCACCGTAAGTCACCTTAAAGTTGTATAATACTAATTAATATTTTAAGGAAGTTTATTGGAAGCAGCTCAGTATCTGAGTGCTACAGCCAGTCTTCTAGATTCGTCTCAGCTAGATCATATAGAAGGTCGACTATCAGCTTTAGCTCAAAAGCTAGAGGCCATAGGTCAAAAGAAAAAGGAACAGCAACAGGATGAAGATAAAGATAAGATGGTAGGAATTCTTGCAGTATGCCTAAAATATTTTTTATATAATCTTTACATTTTTGGTTTAAGATTTTAGAATTGTATGATCTTATAAAGAATGAAGAAAATGTCTCGAAGCTTTTGCCACAAACGATTGATAGATTAAAATCCTTAGAGGCTTTACACAATAAAGGTATTTAATAATTAAATTAACAAAATTTATAAGGAGCCTGCAAGAGACCTTGTTTTTAATCGTGTTCATTTATTTTAGCTACTGAATTCACAAAAACTATTACCCAGATTGAATTAGTCCAATCAGAAATAGCAAGTAACGTGCAGAACAACAAGACGCTTCTACAAGGTGTTCAAGAAAGCTTTGCTATGAACCTTAATGAAATTAACCAAACGGTGGTTAGTCTGGACTCGCGAATTAAGGCATTAAAGAAAAAATAAATTTATTCGTTATATAGGAAAAAATGTGAATTATGTTTATAAGCCTCATATGCAATATTTATTTGATTGTTAGCAAGATTAGCTAATTTAAATTCATTTCCACAACTCTCAGTATATTATATAACTCCTTTTTGAAAATTTTGTATTAATAGTAAATGTTTTCAATTAAAATCTTATTTATAAGGAACTAACAATTTTAAATATCACTACCCCTAGTAATGTAATTTAATTTATTTTATATGGAACTCTTTGGAAATGTGATTTTTTTCTATGCTTAAGGTACCTACTATTAATATTTTGCAATAAATATTTATTATGATAATTTTGTATTATTCATTATTCCTTATCCTGAGTATTTATATATCAATCAAATTGATGAGTCGAGAGACTGCATGGTATCATGGATTAACTTCATTCGTTTCATTGAAACCCCTGCTCAAATTCTTCAATCCCATACTGATTTTTCGAGCAACCTCAAATTCTCATTCTTTTATGCAATATTCTCTTTACTCTTTAGCTACAATAATGAAAACCCAATTTTAGATGTTTAAATAAATTCTACGGCCAAATTCCTTTCGCTTACCCTGAAAGTTTGACTAGTCCTATATATACCTATATCTTCAGGCTAGGAATATCAGTTTAATATATTTTTTAAAACCTTAAGTATATGCATGTGAAGTAAATGTGCTTTTCACTTAAGCTATCGAAGAAGAAAAAGGCCAATTCCACGCTCGTTATCATCCACCACCGATTTGGCCACGTTTGTACGTGCCTCAGCTTTGTCACAAAATTACTGTATCGCAACAGTCTAGGCTGGTTGCTGGTTCGTTTATATTTTGCTAGATTCAATAAAACACTTTAATTGCTTTATAATGTTCTGTATTTTCCAGTTTTGTTTAGCATGAGTGTACATTGATATACTACGGATGCATATTACACTTGATAAAACCTTTGAACGTTGCACTCTGCACTGCATTTAAATTACATATGTGCGGGACTCATTAATTATTTGCTGAGGAAGACCTGAAAGAACATCACTATTCTTTAATATGATGTTTGCTGCCGGGAAAAGATACTAGATTAATAAAAGTAGGTTGCCGACGGGAAACGAATTATACAGGTACCTAACTATTATTATTACTACAATTATTGTATATAACCAAGGAGGATAGATATAACGTCGCATTGGACGGGAAACGAATGCTTCGCGTTTGTACGGAAGCCCTATAGAGCGATTACTTGTACTTGTGTTTTACACACATGCACGAGTCTTTATTACTCAAGAAGAACATCACTTGTCGTGATCGAACAACAGAAACACACACTTTTGTGTCAGACAAACGCCGACAGGTCAATGATGAAGACTATAAGGTTACTTGAGGTCTTAATGACCAGGAGTTGAAGGTTCCGTGATGCAACGGAACGAACACTATAATAAGAATCGCCACTTTACGGCAGAAAGACACTGAACTAATACAACACACTTTTTATGTTAGAAAACGACGGTTCCGTGTGGCCGCGGTTAAGAATCGAACTGTCCTCCACAAAGTGCAATGAGCGAGTCCTTGACGTTATACGAAGCGGATCACCTGCCACCTACCTCCGCTACCCGGTATTACCAATTAGCGCTCAGTGCCGCGCAATGTCGCTATGGCCATAGTTTTTCTTAACCAATAATAAATTAGCACAAATATTCAGATAAAATAGCAATTGAGGGGTGAGTCGGCGTTATATCAAAAGACCATATATGTTTACTGATGTCTCGCTAACACAAGCGCTCTTGAGTTTATTTATTGATTCGCTGTTCAATATTATACTTTTTTGTCTGACTAGGGAAATTAGTATTTCCTAGAACTGCATTTTACACGTACTGTGGGTTTGTTTAGTAAAATGCCCTGTTTTTAGCGATCTGTTAAGAGGGTATAGCTATGTTTTTAAGCAAAGAATATTCTAATAGGATTTTAAACGGTGATTTCCTTTGTTAGTTCTGCCAACTTGCAAATGCTGTCTAGGTTTTGTTTATTTTAGTAGAATATTTTACGTTGTAAAACAATAGGATTTTATGCCTGGCTTTGATTTAGATTGACGCACGTTTCCCAAGCACTACTCTGAACAAATTTCATATTTATAAGTTCAGCGGTCTCGACTGATTGGTTAAGGGTTGATAGTGCAAGGAGATAACAGGGCATTCGTCCGTTAAGCTACCTAAGCTGCTTACCCACTCATCAGGACCGAGTCACTCAATTCGGCAATTTATATATAGGTACTTATACCATAAAAATCCTGTACAACATGCAGGCTGCTGTCAGGGACCTGGAGTGGGTCAGACAATAGTGTGCCTTAAGTAGATTGCTTTTTAATGCTGGTAAAATATATATTGACTCTAATAATTCTTTGGTTATTCACATAGAAAATATGTATCCAAATAGTATTGACGCTTGTATAAAAAAAAAGACGCCAGCTATTGTAATATTTTATTTCTACAATAAATATGTTCTGAATTTCTTATATAAAGTAAAAAATTATGGAAGGTGTGGACACAAAAAAAAATCACTGTTTATCAAGAAGTTAGGGATTCTGGGTCATTTGGAATGTTGCCAAATTAGTAGAACACCCGGGACAAGTGTGTAAAGTATCATGCACAAAGATATCACAATCTATGCAAAACATCTTTTTGCAACTAGGACACCGATAAACCTACAATAACACAAGATGTAAAATTCAAATTAGACAATTTCTCACCTAACTTCAAACAACAAGGATATTTGATATTTAAAATATGTATGTATTTTATTTTATAAAGATATCTCACACACCTGCTTTTCTGCATCACCAAAAACTTTCTGACAAGCATAACAAATCTCACATTGATTATCAAATTGAACTTCTTCATAGTTAGCTGCTGGGAACAAATGGTGATAGGATCGGGCTAAATGTGGTGCAGATACAAGGGTTAAACCACAGGCCCTACATTCTACTGGAAGTTCACAATACTTGCTCAAGCACTGTGGGCAATAGTAACCACCGGTAGTTAATTTACTCCCATCATCCACACTATCTACATGACTATAGAAATAGGGATTTAGAAAAACGATATAAGTCATAAATCAATAAAATTGGGAACTTACCACATACACATTGTCAAAGGCTCATCTGTACCTTCAGTGTTCATTTGATGAGGAAACCCCATTTTTATTAAACTGGACTCCAGTGCTGCTGCAGCTGGGGGTGGCTCAACCTGCTGGTATAAAAGGTCTTTAAAATGACTATCATCTAAAATAACATTGTATGATCCTTTGGTTTCATTTGCTAGAAGTTTGCACACATGCACATCTGCGGCTAAACCTATGATTGAACATCTGATGCCTTCTTGTTTCAGTTTCTAAAAATTAAATGCTAACAAAATCTGTCTATGGAGCCAAAATATTGAAGCTTGCATACCTCAATGGTAGTGTTAATATCTCCAGGATCACAAGTGGTCAGGCTTCCCATAACAACTAAAACTTCTCTGCTTGCATGGGATGGTAACAGCTTTAAAGAAGACATGGCCTGTTCTAAGCCATTCTGTAAAGACGGTTCACCAACCAAACTTGTTTTCGTTAGAGTTTTTAAATATTTAATGTGTTTCCTAAAGTTGCCCGCCAAATCACTAAATTTATCAGCCCTCTTGTTTTGCATCAGTATTATACCCATTTGACTAATGGGATTCTGATCAAAGAATTCTTCTATAAAGCCTTCCAGAATCTAGGTAAATATTTATTGTAAAATGGCGAAACTTAGTTCTATAAGATATAGACTACAGACAGACTTACTTTTAGTGTACACAACATTCTTGTAGGCTTAAGATCTTGACTGGACATTGCCTCTGAACAATCTAAGAGAAGATATAGATGTCTCATCATTCCAAGTTTTGTACTTCCCTTTTTCTGAGCCTGCCTCTTTCTCTTTGCTCTTAAGATAATATCTGCCACAGAAGCTTCCAAAAAACCTTCGTCATCTTCTTTAATCACCTCCCTAATACACATAATTATTAACAAATAATAATTAGTCCAAATAGCTCATAATAGCTTTTTTGAAACTTACCAAGTCTTTTCGTAGCCGGTTTCCCAACGATATTCCTTGGGATCATCTTCACCGTCCATCTTGTTAGGTTCTTAATAATTTAATAAACGTAACACGAATCACTTACAATTAACTCTGTACACGGAATATAACAAAATGTATCATATATTTTGTGCAAAAATACTTCATCTAACTGAAACGTAACTAAAGATCAAAATATCAAAATATGCTACCTCCACAAAACAAATAACTAACCTCATAATATTTTACAATGAAGACTAAGATATTTTATGTCAGTTTGATCTCTCCGACTTTAACTTTTAATTTGCAGTGGCTTGGATGTCCGTGTAGTATGAATGGTTGCATACATAAAATAATCATATAGGATAATAGATTAAAATATGTAATCAATTAGAATATTCTTTAATTCTTCAGAATAATTTTTAAAGAAATTTCGAACACAAATGTGAATGAGAGCAATAATACCTCCGTTACTATAAGTATATCTCTAAATTATTTTGGTCCTTCAAAATATTGATTTGCATCGAGTCGATATAGAAGCGAGCGTCGGCGTCGCCTTACAACGATAATGGGCGGCGTCGCGACGCTATATTTGCACGTTCTATATTTTCTCCTTATTTATGTAACGCTTAGGAAGAAGACCAGTATGATATCGTAGCAAATGTGTAACCAATCTCAATTACTTTGCTTGAATGATTTCAATATGTTCTGATTGTAGAATAAAGTCGAACTATCACATATCTAAATAATGCATTTTCAAAAGGATTGATATCATGGGATTCATTAAACCGTAAGTGGCCAATTAAAGTTTTGCCCGGTCATTGATTATTTGTTTTCTGGATTATTTTGTGCGGCATGCTAGTGGTTTTAAGTCGCATGGTCTATAGAGAGTTTATTTTTAGTTTCACCAACAATGTGCTTTAAAGTCAGGTAAGATGATGAAATTATTCTTATCCATCGGATTTGGTTACAGCAGGTTCAGGAAAAAGATATGATTTAGATTAGTTTCTGTGAAATATACAGGATTTAGAAGTGAAATAATCGCGGTCAAAAGGAGAGTGTAGGTACTGTAGCGTTTACGCTACCATGATAAATTTAATTATTATTAATACTATAATTAATTTTCGGAACCACAATTTGTTTATTATAATAATATTGCTATTTATTAATATCTGGCGCATTCGCCCAAATATTTAATTCAGAGTACCGTGACGCGTAAATACCTACGTAGTACTACTGCGCGGGCTTCGATGTTTAACTTACTGCAGATTTGAAAAATTGTTGATGTAGGTCTATCCTTTTTTAATATATTTTTTTAAAAAAGAGAGAATTCTGATTGTTCCGGTACTCGATGTTTCTTCGTGCTGTTACTAGGCTCTCTTTTCTGGCAAGGACACTTTGGTCAAGTCCGCGTGTTAAAACGGGTGTTTTTAACAGAAAATAGGATTATCCCGAAAACGGGCCTATATAGTCAATTTCCTATTTCACGTGTTTTCTGTAAAGCAATGTCCACTCGTATAAGCCTCTGATTTGTGGAGATTTAGTGAGATCCTTCTTCATCAACATCAATCTTTCAGGTATGTTACCAAATCCACCTTTTCCTTGGATATAAATTGAAACCTAATTTATTATTTCAGTTTTTAATGGATCATGACAATGTGTCTTAATTAGCCCAACAATCGCTATCCTATTTCAAGGAAGTCTTTATTTATTTCAAAAACTCTCGACGATTAATTCTTGAGGTAAGATTTACAGTCGCCATTTGTAATTCCTTTTTTTATGGTACTTTTCTGAATATTTTTAGAGTTTTTTTGTTGGGCCGATATTCCGCACGAAATAAGTTATCCTCCACTTCCACAAATTGTTGCTGGAGAGATATCATGACGATTTGCACGGAAATATCCCACCAGATCAATCTTTTCTACTTTAGCGAAGAACAATCATTATAAGGCCAGTTTATTCCAATTTATTTCTAATATATTAACCTAAATGCCGCCTGCATCTTTACTTACAATATTTTTTTGATTATTATTCTAAATTCTATAATTACCTAGATAGTATAAACAATTATGTTAATTTTTTATTATGTTTAAAACGATAAATTTAAAATCACATCGCCGTATTAAACTTATATGCATATTTTTCAGTAATATTTTAAGAAACACGAAATGAATGTTGAGTTATTTTTGTAAAATTTGATTGATCAATCAAAGAGGGGATTGGGTAATCGTGTAAGTAAACTTAAGAATGCCATTAATAATTTTTTAATTAATTGTTTAGAATTATGCAATTCTAATTATATTTCATGATTATATAACATCAGTTTTTGATTACTCATTTTTTTAAGAGTTCGTTTCCCAGTTTTGAACTCTTAATATTTCATTAATTTAATCAGACTGGGTGGCGCCCTGTTAGAAAAGTGAACCACACTCCTTACCAACAACCCAGTGCTCACCGATGAACAGCTGCCGTCGCTGGAATGTATTTTTAACATTTAAAAATACGTCTCATATAAAATAGCGCCCAAATGCGTAGGGCCTGAGTGTGTTTCACTATTTCTAATTTTTTTAATTTTTTATTTTCATTAATTAATATTATTTCAATTAAACATATTTTTGGCAGGCTTTATAATATTACATATTATAGAAATTAAATTAAAAGATTGCAGTCAAATTGAATAATTACTACTAACCATAAACTAACACATTTAATTATATAATACTATCTACCTATACATTTTTTATTATATTTAGAAGATTTTGAATATGGAAAATCTGTACTTCTCTGTCTTGCGATAAATCGATTTATTTGGCTTCGAATTAATTTTCGGAAAACGCAGATAAAATACAAATATAATACCTTGATTTTATTTTCTTTAATTGTTAAAGATAACAGGTTTCAAAGATTGCTAGAAATTAGATCCAATTTTATTTAAATAAATAAAGCATTTTGTTCAGTAAATTTTAACATCGACCGATAAGAGCACGATATTTTTTTATAATGGAATTTATTTCTGGAATTTTTTTATTGTGAATAAATTAAAGGTAATTAGTTTATTTTGCAAACGTTTTGCGAAATCACATTGGGTGATTATTGTTGCATTGTGCATTATTTTTTTGATTTTAGTGCGTTTTATTTATACAGGGACTTGTCAAAAAAAAATACCTTATAATATTTTAATAAATCAAGTGCTGTAATAGCTATGTTATTAGATAATAACTTTTCTTGAACAATTAAAATTAATGCCTAATAATTATCAACTAGTTTAAAATTGACTTTTAAGCCCAAATAAAATGTATTGAACGAATAATAAAAATTTATAAACGCTACTTGTAAAAACTTTTTGAAATATTTCCGATTTTTAATTTTAATCAATATGGATCTTTCTTTTCATTGCAATCATCTTTTAGACTATGAGCTTGATTACGAGCTGGCAATCCGCTCGGTGATTTCCAATCGTAATGTTGCGGAAAAACGGAAAATGTTAGGAAAACTTTTAAAAAAGGAAATTTCTAGTGGTATCCCTGGTAGTCAAATTATTTTGGAAGCTTACAATTACAATTTTGATAAGGAAGAAGCCGAAATTGATCGAAGTATACTTTCTATTTCTGATGTAATAACCGATTTTGAAGGAACAGCCACCGATTCTGGTTTTTTGCGGGTTAGGTCAAGAATAAATCATCTCATCGGCCGCGTCAAAAGAATAGTAATCCCTGCTGAGGAGCCGGATGAGTTTGTCAATTTTAAAAATGAATCTTACGCGACTTGTATAAAACTAGAAGCGGATTTAGATGATAAAGTTATTTCTGAGCCGTCGGCACAAGCTAGTACTTCTTTCTTTCCTCAACCGACATCGCCAGTCGTTAATCTCAATCCAGTTATTACGTGTGGGTCTAATCAACAACCAATTTCTTCTTGGGGTGTTAAATTTAATGGAGATCCAAAAAGAGTATTTTATTTTATTGAACGCGTAACCGATTTGGCGCAGGCGCGTGAAGTAACTAATGATCAACTATTTAATTCGGCAGTAGAATTTTTTATCGGTGATGCTTTCATTTGGTACCGAAATATTAAATCGTCAGTCACGGACTGGGATTCATTAATCCAGCAATTAAAAAAAGATTTTTTGCCTCTTTTTGCGGATGACGAAATTTGGGAGTCTATAAGGCAGAGAAGACAGAGACGAAATGAGTCAGTTACAATTTTTATTGCTCAATTGGAAAACCTTTTTAGTCGTTTATCTACATGTCCTGCGGAGGTTACAAAACTTAAGTATATTCGAAAAAATCTTTTACCTGATTATGTAACACAACTCGCTTTACAACCTATTGACTCTGTAGCGAATTTAACTGCTTTATGTAAAAAACTTGAAGAAGCTACCTATATTACTTCTCGAAAATCTACCACTCAAGTTTCTTATCTGGGAAATTCTTCCTTTTCGGGATCAAATCAAAGAACAGAAAGATATTCTAGATTTAATAAGTCATTTTCTAGCTCACCACAATCGCAAGTAGTAGAAAAATATAATAAAAATACTGTGGTTGATGAAACTAAGAAAAATCTTTCAGATCCAAATAAACGTAAAGTAGTTTGTTTTAATTGTCAATTACCTAATCATACTAATAATGTTTGCACAGAGAAACGAAAAACTTTTTGCTTTAAATGTGGTGAACCTAATGTCAAAGTTTCTTCCTGCCCAAAATGTACAAAAAACTAAAGTCATCAATGCTTGTCGGTGGTCGAAGCATTGATACTCCTTGGCATAAGACCACACTGACTAAACCTTTCTTTAGTAAATCTGATTGGACTTCTTGGTTGGATTTTGTTTCGGATTTTTATAAAGGGAAATTTAACCAAATTTCTGAAGCTTTACCTTTATTTATAAATAAAGAGTCTGATAATAGGCCCTATCTTTCTGTTAGGTTATTTGATCGTGACATAAGTGTATTATTTGACTCAGGGGCTAACGCTTCTATAGTAGGAGTAGAAGGAATAAAGATTTTAAAACATTTAAAAATTAAAATAAATCCTGTAATAAATAAAAATATCTTTACTGCTGACGGGTCATCTCAAAAAATAAGCGGTGTTGCCGACTTGCCCATTTTTATTGATAATTCATGCGAAATTATTAAAGCTCTAGTTGTACCTTCTGTTACTCACTCTTTTATTTTTGGGAGTGATTTTGCAAGGCAATTTAATCTGTTAGTGGATTTTCAAGAAAACAGTTGGTGTATACGTAAAGACAAGACGGTTGTCTCAACGCTAAGCGAAAACAATTTTTCTTTTTCTTTTTTGAAGCTTTTTTCGTTAGAGGAACTGCCGCCAGAACAAAAGGGTGAAGCTCTTAAAATTCTAGGATCATTTAAAGAAATAGATAGCAAAGATAGATTAGGTCGAACAAATAAAATTAAATTAACTATAGATACAGGAGACAGCAAACCTTTTAAAATGAAACCATATCTTCTCTCACCTTATTTGCAAGAAATTTTAAATAAAGAACTGGATTCTATGTTAAAGTTAGGAATCATAGAAAATTCAGAAAGTCCGTGGAGTAGTCCTACTTTACTAGTTAAAAAAGCTAACGGAGAATACAGATTCTGTTTCGATGGGCGTGCTCTTAATAAAATAAGTAAACACGACTCATATCCATTGCCGCATATAGACCGTATACTTAATAACCTCAGGAATGCGAAATTTATTTCATCCATTGACTTGCGAAAAGCATTTTGGCAAATTCCTCTAGATGCTGACTCCAGAGAAAAGACTGCATTTTCTATTATAGGTAGAGGTCATTTTCAATTCACAGTTATGCCATTTGGATTATGCAACAGTGCCCAAACTCAACAGCGATTAGTTGATGCCATCTTCGGACCAAAATATGAACCTTACATTTTCTCATATCTTGACGATATTTTGTTATGCTCTCCAGATTATAATCATCATCTTGAACTTTTAACTTCTGTAAAAAATATTTTAAAAGACGCTGGACTCACTATAAATCTTGATAAATGTAATTTCTTTAAAACTTCTCTTAGATATCTTGGTTTTATTGTTGGTGATAATTCTTTGACTACAGATCCTTCAAAAGTTGAAGCTATGGTTAATTATCCTCGTCCTCGTAATGCGACTGCGATTAAACGCTTTCTTGGAATGTGTTCTTGGTACAGGCGTTTTATTAGAGATTTTTCTTCCCTTATTGCTCCCCTGAATGCGTTGCTTAAAGGCAAGAAGAAACGACAAGCTGTTTCTTGGAACGATGAAGCCGAAGCCGCGTTCGTCAATATTAAGCAAAAATTGGTTTCTGCACCAATATTATCTCAACCAGACTTTTCTAAGCCATTTACTGTGCAATCTGATGCCTCTGATGTAGGTTTAGGAGGCGTACTCACACAGGTACTCGATGGAGAGGAGAAGGTGATAGCATATGCAAGCCGTTCATTGTCAAGGGCAGAAAGAAATTACACTGTAACCGAAAGAGAGTGTCTGTCAGTTATTTTTAGTATAGAAAAGTTCCGACCATGGATCGAAGGTACTTGTTTTACGGTCATTACAGATCACTACAGTTTGTTATGGTTAAATAATTTAAAAAACCCTTCCGGACGTTTGACACGCTGGATTCTTAAGCTTAGGCAATATTCTTTTGAATTGCAGCATCGTAAAGGTTCGTTAAATGTTGTCCCAGATGCCTTAAGTCGAATTCCTTATTCATCTTTACCTGAAGATGTAGCTGAAAATTCGTTGGATTCTTTTGGTTCAAAACCTGGAATTGAAGTATCGGCAATATCTATAGATTTAAATTCTCTTGATCCCTGGTATTCGTCGTTACGAGAAAAAATTATTTCTTTTCCTGATAAGTATCTACAGTGGAAGGTCGAAAAAGGTATCGTTTACAAGTTTGTACCTAGTCAGTCAGCTTTCCAGTTTAATCCTTGTGAATGGAAGTTGTTGGTTCCAAAATCACAGAGAAATGACGTTCTTGAATCTTGCCACAATCCGCCTACGTGTGCTCATTTTGGCTTTCGAAAAACATTGTTTAGAGTTCAAGACTCCTATTATTGGCCTCACATGAGACCCGATATCTTGAAATTTGTTCGCAAATGTTTGGTATGTGGTGCTCAAAAGCATTCTAATACTGCAAGAATTGGCACGATGGGCAAAGAAAAAATTGTTGATCGTCCCTTTCAGATATTATCTCTTGATCTTATTGGGCCATTTCCAAGAAGTAGAAAGGGTCATAAATGGCTTTTAGTTGTTTCAGATTGGTTTTCAAAATATACATTAATTTTTCCTCTTAGGGATTCAAAATCTCCTATGATTGCTCTTCATTTAGAAAATAATGTTTTTCTTATCTTTGGTGTTCCTCAATACCTTATCTGTGATAATGGTACTAATTTGGCTAGTCACCATTTTAAAAATCTTTGTGCAAAGTATAAGGTTAAGCAATGGTATACTCCCTTCTATTCACCACAATGTAATTTTGTGGAACGGACAAATAAAACCATTACCACTGGTATTCGTTGTTACATAAATAAGCACGAAGATTGGGATTTGCACATATCCGAGATCAGACAGGCTATAAATACCGCTGTCCATGAGGTGACGGGTTTTCCTCCAGCTTATTTAAATTTTGGTAGGCATGTACCTTTATCGGGAGACTATTATAACCAGGTTCCTTCTGATGAATCAGTTGAGATTTTACCTGGTGATAGAAATTCATATGCAGAGACTTTTACCGAGTTTCGCGATATATTTAAAGACATACGTCAAAAGCTTCACCTTGCTTATGAAAGAAACGCAAAGTCGTATAACCTCCGAAAGAGGGATATTAGTTTTCAAGTTGGTGATAAAGTATGGCGTCCGAATAAAACCTTGTCTAGTGCTCCTAATAAATTTTCTGCCAAACTCAGTCCAAGAAATATCCTATGTATAGTGCATAAAAAACTTTCTGCTTTAGTTTACGAACTAAAAAATGTTGATGGTTCAAAAGCAGGGAAGTGGCATGTAAAAGATTTACGGCCTTATCTTGGTTCTTCTGATTCACTAAATAGTAGAAGTACGTCTTCATAGATATATTATGTACTTACTAATTAACTACCTACTTTATCTCATAAAAAAAAATATATGTATTATATATTATTATCTAACCTTGTTTTGTTTTTGTATATGAAATACAAACAGAAATATTTATTTCCTATTTTGATTTTAAATAATCTCATATATGAGGGAATCCATAAAATTAGCTAATAATTTTTTGGGAATAGTATATTTTAGTCAAGATATTTTTCCTTGGCATTTTAGTGGTGCCTAAATAATTTTGGTCACCCATTGCCCTTGTGTAAATATGTAACCGGCTTTTGTCGATTGTCTCAGACAACGATAAAGTTTCCTTTATTTTCTAGTTTAGTGAATAATAATGTACATATTTTTGTGAATGTCCTAATAAAAAAAAAAAAAAAAATATATATATATATATATATATATATATATATTGTAGGTCAACTCTACGATCTACTCGGTATACTTAGCATTTCCCGTTACTTATTACCGATAACGCATCTTAAGGCAATAAAGCAAAACTATTTTTTATTTTTTTATCTAGTCTTACGTTACTATCAAATATGCCGATTTTCTAATGACTGCGTCAGTTTTTTTAGCAGACCTTTCTCAAATGTGACCTTCCCGAATTATGACCTTACCGATGTTGACTTCCGCAAGGACGTGTGATACGCGAAGTTATCAAAAGCTAAAATAGATTTGACGTAATGATTATCTTCAATAGGTACCATCCTATATTATATTTGAAATTTTATTGGAATTTAGAAAATCGATAAAATAGTCCACTTTCGCATCCTATTTTTTTAAGGAGAGGGGCAGTGTAGCGTTTACGCTACCATGATAAATTTAATTATTATTAATACTATAATTAATTTTCGGAACCACAATTTGTTTATTATAATAATATTGCTATTTATTAATATCTGGCGCATTCGCCCAAATATTTAATTCAGAGTACCGTGACGCGTAAATACCTACGTAGTACTACTGCGCGGGCTTCGATGTTTAACTTACTGCAGATTTGAAAAATTGTTGATGTAGGTCTATCCTTTTTTAATATATTTTTTTAAAAAAGAGAGAATTCTGATTGTTCCGGTACTCGATGTTTCTTCGTGCTGTTACTAGGCTCTCTTTTCTGGCAAGGACACTTTGGTCAAGTCCGCGTGTTAAAACGGGTGTTTTTAACAGAAAATAGGATTATCCCGAAAACGGGCCTATATAGTCAATTTCCTATTTCACGTGTTTTCTGTAAAGCAATGTCCACTCGTATAAGCCTCTGATTTGTGGAGATTTAGTGAGATCCTTCTTCATCAACATCAATCTTTCAGGTATGTTACCAAATCCACCTTTTCCTTGGATATAAATTGAAACCTAATTTATTATTTCAGTTTTTAATGGATCATGACAATGTGTCTTAATTAGCCCAACAATCGCTATCCTATTTCAAGGAAGTCTTTATTTATTTCAAAAACTCTCGACGATTAATTCTTGAGGTAAGATTTACAGTCGCCATTTGTAATTCCTTTTTTTATGGTACTTTTCTGAATATTTTTAGAGTTTTTTTGTTGGGCCGATATTCCGCACGAAATAAGTTATCCTCCACTTCCACAAATTGTTGCTGGAGAGATATCATGACGATTTGCACGGAAATATCCCACCAGATCAATCTTTTCTACTTTAGCGAAGAACAATCATTATAAGGCCAGTTTATTCCAATTTATTTCTAATATATTAACCTAAATGCCGCCTGCATCTTTACTTACAATATTTTTTTGATTATTATTCTAAATTCTATAATTACCTAGATAGTATAAACAATTATGTTAATTTTTTATTATGTTTAAAACGATAAATTTAAAATCACATCGCCGTATTAAACTTATATGCATATTTTTCAGTAATATTTTAAGAAACACGAAATGAATGTTGAGTTATTTTTGTAAAATTTGATTGATCAATCAAAGAGGGGATTGGGTAATCGTGTAAGTAAACTTAAGAATGCCATTAATAATTTTTTAATTAATTGTTTAGAATTATGCAATTCTAATTATATTTCATGATTATATAACATCAGTTTTTGATTACTCATTTTTTTAAGAGTTCGTTTCCCAGTTTTGAACTCTTAATATTTCATTAATTTAATCAGACTGGGTGGCGCCCTGTTAGAAAAGTGAACCACACTCCTTACCAACAACCCAGTGCTCACCGATGAACAGCTGCCGTCGCTGGAATGTATTTTTAACATTTAAAAATACGTCTCAGTACATCGGTATATTTTATAAGTATGATATGAATAAATCAATTGATTTTAATCTGTTGAGTGTTGAAGAAAAACAAGGCAAAAGGAATTTTTTCATTATTTCAGGTTTGTTGTTTGAAGTGAGGAATTAACAGAAAGTATTACTATTTTTAGTGTGATTCAGATCAATTAGATGGAAGGGTTCCTTCGGGTAGACAGTGGAGCGAACCTCCCGTCTACATCCAGCTCCTTTGCGGCCGATAATGCCGATTCCACTTCAATATGTCCTCTAATCACTCCGTCGCCTCCAACGAATGCTCTGGTCGATCCAATATCAGAACCGACTGAGCCAAATTACATTATTGGTATTGATGAACTAGCAGAAAAATTACACCATGTGCAAGGTATGTTTTATACAGAATAAATTATTTACCTGTATGTAAAACTAAGTTTTCTATTTTTTCGATATTTAGGAGATGCTGATTCAATTTCATCCACTTCATCGAATGCAGAACCGGCCTGTTCTCAGCTTCTTGACCACAGAACTGGCTACCTCCATACCCCGCAAAATGATGAGGGAACGGGAGCAGCAGAGGTAAATTATTTTTTTTTTCAACATACCGCTATACAGAGTGAGTTTTTGGGTGTTACAAGGCAATATCTCGAGTTATAAATAATTTCATAATATTTTGGCGATGTAATAGGGATATGGGGACATATATTTAACCATATGTTTTACACTTTAGCCCTTTCTCAAACTTTGAGGGATGGAGGGCACATTTCGAATTTTATATGAGATGATGTATTTTTATTGCTAAAATTCGAATCTACATTGAAAAATGTTTTTGACTTGCTTTGAAGAAATAACCCATAACCTAATTTCAAATTCTACCACCCACACAGCATAATCATAGTCCAGAAATATTTCATATTAGTTTCTCCGAAAAATTTTAAATATTCCATAAATATTTCAAAACATTTATGATATATGGATGAAATCTTTCAAAAACCCAAAAATGTCCAATAAAAGTAATATTTCATGGTATATTCCTGAAACATTATTCATAATTGCATTTCAGAAATATTTAAAAAAACATTCTTGTGAAATTTCTGAAATTGTATAAAATGAAATAATACAGGGTGTGTATAAAGTCTGGAAACGGCTTAATAACATCACAATTTATTGGCCCGTTTAAACCAAATTTGGTTCAGTTGTGAAAGAAGATCTGACGCACCGAATGACGATATTGCCGTTGTTGCTAGCTTTTTAGTTTGTCTGGAATTCGAACGAATTTTATATTTTTAAATGTAAGACAATGTATATTTTTTTATTTGTAGTTTTTACTTTAAATTTGTTGCACTTTTGGTATAACATACTTACTTTGTTCCTAATATCAGTAGTTTTCGAAATAACGAGTACAATTTAGAAGAAATATATTTTTTATATTAAATGTTCAAACTGTTTTCCATCTACAGGTTGATAGTGTGCTAATTGAAAATAAAATTTTTCAATTGTGTTGTAAATTATTTCTGGCGTTATTAATTGAAATTCGTCCAAAATTCAACGGTGCAAATCGCCCAAATCTTGAGGTTTTGTGGTATAAACTCTGTTCTTCAAGTGTCCCCATAAAAAGTAGTCGTGAGGCGACAAATCAGGGGACCTAGGTGGCCACTCGAATGTACCCCTCTACCGATCCACCTATTCGGAAAAGTGTTGTTCAAAAATTCGCGCACGTTTCGACCAAAATGGGGAGGAGCTCCGTCCTGTTGGAAGAATGTACTTGCATAATTTGGACCCATCACATTTCGTATAGTAAGCATTTCCAAGAGCTCAAGGTAAAGTTGTGATGTCAAATTTCCATCAGTAAAAAATGGACCGATCTTGTGGTTACCAAGAAGCCCAGCCCACACATTAATTTTCCAGGGCGTAGTGTATGACCTTCTCTCATCCAGTGGGGATTTTCATTTGCCCAAAACCTACAGTTGTGTCTATTGACTTTACCATTTAACGTAAATGTTGCTTCGTCCGAAAATACTATAAATTTGAAAAACTGGTTATTTTGGTCAAACCTTATTGACATCATAATATCACAAAATTCAATTCTTTGCTCATAATCATCTTCTGATAACTCTTGAACTACATGTATTTTGTAAGGGTGATATTTATGTTTTATTAAAAACTATCTACGCGGCACGCATTGCGACTTAAAATTTGAAGTTTCGGCGAGTGCCGTACTTGGAACATAAAAGACAGATGCCGCCGAGTACGATTTGGAGCAGACATGAGCCGTCCTGGCATCTATCCCTTTTTAACGTACCGTGGATAAGAACAGAGCGAAGCTGTTTCGGCGCTTCGCTACTAGGGATTAAAAATACTGACAATAGGTCGAGTTTTGTGTGGTGATGTCAATTTCTAACTAATTTAGCCAATGAGAAACTAAAAATTGACTTTGAGGGCCAATAGAAACTTTCTTAACGTCCACGTTACTCTTAAAGTATTAACGGATGCATGGTACTGTCGCTTTTTTTGACTGATAATGCTATCTATATATTCCTGATGCTACCAAGCTTTTTTTTTTTAAAGTTACATTATTAGCGAGAGCAAACTAACATTGAAAAAGACTACAAATGACAAACGAGTACGCTTATGAAAAGTGTTTCATTAATTTTATTTGTTTATTTAAAGAAAGGCTCTATGGACTTTAGAAATAGAAACATTCCTTAATAAACATTTTTTATATTTTGCCTGGCACATATTTCAAAAAATCTTTTTTTTTTGGAATCCTGCATCAATATAGCGAAATAGTGTCGGTAATATTTCTATAAATTTGCACTCTCTATAGCGTTTTAATATCCTTTAAATCAAAATGTTCACAAAAATATTCATTAGGTATGTACATGAATTTAACAAGTCCTTTAAAAACTTTGAAAAATCGCCATTTACAAGACTCAACGGAGAATACGAATTAAAAGATGACTTATTGCCATATAACGCAATTTAACTCTATTTTTGACAATTAATTTGACTTAATATTTTCGCTGAAACTAAATAATTAATCCAGTTACTTTTATTGCTATAGGGAACAATGGGCAAAACAACTCCTATACAACTGACTTTTCGCAACCCAGCGGAAGATTACTTCTTCATGTCCTGGAACTGGCCCTTAATACGCAAGATTTCCCTTTACTTCTATGTTTCTGGGTTGTTTGCAATGTTGGCCTTGGTGATTGGAATGATAGCGACGTTACCAAAGACCTGCAATCCTCCTACGCAATGGTATCAAGGCAACCTGTTTTACGAGATATTTCCCGCCAGTTTCTATAGCAGCAACAAAGGGATGGAGGGCGACCTTAAGGGGATCTCTATAAAGAGCGATTACTTCGTGAAGCTGGGAGTAAAAGGAGTGAGGCTGAATTCAATATTTAAATCCACCCATTACCCCAAAGATTTTGAAAATGCCTCGACGTTGACGGAAATCGATTCAACGTTAGGAACATTAGAAGATTTCAAAAGCTTAGTTCGACACCTGCAATATAAAAATGTGTCTTTGGTGCTGGACCTCCCGGTTTCCTCGTTCATTCAAAAGCCTATTGTGAAAAGGGTCACCATTACCGGGTCCAACCAGAAAAATGACAGTAATGAACCACCAGGTGAATTTTTAAAGTTAAGCGATGATTTCGAACCAGTGGAAGAAGCGATGCAGTTTTGGCTGTTGCATGGAGTCGAAGGCTTTTATCTTAAAGGGCTGGAGAATCATGCAGAGGACTTTACTACGGCAAACTTAATAAGGCGATGGAAGAAGCTTATGGGACCTAATCGTATTCTAATTGTTAGCGAGGAAGTAATCAATCTTACCCCTAAAGAAAACATTAATATAGTGTTGAACAACGTAGATCTAGTTGACGTTAAGCTTAATATAGAAAAAGGAGCGATTGAAGTTAGCAAGCAAATAGAGTTTATTCAAAACGGATCTTTGTTTTCCAAGCCAGGAATGCCATGGGTTCACTGGTCTTTGGGGAACGTAAACTCAAACCGTCTTGCAAACATTTTACCTTTTGGTAACGCTACTCTTGGAGCTACATTGCTGCAGATGATGCTTCCAGGTACACCCTCGATATTTTACGGTGATGAAGTTGGTCTACATGAAATTCTAGACCCAGAGGACGAAAGGAAGGATATTAAGCATCTCCATCAGCTGTCAATGATGCCATGGCAGAATGAACAGCTTAAAGTATTACCATGGATCTATGGGGGTGAAAGTACTGGTCATTATGAGCAAGCTCAATTGATTTTCAAGATGTCGGAATTAAGAAATCAATCCCCATCGATATATATGAACGCAGTTTACAAGCAAGGTGTTAATAAAGCTAATGCGGAAGTAAAATATTCCCAAAAAGATTTTTTGGTGATCCAAAGGTGGTATCCGCGCAGAAAATCTTATGTTGTTGCCAGCAATTTGGGCAGTACCCAGATATCTGCGGATTTGTCGACGATATTATACACTGGACAAGTGATTGTTGGTCCTAAACCTGATTCCACCTCTGCAACAATTTCTTTTAAGGAAGTCAATCTTTGGCCTGGAGAATCGGTAGTTGTAGTGTTAGATTAAATGTGCCAATTTCATAAATTGTTATTTTTTGTTAACTTCTTACATTTTTTTAGAAATACATTTTATTTTTGAAAATTGCATTTTAATCAAATTCTAAAAGCTGAAGCGACTAGACAGGGGGCGGGTTTACGATTTGCTTATAGTTAAAGATTTTTATGTACTTGCCTACAATTTTGTTTCTTGTAATTTGGAAGAAATTGATGCGAATTTAATTATTTTTATCGCCTGATGCTATCTTCATATTAAATTCTAAAAGAAAATCGTGCAAAATTTTTAAATATTTAGTAGATACCTGCAATCTACAAAGGGCAAATAGGAAAAAAAAAATAGATGTATTACTTTTTGGAACAACCATGAAAATTTTTGAAAAATTATCCCGTTGAAGAAAATATAATAATATATTTTTAAATATATTAATATCTATTAGTATTTAGTTTAAGTATTAAATTAAAAGAAAGTACATATAATATACAATATACAGCATGTCCACGGACGGACTTTACAATAGGTGTAAATGGACTAAATATTTCACATTTCAAAAAAATTGTTTCGGTCAAACGCTTTTGCTTCTTAAAAAAAGAAAAAAAAAATTATATGTATAGGGAGCCCAAAAACTTAAAAAATGCGATGTTGACTGAAGTTTATTTTTAATATTTGATCAGAATGCAAGATAAAAAAAAGTCACTTGAAATTGAATTAGCATCCATAATTTGAAATTTCAGTTAAATTCGATCGAATTTGAAAACTGCATTTCGGAATCGAAAAAGTTTTTGAACACCCTAATATCATTGATACGTAACCGTTTCAGCTGTCGGAGTTTGTCAGTTATGTGATCGAGAGCTTCAAAAGCATTTGGTTTAAATATTAAAGCTGGATTTATAAACTCGAAAAGTTTGCGAGGTTGAAGTTATGTTCAAGTTGATAAGGTTCGATATTGGACAGTTCAGAGTATGATATTTATAAAGTCAGTAGCGAAGTTCGAAAAGTTGTTGTTTGATTGGTTGAAGCTTGTGTCCAATAGAATGAATTAAAATATTTTAAAATATTAAGCAATGTCGAGTAACAACAAATTAGTGTCATCACTCTCCATAGTCTCCATACTATCCATTTTGTCTTTTCCAATTTACTTTAAAATAGCGTATTCATTGGTTGGAACGAACTTTCCGAACTCCGAACATAAAAATTGGTTATCTCGAACTACCCGGGAACTTTGCATGAACTGAGTTTATAAATGGAACTCCCTTTAGTTTAAATTGAACTCTTATTTCCAACGCCAACTAAACCTCAGCTTTGCGCACTTTTTGAGTTTATAAATCCAGCTTAACTATTGAACAACGAGTTCTTGTAGTACAGTGTTTCGGAGATGGACAAGTTTCATATAAGTATGTTGTGAAACAGTTTAGCAAAAGATTTCCCGGAGTCAATACGACGAAGATGACAATTAGCAATTTAATAAAGAAGTTTCATGGAACTGGTTCTGTACTGGATCTTAAAAAAAAGAGAAACAGAAATATGATGAAAATTTCGCTGTGACTGTCCTAGTTTTCCAATCCGTTGACGAGAATCCGCTGATGTCACTCAGAAATCGTGCAAAACCTCTGGAAGTTATAAGAAAAAGCCAAATCCAGAAGAATTTGAAAGAAAACAAAAATTTTCCTTATAAACCCCATTTTAATCAAACTATGGAAGAAGGCGATGGAGCGAAAAGTCTAGACTTGTTTATGGGTGTGTGATAAATTTTGATTGGAAATACAGAGTTCTATAAATTTATTATGTTTTCGGATGAATCTACTTTTTCTACAAATGGAACTGCAGCATCTCAACAAATGACATGCTGGTCTGCTTAAAACCCCGAATTTAGGATTCCTTCTCGGAGACAATATTTTAATAATATTAATGTATGTTGCGCTGTATCTATTCATGGGATAATAGGTCCATACTTTCTTGAATGGCACTTGTAATAGGAAGTTATTTAGAAATGTTGGATATATTTTTTTGCGAAAGTCTTAAACATATGCCTTTGGATTACCGGGATAAAATGTTTTTTAGGCAGGATGGGTGTCCAGCCCGTTATGCTCGGGAAGTAGTAGAATGGCTCGACCAAGGTGGATTGGGAGAAATGGCCTCAAAGATCATTTTAATTTTTTGAAGAGGCCGATATACTAAACCCATGTGCTAAGTTTGAATAAATTTTAATAAGCCAATCCTAACTTATTCAATTAAATGTCATGGCAAAACTACGAAATTTTCATAGCTTAGGTAATGCAGCAAACACCAGCAAATAATTTCCATGACGCTATTGTCAAAAATTGACGTAAAGCTGGATATAACGAATAAAGATTATTTCACAATAAAAACGCATTTTTGTTTCACCAATCCGGCAATCACACATTCAAAATAAAAGTCACCATTATGATTTTCTTACTAAGCCTTTAATTAACCATAACTTACCTAAGACTGAAGATTTTCACAAAAACATTAATTAATTAATAAATGTTCAAACAACCCTCCATTAACTGCTAAACAATATCCTAACCGAAAAAAAAGCATTAGATGCTGTGGGCCAATAATATTTCCGTTTAAAATATTTTGCAAGTATTTCCTAACCATGAACGAATTATGGGCAGGACAAGTGACAACTAGTGCGGATTCAATTCGATTTTGTAGTCAGTCCAAATAGTTACTTAAAAATGGACCGATGTCCTACAATTCCCGCCCAAACATTTATTTTTTGTGGATATTGCGTCCGAGTATGAACAAGACGATGTTCATTTTCTTGGCTCCAATACCGGCAATTTTGAACATTTGGTTCATTGTTGAGGGTGAATGTACATTCATCGGTGAAACAAATATTTGTTAAAAGATCCCTAATATTATTTGCTCTTTCCATTACCTCAAAACAGAATACCATTCTCCGTTCTTCATCACCTTGCCGTAGCTTTTGATGTTTTTCATACTTGCAAGGAAAATATGTATGTTCTTGTAAAGTGCGCAACACTGTGGTTTGATGTTTTCCTACGGCTTGCCCAAGAATCCTCGTGCTAATCATTTTATTTTACTCCACCTGTATAATACCACTTAATCATAGTTACTATTTCCTTAATGGGTTAGCTCATATTCAGTTATAATTAAAGCGCCTTCAATGAAAATGTTGTCACTGACGCTACTGCTCGTTTTATCAATGCCAAATAATATAATTTGCTGGTGTTTTCTATATTACCTAAACTATGAAAATTTCGTAATTTTGCCATCGCATTTAATTGAATAACTTAGGATTGGCTTATTAAAATTTATTCAAACTTGGCACATGGGTTTATTATAGCGGCCTCAGCAGGGGAGCCAATATTTAGCCACCTTAAAATTTACATGGGATTTCCTATTTCAACTAAGCCATGCATCACCCGGTATAAAAAAAATTTTCAACACGAATCTTGTTTTTTTTTAGGAAGCAAAAGCGTTTGGCTAAAATAATTAATTTGGAATGTGAAACTTTTGGTCCATTACACCTATTGTAATGTCCATCCGTCGACATACTGTATATTGAAGTGTTAAAATCCGATATTTCTAATTACGGAATTCAGGGTTTGATACCATTTACCTGAGGGCGGTTGAAACATGTAAGAAACTGGGACTAAGCCCTGAATTTCCAAATAAAAGAAAAATCAAAATTGAAAAAATGTTCTCCTATGAGAGTGAAGACCAAACTAGCACGTTTTCAGATAGAGATAAGTTTAAATTAAATTTTAATGAGGTTCTTGATAAAATTTTCAGTCAAATAGAGTAGCGATTTGATAAAATGAAGAAAGTTAGCGATTATTTTGAATTCCTTTCAGGTCATTTTCTAGTAAAAGAAAATGCCGAAGTGCTAAAGAAGTCCATCTTAGATCTTAGTACAAAATACGACAAAGACATTGACGCTAATGAACTATTCTTGGAGGTGACTAGCGCAAAAACTATGATTAAAACCATATTAAAACTATCAAAGGAGCAGAGGCTGAAAGATTGTCTCACATGGATATATTTCAACTTTTAATTGATTACAAGCTACTAGCTAGCTATCCAAACATGTCTATAGTTTATAGAATTTTTTTAACTTTGCCAGTTACTTCAGCAACCTGTGAACGATCTTTCAGTAAGCTGAAATTAATCAAAAATTACCTGCGATCCTCTATGGGTCAACAGAGGCTTAGCAGCCTTGCATTAATTTCTATAGAACAGTCGATCGCTAAATTATGAATACTTGATTGACAGCTTTGCTAGCGCGAAAGCACGAAGAGTTCACTTTTAAGGGGATATCTTGTATTATTATTTTTTTCTTTCTTTCTGTTATTTAGTGTTACTTGTGGTTTTTACTTTCTCGTTTTTTATGTTTTATCTGAATAAATGTTCTTTTTTTCTTTTACTAAAAAATGTTCATGTCTATCCTTTTGCTTACTTATAGTATTATTGTTTTTGTTTTTAGTTTTCAAATATTTATGCTACTTTTTGAACTGAATAAATTTTTGTTTGCATACTAACATAATATTATTTCAAAAACGGGGCAGGGGTCCAGCCCCCCAGCTTGTCTTTGACGCTCCAGCCTCAATTCTTCACGCAAATATTGTTTGCACACCAACCCTTTTTTTTAATCACGCGATTTGGAATAATATGCGTTCATATTATTTAATCAGAGACGAAGAAAATTAATGAAAATACTTGAAAGCAAGAAGTATCAATAAAAAAGTTGTAGCATCCTAAGAATTTTAGGCCGCGGCGCTATTTTCTTCTATATACGCTTGGTCGGCCCCACCGGCCCCACCCAGAAAAATGTCCTAGTTAAAACAAACGATTGCAATTTGTAAAAAAAACACATTGAATAAAAAAATTATCTGGTTATTTTTATGCACGAGTGTAATTTATTTGAATATTTCCCAAATTAATTAAGAACTCGAATCAAGTAAATTTAAATATTTTATTTAACAGAAAATACTAACAATAAAATTAAAATGACTTTTTTGTCTGCTGTCACTCAATAAGATGACGTTAATTGTCAGAATATTACATTTTTTGACGTTTGTTAACAATAAAATCCCGCTTTGACGTTTCGTCAACAATATAAACTTGCGATGCAATTTTCGATTTCTGGCAGTGCTGTTTTCAATAGTAATATGTTAAGTGCATGTAAAATTGCTGAAAATCATGCATGAAGGTTTGTTGCCCTAGAAACAGCTTGAATGCATTTTTATTGTTATTTACCAAAAAGTGCCCGACCGAAGGGAGGGCACTTTTTAAGGTAAATAACAATAAAAATGCATGAAAGCTGTTTCTTTAGGGCAACAAATCTGAGTGCATGATAATCAAGCCATTTTACATGCACGAAATATATTTTTTAGACTATTTCCTGAATCATTTTGATAAATTGACGCGAAATTGTCAAAGCAGAAATTTCAACTTGTTGAGACAGTGACGGTTATTCTCGTAGGTAACCAACAATGAAAAACCAGAAGAGTGCAATTTTCAATAGTAATATACCGATAGAGGAGGCGTCTTATCGGTAATACCGATGTTTTTAACAAGAAATCGATTTTCTGACAAATTTTTACGAAATGTAATTTTTACTTATAATCTGATATGATCCCGAGAGCTTTAGCTCGAGGGTCTTATCTTTGATTATAAGTAAAAATTACATTGAGTGAAAATTTTCTTGGAAAATCGAGTTTCGAGTGAAAAACGAAGGTATGAAGATAAGAAACCGCCTCTAGAGGTGTATTTTATTGGATAATTTACTGAACATAAAAATGAAGGCCGTCTGATAAAGGTAAATATACAAGTTAGAGGTGTTACTAATTTTTTATTTAAGTAAAAAAGCTACAAGCGTCTTTTCGAGCTAGAGGTAGTCTTATCGGGTAAGACGACCGTTACCAAGGTGGTTGCTATGAAAATGAGCGTTTTGATTGGTTCAATAAAAGTGAGGTGAATTATCAGCTCAATCGCGACCGAGGGCTGATTTTCACCGAAAATCAAGTGAAAAGCGCATTGTAGTTACAGTATATGAGGGAAATAGTCGCTGTAATTTTGCGAAAATTGCATTTCTCTTATGGGAACTTTAACATATGAGGGAAATATTATTTTTAAGTGCATTAATTAGGACTCTCCGCTTTCATTTATTTTTATACAATTTTCTAATAAATCCTTCTGGTCAGACTCTAGAGGTGGATCGACGCTCACTTTCTAAACCCGCCAAGGAGAAAACAGAAAGCGCATGAAATGAATCAACAAAAACGTTAATGTTTTATTCACTTTATTAAAAATGATGTCAGCACCATCTATGACCACATACACACTTGATTGAAGTTTCGCAAAATTTTGAAACAAGAAATAAATAAAGAATTAAACAATAACATCAGTATTAATATTAAGAGTTGAGCAAGTGTATACATATATTAATTAATAAACCTTACTTTTATACGTGCAAATAAAATATAACTTCTATTTACATATAGGGAAATATGTAACAGCTTAGCGGTCAAACATATTAAGCAAAATTTTCATTAAGCATATTTTAAAATATATACAGAGTATTTCATTAGGTGCGGCACTTTTCTTGTTAACGCTTAGCCAAAATTCCGAATACAAATCGATTTTTTTTTCAACGTTTTGTAGTAGAAAGTTTTCGCAAAACACTCTGTATATACCGATTTGATTCTTAAATATTACAAATATTTCAACCTTTTCTTGTACTTGTTTCATTACCCATAAAATACACACAAATATCAAAAAAAAATATGCCATAAACACCATTCATTTTTTGTTTTTCAACATAACAAGTATTTTTAACCGCTCAAGCATTCTAAATTAAATGAAACCTATATAAATAGAAATGTAGATTTTCCCTAAATTTAACATTGCAATGATGGCACCCTGAGTATATCTATAAATTTCAAATTCATGATTTAAAATACTAGTACTGGAATGTCAGGTATAAAGCGATTTCTCATTTAAGAAAATGGTTAATTTCATAGTTTAGGTTACTTATTGAGTACAAGGGGTGTAAACCCCCCTTCCCGAAACCTTTTACACTTAGAATAGTATATTCTAGAACTAGCATAGAATGACTATTCCACGTATTTTAAAAACGTAAACCGTATTGAAAATTCTTCGACAAGTCAAAAAAATGTGTCTGTACTTTATATGTCCCCAACAAAAATACAAAAATAATACTTCTTTTAGAGGCTTATGGGAAACACCATGACTGGCAGAAGCCGAACAAAAAAAATTGTGCTTTGACTTCAGTCCAAACGCAGTAAGATTTTTTTGTGCGCACCTGAATATACAGGTCAGTTCGTTAGACGTTTATGACGAAAAATGTGCGTCTTTGCATAAAAGGACTACTCACTATCCAGTTCAAATATTTTCGACAATGCAGTGTTGCCGCTTTTACTAGAAAGTAGTAGAAGCTTTCATATTTTTACAATCTTTAGTAGTTTGCGTTTTCGGGATACTAATTAATTTACATTTTTTTTTAGAATAACATGCGTGCAATAAATGCTGATATTTATTAACTCTGATAAACTAAGGCACTGAAATTTGGTTGAGGGTTAGGCAATACCCGGAGGTTTTCTACACTATGTCCAAATCTTAGTTGCAACATACAGGGTGGTGCAAAAAACAGTGATTTGGGTTCCTAGAAGAAATGTGTAAAGTTATATTTAATGAAACACCCTATAGATTTTTAAGAATTTTGAAGTTCCTGAAATGTGTTCTTTATTTATGTAAACCATACCTATATCTAACTATATAGTCCGAAGCACAAGGCTTGCCCTTTAAAAAGAATGCGAATAAAAAAGTGGAATATTGCACACATTTTAATAAAGAGCATCTAAATATTTATTCATATTACACTATAGGTATATAAATATTATTAGACTATGTAAGAGTATTAAAATATATAGGTAAGTATATTACAATATTATTTAAATTTTGATCAGATCAATCTGTTATTTAATGAAGAAATTATTATTGCTGTCGTGGAATATCTTAATAAATTATAATTTAATCTAATTATCCAAATCTTGCAACATGTAAACGGGACGAGTGTAAGGCAGTGGACAATGCAAAGTAATATTTGGTGTGCTGTGCACCTGAAGAGCATCTGGCTTCTCTAGGCGTGTGCTGATGGTTCGTCAGTAGCGTAGCATTCTAAATGCAATATTTAAGATGATTGTGTACAATGTACATTGTACATGCTTTACGCGTTGTTATTGTTTCATGTCTATAAATTTAGAGACGTCCTATAAATTCTCTATTCTTTTTAAATAAATCCTAAATTTATAATAAAAGAAATCATATTCAGAAAAGTTATACGCACGTCTATATCACGCTGCTAAAAACTCCATATTTATGGCATTTATTTAGCCTTTCTCTTCATACGTCGTAGTACTAGCCTCGTGCGGCGGACTATATAGTCAATAAGTGTCTGATTTACTTGCATTCAGTTAAAAAAGTTCCTCGAAAACGATATTCTCGTACAGTTTTTAATCAGCGGCCATGAAGTGTCACGTCTATCATGTCACTATTATTATTAGAATTGACCTCCAAGATCACCCGATCTTAATCCATTAGATTTTTAACTACAATGAGGTACCTAATTATGTTTAAAGAATAAATTTACAAATCTTCAGTAGATCCGAGAGAAGAATTGTTAGATCAGGTCAACCCAGCATTTCAAGATCTAGATTCAAATGAAAGTAGTCCTGCGACGATGAGTAAACATTTTAAAATGTTTGGAGGTAAACGGACAGCGTTCTGAGCATCTATTTTAATATTCTATTTAATTGTTTTAGGACTTTTATTAATTAAATATTATTGTTTTTTGGCACTGTTGAATTCGTTGAAAATTAAACTTTCTAGATGTCCTCCGTATAAATTTTATCACATTTAAAACAAAATATGTAAATTCATGGGAACAGGGAGTGAATATTTTTTTTCCATAGCTATTAAAGATTTGTTCAACAAGGGCTGGAAAAAGTAAAAACCATAACAATAGTGAGGTTAGTTCAGGTTAGTTATGTATGATATACATGCATGCGGTGCACTGACTTAAAAATGAATGTGAATATCTTTTTCAAGAAACTTTTCAAATAAGTGCGTATAAGTCTATACTAAAATTCATTTATATAGAACTGTCATATAATGATTATGACTTGACACTATTTGAAATGTCATAATATCCTCTGTTGAGTAAAATTAGCTCAAGGTATTCTTGGTATCTCTTCCGTGATTTATCTGGCACAAGATTCGAAACAACTTTGAAAGCTTCGTTCTCAAAAAAGATGGTAGATCATCGCTTGAACTCATTTTAAAGTCTACATTTTTCAAACAAAACTGTGACAATGATTGAGAGAAGCAATTTAGTGGCAATCCTACCTATGACTGTTGCTAAGGTAATACAAATTCTTACTACCTGTATTCTGCATTCAATTCTTAAACCAACTATCTTTACCCAAATAATCATTATAATAATAATAGTTATAGTTGAATATGAAATTTAGTCCGTAGCACGTAGGATACTATATTATTAAAGCATTTATATTTTCACATGTGGGTGCGTTAATAATGTGCATACCATACTTGTCACGTATAATATTACAGATTCCAACGATATAAACAACAGATCTGTTCCAAAACTACCAAAAACCGTACCTACCACCGTACCAAAATTTAGTGTCCAGCCTGTATCAATAAAATTTTGAACTTGGCAATCGATTGTTTCACCGGCAAATTAGTTGAGCGACCGTTCGGGGACTCTTGGCATGCATTTATTTACGTTGTTAGAATCTATAAATGAATTTTACTATAGCTAGGTGTAAGTATAGTACATGAATAGTAAACTTTAGCAGCTTTTCAATCGGTAAAAATATATTTTTATATATTTATTATTTGAAAAATCTACTTTGAGGCATTTTTTTCTAGTGACCAATAATGTATTTTTAGACAACCCTATATATTGCAATTAAGCTTTGTCCATACCGCAAAAAGCCGTCAGGTATTACCTAACTCTCAGCCAAATTTCAGTGCCATTATAGCATCTCTGAGTTTAGAAATATCATCATTTATTGGAGAACGGCAATAGATAGGTGGAGTATTTTTCAGCTTAGAAAGGAGTTAGTTACGGTTAGAATTTTATGGCATGTGTCACTTTTACCTTCTTTAGTAACTGGAAAGTGACACTTAAAACTGTACCCTCGACTAACTTCTTTCTACAAGCTGAAAAATCCTTTATAGGAAAAAAATATATGGATAAGCAACTCCTATAAAAATTAAGTTAATATACAGGCGGTTCCATTTAAATTAAGTTCCTACTACTTTCTAGTAGAAACGGCGAAACCGAACTGCCGAAAACATGGGCAGATCATGTTATTTTATGCAAAAAAAAAACAAATTTTCGGATCGTGCTGGTTCAGCATAAACATCTAAAGCGCTGTATTAAATTAACCATTTTTTCTGGAATATCTACTTTCATGATTGGGAATTCATACTCTTATGCTTAGTTCGCGTTTCAGTAAGTACGTAATTATTAGGCAACGCCCGCGGTATTTCCGGCAACTTGTCCCCAGGATGTCGATGGCTGATCGTTGGAGCCTTCCGCCCCGTCTTCTGTATCTTTGTGTTACTCAACCCGGAAACCGGATACTTACCCCGGGCAGAATTCCTCGACGTTTGCCGAGGCGGCGACGCTTCGCCCGGATGCTTCGGCATCACGAACGCCTTGGTTTGTTTTATAAGAGACCGATCATTGCACAACGCCGATATTAAGGGCAAGTCCATTTTCTTGCTTTTTTCTCGTAACGTATGGATATCTAACGCGGAAGCTCGAGTTTCACTTATACTAGTTCCACTCGCGGGTTTCTCTAAGTTTCTGATATTACTGACACTGACACTTGTCACTTTGGGATCCAGAAGATTGTGCCGTTTAAGCAGGGAGCGGTTCTTCTCTGGAACCGGAGGCGGAGGTGGCGGCAGCCTTCTGAACTTGGGAGGCTGAGGTGTCGCTTCCAAAGAATTCAAAATGTTGTCATCTGACTGCGTCCTCATAAATCTAGAGGGCCTGTTCGGTGGCAGAGGTGGAGGTGGTGGATCCAAGCTGCCCGTTGATGAAATGCTGGTGGCTCCATAGAAAGGCAATTGCACGTACGTATCGGATAAATTTTGACTGGACGCGTACCGTCCTAAGTACGGTGTGCTCCTGTAGAATACCGGCTGGTGAGCCAAAGCTGCCAGTATCGATCCTTGTTTAGCTTCGAGGTATTCTTGCTTGCTTATAGCCGGCTCTTTAAGTGGAAAGACAACGAAATCCACATCGCTATACATTTGCTTCTGATACTGTTCGATCTGGGATCTTGAAAGCTGACTGGTATAGACCGTTGCCAAACCGGGAGGAGGTGGTGGCGGTGGTTGTCTGGGTGATGGCTGTGGTGGAGGAGGCAGGAACGTACATGGAACCAAAACGCTACCTTTACTGGCTGCAACATCGATAAAACTGTTTGAGGTAATCAAACCGTTGCTAGTTACAGAAATCGTGGGTGGTCGAGGTATCTTGGGAGGAATCGGCGGCAACGAACTCGTACTTGGGGCAGAATAACTAGGAGTAGAGCTAACACTGACGGCACTGGCGTGTGCGGTAAGAATGTTCGGTGATCTGGTAGTGATAAATCTGGCAGCAGCTTCTTCGAACGGGTAAACTGGCGGTGGTACAGGCGTTGGGTTTTCTGGATACGGAGGCGGATCTTTCATGGACACTTCCGAGAAAGAACTGGCAATGTCGCAATCTAGAATGTCGTTTTCCATTTCCTTCATTTTCAACGACTCTGGGTAAGGAGGAGGAGGAAGACGAAACCGAGGATCCACACTGTCTACTCGCTTTGGAGGTATAGGGGCATAACTTTGGTATCCCGATGGCAATGTTACATAATCCGAGTCTGAATCCAAGGTATTGCTGACGCTTTTACGAGATGGATATCGTCCAACTATTAGGTCCGACAGTTCTTCGGCAGACAGTAGTGTCTGCATGTTATTTGTAGGATCGCTACCATCTCCATGAAACGACGAATTACTTATATTAGAATTTGTTCTATCTCTAAACGGGCCGTCAATCTGATCACTACTCATAAACGACGACTCAGTAGTGGCAACATAATCGCTTGAGGTGTTAGTGTAATTCTCTGAAGA
Source organism: Polydrusus tereticollis (assembly GCA_963920685.1). Taxonomy (NCBI): domain Eukaryota; kingdom Metazoa; phylum Arthropoda; class Insecta; order Coleoptera; family Curculionidae; genus Polydrusus; species Polydrusus tereticollis. The sequence goes on from OY987328.1 coordinate 142,242,645, forward strand.
ACTCAAAGTACAGTGCTCACTGGAAGTCAGGGTATAGACACCGCTAGTGTGACTGCTCGGAGCTGGACCGGATGTATATACTGGTTCTCTGGTGTCTATTTCTATGCAGGTAGCATCGCTGACTGCTGAATTTTGAGCTGTGTGAGAATAGCCTAATTCCAAACTACTGCTGGTTGATGGTCTTCGTCTCTTCGGTTCTGAAACAAGAGGAACAAAAAGGTAAATGGATTTAGGACATACAATATTATGACTTACTTGTTTGACTAACTGGCGTAATAACAACAGTACTACAAGAGGAGCTGCATTGCGAGCCCGCGCATTTAAAACTAATGGTAGTTTTTCCGGAGCTCTCACTCGTAGTCTGTTTGGGTGTCTCTTCCTCGTCCTCTTTTATGGAAAGGGACGTAAGAGCCGCTGTTGCAGAAGCCGCCGAGGTCCGGCTGCTAGCTGGAGCACTGTCCAGCAGGTGAGCTAGAGCCAGACTCTCGGTACTGGGTGCTGGTGGACTAGTTATCATGATTTCTAACTCGTCTTCCGAATGCACCTGGAAAACAATAAATCATTAAAAGGACTTGAAGCATGGCTTCAAAATGGCCTTACTGCTGCAATTAAACAGGAAGGTTCACAGTGTGGTTTGAACCAGAACTCACTGAGGTATCTAACTGGTTTACAAACTTACTCGATCACTAACAATACCAGACGTGGTATTCGAAGATGTTGAACTGATCACCGACACACGCTGATCGCAACCCCATCGCTGCCTCTCTTCCTCTTCCTTTCTTGCTTCATTTAATCTGGGTGCCACCGCCATACTGAACTGGTGCGTTGCCTTACACAGCGCCAATAGCAGCCTACTCTTTTCGTCGCTTGTCGTGTACAGCGTGAGCTTTTCGTGGCCTGTCCTTATTTCGAATTTTTTACGTTCGAAACTCAATTTGCTTATGCTACTCCACAGAAAAATTGAAGGGGGATTATTCTCAGGGCACACCCTCAGTCCTCTGGCGCAAACTGCTAGAAGGAGGGATCCTGGGATTGGTTCGGATTTTGAAGCTTTTAATCTAAAATAGCAAAGGAAACAATTAATTTATTTAGTTAATTTCAAGTCTAAATGTGCTAATAATAAGATCGCTTTGTTCCTACCTAAAAACGTGAGCATTAACGGGTTCTTGTAGCTGGCAAGCTTCTGCAATAAAACGCGTTCTGGCTTCGTTGTTCGACAAGGCTCTGTGCGATCTATGGGCTGTCTCGATAGCCCGTAGCGCAGCTGGTCCTCGCATGTTCGGTGGCACGTAGTCTTCTGGTCTATAACTAATAAAAAATCAAATTACCAACAGCTGCTTCTGGATAAAGTACAATGCTGCGTAAAAAACTGGCCGTAGCAACTCGGTTTCAAAGACGACACAAGCGATATGAATGCGTTTTCACTACCAATCTAAAAGTGCGACGGAGAATCTAAAAATGCAAAAAATGTAGATCATTCCAGTTAATTAAAAATAATAGTTGTCTGCTAGGTTTTTTAGTTAAATGCGCAAAGTAAAGAGATGTATATGTAAAAAATGTTTAATGTTCCTTTTTATTATTATTGCTTTAGACAGGGGTTTGCCCTGGCTTCACATAGACATTGTATCACTCACAGTATAAGGTTGGTTCGTTTTATTTTTGCTTGACCAATTAAACCCAACTTATTTTGCTATGTCTCTTTATTGTTCCACTATTGACTACTCTTACAATATTACACTATTTACATTGTTAAACACGGATACATCATCTTAACAACACTAAAGCACTGCACCGAGATACCGTTAGGATTTCATTGGGTTTTACCATAGAGAATGAATCAGAACTAGAATTAATAACAGCCTCAATGCCATCTGAATATCACGAGGGTTATTTGAAAGACATGTTCTGTATAGAACGGAATATTTCACGTATTTACGCAAAGTGCAAAACAATTAGATGCAAATTTGTGCACGTCTTAACCGAACACAAAGAATGTAGTCTATTTAACTGCTTAAATTCACGGTACTTTTACTGTACGTTTAAAAAAATTATAATCTCTGTTACCGGGCACGCGTCCCCAAAATATCACTTACTTTAACATTAAGAAATCATTTTGCGTGACACATATGTCAGATCAAACTAGTCTAACAGGACACTGGCTTGCTTATGGTGCTACAGCGCTGTGGTTTGGGACGTCCACCAATCACATGTGGTCACGTGCATCTTATTGACCTACCGTTGTCGGTCAAAACATCACAGAACCCATCTTACATACTCCCGAAGCCGCTAACCTATTGCAAAGCTACCGATTAACGGTTTTCGCAGACGTGAATTTAGAAGACTTGATGATGATGAGAGTTATATCATTAAAATTGTATTTAAAATTAGACTAGAATATTTAATAGACATTTAAAATATAATATAAAGTACAAATACATATGCTATTTCAACAATACATCCTATAAAAGAAACACTAACAAGACATGCAACAGATAATAAAATATCAAGTTTTCTGGCCCACGAGTCGACAAATTACATAAAAAGTAGTGAAGTAAGCTAAAATCTAAGACTAAAAGCTATCCTGGTAATAGTCTTTCAGGCTATAATATGTCAACAATTCGTACTTATAGGTGACTGTAAATATTGATGCTTTCAAGAAAAATAAAGCGTTTGGTTAAAGTTGATCTGGGGATTGGAAGACGATTATCAAAACTTTGCCTGGTAGTATAAGCATTCTGGGTGTTATTTCGACTGACATTACCAGAGTACTGCCCATGAATCAAACAAACCATTTCCAAAAGAAACTATTCAGTTAATATTCTGAACCTATAATAAACAATGGTTTAAAATAGTCCCTATATTTTGCTCTACACATTAATCTAAGGGATCTTTTCTGAATAATACAGTGGCGTGTCCAGACTTTAACACAATGGGAAGCTGTAACCAGGGCCGCCGAAGGCGCTCTTTCTTGCGCGGAAGGCGGTCTTTCTTGTGGCGAAGGCGCTTTCTTTTGTTCCCAAGGCGCTTATTCTTGCGCCGTAGGCGAAAATTTTTGGGGTGCCACGCCCTTTTTTGGGTAAATCTTGACAAATTATTACGCATATGAAGTGCATCAATTTAAAATATATTTTTAAATATTTTAATAACAAAAAATTTGAAATTTTTTCCCCATCGGGGATGATATTTCGAATTTTTTACTACTTCCTGGTTATGTTTTTCAGAAGCAATTTTTAGTTGGTTGTCTAATGCGTGTTCTATTCTTATATTACCAAAAGTTTTTTCTTTAATAATTGCCTGTAAATGCGACTTACTATAGACCCGTGTCTTTTAATTAATTTATGTAGATTATTTAAATCCGAAAATCCATTTTTATTCCACAAATTCTTTTCACTAGAAAATAAGAGGCATGACCAGCAAAACAGAAGAGACTTATTTTCACGACCAGTTAGCCATTCACAAGTTTTATATGATTCTTTTTGAAAATGTCTAATATAAAGTTTAGTTTTTTTTGTTAAATTAGGAATAGATGGAGTGGGCCTATCATTGGAAATAATTTGTTTTTTTTTTCTCAAAAATATGAGTGGAAAATCCTTTTACCACTATCTGACACACAATACACTCACACAAAAGTCTATTTTCACTTTTAGCCGAACTTGAACTAGCAACAGGATTCATAATTAAAATAATAATCTGTTTGAAAACAGCGTACTTTTCCCAATATTTATGCACGGTTTTAAATTTCGCCTAAACTCGCGCCACTCTAATTTGTTCGATGCACTAAAACAATATACGGCAATACGCTGCTTTTCAATCGCTTCCCGCAATCCGGCGGCGCGGCGCGAATGGCGAGTCGGTATGTCTCGAAATCAATCGGGCATCACCGTGAAGTGGTCATCGAGGCAGAGAACTAGATAGCATATAAAGTTCTCTGATCAAGGGTGCTTTATGAAAATGCGGTCGGATTCGCCCGATTTACAAATAAAATTTAGGACAATTTTAAAAATTAATTGTAAGTTCTAGTAGGATTGTATTGGATTATTTCTTTTTTTTAAGTAAATCGTTTAGGGGAAGCTGTGCTTCCCTAGCTTCCATGGTAAACACGCCACTGGAATAATAAAGACACAATTGAGCAGTTGCTTATTACTAGATCCCCAGAACACAATACCGTATCTTAGATGAGATTGAAACAAAGACGCCGGGTAAATCATTTTCGCAGCTAAACAACCAAATAAAGTTGTAGTGACATCACCCTAATTGCAAAACAAGTGGATCCTAATTTCTTGTTTAGTTCAGTAATACATTTTTCAAAATTAAGCTTTTAGTCGATAAAAAGTTTTAGAAATATGATATTTTCTCTAAGACCTCGCTGGTATGATTGGGTGAATAGCTTGATTGCTACGAGATGTCGCCACGTGCAACATCTCGCATATGTATGATATTGGATTTGTTTTCTATTGGTTGATCATTTAAGAGAAAGCCATTATAAGTAAATCCGAATGTCATAATACTAGTTTTTTTTTACGTTCACACCAAGTTTTCATTCTTTTAAGTCACCATCATCAACCATATTTCAATTGCTCTTGGTTTTTCGAGTACCACAAGAAAGTGGTGTCGTCTGCAAAAAGTGTAAATTTTCATTGCACATTTCAATTTGCAAGATCGTTTACATATGTACAACAAGATTGGGCCCAGCAAAGTGTATAACAGATGAGCCAGAACGGTTCCCGTCAATCATCACAACCTGCTTCTTTCCCAACAGATATGATGAAAACCAGCGCTGTGCTGTATTATGGATGCTATAGCGCTAAAGCTTCAAACGCCTTTGAAAAATTACAAAACACGTCCGCAAGAGTCTCGCCCTCATTAAGACTGAAAAATATATTTTGGACAAGTGAAAATATAGCATCGCTGAAATTTTTTTATGCTTAAAAGACAAGCTGAGAAAGTTATTTGTTGTGAGAATGAAAAGTTGACGCGGCTTTACGAGCTTTTATGTTAATAATACATATAGAGTTATTTTTTTAAAACTTTCCAAAGGCTAACTTCTTTATTTAAAGAGATGGGGACCTATAATTCCTAAAGCAAGATTTTAGGAATTAGTCCAACTAAGAGAGACATGTGAAAAAAATAAACTAGTTGTTGACAAATTGGGCGCTATTTCAAAAAAAAAATTATTTTCTTAAACGGCAATACCACATTTTTTGACAAATTTTGATTCCACTTGAGATCCTAGACAAAACATAAAGAATGCAAGTTATTAATTAGAGTGGCGGTTTACGAGCTATTATTGTTTAAAATTTTATTTTGGTCCTCACAAGTAATGTAGTAAGTAATGACCCGCAGTATGACCAAATTGTGTCTTAAAAATTCTGGACTAATTTTCTCTTAAGGCGGAATAGGATCCATTTTAATTCAAGACTACACAAAACTTATTGGCATATAATAACATCAGGGACAAATAATACAATTCGTAGCCTACTTCTTCCAATGAACAATTTTTTACATTACTTAAATATGGACCAGAATTAAATTTGAAACGATTAGCTCGTAATCTGCCACTCTAATCAATAACTTGCATTCTTTAACTTTTGTTTAGGATCTCAATTGGTAACAAAATTTGTCAAAAAAATGCGGTATTGCCATTTAAGAAAATAATTTTCTTTGATATAGCGCCCTATCGGGCAACAACCCGTCTATTTCTTCCACATATTTTTCTTAACTGAATTAATTTCTAAAACTTTGCTTTAGGAACTATATTATGCCTATACAGGGTGTCCGGAAAATACGTGTACAACGTTTGACGACAGACTCCTGACGTCAAATAGGTCGATTTAAGCCGACTTAGTTATATCCAAAATTGTCTCGTTCAGCCGGTAAAGGGCGTTAAAAATTTGTAAAAATATTGGTTTTTCCTAAATTACGTGAAAACCTGCTAATCGATTTTAATGATTTTTAGTACACAGACTAATACTATAAAATGACGTTTTCTAGTAGTATAGTCACCGGCTGTAAATAAGTGGAAGTGTTATAAAAGTGATATAATACGTCAACATTTCTCCTGATTTTTTATATCAACGGCGTTATGACAACCCAGATATTTTTGTCAAGTGACTGGACTATTTTACCTCTTCAATATTTTTCGTTGGATGAGATGTTTTGCCAGAAAAAAAAATTTACAATTACCTGCATACATTAATAATTATTAACATTACCTGTAACAATAATTTTTTTACTGACCTTGTTGCTATGGCATTTAATAATTTGACAATTATTGACAAATTGTCACCAGTCTATGAAATTGACTAAAGTATACGATCAACATTCTTGAATTACAAGTTCATTTTACCACTAAACATGGAAAATTATACGAACTCTGAGAAGGTTGACATGCTCCTGGTATACGGGTTTTGTTAAGGAAAGGAGCGTCAGAGTGTTAGGGTTTACATGGAGAGATTTCCTAACCGTCGAATACCAAACCACCAAACATTTGCCAATATAGAGTCATCTTCGGGAAACGGGCAGCTTTGAGAAAAAATTTGAAGGCAGGGGTCGTATGCGAACAGAAGAGAACATTCTGGAAAGAGTTGAAGAAGAACCAAATACCAGTACCCGTCGCTTAGAACGTGAGTTACATGTTCCTAAAACGATTGTGAATGAGGTTTTAAAAGAACATCCATATCACGTGCAAAAAGTCCAGAAACTTTTACCGACTGATCCCCCCATGCGGCTTACATTTTGTCAATTTATTAGAAACAAAAGAATCCGTGATCCAAATTTTTGTAGAACAATATTGTTTACTGACGAGGCGTGCTTAACAAGATCTGTAGTAACCAATCTGCACAACGAAAATTTATTCCGATGAAACTCCACATGCCATTAAAGTTGCACATCATCAGCATCAATTTAAATCAAATATTTGGGCAGGTATTATTGATCGCTACCTTATTGGTCCTATTGTTATTCCAGACAGGTAGATGGACATATTTATTTAAATTTTTTTAAGACACGTTACCAATTCTTCTGGAAAATTTGCCCCTTTTACTTTGGAGGGAAATGTGGTATATGCATGATGGTGCCCCGCCCCAGATTTCCGTTGCCGTTCGGCAATACTTACACCATCAATATCCCAACCAGTAAAATGGCCACCACGTTCTCCGGAGTTAAATATGTGTGACTTCTTTTTGTGGGGCGCTATTAAAACAGAAGTTTACAAGAGTCCGGTAAACACACGTCATGATTTGTTGGCGCGGATTTTAAATGCAGGCAACCATTTGAATAACCCCGAGACATTAAATAGGGTCCAATATCATTTTTTAAGGAGTGTTAATAAGTGTATTCAGCAAGATGGCGATCATTTTACACATTTGCTTAACTAATGTTTTCGTTTATCCCTTCATATAAAAAAGTAAGCCTATGTCAAGTTTTAAAAAAATAACCCTGTATAATAAAAGCCCAGAAAAGAAATTACACTAATAACGCGGCGACATAGTTTCGCTTTTACTTGATGCATCAACGATATTTTTTAATAGTAATTATACCGATATTTTATGCTAAATTGAATGCCACTTATTGTAATTACCGCACAATTAGCTGTTAAATGACGCTCTCTTTTAAAATGTTCCACTAATTATTTGCATTTATTTTTGCACTGAATTACTTCTTCTTTTAAAGTAAAATTGTGCGCTGAACTTAATTTAATATAACTTATATGCAATTAATATTTAAATGTACTACCTACCGATAAGTTCAAAGCAAGAGAAAAATTCTCTTTGACTGTTTCGCCATTTCTGTGGAGACCTTCTTGTCTAATTTTATTATATATTATATATATATTTTATATTGTCAATTAATAGCATTTTTAAAAGTTAAATCAAAGGGATATATATCTTCCTAAAAAGTCAAAAGTTCTGAAAGGTGAACCAGTTTTAATTTTTATCAAAAATGCGCTGAATGATACCTTCCTGCTACATAAAGTGGTACTCGTAATGGCAGTTTTTGGCGACCTAAAACAGGATGAGATGGTAAAAATGACCATTGATGATATTAAGGATAAGGGGCCTGTTATGCTTGTCAAGGCACCAGAAACTAAAACTGCTACGCCAAAAAGTTTTACTATAATCGAAGGAGACCGAACAGATGCCTTAAAATTGGTTAGACAATACCTTGCATTAAGGCCAAAAAGAATTAAGGAACGCAGATTTTTCCTTACATACCGAAATGGTAAATGCATAGCTATGTCTGGGGTAAAAATACACTGGGACGTGTTCCTTCAATCATAGCAAGGAATATACAGGACATTGCCTACGTCGGACCTCGTCCATACTTCTTATTTAAGCTTCACGGAAAGTGGAAGAGTACTAGCGTAGCGGAGGGTTATCTAGAGGAAAGCATCAGGTCGAGAAACCGAATAGCAAAAATGATAAGGAGCTCTGTTACCGATAAAGAAAATATGTTAATTAAAGTTGAAATGGAGCGGGAATCCGCACGCACATCGAGAAGCTCAGCAATCGAGTCGCAAAATTTCATAGTTGGTCCAGCTTCTTTCTCAGGAGCTTTAAAAATTGTACATTTGACATAGGAGAAACAGAATAATATTATGTAAAAAAATTGTTAAAAATAAATACAAATTTTGTTCAATATTTTCTTTAATAATAATTACCGTGCATTACGAAAATTAGCGAGCATTATGAACTTTATCGCCCGCTAATATTTCCTATGATATTACGATGGTGTTTATAGCAACCGTTTGTAAGGTATTATAAGTAAATAATTGATACATGAAAAATAAAAAAATATACCACAAAGAAAAATTATAAATTTTATTTTATTAATAAATGAGAAATGTGTCCACCTTCTACTTAAAATAAAGTAACTTTCGATCATAAAAGCTTTTTGCTTTACCATTTTTAATTTTCTTAAGAATAAAAACTTCAGAATTTGACAGTTCTATTTTCCATTCCGACATACTTTGAGGACGTTTTTTCTATTTTACAATTTACCTATATATATTGGTAGATGGTAGTGATTAACGCAACGAAAAATTATTGCGCATTGGCAATTATGTATAAATAAAAAGTGATATGTCTTTATGTAGAGATTATTCAACGATTAGCTTAATACTATACCCAGTCAAGCAAGCTAAAATCAAATCTTGTCCGCGTTCAATGCACAGCACTGGAGCGTAAGAGACAACTAAAATAAAGAACACTATAAGCTAAACCGTAATGGATGAACCTCAATAAAACATAACAACAATTTTTAGTTATGGAAAGCGAAAAAATTGTGGATGATAATATTTCTTCAAAACTTTGTAAGAACCAATTTATATATTATAATATACAATGTGCGTCTAATAATAATATAATATTAATCTTTATTAAACACTTGGCTAAGAAAATTACAAAATCTGTTTGCATCAAAAACATTCTACAAATTCAAAGAAAAGTAATGTTTACTAATTCCACTAGATTAAAAACTTACAAAATTTACAAAATTCAACTAGTTTCGCTAGCACGGTAGCTTTTTCAAGAATGAGTAATTACATCTAAAGTACAATGAGGTGGAAGTTTCAGTTTTTTTTGGTAATTATTAAAAATAGGGTATTAAAATAAATTTGACAATGGGGATCTATTTGGGTCTGTTTGGCAAATCAATAAACGGTGGGGATTTTTAAGTGTATTTATTAATTTCAAGGGATTCTAACACATCTAATTTGGTTATTTTCTTCTTTGTGTGTAATATTTTAAAGTAGGTCAAAATTGTGGTTGGTTTCTATTAAATAATTAGCATAATTGGCATTGTTCTTTGACTTAATGTAGCTTGAATAATGTTATTTTATTCTCTAAGAAAAACTTCTCCCAGATTGGCCTATATATGCTCTTGGGCAATCTTACAATTTAATTGGTAAACTCCAGACTTATTATCATTTTCCAATCTGGTTGCAAAAATAATTCTTCATGCGAAAACCATATAGGTATTTGACATGTCTTTTCTACATCTTAATCTTCATAGAAGCTTTTCACACCTTTCTACCCCTTTTACTTCATTAACTGCACTTAGTTTTTGAATCGCAGCAGGAAACATTTTTATTATCTCCTTTGCACCTAAATTCTTCACTCTTAAAGACTTAAAAAGAACTTTATCTTCGAATGTCAACCCCATTTTTTAAAATAATGAAAACTCTTAAATATGGCAGCTTATAATAACCCCACAACAACAAACATTTAATTGTTTTATCATGGGTGACTTGAAAAATAACATGCTATTGTTGCCATTTGAAGATTTCTGATGAGAGCTATGATTGCACAATTAACATACAGAATTATTGGAAATTGGAAAATGTTTAATCAAGTTTCTATTGACAATGTCATTAAGCAATGGCGAAGAGTATTCAATATTAAAAGAACGCAAGTTAATTCGAAAAAAATTACATGAGAATTTTTCAAATGTTTTCGATTTTTGCAATAAGTTTAAAGTCAGCGCTTTACGTGAAATTGCATAAATCCGTCCCTGAATTTTTTTAAAACTTGTTAAGGCGTCAGCCATGGAATATATATAGCTCCTAAACATATCCAATAATTATATATATATATGCGAGATATTGCACGTTGCGACATCTCGTAGCAATCGGGCTATCCACCCAACCAGACCAGCGAGGTCTTAGAGAAGACCAAACTTCTTTCTTTTATATTCAATAATTATTAAAATCGGTTTACACATATAAAAGTTATGAGATATCAAAAAGGGTGCCAGTTAATTTAGACCACAGTGTATTCTTCAATCACAAAAAACTACAACACCGTATAATCGGTTCCGCAGGATGTGCTGTAGTGGATACATGACCAAAAAAATGCGCTCCGCCACGTTGTTGCAGTCTTCCTATGCTGTAGCGCGCGACAACCTTTAAACGTTGACTGATTTATTGGAGGCCTATTTGGATATAATTCATTGAAAAGTTGACAAACCTGATCTTGCGATCTCTCCATATTTCCGTAACCGTTTATTATTAAAATTTCAACTCGTTGTTTTTCATTCAGATGAACCATAGTGTAAACAAATTAGAAATCGGAGAACAGAAAATTAAACAGGAACTCAAAATTGACACCTCTTAGGTCGCTGTCATGAGAACATCTTGACTCAACTGGTGGGTATTAGGCAGGAATAATTATTATTAGGAAGTTTTTCATTTTTGAACTGTCATTATCTCAGAAACGTTTGCAAATATGTAAAAAATTTGAAATACAAAAGATTTAGAGTTTTCCCAGTAGAATCCAAGTATGCAATCATATGAAGGGTGCTCCATTAAAAAAAAATAAGTTAGTCTCTATGGCAACCAAACCAGAAATGCCAGAAAAAATTCATGCAGGTAGAAATGTGGGGAATAATTTACTGAACAACTTCCATAAAGGTCACTGTTTCGTATACGAGGTAATTCAAAAGTTACAGGCATTTTGCGCGACTTTTTTGTCACTCTGTATATTATTATACATAAGAGCGAGCGTTCTCAATTTTCTTAAAACGTTTAATATTAATGTCAATTTACGGAATATGCGTTTAATTGCTTATATACCAATGAAGTCGTCCACAAACCTGTGGATAAAACTGAGTCTAGATTTAATCTTTCAATTAAATTTTTATAATTCCACAGGTTATAATAGTATATTATTAACCAAGGTTAAGACAGCCATCATTATTGCCCAAGCGGCAAGTTTAAATCACGAGGAGCGGAGCGACGAGGGATTTAAAACGCGAGGGCTATAAGCTGTCTAAACCGTGGTTAACATAATATTTTTTCCACCACTACAAACTTTTATAAGACATTTATCTTTATAGTATTAATAATTATAAAACATTATAGGTAGGTATAAGTATATTTTTTAATCAAGTTACCTGCACTTTGGAATTGGCAAAATATTTTGTTGTTTTGTCAGGTGGCTTTGTTAATGTCAATTTTTGTTGATTTATGTCATCAGATTTCACGAGTTTTCCGTTTTTTTTAAAAATGAGCGAAGAAAATGTTGTGTACACCTCCAGAATTAAGGATGGAAGCAGAAAAAATGTTGACTATATCGATATTTTACAATATCAAGCATCTCTAATAATCTAATATGTATTGATAATTATCTGGTTGCCTAACCACAAGAAATCACCTTTCAGGTTATTCATGTTTATGAATTCATGTTGTAGAATCAAAAAATCAAGTTACCTGCGTTCAAATAGATTCTTGAAGATCGGTCAATAATGGATTTCAATGCCTTATTATTGACCAATGTCAATAATAACTTATAAGGTAGAGAAAAACGATTTCTAACGTTAATAATCGGTCAATAATGGCGATGTTATGGGTTAGTAGTGGAAAGAATCATATTCAAGACCGTTCTGAAAGAAAATAGTAGGTACTTTAAAAAGATTTAAATTTTTTTTGTTAAATACTGACTCTACCTAAACAAATCTTCACTATTGTTATTCTATGTGGTTGGTTATTAATTCAGATATGGTTTAATATATAGTTCATCAGGTTCATCTGCTGCTTTTAAAACTCGTTTGTCTCCATACAGGTCTCTGATTAAACTGTTTTTGTCTACTAATACAAATTTTACACTTCTTAGAACAAAATCGTTCCCAGAAGGGCCGGTCATGTATAATTCTCGTTAAATCATATTCAGTCAAAAGGATAATTAGAAATTATGGCAAGTCGTTTTAGATTACGTTTCAACGATGATAAGTTGAATATAGCTGCCAGTTCAGGACCGTAGCCAAGTATGAGCGACTATTAAATTAAAAAAACTATAAAATTGCTGTCTAAAAACTACTTTCATTAGGAGGAATACTCGGATCGCCCAAAGAACTCTTAAAAAAAGTGATCATAGTTTTATAATATTAATTATATTATTATTTTTTGTATTTTTCTCAATAAATAAATCCACATTTTAAAAGAAAATAAAACATACAAATTTTCAATATTTTGGGGCCTAAATTTTATGTTGGTAATACAATCAAATTATTTATCATATTAGCCTTGAAATCAACAAATAATTTTATTTCCGTGTCAGCCATTTCGTCACGAACTTGTTCAATTTTTCTAATATACCTAGACATAATTTTAAAATATGCAGCAAGATGAGTTTAGTTTAACTTCCCCAAAAATAAGGGAAATTGCGGTAAATTTTATAGTTCTAAGTTGTATAATATAGTAAATTTGTAAGATTATTTGATATTTTTTTAACTCGTCTCCATTTCTTAGAATTAATGCAACCATAAAACAGGTTAGTTCACTAACGGCAAAAGGTGATATTCATCAAAAATTCCAGTGGGACATAAGAATATTTTAGAATGGTGTTTTGTTGTAAACCTCAATTTAAAATTATAATTATAGTTCCTACCTCGAACTTTCACAAAAGTCCCCCAAATCCGCATGTAAGGCCAATCCTGCCAGATGGACTGCGTGCTCTCCGGACGCTCCTGAGGCCGCGTTGAGCCGCAACTGCAAGTAATAATGGTGTCTGGTGGTCTCGTCTCTGAGAAGGAGTGGACTGTCCACGTAAAACTGGACGCGGAAATAAAAGGCCAAGGCCGGACGTCCGTTGGCGTCGAGTCCATGGCTGTGCGATGATCTCCAACTCTTCGGAGCGTACTTGGATAGCTTGCTGTCGGCTTCGGCGAAGAGATATTCACCATCTGGAATAAAATATGTTTGAGTGAGTTTGTCATAATATGTGAAAACGTGACATTAAAGAACGGCCTATCATATCCTCAAGGATTGTTTTGAAGTTGGATAACTTAATTAATTAACAACCTTAACTAATTTGAATGTAAATTCAACTATACCCTTTATAAAAAGTTACGATTGAGAAAAATATAGCATTGGTATTATGAAACAAAATGCACAGGGCAGTCAAAATTCTAAAATCCGAAGAACGAGGCTTGCGCTAAGAAAAAACGCGAAAAAGTGCAATATTGTCAATTAGACTACCACATATTTCAATAAAGAACATCTAAATATTTATTTATATTACACTAGGTATATAATTATTATTAGACTATGTAAGAGCACAGGTCGACACAATGGTCTGGTCACTATATTATTTTCATAATAATATAATTCTGTATTCTCTTTTAATAAAACCTAAATTTATAATATAACAATCGTATTCAGAAAAGTTGTACGCACGTCTAGACACGCGGCTTAAAACTTCATATTTATGGCTTTTATTTCCCCTTTCTCTTCATACGTCGTAGTGTTAGCCTCGTGCGGGCGGACTAGAGATTTGAAATTTCCGGAGAAATTGAATTATGACTATGGATAATATATAATATATTTATGACCGTGGATTCAATTTTAAGAAACAAGGAAACTTTGTAGTGTATTGTATTACTAGATCATTTTGGTGTCGACCAAACCATTCAAAAATTAATATTAGACGATAATTCTTGGAAAAACCAACAAAATTTTAAACGTACCCTGTGTAACAACATACAATATTTTATTTTATTTTATTTGTATTTAAAAAGCTTGCTTTATTGAAAGAAACTTTTCCAAGAAATACTTTAACATGTGGCTCGTATTGGGGAAAGCAAGGGGTTTATTGTCTTTTAAAAAGCTAAACACTAAATCAAACTATAGAACATCTTTTCTCTAGTATAGACCTAACTTCTTTTTGGACCTCATTATATTCGTTATGGTACTTCCTGACTAAAAGCAATAACCATAAATACTTCTAAGATTGAGAAGTTTTGGATTAAAAAAAAGTATTTTCTACGGATACTTAAAACATAAATCTGCTAGAAAACGTACCTTTCTTAGAAGGTACCCTTACCCACTAGGGTTTAGTGTAGAAAGTTGGAGAACACATGGTTTTTATTATCACAAGCAATGGTTCTCGAAATAGATAGAGCTGAAACCAGTATTTGCCTTATACACCTTGTACAAAAGTTTTAGATCTGTTTTTCTTACCTACCTAAAAACCGGAAAAACACAAGAAATAAGCAAAAACGACTTAGCAGGTTTTCTTTTAACATTTCTAACTCTTTCTAGGTATAATTATATTAAGACTTTGTGGTTTTGTATAAATTATAGGTTTAGGTCATCTTCTATGAGAGGAAATCAAAATTTTCAGTTATATCCTTTCCGTGGACTAGGTAAGCCATCTATCGGCGAACAGCCTAAGAGTATTAAGGGGATGGTTAAAAAGTAAGAAGAACAATTACACTTGTTATTAGTCAAGTACCATCAGTCAAGGGATGCGGGAACGACCATTACTTGTTTTGGGAATTTTAATTTGTTTAAAGTTAAAAGGTTGTGATTTCAGGAGCCAAGGAGTGTGGTACTAAGGCCACAAGTTCTTTTTCCAGAACGCAGTGAAATCAGTTCCGAGATTTTTACCGAATTCTCTGGTCGACTTACTAATTCTCGTGTAAAGTAATCCTTTTCTTAATTTTATGAAATTGAATATAATCTCTTATCATTTATTAATCAGTGTTTTGGGATAATATGTGTGCCATCTTGTAGTACATTTTGTTCTATTTCTTTATTTCTTTTTATTGGGGATCCTACATTCGAAATTAGTTTTCATTAATTATTCTCTTCCTATTGGGGATTTTTATTAGACGCATATCGATTATTCAGTTTGAATACGGAATAATTATCTAGTTGGGCTTTATTTTCGAAACCGCTCTTTCTCGCTAGATGTAAATATTCCTTTGTAAATATATTTAAGGCTCTTTTTGTAAAATATCACTTTTTTCTCCGTTGTAATAGATTTTAAGTGTTCTGAGAAAGTAGTTGTTTTATTTGGCCAATAATAATTCTTGACCAAACTACTTATAAGGTTCACTTAACGAGGACTCTGCGGTTCGCAGTAGTCTCGCGGACGCGGGTAATACTATGCGTGTGCCTGCTGACCAGCTGACTAGAAGAGTAAGGGATCCTCCCCCAGCTACAACTGACTGTTAAATTCAGCCGAGGTCCAGCTGGGTAAGTGCATCTGAGTAGGTACTAACAATATTTACTAATGGCTACATCCGACGATATCAGAACTTCGAGATACTTCTAGATACCGTCTGATCTTCCAGATTCTTCAAGAGTGCTTTTGCCCCGATTCAGATTATAGCATAGATAGGAAAACGTTTCTATTAAATTGTGCGGAATGATACTGACTTGGTCTCCACGCTACCACGTTCTCCAGACCAAGTCTGTCACCACCACGTCATTCTGTCACACCTCATTCCTATAAAAAAATCAATAAATCTGATAGAGTCAGATAAATCTCAATTGTCAGAAGTGTCCTTTGTCTTTACGTATATTAAAGATGCAATAATTAATATCCCAGCAATATCTGGCCCGATTAGTGGAAATCTCAAAGAAAACTTGTTAAAATATTCATTTTGCGGCAAATCGTCTCGACTCCCGTTTTAAAAAGAAACATTGAAATGAAGACCAAGTTATGACGGCTATTGATTTTATTTCAGAAATAGCTCGTTTATCAAAGTCGTGGTAAACTTAGCCCACTTTGGAACAGCAACAGGATTTTGTAATAGGAATTCTTTATGGGAATGCCCAAGCAGTACCCATCCTGTTATATGGTGGCAGGGATTGTGTACCTTGTAGCCGTTTATGCCAGTTGCCTTCCGAATTTTAAATGGACCTCCATCTTCCGCCACATCAGAAAGAAACTGGTCGTTACATCGTGTCATACAAATAAAAGAAATATGCTTACAAAAGATAATGTTCAAAAAATTGTTGCTGCTATTCAATCTAGTTTAAATTTTGATGAAAATGACTGACTTGTTTATAATGCTAGACTATTTCGGCTATTAGAATAGGATGATATGGATCCTGAATAAGTCCAGGATGACGAAGAGCTATAGAATCTGAATGAAATGATTTCTCTGAAGTCGAAGAATCAGACTCGAACATTGAGGATGAAATGCCTTTAAGTGTTTTGACCTTGGCATCGGCTTGTAGTTCGTATTTGTTGTTGTTTTTACTTTATCTGTTAACAGGGAGTAAATGTTCTGTTTTTGTACTTCAAATAAAATATTAGGTATTATGTATGAAATATTCGGCCTTTGTTTTTTATTTAAATTACTTAAAGGTACTGGAAAAATATATTTATTTTCACTGGTATATACAGGGTGTAACATAAAGGTTGGGAATAAATTAAACGGTGGATTCCTTAGTCAAAAATAAAAGAAATTTTTCATATAAGGATATGCTCTAAGGAAATTTCGTTTCCAAGTTACAGGGTGTTGGATTTTTCTTAAAAATTTAGTTTAGGTTTAATATCTTTTGAACGCTGGCAGATAACAAAACAAAATTTTAGCAGTTACTTTACTTGATAATGCCCTAGGAGAAGTAAAAAAATTGTCTTCCTGGGATACTCAGTGGCGTGCATACGAATATTGCCGTAGGGTTTTTTAATGAAAAATGTGGTACGTCACTGGTAGAATTACTTTTTGTTAAAATTTATGAATTTTCCTTTTATTCTAAACAAAATTCCCCTCTTGCGTTTTCTTTGTATCTCTTGCCATTTTCCCGTAATTAAATATTTTGCAAATATCAGTTTTTCCACAGGTTACATAGGAAATTGAGGGTAATAGGAACAAAATCGAGCATGCCTTGGACCACGATATTTTCTGATAATGTCATTGTCAGTTAGGTTATTTAATTTTGCTTAGGCTTTTTAATTTTAGTAATAAACCTATTAAAAATGGATTACTCAGTTGAAGAATTAGCAGATATGCATTTTATTCATGGCCGTGCCAACGGGAATACTGTGTTAGCTGTACGTCTGTATGTTGAACGTTTTCCAAATCGACGCATCCCGAATAGGAAGACTTTTTCAAGGATTCACGCTCGCTTACGTGAAACTGGATCATTAAAGCCTTGCACCTCCAGTGGAAGACCACAATACGTAAGAACAGTACAGCGTGAGGAACGAATCCTTTAGATTGTCGAGGCGAATCCTGAATCTAGTACTAGAAGAATTGGAAGAATGGAAAGAGTAAGACAGTCCAACGAATCCTACATGATAATTTATTGTACCCATACCATTTACAACGAGTGCAGGCTCTTTCTGTAGAGGATTATGCACCACGTCTTAGATTTTGTACATGGTTCTTAAATAAATGCAATTTAAACCATTCATTTCACTCATCCGTTTTATTTACCGACGAAGCTGGATTTACAAGGGATGGCATAATTAATTTTCATAATAACCATCTATGGGCTGATGAAACCCCTCATGGAATCATACAATCCCGGCATCAGCAACGATTTTCTATTAATGTTTGGGCAGGAATAACTGGCGATTATTTGATTGGTCCTGTAGTACTACCAAATAGATTAGACGGATTATCATATCTGGATTTCCTTCAAAATGGATTACCACCATTATTAGAAGAAGTTCCAATTGAAACGCGACGGCAAATGTGGTTTATGCATGATGGCGCTCCAGCTCACTTTAGGCGAGAAGTTAGAGAATACCTCAACGAAACGTACCACAATAAATGGATAGGTCGTGGAGGGCCAAGAGCGTGGCCTCCTCGTTCACCCGACCTTAATCCATTGGATTATTATTTATGGGGGCACTTAAAAGTTATTAGTTGTAGGTTTTTTTGACTGACGAAATGTATGTCACAAAATGTGATCTGTAAGTGAATATTTGAATAAATAAATAAATAAATAAATAAAAAAACATGGTTTATTCCGTTCCCATTCCTAACGTACAGATTCTTCGTGAAAGAGTTGAAATGGGTTGTCAGCAAATTCGAGAGATGCCTGGAATTTTTGGACGAGTAAGACAATCCATGAGAAAATGCATTGAAAAATGTATTGAAGTTGAGGGGCAACATTTTCAGCACCTTTTGTAATTTTGTTTGTTGTGTTGGTTTACATACTTTATTAAAATAAATTGTTTTTAATTTCTAAGTTTTTAGTATTTTAATTTTTGTAAATTACATATTAGTATGGTGTTTTAAAAATCTAAAAGTTTCAATGTCGTTTCTGCCATTTTGTAAACACTGGATCACAACGTAGATACTCGATTTTATTACTGTTAGATACTGAAATTGCTGAAAACTGATATTTGCAAAATGTTTAATTACGGGAAAATCGCAAGAGATACAAAGAAAACGCAAGAGGGGAATTTTGTTTAGAATAAAAGGAAAATTCATAAATTTTAACAAAAAAATAATTCTACCAGTGGCGTACCACATTTTTCATTAAAAAACCCTACGGCAATATCCGTATGCACGCCACTGAGTATCCCAGGAAGACAATTTTTTTACTTCTCCTATGGCATTATCAAGTGAAGTTACTGCTAAAATTTCGTTTCGTTATCTGCCAGCGTTCAAAAGATATTAAACAAAAACTAAATTTTTAAGAAAAATTCAACACCCTGTAACTTGGAAACGAAATCCCGTAGAGCATATCCTTATATGAAAAATTTCTATTATTTTTGACTAAGGAATCCACAGTTTAATTTATTCCCAACCTTTATGCTACACCCTGTATATGCACATTATATCATTATATCGTATAACAAAAAATATCTTTTAAGGTTTCCGGTTTGTTTTCAAATTTTTCCAATGTTCGAGAAAAGAAAACGTTTTTTTTTTATTTTTCCTGATTTTTTCCTTACCTTTGACGTTAGTTTTAGAGAAAAATTTTACTTTGAACTTCTATGAATATCTAAACGCCAAGAATGGTATCACCAAAAGCAATTCTTTAGTTTATAATTCTTACCGTTAAACATTAACTTAAAATAGGTTTCATTAGTGTAAGAACATAAAAATATATTTTGTTCAAAAATTAAAACCACATATGTTACTACGTCGTCGGCTTTCATATAGCCAATTTATTTTTTTTTATTCGGAAACACTTCTTTTGCAGATTATGTAACTTTAAGTAAAGTCAAAAACCCGTTGTATATTATAAATAGAAATGATTAAATTTATTTAAAATTTATTTAATTCTCTAATTCATGTAAAAAGTAAACAAGGTCGATTAAAATCGCGATTTGATGATGACACTAAATACTACTGTAAATGTTATACTCAAATCACTTTCGTGATTAAATATCCGTCAATAAATAGTGACATATTACCTATATTACGCTATATCCTGCGATTGTCTGATATTTCCTAGTTTTAAGCAGCTTTGCTGGATCAAACCAGCGAACCAACGTCGATTTTCAACATTTGGTACAGGGTAATCAAATGGATGCATTCACTATAATAACGGATTATCAGTCAGTATGCTGTTTGATGCAAATATCCCGCTAAATAAGAACATCCACTTATATATAATTAACATTTTCTCTTATTAAAATTACATGAACTGAACTACTGTGTGCGGAATTTATTGTTTGACGCATTATGCGTTGAATGAAACAACCCATAAATAATAATGCAAATGCCGATTTCTTCAATCTGTTTTAAATACATTTCGTAATAAAATTATCCAACGCAAGACAGTGGGAATAAATATTAACTTCGATTAACTTAATAGTAATAAATACGATGGTATGAATAAAATATAATATATTATTGAAATGTAACTTTTATTTTCATTCATGCATTTTCATAATAATTGTTATTAGTTTACAATATTTTTTTCGTCTTTTACATTGTTTTTTTTTTATCAGGTACTGTAGAAAACGCTTTATGAAGCTCTACCAGCACTGCGTGTGCGAAGAAACCCATTCACGTTGATGTTTAATCTCTAAAAATCATACTCGTTGGGGAACATGCCCTCACGTTCCAGAGTGATAACGTTCTCCAGATAAAGAAATTTTCGAACAGTGTAGTTCAAGAAACACTAAGCTTAACCACCTACGGGTGGGATGCAGTGTTTCATTCTATATTTCTACCAGAGGCTCAAATCGCCAACCTGTGTTCATTGTTTTAAGTTTTTATAGCTGTTTGTCAGATCATGGTCAGCGATCCAGAGAATGGCTCTTCTTTGAATGAATTAGAGCCTCACATATTATGTGAGTAGTTTCTATAATAGCGATGGTCGAATTTGGGCTTTATAAAGCGCCAAAAGATGTAGCATTTGTTAGGTTGCCACAGCGTGACTATACCATATTATAAACATTCAATTGACGCCCAATAAATGTAACCGAGTGCCCCGCCCTTGCTTTATCTGGTTTTAACACTTTTAGAAGAAACTGCGGACTTAGTTTTTTTAAACTAAATTTTACTTGGTTACTGTCACCCCAAGAGAGAATTTCTTCCAGACCTTTGATGAGATGTAAGACTTCTTGCTGCCTGTAGGGATATGAATTGGCAGTCGATGCTTGAATATCCAAAGTAAAAGATGCAATATGGATCGATAAACAACTCAAGTCCCAGGTAGTTGTGTTTATATAGCCTCTGTCTTGGAATAAGAAGGCTGTCCATATTCCGGGTACTATAATCCTAGAGTGTGTCTGTTAAGTGTTAATGTGCAGTTTGGTATTTGTAATGTTGCCCAATATTATTTGACCATTTAACGTTAATATGTTTAATTGGGCAAAATGCATTTTACAGCTTTCTATGTTATTTATGGTTACCAGTATCCTAAGAGCGTACGAAACACCAGCTCCAAATGTGTTTGCGCAGCATTAGTCCACGTATGCAAGCCGTAAGTCATGATCGAGTGAAAGGGGAAGTGATATGCAACAATTGCACGTATATGGAAGCGGACCCTTCTAAGAAGATAGCCACACAGAACATCAATGTGGCCCTGCCATCGCAGCAAGACGCCCTCACCACCAGCCGCTGCTCCGGTTTGAACCGTCATTTAGTTTAAGAATATTGACTGCAAACTATGCTTTGGCCTCCTCCAAGAAGCCATATAATTAACATTGTGGCATCTAATGGCCAGAGTGGTATAGTTGACGTCAAGAAACGTCTGACTGTCTTGAAATGAGGTACTGGATGGAAGATCATTAATAAACACACTATTCCCTCACGGAGTCCAAAATGGAGCCCATATATGTTGCTTAAAAAAAGGGAGTTTTGGAGAAATTGTATCTGAGGTTTCAAGAGGGAGAAGGAGCCGCGGTGGATTTTTGTGCCTTGTCTGAGACATTCGACTGCGCTTGTTATGAGATTCTGCTAGGAAAACTCGAATTCTATGGCTTCTTAGATTTGTTAGGATCTTACCTCTCAGAGCGAAGCCAGTGTCTGCTTCCAGAGCGATGTTTCAATTAATTTAAGTGGCTCTGCGAGGGTGCCTTAAGGGTATGTCTTTGTTGGTGACATTCTCATTACACGTAAATAACCTTTTCAAGATTATTATGAACGGTCGCTGTGCATTTGCAAATCATACAACCATCCCTTCTTGGCACCACAAGTTCTTCAAGCCTTGAAATGCAGTACCCAGTACTCAGAAAATTTTAATTTTGAATCCATTTTTATATTGGAGACAGTGGCTTATGCACAAGAAGTACTCCACTAATATTCACTCCCAGTTACAATTTCGACCAGAAGTTCGTTCGTCATATAAGACTTCCAATCTGTACGCCTGCAACTAACCTGAACTAGAAAATATATTTTTTACAATAGTAAAAGACTTTTCAATAGTTTTCCTATTGCTATTACTCATATTGTTAAAACTATTAATGACCAAAGCTTATTATACTACCGAAGCGTATTTCTTGTACAATATAACATTAGTGTGGCATAAATTAATAATTAATAATATAATTTATGTGCTTCCTTGTTTCTTTATATGTACTTTAATTTTAATGATATTCGTATGTACATTGTACATGTCCTGATATATATTTTAATTATCTCATCCTGTTTTATTATTTGTTTTTTTAATAACTCAATAATTTGTTAATAATCGGATGTTCTGGTTTAGGTATTTACAAGATATTAATATTGCTTTGAGTCTTCAGATCTTCTCACAATAAAGCTTATTTGAATTTGAATGTGAATAAAATTGAGGAGGAAATTGGGAATCACTAACGTAATGAAAATATGACAAATAATAATAATAATACAACGCAGCAAATCATTTAAACATACTTTTATAACATAACAATAAGAATAGAAAATTCTTCACCATTGTTCCAGATAAACGGGCCCGTTTTTACCTGACAAGCACTCCAGAAAATAGATCAAAAAGTTTCACCCGGTGTTACACTTATTATATTCTCGTCGTCGACCATATGTTAGTCGTGAGTTGTTTTATGACTAAGGCCGTCTAGAGGTTGCTGGGCTGAGAGATTGAAATGCTCATTTTAATAGCTCATAACTTTCTGAAGTTTACGACCCAGGGATTGGTTCTGTAAAGTAATGCCTAATGGCTTTTTTCCTTTTATGCCCGTGTTAAATAAGCAAAAATTGATTATTTTTACCTTTAACGTCAATTTTTGAACATTTCTCCTGGTATGCGGATAGCAAATTTCGAAAAGCTAGATTTGAAAGTACATATTTGATTTTTGGTGAGGTTTGCATGCTGGGTCGGTTAAATCAACCAAATACATCAGCCATATAACAGATACTTAAAAACATCTACAGTTTGTCAAATTTATAGAAGCGGAGAACATAATATTTACTGGCAACGATTGAAAAGAAGCTAAAAATAAAGCAGTTAAAGGTTTTAGAGTAGTTAAAAATTGACTGGAAACGATCACTTAATTTATAATAATAAAAGATTTCTGATGACTAAATAAAAAAAAATTTCCGACAGATGTGTTGTTCTTGGAAGAAACTGTAAATATCAAAACCGTATTGAAATAAGAAGTAAAACTAATGACCAACTAAAAGTGCCCACAAATTTAATAAAACTGCAAATAAAAATGTTAAAATCATTCAATTTATTACCAGATAATATAGAGGCAACAAAAAAATAAGAGAGTGCAATCAATATGTTTATAGAAATATGGAACAATTTGCAATATTCACTAAATCCTTAGAAACAGTTGTGCAATGTATATCACGACTATATACGAAAGAATTCATTAAGTTTATATAAAATAGGTGATATAAATCAAAGTTCTTTATGGATTTTGACACATATATGTGTTTTACACATAGGTGCCTATTCGTAATTATTCAAAACATAATTATAGTTAGGTGTTATAATTGAGGATAGGTAGAATGTATTTGTTATTGAAATAAGTAAACAACCCATAATAGTTTCAAAATTAGAAAAGGTTTTGGCTGGTTCAGTTCGAGGTATTCCAAAGTTTGGCAATCTTTGAGTTTATGAGATGACAAAAAATATCGTTTTAGGTGCTAAAACATTTTGGAAAAAACTTTATTATTTTCTCGTCTTAATTTAGTGAACGAAATGACCCGCAAAGGTATCTACAGGCACGCTCACGTAGTGACCACGATCGCTTCAATAAAAAATGGAGGCAGCTGCTTCGGGCCAAAAATTTATATAGTCCAGAACATGCAAGGGTTCTTTTTAGAACGAAACTATACTCTATTGCTTAATGCGAGAGAGTGCAATTTGCAATGACAGGACCAATTAAGCAGGGTTGACAACTTAAAGGTTGCATTGTAAATTTCAGGTAAATTGCAATGATCGTTTTTAAAAATTCTGTATTTTAGATATTCAAGACCTACACACCCCGAATCGAATATAATATCGACTAGCGACTTTTAGTCACCACAGCAACCTGAACTAGCGCGTAAATATGTAAGAGAAATGTTAAATGATATAGAGACATTTTGTAAAGAACATGCTTATTCTTTATATTTATAGGAATATTTAATTACTTTAAATAGCATATTCTCTAATCATTTATAGAATATCTATTGCTGAGTAAAATATTTCTTTACTGTTTTTTTGGGAATAATACTGTTTAATCTTGCCTGAACATTCTGTACCATACATTATTGAAATAATCACATAGAATATCTGATCTATGTTGTAGAATATTTTTAATGTTATAGGAACATTTTATGATAGGAATATTTTATGATTCTGTAGGGCATTTGGATTGATGCTTCTATGAATACTCCTACTGTCATGTACAGTCAGACCAAAAAGTCTCCATACACTACATATTTTTATACATATTTTTTATTAGTTTTAACCAGCTAACTGGAAATATGAAAAATGAAATTTATATTATTATTTCAGGTCTAACCAATAAAAAATTAAATAAAAAATAGCTGCGAAACATTTTATTGAAATGTTACATCAAAATTTAGAAGTATTTAACAAATACTATGTCAAAAAAAGTCTCCATACACTTAACAATAATCAGTATTAATTTAACAGAAAATTACAATATCTTATAACCTAATATTTAGTTGGACCTCCGTTGGCTTTGATAACCTCTTGTAATCTTTTTGACATGCTGCAACCAGCTTTCTAGTATTTTCTGGAGGTATGGTCTCCCATTCGTGTATTATTCTATTACTTAACTGTTCCTTATTCGAAAAATTGTGTTTGTGCATGCGCCGTTTTAGATCATCCCACAAATGTTCGATGGGGTTAATATCGGGTGATTGTGGAGGGGTATAACGTGAATCGTTTCCTGCGCACACGCACCGCTCCTAGAGCGCCATAAAGGATTTATCCTGTAGTGCTGTGCCTTATCATAAAAAAAAAAAAAAAAAAAATGAAGCTGCTGTCGCACATTATGGATCATCCATTCGCGGATCATCTTTGCGGTATGCTTAGGATTATTGTCCTGTTGGAAACGGTACCTTGCTTCGAGTCCCAATTTCTGGACACATTCTCGCAAATCGTTCCTTAAAATATTTAGATAAACATGGTGATCCATTGTAACATCAATAAAGTTTAAATTTCCTACTCTCCCTGAAGACATGCATCCCCAAAGCAGAACACTGCCACTTACTGTGGAACAAATATTTTCAATTTTTAATGCTGTATTCTGCTTTCTCCAAACTTTAGTTCTGCCATCAGACCCGGAAAGATTGATCATAGTTTCGTCACTAAAAATTATTGTTTCCCAGAACTCAGGAGGCTTTGAAACGTATTCCCTAGCAAACTCTAACTAAATGTAGCGTGCGTTTTCCCTATAATTTTCCCTTTATTTCTAAATGATTTTTCCATCTTCCATAAATCAATTACAATCTTAAATTTAGCTAGCAATGATTACTTGATTAAGTGCAAGTGAATACTAAATATAACGTAGTTTGTCTTGCGTATATCTAACTGTATGAAGACTTTTTTGACTTAGTTTTTTTTAATATTTTTAAATTATGATGTAACATTTCAATTAAATATTTTGTAGTTATTTTTTATTTCATTTTTTATTGGTTAGGCCTAAAATAACAGTATAAATTTTGTTTTTTCATAGTTTTAGTAAGATGGTTAAAACTAATAAAAAATATGTATAAAAATATGTAGTGTATGGAGACTTTTTGGACTGACTGTATATATTCCTGGATACTTATAGGAATAATTAAATATTCCAAATTGCTTGTTCTCAGAATGTTTATAGAACATCCAGTGCTCTCTAAGGTAGAGCTTCTACCCCTGGACACAACCACCTAAATATATACTTCATGAATCTGATTAAGGGAACTATTTTTTTTTACACGCAACACAAGAAAACTACTTTAGGTGCTCTGGGAGCGACTTCTGTGTGAAGGAAGTGATTTACTTAGACTTGAAATCTTTGCAGGCCTTATTTTATGGAATCTAGCAGCTTTCGATGTGGAAACAGTGTTCCAGCTACGGTCAAACTTTGGCTTTATGGGGCGTCAGAAGTCTAATTAAAATCTATGGAAGTTTCGCCAGGGTGATGAGGAAACAGTGGAACATAAACCTACTCCATCAATGCACTTCGAAGAAATGGGGACAACAAATACCAGAGGATTAAGTTTAGACAAAGCGAACTTAATTGTGTTTTGTGATAAAAAAAAAGAACTCCGTTTCATAGATGAGAGAAGTACTGTAATTATGAGGCATATAAGACAAGTAACATATTTAATGCAAATAAATCCGAATTTTTATTTGTTTGTACCTAACGCTGCCTTGTAGAGTGTACCGGAGATTAGAATTTGAACCTAAATGGCTTGGTTATTTATTAATGACTTTATTTCAAGATGATCATCACAATGATTAATTTGAATTTCATTAGACCTTGGTTCTACCATCGGGAACCTACACGCACTGGACTATGGGTCAACAATTCGACAAAAAAATGAAGGCAGTCGCCGCTAGCCAAAAAAACAATGCAGCATTGCCGCGGTTAAGACAGGTAGCCGCGCTGGCAGTGGGCAGCGGAGTAAAGGGGGATCAGGATCATTTGTATAACCGTGGAATGCGGCTCGGGCCGGTACAATCCACGCTACAAGGCGAGGATCGGGCATTGAGGAATGCCGGCTCTGGACAGCGGCGCACATGGTTCGAGGTCCTAGAGGTCACGGTCGGGGACGATTTATTTTCAGGTGGGCGTCGAGCAGATTTCATATATTCTTCTGCCACACAAACTGAGTTAAAGGATGGAGATATTGACCGACCGTTTCTATTTAGGAGCAAATGTGCAAAAGGACAAAAATCTATTTACTATACGACTACGTACGCACAAGGCATAATCTAGCTTTTCCAGAAGTGCTATTCTATACTTAACCTAGGAACAGGGTTGAAAAAAAACATGTTTATTTAAAAAAAAACTTAAAAACATGTTTTTTTTGTTTAAAACTGTTTTTTTTTGTTTAAAACTGTTTTAAACTGTTCAAGAAAAAACATGTTTAAAACGTGTTTTAAACACATCCAAAATTAATTTAAGGTTTGAATAAAAAAATCCATCTAGTAAGACCCGTTCTTTTAAAAATAACATAACAACAAATCGAATTAAATATTGAAAATGTGTGCCATTTATGGCTTGACAATATCCAACGCAATCAATAACTTTTTGCACGTTTTCAACCAATTTCGGAGTTATGGCAAGCATTTCCCTTCAGATCATCTCTTTCAACTCCTGCAAATTGTTTGACCGGTCAACACACACTTTCGATTTGAGGTAACCACACAAAAAGAAGTTCAGCGGAGTTAGGCCTGGCGATCTAGCAGTCCATTTGATAGGTCCTCTCCTTCCGATTGGGAAAGGTTTCATCTAAACATGTACGCACAGTGGCAGCATAGTGCGGAGGAGTACCATCTTGCTCGAACATCAGTTCTTCGTCGGGGGAGTCTGGGTTCAATGGATTCGGAAATAAAAGTCACTAATGCTGGAATTAATCAAGTTGGAGAAATTCGAGATATATTTGTCCAGTTAAAGAAAAATGGATCAATTACTCCTCCGCGCACTATTTCACACCACACATTTGTTTTTTGAGGGTACCTCCATCATCCAATGCAGATTTTCTGTTGCCCAACAACGACAATTTTTTCTGTCCACATTACCAATCAAGGAGAACGTAGCTTCATCGGAAAAAATAATATTTCTTACTAAATTATTATCTTCACTCAGCTTCAGCTTCATCTGCAGGACTCAAACGCCTTTTCTCGACATTTGGCATAATTCATAGTAAGCTTCGAAATCGATTAGGAACAGAAAATGCCGCGAAACTTGTGACCATATTTAAGCAGCTTAATTCAAACCAAGAGTAGAGTTTAATAGAATGACTAGGAGACTTTTGATTTAGTTTTTAGTTTGTTTGTCTTTGTTACTTTTATAAGACGCTTTTATATGTCTACACTTTTTATTTGCTTATGTTATTGGAACCCGGTACACAGACTGTAGGTAGGTATATAAACTAAGACCTAGAGCTAGTCTTAAACGTGTTTTTATAATTATGTACTTTTAATATTAAACGTTAGATATAAATATTGCCATTTTTGTTTTTAATTTAATATTTTTTGTTTTAACAGTTTTATGTGATTTTCAGTGAAGCTTGACAAAAAAAAACAACTTAAAAGAAAACACTGTTTTAAACAGTTTTAAACAAATCTGTTTAAAACACTACTAAAACAAATGTTTTAAACATTTTGTTTTAAACATAACAACCCTGCCTAGGAACCTATATACTCCAATTTGAGTGAACAATGTGGGTTAAAAGTGACATGGAGCATGTTCGGTATATTTTAAACTGAGACGCATTTGGTATAAATAATTATAAGTTTAAAAGAAATATAGAAACAAAAGTACATATACAAAATATTCCCTTTGCTTTGTAGTCTAGGCGGAGCGTGAGCAAAGAAGAGGGACGCGAGGAGCCCCTAAGATTCGATGCATTTTTTTTTCTATTTATTGATTTAAATTAATATTACATAAATACATTTTTGGTATAAACATTTCTTAATGAATAAATAAATAGGATACAACTAAATCTAATAATATAGTCATAGAGAGCATAATGTCTAGATACTAGGAAAGTTAAGCCGCCAAATAAAAACAGCAAAAAGTAGTTTGATGCATATCGTGATCTACATAAGGGGTCATTTCACATCAAACCAACCAAAATAAAAGGAGGTTTGGCAGATCACCTCACCGATTTTGATAATTTCTGGTACAGTTATTCTACCCATTTAGTAGATGAAAAATCCAAAATTTCAAATTTTTCTGACAAGTAGTTTTTTTTTAATTGATTTTTAAAAATCAAAATAAGCGAACATTTTACCTAACCACATATTAAAAGAAATGAGGATATCTTAAGAACTGCTTACACTAGAGCAGTGAGTTATATCTCATCTAAAAGGCCTTGAAAATACCTTTCAAATGCGGTACCACTCAATGTAGGTATATGGAAAAAAAAATTGAAAATAAAAAAAAAAAATTCAAATTTTTCAAAAAAGTATTTTTTATATTTTTCAAAAAATTATATTATTTTTGTCAATATTTTAGCAAGATATTCATTAAATTTCGGTATGTAGAAATTATGGGTTCATAAGGAAAAAATATTAACAACTTGAAAAAAATTACAAAAAAGTGTTTTTTTTTTAATTTTTAAACACAATTTTTCAAAGTTTACCAAGGTGTTTACAAAGTTTGGTTAATTATTAACTTCCTTTAGTGTTTTTAAAGTAAAGCCTAAACAAAAACCTAACCTCCTACCACCCATCCTCCTCCACATTTCCACCCTCGTAGAAAAAAAATTCAACAAGACCAAAAGTTTAGATGTTTGCAATTTTTTTAAGCAGAAACTTGTTAAAACTCCTACTTAACAGGCGCGACTTAAGCATCCCACCCCCACCCCTTTGTACAAAAAAAAATCAACAAGACCATAAGTTTCAATATTTGCTATTTTTTGCAAGCAGTAACTTGTTAAAATTTGCTGACACGCGCGCATCTAATTTGGTAAGTATCTCTTAAAATTAGTTTTTTGCATCCAAATGGACTATCTAGTTCATTTTATTATCCAACGCCCAAAGCAGATATTTTAGTAATTAAAAGGGATTCAATAATAAAAAAGGTTCAGCCGGTTACTGCTAGAAGTCGAACTTACACACTTACTAAAAAAGAAATGTTAAATTTTTCAAAAATTGTAAAAAAAAATAGAAGCTAAAATATAATTTTAATATATTGTGGATTTTGTAAAATTTTGTTTCTAATAAAAGTACCTAATAGGCGTTTTTTGTAATTTTTGCTATGTTTTCAAATTGTTAATATTTTTTTCCTATGAACCCATCATTTCTCCATCCCAAAATTTGGTTGCTAAAATATTGACAAAAATAATATATTTTTTTGAAAAAAACAGAAAAATAATTTTTTGAAAAATTTGAAATTTTTTTTTGTTTCAAAATTTTAATTTTTTTTTTTTTGAAATACCTATATCGAGTGGTACCTCATTCGAAAGTTATTTTCAAGACCTTCTTAATGAGATATAGCTCACTGCTAAGATATCTTGATTTCTGTTAGTATATGTTTAGGGAAAATGATGATTTTTTTTTTTGATTTTTAAAAATCAGTTAAAAAAAAACACTTGTCAGAAAAATTTGAAATTTGGGGTTTTTCAGCTACTAGATGGGTAGAATGACTGTTCCAAAAATTATCAAAATCGGAGAGGTCACCTGCCAAACCTCTGGTTGATTTGATATGAAATGACCCCAAAGTCACTGGCTTGACTGCGAATCTTGATATTTTCCTCGTTATTTATGTTTCGGTGCAATAGAAAGGATATATTATTGAAAAATTAGGAAAATTTGTATTACAAAGTAAAGTCTAGTTAAGAAAATGCCTGGTTGGGCGACAGAAAAATAACGTAAAAGAAATCGGATTTCCGAACCTGAGGTTGCAGTCAATGAACACAAAGAGAAAATAGAAAGAAATAATCAAAGCACATAGGGTATGCAAAATTTATGGGTAAGTAATAAATTGAAATTATCAATAAAGGGTCATATTGATATTGGCGTGTATAGTGGATGCAAAACCAAAACCGATGCACGTCATCAATCAGCTGATAATTGTAAATCCGTAAGAAAACACGAGAAAATTAAATTCGGACAAAAAGTATTAAAACTTTATGCGATATTAAATTTACTAAAAACTTAAAGTATTCTTCTTTGATACGAACCCACTTATAGCAAATATTTTCTTTATTTAAGCTTGTAAAAATTAATATAATTTGAAGTTTATTGGTCGATAGTTGGCAACACAACTGTAAACAGTGCGGTGGCGCTAGCTCGTTCGTTAACTTGGTTTGACTTAATTGTTCTATGGTTTCGTGTTGAACGTCTATTTTGAAACAAAACTCCAGATCTTTCCATAAATACACACAACATCAAAAGTCTTGGACCCCCTGTATATAATCTATTTGCTTTATGTTTATTGCGTTTTTGTTGCTAGGCAAAAAAGTTTAAGTTTTTGGTAAATAAACAAGATCATAAATATTGACAGATAAAATATTGTTGATTTGTTATAAATTTTAAAAAACATTGGTCAGTTTTATTGAATATTTAGCAAAGTAAATTTCATAATTTTCTTTGGAAATAATGCCAGGACGTGAAATTTCTGATTTTGATAGGGCAAGAATTATTGATCTGCATGATGCTGGACATTCCAATCATCATATACACAGGATGTTAAACATTCCAAGATCGTCAATTGTGCGAATAGTTCAAAGATACCAAGAATTCGGGACAGTGGAAAGAAGACCACGTAGTGGGCGGCCTCGAATAACACATGAAAGGAAGGATCGGTATTTGGTTCAATATGCACGTAGACATCGAAATGCTTCAGCTCCAGCCCTTAGGGGTCACTTTCAACGTACGTATCGCCGTATTATATCGACCTCTACAGTTAGAAGAAGACTTCATCGTGCAAATCTTCGTGCAAGAAGGCCTTTAAGGGTACCTACTCTACTTCGACGACACCGAGCTGCCCGCTTACATTGGGCGCGAGAGCATAGCGAATGGCTTTTGCGGCAGTGGCGATGGGTCATATTCACGGATGAAACCAGAATTGGACTGCAGAGTGATGACAATAGGCAAAGGGTCTGGCGAGAGCTAGGTCGTCTACAGAGACTAAATTTTCCTAGAGAGGTTGTTCCCTATGAAGGAGGGACAGTAATGTTTTGGGGAGGAATCATGTTCAATCGCCGAACTCCATTAATTCCTATACCTCAGAATATGACAAGTCGAGTTTATATTGAAAGTGTCATCAGGCCCATTATTTATCCATTACGCAACGATTTGGGCGAGAATTTCATCTTCATGGACGAAAACGCCCGGCCACATCGCGCAAGAACGGTTCATGAGGTACTTGAACAAGGACATATTACCCGACTAGATTGGCCAGCTAACTCGCCGGATATGAATCCGATTGAAAACATGTTGGATTTTGTCTCTAGAGCAGTTCACAATCGCATTAACTCACCCCAAAATGCGGAAGAGTTAGTTGCAACGGCAGTAGAGGAATGGAATAATGTTCCTCAAGAAACGATCAACCGCTTGATTGTTTCAATGCATTCTCGTGTCAATATGCTACTCAGAAACAGAGGAGGTCATACTGACTATTAATTGATGTTAATTTTGGGTAAAAAAAATGTTTTGTCAATTTTCGTTGTAATGAATTTACTTAAAAATTGCAATATTTTTTGTTAAGCTGTTTTAATAATTCTTTAATTTTTTTAAAAATATTGTTATTGTGAAAAATACCTCAGAAATAAACATACTTTAAAAAACATTCACTATTTTATTTGAAAAAAAACTAAATTACAAAATACCGGTGGGGTCCAAGACTTTTGATGTTGTGAAACTATTCTATTAAGAGAAACAAAAGTGCACAGACATATCTCTGTCGATTACGCTGTTTACTATTTGTGAAAAATGCCGAAGCATTTAAATAGTCGGTGCAAGAAGCTGCCCTAAATTTAAATATCTCCACTGTAAGCGCAATTTCAACAACAGTTAAGGAAAATAAATTATTATAATCGCCTTAAAACAAACGTTCTAATTCAAAGAGAGTTGTAAATGTGTGAAGATTGGATATAAGTTCTATCCGTGACATTCCGTGACACTATTTATGGAATGTACGAAACAAGTAAGTTGTATTATTTAAAAATTATAATATTTTACATCGGTTATTTATAGGCTGTAACATTTTTTAGAACATCATGTAACTTTGACAACTTTAAGTTAGAAATTAAAAGACGGAGAACTGTTTGATATTTGTCTTAACTCTTTAAGAAGCCTCTTCAAGAAAATAAACTTCGGATGGTAAAAAGATGAACTGAGGCGAGGGCTTATGGCTTAACCATTCCATGTAGCTTTCAAACGACTGGTATTTTTGAAAGAACATATTATGAAAGAAAAAAAAGCATTCTTGTACCAATTCGTTTTCTTGGATGAAACATGGATTTTTCAGAATAGTACCATTGGTCGATTTTGGTAAGATGAAAATAAAAGAAGTGTAAGATCTACTAAAGCTGTATGTAAAAGGTATTATGCAGTCAACAAATATATAAACTACGGGAAATTTTTGTATATTTATTTTGTTTTTTGAAAAAAAAAACTGTGAAATTCCCTCACTCGGATATATTTTGGTTACAAGCGGGCACCACTGTCGATAACTGACGTCATTCGAAGAATATGACGTGCATCGGTTTTTGTTTTGCATTAGGTATACTATAATATTTTAGGTAATTGTTCGATAAGCCATTCAGAGACTTGCGGTATGAATGATGTCTTTCAGATTAAGCCGGCCAAAAATCTTAAGAAATATTTAGATGAAAATATTCCAATATTTTTATAACCTTAATAAAGCAGAAACTGTCAAAAGCGCCCGAAGCATTTAAAATTCGTTATGAATAAAAAAAAAAACAGTTATTCATACTTTCCGATTTTTGATATGAGTTTAGCTGAACTCAGCCCTAATTAGGGACACCCGGTACACTAAAGATTTGAAAGAAAAACTTTAAGATATTCATATAGCAACAAATTTTTGGTCTCCATATATGAAATATCTTTTAGGAACTAAGGCATCCTTGACCCCAACTTTGAGTTTAACATTGGGCTCGGAATGTAGAAACAAACAGTACTAGTTTTTTAATACGATGATCACCGCTTAAGGCGTTTACACAGATGACTTCATCTTATGGTACTTATGTGATATCCTTAATCCAAATAGGTACTTTATATGAAAGATTAAATAATATTGAATGGAGTTAGAAACGTTTAAAAACTATACAGGGGGTCGATTAATTAATGGTGCCCATCAAAACTACAGATCCCTGACGTAAACATATTAGTACCTTGGTTCAAAAGTTCACAAATTACGAGACCTTACTTTACCTTTGGTATTTGGGATTATTTTGGGACGAAAAATTTCAATATAAAATTGAAAAAATCTATTATCTCGTCATTGTGAACTTTTGGACTAAGGTAAGATTGGTTATATAAATACTAATATTTAAACATAAGAAATCTGTAGTTTCGACCGTAAATATAAATTATTGAGGTATAAAATTAGAAACGCATCTACCATCATACATCCATTTTGCGCAACTTGTTTGACCATTCGTTTTATTATTCAGTGGCAAAACGGTTGAAGTTATAACCATTTATGCGCGCCTAGAGACAGTGCCAAGTTATTAACTTTTAAAATCATTTAAATTCTTAAAAATGTAATTAAATGCAAAAGCATATTGGTATTTTTAAACATGTTTTTCATCATTATTACACGTAAAAAAATGTTCTGGCGTGACTCCGAATAGTGCGTTACTACTTTTTTATAAATAGCCAATTAGAAGACAGGGCGCGAAATATGTTACCTTGTGATTGAAATAAATGTGATTTAACTGTCTAATTCACTTAGCCAAATATATAAAACAAACCAGTGAAATAACCTAAACCCGAGGAAGATACAAAGCCTCACCCGTTTAATGTTGGGAGTCAGAAATACAACTCGATTCCCACGGTGTGCTTCATTTCTTTTTCACGAGTAAATTTAGTTTCAATCTTTTTAATGTGCTGCAACAACAAAAATACATACAAACTTAGGAGCGTTAATATCCTGAGTCCTTTAAAGTATCTCCCACATCACTCTTGAGCTTTGAGGTGACTCACGCATCTTAACACTTTCTGCTGCAGCACAAAACTACTTATTAGGCACGCCTCACACCCCCATTCTATTCAGCTTTTCGCAGAGTAGTCCAACATCCACCGTGTCAAAGGCGCGGCTCAAATCAAAGAACATGCCGACAATGTATTCCTTATTATTTAAACAGTTGGTGATGATACAAGTTAATAGTTCATTAAGTGCCGACATGGTGTAATCTGTTAGTTTTAATTATTTATAGAACATAACAATATTCGTAATATTGACAAAATACTA
This sequence comes from Polydrusus tereticollis, assembly GCA_963920685.1. NCBI lineage: Eukaryota > Metazoa > Arthropoda > Insecta > Coleoptera > Curculionidae > Polydrusus > Polydrusus tereticollis. The sequence goes on from OY987328.1 coordinate 142,278,347, forward strand.
ATTTAATATGCAAGTGAAATATTATAGTTGAGAGTAATTCTAGATTCAAAATTGAATTTGTTTCCACATATTGACCATATTTATTTATGAAAAAAAAATAGGAAAAAGAAATTGGTTTCTTTTGAAGAGTCTCTCATTATATCAGTCACCGGTGTTGATTTCATATCTTCAAGACTGGTGTATCCCATTTTAACTTTTGCAACTCGCTGCTAATATCGTGCAGAATAATTGATGTACAAAGATGTGTGTTACAAAGCAAAGTCATGAGAACTATTCTGTCTTGTCCTCGGATATGGGTACCTTGGTTAGACAGACTGAGACTTAAGTCACTTGTTGCCTGTCTCGGAGATCTTTAAAACGTCAAATAATTTATTCATTTTCAAAATATAGCACAGATTATTCTCCTTATTTTTCCAGTAGTAAGGTCACTTCAAAATTCGTATACAACGGGCATCCAAAACAGCCTCTTTAGTAATAGCCTAAGATTTTTTAATGCTTTGCCGACGGGCATCAAAAACTCACCTAACGTGCGAACGCTCATGCGCAGTATATCTATGAACTAACCATTTTATGTTAGCAACACATAACCGTCGAATTTTCTTCTTCTTACTTTTTTAATTAGTAGTTTTAGGTTTGTTGCATATAGCTAATTCTACTGGTAATAGAAGCGCGACACCGGTATGTCACTGAAACTGCACCAGTGCATAAAAAGTGTTGCACTATTTGAGTACCAATAATTTTCAGATTAGACCCTGAGTGCATTTTTACAACAAAGTTGATGATAGTACTCCACAATCCTCATTGATTTTACTTACCACTGGACAAAATTTGAGACAATATAGTGTTTTAAAGATCGAAAAAATCAAAACACTGTATTTTTTGACATTTTCATCCAGTTTCGGTGCAGCACGGTCTCCAAGAGCACGTGCGGAACTGATGGCACTCGGTGCAACAAATGTTACACCGATTTCCCAATGATTTACAAATACTTGCACTAAAATGTCCAATGGTTTTCGAATTTTGCACTCGTGCCGCACTTTTTTTATCGATGGAATTCGCTAATAGTGTTATAAATTATATAATTTTTCCACATATTGGGTTATTGTTAATAAATAGAAACTTGCATTTGTTTATAATATTATTTATGCTAAAATTTAAAAGAGAAACATTTTTATTTTCAAGCATTGTAATTTTTTTGAATTATCAAGAACTTAATTAAGGCCAGAACTAGTGCAAAGACAACACACTAACTGGTGAAGAAAATGCCGGATTTATTGATAAAGAAACTTACTTAAGAAGAAATTGTCATTATGAAACTGATACGAGGGAGTCATAGACATCGTAACTATTAGACCAAACTATAACAAATATACGTGTTGTCATCAATGTATTCCAGTGTAAAGTAAATCAACATTTAAGCTGCTCCCCTCCACTTGGTTTGCCAGACTTACGCCACAGAAAACGTAGGTGTTTTCTGGGCTTACTCTGTTAAAAGTATTAACTTCTATGATTAACTAGATTAACATGATGTGGGAAATATATAAGATTGCCTAAAACCTTGTAAAAAATCTGTAGTATGGCAACGCAGCAATAACGGATCCGCCCAGATTTCATCATTTTCGTGGCCATCCGCATGGACTCGACAATACTCGGCATAGCGGATGTTGTTTTCCTCGAGTTTTGTCGCATGCATATGTAAAGGCAGCGTAATCCCCACTCCCGGCCCCACCTAGCTCCTCACAGCGTCTCGCCACCAAACGATTTTGGCATCACAATTTTATAGCATTTATGAATGGCGTGTCGGATCTATAGTTACGATGCCTATGGAGGGAGTACACAAAACCTTTAGTAAAAAAGCTACTTACCACATATGAGCGCCAAACCGAACAAATCGGTATCCAGCATCCCCTGTTGGGCAAAATGTCGACATGTTTGCAGGTATAGTTCGCGCACCCGAGATTTGGCCGTGGCCACAAAGTAAAGGGTCTGCTGTTGTAGCAGGTGGAGGGCCAAAAAGCGGGCCGAAGTAGGCAAAGCTGCTGCGGCGGGGGGATTGCACGCGGCCAGGGGGGCGCTCACCGTGCACAGGCCGGCGCGCATGGCCCGCGCATCCTAAGGCCAGCCGGGGCCTGTGCCGACAGGCCGCCCACAGGGGCTCACCTGAAAAAAAAATAAATAATAGAATAAAAGTATGAAATAATACGAAATTAATAATTGTACTAATCCAAAGATGAAACAACTAAAGGACACATCAACATATTACAACAAAAATAATAATTCTAAATAGAAGTATTTAAAGAATCGTAAAACTGATAGTAAAATAATTTCTGAATGGAATAAAAGGCATTTTTAACTAATATTTTTTTTCTATACTGGTTTCATAATAATAACAACTTTATGAAACGCAAAAAAGTTTAATAATGCTCCACTTTAATACCGAGTGATGCGTGGCTTAGTTGAACATAGGAAATCCCAAGTAAATTTTTTGGTGGCTAAATATTGGCTCCCCTGTACATTTTATAGAAAAATTGTATGATAAGTTTTTGAAGAGGCCGATATAATAAACCTATGTGCCAAGTTTGAATAAGTTTTAATAAGCCAATCTTAACTTATTCAATTAAATGTGATGTCAATAGTTTAGGTAATACAGCAAATACCAGCAAATTATTATTTGGCATTGACAAAACGAAAAGTAGCGTTAGTGACAATATTTTCATTGAAGGCGCTTTAATTATAGCCAAATATAAGCTATTCCATTGAGGAAAAAGTAACTGTGATTAATTGGTATTATACAGGAAACAGTTTAAGACCAGTATCTGAAATGTTTTCAGTTTAATTCCCTGATAAGCCTATCCCTTCCATTTCATTAGTTAAACTTATCACTAGTAAATTTGATTCCAAAGGCAATGTAGTAAATAACTGTAAATGCTCAACTCAGAGTGTCAATAGAGCTGAAGAAAGGGATAATAGAGATTTTGATATTTTACTGCACGTGGAGGAAAATAAAATGATTGGCACGAGGATTCTTGGGCAAGCCGTAGGAAAAAATCAAACCACAGTGTTGCGCACTTTAAAAAAAAACATAAATACTTACAAGTATAAAAAACATTAAGAGCTACGGCAAGGTGATGAAGAATGAAGAATTGTATTCTGTTCTGTTGTAATAATAGGGATTTTTTGAAAAATATTTGTTTTACCGATGAATGCACATTCACCCTCAACAACGAACCAAATGTTCAAAATTGCCGATATTGCAGCCAAGAAAATTAACATCGCCTTGTTTAAACTCTGACGCAATACCCCCAAAAATACATGTTTGGGATCACATTATTACATCATTTTTTATGGAAGGCAACCTTACAGCAGTAACCTATTTGGACATACTACAAAATCGAATTGAGCCCGCACTAGAAGAAGTTGTACGCGAAAATCAGTAGACCTGGTATCAAATGGATGATTCTCTCATGGTTAGGGAATACTTGCAAAATATTTTTAACGGAAATATTATTGGCCCACGGCATCTAATCCTTTGGCCAGCCAAGTTTCCTGACCTTTTGCCAAACGACTTCTTTCTGTGGGGTTAGTTTAGTTAGTTAAAAAATTTTATTTATAAAGACGTAAGATTTCAAACTCTAGGCTAGCTAAAATAAACTGTATATATGGTATCAAAACTATACAAGACCAATGTAAGACCAAAACCTGAGTATGTCCAATCTGTCTGGAACCCCCTATGTGAAGGATATAGAACAACATGAAATGGTGCAAAGACGTAACACCAGACTACCACAAGAACTGAAAGACATACCTTACGGAGCAAGACTAGACCAACTCAACCTTACTACACTAAAGGAAAGAAGCGGCTGTACCTTGGAAGAAATCTACACCTATAATCAAAACAGAAATCTTAGAGGACACAATCAAAAACTTACCTAAGAAAGATGTAACAAACAACTAAGAAAACTTTTCTCACGAACAGGGTAGTGTATCACTGGAGTAGTCTAGCCAGCAGCACCATTAATGCAGAAACCAAAAACTAGTTTAAAACACGTTCGCTACCGACCAGAAAATGGCAGGATCCCGCTGTGAACCAGAGCCGTATTTCGGGATATACTTGGGATATTTTGATGATTTCTCTACATACACTATTGTTATGACTTAGAAAGTTAAGGTCACTACATTTGACCTTGAGCCACTCTAGTGGCCCTCGGTTCATTCATAGCTCTCAGATTAGTATGAACCAACGGCCACTTTAGTGCCATTTAAAAAGTTGCCTTCAAATAAATATACATATCAAGATTTCCATACTTATTATATTTCAAAACTAAAAAAAGTCATAACTTTGAATAATAAACAAGTAAATAGACCATTCGATCTAATATAAAAACATAACTTTCAAAAACTATGTTTTCAAGCCTAGATGCTAGTTCTTGAAGCACGGATCAATACAAAACCCAGGTAAGTCTGGGCAAAATGGGCAGTGATACCGTGAACGTCTCCGTACATTACTTTTTGAGCAAAAACGACACCTCTTTTTTTTCTCCAGGTATGGCTTCCGGAAAATGGTGTCCTTGGAAATTTACTGGTATTGCTTTTGACGGTTTAGCTTTTATAAGATATTTTATTATCTCGTCACGGAAGTCCAAAAAAATTTTCATTGTTTGTTCTTTTTTTGTAAATGAAATAAGCGTTCCATATACATGTATCTACAAGGTGGAAGAATATCTTACGGTACCACCGAATAGTTTTTCTCGGACTCGAATGGAATTACTTGGTCGGCTCTATCAATGCCAGACATATGTTGTTTATAGTCAAGAACGCACTGCGGCTTCAGTTTTACGTCACCTCTTCTGGGTCTTGTTTCAACTATCTGATGGCGGGTACTCATCATGCGGACATCGCGTTTGTCTTTCTATTTGATTACGACAACTGAACCTTTCCGCTTCCAAACTGCTTCTCCCTTCTTCAGCTTGGTTTTCAACAACTTTTTTGGGTTGCCTTTCCTATTTTCACGTAGTGTTCCAACTACAGCAGTTTTTTCGGACAACAATTCCGCAACGTTTGAATAAAAATTATCAACATACAGCACGTGGCCCTTGCCCAAATATTCACGTGTTAATTGTTTCACTACAGAAAATGAATGAGATTCTTCGTCGACTTTCAGGGTTCCTTTACCTACATATATAGTTTAATCAAATTAAAAAATAGCCTTTCACAACTTACCAACAGTCAATATTTGTATAAAACTAGATATAATTGTGACTATAAGCAATGCACAATGGTTTTATCTACACGCGTTTAATGACTAACCTGAATCAAGTGCCAATGGCCATTATAGTGGCAACGGACTGACCACAGACCGCAAAAAGGTACACAACAACCGTGCGTAGACCAGATCAAATGTAGATGCATAAAAATGAATGTGAATTCTTGGCCACTATAGTGGCCGCGGTTCACCATGGAGGATCGGTGAGGCCACTATAGTGGCCGTCGGTAGCGAACGTGTCAAGGATCGTCTGGACCACGAAATGAAAACCTGGAACAGCACTTTCATCCACTATTCAGTATGAAACCGACGTACCTGCCTATCTGTGATTGATATGTGATGTTTGTATTTTGTATTTAAAAGAAAAGGACTACATGTGTTTTATGTACTTAACAAGACTCAGTAGTCTCATCGGATTATCCGCGTACTACTGAAATCCATAATAATAATAATAATAATAATATTCGTTGGAATGTGACAGAATTTCTTAACCCCTTCGCTACCATGTAGCCATAGTGGCTACAAATGTATGTTCTCAAATATACCATGTTGCCACTATGGCTACATGTTTGTTAGTTGCATTATTGTTCATTTTACGGGCCAGTATAATTTCGTTGATAGTATTCTAGCCCTGGTATAGCAAAATTTTATAGGAGGAGTCAATTTCTGATTGGTCCTCCCAAGGTCACGCTCGCTATTGTGGTCTTGTGGAATTCATAAGCGGTCGGCAGTCGCTGTGCGATATTTTTTGTTCAGTTTAGTGGTTGCTCTTATTGGGGTTAAATCTTTTGCTCCCGAAAATGAGTAGTTCAAGCGATAGTGAGCCATTCCAGGACTCGGGCTCTGAATACGTACCAGATACGGATGAGGAAGATGATAATAACAGCCTGTCCAGCATATCGGATTATTCTGATGGAGAACCCGTAATGATGGGCGATTGGTATAATATAGTAGATAGCGAAATCGGTCTGGTAGCGAAGGGGTTAATATCAACTCGGTAATGTTAGAAATGAATTTTCTGATCGGTTAGGATATTGTTTAGCTGTTAATGTTTGGTGGTTTTAGAAACATAAAATGAATTATTACTTTTATGGGACATTTTTGGGTTTCTAAAAGATTTCATCAATATATCATAAATGTTTCGAAATATTTATGGAATATTTAAAATCTTTCGGAGAAACTAATATGAAATATTTCTGAAACATGATTGTGCTGTGTTAAGAAAAATAGTACCATTAAATCATTTTAGTGAGGCTCTGCTCAGCGCAGTGGCGAAAAACCACATTGTTGAGACGTCAACATAACAACAGCCCTTACATGGCGAACACAGTATTTCCTTACATACTTCGATTTCCGTAAAAACCCCATTGGGTCAGGTTAGCTTCCAAGAGTAATTCTTTGTATATCTCTATAGGTAAACATTATAAATGTTTCTCTTCCGATTAAGGAGAAAATCCGAAATTTCGCTCACATAACATTTTTCATGAAATTCATTCCAAATATCGTTTAAGGCGAGACAGGAAACCATAAACATTTTTGTCAACTTTTTGTTTGAATAAATTAGGTAAGTCTTACGGATTTTCTCACCTCACAGCTTAATAATCTAAATTGGGTACCTGCGTAGGCGACCGTGTGTGTATTTGTTGAATAAGTTTGCATATATTTGTAAAGAAACCTAAGAATGTAGATACATAAAAATACAACCATCTGATAAAATTGTGAGGCTGAAGCTAATTTTAAAATGACATTTTTTATTATGGTTGTGATCTATTGTTGACCTGTCTGGGAATACGGTTGATTTATTTAAATTCGAAGGCTATAAATTCGATATTTACATAGATTCACGAAAATAAAGGATACTAGCAGGTCCCACAGCCATAAGTTAAAAGGTGGAGATTTCTTGACTGAGACAGATGTTAAACCATCTACACTAGTTTACAAAAAATCCATCGTATCTAGAATTGGATTTTTATATCCAATTTTAATACGTTGCTTTGGCTAACTTCCTGATCATTTATTTTACAATAATGTATCCATAATCTTTCGCCTTTGGCATCTTTTGTCCAGATCTGAATAAAATTAGGTAATAAAAATTGTACAAACAGTGCGGACCAAGATATCGAATAAAAAGCAAATTGAAATACATTCAGTAAGTCCAGATTGTTTTTTTTTTCTTTTGAAAAAATGTATCTATGGTATTAATGTTTTTAGGTTTTTTATTTACAAAATATTGATACAGTGTGTCCCAAATTAAAGACATGACATCATCGAGATTTCTCTTAAATGGCAACCCTAGCTTTTTATTTACTATTTTTAAACAGGATATTAGGTTACACATAACTGCCATATTTCAAATCTTTATTCCTGGCCATTTATAAGATATGAAACAAATAGTTATTTATGATGTGATTGTTAAAAGTAATGTTTTATTTTGTGAGTGAAAAAGTTTCTGAAATGAGCGGAGCGAATTGAACAATTTCACGAACAAAATAATAGTATATTATTAACCAAGGTTTAGACAGCCATCATTATTGCCCGAGCGGCGAGTTTAAATCACGAGGAGCGAAGCGACGAGGGATTTAAGACGCGAGGGCTATAATAAGCTGTCTAAACCGTGGTTAATATATTATTTTTTCCACTACTACAAACTTTTATATGACATTTATCTTTATAGTATTAATAATTATAAAAAATTATAGGTAGGTATAAGTATATTTTTTAATCAAGTTACCTGCGCTTTGGAATTGGCAAAATATTTTGTTGTTTTGTCAGGTGGCTTTGTCAATGTCAATTTGTGTTCATTTGTGTCATCAGATTTCACGAGTTTTGCGTTTTTTTTAAAAATGAGCGAAGAAAATGTTAGTGATAATATTATGTGTACACCTTCCGAATTAAGGATGGAAGCAGAAAAAATGTTGATTGTATCGATATTTTACAATATCAAGTAATCTAATATGTATTGATAATTATCTGGTTGCCTAACCACAATGAATTGATGTTGTAGAATTAAAAAATCAAGTTACCTGCGTTCAAACAAAATTCGGTTAAGGTCAAAGATCGGTCAATAATGGATTTCAATGGCTTATTATTGACCATGGTCAATAATGACTTATAAGGTAGAGAAAAACGATTTCTAGCGTTAATAATCGGTCAATAATGGCGATGTTATAGGTTTAGTAGTGGAAAAAATTACTTTTAGCACAAATATCATACAATGTTTTTTGTATAACTGCCCTATTTCGATAATAAAATAGGGGAATTTGGTATGACATTAAACTTCAAAATGCATTTTAATATTCAAATAATCACAAGGTTGTTGTAAATGACAAGCGTTGCCAACGCTATGGTTACTAACAAATGCTTGTTTACAAATAAAAAAGATGCTGTCATTTAAATAATTGCGTTCTTGTCCAATTTTTGTCTTTGGTTCTTGACTGCTTAATATGTTTGTCGATAGTGGAATAATTAATGAAATTGTTGATTTGGTTGTTCCTGTGGATATTGAAGAGTCTGCAAGAAGAGCAACTTTGGAACTCCTACCTAAAAAATCAGCTCAGCAGTACGATATTGCATATACCAATTTCCTGGCCTGGTGTAAATTGAAAATAATAAAATATTGAGCTCATCAACTTTGTGGAGCAAATTTTCAATGATCAAGTCAAGCGCCCTTGTTAAAAATGGTGTTAATGTTAGTAAATATTTCAAGGTAACAGCATATTTAAAACGGAAAAGTGAAGGATATCGTCCCAAAAAATCAAAAATTCTCACACATGAACAAATTGAAAAGTTTATAAACGAGGCACCATATGAGAAATACTTGATGGTTAAGGTTGCAACTATTTTCGGATTATTTGGAGCCTTTCGGCGTGAAGAATTGTGTAATTTATTAGTAGAAGATATCGAAATAACAAATAAATCATTGGCCATACAACTTCCAAACACAAAAACGAAAGTCAGTCGTTCTTTCTGTATTATTGGGAAGTACGTTGACTATTTCTGTAGGTACATTGCACTGCGCCCTTCTGTTATAAAACGCCCTCTATTATTGCCGAATTTCTCAAACTGCCAGAACCAAAGCAATATTCAGGACACTGTTATCGTAGATCCTCCGCTTCTTTGCTAGCAGAATCAGGAGCAAATATTACGGAGATAAGAAAATATGGTGGATGGAAGTCTACGACGGTAGCCGAGGGCTATGTTGATCACTCCATTGCTTATAAAAATGCCATTGCGAGAAAAATTCTCCCAACCTCTAACAACTCAGCAGATTTTGGAACGTCATCATCTAATATTGTACTTCCGGTTTCTACTAGTTATGATGGTACTGGGGATTCTAGTAATGTGTTGCGAAGCTCCCTAAAGTCGCAAGGCATTAATGTTAGCAACTGTTCTAGTTGTACAATTAATATTAATGTTCATAAGTAATCGAGTAAGTAATGATTGTTAAATATTGATAATAAAAATTTGCACTGATTTCATCATAAGAAAATATTTTTAACACGCTTCCACGTAAACAATCACTTTTAACACTGTTGACTGTCATTAAAAGTGTCACTTTTAATGGCAGTTGTACAAGAAATTAATTTTATTTATTTTAAACAAAAACAATACTTTACCGTTCGTTTTTAGAATCTTTTTGTTAATGAATTTTGAGCATTTTTAATAACTTTGGGAGAAATTAACCTACACTCAATGTCTTATTCGTGCTTTCAACTCCTCAACACTTGACGGCTTCTAAAACAGTCTAAAAGCGGCTAAACTTCACTTCTCTAAAAGATGTTTTCTTACATAATCTCTAAATTTATTAGGTGAAAAATCTTCAACGTTATCAGGTAAGTTATTCCAAGTTTAAACTACTTTAAAACTAAATGATTATTAAAAATCTGTTGTACGATGCTGAGGTATTCTAAAGTAATTCAAATTTCTTGTCTGATGAGGGTGATTATATGACTGAAAATGCGTTCTTAAATAGGAATCTACATTTTTTAAAAGTCGAAACACAAATTGATACATATTATGGTATTTTCTGCGGTTTATCATATTTAAAATAGAATTTTCATTTAGATAAGGAGTTATATGATTTCTAAAAGGAATAATAAATGAATATCGCATACAGGAATTCTGAATCTTTTATATAGAGTAACATAGTTTTTCTGTTAATGGGTCGCCATATACTACATATCCATAATCAAATAAAGACAAAAGAAGTATATTACACAGAATATTTCCCTCATATGTTAAAGTTCCCATAAGAGAAATGCAATTTTCGCAAAATTACAGCGACTATTTCCCTCATATACTGTAACTACAATGCGCTTTTCACTTGATTTTCGGTGAAAATCAGCCCTCGGTCGCGATTGAGCTGATAATTCACCTCACTTTTATTGAACCAATCAAAACGCTCATTTTCATAGCAACCACCTTGGTAACGGTCGTCTTACCCGATAAGACTACCGCTAGCTCGAAAAGACGCTTTCGAAAAGACGCTTGTAGCTTTTTTACTTAAATAAAAAATTAGTAACACCTCTAACTTGTATATTTACCTTTATCAGACGGCCTTCATTTTTATGTTCAGTAAATTATCCAATAAAATACACCTCTAGAGGCGGTTTCTTATCTTCATACCTTCGTTTTTCACTCGAAACTCGATTTTCCAAGAAAATTTTCACTCAATGTAATTTTTACTTATAATCAAAGATAAGACCCTCGAGCTAAAGCTCTCGGGATCATATCAGATTATAAGTAAAAATTACATTTCGTAAAAATTTGTCAGAAAATCGATTTCTTGTTAAAAACATCGGTATTACCGATAAGACGCCTCCTCTATCGGTATATTACCGTTGAAAATTGCACTCTTCTGGTTTTTCATTGTTGGTTACCTACGAGAATAACCGTCACTGTCACAACAAGTTGAAATTTCTGCTTTGACAATTTCGCGTCAATTTATCAAAATGATTCAGGAAATAGTCTAAAAAATATATTTCGTGCATGTAAAATGGCTTGATAATCATGCACTCAGATTTGTTGCCCTAAAGAAACAGCTTTCATGCATTTTTATTGTTATTTACCTTAAAAAGTGCCCTCCCTTCGGTCGGGCACTTTTTGGTAAATAACAATAAAAATGCATTCAAGCTGTTTCTAGGGCAACAAACCTTCATGCATGATTTTCAGCAATTTTACATGCACTTAACATATTACTATTGAAAACAGCACTGCCAGAAATCGAAAATTGCATCGCAAGTTTATATTGTTGACGAAACGTCAAAGCGGGATTTTATTGTTAACAAACGTCAAAAAATGTAATATTCTGACAATTAACGTCATCTTATTGAGTGACAGCAGACAAAAAAGTCAATGTCAACGAATGTTTTCCTTTCATTTTGTCAAGAATTGTTAATAACTATCTCTTTGCATTGGGATAACCCGTGGAAACGTAAATTTTTTTGTTTTTTTGTAAACAACGCTATTGAACTTTTCCGTAGACGTAATTTTACTACAAAAATGTCTCGTTTTGGCGATGAATCTATCCTCGAAATAGAGCAGAAAATAACAGAAGCCATTCCAAAGAATACTGCATCAAATCACGACTATATTTGGCGGCAGTTCATGTGTTTTTGCAAGGAAAGGGGGCACGTTCTTGATGAAAACACTAATGTTTCAAAACTGGCAGATATCTTAAAGGACTGGGCGTTTAATATGAAAAAGCAAAATGGTGAGGACTATAAAGATTATACTGTCAAAACTATATGGAATGTTACCGCTAAATTGTTGATGAATAAGTATCACAGAGATTACAATATTATTTTCAACCCATTCAGTGACATTCAGTTAAAATCATCCCGTGATGCCAAAAATGCTAAGCGGAAACAACTACAGCAGGAGCCGGAAAAAAGAAAACAAAGCTCAGTTTTTCTGAAGCACGACGAATTCATCAAAATAGTAGAGACTTGCGACGAGGAAACCCCCGACGGTTTGCAAAAAAAGATGTTTTTTGTTTTATCCTACGAGCTGGTCTGGCGTGGAGGAGAAGGCCCAAGGTGTTTAACAAACTATCTTAAAGAAGAACTGGATCACGCGGGTCAGAAGACGGGACGAATAGCGTACAATCCGCTTTTTACCAAGACTACTCAAGGAGGAGATAAGCCCTGCGCATCCTTGAAATGGTTGGTCAGGAATAAAGTAAACCCGAACATCTGCCCTATCCGACTATATGTATAAGAAATTCATGCAGAAAAGGCAAGCAATAAAATGCGAGCGACTTTTTCTCACCGTGAATCCTTTCTGGCAATCAGGAAAATGGTACCAAAGCATACCGGTTGGACGAAATTTGATGAATAAATGGACCTCTACACAAGCGGAAAAGTCAGGCCTCACCAATAAAAATATCAAACTGACGAATCATAGCTTACGAGCAACCGCCGTATCAAAACTTGCCAAAAAAGGTGTTGGAGAACAACAGTTAATTAAACTAAGTGGACACTCAAATACCAAGTCACTGACGCCTTACATTCAGATGGATGAAAACCACCATATGCTTTTGATTGAAAAAATGCGGGACAATGACCAACCGTCAAGCTCAAGAGAGTCCCCCGCCGAAATAAGCTCTCGCTCGTTGACTGCATCAACCACCATGTCTACGAATTCAAAGCAAAATATTGTTAATTACAATAATTGTACTTTTCATTGCAATTCTTGTAATTTTTAAGCATTTCAATTTTATTGTTAGTATTTTCTGTTAAATAAAATATTTAAATTTACTTGATTCGAGTTCTTAATTAATTTGGGAAATATTCAAATAAATTACACTCGTGCATAAAAATAACCAGATAATTTTTTTTTTCAATGTGTTTTTTTTACAAATTGCAATCGTTTGTTTTCATATTTTACGAAAATGCCCTCCTCCTGCGGAGTCGGGCTTTTTCGCGAAAATATGAAAACAAACTCTTGCAATTATAAAAAAACACATTTCATTCAAAAATTATCGGTAATTTTGATGCACTTGTGCACTTACCCCCGATAATATTTAGTCTTAGAGGGAAGAAAATGTTTGTACAATTTTTTCAGGCGCATGTACGCAATTTTAAGTTTGTTTTTTACATGTGCCTAAAATGTGAGGCCAGTATCAAAATAAGGACCCAAATTCCTTACCTCCTTGACCACTGATAAGGGGTCATTACTAATACTCATGTGAAATTTATCGGAGATGAAGGGAAGAGCATTGCTATTATTACTGAAAAAAATAATGTAAGACTTCAGCAGTAAGACGGCAGCATTCAACTTTAATATATGTTCTTCTGCATAGGAGTTGACACTCACCAAATCCTCATTAAATTGTACTTGAGCAATCTGCAAATTTTGAGTGGGAAAAGATATTTGTATAACTGTGAATCGTCAGCACATTGCTGTAGTTTTGTGTAATTTAAAATATCAATCATATCCTCATATACAGTGAGAACATAAAGTCTGGAAAACTACCTTTCGCAAGTAAACGAAGCACCTGAATAAAAAACGCTCGGACACGTCGATTTTATTTAATTGTCTTCTATCTTCTAAGATTTCTGAGATATATACAGGGTGCTTCAAGAAAGCTGGGCAGCTATTAACTTCTTTTTTTTTAATGGAACACCCTATATATTATTGCATTTTTGGATTCTACGGACAATTCTAAGTATATTTCATATAGGATGTCCTATACCTAAATTCAATCGTTTTTAAAATATTGTCAGTTGAAATTATACATTTTTTCATTAAGAGAAAAACCATGATACCTACAACGTAAAATCTAGGAGAAATGTAGTAACTTGATGTCACTTTGACTCGTTGTCACTATGACAACTGTGCCAATTTTTAACATACTGTAGGACAGTTCTGTTACTGTCGAGTTATTAAAAATGCTCTCAGAGCGAGAAAGAATGGAAATTCTGATGATGTTTGGCTGGGGAGATCGCCAAAGACATTTGGGCGAAGTTTGTGAACTTTTTAATAACACATATATCCAGAGCGCGGACAAGAACTTACGATATCTAGAGTCAGCAAAATTGTCAATAAATTCCTTGAACATGGTTGTGTAAAAGATCTTCCCAGGACAGGTAGGCCGAAACTAGATGATAATAAGAAATTAGATGTTTTACTCAGTTATAACGAAAATCCACATTTACCTACAAGTCAAGCAGCATCAGATTTGTCCATTGGTCAAACATCGGTAAAAAATATTTAAAAAAAGGCAAAGTGTCATCCATACAAAATAAGATTAATACATGAATTAAATGAAGACGACTATGACCGCCGAATTCAGTTTTGGGAAAATATGCAAGAGCGGTGCAATATAGAACCATTTTTTTGTAGAAATATTTTATTTTCCGATGAAGCTACCTTTTTTCTTAATGGTACTATCAACCGACAAAACTGTAGATACTGGTCCACAGAGAATACTCATTGGGCTCAAGTGGCTCATACGCAACATCCCGAAAAAATCAATGTTTGGGCTGGAATATTTCAAGACAGGATTATAGGTCCGTATTTTTTCGACGTTAACTTAAACGGCGAAATTTATCTTGACTTTCTGCAACTAGAGTTGATTCCTGCCTTAGTTCAAATGTATCCACGTAATGAGCCTGATATACCAACTCCAACTATGTGGTTTCAACAAGATGGAGCACCACCTCACTACGCGCTTACTGTTCGGCAGTATCTCAATGAGATATTTCCTAACAGGTGGATAGGACGTCGTGGCCCCGTAGAATGACCGGCCAGGTCTCCGGATTTGACTCCCCTAGATTATTTTCTGTGGGGATATTTAAAAACCAAAGTTTATTTCAACAGATCTCCTAATATCGATGCGCTGAAAAATCGTATAAAAGATGAAATTCGATAAATCCCACCTTTTTTCATTCGAAACGTGCAACATTTCATCGATCGGTTAGGATATTGCCAGGAAGTTAACGGACAACAGTTTCAGCATTTGTTACGTTAAAATGTGTCATTTAAGTTATTGTCATTAAAAATTCAGTAAACCAGTAAGGTGTGTTTTATTTTAAAAACAATTGAATTTAGGTATAGGATATCCTATATGAAATATACTTAGAATTGTCCGTAGAATCCAAAAATGCAATAATATACAGGGTGTTCCATTAAAAAAAAAAAGAAGTTAACAGCTGCCCAGCTTTCTTAAAGCACCTTGTATATATCTCAGAAATCTTAGAAGATAGAACACAATTAAATAAAATCGACGTGTCCGAGCGTTTTTTATTCAGGTATAAAGAAAATAGTAAAGGCCTTAAGATGGAACCCTGTGGTACTCCTCTTGGTATGTAACTGGACTTTTGTGTAGTAGATTCTAATTTAAGAATAACACAGTAAGCTCGATCAAGGAGATATGATTCAAAAAATTTTACTGCATTATGTGATAGTCCGAAGTAGTGAAGTTTAGCTAACAATATTTTGTGATTTATAGTGTCGAAAGCCTTACTAAAATCTAGCAAACCTAAGCATGTGTGTTCCTTTTTTTCCATATTCAACCGGACTCCATTAAGGAGATAAACAAGACTAGTAGTTGTACTAAAACTCTTACAAAAACCTGATTGATAATCTGGAATTACTTTAATTGAACATAATTTTTGATAGATATGTTTTTCTATAATTTTGGATACTACTGGCAGGATTCAATAGGTCTTAAGTTTTGAGTTCCTTGAGACTATTTATTATGTTTAATAATGGCTTTAGACAAAAAGGTAGACATAATCTTACCTTTCTTATTGATAATGGATCCTCACCGATAGCATTCGTATTTATAGTGTTTAAAAGTTTTTTGAAATCTAACTCATCCAATAACTAAAAATTTTGTTGTGATGTTGCATTTTTATGCCTAAGGATCACACCTTAAAATATCAATACATTAATTAATTCTAAAATTTTCTTGTTTAGATCTTACCCAACTTATAACGTTTTGACTGGTAAGTATATCCAGGTAAATATTATTTACGTTGTTTATTACATTGTACTTATACTATGTCCCAGTGGTGACATTTATGTCATCAGCCCTTCGTTAATCGTAACTATTAGTGAGCCCCTTGCCGATTCTCAAAACGCCTGTTTCGCGCACCCATAAATATTTTCGTTCTCGGTCGACCGTCGAGCTCATCGTTAAAGCAAAATCGTTCGGCCATTGAGAAGAAAAAACTCGAAACCGTCCCTACATGGCGAACAGACTAAAAATGAAAAGTGTATTCCAAAGACAACCGCTGAATTCGAAATATCAATGCAATGGAATCGCATTCACATGTACTAACCCGAACTGCATTCATTGATCAAATTTATACGATCATTGTCTCGGATGTCGCAAACTAGTTTTGTTGTAAAAGTGTGGATGTGCCTACATCCCACATTCTTTCACTAAACAACTTGGTACTTACACTCATGACTCTGAAGCCTATATATAGCAGCATTGCTTTTACAGCAGTATTTTTTAGATCACTCATCAAGGTCCAAATAATTCGATTTTCTGCAAATAGTACTATAAACAAATACATAAGGTATGTATTATTTGGTCCCACTCAATACATTTAAAATATTGCAAAACCGTAGCACCTCGTTCTATTCTATTCTGTTCAGCCTATTGCTGAAATGTACAGAGTGTTCGCCCAATATATATCTCCATTATTATTGATTTTAGAGAAATGGTTAAATTAGCAAAGTTATAGCATTTTCGCCGAACCTTTAGAAAATGAAATGAACAAAATCTTCTGATTATCGGAAGTGACAGTTTTTTGACAAGTGACAGTTTTTTCAAATGGAATACCCATTGTATTCTCTTTTTAAATAGTTGTTGTTGGGGTTATTTTTTACCGTTTTGGAATTATACGAAAATATAATAGAATTATCATTATCCTCATTAAAGTTTTGTAAATAGCTCATGTTACTCATAGCAATACCTTTCACCTTGACTAATTGGCAACTTCTGTCTTCTTGACAAATCTTAATAAACGTTGTCAAAATCAGGGTCCAAATGGGATACTCTGAAGAGCAAAAGTTCGAAATTCTTAAAATATATACCAAATGTGAACTCAACAAGCAAGAAGCGCAACGCGAATTCAGAAGGCGACATCCACATTTAGTAATTCCTAGCGATAACACTTTCCGAAATGTGTTTCGTCAACTTTCTGAGCGAAAACATTACAAAGAAAGAAAAGGCATTGTCAGATACTTGAGGATGAAGAACTTGCTGTTCTTTTATATTGTCAAGGTAATTTTTATTTGTTTTTATATTCGCTTCGTATCATTTAGAAGCTTAATTTGTTTTTAGAAAATCCACAAAATTCGATAAGGGACTGTACGAGATATCTTGGCAAATGTTGCACAGTACTTTTTAAAATTCTGAAACGGCATAAATTCCACGACTTTAAATTCAGAAAAGTTCAAAAATTACCACAAGAACAGAAGCAAGGACGTTTGGAGTTTTGCCGTCACATGACAAGCAACGCCACTTTGTTTGAGAACATATGGACCGATGAATCTTCTTTTAATACGACTTCAGCTCTAGCATAGGTATCAGTAAATGTGTCGTGCGGCATAGTGCAAAACAGAATCATCGATCCAATTTCTATTGATGGATCCTTAAATGGAGTTAGATATCGTGAAATGCTTGCAAATGAAATAGAGGATATTCTTGAAACTTTTCCTCTAAACGCCGCAAGGAATTTTATATGGCAGCAAAATGGTGCTCCATGTCATAGTGTTCTTCCAGTTAGAGAATACCTCAATGAGAATTATGACATTTGGATTGGTCGTAGAGGAACGATTGCATGGCCGCAAAACGCAAAATAAATGAAATTTCAAGAATTCTGGTGGAGCGCGAGCCTGTGCAATTGATAGAACCTAATTATCCCCTTATCAATGATGGAAACGGATGTTATATTAAGTATTTTTTAAGATAGCCTTCCAACAAACAAACCGTATGAGAATGGCTGTATGATTTATCGGTAACAAAAACTTAATAATTTGTTCCCGTTGCAAAATGTTTGGAAAACTTTCAAATAATATTTCTTATTCCAAAGGGTTCTCCGGTTGGTAAAATGTCGATATGAAGATCGAAATAGATATTTACGTTATAAGTCCGGTAAATCAACTTTTACAGTATGAGTGAAATGTTTCGAGACGAGGCGACGAAGGAGCCGAGTCTGGAATTGTGAAACGAATACTGTAAAGGATTTGCCGGGCGAATGACGTACAATATTTTATTTCATACTGTTCTGTTGAAAATTATAATTATGTTTTGAAATTATAATGAAGTTTTATTCTGGGTCGTATATTTAAAAGTGCTTATATTTACTGGTGGAAACATTGTGTGTTTGACATTGATTAAACTAAAACTTACAAATTTCAGTCCGGTAAAGAAATTTTACAGGACTAGTCCGGTAAAAAAATTTTACCAGACTTATTGCTGTCAAACCTTATTTTCTGGACTAAATTTAAATATGTAAAGGTGTGTTTTACAATACAGTATGAAATAAAATATTATACAAGAAAAGTATGTCAGATATGGTTCTTCGAATACTGAAAGGAGTATTATGAAAGTGCTATTGAGCCAAAATAATATCGTCAATGTAATGAGGTTTAACAGACATCAATTTCACAAATATATGTATTTTGAATATTCTCCAATCGATAACATAACATACCTATTGTCACGCTACCACGATTTAGTTACTCAAAAATTAGTCAATACAAAATTGTTATACGATACGAGGAAGTTATTGATAATGCTGGAACATGGATGAAAAGCCATTAAGTTAAATTAAGAAATGAACAGTTTCAGTCTCAGAACTCTACTAACCTATCCAGATTATTTTGGACACTTTGAGAGTCATTTTTACTTTTCGCTTTTTAAAAATGATTTTCTCCATGAAATAACGTGGTTGCTCGCCAACCATGATGTAATGGGTTCATTACCACACTAACGTAATAACGGATACGATTATTTATCAGAAAAGATAAGGTATTTAAAGTATAAAGTATCTATAAAAACTGAATTACTAAATTACAACAAGCTATCCCGTCGAACAACGGCAGCTTATAGTTTCCAACAGCATCACACAAACCAGCGAACCTTCAGCCATAAACACCACCATCACAGAGCCAATGGCGGCAGCCAGACAAACGGCAGTGCCACAATTTTTATCAACCAACATGAGGCTTAGCATCCCAATTTCTTAACGCCTACAATAGATCAGCTTCAGCAAATGGATGAAACGAACAAATGAAGATGGCCTACTTCGAGGCATTCTTAGATGGGGTGGCCAGCCTATGGTTCTAGCAGTATAAAAGTGAAAACGGCACCAAAACATGGGACAACATCTGCGAAGCCTTTAGAAAAAAATCGACGACAGCAACGTTCAAGCTTCCTTAAAAAAACAATTGGACCAGAGACGACAGCAAAATGACGAATTGATAACGGCCAAACCACTAAGGCCCCTGGTTGTCTGCATGCAACGGGGATAAAACTTAATGCATGGTACTTCGGCCCTAAGCGTCAAGGTCAGCTTCAATAACATAACAACGACAGCAATAATCGACACTGATGTTCATAGCCTGGTCATCTTCTCACCTATAGGTACTCGCATTTGGCTCTTGCAACAAGGGTGTCGTTTGCCGCTTGACTCCCTAAACTCCCCTAACCTAGGTACTCTCACTAAACCCTTTGTGGAAGGGTACCGCGTAGCACTTACCTCCTTAGAACTTCCCCCTGTCCGACCGCCCTTCAGGAACCATCAATAGACTCGAGTAGAGTCCCAACGTGACGCCCCACAGTACACAGTATGCTGGTCTACTTCCTATGGAAATGTTTTATTCTGGGAAATGAATAAATGAAGTTCTTATTGAAGCACTCCATTTTTTCTTCTGTAGCTGCTACCCACAATTTCGTGACAGCAATTAAATAAAACCATTTTTTTCAGTGTACGTAGCACATACACGGTCGTTTATTTCCATTCGCATTTCGAATCCAATCTCACTTGCAAATTACAATACATGGTGTATTTTTAAAAACTGATTTAAAAACCAAAAGACTAGTTTTACACGAATCGCCTTGTGCTGATGCTGGCAGGCATTGTTATGTTCCCGTCTCATCTTGGGCAGCCAACCATGAATGGAATGTTGAATAATTTCATATTAGACGTTGCTTCTGGGGAACCGGTCATCAAAACGGACATTTTTGTGATATTTTAGTTGTAGGACGGTTATTATTTTTAAATTAGGGTTTATTATGAAGAAGAAGAGCTAATCGTTCCTCGACTCATCATGGAATACATTTTTTGCCGCTATCGCTGTTGCTTGTTTGAAAGTGCCCAATCAGAACCGGACCTATGCTATTGTTGTATATAGTTATGTCGAAGTCAATAGTTATTTTTTAGGCGGAGAAAATATATTATATGGTTTGTTTATGCATCAAATTCAGGTTAATTATGTTCTACTCGTACAAACACGGCATATTACTATTCGGAAAAAGCAACAACTTAGATCATCGTTTCTCAACGTTTTAAGTGAGCCAAAAAATAAATTTAAAAAACCTTACAGTCGCCTCACTACGTTAACGTTTGTCACAGTTTCACATTACTAACGTGACCACAAAACTCAAAAATTTAACGTGACCTAGCATATGTTTACACATGCCAAGAATATCGACATGCGATCAGTTACTACTAGGCATGTTTAACACATTGCTCTCATATTACTTTTGTGGCAGATTGCGCCCTCTCCTGCATCAAATCGCGAGAAACGATGACTTATGAAATAATATCTACAATTAAAGCATAGTATGTGAGGATACATAAATAAATAATATAATTATCTATCATCGGGCTTCAACATTGTCGCGAATACAAGAACAAAACTTAAAATAGTCTTAACAGAGAATTCTCCGTTTATTCTCGTTTTTCTGCGCCAAAAACCAGACACCTCTGCCTTTCTTTTTGCCAGATCCTAGCTTTACTGACAAAATGCGTCTGAGGATGGATCTGGCAGGAGGAAAAAGCATCACTTGTTCAGGTTAGTATTAGTATATTAGTATAAAATAGTATTTTTTTCGTTTATATGGTAAGGTTCCTAGTTTTTATTGATGACAATTTAAAAGAAGAAGAAGAAGAAATACTCGCGAGGAGTGTTTGAGAGAAAAATTAGTGTTTCAAAGAAGTCCATAGGGTATCAAAAAAAAAAAAAGGAAAATTATCTTAATAACCCTTGTATCGGCGCTATTTTTACTGCAGGGCTTGCGAAATAGATTTTTCTCGCGCTTTTCTTTGGTGCATGAAAAATCAGGGTTCTCTTCAAAAAATTCACCTGGATTAACCCTGCATCACATAATTGCATATATTAGATTTCAACCTCACCCATTTCACCTCTTCTGGGTGCCTTCTTTAAGATTACCCATATATTCTGCTGCAAAAAGGCCAGTAAGAATTTTTTTTTTCGATTCTGGACGTTGCTGGCAATAATTGAAATATAATTTATAAAAGTATCACCGACCTAACACTGGAAAGGAGATTTATTGGCTGTGGAATTATGTAAACCGAATTTGATACGTCGCTCCTCAATACGGTTTTTTCCACTTAGACTGCGAGCAAGAATCAGAATTGATTTGCTAGGACCTAAGAAGGATGGTGCCTCAGGAGTTTGCCAAATTTGTTCAAGAAGAAAAAAATAGACAGATTGTATATGTAAAATAGCAATTTGTTACGAGCACACAGCTTCATCTGCCCCCCCCCCCTGTTCTGGCGCAAATCGTAATACATAAGATATTATGTAAATCATTAGTTTGTGTTTAAAGAAAGTTCTAAGTTACTGGACAGTTTTTTTTTATTTCTTCTTGTATTTTTGAGCACAAGATTTTTCTCAGTGTACATTTTTTTCTAAGGAATTTGTTTTTGGTTTGTAAATTACATTAAATGCTTTATTAGAGACTATGCTTTTGTTTTATTAACAATGTGATAAAAAAGAAAAAGTTTTAATCTGGCGAAATATGTGGTGTGAGCAAAATGCCCATATGCGGGTGATGACGTAACTTTTTTTTAACGCGAGTTCTTCAGGGTTAAGAAAACTTATATATCTTTTTATAACCTATAATAAAAACGGCAAAAATAAGCATTGGATTTCTAACAACCTATCATAGACGATTTTTTCGTTTTGCAAACAAGTTCAGCGAGGCAAAATAAAACGTAAACATAAAAATTGTAAGTAGCGGAATCCACAATCCACGCATATTACACATTCACATTCTGTTTAGGCTTAACTGCACGTCCGTATCTTATAGTTATTTTTAGATAGTTTTTGATGTGATTTCGTTTTTCCCTAGCGATAACGTACGGGTTTTCTAATTTTATTTGAAAAATCGTTAATTTTATAAGTCTTGCTGCAACAATAGCCAAATGACAAATATTTAATTTATTACATCTCAGAAAAAGAGTTAAAAATAGCTCATTTTGTTTATTGTACTGCATTTTCGCCTAACCTGAACCATGTAAAGTAATGGGACAAACCTGTAAGGTAGTAAGATAAAGTTATTTTCTTTTTGGGAGGTTATTCTATTTTTAATAATTATTGTTGTGTAGAACATTTTTTTATTTTATTTAAATTTTGTGGTCTGTTATTTGGATCAGTTAATTTAACAGCTCTATCAACAAGTACGTTTACTACACTTTTTTTTGTATTTATCAGGGGTATATATGAGTAACATTCAGCAACTTTTAGAGAATGTCTGCACTAGTTGAATCTAAGACTGCTATTTTAGTTATATTAAGTCATTGTGGTTGAATTTTTCTTCAGATTTTTAGAATCCCAAATACGGGTACGGGTGCTGTCCATAATTAACAATTAAATTCAAACAGTTCTCCGCACTCCACTTATAGGCCACAACTAAAAGAGACTCTCAAATTCTCACCGTTTTCAAAACGAAAAATAATACTTAGACTTTAGTTACTTTACCTTGGCGGTTGTTTGAAATATAACTATATGGCCGTAACTCGCAACATTCCGTCCACATCGAATGCAATGTTTACCTTATTATCCTTTGATCTTTGCCGCTAAAATCGGATTTTCGCAACATACAACAACTTTTGTTGAACAAAAACAGTAACATAATGCAACAAAACACACATATTCAAACAGAGGTACCTTTGTGTGTTGGAATGGGTTGTTGTTGCATTATGTTGTGTTATGTTGCTTCAGTGGACGCGGCTTAATAATATCACAAATTTAAAAACTGCTAATGAAAAGTTTTAGGAAATTGGGGACATTATAATTATTATAAGTTAAACGAGCATAGGTTTTGTTATTTGGGATTTCGACGTATAGTTAAAAACCACCTTGGAAGGGTAAAACTTTTCTTGTAACTGACTAGGTAGGTAGCTATGACATGGCCAGACAGACACTATTTTAAATGGCACAATCTGTACATATTTCACATATTTTTTGTAGTCTGGTAGGTTTATTTGTTAAATGTATACGTCAATTTTAAATATCGAAAACTCCTAATCATTTATACGAAGTGGAGATGAAATTGAATGTCCGATTTTAGGGTGACTTAAGCTTAATGTCACTTTTTATCGGCCGATACGGATTTATTTTGCCGATACCGATATTTTAGTATTGCCGATACCGATATAATATCAGAATCGGCACCACATTTTTAAAAGATTTATAACCAATCGTTTAGATCCCAGCGTTTTGTTTTGGGTACTATAAGCATTGCAAAGAGAATTGTGGGTCATTTTAACCACTCTTAGTTGGCATGTAATAAGTTAAAGGTAATCCAGGAACAGTTAGGATTACCTCCCAAAAAACCTATACAAGATGTGGAGACCCGTTGGAATTCTACATTTTATATGTCACTGCGTCTTTTAGAACAAGAACGGGCTATTAACTTATATATTACTAAGAATGCTGCTCCTAGAATAAAAGATCGTAACTATAATCAATGGAAGCTCGTTCAAAATCTTATTAATATTCTTAAACCTTTTGAGGAAATTACAAAAATATCGGTCATGAAAATAGGAATACATATTTATGAAATCATTCCATCTGTAAGTACATTGAAAACATATCTACCAAAAGAGAGTGAAGATTTTTTGGGTGTTGGTACGCTTAAAGATGAATTTAAGAAAAATTTGGAACAACGTTTTCAAGACATACAAATTAAACAAAATTTGAGAATGACTACATTCCTCGACCCCCGCTTTAAAAGAACATTTTATGAAAATGAGTTGGGAGATCGCGTATTATGTGAAATTAGGCGAATAATTCTTGGCAAAGAACATAACTCAAGTAAGCAGTAACTTAGGTACCTATAACTTATAATACTGAGACAGAAAACCAGATAAAAGCAGTGATGAAATTTACCTTTAGAAACAGTGGTAACAAAAAGAAAGAGAGATTGCACAATATTCTTTGTGGGCGAAGCTTTAAGAAAAAGTATAAGTATAGAACCAAAGGAACAAAAAGTATAAAATGAAATTAGTCAGTACCCTAAAACATCTGCAGTTCCTAGAAATAAATCTCCATTTGAATGGTGGGATTTTAATAAAAAAAATATGCCCTTGCTAAAAAATCAGGCAGACATTTTTTTATCTGTTCCAGTACAAGTGTTTTTAGTGAGCAAATTTCTGATGCAGGAAGGAAATATTTATTGTAACAAAAGAAATAAGTTGATACCTGAGCGTGGCAAAAGTTTGGTATTTTTGCATCTATTTGTATCTTCCCTAAAACTTTTATATATTATATTTATTTTTGCTGAAAGTAGTTTAAATACCTTGTTTTCTTCTGTTTTGTTTTTTTAACGGATTATAAGAATTACTATTATTTATTTTTTTGTTAATGCTTGTTTACTTGTGTTTTCGATCCTGTAACTGCTGTAGTTATTTTATTTTCAAATTTCACTTTAAATAATGGTTTTAATGCTGTTTAAGTTAACTACCATCTGACTAAAACTAACTGAAATTAATAAAATAGTTAATCTTAAATATGTCGGTAAAATTTTGCCGAGATCGATGCCGATGCACCGATATTTATATCTATATCGACCGATCACAAATACTCACTATGCGTTTTTTACATTTATCAATTTTTTCCGCGAATGTAAATTTTGGTCCACGAATATTCGCCAAAAGGATTTTGATTGTGTTAGGTTATACTCAGGAGTATTCCGTTCCGCCTGTTTCGAGAAAAAAAAATAAAATGAGCTCGTTTTCTATTTCACTGATGACAAATTTATTAAGAAATATACAGGGTGTACCCTTAAAAGAAATAGTTCCGGTTAACAAATTAAAAAAAACATTTCGCGTCTTGCTTTATATTTTAACGTTAAAACTGTGAGTTCAAGCTAAAACTCTTCTATATCCGAAGGTCAGCGGTAACATTCCTGACGGCCATTACTTCGACATGGCGCCCATGCATTTACGAAATTATGGTTATTATGGGACAATTAAGAAAGCTATGCAGCATCATTTAGACAAAATCACGTCTGGGAAGTGTCTAATTCAAATAAATTAGTACGTAATAGTCGCGGTAATAACAGTGATTTTTTGTCCGCCGCTTAATAATGTCTTGTATTCCTTTGTGTCACGGTTCAGCGTCAACGAGTCATCCGGAATTTTTATTGACCGGAAATAATCGTTTCTTCCAGGCATTTTTTTTTCGCAACACTGTTAGAGCAAAAAAACAGAAATTTTAACGAATCTGTTGCTTAAAAGTCATTTTTTTTTAAATTAACGTAATTTACGTTACAAGGCCGGAAAGTACTATTTTGTAGTTCGAAACCTGCGAGTCCTGGTAATGTACTTTCCGAATGCTTAACGTATAATATTTTTTTTTAATCGACACAGGGCCTGTGGCGTACGAGAAATTTTTGATAAGGGCTATATTGGTATACAGTTTTAGACAGTTGGAAAACCCTTTAGTCAGGAAAATATTTAATAACCTGAAATAGTTAAGACTAGATTTTTAAAAAATGTTCAATAACAAATTGAATGGTAATAAAAGATGAACCGAGAACGTACTTTACCGGTCCCTCATTTTTGCTTCATAGTCTAGACCGATAAAGTAATATTTTCTGGTTAAAAAATTATACAGAAAGTGAATGCTTTCCGGTCGATTAAAAAAATATATAGTAGAGTAGCTAGGAGGTCGAGAATAGTAGATTCTGTAACGAGGTTGGAATGAAAATTCGATCAGAGTGGAAGATTCCGAACGCAAGCGTAGCGAGCGTGAGGAACCACGAGTATCGAATTTTCATTCTAAGCGAGTAGCAGACTATATTTTCTCCACGACCAAAAAGTACGAATAAAAACAAATAAAGTCTGTACAAAGCAATTAAGTTATTTATTCGCAATATTCGTAATTTCAGGTGGAGTATTATCCAGTTCCATATCTGATTCATCCGATTTTTCACTCATTTTTTGAGTTGCACTAGAATTTGTCTGAAAATAATTATTACAACGCGGCCATTTTTATCTGACACTGACAGATTCGAAATTCATGGCAACCTATGTCGTTTAGATCAATTACAGAATATTCATTCCGTATCTTGTTATGGAATGAAAATACACGCAAAACGCATAAGAAGCAAGTGTTTCAGAATAAATATTCCAACTCAAGAGCGAGAATTTTTACATTCTATTATCAAAAATGATTTTGGAATTATTGCATTCAGTAATGGTCGTGGTGAAAAATATATTCTATAAAAATGATCTTCATACTCCGTAAAGGTAGCATTACAGTTCATATGAAAATTATTCATCAATGAAAACTGTTTTACAGCGTGAATTTACCAACCATTTTTCTTTTGATTTTTTTTACGCCGCCAACTATAAAACAAATAAAATATAATTGCACATAAACTATAGTCTATCTTTAAATGGCGCGAAATAATAAGTGCTCATTAAATATGCAAAACGCATACCGGGGAATCAAGAACAATTTCAACACCATCCCTTAATATCTATTGTCTTTACATTAAAGGATCTAAATAATGAGCATTCTGAGTTTATCGCAAACTAGTGTTATATTTGAAGATTTACCATTGTTATTGGGAAAATCCCTTAGCCAGGAGCATGTATTGGGGAAGTTTTTAAATTAAAAATCTTAAACATACCTATTCTCCTAAGATCGTATTATATTACATTCGTAGGTACCTATTTATAACATACGAAAACATTTAAAAAATCGTATTAACTAATAAATAATAATGGGTGGTACTATTTTACAAAATCAAGATATAATATAGAATCTTACAAACAAAGCATTATCAAAAATCGAATAATACTTTGTCGTTATGGGTTAATCATAGTCCGACTACGAAGATAAACTTCTATTAACATCATTTATAATAAGCGGTTCAACCATTTCTTCAATTATTATATCTACCTGCCACATTTTAGCTTCTTCTAACACATGATCGATACACTTTTTCCACTTTTCCGCACTGATTTTACCCATATCTTCATTAAAGAGTCTTTTAAATCCACCATTTTATAAGTCGTGTTTTTCTGGCGTCACCTGTCTTTATTTGAGCCCATATAAGTTCGATCGGGTTTGATTCGCAGTGGTAAGGAAGGAGTCTGAGCACAAATATTCCTCGTAACTTTGCCATTTCATCGACTACATATTTTTGAATGCATTTTTATGTAAATTGGCTAATACCAATAGTTCTTTTTTTAAGGAATCTAATGTAAATTATATGTGTCTTAAACTTTGCCCTTCTGTTATTTCGCTTTTACGCCACGCACTTGTCGGTAATATTTCCGTCAGTCTAGAGTGATAACTCGCATTATCCAACATTTGCTCGAACCATTCTTCAAAGACATCGGCATTCATATCTTCGTGATAGTCTTCTGTATTTTAAGATTAGAACATCAGTAGACCACCTTTAACGAAGCCTTCAGAACTTCCAATATGGGTTATGATAAGTCGATGTCCTTTTCCAGATGGCGGTTTTAATCCTGTGGACAATCCTTCCAAAAGAGCTTGCCTTAAATTTTTAATATTTTCATCCTGCCAAAGTTTAGTCACAGTGTGGCCTTCATACAGGGTGATTCACGGTGGATGGAACATTAGACGTTTCTGACGAACCAGTAAAGGAATCGTTGCGAAAATTTGGTTGCTTACATAAACGGACATGCTCTACCCATCTAAAATATTTTTAACAATACAGTGATGCCGCTTCCACACAAAAATAATAGTGACTTTGATTTTTCAAATG
The DNA here is from genome assembly GCA_963920685.1 of Polydrusus tereticollis. Classification (NCBI taxonomy): domain Eukaryota; kingdom Metazoa; phylum Arthropoda; class Insecta; order Coleoptera; family Curculionidae; genus Polydrusus; species Polydrusus tereticollis. The sequence continues at coordinate 142,306,852 of OY987328.1, forward strand.
GAACACCCTATATTTTATTTTATTTTCGAAACACCCATTACTTTTCTTACAATTTTTGTTAACTCTATTCTACACTTATCTCTTACCGTTTCTAAGATATAAATTAATTTCCGTTTTTTTTTGGCCGAAAACTTCACTTTAAAAATGCTGATAATTTTGAACTCTAAAATACTGAAACCCTGAAATTTGGTAAATAATTAACTAATACCATAGGGCTCTTTGCTCTACCCTCAAATCTTAGTTGCAATATACAGGGTGGTTAAAAAATACACTTATTCTGGTAACTTGAAAAAGTGACCATAAGTCCTTTTTTTGAAATGTAACACCCTGTATATTATTACGTATTTGAAAAGCTGCTGAAATTTCTCCTAATTCTTGTATATTCATACCTGTACCTAACTAACTCGTTTAACCATTTTTTTGACGTATTAAGCATGATTTGTAAAATTTTCTATACAATTCAATTTTCATTCGGTTATTAGTAAGTTAGCCATGACAAAAACAATGATGTTGACTTATGTTACTATGGTTATCGTTTTGACATTTCATTAAGTTTAGATACAAGATAGTTACAGTACAAGACAGTTTAAAATCATGGAAGAAACCTATACAAATGCAGTTCTTATGAATTTATTTATTTTATTTGGACAACGTGATAGAATTATCACCAGGACATGTATAAAGTTTAACGAAATGTACCCTAATTTACAGCCAATGTATCTCAGAAAATTCATAAGGATCCAGAACAATTTTACTGCCTTTGGTTCAGCTTTAGAAGCGCCAAGAAACTTGCCTCGACCCGTGACTTCTAACGAAGACAACGAGATTAATGTTTTGGCATATTTTCATGTATTTCCCCAATCTTCAATACGATGTGCTCAATACGATTTAGGTATAACATATTCATCATTTCAAAGAATTTTAGTAAAACATAACATGCATGATTACAAGTTTACAAAAGTTCAAGCCATGAAGCCTCAAGATCCTCAACAGAGTGTACAATTTTGTGAAATGATATTGGTGCGCACTCAAGAAGATCCAAATTTTTTAAATAGGATAATTTGGACCGATGAATCAAAATTTTCAAGGGAAGGGATTTTTAATAGACGAAATAGTCATTTCTGGTCCAGAGAAAACCCGCATGTAACAAAAGAAGCCGGATTTCAAGAAAAATTTAGTTTTAATGTTTTTTGCATGTTAATGGATAATCAATTAAATTATGTAATATACGAGGAGTCATTAAATTCGAGAAACTATGTTAATATTTTGAGGACAGATGTCGAAAATTTTGTAGATAATCTGCCACTTGCAGATTATCGAAGCTGTTGGTATCAACTTGATGGAGCTCCTGCACATTGCACTAGGGAAGTTAGTGCAGAACTTGATAGGATTTTTGACGATCGTTGGATAAGACGTTTGGGACCTTGGAATTGGCCTCCAAGGTCACCCGATCTCAATCCATTGGATTTTTACTTGTGGGGCATGTTCAAAGAAAAAGTTTACAAATCACCCGTAAATTCTAAAGAAGAGCTGCTACTTCGAGTCACTCAAGTATTTAGAGATCTAAACCCAACCGAAATTAGATCTGCAACGACAAATGCAGTCAACACTCGCATATTAAAGTGTTTGGATGTAAACGGCCAGCGTTTTGAACATTTGTTAAAATAGCATTTTATTAGTTATAATTTTAGTAGCCTTTTATTATTTCACTAGTTAACATTTAATAAAATTGTTCTGGATCCTTATGAATTTTCTGAGATACATTGACTGTAAATTAGGGTACATTTCGTTAAACTTTATACATGTCCTGGTGATAATTCTATCACATTGTCCAAATAAAATAAATAAATTCATAAGAACTGCATTTGTATAGGTTTCTTCCATGATTTTAAACTGTCTTGTACTGTAACTATATTGTATCTAAACTTAATGAAATGTCAAAACGATAACCATAGTAACATAAGTCAACATCATTGTTTTTGTCATGGCTAACTTACTAATAACCGAATGAAAATTGAATTGTAGAAAATTTTACAAATCATGCTTAATACGTCAAAAAAATGGTTAAACGAGTTGGTTAGGTACAGGTATGAATATACAAGAATTAGGAGAAATTTCAGCAGCTTTTCAAATACGTAATAATATACAGGGTGTTACATTTCAAAAAAAGGACTTATGGTCACTTTTTCAAGTTACCAGAATAAGTGTATTTTTTAACCACCCTGTATATTGCAACTAAGATTTGAGGGTAGGGCAAAGAGCCCTATGGTATTAGTTAACTATTTACCAAATTTCAGGGTTTCAGTATTTTAGAGTTCAAAATTATCAGCATTTTTAAAAGTGAAAAAAAACGGAAATTAATTTATATCTTAGAAACGGTAAGAGATAAGTGTAGAATAGAGTTAACAAAAATTGTAAGAAAAGTAATGGGTGTTTCGAAAATAAAATAAAATATAGGGTGTTCCATTTGAAAAATCAAAGTTACTATTATTTTTGTGTGGAAGCGGCATCACTGTATTGTTAAAAATATTTAAGATGGGTAGAGCATGTCCGTTTATGTAAGCAACCAAATTTTCGCAACGATTCCTTTACTGGTTCGTCAGAAACGTCTAATGTTCCATCCACCGTGAATCACCCTGTATATTTAGGCATGTTTCGTCTATGTAAAATATTTCTTGTTTTCTTCCCTGGCTTTCGGATGCTTCTTAAGTAATTTCTTCTCCAACAGATGATATCGCTTCTCTCTATTAAAATCGATTGCCTCTTATGTTTTTTCCACCGAAAACCCATTTTTTTAAATAATTTCCAAAGCGTAATTTTACACATAAATGGGTAGTCCTGGTCTTCTCGGATTGAGGACAAAATATTGTCCAGCGTGAGAATTTCTTTTTTTAAAAAGAAATTATGAACTTATCGCCTTATTCTCTGCATTAAAACGTCATCCGGTTCAAGTTTTAGTCGTCCTGGAGAAGTTTTTGGAGGTTTGACGCCAAAACTTTTTTCTTCTTTCAAAAGTTTATATATTGTTGTTTATTACATCATTAGCAAACAGTCATTTTAAGAACATTTCCAGACTTATTAATAAGAAAAAATTATAAAACCTAAGGTTTACTATAAACATTAATAATACTTTTTTTATAATTCATATGCCAGTGAATGTGGGAGCTATTTAAATTCATGCTTGATCCATGATCCTTTTTGCTACCATAGAATTCTCAACATGGCCTTCTACGGCAGAAGAAGATTTCCAGGCCCATTGACGCTTCAACATCTGTCTATATATCTGCACCGCCATCAACCAGCACAGTAATAAAATGTTGTACAATACTGTGGTTGTGAATAAAAATATACATTAAATTCAGGAATAATTTTATTTTTATTCCATAAAAGTTATCGCAAGTTCTAAATATTTGTCAAGCAAAAATGCCTACTGTTTTTTCATGATACTATTATTGCAATGTAATATTATACATGGCTAACACGTTGCAAAAATTGTATGCAAAAATGCATGCAGAATTACAATGTCGAAATTGCATCGTGTCTTACGGGCTTAAGACTTAAAACAGTAGGCAAAATATCGCTTCTTTATTTATTTTTTTTTTTTTATTTATCCATTTCATGTCATAGTACAAAAAAATTGCTTACACACGTCAAATATAATTTCTTTCTTTTTAATATGTTGCTACCGCTATGCAGAGAAATATAATTAAAAATACGATAATTACACCGGCTTACAGTGCAATGGAATACAGCTAATAAAGCTAATTAAGTTACATAGAGGAATTTCCTGTGAAGTAAGTAGAAAATGTAAATAATATAATATCAAGAGAATATTTCTAAGTAAGATGAAACCTAAGAATGCATCTCGAATGCCATTTAATTAATTATAACATAAGCATGATTTTATTATATCACAATAATTTATGAAAAATGTGTTTGCAGTTTAATCACACCATGTGGATATAAAGACAAAGTAGCCCCTCATTATACCTACTTAATATGTTGAAAAGAGTGACATGTTTCTTATGCGACTAATAACGTCATCTATTTTATGCAGCTTGTACAAGCGTATTTTCAGGCGTACGGCGTTTTCCATTTTTTTTAATGTGTCCAGTTTCACTTTTAGAATGATTTGGCGTGGTGTTGTGTGGGCAGCTTAGAGTATTTGTGTAGGAAATTGTATGAAGTAAATTACTACGATCAGTGTTTAAAAGAATCAATGGCGTGGATATCGTTTTGATATTTGCTCAAACGCTATTTATTTCGTTAGAAACTAATAAACAATAAGAATAACCTAACCCTAAAAGATCCTTTTAACAAATTTAAACAATCATTGTTCCATTCTTCATAACTTGGTTAACTGCTATTTTTCCTAGTTGTGTCATCAGCTAATAGAGAGTTTCTTTAACTGGACCTAACAAGGGTTTCCGTTCTTACTGACTGTTAGTTTCATCAGCTTTGACAAAGGGCAGAGAGAAAATTCTAGTAGCTTATATACTGTTATTTATTATTTTTGCTAATAATAACATATAAAATATTAATATAATAATTACATAATAATTATAATTACAATACCAATTTATATCTGTCAAATTTGTGAACCTATATATTTTTTGACATTAAACGTGGCGTCCTTGCGGAAAATCATTGAGAAATGTTTAGTTTGTTTTTTGTTGTAATCAGCAGGAAAATCGCTAAACGGGTTTAAAAAAATGTCCCTGTACATTGTAAACGGAGTGTCCGGAAAATGCATGGCAAAATAGATATACACAGTAAAAAATTGAGCGTTAAATTTAACACTCAAAGGTGGTACATATAGGACCACACTCAATAGCGTATATTAACCAATCAGTATAAAGAGACATTTTTGAATGTTTTTTTTTTTTACTTTTGGATGAGTGTTAATTCTTCTAATTTATGGGTAGGTACATTTACACTATCGAGTGTAAATTAAACTCACAGATTGTAAACCTATCCTTCTAGGGTGTAAAAGAAATAATGAGAGGTGTAAGTAAACCATTTTTTAATGATAATTTCTGATTAAATAATATAAATATCGTATTATTGTAGTGTAAATTTTATTTTATTTGGGTGTGGCTTTACTATAGTGAGTGTGATAAAATAATCTACCCGGAGCTAGAATATTTTCCACTTTGTTTAAGTCATTTAATCCCATTCAAGATGTTTTACATTATTAACCTCTGCTTAGTTTGATACATGATTGAATGACTTAACCAAAGCCGAAAATAGTAGCCCCTAATTAATATAAATCTTCAGATCGCTTGAAAAAGGTTTGTTAAATGAATGAAAATATTGAGTATTATTTATCGCTTATTTATAAACAAAATGATAGTTACAACAGAACTGGAAAATCCTGTGATTTTTTTTACACTTATTATTATAACTAGTTGAACAAAATTACACACCTATTATATAGTTTAAAAATTTAGTAAATTAAACATATATACGTTTATTGTACCTCACTGTTAAGCTTAACAAAATAAATAACATAATAAATGTATGTATACTTAGAACACTAAACAACTAAATAAAAGTATGCTTTGGAACGATATAAAAGAATGAAAATGACGAGTATTATATTAATCGTATATTTATTTAGACATCTATAAAGTAAAGTATGTAGGTAGGTACCTAAGTATTTATATAAAAAAGGAATACATTTATATTATAAGTTTAAATCAGAATAATTTAAAAGCTAAAGGGAAAACTATAACAATGTAAATACCTACTTAGTTTCTTAAAAATGGCGTACTTATTAGTAAGGTTTCTAATAAATTTCGTTAATATACTTGGGCGACTTGCTTATACATACAAATTTTGTTTTCCTAATACTTACTTCATAATTTACTACAGTTATTTAGTGTGTAACAGACCCCCGAAAACAATTTTCCGGTCATATGTCAAAAAATCTACTAAAATGAAGTCAGTTACTCCATAAAAACCGTATGCAAGACATCCTTTTTTAGTAGTGCTTTATAGTAAGTTACGACAGGGGTAAGTGCCAACATTTTCAAATTCGACTTATCCCAGGTGTTAAGTGGCATGCGTTAAGTCGTTCCTAAAATAAAAGGTACCATTTCTTTTATAAGACATCCTAAGTAAATTTTTTAAGTTAGAGCAACGGACAGGTGACCAAAGGGTTTCCTTAAATGTTTTCATGATATCTATCGCACCAAGAGTTTTACGAAAACTTGCTAGGCATTTATCACCTTTATATTTTTGTATTGGATAAATATTGTTTTTTTTTTCATTGCTTCTAACTTCTATCTGTTTATCTTAGGGGAATGAGATTTCCATTTTGTTTTAAACCTTATTGTGCTATATTATAATTATAATTGTTAATAAAAATTTTGTTTTCATTTGTAACTTACACTCTTCAATCTAAAGTAAGTTCACTTAGATTGCTCTGCTGTGAGCCCAGAAGTAGTATGTCGCAGATTCTAACGTAATTTCCGGACACTTTGTATAATAATACAATAATTATTTATTTTACTGATTGTATAAATGACGACATAAATTTAAAAAAGCACGCCTATGCATATGTTTTAAAACTCTAGCCTTTTTGTTATACTGATAGGTGAACTTTGACTGTGTGGGACGAAATAAATAAGGTAAAAAAGTCTTTGTAATAGTGTCATAGGCTGGGCCTTTGTTAGGATGTATTAATATGCAGCTTATTGACAATGGGTATCAGTGGAATAACTAGTTGTATTACAGGATTTTTAAAATTAACTGGGGCAACATCAAGTTTAAATGTGGACAATAAATAAATGATAATTTAATGGTTTTAAAGTTTTAAAGCATCTTGGGAACAGCAATAATTATCTTTTATAGTATGGTTTCAAATATTAAAATAATTTTTATCTGTGCAAAGGAGCATAAATACCATAAGTAATATTGTCTAGATTTGCAGATGTTTCTATATTATAATACAAAATTCCAACAGATAGCAGATGATAGTATTTACACTAGAAGTGTGAATAATATCAGAGACTACTAACCTGTATTATCTGTAATAATATGTATACAGGGTGTTACGTATTGATAGGCCGTAATTCCACGGGAGCATTCCTGAACCAAATTGAAGCAGAAAAGTTCATATAAACATGTGTCCTAAAAAGTCTGATTTTCAAGATACAGAGTGTCAAATTTAAAAAAAAAAACATCGGTTTTTTAATAATATCTCAAAGATCCTTTTGCCATTTTTGATTAATTTTATTAAAATACAAGGGGCAATTGCCCCCTGCTGACCCCCAGAGATTACGCTTCTGGTTTTCTATCAGATTAAATTTAGACCTGTGAACTGCCATCAAATATAAATTTTAAAATACTAGATATAATGCAATTTGGAAATGTTTAAAGGTTGAACAGAACTTTATGAATAATAAATGTTTATTTGATATTCATATATATACGGTTACTATTCGCGTTTTTGCAATGACTGTGCTAAATAAACTATCATTCCCACGTTAAATTTATGTACTATAAACCTCGTGGAATTTATGGCATTTAATACGTTTATTTATTTTTTATGGATTGAACATTCTCGAAAGTTAGTTAAATTTAAATATTATCTGGTTTTTAATTTGAAAATGCTTTTCAATGTGACAGAAACATCGATAAATCCAACAAAGGCCTATAAGTATACAAGTAGGTCTCTCATGCCCAGTACAGACATGGAAACTGTTTCAAAACTCTTTATAAACAAATGTTTTAAACATATCGAAACAAGTTAGAACCTGCAGCGGGATTTTGTGCGGGTTACATTTATTTAAATTGTGAAAAAGAAAGCGAGACGTTGGTGGCAAAAAAAGCTCCTTGAAGAGGGTATTTATTATGAAAAGAATTTGCTGGCAGAGTAAAAGTTGGAAGATAGTAAAGGCTTTCGAAATTTCCTTCACATATGGACAGAAAATATAGAACGGCCATTTCTCCCTCGATTAGGCTTGCAGTCACCTTACGATTTCTGGCTACTGGTGATTCGTATACAAGTCGTCTAATATATACATTTAAGATTTCCAAACAATCTATATCTTTGTTAGTACCTACCTGAAACATGCGAAGCATTAATGAAGTCTTTGCGGAATTATATTGAGATAAGTTCCTACAAATGGTTCAAACACAGATCACATGCCCACAGAAATATCCACGAACAAACAATACAGTGGATAAAACACATTGGTATTTATATTACTTCTTAGATAATATTATCATACATCCTCATATAGATATAGTGAATGTTGTGATGGCTCTTTATTCAGATATTGTTGTAAAGAAGGCCCCAGATAAGGAATATTCATGAAGGATGACAGAGTGTATTGGTTGAAGTAGGCATATTTCTTTCACTACACTTTAATCAGGAATATGGTAAGGAAGAGACAGGGGAATGAAGAGAAGAAATAGGAGAGGGTATTCCTTCACTAAAACATTGTAGTGTAGGGGATGGCGAGTAAGAGACGGTAGAGGAAGAAGAAAGAGAGGAAATTGGTACATAGTTTGCAGTTTTAGAATGCTTATTTTTTAAATCAGGTATTTCATACGGGTTCCCATTGTCAATTTAAATAATATACTATCAATATTATGTTGACCTATTGCAATTGCCAACATACCTCTTCTACAATTCGTTAATTTGTTACCCATGTGCTCTTCGTAGATGGCAAACTTTGTTTTTACAGTTCCGCAATATCTTGATAAACTACTCAAACGAATTGTAAGCATTTCCGGAATGTTTCGGAAACGTGTTTAAAAATTGTTTATAAACAAAATGTTTCTAGGTGTGTACCAACAACAATGTTACGGTTTTTTTTTCGTATCGGTATATTTTCCGAATCGTTTTTTTGATCGAGGCGCATGCATTTAAATGTGTACGTTCAGAGGATGCGGCAAAGAAATCGATAGATAAAAAATATGTGTGAACGAGTTGAAAGTAATGAAATTTAGTCAGACATCTATTACACCTGGTGTTGACCTTTATAAGCTCACACGTGGGTGTGACTCCATCAAGCCTTTGTGACATAATAGATAATAGTAATATTAAATTATTTAAAGTTTGTAATAGCAATATATATATTTGGTATCATAACCATTGATTATTAGAATTAATTGACGGTTTGCCATATTTGGTGTAACGCAATTTGAATATTTATTGTTAAAGGAGATTTCATTTAGGAAATATCACTGAAGAGTTTTGCATTAGCAACGGATTAGAAATTAAGCACACTACCTAAAATGACTAAAAATGTACAATTTTGTAAGAATATGTTTGTTTGTTCCTATACGAGGGCTGCACCAGTAAAATGGCCACCACGTTCTCCGGAGTTAAATATGTGTGACTTCTTTTTGTGGGGCGCTATTAAAACAGAAGTTTACAAGACTCCGGTAAACACACGCCATGATTTATTGACGCTGATTTTAAATGCAGGCAACCATTTTAATAACCCCGAGACATTAAATAGGGTTCAATATCATTTTTTTAAGGAGTGTTAATAAGTGTATTCAGCAAGATGGCGGTCATTTTACACATTTGCTTAAGTAATGTTTTTGTTTTACTTAGTTTCTTACAATATTTTTAATACATATTTGTTGTACTTTGCTTTATTATTACTGTGAGAATCAAGTTTTATTTTTAACTTCCAACATTAGACGGATAAGGCTTTGTATATTCCTCGAGTTAGGGTGTTTTACTGGTTCGTTTTATATATTGGTTAGGTTCAGGTGAATTAGACAGTTAGATCCCATTTAATTTGGCGTTTATTTATCCAATTTGGCACTTGTTTACACAATAACTTTTTAATACATGAATAACTACTAACTTATAACATTACTAACTTTTAATAACATTACTACACTTATTACTTGGTGCTTTTATTTCAAGTGATGCTATTTTGTCATGTCCAACGGACAATGACCCACAATAATTTTGACGTACGTGTTGACCTTTCACTAGTTTAACCCGCAGTGGTTCTCGAGAGAACGTAAGTGTGCTCTCGTCGTTAGAATATCACGCTCAGCTGTCAGACCGTCCAATCACAAGGCAACATATTTCGCACGTTGTGTTCTAATTGGCTATTTACTGTTTCGCCATGTTTTCTCTGGACCAATGGTTAATTTTCCCACTTTGTGTACTACTGCGGTGAGCTTAATCTTCCAGCTACAAAGCACCATATACGTTTTTTCAATCTTCAAAAATAGACTTTTTACCACTGAATTGTGTTGAGAACAATTTCTTGCTAAATTAACCGTAGCGACAGGCCGCTGTTTTAGAATAAAATTTGCAAATTTGGTAGCTTGTCTGGGCGACAATATTATTTGTTCTGAAAACATTAAATGCATTTTGTTTCGCTGTTTCTCTGACCGTTGAGAAATTGTTTTGCTAATGGAATATTTGAAAAGCATTTATTCTATCTAGGCAAAGAGTAGTATTGATTCTGAAAACATTGGTTGCATTTAATATCATTATTTTTATTGCATTTGAGCACTCGTTTTTCCAACAATTACTGTTAATAATTGATGTATGCAGGTAATTGTAAATATTTTTATTCTGGCAAAACAGCTCATACAACGGAAAATATTGAAGAGGTAAAATAGCTTCCAAATACATCCAGTCACTCGACAAAAATATCTGGGTTGCCATAACGCCGTTGATATAAAAAATTAGGAGAAATGTTGACGTATTATATCACTTTTATAACACTTCCACTTATTTACAGTCGGTGACTATACTACTAGAAAAAGTCATTTTATAGTATTAGTCTACATCGAGGTCTACATACTAAAAATCATTAAAATCGATTAGCAGGTTTTCACGTAATTTAGGAAAAAACAATATTTTTACAAATTTTTGACGCCCTTTACCGGCTAAACGAGACAATTTTCGATATAACTAAGTCGGCTTAGATCGACCTATTTTGACGTCAGAAGTCTGTCGTCAAACATTGTACACGTATTTTGCGGACACCCTGTATATGCTTAAGAAATGTGGATTTTCAGAACTTCACTCTCTCTTTGTTAAGAATTTAAATACTCAGAGAGGTGGTAAGAAAGTGGTAAAACCATGCCCCGAAAATCATGTTTCGTCAGTAAAAAAGGTTTTTTCAAAGACATTTTCATTATTACGCAAATTACCCATAAACCACCCTTCAATTTGCATTCGCTGCGGATTGTCGTTTAGTAACAATTCTTAGACTGAGCTTAGACGATAAGTGTGCATATGCAGGTCACATTTCAGAATTGTATTGCAGGTTCCGTAGGATATAAGACATTTAGGCCCGATTGTACACTGCCAGTTCATCGCTAAAATTGGTTCTCCGTCTTTTATCACTTTTATGACAGACATATAACCTTAAAATGATTTTAAATATATATATATATATATAGGTATACTTATCTATCTTATTTATATTATATATATTATTTATATATTTATTCGGCTTTTTGGCTTCTCAAATTAAAATTTTTTGTCAGTATTCCTATTTATCTGGAACAAAGAAGTAATCTCAAACGGGTTACTGAACAACTCGATTTAAATGAAATGGTATTAACTGATGATGAAGATTTTGTTCAAGTATTAGGTATTTTATGAAACGTTAGAAGACAGCCTCAGACATACAGACTATTTCTTAATATAGTATCAGAGGATTTTAGGAGTGTTCTGGAGTTTCTAACTATAAGATAACTTCTAAGGATACCATTGCTGGAACAAATTCATGTCATGGGAGTCATACGACTGTTATGCGTTTACAAGGGCGGTTTTAGCATTTCAACATGGGGGGGGGGGGGTTTCTCAAATCCCAATTTTTTTAAAAAATGGTATCAATTATACCTATGCATTTAGATAGGTACATTTTTCTTTAAACAAGCATGCAGTAATAAATAGAAAACCTCTTACTAATCCGAAGTAACCAGAAAATAAGTTTATGGGGGCTAGAAAAAAAGTAGCGGCGCGTGCGAAAAATTTTTGGGTGCCACGCCCCTTTTTAAATGATGATACTTGTTTTTCAAGTAAGAAAATAAAAAACACAACAGAAAATTACAAAAACAAGCGGGCAGCGGATGCGGTTCAACAGAAACAAGAAGAAAATGCAATGCTTGCTTCAGCGATATCCGCGAAGGCCAGATAGTTATAATTAGGCCGGCGTCCCATGCATACGATTTCCGACGATACGATGATCCGACAGTGCTACCATTGGTGGAAAATTTTGGCGGCAAAATTCATCCGAATATTTTTAACAATCTACGATGCATCGTACGAGTTAAATTTAGCTTAACTTTTGTCCGATGTCGAATGATTTTTAACCACACCTTTCTCGGTTTATTGTTTGTTTGACATGTTTATTCATTATTAATTTCGGTGGTACAATATTAAAACAAAAGTGTGTCCTATTGTGATACTTAAACCACAGAAAACTGTAAACTATCTTAAAACAAGTACTTAAGTAAGGTTAAGTTAATGAAAAATGTATTCTTCTTTTTGACACTCTTAATAGAGATTTTAGACACGATAACGGATCCATGGGATATGTAAAATATTTTCGTACGAATACCAAATTGTTCTCGGATATCGGACGTCGGAAATCGTATGCATGGGACGCCGGCTTTAGCCGCGTAATCTCGTATGGGTGAATAGCCCTAAATTCACCTGAGTATGAACGGCAACAAGTCAATGCGTCACGTTGTGTCATCGAGGCGCTGCAAACAGCATTTGGTTGTACCGTGTACCTATAGTTTTTCTGCTTTTTCAATCTTTTTGCTTTTCGCTTGTTCTAAATTCATGTGGGGTGGTAATTACCCTATTTCCCCCCCTCCCCCGTAAAACCGCCCTTGTGCGTTTATAGACATTGATAATTTAGGCTTAAACGATCAATCTACAAGTGGGGCTAATATTCTCCATTTCAAGCGACGCTTTTGTTCTATTCTAACTTTAGTCTTGAATAAAATAACGACCTAGTTTTATTTGGCGTACTGCTAGTACAGCCGCGATATTATATTGTAGATAATTTTAAAATTACTCGCATACCAGCGTAGTACATATAATATACTACCTATATTTTAACAATCTATTTGGTATTTGCGATAATAATTGAGGACATGCCCACATATTTTTACGTAATTCACATAAAAATTGTTGTTTACCGTGGTGCTTGTACTGGAATGAGTTAAATATATTTATTACTACATTAGACCATAAATATGGGTACTAATACAAATGCCAGCATTTCAGGATGTCTTAGATGGGTACCGTAATAGCTATTTATGTATCAAGGGCGTTACGGGGCTATAATGCCCTGAAGGTAGAAATAGCCCGAGGGCCTCTGGCCCGAGGGATAGGTTTCTGCCTGATGGGCATTATAGTCCAGTAAAGCCCGTGGTGCATACAATGCTTTATGTTTTACCTAAAAAAGAGTTTTTCAATGACTAATTACATTATTTATTCGCAATATAAAAAATAAGTTGCACCTGTACCTGTATACGTAAGTAGATAATGACTGGTGTTAAGTTTGACTTTGATGTTTCTGTCAGTTAGTCAGTTGGCATTTTTTATTTAACGATTTGCTCAAAATGGAAGAAATTCCACAAAATATAAGAGAAAAGGTCATAAAAGCGACCGAAAATCTTTTGCCAGTTAAATCAAGGCAACAGTATGATCGGGAGTATGGCATATTTGGTATTTGGAAAGATACGAACACAATTCTTCAAATAACCGAAAACGTTTTAATGGCATATTTCCAGGAACTGGTAAGTTATTGATTTTATTTTAATACATATGTTTAACAAACTTTATTATTTTTAGTCGGAAAAATACAGTCCGAACTCTCTCTGGACCAAGTATTCTACCCTAAGGTCTACGTTGATGGTCTATGAAAATATAGACATTTCGCAATACCATCGTCTCATATCTTTTTTAAAAGTTAAGTCGAAAGGATACGTCCCGAAGAAGTCTAAAGTTTTGGAAGGAGAACAAATATTAAAATTTATTAAGAAGGCTCCTGATGATATCTACTTGGTACACAAAGTCATATTGGTAATGGGTGTTTTTGGAGGTTTAAGACGAGATGAGTTGGTCAAAATGACCATTGATGACATTGAAGATAGAGGAACAGTCTTGGTTATAAAGGTACCAGAAACTAAAACTTCAACTTCAAAAAGTTTTACTATCATCGAAGAAGATTTAGGCGCTTTAAATTTAATAAAAAAGTATACAACATTAAGACCAGCTGGAATAAAGGAGCGAAGATTCTTTCTTACCTATAGAAAGGGTCGATGTACAGTACAACCCATTGGAAAAAATACCATAGGAAGCGTCCCAACATTGATCGCAAAATTTTTAAAACTGGATAATGCAGAAGCTTACACCGGCCACTGTTTGCGTCGCACATCGTCAACTTTACTTGTTGAGGCAGGTGCTTCGTTTGAAACGCTAAAACAACATGGGAAATGGAAAAGCTCTTCAGTAGCTGAAGGATATATAGAAGAAAGTATTTCATCCAAAAACAAAATAGCCAAAATGATTGCCAATTCAGTTAATTCCGAGGTTAATTCCGTAGCGACTATTGAAAATTCTTTAATAGACTGTTCTTCTATACAAAATAGCGTTAGTGCTACCACCGCTGCTACCATCACAAAAAACACCGACCATTCTATAGTGGGATCAGCTACATTTTCCGGGACATTTCAAAATTGTAATTTTTATTTTGGAAATAAAGTTTAATTTTTAGTATTGTTTAAAGAAAAAATTATTTTTTGTATAAACTTGATCTTTATTGTGAGAGAAATAAAATTGGATAAGCAATAAAATTTCCATATTAGCGCATTAGGGTAATATAAGCGGGCATTATCATAATGCCCGCTTATAATGCCCTAGGTGTGATAGCAGGTATTATTGCTATCATAACATATTCCGTTTCTAAGGTATTATAGATCAATAATAGATAGGTAAAACATAAATAATATATTATTATATGTGCTGTAAATTATAACCAATAAATGTTAATAAGTTATTATGGGAAATAAGTTGTTAATCTAGAAAATCTTTTCAAAATTGCCTAACTCTAGTCTTGGCAGAACAATCAAATTGGCTGCCTTATTGGGCGTCAATTTGGGTAGTAATATTACCGTGCGGGCAGGATTTCGTAGTAGATACAGTACTATGGACCATTTGCAAACTCTACGCACCATAATAGAGAAAACAACTGAATACAACGTACCCATACATCTGGCATTTATGGATTTCCATAAAGCGTTTGACTCAATCGAAACATGGTCCTTCCTAAATGCCATGAATAATGCCAGAATCGACTCAAGATACAATGCAATTACAAAGGATATATATAGAAACATAAAAACGTCCAAAATAAACCTAAATAGAGGAGTCCGACAAGGTGACACGATATCACCAAAACTGTTTACTCTTGCACTGGAAGAGATATTTAAAGAAATGGATTGGGAACAAAAAGGCTTGAAAATCGACGGATCGTACCTGAGTCACTTACGCTTCGCGGACGACATTGTTCTCATCTCCACAGATCCAGAAGAGCTAAAGGAAATAATGGAACAATTAAATGAAACATCAAGAAAAATAGGGCTAAAAATGAACATCAATAAAACCAAGTTCATGTCACCCAATCACATTCAATTATCACTATCTAACGAAATTATCGAAAACGTTGTCGAATACGTATACCTAGGTCACCTCATTAAACTAGGAAAAGAAAATCAAAAGTCGGAAATAACGCGAAGAGTGAGGCTAACATGGGCAGCTTTTGGAAAACTAAAGTATGTTATAGGAAATCCAGATATTCCAATACATTTAAAACGCAGAGTTTATGACATGTGCATCTTGCCGGTGGCAACATATGGCCTCGAAACAATGTCAATCACAAAGGGTAGTGCAGATCTATTGAAGAGAACACAAAGGGCAATGAAACGGGCAATGCTTGGACTCTGAGTGATTCACTGGCGCCCCAGAGAAACAAAAAGAAATAAAGGAAGACCGCAGAGACCTTGGCTGGATGATATCAGGGAGGTCGCTGGTAGAAACTGGGTACAACTAGCGCAAAATCGACAGGAATGGAAAAGACTTGGAGAGGCCTATGTTCAGGAGTGGACCAGATAAGGCTGACGAAGAGAGGGATTACCGTGCGAGCAAAAATTATTATCATCAACACCAGCATTATGAATCAATCAGTTATTCCGTCATCTTTAACAGTCGTTACAAGTAATTTGCTTCATCGCTAATTTATCCAATTTCTTGGATAATTCACGCAATGGGTTTTACGGAACAGCACAAAAATTTATGGTTGAAGCGTACTTCCGAAACGGGGTTAGACTAAATGGTGAGTAGCAATGTGCATGGACGATTTCCGTAAAAATTTACTGCTGGGGATTTTTATCATTGCCTGAGATGAACCGTGCCTTTGTTTAGGGGAACAGGTTCTACACAACATAAAAAAGGAGCCCAAAGAGCATCTGTAAGAACAGAAGAACTTGTTTCAAACGTTTGTAAAATAATGCAAGATACACCAACAAATGTGTAAGCCTGCCTCAAGATCTTATGAAACATGCAGGACTATATGGTTCCACCTCACCGGTTATCTGAATTCTCAGAGTACACGCATTACCATTACCCATTAAACCCTCAAAAAATTGTTATTTGGTTGCCTGTTCCTCGAAGAAGAATTGTTGGTTCTATCTTTTCCATGAAACAGTTACAGCACGGCAGTATAGGGACAATGTTTTGAATCCATTTGTGAAGCATTTACATGACGATACGTTTTGGGTATTTTCATCAGGACGGTGCAACCGCCCATACATCCTGCGAAACTATTAACTACTTACACAATTTTTTCGACGACAGATTGATCGGCTTTCAAACAAACATTAAATTCCCACCGAGATCACCTTATTTAACGGTTATGGATTACTTCATTTTTCTTCATTTAAACAACAATATTTTTAAACACCAACCCACAAATTTTGTGGTGGGCGATTATGGTTTGAGCCAGAGAAACGAAAGAGGTGAAAGGCTAATCCAGTTCTGCGAAGAAAACAATCTAGTCATTGCAAGCACGTGGTACAAACTTCCACCTAGGTGGCTATATACCTAGAGATCACCTCAGGACAACCAACAAAATATTGTTCGGAATCAGATAGACTTCATTGCGATCAATCGCAGATTCAGGAACGCTATTACCAGGGTCACTACACTCCCGGGTGCTGATATTGAATCCGACCATAACCCACTCTGTGCAAACGTTGAGATGAGATTAGCTAAGGCTAAAGAAAGAAAAGCCCGAAGGATGGCCGACCCTGGGCTACTCAGGAACGACGAAATAAGGCTGGAATATGGACAACATTAAAACAGAAAACTTGTCAAAATCGCTGACAGGGATGACATAGAAGAGCAGTGGTCTAACATCAAGAACGCCTTTGAAAACTCAAAGAATACGTATCTACTGAGAGAAAGGACAGCATGCAGAAACGAGTGGATGACAGGGGTGATCCTAGAACTCATGGAAAACCGCAGGCAGTATAAAAACCAAAACGACGTTAATGGATATTGAGAAACCCAAAGGACTGTTCGTAACAAAATAAGAATAGCAAAGGAAAAGTGGTTGGCCGATCGTTGCTGGTAAGCAGAAAATTTAAATCACGTTGGTGACGGCTTCCGCCTCCACAAAAAGGTAAAGGAAGTAGCTGGACAATATAAGAAGACATTGATAAACCACTTAAGGGATTAAAACAATGAGATCATACTAGACCCTGAAAAACTGTTGGAAACGTGAACAACTTACACAGCTAGCCTATTTGACGACGACAGGCTACAGAGCGCACCGTTCCCAGACAGCAACCCACCATCTGGGCCGAGTATATTAGAAAGCGAAATCCTTTATGCCATGAAAGTATCGAAAAACAATAAGGCTCCAGGACCGGACAACATGCTATCAAAGACGTTCCACCTAATAAGCGAACAGAATATCAAAATGTTAGTGAATTTTTTTAATGATATGTACGATTCTGGATGCCTCCCCAAAGGCTGGCCTCACTCAACATTTATAGCTCTACCAAAGTCAAATAATGCTAAAAGGTGTAAAGACTATCGTCTCATAAGTCTAATGAGCCACTTTTTGAAGCTACTTCTACGAATATTGCATACCAGGCTGTTCAGGAGATATGAAGAAGTCAGTGGATCCAGCCAACTCGGTTTTAAAAGGGGATTCGGTACCGGAGAAGCCATCTTCAGTCTTTGCACCTTGGTACAGAACTGCCTTGACCAACGAAAAAACGTCTTCATATGTTTTGTCGACTATGAAAAGGCCTTTGACAATATTAGACATGACCTCTTAACGGCGTACCTTCGGGATCTGGGCCTGGACGATAAGGATATAACATTTATAGCCAACATGTATTGGAACCAAATAGCGGAAATATGCCTACATGACTTAACAACATCAGAAGAGTTTGAAATAAAGAAGGGGTGAGGCAAGGTTGTATTTTGTCCTTGATGTTGTTTAACCTGTATGCGGAAAGAGTCTTTGCAAATGCAGTCTCTGAAAGTCCCAGGGGCATCAAAATCCGTGAACCTACATAAACAACATACGGTAAGCAGACGATACCGCAATCATAACCGATGATGCAGACGATATGCTAACACTCCTGATTGCTCTTAGTGAGACAAGCCAAGGATCAGGCCTAAAAATCAACACCGACAAAACGAAGTTCATGGTCATATCTAGAGATGATTTCCCCGACGTCAATTTACAGTTGAACGGTGAGCGAATTCAGGCTAATGTTTTGAGAGATGTTTAAAATAAGCAAAGAACCTTTTCATTGCTAATATTCTTGATTCCCTTTACACCAATCTTTCAGTCTTGCATAGGTTTGCTCGTACGTATGTCTTGATTTTTCGGGAGTTTAAGGAGTAGAAAACCTTTTGCGCAATGCTATCCATCTATATCCGAAAAGATACTCTTTGAATCAGCCATGTTAATATCCTTTTCCACTAAAGCTGAACGTATTGCACAAAATTGGAGGCCAATAAAGAAGTTGCCAAAGTCAAAATTGGAACAATCATGAACTAGCGCGGTTACCATGACTTTAGCTAATACGAACACCTGATAATTTTACATATGATATTTTAGGGTAAATCGAATCTATGCAAATAAAATATATTTGAACCGTCGTCGCAGATAGAAATTTTCAATGATGCCCAACGTTGCCAATGAAACGCGTGTAACTAAAGCACTCGGCTAACGCCTTGGAAATATTTCGAAGCTTACTACGAAGTGTTTTTTTTTTTATCTTTTGTTACAACTTTTGACGCTGTATACAACAAAAAAAATTGAAACAATGAGAGGTATTTGTTGCATACATTTACGTTTCTAAAAATATTAGTTCGCTGGAGCTAATACCCGCCCTATGGCTACGCCATAGCTACAATAAAATTATTATGCTATAAAAATTAAAACTAAACTTAGAAGCGTCGAAGCCATATGTTTTTCTACATAATTAAACTGATTTGTAAGCACCAATTAAAAAAAAAACAGAACTAATGTAATTTCAATAATGGCAAAAAGCACACAGTATATTCGTTAAATAATTATTTTAAACCGCATTCCAAGACCATTAGACTGTAACGAATCCAAGCCGTGAAAATACGCTTCGTATCAGGTCAGACGAAAAATGCATTGTTTTGTGGTGATGGATGGAGGCTTTTTAAATTTCGAAGGGGATTGATATTGCCGGATTAAACGTCTGATTGGTTTTTAATGATTCCAGTATCGAAAATCCTTCTCGGAATGTTGAGACGGGATGGTGTCAGTAACACCTTATCGACAAGCCAAATTTGTTATTAAAATCGCGACTATAAATTTTAGGATTTACCTACCTGATTCAAGTTTAAGGATCAATTTGTTTAATGTCATGTTTTATATGCGTTCTTTAATTTCTCGGTAGCAGCACCCATGCTGTCTATACTCTGTTGCTTAATGTCAGAGAGTAGTAAAATGTAAATTTGCAATGACAGGACCAATTAGGCGGGGTAGATATTTAAGACCTACACACCCCCAAATCGTTCCTAAATTAGGGTCACCCTAATTTGCATACAATAGAAAGACGAGTTTGGTGAATGAATTTAATGTGACAGAGGCGTTATTGCAGGTAGTTTATTAAAATAATAAGTATAATAATAATTATACTTGATTATAATTATAGAGATATTAATTATTCTAATATTAAGTAGATAAAAACTTATATAGAAGTAAGAATAATATGAAAATAGATATGTTAGAATAAATACTAATATTTATCAAAAAGATCTATTATGTACAATACAACAACTTAATTTTTAAATATTAGTAATCATGTTCCGAGTAGTCCGATGAACTATCGTCGTTGGGGTCCAGAGAAATACTAAGGGGCTCTACAGTGCTTACTAGCATGTTATCAGTGTCCCACATTCCTTCATCTATTTCAATCACATGTTCGACACACTTACTCCATTTTTCACAATCAACTGTCTTTATTCCCTCTTGCAAAAGGTTTCCAACGTCTCTCATTTTAAAACTGGTGTTATGCCTTGCTACAAACTCTTTTACTTGCGCCCACACCAATTCTATGGGGTTTAGTTCACAGTGATATGGCGGAAGGCGAAGTACCGTTATATTTCGTTTTGAAGCGATTTTGTCGACAACAAATTTCGTACAATTCAATCTGTATTGAGAACACTTTTTTGCTTAATTAACCGTAGCGCCAGGCCGCTATTTTAGGATGATATTTGCAAATTTTGTTGTTTGTCTGGACGAAAATATTATTCATTCTAAAAACATTAAATGCATTTTGTTTCTCTGACCGTTGAGGAATTGTGTTGTAATGGAATATTTAAAAAGCAGTTATTTTATCTAAACAAAAAGTAGTATTTATTCTGAAAACATTGGTTGCATTTAATTTCATTATTTTTATTGCATTTGAGCAATCGTTTCTCCAACAAAGGTTTCGTCGGTAACTTTAGAGAGTGTGTTTATCAGGGCTATTGGTCGATAACTGTCTGGTTGTGTCGGGTATTTTCTGGTTTTAATAAGAGAATTATGATGACTTTCTTCCATTGTTTTGAGAAATATTAAAGAAGCAAGCTTGCATTTATTATACAGGGTGACAATTTGAAAACGAACAGCATTTAATATTGCCTCTACCAATGATAGTATCAAAATTTGGCGAAACACGTCAATTGATATATCAAGGGGGAAATTTTTTAAGGCATTTGTTGTGGTGTTACTTTCAACCCCCTGACCCCCAGGGTACCTACCCCTAAAATTTTAAATAGCAACCCCTACTTATTTTGCCATTTTTGTGTTCTTTATAAAATTCTACATAAACTGTATTATTCTTTTTTTCAAAATTGTAATTATTAACCTCACAAATTAATGAAATGTATTTAAATAATGCAACTCCTTGAAAAATTATGATAATGATAATGAAATACTGGAAAGCTCACCTTTCCTACTTTATGAATTGTTCAAAATAGGTTCCATTCTTCTCCAAGCACAAGTACAGCCGGTATTCAAACTGGTTTCGGATGTTTTCAAGAGTTTCAGGTGAAATAGCTCTATACTCCTGTACAATTCTTTGTTGTAATTGTTCAATGGAATCTGGTTGAGTTTCAAATACAACGGATTTCAAGTGACCCCATAAGAAAAAATCCAGCGGTGTCAGATCTGGTGACCTAGGTGGCCATTCTATGGGTCCCCTCCTACCAATCCACTGCTCTGGGTAATGATTATCCAACCACTCTCTTACTGGGCGCACATAATGCGGAGGCGCTCCGTCCTGTTGGAAGTGGAGGAAATGTTCATCTAGAGCAACATTTCCATTGGCGCCCCTTTGATTTTCCACCTCAAGAATTATAAGAGGTTCTATAGCTGTGTCTAACATTTCTGCATACATTTCACCATTTAGATTTCCATTGATAAAGAGAGGAACGATGATACTATTGCCTAATATACCCGCCCAAACATTTATTTTTTGAGGGTATTGCGTATGCCCCTCTCTAATAATGTGAGGATTGAGGTCGCTCCAATAACGACAGTTTTGTTTGTTGACCTTGCCACTTAAGTAAAAAGTGCATTCGTCACTGAAACAGATATTCTTTATTAACCTGGGCTGAGTAATAATCTTATCCGTTATAATTTCGCAAAACTTATTACGTCTGTCCGGGTCATCGTCCCCAAATTCTTGAGTAATTAGGAGTTTGTATGGATGAAATTTGTGAAGCTTCAATACTTTCCTGACTGACTCACGCGACAGTCCAGTTTGATCTGCAACTTTACGAAGGGACGTAGTGGGAGCCATAGCAACTTCACCAAGAACCTCAATCTGAGCGGCCTCATTGAGCAGTCTTGGCTCATTCCTTTTCTTATTGCACACAGATCATGTTTCTTCAAATTTAGCTGCTAACTCACGGATGTACTTGTGTTTCTTTCACGATGTCTTTCGTTGAATACGGCCTCCGTTCTTGCAAAGCAACGATTTTCAGCTCCGTAAATGAAAATCATTTCTACGCGTTCAGCAATAGTGTAAACCATTTTAAGAAACGACACTAATAATTAAAAACTATTGAAATGTTTATGAAATTAACTTTTACAGCTTATTTCACTGATTCTAGAAGAACATGAAATAAATAATGAACACCAGGACTCGGAAAATAAAGTACCTACTAAGTACTTATCATTTGTTCGAAATATCAGGAATAAGCAAATCGAGAATCTTGTTTTGTCGAAAACGGCAAAAAAATTAAATTATTTTATGTTTTCTAGTGGCGATATCGAAGACGAAATGTAAATAAATAAAAGGATTTGGAATGTAACTATTGGTAGGTACAAACAGTTTTAAACGAAGTGCTATGAGACGGTGAATGCAATCCGTTTTAAAATTCGATATTAAATACATTTCATTAATTTGTGAGGTTAATAATCACAATTTTGAAAAAAAAATAATACAGTTTATGTAGAATTTTATAAGGAACACAAAAATGGCAAAAGAAATAGGGGTTGCCATTTAAAATTTTAGGGGTAGGTGCCCTGGGGGTCAGGGGGTTGAAAGTAACACGACAACAAATGCCTTAAAAAATTTCCTCCTTGATATATCAATTGACGTGTTTCGCCAAATTTTCATACTATCATTGGTAGAGGCAATATTAAATGCTGTTCGTTTTCAAATTGTCACCCTGTATACAGTAGCGGTACAAATGTATTTCGGGGATTATTTCGAATAAGTAGAATATGTAACCCATCAGGTCTAGGATCCCTACGCAATGGTAGCTTTTGAATAACATCACGCAGGGTCCCGGGCGTAATGTTTATTCAACTTTACAATCTCCTTATTTACAGTAATAAGCAGGGCCGCCGCTACCATGTGTGCAAAGTGTGCACCGCACACGGGCGGCCAAAAATAGGGGCGGCCAAAGCAGACCCCACTGATAAAAATTTATTTTTCCTAAGCAACGAAAAAATTAATTTAAGTTAAATAATAATTATTCTGTAAACTCTAAATTCCTACCAATAATTATTATAATTATTTTATAACCTTAGTCTATATAACGCTAAAATGCATTTTATTTATCGTTCTTTCTTTCATCCTAATCCAAACAGAAATATTATTTAGCTTTGAAACTGCCGATTCTGCCGTTTTGCTTGCCGCGCCGCGTCATCGGCTCTCGTAAACAAATGTAAAGCAAATTAAAGCAATAAATTTCACTTTTGTATTTAGGGCGGCTTTCGGCTTTTAAATGTTTTTGTTTATAATATGATACGCCGAACGCGACCGAACTAGTTTTGAATGTTATGATCGGAAGGAAAAACAATATTCTCATTTTTCTTTTAATTTTTAGTTACCTATTTATCGGCAACTGGTTTAAACGTTTAAACAGTACGTTGAATAGAGCAATTATTATTAGTATTTATCAAAAATATTCTTATTCATGGGTACGGGTTACGGTACGGTTATTATTTAATTTGGACAAACAATATTACGTAAAGTTTTTTGCCTTATATTGTTTTGAAATTTTTTGTGATTATTTTAGAATGTCCGAAAGAAAACGAATACAACTTTTGGGCTTTCAATATAGACAGAAAAAAAAGTGAAAACTGAGGAGAAAAAAAAACTTAGAGGTGCACTGGAATCATTTTTGATCAAAGGCAGAGAAGAAAATAAAGAAAAGTTGGATAAAAATTTAGGGCCTTCAACTTCAAAAGAAGTTCCTTGTGAGGGTGACGAAAAAGAAATCCAAACTATGGAAAAAAGTTCAAAACAAATTAATTCTCCTGCAGATAGTGATGGGAATGAGGGCGGAGCTAATGACAGTGATAGCGATAGTGCGAGTGCTGATGCTGAAACCACCAACCAAGACAGAAAAAATGTTCAAGTTGCTTGCAGTGTAGAAAGCTCCAACTTATACTTGGTTTCGAACGATCCCGGAAAATGGCCTGCAAAAATTAATCCAAGTGAAGTACAATTTATTATTGAAAATTTTTCTCCGCACATAAAAAACTTTAACTTTCCCAGAGATAGAAATAACAGAAAATTTTCAGAAACTTATAATTATCGCACATTACCTAATCAAGACAAAATACATCGCCCTTGGTTACTTTATTCAGTATCACTAAATAGTGCTTTTTGTGTACCTTGTAAACTGTTTTGTTGTGATGAAAGCAGTCGACATTTACTAAACAGATTTAGTGGGGTAAGCGATGACGCAAAATAGACTTTCTGCTTCAGCTATGTTATCTATCGAACATGAAGTGTGTGCGACATTGGATACTAAAGACATTGTCAAAAAGTTTTCCGAAACGAAAGCCCGAAAAGTTTTTAATTACTTTTTATGTTATTTAGTTATATTTTATTTTAATGGACGTTTGTATTTAAATTTGGAGACTTCCTAGATTTGACTCTGTGTTGGATGTTGGATATTACTTTAAAACTTTGAGTAAGTATTTACCTATTTACTGATTACTATTGATACATATGTAAAAAAGTAACTATGCAACTTTTATACATTTCGTTTAATATTAGTATCTAGATGGGAAGGGGGGCGGCAAATATTGAGTTGCACACGGGCGGCCAACACCTTAGCGGCGGCCCTGGTAATAAGCCAATGAATGATCTCATTTTTTTTCTAAGAAGACGTTGGTATTTTCTCAAATTTTCTTGAGTGGTAGCTGGCATTATCCATGACTATAACAGACCCAGGAGGAATAAGATATATGTTCAACCGTCCATATCTTACGAACGGTATATCCTTCATTTAACAAAGTTTCGTCCATATAATAGATATTCCTGTTTTCCCTTCGAAACAGTCTAACGAAGCCTTTAGAACTTCCAATATGGGTTATAATAAGTCGATGTTCTTTTTCAGATAGCGGTCTTAATCCTGTGGGCAATCCTTCCAAAAAGGCTTGCCTTGAACTTTTAATATTTTCATCCATATATATGGTTGTTTTCCCAACGTTAAGCATATCTGCTGTAAATTGCACTGCATTGTCAACACTCAAATCCGCATTCTTACTTTTAATAGAATCGTAACCATTAAGATTTTTTTTTTCATTTACTGTACATGGATCGACTCTAGGGCGTTTAGGCAATTGTTGACTGAAAAAGTTAATGAACTAATTATATTAAATTCGTTTCCAAGGAAACTCCTTGCCTTTGTTTCCAAGCCCATGTTTGGATAATGTTAAAAATTAGTGGAAATTGATCGGTAGTCATTCCTAACATGAAATTGTTAAAAGGCGATTTTCTCGAAAACTGTTAATTTTATCGTGATAAAAGAAGACGATATTTCTTGAAGATTTTTTAGTGGCCTTCAAACATGTCTAACTGTTTAGTCGACAGTCTTAAAGACCCCTGACAATAAACATAAATAAATATAAATAATTTGCCTACACCCATGAAATACGGCAAATGCCACTGGGTTTTATAATTCAATAATGATTTATTACTCTCTCGCATTAAGCAACAGACTATAGCGCAAACACAAAAAAAAAATCGGCGACAAAGGAAATAATCAACCTAAACCAGGTGATATTATTACTGTTTTAATGAGACAGAAGATAAAACGCTATTATTTTTTATTCCTGTTTATAGTTTAAATAAAATATTTTATGCTTTAAAGCACGTAAAGGACAAAAATATGTCTAACTTTTGATTGTACTAATTAATTGCCCCATCAACTTTTTTTTTTAAATGTTCTGGGTTCATTGACCTTGCTTAGACACCTTATTATTCATCTAGAATAGTTACTAACAGGAAACTAAATAGGTATACTTTATTTCTAAATAATAATTATGGTGAATACTTGGTCACCCTATATAACCCAAAAATTGAATATTGGTTGTAATAAACAATTTAATTAATTAATTAATATTAAACAATTTTAAATTTATTCAACATATTTATGTAAATTATTTTGTTTATTTTGCAGTGAGCTGGTATAAGCAAAGATATTTCAAGGTAAATTATTGTGGGTTCTACTCGTAGCATCAGGAACAGTGTATCAAGTTGTCTGTACTTATTATTAATAGGTTGGGTTAGTTCAGGTTCTGTACGCCACTAATATTCTTAATTTTGTACGTAATTTTTGATATCCTTATTCAATACCTGACATGGAATGTCCCCAAGAGCTTTTTTATTTCTAGCTTCTTTAACGTAAATTACAAATTTTAAATAGGCTGACCAGGTAATGTAGGAGAGCTTTGTAACAGAATTATCGGGGCTTCGCGCAATATTACTTCCCGGCCCCTCCTAAATTTTGGAAAGCATTTTTACGACTGTCTAGGATTTTGCTTGCCTTAATTTATTTAGAACTTTTAAATCTTTACTGTTCATATTTTTGAAAAGGCATTTTTGAAATTTATTTACTTTTGTTGCTACTATTTGTGAGATAATAATTGAATCATGTGTGCTTTCGAGTAAGAAAGATGACATTTAAATTGTCATCTCGTCCATCTCCTAGCCTATAGCCATAGTTTCCTGTAGACGCGAATTGCGAATGTTATTCTCATTGGTCGATTTTAGATTAAATTTAGTGTCGGGAAAGTGACATATCATACGTAATATTTTACGAATTCGCAAAATTTAAAATCCAAGCGGCGGGAAAATTAAAATCATTTTAATTTTTAGCAAATATTCGCAGGAATGAGGTCATTTAGCATTTTTTCTTTAAATACATTTTCTGAAGGATTTTGTAATTTTAATACGAACTGCAAAAAATTTTAATTTCCTGGCGCCTCTAAAGCTATAGTATATTTCAGAAAGGTGTAGAGTAATAAAATGGAAAATTCCGTCCAGTTCGGCTCAATTTCGGTGTCGGCCATAGGCGCAGGTAAACTTTGTGCATTAAATTATTTATAATAACTATCCAAAAATTTTTGAGAATTAGGTTAACGGGTATTAAGATAAAATAGTATTGTTTGTAATATTAAAATTTTAAGTAATTGCGTAAGAGGATTAGGAACGGTATATGTTTTCTGGCCTGAAGTATCAAAATCAAAATATTGTGTAGGGATTAGTTAGGTAGTAGATTATAAAGTTACGTTTTACGTTTAACAGGTACCATTTAACAGGTACCGAGTTTGGCTCTGGCCTCTTTGGCTGGATCATATAAGTAGGTGGTAAATTGGAATAAACTTCATATATCGTGCACGGAAAAAAAGCTAAACTGGATTGAAGATTAATAATCTTGAATCAACGCTATGCTAGTGTCCCCATTCCCCAACTCTAGTTATACTTCTTTTCAAGAAAATCTTATTCTTGTACGCTGAGAAAAGTTATATTTTGTTCAAGACTTAACTAGTATTGAAATCAAGAATATAACTATACTTTAAACAATTCTAGATACAATCTTGCTCCGAGTATTACTTATACTTATTTGTAGATTAGCAAATTATTGCATCAAGTATAAAAATTCTTCACGTGCATGTAATACATACTTTCGTCAAGTGTAATATCATCTCCTATGATATAAATCTTTTTATTATTTTTAGTTTAGTTATTATCGTTACAAGAGTCTGCTATAGGTACTTAAAAAGATATTAGTAAATTTTGTATCAAGAATTGACTTATTTTATATAAAACCTCCATCGTTAGTACTTTTAAATTATTACATTAGCCAAATACCTATACCTACCAATTTTACCATATAACCATAAAATAAAATAAATGTATAAATTAAATATAGTGGCGGCATCGGTAATTGGAAACAAAATAAAAATTGTTTTAGTTTTTTAACGTGAAAAATCTGTCATTTTGAAATTGTTTATCAGTTATAGTCTTTCTTATTGTTTTCAAAAAGGTACTCATTAAATCGCCTCAAGCAAGCGTTTAGAAGTACATACTTTGCCATCACTGTATCTATGCGGAAAATTGTAAATGAAGTCCCCCAAACCAATGTCGTCAAATAAGGTAAAATTATTACTGTACCTAGTACTTAATTTTAAATTTTTTATATACATTTAAAGTTATTATTTTAAATGCACATGGTTGCATAAAATACGACTATCCGAATTTTACTGTACAAGAAACTGTCGACCGATGTTCCCGAATGACTGGAGTTGGAAAGTCCACCGTTTCTAAATTATTGCGGGAGAGAAAGACAGCAGGTCAAGTGGAACCTCCTAAGAAAAGTCCAGGCAGACCAGTAAAAGTCCTTGATGAAGACACCAAAAGTGTAGTTCGAAAAAAAGATCACTCTTTTTATTTTAAAAAAGAAATACCCACCCTAGATCAGATTCTAATGGAGCTTGGCCAGGATGACAGTATTCCGTTTATAACTAGAAAACATTTATGGACCACTTTAAAAAATATGGATTTTGTCTGGGAAAAGCATAACCGTAAATCACTTTTACTGGAAAGCGATAAAATTGTTTGCTGGTGACGAAAATACTTGAGAAGTATAAAGCAGTACAGAAGAGAGTAGAATAAAATCTTTTATCTTGATGAGACGTGGATTAATGAAGGTTATCTAGTACCAAAATTGTGGCAAGACAAAAATATAGCCAGTGCTCGCCAAGCTTTCCTGGAAGGCCTGTCAACGGGTATTAAGGTGCCTTCAGGTAAAGGGAAGAGACTAATAATCGTCCATATTGGAAGCGAAGAGGGATTTTTAAAAGAAGGTTTGCTAACCTTTCAGTCGTTTAATACGGGAGATTACCACGAGGACATGAATTCGAATGTTTTTGTGGACTATTTTGGTGAAATGATAAAATATGTTCCATATGATTCAGTAATAGTTATGGATAACGCAAGTTATCATTCACGACGCACAGAGAAGGCTCCAACTTCATCTTGGAGAAAACAAGAAATTATCGACTGGTTAACCACCAAAAGTATTGAATTTGAAGATAATTTGATCAAGAATGAACTATTAGCTTTAGCAAATTTACACAAACATCGTTTTATGAAATATGCCGTGGAAGATATGGCAGAAAAACATAGTGTAATTGTGCTGCGCACACCGCCTTATCATTGCGAACTAAATCCTATAGAACTTATATGGGCGCAAGTGAAAGGATTTGTAGCAAGACACAACACGACATTCAAAATGAAAGACGTTAAGCTACTGTTTGATCAAGCCATTAAGGAAGTGACACCAGAGAACTGGCGAAAAGCAGTCCGGTCGGACCGTCGACCCGTTAATTATAACGTCAAGAGGAGATGAGTTCCTCCGATGACGAAGAATATTATGATTTTTTATAACTTAATTTCTGTATAATGTATTTTTTGTATTTTGTATTTTTTTTATAATGTTTAATAAAAAATAAGCGTACTTAATACTATATGATAATACTATGTACATAATGCCTAAATTTTATTCTGTTAAAATAAAATTATTTCCTTTTTACGAGAATAATTTAATTTATTATAGTTTTTACGAGTATAATTTAATTTCTGTATGATGTATTTTTTTAAAAATGTTCAATAAAAAATAAGTGTAGCTAATACTATGTACATAATGCCTAATTTTTATTCTGTTAAAATAAAATTCTTTCCTTTTTACGAATATCCTACCGGCACGCCTTTGTCACACCATTTTCAATGTTTGTGAATGGATAACAATAGGCAAAACCCATAAATTGACCCAAGCCCGGGTCGTACTACCTGCACTTGATGAAAAGAAAGAATTTTGCAATGAAATCAATGCCAAATTATGAAAGTGGCTTAAATATTCGTTGGGTCACTCTGTAGTCCCTTTGCATACCTAATGAGCTTTTATTACTTTACACCTTTATGAAATAGACTATAGTTATTTATGATATAAGTGTTAAAAATACTTTTAACACAGATATCATACCATATTTTTCCTACAAACGGCAATAAAACAATACCACAGTTACAATAATAAATAATATTTTATGCAACAAGGGCATAAAGTAGTACTTTTTTTCACGATTTCGATCACGTCACGATCGCTTATTAATTTTTTTCGTCCTTAATGAACTAAATTATGATATGTGCCTTGCTGCTTCCGTAATTTAAAAACTTCACAAGTTCCTACGGATCTATAGGTATGTTATTTAACAACATATGAACAACAACTTTACGTCTTCATTGCCAGTGGTATAAATTATCTTCACATTCCATTTTTCAAGTTAAAAAGGATTTAGATGAATGAATAAATAAAACCATTGATTTACAGGAATATTGTTGCGGCCGAATAAACATAACAATTTAGTGCAAAAACTTAAATCACTAGAAATTTTGCAATAATTATGTCAAATACCACAAATTTTGTGAACTACGAAATGCGAAATCCGCGATTCGCGTTTTGCAATTCGTGTCTATATGAAATTAGCTTTTGTGTGTACATGTCCGTATATATTTTAGGATAGTTATTGAGCTAACCTAATTAAGAACTTTATCTGTCTAAAGTTTCAGCTGTATGGTATCGTTATATTTATTCATGTATAACACCAGTACCAAAAGTAAAAAATACAAAAAAATGTACTGAAATGAGGCCGATAAATTTATTATGGAATATTGAAAAACTTTTAGAGAAGACAGTTTATGAACAAATATTAAATTTTATAGAAGAAAACAACATTTTAGTAAATATTCAAACAGGTTTTAGAAAAATGTATTAGAAACAGCAGCACAATATATTATTGAAAATTGGAAGAGAAGTGTTGACAAAAATGAAATCATTCTGGCAGTATTTTTGGATTTTAAACGTGCTTTTGAGACTATTGATAGAAATAAATTATTAAATAAATTATATCAGTATGGTTTAAGGGGTACTGTATATAAATGGTTTGAAAATTATTTAAATTTTCGACAACAAATAACTAAAATAAATGAAACATTTTCAAAAAGGGAATTTAATAATATCGGTGTACCACAAGGAAGTATTTTAGGTCCTTTATTATTTATTTTATATATAAATGATATGCCAAATATTTTGTCAAATACTAATATTCAAATGTTTGCTGATGATACTTTAATATATGTAAAAGGTAAAAATATTTTAAGTTGCATAGATAGTCTAAATTCTGAATTAAAATTGGTATCAAACTGGCTAAAAGTAAATAAATTAAAATTAAATATTTCTAAAACGAAATTTATGGCAATAGGAAATAATATAAATTATGAAAATATAAATATTTTTATAGATGACCAAAAATTAGAAATAGTTCAGTCTTTTAAATATTTAGGGATAATAATGGATTCTAAATTAAAATTTGATGCTCATTTTGAAAACACTATATCTAAAATTGGAAAAAAAATTAATTATTTCAAAAGAGTAAGTAAAAATTTAAGTTTACTTTCAAGAAAAACAATATATAACACAATAATTTTACCTCATTATTTGTATTGCTCTACAATTTTATATACTGCAAATGAAGGAATTTTTAGTAGACTTCAAATTTTACAAAATAAGGCGATGAGAATAATATAAAATGTTGATAAATACACAAAGATAAATTATATGTTAAATAAACTTAAATGGTTGAATATAAGAAATTTAATATTTTTCTTAGTTTGTATTTTTATTTATAAAATTCAAAATAATTTATTACCATCTCATTTAAAAGACTTTATAACGCAAAACTTTGAAAATCATAACTATCAAACCAGAAACAATCAAAATTTTTGTTTAGGGAAAGTGACAAAAAATTTGACATATAAATCAATCTTTTTTAAAGGACTTCATGAATATAACAATTTAGATTCTTTAATTAAGAAACAAAATTCCTTAAGTAAATTTAAAAAATCCTTAAAAATATCATTATACTTAGAAAACAAAATATCTGATAAAATTTATTTAAAAATATTTTTGGTGCATAAAATTGATTGTAATTTTAAATGTTTTATTATTGTTAAAAAAACTATAATTTATAATATTGTAGCAGTATTGCTAAAATAAATCTTGTTACTACTACTACTACTAAGTTAGAAGAGATTCCAACACAGAGTTAAAAGAACACACTGTATAAAACTGTCCGTGTAGCTCCTGACAACTCCCTGTCTATTTGGTTGCCTTAACCAAACCAAATTAATAATTCATAGTTGGTGATTCCAATCTTTTCTACCTGACTTATGTCACATTGTTAACAAACAGTATCACCTTCTTCTGCCTCTTAGTATTCTGTGAATATAAACTATTTTATTGCAAAAGCTCGGCTAGAAAACGTGAAGCGCTATAGATGGTCGGGTGGCATCATGTAAGCATGCGAGCGGAGCTATCCTTTATTAGACTGAGGGATCGCTTAAAATTCTAGACGTGTCGTTGACAATGTGGTTATATTTTTTGTGGAACGGACACGATTTGAAGAAAAGAGTTTATCCCCATAAAAGGTTATTTAAAAAAAAGCATCATAAAAACATAAATGGGACAGTCTTTTCTTATATAGTAATGTCCCACCCCTAAACTTTTATTTTTATTGCCAAGAGGGCCTGGACTAAGAAAAATAGGACTTGGTTTAGATCATAACTATTAGGAGACGATATATACGGAGTGGCAAAAAAGTCGTGCATAATGCCTGTAACTTTTCAATTACCTCGTACACGAAAAAGTGACGTTTATGAAAATTGTTCAGTAAACTATTCCCCATTTCTATCTACATGAATTTCTTCTGTCATTTCTGGCTTGGTTGCCATAGAGACTAACTTACTTTTTTTAAATGAAACACCCTGTATATGATTACATATTTGGATTCTATTGGGAAAACTCTGAATTAATTGTATTTTCACCTATCTGCAAGCGTTTCCGGGATAATGACAGCTCAAGAATGAAAAACTTCCTAATTATAATTATTCCTGCCTAATACCCACCAGTTGAGTCAAGGTGTTTTCATGACAGCGACGTAAGAGGTATCAATTTTGAGTTCCTGTTTAATTTTTTGTTGTCTGATTTCTAATTTGTTTACACTATGGTTCATCTGATTGAGAAACAACAAGTTAAAATTTTAATAATGATCGGTAACGGAAGTATGAAGAGATCGCAAGATCAGGTTTGTCAACTTTTCAATTAATTATATCCAAATAGGCCTCCAATAAATCAGTCAACGGTGTGTCAAGTGGTAAAGAAATTTCGAGAAACAGGCAGTGTTAGGGAAGCCGCTAGATCAGGTCGACCTAAAACAGCAACCGGGGGAGACAAAGCTTTGGATATCATACTCTCAATACATGAAAATCCAACACAATCATCCAGGCCAATGGCAATGGATTTTAATGTGTCTTATCAGCCACTGAAAAATTTGTTTAAGCAGGAAAAGTTGCATCCCTACAAGATAAAGTTGGTGCACGAGTTAAGCGAGGACGATTTTGATAGAAGAGGCCCAAAAATGTTTGTGCGGGCATAGTTGGTAGACATATTGTGGGACCTTTTTTCATAGATGGCAATTTGAATGGCGAAAAATATCTGGACCTCCTCAGGAATCACATAATTCCTTCTGGCAGAATGGTTTTACGTGTTTTGCTTCCAAGGATGTAGTTGACTTGTATCAAGGAAATATTCATTTGGACATATAAGACATGGGGGCTTTGTTTTAAATTCGTTTTGCTTTACATTAAAATACCCTTTTATCTGTGTGCGGACATTTTAATTTTTCCCACGTTGGTAGAAAAATATATATTAAAAGCAATTAATGGCATGTTTTATAAGTTACTAATATGATTTAATTGCAATATGATGCTATGCATGAATTTCTAAGACTATTTCGTCATGCCAAACAAAAGAGTTTTGCCATTTTTAACATGTGAAAAAATCAATATCCTTTTGTTTGAGCGATTTGCATCGTTTTTAGCTAATAACAACTAAACCTACGATTATTGAGTAACTAGAATACATCGCAAAGGAATTTTTACATTATGCGACCTTCACAACAAAACGTAAATGAAGGCCAATAAAATGGCTTAAAAATAATTTTTTTTCTTACTCGATGAACAATTTTAATTACGTGTACGTTAATAAATTCATAGGCGTGTATGCAGTGAATTAGCAAAACTTACAGAATAAAGTATGTAAACTTTGGAAATGGTTTTAAGATGAGCTATAAGGTTTAGGTTCACATTAATGTAAAGCAAGTTGTATTAAAAAAAGTTAATTAAAAAACACAACAACCTATGTTTCTTCCGTTTTTTAATTTTAAGTTTTGACTCTGGAAAACTACTTTTCGCGCCTATGAAGATGCTTTAGAATAGAAACGAAACGTCGGCATATGGGAAAAAGTTTTTTCCTTCGTTTTCCTGACCCAAATTCCAACAAAATTTCTTGGAAACGTTTATTATAATCTTCAATTTTACTACTTCAATCTACTTTTTGGTACAAAATGTTCACACAATATATTCCTTTAAACTTATACAAAATATTTTGGCATAATGTCCTGACAAATTCTAGCATTTTTGATATACTACCAATACTTATAAAATTATTAGTTATGGTTATTAATTTAGTTCAATGACGGAAAAATAAAATAAAAATTTCTAGAAAAACTGTATCAACAACATATCAAGGGATATAAAATGTACGTTTATCGGCATATAGGGAGGCTCAAAAAAAATTCCTTTTGCATATATCTAAGATACTTTACACTTTTTTTTTGTAAAAAAATATTTTATTTTACGGCACCTAGACGTGAGGAATAAACGTTTTTGGTCATAGGTCTAAAACGACAAAAGAACGAAATAATTGAAATCTTACTTCTTGCCACAAAATGACGTAACATTCAACAAGTTTGTTAAAAGTTTTAATTAGAATCGCATTTATTTTCGATAGGAAAGTACGAAGGAGCTACTAAATTTTTTTGGGCAGAGGTCATAGGTCCTAATATATCATATATCATTTATATGAATCTACCTAAGAGTAGCAGGATAGTTAGACTTCGCCAAAGTAAGCTTTGCCTATTTCATTTATTTTGAAAATAATTTATACAGTGTGTGTCTACGTAAGTTGGCGGAATATGGGAAACTTTTTTATTATTGATTTTACGAAAAAAAGTTATTCTTCATAAAAAGTTCTGCATGGTCTAAAACCGAATATGCAACCATCAGATATCAAGATTTATCAGTGGTATAAGAGGTTTATCAAAAAATATGAAAATAGCTCAAGAGTTAAGGTTCCTTTATTTTTGACGATATCAAAAATTATTATAAAGAAAAGATCATAGATTAATTATGCATTAATGTGCAACTTAAGTTTTCAATATTATCGCAGAGAGAATGTCTAAGAAATAGTTTTTTTAATGAGTATTTGAAAATTATTTGTAATTCTAAACATCCCGGAAGGCACCCTAACTAAGATTTTTGACAAAGAAACTGTGCGCTACTGATTGTTTTGCAATTTTTGTATTTTTCTCGCATTAGGCAATTAAAACTACAACCTTTTTATTTTCAGCATTCTTCGTATCTTGCTTCGTGATTGAGAAAAAAACATAAAAATCACTTTATCACTTACGAACACAAGAAAGTACACAACTAGTGGCAACGTTGCTCTCCATCAACCTGAACATGGGACGCGCGAATTCTAATTTACTGCAAAACCTGGTACAGCGCCTCTCGCGGTTCTAAGCCGCCCATAAGTATTACACTTCTATTGCTTAAGTGTAATTTTCTTTGGTCTTAGTAACATTATAAGAAAACGATCAATAAAATTGGGTAAATTTATGTTTGAGGGGTGTTAATAAATATTTGTATCTAATTATGTACTAAGGCTCTAGAACGTAATTTCCTGTGCAAATAAGCAGGTTTCTGTTTTGTTATTACATCGTTGTAGAAAACTAGACATGCTTAGCCATCCCAGATTTTTGAGTGATGCAGAGACATGATCTCTTCTTTTAAAACCACACATAAGTCTAACTCAAACATTTTGGATGAGTTGAAGTCTTCTCAAGTCTGTGCCGAGCAAGTTTGGACCACGGAATTAGGGATTCTTGAACATAATGATCCGTTACAATGCGAATGAGTTCACCCTTCAACAAGATCGGGCACTTCCTCACTATACCCTTGCTGTTCACCAGTGATTGAACGAAACGTTTCTGGGCAGATGAATCGCGAAAAGGAGCAGTGGAGTGACCCACAAGGTCACCAGAATTAAGCTCGTTAGATTTTTTCTGTGGGGTCCCTTAAGGAGTGAAATTTAAAAAACTGGACCAGAATATTCAAATGGTTTACGGCAACGGATTATTAATGAATGTCGCAACATTACACCTGATATATGCTCCATAACGTCCGAAACCGTTTTGAACACCACCTCTATTACTGTATGGAAGCAAGACGCCAACATTTTGAACAACTGTTAAAGTAAAAAATTAGTAAGTATAATAGGCAAATTTTGAATGTATATTTTTTTGTATCATCCGCCCCCTTTGTAAGGTTACCACTATTAAAAACTTAAAGCTGTGGCCAGAAACATTACTTTCTTTCCAAGTATAAGTTAAAAGTTGATAAAAAAAAATACTTTTTTGTACAACTGTCAAAAAAAGTTGACATTTTTTCATCGCTATCGATACATAAACCTTTTGTTTTTTTAACAGTGAAAAAAAGACTTTTTTTCACGGTGAAAAAAAGACTTTTTTTAACTGGAAAAATGATTTACAAAAAAAACGATAAAACATTACTTTTTAAAAAATGTATTGAATTTTTTTGTACAAATTTACTAATTAATTACCAACTACCAAAAAATCTCATTTGTTACAATAATAATTGATGGTGAAGTTCGAACAATTGCTTCCAATATTAATTCCCGAAGCTAGTCCACCTTGCTGCTGATCAGAAACGCTAGATATTCCTTGAAAAGTTGAGTCCACAATTGTATCAGTTATATTGATTTGTTTGGAAGTAGAGGAACAATTTAATTTATTAGAAATATCAATTTTATTACTCAAACTATCTTCTATATATCCTTCTGCTATGGCGGCAGATTTCCAACCACCGTGGCGTTTTATAGATGTCATGTTACCCCCTGCATTGGCTAAGAGAGTTGCAGAACTCCTCCTAAAACAGTGACCTGTGTAGCTCTTATGCAATTCTTTTCCCAGCCATTTTGCAAACAAGCTAGGAATTTCCCCTATTTTATTTATTCCCACATGTTGGTCAACACATTTTCCTCTTGAATATTTTAAAAATAATCTCTTTTTGTGTGTATGGGACGGCCTTAGTACTCTATACTTGCGATATATCTCAATATAATCAGAATTTGAAACGGTAAACATTCTTGGGCAATAGGTCTTTGTATCCGGTATTTTAACAATCAATATAGACCCGGTATCTTCAATGTCATCAATAGTTACCTTCAATAATTCTTCACGGCGACAAGCACCGCTGATTCCCAAAATTAACGCAACCTACAATTAAAAAAATATTGAAATTACTGAAATAATACAAAATTTTGATCATCTGTACCTTATAAAGTAAATTTGTTTCATCATCAGCTTCTTAAATGAATTTATTAATATCGTCTCTCGATAAAACTTTAGATTTCTTCCCTCGGTATCCGACGTTTTTGTTCTTAATAAAAGGCACCAATTTTGAAAACTTCTTTATATCAATATTTTCTTTAACATTCAATGTACTCTTCAACATTGAGTAGACACTCCATAAAGTAGAAGGTTTTACAGTTTTTGATTTCTCCTCAAAATAGCATATAAGTACCTTTTCAGACACTTTTTGTATATTTTTCTTGCCGCACCATTCACGGAATTGGTTATAATTTTTCTCGTATATAAATTTTGATTTCGCCGGTAACATGTTAGCTATAGCCGAATTTGCTATATCGGCTATATCTGAAGGAATCTCGCTATCACTATCGTAATCTACATACATTTTAAGTACTTATACTATTTATTTAAAAAATTGCAATAAATATGAACAGCTATCAACGTATGACAACAAAACAAGCAACGTGCCAACAAACCATTTCTATAGTAACGACAGGGCTGTTAACTTGATTATGTGAAATTATATGGTAAAATTTTTATTATAATATACAATTTTACCGATTAATTCAAACTTTCAGTTGTACAAAAAATGTTGTTTGTATTTCGTTTGTGAAATTCGTGTTTTAATGGCACATTCGAGAGAATTTTTCGCCTCGACCTGCGGTCTCGGCAAAAAATTGACACTCTCATATGCCATTAAAAAAACACTCACTTCACGCACTTAATACAAAAATAACTATTCAATATAGACTTGCTATATAATTAGTTCTGCATTTTTTATTAAGTATATGGCAATTTGAATATATTATTTTAATATTACAAAATGCCCCTTTAGTTATGTTAGTGATGTGATTGGAGAATCTAAGTTTACAGTCTATAAACATACCCAAGTTCTTTGTGCAGTCGGTAAGTGTATAAGTTTAGTGTTAATAAGGACTACGTTAACATCGTCTAAACGGCTAGACCTAGCAGTGTTTCTGCCAAATAGCATGATTTGTTGTTTTAAAGGGTTCAGTTTAAGACAATACTTGTTGGAAAAGCCACAAAGGGATTCCAAATCCCGATTAATTAAAATACAGGAGGCTTGTATTTAATTAGGTTGAGAAGAGAAATAGATCTGCTTGTCATCAGCATAAAAATGCGACGAACAATGTCTAAGTATCTTATAGAACTGTGACGTGTACAGGGTGATTAATAGTAGACCCATCACCGAGCCCTGTGGAATTTCGCTTGGTACATGTGCAAACTGTGATAGTACTTTACGAACCCTGACATCAACATACGTTTACAAAATCGAACCTAAATACATGCACTAAAATGATGGAGAAACAACGCTTTTTTAAGATTGTAGTATTCAAATAAAGTATTAAGTATATAAAATTATTAAAATAAATAGAAATATAGAGGCCCTTGATATAATTTTAATAAAGAACCGCTCACCTGCATCCAATATTTAATTTATAAATAAAATTGATTAATTAGCCCAATTGCCTCATTTCTTCACTTCACTTAATAAGTAATTTTTCTTTTTATCACCAAGTCATTCTCTTATACAGTTTAAAACCATTGCAATTCATTCACTAATATTGTAAATGGACATTTTTTTATGCTGCAACTAAATAACTACAAAATTATAAATATTGATAAATGTCTAACTTCTCCTGATATGTGATGGTAAAAAACAGAATCAACCGGGAGAGAGAAGTAACGTTTAATAAAAAATAACCCTTGCCCTCAAAATAAGTATCTTAATACCCTAAATGGCATATCTGTTTCAAGTTTTAGCTCTTTAGTTCAAGTAGAACCGTACCACCGTACATTCTTGTTTATATACGATGACGGTACCTAATAAACAAGACTTCGAAGTTCGGCAAGAGCAAAATTCCATTATTCGATGAAGACATGTCTGTGTTTTTTCATTTGGCTGAACTAAACCGATGTGCAAACTGTGAAAATCTACGCCAATGATTTCAACAATTTGAATTACGTCACCCGCATTTGTTTTTGTCAATTGATCCAAGGAGCAAAGTCGATAATTAGGTTTTTTGTGTACAGTTGTTTAACGTTTTTAGTAGCATTTGCATACGTCCAGAGGTGAGCTATTCATAGGTTGTCATACGTCCCGTAGTACACGGAAAAAAGAGTATTGAAAATTTAGTTAAGTAAGAAATTTATAGGATCTTTTTCTATAAAACCTCGTCATAACTAAAAATCTGTTTATAAGTGTTTATCAAAATAAATTTGTAAGCTAAATTTTTAAAAAATATGGTTAGCCTTTTTTTACAACATATTATTATTATGCCACTACTGGATTTTTTTATTTTCTTCTTGTTGGTAACAATAACACAACATGACTGTTTTGAAATTTCATGGCACACCTACTTTTTGTTTTAAGA
This sequence comes from Polydrusus tereticollis, assembly GCA_963920685.1. Lineage (NCBI taxonomy): Eukaryota > Metazoa > Arthropoda > Insecta > Coleoptera > Curculionidae > Polydrusus > Polydrusus tereticollis. The sequence goes on from OY987328.1 coordinate 142,347,185, forward strand.
AATATTTCGGTAGTGGTAAACTTATTATCTGTTTTAAGCTGGATTTATAAACTCGAAAAGGTGGCGAGGTTGAGGTTCAGTTGTTGTTGGAAATAGGAGTTCAATTTAAACTAAAGGGAACACCCAGTTCCATTTATACACTCGTTCATGTTGTTCATGTAAAGCTCATGTAATGTTCGAAAACTACCCGGGTAGTTGAGATAACCAATTTTTATGCTCGGAGTTCGAAATATCTAACCTCACAAACTTGATCATAACTTCAACCTCACCAACTTTAGAAGTGAGACATATTTTATAGAAACTTTCAATTACAAGAAGTACACTGAGCGAAATATCGAGTTGACATAACTCAAATATGGGTTATCCCAGACCAACGCGTGTTGCTAATAGGGGACAGCTCAGACCTCTGAGTTACGGCAACTAAATCGAAGAGATTGCATCAAATCACTGTTCATGAGTTATCATAGCCCTGCAGATGGGTTGTTTTAGCTAGCTAATTGATACTGGGTTTGACGAACACATGCGACGTGGGCTGCAGCAATTCATTATTTAAGCTGCCAGAAACCAATATGGGAGTTGTGATGCCTCACTACTAGGGCTAGATTAACTCATGATTCGAGCTATCAAAACCGGACCTTTCAGTTGTTCTAGCTTACTTTACAACTATAGATTTAATCTGCCCTAAATGTTGGCAGGGAATCTTAATAGAGCCAAGAAACACAAGGAATATTTACTAATATGTACTTTAATTAACAAACACTTGTTACGAAAACACATGCTAGGTTAACTGACATTACTGACATAAGTGACATCTAACAACATATGATAAGCGTCAAGTGCAAAGAAACTACTCTATGAACGAAGCTAGGCACAATAAGGGTTTGGCACTTTAAATATATTCCAACACTAAAATTAGATTATTAATTCTCATTTTCACGCATCAAACTCTGAACAAAAATAAAAAAAACATCCCTCCGATCAACGATTGCGCGGATAGCAAGTCCAGTTATGTGGTCCAAGACGACGCGACGTGCACAAAGATACTAATAACAATGGGATGGAGTTACCGCGCTAAATCGGTACGAGCGTGAATTCGGAACTTTCCGTGACTTTTCGATTGATGATTTACCCTCGACATGAGTTTTTAGAGCACTATTTACGACTTATTCCAACTCAAAATAATTTAACACATGGTAATGAGTGAAAATAATGCACGTCTGGGTCAAAACGGCACTTTAAAATCAGTTAGTAAGTTTTTCCAATCCAAAAACTGAGTTCAGGTAACTCATAAAATGGTTATAAAATGAAGGATTGTGGTAATCCCAAATGTGTTTAAAATGTTGATATTTGTGTGTTGAGGCGAACCACAAGAAGCTGAGTTATTGTAGCGTTTTTAAATGAGTTGTGATAATTCGTAGGCTCAGTTTGAACAACATAGAAACGTGCGTTAAAGTAGCTCTAATTTTGCAACCCACGACATCGGTAAATCCATTTTTGTCAGTGTAGGTATATCTTTACTAGGATCACGCTCACGCTGCTTTACATAGCTATAAGGCAATCCAAACCAGGTTATGTTTGCCTGCCACGGTCATATTTGAGTCACAAAGTGCTTCCAATATGGCCGTCGAAGGCAAACGTCAGAAAAACTAACCTTTGTTCTTGTGTAAACGTCAGTGTCAGTTTAAACAGCGATTTTGGTTTTGTGTGGTTTATTAAGCTATTGTTGTTTAATTTGTGTTTTTTTTTCTGTTATTTATATTTATTAATATTAATACTTAAAGTTTTTTGACCAACAGTTTAGTCAATTTCAGTGGCGGCTCTACCATAAGGTCATTCGGGCAATGACCTCCCAAGCCACACCACCACCTAACACTAATCTTGTTAATATTTAACTTTAAAATCAAAATCCATTTAATCAACCAAACTTTAGTTCTGCTCGGGTACTATTACCTCTAAAATATCCCTCGTATTTAATGTAACGCACGCAATGAGCGAAGGAAACTAGCCGTAACGCTACTTTTTGTGCGTCCCCGCAAAGTCTTCAGGTCAATATTGAGCTTGACCACGAAAATTGGCGTCACCCAACAAATCCTGTGAGGGTAAGAAGAGGAATAAATAGCATGCTATCACTCTCACGCTTGCATGAAACAGAGCTTTTCTGGACTGTCAGCCTGTTTTTTTTCGATTGAGCTCCGACGCACGTTTTAATTTTTAAAATGTGGTGGAAAAAGACGGAAGACGGGCTGTTACTGCAGACTGCTAATTAGCACAATAATAGGGATGTTGATTTCATATCGAAAATGTCGCATCGTCGCCTAGTGACTGCGCTGCCGCTGCATGAGAATTGTTGGCGAACGAAATCATACCTACATCCATTATTAAAAATATATCCGTATTCGATAGTTACTTTTTTATATAGCATTTATATACATACTCTGATATATCGGAATAAAAAGCTCAGAAGTAGGTATACCTATATCGAAAAATATCATCCATGTGATATTATCGATAATATGTTTCCAACATTCCTAACTCCCACACCTAACCTTACTTTGGTTTGTTTACATTTATTTAGGCGCGCAATCGAATATTTTTGTTAGTTTGTTTTTAAAATTAATTAGGTATTAAACACTAAAATTGTCCTGTTAGTAGTTCGCGAAACTGTATTTAAAAGAAAGCAATGGTTTATCTTTCGAAAAACGCCTGGAATTTGAGCATTTAGGCGCTCAGGATAAAAATAAAAGTGGTATTTTAAAAAAACAATGTATAATTTGTGCGATTTTATATGTAGCAGCAAAGACAAAGAGATGGTTTTCTGCTTTCCGTGTTTTTCTTTTCCTGCATTCGATTTTTGCAGTAAAAGGGGGGTTAATGATTTAAAACATATGAAGGAAAAATTTAAAAACACAGAACTCAAGTGCACGGTGAGTTTAAACAAAATGTAAAACATAAAAAAAGTTATAGGATAGGGTAAGTTTTTTTCGTATGTTTTATGTTTTTTTTAATCAGTGAGTTTCGGATTCTTTGCTTATTTTTCCTTTTTAAAAGCAAGAAATATGAACCAAAAAAAAGGTGGTGCATCCAAAATTTTTTTCTTTATTTTCTTAACTGCGTTTTGACCCCCTGCCGAATTGACCAGGAGCCGCCACTGGTCAATTTGGAGGCAAATCGATTTATAGGATCGTAAGGTGCACAGAAAACTAAGCATTGAATCCCTGCATATTTGGCCACAATTTGCCTTCCGCGGCCATATTGAGTTTTTGAGTTCTGTGAAATGAATTCAATATGGCCGTGGCAGGCAAATCGTAATTTGACATATCGTTGGATTTCCTAATATCCACAAACAACATAACCTAGAAGATATTCGACTGTGGTTTACGTATATTTATTTTTTTAAAGCACAAAAGACTATAATATTAAACTATTAAAATAATAGTGAGACAAAAGTTAAATAGTGCATATTTACTTTATTTAGTTATAATTATAAATACTGTGGTATTTTCCTCAATTTTATTTCTCTAAAGAAACAGACTTGGGAAGAGATGAGTGATTATTGTAAATATTTACTGCTACGTTAATGGTTATCCCTGGAATATTCTAGATAGACACAATATTTTGTGTGAGACCTTGCTCATTTAAAATTAATCTAGTCGTTCCACTTGACGTTACAAATGCTGTAGCTGTGGTATTTTGGGATGTACGTGATAAGCAAGGTGGAGATACTCCGTGTAAAGATTGTGTGGACAAAATATTTGCAACTTCAACCTTGCTTTTCATCGAAGTTTCAATGTAACCTTCGGCCACTACTGAAGACTTCCAGCCACCATGCTTCTCAATAGTGTTCAAGTCACCCCCAAAAACAATGGCCTGTAAATAACTTGGGATTTGGTAATTTTAAGTAAGAATCAATAACAAAAGGAGCTTTGCCAATTGTGTTAAGACCAATAAGAGTGTTAATGCAAATCTGCGACTTGTCACGTGATTTGGTCTGAGACTAAAATACTGTGTTACCATTTGAACCCAGTACCCAGTCACTATTTGTAATTATAAGCTGCCTGGTTATGTAATTTTTAGTTTTGGGCACATGTACAATGATTATATTGTCTCTAAACAAAAATATTTGTAATTTCTTCTCTGCGGCAGGCACTATTATAGCCCATTATAAGAATAACCTAAAATTTATATTCAAGATAAACTACATGTATTATGGGGGACAGACGCGTGCTCTAAAATTGTGTCTTGTGAAACTTATGTTCTAATATACTATTATAAATGCCTCAGACGTATATTTCTTTGTCTGAGATAAATGCGCTTTGGTTAGAGTGAATCACTATTTTTTTAGTCCAGGTAAGTATGAAAAATGATTACCTACAATGGAAAATTAGTAAGGTTATTATATTTCTTTACAAAAATTTTTAATATAACTAGAAGGGTGTAAGTATAGTAAGACGGTTTAACAATAAACTATTTCAATTTTTATGATACTATATAATAATAATAATAATAATAAATGATTTTATTGTCAGTAAGAATAATATACAAGATTAAAAAAAAACGAAGGAAAATAACTAAGAAATAATAATAATAATAATATTGTGTTATTCCATTTGACAAGGGCAGATTTCCCACTCATCTGCCATAGCAGTGAGCAGCGCTTTTACCATCAACCCAACAAAACTTACATTCTCTGTATAATGTATCCCTAAAATCTTAAATGAATCTGTCAAAACGACATCAGAAAGTATAATTGACTGATATTTCAATTCATAATTTAAACTTTAAAACAATATATGATTGTAATATAATTCAATAATGCTAAAGTAATATAATAATAATAATAACCATAATACAATAACAATTACAATAACATAAGCAATAATTACCTATATTACTATACACTCAATTACAAAAGACAGTAATCCTAAACACTTAATCATTGTTGCTCATTAACACTTGCCTTATATTGTATTTAAACGTTGGAAGGTTTGTATTTTTTAAAGTCTCGCTTAGTATGTTATACCACAGTATAACGGAACTATACAGTAGCGACACGAGCTGTCGGTCCCTTTGATCTCCAGGGGTCAGTTTCAGTGACAGAAGGATGACGCGGATGACGGTATTGTCCTCTATTACACTGAGAAAACATATGAAATTTTATGTTGAATCGCTTTTACACTGAAAGAAAGTCAATTTAAAGCACATCTGCTCCTTATTTTTTCTTGGGAATCCATCGAAAATCAGCAAAAGTTCGGCACAAACACTTCAAAGTACCTTCAAACACTTAAGCGCACGATAAAAACCAATAAATTTACAAAAACTAAACAAACTACAATCCACACAAGCTTTGTTTACCTTTCTGACTGACTTATTTGTCACTAAAAAGATGGCCGCTACGCGCATTGCGCAGAGAAATTTGGGTCTGTCTAAATCGCCTCGTGTCGCTACTGTATAGTTCCGTTATACTGTGGTTATACTGCTTGGTGACCTTGTATGAAAAGGATCCACAATATTGGGTTGTCCTGTGCTGTGGCGGAGTCAAGAGGTTTTTAAATGTGACATTAATGTTGTGAATAGACGTTCTAAATTTTAGTTTTTTATACAAATAAGCCGGCTTTTGAGTTAGTATTATTTTATGGTAAAATGTAAGGCAATGTAATTGTCGCCTCTTTTCCATATTGAGCCACCCCAGATCTCTAAGTGAGTAAGAGAAGCGCGCTCCTCTTCTCAGGCCACAAATTAGCCTAATACAGGAGTTCTGAACCAGTTGCAGTCTGCGTGAATCTGCGCGGAGCAGATTTGGGCCATAAACCACATCCCCATAGTTAAGATGCGATAGTACTAACGATTCACAGAGTAGTGTACGACATTTCTTACTAAGTAAATGGCGACTTGAATATATGAGTTTTAAATTGCAGAAAGCTCTTTTAGTTATAGTCGTGACGTGTTTCGTAAATTTAAGTTTGTAATCAACGAGTACACCTAAATTTTTTGCTTCATCTATAAGAGTGAGCTTCTCGTTATTAAGACAGATGTTGACATGCTCTAAGCATTTAAGACGGGCAGCAGCTCTGCCAAACAGCATTACTTGTGATTTTAGGGGATTGAGTTTAAGGCAATATTTGTTTGAAATGTCGCAGAGGGCGTCCAGGTCCCGATTGATTAAATGACAAGAAGCAGCCATTTCGCTTGGAAAAAAGGAAAAATATATTTGTGTGTCGTCCGCATAGAAATGAGTTGAGCAATGCATAAGTACTTTATAAAATTGTGAAGTGTATAGTGTAAACAGTAGTGGCCCTAGAACGGAGCCCTGTGGTACACCACTAGGAACAAGTGAAAAATCTGACAATTCTTTTTGAATTCTTACAGCTTGAAATCTGTCCGCCAAGTAACTAGTCACAAAATTGGTTGCATGGACTGAAAAGCTCAAAAAGCCCAGTAAAGCTGTTAGTAGTTGGTGATTTATTAAATCAAATGCCTTTGAATAGTCCAGGAGTACTAGGACAGTTAGTTTATTTTTATCGTTTTCAGCAACTATGTCATCGGTGACCTTTGCTAGGGCTGTGACGCAGCTGTGATCCTTACGAAATCCTGACTGGTGTTCCGGAAGTATATTATTATTATCAGTAAACCTTCTTACTTGGCCCTCTACGATTTTTCCCAATGACTTAGAGAGAACACATAAAATGCTTATCGGTCTTAAATCGTTTAGCTGTTTAGGATTGTTTATTTTAGGTATAGGTATAACATGTGACTTTTTCCAGATAGATGGGAAGGTGCCATTCAAGATACAGAAATCAAAAAGATGTTTTAAAACGGGAAGTATTTGCGGACAACTCATAAGCAACATGTTAATGCCAATTCCTTCAGGGCCAATATATTTGGATTTTATAGACAGCAGAATCTTAAAAATATCGTTTTCATTGACGGGCTTTAGTTTAAACTCTTGCAGTTCTTCACTAAGCTTATTATTTGTTAAATAATTTAATGTTTGCGCATCAGGTATGCTGTTGGCTTGTGCATTTAGGAAAAAATTATTTATTGTCTGAGGGTCAGAAAGTTGTTCAGGGAGGGTAGCGTTACATTTAGAGCCAATATTCATGGTTTTCAATTTATTTAGCTCCTTCCACATACTATTTTTACTTCCGTCGTTTATTTTGAATTCAAGATAAGCTTTTTTCTCTCTTTTAATGGCGTAATTGATTTCGTTTCTAAATCAATATTTACTAAGTATCAAAAAATATAGAACATATTATTATTTAAAATAATTTAGATGCCTAAAAAAATATTAGGGTAAGCCTAAAAATATGGATCACTCTGTACATTGCAAACAAAAAAGAAAAGTTGAGTAATAACCAAACGCATATTAAAATAATTGCAAGACCAGATAAAAATATAACCAGGTCAACTTATTGGGCGGTCAACGACCTCCAAAAATAAACTGCATCAAGAAATTACTAATTACCATCATCAGATCAGATAATTTATCAATAGAGGGGAATTAGTAAAGGAACCTATACTAATACATTTTTTTTAATACTTATATTTATTAGGAATTATTAAACAGTCCAAATTTACTCCTAACACATACAAAAAAAAAGTATTCATAGTCTCAGAATATCCTATGGACATCTATAAAATATGATTCGCTTAGGTATATCCATAGCATATCCATGTCATATTTAGAAATTGATATAGAGACCGCAAACGAAATAAAAATTGAGTAATTTGAAATATTGAGATAATCTTTTAAGGGAAATAAAATTTACTGATCTAAACTGGTCTACACCATAATATGAAAAAACATTTTATCATTGGATGCTAAAAGGTTTTGATGATTAATATGACTATGACCAAGAATCGGCATGTCCAACGTTCTACTTCTGGCAATTGCTGGGTAATACGTAATCAAAATATTACAACCCTGTCAGAAAAGTACAAGCAATATACAATGGGGAGATGCTCCCCTGTTACCGCGAGACTGTGAGGAGGGAGAATACTCTTCTTTCGTTCATGTACTGTCAATCGAAATAATTGTAGGTATTGGTAGAAGTCGAGAAGTCTGCGGTGTTTGTTGTATGCAACCCCGCTCAATTATTTCGAAGGCTTATGATAACGGATACGAATAGTACACCATGGCCGACAAATATCTCCCTTGATAATTGTGGAGGTATTGCAAGAATGGATTGGGTGGACATTTTCAACATTCAACACATAAGCGTTCTAAGACAGGTTGTCTACCATAGTACAACCGACTAACTTTCTGAAAACCCACAAAAACACGCCTTCACTTGCTAATAAATAAAATACTAGGTATAGTAAAAAGTTAACTTGTAAATAGGAGTCAACAACCTTAAATCTCACAATAACACAAAAACCTATTATTAATAAATATCTCGATAAATAATTAGCTATTTAACGCCTTTTCCTTACCAAAAGTACTCAAACTGGAACCTTGACGGATTAATATATAATATGTTGGTATTATAATATTTTAATGGTATAATTAGCTTCTGTCAACAAGATTATTAGTTATTTACCAACCATAATGATTATTGGGTGCTTATATTATAATAAACAAATTAAGACCATAACGATGTAATTCTCTAAAATATCAAATAAGTAGATATATACTTCATCTTCTGATGGAGAAGAATCTCCTCCTCCCCCCTAGCAAACATGCTCTAAGAGCACGTGCGAAATAATTGAATAGTTGAGTTACGCCAATGAAGATGCTGGCTCCAAATGAAATTTCACACCGACAAATTTCGACCAATGCAAGGCCTATGTTTTTATCGTTACCGTAGCAACTAAGAGGATTTCCGGAAATGTTTCCCTCTTGGATATCCTAGGCGTAATTTTTTGACATATGTCACGTGATATACCTAAATAGATGTTCTAGATATTGGTTTTAGTTTTTTTTTTATTTGTTTTAACGAATACATAACATATATTAAAAAGGAAAAATCATCAACATTTCTATTATCGCGTACACGAAAATTATAACAAAGAGTAGAAGTCCTTCTATTTTAGTAATATAAGTTAAACAGAAATTATTAATTTAAACTATTTTTAATCTAGTTCAGTACATTTTATGTTACTAAGGTTAAAAGGAAAATAGTTTATTTTAACTTCAAATTGTAGCAAAAAGTTAGAAAGTAGATATTATTTTATGATATGATAACAGAAAGTTTTAAAAAAAGTTCCTGCTACTTCAGTAATAAGGGCTTAGATAAAATTAGGCGCTTAAATTGTTCGTAAACTGACTTAATAATATATTTCATGTTAATAAAAATGAAGAAGAACGATCTATTTTAACCATATTATTGACAGTTAAAGACATTCTCAATCTGATGTAGTATTTATGACAATACTAAGGTTTGAAGAAGTTTATTTTTTTATATCATTACTTTTACCCTTGTTAGAAAATATACGTATTATTTAAATTAGGTGATTGTTTAAAAAAATATTTTCGTAAACAATTGTAAATAATTGTAAATAAAGCACTAGCTACATTTCAACCTCATAAAAAGTATTATTAATACCAAAAAAAAGGAAACATAGGAAAAGCCATATTTATACTAATTCTAAAAATTGTTTCCACACGCTTTTCTTGGATCGCTTGGTATTGCCTGAAATTAAATTTTCTACTTCTTCTCTTATATTTTTCACCTTTTCTTCTCCGAACCGTAACATTTTAAATTTTTGAAGTAACTTGCAATTAACTGGGCACTAGTTAATTAGTTTAGAGGGTGTTTGGCTTGATGTTAGGATTTTTGAAACGTTTTTAGATCATAAGTAATAATAAAATAAGCAATATTTTTCTTTTTACGAGCAGTTTATTGGAAACATACAATATTTATTGTATTTAGCACGCATGTACTATATAACAAAAAAATAATATTCACAAATATTATAAACCCATTCGAAATCAAAAGGAGTTCAAAAATGAATAACACAGAATCAGTTTTTTGTGAAGATTGTCATCATCGGCCATTATGATTGTTTATTTCTTTTAAATGGGGCAGAAACCGAATTAATGAACATTTGTGTTTACTATTTTCAAAAAGCATGTATGCTCCATTCTACAATAATTCGTTGATTTCTCGACCGCAATAAAATGTAAATGACAACCCTCAGTCGTAATCCCAACCACAAATAAGTTGCCTGACAAATATCTATTGTGTAGGCATCGGACCTTTTGAAAGGGTACAGGTCCTGATTACCTACTAATTTCAATAGTTTAGGTTAGCTATTTTCAACAAAACAACAAATATAAAATAATAGGTAAGTATCTTTATTTTAATCATGTGATTAAATAGCTATTAATATTTATACAAAAATAATAATCTACAATATTATAATAATTATATAATATAATTATATAAACAATATTTAACTTAACCTACTCTATAGGTATTTAGCTCTGTTTCACTATCACTATCGTCTTCATCTATGCCTAAACTAATTATTAAGGGCCTTACGTTACTATTAATTATGTTATAGGAATCTTCGACTTGGATCACGTGTCTCACAGAATTTGTCCAACTTTCTACTGGGATATTATTTACAAATTTATTAATTAATTCTATAGCAGAACTACTTAGTGTTTGTAGGGGATATGTTTTCTCTTCTAATCATCGTCTTTAACTGGCTCCATATATATGCTCTATTGGGTTAAAAATACAGTAATACGGAGGGAGGCGTAAAACTGTGTGGCCAATTAGCACTTGCGAGATTGTCAGAGATAATATATTCTTTTATTTCTGACCGGTATATTATTAGCTTATAACGTCTTAGTTACGCGGGAATTATAAGGGTCATAACTCCCTTGGGATCATAAGAAAAATTTGACATAAAATCAAACGATTGACATCTAATGTCAATTTGATTGTCATCTATTGAAACATTTATTCCACTTTAAAAATGAACAAAATGTTACTAAAATCGGTCAGAAATAAAATTATCTATGTATGACTGGAATTATAAGAGTCTCAATTACCTCGGGCAATTGCTGTCCCTCGGGCCAAAGGCCCTCGGGACGTAAACTTTGCCCTCGGTAATTAAGACCATTATAATTCCATAGATACATAAATAACTATTTCAATATTGAATGTTTTTAAAACATTTAAAAGGTCCTTTTTTGAATAGGTTTCCTCGAAATATATAATATTTTCCATCATATAGTTTTGAATTTTCACTTTTGTATTATTTGAATTCGACACTTTACTTAGTTGGCGACTGTGGTAACTAGCGTTGTCCATCACAATAACACTATTTTTGGGTACATTCGGAAGCAGACGATTCTGAAACCAATCTTCAAACAATGTAGCATCCGTGTCTCGATGGTGTGTATACGGACGTCGTTGTTACCTGCCCGATATTATAGTTTACGGTTAACTTTAATCTTCTGTTTAACTGATGAAAGGGGTACCCATTGATGGCCGATCCTCAGGTTAATTGTAACGTTAAGTAGCACATTATTTTTATATTGGTTTTGTATAACTCTCCAGAGCAATGGTAATGAGGGTCAACCATAACAGAAAATTGAAAAAGGCAATCAGCTTTTGTTTTACGATCATAAATTAAAATTTTTAGAAAGCTTGCCTCCTGTCGTTTGGTTGAAAAAACGGGCATGTGTCCAAAATCATTAATATGCCTCCTTGCAAAACAAATTCATATTTATCAAGTTAACATATTATATCTTTTGCAAGATTATAGTTGCGGAAGATATTTACATTGATTTCAATAAGAAGGATACAATAATGGTACAGTTCTCAAATTTTATTACTGACTATACTGACCAGGTTGTTTCTCAAGTGATTCCTGCAGGGTTGTCTGATAATGATATAAAAATATCACACAATTCTCCTGGCCAAGGCAAACAATTTAGGTTGGGTAGAGTTTTTAGCGGGCATAATTTAAATACATTTATTATCGCCTATTCCGCGTATAATTGCTTTTCTTTTTACATCTCTAATAAGGTTTTCAGTTTTCACCATCAAAAGATTAAAAATAAAAGAAAAAAGACCATGGATCACTAAGAGTGTCAGAACATCAGCAAAAAACGTAAGATGTATTTACACTATAAGAAAGTACAGATCCCATGAAGCATTTCATCACCACTTTTGTAAATATAAAAAAATGTATAGGCAGGTAATAAAAAAGGCAAAATGATCGTTATGGTATACCTTAAATTTAGGTTCCACTTACCTACGAATAAGATTTAAGTGCGTCGGATACAACTTGTTTAAGACCTATTCACGGTATCATAAAATATCACAACATAATAATATCCCTTAAACTAATCGAGTCCGGATGACTGGATATAGCTGAGAGAAGAGAGTTGCATCAGACATGCTTCTTTTATAAAATTGTTAGCATGTCATCGCACCGTAATTTTTGAGCGCAGTTTCTTATGTAACAATGCAAAGTTTTACAACTCCCTTACAAAAATTTATGAAATCTTCCACTATTTGCTTTTAAATTAAACAATACTAACTACATTTAGAGGTAAACGGTAGAATTGATCTCTTTAATATGTATACAATTTCTTCTATCATTTAAGACTCGTTTACACCACCAGTAGTTAGTTTTTACTTTAGGTTAAAATTGACCGGAGAGATATTCTAGAATGCTCATCTGAACTTTGCCTTTTTCCGAACATAAAATTTTAAAATTTCTTTTTGTATGGGATTGTTAATGGAGTATTTGTGTATTCAGAAATAATGACATTTATTACCAATATTATTATTTATTGCTAATTTATTATTATACTTTCACTAAAAATAAATAGCAAACTAAAAGTGCTTAAAAATTTAACAACTGCAAATAAAAAGTTATGGATTACTTAGCGCCAAAATCGTTTAATTTACTACGGGACAATATAAAATCCATAAAGAAAAAAAACCTTTAGTAAAAACTGCAATCAATAATGTTTTATAGAAATATGGAACAAGTTGTAATATTGTTTAATTGACTTAATCCGTAAAAACGGTTAGTATGTTCGTGCAATCAGTATCACAACAGTATAAGAATGAATTAATTTATTTAAAATAATTGATATAAATAAGATTCCCTTTGGATTTTGACACATACGGGTGTTTCACACCTGGGTGTCTAATAATAATTCGTTGGTCTTGAATCTTTGGAGATTATACTCGTTGGGGAACACGGCCTCAGGGAGGTTGTTCCAGAGTGGTGACGTTCTCCAAATGAAAGAATCTTTAAACAGTGTCGTTAAGGGACACTAAGCTGAACTACGTACGAGTGGGCTGCAGTGACTCGTCGTGTATTTCTACCATGTACCGCTTTGGGTGAAATCAAGCAGGCAACCTCAGTTGAGCACTTGCCATGAAAGTATTTGTAAAATAGACTCAAGTCGCCAACCTGCCTTCAATGTTCAAGGCTTTCCACTCGGCTTTCCAGGTTGTTTGTCAGATCATGATCACCGATCAAGCGAATAGCTGTTCTTTGAATGAGAACAGTACCTCCAGCTTTAGTCGAATTTGGGCTTTATAGAACATGAAAAGTTGCTGGGTTGTATAGAGGTTCTTAGTACGGAAAAGTATTCCAAGCTTCTGCGAGGCTGCCTTAGCAATGGCCGCAACGTGACTATACCAAGATATATAACTATCTAAATTGACGCCCAATAAATGAATTAGTGAAGCCAAGGTTATCAAGTCTTCCGCCATGACTATATTCGGTACTTCAACATTAACCTTTTTAGAATAGACTGCCGCCTGAGCTTTTTTAGCGTTAAATTCTAGTTGGTTACTGTCACCCCAATACAGGATTTCTTCCAGATCTTTGTTGAGATATGAGACCTCTTGCTACCTATAGAAATGTGCATTGGCAGTCGATGTCCAAGCATCCAAAGTAAAGGATGAAACAAGTATGCTGTCATCAGCGAATATATATTAGGTATATAGGATTTTTAGTTTTAGTTTTCTCCAAAATATCGTTAATGTATAGTAAAAGCAGGGCGGGCGACAATATGGAACCTTGAGGGACTCCGGCGTTGATGTTAAATGTGTCTGAAAGAAATCCATCCACCGCCACTCGCAGAGAACGGTCTTTAAAAAAGCTTGACAGTCATGAACAAAACTGAACCGGCATTCCGTATGCTCTCACTTTAGTTAGGAGCCCCTCATGCCATACTTGGTCAAAGGCCTTGCTAATGTCCAGTGCTACCGCCAGGCACTCCCCACGATGTTCTACTGCGTTGTTACAAACGTGAGTAACATAAGCTAGAAGGTCTCCTGTTGATCTAGACTTACGGCATCCATACTGGTGGTCACTAATAATGTTAAAGCCTTCCAGGTTCTTTAATAATTTTTCATTGATAGCCTTCTCCATGACTTTTGATACAACCGAAAGCAATGCGACTGGACGATAGTTGTTTGCAGTTATGAAAGGAAAGCAAAATAGTTTTTACAAGTATAGGGATTTCTGGCTGATTAAAATATGTTTGTAGATTGTTAGATAAAGTATTAATTAAGAAAATTATAATTATTTAAAATGCGAATTGGGAACTGGGTACCACGTTTACTCTGAAGTTCAATTTAAGGATTTAGAATGTCCAAAAACATCATTGCGCAAAAGGAAGCTTGATACAAAATAATGTAAAGACACAGTAGCAAATATTTTAAAAATTAATACACTCCATTCATACAAACCACATTTCGTTCACACATTGAAAGAAAGGGATTACGATAGACGATTCAAATTTTTCTCTCTCGTCTAAGGAGAGTTAGAAGAGGATCCTTTTTTAATGCAATGTATAATTTCTTGCAATGAGGCAACATTTCCTTCAAATGGAACTGTCTCGTCACAAAGTTCTAGCTGGTAGACTGACAAAAATCCCAACTTTATAATAAAGACTTGTGACCAATATTTGTTTATAGCGAACGTATGGTGTGGTATTAACAAAAACAGATTAATTGCGGAACGTTACTTGCAATTCTTACAAAATCAATTAAATACTCCCTTACAAGAACGTCAACATATTTGGTTCCAACAAGGCGGTGCTTCATACCACAGTACACTAGCTGTTAGAGTATATATCTTGAAAGTATTTTCCACGAAGACTTGATTCACCGACATTAAGATCTTTTCTGACCTGCTAGATCTCCTAACTTAATCCCTCTTGATTAATTCTTATAGGGTCACTTAAAACAGAAGATTTACCAGCAAGGGCCGTTTTAAGATGTTGATCATTTGGAGAGGATCATTTCTGACGCCTGCCAGAAAATTACTTCAGATATAATAAGGAATGCATTACGGGAATCTCATAATAGAACGATTAAATATTTTGAGAGAGAGGGTGGATATGTCGAGGCATTAGTGGAATCAGTTAAAAGTTAATTTAACTTATTTCTGTTATTGTTAGTTAAACAACTTATTATTTGTAATAATTTTCCTCTTCAAAATAAATTATTGTTATGCATTTGTTGCTTATTTAAATTTTAATAAACAAGAAAGAAATGTTCGGTATCGAAATTTACAAAATTTAAAGTAATTTTATGTTTTCAGATGGAAACAATATGTGGAAAATTTGTTAAAAATATCAAAACCTGATTTCTTTTGGTAGATAGATACAATTTCATATCTGAATGTAGTTTTCAATTTTGATCAATTTTTTTTATAACAATTTTCGATATTGCCAATAATAAGGGCGGCGGAACTTTCGGCCCCATATTGGGTAAGGTACCTGCTAGAAATTTTAGGTCAAGTAATCTTGCAAGAAATTTCGGCCCCAAACATTGCAGGTAATGCGAATTGAACCAAAAAGGTGGATTAGATGCCGTGTTAGCGCTGTTTAACCAATATAAGTCTATAAAAGGGGCAAACAATTAATAATAATATTCCCCGGTGAACTTGAAAAAGGCGAATTGGAACCAAAAAGGTGGATTAGATGCCGTGTTAGCGCTGTTTAACCAATATAAGTCTATAAAACCGCATTAGCCGAGTTGCAGGTCAAAAATTGAGTTAGTTCAGGTTAGTTGCATTTTCATTTTATAAATGATTCAAAACACAAAAGATCATAAAAAAATTAAAATGTTATAACGTTAGACCATTGGGGCCGAAAATGCCTGTAATAAAAACATGACCCTTCCATCCCGGGGCCGAAAGTTCCTGTCAAAATCGGGCTGCTATCTGGCCGGGGCCGAAATTTCCTACGCCCAATAATAATGGTACCTATTTACTCGCTTGAACAAAATTCATATTGTTTGACAATACGACTGCAAAAATTTGATACCTGATATGGCAACAGGACGGGACACTACCTCATAGCTTTATATGAAAAGAATCTATTTTTTTCGGAAATTAACAAGAATAAACATAATAAACTATACCTATATCCATGCCATATGTCAAAAGATGGCGAGTAGAATAGAGGCTAAACTTAGAGAATTCGGTCATGTTAGAAATTTTCCTAAATCTGATCATCCTGCCCTAGATGAAAATGAACAACTTCGCACAACTTCGTACAACAACGTATTGCTTTCCTTGGAAGAAAATCCATCTACTCCTCTGTCGCACATTGGGGCCAATTGCCGCCCAAGCCACATGCGGAAATCTGTTGTTCATCGAATAGTTCAAAAGCACAAATAATATCACCCATACAAAGTTATTCTAGTTAAGATGATTTCAATTGGCGGAATGAGTTTTTTGAACGCCAGGGTTGAAAGGATTTGAATCAATTGATTTAAATCACTTGATTTTTTTCAATTTAAATCATGATTAAAATCAAAATTTCTGATAAGTTATAATTAAGAGAAAATAAAAACTTTCAGTTTTAGTTAATGGTTTATTATATTAAAAAAATAAAACCAATGTACCTAAATAATGTTGATTTTAGTTAATTGTAGTGCTTGTACAAAAAAAACTAATTTTGCAGCCTTTTCCATTCCTAATCGATTTCTGAGTTTGGAATGGACTAAACCACTATTTGGATCTAATTCTTTAACAGCTTTTAAAGCTATATGTTTTTCACTCTCTGTTCATGTTTGCTGAGTTTTTGTTGAGTCAAGAAGATATGCCAACAAAACAAATAATATGAGGTTTGTTCATAACGCCTCTTAAATTTTTTCAGTTGATTTAAAGCTATGTCCGTTTTGTCAAAATGAGTTAGGACGGACGCATCTTTATATAAACAGTGGAGGTTTTTTTTTGTTCTGACAGGAATTTGCAGCTCTGAGCGTTTTTCGACAGGAACTATCTTCATTAAAATTTGAATAACGGTGGGAATAAAGTCAAAAACGTGTTGAAAATAGCAACTTATTTAAGTATAGGAAAAAATAAAAATTGAAAAAGAAAATCTAAAAAATCTTGATTTTTTTCAACCCTGGTGAACGCATGCAAAATTTGTGCACTCTAAATAATAATTTAGTAAAAGATATTACTTTTTCGATGAAGCTACACTCTGTTTGAATGGTAATGTGAACAGACAAAATTGTCGTTATTGGGCAACAGAAAATCCGCATTGGATGATAGAGGTTCACATCGAATGACCTGCTAGGTCACCAAACCTAACTCCGCTGGACTTTTGTGGGGTTACCTCAAATCGAGAGTATTTGTTGATAGTCCAAACAATTTGCAGAAGTTGAAAGAGAGGATGCGAAGAGAAGTGCTTGCCATAACTCCGGAAATAGTTGAAAACGTGCAAAGAGAGTTTATTGATCGCCTTAGATATTCTCAAGCCGTAAATGGCGTACATTTTCAACATTAAATTGGATTTGTTGCTCTGTTCTTTTTAAATAAGCAGGTCTTACTTACTGATATACTCAATCGTAATTTTTTCGTTAACTGTTGAGTTTAGGAATAGGATATGGTACATGAAACATACTCTGAATTCGATGCAAAATTCAAAAATGAAATAAAAAATAGATGTTTTCAATTGAAAAAACTTATTTTTGGGCTACCCTGTATACATGAATTGACCATTAAAACAACCCCATTAAGAAATAAAAAGCGATGGGTCCGAGCGTTTTTACACGCTGAACTTTAAATGAATTTAGACATTACATCTGGGACTCATTGAATATTAAACGCATATGCGTATGACACAATAAAACATCTAAGTATATAAAACTAAACTTTAAATAAAACAAACACGTTTTTGTTTTATGTAGATACCTAAACGTACTTATAGGTACCAAAGCATATAACCTAATTAATAAAAATACGTTAAACATAAATTAAAATAAATTTTATTGCTTCTATAATGGTTTCTCAAAATTCTTCCATGACCTGATGATCATCTGCAAAGGAACTTTCCATCTAATGCGAAGGTACTGTTTTCAATGTACCTAATAGTGTGAAAAACCTTGGAAGATATTGTTACTTCTCCCTTGCTTCTCGACTTCTAGTTATATTGATCATCAAATATTAGTAAAACCGAGATAAATGGACATCCCTATACTTACTCATTCATATTAGGCCATGTCACACTCTAAATTGATCAATCCAATATTTAAATTTTAACAATCTCTTGTTAAAATTAATATGGTAACTCTGAGAAAGGAAAAATTAATACAGCACAAGCGTCAAAAATAACATTGGAAGTCACAAAAACATCTTTAAAAAAAGCTTACCATGTGTTTAATGAAAAATCCAAAAGCCGCGCACTTTTGCGCCCATGACACTGAAAATCCAATCGGGGCTGTACACTAAAACATTACCAATGCACCAGCACAACACAGTCACTCCAAAATCCCGGAAAATCCACGTGTTTTGAAAAGCAATAGACTTTTCTTCCGTCAACCGGCATAGGTGTTCTTCGACTGAATTCCCTATTTTAACTTTGAAGCGGTCAGGTACATTCTGAGACAAAATATCATTGGAATGCAGTCGCTCAGTGAAGCAGTTGGCGTTGCAAGTACTCGATCGTGGTACCACCGGTACTACTTGGCTGAACCATACGCTGGTACAGTCGCAGGAATAAGTTTAGTAGCTCTGGTAGTACTACGAAATGCGATTCGACTTAAGGTACTCGGATTGCGTACCGGAGTGTACTAAACTCAGGTGTGTTTAGTACCTGGTTCGAGGGTACATTCCTTAAGAAATGCGGCATTCCGCTAAGAGAAAATCGGCTTAGCCTCGATCAGGGTACTGCTTGCGTGTTTAAAATTATCATGCACCGTTTTCAATTGAGTTTAGTTTTCTTTTTTTGGTCGTGATTGTTCTCACACCAGCATTAGATGTATTTGCTGTTCGGTAATAATGCGTAGGAGACGTAAAATCTTCCGATGTGTTGGTCTGTTACAAATTGAATCTGAAGATGGAAATAAAAAAAAAGTGTTGAACCGCATTCCACAGTTAAAGTTATAGCATAGGTGGCCGATCACTATACCTTTAAATAATATTACCTCCAGCTTTTTTAGACATAAAAAAGGTATTTTTTTGAATATTACATTTACATTTGAATTTGTTTGTATGACAAAAAATATAAACTAATTAATCTGTCTTAGATCCAAATAGAATACACCTCAACCTAATAGACGATATTATGGACTTATAATGGATTTTTGAAAATTTGGTAATGGAATAAATTCAATAATAAATACATGGGGGTGTGTCCAAAAAAAACGCTCGGACACGTCGATTAGTATTTCTAGGTGCGCATTTTTTCAATAAAAACTTTTTATAGAGAGTGTGTCATGTAACAGTGGCCAATACTAACTTTCTTATTTTAAATGCAACACCCTGTATATTATTCAATGTTTGGAGTCTTCAGAAAATTTTAGACATATTTCATGTACAATATCCTCTACCTATCTTCAACTGTTTCGGAAATATAAACTGGATTTATAAACTCGAAAAGTTGGTGAGGTTTTTTTTTTGAAAAACTTTATTTCTATTTAAATAATTTCAAATTACAATTATTTTAAGTTATAAACTCTCTAAACAGTGCTTGCAGATAGCTCTGGCCCCGAGAGTTATTGTACATTTATCAACAGGATGGATTATTTAACTAATTACAATATTTTTCTATGTATACCTAGATATAGTTTTAATTTACTTACAAATGACTCGAAGTTATGCATGTTTTTTAAATCATCAGGAAGTCGGTTATAGCACTTTGAAGCATTAGTGATAGGATTATTCAAGCCTATATTAGTCCTCGTAATGGTCTGATATATGTTACTGTGAATTCTTGTTTCATAGTTGTGTACATTGTGGGAAAATAAAATATGTATATTACATTTCTGCTGTTTACGTATTATTCTAAACATTAATTTACACTGTTCAAGCTCCATTATTTTACTAAGTTGACTAACGCCTAACTCCCTGTATAGAAGCTCTGTGTGCGTAAGTCGATCATAATTATACAAAATTTTAAGAATTTTATTTTGTAACACTTGTGCCGAATGAAAATTGGTTTGGTTACACATTCCCCACACAGGAAGAAGGTACCTAAAGTGGGATAAGAAGAATGCATTGTATATGTTTTCTTTGGTTTTTCTTGTAAGGTAATGTCTACACTTAAATATCGCTGAGATCATTGGGACAATTTTATTTGATATTTTTTTTATATGTTCAGACCAATTCAGACCATTATCAATGCTCAGACCCAGATAATTCATCACCAATGCTTCTTCTAAATTTAGACTATTAATATTGATATTAATTTCTCCAATAACCTTATTCTTTTGCCTAAATATCATGTATTTAGTTTTGTCTATATTTATTTTAATCCTGTTAGAAAGTAACCAGTGCACGTAGACCCGAAGATCAGCATTGATATTCTGATTAAGCGTTTGTTCATTGGAACCTGTATATACCAGCACGGTATCATCAGCAAAGGTAAAATAGCGGGTTTTGAGGTTTGCACATTTCAAATTCAATACATATAGGGAATATAGCAGGGGTCCCAGAACGGATCCCTGTGGCACTCCATAAGAATTACTCAAAAGTCCGCTCTTTAAATTAGTATAGCTAACATATTGCTCTCTGTTACATAGATATGATTTTATTAACTTAAATATTACGCCTCTAAACCCCATTTTTTGTAATTTATCTAACAGAATATCAAAACTTACAACATCAAATGCCTTCCTCAGGTCTACAAACACTGCCACCGCTGTCTCCTTTCTATCCAATGCTCTTGAAATAAAGTTAACAAGATCCACAGTAGCACTTAAGGTGCTGCTATTTTTAACGAAGCCATACTGGTACTCATCCATAGCAATATATTTATTTATAAAAACTAGCATTCGCTTCTTCAGCAACTTTTCAATGATTTTTGAAAATACACTTATTACCGATATAGGTCTATAATTATTCATGTTATCCTTTTTCCCGCTCTTATAGGTTAAAGTTATGATCAAGTTTGTGAGGTTAGATATTCCGAAATCCGAGCATAAAAATTGGTTATCTCGAACTACCCGGGAAGTTTTCGAACCTTACATGAGCTTTACATGAACAACATGAACGAGTGTATAAATAGAACTGAGTGTTCCCTTTAGTTTATTGGACTCCTATTTCCAACATCAACTAAACCTCAACCTCGCCAACTCTTATCCATCCAGCCTTATAGTCGTTTGAATTTCGTTAACTGCATATCAGAAAAATGGTTTATTTAACAGAAATGCACAAAATACCAATTCTACAGATGATTGGTTATGGAGATAAAACACGGACACAAATGGAAGCTCGCTTGTTTTATGAAAATTTTCCAAATTTGCCGCCTCTAACTCAAGGGACAATTAGTAAAATAGAAAAACAGTTTCGCCAGCTTGCACATGTAAAGCAGATAAAAAAGTAGCTGCCAATGCAATAAGGGATGATACCAAATTAGATATTATGCTTGAGTTTCAGGAAAACCCACATACTTCTAGTCGAAAAACAGCCCCAATGTTCGATGTTTGCCGTCCATCGATTATTCGAACATTACAAGAAAATAAAATGTATCCTTATAAAATGATACCTACACCTACTCATGAGCTCATGGAAGACGATTTTGATAGGAGAGCCTATTTTTTTGAACAAATGATGGCAATGTTAGATAACAATGTGATCCAATTAGAACATGTTTTGTTTTCCTAGTGCACCTTTACACTTGAATTTTTGCAATAAATCTGAAAACACTTAATATTTCCGAAACAGTTGAAGATAGGTATAGGATATTTAGAATGAAATATGCATGTCTAAAATTTTTTGAAAAATCCAAAAATTAAATAATATACAGGTTGTTGTATTTAAAATAAGGAAGTTAGTATTGGCCACTGTTACATGGCACACCCTGTATAAAAAGTTTTTATTGAAAAAAATGCGCAACTAGAAATACCAATCGACGTCTGCGAGCGTTTTCTCGGACACGCCCCCATGTATTTATTATCGAATTTATTCCATTTGGCTGATACACACTGTATATTTTGGATTTTTTTTTTATGATAAGGCACAGTACTGCAGGATAAATCCTTTATGGCGCTCTGGGAGCGGTGCGTGTGCGCAGGAAACGATTCACGTTGGTCTTGAATCTTTGAAGATTATAGTCGTTGGGGAACACGATCTCAGGGAGGTCGTTCCAGAGTGATGACGTTCTCCAGATGAAAGAATTTTGAAACAGTGTCGTTCGAGGGACACTAAGCTGAACCACGTACTGGTGGGCTGCAGTGGCTCGTCGTGTATTTCTACCATGCACCGCTCTGGGTGGTATAATATATATATATGGTCATAATGTGATTGCATCGTCACGTTGCGGCCATAGCTAAGAAAGCCTAGCCCTATTAAGCCCAAAATCGAGCATTGCCGAAATGGTTTGCAATCTACCCATGCAAGGTTCAGCCCAAAGACAATGTTCAAAAATTTATATATTTGACTTTCACCATCGAATTTATGTATAAAACCAACGTGCACATTTGTGCTTGTTTGAAGTTTAGAGACAATGATAGATCATGAATGATTATTTGTTTTTCTCGCCGCGTTTCAACTGGTGAACATCTCCAGTCATCGTCAGGTGAATATTGAACAAGCTACGATGCTACAAGAGTGTTTATACTACCTAGGGGATAGCAGAGCATAACTGAGTAGGGTTCAGTTATGTGTTAGGTACTGTATGGTCTTAATCTAAGCTTACATTTACTTAAGAAGGGTTTCCAAATATTTCTTATGTCTAAAGAGGTTAGTTACTGAAGCAGTCAGGATTCTGGAATATGACAGCTGCTTCTTTGAATTTCCTCTTTCACCAATTTCTTCCTTAAGTATAATTTTTGCCTCTGACCATTGCAAGTGGTAGCCGTGGATCCAAGCGTTATCTGTTGCACCAAATCTGTTTGTTTCTCCCTTCAGTGTGTGGTTTCGATGTTCTTTATTCTTTGATCCTTATTTTAAGAATGGTTCACCAACATGAGATTATCTGAACTCTCAAGGTATTCTATATGCACAATCCTTCATGTCCTTTTGACTTGTAGGCTTTGTCTTCATCAGGTGGTTTCTTAAGGAATCGTTTTTGGAGCTAAATACTGTTTGAATGTTGCATTGTTGTTCAAGTATTCAAATTTTCGATTTTTGATTCCTTTGACATATGGCACATTTATGGTGGGTCCAGCTTCGACGTCATCCTTCTATCTACTCGTATGATTCTGACGCTTCTTGATAGCCTGGTCTACTAGTCTCACTTTCTTCTCACACGCAGCGCTGGCAGCGCGCCATAAAGAACTTTCCATGCTGGATTGGGCCTAATCTTAAAAAATAGAACGTTAAAAATGCGTCATCCATTTCTCCCTTTTGGCAACGAGCCTAGATTCATTGGCAACACTTGTCTTTTACGCGAACCTAAATGGATGAGTTTGCCCCACCTCAAAAAAACGGTTATTTTTTTTTGTTTATTTGTTTGTTTTATATCTCTTGTTTAACCAACTGGCCAGCATCTACAGATAAAATTATACTTCATATTTTTGTCCCCCCTAGAACACTTCGTGCTGCGCTCATGAGTAAGAGGATTGGACTAATGAAATCACAACGCGCCAAAGCTGGCCAAACAACGTTGAAGATTCGAATGACGATACAATCTCGACGATGCTCATCGCAAATGTAGAACGAATCAAGTAATTTCTAATAATTGATATTGATTTTGGCTCAGCAGCTTTGAAAAAAATTTTCTTGTTGAAATTTACCTTCCGCAATAATAAATTAATGAAAGTGGACTTACAAATAATTTTACGAGGTACGACCTACCTCAAATGCAAGCAACCATGAAAGCTCGCAACTAGTTTCTTTTAAATGCTTAAGAAGTTATGACAATCGTTGTTGTTTCCAAGCTCAAATATAATTTTTGCAAAATCATATTTTTTTAACATTTATTTGTACTGTTATTGTTGAGAGTAAGTTGATTTTACTAAACAATTAATATTTTTCTTAGGAAACAAAGTACAAAAGCCGTACCTAGACCGGTAAGTGCAACTTGCCGCACTAGTAAATTTGTACTTATATCCCACTAAGGTTAGCGAAGTAGATATTATGAGAGCTATAAATATTACGGCTTCTTTTTCGAATTTTCTTAATGAAATTAAATAGCATAATTTATATATATATAATATTACTGGACTTAAGGACATATAAATAGCTACATTTTGGCGTAAACCATGATTCGATATATTTATTCGTTTTCCAGATATTTGCAAATATCTGTTTTAACTTGAAACAATGTTTACCGGTATCTAAACGATGGGAATATAAAAGTTGTTTTGTCATAATTTTCCATAAAATAGAAAATCTCAAAGAAAAAGAAACTATCTATACAGGGTGTCCGGGAAAATGTGAGAAATCTCTCGGATTCAGATAGAACATGCATCTTAGACTTAGAAAAAGGTACTCTTGTTTATTGCCGATGAAATGAACCATTTTCGAGAAAAGGAATAATCAACGAATAGTTGTAGAACGGCACCAAAAAAACGTATTATTGTTGCAAAGGTTACTATGGTACGAAATGAGAGAATGGTGGGCGATTCCAGTTAATAAAGTGATACATATTATTGACTTTCTTCATAATTTTAGAAAAATTTGGAAAAAATAGTACTGATGCTGGTCTGAAAATAACCGTACTTACGCCGCAATTAGAGGAAAATATTTTAAATGCTGTAGATGACACTCCATCAACGAGCACTTGAAAATTATCAGCACAGTTTAATACATCGAAAACAATAATGCGTGAAGTTCTTCAAGAACAGCTGTTATGTCCATATAATTTGCAATAAATACATGAACTGATTCCTGAAGATTTTCCTCGTACAGTGCAGTTTGCAAACTGTCTATTGGATCAGCAACGAGATAATGTAAAGTTCATTAGCATTATTCTTTTCACAGATGAAGCAAGGTTTACCAAAAATGGTATCACCAATTTACAGAACACATATGTATGGGCTGATGAAAATCCTCATGCCGCTATTGTCTCGCATTATCAACGTCAGTTCCAATCAATTAATATCTGGGCAGGAATCATTGGTATTGCCGGAACTCTTGAACTTGGACAACTTTATTTGGAGTTCATCCAGAACGCTTTTTAGGATTTAATAGAGCACGTATCACTTGAAACCCGCCGAAATGTGTACTTCATGCACCATGGGGCACTACCTCATTTCAGCGTTGGTGTGCGGGAGCACCTGAAAACCTCACAGTAAAAAATTGAGTGTTAAATTTAACACTCAATGGTGGTACATATGGGACCACACTCAATAGGGTATATTAACCAATCAGTATATCTGGTAAAAAAGCTATTTTTGAATGTTTTTTTTTTACTTTTTAATCAGTGTTAATTCTTCTAATTTATGGGTAGGTACATTTACACTATCGTGTGTAAATTAAACTCACAGATTGTAAACCTATCCTTCTAGGGTGTAAACGAAATAATGTTAGGTGTAAGTAAATCATTTTTTAATGGCAATTTATGATTAATTAGTGTAAATATCATAATATTGTAGTGTAAATTTTATTTTATTTGGGTGTGACTTTACTATAGTGAGTGTAATAAAATAATCTACCCAGGGCTAGAATACTTTCCACTTTAATTGACTCATTTAATGCCGTATCACACTAACCGGACGTTTATAATTAAAATGTAAAAAATTATGCATTCAACATGTTTTACATTATCAACCTCTGCTTAGCTTGATACATGATTGAATGTCTTAATCAAAGCCGAAAGTAGTAGCCCCTAATATACAGGGTGCTGATAAAGTCTGGAATAATCGATTTTTCTTGAAAACGCAAAAGTTTTTCGAAAAACGCTCGGACCCGTCGATTTTATTTTTTTGACGTTCTTCAATATTATACCGGATGCACCAAAAACGCTAGGCAAGTGTCAACTTCACTTTTTCAAATAGAACACCCCTTTTTTTCTCCAATATTCAGATTCCTCTCTAAACTCTAGACAAGTTTCATATAACATGTTGTATGGCTAAAGTCAACAGGAATTGAAATACAGGGCCCCCAATAAAAATCAAGGTATAATTTTAAAGCTTGTTTTCCATGACAAATACTTAGATTAGAAAAAAAATTTTAACAGAAAATTGGTAATGCAAGTCTCGAGTGGTCTCCTTATTTAAAAATTGCGATGCTGGCTTACCAGAGAATTATCGCCCTATTTCTTTTATACCACTGTTTGGAAAGGTTTTTGAAATAATTATTAAGAATGGTCTAAATCAGTACTTTGAAAAGTATAATATCTTACATCATCACAGTTTGGATTTCGTGAAAAACATTCTACCGTGCAAGCAGTAGCCAAGATGGTTGGAGACATAGTCGAGGGCCTTGAGAGGGGAGAACATGTGGACCTTGCCCTGTGTGATCTGAGCAAGGCCTTCGACTGGGTTTCTCATGACCTCTTGGTCTTAAAGCTATCGAAATATGGTGTCAGAGGATTGCCTCTTAAGTTGTTAAGCTCTAATTTGACATCTAGAACGCAATATGTGTGTGTTAATGGTGGTGTGTCTGATGTGTGTATGGTGGGGAGTGGGGTGCCACAGGGCTCTGTCCTTGGGCCTTTACTTTTCATTGTATACATAAACGATTTGTTTTTGTACTTGTTCCCAAATAAAAGTGTTTTTTATGCGGATGACAATTCTTTGATAAATGCTGCTGGATGTCGCGAGGAGCTGGATGTGAAGATGGGTGAGGCTATGGTCGGGGTATAGGCTTGGTTCACTCAGAATAATCTAAAACTAAATATCGATAAAATACAAGAACTAATTTTCTCTACTAGAATCAGTGATACCTGTGAAAAAAGTGCAAAAGTCCTGGGTATTACCCTAGATAATAGACTGAATTGGAATGCTCATATAGCGGTGTTAATGAGTAGACTATCATCAATGATTTTTGTTGTGAGTTTGTGAGAAGGCTTCCATTGTCACATTTCTTACGGAGTTTATTTGTGGGGTAATTCTTCAAATGCTGTGTCTATATTTAGACTTCAAAAGAGGGTGATTCGGATAATTGCTGGTGCGGGATTTCGTGATCATTGCAGGTCAAAAATTTGTTCATTGAAAAATAATGACACTGCCATCATTGTATATATATTATCAACTTTTAGAGATTCATGAAAGCGCGTCCAAATTTAAACTTGATTCTTCTTATCATGACTATAATACTCGATCAGCAAATGTAATTAGAGCCCCTAGATATCGGCTTAATAAAACTTTAAAAAATTCTTTGATTATTGATTTCTATAACGGCTTACCCGTAGCAGTAAAAAATCTTAATTTTATTGCCTCCAAATCAGTTTTAAAAAATGTCTCTTATCCAATGCATTTTACACGGTGCGTGAGTACACGGACGTCCTTATCCACCCGGAGAGGTATTCTTCCTTATTTAATATTGAATAGTATCCCGCCATTGTATATTTTGTTGGTATATTGCAGTCGCATTGTTTTTTATATACGTTTATATTATACATATAAGTATTTCTTGTGTGATATATGTCCATATATTAGAAACTTATTGTATTTTATTATTTTATAATGTACTTGTGACTTGCTACAATTGTATTTATTGTACAGAATGTGGTCAATAAAAAGTTATCTAATCTATGCATGATCTTTACGTTTGGTTAAAGATTTCAAACAATATCTGTTACAGAATGATGATGACGGGATGAGAAAATCATAGATGCCCGTCTCCTTGAAATAGAGGTGTCGGGCCTTTTAATTTTGTAACATTTTAATAGAGTTTTTATGACAGTCATAATACGGGCTCCAAATTATACTTGCAGACTATGGTATGGTCCTTAGAAACGAAAAATACAGCTGTCTCATGCACTAAAAGTTTTTAAAATCTTTGGTACTGCTTATTATGAAGCCGTACATTTTACATGCCCTATTTGCCACATCAGCCACATAGATATTAAAAAATAGTTAAAGAGAGTCAAAGATACATACACATAGATCTTTTATTTGCGAGACTCGAGAAAGTGGGAAATTATTAATTGTGTAATTAAATTTTATAGCTGTTAGTTTTCTAGTATAGGTAGGGATCACATTGGTAAACATTAAAACGAAGCTTATTGTCTAATAATCATTTGGTAGCATTGTCAATATCGGCCTGCAAATTTATGCAATTTTGTAAGATTAATTTAGAATAAATTTTCAAATCATGTGCAAACAGTAAGCATGAGGCATTATTTATAACTTCAGTGACACTGTTCACATATACGAGAAATAACAGTGGACCAAGATTAGATCCTGCGGTATGCCTGAAGTTGAGTAAAAGGGATATGACTTATAGCCTTTCATAGATACAATATGCTGTCGATTGTAAAGATATGTTTTTAGAAATTCAATCGAATTAGAGTTACCAAACTCTTTATCTAATTTATCGAGTAATATATATTACAAAGGATATTTCATCGAAAGTTTTTTCAAAGTCTGTATAGAGAACATTCATTTGGTTGCGCTCATTTAAGATATCTGATATATTTTGGGTTATTGGCAATATATTACTTGTGATTGATCTTTTCCTCATAAATCCGTACTGACATATTGACATGTTATGCTGCACGGATGAAGAAATGTACTTAAAAATAATTGATTCGAATATCTTAGTAGGTGTCGACAGTACGGCTATTGGACGATAATTGGGAATCTCTGTTTTGTCCCCTTTTTTAAAAATTGGACAAACAGTAACTTTTCTCCATTGATCGGAAAACGTGTTAGTTTTAAGGCTTAATTAGAATAGAATTAATAAAGAATGGGATATAATTTATTTTCTAAATTTTAGATATAAACGATGGAATACCATCTGGTCCAATTGCTTTACCATTCTTCAGTTCACTTAGGGATTATAGAACGTTATCAATCCTCACGCTATTGAGCACAGCTGTCAAAGTGTTAACTTTTTCTAATATATTAGGATTGTTATTATCAAATAATGTCGTTGAGGTTTGCGGTGTTTAAATTTGTTATGTGTTGATTGTTTTAAGTTTGTAATATTATTTCTAATTGACTTTACCTAAAATTATGAAACATTCCATACCACTCTTTTAAACACAAATTTCAACCAATCAAACAAAAACTTTTTTAACTTTGCTCTTGACTTTATAAATACCTGCCATCAAACTGGTCTATCGGACTTCAAACCTCACTAGCTTGAACATTTCAACCTCAACCTCTTCTAGCTTCGCTAACTTTTTAGGTTTTTAAAGCGAGCTATAATATGTCAATTTATTGAATAATCGAAGACGACAAATTCAAGCTGACAGCGAACCGTGGCATAGCAATTGGCTTTATTAAATAGTAATTAACGCGCCATATTTCATACGAATTTGACCGGTTTCTGTATTTATGTAGATATAATTGTGCAAAAAATAGATAGGTGTACATACTACCTACTTTTTATCTTTATTAATATACAGGCTGTTTCCGAAGTACGATACGTAACTTAAGGCAGTGATTCCTTATGATATTCTAAGAGAAAAAGTTGGTATAAACATGTGTTCGGAGTTGCCCAGTTTATAATATACATGGTGTTAAAGTTTTAAAAAAAATAAAAAAGTTAATTGAAATATGAGGTAAAGGTAAATTTTGACGTCTAATTTACCTGTTTTGTCAATAATAAGTCAAATATTATTAGCTTTACTAATGCTGAAATGGCCCAGATGCATTTCAATAATGGCCTAACAAATGGAAATGCTAAAGAAGCCCGGCGAATTTATCAGGAACGTTATCCAAACAGAGTACTGGCATGTACCAATACATTTAGACAGCTCCGTGCAAGATTGAGTGAGACTGGGAGTTTTAGACGTAGTACGGAACTTCCTGACAGACCTGCAACAGTAATCACGTCTGAGTTAGAAGAGGCTATACTTCGAGAGATAGAAGATGATTCTTCAACTAATGCCAGGAAGGTAGCAGTGCAATTTCAAATAGGTTCATCAACTGTTTGGAGGGTTTTGCATCTTTATCAACTATACCCACACCATTTTGAACGTGTGCAAGCTCTGCTTCCCCATGATTTCCAGTCAAGGTTTTATTTTAGTAGGTGGTTACTGCATACAGTAACACATAACAACAATTTTTTACCGATCATTTTATTTACTGATGAGGCCTCTTTTTCAAGAGAAGCCGTTATGAATTTTCAGAACGAACATTTTTGAACGAACAATAATCCTCATTAAATTAGAGAAGGTCGTTTTCAGAAACAATTTACGGTGAATGAAAGGGCAGGGATAATTTTATTTTTAATTTATATGTTTCAAATAACTTTGAAATACATAGGTATATTTATTATAGGTATATGCAATAAAGTGGTGTTTATTTTTTCTTTCGAAAACGAAGCAGGGTACTAAAACAATTCTAGTAACAAGAAAGTTGTACTATTAGTTGGTAAATCCGAAAAAAAATATCAATATTAAAAAAAAGTCAGTGACATACACTTTCATGTCAATAATATTCGATAAGATGCTCCCCGAGACGCCACTGGACTTGATAAATTTAATCTAGATAGGGCTTATTAATCCCCTTATTATTATAAATGACGGCACCAAATGTCAATTAAATTGAATAAAGGATAGTTAAAAAAATTATAAAAACCGATTAAAAAAAAATTAACACCCTGTATATGAAAAACGGGGCAACTCCGGCCACATGGTCATATGAACTTTTTCTCTTAAAATCTCATAAGGAATTACCCTCTTAAGTTACGTACCGTACTTCTGAAACACCCTGTATAAAAAAGATACCGAGCTTCGAGTAATCGTTTTTGAGATATTTACGTTTAAATTGTAGTTAATTTATCTAAAGTGCCGCAATAATACGAAATCTTAAATTATATATCCCATAATGTATTACAGAATAGCAAAACAAAACTACATTTTCCATAAAGCCTGAAAAAACAAAACAATTAAACGAACGTTAAATTTCAGGCGTCCTGCAAGATCTCCAAATTAGCAATCGGCTCGGGCAGTGCAGGTTGGTGTCCTCTCGCAGATGCCAAGTAGGCCTTGGCCAGGTGGGTTTTGCCGGTTTTGTGATGTAAAACTGCCAAATTGTTAAAGGCGGAGGCATGTGAAGAATCCGCGCTCAAACATAAATTCAGACATTGGATCGCCAGGGATATGTCACCAGCTGCCTGAAAATATAAAAAAGCATACGTGTAGCATAATTTTACATTAGAAAACGTATACGGTTTTAGCATTTGATGTGAAAAAAATGATGCTTTAATGAGATTTTTCCTAACCCTCTTTTTTTTGAGATACTGGATATTTTTGAAAATTATTTACTTCTCAAAAATTAAAATTTTTAAGCCTAAAATTATGTACAGGCGTACCATTTACCTGGAACCTCAGAAAGCAATTTTATCAAAACTAACTAGAGTCCAGGTACTTATTCCGTTTCTGCTCTAATCATTTTATTCCTTTTTTTTGTATCTTATCTTGGTTACCTGTTTGCTAATTATGTGGTTATTATGCCTTTTAGGGTCCCTCTAGTAGAATAATACTATTTATATCTATACATACTTAGAGTCCGTTCACAGATTTAAGAGAATGACTACCTGCCTTTAGTTATCACCCATCATAAAATTCTTTGTTGAAAGGGTTTCAAGGATCATAGAGATAATGATTTTATTATTATTATATTGCAAAACCAGTCATCTTATTATTTCGTGTGAAATAAAAACGCAGCTTTGATTATCCAAATATGTGGCGTCCGTGGATTGGTGAATCTAGTATAGAACAGCCGGAGGGGCTACAGCTACAACCACAGTGCGGAAATGAAAATGGAAGAAGACACTTATCTTTAAAAATAAAGGTCTGTCTTTACCACATTATTTTTATTTACAATCTCGCCACAGAACATGGACTACTTCTTAAAACTTATCTTTAGATTCTAAAGAGATTCTAAAAAATGTATATACAACTCTCATAGAACGTGAAAAGTTGAGTAAAATGGAATATATTGAAGAAACAGCCACATTTACTAAAATTTTGGAAAAAACAGTATGGAAAATTGTGAATAAACCCATCACCGAAAGGAAAATAAGGAAATATTCTGGGACTTGCAAAAAATTAGATCGCAGCGATGAAGATTTAGTCCGACGCAAAATTTATAAGATGTATGAATACGTACCAACGCTGGATAATTTACTGAAAAGACTTGAGATAGATAACACGGATATCAATTGCGATAGGACAACGCTGTGGAAGTGTCTTCAACGAAAAGTCGATAAACGGCAAGTTATCATGGAATCGCAACGACTTAGTACAGCTCAGTACAGAAGTGAGAACAGACCTATTATATACTTAGATGAAACCTGGTTTGATACCCATGATACCCCATCAAAAGGTTGGGTTGATTCTAGTGACAGGTGTAGAACAAAGGCACCATCAAACAGAGGAAAAAGAATATTTATAGTACATGCAGGGTCCATAGATGGTTTGGTACCAAATGCACTTTCATTGGCAGCCAAGAACATAAATGACTCCTGTTTGGATTACCATAACGATACCACAGCAGAGTTATTTGAGGATTGGTACGTAAATAAGTTAATTGCTAATGTTCCTCCAAACAGTGTGATTGTTATGGACAACGCAAGTTACCACAGTAGACAGTTAAACAAGCACCCTTATTCAAAAGGTACGAAAATGGCAATACAGGAATTTATGTATCAGAATGATATATATTTTAATGAAAGTTGCACTAAAAGAGGGTTACGCTAGTGTACTGGATATTATTATTACTGAAGTGAACAGAGTGCCTGTGAGTAGCTGGAAAAATTGTGTGTTCGCATATTAAAACTGTTGAAAATTCATACATTCAAAGTGGGAATATTACAGAAAGATTTATTATTAACATACTTATTGATAGTGACAGTGAAAATGAATTAAATGAGTAAACTGTAGTTGCATTGATTAATTATAATACATAATTATAATATATTCTATCTAAAATTGTTTTTTATTTGTGTCAAATCATCCATGCTTGCAATACAATTCAGTGCGGGCCTGTGTAGACCCCAGTCTGATTTTAAACAGGCGTCAACACGAGTCAGGAAGTCGTTCTCTTAAATCTGTGAACGGACTTTACCCTAGGTGTTTGTTTCTCAGTGAAACTAGTCAAAGTGTAAAGTGTCAGCGTTTTTTTAATTAAATATGGAGAATCTTCAACTCAATTCTTAACTGTTACGATTCTATTAAAAGTAAGAATGCG
The DNA here is from genome assembly GCA_963920685.1 of Polydrusus tereticollis. Taxonomy (NCBI): domain Eukaryota; kingdom Metazoa; phylum Arthropoda; class Insecta; order Coleoptera; family Curculionidae; genus Polydrusus; species Polydrusus tereticollis. Next base: position 142,380,826 of record OY987328.1, read on the forward strand.
GATTTGACACTGCAGTGCAATTTACAGCAGATATGCTTAACGTTGGGAAAACAGCAATATATAAACTTTTAGAAGAAGAAAAAAGTGTTGGCGTCAAACCTCCAAAAACTTTTTCAGGACGACCAAAACTTGAGCTGGATGTTGTTCTAATGCAGGGAATACGGCGAAAAGTTCATAGCTTTTTCTTAAAAAAAGAAACTCCCACGCTGGACAAAATTTTGTCCTCATCCACGAAGACCAGGACTACCCATTTATGTGTAGAAATACGCTTAGGAAATTATTAAAAAAAATGGGTTTCCGGTGGAAAAACATAATAGGCAATCGATATCGTCTGTTGGAGAAGAAATTACTTAAGAAGCATCCGAAAAACCAGAGTGGAAAACAAAAAAATAGTTTGCTTAGACGAAACATCGCTAAATGAAGGCCACACTGTGACTAAATTTTGGCAGGATGAAAATATTAAAAGTTCAAGGCAAGCTTTTTTAGAAGGATTGTCCATAGGAATAAGACCGTCATCTGGAAAAGGACATCGACTTATCATAACCCACCCATATTAGAAGTTCTAAAGGCTTCGTTAAAGGTGGTCTACTGATGTTCCAATCTAATAGTACAGGAGACTATCACAAAGATATGAATGCCGATGTCTTTGAAGAATGGTTCGAGTAAATGTTGGATCTTTTACCAAAAGATGAAATAATTGTATTGGATAATGCAAGTTATCACGCTAGGCTGACCATTCTAACCACAATTCTGTAAAATAGAGCAAGGAACTTAAGGCTCTTCATACGCAACACACCAACAACTCCTATTAGGGAGTTATTAAACGCACTCATAGTATTTGTAGCAACCGATTTGCCTTGCTTCGTTAGGTTTCACTATTAATATTTTTACACTTATCTTTTATTTCGTGATAAACCTGAACCTGCTTGTAACTATCTATTACGGGCTATGAATGCATGCATTTCCTTCGGGCTTTAAATGGACCAGCCGTATGAATAGATCTTGAATAACGAGACTCATACATAGCTAATGAATTAATGAATCTGCCTACCTAGTTTAATGTATATAAAATTTAAATTTCCTTCGCTTGATTTGTTTCGTATCAAAGTTGCATGGGCGGCGAATATGGGGAAGCAAGCATCTGATCTGAACAAAATAACTCCGTTGCATTCTAACTTGTGTGAATTAAAACAATAAATGAATAAACTAGAACTGGAATAAGTAAAAAGGCAGGCACACAGCACCCAATGTATACCGCCTCATAGCTGGCAATATTTAAACTAGCATCACATTTCTTTATTGTACTTTGATAACCACCATTGTATTAGCTACACATTTTTAAATGGAAATCTTAACTCAATTTGTTTATATTCATTCAGAGGCATTATATTCTTCTTTGTAGACTGGAACCTGACTTTAACAGCCTTAATCTAAATTTCAAATGCACTAATGTATTATGTAAAATCTGTCTGCATGCTATCCATTATAAGCCAACTCTAACTACCTACTTACATAAATACCAATGTCGGTATTGATGTTTTGTTGAAAAGAGAGGCGTCCTAAACATATTTTTAAAATTGCGACGGTGTTGTTTTGGCAGTCATTCGTCTTAATCAAAAATATAAAAAAATATCACAAAACATTTAATTTTCTTACAATTGCAACATGTGACAAGTTGTACCAAACTTCAGCTTTGATTAGGGGGTCGGTAGCTAAGTCTAACGCTCTTTGAAAACAGGCCAGTGTTAAGTCCAGTTGTTGTGAATACAAACAACATAAGCCCAAGTTGTTGTATAGCTCTGCAGAGTGAGCTCCCATCGCTAAAACTCTCCTAAAATATATTTCTCATGATTTTTGACCACACATATATTGTACGGGGTGTCCAGTTTTCGTATGTTTTACGGGTTATCTGCGTTATTAGTAAAGATAGAAGGTTGCGGTTTTCGCGGCATTGTGTTACTTTTTTGGGAAACAAACGATGCCATCAACAGAATAGCCCCCTTAGTTTTTTAGATACGGGGTGGGGTGATTTTAAAAATTTTGCATTTTGGGACACCCCTCGTATCTCGGTTACGCTGCAACTTATCAAAAAAATCTTTATTTACTATCAGGATAGGTTATCCATTTTCTGTTCTTTATTTCTATTCAGTTTCGATAAATAGCAGTTTTTTCTTAATAATATGGCTGCGAATGCAAAATTCGAGAATTATGAAAATTCGGATGAAGCATTAGAAGTTTATTTTAACAGGTATGGGCATCTTTTTATATTTTTCATCATATTTTAAAATTTATAAAAACGTAATATTCGCAAATTCCCAGAAAGAAGAGAGCCGGATAAAAGAATATTTTTAAAAATAAAATCAAACTTAATTGAAGTCGGTTCATTTTCCAAACCCCGACCTAGTATTTACAATAAGGAAAACCAGGACATTGATGAAGTAAACGTTTTGGCTTCAATTGAAACAAATCAAAGTAGTTCTTGTAGAACAGTGGAAGGTTCTGTCGGTGTTACAAAATCAAAGGTTCAAACTATTCTAAAAAAACACAAGTTTAAGCCATACAAATTTCATGTCATACAAAAATTACATCTCGGTGTTATTAAACTTTCATTTGGGCTATCTACTGTCTATCCTCGTAAGTGTTAAATGTGGTTAGGGGCAGGTCAAGCAATGTGCACAGAAAAATTAAAATTGTTACAAAACAACAATGAATTATCGGGAAATAAATGTTTAGGTTAGTGAACCTGCTTGTTTTGCATGGAAAATATATTCTTAACAAAAGAAATAATATTGACTTTCTTTAAAACATATTGTATTTAACCGAAAACACAACGTTTTGTTTAGCATCATTAATCATTATTAAAATAACTAATAATTAATCTATTGTAGAGGAAATTAAAGTAGTACTTGTTATATTTCACGATTTATTTCAGTTTCCTGACACGTGTTTCATCCCTTGCGGGTCATTATCAAGGGCATTAGGAGACAATAATAAATTCTACATGTCATTAAAATTGTTAACAACATTACATCAAATTGAAATACCTTCAGGTGCCAATCTAATACTTAATAGCCTAATAACTTAAGATAATTTAAATAGATGGTAAAATAAAAAAATATATAATTTTTTTTAAGATAAATATGCAATAAACACTGTCAATAATTACCAACGAAAAACCCCATAATTATTATACACAATATCATTTTTCTTAATTTTATTACTTAGATGTAAATACCTCTATAATCACAACTATAACTTAGTTGTACCTTTGGCCAATGCCTGTTAATTAAGGACCAAAATAACCTATCATCTGTCAATTTTTATTTTAATGACATATAGAATTTATTATTGTCTCATAATGCCTTTGATAATGACCCGCAAGGGTTGAAACACGTGTCAGGAAACTGAAATAAATTGTGAAATATAACAAGTACAAATTTAATTTTCTCTACTATGAAATATCCATTTCACCAAGCATGTAGCCCATCACATATCAATTAATCTACTAGCATTATTCATATGTAGAGCAAAGGGCTGTCGTCAGCATATTATAATACCTAATTTTATCTATGTTTTTTTACTTAACATGCTTTATTGTTAAGAATACATACTACATACATATTATAGAGAAAGCAACTAATGCTAAAATTTAAGAAACAACAAACAACATTATCGAGTTCAAATCAAGCTATATCCCGATAATACTCTACCAGACCGTAATATGCCCTTTAAACCAAGAAGTCTTGCACTGTTCTGCAAAACCGCATATAATTCAAAAATCTACACTCCACATTGAAATGAATACACCTTTATACTTTTGTAAATTAGAGAGCGCTTATAGTTGGGGTCAAGCAAATATTTGACGCGTGACACTTCCATATTGTCATGGGTGTCAAATACGGCAGGCCACTCATAATATAAAAGTTACTAATGGCTAATTTATATTATAATAATTACCACCCACTCGAAGTATTTGTATCTTTATCCTTTTATATGACTAAAAAGAGATATACATAATTCTCGTCGATTTGGTCAAATCATATGGGCTGCAGATCCGCATTTTATTTATTCCAAAACGAGTGATGTCGTTGTCTTGTTGACATTCTGTATTTGGTTTTGGATTTTGAGTATTTAAATCATTTTATTGCCTTTTTATAGTGTTCTATTGTCTTTATTTGTGTAGTGTTTCCCAGCAATCATTTTCTGCAAAGGTTTATAAAAAACAATATTCGTCAGTCCGGCCCTGACTAAGTATCAGCTGTAATAAAGTTGGTAAAATCGAAATAACCTAGTATTGGACAAATATGGCAAGATGGAAGTGTCACGCGTCAAATATTTGCTTGACTCCAACTATAGTCAGAGTGCATTGAGGAATTGGAAGCCGAAGGTTAGAACTTTGCCTAGTACTGTATACATTTTGAGTATTGTTATTTGAAGATCTTTTATGTATGAAACATACAGTTTCTAAAATGAATAGGCATATTACCGTTAAAATACTAAACTACCTAAACAATGGCTGACACTGGTTTCGATGTTTTGCCCCACTCATATACCCTAACGCCCTTTTCTGAAGGACAAACATAAAATTTAAAAGATGTTGATTACAGAATGCCCAAGATACAATACCATATCGCATGTGGGATTCAAACAACGAGTGATATACCACTTTTACATCTGAACAACCGAGTTCCTGCGACACCACTCTAATAGGAAAACAACCCTATGCTAATTTTTAATTTAGTTCAGTGCACTGGCTCAGTGACATGTTTTTCCAATTTAAGTTTAAAGGCTATAAATAAATTCAAGAACCTTAATGGTTGCTTTATTTTCAATTTAACTGTTATACAAGACAAGATCATTATAATCATAAAGCCAAAAGTCAAAATAATATTTTTTTTATTTAAACAAATGGAGTTTGTTCAAATTTTGATTTCTTGAAGATCTTGATTCTTCAAACGTTCACCATTGCTTGAGTGCTACAAAAGAATGGTGTCGTCCGCGAAAAGTATAAACTGGCCACCAATATCTATAAGATAAGGTCGTTTATATACAATAAAAACAAAAAGGCCCCAACAAAAGACCCTGGGGTACACCAAACTTGACCCCGACAAACCAGAGCATCTTCCATTAATGGATACAGCCTGCGATTTCCCGTTGAAAACCATCTATGTGCTGTGTTACGAACGCCATAGTGCTGAAGCTTCTGCAGCAGTACTCGTTGATTAACACAGTCGAATGCCTTGGAAAAATCAGAGAATACCGCCGCAATTCCCGTAAGACCGACCGGATCGACGCTTGTTGATGATGCATGTTTTGTTGTAAAGTGTGGCATTGTTTATTGTTTGGTTTTGTGTATAATCTTTAAATTTAATTAAATCGTTGTTTTAAATCACAAAATTATGTTTTCATTATTTCTTAGTTTTCTGTATATTTTATAATAATAATATTTTCATAAAATATTTAAATAATAAAAAAAATCATTTATTCGACAATGAACACCATAAAATTAAATTTATTGAAAATAACTGGTAACTGTTTAAAATAAGTTAATCTGAAATAACAGTCACCGGTATACCGGTGATTTCAAAATAGCTTATAAGGCCATCTCTAGTAAAAATCCAGCTGTTCGAGTTAATATAGTAATCCTCGAGCGCGAAAAAATGAAAATGGAAGTTCAACTATACATATTTTGCCACAAACGCAACACCCACTTCTTCAAGTTTCGATTTTAATGTTTTATATGTATAAAGAAAATTGACAAAAACGGAAAATCAAACGTATTAGTCCTACCATCATATCCTAAAGAATATGAAGATGACGAAATAGAAGACGGAACTGAAAACGAACACAAGAGACCAGAACCATCGAAAAAACGCACAATTGACAAGAATATGTATTTAACATGAATTAAATGATAAAAATCTTATATTAATGGCAAAGGGTTGTATCTTCCGCATCCCCCTCGAATATGAATACTCGGGACATGCCCCTAAATACCTCATTAAAACTTTAGCCGCTAATTATTTTTGTTTTAAAACAATATTTATATTTACCGTTGTGTAATAAATGATTAAATAAAATAAAAAATTAAACGTTGCACGCCTTATATAAACGTATAATACTTGATATCTCTTCCACATGCTAGGTGTGCTACATTACAGGGTGCATTGAAAGATTTTTTTAAATAAAAAAATAATCGTATTTTTTTCGTACATATTTTAGCATATTAGGGTTGGGCATAAAAAAACGGAATTTTGTTTTTATATTATAACTTTTTTATTTATGGACCGATTTTATTGAATTTTATCTTGTTTGAGAGAGGAGGGATCAAGACAGACCGCTAGTCTCTTGTTTTTGACTTTTGTTGAAAAATCAAAATGGCGGACATACCTCAACTTGGTTAAACTTTAAAACTTGCTGGAACTTCTTTGAATCACATGGTATATCTTTACATATAAGATTCTGAAAGCCTAAATATTTCTGAATAAAGCAAGAAGTCGAACATGCAAATATGTTAAAAAATAGCCGATTTATGACGAAATAAAAACATGTATGTTTTAACATGTTAATTTCGATTTTTTTTGCTTCTTTCAAAAATCAAGTCGGCGAGGACAAACATCAAGGCAAGCGATGTTTTTCGTTGAGAAATGCGTTTTTGACAGTTGCAAAATTTCACTTATTTTTCTTGTCATATTGTTTATTATGGTCATTTCTAATGACGATAAAGTTTTTATAAAAACTTTAATTTTAAGGGGATACAAAGTTAGCGAAATTTTACGAAATTTTCCTGCTGAACAATATAAGAAAAGTACAATTTACGACTTCGTCAAAAAATTTAACTTAACACAGTCTATTGCAAGACGCGAAGGAAGTGGGCGTCCAAGGAATGCACGAACGCCGGTGAGTAATCTACTGTTATATTATGTGTAACGATTTATCTAAAATTATTATAGGGAAATATTCTCCTAGTTTCAAATTTGGCAGTTAGCCCTGAAAGGGCACCTGGTATGAGCTTAAGCGGTCCGCAAATTGCCAGGAGAATTGACATTTCCCGTAGATCTGTAGAACGGATAATAAAGGAAGATTTGGGGCTTAAATTCATTAAGCGAGAATATTCATTTAAACTTACTCCTGAAGTCAAAGCTAGAAGATTGTTGAGATGCAGACATATTTTAAATAAATTTAGAGCTAGAAGAGATATTCAAAAAACTTGGTTCACTGATGAAAAGATTTTTGCAATAAATCCGTTGAAAAATGCCCAAAATAACAGATTATGTATTCCTAAACAACAACGCAAACGGGAAACACCCTTAAACCGTCTATTTAGGGAAAGAAAGAAATTCAGTAGTTATGAGTAGAGGAAAACCTCGAGGAAAACTAAGAGTTCTGGGCCAGGTGGTGCTGGTGGTGCTGGTGGTGCAACTAACCCGGGTGGTTCGGTGGTGCGTTTTATGATCTAACCCGGGTGGTTCGGTGGTGCGTTTTATGACCTAACCCGGGTGGTTCGGTGGTGCTGTTTTACGAGACCAGTGGTGCTGGTGGTGCTGTTTTACGAGACCAGTGGTGCTGGTGGTGCTGTTTTACGAGACCAGTGGTGCTGGTGGTGCGTTTTATGATCTAACCCGGGTGGTTCGGTGGTGCGTTTTATGATCTAACCCGGGTGGTTCGGTGGTGCGTTTTATGACCTAACCCGGGTGGTTCGGTGGTGCTGTTTACAAAATAACCCGAAATTAAACCCGACTTTTTACGACCTAACCCGGATGCTTTCATGAGGCGGCTTCTTATCTAACCCTAACTTGATCCTTAATATTTATGAACTGACCCGAGATAAAACCCGACTTTTTACGACCTAACCCGGATGCTTTCATGAGGCGGCTTCTTATCTAACCCTAACTTGAACCTGAATATTTATGAACTGACCCGAGATAAAACCCGACTTTTTACGACCTAACCCGGATGCTTTTGCGAGGCGGCTTCTCATCTAACCCTAATTTGAACCTGAATATTTATGAACTGACCCGAGATAAAACCCGACTTTTTATGATTTAACCTTAGTGAAACGCCGCTGTTAAAGCGATATAGTAAAAAAAAACTCGATTAAAATTTTATCTTGTTCGCTAGACCAATTAATTTCCAAATATTATAATTAAAACATACAATCACTACACTGGCGCACCGTCAAAAATCGTGCTTGCACTATCCCAACGTACAGAGCGTCCGCTTCAGAAAATACGGTGCCGTATTTTTTGCGCCGAACGCTCTGGAGGAACACACTCCGATTTGCAAGTACATACACGCTTTTGTCGCGGCAAAGCTCGCCGTCAAATTACGGCCACTCTTTTGCGGTACCGCTTTGTAGGAAACCAAAGCTTTAGTGAAACGCCGCTGCCCCAGAACTCTGTCCATATTCCTCTACTGTGTTAATTTATGCGGGTAATAAAACCGACAAGGGTCGGATCGGCCTGCATACTTATAGAGGTAAAAAACCGCTTTAGAATGTTTTTGGTATATCTTTTTTAGATAATTTTGGGGGAAATAATTTGCCTGAGATGCCAATTAAAAAAGCCTACATTTAATTGTATTTTAGATTCTTGAATTTTGTACATGGATTAAAAATCTACTATTTCTTGAAATTGTATACATTATGTTAGATAATTATTAATATAATGTTATTAAGACTTTGTAAATATCTGTAAAAAATGACTAAAACAGTCGCAAATCGTCCTATTTTCTTAAAAGTGTATACTGAGTGTTTAGAATTTAGTAAAAATTAAAAAAAATGTTTTAAATTTGTTAAATCATGCGAAATCTTGTATAAAATGACTAAAACAGTCGCAAATCGTCCTATTTTCTTAAAAGTGTATACTGAGTGTTTAGAATTTAGTAAAAAATTAAAAAAAATGTTTTAACGTTATTAAGCCCTGTGAAACTTTGTAAAAAATGACTAAAACAGTCGCAAATCGTCCTATTTTCTTAAAAGTGTATACTGAGTGTTTAGAATTTAGTAAAAATTAAAAAAAATGTTTTAAATTTGTTAAATCATGCGAAATCTTGTATAAAATGACTAGAACCGTTCTTAATCATGGCATTTCTGAAAATTGTATACTGAGTGTTTAGAATTTAGTAAAAAATTAAAAAAAATGTTTTAACGTTATTAAGCCCTGTGAAACTTTGTAAAAAATGACTAAAACAGTCGCAAATCGTCCTATTTTCTTAAAAGTGTATACTGAGTGTTTAGAATTTAGTAAAAATTAAAAAAAATGTTTTAAATTTGTTAAATCATGTGAAATCTTGTATAAAATGACTAGAACCGTTCTTAATCATGACATTTCTGAAAATTGTATACTGAGTGTTTAGAATTTAGTAAAAAATTAAAAAAAATGTTTTAACGTTATTAAGCCCTGTGAAACTTTGTAAAAAATGACTAAAACAGTCGCAAATCGTCCTATTTTCTTAAAAGTGTATACTGAGTGTTTAGAATTTAGTAAAAATTAAAAAAAAATGTTTTAAATTTGTTAAATCATGCGAAATCTTGTATAAAATGACTAAAACAGTCGCAAATCGTCCTATTTTCTTAAAAGTGTATACTGAGTGTTTAGAATTTAGTAAAAAATTAAAAAAAATGTTTTAACGTTATTAAGCCCTGTGAAACTTTGTAAAAAATGACTAAAACAGTCGCAAATCGTCCTATTTTCTTAAAAGTGTATACTGAGTGTTTAGAATTTAGTAAAAATTAAAAAAAAAATGTTTTAAATTTGTTAAATCATGTGAAATCTTGTATAAAATGACTAGAACCGTTCTTAATCATGACATTTCTGAAAATTGTATACTGAGTGTTTAGAATTTAGTAAAAAATTAAAAAAAATGTTTTAACGTTATTAAGCCCTGTGAAACTTTGTAAAAAATGACTAAAACAGTCGCAAATCGTCATATTTTCTTAAAAGTGTATACTGAGTGTTTAGAATTTAGTAAAAATTAAAAAAAATGTTTTAAATTTGTTAAATCATGTGAAATCTTGTATAAAATGACTAGAACCGTTCTTAATCATGACATTTCTGAAAATTGTATACTGAGTGTTAAGTATTTAGTAAAAAATTAAAAAAATGTTTTAACGTTATTAAGCCCTGTGAAACTTTGTAAAAAATGACTAAAACAGTCGCAAATCGTCATATTTTCTTAAAAGTGTATACTGAGTGTTTAGAATTTAGTAAAAATTAAAAAAAATGTTTTAAATTTGTTAAATCATGTGAAATCTTGTATAAAATGACTAGAACCGTTCTTAATCATGACATTTCTGAAAATTGTATACTGAGTGTTAAGTATTTTAGTTGAAAATAAGATCATAAATCATCTATACAAAACAAGCGTCCCTTATGGATTTGAACGAAAATCATAGATTCGACTATTTTCATGAAAAATAAATCTAAGTACGGAATAATGCAGGAAGATTATCTATTTTCTTGGTTTAGAAAGTGATGTAGTTAAGATTTATAACTTAGGAATAAATAAATTATTATTAATCTTTTCCACCTATTTCTCCTGCATATTTAATTTCTTTGATAGTAAGAACTAATCTTTTTATTTTACAAAGTAAAAAAAAAAAGCTAAAGATCGGCGTTGTCAGTCAGGTATAAGAACTGATTTAACACGATGGTTTTTGTACAAACGTTCACATACAATTGTATGCTTTTTAACCGATTGTGTCGGAAAAAATGACGATTTATAGTTTAGATATTTAGACGAAGAGCTAACCTTCTCAATAAAGTATTGATTATTGCCCTGCTAGCTAGACAACACTTTTTATGTTAGTCAAAAAAAAATTTTTTTTTTCGGACGCTATTACAGATTTCATCGTTAACTAACAAACATTAAGACCAAAAAATTAGCGTGCAAGATGAAATGTATAGGTTCACTTCATTTCTACATTATTTTACAACTCTCAATCGCATTAAAAACAAGATCGAATAAAAAACAACTTATGACATATGGACGAAAAATGTTTTTCGGGCTATTTAGGTTAGCGACCGCATTACGTCTGAAATACTACATTTTTCGAGCTTATAACATAATTTACTATTTTAACGTTAAAATAGGGGAAATGACGTATCGAAATGCATACTTTTTTTTTTTGTCGGTCACGAGATTATAGTTTCTTTTAAAATGAACTCTAATATTTACAACACAAATTATCCTTTAAGCCACATTAGTTTATAACTCGTCTGTCGCTTTCCCTCTATTGTGAGTTTGATTAAAGTATAGCGTAGTATATATTTAGATGAATTTCGCAAATGTTGAATACTTTCAAAACTGAAAAAGCCGCCCTTTGCAATAAATATCTCCGTAGAGTTAGGTACCCTGCAGATTAAGGGTATTTCAGCGGATAATCATATACAAATTCAAAGATTTTGTCTATTTTAATGGATTAACAAACAATATCTATAGGATGACTTTACTGATAAAAAAAAAATAACAAAAATCTATAAAGTCTAGGCTCACATGAAATTCCATAAAGAGCAGCTGCATAGCCTTATCACATCAAACTATATTTTTATTTCGTTCTATTGTCAAAAGTCTGTGTTTAGGAGATTATCGTTCATTTTAAAATGAACTCTAATATGTACATCACCATAAACTACCTCTTAAGCCGTCGTAAAAATACACTTTTCGATTTACCTCTATATTGATTTTCTAATATTAAATATCTACAATAGTCGAAATTCGCTCGCTAATACCTATGTATGCAAGGTTTCTTCAAAAAATGACAATTTTGTTGTTTAATGGCTTGAAAAAATGGAAAAAGGAGGTTTTTGCATCCATCTATTTCCAGATGAGTGTTAAAAATACTTATAAAACTCGGTATACCGAAGATCAAGCATTAATGAGAGGGTTGAGTGCTGTTTGCCAAATCCTGATTTATAATTTGACGTTGGCAACGATACAATTTTTTAACATTTATCATAAGAGGCGTATATTTTTGGGGCTTAGATCTACCAGTTTATCCACGCCCCATTTATTGTTAGTGCTTTAGTAATTTTACTTTCCAATTATTTTTTACCAAAACGCGTAGTTGAAACAGTGTCTATATCAGACGATATAATAAATTTTAAGGATTAATTTGCTTACAAATACACTTCAATTTATTTAGGCTAAAGCAGCCAGACATATACTGGAACTACGAAAACCCTATTACAATTTGGTTGCCTAGAGAAAATTTTGTAAAAAACATAGCTTTCTACACAAATGCTTGCACATTATGTACCTATCATTTTAAGATACCTGGCGACATCAATGTAAGCATTGACATAATGACGCAAGATATAGGTAGGTACTAGAATATTCAAGATTTCTATTAACGATACACTTCAGCATACATGCGAGATGTCATTAATGTCTACGGAAGGCAACAGACATACCAGCTATTTTTACATGGGATTCCATAGACTTGAACGCTTCTTGTTTAGAAATATTTGATGTCATCTTGAGGAGTTCCGTATTGAAGCATCAAACCTACCTGCCAAATAATTGACGAAATATGGGATATCATAAAATATGTCCCCCATCGAACTAAATGATCCTATAAACCAGCTTCACAGACCGTAATTTGTGATGCTAACACGATTAATACGCAATAGAACAAGATTAAGAAACAAAATTTAAAGTAGCTCTTTATCACACGAAAATAATTAAATAATTTACGGTTACAGAACAATAATTATTTTAAAAAGCTGTATAACTAAATATATTATGTTATTAGGAATATTCTGTCTAAAGTAACAGCTGATCTTAGTCGAAAATGAGATCGTATTATTGATTGTTGAATTCGTTAGGTATGAAATAAAATTAGAGATTTCGTCTATTTTTTCACGATTAAAAAAGAATACCTCTATTTAGCTAAAAATGAAACGATTACAGTGGTAGATTAATTCACTTTACCAAGCATGTAAACTACTAATTTTGCAATAAATATCTTCTATATTTCTAGGTAGGTTTACTCGAAAATGTTGGGCTATTTTCATCAAAAATCCCGATACGAAATTGAAAAATTTGCCTATTTTTGTCGGTTTACAAAGTGATAGTGGAATATTGGTTTGATCAAAGAACAATAATTATTTTAAAAATGTTGTATAATTAACTAAATGTCGGTGTTATCAGGCAGGCAAGAAGTTATTTATCTGAATCTTATTTGTACCATTAGCGTTTATATACAAATGTTAGTGGTTTTCAAAAATTGATATCTCGGAAATTATTAGGTTTAGACTTATAATACGCTTATTAAAAAATAATGACTACTTTATGCAAAATTAAAAAATATTATAAGATGTAGGGTATCCCAGTAACTTAACCAAAGATTTTCGGTCTTCGTAAAGCTTTATACGTTTCTTCAGCGTACCAAACATTCACTTTTTTTTAAATATTGACATCGGGTTAGGATTCTGAACATAGGATTAACATCACTCCAATAGTGAACATGTTGCGTTGTCACAGTTCCATTCGTCGAAAAGTAAACAAAACCGTTTGAGCTACGTGGGGAATAAATAAAGTTGGCTTGTTGAAAAATTTTAATATTTATTAAGGTAAAAGACTATAAATATATCGATACAACACTTTGGCATTTCTAATACTACAAACATGAATATCTAAAATGTGATATTTACAACTATCAACTCTCTCTCCCTTCTCTAATTTTGGTACACCAATGCTGTCTTCTAAGTTTATAATATATGGCGTCCTGCAGTTTAATTCCAAAAATGTTTTAACTAAAAATTCCTCTTTAACACGTCCTTTAACGTAAATAATGTCTGCGTCTATCAGATTGTTGGATATGATATTATGTAGTTCCTTGTAATCGGTATCACCATAATTATAAAGGATACCATGATGATTTCCAAATAGATATTTGACTTGTTTCTTGCAAGCCTTACTTAAGGTGTCGAATGGTTTAACTGGTTTAAAAAAGTAACTTTTCATACTATTCCCATCATAAATAGCCAATTCTTTCGCGTAAAATTCAGGTATGTTAAATCCTTGAATATCGACTACAACGAACTTCATTGTCTGAAGACTCAAATCAAACAAGTATATTTTCATATTTTTATCGCTCTTAAGTTCGATTTCAAAAGCACACCCTCACTTTTCGATAATTTCACAGTCTTAGCACATAGATCCTATATTTTTATTTACGATCAATTCATCTTCATTCGCCAATCGTCTCAAACTAGTCTGCTTTTGAAAGTAATATAGCCTTAGTATTCAGAAAATATTAATAATATTGGAGTCTAAAACATCCTTGACACTAAAAAATCATTGTGTTTCCTAACAAAACCCATCATCTTGTCTATTTAGCTTGCTTTCCTATTGTTTAGCAGGTTAAATAAAATTATTATTTTGCTCTTTTTGTCTGTACTGAATCGTTAGGGGAATACGTTTCTAGTTCTATAAGAGAGACAGTTAAAATTTATGTAAGCAATCAAAAATCCTACACTATGAGCTACTTAGTTAAAATTTCATATTTCCTTCCTGGATCAGGCAAAATTTGTGATGTGTCGGACAAAATTTATAAAAATACGGAAAAAATGCTAGATCCATTTTTAGCGTGACTTTCTATTTAATACCATCTTATTTCAAGCTATAATTCGGTTGTCAAAATGAGAATAAAATAATTTTCCCATGGTTTATGTCATCTTAAAAAAGTCAAAAGGTTATATTCTGTAGAGGGTCAGATACATTCAAATTTAAATATTTTCTCCAAGAAGAATTTTAAGATAGTATTATAGTAAATAAAAATTCTATACCTCCAATATTTCATGGAAACATATCGTGTTCTAGCGACATAACCCAAAAGTACCTCTATTCAGAAACGCATCGTACTTTTCTTGTCAATAATTGTCTCATTGTCCCATCCATTACATTATTATAATCTTAAAGCACCTGTTACCAGCATTATCTGTTTTTATGGTTTTCATAAAACATAGCGATTACCGATGAAAATTAAACGAAAACTTAATAAATAACTTTTTTTTCAACTGAAATAGACTGATTTTCGATGGAAAAATGTTACTTATAACTAAAAATGAATATAAGACATATACGCAATGATATTTAGAATAAATCAATCTTTTCTAAAATTACTATGAAATATTCACAAAATCGTTTCGTTATAACCAAAGTAGCAAGGCTTGCAGATTTCGTATAGAGTTCAAACGCGATACTGAGATGATCTTTTTTTTTTTTTATATTTTTGTAGGATAATGCACCACTACGTTGTAAGTACTTGAGAGAGGACTTTCTTGAAAAATCCTCAAATTTCTCTGCAATTTTGTTCCTTCTAGAGTTAAATTCACACAGAAAACCCCATATTCTTATCTTTCAGGTTGGTATATTAAAAAGGGCTTATTAGTATGGTTTAGAAAACAAGCAATATTAATTAACGGATGTTTTTTCGTCGTATGAAGAGTTGAAAAATTTTTTTTTCCACTCCAATGGTTGCGATGCAGAGAGTCGGGTTTCATCATAATCTTTCAGGGTAGCTCAGGTTTGATTGCATGTAGAGAGTCGGGTTTCATCATAATCTTTCAGGGTAGCTCAGGTTTGATTACATGTACTAAGGTTAGTGCTCCTTGCAATCGGTTTCAGGTTTGACGCGCCCCCCTCAGGTTTGTTCAGGTTTCTCAAACGTTTGACTCTCTGCATCGCAACCATTGGAGTGGAAAAAAAAATTTTTCAACTCTTCATACGACGAAAAAACATCCGTTAATTAATATTGCTTGTTTTCTAAACCATACTAATAAGCCCTTTTTAATATACCAACCTGAAAGATAAGAATATGGGGTTTTCTGTGTGAATTTAACTCTAGAAGGAACAAAATTGCAGAGAAATTTGAGGATTTTTCAAGAAAGTCCTCTCTCAAGTACTTACAACGTAGTGGTGCATTATCCTACAAAAATATAAAAAAAAAAAAAGATCATCTCAGTATCGCGTTTGAACTCTATACGAAATCTGCAAGCCTTGCTACTTTGGTTATAACGAAACGATTTTGTGAATATTTCATAGTAATTTTAGAAAAGATTGATTTATTCTAAATATCATTGCGTATATTATGTCTTATATTCATTTTTAGTTATAAGTAACATTTTTCCATCGAAAATCAGTCTATTTCAGTTGAAAAAAAAGTTATTTATTAAGTTTTCGTTTAATTTTCATCGGTAATCGCTATGTTTTATGAAAACCATAAAAACAGATAATGCTGGTAACAGGTGCTTTAAGATTATAATAATGTAATGGATGGGACAATGAGACAATTATTGACAAGAAAAGTACGATGCGTTTCTGAATAGAGGTACTTTTGGGTTATGTCGCTAGAACACGATATGTTTCCATGAAATATTGGAGGTATAGAATTTTTATTTACTATAATACTATCTTAAAATTCTTCTTGGAGAAAATATTTAAATTTGAATGTATCTGACCCTCTACAGAATATAACCTTTTGACTTTTTTAAGATGACATAAACCATGGGAAAATTATTTTATTCTCATTTTGACAACCGAATTATAGCTTGAAATAAGATGGTATTAAATAGAAAGTCACGCTAAAAATGGATCTAGCATTTTTTCCGTATTTTTATAAATTTTGTCCGACACATCACAAATTTTGCCTGATCCAGGAAGGAAATATGAAATTTTAACTAAGTAGCTCATAGTGTAGGATTTTTGATTGCTTACATAAATTTTAACTGTCTCTCTTATAGAACTAGAAACGTATTCCCCTAACGATTCAGTACAGACAAAAAGAGCAAAATAATAATTTTATTTAACCTGCTAAACAATAGGAAAGCAAGCTAAATAGACAAGATGATGGGTTTTGTTAGGAAACACAATGATTTTTTAGTGTCAAGGATGTTTTAGACTCCAATATTATTAATATTTTCTGAATACTAAGGCTATATTACTTTCAAAAGCAGACTAGTTTGAGACGATTGGCGAATGAAGATGAATTGATCGTAAATAAAAATATAGGATCTATGTGCTAAGACTGTGAAATTATCGAAAAGTGAGGGTGTGCTTTTGAAATCGAACTTAAGAGCGATAAAAATATGAAAATATACTTGTTTGATTTGAGTCTTCAGACAATGAAGTTCGTTGTAGTCGATATTCAAGGATTTAACATACCTGAATTTTACGCGAAAGAATTGGCTATTTATGATGGGAATAGTATGAAAAGTTACTTTTTTAAACCAGTTAAACCATTCGACACCTTAAGTAAGGCTTGCAAGAAACAAGTCAAATATCTATTTGGAAATCATCATGGTATCCTTTATAATTATGGTGATACCGATTACAAGGAACTACATAATATCATATCCAACAATCTGATAGACGCAGACATTATTTACGTTAAAGGACGTGTTAAAGAGGAATTTTTAGTTAAAACATTTTTGGAATTAAACTGCAGGACGCCATATATTATAAACTTAGAAGACAGCATTGGTGTACCAAAATTAGAGAAGGGAGAGAGAGTTGATAGTTGTAAATATCACATTTTAGATATTCATGTTTGTAGTATTAGAAATGCCAAAGTGTTGTATCGATATATTTATAGTCTTTTACCTTAATAAATATTAAAATTTTTCAACAAGCCAACTTTATTTATTCCCCACGTAGCTCAAACGGTTTTGTTTACTTTTCGACGAATGGAACTGTGACAACGCAACATGTTCACTATTGGAGTGATGTTAATCCTATGTTCAGAATCCTAACCCGATGTCAATATTTAAAAAAAAAGTGAATGTTTGGTACGCTGAAGAAACGTATAAAGCTTTACGAAGACCGAAAATCTTTGGTTAAGTTACTGGGATACCCTACATCTTATAATATTTTTTAATTTTGCATAAAGTAGTCATTATTTTTTAATAAGCGTATTATAAGTCTAAACCTAATAATTTCCGAGATATCAATTTTTGAAAACCACTAACATTTGTATATAAACGCTAATGGTACAAATAAGATTCAGATAAATAACTTCTTGCCTGCCTGATAACACCGACATTTAGTTAATTATACAACATTTTTAAAATAATTATTGTTCTTTGATCAAACCAATATTCCACTATCACTTTGTAAACCGACAAAAATAGGCAAATTTTTCAATTTCGTATCGGGATTTTTGATGAAAATAGCCCAACATTTTCGAGTAAACCTACCTAGAAATATAGAAGATATTTATTGCAAAATTAGTAGTTTACATGCTTGGTAAAGTGAATTAATCTACCACTGTAATCGTTTCATTTTTAGCTAAATAGAGGTATTCTTTTTTAATCGTGAAAAAATAGACGAAATCTCTAATTTTATTTCATACCTAACGAATTCAACAATCAATAATACGATCTCATTTTCGACTAAGATCAGCTGTTACTTTAGACAGAATATTCCTAATAACATAATATATTTAGTTATACAGCTTTTTAAAATAATTATTGTTCTGTAACCGTAAATTATTTAATTATTTTCGTGTGATAAAGAGCTACTTTAAATTTTGTTTCTTAATCTTGTTCTATTGCGTATTAATCGTGTTAGCATCACAAATTACGGTCTGTGAAGCTGGTTTATAGGATCATTTAGTTCGATGGGGGACATATTTTATGATATCCCATATTTCGTCAATTATTTGGCAGGTAGGTTTGATGCTTCAATACGGAACTCCTCAAGATGACATCAAATATTTCTAAACAAGAAGCGTTCAAGTCTATGGAATCCCATGTAAAAATAGCTGGTATGTCTGTTGCCTTCCGTAGACATTAATGACATCTCGCATGTATGCTGAAGTGTATCGTTAATAGAAATCTTGAATATTCTAGTACCTACCTATATCTTGCGTCATTATGTCAATGCTTACATTGATGTCGCCAGGTATCTTAAAATGATAGGTACATAATGTGCAAGCATTTGTGTAGAAAGCTATGTTTTTTACAAAATTTTCTCTAGGCAACCAAATTGTAATAGGGTTTTCGTAGTTCCAGTATATGTCTGGCTGCTTTAGCCTAAATAAATTGAAGTGTATTTGTAAGCAAATTAATCCTTAAAATTTATTATATCGTCTGATATAGACACTGTTTCAACTACGCGTTTTGGTAAAAAATAATTGGAAAGTAAAATTACTAAAGCACTAACAATAAATGGGGCGTGGATAAACTGGTAGATCTAAGCCCCAAAAATATACGCCTCTTATGATAAATGTTAAAAAATTGTATCGTTGCCAACGTCAAATTATAAATCAGGATTTGGCAAACAGCACTCAACCCTCTCATTAATGCTTGATCTTCGGTATACCGAGTTTTATAAGTATTTTTAACACTCATCTGGAAATAGATGGATGCAAAAACCTCCTTTTTCCATTTTTTCAAGCCATTAAACAACAAAATTGTCATTTTTTGAAGAAACCTTGCATACATAGGTATTAGCGAGCGAATTTCGACTATTGTAGATATTTAATATTAGAAAATCAATATAGAGGTAAATCGAAAAGTGTATTTTTACGACGGCTTAAGAGGTAGTTTATGGTGATGTACATATTAGAGTTCATTTTAAAATGAACGATAATCTCCTAAACACAGACTTTTGACAATAGAACGAAATAAAAATATAGTTTGATGTGATAAGGCTATGCAGCTGCTCTTTATGGAATTTCATGTGAGCCTAGACTTTATAGATTTTTGTTATTTTTTTTTTATCAGTAAAGTCATCCTATAGATATTGTTTGTTAATCCATTAAAATAGACAAAATCTTTGAATTTGTATATGATTATCCGCTGAAATACCCTTAATCTGCAGGGTACCTAACTCTACGGAGATATTTATTGCAAAGGGCGGCTTTTTCAGTTTTGAAAGTATTCAACATTTGCGAAATTCATCTAAATATATACTACGCTATACTTTAATCAAACTCACAATAGAGGGAAAGCGACAGACGAGTTATAAACTAATGTGGCTTAAAGGATAATTTGTGTTGTAAATATTAGAGTTCATTTTAAAAGAAACTATAATCTCGTGACCGACAAAAAAAAAAAGTATGCATTTCGATACGTCATTTCCCCTATTTTAACGTTAAAATAGTAAATTATGTTATAAGCTCGAAAAATGTAGTATTTCAGACGTAATGCGGTCGCTAACCTAAATAGCCCGAAAAACATTTTTCGTCCATATGTCATAAGTTGTTTTTTATTCGATCTTGTTTTTAATGCGATTGAGAGTTGTAAAATAATGTAGAAATGAAGTGAACCTATACATTTCATCTTGCACGCTAATTTTTTGGTCTTAATGTTTGTTAGTTAACGATGAAATCTGTAATAGCGTCCGAAAAAAAAAATTTTTTTTTGACTAACATAAAAAGTGTTGTCTAGCTAGCAGGGCAATAATCAATACTTTATTGAGAAGGTTAGCTCTTCGTCTAAATATCTAAACTATAAATCGTCATTTTTTCCGACACAATCGGTTAAAAAGCATACAATTGTATGTGAACGTTTGTACAAAAACCATCGTGTTAAATCAGTTCTTATACCTGACTGACAACGCCGATCTTTAGCTTTTTTTTTTTACTTTGTAAAATAAAAAGATTAGTTCTTACTATCAAAGAAATTAAATATGCAGGAGAAATAGGTGGAAAAGATTAATAATAATTTATTTATTCCTAAGTTATAAATCTTAACTACATCACTTTCTAAACCAAGAAAATAGATAATCTTCCTGCATTATTCCGTACTTAGATTTATTTTTCATGAAAATAGTCGAATCTATGATTTTCGTTCAAATCCATAAGGGACGCTTGTTTTGTATAGATGATTTATGATCTTATTTTCAACTAAAATACTTAACACTCAGTATACAATTTTCAGAAATGTCATGATTAAGAACGGTTCTAGTCATTTTATACAAGATTTCACATGATTTAACAAATTTAAAACATTTTTTTTAATTTTTACTAAATTCTAAACACTCAGTATACACTTTTAAGAAAATATGACGATTTGCGACTGTTTTAGTCATTTTTTACAAAGTTTCACAGGGCTTAATAACGTTAAAACATTTTTTTAATTTTTTACTAAATACTTAACACTCAGTATACAATTTTCAGAAATGTCATGATTAAGAACGGTTCTAGTCATTTTATACAAGATTTCACATGATTTAACAAATTTAAAACATTTTTTTTAATTTTTACTAAATTCTAAACACTCAGTATACACTTTTAAGAAAATATGACGATTTGCGACTGTTTTAGTCATTTTTTACAAAGTTTCACAGGGCTTAATAACGTTAAAACATTTTTTTTAATTTTTTACTAAATTCTAAACACTCAGTATACAATTTTCAGAAATGTCATGATTAAGAACGGTTCTAGTCATTTTATACAAGATTTCACATGATTTAACAAATTTAAAACATTTTTTTTTTAATTTTTACTAAATTCTAAACACTCAGTATACACTTTTAAGAAAATAGGACGATTTGCGACTGTTTTAGTCATTTTTTACAAAGTTTCACAGGGCTTAATAACGTTAAAACATTTTTTTTAATTTTTTACTAAATTCTAAACACTCAGTATACACTTTTAAGAAAATAGGACGATTTGCGACTGTTTTAGTCATTTTATACAAGATTTCGCATGATTTAACAAATTTAAAACATTTTTTTTTAATTTTTACTAAATTCTAAACACTCAGTATACACTTTTAAGAAAATAGGACGATTTGCGACTGTTTTAGTCATTTTTTACAAAGTTTCACAGGGCTTAATAACGTTAAAACATTTTTTTTAATTTTTTACTAAATTCTAAACACTCAGTATACAATTTTCAGAAATGTCATGATTAAGAACGGTTCTAGTCATTTTATACAAGATTTCACATGATTTAACAAATTTAAAACATTTTTTTTTATTTTTACTAAATTCTAAACACTCAGTATACACTTTTAAGAAAATAGGACGATTTGCGACTGTTTTAGTCATTTTTTACAAAGTTTCACAGGGCTTAATAACGTTAAAACATTTTTTTTAATTTTTTACTAAATTCTAAACACTCAGTATACAATTTTCAGAAATGCCATGATTAAGAACGGTTCTAGTCATTTTATACAAGATTTCGCATGATTTAACAAATTTAAAACATTTTTTTTAATTTTTACTAAATTCTAAACACTCAGTATACACTTTTAAGAAAATAGGACGATTTGCGACTGTTTTAGTCATTTTTTACAAAGTTTCACAGGGCTTAATAACGTTAAAACATTTTTTTTAATTTTTTACTAAATTCTAAACACTCAGTATACACTTTTAAGAAAATAGGACGATTTGCGACTGTTTTAGTCATTTTATACAAGATTTCGCATGATTTAACAAATTTAAAACATTTTTTTTAATTTTTACTAAATTCTAAACACTCAGTATACACTTTTAAGAAAATAGGACGATTTGCGACTGTTTTAGTCATTTTTTACAGATATTTACAAAGTCTTAATAACATTATATTAATAATTATCTAACATAATGTATACAATTTCAAGAAATAGTAGATTTTTAATCCATGTACAAAATTCAAGAATCTAAAATACAATTAAATGTAGGCTTTTTTAATTGGCATCTCAGGCAAATTATTTCCCCCAAAATTATCTAAAAAAGATATACCAAAAACATTCTAAAGCGGTTTTTTACCTCTATAAGTATGCAGGCCGATCCGACCCTTGTCGGTTTTATTACCCGCATAAATTAACACAGTAGAGGAATATGGACAGAGTTCTGGGGCAGCGGCGTTTCACTAAAGCTTTGGTTTCCTACAAAGCGGTACCGCAAAAGAGTGGCCGTAATTTGACGGCGAGCTTTGCCGCGACAAAAGCGTGTATGTACTTGCAAATCGGAGTGTGTTCCTCCAGAGCGTTCGGCGCAAAAAAATACGGCACCGTATTTTCTGAAGCGGACGCTCTGTACGTTGGGATAGTGCAAGCATGATTTTTGACGGTGCGCCAGTGTAGTGATTGTATGTTTTAATTATAATATTTGGAAATTAATTGGTCTAGCGAACAAGATAAAATTTTAATCGAGTTTTTTTTACTATATCGCTTTAACAGCGGCGTTTCACTAAGGTTAAATCATAAAAAGTCGGGTTTTATCTCGGGTCAGTTCATAAATATTCAGGTTCAAATTAGGGTTAGATGAGAAGCCGCCTCGCAAAAGCATCCGGGTTAGGTCGTAAAAAGTCGGGTTTTATCTCGGGTCAGTTCATAAATATTAAGGTTCAAATTAGGATTAGATAAGAAGCCGCCTCGCGAAAGCATCCGGGTTAGGTCGTAAAAAAGTCGGGGTTTTATCTCGGGTCAGTTCATAAATATTAAGGTTCAAATTAGGGTTAGATAAGAAGCCGCCTCGCGAAAGCATCCGGGTTAGGTCGTAAAAAAGTCGGGGTTTTATCTCGGGTCAGTTCATAAATATTAAGGTTCAAATTAGGGTTAGATAAGAAGCCGCCTCACGAAAGCACTTGGGTTAGGTCGTAAAAAGTCGGGTTTAATTTCGGGT
Source organism: Polydrusus tereticollis (assembly GCA_963920685.1). NCBI lineage: Eukaryota > Metazoa > Arthropoda > Insecta > Coleoptera > Curculionidae > Polydrusus > Polydrusus tereticollis. The sequence continues at coordinate 142,404,388 of OY987328.1, forward strand.
TATTTTGTAAACAGCACCACCGAACCACCCGGGTTAGGTTATAAAACGCACCACCGAACCGCCCGGGTTAGGTCGTAAATCGCACCACCGCACCACTTGGGTTAGATCATAAAACGCACCACCGAACCACCCGGGTTAGGTCATAAAACGCACCACCGAACCACCCGGGTTAGTTGCACCACCAGCACCACCAGCACCACCTGGCCCAGAACTCTTAGTTTTCCTCTACTGTTATGTTATGGTGTCTGTAGGAATTTCAAGAAATTACAAAGTTAATTTAATTTTTATTGAGCAAGGGGTCCGGCTAAACTCTGAAAGTTACTGCGAAACTGTTTTAACCCAAATGCTTCCTCAAATAGAAGATGTAATGCCCGATTATATTTTTATGCAGGTATGTTTATCTTACCTATTAGTTTTTGATCATGTCAAATAAGAACATGTTTTCAGGATGGTGCACCGTGTCACACCAGTGCCCGTACCCTTAGTTATTTAAGGGAGAACGTTGCCGAATTTATAGAACCCCAGGAATGGCCTCCAAATAGCCCAGATTTAAATCCTTGCGACTATTTTCTGTGGGGTGATTTGGAGGCTAGGGTCCATAGAAACGGAAGAAAATTTGAAAATGTCGAGGATCTTCGGCAACGAATTCTTCAATGTTGGGAAGAAATTTCTCAAGACCACATCAGAGGAGCCATCGAGAGTTGGAGACGGTATGTGGAATTAGTAGTTGAAGCTAATGGGGGTCACATAAATATATAATTTTGTCTTTCTATTTAAAATCTGGTTCTTATTTAAAATCGATTTCACCTTTGTTTAAAAAAGTTATTTCCATAGGTATGTCGTTAAATGTGCAATATTATAATTTCAACTAGATTAAAATTTATTGTAAAGATTTAAAAATAATTGTTTTTTAAAAGCAAGTTAGGAGCACAATGCCATATTATTACGTTACGTTGATTTTGAAAAGAAACGAAAGAAAAATCGAAATCAACAAGTTAAAACATACATGTTTTTATTTCGTCATAAATCAGCTATTTTTTAACATATTTGCATGTTCGACCTCTTGTTTTATTTAGAAATATTTAGGCTTTCAAAATCTTATATGTAAAGATATACCATGTGATTCAAAAAAGTTCCAGCAAGTTTTAAAGTTTAACCAAGTTGAGGTATGTCTGCCATTTTGATTTTTCAACAAATGTCAAAAACATGAGATTAGCGGTCTGTATTGATCCATCCTCTCTTCAACAAGATAAAATTTAATAAAATCGGTCCATAAATAAAAAAGTTATTACATAAAAACAAAATTCCGGTTTTTTATGCCCAACCCTATATATTGGGGATGACCTAATCTAAGAGCCCTGCATTTACTTCTTTAAACATGGCCCCCAACATGGGGTTGAAAATTCAGTACAGTTAAAACCGAGTTAAAAAAAAAAACGCACTGTATATTTGGAGAAAGTGCCACTATTTCCAACAGGAAAATAGCACTTATAAAATTCCAAAAGGTATTCGAGCAATTATGGGTATGTATCATAAATATAAAACTCCTCGACATATTTTTCCTTTATGGTCTTTTTATACCTGTAATATCTTAGAGCCAGTTCAGGCTGATTATTATAAAAATGATACATTCCGATGCAAGCAATAGCTTCGGAATTCATGGCATCCTCTATCACAATGCTCCTGTAATATTTCACTGAAGCCGGAGTCTCGTTCAGTGCCTCAGACAGACGGGCTAATTCAGTCATGATTGATACGTCGTTTGGAAATATTTGTAAGGCCTGTTTACATATTTCAGTAGCAGTTAATGGCTGATCTAAAAGTTATATATTATAAAATATTATGATGTTATTAAATATCTAAATATCAAAATATTACTGATGGCGGTTGCTTAGCAAAACGGGTGTCAGGACAACGGTTGATATGGTAACGATTAAAGCCTTGTCCAGAGATATAAGAAAGTTACACTTTGCGTTTGAATGGGATTATCCAAGGGTGGCCATAAACAAACAACGAATAAATGAATAAATGCAGGTAAATTATGGTCCGTACTTAAAAATGTCGCAAATCCGGAAGACGTAATTTCATTATTAACGTAATAGTTTGGTGATTTTAAACCGATTTTTACCTGATTCAAAATGAGAGGGTTAATCCCATAAAACAAATTATGTTCTAAAGACTGTATATATAGCCACTCTAGTTAGTTTTAAGCTTAGTAATTATTTTTACTTCGTGTGTAATACAGCGTTGCTTAATCGTGTGCGAGTCATGGAAAATATGTGCGAGCCCAATGAATCTCAGGAGATAACCCCGTCGAAAAGCAGAAAACACGTTTCTGTGGAAACTAAGGAAGGTATAAACAATGTTTATTCAACTCTCATTGAACGTGCGGTCAGCAAGCAAGCAGCGTTCGAAGAAAAGGCCACATTAACAAAAATTCCAACATCAACTGTATGGAATATTGTAAATAATCCCATTTTAACCAGAAAAAAAAGAACCGATCCTGACATTTTCTCGAAGGTAGATGGAAGTGATCAAGATATCATACGGCGTAAAATTTACAAGTTATACGAGAAACAAGGCGTGCCAACATTAGATAATTTAATTAAGAGGCTTGAAAAAGATGGAACCAACGTTAAATGTGGTAGAACAACGTTATGAAAGTGTATCCAACACATGGGTTTTAGATTTAAAAAAATTAACATAAGACAAGTTTTAATGGAATCCAGTAGAACTCGGGAATGGCGATCCGAATAACTACAAAAATTAGGATTTACTGAGATGAGCAAAGGCTGATTATTTACTTGGATGAAACCTGGTTCGACACATATGATACCCCGGAAAAGGGTTGGGTCATCAAATTAGGTAAACGATTTACGATTTTGCATGCTGGATCTAAAGACGGATGGATTCCAAATGGACTTTCTCTGTCTGCAAAAAACATTAAAGATTCTTCTCTGGATTACCATGAGGACACCACTGCTGATTTATTTGAAGATTGGTTTAAAAACAAGCTAATTCCAAATATATCTCCGAATAGCGTAATTGTAATGGACAATGCAAGCTACCATAGTAGGCAGTTGACAAAGACTTCCTCCTCAAATGACACAAAAGCAACAATCTAAAACTACATGTATGATAATGATATTTATTTTCATGAAGATTACACCAAAAGGCAATTGAGGTTTTACAAAGTTTAAAACTACAACATAATATTAATAATTAGAACAGATGATGATAGCGATAGTGATATTGATATATTAAGTGAATAATTATTATAAGCACCGAATATTTTGTATAGTTTTGTAATCATAAATATAATTTTTAATAATAAAATAACTTATAATTTCACATTTAAACATAAATAAAATATTATTTAATGTCTTACTTATTTTTATTACAATTATTAAATTCTAAGCAAAATACGGACCTGATCGGCCATATTTCAATTTTACAGCTGGCCCGGGTCTTTCCTAATAGGAATCAGTTGGTCTCTTTCTTATATCTCTGAACAGACTTTACCTTGGCAATAGATGGAAAGTTTAAGCTATAAAATATTATTATGCAGTTCTTACCTATTCTAAGATAAATTCGGATTAGTCTGATGTAACTTTCAATATGCGGATGTTGTTTGACGGCACTTTTTATTTGTTGTTCGGCATCTCGCACTAAATTCAGAGCTAAATAGCATTTTCCCAATTGAATTTTCCACCACCAATCCTGGTAAATTACCAAAGTTGTATTTATAATTTTGGCATGCCGTGTTGTCATTCGGGGTATTCATTAATTAATTAATCGTAAGAGATACGTTCGGTTAAATGAAGGTAAAGTTGCGCATTTACGTGCCTAATAATATGCCGTTTAGAATTTTTTAAAATTCCGAGTAGTTCCAGAGATATCCGGAAAGAACCGAAATTTTGAAAAATCGTTTTATTTCTTTCCTGGTTTTTTTTGAGAACGAATTCTAAAGTAAATTACACTTTTACATTGCCACTTTTCCGCTCTTCCTAACAGCGTTAATTGTTTTGTAATCCGACGAGCCGTCTTCATCTTCAAGGGGGCATTATCAACTTCCTTTTTTTAAATACGGTCCTGTTTTCCTTTTATTGGAATTTAAAAGATTTTCTTCTTCCGAATACAACGATGTATGACACACTGTGGTTTAATGACGTTTCGAGGGTTTCTTGAACAACATCAGGAGATTTTGGGATACGGTCCTGTATTTCTCCTAATTTTATAAATAATATCTCATAAGTAAGCTATAAATTTTCACTTACGTTGGACTAGTTCAATAAATAACGCATTATAAACCACAAATAAATAAACAAAAAATATACAGAAACATTATTTCAAACTTCTGTTGATTCGCGATTTAAAAGGAAATAGGCGTTTGAAACAAAAAAATTAAGATGGTGACGCGTTATTTGTTTCACTTGACATTCCCATTGTGATCGTTGTCAACATTTGAAAGGGTTTTAAGAGGTTTTGTATTTTCCAGAAAATATGGTACATAATTTTACAAATGATTAAAAGTTTGATATTCTATCGTGTTTTATTTTATCTAAAAAAAACTGTTATGTGGCAGAGCGCATGCATTTGGAGAAGTACATATCCAGAAAGAAGACAACCAAATAAAAGAACGTTTAGTAAGTTAGTGACTAATCTCAAACAATACGGTTCATTAAAAAGCCTAGTGCTGTCTCGAAAAAAGCCCAGCAACATAGAAAAAGTCAACAACGTATTATTAGCTGTTGTTGAAAACCCCGGACTATCAACTAGGCAAATTGAAAAAAATGTAGGTGTAGCGAAATCCACAGCGCAATTTATTTTACAGAAAGAAAGTTTTCATCCATACAAATACAGAATTTGCCAGGGATTAAGGCCAGGTGATGCAGAAAGACGGCGAATATTTTGCGAGTGATACACCAAAAAATGTTAGGAGACCCACAATTTTCCCTACAAAGTAATATGGGCCGATGAGAGCAGGGTTACTAAGAATGGAATTTTTAATAGAAGAAATGTTCATTATTGGTCGAAAGAAAATCTTCATTTATACAAAGAGTCCAGACACCAACATCGGTTTAGATTTAATATGTGGGCTGGAATTTTAGGTACAAAAATATTAGCCCCATTTTTTTATCATCAAAATTTAACTTCTGAGCGTTACCTAAACTTACTCTAATGGAATCTTACGGGTGTTGGTTTCAACAGGATGGTGCACCTGCACATAATTCTAGAGCAGTTAGAGAGTACCCTTCTGTGCGCTTTCCTGGAAAACTGATTGGCACGTATTCTGAAACACCATGGCCAGCACGTTCGCCTGATATGACACCGTTAGATTTTTTTCCTCTGGGGGGTATGTCGAAAATTATGTTTATAAACACAACTTCGAAATCGAAGACGAACTTAGGAGGTTGGTTCTTAAAGCCTTTCAAAGTATTACGCCAGAAATGTTGGCAAATGTTTTAGAATCGACAGTTAGAAGATGTTATTTGTGCTTAGAAAATAACGGAAATCATTTTGAACACCTGATTACTAACTTTTTTCGTTGTTCGTTTTATTACTGTTTTGTTATGTTTTTTATTCACTTATTGTTGTTTATTATTAAATTATTTCTTGTTCATTATTAAATTATTTGTTGTTTATTATTACATTATTTGTTTATTATCAAATCATTTGTTATTTATTGAACTAGCCCAACATAAGTAAAAATTTAGAGCTTACTTATGAGATATTATTTATAAAATTAGGAGAAATACAGGACCATATCCCAAAATCTCCTATGTTGTTCAAAAAACCCTCGAAACGTCATTAAACTACAATGTGTCATACTTCGTTGCATTCGGAAGAAAAAAACCTCTCAAATTCCAATATCAGGAAAACAGGACCGTATTAAAAAAAAGAAAGTTGATAGTGACCTCTCGAAGACGATTCGTCGGATTACAAAACAATTATAGCTGTTAGATAGAGCGGAGAAAGTGGCAATGTAAAAGTGCAATTTACTTTAGAATTCATTTTCAAAAAAACCCAGAAAAAAAAACTATTTTTAAAAATTTCGGTTTTTTCCGGATATCTCCGGAACTACTCGGAATTTTAAAACTTTCTAAACGGCATATTATTGGGCATGTAAATGCGAAACTTTACTTCGTATCTCTTACGGTTTCCGAGAACCCTGTACTGGCCCTCCTTATCTTGGACACGTTGTATAAGAATTATAGTTTTAATTATCATGATCTTTTCTGATTGGGTGTTATTCATTGTCAGTTGAACACAAATCAATGCTGAAAACTTATCTTTCATAAATTCCCTAGTTCGCATTCATCGTGAATTAGAGTTGCTGCCATCTGTGACAGATGCTATGAATGGAAGGAGTTTTTCCAGCTTTTATTACAATAAAACTTCAACATCTGCTCTTCATACCGAACGCTTTTGGTTGAGCTACTCAAAAATTTTGAACAAATATTATTGTCAACCTTGTTGCTTTTTTTCCAAGTCTATGGATTCTTTTTCGAGAGGATTTGATGATTGGAGTCATTTACAACAAGCAACTTTCCGACTCGAAAAAAACCAAGACCACAACCTTTCTTGTAAATATATTCGATTTATGATAAATGGCGCTCAAATAAGACTCTGGATCATGAAATCGAAGCTTCTATGAGACAGCAAATTTCTTATTGGCAGAAAATTTTGGAACGAATTATTGATGTTACTTTAACTTTAGCGTCTTGCATCATGCCGTTCAGAGGTCACTGTGAATCTGATGATTCGCTGAATCCTGGAAATTCTTTGACAGTCATAAATATTTTGAGTAGGTACGATCCTGTTCTGAAAACTTTACTTGAAGTAAAGAAAAATAATTCGACAACGTACTCGAGTCCAAAAATGCTATGCAGAGGAATCCAGAGTCCTGCAATATGTACGAAAGTGATGCCGATTATTTTAGACGTGGTGTGGAAATGAAACAGAACTACTATGAAACAGAAGACATGCTCAAACTCGTTGAAGATTGTAGGACGAATGGTTTTATTGACGAGTTGTTCGAGTTCAAAGAATTTGTATCACCAAATGAAAATATTTTAGAAGATTTGTAATTACCTACTTACCTTAAAGTCGAATGCCTGTGTGGCCAATACTGCCAATTCCATGGCATTCCTAACGTCTCCTTCGTGATAGAAAAGGTATTCAAATAAAGGTTTATTTAATGTTTTATTTTTGGCATACTTCGAAAGATTTAGACGTGACACTTGAATAAAAGGACCTTAAAAATAATTTAATTTAACTTCATTAATTATAATTATTATGTATTCTACGATCCCAAAATAATTGGCAAAACTGTTCTTATCACCATTGACGGTGTGCGGAGAACATAATTAACTATTCTACTTTCACACACTTTTAACTGAAATAAAAGCATTCAAAACCGCTTGGAAAGATTGTGCAATAATAGGTCGTTACATGTTGCCAGGTTTTAAAATATTTCATTTGAATTCTCATAAAATGTACCAAAATCGCCATGTCATTAAGGCCCTTTTAACCCTACGGTACCTGTTTTACTTAATTTGGCAACGCAGGTAGGAAAAACCCATGTCTAAGACTGGTGTCACACATAGCGTTTTCACCGCTGCGGCAAGAACGCTCCGGTTTGCCGGGATGGTGTAAACCCATTGTATTAAATGAGAGCTGTCACATACAGCGTTGTACCGCACCCAAACCGGATGCAACCGCATCATGCTGCGGCGGCACCGCACGACCGGACGACCGCAATAGAACGAAAACACGTGCAGTTGTATGTTTGTAGTCACGCCTGACGGTTCGAACGCTGCGGTTCTTCGAAAACTTTTGAGTTCGTGGTTCGGTAAACAAGCATTATGGGAGAAAAAGTCGAAAGAATACTCAGATAAAAACTGTAGAAGTTTGCAACTGACTCTCGTTCCAAATTGAAATGGTGAATCCAATATTGACGATCCACCTCCTTTCCTAATAAACCCTCCGCTTCTAGAGCACACACAAGCTTCAATGAATTCGCCATACCAAAATTCGACTGGCGAAACATCCCGTTAAAACGCATCGTGTGACAAGTAGAGTTCATCCGGTCAAGACGCATCCCTTCTTGCCGCAGCGTTAAAAACGCATAGTGTGACACCGCACTAAAGGCGCTCGCACGCTTTCTTATCAGATCTAACCAACGCTCAGTGTCGTAGACAAGTTTCAATCAAGAGGATATTATCAATTCAGTTTTATTATTTTGGTGGTTATTCAAAACAGCAAATATTATAATGCAGGCGAGTTCTTCAAGTGATAGTAACCAACAAGTTACAAAACGACGTCATTTAAAACCTGGGGAGCGTACAATGGTAAAAAATGTGTATGAGGGAATTCTAAGCACACACAGTGGAATATCATTCACTGATGCAGCAGAACTTTGTGCCACATTGACTAAGAAATCTTGCCGTACTGTTTATAGAACTATCAAGGTCAATAGGAATACTGAAGTGTCCGATCAGAAGGACACAAGAGGACGGAAAAAGATTTTTATTGATCAGCAAACAAAGTTAGCCATTCGTCGGAAAATGCATGCATTTTATTTCGAAATGAACTTCCGAATTTAAAAAAAATTTCTGCCGAAATTAAAAGGGATGAAAATATGCAAAAAATTTCACGAAGAGTTCTAATGCGTACACTACGAGAATTGAATTTTCGATTCTTGAAACGAAATCGCAAAAGTCTTTTGGTGGAAAAGGAAGAAATCGTATTGTGGTGTAGAAAGTACCTATCTAGAACAAATACAACAATATCGCTGTGCCGGGAAAAGAATTTACTTTACGGACGAGACATGGTTAAATGAAGGACATACTGTGAATTGCGCAATATCTCAACATTAAAGATGCACGTAACATTTATCAATGGATTGTCCACTGGATTGAAAGCTCCTTCAGGAGAAGGTCGTCGGTTAATTATAACCCACATCGGAAGTGATTCTGCTTTTCTTGAAGGTGTATTAAACGTGTTTGAATCTCGTAAGACCGGTGATTATCATGAGGATATGAACTCGGGAGTGTTTGAAGATTGGTTTATATCCTTCATACCGCGTATTGAACGTGGGTCGGTAATCGTGATGGATAATGCACCATACCACAGCCGTCGGGTGGATGCTTTGCCAACTTCTGCGTGGCGAAAAGGAAAGATTGTTGACTGGCTCGCAGCAAAAAATATTGCATTTGGTGAAAAGATGCTAAAAGTGTGGTTGCTCGATCTTGCAAGACTTCACAAAAAAAAATGTACGAAATATGTAGTGGATGAAATGGCCCGTGAACGAGGTGTTACAATATTACTTTTACCGCCTTACCATTGTGAACTAAATTCAATCGAGCTTATATGGGCACAGATAAAAGCGAAGTGGCGCGTGAAAATAAAACTTTTAAATTCAAAGATGTTAAAGAACTGTTAAAAACGGCAATAGCGAATGTACAAACAGCAGATTGGCATAAGTGCGTATTACATGTCGAGGGCGTAGAGAAAAAAAATGAGGGACTTAGATGTACGCGTTGAAGTCATGGTAGAACCTATTATCATAAATCCTGCAGATGACAGCAGTAGCGACAGTAATGAAATGTTTTCATCGCCAGATAGTGAATAATCAATAGTAATATGTTAAGTGCATGTAAAATTGCTGAAAATCATGCATGAAGGTTTGTTGCCCTAGAAACAGCTTGAATGCATTTTTATTGTTATTTACCAAAAAGTGCCCGACCGAAGGGAGGGCACTTTTTAAGGTAAATAACAATAAAAATGCATGAAAGCTGTTTCTTTAGGGCAACAAATCTGAGTGCATGATTATCAAGCCATTTTACATGCACGAAATATATTTTTTAGACTATTTCCTGAATGAAAAACTCATCATTTTGATAAATTGATGCGAAATTGTCAAAGCAGAAATTTCAACTTGTTGTGACAGTGACGGTTATTCTCGTAGGTAACCAACAATGAAAAACCAGAAGAGTGCAATTTTCAGCTCAATCGCGACCGAGGGCTGATTTTCACCGAAAATCAAGTGAAAAGCGCATTGTAGTTACAGTATATGAGGGAAATAGTCGCTGTAATGGTAATAATGAATTTAAAATTGTAACGTATTGTCATTATAATAGTTTTAATGTCGGCGTGGAATATAATCTGTCAAATTATTATCAATTAGTGTTCATTAGGGAACAATAGTTAGGAAATTTATAAACATTTATAATTTAGGTTTAGGTTTTGCCCTTAATCCACTATTGTTATGTAGTATAATAAAAACATTATGAAAATAACATATAAGTAGTGTTGCTTTATTATTCTTTTTGGATTTTATACCTGCGTAATTTAGATTCTCCAATTACTTCATTAGTCACCAAATGTAAAAGCTTAATTTATTTTTCAGTTTAATTTATAATATTATATTTATTATAGTAAATATAAATATATTATAATAATAAACAAAAAATTCATATATTTTTGGAATTTATATTGTTTAAAATGACACGCTTCTGGAATTGGCGTTCCCCTAACGTCTTGCACACCCCGGTAAAAATAAGTCACTGCCAATTATTTTGGTACCGTAATATAGTTTATAAAACTACGCTTACCATCTTTTTGAGTTAACATGGCCGCAGTTCCTAACCTTATAGCTCTTGCAGATTGACTTGTGCTACCTCTAGAAGTTCTAAGTCTTTCTAGAGCAGATCCTGGTCTAGCTGTTTGAGTACCAGGCCGTATCATACCAGATATTGGTCGACCAGTTGCTGTACGTGGTCTGGCACTAAAAAAGGGTTATATACAGCGCGTCCGATAATTAATGGTACCAGTAAAACCACAGATTCTTTATGTAGAAGTATTGGTATTTAATGAAACACACTTTAATCTAGAAATGCACAATAACCGAAACTTTAGCTATTTTTTGATTTCCTTTAACAAACGTTTTCCACGACGCTTACATTTAAAAGGTCTCTCGTTTCAAATGAAAATGTTTCTTATGCCATCTTTATTAAGTAAAAAAGGTTCACTTTATAGAGGTCGCTCCGATATTTGGGCTTAAGTTCCCCATTGCTCCATTTCAAATTGTGATTTGAATACGTAATTTTATATGTAACCCCACAAAAAAAAAGGCTAAGGGAGTTAAGTCCGACGAACTTGCAGGCCAGGGTGTTTCTCTATAAGTGGTAATACTTTTCTTGGAGGCGCAATTAAGCAAGTGTCTCACTCGATTGGCAATTTTCCTGCTGACTATAAAAAAAAACTACATAAAGAATAATAAATATAATAACAATAAATAAACTATAATAAAATAAACTTCCGCGAGGAAGCCAAATTTAGTGTAAAAAAATCTATAGGTTCACAAATTTGACAGATACGACGTCATTTTAAATTTTTCTAAATGTCAACCCCCATTAATAACCACACGAATGAATTGAATTTCTTTTAAGTGTCTCACCCCTTTAATAAAAATACTTTTTAAACTAAAAGCCCCAATTTTTTTCACGGTAATATAATTTCCCGTGGCCGAGCTATTTACGCTATAATTAAGTACGACAGATGTCAAGAAGTGACAGACACGACGCCATCTTGAATTTTTTTGAAACCCCGTATTTCCGTCGAAATTTCCGAAACGGCTGAAAATAAGTATTAACAACTACATGTTTTTGAAATCGGATCGCGAAATACAAATCAGCACCTAATGGTAAACTGTCTTATGAATCTTCCAAATCGTATCGCAGAAGGTCAAGGTCACGCTCAGAACTTAGGAAAATTGGGTAAATAAAAGGATCTATATTTCTTGTGCCGGTAACACATATTGTTTCATCAAATTCTTCGTGACTGAACGTGAATGCACTAAAGCACAAAATTGTGTACCTTACAAACATAACGTCTTTTAAGTCAATTAAATTGTCCTCCCTGGATAACCTTCATATATACCAAAAATGTCTGTTTTTCCAAAATTATTTTAAGAAATCGAAAAATAATTTTAATCATTTTGGACTAAGGGATATAATATCAGTTCGGCTAAATACTGAAATATTTTTACATTTGTAATCTGTGGCTTTTGCTTTCGACCATTACGCTAATAGAGCAATATAATATAAAATATTATAGAAGGGAACACTCGTATGTATTTTACCCCAGAGCTGTAGACGGAATAACTGTAGCTGCTGTTTTTATAGACGTTCCAGGCCTGGGAGCGGTAGCCACAACGTTATCGTCCAAAAAATCATCTTGTGAGACATCCTCGCTTTCCAAATCATCAACATAAACCTAGAAACAAAACAGAGTTAGGCAAAAATTACATTATTTTGTTAAATAATTTAAATATTCAACTACAAATTGCAATTAAGTAAGTGCTTTAAATGTTTTTACTTCAGATTTTTAACAAGAGTACGAATTACAGGTACTTTCATACCATGCGAATACACACAAAATTACACCTACTAACTTATTTTGCAGCAAAACTTGACGTCGGTCAAGTTTAACATAATTTTAAACAAATTTTATACGCTTGATTCTAAATTTTGCCCAAGTCTGTAACAGAAAAAAAACTCGTATCTAGGTAAGAAACGTGATATACTTCTATACTCTTTGCAAAACAAAAACCGATGCACGTCATACCCTTCAAGTGACGTCAGTTATCGACAGTGTTGCCAGCTTGTAACCAAAATATCCGGGTGAGGGAATTACACAGATTTCTTTGTCATAAAAACAAAATAAATATACAAGAATGCTTCTGTTTCTTTAACATATTCTTTCAAAAATACCAGTTATTTGAAAGCTTCATGGGATGTTCCATAAGCCCTCGCCTCAGTTCATATTTTTACCATCCGAAGCCTATTTTCTTAAAGAGTTAAGACCATCAAGCAGTTCTCTGTCTTTTAATTTCTAACTTAATGTTGTCAAAGTTACATGATGTTCTAAAGAAAGTTACAGCTTATGAACAACCGATGTAAAATATGATAATTTTTAAATAATACAACTTACTTGTTTCGTACATTCCATAAATAGTGTCACGAATAGAACTTATATCCAATCTTTACACATTTACAACTCTCTTTGAATTAGAACGTTCGTTTAAAGGTGATTCAAATAATATAATTTACTTTCCTTACCTGTTGTTGAAATTGCGCTTACAGTTTCAAATTTAGAGCAGCTGCTACACGCTAAAAATTGGTAAAGTAGAAAGAAAGTATCTAGACCTTAACATACTCTTTAAATTTACTTCTCTGTGCTGCTGTCAAGGGTAACAATAGGCCATTGTTCTTAAGTTCTTCCTGAAAATAGCTTCTTAGGGAAGGTATTAGCTCTTTGCACCGACTATTTAAGTGCTTCGGCATTTTCACAAATAGTAAACAACGTAATCGACAGAGATGTGTATATACACTTTTGTTTCTCTTAATAGAACAACAGTTCTTTAATGCTATTTATGAAAAAATCAATATAGAGTTTTTGTTAAAAAATAGACGCACGGAACAACGAACAACTAAGGTTGATTTTGCATGAAACGTCAAACCAAACCAACGAACGAGCTGGCGCCACCGCATCGTTTACAGTTGTGTTGCCAACTATCGGCCAATAAAATTCAAATTATATTAATTTTTACAATCTTAAATAAACAAAATATTTGCTATAAGTAAGATCGTTCGGCGTCGGTCAAGCTCGCTGCGGTTCACTCTATGCAATTTTAATGCGACTGAGGGCTGCGGAAATTACAGCCGGCAGTTGGCTGAGACGCTTGAAAAGATAAGGGTTACGTGTGTCGGTCGTTTGTTTCGCGCTATTTACGTATAATAGTAGTATAAGTTAACAAGTAATAATGTCTTTACACAATACCTTAGGTGCATTCATTATAGAAAGAATAAACAACCGAAATTAATACAATGTGCAAATATGACATTTTTCATTATCAAGTTAAGATATACCTAATTATTACAAAATTGCTTGGATTAGTTTTAAGAAATTTAATATGCGTATTTTTATCGACATTTCAATAATAGCCTCCGGTAGCCCTCTTGTAGAATAGGCCACGAGTGGCCACTGCACTACTTACGCTCTTGATTACAATTCCTTGTAAGAAAATAAACTAAAAATGTGCTGTCTCTAAAGTGTTAACTTACTCTTTGTGTTAGTGCCCTCATTTTTAAACACCACGCAGCTTGATCTAAGGGTTGCTTATCCAAAATACTTGTACAAATCTCTACACATTTATCGTAATGCCTTCGGCGAAATAGACTTAAAGCAAGATACATTGGGTCCATGGCAAATGCTTAGAATGTTTAAAAATATTTAAACTGGGATATATTCTTTTGTTTGTATACATAGAATCTCGTGGTTGCCATAATGTAGCGTCGTCACGTCGACTTAGGTATTAAATCGATACAGTACAATAGACCTCTAACAAGTTTGGTGGGAAGTATAAAATATTGTTGTCTGTACACTGCATATTCTGTGTCTTCCAATGCTAAAAATGTAGAATATTTGCGATGAACCAGAATTTATATTTAAATGTTTCGTATTTTATGACCAGAATATAATTTAAAACAACCCCTAGAAATCTTGATTCCCCGGCGATTGTGAATAATTTATATTGCTCCTCGCTACTTATCGCTGTTTAAGATAAGTTTATTTTTACAACCCTACATCAATGTTTTTAGTGTTTTCTTCAACATACAAACGTATAACAGTTATCAGCCAAACATGTGTGAATCTAAATATTTTCCCCGGAAAAAACTTTCTGCCCACGCCCATGTTTTCAAATATTCGTGTCATTTGCATAACTTACAAGTTTACACCAAATCTTGTAAGGCCAGATGAAATTATTGTAAAGTTATTAAGTTTGTAATATAGTATGAGAATTTTGAATGCCATCTTATCAGACCTGTAATTAAAGTCATTGCAAATTTTTTAATCGAGAAAAGTATAAGTAATAGATAACATTATACGCTCATAAATAATACCATTGATATTTATATATTCGTTTGAGTACAATTTATTATATCTGTTTGCAGACGATATTTCGATTACGACCACCGCCAAACAGCGCTTCCTACTAAGACCGCCCCCTCCTCTATGATTGAACATCCACTCATTATGTAATTACCACATTCCCTGAAGACGAAATTTGGTATGGAAGGGGGCTTCTTCCATACCAAATTTCAAAAGGGTGATTGCTGAACAGCGCCATAATCAACTAATAGGAGTAAAAGGCAGAAGTCTAACTCAAAAAGAAGCACATGATCTCTAACTGTAGCGCCATATAAAACTTACCGAGTCGTGGCTTAAAAAACGAAAAATTCGACTTATCAAAAACGCCAGAATAAACTTGATTGAAAATGTAAAATAATTGAATACCTCTTTGAACAAAGGGTAGATTTAAAATGACAATGGTGTTCTGCTCTTAAAAGAAGCGAACGCCCAACCATCAACTATTGGAGCAGAATCGACCTTCGCACTAAAACTTTGCTATATAAAATTATTATTCGACCCGTACTTCTTTATGGTATCCCAACTTGGTGTAGGTACCTTAAATTAGACAGACTTCAAAAGAGATCAAAATTTTTCAAAACAAAGTGCTCAAAATGCTTTTCGGTGTACTATAATTCACACTCTATTTATAAATAACGATAATTATGATATATAAGGGCAGTTTAATCGCCGTCTACTACAGACGGACAGACGTGTCACAATACGAACTTAAAAATCTCACATATATTTAAATTTTTAAAAACCATATAGATTGTCTGTTCAGAGATATAAGAAAGTGACTAACTGATCCCTATTAGGAGAGATTCGGCCCAGCTGTAAAATTGATAATTCAAATTGAATCTTCAAATAAATCAGCAGTGGTGTCCTCATGGTAATCAAGAGAATAATTTGTAATGTTTTTTGCAGACAGAGAAAGTTCATTCGGAATCCATCCGTCTTTAGATCCAGCATGCAAAATCGTAATTCGTTTACCTCTTTTTGATGGCGCGCTTGTTTTACACTAGCCGCTTGAGTCAACCCAACCCTTTTCCGGGGTATCATATTATGTGTCGAACCAGGTTTCATCCAAGTAAATAATGGGCCTTTGCTGATCTCTGTAAATCCTAATTTTTTGTAGATATTCGGATCGCCATTCCCGAATTCCACTGGATTCCATTAAAACTTGTCTTTTATTAATTTTTTTGAATCTAAAACCCATGTGTTGGATACACTTCCATAACGTTGTTCTGCCATATTTAACGCCGGTTTTAACTTTTTCAAGCCTCTTAATTAAATTATCTAATGTAGGCACGCTTTGTTCATCGTATAACTTGTAAATTTTACGTCGTATTATATCTTGATCACTTCCATCTACCTTTGAGAAAATGCCAGTATCGGTTCTTTTTTCCTCGCTAAAATGGGATTATTCACAATTTTCCATACAGTTGATGTTGGATAATGTGGCCGTTTCTTCTAACACTGCTTGCTTGCTGACCGCACGTTCAATGAGAGTTGAATAAACATTGTTTATAACTTCCTTAGTTTCCACAGAAAAGTATTTTCTGCTTTTCGACGGGGTTATCTCCTGAGACATATACACGATTAAACAAACGCTGTATTACACTCGAAGTAAGAATAATTACTAAGCTTAAAACTAACTAGAGAGGCTATATACAGTCTTTAGAACATTATTAGTTTTATGGGATTAACCCTCTCATTTTGAATCAGGTAAAAATCGGTTTAAAATCACCAAACTATTACTTTAATAATGAAATTACGTCTTCCGGATTTGCAGTTTACTTTAACACATTTTTAAGTACTGACCATAATTTACCTGCATTTATTTATTCATTCATTGTTTGTTTATGGCCACCCTTGCATAATCCCATTCAAAGGCAAAGTGTAACTTTCTTATATCTCTGGACAGGCTTTACCTAAAGACTTTCTCCTAACCCGTCCCGTTCCCCCCTTTTATATGAGATATCTATTCAAACAATCAAAGTATGTACTTTTCACAGACTCTTTTCAACGAATCAGGGCGAATATTCGAATCCAATCTTGCTACAGAACGATCTAACTCAAAACTTGTTCACAAATGAGTTCCTCATGTTAAACCGTCTATCATAAACCATACTACCGTAACCAAAAATGACTTGAATCATTCCAGCTTCATATCGCCATCGATAAGCTAAGTTCAAAACAACATTCAATAAATCATCAGAATAGAAAACTACAAAATGATCTAAACAACATTATTTGTTGAGATTTTCTAAAAAAAAACAATTTCCGGTTATACCTACCGGATTTCGACTTGATACCGTTCACACACCGTAAAGCCAGAACGTTCCCCAACGCGCTTACTTTCACCCAAACAAGACTCTTGCACAAAGGCCCAAGAATAGACACCATACAAACTCACCTACACAGTTACACAGCTCCTACGAAACCGCAGACATCTCAAACAACGCCCTAATCACACAATCCCATACACGCTCCCCCCTTCCCTCGCACATACAAGTTGCCACGCGACTAGCTTACACCGTAAATATTCCTTCTCTTATAAAAAGCAAAAACGAAATTTAATGAAAGCCAAGGCTACACTACAAATAAATGAGAAAGGCCCTGCCAATACTTAGAAGCACTAATCAATACAAGCACACCATAAAGCATATCCTCATTCCACACTCCTGATCTTCTAAAATCAACTGGAGGTAACAAAACTGTCAAAGTTACATATGACAGTTTTTTTAGGTTGAATCTTGATTTTTGAAATCATTTAAAATGGGCGAAGCAGAACCACCTAAACTTCGTCGTTACCGAGTTCCGGCATTTAAGGAATTCAGAAAGCAAAAGAAAGATTCGTCCAAGGAGATACATCAGTTGTTAGACGAAACTGAAATTACTCAAATCCACGAGCTGTTCAACAGAGAAGATGGAAGGAGAATGAACATGAAAGAATTAAAGGAAGTATTGTCTAGAGTGGCGAAAATCGAATATCCAGATGACGTGTTCGAGAGGGAGTTTTTAAGAATGAACGCAGCTTGGTAAATCGTTTTTTATCACCATAACACAGTCATAATTCAATGGTTTTTGTAATTTAAGTTCTGGATATGTCACTTGGGATGAGTTTATTTCCTATTTGATTCTGGGATTCGAACAACAGGAAGTTAGTACCGAGTATAAAACTTTAGCAGCTCCTATTCCTGTGGGTCCCACCATGATTAAAAGCAACCATAGGCATACGATTAACCGTATAACATTTTATCCAACAGGTAGGTTTCATTGCATGGATATATCACTAACTAACCACTAAATTTTAAAATATTAAAGTGAAACCCGATAGAACCAGCACGTGGCACGATGGAAGCATTATGACTTGCAGCCATGACGGAGTTATTAACTATTGGACGTTGGATATGACTCTGGAACGAACGGTTCAGTCGACTTGCCCAGAATTAAAAATTCAAACAACTTGGGTCACTGACCTGGTAGTACTGCCAGATGTTAGTGTCATTTGCACTTCTTCCAGTGAAAGGGATTTAAGGTGAGTATTCCAATTACTGACTAGGGACTTTACAAATATTTAGTGAGTTGTGCTTCAATGATCGACAGAATGTTCTTCATCCATGTTTAATTTGATACAGATTTTACGATACTTCTGCAAGAAAATTTGAGCTTCGCGTAATGATAACAACGCTTAATCACGCAATTATTACAATGTACTATAAATTCCATGAAGATCCGGAGATGGAGTCCAAATTAATTCTCGGCGACATGGGAGGTGGCGTAACCGTACTATTTATAAAAACATTTGCAAGAGGACCTTTTAAATCACAACCTGGAATACCGTTACTTCATGTAAGGTGGAGTAAGATTGCAAAGGGACTCGTTGAGAATTTTAGGTAAATTCAACAACATTAATATCAGTGAAAATAATCAAAATCAGTTTTGATTTCTAGAGTCATGCTATTTCAAAATCTTCATACAGACTACGTAAGGCAAGTTGCTTTCTACAGTACTTTACATAGTGTAGTTTCGTGTGCACAATGTCCCAAAGCAGCCTTGCTAATGACAGATATAACTACCGGTAAAATCCTGTACAGATATAACATTCCTGCTGGTGTATGGTGCTTCGCTTTGGACGAGTCGACCCATATTGTCGCTACAGGTTAGATCCTTCTCTCAGTAGTCCATTTTTTTACCAAAAATGTCCCTTATCACAGGTAGTCCCGATTGTCTCATTAGACTATGGAATCCCTTTGTACCCCATCGACCAACATGTACTTTCTACGGACACCACACCGGAATAGTCCAATTAGTTTTTCAAGACAACGGCAAATTTCTTTACAGTCTATCCAAAGATAAATGCGTGAAAGTTTGGGATATTTCCTTGCAAGCATGTCTCCAGACTTACCTGGAATTACCCCCAGAACTGGGAGAAAGAAGCGAACTTACGTCCCTTTACAATCCGGAATCGCGACAATGGATTATTGGAAGCAGCATGATTGCAGTGATTCCATTGAGTCCCAAGCAAAGTAGCGAACACACTGATGGCAACACTCATTCCAGTGGAGTTTCGGTCGTTCTCTATAATAAATTGTTTAAGGTAATTTCTAAACTTTTATAGTTCTCATAATTTACTAATGTATCACTCACCGTTTATTATTATTGTTAGTATTACTGGTTTATTATTAGAGAATATGTTCCCTTTTAGGTTATAGTATCTTGTGGCCTGGATAGCTATATTATAGTTTGGAATCCTTGGGATGGAAGACGTCTACTAGTGATTAAAGAAGGTCATACTAGAATGCTGCATGGTGAAATTATGAGTGTTGAGATTACAGCGGCAACGTTTGACCCAGGATATCAAAGGCTACTTACAGGTTAGTTTAAGCAAAAGCATTTTTATGAATATCTTAGGAGGGAACTTGTACTAATAAATAGGAATACTTTGAAAGAAAATTCCATGGTTTTGGGGGATAGCTTTTTAAAATGGCGAAAGGATGGAAAATGGTAAAAAATGTATGATACATTTTCGTCGAAGAGATCAGTAAATTGTGGGGTACCTCATGGAAGTATATTCAGCCCACTTATTTTTATGTTATACGTGAATGGCATCCATTTTACTACTACTAATACTAATTATTGTGAATTTGCTAATTTGTTTGCCAATGAGACACCCTTCTAGAAGTGAGTGTGAGTAATGATCCAGTTGCAATAAAATTAATTGCGAATCAATGAAACTTGAAGAATATTTTAGGAATAACAATTTAAGATCGAATGTAGAAAATACTAAGGCTATGGCAATTATTACAAACTACCATAAATTAAAACATCAAAGGGTAGAAATTGTAAAAAATATAAAAAAAAGTAAAATAAAAATAGATCTACTTATTAGTCTTCTCTATTAGCAATAAGAACGAGAATTCAAATTTATAATACTATAATCCAGGTCCACTTTGACTAGGGCTCGACAATAATATATTAATTACTTGTTAGAACAACCAGTTTAGATGCTTTGAAACCTTGGAATCAGGGAAATTTTGAAATGTAATAAGCACGCCAGCAAAATTAAATCCTTGAAATATTGCAATGTCAAACTATATCACAGACAGGGCCGTAACTAGGTGATATTCTACTATAGGCAAGGTTTCTTTTTTTGCGCCCCCTAGAGAAATGCGCTGCAGTAGGAAGGGGGATACTTTAACATTTTTTTAAAGAACACACAAAGTTTATATGTTTAATTGTTTTTTACTTATTATTATTAATATTCTTTGGCTTAAAAATTTTTTTTTATCAGTTAATTATTAACCTTACTTAATAATAAGAGAAGTTTATATACAAATAAATAAATTAAAAAGAATAAAATAAAAAATTGAAATATTGGAAATGTGTAGGTATAAATAAAATACCTACAAATAGACTCTACGCTCTACTTAAATATTTGATTAGGAAGATAATTTTACAAACAATATTCTCTGACTTTTTGTGTTGCAAAATCTGATATATATTTATCAAAAAAAATGGATTTTGCAATAAGCATTTCTATGGATAATATGGCAGTAATAGATAATCTTTCTTGGGACACAATAATTTTTAATAAGTTTCAATTTTGAAAAAGATCTGTCACAAGAAGCACTGGTGACCGGAATTGTAAGAAAAATTTGTAATGCTGTAGCAAAATTGGGATACTCTGCCAGTAGCTCAAATTTATGTAGGTTTTGGTACATTTCCAATGCAGATGGACACTGGAAATCAAAAAGTTCTTGCGCTTGAAATTTAAAACTTTCTGCCTCCTGAATAAATTCGTTACAATTGAATTTTTTAGTATCAGAAAGACTCATTTTGGAAAGAATTGCTACATTGAGAAAACTGAAATCACTGCAAATCTCATGTAAACCTTTATATCTGTTACTTAACTGTGTTATTATTGAATCGATGACTTGAAATAATAGTTCTTTTTGTTTTGTTATTGATTTAGCAAACTTACCGCTCTTTTTTTTTAATTCTTCTTTTTCGAACTTCCGTGTATTCAGTTGAAATATTACAATTTTGCGGAATGCGCAAAAAAATTAAATAAATTTTGAATAATTCCAAAAAAGGTTATTATTGCGGGACTAACTTAAGCACTGTGTAATGCCACTAATTTTAAACTATGTGCAGGGCATGGGACAAGTCTTGCAGTAGGATTTTCTTGCAATATTCTAGCTTGTACGCCTTGATATTGACCTGCCATCTGCGATCTATTCTAATAGAAGTTTTTATATTTTGGCCAGATGAATCTATTCTAATAAACATTTTTACATTTATCATTATTCAGAATAATTTTATTTATGATTTTTGCGCCCCTTGTGGCGTGCGCCCATAGGCATGGGCTTGCTCTGCCTATACCTAGTTACGGCCCTGATCACAGATACTAAATACGGCGACAACGGGCTTTGCTTTCAAGATTTATAAGAGTTTAATATCTGAGTGTTTAGATCAGTTTAAAATATTTAATAATGATGTCCACTCCATCCAAATATATAAGACAAAAACGCAAAATAATGGTTACTTAGGTAGAATGAAAACAAAAAATAGTGTTAACGCATTATACGAGTATTACCAAACGAAATTGAAAACTATGATAGTATTAGGCAGATATTTCAAAGAGGCATATTAAAATACCTGAAACAAAAATATTAAAATTTTTATTGTGCTTTGGATAATGAATAATAATAATATTATATTTCTATATTTAAGAATTATATAACAAGAAACATAACATAATGCAACCGTTGGCGTCAATCTCCTATCATCCATTGACAAATTGAGAGCTGTGTATTTCTCAGCGAGAGACTCGATTTAATAAGTTGATCTCAGACAGCCAATCTGAACCTTTTAAATTATTTAATTTTCCAGGCAGATCAGACGCAGTCGATATACTGTCACAATATTCGAAATACGATAAAACCAACGAATTACAGAAAAAATAGTTTTTATATTTCCCGTAATATGGTCCCCAAATTTAAAACTGCAGTAAATTGTTCAACCAAGGCTTGTGCACCTCTAGTTGAATAAAGGTATCGATGCCAGTGGCATAGTACTTTAAGCTGTAGCCTCTTGCTCTTCGGTTCCAAAAACAATCGTACAAGTTGTGCTAGCCTTGAGTATCTTAAGTATCGTTTACAAATCTTCGTTTATTTTTTTTTATTGATGATGCAGCTGAGTATCGTCGGCGTCCCCATGATAACTGCAGTGCCTGATACTGATAGTAATGGGAGCTGGAAGTGTAGATCCTGAAATGTTTATCCAAAATACTTTCCTGTGCAGTAATTTCCGCATAAGAGACTTTGTTTCAGTTTGACCTGTTGAGCCTGTCGAGATTTAAATAGGTCACAATGCTCATTAAAGCCTACAAAATTTAAAATTGAAATTAGAACTCGATGGCTTAACATGTCGAAGTACATATAGTTCAACAAAACGAAAAACACAGATATAAGTGGAATCCAAGGATGCAAGGAAGTCATGGGTTATGGGAGCTGACGACTTAACACCAAAATATCGAGCTCTGAATCCTGATTGGTAAAGCAGTAACATTTCAATTTGGTCCATGTGGTATCTCATCTATAGCTCCAAGGGGAAGGTTTAAAAATTTTTGGTAAGAATATGACATATCCATTTTTCCATCCTTTCGAAAAATGTAAATTTATGATACATTTATTAATAAGGTCGGTGATATACCTCAAATTCATTGTGGTTAGACCAAAAGTGAAGAAACTCTTCTTACAATATTAAATAATCTTATTTTTTTGTTTAGCTTGATTTACTGGAAGGTAATTTTTTAAATTATACATGCTAATGTATTTCCCTGCACTTATATTTGCTGTAATGTCTGTATTATACTTTATACCTACCTTACTTTGATTTTCTAAAGTTTCAGTTACTTGTTAGTTTAATTATATTTTGGAAAATACACCTATTTACATATATATTTAATCCCTCATTGTCAGATTTGTTGATATTTAGGCGCACATGATGGTACGCTTAAAATATGGAACTTTAATACTGGAACATGCCTCAGAAACATGAACATTGAAACCTGGAGTGAGGTGCAGTGCGTCATCTGGGTCAAAAGTAGGATTATGGCCATGGGATGGAACAAAAGGGTAACTGAGTTTGCCGATACTGGGGAAGCTGTAGGCCCTGAGGGTGCTTTTAGGTATAAATTGTTATGTTGCACTGATTTGAAAGGTACTACCGTAAAACGGGGTTACTTTGGCAGATTTTGGAATACTTTGGCAAATAACTATAAAACAGTCGCTCATGTTTAGCAACTAAGTGCTATCATAACAAACGTCCTCACAGCTATAAGTGTCCCAAAATTTATTTAAAAATGTTGAAAGATAACCGAGAAAAAAAATTTGGAGTGCCAAAGTAGGCAGATTATTGAGGTTACTTAGACGACTAAAAATCGCGTTTAGTTTTTTCCACACGTTTTTTCAACCTTCTAGACGCATTTTTTCATCAAAAACAATGATAATATGTAGTTTGAACTTTTTTATTTATAAAATATTAAACTGAGCTCTTCAAATGAGCATAAACACATGTTTGTGATATGTTTTTTTAATAACGGCTATAAAAATTTAAAAAAACAAACAAAAACTTCATAGAAAAAAAAAAGTTAAAAATAACGGAACTCCCAATGTACTTGGTCTTACAAAATCACAAATTTTTGACACTAAAAACTTAAAATGAAACTTTCTTATTTTAAGGCACAAAATATTTATCTTTGATGGTATCATCATTGTCAAAATCAATTTCTTCGCAGTTCGGGCAGACGTAGAAAGGAGCCTTGCTTTCATCGTTACAAACCTCACAAACCCAACGCTTGCATTCAACACAGGCAATCCATTCAGGCCCTGAATAACCAGACCAGTATCTTGAGCAAATAGAACAACGCTCTTCTTTTTTTTTCTTTGCGATTCTACTTGGACGTTGTATGTTAGATGGTCCTGGTTGTAGTTCAATAATCTTTTTTTCCCTGAAATTCTGTTGTTCAGGTTCAAGTTCTTCGCTCTCTTCTACTTGTTGAGATCCTGTTACATCTGTTTCTAGAGCTTCGCCGGGATCTAAACGTTTACCACGATTACGAACAACTGTTTCTTTGTTCGCGCCACGCATTTCTTGTAAAAGATCAACAACGCTATTATTTAGCAGTTCAGGGTTAACTAATTCAACTTCATGATTGGGAATTTGTTTTAAAACTTCATTGGGCTCAAATGAACAGAGACCAGTTGCGCGGAAGACCGAGACTAGATTTTTGGCAACGTTTATTCCAGCCCATAGCCTTGCCAAAAGGGTAGGGAATTGTTCTTTTGGGATAGATCCACTAGCACTGCTCTCTTTGTGCCACTTGTCCAAAATTTCTCGCCATTTTTTCTTCATTTGCGCAAAGACAGCCACGTCCAGTGGCTGCATCAAATGCGTGCTATTAGGCGGTAGTGGTGTAAGATAGATGTTGTTAGCCTCGCATTCTTGGATCACTCTAGGAGAAAAATACGAAGCCAAATTGTCACCTGTAATGATTTTTTGGCCTGGACGATTGATTTGATTCAGGTGTAGCAGTAAAACATCAAAGAACTACTTCTCAACAAGTGGCATATCGAACCAGCCGCTTTTACTATGGGGTCCCCCATTGGTCCGATTTTCACATAGATTATTAGACTTGTAAACCACCATAGGGGGCAAGAGAATACCGTCAGCACTTCCACATACCATTATACTTACAGCAGCTATTGAATGCTGCTGCACTCTTTCAACTCGTCTGGTGCCTCTGGAGACAATAATATTTTTTGCTCTGGGATCGTCCTGAATGTCTCGTCATAATGAACACTAAAGCAGGATCTGCCCTTATTAGCACATTTTCTATATTGGCAAGAAACTCGTTAATCTGTTGTGGTTTCACAGCTGCGCGTGCACGTTTTATATTTGAAGCTAAGCGGACACTTAAATTATTTCGGGATATGAAATGGTTAATAAAATCAGGTCCAGGTACATTGTTGGTAAATTCCTTTACAGTGCGACCCTGTTTTTCTAGGTACTTGTGGAGAACCTCGCGTATATCCGCCTGCGTTAACGGAAACCATCAATTGCTCACTGTTGTAAGAGTGTGTGTGAGTAAATCTTCTTCTTCTCTGGTAAAGACTGTCGGATGACCAACTGTTTTGGTATGTCTACCAAATAGCTTATTCTGAAGCGTTTCCCGTGGGATTCTGTAACGTCGACTCGCCAAGGCCTGTGACATTCCCCCTCCAACTGCTGCTATCGCCGCTTCTAATTGAGCAACAGTATAATTGGCGTATGAACGGCCTCCTAACTTTTTTCTATAATGTCGTGGCATCTTTCTAGTGCCTTATACTTGTAACAATGAGAATCCCATAATTAAATTTTAAAAAAGAATCAAACAAACAAACCAGAGAGAAAAAGGTATCATAATGACGTATGTGCCAAAGTAACCCCGTTTTACGGTACCCAGTGATTTACTTTTTTGGGTCTAACTTTTGAACCGACTTGTATAATTTAATGACAACCTGTTTTTTGCCTGTTTGTGTTTAGCATTAGTAACTATTAAGTATTTCGCATAAAAACCGATTTATCTCGAAAACCGCCAGTTTTATCGAAAAAAATTAAGAGTACCTTTCTTGAAGAGAAATAACCAGAGTATTTAAAAAATCAGTTTTCAGCTCTGTCAAATGACACCGGTCAATATCTTAGACCAACAAGTGTGGTGGCAAGTCCTTTCCTGACTTCCCTAACGATGCAAAACATCTACTGTAGTATAGTTTAATGACTTTTATGGCCTCTATGAAATATTAAAATTTCATTAAATTATACAAGTCTGGGCATATAGAATATACAATCGCTGGGTACCCCTTTGGGGCTCTGTTTCTCCGTTAAGGGACACTTTAGGAATTTCTTCTCTATAACAAATTAGGGTTATTTTGACCTCCTCTGTGTGCTCCCGAGAAATTAGGAGGTATTTATCGGACACCCTGTACCTATACATATGTTTACTTTTAGTAAAAATTGGGATCTTCGACATTCTGAGGATATTAGTGCCGGAGCTGTGAGAGTGCCTGAAACATTGGCAACGAGGTATGTACGAGGTACGACTACAAAAGTAGAAACAAAAGGTTGTGTAGGTCCGATTAAAACCAGATGGTTTCTTTCTCCTTTTATCCGAAACGAACTTACATACTTATAGACTTTCTCGATAGGCAAACTCTTAAGTAAGAATGTGATGTGAATCTTTTATAGCTCCTACGTTGGTGAGTTGCTTCTTTGGCGTTTGGAAACTGGTCAGCCTTACAAGAAGTTTATAGTTTCCAATCCAACTGAACGTATCAAAATTCACTTTACCGTAGACAAGATTAAAACTCAAGAAAGTGATATTATTTCACTGTACGTAAATATAAAGAGACTATATCTTTTTCTGTAAATTATAGCAGATGTTGCCAGATTTAGTTTCAGTGTGCTGCTGGAGAGAATGGTCCAAAATGACCCCATGCAAGTGTAAATCGAGAGGAACTGTAGTAAATCTTTTACTATCAAAATATAGGGACGTATTATTTATGTATCGCAAATCATCCAAAACATACAGCACATAACCTTTCCTGCAGTGCTGCTTGATCATAAAATAAAATTAATAGGATGAGATCATTTTGGGCAACTTTCCTCCAAGCACTTATTTAAATCTATGGACCTAATGTAAAGTAGTGTTAAATTATTATAACTTTTTAGAAAATTGAGCCGCAGAGTTTCAGCATTATCGAAAAAAAGCGTGCAGACGACCATTTCTACTGGCTACACTAGTAAACAATCAAGCTATTCTACCAAGCAACGATCAACAATTCTCCCGGGAATAGAGAAAACACTAAGTGGTATAATATTAATTAATAACTCCTAAATATCTACAAAAAGCCCGCAATATTTGTATTAAAATACAGGGTGTCCCACCGGGAACTGCTTCGATATATACAGTGTGTACATAGAGTAAGGAACAAATTCATTATTTAATAATCTAAAAACATTTCGTAAAAATTCTCGGACACGTATATAATAATTTTTAATTGCGCATATTTTGACATATAAATTTATTATACAGGGTAACTCATGTAGTAGATATGACATTATTGACGATTTTTTTAAATGGAAACCCCTATATTTTAGTTCAGATCTGTAATCTCCAAGAACAGCTGATTTCAAAAACATTACACACTTAGGGCCTAAAATTGATAGTTTCGTAGCTACAGGGTAAAAAAATATTTTTTTAAAAGTATTTTTAATTTAAAAAAATTTAAAAAAATGAATTAGTTAAGTGTTGAAATTGTCTTCCTTCTTGTGCCTGGCAGTACCCGAAGCGATCAATAAACTCTTGTTGGACTTTTATTATGGTTTCTTCTGAAATAGTCCTGCATTCTGTTGTTATTCGATTTTTTAAATCGTCAATATTGGCAGGTCTTATTTTATAAACAACATTTTTCAGCTGACCCCACAAGAAGAAGTCCAGTGGTGAAAGGTCTGGAGACCTAGGCGGCCATTCAATAGGCACACGTCTTCCAATCCACATGTTCGGAAAAACTTTATTGACATAATGGCGCACTCCTGCTGAATAATGTGAAGGTGCGCAGTCTTGTTGGTACCACAAATTTTCATCTAGAATTGCAGGATTATTTCTACGCGGATATAAGTTACCTAGCGTAGGGATAAGAAAGTCTTGAAGAAACTGAAGGTAATTTAGCCCGTTTACATTGTTGTCAAAAAAATATGGCCCAATAATTTCGTTTTTCATTATACCCGCCCAAACATTAATTTTTTGAGGATATTGAGTATAATGCTCACGCATCCACCTGGGATTTTCTTGCGCACAATATTCACAGTTTTGCCGGTTTACTTCACCATTTAATTTAAAAGTAGATTCATCCGAAAATAGGATATTTTCAACAAGGAAAGGATCTGCGTTACATCTTTCCATTAATATTTGACAAAGCTTCATCCTACGATCTGGATCATCTTCATTCAACTCATGAACCAGTCGGATTTTAAACGGGTGCCATTTTTCTACCGTTAATAGGTTATGAACGGTCATAGCAGCCGCCTCATGATCTATGCCAATCTGGCGTACGCTGTTATGGGGATCTTCTTCTATAGCCAATAAAATATTTAATTTTTTATCATCAGGAATAGCTGGACGGCCTTTCCTGGGAAGATCTTCCACAGAACCCGTTTCTCGAAATTTTGTTTCAAGTCTAATTACAGTTGATCTAGTGATTGGTCTTTCTGGGTACTTAGCGTTGAACAAAATGCAAACTTCTTGTTGGGCACGAATCCTATCACCATATCCAATCATCATAAGAATTTCTATTCTTTGTGTGGGAGATAAACGCATAGTAACTAAACATTAAAATTAATTTTATTACTTACTAGAAAAATTCAATATAATGACAGCATAATGTCATTATCTAAATACCATAGTTGCATAGCAGCAATAAGCCTACTTGAAAAAAAACATAACAGCATATAAGCCTATATACTTTTAAAAAAATGTATCTTAAATAAAATTATTTGTTCTACCCTGTAGGTACGAAACTATCAATTTTAGGCCCTAAGTGTCTTATGTTTTTGAAATTAGCTGTTCTGGATATAAAACATCTAGAAATATTATACTATGCATTGACCAAAACTCATTTATATTACGGAATTTTAGGTTGAGGAGGAATAAACGGAACTTTGGTTAAAAAATTAGAAGTATTACAAAAAAGATTTTTTAAAATTATATTTAAGGACTATCTTTATCCTTTAAAAGGATTTTATTGGAGAAAAAAGATAAACGTTAGACAAATTTATATTTATAATATTTTAATACATATATATTTTTAAAAATAAAAACATTATACAGTTTAAAGACCATAACCATAATACACGTTATAAAAATGAAATATCCATAAAACCTAAAATAAATAAGTCCGGAGGACAAAAAAACTTTTTTTATGCTTTTATTTAAACGATTATTTACCAACAAATAATAAAAAAATTATTTCATTAAACAACATATAAAATTGAAATAAAAACATTTATATTGGAAACAAACGCTTTAAAAATATTTTTGGAAATGCTATAATAACTAATCAATGCTATTTAATATTATTGTGAATCAATTATATAATTATTAATCCTTTTCAGAAATTTAATAATCTATCATCAAGAAAGTACAGTTTATTGAATACTTGCAACTTCTTATAGAAATATTTTTAAATATTTATAAATAAATAAGATTTTCCCCTAACAAGCACGTCTTCTGGGGAATTTATGAATAAGTTTATTCAAGAATATCATATTAACATGTTTATGATATTGTAGTTATTTAAAATAAACGTATTATTATTACTATTTGACAAATATAAATAATTCAGTCAGTCTTTTAGTGTTTGTGTAGGAATTTGTTGTAATTTGGCTGTAATTATTTTATAAATATCACTCATAGTTGCCACCTTTTGTGTTGAAAATCGAGACAGTTCTGGCGCATCCTCCTTTTTTCTGAACTGTAAAATGTGTGCCCACAAAACAGATAACAGGTTGAAGTGACCATACCGGGTGTTGCATCGTCGAGCGGGACATAGGAAATCCCATGTAATTTTAAATGGGGTCAATTATTGGCTTCCCTAATTAGTTAAGAGAAAAATTCTATTTAGGTTTATTAAAGAGCACTAAAACCCACATTGAAAAGAATAACTTTAGATATTTTTGATGAGCCCGTTTACGGGTTATCGCCGATTTCTTTTTAACTATTTCTCCTTTTTATGGCCCAGTATTTGCGGGCACCAGTCAAGGTAAAAGATGACTGTCAAATAAAGTTGTCATTTTGAGGAATATTTGAACATCTTCTTAAATCCTAAAGTTCTAACAATTTAATAATACCATCGTGCCGATAAAAAACTGGGACAGGAAATTTTTCTATTTTCTCCTAGACTATTAGGAATAATTTTACATCAATCCTGGTACCAGTAAAATGTCATGAAAATTTGCATTTCAATAAAGATTGTCACTTTATGATTGACTCGTCAAACATACAATCATATATTATTTGTAAATATGCCACAATTAACCCCCCAGCAAAAGGCAATTATTTATAGTCGGTTGCGAGATAGTGTTAATATTAGGGATATTGCAGACGAACTGTGAGTTAGCAAGAATACCGTGCTATTGGCAAAACAAAAAATAGCAAGACATGGGGCTATTATTAGGAATGCAGGTTCTGGTCCCCCTAAAATTTCTACTGATGATCATGATAGAAGACTGGTTAACTACCTAAGGGATCATCCCTTCGAAACTGCAATCAAGGCAAAAGAAGAGACGAATTTTCCAGGTTCTGTAAATACCGCTAGAGACAGAGGGTTCGAAATTCCGATATACGAAGCCGTTGTGCTGCCAATAAAATTTTTTTAACGGAAATAAATAAACAGGGCAGGTTAGAATTTGCACATGAATATATTAATCAAATAAACTTATGGGAAACAGTTATATTTTCTGACGAGAAAACTTTTCAGTCATGCAATAATGGGAGAATTCGGGTGTATAGGCCTTCCGGCATGCGCTATGATGAGAGATACACCCACAAAACCAACCAAAGTGGGCGTTTCTCCATAAATGTTTGGGGCTGGATTAGCGCTAGAGGACCAGGACTTTGCCAAATCGTCGAAGGAAGACTAACTGCAGCAGTATACGTTAATATACTAAACGAAGTGATGATACCATCGGTAAACGTAATATACGGTCAAAATTACACATTTCAGCATGATAATTCTCCAATACACACAGCACGCATTGTACAAAATTTTCTCCAAGAAAATAACATAGCAGTTCTTCCCTGGGCTTCGAAGAGTCCCGATTTGAATCCGATAGAAAACATTTGGGGTGCCATGGTCAAATCTATGTATAAACATGCTTTTCGACCTAGGAACAGGGATGAATTACGCCACAGGATAAATCAAGCTTGGGATGAAATAACTGGCGAATTATGCAGACCCCTAGTTTTAAGTATGCCACAAAGGCTTCAAGAAGTAATAAACAGAAATGGTTCTATGACCAAATATTAATTTTGTGTTGTTTTGACAAACTTTGTGTTTGCAATTTTTTTCTTTTTAATAAATGTATTTTATTACCTGTATTAGCTTTATTTATTATTTTGTGGTAATGGTAAATATAATAATTTATTAAATATTTGACTTGAAAAAAAAATCTAATAAATTTACTTTATGCATATTATAGAATGTCTCGAAAATTTAACCACCCCGTATCGCAAAATACAAAACGTTCCATTATGTAACCGAGGTGACTTTTTAAATTTTGGATGTTTTTACCTTTTCAGCTCTAGACACCTTTTATAGTCTAGGAGATATGTATTTCTTACCTAGTTTTTGTAAATCTCTTGTCCCAGTTTTTTATCGGCACAATAGTACCTACCTATTAATTAGTAAAATATTGAAACATGTAAAATGTCATAATTAACCTTGTAATTGGATACTTTATTTTAGTTTTATTCAGATTAATTTGTACTCATAAATACACCTTTAATATTTTCGATGTACGAGTTTTTATAACAATAAAGCACACATTTCAAAATGACAACTTTATTTGACAGTCATTGTCACATCATACATATTATCTGCAGATAAATTGGTATGCACAAAAGAAATAAATTAAACCCACTTCGGTTTATTTATACCTGTGATAAAACCCTATAAATACTTGTTGACATTTAAATTGTTACTTGGGGAAGGAACACTATCACAAGAAAAACTTATTTTTTCTTGCCCTAAAGTGATAAGTTACTGCAAGTTTTAACCCAAGTCATTTTGATAACAAGAATCAAAAATTTTTTTTCAAATATAAAAATGAAATACAGATTATTATTAGTTTTCACCCATTGCAATAACAACACGAAATAAATAAACAATAAACCATCAATCAATGTCAATGTCACAACATAAAACATAACGCCTTTTTTTTGTTTATTAGACGGAGATAAAAAAGCCAAAGTATAGAGTAGAATGAGACAGAAAGATACGTCCCATACCGCGAGCTTTCTCTATCGGTTTCTTCTCTGTCGCCCGCGGGATCGACTGAATCTAGTTACAGAGTACGAAATAGCAAAGCGAAGGGAATCTGTGGCAGTAGCGTACATATTTTTTGTTCCGCTTAAATATTGTAACACCCTGTAATCGAAGAATTTTCGGACATAGGTTTATAGGAACTTTTTTTTCATATTTTTAAGCAGGGAAAATTTTTTTCGCAATATTATTGAAATACCCTGTTTATTCTAAATGCTACAGTAATACGAATTGATTGCTTTTAGGTCGCAAATCCATAATATCTAAAAAGGGTCAACGGCTGTCAACCGTTCACATGCCCGAAGAATGTTTTAATTTAAGAAGGTTGGCCGTTCATTGTTTGCTCTTCCTCTGCGCTCGAAAAAGTGAACTTAAAGTAGGGACGCTCCTGGTGGCTCTGGAAAATGGAGTCATTCAAGTCTGGAACCATCACGTAGCTGGAGGTTTCATTACGTCCTTTTCTGCAGTACACAAGGCTGGGGATTATGTTATTGCGATGACCACAGATGAAAACAATGAATTTCTTTTTATAGGTATTTGTATGATGTTTAAAGAGCTTGGAGGATTCTAAAGTCGGGTTTTCACCTAACGAACTGATGTTACTTATTGTTTGGTATCAGAAGCCTCTGGGGGAAAACCCGGCATAAACAAAGAAAACCAGTTTATCTTTTGATTTATTTTTAGGTACAACGGCAGGTTATATTAAAACATGGCTGCTGAAGAACTATTGTGTTTTGCCTGAAGATAAAGAGCATATTTGCATGCCGAAGTATAGATTAATGTTTCCATTTATGTGGGGAGATAGGTTTGTCGGTATGAACCTACTTACAGGCTATTTATGAATTGAATTGCACGAATTTTGGATCATATGTGTGTCAAATATAAATCGTTGTGGTAAAGTCTGTTCAGAGATATAAGGAAGTGACTAACTGATCCCTATTAGAAAAGACCCGAGCCAGCTGTAAAATTAAAATATGGCCTAACAGGTCCGTATTTTGCTTAGAATTTAATCATGGTTTGTAATAAAAATAAGTAAGACATTAAATAATATTTTATTTATGTTTAAGTGTAAAATTACAAGTTATTTTATTATTAAAAATTATATTTATGATTACAAAAATATACAAATTATTCGGTACTTATAATAATTATTCACTTAATATATCAATATCACTATCGCTATCATCATATGATCTGATTATTATTTGTGTTATAATGTTTATATGGATATAGGATTTTTCCACTTTTTTTGTAACAGAATTTGTCTAACTTTGTGAAGGAATGTTAAAAACTTCAGTTTCTATAAACTCAAGTACACTGGAGTTAATAGTAGGGCAAATATTGTTACGACGAATAGCAGATTTCAGTTGATGCCAAACATGTTCGATGGGATTAAATACACAATGGTATGGTGGAAGCCTTAAAACTGTATGCCCTAGATTTTTTGCATATTTATCACAGACGTATTCCTTTTGTAGTTTTAAACTTTGTAAAACCTCAATTAATTGACTTTTGGTGTAATCTTCCTGAAAATAAATGTCATTATCATGCATGTAGTTTTGGATTGTTGCTTTTGTGTTATTTGAGGAGGGAGTCTTGGTCAACTGCCTACTATGGTAGCTTGCATTGTCCACGCTATTCGGAGGTATATTTGAAATTAGCTTGTTTTTAAACCAATCTTCAAATAAATCAGCAGTGGTGTCCTCATGGTAAACCAGAGAAGAATCTTTAATGTTTTTTGCAGACAGAGAAACTCCATTTGAAATCCATCCGTCTTTAGATCCAGCATGCAAAGTCGTAATTCGTTTACCTCTTTTTGATGGCGCGCTTGTTTTACACTTGCCGCTTGAGTCAACCCAACTCTTTTCCGGGGTATCATATGTATCGAACCAAGTTTTATCCAAGTAAATAATCGGCCTTTGCTGATCTCTGTAAATCCTAATTTTTTCTAGATATTCGGATCGCCACTCCCGAATTCTACTGGATTCCATTAAAACTTGTCTTTTGTTAATTTTTTAAATCTAAAACCAATGTGTTGGATACACTTCCATAACGTTGTTCTGCCACATTTAACGCCGGTTTCATCTTTTTCAAGCCTCTTAATTAAATTATCTAATGTAGGCACGCTTTGTTCCTCGTATAACTTGTAAATTTTACGCCGTATTATATCTTGATCACTTCCATCTACCTTCAAGAAAATGCCAGTATCGGTTCTTTTTTTCCTCGCTAAAATGGGATTATTCACAATTTTCCATACAGTTGATGTTGGAATTTTTGTTAATGTGGCCGTTTCTTTTAACGCTGCTTGCTTGCTTGTCGCACGTTGAGAGTTGAATAAACATTGTTTATAACTTCCTTAGTTTCCACAGAAAAGTGTTTTCTGCTTTTAGACGGGGTTATCTCCTGACAGGGCCGTAGCTAGGCGTTACCCATGGGGGGGGTTTAGGTAAGAAAACTCTGGCAATTTATTAGAATTATTATTAAAATTTACGGTGGTTAACAAGGTAGAACTGAACATTCGTTGTTATGGGGGGGGGGGGTTTGAACCCCCTAAACCCCCCCCTTATCTACGGCCCTGTCTCCTGAGATACATTGGGCTCGCACATATTTTCCATAACTCACACACGATTAAACAAACGCTGTATTACACTCGAAGTAAGAATAATTACTAAGCTTAAAACTAACTAGAGTGGCTATATACATATACAATATACAGTCTTTAGAACATAATTTGTTTTATGGAATTATCCCTCTCATTTTGAATCAGGTAAAAATTGGTTTAAAATCACCAAACTATTACTTTAATAATGAAATTACGTCTTCCGGATTTGCAGTTTACTTTAAGACATTTTTAAGTACGGGCCATAATTTACCTGCATTTATTCATTCATTCATTGTTTGTTTATGGCCACCCTTGGATAATCCCGTTCAAAGGCTAAGTGTAAGTTTCTTATATCTCTGGACAGGCTTTATCTTCTGTTTACCTCATATCCTAGTGGCGGCTCGTCGGCAGCCCGGATCGACAGTTCGGTATAGGCGCGGATCCAGTTTTTGGAGACCACGCCAAAATTTCGGTAGGTTTGAAAAGAGAAAATGTAAGTCACACATTCTTTATTCATGATGTATGTAGTATTGTAGTATCATACTTTTGGGGGGGGGGGGGATCATGACCCCTAGTAAGACCCCCCCCTAGATCTGCGACAGAGTCAGTATATTATTTTTATTTCTTTAGATAAGATAACTCTACTATTAATTTATTATATTAAGTAAATATAGAGTTATGTGATATTCATACACGCTTAAAATTCTAAAGCGCGTTAAAACTTCAGACACGAAAAGCGTCAAAGATTGTGGGTGAAAATTACAATAATTTATAAATTTCCGTTCAACAACATTAAGAATTGTTATACGCGAGGTTATACGTTATACCTAAATAAAATAATACATTTCCACAAATTTTCCCCAATTTACAACAATTAGCGGATCAGCCTTGCATTTCTAACTGGTTGTCTATGTTAAAATATGATTGTTAGCTTTCACAACAGATTTTCCAACAAATACCCACTGAGGAAAATCTTTGGAACACTCTTTAAACTTGCTTTTATCGAAAATATCGAAAAAAATTTTTGTTTTTCAAAATTAACAAAGCCTGTTTTAATTTACATCGTAATTGTGTCAAGAATTTCATATTAAATTCACAATGACACAATCTAAACAACTTCGTTAATATTGTTTAGTCAAATACAAATATTTTGTTTACCTAACAAATCAAGTTCTTTTAAATTGTCGTATAGCCGCACCACGATTTTAATTTTTCGCTTTTTGATTTGAAAATAAAATGCATATAATGGTCAACAAAACAGTTTTATTGCGGCTTCACTTCCCGTAAGCCATGAATATTTTTGATTCTAGTTATCTCAAAATTACCTTTTACTCCCCATGCCTTCAGTGTTAATTAAATTCAAGATTTTAGGGATCGTCGGACACGACCATTGTTTTTTTTATTTTACATTGTTCATCAAATGAAAGGGAAGAGGAAATTGAATTGAAATAAGATCACTTTCTATCTCAATTTCAACTTGGTAGTTCATGCCATTCCGTTGTGCGAGCGTCCAAATAAAATATCTCTAATATCCTAATATCAGGAAAATTGTTTTTGTAGGACGAGCGAAAAGAATGGTTTCTTCTCAACCCCAACCAGTACTTCTCAATAGTTATAAGGGCCATTTCATGCCCGTGTCGGGTTTGACATATATTGAAGATGGTCAAATTTTAATAAGGTATGCATAGATGCTTGCAGGAATTTGTTAGACCACAAATATCACCCTTGTACATATATATTTTCAGTTGCAGTGCGGATTTCAGCGCGAGAATGTGGACTTTAGGAGGAAGATATCTTCAAACCATCGGCACTTTTAAACCTTGGAAGAAAATCGGCCCGAATGGGACCTGTCTCTCCGACGACTTTGACTATACTATTCCACCAGATATTAAGAGAGTTGCTAGTTCAACAACATTAAGAGTTAGTGCAATATTTTCACCTGAATCCAAATCACTTTCTCAACTTAACAAAGATATTAATAATAAGAATTACGGATTTAAGAATGGCTTTTGTATGTAGGTTTTATCTGGTGGTTCATTTCCCAAACGTCTTACTATCAAACAACTCCAGAAACAGGCACAAAAGGATCTTATCCATATCGATCACAGTAAAATTTACGGATCCAGGCTCAAGGATGACATATTGGGACACCACTACAGCATTCCTGAAAGAACAACCAAGCCAAGAGATATCAAATTTGATACATCATTTCCATACGTAAGGATTTAGTCATTAGTTAATTAATACAATTTTTCATTAAGTTAAAATTTGTACCGTGCGACCACAAAGTATTAGTAGCAAAGTGTGCTTTATGCGTCTAAGGCCGTACTGCTTAGCGGTAGAGCTGAATACCTGTTGCGTGTTAGTATATACCAGCAATATGAATCAATTTCTTGAATAAATCACGCAATGAGCTTTACGGTTAAAGCGTATTTTCGAAACGGGATTAGAGTCAATGGTAAGTGGCAATACAATCAGCGCTTGTCGTCTGAGAAGGACCGTGGCTCTGTTTAGGGAAAGGTTCTATACAACATGAAAAAGAAGCTGGAAGACCATAATATGTAAAAACAGAACAACTTGTTGCAAACGTCTTAAGAAGTGGGAAGATCTTACGGAACATGCAGGACTATTCTTAACAAACAGTTACATTTGTTTCCTTATAAAGTCCAAGTATTCCAAGAAATATGAGCTGCAGATTTTGAAAGACGTAGGAATTACTGTCAGTGGTTAACCCAGAATTTATTGGAAATAAATGATTTCTTAGACCTGACATTTTTTTCTGATAAGGTAGAGCCAAGCTTCCACCTTACCGGTTATGTGAATTCTCAGAATACACGTATATGGAGTACTTAAAATCCCCAAGTCTACAATGCACTCTCAAAAAATTGGTGCCTGGCTGGCTGTTTCCCGAAGAAGAATAATTGTTGGTCTTATTATTATGGTTGTGGTTATTCTCAACAGGACGGTGCCATCGCCCATACATCCGCCGAAACTATTAACTACTTGCGCCATTTTTTCGACGACAGGTTGATCAGGTTTCAAACAATCATTGAATTCCCATCCAGATCACCTTATATGACGATTATGCATTACTCCCTCTTTCCTCATTTGAAGAACAATATTTTTAAAATACCAGTTGAAAATTTAGAACAGGTAAAAGAAAGGTCTATCCAAGGATGTAGTAACATATATCTCCAGAGATGCTGGTCAACGCTTTCGAAAATATGAAGAGAGGTGTGAATTTATGCTTGGAGCTGGCGGTGGCCAATTTCAGCAACTTCTACAATTTTTATTTTCCTTTCTCTATATTCTTACTGCGTTAACTTTGTAAATAACAATAATAAAACTGTATTTGTTTACTTATTTTAATATTCTTCACTTTGGTACATCGTGTCATAATATGAATTTAACCAAATTTTAACCTAGATTTGGTTAGATATATCTTCCGCTTACAGTTGCGATTAAAAACAAGCCCTACGTTTTTCAGTTCAAGCCCTCTCGGATGAAAATAATTTTTGCTGGCACCGTACCTAGTGGAAAATAATTTTTATTACGCAACCCTTGAAGAATCCTGGAGAATTTTTGATAAATTGATTTTTGAATGCCATTTTTCAGCTACCGAATTTATTTCGCCGTTTTTTTGAGAACATCTTCGTTCATAGTAAATTAAAGTGTTTTAAGATTAAAGGCAATGGTGAAATATTACATTATCTGCAATCATAGGTCTGTTCCAACAATCAGTCCCTGACAGCTTCAAACTGTCAAATACGATCAACCATCAGTTGTAGGACTTAACAAGGCATCCTGGGGTCTACATGCAATATTCACCTGGTAGACTCTGTTTCTGATTAAAAGCTAGTTCCGGACTGCTGGGTGGAACAAGCCTATAATGTTTAGGAAAAGTTCAGGATATTAATTTTTCAAATTAAGTGTCAAAATGTCAGTGCATCGGCCTATGATCGAGATGTGTTAAATAATCAACAAGCTTTTTACATTTATTTCCAAAATTGAATTTCTATTACACTGTCATGCCCAAGTTTTTATGAATTTCTAGAAATAATTATATTTATATTCCGACGCGTCATAATGACATTATTATGGATTTCATTTTTAGTGTCAAAATGGCATACTTTGTAGGACTGAGTACTATAATGATTTCATTATAGTACTGAGTAGGTACTATAATGAAAAATAGACGCAAAAATGAAAAAATTTATTTAAAACAAAATGGAACAAAATTTAATGATTAAAATTAAAAGTAACATTATTACAATTCGTTAAATTGATGTTGGACATAGGAGTTGAAATTATTGCATTGTTGTGATTTTTAATTTCTATGGTTTCTGTTTCTTCTGAGGGAACGACAGTCGATGAAACACTCGATGATGATTTCTTCCCGAGAATGGCTGCTGAAATTATTTTCTTGTCTTCGCAACAGTTCTCTATATATCCTTCAGCAACTGTGTCACTTTTCCAGCCACCATGGCGTTTAATAGTGTGAATATCGACTCCTGAATCAGCCAGCAGTGAAGCTGAAGACCTCCGGAAACAGTGACCTGTGTATTCGGCGGAATGGGGTAACTTTAAAAAAGCATCGCTGCTTCGTTTGCACATATTTAAGAAAGTATGGATACCCACTGGTTGCTTTGTACATTTGTTGTTTCTAAATGATAGAAAAAAACGAGAAACTTCGGCATCGGGGGTCTCATTGCTACATAGGTCCGAACAAACTGCACCATATTTATACCCCCTCATCGTGTACATCTTCTATCCTTAAGTTTTTTAACTCAACTCTTCGACATGCTCCACTTATACCTATTATCATTGACACTTTTAATAGCAAGTATGTTTCGTTGTCTGCCTCTTGTAAAAACTTTGCAATATTTTCTTTAGTCAAAATCCTGGATTTTTTGGGTGTGTAAGAATCAGATTTTCGTTTTAAAAAGCTATCAATTGATTGAACTTACTTATGTCGACGTTTTTCTTAAGTAATAGTGTACTCCTTAACATAGAGTAATAACTCCATAAACTCGAAGACTTTTTCTTCATTGATTCTTCCTTGAAATATGCCAAAAGTACCTTTTCGT
The DNA here is from genome assembly GCA_963920685.1 of Polydrusus tereticollis. Lineage (NCBI taxonomy): Eukaryota > Metazoa > Arthropoda > Insecta > Coleoptera > Curculionidae > Polydrusus > Polydrusus tereticollis. The sequence continues at coordinate 142,444,707 of OY987328.1, forward strand.
GTACGATATTGACAACCTTTTTCTGGGAACACCAAGTTTTGTAATTGGCATAAGTTTTTTCATATATGCCTTTAGACTTTTCGGGCAACAAACCAACAACTGCTTTATTGGGCAATTTTTCGATTTCTGATGGCAAATTATCCATATTATATTATATAAACGTTAAAATTAAAAATTCAATTCTGACAATGACAATTAATACAAACAAATATTTCTATAGTTACCTGGTTTTATTAAAATCAAGCTATTAGTTTACTGACGAAAACTTAAAATTCATAAAAAAAAACACAAAAATCGTCGGAATATAAAATATTGTATGAAATTCGGATCATAAACAATCATTTTATTAGACTCGGCTGACGCCTCGTCCAATAATACTCACGGCTAGCACCATAATGATCGTTATTATGATCCTTATAACATAAATATCTATTTTAATATTTTATCAACTTCTTTATAATACGTTTTCCTGACATTATTTACATTGAGTGATTTGGGCTCTACATAGTACATTCGATAGATTTTCACATCCATTCTTCATATATGTATATACAGGGTGTCCGGTAACTTATGGGCCATAGAGCAACTGGAGATAGTAGATATAAAAATATGTATTTTGAGCCAAATTTGCCCAAGTAAAATGTTAGAGGTTAAAGAGATACAGGGTGTTGAAAGTGAAAATTAATTTTCGAAAAATGATGATAATTTTGAAACGGTTTAAGATATCGAATTCAAAATCGGTATAACTAGGTTTTCGAGAGTGAGAAATTCGAATTTGGTGTTAATTTCAAGATACTCCCTAGAGGGCGCTTGCTACGTGCTTCATGTTGAACTAATTCATCCATATTTTTTTTAACCGTGCAGTTACTAGTATTTATACTTTAAACTATAAAAGAACCTACCTTTCTACGTAAAAAAGGTACTCTTGGTCGATCTCGATATCTCAAGCCGTTACCCAGATTCTAGCGTCTGAATGTTCCATTGCACATTCTGTTGATTGCTGAGAAATATTTAATTCACAAAGTGTGCCTTGCATTTTGACAAAATTTGTTGCGGTGAAAACTGTCATTATTTTCTACTTTTTCCCGTCAAAGGTACGTAAATAAAAAGTTTTTGCAATATCCAAGTACTGTAATCTTTTCAAATAAAAATGCCCAGGCTTAATAAGTTTTCTAACCGTGATTTACGTGATATGGTCTGCGTTTATGCACAAGAGAATTATAATAGTCGTGCTGCACTTAGAAGGTATGTAGAACTCTACCCAACCAGAATCATTCCAGACCGAAAAATATTTCAAAGAATATTCAATCAGTTAGGTGAAACAGGTTCGTTTTATGTCAAAAATCCTGGTGGACGACCGAAAACTATAACGGTCGAACAAGAAGAAGAGATCTTGGTTCGTGTCGCGGAAAATCCTAAATTAAGCACTAGGCGTTTGGAAGCTTCTACAGGAATAGGTAAATCGGCCGTCTCAGAAGTCATCAATGCAGAAAATTTATTTCCTTACCATTTCACGCCCGTTCAAAATTTACTGCCAGGAGATTTGCCAGTCAGATCAGAATTCTGTCAAAATCTACTAAATAAGAATAACGAAGATCCCATGTTCCTGAGAAAAATATTATTTACTGACGAGGCAACTTTAACAAGACGCGGAACTTTTAACTGGAAAAATAATCATCACTATGCTTTGGAAAATCCACGACTACCCAAAGAAAGACATTTTCAGCACGAGTTTTCGATAAATATTTGGTGCGGCATTATCGACAATTTCTTGATCGGCCTATATCAGCTTCCGCAGAGACTTAATGGAGAACAATATTTGCAGTTTTTAGAAAACGATTTACCTTACCTTCTGGATGATATACCTCTGAACATAACACACAATATGTGGTACATGCAAGATGGTGCCCCAGCACACTTTGCAGTTCCTGTTCGAAATCATTTAAATCAGCGTTTTCCACATCGGTGGATTGGTCGCGGTAGCGAATTTCCTTGGCCACCGCGTAGCCCAGATATTAACTCGTTAGATTTTTATCTGTGGGGTCACATGAAGGATTTGGTATATGGTGATGAATCCAATACACGGGAAGAACTTGAACAAACAATTCAAGAAGCCGCCATTGTTACAGGCGGTAATCAAAATATCTTCCTGAATGTGAGACGTCATTTGTTAAAAAGCTTAAGAAAATGTATTGAAGTAGACGGTGGACACTTTCAACGTTTACTAAAGTGAATTAAAACAAATTTTTAATAGTTTCCAATATTTTCATTTTGTTTTTTTTTCTGCCTTTTTATCATCAAGTCCTAGAATCTGGGTAACGGCTTGAGATATCGAGATCGACCAAGAGTGCCTTTTTTACGTAAAAAGGTAGGTTCTTTTATAGTTTAAAGTATAAATACTAGTAACCGCACGGTTAAAAAAAATATGGATGAATTAGTTCAACATGAAGCACGTAGCAAGCGCCCTCTAGGAAGTATCTTGAAATTAACACCAAATTCGAATTTCTCACTCTCGAAAACCTAGTTATACCGATTTTAAATTCGATATCTTAAACCGTTTCAAAATTATCATCATTTTTCGAAAATTAATTTTCACTTTCAACACCCTGTATCTCTTTAACCTCTAACATTTTACCTGGGCAAATTTGGCTCAAAAGACATATTTTTATATCTACTATCTCCAGTTGCTCTATGGCCCATAAGTTACCGGACACCCTGTATATACAGGGTGTTTCCTAACTACGGTACAAAACTTCAGAGGGTGATACGTAACGTCGTTTTAAAAAAAAAGTTCGTATGAACATATGTCCGGAGTTGCTTTGTTTCTGAGATACGGGGCGTTGAAGTTAAGAAAAAAAACCGTCATAAATATCCTTAAACCGATTTGGTTGAAATTTGGTTCAGTTATTTGTAAGTAATAAGTCGCTTATTTAGCCCTAACTAGATTGAAATTATTAGGTCCAGTGGCGTCTCAGTGGGCACCACAGTCAATTATTATTGAGAAGAAAAGTACGCTCCCGCCTTTTTTTTAGCTTTCTTTATTTTTTCAGATTAAGCAACTACAGATACAACTTTTTGGTCTCTTGTGCCTTTTTCATATCTGGCTTCGTTTGCGAGAAAAAAAAAATAAAGTCACTTTAATTCATTCTAAAAGCTAAAAGATTTTAATTTTTTTTGTCGCAAACGAAGCCAGATATGAAAAAAACAAAAAAACACAAGAAACCAAAAAGTTGTATTTGTAGTTGTTTAATCTGAACAAATAAAAAAACTAAATAACAGCGGCGTACTTTTTCTTCTCAATAATAATTGGCTGTTGTGCCCATTGAGACGCCACTGGACCTAATAGTTTCAATCTAGTTAGGGCTAAATAAACGCCTTTTTACTTCAAATAACTGAACCAAATTTCAACCAAATCAATTTAAGAATATTTATGACCGTTTTTTTCTTTAAGCTTCAACGCCTTGTATCTCAGAAACGAAGCAACTCCAGACATATGTTAGGAACTTTTTTTTTAAAACGACGTTACGTATCACCCTCTGAAGTTTCGTAGCGTAGTTAGGAATCATCCTGTATATTGGTTGTAACGAAATTACGTATTCAAGTATAGGAACCTCTTCTTCTAGTAGTAAAAGTTCTTTGGATCTTTCTGTTGATATAAAACTTAGATGTGCAAGGGCCTAAAAAACTTACTACATGTTCCCGTTTATCCAAAAGGTAATAATTTTTTTCTTTTTCTAGATCCCAGTGTACCAACATTTGGTTATGCCACAGCCAAATCCTATCCAAGTGCCAGACGTACCTGATGGTGTATCGCCAAATCTGCGGGTGGACGATGACGAGATATAGGGAAAACAATGATATTATATGTTTTTTAATTTATTGATAATATAGTGTTTATTTTACAAGGAATTTTAATTTCAAATAAATGTACGAATTTTTAAGGGACACACGAGACAAAATTCTAATTTACATATTTAGTAGCCATCTGTCTACTTTTGAGCCACTTCGTATGGACACGCATCAAGTTAGAGCTATTTATAGGTCTTTTATTTTCTCGTATAACTCGCCCAAACTTTGGGATATGTATGTCGGTTTCGAGTCTTCTGGAAATTTCCATTCATCAACTTGCGATTTTGCCGTTACTCCAGATAATGTCAGCAACGTTTGGTATCCACAATTAACACCAAAAGAAATGTCAGTATATACACTAAAATGGTCAAAATATTTTATTCATTTCGATGGATAGTCGAGAGAAAATAATAAAGAAGGAAGGCAATCAAGCACCTTGTTAAGTATAAAAATATTTAAAACTATTCCTATATGTTGTTGCTCCCTCCATCCCCAGAAAAAAAATATTATAGACACCAATGCTTAGACTAAGGAGGATAGGTGTAACTTACTTATCTCCTACAAATAAAACTCTACTGTCGTCCGAGATATTAAATTTCGAATTTAGAATATTTTTTAGAGTAAGTCCTGGTTTTGCCATGGTTATGGATTTCCTTTTTGTCCATCTTTCCAAAGCATCAATGTAAAAGAAAGGCACTAAAACATAAAGACATTAACAAATTCCCGTATTACTCACTGTACAAGTGTATTTTGGGTTTAAGAAATAATCCGAAGAAGTTGAAAATAAGATAAAATATACCGATAAACTTCATCCTTTCATTTATATTGCCAGTATCATCTTGCATTCCAGTTAAAAATAAGACGTCATCCATGTAATTTAAAATAATCTTAGCCGCCTGTAGGGATCCATACGTTACATTCATGTCTTGGTCCACAAGTACAGCCCCCACATTCTTGCATACTTCCAGTGTTTTAAGTGATAATTTTTCAATTGCACTTATGTTCTCTTCCAGATGGCCAGAATGTATATCCTTAAAAAAGTATATTTTAATTTTTTATATTATACACGAGCGTGGTTCGATATGTGTAGCTTGGTTTGCATACTAAGAGAGGACCACAACCACATCATTATACGTTTTGAAATGTGCTCCTAAGGATAAAAACTGTATACAGGGAGTTAATGAATGTCACGCAGATATTTAAGGGAGTGATACTGCTCGTCAAAATAGGAAAAAATGCTTATAAATATGTGGTCAAAAAGGCTTTACTTTTGATAAGAACTTTAATTTTTTTCTCGTTTTTCTACCACATTTTCCGGGATCATTATTTCAAAATTAGTACACTTATTAGTTTTTAGAATCTCTGTAATAAAATGTCTAACTAGTTAGAAGCAGTATACAGAGTGTTACATTTTTTGTGGTACCAACGCTTTCACTCTTCTGAACTTTTTTGTGGTGATATCCTGTATAAATACTGATATCATATTTTGACTTTTCTCATTATTTTTGATTTCTTACAGTTTTATCTCATCGCTTTTACCCCAAGGGGTTGGGGTAATAGCGGGAGCACGTTTTGCTATTGCCCCACTAACTTTTATACATGTTTTAACTGTTATAATTCATTAAGAACCATATATTTTTGGATGAAAGTTGATTCATTTAAAATAATCAAATAGCAAATTGAGTGACAAGGTGTACAACGGTACAACACACTAAAATCTCTATTTATGAGCAACGCAGCTAGAAAGTAGTAATATTAATGCACTATTTAACAAAATATAACGAGGCAAATAGTTATTTTAAACTTTTTCGGAAGTTGCCTTTGACTACTGACCCGTAGTTACGAACCATCTAAATATATTGCTTTATCAAAATTCCGACTGATCGTACCTATAGATGGGGCATTACCGTGATTGCGCTACTGCCCCAAAAATATTTGTTGCTATTGTCCTTTTCACTCGATCTTACAAACCATACAATTCTTAGGTTTAATTTACTGAAGCAGTGATTTAGTAAAAGTAAAGAAGACAATCCCTTTTTTCATTTGATTTATTTGATGATTAAAAAAGAGACAAGAATGAGACTATGCGGACTACAGAGTTTTACGTCGCTTTCTGGGGGTCATAGAACTGGCCACACACTCATATGGGATACCATAAAGGGACATGAATTATTAGAAATAAGATCAGACCATACAAGCCCTAGGTAGCGCTATGAGATACCATTAAAGACCGTAATCGACGAACGGGATGCGTGGAGCAATAAAACACCAGATACTTCTGGAGCAATAATCTGGTACACATACGGCTCAAAAGCAAGGAGACACGGAGTGGGACCGAAGAAAGATGCTTATTTCTTCCTGGGTAAGTCTCCCACGGTGGTACAAGCGGAAATCTACGTCATTTTACAGTTAACGTATAAAAACAGTATTGAAGGACTTATCTTAATAAACGGATCCACATATACTCCGACAGTCAAGCAGCCCTTAATAGCGCTAATATGTAACAAGGTGACATCAAAACTGGTATGGGAATGGCAAGAGGAACTATAGTGGCTATGGCAAGAACTAACAAAGTAATTCTACAATGGGTACCAGGACATGAAGGTATTACAGGAAATTAAACCCAAGTAACATTTTAAGTTTTATCACAATCTACAAGAGGTTATTAAGTCTATATAATAAAACTGATCGTAAAACTGTTTATACTAGATAGCCTCTTCAAAGCTCCAATAAACCCGGCATAAAACCAAAAAGGACCTTTTGTAAAGGTTATAAATATCTTCCCTAAAACTGTCAATAAAACCAACAGTACTTTTGAACCCAAATCTGCAAGATGTTTTTAAGTCTACCACAAAACATTTTATAAAGCCTTCTTAAAACCGTTAGTACTTCCAATCAAATTTTATGCGTGATTTGAAACCATCATAAATAATTTTATTATTATTGTGTCTTTAATAATTCTTTGTCAAAGACTTGTTGCACTTAAATTGTCAAAATCAAAAAATGTCAGCAAGTATAGTTAAATATGTGTCCCTCGATTGAAATATCTGCATGTTCTAATATTTTATAATTTGATATTAATAAACAACCCTTTTTGATAATTGCAGGTTAAATGTAAACAGTTAGAATAAATAAAAATATAACCAAACACTGTTGTCCTAACTTTGTTTAAACATGTCTGCTGTAGTTAATGGAAAAAACAACATGGCTGGAAAATTAATAAGAGCATTTATTTTAATAGAATGCTCTATTAAGAGTTTGTGGGTTTGTGAAATATTTTTATAAAGCAAAAGGTTTTGTTAAATTCCAATTGCTCCACTTTATTACAATTTTAAAACCTGTAAGACTTTACCCAGCCTTACTTCTCTTCGTTAAAACACTTAAGATTTATCTCTGACAACCTCTAATACAAATGTACTTAGATAACATAACCTAAAAAAACATTCATTTCGTGATTTCGTGTGTGTGAGTACTGTAAGCAAGCAAAATTGAAAAAAATACAAGTAGGTAGATTTTAAACAGTTTTGTTATGATATTAAATACTGACACTAACTAGAATTAGCAATCACAAAATGGCGTTTACTATGCGTTATATGCAAAGTTTAAAGGCGTAAGTGGGGGAACCAAAGGATTTATAGGTGCTTTGTAAAAACCAAAAGGTTTTAACTTAGCTTACTAAAGCTACCAAAAAACTTTTAGGTTTTAAGGAGCCTTTACCAATTATCTTCCAAAGTAAATAGTATTTATGATAACATATATATTAAGGGTAAAACGTAACGATTTTTGAGAAATTGGAGACGGTTGAGGCTGGTTAGGACTGCGTATCTCCAGGCTGCCGAACCGTATGTGAGGGTGGGGCGATGGTTGAATTGATGAGGCGGACTTTGTTTTTGTGTCTGAGGATGCTGCTATCGAGCAGTGGATATAGTTGGCTGTAGAAGAGCCTGGCTTTGTTGGTGGTGTTCTGGATATGGGAGCGCTAATGGAGGGTTTTGTTGAGGGTGATACCGTGGTATTTCACTGCGTCGTACAAGAGAATATCGGGCCCATCCAGGTTGATTACGTCGAAGGGTGGTTGCCTTCTACGAAAAAATGGATGGCCGCCAGTTACTTCTACAACTAATGGTGCACTAAAGAGTAGAACGTGTTACATTTCCGTTACTACCGAGAGTGTACTGCCATCTACAACATCTTTGTCAAACTATCTGTTCGGGTTATTGCCCGAGCTACGCTATGCCCCACTCTCCCCTACATAACACTAAGTACCATCTTGTATAACCAACTTATTTGTTTAACTAAGCCACCAGACCACAAAATAGACACTTGCACAGATATTGTTTGAAATATCGGACAAAACAAAAGATATTTGCCGTTTTACTGGATTTTATGATTAGGTATATGGATTACGTAGGTACTTATTTATTTATGTAATATACATCAACCAAGTTTAAAATGTATTTAAACTTACGTTTACTCAGGGCTACATTGTATATAAATAAATATCTCCTATTTAATTAGGTAAGGCTTTTACAAAGTGTGTTATGTTATTATTAAATAATATAAATGTAATACCAAAATTTAAAAAAAAATTTGTAATGTTTATATAAAACTTAAGTAAATTTTCATTACCTTATAGTCTATGACATTATACCCTGCTTCTCGCAAAAGTTTTTTCGGAAAAGAACAACAAACTGCGTAAATATCCTTTTCGAAACCAATTTTTTTTAGGTAAGCAAGCAATGCAGCGTTTGGCGTTACGAGTTCATCCTCTGTAGCTTGAAAATGATTTAGGTTTCGTAACAACGCTTTTGGAGTGTACACTGTATTATTGGAAACAATCGCAATTTTTTTCCCGAGTTGTCGAAATTTTTCCACACACTCTTTTGACCCAGGGATGAGGGTTTTATTATGAAGTAAGACCCCTAAAAATTGCCATTATAATAAGTCCATTACGAGGTAAAAGTGGTTAGATATAGGTTATATACTTAATATCACAAATTATCACATTTTGTTCAAATAGTAGGTTAGTTTAATTAGCTTTTCATTTATTATTCCTAATCTTACCATCTATATCAAGAAACACGTAATCGATCGAGTCCAATAGAGCTACTAAATCTTCCTTGCAAAGATCGTTTACTGGTTTCCAGTAAGGCATGACGTATTCAGTTCGCGTAACACTTATGTAATACTGATACTAATGATACTGATATGATTCTTCCCAAAATTTAATTTAAGAACGAGCCGGTGATAAAAAAAAGGGGAAGGTGGATATGATTAATTTATTATTAAAGTTTTCTACTTCAAGTATCGCAATTTTTCTTTCTTACTGCAGAAAAAATCCTTTATGACACTTTGCGAGAGATGTATGAACGAAGAAAGCGATTTACGGTGATCTTCAATCATTTTAAATTATACTCAGGAACATTGGCGCCAACTCCATGGATGCTCTGAGTGCGCGAGCACCCAAACAAAATTTGCAATGGGACCGAAGCACCCATATAAATAGGTATTTATGTTTTAATATTTTTATTTTAATCAAAATTACTATTTAAAAGGCAATATCTGGGTTACTGAGATAAAGAAAAAAAATGTCAATACTGGTAATTATTTTAAATTTTAAACCTCACAATGACCATAATGTGTATTATTTGTTAGGGATTTGCAATAACTTTACAGGTTTTGTATTTTTAAAGTAGGTATACCTATTTAAGTACAGGGTATCGTTTTCGACACTTCTGAAGGGTATCTCCATTATCAGTACAAATATAATGATGCGGATTTCGCAAACCTGTGCCACTTTTTTTGTGAAACATACGATGCCGTAAACGGATGTATCATGGCCCTCCTGGGTTTTGAGATGCAGAGCGAAATTAAAAAGAATGCATTTTCATACAGTTCTTGTATTTCAGTCATCTTTTACCTTAAATACATAACATATAAAGTAATATATTAAAAAGAAAAAATTATCAAAATTTCTATCATCGCGTATACGAAAAGTCACAAAGAGTAGAATTCCTTCTATTTTAGTAATATGAGTGAAACAGAAATTACCAATTTACGCTATTTTTAATCTAGTTTAGTATATTTTATGTTACTAAAGTTAAAAGGAAAATTGTAACAAAAGATTAAAAAGTATTATTTTTTTTTTATTTATATTATATTATTTATATGATATGACAACAGAAAGTTTTAATAAAAGTTGACTTCCTTGTACTTTAGTAATAAGGGTTTAGATAAAGGTGCTTAAATTGTTTTTAATCTGATAATAATAATACATTTCACGTTATTTATTTTAATATTCCTAAATTATTTTACTAAAAATTAAGCAGAACCGTTTATTTTAACCCTAATATTGGTATACTAAATACCGTCTATTTTTTGTCACGGGATATAAAAAGAGCTTTAAAAAGTAGACTTCTCTCAACTTTAGTAACACGAGTTAATTTAAAATTGACAGTTGATGCAGTATATCTGACAATACGAAGTTTTAAACAGAAATTATCATGGTAGAGGAAATTACAGTCGTACTTGTTATATTTCACAATTTAATTTAGTTTCCTGACAGGTGTTTCAACCTTTGCGGATCATTATCAAGGACATATAAGACAACAATAAATTCTACATGTCATTAAAATAAAAATTGACAGATGATGGGTTATTTTGGTCCTTAATTTACAGGTATTGGCCAAAGATAAACTAGATTACAGGTGTGATTATAGAGGTATTAACATCTAAGTAATAAAATTAAGAAAATGATATTGTGTATATAATTATGGATTTTTTAATTATTGACAGTGTTTATTGCATATTTATTCATATTATGATTGAACTGTATTTCGCGTTTGATGGAAGGGGACGTCCTCGGTAGAGTAGTTTTTCTTTAGTATTTTGTTTACGAGTGTTGTTGGATAGCCGTTGTTTAAGGCTATAGTTTGTATTATGTCTAATTCTTTATTATAAATATGAAGTTTCTGAAAAGGGGGATGTTGACTAATCTGTGGATCATTCTATTGAACGCAGCTAGTTTGGTTTGTTGGGGATGTTTTGAGTCTGCTGGTATAACTATATCGGTTGTCGTTGATTTTCTGTAGATTTGGTAGGTTAATTTATTGTTTTGATTTATTATTGTAAGGTCCAAGAAATTGATTGAGTGGTCAGTTTCCCTTCCTATGGTAAATTGAATTTTAGTGTTTAAGCCATTTAGAAAGGTAGAAAACTCAACCTATTAGAAACATTAGCAAACAAAAAAGCCTTAAAAAATCGATGTAATGTTGTTAATCATCAAATTAAAATACCTTCAGGTGCCAATCTAATACTTAGTAGCCTAATAACTTAAGATAAATATGCAATAAACACTGCCAATAATTAAAAAACCCATAATTATATACACAATATCATTTTCTTAATGTTAATGCCTCTATTACACCTGTAATTTAGCTGTACCTTTGGCCAATACCTGTAAATTAAGGACCAAAATAACCCATCATCTGTCAATTTTTATTTTAATGACATGTAGAATTTATTATTGTCTTATATGCCTTTGATAATCCGCAAGGGTTGAAACACGTGTCAGGAAACTGAATTAAATTGTAAAATATAACAAGTACGACTTTAATTTCCTCTTCCATGGAATATCCATTTCACCAAGCATGTAGCCCATCACAAAATCACAAATCAAATATAGAAATTATCAATTTAAACTGTTTAGTATATTCGTTTCATGTTACTAAAGGTAAAATAAGAATAGTATATTGTAACATCAAATTATAACAAAAAGTTAGAAAGTAGATATTATTTTGTGATATTGTCACGAGGGGCACACTTGACTAAATGATGGTCATCATAATTATTACCGCTTTTTATTATTGTTAAAATCACTTATAAAAGCGCGTAAGACCAAAACAGAAGAAGATGAGAAAAAAATCAAATACAAAATTCAAAATCACGACCTTTCAAAATTGTTATCGACCAGATATCTACAACAAAAAACAAGAGCAATGTCTGGCTCAAGAAAATTGATTATAAGAAGAAACACATGAATTATTAGCAAAGAGTGACACAACCAATATTAGGTTAACCCTCTCCTACCTTATATTAGGTTCCCTTACCGTCACGGGGTCTCTTTCTTCCGTCGGTCTCGGAGTTCAATATCTAAGTATCCCGCCGCGCCGAACTCGATCGGCCGGTCGACACGCACGACCGCTGCACCCCACTTCCGCCCTGCCATGGGCGCTTTCTGAATGTGCAGAGGCAGTGTCGTGCGTGTGGAAATGCAAAAAAGTACCTCGTGACAAAATGATAACAGAAAGTTTTAAAAAAAGTTGACTTCCTGCTACAATAGTAATAATTAAGTGCTTAAATTAATTCTAAACTGATTTAAAATATTTTACGTTACTAAAAATGAGGAAGAACCGTTTATTTTAACCCTAATATTTATTATATATATTTTTATCATGGGATATAGAAAAAGCTTTAAAAATTAGACTTGCCTCAACTTAAGTAACACGAGTTTGTTTAAAATTGACAGTTAAAAGACATTCTCAATCTTATGCAGTATATCTGACAATACTAAAGTTTGAGGAAGAGACAAGAAGCAATTTCCTTCTAGCTGGAAAACTGCGCAAGTCCAGCCCATGCCCAAAAAGAGCAAAAATACCTTGCCAAACAACTGTCGTCCAGTCGCATTGCTGTCAGTTATATCAAAAGTTAGGGAGAAGGCTATCAATGAAAAATCATGAAAGTACCTGGAAGTGTTGAAGCCTCATTAGTGACCACCAGTATGGATTCCGTAAGTCTGGATCAACAGGAGACTTTCTCGCTTATGTTACTCACGTTTGGAACAACGCAGTAGAACATCATCCCGGGTTATAGCACTGGACATTTCCAAGGCTTTTGACCGAGTCTGGCATGAGGCGCTCCTAAATATAATGAGAGCATGCGGAATGCCAGTTCAATTTTGTTCATAGCTGTTAAGCTTTCTTAAAGACCGTTCTCTGCGAGTGGCTATGGACGGATTTCTTTCAGACACATTTAGCATTAAAATCCTATATATAGCTTCGCCGATGACATCATCTTTTACTTTGGATGCTCGAACACCGGCTACCAACGCACATTTCTATAGGCAGCAAGAGGTCTCGCATCTCAACAAAGACCTGGAAGAAATCTTGTCTTGGGGTGAGAGTAACCAAGTAGAATTTAACGCTAAGAGAATCCAGGCAGAAGTCTTTTAAAAAAAAATTAATGTCGAAGAACCAGATATAGTCATGGCGGGACACTCGATTCCCTAGGCTTCATCAATTCATTTCTTGGGCGTCAATTTGGATAGTCATATGTCTTGGCATAGTCACGTTGTGACCATTGCTTAGGCAGCTTCGCAGAAGCTTGGAATACTTTTCCGAACTGAAAACCTCTATACACCCCAACAAGTATTAATGCTCTATAAAGCCCAAGTTCGACCATCGCTTAAGTACTGTTCACTTTTGTTGTACTCACCTATACCCAAAAGTTTATAATTTTTTTATTTTTCTAAATCCCAGTATACAAACATTTGGTTATGCCACAGCCAAATCCTATTCAAGTGCCAGACGTACCGGATAGTGTATCGCCGAAGAAACGGGTGGACGATGACGAAATATAAAGAAAAACAATGATACTATGTTTTTTTTATTTATTGGCACAAGGAATTTTAACTTCAAATAAATGTTCGAATATTTAAGGGGCACAATAGACAAAATTCTAATTTACATATTTAGTAGCCATCTGTCTACTTTTGAGCCACATCGTATGGACACGCATGAGGTTAGAGCTATTTATAGGTCTTTTATTTTCTCGTATAACTCGCCCAAGCTTTGAGATATGTATGTTGGTTTCGAGTTTTCTGGAAATTTCCATTCATTAACTTGCGATTGTGCCGTTACTCCAGATAATGTCAGCAACGTTTGGTATCCACAATTAACACCAAAAGAAATGTCCGTATATACACTAAAATTGTCAAAATATTTTATTCATTTCGATGGATAGCCGAGAGAAAATAATAAAGAAGTAAGGCAATCAAACATCTTTTATATATCTTGTGGTAAGTATATAATAATTTAAAACTATTCCTAGATGTTATTGCCCCCTCCTCCCCCAGAAAAAAATATCATAGACGCCAATGCTTAGACCAAGGAGAATAGGTGTTAACTTACTTATCTCCTACAAATAAAACTCTGCTGTCATCTAAGATATTAAATTTCGAATTTAGAGTATTTTTTAGAGCAAGTCCTGGTTTTGCCATTGTTATGGATTTCCTTTTTGTCCATCTTTCCAAAGCATCAATGAAAAAGTAAGGCCCTAAAACATAAAGAAATTAACAAATTCCCACATTACTCACCAAGTGCATTTAGGATTTAAAAAAATAGTCCGAAGAACTGAAGAACTTGAAAATAAGATAAAATATACCCAAAAACTTCATTTTCTCATTTATATTGCCAGTATCATCTAGCATTCCAGTTAAAAATAACACATCATCCTTGTAATTTAAAATAATTTTAGCCGCCTGTAGGGATCCATATGTTACATTCATGTCTTGGTCCACCAGTACAGCCCCCACATTTTTGCATACTTCCAGTGCTTTAAGTGATAGTTTTTCCATTGCACTTATGTTCTCTTCCAGATCACCAGAATGTATATCCTGAAAAGGTATATTTTAATTTTATTTTTAGATCCTTACATGTAAATATAAAACACGAGTGTGGTCCTATAAGTGTAGCTTGGTTTGCATTGTAAGAGGGGACCACAACCACATCTTTATAAGTTTTGAAACGTGCCCTCTAACGATAAAAACTTCATAGTTAGAGCTATTTATTAATGGTTTTGTTCACAAACCAAGTATTTGCCGATATGCATTTTATTTATGGTCTTGCCAATGGTAATTTATTTGAACCAAACGATTCTATCAGCAGCATCATCCAAATCGAAAACAGCCTGATCCATGAGTTCTAGCACAGGTACACATTCAACTGTGTAAAAATGAAACGTCCAAGAAATCCACTCATTTCGCAGGGGTATATCGCACTATAAGAACTGTCGAAATTGTGGAAGCAGCCTTAATTGCTGAAGAAAACGAACCAGGTACAAGTACAAGAAAAATTGCGGCAAATTTAAGCATTATATTTGTGCTAGTTTGGTAAATTTTTATGGATAATTTGATATATCCTCACCATATTCAAATAGTCCAAGGACTTCTCCCACGCGATTTTCCACCCCGATTAAATTTTTGCCAGTAGTTCATTCAAATGTTGGCCCAAAATCCATTGTTCGGGAATAGAATTTTACTAAGTGATGAAGCAAGTTTTTCGAAAAATGCCATCAGAAATTTTCATAGCAATCATTTTAAGGCAGAAAATAATCCTCATGCGATAGTCGAAAGTCATTTCCATTATCAGTTTGCAGTACATGTCAGGGGCTAGCATTACTGGAGAATTTTTGGTGGGGCACCCAGGCAATATCATCGTCAATTCTTGGAAGAGAAACTCCCGGTGCTGTTAGAAGGGGTACCACTTGAACTAAGAAACCAATTGTGGTTTATGTTATATCAGTTTGATGGTAAGGATGTTTTTAAATCAACACTACTTCAACCATGGCCTCCTAGGCCCCCCGATTTAAATTATATAGATTATTTTTTTCTGGGGACATTAAAAATCGTTGGTGTATCAGACTCCTATCCAGTCTATGAGAGGAAGAGTTGATTCCCACATATTAGCAAGAGGAGGTAATTTTCAGCAGCTGTTATAATTCTTTATTAGGTTGTCGTGTAACGTCAGACTTAAGGCAGCGTATATTTCCCTATTTTTAGGGACATTTTGAGCTGACAACATCGAGAAATCTGTACTTTTACAAATTGAGATAAAAAAAACTACACTACACAGATAGAAAAATGGGGTTTGCGGCTTACGGTTCTATTATTTTATAAAACTTTAATTGGTGCAAACGATATATTCATAAGCGTCTCAGTCTGTGACATACAGGGCGATGTTAGAAGTTTGTCATTTTTGACGCTCCTCTGTATCTCGATTATTTGATAACTTATCAATAAGATAAAAATGGGTTATTATAGAGTTTTTTATGTACAATTCAGTGGCGTAGCTAGTTTTTCCAAAATCCGTATTACAGTCACGCAACTAGATGCAAGTCCATGCAAGACGCAATAAGAATTGCCCAAAGGCATGCGCAGTTGAAGCTCAGCTGATCCCTTGGTGCAACTAAGTTGCACGGAAATTTGATCGGTCTGGCGCGATTTTTATAGCATTGCTCGTGCAAGTCTGGGGAGAAAGTTAGTTACTTTTGTGTCACCAACAGCGCTAAAAGCTTCTTTCGGCCCGTTCCTGCCCGTTAACGTCTAGCAACAAGGCAGAAGCAGCAATAATGGTGCATAATGATGCAGCGAGTACTTTTCTCCCCTTTAATTTATTTATTTTGTTTATTTATTTCATTTCAAACAAAAAATATGTTACAAACACCAGAAAGTCACAAAATAAAACAATAACAATAACAAGTTTGAGGTTAGAAGGTTTGTTGCACGGCTCGTGATTTTGTCAAAAACGTCATTTGCGAAATTGCTAAGCAACAAACTTTTATACCTTTCGAAAATTTTAGCGACAAAATTTTTTCTCTTGTGATATTATACAGGGTGTCCCACGACGATTTTCCCAGCATATTGCTAGGAAACGGAACCAGATAGAAAAAAAAGTTCAGGAACAAAAATTGAGGGCTTGTAAGGGAGCATCTAGGAAGGGTTATTTAAGATATACAGGGTGTTTTAAAAATAATAATATTGCTGCCAAGTCAATTTTTTTAAATGGAACACCCTGTATATTGTTAGTTTTTCGAAAAGCTTGTTTCAAGAGAAATTCAACCATACCATACTTGTTACGTTTCTAATTTGAAAAGGCTTTTATATAAGCGTATATAAAAAAAATTTAAAATTTGTATTTTTATTTTTCTATATTTTAACGACGTGACGTTTGAAGAAAAAATAGTATGTTTTATTCGTAGTAAAAGCAACTTGTTATGACTCGTCTGTAATTGCCGGATGAACAAAGTGAGATTCGTCATAAAAAGTATTGCTTTTACTCCTAATAAAACAATATACTATTTTTTGTTTGCAGACATAGCCTTCTATGCGAAAAATGATTAATTTTACGAAAAATGTTAGAATTATCCCTCCTTAGAAGAAATAAATATAAACTATTATATATTTTTGAAAAACTCTTGAAAAGAGGGATAAGACAAAGAAATAATATATAGGGTGTCCTATTTTAAAAAACACAAGTTTGGGTCATAACTCAAAAACAAAACATTTTATAAAATAACTAACTATACGCCACTGTAATCTACATAAAGAACTTTATAATAACCCATTTTTACCTTATTGATAAGTTATTAAATACAGGGGAGCGTCAAAAATTACAAATTTCCAAGATCATGTATGTCAGAAACTGAGAGGGTCATAAACATTTGAAAGTTTTATAAAATAATAGAACAGTGAGCGGCAGCCCCCACTTTCTTATATTTTATAATGAGAGAGCTGCTATATGAAACAGACGAAAGTTGGACACCCTGTACATCAACCAAGTTAAAAATTTATTTAAACTTACGTTTACTGAAGACTATATTGTATGTAAATAAAAATCACTTATTTAATTGGGAAAGGTTTTTACAAAGTGTGTTGTTATTTTTAAATAATACAAAATGTAATACCAAAATTTAAAAAAAAAATAATTTTAATGTTTATATAAAATGTAAGTAGATTTCCATTACCTTATAGTCTATTACATTATACCCTGCTTCTCTCAAAAGCTTTTTCGGAAAAGAAGAACAAACTGCGTAAATATCCTTTTCGAAACCAATTTTTTTTAGGTAAGCAAGCAATGCAGCGTTTGGCGTTACGAGTTCATCTTCTGTTGCTTCAAAATGATTTAGGTTTTGTAACAACGCTTTTGGAGTGTAGATTGTATTATTGGAAACAATCGCAATTTTTTTCCCTAGTTGTCGAAATTTTTCCACACACTCTTTTGACCCAGGGATGAGGGTTTTATTATGAAGTAAGACCCCTAAAAATTGCCATTATAATAAGTCCATTACAAGGTAAAAGTGGTTAGACGTAGGTTATATACTTAATATCACAAATTATCACATTTCGTTCAAATAATAGGTTCGTTTAATTAGCTTTTCATTTTTCATTAATTATTCCTAATCTTACCATCTATATCAAGAAACACGTAATCGATTGAGTCCAATAGAGCTACTAAATCTTCCTTGCAAAGATCGTTTACTGGTTTCAAGTAAGGCATGACGCATTCAGTTCGCGTTACACTTATGTAATACTGATACTAATGCCACTGATATGTTTTTTCCCAAAATTGAGTTTAAGAACCTGGTGATAAATATAAGGGGAAGGTGGATCTGATTCATTTATTATTAGAGTTTTCTGCAATCAAGTATCGCAATTTCTCTTTCCTTTATTATCAGGCACAACACTGCAAAAGAAGTCCTTTATGATACTCTGCGAGAGATATCTGGAGGAAGAAAGCAATTTACGATGATCTTCAATCATTGTAGATTATAATAAGGGACAGTGGCGCCAACTCCATGAGTGTTCTGGGTGCGCAAGCACCCAAACAAAATTTTTAATGGGATCGGAGCACCCATACAAATAGGTATTAATGTCTTAATATTTTTATTTATTTAATCAAAATTATCTTAATATTTTTATTTTAATCAAAATTATTGTTTAAATGGCAATATCTAAGATACTGAAATAAAGGGGAAAACAGGGAGACACGATATCGCCCAAACTCTTTATCACAGTCTTGAAATATGCTTTTAAAAAACTCAATTGGGATAACAAGGGCCTAAATGTAGACGGTCGAAGCTTAACAAATCTACGTTTTGCGGATGATATAGTTTTGCTCTCAGATAACCTCAAAGACATTAAAGACATGTTACAAGAATTACAAAAGGTATGTGCTGACGTAGGTCTAAAAATGAATATCTCAAAAACAAAATATATGACAAATTTAGTTCCCAGTGAACAAATTTTCATTGGTGATGAGAAGGTGGCTCTGGTGAGAAAGTATGATTATCTTGGCCACGAAATCCAAATCTCAAGAGATAACCAAACGTGCGAAATAAAAAGAAGAATTACACTATCGGGGGCAGCCGATGGAAAGCTTGCAGAAGTCTTTAGAAGCGACATGCCACAATGTTTGAGGAGGAAGGTGTTCGATCAGTGCGTGCTGCCGGTCATGACCTATGGAGCCGAAACCTTAACACTAACCACAGCAAGTGCTAAGAAGCTTATGGTAACACAGCGCAAGATGGAAAGGTCCATGCTCGGAATGTCACTGCGGGATCATATAAGAAATGAAGACTTACGAAGAAGAACCGGCGTCACAGATGTAGTTACCCAGATTCGCAAACTCAACTGGAAGTGGGCTGGACACGTGGCACGAATGACGGACGGGAGATGGACGAAAAGGCTGCTCGAGTGGAGACCGCGCTCGGATAAGAGAAGCAGGGGAAGACCCCTACGCGTTGGACGGACGATCTAAGGAGATGTGCAGGCAATTGGATACAGAGAGCTAAAGACAGGAGGGAATGGGCAGAAATGGGGGAGGCTTATGTCCAGCAGTGGACGCAGAGAGCTGAATTATGATGATGATGAAATAAAGAAGAAAAAATTTCGATACTAGTTATTATTTTTAAACCTCACAATGACCATAATGTGTATTATTTGTTACGGATTTGCAATAATGTATTTTAAAAGTAGGTATACCTATAAATGGATTAGTAACTGAAATTTTACTATGAAGGTGGATTTGAAGATACAGGGTATAGTTTTCGACACGTTTGAAGGGTATCTCCGTTATTAGTACCTACAGATAGAATGATGTGGTTTTTGCAAACCTGTGCATTTTCATACACCTCTTGTATTTCAATTACTGAAAATATAAAAAGGGGGTGCTATACAGTTTTTTACGTAGAATTCAGTGGCGTATTCAGTTTTTTCCAGGCATCCCCATTTTTGAGAAATATACCAAAATTGCGTTGTTCTTAATAAATCGCCCTATATAATTATTCATAGTTGTATTCTGCTCACTGAGGGCTTTCCAAAAATATATAATAGTTGGAATTCTGTTTTAACAGGAAGGTTTAAATTTATATTTCTTAAAAAACAAGCTTTATCAGATTTTATATCAAAATTTGGCCTTAGAATTAGAGAATGCTTGCCTGCGGTGCTTGGTCGGTTTTCCTCAAACTCCCACCCCATTGCATAATTATTAATATAATTATTATGTATGTCCTTGGCTGGAGCACCTATACATTCCAAAGATCGGCGCCTATTCTCAGGGACATTTTTAAGCAGTGTCGAATATTGAGCGGGCAATATCAGTCCAGGGAAATACTGGTGAAAGAGTCCTAAGCCACCAACCTGTCTTCAATTTTCTTAGCTTTGAAAATTGTTTGTCAGTCAATTTTTTGGAGCCTCATCTTTACATTTGTAGTCAAATAAACATTTTTTTGTTCAGGGTCTAACAATATTAACAGGAGGAGATGAAGGGTCGCAATCGATATATTCTGCAATATTTTTTGCCTCTTCTAAAATATCTCTAAAGCCTTGATCTGACCTATTATTATATAAATATGTTTTGTTCGCTCTAACATTAAAATAATATTGCAAAACAAATATCAAAACACCATAAATGTATTTTAAATTTTAACCGCGCAAAAGAAAAAAATATCATCAAGTTTACTGACCTGTGAAATATTTTTATTGGCCAGGCAGCAATCACAAAATCTGGCACAAAAATTAGAGACCTATAGCTTTGTTTTTCAGTTGTTGGGATTAACACGTTTAAAATTAATAAGTGCAAATTGTCCCGGTGCGTGTATAGGCTCAGGGCATAAGCGAGTATTTTCCTGCAACCTGACAAAAGCTGACGCGATGCCGGCGGTGCTACGCGATTTTATGGGATGATAGATTGAAAGGTGGTAAAACAAAGAGGAACAATGTACTTCCCAAATGGTTACGACGTGAAGTAGCGTTTTTAAAACCAATGTTGCTTTGTTTATTTCGGCCCTGGTGACAATAAAAAAAGTACAATGCATAGCACCACACGATAGAGGATCTCTATCGTAAACGTACCAATGACATTTTAAATTATAACAATTACGGAAGTGTGAAAATTTTTGTTCCACGGTTACATAATATGGTAATAATTATAATTTCCTTTATTGGAGGCACAATCCATATGAGACAATAACAACGTCAAAGCGAAAAGAGACGAGCAAAACAACTGATTGTACAAATGCGAAATGTATAGAAATACAGGTAAGGTTTACTAAAATAGACATGTACAAATATCAAGTTTGAATAAGGCTTTAAAATATAGAAAGTAATTATATAAAACCCAAGTAAAATTAATTGAAACAGACATATAAAATTCACAACTTAAAAAAAGAAAAACGTTAGGACCAAAACTCCAAATTAAAGAGAAGTTAAGTGATAAAGCGAGATTTTGAAAATATTGAAGAAAACAGTAGCATAATATCATCATTTTCGTTAAAAATTTAATAAAACTGTATAGGAATCTTAAAGAGCAGTTCCACTTGTTACTTCTTAACAAATAATTATGTCGGGTATCTACCTACGTATTAGCATATTTGAAAATATCCCCATATCCCCTACTCATAAAGATGTGTTGTGTGTGATAAGAATTTAAGATTTTTATGAATATGCAATGTAACGAATTAAATATTATTTATTTACAGTTAGAATGATACGTAGGTTTTAAAAAATTGTTAACAATTGTTTATGCAGTAAACTTATGTTAAATTTAGTAAAATAGAACTTAATTAGGAACATCGAAAATAAAATTTTCACTTGGACACACCCTGATCTAGGTTATTATCAACTTTTGATCCAAGGCTAAGTTTAGTCAAATCGCAATATTTTTGCAGTTTTACTGTGTACCATAAATTTGTGGGACACCCTGTATTTATTTAAAAATAATAACCTAATACATTTTAAAAACCATAACCATAATACACGTTATAAAAAGTATTTATTCATAATACCTAAAATAAATAAGTTCGTGGGACAAAAAACTTTTAACTATTTATGCTTTTATTTAGGTAAATAATTATTTACCTACAAATATTTGAAAAATTATTTTATTAAAGAAATATAATATTGAAACAGAAACATTTATTTATTTTGGAAACAAACGATTTAAAAATAGTCTTGTAAATGCTTTAACTAATTATTACTATTTAATATTATTATTGTGAATAAGTTATATAATTAATCTTTTTCAAAATCTTAATATGTTGGAAAGTTGCGTTTATTGAATACTTGCGCATTTTTATAAAAATATTCTAAATATTTTTTCTTTTAAATAAATAAGATTTGCCCCTAAGAAGCACGTCTTCGACAAATTTTTGAATAGGTTTATTGAAGAATAACATATTAACATGTTTATTATATTATAACTATTTGAAATAAACTAAAAAAAATTAAAATGTAAAAATAGAGCAATATAATGCAAAAGGAAGAATTATATCACATGCAATTGGCACTGATGGGATTGGACATTCCATGCTAGGATTGCTAGGCTATTGCTGTCTTTAATTTGACATAATATGTCACGTGATATCAATAGTTCCTTTAAATATTGATTTAAGTTTTTTTTTATTTGTTTTAACGAGTACATAACATGTAATATGTATATTAAAAAGGAAAAATCATCAAAATTTCTATCATCGCGTATACGAAAAGTCACAAAGAGTAGAATCCCTTTTATTTTAGTAATAGGGGAGCGACGGATAATAACGTACATTGGATAATACCGCACACAATATATCTTCTATAAAGGAAGGGAACTGAATGTACTAGTTCTCTCACTTTAATGCATAGTCCCACTGTTTTAACTTCGGCAACAAGCGCTTGACTTAGTCAGTCGCATATCGTCGTTGCAAGGACATTGTGTTTGTTTTAGTACGTTATATTGTTAAAACTGTTGTTTACGAAACAAGCCGTAAGTAGGTGTGCTTCAATTTAACTGAATTTATATGTAATGAATTTTAAGGCCTCATTATATGACTATTCATTGGTGCAGATCTGTTTCTTTAAATGTTTCTTTTTTTTTTTCTTTTTTAAAATTTAAATCGGGTGAAGATCTTTCTGCTGTATGTGAATGGCCTCTCTGGGGGGTTCTTGGGGGGTATGGTATGCCAGTATGCGGACGACACATCCGTCGTGCTGTGCGGCCTGGGCCTGCCGAGCCTTTCCGGAGCCTGTTCACGGGCAGTGGATGGGATGAGGGATTGGTGCACTGATTTTGCCTTGCAGCTTAATTCCACAAAGACAGCTTTACTTACCTTCAGTAAAACAACCAGTAGAAGCGAATCATTATATGTTCGGTGTGAAAACAAATCTGTGCCAGTGATCGAGACTGTTAAGTTTCTGGGCGTCAGTCTGGACTCCTCACTGACTTGGAATTCCCAAACCACTTCCTTGGTCTCGAAACTGCACAGTTTCTGTGCCCTGGCACGCAGACTTCGGGAGGTGGTCTCATTGAGTACACTTCGATGGTTCTATTTTGCCTTAGTGCAATCCCTATTGACATACAGTATAATGTTCTGGGGCTCGTCGCAGGGCGCTGTCTCTGTTTTCATAGCGCAGAAACGCATCATAAGATGTCTACTCAAACTCCACCCCCGCACATCATGTAAACAACATTTCGTAGGGCTAGGTTTCCTTACACTACCATCCCTTTATTTTCTGACACTGGTTTTATTTGTAAAAAAACATCCACATTTCTTTAATACCAATGCTTATTACTATGCAGATGATATGACAGTTGTTACCCGTGGCAGGGCTGATCTAAGTATGCCTCCACACAACTCGGCTTTTTTTAAAAGAGCGCCTCTATATAGGGCTATTAAAGCATATAACCTGCTTCCCTATGAAATACGGTCAGAACAGGATTTTGCCATTTTTAGGGATAGAACCACCAAATTCTTAGTGCAAAAATGTTTTTATAACTTCAAGTTTCAATTTGAATTTTAATACCTATCATAACAGGTTTCCCTGAATATAATTTTTAATGTGTATTGTAGATGTATTGCCTGCTTTTGGTTTTTACTTGTGAGCTCATGTCTAATTTGTATATTTTATTTTATTTTAAATATTTTTTTATACTGGAACTCTAAGGGCTTTTGCCTTATCTCGTTGTCTGACGTTGCTATGTCTCTAGAAGATTTTGCTGACAATAAAGAGATTATTATTATTATTATTATTATTATTATTAGATCGTACACTTGTACAGCATTTCTCGAAGGCGTACGGTATTTAACTACGACATTATCTTATATCATAAGATCTTCTTATATTTTAGATACCTACATTCTTTTTAGATGGCGCCGCCGCATAAATGGAAAATTAGATATTTTCCTACCAAAATTAATGATGCAGTGCAACATTTCCTTTAAAAATATTGTACGGAATAGCCCGACGCTTTGTACGGCATTATGCGAACGTTTTGTGCAAATTCCGTACATGCAGCCCTTCAAAAAATTATGTATTACCAACTTGAATAATTGTTTGTGGTTATGACATTGTGGGTTTTAATTAACACGTACTTTACGCTCATCATAGGGATAAACCTTGTGTCTGTAATATTTATGGTTTAGGACTAACTAATTTTCAGCCTTAGGTGTACGGTATTACCCATCGCTCCCCTATGAGTTAAACAGAAATTATCAATTTAAACTAATTATAGCTTAGTATATTTCATGTTACTAAAATTAAAAGGAAAATAGTTTATTTTAATTCCAAATTGTAACAAAAAGTTGGAAAGTAGATATTATTTTATGATATGGCAACAGAACTTTTAAAAAAATTTGACTTCCTGGTACTTTAGTAATAAGGGTTCAGATAAAGGCGCTTAAATTGTTTCTAATCTGATTTAAAATACTTCATATTGTTTATTTTAAAATTTACTGAAAGTGAAGTAGAACCGTTTATTTTAACCCTAATATCGGTAAAAAAAATACCGCCGCATTAATGTTATGGAATATAAAAAAAAGCTTTAAAAAGTAGACTTTCCTTAACTGCAGTAACACGATTTAAAATTGACAGTTAAAGACATTTTCAATCTGATGCAGTATATCTGACAATACTAAAGTTTAAGGAAGTTAATTTTTTTGAATTCTAACGCGAAATAACTGGGCACTGGTGAATATATGTCATAGTAAACTAGCACTCATGACTTTGATACTTAATTAGGTTAGAAGGTGTTTAGCTTAATATTAAAACTTTTCAAACTTTTTTAATATTTATGTTGGTGTGAAATTTTCTTGCCGAATCTCCCTCGTTCTTCAATTAGTCACCGGAAATACTTTTTTGCACATAATTTTTGAATCTTGAATTTGAATTAGGAGCAGAGCCACAAATATGTAAACAGTCTTCCAGCGATTGGCGAATTTGGGCTTTATAGAGCATTAAAAATTGTTGATGTTTAGAGATTCTTAGTTCGGAAAAGTAGTCCAAGTTTCTGCGAGGCTGCCTTAGCAATAGTCGCAACGTGACTATGCCAAGACATATGATTATCCAAATTGACGTCCAATAAATAAATTGTTGAAGCTAAGGGAATCGAGTGTCCCGAGATGACTATATCCCGTTCTTCAACATAAACTTTTTTAGATAGAACTGCCGCCTGGGTTCTTTTAGCGTTAAATTCTACTTGGTTACTGTCACCCCAAGACAGAATTTCTTCAAGGTCTTGGTTGAGATTTGAGACCTCTTGCTGCCTATGAAGATGTGCATTGGCAGTCAATGTTTGGGCATTTAAGGTAAATGATGAAGCAAATCAGCGAAGTTATACAGGATTTTTAGTTTTTTCCAGATTTGACAGATACAGGGTGTTTCTGAAAGGTCTGTACATAACGTTAGGTTAGTTCTTAATTCCTAAAGCTAAAAGCTGACGATCTAGCGAATCAATAATTTTTTCTGTAGAATTATATAATTTGGTAACTGTTTAATACTTGTTAGGTATTAGGTATCTGCTACATTTACAATCCGATTAATATTGTTATCTATTGCAGTCATTATTATCACTATCGTTATTAACTATTTAATGATTTTCGGATTTTTCTAAAAACAACAAAAAAAAGAAGAACTACAAAACAGAATTATCGAGCATCACTGCATGCATAATCAATTTATTTAATGTCAGGAGACATCTTAATCACTGTTTAGGAATCTGCTTGGTTAAAGATGATAATTTCAGTTGTAAACCTGTTTTCCTTATTGTGTTCTGTTAACGTTAAAAATTATTCACATTTTGAGATATTAGAGAATGAAGATTCCTCATCATTTTAATGACATTTTTTAGGGTTTACAATTAATATAAGCCGAAGATATTGATTCGAAGTGTATTTATTTATTATTTTAAGAATAAAAAATATAAATATTTTTACAGAAATTATAAATACTTTGCCATAAAACACAACATATCTCCGCATGCACAAGAAAATCGATATAACTCATAGCACTAATCTTCATCGGATACATTTTCATCTACATCTGGAAGGACATCCATTATACTTGCTTCAGTTGGTAGGTTTTCATAAAATTCATGAAAACTTCACTAATGAAAGGTAATAACTCAATAAAAATCTTTGTTTTCTCTTCAGATATGCCATTTGGGTATTTACATTTTGGGATTTCTTGAGGTGGTCCCTTTTGACCCCTCCTAAGGATGGTCGTTGTCTTAAAAGTCCTATTCATCGTGAGTATACTTATAACTGCTGAATTTTCCATAGGTTTTATCATACCGTAACCACTTGACGTCTCTCCAGACAAAACAATTACCACACTCGTCAAACTTTTTTCGGGCAAAAATATTTTTAAATAAACTTGAAGTCAAAAAATTTTCTTTCTTTATCCATCTCGTTTACCTTAAACGGTTGTCTTTGCCACACATCCTTACCAACTGGTACCAATCTCGGGAGGTGCTCAACTGGAGCTTTTTACTTTTTCTTTTTTTTTCTATTATTGAGTGGTCAAAGTCATATTCCATTCTAGTGTGACTTGGAATTAAAAATGTATGGTCAAGTATTGATAGGTCAGAATGCTGCATTAATAGTAGGAATATCACAACCAGATGTGAATTCTTGTTCGGACCCCCACATGTACAGTATGACATGTTCAATGGGTGGAGGTTAATAAAAGAAAATTATAGTAGTTGTTTCGGTAGATTTAAGTAAAGCATTTGACACGGTTAACATGGATGTACTCTTAAGAAAATTATGTAATATGGGCTTTGGGGGTAAATTTCATAACATTCCGAGATCTTACCTAGAGGACCGTAGTCAGTACGTTAAATTGGGAAGTGCCTGTAGCGAGATATTACCAAACAATTGTAGGGTACCGCAAGGTTCGGTACTTGGGCCAATACTTTATTCGCTCTTTGTCCTTAACTTACAAGTTGCTGATTTTAAAGCCCAATATTACACATGTGCAGATGATACATTATTAGTATACACAGGTGAAACTAAACAGGAGTTGGAAGAACTAATTAATGAAGATCTTAATAGATATCTTAGATGGCTGTACTCTAATAAATTAAAAATAAATATCGACAAAACCAAGTTTAATAATTCTTAAACAAAAAAACAAACTAGTAAATAATCTTGATTTAAAAATTAATAACATTAGATTGGAACAAGTAACATCTCTTAAATATCTAGGCCTGATTGTAGATGAGTTTTTAAACTGGGACGAAACTTAAGACGAAAAAACATATATATACTGCATTTTTCTTGTCTCATTTGAGGTATCTATTACCCGTTTGGGGAGCCTGTGGAAAAACCAAATTCAATGAAATGCAAATCATGCAAAACAAATTTCTAAAAATTTTATTTAACTTTGAGTATCTTACACCGACAAATGATTTATATAAGGAATTGAATGTTCCTAAATTAAAGCGTATACTTGAATTAGAACAATGCAAACTTGTATATAAAATACTTAATAACCTACAAAAATCAAATACAAATTTTCAATCTGTTAGCGAAATTTACAATCACATTACAAGATCGCACTCAATTTATCACAGAATAGAACTAACATAGGTCTAAATAATCCTGTTCAGCTCGCAGCTAAACGGCCAATTCTTACCCACTTTTTGTTAGAAAATGTAAAGACTACCTGAATACGCCTATATAAGTTATAACTTGTTATACGATATCAAAATTAGTTTAATAATTAGTACGACCTACTGACTAGTCAACATAACACTGTTAATTGTAAGTTATTTAAGTCTCGAGGCCAGAGCTATGTTAAAGCACTGATTTGAGATTGAAAAAATGTTAATTGTTATAATATTTAAATAATAAAGTTTTTTCAAAAAAAAAATTTTAATCTCTTTACAGAGACAAAAAGCAATTTGATTTCCTCCTCTTCCAGATATTGTCTCTTGCCACACACGACAAACATTATAAAAGGCAACTGAAGTACGTTAATTTGGAGTTGGAAAACACTGCTGCAAATCAAATGTATTAACCAGTTTTGACTGTTCTGTGTTAGCTTCTTCTTTATCTTTGTTTTTAGCTCTGTATGCATCTTTTGTTCTTTCTGATGTTTGCTCAAGATATCTTTTAACCTTTCTCTTTCATTTCACTTCTTTCATTAGATATTGCACTATAATATCTATCACACCGCTAGCAAATATCTTTACTATACTTTTTAATTGATATATTCATCGTGTAATATACAGATTCATAGAGTTTCCTACTTACAGGTTACAGGTTCTTGTGGTCCTATCCAAGTTTTATATTCCTAATACATCCTTGTAAGATGGTAAAAAGCGCCTGTCTCCGGTTTTTTCTCTATAATAATGACTTTCGTAACTAGGAATGGACAAAATGTGTTCTTTAATCAAATTTATTCTTTCAGGGCTAGTTTTATTACTAGCTATATTAGTTATATGTATTACTATAATTAAAACTACATGTTCAAAGTCTAAAAAAATAGTGTTAATAGAGCCACAAAGCACTTAAAAGTTTATTGTCCCGCCGGAATACTATTAAACTATTCAATCCACCTTACTACAATCTGTGTTTATGTAGGTGTATAAAAGAACATTTAGTATCCAGGCACAAACTTAAAGAATAACACCAAAGCATGCACTAGACAAGTTTTGACATTTTATGTGCACATGAAGGCAACTTAAAAACTATTTAGTGGTGAACAAGTCAAGTCAAGTTGGCTTATTCTGCACAGTCTAAATGTAAGTGTTTTATGAGTTATCTAAATGTAACTTTTAGAACACATTTAAAAATGAAATGTATTCTTTTGTACTTAGAAGATAACCCACGAACACAAAAGTGTTTTTCAGATATCTCTAATTATCAATTATCTTAAAAGGCACTAAGTTATTAATATTTTTAATTATTATGTAGGTACAAGCTTTCTTATAGATCCTTTATTTTCTCATATAATTCACCAATACTCTGAACAACATAAGTTGGTTTGAAGTCTTCTGGAAAATTCCATTGTTCCGCTTGAGTTTTTGACGTTACCCCAGATAAAGCAAGGCAGGTTTTGAATCCACAGTTTACACCAAATGCGATGTCAGTATAAACGCTAAAATTTATAAAATAATTTCATCATTAATATAGGTGCTCACTGTATCTGCTAAGACAAGCATTCGGATTTAAAGAGTGAATTACTTTTTTAATAATGAATGATCCAATTTTATTAACCCTTAAGTGATAAATAAAAGATGTTTATAAGGAAATTATATATTTTGTTAAGTACTTTAGAAATTTATATATAGATATGTATAGTCTATTTCAGAATGGTGTAGAGTAATAAAATTGGAAATTCCGTCCAGTTCGGCTCAATTTCGGTGTCGGTCATAGGCGCAGGTAAACTTTACGCATTAAATTATTTATGATAACTAACCAAAAGTTTTCGAAAATTAGGCTAACGGGCATTAAGATAAAATAGTATTGTCAAAATCAAAATATTGTGTAGGGATTAGTTAGGTAGTAGATTGTAAAGTTACGTTTTGCGTTTAACAGGTACCGAGCTTGGCTCTGGCCTCTTTGGCTGGATCATATAAATAGGTGGTAATTTGGAATAAACTTCATATATCGTGTGTGTGTATGACCTTAATAAGTATATTTGTTTAGTTTAACGCATCAGCATTTGCTGTTAAGCCGTATATAGTTCACAGTATTATAAGATTAGTAATAAAATGGCAACATTCACACCAACAAAAAGATGTTCCAATAATTCTCCACTATCAGTGAGTGAAAAAGTTATTATTTTAAATGTACATGATTGCGTAAAATACGATTATCGGAATTTTACTGTACAAGAAAGTGTCGACCGATGTTCCCGAATGACTGGAGTTGGAAAGTCCACCGTTTTTAAATTATTGCGGAAGAGAAAGACAGCAGGCCAAGTGGAACCTCCTAAGAAAAGTCCAGGCAGACCAGTAAAAGTCCTTGATGAAGACACCAAAAGTGCAGTTCGAATAAAATTTCACTCTTTTTATTTTAAAAAAGAAATACCCACCCCTAGATAAGATTCTTATGGAGCTTGGCCCGGATGACAGTATTCCGTTTATAACTAGAAAACTTTTAAGGACCACTTTAAAGAATATGGATTTTGTCTGGGAAAAGCATAACCGTAAATCACTTTTACTGCAAAGCGATGAAATTGTTTACTGGCGACGAAAATACTTGAGAAGTATAAAGCAGTACAGAAGAGAGCAGAAGAAAATCTTTTATCTTGATGAGACGTGGATTAATGAAGGTTATATAGTACCAAAATTGTGGCAAGACAAAAATATAACCAGTGCTCGCCAAGCTGTCAACGGGTATTAAGGTGCCTTCAGGTAAAGGGAAGGGACTAATAATCGTCCATATTGGAAGCGAAGAGGGATTTTTAAAAGAAGGTTTGCTAACCTTTTAGTCGTTCAATACGGAAGATTACCACGAGGGCATGAATTCGAATGTTTTTGAGGACTATTTTTGATGAAATGATAAAATATCTTTCAGCTGATTCATTCAGTAGTAGTTATGGATAACGCAAGCTATCATTCACGACGCACAGAGAAGACTCCAACTTTATCTTGGAGAAAACAAGAAATTATCGACTGGTTAACCACCAAAAGTTGAATTTGAAGATAATTTGATAAAGAAGGAACTATTAGCTATAGCAAATTTACACAAACATCGTTTTATGAAATATGCCGTGGAAGATATTGCAGAAAAATATATTGTAACTATGCTGCGCACACCGCCATATCATTGCGAACTAAATCCTAAAAAACGTATATGGGCGCAAGTGAAAGGATTTGTAGCAAGACATAACACGACATTCAAAATGAAAGACGTTAGGCTACTGTTTGGTCAAGCCATTAAGGAAGTGACACCAGAGAACTGGCGAAAAGCAGTCCATCATATGTCATTAAAGAAGAGGAGAAAATGTGGGCTCTTGACCACCTGATCGATCGGACCGTCGACCCGTTAATTATAACGTCAAGAGGAGATGACAGTTCCTCAGATGACGACGAATATTATGATTTTTTATAATTTAATTTCTGTATAATGTATTTTTTATATTTTGTATTTTTTTTATAATGTTGAATAATAATAAAAAATAAGTGTACCTAATACTATGTACGTAATGCCTAAATTTTATTCTGTTAAAATAAAATTATTTCCTTTTTACGAGTATAATTTAATTTCTGTATAATGTATTTTTTTTTAAATGTTTAATAAAAAATAAGTGTAGCTAATACTATGTACATAATGCCTAATTTTTATTCTGTTGAAATAAAATTCTTCCCTTTTTACGAATATCCTTCCGGCACGCCTTTGTCACACCACTTTCAGTGTTTGTGAATGGATAACAATAGGCAAAACCCATAAATTGACCCAAACCCGGGTGGTACTACCTGCACTTAATGAAAAGAAAGAATTTTGCAATAAAATCAACGCCAAATTATGAAAGTGGCTTAAATATTCGTTGGGTCACTCTGTAGTCCCTTTGCATACCTAATGAGCTTTTATTACCCTACACCTTTCTGACATAGACTATAGTTATTAACAAAAAAGTCATTCACATTTTAAAATCTACTCTGAGTTTTCCAACAGCCTATGTAATAACTGACCTATAGGGTTGTTGCGAAATATGGTATTTACTTACTTATCTCCAATAAACAAAACGCGACTATCATTCGAAATATTAAATTTGGAATTTAGCACATCTTTTAACACAATCCCTGGCTTTGCCATCGTTATAGGTTTTCTATTTGTCCATCTTTCGAGACCATCTATATAATATTGTGAACCTTAAAGTGTAAAGTAAGGAAAACTGAAATGATGTGAGAAAAAAAGGCAAATTACCCACCTATGAATTTCATCTTTAAGTCAATATTAACTGTATCATCTTCGGCTCCAGTTAAAAATAAAACATCGTCCATGTGATTTAAAATTATTTTGGCTGCCTGTAATGCTCCATTACAAATGTTAAAGTCAAAATCCACCAGTACAGCTCCGACATTTTCGCATACCTCCAGGGTTTTGAGTGATAATTTTTTAACTCCACTGACAGTTTCTGCAATCTCGTTCGGGTATATATCCTAAAAGATATCCTCACTTTGTGAATATTATACAGGGTGTTACAAATTCGACATACGTGCATTGGAATCTCGGAAACCATAGGAGTTAGAGAAACGGTTAAATGGGGGCAAAGTTATGCAATTCGGTGCTGATTAAAATGCCGCTTTAAAAGTTTTAAAATTCCGAATACTTCCGATATTATTCGAAAAAAAACGAAATTTTGCAAAATCATTTTTATTTTTTCCTGAGCTCATTTGAATAGCTATTAAAAAATAAATGACACTTTGTCGTTGCAACTTTTTCTCCTCTACAAAATGACGTTATTAAACTAAAGATCCGACGTTTCGTCTCCGAGCGGCCAACATCAACTTTATTTTTTTTAAATACGGACCTGGATTTTTTTACCGATTTTTAAACACCCCTACCCTCAAAATGTAATGGCGGTATTACTTTCTAATAATGAATTGTTTTTGCTTATTTCCTTTTAAATTCGTATTTTACATTTGTCAGTCCGGTCCTGGCAACGAATCACAATATTAATTAAACACTATTTTATTTAAAACATTCATACATAAGTAACATAATTTATTTTATAAGAATTTTCTAATATTTCTAAATTTCATAATTATAAATCCTAATGTTCTAAATGTTCAAAAATATTGACGTTTCGGTCAATACAACGATCGATTTTTCTTTCAATTTTGGCGACAGCCCTTTCAACCGATCTTCTCCTTAGCCTACCAACTGCAAACTGTATGCGTTCTTCCAGTTCCTTTATGGTATCTATGTCATTTTTATAAATAACATTTTTTTAATGCCCCCCATAAAAAGAAATCCAGCGGCGAAATATCTGGCGACCTCGCTGGCCATTTTATTGCTCCACCATTTCCGATCCACCTATCAGGGATTTCGTCCAGATATTCTTGAAAAGTGGAGTTTAGGAAATGTAAATACCTTTTCCCATTTAGGTTTTCATGAAACATGAAAGGGCCAACCATATTATTTCTGCATATGCCCGCCCAAATATTTACACTAAAGCGGACTTGTTTTCTTATTTCCTTATTGCCTCTTGGATTTTCAACACTCCAAATGTGTTCATTTTTCTGATTGGACATTCCGCAATTAGTAAACTTACATTCGTCTGACCATAAAATATTACTCAGAAAATATGGGTTCTCATTGACTTTTCTTCTAAGCCACATACAATACTGCAATCGTCTCTCACTATCACCGGGCACTAGTTTTTGAAATACATGTAATTTAAATGGTTTTAATCCGCTTTTTCTGAGTATTCGCCAAGCTTTAACGTGGTAAATAGTAGGGCGATTAACAGCGTGCTCAATTTGTCGAGTGGACATACTACTGCCGTCATTATTTATCTAAAACAACACAAAATAAATTTAATTTAGGTAGGTAGTCAATTGAGGTGTAATAGGTCGTGTCAAATAACAATAATTTATCGAAATTCCAAATAGACGTCTAAAAACCAACCTGATTTAAAACTACTCCTTCTTTTTCTTCAGTTATTTTGCTACCATACTTCTTTCTAACTTTTCCAAATGACCTCGAATCTCTCAGTTGCCTATGTAGTCTCAAAAAAAGGCGATGGCTTGGTTGGAGTCATTCGGGATACTGTTGTAAGTACATTTCAGCAGCTCTAATTTCATCGGCACAAGTAAAAAATTCGAATCATATCACTTTTTTCTTCGTTGGAAAAACCCATTTTTGTGCAAAGGACCAGTAACTTAACGCCTTTTGATACCACGTTTGACACTAGGTAGAAATCACCCATATTTTAAAATTTGTTTAAACGCGTTGCTTAGATTCCTAATTCATGGCACACTATTCGAATGATAAAATAGTCAAAATTCTTTTCAGGTATTACATGTATTCCTTAAGTTAGATCAACTTTAAACAAACTTTGAAGAATTAGAAGAACAATCCAACATACAGTTCGTAGGCTATAAAGGTCAATTGATAGAGGGAGTATAGCAAGAATCATAAGAAACATCGATCTGTGCATAGGTTAGGTACCTATGGGTTAAAGGAAATATTTTTGAACATTTTGGAAATCAGAGCTTTTCTAATAAACTCAAATTTTCATGAAACCCATTTGTAAAGGTTTTTATAAAAATAATGTTTTTAATTATAATTATTGTGATTCGTTGCCAGGACCGGACTGACAAATATAAAATACGAATTTAAAAGGAAATAAGCAAAAACAATTCATTATTAGAAAGTAATACCGCCATTACATTTTGATGGTAGGGGGTATCGGTATCGGTAAAAAAAATTCCAGGTCCGTATTTAAAAAAATAAAGTTGATGTTGGCCGCTCAGAGACGAAACGTCGGATCTTTAGTTTAATAACGTCATTTTGTAGAGGAGAAAAAGTTGCAACGACAAAGTGTCATTTATTTTTAAATAACTATTCAAATGAGCTCAGGAAAAAATAGAAACGATTTTGCAAAATTTCGGTTTTTTTTCGAATAATATCGGAAGTTTTCGAAATTTTAAAACTTTTAAAGCGGCATTTTAATCAGCACCGAATTGCACAACTTTGCCCCCATTTAACCGTTTCTCTAACTCCTATGGTTTCCGAGATTCCAATGCTCGTATGTCGAATTTGTAACACCCTGTATACAGAGTGGCAAAAAGGTCACGCATAATGCCTGTAACTTTTGAATTACCTCGTATACGAAAAAGTGACCTTTATGAAAGTTGTTCAGTAAATTATTCCCCACATTTCTACCTGCATGAATTTTTTCTGTCATTTCTGGTTTTAGAGACTAACTTCTTTTTTTTTTTATCGAACATCCTGCATATGATTAGACGTTTCGGTTCTACTGGGAAGACTCTGAATTTCTTGTATTTCAAATTTTCACCTCATCTCCGAGCGTTTCCGAGATAATGACAGCTCAAAAATGAAAAACTTCCTAATTATAATTATTTCTACCTAATACCCACTAGTTGAGTCAAGGTCTTTTCATGGCAGCGACCTAAAAGGTGTCAATTTTGAGTTCCTGTTTAATTTTCTGTTGTCTGATATCTAATTTGTTTACACTATGGTTCATCTGAATGAGAAACAACGAGTT
Source organism: Polydrusus tereticollis (assembly GCA_963920685.1). NCBI lineage: Eukaryota > Metazoa > Arthropoda > Insecta > Coleoptera > Curculionidae > Polydrusus > Polydrusus tereticollis. Next base: position 142,480,336 of record OY987328.1, read on the forward strand.
TAAATTTTAATAATGAGCGGTTACGAAAATATGAAGAGATCGCAAGATAAGGTTTGTCAACTTTTCAATGAATTATATCCAAATAGGCCTTCAATAAATCAGTCAACGATGTGTCGAGTGGTAAAGAAATTTCGAGAAACAGGCAGTGTTAGGGAAGCCTCTAGATCAGGCCGACCTAAAACAGCAACCGGGGCAGACAAAGCTTTGGATATCATGCTCTCAACACATGAAAATCCAACACAATCATCCAGGCCAGTGGCAATTGATTTTAATGTGTCTCATCAGTCACTAAAAAATTTGTTTAAGCAGGAGAAGTTACATTGCATTACAGTTGTTTAATTTTCTAGGCTATTTATTTTGTTATTATAAAGTTTGTTACAATTTTAAATAAACAAAAATTCGAAATACAAAAATTCATTCAGAGTTTTCCCAGTTTAATCTAAATGTGCAATCATATGCAGGGTATTCCATTTAAAAAAAGTAAGTCAGTCTCTATGGAACCAAACCAGAAATGACAGAAAAAATGCATGAAGGTAGAAATGTGGGGAATAATTTACTGAACAACTTGTCTTGCCAGTCTGCATAAGAATTATCTAATAAATGGATCATTAGTATACCTAACTTTCGCTAAGTTTTCAACTGGTTTGTTACATAAGAATTATGAATATTAGATTTAAAAAAAAACTGATTTGTATTTTACCTTATATTCTATAACATTATACCCTGCTTTTTTTAGAAGTTGTTTAGCCACAAAAGAACCTATAACATAAATATCCTTGTCGAAACAAATTTTTTTGAGGTAAGCCAGCAAGGAAACATTTGGAGTCACGACTTCATCTTCGGTGGCTCTGAAAGGTTTCAGGTTTTCTGTTATTACTTCCTGGGAGTAAATCGTATTGTTTGAAACAAACGCAATTTCTTTTCCAAGTTTCCGAATTTTCGCAACAGTGTCTATCGCCCCAACTATGGGAGTTTTATTATGAATGAGGACACCTACAATTTATTATTAGGTATAAGTACCTAGGTTGTTCTACTATGTGTGTATGTTTAATTGTAAATACAGGGTGTTTCCTAACCTCTGTCAAAGAGTGGAACTGGTGAATCCTCACGTAATTGTAAGACGAAAATGTGGTATAAAATTTTATTTTGTTTTCATTTTTATTAACATTTAATGAAAAACAATATTTGAATAATATTTATCAGACATTTTATGAGCACTTTATTTTGTGTTCATGTCATTGAACTTTTCAATTAGTTCAGTGACGGAGATCAGGATAACGACTACTAGAATTTCGCAAAAGTAAATAAAACGGGCATGTTAAACACTGCAAAAAATTCTTATTTTATTTTATTAAGAAATATTTTAAACAAATTAAGATTCTTACATTTTTCTTGTATCTCTTACAATTTAAGAGTCAAAAATTCTATTGTTCGCGCCACAAGAATTTCCTAAAAAAATTATAAAACCCAAAAGCTCTGAATAATGACTAATAAAGTTAAATAAATTGTTGAAAGTGTCCTCCATGAGCCAGTAGACACCCATCTACTTGATGTGCTAAGTTCTTCTACAGTTTGAATAGGAGTAGTATAGACAAGTTGTTTAAGGTGACCCCAAAAATAAAAGTCCAAAGGATTAAGGTCCGGCAAACGGGGTGGCCATAGTTGACGTCCACCTCTACCTATCCAACGATCGGGATATTGTTGATCCAAATAATTTCTAACAACTACTGCAAAGTGAGGGGGTGCACCGTCATGCATGAACCACATTAAAGTTCTTGTTCTTACACTTCTTACAGGCACTTCTTCCATCAGTCCCGGCAATTTATTTCTAAGAAAATTGTAGTAGAATTCACCAGTAAGCCGCATCGGAAAAAAAGCTGCCCAACTATCTGCAATAATTCCTGCCCATATAACTAAAAATCTATGCTGGTGACGTCCATCGATGATAGCATGAGGATTACTTTTAGCCGAAATAATATGTTTATTATGAAAATGTTAATCTAATTTGCTTAATCTGTAAATAAGATTTTTTCCAAGAAATTTTGGACTCTTAACGACTGTTCTTGAAACCAGTTACAAAAATTAACTCTAGTTGGAAAATTTTGAGGCAACAAAGCTTGCACTTTTTTTTTATGTGATAAGGATAAAGAAAATAGTCATTTAAGACACTTCATACTGTTTTATTACTCGCATTCAACTAATTTCCTATTTTCCTCGTACTTGTGCTTTGAGATTCCTCAGTCATATTTAAAATATCTTCCTCAAGTTCCGGGGTTCTAACTGTAAATTTGTCGACTACCCAATTTGTTTTTTTGCACAACTACCTGTTTTCTTTAATCTGAGATGCAATTTTGTAAATGTTTTTAAACATGCATAATCTTCGTCAATTAGGACAACGTTCTGCACAAAAATGCCTTGCCTCTGTTATATCCCGCTGCTTGGTGGTAGTAGCAGGCAACGAAAGGGAGCGGTTTGCAAAGCGTGGTATACGGTAAAGTAATTTGAGGCCTACTGTATCGCAGTGCTTAAGGTTATTCGGGTTCCTTGAGATAAGTAAAAAACTCTACAAAAGGGTTTTCAAAAATATTCTATTTCTAATCTAAGTCAAAAGAAATTATGGTAACAGCAAATCACAGTGTTAAATATGCCTGATTTCAGGAATTATTCAAGGTCACTGACAAAATACAATTATAAAATGTGGTTCAATACGAAATATGCATAAAATAGTATATTATTAACCAAGGTTTAGACAGCCATCATTATTGCCCGAGCGGCGAGTTTAAATCACGAGGAGCGAAGCGACGAGGGATTTAAGACGCGAGGGCTATAATAAGCTGTCTAAACCGTGGTTAATATATTATTTTTTCCACTACTACAAACTTTTATATGAGATTTATCTTTATAGTATTAATAATTATAAAAAATTATAGGTAGGTATAAGTATATTTTTTAATCAAGTTACCTGCGCTTTGGAATTGGCAAAATATTTTGTTGTTTTGTCAGGTGGCTTTGTCAATGTCAATTTGTGTTCATTTGTGTCATCAGATTTCACGAGTTTTGCGTTTTTTTAAAAAATGAGCGAAGAAAATGTTAGTGATAATATTATGTGTACACCTCCCGAATTAAGGATGGAAGCAGAAAAAATTTTGATTGTATCGATATTTTACAATATCAAGTAATCTAATATGTATTGATAATTATCTGGTTGCCTAACCACAATGAATTGATGTTATAGAATTAAAAAAACAAGTTACCTGCGTTCAAGCAAAATTCGGTTAAGGTCAAAGATCGGTCAATAATGGATTTCAATGGCTTATTATTGACCATGGTCAATAATGACTTATAAGGTAGAGAAAAACGATTTCTAGCGTTAATAGTCGGTCAATAATGGCGATGTTATAGGTTAGTAGTGGAAAAAAATGGGTTAATTCAACTTTTACTTACAACAGTAAATCACAATTATGAAAGCTAGCATTTCTCTCTCACACTCGATGTTTCTTTGTTTATTCGCTCTGTACAGCTCGGTTATCAACCCACACTTGAACGTTTAAAGCTGAAATGTAAGTCGTTGAACTCTACTTTCACGTAAAGAATCCCTTTTTCTAAGAATTTGCTAAAGATTTAGGGAAGTTTCACTTGCAAATGTTTAAGTTCATTTTTCACTATAAAGTTTGAAAGTTTATGAGAAGAGCTTCACTATAAATACTAACCTCGAACTGAGATGTTGTTGGTAATTAAACTGTCTTTTAAAATACTGTACTTCTAACTTTATTTTATTTGGTTAACCCGGGGTCTTAACCTATATAAAAAGAATATTTAGAATCGTTCTCCCGGGGACTTGGTTACTAAACTTTTGCGAAAAACGGTGTACGTTTTTACTAATTTGGACTTAGGTCTCGGCACTAGACTTGGATATAACTTTAATAAAACTGTCTTTTACTTTTTGATACTTTGACTGTACTGTGTGACGTAGATAGGTTTTCTTTGTTTTTCAATTATTTTGTAGGGAACTGAACTGAACTGAACTGAACTTTACACTTTGAACTGCACTGACTTCTTCTGAACTGAACTGAAGTGTCCTTTTCTAGGCGAGTTAGCGTTTTTATATCGTTTTTAAATTTGCGTAGGTGTAAAATGGGAATCTTGACCATCCCATCCGAGTAAGTAAGGGAAATTTTTAAGTCAAACTCCGCCTTCAAGAGGTGGATTGAAGTGTCCGTTCTACTTGATTTATATGATATGCGGTCATCAGTTGCGCGTTCTTTTCTAAGAATTTAATGTGAAATCTAATAAAATTTTATGTAAAATGATTAATTTTTATGACCGTCTTCCGTTTTAAACTTCTATTTCAGAGTTGAGTAACCTTGGTTCAAGATGATATCATTTTTTTGTGGGAAGGCATTAGAATACTTGAACTTTTTGGTGGTTTGATTTATCCAATGAAAATTGAATATATTTTGAAATAGTAGGATTCTGGGTTGTCTTTAGCTGTTAGAAATATTTTATGGGCGTGGAGAGATATGCGCACTGATATGGTAATTGCAATTTTTTCTGGACGCTTGTGGCAGGCGAATAACGTGATGCTAATAACCTTTTGAAAAGATGAACTTGTATTATTTTACTTTGATAATATGGATTATTTTTCATTGATTTAAAATATTTTTATTTAGAAGTACATCAGGACTTCGCAGTCCGTCACACCTCCATTGCATTTCCATGCGCCAAAGTTACAAACGCAGCCTTTTATTATTTTAAACTCATTAAGGCGAATAAGAACTATGTGTGAAACATGTCTAAGTCATAATGGTGAACAATTTGAGCAATATTTATGAGAAAGTTCTAGGTATACATTTTCAGCTTTTATTTCTAATGTTTTACGTAAAACACAACTCGATTTATGCATTGTTATTATTTTTACTGAAATATAACTGCTACTTAGATTAAGGAGTCCAAAATATATTTCTTCTGCAATAATTATCATTTCACTAATAGGTTTTCTTTTAAATACCCGTCATGGCCTACTAACAAAGAATGTATATTTTTTAATAAAACGTAATTTCGTGCTTAATATTAAAAATAAAAATAAGGTATTATATATTTCTGAGAAGCTTGTTATAAAGTAAATTATATTATTAAAAAATATATAAAATAAAGCAAATTTGCTTTTTTTTCTCAGAAACTATTGAACGTAGAAAAGATCTAAGTACGTCAATGGATTCTACGGAAAGAACTAAAAAAAAGAACATTTGTTTTCTCTTTGATAAGCTACAGGGTAACCTAAATATGGGGGGGGGGGGGGGGTGTTCCAAAATGTAAAATATTCAAAAACATCCCGTATATCAAAAACAAGAAGGACTAGAAAAATTCTGATTGCGGCATCTGTTGTCTGTTTGCACAGTGCTGCGAAAATCGTATCCTTCTATATTTAGGTACTAATAACGGAGATACCCCGAAAAACCATCGAAAACTGGGCACCTTGAATGAATTTGAGCCATTTCTTGATTGGTAAACTCGCGAGGATACTTGACTTGGAAGAAAATAAATGTGACCGCCATAGAATCACGCAAAGCTGACTCGTTTATTTAACCCATTGGCGCCTTGAGTGACCATATGGTAACACCAAACTTACTTAGGATTTGGTTGGTTTCGTGGGTATTTGGCAAGCTACTGAGATGACGCGCATGTGTCAACTGATTCCCCAAGAGCTGACCAACGTGAAAATTTAAGCGAATTTAGTGTTGAGAGGTTAGTCGAAGAGTAAGGTTCGCGCGTTTTTATAGGATTATCGATTACGAAAAAACTATGGACCATTCGCTTAGAGTAAGTATTGTATAATGGAAAGCGCTTAGATTTTATAGAATTTATAGTTTTAGAACTATTGTTTAAGAACAACTAAATACTTTTTCGTATGATTTGTAATATTTTATATGAAAATAGGGCACTGGCAGTAGCTTTCATATGGGTGTAACCATATGGTTACGCTAGGCGCTTAGCATACCTAAATTTTATGTTTTATTTTCAGAAAGGGGTTTTCACTTGCAGAAGCTATTGAAATGGCATATAGTGAGGATATTGACGGAGACATTTTTGTAGAGCCTCCGGAACCAAATGTGGATACTGACAAAGATTCCACGGATGAGGATGAAGGCGAGTAAGTACTGCTGAAATCTATATGCTTTATTAGTACATGTATAATATTATATAAATATAAGTAGGTACATAAGTATTTACATGGCTATTATGTGCGACACGGGCAGCATTTTTACGTTTCGCCTATACGGCCAGGGCGACAAGTCGCCCTCACGTCATAGGGAATGGAATGAACAACGGAGCACTCCTTTTCCTTGTCGCCCTAGCTATATGGGAAACGTGAATGTGCACACGGGCAAGGTATTTTATTGCTAATACTCAGTTTTAAATTTGCAGGCTAGTTGATAACCTTTCATCCACGCAGCTACGAGCAAATGCAGAAATACGTCTAGCGAACAATGAAAGAATTGGTGTTAATTACGATCAAATCCAGGATGAATTTGTAGAGGTCGATTTATCCAAGAGGATTTCTCGTGAAAACCGTATTCCTAGAGGATGCCCCTTAACTGCGAAAAGTTTATTTCAACGGAAGGAAAGGGGGTATTTTGAGAAAGCCATTGAAAAAAATGATGGTCTAATTTATGTCACATGGATGGACAACGCTGTTGTAACCATGATATCGTCATTCTGTGGTACCAAGGAAGTTATGCAGGTGAAAAGATTTTCGCAGAAAGATAAGCGCAGTATTCAAATTCCGAGACCGCAGCTAATTTTGAAATATAATAATTTTATGGGAGGTACGGACCAAATGGACCAGAATATAGCATGTTATAGAATAGGCATACGTGGCAAAAAATGGTATTGGCCCATTTTTACATGGTTACTTGATGCCGCTCTACAAAACAGCTGGGTGTTATACAACAAAGCTAGGAGATGAAAAATTTCGCAATTAACATTCAAAAGGGAAATTGCCAATATTTATTTAAAAAAATATGGAATTCCAAGCAAAGGGGCTAGAAGACCGTCAGCTTCACCTTCAGCATCTGTGGGAAGTCGAGTATCTGCGTGTCTTAGATTTGACAATAATGGCTATCTAGTTAAACACACGGAGGGAAAGAAAAGAAGAAGATGTAATAACACTTCCTATATCGGTCGTAAGGACAATGTGTTCAAAATGCGAAATTGGCCTACGTATTGACTGCTTCGTCCCATTTCACACCCGCTAGTGTATATAATATATTTCTTTGTAAGCTAGATTTTATTTTCAGTTTATAAAATGTCTAGATACTATGTAATATACTATACTTATTATATTTATTATTTCACTTGTTCATTTTAAAAAAATTATATCACCTATTTTGCCTATTATAGGTACTATTAGATTATATGTATAATTGGGAGTACATGCGCCTAGTGTTACCATATGGTAACGGACTATATTTCAAAAAGTATATAAAGTTAATGGGATTTCATCCTAATACTTTTTTGTTAGAAGGCCCCTCTAAAGAAATAATTTAAGATTAAAAACTAAAAAAATCGAAAAATCGAAAATTCGGGCGCTAATGGGTTTTAAACAACTTAAGCTTGTGGCGTGAACAATAAAATTAGTTGTTACTCGAAAACTGTAAGAGATACTAGAAAAGTGCAAGAAACTTAATTTGCTTAAAATTAGTTTCTTAATAATATACAATAAGAAAGTTTAACATGCCCGCATTATGTATTTTTGCGAAATTCTAGCAGTCGTTACCCGGATCTCCGCCACTGAACTAATTGAGAAGTTCAACATGAACGCAGAATTAAGTGCTCAACCCTATATTATGTGTGCCAAATATTATTCGAATTTTGTATTTCACTAAGTGTTAATGAAAAGAAAACATTAATAAACATTTTTTTTAACACCCTGTATTTCGAAGTTACTTACAATTATTACGTGAGGATTCACCAGTTTCATTCTTTGACCGAGGTTAGGAAACACACTGTATAAATCGTTACTTAAAAAATAGTCTTACCGTCTACATCGAAAAACACATAATCAATGGAGTCAAAAATATGTTTAATGTTATCATCGGAAAGTTTACTTAGTGATTGTAAACGAGACATAATATTTTCTTAAAATTCTGCCGGTTACTTTGCGCATAAAATAGTTTAGATATTCATAAAAGTCTATATTTTAATAGCCAGTAAAGTATCACTACTAACAATAAACTATATATTATACTAATCAAAAGATAGGAGGATGTCGGGAACATTTGATAATTCACTAATTACTATATCTATTTTCGTCGACGGTCAAAAAACTGTGTTGTCGAATAATATCTTCTAATGGGGTCGCTTCTCCTATACAGGGTGTTTCATTAGTATTGCGAAAAAGTGGAGCATGAGTTTCGCTGCTGAAATATATGAAAATAGTTCCTACAAACTCATAGTATAAACCTATCCCCGGAAATGCTTTGTTTCGGAGATACAGAGTGTTCACGTTTTATTTCTGTTTTTTTAAATAATTTTTGCACTATGTCGATAGTTAAACTAAAATTTGTATCTAGGGGTTTTCTAAAATTCGAAATTTGAATTTGATGTTAGTATGGCTCCCACTAGTAGAAGGCGCCACCTACATTTCTTTTACTCTTTTGAGGAATCATAACCTTTCATATTAAAGAAACGCCCTGTATAATATGTGATCTCCGCTTTTAACTGTATTTTGTCGTTTCAGGTATTATCTAATAAAATACCTTTCCACCCCTTGGACGCCATCTGACCCATACTGTTTAGCCCGAGATAGTATTCCGAGGTGGTTTAAAAAAAATTATAACTCCCTTAAATTATTATTATACTCTTAGGCCAAATGCTAAATTTTAGCCTGTAAATTCCAAAAATAACTAAAGAAGAAAATACTTATCAAATGTACCAACTCGGGAACACATTTTCCCTACCAATATATAAGTAATTGTATTTTTACCCAAAATTTTCCGAATTAGTATTTTACGGTAATTTGTAGTTAGTATAGTTAGTAGTTTAAACACCTGCATCCCCTATAGTTTCTAACAATGCAAGGTTAAATTAATTAATAATATGCACACGTCAAGCGTTTTACTCATATTTGCTGATATACAAATTAATTAGACTAATAGGATTAGATACATAGTATTATACATATAAAATTTGGGTTTCAATGAAGCAGGTCGCTAAAGTCTGTGCGTTTTAAGAAGTCCGATATCGGATTAAATCACCAAGGGATGTTATCGCTTTTAAAACAGTAAGTCGGTTAAGTTACAATATCTTCGCACCTTCGCACCTTCGCTATACTTGATCACACCGAACATCCCACTGGTTTACTGTATTCTATTACTTGGCGAAATCAGAGGTTTCAAAACAAAATTATCTTAGAATTACGCGTTGAGCATAAATAATAATTAAATAGATAATTAAATTATTTTGCTATTATTATAGTTAAATCTATATATATGGACATCAAGTTTTGAGATTGCCGCCCTACCATTGTCATTACAACGCAATTGAATTGGTATGGGGTATTAGCAAGAACTATTATGACAAACATGCCTGTAAAAATATCGGTAAGCCTAGCGTTATAAAGTTATGGGAGGAGGCGCTTAGCCAAGCGGGCAAAGAAGAATGGCGGAAATGCATTGAACACACAGAAAAAAATATTTTTGAATCTTATGAGACAGAACAGGTTATAGACGAAGTAAGACCGTTAATTATTACGAATGATGATGATGATGACGATGATGTTGATTCTGATGAGTCTGAAAGCATGGGTGAAATTTCAAATGCAGAGGAAGACTACTTTTAGTAGTACCTATCTACAAGTAGGTACGTTCTGTCGCAAGACTACAAAATCGGTTCTTTTTAGAACCAAAACTTTATAAAAAAGAATTCGTAAAACTAATTTGTCTGAATACTACAAAAGCTAAAAAATTATTATTTTTCTTTACCTAAACTAATTTTTTATTTACTTTAAATTATTTTATATAGAAAATGTAATTCATCAAAATCCAAAATTACCTTCAATATAATTTATTGTTTGAGAGCCACCGACATAATGCTCAAGAGGTTTTATGGCTTAGCGGACTTCTTAAAACGCATATTCGGTATAAGGTATATAAATTTGACTAAAATAAGTTTAGTCAAACTGTATTTCGTTTTCTGGCTCTTTGTCTGATTTATTTATTTTCTATGGATATGCAATGTATATAAATCATATCACCAAACACACTATAACTAATTAATAAAGTATAACTTAACAAGACTAAATACTAAACCTATAGTTGATGCAAAACAAAAACCTATGCACGTCATATACTTCGAGTGACGTCAGTTATCGACAGTGTTGCCAGCTTGTAACCAAAATATCGGAGTAAGGGAATTACACAGTTTTTTTTTTATAAAAACAAATATTTACCATAGTTTATGTATTTGTTTACTCATAATACCTTTTACCGCAACTTAAGTAGATCTAACACTTCTTTTATTTTAATTTTGCCAAGATCGATCAATGGTACCATTCTGAAAAATCCATGTTTCATCCAAGAAAACGAATTGGTACAAGAATGCTTCTTTTTCTTTAATATATTCTTTCAAAAATACCAGTCGTTTGAAAGCTACATGGAAAAGTTCCACAAGCCCTCGCCTCAGTTTACCTTTTTACCATCCGAAGCCTATTTTCTTGAAGAGCCTTCATATAGAGAGTTAAGACAACCATCAAACAGTTCTCTGTTTTTTAATTTCTAACTTAAAGTTATATTATAATTTTTAAATAATACAACTTACTTCTAAATAGTGTCATGGATAGAACTTATATCCAATATTCACACATTTACAACTCTCTTTGAATTATAACGTTTGTTTTAAGGTGGGGATATTCAAATTTAGGGCAGCTGCTACACGCTAAAAAGTAGTAAAGTTGAAATAAAATATCTAGACCTTAACATACTCTTTAAATTTACTTCTCTGTACTGCTGTCAAGGGTAAAAATAGGCCATTGTTGTTAAGTTCTTCCTGAAAATAGCTTCTTAGAGAAGAAATTAGCTCTTTGCACCGACTATTTAAATGCCTCGGCATTTTTCAAAAATAGTAAACAACGTAATCGGCAGAGATATGTATGTGCACTTTTGTTTCTCTTAATAGAACAGTTTTTTAATGCTATTTATGAAAGATCTGGAGTTTTTGTTAAAAAAATAGACCCACAGCAACACGGAACCACGAACAATTAAGGTTAGTTTTGCATGAAACGTCAAACCAAACCAACGAACAAGCTGGCGCCACCGCACCGTTTACAGTTGTGTTGCCAACTATCGGCCAATAAAATTTAAATTATATTAATTTTTACAAGCTTAAATAAACAAAATATTTGCTATAAGTGGGTTCGTATCAAAGAAGAATACGTTAAGTTTGTAGTAAATTTAATATCACATAAAGTTTTAATATTTTTGCCCAATTTTCTCGTGTTTTCTTACGGATTTACAATTATCAGCTGATTGATGACGTGCATCGGCTCTTGTTTTGTATCAACTATAGGTACATTAAAATCGTACACACAAAAAATAAAATTCTTGCAAATAGACAATGAATTTTTCGTTTAAGCCAGATACAATTTTGGAGGCAAATGAGAAATTGAAGCATGATCTGGATGTCTTTAAGAATGTCCTCGAAAGCACACTGTTTGAAGATAAATCCCACTAAGTCGCAAGTGCTGCTGTTTGGTCGAACACAAAGTCGTAAGCAGAGTCAGAATCTTCTTTATGTTAGTTTAAATAATGAAACTTTGAGCACATGCACTACAACAAAAAATCTGAGGCTGCTATTAGATGCTGATCTAAGATTTTCTAAACATATAAATATTTTGAAGAAATAGTTCATTCTCAAAGTGGAGTTGAAATATAGGGAGAGGAAAGAAAGTCAAAAAGTCTTTCTCCACTGATTTAATAAGGAGCAATCAAAGGCTCAATTTTATAATAGAAAATCGTCTACATGTTTTGAAGGTAGTGACCTTCATATTAAGAAGACAAAATTAGTGTTGCTGTTGATACTATAGCAAAAAGAGAAAATTATTGGTGGAAAGGTGACTTTGATGGAGCTTTAAGATTTGAAATTTAAAATGTATTAAGCAGTGCATGTAATCAGCATATTGAAATCTTAAGTCAAAATTTTAATTAAAAGTACTAATGAAATGTTTGTCATATTAGTAGGTTTTAAAGAAAGATGATGTTCTTTCCATGAAAGTTTAAAGAAAGGATATATAAATGGAATTGTGGGACATTTCAATTCATTTAAATGCAAGGAAGAGAGATTTTGTTAATATTTGAGAGTGAATCTGTAAAAATGAAAAATGTACCTAATTAGTCATTGCTCATTAGTTAGAATTATTAACAAGGTCCGTACTTGCTCATTTTGTTGAAGACTCATTATAAAGGTAACACCCGTAATTAAGTAAGTCTCATGTTTTGTAGAAAACTAATCAATCATGATTGATAAGAAAATTAAAACTTAAAAAAAAAATTACTGATTACATTCACTGCTTAATACATTTCAAAGTTCAAATCTTAAAGCTCCATCAACGTCACCTTTCTACCAATAATTTTCTCTTCTTGCTAATATCAACAGCAACACTAATTTTGTCTCCTGAAGATAAAGGTCACTACCTTGGATTTGCTCCTTATTAAATCAGTGGAGAAAGACTTTTTGACTTTCTTTCCTCTCCTCATAATTATAAATAATTGTTTCAGAATGGCGTTTGCTAATCGAAGTTAATCTTTGGTCAGTGAGCACTACTTAATGAAAGTCTTAGAAAAGTGTTGTGCGACTCTATTGTTCTATCGCATTCTAATTATTGTAATGTAATGCGCTATACGGCCCCTGTCTTTTGGATGGTGATATCAAAAGAATACAGCTTATTCAGAATGCATGTATGCGTTTGATAGAAGCACAGATCTTCAGAATATAGCTATGCAAAGCTATATCTGTGATAGAAGGCATCCGCAGTTGTGAGAGAGGTGTGAGTGCAAGGATACCTACGTGACATTCATTGGTTAAATGGTTAAGAATGAAAAGGAGACGTATATATATATATATATATGTATCGGTCCATCGTTGTTCCCTCCATGATAAACACCAGGCGGACCGACCTCCGGTATTTCTATAACAGTTACAGCGTAATGTTTGTATATATAGATTTGGGGGAGGAGCCTTATTACGTCTTTCAAGAGAGGGGTAAAGAATTGTACCAAAAAAAATTATATATATTTCCAAGTTAAAATGTAGTATTAGTTCCCTCTGAATTTATATATTTTAATTATGGTAATTACTCGTAGTTCCCTCCAGCGCAGTTGCCATTTTGTGGAGGGCGCTACGTGTTATTATTATTGTGTCCTTATATTCTTTAAAGGTTTAATGAAATAGGGTATTCGTGAAGGTTTAGCTGGCGCGAAAAAAAATAAAAGTGTTGAAGTTTCTAAGACAAACATATTTATTTATTCTTTTATCTTAATATTTATTGAATTTTTGACTTAACTGGACCATTTCGTTAAAGTTTTTGATAATAATAAACTCTTTTATCTATCACCTTTTATCACAATTCGCTAACGGGTTTAAGGCGGCCGATTTGTACCAATCCTGAATAATTGATTGTTGACGGTAAGCTTTATCATCTACCAAATTTTCAACTCGCTAACCCCTTAAACAAGGATACTTCACCTTTGACATTTTTTACATTACAGAGATAAGTATCCAACTTTTTGGCGCTATTTGGATTTTTCTACGCAGATTCAATTTTATTTTTAATCTGTACTCTGCAGGTAGAAAGGGTATAATTGTAGTGATGGTCTAGAATACTGATTTGCCCCATAGCTATGATTGCGGCAAATATATAGACGTACAAACCCCAGTCATAAGGGTTGTATTGTTTGTGTACCTCTTTGGAATGTATAATTTCCAATCTTCAACGGTAAAGGTTTTTTTTATAAAAAATATTGTATGCCGTATAAACTGGAAATAAACAATACAATTCGATTTATTTTGAGGCACTATAGTAATGCTGTCCAGATGTAATTTATTGCCTTCTTAATATAACACCACAGTCTTACAGTGGTTATGTTTTGTTATAAATACTATATCGTTATATAACACTCTAATGAAAATATTGTTATGGATAAACGGAACCTATCCATAAAAAGTAAGACTAAAAAATATCAAAAACTGATTTGGATAGCTTGCCAGATTGAGCTAGTCGGCCAATTCGCTGCAGATCCATTTTCTGCTTCTATTCCGACAGTCGCCTAGCTGATGTATATTTCTACTGGTTCTATGCACAAAAATTTTAAGAAGAATAAATTCTTTCCTCACAAAATACAAATTTTACACGAACTCGACGAAAACGATTAAGATAGAAGGACCAAATTTTGTGAATTAATATGACAAAGGATTGACGAAGACCCCACCTTAATAAAATAATGTTTTGCTTTAGCGACGAGTCAACTTTCTTTTTGAATGGGTATGTTAACAAACACAATAATTAAAGGTATTAGGATAATAAAAATTCAAGATTTTTTTCGGGAAGACCACACTAAATGTTATGATGATGGTTCCAAGACCAAAATGTTCCGGATTTAAAATCGCCCCCCCCCCCCCCCGATCGATCTCAAGCGAAATTATCCAAACATCCACCATGTCCAATAGGCGGGTTCTTCGAACAGCATTCAAAATGAAAATGGTGTGACAACTTCTTCTTCTTAACGTGCCATCTCCATCAGTGGAGGTTGGATATCACAGTAGCAAATTCTTCTCGGTCTTCGGCTGTTCTAATAAGCTCTTCAAAGTTCAGTCCAGTCCATTGGCGTATGTTTCTCAGCCATGATAGTTTCTTCCTTCCAAGGCCACGCTTGCCTTCGATCTTTCCCTTAACAATAAGTTGTGCGTAACGATATTTAGGGTTCCTCAGAATGTGTCCCAAATACGCTGTTTTCCGGATCTTTACGAGTTTAAACAGCTCTCGTTCTATCCCCAGCCTGCGTAGAACTTCTTCGTTTGTGGTGTGCGATGTCCATGTTATTTTGAGCATTCTACGGTAGGTCCACATCTCGAAAGCTTCTAATTTATTAATGGTTCGTGCTTTAAGTGTCCATGTTTCGGCTCCATACAAGAGGGTAGACCAAACGTAGCACTTCGAGAGTCTTAAACGCAGACTTAGGCTGAGTCGTGAGTCGCAGAGTAGCTTCCTAAGTCGCACGAAGCAGTTTCTGGCTTGTTCTATTCTGCATCTTATTTCTACGTCAGGATCCAACTTGCAGTCCATCCAACATCCCAAATACTGAAACCTATCCACCTGTTCCAGAACTTCGCCGTTTATTTGAATTGGTTGTGGGACATTTTTTGATTTCTTGATGGTCATAACCTTGGTTTTCTTTATGTTTATTTTCATGCCAAATGCTTCGCAAGCCATGTGAACATTACTGAGGAGTCGTTGTAGGCCCAGATCCGAGTCTGCGATCAGGACAGTATCGTCGGCGTATCTGATGCTGTTAATGTTCACGCCATTAACCTTAACTCCGTCTGAAGAGTCCGCCAAAGCTTCGCCAAATATTAATTCCGAGTAAAGGTTGAACAGTAGTGGTGATAAAACGCAGCCCTGTCTAACACCCCTGTGGATCTCAATTTGCTCGGACGACGATTCCTCAATTTTAATTCTGGCGTTCTGGTTCCAGTATAAATTCTGCAACGGTGTAGTGTCTTTCTCGTCCAGACTCATGCCACGAAGAGAGTCCATCAACAGGTCATGTTTCATTCTATCAAATGCTTTCTCAAAATCTATGAAGCAGATGAAGAGGTCTCTTTGTTGATCATAGCATTTTTGTGCTAATACCAGCAAGCTAAACAGGGCCTCTCTCGTACCCATTCCGCCCCTGAAACCAAGTTGGTCATCTCCAATATTTGCTTCGCATTTGCGAGAGATGCGGTTAAGGATTATTCGCAGCAGAACCTTTAAAGCAAGTGACAACTTAAGTTATTAAAAGACCCGAGATTACCAGCTTCCAAATTGACTTCTGCAATTTAAGAGGACTGAACTCGAACATCAATGCAGTTCATCAATATCAACAATCTACCAAACCTCATGTACTTGCACTAACCGAAACAAAGGTCACATCATCATTTAGTACCGTTAGCTATTTATATCCTGGATACGACTTTCATCACCGATTTAGGCGCCATTTTGGCCTTTGTCTCTTTGTAGGCAGTGATATTTCTTGTCGACGGGAGAAGACACTTGACCCTAATGACTTTGATGTAATGTGCTTTAAAATATTAATGCAGGGAATTACTAAATTCATCTGCTGCCTTTACTGGCCGCCAAGCGATACCCATTACAGAGACTTGTTCTCCTCTCCTGCTAAGTCGACTTCTTGCAAACCCACCATCCCAATTCCGAAGTTGTCATCCTTGGCGACTTTAACGTTCGTAATATTAACTGGCTCAAATACTCAAACGCAACCGACAAGTAAAGTCACGAAGTCATCAGCTCTAACCTCATCCAACTCGTAAGTGAACCAACTCGGATTTCAGGCCGAGATGGCGATGTTGCTAGTTTGTTGGATCTTTTCTTAACTTCAAACCCCGAGTTTTACACTGCCACCTTGAGGCCTCCGCTGTGAATGTCTGACCACAACCTCATTTCGGCACTGAACAAACTACCAATTAGTGCCGAACAGCCTTCTAAACTACGTAAGATCTGGCATTATACATCAGCTATATGGGATGGCCTAAAGGATAATTTTTTAACCTTTCATTGGCAGAAAGTTTGTTTTACCTCTAATGATCTACCCATCCCTTTCTTAAGAAAGTGCCCTTCTAACAACAAGCCTTGGTTTATCAAAAATTGCGAACGAGCTGTTAAATTACCAAATTATTTCTACCGACAATGGCGTCAAAAACCTACTGCGACCAAAGCACAGAAAAAAGCAAACTTACTGGCGGAACTATACTCTTTACATTCAACGGATAATTTTCAGGGAAAAGCTCTACCGAACACTCCCCCTGTAGAATCGGGAATGCCCTTAATTGTTTTCCTGCACCGCTATGTTAAACGAATCTTGAGAAGTCTTGACACTAAAAAGGCTTCTGGTCCTAACGATATTCCAGTCATTGTAATTAAGACATGCGGTGACGAACTGACACCGGTATTTTGTAGACTTCTTAACTTATTTTACAAAAAAGGAATATTCCCTCTTGCTGAAAAACTGCGCGAGTCCAACCCATACCTAAAAAAGGCAAGAATACCTTGCCAAACAACTATCGTCCAGTCGCATTGCTTTCGTTTATATCAAAAGTTATGGGGAAGGCTATCAACGAAAAACTATTAAAATACCTAGAAGGCTTCAACATTATTAGTGACCGCCAGTATGGATAGTCTAGTCTAGATCAACAGGAGACCTTCTCGCTTATGTTACTTGCGTTTGGAACAACGCAATAGAGCATCATGGGGAGTCCCGGGCGGTAGCACTGGACATTTCCAAGGCCTTTGACCGAGTATGGCATGAGGGGCTTCTAACTAAAGTGAGAGCATACGGGATGCCGGTTCAGTTTTGTTAATGGCTTTCAAGCTTTCTTAAAGACCGTTCTCTGCGAGTGGCGATGGACGGATTTATTTCAGACACATTTAACATCAACGCCGGAGTCCCTCAAGGTTTTATATTGTCACCCACCCTCTTCTTACTTTACATTAACGATCTTTTGGAAAAAACTATAAATCCTATGTATCGCTTCGCCGATGACAGCACACTTGTTTCATCTTTTACTTTGGATGCTCGGACATCGGCTGCCAATGCCCATCTCTATAGGCAGCAAGCGGTCTCACATCTCAGCAAAGACCTGAAATAAATTCTGTCTGAGGGTGACAGTGACCAAGTAGAACTTAACGCTAAAAAACCCAGGCGGTAGTTTTTTCTAAAAAAGATAATGTTGAAAAACCGGATATAGTCATGGCGGGACACTCGATTCCCTTGGCTTTATCAATTCATTTATTGGGCGTCAATTTGGATAGTCATATGTCTTGGCATAGTCACGTTGCGGCTATTGCTAGGGCAGCCTTGCCGACGCTTGGGATACTTTTCCGAACTAAGAACCTCTATACACTTCAACAACTATTGATGTTCTATTAAACCCAAGTTAGAGCATCGTTGGGGTACTGTTCTCATATTTGGGGCTCTGCTCCTAAACGATCAAGCGTGCTATCTATAATAAATGTACCAAGTTTGGTTTGGATCGGCCGTTTTTATATCATTGGTCAATGGTTTTTTGTAAAAAGTATCATGGGTAACGTACTACTGTTTAAAGGGTTAGTGAGTTAAAACTATAGTAAATGATAAAGCGTATTATCTAGAATAGATGTGCCAAGTTTGGTTAGGATCGGCCGTTTTTAAACCTTGTGTCAATGGTTTTTTGTAAAAAATATCAAAGGTGAGGTTCCCCTATTTGAGAGGTTGGCAACCTAAAATTTTAGCAACCGATAAAGCTTACTGTCTACAATAAATGTGTAAATTTTAGTTTGAATTGTTCGTTTTTAATTCCCTGGTCAATGTTCTTTTGTGAAACATATCAAGGATAAAATACCCTGATATAAGGGTTAGGCTAGTTGAAATTTTCTTAGATGATAAAGCTAAGTAGCTACAATAACTGTTTCGACTTTTGTTCAGATTAACCGTTTTTCAACCCTAGGTCAATGTTTTTTTGTGAAAAATATTAAGGGTAAAGTAGCCTTATTTAAGGGGTTGAAGAGCTGAAATTTTAGCAAACCATAAAGCTTACTCCCTGCAATAAATGCGCCAAGATTGGTTCGGAGTGACCCTTTTTAAACCCTCGGCCAATAAATTTCTAGTCGATAAATAATTAGGTACTCCCCACTCGCATCTTATATTTGATCATAATTTTTGCGGAACAATGTTAAAAACACATGTAAAACATTGTTGTCGGATTTCGGAGGGAACTAAATCGACTAATTAAATTGAAATCTTCTATAACATTCTGGAGGGAACTTAGAACGAAATATGTAACCTACAAACTCGATTACAGCGCCGCCGGCAATACGTCGAACTAAACCATCCATTGTCAAGATAAATATGCACAAATTACCCTCCAGGCAATTTTTCGTCAGTTGCTAGGAGGAAGCTTGGACAATGGTTCAAAGTGAAATTCAAGGCAAAACGTAGTTCCCTCCACAATCGGAGGGAACTTGGTCATATATGAGGGAACTACGAATGATATATTTGTAGTTTGGAGGGAATAACGTAGGGGTTATACATATATATATATATATATGTTACACAGTTCGGTCTTGTTCAATAAGACGATTTGTAATAAGTGTCCTGATTATCTGTACGATAAGAACAAATTCAGATATGACTTTCGCACTTTAGAAATTAGACATAAATTTACGATAACACCACCTGCACAATTGCACATCTCACTACTATGTATGAACGCTCCTTCACTTATCGGGTCTCGAAAATCCACAATAAAGTGCCTATCGATTTTTAAAACGTCTCTGGTTATAAGTTCAAATTATTTGTAAAACAGAATATTGAATATTTCTATCTCGCTGCCCACCTATATGTGATACTTATAGATATGGTTTGTCACGCATGAGATATGATTTTACGTAGTAAAATAATAGTAGTATCTAGTATATAGAGTTACTTAACCTGTCAAAGTACTCAAAGTTCAAATTTGTATCTAACCTGTAACTAGGAAAACTTTAACTTTGATTTTTTCTTGTTGCATGACTTTCTATCTTTACTTTACTACGTAGAATCATCCATACAAGTTTCGTAACGCATTTTCCGATCCCCCTACTTTAAAATCAAGTAAAATACACTTCTTGAATGAAGAAAGTGTCTATATATTCATGCTTTAACTGAATATATATATAATAACACTTTCTTACGTTTCCTTCCACGAGAGACAATAGTTTCTTAAATGAAAAAATGACGACTATCTTAAATGCATGAGGAAGTTCTATCTCAAAAGAGAAATTCTTCATTTATAAATACGAAAATATCTTGTATGAAACCTGTGGAATTCTTCCGGTGAAACAAAATAAACAATAATCTAAAATGCTATAGTTAAGAATATATTTTCTTCATTATATACAAATCACTAAATATCTTAAGTGAATGCAAATTGATTTCACTGAAGCAAAATTTTGTTTCCGTGTACTTGAAGTCGTTTTTCTCTGGCCTCGCTTCTTCCATAGTAAGCGCCGAAGTCACCGGCATACGATATGTTCGTACGAACGTAGGCTAAGTCGGCGTTCGTGGCTGAGACAATTTATGACCTTGCCTCCACCGCGCCTGACGTATGAACGAAAAATCAAAATAACCAACGTGGTTAGTGGTAAGATTTTGAATGATCCTGCGGAGGTTCAGACACGCCCACATCACAGATGGGTCGGATTTCTGTACCCATTGATTTAAATGAATAGCGTTGATTGACAATATTGACATTCAAGTTTCATAGAGCTTGTAGAAGAACAACAACCCGTACTGTTTGTGCGGTACACCCGCTTTACTTTAGTGTAGTTTAGTTAGGCGGGCGGGGCGGGCCACACACAGAGATGCACACGACACATGCATAACCTATTTGTTTCTGCTAACAAAACACATAAAATCTCAGTTCGTGTGTGTGTACGTACGTTTATAAGCAACATTCATAGAAAAAAAGAAATAATTTCTATTGGCAATGTTTCAAAGATTTCGAAGGTGTATGTATACGATGCAAAAAATCGAAATATAGCCACGATGGACAAATAATATACAAATTAAAATGACAACACAAGTTGGTTAGTCACAGAACAATAAAGGTTAGGCATAGAAAAAAAGAAACAAAGTTTTTCTTTTTTCTATGAGGTTAGGTTTAGTGACCTAAGTACCAGTGGGTATGTATAAACTCCTTTAATTTGTTTTAAAATGATTATTTGAAGATAAGGTATATTTCTAAAGAAAAAATTTAAGTGAATTTTTGAGTTCTGTGATTAAGTGTTTCTGTAGATAATGTGATTCATCGTGCCTCAGGCCGGTGATTTATATTTTAAACAAACCTGATCAGCAGTTGAACAAAGTTGATAAAAATGGAGAGGTTAGGAGACCCAATTTTGGTGGCAAGTATTCAAAATTTCTTCGGTATTGAGACAGTTTTTAGTAATAATGTAACTCGAAATGAATTACAAACGGATCGAATATCAGCCGAGAAGAAATACTATATAAGAAATAAATTCTGGTATTATTTATTTGTAATTGGGACACTTTTTGGTGATGAAGTCTTTTATGCCTCATTTATTCCATTTTGGTTCTGGAATATTGATGGAGCAGTTGGAAGAAGAGTGGTGTTGGTATGGACTCTTGTTATGTATATAGGTAAGTACCTGACACAAGTTCTTTTGTGGTTTCTGTAGTTTCAATGAATGTAAGCACCAAATTAACATCTTTTGATGAGCTTTTTCAAACAAAGTTTATTTTTAGGACAGGCTCTAAAAGATGTAATAAGGGTGCCTCGCCCAGGACTCCCAGTAGTGCAGCTCCAAAGTAAATGGGCCCTTGAGTACGGGTTTCCGTCCACACATGCCATGGTGGGAGTTTCCATTCCCTTTTCTGTAATATTATACACCATGAATAGATATCAATATAATTTACCTCTTGGCTTGGCAGTCGCAATTGTATGGTGTTCTGTGATATGTTTAAGTAGACTTTATTTGGGAATGCATACTGTCTTGGTAAGTCAACAGATGAATTATCCACAGCACCACAGCATCTATAGGTACCATGCTAGTTGACAACTGTGCTTAAATGCAATGGTCAAATGGTGCATTTCAGAAAAATATTTTTTTGATGTTTAGATCCTCCCTGGGAACCTTTATTTATTTCTGCAATATGGCATTCAAATCTTTGGTTTGGAAGTAAACTTAAGAAAAAACAATTGTACAGGGTGTCCCATTTTCGACACTTTTATAGGGTTTCTCCGTAATTGTTAGTCCTATCAAAAAAGTAATATAGGTGTCATGTATATAAATAGCATCGAAGGAAGAATAAATACGGCCTGTTACGTTATTAGATTTTTGCATACTCAGCTTGGCAAGAATTCAATAAAACTTTTTTATTTTGCCTATGTTCAATCCATCATATCATACGGCATTATGGTTTGGTTTAGGGCCGCTAACGCACAAAAAACTTTCTTGGCAAAGAAAAGAGTGATTCATGCAATAATAAAATTGCCTCGCACTACATCATGTAAAGATTACTTCAGGAAGTTAGAGATATTAACGGTTCCTTCTCTGTACATCTTCAACATAGCGGTGTACACAAAGAAAAATCTCAATAGGTTTCCTAAGAATGGAGATTATTATAATAATATGGTAACACGGGGAAATGACAATCTTAGTGTACCAATCCATAAAACAACTTTTTACGAAAAATGTCCATACTTTAACTGTATAAAAATTTTTAATGCTTTGCCAAACGAAATAAAAACAATTCCGGAACTGAGCATTTTTCGGAATAAGCTAAAAAAGCACCTAATATCTAATACATTTTATAGTCTAACCGAATTTTATGAGGCTGCTTGAGTTGATTTGGCTTCTCAAATGGTTAAGTTCTGGTTCAATTTAAGGCCTAAGTAGCCGTTTTTAAGGGCCTCTTACTGCTGGCTGAACTCTCGTTTGTTTGTTTGTTTGTTCTTGACTACTTTTAGTTTGTGTAATTTGTTGAAACCTAATGTTTATTTATGTATTATATTTTATTTTCATTTCTTTATTTATTACATTTTACTCATACTGTATTTATTTATACATTTATTGCTTGTTTGTTTATCTTGTCAAATTTACTTTTCTCTCTGTGTTACGGCTAGCTTAATACCTAGTTATAATAATTATTATATATTGTAAAATACTGACGTAATGTTTAATACCTTGAAATTATATACAATAAATGGAATTGAATTGAATTGAATGTGCTCTTTTTGGATCAAACTTAAAATGGTAAAGTCAAAATTTGAAAATTTTCGCTCGTTTAAGAGATACGGGGGAAAATCAAAAAATTGACAATTTCAAAATTCTTTATAATGATTGTTGAATAATCTGCCGTTTTCAGAATAAGTAGACGGGGTCAGGTAAAAAAGTCATCAGACCTAACCTCATTTTTTTAAATGGAACACCCTGTATATTTTAATCTAAAAAGATAGCATTTTAGATTCTTTCTTTTCAAATATATGTATAATACATCATGGATGATATGGGTTTCCTAGGCGATTTATTTAAACTTTATTACTTTAAACCACAGTAGGCCATGAAACAAAAGCTAATATCCGAGAAACAACTATGTTGACATTCTAGTTGTTATTAACATTTAACGTCAATTTTATTTGTTCGCTATTCGGAAAGACGGCAACCATTTTAGCAGGGTTGGGCTGATTTAAATCAAGTGATTTAAATTACGATTTAAATCATGATTTAAACCACTTGATTTTTTTTTTAAATCATGATTTAAATCACTTTATTTAAAAAAAAAATCATGATTTAATAAAACTATTTATTTTTAATTCAGAACAATGAACAATATAACATATTAAAAAACTATTTACTTCCACTCCCTTGAACAATCAACATCAAAATACGCGAGACATATTGGGCCACGGCAATTTATAGATCGGGAAAGAATCAAGTCGCGACAGGAATTTTCTTGCAAGAAGCGCGTTCTGACAATATTTTGGGTAGAATTTAGACCTACTATATTGTTAGACCGACATTAAAATAATTTGTATTAATTGGAAAAGAGAGAAAAATGTTAAATTTTTAATAAAATCAATAAAAATCAAAAAAATCAATGATTTTTTATTTTTTTAATAAAAATCAAATTTTGCCCAACCCTGCATTTTAGGACATATTCTGACGACTGGAACATAATTTAAAAACATACGGCTCTTTTACGATGCCGAGATCAAAAACTTATAATAAAGAAAACAAGGAAAATAAAGAAATAAGCGTGTGTGGATTTGTCGAGGCCAATAATCAGGTAATATATCCTGTGATAGCTTTGAATAGTAGTAGCTCAACTTTTATTGAAGTAAAAACTTCTTTAGGCGCGTTTCGCACTTTCAGTGGGTATTGAATTTGACTGAGCCGTCAGATTCGGCTATGCAACGCTCATGATGCAGTCGGGGGAAAAAAGCAAGATACTAAAATATGACCAAATGCATAGTGTATTTGCTTTTTATGGATCGATTCTTTTATCGTCTTGAATTTGAGATTTCCGGATGTTAGATTGTGAAAGGTTAATAGAGAATCTCGTCTTGGTGAGGTTTTCACTTCTGTCTTGTGGTCTTAAGCACACGTCCTAATTTTGTTCTCTAAAATCACTTTGTAATTTTAGGAACAAAAATCTACGTCCGTCAGAAACGTAGAAACTGAAATTGGAATTGCAAAGAATTTTGACGTCCAATAAATATTTTCCCTATGTTGTTAAAATTACCCAATATTTGTATCCTGGTGATGATGTGAGACGATTGGAATTTTGTCACTGGTTTTTAAATAAATCTAACGAGGATCGTTCTTTTTACCAAAAAATAATCTGGTCAGATTAAGGGCGAATTACAAGTTGCGTTATTCATAACCGACATGATGAAAGACATTGGAACTCCACAAATGCCCACATGGTACGACCGGTAAATAAAAGTTGTTTTTTGTTTCAAAACAAACTGGTGTATCGCTTTTTTGAAGAAACTTTAAATGCTGATAGAAATCTGGACATACTCCAATCAAACATTTTCGATATCCTTGATGATGTTCCTTTAAATGAAGTAATAGAGATTTACTTTCAACAAGATGGCGCCCCTACCCATAACGCTTTTCGAATAAGAGAGTATTTAAATACTCGCTTTAGAAACCGTTGGATAGGAACACATGGACCTATAAGGTGGCCACCACGATCTCCGGATCTAACACCTCCAGATTATTTTCTTTGAGTGTAAAAGTGGAAAATAAAATTTATAAAGAAGTCATTTTAACCCGAGAACAACAACTGGACCAAAGAATTCATGAGGCCTTTGCAGAAATAAAACCATTACACATCATGAATGCCTTAAAATCCGTTCGAAAAAGATGTCAAGAGTGCATTGAAAACAACGGACGAGCGTAGAACATTTGCGATTATTCTCGTTATTTTTTTACCTTAATCTGAATCATTTATTTCGTTTCAAAGTAATAAAGTTAAAATGAATCGCCTAGGAAACCAATATCATCCATTAAAATATACAGGGTGTTCTATTTGAAAAAACGAGGTTAGGTCCGATAACTTTTTTACCTGACCCCGTATACTTATTCTGAAAACGGCAGATTATTCAACAATCATTATAAAGAAACTTTTGTATAAAACATTTTTCTGTATTTCTCTTTTAACTAAGAAAATATAGGGTAATTTTGAAATTGTTAATTTTTTTATTTCCCCCCGTATCACTTAACCGAGCGAAAATTTTCAAATTTTGATTTTACCATATTAAGTTTGACTCAAAAAGAGCACGACACCTATATTACTTTTTTGATAGCACTAACAATTAAGTACGAAGATACCCTATAAAAGTGTCGAAAATTGGACACCTTGTACTTACCTAACCTAATTGATCTCTTTCTATTAAAAAATTCGTCATTACCGCGGATGCAGATTTTTAAACAAAATTAGCAATTGCAATTAATTTTTTCCTGGTTGGTGACAGGCTTTGTTCTGTAGTTCTGTCTTCTTTTGTTTACACATTTCCCATTTCCACAGATCTTAAAACTTTTTTTGTCCGGATGCTTACTTTCTGGAGAAATTCTTCTTGTTAAAAACATTTTTTTTTCTCTTCCCAAGTATAACCAGCCCATCTTTATTCAAATCGATTTTAATGTCTTATAAATGAAGATTGTAACTAGATGGCTCCATCTATTACTTGTATTAAACTAGTTAATATTATATGCAGATGATGCAACAGTTGTCATATCTGCTTCTAGGCATAATCAACTACTTGAAATAACTTATACAATTCTGCGTAGATTTTCTGTTTGGTGCCTTACCTCACCTGGTTGTTAACTCAAATATAACCCATTACCCATTCTACAAAAAGTGGGAGGTCCCTGATTTAAAATTAAATAATTATTCTATTGCAAAAGTAGAACAATGCAGGTTTCTGGGTCTTCAC
Source organism: Polydrusus tereticollis (assembly GCA_963920685.1). Taxonomy (NCBI): domain Eukaryota; kingdom Metazoa; phylum Arthropoda; class Insecta; order Coleoptera; family Curculionidae; genus Polydrusus; species Polydrusus tereticollis. The sequence continues at coordinate 142,506,589 of OY987328.1, forward strand.
ATAGACTCACAATTAAAGTGGACAGCCCATGTAGGCAATGTTTCTGCAAAACTAAATTTGGCTTATTATGCCATTGTCCACTTAAACACCTTTATGAACCCCAAACAATTATTAAATATATATTATGCTTTGACCTACAACCACTTAAGTGTCCATCACGGTAACCCCTGACCGGCACGCAACCGATCATACAGCAATGTAAATTAAATGGGGTTTCTTACGCTCAGCTCAACAAGTTTCGAGAAAACTGGTAAATTATTTAGCTTTGGTTAAAAGGATATTGAAAGGCAACGCTATTTGCTAAATTAACCATGTTGCAGATTTTTGCATTTGGCTTTCGTTTTCGAAATGTATGCAGTACTTTATTTATCGCTGTTAGAATTGCAACTTTACGCATGATTTTCTCCACATGTAAGTCCAGTTTTCTTGAGATTCGTTAACAGCTGAGCGCAAGAAACCCCATTTAATTTACATTGCTGTATGGTCGGTTGCGTGCCGGTCAGGGGTTATTGTGAAGGAATCTTAAGGTTTCGTGTGCTTTCTTCTTCTTCTTGTAGTGCTCATCCAGTTCGAATGTTAGGGATCATCACTTTATCCACTGCAGTCCGGAACAAACCCACTGTCGTCGTGTCAAACCATGTCCTTAGGTTTTTTAGTCACGATATCCTCCTTCGTAATACTCTGTATTTTCTAAGACGGTCCTAGCTCAGTCGGCATTGTGTCAATACCCCTATTTAGGTAGAAATAAATAAGAGTCATTTGGTCAGTCTCTTATATTTGTGAATACACTTTACTTGCGCCTGATTTATCTTTTGACCATTCGGTATTTACATTTTAGCAAATGTCCAGCGATCTATTAAATCGGGATTGAATTTAATTTTATGTTTTATGGCAAATGTTAAAAGTAACGGACGCGGGAATATAACGGACCGGACAAACGGACGGCCTGAAAAGAACGAACTGTCCGTTGAAAAGTTAAAAGTAACGGACGCGGGAATATAACGGACCGGACAAACGGACGGCCTGAAAAGAACGAACTGTCCGTTGAAAAAACGGAGGTATGGCAAGCCTAATTTATATGGCTGGATATTTAATAAATAAATAAAGAAATAAATAAATACTAAGTACCTATTTAACCTGTGTAAACATAAAATTTGTGATAACACGAATAAATAATTTAAATTTAAATCTCGTGTTGGTAATAACCGGCACTTCTTATACATACCTGCCCCTCAGAGGAAATCACCTCCAAAGACAAATGTGACAGTTATAGGTTGCTAAGCTTTACCTGAGTGTGGCTCCATCCCCAGACACTTTTCTCACAAAGTGGCTAACTTACATAGTACAGGCCCTGTGGAAGACCAACACTGTTGCAGGAGTCCTGCAGCAAGACCCAGTACAACTACCTATTTATTTGGCTGCTGCTTGCTTACCTGTATGATATTTTTAGGACATTATTGCTGGGTTGTTTTTGGCTGTTATTTTAATGGTTCCATTAGTGCCTATGATAGACTCTTTGGATATCCATATTTTAACCAATCCAACATCACCATTTTTGCTATTAACCTGTTCAATATTGATGATTATTTATTATCCTAGCAGTGGAAAATGGACTCCCACCAGGTACAGTTAATTTGTAAATTATTTATTTATATATCTGATGTTTTTCTCGTTTATCACCCATATACCTTATATTAAGTAAGAACCAATGTTTTTAGAGGTGACACCACCATGATATTATCAGTTTGTGTGGGAGTTTTGACAGGAGCTTGGCTCAATTACCAAACGGGTCTAATGACAACCTCGGATCTTCCAGTTCCGCACATTATCATGTGGCCATCTTGGAGCATGTTTGGTTGCCTACTGTTACGGACTATAATAGGATTTTTCCTTGTATTTCTAACTAGACAAGTTTCTAAAAGTCTTTCCTACAGTTTTATATGTGTAATACTTAAACAAGACGCAGAAAAGCTAAAAAAATCGGAAAACACTTGGCAGAACAAGCAAAAAACGATTGTCGAATTAGGTTGCAAGTTTGTTACCTGTGCGGCAATCGGCTTTAATATTTCGTATTTAATGCCACAAGTATTTAGATTTTTAAAAATTGAGAGGCCCACTTTTTTTACTGAAATTTAAGAGTTGCTGTCTTCTTCATATCTGTTTAAAAAATACCACTTTTCTTTAACGCCTCCCGAGCATAGTATTATTATTAAATAATTAATACCCAGAAACAAGCAATGCGCTCGAAATAATCTGATTTTTACAATGCTTATTTTTAAATAAGTATACAGGGTGTCACAGATAAGAATGCACTCTACAGGGATCTCATAAACCATCATACATACAGAGATGATTAAAGTAGCGAAATGTTACGCATTACTGAACTCTGAAACGACATGGTTTTAAGTTCCAAATATTCCGAATTTTTGCATTCTTATCTGAGACACCCTGTATACCGGGTGGTGGACCGCCAGACTGGACATAGGAAATCCCATGTAAATTTTGCTACTCTCGAATATTGCCTCTCCTATTAACTTTACGTCAAGATGAGGAACTCTCACACCAAATTTTATTATTTTCTAATAACCCAATTAAAACTTATTTTATTATTTCTTTTGCCCGAGAAACTCCCGTTTGGTGTTTTTTTTTATGCTCGGCCATAGGAGCATCCCTCTTTAACTTCCAACAATAGTCCGCATTTCATTATGTGTTGAAATGCACTGTAAGCTCCCCTTCCTTTTCGTCAGACTCACATGTCTCTTGTCTTTGGTCAGACTCTATATAGCCTTGCCGATGAGTTGTAATACGGTGAAACCCGTCCAAGGATTGGGTCTGACGCAAAGAAAAGGGACACACTTTCTTTCTTTTTTCTTTCCTATTTAATTTTTAAGAATTTTACAAAGAGTTTTGGCTTTTTAGAAAATAATGAAATTTGGTGTGCGAGTCCATCATACAAGGACCTTCAATAAAGTCTAATACAATTTTGATGTAAAATTAATAGAGAAGCTCATACTTGAGGGTAGCAATATTTACGTGGGAGTTCCTATGGCCAGTCGTCTGGCGGTGCATCCCCGGTATAGCAACATAAATTACTAACTTTTCTTGGTTGGTGCCTTAGACAATTTATTTTTTCTATACCTATATATATTTTTTTAACTTTATTTAAGCCGAAAATTATTGCTCATTATACAGAGGCATACACGTTATTCGACACAAAAGATTATTGCTGTATAGTTTCATATTTTTCAGGGGCTTTTTGGTAATGTACAGGATATCCCAAAAACGCAGATTTTAATAAAATCGGAAAAAGGATATTTAAAAAGATTACAAAAAAAACGATTTTTTTTAAAAAGCTTTAACACCCTGTATATCAAAAACGGAGCAACTCCGGACACAGGTTCATATGAACCTTTCCTCTTAGAATATCATAAGGAATCACCCCCTTAAGTTACGTACCGTACTTCTGAAACACCCTGTATATCAAGAACAATAAAGGTCCAAGGACTGACCCTATGGGACACCAGACCCAACTCTCAGATACTCAGAAGGCGATCCCCCAAATACCATGCACCCTCTGAGTACGCCAGGTGCGACCGAAACCAGTCCCAAGGGCACACCCGCAGACTCAGCGTCAAGAGTTTGGACCATCCTGTATGTAATTAAAATATTTTTATCAACATTAAAATCAAATAATTGGAAATAATGTAGCTACAATCTTTCTTGTCGAATAACGGGAATGACCCTGTAGATTATACTCTTTGTTTGCCTATCAGTAAATAAATTGAAACCAATGTTCGAACACGATTGGCATTATTTAGGCATCAATAAATAAGTTCGATCACGATTGGCATTATTTAGGCATGATTAATCGAAGTTTTTGTCCGTCGTTTTTATCATAGTTTCACTAAACTCATCTGAAACAACATAAAGCAGCTTGCAAAACACTCTATGCAAGCAGATGTGCGTGCAGTTAACATTATATTGAACATACAGTAGGTATGCTACCTTGTGTATCTGATACATTCATTTACAGACCTAGAAAATATTGTAGCATAATTTAAAAATACATATATGTATATACCCTAAAATTATTACAGTATTCCTTGGTAGTAGTAACTTTATAGATATTATTAGCTTTCACTTTGTGCCATACAGAAAGAGTTGTATTTTGCGTCAATTGACCAGTCGTCAATATGTTTATGATATTCTGAAATGCCACGGCCAATTGACGTAAAGTCCAACGCTATTATAAAGATGCTTAAGTCACTTCTTGGCGAAAACTAATTCTTTGCTTCTGTCAACTCGTAATTATATATAAATAAGGCACTTAACTAATACGAATATTGTTAAAATTGTGCTCTTAGCTGTATTCTTTTGACCACTTTGAATCGATTTAGCTTAGCTAAAGTGAACTGATTGGTGTTCTATTGTACAAAATATAATTTCCCCTCAATTTCTCCAAAAATTAACTGCAGCAACGGCAAAGCAGGATCACTTGGATTGAATTAGATTCAGTTGAATGTTTTGCTGTTGAGCTTGGACAGGTTAGACTTTTAATTTTGGACATTTTAGTGTTTGGCCTTGATTCATTTAACTTATGTTTTTAATCAAATCAATCCAATTAACATTACCAATAGAATACCGCTCTTGCAAGGGTAAAACTTTACCCCACTTTGGTTAACTATATTTGCTGTCGCGTCAATATGACATTCTTGGCATTTAAACGTCACGTCCCGTGACGTTCAATCTGTTATTTTTTACTGGCATGTGTATTTGTCCTTAGCAGTGAGATTACGATTAATATTAGGTAGGTACTTTTTGAAACCAAAAGGGGACACTGCCAGTCTTTTACAGTAGATATTTCTGCCTTTTTGTTTTTGTTGACACCTAACACGTACAAAAAGCCGCAAAATGTCGAAGTAAACATTACTGGAACATTTTTCACCAAAGTGCTTCTTATCTTATGTGATATAATATTTAGTAGCAATGTATATACAAAATGGCAAAAAAAAAGCCGCGCATAATGCGTGTAACTTTTGAATTACCTCGTTTACGAAAAAGTGACCTTTATGAAAGTTAAACTGGTGTAGTCCTGATTCGGGTCTAAAGGTCTTCCTAGGAAGCAACCGACGACGGCCTTTAGACCCGAATCAGGACTACACCAGTTCATCAACTGGCCGCGAAAGCCTTAACCAATTCGTCTTTATGAAAGTTGTTCAGTAAATTATTCCCCACATTTCTCCCTGCATGAATTTTTTCTGTCATTTCTGGTTTGGTTGTCATAGAGACCAACTTACTTTTTTTTTAATGGAACACCCTGCATATGATTGCATATTTGGATTCTACTGGGAGAACTCTAAATTTTTTGTATTTCAAATTTTTATTTATTTAAAATTGTAACAAACTTTATCATAACAAAATAAATAGCCTAGAAAATTGAACAACTTTACATCGGAATAACAAACAAGTGAAACCTGTTCAAAATTACCACCATTTTCTGCTAAGCAGAGCGCCAGTCGATCCCTGAACCCGTCTACAACGTTTAAAAGGAAGTCCTCTGGAATGGGCCGAATTTCAGCACTAATTCTGACTTTTAAAGATTCTAAGTCATTTGGACGGTTAACGTGAACTTTGTTCTTTAAGTGTCCCCACAAAAGAAGTCAAGCGGAGTTAAGTCCGGGGATCGCGCTGGCCAGTCAATAGCACCTCTTCTGCCTACCCAACGTCCTGGAATTTGTTTGCTTATGTATTGTCTAATATTTGTCGCATAATGCGCACATGCTCCATCTTGCTGGAACCATACCTGTTCATTTATGCCATTATTTACACCCTGTAAAACCTTTCTGCAAGAAGGAGTTATGTGATTCCTGAGGAGATCCAGATATTTTTCGCCATTCAAATTACCATCTATGAAAAAGGTCTCACAATATGTCTACCAACTATGCCCTCCCAAGCATGTAACTTTTTTAGGCCTCTGAGTATGACCTTCCTGGAACCAGTGAGTATTTTTAGCAGACCAATAACGATAATTGTGTCTGTCTATTAACAATGTCATTTAAATAGAAAGTAGCTTCATCCGAGAAAATGATATTTGTTGCGAAGTTATTATCGTTATTGCATCTTTCCATCATCAGGTCACAAAATTCAGCTGTTCTATCAAAATCGTCCTCGTTTAACTCGTGCACCAACTTTATCTTGTAGGGATGCAACTTCTCCTGCCTAAACAAATTTTTTACTGACTGATGAGACACATTAAAATGCATTGCCATTGGCCTGGATGATTGTGTTGGATTTTCATGTATTAAAAGCATGATATCCAAAGCTTGGTCTCCCCCGGTTGCTGTTTCATGTCGACCTGATCTAGCGGCTTCCGTAACACTGCCTGTTTCTTGAAGTTTCTTTACCACTCGACACACCGTTGACTGATTTATTGGAGGCCTATTTGGATATAATTCATTGAAAAGTTAACATACCTGATTTTACGATCTCTTCATATTTCCGTAACCGCTCATTATTAAAATTTCAACTAGTTGTTTCTCATTCAGATAAACCATAGTGTAAACAAATTAGAAATCAGATAACAGAAAATTAAACAGGAACTCAAAATTGACACCTCTTAGGTCGCTGTCATAAAAACACCTTGAATCAACTACTTTTAAATTCATTTATTTCCTATTAATTACAATGCTACCCTTAGTTCTAAACTAATCTATCTTAACCTAGTTTCCTATGCTAATTTAGACTATTTACAGATTTGGGCGCATATGGACCGTAAGCATACGGCCCAAAATGCGCCCAGAGTACCTGACAGAGCCAGGCGGCCGTTTTATGGCCTATTGGAATGGGCGCAGCACTTAGGTCGTGATTTGCGCACTCGCGTTCCAGCTGGTGCCTTAACGGGTGTTATTGTGCATGTGTCGCCTCAGCACATACCATTTGTTTGTGAGTTTATTGAGTAAATCAAAATACCAATAGCAAAGCATTCTGGGAAAAATACTAAAAAACCCAGTCAAATTATATCAGGTAGGTACGATGGCAGAGAATTTGATGCTAGCAGCGGATGACCCCTGCCCAACCGTCAGGACGGTGGAAAAAGCCATCATTCAGGGGGTGGTCCTTGTGAGTATGTCAGTCAGAGTCTTCTCCCACTGGCGTGTCCAAGTCCGTTGGCAAGCATTTCGGGCTGGTCCGTTCAGTTCTCCGTAGAGTACGTCACAGATTCAGCCCTTGTGCATGCTTGTCTTGTTTTATTTTAATTTATATTTATTTTAATTTACTTGTGACTGTCTAATGTACGTTCGTTCGTCCGTCCGTACATTTAGAAAAATTTATTTAGGTTTTTTCTTATTTTCATTTATTAAATTTATTTATTAAACTTTTTATTTATTAAATTTAGAAAAAAAAAATTCTTAGGTCGCTGTCATGAAAACACCTTGACTCAACTGGTGGGTATTAGATAGAAATAATTATAATTAGGAAGTTTTTCATTTTTGAGCTGTCATTATCTCGGAAACGCTTGCAGATAGGTGAAAAATTGAAATACAAAAAATTCAGGTTAGTTTTCCCAGTAGAATCCAAATATGCAATTATATTCAGGGTGTTCCATTTCAAAAAAATAAGTTAGTCTCTATGGCAACTAAACCAGAAACGACAGAAAAAATTCATGCAGGTAGAAATGTCGGGAATAATTTACTCAACAACTTTCATAAAGGTCACTTTTTCGTATACGAGGTAATTCAAAAGTTACAGGCATTATGCGCGACTTTTTTGCCACTCTGTATACCTAGTTTAGTCAAAGGCCGACAATTCCATAGCTGAGAATAGAGAAAGAAATATACTGAGGATTCCTATCCAACTCGGAAGTAGCTGACACAAGGGCGGCGCTAGGTTGTTTGCAACTAGAGCTAATACATTTAATTATGTAAATTTTTTGTTTTTTGTATTGATATTTATGTATCTAAGTTTGGCACGAGGCGAGGGGTAGTTACTTCCATCAGCCTCCCCTTTTATCAGCGTCTGAACTGATGAGAATTTGGAATATTCTTAATTTTAATCGCCAATGGGTTCAGCTCATCCCAATGTAAAGGTGCGTATTCATCGGCGAACTTATTGCGTACGGTTATAGTAAAGTTTACATTATATCGTTGACATTAGTAACTATCAACTATTATATATTTTTAAAAGGCTTAAAAATAGCTTAATCGGATACGAGAAAAATATACAAGGTGTCCTATTTAAGAAATCATATGTTTGCTTTAAATCTCGAAAAGTAAGACTCCCAGAAAAAAAGTAAGCACACCACTGGACAAAAGATGAAATAATGGATCTGGATATACGCACCTAGAAGATAAACAAAAGTACAAGTAGCTTTGGAATTTTTCCGCGTGCTTCTAAAAATTTCAAAATTTCAAAACTTACTGCGAGGTAGTTTTTTTTTGTCTTACGATATAATATGGCAAAATCTTGGTTTTCGCATTTTAGGGACGCTCGCGCTTAAGTCACACTCCTTTGATTTTGTTCAGTGTTAACAGCGAGAAACGCTTACTCTATTTATTTTCTTCTGGTTTCACGAATTTCCGAGTTTATTTTAACTTTTTTGTGTTTCATTTATATCGGTTACACAATTTATTGTGTGGTGGCTAAATATTGACTCCCTGTACATTTTAGAGAAAAATTGTACCCCACAGAAAGAAGTCGTTTGGCGAAAGACCAGGAGACCTGGCTGGCCAAAGGATTAGATGCCGTGGGCCAATGCACCGAACCATGAGAGAATTATGGGCAGGACAACCATCCATTTGATACCAGATCTCCTGATTTTCGCGTACAACTTCTTCTAGTGCGGGTTCAATTCAATTTTGTAGTAAGTCCAAATAGGTTATTGCTGTAGGTTGCCTTTCATAAAAAATGGCCCAATAATGTGATGTCCTATAATTCCCGCCCAAACTTTTATTTTTCCTGGATATTGCGTCCGAGTATGAACAAGACGATGTTCATTTTCGGCTCCAATACCGGCAATTTTAAACAGTTGGCTCGTTGTTAAGGGTGAATGTACAGTCATCGGTAAAACAAATATTTCTCAAAAAGTCCCTTTTATTATTTGCTCTTTCCATTACCTCAAAACAGAATACCATTCTTCCTTCTTCATCGCCTTGCCGTAGCTCTTGATGTTTTTCATATTTGTAAGAAAAATATTTAGTTTTTTTTTAGGTGCGGAGCACTGTGGTTTGATGTTTTCCTACGGCTTGCCCAAGAATCCTCCAGCTAATCATTTTATTTTCCTCCACGTGCAGTAAAATATCAAGATCTCTATTATCCCGTTATTTAGCTCTATTGACATTCTGAGTTGGGCATTTACAGTTATTTATTACAGTGCCTTTGTACTCAAATTTACTAATGATAAGTTTAATTAATTAAATGGAAGGGATAGGCTTATCAGGGAATTGAACTGAAAACATTTTAGAGACTACTCTTAAATTGTTTCCTGTATCATACCATTCATACCACTTAATCATAGTTACTTTTTGCTTAATGGAATAGCTCATATTGAGCTATACTTAAAGCGCCTTCAATGAAAATGTTGTCACTGACGCTACTTTCCGTTTTGTTAATGCCAAATAATAATTTGCTGGTGTTTGTTGTACCGTATTACCTTACCTAAACTATAAAAATTTCGTAATTTTGCCATCACATTTAATTGACTAAGTTATGATTGGCTTATTAAAATTTATTCAAACTTGGCACATGGGTTTGTTATATCGGCCTCTTAAAAAAAATACAATACAATTTTTCTCTAAAATGTACAGGGGAGCCAATACTCAGTCACCTCAAAATTTACATGGGATTTCCTATGTTCAACTAAGCGATGCATCACCCGGTATATTAGTTAGGTATAAGGTACAAGTAAGTTTCAAGTGACTGTATCGTGACTTGAGCGTGAGCGTCCCCATAATGCGAATCGGCCTTAAGTGTTATTTAGAATACTATGCTGTTTGTAGATATTGTTAACTTATTATACTGTATCTATTAAAATAATTATATACATTCACTTCTATTAAAGATATATTGTTTTAATCCGTATTTCCCTTCCGCAAGAGATCAACCGTATAAACCTCAAAGTTCATTTTCATTTCAAATACATAACGGTGTTTTTATTTTAATTACAATTTTTTTTTAAGTCCCACCTTACTCTTCCCTATGTGTATTTTTGTGGATATCGCTTCGAGATATATTCAGCCCTATTATCAAACACACAAGTTAACTTTTAACGTACCATTTCCATGACAACAACCGAAAAAAGCCTACTTGTTAATTCTGAAGTTAGCGTCTAGAGTTAACTTGTGTGTTTGATTGAAAAAAAATGAAAATTCGATAATATTAAGTATTAACCGTAGAAATTAACGTTAACTTTTATTTACAGGAGAATAATATAGGGTTGCCATCTCTAAAATATGAAAACCCCGCCAAGGCTACTTAAAAATCCGGATAAAATCCGGACGGTACTTAAAGAAGTAAAAACTGAAATCACTTGTACTTAATGATATAATTTAAAAAAAATATTTAAAATGTAACTCTAGGTATACAGGGTGTCCGGAAATGACGAAAAATTTTAAGGTATGATTCTACATAAAAAGATATGAAAAAAAGTTCATATTAACATAGGTCCGGAAATGCTTCCAGAGGGAGCTACAGGCCCTTGAAGATGGTGTCATAAAAGTGGTTTTTATTTAATTTATTAGGATCTACTTACAATACAGGAATTAACTTCTACGTATAAGTTAGAGTGATTGGAGGTCACTTTTTGAAAATATCAGGTGACCCATATTGCAACCAGTGGCGTGGGAACAAAGGGGTGGTTAGTTATTTAGGGTCATATTTTTTTTCGCCGAGTGTATTTTCGCTATCTTTATCTCGAAAACGGTCGACTATACGACTTTATACCAAGGGAACCTTTTTTACGTAAAAATGTTCAAAGAATCATAATTTATTTAAAAGATAGCGAAAATATACTCGGCGAAAAAAAATATGACCCTAAATACTAACCACCCCTTTGTTCCCACGCCACTGGTTGCAATATGGGTCACCTGATATTTTCAAAAAGTGACCTCCAATCACTCTAACTTATACGTAGAAGTTAATTCCTGTATTGTAAGTAGAGCCTTATAAATTAAATAAAAACCACTTTTATGACACCATCTTCAAGGGCATGTAGCTCCCTCCGGAAGCATTTCCCGACCTATGTGAATATGAACTTTTTTTCATATCTTTTTATGTAGAATCATACCTTAAAATTTCTCATCGTCATTTCCGGACACCCTGTATACAGGGTGTTTCAGAAGTACGTTACGTAACTTAAGGGGGTGATTCCTTATGATATTCTAAGAAAAAAGGTTTATATAAACATGTATCCAGAGTTGCCCCGTTTTTGATATACAGGGTGTTAAGGTTTTTTTAATAGATCGGTTTTTTGTAATTTTTTTAAATATCCTTTTCCCGATTTTATTGAAATTTGGTACCTTTATTCATAATGATAAGGGACTTAATTAGCCCTAACTAGATTAAATTTATTAATTCCAATGGCTTCCCGGGGACCACCTTGACGAATATTATTGACAAAAGCTTGTACGCCACTGACTTTCTAATTTTGATATTTTTTTTTTCGGATTTATTAATTAATAATACAACTTTTTTGTTCCCTGAATTGTTTACGTATTTTGCCTCGTTTTCGAGAGAAAAAATAAAAACCATAGCATGTACAAAAAAATATCTATATATTTCAAAGTTAATTATATGAGGTAAAGGTAAGTTCTGATGTCTGATTTACTTGTTTTGTCAATAACAAGTCAAAAATGAATAACTTTACTAACGCTGAAATGGCTCAGATGCATTTCAATTATGGCCTAGCAAATAGAAATGCTGAAGAAGCTCGGCGAATTAATCAGGAATGTTATCCAAACAGAGTACTGTCATGTGTGCATAATTCCTGGATTGGAGGCGCAGGGCCCCAAAGTTGGCCAATTCGCAGTCCCGACTTAAATCCTCTAAACTCCTATTTATGGAAAGAAGATGTGACATTAGATACCTGCTTATGCGGGTTCCATTCCAGCGTTTGGTCTCATCTAGACCTCGCTGGTCTGGTTGGGTGGATAGCTCGATTGCTACGAGATGTCGCCACGTGCAACATCTCGCATATGTATATATCTTATTTATGGGGTCACCTAAAGTCTGTTGTATACAAGACGCCTGAACCACCGTCCAAGAACTAAATGAAAACAACTTAAGAACTCGAATTATTGAAAGTTGCAATGCGATACGAAATAATGCCGGCATTTTTGAACTTGTAAGAGAATCAATGGTGAGACGATTGCAATCGCGCGTTTTATCAGAAGATGGCCATTTTCAACATTTATGAAAACAGGGCACTCATTTTCAAAACCATCATCAGTTAATTTTATTTAATTGTCTTAAATGGGTAAAAAAAAATTTTTTTGTCTCTTAAGATAATTGGTACCTTGAAAATCCGAACAAGCTATCAAACCCGTCTGTACGACCGTAAAGGTGGATTTATAAACTTGACGTTGGGTATTCTGTTTGACGGTGGCCGTGACGTGTGCCGTCTGCCGGTCGTAGCGACACAATTAACCTTTTATAAACTTGACGTTACTCCGTCGCTCTGCCGTTCGTCTTCTTCTTTTCTACTAGCAGAAACAGTACATAACCACAATATTCATAGTGTTATTTTTTTTAAAAATTTGTTTTTTGTTGTTGCTAAAATGGACGATGAGACGGCCTATTACTTGCTCTGTGTTCACATGCAATACTAAAAATAAGAAAGGGCCAAAAAACCATCAAAAAACACACAAAGTCACTGTCAATATCACGTGAGAGTCATAAACGGATTTGATTGGCTCTTGAGCATTACTACGAGTATTGCTACGACCGGCCGCCGGAAAAAGATAAAATTGGTTTATGTTGACCGGCACCCACCGGCATGCGTCACCGTCACCGGCAACTATGAATGGTCTTAGGCACTTCAATGTTTTTTAAGGTGGATTTATAAACTTGACGTTCCGTTTTGCCGGTGCCGGTGACGGTGCCTGGTAGAGTTAAAAACATTGAAGTGCGTAAGACCATTCATAGTTGCCGGTGACGGTGACGCATGCCGGTGAGTGCCGGTCAACATAAACCAATTTTATCTTTTTCCGGCGGCCGGTCGTAGCAATACTCGTAGTAATGCTCAAGAGCCAATCAAATCCGTTTATGACTCTCACGTGATATTGACAGTGACGTTGTGTGTTTTTTGGCCCTTTCTTATTTTTAGTATTGCATGTGAACACAGAGCAAGTGATCGCAAGTCTCATCGTCCATTTTAGCAACAACAAAAAACAAATGATTAAAAAAAATAACACTATGAATATTGTGGTTATGTACTGTTTCTGCTAGTAGAAAAGAAGAAGACGAACGGCAGAGCGACGGAGTAACGTCAAGTTTATAAAAGGTTAATTATGTCGCTACGACCGGCAGACGGCACACGTCACGGCCACCGTCAAACAGAATACCCAACCAAAGAGTAGCATAACCAATAAGAGGCGAAAGTGGCCGCTCCGGCCTGTTCTAATTTTTTATGCGCATGTACAAGGTAAGGATTATTCCCAGCTAATTTCACAGCATTTGCAATCTGTCAAATCGTTTGTTTACTTCTAAAAAACAAGACGAACCTTAATTTTTCTTTAGTTTAAAGTGGAAAAGTGATTAGTTTCTCCTGGTTTTTTACAATTCAGAAGGGATTTCTTTTGATATTAATGTCGGGAGTAAAGAAGCAGAAGGGTGGCATATCGTGTGCTTACCCCGAAAGGAATATCATTTTTTAGATTTGCTAAGGATATCACAGGTATGTACCTATATTATAAACAAATATTGTGCTTGGAAACATAACATGTATGTTAATTTATTAGGTATTTACAGCCACGGTGATTGTAAATAAAGTTATTCCAAAAACGAAATAAGCAGAAACAGAATTCATTATTAACTAATAGGTAATAGAAAGATGTTGAATAGCTTTTAAAATGTCAATTTTGTAGTAAGGCTTGGTTTATGTTATATTAGCTACAGTTTCCTGCAATTTAGTAGCAAAACTTTTGGCTGGTTTTAAACTAAACCTAGGTTTTAGAAAATAAAATAGTATGTACGTACCCCGGTACCTACTTTTTTATTTAAAGCCTTGTCTTATATGGCTAACTGTAAATAAAATAAAAGGTTGTTCTCATTTGTACCTAAAATAAGCCACCTGGTAGCTTAGAATTGTCTTTCTTTAAACTTTTTAATAAGGGGCAGTGTTATACGAAGCACGAAAGCTAACAAATTAAATACATTCTTTAAAATCTAATTAAGTATGTATTTTTAGAAGTAAAGACTGGCTTGTCACTCGTAAGAGAGAAGAATTGCTGTATAAGGATGTCTTGGATATACATAATATTAACTACAGGGTTTGTGAGAAAAATTTTAATGAGAAGTGCATGACTAAAGGTGAAACATGTAAGACTTTGATTGCACAAGCTTTGCCCACAATGTTTTCTCAGTACAAAGCTATTGAAGCTTATCAGTGGAACACTCCATCAAGAATTATTGAACTTTCAGGTTAGTTTTTATTTAATCTTTATATCTGGGTATTTACAAATGCATTAGATTGATGGAAAAATGGTTGCCAAGATCCCTTGGTATATAAGACATCGGTCAATTCAGATAAAATAATATTTTAAATTATTACATTTGACTGCAATTTTAAGGTTTTTTTTAACTATATTCTAGGTTCCTCATCAGTAAAAGCTTTGGCTTGCCTGGAGACAAGTATAGTTTATCCAAGTTAACCATTGAGTGATGTTGCAAGTGAGTATTATTATATAATATAAAATAATGAATAGGTAGCATTTATTAAAGAAGACTTTACCAGTACAATACAAAGAAAGAGAATTAAATATAAAATTAACAAAGTGGCAAACGTTGATTCACTGATGAATACAATCAAGTAGAGATGCACAATGTAGTGATGCTTGTCATTTTAAAAACATCCAAGACTTTATGTACAAATTAGAATTCTTTATAGGCGGGATCGGGTGATATGTGTATACTGGGTAGTGTACCGCCAGACTGGACATAAGAAATCCCATGTAAATTTGGCTACCCTCAAATATTAGCTCCCCTATAAATTTTACATCAAAATTGTGTTAGACGTTTTTGAAGGTCCTTGTATAATGGACACGCACACCAAATTTTATTATTTTCTATAAGTCAAATAACAGTTAAAAATTAAATACGGCTCTGATACATACCTCAATGAAACCACCAGTAATAATTTTATTATGATAATGTCAAATGATACTAAAGTTTTTTATTAGTTTAGTAACTTGTTTTACAGTATTCAAGAACAAATAATGATTGTACTAATTTAATGTAGGCAATTACTCAAAATGAAATAAATAAAGAACTTTGAATTAGCTTATTAGAAAATTATGAATCTTGGTTGACAAGTCCATGATACAAGGACCTTCAAAAAAGTCTAATACAATTTTGATGTAAAATTATCAGGGGAGCCAATATTTCAGGGTAGCGAAATTTACATGGGATTTCCTATGCCCAGTCTGGCGGTGCACCACCCGGTATATAATCGTCCTCACTAAAATTTAAAATTATTTTGAATCATAAAAGTCATGACCCTGTAAATTTGGTTTTAAATGAAATTTAAAAATTTTTACTTTTGCTGCAGGCACATCCTGCCTTGACAGTGGGTCACACTGTAAAACTGTTTTCTTTTTAATTTTAGGCTTATCTATGACCCCACAAGTACAACTGCCAAGTTGAAGTAAATATTTAGAAGAGCTGACCTTAGAAATTGGAGGTAAGTTTTGGGTTAAAGTCATAACAATGTCGCTAATTAATCATATTTACCAACATACTAACACACTATTTAATGTCATAGACAGGTTGTTAAAAAAATTTGAAAGACATGGAAGTATTTTTTTATTAGGTAGTGGTCTAATAACTTATAGGATTTATTTTTTAGATTCAGTTTGATACGAGAACAAAAGGATCGGGGCAGTACATCATCTCCTCTATTATCCCTGTCAACAAGTACTCAAACATAAATTCTTTTGAGTTCTGAAATTCCAAGAAAAGAAAAAGTAAGGGAGCAAGTAAATTCACTAAGAATCCTAACAAAATCATACTTGAAATGAATCTTATTTATGTTAAGTAAAGAACCTGGTTATCTGTATATTATTTATTGTAATAACCTTTACTAAAATCTATTTTAACAGATTTTGAACAGTGAATGTATAATAAATTATTAATATTATAATGCACTATGTGTATGTATTTTTTTTAAATAAAAATGGCATCTTTAGGATTACAATAAAATAAAATATACTTTTTAAGAGTTTTGTGTTATTTCTCTTATAACTTTATTGGACATTGAACTACTAAGATCCGATTTATGAATGTTCGGTTTATGTTAGCCATAAGATATAACTTCTAAGGATACCATCGTTGGCTGTAATCACTGTCAGCACATTGTTATAATGGGGCTAATACCCAAATTGTCAATGTCCAACTAGTGTCAATAGCTCAGAAGTGACTGTAGTAGAGCAAAATACAAAGTACCCATGCATATATCTTATAGGTATATTAGAAATTCTTTTAACCCACTGGTCTAAGTTATCAATGTCCTGGTAGTGATACCAGCCACATAACTTCATGATGAGAATTTTTCCAACAATGGTGTTCTTACAAGTTATTTTGTAATTAGAGATACACGGGCATTGATAATTTGGACCTTACAAGCGAAATACACCATTCATAATTTTTATACTTATGTATCATTTGCTACAATATAAAAATTATCAGTAAAGTTTCTGTCTAGAGTGAAACGACGGAGATTGCTATTTAACACATACATTTATTATAAAACAGAATTTTAATTAATGCTTCACTTGATAATATCTTTCTGGTGCACCGCACAATCAAGTTCGGCAGCATAAAATGTTCAATTATAAAATTACCAAAACAGTGTAAGCATTTTTCCCCGTGTACAGTGTACACAGCACAAAAGAAGAAGAATATGATATTTTTTACTGTGTTTTAAGTTTATCAAGGTCATAGAATTTGGGTACATGAAACTTCAAAGGAACCGACAATACTTTCGTCTCTTATTGGTTATGCTACTCTTTGACCCAACGTCAAGTTTATAAATCCACCTTAAACCCCGAACTTGTTCGGAGAAATTTTGAAGGATAGCAACCTTAAATAATAAGTACTACCTGTAATAGGTAGGTTAGGTATGGTACTTAACAATATTGTAGGGAGCCCAAAACATGCAGTTTAAAGAGCACAAAAATCGATCCCCAAGGCTAAATCACTTACATGAGTAATTTTTAATTGTAATGCTGCTTGCCTATCAATTTAGATGGTATGTAGGTACCTACTTATATACAGTAAAGCGCTATGAAAATGTAAACAAAGAAAACTATCGTTTGGGGTTCTGCGATGAGATGAAGATTCATCTCTTTACTTTTGCAAGTGGGAAGTGTGCGAGATAAGACTGTGTTGGTAAGCAAGTAGATAAGGTTTTTTAAAACTAAATATTTTTTGTACATCTTCAATTCATAACCCTATTTTCAGGTTATAAGGTGTTTTCGACCATTTAATTAAGTACAATATACCTACTTATTGTATATTATTCGATAAAATCGTTGTTTGTCTAGATAGGCATTTAATACAAAACTTGTTTTGAAATGTAAATATTGATGCTACTGCCACTAGAAAACCATTTTCTCTCTGCAAGCAAATTTCTAGGAACCCGCACTAAAAGGTCAAATAAAACACGTTTTATTAATCTCGGTACCCATTTCTGCTTTATTGCTTACGGCTACAGATGATTTACGCTTTTTTAAACATAAATTATCTTGTATTAACCGCCCCAACCATATTTATTATCTAATCATTTCCTAAGATGTGACATACATTTCAAGTAAACTGCATTGTATTGTAAGCAACATATTACATATTATATTGTGTCGATTAAGTAGGTATCTTTAATTTTGAACTTCAGAGTCTTCAGCCCATATATTGTCCATTGTCTGTGTCATTGTATGATATTTTAAAACATTTTCAAATCTACAGGGCGGCCAGCTCTCAATAACGCAGGATTCGATAGCAATTAAACCACTCTTAATTTTTTTTTAAATCTGTATAAGCACGATACCTACAATTGAGAATTATACAGTAGCGGCTTGTGATGTTAGAACTAAGCAGTGCTGCATACAGACCCAGTCAGAATTGAAGGATATTTTTTTAAAAAAGTTATTACAGAAAACAACATTTTTTATGTTTTGCAAATACCTACTCCCGAACTAGATACAATAAAATTTACTTACCAAACTGCTTAAAACGCGAAAAATTATACTTTAATATATAATTAACGTCCATTTTTAATTTTTTTAAACAAACTAAATTGAAAATGACTATTCTTGCATTTTGCTCTTTAATTCGCATCTCATCCACAAGACCTCGGAAAAATATTTTTGGGAGTGTATATTTTAAATTGACAAAATTATTCTTGAATAAACGATTTTCATATGGTAAACCATCAAAAATAGTAATCTCGGTTCAAGAATACATCCACCCAGCGCGAACAAGTGTAGTCCCACTTGGCAAGAAAACGTGAATTTCATGTATAATTTTACGTCAGACTGAAAAACGTTAGAATATGAATAAACGTGTTTTCAATGTGTAAAACACGCTTAATGTTACGGTGTTCTGACGTTGGTAAAAATAACGTTACTAATTTTAACGTTTTTATAACGTGTTATATTATGGTAGAATTCTACGTTTTTGTAACATATTTTTAACTTATGAAACTAAATTTTTCCTCAGGAAAGTAGCGTATTATATCATACATTATTATTTGGGTACTTAATAAATAAACAACAAAACATTCAAGTTATGAACTTTTATTTTTTCAATTGGCCTTAGGTTACCGTATACAATTCACGAATTTTAACTTATATTAATTTAAAATCTAGTAGCTATATAGTAAAAGTTTTCATTTTTTTGTTTCTTCAACGGTTCGCGGCATACCTGAAGTGGTCCAATATTATTTTTTCCATCGAGTACTCACTAGTTCCTCCAAACTGAACTTGCGCTATTTCTAAATTAAAAACGAAACATTTTTTAAATATTGTTCCAACAACCTAATTACACGAGATATTACATTACATAGGAAACATTTTCAAGGGTCCTCAATAGTAATAAAGAACTACAATAATCATTTTTGTAGAGGTTAAAGTGTAGAATCTAGAGAACTATTCAATTAAAGAAAAAAATAGAGTGGCGTATCTTGTTATATATTTGGAATTCTTCAAAAGGCTGCCCTTCAAGCGTTTGTGGTAAAGAACAAAAGAACTCGTGAAATATATAATGAATAAACAACAGTTATTTCATGAAGACTAAATCATAAAAGTAAGAACAACTTACGCTTACAATAAACGAAAACTCAAAAAACTTAAAAGAGATTCGGTGCTATCCAAAATTTTCACCAAAAACTGCTCCTTCCACTATACCTACACTCACAACACAACGACACAACGTCAAACGTCTATGAGAGACTTGACAATCGCCAATCGCTGGGTTTTAGGCGCGAAATTTAAAAATGTTAAGATAAAGTGAAAAATAGGTTACTTATTTCGACGTTATAAAACATAACGCAAATTAAATGTTTTATAAGTAACGTTACTTTTATTTACATGAAATTAATGTAAAAATGTAACACAAATTAGAACGTGAACAAAAATTACATTAAAATAACAGTATTAAAAAAAGATCACGTTTTTAAAACGAAGTTTTTGGTAAAGGGAAATAACATTACCATTTTCACGTAAAAATAACGTTTTTTCTCAAAATATGTCAAGTGGGGTACGGATATTAAGAAAATATGGCACTCTGATTGGTCAGCTCAAGGTCTCAAACGCTAGATTACTACCCGAGAAAAGCAAACGAGAAGCGACAAAATCCCAAGTTTAGCATTGATTAAATGGGGACCAAATTATATGTCCTTCACCTTGAAATTTTGACAGTTTGCCGGGTTATTACACTAAAACGATGAAGTAAATGCTTTACACTGCAATAAAAAATGTGGGTACCTAGTAAGAAGTACCTTTTTCATGAATATCTTCTGTGTTTCATGTAATTTACTCTCCAGCAAATTTCGTAAAATCATAAAAAAATTAAATTAAATAAAAATATTTTTGAAATGTTTTATTGATTGTGCGTTACTTAGTGATAGTACATTTTAGGAAGGGAATGAAATAGTATAATAATATTACCTACCAATATTGATAAGAAGCCTATTACACACGATTTCGAAAATTACGGTACGAGCGTTAGCGAAAATTGCCCTTGTTAATACAGACATTATAATATTACGTAACTATTTTGTTTAAACAAAATAAGTTGTATATTTCGGAAAACCCTATGATTTTTTTTTATAATGTATATCTATTACTACTGACTCTTTGCTTATTTTACCTGATCTACGCGTAGAAATATGATATTATTCAATAAAAACTACTAAATGAGGATAAGTACTTGTGCTTTCAGGAATATTTTCCGAAAAAACACAAGATCTGCTAGGAAAATAAAAACATGTTCTTTTAGATTAGTTTGATGTTTTCTCCTTCCCGTCGCCTTTCCTTAAAAAGGTACTTGTTGTTATACATTTAATATCAACTTCACTTGAATAACATAATAAATAATGGTAGGTCTTTTCCATATACCTTTCACGTAATAAAATACAGCAGATATATACAACAAAATAAATATAAACAAATGTATCATTGCAGTGCAAATGTACCTACTGTTCAGGATCCTTTGGAAATATAAACATGCTATTCCTTGACCTTCTTTTGAGTGACACCCTCGAAACGCATAGGTATTACCAGGCATAGTTTTATAATAGCACACCACTCACAAAAACAAACAGTTAAACAATACACTTCTTTCAACAAAAACAACTAAACTCGATAACGATAACTCATCGACTACCGGACTAACGCCTGAAACACGGCCGGCTTAAACTTATGACAGTTGGCCGGGTTACCTCCCACTACATTGATTTCGCCAAATGTCATATTGTCGCTTCTCGTTGTTTGCTTTTCTCAGCTACTACCCCAATTTTTCTAATTGCGCCGACATCGATCTAATTCGAAACGAAACCAGTTCTAACTGGTTAGTGGTTAGCGCGAGCACTAATCTGAGACTTTTCGCTTAACGAGGGGCAGTTAGAAAATATTCTGTTTGAGTGGTCGCGTCTGATGAAAGCAATTATTTTGTTGTTGATATTCTCATTCCAGTAATTTATAAAACTTTAACGTTTTTAAGAGAACTAAAAAACAACACAATTTTTTAAATAAAATGGAACTTTTATTTAAACACCTAACTGTACAAGGAAAAATCCATCAAATACTATGAAATTTATTTACGGTTGCGAATAAATAACTCTTTCATCCTTTTTATATTTACGGAAAATATTGAAAGACAAAAACGATTATAAGTTTTTGTTAAATCGGCATATAAATCAATATTGTTTAGAGAATTTTTCGGGAAAATTAGAAATTCTTGCGGAAATGCAAGAAATCCGACATCGATACAGTTTTCGAAAGCAGCTAAAAAAAAAATTGCCTCAAATTTCTTTAAGGAATAGAGGGAACTAACTACTCAAACGATATTTTTACTAAATATTTCACCAGATATTTCAGAAAAGTACAAAAATCTAATAATCGCCCCTAAAACTAATTCATTAAAAGTGTACACTACTGACTACCGGGATTTCGATAAACCTGAAGAAATTGGCTTGGTATATGTGGAGGAGAGGATTGTAAGATATACAGTGTGTCCACGGATTGACTATCGAAGAGGAAAAACTTTTTTATTTGTGGGTTTATGAAAAAAAGTTATTTTTCATAAAAACTCCTGCTTGTTCTCAAACGACCAAAAAGCATATTATTTTTTTTAAATTTATATACCGGGTGTTCAGAATTTAGAAAAATATGAAAAAAGCTAAGAACAAAGTACCCTTATGTGTAAAGATAGGATAAAATATAATTAGTAAAAGTTGTTGTGGTTGAAAACCTACGTCTCATTACCAAGTTTTGACTTATTAGCTGAATGTACAGAGACCGGCAAAAAGTTCCAACTCATAAAATATGATTAGAAGGTATTATTCTGTAAAATTTTTATCTTTATACGAGGAATTGTCGAGAACGGCTAAGTAACTACCCATATTATTAAAAAATCAATACGTTTTAAAATAAAACCGTGCACTATTCATAATTAAACGAATTTATTAGAGAACGAATGAAGAGTAAAAAATTTTCTTAAACAAATGTAAGTGAAAAAAGGCAGGTTACCAGCAAAAAAAAAACTATTCAAAGGTTTCTCCGCCAACCTTCTCGCATCGTTGGACTTTCTTAATAAATGCTTTATATGCGTTTCGTATCTCTTGCAGTGGGATAGCTTGAATCGCTTCTTTAATTCTAATTTTTAAATTATCAAGATGAGGTTCCAATTATTGAGATGCATACACTTTCTGGGTAAGGTAGCCCCACAAGTAAAAATCCATTATTGTAAGGTCGGAACTTCTTGGCGGCCAAGGGATTGGTCCATATCTCCCAATCCAGCGCTCCGGAAACTGTCGATTCAAACATTCCCGCACAATAACAGTGGAATGCGCAGGATGACCATCTTGTTGAAAATATGCAGTTCGCCTGTTAATAAGTGGCATATTATTTAAATAATGAAAAAAAATTGTATTTAGCATTTTTAAATAACTATGCTGATTCATATTTGCTTCAAAGAAGTACGGTCCAATTATTCCGTTGTACGTGTAACTGCACACCAAACGTTAACTTTCTTGGAGTACTGTCTTCTGCAATGAATTCGAAAATGGGGATTCTCAGTTGACCAGTAACGTAGATGTTGGGAACTAACCACTCCATTAGTTGAGAAAGTAGCTTCATCGGAAAAAATAATATGAAAAAAGTTTCTATTTTGTAAGTATTTCTGACCAACCCATAAACAAAAATCAAGTCTTTTTGCATCATCATTTGCTTCTAGAGTATGAACAAATTTAGGTTTATATGGCCTGACTTTATTAGCTTTAAAAATTATTTGCAAATATGATTTACTAATGTTTCCAATTTGGGATGCTCTGATCCTTAGCGATGTTTTGGAAAAATGCCAAACGGAATCCAGCGCAATAGTTGCCCCAACATTTTCTTCTTCATTGATAGGAGTTTTCTTCTTTTTAATATTTAAAACGCTTCCTGTTCTTCTAAATTTTGAAACAATAGATTTAACTGATATTCGATTAATGGTAAGATTTGGCCATTTCTCATTAAACATTCTTGTTACATACGAGTATGAGATATTTTCTCCTAAACCATAACATTGGACAATAAATACTTTTTTGTACAACTGTCAAAAAAAGTTGACATTTTTTCATCGCTATCGATACGTAAACCTTTTGTTTTTTTAACAGTGAAAAAAAGACTTTTTTTCACGGTGAAAAAAAGACTTTTTTTAACTGGAAAAATGATTTACAAAAAAAACGATAAAACATTACTTTTTAAAAAATGTATTGAATTTTTTTGTACAAATTTACTAATTAATTACCAACTACCAAGAAATCTCATTTGTTACAATAATAATTGATGGTGAAGTTCGAACAATTGCTTCCAATATTAATTCCCGAAGCTAGTCCACCTTGCTGCTGATCAGAAACGCTAGATATTCCTTGAAAAGTTGAGTCCACAATTGTATCAGTTATATTGATTTGTTTGGAAGTAGAGGAACAATTTAATTTATTAGAAATATCAATTTTATTACTCAAACTATCTTCTATATATCCTTCTGCTATGGCGGCAGATTTCCAACCACCGTGGCGTTTTATAGATGTCATGTTACCCCCTGCATTGGCTAAGAGAGTTGCAGAACTCCTCCTAAAACAGTGACCTGTGTAGCTCTTATGCAATTCTTTTCCCAGCCATTTTGCAAGCAAGCTAGGAATTTCCCCTATTTTATTTATTCCCACATGTTGGTCAACACATTTTCCTCTTGAATATTTTAAAAATAATCTCTTTTTGTGTGTATGGGACGGCCTTAGTACTCTATACTTGCGATATATCTCAATATAATCAGAATTTGAAACGGTAAACATTCTTGGGCAATAGGTCTTTGTATCCGGTATTTTAACAATCAATATAGACCCGGTATCTTCAATGTCATCAATAGTTACCTTCAATAATTCTTCACTGCGACAAGCACCGCTGATTCCCAAAATTAACGCAACCTACAATTAAAAAAATATTGAAATTACTGAAATAATACAAAATTTTGATCATCTGTACCTTATAAAGTAAATTTGTTTCATCAGCTTCTTGAATGAATTTATTAATACCGTCTCTCGATAAAACTTTAGATTTCTTCCCTCGGTATCCGACGTTTTTGTTTTTAATAAAAGGCACCAATTTTGAAAACTTCTTTATATCAATATTTTCTTTAACATTCAATGTACTCTTCAACATTGAGTAGACACTCCATAAAGTAGAAGGTTTTACAGTTTTTGATTTCTCCTCAAAATAGCATATAAGTACCTTTTCAGACACTTTTTGTATATTTTTCTTGCCGCACCATTCACGGAATTGGTTATAATTTTTCTCGTATATAAATTTTGATTTCGCC
Organism: Polydrusus tereticollis; assembly: GCA_963920685.1. NCBI lineage: Eukaryota > Metazoa > Arthropoda > Insecta > Coleoptera > Curculionidae > Polydrusus > Polydrusus tereticollis. Next base: position 142,531,375 of record OY987328.1, read on the forward strand.
GGTAACATGTTAGCTATAGCCGAATTTGCTATATCGGCTATATCTGAAGGAATCTCGCTATCACTATCGTAATCTACATACATTTTAAGTACTTATACTATTTATTTAAAAAATTGCAATAAATATGAACAGCTATCAACGTATGACAACAAAACAAGCAACGTGCCAACAAACCATTTCTATAGTAACGACAGGGCTGTTAACTTGATTATGTGAAATTATATGGTAAAATTTTTATTATAATATACAATTTTACCGATTAATTCAAACTTTCAGTTGTACAAAAAATGTTGTTTGTATTTCGTTTGTGAAATTCGTGTTTTAATGGCACATTCGAGAGAATTTTTCGCCTCGACCTGCGGTCTCGGCAAAAAATTGACACTCTCATATGCCATTAAAAAAACACTCACTTCACGCACTTAATACAAAAATAACTATTTGTTCTAACGTTACCATTTTTTTTCACTGTCATAAATTGAGCAATATGACATTGACAACATTTTTAATTTGTTAAATACGTCGCGCCGCGATGACAATCGTCCATTGTCATCGAAACGTATACTTTAAAGATTTTACAGAAGAATAATACCTTCTAAAGACTAACTAATTTGCAAGATGCGTTAATTTAAATCAAATCATATTTTATGAGTTTGAGCTTTTTGCCGGTCTCTGTACAGGGTGATTGTTTATATTTTACTCGATGGATATCTCGGTTACTATTGGTCTTACAGAAAAGTTTAAATTAGCAATTTTGAAGTACTTTTTATGGGCATTCAGAATCCGCCATCGGAAAAAACAAAAAAGCATCAGAAACTTAAAATTTTCAAGTCACCTGGTATTTTTTAAATGGAACACCCTGTATTTTATATTTTTAGTCGCTAGATATCGTTCTCCTGAGTTCAAATATATATAGTTTATTATGGTTATTTTTGTTAGTTTACGAAAAAAATAGACTTTTTCGTATAAACCTAAGACAGCGGTGGAAGGCCATTTATACGACCATGCTGATTTGTTTTTATCAAAGTAGCCATGGATAATAAAACAAAGAAATATTGTTTAATTTTATTATTAACTATTCATTAAAGTAGTTGTTCAAAATGGCCCGCATTTACATTTACACACAAACGATATCTTTTCTTTAAATTTTCTATAGATCCTCGTAAAATTTCCGGCTGGTTGTTGAGATTATTAATTTCTTCTTGTATTTTGAGTTGCATTTCTTCGATAGTTCGGGTTCGGTCCATATAAACTTTTGATTTTAAATACCCCCATAAAAAAGTGTCCAAGGGGGTTAAGTCTGGACTGTTGGGAGGCCAGGAAATAGTTCCGTTCCTGCCAATCCATATATTATAATTTGCATTTAGGTATTGTCTAACGGCTAAAATGCTATGAGGTGGTGCCCCGTCCTGTTGCCATATTAAGTTTCTAAATAAATTTAAAGGTAATATACTAATTTCTTCCTCAATGTCATTTTCAAGGAGCTCCAAGTATCTAATACCTGTTAAGGACCCATTATAAAATATTTTGCCGACAACCCGATTGTTTATTATACCGCACCATACACTTATCGACTCTCGACCAGATCTTTTTATTTCTAAAGTTTTTTTTGGATTTTCCGCTGCCCAAAAATGTAGGTTCTTTAAATTAGGTGGTGCGGCCGTGTTGAAATTCGATTCGTCGGTCCAAAGTATACGATTAAAAAAATCTGGATTTTCTTCTAAGTGACGCAACATAACTCTACAATATTCTAAACGCTTTTGTTTGTCCATGTGAGATAGATTTTGAACCTTGGTAAATTTAAAGTCGTGCATATGATATTTTTTTAAAGTTTTTTGCACTTTCCAATAAGAATATTGCATGTCTCGACTACAATCCCGTATGGATTTCATTGGACTTTCTAAAAAATTTAATTTATTTCACTCGCCTGATAAAAAAAGTATCAATTAAATATATTACCTTGAAAATATAGAAGTATATCTAATTCTTGATCTTCATTTAGTCGAACAATTTTGGGTTTTCGTTTCAACGAACTGGTATTTCTAAAACGCTTATACAAGTTAACAAATGTTTTCTCACTAGGAGTTCTCCTGTTACGATAAATTCGTCCATATTCTTGACGCGCCAAGCGTTGATTTTGATTACTTTTTATAAAAACTGACACAATATTAACTTTTTCTACCTCAGAATATATCATTGTCGACAGCTCTTAAATTAAATGGAAGATAAATAGCTGTCAAAAAAATAAATTTCTTTTGTTTTATTACCCATGGCTACTTTGATAAAAACAAATCAGCATGGTCGTATAAATGGCCTTCCACCGCTGTCTTAGGTTTATACGAAAAAGTCTATTTTTTTCGTAAACTAACAAAAATAACCATAATAAACTATATATATTTGAACTCAGGAGAACGATATCTAGCGACTGAAAATATAAAGTATATATATACAAGTATTGTAGCGCTAACTGTGTTAGCCAAATACGGCCTTATAGTATAAGGTTTTAAATCAGATGGCTAGGAAATATTTTCCTAATTAGTATGTTATATTTATCTACTCCATCTGACAAGTAAAGGATTTTTTAAAGATTTTTATAATGAAACAACATTAATCGACAAGTTATACATTTTTATTATACGTCGTATTTAGACAACCGTCGATGACGTTAAAGGTTATAATACAGTCCTGCAATATTGTGTCAAGATATCCTTAGCGCCTGTATTGGACAGTTTAGGAATTTCCTTTAAGCACATGGTGTTTATTTGTCCCATGCTTCAAGCGCATATGTAAATTATACATCAATGCGCATTGCAGGACCCTGCGGCCGAATGCTGAAGTCGTCGTCACGATGACACAACTTTAAAAATGGCGTAGTTGCTGATGCGGCAAAGATATTTTAAATTAAATTGGCTTAAGATATTGCCAAAGTTAGGTGTGCCTTTCCTCGTTCGTAACTACGCCAGTTTTCATCATCATCATCATCGTGACGACGACTTCTCTGTATAACATGGTAAATTGGGGGTAATTCTAAATCAGCAAAAAATGTTAACCTCCAATAAGTGGCATTGTAACGGTAAGAATCTAAAAATGAAAGAACATAAAAAAAACACGTCGACACTATTTTTGGCCTTCTGAACGAACCTTAGATGCTTTATCAAATGTGGATGTACATTTTTCACTGCGTATAAAGTAAGGCACAAAAATATCAAGCAAATAGCCTTTGACTTTAGATTCAACCAGAATCCTATCTTCTCCTACGTCCAAACTAATTTCCTGTGAAGAAATCTACAGAAAACATATTTACATTATTATTACACAACATGTTTCAACAACTTACTATATCTGGAAACTTAAATTCTCCAGTCAAACAGTTCGATCCGATCTTCTTCTTGTAAAGTCTAAACTCAGGTTTCTTAGTAGTAGTAGTTTCCACTGAGGATATTGTCTCTATAACAACATTTTTCTTTTGTTCGTTATCGCCGGTTAATTCTTGAATTAACGACTTATTTTCATCAAGTTTCCCCATTTCCTCATCTATTTCTCTTTGCTGAATTTTATGAGTTTGGAGGGTGCCATAAGCTCTCCTATTTTGGAGAATAATTTTTTCATCGACACAAATAAGACCTAAAAAAATTCCAGATATGAGAGAGGTGTGACCAAAAATGATAGAAGTGCTCTTCTTACCATATTTATTCTCCAGACCTTGAAATACAACCGCCATGAAAAAGTTTTTGAAGGATTGTTTTGTTTCAATTTTTTGAAAGAATGTTGGATGAATGGCGATGTCAACTGCCTTGGCCTCGTTTCCTTTTTTGTCCTTCTCTGATCTGATATCACCAATACTCATTGGAACTCTAAAAAAAAGTGGATTGGACTTTTATTCTAATTTATTATATAAATCGTACAAATAATTTAAAAACAAAACAACAATTTCTGTTGCTAGTGGCTATAATGCAATTTAAGTTTCCTAATAAACCTGCTTTCCTTCCTATTATTTTTAATATTTACGGGTAAATTATTATACACCGTCGACGCTTGTGAAATCGGTTTATACAGGTTGGCCGTTTAGTGTGGCAAAGCCGTTTGTATTTATAATACGCAAAAAATGTTAATATAAAAGTTAAAGGACAGTAAGCGAGTTATAACGTAAAATTATTTTTGACTCTATAGGGGTAGCTCAACAAAGAGGAACAAGAATTTTCTTTTTTTTTTTAATAAGACACCCTGTATATTTTTGCACTTTTAAATTTCCCTCGATATTCCGCGTATTGTGGAAACATAGTTTTTAATTATTTTGCAATGTTCCCAAGTTATTAAAAATTTTGGAAGAAAAAACTTGGCACCTTAAAATTTGAAATATAATTGAATTAACTCGAGATATTCGAAACATTCTCGAGGGTATCAAAGATAAAGACTAATTCAATATTTAAGACTCCAGAACATTCCATATTTTGTACAGGTTGTGCTCTACAAACGTGTACTTTTCACATTTTAAAATTAATTTACTCTTTTTTTTTCAAATGGAATACCCTGTATTTTAATATTTTATCTTGTAAAGTTTTTTGCCCTCTACAACTTTTGTTAAAAGGTTCATTAGGTATTTTTGCTCATTTTGGCCTAATATTTTTTTTTAATAAAAAGTCTGAGAAAAATTTTTTTTTTAATTTTATTTTATAGTTAGCCATGACAGACAAAAGCAAATAGCAAAAGTAATAGTACTAGTTATTTATGCAACTAGTGCAAAAAGTAGCTGTTTATTGCACAAAGGCATACATTTATTATAATAAGTGTGCCGTGTGCAATAAACAGCCTTTTTGCACATGTTGCATACAATATTTTTTCTATGATCGAACCTATTTTATATAAATTATTTATCATCAATGCCCGGTCCATCTCCAATTAATATTAGCAATTGCACTTATTGTCACATAACCATAAACACACATTCCAATAAATAACCACTTTCTAATGTTGTACAAGTGTAATTTTTGTATACTTCGTCTTTTCATTTTGTAACTTAATAATATTAAATAAAATAAGTTTTGCCGAATTTAGGGTTTGTTTATATTTTCAAGCAAAATAAAATTGTCTTGTCTTCTTGTCTTGTCTTGCTTGTTTATGGCTTTGCTACTAGGCAATTGCCAGCTCGCTTCGTTTGAGATCCCCAGCTGTCTGGCTCTGAGCCATGTAGGGAACTCCGGATTTTTCCTTCAATTTGGATTCTTCCTTAATCTGTATAGCTTAAAATCGGATTAATTATATTTTAACTATTGTTTATTCATTTCTAGAGGAAAAATTGTTAGTAGCACAACATATGGAAGCAGGATACATAAAAGCACACTAAACTACATGGGAATATCTAGGAGGGAAGTAAGGGAGGTATATAGTTGAGCTTTCATAATTTTAACTTATTTCAGTTAACAAAATGCATGATTATTTCAATCGTTTCATCGTCAGGAACAGACAGAATGTCAGACATCGATAAGGGCGAAATTTTTTTTTTAAAACCAGTTTTTCATATAAATCTCCATTTGGTCTTAGATATATAGGACATTCAAAAAATATGTGATTCAAGTCATCTATAACCCCACAGTCACATAGAGGATTATCTTTTATTTTAATTCTGTAGAGATGAGAAAAATGTACAATAATAAAAGAAATAAGTTTGGTTAGGTTTCTTGGAGCTTTGTTCAGCATAATGTTCCATTGTCAGTTTGTCAGGGTTTAAAAGTACTATTAAATGTTTTTGATTAAACGGTCTTTTGTTACAGTCTTCGTTTGTTGTTGGATATTATGTTGCTAAATGTCTCTTAAAATTTTTCTTTTAGTAAATGTATAATAAATAAGCAATAAATAAGGGTAAAAGTTTTGAGGAACTTATTCTTAAAAGCACAGGATTGTAAACTGTAGTTTACAATTTTGTGGTAAAAGTTTTGAGGAACTTATTCTAATTGACTGAGGAATAGGCAACCAACGGCCCCAACGCCAAGTTAAGTAGGCTGTGGTTAAGTGTCGTTTCGGTGGGTTGTGGTGAATATAGGCAACCAAGAAAACACTTTATTGCACGCGTGCAATAATGTATTTTTATTGCACGCGTGCAATAAAAGCTAACTTTTGCCATAAGACGGTGACTACAAAAGTTGTCCCTTTTTGCATGATCGCAGAAAAAATTTTATTAAGATGTCATTGTCATTTTATTTCTTACGTTTTATCAAGTTTATATTGTGACAAAAATGAATTATTCAAATGTAGAAATGATCGATATGATTTATGTTATGGGTGCTAGTGATAAAATGCTTTATTAGCTAGAAGAATTTATCAAGAACGATACTCAGAGCGAAGACACCCTGAAAGGCTTATGGAGAGATTTGAAATTACAGGAAGTGTGGCTTATAAAAAAACTGACCGAAGAAAACGGGTATACACCGAATAAAATGAATTCAACGTTCTGGTAAGTATTACTGAGAATCCTCATATTGGTTAGCTCAACTCAAACAAATTACATCCTTACCACGTCCAGTTGCTGCAAGAGCTTAATTATGAGAACTATGGTAGGCGACTTGAATTTTGTGCATGGGCGCAAAATAAAATAAGGGAGCAGCATAATTTTGCGCATTTAGTTTTTTTTTGCGACGAAACTATTTTTTTTTTTTTTATTTTACTTTTTTACGGTTCGTCGGCGTATCTGAGGCCATCTAGAACCGGTCATCGACCGTACGGTTTTTAATCGTGCGGTCTACCGACTGGGGAGTGTGAAACGGCACCTTCATCCTACGAGATATCCGATCCCATCCGGCCTGTCCGGCGTGAATAGGATGGTTTTGATGTCGATTCATTTTACACTCTTCCCTAAGACAAGAGCACGCGGTGTTTCCCAAGCGGTCACCCATCCAAGTACTAGCCGCGCTCGACACCGCTTAACTTCGGTGATCTGACGGGAACCGGTGCTTTAGGTGTCGCTAGGCCATTGCCCGCGACGAAACTACGTTCCATAAAAATGGCAACATCAATAGACATAATTTTCATTATTATGCCACAACAAATCCTCATTTTGTTAGATCTAACTCACAAAACAGATGGTCCCAAAACGTTTAGGGAGGAATTATAGGAGACTACGTAGTTGGTCCACATTTTTTCGAGGGAACTCTAACGGGACAGATCTATTTGGAGTTTTATCCAAAATGATTTACCACAGCTTATTGCCCATATAGTTCAACATAGTTCAAGAGCGCATAGTTTCTTCATGATTAGGGAATTCTTAGATGAAACTTATGGTCAGCAATGGATTGGAAGAGGAGGACCTGTATCATGGCCAGCTAGATCGCCGGATATGACAAAAATGGATTTTTCTATATGGGGATTTGTTAAAGATCAGGCGTACAAAGTGTCTTTGACAACTAAATAAGACAATCATGAAAGTTCGCATAAGAAATTGTTTCCAAGCGATTACTCCCGAAATATGTCGCAATTTAAGCAAAGAATTAGAAGATCGTGTCCAGAAGTGTATAGAGGCTAATGGAGGACACTTTGAACATTTGATTAGATAGTTTATGTAAGCAGTTAAATAAACTGATTAAAGCACCTTAAATAAATGAAATTAAAAAAAAAAAAACATTTTTTTAAAAATAATATTACGCCAAAATGAGCAAAAATAACTAATTAACCTTTTAACAAAAGATGTAGAGGGCAAAAAACTCTACAAGATAAAATAATAAAATACAGAGTATTCCATTTGAAAAAAAAGAGTAAAAAAAAAAAAAAACAGTGACAGTAAATAAGTTTAAACGGCTACGCCGCCTAGACTAAACAATTAATAATATTAATAATAATAGTTGTACATGCCCCCTTCAGTTAAGACTATGACATAATATAATTAATCCTAGGTACCTATTTAATTTTTTCGACCTGTTCGATTTCTTTATTATTTATTACTATATTGGGATTTCTAGTTATTTTATTTTTTTATTTAAAATACACGTACTTCGTCTTGTCAAGGTTAATCCTTAGTTTATCACGTACCAAACTTATATATACAACTTTAGATCAGTATTAACTTTGTGCTCTAAATCTTCTATTTTTCTGCGCTATATAGTAATACAGTGTCGTCCGCGAAAGTGTAGTGCTGGGTTTCGAGTCCAGCAATTCTTAAGCTTAAAACACAGAATCAGTAAAGAAAGAGTCCGAGGATAGAGCCCTGGGGTACATCTAATTTTACGTATTATTTTCTATTTATTAGAAACGTTTCCAAGAGATTTATTAATGGTTCTCGAAATTCCATATGTTTTAATTTATCTAGTAGCACCTCTGGACTTACTACATCGAAGGCTTTTCTTAGGTCGACAAACACTGCACTTACTATTTTGTGGTTATCTAGCTCTGTTGAACTATTGTTAATTAAATCTTTAATTGCTTTTAGTATTGAGCTGTCTTTAATAAAGCCATATTGAAAAGGATCAGTATTTATATATTTTTTAATAAAGTCTAACATTCTTAGTTTTATTATTTTTTTAATTATTTTTGAAGAATACACTAATTATGCTTATTGGCCTATAGTTATTTTTATCCTGCTTGCTACCATATTTATATATAGGACTTATTTTTATGACTTTGAGTTCATCAGGAAAGCTACCAGTGACCAGATTTCTTAGAATAGGTATTAATAAATCACTTAAATTTCGAATATCCCGAGCCGTAATCTGATTATGCCCAGGGGCAGAATCCGACTTTAGTTCTTCTTGCTTTATGTTAATGACTTAACAAGTATTAATGTTACGGGTAGATTTACGCTATTTGCAGATGACTCTACCATACTTTGGACAGGAAAAAATACCGAAGAACTCGAGATGGCTATCCAGAATGACATGGTCAAGGTGAAGGAATGAACTGATGCAAATCTCTTGTCGCTAAATATTTCTAAAACTAACGTGCTTAATTTTAAATGCTGTCTTAGGGAAGTATGTCTAGGGAGCCAGATTGTGTCCAAGAATAGTGTAAATAAATTTTTGGGAAAATACGTGGATGACAGACTGAAGTTTGAAGCACTCATGGTATACCTTAGCAAGAAACTGGCATCTAATTGTTATGCAATAAGAGTTATTTCAAAAGGTCTGGATTTGAATGCTTGGAGGAGTGCATATTTCTCGCTCATATAGAGTCTCATTTAAGATACGGAATCTGCTTTTGGGGCAATTGCCCCAATTATCTAATAAATAGTAAGAGAATACTACTTGGCAAGTGGTAATCATAATATGACATATAAATATGTATACATGTGAGAACTTTGTTCTCAAGCCACTTGCTGAGACCTTATACAATAAGGATTAACCAAATTATGCTAAAACAGCTATTCTCTGGGCTACATGCCCCAACGAGCGCTGAATTAAATAGCACAATTTGGCGTATTTTGACTAACACTGTTAGTACTAAAATACAGACTCAGATTGCAGAAACTACCGGGAAAGAAAAGAATGAGTATAAGGTCTCAGCAAGCGGCTTGAGAACAAAGTTCTCACATGTATACATATTTATATGTCATACCCCAATTATCTTTTTAATGGACTGTATCGTCTGCAGAAAAGAGCCATCAAGTATATGTTTAAAGCAGGAATTATAGACCCTGGAAGACCGTTGTTTTTGGCAAATAGAATTTTAACATTACCATGCTTATTTTTGTTGGAAACTTGCTGCTTAATTTTTAAAAAAATTTACATTGATATTAACTCTGCATCAGTGTACAACACCCGCCAAATATATAAGATAAACTTACCCATTCCTACTTCTAGTTTAACTAAAAACTCCATAGTTTATAATAGTAAAAAGATATTTAATCATCTCCCTTTGCACATAAGAAAATCTAATTCTGACAGAGGATTTAGAAACCAAGTAAGGGCCCTGTTGGTTTCAAAGGCATATTACTCGGTGGACGAATACTTTGAAGACGTCCTTATTTAATTTGAGAATTGATTGCTGTTTTGTTCTCTTGTATGCGAAATTACTATGATTGGCTGTGCACTGTCATATATTATGTTTATAGTGTTTCTGTTCTTTTTAAATTTTATTTTATGCTTATTATTGCTTAATGACTGCATATATTATTTTTATATTGTTCCTGTTCATTTTTAATTTTATTTTATGCTTGTTATGCTTGATGACTGCTTATTGCCTGTATTGGGTTTAGTTTTTAAGGTTTAATGTAATATATTTATTCTTATTGTCCTAGACCGCTTTGTCAACGAGAATTATCTTCTGACAATAAAGCATATTTTGAATAGTTCTGCAATAACTTTCATCATCATCCGTTGGTGTTACAAACAAACTATTCTCGCAGTTAATTTCTTGAAAATTATTTATATTATTTTGTAAATCTGGGCTCAAGCTTTGAAATTTTCTGTTTATATCCTCAACAAATTTATTGTTTACCTACTTCAAAAAAATGCCTAATTAATACATTGATTATATCTACAGGATTAGTAAGCACGATGTTGACCGCCTCGGTGGCCGAAGTGGGTAAAGCGCCGGAAACGGCGTGAGCCTGCTTTCGCGCTGCTCGAGTCGAGCGGGTTCGAATCCCGCTACAGTACGCTCAAATAAAAAAAGTACTGGGTTTGGTTGTTGTATGTGTGAGTGCAGGTACTTCTGACTAACGATTTATCGGAATCGAAACCGCAGGATCATGCTCCTATAGCAGCGGATCTTTAACCCGAGACTTGCCTCGGTTACGGGCTGTGTGGGCAGGCTGCTGTAGGAGTGTGATTCTGTGGGGGGATCAGGATGGTGGTTGGTTGGAAAGCGACTGCGCGTGGTTCGGATCCCACGATAAACAGTAGGTCCCGTCTGGCTGACATTACCCAGACGTAAAATTACCGTGGGCGGGCTTAGTAACGAATAACTAGGGGATACAATAAGTCTGTAAAAGGCTGCGGTGTCAGGACGTAAGTGCCGACCTAGTTATTTAAGAGTAATCAATCAATCAATCAATCAAGCACGATGTTTTGTTGTTGTTGTTTTAATAAAGTCAGTAATGAAAGGCCACTAATTTTTTGAGTCACTTTCTATTTTTTCCACCTACTTTTAAAGATTTTTAATATTTTTATTTTATTTTTAAGAGATTTAAATTTACTTTCACTTATTGGATTCTTTTTTGACACATTCTTCCGTTATCCAAGTGTTAGATTCTTTGGCTTTAATTTCCCTAGTATATTCACACTGTGCTTTTCACCACTGAATAGCTGTTATTGGTTGTTGAAAAGTGTTTATGGTGTAAACAAATTTCTTTAAACTTGTTGTGATTTATGCTTTTTACTTTATAAGTAGTCTTTGGTTTGTATATTTGTGCTTCTTTGGTTAGAGTCATGAATATCTTTCTATGAGGTGGTTTTCATTAATGTTGATTGTACAGTTTTGCTTGTTTTGCATACTTGGGAGTACATGATCTATAATGCTTTTTCTGTTTAGTGATACTCTAGTTGCACTTTTATTTTTACTTTATTTTATTAGCAATAGTAAAGTTATTCTGGTTTATAATGTTTTGTAATTACTTATTAAATTTGTGTCGAATTGAAACAATGGATTTTTATGGAATTCTCTATAGGTTAGTTCAGGTTATAGGATTATGTCGTTCGATCAACAATCAAAAATATATACCTGTAGTTACTGGCATCCTCTGATTCAATAATCTCGACCAGTTCTGCTTCAGTTATATCTTTAGCTGGGGGTATAGCGTCGGTTGTACAAATATTAACAAACACTTTGGTGTCGGTTCCATCTTCTTTGGTTTTTACGCAAAGTCCTGAAAAAAATATCCTACGTTAATGTAAATATATTGCGAAAATAATTCACGAATGTTTTAACAATTGAATTTAAGGAAAGTATCCATATTTCTGTTAGTTTCTGTAAGTTAGGTAATTTTGGACACCAGCCTAATTTGGATTTCATTTATAGTTCGGTATCTAAACGAATAGGTAAGTCTAAAGGACGGCCTGAAAACTCTATGTTGGGTAGTGTAGTAAAGTGTAGTAAAAAAAAAACTAGTAAATTTTAACTTGAACCGAACCTACATGAAAAACAAAAATAAGCAATCCTAAAACAAAAAAGAAAATCGTTGAAAATGCCCAAGGTAAATAAAGAACGAATAATTGTTTCATAAAAATGCTTCTTATGGGCTCATAGAGAATGAACCCTTGGGCATTTTCTCACTAGCCTCGACGCCTAACCGAAATAATTATCATTCATAAGGGTAGCTTTAGCCTACGTAGTCTTTCAAATGAAAATATTATTACCCTTTTATTACCCGATTAGTCATTTCCTTGATATATTTTCCGTAACAATGCTAATTTACTCTAAAAAGCAACAAAGTCATGTAACACCCAATCGCGTTTTCATTCATAAATATATTATATAATTACAAACAGTTAACAATGAGAATCGAGGCTTTGTATGTTTGTCCAGCTTTAACGTCGTCTTTTACAAACAAACCTTGACGCTTTTCAGTTTGCAATACAAAAGCAAATATGCTTTTATTGTCTTCTTTAATACTTCATGATTTCGACAGTTTTTGAAATCCGATGTTTTTTAATGAACTTTCATTTTATACGAATCTTAGTCACAAGTAACAACTGTGTCTTGGTATTGAATTATCTCATTTATTATACCATATCAAGAACAGTCATTATTGACTTTATCCCTTAAGGCTCTACAGAATTCGGACAAGGTTATTTAAGATACGGGTGTGGTTAAATTAAATTTTAATAAAGGATTATTTCTATTTCTAAGATACTTACTAAACTAAGGAAATTAAAAAAGTGGAACTAAAAGTACTCAGTTTTAGACATTTTTCAAGGTTAATATCACCGCTGATATATTTTTTAAAGGGATCTGTACCTTACAGCTCTCAAGTCTTATCTTCACAATCCCAAAAATTCAGACAGCAACTTCGTAATAAGCCTGTAATCTGTCAGCGCGCAAAGCATTCCAGTTTTTGTCGAAATGTATTAGAAGTTGCCTATCTACAGCTGTATTTATTCTTAGTCGACGTGAAACAATCGATATGGCACACGGTATGACCCATTTCTGCCGCCAAAGTGTCACAATAATATTGTTTTTCCACTACTAACCTATAACATCGCCATTATTGACCGATTATTAACGTTAGAAATCGTTTTTCTCTACCTTATAAGTTGTTATTGACCATGGTCAATAATAAGGCATTAATAGTATATTATTAACCAAGGTTTAGACAGCCATCATAATTGCCCGAGCGGCGAGTTTAAATCACGAGGAGCGAAGCGACGAGGGATTTAAGACGCGAGGGCTATAATAAGCTGTCTAAACCGTGGTTAATATATTATTTTTTCCACTACTACAAACTTTTATATGACATTTATCTTTATAGTATTAATAATTATAAAAAATTATAGGTAGGTATAAGTATATTTTTTAATCAAGTTACCTGCGCTTTGGAATTGGCGAAATATTTTGTTGTTTTGTCAGGTGGCTTTGTCAATGTCAATTTGTGTTCATTTGTGTCATCAGATTTCACGAGTTTTGCGTTTTTTTTAAAAATGAGCGAAGAAAATGTTAGTGATAATATTATGTGTACACCTCCCGAATTAAGGATGGAAGCAGAAAAAATGTTGATTGTATCGATATTTTACAATATCAAGTAATCTAATATGTATTGATAATTATCTGGTTGCCTAACCACAATGAATTGATGTTGTAGAATTAAAAAATTAAGTTACCTGCGTTCAAACAAAATTCGGTTAAGGTCAAAGATCGGTCAATAATGGATTTCAATGGCTTATTATTGACCATGGTCAATAATGACTTATAAGGTAGAGAAAAACGATTTCTAGCGTTAATAATCGGTCAATAATGGCGATGTTATAGGTTAGTAGTGGAAAAAATCCATTATTGACCGATCTTTAAGAATCTATTTGAAGGCAGATAACTTGATTTTTTGATTCTACAACATGAATTCATAAACATGAATGTGGTTAGGCAACCAGATAATTATCAATACATATTAGATTACTTGATATTGTAAAATATCGATACAATCAACATTCTTTCTGCTTCCATCCTTAATTCTGGAGGTGTACACATAATAATATCACTAACATTTTCTTCGCTCATTTTTTAAAAAAACGGAAAACTCGTGAAATCTGATGACATAAATGAACAAAAATTGACATTAACAAAGCCACCTGACAAAACAACAAAATATTTTGCCAATTCCAAAGCGCAGGTGACTTGATTAAAAAATATACTTATACCTACCTATCATTTTTTATAATTATTAATACTATAAAGATAAATGTCTTATAAAAGTTTGTAGTAGTGGAAAAAATATTATATTAACCACGGTTTAGACAGCTTATAGCCCTCGCGTCTTAAATCCCTCGTCGCTCCGCTCCTCGTGATTTAAACTTGCCGCTCGGGCAATAATGATGGCTGTCTAAACCTTGGTTAATAATATACTATTTTTATTGAAAATGATTTTAAAATCATATCGTCCTGGATGGTAACTTTTGTGTCATTGGAACACGAAACTTTATTTAACCTACAACTGTGGTAGCTCGCATTATCCATCACTATCACACTATTTGGTGGTATATTTGGTAATAATTTGTCTTTAAACCAGTCTTCAAATAGTTCTGCCGTAGTATCATCGTGATTATCAAAAAGGGAGTCCTTTATATTTTTGGCTGATAAGGCCAAAGCGTTTGGTATAAATCCGTTTTTTGTCCCAGCATGAATTATTGTTATACACTTACCTTTATTTGATGGAGCTTTGGTTCTGCATTGACCCGATAATCTACCCAAACTTTATCTGGAACTTCGGGTGTATCATACCACGTCTCCTCCAAATAAATAATATCCCTTTCATCCTGTCTATATCCATGGACTGCAATTAGGTATTCCATGATGAATGAACTCATACAAACAAAATAGTTTGGCTATGAGCGACAATGGCGTTATTTTCATCGGGTTCCTTAATCGTTTATGATCAAAATTTTACAATAACGTCAATTCCTCTAGGGTGACTCTTCCTCTACCCAAGAGAATGAATGTAAACAGTGAACCCGCCCCTGAAGTAGAGATTCATTAAATAGTGTCTCTGGGAATAAATCCAGCAACAAAATCTAACTTTCGTTTATCGCAACTTCTCAGTTATGAAGAAAATTAACACCTTTTTGAGAATCTGCATAAGGGTTTTTTCTTACTGGCAATCAATAATATATATTTCATTGATAAATTTATTTATCGTTATTTTTGAGAATTATAGTAAAGGAATGCACTCGTGTACTTTAACAACACTGCTACAGATTACAATTTGAATGGAGAATTTTTTATTATGCTAAAAGTGATATGGGTAAGATTACCAGGAAGATGACAAAAAAATTGTTAAAATATTTAAATGTGAAAAACAAAACGGTGTTATCTGAAATGGAATGGCCTGATAAGAGCTACCTACGTGAGCAATTATTATTATTACATATTATATTGGCAACATTAAGAATCATAAAGAATTTTTCTACATAGCCGCAATGTAGCATAAACAAAAAAAAATCAGGTAATGCTAAATGTTCACAGGGACAATTTTTTAACCCAGCCGGTACTGGTTCTTCATGTTTGCATTTGATTTTTATATGTATGATATATTTTTGGGCATTTTAAACCACTGAGTATTAAAAATCAGATGTAGGCACACTGCACAACTGCACACTATACACATCTAAATGACATTCACAATATCAGAGTTATCTAATCAATAACATGTTCTCTTTGGATCACACGTGATTTATAGCAATATGAATCGGAGCAGAGCGAAATGTAATGTGAGTCGCTAAGCGCCCAACTCACGAAAATAGTATTACAAGCAAAGAATAAACATCAAAATAAAAATCCAACAAAGATAGACAAACTCAGTGATAACACAAAAGGACTCATGAAAGAAAGACGAGAAATGCGGGACGACTAATAGCACTAAACAGAAAAATATCTAAGGCCGTTAGAAAAGATATAAGAACGTTTAACACCAGACAAGTAACAAGAGTGATAGAGGGAAATAAGGGCCTGAAAACAATTAAAAGAACCTTTACGGAAGGTAGAAAGAACATAACTAAGCTATGACAGCAAGACGGACAAATAACATCGAACAAAGACGAGATTCTGAAGGTCGTCAGGTCTTTTTACCAGGAGTTCTACTGCAACACGGATGGAAACGTTGGCAATATTAATATACCATAAGTAATGAATCAAGGATCTGAAGATATCCCAGATATAACATTGGATGAGCTCAAAGCAGCCCTGCGAGAAATGAAAAACAATAAGGCAGCTGGCGAAGATCAGAATGTGGTTAGGCAACCAGATAATTATCAATACATATTAGATTACTTGATATTGTAAAATATCGATACAATCAACATTCTTTCTGCTTCCATCCTTAATTCTGGAGGTGTACACATAATAATATCACTAACATTTTCTTCGCTCATTTTTTAAAAAAACGGAAAACTCGTGAAATCTGATGACATAAATGAACAAAAATTGACATTAACAAAGCCACCTGACAAAACAACAAAATATTTTGCCAATTCCAAAGCGCAGGTGACTTGATTAAAAAATATACTTATACCTACCTATCATTTTTTATAATTATTAATACTATAAAGATAAATGTCTTATAAAAGTTTGTAGTAGTGGAAAAAATATTATATTAACCACGGTTTAGACAGCTTATAGCCCTCGCGTCTTAAATCCCTCGTCGCTCCGCTCCTCGTGATTTAAACTTGCCGCTCGGGCAATAATGATGGCTGTCTAAACCTTGGTTAATAATATACTATTTTTATTGAAAATGATTTTAAAATCATATCGTCCTGGATGGTAACTTTTGTGTCATTGGAACACGAAACTTTATTTAACCTACAACTGTGGTAGCTCGCATTATCCATCACTATCACACTATTTGGTGGTATATTTGGTAATAATTTGTCTTTAAACCAGTCTTCAAATAGTTCTGCCGTAGTATCATCGTGATTATCAAAAAGGGAGTCCTTTATATTTTTGGCTGATAAGGCCAAAGCGTTTGGTATAAATCCGTTTTTTGTCCCAGCATGAATTATTGTTATACGCTTACCTTTATTTGATGGAGCTTTGGTTCTGCATTGACCCGATAATCTACCCAAACTTTATCTGGAACTTCGGGTGTATCATACCACGTCTCCTCCAAATAAATAATATCCCTTTCATCCTGTCTATATCCATGGACTGCAATTAGGTATTCCATGATGAATGAACTCATACAAACAAAATAGTTTGGCTATGAGCGACAATGGCGTTATTTTCATCGGGTTCCTTAATCGTTTATGATCAAAATTTTACAATAACGTCAATTCCTCTAGGGTGACTCTTCCTCTACCCAAGAGAATGAATGTAAACAGTGAACCCGCCCCTGAAGTAGAGATTCATTAAATAGTGTCTCTGGGAATAAATCCAGCAACAAAATCTAACTTTCGTTTATCGCAACTTCTCAGTTATGAAGAAAATTAACACCTTTTTGAGAATCTGCATAAGGGTTTTTTCTTACTGGCAATCAATAATATATATTTGATTGATAAATTTATTTATCGTTATTTTTGAGAATTATAGTAAAGGAATGCACTCGTGTACTTTTACAACACTGCTACAGATTACAATTTGAATGGAGAATTTTTTATTATGCTAAAAGTGATATGGGTAAGATTACCAGGAAGATGACAAAAAAATTGTTAAAATATTTAAATGTGAAAAACAAAACGGTGTTATCTGAAATGGAATGGCCTGATAAGAGCTACCTACGTGAGCAATTATTATTATTACATATTATATTGGCAACATTAAGAATCATAAAGAATTTTTCTACATAGCCGCAATGTAGCATAAACAAAAAAAAATCAGGTAATGCTAAATGTTCACAGGGACAATTTTTTAACCCAGCCGGTACTGGTTCTTCATGTTTGCATTTGATTTTTATATGTATGATATATTTTTGGGCATTTTAAACCACTGAGTATTAAAAATCAGATGTAGGCACACTGCACAACTGCACACTATACACATCTAAATGACATTCACAATATCAGAGTTATCTAATCAATAACATGTTCTCTTTGGATCACACGTGATTTATAGCAATATGAATCGGAGCAGAGCGAAATGTAATGTGAGTCGCTAAGCGCCCAACTCACGAAAATAGTATTACAAGCAAAGAATAAACATCAAAATAAAAATCCAACAAAGATAGACAAACTCAGTGATAACACAAAAGGACTCATGAAAGAAAGACGAGAAATGCGAGACGACTAATAGCACTAAACAGAAAAATATCTAAGGCCGTTAGAAAAGATATAAGAACGTTTAACACCAGACAAGTAACAAGAGTGATAGAGGGAAATAAGGGCCTGAAAACAATTAAAAGAACCTTTACGGAAGGTAGAAAGAACATAACTAAGCTATGACAGCAAGACGGACAAATAACATCGAACAAAGACGAGATTCTGAAGGTCGTCAGGTCTTTTTACCAGGAGTTCTACTGCAACACGGATGGAAACGTTGGCAATATTAACATACCATAAGTAATGAATCAAGGATCTGAAGATATCCCAGATATAACATTGGATGAGCTCAAAGCAGCCCTGCGAGAAATGAAAAACAATAAGGCAGCTGGCGAAGATCAGAATGTGGTTAGGCAACCAGATAATTATCAATACATATTAGATTACTTGATATTGTAAAATATCGATACAATCAACATTCTTTCTGCTTCCATCCTTAATTCTGGAGGTGTACACATAATAATATCACTAACATTTTCTTCGCTCATTTTTTAAAAAAACGGAAAACTCGTGAAATCTGATGACATAAATGAACAAAAATTGACATTAACAAAGCCACCTGACAAAACAACAAAATATTTTGCCAATTCCAAAGCGCAGGTGACTTGATTAAAAAATATACTTATACCTACCTATCATTTTTTATAATTATTAATACTATAAAGATAAATGTCTTATAAAAGTTTGTAGTAGTGGAAAAAATATTATATTAACCACGGTTTAGACAGCTTATAGCCCTCGCGTCTTAAATCCCTCGTCGCTCCGCTCCTCGTGATTTAAACTTGCCGCTCGGGCAATAATGATGGCTGTCTAAACCTTGGTTAATAATATACTATTTTTATTGAAAATGATTTTAAAATCATATCGTCCTGGATGGTAACTTTTGTGTCATTGGAACACGAAACTTTATTTAACCTACAACTGTGGTAGCTCGCATTATCCATCACTATCACACTATTTGGTGGTATATTTGGTAATAATTTGTCTTTAAACCAGTCTTCAAATAGTTCTGCCGTAGTATCATCGTGATTATCAAAAAGGGAGTCCTTTATATTTTTGGCTGATAAGGCCAAAGCGTTTGGTATAAATCCGTTTTTTGTCCCAGCATGAATTATTGTTATACGCTTACCTTTATTTGATGGAGCTTTGGTTCTGCATTGACCCGATAATCTACCCAAACTTTATCTGGAACTTCGGGTGTATCATACCACGTCTCCTCCAAATAAATAATATCCCTTTCATCCTGTCTATATCCATGGACTGCAATTAGGTATTCCATGATGAATGAACTCATACAAACAAAATAGTTTGGCTATGAGCGACAATGGCGTTATTTTCATCGGGTTCCTTAATCGTTTATGATCAAAATTTTACAATAACGTCAATTCCTCTAGGGTGACTCTTCCTCTACCCAAGAGAATGAATGTAAACAGTGAACCCGCCCCTGAAGTAGAGATTCATTAAATAGTGTCTCTGGGAATAAATCCAGCAACAAAATCTAACTTTCGTTTATCGCAACTTCTCAGTTATGAAGAAAATTAACACCTTTTTGAGAATCTGCATAAGGGTTTTTTCTTACTGGCAATCAATAATATATATTTCATTGATAAATTTATTTATCGTTATTTTTGAGAATTATAGTAAAGGAATGCACTCGTGTACTTTTACAACACTGCTACAGATTACAATTTGAATGGAGAATTTTTTATTATGCTAAAAGTGATATGGGTAAGATTACCAGGAAGATGACAAAAAAATTGTTAAAATATTTAAATGTGAAAAACAAAACGGTGTTATCTGAAATGGAATGGCCTGATAAGAGCTACCTACGTGAGCAATTATTATTATTACATTATTATATTGGCAACATTAAGAATCATAAAGAATTTTTCTACATAGCCGCAATGTAGCATAAACAAAAAAAAATCAGGTAATGCTAAATGTTCACAGGGACAATTTTTTAACCCAGCCGGTACTGGTTCTTCATGTTTGCATTTGATTTTTATATGTATGATATATTTTTGGGCATTTTAAACCACTGAGTATTAAAAATCAGATGTAGGCACACTGCACAACTGCACACTATACACATCTAAATGACATTCACAATATCAGAGTTATCTAATCAATAACATGTTCTCTTTGGATCACACGTGATTTATAGCAATATGAATCGGAGCAGAGCGAAATGTAATGTGAGTCGCTAAGCGCCCAACTCACGAAAATAGTATTACAAGCAAAGAATAAACATCAAAATAAAAATCCAACAAAGATAGACAAACTCAGTGATAACACAAAAGGACTCATGAAAGAAAGACGAGAAATGCGGGACGACTAATAGCACTAAACAGAAAAATATCTAAGGCCGTTAGAAAAGATATAAGAACGTTTAACACCAGACAAGTAACAAGAGTGATAGAGGGAAATAAGGGCCTGAAAACAATTAAAAGAACCTTTACGGAAGGTAGAAAGAACATAACTAAGCTATGACAGCAAGACGGACAAATAACATCGAACAAAGACGAGATTCTGAAGGTCGTCAGGTCTTTTTACCAGGAGTTCTACTGCAACACGGATGGAAACGTTGGCAATATTAATATACCATAAGTAATGAATCAAGGATCTGAAGATATCCCAGATATAACATTGGATGAGCTCAAAGCAGCCCTGCGAGAAATGAAAAACAATAAGGCAGCTGGCGACGATCAGATTAAAATAGAAGCTGTAAGGCAAGGAGGAACTTCACTACATAAAATGCTCTGCAAGCTATACAACGCGTGCTTGTTAAATGGAACAACACCTTCCCAGTGAGAACGAGCAGTAATAATAATCATGCATAAGAAAGGGGACATAACAAACCTAAAAAACCACCGTCCCATTAGCCTGCTTTCTCATCTGTACAAGCTCTTTATGCGAATACTTACCAAACGAATCACCAACAAATTAGACTTCTACCAACCACGAGAGCAAGCAGGTTTCAGATCAGGGTTTGGCACAAATGACCATCATCCATTCGACATGATAAATCAACAACAAATGCTACACGTCCTAGCAGAATGCCGTATAGACTCCAGGTATATAAATGTAATTAAACACGTCTATGAAAACGCCAAAGCTGTACGACTATACGAAGGATTTCCCCATCGAACGAGGTGTAAGACAGGGCGATGTTATATCTCCCAAACTTTTTACGACGCTCCTGGAATACATGTTTAAAAAGATAGATTTTGAAGGAATGAGACTGAACATTAACGGTGAGAGACTAAACAACCTGAAATTTGCAGACGACATCGTTCTAATAACCAACAAAATCGATGAGGCGAGAGAGATGCTTAAGAGACTGGACGAAGCTTCGAGAACGGCAGGTTTAAAAATTAACCACAGTAAAACCCAGCATATGACCAACCTAGTGATAAGCGAACAAATTTCCCTGGGTGCTAACCATATAGAGCAAGTAGACGCATATAGATATCTAGGTCATGATATTCGTATAGGTAGAGACAACCAAACCCAACAAATAGCACGAAGAATCAGCTTAAGCTGGGCAGCCTTGGGTAGACTGAGTAACACTCTCAAATCAGATATTCCAACGTGTTTATAGAGAAAGGTCTTTAACCAGTGTATACTTCCGGTGTTAACTTACGGAGCAGAAACATTAACACTGACAAAGAAGGTAGGTAGTAAATAGAATTCGCGTTGCACAGAGGGCCATGGAGAGAGCAATGCTAGGTATAACGCTAAGGAACAGAGTCTCTAATGTTAAACTTCGCCAAAGGACTGGAGTAACAGATGCGATTGAACGCATAACAACGTTAAAGTGCAACTGGGCTGGGCATGTGGCAATAATGTCAGACGGAAGATGGACAACAAAATTGATTCTGGAGTGGAGACCCCGACAAGAAGCCTTTCGGAACAGAGGTCGCCCACCAACAAGATGGACCGACGACATTATTAGGAGAGTGGAGCCAAGTTGGATGAGAGCAGCACAGGATAGGGGACGTTGGTTTAGACTACGGGAGGCCCATGTTCAGCAGTGGACGCAACCAGGCTGATTGATGATGATGATCATGAATCAGGGGGATAATTAAAAGAAGCTTAACAATCGCGCAACCTTTTGTAAAGCTGGTAACTTACTCCTTCTTCTATAAGTAAATCGGCATCCATGACAACGGCTGCTATGAAAAAAATTACCATTGCAAGGATTACTCAAGATTTTAAGATATCAGTACCGGAAGTTGAGCAAGGACCAGAAGGAAAAATTTGACAACCTTGAGTTGAACATGAGTATACGTTTAGAGCTACATATATATATAATATAATAAATAAATAATACAGAGGATAGGCTTATCACTCTTATCAGGGAATTGAACTGAAAACATTTCAGATACTGCTCTTGAACTGTTTTCTGTATAATACCATTTAATCATAGTTACTTTTTCCTTAATGGAATAGCTTATATTTAGCTATAATGAAGCGCCTTCAATAAAAATGTTATTACTGACGCTACTTTTCGTTTTGTTAATGCCAAATAATAATTTGCTGGTGTTTGCTCTATTACCTAAACTATGAAAATTTCGTAATTTTGCCATCACATTTAATTGAATAAGTTAGGATTGGCTTATTAAAATGTATTCAAACTTTAATTTCAGGAATTGTATCCATTAAACTGTGATTTTAATATACAGGGTGTGAAGGGTGTCTCTAAAAGGTCTGTACAAAATCTGAGCACATATTCCTAAGGCCAAAATAAGGCGATATAAAGCAACTTACCTTAGTCCGAAATTGCTCCGTTTCCGAGATACAGGGTGGTAAAGGTAAAAAATAAATATAGAATTTTTTAAAATTAATAAACATTTTTTAACGTATTACTTTAAAACTTGGTACCCGGGGGTTTTTTGGGATGCGAAATTCATAAAAATCCATGCTCAAATTCTTCCTGCAAAACTTGCTGTAACTAACCCAAGCGAAACATTTTTTCTTGCCGAAAATTTACTAATGGCGGAATTTTTTATTCAAAATAATTTAAATATTCCGGTGCGGCATCGAACACTAAAAACCGAAATATCTCAAAAACGGCTTACTTTAGCGGATTTTCACAAGAGTACCTTTTTTGTTTCAAAATGTTCAAAAAATTAGTTCCTTAACAAAAAAAAAAGGAAAAAACTACAATGACAACAAAGTTATGGCCATTCTAAACCATAAGAAGTGCATAGTGAAGCGACCTCTAATGGCCACAGTGAAAAGGTGTCCGTATTCGGGTTTCGCATCACAAAAAAACCCCGGGTACCAAGTTTTAAAGTAACACGTTAAAAAATGTTCATTAATTTTAAAAAATTCGATTTTTATTTTTTAAGTTTACCATCTCGGAAACGGAGCAATTTCGGACTAAGGTTAGTTGCTGTATATGGCCTTATTTTGGCCTCAGGAATATGGGCTTAGATTTTGTACAGACCTTTTAGAGACACCCTGCAGACATATAAAAATTAAATGGAATTTTTAAAGTTTCGTCGGAATTCATTAATAATTTCGAATCATTCAGAATTTTTTGAGTAAAGATCTCACGTTCCGTTCTTTCTATATCTGCGTTCTGCAATAAACCAAACAGGTCAGTAATTTTGGAATGAGCATTACTTTCTCGCTGTAATTCAGAAACAAGTTCGTCGATTCCGTAAGACCTTTCAATAAACTGCTCCCACATAACATATCCAGGCATATCCGGTGTTTACAATATTTTTGATGCTTTAAGATTTTATTCCAAAATGCTGGCATAAAAAGTGTTTCCATTTTGATCATTTGTTTGCTTAGTTCTAAAGCTTCCACGGTCATATCTTTTTTTTCTAGCGGATCTTCGGCCATCATTTTCAAACATTTGTATATTTCAGAGTAGCTTAGTGATAATAATTTCGCTGCATCTTCTCTGCAGCTCTAGCGCGCACTACTAAGAGATTTCTTTGTGCGCTGCTTCTCTATGTGTTGTACTAGTAAATGCCACCGATGAATAGATGATGCTTTTGTAAAAAGGAAAGCAAAATCATATAGTCTGTTGCTTAATGCGAGAGAGTAATCAATCATTATTGAACTAAAACCCAGTGGTCTTCGCCGTATTCCATAAGTGTAGTCCAATTATTATTATTTAATTATGTGTATTGTCAGGGGTCCCGATATTGGGTAAGTAGAGGTACAGGTAGTTTACCTACCTTTTCTCTGAACATATCAGAGAACACCCACACAACACAAGAAATAAAACAAACTTAAAGAATACAAAATGTAACTTTAGCTATATTCAAAAAAACGTACAATTAAATTTAATAAAAATTTACAATAAAGTTCCTCAGGAAATGAGAGAATTAAATAATACATTATTCAAAAATAAAATAAAATCGGTACTTATTAGAAAGGCCTATTGCACTATGAGTGAATATGTTGACGATAGTACGGCGTGGCAGTAAGCTGCTTCCTCTACCACTTAACGCATAATGCTGCTTACTGGTATTAGGAATAAAGACAATTCGCGCCATAATTTTATTTTGTCTGTTCCTGTTTTTTTTTTAACTTTTCTTCATGTATTTGATTGTCAATTTTTAAACCAGTTAGTCTTACAAGTGTGAAGTGTTTTCTTTTTCTTTCTTTGTACTTTTCTTGACATATCCTACGCCCTTGGGCTTTCAGGGCATAAATCTGTGTACTGAACTTAAGGATTAATAAAGATTTTTTACTTTTACTTTTACTTTTAGAAACGGAATAGTAAAACTGCGCTTTCTAAAAATGAGAAAATTATTACTCTCAATGTGTTCAACGCTCTTCGCCACCATAATTCAACATTCGAAGTTGCAAGAATAGTTGAAATCTGTTCGAATATGACTGGAGTCGGACAGTCAACAATATACCGACTTGTGCACGAGGATAAACGCGGCCCTATCAGGTCACCAAAGAGGAGTACAGGAAGAAAAGAAACTGTAATAAATGGGGATGAAAAAACTGCCATCAGAAGAATTTTACACTCGTTTTACTTAAAAAAAACAATTACCTACCTTGGACAAAATAATGTCTGAAATAAAAAAGGACGATTTTATTCCACCTTTGAAGAAAATTAATTTCTGTTATGAAAAAATTCAAAACAGAAAATCACTTTTAATAGAGAAAGACGAAATCATCTGCTGGCGACGATGATATTTCAGGACAGTTAGACAGTTCCGAAGGGAAAACAGGAATATCTATTATATGAACCAAACTTGGTTAAATAAAGGATATTTCGTTGGTAAAATATGGCAGGACAAACATATAAAAAGCGTGAGGCAAGCTTTCATGGAAGAATGGTCCACTGGAATAGAAGCACCCTCGGGAAAAGGTAAAAGATTAATAATTACTCTCACTCTTAATCTTGATCGCAGAAAATCGTTATGTGATAGCCTGGTCTTATCTCAATTCGCTTTCTGTGATGCATTCTGTGTCTCTTGAAGAGTGATGCCAGACGTATTCAGATGATTCAGAATGCTGTATACGTATGATAGGTGGAATAAGAAAGTATGAGAGAGGGGTGGGTGCTACAATGAGAAAAATAAAATGGCTTAACATGAGAGAGAGAAGAATGTTTCATAGCCTAATAATGTTTAATAAAATAATCGTGAAAAAATGCCCGGATTAATTATATCAAAAAATAGAATTTAGATATGACTCTCATGCCTTGGACCTTCTGCATAAATCTACTATCTTGCATGAAACCACTCTGTTCCAGATGTCATTCAGTTATTAAATCTCCTTAATTTACAGTAAATTTACCGTTAGTTTAAAATCTGCTCCAACTAATTTATTTAAAAATGCAATTTGTCCTCTTACTTATACAATAAACAGTCCACATATATGCTGCTGCCCCTCAGTGCCCTCCACCTTGCCAGTTATAGTTAACTTATATTTACTTATATTATTTCAATTAGGTTAATTACGTGGTATTGCTCATTAATTGTTAGTTTTTGTCTTATAAATTCAATCAATTCATTGTTCCCATGATTACTACTTACGTCATAGTTTCAAATATTAGTGTGGTTTTTATAACTATTTCTATATATTTCGATAGCTCAAATTACATTTTCTGTTCAAAAACTATTTATTTCAAAACTATATTGACATTCACAATTAAAATCTCAATCCCAACTGGTCCCACTGTTATCTACAGGGTCAATCTCCAACATTTCTCCCCCGTGAATTAATCTCAATGTTATTTGTGACCTTTTTTTCACTTCTAAGCGCCTTAGTTGCTTGCTCATTGTGTATTTGTGTTCTTGGCGATTTACCTTTTTTATTTTTAACCACTAGTATTTTCGGTTTAAGAGAACTAGTGTCATTTTTAGTTTCAACCTCTCCGATAACTCTTTTTCTCAAGGCAACTGTCCTCTTGAATATTTCTCAATTGTCTTTGTGTTAAAATCCTAATTACGTAGGGTCGTATATTGGGTGATATTATTGTGATATTCTGTAAGTCTTCGAGTACTCTGATTGGCGAAACTCCAGTAGATTTAAGTCGTCTGCCCCTACTCTCAGATTTATGATCAGTCTTTACTTGGTCTTTACTATCACTAACAGCTGCTTCAGGTGTAGTTTTTCTTGGTTCACTTTTGCTACTTTTTTGTTTTTGTATCTTTACAACTGATCCAATTGCTACATCAACTTTTTTAACTAGCGAACTTTCAATGTGTATCATTTTATTCTCCATGTTATTTATGGTATTGTATATCTCCTTGAACTGAGGTTTATTGTCACTTATTTTGTCTAAACTCAAGAACTTGGAGCTTATGGTGACATCTAAGGTCCTAGGAGGAACCCTTCTTGAACTCTGGATATTCTCCTCCAGGTCATCAATAGTTGTATAGATATCTTTGAACTGTCGCTGTTTGTCTTCAAACATAAACTTATTTTCTTCTTCATCTACACCAACCAATTCTACATTTACTTTCACCTCAGATGTTTGAGAGTCTTTACAGGTAGATCTCGTGATATTGTTTCTATTAAAAACGTTTTGAGCTCCAGGATTTGGATTGTAACAAACTTGAGGTCTTCTGGACTTTACATACGAATGAGAGTCTTCCAAAAATACGGACCGTATGGCCTTTCTTCCACTGGCTCTACCTTCTTTTATTTTCTTCTCTGTATATTCAAGTCTTCGTAGTGCCATAGGTTTAATGAGTACAAAATATTAACATAAAAAAAATACCAACAAAGTGGAAACATTTACAAAATATCAAATTTGAAGATATTCAGGAAATTCAGCCAAAACTTCTTATCGGCCAGGATTATTGGGACTTGATTACGACAAGAAAACTTATAGAGGGTCCTAAAAATTCTCCCGCCCTATCTTACACTAAGCTTGGGTGGATTATTCATGGAAATCTTGGTCAGTTCAGGGGAAGATTAGACGAAACGATTAGTCTTCATATTCGACAAGAGATCCGGCTCGAAGGACCACTAAATGTGGTTTTTATAACTATTTCGATAGCTCAAATTACATTTACTGTTCAAAAACTATTTATTTCAAAACTATATTGACAATCACAATTAAAATCTCAATCTCAACTGGTCCCACTGTTATCTACAGGGTCAATCTCCAACAATTAGGTTAAGTGAGGAAACTTTGCTTCAACTTCGCATTTTGCAATTTTTTTTCTTTAATTACAATAAAAACATAATAAAAAAATAAATCTAAGAGCTCGAATATAAATACAATTTTGTTGTCCCCGTTGTTTTTTTATCGCAATACACATGCGGGGCCTTGATTGGGTTTTTACGTCAGGAATATCCTTTGACATCTGTTGTCTCATCGAAAACTTTTTGGGTCTTGTGGCTTAATTTTGAATTTTGATTCGGCTACTGCTGCTTTATTGGATGAATGCTGGAAAGCTGCATAGTTCTTAGCGCCTGCTGCATGTCTGTTAGACGATCATGGTAGTGCTTCTCTACTGTATAATAATAGTGCTTCTCTACTGTTAGAGATTTATGCCAACGGGGAGCCAATCTTTCGGCAGTTTGTATGTAGAGTTTGGTCTGGCCGTCGTATGTGAGTCCGTTATTAGTATATTGGTCGATACGTCCGTACGTCCGTAAAAGTCTGTGATTATTTTTAAAAAGAATTCGTTGATTGTCGGTATTCGAAAGTCCTGATGCAAAACACGGTTCATGGTATATCTTGGAGCATTTGCGATGAGTTTCAGCGCCTTGTTTTGAATCACCTGGAACTTATTCAGCTCGGACTTACTTATATTGCACCAAGAGGCTGCTCCATAAGTAAGTACCGGCCTGACCAACACCTTATAGAGGTTAACTTTGGTTCGATTACTAAGTCTACTCCGCCTGTGAAGCAGGGGGTAGATTGAGCTTAATTGACGCAATGCTTCCTTGATTCTATTAATAGAATTTAACCTCCAATTCAGTCTTTGATCGAAGATAAGTCCCAGGTACTTCACTTCCTGGCACCAATTCACTTGAACCCCACCGACTCTGAGCCTCGTTTCGGGCCGTCTAACACGACTTTTGGTGAAAAATATGACTTTTGTCTTGGAAGGATTCAAACGAATCTTCCAATTAGAAAGCCATTTTTCCAATTGGTTTACATGGCGCTGCATACGTGTGACGACTAGCCGCGGTTCTTTAGAAGTGGAAGTTATTGCAGTGTCGTCAGCGAATAGATGAAGCTGCGTTTGCCTATCTCGCGGAATGTCATGCGTATAAATGTTATACAGCATCGGGGAGAGAGGTGAGCCTTGCGGCACTCCCGCCCTGATGTGTTTATTCAAAGAGAGTGCGTTCTCCGACGAGACTGCAAAACTTCTATTCTCTAGAAAAGAGCCTACTACCTTGATGAGGTAGTTCGGAGCTCCGAGTCTTATTAATTTCAGCAAGAGTCCATTATGCCAGACCTTGTCAAATGCTTTGCTAACGTCAAGGAAGACCGCCCCCGTGTGTTCCCTTTTATTGAAACCCAGCATTATGTTGGCCGTGAGCCTCGTTGTCTGCCTAACTGTGCAATGTTCGCTTCTGAAGCCGAACTGTTCGTTAGGCAGCACGTTGTGCTCGAACACAAAACTATTTATTCGAGCTAAAATCAATACAATACACATAATTGAGAAATAGGGAATATAACTTATTATAGAATATATAAAACAGTTTATGTTTTACCTATCTATTATTGATCTATAATACCTTAGAAACGGAATATGTTATGATAGCAATAATACCTGCTATCACACCTAGGGCATTATAAGCGGGCATTATGATAATGCCCGCTTATATTACCCTAATGCGCTAATATGGAAATTTTATTGCTTATCCAATTTTATTTCTCTCACAATAAAGATCAAGTTTATACAAAAAATAATTTTTTCTTTAAACAATACTAAAAATTAAACTTTATTTCCAAAATAAAAATTACAATTTTGAAATGTCCCGGAAAATGTAGCTGATCCCACTATAGAATGGTCGGTGTTTTTTGTGATGGTAGCAGCGGTGGTAGCACTAACGCTATTTTGTATAGAAGAACAGTCTGTTAAACATATGTATTAAAATAAAATCAATAACTTACCAGTTCCTGGAAATATGCCATTAAAACGTTTTCGGTTATTTGAAGAATTGTGTTCGTATCTTTCCAAATACCAAATATGCCATACTCCCGATCATACTGTTGCCTTGATTTAACTGGCAAAAGATTTTCGGTCGCTTTTATGACCTTTTCTCTTATATTTTGTGGAATTTCTTCCATTTTGAGCAAATCGTTAAATAAAAAATGCCAACTGACTAACTGACAGAAACATCAAAGTCAAACTTAACACCAGTCATTATCTACTTACGTATACAGGTACAGGTGCAACTTATTTTTTATATTGCGAATAAATAATGTAATTAGTCATTGAAAAACTCTTTTTTAGGTAAAACATAAAGCATTGTATGCACCACGGGCTTTACTGGACTATAATGCCCATCAGGCAGAAACCTATCCCTCGGGCCAGAGGCCCTCGGGCTATTTCTACCTTCAGGGCATTATAGTCCCCGTAACGCCCTTGATACATAAATAGCTATTACATACCAATACTGACATATGGAGCTAAAAATTTTATGATAAATGAGAGGCAAAAGACAATACTTTAAGCGGCAGAAATAAGATATTTGAGAAAAGCGCTTGGGATAAAAAGTTGAATGGAGTAATTTGGCAAAAACTTAAGGTAATAGGTAGGACACTTAATCAAGATGGACAACAACAGAGAGACTAAAAAGGTTAGGGGAAACAAGAACAAATAAGTAGAAGAGGAAGATCAATAAATTCGTGGAACGACAACATTGCAGAAATACTGGAACAAGGAGGGAAAACATACGATGAACATTAACCAGAGACAGAAAAAAAGTAGCGGGATCTTGTAGAAGTATATGTGTACGGGTGAAAACAAGAATTTCGATGTTCATGATAATGCTTATGTTTAGGTCCTAAACGGATGTTTGCAATTTTCATTACTTGCACAGTGCATGTACCTATTTTTATTTATGACGTTGATTCATGAAAATTGTACAAATCATACCCTTAATACTAAACAAAGATAGCGTACACAGATAACACTCCAAAAACTGATTACACCAGTGGTAGAGTCAGCTCAGTTTGGTCAAATAATTTTACTCAATTCTTATTAAACATGATGCAACGTGTACGAATACATAACAGAAAAATTTTTTTATCGCATAAAAAAATAGAAAAAAAGCGACGCATCAAACCGTTTCAGGATAATTCAAAGAAATATTATGATGTCATTAAGGTAATTTACCTTTTAAATAATTTAATTAGAATTGCCACCTGTGATTCACGATTAAAATAATTTTATTGTACTACATCCGTAAATAATTCTTTATGTAATTATGGTCAGCGACGGACCACAGCTAGAACTTTGGTAACTAGCATATATATTATGTTGTAGTCTAGTACTTGAGAAAACAAATCATTCATTTCTGGACAGGTTGTGTAAAAGTGAAAAAAAAATCCCAAGAAACAAAGCTCATGTTGTTTCATGGTTTTTTTTGTGTCGGTTAATTAATCTCGCAAAATTCCAAAATTGGCGCCGCTGTATAAAAGCAATTCAAAATAATCTCTGTAAATAGGTAAAAATAATTTTATCAAACATAAAAATATATAGTACCTATATAGTTGTTGCGTTCAGTCATCTCATTCATTCAAGTGCGTGAACTAGTACACATTACTAATGTAGGTGCCAAATTAGGTATTTATTTTGGTGGAACAGTAATTAAGTTGGTTTAAACTGTTAGTTATAGCCACTTATAGTTAGAAATTAATATAAGAGCCATTTTTCTGAACGTGGGTGTGACAAAAAGAACGTTAAAACATATTTGATTTCAAGTATGTGTGTG
Source organism: Polydrusus tereticollis (assembly GCA_963920685.1). Classification (NCBI taxonomy): domain Eukaryota; kingdom Metazoa; phylum Arthropoda; class Insecta; order Coleoptera; family Curculionidae; genus Polydrusus; species Polydrusus tereticollis. Next base: position 142,563,144 of record OY987328.1, read on the forward strand.
ATAAAATAAATTATGCAACCATTTCTGTAAATGTTGGTGTTTTTATATTAATTGATAAGTACTGTTTAATTATATAAATGTGTTTCTTCTTTTCCAGAATATTAGCGCATAAAAGAAGAAGTTACTTAACATATTGCTAGGGTAAGTGATTTTTTCTTATATTAATTTAATGAGGTTTTGGTCTCATTCGCATTCGCAGATCTGAAAATTATTTGATTTTTTGAGATATTATACATAAATAAATAAAAACTTGTTGTTTTGGGCGAACACCGAATAACGGTTTTCTTTTCTATTTTATTACATGGGATCCTATGACCAGTCTAGCGGTATATAACAGGTATTTTCTGTACAAACCAGCAAAAAAATTTCATACGAAGGAGTTGTTTAGAATTGAAAATTATGTCAGGGTGTCAAATTCACCCTTTCATGAAAATATGTAATAGTTATTCGTTTTATTTTTCAAAATGTCCCAATTATTCCGAAATTGAAAATTTTATTTGTATTGTGTATATAATATAATTTATTCATAGAGAACAAAATATATGAATGAATCTATAAAGTACGGAAAAAATAAAGGTTTGCCTTCTTTTCAGAATTCTGAATAACTTTTCTCTTATAAACTATTTTGGTCTTAGACACTACTTAAATTTATGAAAAATCGAGTGTTCAACTGCAGATCGAACCAAATTTTAACGAAAACCACAATAAAGTATATTTTTTAGATTCGTTAGTTTTTCCGATGTTTGTCCTTAATTTAAGTAATGATAAATCACTACATGTGGTTCAACAGCATTTTTAGGTGCAACACTAGTATTTTTAGATACGTTACTATTGCACTCCGAGATTTTGGAACTCAGTAGTTTAATCTACGTATACTCAAAGTCCAAAATTGCCGTCAGTGACTCATCACTAGCATATAGAGAGCTCAGGGTTGTGCGACGTTAGGGGTAGGGATGTAACGGGTACCCGGTTTTTTATTTTGTTTTCTGTTTTTGGTAAAATAAAACATAAAAGAACTGAAACGGTGTATTTTTGTGATGATAAAAAGTACATAAAAAAACAGATTTTAAAAGGTTGTAACAATAAACTTTGTTAAAACATTTAATAACTAAAATCTATTAATGGCAAATTGTGATGAAGATTAACTAACATTTTACCATTCTTAGAGGATAGTCGGTTTCGGGTTTCTTCATAAATATTACCCGGTTCTAAAAACAACCGTTCACTAGATATTGTTGAGGCAGGTGCTGAAAGAAACTTTTTAGCAAGCTTTGCTAGATTGAGAAATCTCTCTGAATTTATTTTCCACCACGAAGATGGGCTTGATTGTCTATCAATTAACGGCAACGCCAAATATGAACTTATTTCATCCTTCACGTCCTGTTGTATGTTTGGTTCTTTAGCAGTTGATTTTTTATTTGTTGCGTGTTGGCGATACTGGTAAACACATCCCAAACTGAGCGTTTATCTTCTCTAGATCTTTTTGATGAGGATGGATTATCTGTATACAAACTAAAAGGAACATCGTCATCTGAATCTGAATTGGATGACCAATTAACTTCAATATTTTGGATTAACACATTTGCTTCATGGATATATTTTACTACTTTTTTCGTCAAATTATCTGTGTCAGTACAAAATGCATCTTTAAACCGCGGGTCTACGAACATTGCAACCAGATAATTATTGTTCGTTTCGATATTCGAAAACCTTTGACTTAATCCATCCATAAGATTTTCTTACATGGATCCTAAGCCTGGAACTTGTGTTTCTCTTAAAAACCTCTTTAGCGAAAAAACTGTAGAAACAGCTCTTTGCACTTCCCCGGAACGAATAGCACACGCGGCCGACCGGCGATGTTACCAATAGCTTTCTGTAATATTCCGCAAGACCGGGTACCCAGTTTTACCGGGCCTTCATTGACCGGGTACCCGGTTTGGCCGGATCCTAAAAAGGGCTACCCGTTACATCCCTAGTTAGGGGAATGAATTCCAGTGTGCATTTCAATGATGAAATTTCGTCGGAATGTCATATAATTTTTTATAAATTCGATTTATTTTATTAATCCTTAAAACCTGATCCTATAAGACGACGACCTTTTCCACTAGGACTTCTTAGTTCTTGCGAAAATCCATCCATAAAATGCTTGCCTTAAACTTTTAATATTTAGATCTTGCCATACCCTCTGAAAAGTGTGCTCTTCATTGAGCCCTGTTTCGTCAGTGTAATACTTTTTCCCAAAACTATATATTATATATAAACTAAAACGTATTTTTTTCAAATATTTTCGCCGCCATCCATACAAAAATTCTATTTTTTTCAATTAGAAGGCTTTTTTGATTTCGTCCAATATGCCTAAAATTATATATTTTTTTTATTAAAGTTCGTTTGAAAACACTTAATGATATTTTAGCTCAATATGTGTCCTTCTTAATTTCTGTTCCAAGTTTTCTGTCATAGTAAATAATTTTAAATTGTTTTTATTTTTGTTTAAATCCAAAGCGAAATCTCCATCAAAGTCAAAAATACTTTATCTATATATCAAAGGTTTGCCGGCTTAAATATTACATTGTTAACAATTTGTGCGCCTAAATAACGAATACAATGTGATGCAACGTTGTTCCGATATCGATAACAATGTTTGCAAGGTCTGTTTTATCAGGAATTACATTAAAATCATGCAGAAATAGAAATTATATCTCTAAATAAATATACCGGTAACGCGTTGTCATGATATGATATATTTACACCAAGCTTTAAAACAAAGAGCTGTTAAGTTTGTTTAAACAAAGCATATTTACCAAACTGTATCAGTAAAAACAGACAAGATCGCTGCAGAATTGGCCAATAACCTAAAAGGATTATTATTCGTTTTATACGAGGTTGTTTTGTAAATAATACTATTTAAGGATTAAAAGTTCATATAAAAGTACACTGCTTAGCTGTCGACAGTTGCTATATATTTTACTGTTACTATTCCCCGAGATTATGGAGTCTACAATTTTGTATAGTCATGATACTATTTTGGATATTATCTTTAGAAAGCTCCTTCCCTTCTTTGACTATAGATATGTGCCAGCTTAAAATGTCATAAACATTAAGTAGTATGAAAGCTACATGACTCCTAAATCAAAGGGTCGCCTCAAAAAAAGTTTATGTGGTTTGAAGTTTTCATAAAGTGCTCATCTTTCATCAAAAGGTAAAAGTATAATTCAGGGATTTGTTGCATTTTTTGTTTCCTTTCGTGATCCATACATATTTCCGAATACAATAGAGTCTCGATATAGTGAACTAATTAATGAACTCCATCAAGGCTGTTCACTGTTTAGACTGCAGATAAAAATATACAACACATGTATTTAATAGAAAAAGAAACCTAAAATAAAATTAGTTCGTGGGATGAAAAGAATCTGTTAATTTACTTTCCTTTATTGGGATAGTGTGAATTTTTTGAATCAATTTAGCTCTCAGGTATTGAAGAGCAACTACACTAGATTATTCCAGTTCATTCAAATTTTCTTTAGCCCATTAAGTAACAGTATTTAAAAATGTCAATGCTTCACCAGTGGAAATCAACTTGTCTGTTACAATGGGATTTGCAGCAACGTCACTGTCTTCATCCTCAATTTAAATCAATAGATTTTTTATTTTTTAACACTGTTGTTCATGACCTTTAAGGTGTTCATAATTTCAGCTTCTGCATTATTCCATATCTTCGTCGTTTAATCGTAATTTTAAAATACTTAAAGGGATGTTTTCTTCTTCCTCATCAGAATCGTTTCTTTCGAGTGCTGCGTTATTGATTTCACGTTTTTTTTCTGTGTGCAATTTCGCTCTTTCTCGCTGTCTTTTGTTCACTATTCAGAGGTTTATGTTAATATTTGTGTGTTTACTGGAGTAGATAGTAAGTTCATTATATAATGTTCACTATAGCGAGACTCTACTCTATAATTATTTGAATGAGCGAGAAAATGTTGAGGTTATTAATTGTCAACATGGCTGAAGTATGCAGGTTGGACTATCATTTTCTTTTTACTCAAACGTTATGTATGATTACGTTTCCAGCTGGTCATACACAGGCGATCTTTCCTGCGAGAAAGTTCATTCCCTACGGAATGTATCGCTATGTAATTTAAGACCAATTAAATTATAGTAATTTAAACCAATTAAAAGGGGTTACAACCCAAATAATGTATACAGTGAGCTCAAAAAGGTTGGAATAAATTCGTTTAAAATTCAGGTGATTATTTTCTGGAAAAACGCTTGGACATGTCGATTATTATTTTTAATTGCGAATTTTTTGACATAAGAAATGTGTATACAGGTTGTCTCAAGAAGAACATATACCGTCAACATTAATTTTTTTAAATAGAACACCCTGTATATTAGTTTTAATTGCGCATTTCTTTATTATTATTGTAACCTATTACCTGAATTAATTTATTTTGACACAGACATTTACTTCTTGCCAAAAATTCTTCAAATTGTGTAGATCTATCGAACTTCAAGTAATTCTGTAAAAATGGCGCGGTAAAGTGAAAAAGATAGGATAGAGGTACTAATGATGCTTGGCTATGGAGATAGGATGCGAACCCAAACAGAAGTGTGTGAGTTATTTAACAATAAGTGCCCAAACCGAGCACCAATATCTCAATCTGTTGTTAGTAAAATTGTACAAAAATTTAGGGATTTGGGGCATGTTAGAGACAATTATATTCAAGGTCGACCTAGGATTTCAGAAGATGTGCAGTTAAATGTCCTCTTAGCTGTCCAAGAAAACCACCATAGTGTTACTCGCGGTATTGCCACAGAAAATAATATTTGTCAAACAACCGTATTGAATTATTTACACAAAAATAAATGGCATCCCTATAGGGTACAGTTGGTTTATGAACTTAATGAAGATGACCCGGATAGAAGAACAGAATTTTGCGAAATAATGATGAACAGATACATTGAAGATCCTCAAATTTTAAAAAGAATTGTGTTCTCTGATGAAGCAACGTTTACTCTAAATGGGCATGTGAATCGCCAAAACTGTCGATATTGGGCTAAGGAAAATCCGCACTGGATCATGGAGTCCCACACACAATACCCGCAAAAAGTGAATGTTTCGGCTGGAATTGTTAATAACCGGATTTTAGGTCCCTTCTTTTTTGATGGTACGTTAAATGGCGAACTCTATCTAGAATTTTTAGAATTTGAGTTAATACCGGCACTTGCTGTACTCTATCCAAATCCAGATGAGCCAGACATTCCCAACAATAACTTATGGTACCAGCAAGACGGAGCACCAGCCCGTTACACACGCCCGGTGCGTGAGTACTTGGATACAGTCTTTCCTGGCAAGTGGATTGGTCGACGAGGTCCAATAGAATGGCCGGCAAGGTCACCAGATTTGAGCCCGCTAGATTTTTTTCTGTGGGGCTATTTAAAATGTAAAGTACCTATACTTTAACAGACCTAACAATATTGATGAACTTAAAGCTCGAATAAGGCATGAGGTTAGATTAATAGAGCCCCAGGTAATCCATAACGTTTTGGAAGAATTCAAAGATCGACTTGCATATTGCCAGGAAGTTGCCGCCATGCACCAACTTCAATTTCAACATTTATTAAAATAAAATTTAATATAGTCTATGTAAATATTATAGACTTAATAGATATAAAGAGTTCATTTTTAATTGTAGTTTTCGTACCAGAAAAAATGTCAATATATCGAAAACCGTTGATTTTGGAGATATGGTATGTTATACAAAAAGTGTTTAGAATGTATTGTAGAATTTAAAAATAATATAATATACAGGGTGTTCTATTTAAAAAAATTTATGTTGACGGTATATGTTCTTCTTGAGACAACCTGTATACACATTTCTTATGTCAAAAAATTCGCAATTAAAAATAATAATCGACATGTCCAAGCGTTTTTCCAGAAAATACCCACCTGAATTTTAAACGAATTTATTCCAACCTTTTTGAGCTCACTGTATATATCAAAATAAAGTAAGGCCAACGCATAGACAATATTAAAAGTGTTGTACATACAAAATTTGAGTCTATTATCTGGAGAACAACCCGAAAAATAAATAAAAACTGTATTTTTAAAATTCGGCACTTTCATATTAATAAAAAAATACACTGTAATTAAGTAGCTAGGTTCAAAATTCCATGAGTAAATTTAGTAGTTTTCATGCAATTACTTCCTAATTAAATATTCCCAGTGTCATGTCCAAATCTTCAATCAAGGCTACACGTTATCTGTTGAAAAGACAAAATATTCATTTTTCTATGATAATTTTATAAAACAATTACAAGTATTTAAGAATAATCTTAAAACAATTGAACCACGTTCCTAAGAATGTATTGTTGTATAGTTTTATTTAATTGTTTGGTATAAAGATAACGCATTTATGGAAAGTTATCAGTTTTAAATATGTAAGTAGGAATGCTTGCTATGCTTACCCACTTTAAGTAAACCAAATTACTGTGTAATATAAGTAGCTACTTCCGAAGATATGCGAGTCCTGAGTTTAGGACAGAAAAATATGTTTTATTAACTTGCAAACAAGAAACAAATCCAATAGCAAACTTCAATAAGAATTGAGTCTTGTCAATATTTAGTTTTACTATTCGTCTTCACAGCAAATTAAGTTGTTCATCAGCACACGGGCCGACAATTGATACTCAAAGTTGACTCAACCAATACGACCATTTGGTCAAACCTCAAGTTACGCATGACCCGACTTGCTATAGGAGATAGTGACGTCACACAGCGGTTTCGGCGGTCGATGTTCGTAATAGTTATTTATAATATAAGCCAATTAATCCAAATATCATACAATATTTTTTCTACAAAAGACAATAACACAGTTACAAATTAAATTTTTAGAATGTTTAATAAATTGGAAGCAGATAGTTTTAAGTAGCATCGTATATAAATTCGAAGTTGACATTTGTCAATAAAACCATTGTGGGGGTATGTTCTTTGACGTTTACTTTCGAAATTTGACATTTCACTTTTAACAGTAGTGCCTTAAAGCCGCTACACACGACACAATCTGCAGGGTCCGATTTTACAGGGCATATAGTGTTAAGCGTAGTTCATATACAGCGTGTCCAGAAAAGTTCTAGACTTTATAAAAAGTTCTGCTTGATGCGCAAATTTTATTGGCATACCAAAACTTAAGATATTATGTACAGAGCGGCAAAAAAATATAGAAACCAGAATTACGTTAAGAGAAAGTAACCTCAATTTTTGTTTTAGAGCAAATTGTTATAAGAAAACTTAACTAAGGACTATAAAACGTGGTCAAATACAATTTTTCGTTGAAATATTTTAATTTACAGGGTACCATCAAGAAGCCTTTGGAAAATATTTTTTTATTTTATTTCTTTAACAGTTATCTGCATCAATTTTGCAACAACTTTGTGCAATACTATAGTTACGAATATTGACATGTTATTTAAAAATCATTTACTATTTTTCGACTTATTAACAAGAGTTTTTCGTTAGTTTCGTCATGGTTGTAAAGTTAACGCTGCAGGAGAAAATAGAAACCTATTAGGGAAGCCAAATATCCCTGCGCAAACAAGGACCAGTAAACCGCATCGCTTAGACCCAGGTATTTTGCAATAATGGAAGGAATCTTGCCTATGGTGTTCTTCCCAACTGGCTGTGAAAAACAACGACCGTTACAGTAACACAAAAAGAATCTATTGATGTTGCAGTTCGTAGGGCGTAAATACCAATAAGTTCTCAGTAGCTTTAAACAACCTATCTCCTTCTCATCAATAATTGTAAAGACACGCTTTTTATCGGTCTTTGTATCGGGAATATTAACTATTACTACGGATCCTCTATATGTTCAACCAACATATTAACTAGCTCTTGGCGGCGGCACCCACCAAATAACAGAGCCACTTTGTATATCAAAAAAGTTTCTTTGGGAGCTTCACGGATGAATTTCAGCACATCTCGAGTCAAAATTTTCGATTTCATCGCTTCATATCCTTTGGATGCTTGCTTTAGATACTGGCCTAACTTGCAATATTTTGCAATGTCTATATTTTTATTAACTATTAATGTCTTCTTTAACATTGAATATTTCGTCCATAGGGAATTAGGAGTAAATGTTCCAGACTATAATCGATATACATAATTAGTATTTTATTATAATTTACAACAGCAATTTTAATATACCAATTCCTAGAAATATCCGAGTAGCACCGTCTCGTTGCATTTTTACATAATTAATTTTCATCCAATCCTCAAACCTTTGATATTCCTTATCATAGGCGTCTTTAGACTTCTTTGGGACAAGATTATCCAAAGCTTTGGCAGTATTCACAGCAATTCTATCCGGTATCAACGGAAAATCCATTATTTTATATGAATTTTACTTTTGACTTTGACACAGCACAACAATGAACACTTATTACCTTTGTTTATTTAGCAACTGTATAGGTAAAAAACATTTCGTGATTTTGAATTTTCTTTTAATTTAACTTGGAATTATCTGAAGTAGGATATAAAACATTGTATGTACCACGAGCATTACTTGATGTCTATACCCTCGGGCAACGTACAAACCCTCGGGCCAAAGGCCCTCGGCTTTGTAACATTGTTGCCCTCGGAGGCATACACATCTTCATAATGCCCTTAATACATAAATAATTATAAAGGATTTAGAGACGTCAGAAAATTAAAATTTTTTACAGTTCGCACTAAAATTAAAAAATCTTTCAGAAAATGTAGAAAAAAATGCTAAATGCATTACCTTGATGCAAAAGATATCCGTGTGTATCTGATTGATATTACAACCGTTCACCGTATACGGTTTCCAGGGACTGTTTTAAATTTACTTGGTTATAATATGGCTTCACAACTAAAATATACTTAGTCACATACTTAGTCGTATTCTTTTGAAGACATGAATTGGATCAATTCGATTTTAAAAATCAGTTAAGTAACTTAAGGTCCAAACACTAATATAACTTTGTTTCTAAAAAAATATCCAAAATACAAATTCTAACCTCTCCAGGCCCAACAGCAAAACATTCAGCTGAACCTGGATCGATCCGTGTGATCCTACTTTGCCGTTGGTTCAGTTAAAAATCACTTTTGGAGAAGGGGAGTGGTATTTTTACAAAGTAACACACAAATTAGTTCACTTGAGCTTAACTAAATCGATCCAAAGTGGCCAATAGAATACGACTCTTGTTAATTGGAAATTAATTGGAAGTATATTTTTGGCAGAAATAAATGAAACCAACCCACCAGGGCCATGAACCTGTCAAACTGGTTAGAAAATGAAGAGCTGGACAAGTTTTGTGGATCTCCATTTTGGGTAAAAATTCTATTTGAGTTAAAAATTGAGTTACTTGTAGTTTAGTAGTAAATTATTAAACTTGTGTATTGTTTTCAGAATACAACGTTAACTTGGGAGACTGACGATCCAGACTTTACTAGATGCTTCGAAAAAACCGTTTTAGTATGGATACCCTGTTTGTTTATCTGGATATTTTCACCTTTAGATGTATTCTTTCAAAAGGATAGTCCGAACAGGGATATTCCGTGGAACTGGAAGAACTGTTCAAAACTATTAATCAATGCTCTGATTTGTGCAATTTGTCTTAGCGATTTCATATCTAGTGCTGGTGATGATCTACTTGTAAAAGTTGACATATACATGCCATTATGCAGATTAATTAGTTTTGTAAGTATCAAAATACTTATTCTAGATATTGTTTAAATATTTTACAGGATTTACAGTTTATGAAATTATATAGCACAAGGTCTCAGTCGCACTAGACAATTTTATATATTATTATCTATTTTGACACAAGCATTGGCCATCATAATGAATTGTGTAACATGTGAATAATTTAATTAAAAATTAGTAGATAACAACCAGGCTCGACCATAACAGTTTTTTTCTGGGATATCGTTATGAAAAAATAATAATCGGTTCCTTCAAACACTTCAATACTAAACATTACAAGCAAATAATGTTAAACATTTTGTATCAACTTACTGCATAATTAGCGCCTCTCGAAAAAAAGATAAAACCGTCAATAAAATATTGCATGTAGCATGATATAATTTACCTATAATAATTATTTAGGAAAGATAATTATTAAAATATTATGTAAATTGATATACTGATAAAACCATAACAATACTCGATCAAGTGAAAAAAAATGTTATCAAAAATAAAACGGCGGCAAGTAATGCTTAATATGAAGTAGTATCTTCTATTCGGATTATTTTTCGTTTAAATAGATGCCACAGACAAGCAACTGTTTATCACCACGCTGTGATGCCACATCGTGACTTAAATGCCCTTTTCCAATTTACTGATTGTCTTTTTTCTTTGTAGGGTTTAGCTTTTGTCATCGCTTACCGAAACAAAGTTTACGGAATCCAATCATCGGGCACCTTGTTCCTATTTTGGTTCTTTACCGCCCTTTGTGGTGCCCCACAATTCCGAACAGAAATCAGAAGCGCGCAGAGAGAAGGAGTCCCCGAAGATTACTATGTATATGTCAGTTATTTGATCTACTATCCTTTGGCTATTGCTATGTGTCTCCTGAACACTTTTGCTGAGGGCAGACCTCGAATTTATCCCTACGCGAAAGCTGACGTAAGTTTATGATACGCATGAAGCATTTCTTAATATATTTTTTGAATTTACTCTAAATCGGTATAATTGTTGATTGTAGAAACCAAGCCCAGAGCCAGATTGTGGATTTCTAACCCGCATTACGTTCAGCTATTTTGAAAAAATGATGTACAAAGGATGGAAGAATCCTTTGGAAATGAAAGACATGTGGGACTTGAAACCAGAAGATAAAGCCGGCGTACTAGTACCAAAGTTCGAAGAAAAAATGGCCAAGTCGATGGAAAAGAACAGAAGGTATCTTATTTATATTTATATTATTTATTCTTCATCGTGTGCCATCTTCTATCGAAGTTTAGCAATCTTCATGCTGCTGCTCATCTGTAACTAACTCGTTGCTTATCCTTGCAGCGTTTCCGACAATCCATTATGACTTGGACAAGTTTTTTTCTTATATCCTGATCATGGTCATGGTGGTTGGTTAAAGGCGGGGTCAGGTTAGCTGATCTTCCTTGCACTGCAGCCTTACGGCTTATTGTGCTCCCCTGTATTGTTAGAAAAATCCGGTTCCTTTGGTTACATCCAGTAGCTTTCTTCCAAGGTTTTCATGTGGAAGAATGTCCCCATGTTAAATTGCTCCAAGTATGTTAAGTCTTCTGCGAGCCAACGCATCGCAGTTTTAAATGATGTGCATGGCGGTTTCCTCCTCTTCACCAAATAGTCTGCATTCTATGGGCCCAATCCTCTGCAGGTGTTTTCTTAAGGGACAGTGGCCTATGACTTGTTTTATCTGAGTGCGTGTTAAATGCAGCATATTGGTTGTTAAGTTCTTTGAGGGTTTTCTTATTGTAGCCCTTGCGCTGGCCAGGTATTATAGTGGTCCACTGGTTCAGATGTTGTAGGGACTATCTGTTTATTTCTGACTTCACCACCTGTTTGGCCACGCCTAGGGCAAGTTTAGGACCCCTGAGGTTCTGAACAGCTCCAGTCCTAGCTAGTCTGTCTGCTTTTTCGTTTCCTGTTATCCCCGAGTGACCAGAAACCTATATGAGTTTTGTTATTTCTTGATGATAGGTCGTGCAGGCACTCAATCATGACCTTAGATGTGACTTGATGGGAGTTTAGAGCCTTAAGGGCAGCTTGGCTGGATCCTGATGTTTCATCTGGTGTCTGTTGTGATTTGATGCGTTCTCGTCCACCATACCACAGCGACATGGTGACCATTCGCCTGTAAACCCTCATTTCAAGGTCTTTCAGCTTTTTATACTACTCCGTGTGCAATGTCCATCAGAAATACATAACATCTTACCATACACACTATTCACTCAAAGTGTACTGTCACACATATGTATGTTAATATTTTTCAGGAAATCAGCAGGGCGAAATGCTGACGACAAGGTTTCATTTAAGCCAGGTTCTGGGTCCGTTGATATCAAGAATGAACCCAAAAAACAGAAAATATCGTCGGTGATGCCTGAACTGTGGAAATGCTTTCGCCCGGAATTTATGATGGGTGTTTGTTTGAGACTTATTTGCGACGTAGCCCAATTTGTAAATCCGAAAATTTTGGGGTGAGTACTTACTGACTCATGCTACTAAAAAAAATATCTGAAATTTTGACGGAGTTTTGTGTCCACCTCCACGGATGACCCAATAGTGCCATAATACAAAAAATATTTGGGGTTTTTCGCAATCTTATTTATAGGGGACGAGTTTGTTTTACCCGTTTTTAATGGAACACCCTGCATATGATTGCATATTTGGATTCTACTGGAAAAACTCTGAATTTTTGTATTTCAAATTTTCACCTATCTGCAAGCGTCTCCGAGATAGTGACAGCTCAAAAATGAAAAACTTTCTACCCACCAGTTGAGTCATCGTGTTTTCATGACAGCGACCTAAGAGGTGTCAATTTTGAGTTCCTATTTAATTTTCTGTTGTCTGATTTCTAATTTGTTTACACTATGGTTCATCTGAATGAGAAACAACGAGTTGAAATTTTAATAATGAGCGGTTACGGAAATATGAAGAGATCGCAAGATCAGGTTTGTCAACTTTTCAATGAATTATATCCAAATAGGCCTCCAATAAATCAGTCAACGGTGTGTCCAGTGGTAAAGAAATTTCGAGAAACAGGCAGTGTTAGGGAAGCCGCTAGATCAGGTTGACCTAAAACAGCAACCGGGGGAGACAAAGCTTTGGATATCATGCTCTCAATATATGAAAATCCAACACAATCATCCAGACCAATGGCAATGGATTTTAATGTGTCTCATCAGTCAGTGAAAAATTTGTTTAAGCAGGAGAAGTTGCATCCCTACAAGATAAAGTTGGTGCACGAGTTAAACGAGGACCATTTTGATAGAAGAGCTGAATTTTGTGAGCTGATGATGGAAAGACGCAATAACGATAATAACTTCGCAGCAAATATCATTTTCTCGGATGAAGCTACTTTCCATTTAAATGGCATTGTTAGACACAATTATCGTTATTGCTCTGCTGAGAATACTCACTGGTTCCAAGAAGGTCATACTCAAGGCCCGAAAAAGTCAATATTTGAGCTGGCATAGTTGGTAGACATATTGTGGGATCATTTTTCATAGGTGGTAATTTGAATGGCGAAAAATATCTGGATCTCCTCAGGAATCACATAATTCCTTCTTGCAGAATGCTTTACCGGGTGTAAATAATGGCATAAAAGAACAGGTATGGTTCCAACGAGACGGAGCACCTGCGCATTATGCGGCAAATGTTAGACAATACATAAGCGAACAATTTCCAGGACGTTGGATAGGCAGAAGAGGTGCTATTGACTGGCCAGCGCGTTCCCCGGACCTAACCCCGCTCGACTTCTTTTTGTGGGGACACTTAAAGAACAAAGTCTACGTTAACCGTCCAAATGGCTTAGATAGAATCTTTAAAAGTCAGAATTAGTGCTGAAATTCGGGCCATTCCAGAGGACTTTCTTTTAAACGTTGTAGACGGGTTCAGCGATCGACTGGCGCTCTGCTTAGCAGAAAATGATGGTCATTTTGAACACCTGAGCCACTGAACAGGTTTCACTTGTTTATTATTTCGATGTTAAGTTGTTCAATTTTCTAGGCTATTTATTTTGTTATTATAAAGTTTGTTACAAATATAAATAAATAAAAATTTGAAATACAAAAAATTCAAAAGTTTTCCCAATAGAATCCAAATATGCAATCATATGCAGGGTGTTCCATTTAAAAAAAGTAAGTTAGTCTCTCTATGGTAACCAAACCAGAAATGACAACTACATCAAGTAATTCTAGAAACTTTCGAAATTATCCAAATCCATTTCAAATGTTAACTTTGTTTCATAAACGTCAAACTTGACTTTGCAGGTTATTTGTTTCTAAAACTTGACTTAAACTCTGAAGATCTGTATGATAAGCTTAGTTTTACTATTAAACCATAATTGTACACAACAGTATAAGCTAGCTTAAGGTTACATTTTCTTTAAACCCAGCGAAGTCGGAAGGAAGCGAATTCGCGCGAACTATTTTCGGGCGATTTCGCTTGTACTGTAACCGAAGCCTAAGGAAAGTTGAGTGGACCCCACTAGATTTTTAAGATGATTTTTTTTGTTTTAGACTTATAATAGCCTACGCCGCCTCCGACGAGCCAGTATGGAAAGGCGTAACCTACGCCCTAATAATGTTTATTGTGGGGACTACAATGACTATTATTAACAGTCAACAAATGACCAGATTTTTCTTGGTTGGTCTGCGTATTAGGACAGTCTTAACTGCGGCCATTTATAGGAAATCTTTAAGGATATCGAACGCGGCTCGCAAAAATAAAACGGTTGGAGAAATTGTCAATTTGATGGCGGTAGACGCGCAAAAGTTCCAGGAATTAGTGATGTTTGTCAATATGCTGTGGTCCGCACCAATCAGTATTATCTTGTCACTTTATTTCTTGTGGCAAGAGCTTGGACCAGCTGTACTTACAGGTAAATTGACATTCCGCCAGTATAAACAACATTTTTTTGACCAGGCCGTTCACCGGACTTGAAGCTGCTAGATTTATTTTTGTAATTAATGGGAAACATGCGATTTTTCGATAATCTTTTGCACTTTATTTTAAGGTCGCTAATCGCGAATCTAAAGTGTTTTTCTTGGCGGTTTCTTCTAGTTTTTAAGGAAAAGATATTTATTACATACTTCTCGACCTCGCTATACACGTTTGACATTTTCTGTTATCTTTTAGGTGTAGGCGTATTGATTCTCCTAATCCCACTTAACACCGTAATTGTAAACAGATCGAGAGCACTTCAAATTAAGCAAATGAAAGACAAGGACGAACGCGTCAAAATGATGAACGAAATTCTTTCCGGTATGAAGGTCCTTAAGCTTTACGCTTGGGAGGAGAGTTTCGAAAAGCTTATTCTAAAAATAAGAGACAGGGAAATCACGACTTTGCGAAAATCTGCTTACCTCAATGCCGGCACTCAATTTATTTGGAACTGTGCACCTTTTATGGTAAGTCCAGAGACACATTTATTTATATCACCTTAACTAACTTATTCTACATTCCGCACTTAGCAGTTGTGGTAATTGAGGAAGGCGATCTTTTTTAACTACACCACAACTTCTATCAATCACTTATCGACTAAGATTTCCCCACTTTACTATGCAATGGTTCTGATACTGACACCTTTCTTACTAAGCACCGTTGCTTCTAAAACATAATGCCTAAGTCTTCCTAGGGCTTTGGATGCACCTAGGATGTAAAACGGCGTCTCTTTTTCCTCCTGGTAACTCGAATAAGTTGTACCTCCATGCTATATATTCTGTTAAAAAGTAACTATAACCCACCACAAAATTACCCTCAATCAAACCCTAGGCAAAGGTTCTCTCTACTGAGCAATGCAGCTTCGAAGACATTGTTGTCCAAGTCTTCATAGGGACTTGAATGCAGCTACGAAGTGAAACAGACAAAACGGTGTCTCTTTTTCTTACTGGCAACCTGAACAAGCTGCACCTCCATACAAATTGATGTAAGGAGCTTTTTCAACCTGCAAGGTTCTGTCAAGATCCTTTGGTTTAGGTTAAAAAGCAACTATAACCTACCCCAAAATTTTCCCCAATTAAACCCCAGGCAAGGGTTTTGATATCCTCCCGACTAAGCACTGCAGCTTCAAGGACATGGTTGCCCAAGGCTTTGGATGCACCTAGGAAGTGAAACGTCGTTTCTTTTTCCTTCTGGCAACTTTGACAAGCTTCATCCTTCTCCATACTAATTGTATCAGTTGCTTTTTCAATCTGCAGGGCCCTATCAGGATCCTTTGCCTTCAGTTAAGAAATCCCCATCTCCTATCACAAAACTTTCCTCAATCGTTTGGCTTGTCTGGATCTCAGTGCCATTGCTCACCACTCTTTCAGTGCAGACCCTATAGGTAACTGCTAACTCAATTTTTTTTAGGTTTCCTGCTTAACCTTCGCGACTTACGTACTTATTGATGAAAACAACGTGTTAACTCCCGCTAAAGCCTTCGTATCGCTGTCCCTGATGAACATTTTGAGAATGCCCATGAGTATGTTGCCCATGGTAATCAACAATGTGGTACAAACATGGGTTTCTGTCAACAGGATCAACAGCTTCTTGAATTCTGAGGAATTAACGCCCTATGTAACTCACGATAAATCTTTAGGTAAGAACACGGCGCATTTCCTTTTTAGAAGTTATGCCTATAAAATCTTATACTTCTATAAATTGTAGCTGAGCCGATAATTATTCAAAACGGTACGTTCACGTGGGGCGAAGAACCAGTACTGAAAAATATCAACATTCAGGCAGTGCGCAATCATCTTACCGCGGTAGTAGGAGCAGTCGGCGCAGGCAAGAGCAGTCTTGTCAGTGCCATTCTGGGAGAAATGGAAAAAATTAACGGGTCAGTTAATAGTTGGGGTTCCATCGCTTATGTACCTCAACAAGCTTGGATCCAAAACGCGACTGTACAAGACAACATTACTTTCGGAAAGACATTTGATAAACACAGGTAAACCATGCGAGAAAACAACAGAAATTTAGCCCTAAACTAACACTTGGATATTTTGTTTATTATAGATACAATAGAGTTATTGAAGCATGTGCTTTAAAATCCGACTTCGAGATGTTGGCCAATGGTGATCAAACTGAAATTGGTGAAAAGGGTATTAACTTATCAGGAGGACAAAAACAAAGGATTAGTTTAGCCAGAGCTGTCTACGTAGATGCCGAGGTTTACCTTTTGGACGATCCTCTTAGTGCAGTGGATTCTCATGTGGGCAAACACATTTTCGATAAGTTGATAGGTAACACCATATACTAATGCGTTTTATCTCACAATTGACTATTAAAACGTTTTTTATTTCAGGACCCACTGGCCTTCTCAGGGACAAAACCAGGATCTTGGTTACCCACGCAGTCACGTACCTACCTCAAACCAATAAGATCATTGTTCTGAAAGACGGAGAAGTAACGGAAACTGGTAGTTACCAAGAACTTCTGGAGAAGAAGGGCGCCTTTGCAGAATTCCTTATGCAACATATCACTGAAGCCGTTGAAGATGAAGATGGTAAGAAAATACATTTCATGATTTTGAAGAGTGTGCTAATTTGAAAATGTTTGATGAAGATGTTTAGTGTTGTGTGGATTTTAATTTATTTTATTAATATTGACTGATATTATTATTAATTAAGTATATAACCCTGGTGTACCATATAAATATTTTCCTAAGATAATCTAAATATGGGTCGCCAAGGGGTACCTAGTGATTTACGTTTTAGATTCTAGCTTTGACAATACCTTGTATATTTTAATAGCCTTTTGACTATTGTGACTAATGTGACTTGTTGACTATGGCAATACAGTACACTAATTATTATACTACATGAACATTAAACTAAGCTAAATGAAAATATTAAGCCGTCATAAAAATCAAAAATATCTAAGATACAAAGAAACAATTATATACAGTGTGTCCGCTTAAGTTATGTACATATGGGAAACTTTTTTAATATTAATTTTACGAAAAAAAGTTACTCTTTATAAAAAGTTCTGCTTACTGAAAAAATAATATTAGACTATACAAACTTGAGATAGTATGTACAGGATGATCAAAAAGTAAAAAATCAAAATTGACCTACGAGAAAAGTACCCTTAATTTTAATTTTAGAGCAAAATGGAATAAGAAAATGTTGATTGGCATTAAAAATTATATCTGTTTTTACTCTAGACTATTATTGAAAATAAATTTGACATTTCAAAAAATATCATTTTTTGAAATGATTTATAATTAATAATTGTATTTATTATGCAATTCAAACTAATCAACATTTATCAATTTATTTTGGAAAAATACAATTATAATAATAAACATTAAAATATGAATTTAAATAAATATATTCATTAACTTTCCCTCACTGTACATTTGCCTCGACATATCCTCCCTCCATTTCAATACATTTAGCCGTTCTTGCAGAACATTCTCTTAAAATATTTCTAATCATGGCAGGAGTTATATTTGTAATTGTCTCTCTAATTGCCCTCTCTAAATGGTCAAGTTTTTGAAATGGCCTTTGTAGGTATACATTTTGTTTTAAGTAGCCCCACAAGAAATAATCGAGATGGCTCAAGTCCGGAGACCTAGCGGGCCAAAAAAGGTCAGAATATCTATCGATAACTTTTTCATTAAAAAGGGTATTTAAGTATTGTCTTACATTCCTCGTACTGTGGCATGGTGCACCATCTTGTTGGTACCATATCCGTAGTCTATCGGGTATGTGAAGTCCATGAATAAAAGTAAACAAATAATTATTTAAAAAATGCAAGTAACGTTCACTATTTAAATTTTGTCGAAAGAAAAAAGGTCCTATTATGCTATTTTTGTAAATTCCGCACCACACATTTTTTTTAAATGAGTACTGATCACGTGTCTGTATAGTGAAATTTGGATTAACGTCACTCCACCAACGACAATTTTCTGAACTTACAGTCCCGTTCGAGGTAAAGATTGTTTCGTCGGTAAAAATGATATATCTTGTCATGAAAGGGTTATCTTCTAACTCTCCTTGTATTAAAAAACAAAATTCTAAGCGTCGCTCAAAATCACCTGGCTTCAATGTATGTATAAATTTTGATTTGTAAGGCCGAAATTTGTTTTCATTTAATATTTTTGAAATCGTAGTTTTCCCTTTATCATTTGGTAATGTTGTTGATCTTTTTCGCAATGATTTTTTAGGATCTTCTACTACAGACAACATTACTTGGTTCACAGTTTCATTATTTGCAACCCTTGGTCTACGTTTCTTATTGTAGTTATTTTCCACACTTCCAAAGGTCTTGAATTTAGTCACTATGTTCCCTACTGTTGTAAAAGAAATCATTTTATCAGGATATCTGTAGTTAAAAATTTCGGCAGCTTCCCGATACGTTTTGTAATTTTCACGAACAATTAAAATTATTTCAATTTTATCTTGCATACTCAATTTCAACGGCATATTTATCTAATTAAATATTCAAACTGATGTTTCAGACAAATTTTAATAATATAGCTGATAGTTAAAATTCAAATTCAGGTGGGAAATGGTGGCAAGATAATGGACATGCCATTAAGAATTAAGATTTAAATTTTTAAGTTTATTTTCAATAATAGTCTACTAAGAGTAGAAACAGATATAATTTTTAATGCCAATCAACATTTTCTTATTCCATTTTGCTCTAAAATTAAAATTAAGGGTACTTTTCTCGTAGGTCAATTTTGATTTTTTTACTTTTTGATCATCCTGTACCGGGTGTTCCACCTAAGGAGGTAATCGGCTATATCTCAAAAAGTAATAACACTAGGACTTTGGGAAAATATATATATCGATAAAAACGGCCAAGAGAAATTACTTTATTTTCAAGTTCGAAAAATGACCGCTAGGGGGCATAAGAGAACTTTCAAAATAGAAATGCCGATTTTCTCTTGATTTTTCTTAATAAAAATATGTTAAAAATATAAGCATTGTATTCTTCATAAAATTATGCAACTTTATGTTAGGAATCGTTTTTTTCTATTTTCAATAATAAAGTGGTGGGGAAGGTCAAACTTTTTTTCTTTCAAACGCTGATATCTCTGCTTTGGATAAACCGATTTTATTCAACTTGGTCTTGAAAAAAAGCCCTTCTTTTCCTCTACACGTAGATCTATTAACTATACCATATTGATTCTGATGGTGGCCACTAGATGGCGTTTTTCTGTAATTCCTCAATGAATAAGGATTTTCTCAAAAAAATCAAATGTTATGATATGACTTTTTCATCATATTTTATTTTAGGCTTATAAAGGCTATTAAATAGTGGAATAAAAAATCCAGGTCCGTATTTAAAATAAAAAAGTTGATGATGGTCGCTCGAATCCGAAACGTTGGATTAAAAACTAACCCCATCAGCTTGTAGAGGAGGAAAAGTTACTATAAGGAACTGAAAACCGCAACGTGATATCTTTTGTTAAACTAGAGAAATTAGGGATAATAATAATTAATATGGAAAAATAGGCCATCGCCTAATTTCTCTAGTTTAACAAAAGATATCACGTTGCGGTTTTCAGTTCCTTATAGAAACTTTTCCTCCTCTACAAGCTGATGGGGTTAGTTTTTTTAATCCGGCGTTTCGGATTCGAGCGACCATCATCAACTTTTTTATTTTAAATACGGACCTGGATTTTTTACAATATTATTAAATTTGTGTTCAAATGCGTAAATCTTAAGATTATGGGACAAAATTAAAAGAAACCTAATATTATCTAATAAAACTTATCTGAACAATACAACAAGTAATAATTGATTTTAATTATTAAATACAATTATTTTTATAATAAATTATTTTTTATTTTCAAAAATTCCACCCTCATTCTCCAAGCATAAATAACATCGGCAAACAATTTCTTCCATAACGTTATTTAACATTTCTGGAGTTATTTTATTTATTGCAGCTCGAACTTCAGCCTTCAACTCATCATTATTTTGAAAAGTCTTCCAGTAAACTTCATTATCAAGGAATCCCCCCAATAAAAAGTCTATTGGCGTAAGGTCTGGGGATCGCGGAGGCCAGTTTATGGGACGGTTTTATCCAGATATCTTCGGAAGCATTCGGAATTTTTTAAATTTGAAAACATGACGTTACAGGATTCAATTATGCGCAACTTTTCTCTAATTTAACCATCTCTGTATCTCCTATGGTTTACGAGATCCCTGTAGAGTGAATTCTTATCTGGAACACCCTGTATACCGGGTGATGTATGGCAACTGTGGTAATACAGCAAACACCAGCAAATAATTTCTATGACGCTATTGTCAAAAATTGACGTAAAGCTGGATATAACGAATAAAGATTATTTCACAATAAAAACACATTTTCGTTTCACCAATCCGGCAATCACACAACCAAAATAAAAGATACCATTATGTTTTTAATAACGCTTTCAATAATATTTCCGTTAAAAATATTTTGCAAGGATTCCCTAACCATGAGAGAATTACGGGCAGGACAACCATCCATTTTATACCAATCTCCTGATTTTCTCGTACAACTTCTTCTAGTGCGGGTTTAATTCTATTTTGTAGTAAGTCCAAATAGGTTACTGCTGTAAAGTTGCCTTCCATAAAAAATGGTCCATTAATGTGATGTCCTACAATTCCCGCCCAAACATTTATTTTTTGTGGATATTGCGTTCGAGTGTGAACAAGACGATGCTCATTTTCTAGGCTCCAATACCGGCAATTTTGAAGATTTGGTTCGTTGTTGAGGGTAAATGTGCATTAATCGGTAAAACAAATATTTCTCAAAAAATTCCTATTATTATTTGCTCTTTCCATTACCTCAAAACCATTCTCCTTTCTTCATCACCTTGCCGTAGCTCTTGATGTTTTTCATACTTGTAAGGAAAATATTTATGTTTTTTTAAAGTGCGCAACACTGTGGTTTAATGTTTTCCTACGGCTTGCCCAAGAATCCTCGTGCTAATCATTTTATTTTCCTCCACGTGCAGTAAAATATCAAGATCTCTATCATCCCTTTCTTCGGCTTTACTGGCATTCTGAGTTGAACATTTACAGTTATTTATTACAGTGTCTTTGGACTCAAATTTACTAATGATAAGTTTAATTAATGAATGAATTAATGAAGGGAAAGGCTTACCAGGGAATTGAACTGAAAACATTTCAGGCACTGCTTTTAAACTGTTTCCTGTATAGTACCACTTAATCATAGTTACTTTTTCAGTAATGGAATAGCTTATATTTTTTAATTAAAGCGCCGTCAATGAAAATGGATGAACCATGGGATGTCCATGACTGTTTCTCACACCATACTATTCATACCTACTATATATTTATATCCTATTTCAGAACTGGACGAACTTCAAGAGCAACTTGGAGACACTGCCATTGGTGCCGAAATTAAACGAACTATTTCAAGGCAACGATCGCGTATCTCCGAGTCGGATCCTCTCGGATCGCAGAATAACCTCAATGGATTTGCTCATAGCGGATCCAGGGAAAGTCTGAGGAGCAACAGCAGTTTGACCAGAAGGAAAATGAGTGTATCCTCGAGAAAAATGAGCCTTGCAAGATCGACAAGCTTTAGACAAAGCGAAAAGGAAAAAGGTACAGATCTTTGTTTTTTTCTATAACTATTTTATAATCATTATACTTTAGGAGGCAAAGATGGACCACAGGGTGGCAAAATGCGGGCCAAAGGAAAGCTTATTGAAGCGGAAAAAGAAGAAAAAGGAAACGTAAAGCTGAAAGTATATTGGTATTATCTAGGAGCAGTTGGTACATTTTCTATTATTGCCACATTGGTATTCAGTACAGGATTCCAAGGTCAGTACTGGTAGTAGTTAGTGGCCTCAAAGATATACTTTTTTGTGATATTTTGAAGATTTATTTTAATTTATTATTTACCAATATATAACTAACATTAATGACTCTTGTAGGTTTTGGTATTGCAACGAACATATGGTTGGGATGGTGGTCTGAAGATGAAAACATGATTGTTGATGGGAAAGTAAACACTCAACTGAGAGACATGTATCTTGGTGTTTATGGCGCCTTGGGTGTGTTGCAGTCTTTGTGTATCCTCGCGTCCAACATTATATTTGCTAAAGGTAAAAAGTGAGCCTGAACTTATTTGGAGTGTAAATTTTACGAAGTAATTCTAATTAAGCTTGGCTATTAATACGACAGAATGGTAATTGGTTTGCACTTATGTCAACAGGTACTATGGTAGCCGCTACAAAACTCCATAACCTTGTTCTCCGTAACATCTTGCGCTTGCCCATGTCCTTCTTTGACACGACGCCATCGGGAAGAATTCTCAGTAGATTTTCCAGTGACATCATCGGGATCGATCTTAGATTACCAATGGCTTTCAACGTATTTTTCCAAAACTCGCAGAGGGTAAATATTCCTACATATGTGCGAAATTTAATTAATAACGTCATATAAATATTTAGGTTATTGGTACATTGGCTGTGATTTGCTATACTACACCACTTTTCACCGCGGTCATCATCCCTCTAATGGTCTTCTACATCTTCATGCAAAGATACTACGTAGCTACATCCAGACAATTGAGACGTATTGAGTCTGTGTCGAGATCGCCAATTTACTCTCACTTTGGTGAAACGGTTTCTGGGACGCACGTCATCAGGGCTTATGGACAGACAGACAGGTAAGTTAGGCGCCTTGTAGGACAATTGGAGATGCAAAATAACTTAATATTCTTTTCTTTTAGATTTATCGAGGATTCCGAAATAAAGGTGGACGTAAACCAGCAGACCATTTATCCTAGTAACTGTTCCAGCAGATGGCTCAGTGTCCGTCTGGAAATGATTGGCAACCTCATCATCTTCTTCGCTGCGTTGTTTGCTGTACTAGGAACTGATTTAGATCCGGCTCTCGTTGGTTTATCTATCAGTTATTCGCTCAATGTAAGTTCAATAATTGCGATTACTCCTAATTTCAGTTATTTCCTTGTTTATGTGGCCTTCTTCTAATTATGTTATTATATCAAATATTAATGTGTTCGTCTTCTAAAGTCTATTTACTTTCAAAATAGACAAGATGCAAATATTGCCACGTGACGAAATAGGCGAGATGTAGCCTCGTGGTCTATTCTTATTGGCCGTTCGCTGATAAAAATCGAAAGGTGCATGTCAAGGATTCTTGACAGGATGGGAATCAGTTTACGCTGCTGTCAATATTAACGTGTTTTTATTGTACCCCAAACCATTTCGATAGGATTAAAGATACAATAATATGAGGGTAAACGCAAAAGGGTACTGCCGCGCCCAGTGCAAAGAGTATTAATCACATATTCATTTTTAAAGTTTCGACTCTTGATAATCTTAATTAATTTCTATTTTACTGGAGTCCTTTCAGGAATATTCATACTTCTCCTAAATGTTAAAATATCTTCTTTTTTAGTGTTGATGTTAGGTATTTTATTTAATATTCGCGAATGATAGACGCATTGTCCATAACAAATACCGAATTCGACGGAATGTTGAGTAAAAGCTGTTTGGTAAACCATTTTTCAAACAAAGCCATCTTTACTTCCGGCGTGAAAAATAATAACGCGTTTTCAGTATAATTTTTTTTGTACTGTCTACCCAACCACACGTAACAACATCACTATAGTCTATTTTAGAAAGGTGTAGAGTAATAAATGCTCATTAGGTATAAATTCTTTCTTTTCATCAAGTGCGGGTAGTACCACCCGGGTTTGGGTCAATTTATGGGTTTTGCCTATTGTTATCCATTCACAAACACTGAAAATGGTGTGACAAAGGCGTGCCGGTAGGATATTCGTAAAAAGAAAAGAATTTTATTTTAAGAATAAAAATTAGGCATTATGTACATAGTATTAGCTACACTTATTTTTTATTAAACATTTTTAAAAAATATACATTATACAGAAATTAAAAAATCATTCTCGTAAAAAGGAAAGAATTTTATTTTAACAGAATAAAATTTAGGCATTATGTACATAGTATTAGGTACGCTTATTTTTTATTAAACATTATAAAAAAAATACAAAATACAAAAAATACATTATACAGAAATTAAAATATAAAAAATCATAATATTCTTCGTCATCTGAGGAAGTGTCATCTCCTCTTGACGTTATAATTAACGGGTCGACGGTCCGATCGATCAGGTGGTCAAGATCCCACATTTTCTCCTCTTCCTTAATGACATGATGGACTGCTTTTCGCCAGTTCTCTGGTGTCACTTCCTTAATGGCTTGATCAAACAGTACCTTAACGTCTTTCATTTCGAATGTCGTGTTGTGTCTTGCTACAAATCCTGTCACTTGCGCCCATATAAGTTTTATAGGATTTAGTCCGCAATGATATGGCGGTGTGCGCAGCACAGTTACACTATGTTTTTCTGCTATATCTTCCACGGCATATTTCATAAAACGATGTTTGTGTAAATTTGCTATAGCTAGTAGTTCCTTCTTTATCAAATTATCTTCAAATTCAATACTTTTGGTTGTTAACCAGTCGATA
Organism: Polydrusus tereticollis; assembly: GCA_963920685.1. Lineage (NCBI taxonomy): Eukaryota > Metazoa > Arthropoda > Insecta > Coleoptera > Curculionidae > Polydrusus > Polydrusus tereticollis. The sequence continues at coordinate 142,588,329 of OY987328.1, forward strand.
ATTTCTTGTTTTCTCCAAGATGAAGTTGGAAGGCTGTGCGTCGTGAATGATAGCTTGCGTTATCCATAACTACTACTGAATCAGCTGGAAGATATTTTATCATTTCACCAAAATAGTCCTCAAAACATTCGAATTCATGTCCTCGTGATAATCTCCCGTATTGAACGACTGAAAGGTTAGCAAACCTTCTTTTAAAAATCCCTCTTTGCTTCCAATATGGACGATTATTAGTCTCGTCCCTTTACCTAAAGGCGCCTTAATACCCGTTGACAGGCCTTCCATGAAAGCTTGGCGACCACTGGTTATATTTTTGTCTTGCCACAATTTCGGTTCTATATAACCTTCATTAATCCACGTCTCATCAAGATAAAAGATTTTCTTCTGCTCTCTTCTGTACTGCTTTATACTTCTCAAGTATTTTCGTCGCCAGCAAACAATTTCATCCCTTTCCAGTAAAAGTGATTTACGGTTATGCTTTTCCCAGACAAAATCCATTTTTTTTAAAGTGGCCCATAAAAGTTTTCTAGTTATAAACGGAATAGTGTCATCCTGGCCAAGCTCCATTATAATCTTATCTATGGTGGGTATTTCTTTTTTAAAATAAAAAGAGAGAAAACTTTTTTTCAAGGTCATACACACACACGATATATGAAGTTTATTTCAAATTACCACCTATTTATATGATCCAGCCAAAGAGGCCAGAGCCAAACTCGGTACCTGTTTAATGGTACCTGTTAAACGCAAAACGTAACTTTATAATCTACTACCTAACTAATCCCTACACAATATTTCAATTTTGACACTTCAGGCCAGAAAACATACCTTTCCTAATCCTCTTACGCAATTACTTGAAATTTTAATATTACAAACAATACTATTTTATCTTAATACCCGTTAACCTAATTCTCTAAAATTTTTGATTAGTTATCATAAATAATTTATTGCACAAAGTTCACCTGCGCCTATGGCCGACACCGAAATTGAGCCGAACTGGACGGAATTTGCCACTTTATTACTCTACACCTTTCTGAAATAGACTATAGTATCAAACCAAGTTTCGTCTAAATAAATTATACTTTTATCGGATTCATGGTAATCCTCTATTTTACGCAAATAGTCCTGTCGTAGTTCAATAATACGACGAGATTCCATTATAACCATTCGATTATCTAATTCTTTTATGTTTAAAGCCACAACTTAACAAAACACCACGGAATGTTTTTAAAAATTGGTAATAATAATCAGGGTAACCTCGCAATTTATCACGAACCAGTTCTAAAGTTGACACTATATTATCCTGGTAAAAGTTGTAAATTGTTCGCCGAATAAAATCCCTTGTACTCCTTGTAGTATTGTCAACCGTTCTGAATTTTTGATTTATTCGTTTCCGCTTTATGGAATGATCGGTTACAGTCCCAATTACGTTATAAATTCTCGTATACCCAAGTTGACTTAATTCATTATTCAATTCATTAATTCTTGTACAAAGCGCATTTTCAGTTTTTGTCGGATTTTCTTTTTTTAAACACCCGTACATATTTTTAATAATGCGTTGACATTGAATACGTAAATCTTTGTTTCTTAATTCCGGACTTGTTTCGCTTTCGACTCGGACACCGACTCATTATAGTGATAACTCAATTGACAGAACCTTAAACTATTTTTTGTTCTTGTCTACAGCATATAAATTTGCATAAAAATGCTGCTATATATTAATTGTCCCACTCAAACCAAACAGCTCGCTCTTTAAACTGCGAGCGGGCTTTGGCGGTCTGTCCCGCTTGTCAGTTCTACAAAGTGTGGAAGGAACATAAGGGTTTGTTCATTTTCTATTTCACAACAGTGAAAATCCCTTTTATTTTGATGTCAATTATTTTTGTATAAATAATATTGCTTAAGCCCTAAAAAAAATTATAACAATATTCATGAATGACTTATTTTTTTCTTCGACATTGAAAATTTTTTGGTTTAAAGTACATTTGCAAACTAGCTTTTAAGAGAGTTATTGACTATCAATTGAATGCTGATATATAAGAACATTTTTAACAATAAAAACTTAACATAATTTTTAAAAAAAGATCTGACATAATTTTTTTTATTATGCCGGTCCCTTTAAAGCCTGTTTTTTTATGTCATTAGACACTTCGTATAAAATACACATATATCTCATTCACCTAACTTCGACATGTTTCGAGTGTAGGGGATATATAGAAAAAGAATACGAGTACGAAATTTTTTTGAAGGCGCCATTTATCCACTTATGAATTATCACAGCAGAATTAGCTTACGGACAAAGACAAGACAATCGTAAAACCAGTACTGACGCTGACCCACGGAATACAGATATGGTCCACAATTAACAAAACGCGCTACAAAAAACTACAAATATTCCAAACAAAACTCTTAGAATTATCGCGAACGCACCAAGATACACACAAATACACCAAAATTCTGCAGAATAATGAACATCCAAATCATGGAAAGAAACAAGAAAAATAGAACAATAGGAAAAAAACGTATCAAGACCAATGAGGAAGAAGTCTTAATCATACTAACCATAGAAGATGCACAAGCACCACCAAGAACAAAATAAGTAAAGGACCAATGTCCAACTTAAATAACATACTTGATATTCTTGATAATATATGATATTACGTTTTGTTTGGTTCAGTGTTCGTGTTACAGAAGCGGGCTATTCGCTATACAGGGTCGTTGGTATGTATGGAAACGGTCGATTATTTCTTAAAGTAAAACAGTCAGCAAAAAATATTTTAGATAAAAGTTTTAGGGTTTTTTAAGGTGTATTAGAATTTAAAAAATTTAAGTATACAGGTTGAGTCAGAAAGCCGTAGAGAAACAAAGTTACTTTTTTTTAAATGAAACACCCTATATCTTCGAATATTTTTGAATTTTACATAAAATAACAATTATTTTTTAATAGTGCATTATAAGTCTAAACTTCATAGTTTCCGAGATATCGACTTTTGAAATATGACATTTTTGAACTTTGACAGCTTCTAGCTTTCTAACGGTACCTCTTAGAATAAAATGGCTTACATGTCCCTATCTTAGTTTTTTATTATCTTCCCAAAAACATCAACTTCCGGTTAAACGGGATGTAACTCAAAAGCCGGAAATACAGTACTTCCGGTTAAACCGGAAGTTGATGTTTTTGGAAAGATCATAAAAAAGTAAGATAGGAGCATGTAAGCCGTTTTACTCTAAAGCGTACCGTTAGAAAGCTAGAAGCTGTCAAAGTTGAAAAACGTAATTTTTCAAAAGTTGATATCTCGGAAACTATTAGGTTTAGACATATAATGTACTTATTAAAAAATAATGGCAATTTCATGTTAAATCCAAAAATATACGAAGATATAGGGTGTTCTATTTAAAAAAATGTAACTTTGCTTCCCTACGGTTTTCTGACTCATCCTATATACTTATTTTTTTAAAGTTCTAATACTCCTTAAAAAACCCTAAAACTTTTATCTAAAATATTTTTTGCTAACTGTTATACTTTAAGAAATAATCGACCGTTTCCATACATACCAACCACCCTGTATTATGTCCAAGGTAGGAGCTAGGGAACATTGCAGCCCTCTATTCGTAAAATACCGAATTAACATTAGTATTTGTTTTGGAAATTGCCTGTCTCATATACAAATATGTCCTGCTGAATCCCTAAGCACATAATACAAGGGCATGGGGCAATCTAACGTTACCCCTACCAAAACTGTCGAATCATTTAGGAAGGTAAGAAAATTTACAATCAATCACGTTCCGCAGACCTTAAAAAACTATAAATGTATCAGAGTATTTAGGAAGGAATTTAGGGATCTGTACAAAGCCTGGGTTTTAAAATTCCAGTCTCAGCAACAAAAACTACTATTTTTCCATAGGGTGATTTACTGATTCTTTTTTATAATTTCACTCTCAAGAAAAGACTTTCCTTCACAAAAGCATTTCTTTATTCTACCAAACTATGCCATTTGAACAGATAATGTCAGGTGTTTACATAAATTGTGAAATCGTACAACTACTTCACATAACTTATTATCGATTAACTAATTAATGGCCACATTGACTAATCACACGCGTAACCCACGACAAACTATTATACGTTTACTTCAACAATCTTTGCAAAAGGTTGTTTCATGGGAAGGAGGCGTTTCATCACGAAAATAATCTGTCACTCGACTCACTGTTTAGAAACACTTGGCACTGCTGGCCCTAAATACGTGGTGATTTAAATCACGGCAGACGTACACCACGGAGTGAAGTCTAAAACCTTCTGCCCCGCTCAAAATGAAAACATTCGCTTTGTTGATCACTCTTTCCACGCGAAAACCACATGCAACACCGCATCCCTCTAAGCATCTTCCTACTGCATCCCATAACAACTGACCTGTCTAGCACGTAGGCATTGTCTTCAACTCCGGCCGGCCGCCTTTTGTGATAATTGGAAAAGCCTCGCCGAATGTTTACCGGCCGTCAAGTGAATCGACTGGCTAGACGCAGTTTGAAGGTGTATAAAAACTTAAACAAGCCGTGTTATGAAGGGGTTTCTATTGTATTATTTTACCGAAAGGATTATTAAATGCGAAGTAAATTCGCAATTAAGTTTTTATAATATGTGAAAAGATGAGTTTTATTTATTTCTTTAAAACAGTAGACGGCGTTGCCGATCATTATTAACTTTTCACTGAAATGCGATTATGGTTTTGGCCTAATTATTAAGTAATATTTGGAGTTTGAATTATGTTAATTACACTTGAAATGCACATGCATGTTTCCCCAACAGGATCTGTTGCCTTCTATCACCTCGAGGAATATTGTGATTGTCCATTTTAGCTGTAAAGTGGGTGGGTGATGTGTGGTTGACAAATTTTGTTGATTGTTGATTTATGTGATTTTTTTATTGGTAACCCAATAATTTCTGATGATTTAGGAAATTTTGTGATATATCATTTTCCAGAGCATTTAGTATTTGTTACACTGTTCTTCAAATAATAAGATTTTATATTCTTTGACAATAAAAATATTAAGTATTTCTTTAGACTTTTTATCTATATTACTTTAATAACCACATGTTTTTCTAGACATTAATGTTTTCTTCTTCTGGACGACTTCCTTTATAATAATATGCTCCTCTTGTAGATAAATTGTTAAATATGTGATTGTTCTTTTAGATAACAAACACACTTAACTTCCTGGTGCGCATGATTTCTGATGTAGAAACCACAATTGTTGCGGTAGAGCGTGTCAAGGAATACGGTGAAGTAAAACAAGAAGCCGCCTGGGACATTCCCAATAAGAAACCAGCCATTTCTTGGCCAGAGAAAGGGGTTGTGGAATTTAAGAAGTATGGTGTAAGATACAGGTAAGACTGGTTTTTTTCATCGCGTTATATGATATAAGCACTTACTTCTCGTGAGATCTAGTATTTTTTTAATGCTTTGAATCTCATTTGCAGAGAGGGTTTGGAATTGGTACTTAAGGGCATAAGCTTCCATGTCGATGGTGGAGAAAAGGTTGGAATTGTAGGCAGAACAGGTGCAGGAAAATCAAGTTTGACATTATCATTATTTAGGTAAGGTTTTAAGGACTTTTTTATTTACAGTTATTGTTTAATGATGATATGTATACTATAGAACTATATGGCTATTACCTTGCCATTGCTGCTTCAAGCAACGGCTATAGAACATCAGGGTAATTTCGACTTCTGCGCATGCTAACTTTATTTATGAAAAACACAACGTAACCTCAAAAGTCGACTTCTGCAATTTGACTGTTCAGGTTTTTATGATTCTATGTATGTTTTTGGTGTTTCCTTTTTAAATAAGTGCGCAACACTGTGGCTTGATGTTTTCCTACGGCTTGCCCAAGAATCCTCGTACTAATCATTTTATTTTCCTCCACGTGCAGTAAAATATCAAGATCTTTATTATCCCTTTCTTTAGATCTATTGACATTCTGAGTTGAGCATTTACAGTTATTTATTACAGTGCCGTTGGGCTCTAATGATAAGTTTAATTAATAAAATAGAAGTGATAGGGCTATATCAGGGAATTAAACTGAAAACATTTCAGACACTGCTTTTAAACTGTTTCCTATATATTACCACTTAATCATAGTTACTTTTTCCTTAATGGAATAGCTTATATTTAGCTATAATTAAAGCACCTTCAATAAAAATGTTGTCACTGACGCTACTTTTCGTTTTGTCAATGCCAAATAAAAATTTGCTGGTGTTTGCTGTATTACCTAAACTATGAAAATTTCGTAATTTTGCCATCACATTTAATTGAATAAGTTACGATTGGCTTATTAAAATTTATTCAAATTTGGCACATGGGCTTATTATATCGGCCTCTTCAAAAAATTATTATACAATTTTTCTCTAAAATGTACAGGTGAGCCAATATTTAGCCACCTCAAAATTTCCATGGGATTTCCTATGTTCAACTAAGCCGTACATTATCCGGTATAGCAAAGCCTATATATTACTTTGTCACACAAATGGGCCACCCTGTACATATGTTTACACTTAATTCCAAGTGACACAAGAAATATAGAAGACATTTTTATGTTTAGGATAATTGAAAGCGCTGAAGGTGAAATTCAAATCGACGGGAGAAACATCGCCGAAATGGGACTTCACGATCTTCGTGCGCGCCTAACTATCATTCCACAGGACGCTGTTTTGTTCTCTGGAACTCTCAGGCTGAACCTGGATCCCTTTGATAAATATTCGGATGACGAAGTATGGAATTCTTTGGAATTGGCACATTTGAAGGAATACGTTAAAGGTAAGAACACACCTTGAATGTTGTTAAAGTTCATCATCATCATCATCATCATGTCGCCACCCACTCCTGGATGAAGGCATGTGCTTTAGATATCCATCGCCAACGCTATATCATATTCAGGCACTGTTTTATATTATGACTTATTCAAGGATTTAATTTTCCTTTCAGGATTACCGGCTGGTTTATTCCACAAAGTATCAGAGGGTGGTGAAAACCTCTCGGTAGGTCAAAGACAACTGATCTGCTTAGCCAGAGCTCTACTCAGAAAAACGAAAATACTCATTCTAGATGAAGCTACTGCCGCTGTAGACTTAGAAACTGATGATCTCATTCAAAAGACCATTCGTACCGCGTTTGCGGATTGTACAGTACTTACTATAGCACACAGACTTAACACTATCATCGATTCTGATAGGGTATTGGTCCTAGATAAGGGGCAAATAGCAGAATTCGATACTCCCGATAAATTGTTAGACAACAAACAATCGATATTCTTTGGAATGTGTAAAGATGCAGGATTAGCATCGTAAATTTTAAAAGCTAATAAATAAAATTCTAGTCCAGGGTCAAAAATGACAAAAATAAACTTGTCTTTTTGGCACTAAAGTTATTTTGAAAAATCCATCAACTAAAGTTAATTAAGTTTTCTGTCAATTAATTGCTGAGCAAAAAATGCCGTGCCAGTTAGACCAAACTAGTTTTATAACGCAGGGTAAAATTACAAATTCAAAATAATAATATGTAGTATTTGGATTAAGGACTAAACAGGTCTAGTTTAACCTTATACGACATGTCTTTGTTTAAAGTTCTACTAGATACGATAGAAAAATTACTTATTAATTTAAGTTTAGGAAAAAAGTATTTAAAAAATGAAAAATGTGAGTGTGAGAATGCAAACCAATGAAAACGTGAGTATTTTGTACTTAATTTTTAAGAGGAATATTAGTGTTTTTGTTAAGACTTTTAAATGTTAAAATTTGTGGCTGTTTTAATATAACTTATACAAATAAAAACGTTTTTTAATATTACTTAACTTCAATGTTAAACTATCCTAGAACGTTTAGGAGGAAATGCCAGATATCGACAAAAACGAAGTAGAAATAGCAATAAACGAAATTAAACTGAACAAAGCACCAGGTGAAGATGAAATCTTGGTACAAATTCTGAAACACGGAGGAAATTCAAATTCTCTCTATTGGACGAATATGCTGATACAGAGCAAGTCAAATTATAACGTTCTTGTAGCTAGCTGAGTTAAAATAGCTTCAGACTACTGAAACCTCTCTATTACTAAGAAACGCAAGAAAATACAATCCATTCTCGATGGATACCTTTATTTTGATTTTATTCTATTTATGCACTATCCAATTTCACAAGAAATACAAATGGGTAAAGCCTGTCCAGAGATATAAGAAAGTTACATTTTGCCTTTGAATGGGATTATCCAAGGGTGGCCATAAACAAACAATGAATGAATGAATAAATGCAGGTAAATTATGGTCCGTACTTAAAAATGTCTTAAACTGCAAATCCGGAAGACGTAATTTCATTATTAAAGTAATAGTTTGGTGACTTTAAACCGATTTTTACCTGATTCAAAATGACAGGGTTAATCCCATAAAACAAATTATGTTCTAAAAACTGTATTTATAACCACTCTAATTTAAGTTTAGCAATTATTCTTACTTCGTGTGTAATACAGCGTTTGTTTAATCGTGTGTGAGTCATGGAAAATATGTGCGAGCCCAATGTATCTCAGGAGATAACGAAAAGCAGAAAACACTTTTCTGTGGAAACTAAGGAAGTTATAAACAATGTTTATTCAACTCTCATCGAACGTGCGGTCAGCAAGCAAGCAGCGTTAGAAGAAACGGCCACATTAACAAAAATTCTAACATCAACTGTATGGAACGAATTACGATTTTGCATGCTGGATCTAAGGACGGATGGATTCCAAATGGACTTTCTCTGTCTGCAAAAAACATTAAAGATTCTTCTCTGGATTACCATGAGGACACCACTGCTGATTTATTTGAAGATTGGTTTAAAAACAAGCTAATTCCAAATATACCTCGGAATAGCGTAATTGTAATGGACAATGCAAGCTACCATAGTAGGCAGTTGACCAAGACTCCCTCCTCAAATGACACAAAAGCAACAATCCAAAACTACATGCATGATAATGACATTTATTTTCAGGAAGATTACACCAAAAGGCAATTAATTGAGGTTTTACAAAGTTTAAAACTACAAAAGGAATACTGTGATAAGTATGCAAAAAATCTAGGGCATACAGTTTTAAGGCTTCCACCACATTGCATATTTAATCCCATCGAACATGTTTGGCACCAACTGAAATCTGCCATTAGTCGTAACAATATTTGCCCTACTATTAACTCCAGTGTACTTGAGTTTATAGAAACTGAAGTTTTTAACATCCCTTCACAAAGTATTTAAAATGAAAAAAATTAACAAACGATAAGTAATTATGGAATACCTAATTGCAGTCCATGGAAGGGATATTATTTATTTGAACGAGACGTGGTATGACACACACGAAGTTCCAGATAAAGTTTGGGTAGATTATCGGGTCAATGCAGAACCAAAGCTCCATCAAATAAAGGTAATCGTATAACAATAATTCATGCTGGGACAAAAAACGGATTTATACCAAACGCTTTGGCCTTATCAGCCAAAAATATACAGGATTCCCTTGTTGATTATCACGATGATACTACTGCAGAACTATTTGAAGACTGGTTTAAAAACAAATTACTACCAAATATACCACCAAATAGTGTGATAGTGATGGATAATGCGAGCTACCACAGCCGTACGTTAAATAAAGTTCCGTGTTCGAATTACACAAAAGTTACCATCCAGGACTACATGATGGAAAATAATATGTATTTTGAGGAAAATTAGACAAAAAAGCAATTGCTCGAATTTTAAAAATAATTTTCAATAAAAAAGTCATATTATTGTGACACTTTGGCGGCAGAAATGGGTCATACCGTGTTCAGACTTCCTCCTTATCATTGCATGTTCAACCCAATTGAACAAATATGGTACCAGCTGAAAGCATCGGTAAGGAGGAATAATGTTTCGCCAACCTTGAATTCTTCTGGGACAGCTTTAGTACAGTCAGAGATGCAAAATATTCCAAACAAAAGCTGGGAAAATTGTGTAGCGCATGTTAAAAAAGTAGAAAAATCATACGTAAATATAGATCTGTTGTCCAGAGAAAGAATTATTGTAAACTTGGATGACGACAGTGACAGTGAAACTGACTTGGGTTAAAATGTAATAATTATTTTTCTGACACGGTACTTTTTTGTAGGTATATGTATATTTTGTATTAATTAATAACCGCCCTATATGTTATAATCTTAATTGTATTGTAACTTATATACTGTTATATTATTATTACTTATTATTAAATTACCTTTAAAATATGTTTTTGCGTTTTCTTTCTAACATAAAAAATCAGTGTGGCCCTTTTGCTGCATACAGATTTCCGTATTGTTTTATTGGGCCTAGTAATCTAAATAAGCAGTCTACAAATTCAATTAATAAACCTAAAAACTAATATTATTATAATGGTATCCGTTGCTTCGCACCCGGAAAGACGACAATTCTGGACGTGCATTCGGCAAAGCCCGGCCGCTTAACGAAGAAGGATCCCCGCTTTGAAAACCGGGATCCATCGAGAGGTCGAATTATTAACATTACATCGGACTTCTATTGCGTAGCTATAATTGTCTTTGCTATAAGTAAATAAAAACAGATTCAAACAACAACTGTATGTTGAGATGCTCATTGGCCAGCCTACCCGAACTGGACATGGTGTGCTGATATCGCAAACATGTTTCCCTTGAAAAGGACCCTTTTAATTTTACCAGAAAGTAAAATTACGCCTCCACCAGTCACTGGGAATGAAAGGGAGTACTTTTAGATTGTAGATAGCAAGTCATTACTGATTCATATCGCATACGCATAGGAGAATAAATCCAACGGTTATGTCAATTGACCTTTAACCTTTGAATAACCTTCATGAAACAGAACCATTCTAAAATAAAACAATAAAATCTGAAAATTAATTATTCCAAAGATCAAAATATATTTTCTTTATAGTAATTCCATACTATAATAAGATGTTATTGAAAAATATACGCGTGCCTTGACGATCCGAGGTTGTATGTTCTAACAAATTATCTGGCAATATACAGGGTGAATCACGGTGAATCTTAGATGCAATATACAGAGTGGTTTAAAAATATATTATGTCTTGTATTTTGGCTACTTGGAAAAATGTGTAAAGTAGATTTTTTTCAAACAAACACCCTTATAATATTACTGTCTTGAAATACTGCTGAAATTTACTCTCTATTTATGATATTTATATATTGCATACATACAGTGTCACCATTAAAGTCCGCACCATATGGAACTTTCTTTTATTAATGAGGTTAGTTAAAATTAAATTTCGGCAATCGTTTTTGCTTCAAATTATACTAAAAATTATATAATCAAATGTCACCATCTGTCATTCGGTATCTGTCAAAAATTACATTTTAATCAAAAAATGCTGAAAAATGGCATTGTTTTACCGAATTTCAAAAAATTTTATTAGAAAAAGTTGTTTCTAGTACAATTCTTGGCCTAAATACAAAGTTTCAGTTTTCTAGCTCAAAGTTGATTTTTTTGCCATTTTTTCTAATTAACTTTTTTTTTATTTAATGTAAGTTCGCTTAATGGATATTAAACTATTTGCTTATACCATACTCAATATTTTATTTAGTTTGTATGAGCTTTTTTTTACTAGAATGCCATTTTTTTTCGAAATTTAAAATTAGAAGCAAAAAAATTTGACACAGGTGGTGCAAAGTTATCCTAATTTAAAAATTTTAACAGATAGACGTCAGATATTCCATTTTTTTGATAGTACATACACCTAAGAAGTTTAAAAAACTTATAATAAAATTCCCAGATATCAGATTAGTTCAAAATTTAGACACATTTTCTTTTTATCTACAATAAAATATCAAGGCAATTTTGAATTTTATAAGTAGGCTATGGAAAAAAAACGAATTAGAGTGCCGAATAAATAAAAGAAATGTCATAAATTTGAATATTTTCGCAAGTTATAGTTTTCAGTGTTATCACCAATGTTGTCCATTCAAGAAAAAATAGAAATTGTCTTAATTTGTGGAGAGAATATGCCTCACCGGCAAGTATCTGCCATTTTTAATGAGAGGCATCCAGAAAAAAATTTGCAGCATAGCACTGTTTCAAGAATAATGTCAAAATTTAGAGAAACTGGATCTGTTCAAAATAATTTTAAGAAACCTCACGCGGCAAGTAAATACGATGAAGCAGCACAACTTGATGTTTGTTTAACTGTTATTGACCACGGTCAAACTAGTGTAACCAAGATAAGTGATTCAACAGGGTGCAAGAGGGAAAGCGTTAGAAAAATTCTTCAGAAAAATCGATTTCGGGCATATAAACCCAAGTTTATAAACACATTAAAAGAACGCGATTTTGATATCCGACTTGATTTTTCGTTTTGGTATCAGGGACAATATGAGGAGAATATTCTTTTTCCATACAAGATATTATGGACAGATGAAGCCACCTTCTCTTCGAATGGTACCGTGAGCTCACAAAATTGCCGATGGTGGTCCCAAGAAAATCCTAACTTCACAATTGACTGTCGCGACCAGTATCATTTTAAAACCAATGTTTGGTGTGGAATTTTGAAAGATGAGCTTATTGGACCATACTTCTTTAGAGTAAACTTAACTGGTGAAAGGTACCTGAATTTTCTTGATAACGAGATTACCGAAGTTTTGGATAACATGCCCTTACACCATAGACATAACTTATGGTATCAGCTTGATGGTGCCCCCATAGATCAAACTGTAGCAGTGAAAGAACGCATAAACCAATTATTTCAAAACAGAGTTATAGGGCGTGATAGAGAATGTCACTGGCCACCCAGGTCGCCTGACATAACCCCACTAGACTTTTTTCTGTGGGGTTATCTTAAGCAGAAAGTTTATAAGAATCGACCGTTTAGAAATATCGAGCATTTGGAACAAACGATAAGACAGTGTTGTGCCGATATAAGACCAAGCTTTTTACAAAATGCTGTCAAAGACGTTTATAGACGGACGGGTGTTTGTATAGAGCGAGAAGGACGTCACACTGAAATGTGAAATTTATATTGCTTTTGTGTTACCTATTTAAAATGATTAAAGTTCCTTTTTGTTCCTTTTAATAATAATGATAGTTTTAAGTATAAAATAAAATTTTTATCAAATATTTAGATGTATTTGTCATTTGAAAAACGAAACATCTGACGTATATCTGTTAAAATTTTTAAATTAGGATAACTTTGCACCACCTGTGTCAAATTTTTTTGCCTCTAATTTTAAATTTCGAAAAAAAATGGCATTCTAGTAAAAAAAAGCTCATACAAACTAAATAAAATATTGAGTATGGTATAAGCAAATAGTTTAATATCCATTAAGCGAACTTACATTAAATAAAAAAAAAGTTAATTAGAAAAAATGGCAAAAAAATCAACTTTGAGCTAGAAAACTGAAACTTTGTATTTAGGCCAAGAATTGTACTAGAAACAACTTTTTCTAATAACATTTTTTGAAATTCGGTAAAACAATGCCATTTTTCAGCATTTTTGATTAAAATGTAATTTTTGACAGATACCGAATGACAGATGGTGACATTTGATTATATAATTTTTAGTCTAATTTGAAGCAAAAACGATTGCCGAAATTTAATTTTAACTAACCTCATTAATAAAAAAAAGTTACATATGGTGCGGACTTTAATGGTGACACTGTATACCTAACTATGGTTCATGCAAAACAAAAACCGATGCCCGTCATTAATCAGCTGATAATTGTAAATCCGTAAGAAAACACGAGAAAATTGGGCAAAAATATTAAAACTTTATGTGATATTAAATTTACTACAAACTTAACGTATTCTTCTTTGATACGAACCCACTTATAGCAAATATTTTGTTTATTTAAGCTTGTAAAAATTAATATAATTTGAATTTTATTGGCCGATAGTTGGCAACACAATTGTAAACGGTGCGGTGGCGCCAGCTCGTTCGTTGGCTTTGTTTGACGTTTTATACAAAACTAACCTAATTGTTCGTGGTTCCGTGTTGCTGTCCGTCTATTTTTTAACAAAAACTCCAGATCTTTTTATAAATAGCATTAAAAAACTGTTCTATTAAGAGAAACAAAAGTGCACATACATATCTCTGTCGATTACGTTGTTTACTATTTGTGAAAAATGCCGAAGCATTTAAATAGTCGGTGCAAAGAGCTAATAGCTAGAAGCTATTTTCAGGAAGAACTTAACAACAATGGTCTATTGTTACCCTTGACAGCAGTACAGATAAGTAAATTTAAAGAGTATGTTAAGGTAAGATATTTTATTTCTACTTTACTAATTTATAGCGTGTAGCAGCTGCCCTAAATTTGAATATCTCCACTGCCATCTCCATGCACACAAGAGGACGGAAAAAAATAATCCTGGATGATGCCACAAAAAACGCGATTAGTCGCAAAATCCATGGATATTTTTTCCTAAATGAAATATCCTCAATAAATAATATGATGGCTAAAATTAAGGACACATCTTAATTTCAGGAACAAATTGTATTACACCGACGAAAAAGGGCTCAGTAAGGGGCATATAGTTGAGCAGGTACGGCAAATCTAAATATTAAAAGGCATTTTATATAAAATTATATCATAACCAAACAAAAAAGTATATCGTTTATTGAAATACACTGAAACACAAATTACAGTTAACGCAAGAAAACTGATGTAATAACGAACATTTGTCTGTTATCTATTACCCCAAAACGCGCGCACTGAGAAACACAACGTCTGGCGACAGGCTAAATACGCTGTTGATTCCCAGAATATAAATTTTCTAAGTGGAGTCACCGTCGAAAGCGTAAGATTCGCATCTGGTAAGAGTAACCTATGATATTGGTCCACATAATTAAATAAATGTATCCCTATGTAAATTAATAACAAATTTCAGCAGCTTCTCATAACCAAAAAAAGGAAAATTAATTGATATATCGAAAATAGTATCAGATCAGAAGTTATTAAGAAACTAATGGAGATTGCAAAAAATCTGTTCTCCTTTACCTTCTATGGTACACCACAGTTCATAATAAAATAAGTACATTTACGAACAATATTAAAAACAAAGGAAAATGTCCGAATATGTTTAATGTCTGGCGAATGCAATACCTAATGTAAAAACTGTTTGTTTTGCCGACGACACGGTTCTTCTGATTAAGGGGTTAACATGGCATAATGTGTTTGAGAGAGCAGAGAGAGCTGCTACATATGTAAAAATTTGGATGGATTATAATCGATTAACCCTTAATGTGAACAAAACAAATTTTATGTGCTTTGCAATAAACAAGTTTGGGTTGCCCAATAAAAAGAAAATTATAGTTTCAAATAATTGCGACTTCTCTCAGAAATGTTCATGTAATGATATAATTAGATCAGTAGAATGTACGAAATATTTGGATATTTATTTTGATCAGCTTTTGAAATGGTCTGCTCACGCAGAATATGTAAAGGATAAATTAAAAGCTTGTACCTATATAAATTCTACGAATTGTGAAACATTCGAAACAGAGCGGTTATAATAAAATTAATGTCTATAAAATACTATAAATCCTTAGCTGAATCTTGTCTCAGTTATAGAATAATCTATTGGGGTTCTGCTCATAAGCAATATTACTATTCCCCAAAAATATATTTTAAAAATAATTCGGTTTAAATTCAGATATTTTTCCTCTGAACTTTTATTTCAACACTCTGGTGTCTTTACAATTATTACATTAGTCATGACGAGAGCAAATGCAAATCGTACCTTAACTGTGCCGCTTATACACTTTACTGCCGCACAAGGATTTATTTCTTATGTGGCTCCTAAAATGTCACTTAAAGTTATTATCAGAGCATTATAAAAGAAATAGTATATTATTAACTAAGATTTAGACAGCCATCCGAGCGGCAAGTTTAAATCACGAGGAGCGGAGCGACGAGGGATTTAAGACGCGAGGGCTATAAGCTGTCTAAACCGTGGTTAATATAATATTTTTTCCACTACTACAAACTTTTATAAGACATTTATCTTTATAGTATTAATAATTATAAAAAATGATAGGTAGGTATAAGTATATTTTTTAATCAAGTTACCTGCGCTTTGGAATTGGCAAAATATTTTGTTGTTTTGTCAGGTGGCTTTGTTAATGTCAATTTTTGTTCATTTATGTCATCAGATTTCACGAGTTTACCGTTGATTGTATCGATATTTTACAATATCAAGTAATCTAATATGTATTGATAATTATCTGGTTGCCTAACCACATTCATGTTTATGAATTCATGTTGTAGAATCAAAAAATCAAGTAACCTGCGTTCAAATAGATTCTTGAAGATCGGTCAATAATGGCGATGTTATAGGTTAGTTGTGGAAAAAAAATATTAGCACATAAAAACGGACCTTAATATTTGGATTATGAATAACACTTGAATAATTAAAAATGCTGTTACGTTTCTATGAATTGTAAAAACTATGTGAATTGTAAAAATTGTACAAATTTTGTAAAAATCGATATACTACTAAATAATAAGTTTAGGCTGATCGATTTTGCCTCAGATGAAGAAATTGTTCGTCTGAGGATTTTACATAAGTATTAGGTATTGACGTGGTGTAATTCAGTGACTGTGTGCACATACAGACTTTAGTCCATAGTGCACATATAGGACTTAAATTATTTTTTACTACCTCATAATATTGGTACCATTTTACTTAAACATTGTACATTTTTTTGTTATTACATATTTTCGTCAGTAAGTGTATAATTTTAATCCAAAATAAACATAGCAATATTATCAATATTTTATCATTTAATCCACTATCCATAAAAAAAAAAATGTTTATAAGTATGAGGGTACAAATCATTACGATACCAACGCTTTAATTATTACTGTTTTCGTTGGTTATTTGGTTTTCTTTAGTGGTACTTAAATAATTTATCAAATGTATCGGTGTTAAATTAAATAAAGTGATCAGCAAAGTGAAAAATTATTTAAAAATATTTGTCAGGTTAGATATTTCATTTCAAATATATTAAGTAGCAGTGTTGTTGTAGGTTTGTAGTTGTACTTTGCTAAGTAACAAGAGAGAAGAGGTTCTAATACCTTTTTTACGGCTTCAACTAGCGAATCTGATAAAACTTAAATTCAAGAAACGCTTATATACACATAAAAAGAGTCGCAGGCGAAAATTGTCAAAATAGAGCAATAGACAGGGGAAGTCATATAGCGGAGCGCCTCTATTCGTGTTATAAGGAAAAATCTCTTAGTAGGAAGAAACTTCATTGTTCCCAACATGTTTCGAACATATATATGTTCATCATCAGGGTATACAATCATCGACCAGAGTAGTTTGATAATGAATTGTTGCCAGTGGTTCGAACTTTTAAGTATAGTTAGAGAAATTAGGAATAATAATAATTAATATGGAAAAATAGGCCATTTTTTAAAACATTAATTAATCAATTAAATCTCTGGTTTAACAAAAGATATCACGTTGCGGTTTTCAGTTCCTTATAGTAACTTTTCCTCCTCTACAAGCTGATGGGGTTAGTTTTTTAATCGGAAGTTTCGGATTCGAGCGACCACCATCAACTTTTTTATTTTAAATACGGACCTGGATTTTTTATTCCACTATTTAATAGCCTTTATAAGCCTAGAATAAAATATGATGAAAAATTCATATCATAACATTTGATTTTTTTGAGAAAATCCTTATTCATTGAGGAATTACAATGCTTATATTTTTAACATATTTTTATTAAGAAAAATCTAGAGAAAATCGGCATTTCTATTTTGAAAGTTCTCTTACGCCCCCTAGCGGTAATTTTTCGAACTTGAAAATAATTTCCAGCAATTGCTCTTGGCCGCTTTTATCGATATATATATTTTTCCCAAAGTCCTAGTGTTATTACTTTCTGAGATATAGCCGATTACCTCCTTAGGTGGAACACCCGGTACAGTAAACAAATAGTCCCAAAATAGATACGCTAAAAAAGGTACTTACAACAGACGAAACCGACTTTTCATGTGGCAGGACAAGCCTTTGGAGAATAGTAAAAGCAATGGGTTTTAAATATCGTACCATTGACAAACGACAAGTACTAATGGAATCGCAGCGTTTACAAGTATGGCGTAGAGATTATTTGAATCTTATCAGACAATATAGGGAAGAAAATCGTTCAATTATATACTTGGACGAAACTTGGTTTGATACCCACGACACTCCTAAAAAAGGTTGGAGCGATTCAACAATTACGATATTACATGCAGGTTCAGAAAATGGATTTATTCCGAACGCTCTAGTATTATCTGCGAAGAAAATTGCCAATTCATCTTTTGGATTACCATCAAGACACGGATGCTACATTATTTGAAGATTGGTTTCAGAATCGTCTGCTTCCGAATGTGCCCAAAAATAGTGTTATTGTGATGGACAACGCTAGTTACCACAGTCGCCAACTAAGTAAAGTGCCGAATTCAAATAATAGAAAAGTGGAAATTTAAAACTATATGATGGAAAATAATATATATTTCGAGGAAACCTATACAAAAAAGGTACTTTAAATGTTTTAAAAACATTCAATATTGAAAAAGAATATATCTCTGACAACTCGCAAGTGCTAATGGTCACACAGTTTTACGCCTCCCTCCGTATTACTGTATTTTTAACCCAATAGAACATATATGGAGCCAGTTAAGACGATGATTAGAAGAGAAAACACATCCCCTACCCTACACTAAGTAGTTCTGTTATAGAACTAATTAAAAAGTGTGTAAATAATAATCCCAGTAGAAAGTTGGAAAAATTCTGTGAGACACGTGATCCAAGTCGAAGGTTCCTATAACATAATTAATAGTAACGTAAGGCCCTTAATAATTAGTTTAGGCATATATGAAGACGATAGTGATAGTGAAACAGAGCTAAATATAGAGTAGATTAAGTTAAATATTGTATTATTATAATATTGTAGATTAGTATTTTTGTATAAATATTAATAGCTATTTAATTACATGATTAAAATAAAGATAATAATAATAATAATAATAATAATAATAATAATAAAAAGTTTATTCAATATATTATACAATAAAATATTTGCAATTTGTTTACATTAAAAATTTGAATAAACTAAAAATGATAATAAAACTCACGAAGTCTTACTTGTAGTGAGTAATAATAATGTTTTTATATTTTCATATCCATGAATATAAAGAATATACGTCACAATAACATACGTAATCATATATGTATAATATATTTATTATATTTCATATTTTAAAACATTTAATCTATAATATTATGGAAAAAACATCTTGGATTTTTGATTATCCATATTTTAATTTCTTGTTTGTATTTAGTTACAGATTTAATCGTTTTAATTGATTCTGGGAGAATATCAAAAATATAGGGAATTATGTTTAAAAAATGTTTTTGTCCTATAACTTTGTTGACTCTATTTTTTAACGTTATTTTATTTATATTTCTAGTGTTATATTTATGATTATTAAAATTTAATTTATTTCTACTTTTAAACATATATATTAACATATTATAAAAAAATAATTGTCTGGTATCCATTTTGCTCTCTTTATAAAGCATATCAGAAGAATATAAATATTCTTTATTATAAATAATCTTTAAAATCCATTTTTGAATAATTTCTATATTACGGAGATTATTTTTATTTATTCTACCCCAACCTAATATTCCATAATTTATTTGCGTTTGTACTAATGAATAATATATAGTTTCTAAATGTTTAATATTTAAAAACTGTTTAAGATGTTTAAACTTTGGTATAAGTATTCTCAATTTTTTAGTAATATATTCACTATGTAAATTCCATTTTAAATGTTTGTCAATAATTATTCCTAAATATTTAATATTTTCTGCTTGTTCTATTTTTATGTTTTCATTAATATTTATAGTATTTATATTGTTTAGTAAATTATTTTTATAAGAAGTAAATGGTAGGTATTTTGTTTTATTATAATTTATTGTTAATAAATTATTATTAAACCAGTGGTTAATTTTAATAAAATCATCATGAATGATATTTTCAACAATTTTCCAATTTAATCCTTCATAAAAAATTACAGTATCATCGACAAAACTGTGTAATTTACCTTGACAATTTAGTTTAAATATATCATTTATATGTACAGGGTGTTTCGGGAGGAAACGGAAATATTTTAATGAGGTATTCTAGAGGTCAATATAAGAAAAAAAAGGTCATATAAATGTGGGTCTGGAAATGCTTTCTTTTCGAGATACAGTGTGCCAAAAAAAAAAGTAATATACATTTTTCCTTCAATACCTCGAAAACGATTTAAGGTATTACACTGATCATGGGTGTGCGCTATACTGGCATGAAAATACGTTTTCTCGATTTAAAAAGTTTTTACCATTTTACCAGTGGCGTACGCGACAGCAAAAAATAAAATTGTTTTGGCGAAAAAAATTGTACGCCTCTGGTATTTTTCAAATCAGGGGTTCATTTCTTAATCTACCGTCATTTCTTAAAAGAAAAAGTATTTTGAGTTTTTTTGGTAGAACAAACCATTTTCAAGTAATAGTTAGAATGCTGTTTTACAACCGTTTCCAAAAATTACTAGTTGAAATTAATTTTTTTACAAGTTGATAAATTAATGTCACAATAATGTTTGGCACATTATTTGACATAAAGTACTAACAGTGTTATTTTTAATATTTTTATAAATTATTAGTACCTACTAAACCGTAAGTAAGCAGTGAAATATTTATTTGTACAATGCCTAAGACGTATTTATAGCCATAGGGAATATGCCGACATGATATTTATCTACGGTTTCTGCAATGGTAGCGCAATCCAGGCAGTGAATGAATATCAACGTCGATTTCCAAACCGAGTCCTACCTAACAGAAAAGTGTTTCAAAAAGTATTTTTAAAAGCACAAGAAACTGGCATGTTTCCAAGTGCGAAAATTGTTTCCGAAAGACCGCAGGGCCTCGACGTAGATGTTGAAGAGAATATTCTTCATATTGCTACAGAAAATCCAAGTGAAAGTACGAGAAGGATTGCAAATGAACTTCATATACCTTTACACAAAGCCGTTTGGGAGACATTGAAAAGAAATGGTTTAAATCCGTTTCACATACAACCAGTTCAACATCTTCACGATGGTGATTATGCTCTAAGAACAGAGTTTTGTGAATGGATACGTCAAAATCGAGAACTGCATAGGTACATTTTATTTAGTGATGAAGCTCAATTTACCCGTGACGAAATTAATAACTGTCATAATGAACAGGTGGTCAGAAGAAAATCCTCACGCTACATTCGAAAGAAACTTTCAACATCGATTTACTATTAACGTATGGTGTGGTATGCTTGGGGATCAATTGTTTGGTCCTTTTGTACTGGATGGACATCTTAATGGACTGGGCTATTTACGCTTCTTACAAGAAAACTTATTTAATATTTTTGATGAAGTTCCTTTAGATGTAAGGGCACGACTATATTTCCAACATGATGGTGCCCCACCACACTTTAGTCTCCAAGTGCGAAATTTTTTAAATACTTGTTTACCTGATCGTTGGATTGGCAGAGGTGGTCCTTACAATTGGCCACCAAGGTCACCTGACCTTAATCCCTTGGATTATTGCTTGTGGGGGTGGATGAAATCATTGGTTTATGCAACAAGAGTAGAAACAAGGGAAGCGTTGCTTGATCGCATTAACAATGCTGCAGCTATTATCCGTAATAACCGTCTCTCAATTCGCCGTGCTACCAGAGCAATTAATAAACGAGCGAATAAATGTATCGAAGCAGGCGGTGGTATTTTTGAAAACATTCGTTAAGATTTTTTTTATGGTTTAGTATTTAGATTTAGTTATTTGTTGTTAAAATAAACTTTATTGTAAATTTCAGAACCGATTATTTTACAAAGTAAATGTCGTGAAGTCGAAATATCAGTAACGTAATAAAACAGCATTCTATTCTAACTATTACTTCAAAATGGTTTGTTCTACCAAAAAAACTCAAAATACTTTTTCTTTTAAGAAATGACTGTAGATTAAGAAATAGACGCCTGATTTGAAAAATACCAGAGGCGTACAATTTTTTTCGCCAAACAATTTTATTTTTTGCTGTCGCGTACGCCACTGGTAAAATGGTAAAAACTTTTTAAATCGAGAAAACGTATTTTCATGCCAGTATAGCGCACACCCACGATCAGTGTAATACCTTAAATCGTTTTCGAGGTATTGAAGGAAAAATGTATACTTTTTTTTTGGCACACTGTATCTCGAAAAGAAAGCATTTCCAGACTCACATTTATATGACCTTTTTTTCTTATATTGACCTCTATACCTCATTAAAATATTTCCCTTTCCTCCCAAAACACCCTGTATATTAAAAAACAGATACTTACCTATTATTTTATATTTGTTGTTTTGTTGAAAATAGCTAACCTAAACTATTGAAATTAGTAGGTAATCAGGACCTGTACCCTTTCAAAAGGTCCCGTGCCTACACAATAGATATTTGTCAGGCAACTTATTTATGGTTGGGATTACGACTGAGGGCTGTCATTTAAATTTTATTGCGGTCGAGAAATTAACGAATTATTGTGGAACGGAGTTTACCCGCGCTCTTTCCTAGGTTTCATTGTAGATAATTCTTAATTTCATTTTCATCAGCCTATTTAGTGGAACGTGGCTTTAGTGTGGCTAGAACGTTTTTAATTTAAAAACTAAACCAGTTGCGATGTTGCTGACAAAAAATAGCCAGATATAACTAAATTAATGACAGTGCATTAAGTTCATCCTTGTCATCAATTATTTTTATTGGTATACTTTGCCTTAATGACTGGACAATTTTATAGTTAACTTGAAAACAAAACCAAAAAAGTCTAGCCTAAAAATATAGATTTTCACGACTTTGCACGAATATATGCAATACACATGATAAAATAAAGAAAAACAAAGATTTCAAATTGAAAATCAATAGTGATCTGGTTTGGGTTAGTCGAAAAGGTCCAAAACATTTTACTATTTGCAATAAAACAAATTTAGAAATATTCCGCATCGCATTTGCAACCCATAGAGTAAAAACTTATTTTTCATTCCTTTTATTATCCAAATTTTCTTAAATGCTTTTCAAAACAAAAAAAAAAGTAATTTTCTACATAAATTTATGTAAATATTACAACGCTGTAATGAATCGATTACTGATATGAAGACAAACATCGAAATTATTTGTTTTTGTGTGGCACCCAAAACGCATGTATGTATTATTTTTGTGTGATCATTTAACTCCTTTTAGGATAACTGCTATTTAATCGTGATTTGGATATTTCAAGTGGATCGAGATATTAACTTAACTTTAATGAAATCTTAAAGTACTATTAAGTACCTATTACCTAGGGTATCTTACAAACATTAATATCTACTATTATTTATTACACATACGACATGTAATTGTAAACAGTTTTAAAAATACGCATAAAAATGTTTAAAATATAAAATATCCAGTCTCCATATCTACTCTGGCCTCTGGCCCATATGTTTTTTCAAAAATATATTTAGCCTACTTCGTTTCCTATTACAATTACCAGCTGATCGTTTTAACTAAAAATTGTAATAAACATAACAATTATCTATAATTGGATCTTTGGATACTACAACACATTAGTAAATGTTTATTTAGCGGATTATAAAGTGAACCGAACCGAAAAACGTAAGTGGAATTGTATAATTCCTAATGCAAACAACATTAGAACAATCAGATTATATATAA
Source organism: Polydrusus tereticollis (assembly GCA_963920685.1). Classification (NCBI taxonomy): domain Eukaryota; kingdom Metazoa; phylum Arthropoda; class Insecta; order Coleoptera; family Curculionidae; genus Polydrusus; species Polydrusus tereticollis. The sequence goes on from OY987328.1 coordinate 142,612,098, forward strand.
TGGCGTCATAATGTTAACAATATGACATCGCACATAATCGAAAAGTAATTTTATGTGATAAATATTGTAAAATTATGCAATGTGTAAAAGAAATGAAATTAAGTGGGGATCTAAGTTACTAATACCTTTTTTTCGACAGATCACACCGAAACCATGGATGTAGTGTCATGGCTGGAAAATAATGAGGCCTTGGATAAATTTTGTGGATCTCCATTTTGGGTAAATAAAAGATTTGCTTCTATTTCACCAGTTTACTGCAAGTCATTCTTTCCATTGTTTGCTTCGTAAATTTTAATTTAAGCTCATTTTTAGAAATTTTACATAATAAAACTACATTATGGATTTTTAAAATTTTACAAACACCATCCGTGACAATTTTTTTTATGGTAAGGCTTAGCACTCCAAGATTACTCCTTTAGGGCTCTCTGTGAGCGCTGCGTGTGCGCACGAAACAATTTACGTTGGTCTGGAATCTTTGGAGATAATGCTCGTTGGGGAACACGGCCTCAGGGAGGTCGTTTCAGATTGATGACGTTCTACAGATCAAAGAACTTTCAAACAGTGTCGCTCAAGGGACACTAAGCTGAACCACGTACGGCTGGGCTGCAGTGGCTCGTCGTGTATTTCTACCATACACCGCTCTGGGTGGAATCAAGCTGACAACCTCAGTTGAGCACCATGAAAATATTTGCAAAATAGACTCAAGTCGTCAGCCTCCCTTTGATACTCAAGGCTTTCCAGGTTGCTTGTTAGATCATGGCCACCGATCAAGCGAATGACTTTTTTTTTAATGGAATCCAGTAGGTAATCTCAGGGTATGTTTGGGAGCAGAGCCCCAAATATGCGAACAGTACTCCCCAGCGATGGTAGAATTTAGGTTTTATAGAGCATAAAAAGTTGTTGTGGTTTATAGAGGTTTTTAATTCGAAAAAGTATCCCAAGCTTCTGCGAGGCTGCCTTAGCAATGGCCGTAACGTGACTATGCCAAAACTATCCAAATTAACGCCCAATAAATGAATTGATAAAGCCACGGGAATCGAGTGTCCCGCCATGACTATATCCGGTTCTTCAACATTAACTTTTTTAGAGAAAACTGCCAACTGCACCCCAAGACAGAATTTCTTCGAGATCTTTGTTGAGATGTGAGACCTCTTGTTGCCTATAGAGATGTGCATTGGCAGCTGATGTTCGAGCATCCAAAGTAAAAGATGAAATAAGTGTGCTGTCATCAGCAAAGCAATATATAGGATTTCTATTTTTTTCCAAAAGATCGTTAATGTATGGTAAAAAGAGGATGGGCGACAATATGGAACATGTTGGAGCTGCCGTAAACGATAAGAGCGACGATGGTAGCGAGGCAAAGAAAAAGGAAGCATTTATGCAGAGGAGACGGAAGTTTTTTGCCCAACCAGTCATAAGAACAGCGGGAAGTAGCCGTGTATATTTCTCCAACCTCGTCCGTCTAATTCAATCATACCTAGCCCGACGCCAGATCCGCGTCCGCATAGGCCACTTCCTCTCCACCCCCAGAACTCTATCATCTTCAACTCTTCATTTCCAGATAACCCTCTATGCCGACGATACTTCGTCGTAACGTCACTGCGTCCACACATAGTCACACGCAAGAAGGAGCCAACCATCCAGTCTGCTCGTAAAAGGCAACCACCCTTCGACGAGATCAACCTGGATGGTCGCGAGGTTCCTTGGTGCGACACAGTAAATTATCTCGTTATCACCCTCGACAAAACCCTCCATCGGCGCCCTCATATCCAAAACACCACCAACAAAGCCAGGCTTTTCTACAGTCAACTATACCCTCTGCTCAATCGCCGCGATTTTCTTAAATATAACAATAAGAAAAAATATGAGTTTTATGCAGAACTTTTACACAACCCTGCAGTATACTTTACGGTATCTAGTTGCTAAAGGTAACTAAGTTGTTTTTTTCATGACCGAAAGTAGAACTATATCTTACTTACTTATAATAATATCTCAGACAGGTCTAAAAATACTTTTAGGGCCGGTACTTTCGGTCCCGATTACCTCAATTGGCAGCCAATTTCAATAATCAGTGTTTTGAGTATGCCAATGTCAATATAAATTCGCAGGTTTTGACACATTGGAAACTACGATTATCTTAATCGTATATTCTATTAAATCAGTTAATCAGCACCCAAAGCACGGTAGAATAAATAAACGGTTGATCCACTATCCCCCATTTTCCCGGCACCGCTCGAATTCGAAGTGAAACCAACTGGAAAGTGGCTAGCGCGAGCACTAATCTGAGCCTTTCGCTTAACGAGGGCAGTTGGAAAATTATTCTGTTTGAGTGGTCGTGTCTGATAAACATAATTATTAAGAGTGGCTACGCTCACTTTCTGTTTAAATTCTGCATTGCGGCATAGACTAATTAGATAAGGTTTTTAGAGTGCTTTTACTACCGACTATGTTCTACATATAGCAGCTAAGGCATTGGATTGCCGATTTTTCACGGACGCCAAACCCTCTTTAGTAAGAATATAGATACTTTCATTTTAAAAGCAAGTATCTAGTGTTTTGGAGTGTCCTTCACAGCTCTGTTCACAGATTATCTATTTTAGAATACAACTCTGACCTGGTACTCTCCGGAACCATACTTTACCAGCTGCTTTGAAAAAACCGTTTTGGTATGGATTCCCTGTGCATTTATCTGGATCTTCTCGCCCTTAGAAGTCCAGTTCCAAAAACAAAGTCCAAACAAAAATATTCCTCCAAAAACAGGGCAAAAATTTTAATAAACGCCCTCATTTGTGCCATAAGCCTTAGTGACCTAATACGAGGTGCAGGTGAAGAGGTTTTTGCAAGAGTGGATATCTTTATGCCATTATGTAAATTAGTTACTTTCGTAAGTATTTTTTTCTTTAATCGTCATTGAAATTATTATGTTTACCTACAAAAGCCGATGCTTTGATATTTTGATACAGAAAAATACGAACAAATCCCTTACTAAATTATAAAATAGGTACATTCAAATTGTTTTATAGGGCTTAGTACTGGTCACCGCTTACAGAAACAAAGTTTACGGAATCCAATCGTCTGGTATAATGTTTATCTTTTGGTTGCTTTGCGCCCTTTGCGGTATTCCACAATTCAGAACAGAAATCAAAAACGCACAGAATGGAATAACAGAAGACCATTACCAATACATTAGTTATTTATTCTATTATCCTGCAATAATGGCTATGTTGCTTCTTAACTGTTTCGGAGAGGGTAGACCTGAAGTCTATCCGTATGGTGAAACTAAGGTAAGTTCTATGGTGAAGCTTACCACTAGTTAAAATATACTGTTACTCTCTTCATAAAGGCTTATTTTCTAAATAGATATTTTTTAGAAACCAAGTCCAGAACCAGAATCTAGTTTCCTAACCCGTATAACATTCAGCTACTTTGACGGAATCATGTATAAAGGATGGCGTAATCCTCTGGAAATGAAAGATATGTGGGACCTGAAGCCTGAGAATCGAGCAAACGCGATAACGCCTATTTTCCAAGAAAAATTCGCGACAAACATTCAAAAAGGAATAAGGTAAGTTGCAATTTTCAAATTGTGATGATTGTGTGAACCATGGAAAAGCTTACGTTTTATGCGTTTAGTATCGCACATGACTTAGATCTTACCTACTGGGACAAAAACAAGCAGTTCAAGTATTAGATCGGGAAGGTAAGAGAGTTCGTTCTCATACTAGGGACATCACTGATGGAATTCCACAAGGCTTTGTTCTGGGTCCACTGTTGTTTTTACTTGACATAAACGATATTGCATGATTAGACGTTAGTTGTTCATTTACTCTGTTTGCAGACGATCCCTCTGTCTGCTGGGCCGAGACCGAGTTAGAAAACTTGCAAAACATACTCAATAAAGATCTTACTTTGATTAAAAAATGGTTTGATGCAAACAAACTAGCAATAAATATAAACAAAACTAACCATATGGTATTTCTAAATAAAGGTCCTTTATCACCGAGAATTGGAACTCACGTGGTGCAAAGGGTGTCGGATTATAAGTTACTGGGATTAACGGAGGATCAGGGCTTGAAATGGAATGCACATTTTAAGAGAATATCCAAGAATTTAGCATCAGCTCTCTATGCTTTAAGAACTGTTACCCTTAAATTATATAATAGGCAAATTGCTCTGGAAGTATACTACGCATTGTTTGGATCCCATCTTCGATACTGTCTGATTTTTGGGGCTACACTTCATTCTCTCTTTCTGATTCAAAAACGAGCAATGAGAATCATTCGTAACAGCGACACACTTGCGCACTCTAAGCCACTGTTCAAATCAATTAAAATCCTTACCTTATATGATTTACTTGCGTTCGAAACACTATCTTACTTACATATACATGAAGGCGAGACAAGGGAAAACATACATAATTATCCCACAAGATTCAGAAATAACTTAACTGTCCCTCATTCTCGAAGTGAACTATCTAAGAACACCATCTATCACTTGGGAAAGACACTTTACAACAGTATACCCCTGAGCATAGGACAGCTAAGTGCTAAGCAATTCAGTAGCAGGATTAAAAAATGTTTACTTTTGAGCGCTAATTATTCCCTTGCCGAGTTTACTAATAATGTATTAGTAAAATTTAACAAGATATAACGCTAATAATACATTTTTGTTGTATATTTGAAACAAAGTTTTAACGGCAATCTTAGATTTTTGTTGCATTATTTTCAAAACCTTTAATTAATTTACAAGTACAGTGAAAGCTCCCATAAGCGGACAGTCACGGTTTCCGCTTTTTTGCCCGCTTATGGGAGGTGCCCGCGTTTAGTTATTTAGGAGCATTGGATTCCTTTGCTGTTCTTCCATACTGCACTTCTGGACATGACATTCCAGATTTTTGATTTGTTCAGAAGCCACATAGTCGTATTTAGAAAACTTTTTTAGCTCTTTAATGTAATTTAAAGCCTCATCGAAGCACTTTATTTTATTTTCCTCTTCTTGAACATCCTCTATTTCGTCATCCATCTAGTTGTTTCCATCATGTTGACTAAATGCAGTAACCTGTTTTTCGAAATCATCATCTTCTCGTCCTTCTTCTAGACATTTGTGAATAGCATGTTTGAACCTTCCCCCACACCTTATTTGAAGAGTAATGGCAAAAAATACCAAACTAAATTTTTTCATAATCTCATCAAGATTTCAAATATTGTGTTTTTAGGATACCTTTAGTATGTCTTTTTGGAGATAAGCACAGAATTATTATGCATGGATGTGTTATACGTAGTACCATTATTATCATTCTGTTAAATGTATTTTATTAGTTTCTAAGTTATACACCTTTAATTGATCAACACCTTTAATGGGTTATTATACAGACCATATAATGTAATGTATTAGATCAATAAAATTGAAATTGAAAAAATTAATATCTGAGAAAACGGGATATTAACACACATACATTTTTTTAGAAAACATACAGAAAAAAAGGTGAAAACATCGTCGAAAACACGGAAGGATACCTCCATCGTGCCCGTGTTGTGGAGATGCGTATGGCCACAATTCGTCATGGGCGTCTGTCTAAGATTTATATTCGATGTGTCTCAATTTCTAAATCCCAAAATGTTAGGGTGAGTTACATTGCTTTATAACGTAGAAGAACGAACAATGACATTGATTGTTGTATGTTATTTAATTTTAGACTTATCATTGACTACGCAGGCTCCAATGACCCCGCTTGGAAAGGCCTAACCTACGCTATCCTGATGTTCGTTGTTAACGCCCTGATGACACTTATCAGCAATGAACAAATGAACAGATTTTTTCTAATAGGTGTACGTATTAAAACGATCCTAACTTCTTCCATTTATAGAAAAGCTTTAACAATATCGAATGCTGCTCGCAAAGATAAAACAGTCGGCGAAATAGTTAATTTGATGGCAGTAGACGCGCAAAAATTCCAGGATCTAATGGGCTTCATTTATACGCTTTGGTCAGCTCCATTCAGCATCCTTCTGGCAATTTATTTCTTGTGGCAGGAACTTGGACCAGCTGCTATTACAGGTATTGTTACACAATACTCATCAGAGCAAGAACTGAACAAGTCAGCGATTTTATCTTTTAGGTGTGGTAATTTTGGTTCTTTTAATTCCCCTTAATACAATGATCGTGAATAAGTCAAAAGCACTTCAAGTCAAACAAATGAAAGATAAGGACGAACGCGTCAAAATGATGAACGAAATGCTTTCCGGGATGAAAGTGCTCAAGCTTTACGCTTGGGAGGAGAGCTTCGAACAGCAAATTATGAAGATTAGAAGCCGGGAAATTACCACCTTGAGAAAAGCGGCCTATCTGAGTGCCATAACTCAATTTGTTTGGACTTGTGCACCGTTTTTGGTAAGTTAATGACATTTAACTAGGTCAGTAAGGTCAATAACTTTGTTTCTTCAGGTGTCCTGTTTTACATTTGCGGTATACGTACTTATTGACGAAAATAACGTATTAACTCCTGCCAAAGCTTTTGTCTCCTTATCACTAATGAATCTCTTAAGAATGCCCATGATTTTGTTACCCATGGTGATAACTAATGTTGCGCAAATATTGGTGTCTATTAGGAGAGTTAATGGCTTCCTGAATGCTGAAGACTTAGTGCCATATGTAACACATGATGATTTAGCAGGTATGTAGTAGTAGTAACTGAGGGAGGCCTGAGAGCCTGGCAAGTAGACCAAATGAGATCCTTCTTGCCTACCCCAGATTTTTCCTCGCTAAACCTTACATGTGTTCCTTCCTATGAAGACGAGACGATTAAGTCATCTCAGGGCTTTGCAGCTATCTATAGGAAGTGCACCAATGTCTCTTCTTCTTTCTGACACCCTGGACAGGTAGCATCCTTCTCCAGATCGAACGTTGTCAGGTGCTTCCTCAATCTGCAACGTTCTGTCGGGATTCCCATAAAGGAATTAAGAGTACTTGTCAAGTCCAGTTGTAGAATCCAGGTATTGGTAAAGTAAAGGGAAACGTATAAATATGGATACAAATAATGTTATCTTGATCTCAAGAATTCATTTGGGAGTTAAAACACCTGTATTTTCATATTCTTATTATTTTAAAGGGAAACCACCAATACTCATCGAAAACGGTACATTCGCTTGGGGAGAAGATCCAATTCTGAAAAGTATTAATATTCAAATATTGAAAAACGATCTCACTGCGGTAGTAGGAACGGTAGGCTCTGGCAAGAGCAGTCTAATTAGTGCCATATTGGGAGAAATGGACATAATCAATGGAATGGTTAACACTGTTGGATCTATCGCTTATGTACCTCAACAGGCCTGGATCCAAAATGCTACTGTACAAGATAATATTACTTTCGGAAAAGAATTTGATAAACGCAGGTGAACCAATAAGAAAAACGATATTCTTGATGTTAATACAATATCAGCAGCAATATTGATTTACCCTTTTGATTTACAGATATAACCGAGTAATTGAGGCATGTGCTCTTAACTCCGACTTCGAGATGTTAGCCAACGGAGATCAAACTGAAATTGGTGAAAAGGGTATAAACTTATCGGGAGGACAGAAACAAAGGATCAGTCTAGCCAGAGCTGTCTATGTAGATGCTGATATTTACCTTTTGGACGATCCTCTTAGTGCGGTAGATTCTCATGTTGGCAAACATATTTTCGATAACTTACTGGGTAGAAACTTACATAATTATTATCAATTCGCATTTTTATAATTGTTTTTTTTTATTTCTAGGGCCCTCAGGCTTATTAAAGAATAAAACCAGAGTTCTCGTAACTCACGCAGTGACATATTTGCCCCAAACTGATAGCATAATTGTTTTAAAAGAAGGAAACGTAACAGAGACCGGTAGTTATCAACAACTTTTGGAAAGAAAGGGTGCCTTTGCCGAATTCCTTTTGCAACATATCAATGAAGACGTAGAAGACGAAGACGGTAGGAAAATTGAGAACTAATGAAGAAAAATATGTTTAACTGCCTTCTCTTTGCAGAACTGGATGAACTTGAGAAGCAACTCGGAGACACTCCATTTCACGCTGAATTTAAGCGAAGCATTTCAAGGCGAAGATCCTGCATCTCCGTGTCAGGATCACTGAACAGTCTTAACGATTTAGTTAAAACGAAATCCAGTGAAAGTTTTGGAAGCAATGGGAATTTAAGCAAAAGAAAATTCAGTGTTTCATCAAGAAAATTAAGCCAAGCTAGGCTAGGTAAAAAAGGTAAGCAACTTAGGTGTAGACAAAAATGTAGTTTTGGGAAGCATTGTATAATTTAGTTGATCATAATAATACTATTATTATTTAGGAGAAATAGACAAATCGATAAATGAAAGTGGAAAAGATAAAGGGAAATTGATTGGACTAGAAAAGGCAGAAAAAGGGAGTGTGAAGTTCGAAGTTTACTGGTACTATTTTGTTGCAGTTGGTATAATTGCCCTTGCTCTCACCACTCTTTTCAACATTACTTCCCAGGGTTAGTACTTCTAGTTGGTATTTGAGGTCCTTGCTAATTTGTTGTGTGGTGATGTGGTCCAAAATTTTAAAACGGAAAACATTATTCTAACATTTTAAATCATTGTAACTGTACTTTTAGCTTTTGGTATTGCAACCAATGTTTGGTTGGGTAAGTGGTCGGAAGACCCCGACATGATGGTTGATGGTATAGTAAACACTCGGCTTAGGGACAAGTATCTAGGTGTATATGGACTTTTAGGAGTGCTTCAATGCACAGCCAGTCTTGTATTGAATATAATATTCGCCGCAGGTAAATAAAATCATCTATAAAGAGAGAGTTTTTTTATTACATTTTAAAGACATTTTCAAGTAATGAGTAACTGATAAATGTTTAACAGGTACTACAAGAGCAGCTGAAAAGCTTCACAACTTTGTCCTAGAGAATGTTATGCGCTTGCCTATGTCTTTCTTTGACACGACGCCCACTGGGAGAATTCTTAGTAGATTTTCCAGTGACATTGTGGGTGTGGATTACATGTTACCCATGGTTTTAAAAATTTTCTTTGCAACCGCGATTTCGGTGAGTATTTATGAAGAGTAATAAACTTCAACACTGTGCAAGAAAACTGAACTATTTCATAGTGAACTTCACGTATAGTCAAATAGAAAAAGAACTTTGAAAAAGTGCATAAATATAAATTATATTGACTTGCATGTTAGGTTATTGGGACATTGGGAGTTATTTGCTACACTACTCCAATATTTACTGGGATAATTATCCCCATCATGGCTATATACATATTTTTACAAAGATTCTACGTAGCTACATCAAGACAACTGAAACGTATCGAGTCAGTGTCAAGATCACCTATTTATTCTCATTTCGGAGAGACAGTTTCTGGAACAACTGTGATCAGGGCTTATCGGCAAGCAGTCAGGTTTGTTTTTATTATAATCATAATAATTATTTAAATTTTAAAAACCTTGACTTGTCTTTTTAGATTCACTGCAGAAACTGAAGAAAAAATTGACATCAATCAAAAAACGCTCTATGCCAGTAACAGTTCAGTAAGATGGCTCAGTATTCGTCTGGAAATGATTGGTAACACAATCATCCTGTTTGCAGCTCTACTCGCTGTATTGGGCACTGGTTTAAACCCAGCTCTTGTTGGTTTGTCCATCAGTTATTCACTTAATGTAAGCTCATTTGCCCAATACCTAAACAACTACCTATATAGCCAATTAACTTTTTTTTTCAGATAACTATGAATCTTAGTTATCTAGTACGCATGATCTCTGATGTAGAAACTACAATTGTAGCGGTGGAACGTATAAAAGAATATGGCGAAATAAAGCAAGAAGCGCCCTGGGAAATCATTAATAAAAAACCAGCTACTACTTGGCCTGAACAAGGAAGTGTTGAATTTAAAAAATATGCTGTCAGATACAGGTAAGACAAATTGTCACCTCAAGAAGATTTCTTCTTTATCAGGGACTGTTTTTCCAGTCCTGAATAAACGTCTCTTCCATTTACTTAGACATTGTTCTGTATTACGCTACATGGTAGCATCTGCCTCTCCTGTTATTCTTTTAACATCGGCAAACCATCCCTTCTGTGGTCTATTAATTTACACTTCTTCTTATCTGTCGTGGTATTCAGTGTATAAGTCTGGCTACGTGTCTTACTCATTGCCGCTTTAAGGTCCGCGAGTCGCTGTGTTATGTTGGTTACGTTCGTGCTTCTTCTTATTTCATCACTACGGATGTTATGCCACTGAATCAAACCCAATGTACAAAAACTATTGCACCAGCTCACTACTGGTTTACAGATTTAACTTTGGGCTCATTTTTCTAACAAGCTAACGATAATACTCCTCATTGCTATCAGCACAACTGGTCAAAATTTTATTTAAATAATACAAGTTATCCGTTATGGGTAATATACGGTTTCACCAAGAATGTAGCCCAACGCAAGTTAATTACATAATACAAGTTAGTTATTTTTCCAAACCTCGTACTTTTTTACATTTTCATCCAGTTTTCGGTGCCGTACGACCTCTAAGAGTATGTGCGGAACTGACTGCACTCGGTGCAAAAAATGGTGCACCTGTTTCTCAATGGTTTCCAAAACCTCGCACTGAACTATTTAATGGTTTACAAATTTTGCACTTGTGTCATACGTCTGTAACCAGTGGAATTTCCTATTAGACTGATGCCAAGCATAACCTGCTCCATAGCCCTTTGCATTACCCTTAAATTGTTAGTACATTGTTTTGTGAATGCCATTGTCTCAAGATCTTATCATGTTGTGCTAGGCAAAATGCGTGCATTGAAGACTTTCTACTTGAGGTTTATAGAGATGCCAGTATTCTTTGCTCCGTTTTTGGATCATGTTGCAGGGTTTGATTTGGAAGTAAATTTTATTAAACTGTAGAAGTTCGTAAAAAGTAGCTACTTTTAATTATTGACTTGTTTGATTATATCTAATCATTAAGGTCGCGGTAGCAGCCAGTCCCTAGGTAGTTTATACGGTTTGTTCCGAATTGCATGTATATGTGATTGTGTAATGAGTTCTGCGAGACGTCCGTTCGTCTGTAGTAGTCTATAATCAGTTTGTCAAAATGTTCTATCAGAGTCAGCATTTGTAAGTCCTAGTGTAAAACATGAGTCATCGCGTACCGTGGTGCATCTGCGATAATTTTAAGTACGTTGTTTTGAAATATCTATAGTTTCTTGAGGTGTGTCTTGTTAAGAGTCGGTTTTGTTCTGTATTTGAGCAAAGCTTTCGATTGTGTTAATCGTAACATCCTTTTCAGAAAGCTTAGGGCTTATAAGTTCTGCCCTGACAGCATTGAACTGCTCAAATCATATCTCGAAAATAGGACCCAGGTGGTGGAGGTCTCTAGAGTGGCATTATCGGAGAGCGTAATTGAAGTGGGAGTGCCACAGGGTCAATTTTGGGGCCAAAACTGTTCCTGATATACACCAATGATCTGCCGGCCTTTGATACAGAGGCGAAATATACGCTCTTCGCTGATGACACAACAATCTCCTTCACTTCTGATACTTTGCTGGGGGCGCTCGGTGGTTCGCTGGAGGCCGAGGGCAGGGCTGAAGAATGGTTTTATGCAAACAGACTGCTTTTGAATAGAACTAAAACCAAAAGGGTAACCTTTACATCAAGAGATGTCAGAGATGCTGAAGGTTATGATAGCACGGACGTAGTTAAATGTTTGGGAGTGTCACTGGACCCTAAACTTCAGTGGGGCGCTCATGTAAACAGCACTGCCAAAAAAACTCAGCAAGAATCTTTATGTTCTGCGTAACCTGTGTGCGGAAGGAAAGCTGTGCGACTGATGAGTGGCATCGCATATCAGGTGATTTTGTGAGTCTTAAGATACTATCCTTGCCCTGTTTGTATATTTAGGAGAACCTTTTATTTGTTAAACGGAACATAGAATCATTTCAAAGTCATAGAGATGTCCACGATTATGGTACACGGTTCGGGGATAACTGGCGGCTGAGAAAGTGTCAGGGTGGACTAGGGTACCTATCAATAAAGTTTTTTAATGCACTACCCCTCGCACTGAGGGATATGCCAATATATTTTTTTAAAAAGGAAATCAAGTCCATCCTGCTTAGAAATGCATTTTATTCTCATAATGAGTTTTTTAACTATTTTAATACTTTAGTTTAGTGTTTTTAGATGTGATATTGTCTTCATATTTTATTCAGAAACGCATTCTATACACTGAATTATGTTATTCCATGTTTTTAAACATTACTTTTAGTAACCTAGCTTATGTTTATTGAGATGTAGCTTTATTTATTGACGTATGTAAACTGTTGTGATGACACGAAATAAATTATTGAATTGAAGAGTACACCAGGTAGGGATTTCATAGGTCAGTACTGGTCGAACAATAGTCTTATATATGTTAGTCTTTGTACATAAGTCGCTACTGCTTCGTTTGTTGAGGAGTGAGAAAATGGCACCAAGTTGACCATTTGTTATTTTCAAGCGCTGTCCGCTTATCAAAGCAGAGACCCAGATATTTAATATTATCTCTCCAATTTATCCTACAGTTTTTGACCAACAAACGGGTTTTTGGAAATTTAACTCTGCGACTTTGAGAAGTAGATGAGTAGATGGCTTGAGTTTTCGCGTCTAAGCAAATTTTAAATTATTGGTCCGTTTGCCCCGAGGTTTGCCCTCTTGTCTACCACATCGCCGGACATACTGTATATGATGTTTTTTATTGGTTCATAGATCTCGTACTGCAATGTTCTTTGTGTTTGTTTAAGAACCTTTATAAAGAAATTGCAGCTTTCCATTTTCATGCTACAGTTTATAATGTACAATTTGCCACTTTTACCTCACAATTCTTCTTATTTACTTATTTACAGGGATGGTTTAGATTTAGTACTTAGAGGCATCAGCTTCCATGTTAATGGTGGAGAAAAAGTTGGAATAGTGGGTAGAACAGGGGCAGGAAAGTCAAGTTTGACATTATCATTGTTTAGGTAAGATACTGTAGACTTTTCATGACAAAAATTAAAACTTTCATATTATACAGTATTATATGAATTATATCTGTTACATTTACAGGCCCGTTAGCATTCCTAACAACTTTTAGGAATGTTTATTAACTATAGTCAAAATTTAGTTTAAATCAAAGACAGAAAATTCTGTGTCAAAAGTTAAGTAGAGACCATCAACAAGGGTGTGACAGCAAACCTTTAAAACTTCAATAAAATTTGTGTCTTAATTACAGCATTTACAATTTTTTTTGGGTATTCAATATTATTGTTCATTAAATAATGCAAAAAAACTTTCAAACAAACAGTTCAATTTTTTAGAATAATTGAGAGGGCACAAGGTGAGATTCAAATTGACGGCAAAAATATTAGCGAATTAGGGCTCCACGACCTCCGCTCGCGCATAACCATCATCCCGCAAGACGCCGTTTTGTTCTCAGGCACCCTCAGACTAAATCTGGATCCCTTTTACAAATATTCCGATCAAGAAGTATGGAAAGTTTTAGAATTGGCTCATTTGAAAGAATACGTAAAAGGTAAATTTTGGGTAGTTGCAACAATAACAATAATTGTAAGTTTTATTTGATAAAAGTATTTTTTTTTAGGATTGCCAGCTGGTTTATTCCACAAAGTATCAGAGGGTGGTGAAAACCTATCGGTAGGTCAAAGACAGCTCATTTGCTTAGCCAGAGCGCTACTCAGAAAAACGAAAATACTAGTTCTAGATGAAGCTACTGCCGCTGTAGACTTAGAAACTGATGATCTCATTCAGAAGACTATTCGTACCGCCTTTGCGGATTGTACAGTACTTACTATAGCGCACAGACTTAACACAATCATTGATTCCGAGAGGGTATTAGTCCTGGATAGGGGGGAAATAGCAGAATTTGATACTCCAGACAATTTGTTAAAGAATAAAGAATCGATATTCTTTGGAATGTGCAAAGATGCTGGTTTGGCATCATAAAACATGTAGTACTTACCAAATAATAAAAGGCATGTAGGAGACAAATTTTTAATTAATTGACTAAAATTGTTTGATGATCTGAATTATTTAGTTATTAGGTAATTATTAAGGAAGCAGCACATTCAAAAACGCCATTGTAATATTTCAATATATTGTAAAATATCTCTAAAAGTTATAAATAACAATAAATGGTAGTTACGACTGATTAAGTATTCCTTTACGGCTGGTACTTTTGGTTCAGATTAACTTATTAATTCAGGGTTTTGAATATGTCAATCAATATAAATTTGTGGCTTTTGGCCCATTGGAAACTAAAAATATTTTAACCCTCTACCAAATGAGTTACTAGTACTCAGTATTGGCACTATTATTTAATACTGACTTGGGTAAGTTTACAGTACATTTTTGGTTTAAAACATACCTGGATGAGGTTTGACCAGCTTGGAAGGATACACCTTGACTTGCTTTCCAATTAATTTGCTCAGCTCCTCCTCTGAACCGCTATTCTAAAATATAGAAAAGTAAAATAATCATGGGAATTGCTTTTTAGTAAAACCACACTATTCCAAAATACGCAATTTAGGTAAAAATGCACTTACTGTAATTCGTAGATTATTTTCTACAATACTAGAATCAACGTCAAGAAATATTGGCTTGGACATGGTAAGCGTAGATGTGTTTTTTCTTATATTCTCCGGACTCGTCAGAGAACTCTCTTTTGTCTGTTTGTTGATATTTAGAAGTTGGGTTAGGGCACGATCTTCTTCTTTTCGATTGCATGGATCCTCAACTACCGAGTATGAACGACAAAATAAAACATCAAAATACATGTCTACTCTATATTCCTTGTCCACAATCAGGTCCCATGAAAGATACACTGACTTAAACTTTATCAATATCCTATTAGCGCTAACTTAGAGCGCTAACGACTACATAACCACAATTATTGTTCACACCTCTTATTTATTTTCTGGTTTCCACCAAGTTCCAGCATCACATTTATCCCATAGTTGGTGTCAACACAAAATAGAAATATTTCACCACGTGACTGCCATAACCAGGGTAAAAAATGCACATTTTAGATCACAGCTCGATGCCTATATAATATTAGCAAGATAATTTGATTATTTATAAAATATATACAAAATATAACTTTCAATGTTTAAATTAAACTAATTAAAATTTCATGTTTCAAAGGATAGCAGGACGTTATTACATTTTATAATATCTATCCAAAATAATACTTAGTTACACTCAAATGCTACAAAACTAAAAAGATATTTATGTGAAAAAATATGCTATAAATCGGAATTATTTCATAAAATATATTTTAAGGCCTTTCTGTCAACTTTAAATTATATCCATTAGACTCCAATATTATATCAACAAAACATAACAAATAATATACATTGATTTATACAGCGTGTAACAGAAGTATGGAACGCTTTAAATAGCTTTAATACTGTTTGTCCGATTTAGCTAAAATTCGGTATCCTATTATAAGAGGTTATCGCGGAGCTGCTAGTGACATTTGCAATGTTGCCAAATTTACAGCTTTTTAGCAATTTAAATTTTTTTTTTTTAATGGAACACCCTATATATATATTACAATATTTTTGGATTTCACATAAAATCACAATTATTTATTAGTAACTGCATTATAAGTCCAAACTTAATAGTTTCTGAGATATCGAGTATTGAAAAATGACATTTTTGAATTTTGACAGCTTCTAGCTTTCTAACGGTACGTCTTAGAGCAAAACGGCTTGCATGTCTCTATTCTACTTTTCTACTATCTTTCTAAAAGTGTCAACTTCTGGTTAAACCGGATGTAGCTCAAAGTCCGGGAATATAGTACTTCCGGTCTAACCGGAAGTTGGCATTTTTGGAAAGATAATAAAAAAGTAAGATAGGGGCATGTAAGCCGTTTTGCTATATGGCCTATCGTTAGAAAGCTAGACGCTGTCAAAGTTCAAAAATATCATTTCTCAAAACTCGATATCTCAAAAACTATTAAGTTTAGACTTATAATGAATGCACTTATTAAAAAATAATTGTAATTTTATGTAGAATCCAAAAATATTATAATATACAGGGTGTTACTTAATGATGTGGCGTAATTTCAAGTGAGTATTCCTGAACCAAATTCAAATAGAAAAGTTCATATAAACATGTGTCCTGAAGAGTCTGGTTTTCAAGATACAGGGTGTCAAAGTTTTTAAAAAAAATTGTTTTTTTATTAATATCTAAATGATCCTTTTACCGATTTTGTTGAAATCTGGCAGGGTTATTCATTGTAATAAGACGCTAAGTTGGCACTAACTAAAAGAAAATTAAAGTTCCAGTGGCCTCGCGGGGGGCAGTGTCACGAATAATATTGACAAAAAAATGTACGCTACTGAGTTTTTTGAAAAATATAAATTTTTTTCAGATTGGGCATCTACAAATACAACTTTTTTGTCTCTTAATATCTTTTCGTATATTACTTCCTTTTCGAGGAAAAAATAAAAACGACTTCATTGCATGTCGGAAAATTGTTAAAATAAAATCAAGTTAACTTTGATCGTTGCTAGGAAATGTTGTTTTGTTATTATGAACATAATGGTTTTGACTTTCGGTAACAGTTTGTTATTATTTTTCCTCTGGTCAAAAGGTTAATAATTGTGCTATTCAAAAAATGGCAAATAATTATTCTAATTTGGAGATGATACAAATGCATTTCCTTTATGGTCTTGCCAATGGTAATTCGGCGGAGGCCCGGCGACTCTATCAAGAAAGGTATCCTGACCGTGTCCTTCCATGTAGACAAATATTCATAAACATTCATCGTCGTCTGACTGAATCTGGCAGTTTTAAACGTAATACCTCAGAGGGAAGACCTCGTACAATTCGAACTCCCGCAGTTGAGGAGGCTGTCCTACATGCGGTCGAAGAGAATCCTGCAACTAGTACCCGAAAAATAGGTAGGGAATTAAATATTTGTTATAAAATGGCATGGGAAATTTTAAGAGATTTCCTGTTGTATCCTTATCACGTACAAAGAGTTCAGGCACTTCTGCCAAGAGATTTTGAACCGCGTACGCAATTTTGTAGATGGTATCATCAAAGACTTGCAGAAAATCCTCACTTTGATTCCATCATTATGTTTACGGACGAAGCCCATTTTTCCAGAAATGCAATAATTAATTTCCATAATAATCATAACTGGGCCCAAGAAAATCCTCATGCTATTACAGAGTCAAATGTTCAGGAACAATTTTCTGTCAACGTTTGGATCGGTATCTTAGATGACTATTTGATTGGACCTTTTTTTACCACGACGTCTTAACGGACAATCTTACAGTCATTTTCTACAAAATGATTTGCCTCTGCTTCTTGAAAATGTTCCTTTATATTTACGTCAACAACATTGGTTCATGCATGACGGTGCTCCTGCCCACTTTAGCATATTGGCTCGTGAGTATTTGAATGGAGCTTACCAAAATCGTTGGATAGGTCGTGGAGGACCACAATTCTGGCCACCTAGATCGCCTGACTTAAACAGCCTAGATTTCTATTTGTGGGGGCACCTAAAAGCATTAGTTTATGTTACACCAATCGAGACAGAAGAACAACTAAGGAATAGAATTATTGACGGGTGTGAAACCATTCGTAACACTAATGGAATTTTCGAAAGAGTTCGTCGCTCGATGAGAAGGAGAGCAGAAGCCTGCATAGAAGCGGGAGGTAGTCATTTCCAACATTTCTTGTAAACAGTCATTACTTTTCGTTTGTTAGATTTTAAAAAATGGCTTAGAAATAAATATACTGAACGATCAAAGTTAACTTGATTTTATTTTAACAATTTTCCGACATGCAATGAAGTCGTTTTTATTTTTTTTCCTCGAAAAGGAAGTAATATACGAAAAGATATTAAGAGACAAAAAAGTTGTATTTGTAGATGCCCAATCTGAAAAAAATTTATATTTTTCAAAAAACTCAGTAGCGTACATTTTTTTTGTCAATATTATTCGTGACACTGCCCCCCGAGACGCCACTGGAACTTATAATTTTCTTTAGTTAGTGCCAACTTAGCATCTTATTACAATGAATAACCCTGCCAGATTTCAACAAAATCGGTAAAAGGATCATTTAGATATTAATAAAAAAACAATTTTTTTTTAAAACTTTGACACCCTGTATCTTGAAAACCAGACTCTTCAGGACACATGTTTATATGAACTTTTCTATTTCAATTTGGTTCAGGAATACTCCATTGAAATTACGCCACATCATTAAGTAACACCCTGTATAGGGTGTTCCATTTTAAAAAAAAATATTTTAAATTGCTAAAAAAACTGTAAATTTGGCAACATTGCAAATGTCACTAGCAGCTCCGCGATAACCTCTTATATACGGATACCGAATTTTAGCTAAATCGGACAAACGGTATTAAAGATATTTAAAGCGTTCCATACTTCTGTTACACGCTGTATACCTAAAAATAACAATACCTAGATCCTATGTCTAATTAGCTACAGCTCATACAATCATAACTTAGCGATCTTCTTATTTACTTTACAATAAAAAAAGGCACATGCAGATCCCTTTATACTATCCCAATCACCTGCAAATCTAGTAACCCTCTCATCATTAAATTCCACCCATGTGTTCTCTGTAAGAGTACCATGTCCATAATAATGTCCAAAATCCATAGTACCACTGTGTTGCGCAACAGAACACAGTCTATAGTAGCAGTTGCCAAATCTAAAATCAAGATCGAAATCGACGGGCACATTATTTTTTCTCGTTTCTTGATACTCGTCTTGATAATATCTTTTTAAAACAATCACAAGAATTTCAGGCTCTATGGCAACGCTTTTTTTGTTAATCACCCTCATGTGTTGGCATTTGGAACATTTATAATCCAAGATTTGATTGTCTTCCAAATAATCATCAATCAAGCCTTTCAAATGGACCATTCTCGAACTGGGTTTGTATGGAACAGGCAACATTAGAGTGTTGTCTGTTTCGTATGAGTCAGATTGTGAGTGACATACTTGACATATTTTAGTACACTTAAACTGGTAGTAAAATAAATCAGCCCACAAAGAAGTACGCCCTTGCAAGTGGCTATACCAAGCCTTCTCTCTTTCAATCATAACATTACTCTTCTTAATATCATAGGAACAGTCATCGCTCAAATGGTTAAACAAAAACAGGAAAAATTCCATGCAATCTTCATGTTTTCCTCGTTTATATATGGGATCTAATCTGCAAACTACATCATAAAAATGTGTTGTCCTGTAAACTTTTTTATCAAACTCTGTTCCTTCACTCAGTGTTTTGATCACACTGGCAAATTCATTCATAACCTGCGGAGGTCGCCTCGTTATGTACTTTTCAAAATGTGAATGTACCAGAGCTGATATGACAGGAATACATTTCAAACATTGCAGGACCGTATTCATGTAACATGTATTCTTTATGTTGACTAGGCTGCACCACCCACTAAATACAAAATCTGGCTGAAAAAAATTATGAAAATAAATTTTCTGTTCAAAAAAATTAAGTTATGAGATATATTAGCACCTAAACATTTCAGAGGCCTACAGACACGCGTACAAGTATTAATATATGAACGCCCGTCGATATGTTCGCCAGTGTGTTAACTTGTGGATAATACACTGTATGCCTCTCAGACTCAGGCCTGAGCAATGGTTGCATCTGCATTTAAATTGTACGTAATTAGATATTCATTTTATTGATATAGTTAGACATTAGGATAGCACGAGTTTATGTACATATATAATATACTTGATATGGTGTCTGTAATTGATTTTTAGCTGTTGATACTGTAATAAATAAATAAATAACACGTTTTACGTCTTCAAGCGGCTGACGCGGTGGCCGCTTAGCTGATTTTAAACTATAATATTCTGTGGATTACACATGAATACCTAAATGATTATAAAAATATTAAATAAGTATTAGGTACCTTTTTTGGTTTTGTTTCTCTTCTGATCAATGGTGGAACCTTCTTTAACTCAATTTCAGACCTATCTCCAACAAATCCTTCAATAACGATTTTCTTGCTATCGGTTTGAATAATTGGTTTACTTTTTTTATTTCGTGCCTCCATTAGCAATCTTAGGCGTTGCTCTTCAATTTTATTCTTTATTTCATCTACAGATTCTTCCTTGGATTCATCTACTGCAGGAACCCCCGAGGTTGTCTCAACCTCACCGCCTTTTGGAAGAACTGCATCTTCCTGAAGGTGTGTATTTTCATTTTCACTAGAACTTATATCTTTATTTTCTTCAGTTTCTTCATCTGATTCGTCTTCATTTTTAACAGATTCTTCAAGTTCTTCAATTGTAAACTGTTTTAGTGGCATAATAGACACATTTTGATCTGGTTCTGGGTAGGATATAGCATCCAACTCAAGTAATTCATCAATATCTTCATTATTTCTAATAAAATTTACATGGACATTGGTCACATATCCTGGATATGAATCCAGAAATTCCTTAAAACCTCCATTTAAGATAACCGGATGTTGTTTATACTGCCGTAGGCAATCCCACTCAACAACTGAGGCTCTTAAATGGTTAAGTTTGTTAGAAGTAACATTTCCAGAGCCCGAGTTCCAATCCAAAAAGACTAAAGCGGCAAAACTATCTCTTTTTTCCCATAGTTGCTGGGTGCCATTACTTAGTTTAGTTCCTACAATATTAGCCGACAGGCCAGCTACAATTAATTCTTCGGGAATGTTAATTATTTTATCAAACTTTATCTTTGACTCTAAATATTCATTTGTTGGTCGAATATCTGCGATTAATATGTCACTATTATTTTGAATAGCTTCGAATAGTTCTTTAACTGAAATGAATTCACTAGGAAATAATGGTTGCTCTTTATTAATAGGAACTTTAGGTTTTTCTACTGGGATTTTACTTGGTAAAACTCTTTGCTTTAATTTTTCCTGTAGTAATTCCTCCTCATATCTCTGCTCCAAAATAGATCGTAACTCTTCAATTTGATTATCAACTCTAGACATTTCATGGGCATATTTTATTTGAACAAATTTGGCGTCCCCCACTTTGCAAAGCCTTTGAATAGCAAGTGAGTAACGAAGGCAAAGAATGAAGCATTTTTCCTGATCACATATGTTTCGAAAAATTTCTTGATACAAATTTTTCATGACCTTTTCTAATATTTGGGGATCACTACCTTTTAACAATTTCTCACGTCCAACCAAACGTTCAAGATCGTCTATGTTTTTGGCAATATGTAAGTTTCCTACTTCTGGCATCGTAATATTTCTTATTAAAATCAGTTCAAGATCAATCTTTTTATTCAGCCCACTATAAAAAAAAACAATTATTGATTAGGATAAAAAAAAAGAAAGAGAATCCTCGAGAAAATCATTTATAAGTTCTTAAGCAGAAGTGAATTAAACAGGACAAGTTTTTTTTGTAAAGAATACAACTAAACTCTTTTTGTTTAGATGCCTAATTCCTCTGTATGGCACATGCTGTCTAGTTAGCTTTCAAAACAGAAATAAAAGTAAGTACCTAAGAATTATCCGTCTTTGAAGTTATTATAAAATAAAAGACTTCAGATTGTGTCAATATTTATGTACAAAATGTACATTATATTTTTTTTTTATACCTACACTTAGTCCTACAAACAGAAATTTAAACAGGAAGTACCTATACAACAAAAAAAAAAAGGATTTGATAATTGAGGCCTAAATAGTATTAAAGGTAAATTATTTCTTTAGACCAAAGAAAACTACAAGGCCACTAGCTCGCCTAAACAAAAAAACTATACAAGATGCTTTTCATCGACTTTTCATTTTATTAAAGACTCGATTAAAGATAAAACTAAAACTAGGTATATAATTATAATACAAAATAATTGTTTAATAAGATGATAAAACTGGCACCTACTGCAAACCTGTACAGAGAGTTGGGTGTCTATTCTTTGGATAAACTACTTAGGTATTGTCTTTGGTGATTTTGCCAGCAATAAGATATTATTATATCATTATGATTATTACATTAAATTCAGTACAAACATTAAAAATTTATTACAAATCTAAAGCTGCATCTGAACTGGTTGCAGTGATTTGCTTTTGATCAAAATTAAAAAAAAAATGTGTGACCAAGTGCACCTCTGCCTAGTTGACTAGGAAAGAATGTTAGTAGCATAGCAGTAAGTAGAGCAATTTGTTGGTTGCCATCATTGAGATAGATACCTACACAATAAAATATAATAATATAATTCTTAGTTATATTAGCCTTTACAAAGATATAGTCTTCGGGACCACCATCTTAAATACTGTTAAAAGAAGTTGGCTATGATTATTGTAATTATAATATTAAGTTAGGTACTCTTAATAAATGATTTTCCGAAAAACATTTATTAGAGAAAAAAAAATAACTGTAAAGGGCCTGAAAAAAAATGTATGTAAACATAAAGAAAAAAAAATAAATAACATTCCAGTTTCTTACCTTTTAAGCCCCCTTTTAGGTCTTCTAAATAGAAAACAACTAGTACTTGGAGATCGATTTTGCAGTACGATTATCACCGTTAATTGTTATGTATAAATTAATATTAAAAAATTCTGTAAAATTTACACCTTCCTGTAAAAGAAAACAAGTTATCGGTTGAAAAAGAGTGAGGTTAGATGTCAATTGTCAAACATCTTATTTTTTTTTGCAGGAATTCACAGAGGCCATTGTAAAGTAGTAGAATAGAATAGAATAATCACCATTTATTCCTGTTCGACCTGTTCTATGAAATTCAGGAGCGTGAGGAATAAAACATTTCTAGTGCCCGGGCCATAGAATAGGAAGGGCCTGGACCCGGCAAAACTAAAGACGATTCAACTATGGATTCGATATAGCGACATAGCGTAGCTGTCTGATGTCGCGCAAAATTAGGTAATAGTAGTAGTGCAGTATGGCTGGCGACCACACGTGTCCGACTTGCTCTGATAATTTCGTCGTAAATAGTAGACAAATAAAGTGCAATTATTGTGAAAAAGCTTATCATACGATGTGCGTTAAGATGAAAGACAACATTAGCAAGTCCGTGGCTGATTGCAAGAATTTGTGGTTTTTGTGTGATAACTGTTTACCAGTAGTAATGGAGTGCATAAAAATGAGTTCAAGATTTACCACAATTGAACAAAAAAGCGATGAGATTTTGAAAAAAACCACGGAGTGTTTAAAAATGGTACAATCTAATGGTGTTCTTAACAATAAAAGTTGGAGTGACGTGGTGAAAAATAAAAACCCGCCATTAATTATTAAACCAAAAGATAGCTCGCAAAGTAGTGAAACAACAAAAAACTGTATTACAAAAAATATCGATCCAACAAAGATAGGCGTTAATATAAACAAAATCGCACAGGCCGCTCAGGGCAGTATTCGAATTGAATGCGATACCCAGGAATCGCTACAAAAACTTCAGCAGGCTGTCACGGCCACTTTAGATGATAAATACGAAAAAAAAATACCAGAAATTAGAAAACCCAAAGTGTTATCATTGGAGTGCCTCAAATATATTTGGTGAATACAGAGTCATTCATAACTAAAGTAAAGGACAAACTGCAATCAATTGATGGAATAGAAATAGTTTTTATTAAAAAATATTTACCAAAGGGAAAAATATTGTACAACGTTATACTGGAGACATGCACACAGGCCTATAAGTTTTTAATGGATCAAAAAAGAATTTCTTTTGGATGGGAGAGCTTTCCGGTCTACGAATTTGTAAGCGTGCTTAGATGCTTTAAATGCTGTAAGTATGGGCATACCGCTAGCAACTGTGTTAATGCAAGTTATGTTTGCCCTAATTGCAGCGGCGAGCATGATTCCAAAAACTGCACGACCCTAGCAAAAACCTGCACGAATTGTAAATATGCCAAAGATGTTTTAAAAATTCTGGACATCGATTATCACCACACTGTATTTGACCGTAAATGTAGATGTTATCAACGAGAGGTAGACAAAGCCAAACAAAAAATTAGATACGATTAGCAACTAAAAATCGCAGGAGGCGAATCACTGTTGTTATGTTTAAATATAGCGGGCTTAAGCAATAGAATGGTAGAGATTAGCAACTTGTTACATAGAAAGGATCCTTTGGTAGTATGCCTGACGGAAACCCATATCACAGAGGTGTTTCAGAATAACGAGATCTCGGTTCATGGCTACAAACATTTTGTGTGTTTTTCGCATAGTCGTCATACTGGTGGTGTCATAATTTATGTGAAAGACCATATACCTACAACTGTTGTAAGGTGTGTAGCAAACGTTGGAGCTTATTGGGCTATACTTGTAAAAATAAAGCTGATCCATCAGGATATTGTTGTGGGGGCCTTATATCGTTCGCCGAATAGTGCTGCAGACGTATTTTTAAAATTTATGGAAGATATAATCAACGATACTACTGTGACTTCATGTAGCTGTGTTTTTGCCGGAGATTTTAACATAAACTGGCATTCCGATAGCGCTAATAAAAGAAGATTGGAAGCGATAAGTAACGATGCTGGTTTTAGACAGATAGTTCAGAGTGATACACGTGTGACCATGGATAGTACTTCACTAATAGATCTCATATTTACTAATGATTACAATTTAAAAGAGGCATCAGGAGTTTTTCCACAAATTTCAGATCACAGGACTATTGGATCTTTCCTTAAACAAGAAAACTGTCCAAAAAAACTTGAAAATAAAAGGATTCGGAATCTAAACGAGCAAAACATGAACCAAATTAAAATTAAACTAATAGAAAAAAATTGGAACTATACCAGCACAAATGTAGATAAATTGTATGCAGATTTTTTAAATAACATTGTTGAAACAGTTGATAGTGTAGCACCGATAAAAAACATAATCATGTGCACAACCCCTTGGATGACTAACAAAATTAAAATTGCACAAAATGAAAGAGATAATGCATATAAAAAATTTAAATTAACAAAATCTGAAAGTGATTGGAGGGACTACAAAAGTAAACGTAACAATGTGGTTGGAGTCATTAGAAGTGAAAAAAATGCATTTTACGAAGAAAATATAGATAGGTGTAAAGGAAACAGTAAAAAAATGTGGCGAACTTTAAAGGACTTGGTGGGCAGCAATAAAAACCAGGGGAGTGTTTTCGAAAACGTTAAGTTTCCACAGAATATGGGCAAGTTAGAAGATAACTTTAACAACTTCTATGCAGACAGTATTATAGAAATAGCACAAAGTATCCCGATTCAACCACCAAAATTTGACACCGAAAATTATCTCCCCCTTGGGGTAAACCTTGACAGGTTTGATTCCATAAATTTATCTCGGCTGAGAAAAATTGTTATGCAATTAAAAAACAAATCGACAGCTGATGATGTATGCAATATTAAGCTTCTAAAAAATGTCTTCGATCAGGTGGGGTATCCATTGCTTCACTTGATAAACACCTCACTGTCATCTGGACGAGTCCCAAGAGATGCTAAAGTAAGTGTAATAGTACCAATACCTAAAACGCAAGACCCAATAAAACCTGAAGAATTTCGGCCAATTAATCTGCTGCCAGTTGTCGATAAAATTCTGGAAATAGTTGTGTGTAGACAGTTGCGTACATACTTTGAAGGACAGAGCTTTATCTTCTCGGGCCAGTCCGGATTTCGGGAGAAACACTCGTGTGAGTCTTCACTGCAGTATGTTTGCACCAAATGGCGTAAAGACATTAGTGACGGGAATGTTACAGTAAGTGTTTTCATAGACCTCAAACGTGCGTTCGAAACGATCAACCGAGATGATCTAATTAAAAAGCTCTTGAGCTACGGAGTGACGTCATACGCAATTCAGTGGCTTAAAGACTATCTTAGCGAGAGATACCATAAGACAAAAGTGAACGATAAAATCTCGGGTCCGGCTAGGAATGATATCGGTGTCCCCCAGGGAAGCGTGTTAGGCCCACTTCTATTTATCATTTATATTAATGACCTTCACAAAATTTTAAAAAAATCTTATTTAAACTTATTTGCGGACGACACGCTTCTCTCAACTACAGGAAAGGACTATGACCAAATTGTAAATGATATCAACTCAGAACTATCCTTGTTATATAACTGGCTGTGCGTAAACAAATTAAAGTTGAATTCGGAAAAAACGAAATATATGGTTCTGGGTAGCAAGCTTCATTGTAAGTCTTTTATAGATAAAAATTATAGTATTCTCATTAATAATGATACACTTGACATGGTAAATCAAATAAAATACTTAGGGGTAATTCTTGATCCTCAGTTGGTCTTTTCAGCTCATATCGAGTTTATATGTAAAAAAATTGGTAAAAAAATAGGATTTTTTCATAGGATATCAGAAAATTTAAGTCATTGGTCTAAATTGTTAATTTATAATACAATTATTTATCCGCACTTTACTTATTGTAATTCTTTATTAATGGCCTGTAATAAAGAAGAAATAAATCGTTTACAGCTATTGCAAAATAAAGCAATGCGAATTATCTTAGGATGTAACAAGTATACCCCCATTAAACTAATGTTAAATACTTTAAATTGGCTTAATATAGAGCAGAGTATTGAAGTGTCAAATATAATGATAATATTTAAAGTAAAAAATAATTTAATGCCACCGTATCTAAAAAATTACTTGATCCCAAGATCTGAAAAACATTATTACGATATCCGCTCTAAGGATAATTTTAGTATTCCATTTGAGCGAAATTCTTATATGCAAAAACATGTATTTGGAAACGGCCTGCGACTTTTTAATGCTCTACCCACTGAGCTGAAGTCAATAAAAAACTTAAAAGTATTTCTTAAGAAAATTAAACTACACTATTTGAAGGATACATAAAGGCGTTAAATTGGTTTTTCAAAGTATGATAAGATACAGATAAAAAGTGGTACCTACGTACAAATAATGTATATTGTGAATATTTGTTTTTGTTGAAATGTAAATGTCTGCAGTAGCCAAGTGCTAAATAAACTAAATATTTATTTATTATTATTTAAGAGGGAAGACAAAAACATATCGGCATCCTTCAGGGAAGTTAGAGGCTATATAAATGACGAGTTGCCGCAGCGGCCGAGAATAACATCTCGGGCAGCAGGCAGGGGTCTATTTTCATAAAATAAATAACATCAGAACTCGAAAACGGCTTCTTGCTGAACCGCTTTATGCTGTAAACAAAACAGCTCCGACCTCTGTTGCTGTAGGTACAAAGTAGATGGGTGCTGTTACTTCTTGGTCTTCATATGATCAAGCTGGCTGTATGTCTAAAACATAGAAAAGGCCATGTATATCCTAATTATTCCTAATTGAAAGAAGAAGCTCGTTAACGGTTCGCGTAAATTCGGAAGGCCTCGACAAAAAAATTGGTTTCATTCATTGGATTTCATCCGTCATCCGTTTCGTTCGTCGTTCTTTTTGACGTTCCTACTTCTTCCTTGGTTTCATTCAGTTCATGCCGTGTATAGTGCGAGTTCGTTAGTCGTGGTGTGGTAGCGGAAAATGGCGAATTCCGTGCTGGACGAATTTTGCGGCTCTGAATTTTGGGTAAGATTCTATTTATTACATAATAAATATATTCGTTTACTAAAAATTCGGATCATTCCCTATGTTCTTTAAATTTAAGCTAAAATCTGGTAGAAATCAAACGATATTGAGCTAATTTTAGCAAGATTTTTGGCTCCCGGGCATGTATGTGTTTAAGAACAAATTTCTGTTAAAATAAAGATGTGTGTATCAATCTATGCAAATTAAACTGTGTAGATAAAATATTAATTACTTTTCTTGTTGCAGAATACAACCCTAACCTGGAATACTGATGATCCAGACTTTACAGAATGTTTCGAAAAAACAGTTCTTGTGTGGATCCCATGTTCGTTTTTACTATTATTTACGGGTCTCGAAATTTACTACATAGTAAACAGTAAAAAGAAAGACATTCCTTGGAACTGGCTCAATATATCCAAACTTGCCATAACAGGTGTTCTATGTATATTAATGCTAAGTGATTTTGTTACAAGTTTACGAAAGTCTCGCACAGAGGATATTCCCAGTGTTGATATTTATACTCCACTGATCAAGTTTGGGACATTTGTAAGTATACCTTTTAGTTTCTAATTTAATCCATATTTTCATATAGGTAAAAAGGGTAATATTGTGCAATATCAAGAGAAATATTTTTAATTGCTTTATGTATTGATTAAATTAATAATTTCTAACTGAAAAATAATTGTTAGGCTCCCTCAAGACAGCCTGTAAGAATTCTAGGTACCTACCTACTTGAAAGATTTTTTAATATACTGTTTGTTGCTTAGCAATCTATTAAATTTAGATACCTATTTTATAATTATTATTGATTAATCCATGTAAATTATTTATTTAATAAGAATGTCCATTCTTCAAGGACAAATTCCAGGAAAATATATTTTTAAAAAATGGACAAACACATTTAGGAAATTGCTGAGGAAATTGATACTTTATAGGTAGGTCTAATATTTCTCTACCATAATATCAATAGTCAAGTATATAAGAGGTGGGTAGTGAATAAAGCAAGTTTTCTGTTTTTGTTAAGGAAAATTTAGGTAGATACCTACCTATTTACTTATAATATTCAATATAGGTACCTAATATAGGTAGGTACTTAGGTATAGAATGTAAAATTTCTGGTTTTTGGTATTTCAATGTTCATGTCTGCAGCTGGAATCTGTAATTTTTGAAAGAAAGTAATTGAAACACAAAGAAAATGTATTAATATAGGTATAGAAATTAAAACATAGAAGAACAACTAAACAATATTCAAGTCCTCTGCAATTAATAATAAAAATATAAAAGTAGGTAGTGCCTCATATTATATGCGTTACTAGGCGAGGTACTAAGCTTGCCAACTATCTTTTATTTCAAAGGAAAGTCCTTTATTTTGAAATAAAGTCCTTTGTCCTTTAATAAGGTGTCAAAGTATGACTCGAAGGACGGTAAATATTATTTAAAACCAAACGGTTTATCTAGTAGGTACCTTAAAAACACTTAACATTCAACAAAATTGAAACATGTTACCTTTATCTAACATACCTATCCCATCTAACATCTAACACTTAAGGTTAAAAATGTCTTTCATGTGTCACTCAGTTCCTGTTGATTTCGCGACGAAAAGTAAAGATAGTAAACTGGTTGGGAATCAAATTCTCTATAATATTGTCCTTTTAAGAATTTCCGAAATTTTTATTATTCATCGAGTTATTGCTCCATTTGACCATTTTCAAAGGGGTTGAAAATGCTTTTCACTTGTAGCTCGGTTCCTCTTGATTAATGAATTTTCGGCAAGTTATAATGAAATTTATCAAAGTTATTGGGATTAGTTTGGGTAAATAAATTGATAATATTATTTTTAAATACGTACACAGTGTGTCCAAAGAAGTATGCACACATGCAACTTCTTTATTATTGGTTTCTCAGAAAGTTTTATTCTTGATAAAAGTTGGTTCTTGCCTTAAAACCTCGCTTAAAACAGTAAATGAGTATTTCAGATTTCATGTATGGCTTTTAAGAAAAAGTTATCAAAAAAAAAAAATCTAAATATGAAATTTGAGTTAAGTGAAGTAAAATTATTGCATATTTGGACACACTGGATATACCTACGTACCTACCCAATTGGTTGGTAATTAATTTTTTTAAGTACACTAACTGGATCAGGGTAGGTACTCGTGAACAACTATTAAAAGAACCAAAGACCAGCGAAATTCTGTCGCTTTTTTTTCTTTAGTACATCGTGTTTTTTTGTTCAAAACAATTTTAGTTTGTTAAATATATTTGTAATTCTAAGAAAAAAGTCGGGTTTAAGACAAAGACAAAAACAAACTGTTTTAAGTTAAGACTTTTTACAACCTTGAACTTGACTTAATTAAAATATAAACCCATACACTGTTAACCCAAAGTACCTACAAGGGATGTAATTTCACCACATTTTCTTAATATCCGATGTTGTTATAAACGGTGTCTTCTGTATAAAGTATGTTTATCGACACGCAAAGCGTATTTAACTATGTACGTACCTACCTACTTACTTTTACTTTATCCGAGTCGTTATCGTTAATAAAAATCATTATCCAACTGAAACAAGATGACTTAACATCCTTAAATAAATAAATAAATAAATATATCCTTTATTTAGCACTTGGCTACTTAAACCAGATAACAAAAATAACATTCTTAATAGTACACACCTCAGTTCCTTAAGTATAACAAAAGGTTTCTGTTAAAGATTCTTAGGCTTGGTGCTCCCTTAAGTCTCTTAATATTATCGGGCAGATCGTTAAAATAGCGAATCCCATCGTAAAAAAGAGTTTTTTGCAAAGAGGTTGTCTTTACCCTGGATATAGTATATTGTTCATTTGACCTAATGTTTATTCATAATGATTTGATCTTTTTTCCAGGTACAATTGCAAATAATCGGACTGTAATTTATGCTCAATCTTATAAATTAATATCAGATTCGCTCTTTTCACGCACTGCTCAATGTTCAAGTAGGATGCGCATTGCCTTATTTTGTAGTACCTGAAGTCTTTGAATTTCCTCCTTAGTGCAAGAAATTAATAAAGAACATGCATATGAAAAGTGTGGCAATATAATGGTATTATACACCAACTTCCTAGTCCACTGAGACAAACAGGTCGATACTGGATTAAAAAACCCTATTTTTTTACCAATTTTCCGACACATATAGTCCACATGATTAGTGAAGCACAATTGTGGATCCAATATAACCCCCAAATACTTAATTTCAGAAACAAAATCAATTACATTACAACACCATTTATGTTTAAAAAAATAAAAGCTTAAGAATTAAAGAAAAAAGTTAAATACACAAATGTCTTGCATTGGCATAAAATTTTTATCTGTTCTTTTTTTATATATACAGGGTGTTTCGTTTTCCCCGTCCAGGCATCAACTTTCTTATTTTAAATGGAACACCCTGTATTTTGAGAGGTATTTAGATTCCCTTTAAAATTTTATGTGAATTTTTTATAACCTTTAAAATGCCTATTTCTTATCGTTTAGCCAATATTTAATTTTTTTTAGGTAAAAGAATATGCACCCCAAATGCTATTTTATAAGTTTTTTAGGTTAAATTTCGGAGTTACCTGTTACCGGCCTTACCTGTTGAAATCATACAAAAAAGAAACAATTTCTTTTTTCTATGGTTGATATGTCTTTTTTGTGAATATTGTCTTACGTCAAAATATTCCTTTGTTGTGAAAATAAGCGCATCTCCCTTGTCTATCCCTTTCTGCACCTGCCTACACGATTGTGTGGGTTAGGGTTTAAAAATCTCTAATAACTATAAATCGCGAAATATAACGTTCTGGACGGGCGACATCGTTTGTGTAGGTATCCCTTGAGCGTAGCCGTATTACAGTCGGCAACGAATTGCAGCAATACTTTGACCTTGCAACTCTATTGCTGCAATTCAATTGCAGGACTGTAATACATCGTGCAAGTCGTGGTGCAAGTCCATGTTTTTAAAATTGCAATATGAGCATAGATAAAGGTTTATAGGGGGAATATGAGTACCAACACCAACCTCTAGAACTTTATGCGAAATGTTAATAAACTTTCTAACCTCTAACCAAGAAAGTCACTAGAAAAACACCAGAATTGCAAACGCACTTGCAACAAAAATCGATCCCGACCGATCTTTTGGCAATAGCAATAGAATTGCCAAATCCGATCAGCTGTTTTCAACTGCGCATGCTTATAAGCAAGAGAATTGCGACTTGCCGATAGACTTGCCGACTGAAGCCACGTGCGTTGGTTTGAGGTTTGGTTTGAGGTTATTCATTCTCATTCTAGTTGTTTTGTTTTACAAGATGGAAGGTCGACATTTTCGCACGAAATGTAAGTATTATTTTTTAGCAACAAGCAATAATTGAAACGTAATACTGCATGATCAGAATTTAGAATGATAGTAGTAATTAACTGTATGGTTGTATTTAAGTTTCATACAAAATAATTTGTTTTTAATTATTTGCTTTTAAAATGTATTTTGTATAAAATAAAGCCCAGCATACACAATCGTGTAGGTACTTTTTTTTCCAACCCCCTGTAGTATAATTTTTTTTGTCATTTTTTATCATCACATTATATCCAAATAGCCAAATGTTGCATGTTTCCATAAAATCGGTAAACTTTTTTTTTTCTCGTGCTGAAAGGGCTATGGTGAAAATCAAAATGAACTTTATTGAAGAACAGAGGTTCCAATTATATATTGAATAATATATAATTACCGAGATAATTACATACAATATTGAAAACAATAAAAGTGCCACCGGAACTAGCTGTTAGAGCATATCGACGAAAGTTTCCCAATCAGAGAGTACCTTCTAAAAAAACGATAAGAAGAAACTATCTAAAATTAATGGGACATAAGTCCCTTGGAAATAAAAGGCAGGACCAGACTTGTGAGAACCGAGGAACAGGCAGAAATATGTTTGGGATATTTCAACTCATATCCTAATACATCAATTAGAACTTCTATCGATAACATTGGATACTCCTATGGAACGATTTCGAGAACTCTTCACGAGTTTGGGTATAAGCCGTTCAAAATAATGCCGGTTCAAAAATTGCAACAACGACATTTCCCAAGACGTCTTCAATTCTGCAGAAATTTGTTAGGTAAAATCGAAGAAAATCCCCAATTTCTTAATAATATTTTATGGACTGATGAGAGCCATAGACAAAATACTCGTTACTGGTCCATAGAAAATCCACATGTGATACGAGAAGTTAGACACCAAGGATGGCAGTCTATAAATGTCTGGTGTGGGTTTTTTGGTTCTGAAATAATTGGACCGTTATTTTATAGAGGCTCATTAAGTAGCCCTAAATACCTTAATTTTCTTTAAAATGATATAGATAGTTTAATGGAAAATCCTCCTTTAAACGAGGTAGTGATCGACCGATATGACTTTTTTAGCCGATACCGATAATCGGCCGATACCGATAATGTCTTGGCCGATAACGATATATATCGGCATATCCGCCTTTTTTAATTGATAACATTATTAATGTCTAAAATCTGAATATTCTGTAATATAATTTATAATTCTTTAACGTTCAATTTAAAATCACAAAAATAAAAACAAAAATTGCACTTAAGATTAACTTATTTGAAATATTACTTTAAATTTAAATATAAAAAAAATGTTTTAAGCTGCTATGGTTGTTTTTATACATCGGCCGATATATATTTACATCTATCGGCCGATACCGATAATCGGCTCTCGGCCGATATAGCCGATATATCGGTATCGGTATCGGTCGATCACTAAAACGAGGTAGCAGCTATTGTGTGGCAGCAGGATGGGGCTCCCCCGCATAATATTCGGGAAGTTAGCGATTATTTGAACCAAAATTATATCGAATGGATTGGAAGGAATGGCACAATCCTGTGGCCTTCAAACAGTCCTGATATTACCCCATTGGACTACTTTTTTTGGGGTCACATTAAAAATGAGGTATATAAAACTCCATGCAGTGATTTAAATGAGATTATATTTAATGTTAGAAGAAGTATTCGTAAATGTAAAGAATTATTTCTTGAGAGCAATCCTTCCTTGTATTGAAAATAATGGAGGTCATTTTATGTAAATATTTATAGTTGTAATAATTGTAATACTTTTGTTCGAATTAATATCCATTAAATTATTAACAAATAAATATTGGCTAAAGAATAAGAAATAGGCATCTTAAAGGTTATACTGAGGGTTATACAAAATTCACATAAAATTTTAAAGGGAATCTAAATACCTATTACAGGTTTAATACCATTTAAAATAAGAAAGTTGATGCCTGGACGGGGAAAACGAAACACCCTGTATATATAAAAAATGAACAGATAAAAATTTTACGTTAATGCAAGAAATTTATGTATTTAACTTTTTTCTTTAACTCTTAAGGCAACGTTATAATATCAAATTAAAATGTGGACACGATAAGTGGATCACACGGTACAAAGCCCCATATTTTATTAACATTTTATTTTTGGGTGGTTCATCTGAATGTTTGTATAGAAAATACGCAGTTTTAGATAGAAATTTGCAATTTTAATTGAAATTATGAGTATAATGTTGTTATTATTATTTATTTGGCTATTATTTACAGCTCCTTACGGGCACGTTGCTCTACTTTAATAAAAAATATGGACTCCGAACATCCGGTCTCCTGTTCCTGTTCTGGTTCCTTATGGCACTGTTCGGTGCAGCACAATTCCGAACAGAAATCCGTGAGGCACAAAATAAGGATGGTGTACCTAATGCATACTACCAATACGTCAGTTACCTGATCTATTACCCATTAGTCCTGTTGATGTTTCTGTTGAATTGTTTTGCGGATCAACCGGCAACCATCACGAAATATCCTAAAACTCAGGTAAGGATTTTTTTTTTAATTACCAGCAAGGATTGATAATTATTATACTTTAGTTTATGGATGACGAAAATATTAGCTTTTTTATGTATAACATGTAAAGTCCATCCGAACATATTTCGTTTGACCTAATAACTGCAATAATAGTTTTATTATATTGTAAACACCCAAAGAAACCTCGGTACCTGTTCGATTGCCAAACCTACGTTTTAAAGAATTTCTTGGTAAAATTGCCCATATAAAACTGTCGATAAGCGTGCCAACCAGCGAAATCTACCTGGCCCCAGCTGACATCACTGTTTATATTACTGAAATAAGGGGTACTGCTTTGCACAGGAACGGATTTTGTAGTTAAATGAAAAGCCATAGTAATACCTTATAGTAGCAATGTTTATTATGTTTATTTTTACCATTACTTGTAGTATATGTATTAGATATTTACGTTATAAGTCCGGTAAATCAACTTTTACAGTATGAGTGAAATGTTTCGAGACGAGGCGACGAAGGAGCCGAGTCTGGAATTTTGAAACGAATACTGTAAAGGATTTGCCGGACGAATGACGTACAATATTTTATTTCATACTGTTCTGTTGAAAATTATAATTATTATGTTTTGAAATTATAATGAAGTTTTATTCTGCGTCGTATATTTGAAAAGTGCTTTTATTTACTGGTGGAAACATTGTGTGTTTGACATTGATTAAACTAAAACTTACAAATTTCAGTCCGGTAAAGAAATTTTACAGGACTAGTCCGGTAAAAAAATTTTACCGGACTTATTGCTGTAAAACCTTATTTTCTGGACTAAATTCAAATATGTAAAGGTGTGTTTTACAATACAGTATGAAATAAACTAATTTATTATAAGTACAAAGCAAGTGTGAAAAGTTTGCGTGCGGAAAAGGGCAACACAGTGTGACCCATTTCTTCCGTCATTTTATCATACACAAACTATTTGTTAATACTAAATACTAAATACCTTTAACACTTCTAACAGCTGTTTTTTACTATACGTTTCCTCGAAGTACAAGTCATTTTTTAACATGAACTCCTTTATTGCGGATTTTGTGCTCGATGCATTCGGTACTTTTTCCAGTTGCCGGCTGTGGTAGCTTGCATTGTCCATCACAATTACTACGTTTCCATGAAAAACCGAAATCGATTTCAGTCCATCTGTCAGTTAAAATACGAAAGTGTTTTCACGTACAGGTTGCAATACGAATTAAATTCGCTTTTAAATTTTTGACGTTCGACATATGTCAGGATGTCAAAAAGTCGTTAATAATAACCCCACTTTAAAGTTCCATAAGTTCAACTAAAAAGTTATATATTATCATGAATAATAGAGCAGTTGTATTTTTGTAATTTTTAACCTAACACGCGCCAAAACAAAAATTATTTGACATTCTTGACAGATGCAACGGCAGGATGTCAGTTTTCAATTAGGATGCCGTTTTCACGACAAATTCAATATTCGAATCCCGATACGATCCCAAAAAATGCCGCATTGACCTTGGACGCCGAAACGATTTTAATAGAGGATTTCATGCGGTATTCTAAACTGAAAGTGTATTCAATTCGAGTTCGCTTCCTCGTGAAAACGTAGTAAATAACACTGTGTTCTGGTACATTTCAAAGTAAACTGTCTTTAAACCAGATTTCAAAAAGAGCGGCGTTGGTATCTTCATGATGTTCCAGACTTGAATCCTTTATATTTTTTGCCGACAGTAATAAACAATTAGGGATCCATCCATTCTCCCAACCTGCAGGAATTATTGTTATTCGTTTTCCTTAATGTAAAGGGGCTTTATTTTGGCATTTTTCAGTTAAATCAACCCATCCCTTATTGACAGTCTCATGACTAAAATAGATAGGTACTATTAGGTACTAATCTACTTTGAATATTATGTTTACTATTTATATAAGCTATATAAATAAGTACCTGTAACTAAAAGGTTTTGAGAAATATCCTAATAATGAAGTTGTTTATAGAAAACCTTAATTAGACAGTTTATTAATTTTGATAACAAATCAAGTAATGTACCGATCTATTGTTATTATAAACTGGCATGTGGGTTTATATACGTCTCTGCGAAAGCGAATGTCGAGTTTATGAGGGGTTTTATTGCAGTCATTAAGCCAAACGAAATATGTTGGGAAGTACTTTAACTAACTTGCCGAACTATACACAAGAAAAAAATTAACATTTTTAAAGTACCAAAACATACAAGATGAGCTTAAACACACCAAGAAAGAGGTCAAAAGGTATTTTATATGACACTCACTGCTTGCGGGCCAGTTAGACATTCTAGAACAAATTAAGATCATTTTAAACTGGAAACTTACTAAGAATCATCTATCAGGCATAATACTACAATATTAGATATTTGCACAAGTACCTAGATCTTTTAATACAAATTAGGAAAGGGACTGAGTGCATCATCAAAGATTAAGAAAGAATTTTTTTAATTTTTGTACTGTGCAAGTTTATTGAATAAAATCATATCCGTAGAGCGCTTTCGGCAGTTACGCCATCATCAGTACTACCTACAAAGCAAGCAATTTTCTTTTTTCTTTTCTTGCTTTGTAGGTAGTACTGATGATGGCGTAACTGCCGAAAGCGCTCTACGGATATGATTTTATTCAATAAACTTGCACTAAGTACAAAAATTAAAAAAATTCTTTCTTAGATCTTTTAAAGCTAAAAACTGATAATTAGGCTAATAATTTTAGGCACTTGACCCTTGTAGAAGTGTGCTCTTAATTTTAAGTTCAAGTTTTGATATACCAAAGACAATTAAGTACTTCAAAATTTCCCAACATATTTAAATTTTCCAATATGATCGCAGTTAAAAAGAATAGGTACTATACATTGAAAAGATTAAGTGCCGGTACTTTTGACACTGATTAACTTATTTAATAGACGATTAAAATAAGTAAGGTTCCCAATGTGCCAAAATCTAAACATGTATATTGACATTCGCACATTTAAAAGTTCCTAAAGTGCCCCTTAACGGACATACAGAGCCGCAAAGGGGTACCAAACGACTTACCTTTTCTACTCTAACTTTTGAACAGACAGTATATTTTAATGAAATTTTAATAGTTTAAGTAGGACAGAAAGAATCATTAAACCATACTACAGTAGATGTTTTACATCGTCAGGGAAGTCTGGAAAGGATTTGCCACCACACTTATTGCGCCACAATTTTGACAAGTGTCACTTTACAAAACTAAGAAATAATTTTTTTAAATGCTCTGGTCATTCCTCTTTAAAAAAGGTACGCTACGTTTGTTTCGATAAAATTAACGGTTTTCGAAGAAAATAAATTTTTAAATACCTTTGAGCATATACATTTCCTTAGCCGACAAATGTTTTCTCGTTGTACTTGAAACAACATTCCATGATTGTCGCGAATTTCGTTGAAATGGTGCATTATTCTTTCTATCAGCTCTTTCCTGGTGAAAACTGGCGTCGAATATACAAGCCTCTTTAAATTTCCCCATAAAAATAAATCCAATGAAGTCATGTCGGGCGACCTCGGTGGCCATAAAATAGGCCCACCTCGACCTATCCATCGATGATCAAAAGTATTTGAAGTGCTGACGCACTGAATTGCTAAAAAGGGGGATGTACACCGTCGTGCATATACCACATCTGATTTCTAATTTTTAAGGGCACATTTTCTTATAAACCGGTTAAGTTTTGTTGCGAGAAATGCAAATACATGACACCATTTAATTTGCATTCAATAATGAACGGTCCAATGAGGTGGATTCCCAATAATCCCCGCCCACATTTTTACCATGAACCTTTGTTGGTACTTTGTCTATACTGTTACATGGGGATTTTCTTCATGCCAGATATGCAAATTATGGTAATTTATTACTCCGTCTCGGGTGAAACCGGCTTCGTCCGTGAACCAAACAATACTAGTAAAATTATGATTTTGTCTAAATCGTTGCAAAAGCCAATTTTCGTAGTTGACTCTTGCAGGATAATCAGCGGGAGACCTGGCATGTATTTTTTGGACGTGATAAGCAGGAATGAATAGGCTCGAGGGGGGTTGACAACAAGGAGTACAAAAAGTTGTTGGAAACATTTATTTGGCCTGGGGGGAGGGAGGGATTAACCCCAAACCCCTCCGTGGCTGCGCCATTTGTAATAAAAGTGATGAAGATATGTAGTAGTTGTGCTGGAAACTCTCATGGACTAACCATTTTGTCGTATGAACTTGGACCGACAGTCAATCTCATCCAGAATTTTCTTCTCTAACTGAGGCCCTTCTCCACTACGATGCGGCAAAAAAAACTTCCTAAAATGGATTAGCAAAAGGTTAGCTACTTTAAGCATTTTTCTTTATTTCACCTGACTTTTTACCTGTTTCTCTTAAGCTACGATTAACCCTTTCAAAAGTTCTTCGGTGTGTGTAACCCGTCGATTTGGAAATGTATCAGAATAAATTATTCCCGCCTCCACACAATTGCCGAGTGCTTGTCCATAAATTAGATGCATATCAGCATATTCACTATAGGAATAATCCTCCATGACTTGAGTCTTATGTACTGAATCAATCAGACAATTTAGAAAAGTGTTGTCAATAACACATTGTTAACGAAATAAAAACGAGTGGTGTTTTATTGTAGTATTTTGATTGCTAATGTTATACAAAAAATGTATTTTCTTCGAAAACGGCTATTTTTATCAAAACAAATGTAGAGTACCTTTTTTAAAGAAGAATGACCAGACTATTTAAAAAATTAGTTTTCAGCTCTGTAAAATGACACCTGTCAGAACTTTGGCCCAACGAGTGTGGTGGCAAGTCCCTTTCTGACTTCCCTGACGATGTATATATCATCTACTGTAGTATGGTTCTATGAGTTTTTATGGCCTACATAAAATATTAAAATTTCATTAAATTTTACATGTTCAATTATAGATTAAAAACAAAACCAAATTAAGAGGGAAAACAACAATCGTTTTGTGTATTAAGTGTATACCCTTCAAAATTTAATAATTAGCAGAGCGCTTTCGGCCATAGGCCATCTTCAGTGCTTCTTAGTCAGGAAACAGTTTGATGGTTATTTATAAATTCCTACTCGAAACCACGTTCTCACGTGGAACGGAGAAAAAAAAATGGGAAATAAAAAGGAAAAAAAGAAAAATGATGGTTTCTGATTAAATTTTAGAAAAGTGGTTCGTCCCAGTCGTTCGTCATTTACAATTTTACGTGTTAATTGTTTTTATGTATTGAGTTTTTACATTGTGGCTTTGATGAACCACTTATTGTTATTATAACTGGGTGTATATGGAAAATCAAGCCGCCGCTTAAATTCAATATTAATAATAGAACCATTTCGTAAAAAGATTTGGAAACTTAAATGACTA
The DNA here is from genome assembly GCA_963920685.1 of Polydrusus tereticollis. Taxonomy (NCBI): domain Eukaryota; kingdom Metazoa; phylum Arthropoda; class Insecta; order Coleoptera; family Curculionidae; genus Polydrusus; species Polydrusus tereticollis. The sequence goes on from OY987328.1 coordinate 142,651,905, forward strand.
CTAAACCTTTCTTTAATTTCACTTTTTTTTCAATTGCTTTGCAACAATTATATCGTGATGTAAAATTTTAACAGGTCCGTGCATTACCATAAAATCTAAAACTAGAAAAAGGCTCTTTGTTCCTTTAACTTTTAGATTTACTTCTATTTACATTGCTTTTCTAGTTCTTGAATTTATACTAGCCACTTACAACAGGGAATTTAAAAATACTTTCGGCGGGTCGATAGCTACATCTACTGCGTATTGTTTCGCGGTGCGCCAAGGAATAGTTATGCACGACTGGTTTTATTATTGCTTTTACAGTATGCATTTGACTGCATTTCGTCGTTGGGCTTAAGCAAGATTTTTAGGTTTATGGTTGTATTAATTTGGATGATAAACTAGACAGGGCTGTCCAACATGAAACCCGCGAGCCAAAAAAATATAGAAATATATATATAATAATAATATAATATAATATAATATTTCTACACCAACGATGATATAATAAAACACATACATATGCTATGTGACGCCACTAATAATAATAATAAACTTCTTTATTTCTAATTACATAGATTTTATCAATATAAAAAGAAATGACGTCACAAAAGTCAGAGCATTAACTCCCCATGTAGTCCCTTAGGCTGTATGGTTCCGGTTGCACTAAAAGTTTCTTTACTTTTCTTTTGAACACATTTACGCTCTGTTCATTTTTAAGTTCATTAGGCAGTTTATTAAACAAGCGAACCCCTCTATAAAAAGGTCCCCCTTTCAAAGATGGATAGAAGGTGCGCAGGATCAGTTGTGCTAGTGCTATTGTTCCGTACAATAACGTCGGTCATGAAAAACCTAGACAGCGCGATAATTCTCCGCTACCCGCACCAGACAGTCTACAGGGCGCCTAGCAACACCGTCTCTCCCGCCGCCCCGATGGCTTGAAAGTGACGCGTCACAACGCGAAGGGAGAGCCCCGCCATAATTCAAGCAGTCGCAATTCGAACGTGAGTTGAGTTGTTGCTCAGACAGTAAGCACCTGTTTTCGCGATCGATGCGAATAACAGAGACTGTCACTGTCAAACGTGGGTGCAGGCGTTCGTGAAGCGGTAGCACAATAATTATTGTCTATTTAATTAGTTTATAACGTTCATATGTTTTCTAATGCATTTAAATAAATGCATCAAAGTTGTATTTGTTCAATAAATCTTATTTTGAATGAATAAATAGTCGTGTGGTTATTTGCGTAAAAGTTTCCGAACCAGGCGAACTAATATACAGTCCACTCATCAAGGAACCACTAACTCAAAACAGATATAATGATGCCCCTCCCCATACGCAGCCCCTGTCCATCCTAAAAGAAGCACATAATAGTGTCAAATATATAACGTATATTGTAACAATAAATTTATCTTTAAAAACATTTCTACAACTTTCCCTAAATGACATTTTGTACATTATTCTTATTAATCGTTTCTATCTAACAAAAATATCTTGAATTTTTGAGTGTCTACCCCAAAATATAATCGCATATCTTACTGCTGCCTCAAAGTTGGCAAAATATAAGGTACCAGCCGATACGTACTTTGACGTTACTTTAATACCATAACCTATCCTATTTAATTTTTTCCCTAGCGATTCTATTTGCTCTGTCCAGTCTAAAAATTCATCTATATAAACGCCTAAGAATTTTGTTTTAGTTTGAAGGTTAAAATACGTATTATTGATCTGAATTGTTTCTGGATTTTCTAGCTTGCTTAATTTTGTTCTGAACAGTAATATGTTTGTTTAGCCTTTATCGATTATAAGTATTTGTTTTTCGCAAAGGATTTGTGAAAAAATTCTTTCTGTGTTGTCAGTCAGTTCAGTTGAGTCTTTTGCTGTCACTAACAGGTTGGTATCATCTGCGTCGGAAGTAAGCAATGTATTGGGATTAGCTATTTCGTAATTTAGATCATTGGTAAAAATGGTAAATAGAATTGGTCATAAAATACTACCCTGTGGTATTGCTATTGTATTTTGCAAGCTTCCCGACTTATAGTTCATATTGTCCTTCCTAATTACAGTATTCTGTATTCTACCTTCTAAGTATGATTTAAACCATTTTAATGCATTGCCTCTCATTCCATACAAATCTAGTTTCTTTAACAAAAGTTCTCGATTCAGGCAGTCATACGCCTTCGAGGGGTCCAGAAAAACTCCCAAAGCTGCTCTACCGGCATCCAGATCTTCAAGGATGCCGTGCGTGAATTGCAACGTTGCTGTCCGAGTAGATCTGCCCTCCATGTAGCCTTTTATCCACTGGCGACGGATAGAAGGCCGCGATGAAGTTACTGGAACATTGGAGCAGATCTCGCTGGACCGCTTTCGGACATTCAAGTGACCGTTCGCGCGCATAAAAGGTTGAGTCGAGCGGGACGGGCAGAGTTAATAGTGTAGAATAGAGATTCATTGACAGAAAAACGTTTAATACAATTCTTGAAATTTATTGTTACTGTTAAGAGTTTATTTGTTTATGATTGTAGTTATCTTGTTCTGGGGTGCGGTACTTAGCAACTCAATTTAAGCGTTTTTAAGGGAAATATGTCATCAACAACAATAATAAACCTCAGGGTATTGTTTGTATCCAAGTACTATTAGTTCCTAAAGAATATAATGTGAAACGAAATAACACTTACACGAGACAAAAGTTTCAGCAGTATACAGGGGAGTCTAGAAATGCTATCATTACAGATTATAAAGGAAAAGCTAAAATAACGAAACTCATTTTTACGCTGAAAATTGTCAAAGTGAGAAAACCTTTTAGTAATGGAGTGCTTATTAAGAATTGTGCATAAAAAATTAAAAAACAATTCAAACAAGAATTGCTGAAAAATTCATCTCGGTGTCGCATCAGACAATTGCAAGAGATGTAGACCACATTAATCAATATGTATTCAAAGAATTGCACGACGCAATTGAAAAATGGAAATATTTTTCACCCTACTTCAGTGTAGCAGAGGAGATGCTTGTTCCTATTCCTCTCCATGGTACAACCAAGGGTACAGATATTTTTGAAGCTGTAAATTCGATAAATGTTCCTGATTAAGCCAGAGCTATGGTAGAAACTGAAATTGGATTTGCAGGACTCTTAAAACAAAACAATATTAACTGTATTGTGATACACTGCATTGTTCACCAGTGTGAAAGTCCTTGCGTTCAATGAATGTCATGAAAGTGATTGTTAAAATGACAGTAAAATCATAATAGGTCTGTTCCAATCATCAGTTCCTGACAGATTCAAACTGTCAAATACGATCAACCAGTTGTAGGACTTAAGAAGGCATTCTGGGGTCTACATTCACCTGGTAGACTCTATTTCTGATTGGAAACTAGTCCCGGACTGCTGGTTGGAACAAGCCTATTATAAGAGGGGGCAATCGTGCTTTAACTCATAGAAAATTTCGTGATTTTTTGGCTGAAGTAGATGCCACATATGGGGACTTGTTACTTACTTCACACCGATATTTGTTGGTTAAGCGCCGGAAACGGTTTGCAACGTTTCTTCGCTCTACGCAAGGAGATTCTCATTTTCTTTAAAAATGAAGTATCCGACACTACAAAACTGGAAAATCAAATTGTAGATGCAGAATTTCTATCAGACCTTGCATTTTTAACAGACCTGATATCTCACCTTAACGAATTAAATTTGAAGCTACAAGGAAAGCAGCAGAATATTGCCAATTTATATGGTCACATAAGACGATTTTAAAATAAAATTAAGCTTTTCAAGCCTTCACTAGAAAAACATAATTTTTCATTTCTTCCCAGCTGTAAAGAGCATTTTGAAGAAATGAAGGATTTTGAGAAAGATTCATATTTAACTCATATAAAGTACATTGACACAATTGCAGAAGGACTCGAAAACCGAATTAGCGCAAATCGAAGGAGAAATTTCTCGGCCACTTACTATTTCTGTTGAGAACGTAAGCAGAGCAGACCTTCAACTGGAATTGTGTGATTTACAGAAGTCAAGATATAGGTGTTCCTTGACTGATAAGTCACTTACTCAGTTACTTCGTTTGTCAACCGCAAATATTAATGTTAATATTGATACACTGGTTAGTGAAAACTAACACCCCCAAATTTCCCACAAATTATTTTGGATATTTATAATTTTCTTGCTTATTATATAAACACAATAACAACAAACCAGTTTTTTTTGTACCTATTACGAATCGCTGAAATTGGACAGCCCCTCAAAGTTCTACAGAAAGTATAACTTTGCCTTGCCATTTTTTCCACCCCTTTTCTACAGTCCTATAATGAAAAATGCATAGAAGTAAACATAATAAATAGCAACATTCTGCAAAGAAAGTACTTATGTGCCGTAAAGATAAATTCAATGATGATAATAAAAAATTAATGGTAATATCACAGGCCTGTAATATGATAAAAAAATAAATACTTTGTCATATTTATCTTGTAAAGTTCCATGCGAGAAAATTGGAGAAATTATGACCAAGCAATTTTTTAAAATAATTATTAAAGGCTCGATACCTATTTAATTATTACAACGCGTGTGGATTATGCAATGTTGCCCAATATTTATTTGTTATAATTAATAATAAATTATAACATTTTTAGTGTTCGTTAAAGGTCCGATTTCAAGTTGAAAATTACCTAACCAAGGTTATAGGTAGGATGATGATGAGGCAAATAACAGTATTCCAAAAACGAACTCTTAAGATTATTATAGTAATACATTTAAAATGCTAAGTCATGGGAAATCCCAGGACTTCCTTTAATTATTTAATGAATCCTACTTTTTTAAACGACCTTATAAAAATAATTACAACAAACAAGGTTTTTCGTACCTATTACAAATCGCTGAAATTGGACAGCTCTGATCTAGGACATAAACCTTAAAAGTTACACAGAAAGTATTACTTTGCCTTGCCATTTTTTTCATCCCTTCTCTACAGTCCTATCATGAAAAATGCAAATAAATCGCAACATTTTGCAAAGAAAGTACTTAAGTGCCGTAAAGATAAAAAGTTGTTGATAACAAAAAATTAATGGTAATATCACAGGCCTGTAATATGATAAAAAAATAACTACCTTGTCATTTTTATCTTGTAAATTTGCATACGAAGAAATTCGGGAAAACATGACCAAGCAATTTCTTAAAATAATTTTTAAAGGCTCGATATTTATTTAATTATTACAAGGGGAGTCATAACTTTTTTATACATGTTTGTATTACATTTTTAAGCAAAAAAATGGACTTCTTCATTATTTTTACATGAAAAAGGCATACCTGGTAGAAGTCGCTACAAGCAATCGTTCTCGAGAAACAGAATAGAAAAGAAATAAATGGCATTTATTTGAATATTGCTATGCCCATATCAGAGTTTGATAAAATTGTATTTATCTCCTTAACAGAGCCGAAATCAAAAAATTATGAAAATGTACTTTGCATAAGCCAATAAAGTGCCTACATAACAGTGTTATCAAAAGAGAAACCGGCAGTGGCGTACATATTTTTTGTTCCCGTTTAATATTGTAACACCCTGTATCTCAAAAATGAAGGGCTTGCGGACCCATGCTTATATGAACTTTTCACCTTATAAGTATTTGAGGAATCGTCCTGTAAAATATCGGACACTTATTAAATAACACCCTGTTTATAAAAATAATAACAACAAACAAGTTTTTTCGTACCTATTACAAATCGCTGAAATTGGACAGCCCTGATCTAGGATATAAACCTTAAAAGTTCCACAGAAAGTATAACTTTGCCTTGCCATTTTTGTTATCCCTTTTCTACAGTCCTATCATGAAAAATGCAAATAAATCGCAACATTCTTCAAAGGAAGTACTTAAGTGCCGTAAAGATAAAAATTGATGATAACAAGAAATTAATGGTAATATCACAGGCCTGTAATATAATAAAAAAATAACTACCTTGTCATATTTATCTTGTAAATTTGCATGCGAAGATATTCGGGAAATCATGACCAAGCAATTTCTTATAATAATTTTTAAAGGCTCGATACCTATTTAATTATTACAACGCGTGTGGATTATGCAATGTTGCCCAATATTTATTTAGATAAAACGCATTTTTATCAGTTTATTTATATATATATATTTTTAGTGTTTGTTAAAGGTCCGATTTCAAGTTGAAAATTACCTAACCAAGGTTGTGGGTAGGATGATGATGAGGCAAATAACAGTATTCCAAAAATGAACTCTCATTATTATAATAATAAATTTAAAGCGCTTAGTCATGGGAAATCCGAGGACTTCCTTTAATTATTTAAGAATCCTCCTTTTTTAAAGGACTTGTTTAAATCCTGAAAAGAACCCCTAGTTGTTTGATAGGCAGCCGACAATAGTCGCGGTTAACAGAATCCAGTAGCAATGCTTGATATTCAATTTTTAGTATTGAAAATACTTATGGGCGTGCTTATATGGGAATAGTCGACGGGCAACAGAAGAAAACGACATGCAGCGGCGCGCGGCGGCAGTCGGCAGTGGGATATCATCTGTCTTTGATTCTAGTCGCTATTGCGGTTACGGGCTCGAGACTGCTTAGCGTATCTAATATGAATGAACTTTAAAATTATTTAATCGGTGACAAATTTGTCTAATAAATAAACATACATAGTTTGGTGTTTGGGTGTTTAATAGTTTTCAAATTGGTATAATATAAAATAAATAAAATATCGTAAAGGGGTAGGCTATTATCCTGGTGACTGGATCGTATAGTAATTATTTTACGATTTTAGATGACGGGATTTTGTTTTTGGCCTATCTGGCCCGCATAGAAGTATATTAGTAAAATGTTTACATTTTTCATAGGTACTTTAAGAATATTAAAATGCGTTTATTTTATATTTGTTTTTCTGATTTTTTCATCTTAATTGAAGGGTATTTTGCAAAACAACCAATGTAATTTTTTAATAATTTGCTTAAAATGGCTTGAATAATGGGTTGATATTGCCAAACAAGGTAATTTTTCAAAGGTATTATTTAGCTCACTATGGCAGCTGTTGCTACAATAATAATTAACCAGGATAATATGGCAATGCGATTGAGATGCTGCAAACAGCACCAGTTTTAAAAAAATTAAATTGGTTGTTTTGGCAAAATACCAATTGAAGGATAATGTTGACACAAATCAAAATCTTGATAATAGTAACGAGTAATTAGATTTAAACATCAGAAGGTATAAGTCGTGTCTGGCATTATTTTATTTAACTTTTGCAAATTTGCATTCTCCTTAATATTCAAAAAAAAAAATTATGTAGCAGTAGCATACATTGTATGGTTCTCATTACGTTGAATTTCCTGTCGCCAGCTTGGCGATTCACCACTCGGTATAAGATGCTGCCAAATAACAAATTAAGATAAACTTAGTAAACAGTATATTATTATTACCTATATTGGAAGGGATTTTTATAACATCACATAGAAAAACATTAAAATGTAAAAGTTGTGTCGGGTATTTTCAATACATAGGATGGTTGCGTAAGATGCAATATCTGTGAATTTTTTTTTCATAACTGTCACCCAGAGTTGGCTTGATTTTTTTTTGAAAATTTAATTGATACTATTTTTTTAATTTTTTTTTATTCAAAGCAATATAACAACATTATATAAAAACATTCTCAAAAATCAAAAACGCGACGCTTTTAAAAAATAAAAAAGAAGTACATGATATAAATAAAATGTTTTAGCTTTAACAAATAAGTTTATATTAATAAATGCTAAGGAATGTACAGGGTGTCCAGTTTTCGTATGTTTTAGAGGTTATCTGCGTTATTAGTAAAGATAGAAGGTTGCGGTTTTCGAGGCACTGTGTTACTTTTTTGAGAAACAAACGATGCCACAAACAGAATTTTCATAGTCCCCTTAGTTTTTTAGATACGGGGTGTTTTTGAAAATTTTGCATTTTGGGATACCCCCCCACACAACGGTTACACTGCAACTTATCAAAAAGGTAAAAAATAAACTTATTAGTTTCTTTCACGTAGAATACAGTGGCTTGGTCAGATTTTTTCTATGTTTAATTGTTTTCGAGAAAAAAAGCAAACTTGCATTTTTTTAAATGGGACACCCTATATATGTTTAGCTATTATGATTCAGTTTATCACAAGCTTTTTAAAAATATATAATACTTTATAGCTGTTTTCAATGTGAAGCTGAAAATTTACATTTTTCAACAAATTTACATTTTTTTAAACGGCACACCGTATAAATTTTAAGATTAAACAATTGTCAGACACTTCTCACAAATATAAAACACTAATTTTAAAATTATATACCTATAACAATAACTTTTATAAATATAAATAACAATTAGCTCAGTTGTGTTATACGTTCAAAAATTAAAAGCTACAATTTTTTGATGATTTAGGAAACTGTCTTATAAATATTGCTCAAACTGTTCTCATTTATGCCTAAGACATGTTTCACACATTGTTCTGATTCGCCTCAGTGCATTTAAAATAATAAAAGGCCGTGCCTGTAACTCCCTAAAGGCTCTTTCAGTGGCTTCTCTTAAATCTGCCATCGTTTGGTACTGGACGGTATAAATTTTATTTTTTAGGTAGCCCCACAAAAAAAATCCAAAACCGTTAAATCGGGTGACCTGGGTGGCCATCTTACAGGTCCATGTTTTCCAATCCAGCGGCCAGAAAAATTATTGTTAATCCATGCTCTTACAATTTCAGCATTGTGAGCGGGAGCTCCGTCCTGTTGCAAATATAAGCTATTAAGATGAGCTAGGGGCACATTCTCTACTAATTCGGGCACAATGTTTTCCAAAATTTCTAAATATTTATTTGCAGTAAGACCGCCTTCAAATATATTATATAAAATTTTACTTCCCAGTATGAAGCATGAAACGCTGAACCCAAATCTGCCTTGCCGTTCCCGTGGAAATATAACATGTTGATTTTCCTGGCACCAAAACCTAGTATTTTGCCGATTAAATATACCGGCACTGGTAAAATGACTCTCATCAGACCATATAATCGTTCTTTCAAAATGATTTTCTCTATTTATTTACATTTTGTAAATACCAATTACAAAACTCTACGCAGCGCTCTGCGTCTCCGAGATGTAAGTTTTGTACGACATAAAGTTTGTATGGCTTAAACTTGTGTTTTTTTAGAATAGTTTGAACCCTTGATTTTGTAACACCGACAGAACCTTCCACTGTTCTACAAGAACTACTTTGATATGTTTCAATTGAAGCCAAAACGTTTACTTTATTAATGTCCTGGTTTTCCTTATTGCAAATACTAGGTCGGGGTTTGGAAAATGAACCGACTGCAATTAAGTTTGATTTTATTTTTAAAAATATTCTTTTATCCGGCTGTCTTCTCTCTAGGAATCTGCGAATATTACGTTTTTATAAATTTTAAAATATGATGAAAAATATAAAAAGATGCCTATACCTGTTAAAATAAACTTCTAATGCTTCATCCAAATTTTCGTTACACTAAATATAACAAACGAACATATCGTACTTTTCATAATTCTCGAATTTTGCATTCGCAGCCATAATTAAGAAAAAACTGCTATTTATCGAAACTGAATAGAAATAAAGAACAGAAAATGGATAACCTATTCTGACAGTAAATAAAGATTTTTTTCCGATAACAAGCCTGCCATCTTTTGTTTTCCTAAATACCCGTCATGGCCTACTAAAAACAAATTTAAATTTATTAAAAAATGTAAATTTTGAGCTTCACATTGAAAACAGCTATAAATTATTATATATTTTTGAAAAGCTTGTGATAAACTGAATCATAATAGCTAAAAATATATAGGGTGTCCCATTTAAAAAAATTCAAGTTTGCTCTTTTTCTCGAAAACAAATAAACATAGAAAAAATCTGACTAAGCCACTGGATTCTACGTGAGAAAAACTAATAAGTTCATTTTTTACCTTTTTAATAAGTTGCAGCGTAACCGAGATACGGGGGTGTCCCAAAATGCAAAATTTTCAAAATCACCCCGAATCTAAAAAACTAAGGGGGCTATGAAAATTCTGTTGATGGCATTGTTTGTTTCTCATAAAAGTAACACAGTGCCGCGAAAACCGCAACCTTCTATCTTTACTAATAACGCAGAAAACCCGTAAAACATACGAAAACTGGACACCCTGTACAGTTACAACCATTAAATTTTGGGCAGTAAATCTGTCAGATTTTTCTAATTTTTGGTAAATTGCTCTTTTACTTTGATTTACCTTTAATCATTAGGAATTAACAGTAGGTAGCAGAACATTTTTTTATTTTTTCGGAAAAGGAACAAACTATAAAACTATAGCAAATTACAATAAATCATATTATCAACTTTTAACATATTAGCGCGACCCCCTCTTTGTCCAAGACAGAGTTTATTCTTCTAGGCATTGAAGTTACCAAAGTCCTTGCAAAGTCCGGATTTAACTCATTCCACGCTTCTGCAATTTTATTTTTTAATTGTTTTTTAATGTTGCCCAATATTTATTTAGATAAACGCATTTTTATCAGTTTATTTATGTCCATATAATATTTATAAATTATCACATTATTCCAGAAAGGAACTCTTATTATTATAATAATAAATTTAAAATGCTTAGTCATGGGATATCCCAGGACTTCCTTTTTTAAGCATCCCACTGTTTTAAATAACTTAAATCCTTAAAAAAAAACCTAGTTGTTTGATAGGCAGCCGACGATAGTCGCGTTCAACAGAATCCAGGAGCGATGCTTGATATTCAAGTGACTCTCACCCATGGTTGGGCTGATTTATATCACTTGATTTTTTTTAAAAAATTATGATTTAATTGAAACTATTTTTTTAAATATATTTTCAAAATACGCAAGCGCGAGATGTATTGGGCAATGGCAATTTATAGATCAGGAAAGAAACAAGCCGGGATAGGAATTTTCTTGCAAGAAGCGCACTCTGACAAATATTTAGGATGTAATGTAACTGTAATTTGTACTATATTTTTTAGACTGGCATTAAAATAATTTGTATTAGTTTAAAAAAAGCGAGATGATTAAATGTTTTATTAAAATTAAAAAATCGATGATTTTTTTTTTATTTTATTTTGATTTTGACCAACTACTGCTTTCATCCCCTACGCACAGTGATCGATCACCGTTATGTAGAGAATGTGGTGACATTACTGATCGCTACCACGTTCTGATAAACACGACTAATGTGCGTAAAAAATATTTTTTATTTTATATCCAAGAAGCAGCAACATTTAAATACTTAAAAACGCAATGAAAATACCACTGAAATTCTTCAGTTCAAGGTTAAAGAAGACCTTTTTAAATACCAAATCTAATTTTCGCTGTCTCTGTTTACCGCTAGAAAAATAATCTAACCATTTTTTTTTCTCTTTGTCATTCATGATTACAGCAATTATCATTTATGTACATACTACAGTACCATTATAACTTCTTTTAATTTGAATGTTGCGTGGTAATGTATTTATAGAATAGTGCTACAAAATAGCAATTATTTATTCTTGCCGTAGAACTTCAGAATTTCAAGATAATTTTACAATATGACGTAATAGTCTAATGTAGGTTATATAAGAACATTTTTTTTACCTGTTTACATATTATTTATTTAGTTAACTTGAAGTTGTTGGGAAAAGTCAAGGATGATCCATCAAAGGTATTTAAATTCGAAATCTTGTTTTAAGAATATCAGGTTTTTCAGGCGCATCTTATGGTTTGTCTGATTTGTGAGAATAGGAATGAATGTGGTTTTCGTCACTTCTAATTTATTTTATGGATGTTGAATTTTGAAACGCTTTGTAGGTGTTTTTATTATTCAAAATTAATTTTTTTAAAGGACTAATCCTGTTGTGTGTCAATGAACCTGATTCGTGCGTTTAAATATGTCGTATTTGAACGGATATTCCGCTTTGTAACAGTTTTAATTTGTTTAAATATATTTATACCTAGAGCGACCAAGAATTTGATCAAATTAATCATATACATATCGGAAATTGTATTTTGCAAAAATGTTTTAGCTACAACAAATAAGTTTATATTAATAAGTGCTAAAAAATGTACAGCTACAACTATTAAATCTTGGGCAGTAAATCTGTTTACCTTTAATCATTAGGAATTAACAAAAGGTAGAGCAGAACTTTTCCGGAGATCGTTCTAATATAAAAGGTAACATGGTATTTTGTAAAATATTCATGTGTACCTCTGTATTAAAGGGACACACACCAACTTCCTGAGCACTCATCCATCCCCAGACGTTCACAGAATATCGACCACAATCTTTCTTCGAATCGAGTTCTTGGCGGCCCATATACTCTTAGTCTTCCGTTATAGCAAGACTGAAGCACTTTCTCGTCCGTAAATATTAGTTTTTTCCAGAAAACTGGAGGTTCAAGGTAATACTGTAACGCAAGACCGATCCGTTCTTCTTAATTTTCGTCAGTTAAAAACGGCTTTTTAACTGCTGGATGATAGCGCAATTCAGATATTTGTCTACTCTTCGTCAAACTGTTGAACTCCATTTTCGCTCTTACGTATTAAAAAGGTTAGTCCTTTAATATGTTTAATAAATTATTATCCTGTTTTTCATTGGATTGTTTGGGACGACCACTTCTTTCCAAGGAATGCGTTTCTTGCCACTTTGTTTTGTTTGGGATGTTAAACCTTTCTGAAATATCCTTTTCAGACCAACCTTCTTGCTCAATATAATGAATTATTAATAATTTCTGCTGGGTCGTTACGTTTGGCAAAAGTAGGTAATTTGTTCACCAGATATTACAGGTATGTTTTATTATAGTAAAATGAGGTGTAGTTACAAAGCTATAGTAGAGATTGTAGAGATTATTTAAAAATACCAAAACCCCAATAAAACGTGCAACAACGAACGCTACAGGGCATTCTTTGTTTTCATACAAATAAAAAGAAAGAATAAATTGAATGGAATATCCAGTTGACGCCCTTCAAAGAGAGTAAAATAATAAATCACATAAGCAAGCAAATCTTAAATTATGTACATTAAAAAATACATTAATTAATACTTTTTAAATATCTTCTTCTTCTTCTTCTTTCAGCAACCCTTCACAGTCCACTCCTGGACATAGGTCTCCCCTATATTTTTCTATGTTTCTTTGTCCTGTGCAAGTTGATGCCATCTGTTCCCCACCTTGTTTTTAATATCGTCGAGCCAACGTAACTGTGGTATGCCAACGTTGCGTTTGTGTAAGTGAGGCCTCCATTGAATGATGCGTCTTGACCATCTCAAGTTGTCCTGTCGGGCAACGTGCCCTACCCAGCTCCATTTCAAGTGGGCTATGCGTGTTATGACGTCTTCGACTTTAGTTCTTTGTCTGATATTCTCGTTTGTGATGTGGTCTTTAAGACCTATTCCTAACATGATCCGTTCTATGGCTCTTTGAGTGGTCCTAAGTTTGTTAGCCGATTTAACAGTGAGTGTCATGGTTTCCATTCCGTATGTCATCACGGGCAATAAGCAGGTATCGAAGACCTTTCTTTTCAAATTAATTGGAATAGTTCGATTTCTCAAAACATGTGATAGTTTACCCGTGGCTGCCCATGTCAATCGGACACGTCTGTTTATTTCGGCGGTTTGCTATTATTTGCCTAATTTAATGCAATGTCCCAAATATACATATTCTTCGACGTTATCAACGATTTGGTCTCCTATATGCACTTGTATATTGTCAGGTGTCATGACTTTTGTTTTATGCAAATTCATGGTTAATCCCATTTTTGCGGATTCTCTTTGAAGTTCTTCCAACATCTCTTGTAATTCCATTAAATTCTGGCTAAAGAGCACTATATCATCCGCAAAACGCAGATGGCTCAGATGCTTGCCGTCAATTTTGATGCCTTTCTTATTCCAGTCTAGAGCTTTAAAAACGTCTTCCAGTGCAAGTGTGAACAGCTTTGGGGATATGGTATCTCCTTGTCTTACTCCTTACTATATAAATATAATAAACTATAAATATAATAAAAAGAAAAAAAAAGAACAATACAAAAATATATTTTATATTTATATTTATAACATTTTTATAAAAAAATTAAGAAATAACCATACCACTACATACAAAAAAATTAATCTGAATCTGAAGATAAAGAAATGTCACTTTTAGAATCTGAACCAGAATCTGACACATGAATTATCAGTGGCTTAACCTGAACATCCAGAATGTGTTCTTTTTGCCAATAATCCCTTATAATACTATTTGTATGGCAAACACTATCATACCAATTTTCGGGGGTAATGGTTTGTAATGCCTCTTTCCAAACATCCAAAACGGCGTTTTCATTTTTCCTGTCTTTTCCAATAATTTGTTTATTAAACAATGTTTTGCTTTGGGCCCAAATTAATTCACAATATCGTTAAAAATGCAGTGGTAGGGTGGCATCTCAAAACTTGATGACCCATAGTACAAATTAATTCATCCACGGCATATCCTAATTTTGCTTTGTATTGTTTTACTATTTGTAGCAATTCGGGTTTGAGTGCGTTTTCCATAAAATTGATATTTTTGCTTTGTTGCCAGGAAATGTTATCAGCTTTTCTCGTTGAAGCACTTGGCACATTTTCGCTGAGCCGTGAATGGTACTTTGCATTGTCCATAACAAGAAGCGAGGGGTTTTCGAGCAGAGGTAAAAGCTGTTCTTCCAACAATTTTTCAAACAATGTAGAGTTCATGTTGTCATGATAATCAGTCATAAAGCCATCTTTTGTGCCAGCATGCAAAACTATGTATCTTTCGCCGTCTGATTGTTTTTTATTTAAAACTGATTTGATGGTTGTCATCATGCCATGTTCTAATGTCGCTACCATTTTAAAATATCCATATTTCGTCTATAGAAACCACATGTAGCGGAGTTTCTGATAACAAGTTTTCTGTATATTGTCTCAAAAATTTTATACGTTTTGAAACAATATCCGATTTCTCCATAATGTAGCGCCTGCCATTGTCCCTTTTAAATTTAAATCCCAAATGCTTTAACAAATATGACCTAATATGGAGTTGCTTAGGTCAATAATTTGTTTGGCATGCAATTTCTCTTTTAGCTTTTGCCGTGTGACATACTTATGCGTGGCAATCATATTGTAAACTACGTTCCTTATTTGAGTTTTCCTTGCCTCAGTTAAATCCCTTTTTGGGGCACGCTTTTCTCTATTAGCCTATTTTAAAAACATTTTGCACCAAAGATTCGAGCAAGTCGAATGTCGAATAAACCCCAAAATTCCTCGCCCGTACCTGAATTTTTGGGTATCTGGAAAAAGGTTCTTCATTCCGCTTTAATTTCTCACACTTGGCAAAGTTAAGCAATTAAGAGTTGATACTTGCTTATTTCATGCCTATGATTTGTTTAGAAGAAAGAAAGATGATTAAAAGCTGTTTTTGTTGCACGTTTTATTGCCCTTTCGGTCTTTTTAAATGATCTCTACTATAAAAAAGTTTTGCCCAAGATTTAATGGTTGTAATTTTTCTCGAAGAGTCTCCCTAAACGTACAAAATCATGCGTGTTCGATGATATTGAGGTCGGGAGAATTAGCAGGTCAGTCCATCACTTCAAATTCTACCTGTTGAAGGCATTGAATAATATGTTAAACAATCGTGGTCTAGCATTTTCATGCATAAATTGTTAGTTATTAATGAATGTAAAATATAATACATTTTGAGGTGGTTCTGTGTATTATTTGCAAATCAACATACTAAATTTTTGCTATCATAATGAACGCCGTCAAAAATGAATAGCAATAAAAAAAGCGTTACATAATACATATTTCACATAAACCTACCATACATTAAATTCATTGGAGCATTGAACCCCTTTAAAACCCACAATATTTTAGTCAAAACTATTGTAATTGATGTATTTTTATTACACCAAATTACAAACAACTAAATTGATATAGGTCAAAATATTATAAATAAATCTATTAACGATTTTTTCATTATCTTTAATTGTTGACTGAAAAGATCACTTAATACACAGGGTGTATCATAATTGCATGCTAATACTTGAGTATCTTAATCGTTGAATTATCTCATATCAACATATATCCGGCATCGCTTTATTTTTGAGATACAGGGTGTTGCAAATTTAAAAAAGAAGTCGGCTGAGACCGCTTTAGAGATTGTTTCAATTTCTTGGAGTGAGTATAAGGTGGCATGAACCGGTGCTTCTGCGGCGGTATTCTGTGATTTGTCAAAAGCGTTTGACTGCGTAAGTCACAGTTTTGAACTGATATTGAATTTAGTTGTAACTTTGTTTGTCTTATATATTATATTTGTTAGTTTTATTGATTTGTTTTTGTTTGCGGTTTTACGCCGGCTTTACATTAGGTATGTACTTACATTATTTTGTTCTAATATTATTATTATACATAATTTATTACTCCTTCTGTGTTCCAGTGGCGGCTCGTGGGTGTATAATGGGGTGAGGTTAGAAAATAGCGCCGTAGGCGAAAATTTTTCGCTATTTCAAGGGCATTGGCTTAAAATGAGTAGTTAGGAATTCAACCAGCAATATAATTATTTTGAAATACTAGGTTTCACGAGAAAAATATTCAATTTGCAAGGTCAGGGTCAATTTCTCTCAGTGCATCCGCTATTGTGTCTCCATTTTGCTCTACTCTCGTAAGCGCCACAGAATTCTTAATATGTTCTTTGGAACTTTCGTGTGATTTTACCGCCCGTGAAAATTTTTTTAAATCAGAATACCCACCCCCTGAACTCCAATTGTTTTTTACGCTGCCTAATAAAATACACGGCCAGCAATACAAACTTTGTTTATATGAACTCCCGCAAAGCCATTTGTAACTATCATATTATGAAGTTTGAAATGATCGCGAACTTTCCCGACCCACCCTCTTTTCGCTAAATACTGCCGTTATTTTTGGTGTTGGTCGACTCTCCAAAATTTGCCGTTTTTCTATCTCAGGTCGTCGCGAGAAAGGGGTTTCAAGCAAAGACAAAACAATATCGTGAGAGGGATTCATAATTTAAATTAAAATAGGCACAAAAAAAATAATTTTATGTAACGAAACCTTGGACCTTGGCAATGGCAATACTGTATTAATTATTAAAATAAAAAGCAAATCGGCTTACTTACCTGATGTAAAGGGCTCTTGCCTTACCTTACCTCCTATCACCAACCACAACTGACTCTAGGAGTCGGTATGTGCACCAACACAACAAGAAAACAAATTAATTAGGTGTCAGTATTTTAACCCGCAGACCTGCCTCGAAAATCTAAAATCACGATAGGTTAACAATCATAAACGAATGGCACTAATTAAATCTAATAACCCGACACCTGATCCTACGAGAAGAAAAGATATATGAGCCTGTTAACAATAAAACATTGCCAAGTTTCAAATAGGCACTAGGCACCCACCTATAATCTTTAATTTTTATCTGTTTTTTGTTATTGGGATTTAATTGCATATTTATTAATAATATCTTATAGAACAATGAAAACATTTATCAATCATTTCTAACTTATTTTTTTATGTTTTTAAAAATAAAACATTTAAATAATAAGTCAATAAGTGTCCTTGTTCAATAAACATTTGGCAACATGCAAGCCATTGCAAGCTACTGTAAAAATAATACGATATATAGGCCCAAATAAGTGGGCCTCACTCGCCTACAAAATTTGCCTATTCTTCCTGTTCTGTGCAATTAATGCGGTGGAGGTGCCGGGTTGGGGAGCATAGCGTTTGTGACGTAAAGGAAGCTCAAGTTTTTGGGATTACATTTTTCTTTTTATGCGGTCAGGCAACGATTTCAGTTTTTAAAATTAATGTTGGATGGGGTGCGCGCTAAATTTAAAAGATAATATGTTGAACTTTGATGGTAATTCAATGTTCTATTGTTTTGATACTTGTAATGATTGGGAATTAGTTAAAAAACGTTTTATATTTAAATAAATAATTTATTAATTTTACATGTGAGGCCCGGCCTCAGTTGCTTTATACGACGAGCCGCCACTGCTGTGTTCCCCTGCTTGTTTTTTAAGTATTAATAGGTGATGTGTTTTTTTGGATGAAATTGTTTCTGTAAATTTGTTTTTTGAATTTTGTATTTTTTTTCGGCTTTGTCAATGAGATTTTTATCTTGTGTAATAAAGCATATTTTTGACTATGACTTTGTTTGGAATCGTCTCCGTTTTCTTGAATCATTTTTTTCTTTTTCTCTTTTTTTCTTTATTCCTTTGCATTTCTGCGTTCTCATTTATGAGAATTTAACCCTAAAATTATCACTATCGAATTAGTATGTTTCTCGATCACGCTGTTCTATTGTGCCTGGCTGTTGTTTATCGCGATTTTTTAGTGCCTAACAGGGAGCCAATTTTTTTGGGAGTTTGTCATTTGTATTAAAACCGTGCTCATTTTTACAATAGAAAAATATTAAATAGCCAACATTTCAGGAGCTCTCAATATTCGAAGTAGACAACCTTATGCAAAGTTGCCCTCATTTCTGATGCTGAATAAGATAAAATTATAAAAATGGGCAGTTTCCATTTAAAAAAAAATGGGCTTTTGACAGTTTTTTCAATTTAATTTTTATTATTCCTTTTGAACACCCTTTTATCTTCTATTAATAATTATCAAAATATTATACGTAGTCTGCTAAAGTAGGTCCCTTGCTACATTAAACCAACTGAAATTAAATAATGAAGTCTTCCGTACAGGGAAAATTGATAAATAGTTTTTGGTCTGCAAACGTCATTTGTGACATTAAATGCAAAATATGTCAAAAACGGTTAGACTTAGCTAAAGAACATTATACTTGAAATTTGATTAAAATTTTACGTAGAATCCTGTCGAGAAGTACGGCACGTAACTTAAGGGGGTGATTCCTTATGATATTCTAAGAGAAGAAGTTCATATAAACATGTGTCGGGAGTTGTCCCGTTTTTGATATACAGGGTGTTAAAGTTTCTAAAAAAAAATAGTTTTTTTAAATATCCTTTTCCCGATTTTATTGAAATTTGGTACCGTTATTGATAATAATAAGGGGCTTAATTAGCCCTAACTAGATTAAATTTATTAAGGGCAGTGGCGTTCCGGGAGCACTAACGAATATTATTGACGAAAAAATGTACGCCACTGACTTTTTTCTAATTTTGATGATTTTTTTCGGATTTACCAACTTATAATACAGATTTTTTGTTTCTTGAATTGTTTTCGTATCTTGCTTCGTTTTCGAGAGAAAAAATAAAAATCACTTTATTGCATGTACAAAAAAGTACCTATTTAAATTATTTTTAAATTATGATATAAAAAAAAATGCAACAGTTAATTAAAGCAAATGTTGAAAATGGCCACTTTTTGATAAAACGCACGATTGCGACCGATTTTATTTTAAACTTTAACACTATATATTATCAAAACGGGGCAACTCCGGACACATGTTCATATGAACTTTTTCTCTTAGAATATCATAGGGTCATAGGGAATCACCCCCTTAAGTTACGTACCGTACTTCTGAAACACCCTATATAGGGAGTTCTATTTAAAATATCCAAGTTGACATCTACCGGTATAACCGGAAGTGCCAGATTCTTGACAGTATTTTAGACGAATGACCCTCACCCTCATTAGTAAGCTACCAAATTGTTAGATTTTTCCTATTTATAATTTTTCCATAATCGATCGATGGAGATGGAATGATTTATTTAGTATAAATAATAAATTGCGAGGGGAAATTCATAGTTACAATATGTTTATTATATTATAAATCTTTGAAATAAACTTATTATTATTATTTCCTAAAATAATCCAAATGAGAAATGAACTGTGCTATGAGAACGACAGTGGCGTACACATGACTTTCTACCCTCACAAGAACATGCAATTATGAAACAACCCGTATTAATTATGAGACGTAATTAGGACCCAAATAATTTTATTCGATTTACCCCATAATATTTAAACTAACTGAGAATTAATATGCAATAATTAATTAATAAAATTGTTAAAGGCAGCCTAATAGGACGGGCTCAAAGGTGAATGAATCAAGTAAAAAGAAGCTCCTCCCATTTAAGCAGAAGTCGCAAAAATACAAAGGTTTTTTTTTCTTTCTTCAATGCCTAGGCAGTTAAATTTTGGTGGCAAAAGCGTCATCGTAAAACAAGAATATGTCATCAATTTATTGCCGCAATTACTAGGCTTATGAATGTGAAATTCCTGAAACTTTCTTTTTCGTTTTTACAGATAATATTACAAAAAAGAACCGACTTGTCAAACTTTATAAAACAAGTGGGTATAGTTTTTTTGATTTTTTGTCATTTATGATTGATTTCGACGTGTTGGCATGTCAACATGCATCATGTTTGTCTCGAGGAGCGTTTCACGGTAGGAAATTGTGTACACCTATTGCCAGACGTAACAGAATTACGCTGAAATTGTATGCGAGGGATTTAACAAATTCTTCAAATTATAAATCACAATGCTGAATATTGTTTAAGAACAACTATTTTCATCAGTGCAGAAATAACTGCTAAAAGCGAGATTTTCTAATTTAACCGACATCTGGCATCGCAATGAGTTAAATTGGACACTACAGGGTGTGTC
The DNA here is from genome assembly GCA_963920685.1 of Polydrusus tereticollis. Lineage (NCBI taxonomy): Eukaryota > Metazoa > Arthropoda > Insecta > Coleoptera > Curculionidae > Polydrusus > Polydrusus tereticollis. Next base: position 142,672,484 of record OY987328.1, read on the forward strand.
AGAGTGTTCTCTTTCTATAGCACCTTAATTGTATGAGACCCTGATGAAAAAGTTGTATCAAAGAGACCTATGTTTGATGACAGACTCCTGAAGTCAAAATATGTCAATTTAAGCCATGTTAGTTATATCCGAAATTGCTTTGTTTAGGTTAACATTTTTTGGTTAATTTTTCCCATATGGGTGGTATACGTGTTACGTCACATGTTAACATTTCTTCTGTCATTAAAGTTATGACAGTATTTAGTATTTTTGTTGGATAAATTTGTTTGGGAAATAAAATAGGCGGGGACTCACCCCATTTTCTATTCTTATTGGACGTTCGCTAATAAAAATCTAAAGTGCTAGCAGGTACATGTCAACGACAGGATCGGTATCAGTTCACGCTGCTGTTATTATTGTATTTTCAGCTTTGTCGTTTAATTTACGTATCTCTTTACACCGACCACATAGCTTCTATATTTTACAATATATCATAATGTCACACCTCCCATATTTTAATTTTCATTTAACAATTATTGCGAAAATAAATTTTCGATAATTCTAAGTGCGACTCTGTTCGATTTTTACGCCTTTCTTTTTCTTTTTAAATTAATTTATTTTCATAATCTAGTTTATCTACATGTGCGCTTAAACTACGGTTTGGCCTAGGTAGTGGCGCATATTGCCCTTGCTCAAAGATATTTCCCGCGTTTACGATAGTCAACTGGAATACGGCTTGGCATTTGGGGAAAAATCTTCCAAAAAACCCCATTTACTTTCTTCAGTCAAACATTATGTCCGCCATAGCAGACAACTTCAATGCAGCGGGCGAAATCTCCAATCAACCAGCACGGAATGCCGGCGGAAGGAGGCCATTACAATAAGGGCGTAGATTTTCCGTTTTGTGGGTGGGTCTTTGTCGGAGGCGTCGCCTGTAGTATTCTTATTGGACATTCGCTAATAGAAATCGAAAGTGCTAGCAGGTACATGTCAACGACAGGATCGGTATCAGTTCACGCTGCTGTTATTATTGTATTTTCAGCTTTAGCGTTTAATTTACGTATCGTTTTTCACCCACCACATAGCTTCTATATTTTACAATATATCATAATGTCACACTCCTCATATTTTAACTTTCATTTAACAATTATTGCGAAAATAAATATTCGATAATTCTAAGCGCGGCTCTGTTCGATTTTTACGCCGATGACGTTGACATGTGTTGGTCGTGTGAATCGACTATTTCCTATTGTGAGACGTCCGTCCCTCAGCTTGTCTTATAATACATATTACGGATATTTCGACATACGTACCTGCTATGACCTAAGTTAGCGGCGCAACTAAAAACTTAAATGTCGGATATGATGATTATTACAGTGCACCTGACTATAATATGTAAAGTTCATGTTCATTTAGCAAAATATTTTGGGGCTATTTTAGAACCCATGTCCAGAGGAAGGTGCAAGTTTCTTATCTCGAATGCTCTTCGCCTGGTTCGACCGAATGACATGGAAAGGTTTCCGAAAACCTTTAGAAAGCGAAGATCTGTGGGACATGAATCCAGAGGATTCGGCAGCAGAAATCGTGCCCCTTTTTGAGAAGCATTGGAAGAAAACGTTATCGAAATGTGAAAGGTAAGAAATTCCAGCTTTTCGTATGTTTTACGCGAAAATTGAAATACTCTGGATATGGCTTTCATATTATTGGTTTTTTCAGAACACCAGCTCACGCTAGAGCACAATATAAAGGCGATACTGGTCAGATCGATTTTATTCCTGACAAGAAAAAAGAAGCATCGATATTGCCAGCTCTTTGCAAGTCCTTTGGACCAATGTTTATTTTTGGAGCGTCGCTCAAGTTTGTTCAAGATGTGCTTACTTTTGTGAGCCCGCAGATTTTAGGGTAAGTTTTTGTAACCAGAATCTGTCGAGTTGTTAAACATAATATCAACTGGGTAAGAGAAAATACAAAAAAAAACGTAAAATAAAATTAGTTTGTAGGATGAAAAAAATCTGTTAATTTACTTTGCTTTGTTGGGATAGTGTAAATTTTTTAAATCAATTTAACTCTCAGGTCTTGAAGAGCAACTACACTAGAATATTCCAGTTCATTCGAATTTTCTTCAGCTCATTGAATGACAGAATTTAAAGATTTTAATGCTTTACCAGTGAAAGTCAACTTGTCTGTTACAATGGGATTTGGAGCAACGTCACTGTCTGCACCTCAATTTCAATTTCTTCATTCTGCTCATTTTCTGGCTGGTGGTCCTCATTCCAAACCTCAACATCATTCCGATCCCTCACCTATAAATTGTCGTTTTAAGAACATACATAGATTTTTTATTTTTTAACGTACAGTGGTGTTCATAAATTCAGCTTCTGCATATTCCGGATCGTCGTCGTTTAATCGTTATTTTAAAATACTTAAAGCGATGTTTTCTTCTTCCCTATCAGAATCGTTGGGCAACATTATTGATTTTACGTTTTTTATTTGTATGTGTGCGATTTCGCTCTATTTATTCACTATTTAGAGGTTGATGTTAATATTTGTGTGTTCACTGGAGTGGATAGTTCATTATACAGGGTGTAATTTAATTGAGTGCCGATACTTAAGGGTGATAATCTATGAATGATTCTAAGATAAAAAGTTCATATGGACATATGTCCTAAACCTCTTCATTTTTGAGCTACAGGGTGTTAACATTTTAAGAAAAATATAACCTTTTTATATAAATCACTCTTAGATATTTTTATGAAATTTTGTACATACCTTTTAATCAATAAGGAGCATTTTTTGACCTAACAGATTTATAAAAATTTTTACCAGTGACGTCCGTACGGGGTTTGAACTGAATATTTTTAAAGAAAAAATGGATACGCCACTGCTTTTTCTAAAAACGAAACTTACTTTTGAAATTCTCATTTATTTTAAAGCAAATTTCGTTTATAGACTTACTTTTGTACGACGCACCGTTTTCGCGTAAAAAATAAAAACAAAAAAAAATAAAAAATTTTATTTCAAAAATCGCGATTAATTTAAAAGGAAAAATTCCAAACCTTAAATCGAAAGCGAAATGACAAGAGAAGATAAACAGAATAAAGAACCCACATTATTTACAGTAGTTGTTCGAAGTGTCGTCCACCCACACGTATGCAAGCATGGACTCTTCTTCCCATAGACTGACGCACATTTTCGAAGATTTCCGGGGTGTTTCTTATGGTTTGGCAGCATACTAATATACGATTTCGTAACTCTTCTTCGGTATGAATCGGCACTTGGTACACTAAGCTTTTCAGATGCCCCCAGAAAAAATAGTCTAAACTGTTAAGGTCCGGAGATCTAGGTGGCCATGGCTGCGTTCCTCCGCGACCTATCCACCGATTGCGATAGGTGTGATTTAAAAATTCACGCACTCGTAAGCTAAAATGTGGAGGCGCACCATCGTGCATTAGCCACATCTGGTTTCTTAATAATAATGGAAGGTCTTCAAGCATTGGCGGCAGATCTTCTTCAAGAAAGTGTAAATATGATTGTCCATCAAGTCTTCTTGGGAGAAAAAATGGGCCTATCAAATAATCATCAATAATGCCAGCCCAAACATTTATTGAGAACTGTTCTTGATGATTTGATTCTACAATTGCATAAGGGTTTTCATCCGCCCATAAATGGTTATTATGGAAATTTCTTATTGAGTTTCGAGAAAAATTAGCTTCGTCGGTAAAAAGAATGTGCCTGTCAAATAACGGATTTTCCATCAGGTTTTGAAGAAACCACACACAGAAATTAATGCGCATCGGGAAATCTCTAGGGAGTAATGCCTGGACTCTTTGAATGTGATATGGGTATAATAAATTTTCGATGAGAATTTTCCAAACAAGAAAATGTGAAACATTAAATGTTGCCGCGATTTTCCTCGTGCTACTTAACGTTCCGGTCTCGTGGAGACGTCTATGAATCCTAGAAAATGTTCTCGGATCGGGTACTACGCGATTTGGATACCGCTCTTGGTATATCCGCCTGGCTTCGTATGCATTACCGTCTGCAAGCCCATAAATAAAATGCATGTCAGTTAATTCACTGTTTGTAAAATTTACCATTCTTTTATTATAATTTAACGTCTTACTGTAATAATAATTATTTAATAATGCAAAATCAATGCCAGGCCTTTTGTCTTTATGAAAAGAAACGTCAAAATTGATGTAGCTTTACCCAGCCTACTGATTTTTATTTGATTTGCTTTAAGAGGGCATTTAATATGGTTACCGTTTTTTTCTTTTCAAACGTTCAGTTGAATGTCACTGGTGAGTAGAAAATAAATTGTTGTCCCAAAAAAAGTGTTTCCACTCATGGTGGGTGCCAACCAAATTCAACAAAATAAATAAAAGCAGTCTCAATGAACCGAAGAAAAAAATGTTTTTTTTGTTTTTATTTTTTTACGCGAAAACGGTGCGTCGTACAAAAGTAAGTCCATAAACGAAATTTGCTTTAAAATAAATGGGAATTTCAAAAGTAAGTTTCGTTTTTAGAAAAAGCAGTGGCGTATCCATTTTTTCTTTAAAAATATTCAGTTCAAACCCCGTACGGACGTCACTGGTAAAAATTTTTATAAATCTGTTAGGTCAAAAAATGCTCCTTATTGATTAAAAGGTATGTACAAAATTTCATAAAAATATCTAAGAGTGATTTATATAAAAAGGTTATATTTTTCTTAAAATGTTAACACCCTGTAGCTCAAAAATGAAGAGGTTTAGGACATATGTCCATATGAACTTTTTATCTTAGAATCATTCATAGATTATCACCCTTAAGTATCGGCACTCAATTAAATTACACCCTGTATAGCATGTTCACTATAGCGAGACTCTACTGTATAAACCAATGCAGTTGAATCAGTTGACAAAAATTTATTTTTATTTTAACACATGGAATGTGCGGCATTTCGGACACTTTTAATTTCCAGGAGAAATTGGGAGTCAGGAGAAAAAAAATTTTAAAGCTTAATTCCGGAATACCGGGAGAGGTGGCAACCCAAACAAGGCACCACTCAGTTTGGTCGCAAAGTTTCGACAGAGGATTCACCGAATTTCTTACCGTTTTATTGCGTTCTTTTTACTTAGTTTAGTTGACTTCTTCTCAGTTCTTTGATTTGTGGTTATGGGTTGTTGATATTTCAGTAATTAAGTGTAAATAATCGTGTTAAATAATAAATTAGTAATGATCGTAAAGCAGAAATGCCAAACACTCCACCAAAGAAAAAAGTTTTTAAAGACTGGCTTAAAGATCCTAATTGCCACAAGTGGCTAGCAAGTGGTTAATACGGCCACATGAATTATGTGTGAAATTACATTCAACGTTAAATACGACGGAAATTTAGAAAAAGCTAGCAGGATTATCTCTGATGTTATGACAACAATTTTTGCAACAAGTGAGGGAAGTAATACTTTTCCGCGCACGACTGCAGCCACACGGATAGGTATATACTTAATGCAAAATTAAAACCGTTGCACGTCATACCCTTTAAGTGACGTCAGATATCGACAGTGTTGCCAGCTTGTAACCAAAATATCCGAGTGAGGGAATTACATTTTTTTTTTCATAAAAACAAGATAAATATACAAAAATTTCCCATAGTTTATATATTTGTTTACTGCATAATACCTTTTACCATCAACTTTAGTAGATCCAACACTTCTAGTATTTTCATTTTGCCAAGATCGACCATTGGCACCATTCTGAAAAATCCATGTTTCATCTAAGAAAACGAATTGGTACAAGAATGCTTCTTTTTCTTTAATATATTTTTTCAAAAATACCAGTCGTTTGAAGGCTACATGGGAAAGTTCCATAAGCCCTCGCCTCATCTTTTTACCATCTGAAGTCTAATAATCTTCTTAATAAAATAATAATACAAAAATGGATCTTTAATCATCCTCCAAATCACTTGAATCACTGGCTTCATTTACTTCAATAATAATGGATTGAATGTTCAGTCTATCTAATACATGTTCTCTTTCATACCATTTTAATATCTCGCTTCCTGTGCGCCGAATTGAATGTTTCCAAACATCAGGAGTAGCAGTACCCAATGATTCTTTCCACATATTCATACAGTCAGTTCCTGTACTGCCATCTCGACCAATATGTCTGTTGTAATAATTTTTGGTAATCCCCCAAATATGTTCAATCGGATTGAACATACAGTGGCATGGAGGAAGCCGTAAGACTTTATGTCCATATTGCTCAGCCAGGTTATCAACTAAATATTTTCTTGGTGGCTTATGTCTGAAAACAATTTAAGTTTAATATTCTAAAAATAAATCTACACAAGATGCAATTTGTCATCTAACAAATCAAATATATAACTCGATAGATAATAAAATGAACAGTATATGCATATTTTTAGATTTAGCTAAAGCATTTGATACTGTAAGTCATAAAATTCTTATTAACAAATTAGAAAAAATTGGATTTCGTGGTCAAATCTTAACTTTATTTAAAAATTATTTATATAACAGAGTACATCATGTTAAAATTGGTGAAAATATTAGTTCATCAAAAATATTTAATTATGGAGTACCACAAGGTACAGGGTTATCCAACCAAGACTAGACAAGGCGATTTTTTGACTTTTCCTGTACTTTTATAAAAAAACTGAAATAGCCATCTTAAGTCATTTTCTCCCGCGAATTCGAATATCTTCAGCAAAAAACAATTGAACATCAAACAAAAGTACTAGGGGTCACTTTGATATTTTTTTAAATGGGATGCCGTATTTTTAATGAGCTTATCCGATTTCTCATATAAATTTTGATCTAAAATGTTGAATTTTTAATTCAAAAACGCCTTTTTTCTTCAGTTTTAAATTCGGAAAAATTAAAAAAATTAAAAAAAAAAAAATTAAAAATTAATTAAATCCAACATTTTAGATCAAAATTTATATAAGAAATCGGATAAGCTCATTAAAAATACGGCATCCCATTTAAAAAAATATCAAAGTGACCCCTAGTACTTTTGTTTGATGTTCAATTGTTTTTTGCTGAAGATATTCGAATTCGCGGGAGAAAATGACTTAAGATGGCTATTTCAGTTTTTTTATAAAAGTACAGGAAAAGTCAAAAAATCGCCTTGTCTAGTCTTGGTTGGATAACCCTGTACAGTCCTAGGACCAACACTTTTTAATATTTATCTAAATGATATTTATTTAATTTAGACTGTCAAGGAAAAACACATAGTTTTGCTGATGACACAGTAATTTTTTATGAAGGCCCAAATTGGAATATTTTAAAAAACACTATTAAAAAAGATTTTATAAAAATAAGTAACTGGTTTAATAAAAACTTATTAACTATAAATTATAATAAAACAACGTACATTCCATTTACTTCATATAAACATAAACTTCCAAATATTGGTTCAATAATATGCAATAATAATATTAGTATAAAGGAAGCTGAAAATATTAAATATCTTGGAATCATTTTTGATAAACATTTAAAATGGGATTTACATAGTAACTACATTGTCAAAAAACTAAAAAATCTTATACCAAAATTTAAACACCTTAAACAATTTTTAAATATAAAAGAATTAGAAATATTATATTATTCTTTAGTACAAACCCATTTAAATTATGGAATACTAGGATGGGGAGGTATAAATAAGAATTATATTAATAAAATTGAAACAATTCAAAAATACATTTTGAAAATTATTTATGAAAAAGACTACCTATATTCTTCTGATTTACTATATAAAGATAGTAAAAAAATGGACATTAAACAAATATTTTCTTATAACATGTTAATGTATATTTTTAAAAACAAAAATAAAATTAATTATATCAATCATACACGTGAAACTCGTCATAAAAACACTATTGCATATAAAAATAGAGTAAACAAAACAATAGGACACAAACATTTTTTAAACATCAATCCATATATTTTTGATATGCTACCAAAGTCAATTAAAATAATTAAATCATTAAATAAATATAGAAATAAAATTAAAAATTGGATATTATCTAATCCAAGAGAAATATTTCAAGATGTCATTAATAAATATTGAATATATGAGTAATAAATAATAAATAATAAATATAATATGGTGAATAGAATGAATCAATGTATACAATGTATACTATATATAATATTATCTTTATATATGAATATATTATAGTGATGTAAAATATACAATTAAAATACTGTCTTATTCGTCTTATATATTTTCTAGTTGTACTTGATTTATAAAATATATTCTTAACAACAAATATAAATAAATATTATTTTGACATATAACTCAAAACAAGTTTTTACTTCATGAGTTCTGAATTGATATTTAATTAGTTCATTCAAAAAATTATATATTAATTTTAAATATGTATACAAAATATTTGAATAAACTTTTTTATTATTATTATTATTATTCAAGAATATTAAAAAAAAAGGGCATACAAAATGTTTTGTACCAACCTATTAACGATTTGTAAAAGTTCGGCTTTGAACATTGTATAATAAAATTTAATTTTATTAGTAGTTAACCATTCTTCAATTGCAGCTTTATTCCATGATGTATTAGGTATTTTTGTTAACAACATGCTATGGTATGGGGCGTTGCCTGTTACAATCACAGATGGCTTTGCTAAATTTTTCAATAATTGGTTTTTGAAGCAGTGTAAAAAGTTTTGCTGATTCATTCTCCATGGTAGTCACTCAGCTTAGTTTTAGAAGAGAAAATTGCCTCTGCACCCTCAACAAAACCATCTTCACTACCATCATGGAGTATTATGTACCTAGAAAATATGTTTTACCTAGGTAAGCTTCTCATAGTTTTCTCATATATTTGTTTACTGCAAAATACCTTTTACCATCAACTTTAGTAGATCTAACACTTCTTTTATTTTCATCTTGCCAAGATCGACCAATGGTACCATTCTGAAAAATCTATGTTTCATCCAAGAAAACGAATTGGTACAAGGATGCTTCTTTTTCTTTAACATATTCTTTCAAAAATACCAATCGTTTAAAAGCTACGTGGGAAAGTTCCATAAGCCCTCGCCTCGGTTCATCTTTTTTCCATCCGAAGCCTATTTCCTTTAAGAGGCGTCTTAAAGAGTTAAGACAACCATTAAACAGTTGTCTGTCTTTTAATTTCTTACTTAAAGTTGTTAAAGGTACATAATGTTCTAAAAAAAGGTACAGCTTATGCATAACCAATGTAAAATATTAGTTTTTGAATAATACAACTTACTTGTTCCATTCATTCCATAAATAGTGTCACGGATAGAACTTATATCCAATCTTGACATATTTACAACTTTCTTTAAATAAGAACGTTTCCTTTTAGGTGACTCCAATAATTTATTTTGCTTAACTGTTGTTGAAACTGCGCTTACAGTGGAGATATTCAACTTTAGGGCAGCTGCTACATGCTAAAAGTTAGTGAAGTGGGACTAGAATATGTAGACCTTAACACATTCTTTAAATTTACTTCTCTAACTGCTGTCAAGGGTAACAATGAGCCATTGTTGTTAAGTTCTTCCTGAACATAGCTTATTAGAGAGGCTATAAGCTCCTTACAGCGGCTATTTAAATGCTTCGGCATTTTTCACAAATAGTAAACAACGTAATCGACAGAGATATGTATGTGCACTTTTGTTGTTCTTAAAAGAACAATTTTTTGTTGCTATTTATGAAAAGATCTGGAGTTTTTGTTAAAAAATAGACGGCACAGCAAAACAAAATCACAAAACAATAATTAGGGTTAGTTTTGCATAAACGTCAAACAACGAACGAGCTGGCGCCACCGCACCGTTTACAGTTGTGTTGCCAACTATCGGCCAATAAAATTCAAATTACATATATTAATTTTTACAAGCTTAAATAAACAAAAGATTTGTTATAAGTGGGTTCCTATCAAAGAAGAATACTTTAAGTTTGTAGTAAATTTAATATCGCATAAAGTTTTAATACTTTTTGCCAAAATTTAATTTCCTCGTGTTTTCTTACGGACTGACAATTATCAGCTGATTGATGACGTGCATCGGTTTTAAATTTGCATTAAGTATACATGATTGTTGTTGATGTATTCTTTCCCGGGCCACTATGTAAAAATCTTTCAGCACGCTAAGTAGTTACTTTCCGTACGCTCGTAGACAAAGTAATTATTGTCGGAATTTAGACCTGGTCCCAATAATTTCTTATCTGGCTCGGTTTTCTGTTATAAAAAAAATGGCAACCCCATTATAGTGAAAGTAAATTTTATTTCATTCTATAATGTCATGCTTGTTTAATTTTACATAATATGTTCTCTTGCAGATTAATTATTACCTTCGTTAAGGTTAAAGATAATTCGTGGAAAGGGCCGTTCTATGCTGTACTCTTATTTTTAACGGCCATCATACAAACCCTATTTTTGGGTCAATATTTCAACAGAATGTTTATAGTGGGGATGCGTATCAGAACTGCCTTGGTTTCGACAATCTATCGCAAATCCTTGAAAATTTCGAACGCCGCTCGAAAAGATAGAACTGCAGGTATGTATTTTATATTTATTTATGTGCAATATTAAATTATTATTATATTATTAAAGTCCAATTCATTTAAATTATTGTAAATGTTACAATATACATCCTATAACAGTGCCTGCCTCGTCCCAAACGCCAAATATAACAATAAAAAAATATGTCAACTTAATAGGTAATATGCAAATAAATTTAATAAAACAGAACAAAAATCGAAATAGCTAAACATATAAAGACAATTTATAAACAACGAAAATCCGTAAAATCAACATACTTACATGTTTGGTAAATGGATATTACAATAAGCCCCACAACGTGAACGTAATACATCAGTTATCAGTTATGCTATTATTCTCTTTCTCTTGTAATCAGTGGCGGCTCGTGAGTTGCCAGCCAAGGTGGGCAGTTCGGTACAGGTGTGGATCCAGGGAAAAATGTTGAGGGTTAAGGAACGCCGAAGGCGTAAAGGTAGCGTCGCAGGCGGAAATTTGTGGAGACCACGCACAAATTTCGGTTTTGTCTACTATTCTAAAATTTTTATTCAATAGATGTATGATAACTTGTTTAATTTCACTTCCATTTTTTAATATTTCTATGCAAAAAGATAGGTTTGAGAAAATGTCAATCAAGCATTCTTTATTCATAATAATATTATGTAGTATCATATTTTTTTGGGGGGTGTCATGCCCCCATAATCCCTCCTGGATCCGCGCCAGAGTCGGTATATTATTTTTATTTCTTTAGATAACATAACTACTAATGAAATAAATATAGGGTTATGTGATGTTTTAATGAACTTTAGATTCTAAAACGCGTTAAAACTTTGGACACGAAAATCCTCATACGGATGTTTAGTCATCTAGGTGCGACTTAATCTAATTTTTAGAATGTAGTCAATATAACTCCTGATTTATAAACAAATATTGTTACATTGTTAAAGTTTGAGAAATAAATGAGTATGAGTATATTCTTCAGACCAAAATTAGCCGATTTAAGTAAACTTACCTTAGTACAAAGTTGCTTAGTTTGGGCGCTAGACGGCGCTGAAGTGACAATTTTTAAAATGTTTTTCTGGATTAATTCAAAAACTGCTCATACTATTTTGCCGAAATTTGGTACGTTGGCATAGCTTTATGGAGCAAAAAAAAAACCCATGCCACAGTTCTGATTAATATCGGTCCATGGGCGTAGACCCTGGGTTTTTTACATTTGCTACAAAAAAGGTACTCTTGATAAGACTCGATTCCTCTGACGGTTTTCGACAAACTTGCATTTTATTACTTAATACGTATTAGTTTTTGCAAAAGAAGAAAAAAATAACTAAATCATAAACAGAAATAAATAGAAATATCATAAAATTTGCTCAAAATGTCCACCATTTTTATGAATACAAAGATTTATACGTCGAAGATAATTAAAACACACTCTTCGCAGAACTTGTTCATCGCCCTTAAGAATATTTATTGCATCCTGAATACGTTGCCATAGTTGTTCTGCGTTATCTGGAGTTGTCCTGTAAGCCACTGTCTTAAGATGCCCCGATAAGAAATAATCCAGTGGATTTAAGTCCGGATATCGTGGTGGCCATTTTACAGGGGCATTACCTCTACCAATCCATTTATTTGGGTACTGCTGATTCAAAAAGTTTCTAACATTTAATGCAAAATGTGGTGGAGCTCCATCGTGCATAAACCACATATCTCTCCGAAGTTGTAAAGGTAAATCTTCTAGCAAATCTGGCAGCGTATTTTGTAGATGTTGCAAATAAATTTCCCCGGTTAATCTTTGTGGAATAATGACAGGACCAACAATGTGATTACCAATTATTCCAGCCCACACATTAATTCTAAACTAATTTTGAAAATGTTTTACTTTGATAGCATCTGGATTTTCATCCGCATAAACATGTTCATTATGAAAATTTGCAATCCTTTTTGTGAAACATGCTTCATCGGTAAACAAAATGTTGTTGGGATTCTCTTCTCTCTGATTATGAACAAGCCGACTAAAAACCAGGCGCATTTCAGGATCATTAGGCAAAAGATCTTGAACTGGCATCTTATGGTATGGATATTGCAACTGTTCTTGAAGTACTTCATAAACAATATCTTTGGACACTCCTATTTCCCTACCTAGCCTCCTGGTACTTATTTCTGGATCTTCTGTAACAGGTTCTAAAATGTCTTCCTCGACTTCAGGAACCCTTACAAAACGCTGTCATCCATTATCAATGGCTTTAGGACTATTAGGAGTTAATTGGCCGTTTTCCCGCAGGCGTCTTTCAACAGCAGCAAACGTCGGGTGGCTTGGTATACGACGATTTGGAAACCTTTCGGAGTAGACTCTGACACATTCTCGACCATTTCCTTGGCAATACCCAAATACCAATATCATATCGGTATATTCTGCATTAGTGTATTGCACCGCCATGATAATTCACGACAATTAAAGTTTTCTAATAATTAATGCAAGCAGATAAAATGATTGAACGTTAGCAACCATAGTAAATGTTACAAATTTGACAATAATCTTATGTTGTCAGATGAAACTAATAATAACCAACAATAACAATCGTTTGTGAGGTGTAAGTAGTGTTTTGTAGTAGATAAGTTGGTTTAATCTAAATTTTAAACTTAAACTTCTTATCTTTCATTTGCGTAGAAATCAAAAACAGAAAAATTCTATAAAACCCAAGTACTACGTGGTAAAAACTACTACGTATTAAGTAATAAAATGCAAATTTCTCGAAAGCCGTCAGAGGAATCGAGTCTTATCAAGAGTACTTTTTTTGTAGCATATGAGTTGGTTTGTCTGAATTTTGTGCCCAAACCCCTCTTGCTCCATTGGCATAGAAATCTGAAACAAGCAATTAGTAAATTACCCAGGTTCTACACCCATGGACTGATATTAATCAGAATTGTGACATGGGTTTTTTGCCCCATAAAGCTATGCCAACGTACCAAATTTCGGCAAAATAGTTTGAGCAGTTTTTGAAATAATCCAGAAAAACGATTTAAAAATTGTCACTTCAGCGCCGTCTAGCGCCCAAACTAAGCAACTTTGTACTAAGGTAAGTTTACTTAAATCGGCTAATTTTGGTCTGAAGAATATGTGGTAGGTTTTTGTAAAGACCTTTTATGTTGTACATAAACAAAATAATAAATTTTTCCCAATTTACAAAAATTAGCGGATCAGCCTTGCATTTCTAACTGGTTCTCTACATTAAATAAATGATTGATAGCATTGACAACAGATTTTCCAACAAATACCTAGTTATCATATAAAAATGTTGTTGTTTACCAAATAAATCAAGTTCTTTTAAATCATCGTACAGCCGCACGACGGATTTCAATTTGTTCCTTTTTCATTTCAAAATAAAATGCTTGTTATGGCCAATTAACAAAACAATGTTAATGTGTCGTCGGACACAACCATTGTTTTTTTTATTTTACTTTGTTCATCAAATAAAAGAAGAAGGCGAAAATACAATGAATAGGATCATTAGAATCCTGAATAAACCTACGAACCAAACTAAAAGTTTTGTTTTTCAACAGACCACACTCACTCTGGCTTATCTTGCACTGATTCAGTCCTTTTCTTTCAAGAATAATAACATACAACCGATAATTAACGAGTATGACAACTAACAAATAATAACAATAACTAAGTAACTAACCTTATTTTCTTTAAAGGTTTGTTCCAACCCGCTATTCTATGTTGGGATGATTATTTCTAGTCTGTCGATTAAACTTTGAACGTTGTTTATTCCATATAAATAAGATCCATTGTTTTACCTCGGTTCTTGCGTAATTGTTTATTGTATTGTTCTGATTATGTTTTAATTTCTATAGTCAAAAAATTGTCTATAATAAAAATTCACAAAATAACATAGAAAGAATAATCTTGCTTAATATTAATTGTCGTTCTGTATTTGTTTTTAGCCTTGAGAAAGACCCAATATGGGTCGAAACGTCGGCAATTTTGAAGTAATAGGAATTGTTTCATTTTGTCCTTAACCCACTAATAATATGTTGAAATTCTAAGTTAGGATGCTAATATTTACAACAATTACTAAATTATGTATTTTTTTTAAACTAGGTGAAACAGTAAATCTCATGTCAGTAGACGCACAAAAATTCATGGATCTCACCGCTTACCTAAACATGATTTGGTCGGCACCCCTGCAAATCTGTCTGTCGATGTATTTTCTCTGGCAGGAACTCGGTCCCTCTGTGCTGGCCGGTTTGGCCGTCATGATCATCCTGATTCCGGTCAACGGTTTCATAGCGAACAAGTCGAAAATTTTACAAATCAAACAGATGAAAAATAAGGACGAGCGAGTGAAGTTGATGAACGAACTGTTGAACGGGATTAAGGTTTTGAAGTTGTATGCTTGGGAGCCGAGTTTCGAGGCTCACGTGTTGAAAATAAGGGACAGGGAAGTGAAGGTGTTGAAGGAGGCGGCGTATTTGAATGCCGGTACGTCATTTATATGGTCATGTGCGCCGTTTTTGGTAAGTTTAATTTGAAATAATGGTTTAGATAATATGTGCCACTTGATCATTCGTTCCACAATTATTTCTTATGTCGATTTATTTTTAAAATACACTTGACACGAAACGTCTCTCAAGTTGAATAACGACAATTTAATTTTAATCATCATTGAAATACAATTTCGCGAATGTACTTAATTATTTTGTCTGTATAATTGTGATTTACTGATTCGCGCCGTTTTTGTCAAAGAGCTTTCACTACTAGAAGAAATAAGTCCTATACTTGACTACACAGTTTGTTTACTACCAACATAAGAAGAATACGTGTTAAAAAAGTACGTAGGGCCCAAACCGATCAAAGTAAGAGTATTTGGTAAACGTGACAAGGGCGTACCAAAAAGGGATTAGCAAAATATTAAAAATAAAACTATTGGACTTAAGGACATGCCAGTGTGATATGTATACAGGGTGTCCCGAAATTAAGTTTTTTCATATTAGGCAATCCAACGATGTGTCAAATTCCGATTTGCCCCCCACGGCCATATTGAATTCGTTCCACAGAACTCAAAAACATTCAACGAACAATTCAGTATGCCCGTTGAAGGCAAATATTGGCAAATATACACGGATTCAATGCTTAGTTTACAGTCGAGTCCTGTGCTGTGTGTAGGTGTAGATATACACTTGCCATTGTTAACATCTCTAATAACATCATCAACTTTAAGTGTTATTTAATATCAATAACAGAAAAACACACATATTGGACAACAATAACTTAATAAAATACACAAAACCAAAATCGCGGTTTACACGTCAAACTGACATACACGCAAGAAAAGGTTACTTTTTCTGACGTTTGCCGTCGACGGCCATATTGGACGCACTTTGTGACTCCAATATGACCGTGGTGGGCAAACATAATCTGGTTTGGATTGCCTAATGGACATAAGTGCGGAAATGCTTGCTTAAAGAGAATGGAGAACCCTGAAGTCGTTTTTTTCTGAATAGTCTCGAACCAGTTCATAATTAGATTTCGAAATTAGGTATGGTGTATAAACTTTGTCGCTAAATCAGTTTCTGAATTCAAAATTTTAATCATTGGCGTCACATGCCGGGGTGGTTAAGGGTTAAAATAATCCCATTTTTTCATCTAAACGTTTTTATTTTAAGTTATGGAATTTTAAAGTATTTTACGTAAAAAAGGTACCATTAGTTCATCTAGATAGGACTTACAGTTTGTGAGTAAAATCGTTTTAAAAAAACTCACGTCCAGAAAAGAGTTAAATTAATCTTTAACAAAAGCTTTTATATCAAAAATATACTAAAAACTAGAAAATAAATGAAACAATGCTTTTAAAATAAATTATTACGCCGTCAGCCCTCACGCCTTCTACGAAACTAGATAAATTGAAAACGAAATAAATATGACAATTTATTTACAGGGTGCGACAAGAAATACCGTTATTTAGCAAAAATGTTTTTAAAGAACAAAATTTAAATTGAAACCAAGAACTACTTCTTCAGAAGGTGCTCAAATAGACCCAAAAGCAATAATCGAGTGGACTTAAGTCCGACGATCTCGCTGGCCAGGACACTGGTCCACTTCTGCCTATCCACATTTCAAGATAATTATCATCTAGAGAGCACCGTCGTGTTGGAAATACATCCCCAACCTGGGCCTTAAGGGTAGTTCATCGAATAGAACTGATTTTGAAGAAAGTCCAAATATCTTTCACTGTTTAAATTATTTGGCATTTCAATTGGACCAATCAACTGATGTCCAATCATTTCCGCCCACAATATATGTGATACCCTTTGATATCCAACATTTTGCATTGGTTTTTTTAATAATTGTAATGGCTTAATGAAAAAAAAAATACTATCCCATTATTTTAGTTTAATTATAACATTATTAAATATATAAAAATTGTTTTTATTGTAAATAGATCCCATATATTTATTTTGTTTTTTTCCAGTAATTCTGTACTTTCGGATTTCTGGGATGAGAAATAAAAAAAATTGCTCTAGATCCATAGTGCATTTTCTTACGATTAGATTAAACATACCCTTGTTTGAAAAATTCGCATCATCGTTGGTAATGATATTATTTCTCAGAAAATGTTTTATTCTGGCATTGACAAAATTAATTCTTCGCACTGCTCTCTGATTTTCATCGTGCCATAAGAGAATGTTATAGACACTAGTCCTACTAAATGTTGCCTCATCAGACCACAAAATTTTGATGCCCTAAAATCCATTGACATAACTCGATCCTGGGTGAGAAATCTAGGCAGCAGCTCTTGAACCCTCTGATAATGATATAGGTGAAGACCTTGCATCTATCTAAAATAAATATTTGTTATAATTATAGATAGCAGCCATGGTAAAATAAAACGCAGTACAATTAATTTCGGAATGTTGACATCTCTAGCCAATGGTCTGAGTCTAACTTGAGGATTATCTTCTATTTGTTGAAGTGCATTTTCCAAATAATAATCCCCCTAGGTCGTCCGTGCCCACGCAGGTGTTGAAACGAATCATTCTTCGCCAAACTTCTATGAACTCTCTCAAATCCTTTGCACCCAGGGAGTCTCCGTTTCGGAAAACGTCTGCGATATTCCTGTATCGCAGAAACGGAACGTACATTACAATATCCGTATACAAAATGGATATCTCATCAGTATATAAGCTCGTGGTTTGAGAGGTTTTGCATTTTCTTATTTATTAAGTCTAATGTTACAACAGTAACAGCAGCAGACAATATCTGACAGAGAAATGTCAAACGAAACAAATATCAATTTTAATCTTTAAACTTCTATTTACAAATTTCACTTTGATTATTATTCTTATTAATTAACTCTTTTATGGACGTGATTTCTTTTAGAACGATTTTACTTACAAACTGTAAGTCCCATCAAGATGAAGTAAGGGTATCTTTTTTACGTAGAATGCTTTAAAATTTCAAAATTTTTAAGGAAAAAAAACGACTAGTTGAAAAGATGGGATTATTTTAACCCTTAACCACCCCGTGATGTGGCGCCAATGATTAAAATTTTGAAATTCTGAATTTAGAAACTTTTAGCGTCAAAGTTTATACACTACACCTAATTTCAAAATTTTATTATGAACTGGTTCAAAAATATTTAGAAAAAAATAACTTCAGTGTTCTCCATTCCCTTAGCAAGAATTTCCGCACTAATGTCCATGTGAAGAAATTCATTTATTTTTAGCCGGAGAATATGGTGGTAAATTATTGCCCCTTAATTTCGGAATGCCCTGTATACAGGGTGTTTCAATATTATACCGACAAATCGAAATAGGTGAATCCTTGACAAAAAAGAATGAAAAAAGTTTCCATTAGTGGAGGTCCAGAAACCCCTCGTTTGTAAGATACAGGGTTTTGAACTTTTAATTTTTTTTTTGGTTTTTCCTATTTATTTTATGCGTGCTTAAAGATTATTTATTCGAATTCTGTACTTTTGTTACACATTAAAGTATCTAAAGAATTAAACCTATTGTCATTTGAAACTATCTACACAGTGTTATTTTTTTGGGTCATTTACCTTTTTTATTTCTTACACTATTTTGATATCTTACACGGTCTGGCTGATATTTGGTAAAATATGATTTAAAGCAGGGCTACATTTTTAATCTGGTCAAGTAAAAAGAAATTTGTAAATTATAAATTATAATTTAGTCATCACACAAATATTAACAATAAACCCATTTTCACAATAATTGTTCAAAATTCCTTCCACCACGCTCCATACAGAGATCAAGTCGACGTCGAAAAGATAATAATAATAATAATCTTTAAACACGCATAAAATAAATAGGAAAAACCGAAAAAAAAGTAAAAGTTTAACACCCTCTATCTTACAAACGAGGGGTTTCTGGACCTCCATTAATGGGAAGTTTTTTCATTATTTTTTGGCAAGGAATCACCTGTTTCAATTTGTCGGTATGATATTAAAACACCCTGTATATAGATATATGTATGTAGATATTTTACAATAATATGTAAATTTAGAAAGGCTTATAATTATTTCTTGCATAGATCGAAAATATGCCTTTCGTGAATTTTTCTAAACGTATTTTTGCAGATGATGCAATATTTCTCCATAGTACATAATTTCAAAACAGTTTAATTCACTACAAACACAGAAATATTTTTAAAAATTGACGAAATAATTTCGACACCTCAAACGTCATTAATGTATGATCGATTTGTCAAAAACTTTATTTGCTGCGGCTACAAACCCATTTCTCCACTGTCGACAAATTAAAAATTACATACAGTTTAATCAAAGTTGTGTAGTAAGTACCAGGGTAAATATTTAAAATTAAAATTATATGTAATCGTAAAGAGTATCACGAACAATTGAATTTGTTTAATCTTATTAATATTTATTTGCAGTAGTTTTTAATTTAAAACTGTTGGCCTAGTTTATTTTTAAGAATACTGTAATTTATAGCAACATGTTCTCACAGGTTAGTTGATGTGATTCATGTATTTTATCCCAGTAATCCCCAAATTTTGTTAACGCTAGCCGTAAGATAACTTCCAAGGATACCATTGTTGTCATGGAAGTTATGTGGCTGATGTCGCTAACAGCACATTAATAATTTAGGCCTTGGGGCGGCTTTTTCAATGTGTAGTTAACTATAAACCATGGATTGTTTTAAAATAAAACCATTTTAAAACCTTTGGTTACCAACAAACTACCTAAACCCATGTTTAACTCTAACCTGCGGATAAAGTACTATTTAAACCACAATCCAGGGTTCAAACTAGAACTTTGCCTAATTATTGGGTGGAAATGGACGAGGAAGAGAAAGACGTGTGGAGCAAAACAAGCAATTCCACAGATTGGGACCAAATCTGCGACAATGGCAATACAAATATAGACAATATGTAAAACCAAAGGGTTCGAAACCGGTCTGCAGGTATCAGCAGTGTAGCATCCTATCATTGGAAACAGAGATTCATTCCTTTCTTTCCGGTAGTTTCTACAATCTGAGTTTGTATTTTAGTACTAACAGTGTTAGTCAGAGAATAGCTGTTTTAGCATAATTTGGTTAATCCTTATTGTATAAGATCTCAGCAAGTGGCTAGAGAACAAAGTTTCTCACATATACTTAATGCAAAACAAAAACCGATGCACGTCATACCCTTCGAGTGACGTCAGATATCGACAGTGTTGCCAGCTTGTAACCAAAATATCCGAGTGAGGGAATTACAGTTTTTTTTTTCATAAAAACAAAATAAATATACAAAAATTTCTCATAATTTTTATATTTGTTTACTGCATAATACCTTTTACCATCAACTTTAGTAGATCTAACACTTCTTTTATTTTCATCTTGCCAAGATCGACCAATGGTACCATTCTGAAAAATTCATGTTTCATTCAAGAAAACGAATTGGTACAAGATTGTTTCTTTTTCTTTAATTTATTATTTCAAAAGTACCAGTCGTTTAAAAGCTACATGGGAAAGTTCCATAAGCCCTCACCTCAGTTCATCTTTTTACCATCCGAAGCCTATTTTCTGAAAGAGACTTCTTAAAGATAAGACAAACATCAAACAGTTGTCTGTCTTTTAATTTAATTTCTTACTTAAAGGTATCAAAGTTACATGATGTTCTAGAAAAAATTACAGCTTAAGCATAACCAATGTAAAAAATTAGTTTTTGAATAATACAACTTACTTGTTTCCATAAATAGTGTCACGGATAGAACTTATATCCAATCTTGACACATTTAAAACTCTCTTTAAATAAGAACCTTTCCTTTTAGGTGACTCCAATAATTTATTTTGTTTGACAGTTGTTGAAACTGCGCTTACAGTAGACATATTCAAATGGACGGCAGCTGCTACACGCTAAAAATTAGTAAAGTTGATATAAAATAGATAGACCTTAACACACTCTTTAAATTTGCTTCTCTAACTGCTGTCAACGGTAACAATGGGCCATTGTTGTTAAGTTCTTCCTGAAAATAGCTTATTAAGGAAGCTATAAGCTCTTTGCACCGGCATTTTTCACAAATAATAAACAACGTAATCGGCAAAGATATGTATGTGCACTTTTGTTGTTCTTAAAATATCAGTTTTTAATGCTATTTATGAAAAGATCTGGAGTTTTTGTTAAAAACTAGACGGCACGGCAACACAGAAGCACAAAACAATTAAGGTTAGTTTTCCATGAAACGTCAAACAAAGCCAACGAACAAGCTGGCGCCACCACACCGTTTACAGTTGTATTGCCAACTATCGGCCAATAAAATTCAAATTATATTAATTTTTACAAGCTTAAATACACAAAATATTTGCTATAAGTGGGTTCGTATCAAAGAAAAATACTTTAAGTTTGTAGTAAATTTAATATTGCATAAAGTTTTAATACTTTTTGCCCAAATTTAATTTCCTCGTGTTTTCTCACGGACTTACAATTATCAGCTGATTGATGACGTGCATCGATTTTTGTTTTGCATCAGCTGTATATACATATTTATATGTCATAAACAATAGGTTGCGGTTTATCTAGTACTTTATCAGGGTTAAACTTAGGTTTAGGCAGTTTCGTGGTAACAATGGATATATTTGTGAATAATCCTTGGTTTATAGTTAACTATACGTTTAAAAAGTCGCCCTTAATGAACTTTTTTCAATATCAATATAATTCCTATTAAATTAAATCCTAGGGCTATTGAACTTGTTTATATTTTATACTAGGTTGTTTTGGCCACCTTTGTGTCCTTTATATATAGCGACGAGAAGAACATCCTCACCCCAGAGATTTGCTTCAAATCGTTAAGCCTTTTCAGCATTATGAGCATGCCCATGGGACTACTACCAATTCTGCTGGTTTACGTTGTGGAGGTAAACCTCAAAATGGAGTCGAAGCAAAAACAAACCATTCCGATATTAATACATTTATTTCTCTTTCTAACCAATCATTTCTTACTTATTTTCAGCATCGAGGTGGTTGTACCTATTTTTTAACTGGCTGTTATTAGTTAAAAAATACAAGTGAAACATATTAACACAATTTAAACCATACCTACTATAAACATGGCTAGTTCTATCTTTTTCTATTGCATGCCCTAGGTGTCACTGGTCAGTTTCGCTACTTACGTCTTGGTGGATGAAAACAATGTACTTGATGCGAGCAAAGCGTACGTTTCTATCTCGCTTTTCAATATTTTAAGGTTTCCTCTCAGTATGTTGCCCATGATGATTTCCAATATGGTTCAAGTAAGCATTTTTATCATGTCATTAATATTTGTTTTTATGTTAACACGCTTTATTTTATGTAAAACTTTGTCGTGTCAACTAGCCTCGACACATTAGCTTATATATAGCTGTTTTGACGTGAAAATGCGTAGAGGTTAAGTTCGTCGCGCGTCAGTTTCAGATGAAATTATAACAGTTAAGCTATAAAGTCACCATCCTAAAACCAAACATGTACAACCAATTCAACCACCTACTACAACCCTAAGGTCCATTTTATCGTTGTCCCGTTAACACCAACTATGAGATAATTTCCTACGATACCATTGTTAAAACAATTATTGTTGTCATGGAAGTTATGTGGCTATTATCGATAACAGGACTTGATAAAATGGTCCTAATATACAGAATCGCCATAATTTTGTTAATGCCACTTTTTTGCCCACTTGCAAAAATATTGGGATGTTTTTTTCGGATTTTTTTGTGTTGGTGATACATTCTGGTGTAAAACATTTCATCTATTTAGCTAAAATTGTATTAATACACAACTCAATAACTTCAATATACAGAGTATCCGGTAAGTATATGGTATACTCTGGGGCGCGTATTATAGGGGAGGTCAAGATGGCCCTAATTTGTCTTAGAAAGAAGTTCCTAAAGTGCCCCTTAACCAGGGTTAAATCACTTGATTTTTTTTCAATTTAAATCATGATTAAAATCAAAATTTCTAATAAGTTATAATTAAGAGAAAATAAAAGCTTTGAGTTTTAATTAATGGTATATTATATCAAAAAAGTAAAGCCACTGTACTTAAATAATGTTTATTTTACTTAATTGTAGTGCTTGTACAAAAAAAGTAATTTTGCAGCTTTTTCCGTTCCTAATCTATTTCTGAGTTTGGAATGGACTAAGCCAAATGTTGAGAAAATTCTTTCGACTGATGCGGAAGAAGCAGCAGCACAAAATAAGAATTATTATGAATATTTGGATCTAATTCTTTAACAGCTTTTAAAGCAACATTTTTTTCACTCTCTGTTAGTGTTTGCTGAGTTTTTGTTAAGTTAAGAAGATATGCCAACAAATGATATGGGGTTATACACTGTTCATAACGCCTCTTAATTTTTTGCAGTTGATTTAAAGTTATGTCCGTTTTGTCAAAATGAGTTTCTAATGTTTTAAATTCTTCCACAACATCTGAAAGACTGGCACTGTTTCTTTGTAGTCTATCTATTGCGATAGAGATAGACTTAAGTATAGTTAGGTAATCTTCGACTAATCTTTTTATGTGAATGTTGGAAATTTTTCCTCTTATAATATTGTCAATTTCGTTTTTTGTTCTCTTTAGCAATTTTGAAAAGTATGGGCCATGACTTAACGAAACCTTCTAAACAGTCGGCAAGCGAATTCCATCTGACATCATTTGGCAAAACTAGTTTTTTTGCCTCCTTCTTTGGCATATGCTGCAGAGGCAAAATGGTTGTTACGGAAGTATTTGGCAATGAAAATAACATGTTCCTTAATTTCAGCGATTTCCAAATCCTTACATAGTACATATAAAATATGTGCAGCACAACCATAATATGTAATAAGGTTTAATTCAGTAGATGTTTTTATTTGATGTCGCATTGCAGCCATATTAGCTGCATTATCTGTGACAAAACTACATACTGTACAGTCATATTCGATTTTAAGCTTATTTATGAGTGCTGTTGCAATTTCTGTTAAATATACAGAAGTATGTGGATTCCCAGAAGTATTTAGAGTATCTACTAAGACGGTAAATCCATATTCTGTTGTAACCGACCGTTGCACAGATTATCGGTTCGTTATGTACATTTGACCATCCGTCAAGTGACAGACACACACATGTTCCCCGACTAGTTTTGAAAGCATTTGGGTTTTTCTTCATTATAAATTATATCAAGCAATTTATTAGAAACATCATATTGATTACCAAACGTATTCGATAAGTGCTGGCAAACTCAATTGCTAAAATGGGGCGGTGCGCCGTCATGCATATACCACATCTGATTTCTAATTTCTAAGAGCACATTTTCTAGGTGTCTCATCAATTCATCGTACGACATTTCACCGCGCGACTTTTCATCGCCGACAATTGAGCGCGCGCCAATTCATCGCTACGACATTTCATCGCGCGTCAATTCATCGCAAATTCTTCTATATTTTTCATGAGTACCATAATTACTTAATCCTCTTCCTTGAAATACCAAAATTATAATATTTAAATTAGATACCTGGTAATGATTTTACAGATATAATTTCTATATTTTTCATTTTGGGTCATGTTGAGTACTATAATTACTTAATACTATAATTACCTAATCCTCTTAAGGGGTTAGTTCAGGTTTCCTGAATTAATATTCCCCGGTGAACTTGAAAAAGGCGAATTGGAACCAAAAAGGTGGATTAGATGCCGTGTTAGCGCTGTTTAACCAATATAAGTCTATATATCTTCTGTTTTAATTGTTATGTTATATTGCTCTTTTAATTTAATTTTTTTGTTAGTAACATTGCTTTTTGTTTTGTTTCTTGTGTTATTTTCTTATTCTGTATTTTTTAACTGTACTTACTGTTGTTCTGAATTTTTAATTTTGTTTTATTTTGTAAGACTTGCTACAAACTATATTATATTAGTAACGTAGTCAGAATAAATAAATAAATAAATATATATAACAATACGGTGATAAATTGTCGCACGATAAATTGTCGTAGCGATGAATTGTCTCTGCGATGAATTGTCGGCGGTGAATTGTCGTTCGATGTATTGTCGCGCGATGTGTTGACGCTAAATCCATTTTCTAATAAACCGTTTAAGTTTTGTTGCAAGAATGCAACCACTTAATCTACCTTCAATAAAGAACGGTCCAGTGAGATGATTCCCAATAATCCCCGCTCACATGTTAACCATGAACCGTTGTTGGTGCTTTGTCTGTATTGTTGCATGGGGATTCTCTTCATGATATGGCCTACATAAAATATTAAAATTTCATTAAATTATGCATGTCGGTTCAAAAGTTTGAGCTGAAAAGGTAAGTGGCTGGGTGTGGATTCCCCTTTAGGGCTTTGTATCTCTGTTAAGGAGCACTTAAGGCTTTTTTTTCTATGACAAATTAGGGGTATTTTGACCTCCCCTTCCATATTACGAACGATGATTCTACATTCTAAGAAAAAGGTTGAAAATCTCAATTTTCTGAATTAGACTGTCTAAGTTCAATTTATTTCTCTTATTTTAAACATATTGCGATTACTTATTATTTAATTTAATAAATATTTGATACAAAGTACTCTGAACTAACCTGAACTAGATTTGAAGAATGGTAACTTTTTTTTGCTTCCCGATTTAATAATTATCACTACCTATATTTTACCATGTAAAATCGTCTCTCCAACATTCGGTTAGTTGACTTACTTAGTTTGTGTTTTATTATAATTTACGCGTAATGCCCTTTAAAAACTAACTTTTCTTCTACTTGGAGGCCGTAAATGAGCATGGTTCTTTATTTCATCGTCCTATAGTTTGGCTATTCTGCTTGATATGAAACTTAAACTTCATACAGTATATTTTAGGTATTTTACCTATATTTCGTACATGGTGGATACTTTTCTGGGGTATAGGCTATGTGCAAGGTTTCTAATAACGCCACTCGTGGGCAGTATTATAATTACTGGAATCGGTGGCGGCACGAGATATTACAACCAGGCATTTTTATATTTTTTATGTTAAAAACATCGATTTTTTTAAAAGTACAATATTATAGAGTATTTTATTCCAAACTATTTTACTCTCTTCACTTTTCGTCGCGAACTCAATAGGAACCGAGCTACACGTGTAAAGCATTTTCACCCCTTCAAAAATAGTCAAATCGAGCAATAACTCGATAAATAATAAAGATTTCGAATATTCTTAAGAGGACAATATTATAGAGAATTTTATTCCAAACTATTTTCCTCTCTTCACTTTTTGTCGCGAACTCAGCAGAAACCGAGCTGCACGTGAAAAGATTTTCACCCCTTCGAAAATAGTCAAATCGAGCAATAACTCGATAAATAATAAATATATCGAAATTTCTTAAGAGGACAATATTATAGGGAATTTTATTCCCAACTATTTTACTCTCTTCACTTTGCGTCGCGAACTCAGCAGGAACCGAGCTACACGTGAAAAGCATTTTCACCCCTTCGAAAATAGTCAAATCGAGCAATAACTCGAGAAATAATAAATATATCGAAATTTCTTAAGAGGACAATATTATAGGGAATTTTATTCCCAACTATTTTCTTCTCTTCACTTTGCGTCGCGAACTCAGCAGGAACCGAGCTACACGTGAAAAGCATTTTCACCCCTTCGAAAATAGTCAAATCGAGCAATAACTCGAGAAATAATAAATATATCGAAATTTCTTAAGAGGACAATATTATAGGGAATTTTATTCCCAACTATTTTACTCTCTTCACTTTGCGTCGCGAACTCAGCAGGAACCGAGCTACACGTGAAAAGCATTTTCACCCCTTCGAAAATAGTCAAATCGAGCAATAACTCGAGAAATAATAAATATATCGAAATTTCTTAAGAGGACAATATTATAAGGAATTTTATTCCTAACTATTTTCCTCTCTTCACTTTGCGTCGCGAACTCAGCAGGAACCGAGCTACACGTGAAAAGCATTTTCACCCCTTCGAAAATAGTCAAATCGAGCAATAACTCGAGAAATAATAAATATATCGAAATTTCTTAAGAGGACAATATTATAGGGAATTTTATTCCCAACTATTTTACTCTCTTCACTTTGCGTCGCGAACTCAGCAGGAACCGAGCTACACGTGAAAAGCATTTTCACCCCTTCGAAAATAGTCAAATCGAGCAAAAACTCGATAAATAATGAAGATTTCGAAAATTCTTAAAAGGACAATATTATACAGAATTTTATTCCCAACCATTTTACTATTTTCACATTTCGTCGCGAAATCAACAAGAACCGATCTACACGTGAAAAGCATTTTCATACCCTTCGAAAATGGTCAAATCGAGGAATAACTCGATAAATAATAAAAATATCGAACATTTTTATATGAAGAATATTATAGAGAATTTTATTCCCAACCAGTTTACTATCTTTACTTTTCGTCGCGAAATCAAGAGGAACCGAGCTACAAATGAAAATCATTTTCAACCCCTTCGAGAATGGTCAAATCGAGCAATAACTCGATAAATAATAAAGATATCGAAAATTCTTAGGAGGACAATATTATAGAGAATTTTATTCCAAACTATTTTGCTCTCTTCACTTTTCGTCGCGAACTCAACAGGAACCGAGCTACACAGCTACAGCACAGCTTTCACCCCTTCGAAAATAGTCAAATCGAGCAATAACTCGATAAATAATAAAGATATCGTAAATTCTTAAGAGGACAATATTATAGAGAATTTTAATCCCAACTATTTTACTCTCTTCACTTTTCGTCGCGAACTCAACAGGAACCGAGCTACACGTGTAAAGCATTTTCACCCCTTCGAAAATAGTCAAATCGAGCAATAACTCGATAAATAATAAAGATATCGAAAATTTTTAAAAGTGCAATATTATAGAGAATTTTATTCCCAACCAGTTAACTATCATCAGTTTTCGTCGCGAAATCAACAGGAACCGAGCTATAAGTGAAAAGCATTTTCAACCCCTATTGGTTTTAATGGACATTTACCGTCCTTTGACACCTTATTAAAGGACTAAGTTAGAATCTAAAACATTCGAAACAATTATTTACCAAATTTACCCGAACACTCTAATGTGCATTAATGCAATACGAATTTTATTAAAACACATGTGTAAGCACCCTTAAATTAGTTTAAACAACATTATTCGGATTAATTTAAAACGAATGAAAAATGTGAAGATTATCCGATTTAAATCCGGATTCAGTCTTTGTATAAACGCGAATACGCATTATCTCTCAATGCTACCAACGGAGTGCAGACTGTTTGGTTTTAAAGTTAAACGTCAAATCCGATATTTTTATGTTGGCAACGGCAAACAGCTGTTTAAAGTCATCGTGAAAACCCCTTTTCGAACCCGCCGTATAAACACAATTTAGGGCGTATTTTCACTAAATCGCATTTTTAGTTAAAATGCATTAAGCTCTCGTGTAGACTTGGCAATTGAAAATAACTGGTAACTGTTCAAAATAACAGTTAATCTAAAGCAGTAGCCTTTATACCGATTATTTGAAAATAACTTATAAGTCCAACTTTAAAAATTACTTTCCAAAATTTACAATTTTGCCCGCCTCAAGCGCTTTCGTCAGATTTTGTAATAACTCCGTTCCCTTGCGTATAGCCTATAGAGAAATATAGTATTATATTAAAAAAAAATAATATATTTTCTTTGCTCTTACGTTTCTAGAAATGATGATATAAAAGTGTGTTTCTCCACGCAAAAAGCAGATTTTTAAAATGTGCTGGTGGTTCCCCCATCTCAGAAAAAAGTTTCCACCTAAAATTGGTAAAATACCCAACTAGGAACATCGAAATAATTAACATTTATTTTTAGACATACGTTTCCGTAAAGAGAATAAACACATTCATGAACGCTGACGAATTGGATCCAAATAATGTCTCACACGATCCTTCAGAAAGTAAGTTGTGGATATATTACTAATAAAAATTAAAAAGTTTATTTCCTGTGTATACAAAAAATACAAGACATATCTATACAAAATATATAGGGTGTATCCGTATCGTGTGTAAATTTTGGAAGCATAATATCGACTAAAAAACTGAAAACTAGTAGGTCGGTCGTTATTCGTTCCAAAGTTACAGGCTTTTGATATTATAAATAGTAATAATCGGATTTACATCGTAGAAAAAATTTAACTTGCGGTTACCACATGCATAAATGAAAATCTAGAGGATTGTGATCAGGGGATATAGGTGGCTATTAGCGGTGCCAATCCCAGGATCCCGAGGAAAAGTCAAGCTCTCAAATCCCGAGATAAATTATATATCTTTTCTACCCTAGTTAATCCAATTCATGCCTTAGTGTTTCAAATATCTGCGAAATCAGGAAAATGGAAACTTCTCACTAGATTAAATATGGAAGCAATTGCACAAAGGGACGTTTCAAAAAATGGCGACGACGAAGATATTCCTCTTGCTGCAATTGTTAGAGCAAAGGAACAGGTTCCGTTAAAAATAAAATAATTGTTAGAGCAAAGGAACAGGTTCCGTTAAAAATAAAATTGCAGGGAGATTAACAAACATAAATTAAATGAGGGCGCAACCTTCGAGTCATACGAATTTTTAAAATCCACTCCCGCAACAATTTTAGAATCAGAACGCTGCTACTCCTCAGCACATATTTGCAATCAGTTACGATTAAACTTAGGAAACGGCACACTGGAATCACTGACAATCAAATGTTGTAATTTCTTGTTCGAGATTAGTCACGGGATCATATACATCATCCGGAAATCCCGGAATTGGAACAAAGCTTCGGGACTGGCACTCCTTGGCTATTTAACTGGACCACCACAATCAATTAATTCTGGATATTAATTGTTAATGAAATTCCAGACGGCAATTTCGAAACGTGCTGGTGCACCATCCATTTGAAAGCATATAATATCAACTGTTATGACCAGGGCAACATCCTTTAAAAGTGTTGGCAATTCCTTATTATGGAATTAGGCAGTAATCGGCATTTAATCGTATAGGAAGAACTACCAAATCATCGATTAAGCTAGCCGAAACGTTTACGAAAAATCCGTGCTATAAACTACAACGCGACGTGTGTACTACTTTGGGATTTTCTAGTTCCCACCAATGCAGGTTCCTCAGATGTATAATACCGCGTCTCCTAAATGAAGCTTCATCTGTCGAAGGGACAATTCTGCATAAATAAAAGTTTAGCTGTGACTGCCTTAAGGTCCAGGTAGAATAATAAACACGATGACGATTGAATTAGCAGACAATTTGGAGTGAGGCACAATGGTAGCACTTGTTCATCTAAATCTGCTTACAAATTCACTCCTCTGTCGAGTTCTCAACACTGTCTGTGGACTTCTGGAAATGTTCACTTTTGTGTTATTTAGTTTATTTTATACTTCCAAGATTTGAACATAACGATTTTCACCTATAAATATTTCATACATGACTCATATTCATTTTCGTTCGATAACATAATAATGATTTTAGTTGATCCACTTATTATTGAAGACG
Source organism: Polydrusus tereticollis (assembly GCA_963920685.1). NCBI lineage: Eukaryota > Metazoa > Arthropoda > Insecta > Coleoptera > Curculionidae > Polydrusus > Polydrusus tereticollis. Next base: position 142,702,945 of record OY987328.1, read on the forward strand.
GTACATTTACGTGGGGCGAAGAACATCCAGTCTTGAAGCACATCAACATAAGAATACCGAAGAGGACTTTGACGGCTGTGGTTGGCTCCGTTGGATCTGGAAAAAGCAGTCTTGTATCGGCTTTCCTCGGAGAAATGGATAAAATATCGGGAAGGGTAAGTATTTTGTTAGCAGTATTGATTATTTCATGTATCAAATGTACGGTCAATAGACAAGTTTTTAACATAAATGTATCACCGCTAGGTAAACACTCACGGTTCTGTGGCCTACGTTTCCCAGCAGGCATGGATCCAAAATGCTACGCTTAAAGACAACATTCTTTTTGGAAAGGACTATAACAAAGCATTGTACGACAAGGTTATTGAAGCGTGCGCGTTGAAACCTGACTTTGATATGTTGCCCGGTGGCGACAAGACTGAAATTGGAGAGAAAGGTATTGAAACAGTTACTTTTTATACTTACATTGGTGGGTGCTTCTAATATATAGCCCCGCCAAAGCCTATAACTAAATACGACTAAGATTCAAAAACATGTCTATTTATAAATTAACAGCCCTTAATGTAGCCGAGAAATAAATGTCTATAATAATAAATATGTAAATTAAGTTTCTTCGAAAAGTACCGAAAATAAAGTGGTAAACACAATCCCTCCTATTATTTGTAAAAATTTCTTGTTTGCAATGTATAAAATCATGGCTGAGGTTAACATGACAATGTACCATACGTTGATGTATGTCACACCCCCTGGTTAATCCAATTGGTCTCCCCTCAGTAGTTTCGATGAAGAAATGTGAAGTTTGTTTACAAATTTTTATTTAAGTATTTAGTGAATATATGCTGTTTTTTTGTTATATGTAGTTTCTTTCTACTCTTTGGCACTTTTAACACTACCATCATAAATTACTATTATTACAGTTTTGGGTATTTACAATTGGATTATTTTTAGGAATAAATTTATCTGGTGGTCAGAAACAAAGAGTCAGTGTAGCAAGAGCTGTCTATGCCGATGCCGATATCTACTTCCTGGATGACCCGCTCAGTGCCGTAGATTCGCACGTAGGAAAGCATATTTTCGAAGAAGTGTTAGGACCCAAAGGTGAGCATTTTGTTGTGGTAATTTATTTATTTTTATTACATTCCCATGATGTTGTTTTAGGGCTATTAAAAGACAAAACCAGGGTCCTGGTGACTCACGGTATCACCTATTTGCCTCAGACTGATAAGATTATTGTGCTTCTGAATGGAGAAGTCTCGGAGAGCGGTTCTTACCAGGAATTGCTGAACAAAAAGGGCGCTTTCGCCGAGTTTTTGATCCAACATATCCAGGAACATTCCGAAGATGAAGATGGTGAGTTATCTTTCAACAATGGGTTTTATTTGTTAATTATTTTAATTATAATGATTATTTTTCTCTTGTTTTTCTAGATGCTCATTTAAATAGAAATAATAGTACCCCTGGTATGTAAAGTTAAACACTGTTAATTGAAACATTTTTTCCATGTTTGTGCGTTATTTCCATTGGTAGCTTAAAAGTTTATTTTCTTGCAGTTATGAAAATTTGACAACGAATATTTAAGTTTTTCATATCATATTTAAGGCTACCATTGCTTAAACTTGTTCTTATATTTTAATATTTTTACTTTAAAGGCAGAATTATATCATTTTTGTGGGTGCGATCTAGATAAATAATGGCAGTTCATTTTTAAGGCTGTTCATCCACCGATTAACATCAGATAATTTCGGTAAATCCACTTAAATCTAAACTTATTAAAATATAGAGGGTCCTAAGCGTAGTTCTAAGTTCTTCCCCTGATCTGGTTAATCTGTGGTTACCTGAACTATTGTTTTCATCGTTTTTGATTGCACGTATAGTTGGTGTTTTAGGCCGTGTTTTCACATGCGAGAAAGCTCTGCGAAGTATTGCAAATGTTACTTTCAACACCGTTTATGTTAGTGTGTAATTCCTGCAATATTGCTAGAAATAAATGTTTATTCGTTACGAGAATAACTAAACATATCTGACATCGCACCAAAAATGGTACTGTGAGCCCCCCCATATGTTTAAAACTAGTCCTGTTCAAAAAATATCGCGAGCGCTCTTGCTTACACTTGTCAATTCCTATCTAATAATTATTAGGATATGTAAAAGTTTTACATTTGCATTAAACCATTTAAGGTTCGTCTCTTCCCTTTGCCGCCTCGCCAGATCCATCCCCAGGCACGTTTCGTATCAGTGAGGCTGGGATCTGACATATTAAGAGACTTGACTATTTTTTATTCGTTCTGCCATTAGCTCCCTAAGTTATGCATTTTTTTTCTCATTTTAATGGTAGTAGCGGTTTTCTTTACTCTATTTTTATAATCAACGTCCTGCAAATCCCGTGAACAAAGATTGCATTCAATAAGCTCTATATACTTGACATTCTCAAGGGACTATCCTCTTGTTTTCTCTTTATTCATTGCGAAAATAATATGACAACAAACTATGTGTATGCATATATGTTTAACAACAGTTTTTGATAGTCTAATACCGGTCTAAGGTATTCCTACCGCCCTACCTATTATACTTAATGCAAAACAATTTCTGTTGCACGTCATACCCTTCGAGTGACGTCAGTTATTATAAAATATCGGAGTGAGGGAATTACACTGATTTTTTTTTCATGAATACAAGATATTTAAAAAATTAAACACAAATTTGGTATGCTATGGTATGGGGCGTTGCCTATTACAATTACGGATGACCTTGTTTATTTTTTTTCATAATTGATTATTATACTTACTACCAGCATAAAGTATTATGTACCTAGAAACATATGTTTCACCTAGGTAAAATTTATATAGTCTATATTATATTTGTTTACTGCATGATACCTTTTTGCATAAGCTTTAAGATCTAACACTTCTTTTATTTTCATGTTGCCAAGATCGGCCATTCTGAAAAATCCATGTTTCATCCAAGCAAATGAATTAGTACAAGGGTTCTTCTTTTTCCTTCATATATTCTTTCGAAAATACCAATCGTTTAAAAGCTACATGAGAAAGTTCCGTAAGCCCTCGCCTCGGTTCATCTTTTTTCCATCTGAAGCCCATTTCCTTTAACAGACGTTTTAAAGAGTTAAGACAACCATCAAACAGTTGTCTGTCTTTTAATTTTTTACTTAAAGTTGTCAGGTTAGTTGCATGATGTTCTAAAAAAGTTAAAGCTTAAGCTTGTTTCGTACATTCCATAAATAGTGTCACGAATAGAACTTATATCCAATCTTGACACATTTACAAATCTCTTTGGAGAAGAACGTTTCTTTTTAGGTGACTTTAATAATTTATTTTCCGTAACTGTTGTTGAAACTGCGCTTACAGTGGAGATATTCAAGTTTAGGGCAGCTTCTATACGCTAAAAATTAGTAAAGTAGATTAAAATAGATAAACCTTAACGCACTCTTTGAATTTACTTCTCTAACTGCTGTCAAGGGTAACAATGGGCCATTGTTGTTAAGTTCTTCCTGAAAATACCTTATTAGAGAAGCTATTAGCTCTTTGCACCGGCTATTTAAATGCTTCAGCATTTTTCACAAATAGTAAACAACGTAGTCGACAGAGATACCTACAAAAACGAAAACAAAACGTCAAAACAGGCCAACGAACGAGCTGGCGCCACCGTACCCTTGACAGTTCTGTTGCCAACTGTCGGTCCATAAATTATATTAATTTTTACAAGTTTAAATTAAAATAAAAAGAAATACTATAAGTGGGTTAGTCTCAAAGAAGAACACCTTAAATCCTTAGTACATTCAATATTGCATGAAATTTTAATATTTAATTTCCTTATGTGTTCTTACGGATTTACAATTATCAGCTGTTTGATGGCGTTCAACGGAAATTGTTTTGCATTAACTATAGTCCCTATTGCACATAATATTTAACGTAAGTCGATAAAGATACGTTTGTAGCGAATTTCATTATAGATTTATAGATTTAACTTTCAGTTCATCTTCATCAAGCTAATGATAATACTCCTCATCTTTACCATTACCATTGGACCAAATAGTATTTAAAATATACAATTCAGCCATTTTTCAAATCCTTGTTTTTTTGTCATTTGTATCCAGTTTTCGGAGCCGTACTACCTCCAACAGCAAGAAATGTTGCACCGGTTTTTCAATGGTATACAAATACTTGCAATGATGGTGTAGAAAATTTGCCACTAATGCGACATAAGTGTTACCGATGGAATTGGCATATGATAGTTTACCAAGTACACTTTGCGCAGATTTCTCGCCTGTAGAAAGGCGGCCTTGCACAAAGTTTGATTCAACAGAGAACCATATTTTTTGTGTTATTACTGCTTGGTTTGCACTAACAATGGAGTAGTAGTATTTAATAAATTATTGCTAGATAGTTACGCAAGTTTACTTAAAACATCGCGTAATGCCTACAATATCAGATCCGTTTTTTTTTTACCCTGTTTATATAGTTACTTATTGGTAACGTCTAGTTTAACACACTACTCTGAATAGAAATTGCAACACCAAGAACACGGGGTTCCATGATAGACTTATGCATGTCCGATGCCAAAAACGGTACCAACCCGCTTCTTACACCGTACTTTAGCATACAGGGCCTCAACGTGGAGTAATGGTGGGGGGAGCCACGTAGTCGCCTCCTACGCGTTTGTAACACCCTCAGAGTACAACGTCGATCGTCGAAGATAAAGTACCTAGTATCTTTTGTTCAGCAGTTCCTTGATCACATATTTATGTTATCGGATTGGTCGCCGATTGAACATGTCTAGAACTCAGTCATCAATGAATACGATTTTTGACAGCGAATAGAAATAGCATGGATTAACATACCCCAACTCTTAAGTTTGATGGGACTGGCAGGCGATTCTTTATGCCGAATTTACCGTGAGGAGGAGGAGATGACCAAATACATACTATGTCTCTGAGAGGAGCTCTCAAGGGTATGCTTAGCAGTGATGGGGACAACAAAACCGGAGGCATTAAACTATATAAAGGAGCCATTGTCGATACTTCGGATTCTAATTATAAGGACGAAGCTGGATGAGGTACTTTAAATAGGAGTAAGGCCACAATCTTACAGGTCGCAGTGACGTCATGGTGGTCAGACCCCCTCCTAAGTCTAACTAACCCCAAATTGCTATCCAATCGGTCTTCAGTTCAATGCCAATGATTACTAACTATTTTTATTATATCCAGACGTATCGGCCCGTAAATGGAATGACTAGTGCTCATACTTTGGACGAATATACTCATAATTCAGAGCGAACGTCCTACATGTAAGTCATAATTTGTTCTTTAAATTTTCTTGGTGTTGCAATTTCAATTCACAGCAGTGTATATGATTTAATTTTAGGATTTTAATGCCCATGCTAGTCATTTGGTATCAACCAGAGCTGTAAAGCACACAAAAACATAACGCCCATTTCAGGGGTTACGTCTTAAAAGTTAAGTGAAACTTAAATAGACAAAGCAGCAACCTGATAGGCTGTAGTTGACATTTAAGTTCCACCTAACACTTAAACGGAAGTGACCCTCGAACTTTTTTTGTACTTGATCCGAAACTGGACAGTTTCAAGTTTTTTTTTATGGCAGTAAATAATGTAGATGGTATTCTTATGCGGTTTTATTATTTCAGAATTAGACGAACTGAAAACGGCATTGGTGTCACAAATTTCAGAAGATTTGTCGAAGCAGTTGGTGAGGAAACGATCTAGAGTGTCCGAATCTAAGTCGGAAACTGGTTCCAATCTCGCTTTGAACGGATCGCTGCAGAGGCAGAAATCTGAAGACAGCTCCAGAAGTCATAGAAAAGGTAAGTTGACGTTGTGATGAAATTTAATATAATCGACAAAACTTTCCAGTTTATTTATGAGCTGGAGACTTTAGCCCGGGGCTACTACACGATATTGACCCAATCTTATCCTTCTGAACGCTCTCAGTATGTTTTTTACAGCCACATTAGGTCAGAGAAGTTGCAAATAAAGCATGGAGTACCCCAGGGTCAGTTCTGGGTCCCTTACGGTTTCTCGTATACAGGGTGTTTCCTAACTACGGTACGAAACTTCAGAGGGTGATACGTAAGGTCGTTTTAAGAAAAAATGTTCCTATGAACATAATATGTCCGGAGTTGCTTCGTTTCTGAGATACAGGGCATTGAAGTTTAAAAAAAACGGTCATAAATATCCTTAAACCGATTTGGTTGAAATTTGGTTCAGTTATTTAAAGTAATAAGGCGCTTATTTAGCCCTAACTAGATTTAAATTATTAGGTCCAGTGGTGTCTCAGTGGGCACCACAGCCAATTATTATTGAGAATAAAAAGCCACTGCCTTTTTTTAAGTTTTTTTTATTTGCTCAGATTAAGCAACTACAAATACACCTTTTTGGTCTCTTGTGTTTTTTTCATATCTGGCTTCGTTTGCGAGAAAAAAAAATCACTTTAACGCATTCTAAAAGCTATCCATGGACAACATAAAATAACAACCAAAAATAAACAATTTTTACCTTACGGTAAATGAGCAAAATGTCCACCTTCGGATAAAATGCACGACTGGTTTCAATAGGTTTACTTTTATTATCACATAAACGTGCCAAAATATTTTCTAGATGTGCCCCCCCCCCCCCCTAACATGTCACGCACTATAGAATACCATTTTCTTGCAGAATCGGGTGAGAAAAATGGTCCTCAACGTGGAGAAAAGCTAATCGAGGTGGAAAAATCCGAAACCGGTAGCGTGAGCTGGCGGGTATACAAACACTATCTCACCTCTATTGGTATTGCCATAGTTATCGCCACAATTATACTCAATATGTTTTTCCAGGGATTCAGTATAGGCTCGAATGTTTGGTTAGGTAAGATATAAGTTTTCTAGATTTTGACTATGCTGGTTTTACACTGACAATTTGGTCGTGAAAAAATTCACGTTAGCGAAGAAATTTGATTAATTAAAATGAGTTCCTCGTAAATTTATTCACAAGTTACTTCATATTATTCTGATTTTCCGTGAAGTTTTATGTGACGTCAGGATGGTAACTTATTGAATAACATTCATCTTGTCGTTCAAGGTGATTCTGTCTGTGTCCTGTGGTTCTTCTATCTGCTGATTGTCAATCTGATGTACAGGGTGTCCCATTTTCGACGCTTTTATAGGGTATCTCCGTAATTGTTAGTGCTATCCAAAAAGTAATATAGGTGTCATGTGCTCTTTTTCGGTCAAACTTAAGATGGTTAAATCAAAATTTGAAAATTTTCGCTCGCTAAAGAGATAGATATAATCAAAAAATTGGCAATTTCAAGATTACCCTATATTTTCTTAGTTAATAGAGATACAGAAAAATGTTTTATACAAAAGTTTATTTATAATGATTGTTGAATAATCTGCCGCTTTCAGAATAAGTATACGGAGTCAGGAAAAAAGTTATCGGACCTAACCTCATTTTTTTAAATAGAACACCCTGTATATTTTAATCTAAAAAGATAACATTTTAAATTCTATTTTCAAATATATAACACACCATGGATGATTTGGTTTCCTAGGCGATTTATTTCAACTTTTTTACTTTAAACCACAGTAGGCCATGAAACAAAAGCTAATAATATCCGAGAAACAACTATGTTGACATTCTAGTTGTTATTAACATTTAACGTCAATTTTATTTTTACATATTCGTTTGTGACTTGTCAACATTTTGAAAAATTTGATATGATATCAGTTTATATTGAAAGTGGAAAAAACGAAGAAATGGCGCAAAGTTTATATTTTGTTCGCTATCCGGAAAGACGGCAACCATTTAAGGACATATTCCGACGACTGGAACATAATTTAAAAACATACGGCTCTTTTACGATGCCGAGATCAAAAACTTATAATAAAGAGAACAAGGAAAATGAAGAAATAAGCGTGTTAGGATTTGTCGACGCCAATAATCAGGTAATATATCCTGTGTTAGCTTTGAATAGTAGTAGCTCAATTTTTATTGAAGTGAAAAATTCTTTAGGCGCGTTTAGCACTTTTAGTGGGTATTGAATGAGACAGCCGTCAGATTCGGCTATGCAACGCTCATGATGCAGTCGGGGAAAAAAGCAAGATACTAAAATATGAACAAATGCATACTGTATTTGCTTTTTATGGATCGATTCTTTTATCGTCTTGAATTTGAGACTTGCGGATGTTAGATTGTGAAAGGTTAATAGAGAATCTCGTCTTAGTGAGGTTTTCCCTTCTGTCTTGTGGTCTTAAGCACACATCTTAATTTTATTCTCTAAAATCACTTTGTAATTTTAGGAACAAAAATCTATGTCCGTCAAAAACGTAGAAAAAAACTGGAACGACAAAATCTAAGGCGCAAAGAATTTTGACGTCCAATAAATATTTCCCTATGTTGTTAAAATTACCCAATATTTGCATCCTGGTGATGATGTGAGACGATTGGAATTTTGTCACTGGTTTTTAAATAAATCTAACGAGGACCGTTCTTTTCACCAAAAAATAATTTGGTCTGATGAATGTCGAATTACAAGTTGCGATATTCAAAACCGACATAATGAAAGATATTGGAACTCCACAAATCCCTACATGATGCGATGTGTTCGCCAACAAGGTCGATTTGGGGTAAATATAAGTTGTTTTTTGTTTCAAAACAAACTGGTGTATCGCTTTTTTGAAGAAAATTTAAATGCAGATAGATATCTGGACATACTCCAATCAAACCTTTTCGATATCCTTGATGATGCTCCTTTAAATGAAGTAATAGAGATTTACTTTCAACAAGATGGCGCCCCTACCCATAACGCTGTTCGAATAAGAGAGTATTAAAATACTCACTTTACAGACCGTTTTATAGGAACACATAAACCTATAAGGTAGCCACTACGATTTCCGGATCTAACACCTCCAGATTTTTTTCTTTGGGGAGTGTTGGAAAATAAAATTTATAAAGAAGTCATTTTAACCCGAGAACAACTTGATTAAAGAGTTCATGAGGCCTTTGCAGAAATAAAACCATTACACATCATGAATGCCTTAAAATCCGCTCGAAAAGATGTCAAGAGTGCATTGAAAACAACGGATGAGCTTTCGAACATTTGCGATAATTCCCGTTATTTTTTACCTTAATCTGAATCTTTTATTGCGTTTCAAAGTAATAAAGTTTAAATAAATCGCCTAGGAAACCAATATCATCCATGGTGTGTTATATGTTTGAAAAGAGAATTTAAAATGCCATCTTTTTAAATTAAAATATACAGGGTGTTCCATTTAAAAAAAATGAGGTTAGGTCCGATAACTTTTTTACCTGAACCCGTATACTTATTCTGTAAAGGGCAGATTATTCAACGATCATTATAAAGAATCTTTTGTATAAAACATTTTTCTGTATCACTTTTAACTAAGAAAATATAGGGTAATTTTGAAATTGTCAATTTTTTGATTTTACCATTTTATATTTGACCTAGAAAGAGCACGTGACACCTATATTACTTTTTTGATAGCACTAACAATTACGGAGATACCCTATAAAAGTGTTAAAAATGGGACAGCCTGTACATTATTATGTGTCTGTCTAGCAATCATTATGCTCACAGTAATGCATAGCCAATCTTATTTTCCACCTGTATTTGCAATCTTAACGATTGCTTGTAGGTGAGTAATAAATTCATGAAGAAATTCTCAATATAAAACCAGCATTAAAACTAAAGATGCGGATGTTCTTAAAACCAAATTGAACTAAAAGCTGACAAGTCTTTGTTTTATTTAGGTCTTTGGGCCGATGATAAAAAGATGGTAGTCAATGGAACAGTCGATACGGCAAAAAGAGATTTGTATTTAGGTGTATATGGTGCTTTGGGCATTGGACAAGGTAAGTTACCAATACCCAACGATAATTTATTTTTGGTCGTGTATTGTTTAGCAGTATTTATTTATGAATAGTGGTATTGTGCTATGTTGAAATTATTAGTTAGCTAATACAACAGGTTCCTGGCAACCTGCCTTTGTAAGCGCATTTTGCGTTTACCTTTAATTTCGATCATTCTAAGACATACTGAATTAAGATCATTTAGTTAAAATCAAGTTGATTACTTAGTTCTTAACTCTAATAGCTCTCCTAGCACAAAAATACTAATTTAAGTTACCAGCTACATACTCTACTAAATGTTTTTAAACACTGACATTATTAAAAGTAACATTGGCTCATTCACAAACGATAGAAAAACATTAGTAGAATATTGATGGTTGAGTTTGTATCTGTCGATTTTATTTTATTCTGCATGTTGATGCTCTTGCTGGACATAATACTCATGTAATACTTTTACATACTTTTTATAATTTATTTAATATCAGAATTTGGCTCGGACTTTGGTAAATAGAAATTCTAGTTTATCGTTAACTTTTAGACGGCATTGTTGACAGGTAGTCACGTGAATACAGGGTCCACCACTTAAAATTCTCCACGCCAGTATTGTCTTTAATTTTTGTGCGGCATGCTAAATAGTAGAGTTGTTAAAAGTGTGTATACCGTGCGACAAAATTAATAATTAAAGTAAGAAAATTAAGAAAGGAAAATAAAAATTATAGAAACTGCTGAAATTAACCACCGCCATTGCTGCATTCACACGTCTCTTCATGTTTTCGGAAGCGTTGACCAGAATCTCTGTAACTGTTGTAAATTTTTAACTGGTGTTTTAAAAATATTGTTCTTCAAATGAGGAAAAATGAAGTAAGCCATAACCGTCAAACAATTTAATTGAATCATAGAAATCCCCGGGGTGCAGGTTATTCATATTGAAGAGGAAAGAAAAATTCAAAATTCTTCACAAATATTTACAGTGGGGTATATTTGTTGTCCTGTAACTCTTGCACAGCTAAATATGCTGGTCAGACATTACGTAGTTTTAATATAAGAATAAAAGAACATTTAAACTCTCAGAAATCGCCTACTGACAAGAGATCAGCTTTTGGCCTACATTAAAGAGAGAATTTACATAATTTTAATACTAAAGACAACTTTAAAATGCTACATAATGCGAATAAAGGCCATAAGCTGAATTTTTTAGAAAATATAGAAATACCCAAATTCGAGATTAATAATTAAATTGAGTGTTTGAACGATCCTGTCAACGCCCACTACAGAGAAGCAGCGATAATTGTGAATGAGTTTAAGTAGTGAATGTTTGTTTAAATAATCGTACCTCCTTTTGTGCAACCTAGTCGTTCTGGTTTGGTATATTTTGTTTTATTTTTTTAAATGTTTTTTGGGTTTATCCCGTTGATCAATTTTATATAGTTAGTTAACTTGTGTTCGCCATTGTGAACTTGTTTGTGTCCTTAATGTAAAGTTTGTGATTATATTATGTAAGTAATACCTAATAATTTTGATTTTGAATTGAGATTATTATGTAAATGAACTTTTTAGACAGCTATTGAAAATGGTTTAAGAAACCGAAACGCGTAGAGCATGATATTAAATATTTGTGAAGAATTTTGGATCAATAATTCAATGTTTGTTCGAAAACTGATCAATCTGTCGTCTAAAAAATTGCGTAAGTAATTAATAGTTTCGGCGGATGTATGGGCGATTGCACCATCCTGTTGAAATGAACCAAAACGTAGTTCATCATCGTCAAGTAATTGCTCCACAAATGGATTCAGAATATTGTCCCTATATCGCTGTGCTGTAACTGTGTCATAAAAAAAAATAGGAGCAACAATTCTTCTTCGGGGAACAGCCAACCAGATACCAATATTTTGAGGGTGCTCTGTAAAAAAATTGGGACTTTCACTACTCCACATGGGTGTATTCTAAGAATTCACATAACTGGTGAGGTGGAATCAGGCTTCATCAGAAAAAAATGCCAGGTCTAATAAATCATTTATTTCCAAGAAACTTTGGGTAAAGCACTGACAGTAATTCCCACGTCTTTCAAAATCTGCAGCTCGTGTTTCTTGAAATACTTGTACTCTACAATGAAATAAATTTACCTGTTTTTTAAGTATAGTTCTGTATGTTCCATAAGATCTTCCCGCTTCTTGAGACACATTTTGTTGGAGTATTTTGCATTATTCCACGAACGTTTGCAACAACTTTTTCTGTTCTTACCGATTCAGTTACTTTTTTATGTTGTGTAGAATCTGTTTCCCTAAACAGAGCCACAGTTTTTCTCAGGCAATGATAAAAATCCCCAGCAGTAAAAGCGACGTTACGAAAATTTTCGCGAAAATCGTCCATGCACAAACGCTGATTGTATTGCCACTCACCATTTTCTCTAACCCCGTTTCGAAAATATGCTTCAACCATGAATTTTTTGTGCTGTTCCGTAGAACCCATTGCATGAACTACTTAAGAAATTGAATAAATTAGCGATGAATCAAATTACTTGCGTAGTGACTGTTAAAGATGACGGAACAACTGATTGATTGATAATGCTGGTATTTACTGACACCCAACAGGTATTAAGCTCTATCGCTAAGCAGTACGGCCTTAAATGCAAAGCCCACTTTGATGATAATAATTTTTGCTTACGCGGTATGATGCATGAATAAATTGCCTTTCATTTAAGGTAAGACAACCCATGCCGTTTTTGAATAAAATCAAATAAAACTTCCATTGCATTCAGCAATTGACACTTGCTCATAATGCATTCGTTTAAAGATGCAGATCCTGTGGAAAGTATGAATATTCATTGCTAATCAGATAATAATATAATTTTTAAATGTATTCAAAATAAAAATATAAATTCAATTAAAACAACTTTTATTTTTAGCAACCAAAAAAATATTTAAAATACATAAATTATAAAAATTGTTGAGATAACCTTCGTCAACCACTACGCAGGATTGAATTTCTAGAAAGGTTTGCCTCATCAGTAAACAAGATTTGCTTTTCAACATTTAGATTTTCATCAATTTTTGATTTTCAAGTTTAAAGCAATTTTTCTCGTGCTTTCTTCAGGATGCTCTGCAATTTTGTTTAGAGCAGCTTCTTCAATTTCAGGTGTTCTCTTATTTAATTCCCCTACCGCATCTCTCTGAAAACTTTAGATTGATTTTATTCAAAAACGTCACAGCTTAGTGCCACTACACCAAGGTCAATTTTTATGTAAAAAATCTCAAAAGTTTTTATCAAATTTGGAAAGAATATTACACTATTTACCCAGTATTCAACTTTTGCGCTAAAGATCGGAAAAGAAACTTTAACACTTTTCGACTTATCGGTCTAGGATTCACCCATTATAATAAGTATATACGATTAAGTAACCCTAGTTTTTATTTACAATTTTTAAACAGCATATTAAGTTACACATAACTGCCAAGTTTTAAATTTTTATTCCTCGCCATTTATAAGATATGAAACAAAAATTAATTCTATTTACTTTAAACAAAAAAAAATACTTTTGTTCGTTTTCAACATTTTTTTGTTAATAAATGCTCAAGATGATGTCCATTTATTATTTGACAATTTCCTAAACGGAAGAGGAACTTGTTTTGAACATTTCTAATAACTTCAGGAGAAATTAACCTACACTCATGTCTTATTCGTGCTGTCAACTCCTCAACATTTGCCGGTGTCGTCTTAAAAACTTTGCTTTTCAAGTACCCCAATAAAAGGTAGTCTAAGGTTGGTCTGGAGACCTGGGTGGCCTTTTAATGGGTCCCCTTGTACCAATCAAACTGCCTGGACATCCTGCATCTAGATATTCACGGGCAGCTCTTGCAAACGGCTCCCCATCTTGTTGAAACCAGATGTTTCTATTCGGGACAAAAAAGTCCACAGTATCGTGAAACAAATTAGCCAAATTCGGAACTAGTTCTTTCTGCAAGAATTCTAAATATTGTCTTATTGAGATTTTCTTTAAAGAAAATTGGTTCTATAACTCGATCATCCACAATACTTGCCCAAACATTGACTTTTTCTGGGTGTTCAGTGTGACCTTCACTCATCCAATGTGGATTATCGTCTGCCGAGTAACGACAATTTTGTTGGTTTACGTTACCATTTAGCATGAACGTTGATTTATCAGAAAGAATAGTTTTTTCTGTGTTTGGATTATTCTTCTCTAGTAGGTCCATCGTCAGCTCGCAGAAGGATCATCTTCTGTCAATTCCTTGAGAATTGTCATTTTGTAAGGATGATAATTATGCCTATAAAGAATTGTTACTACTGCAGATTGACATATTTTGTCTTCAGTAGCTAGCTGCCTGGTGTGAATATTAGGGTTTTCTTGAATACCTAATAGTGCATTTACTTTGAGCGCACTCTGTCGATGAACATGTCTTTCTAACATGCCCATTTTCTCGAAACTGCTTTTCAATCTTGCTTAATGTATCCTGGGATATTTCTCTCCGAATTAATGAAGAACTTCATTTTGTGTTCTTCTCCTATCTCTGTATCCAATCATCATTAAAATTTCAATTTTGTGTTTTTCAGTAAAGTTAGGCATTACGTTGAACGCCCAACAAACATATTAAGTAATGTAGACCAGAACGGAAGGAAAATAATCCTAAATTGTCAAATATTTGCTTATTTTTGCCTTAAATGTTTTCTTAAAAGTCACAAAAGATTCGAACTCTAAAATCTAAGTCAAAATTTGGATATCTAGAACTTAAATAATTTGTTATAGGGAAGTCTACTTGTAGTTTAATTTACCTAGTTAAAAATTACAAATAAATTACCTCTCTTAGACATTAAAAATATTTAATCCTAATAAGGAATATGATTAAGTAATAATTTACTTAATTGTTACTTAATATATGTGTTCAAAATTAAGGAATTTTTTGGCTATTACGCTAGGTAAATTATACCCAATTATTGCCTACAAAAAGTCCAAATAATTTACTGACCATGTAGTTTTAGAAACAAGTAATATTTTGGATAATTTTGCCCTATAAATTGTTGCCAAAGTTATAGATCTTTTGTGGTTAAAAATTGAGCTACTTCATAACTTTCTGATTAACCTCAAAGGCTAACATTGCTTGTACAGTTAATAATAAAGAAAAAAATAACTTTAAGGTTAAAAATATAAAGGCGGCCATATTTAATAATTATTAGTTTTCCTGTTTATCGACAACTATAAAAAAACAATAATTAAAATTTTAAGAATTACATAAGGTGAGTGGAAAATCCATTAGACTACGATATCTTTCGTCAACGAAAGTTTTTTTAAAACTTTAGGTACATATAATGTTTATAATGTAGGCACTCTGTTTTTAGGTTATAATGGTAAAAATATTTTAAATTATCGTAATAATACATAAAAAAATGCATATTTTAAGGGCGCGTTTAGTTTTTCGAAGTATCATCACCATAATTTACAAACACATTTCTTTCGCATCCAAATTTCGATCCAGAAAAATGATAAAACTTAATTATATCATATTGTTGAAGTTATAATATGCGGCCATTACAAATATCTACTTAAGTCGAACTCCATTTTATAATTTATTTTGTCCTGTTGGAAGTGTTGGCATAAGTTGTTGTCTTTTCTTTCTAACGCCAGATATAATATGTTTTCTCTGTATTTTTGTCTAGTGTCTTATTGCTCCTATTTAGGTTATATTTAGGTCAAAAGGTTGGTCTCACTTTCCACATTTAGACGTAAAATAGGTCTATATTTATTTCACTTCGTTTCAACTTATTGGACAGAAAAACCCTATCAACCTATTTTCGACCTTCAATTTACTTTAGTTTCTTTCCCCACATTGGGCAATAGGAAAACAAATGTAGGTAAATTATCCCTATATATAATTGGTCGTGCAAAATATTTGACCCGTTTAGAGGTCGAATAAAGGTAAATTTAACTTAAAATGTTTGTTGGGCGATTTTTTCGAAATAACTTACTTTCAAGAAAGGACCAAATAAAAGTTAAAGATGTGTCGCGTACAATTGTTTAAATACGATAATCCTGCCAAGAAATCTGAAAAGGCTTGAAAAATGCCCGGATTATTTATATCAAATAATAAAATTTAGATATGACTCTTGGACCCTCGGCATAAATCTACTATCACTCCTCCGTTGCACAAAACCACTCTGTTCGAGAGATCATTCAGTTATCAAGTCTCCTTAATCTTGAACAAAGTTCCCGTTAGTTTAAAATCTGCCCCAACTAATTTATTTAAAAATGATATTCTCGTCCTCTTATCAGGCAAATATGTTCCGATACACAATAAACAGTCTATATGTGCCCTCCACCTTGCCGGCTATAGTTAACTTATACTTACTTATATTATTTCAATAAGATAAATTACGTGTTATTGCACATTAATTATATTGTTTATATCTTATAGATTCAGTCAATTTATTGTTCCCTTAGTGATTACTACTTACGTCATACGTCATAGTTTAGAATATTAGGAAAGCTTTGCTTCAACTTCGCCTTTTGTATTTTTTTTTTCTAATTTCAATAAAGACATAATAAATGAATAAATAAATAATTTGACACCCAAAAATGTAAACAAACAACGGATACTACCTTTTTTATTGAATGTTTCCTTTTGTTTAAAGGAAATAAAATTAATTTTGTTTCATATCTTATAAAAAATGACAAGGAATGCAAATTTGAAATTTGGCAGCTATGTGTAACTTAAGAGTCCACCACAGTAACTCCTGACCGGCATGCAACCGACCATACAGCAATGTAAATTAAAAGGGGTTTTCTTGCGCTCAGCTGTCAACGAATTTCGAAAAAACTGGTAAATTATTTAGCTTTGGTTAAAAGGATATTAAAAGGCAACTCTATTTGCGAGGTTTAACATGTTGCAGATTTTTCGTTTTCGAAATGTATGCAGTAAAATATTTATCGCTGTTAGAATTGCAACTTTACGCTTGATTTTCTCCACATGTAAAGAATCTGCAACTTGGTAAATCTAGCAAATATAGTTGCCTTTCAATATCCTTTTAACCAAAGCTACATAATTTACCAGTTTTCTCAAAATTTGTTAGCAGCTGAGCGCAAGAAACCCCATTTAATTTACATTGCTGTATAGTCGGTTGCGTGCCGGTCAGGGGTTACCGTGATGAACTCTTAATTTGCTGTTTAAAAATAGTGAATAAAAAACTAGGGTTGACATTTAAAAAAAAATCTCGATGACGTTATATGTCCGTGCCCATTTTGGACTTACTGAATTTATTCCAAGTTACAGACTCGCACTCGTATTTTAGCAATTTGAATTAAAAAAATGTTTTTGTTTATTTTTTCGTATGTTTTGGCATGGTTTATCATAAATTTAATTAAAGTTAGTTTAATCTTGCATTAAACTCTTATCACTGATTTATGTACATAGTAAGATCAACAAAATATTGAAGGAAATTATGTTGTTTTCGAAAATAATACGGGCCTAAAGAGTTTTAAGTGGCGGGCCCTGTAAACATATTGATAAACTAACCCGACCATCTGTCATGACATAAATGCCATTAAAATGCTCGCTTCATTTTGATTTTGTCATGCATCAAGCTAAAAAAAAATATTTTAATTTATCATTACCTAATTTAATCTCAATTTCTTGAAAAATCGAGGAACTTGTTAAATCTTTGTATTTTTTACTTTGTCGTAAAACACTAAACAATAATGACACTAATGGCTTTGGAATCGTAGTTAGACATATTAACAATCTCATTTTTCATCATTGCCTAATCTGTTGTGCTTTTAATGGTTTGCTTGTTTATTTTGCTTTTTTACTGTTTGTTTAACGGAAAATAATAAGTGGCATTTGGTTTGTCTTCACAAAATTTATACAAAAAATAAGGCAAGAAACAAGAAAAGGAGAAAAAACAATCATATAACAAGCCTGATAACAGACCAAATATCACCAAATCCTAAACAAAAACCCACTAAAATAAAAATATTTAAAGACAAATAAAGGGGTATAGTCCGTCTATCTATCTTACAAACTCATTATTAATGCTAATCCCTAATGCCGATAAGACCCAGCAGCGGGTGATCGAATGAAAGCAGGAACGCACTCGTTGCTGATAGAATAAATGGTTGCGCTGCTTTAAGATAATAATATATATGAAAGCGTGGAAACAAATATTTTTTTTTACCTACCTGTATGCAACAAAAGGGTCGTACTGATTTTTTATGTTAGAAAGAAAACGCAAAAACATATTTTAAACGTAATTTAATAATAAGTAATAATAATAAAATAATAATATAACAGTATATAAAATACAATACAATTAAAATTATAACATATAGGACGGTTATTATTTAAAGCAAAATATACATATACCCAATAAAGTACCGTGTCAGAAAAATAATTATTATATTTTAACCCAAGTCAGTTTCACTGTCACTGTCGTCATCCAAGTTCACAATAATTCTTTCTCTGGGCAATAGAATTTATGTATGATTTTTCTACTTTTTGAACATGCGCTATACAATTTTCCCAGCTTTTGTTTGGAATAATTTGCATCTCTGACTGTACTAAGGCTGTCGCAGAAGAATTTAAGGTTGGCGATACATTATTCCTCCTTACCGATGCTTTCAGCTGGTGCCATATATGTTCAATTGGGTTGAATTTTGAAAAACCACGTTCAAGAAGGGTGGTGTAAACGTCGAAGATTACTTTTTTTGTGTCAACTGATAAAATATCACGCTTTAATTGGTTTTTATCACAACCCGTAGACCCACTTGACGTGCTGGTTTCTTCCCACGGACGAAACATTCTGAGATATCACGTTTAATTGACAACAAATAACTTCTTGTCTGAACCAATACAAACATCTAACTGAATTTTAAAACCAAAAATCAACATATTTAAATAACTAAAATAAACCTATTTTATTTTACCCTAATTATTTTAAGAGGATTACTGAGAAAATGTAATAATATACTAGTCTTTAAATAGATCCGTACCTGGAGTCCCCAGATCAGGTGGCCGAATTTTACACCTCACACAATAGGTTATTATGACGGTAAGGGATTAGCATTTATAATGAGTTTGTAAGATAGATAGACGCATTTTACTAAATGTTGTAAAGATATTGCTAGACTTATATCCAATTCTTCTAGCTGACAAAATTCATAATAGCCGCTTTATTTGTCTGAGTTAAAATGGATTTTGTTCGAGTTACGGTCACATCAATGATATGTATTTTTTAAATGTCTTACATCATTTCAGTTATCGTGATATTCTTTGCGTCACTCGCCCTATACGTGGGAGCATTGAACGCCGCCAAGAAGTTACACGTAGTCTTACTCTCGAATATTGTACGGGCTCCATGTACCGATTTTTTTGACGTTACGCCCGTCGGGAGAATCCTTAACAGGTTTTCCAAGGACATTGACACTCTGGACACAGTTCTGCCTATGACTTTACGAGGATGGATAACTTGCTTTTTCTCGGTTAGTGCGCTGTGTTCAAAAGGCTTTTATTAATAGAGGCGGTCAAATTTAGAAGGACACGTGTAAGGAAAATATCGGACGTAGGGCCAAAATTACTTAATGTAAACAAAGGCTGGAAGAGATCAAAATAAATTATTAACTATTTTTCCCTTTACATAAAGCACACATAGTAATTATTTCTAAATTCAGCGTCCATGGCATTAGCGTATGGTTGCCTAGGTAACGCTTACACTATATTTCCTTAGAGCAAGAGGATTTTGGCCTACATTTGACTTTCTCTATTTATAAAAGCTTTTTGGTTATATTGAACGCCTATCATTTGAAATTCCCCGGTCTTTATAGTCAAAGCGCTAACTTACTTCTTTAATGCCCGGTATTATAGGTTTGGAATAGTTTCAAGGTTACAGTTTAACCTGAGGATTGGCCAATAGCCGGTGCCTATATTCCGCCAGTTAAACTGAACCTATAATACCTGGCATAAGTACGAATTCTTGATCTTGTGAGTTAACTTGCCGTTACCGTTGCAGCTGACAAGGCAGTTATATTTTTCCTGTGGAAGGGTATATCATTGTAGTTAAGATATTTTTATATATTATTTGTCTTGCTATTAAGTTATTTGCTGTACATCTATGTCGTACGGCACGATTAATCTCTTATACATTATTTCGTATTCAATTTAACACTGTTTCTTTCTGTCTTTAACCGCATGACTTTGATTTCGTCTAATTTAAAGTGGTTACAAACATATTTATGGATTATTTCTTTAACCTTTTGGATAAGGGTATTCTTTCTTTCACTTCGAATTTTTCTGTCTGTTCTCTAAGAGAAAAATGTACCGTTCCTAAAAGTCTAATTCTGTCTTGTTCTTATACCTCGAAAGTCTAATCGGAATCAGCGTCAAAAGAGATGTGAGCTTTCAAATTGAACACTACTTATCACCGATTTGGTTGTAATATCTAGTTGACAATTAAAACGATTGGGAATGTTTTAATTTATTTTTATTTAGTTTACACTTTGGTTGCCAATTTTCTAAATTTAGTTTGCATCATACTTTAGTGAATGATGTTGTCTTGGTTGTTCATATCAGGTGGCCTTTTAGGAAAACTACAATACTGACTAGTTTTAAAATAAGCTTTTCTATCTAAGACGTTCTGTCAAATTACTCTTAGAAAGTCGAGGAAATCTTTTTGTTAACATGTTTTCTTCATATCACTGTAGTTTTTTGATGAAATATGTGTGATAAACTTTGTCCCCCAACCACTCGATGATACCTAATACGTAGGTATAGTGTCTATTGCATTGCTTACGCAGTCGAACGTCATCGCTTTAAGTAGTTCATTTTTCCAAGGGTTAGGCATGCCTTCTAGTTCGAAGCCTGTCTGCTGGTGGCAACATCCTACAATGGGCTCATTTAGTCAAACCTCAAATTACACTATTTACCTAGTTTTTATTAATCATTAATAAGGTATGATCAGCCCTAAAAACTTGAAGTCAATCCAATAAGTAGTTTTCGAAATATACAACATCAAAACCAAATAAAACCGTCTCGCGGGTGACGTCATTAAGTCCCACAGTTCGTCCGCTTAGAACTAGTGCAACGGTATTTCTGTGTATACAGGGTGTGTCAACAAGGTGTTCGCCTTCGATAGCGCCTAAACTGCAAGAGATGTAAGAAAAAGTTTTATATAAGAGTTATAGGGTTTGCAATGGAGCATAACGTAAAAATATATTTTGCGTTATACAGGATGGCTCAAAATATTGGTACTACATAAAAATTATTTTTTTTAAATAAAACACCCTATATATTTTTTCTCTTTCTAATTCCGCTTGAAAGAATCTCTACAGTCATATTTACTTTTTTGAATTTGATTGGGACGTTGTCCAGTAATTAATTATTTCCTGGTATTTTATGATTTTTATTTGACTTATTAAATTTTTACCATAAGTACCTTAAAGTACTTGGTACGTAACCATATCACTATTTGTTCTATTTATTATACGGGGTGTTCGTGTTGACTTGGCAAATTTCGCTAATTTAAATATGCATTATGTCAATTTTTTTAAATGGAACACCCTGAATTTTTTAACTGATAAGTTATATTTTTCAAATGCCTCTATTTTTTGTTAAATATGTCATCTACCTAAATCTTCTAGTTTTTGAAATATTGTATATTTTATGAAAAGCTACACGAAAATTGGTAATTTTATTATTTTAATTAAGAATGCCATGGGCAAAATAATTAAAATTCGAATATTCATTGGGAAAATAGAAACATATATCAAGATGGGCATGACAAAATAAACTCTTTACCTTGACATAAGTTGTCATTATTATTTCTCTTTAAACTTATTTATATTGGTATTGTATGGTAAATATTGTTTACATTTTCTCCTTTATCACTATTTTTGATATGGGTGTTTCATTTAAAAAAATTGACATAATGCATATTTAAATTAGCGAGATTTGCCAAGTCAACACGAACACATAATAAATAGAACAAATAGTGATATAGTTACGTACCAAGTACTTCAAGGTACTTATGGTAAATTTTTTGTTTAATTCTATTGATTCCATAGGCAACTATGAGTCAAATAAAAATCATAATATACCAGGATATAATTATTTACTTGACAACGTCGCAATCAAATTCAAAAAAGTAAATATGACTGTAGAGACTCCTTCTAGCGGAACCAGAAAGAGAAAAAATATATAGGGTGTTTCATTTAAAAAAAATAATTTTTATGTAGTACCAATTTTTTGAGCCATCCTGTATAACGCAAAATATTTTTACGTTATGCTCCATTGCAAACCCTATAACTCTTATTTAAAACTTTTTCTTATATCTCTTACAGTTTAGGCGCTATCGAAGGCGAACACCTTATTCACTCACCCTGTATACAAGGATGATGCGCTTACTGTTTCTTTGTTCAGTTAAAGCAGAAGCTTATTATTATTACTTTTAACAGTGTATTCTGTAACCAGTAGGAAATGCCATTTGGAACGAGTTCTAGACTATACTCTCTCTCTAACAATATTTTAGAAAAAAGAAAAAGAAATTATTAAAAATTATTTTTTTCTTTCCTGTCGATGTCAACTCCGTTGCCCAGCAACGGAGAAAAAGAATGTGCATGGCGACACGCAGTTGAAGTTGAATTAATCCAACTATACGGTGACGTCTGCTGGCGATAGAGTAATGGGGTTTAGGGGAAATAAAACACTAATTTTCTTTTGGTCACGTAGCTCTCGCTTGCGACAGAACGAAGCTCTGAGAACGGGACTTTAGTCGTAAACAAAGGCAACCAGCGCAACCCGACTTACTATAGGACTTAGTGACGTCACACAGCGGTTTCCGCGAGTCGATGTTCGTACATTATTTTAAAGGCTTTAAAGGCGTCAGAAAAGTAAAATTACAAAATCTTTCAAAAAATGTAATATAAAATAATGTTAAATGACCCCATTGGAAATTAAGATTCCTTCTTTGTACGGTTGTTAGTACTTTGTTAGTGTTAGACAAGTACAACAGAGAGCGTTATAGTATAAGGTGTCATCGAGTAGCTAGAGAACAAAGTTTCTATGTACTGCTCAAATGGTAGTATCTATTTACTATTGAGGTATTTAGATTAAGCTTGGTTTACAGTTAGTAAGTTGACTGGCGAAAAGTATTTGCCGCCAGGAAATTTAGAGGGTAATAGTGCCACCTTTTAGTCTGGTTGGCAGCAGTTATTACAAACTATCCGAGGTAGCTACAATAAAATAGATAGGTAAGTACTGATTGTTGTCATGTAGATTAAAAGGTGGCGCTATTATTCATATTTAATTGACACACATGAGTACTTCAAAATTAAAGTTACTTGTGGGCGTGCGTTAAAGCAAGGTATTTTATCTCTCTATTTAATTTATAAATGGTCCTTTGTCTTTTTGTTACGTTATAAGAGACCTGTTTAAAAAGTGTAACTGAGTTATACGAATACATTTTGGGTGCACCTCTGATCGAATATTTTCGCTTATACTTTAATCTGTACCTTTTTGACAGTTTTGACTCTATTACCTTATTTGCCTCAACTTCCTATTAATGACAAGATTACCGCCAGTAAACTTGGTAAGTGTAAACTAAGCTTAATACAACTAAAATTTGTTTGTTCAGATTCGTTGTCAACTCGGTAAAGTCCATCCGAACATATTTCGTTTGACCTAATAACTACAATAATATGTAAATAAAACGACAATGTCTTCCTCCACAAATTTAATAAAAGTAAAATTCTTGTTCCCTACATGTTTCGGGCACCTTTTAAAATAATATATTTGCTATTCAATTCTTATATTTTCACAAAAATTTTCATTCTATAAATATACAAATTATAATTTTTCACATGTCCACCCAATTTCTGAGGTTCCTACTCAATTTTGGCTGTACTCATTAATTTGAGGCAATCATTTAAAGTTTTTATAGTCAACTCGATTATAGGTAAGTCAATGTTCACCATGATTCTAACTAGTTTTGTAAAGATGAAATTCCTTCTAGTATCCCCTGAAGATGGACGTCTAGACGCCCGAAACATGTAGGGAACAAGAATTTTACTTTTATTAAATTTGTGGAGGAAGACATTGTCGTTTTATTTACATTACGTAAACTCCACTGCAAGTATGGACTACTTTTTCAACTACAATAATAGTTTTATTATATTGTAAACACCCAAAGAAACCCCGTTACCTGTTCGATTGCCAAACCTACGTTTTTAAAGAATTTAAAACTGTCGATGAGCGTGCCAACCAGGGAAATCTACCGGGCCCCAGCTGCATCACTGTTTATATTACTGAAATGAAATTAAATAAGGGGTATTGCTTTGCACAGGAACGGATTTTGTAGTTAAATGAAAAGCCATAGTAATACCTTATAGTAGCAATGTGTATTATGTTTATTTTTACCATTACTTCTATTATTATATGTATATTAATTCATTATAAGTACAAAACAAGTGTGAAAAGTTTGCGTGCGGAAGAGGGCAACTTTTCGCACACATTTAGGTAGAAGTAATAATAACAATTAATTTCACTGGTATTTTTAATGGCAATTACTTTAGGGTGGCCGCTCTTTAATAACGATTCACATACATTTTTCACGATCACTTTGGCCTCAAAAGATAAATGCTTCCTGGAATGTTTAGGGTAGCTATATCGCATTAGCTGAAGATTCCCAAGGTCTTTAAATACTAATATTAACTTGCACATTGTTTCAAAGTAAAATAGATAGGTAAAATAGAAACAGGTACCTGTAACTAAAAAGTTTTGAGAAATATCCTAATAATTAAGTTGTTTCTAGAAAACCTTATTTAGACAAATTATTAATTTTGAAAACAAATTAAGTAATGTACTATCTATTGTTGTTATAAACTGGCATTAAAAATAAATGCGGGTTAATACGTCTCTGCGAAAGCGAAAGTCGAGTTTATGAAGGGTTTTATTGCAGTCATTAAGCCAAACGAAATATGTTGGGAAGTACTTTAACTTAAATATCTCCCGGCACATAAAAGCAGTTTCGTCACTCACCAAACAAACAGGTAAACATAAACAACAATTTGACGTCAGTATTTTAGCTTTTGCCACCTTTTATACTATGTGTGTCCATTAGAACTAAAACAGTTACAGTTAACTAATATTTATAGCCATATCAGTGTGTTCTTCGGAGGTGATTTTAACAATAGCATGTCTAAACGCTGCCATTGCAATTCACAGAGGTCTCCTCTACAACGTACTACGTCAACCGATGTATTTTTTCGAAATTCGTCCGGTTGGTAGAATCATAAGTCGATTTTCGAAGGATATAGCTGATCTTGACGTCGATGTACCATTCAATTGTTACGAAGTGGTCGAGAGTGGGTTGATCGTAAGTTTTTGGTATACTTTTTACCCTTGCCCCCTTTTTACTTGAATACTGTTTGTTCTTGAAGTATTAAGCATGCTTTAGGGGCATTTTGTTGTGAAGCATGGTTACATTAAATTTTAGTAGAATATCAACAAGAATAAATAATTCGACCTTAAAATGCGCTAAGATCAGCTTGTAAGTAGAAAGAAATGAGGTTCCCTGCCTGTCTCTTTCGTATTAGGGGGCGGTAAGTTGATAATTGCATGCTAATAGTTGAGGATCGTAATCCTTGGATGATGGATGAATATTGAATAACAGGCCCAAAAAGCATTAGGGTTTTATCTTTTTGAGGTATTTTTGTCACATGAAGTTTCTCTGCATAAACGACCCGCCTTAAGTTGTGTTAATCCCTAAAATAGTGGGGTCAGTTTATTCAGATATGTGCTAATTGTTTTTTCTGCTGGTGATTGGACGATCTAACTTTTTTAATTTGAACTGTATTTTGACCACGCCTCGCCTGATATCAAATTTTAAACGCTCATTTGAGTCAACATAATGATTAGCTAGCTTGGGTTTGTTTCAGTAGAGGAGCAATGCTTTATCATCCAGTCATACAAATGCTTTATTGTTTTTTTTTCAGCACACTTGCTATTATCTAATACCAACTTAATTTATTGTCGCAACATCATTGTCAAACATTTCTCTTGTCTTATACCAAAAGTCGTGCAAAGGCTTAATATCTTAATAAGAATTATTAAACTTGCATTAATAAAATTTGGTACATGGGCGATTCTAGATATGCACGATTCAATGGTGTTATAGGTGTGTTGCCAAGTTTACAGATTTCTCCCTAAGTATCTGCTCAACTCGTCTTATTTTATTATGGCATTTCATGTAATAAGTCGACTGTTTTTGATATATTGACATTGGAATATCATTCTTAAATGTTTCGCCTCAAGAACTTGACAACTGTTTAGTCTTCTTGAGTGTATTTTTCAGAAATTTTAAAACATCAAAAAAAAAAATTGAACTGTTAAATCTAATATTTTAAACTTTATCAGTATACTATATCAAAAACAGTTAAAGATAGGTAAAGAACATGTTTTCTGACATGCATCTAGGATTTCACGAAGAATTCAAAAATACTATAGATATTTCATTTGAAATTAAAACATATACATATTACCATTGAATCGGACATTACTAGAAACGCCCTTATATCAATTATTATTAATTAACGTTTTTTTTGGTATCATTTTATTTTATATTCTTTAGCGCTGTGTATTTTATACAGGATGGTAATTAAGTATGTACACAAA
The DNA here is from genome assembly GCA_963920685.1 of Polydrusus tereticollis. NCBI lineage: Eukaryota > Metazoa > Arthropoda > Insecta > Coleoptera > Curculionidae > Polydrusus > Polydrusus tereticollis. The sequence continues at coordinate 142,729,488 of OY987328.1, forward strand.
CTTACCGGATTTAATTTACATGATAAATGACTTTATTTTATTAAGAAGGTGTAATGAACTATTTTACTTGAATATAGAAGTATGGAATACTATTTTTTAATTATTTCTTTTGTGACAATATCCATATTCTTTTTTCTAAATATGTACGCCACTGATATTTTTAATTTTGTCACTATTTTTTGTATACTATTTGATTGGCCCATATTTTCTTCCAAATCGGCTGAACGGTGATTCTTATCACCATTTTATTATTACTGTGCTACCTGAACTTCTAGAAGATTTGCCTTTGGCATTGAGACGTTCTTTATGGTTTATGCGTGATGGGGCACCTCCTCATTCTGCTGTAACTGTTCGGTAGTACCCTAATACTACAGTTCCAGATCGATTGATTGGGCGAGGGGGTCCGCAACCTCGGTCCCCAGACTTAAATCCTTTGGATTTTTATTTTTGAGGACATCTGAAGCAGTTACTAGTATACACTACTCCAATTGCGACAATACAAGAACTGCACAATCGAATAATACAGTCTTGTAACATTGTTCCTAATACCCCAGAGGGCATCAGCGGCCCTGATGGCCGTGAAGGCCACTTCACCCACATTAAGTGGGCGCAACCCTCAACGATCCACCCTGCCGACTCCCCGTCTTGAGCAGTGACAAGGAACCATCCGGGCTCCATACGGCTAGAGTTTCTAAAACGAAGCTCCGGGCTCTGTGGTTTCCCGTCGGGTCCAACCATTGCGCGAAGCATCTCCTCTACCAGATGTCTGCAGATGCTTTCTGCCTCTTCCTCAGTGATGATGCCGCCAGTCCGGTTGGAGCGGATGACGACCAGGTTCTCCGTCTTAGTCGCTGGCGGCCGGCGTAGTCCCTTGAGACCCGCCGGCAGCAAACCTTAACGAACGATGGTGTTGTCCTCCTTGGGTCTGGCGGCTTCTTCGTGCCTTCTTATGGGTCCTTTAACTACCGGACGGAGTTTGCTCGGTCTCCCTATACCTTTTGACCTTAGCTCCCCCATCTGCCGGGCGAATTTTGGAGGGCTTCAAAGAGCCCTCCGCCTCACCACAGACAGAGGCTAAAGCTCCGGGAAGGTCAGCAGCCCGCTTAAACTTTCTACCCATGGGGCCTCGGAGTTTAAAGACACCTTCACTCCTTTCCTCACTTAGCTTTTTCCCCCTGTTCTCGAGATGTTTCGTGAACGATAGGCGTGAGTCCAGCCACATCCTTTGCGCCAGCTTTTGGGTCTCAGTAGACTCTTATGGATCAACTTTGGCAGTGCTTTGCGGCTCAGAAGCATTATCCGAAGACCTTAAAAAATCGTCCTCTATGACAGACTCTTTGGCTGCATCAACCTCATATTCCGTTACGGACATCTCTACCTCTGCTGCAGAGCTAGGGAGCCTTCCCTCCTCGTCTATGGTTGGCACTTTTTACTACTATTCATTGCCGTGTTATCCATCTGTAAATAATAATTTTAGGGAGTGGATGTGTAAGGTGTGTTAAATGTGATGTCCAAAGGCACTGTGATGCCCCCGGCGAGGAAGTCCTGCCAGACCATGCAGCAGGGCCCTAACCAGGCGCCACGGGGCTGCATGACCCAAGATTATGCACTGGGTGATGAAGCAGCCCCCTACGTTGGCTAATCAAGAGTGGGCCCCTGTACTACCCAGGGGCAGTCTGGTGTGCCCGATCAGCTTTTTTCTCAGCTACCTCTCCGGATGGGCCTCTTCCGGGTGCCAACCGTCGCCGCGGTTGGGGGCCGAAGGCACGCGCCCAAGGTTATGGTGTATAGTGTAAGTGCGTGTGCTTTTTCTGTCCGAGGGCAGGTTTTTATTCAAGGTTTGCTCCTCTAGATTCGATTTATTCGGTCGAAAGCAGGGTCAGCTCTTCGTGTAGCTTTTCAGTACGAACATCGGTCTTATTCCAGAGTAAAACTTCCTCCAGCCACATATGCTTTACCACATCCAACCTGAGTAGGAATTCACAAGGAACCTCGGAATTTCCGTCGACTCCTATGCCAGATGTTAAATGGGGATTACAAAAAATATCACAAAATCGAAAATATCGGTGGCCTACATATTTTTTAAATAGAAGATAAAGGATAGCAAGAAAAGCATTCCGTTTTTAAGATACCTAATTAACAAGACAAGATTAAAATTTTAATACCCTGTATTTTAAGAACTAGACATTTTTGGACCTATATTAATACAAAGTTTTTTTCATACAAAGCCCTGGGGAATAGCTACTTGAAATATATTAGATTACTTAGGAAACACCCTGTGTACAGGGTGCGCCTCTTATATGTCTGTTCAAACTTTTTGCAACAAAAAAGTTGCGTCGACCCAACGAAAAATAATTTAATACTCGCAAAATGTCGATAAATATCTATTTGTGTGTGCTTATATCTGTAGTCATCATTCAGAAAATACATTAAAAAATATTTTACTGATTTCAATTTTAACACCCTGTATCTGGATCTGCCGTTCGTATATAATTTTTGTGTTTAAGAATTCTTAAAGTTTGTTTACGCATACTTAATTAACACCCTGTAATTTTTAATGTTATTCATTCAATTGCACTGTTTCTGCCGTTACTTGGTGGAATTCCATGATAAATTCAAAGAAAAGTAAAACACACTGTTTACTAATTCCACAATATAGTGGAATTAGTAAACAGTGTGTTTTACCTTTCTTTGAAGTTATTCATTCAGTCTACAATATGAATAGAAAATTGCTACTCTTACCAATCTTTTACATTGCAGTAGATAAGTAGCTCGGTCAGTGCCTCCCTGGTAATTGGTCTGTTAACATTTTCAACCTCGCCTAAACATTACTATTTATTCTACATTTCAGCTATCGTATCAATTTTCGTACAATTAGTTCCCGAATTAGGCTGCGTTACGGCAGCCGCGTTGCTGCACGCACAAATGCTACATAACATTGTGCGTTTGCCGCTAAGATTTTTCGATACCACTCCAATGGGAAGAATCCTATCCCGATTCGCTAAAGATGTAGAAGTAGTGGATGATAGCCTGCCTTGGTATATGAATGACGGCATGTATTGTATATTTGAGGTATCATCGCATTATTTTATTATTATTTTTTCACATTAGTTTCTATGATCTATCCATTTTAAAATGTTAGTAGTATGCATTTCAATGTTGACTAAAGCTTTATAAAAAAATTAGAGGGCAATTGTCAAAAAAGGCTCTAAAGTGTGGGGACCACCGGTGCCTTTCACCGTCATCTCGAATTTAAGGGTGGGTTCAGTTTTTTGCAAATAAAGGGTGTCCCAAAATGAACACACATTTTTATTTGTTAACAAGACACATTTATTTCTTGAAAAATGTCAAAACTTTACTGGGATTAAAAAGAATACATATCACGATTATGTGTGAAACACAATATCCGACAAATGTCCACCGCGGCTTTGCTGGTAGGCCCTTGCCCTTTTGATCATTTCACATATTTGTGGACGAATTTCATTAATTACGCGTCGAATTTCGTTCTTTAAGTCAGGAATTGCGGCTGGTTTATTGGCATAAACACGAGATTTAAGAAAACCCCAGAGAGAGAAGTCGCACGGTGTTATATCGCAGGATCGTGGTGGCCAATTCTGATCACCATTGCGAGATATGACACGACGAGGAAATTTCAGTCGTAACGAGTCCATTGTTTATTGTTTCACGCTCAGTGTGACAGGTCGCTCCGTCCTGTTGAAACCATAAGTTTTCCACATTAATTCGGTCTAATTCAGCCCACAGAAACTCTTCTAACATTGCACGATAACGTTCGCTATTCACTGTTAGTGCAGTGCACCAGACGGTGACTCGTAGAGGATGCATTGGTTTTTCGGGAATAACACGAGGATTCTCTTCCCCCCAAATTCGACAATTCTGCTTATTGACGTATCTATTTAATTGAAAATGTGCCTCATCACTAAACAGGACTTCCTTCGAAAAATTTCCGTCATTTGCCTCGTTTTCCAGAATCCAATTAACAAATTCACGGCGCAACCCATGATCTGCTGGCTTCAATTCTTGGGTCAATTGGATTTTATAGGCATGCAAATGCAAATCTTGTGTAAGAAGGCGACCGACGGCGAATCGACGTACCTGGATTTTCACCAACACTAAACGACACTGCTGCAATATTTTCAATAGATCGAGCAGTACGCGGCCGCCCTGTTGATTTTACGTTTCCAACTGAACCACTTTGCTCAAATTTCTTGATCAATCTTTGCACTGTCGTATGTTTTGGTGCATTATCTCTTCCAAAAACGGCTCGCACTCTACGAACTGTTTCCGCACAACATTCTCCACATTTATAATACGTTTTCACGATAACAACGCGCTGTTCTACCGTGTAGCGTTCCATGGCCATTAATTGCAATAAATTACATGACAGCTATCAAATTTTCAGAAGCCTACTATAACAAAAACGAAAATGCCACGATATTTGAAATGTTCGTACATTTTGGAACATTAATTGAATAAATTTTGCAGAGTACGAGATACTCCATATATTTATAACTTTATTGTCTATCGAGTGGGACAGCTTTTCTAACGTTTTAGACGTTTGAACTAGGGGTGGAACGGATATCAAGCTGGTCTAGCATAAATATCGGTCTATTGCTCCGATTCCAAAAGTTTAATAATATATTTTTCCGTGCTTGGTGTACTGGTGTAGTTGTTAACTGTTTTCCAGTGGAAATTTTCGTGTTTTGTGTGTGCATTAATAGGTCTGTTCCAACCATCAGTCCCTGACAGTTTCAAACTGTCAAATACAATCAACCAGTTGTAGGACTTAACAAGGCATCCTGGGGTTTACATGTAATATTCATCTGGTAGTCTCTATTTCTGATTAAGAACTAGTCCCGGACTGTTGGTTGGAACAAGCCTAAAGCTTATTTATTTTTATATCCCCTAAAATCCTGGTGAAACTTAAAAATGTTTTTGTGTAATCATTTAAAATGAACTGATCATAGATACTATTCACCATTAGAAGGGCACACAGTGTGAAAGTAGAGTGGGGGTAACAACACCGACACTGAGATGATGTTATTACTACAATCATTAGGGATGGCCATTAGTGGTGCCTTTTCAGATGCGTGCGCCGTCGGAGCAATTGCCGGTCAGTGTATTAGGAAGTTTCCATTTTCGTTTGTGTAATCGTAGCCCTAAAAATTCGAACAATTATTGATATATCTTTAAAAATACATCACTTGTGCTGCTTTACATTAACTTCCCGCGATTTGCCCCTCTCAGCGCAAGTAAGGATACGGAGCATGATCCGACATGCGGTCACGCGCTTTCTCAATTGGAGTCCTCTTGACTTTAATTGGCAATAACAGTTATTTCGCCCTAATTAGAGTAAAAAGGTCGTGGAGCCAAATCTTTTGCCATCAGCTCTGGCCTCACCCAACTCGTGTATGAACCAACTCGGGTTCCAGACCGAGATGGTGATTTTGCTAGTTTGTTGGATCTTTTCTTAACTTCAAACCCCGACTTGTACACTGTCACCGTGAAGCCGCCGTTCGGAACGTCTGACCACAACCTTATTTCGGCACTGAACAAACTATCAATTAGTGCCGAACAGGCTCCGAAACCACGCAAGATCTGGCATTATCCATCAGCTAAGTGGGATGACCTAAAGGACCATTTTTTGTTTTTCCTCTGTGCTAGAGAAGTATCGTATGCTATCCTTACTGGCATGGAAGCCATCATCCGTTTCTCAAAAAAGTGCTCTGCAGACGGCAAGCCTTGGTTTACCAAATATTTCAAACGAGCTGTTATATCAAAAAATTATTTCTACCGACAATGGCGTCAAAACCCTACCGCCGAATATCGTACCATCTTTGTTAACGCTCGAAACCAATGCAAGCAAACGATAAACCAAAGCAAAGAAGCACAACCAGAGGATCAAAGACAAACTTCTTGAATATCCTAATGGCTCAAGATTATTTTGGTCGGTAGCTAAGGCCGTCAGTCAGAACTTTACCAAGTCAATCATTCCACCTCTTAACACGTTCTGATGCGACCAAAGCACGGGAAAAAGTAAACTTACTGGCGAACCTATTCTCTTCAAATTCAACGGTTAATTTAAAGCATTCTCATTAAAATGCTTCTTTTTCTATTAAAATTTCACATTTCACTCAAATTTTTAACTTTACATTAATTTCAACACAACTAGCTAGTTCATACCAAGTCTTCAACTTTCACATATTACTGTATCACATTATAAGTTGTACTCATTAGTTTGAGACAACATACATCGCTTTTAAACTGGATGTTAGGTAAGTCCTAAAACTTTATTTTATATTCACTGTTCATTCTCAGTCATGTACTATCCTTTTAGTATCCCCTGATGATGAATGTTTAAGCATTCGAAACATGTTGGGAACTTAAAATTTACTTTAACATTAAACTGTGGAGGAAGACTGCATTGTTTCATTTACATTACATTGACTCCACTGTAAGTATGGACTACTTTTTCAACTATCGAAATAATTATTTCAGTATTTTTTATTTATACTTTTTGCTATTACAGTTCTAATATTTTAGTCAATTGGAAACTTCCTAAGCTCAGACACTATTTTAAAGCAACCGGTAGCGCATTGTGTAGGGATTTTTTACTATTCGCCGCCTGTTTATTGCGTCCACCTAAGCATAACCATTTGTTTGCGGTGCCAACGCCTCTGGTTGGGTACTCAAGTGGCCAGCCTTACTTATCATTTAATAGGACGAGTTTCTGTTTCCATCGAAAAAACGTGAACGTGTTAGATTAAAGAATGGAAACCGAAACTTCCCTAGTTGTGAACGCTTTCGGGCTTTTTTAAAAATAATATTCATAAATAAGCTGTACACTGATGAGTCAAGGCAGTAGCGGGCGCCTTCGGTCATCAAGATCAACGCTTCAGTTTAAAATTAACATTCTAACTGTATGGTTCGCTTTACTGGAGATGAATAATCCAAGATTTTGCTTACTGGTCGCTAGTTATAGCAGAAAGAGTAGTGTTGAGCCTTTCACCTGTCGAGAATTTTTTGGTTAAATGACCGGGTCACTCTCTCAGAATATAATTGCTATTTAAATAAATTGGCATTTTTGTTTTTCAGTTTAATTTTTGTTAGATTAATACCGTTGTTAGTACCAATTTTATTATAAAGGGAAATATACTTAATATACTTTATATGCGGTCAAATTGACGAGTCAATTGGTCAAAACACAACTCTACTAAGATTAAGTAAATACGACGGTAACGCCACTGGATTCTCTCTGGCGGGTACAGGTTTATTTATAATTTTTATGTTTCTATTATTTCTGTGTTCTGGCATTAAGGAATAATGTAGCCTTTGCCGTTGTGAGAGTTATAGACATATAAATAATCGTTTTCCCCTCTAGCTAATTTAGGTTTTCCAAGGCATGTAACAAGTAGGTGGTGCATAGTTATTTAGATGATTTTAGGTTCACCTTGCATTCAGTTCTTAGACACAGGAAAAATATAACTGCTCCTTAGACAAATAAAAGACCTCCCTATGGCTGTTTCATCCACAAATTCACTCATTTTTTTTAGGTAATCGGTACCCTGGTGGTGACCAGCTACACAACCCCGCCATTTATAATAGTAATTATCCCGATTGCTTTGTTGTACTATTTCATCCAGAGATTTTACGTGGCGACCTCTCGCCAACTGAAACGTCTCGAGTCCGTCTCCAGGTCGCCGATTTATTCCCACTTTGGGGAAACTGTCAGTGGGGTGCAGGCCATCAGGGCTTACGGCCAACAAGATAGGTTTATCCACGAATCTGAACACAAAGTGGATTTGAATCAAGTTTGCTACTATCCCAGCATTATATCCAACAGATGGCTGGCTATCAGATTAGAAATGATCGGCAATTTAATTATATTGTTTGCGGCGTTGTTTGCCGTGTTGAGTAAAAACCAATTGCCGGCTCTTGTAGGATTGTCGATTACGTATTGTTTACAGGTAAGTTTTCTTTTTTACGGAGTCATTCAACTTTTTAATTTGCACAAACTTCAGGCCAAATTTTTTATCTGGGATTTTTTAGCGTTCATGTTTTTTGCATTTGAGCGTCCAAAATACAGTGTTATTATTTCACAACTAGCCACTCTTAATAACACTTGATTTAAACTATGCTCGGGACAATCTTTCACGCAGAGATATATACCATCCTCTCGATGGCAAGCATGAGCGAGGTCATGGACTGTCGAGGGCTCTGATAACCAAACCGCCTTGAAAGTAGCCTAGGAGCAGTTTAGCCCTCATATAGGACTGTGCGTACGCACTTGGGAGGCTTGGAGAACGGAGACAGGTTTTCTTGGTCCGAGTTCCTGGACATTGCGGAGTGCAAGGCAACGAGACGGCCAACGATCTCGCCAGACTTAGAGCCGAGGCTCCCTACCTAGGAGCAGAACCAGGAATAGGCATATCTAAACAACAAGCAGTGGCAGCCCTAAGAGAAGAGGCTGTTAACCTTTCCAAGGAGGGATGCCAGCAAACTCTTGGCTGTAGACAGGCTAAAGATTTCATACCTTGGCCTGAAAGGCTAAGCTGGAGTGGATTCTTAACAGAAGTCCTCTGGTTGGACTTCTAACAGGTCACTGCAAGTTGAGGAAGCACCTACATACGATGGGTGTGGAAAAGGATCTGATTTCTCAGGGATGCTTAGAAGATGAGGAGACACCACGGCAATTCCTGTGCGCCTGTAAAGTCTTGGGTAGACTCAGAAGTACAAGTCTTTGGGGCAGTGGTGATTCAACCGGAGGAAGTCAGGATCCTTGTCGGGAATGACGTCCTGAACTTCATGAGAAGGTCGGACAGGTTTGGCAAGAGGCTTATCAGCTGGGGGAAGACTCGGGGGTGAGCAAAAAGGGTCGCCTTTGGTCTACTTGCCAGGTACTACTTCTAAACTATATTCGATTTAACACAATACGTCAAAAGAGAAACTTTACTGCCAATAATAAAAGTTTTTATTATTTGTCCAAACACAGCCAGTTCAACCTGAACTAACCTGGCTTGTCTGGTTGGTTGGAGGCTGTTCCTATGAAGAGTTCACCTGAGGTAAAGTATTTTTCAGGATATTTCGTTTTCAACCTGCGGTGCAGGGTGGGCGTCCTAGTGCAATTATATTTGCATCTACATATTTGTGCGACATAGGTATAGGGAACAGAAGTAATAATATAATTTTTGTATATATTTATTCGAATTTAAAAATTATAATGTAATTATATGAATCTTTAAACACTACTTAATATCCAGCTAATTTTTCCAATTATCTCAACAATTTTCATTCAGAGAAGTGTTTTCTGGCCTAACTTTTGATTTCAGTTCATGCCACACGGATTAAGAACTCAATAATACGTTTGAGGTCCCAGAACTGTATGCAGCCATACATGGTGTCGCAAGTATAATATTCCCTTTTTAGATTGAACGCTTTTAGACCTCACGGAAATCACTTTTTTATAAGAATCTTCAAAATATAAATGTCGTACGCTGACATGTCGTTTTTAATTTCCAATTTCGTGATATTTGAGCCTGGAACCTTATATGATTGATGGCTTGTCCATTACTATCACTCTGTTTTTAAAAATATTTTGTAACAGGCAACTCATGAAATTCTCAAAAAGTTCTGTGGTTATGTCTTCGTGGTAGTCCACACAGGAGTCTTCAATATTATTTGCCGAGAGCCACAAAGTATTTAGAGCCCAATCCGTTTTTGATCCCGCATATCTTTTTGAGGGGGCCCCGGTTCAAAAAATATACCCTAATAATTATATCATTACTGGGATAGGCGGGAACCTAACCTAACCTAATCAACACTACCGGCGTCCACCATTTGTCATTACACTATTGCACGCTTGTTATTGCGATTTATTTTTATTCTATGCATCAAAAGTGTTAACAAAAAGCATATTGTATCCACTTCTCCTCTCGTTTAATATGTCCAAGGCATTTTCGTAGTCAATGCGTTCAATGGCCAGGCTTCTACGCCATATAGAAGTGCAGGGAAGTGAAGTAACATCTTACCAACCAGATTCTTAAGTTTAACATGTGTAGTCTTTGGGGCGGAGCACCCTTTTCATCCTGATGAAATTCGACCTGGCTATTTCTAGGTCTCTTTATTTTTTTGGTGTAGTCATTTGTTGAGTTTATTAATGTTCCGAGGTATCTATACATGAGATCCCCATAAATTTAGATTTCTTGATGTTGCGCAGGGTGGCTAGCTTTGAAATGAAAGCACTGTAGAAGTTTTTAAAGACATAACTGCTAATAATGAATTAATTTGTTTTACTTCACATTACATCAGAATTCAGTGATATTATTTAATGGCTGATAATGAAAAGGCTAGAAAGTAAGTAAATTAAAAATATAAAATAAAACCCATGAAAAAAGCCTTGCTTCCAAGTGAGCCAAGGAATCAAATTTGTTTTTTTCTCCCAATTAAGAAACATCAATCTCTAGGTAAACTGTATTCACAAATATATTAGAAACTGACCAAATGACTCCTATTTATTTCTACCTAAATAGGGGTATTGACACAATGCCGACTGAGCTAGGACCGTCTTCGAAAATACGTAGTATTGAAATATTAAATTTAGCAGCAAATAAATATGAAACTGATGTTTATTTAAGTTTATTAAATTCAAAATATAAAAATAGAATTATGGTCGTACACTTACACTTATAATGCTAAATTATTATATTAATTAATAAATTACCCAACTAAATCTACTTCACTATCACTATCATCATCTAAAGTAATAATAAACCTTTCTGTTGCATTCCTAATACAAATGTAACTTTCTTCTACTTTCTTTACATGTTGTACGCAGTTTTTCCAGTTTACCTCAGAAATTTTTTTAGTTTCATCATGAAATAGAGTTAATACACTAGAATTAAGTGTGGGTGAAATATTATTGCGACGAATTCCAGCTTTAAGTTGGTGCCATATTTGTTCAATAGGGTTACATATACAGTGGTAAGGCGGTAGCCGCAATACTATGTGCCCCATGCTTTTCGCAAGTTCATCGCAGTAATATTCTTTTTGAATAGACATACTTCTAAGCACTTCTAATAAGTCTTTCTTTCTATAGTTTTCACGAAAATATATATCATTATCAAACATATATTCTTGAATTTTGGCTTTAGTGTCTTTTGAAGAAGGAGCTTTGTTTAATTGTCTACTATGATAACTAGCGTTATCCATAACAATGACACTATTTGGTGGAATGTTCTGCAATAATTAAGTTTCAAACCAATTTTCAAATAACTCCGCTGTTGTGTCTTCATGATAGTCAACACATGATTCACTAATATTTTTTGCCGAGAGAGATAGACCATTCGGCACCCACCCATCTTCAGAACCAGCATGTTATTCTTTTTCCACGGTTTGACGGGACACGTGTCACACATTTGCCGCTAGAATCGACCCAACCACTTGACGGGGTGTCGTGGGTGTCAAACCACGTTTCATCTAAATAAATGATCGGCCTACCTTCAGTTCTGTATTCATTTACTTTTGTCAGATATTCCCACCGCCATTCTTGAAGACGCTTGGACTCCATCAAAACCTGCTTTTTATTAATCCTTTTGAACTTAAAGCCCATGTGTTGAAAGCGCTTCCACAATGTCGTTCTTGAGCATTTAATTTCTGTTTCATCTGTTGTCAGCCTTTTCATTAAATTGTCCAACGTTGGTACACTTTGCTCTTCATACATTTTATAAATTTCTCGTCGTATAAGTTCCTCGTCCCCTTGATCCAACGTTCTTGATTTCCCAATATCACTTCTTTTTCTGCGTTCCAAAATTGGCCCTTTATGTAATTTTCCAAACTGTGGAAAAGGATTTTCTTGTAAGTAAAGCCGTTTCCTTTACAACTTCTTTAGGGCACAAATTTCAGCGCGACATTAATGTCAAAAACACATTCTTTATAATCTGTTTGGCATCTGTTGATAAATGCACTCTGTTATTTACTTCAGTTTTGATTGCTTTCACAAATCTCAATAGAACACCAAGGACGAAACATTTTCAAAAAACAAACTAAACTCAACAGTCTACGTTGACAGACTAAAATCAAAAAGGACCCTGGCTTATCCGCATTTTTATTTACCTGAGTACGGTACTTAAAATTTATTACGCCCATATCATTTCACAGAACTGGTTTATTGTTGTTTATTATATTTTGAATACCCTAATAATAGCAGTCATTTAGGTCGGTTTCTTATATTTGTGAACACACTTTACCAAATGAAAAATTAAAATAAGTAAGGGTTTTTAGATCACCCAAACTTTAAACTGGCTAGTGAGAATGACATCAGATGTAGAGACTAACATTGTAGCTGTGGAGCGTATCAAGGAGTACGCTGAGGTGCCTCAAGAAGCTCCCTGGGAAATTCCAAACAAGATCATGCCAAGTTCTTGGCCGGAAACAGGTAATATTTATGAACCTGTCGGCATTTAGTGTATTTAACATTTACTTTTTTCCAGGTGCTGTTACTTTTAAGGATTATTCAGTCAGATACAGGCCCGGCCTGGACTTAGTATTGAAACACGTCAACTTTACTGTTAAGGGCAGCGAAAAGGTGGGCATTGTCGGGAGAACAGGAGCTGGCAAATCGAGTTTGACATTATCGTTATTTAGGTAAGGACTGAGATATGAACATTATTATAAGAACATTCGTTCCTATTGGCAAAGCTGTATTTAAACGACAAAATCAAAAAAATATATAAAATACATACTTACATTTCATGCAGCATAAACATAACAATGCACCGCCAAAAACTGGCCATAGGAAATCCCATGTAAATTTTGCTACCTTCAAATATTAGCTCTCTTATTAATTTTATATCAAAATTATATTAGACTTTTTTGAAGGTCCTTGTATGATGGACTCGCTCACCAAATTTTATTATTTTCTAATTAGCCCTTGCCTCTAAATCCATAATCTCCAGCTCTCGAAGGAGTATTGGATGACTAACACAATTATTTTAATATGTCTTTAATTAATAGTAGAAAATGTTTCTAAATAAGATTTAATGCCTAGTACAGACATAGAAATTAAATATGGAAACTGTTTATAAACAAATATTTTAAACATATGGGAAACTTTTTTTGAAACAACTTGGAATTAATGTTTCCCGTCCATACATCAGTACGAAAAAAAATGTCGAACGGTAACTTTGCACTGGCAGCGGCAGGAATTTGTGCAGGTTACATGTATTTAAATTGTGGGAGTAAAAAAAAAACCGAGGCGTTGGTTTAGTAGCAGGAACATTAAATTCTTCGGCAAGAGTCGTATTCGTCGTCTTCTTATTTCTGTTTTTATCTCATTCGTTCGTATATTCCACCAACACTGCAAAGCATCAAAGCTTTCAATATGTTTTAAGGTAAGGTCCGTTATTCCACATGTTTAAACTTCGGACTCTACAAATATACTGAAATAAAATGACAAGCAATAATCTCTCATCTATTTCGAAACATGTCCACACCTGTAAACTTTGTTTTGTGTTTTCCATTTTCGACAGGAACTCAACATCATTGAATACCTTGATAAACTGCTGACGCAAATCCTATATATTTCCGTGTTTAAAAATTGTTTCGTGACAAAATATTTATAGGTGTGTACTAGGCCTAAGTAAGATCATACAGCTCAGCAAGAAAATGTATTATACAACTGTACAAAGCCTGGATTTTGAAATCCCAGTCTCAGCAACAAAAAGTACTATTTTTCCATAGGGTGATTCACTGATTCTTTTTTCTAATTTCACTCTCAAGAAAATACTTTTTTTCACAAAAGCATTTCTTTATTCTACCAAACTATGCCATTGGAACAAATAATGTCAGGTGTTTACATAAATTGTGAAATCGCACTACTACTTTAGATGACCTGTTATGGATTAACCAATCAATGGCCACATTGACTAACCACACTTAAGGGGGGTCCAGTAACCCGCAACAAACTATTATCCTTTTACTTCAACAATTTTTGCAAAAGGTTGTTCCGTGGGAAGAATACATTTCACCACGAAAATAATCTGTAACTCGACTCACTGTTTAGAAACACTTGGCGCTGCTGGCCCGAAAATACGTGATGAGAATACGTTCCGCCACGGAGTGAAGTATAAAACCTACTGACTCGCCTTTCAACACGTACGCCACGTCCACAACGCTCGCCGGTCGCCGTTTGTCATAATTGGAAAAGCCTTGCCGAATCATGATGTTTACCGCCCGTCAATTGAACTGAAGTCATATATTTACTGTTTACCGGCTAGACGCAAGTTGAAGGTGTATAAAACCGTAAACAAGCTGTGTTATTATGGGTTTTCTATTGTAATATTTTACCGAAAGGATTATTAAATGCGACGTGAATTCGCAGTTAAGTTTTTATAATATGTTAAAAGATGAGTTTTATTTATTTCTTTAGAACAGTAGAACCTAACCCAAATGCGGCTTTGCCGATCATTATTAACTTTTCACTGAAATGCGATTATGGTTTTGGTCTAATTATTAAGTAATATTAGGAGTTTGAATTATGTTAATTAATCTTGAAATGCATATGCATGTTTCCCCAATAACAACCAAATATATTAAAGGGATATAGAGCTTGCTTCTCCTCTGCAAGCGTTTGGTTGATCGGCCATCTTGCAGTCAGATTATCAGTTGGAAAAGGCGAAATTTAAAATCTCATACTGATGAATTTGTTCTTTGGTCAATAGCAACTTTTAACAAGAGTTTGTACAGCTTTTCACAGAGCACATATTTTTCAAAAAATTAAAATTACACTTTGACCAATACTAACCTAACCCAAACTTCGAAAGCAAATCTTCTTTTTCTACATAAACAAATGAAATCATCAACCTAATATCAAAATATCAAATCCTTCAACTACTAAATACTTTTAAAAAACTCATGAAACTTTTATTTCATGCGTTTTATTAATTGTTATATTGTTACTCAGGATTATTGAAGCCTCCGAAGGTCAAATCGTCATAGACGGAGTAAATATATTCAATTTAGGCCTACATACGCTAAGATCGAGATTAACGATTATTCCGCAAGATGCCGTCCTTTTCTCTGGATCGCTCAGAATGAACCTGGATCCATTTGACACACACAGTGACGAGGAAGTTTGGAGGTCTTTAGAACACGCACATCTTAAGGCGTTCGTTAAAGGTAATTATAAGCATAAATAATTTTTAGCAAACGTAGGAACAAAAAAATCATAGTATTATTGGTATAACGATATATTGCCTTGCTTAATAAATATATAATTTTAGTTATTCAGGTATACAGAGTGGCAAAAAAGTCGCACATAATGCCTGTAACTTTTGAATTACCTCGTATACGAAAAAGTGACCTTTATGAAAGTTGTTTTGTAAATTATTCCCCACATTTCTACCTGCATGAAGTTTTTCTGTCATTTCTGGTTTGGTTGCCATAGAGACTAACTTAATTTTTTTAAATGGAACACCTGTCATATGACTGCATATTTGGATTCTACTAGGAAAACTCTGAATTTTTTGTATTTCAAATTTTCACCTATCTGCAAGAGTTTCCGAGATAATGACAGCTCAAAAATGAAAAAGTTCCTAATTATAATAATTATTCCTACCTAATACCCACCAGTTCAGTCAAGGTGTTTTCATGACAGCGACCTAAGAGGTATCAATTTGGAGTTCCTGTTTAATTTTCTGTTGTCTGATTTCTAATTTGTTCACACTATGGTTCATCTGAATGAGAAACAACGAGTCGTAATTTTTATAATGAGCGGTTACGGAAATATGAAGAGATCGCAAGAGGCAAGATCAGGTTTGTCAACTTTTCAATGAATTATATCCAAATAGGCCTCCAATAAATCAGTCAACGGTGTGTCGAGTGGTAAAGAAATTTCGAGAAACGGGCAGTGTTAGGGAAGCCGCTAGATCAGGTCGACCTAACACAATATCCGGGGCAAAGCTTTGGATATCATGCTCTCAATACATGAAAATCCAACACAATCACCCAGGTCTATGGCAATAGATTTTAACGTGTCTCATCAGTCAGTGAAAAATTTGTTTAAGCAGGAGAAGTCGCATCCCTACCAGATAAAGTTGATGCACGAGTTAAACGAGGACGATTTTGATAAAAGAGCTGGATTTCGTGAGCTTATGATAAAAAGATGCAATAACGATAATAACTTTCCATTTTAATGGCATTGTTAATAGACACAATTATCGTTATTGGTCTGGTGAGAATACACACTGGTTCCAGGAAGGTCATACTCAGAGGCCCGAAAAAGTTAGTTAATGTTTGGGCGGGCATAGTTGGTAGGCATATTGTGAGACCTTTTTTCATAGATGGTAATTTGAATGGCGAAAAATATCAGGAATCACATAATTCCTTTTTGCAGAATGGTTTTACCGTGTGTAAATAATGGCAATAAACGAACAGGTATGGTTCCAACAAGATGGAGCA
The DNA here is from genome assembly GCA_963920685.1 of Polydrusus tereticollis. Lineage (NCBI taxonomy): Eukaryota > Metazoa > Arthropoda > Insecta > Coleoptera > Curculionidae > Polydrusus > Polydrusus tereticollis. The sequence goes on from OY987328.1 coordinate 142,745,961, forward strand.
CCTGCGCATTATGCGGCAAATGTTAGACAATACATAAGCGAACAATTTCCAGGACGTTGGATAGGCAGAAGAGGTGCTATTGAATGGTCAGCGCGATCCCCGGACTTAACCCTGCTCGACTTCTTTTTGTGGGGACACTTAAAGAACAAGGTCTACGTTAACCGTCCAAATGACTTAGAATCTTTAAAAGTCAGAATTTTCTAGGCTATTTATTTTGTTATTATAAAGTTTTTTACAATTTTTAATAAATAAAAATTTAAAACACTGAAAATATAGAGTTTTCCCAGTAGAATCCAAATATAATAATAATAATAAGTTTATTTCAAATAGTTACAATATAATAAACATGTTAATATGTTTATAATAATAATAATAATAATAATAATAATAATAATAATAATAATTATGTCATTATTGTAATTTAAGAGAAGAAAAATTACAAAAGTCGAAGTTGAAGTAAAGCTTCCTCACTTAACCTAATATTCCAAACTATGACGTAAGTAGTAATCACTAAGAGAACAATAAATTGATTGAATTTATAAGACACAGAATAACAATAAATTTACAGTTAATGTGCAATAACACGTAATTTACCTAAAAAATAAATAAATATAAGTTGACTATAGCTTCTATTCTTCAATAAACTTATTCATAAATTCCCCAGAAGACGTGCCTGTTAGGGGCAAATCTAATTTACTTAAAAGTATTTTAAATTATAAATATTTAAGAATATTTCTATAAAAAGTTGCGAGTATTCAATAAACGCTACTTTCTTGATGATAGATTATTAAATTTCTGAAAAAGATGAATTATATAATTGATTCACGATAATATTAAATAACATTAATTACCTATAACATTTCCAACAATATTTTTAAAGCGTTTGTTTCCAATATAAATGTTTTTATTTCAATTTCAATTTCAATTTATTCACACACAAATAGTACATAATACAAATACAATTATAAGTAAGTTGTACAATATATTTTATATAATACAGGTTTTTTTATTAGCGCCTAGGTTGTGGGACCTGTCTTTTATACTTTTTAATGAAACCTTTTCAGTGGATCAGGTTTTCAAGATGACCACTATTTTCTGCTAAGCAGAGTGCTAGTCGATCCCTGAACCCGTCTACAATAAAAAAACATATGCAATCATATGCAGGGTGTTCCATTTAAAAAAAGTAAGTTAGTCTCTATGGCAACCAAACGAGAAATGACAGAAAAAATTTATGCAGGTAGAAATGTGGGGAATAATTTACTGAACAACTTTCATAAAGGTCACTTTATCGTATACGAAGTACCTAATTGAAAAGTTACAGGCATTATGCGCGACTTTTTTGCCACTCTGCATAAAAGCTAAAGCAGAATTATTTTGATAATTCACCTCACTTTTATTGAACCAATCAAAACGCTCATTTTCATAGCAACCACCTTGGTAACGGTCGTCTTACCCGATAAGACTACCGCTAGCTCGAAAAGACGCTTTCGAAAAGACGCTTGTAGCTTTTTTACTTAAATAAAAAATTAGTAACACCTCTAACTTGTATATTTACCTTTATCAGACGGCCTTCATTTTTATGTTCAGTAAATTATCCAATAAAATACACCTCTAGAGGCGGTTTCTTATCTTCATACCTTCGTTTTCCACTCGAAACTCGATTTTCCAAGAAAATTTTCACTCAATGTAATTTTTACTTATAATCAAAGATAAGACCCTCGAGCTAAAGCTCTCGGGATCATATCAGATTATAAGTAAAAATTACATTTCGTAAAAATTTGTCAGAAATTCGATTTCTTGTTAAAAACATCGGTATTACCGATAAGACGCCTCCTCTATAGGTATGTTACTGTTGAAAACTCTGTTCCTTCTCATCTAACATATTTGGGACTAAAGAATCTAAGTTCGAAATATGGTTTAATAAAATTTTTATTTTCTTCGCGTTTTCCAGGCTTATCTTTAACTTCATTCATATTATTAGAGTGTCTTTAAATTACGTTTAGTGTAATTTTGGAGTATTTGTGTTTTGCAGCCATACAAAAATGTTTCTACTTCTAAATCAGAATTTGTTATTACAGGTCCAGGAGAATATTTTAATTTAAACAATGTAACTTTTTGCAGATCATTAATTTTAAACTAGCATTCGGGTAGCTCTGACGTCAGAGTCCTTGTATTCTCGGTGTTATTGGTTATACCCGCTTCGTCTAAAAACGGCCTTACATGGCGGTATACCAACCGCGCTGCATGAACGACGGCCTACCCGCAGCGGTCCACTATCATAATAGCATGTAAAAATGTGGCACCGCATAAAGGCTTACAGTTACTCTGATCGTTGTCCCTCGTATCAAAAGAAAAATATGCGGAAATTCTTTGGTCCCATGTTAGCGTGTTGATTGGCTACAACTTAACAAAACCCTTATTTCATAGGTTTATCAGCTGGTCTTAATCACGAAGTCAATGAGGGAGGCGAAAACTTGTCAGTCGGCCAACGGCAGCTGATCTGCCTCGCCAGAGCCCTCCTGAGAAAAACGAAAGTACTTATTCTGGACGAAGCAACCGCGGCAGTTGATTTAGAGACTGACGATCTTATTCAAAGAACAATCAGAACCGAATTTAAAGAATGCACAGTGTTAACTATAGCGCACAGACTTAACACCATCATGGACTCTGACCGGGTCATAGTTTTAGATAAGGGTATGGTGGTGGAATTTGACACGCCGGCTAACCTACTCACTAGGCACGAAAGTATATTTTATGGCATGTGTAAAGACGCTGGTCTTGCGTAAGTTTTTATGGCTTTAGTGCTTTAAGCAGAACCAAGTTACAATGTCCATTAATAGTCAGTTTGAGATTATACTGATAAGAGTCTATTGAAATGGTAATTAGTCTTTTTTGGATGTTACAAATAGTTATTTAGTCGTTTAGTACGTGAAAACAAAATAGTCATTTTATTCAGTGCTTTTTCTACAACTACTGTAAAAAGAGCAAGCGTTATCTATACTGAAAACATAATATTATTCTCAGTGACGTAACATTCGAAATAAATTGTTTGCTACAAAAATTTTGTATTTTACAATCTAGATCTCACTGTTTATAGTAGCTATGCATACGAATCATAGGTATGGCTTTGGGCAACAGGTACCTATTTTAACAGTATAATAAAATAGTCTACTTCGCAATCTAAACTTAGTGTTAAAAAGAAGTTTCTTTTCTACAGTAAGTTGTAAAAAAACAAAGAATGAAAAGTGTTTTTTGACACAATCTATGAGTGCATAGCAGTCTGAAAATTTATTTTTCAAATTCTTTCTCGGGTGCTTTTATTGAATTTTAAAAGAAATATTTATTTTTCTTTTGAAATTCGTTAAATTCTTGATAGTTTAGTCCGTACTTTTTAGATTTTCTTTTTCCTGTAGGGCATTTAATTTAAGATTCTTTAAAAAATCACTATTTTTGATGGTAATGTATTTTAGTTATAAACATAGAGCTAAGTTTTTGTTGAGTTTTACGTAAGTCTACTATTAGGGATATTTTTTATTCTTGACAGACACACTTTTCCGGTATTCCTAAAGAAATAATAAGTTTGGCAAATCATCATTACTTATGGGTTACTTCAAGTTATTATAGGTAACAAACCTAACTGTCTGTCCTACTACGGTGTGACCACGTGGCAACAATGTCATCCAAAATTTATGGTGATGATTGTCAAGCTTGGCTAATGCTGGTTTTACTCTGAGAGTTTTTTCGTAAATTTTATTCACAAACGTCTTTGCGATTTTCTTCATCGATTTGTGTTGACTTTACTCAGGTCATGGAAGTTATTGTCAATCCAATTGGTTATTAATACTTTTACCGTACAATGTACAATCTCATTTTTCTCCGGGAACAATGTTGATTAAAACACTTTGGTGATATTTCTGCTCGAAAATAATTTAATACTAAAAATATTTAAATTTATTTATATAGTACAAGGTCATAATATGACATTTTATTGAACACTGAGGTTAGTCGATTGACAAAAATGACACACAAAATTAATATAATTTGTCACAAATAGTTTTCAAGGCATGTTTTGATAATATTGAAAATTAATTGGTCACGAAAAAGTTTAAAGCCGAACGCTGGGTCTGACATGTCAAAGTCAAGATGCTTGTTAAATGTTGTTATTTTATGCATTCCGTTCACATATAGACATATAGACTAAACCAAAACAACGTTCCATGCGTGACCGTCGATCTCCAGGTGGACAGCGCGGTCCTTATTGGTCAATTCGGAGGAGACGGCTCGTGCTCAGCGGTACATCAATATCCAATACGATAAAGCAACAATGTGCGTGATTTTATTTACGCTTAGTCTATATGTGAGATAAATGGACTTTAGACAGAAGACAGACAAATAAATCTTACATTCATCATAAAGGGCCGTCGCAGGCAGGGTCGGCGCTAGGATTTTCGGGCCCCGTGTAAGCGTTCTAAGCCCCCCCTCTCCCCAATCCTATAACAGTTATAAATTACAGGTATGCTATTAGGTTTTAAACTCTCTTATTCTCTCTTAATCAAAAGGACAATGACAATAAAATTAGGAATTGGTTGTCTAAGAACGCTGAGGCCCTTTTATTGTTCAAAATTATAGGTGTAATTCTCGAGGTACGAGGGCAAGGTAAAAAGTTCTTGATCTGGCAGCGAAACTCTTTGTTTTATGTATTTATTTTTCTTTATAGTCCATCGAGTAACATCACAAAAAATAATTCATTGCTGGCAATGCAATTTCTATGCTAGGCCGACAACTTTTCACCGTGCCTTCGGAAAACCAGCGTAAGTCTAGAAGAAACCGTTGTTATTTGCTTTTTTTATCTTGTTGCTTTATTCTCGTTTATATATCGAATTTGTTATTTTTTTAGTTTTCATGTTTGTAGAGTTACTGTATGACGTCAGTATTCAATACATTTATGTATAATTTAAGTAAAATATATCAGGTGATTGGTTTTATAAATCCCGTAGATTTTACAAAGAAACAATAATAGGTACCTCTTAAGTTAATATATAAGTTTCAAAACTGTCTCATTTTTTGAATACATTTTTACATACTTAATTTAAAAATTTTTTATCCCTTTATAGTTTGCCTTTTTTATAAGTCGTACTTAAGTAGAAACTGAGTTACTTAATAAATAGCACTTTATACATACTTAAATATACTTTTTCTACTTAACAATTATGTCAACACTTGCCTTATCAAAACCTGTATTGTGATGTTAATGTAATAAAAATAATGATGTTATGTTAAGTTAGTCGCAGAAGTATTTACTAGATTTTTCATGTTTCTTACTGAAAAGATTATATATTGAAAATTGTAATAAATATATAGATGTTTGAAATGCTTCATGTCTAGAGGTTGATTTATTTAATTTCCTAAGCTTACATTTCCTTTTAAAAGTAAACCCATGGCACCTACTTTATTGACGATCAATACATCATCCCTTTGGCCCCAAAGAAAAAAACAGGGGGATTCAAATCTGGCGAGCGAGAAGGTAAATTCTGCAGGCTATCAACAATAATAAATTAAACTGTTTTTAGATGACAATAATAATTAATTTAATCTTTAAGTACAAAAATATCAGAATTTATTGCTGGTCGTTGAAGAGAAAAAGGAATCTAATTTCAAAATCGGTAAGAGATAGGGAAATAATAAGGAAAGTAAGTTGTTAAGAAACTACTAGAGTTTGTAAAAATAAGTTTATATACAGGGTATTCCATTTAAAATATCAAAGTTGATAGCAGACAAAGAACGGAAAGAAGGGGGTTTCTTGTGATTTAATGGGTTGGTTGGGGGGTTTGAGGAAATTCTTCAACTTCCGGGAAGTAGGTTTCGTCGTATTCCTTGAAATTTTTTGAAAAAAGTAAAATGTCAATGGACTCTCTATCTTGCGGTACTTTTGATCAACCCTGTATATACTCAAAATACCCAATTTAATATACAAACATTTCAAATTTCCCGCTCTTCATCAATCCTTTCTCTTCCGAAAACGCACGATGTGTCGCGAAGGAATCGGCGGCAATGCCCGATTTTTCAACGGACGTTCTTTTTTGGTTTGCGCAAGCAAGCTGTTGTTGCCGCGTGAAAAATACCTGGAAAAAAGCAACAATTTTAATTTTTCCAAGCAATGGCGGAGTCAATCGACGATCTTTTCGAGTGCTTCGACCAAGCTGGTGAAGAGGAAACCAAACAGGAGGAGGAAAGGGGTTCAGCAAACGAGGAAATCGACAAAAGGTTTGTGAGAATTACCTTAACCTCAAAAACACGTTAATATGGTGGTTTTTCGTTGCATAGAATCTCGAGAGTCAGCATTAAAGGTGTAAAAAGGGATATTGAGGAGGATGGTGAGGTCGTTGCGAAGAAGATTAAGCCCGACGATGTGAATGTGGATGATATCAAGTAAGTACCTATGTACAAGATGCAATTTTACCTTTTTTTGCCTTCAAGGCGTCCATTTTTTTACCTTTTTTTTCTGCTTTAGTCACGCTTTTTCAACAAGGTTGATAATATTGCCACATCTTTGCTTAACACGCGATTTTGCAGCGCATTCATAAAGCGGTTATTTATTGGAAAAACTCATATTTGTGTATTACCGAAAATTGCGCCAAAATTTGGCTAATGCTTACATCTTGAGAGTGTAACTAAATTTGTAACAATGAAAATCTAGGTACCTACCTATTGTATTTTTCGAATTAACCATCTACTAAGTGTCCTTGTAGTTTCTAAATAATATACCTAGTAGTCAAATAAAGGAGTTTTCCGAGAAATCATGGCTTTAGCCAATCACATTATAGGTATCTGCCATAGGTGAATTTGCGAGACCACCCAAGGTTGGGCATTTATTTAACACTATTTGAGATTGAGAATGATGACAGAAAGGGAAACCCTTTTAATGCCCAGTATTGTATATGTAATGGTTTACTTCAATCTTCAGTTTAATTGGTTAATTGGAGAAATTGCCATTGGCCAATCAGAACCTAAATACCGGGCATACAGTACTCAAATGTTTTTGTCAACTTGGCAATACTTGTCGCCTGTCACATTTTGCCCATAGTTATAAATAAAAGTGCAAATTGCTTTTATCCAAATTTTTATTCAACCAGGCACCAACTGAAAAAAAAAGGTCAGCATACCTACATAGGTATTGCACATTTTTTTTGAATACCTATGAAACTATTGCAGGATATTTTTTTTACTTCAATTTTAATAAACCTTACAAAAAGTATTGTTGTAAACTTATTACTTTGTGGTGCATCATAAACCCACACCTTAATCATTAAAAATGTATAAATTTCTATACATTATCTATCTTTTTAGTACCTAGGTACTGATTATTGGCATGAAGTGAGTATGCAGTGTGATATCATTTACAGATTTATGAAAGGTAAAAAAAATAATATACTTTTTTGTCATTGTGGCAATGATGACTAGGTACTTATACTTATGGAGACTTAATAATTAAGTAGGTATAATATAAGAGGTAGACAAAGTTATTCGAGAAGTTATTATATAAAATAAAATACAAGAAAGAAATTAATGTTTATTTTTAATAGAACACACACTTTGTTTTTAAAAAAGTTGCTACTTAAATGCACCCACTATCTGATATAGTAATAAGTAAATAGGTATTCAGTTTGGGTTGTCTTGACTCTTAAAAAATATCCTATATTTTCATTAATAACATGCTTCGTGTCTTGCAATTGTCCAGTGAATACTAATTTTGTTATTTGATTTTGTTACAGTGAAAGGAAGGCCTATGATAGTACTATGTCCTTTACTTTGTTCATAAAGCATTATTCTCTGATAACTTTGTGTAATTTTTTTCCGATTACATCCCGTTTGTCAGAATTTAACCTATAAGATATAAGCACACTTTTTAATGGATATGAAAACAATATAAACTGGTAAAAGTTTTACACTACTGCAATTAATTTTCTTCTTAAAAGCATTTAAGTGTTTTTTCTGGCCTGCATCCATCTTTTTCCTGGCATTTTATGAGAACATGATTTAATTTGACTCAAGTATTCTTTTTTTAACTAAAAATTAGAACAAAATGTGTTAAGTAGGACTGGGCGATTATGAATTTTCACAATCGATTGTCGATTGTTAAAAATAATCGATTATTTCGATTAAATCGATTAATCGAGAAACAATCGATGGGCAACAACTAAAAATCTTCTGGCAAGATCTAGGTCTGAGGTTGCCACGTGGCAACCTTACGTAGGTACCTTACAGCAAACAATCAAAGTAAAAACGTGTTTTGAACGTTCATTTTCTTTTTCATTTAAGTTTATTACAACATTTAAACTGGTAAATCTCTAGTCATCCTCAGAACTACACTCATCAGCAAAAAAAACCGGACAAGGAAAATTATTACCAACTTTGATATTAAATAACTTTTCTGATTTTAAAATATGTTTAATGAAATTTTCGGAAGATGGTAGCCACATGTCTTAAGATTATTACCCGCTTTTCGATTTAAGAAAAATGTTGACATGTGTGATATTATACCGAGGGCAACAAATGATACTTTTTTTGCCTTACGTTCTTAACACCCTGTGGAAAAAGTAGGCGGTGCGATGATATTGCAGTGCATTTCATATGGAAGTCGCATGTTTTCTTAACGTTTTGTTTTTTGATTCGTCCCAATAACTCTTCTTTTTAAAAAGATATAATCTTTTTAAAAAATACTTGAAAATAAAATATAATTTTTTTAATAAATACACAAACAAAATTTAACAAAATAAGTAACAGAAATTAATAGCGTGTATTGCCCCCACGAGCTCGAATTACATCTCTCATACGGCGTGGTAAACTTTGAACACAGTTAGCAATTTTTTCTTGAGAAATATTGTTCCATTCTTCCAAAAGAGCAATTTGCAAGCTAGGGATGGTTTCGGGAGCTGGTTCCCGTTTTCGAATTCGTCTCCCCAATATATCCCAAACATGCTCAATGGGATTAAGATCCGGGCTACGGGCTGGCCACTGAAACCGCTGAATGTTAACTTCGTTCAGATATTCGTTTACCACCCGTGCCACATGTGGTGTTGCATTGTCATGCATTAGACAAAAGTTGGCTCCAATATAGTGAGCAAATGGAACGACATGTTCTGCTAAACACTCATTAATATAGCGGTCAGCAGTCATAGCACCATTTAGGATTAGAACGAGCTCGGTACGTTCGTTAGATGATACTCCAGCCCATACCATTATACTTCCACCTCCATATGGTACTCGTGGAGAGATGCAGCATTGCGCAAATCGTTCCCCTTGTCTTCTCCATACACGCTCGCGTCCGTCTGGTGAACGTAAGGAAAAACGGGATTCATCTGTAAACAGTACTCGGCCCCATTGTTCGACTGTCCAATTAATATGTTCGCGAGCGAAATGCAAACGGGCAGTACGGTGGGCTGGGGAAAGAGCTGGACATGCAGCTGGTCTCCTTGAGTTCAATGCTTGTTCACCCAGTCTACGGCGGATGGTATCTGAGGAAATATAAGTGCCACGAATATTTCTTAATTGACGACTAATGGCTGAAGATGGTAAACCGCGATCGCGTAGTGCCGTTAACGCCATGAAACGATCATCATGCATATTTGTCTTACGTTTTCTTCCTGATCCTTGACGCCTAGAATACTCCCCAGTTTGTCGAAAGCGGCTGATTGCATCGTGTACGGTACTCTTAGCCTCACCCAAGACGTTAGCGATATATCGTATGTTTCGGCCATCGTCGTTTAGTGCCACAGCACGGACAACATCTTCTGTGCGCATGTTTCGACAATATTTCAAGCTTGACACTGACAATGAAATAAAACGCTAGTTGCTAGGCAACTTATCACGTTAATTTTTTGGTTTTTCATTAACATTGGAAAATTTAAAATGATTTTTTAAAAAGATTATATCTTTTTAAAAAGAAGAGTTATTGGGACGAATCAAAAAACAAAACGTTAAGAAAACATGCGACTTCCATATGAAATGCACTGCAATATCATCGCACCGCCTACTTTTTCCACAGGGTGTTAAGAACGTAAGGCAAAAAAAGTATCATTTGTTGCCCTCGGTATAATATCACACATGTCAACATTTTTCTTAAATCGAAAAGCGGGTAATAATCTTAAGACATGTGGCTACCATCTTCCGAAAATTTCATTAAACATATTTTAAAATCAGAAAAGTTATTTAATATCAAAGTTGGTAATAATTTTCCTTGTCCGGTTTTTTTTGCTGATGAGTGTATATTCACCTGAATACTGAATACTATTCACCTGATGACGACTTAAGATTTTTACCAGTTGACACGTTGTCATCAAAATAAATAAAGGCAATGGAAGTCCAAAATAGTCCCTAACCTTCAAACATAATAATAATTATATTATGCAGTATTTCTAACTTTTGGGAGAGCAATATATCTTTTTGAATTTTGTAATTTATTTATAATGTACTCTATCCAAAATTGCTAAAAAGGAAGTTTCTTTTCTGCAAATTTTGATGTTGAAAAAAATATGAATAAATAAATTGTAAAAACAAATTAGGTATCCATTTTTTTTTACTTGCATGGTCTATACCATTATGATTTAATTTTTTGCTAAATTTTTTATATTTGCCTCACTTGGTTAGCTTGGTTCTTTTCGAGGTTCTTTTATTACTTTGTTTTCTTTCAAAAATTCCAGCAAACAGTAAATATAATACGGGCACGCACAAATTTTATTTTAACGTTATATTACTGTTTTTTCTTCAAGAAAAAAAAAAGCATAATAATATATTATGTTTATACAGGGTCGTTGGTATATGGAAACGGTCTATTATTTCTTAAAGCACAACAGCTAGCAAAAAATATTCCAGATAAAAGTTTTAGGGTTTTTTATAGTCTATTAGAACTTTAAAAAATTAAGTATACAGGATGAGTCAGAAAGCCGTAGAGAAATAAAGTAACTTTTTTTTATTGGAACGCCCTCTATCTTAGAATATTTTTGGATTTTACGTAAAATTATAATTATTTTTTATTAAGTGCGTTATTAGTCTAAACTCTAAACCAAATAGTCTCAAAAATAACATTTTTGAATTTTGGCAGCTTCTAGCTTTCTAACGGTACGTCTTAGAGTAAAACGGCTTAAATGTACCTATCTTAGTTTTTAACTATCTTTCTAAACGTGTCAACTTCCGGTTAAACCGGATGTAGCTCAAAAGCCGGAAATATAGTACTTCCGGTTTAACGGAAGTTGGTATTTTTGAGAAGATAATAAAAAAGTAAGGTAGGGACATGTAAGCCGTTTTGCTCTGTGGCGTACCGTTAGATAGCTAGAAGCTGTCAAGTTCAAAAATGCCATTTTTCAAAAGTCGATATCTCGGAAACTATTAGGTTTAGACTGATAATGCACTTAATAAAAAATAATTGTAATTTTATGTAAAATCTAAAAATATAAGGTGTTCCATTTAAAAAAAAAGTAACTTTATTTCTCTACGGCTTTCTGACTCATTCTGTATACTTATCTTTTTTTAATTCAGACTTTACAAAACCATACAACTTTTGTCTTGAGTATTTTTTGTTAGCCGTTTTATTTTAAGAAATAATCGACCGTTTCCATACATACCAACGACCCTGTATATAGGTATATTAGATAGTTTATTCCAACAGGAGAATTTGCTTAGCAGGCTGCTCACTAGGATTATGAAAATTCATATTAGATTAGGTAATCGAAAAATAATCGATCAATCGATTTTTAAAATTTTCACAATCGATTAATTGATAATCTTGCCCACCCCTAGTGTTAAGTAGGTACATATTACGTCGCATAAACATTAAGAAATAAACCTTTTCCTTACCATAGTTGGTGTTAACTTTACAAAAATACAATTTTTATCCATTAATGGGACAAAGATTGAAAGAAATGTGATGGCATTGACGTATATTTCGAACAATAAAAGAAACGGTCAAAGCCAAAGATATGTCCCAGTGTAAACCTCCCATGAAATTGACCAACGGGGGTGAAGGAGGATTTTTTTCTCTGTGAACATTGTCAATCCCCAATATACAAAGATAACAAAAATATACCATTCTACTCAATTGTTTGTTTTAACAAATTCTATTTCTTTGAACTAACAGAATGTGTCTGTCTACATATTAATTGACTTTCATAGTTTTGAGGAACTCAAGAACAGAATTGTAGTACACAGTATTGACACTCTTGATTCCTGTACACATGAAGTTGCTTGCCCTCCTGGACAAAACTACGCTCCTTTACAACCAAGGGACGGAGAGCCAGCGAAAGTTTACCCTTTCTCTCTTGATCCCTTCCAGAAAGAATCTATTTTGTGTGTTGATAATAATCAATCTGTGTTGGTATCGGCTCATACATCGGCTGGCAAAACAGTTGTTGCAGAGTAAGTTTAAATAGAATTTGTTGTTGGTTGTAGATTTTTTGCTATTTGAACAAATTTAGGAAAACAAAAGGATGCAAATTATAGTTTAGACAAATTCTAGTAATTAAGTTTGTCAATTTAGTTCAGGTAAGACCTGTCTTATGTCTTTTCTGACTGAGCCACTGAATAAATTAGCCAATACATTAAAACATAAATTTGAATATTCCATAATAACTAGTGTGAAATTTATACAAATGTCATTTTCTCCCGTACACGAAAAATTGAAATATTCTGTTTGGTTTGAGACCACAAAGAAAAGTCGTTTATTTCGAAATAAATTCCTTTGCCCTTTAATTAGGTGTCAAAGGACGGTAAATGTCCTTTAAAACCAAACGATACCTTAGAAAAACTAAACATTCAACAAAATAAAAACATGTTACCTATACCTAACATAATATCCCATCTAAGGCTTAGATTAAAAATGTAGTATTACTTTTTTTCTAGGTGTATGTGTTGTTGCGTGTTGGCAATAATTAAAATATACGGGTGAATCCCCGATTTCGGTCAACTCCCCCCAACCCATTAGATCGGCATGCATTTATTGCTCGATTTGACCATTTTCGAAGGGGTTGAAAATGTTTTTCACGTGTAGCTCAGTTCCTGTTGATTTCGCGATGAGAAATGAAGAGAGTAATATGGTTGAGAATAGAATTTCCTACAATATTGTGCTTTTAAGAATTTTCAATATTTTTATTATTTATGAAGTTATTGCTTAATTTGACTACTCGGGTTCTTGAATTTATTTTTACGTCAAGATTTTATCCTTTGACATCTGTTATTCATTATGTACTGTTTGGGTATTATCGTTTACAGAAATTTTGATATCGTCTCTTGCCTTAAATAATTTTGGTTTGTGCGTTTTCTTTTAAAAGTTTTTGTCTGCAAAGTTTTGGCGCCTCTTTCTATTATATTTCATATTGTGCCTCTTCACTATGGATTTGGATTGGGACCAACAGGGAGCCAGTCTTTTGGTAGTTTGTATGTCGTGTCTTGTCTAGATCTCGTATGTGAGTCTGTGATTAGTGGGTTTGTCGATACGTCAGTGCGTCGGTAAAAAAAGCCTTTAATAATTTTCAAGAAAAACTCGTTTATCGTCTGCATTTGAAAGTCACGGTGAAGTACTCTGTTGGATGTATATCTAGGTACGTCCGCGATAGTTTTTAACGCTCTGTTCTGAATTACCTGGAACTTATTAAGCTCCGTTCTGCATACTTGAGAACTGGCCTGACCAATACCTTGTATAGGTTGACCTTAGTCCCATTTGAAAGTCTACTCCGCCTGTGAAGCAGAGGGTAGATAGAGCCTAATTGACGCAATGCAAGCTTTACTCTATTAATTGAATTGAGCCTCCAGTTAAGCCTTCGATCAAATATAAGTCCCAGGTATCTTACCTCCTGGCACCAGTTCACTTGAACTCCAATAACCCGAAGCCTTGTTTCAGGCCTGCGCACGGTGCTTTTTGAAAAAAGATTTTCGTCTTGGCGGGATTCAGGCGAATCTTCCAAGCCGAAAGCCATTTTTCCAGCTCGATTACATGACGCTGCATCCGACTGACGACAATGCGCGGTGATTTAGAAGTCGAAGTAATTGCTGTATCGTCAGCGAAAAGATAGAGCTGCGTAAATCTATCTCGCGGAATATCATGAGTATAAATATTATACAACATCGGAGAGAGAGGTGAGCCTTGCGGCACTCCCGCCCTGATGCGTTTATTCGAAGAAAGTGCGTTCTCTGACGTGACCGCAAAACTTCTATTCTCCAAAAAAGAAGCTACTACCTTGACTAAGTAGTTCGGAGTTCCGAGCCTTATCAACTTAAACAAGAGACCATTGTGCCAGACCTTGTCGAATGCTTTGCTCACGTCAAAGAAAATCGCTCCCTTGTGCGCCCTTTTATTGAAACCTTTGACTATATTCGATGTCAGTCGCGTCGTCTGCCTGACTGTGCAATGTTCAGGCCGGAACCCAAACTGTTCGGCAGGCAGAACGTTTCGTGTAAGCACAAAGTCATTGATTCTACTTAAAATTAGCTTTTCAGTGATTTTCCCTAGGATCGACAGCAGACTAATCGGCCTATAGCTAGCCGGCACCGTAGCAATTTGATTAATTTCGCAGAGGTTGAAAATTATTTTCATATGTAGCTGGGTTCCTGTTGATTTCGCGACGAAAAGTGAAGATAGTAAAATGGTTGAGAATAAAATTCTCTATAATATTGACCTTTTAAGAATTTTCAATATTTTTATTATTTGTGGAGTTATTGCTCGATTTGACTAATTTCGAAAGGGTTGAAAATTATTTTCACATGTAGCTGGGCTCCTGTTGATTTCGCGACGAAAAGTGAAGATAGTAAATTAGGTTGTAGATAGGTTGCATTGTAAATTTCAGGTAAACTGCAATGATAGTTTTTAATGCCGTATTTTAGATACTTAAGACCTACACACCCCGAATCGGTCCTAAATTAGGGTCACCCTAATTTGCATAGAATAGAAAGACGACTTTGGTGTAAGGTAACAACGGCGTTACTACAGGTAGTTTATTAGAATAATAAATATAATAATAATTGCATGAAAGCTCGCCTCGCGCTTTTTATATGTTTATCCTGCCATATTTTACCAACGGTATATCCTTCATTTAACCAAGTTTCGTCCATATAATAGATATTCCTGTTTTCCCTTCGAAACTGTCTATCTGCCCTCAAATATCGTTATTGCCAGCAGATTATTTCGTCTTTTTCTATTAAAAGTGATTTTCTGTTTTGAATTTTTTCATAACAATAAATTCATTTCCTATAAAGTTTTTCATAGTTTCTTCTTACTCATGGGTAGAATGAAATCATCCTTTTTCATTTCAGACATTGTTTTGTCCAAGGGAGGTATTTCTTGTTTTCAGTAAAACGAGGGTATGATTTTTCTGATGACAGTCTTTCATCCTCATTTATTACAGTTTCTTTTCTTCCTGTATTTTACTTTGGTGACCTGATGGGGTCGCGTTTGTCCTCCAGTCGGTATATTGTTGAATGTCCGACTCCAGTCATATTCGAGAACATTTAAACTATTTTTGCAACCCCGAATGTTAAATTTTGGTGGCGAAGAGTGTTGAACACATTGAGAATAATAATTTTCTCATTTTAGAAAGCGCAGTTTTACTAATCCGTTTCTCAGCAACAAATTCAGAAACACTAGCCATTTCCAAGAGCTGCCGGAAAGTAACTAAACATTTCAAATTTTTGAAACAGTGAGGCTCAGGTAGGTTACCTACCTAACCGATCTCGGGACCCCTGACAATAAACATAATTAAATAATAATAATTGGACTACACCTATGGAATACGGCGAGGACCACTGGGTTTTATAGTTCATTAATAATTTATTACTCTCTCGCATTAAGCAACATACTATAGCCTAATTTTTTCTAAGATTATTTCTTACTTTCTATATTTTTGTTTAATATGAGTTAGACTTTAATAAATTATTTTGTATTTAGTAAATTAGTTTTAGTTGTTCTAGTCCTTATATAAATATAATATTAATAAGCACTTATTAAAGCTTCAAAATAGCGATACCTACTACCAGTACTGCAGTACCACAATATTTACAATTAATTTCAGAACATTTTTTAAATTATCTAAAACCACAGACATTTTTTTTCTCTAATCATAATTGTTTTTTTATTGCTAGTAATTATGTTTGTGGTATCTGAATACCTAGATAGCGACTACTTACTAACTGGTATGTAATTTTTATTTCTGTCAGCTATAATAATAATGCCAACGCCGATTTTATTCTGTAATGATAATGTGGATATTATTCAAATATAAAAAAAAAAAATAATTTTAAATAAAAGTTATTTAAAAAAAAATCGAAAAATATCTTTAATCTTTGGCATCCTCTATGGCCTATGATGAACTAATTTTAAATATCTACTAATATTTTTATATAAGGAATTGTGGTTTTGCCTGTGACCTGTGTAACCATTATTTATCGAACACTACTATTTTTGTTCAGATAGCAATAAAATCTATTGGATGAGTTTTATATTTTATCAGTTCCCCTTGGTATTTTAGTGTAAACAATTTCTTACTTTTAGATATGCAGTCGCTAAGTCCTTAAAAAACAAACAAAGAGTAATTTATACTACCCCAATTAAAGCTCTGTCAAATCAGAAATATCGAGAATTTTTGGAGGAATTTAAAGATGTTGGTCTAGTCACTGGAGACGTCACTATTAATCCTAGCGCATCTTGTCTTATAATGACCACAGAGGTATGACATTTAAATTGTTAATGAGAGAAGCCGGATTGTCAGACATAAAAAAATTTTAGATTCTCAGAAATATGCTGTACAGAGGTTCAGAAATAATGCGTGAAGTGGGTTGGGTAATATTCGACGAAATTCATTACATGCGTGACAAAGAGCGAGGTGTGGTATGGGAGGAAACGCTCATCTTGCTTCCACATAATGTCCATTTTGTATTTTTGTCTGCGACCATTCCAAATGCCCGACAATTTGTGGAATGGGTTAGCCACTTGCACCAGCAGCCTTGCCATGTCGTGTACACTGACTATAGGCCTACACCTTTGCAACATTTTATTTACCCGGCTGGCGGGTCTGGTATTCATATGGTCGTAGATGAATCGGTAAGATATGAGTTTTTACTATATGGATAGCGAGGGGTGTCTCACGATACGAAATTGTGTACACCTATGTCCTAATTTGCTAAATATTTTGAATTACAATATCATATCTGGCAACAGGAAACAGTTACAGAAGTTTACTGAGATATTTTTGTGTGTCGAGGTCTGCAACTTCGTTTGCTCCAAAACATTCAATCCCCATATTATCTTGTATGATTTTAAGGGCCGCATCCCTTGCTTGCTTGTTTTTGTAAAGTGAAATTTTTGTGTTCCAAAGACACGGTTTGTCTCGATATTCTTGCACATATTTAACGGTTGTCTCTTCAGTCCAACGAGACGACATTGCAACGTGATGCACTGCGCTGCTATTCATAACTAAAACCCTACTATAGTATTTTCAGCCAGTAAACCTGCAAGATGGCGGCGGGCAAATCATGTCAGTGCTCTCAAATCACGTTTAAACGAAGATAAAAAGTTACTAGGATTTCACACCAAAAATTATTAAAATTAAAATCCAAACATAAACGAAACCAACTTTTATTAGGTACCTAGATCGTATATCTATCATGTTTCCTCGTGTTGAGTTAAATACATGCAAGAGAGAGACACACGCCGGTGCTAACTAACACGAACCATTATACGATCACAGGCCAGGTCAGGCTTTGCTTCTTCGCTGCTATAGTTGTAATAGTACGGGCAAATCAATTAAAAATTTTAATTAATTTTTAGGATAAACGCTTACCCACTACGAAAAACTTAGTTTTTAAAAACGCTAATACCGACCTTCATATTTATGGTTGTTCGCTAAGATAATGCAAGTTAAAACAACTCTTTTTTCATATCTATATTTTTATGAGCTTTCGATTTTTAAGTAACCGTAAAAAAATTGTTTTTGCATTCCCTTCCTCCAAAAATATTTATCAAAGCTGGCCAGTTGGTTTAAACCAGTGCCAGGTCATATACACATACACACACACACACACAAACATTTTTTAGTTATATTACAGGACATGTGAAATATAAAAGCAAGAATTAAGTTCTGCAAATTCTTTTTGTTTTATTTTCCCGTACTATTAATTGAATCCACATTGCGATGCAAATTGCACAATTTTTAAGTCCGGTTCTGACCATAAACAGCTGCTCGCCATTGTATTGCTGCCAATATTATTCTTACTAAAAATTAAATAGCTGAAATATGACTGTTGTCATGTGACATGTCGGCCATCTTGCAGGATTACTGGCTGAACCAAGTTTAATAGTACTAATATACTTTACTAAAATCGGCTCAACTATCCTGTCTACACGCGTCGAGTTCGCTTCAGCCAGTCGAAAAGCAAGAGAGGGGGAAGCCACTTGCTCAAGTAAATAGAACCTGCTTCTATTCACTTGACTAAAAGGTTTACTTGTTCAAGTACTTGTAACTGTTTCCTGTTGCCAGATATGATCGTGTAATTTCCAATTTAATTTTCGCTGGAATAGCAAATCTTATTTGGAAATCATAGGTTTTATTTTGGAAAGTAATTCACTGAATTGTAATTTTGTCATCCGCATACAGTTTCGATATTCTTCTGGATCTTCCTTGGTCAGTTCAACCAATAACGTGGAAGACGCACGCAACCCAACAACGTTTTTCTTTGTTCTGATAAAATATTAGATAATTCTCCACATATTTCAAAACGCATTTTTGAACAGATAATCTAACAACTGTACTTGCCGCCATTTTAAAAGTGTTCAACTTATCTGAACTATTCCAAAACACTAAAATGCGTGTAGACGACCACTTGAACAAAAACAAATTTTATAATTTTAACTATTTCTTTCTTTAAAGTCATCTTCAAAGTCGCCTAGCTCTCTGAGGGTGTATTTGCATGTCTGTATTAAACCTTTGTGTCGCCCAATCTGCCCTTAAATTCAAAAAATCCGTCTATGGTTCACAAAGAGACCACAATTCAATTGTAGTACAAATCAAAACTCTTAAGTCGCGGTCTCGAATTCTACTTTATTGATGATTGAGCGTGTTTCACCCCAAACGGGCCATATCAGACAAACATATTAACTTAATGTACACATGAGCAAATAGAAAGAAGAAAAACAATCTGCCCTTAAAGTATCAATATCTATATGTATATTAAAAATTCATATTGTAGGGCACGTTTAAAGATGACAGTTTTAACGCCGCTATGGCAGTTTTACAAAATGAGGGCGATGCGGCAAAAGGCGACCAAAAAGGACGTAAAGGTGGGTTTGCTGGCAAGGACCCCACACAAACAGATATATTTAAAGTGGTGAAGATGATTATGGAAAGAAATTTTGCGCCGGTTATAGTGTTCAGTTTTAGTAAGAAAGATTGCGAATTGTATGCAATGCAAATGACAAAGTTAGATTTCAATACAAGTAAGTTTTTCTTTTAATTTTGATGGCATTTAGGTGTATCTTACATAACAGCACAATACTATGTTTATATTCTCAAGCTGCTGAAAGACAATTGGTTGACGAAGTATTTAACAACGCTATGGACGTCTTATCAGAAGATGATAGAAATTTACCTCAAGTCGAAAACATTCTCCCACTTTTACGTAGGGGAATTGGTATTCATCATGGCGGCCTTTTGCCAATTTTGAAGGAAACAATAGAAATTATGTTTGGTGAGGGTCTCATTAAGGTTTTGTTCGCCACGGAAACTTTTGCCATGGGTCTTAATATGCCTGCCAGAACTGTTCTGTTTGCTGGAATGAGGAAATTTGATGGAAGGGAGTATAGATGGGTATGGTACAATTGAAAATAGGCAGTTTTTACTTTACATATTTTCTTCATTGATTCTTTTAAAGTCTGCGGAAATATTATTAAAGTTGTATTAATCTTTGATATGAAAACTATCTTCCAGATAACGTCTGGTGAATATATTCAAATGTCTGGTAGAGCAGGTAGAAGAGGTTTGGATGACAAGGGTATTGTTATTTTAATGGTTGATGAAAAAGTACCTCCGTCTGCAGGCAGAGACATAGTCAAAGGGTTACCTGACCCTATAAACTCTGCTTTTCATCTCACTTATAACATGGTGCTGAATTTGTTAAGAGTGGAGGAAATTAATCCGGAATATATGCTGGAAAGGTCGTTTTTTCAGTTTCAGAATCAAACCAATATACCTTTGTTACATCAGAGTAAGTTTTATTGCCATCTCATAAACATTTACTTAAATAATTACAATAACTTTTGTTAAATTAGGTAGTCTTTGGTATTTAAACAACAAAATGAAATACCAAAGGCCAAACGAATTGTCAGCGGCCGGCGTTCTGAACCGCTCAGCGGGTCGTTAGCGCGGCAGCAAATACTCACCGGCTTTTTTCTTGCGACTTTTGTGCGTTTTGGACGCTGGCGATAACGCCAGCTGCCAAAACGCCGCAAAGTAGCTTGTGTGTGGGCCCCATAAGGGTTAAATAAGAAATAAAAAAATAAGGTTTTTGACGTGCGACTCCTCCTGTATATTATTATGTTTTGTCTAGTGTATAGGAATGTTGGAATTTTATCTAAAAACCGACTTAGTTTCAATGCCCGAAGAAGCCAACAAAATTGGCGAAACTTCGCATTAAAGGAACAAATTTTATTTTGCTGTCTCAATACCCAAGAACCTCCTGATTTAAAAAAAAAAACTATTCTTGGACAAGAATAGACTTAATTAAAGGTCTAACTTCTGCGATGTAATTCTTAACTATTTAGTTGGGTATTGTTTTCTTTTCCCTGATTCTAAATATTTGTAAATGAATCATTTAGCATATATTGACAAGTTGGAAGAATATAACTCCATCGAAGTAAAAAATGAAGATCAAATCGCGATTTACTACGGCATACGACGCGAATTGGATTTCCTGGGAACGCAGTTTCGAACTTATTTAACGAAATCCCAGTACCTGATACCGTTTATGCAACCGGGAAGACTTATCAAGGTACGGTAAGACATCATCAAGATCTGTTAAATCACCTTTCATTCTGATTGATAAATAATTTTAGATCAAAACACAAGAAGCCGAATATGATTGGGGTGCAGTAGTTAACTTTAAAAAAATCCAAGAAGTTGAGACTACGAGGAAAGGGGGAAAAATCAAAAGTAAAGCAGTGACTAAAGTTCAATTAGACATTTTGTTACATGTGATGCCGGAGGAGGCTGAAAATAATGTCATTCCAAAACCTTGTGCTGAGGGGCAAGTAAGTTTTTTGCATTGTGTTTGTTCAGTATTTCATGATTTACGCGGTTTTGAAAAAAAATGGCCACAAGGGACAGTCTTGATCAGTTTATTTATGTAAAACTAAATTATATATTTAAGAAAAGCCAAATTATTTTTCGTCTCAAATGAACAATTAAAAATTAAAACGCCAATTAGACTAAAATAGTTTATTTTATATTAAACATTTAAAAATCAACGTTTTTAGTTTAGCAACTTTTTTATTCTTATGAACTTGTAATAACATGTATATAAAGATTAATTAGGCTTGAGAACAAATTCGATGTTCATCAATGGAATTATGTTAATGATAAGAGATACAAGTTGCGAATTTTAGTGCCGAAGAAAAAATCCTATAGCCCATTCATATTCAAGCGGCATACGAAATAAACAAATACACGTAGTTATTATGAAAAGATTGAATAGAGCCGAATAAAATGAACTGAATAAAACTTAATACTTATGATCATTTTATTGGTTGGACAAAAATGTGGCTTAAATTACTTTTTCCTCGATAGTAGACAATATTTCATAAATGGAATATCAAGAATATTATTCGGTATCTGCATTTTCTTCATTAAAATAAGAATTTCTGGATTTTATAAGTAAGTAATTAAAAAAATGCACTAAATACTAAAACACTGAAGTATGAAAATATAAAAGTAATACAAGCTTTAACAACAAAAAATTCTCATAACTTATATAATAATAAAATATTATGAAGAACTTTTCATATTTAATGATTTCATCCATTACAAAAACAAGTTTGGCCTTTTTATTGCCACGCCTCTTTCTAAGTTCTAAATATATTTTCTACACCTGCAGAAAACGGAGTTGCAGTTAAAAAATGTTTAATAAGTTTTAAATCGTCCACCGTTACGCCATTTACAGAGTACCAGTCAATACTATCACTTCCTAAAGCTTTACCACTCATTTAGAAACCAGTAAAAGGTTCTTTGTTTGCATTTAATTTTATTAAAATTTGCAATGTATTGGTGTTATTAAAATTATCTGCAACATAATTAAAAACTGTTTGATTTTCATCTGAAAACAATATACTTTGCATAATAACAAATGAGCTGGTGTGGCTTGTTTATAACGTTTTACTACCTCTCATTATGGATAAATTAAAGTTACCATCTTCAAATAAACTAACCTGAACTAACCCTAAACGTTTCTTCCATATTATGACAGCGTCTGCCAAACCACAAGTGTCAGATTGGATTTTATTCAACGCATCTGCTATGGGTTTTAAACGAGAAAGATCTTCGCCATTTTTTTTGATCCAATGTTCTGAATATTTTACTTGTATCAATTTCATTAAATGATTTAGAAATTTCGAACAAAATGGTCCAATTAAAGAGATAGCTTCCTAAGGCTTGACACATTGTCAGCCAGCTAACCTCCACAGGCATTTTTAAATCAGATACATCAGCTTGGTTATATTTGGCTCGTGTCATTTGATTGTGTCTAAAATATTTTATTATTTGAATCACATGTTCTGTAATGTCCTTGATCTTAAAATCTTTGGCCAGAAGATTTAAAATGCGATTTAAACAGCCAAGCCATATTCTTGTTCCTCTTCAAAAACTTCGTCTAATAATTTATTTCCTATAACTTTACGACTGTGCGGTTTGTATCCAGGTCTCAATAGCTCAATAATTTTCTTAAGTTTCTTTTGTTCTAGGTGTCTAAAAGGTGTGTTAATAGCAAATATATATTGCTGTTTGTTTACTCATTCTTTCGAAATTTTGAAAAATTATTTAAACTATTGATTTTTTTAAAAAAAAGACACTCTATTTAAAGCACGATTTAAATCAAGCCAACCCAGTTTAAAAAACATTTGTGTTTTCCAAAGGTCCCAATTTTTTATTAAATCCAAAAACAACAAAAGGAGCAAGCAACGAAAAATAACAAATTGATATCAAATACACAATTAACATCACAACACTTCCACTTTTACAAGCTTTTCGCATCTGTATAACAATTGACGTTTTCTGCATGCAGGTACGTCATTGGCGTAACGACGTTGACGTCATAATTTAACTAGCCCGCGGTAAGATTGAGAAAACATCCTTTTATAAACTTGGGACTGTTCCGCATGTCGTACTGCATTTCATTGGTCAACTTGCGGCAATCAATTGCGTGTTGGCATTTTCAACCTAAATTATTAAATTTGATTTGTGTGTTTTTTGAATTCAAGTTGCATTTATAGGTTTATGCAAATTCCTCTCAACGAATGAACTGAAAGTTTATAGATGGTATGTTTTTGTTTGTTTCATTCGAACAACAATCTCCGAAACTGAACGACAGCGACAAAGTTTGTAAATCCCACTTAAGATGTTTTTATTAGATTCGATAAAACTAATATTGAATTAATTATTATTGGTTACGTCAATGATAAAAGTAGGTACAGACCCGTATCAAAAGAAAAGTTATAATAGCGGCATGGTAAAAAGAAGTCTTTATTCCCTTCAGCAAATTAGCGGATCGCTCTTTAGGTGGAGAATTTTGTTGATCTGACAAATGTGCAGGAAACCGCAGACTCGAGTGTAGATAGGAAGGACATTCAATAAAATTATAAATAATTAAAAACCGATTGATAACAGCAAGAATTTTTGTATTTGGTTACCAAAATAAAAACGTGATTTTTTCACTCTGTAACGACTATTACTAATGTAGAGGATAAAAATGTAACATTTGTGTTGATATATCAATCAGAAAGTAAAAAATATTTAAATAACTTATTTTATTATTTTTACAAAATGAGTACCAAACATGTTCTTAATTTCTCGACGTGGGCACTAAATTTCCCAGCTTTGTCCATTTCAACTAACGCTGTATACAATTTACGAGATCCTAATGATGAACAAGTTCGTAAATACCCAAATTTTCCTTATTTAAATAGGTGTTTATTGCCAAGTCTTCTTTACCCAGAGTTTAAATTTGGGAAAAATGATTCTAAATTCCAAATTGTGAGGTATATTAATAAATAACAACTATTTAGAACAAACTACATTTAATTAGAACTGATTTAATTTACAATACACTGTTAAACCTGACCACTCTATATAACCAGTCGAGCTTAACTAACCCTCGTCTCACCACGTTTTTCTTTTTGGTCTATGCCTAGTAACCCGATACATTATTTTATTATCGGGATCTAGCCTAAATACTACACGGCACAAAACTCTTGGTTCATAATCTTATATAAGTGGTTTCATAGCGTTAAAATATTGTTTCCAATAATATACGCCTTACACTATAAATGGAATATTTTTACAATCAGTTCCCTAAAAAAAAATATAGATTATCGAAAATTAATGAATTTATTTCTAGATTATCTTTTGAGAAAAAAAACAGTGCATAGTTTTGCCCGTGGAATAAAAATAATAATCGTAATTTTTATCGCGGTTAATGTTATCAGCGGAAAACAATATTCCCAATACCGAGTTACATAGTCCAATCGTTTTTATTCGGTGAAACCCGAATTATTACATATTTGGGGTATATTGCCTGTGAATATGTAAGATTACGCGACACCTAGACAAAACAATTCATTAAGTAAAAATTCAACCAGCATATGCGTGGTAATAATAAGTTATTTTGTTATGTTTCAGAAAGGTGAAGTTGAAATAGTGTCAGTTGATTCAAAATTTGTGACTCATGTGTCCTCCGTGAGATTATTTTGTCCTCCTGATTTGAGGTCTAAAGATGCGAGAAAAGGCATGTACAAAGCAATAAAAGAGGTGAAGAAGAGGTTTCCTGAGGGTCCCCCACTATTGGATCCCGTTAAAGACATGAAAATACGGGAACCTGACTTCTTGGACATTGTAAAAAAGATTGAAATTTTGGAGAAAAAGTAAGCAATATATTATTAAAAGTTTGATTGATGATTTAACATAAAAATTAATTTTCTTATTTTTGATCTTTGTGGGTTTTGATGTCATTTAAAAATAAAAGTTTGGTTATTTTCATATCATTCATTAATAATATATTACACGATATTTATGAAAAAATAAATTGAAGTTTGGTCACATCCCAAATAAAAGCACGATTTTTTTAAAGTTAAAACTGCATTCTTCTTTAGCGGTTTTCCATCCATTTTTAAACATAGGCCTCTTCTAAGTTACTCTAGTATCTTCTTCTTTGTGTGGCCCTCTTTCAGTGCTTTTCTGCTTCCTTTAAATCGTCCCTCCCCCTCATCTGCAATCATCCTTTTGTTTTCTATCCTGCGGACGGTTTCCAGGATTGAGCTATTTTTTCCATCTATTGCCGTTTTTGGTCATATTGTGTGCCCCGCGAAACACCATATGAATCTAGCTGCCATATTCGCTACATCTTTAAAAAAAACTGTATATTTCGCAAAATTCAAGGTGTTGTAAAATTAAAAATTATTGCAAAATTGTATTCCTCAATAATTAGATTAATTTTCTCGGACAATACAACGGTTTTAATTTCTTTGCTCAAAAACGGTCCATCGCAGGAAAACAACTCAGGAGAGCGCGTATGTTTCAAATTGAACGGTGAATTCAAAAGTATTTTTTATTTGAGAAAAAACCATTGACGTACCATTTTTTCCTCAAAAATATCGTCAGTGCCCGTAGACACGCCACTGTTAAAGCTGCAAATTATTTTTGTTTTTAAAAATATGCACCTTTATTAGCTGTCGCTATGTACTAAATATGACTGAAATATCTCGAGTAGTTTCGAAAATATTAATTAATTTCCATTTTTTTCCTAAAACTTTTAACACCTCGTATTTTTGTAACAATCGTAACGAAACATTTTTGGACCATAGTTTATAAAGCAAACTATCATTAATTTTTCATATCGATTCACACCCTTAATTATTCGCATATCATTAAGGAACACCAGGGCGATTCACGATGGATGAAACATTAGGCGTTTATAACGAACCAATTAACGGGATAAGTTGTAAGCATTTATTTGAAAAAGATTCTTGAACAAATTATTCCCATTCGGATTTTAATCCAGTGTCATGTCACTGTTTTTATTGGTATTGGCCTTCAAGATAAACTGATCTTAACCCATTAGATTTCTACCTGTGATGAGGTACCTATAAAAAAAAATTGGATCTGCAGTGCAGTCAACAAACGCATTTTGTTGAGTTTTGTTCAACTTTAAAGGCACCAAAAAACAGTAATAATTAAAACTGCTAAAACAATATTAAAATAGATACTCAAAACTTGTTGTTGAATCACGTGTATATCTTGTTCTTCTTTTGGGAGGCCCAATCTGGTTACCCTATATCACAATAGAGCAATGTTATAGTGACAAAGGAAAGTGACTAAATAAAATCCTCTAATTAATTATTTATTTTCTTTCAGGCTTTATGACCACCCCATGCACAAATACGAGTTGTTAGACACCGAATATGAAAAATACGAAAAGAAAGTTATATGCGAAACGGCCTTAGACCTAGCCAGACAAAAATTGTTAGACGCCAAGTCAGTGTTACAACTTGACGAGTTGAAGTGCAGAAAAAGAGTGTTAAGACGATTGGGGTATTGTACTAACGCGGACGTAATACAGTTAAAAGGGAGGGTGGCGTGTGAATTGAGCAGGTTAGTTGAGTAACCAATACTGACGAGAATAGGAAATAGCCTAATTATATTTTTAATTTAGTGCCGATGAACTTCTTATCACAGAGATGATCTTCAATGGTCTATTTGGAAGTTTGACGCCTCAGCAAGCGTGTGCATTGCTCAGCTGTTTCGTTTGTGACGAGAAAAGTAAGGAAGAGCCTAAATTGTCTGAAGAATTATCAGGGCCTTTAAGACAAATGCAGGTGAGTTTTAGATAAGAACTGTTTTGGTAGTCCTAATTGAGCGGTTTTTTAATGTTATTTGTAAAATGAGAATTGACAGCACTGCTTGCAATTCTAACTCTATTTACAGTATGTCCACAGATGGACTTTACAATAAGTGTAATGGACCAAAGTTTCACATTTCAAAAAAATTGTTTTGGCCAAACCCTTTTGCTTCTTAAAAAAACGTCGATTAAAATTTTTTTATATATACAGGGTGACCGTTTAGTGTGGCAAAGTAAAATAGCTCCGTTTGTATTTATAATACACAAAAAATGTTAACATAAAAGTTGAAGGACAGTAAGTGAGTTATAACGTAATATTATTTTTGACTATAGGGTGACTCAACGAGGAGGAACAAGAAATTTTTTTTTAAAAATAGAACACGTATATTTTTGCACTTTTAAATTCCCCTCGATATTCCGCGTATCGTGCATAGTTTTTAATTATTTTGCAATGTTGCCAAGTTATTTAAAAATATTTTTTTTTGAGGAAAAAACTTGGCGCTTAAAATTTGAAATATAATTGAATTAACTCGAGACATTCGGAACATTTTCGAGGGTATCAAATAAAGACTAATTCAAGGCTTAAGACCCTCAGAATATTCCATATTTTGTCCAAGGTGTGCTCTACAACGTGTCAACTTTTCACGTTGTAAAATTAATTTACTCTTTTTTTCAAATGGAACACCCTGTATTTTAATATTTTATCTTGTGCAGTTTTTTGCCCTCTACAACTTTTGTTAAAAAGTTCATTAGTTATTTTTGGCGTAATATTTTTTTTTTTAATAAAAAGAGAAAAATGTTTTTTTTTTAATTTTACTTATTTAAGGTGTTTATCTAACTGCTTACATAAACTATCTAATCAAATGTACAAAGTGTCCTCCATTAGCCTCTATACACTTCTGGACACGATCATCAAATTCTTCGCTTAAATTGCGACATATTTCGGGAGTAATCGCTTGGAAACAATTTCTTATGCGAATTTTCATGTCGTCTTTAGTTGTCGGAGACATTTTGTACACCTGATCTTTAACAAATCCCCATATAGAAAAATCCATTTTTGTCATATTCTGCGATCTAGCTGGCCATGATACAGGTCCACCTCTTCCAATCCATTGCTGACCATAAGTTTCGTCTAAGAATTCCCTAATGAGCCTTGTGAAGTGCACCGAGGCTCCATCATGAATAAACCCCATGCGTTCTTGAACTATGTTCGGTGTATGGGCAATAAGCTGTGGTAAATCTCGGAGAAAGTCCAAATAGACCTGTCCCATTAGAGTTCCCTCGAAAAAATGTGGACTCCTACAATTCCTCCCCAAACGTTTAGGGATCATCTGTTTTGTGAGTGAAATCTAACAAAATGAGAATTTGTAGTGGCATAATAATGAAAATTATGTCTATTGACGTTGCCATTTTTGTGGAACGTAGCTTCGTCGCAAAAAAAAAAAAAATGCGCAAAATTATGCTGCTTCCTTATTTTATTTGGCGCCCACGTACAAAATTCAAGTCGCCTACCATATTCCTCATCATTAAGCTCTTGCAGCAACTGGACGTGGTAAGAATGTAATTTGTATGAGTTGATTATTTTTTGAACCGCCGTTCGTCCAATGTCCAGTTGTGCAAAAGGACGCTGACCAATATGAGGATTGTCAGTAATACCATTTTATAATAAGAGTCTATTATAAAATGGTAATACTTAACAGAACGTTGAATGCATTTTCTTCGGTGCATACCCGTTTTCTTCGATAATTTTTTTCAATTCAATTCAATTCCATTTATTGTATATAATAGTCTATAACTAGGTACTAAGCTAGCCGTAACACAGAGAGAAAAGTAAATTTGACAAGATAAACATACAAACAACAAATGTATAAATAAATACAATAAGAATAAAATGCAATAAATAAAGAAACAAAATAAAATATAATAAGTAAATAAATATTAGGTCTTCAACGTGTTACACAAACCAAAAGTAGTCGAGAACAAACAAACGAGAGTTCAACCAGCAGTAAGAGGCCCTTAAAAACAGCTACTTAGGCCTTAAATTGAACCAGAACTTAACCATTTGAGAAGCCAAATCAACTCGAGCAGCCTCATAAAATTCGGTTGGACTAAAATGTATTAGATATTAGGTAATTTTTTAGCTTATTCCGAAAAATGCTCAGTTCCGGAATTATTTTTATTTCATTTGGCGGAACATTAAAAATTTTTATACAGTTCAAGTATGGACACTTTTCATAAAAAGTTGTGTTGTGGATTGGTACACTAAGATTGTCATTTCCCCCTATTACCATATTATTACCTATAATTGTCTCGATTCTTAGGAAACCTATTGATATTTTTATTTATTTATATTTATTACAGCTTACATTAATTTTTTTTTAAATGTTGTCTTCGAGAAGGGATTCTAAATTCACTTCCCACATGTTGACATGCTACCATAGACTTTTAGATGCTACAATTCCATTTGTAGAAAAAGTACATTCATCCGAAAACATAATAAATTTATGGAACTCCGTATTTCCACTCAAAATTTGATTGTATGTGAATAATATTAGGGTGTTCAAAAACTTGTTCGATTCTGAAATGCAGTTTTTAAATTCGCTCCGAATTTAACTGAAATTTCAAATTATGGATGCTAATTCAATTTTTATCTTGCATTTTAATCAGATATTAAAAATAAAGGTACATACAACATCACATTTTTCAAATTGTTGGGCTTCCTGTACAGGGTGTCCCATTTTCGACACTTATAGGGTATCCCCGTAATTGTTAGTGCTGTCAAAAAAGTAATATAGGTGTCATGTGCTCTTTTTGGGTCAGACTTAAAATGGTAAATTCAAAATTTGAAAATTCTCGCTCGCTTAAGAGATACGAGGAAAATAAAAAAAATTGACAATTTTAAAATTACCCTATATTTTCTTAGTTAAAAGAGATACAGAAAAATGTTTTATACAAAAGTTTCTTTAAAATGATTGTTGAATAATCTGCCGTTTTCAGAATAAGTATACAGGGTCAGGTAAAAAAGTTATCGGACCTAACCTAATTTTTTAAATGGAACACCCTGTACATTTTAACCTAAAAAGATAGCATTTTAAATTCTCTTTTCAAATATATAACACGCCATGGATGATATTGGTTTCCTAAGCGATTTATTTAAACTTTTTTACTTTGAAACGAAATAAAAGATTCAGATTAAGTTAAAAAATAACGGGAGTCATCGCAAATGTTCGAAAGCTCCTCCGTTTTCAATGCACTCTTGACATCTTTTTCGGATTTTAAGGCATTCATCATGTGTAATGGTTTTATTTCTGCAAAGGCCTCATGAATTCTTTGATCAAGTTTTCGGGTTAAAATGACTTCTTTATAAATTTTATTTTCCAACACTCCCCAAAGAAAAAAATCAAAAATCGATAACTTTTTTACCTGACCCCGTATACCTATTCTGAAAACGGCAGATTCATTCATTCATCATTCAGAATCATTATAAAGAAACTTTTGTATAAAACATTTTTTCTGTATCTCTTTTAACTAAGAAAATATAGGGTAATTTTGAAATTGTCAATTTTTTATTTTCCCCCGTATCTCTTAATAGAGCGAAAATTTTCAAATTTTGACTACCATTTTAAGTTCGGTCCAAGAAGAGCACATGCCACGAGCCACCAATATTACTTTTTTGATAGCACTAACAATTACGGAGATACCCTATAAAAGTGTCGAAAATGGGGCACCCCCCCTGTACATATAAAAAAATTTTTTTGTTTTTTTAAGAAGCAAGAGCGTTTGACAAAAACAGTTTTTTGCAAATGTGGAATATTTGGTCCATTACACCTATCGTAAAATCGATCCGTGGACATACTGTATACTATACTATTAAATGTACATACTTGTGTTGAAGAAAGAGATAGTCAAAATACATATTTCTTTAATTAGTATGAAGTAAATAGGACGCAAAATATCGGCCTTAAACTATTTAATAGAGCGGTTACAAATGCTCCAAAATTGGCATGTTCAGACCTTAAAATAATTGTTTACAGAATGTTGCGTGGGAATCTTAATAAAAACGTACCCTATGTTTGTAATTGTTACATGGGGTAAGTTTACAGTGAGATACACTGAGACAATATTTTGTACAGTATGCCAACATTTTAACTACTTTTTTAGAGTACGGCAATATTATGACTTCTTCCAGGGTGACACATTTTCATTAATTGAGAGTAGGGCAATATTTTTGCCCTTTGCAAAGCAAGGCAACATACCTTAATAGCAAAGCACCACCCTGTAGTGTAAAGCAATATTTTGATTATTCATTATACCCTGTATTTATTTTGTTTTTGCGACATGGACGATTTTTATTTGTATAAAATCAATTGCCTATTTTTGGCATTTTTGAATTCCATGGTAACAATAATGTAAAGACGCATTTGAAACGTCATTTCGCAAATTTCACCAATGATATATACTATCCAATGTTTAGCAAGAATTTTTATCGGTTGGTATATGGCCCAACTACCAGTGGCAACCATTTTTGACCTTTTTAAAATTGAAGTAGTTCTTTTTTTGTTTGTCTTTTACTAGATCTTAAATTAAGAGCATAATCCTAAAATGTGGCAAAGGGTGTTTGATTGAAACCCATTTGGATTTTTTTGGTCCCCACTTGAATCCTTTAAAAATTTGAATTAATTGACTTTTTGAAAAATCTCCGTGATACCTTTCTTATCCTAACATTGGTAAGCCGTTAAATCAAAAGTTGTTGTTTATGTTTAAGGAGACAAATTATACCACTCCATTGGTTTAAATCTCACACCGCCACCGTCCAATTTAACGGTGCATACAGACGTAAATAAATTAATTTCAGGCCTTTTATTGCACCTAATTAAAGGTATATTTAGGTGTAATACCTCATACCTGCAATTAAGAATTCAATAATGTTGAAAGGAGTCAGCATGGTCCTTCTTAGACAAAGGAATTTATGACAGGGTTGCTTATTTTATCACCATCATTGTTAAATTTTAATCTTATGGATGGTTTCTTAAAATATCTTGGTAAGATTTCCATATTTCCTGATGGGTAATTTCTGTATTGTAACGTGTTCTTGGAATTATCGAATTTATCTGCAGGGATGATATTTCTTTGATTCAGAAGTTAATTTATTGTATAGGGTAAATACTTATCTATAACAAAATTTTTGAAGTGGGAAAATATTGACTTCTCTGTTTGTTATAGACCCATGTCGTATTTACATTTTTTGGAGGGTACAATAAGTTGAACATGTTTTGACACATTTTATTGTGCTTATCTTACAAAACATTACTTGTTTTGTACTTTCTTAAACCGGCTCTTCTGTCAGAATAGGTTTACAAATAATAGATAAATTGGATGTAATTTTTGCATAAATTTCATTTTTGTGAGAGAATATTAATCATACTTTATAAATATATTCAAATTAATAAAACATGAGACAGTACAAATATACAGTAAAAGAAAACTTAATTGAACTACTGAAAAAAGAATACAACGTGAGATCAGAATTTTAAGACATATTAAAATGGGTAACTCAAATTCAGTATTTGCATTAAATCTTCTGCACCTTGTCTACAGCCTTCCGTAATAGTGATGCTGTGCTGGTTCTATGCCGCTGTGGCAGGTTTTTCAGCCAGGATGTTCTGTGGCCTGGCCCCTCTTGCATTCGATTTTGCCCTGTATGATCAGCAGAGCTGAAGTAGATCATATTTTTTATATTCTAGTTTTCGTTTTTTAATAGTGTAAATTACTTGCTTTTTTAAGCGTCCATCCGTGATATGCGCAGCATTCTTATGTAAGCTCACATCTCGAAGGCTTCCAATTTCTTGCACATTACCCATAATGCAGAATGCTAAATACATAAAATCGCAGAATTCTAATACTCGTGAACGAATTTCTTGTGAGTTGTCCCACTTTTGATTGAGCAGTGTACTTATATTTATTTATTGCACTTTACATGAAACAATCCTCTTACAAAGTACAAACACTATTAGAATAGTTTACCAGCTCGAAAATACCATCTAGAAAATATTTTCGTTTGCACTTCGTTGCTAAAAGACCCATTTTATACCATTCTATATATATACCTTAAGAAAGGGTGGTTTTTTAAAAGTGAGTACAATTTTTATTGCTTTTTTTTTAACTATGCTGCTTGGTCATCAAACGGCCTTAATCTTATTTCAAAATCTTAGTTAAAAACATTTTTTTCTTAATTTTAAAAACATCGCGCGCTCCATTATTTTGTATGGAGCGCTATAATGAATAACCGCTCGCCTTGAAAACACACATTTGTAATAATTTTCAACTCGTTATAACTCTAGAATCCTTTGGCTAATCGAAAAAATGCTCTCCATAAACGTTGTAGACCAAACATTAGGCATTACAATGCTTTTTTTAAATTATCAGTCCGATGAACAGGTTCGTCAAAAAATTGAAAATTGTAAACCCATGTCACCGCAAACGCACTCGACCGTGGAGATGCGATGAAGGTTCACATTGCCATGCCGTGCCAGCCGATAAACTAACTACAAAGCCAAACTACTGACTCTGTTTGCTATATCTTTACCATGAGAGTAAGTAAATTTAGTATCAAAGTCATGCCTGTATCTCTAATTTCACTGAGTGGAACATATAGTATTGAATATGAGAACAAAGCCACATTTAGTGTTCAGGTAAATTTATATGATAGAATAACACATTTATTTACATTAAAATACAACTTATTATCTGGTGACCATTTAACAACACCCTCTACACTGTGGCCCAAATTAAAAGAGTAAATTTTTTAATTGTGTATTTTTTTTTTCATTTTGCACTGATTTAATTTATTTTTGGAGTGATGATAAACTGAAATCGTCTCAGTAAAACGTGTAATTTTTATCAAAATATTTTGAACAGGGCCGGATTGACAGGTTTTTTTCAACAAACGTGCGCTTATATTCGTTGCAAACGGAAACTGATTTATTTAAATTTCAGATGATACGTTTTTTTGGTAGTTTAACTATCGAAAATTCTCCAGTATAGGCCTCATTGTGAAATATTTTAAAATTCAAGAAATACAAATTATTTTGTTCAATCTTAATTAACAAATTTAATAATATTAACAATTAATGATATCAAGACTATCACTTAAAATCGAAAGTAGTCTAAATATTTACAGGATAACATTATGAATATGACCACCATGATTCTCTATCACCGATTGCAGTCGCCTTCGCCATAGGTCAATAGCGGCATTGATTATGTCCTGGTTAAAATTATTCCAACAGAACTGTAACCTTTCCTTTAGCTCTTCGATGGTGTTAAATATTTGACCATTGTGAACATTTGTCTCTAAAGTTCCCCATATGGAATAGTCAACAGGGTTTAAGTCTGGACTATTGGGTGGCCACATCTCCGGTTCGATGTAATCGGGGCATTGCTCAAACAAAAACATTCTTGTACTCCAAGAGGTATGGGAAGGAGCACCGTCTTGTTGGAACACGTAATCGTCGCAGATTGCTTCAATTTCAGCAAGCAAGTGATGTAAAATTTGTTGTTGATAGGCGTCCGAGTTGAGTGTTACTCCGGCATCTACAACGATGAGACTTGACTTCCCCAATTTGGAAACTGCCTCAGAGACCATTACGCCAGGTGAAAAGTGACTTCTCTCGATTAAAAAATTTTCCAAAGGGATTTCCCTCTTTACTCACACTTTTGCGTATACCCGATTATTTTGTGTATTCTTTGGCGGCCTCAAGTAAAACATCTTCTCATCTGAAAACCATATCTTTGCGATATTTTTCCGAGAGCGGAATCTTCGTAGTAATAGATTACATCTTTCTAATCGTTTCTCCTTCACATTAACGTTAAGTTTTTGACAGTAAACTTTTTTAAAGACTAAGTTAGCAATCATTTTTTATAATTCTTTGGACTGTATAACGGTGAATTCTTGTTCTTTTCGCTATTTTTCTGGTACCTACAGATTCTTCAGGTCGTACATTTTCTATAATATTTCTTACCAAGGTAATATTTCCTTGAGTTCTTGAAGTTTTCTTATTACGAAAGTTCCTTCCCCTTCCAACTTTTATTTTTATGAATCCATTATTTTCTCTAAGATGTCTTAAAAACTTTCCAATTGTTCCAACATACCAATCTTTTTCAGGAAACTTCTTTACAATTTTTCTTGCACCGTAATTATGTTTTTGTCGAAAATATTTGATAAGGATTCGATCCTCTCACTTAAGACTGCCATTGCGTACGGATTAGCTGTCACAAAGCGTACAAAACATCAAAAATAACATTGTTTATTATTTTAATAACAGTCATGGATACTCTGATTTTTTACAACGGTCATGGATGCTGCGATCATGGTTCAAACGACTTCAAATTTCCAAAATGGTAACCGCAAGGTTTAAGTACATTAATAATTAACAAAATAAATTGTATTTCTTGAATTTTAAAATATTTCACAGTGCGACCTATACTGGAGAATTTTCGATAGTTAAACTACCAAAAAAACGTACCTATCATCTGAAATTTAAATAAATCAGTTTCCGTTTGCAACGAACATAAGCGCGCGTTTATTGAAAAAAACCTGTCTATCCGACCCTGTTCAAAATATTTTGATAAAAATTACACATTTCACTGAGACGATTTCAGTTCATCATTACTCCAAAAATAAATTAAATCAGTGCAAAATGAAAAAAAAAAATATATTCACAATTAAAAAGTGATCTCCTTTAATTTGAGCCACAGTGTATATCTCTCTGACATTCGTTCGATTTGTTCTCTATTGTCTGATATTACTCCCGACACTGCTCACTATGAACCTTTTGACTTTAGCGGTATTAAGTTTAAGGCACATTTCGCCCACACAATCTAATAATTCCTGCAGGGTATCGTCAGCATATCGCAAGTTGTTGATCACTTTGTCGTTGACAGTAATACCCTGTACAGCTTCTTGGAGTAAAGATTGAACAAGAGTGATGACAACAGGCATCCCTGTCACACTTTTTGCAATATTTCTATTTGATCTGATAGTTCTCCATCAATCCTTACATCTGCGACCTGGTTCCAGTATAAGTTTTTTTTTTATGTCTCTTTGGTCCAAGTCCATTGAGCTGAGTATTTCGAGCAGCTTGTCGTGTTGGATTCTGTTGAAGGCTTTTTCGTAATCAATGAAGCAAGTAAATACATCCATTGATGTCCACATATCCGCATTTTATTTTTACTTTAAAAAAATGTATTTCACTATCTAATTGAATGCGGTGAAATTAGTCAGTCAATTGAGCAAGGTACATTCTAATAGCATAGTCTAATTATTGTACCCTTCAAAAAATATCCCGTTGCGTTGGTCTAAAAATGAGGGTTAATTAAATTAAATGGTTTTCAAATTATGATAAATATGCTTTCCTTGAGAAGTCCAACGATCCGTTTTCTGTGCGTAACCAAAAATAATACGCTCATCTAAAGACCGGATTATATGCAACCAAAAACCTTAAGAGTATGCATATTTTTTTAAATTTATGCAGGATATTTGCAAAAAAGACGTAAATATGCAATGAATATGCGGTAATAAAACAACTAAATTTTGATATTCTAAATTAAATTTTCATTTAATTAAGGGATTGAGTATTGAATAAAGATAAATTCAAGTTATAATATACTTTATTAAATCAGTTAACACCCAATACAGTTTTTTTTTATATCAAACTTATACTGATATTAATTTGAAAAATTATAAAACGCACCAGTTATTATGTGTGCTTTAAGGTTTAGAACTAAAAAATTGTGACGTCTATCACTAAGGACATGTTTGTAAAAAGAAAACGATCTTTCTACATTACTGAAGTTATAGGACAAAATTTTAATTTCGGAACTAAGGCAGGTTCAATAGCTAAATTATTTACAGTTTTTCCTGACATTATGTTTACGACCTGCCTTAAAATCTTGAAACCTGTGTTTTTTTCTATTAAATTTTCTAATTTTGCCACTACTATTTTTCCTACTTAACCTCGTATTTGTTTGCAATTTTGTACACATGTTTCTATTATATCCATCGACTCTGGTAGACTTGTACACGATTCCTCTAGTTGCAAAATACTGTCTGCTATAAATGCATAGTTACACTTAATATACATTAACTGTTGTTCCACTTTAGCACTTTGAAATATTTCTTTAGACTTTAGGATGCACTGTGAATCATCACCAGACATTTGTGAAATTAAGTCTTTTAATTTTTGGAAATCATCTGCATAAAATATTGCCGCACGAATCCAGGTGCCCCATCTGGTCACGACAGGCTCAGGTGGTAATGGTACTCCGGGAAGATTCTCCTTGTAAAATTGTACTCTTAATGGGGCCTTTATGTATATCTTTTTTACATTTGCTATTAGGTCATTGACCAACGGAAAGGAAACTCTAATAGTTTCCGCAACCCTATTTAATCCGTGAGCTAAGCATACTAAGCAAGTCACATGAATCAGATTTTCATAAAATATTTTTAAATTCTGTCCTGCCTTTATCATATACGGCGCAGCATCGGACAACAGGACAGGCATTTATCTGTAGGAACTGAATTCGGCAAAAAGAAATGTGTTACGGTTTCTTAAATAAAACGTGTAACTGTGAGGTTGTCTGTTTTTTTCACTTCTTTTATGGCTATAAGGTAAGCTTTTCCAGGTTCTTCTTCTGTGAGCTTTCCGATCATTAAATTAACTATATAACGACCACACGAATCAGTTGTTTCGTCGACGACAATATACATATAGTTACCTCCAATTTCTTTCTCTATTGCATCTAGCACGGTACCAAAGCCTTTCTAACGACATTTTTTCTTAATGTTGATTCATCTGGAGCATTACATTTTGTATATTTTTGCAGAAAGGCATTAACTGGCGGGTTGGTTAACTTGTTTAAAGGAATATTAGCAGCCAAGAACGTTTTACATAGATCTTCGTTAAATTCTGACTGGTCATGGTTTCCGTTTTTAAAAATCTCAAATTACTGCTTCAGCGTTGACTGTATGGGACCAGACTTCATCTTGCTAACCTTAGCAATGTGAGACGGCGTCTTAATGTGTTGGTCTATTTGAAGTTTCTTTGAGCAGGAAACAATTTTTGAACAAGACTTGCAAAAAACATGGTCGCCGTCTAAAGCAAGTTCTGGGTAAGGCTTAATCCACGAAATACATCTTATTTTCGGCATAATCACCGCTTTCACTTTCTCTTTGTTTGCGTTTACAATACGAACTGCGGCTACGACAAACGACAACCTCAATAATACTGACAAACTGTAACAAATGTGAACAAATAAATGATTATAGAAGGTGTAGATAGAGAAATTCTAGTTAAAATATCTGGTCAGAAATACTTACTTCCTAATGGAATTTCTCAATAGAAGAATAATAGTTTATTTTATTAGTTTATTACTTTATTAATTAGCCTATTTATTGCCCTCTTATCTTCAGACCCCGAGAGCACAGGCGACACGGCGTCGTGCGACCATAAAACGTAAGAAAAGAACACGGAAATCCCAAAACATTCTTAGATATGCAATACTTCTTAAATTATGCATTTTTCCTTTAAAATCACAAAATATGCAAAAAATGCATATATATGCAAAATGTATAAAATCCGGTCTTTAGTCAGCGCCTAGATTGCTTTTTGGGCGGATATGCATGAACTCTCTGAAATAAACGAAAGACTAAAGTATAAGCGTTCTTCTTGCCAAATCTTAACAGAAAAAAGTATACAGTTATTCACACGTCTCTCTCTTCATTAGGACTTGGCACGAAGAATAGCGAAAGTTAGCAACGAGGCGCGTTTACCACTAGACGAAGATCACTACGTGGAACAATTTAAGCCATCTCTTATGGACATTGTGTTCTCATGGTGTAACGGTGCGTCATTTAGAGAGCTCTGTACGATGACGGAAATATTCGAAGGCTCTATTGTGAGATGCATGCGACGGTTGGAAGAATTATTAAGACAAATGGTTCAGGCATCCAAAACAATTGGAAATATCGAATTGGAAGATAAGTTTAATCACGCAATTAAAATTATTAAGAGGGACATTGTGTTTTCTTCAAGTTTGTATTTGTAATTTTAGAGTTTTGTGTATCTTGCAACTGAGTACCTTATTTTACACATTTAATAAATTGTAATTTCGCCATGGGATTGTTTTATTTGTAAAGGTTAATATGGGTTTTGGGGAGTATATTCACATACACTCTAATAAGGCGGTTTTAATTGTCGACGTCTCGGGTTGGGTATTTAAGTAACGTTAAATCTCATATTATCAATCTCCACTTGACCAAAACTAAGATTTTTGTACTTTAAAGTATTCTGTATTATAATATAAAGTGTGTGCAGTAAATCCAGAAGTATCCCCAGTAAAATCTATCGTTCGCTGCTAACGACTTCACACTGAGCTAAATCAGCAGAAAAAAGGCACTCGAATCAGAATATAGTTAATCTGGGTTACTTTGCCTATTGGCCAAAACGTTAAAAATCTCTCCCTTTTTATGTTATTAAAATATACTTATTTTTCAGTTAAAATTAATTGCTTTTTGATGCACTCAGTGTTATTGGGTAATACTGGCCTACAGTCAAGTTCAGACTAGGTAGGTGTAGGTAGGGATGTAACGGGTACCCGGTCTACCCGGCCAAAACCGGGTACCCGGCCGGGTAGGCCGGATACCCGGTTTCGCCGGGTATCAGGTTACCCGGCCTGGGTTTTTATTTTGTTTTCGGTTTTTGGTAAAATAAAACATAAAAGAACTGAAACAGTGTATTTTTGTGATGATAAAAAATACATAAAAAAACAGATTTTAAAAGGTTATAACAACAAACTTTGTTAAATAAAACATTTAATATCTAAAATCAATTAATGGCAAATTGTGATGAAGATAAATTAACATTTCACCATTCTCAGAGGATAGTCGGTTTCGGGTTTCTTCATAAATATTACCCGCTTCTAAAAACAACCGTTCACTAAATATTGTTGAGGCAGGTGCTGAAAGAAACTTTTTAGCAAGCTTTGCTAGATTAGGAAATCTCTCTGAATTTATTTTCCACCACGAAAATGGGCTTAATCGTCTATCAATTAACGGCAACGCCAAATATGAACTTATTTTAACTTCCACGTCCTGTTGTATGTTTGGTGCTTTAGCAGATGATTTTCTATTTGTATCTCGCCTGTTGGCAATACTGGTAAACACATCCCAAACTGAGCGTTTATCTTCTCTAGGTCTTTTTGATGAGGATGGATTATCTGTATAGAAAGTGAGAGGAACATCGTCATCTGAATCTGAATTGGATGACAAATTAACTTCATTATTTTTGTTTTCTTTTTGACACAATACGTACGTAGATTAATGGTTTTGTGTTGCGTTTAAACACACAGATTAGTGAACAATACGAGCTAGAACATTAGAAGCACACAGTTCTATTGCCCAAAGACCTGTGTTATAATATGGGACTTCCCCGGAATGGATAGCACGCGCGGCCTACCGGCGCGATGTTGCCAATAGCTTCCTGTAATATTCCGCAAGACCGGGTACCCGGTTTTGCCGGGTCTTAATTGACCGGGTACCCGGTTTGGCCGGATCCTAAAAAGGGCTACCCGTTACATCCCTAGGTGTAGGTATGAATGGTATACATAAATGCAGAACAAATTTTAGCAGCTTTTCAAATCAGTAAAAATATACAGGGTGTTTTATTTGAAGAACAATAGACATTTTTTAAGTAACTAAATGACTGTATTTTTAGACCACCCTGTATATTGCCACTAAGATTTAGCCATATCGTAAAAGTAATACCTAACTCTCAAACAAATTTTACTGCCTAGTATCTCCCAGAGTACATAAATAACAGAATTTATTGCAGGTCATGTTTATTAAAAAAAAATGGTAATTACTTAATATCTCGACAACAGTGGCAGTAAAGGATAGGGAAATAATAAGGAAAGTTGTTAAGAATCTACTAGGATGGCTTATGTCCAATATTAATTTACCTTTTGTAACCTCTGCTTTATAGTAATTTGCTTAACAAGTTCCGAAAGTGATATTTTACGTGATGAGTAGGAACTGTCCAGGACGAGCCGTAGGCAAGTCCTGGAATCCTGCGAGTCCCGTAAAATCACTTTTGGATCTTGTTACGTACAATATTTTTTCTGTAGCCGTTTTGTATGTTAAAAAGAATATCGATGGATAATAACGTATGAACTTTATATAGACAATTACATATAACAATCACTCTCATGAATACATTACTAATAAATATTAATGACACAATTATGACAATTACTTGTATTAATATTATTGGGGATTTTAACAGAAGTGGCAGTGTTGAAATTAGAATTAGACGCATCAGTTATTGTACTAGTTTTCGAGATAATAATTTCGTTACGGCCCTTTTCAATCTGTGAAGCTATGTGAATTTTGTTTCTTAAAGAATTTTCTATGTCTCCCTCTGCTACATTGGTTGATTTCCATCCTCCGTGTCTCTTTAAGTTGGTTATACTACCACAAGCGCCTGCCAAACCAATTATTAATGAAACCTATAATAAAAAAAATTAATCACAAGGAAGAAGAGTAATTAGATTTAATTATATTACCTTTGTCATTAGGTAGATATTATCCCCAGCTTCTGATAAGAAGTGATTTATTTCTTCTTTATTCAATACTCTTGATTTTTTTGGTTTATAGCCGATAGATTTTCTTTTAAGGAAAGCAATAACTTTGGGATAGCGGCTTATATCTATATTATTTTTAATATTAATTGTGGACTTAAGCATCGAGTAATTGCTCCAGAGGCTTGATGGGTTTAAGATTTTTCCAATAAATATGCAAGAATCACTTGTTCATTTATAGTATGCACATTTTTTTTATTGCTCCATTTTTGAAATAAATTGTAGACCAATTCATACCTCTCTCTTGACTTTACC
Source organism: Polydrusus tereticollis (assembly GCA_963920685.1). Lineage (NCBI taxonomy): Eukaryota > Metazoa > Arthropoda > Insecta > Coleoptera > Curculionidae > Polydrusus > Polydrusus tereticollis. The sequence goes on from OY987328.1 coordinate 142,788,045, forward strand.
GGCAACAATTCATAAGTAGCCGCTTTAGCACATTCAATAATCTCATGTGGAAACATTTCAGCCTCACTTTCACTACTGATTTCCATTTTTTGAAAAGCAAAAAAACACCAATGCAATGTTACATGACAAGCGCTGTCATAATAAAATACAAAGTTAATTATATTGTCAAATAGATACCCAAATCGTCCCGATAGTAACAATAATCGTCCCGAAAGTAAAGAAATCGTTTCGAAAGTAAAAAAAATCGTCCCGAAAATAGCTACTTTTATTTTTATTTATTTTTATATATATATTTATTTATATACTTTCGGTACCATTTGTGTTAAGTGGTACTTTCGATTTAATAAATCATACCGAAAATTTTATTTTCGAGACGGCTGCAGAAAAAATTATTTTTATTTAAATCACACGACTGTTGACCTTTGAAACCGTCTTATTATACTACTTTTGACTATATTATGGGTTTGTCAGTATAGGAGTTTTTATGTAGTGTCACCCAGTGTTAAAATTGTGTTTGTCTGCAATACCTGAAAATTTCAATTTTACTTATAAAGCAGAAATAGATTTAGGCACATCTCATTATAAAATTTATTTCTCACTTTCAACCAAAAGTAACCATAATTTCCTTCATAGTACTTTTTGCACCCCATCTCGATACCTGCCCCTAGACCCTTCTAAGAAGTTCATTATAACCAAGAATAACCACAGGTCAAATGTAATTGCACGAACCGATACGCCTGCACCTTTTTCTTGTACCTGGGGTTCTTATTTTGCATTTTACAATGGGATGTAGGATACTTGCTGCCTTTTGTAACAGTTTTAGCAACAAATTTGTTCAGTACAGACCATTGAGATATTCAGTGAATGCAGCTCTAGCTTTATTTTTAGTGATTTATTGTGCTTAAAACTTTATATTTTACTCTGGTGTAGGTGAATTTTGCTTTGGATGTGGACTTAAAATTTTATTTAACACATTGTGGCTTTCTAAGCTTTTGGCGGGGGATATTTTCGTGTCCGCTGTGATTTTATTGTCAGTAGTACGGAATTATCTCACGCCCTAGGCTTTGATTTTCCTTTGCACGCCTATTAACACTTTCTTTTACACATTTTTAGCCCTTACATTAAGAACAAAGTGTGTTAGATTTAGGCTCTTCACCGCCACGGTACTGTAAAAGGTTGCGCTGTCCATTTCGTTGAATTAATTCGTTTTCAGGTTTGCTCAAAGTTTGTTATCAAAATTTTTAGGGTATGTGTACTGTATACTTTTTATTCTTTCATGAAAAATTGATATTGAAATTATTTTAACTAGAGTAGTAGAGTGCATACATCTCTTTCAGTGAAAAACCCATGTGTCACCATCAATAGCCCAACAGTCAATCTTTGGTGATCTAGCCCTGTGATTGTTTTGATATCTCACTTGGTTAGTTCACCAAGTTTGGCTGTGTGGGAGACATCACAGAAGCCCGAGAAGTTCTGCTTTCAAGAGGGCTGTTATGGTGAAGGAACTACTGGTGTGATTTGTTGATTTGATATACATATCACAGCCATTAGTTACTTCCTCGTGGCAGCCACTGTCAACTTGAAGACATCGGATGGATATCACTTTGCCCCGTAGCAGCATAAGCTTGGAATTATTCTTACAGGTAACTTCTAATTATAGCTTAGCTAAATCAAACCTTAATTTGTTGCGGTGTAACGGGGTTAAGACTAGAAGCCTATCAGTGTCCAGTGTACAAGGGTAATATTTCTTAGAACCTAGATTTGATTTTGTAGACTTTGCTGTAGTTCATTCAGTTTTGTTTTTATTTACTTTTAGATATGTTTTATCCTGGAGTTTTCATATTTTCTACGAGTGTTCGATTATAGTCACAGTATGTTGAAGTCTGTGACTAGATCGAACATTCGGAAGGAATATGATCTATACAACGTTTTCCATATAAAGGAAGATGCAGCATGAAGGATAATGATATCTTGTTAGTTGTTGATGTGGCCTTAATGGTGCTTTTATTCCATAAAGCTATGTCAGCAATTAATAATGTATCACTAAGTCTACGAGTTTTTTGGAGTTCACAGGGCTGGGACATCAGGTGGCGCCCGTTTAGGAGTACTTTGGGATCATTCCACTGAAGATAACCCCCGACTGGTAAACATTAACTTAAAATATGTTTCATAACTGCATGCTTATACTTGAGGATTGTAATCCATGCATGATTTTAAGAAGGTATGTAGAGAGTTCAATTTCTAATGTAAAATACCCCTTGGTATTTTTTTTATTTTGGTTTTGATTAGGAGATAATTGCAATTTTATCAAACTCCGATAGGCGCATATCAATTTTTTTTTTTGCTAAATAGCCCCAAAAATCACCCTGAAATATTAGCACATCATTCCGACGTTCAAATTCATTTTTTCGAATACGGACCTGAAATTTAAATTGCATATTTTTGATTCTCATACCCCCAAACCTAATATTTGATGTCTTCTGAATGCTATTCGGACGTTTCGTTTCTTACAAATTGATCAGCAAGGATTTTTTACAAACACTACCCCGGTGAAAATCAGAACAAAAACAAATACAGATTATTTATTTTATTTATTTAACATGCTTTATTGTCAGGAATACATTACATATTATAGACAAAGCAACTAATGCTAAATTTATCCTACGATCTAAGACGACAAAATACAATTTAGAAAAAGTGTGTGTTGTGCAGTGTTGCCAGTAGATTCTTTGGAAAATACATTTTCTTAAACAGCAATACCGCATTTTTTACCAAGTTTTAATACATTTCGCGATTCTAAACAGAACACAAAGACTGAAAGCTTTTGATTAGAATAGCAACTTTTAAATAAAAGTTATTTAGGTACATCCTAAAAAACATATTTCTTAATTACTTGGTTGCTGAAGATGACTTTATCTAAAGTCGAAACTAGTACAACCTTATTTCAGATTTAAATTATGTACACTCTTTAACCCTTATTTCACCCTAAAAGGACAAATATATTTTAGTTTGGTGGTATATACAGACCTTGTTTTCTTTCATAATCTCGCCACAGAAAATGGACTACTTCTTGAATCTTTAAATAAAAGGTTGTTGTTGTTGTTTTCACTGTTATCCAATTCTAAGGCAAATTTAGTTTTAATAAATAATGACATTATTACTTACAATATGGTTTTGTTTAGAATTTTATTAAATGCCAATGCTATTCTGATACAAATTTTTCACTCTTTGTGTTCTTTTTAGAATCGCGGAATGTATCATAATTTTTGGTAGTTCGTAAAAAATATATCAAACTGGCAACACTGGACAAAAGAAAAAGCTCGTTTTTCTTAATTGGACTTTTATCTAAAATTTCGCTTTTGGAACTCTAGGTCTATCTCGTTAAATGAAAAAGTGTCAGGTTTTAAAAAAATATCCGTGTGTATCGAAAACCAAAAATTTTGGGACTTGTGTTTATATGAACTTTTCGACTTAAAATTACTGGTCTAGGAATCGCCCATTGAAATAAGTACCTACATATCTTTAATATTTATCTAGAAATATATCGTCAATACAATACAGGTTTAATAACTCCTACAAATATTTAAAAATTTGGTGAGAAATAGAAGTAAATGCCCCACCCGTCACTATGGAATGACCCAATAGTAATAACAATAACTAATTGTCTTTTGTGCTTTAATTAAAATATCCATTAGTCCTGGTAGTTTGATAAAAGTAAAAAGTTAAATTTAAATGGCATCGCCTAAATATGGTTTGTTTTACATTTTATAAAAACGATTTCCATTAGCTTTTAACGTGTAATAGGGGCGGTGATGATGATTTATCACTATTGCAGGAATCGAACTAAAGTCAATACACGTATGTGTCCATCCTTTTACAATTCATACTATACCGCCATGGTATCACAATTAACATAAAACGTTTAAATTCAATTATCTCCAAGACGGTAGCTCGGAGGGAAACCTACCAGGTATATCTTTTTTAAAGAAATAGTGCGTTGGAATAATGAATTGTTATTAGAAATTTATTACACCCGAGGCATAAAAAAGTTGTGTTGTATGTGAAGTGAAGCTGGTAGATGTCTGGCCTGCATCTATATTCATTATAGAAAAAATATTAGTATTTAATTATTATTTTATACTCCTCTTTACCGACCCATCTGTTAAACGACCGTGGGCACTCATCATCGAAATTTTTACAATAATGCTAAAACGCCCTCCATTTGGGGCAGTAGAACCCGACTCGACAATTCTTAAGAAATATAGGTACATACACTAATTACTCTATTGCAGGCTGATAAATAATAAATAATTCGATAAATAAATCCGTTGTTAACATTAGTTTTGTTTCGGACAGTTTTTGTGTATTTTGAGACTAACGTGAATATTTGATGATGACGGGAAAGAGGAAATGTCTTTCTTTAAGCGAAAAAATTGAAATAATCGAGGAAACTGAAGAAACTGGTTTAAGTACAGTACAACTTCAGTAATCCGGACACATACCGTTCCGGTCAATGCCGGATTATCGAAGTATCCGGAATCCGGATCACTGGAACCATTCATTTTTTGATTAAAAATCGCAATATTGCTTATTTGCATGTACCGGGTGTCCCACTAATAATGGCTGTCGGCCGTATCTCAGAAAGTGTTAGTCGTATGGCTTGCGGAAAAAAAAATATTAGGTAAAAGTGGTCATGAGAAATTGCTGGAAATTATTTTTAAGTTTCTCAGACTGGCGCTAGAGGGCGCAACAGTAACGGTAGATATGAATCACAAAGTTTCCTCAAAAGTCGCCTAATTAAGGTATCCCGAAAATAACATTTTTTTATATTTCGAAGATTTATTAATAAAATTCACCTATAGAACGTGTTTGTCGCTTTTCAAATAAAGTGGTGGGGGAAGGTTGAACATTATTTGTAATAAATGCTGATAACTTAACATAATTTAGTAAACTTAGTTTTGTTAAAAAGGGCTCTATATATCATCTTATGAACTACGGCAATATGTGTTTTACACTAGGCGCTAGGAAGCGCTGTCTTACAACTTCACAAACATTGCGCGTTTTTTCCATAATTGTAAATATAATAGTATATATATTTTCCCTGATTACAAGGATGATTAAAAGTCTAAGAAGTCAGCGAAAACCGCAAGTTAATATCTATTTTCAATCCGGAGATATCAACAACAATAATCATAATTACGGAACATCATGATTTTATTTTCAAGTTGCCATTGTAAAGGTTTTTTTAAGAGTCAAATAGGCCTTGGAAAAACAAAATATGAATTGAAGCTGTGCACGCGTGTAACCTTTCATTATTACGTCAAAATTTTTGTCGTGCCAACAGTGTTGTGTCGTATTTGATTTTCAAGATGCCTCTGTTACTTGAAGAAGCGGTTGACATCATTGCGGTGTATTTTGAATGTTTGGGAAATGCAACAATTGCTGAACGGGTTTACGCAGTACGATAACCTCAAAGGCGCCGATACGACAGTAGAATGTTTAATCGTTTAGCTAGCCGTTTTCGTACTACTGGTCTACACAATGTCTATACATATAAAAAAAAAGAACTTAAGAAAGTCATTCCAATGTTATAAAAATATAATACTACATACTACTAGCTTTTAATACTGATAAGTAAAATATGTACATACATATTTTAAATAGTACATATGTATTGTATATGTACCTATGTACATATAACTTAAACTATGCAAGTTAATGTTATTTTTTTGGAAGAAGGGCGTCTACCTTGATTTGAATACTCTTGTTTTTGGCTGGTTCCAACGCTTTTTCCTTTAGTCTTTTGAGTAGCAATATGAATGCCCATTGAATGGATGATGATAATGACCTCGCAGCGTCACCATGTTTTACTCTCTGCACAATTCCTTCTTCAGTGTCTGATTCGCCGGATTCATTCTGTTGGTCTTTATTAACTATTGCTTCGTGTATTGTCTTCTTCCGTTTGTTCTACAATAAAGTCCTTTTCTCCAATCGCCAACTGGATAATATCGTTGCTACTTAAGTCATTTTCTGGATCTATGATATTCAGCGAATCTGTAATGGCGTTAAGGTTTGACTCACTTACAACGCAAAGTCTTTTTCGAAGTTCCGAAAGTGGCAGATTGTCTTCATCAGACTCTGGGTCCTCTAATTCCTCTGTACCGCAAATAGGCTCTTTTCAATATTTTTTACAGAAATTAATTTCCAAGCTATCTACTGCATCTTTTCAATTGTATTCTTTTAACATCTTTACTATATCCTTCCCTTCATTTGTACATATGACTTCATTTAGTAAGCGCTTTCTGTATGCCACCTTTATATTTTGAATCAAGTTTTGATCCATTGGCTGTAACACTGCCGTGCAGTTAGGGGGCAAGAACATAACTCTAAAATCTGGATTAAAATTTAATTCTTCCTCTAGAGGATGAGAGGGTGCATTGTCGATTAGCAATAAAGCTTTTTTGGGTCTGTTAACTTCTGTTAAAAAAATTTTTACGCTAGGTTTAAAACATGTTTTAAACCACTCTATAAATACAGGTCTTGTCATCCATTCTTTGCTGGTTGCTTTATAGACAACGGATAGCTTAGCATTTTTAAGAACTCTATAATAAATTTTGATTCTATGTTGTCTGAAATCACGCCGGTGTTTGACAGTATCTTCATAACAGGCGACGTTAATATAAACTTACTTAATTTGTCAAATCCGCTAAGTGACTGCTTCATTGCTTACGATCTGAATCAGATAATTGATGAACCAACTAGAGTGACCGAGACGACTACAACACTTCTGGATCCTATTTTCACAAACACGCCTGATATGGTCACAAACCATGGCACTATTAATACAGATTTCATCTCAGATCACAGTCTTGTGTTCTGTGAATTATCCGTGGCGTCTCGGTCAACTCAGAGAATGTATACGTACAGATGCTTTAGGTATTTTGGCGAGGATGCATTTTTTGCGGATATGCGCAAAATACGATGGGACAATATTTATCGCATCAACAATATAGAGGATAAAATAAATTTTATTAACGTGAATTTGCTGGGTATTTTTGACCGGCATGCGCCAGTACGGACTGTCAGACTCAGTAGGCCTCCCGCTCCCTGGCTCACGGACGCTCTTAAGAAACTGTTGAATGAACGAGATAAAGCCCTTACAAAATATAAAAATAATAAAAATACACATAATTGGGAAAATTATAAAGGGTTACGTAATTTTGCTTTGGCGTCTGTGAGGAGGGAGAAATCAGCTTACCTTCGGTTTGCCAATTCTCAGGATGCGGCAACTCTCTGGAGGCGGCTGAGGACTGCTGGAGTATCGTCAAAGACAAAAACACAGTTACCAGACAATTTCAAGGATGCCAACAGTATCAATAACTATTTTCTCTCGGCGTTTTCTGATATTCCAGCAGATAGGGAGTCTATTGATTATTTTGAAAATGACAGGTATGGTGAGTCACGGTTTAATTTTCGTTTATCATCACCGCACGAAATTAAAAGAATTATAAACGGGTTGAAATCGAATTCTGCTGGGGCGGATGGCATTACTTTAACTATGGTCAAATTAAGTATTCCAATTGTGTTAAACCATTTCACTCACGTTATTAATGTTTGTTTGGAGCAGGGGTATTTTCCTGCGGCTTGGAGGACTGCAATAATAAGTCCAATACCCAAAACAAGTAATCCATCTACGCTGAACGACCTAAGGCCAATTAGTCTGTTACCTATTCTAAGCAAAATTTTAGAAAGAGTAATTTATAATCAGTTATTTGTATATGTGAGCGAGTGTGGCATAATACCTAGCAGTCAATCTGGAGTCCGCCCTGGATATGGAACGACAACAATCTTGCTACATGTTGTCGACCTTATGATAAGGGCGATAGATGGTGGCTTTGCCACCATTTTAATTTTGCTGGACTTTTCAAGGGCATTCGACACCGTTGACCACAAGCTGCTTATTGCAAAGCTCAGGTATTTCGGCCTTGATGATTGTGCCCTTTCATTTTTTCACAATTATTTAGCTAACAGACTGCAGTTCGTGAGGGTGCATTCTGGTATTTCTGAATTTGGAGAAGTTAAATCTGGAGTACCACAGGGCTCTATTCTGGGGCCACTTTTATTTCTTTTATACACATTCGACTTGTGTACAGTTGTAAAATTTTCGCAGACCCAAAGATACGCTGATGATACACAGCTAATTTACACGTTCGATCCTTCGGACTATAATGAAATTGAAGCAAATGTAAATTCGGATCTTAACTCAATAACTTTATACAGCGAAAAACATAATTTAAAATTAAATGCCAAGAAAACTAAAGTTTTATTATTTTCACCTGCCAATTGCTCCGAATTTCTAAAAAGTTACGTAAACGTTGAAATGGGCAGTCAAGTACTTGAATTTACTGATGCTTCCAGAAATTTGGGTGTTTATCTGGATTCACAGTTAAGATTTTCTCAGCATATATCTAATTTAAGCAAAGCTTGCTATGCATCTTTAAAGGTGCTGTATGCCAATAAACATATCTTAAATTTCAAGGTCCGCAAAAAACTGTGTGAATCTTATGTGTTGTCCAAGGTATCCTACTGTATTACTGTGTATTACCCATGTCTGAGTTATATTGATAGACAAAGATTGCAAAGAATCCAGAATAACTGCTGCCGATTTATCTTTGGATTGAAGAAATTTGATCACATTTCCAATAAAATTAGACAGCTTCAATGGCTGAAATTTTCCTACTCATATCAGTACCTCTTACTTGTGTCTGCATACAAACTGCTTAAATCATCTGTCCCTCCGTATTTAAGATCTAAACTTGTTTTTCGCCGAGATGTTCACGCTATACCTATTAGATCGAATCCTCTTGCTATGCCTCAGCACCGAACAGCTATCTTCCAGCGCTCTTTTACATACAACATAGTAGTGCTCTATAATCAGTTCATTGCTTACTTTGATATTGAGACTATGTCTTTGTTTCGTAAAAAACTTAAATTGGCAATATTTAATAAGCAGGAAAACGTTGTTGAGACATAGGAAGATTTAACGTATTAATGATAAGTTTCGTAATTATTTCGTTTATAATAGCTATGTCCATGTTTATAATTATTTAAAAAAATCAAATGATATTGAATATTTTTATCTTTTGTATTTAAATATTATTAGGTTAATGTTGAGTAGCTGACAATTCCGTTAGCTAGACTTCGCCTTTTGGGAATTGTAATTTTCTTTTCTTGCTTTTGATTTTACGTTCTCAATAAAGACAATATATTATTATTATTATTATTATTATAACTCTGGGATTTTTTGATTTGCCTAGAACCAGAAGTGGTAACTTATGTGTGCCTTCTGCATTACAACAGGGCATCAAGGTTACACGATCTTTGGATATTTTTCTGCCTGGACCTGATTTTTCTTGACTATGTACCCATGTTCTATCGGGCAACGCTCTCCAAAATGCCGCGGATTCGTCAGCAATATACACCTGTTCTTTTGTTAAGCCAATTTCCTCTGCACCACAGCACGAAACTTTTCTTGAAATGGAGTAATGGCGTTCACATCACTTAAAAGTTTCTCACCACAAACCTTTAAAAATCGAATACCGTGTCGTTTTTTAAATTTATCAAGCCAACCAGAGCTCGCCAGAAAATCATCTTTTTGGGTTATGCGTTCATAAAAATGCTTCGATTCTGTTCTTAAAAGATCTGAAGGTACGTGGGCAAGTCGTTGCTGTAAAACCCAATTGTATAAGGAAGGCAGCCTCATCTTCAGGATTCTCGGCCTTTCCGATCACTTGCCTTTTGCCTAAAATGTAGATCAACTATGCATTTTTCTAATGACAATAAGTTATTGAGCACATACCGGTCCCTTGATATGATTTTTTCACAAAGTTTCTTATTTTGTCCTTATTTTTCTTTATATCAAAAATCGTGGATCTAGGCACTCCGAAATTTGCTGCCGTTTGACGGATACTTCCGGATTTATCTAGACTGTCTAATATTTTACATTTTTCGCTAAGAGTTAATGTTTTGTGAGGCCTTTTGTTTGGAGCCATTGCCAACAGAACAGATAACTATGGATAGAAATAAAGGTCTGTCTTTACCACCAAATAACTTTATTTGCCCCTCTAGGGTAGAAAACAAGGGTTATAGAAAATACATGAAATGATGAAGAATTAAAATAAATTTCTTAAAGTTGTTGTACTAGTTTCGACTTTAGGGAAAGTCATCTTCAGCAACTAATCATTTAAGCAATTTTGTAATGAAAAGTAGTTAAAACAGTCGGGAGAACAATGGGTGATTCAACAATTAAATACAATGAAATGCAGATTATGCAACCATTGGAATAGACAGCAGCTTATTATAAGGACGAAGTATCTCTATGTAATGGTAGGAGATGATTAAACGCAAGTAGGATAAAAGACCCTAATCATAATACAGTGATTTAAGAATGTTGAAATTAGAACATGTTGTAAAAGAAGAAACTAATTCCTAATTTAAAATGAGACTGACTTAGTGAGGGGACATGTATATTGTTGTGGTGGATTAGATTTTATGTAAATTAAATTAAATGAAATTGCTTCTCCTTAGAATTGTCAAAACAAAATTATGTCCTTTCTGGTAAAAAATTTTCGGGAATACATCTGAAAGGAGAAAATTTCAAATTTTAGAAAATTTTTTTAAATTTATATTATAGATTTATGGTTTATAGTGCTGCCATCGAGAGTTACTCATTTTGGTTTGTATGCTGCAGTCGACACAGGTTTCGGTGGATTCTTGGTTGCGGTCGTTGTTTGGTAGTTACGGGGGATGAAATATCATAGGTTCTTTGTTTTGTGCTTCATTCACGTCATTGCTCATGAACTATTTATGATAAGACTAATATGTACACACCCTACATAAGGGAAGCGAATCCCCTCACCTTTATTGTAACTTGATGTATATATAATTTGTATATCTAACTCTTCCTTGTCCATCTGTAGATTCCTGTTTAAATTTGCCACCATTGGACTTGACAGTTGATTACCGGAAACATGATTTTTTAAAAAACGCATAAAAAAGAAAATTAAACGTGTACCTAGTAGTACCAATTCTAGGTACTCACCATTTTGCAACGCCATTCGGCTCGACTAGCACGCATTCATTTTAATGATACAGTTAATTCACCAAATGATTTCTTCACCTGGTAACAGGAAGAAAATTAAAACTAAGAATTGCCTTCATTAACACGTTGACGGACACAGAGATTTAGTAGTGTGTGTCTAACACGGCATCGACGGTATTTACCGCATATTAATTTGCTTCCACAGGGACACTGTCGGCATATGCCGTCAAATGCTCCTTGCGCTAGAGATAAAAACAGCGTTAAATGCCGTCGATTTTCCATACAGTTATGGATAGGATGTCCCACTAGACACCTATTTTCAAAAATTTAGTAGTGGGGGTCAATGTTTAACCGGATAAATAATTCGATCTTCGATGCACGTTAGTCGCTCAACTTCCTGCAGAAAGTGCACACGTATGAACGCAAATTTTACCCGCGCTTTTTAAAAAATGGATGAGAAACAAGAACATCAATTGCTTCAGTGGTACGACGAGGTTTCAAGTGATGTTGATAGTGAAAATTCCAATAATAATTCAACACATGATCCGTATAGCACGGACGATTCAGTGGCAGACCCAGAATATAAGTGTTCCGATAGTGACGGTTCAGAAAGTGAATTTTCTGAGGACAAAGATAAACGTAAGTACTTGTGTCTATTTTGTGTCACTAAGATTTATATATAAGTTGTATATTTTAGCTGGCCCATCACAAAAGAAACGAAAACATGTTATGCAAGAAAGGGACGATGCTGAGACAGAGTTGTGTGAGTATATAAAACTGGGTATGGGTATAGTTTTCCTTAAGTAAGAAGCCTTAATTCTTTTAAATTTGTCCTTCTTACAAAAAAGAATTCACTTTTAGGTCAGTAGTTATGAAAAACTATTTGTTTACAGGAAATTTATTCTTTTAGCTAATCATGCTCCTGAAAATCCCGTGCACGAGGAGGAAACAAATGAAGAGGACGCCTGGGAAGATACACTTTGTGAAAATTTAGAGCTGCTTTATGACCAGACATCTGCCGGTGTGAAAGAGCGTATAGAGGGCAAGCTTCCCATCGAAATTTTTGAACTGATTTGGACAGAAGAAATAATGAACTACGTACTAAAAAAAACTAATGAATATGGCGAAACTCTTAACATAAAAAATAGACCAAAATCTAGGTATGAGAGATTTAAAACGTTTCAACAAGTTACGATGAATGAATTAAAGAAATTTTTTGGGCTTTGTCTTTTGGCCGGCCATATAAAATTTCGTTCGATTAGAAGCCTCTTTTCAATGGACCCTTTGTATTACCATCCAATTTTTTCTGCCACCATGTCAGGTAGAAGATTTGAGCAAATTTTAAGATGTCTAAATTGCTCAAATACTGAGAACATCGACGATCCATTACAGAAAGTCAGTTGGTTGGTCAAGAAAATTGTTTTATCAAGCCAAAATATATTTATTCCAAAGGAAGCCCTATCTCTCGACGAGTCAATGTTGCTCTTTCATGGGAGACTAAAGTTTAGGGTTTATATGAAAACCAAAAAGTCTAAATACGGCATAAAATTCTATGAATTATGTTCAAACGACGGTTTTCTTTTAAATATGGAAATTTACAAAGGAAAGGACAACAGAGATGATGCAAGAGAAGCCTCAAAGATCAATGCACTTGTTCTTAGACTAATGGAGCCTTTTTTGGACAAAGGACATCATTTATATATGGACAATTTCTATAACAGCGTAACTTTGTCAATAATTTTGCTATCACGAAAAACCCACACCACAGGAACATTGCGTTCTAACAGAAAAGGCAATCCACGTGAGGTTACTCAAGCCAAACTAAAATCAGGAGAACACATCTGGAAAAGAAACGGAAATGTCTATGTGTCCAAGTGGCGTGATAAACGTGATGTATTAGCAATTACAACTGCTTATCAACCTCAGTTGATTGAAACCACAAACAAACACGGCCAGCAAAAAGTTAAGCCTATAGAAATCGACAAATATAATGAAAAGATGTCGGGCATTGACAGAGCGGATCAAATGATTAGCTATTACTCATGCCCGAGAAAAACATTAAGATGGCACAAAAAAGTGATATTTCATATTTTGGATATAGCAGTGTGGAACTCTTATTACATATATAAGAGCCACAACCCAAATGAAAAATTCCACTCGTTCCGAGAAACACTGATTAAGTCTTTGTTAGCCATACGAGGAGACCAAACAGATGGCCGAGCATTTGTTTCCGATGCTCCAGTTAAAACCAAACGGAGAATTTCCAAGAAAGGTAAAGAAAACCTGGGTCATATTTTGGAAGCTATTCCTACTCCTGCGGCAAGTAAAAGAACAGGAAAATATTATAAGCGATGCAAGCAATGTTCTCGAGTTCAACAAAGAAAAGAGACTGCCTGGCAATGTCGGGATTGTATTGGAAAGCCTCCACTTTGTGTTGGAAATTGTTTTGAAAAGTGGCACCAGTAACTAAAGATTTTATTACAAAGAGTTGATTTTGTTTAGTTCGTTTTATCAATAAAGATATTTGTACTAGAAGAAATAGCTAAATGTTTTTGTAGAACAGGGCTAGCTGACGGCATATAACGTCAATGTCCCAGCACGTACTAAGAATGCTCCTAGTGGGACACGACGTCATATAACGCGTCATTTTTACGACTACATTACGTTTTGGAATGTTTTTATGGCTCCATAGCTATAAGTTTCAAGTTTTTACGTCAAATAATAAAAATTTTATCAGTGTGTATTACTTCAGCGCTAACCCCCATTTCTAAGTGACCTGCCAGAAATATGTTCATTGACGTCATTTGCCGTCAGTGTCCGCCAACGTGTTAATACGATGTTTTTGTTTATTTAACTAAAAGAAAATTTTATTTTATTTTATAATATAACATGTGAATAATGACCACTTGGTGAGTACATAATCAATAACATTAATATTATAACATATATAACAAACCGTTAAGTAATGTGATTAGATATTTTATTGGTTTCCAAAATAAAAAATAAAAAAAAAAAAAATTTCTAAAATTTGAAATTTTCTCCTTTCAGATGTATTCCCAAAAATTTTTTACCAGAAAGGACATAATTTTGTTTTGACAATTCTAAGGAGAAGCAATTTCATTTAATTTAATTTACATAAAATCTAATCCACCACAACAATATACATGTCCCCTCACTAAGTCAGTCTCATTTTAAATTAGGAATTAATTTCTTCTTTTACAACATGTTCTAATTTCAACATTCTTAAATTACTGTATTATGATTAGGGTCTTTTATCCTACTTGCGTTTAATCATCTCCTACCATTACATAGAGATACTTCGTCCTTATAATAAGCTGCTGTCTATTCCAATGGTTGCATAATCTGCATTTCATTGTATTTAATTGTTGAATCACCCATTGTTCTCCCGACTGTTTTAACTACTTTTCATTACAACATTTCTTAAATGATTAGTTGCTGAAGATGACTTTCCCTAAAGTCGAAACTAGTACAACAACTTTAAGAAATTTATTTTAATTCTTCATCATTTCATGTATTTTCTATAACCCTTGTTTTCTACCCTAGAGGGGCAAATAAAGTTATTTGGTGGTAAAGACAGACCTTTATTTCTATTTACAATCCCGCCACAGAACATGGACTACTTCTTAAATCCAGATAACTATGGGTTTCACATACGACTAATTCAAATAAAAGAATGCAACAATCTTCATGTCGTGTCAAACTTGTTAAGACAGGAGAAATGTATGGTTTTCTTATGAAACGTTTTAATGTCCGGTTTACAGAGGTAAAATTTTGAAAATATCCGGTTTATAGAGCCATCCGGATTACTGGAGTGTCCGTGTTAGCGAGTGTCCGAACTACAGAAGTGGTACTGTGCCAGGAAATTGGCTGACAAATTTAAAGTGGGTGAGACCAAGTAACTATGTTGCTTTAAAATAAAGCAAAAGTTAAAAATATGTTTCAAGAATGAACAAAAAAGAAAATTTTGCAAAACCGAAGGACTGGCAGTGGACCAAGTTGTTTTTAACTGGTTTTGTAAGACGCGAAACTTACCAATATCCGGGCCCATAGTTCAAGCAAAAGCTCTAGACATTGAGCAGATTCGATTCCAGATAACTTCAAGGCATCAAATGGATGGTTAGAAAAATTCCGTCGTCGGCACGATATTACCTTCAAGCAAGTATGTGGCGAATCAGCCGATATCAATATCGAAGACGTAACTGCTTGGAAAGAAAGGCTATGGACCATTTTAAAGGATTATGCCCCAAGGGACGTATTTAATGCAGATGAGACAGGTCTCTATTATCGTGCATTGCCAACAAAAACATATGCATTGAAAGATCACAAGTGTACCGGAAAGAAAACAGCAAAACAACGATTTACAATTCTGTTCTGTGCAAATATGGAAGGTGAGAAGGAAAAACCACTTATAATAGGCAAAAGCAAAGATCTTCGATGTTTTAAGGGCGCACAACCGCACATATCGATTACGGGTCTCGAATAAAAAAGCGTGGATGACAACATGGCTTCACAATTTATGTCACAATACAAAATCTAATTAGGTATATTTCAATTCGTTTAAAAATGGTTGTAGATTTCTCTTTTCTGTTACAGCGTTATATTTTATGCCATAGGAATACTAAAGAAGCTGAGGAAATGTACTTAAATAATTACCCGGAAAGATTACAGCTGAATAAAAAGAAGTTTGGAGGAATGGTTGCCAATTTATTGCAGTATGGGTCATTTAATAACTACTAGAAACAAACTGTAATAAGGAAAATGTGGCATTAGCTGTAACGGAAGACCCTACAACATCAGTTGTCATTGAAAAAGTAAGTGGAACGCCAAAATCTACAGCACATTTTATTTTGCGTAAGAACAAATATCAACCGTGCAAATTTTGAATCTGCCAAGGACTAAGACCGGGAGACGACGTAAGGCGAAGGGCATTTTGTGAATAGTACACTAGGCAATGTCGAAATGAAGAAAATTTTGTCAATAAAGTTTTATTTTCTGATGAAGGTATGATAACCAACGACGGAATCTGTAACAGAAGAAATACGCATTATTGGTACATAGAAAATCCACGAGTGTACAAAATGTCTAGGCACCAGCATCGTTTTGGTCTCAACATGTGGGTAGGAATTTTGGGACTGCAGCATAATTTGGAAGAATGGGTCGATAAAAGACCACTAGCAGAAATCAACAACTTTTGGTTTTAACAAGATGGATCCCCCGTTCATAATTGTCCAAGAATATTTATCTAATAGAACAGGATCGTATTTAAAAAAAGGAAGTTGATGATGTTTTTTCGAAAACGAAACTTTGTACTGAAAGTCTATAAACGTCATTTTGTTCAGCTTAAAAAGCGACAAGGAAAAAGTATTTTTATAATTTTTATCTGTTGAAATATCGTACAAAATAAATAAAAAATAATGTAGCAAAAAGTATTTTTTTAAAAGATATTGAAAGCATTGGATCCGACGGGATTCATGTAAATTTTGTAATTTTTTGCTGTCCTTTTATTCTTAAATATATTTGCCACTTAATTAATTTTTGCATAACTCACTCAGTGTTCCCTCTCGACTGGAAAATTGCTCATATATTGCCCTTGCCTAAAACTGATAACCCAAAAAGATATAGCGACCTTAGACCAATTTCTATTCCTATTTTGTCAAAAGTTATTGAGCGCATTTTAAAAAATCAAATTGTTGATTATGTAGAAACAGAAAAATTAATTGACAGCACTCAGTCGGGTTTTTGGAGGGGACACGGTTGTGCAACGGCTCTTTTGAATGTCACTGACGACATTTTTCGGGCTATTGATGAGGGCAGGTGTACGATATTGGTTCTGCTTGACTATTCGAAAGCCTTTGACACTATAAATCATCAAACCTTGTTAGTCATCTTAAGGTATCTTGGCTTTCACTTAAATTCGGTTAAATTAATACAAAGTTATTTAAAAGATCGCAAGCAGAGGGTTATTCTGGACGGTGTAAAATCTGGGTATCTAGACATAAACAGTGGTGTTCCGCAAGGGTCTATTTTAGGGCCATTATTATTTATTCTTTACACGTCTAAGTTTCCAGAGTTTTTACAAAATTGCAATATCCAGAAATATGCGGATGATACCCAGATTTACCACTCATTTCCGCCTTCCTTAATTAGACAGGGGTGCAAAACTGTGAATGATGACCTAAAAGTTGTTGAAAGAGTTTCGAGAGACCATGCTCTTTGCTTGAATCCTGAAAAGTCAGTTGTAATGCTTTTTGGCAGACCTATAGATATCAAACGCCTGACTCCTATAGTTTCCATTACTGTTGGAGATAAAGTGTTGCCTGTAAAGACAGAAGCAAAAAATTTAGGTTTAATTTTAGATAATCAACTCCGATTTAATAAACATATTGCTTTATGCATCCAAAAATGCATCGGCAGATTAAGAGTTCTATATAATTCGAGGCACATTCTCAACCAAAAAATAAAAAAAGTTTTGTGTGACTCCCTTGTTCTATCTATATTTAATCATTGTGATGTAGTGTATGGTCCGTGTTTAACAGCAAAGTCCGCTGAGCGGATACAAATGATTCAGAAATATTGCTTGAGATTTATATATGGTATTCCCCGTAGACGCCCAATAAGTCACAAACTTGTAGAAGCTGGATGGCTCGATATGAAGACAAGGCGCTATATTCATAGAGGCTCTCTGTATCACAAAATTGTTAAACTCAAATATCCTCAGTACTTATATAAGAGGATTACGTTTAGAACCGATGTAAATACCTTAAACTTGAGGTTTAATGGAATAGTTATCCCTCGTCATCAAACCGGAATATTTGAGCGATCTTTTGCGTATGACCTTGCTAAACTTTTTAATGGCTTACCCCCTCCGCTTCGGTCCTGCTCTGTTCAATCTTTTTCCAAGCGTTTAAAACAGCACCTTACCGGCTAACCTGCTGCTATTATGTACGGCTATAATACATGTCTCTATATATGTATTGTATATATTATATAAATAAATTTATTTTATTTTTTGATGTTCACCTATTTAGAGAAGCAGAAATGTACTATTAGTTGAAATATTTTATTGTAAAGCGTATCTATCTACCTAATAAGGATAAGTGTATAAATCAGCTGGGCAGTCTCTGTTTAGCTGCACTCTTGCCTTTTCAATGTATACCCTATGTATAATTGAATAAAGTTTATTATTATTATTATTATTATTATAAAGCGGATAATGATAGTTTACTTTTGCAAAGGACATTTAAAAGGTATTTAAATTGTGCAACTTTTTCCTAATTTAACCAACATTGTAATTCCTAACGTTTCCAAGATTCCAATGCTATCCCATTCTTATCTTGGACACCCTGTATATCATAAAACCTGTAGCATGAATTGCTACAGTCAAAAAGAATGGCGAGACCTGCATATAAAAAACAAGAGTAACAGGCTATGCCTAGTAGAATGTTCTTTCGTTATTCCGCTGATCCGCGATCCTTCTGGTGGTAATATTAATTGCAATACCCAATGTTATTTTATTACGTAGGACGGCAAACAAAAATGTTATGCGTCCGTTCCGTGCAGTGTGAATAGTATGCACCTACCTTATAGAGTACCTATATACATTTTTACTGACTTAAGATAAGAGGTTGTTGTGGCGTTTTAAAAGAAGACAGGGCCTTTTGCAATCTAGGTACATCAAAATTTTAAAGAAATTGAATTTATCCGTTTCTAAAAAAACATACCAAAGTTATTTATTAAAATAACAAAACTTAAAAGTTCTCTGTGTAGGCACTATTAATCAGCGGGCACCCTTTACAGTAAATTTATTTTCTAAAACCACCACCCCAAAAAATTCTACCTTATTTACATAACTATACACATTGCATTTGTAAAACCATTAGATAAAATTGATAATCAATCTAAAACTAAAACAAATAAATATTTAATTTTCTTGAATTATCTTTGTTCTTTATTCTCTAGACATTGGCATTGGTATTTTGTAATGCAGTTAGACCAGACCCTTTTTAAACCTAAAGAATAGAAAATGTTTAAACGTTTATTTTTCGTGTACTTAATTTTACCAATTATTTCTGCAAGATTAAATGCTGAATATGAACATCAAAATACTGATCACATTGTAAATTGTGCAGATGCAATTTTGAATAAAGTTACAAACGACAATACACAGAGGGCCCTTATATTAGAGTATGGAAGTACCAGATCTTTAACGACCCTACCTACTTTTAGAACTAATAATCTTGACCTAATAAACAATTGGCCAAAACTTTTATTTCATGTTTACCTTATTAATGAAGAGTTTTCCAACATTGGAAATGCACTGAAAACATTATCAGATCATAGATTATTGTCGGCTAGATCATGGCATATATTTTTTTCAAACTTTACCAATACTAGCAGTTTTTCATTTGCTACCCGATACTACATAGCAAATGTGTTTGCAATTAATACAAATGGGGAAATCTTTACTATTGATCCATATAAATATGAAAATGTTCGTCGCCCTGAAAAGAAGCCTTTTAAAATAGGATCTTGTAAAGATATAATTAATATTTTATTTGAAAAATATTTAAGCAAATATCCAAAGAAATGGAGGAACACCACAGTGTACGAACATTCGAGTTCATCGTTACCATCCACGAATATTTTTCACGATGGATTGGACGATCGTTTATTAAATTTGTTTAAAGAAAAGCTGCAATATAGGAATCACCCAAGTTACGCCAATTACCTGGCAGTAAAGAAGGTAAATAACCAGTATTATAATAATATGTTACTTTAATTTTTATAATACCGTTGTGTGGAATATAACTTATACAACTATATATCTTTATTAAGCTGAAATTTTAGTGATTTGTATAAAATATTAAATAAGGACTACAAAACTCGATTATAAAGACTAAAAGAATACCTATACCCTATTTCAAAATGGTGTAGAATAATAAAAGCTCATTAGGTATGCAGAGGGACTACAGAGTGACCCAACGAATATTTAAGCCACTTTCATAATTTTGCATTGATTTCGTTGCAAAATTCTTTCTTTTCATCAAGTGCAGGTAGTACCACCCGGGTTTGGGTCAATTTATGGGTTTTGCCTATTGTTATTCATTCACAAACACTGAAAATGGTGTGACTAAGGCGTGCCGGTAGGATATTTGTAAAAAGCAAAGAATTTTATTTTAACAGAATAAAAATTAGGCATTATGTACCGGGTGTTCCACCTAAGGAGGTAATCGGCTATATCTCAGAAAGTAATAACACTAGGACTTTGGGAAAAAATATATACATATCGATAAAAGCGGCCAAGAGAAATAGCTGAAAATTATTTTCAAGTTCGAAAAATGACCGCTAGGGGGCATAAGAGAACTTTCAAAATAGAAATGCCGATTTTCTCTTGATTTTTCTTATTAAAAATATTGTAAAAATATAAGCATTGTATTCTTCATAAAATTATGCAACTTTATGTTAGGAATCGTTTTTTTCTATTTATAAAGCGCGATTTATACTTTGACGCTCACCGCTTGCCGATCACGTTGACGCTGTCGGTTGAAGATTGAAGAATAGGAAATATGTATATACACCAATTTATACTTTGACGTTGACGATGACGCTGACGTTCCAGATAAACCAATTTTAACTTTTGACGCTCACTGCTCGTAGAATATGACGTAACAGCCAATAGGACGCGACAGTATTTGCACGTGATAGCTAACTGTCAATACTGCTCTTTCATATTTGTATAATATTTGTACTTTATTATGTCGTCTTCTGTTTATGGGTCTAATTTTATACTGCCTTTTTCGCTTTTGTTTCTTTTTAAGTAATGCTGCTGCTAGCAAACACATCGTCATCCCCACTGCCATAGCCACGTTAGTCGAATTCATGTTTTTAGAAAAAACAATTCTTTACATAACAAACAAACAACGGAACACAACAAAATAATGAGGTTATGACACGAAAATGTTGAACGTCAAACGTCAAACTTATGCACCAAAAATGGAATTCTGCGAGCGTCACCGTCAAGCGTCAAAGTATAAATCGCGCTTTAGTTTAACAAAAGATATCACGTTGCGGTTTTCAGTTCCTTATAGTAACTTTTAATCATCTACAAACTGATGGGGTTAGTTTTTTAATCCGACGTTTCGGATTCGAGCGACCATCATCAACTTTTTTATTTTAAATACGGACCTGGATTTTTTATTCCACTATTTAATAGCCTTTATAAGCCTAAAATAAAAAATGATGAAAGAGTCATATTATAACATTTGATTTTTTTGAGAAAATCCTTATTCATTGAGTAATTACGGAAAAACGCCATCTAGTGGCCAACATCAGAATCAATATGGTATGGTTAATAGATCTACGTGTAGAGGAAAAGAATGGTTTTTTTTCAAGACCAAGTTGAATAAAATCGGTTTATCCAAAGCAGAGATATCAGCGTTTGAAAGAAAAAAAGTTTGACCTTCTCCCACCACTTTATTATTGAAAATAGAAAAAAACGATTCCTAACATAAAGTTGCATAATTTTATGAAGAATACAATGCTTATATTTTTAACATATTTTTATTAAGAAAAATCAAGAGAAAATCGGCATTTCTATTTTGAAAGTACCCTTACGCCCCCTAGCGGTCATTTTTCGAACTTGAAAATAATTTCCAGCAATTTCTCTTGGCCGCTTTTATCGATATATATTTTTTCTCAAAGTCCTAGTGTTATTACTTTCTGAGATATAGCCGATTACCTCCTTAGGTGGAACACCCGGTACATAGTATTAGCTACACTTATTTTTTATTAAACATTTTTAAAAAAATACATATAGAAATTAAATTATACCCGTAAAAATTATAATAAATTAAGTTATAGGTACTCGAAAAAAGGAAAGAATTTTATTTTAACATAATAAAATTTAGGCATTATGTACATAGTATTAGATACACTTATTTTTTATTAAACATTACAAAAAAAATAGAAAATACAAAAAATACATTATACAGAAATTAAATTATAAAAAATCATAATATTCCTTGTCATCTGAGGAACTGTCATCTCCTCTTGACGTTATAATTAACGGGTCGACGGTCCGATCGATCAGGTAGTCAAGATCCCACATTTTCTCCTCGCGCCCATATAAGTTCTATATAATTTAGTTCGCAATGATATAACGGTGTGCGCAGCACAGTTACACTATGTTTTTCTGCTATATCTTCCACGGCATATTTCATAAAACGATGTTTGTGTAAATTTGCTGTAGCTAATAGTTCGTTCTTTATCAAATTATCTTCAAATTCAATACTTTTGGTGGTTAACCAGTCGATAATTTCTTGTTTTTTCCAAGATGAAGTTGGAGTCTTCTCTGTGCGTTGTGAATGATAAAAGCTTGCGTTATCCATAACTACTACTGAATCAGCTGGAAGATATTCTATCATTTCACCAAAATAGTCCTCAAAAACATTCGAATTCATGTCCTCGTGATAATCTCCCGTATTGAACGACTGAAAGGTTACCAAACCTTCTCAATTCTCTAAGAGTTTTTGGTTAGTTATCATAAATAATTTAATGCACAAAGTTTACCTGCGCCTATGGCCGACACCGAAATTGAGCCGAACTGGACGAAATTTCCCATTTTATTACTCTACACCTTTTTGAAATAGGGTATAGTAATAATTATATCGATTACTCGACAAACGAACTTATCAGACCAACATAATAAAAGATTTCATCAAGATCTTAAAGAAATTGAGATAAGGTTCCAGGACGGTGGAATGTAAATATACTTGCTGACAATGGTGGCTTCTCAAAAGAGACAACCGGCAGAACGTTTATAAGGGGAAAAGTACAAAACTAATCTCTGTAAGTCAACGAAAAAGATACCATAAGGACTTACAACAATATTTTGTAAGTTTAAATTCTTTTTGGATCATAGTAGTTGGTTCTAAATCATTTGCCAACACTTGTGTACTTTCTTCAAAATTTAGTTGTTCTTTTCACAATAAATGGCTTTGAGGTTTTAACTACAATAAAACTAAAGGGTCGGTCCCATTGTGTAGACAATAAATATGTAAATTATAAAGGTGTTGTGAAGGGTCGGACTAAGGTAATTATACTCGTTTTTCCTACATGGTGTAGGATTTCCGCCTTATCAAGTCCTTGTCGGCTTCGTCGAAACATTTATTGGAACCGGCTCTTTACGCTTCTTTCTTGATTTGATGGGATTTGACACGATTCCTTTCACTATAGTCAGAGGTATCTTAGTCAAATTACTAGTTTCACTCGCAGCAGCACTAGCTTAAGACCCCTTTTAAGTAAGGAATTATAAACAGTTTTTATAATGTTCTTAGCATCAAGAGATAAATACTTTTTTTTCACCAGAACATTTGTACTTCTGTCAATGTTTTTCCACGGACGCCACATAATGCTGTTTTATTCGTATTGCTTACGTTTACTGGCACGTTGTGGATCTTATAGTTCCAATCCCTTTGTGGCAAGTATATATTATAACATGGCATGTTTTGATTCTGAATCTGCCAGTATTGGTGTATTCTGGTTTTAATAGAGACAATATTTTTCTTGTTCGAGTCATTATACACTTTATATAGTTTTAAAGACAACTAGGTTAAGAAATAATTATTTATTTATTTATTTATTTACGGATAAAATAATCCATTACAAGTTACAAGTTACAAGTAGAAAATTACTAAATTGCACAATTACAAAATTACAAAATTTTAACAATGTAGTAAATAAAAAAAAAGGAAAAATAGAAATTACGAGCACAATGACCCTGCAGCCACCATAATACGCCATTACAAAGTTAATTATAACGAAAAAGAAGCAAGAGCAAAGCAAAAACAAACAAAACAACGCTAGAAAAGCGAACAAATAAAATAGTTCTTATGTACAGACTCGGCTCTCTCAAAAGTCACTTTTAAAGGTCTTGGCTTATAATAATTAATTGTAATGACAACACAACACTTCTGGTTCTGTCCGTTCATTTTATAAATATTATGATACGCCGCAAGATCACATGGGGGAATCACAGTAAAAATGGTAACAGCGCAAAAATTCCAATAGGGGCGCCACGATCTTACCATGCCCCGTTGCTGCAAATACGGCAGTGTAAAAAACATACGATATCCCGCATTATGGCGACTTAGACACATTGTAAAATATTCGTAAATATCGGTACTAAAAATAATCAAGTACGTCACTTGACCCAAAACTTGGATTCGACCGTGCAAGTGACCTTGAACTTGCAAGGTCACTTCCAAGTTCAAGGTTGGGTAATTTCAAGATTACACCTTGCTTGACCCAAAACCTGGATTCGACCTTGCAAGTGACCTTGAACTTCCAAGGTCAAGCTTGGGTAATTTCAAGGTGAAACACGTCACGTGACCCAAAACTTGGATTCGATCTTGCAAGTGACCTTGAACTTTCAAGGTTAAGGTTGGGTAATTTCAAGGTTCACAAAGTTTTCAAGGTCAGACACGTCACTTGACCCAAAACTTGGATTCGACCTTGGAAGTAACCTTGAACTTTCAAGGTCACTTCCAAGGTCAAGGTTACACTAAATTCTCAATGTCAAACACGTCACTTGACCCAAAACTTGTATTCGACCTTGCAAGTGACCTTGAACTTTCAAGATCCCTTCCAAGGTTGTATAATTCCAAGGTTACACTACATTTTCAAGGTCAAACAACTCGCTTGACCCAAAACTTGGATTCGACCTTGCAAGTGATCTTGAACTTTCAAGGTCACTTCCAAGGTCAATGTTAGGTAATTTCAAGGTTACACCTTGCTTGACCCAAAACCTGGATTCGACCTTGCAAGTGACCTTGAACTTCCAAGGTCAAGCTTGGGTAATTTCAAGGTCAAACACGTCACTTGACCCAAAAATGTCGATCGTGACCTTGACGCCTTGCAAGTGACCTTGAATTTTTTCAAGGTCACTTGGAATGTCGATCGTGACCTTGACACCTTGCAAGTGACCTTGAACTTTTTTTCAAGGTCACTTGGAATGTCAATCGTGACCTTGACGCCTTGCAAGTGACCTTGAATTTTTTTCAAGGTCACTTGGAATGTCGATCGTGACCTTGACACGTTGCAAGTGACCTTGAACTTTTTTTCAAGGTCACTTGGAACGTCGATCGTGACCTTGACACCTTGCAAGTGACCTTGAATTTTTTTCAAGGTCACTTGGAATCTCGATCGTGACCTTCACACCTTGCACGTGACCTTGAACTTTTTTCAAGGTCACTTGGAATGTCGTTCGTGACCTTGACACCTTGCAAGTGACCTTGAACTTTTTTCAAGGTCGCTTGGAATGTCGATCGTGACCTTGCCACTTTGCAAGTGACCTTGAACTTTTTTTCAAGGTCACTTGGGATGTCAATCGTGACCTTGACGCCTTGCAAGTGACCTTGAATTTTTTCAAGGTCACTTGGAATGCCGATCGTGACCTTGACACGTTGCAAGTGACCTTGAATTTTTTTCAAGGGCACATGGAATGTCGATCGTGACCTTGACACCTTGCAAGTGACCTTGAACTTTTTTTCAAGGTCACTTGGAATGTCGATCGTGACCTTGACACGTTGCAAGTGGCCTTGAACTTTTTTTCAAGGTCACTTGGAATGTCGATCGTGACCTTGACACCCTGCAAGTGACCTTGAACTTTTTTCAAGGTCACTTGGGAT
This sequence comes from Polydrusus tereticollis, assembly GCA_963920685.1. Taxonomy (NCBI): domain Eukaryota; kingdom Metazoa; phylum Arthropoda; class Insecta; order Coleoptera; family Curculionidae; genus Polydrusus; species Polydrusus tereticollis. Next base: position 142,813,854 of record OY987328.1, read on the forward strand.
GTCAATCGTGACCTTGACACCCTGCAAGTGACGTTGAACTTTTTTCAAGGTCACTTGGAATGTCGATCGTGACCTTCACACCTTGCACGTGACCTTGAACTTTTTTCAAGGTCACTTGGAATGTCGATCGTGACCTTGAACTTTTTTCAAGGTCACTTGGAACATCGTTCGTGACCTTGACACCCTGCAAGTGACCTTGAACTTTTTTCAAGGTCACTTGGAATGTCGATCGTGACCTTGACACCTTGCAAGTGACCTTGCACTTTTTTCCAAGGTCACTTGGAACATCGATCGTGACCTTGACACCTTGCAAGTGACCTTGAACTTTTTTTCAAGGTCACTTGAAACATCGTTCGTGACCTTGACACCCTGCAAGTGACCTTGAACTTTTTTTCAAGGGCACATGGAATGTCGATCGTGACCTTGACACCTTGCAAGTGACCTTGAACTTTTTTTTAAGGTCACTTGGAATGTCGATCGTGACCTTCACACCTTGCACGTGACCTTGAACTTTTTTTTTTAAGGTCACTTGGAAAGTCGATCGTGGCCTTCACACCTTGCACGTGACCTTGAACTTTTTTTCAAGGTCACTTGGAATGTCGATCGTGACCTTGAACTTTTTTTTCAAGGTCACTTGGAATGTCGATCGTGACCTTCACACCTTGCACGTGACCTTGAACTTTTTTTCAAGGTCACTTGGAATGTCGATCGTGACCTTCACACCTTGCACGTGACCTTGAACTTTTTTTCAAGGTCACTTGGAATGTCGTTCGTGACCTTGACACCTTGCAAGTGACCTTGAACTTTTTTCAAGGTCGCTTGGAATGTCGATCGTGACTTTGACACCTTGCAAGTGACGTTGAACTTTCTTTCAAGGTCACTTGGAACATCGTTCGTGACCTTGACACCCTGCAAGTGACCTTGAACTTTTTTCAAGGTCACTTGGAACATCGTTCGTGACCTTGACACCCTGCAAGTGACCTTGAACTTTTTTTCAAGGTCACTTGGAATGTCGATCGTGACCTTCACACCTTGCACGTGACCTTGAATTTTTTTTCAAGGTCACTTGGAATGTCGATCGTGACCTTCACACCTTGCACGTGACCTTGAACTTTTTTCAAGGTCACTTGGAATGTCGATCGTGACCTTGAACTTTTTTCAAGGTCACTTGGAACATCGTTCGTGACCTTGACACCCTGCAAGTGACCTTGAACTTTTTTTCAAGGTCACTTGGAATGTCGATCGTGACCTTGACACCTTGCAAGTGACCTTGAACTTTTTTCCAAGGTCACTTGGAACATCGATCGTGACCTTTACACCTTGCAAGTGACCTTGAACTTTTTTTCAAGGTCACTTGGAATGTCGATCGTGACCTTGGCACCTTGCAAGTGACCTTGAACTTTCTTTCAAGGCCACTTGGAATGTCGATCGTGACCTTGACATCTTGCAAGTGACCTTGAACTTTTTTCAAGGTCACTTGGAATGTCGATCGTGACCTTGCAAGTGACCTTGAACTTTTTTTCAAGGTCACTTGAAACATCGTTCGTGACCTTCACACCCTGCAAGTGACCTTGAACTTCTTTCAAGGTCACTTGAAATCTCGATCGTGACCTTGACACACTGCAAGTGACCTTGAATTTTTTTTTCAAGGTCACTTGGAATGTCGTTCGTGACCTTGACACATCGTAAGCAACCTTGAACTTTTTTCAAGGTCACTTGGAATCTCGATCGTGACCTTGACACCCTGCAAGTGACCTTGAACTTTTTTCAAGGTCACTTGGAACATCGTTCGTGACCTTGAAACCCTGCAAGTGACCTTGAACTTTTTTCCAAGGTCACTTGGAATGTCGATCGTGACCTTCACACCTTGCACGTGACCTTGAACTTTTGTTTCAAGGTCACTTGGAATGTCGATCGTGACCTTCACACCTTGCACGTGACCTTGAACTTTTTTTCAAGGTCACTTGGAATGTCGATCGTGACCTTGACACCTTGCAAGTGACGTTGAACTTGCTTTCAAGGCCACTTGGAATATCGTTCGTGACCTTGACACCCTGCAAGTGACCTTGAACTTTTTTCAAGGTCACTTGGAACATCGTTCGTGACCTTGAAACCCTGCAAGTGACCTTGAACTTTTTTCCAAGGTCACTTGGAATGTCGATCGTGACCTTCACACCTTGCACGTGACCTTGAACTTTTTTCAAGGTCACTTGGAATGTCGTTCGTGACCTTGACACCTTGCAAGTGACCTTGAACTTTTTTCAAGGTCGCTTGGAATGTCGATCGTGACCTTGACACCTTGCAAGTGACGTTGAACTTTCTTTCAAGGCCACTTGGAATATCGTTCGTGACCTTGACACCCTGCAAGTGACCTTGAACTTTTTTCAAGGTCACTTGGAACATCGTTCGTGACCTTGACACCCTGCAAGTGACCTTGACCTTTTTTTCAAGGTCACTTGGAATGTCGATCGTGACCTTCACACCTTGCACATGACCTTGAATTTTTTTTCAAGGTCACTTGGAATGTCGATCGTGACCTTCACACCTTGCACGTGACCTTGAGCTTTTTTTCAAGGTCACTTGGAATGTCGTTCGTGACCTTGACACCTTGCAAGTGACCTTGAACTTTTTTCCAGGTCGCTTGGAATGTCGATCGTGACCTTGACACCTTGCAAGTGACGTTGAACTTTCTTTCAAGGTCACTTGGAATATCGTTCGTGACCTTGACACCCTGCAAGTGACCTTGAACTTTTTTCAAGGTCACTTGGAACATCGTTCGTGACCTTGACACCCTGCAAGTGACCTTGAACTTTTTTTCAAGGTCACTTGGAATGTCGATCGTGACCTTCACACCTTGCACGTGACCTTGAATTTTTTTTCAAGGTCACTTGGAATGTCGATCGTGACCTTCACACCTTGCACGTGACCTTGAACTTTTTTTCAAGGTCACTCGGAATGTCGATCGTGACCTTGACACCCTGCAAGTGACCTTGAACTTTTTTCAAGGTCACTTGGAACATTGTTCGTGACCTTGAAACCCCGCAAGTGACCTTGAACTTTTTTTTCAAGGTCACTTGGAATGTCGATCGTGACCTTCATACCTTGCACGTGAACTTGAACTTTTTTTTTCAAGGTCACTTGGAATGTCGATCGTGACCTTCACACCTTGCACGTGACCTTGAACTTTTTTTCAAGGTCACTTGGAATGTCGATCGTGACCTTCACACCTTGCACGTGACCTTGAACTTTTTTTCAAGGTCACTTGGAATGTCGTTCGTGACCTTGACACCTTGCAAGTGACCTTGAACTTTTTTCAAGGTCGCTTGGAATGTCGATCGTGACCTTGACACCTTGCAAGTCACGTTGAACTTTCTTTCAAGGTCACTTGGAATATCGTTCGTGACCTTGACACCCTGCAAGTGACCTTGAACTTTTTTCAAGGTCACTTGGAACATCGTTCGTGACCTTGACACCCTGCAAGTGACCTTGAACTTTTTTTCAAGGTCACTTGGAATGTCGATTGTGACCTTCACACCTTGCCCGTGACCTTGAACTTTTTTTCAAGGTCACTTGGAATGTCGATCGTGACCTTCACACCTTGCACGTGACCTTGAACTTTTTTTCAAGGTCACTTGGAATGTCGATCGTGACCTTGACACCCTGCAAGTGACCTTGAACTTTTTTCAAGGTCACTTGGAACATCGTTCGTGACCTTGAAACCCTGCAAGTGACCTTGAACTTTTTTCAAGGTCACTTGGAACATCGTTCGTGACCTTGAAACCCTGCAAGTGACCTTGAACTTTTTTTCAAGGTCACTTGGAATGTCGATTGTGACCTTCACACCTTGCACGTGACCTTGAACTTTTTTTCAAGGTCACTTGGAATGTCGATCGTGACCTTGACACCCTGCAAGTGACCTTGAACTTTTTTCAAGGTCACTTGGAACATCGTTCGTGACCTTGAAACCCTGCAAGTGACCTTGAACTTTTTTTCAAGGTCACTTGGAATGTCGATCGTGACCTTGACACCCTGCAAGTGACCTTGAACTTTTTTCAAGGTCACTTGGAACATCGTTCGTGACCTTGAAACCCTGCAAGTGACCTTGAACTTTTTTTCAAGGTCACTTGGAATGTCGATTGTGACCTTCACACCTTGCACGTGACCTTGAACTTTTTTTCAAGGTCACTTGGAATGTCGATCGTGACCTTGACACCCTGCAAGTGACCTTGAACTTTTTTCAAGGTCACTTGGAACATCGTTCGTGACCTTGAAACCTTGCAAGTGACCTTGAACTTTTTTTCAAGGTCACTTGGAATGTCGATCGTGACCTTCACACCTTGCACGTGGCCTTGAACTTTTTTTCAAGGTCACTTGGAATCTCGATCGTGACCTTGACACCCTGCAAGTGACCTTGAACTTTTTTTCAAGGTCACTTGGAATGTCGATCGTCACCTTCACACCTTGCACGTGACCTTGAACTTTTTTTCCAAGGTCACTTGGAACATCGTTCGTGACTTTCACATCCTGCAAGTGTAGTGACAGGTGCGAGTTACGTTCCCAGGTAGCTCCAACGCACGTTCACCACAGTTTCTAATATGCTGACGATCAGCTAGTTCGACGTAAACGTCTTTTTCTTCCTCTTCACCCAGCATTCCCCACGGCCGTATATCTTCACACCACGACCAGAGATCCTCTTCTTCAGGCTTCGTTGTTAATGCCCTTTTTGAGCCACCCACGGGGTTTGGGTCGCTTGCCACTTCAATGCCACTCGGCCGGCAGTCGGACGGAGGTTTAGGGAACCCTAACAGGTCCTGGACACCAAGTGCAGATTTGGCATCTCGGTCTGGGCCCTTTGCCACCTCCGCAGCGTTGACGGAAAAGTCATAGCTGACTCCCTGGAGTCCAGATTGTCCATTGGGCGAGTATGCGGCCATGGCATCATTGATCCAGGCCTCCAGGAAGCCGCTCGGCGAAGACGGTAGCAGCACGTCTTGCATTCGGTCTAAGTCTGTTGCGAAATTTAAGGCCATGTGTCTGACTCACAACAGCTTAGTTAATACGTAATAAAAATGTTTAAGTTTTATTCTAAATCTGTATAATATCTGAGTCTTATTCTGACTCTATATAATATTTTATTTAATAACACTTTTTATGCCTAAGTATTTAATCTAACTTAAAAACACAAAATAAACGACTGTAACTTTTATAAAACTTTTATTTGTCCGAGTGTCGATATTACAAACTACCAGAAAAGTCCCAGATTATGCTTTAGGAACTTTTATTTAAATGCGTATTACAACTTTTAATTATTATGAAAATAACTCATCATCTCGAGTTATGACGTCATATATTGACTGCAGCTAATTAGATCTTATTACTTTGAACCCCCGTGAATGACTGAATCTAATACAAAATTGTCGGCTATTTATAGTAAAATCCAATACCAGAACACAAGTGACCTTGAACTTTTTCAAGGTCACTTGGACCATCGTTCGTGACCTTGACACCTTGCAAGTGACCTTGAACTTTTTTCAAGGTCACTTGGAATGTCGATCGTGAGCTTGACACCTTGCAAGTGACCTTGAACTTTTTTCAAGGTCACTTGGAACATCGTTCGTGACCTTCACATCCTGCAAGTGACCTTGAACTTTTTCAAGGTCACTTGGACCATCGTTCGTGACCTTGCCACCTTGCAAGTGACCTTGAACTTTTTTTCAAGGTCACTTGGACCATCGTTCGTGACCTTGACACCTTGCAAGTGACCTTGAACTTTTTTCAAGGTCACTTGGAATGTCGATCGTGACCTTGACACCTTGCAAGTGACCTTGAACTTTTTTCCAAGGTCACTTGGAACATCGTTCGTGACCTTCACATCCTGCAAGTGACCTTGAACTTTTTTAAGGTCACTTGGACCATCGTTCGTGACCTTGACACCTTGCAAGTGACCTTGAACTTTTTTTCAAGGTCACTTGGAACATCGTTCGTGACCTTGACACCCTGCAAGTGACCTTGAACTTTTTTCAAGGTCACTTGGAATCTCGATCGTGACCTTGACACCCTGCAAGTGACCTTGAACTTTTTTCAAGGTCACTTGGAATGTCGATCGTGACCTTCACACCTTGCACGTGACCTTAAACTTTTTTCAAGGTCACTTGGAATGTCGATGGTGACCTTGAACTTTTTTCAAGGTCACTTGGAATGTCGATGGTGACCTTGAACTTTTTTCAAGGTCACTTGAAACATCGTTCGTGACCTTGACACCTTGCAAGTGACCTTGAACTTTTTTTCAAGGTCACTTGGAACATCGTTTGTGACCTGCACATCCTGCAAGTGACCTTGAACTTTTTCAAGGTCACTTGGACCATCGTTCGTGACCTTGACACCTTGCAAGTGACCTTGAACTTTTTTCAAGGTCACTTGGAATCTCGATCGTGACCTTGACACCTTGCAAGTGACCTTGAAATTTTGTTCAAGGTCACTTGGAATATCGTTCGTGACCTTGACACCCTGCAAGTGACCTTGAACTTTTTTCAAGGTCACTTGGAACATTGTTCGTGACCTTGACACCCTGCAAGTGACCTTGAACTTTTTTTCAAGGTCACTTGGAATATCGTTCGTGACCTTGACACCCTGCAAGTGACCTTGAACTTTTTTTCAAGGTCACTTGGAATGTCGATCGTGACCTTGACACATCGTAAATGACCTTGAACTTTTTTCAAGGTCACTTGGAATCTCGATCGTGACCTTGACACCCTGCAAGTGACCTTGAACTTTTTTTCAAGGTCACTTGGAATGTCGATCGTGACCTTCACAGCTTGCACGTGACCTTGAACTTTTTTTCAAGGTCACTTGCAGGGTGTCAAGGTCACGATCGACATTCCAAGTGACCTTGAAAAAAGTTCAAGGTCACTTGCAGGGTGTCAAGGTCACGAACGATGTTCCAAGTGACCTTGAAAAAAAGTTCAAGGTCACTTACGATGTGTCAAGGTCACGATCGACATTCCAATTGACCTTGAAAAAAGTTCAAGGTCACTTGCAGGGTGTCAAGGTCACGAACGATGTTCCAAGTGACCTTGAAAAAAAAGTTCAAGGCCCCTTGCAGGGTGTCAAGGTCACGAACGATGTTCCAAGTGACCTTGAAAGAAAGTTCAAGGTCACTTGCAAGGTGTCAAGGTCACGGTCGACATTCCAAGTGACCTTGAAAATAGGTCAAGGTCACTTACGATGTGTCAAGGTCACGATCGACATTCCAAGTGACCTTGACAAAAAGTTCAAGGTCACTTGCAGGGTGTCAAGGTCACGAACGATGTTCCAAGTGACCTTGAAAAAAGTTCAAGGTCACTTGCAGGGTGTCAAGGTCACGAACGATGTTCCAAGTGACCTTGAAAAAAAGTTCAAGGTCACTTGCAGGGTGTCAAGGTCACGAACGATGGTCCAAGTGACCTTGAAAAAGTTCAAGGTCACTTGCAGGATGTGAAGGTCACGAACGATGTTCCAAGTGACCTTGAAAAAAGTTCAAGGTCACTTGCAAGGTGTCAAGGTCACGATCGACATTCCAAGTGACCTTGACAAAAAGTTCAAGGTCACTTGCAGGGTGTCAAGGTCACGAACGATGATCCAAGTGACCTTGAAAAAAAAGTTCAAGGTCACTTGCAGGGTGTCAAGGTCACGAACGATGATCCAAGTGACCTTGAAAAAAGTTCAAGGTCACTTGCAAGGTGTCAAGGTCACGAACGATGGTCCAAGTGACCTTGAAAAAAGTTCAAGGTCACTTGCAGGGTGTCAAGGTCACGATCGACATTCCAAGTGACCTTGAAAAAAGTTCAAGGTCACTTGCAGGGTGTCAAGGTCACGATCGAGATTCCAAGTGACCTTGAAAAAAAGTTCAAGGTCACTTGCAACGTGTCAAGGTCACGATCGACATTCCAAGTGACCTTGAAAAAAAGTTCAAGGTCACTTGCAAGGTGTCAAGGTCACGATCGACATTCCAAGTGACCTTGGAAAAAAGTTCAAGGTCACTTGCAGGATGTCAAGGTCACGATGTTCCAAATGACCTTGAAAAAAGGTGCAAGGTCACTTGCAAGGTGCCAAGGTCACGATCGACATTCCAAGTGACCTTGAAAAAAGTTCAAGGTCACTTGCAAGGTGTCAAGGTCACGATCGAGATTCCAAGTGACCTTGAAAAAAGTTCAAGATCACTTGCAAGATGTCAAGGTCACGATTGATGTTCCAAGTGACCTTGAAAAAAGTTCAAGGTCACTTGCAAGGTGTCAAGGTCACGATCGAGATTCCAAGTGACCTTGAAAAAAGGTTCAAGGTCACTTGCAAGATGTCAAGGTCACGATCGAGTTCCAAGTGACCTTGGAAAAAGTTCAAGGTCACTTGCAAGGTGTCAAGGTCACTTGCAAGGTGTCAAGGTCACGGTCGACATTCCAAGTGACCTTGGAAAAAAAGTTCAAGGTCACTTGCAAGGTGTCAAGGTCACGATGGTCACGAACGATGTTCCATGTGACCTTGAAAAAAAGGTTCAGGTCACTTGCAGGGTGTCAAGGTCACGATCGAGATTCCAAGTGACCTTGAAAAAAGTTCAAGGTCACTTGCAAGGTGTCAAGGTCACGATCGAGATTCCAAGTAACCTTGAAAAAAGTTCAAGGTCACTTGCGAGGTGTCAAGGTGACGATCAAGATTCCCAGTGACCTTGGAAAAAAGTTCAAGGTCACGATCGATGTTCCAAGTTACCTTGAAAAAAGTTCAAGGTCACTTGCAAGATGTCAAGGTCACGATCGATGTTCCAAGTGACCTTAAAAAGGTTCAAGGTCTCTTGCAACGTGTCAAGGTCACGATCGAGATTCCAAGTGACCTTGAAAAAAGTTCAATGTCACTTGTAAGGTCGATTCCAAGTTTTGGTTCAAGCGAGGTGTTCGACCTTGAAATTACCCAACCTTGACCTTGAAAGTTTGATCTTGAAAATTTAGTGGAATCTCGAAATTACCCAACCTTAATCTTGGAAGTAGGTCGAATCCAAGTTTTATTTCAAGCGAGGTGTTTGACCTTGAAAATTTAGTGTAACCTTTAAATTACCCAACCTTGACCTTGGAAGTGACCTTGAAAGTTCAAGGTCACTTGTAAGGTCGATTCCAAGTTTTGGGTCAAGCGAGGTGTTTGATCCTGAAAATTTAGTGGAACCTTGAAATTACCCAATCTTGACCAAGATCACTTGCAATGTCAAATCTAGTTTTGGGCCAAGCGAGGTGTTTGACCTTGAAAATTTAGTGTTACCTTGAAATAACCCAACCTTGACCTTGGAAGTGACCTTGAAAGTTCAAGGTCGATTCCAAGTTTTGGGTCAAGCGAGGTGTTTGATCCTGAAAATTTAGTGGAACCTTGAAATTACCCAACCTTGACCTTGAATGTTCAAGGTCACTTGCAAGGTCGAATCCAAGTTTTGGTTCAAGCAAGGTGTTTGACCTTGAAAATTTAGTGTAACCTTGAAATTACCCAACCTTGACCTTGGAATCACTTACAAGGTCAAATCCAAGTTTTGGGTCAAGCGAGGTGTTTGATCTTGAAGATTTAGTGGAATCTCGAAATTACCCAAGCTTAATCTTGAAAGTGACCTTGAAGGTTCAAGGTCACTTGCAAGGTCGAATCTAAGTTTTTGGTCAAGTGGTGTTTTGGTATGATGTTGTAGTACTGAAGAGGTGAAGAATTGAAGTTTAATTATATGGAGAAATGTAGAATAGGGTAAAATTAACATTGTCATACGATAAAAAATGAAATATTGTAGAACAATAAACAAAGAACAAAGAGGGGGACATCTGGAAAGGGGAAAGGTTTTTCATACAGGGCCTTAAAGGCTAATGTGGATGTCAACTGAGAGTTAATATCCACATGTGATACGACGTGGTTATAGTTAAACTTGACACTTTTTATTTTTAAATATTATTCAATTCTTTTACAATCAGTTTCTGGCCTTTTAGGCCTCTATATAAAAAACCCTTTTTCCATGTAAATGTTTTCCAGTTTGTACAACGGGAGGACCATTGCAGTAGCTGTAAATAAAATAAATATCAGCTAATTCGTTTTTCGAGAAACGCATATTAAACAAATTTGCTATTTTCCTATGCACACTACACTATTTAACTTTGGCCTCCTAATTTCGGGAAACCATGTATAGCATATATTTACAATTAGAAATTCCGTATGCTACAGTTTCAAATGTGCAGAAAAAGTATTCAAAATATCGATGTAGATATTGTTTGGGATAGGGTTACTACTGAAACACAAATTTGAATTATCTCATGTGTTTATTAGAATAAGCTGAAAAAACACGTGGAATAACGAACAGCTTATAAAGAGAGGTTACAAATATAACTCTTTAACTTCTAATAAGTTTTAAATTCCATGGTAGAGGAAATTAAAGTCTTACTTGTTATATTTCACAAATATAATTCAGTTGCCTGACACGTGTTTCAACCCTTGCGGACCATTATCGAAAGAGTACAATACTAAATTCTACATGTAGTTACAAAGTTAATATCTAAGTAATAGTAAAGGCAAACATGTCAACATGGCATTGAAATAAAATTAGGAATATGAAGTTATACGACAGAACAGATTATGGGTTATTTTGGTCCTTAATTTTCAGGTATTGGCCAAAGGTACAACTAAGTTACAGGTGTGATGAGGTATTTACATCTAAGTAATAAAATTAAGAAAATGATATTGTGTATATAATTATGGGTTTTTTCGTTCATAATAATTATTGACAGTGTTTATTGTATATTTATCCCAAGTTATTAGACAATTAAGTGTTAGATTGGCACCTGAAGGTATTTCAATTTGATTATTAAAGCAACTGAATTATAATTGTGAAATATAACAAGACTTTAATTTCCTCTACCATGAAATATCCATTTCACCAAGCATGTAGTCCATCACAAATCAATTAAGTTTTAAATTTTTGTAAATTTGGTTTTTCACCCAGTATTTTGTTTCTCCAGGGTCTGCTTGATAAAGAAGGATGTTTTTCGATACACTCATCACACTTTTTTGTCGGAACAATATTTTTTTTTATCTTAGTTTTAAAGAAAGATGTAGCTGCTTGTAGTTCTTCAATAAACGGCGGTTGAGGTTTTCTGTTTATCTTGCCTAAAAATAGTAATCAGTCAGTTTTTTCTTTAGTAGGGAACAGGTAACACTTTTTGCGGTCACCATGATTGATGATCGGTTCCACCGTGCATACAATAATTAGAGAAAAGTTGAAAAATAAAAAAAAGGCTATCATGTAAGGTGGAATACATAGATGCCATTTTAATTTTTTTCTATGTTTGCTTGACATCTTTTTTTTTAACAAAAAATATAAAGAATTTTTATAATTTGAACAAGCTGCCAGATTGGCTAGAATGATAACAGCGATATTTAATAATCTTATTACGGGTTGCAAAGAGCATAAAACGTTATTTAAATTTCAGAACCACTCGACCCTATTTTCATTTGATTACACTAACCTTTAGAAGCTTTTGCAGCATCTTTGGCTCTTGGTACTTTTACAGGATAATTAGCTTTTGTTGTTTTTGCAGTGTCTTTCGCTTTTGAGAGCTTCTTGGGCTTCAGACTCTTGTTACTTTTTTGTTTGTCTTCATCTTCATGCTTCCTCTTCCTGTTTTCCATCAAAATCATTTGCCTCATCTTCTAAGCTTGGCAAATCTAAAAAGAAAAACGTGTTTGTCACTATTTATTTTATTCTATCCTAACCAAACCTAACCTAACCTAAACCTTTAACGATTTAAGACCAAGGTGAATCGCTTTCTTGCACACGCACCGCTCCCAAACCGCCTTACTTAAAGGATTTCTCCGATAGAGCTATTGCTCGTTCATAAAAAAAAATGTAGTGAATTATGAAGTTTTTAATAAACTTAATTTTAGGTAACTATACAAGGTGTCGCAGAAGCAGCTGGTAAAATAAAGTTACGTTTGTTTTTAGGATAGGTAAAGTGTGTTCACAAATATAAGAAACCTACCTAAATGACTGCTATAGTCTGTGCGTTTTAAGAAGTCCGATATCGGATTAAATCACCAAGGGATGTTATCGCTTTTAAAACAGTAAGTCGGTTAAGTTACAATATCTTCGCACCTTCGCTATACTTGATCACACCGAACATCCCACTGGTTTACTGTATTCTATTACTGGGCGAAATCAGAGGTTTCAAAACAAAATTATCTTAGAATTACGCGTTGAGCATAAATAATAATTAAATAGATAATTAAATTATTTTGCTATTATTATAGTTAAATCTATATAATAATCGCTATTTTCCAAGAACCAATTAAAATTTGCTCAAGTGCGGGATGGTTAAATATGTTAAAGATTTTGTCAGGTATATACTTTTCCGATAATGACATTATTTTGGGATTATTATAATTAAATCTTCATAATAATTACTATTTTCCAAGAAATAATTAAAATTTGCTGAAGTGCGGGATGGTATGTTCTACTTTATTTTAAATAAGTAGTTGTGCTTTTCACTTTTAGTTTGTTTCTCATTGTGTGTGAATTAAAATCAGTTATTAAGCAAAGTTATGGAAAATGTTCAGCAAGGTGGCACATCGCCTAGAAGGCATTTATCTCCAGGTGAACGCCGTTTGGTATTACAAGTGGAACGTTATTTTACTTTAGAAAAAGATAACTCGGGCCCGTTAGAGTCTGTTTTGGCAGTGCAAAAACGAACGTCTGATGCTTGCGGCATTTCAGAGAAGACCTTAAGAAGACTTCGAAAAAAGAGTGAAGAGAATTTGGACAGACACACAGAAAAAATTATTTTTGAATCTTATGAGACAGAACAGGTTATAGACGAAGTAAGACCGTTAATTATTACGAATGATGACGATGATGTTGATTCTGATGAGTCTGAAAGCATGGGTGAAATTTCAAATGCAGAGGAAGACTACTTTTAGTAGTACCTATCTAGAAGTAGGTACGTTCTGTCGCAAGACTACAAAATCGGTTCTTTTTAGAACCAAAACTTTATAAAAAAGAATTCGTAAAACTAATTTGTCTGAATACTACAAAAGCTAAAAAATTATTATTTTTCTTTACCTAAACTAATTTTTTATTTACTTTAAATTATTTTATTTAGAAAATGTAATTCATCAACATCCAAAATTACTTTCAATATAATTTATTGTTTGAGAGCCACCGACATAATGCTCAAGAGGTTTTATGGCTTAGCGGACTTCTTAAAACGCACAGACTTTATTATTAGGGTATTCAAAGTATAATAAACAACAATAAACCAGTTCTGTGAAATGATATGGGCGTAACAAGTTTTAAGTACCGTACTCAGTTAAATAAAAATGGGGATACACCAGGGTCCTTTTTGATTTTAGTCTGTCAACGTACACAGTTGAGTTTAGTTTGTCTTTTGAAAATGTTTGGTTTAAAACTAAATTATTGCAGAACATTCCACCAAATAGTGTCATTGTTATGGATAACGCTAGTTATAGTAGACTTCTTCAAAAGACACTAAAGCCAAAATTCAAGAATATATGTTTGATAATGATATGTATTTTCATGGAAACTATAGAAAGAAAGACTTATCAGAAGTGCTTAGAAGTATGTCTATTCAAAAAGAATATTACTGCGATGAACTTGCGAAAAGCATGGGACACATAGTACTGCGGCTACCGCCTTACCACTGTATATTTAACCCTATTGAACAAATATGGCAAAAACTTAAAGCTGGAATTCGTCGCAATAATATTCCACCCACACTTAACATGCAAAGAAAGTTACATTTGTATTAGGAATGCAACAGAAAGGTTTATCATTACTTTAGATGATAATATAGCGATAGTGAAGTAGATTTAGTTGGGTAACTTATTAATTAATATAATAATTTAGCATTTATAAGTGTAAGTATAAGACCAGAATCCCATTTTTTTATTTTTTGTATTTAATAAATTTAAATAAACATCACTTTCATATTGATTTGCTGCTAAATTAAATATTTCAATACTATGTATTTTCTAAGAGGGTCCTAGCTCATTCGGCAGTGTGTCAATACCCTTATTTATGTAGAAATAAATATAGAGTTATTTGGTCAGTTTCTTATATTTGTGAATACACTTTACCCGCACTTCAATACATTTCATGCATAATAATTCCTATAGTTAAATACAACTGTTTTCGAAATCAACAGTTGAAAATCAACCTTTTCCAACTTTAAGACGTTTTAAATCCTAAACAGTTAAAAGAACATTCCCAGCTTTGTTTTTATAAGTAAATTCAATTCAATTCAATTTGATTTAAAGTTGATGATATATGATATCTCCTTTTAAGAAAAGCAAGTTTGTTTTACCACCTGTTTCTAAGACATACCCTGTATAACAAAAATTTGATTATGAACTTTCCATAATTTACTAAAACTTTTGTATTTTTTTACGATAAGGCACAGCCCTGCAGGATTCATCCTTTATGGCTCTCTGCGAGTGGTGCGTGTACGCAGGAAATGATTCGCGTTGGTCTTAAATCTTTGGAGATTATACTCGTTGGGAACATGGCCTCAGGGAGGTCGTTCCAGAGTGATGACATTGTCCAGATTTTACCCTTCTATGTCAAAAAAAAAGTTAGGGATATCAGTACATGAGGAGAGACCCTGCAGAATTATTATTTTGGTCAAGAAATGTAACGCAGTTTTGGACAATTACAGTCTAAGTAGGTTCACCATACAATATTTAGGTAATTTTTTATTATAAAATTGAGATTGCATATCTTTTATTTTATTTTTTTGGTTAGATAAATGATGTTGATAATAATTTTCGCCCTTAAAACTAAAATAATTGTATTATTTCAACAATAATTAATGGTAAAACAGATTTATTTCGAAACGAATGGAGTTTTGAAAATCCGGTATTGCACATTTTTTTAACCGAAAATTGTACAGGGTGTCCCACATAAGATCCTCTATCCCCTTATCTCGAAAGATATTCGATTTTTGAAAAAAGGTTAAATACAAAGTGTTATATTTTCTTTAAAGTGTTATTGTTTTTAAGGGAACTTTTATATTATATACCTTTCACGTATACAGGGTGCTCAGTTTTCCATGGTCAGAAATCAACTCTTAAAAATTAAATGGGACACCCTGTATATTATTTTGGATATGGATTCCTCATTTATTTAAGGTAGTAGGAAAAAATATAAATATATGAAATTTGGTGAATCTGCCATTTTTATATTAAGGACAATACCACAATATATAATTCTGCTTGTTTACTTTGGCTAAAAATTATACAGGGTGATGTCAGAAATTTATCCGATCGGGATATATTAAATCACCTATAAGTCGATAATTTGAAATGGAACACTCTGTATATCATTGCCGATTTCGATTGCTCACAAAAAATTAAGGTAACTTTGTATAAAATTGCCTTTAAAAAAAAACGTTACCAACCGGGCTGACTGTAGTAGATTTTCAACAATATACTGTAGTTTATAATTTTAACTAACATATCTGTATTTTCTGAGAAAATAATTCACTAGAAATCGTAAAATTAATTGAAATATTGCATGTATTCAAAACCAACTAACGCTGCAAAATCAAAACTGCCATGGAAATAAAAAAATAAAGTGTTTTGGAAACCAACGTAAACAAGAATAATTGTCAAATAATAATTTTGGTTCGTTGTGCGTTAAGTTTATCTCTAGCTTATAATGTCTTATAGTGCCGAAGAAAGGTTAAATTTATATCAGTGTTATCTCCAAAATAACAAAAGCGTTGCACTAACTATTAGAGCATATCGTCAAAAGTATCCGGAAAGAAGAATACCGGAAAGATCCATATTTGGGCGAATTGAACAAGATCTCGAAAATCATGGTGTTTTAAAATATAGAAAAAGAAATAAACCTAAAAATATCTTGGATGATGAAACGCAATTAAATATATGTTTGTATTTCGAAGAATTTGCAGAAAACTCCATCAGAGATGCAGAAAAAGACTTAAATATTGCTAGAACTGATATCAATAGGACGCTGGAAATAAATAAATACAGGGCTTTTAAGTTAGCTAAATTACAACACTTAGAACCTAACGATCATATTGTAACTTAATGATGGATCATCATTTTCGTGACCTTAATTTTTTTAACAAAATTTGTTGGACGGACGAAGCGATATTTACTACCTCAGGGATATTTAATAGAAAGAATACTCACTATTGGTCTCAAGAAAACAAAAACAACTTTAAAACTATACAACATCAAGATCGCCGTAGTGTTCATTGCTGGTGTGCGATTTACAGGAATCAAATAATAGGTCCTCTATTTGTGGATAACCATTTAAATCGTGCTACCTGGAGCTACTGACTAACAATATCAGACCCTTACTAGAGGTCAATGGTAACATAAATAATATTATTTACCAAATGGATGGAGCACCTTGCCATAGCACCATTCAAGTAAGAAATTATTTAAATGAAAACTATGCAGAGGTCGTTGGGCGAAATGGAAATATTCGTTGGCCTCCGCGGAGTCCAGATTTGACTCCCCTGGACTATTTCCCATGGGGAACATTAAAGGATAAAGCCTATAAAAATAAACCTCAAGATGTTGACGATCTCAGGAATCGAATATAAGGGAAGAAATTCAAAATATCAATGAAAGTGCTGCAGTAAGGGACGCCCTAAGAAAACTGGAAGTCATCTACACAACTTGTATTGCCCAGAATGGAGGCCATATAGCACATTTACTTTAATTTTCCGTTTTGTATTAGGTATAGTTTATTGGTTCTTTCGTTATAATATGTATTTGTTTTGTTTGTTTTCACATATTAATTATTTTGTAATTAAATGTTCACTATTAACTTAACTTCTTGCTACTTACTTAGTTCACAAAACTTATCGTATTGTTAAATGTTAAAGCATTTCTTTATTTGTTAATATATCGTAAGTCGTTGAAATAAAAGATTAAATATTATTGTTATATCGAGCATAGCATAGGTATTTTATTTTCATTTTAGAATTATTTTCTCAGAAAATACAGATATGTTAGTTAAAATTATAAACTACAGTATATTGTTGAAAATCTGCTACATTCAGCCCGTTAAAAAAATTTCTAACGTGTATAATTTTTAGCCAAAGTAAACAAGCAGAATTATATATTGTGGTATCGTCTTTAATATAAAAATGGCAGATTCACCTAATATGATATACTTTATTTTTTCCTACTACCTTAAATAAATCCGTTTTTAGCGAAAAAATAAATAAAACGGCTATTAAATCCTAAACCACGAGAGTTAGCTATATCATATCTTATTGAAAGTCACCCTTATTTTTTATGAGGAATCCATATCCAAAATAATATACAGGGTGTTCTATTTAATTTTTAGGAGTTGATTCCTGACCATGGAAAACTGAGCACCCTGTATACGTGAAAGGTATATAATATAAAAGTTCCCTTAAAAACAATAACACTTTGTATTTAACTTTTTTTCAAAAATCGAATATCTTTCGAGATAAGGGGATAGAGGATCTTATGTGGGACACCCTGTACGTCCTACTTGGTAGGAACATGTCATAATTAAATTCGAGTCAAGTGTACCAACCTTCAATTTGAATTTCATCAATTCGTCTCCTGAATACATATCCGCTTCGCCCTGGTCGACTGACATTAAAAGCCTACTAATTTTGGTGAGTTCGATCGCGCTTTCAAGTATCCTATAAAATTCCCTGTGGACCGTTTATCATGACCCAAGTGTTAAGCCAACCAATCAAATTCGGTCTCAGAGATATTAAGTAGTTGACAGACAGTAGCCACATATTTTCTTAATTTGGTTCCAGTTATAGCATCAGGATTTTTCAGTTCTATCTCCTGGCAAATTTTTTTCAGACAATCGTGGCCCATCAAAAATATTTTGGAGTCATTTGATTTATCAAAAACGTATTTGTTATCAAACGAAATTTTGCATTTACCCTGTTTCATATCAGAATGTCAATGCATTCTTTTATAAGTCGGAGAAGTAGTACTGAGACCTTTCTTCTACGTTTTCCTTTGATATCGACGACTAATGTCATGGTTTCAGTTAGCTTTTGCTCAAGAAGAGTAAGTGACTGTCTAATGTCCACCGTGTTTTATTCCTCCATCACTCCTCTTCATCTTTGAATCTTTTGTTAAATAATATTATTCTTGCAAAACAAAAAGTTACCAGCTTAGTCCATTTTTGGTTGTCTCCATTAGCACTGTCTACTTCTAGCTTCATTTTTTTAATATTACTGTCGACGTATCTACTTAAATTTACCAAATCATCAGTTATTGGCAATAATTGAGTCGCATTAAACTTACGGCGGTAGAGCGTCGAAAGAGCATTTGAAGAAATTCTGATGTTTCATTCTATATCCAAAAGTTCTTTAAATGCCAATGAAGATTTGTTTTTTCATATTACCTGCCCTAATTGCGCTGCCTCGTTGAATTGCAATACATTTCTTGAGCGCGTATCCAATCTTAAGTGCCAAACTTGGAGTATGAAATTCTGGCCTTGTGATATTATTTGAAGATATGGCGGTCATAGATATTTCTTTTGTAGCCTGAATTACAAGATCAAATTTATAGGGTGACATGAATTTTTTTAGTTCTTTAAAACCATTTAACGGGATGTTTAGGCGTCCCAACTGTCGCATTGTTTGTCGTAAAAATTCAGACTGCGTGTCTGCATATTTTTCGCATTGCATATTACCAAACTTAATTATTAAAATATCATAAACATTGCCGATTTCATCTGCTCTGAGCGCTTTAATAATGGATTTGTGATACTCCTTTGTAAAACCTATTCCAAAAATATCTAATGTTAGTTCACTGCTTTACGCTTTTCACGGCTTTTGCGACTTTTAAGCATAAATTCCAGGCAATTGGGGCATGGGCCATAATCAGAATCTTTGACAAATTGTAGCTCGTTTTCAGTCTGTTGATTCGTCAATTTTTTTTTTATAAGACCACAGTTATGGTAAAAATCTTCAACCCTAATTATTTCAACTAATCTTTCTTTGCGTTGATCTGAATGTTTTGGATGGGATAAACATTTTGCCACCTCGATTTCTTTAGATTGGACCATTTTAAAATGCCTAGACATAATAATTACTTTTTTGTAACAACAGTAACAGTCTTATTTCTCATTCTTTTGTCCTTTTTTTTTAGATGCAGCTATTATCATGATTTCGTTTTTAAGCTTTGTCTTTCTATAGACATTTAAACAGGAACCATAGGAAGAAGTGCTCTTATCACGACTCGAGGGTTTTTGTTCATTTACATTTTCTATAACAGTATTTGTACTATTTTATTTGTTTTTTGATTTATCATTGAATGTTTTAATATTTCGTAATGGTTTAAAGTATTGGTTTGTTCCTTAGCCTTATTTTCAATTTCTTGGATCATTGGAATCATCATTTTTTTAAAGATTAGAATTTGTCAGGCTTTCTATTTTACACTTTTTTCCCCAGGTTTTATTTGTATATCCTCCTCTAATATAAGAATTTTTCTTGACTTTAAAACTTTGGTTCGTTTTGATCGTTCGGTTTTTGCTATGTTCCTATTCTGTGATTCTGAGCCTCCGGAAGGGACATACTCACTGCCAGATGATTTATCGTCCATTTGGGCTGGTGAAAGGCATTTCAGCACTAAAAATAAAATAGTTTCTAAGAGTGTTTAAAAATTAAAAAGCTTTGCAATTAAAATTACAATTTTGACAAATCAAAATGTGCCTAAAAGATTCCAAACACGTTTTATTCACAAAAATTATTAATTTTTGCTATCGAAATTTGTAATTGGAATACCCCCAAGGTTACCCCTGTTGTGGCAGAGAAAGCATCTTTCCACAAACAAATTGAAAATGTCAAATAACCCTAAAGTCTTGCCGCCAAATAGGTTTTCTGTAGTCGACCTATGATGGAATAGTACACCTGTTTTCTTATGTTTTGACACGTTGGACACGAATTCAAGGGTGAAAGTTTGTCCTGTTTGCTTTAAATTTATTTACATACAAGTAAATCCTACAAAATTGAAATTTTCAAGAAATAGAACATATTTTCGCATTTACTAATCGATCTGAAACAAAAAAAGTCTCTTGCAATTTTCTCTTAGTTGCGTTGCATTTTAAATATAGCGAATTTTGCGATTTTTAATTCGTGAATTTAAAATTAAATTAAACTATTCAGAGCCTCGATTGTTCATTAAAAAAATTCCATTCTTGGACATAAGGTGACTTTTTGAATTAATTATGTACCTATATTATTCAATAATATATTATTTAATGTTTATTTATTGATGAATCAACGATATTATTGGTAAAGCAACAACGGTACCAACCATTCTGAATCCACTGTATATCGATAGAGAGATTAGTACCGTTCTTGTAGTAGGGGTATTAGCTATATATATTAAATATTGTCATTAAATGGAAATTAGGCATTAGACGTAAGATTACAAGAGACATTTTTGTTTTAAATCGAGAAGAAGAAGAAATTCGAAAATATTTTTTATTTCGTAAAAAGTTGAATCCCTCAATATTTATTTCTGTATACAACTTTATCGTCATTCGGACGAATTTCCATCCTCAAAATTCGTAATTAGCCTGTCAAAATATATGAAAATCAGCCCCTTAGCCGTTATCTGAAGATTGTTAAAAAAAAGTATGAGTTGGCACTTTTTTGCCTATAATTTATTATGAACGAAAAGGATAACAAAAATTCCACATAGGTTAAATAGTTCTCGAGATATCGTATCGTATTATATTTATTTTATTGGATTTATATATTTATTAAATACTGTATTTCTAACGAAGCAGCCACTTCTACTTAAGTAAGACGAGAAGACAATATTATTAGTTATGGTAAATGTCACAGTATAAATTTCTGCTTTTGGTACAATTGGTTAAAAGAAGTTGTACAGGGTTATCCAACCAAGACTAGACAAGGCGATTTTTTGACTTCCTGTACTTTTATAAAAAAACTGAAATAGCCATCTTAAGTCATTTTCTCCCGCGAATTCGAATATCTTCAGCAAAAAACAATTGAACATCAAACAAAAGTACTAGGGGTCACTTTGATATTTTTTTAAATGGGATGCCGTATTTTTAATGAGCTTATCCGATTTCTCATATAAATTTTGATCTAAAATGTTGGATTTTTAATTTTTTTTTTTTTTAATTTTTACGGTAGACGAACATTTTCCGAATTTAAAACTGAAGAAAAAAAGGCGTTTTTGAATTAAAAATCCAACATTTTAGATCAAAATTTATATGAGAAATCGGATAAGCTCATTAAAAATACGGCATCCCATTTAAAAAAATATCAAAGTGACCCCTAGTACTTTTGTTTGATGTTCAATTGTTTTTTGCTGAAGATATTCAAATTCGCGGGAGAAAATGACTTAAGATGGCTATTTCAGTTTTTTTATAAAAGTACAGGAAAAGTCAAAAAATCGCCTTGTCTAGTCTTGGTTGGATAACCCTGTACAAAGCCTGGGTTTTAAGATCCCAGTCTCGGCAACAAAAAGTACGGGGTGATTCACTGATTCTTTTTTCTTCTTTCACTCTCAACACACTTTTCTTCACAAAAGCATTTCTTTATTCTACCAAACTATGCCATTGGAACAGATAATGTCAGGTGTTTACATAATTTGTGAAATCATACTACTACTTCACATGACTTGTTAACGATTAACTAATCAATGGCCACATTGACTAATCACACTTAAGGGGGTCATGTAACCCGCAACAAACTATTACACTTTTATGTCGCCACGTGTAACATCTCGCATATGTATTTATTACACTTTTACTTCAACAATTTTTGCAAAAGGTTGTTCCGTGGGGAGAAGACGTTCCGCCACGAAAAGAATCTGTAACTCGACTCGCTCATTACGTGGCGATTTCAATCAGACCACGGAGAGAATTTTAAACTCTACTGACACTAAAAATGAAAACATTCGCTTTGTTGATCACCCTTCCCACGTGAAAACCATTTGCAACACCGCATCCTCTTAATCACTCTTCATACCGCAACCCAGAACAACTAACCTGTCTAGCACGTACGCAACGTCCCCAACAGCCGCTGGCCGCCTTTTGTCATAATTGGAAAATCCTTGCCGAAAACTGATCTTTACCGCTATTCAATCGAACCGAATATTCATATATCTACTGTTTACCAGCTAAACGCAAGTTGAAGGTGCATAAAAACGTAAACAAGCTTATGGGTTTTCTATTGGATTATTTTATCGAAAGGATTATTAAATGCGACGCAAATTTGCAGTTAAGTTTTTATAATATGTTAAAAGATGAGTTTTATTTATTTCTTTAGAACAGTAGAACATAACCCAAATGCGGCGTTGTCGATCATTATTAAATTTTCACTGAAATGCGATTATGGTTTTGGTCTAATTATTAAGTAATATTAGGAGTTTCAATTATGTTAAATAGTCTTGAAATGCATATGCATGTTTCCCCAACAGAATTTAAATGATTTGCAAGAAAAAAAGCCTGTTACAAATATTCTTACGAAATGTTTGTCAAAAGCAAAAACTGTCATTATGGCATTTATTTTAATACGACTGGTAATGTTGTATTTTGTCTTATTTTTGTAGATGATGACCGCATCGTTATAAAGACAGTATTTAGAATTAAAAAACACAATGATGCGCTTTGATTAGGAATAAAGTAACAAAACACTTCATTTATAAAACTAAATCAAAAATTACATTACTCTGAAGAGGGCTACCTATCGGTGGCAGTAAAGTATGAATTTTGAAATGTTTTTAGGTCAAGTAAATAAGGTTTAGGTTAAAATAAAGTAACTCCCAGTTTGTTAAATTTGGTTAAGGCTAACTCAAATTACATTACGAAAGAAATTAAACAAAACTTATAAATTTCAAAATCGCAGCATAACTGGTTTCCGAGATATAACCGCTTCGCATGCTTAACTGATCATCCTGTATACAGGGTAGTCCTTAAGTACGTTTAAGTATATTATGAGGTGCGTCCCTGGATCAGTTTTAAATAAAAAGTTTTTATAAACCTATGTCTGCAAATGAGAATTCCTAAAAAACAATCGATTTTTGTTACTATTTTAAAAACCTTAAATTAATATAATTTTAAAAATTATTCAATCTCTCAAAATACCTGCTTTAGGGATATTTCTAAAAATTTAAAAATATCTTATTTTAACTTAACCTTGCCTAGAAATCATTGGGTATTATCTGGTCCCGAAAATGAACACTGGGAATTTACTGGTATTTACCACCGAACTTGACACCCACTTTATTGCAGTCATTAAACCATTTTTCGTGAAAACAACTTTACCCTTATTGTAAAAATGTCTAAGCCAATTTCCACCCTTATTGTCACGAGGGGCACTGGAGGCTTAATCAAAAGGCGGCGGTCATCATAATTATTCTCAGCTTTTATTAAAATAAGCAGTTTAAATAGATAGTAAAATCCAGTTCTACCTTTTAACTAATAAATTCAGCCGTCGCCGTCGTGCGGGGAAGTGTCTCGTGGCCTGGACTTAGCTTGGATGTTCTCTCGCTGGTTCGCCTCTTCAGGTTCAATCTTCTCGTCGTCGTCGGTATCAAAGTGTATTTTTGTAGAACTGTGTTATCATTGGAATTCCCATATAGATACCATAATATAACGATATAACACAGAAGATAAATCCAAACGTGAATGAAATATCATAAATCTTGAAAAAATCTATAACAAAAGAAATAATGCTATAAGTGCTGCTGGTTTTTGGCGATTATTTATGGTCTGCTACATACAAATTAATTTAACATTTGCCTATTAGAGACGATCTACAGATTAATTAATTCCTCCATATTTTGCATTTTTACCTGTTTGTGACGAGGTAGTCTTTTTAAAACATCGCTGTAGAACTTTGCATCCCCGTTACTTTTTTTATACAGTGTGTGTATAAATTTGAAAACGGCTTAATAACATCACAATTGATTGGCCGATTTAAACCAAATTTGGTACAGTTGTGTAAGAGGATCTGACGCACCGAATGACGATATTGGCGTTGTTGCCAGCTTTTTAGTTAGTCTGGAATTCGAACGAATTTTATATTTTTAAATGTAACATCCTGTATATTTTTTCATTTATAGTTTTTACTTTAAATTTGTTACACTTTTGGTATAAAATACTTTGTTCCTAATATCAGTAGTTTTCGAAAAAACGAGTACAATTTAGAAAAAACATTTTTTATATTAAATGTTCAAACTGCTTTCCCTGTACAGCTTGACAGTGTGCTAATTGAAAATAAAATTTTTGAATTGTGTTGTAAATCATTTCTGGCGTTATTAATTCAAATTCGTCCAAAGCTCGACGCTGCAAATCGGCCAAATATTAAGGTTTTGTGGTATAAACTCTGTTCTTCAAGTGTCCCCATAAGAAGTAGTCGTTAGGCGACAAATCAGTGGATCTAGGTGGCCACTCGATTGTACCCCCTCTACCGATCCACCTATTCGGAAAAGTGTTGTTAAAAAATTCGCGCACGTTTCAACCAAAATGTGGAGGAGCTCCGTCCTGTTGAAAGAATGTACTTGCATAATTTGGACCCATCACATTTCGTATAGTAGGCACTATTTGCATTTCCAAGAGCTCAAGGTAAAGTTGTGATGTCAAATTTCCATCAATAAAAAATGGACCGATCTTGTGGTTACAAAGAAGCCTAGCCCACACATTAAATTTTCCAGGGCGTTGTGTATGACCTTCTTTCATCCAGTGGGGATTTTCATTTGCCCAAAACCTACAGTTCTGTCTATTGACTTTAACATTTAACATAAATGTTGCTTCGTCCGAAAATACCTACTATAAATTTGAAAAACTTGCTATTTTGGTCAAACCTTGACATCATAATATCACAAAATTCAATTCTTCGCTCATAATCATCTTCTGATAACTCTTGAACTACATGTATTTTGAAAGGATTTGACGCAGACGTCACTTACTTGAGACATTTTTCTTAATGGAAAAACAGGGGCTTCAACAACATGTTGTAAAATTTCTAAACTTTTCTCTTCATCTACTACTGCTGGTCGCCCTGATCGTCGCCTATCTACAATTTCCTCTCATCATAAGAATTGTAATTCTTTCACTTTCAGTTAAAGACATTTTTGCATGCAAAGATGACAACTTTTATGACTTTACCAAAGAGTAACTTGACTTTACATCAAATCTGAACTGGTGTTTTATTTATTAATAAGTAAAACACAATTATTTGTTGATATTTTCAAAACACGTCGTTATTTCGAAAACTACTAATATCAAAGTATGTTATAACAGAAGTGTAACAAATTTAAAGTAAAAACTATAAATGAAAAATATACAGGGTGTTACATTTAAAAATATAAAATTCGTTCGAATTCCAGCCAAACTAAAAAGCTGGCAACAACGCCAATATCGTCATTCGGTGCGTCAGATCCTCTTACACAACTGTACTAAATTTGGTTTAAATCGGCCAATAATTTGATGCCGTTTCCAGGCTTTATACACACACTGTATAATGCTTACACTGACCAATGTGTATTTTCAAATTCATTGAAGTTATCTAGAGTAGTGTCCGATTGTAAATAGGGAAACCTAAAATACCTATATTCTACAAGTGAGCATAGACCAATCTCAATTATTCCACTTTTTGGCAAATATTCTGAAATTGAAATTATAAAAAGCAGTGCAGGGATCCGTCCTTGCGCCTCTATTTTTTGTGATGTATATAAATGACCTGTTCCACCGCCTTAAATAGAGAAGGATATGTGTCTGTTCTTATATCTTTCTACATATAAATGTTTTTTCACTATGTAGCCACTGTCCACAATAATATTTAAGATCTCAAGGAAAATTATTCCCAACTGGCTTTAAGGGTTGATCTCTGATTTGCGCCCAATTGTCTTAGTTCAAATACCGATAAAACATAGCAGTGGCACAGCCTGGAGGCCAAGCTTTCTAAAGAACGTCGTCAAACAAGACCAAAGTTTCATATTTTATAAAAATATTTTAGGGATTTCCCTTCTATAGTGACATTTATGCAAATCACCGAACAATTGAACACAACTACTCTGTTGCTTAATGCGAGAGAGTAATGAAATGTTAATCTGCAATGACAGGAGCCATTAAGCCGGATGGACAAAACCTAAAGGTTGCATTGTAAATTTCAGGTAAATTGCAATGAGTTTTTAAAAACTTTAACTAACACCGAATCCGTCCTAAATTAGGGTCACCCTAATTTACATACAATGGAAGGACGAGTTTGGTGAATCAAAGTAAGGGGTTAGCGGCGTACTGCAGGTAGTTTATTAGAATAATAAGTATTGAAACAGTAGGTAAACAACCTATTCCTCTACTTACCCGATATCGGGACCCCTGACAATAAGCATAATTAAATAATAATAATTGGACTACACCTTGGAATACGGCGAAGACCACTGGGTTTTATAGTTCAATAATGATTTATTACTCTCTCGCATTAGGCAACAGACTATAAGGAGTATTAAGGTCTCAATTAGGCTGCATAAATCCAGCTTTAGTCAGATTAAAACAAAAAATACAGTTTGACTGGTCTTTTTACAACGTGTGCTTGTTTAAGTTAACTATACTACGATCCCAAAATAATTAACAGAACTGTTCTTATCACCATTGACGATGTGCAGAAAAAATAATTAACATCGATTCACACACTGTTAACTGAAATAAACCGCTTGGGGAGATTGTGCATTCATAAGTCGTTATGTTGCCAGGTTTTAAAATATTTCATTTAAATTCTCATAAAATGTACCAAAACGAGCATGTCATTAAGGGCCTTTACACCCTACGGTACTTGGTCTACTCAATTTGGCAACGCAGGTAAGAAAAACCCATGTCTAAAGGCGCTCGCACGCTCTCTTATCGTCTCTAACCAACGTTCAGGTTAGTTCAGGTTAGTTGCAGTGTCGTAGACAAGTTTCAATCAAGGGGATATTAGCAATTCAGTTTTATTATTTTGGTGGTTATTCAAAACAGCAAATATTATAATGCAGGCGAGTTCTTCAAGTGATAGTAACCAACAAGCTACAAAACGACGTCATTTAAAACCTGGGGAGCGTACACTTGTAAAAAATGTGTATGAGGGGATTCTAAGTACACACAGTGGAATATCATTCACTGATGCAGCAGAGCTTTGTGCCACATTGACTAAGACATCTTACCGTACTGTTTATAGAACTATCAAGGACAATAGGAATACTAAAGTGTCCGATCAGAAGGAAACGAGGACGGAAGAAGATTTTTATTGATCAGCAAACAAAGTTAGCCATTCGTCGGAAAGTGCAAGTAACGCCTTTATCAATAGACTGTCCACAGGATTAAAAGCTCCTTCACGAAAAGGTCGTCGGTTAATTATAACCCACATCGGGAGTGATTCTGGTTTTCTTGAAGGTGGGTTAAACGTGTTTGAATCTTGTAAAACCGGTGAATATCATGAGGATATGAACTCGGGAGTATTTGAAGATTGGTTTAAATTTATCTTACCGCGTATTGAACGTGGGTCGGTAGTCGTGATGGATAATGCACCATACCACAGCCGTCGGGTGGAAGCTTTGCCAACTTCTGCGTGGCGAAAAGGATAGATTGTTGGCTGGCTCGAAGAAAAAAATATTGCATTTGGCGAAAAAACGCTAAAAGTGCAGTTGCTCGATCTTGCAAGACTTCACAAAAAAAAATATACGAAATATGTAGTTGATGAAATGGCTCGTGAACGAGGTGTTACAATATTACGTTTACCGCCTTACCATTGTGAACTAAATCCAATCGAGCTTATATGGGCACAGATAAAAGGCGAAGTGGCACGTGAAAATAAAAATTTTAAATTGAATTGTTAAAAACGGCAATAGCGAATGTACAAGCAGCAGATTGGCATAAGTGCGTATTACATGTCGAGGGCGTAGAAAAGAAAATGTGGGACTTAGATGTACGCGTTAAAGTCATGGTAGAACCTATTATTATAAATCCTGCAGATGACAGCAGTAGCGACAGTAATGAAATGTTTTCATCGTCAGATAGGGAATAATCGCTGTAATGGTAATAATGAATTTAAAATTGTAACGTATTGTCATTATAACACTTTTTTATGTCGGCGTGGAATATAATTTGTCAAATTATTATCAATTAGTGTTCATTAGGTAACAATAGTTAGGAAATTTATAATTTAGGTTTAGGTTTTGCCCTTAATCCACTATTATATGTTTCTATATTATTATGTAGTATAATAAAAATATTATGAAAATAACATAGGTATACCGTTGCTTTATTATTCTTTTTGGATTTTATTCCTGCGTAATTTAGTTTCTCTAATTAACTACTTCATTAGGTCACTAAATGTAAAAGCTTAATTTATTTTTCAGTTTAATTTATAGTATTATATTTATTATGGTAAATGTAAATATGTTATAATAATAAACAAAAAATTCATATATTTTTTAAAATTCTTATTGTTTAAAATGACACTCCTCTGGAATTGGCGTTCCCCTTACGTCTTGCACACCCCGATAAAAATGAGTCACTGTCAATTATTTTGATACCTACCGGAGTATATTTATAATATCTTTTTCTTGTAGTAGCATCCATCGGTGTTGAAAATATGGCTTGCTGCAATTTGTATTGTATATGAAAACGTGGTCAGATAAATACTTGTTTTATTTTAAGGTCAACGCATCAACTCGTGCAGTAATTCTTAAAAGAATGCTTAAGGAGAGAAAACTGGATATTTATG
This sequence comes from Polydrusus tereticollis, assembly GCA_963920685.1. NCBI lineage: Eukaryota > Metazoa > Arthropoda > Insecta > Coleoptera > Curculionidae > Polydrusus > Polydrusus tereticollis. The sequence continues at coordinate 142,842,635 of OY987328.1, forward strand.
GAGGATTTTATTTCATCAGCTTAGTTGATGATAATAATTTTGGGGAATATGATGTTTCCCCGGCTTACTATAAAATGACTGTGGTTTGGATGACTTCAAATTCTGCCATTATCCCAAGATGGCAGAGAGTTATAAATATTTTATCGTATTCGTTTTATATCTATTTAATCTTACTATTGTTGATTCTGTCGGTTTTGGTTAAGTGTGCGTTTAAAACGAGCATTACACTTATGTTTGCTGTCGTATTAAAAATCTTAATAGAGCAGCCTGCAGTGAATCACAAAAAATATTTTTTGTCATTACACTCGAAGATAGCTGGAGGAGCATGGATTTTGGCACTGCTTATAGTTTCAGCAGTTTTCAAAAACTCCTTGGTTTTCATTACGGCAACAACAACAAGAAATCATCAATTCAACACTCTCGAACAGATTCTTCAGGCGAATTTAAAAGTAATGGCTGTAATGCCTTTGCAGTTTAAAAATATGTACGTTAACGCGAAAAATATAAATTTAAATATAAACAAAATACAAAAATGTCAATATGTAGAATGTATGAATAGAACGGCATTTGAAAAAGATAGTGCCACATTGGTTGACAAAATATTAGTTCAGTTGTACTATATTCCCTTATGGTACCACGACCAGAATGGAGATAGCATGGTACACCTTGGTTCAGAAATTGTGACGACTAAAACAGTTCACCTAATTTTTTCAAAGGGTCATCCTTTATTTACAAGCTGCTGCGATATCATGCTAAGAGCAAGCGCCAATGGGTGGTTACAAAGACAAGTAGACCGACTAGAAAGGACTTCTCAAATAAAAATGATTAAATTGGACACCAAAAAAAGTATATCGCTAGAATCTGTTGGTTTTATTTTTTACTTATGGGCCTGCGGAGCCCTAGTAGCTTTAATTGTATTTTGTGTGGAAGTTCTGTTTGAAAATTACTGTAAAAAGAATTGACTAAAAAAAACTGTACCAGTTCACTAACTCAGCTTGCAAAACACAGTACCTAGTATACTATTGGTTTAATAAATGTGGTTGGATTATAATAAGCTACCCACATAACACCATGCAATCCTATAGATATCCACCAATATATTATAAATATCTTAGGGATATCCAAAAACCAGAGAGGGATATTTATGGGATATCCAGATGGGACTAAAAAAGTTATCTTCATGACATCCCTAGACAAGCTTTTTAGGATTATTGGGATATCTCTAGGATATTATGCGGATGGTTTTGGTATTACTTAATAGGATATTTTTAGGACATTTTGATACGCTTTTTAGGCTCATTTGGGATATTTCCAGGATATTATAGTGATGACGTTGGTTGTTGACGTTGGAAATTGATTTCTAGAGTTATATAGGTTTAGATATTCAGGTGGCAACTAATCTCAAAATTTTATAGAATTTATTGGGGGGTGATTTTTGTTTAAATTTAATACTATATGTATTATGTGTACAAGGGGTGTTTTAATAAGGACCAAATAACATGGTTTTTATATTTTATTACATACATAATGTCTGTTACATTTATGTCATTAATGAAATTAAAAATTATTATCCTTTAGCTTCCTCTTCCGGTTTATCCTGTTTTTTAGATCTGGCTGGGGCATGTCTCAGTCACTCTTTAATTTTTTTTTTGATGTCATGGCCCTGTATATTGTTTTAAGGATCTAATTTGACATTTCTAGAAGCATCTAAAACTTTAATTTAATTTTCTTATTTTCATTTTTTTTTAAATTGATGCACAAAGCTTTTATGATTTTATTAAGCTGGAGGCTTAAGGCTACTTTTCAGAAACAATAATTATGTGACTGAAAATTAAAACAATAATATATAGGACCATTTTGAAATGTAGGTTGTTAATGTCAAAGTTTAAACTAAACTTGTGTTATTTATAAACTTTTAATATACTAAAATGTTTCTTAATTGTGTAGGTATATCAAACACTTCATTTAAAATTTGAATATGAAAATAATCTAATTTATCAAAAAAAAAAACTGCTCAAAAGCAGTGGTGTTGTTATACACTTAAAGATATGAGGTATAAAATAACACAAAAATAAAGTAAAACATTTGCTTACCTTTGAATGCCTTGGCCATTAAAAATTGACCTATTGCCATTTTGCCTTTATGGCCAGTAAAACTGTACTTGGCAGCCACCTCGTCAGTTACTAGATGCCCCATAATTCTTTTAACAAATTCGTACGGAGACTCTCCCCCTACGTGATATGAAAGTTACCTAAAAAAAGCAATATTTTTATTAAACATTGCCCATTGCTGTGACATATCACTATTGTTATTTTGGGAGGTCATGCAAAATTGGCCACTAGGGTTGATTAAAATTGACTCCTCTAATCATTTTCAGACTCTATGTCTGTGTAATTACTAAGTAAATTAAAAAGCACCTCCTCGGATGGCATATAAGGTGTAGCCACCACAGTGCCCTCATTACATACGGGAAGGGTCAAGCAAGGGTCTGACATTGATAGTGAAACTACTGGATGGGGGCAACAATCATCAGTACTGACTGTGCCGGGGACTGAGCATTTCCTTGACCTGGAATTACTGTTGGCACTACAGAATTAACTATTAAATTTAGAAGTACTGGCAGTCACATTTAGGGAATCTTGCTCTAGGTACACTGCACACAAAAAAATGTAGTATTCAATGTTTTTGTTGTAATAATTAGTTTATATCAAATCGAATATACTTTATGGTTATACCCGTAATAATTTGATTTTTATTAAAATTGGCTGTATATTTAAAATATTAATACTCTATCGCAAAAGTGAGTGACAAAGTTATTGCCTGTTAATTTAAACTCACTATTATAATAAAACAACTCTTAAAAAAGTTACTTCCTAAAAATTGATGTTGCTAAACATAAAAGTAAGTTTTGATTCATTGGAATTGACGTAAGAGATTTTTTGATTAACACGGACAGAATTTCTAATAATGTAAATTATCATCATGACCATGACCACTAAAAACCCAACATCGCGTCGCCATTAACAAAGTTATAAATGCACATAAATCATGGTTTTTTCAGAGCATTAGCATGAACATAATGCTATTCTCTAAATTCGAAATGTTTTAACAAAATTGTAGTTTATTTTATTTAGTCGATCAGATCTCTCATAACGCATTAAAAATGTCAATTCTTATTGCCTTACTTTTACTAAATGTTAATGCAAAATTGATTGCCGACTTTGAAATTCACAATAACAATTCTGTGGTAAAATGTGCAGAAGTAATTTTAAAGAATATTATTGGGCAAGATCTAAATATCGCCATGATTTTAAACTACGGAATGGATATTTCTTGTTTAACAACACTGCCTACTATAAGAATTAATAATATTACCAACATTAAGAGAAAGTTCTTTGCTCGAGTTTATCTTATCGGTGAATCATTGGCCAACACTGACATACTCTTGGAAAAATTATCACAACATCAACTTTTGTTTCCGAGATCGTGGTACATTTATTTTTCTAACTTCAGCAATAATTCTAGCTTTTCATTTTTTACTAAATACTACATTGCCAATGTATTTGCTATTAATAAAAATTTCGATATTTTTACCATTGATCCATACAAATATGAGAATGTGGCACAGCCTGAAAATCAGCTTATTCAAATTGGCTCATGTAAAGAAATGCATAAGATTGCATTTAAAAAATACACTAACAAATATCCAATAAAGTGGAGGAATACAACTGTGCGTGAATATTTAAGAATTTCTGAACCGTTTACGACGGTTTACCATGATGGATTAGAAGATAAGTTGTTTGGCTTGTTAAAAAGAAGACTGGAGTTTAAAAACAATCGAAAATTCGTATACAAAGAGGTAAACATGCATTTCACCCAGAGAATTTTTTTAGAACCAAACCTAGAATTCTTACTAATCCTAATCAAGATGTCGGTCTAAACTAGCTATGCATCTTTATTAGGTACCATAACTGAAATAAATTTGCTGGAATTTCTTTATTACTTTAATAGGGACGTTTTAAGATAATTGTCTAAGAAACATTTATATATCTTAGTAACAGCTAATTTCAAGATCAGTTAGGATTCATATGATCTCTTAATAACCTCTAGGTTAGGGATCGACCGATATGATTTTTTGTGACCGATACCGATATCGGCCGATACCGATATATGCATAGCCGATATCGGCCGATACCGATATATCGGCTATATTTTCTATTATGGATATTTTGCTATATAAATTAGCTACAATTAATGTCCGTCTTGTTCAACTGCCAGCTTAAGTAAAACCACACGGCTAAAGATATTTGAATCCTTTGATAACATGCAGTTATGGGTTATGGGACATCAATAGTACTAAATCTAAAGACATTCACTATTCTATCGGAGAATTATTAGCTATAGGTATACAACCCTTCAGTATTCTGAATGATGTCGGCTTTAAACAGCGTTTAAAAAAATTGGATCCTTGTTACAATATGCTTCTGATAAATATTTTAGAGAAAATATACTTCCTGATATTTACCAAAAATGTTCTTCAGCAATTAGTAAAAAATTATCATCATCACTTTCCTTAGAAGAAAACATTAAAGTTTCTGTAACTACAGATTTAAGGACGTGCAAACACAATAACAATTCATTTATGTGTTCTACTGCTCATTGGATGGACTTTAAAACGACTGAAAGATGTTCATTTGTACTGGCCTGCAAACATTTTCCAGGAACACATACAGCTTTAAATATTGCCCAGATGTTAAATGATTTACTGAAGAGATGGAAGTCAGTTCATAATCAGGTTCTTTTGGTTTTGGCTGACAATTCCGCCAACATAAAAAAGGGCATCGACGAAGTTAAACTAAAACACCAAACTTGTTTTATACATCTTTACAATTAGCCATACAAGACTCGATAGAAAGTCAACGATCAATCATGGATTTATTGGCAAAAGCGAGGCGTATAGTAACTTATTTTAGACACTCCTCTTTGGCTTGTGATTGACTGAAGAATATTCAAAAGACTATTAATATGGCGAGAAAATCTTTGGTTCAGGATGTACCTACATGATGGAACTCAAGTTTTTATATGTTGGAACGTTTGGTAGAAAAAAAAACGCTTTAAATATATTTATAATGGATGATTCAGCTTTAAAAGATAAGGAACTAGCATATCAACAGTGGGAACTAGCAAAAAACTTATGAAACTTATTAGAACCCTTTGAAGAGATTACCAACATTTTTAGTAAGAACAGTACATCTATATCGGAAATAATATCATTACTTAAGACACCTTTGATTTATCTCGGCAAAGCTGAAGGAGCTGATTTTTCTGGAGTGCAGACTACTAAAATTGAGCTCAAAAATTCTTTATTTATTTATTTTACTTTATAAATTTATGTTTTAATTTCTTTAAAAAATATATCGGCCGATACCGATATACTCTTGGCCGATATGGGCCGATACCGATATCGGCAAGAAGGCCGATATGGCCGATATACCGATATCGGTATCGGTCGATCCCTACTCTAGGTACTATTTATTTAAATGGATTCTTGATGGTTAGCGTAAGACGTTTATATTATGACCTTAAAGTGATTTTATAGTGATATTGCGAAATCTTAAGAAATTTCTTAAAACCGTATGTGTTCACTTATTTATTATTTATTATTGTTCATAGGTAATTAAGTAACCACCGATATACAGTGTGTCCAGAAAAGTTCTAGACATATGGGAATTCTCTTTATTGTTGATTTTACGAAAAAAAGTTATTCTTTATAAAGAGTTCTGTTTGATGCGCAAATAATATTGACATATCAAAACTTAAGATATCATGTACAGGGCGGCAAAAAAATATAGAAACACGGAACTACGTTAATTTTTTTTTTAGAGCCAATTGTTATAAGAAAACTTTACTAAGGACTATACAGGGTGGTCCTTAAGTAACGGGACAGCAGAGCAGCAGTAAATTATTCACTTCAAAACATAACGATTTAGCGCAATTTTTATAATCCGAAAATTTATATTAAGACAGATACAGTGTGTCAAAGTTAAAAAAATTATTTCGAGTTTTTTAGATATTTTTAAAAGTTTTCGGAGCATTGGGTTAAAATTTGGTGTAGGGGGGTTTTTTGGGGCGGGAAATAACAATCTGGGCTCATTTTTCTTCTATCGGATAGAGAGCGCTACGAGCAGCACTTTTCTTACTTTTGAACTGCAATAACTTGTTGCCACTATTTATAATAAGACTTATCACTCCTAATTAATAATCTTACGACTTTTTTACGTAAAAAAGGTACTATTGTCAAATAACGCTAAAGTTGATAGTTTTCGAAATATTTGCTATTTTAATACTTAATGACCTTTCCGTTGTTTGAGATCCAGCAGAAAGAATTCTTCAATACCTACAAGTTGTTTTTGAATAATTGACGGGTAAATAAAACACAAAATTTCAAACTTTTGTTTATAATATTTTACAAGAGGAAAACGATTTTTTTGGTTAAACTTTTACAAAATCTTTTGAAAATACCAAAACTATTTGAAGGCTTCAATAAATATTAAAAAATGGTATAATTCTTATATTTTATTCACTTCTACGTGTAATTCAGTAGCTGGTACGGATTTAGGTAAATAGAAGGAAATCTCCTCGAAATTCTCTCCTCTCATGTTTTGTTATGATCTAAAAGGTATAAAAGTCACTATAAGGGAGTTGTAAATCAAATCAAATCAACTTTGTTCAGTAATTTCAAGATTTTTAAAGTAAAATAATCTGAAAGTAAAATCCTTTGTAAAAATCTATACCAACAATGTACTTACAATTGTGTTTTTAACTTACCGTTATTAATATATTTCCATTTCTTTATAAAAAACGAGCTAATACATCTAACAAACGTTGCATTTTTCACCAAAAACTATTCGATTACTAATTTTTGAAGCAAAAATCGCCCAAAATCAACAAATATGTGAATAAAACCCAGCTGTGGCCGTCACCCGCTCGCAAAAGTTCATTGACCGCTTGACAACTTGACATTTCCAAACAATCTTCAAAATTTCCGCGATTGATAACCGAACTCGTCCCTGATTGGCTCAAATATGCTAAAGTACTCACTTTAAGGATTGCGTCACTCCTGTTTAGGATGACGAGATCGAGAATTAACACGACCGTTAACTGTAGTTGCATCATACCAAAATGGAAAATAGCATTGGATTTTAACCCACTCACTTTAATTTTGAAATTAACGGCTCGCGTTAACTTGTGAGTTTGATCATAGGTCTGATTAACTTGTCTTTAAGAAATGTTCGAAATGATCACCGTTCACCTCGATGCACTTTGACACGCGTTTCATAAAAGATTGTCTAATTTTATCCTTTCGTTCCTAAACAAGTTAGCAGAGTTTTCAATTTTTTGCAATAATTGATCTCGGGTGTTAATACTCTCATTGTAAACATTAGATTTAAAATAACCCCAAACACAAAAATCTAGTGGATTGAAATCCGGACTACGAGCAGGCCAAGGAAAAACACTGCCTCGGCCTATCCAGCGCCGTCGGCGTCGTAAGTGAAACGCCCATGGTTTATTGCGATTTTACTTGTAAAATGTATAATTTATTTTAAACATATTTATCGATATTTATAAAGACATCGATGTTTATAAATATCGATATTTTCTCTCCGATTTTTTTACAAGATTGATTTTCTGTATTCGATGTATCATTTGATGTCAACATCGATGTTTCAAAAATTTTGCGCATCCCTAATTCATTACCTCTTGTTGGAAACCAATTACGTAAAAAAATAATGCGAGATTATTTCATGTTCTAAAATCAACCTATCTATACCTATCAGGAATATTAAAAACATTTAATTTCCTTAGAGCAAAAATAAATTGTAAATGTGAATAATAAACAATATTTTAGCAGTTGAAAAAGTAGTCCATACTTTCAGTGGAGTCAATGTAGTATAAAATAAAACAATGCCAGTCTTTCTCCACAGTTTAACTGTTAACATAAAAAAGTTTTTTAAGCTCCCGACATGTTTCGAGTACTTAAGTGCTCATCTTCAGGGGATACCAACATCTAGTTTAACATCGAAATAAGTTGTCTCAAATAAATTAGTACAACAGAAGGCTGGAGACTTGGTGTATTAGATGGTTAATTATATGGCATGAGAAGTAAAGTTAAGATTAAGTTTTGTAATTTAGATAAGTGAAACATATTTAAGTAGGATAATAAAAGATTACTATTACGACCTCTGAAAGAGAGAAGTTTTCTTTAATTTTGTTAAGCAGTTGAAGTATAGATTGTGTTTATTGAAATATAGGAAAAGTTTAAAGGAAGGTTTTTTGAAAATTAAGAATCATGAGCTTGTGTGATTTAGTTTAGATGAGTAAAACATATCTTAAGTTCAATTCCTTTCTATATTTTTGTTGAATAAAATGTTTCGAGCGATTAATATTTATTCTTTTTGATCCAATATTAATTAAGTAAAATTTCAACGAAAGCTTCCTAATATTGTCTTTTTGTACATCTGTTTACTAACTTAAGAAAAATGAGAAATGTCGTTTTTGACAAAACTGATGTAATTAGATAAACTTTGCATCAAACATTACATACTGATCAATAACAATTTCAGTTTTTGAAGCAAGATAAATAATTGGAAACAAATGAAGTAAAGGCAAATAGTTTTACATCGATGTATAAAAGTTAATCTACGAGGGTTGATCAAAATTTTCACGAAACTGGCAAAAATAAAAATTGTATTAGACTGTCAGAATTTCGTACAGAGGCTAAAAATGCCTAAATAAACAACTTTCTCGAATAAATAAAAAATAAAAATGTCAAATTTGACAGGTAACGCAAGTCGTGCAGCTGCTTCAGTATACGTCATTTTTGGTTTTTAGGTAAGCAAAAACTAACTGGTTTTTCAATTTTTACCTATACCTAATAATAAAAAAAAAACCCATTTGATGCGGACTTTCTTGCGGACACTGTATGATTTTCATTAATAGTAATAAAGAAAATTCCAGCAAAGCTTTTTAAGAAATTCATTTTCTCAATGTACGATCGGTTATTTTCTTAAAGTTTACAATAACTTTTTTTTTAAGCCTAATACAGAAAGAATGTTTAAGTATGAAAAGGAAATTAGAAGAAGGCTTCAAGAGAGAAAATTTGATATTTTTGGTGGTCTTTATTTCCTAACAGCACCTGAGAAGTATCTGGATTATGACGTAACCCCATCATACATCGTAAAATCGTTAGTTTGGATGACACCCAGGCCACCAATTATATCGAGAGGGTGGAGAATCATATGTATTTTACCCCCTGAGTTTTACTTCTATTGGTGTTTGATCCTATTGATGACATCGCTTTTGATCAAGTATTTCTTTGGAATAAGCTTCAAATTGATGGTGGTTCTAGCTTTAAAAATATTGTTGGAATACCCAATAGATAAGACTAGGTTTAGGCCTTTACACTCAAAATTTATTGCCGGTGCATATATTTTCGCAATGCTTACAATATCAGCCATTTTTAAAAATTCATTTTTATTCATTACTGCAACAACAGCTAGAGTACAACAGTTAGATTCCTTAAAGGATATTCTTGGAACGAATTTGAAAGTAATAGCGCCAGTACCTAGCTATATTGAAAAGCTCTACCATAGTGAAATTAAGATAAGCGAGAATAAAATAGAACGGTGCAATTTTGAAGACTGTCTGAACAGAACAGCATTTCAAGAAGATAGTGTCTCATTAGTCGAAAAATCAATGGCCTTGTACCATTATATTCCTTTATGGTACCGGGACAAGAATGGAGATAGTATGGTTCACCTTAGTTCAGAACGTGTATACTCTACAAACATTCACATGATTTTTTCAAAAGGATATCCCTTATTCGAAAGTTGCTCTGGCATTATTTCAAGGGCAAGCGCTAGTGGATGGTTTCAGAATCAATTGGATCGTTTAAAAAGGACTTCTCGTAAAGGAATGGTAAAAATTAACAAAGAAACGAATATATCGCTAAAAGATGTGGATTTTCTATTTTATTTTTGGGCGATTGGACTCTTTTTAGCGTCAATCGCGTTTTGTGTGGAACTGATTTTTATACATTTTTCTAATATCAACTGGTTCTGTGTAAGTCGCAAGGTCGAAAAGTTTCCGGCCTAAGGATATTATAGAGAAGTAATGGAATAAAATCACGAACTTTATTTTTCAATACGATCCCCTTTTCTTTCAAAACGCTTCTTAGGGAGGCTGACTAGTCTGTCAAGGCTCTAAAACCGCTGAATATACCTTTTTGTCGCTTTAAAATATACCTACTGTCATTTCAAATTTTGCAAATTAAAAATAATCACGCAGGGCCAAAACGGGACTGTAATGTCAATGACTTTTTATGTATAGCCATATTGCTAATGAAAGGCAGTCTTTACAATAACTGCATAAGGTGTTCAAGATAAGAATGGTATAGCATTGGAATCTTGGAAACGGTAGGAATTAGAATGTTGGTTAAATTAGGAAAAAGTTGCACAATTTATACCTTTTACATGGTGTTTGCAAAGTTAAACTATCTTTAACCGATTTCGATATTTAAAAAAAAAATATTTTTTGCTGTATTATGTTTTATTTATTTGTTGCATTATTTTAACAGATATAAAAAATGAAAAATACTTTTTCTTTGTCACTTTTTAAGCTGAACAAGATAGCGTTTACAGATTTTCAGTACGACGTTTCGTTTCCGAAAAAACATCCTCAACTTTCTTTTTTTAAATACGGTCCTGTTTTTTTTTTTTTTTTTTTTTATCGAAGGCTATTTGAACTCTAAAATAACTGATCTATCACTTGAACAAATTTTCAGCTTTTTCTCTATCATAGATTTTTATTATGTAACGAATAAAATCCTCATATCATAAGACCGTACAATAAACATAGTGGGCTTTAAAACAAACGTTCGTCTTTCTTGACAACTTACTTCTGTCACAAATACAAAATTTAATTAGGTACGAGGTCTTTCACTTCGTTTAAAAATGGTTGTACATTTCTCTTTTGAGGAAAAGTTTGATATGTTAGAGTGTTACATTTTATGCCATAGAAATACTCGAGAAGCTGAGCAAATGTATTTAAATAATTGCCCAGAGAAATTACAACCAAATAAAAAGATGTTTGGAAGAATTGTTGCCAATTTATTGCAGTATGAGTCATTTAATAAAGCAGTTGTTACTAGAAACAAACCATGTAATGAGGAAATTAAAAATAATGTGGCATTAGCTGTAACGGAAGACCCTACAACATCAGTTAGAAACATTGAGAAAGTAAGTAGAACGCCAAAATCTACGGCACATTTTATTTTGCGTAAGAACAAACATCACCCGTACAAATTTCGAATCTGCCAAGGACTAAAACCGGGAGACGACATAAGGCGAAGGGTATTTTGCGAATGGTACACTAGGCAATGTCAAAACGACGAAAATTTCGTCAATAAAATTTTATTTTTTGATGAAAGTATGATAACCAACAACGGAATTTGTAACAGAAGAAATACGCATTATTGGTCCACAGAAAATCCACGGTTGTACAAAATGGCTAGACACCAACATCGTTTTGGTTTCAACATGTGGGTAGGAATTTTAGGAACAAAGATAATTGGGCCAATTTTTTACCACGGAACACTAAATTCGGAGCGGTATCGAAATTTACTGCAGCATAATTTGGAAGAATGGTTCGATAACAACTTACCACTAGCAGAAATCAATAACTTTTGGTTTCAACAAGATGGGGCCCACGCTCATAATTCGAGAATTGTTCAACTGGTTTTAGAAGCATTTTAAACGATTACCCCAGATGTACTTAACAATGTTTTGAATTCCACAGTTAGACTATATTACCTATGCTTAGAAAATAATGGCCATTTGTTTGAACACTGTTTGTAATTAAGTTTTAATTTGGTATTATGTTAATAAATGTTTTTCGAGCATTCAGTGCCGAACTATGGAGATTTCTCTTGAATATTTTTAAACGATATAGCTAAAAAGCTGAAAATATGTTTAAACCAATGCAAGTGGTACATCAGTTATTTTAGAGTTCAAAATAGCCTTCGATTAAAAAAAAAAAACACAGGACCGTATTTAAAAAAAGAAAGTTGAGGATGTTTTTTCGAAAACGAAACGTCGTACTGAAAATCTGTAAACGCTATCTTGTTCAGCTTAAAAAGTGACAATGAAAAAGTATTTTTCATTTTTTTATATCTGTTAAAATAATGCAACAAATAAATAAAAAATTATACAGCAAAAAATAATTTTTTTAAAAAATATCGAAATCGGTTAAAGATAGTTTAATTTTGCAAACACCATGTAAAAGGTATTTCAATTGTGCAACTTTTTTCTAATTTAACCAACATTGTAATTACTACCGTTTCCAAGATTCCAATGTATCCCATTCTTATCTTGGACACACTGTATACTGGCGCATTGTCGTACAGATACCTTACACCTCGTGCCAGTAAACCCGAAGAACTATTTCGTTCTTCCATTTTATAATAAGAGTATTATAAAATGGTTCTTCGAAAATTTATATATTTCTTTAAAGTTATTTTTAAGAAAAACGCTAAAACACGGAAATTTAATTTAAATTATTGTTCATCTTTCTGTAATATATTTAGCACCCTCCTTCCAACCCCTTAACCTGTGCTATCCCAACCTTCTTTTTTAAATGACAACCTAGGTTACTTGAAGACTCTAAGTCAAAGCCAAAATATGCTTTATTGTCTGAAAGAAATTTCTTTATCGACAAAGCTTTTAGAAATTTTTATCAACAATAACATATAATTCACTTGAAATATTGGAATAAAAGGTGCAAATAATTATGACAGATTATCACCAAAATATTCATTTATGACGTAATAAGCTTTTTTAATCATACATTTTTAATAGTTTTTTTTTATACATTTTCAAATGTGACATTTTTTTAATATAAACTGGAAAATAATTACAAATTTTTTTTGAATCATAAGACTTGACGAAGGAATAGGTAAACATACAGAGTGTCCCACCGGGAACTGTTTCGATCTATATGGAAAGCTATTAATAGAAAATTTTTAGAAATTTGACAGTATGCTAATGTTGCTGGGGGTAACCCGGCTAAAATATTTTCAATAGGGTGACATTTCCGGAAGTAGGTGTCAACTTGCTTATTTTAAATAGAACACCCTATATATTATTACATTTTTGAATTCTACGTAAGATTCTAGGCAGATTTTGTATATCATGTCCTATACCCAAGTCTAAGCGTTTCTGACATATTTAAGGTTTTATGTCAAAAAATTACGTTTGCATGCCATAAAATAATTATCAATTTTTCCTATAAGGAAGTCTATAATTTGATTTGGGTTCGATTCCTTGTTAAAAAGGAACTGCGTTAATAGATTTTTTTTATAATATTTTAATAACTATTAATACCGGGTGTTCAAACAATTTGATTAAAAATTAAATTAAGAAAACTGCAAAAAATCTACATTATTCTACATGATTACTGAACATTGGGTAAAGCCTAATGAGCCATGTTACGTTCCTGGTTACTTTTAGCAGTTTCTATCCTTACCCGTAAAAATTCAATTCACGGCGGTACTGCGATTTAGTTAAAAAAAAAACATCTGTATTAATTATATTACTAGTCCAGTAACCAAATATAACGCGCTGTTGGTCGAAGAAGAATTTGAGTTTTCTATACTTGTAAAACAAAATAATATGTATACATGTGTTATGTATGTATAGACCTCCAGGCTGTAATTTGACTCTTTTTTTTTTTAAGGCTTGACAATCTTATGCAGCTTGCCCATTTATTCCAGGCTAGCGTTGGGCGGTGACCATAACATTAATTATGATGATAAATCGCATTTACACACTCAAACATTGGACGGTATATTAAAGTCCTTCAGTTTACAGATGCATGTATCTAGTCCTATGCGCATCACCCAAAATTGCTCGACAATTTTGAATTATTTCGGTACAAACTTTTATCTGGATAATGTAAATGTTTTGTCGACGCCACTGTCTGACCATAAAGCTGTTTTAACACGGTTCTCGCTCGAGCTGGATCAAGTGGGAAGGAAACCGAGAATGAGTACAGTGGGATCACATTTCAGGGTCTCTCGATCCACTAGGTTCATTTCACCAACTAACCTTTTTAACAAAAACTTCCCGATTAAAAAAAATAAAACCTAAAAAGAGTAAACCGTGGATAACATCTCGAATAAAAAGATCCTCTAGAAATATACGATGTCTTCACTATATTTGTACATTTAATATAGATAACAAGTTCTTCGTGTCCTATTTCAATTTATATAGACCGATTTACAGGAAAATGATTAAGAATGTCAATGAGTTATATTATAAACATCGTCTCTCAAAGGCCAGGAATAGAACAAGAAAAAATTGGTCTATCATTAATGAACTAAGCGGCAAACAGACTTCATGTTCGGGCCAAGTCGACGTGATCGAGGCCGGATACTCTGAAGCCTTTTATTGTTCTGTGGCGGAAAGAGCGACATCTGACAAAGAATCTGGTGAGGATCGTTTGGATCATCTTGGTGAGACGAACGTTCCCTATAGTTTCTACTTCTACCCCGTCGTTGTAGTAGAATTGAGGGATGTCTTCAAGGATTAAGAATAGGTATTCTTTTGGGTACGACGAAATATCTATTAAAGTATTTGAAAATATTTCGGAATCTGCTTGCCTCGTTTGAGACTGGAGAATTTCCTTCCTGCTTGAAACGAGCAATTGTGATTCCTTTGTATAAGGTGGGTAATTGCGAAGATCCTTCTAATTTCCGTTCTATATCCCATCTTCTTGTCACTCTGTTGATGGTGGTTGAGAAACTGGTAAAATCGAGGCTTCTTATAGTTTCCTATCTGCATTTAACGTTATATACGCCTCTTAATTTGGTTTCCAAGAATCTAAAAACTCTAGTGATGCAATCTTTTTGTTCTTGGAGACGCTCTACACTCCTCTAAATAGTGGGCATGTGGCTTCGGCGGGGTTTTGCGACTTTTCGAAAGCCTTCGACTGCGTTGATCGGCGGGTACTGCCGCGGAAACTTCACCACTATGGTGTACGAGGAACGGCTCATGGATGGTTCAGAACGTATCTTTCGGAGAGGGGCAGGTGGTGAGAGTTGGCGGTGCGAGTTCGACACCTTTGGTATATGGCACTATGGTGTGCCGCAGGATGCTAGGACCGGTCCTTTTTTTACTATACAATATTGTAAGAAACCAAGCAAAACGAGAACATTATTTTAGCAAATGTGTAAAATGACCGCCATCTTGCTGAATACACTTATTAACAGTCATTCAAAAATGATATTGGACCCAATTTAATGTCTCGGCGTTATCAAAATGGTTGCCTGCATTTAAAATCCGCGTCAATAAATCATGGCGTGTGTTTACCGGAGTCTTGTAAACTTCTGTTTTAATAGCGCCCCACAAAAAGAAGTCACACATATTTAACTACGGAGAACGTGGTGGCCATTTTACTGGTGCATCACTGCCCCTTCCAATCCATCAGTTGGGATATTGATGCTGTAAGTATTGCCGAACGGCAGCGGAAAAATGAGGCGGGGCACCATTATGCATATACCACATTTCCCTCCGAAGTAAAAGGGGCAAATTTTCCAGAAGAATTGGTAATGTGTCTTGCAAAAAATTTAAATAAATATTTCCATCTAACCTGTCTGGAATAACAATAGGACCAAAGGGTAGCGATCAATAACACCTGACCAAATATTTTATTTAAATTGATGCTGATGATGTGCAACTTTAATGGCATGTGGATTTTCATCGGAGTAAATATGTTCGTTGTGCAGATTGGTTACTCCAGATCTTGTAAAGCACGCCTCGTCAGTAAACAATATTTTTCTACAAAAATTTGGATCACGGATTCTCTTGTTTCTAATAAATTAACAAAATGTAAGCCCAATGGGGGGACCAGTCGGTAAAAGTTCCTGGACTTTTTGCACGTGATATGGATGTAACAACTGTTCTTTTCAAACCTCATTGATAATCGCTTTACGAGCATGTAACTCACGTTCTAAGCGACGGGTACTGGTACTTGGTTCTTCTTCAACTCTTTCCAGAATGTTCTCTTCTGTTTCCACAGTTCGAGTTGTTCGCATACGACCCCTGCCTTCAATTTTTTTCTCAAAGCTGCCCGTTTCCCGAGGATGACGCTCGATATCGGCAAATGTTTGGTGGTTTGGTATTCGACGGTTAGGAAATCTCTCCATGTTCTTGACAAAACCCGTACACCAGGAGCATGTCAACCTTCTCAGAGTTCGTATAATTTTCCATGTTTAATGGTAAAATAAACTTGTAATTCAAGAATGTTTATCGTATAATTTAGTCAATTTCATAGACTGGCGACAATTTGTCAATAATTGTCAAATTATTAAATGCCATAGCAACAACGTCACTAAAAAAAATATTGTTACAGGTAATTTAATTTTAATTTTATTACTATTATTTATTTTTATTTAAATGTTGAAGAGGTAAATTAGCTTCCAAATACATCCAGTCACTCGACAAAAATATCTGGGTTGTCATAACGCCGTTGACATAAAAAATCAGGAGAAATGTGGACGGATTATATCACTTTTATAACACTTCCACTTATTTACAGCCGGTGACTATACTACTAGAAAACGTCATTTTATAGTATTAGCCTACATACTAAAAATCATTAAAATCGATTAGCAGATTTTCACGTAATTTAGGAAAAACCAATATTTTTACAAATTTTTGACGCCCTTTACCCGCTAAACGAGACAATTTTGGATATAACTAAGTCGGCTTAAATCGACCTATTTTGACGTCAGGAGTCTGTCGTCAAACGTTGTACACGTATTTTCCGGTCACCCTGTATATACAGGGTGTTTCGGGAGGAAAGGGAAATATTTTAATGAGGTATTCTAGAGGTCAATATAAGAAAAAAAGGTCATATAAATGTGGGTCTGGAAATGCTTTCTTTTGAAGATACAGTGTGCCAAAAAAAAAAGTAATATACATTTTTCCTTTAATACCTCGAAAACGATTTAAGGTATTACACTGATCATGGGTGTGCGCTATACTGACATGAAAATACGTTTTCTCGATTTAAAAAGTTTTTACCATTTTACCGGTGGCGTACGCGACAGCAAAAAATAAAATTGTTTTGGCGAAAAAAATTGTACGCCTCTGGTATTTTTCAAATCAGGGGTCTATTTCTTAATCTACAGTCATTTCTTAAAAGAAAAAGTATTTTGAGTTTTTTTGGTAGAACAAACCATTTTGAAGTAATAGTTAGAATAGAATGCTGTTTTATTACGTTACTGATATTTCGACTTCACGACATTTACTTTGTAAAATAATCGGTTCTGAAATTTACAATAAAGTTTATTTTAACAACAAATAACTAAATCTAAATACTAAACCATAAAAAAAATCTTAACGAATGTTTTCAAAAATACCACCGCCTGCTTCGATACATTTATTCGCTCGTTTATTAATTGCTCTGGTAGCACGGCGAATTGAGAGACGGTTATTACGGATAATAGATGCAGCATTGTTAATGCGATCAAGCAACGCTTCCCTTGTTTCTACTCTTGTTGCATAAACCAATGATTTTATCCACCCCCACAAGCAATAATCCAAGGGATTAAGGTCAGGTGACCTTGGTGGCCAATTGTAAGGACCACACTGATAAAACTGTGCTCCCTTAATCAAATAATCCGATTTATTTGGTGAATAATTATTGGTAATAAATAAATGTGATTTTAATTAACTAAATTTTATTTAACTGAAATAAATGAGAGTATTTCGTTTTATTTGCAAAATTATTTGACTGTTGGTTGATTTGTGTCAAATAATAGAACCCTTCAAACAAATATCTTACCAAAAAAACCACTAAAATAACAAAATCTAAATAACTAATTATTTAATCGAACTAATTTTTATTTAGGAACTAAATCCCGTTAATCGCTAGTTAAATCACCCAATAGAGTACTATTTAAATGTCTAGGTCATTTAAACTAAATAATTATGTATTTACATTAGATCCTTAATATAAAACAACCAAATATTTACAAATAACTAATTATTTAATCGAAGTACATTTCAAGTTAAGAACTAAATACCTTTAACTTTAATTTAAATCATTCATTGCCGAACTTTTTAAATAATTTGGTCATCCAAACAAATAATTAAGTATTTAAATGAACTCCTGTCGCCTACTTTGGGCTTTGAGTAATTTGATTGGTTATACAAAAGTGGCCTGATCATCGCGTTTTGGGTCAGTTGTGTTCCATTTTGTCTTATAGAAATTTATGAGTGAGAGTGAAATCTTCTTTGTTAGTGGCACAGAAGTTAGTGGTTCCATCAAAAATTAAAACGAAGATATGGGGAATAAACGTAATATGAATATTTATTTAGAAGATTGGGGTCTATCGAGGGGTATATCCCATATGTTAGATACTTTTCAAGGTAGGAAACTATATTTGAATATTTTAGTTAGGTACGCATGAAACGAGTTAAAAAAGTAAGATAAGAGGCAAAGAAAAGATACTTGTAATACCTAATTTGAAATTTCGAACAAAAAATCTTTTTAGTAGCCAGGTATTTATAAATCATGGCTACCTAGGTTACAAATAAGACAGTTTTTCTCAATTTTCACCATAATTCAATACCTATCAAATCTCCTAACGTAAAAAATATAATATAATTAATATAATATTAATAATTATTGTACCTAATATTTGCAAATTCGCCTTTATTTAATTTTTTACCAAAGTTATTAACTTCTCTATAATGTTTTATTGACGTATATTTTAAGGGGAACAACAACTAATGGTCGGTTTATACAGCAAGATAACATAACATACAAATTAAATAAGAGTTGAATCTACAGATCTGCCATAAGACGTTTCGAAACACATAACATAACAAAAAATAAGAAATAAAATAAGAGATGGTTATCTTTTAAATTTTTTGTTATTTTCATGTAAAAATCGTTGTGCGCGTGCGCGTAATTTGTCATAAGCTTTATTTTCGGCAAAAATGTGTTTTTTCTGTTGGTTTGCCCTATTATTTCAACACTATAAACAATTTGATAAGGTTTGTGATTATTATGGTATAGGTACTGATTAAACCATATTCAATAGCAACATTTCAATATTTCTTATTTTTATGTGACGTCTGTACAAATACGTACTGGAAAGGTATTTAAACCAAATAAATTTATATTTGATCTAAATAAATATAAAAGACAAGTTAAACAATTATGTACTTGAATAAAAAAACAATCACTTTGATGGAAATTACCGGTTTATTTAAATCAAATCACTTAAATTGTTTAATTAAATAATGTTGTTGTTACGGCAAATACATGTAAAACAAAAGTAAAATAAATATGTACTTGATAAAATATATATAAATATCAATCAAATAAACATTTTGTTAACTTAACTTTCAACCTATTTACTTTAAGTCATTGAAGCGGCTTATTTAAGTTAGATTACTGTTAAGGAAATAAATATTTGCTTGAATTTTGTATTCAGTGATTAACTCCAAATAAAAAGTAATTTGAATCAAATCAGATAATACTAATTTAGGCAAATAATTCCTTGGTATTTTTCAAATACATATTTGTTTGGCTAATAGGAAACAAATATTTATTTGAGTCAATGGTAAATTTTTTTGATTCAAATAATTAATTTTATCAGTGCACCTCTGCCAATCCAACGATCAGGTAAACAAGTATTTAAAAAATTTCGCACTTGGAGACTAAAGTGTGGTGGGGCACCATCATGTTGGAAATATAGTCGTGCCCTTACATCTAAAGGAACTTCATCAAAAATATTAAATAAGTTTTCTTGTAAGAAGCGTAAATAGCCCAGTCCATTAAGATGTCCATCCAGTACAAAAGGACCAAACAATTGATCCCCAAGCATACCACACCATACGTTAATACTAAATCGATGTTGAAAGTTTCGTTCGAATGTAGCGTGAGGATTTTCTTCTGACCACCTATGTTCATTGTGACAGTTATTAATTCCGTCAGGGGTAAATTGAGCTTCATCACTAAATAAAATGTACCTATGCAGTTCTCGATTTTGACGTATCCATTCACAAAACTCTGTTCTTAGAGCATAATCACCATCGTAAAGATGTTGAACTGGTTGTATGTGAAACGGATTTAAACCATTTCTTTTCAATGTCTCCCAAACGGCTTTGTGTAAAGGTATATGAAGTTCATTTGCAATCCTTCTCGTACTTGCACTTGGATTTTCTGTAGCAATATGAAGAATATTCTGTACAACATCTACGTCGAGGCCCTGCGGTCTTTCGGAAACAATTTTCGCACTTGGAAACATGCCAGTTTCTTGTGCTTTTAAAAATACTTTTTGAAACACTTTTCTGTTAGGTAGGACTCGATTTGGAAATCGACGTTGATATTCATTCACTGCCTGGATTGCGCTACCATTGCAGAAACCGTAGATAAATATCATGTCGGCATATTCCCTATGGCTATAAATACGTCTTAGGCATTGTACAATAAATATTTCACTGCTTACTTACGGTTTAGTAGGTACTAATAATTTATAAACATATTAAAAATAACACTGTTAGTACTTTATGTCAAATAATGTGCCAAACATTATTGTGACATTAATTTATCAAAGCCAACTTGTAAAAAAATTAATTTCAACTAGTAATTTTTGGAAACGGTTGTAAAACAGCATTCTAACTATTACTTGAAAATGGTTTGTTCTACCAAAAAAACTCAAAATACTTTTTCTTTTAAGAAATGACTATAGATTAAGAAATAGACCCCTGATTTGAAAAATACCAGAGGCGTACAATTTTTTTCGCCAAAACAATTTTATTTTTTGCTGTCGCGTACGCCACTGGTAAAATGGTAAAAACTTTTTAAATCGAGAAAACGTATTTTCACGCCAGTATAGCGCACACCCATGATCAGTGTAATACCTTAAATCGTTTTCGGGGTATTGAAGGAAAAATGTATATTACTTTTTTTTTGGCACAAAGCATTTCCAGACCCACATTTATATGACCTTTTTTTTTTATATTGACCTCTAGAATACCTCATTAAAATATTTCCCTTTCCTCCCGGAACACCCTGTATATGTATGAAAGCCTCAAGATCTATAACCATTTTAGCACGGAATACAGGTGGTTGCCATACTCGCAGTTTCGAATGAGGGTAAAGAGAGTTTTGACTTATTACAGCTTGGAGGAATATTTTGATTTTTTATTTTATTGTTGTTTTTATTGTTAGTTTTATTCCCTTCTTTATTAAGTATCCGCTTTGTAAACAAGATCTTTGTTCTTCTTACAATGAAGCATATTTTGACTTTGACTTTGACTTACTGATAGGAAAAAATAAATTTTATGCAGGACTTTTAAACAACCCTGTATATTGTTTTAACATATTCGGCCGGAAACTTTTGACTTTGGGTATGTAAATGGAAGTACCCATACTGATAACTAGCATTCGTAAGTAGATTTTTAAGCCCAATAGTATTATTAGTACATCTTAGTTTCAGGGTGAACTTTTGGTCATTCCTGAATTGTATACCTAAATAGCAAGCAACTCTATTAATAACTATTATTAACGAGCCTATAGACAAAATAAATATCTGCTTCGTATAATACATAACGAGCATACAAATTGTCTTTACTTCATGCCGATAAATTTGTTTGAATATAATTAACACTTCGCGTGTTTTATTTTGATTAAACCTCTGTAACATATATTTATTCCATTAGAATCTAAATAATCGTCACAATAGTTGTACGTTTCCCAAAGCAATGAAATCATATTGGGACCTTATATATTTAATATTTGTGATAAAAATTGGATTATTAGTAGCCAGTGATAGAATGTTAATTAACTGTATTCACGACATGCTCGATAAGAATAATCGAATAGAGAAGAAGAATGTTTTTACAAATTTCGACTTTCGATTGAAGTACCCAGTTTTTATAGCCGATAGAAGTATGAATAGAACAAATTTTGGAAATACAAGGTTTGATGTATTTATCCTTGACTGCAGAATCTTAAGTCTCCCCGAATTTCTATTATGGAATTCTGAGAGCGACTTGTTTAATCCACATGCTAATTATTACGTGATTACTAGTAATGTTTCGTCAAGCTTACTTGCACCGTTTGCCAAATATTATATCAGGAATGTTTATATTGTTAGCGACAACTCAACTATATATACCTATGATCCATATAAATATGAAGGAGTTAATAATCCAGATATAACCCCCATTAGGATTGGGCTTTGCAGTGATATTCCCAAACGTGGTAAATTATTTGAAGCTACAGTTCCTAAGGTATGGAGAAATACGACTTTTATAGATTGTTTTAGAGTCTTGGAACCCTACACTACTGCAAACAATGATGGATTGGAGAATAAATTTTTCGAGCTTATACAAAAGGAGATGGTATTCAAGAGAAAAAGTATTGTTTTGTCACATCGTTCGGAACGTAAATTGGTAAGTTCATAATTAAATTTTACTCAACATTAGTACTTTAGTATTTTTTTATCTACGCATTTTTAAAAAATTCATCAAGCCAATGGAATACAATTATCCAAATATTCATTTGTAAGTCGATTGCGGTATTTGTTCTTAATAAACTTCATGTTGGAGAAGGAAGATTCACACAAATAGGTTAAACTTAATAACGCTTTCACTTTTAAGGCAACACGACATTTAACTGAATATTTGTCTTTACTGACTATAACCAGATGCATTTGGTACTTCAAACTAACGATTTTCAGGCTTAATCATTTTAAAACGTAATCACTTCCATTGCTGTTGCAGCGATGCCTTCGCCAAAGTTCTGCTTAACACAAACTGCAAACTTTTGGATATTAATTTCCATAAAAGGCGAAACAACAATAGGATTATGGTCTTACACTTACAGTTATAATGCTAAATTATTATATTAATTAATAAATTACCCAACTGAATCTACTTCACTATCGCAATCATCATCTAAAGTAATAATAAACCTTTCTGTTGCATTCCTAATACAAATGTAACTTTCTTCTACTTTCTTCTACTTTCTTTACATGTTGTACGCAGTTTTTCCAGTTCACCGTGAAGAAATTTTTTTAGTTTCATCATGAACATTAGACCTCATACACTAGAATTAAGTGTGGGTCAAATATTATTGCGACGAATTCCAGCTTTAAGTTGGCGCCATATTTGTTCAATAGGGTTAAATATACAGTGGTAAGGCGGTAGCCGCAATACTATGTGCCCCATGCTTTTCCTAAGTTCATCGCAGTAATATTCTTTTTGAATAGACATACTTGCGTAAGCACTTCTAATAAGTCTTTCTTTCTATAGTTTTCTTGAAAATATATATCATTATCAAACATATATTCTTGAATTTTGGCTTTAGTGTCTTTTGAAGAAGGAACTTTGTTTAATTGTCTATAATACTAGACTCTATACTATGATAAATTAGCGTTATCCATAACAATGACACTATTTGGTGGAATGTTCTGCAATAATTTAGTTTCAAACCAATTTTCAAATAACTCCGCTGTTGTGTCTTCATGATAGTCAACACATGATTCACTAATATTTTTTGCCGAGAGAGATAGACCATTCGGCACCCACCCATCTTCAGAACCAGCATGTAAGATTGTTATTCTTTTTCCACGGTTTGACGGGGCACGTGTCACACATTTGCCGCTAGAATCGACCCAACCACTTGACGGGGTGTCGTGGGTGTCAAGCCACGTTTCATCTAAATAAATGATCGGCCTACCTTCAGTTCTGTATTCATTCACTTTTGTCAGATATTCACACCGCCATTCTTGAAGACGCTTGGGCTCCATCAAAACCTGCTTTTTATTAATCCTTTTGAATTTAAAGCCCATGTGTTGAAGCCGCTTCCCCAATGTCGTTCTTGAGCATTTAATTTTTGTTTCGTCGGTTGTCAGCCTTTTCATTAAATTGTCCAACGTTGGTACACTTTGCTCTTCATACATTTTATAAATTTTTCGTTGTATAGGTTTCTCGTCCCTTGGTCCAACGTTCTTAATTTTCCAATATCCAAGTAAAGCCGTTTCCTTTACAACTTCTTTAGGGCACAAATTTCCGCGCGACATTAATGCCAAAAACACATTCTTTATAATCTGTTTGGCATCTGTTGATCAATGCACTCTGTTATTTTCTTCAGTTTCATTGCTTTCACAAATCTCACTAGAAGACCAAGGACGAAACATTTTCAAAAAACAAGCTAAACTCAACAGTAAACGTTGACAGACTAATATCAAAAAGGACCGTGGTTTATCCGCATTTTTTTTAATTGAGTACGGTACTTAAAATTTATTACGCCCATATCATTTCACAAAACTGAATAATTGTTGTTTATTATATTTTGAATACCCTAATAATAGCAGTCATTTAGGTCGGTTTCTTATATTTGTGAATACACTTTACCGGTTACTGCTATAAAGCATTAAGCCAAATATCTTGGCATCCACCTAGCCCAGAAGCTAACGTGGCGAACACACATCAAAACTAAAAGAAAGCAACTGGATATTAAAGGTTAAATAATAAAAAATCGCGGTTACCCATAGAAAAGAAAACATGAATTTATAAAACTCAAGTCATCAAAGACTAAAGCCCTGCAGTCCATTTAATCCAAATATTTCGGATGCTAATTATTGTGACAAATACCTCACAGGAGTTACCAAAGCCTAATCAAATGAACGTGAAATCTTGATTTTAAAATATAATTTAGAAATTTAAAGTTAAAAAAAACACTTTTACTTAACGTCTTGCATAAAACTTCAAAATAGGCAACTTCACTGTTCGCAAAATACAGGGTGTTACAAATTCGAGGCTAAGTACAGGAATCTCCGAAACTATAAGAGATACAAAGTCGGTTAAATAGGGGCAAAGTTCCAGAATAAGGAGCTCAAGAAAATGCCGCAATAAAAATTTAAAATTTCCGACTACCTTCGGAGATATCCGAAAATAAACGAAAATTAGCAACTTCGTTTTTATTTTTTCCTAATTACATTTGTTGAAATAATTTCAAACAAATGTCACATTTCCATTGCCACTTTTTCTCTTCTACAAGATGACATAATTAGTTTTTAATTCCGACGTTTCGTTGGCGGGCCACCATCATCAACTTCATTTTTTCAAATACGGACCAGGAATTTAAATTGCATATTTTTGATCCTTATACCTCTAAAACCGAATATTTGATGTCTTCTAAATGTTATGCAGACGTTTCGTTTCCCAAAAACGCATCAGAAGGGTTTTTGGATTTTTAAAAAATACTATCCTGATGAAAATAACAGTATTTATTTGAAATTGAGCAGATGCGGTGTATAAGAGAAAATTAAAATATTTTTGTCTTTAAAATACTTATTTAATAATAATAAATGTAATAAATTATGGGTAAAGGAAACAGAACAAAAACAAATTCATATTAGATAAACTTACTTAAATAACCTACACGCCACATTAAAACAGGATTAAGGCACTGATACTATCATAAAAAAATTAAGAAAAGGTAAGAATATCCTTTAAACTTATCTCAAATGTTCGAACAGATTGCCGTTTACGTTTAAACACTTTAATGCTTTGGTATTTACTTTTTTTACTGCCCTTAAAATTGATCTTTTGCGTAAAGATCGGCATGAAGTTAAAATTTTTTGACGTAACTCTGCCAAGTTTTCAACAGGGCCATTTTCATATACTTTATTTTTTATTGCACCCCATAGAAAAAAATCTAGCGGTGTCAGATCGGGCGATCTCGCTGGCCACTCCACCACACCTCTGTTTCCTATCCACTTTTCTGGGAAATTTCGATGTAAAAATGCACGCACATCTCGACCATTATGGGGAGGTGCTCCGTCATGTTGAAACCAGAGATGTGGAAGGGTTGCCAACGGGACATCCATTAAAAAATCTTCAAATTGGTTGTTTAAAAATTAAGATACATATCTGCATTTAAATTATGGTCATATAAAAATGGACCCAAGATTTTGTCCTCACACAATCCTGCCCAAACATTAATGGAAAACCTGATTTGAGGACGAAGTTCTCTATTTTCTCTGGGGTTCTCTACAGCCCAAACATGTTCGTTATTTCTATTAAATAAACCACAGTTTGTGAACTTTGACTCATCCGTCCAGATAATGCGATTTAAAAAATTTGGATTTATTGTAGCTTGATCTCTTATCCATTGGCAAAAAGTAACTCTTCTCTCGGCATCTCCAGGATGTAATGTTTGAGAAATATGAATTTTGAAGGGCTTGAAGTTATTTGATTTTAATATTCGCCAACATTTAACATGATGTAAAGTGTGTAAGTTTGCTTCCGACTTAATTTGTCTGGTGGACACAGAAGGGTTTTGGTTTACCTATAGGTACAATAGACAGTATTTATTAAAAATCATATTATTATAATTTATAAAAAATACTAACTTGGTTTAGAACTTCATCAATTTCCCCATTTGTGAATTTATGGCCATATTTTTTTCGTGGTTGTATGAATGACCCATATTCCTTCATATTAAACTCCAGCCTTATAAAGTATGTGTAGTGTGGTTGAGGTTTTTCCGGATATTGCTCAAAATACATCTGAGTGGATCTATAACAATTTCTTTGGCATAAAAAGTAAATGCGAAGCATATCACTTTTTTCTTGGTTGGAGAATGGCATTTTGTGGCATTAAAATAAAAAATCCACAAACCTTATCACCGCAGTGACGCAAATGTCATTAGTTTTTTATTTTTCATGGCACTCTTGTTTGTTTTACACATACTTGCTGTTTCAAATGTTGGAATTTAATATTGATAAAAGATAAATATGGTTCAACGCCAAAATTATTTAGTCAGTGTATGAATACACCTCAGCAATATTTGCAATTTCGTTAATTCCTTTATTTAAGTAAGTTTGTCTAATTTGTATTTGTCTTTGTTCTGATTTTCATCAGGATAGTATTTTTTAAAAATCCAAAAACCCTTCTGATGCGTTTTTGGGAAACGAAACGTCTGCATAACATTTAGACGACATCAAATATTAGGTTTTAGAGGTATAAGGATCAAAAATATGCAATTTAAATTCCAGGTCCGTATTTGAAAAAATGAAGTTGATGATGGTGGCCCGCCAACGAAACGTCGGAATTAAAAACTAATTATGTCAACTTGTAGAAGAGAAAAAGTGGCAATGGAAATGTGACATTTGTTTGAAATTATTTCAACAAATGTAATCAGGAAAAAATAAAAACGAATTTGCTAATTTTCGTTTATTTTCGGATATCTCCGAAGGTAGTCGGAAATTTTAAATTTTTATTGCGGCATTTTCTTGAGCTCCTTATTCTGGAACTTTGCCCCCATTTAACCGACTTTGTATCTCTTATAGTTTTGGAGATCCCTGTACTTAGCCTCGAATTTGTAACACCCTGTATAATACTTTTCACATCGCGGGTCTTGTTTTGAAGTAGCCAAAAATTTTTATAAACAATGGCTTCTGTAGACATAATAATTTATCAATGCAATTTATTTTCAGGATGCTCTCAGTATGGAAGGTATACAGCTGCTCAAAAACAGAAAAGTTGACGTCCTGGCCGGTTTTAACAGTCCCCAAGTCGACACTCCGAAGCATTTTGAGTTGAGCGCGTCGTTTTACACAGATGCCATTGCTTGGGTGTCACCATTTGCACCTTTAAAGAGTCACTGGAATAGAATTGCAAATATATTTCCCGCATGCTTCTGGGGCTATCTAATAGGCTCCATACTAGCATGGATCGTGATGGTCCGGTTGATTCACAACATCAGTATTTTGGACCTCTTATTTATGTTATATCAAATGATACTTGAAAATTCAGTATACCACTATCACGTTAAAAATAGATTTTACTATAAAATTACGCTTACAGGGTGGATGATTGCCTTTTTGGTAGTGTCTACTTGTTTTAAAAACGTGCTTTTGATTATTCTGGGAACCCAAAGCAGAGAAAGGCAATTATTGTCCACGAAACAAGTTCTGGATCACTCCCATTTGTTAAAAATCACTTCGTACATTAATCTTTCAACGCTTTACACTGACCTGTTAGATCGCAAAGATTATCCAATTGATTTCAACAAAATTGAAAATTGTAAATCGGCTTTAGCTTGTGTCAATCGCACAGCATTTAACAGAGATATAATCACAACTGCCCCAAAAGCTATAGTGCGCTATAACTGGATTCCGAAATACTATATAAATGAGCATGGGGCAATTTTAGTAAAACCTAGTGTGGAAAACATAAAGCCACTTTTTATTCATATAATTTTTTCCAAAGGTCATCCTTTGTTTAATCAAATCAACGACATTATTCTCAGATTGTCTGCTAGTGGATGGTTTAATCACATTTATACTGAAATGAGGCTTAAAATCAAGAGAGCTACCAGTCCTTTGGTATTTGAGGCTCAAAAAATCGGAATGTCCAAATTTAACAGCGTGTTCAGGTTCTGGGGTATTGGGATGTTTGGTTCTTTTATTGTTTTGTGTTTTGAGCTATTCTCCTACAAAACAATGTTGAAGTAAGAATGATTTTTTTATGTATACATAGTGTGTAAAGAGTCCCGGAACGGTCAATTATTTACAAAATGGCGCACAATATAGAAAAACCTACCTACATTTTGCATTTTTACAAGCTGGTACCAGAATGTTTTGCGTCACTGTAATATTAATTTCTAAAAATGTCTCTCAACGAGAGGGAACGTATAACTTTACTAATGATCAGAGGTTTTGGAGACCGACAAAGATCATTTACCGAAACAAAGCTATTTTTCAATATAACTTTTCCAAACCGACAGCCTATATCAAAATCTACAGTTGTGAGAACAGTTCAAAGATTCAAGGAAACCGGGTGTTGCAGAGATAAAGTTCGTTCCAAAAGACCAAAATCGGCAACTAGTGATGAAAAAAATGAGAGACATTACTTTTACTTTTACATTTTGTTCAGGATCCACATTTGTCGTTAAGAAAATCTGCTACCCAAGTTGATGTATGTTTTAAATCAATTGAAATTATTTTAAAAAACAGTAATTTTTACCCCTATAAAATAACTTTAGTCCAGGAATTATCAGAAGACGATTTCGAACGTAGAATGAAATTTTGCGAAGTAATGATGCAAAAACAGAAAGAAAATAACAATTTTTGTTAATCAAATAGTTTTTTCGAATGAGGCAACATTCATGTTAAACGGGAATGTCAATCGATATAATTGTCGTTACTGGGCTGATCAGAACCCACATTGGATGAGAGAAACACACACTCAACACCCCTCGAAAGTAAATGTGTGGGCCGGTATTATTGGCAATAGATTAGTGGGACCTTTCTTTACAGAGGGGAATTTGAATGCAGAGTATTATTTCCACATGCTGCAAAATCAAATTGTGCCAGCAATAACCAATACAGTAGGACCACTACTACTTACATACGTGGTTTCAGCAGGACGGAGCTCCTCCTCATTTTGGGCGGGCTGTAAGAGTTTACTTAAATAATACTTTTCCTAACCGCTGGATAGGGCGAAGGGGCCCCATAGAATGGCCCGCTATTTAGTTTAATTGTTATTGAATTTTTGACAAAACTTGCGTGGGTACATAGTACAATTTTTATGTTTTTTTACAGTTTTAACGCAAATCATTCTGGTACCAGCTTGTAAAAATGCAAAATATAGGTAATATCTTGCCTGCTGTATTTATGTCCTTTAACTTAAATTATTTCTTAAACTAAAGGGTTTAGCCATATGACATGTTTCATACTTGTTGTTTAGAATGTTTAGAGCAAAATATAGGAACAGCGCTAAGGTTAGTTCAGGTCAATTAAATTTGTTAAAAATACCCACAGACATTTAGTTGTAATGTCTTTGGAAACACCATTGTTTATTAATAGTTTTTGTATCCCGTATCGACATTTTAAATACTATATTAGCCGACATTTAGGCAAATTAAAGAAGCAATAACAATAATAATTACACTGGACGAAAATAAAAAATGTATTGTAACATAAAGTCAATTGTAGTCGAATGAACCGATCTGAATACAAAAATCTTCTTTAGCCCTGCATCTTCTCTCTTCAAAAAGCAAACAGTAATCACCAATCTTGGCTCGGTCCCATCGTCCTTGGTACTGAATTTCCTTGGTCCTGATATCTGGATGGAACCTTTCACCTTGCTCGTCACTAACAGCGCTCAAATTCTCAGGAAAAAATGATAAATGAAAATGGAGAAAGTGAATTTTTAATAACATTCTTGCGTGGTGAGCTTTTCTATAAAATTAACATCGTCCAACAATTTTCTAATTTGTGGCCCAACAAAAATACCTTCCTTTAATTAGGTTTCTTTCAATGTAACTGAATGGGCAGCGATGATTTTAAAGTTCTATTATGCAGAGGCGGATCCAGGGTTACGGAATGGGGGGGCTAGCAGGCGCAGATCCAAAAATGAATTTGGGGGAACAAGGAGTGCCGAAGGCGCAAAAATAGCGCCGCAGGCGTAACTTTTTTTTGACCACACCCAAATTTCGTTTTTGGTACTATTCTAATATTTAAGAAAGAATTTCTTTAATTTTGTACTTAGTGCAAGTTTAAAGAAATTCTTTCTTAATCTTTGATGGTGCACTCAGCCCCTTTCCTAATTTATATTCTAATATTTAGCTTCAGCGGTTCCATTCACAAGAAAGAGTTTTGGTGTTACATGTTTTAAGTAGTCCCTTGTCAAATTAAAGGTATTTTTTTGCACGGAAGCAGAACTTTTTTTTATATTTATTTGCCTGGAAAGCTTATGAAATAATATATCGAATGCATGCCGTGGTTAGCGCACTATGAATCCGCGCCTGGGGCTAGGTTTGAGTAATTAATTATTATGGTACGAAATATCTATTTATTGACGGAACAAAAACTAAAAATCTAAGCTGTCCAGTCCGACGTTAGCAACCTCCGTGGTCGTATCAGGCAAAATAAATTAATAAAGTCATCAATGTTCACTTCTTGTGCATTATATGGATGTAGGCTAAAGCTAATCTATATAATCTCTCTTGTCCCATTGTAGACCGGATGTAAAATTTTAGCTTTTAAAGCAGAAAAGCTTCTTTCACCAGTGGTAGTTGTGACAGGTAATGTGCCAAAAGTTTGTATACTATTTGGAAAACACATTGTGGAACAATTGTTCAGGGCATTGGTGTAAGTTTCGGGTTTGGTACTAGAATCGATCCATTTTTCTCTTCAAAATCCGAGTTCTGCCTTCAATTCTAAAACAGAACCCCACAAATCTTGTTCGTATTTTTTGGCAGTTCTTATAATTTCGTCGTCTGTATGTTTATCTAAATAAAATGGAATTATTTCTTCGAGTGGTAATACTTCACATATTTCATCAAGTATTTCTGCCAATTGAGTATTAACATGATCCAAAAAGGTAAAAAAATTGTTTTTCTAAAATACCCTTTTTTGTTAGAAACGGGGATATTGCTTCTCTGTTTTGGTTTTTGACATACTCTGGGCATGGTTATAGTGCAACCAATTTTTGTTGCAGTTTCACAAGACTCTGAGTATATGATGTTGAAATTATGTCCTTGGTTTTCCTAAAACGTTTTAGAGTTTTCTTAACTAAATCTATTTCCGATAGAGCTGCAGAAAGGTCCTATTCAGGATTTTGTAATACTTCCCTTAAGTTTAAAGTACCTATAAAGTGTTTAAAAATTCCGTATCTCAGATATTTAAGACGTTCACACCCCGGTCCTAATCTAGGATCGCCCTATTTAGCATTAATTAATTATCATTAAATACCAGTTTGAAAAATGAAATTAAAACTATTATTTGTAGTAATACCGGGGTTACTACAGTTAGTTTAATATTAATATTTATTATACAATACAACACTTCTGTCTTCCTCCACAAATGATATATTTTCTAAACAATATATTTAGCGATTTTCCCTACATGTTTCGACTACATATATAGTCATCCTCAGGGGAACTAAATCGAGTGTAGTTTACGTTAAATAATGAGTACAACTTTTAAGATAATAACAAGTGAAATTTTTTGTTGAAGACTAACTTGAGTTTACTCAACGTTGTGGATTTGTAGAAAAGCACATTTTTAAATTATTTTAATTTTTTTTTATTATATTTATTAAAGCAGGAAAATTTAGTTATAAGTGTTAAGAATGATGATACCCATATAAATAGTTTTTGAAAATATAGTATTGTTGATGTGGAGAAAGCAAAAAAGAATTTTTTTTTGTTTTTTATTATTTTATTTAGTTACCAACCACATGAACGTTTTTTTCACGTTACGTGTAGTAGTGGATAGCACTAAATTCCATTATCTCTATTCCTACAAAAGTTTTTTAATCACTAAAATGTTAATATATTTAAGCCTTAGGGGGCTGAGCCCCCATCCAACCAATGTTGATTGATTCAATCAATATTTAAATTTAAAAAAATTTCAAAAATAACATGAAAACCAATTTTTCTTTTTCGATTTCTCCATATCAACCATATTATGTTTTTGAAAACTATTCATGTGGTTGGTAACTAAATAAAATAATAAAAAACAAAAAAAAAATCTTTTTTGATTTCTCCACATCAACAATACTATATTTTCAAAAACTATTCATATGGGTATCATCATTCTTTACACTTATAACTAAATTTTTCTGCTTTAATAAAAATAATAAAAAAAAATAAAATAATTTAAAAATGTGCTTTTCTACAAATCCACAACGTTGAGTAAACTCAAGTTAGTCTTCAACAAAAAATTTCACTTGTTTTTATCTTAAAAGTTGTACGCATTAATTTGAGGCAACTACTTTAACTTATACTACACTCGATTTAGTTCCCCTGAGGATGACTATATCTGTAGTCGAAACATGCAGGGAAAATCGTATTATTAATATTGTTTAGAAAATATATCATTTGTGGAGGAAGACAGAAGTGTTGTTTTAATTTACATTACCTACACTCCACTGCAAGTATGGACTACTTCTTCAAAAATAAAAAAATAATAATTAATACTATTCACGGAAAACATAAAACAATAGGGCTTACTTATTCGAAATGTTGACCGTTCTTATTAATACATTGTGACACTTTTTAAACTAATTTCTAGTTGTATATATTTTTAAGTATTCTAAAATCGGCTAGTAAATGAGAGTCATTTTTAATTGTAACTAAAGTTTTGCTCAAAGCCTGATGAGTTCTGCATGATGCATGATGACCGTTTTGTAATCAGTACCTACACAATTTAAATTATAATATTGATTTATGTAAAACACTATATTGAAAAATAGATTAGTATAAAATAAAACAATATTTTGAGATTATTTCGACCTAAACCCTAAGCGTCTACTTCATACTACTATCGATACCGGGTGTTTCAGGAGGTACGCTCACCCCTATAACTTTTTTACTGTTTACGTTACAGAAATAAAATTTTGTGGGTTTATATGTGATACTATTTTGCATTTTCTAACATGGCGGATGCCATTTTCTCACTTCCGGTTTACCCGGAAATGACCTCAACCTTAGATTTTTAAATGGAACACCCTGTATATTTTTGGCTTTATCGATTCAGAACACCATTCCAAATTCAACGACACCCCATACGTCACTTTTTGACATTTTAAATCATTTTAAATTTTATTTTTATTTTTTCATCTAGATTGCTATGAACTCTCTAAAATTGTTTACTTCTAAACCAAAATCTTGATAAAAATACAATTTTTAAGTTTTATTGTATTTTAAATTTTTTACAAACTTTTTAACTTTTTAAAAAGTCTTTTTCCAAAAGAACTCGATTTTTTCAAATGGAAACATATTGGCTCACTCGGGCAAAAAGATGGAGCATTTTTTTCCCAACAGTTTGATATCACACACACAAATGTCAAAGTAAAAGAGAAGAGATAATTTATTAAAAATAGCCATTAATGACAAAAAATACAAGAAGCGCAAACGGCTTTTCATTTATCTAGGTACCCATGACGCCATAATGCTCATAAACAAATGAACATAATTATTACAAATTTAATATATTCATTGAAACAATAAGAACGGTTTAGTTAGTCCAGTTGTTCAAAATGCCTTCCTTGTGCTTCCTGACAGGCGCGAACATTTTGAATTGTTTTCCTTACCACATTTTGTAAATTTTCCCGTGTAATTTTGTTAATGGCAGCTCTTACGCGATTTTCCAATTCTTCTCTGGTGGCAGGTGGAGTGTTGTATACCTCATTTTTGATTGTACCCCACGCAAAAAAATCCAACGGGGTAATATCTGGCGACCTGATAAATAATAATCATTAGTTATTTAAGTCACTATTAATGTATTTCTTACATACCTAGGAGGCCATCTAACAGGGCCAGTAGTACCAATCCAATTTTCTCCAAATCTGTCGTTAAGATGCTCTTGGACTGCACGAGCATTATGTGCCGGCGCACCATCTTGCTGAAAGATAATATTTATCCTGTCTTGTAGTGGCAGCTCATCTAAAAACTGCTCAATTTCATTCCTGAGGAATTGAAAATATCTTTCACCAGTTAAGTGCCCATCAAAAAAAATTGGGCCTATTATTCTACCTCCAATAATGCCAAGCCAACAATTAAATCCAAACCTCGCTTGAAAATTACCTTCCTGCATTAGGTGTAGATTATCTTGAGCCCAATACCTTTTATTATTTCTATTAAACATTCCCAGGTTAGTAAATCTACTTTCGTCCGAATATAAAATATTACATGGAAATGTCGGATCTACATTATTTTTGTCCAAAAACCAATTGCAATACTCCAGTCTTCTGGCAAAATCATCTTCGTAAAGATGCTGGTGGATTTGATATTTAAATGAGTGATACTTATATTTATGTAAAATTCTCCAGGCCGAAGAGACAGTTATCGCGCATTCTAAAGCAATTTCTCTAAGCGATGCTGTTTTGTATGCCTCAACATATGCCAACACATCAATTTCCTTGTCTTGGTTAATAATAATTTGTTCTTCTTCGGGTTCGGGCTCATTCCTCAGCTTCTGAACGAGTCTAGGAAAGTAATGTCTCGAGGGGTGTCGTCTCTCGGGAAACCTGTCAGCATACACCCTGGCCGCTTGAGTAGTGTTTTGCAAACATTCGCCATAAATTAGTACCATATCGATTTTTTCGTTTCTGTTATAAGTTTCCATTTTAATATTTTATTTAGAAATTACTAATACCTGACCGAATTAGAATTATTATTACTGACAGAAAAATCAAACGATAAAATAGCAAGCTACTGTTATGTCAAACTAATTTTAATGATGGTGGAATTTAAATTTGTTATTATGTTCATTTGTTTATGAGCATTATGGCGTCATGGGTACCTAGATAAATGAAAAGCCGTTTGCGCTTCTTGTATTTTTTGTCATTAATGGCTATTTTTAATAAATTATCTCTTCTCTTTTACTTTGACATTTGTGTGTGTGATATCAAACTGTTGGGAAAAAAATGCTCCATCTTTTTGCCCGAGTGAGCCAATATGTTTCCATTTGAAAAAATCGAGTTCTTTTGGAAAAAGACTTTTTAAAAAGTTAAAAAGTTTGTAAAAAATTTAAAATACAATAAAACTTAAAAATTGTATTTTTATCAAGATTTTGGTTTAGAAGTAAACAATTTTAGAGAGTTCATAGCAATCTAGATGAAAAAATAAAAATAAAATTTAAAATGATTTAAAATGTCAAAAAGTGACGTATGGGGTCTCGTTGAATTTGGAATGGTGTTCTGAATCGATAAAGCCAAAAATATACAGGGTGTTCCATTTAAAAATCTAAGGTTGAGGTCATTTCCGGGTAAACCGGAAGTGAGAAAATGGCATCCGCCATGTTAGAAAATGCAAAATAGTATCACATATAAACCCACAAAATTTTATTTCTGTAACGTAAACAGTAAAAAAGTTATAGGGGTGAGCGTACCTCCTGAAACACCCGGTATTTATAAAAGATTGGTATTATGTACAACTGACGTTATACCTATATTTCTTCAAACTTTACAGCTATAGCTTTTTGGCCAACTAACCCCCGCGTTCTAAAAGTTCCATAAACTTTGAAAACCAAAAGTCCAGTCACGTAACAATATTAAATAGATGAGATCTGCACGAAGTTTTCCAATAAAATCACGTAATCAGCTTATGTGAGTTTCGTATGGGGTCTTAAACGTTTCCATCGGTTATATATTGTATTGTTTTGGATTTTAAGCTTTTCTTTTAAGTGGTTTACCTAGAAAAAATGTGCATAGGGTCCTGCAACAGTGTCTCGAGCATCCAGAGCGCCTATACCATCAGTACTACTCAAACTTTTTTTTAGTGGCGGGCCCGTACTTATTTTTCCTTGTCACCCACGGACCAGTCTGGAAATATATTGACACTGAGTTACTAAACTATTAAGCTAAACACCAAATATTTCATAACCCAAATTTATTTCAAATATACAGGGTGTCCGGGAAAATGTGGGAAATCTCTCGGATTTAGATAGAACATGAAATAATAAGGTGACAGGTTCCTATAGAATTTTTTTCTTGAAATAGTGTCCTTGAAACATATTTAGCTTTTTTAGTTTACCAAGGGCGGACTAAGCTTTACAACTTAATGCTTAAAATTTTTACACCCTGTATGATAAAGACTTAAAAAAAATAATCTGGGTAGCTTGCACCTTAGACTAAAAAAAAGGGAATTCTTGTCTATTGTCGATAGAATGAACCGTTTTCGAGAAAAAGAATAATAAACCAATAGTTTTAGAAGACCTATGTTCGCAAAAAATGTGCGTTTTATTTATTTATCGGCACCAAGAAAACGTATTGTTGTTGCAAACGTTACTATGGTACGCAATAAATAAAATATCCTACATTCTAGAATTTGTCATCTTTCACACGCTGACACATTGACCTTTTACTTCGATATTAATTTACTGATTTTTGGATTTCGTGGTGAATTTAATTGTCAAATAATTCAAACTATGAAATGCACGTTTATTGAGTATGCAGATCTGATGTATGGTCTTGTGTCTTGCAATGCTTTAGCAGTCGGAAGGTTATATCACGAAAGATTTCCCAATCGTACTATGCCAAACCAGAAGGCATTTTAACGAGCTGACCAACGTCTAAAGGAGAATGGTGGGCGATTCCAGTTAGTAAGGTAATACACATTATTGACTTAACTCATAATTTTAGTAAATTTTGGAAAAAATAGTATTGAAGCTGGTATTTTAAATGCATCGAAAACAATAGTACATGAAGTTCAGCAAGAACAGCTGTTATGTTTATCCGGATGAAGCACCACAGGCTGTCGCCGCAGTCAATTTTGATTTGATCAAGGTTAGTGAATTTAGTAGTAATCATTGCTTAAAATTAAATTTTAATAAAACTGTGGCGGTGGGTTTTGGAGGAAAAGTAGAAAAACAACGGTTTATCGAACGGTACAGTCATGATATTGGCGTTCAAGGTCACAATATTAAGTTGGATCCTGTGGTGAAGAATTTGGGTCTGTATGTTGACAGTGAGTTGAGGTTTGCTGCACATGTAAATAGGTGCATTCAGAAAGCTTACTCCAACTTAAAACTTATTTATCAAAATAGATATATCCTTAATAGGAATGTAAAGTCTATGTTGTGTGATGTACTTGTGCTTTCCCACTTCAATTACTGTGATGGCGTTTATGGTCCATGCTTGACCGAATATGATTCAAGGCGAATACAAAAAGTACAAAACTCTTGCTTACGGCTTATATTTGGCATAAAAAAACGAGAGCACATTACTCATAAAATTAAAGATAATGGTTGGTTAAGCATGTACCAAAGGCGTTATCTGCATATGATTTGCCACTATCATGCTATTATAAAAAATAAGTTTCCAACATATCTCTATCAGAAGATTAGATTTCGCACAGACGTACACAATATTAATATTAGGTTTAAGGGTAGGCTTACAATACCACAACATAGATCGCAGGTTTTTAAGCGATCCTTCTCGTACAACATTGTCAATTTATTGAACGCTCTTCCTAATGATGTTTATGCTATGTCAGCACCTGTTTTCAGAAATTTTATTTATCAAAAGCTTGGTGCGCAATCATAATAGAAAGTGCGGCCTGGGTAATGAATTGTTGTTTTTAGTAATACTCTCCACTTTTAAAGATAAAATATAATTTATTAGTTTACGTTTATCTCGTCTACTATTTTCTTTCTTTATGGCAATTTCACTAGTTATAGTTTGGTTATGGGTTAGTTGAACAGATGCCTTGTTTCATATATTGTAATCAGGGTGAACTGAACCTCGCCCAATAATAAAATGTAGTACTTTGATTGTATCATTTATGAATAAAGACCTTAATTATTATTATTATTATTATTATGTCCATATCATTTGAAATAAGTACATGAACTGATTCCTGAAGAATTTCCTCGTATAATGCAGCTTGCAAACTGGCTATTGGATCAACAACGAAATAATGTATACTTCATTAGAATTATTCTTTTCACGGATAAAGCAAGGTTTACCAAAAATTGTAGCAGCAATTTACACAACATACCGGGTGTTGCATCGTCGAGCGGGACATAGGAAATCCCATGTAATTTTAAATGGGGTCAATTATTGGCTTCCCTAATTATTTTAGAGAAAAATTCTATTTAGGTTTATTAAAGAGCACTAAAACCCACATTCAAAAGAATAACTTTAGATATTTTTGATGAGCCCGTTTACGGGTTATCGCCGATTTCTTTTTAACTATTTCTCCTTTTTATGGCCCCGTATTTGCGGGCACCAGTCGAGGTAAAAGATGACTGTCAAATAAAGTTGTCATTTTGAAATGTGTGCTTTATTGTTATAAAAACTCGTACATCGAAAATATTAGCCATGAATTACACTTCTGAAGAAAAAATATTGATGATTAAATGGTATTATCTAGGAAATAGTTATCAAAATGTGTCAGACATGTTTGCTGCTCTGTATCCGAATAGACCGATACCTGCAAAATCTACAGTCGAAAGGACTATCAAGAAATTTGAGACAAAAGGCACTGTAATAAATAACTGCAGATGTGAGGAAAGGCAGGAACAAAGAAGAGATGCAAGAAATGATAGGGACTTGCAAGTTTTATTGTGCGTGGAAGAAAATGATGGGAAGATCAGCACAAGGAAACTTGAGGATGACATAGGATTAGATCACACCACAGCGTTACGAGCTTTGAAACGACATAAATATTATTCATACAAATATGAAAAGCACCAAGAGCTAAGAGATAGGGACGAAATACGACGACAGGAGTTTTGTTTTGGCATGATGGAAAGAGCAAACATGGATAGGGAATTTTTAAAAAACATTTGTTTCACTGACGAATGCACATTTACCTTAAACAATGAACCCAATGTTCAAAATTATCGATATTGGAGCAAAGAAAACCAACACAGGTTTGTGGAAACAAGGACGCAATATCCACAAAAAGTTAATGTATGGGCTGGGATTTTCGGAGAAAATATTATCGGGCCATTATTTCTTACACGAAATTTAAATGCAGAATATTTTTTGGAACTACTTGAAGATCATATTTTACCTACTTTACATGATGCCGCCAGGGAAAATCAGGAAGTTTGGTACCAAATGGATGGCTGCCCGGCACATAGTACCCTGGCTGTCCGGGAATATTTAAACCGTGCTTTTAATGGAAATGTTATTGGCTTAAATCATACAGTAAATTGGCCAGCCAGGTCTCCTGATTTATCGCCAAATGATTTCTTTCTCTGGGGCGATTTAAAAAACAGGATATACAAAGATAAAAAATACCCAAATCTAGACGAGTTAAAAAATGCTATTTCTGCCGAATGCAATAGAATTTCAGTTTACCAACTAGCGAATGTAACAAGAGAATTTTATGATCGCCTCGGTTATTGTCTAGCAGTCAATGGAGGAATATTTGAACATCTTCTTAAATCCTAAAGTTCTAACAATTTAATAGTACCTACCTATTAATTAGTAAAATATTGAAACATGTAAAATGTCATAATTAACCTTGTAATTGGATACTTTATTTTAGTTTTATTCAGATTAATTTGTACTCATAAATACACCTTTAATATTTTCGATGTACGAGTTTTTATAACAATAAAGCACACATTTCAAAATGACAACTTTATTTGACAGTCATATTTTACCTTGACTGATGCCCGCAAATACGGGGCCATAAAAAGGAGAAATAGTTAAAAAGAAATCGGCGATAACCCGTAAACGGGCTCATCAAAAATATCTAAAGTTATTCTTTTGAATGTGGGTTTTAGTGCTCTTTAATAAACCTAAATAGAATTTTTCTCTAAAATAATTAGGGAAGCCAATAATTGACCCCATTTAAAATTACATGGGATTTCCTATGTCCCGATCGACGATGCAACACCCGGTATATGTATGGGCTGATGAAAATCTTTATGCCACTATTGTTTCGCATCATCAATATCAGTTTCAATTAATTAATAACTGGGCAGGAATCATTGCCAATTTTTTGACTGGACCATTCGTATTCCTGGAACTCTTAAATGGACAACTCCAGAACGCTTATCAGGATTTAATAGAGCACTTACCACTTGAAACCCGCTGAAACATGTACTTCATGCATGATGGGGCACCATCTCATTCCAGCGTTGGTGTGCGGGAGCTCACCTAAATAACGTCTATCCAAACCGTCGGACAGGTAGAGGAGGACCTATTGCCTGGCCTCCTCGATCTCCCGACCTAACGCCGTTGGATTTTTACCTGCGGGAACACCTGAAATGCTTGGGGTAGGTATTCCACTCCGGTCGGCACTAGGGAGGATCTTCTACAGAGAATCACGTTCCATTGTGATGTGATAAGGACCAAGGCTAGGTTATTGTGGCGGGCACAGCAGCCCTCAATTCGTCGTGCCCGCGAGTGTGTCAAGACTTCACGGAGCCCATGTTGGACCCTCTTATGAAGTTTTTCAATAGTTTCGTTAAGGTGCCTCTTATTACATTACTGCGTTTTTTTAATTTTTGTATTTTTTCGGATTAAACAACTTAAAATGAAACTTTTCTGTTGTTTGAATGACTTTCGTATCACACTTTGTCGAGAAACAAAGTAGAAATTATTGTCCTTTTTATTAAAAATAAACCAATAAAACGTTTGCAACAAGAATACGTTTTTTGGTGCCGATAAATAAATGAAACGCACATTTTTTGTGAACTTAGGTCTTCTACAACTATTCGTTTATTATTCTTTTTCTCGAAAACGGTTCATTTTATCGACAATAAACACGAGTACTTTTTTTTTAGGTGCAAGCTACGCAGATTTATTTTCTTTATGTCCTTATTATACAGGGTGTTAAACATTTAAGCATTAAGTTATAAAGCTTAGTTCGCCCCTGGTAAACTAAAAAAGCTAAATATGCTTGAAGGACACTATTTTAAGGGGCCCTTACTAGTGTCCATCACATTAAATTTTTATTAAATTTATTTATTTATTTATTTTTTTATTTGTACTTAACAGATCTAATACAAGAATAAATCCTATTATAAAGTACAAGTAGTAGGTACAGTACATAGTAAAGTCTTTAGAGTATTTCCCTAATCACTGCTTTAAAGTGATTGTATTTCATATAGAATAAATCCACATTATCCTGTGGTATACGATTAAAAATTCTACAAATATTATGCAATGGTGATCCTAGTTGGCGGTTATTGTGGGCTACATCAGGTATGTAAAAAGATACTGGGTTTCTGGTATTGTGGATTGGAGCATTGAAATTTAAATTTCCCAGAAATGCAGTATCGTTTAAATGTCCATTCACTGCTTTGTGCAAATAGAGCATGCATGCTACCTCTCTACGTTTTGTTAGAGATTCGAAACCATATCTATTACAGAGTGTTGATGAGGATATAGAAAAATCATAGATGCCCACCTCTTTGAAATAAAGGTATCGGGCCATTTTATTTCGTACCCTTTCTATAGAGTACTTGTGACATTCATAATATGGGCTCCAAATTATACATGCATACTCTAATATGGTCCTGACAAATGAGAAGTACAACTGCCTGATGCACTGGAGGTTTCTAAAGTCTTTGGTGTTTCTTACTATGAAACCATACATTCTACAAGCCCTAGTTGCCACATCTGCTACATGAACATTGAAAAATAATTTGGAATCAAAAACAACACCTAAATCTTTTATTTGCGTTACTCGGGAAAGTGTAGAGTTATTGATTGTATACTTAAATTGTATAGGGCTTGGTTTCCTAGTATAAGTAAGACACACACATTTTTTAACATTGAAATGAAGTTTATTTTCCAATGACCACATGGTAACGCCGTCTATATCGGACTGCAAGGTTATGCAATCTTGCAAGGTTTCGATTTCACAATAGATTTTCAAGTCATCCGCGAACAGCAGGCATGAAGCATTCTTTACAACCTCAGTAACACTGTTTATGTACATTAGGAACAACAGTGGACCCAGGTTAGATCCCTGCGGTATGCCTGAGGTTGGATTGAATGGATATGACATATAGCCTTTTATGGATACTATGTGCTGACGATCATAAAGATATGTTTGCAGAAAATTTGTCAAGTTAGGATGAAAACCAAACTCTTTATCTAGTTTGTCGAGTAGTATTACAAAATTTATTTTATCGAAAGCTTTCTCGAAGTTATTGACAATAGATTACTTGTGGTTGATCTTTGCTTCATAAATCCGTGTTGATACATTGATATATTGTGTCGCACGGATGAGTAAGTGTACTTAAAAATAATTGATTCGAAAATCTTAGCGGGAGTTGACAGTACTGCAATTGGACGATAATTGGTAATATCTGTTTTATCACCTTTTTTAAGAATTGGGCATATTTAGGCCTTCTTCCATTGATCAGGAAACATGCCAGTCCTGAGACTTAAATTAAATATGGTTAATAATGGCTGTGCTATAATATCTTGAAAGCCCTTGAATATAAACGATGGAATACCATCTGGTCCAATTGCTTTACCGTTTTCTAGATCATTTAAGGATTCCAAAACATCCTCAATCCCAACGGTATTCAGTATTACCGGCAAAGAGGTAACGTTCTCTGTAATCGGATTTAAATTGTTATGGGGATCTTGTGTGTATACACTATTAAAATACTCTGCAAATGCATTACAGATATCCCTACCTCCTTGATATTCAATATCATTTAAATACATTCTATTAGGAATATGAAGGGAACCCCTTTTATTGTTAATGAAGGACCAAAACGAGCGCGAATCCATACCAATGTTATTTTGTATTGTATTCAGATAGGTCAATTTTGCAGCTCTAATGTCACGTTTTAGTTCTGCTCGAATTTTTTCAGTTGATTATACAGGGTGACGCGGATCTAAATGAACATACTTCAACACAAGACAAAGAATACCTTGGGGGTTCTTAATCACCCATCTTTGATAGTTCAATTGTCGATAGTTAATAAGATACAGGGTCTTTTATGAACTTCAGCAATTTTTTGTTCTTGTCATATTTTTTAATGCACTCCGTATAAAATTTTCATATTGGGTCAACATCTGTAACCTATCTGTCGCTTAAAATTGCAGTATCAGAAAATTTTAAATTCCAGGCCCGTATTAAAAAAAGTTGACATTTTCAATTTTTACATTTTTAACACCCTGTAGATCAATTTTTTCAAAATATTAGTTTTTTATTGGAAAGAGCATAAAGAATTGACCCTAACGGCATAATTTTCAAAGTTCCCGCACCCATCACTTGATTAGAATAAATGGTTGTTTTGTAAAAAATTTCAAAATGGTGCATATTTGGAAATTAGAAATTAAGAAAATAACAATAAAAAAGCAAAAACTGCTTCCGAAGTAAAAAAATAAATGTACTAAACGTTTAATAGTTTTAACGAGACTAAATTTTAGGGAACAACACAACAACAAATAACAAAGTAATATTAATAATAACAAAACTGCAAGATAATGATTGCTTTTTAGACATCGACAAAAAATCGTAAATTACAGTCAGAAATTTCAAACTTTGTAAAGTAGGCTTTGCCTCATTTAAAAACAAACCAAAGACTATCGAGTTACTGTTCCATAGCAACAATTCAAGTCACTATCAGATATGTGACAGTTGTCTGACCTTTGTTAGTATTCGGTTAACAATTATTGCAATTTTCTGTTGAAGATGCCTTACCAATTTTCAAATGCCGAATATGCCGACATTATTTTTGTATACGGTTTTTGTAACGGTAATGGAAGAGCTGCTGTTCGGGAATATCGTAGGCGATTTCCGGGTAGAAGATGTCCATATCACAAAACATTTGCAAATGTATTTTTATTTGCTGGAGAACATGGACATTTTCCCACCGACAATAATATTGATCAACCAATACGACATCCAGTTCAGGAGGAAGAAGATATCTTAAATCTTGTTGAAGATAATCCCAAAACATCTACTCGAAAAATTGCGACACGTCTAGGAATCCCG
Organism: Polydrusus tereticollis; assembly: GCA_963920685.1. NCBI lineage: Eukaryota > Metazoa > Arthropoda > Insecta > Coleoptera > Curculionidae > Polydrusus > Polydrusus tereticollis. The sequence continues at coordinate 142,887,161 of OY987328.1, forward strand.
CAAAAAAGAGTTAATGTAACACTGCAAAAGGAAGGCTTGCATCCGTTTCATGTTCAAGAAGTTCAAAGATTGGAACCTGGCGATTATGCAAACCGGTTACTCTTTTGCCAGTGGCTCAGTAGACACCAAAGGAGTCTTTATCGAATCCTCTGGACCGATGAAGCACAATTTACCAGAGATGGTGTAAATAATTCAAGGAATTCCCATGTATGGTCGTTAGAAAATCCAAATGCCATCAGACAATCGCATTCGCAGCACAAATTTTCCATAAACGTTTGGGCCGGTATAATAAATAATAAATTAATTGGGCCGCACTTTTTTGCTGAAAGATTAGATGGAAATCAATATTTAAATTTTTTACAAAACATTTTGCCAGGACTTATGCAGAATGAAAATGCTAACGTGAGAGGGCTCTTTTTTCAACATGATGGGCCCCACCACATTTTGCAAGGGTTGTATCTGAATTTTTAAATATTACGTTTCCTAACAGATGGATAGGCCGTGGAGGGCCCCATTTATGGCCAGCCAGGTCGCCGGACTTTAATCCTTTGGGTTTTTTTTTCTGGGGGAATATGAAAAATTTGGTTTATTCAGAAGAAATCAACACGCGGGAGCAGCTTTTGCAACGAATTATTAATGCTTTTCAGGAAATAAAAAATAACCCAGACGCAATTAGAAAAGCAGTGTCAAATTTAAACATCAGAAGACGAAGATGTGAACAAGCCAATGGAGGGCATTTTGAACAGCTTCTTAAATAACAGTGTTCTGCTAAAGTGCTCTTAAAATTAATTCTTGCTAAAACTTTTTCTATGTATTAGATTTTAAGCAGTCGATTTTAACTTGCAGTTTTGTTATTATTATTATTACTTTGTTATTTGTTGTTGTGTTGTTCCCTAAAATTTAGTCTCGTTAAAACTATTAAACGTTTAGTACATTTATTTTTTTACTTCGGAAGCAGTTTTTGCTTTTTTATTGTTATTTTCTTAATTTCTAATTTCCAAATATGCACCATTTTGAAATTTTTTACAAAACAACCATTTATTCTAATCAAGTGATGGGTGCGGGAACTTTGAAAATTATGCCGTTAGGGTCAATTCTTTATGCTCTTTCCAATAAAAAAATAATATTTTGAAAAAATTGATCTACAGGGTGTTAAAAATGTAAAAATTGAAAATGTCAACTTTTTTTAATACGGGCCTGGAATTTAAAATTTTCTGATACTGCAATTTTAAGCAACAGATAGGTTACAGATGTTGACCCAATATGAAAATTTTATACGGAGTGCATTAAAAAATATGACAAGAACAAAAAATTGCTGAAGTTCATAAAAGACCCTGTATCTTATTAACTATCGACAATTGAACTATCAAAGATGGGTGATTAAGAACCCCCAAGGTATTCTTTGTCTTGTGTTGAAGTATGTTCATTTAGATCCGCGTCACCCTGTATATTGCATTGTTTTTATTTCTATTGTATTTTTTTCTCAGTTTTTCTTTAAATTTAAGTTTATTTATAATTGATATGTTGAACCAAGTGGGGTATTTTTTTGTGTTTTGTTTGGTTTTAGGGATATGTTCATTGAATATTTTGTATATTTAATTATAGAAATCATTAACAGCCTCATTTACATTGGTATGGGTTTCGAGGTACGCCCAGTCTGTTTTATAAAAGCTATAGTACAGAGATAATCAGCCTTTCTAAAATTAAAAGAGGAAGGGGTGGGGTTAAGCTCTTTTGTCTGAGAGTTGGTTACAGAGATATATATCTTTAAAGTTGGATGATGCTTGTCCTCCGACACTAGCCCACACACATTGCGAAGGACACGACAGTTTGTTCTCGAAATTGCGACGTCCAGTAGGCGATCCATACTGTTTGCTATGTGATTAAACTGTTTTATATCAAAAAAATTGAGAAATTGTACAAAACCATCTATGAATTTATCTGTTTTGCCAGTATCATAGTTTTGTTTTAAATATGTTAAGTTTAAGTCGCCTATGATAATAAAGTCTGAGTTAAACAGGTATTGCTGTCTTTCAAGGAAGTCATATAGATCTTCGTACGATCGCAGGGCACAGGTAGGTGCGACATAAACAGCAAATATATATATATAATTGTATTTCGTTAAGCTGAGCTTAATGCACAGAAGATCTATATTCTCATCCTTTAAATTTGTTTCAATTATTTGAGCGTCGTATTGATTCTTAATGGCTACAAGTACCCCGCCCCCTCTAGACTTACAAGTGTTGTCGTAATTACGATATTTCCTGAAGACATGGAACATATTCGGAAAAAGCTCACTATTACTTACGCTATTGTGCAACCATGTCTCGCTCAAAACAATTATCTCATATTCATCTGATGTAGCCCACACACTATTAGAAAATTCACTTAACTAAGAGTTTAAACCTCGTACATTTTGATATATAACAGTGAGGCGGTTTTTATTACATTCCAGTTCATTGAGCTCTCTGATATCGGCGAAATCCCCCCTGACCTGGGCCCCCCCGGCGAAAGTTCTGAGGGTGTGCCTGTCCAGTATTGCGTCCCCCACTGCGGAAGATAAATGGCTTTACAACAACATTGACTGGCCAGATTGTACTGTCCATGACTGCGTCCTCATACTGGGGGCTTGTAGAGATCTTAAATGAGGCTCTGTGATCCTGTCGACCTCCCAGTTTTTCACAGCTAAGTACTTTGAAAGTTCACATATCTTCATAGGGAGGACCAGTAAGAAAAAAATTTATAGGAACTTGTCATCTTAATTTTTCAAGTTCTATCTGAACCCGAGAGATTTCCCACATTTTCCCGGACATCCTGTATACAGGGTGTCCCAACTCTATTTCTACACGATATATCTTCTTCCCTGTTCACAATATAAATAAAAAGTTTCAAGAGAAATAGTTCTTGGTTTAAAAAACTAGGAGTACATTAAAGTATACAAGGTGCCTCAAAAGTACAATTTTTAATAAATAAATAAATTCCTTTATTTGCCAACAAAATCTATAAAAAGACATAGCAACGTCAACACTGAGCCATATTGATGCTCAAACTATAGTTGTATAAAAAAAATTTATATAAATAACATAATACAAAGTGATGTTATTATCATTAAGTTCCTAAAAAAATTGATTCAATTGACAATATCAGATACAAACAGAAATAAAAATAAAAATAAAAAATGTTAAAATGTTTTAAAATGCATGGACAGTAAACAATATAACAATGATAAAATTTCGTTAAAAGAAAATAAGAGAAAACAGCACTAGTGAGAACACAAGAATTCCGCCTCATAATCGAAAGAATACAAACATTTTTGCAGTAGAAAGCCTGTGGTTTCCTTTTTAAATTTTGTTAAGCTATTTATTGACTTTATGTGGGCTGGAAGAAGATTAAAAGCTCTAATCCCCATATAATGGGGACCCCTTCTAAAATATGTCGAGCTATGTGTTGGTATACTAAGGTGGTCTCTGCCTCTGGTAACAATCGACATACTATCAGAATAATAAGTAGAGTTTGGTAGGAAAATCTCTGGATGCAGTTTTGCAAAAACTACAAGAGAGAGGAAGTACAGTGAGGGGACCGTTAAAAATCCGAGTTCAGAGAAATGCTCTCTGCAAGAAGCTCTAGGTTTTAGTCTCAACATGCATCTTACAATCCGCTTCTGCGCTACAAATATGTCAAGTGCTCCCTGCGATTTACCCCAAAACAAAACACTGTAATTTATTAGGGATTGAACACTAGCAAAGTAAAATTGTCGTATCTATCTAATATCAACTATACTTTTTTAAATAGGATAACCTATATTTTATGTCAAATATTGTTTCTTCAATCAATTCTTTATCATAATATCAATCCTTTTAAATATTTTTCGAGCCGGTGAATTTCGATTTGGAAATCTCTCAGCATAAACTCTTCTTGCTTTCCGAGAATTCCAATGTGCTTGTCCATAAATTAAATGCATATATCAGCATATTCGACAAAGGATAAGGCTCCATAAGTAAGTTATACTTAGATAATGACTTTGATAAATTTTGCCATACTTACCTATTGGTATCCAATACAACAAACCATTGTGGCTTTTTATTGTAGTATTCCAACTTGTTTGAATAATTTATGGCAACCAATCGATTTTTTCCAAAATGAAACAAATGAAGAGTACCTTTTTGGAAGAGAGATGCTCAAAGTATTTAAAAAATGTTTTTCTGGTTTTCCAAAAATAACACCTATCAAAATCCTAACCCTACGAGTCTAGTATGAGTTTCTTAGTCCGTACAAGGTTACAAAATTTCAATAAACTGTAATGCGTTGTTTAAAAGTTATTATCGGAAATGTAAATATCTAAAGGAATAATGATTATATGAATTACTAGTATTATTTTGACCTCCCCAGTGCGCTGCCGAAATATTGCCTCATACTGACCGGACACCCTGTATTATTAAAATAACAAAAAGGACTATAGCAAGGTTGTGCTATTGCAAGTGTGCAGCTAAAAAGAATATTGAATTTTTATTGAATACATCGGTACACAGCTTTATTTATCCATTAAAGTAAACCAATAAAAATTTACTACATACTCAGTGCCTTAAATAAACACTAGTATTTTCTAACTTAATAAAAGTCTTTATTAAACTGCCAAAAAATTAATAATACGGTAAACAATTTCTCAGTCTTTTTCTTTACGATTTTCACGATACATGTTTTCCAGAAGCGAGCGATGAAAATACGGGCGCTAAAGATTCATCTCGTAAATAGAAAAGTAAGACTAAAAAGTGATTTTCGCGTGTGATAACATATTTTTTGATTAGTTATGTTTCCAAAGATTAGGTATGTTTTAATTTAATTGTTACCAAGGGTATAGCGATCGTGGTGAAGGGGAGTTGATGAGATTGCGTTGCCAACTTCATACATTTCTTTAAGTTCTTACATTATACAGATGTACAGGGTGTGGTGTCCCATTTTCGACACTTTTATAGGGTATTTGGTATGGTACCCTATATTTTCTTAGTTAAAAGAGATACAGAAAAATGTTGTTACAAAAAAGTTATTGAACCTAACCTCATTTTTTTAAATGAAACACCCTGTATATTTTAATCTAAAAATATGGCATTTTAAATTCTCTTTTCAAATATATAACACACCAATGGATGATATTGGTTTCCTAGGCGATTTTTTTAAACTTTATTACTTTAAAACCCAGTAGGTCATGAAACAAAAGCTAATATCTGAGAAACAACTATGTTGACATTCTAGTTGTTATTGACATTTAACGTCAATCTTATTGTCATATATTCGTTTGTGAAGAATACAAGGACATATTCCGACGACTAGAACATCATTTAAAAACATACGGCTCTTTTACGATGCCGAGATCAAAAACTTATAATAAAGAAAACAAGGAAAATGAAGAAATAAGCGTGTGTGGATTCTGTGGATTTGTCGAGGCCAATAATCAGGTAATATATCCTATGTCAGGTAATATTCCTTGAATAGTAGTAGCTCAACTTTTATTGAAGTAAAAACACCTTTAGGCGCGTTTAGCACTTTTAGTGGGTATTGAATGAGACTGAGCCGTCAGATTCGGCTATGCAACGCTCATGATGCAGTCGAGTCGGGGGAAAAAGCAAGATACTAAAATATGACCAAATGCATAGTGTATTTGCTTTTTATGGATCGATTCTTTTATCGTCTTGAATTTGAGATTTCCGGATGTTAGATTGTGAAAGGTTAATGGAGAATATCGTCTTGGTGAGGTTTTCCCTTCTGTCTTGTGGTCTTAAGCACACATCCTAATTTTATTCTTTAAAATCTCTTTGTAATTTTAGGAACAAAAATCTACGTCCGTCAGAAACGTAGAAACTGAAATTGGAATTACAAAGAATTTTGACGTCCAATAAATATTTTCCCTATGTTGTTAAAATTACCCAATATTTGCATCCTGGTGATGATTTGAGATGATTGGAATTTTGTCACTGGTTTTTAAATAAATCTAACGAGGATCACTCTTTTCACCAAAAAATAATTTGGTCAGATGAATGTCGAATTACAAGTTGCGGTATTTATAACCAACATAATGAAAGACATTGGAACTCCACAAATCCCCACATGGTACGACCTGTTCGCCAACAAGGTCGACTTGGGGTAAATATAAGTTGTTTCTTGTTTCAAAACAAACTGTTGTATCGCTTTTTTAAAGAAAATTTAAATGCAGATATCTGGACATACTCCAATTAAACCTTTTCGATATCCTTGATGATGTTCCTTTAAGTGAAGTAATAGAGATTTACTTTCAACAAGATGGCGCCCCTATCCATAACGCCCTTCGAATAAGAGTATTTAAATACTCACTTTATAAGGTGGCCACCATGATCTCCGGATCTAACAGCTCCAGATTTTTTTCTTTGGGGAGTGTTGAAAATAAAATTTATAAAGAAGTCATTTTAACCCGAGATTCCCGAAAACAACTTGATCAGAGAATTCATGAGGCCTTTGCAGAAATAAAACCATTACACATCATGAATGCCTTAATATCCCTTTGAAAAAGATGTCAAGAGTGTATTGAAAGTAACGGAGTAGCTTTCGAACATTTTCGATGATTCCCGTTATTTTTTACCTTAATCTGAATCTTTTATTTCGTTTCAAAGTAATACAGTTTAATTAAATCGCCTAGAGAACCAATATCATCCATGATTCTATTTTCAAATGTATAACACACATTTGAAAATAGAAATTAAAATGCTATCTTTTTAGATTAAGATATCCGAAGAGGTCCAATAACTTTTTTACCTGACCCCGTATACTTATTCTGAAAACGGCAGATTATTCAGCAATCATTATAAAGAAAATTTCGTATAAAACATTTTTCTGTACCTCTTTTAACTAAGAAAATAAAGAGTAATTTTGAAATTGTCAATTTTTTTATTTTCCCCCGTATCTCTTAAGCGAGCGAAAATGTTCGAATTTTGATTTTACCATCTTAAGTTTGACCCAAAAAGAGCACATGACACCTATATTACTTTTTTGATAGCACTAACAATTACGGAGATACCCTATAAAAGTGTCGAAAATGGGACACCCTGTACACTAGTGCGAAGAATGAGGACTCAAATCGTACCTTATGTTAATAAATAATAGGAAAGTAGGAAAGTGAGTTATTACAGCTTTAATTTGCCAAAATACCTATGTGACCGTTTTATTGACTATTCTGAATAACGCTTGAATCACAGATGAAATCTTACCAAATTTTTAAACATAATAGATACCATTCAAACGTGCAATCAATATTTCGAATTTACAGACTAAAGGAATTTTAAAAGATGCAGTATGCTCCAAATAGACCGCCTTGGGTCGAATTAAAAACCAGAGATGTGAATCAGGCCCGTATCCAGAAATTCGTTTCGGGGGGGGGGGGGGGCCCAAGGACGAAAATCATTGAAAAATGTGGACTTATGTTAATTAATTCAGAGCAAGGCGAATCACACATTAAAACTTAAATCATTATGTGACGTTTAATGTATTATTATTTATAGTGCAATAAAAAGATGCAGTACAAGGTGTACAATAAACAAAAAAAATTTAAATCCCGAGATTTCGGCCCCCCCCCTGGATACGTGCTTGATGTGAATTGTTTCTTAAAAAATGTGCTGCAGGCAAAAATATTTTGGGATACGGCAAGCAAGAAAAATAAGTATTATATAAGTACACTAAAAACAGAAACGAAAACAAATCAAGATATTTTATAGGAAAATTAGAAAAGTTACTATAAACCGGAGATTTTAATGAAAAAACCGGAGACCAGAGGTCAAGTATCAAAAACCAAGCAAGTGGTTACTCTCGACTTCAATGTGTGCTTTATTGTTATAAAAACTCGTACATCGAAAATATTAGCCATAAATTACACTTCTGAAGAAAAAATATTGATGATTAAATGGTATTATCAAGGAAATAGTTATCAAAATGTGTCAGACATGTTTGCTGCTCTGTATCCGAATAGACCGGTACCTGCAAAATGTGCAGTCGAAAGGACTATCAAGAAATTTGAGACAAAAGGCACTGTAATAAATAACTGCAGATGTGAAGAAAGGCAGGAACAAAGAAGAGATGCAAGAATTATTAATTACCTATTAATTAGTAAAATATTGAAACATGTAAAATGTCATAATTAACCTTGTAATTGGATACTTTATTTTAGTTTTATTCAGATTAATTTGTACTCATAAATACACCTTTAATATTTTCGATGTGCGAGTTTTTATAACAATAAAGCACACATTTCAAAATGACAACTTTATTTGACAGTCATCTTTTACCTTGACTGGTGCCCGCAAATACGGGGCCATAAAAAGGAGAAATAGTTAAAAAGAAATCGGCGATAACCCGTAAACGGGCTCATCAAAAATATCTAAAGTTATTCTTTTGAATGTGGGTTTTAGTGCTCTTTAATAAACCTAAATAGAATTTTTCTCTAAAATAATTAGGGAAGCCAATAATTGACCCCATTTAAAATTACATGGGATTTCCTATGTCCCGCTCGACGATGCAACACCCGGTATTATCAGGAACACAACCAATTTTCCGAATTATTTTTGTTGAATTGGAAAAAGTATACCGTCTACCATTTGAATCGACTGGCTTATCAGTCTATATTGTGGTAACACTGGCCAAGGTGCGGATAGAAACGATCAGGAGTGACGTTTTCGGCAGCGTTCTGACGATCGAATAAAGTGATTGACGTTCCTAAAAATGTAGACTTAATTTTGTTCAGTTTTAACAATTCATTAGAGCTTAAATAAATAAGTTTAGTGTTAAGTGTTTCTCTATTTCCATTCCATCACCATACCACAATATATTTCCAGAAAATTAAACTTTTCAATAGGCTGACTAATGAATTGCAGATAAATGCCGAAATTGTTTCTGATAAAAGTATATTTTGGTGAGTATTCGGAATCACTTTCAATTAAAATGACATATTTTGCCGCCCTCCTCCCCGAAAAATTTCGATATGCGGAAAAAAATAGAAAAAATTGCCTTGGAAACTAAACTGAGATAAATAAAAACCATATATTGTCCATCGTGATTACGAAACAAAATAATTTTACTCATTATATAAAATAGAAGTTTGACACGACGACTTAAGTTACAACTTGTCACTGTCAAATCAAGAAAATTTGACGCATACGCAACATTTTTGCATTCTTACCCAAAAAACAGAAACTGTTTTTACTAATAATTTTGTTTGGATTTAAGCACTATTTTACGACCCATTATTTTCCTTTACATTGCCAGTGCAATGTTGTTGCAAGGTGTAAAATCAACATAACTAAATTTATTTGTTTTTGAAATACATGTTTTACGAACGAAGTTATGTTTATTTTATTCGGTTTTAAATAATTAAAATTGTAGTTTAAGCCAATTAAAGCAACGATCAATAAACATTCAGAACAAACAAGTAACAAAATGATAATGTAATTGTATTTTAAATCATAGAGCTTATAGAATCGATCATAAAGAATATTTTCTTGATTGGGTCAAAGCGCCATCAGTTGCAAAGGATACTTTAAACATTTTATGGCTACTGCTTGTGATCATAGGGACACTGTATTAATGCAAAAATCATCGTGTGCATAGGGCCTAAGAATTGAAGTAAGTTAGTTGAAGTAAGGCCTGCCTTAACAACTGCTAATAATAGATACCTCTGTAAGGGATATATTGACAGCATTTTTATTGTGTTTTTATAGATTAATCTTGATATCGCTTTAATGAAATGATAAAATGATGCGTGTCAACACTAATCGTAATATGTTCGTCAATACTTTGATGCTAATTGATTTTGTTCGAATATTGCCTTCGAAGTATAATAGAAGGGGTACGTTTTCTTTATGGTTGTTACTTATTTATAAAGAATTTATTTGAAATAGAGGAAGTTTTAGGACTTGAAGAGGTTTTTGATGGTATAGCATCTCTTACATATTGTATTTAATGACCCATTGAAGAATTCACGACTTATGTGTAGATTTTAAAAATGATTCCATAAAACCACCGTCTCCCTGTAGCCTGTGGTAAAGCTCGCGCAAGCGTTAAAAACTATCCTACGGGATAACTGTTACGTTCCCGGGAAAATAAGCTCACAGTTCGAATTTTCCCTGTGCGAGAGACTTCGAACAACCGGAAAATAGAAGCGCGTCGCGAATTTTCGCGAGCTATTCTCATTTTCGTACAAAGGTTCGCGGACCCCACAAATTAATTTTTTCGCAACAAATGATATCTATCTGGAAAAAACACTAGGACTTTGTGTAATTATTCGCATTTAATTTATATCGTTAATATACGCTTTAGAGCAAACAATTAAGTGCAAGTGCACGATGCATTTTAACGTATTTTATTTTATATTTGCATTAAGAAAGTCGCAAATTCAATGTGAAATATGTCCTTAAGCCTGATTGGATAAAACAATTCTTCTGGTGAGTAAAGTTTGAAAGGAATATAACGTTTTTTTAAAGGACCTGTTGCGTGTAGAATTTCTACTGTGTTAAATTAATTAAGATTTTTTGTATGTTTCAATATGATTAGTACGTATCTAAGTAATAGGGAGATGTCCAGATATTAATGACTTTTTATAAAACGTAAATTTGACCCCCTTATACAGTATAGGTATAGTGCGAAATCAAAATAAATGTGTTTATGTAAAAAACAATTCATTATTTGAAAGACACGGTACTTTATGGCGAGAGGTCAATTTAATTTTTATTTGGGTATTCTAAAACTATTTTGTACTATAATACGAGCTGCCTCAAAAATTCGAAACATTACAGATCAAACTATACTCCAGTTCTTAATGTTTGACAGCACAGCGAACGGCTGCAAGAAACCATAGGCGTAACTGGTCTTAAATTACACAGGTACCTTATTTCATAATAGCATATTTCCAACTTACTTACTTTAGCTTTCAACATGTTATCGGAAGGTAGGGGATCTATTATAAAAATGGCGAATAATTATTCCCCAGCTTTTTGTAAGGGTGTACTTGACGTATAAAAGCAAAGACAATAGTCTTTAATATACAGGGCTATTTTTTTATATTTGCGCACATCTACAGGGGTTAATATAAGTGATAGAAAAAAACTTTTAATACAAAAGTGGCATAATTTTTTCCGTGTTATCTTTTGAACTTATCAAAATTAAAAAAAAACGTAGGTACATTGCAAAGTTAAAAAACAATTGCAAGTTTTATTTTTTTAAATATAAAGGGTTTTCCAATAAGAACGATATGATTTCAAAATGAAATAAAATTAAAATTATTTCAGATACAATAAAACTTTTTATATTATCTTAAAGTATAGTTGATAACATTTAAGTTTTGAATAACACATCTTTTAAATGTCCTCCGCGACTTCGTGTACACGAGCGAATTCGACGAACCCAATTTTCGATGACTTTATGCAATAAATCGGGCGTAATCTGACGAATGCAGGGTTCAATGTTCAACCTTAATGCATCAAGTGTTTGTGGTATGTTTGCGTAAACCTTAGAATTCAAATAGCCCCAAAAGAAGTAATCTAAAGGAGTTAAATCACAGCTTCTTGGAGGCCACTGAACAGTAGCATTCTTTGAAATTATCCTTTCGTCAAACTTTTCTTGCAGTATATCGATAGTTTCATGAGAAGTGTGACATGTGGCACCGTCTTGCTGGAACCACATATCCTCCAAATTAAGTGCATCTATATTTGGCCACAAAAAATTTCTTAACATCTGTCGATATCGTTCACCATTCACTGTAACTGCATCTCCTGCCTCATTTTGGAAAAAAATGGTCCGATGATGCCACCATACCATAAACCACACCATACAGTTACCTTTAGCGGATACAAAGGCTTCTCATGAATCTGTTGTGGATTGTCTTCACACCAAAAACGGCAATTTTGCTTGTTAACGTATCCACTTAACCAAAAATGAGCTTCATCTGAAAAGATAATTTTTTTGGCAAAATTAGGATCCCTTTCAAGTTGTTCTAAACTCCAAGCAGCAAATTCTCTGCGCCGACGATGGTCCAGTGGCTTAAGTTCTTGGGTCAAAACAATCTTATACGGGTGTAAATTCAAGTCTTCTTTCAAAATACGCCAAGTTGTCGTTTTTTTAATCCTTAACTCTTGAGCACGACGAGGAATTGATAAATTTGGATACACTGCAACACTAGCTCTTACAGCAGCAATATTCTCAACAGTTCTTGCGTTTCGATGTCTTCTTGGTGTTTTTGCATCGTGAAGAGTAAAATTATTTTCAAATTTCTCAACGATGCGACGAATGGCAAGCAAAGAAGGACGATTATTTACACCAAAGTTTTCGCGAAGTGCGCGATAAGTGTTCGCAAAAGATCGTCTATTTTCATAAAATTTTTGGATAATAACCAAACGTTCTTGAAGCGCGTATTTAGCCATAATAAATTGTTATAGTTTACTGACAATAACTGGTGACAGGTATAACTTTATTACCATGGTTACCATATCGTTTCAAAATCATATCGTTCTTATTGGAAAACCCTTTATATGTCTCACCAGGATCAAAGATCTTTCCCCTGATTTTAAAAATATATAACATACCAACATTTAGTCCAGCCGTTTTTAAAATATTTAACGTTACAATTTTGATAAATTGAAGTGATGATAATTAAGTTATTGATGCATTCCGCATACTTCAACGTAACATATTTATCGCTTTACGTTAAATTTACACATTCAGAATAGAATGGCCGGCTAATAGCCCTGACCTAAGTCAGTTCGATATTTTTCTGTGGAGATTTCTAAAAAATCGACTGTATTATGACAAACCTTAAAATATACAAGTGTTAAGACAAAGGATTGAACAAGAAATCTTCATGTTCAATACAGATCAAATATTATTAAATGTGTCAGAAGTCGTGTCAGATATACAGGGTGTTATTTAATAACTGTCCGATATTTTACAGGACGATTCGTAAGTTATTTAAAAGGTGAAAAGTTCATATAAGCATGGGCCCGGCCCGCAAGCCTTTTATTTTTGAGATACAGGGTGTTACAATTTTTAACAGGAACAAGAAATATGTATGCCACTGCCCTTTTCTCTTTTGATAACACTGTTATGTAGGCACTTTATTGGCTAATGCAAAGCACATTTTCATAGTTTTTTAATTTCGGCTTTGTTTAGGAGATAAATGCTATTTTATCAAACTCTGATATGGGCATAACGATATGCAAATGAATGCCATTTATTTCTTCATTATTCTTTTTCTCGAGAACGATTGCTCGTAGCGACTTCTACCAAGTATGCCTTTTTAATGTAAAAATAATGAGGAAATCCATTTTTTGACTTAAAAATGTAATACAAGCACATATAAAAAAGTTATGACTCCTCAAAAGAGTAAAAAGACACTTAGGTGGCGACCTCTACAAGTGGGAGCCATACTAACATCAAATTCGAATTTCGCATTTCAGAAAACCCCAAGATACCAATTTTCGTCCAAATATAGGTATTATTTCAAAAATTATTTACGGAAAACAAAAAAAAAATAAATTTTTAACACACTGCATCTCAAAAATTAAGGGCTTGCGGACACATACTTTTATGAACTTTTCACCTTAAAAACAACTGAGGAATCGTTCTGTAAAATATCGGACACTTGTTAAATAACGCCCTGTATAGAAAACGTAATAATAATTTACTTCACTTTATATCATAAATTATAAAATATAAATTCCAATTTAAAGTAAAGCGACAAATATTTCTCGATTAATTATGCGGAACGCCTTGATAACTCGGTTATCATCAATTCAATTTTTCAAAATTGTATACTAAGATATTTCAAAAACGGCTGAACTTAATGTAGACATGTTATATATTTTTGAAATCAGAGGAAAAGATCTTTCGTCCCGGTGCAAAGTATATAGGATGTTCCGTTTAGAAGAGAAAACTTGCAATTGTTTTTCAAATTTGCGATGCGCCTATTTTCCTTTTGGCAAGTGTAGAATATAACACGGGAGAAAATATGCTTTTGAACTGAAAGCCTTTTTCTGACACTTACATTAACCTCTGTAGGTAGGTGCGCAAATATAAAAAATAACTCTGTACAGGGTTATCCAACCAAGACTAGACAAGGCGATTTTTTGACTTTTCCTGTACTTTTATAAAAAAACTGAAATAGCCATCTTAAGTCATTTTCTCCCGCGAATTCGAATATCTTCAGCAAAAAACAATTGAACATCAAACAAAAGTACTAGGGGTCACTTTGATATTTTTTTAAATGGGATGCCGTATTTTTAATGAGCTTATCCGATTTCTCATATAAATTTTGATCTAAAATGTTGGATTTTTAATTTTTTTTTTTTTTTATTTTTACGGTAGACGAACATTTTCCGAATTTAAAACTGAAGAAAAAAGGCGTTTTTGAATTAAACATTTTTGCAAGTCCGCATTCTACTACTTTTACTTCATTATTACCTTTACATTACTAGACATTAATAAAAATAAATTTTAAATGGACGAAACATAATACACAATAGTCATAGTTTCTAAAACTTCTCACCCATATTCAACACATTTTCCGACTGCTTCCTACTGTGACCAAAACTGACTTGAATCTCTTCAACTGATAATGATTCCACTGCTCGCCTAATTCTTAGTTTTAAAATTTCGACATTACTATTCATTGTTTGCGTAAAAATAAGCTGCTTTATACGGCCCCAAAGGAAATAATCGGCTAATGCCAGATCGGGGCTTCTTGAGGGCCATAAAACTGGCCCATTTCTTCCTATCCATCTCACACCGAATTTTCTGTTTAGCCATTCTCTGACCTCTCCAGCGTAATGCGCAGGGCACTCATTGTGTTGAAAATACATTGCGTTGCGATAATCCAGGGGCAGCTCTTCAAGATGATCGCAAAATAATGTATCTAGTAATTGCAAATAGCTCGCTCTGTTACAAGTACCTTCAAAAAGTAAGGCCCAATGATACCGTAATATGAAATAGCACACCAAACATTGACTTTTTTAAAGCTGGATTTATAAACTCGAAAAGTTGGTGAGGTTCAAGTTATGATCAAGTTTGTGAGGTTAGATATTCCGAACTCCGAGCATAAAAATTGGTTATCTCGAACTACCCGGGAAGTTTTCGAACCTTACATGAGCTTTACATGAACAACATGAACGAGTGTATAAATGAAACTGAGTGTTCCCTTTAGTCTGAATTGAACTCCTATTTCCAACACCAACTGAACCTCAACCTCGCCAACTTTTCGAGTTTATAAATCCAGCTTATAAGTCCTAATATGAAAGTGCGGGCTTGCAAAAATGTTTAATTTTTTTTTTAATTTCATAAATTCCAATTTTCTTCAGTAAATTCAAAATCAGGGTTAGGACTAAATTTGGAGCAAGTTTTTTATTTATCATTTCACGTTAAGAGTCCAAAAAATGACTTTGCTCTTGTTTGATTTTATGTTTTTGCATTTTTGAGACGCCCTGTATAATAAAAATCAATTTTCTCATCGTAATTCTTATTTTTTCAACAAGCAAATTTTTTTTATCAAGAATTACTTTTTTTCGTATCTTTCAATTTTTAGTCCTTTTGTCCTCCGAATCCGCGGACATACTGTATATAGCTTTTTTTGTAAACCATAAAACTTGCTTATGCAAGGTCCCATCACTGTCGTAACATCCTATGCTCTATAGTGAAAGATAGAATTATAAGTGTGCCGATCTATGCAATGTTAAAATTTCCTGTATTGTAACTGAAAATATATTATTTTAGTCTTAAAATAGTATGTTCACACTGTAACTCAAAATTGCATATTGCATTTATAATGAGGTATACTATACTGGCTGTCAGGCAATAGGAAAGACAATATTACCTAGACGTTTAAGATTAAATAATTAAATTTATTAATTTAAGTTTACATTAGATAGTAAAAAATTGTTAAGCCTTATAATATTTGTGATTTTTTCTTAAAAAGTAATGGTAAATCATAAAAAGGGAGCGGAGGGATAAATACCTAGTTAAAATAAATTATAGATACCTAGAAATAAAAATAATTTTTTATTAGGAGAATCATATTTCAAATAACTGGCGTTTTATTGCATTTACGTCGAGGTCTAAATTTCAAAATCTTTTGTTTACTGGTAGGAAAAAATAAATAATATTGATTGTTATTGAAGATTGCAATTTTATAAAAAAAAAATAATAAATAATAAAAATAAAATTGATATCCGTAAATAAAAGAAAATCTGTAATGGTTTGCATCGTAAAGTTATCGTCTACATGCGAACTTGTTAATATATATTTGTTTATAGGTAGATTTAAACTGAAAATATTACTGCCTTATTTTAGTAATAGGCTTTAAAGCTCGAAATTGTCATGGAAATTAAACCCTTTAGTTACCCATTTGTCTTTTGTTCATTTCATTGTCGTAACTTTCATTATCCCATTGTGAAACTTAATTGTATCTGGCTTGCGTTTGTTAATTTAAACTTGTAACTCTTAAATAAGAAGTACTGCTTCTGCAATTTAGATTGTTTTAGTGAGAACTCTTATGATGTTTGATTTCGAATTTCATTATAAAAATAAAATGATGCAAAGTAATAAATCCATCAAAAACCGTCTTCTCCATGAATATGCAAGATTTTTCGGCATGTGTGGATTTAAATAGGCCTGAATTTCTAAATTTGTGCAGAATTAGTACAATAAGTATCGAAATTAAATTCAAGTTTTGTCTTCGAATATATATTTTAATATTAAATTTTTTAACTTGGGTATTTGTTTCTCAGTGAAACTAGTCAAAGTGTGAAGTGTCAGTGTTGTTCTAATTAAATATTATTATGTAGAATGTTCAACAATTGCCTAAACGCCCTAGAGTCGGTCCTTGTACAGTAAATGAAAAAAAATTAATTCTTAACTGTTACGATTCTATTAAAAGTAAGAATGCGGATTTGAGTGTTAACAATGCAGTGCAATTTACAGCAGATATGCTTAACGTTGGGAAAACAACAATATATAAACTTTTAAATGTAGAAAAAAGTGTTAGCGTCAAACCTCCAAAAACTTCTCCAGGACGACCAAAATTTAAGCTGGATTACATTTTAATGCAGAGAATAGGGCCAAAAGACCAGGACTATCCATTTATCTGTATAGAAATACGCTTCGGAAATTATTAAAAAAAATGAGTTTTCGGTGGAAAAAACATAATAGGCAATCGATTTTAATAGACAGAAGCAATATCGTCTGTTGGAGAAGAAATTACTTAAGAAGCATCCGAAAAGTCAAAGTAGGAAACAAAAAAATATTTTACCTAGACGAGGAATATCTGTGCTCAGACTCCCTCCTTACCACTGCGAATTAAACCCGATCGAACTTATATGGGCTCAATTAAACACAGATGTCGCCAGAAAAAAACACGACTGATAAAATGGTGGATTTAAAAAAACTCTTTAATGAAGCTATGGGTAAAATCAGTGCGGAAAAGTGGAAAAAGTGTGTCGATCAGGTGATAGAAGAAGAAGCCAAAATGTGGCAGGCAGATAAATTAATCGAAGAAATGGTCGAACCGCTAATTATAAACGATGTTAATAAAAGTTCATTTTCCGAAGCGGACTATGATTAGGCCTTAACGACAAAGTATTATTCGATTTTCGAAAATGCTTTGTTTGTAGGATTCTATATTATATCTTGTTTTTGTAATAATATTATGTAAAATAGTACCACCCATTGTAATTTATTAGTTAATACGATTTAATGTTTTCATATCTTACAAATACCTACGAATATAACATAATACAATTTTAGGAGAATAGGCATGTTTAAGATTTTTAATTTAAGAACTTCCTCAATACACGCTACTGGCTAAGGGATTTTCCCAATAACAATGGTAAATCCTCAAATATAACAATAGCTTGCGATAAATTCAGGGTGGACCTACCTAAAGAATGCTCATTATTTGGATCTTTTAATGTAAACAAAATATATTATAAGGAATGGTGTCTAAATTGTTCTTGACACCCCGGTATGCGTTTTGCATATTTAATGGGCATTTATTACTTCGCGCCATTTAAATATAGACAATAATATGTTTGCCTTTTTCACATACTAGTCATCAAAAATTAATGAAGCAGATTTATTTAGAAATAGGATATTTCATATTTTTTTAATTTACTCATGTGTTTACAAATATTTACAAAACCAACACCCAAACTTCAAAAAGAAATGCAGAAACGTTAAAAATGCATCAACACCAAGAATTAAGCAGCATAAATTTAGAAAGCTATAAAATTGTTAATACAGGTCCGTTATTGCACTAAACATCGACAAGAAATCGATTTAAATTAAAAATATCGACTTAATGAACTGTAGCGTTTATTTTCGTTCTGTCGGTGTGTATTTTTATACACTCTTGAGACTGTTTTAGAAAACAGCCAAGAGGCGAGTGATGAAATCCTAAATCCTTGCCTTGACCCTAACCCATTTACCTGTGTTAAACTTATAAACTAATAGAAGGTGCAGGTATATTAATGGTTTATGGCTGAAATAGACTAAATATTGATTGATCCATTGTTATAAATATATAAAGAAGGGTATTTACGATATTTTTAATGAGTTGAGGCCTAAATTGTCCTGTTAGTGAAAACACCCATAACTTCCACGACAACAATTGTTTCAACAATTGTATCCTTAGTAGAAGTAACAGGGCATTGAAACTTGGGCCTTAAGGACCCTAAGTCACTGTTATCCCGAAGGGGTAAAAAATCATGGTGAATCTTTGACTAATTCTAAGATAAAAAGTTCATATGGGTATGGGTCCGCAACGGCTTGGTTCTTGAGATACAGGGCATCGAAAAAAAGTTCTTTATTTGGGTTTTTAATTATATTTTTGTTGAGTGAAGTAGCATGGCAATTTGATGAAATTCGGGATACTGGGAGTATTGATGATGATAAACTATTATTTACTAAGTTTTTTGTTTAATGCTTGTACCTGGCATCATCCTGGTATGTCGGAAAAAAGTTTATTCAGGGTGTTACAAAAAAAGTAAAAAAAATAACAAGTATTAATATTAATAATAATTAAATACGTTTTGGACTAAGGATGGGCTATATCGTCATATTTTAGCCTTTTGAATTTTAGAATTTTATACAGGTCTTTGATATTTAAACCAAAATATACTATTGTAACTCCATTTCAATTAGAATAAATTCAGTATTTCGGTACAGCTCTGCTGGCAAAAATAAATATCTAACAATACCATTAGATGTTACATATTCATTGATTCTATTTATTGGAGTTAATTTAAGACAAAAATTGGGATTATATTATTTATTGGCTATAATGCCTTGTTTAATGTAACCAAGTGCCAAATAATTACCTTCAATTTTGTAATAATGTTTCACGTTATTCAACAGTAGACTTTTTGAATGTTTAGTTAATTTGTAGAATATTTTGTGATTTAAACCAGAGCTTAACCTTTGGTTTATCAGTAATTCCGAATCTGTGGTATTGTTTGTTTTGGTGAAGAAATCAATATCGCGGATATCGTTGAAAGAATTCATCTCCACGCAATAATTCGACAAAATTCAAAAAATTTACGAAGATGAATATGTTGATATTCTTGCAAATTGTCAGAATTTCTAATTGTTTTCTAGAGTTTCTAGTTTAAACCTTAAATTAAACTCAATAATTTATTCCTTTCGCTGCTTGAGAGATATTGATAAAATTGCTCGAGTTTTCTGATATCTTCAGGCCAGCGAGTAGGTGGTCATTCTATGTTAATAGTCTTAACTTTTGTTTATTTTCCAAAACAAGGTTTAAAAAATGAAAAGTCGACGTTCGTATAGCGAATGATTTGTCATAATGTAAACAAAAATGTCATTAACCGACATTTTCATAACATTGTCACAGTGCCAGATGGCTGAAAGACAAAAGTGTAGCTATAAAATAAAAATATACAAATATTTATTTGGAATCCTTCACCCAGCCATAAACATAAAAAAAAGTTTTCAGTTTCATATAAATTGGATTCAACAGTCCCCCGCCTTGGAAGTTTGCCAAATAGAATATTTTGTAGCAACAGGTATTTCCGTAAGTTGTTCTCTTGGTGAAAAATTGCATTTTTATGAGAGTTTAACTGTTTGGATAATTCACAGTAGCAAAACATAATTAATGGAATTGGTTAGAAGTTGGAGGGTGACCTCTATTTTGGTGGAGTGGAGAATTTTGATTGTCTGTAGCCTATCCAAGATAAAGTCAAAGTTATGGGCACCATATATTAAGGTATTTTCGTGCTTTTTCATCATAGGGTACTTTGTCTTACCCCATGGTTGGCTTTGTCTCTGTCGTTTAGAATGACCTAAAGCGGGATTGCTCCTCAGATGAGTTAACGCAATAAAATAAAATGTGGAGAAGAATATCTAGACAGAATTAACAATAGAGAATTAAGAATATCACATAATGAACCAGACAAAAATTTAAGCATCCTGAAGAAGGCGTCTGCAATGTAATGCCTTGTAGTAGAAAATACGTTTTTAGTAGCTAGAAATTGTTAGAGCATAGTATTACTGTAATAAATTTGGTTTACATAATTGTAGAAGGACTTTAAACAATTTATATTAATTTTAAACATTTGTTATACGCTATAGAGAAATCTTTTTCTCGCCACTTGCTGCTTGTAGTGTTGGTGAAAATGAGTAGTGAGTATGCGTACTTTTGTTAGGACCACGAACGAATCACAACTTAAGAAAGCACTTAAAAACAAAACATTATTGAAGGCTTCGGACACAGTACACAGACTTTGTCTATGGCTTCAGAATCTGAGAGCAAAAATATATATTTAAAAAAATAATATTTTAATTAAACAGAGAATGAAGCCAGATGGCTCCATTTCGTGGTGCTTGTAAAGAACACCAATTCTTAAGCATACCTGCGCCCTCTGACATGGACTTACAAAGCCATAAATATCAGATGATCTCCTTCAAAGACAGCACGTCACAATTGCAGGAGTCCTCGCTAGATAGCGCTATGCCCGAGCTGGGCGTCATGCCGGTTTAGTAACCGAAAAACTTAACAATATATCAAGGGTTTGCTCTTTCCTTCTGCCAGAACCATCCCCCTATAAACCTTTATCTATGGAACCATCCTTCTGATTCTGGCAGAAGGAAAAAGCAAAGCCTTGATAATATTTTAATGTCTTTATTAGTTAGGTACCTAAAGGTTTATTTATTGTGTCCAGTGTCTAGCGTTAATTTTATGTTTGTAACGAATTTATACAGGGTGATTTAGGAGGAAATGTCAATATTTTAGGTATGTATTCGGGGACCTAAAATAAACATGAAAGTTCCTATAAGCATGGGTCCTATTCCCGGCCGTTCCCGAAATACAGGGGTAAACAATAATCAAATTTAAATTTATATTAAATTATTTATAACAAGTAGGCTAGGTTTTATGTTTGTTTTATAATAGTTTTCAAAAAGTATGTTCTGTTGCTTTTGCACTGTTGCTTAGCAATAGTATTCCCATTAGGTATTCATTGGAATAAGATTTGCCACTGTCAAGTCGTGTTCAGCATTTGTATTTTCTGACAATTTATAGTTATTTACATTACTAGATGCGAAAGTTAATTTTTTGGTGTGAGGAGGTTTTTGAATAGCCGAGGTGATTCAATATCTCCGAACATCAAAAAAGGCTTTCGCATCGTGTGGTGTCCTAAATTTTTTCTACTTCTGTTCTCTGATCAATATATTATTAAGTAATGAACTTTGATTTTACTCAAATTATAATTGTAAAATAAGGTTTTTCCACCCGTAAAATAATCCATGACAACTAGTTATTTGAGTACTGTCAAAGAAAATGATATTATCATTTTCTTTGGTACTGTCAGAGTCTGTCAGTTTTTCAGAATTTTTTAATTTCGCTAGTCTAAAATGTTCTCCCAAGACCAAAACGTTGCTATTCAGAAGGCGGCCGAGTTAGCCAAAAGATAGATACTATCAAGCGTATAACCTGTTTCTGCATTGAATGGTTCGCGGATAAAAACGTTTCTCAAATTGACGAAAATGTGACGTTGGCGTACTTCTTAAAGAAATCTGAAGCCTTATCACCTCCGTCCCTATGGTCAGAATATTCCATGCTCAAATTGACTATTTCTGTGAACAAAAATATAGATATTTATAGTTATTTACATTACTAGATGCGAAAGTTAATTTTTTGGTGTGAGAAAGTTTTTGAATAGCCGAGGTGATTCAATATCTCCGAACATCAAAAAAGGCTTTCGCATCGTGTGGTGTCCTAAATTTTTTCTACTTCTGTTCTCTGATCAATATATTATTAAGTAATGAACTTTGATTTTACTCAAATTATAATTGTAAAATAAGGTTTTTCCACCCGTAAAATAATCCATGACAACTAGTTATTTGAGTACTGTCAAAGAATAGTATATTAAAGTACATGTTTTATAAAGCATCATCTTATAGCACGCGTCCATGTTAAAAAACGAGCCGCTTGCGGCGAGTTTTTTAACGGGACAAGTGCTCTAACTGCTTTATAAAACACGTACTTTATACTATTTTTTCTATTTTGTATTTTTTTCAATAAGAAAATACATATTTAAAAAGAAAATCAACCCTTCAAATTTTGTAAATTTGTGTGTCTAAATTCTATGTTGGTAATACTCTAAATTTCTTTTTATCATAGTAGCCTTGACAATAAATAATATTTTCTTTGTGTCATTGTCACGAAATTTGTGATTTAATATTTCATAGAGTTGTTCATAATTATAATTAAAAAAATATGGAGCATGATAATCTAAGTTTAACTCCCCCTGAGTTAAGGGATATTGCTAATAAAACGATAAATCAACTTTTACCAGAGAAATCCCGAAAACTTTCTTTTCTCATGGATAACAATAACAGGAAACGTCAGACGTCAACAGAATAAAACATTTAAATATAACCAATGCCAACTTTTAAAAAATAAAATTCGGAGTTCGAAATGGATATATTTCGAACTCGCTAGCGCGTTCGAAATATCTATTTTTCGAGACAAAATTAGAAAAAATGATATTATCATTTTCTTTGGTACTGTCAGAGTCTGTCAGTTTTTCAGAATTTTTTAATTTCGCTAGTCTAAAATGTTCTCCCAAGACCAAAACGTTGCTATTCAGAAGGCGGCCGAGTTAGCCAAAAGATAGATACTATCAAGCGTATAACCTGTTTCTGCATTGAATGGTTCGCGGATAAAAACGTTTCTCAAATTGACGAAAATGTGACGTTGGCGTACTTCTTAAAGAAATCTGAAGCCTTATCACCTCCGTCCCTATGGTCGGAATATTCCATGCTCAAATTGACTATTTCTGTGAACAAAAATATAGATATTTCGCAGTTTAAGAAACTCATTGCATTTATTAAACGAAAAAACGATGGTTACGAAGCTAAAAAATCTAAAATTTTCAGAAAAGAAGAAATAATAAAGTTTTTACTTGACGCTTCTAATCATAGCTATTTATCTATGAAAGTGATAGCAGTAATGGGTAATGGGAATAGCTGGAGCATGCCGCACCGATGAGATCCATAAAATGAGGTTAAAAGACGTCGACATCATCCAGAGCAAAAACAAGGTTCAAAGAAGTTTTGTGATAATCGATGATGGAGGTCCAGTTTATTTTGTGAGGTTACTACAAAATTACATTAAACTTCGGCCAAGTAAAGCACAAGACGAACGCTTGTTCTATCGCTATGAACAAGGTAGGTGTGTGAATCAGGTGATTGGAAAACACACTATTTCGAATCTTCCCAAAGAAATTGCCAAATTTTTGAAACTTCAAGACATAAATAAATACACTGGTCACTCGTTTAAAATAACATCAGCTATGTTTCTCGCAAATGCTCCAGGTGTCGACATTTTGGATTTGAAAAGACATCAGTGGCGTAACTAGCCCTCTGACCTGGGGGTGGCCTAGGGTGGGCCTGTTATTGTGACTTGTAGTGGCGACTCGTGTAGATGCGGGTCGGCGGAGAGCCCGCCGCAGGTGAAATGCGCCGAAGGCAAAATTTTTTTTGGACCACGACCAAATTTTAACAAATTTGGTCAATAATCAACAGTAATATCACAAGACCTCGTTTTTTTATCGGTTAGATTTTTCAGCTGTCACGAAAACTTTTTTTGGAAATTTTTCGAGTTGAATGTGGACATGTTTATTTTGATTAGATCCCGAGAGCGAAGCTCGTGGGATTTAATTTTTGAATAAACAAGCCCAAAGTTCAACGAGTATTGCCAAAAAAGTTTGAGTGAAAAATGGAAATTTAACCAATAAAAAAATGATGGTCGAGTGATATTTGGCAAGATTATTTATTATAATTTATATAGATTATAATTATAAATTGATGCTATATTTGCGAGGCGAGTAGCGAGCTTACAAAGTCAGCCTTTTTCTGGGGGGGGGGGGGGGGCTAGCGACGTCTGGGGGAGGGCCCGGCCCCCCTAGGCCCCCCTGTAGTTACGCGCCTGAAAGACATGGCGGTTGGAGGTCTTCGTCCGTTGCGGAGAGATATATTGGTGATTCGTATACTAATAAAATCGAAATTTCCAAAAAGATCTTAAATGGAACTCCTACTTTTATTCCATCTAACGACGTGAGAGTGACAAATAGAACGAGTTGTAACATGGTCCAAGTCTAATACGAAGCGGCGAAGCTATTGAATTGAATAATATTCCATCAATTTATTTTTTCCAACTATTTAAATTTCACCATTGACCTTAATGGCAATAAATAATTATTATTTAAGTTTTATATTATTATTATTATTATACCACTTGTTTTTTCAATAAATATAAGCATTTTGTTTTAAGTTTTTTCCAAAATTCGCTTGAATAAATACAATAAAAATTTCCTATGAGTATTCGTGTTTTTTGTCCTGGCACCGAAAATAGTACTTTCGTAGCTAGCAAAGTATAATATTCAGGTAACTCTAATGTTTACTTTCGTGATCTTTCGTGTTGCTAGGGCCCGAAAATTATTTTTTTTATACAGTAGTAGAAAAAAACATTAGATTCATTTCATTATGCCTGCGATATTCTCTCATCGTGAATACGCTAATATGATATTTGTTTATGGCTTCTGCAACAGAAACTCAAATCTTGCAGTCTCCGAGTACCAGCGTCGATTTCCGAATCGGAGAGGACTAGACAGAAGGGGTTTTTAACAAGTTTCTACTACTGCTGGAGAATCTGGTATGTCTCCAAGTGCAAGAATTGTATCTGAACGGGAATCGAGACTTGATGTTCAACTAGAAGAGGCTATCCTTAACGCCTTCGAAAATTATTCAAGCTTAAGTACAAGGCGAATTTCCGATACTTATAAACTTACACAATCGTCTGCTTGGAGGGATTTTCTCATTAATTGTTTATACTCATATCACCTACAACGAGTTCAACATTTGCAAGTTGGTGATTTTGCGTTAAGCATGCAATTCTGCAATTGGATTATTGCAAATAGAAGACTGTATAAGTATGTTCTGTTCACTGATGAAGCACAGTTCACTCGCGATGGTATTAATAATCTTCACAATGAACACCGATGGTCCTATGAAAATCCTCACGCTACTGTAGAACATAATTGTCAACATAAATTCAGCATTAATGTGTGGTGTGGTATGTTAAATAGTCAATTAATCTGTTCATTCATAATCGACGATAATCTCACAGGACAAGTACACTTAAATTTTCACTTGAAACCCCTATTAGAAGATGCTCCACTTAATGTACGACAGAACATGTATTTACAACATGATACATGCCCCTGCACGTACGAAATTCTTTAAATGACGAGCTAGATCGCCAGACCTTAATCCTCTGGATTATTGTCCTTGGGGGTGGTTTAAACCATTGATATATTCAAGTGAAGGAAACACTAGGAATGCATTACTCGATCGAATAATAAATGCAGCAGCAACTATAAGAAACATACCCGCATCCATTCATATCTATCCGAGCTATTCATCAGAGAGCAGACTTGTGTTTAGAAGTAAACGGTGACATTTTTGAAAACTATAAAACCTAGCCTGCTTGTTATAAATAATTTAATAAAAATTTTAATTTGAATATTGTTTACCCCTGTATTTCGGTAACGGCCGGGAATTCTTTCCTCCTGAATCACCCTGTATAACAATAAAACCGTTTTGCAACAAGTAAAAAGGAGTCCTGCATTTTTTAAACCCCTGTCCTGTAAATTTGATTTTGTAAACTTGGCAGCCCTACTTGAACGAGCAAACTCAAATTACTGATTGCTAACCGTTCTACTTCAAATAAGTAATTTGGTACAGGCCAAGTTGAGTAGATTAATATTGTTCTATTGTTTAAGAGTACAGTACAACCTACAACCAGTGGCGTAGCCAGCATTTCGGGGGGGGGGGGGGGACTATCGCAGGGGCGCAGATTGTGGAGCTAAACCGCCGCAGGCAAAAAATTTTTGGGACCACGCCCAAATTTCGTAGGAGTTCACCTTCTTCATGCTCCTTAGTTAACAGGGATCTGGCCTTAAATGAAGTTAAAATCCGCTATATAAAAAAAAATTAATTTATTGTGATGGGACGCTCTCAGAACCGGTTTTATTAGGTTTATTCCCATCGCTCTTCTTTACTAAAAATAAAAAAATACCGATCTTGTTTTTTAAGAATTATTTTTTAAGTAGTAAAGGGGCGCCAGGCCAAGGGGGACGACCGCCCCCCTTCGCCTCCCCCCCCCCCTCCGTGGCTACGCCACTGCCTACAACATAACATTGTTTAGCCTTGTTGTTGTTATTGTTGCAGTAGGTAAGTACTTCAAAAAAAAATAGTTCATTAAAGGTGCGTTCTCTGAATTATCTTTCTTTCAACCATCCATAACTGCAACACGCTGTCAAAATAGGGCGCCTACGTTATTTACGAACGTCATACTTTGATGGATGTTAGTTTTATCTTTACAATAAACGATCTACTTAACGTAAAAACACGTTGCTAACCCCGATGTGCAGCTGAGCATGATAACAAACTTACTATCCTTGGCCTGTTTAAAACAAAACCCTTATTTTCCAGTAATCCGCTCACGTATGCTGTTTTCTAAATCCATACTATTATACTTTGTTTAACGTCAACATCTTTCCATCTTCATGGTGCAGGGTTTATGACTATAGCCTATCTTTAAATGGCGCGAAGTAATAGATGCTCATTAAATATGCAAAACGCATACCGGGGTATTAAGACCAATTTAAACACCATCCCTTAAAATCTATCGTGTTTACATTAAAGGATCCAAATAACCTACCTAAAGAATGCTCAATATGGCATTCTTTAGGTAGGTCCACCCTGGATGCATCGCAAACTATTGTTATATTTGAGGATTTACCATTGTTATTGGGAAAATCCTTTAGCCAGGAGCGTGTATTGGGGAAGTTTTTAAATTAAAAATCTTAAACATGCCTATTCTAAAATTGTATTATATTATATTCGTAGATATTTACAACATATGAAATCATTTAAAAAATCGTATTAACTAATAAAAAAATAACAATGGGTGATACTGGTTTCGGTATTTTCAAGTTAATAAAATAAATGTGCCTTCGATTCATTTTCAATAAGTAAGGCAAATATTTTAAATAAATTAAAAAATAAATATTTTTTAAGAAATCCAAATGCTAAAATAAATTACATTCGGAAAAGATAAATGTATGTTAAACAAAATCAAATACTTCTTATTTTAAACGATAATGGAAAATTTACTGTTGGTTACCTTTAAGCAGCTAAGTCTTAAACAAATGAAGAAGAACTGTAAGACACTGGCGTTCACTTTGACTCGCGACTACAAAATGAAATCCAAAATATTTTGGTAACATCACCTCAGCCAGAAACAAGTTGTGCAATACTACGTCATGGTATGAACACCTCGAAAGATTCTTAGAAAAAATTCCTTCTTGTTTACAACAGCCAAGTCGGAGGCCCAGTCAGGGTAGGGAAACGAAAATCTGCAGAAAATTCTATGTGTTTGTTTCAAGTTAGGATAAACAACTTCGGATCGGGGCCTCTCTTTTGCAAGAAGCTTTTTCTTGGAAAACAAAATTCCAATCGATTGACCTAAGAAAAAATCACGCGATCAACAAACTACGTAACGCAGATCCCCTATAAATACGAAAAGCTACCGATTCACAAGTGTGATAGGGAGTTCTTTACGAGAATTCATTACCGTAGTTAGTTATAGGCCGTTTTTTAAAATAGTTAGTTTTTTACGAAAGTTCGAAAGCGAGTTAATTCTTCCATAGAGTTATATCCTAAAGTCACTCAAGTTACTAGTTAGCCGTTAGATAAGAGTCAGTTCGTAAAATACGGAAAATTTTATCATACTGATTGTCGAGAATTTCCAGAAGTGATCTGAGATTGTGGCCGTGTTGCCTAAATTAAACAAAGTGAGTGTTGTACCTAAAATTAAGTGTAATCCGTGGGTGGCTTCCTGTTTTACTATTTTTTTTTTATTATTCTTAGTGACATACAAATTTAAATGTGCAAAATTTTGTATATTGTTTACTCGCTGGTTCTGTGAACACATTATTTTACTTTCACGAATCTGTAAATATATCCAGTTTATTTCAATCAGAAATCTAGTTGTGTTTTATTGTAAGTACTCTAGGACCGACCTTTCTCCCATTCAGAAGTTGCAGTTGCCTCTACTCCTGGATTATCTAAAATAGAGACAGGTCAGGGGTGGCGCACTACAAGGACTACATTTTATCCAGCGAGGGAATGTCTTTTTTTAAAAAGAAACTATGAACTTTTCACCTTATTATCCGCATTAAAACGTCATCCAGCTCAAGTTTCGGTCGTCCTGGAAAAGATTTTGGAGCCAACACTTTTTTCTTCTTTTAAAAGTTTATATATTGTTGTTTTCACAACGTTAAGCATATCTGCTGTAAATTGCACTGCATTGTCAACACTCAAATCCGCATTTTTACTGTTAATACAATCGTAGCAGTTAAGAATTAATTTTTTTTCATTTACTGTACATGGACCGACTCTAGGGCGTTTAGGCAATTGTTGAAAATTCTCCATGTTTGATTGAAAAAACACTGACACTTCACACTTTGACTAGTTTCACTGAGAAACAAGCACCCAAGGTAGGTATGTTAAGATATAAATAGGTATATTATTCCAATAGAGGCACCCATTAAAGCATAGTAACCACATAAGAATTAGCGAACAGGTAACCAGGATTAGGCACAAAAAAAAGGAATAATATGATTAGAGCAGAAACGGAATAAGTACCTAGACTCTAATTAGTTTTGATAAATATGCTTTCTAAAATTCAATTCCATTCCATTCCAAATATATATTTGAAGACAAAACTTGAATTTAATGTCGATACTTTTACTAATTCTGCACAAATTTAAAAATTCAGGCCTATTTAAATCTATTTATGCCGAAAAATCTTGCAGTCTCATGGAAAAGACGGTTTTGATTGATTTATTACTTCGCATAATTTAAAGATAGACTATTCGGAAGTAACCTAAGCCGAGACACGCTTTACATCTATTTGTTAACATAATTTTATTGTAAAAAGTATGCATTAAAGCAACATTTTCAAGGGACATAAAAAAGTATAGGTATTCCGACAAATCTTAGACTGCTACATACTTTTACAAGCAGTGATGTATTTGAAAATTGATTTTTGAAAAAGGTTTACACTTGTCTGATCTCACGTAATAGGTTACATAAAAAGGGATAATGGGATGCTCCACATGGGGCAAACTATTTTCGTAACTGAACATATTTTATAACCAGTCTATGAAATAGTTTGAGGCCGAAACTTTGTGTCTTTGTTTGCTCTTTCTTTATGAACTCCTTTTCGTAAAGTTATTAAGCGAAGTGGTCTTGTGTACTTATTTTAAACTGTTCTTTAAAACCAATTTTCTTTAATGTAATTTTTGGATGCTGCACAGCAAGTTATCCTCTTTATTTTCCTTAGATTTCTTGGAAATCGTATTTTCGTTTTCAGTTGTTTACGACGATTCTTTTATAATAGTATTTATAAAAAAAAGCGGAAAGGCTCAGATATGTAGGTATATCTAACGTTGGTTTTGCAATAGAATAATAAAAGGATAAGACTAAAACTTCTAAATAACTTTAATCACATAATACCACAACTGTAACTAATCAGAAGCTGAGCAGATATTGCCTTTCTCTTGCAAGAAGTTTAAGCGATGTGTTGCTATGCGTAAGGAGTTTTCTAAATTAGTATCTATAACCTCTGATCTGTTTTTTGATTTCGTGAACCTCATTTTTGAAAAGACTTGCTCACATCAATAAGTACTGCCTCCAAAGAAAGGTATCATTTTACAAATAAAATTAATTAAATTCGGCTATATATCGTTGTCAATTTCTGTATTACTACTTGAAGACCCGGACTTATTTTAGGACCAGATATTCTTTCACATTTTTAAAATAAATAGAACTTGACTACCCCAACTGCTATACTTCCCAACTGATTTTAACGCAGCCGCAACAAACACAGCTGCTTCTCTGTATACAGGGTGGCGCACCCTATACGACACGGTATTTTAGTCGAAAACGTTTCAATTTTAAAATGTTCTTTTTATTCGAGTAAATGCAGGATGTTTGTGGGCACAATTTAAAATTATTTTGAAGTGTACACGGTTGTGTATTTTTTTCTATATACCCTAGAGCCAGAGTCTCAATTTATCCAGGCAGGCAGGCTAGCAGGTAGACCACATTAGCACAATATATACATATAGCCAATATACAGGGTGAGGATTTTAAAGTGTTACAACGCAATATCTGAAAAACGGCTATAAATATTGTAGTCAAATTTTGGGACGTGGATAGAGAGGTTGGGGGACAAATTTTAAAATATTTTTGATATTTACCCCCCCTCCAGATTTGATGTGGCTAGTGACAAATTTGAAATGTCAAATGGAAAGGTATTTTTTTTTTGATAATTCGATTCCTCGTCAATAACTACGTAAGTGAGCAGAAAATTGTTACATTTGCTCTACTAGTTGCTTAGTTACGAATTTTTCAATAAATAAAATAGGAATACTTAAAACTACACATTTTAAATCATGACACCTATGATTATTGTTTATCCAAACCTTTAATTATGTTGTATCCTAGGAAACCACTTTTGACTTTGACAAGTAGTGATAATCTGATAAAGTTCATTATTCAGTGCAATTATGGAACAATCTTATGACATTGAAATAGACATGTTGTTAATTCTGGGAGAATGTAGAAAAAACTACCGGGAAGCGGCGCAATTGTGGACTGTTAGGTTTCCCGCCATTCAAAAATCTCATATGGCATTTAAGCGATTAGAAGATCGAGGCCGCAGCACGGGAATCCTAAAAAATAAGAACAGAGTTAGAAGACAAACAAAAACTAATGACGATATGGCCGTTGGAGTGTTGGGTGTAATAGCTGTAAATCCTCATGTTGGTTCAAGGGAACTTGCTCGTGATTCAGGAATGTGCCAAAAATCGGTACTGGCTATTTTACACAAGCACAATTTTCACCCTTACCACATAACTATTCATCAGGAATTGTATGGCCAAGACTTTCAAAATAGGATTACATTTTGTACGTGGTTACAAACTTTAATTCACGAAAACAATGCATTTTTAAGAAAGATAGTATTTTCTGACGAAGCTACATTTACCAATTGTGGTCAGGTAATTATTTAAATCAATATGGATTAATGTAACTTTTAATAATCAAAAATATGTAATCCACTACTTGATGGGTGTACATAAATAAATACATATCTAAACACCCGTTAACGGGTGTTTAGAGAATATTCACATACATTTAGATTTATTTTTAATTTTATACTGATTCAATCAATTTTGCTTTTCTTAATTTAAGGTCAACCGGCACAATTTACACTATTGGGCACCTCAAAATCCTCACTGGATGAGATTTCTGCCAAACCAACATCCTTGGTCGGTTAATACCTGGTGTGGCATAGTCGGAGATAGAGTCATTGGACCACATTTTTTTGACCGTCACCTAAATGGAGAAATGTATAATAATTTTTTACAAACCGATTTGCCACAACTTCTGAATAATAATGGAAATCAACAAGAACTATGGTTTCAGCAAGATGGTGCTCCGCCACATTTTGCCCGACAAGCTCGAGATACACTAAATGAAATGTTTGGAAACAGATGGATTGGTCGTGGTGGTCCTGTAAATTGGCCTGCAAGGTCACCAGATTTAACCCCATTAGATTTTTTCTTGTGGGGATTTATAAAAGAGAAAGTTATGGCTACACCACCGACCACACCAGAAAACATGAAAGATCGTATTCAACAAGCATGTAATTTAGTAACGCCTCAAATGTTAACTCGCGTGCGCAACTCATGTCAAAAAAGAATTGCAAAATGTTTAGAAATGGATGGGGGTCATTTCGAACACCTTTTGAAGCATGATCGTCGTTAGATTTTTTAAGGAATTATCATTTTTAAGTATTCCTATTTTATTTATTGAAAAATTCGTAACTAAGCAACTAGTAGAGCAAATGTAACAATTTTCTGCTCACTTACGTAGTTATTGACGAGGAATCGAATTATCAAAAAAAAAAATACCTTTCCATTTGACATTTCAAATTTGTCACTAGCCACATCAAATCTGGAGGGGGGGTAAATATCAAAAATATTTTAAAATTTGTCCCCCAACCTCCCTATCCACGTCCCAAAATTTGACTAAAATATTTATAGCCGTTTTTCAGATATTGCGTTGTAACACTTTAAAATCCTCACCCTGTATTGCTGATACCGTGTTACAGAAATATCCTCAGTATGCGGCATTTTTGCGGAAGCTTTAGGTCTGCGCAGTTCGCGGGTACCTCAGGTCCGGCCTTAAACTTATTTAATTTAACTACAGTACTGATTCATAAGAAATTATAGTAAATCTTGGTATAAAATGGAATATAAGACGATGTAAGAAATTCAGTTTCTTGAAGAAGCAATACACCGCAAAATTTCAGGACTTCCGTATTTTGGAGTGTAGCGTGAAATAGCGCCGCAAGCGAAACATTTTTGGGTGCCACGCCTTTTTTCTATGGTGGTGCTTGGCTTTCAAGTAAGAAAAATAAAAAACACAACAGAAAATCACAAAAGCAGCCAGACTCGTTTCAATTTTTATATAATTTTACCTATCTTAAGTAGTGATGAGTTAACATTTCTTGTAAACAGGTAGTTAGACGATCCGAGCTTAGAGGTGTGTAGTTCGGGAACGAACTAGTTCAAAAGATCGAATCTGATAACTGAACTAAAATATTCAATCAGTAATTCTTTAAAGATTGAATCAACGCGAACTAAAGCCTTGTACTATACGCAAAACGCGAACGAGAGCGAGAGGACCGTGAAGCAGATCCTGAACTACCCGAAGCCTGAAGACCGACCGATTGTATCGGCTGTCGGACAGGTGGACTGCTGCCTCACGTACAACTTGTCCAAGATAGCGTGAGATATAACAATATCAAATATGTACCCTTCACTCGATGCGCCGTGGCTAGAGACAAAATTTGTCATATTTATCGAGACTTTCATAGGGTAAAGAACGGCATAGTTGCACTGTACTCTCCATGAAGCACCATGCTTTTTTTTTATTTATTTACTAGGTTTCATTGTTATTTATAATGTTACTTTGAAATATTTCCCTAATTATTTCTCTTGCTTCAGTGTGCGTGTGCGAGTATAAATCAGTGAACTAAACGAACTAGTCTTTTGAACTATTCCCTTTATTGAACGAGATCGAAAGATTGAAATCGACAAAGTGAACTAAACTTTCCAGCACTACCCGAGCTACGCTCGCTTGAGGGGGGGGCTGCAGCCCGGTAGCCCCCCCCCTGGTTGCGCCACTGTGAGCAACACCATATTCTCATTACGAACTTACACTAAAAGGCACTACACTCACTATAACCTAAATGGGTAACCCTACATTATAAAAGTCTAATCTGGTAATCAGTTTTTAACGAAAGTTCTACAACATCCAATAAAAAATTGAATATAACGCCAAGCACTCACTGTAAATAAAGAATAAAGAGAGGACCGGCTCTGGACAACATAAACATCCATTTTAGGGGAATCTAAAGAACATCGTAGAAACTCGACTGCGCGAGTAAAGCTTCCGCGAAACGAATTTTCAAGGTGCATACCGGGAACATTTTTAGATTGCTCGACCTCTGACAATAACGCCTGCATAATTCTTGCAGCATGCGACCTTATATTTAATACCTATGAATTAGGCATATAACGTTGTTGGAGGATTTCGGTAACGTATTGGTCCGCTGACAACTGGTCTATAAAAATAAGGTACCTACGTTTTATCTAGCTAGTTTCCAAATCCAGTCGCCCACCACACATTCTGTTTAAAACTATTCAGTTTGACATGACCCCATGCTTCTTGTATACCACTTAACACTTTACATACCTTGCGTTTTTAAACAATATAATATAATCTTTCAAACGGCAAGAAAATTTTGAATATTGATTTATTATAAAGAAAAATATCGCAGATTAAATTTGACCTAAGTTTTTGAATATTCCATAAAATTTGAACAGAGTGTATAAACAATTACACATGTTTATATTTTGGCAAATGCTAGATGGAAAGATAAAAAAATACCACAAATCACAAAATTGCTAGAGAACATGCCTATCATAATTTAATAAGTTGTGTCAGATAAGCAGAGGTAATATTATCATGATTCATGAATATCGAACCAGTCTGGTGCACAATATTTTTGCAAATAAGAAAAATTATATCTACCAAAAGTAATTAATGGGGCAATTCGGGCCTTGAACATGCAAACTCAAGTTCGCACACAAACTTTAAAGTCGTAATGTGCCAAGATAGATTTATATTATATTGAATTATAGTCACCGACACCGGCTCGTTTGTCTCACGGGACTAAAGGCCCTATTTTAGTTGTTTAAAATGTCAATCACACATGCCGTCTCGATGTTTATTGGTATAATATGGGAGCAAATGCTACGGATCTTAGTTGGAAAGGGAGAGAAACTTCGAACGAAAAATTGATTCTTAATAAATACTATGTTGTGCACGTCTATGGGCTATTATTCAGAACAAGCTGAGGAAGTAAGATTTAAGGAAGTCAGAAATAATAAATCGTTTTTAAATTACTTGATAAGGTTAAAACGAACCGTAGATTTTCACGGGATTATATATAAATAAGTAATCGATAAACGTTCATAAAACCCAAAATAACTTTCCTGAAAGTTATCTTTAACCGTTGCTGGAAAATTGGATGAACAGCAATTACTAAAGTTCGGCTTCCAAGGGACTAGGCAGCAAAGTAAGCTTTTTATGATCTATTAGGTATCAGAGTTGGAGACATTTGTATCCATCCCTCTTCAAGACCCTAATCTTGTCTTAATATTGCATTAGTTCAGGTTAGTTTAGTTAGTTAACTAAGTAGGACAAAGCATACAGCATTTATAGTGTTACTCTCTGTGGGTATTAAATATTTTTATGACATAACATAACATTTTTTATATTTAGATGAAGCTACATTTTTCTGTAGGTAAATCTGCTTTATTCCTTAGTCACATAGTTGTACTTGTTCATTGCATTCTCAAACAAGTCCCTATTACCATGCACAAAAAGAAAACAATCTAATGTATTCATACTCACTAGTGTTAATAATTTCTTACCAATAAAATCCGGTTCACATCACATCTTCTGCAGTATCAAAATTCTCTCTACTTATGTGGAATTACCCCAAAATATAAGACCAATCAAACTTCTCGCTGCAAACAATATACTCGTGTTATAAAAACTGTTAAAAAATAACTCACATAAATAGGAGCCTAAAAACATGTAAAACATGTTGAGCAAACACTTTTATTAAATTTCTCACAGATTACAGAAATATCAACTCAAAAATATACAGGGTGTCCGGAAAATACGTGTACAACGTTTGACGACAGACTCCTGACGTCAAAATAGGTCGATCTAAGCCGACTTAGTTATATCCAAAATTGTCTCGACTTGCCGGTAAAGGGCGTCAAAAATTTGTAAAAATATTGGTTTTTTCTAAGTTACGTGAAAACTGCTAATCGATTTTAATGATTTTTAGTATGTAGACTAATACTATAAAATGACGTTTTCTAGTAGTATAGTCACCGGCTGTAAATAAGTGAAAGTGTTAAAAAAGTGATATAATATGTCAACATTTCTCCCGATTTTTTATATCAACAGCGTTATGACAACCCAGATATTTTTGTCGAGTGACTGGATGTATTTGGAAGCTATTTAACCTCTTGAATATTTTTCGTTGGATGAGCTGTTTTGCCAGAAAAAAAAAATTACAATAACCTGCATACATCAATTATTAACATTAGTAATAAAATTAAAATCAAATTACCTGTAACAATAATTTTTTTAGTGACCTTGTTGCTATGGCATTTAATAATTTGACAATTTTTATTGACAAATTGTCACCAGTCTATGAAATTGACTAAAGTATACGATCAACATTCTTGAATTACAAGTTCATTTTACCATTAAACATGGAAAATTATACGAACTCTGAGAAGGTTGACATGCTCCTGGTATACGGGTTTTGTCAAGGAAATGGGCGTCAGAGTGTTAGGGTTTACATGAAGAGATTTCCTAACCGTCGAATACCAAACCACTAAGCATTTGCCAATATCGAGCGTCATCTTCGGGAAACGGGCAACTTTGAGAAAAATTTTGAAAGCAGGGGTCGTATGCTAACAACTCGAACTGTGGAAACAAAAGAGAACATTCTGGAAAGAGTCGAAGAAGAACCAAGTACCAGTACCCGTCGCTTAAAACGTGAGTTACATGTTCGTAAAACGATTGTCAATGAGGTTTTAAAAGAACAGTTGTTACATCGGATCCATATCACGTGCAAAAAGTCCAGGAACTTTTACCGACTGATCCCCCCCATGCGGCTTACATTTTGTCAATTTAGTAGAAACAAAAGAATCCGTGATCCAAATTTTTGTAGAAAAATATTGTTTACTGACGAGGCGTGATTTACAATATCTGGAGTAACCAATCTGCACAACGAACATATTTATTCCGATCAAAATCCACATGCCATTAAAGTTGCACATCATCAGCATCAATTTAAATCAAATATTTGGGCAGGTATTATTGATCGCTACCTTATTGGTCCTATTGTTATTCCAGACCGGTTAGATGGAAATATTTATTTAATTTTTTTGCAAGACACATTACCAATTCTTCTGGAAAGTTTGCCCCTTTTACTTCGGAGGAAAATTTGTGAAGAACAGAAGTTTACAAGACTCCGGTAAACACACGCTATGATTTATTGACGCTGATTTTAAATGCAGGCAACCATTTTAATAACCCCGAGACATTAAATAGGGTCCAATATCATTTTTTAAGGAGTGTTAATAAGTGTATTCAGCAAGATGGCGGTCATTTTACACATTTGCTTAAGTAATGTTTTCGTTTTACTTACTTTCTTACAATATTTTTAATACATACTTCCAACTCTGTTGTACTTTGTTTTATTATTACTGTTAATAATTGATGTATGCAGGTAATTGTAAATATTCTTTTTCTGGCGAAACAGCTCATCCAACGAAAAATATTGAAGAGGTAAAATAGCTTCCAAATACATCCAGTAACTCGACAAAAATATCTAGGTTGTCATAACGCCGTTGACATAAAAAATCAGGAGAAATGTTGACGTATTATATTACTTTTATAACACTTCCACTTATTTACAGCCGGTGACTATACTACTAGAAAACGTCATTTTATAGTATTAGTCTACATACTAAAAATCATTAAAATCGATTAGCAGGTTTTCACGTAATTTGGGAAAAACTAATATTTTTACAAATATTTGACACCCTTTACCGGCTAAACGAGACAATTTTGCATAAAACTAAGTCGGCTTAGATCGACCTATTTTGACGTCAGGAGTCTGTCGTCAAACGTTGTACACGTATTTTCCGGACACTCTGTATATTATCTAGTAGCAGAAAAAAAGGGGAAATAAACACAATGTAAGTACCTGTAGGATATTATTTAAAAATTAACTTTTCTTCCCTTGCGTGATGCAAACTCATCCACATTGCCATTGTAATCGGGTTGCCTTCCTTTTTTTACCCATAGTCGACTTAAAATATGTTTTAATAAGTTTAAAAAAATATAATAAAAATAAAAATACCTTCACATATTTCGTCAGCAAAAACTGAATAATTTTTAATGGTTTCTACATAAAAGTATTTAATTACCTCACTCCGTTTAGAAATTAAATTAAATAAGTTACTTTTTGCTTACATAGGTACTATTATTTGTTCATTATTAACATAAAAAGTGAAGTGAAATTTTTCTATTACGCCAAAATACTTATGGAAAAAATCAGATCCTATTACTTTATTACTCCCTGACAATTATCCCCAAAACTGTCTGTCTACCAGCAAAAATGTAGGGCGCACATTCACCTCGTTTACGTTTAAACATAATAATATGTTTGCTGAGCCTTGCGAATTTATATACCCAGAAATACCGCTAATTTTAATTGTTTGTGAAAAATCAATCTTTTGAACTTTATTTACATGTTCTTTAAAAATTACACTAACTGATGCCGCTGTGTCTAATAAAAGATTAATAAATACATATGCGAGATGTTACACGTGGCGACATCTCGTAGCAATCGAGCTATCCACCCAACCAGACCAGCGAGGTCTTAGAGAAGACCAAACGCTGGAATGGATCCCGCATAAGCAGGTATCTAATGTTTAATGTTATTAATTTATACATTATGTGTTGAAAACACTGTAAGGTCCCTTTTCTTTTCGTCAGACTCTATAGCCTTGCCGATGAGCCGTAATACGGCAAAACGCGTCCAAGGATTGGGTCTGACGGAAAGAAAAGGGAAAAACATCTTTCTTTAAAAGATTAATACTATTTTTCCCATATTTTACTGTTATAAAAATTAGTTAATTTCAACTAAATAATTTCTGGTTATCTCTATTGACCTCGAAAAAACGCACTTTGCTCAGGTTGTGAATTTGTGTCTAAATTTGCGTTATCGTTCCGTGAATCTAAATTTAGAATGAAATACCCGCGATGAGTATTATTGCCCCTTCGATTAAAATTTTGTGGATTGAATGAATTAGCACCCATTTGGAAAAATTGATTTTGAGGGTTGTTGGCATTAAGCTGACTTCGGGTACGATTAAAATGATTTCTATTATAAGTATTATTAATATTACCTCTATTAAAGTTAAAGTTTTTTTTATACTATTGGAGCCTCTATAATAAGAATGTGAATTCGTTCGCCTTTGGAACATTGTCCTAGAGTTACCTAAAGACAATTCTTCGTCTCTTGCGTCATTTAAATGTAAATAGTTTCGTGCGTTAATAATTGTTCTTAAATCGTGGTTATTTAATCCGTTTGCAAATGAATTAATTGCAATTTTCTCATTAACAGGTCGTAAAAAGGTTACATGTTGTTCATTACCGTCGGTTTGGATTAAAGTAAGATCAACTAATAGCTCTTCGCAGGGGCCCCATGCCATAGTGCTAACACAGTAACTGGGTATTTGAATGAAGTATTTCCGCACCGTTGGATAGGCAGACTTTCAAATATTCCTTGGCCAGCCAGGTCGCCTGACATAACACCCCTGGACTTATTTTTATGGGGCCGATTAAAAGAAATGGTGTATGGGCATAGACCTTTTCAGGATATTGACCATCTTGAAGCAGTAATAACAAACTGTGTCCAAGAAATCACTCCCAATATGATACGGGTGACAGTAAGAAAAATTACAAGGCGCACTATAGTTTGAATGGAAAAAGAAGGGGGGAGGGGGGCATGTGGAGACATAATTTTTCACTTTAAATTATTTGTTTTTAGATCACTTTTATCATGTAATTGCTAAAATATGTTTATTATTCACATTTACAATTTATTTTTGCTCTAAGGAAATTAAATGTTTTTAATATCTCTGATAGGTAGAGAGGTTGATTTAAGAACATGAAATAATCTCGCATTATTCTTTTACGTAATTGGTTTCCAACAAGAGCTAATAATTGGCAAATTAAAATATTTTAACGAAAAGTTGTATCTGACCACGTTTTTCTTATAACAATTTGCTATAATATAAAAATTGAGGGTACTTCCATCTTAACGTAATTCTGTATTTCTATATTTTCTTGCCGCCCTGTACATGGTATCTTAAGTTTTGATATGTTAATGTTATTTGCGCATCAAGCAGAACTTTTTATAAAGAATAACTTTTTTTCGTAAAATCAACAATAAAGAAAATTCCCATGTGTCTAGAACTTTTCTGGACACGCTGTATATTAAAAACGATGAATTTTGGACCACATGTTTATACGACTTTTTTTATGAAATTGGCTTAAAAAAATGCTCTGAACTTTTTTGTACTTACTTAGAAAACACCCTGTATAAAAAGGGCTTCTTCATTTGTTTATTGCGAAAACTTTGTATGTTTTGATGTTAGAGATTCCCCTAAAATTACATCTGTACGAGAGGGTCGTAAAATTCAATCTTAGGATAGTCCGGTGTTTCTTTTAAGACGGCTATCCATTATCCCGCCGGTACTTAATTCTTAGGGCTTTTAATTAGAAATCCTTTTTCGATAAATTATCAAGATATTTATTTCACTCCATTTTCATTTTAAAAACCTGGTAAATTATTTCTTGTGATTTTGACTACAGATCAGACTTAGCTAAACCAACCCGTATTTCAAGCTAAATGAAACATATAAAACTTCATGAAAGCTTATAATAAATAAACTGTTTCGGAATGACTCTATTAAACTTAGTAGTCCCTTTTCAAATTAATCCCCGATTTCAAATAAATTGTTACCACCAAAAAAAGGACATTTATATTCATTAGTAAGAAAAATACAGTTGCTCAGCTTTTATCACTAATTCGGACCTCGAAAAAAAAAGGTAAAAGTCTCCCTTGAACACCACATATTATAGGCTCTGTCAACTGACCCTGCCGTGCCTTGGAGCTTTCAGGATTCGAAAGGCTCTTAATTAAATTACACTGGGCTATACTACCATCATTGAGGTGAGTATTGTTTACCCTCAAGTAATGTACATTTGTTTTATATGTTTGAGTAAGTAAAGTAAAGTACGTTAAAGTATTTTAGGGGTGGTTCCCTAGGATATTCTTATAAAAAAGATTCCTATAAACCTATATCCGCAAATGTCCCAATTTTAGGATTAAATTAAATTAAATTTCTTAAAGAAGAAAACGATTTTTGATAATATTTTAAAAACCTTTAATGTATTTTAGGCATTGAACAAAATATAGGAAAAGCAAATAAGTCCTAGCAGTACTTTAAAAATTTAAGAAAAAGTAAATACTAACAATGGTGGAGCGGCATGCAACAAGACATAATTTTATTTTTTTCTCAAAAACAGGTCATCCTATCAAAAAATGAGAAGTTATATATTGTATGTATTTTTAGTTGTTAGTATCTAAAAAGCTCTAAAATTAACAAAAAAGCAGTGACAGTAACATCGATTTTCTATATAAACCCAACATGCTTACACGTATCTACGCCCTTGGCAAAATCAAAAAGTTTTAAATAGTCCTAACATGTATCACTTTTTAGTTTTAGCAAATTTCACAAAATTAATATTTAAGGGTTGCTAAAATATTATCAAATATCGTTGTATCTAAAAATTGGGGCATTTGCGGACATAGGTCTATAGGAACTTCTTTTCTTAGAATATTCTAGGGAACTATCCCCTAAAATATTTGCACGTACCTAAAGACCACCCTGTATATCCAGACGTATCGGCCTACAAATGTAATAATTTCAAAGTATTACTAGTACACTAACTATTATTGTCCACAATGTTGTATATTCTGACTATGACTGATGGTTCTCTAATTGAGACTAATAATACTATACAGGGTGTTATTTAAGTACATACGTGACCAAACTTCAAGGGATGATTCTTTGAGTGATTCTAAGACGAGAAGTTTATATAAACATAGATCCGATAATGCTTCATTTTCAAGATACAGCGTGTCAAACTTAAAAAAAATCGTTTTTACGGAAATTTAAGAGATGAATTTCGTTTAATTTTAATCGCTTAATCATAAATAAAAATCACTTTATTCCATGTCCATGGACAACAATAAAAACAGTTTATAATTATTTATAAAACCCAAAATTTTTCTTATTGATTGCAATAAAGTGATTTTTATGTTTTTTCTCAAAAACAAAGCAAGATACGAAAGAAACTTTAAAAGTAAAAAAGTTGTAGTTTCAATTGCCTAATGCGAAAAAAATACAAAAATTGCAATGAAAACAATGGCGCACATTTTTCTTGTCAAAAGTCTTAGTTAAGCTGCCTTCCGGGACGCCTCTGGACTTAAAATTTTTAATCTAGTTAGGGCTAAATTACTATCCTAAATAAGCCTGCCATATTTCAATAAAATCGGCTAAATGATTATTAACAAATTTACGAAAGAACGACTTTTTTTTTAAATAGTTCGACACTTTGTATCTTGAAAATACCCTGTATAACTATATAATAGTTACGTAATGACAAGACTGTTTCAACTGTTCGTATCCATGATGCTTAACTAGCCTATCATAGTATTTATACATTATACAACACACAATGGTTGTTTTCCTGGTGTTGAAATTCTCATTTCCAGTAGTTCTGGACAAATGAAGGTTGTAATGAAAGTAAAACTGGTCGATAAAAGTGCTGCAATCATTTAATTTCACTGATTAGCCCAACTCGTAGAAAAAAAAACATCAAGTAAACGAAATGCCGAGCAGTCTCGTTTAGTCTGGAGATTTTCAGCATCGGTTGAGGGAGCCGTAGTAATTAAATTAAATTCGGCCACATTACATCCTCATGGAGGGCTGTATTGTTTCGGTCTAAAGTATTGCGTGATTCTGGCCATGGGAGAAAGCCATATGTCTGGTTTCAGTTTCCGGGGTAATTGCAGCGTTACAAATTAAGGCAAGAAATGCAGGGTAATTGGAAATATGTTGTATTGTATAAGGAATAAGTTTTAAACGATTTCAACAAAAGAACGACCGCATGCTAGTAGCAAGTTTATGTCTTATCGAAACAACTTCTCAGACACCTATTAAGTCGAATGTCTTTTAAGGCATGACGTAAGCCTACTAACGCACTATCTACTTTATTAGTAAAACTCTAGTTACACACACTATATTGTTAAAAGCCAAGCATTGCGTAAGAACAGTTACGTAATAATATTACGTAACAGTTCCGCAATCACATTGACCGTGAGCTGTCAAAATCGTAAAAATTTTCAATGGATTTTGCGCAAAGTTGGCAGTGCAATGTAAACGCTAACGTTCGTACCGTAATTTTCAAAATCGTGTGTAATAGGCTTCTTACCACTCTCAACTGTCCATCGGATTATGAAAAAGGTCCCAATTTTATGGATTAGGCACAGTGGCGACGCCAGGAGGGGGGGGGCAGAGAGGGCCCGGGTCCCTTCTGAAATTTAGCCGGCCCCCCCTGTAATGTCAAAAGTCGCATGAAAAAAGCCTACAGCGTACTGCAATAATTACGAATAGCAGCACCCATTCGACTAATTTACTAAATCACACAAGATTCTAGCGGTATCTATTTTAAGTATTGAAAAAGAACGCATTAAAAATATTAATCTTGACAAAATTGTTGATATTTTTGCTAAGAATCATAATAACAGAAGAATCTTACTGCTTTAGGTTTCGGTAAAATATTTATTTATTTATTTAATAAT
Source organism: Polydrusus tereticollis (assembly GCA_963920685.1). Lineage (NCBI taxonomy): Eukaryota > Metazoa > Arthropoda > Insecta > Coleoptera > Curculionidae > Polydrusus > Polydrusus tereticollis. Next base: position 142,930,971 of record OY987328.1, read on the forward strand.
TTACGGGCTGTAGCCCATTTCTACAAAAAAAATTTTAAGTAACAAGACTTAAAACTAAGTAAAGTTAAAATTACAAGAGTAATAATTTAAAATAGCTAAAATATAACATATAAACATATTAGGTACATCTCAACATAAAGTTTTTTTAAAAAAACAAAAATATTGTACAATAATTGATATTAATAATTACAAGAATCAAACCATATCACAGAGGAGTAGTAATATTCAGTCTCAGATGTCTTTGAAATTCCGAATATTTTTTTTATTTGGAAATGTCTTGTATATACGTTGATGTTTTTTTGTAATGTTTCAATATAATATAATTTAAATGTTTATTATTACCTTAACCTATATCTACCTACTTCTCTGCTTCTTATTACCTTAATCAATGAATCTCAATATACCAAAAAAGGGTACCAAAGCAAAGCAATGAAGTAAAAACAAGTGCCCTCCCTAAATTTTTCTGGCCCAGTCTGGCCCCCTCTAACACAAAACCCTGGTGTAATCCCGAAACTGAATATATTTTCCAAACAATAATGATATTATATATTTACGTTATGTTCGAAAAACAAAAACAGACTAAACCCTCTCTCATTTATAAATCTACATTTTGTAAACACTCTCGTGGTGAGTCAGCTGCCCTTGTGTGATGTAATTGCTGCCGCATGGACCACATTTGACGTACGGTAGGTATCCTAAAGTAAGCTTATATAAACAAAAACCAAAAAAAAAAGGGTATTCATTTTTGCAAATAATATACACGGGTTTGAAAGAAAAATTTTAATTATATATAAAACATTATAATTTGTAACAGTTATGTAAGAGGATCTGACGCACCGAATGACGATATTGGCGTTGTTGCCAGCTTTTTAGTTTGTCTGGAATTCGAACGAATTTTATATTTTTAAATGTAACACCCTGTATATTTTTTCATTTATAGTTTTTACATTAGATTTGTTACACTTTTGGTATAACATACTTTGTTCCTAATATCAGTAGTTTTCGAAATAACGAGTACAATTTAGAAAAAATATATTTTTTATATTAAATGTTCAAACTGTTTTCCCTGTACATCTTGACAGTATGCTAATTGAAAATAAAATTTTTCAATTGTGTTGTAAATCATTTCTGGCGTTCGACGCTGCAAATCGTTCAAATCTGGAGGTTTTGTGGTATAAACTCTGTTCTTCAATGTCCCCATAAGAAGTAGTCGTTACCGCGTCTACCGATCCACCTATTCGGAAAAGTGTTGTTTAAAAATTTGCGCACGTTTCGACCAAAATAGGGAGGAGCTGCGTCCTGTTGGAAGAATGTACTTGCATGATTTGGACCCATTACATTTCGTATAGTAGGCACTATTTGCGTTTCCAAGAGCTCAAGGTAAAGTTGTGATGTCAAATTTCCATCAATAAAAATGAACCGATCTTGTGGTTAACCATAAGCCCCACACATTCAATTTTCCAGGGCGTTGTGTATGACCTTCTCTCGTCCAGTGGGGATTTTCGTTTGCCCAAAACCTACAGTTGTGTCTTTTGACTTTACCATTTAACGTGTGGTTGCCATTTAAAAATATTCAAAATGGCGTCCTATCTGTCACTTTTTGACATCTGTCGTATTTGATCATAGCGTCAATAAGCTTGACCTCGGGAAATTTTGTTACCGTGAAAAAAATTGGGGTTTTCAGCTTAAAACGTCTACTTATTAAAGGGCTGAGACAATTAGGAGACAAAATCGATGAAGGCAATTTAGGAACCCCCGTATTTCCGAAACGGTTGAAAATAAATCTCAACAACTATATCTTTTTGAAATCGGATCGCGAATTTACATGGTGTGGTTTTTGATGAGGGTTGCTATTTAAAAAAATTCAAAATGGCGTCGTATCTGTCACTTTTTGACATAGGTCGTATTTGATTATAACGTAAATAGCTCGGCCACGGGAGATTATGTTATTGTGAAAAGTATTAGGGTTTTCAGCTTAAAAGGTCTATTTATTAAAGGGGTGAGACACTTAAAAGACAAAATCGATGAAGGCAACTTAGGAAGTATCAACAACTATTGGTTTTTGAAATCGGATCGCAAAATGCTAAAGTCGAAACTAGTACAACACATGCATTAAGAAATTTAATTTAATTCATCGTCATTTTATGTATTTTTATAACCCTTGTTTTCTACCCTAGAGGGGCAAATAAAGTTATTTGGTGGTAAAGACAGACCTTTATTTCTACTTAAAAGAAAAGTTTTGCGCGTATTCCAGTGAATAGTTAACAACAGCTAACTTTTATATTTTTTATGAACAAGATATGCAGTCTCCAAAATGACATACAGCAAAGAATCAATATCGCATGCTTTATAAATAGTGTGCGACAAGAATCTCTAACTTTGGCGCTACACATATGTCTCTTTTATAGAACAATCCGAGAGTAAAATGAATATTGGTAGCGTGCATCCCCAAAACAGATTCCATAGTGAAGCTAGGACTCTATTAGTGCATCATCCTAAGAGCATGACAGTTGGAAGAAATTTAAACGTTAATTAGCATCTAGAGTGTAGTTGGAGATAAAAGTTGTAGGAATCTAACTAAATCACCAGAATCTTTTCTAAGAAAAAAAAACAATTGGGTTACGCCAATGCGTATTTTTAGCCATTCCATATATTTTTGAAATGGCACACTCTGTATATTACGGAAATTTTCTGATAGGGTTTGAAGAAATTATATACAGTTGGAACCAAATGGAAAACACTTTTATTATTTTATTATTAAATTTAAGAAAAAACTTATTCTTCATTAAAAGTACTGCATGGTCTAAAACCTAAAATGAAATATTCAGATATCAAATTTTTGCAGTCGTATACGAGGTTTGTCAAAAAATATGAATTTTGTTTAAGAAAAAGTTGATCAGAATTGAAAACTCCATTTAATTATGAAATTATATCCATAAAAGTTCTGTTATATTTTACAAATTTTTTTTACATAATTTTGCTTCTATTTGAAAACATAAATTAATTTCAATTGTGTAAATTTGAATACCGACATTTGTCTGTTTTGTTTATTAAAATTTAAATACGTAATAAATGCATAACAATAATTTATTTTGAAAATAGGAAAATACATATAAATTAGTTGTGTAACTAACATAACAATAACAGAAATAAATTAAATTAAATTTTAACTCATTCCACTAATGTCACGACATATCCAACCTCTTTCTCAAAATATTTAACCGTTTTATTGTGAAATTTCCGTAATACATTCCTTAAAAATAAATATAAATTGTAGTTAAGATTGTATTTAGAAATGTAATTACTAGATTTTAGAATAAAACAGGGAACATTATTTTGCAAATTAACGTGTACAAGTCCATTTAAGACTTAATACTACTACCTTTCATTTATTTACAATTATTGCTGCTGTAAGTATTTTTGTGTAATCTTGTGAATAAATTATTATTATTATTATCATATCTGAAGTGATTTCCCGCATGCTTCTAAAATGATCCTCTCCTATCTGTCACTTCTAAAATGATCCTCTCTAAATGATCAACATCTTAAGACCTTGCTGGGAAACCTTCTGTTTAAAGTGATAGGAAATAATTAGGAGGGGTTAAATCAGGAGATCTAGCAGGCCAGAGAAGATCTCAATATCTAAACTACTTTCAACACATACTATACCAGCTAGTATACTGTGGCATGAGGCCGTCTCATTAGAACCAAATATGTTGATGTATGTCCCCCTAACCCCGAGCTACAGCCTTACAAAGAGTAGTCCCTGAAGATGTTTCATAAATCATCTTCAGGGTCTCCCCTTTGGGAGCCTCTCGCTCGGTTATGGGGGCATTTAGAACAAAATGTTACATGACCTTCTGATCCTATAATTGGACCCGATATCAATTGTTGACCATACATACCTTTTAGGACACCCTGTTTAATATGATTCAAGTTCTATCGTTTCTTAGGTTCAGCATTCAATTATAAACCACCCTGCATGGCCATGCAGAAAAATGGCTTTTATTATTTTACGCAAGCCTTGCATTCGACAAAACAAAGTGAAGAGACCGGATTTGCTCAGAAATGAACAAGGAATGGTAGAGAATACACGTTACTTAATTGGTCTATTTGTTTAACTTTTATTTAATATGTTTATTTTTTTAATCTCTAACCAGAGAGTGAGCAAAATGTGTATAATTATGAGAAAAGACTCTGTACCTATTATAATAGGTCGCTACCTCTTAAAATTATATTTTTTTAGGCTGAAAGACAGACAATTTAATTTTCAGTTTTTTTTGTCAGAAGTTAGTTTTTGGATTAATTATTTCTTTGTTTCAATTTCTTGCACATACCATCGGTATAATCGTTTTCAAAAGGATGTATGAGGATATATAAAACTTTTGCTATATACTACCAAATTATACGGACGCAAAAAAATGCGTTTGAAAAGAAACCAAAAGGAAAAAAGAGATCCCTTTTAACCACATACGTAAAATAAGCTTTATGTCAACTAAACCTGCTTTAGCCAGAGAGCTTTCAGTGTCCGAATGACTCAGTAATTAAATTGCGTTCCTGTTTTTCAGTCTTTTCGGTTTTGTTTGTGGAAATTAATACAGCTCAAAATAAACACCAAACCCGGCATATTTTAACCATTAACGAATATTTTACATAGAATTCAGAGAACTAACCTAAACAAGCAACAAATTAAATTAAGAAAAATATTTGCCATGTTTAAAATTTCAATGTATAATATTAATATGTAAATGTTTCGAGAACGGATTGAGGCGGTAAAATTAGTTTACCATTCTTCAGTAGTAACTCACTGTACGATACTTTAATCTGACCAGTACTTACGTATGGTATACCATAAACAAGACGCATTACAAAAAGTTATCAGTTTTTCAGAACATTACGAATACCCCTTGCTACACGATGAGTCCCACACCTCACAATAACTTTCGAATATAAAATCGAAATAAATGAACTTTTTATTTTCTTAGACATCTTCTTAAAATGTATGGAATCCGGCAAATATAAAAATAAAATAAATATACAGGGTGTTATGGAAATGACTTATTATATTTTAAGGGGCCACTCCTGAGGTGGTCTAGAGTTACACTTGATAGTTTTTTTTTCTAAAATCGGAAGTATTTTGAATTTTGTAAAATACCTTAAAACCGGACTATGTGCGCCTTCCATGATAGTTCAATGCCCCTGAACACATGTGTTTTTGACAAGACAAACTGCTGGAATGGTAATTGTTTAGTTTAGTGCAATTAATGTTGAATTTTGTGCTAAAATTTCGTATATAGACTAATTGAGGGTAGCTGATCACAATTTTCCTTTTGCGTTTTTACGGCAAATGCACTGGTTTTGAGAAAAAAAAAATGTTAAAGTTTTTCACTTACAGGTTAGGGTATTTTTGTTTATTTCGATATCTTTGGGTGTCGCGTTTCACTTTCCTTTCAATTTTCTAGATTTTATGGTTTTCCCTTCAAAATATGTGATAAAACTTTCACCAAACTATCTGTTCATAAAATAAGAACAACATTTTAGCAAAAAAACAATGGAAAAGGCACAAATTTAATTAAATTCGTTGTTAATACGCCGACAAAGTAGAAGCGTCTCTTTTCAGATTCATTGCACTCACGTTGCCAGATTGTTCTTCTTTTTCTTGTAATTATTAATGGCTTCCATCCAGGAGAATGATATGCTAGCTCGAGCCAATAGGATTCATTCAATTAATAAAAATGAATTGAAAAGTATAGGCAATTTATAATACACTAACAATCTGACAACATGGGTGCAGTGAACCTGCAAACAGGCTCCTTGTACCGTGCAGTTTGCTTCTGCTTTTTTGGCCAGCTGTCAGTGAGCTGTCTCCCGTCTTTTTCCAGATAACGTAGAGTTTTCTGTTCGCTTACAAGTTATCCCGTTTTTCAGAGTTTCCTTGTGGCATATTTCGTTTATTTCAACTCGGAAGTGTATACTATGACTCCGACAAGTAATATTTTATTGGAAATAGCAACATTTTAGGATTACATGCAAAATAACATACCGGTGAGTTAGAAAAACTTTAACATTTTTTTTCTCAAAACCAGTGCATTTGCCGCCTAAACGTAAAAGGAAAATTGTGATCAGCTACCCTTAATTAGCCTATATACGAAATTTTAGCGAAAAATTCAACATTTGCACTAAAGTAAACAATTACCCAAATCAGCTGTTTGGGTCATTGGCGCGTAGGTGTTTTGGACCTAAATTTTTGAAGGCATTTTTCTCGAATTTCTAGCTTCGAGCGCCATTTATAGCAATTTTTCCCCAATTCGTCTCGACCTATATATTTACGGGTTAAAAAATAATAAGTCATTTCCATAACACCCTGTATATATATAAAATAGGATATAAGTTAAGCTAGATGACACGCTCTCAGATCCAGATTGGGATTACAATGACGTCGACTTTGCGCAGTACGAAATCTAATATACAAAGTTTTTGTACTATTAAGATATAGAAAATGAATGTTAAACCAATTCAGCAGTGATTCCAATCCGTTGTTGCATCTATCTTCCAGTTCCCCCGGCTTTGATGAAGAAACTATAAAGGAGAAGGGCCACTGTCCTTTCGGGACCCACTGACGCTGTGAGATCGTTTATATAAGAAATAAACAAAATGGGCGCCCAGACCGATCCGTATGCCTCCATCTTGCCCAGCAGGCAATGCCGACTGTTACAGAACATATTCACAAACTCATCGCTAACTAATACAAACAGATAGACATATCATTAAATCATCTAATTACACAATCACACATTCACTCCATACTCCATACAACATAAGCCATATCGACTTTCTAGGGACTGGCTCCTACTAAGGTCGCCCCTCCTCTATGCTTATCATGTAATTACCACATTGCCCGAGGACTAATAGCCACTGCTTCTCCGCTTACTACGTCTGTCATCAAAGAAGTACCCTTCCAAACCAAATTTCAAAAGGATGATTGTAAAACAGCGCAATAATTAATTAATAGGAGTAAAAGACAGAAGCCTGACTCAAAAATAATATATTGACGTAGCTTATCCTCTACCTATATTACGTCTAAATCGCCTTAGTTTATGGCGTAGGAATGACGTCCTGGATGTACCATAAGCTCAACTTATATTTTTTAATATCCACAAGCATTTAACGCATTAACGATTATAATTCGCAATGTAAGGGGGATAATAAACGGGATATACACTTCTCCAAGAAATTAACGCGCCACCAAAAAATAAACATAAGTTTGAAGTAAGTTTTTGTCAAAACCACTTGTCCGATTTAAATGAATTTTTTTTTTTGAATGACAGGTAGACTCTTCCAGAAAGTTAATATGCTACTGTATTTGCATACAAACATATTTTTGTATAAATACGGGGTGATGAATGATAACCTGATTTTTTCATAAACTTTGTAACACCCTGTGGAGTTCAACAGTTGCAATATCAACTGAAAATTAAAATCGAACTGTAGTTTTATCTTTTTGTAACATTTTATTTTTTGATTTACTCTTTTACCTTGGCCACAACAAGAGAAACACAATTTTATAGCACAACATGTTTTTATTAAAATTTATTATCCAAATTTAACAACGAAGAACAAAGAAAAAAATGTAAAAAAAAATGTCAGTAGCGAGTATTTCCGCCTATGGCACAAATAACTGCTTGCCAACGACGGCCCATACTTAAAATAAGCGACCGTATATCATTTTGGTCAAGTTCTTCCCATATTTCAATCAGTCGCCTTGTAATCTTGTAATCTCCTCCCAAGAGTGTCCCAGAGATTCTCTATGAGATTTAAATCCGGGTTTCGATCTGGCCATGACATGGTATCGATGCCAACTTCCTCTAGGTAATTCCTTACAACTCCAGCAACAGGAGAGCTGGCATTATCTTGCATCAACAAAAATCCTTGCCCTATATATGGCGCAAATGGCATTACATGTTGGTCTAAAACCTCCAATATGTACCATTCAGCTGTAAGGCTTCCATTATTTATGACCACAAGTTCTGTGCGACTAGTCAAAGAAATACCTCCCCAGACCATCACAGATCCTCCTCCAAATAATGTGATATTTGAGAAATTACACTGAGCATATCGTTCGTTAGGGCGTCGATATACACGCATGCGCCTGTCATTATTGTACACAGAAAATTAGAAAATCTTGACTCATCCGTAAATAATACCTGTTGCCATTCAGCTTCTAACCAGTTACGATGTTCCCTGGCAAAATTCAGCCTCGCTCTTCGATGATCTCTAGTTAGAGCTGGCCCCCGAGCAGCAATTCTAGGTCTCAAATTGTGTTCTCTTAGTCGCTGACAAACTGTTTAACCACAAATTTGTAAACCATTAGCATCTCGAAGCTGAGTTTGAAGGGTCCGGGCTGTTACAAAACGTTATCTTAATGCTGATAGTCTTAAAAGCCCCTCCTAAATAGGGGTTGCTATTCGATTCCTTCCTTGTCCCGGTCTGCGACCATGACTTCCATGCAGTGTCTCTAAATCTTTATATAACTCGTGAAACGGTTGTATGGCATACATTAAATCGTCTACCAATTCTTCGGTAATTCCAGCCTTCCTCGGACAATATTAATGCTTAAGCACATTCTTCGCGAGTAAGATTTCGTGTTTCACGTTGCATATTAATCAAAATAAAGCTTTTTGCAAAAAAAACGTAAGGACTGACACTGAAAATACACTTCTATGAAATGCTTTTTGACACCTGTATTTAGCTAATGACAATTTACTGTAACTTATGTTTTTTCATAGCCTGCTACTCACTTTAGTGCATATAATGCAAAATAAAATTAATAAAAACATGTTATGCTATAAAATGGTGTTTCTCTTGTTGTGACCAAGATAATAGAGTAAATCAAAAAACAAAATGTTACAAAAAGATAAAGCTACAGTTTGATTTTAATTTTAAGTTGTTATTGTAACTGTTGAACTTCACAGGGTGATACAAATCTTATGAAAAAATCATTCAAATCGGACAAGTAGTTTTGACAAACATTTACTTTAAACTTTTGGTTATTTTTTGGTGGCGCGTTAATTTCTTGGAGAAGTGTATATCCCGTTTATTATCCCCTTACATTGCAAATTATAATCGTTAATGCGTTAAAGATAATATTTAAGAAATATTAATTATTCATTTATTTTGATAAATGTGGCAAGCCACGTCTAATAGAGCGCGGATTCTTGGGCCAGAAATTATCACCTGTGCCTTGGTTTTGTCTCTTTCCATCTGTATCTATAATATTGAATTTGTGGGAGGGTGCTTGTCATCATGACATCTTCAGAAATTTTACAGGCTTATAAGGCGGACTATAGTTAAAATCCAATATTATTGTCAGTGACCTAACATTCGAAATCATGGAAACCAATGAAAACTCCCAATGACACCCCAGCATTTTGGCGATTTCTATAGTTCTGATAGCCACCTCATTGACAATAATATTGGGCTTTGGGTATACCTAAATCTCTCGAATAACAAAAAATCATGTGTATTAATAATGGCAGTAAATAATAAATATGTTGGGAGAATTCGGTCACAGAAATCGTAGCCAAACGATCCAGTTAATCGTTTAATGTGCTCTCGTCTAATCTAATTTATCTCATAATTACTTCGTGCTGCTGGCGGCAATTTAATTGAGCCCCTCATATATCATATATTTTCCATTAGGAACGATTATAAGCTTTATTTTATCCATATTTTCACAATCTTATAATTAAAGCTTTCTTTAAATTTTAAATTATCGTTTTTTTTAAATCGCCGGGGAAAAAAATTTTTTGTCCTCGTTTAAAAATTCACATGAATTGGTTTTGCTTCAAAAAATATGTAGACTCGTATTTTTTTCTTTTGCCCAAAACCCAAAAAATGTTCGAGCTATATGAGTTTCTTCAAAAAAATAATTATTCGGTAAATTTTTTTTAAACCTTTTTTTGTGTTATAGTTAGTAATCGAGCTAACTTCAAGGCATCGCTCATCGGAACTCTCAATTTTTCAATAAAAATTAACTATATTGTTATAAGAAAAATCGAAACATTTGAAAAAAAAGGTCTACAAATAAAAATTAGCCAATTTCCTAATTAGCAAAAACGAGTTTTTTTGAATCTGGATTCTTTCTCCGAAAAACGCTAATTTCGTATATTTAGTCATTTTTTTTTGAATTTTTGTTTAATTATTTAAAAAAAAATAAAAGTGTAAGTAGGTTGAACATTTTTCCTTTAGGTATTTAAGTGCTAAAGTCTCCAGTTAAATTTAAAAAAATAATTTTTAAATAATAAATTACATACAGGGTCGTTGGTATGTATGGAAACTGTCGATTATTTCTTAAAGTATAACAGTTAGCAAAAAATATTTTAAATAAACGTCTTAGGGTTTTTTAAGGTGTATTAGAATTTTTAAAAAATAAGTATACAGGATGAGTCAGAAAACCGTAGGGAAGCAAAGTTACATTTTTTTAAATGGAACACCCTATATCTTCGAATATTTTTGGATTTAGCATGAAATAGTAATTAATTTTTAATAAGTGCATTATAAGTCTAAACCTAATAGTTTTCGAGATATCGACTTTTGAAAAATGACATTTTTGAACTTTGACAGCTTCTAGCTTTCTAACGGTACGTTTTAGAGTAAAACGGCTTACATGCCCCTATCTTACTTTTTTATTGTCTTCCCAAAAACATCAACTTCCGGTTAAACCGGAAGTACTGTATTTCCGGCTTTTGAGTTACATCCGGTTTAACCAGAAGTTGATGTTTTTGGGAAGATAATAAAAAAGCAAGATAGGGACATGTAAGCCGTTTTACTCTAAAACGTACCGATAGAAAGCTAGAAGCTGTCAAAGTTCAAAAATGTCATTTTTTAAAAGTCGATATCTCGGAAACTATTAAGTTTAGACTTATAATGCACGTATTAAAAAATAATTGTTATTTTATGTTAAATCCAAAAATATTCGAAGATATAGGGTTTTCCATTTAAAAAAAAGTATTTGTTTCTCTACGGTTTTCTGACTCAACCTGTATACTTATTTTTTTTTAATTCTAATATACCTTAAAAAACCCTAAAACTTTTATCTAAAATATTTTTTGCTGACTGTTTTACTTTAAGAAATAATCGACCGTTTCCATACATACCAACGACCCTGTATATTTTTATAATACACCGCGCATTTTCATTAGATCGAAAAACGACTGAAAATATTTCTTTTATACAGGGTGTCCCAGAATATGTGAGCAATCTCCCGGATTCAGATAGAACACATAAAAATTTTGACGAATCTGGAAATCGTTTGTTTCTAAATAACTTTTGAAGTACTAGGCGCAATTTAATAATTTTTTAATATGATAATTACTAGGTAAGTCTCCTTAAAATGGTCTCTTTTAATCATAGTTAGCTTATTTAGTTTGCCAGGGACGGACTAGCTCTAACACAGTTATGCTATTTTTGTTACACCCTGTACGATAAAGGCACAACAATAATATTTTTGGACAGCTTAAACCTTATACTAAAAAAAAGCAGCAAGAAAATTAGTAAAATAATCCTACTAATCGTGGATAATCAAATTTTAATAAAAAACAACAAAAATAATTTTCAATAACAAGTAACCCATTTTACATTGCATTTTTAATTACAAAGTAATAACAATGTCTTCCATAAGTACCGTAGATTGGGGATACATTGATCAAATTTTCAATATAATGTTGAATAGCATTTTTCTTTTAGAACCAAATTTAAAAATGAAAATATACTAATATCGGAATACACTTCTCTACCGATCCTGAAATTTTGATGTCTTTTAAACCAGTATTTTGTAAAAAAAAAAATAAAAAACACTTGATCAATGTTATACCTATTTTGGGGATACTTTGATCAGCCTTGGTTTTTGGATGAAATATTAAAGTATCCCCACGTAAGAGATTAAAAATGTTTTTAAAAAATTAGGCAAGCCTATCTGGCAACCTTAAGCCATTTTTATTCGCTGATTTAAAGATAAATAAGGGCAAAATTAATACTTCTTTTTAAAAATCTTTTATTTGAAATAGAAAACACACTTTATAATTAGTCTTTGAACTGTGAAAAACTTAACATTAGCTCTTAAACTACAAACCACATTATCAGAAAATACTTTAGAATAAATTAACAACATCTAAACCTCAACTATTTTGATTTCACTTTCAAAAGTATATAAACTGTTGCCGTCTTCGTCACGTTCCATTAAGGGATTAGGCAAAAGTTCAAGGATATCATCTTGATTGATTTCACTGATATCATCAACCATAAGTTTAAACTGTGTTTTGCTTCTACAAATGGATTTCATCCCCATTACCACTATCTGAGGAGCCAATTCTATGACTTTACATACATATTTATAGGTTTTTTTCCCCCTTTTTGTAAAAAACTTAGCTAGAATGTACTGTCCCACATTAACACGGATTTCGCGGTCTTCCTCCGGTATTCTTCCAGGTGTCTCGGAATCTAAAGGATCTATCATATTTGCTACTGACGTAGAGGCGGAGGCCTGTATTGATGACCCTAAAGAACAAGGTTGAGGAGTGGACGAGGTTGTAACACTACGTCCAGGCAAAATATCGAGTCTTTTTTTTCTTGTAGGTTTTTCTGAAGTCGCGTCACCAAATCGTTTTTCTTTTAATAGTGCAACTAAAGCACTTTCGACGTCCTCACGTACATTTTCTTCTTCGATATCCTCCTGAGGAAATCTTTTAAATACTTGAGAACGGTCGAGGGGGAAAATCCCTGCTGATCTAAAAGCGCTGATTAAGTTGCGTTTAATTGCGCTCGTCTCATTGAAAACCTCACTTCCAGCTTTTGGAGGAACTGCATCCATTCTTTCTAGGCATTTCTTCAACAGTGTAGGGAAACTGGCTTTGGGAACCGTGCCAAACCGAGGATTTTGGCTTTTCCACTCAGTTAATACTGACCGCCAGGCCTGTTTCATGGCACGGAAAAAACCCACATCAAGGGGTTGGCATAGATGTGTGGAATTCGGCACTAAACAAATAAATCGAATATTGTTTTCCGCACACATATTTAAGACATCATTATCCATGTGCGTTGATAGATTGTCTCCTATTATAGCCTTTTCTCCTGGCAAACGTTTTGCGTGGGGTAAAAAACAATTGGAAAACCAGTCTCTAAATGTTACCCCATCAAGCCAGCCACTAGCCGTTCTATTAAATCTGGAACCCAAGTTGCAGCATGGCTTATTACAACATGGAGGTCCTTGTAGACCACCCTCCTTCCACGTATCATACAAGTGTAGGCTTTTATATATTACGTACGGAGGTAATAAGGTGCCGTCGGCTGAACCACACACCATTATTGTCGTTGCACTCTTCGAATGATTCATAATTTTTTCAGGGTACTTCACACCCCTCCTGTAGATGCCCCGCATCTTGCCTGGATCATCGCTGACGTTTGATTCGTCATAGTTAAAGATGTTAGTGTTTGGTAAACCTTCCAACGCCGTTTCTAAGTTATCAAAGAATTCGCCAATGGTCTCTTTTGATACGAATGCCCGAGATTTCTTAATATTGGTGGCTATCCTTTGACCAAAAGAATCCTTATGCCTTTGAAGAAGGCTATAGGCCCAGTCTACTCCTGGCAAATTATTTTTGAACATTGCAATGGTTTTGCCCCGACGCCGACGGTCTAAATAATATTTTGCAAACATTCTGATGTCTAAGATATTAAGGGGAAAGCCCCAGTCAGAACATTTAGCCGCACTTTCTAATATTGCGACTTCCTCATTACTACTAAAAACTGTGGAGCGACCAGGAGGTTTTCCATGTAGGCCTTTATATTTATTATATAATGTGCCGAAAGGTATTTTGTAGGTCCTAGACGCTTCTCTAATTTTCATTGTGCCATCTACAACTTTTTGTAAAGCTTCTTCCAATTTTTCCGGGGTGTAGTTTACATAGGAACGGCTTCCTAATAAACGTTTATGATGACGTGGCATCTTCTGGAAAAAATATAGAGCAATAATAAATAATAATAGCTATTATTTCTGCAAATGCAAAAGTCCTACACGACAAAAAAAAAACAAAATGGGCAACATTGATCAAGGGGGCAACATTGATCATGTGATCAATGTTAGCCTGCAAGGTGATCAAAGTTGAACTATAACCTTTAAAGTGCTCTCAAAAATCGAGTTCTAGGAAATTTGTAATTTTATAATTTTAGTAATAAACACAAATACCTACCTAATTAAACCATGTACATCCAGACACGTGATATATTATTAGCACTTTTGTGGTGTTGAAGTTTTGCAAATTACAATATTTGTATTAAAACAATGTCGTAAAACACGGCGAAAAATAGTCGACACACGTCCAGCCTCTAAGAGCCCATCAGCTGTACTAACTATTCTGAACGTACAAGATGGCACCCGCACCAAGGTCATGCGTCGCTTGCAAATATTTTCGTAGATATTCTACATTAAAAATACCGCGAAGTTTTGATCAATGTATCCCCGATGCTCAAAATATCCCCATTCTACAATAGTAATTCAATTTTATTCGTGCCAAAACGACTCATGTTCATTTTAATTTAGAATAAATCGAGCAAAATTGAAAAATTACCCCTTTATTAGTGTCATAGACAAGAGAGATGCGCTTAAGGGATAGATAGGCAACTTAACATACTAAATTGATACCGTAATAGCGCCATGCGCGACTGGTTGAAGAACTAAATGTAGAAGTGGCGGGGGATCGGCGCCATGCACGAAAATTTAAACTTTTTAACTTTGAATTGTAATTCTCGCGCTTCTAACTCTGACGAAAAAGTTGAAAGTGCGTAAATCCTGAATTAAAGTTAATATATTTTGGGAGAATGAAATGAAGTTATAACAACGTTTTTGATATGGCGACAATCTTTAACTAACCTGAATTAAATAAAAATGAGTTCATAAAGTAAACAAAAAAAGGGCTTAAGAAAGAAAATGTATAGTTTATTAAATAGTAATATTTATTTTAACTTTGTTTAGGCACTTACTTAAACCCTCTGAAGCAGCTGCAAGTAGTTTTGTAGCAGGTAAAATTGAGGCTGACAAAGCAATATACGAAGCAGGCCCGTTCCTGGGGTGTCTGGCGCCTATGTACAGGTTTCTTTGGTACGCCCCTAGTTAAAAAAAATGGTCCTATTTTTTTTAATATATTTCGCGAAAAACTAGCAATGATTTGAAATGTAAGAAAACTGATAAAAAATAATTAGAAAAAATATTTATTAAATTACCAAAACAAACAAAATCACAAAAACATTTGGTAAGTATATCAAAAGAAAAATATACCCTAAAGAAACAAAAAAAAACGGTATAAACGGTACTTATAATCAATATATCATTAAGATTATGTACTCGATTGTTTATGAAATATAACAAATAGTGGGAACTAAAAGCAGTACATTCACAAGAAAATTAAAGCAGAATAAAATTAATCTAAATAAAATAAACAATGACAAAAACACAAAACAATATTATACCTAGTACTTATATGGTAGGTTACAGAAATATTTTAATGATAAAAAACTAAACGTTTCAAAAATAAAAAAATACTATTTTTGTAATGAACAAAACAAAAGGGGAATGATATACCTAAAACAAAACACGTCTGGCTTTCATGGATGCAAGCTCGTTGATCATCTGATTATGATCAAGAGCCTCAGAAATATTATTTTCAATCGAAATAATGGCCAAATCTGATAGGCGTTCTTGACTCATGGATGTCCTTTAATAATTCTTTATTAAAGAAAGATGTTTGTCCCTGGATAGCTCGATTGCTACGAGATGTCGCCACGTGTAACATCTCGCATATGTATTAATTCTTTATTAGTTTTATCTTAGAAAAGCTTCTTCCACCTGAAGCTACTGAAATGGGTAATGTAAGGTATATCCTTAAGACTATAAATAAATTTGGAAAAAGACACTGTAGATTTTTTTTAGTTATATAATTTAAAATGTCTATGGGAAAGGATGAATCAGTAGTATTTTTAGGATTAAGAATTTTATATGTTGAAATTTCATTATGTAAATCTAAGCCGTCAATGTCTTTAGATATTACTCCATTAATCTCAACTTGCAATGCGGTATCTAAATTTACACATGATTCTTTAATTAATTCAGATTCTAAATTTTCAAAATTACATAAGAAACCAAATAAATTTTGAAATTTGTTTATACCCTCAAACCGCTTTTGTGAAGACTAAATGGTTGTATCTAAAATTAGAAAATAAAAATCGATTTTAAATTTTTGCTTTGGATCTGCTACAGATTCATCCTTACTTTCATATGAAAATTGTTGCTCAATTTTTCGTTGCCGTACTATTGGGAATATCTGCTCTACATCGTTTTTTTCTGCTTCTTCTTTAGCTTTATTGATGAGCAAATCAAAATTTTTTCCTGACCGTTTTTCGTTAAAATAAAGATTTAGATTTTCGATTTCTTTATGGCAGTCATTTAAGTTTCTATTCGGATCTTACTATATTAACGTATTTTACTTACTATATTAATTTTTCCTAAAATATCATGCCAGATTAAAATCGAACAAATAAATTTAAAAGTCGGGGCATGTAGTGTCCAACAAGGAAACTACGGAGAGGGCACATTTGTGCTATTATTAAGGCAAACGCTTGGTAAAATTTTTAGACATATTGAAATGATAAAATAAGAGAATTTTTTTTTTTTTATTTGTAATAAAGAATACTGAATGTCCGTCAATTTTGCGCCCCTAAAATTTTGCGCCTGCGTGCATGCACGTGCTGCACGCTCGCCAGGAACGGCCCTGATACGAAGATATTTGAGATATTTAAAATTCTTATTTAGGGAAAGTATAAGAATCGAGGATTAATATAGCAAATACTAACACAGCTTAAGTGATCGTACAAACTTATAAAGTAAGGAAATAAGTTTCTATCTTGACTATGTTTACAAGATCTGCTTTAAAGTGTCCTTACTGTTCTGAAACGGTGTATATTAATTAAAAGAAAAGTTTATCTGGCAACCTTGCCTTCATACGGCACCGGTACCCTTCGCAAAAGATGCTTCGTACGGGTCGTGCGGCGAGGGGTGCAGAAGAAAGGGTTTGTTTTTTAATTTAGTCACGTCGCTCTGTCGCCCAATTCCCACTAAAACGCAATATTGAAAGTTTTAATTGTAAATATTTGTTCTCCGCTCATCGCAATTCTATAATAATTTACACAATATTTATAAATAATAACAGTGAAGTACAAGTTAAAAGTGCCTAAAGTGTATAGATGCATCAAGTGAAATATACAGTTATAATTGTAAAAATATTAGGCATATAAGATCCAATATTTTCCCCGTTCATTTGCAACTGAATAATGCGTTGTTTTTTGTTGTTGTTAAACTGCAGAAATTATTTCTCTTTTGAACCTTAGCTATGGAGTTTTGGAATCTGCACAAAGACAGCAGTGCCCAACTGTGTACTCAGAATTGCTAACGTCAATTCCGCGACACTTACTATTTGAAAAGGTGACTGGAAGAAGAACGACATTTAGCTTAAGATTTAAGATCTTTTCTTACCATCTTTATTCATTCCAACGTCTTGACACTTCTGCAACCTGCATGCCCTGCATTGGTTCCTGTGAGCCTTATCGATAATGCATGATCCTTCTTCCTTGCCTTTGCAAATGTACCGTCTGTTTCTTCTGATAAAAAATCCGGCGCATCCATTGCATGCGAAGATGTTGTAGTGTTTTCCGGAAGAATAGTCACCTGAGACCTTACAAGGTGTATCCAATATTCGACCTGAAAATAAAGAAATTATTAAAAAAAAAAATCTTCGAAACAATATACTATTTTCTAGTAAACGGTGTCGAATATGATTTGAACTCAATCCACTGATAAAAGAGTCTCTTATATAATCCTTCAGGTCGTAGAAGTTTATCTATTCTAGTTAAATAAATTTGATAATATGCTTTATTTAATTAGAATACAGCATGACATTATAGTTATTTATTTATTAAGTGCATGCATTATGAAGATGTTTATGCCTCCGAGGGCAACAATTTTACAAAGCCGAGGGCCTTTGGCCAGAGGGTTTGTAAGTTGCCCGAGGGTATCGACATCAAGTAATGCCCGTGGTCATACAATATTTTATGTCCTACTTCAGATAATTCCAAGTTAAGTTAAAAGAAAATTCAAAATCACGAAAGGTTTTTACCTATATAGTTGCTAAATAAACAAAGGTAATAAGTGTTCATTGTTGTGCTGCGTCAAAGTCAAAACTGAAATTCATATAAAATAATGGATTTTCCGTTGATTCCGGATAGAATTGCTGTGAATGCTGCCAAAGCTTTGGATAATCTTGTTACAAAGGAGTCTAAAGACGCCTATGATAAAGAATATCAAAGGTTTGAGGATTGGATGAAAAATTATGATGTAATAGTTATTTACGATATAAGTGTTGTAAAGATTCATATTACAACACGAGATGTTAAAGTTGTTAAACGAGGCGTCAGCCGAGTTTAATAAAACATCGAGTGTAGTAATATGAATTTACAACAAGAATATTGTACAAAATTTTATCTACTTTCATCTATGAATAAAAATATTTGGCAAAAGGCATTTTTAAAAATAAAAATGCACCTGCTATTAAAAATCGTTTTGTAAGGGCATCTATTACAGCACTAGTGCTGTAATAGATGCCCTTACAAAACGATTTACAGAACTGTAAAATTCATATTACTAAATGAAAGTAGATAAAAATTATCAACGAGACGGTGCGACTCGGATATTTCCAGGAATTGGTATGTAATGTTGCTGTTGTAAATTATATTAAAATACCAATTATGTATATCGATTGGTGTCTTAGTAATGGGCTCTTACTCAATGTCAAAAAATGTTCAGTGATGACGATTACTCGGAAAATCTCATCAATAAACTTTCGCTACGTCATTGGGGAAGAAAGATTGAAGCGAGTGGAAAACGTCAGGGACTTGGGTGTCACTATAGAATCTAAGTTGTATTTTGATGTGCATATTACTAAAGTCGTTTCGGAAGCTATTCAAATGCTTGGTTTCATAATTCGAAATTGTAACTCCTTCAGAGATAAGGAAACCCTCACGGTTCTATTTATGACATTGGTGAGGAGTAAGCTTGAGTATGGGTCCCTTATATGGACACCCATTTACAATAAATATGTAACAGCTATCGAGTAGGTTCAGAGAAAGTTTATGAAGTATCTGGCTCTGAAAGCGGACGGGATGTATCCCCCGGTTGGTATAGACAATGATATCCTATTGACAAGATTTAATCTAACGAGCTTGGAAAAACGCCGAAACATCCATAACTTAATATTTTTACATAAGCTTTTCAGCGGTAGAGTTTTTTGTCCGTATCTGTTGGGTGAACTAAAATTCAATGTGCCAAGATTAGCAAATAGGCAAGGTAATTATAATTATTTTTATTTGTCAACAGCAAATTCCAATGCTATGTATGTATCACCTGTACATAAAATGTGCTCAACATACAACAAGGTGTCATTCGCATGCGATTTGAGCATGACTCAAAGTCAATTCCTTAGAATATCCTCAAATAATTTGTGATATTTAATGTAGGTATAAGCAATCTAGTAAGATAGTTCAAATTATTCGTCGTTTATCATTAGGGTTTTCTTAAGTATAGTCAATGACTTTAACTTCTTTTTGTTTATATTATTGCTTCATCAGCGGGTCTTCCATGATTATTATATTATATTATATTATATTACCATACTGTAAGAAAGTTATATTTAAATTTGTAAATTTCAAATGTTATTGGCCCTGTAAATTGCTTTTTGTTGTTGGGCTTTGCTAAATAAATAAATAAAATAAATAAAAATAAATTATAGTCTGGAACATTCACTCCTAATTCCCTATGGACGAAAAATTCAATGTTAAAGAAGCCATTAATAGTTAATAAAAATATAGACATTGCAAAATATTGCAAGTTAGGCCAGTATCTAAAGCAAGCATCCAAAGGATAGGAAGCGAAGAAATCGAAAATTTTGACTCGAGAAGATGTGTTGAAATTCATCCGTGAAGCTTCCAATGAAACTCTTTTGATGTACAAAGTGGCTCTGTTATTTGGTGTATTTGGTGGGTGCCGCCGCCAAGAGCTAGTTAATATGTTGGTTGAATATATAGAGGATAGAGGATCCGTAGTAATAGTTAATATTCCCGATACAAAGACCGATAAAAAGCGTGTCTTCACAATTATTGATGTGAAGGAGATGGGTTGTTTAAAGCTACTGAGAACTTATTGGTCCTTACGCCCGACGAACTGCAACATCAATAGATTCTTTTTGTGTTACCGTAACGGTCGTTGTTTTTCACAACTAGTTGAGAAGAACGCCATATAAGCAAGATTCCTTCCATTATTGCAAAATACCTGGGTCTAAGCGATGCGGACAAATATACTGGTCATTGTTTGCGCAGAACCTCTGCAACTTTGTTGGCCGACGCGGAGGCAAACATGGCCACATTGAAAAGACATGGCGGTTGAAAAAAGTTCAGCTGTGGTTGAGGGATATTTGGAAGACAGTATATCTTCTAAAAACAAAATTTCGAAATTGATAGCTGAAGTACCATCAACGAGATCATCAACATCAAAAAACGTTCAATCATCGTCAATGTCTGTTAGTGAAAATCACGAAATTATAGAAAACATTGATTTATCAAAAGCCGGTAAATTCGTTTTTGCTGGGTCTTTTCATAACTGTGCATTTAATATAAATGATAAATAAGTTTTTTCGTTAATAAAAAGGTGTTACTTTGATTTCCCCTATTTATTTCTCTTAATGCCCGAGGGCATTAGAAACTTTCTTAATGCCCTAGGGCCCTAGGGTATTATATACCATTTAAAGTGTCTGGTAACTATGGTATTATAAAACAATAATATTCGAGTAGGACATAAAATAATAAATTTTGACAACTATACATAACAATTTAACCGACTGGTACAACAAACAGGTGTATTAAATATAGCACTGTCGCTACCAACGTTAAGATATAAGCAACCTTATAAAACAAAATCCTTACTATAGCGCCATTACAATTTGATATCTTGACACGATTTCATGGTAAAATGTAAATTTTTAAAATTATCACAAGAAACAATACAAATCGATACTGATAATGAAAGTTTTCAAGTATCATATTTCTAAAGGAAAATATTTTGGTTGATATTTTTTCTGAAATATGTTTCGTATCGTAAGAAAAGTTACATGGTGTCTTATCGAGTTAGAGAAAGGTCTTACCCTATAAGGCCACGGTACCAGAATGGTTGCTATACAAATAAGAGCTTTGATTCGTTCAAAACGTCAAGTAAATTTTCGGGTGTAATACCACGAGTGCTTTAAAATTACCGATAATTTTTTACGAATGCGTGTTTTCTTTAATTTGTAAAGAAAACACGTATAAGTGAAAAATTATCCGGTTAGTTTTAAAGCACGCACGGTATTTAAAGGAATATTTCACGAATCCAAAAACATTCATTTTGTCAACTTTGAAATAATAAATAGAAATTTGTCAACAAAGTGACACTGACAAGTGGTATTTTCGGGGATAAGTGCACAAGTGCATCAAAATTACCGATAATTTTTGAATGAAATGTGTTTTTTTATAATTGCAATAAATATTTTAACGAGAAAGCGGCGACTAATAGTTAATTGAACAGGAAGCGAAATACTGGCTCAGTTTTTCGCATATGCAAAATTACACAGCGTATATAAAAATAGCTTATCCCTGTCTTATTTTACTTTAATGTAAATAAATAGAGTTTTTATGATTTTAAGCACATGCAGTATAATTTAAATAAGAAAATATTATAATCGGGACATGTCCACCGACGCCTAATATTTTGGGGCTTTCGACTCGTCGAAGGTATTATTTTTTTTGCTTTTGTTCGAATCAACATGAATTGTTTTTAATACAAAATAATACATATATTCTTTCTTTTGCGTACAATCCAATACTTCGCGATTTATCTGAAGTTAAAAACAGCTTTAAATACCTAAATACATATTCTGTCATTGTTTTTGTTTTCAAATATTGGTAGTTTCTACCAAAATCAATATATTTTGATATTCTTTCTTGTGTTTACCGTTTATGGCATCTCTCAATTTTTCAATAAAAATAAAATTTTATTCAGTAAGATTCCCTTAAAAATTGCACAATACCCATATTTATTTTCAGATGAATAAGATTCCGCTACTTGAAAATATTCAGTCGTTAAAGAAGCACAATATGGAAAAGAAAATTTAAATTTAAAAGGAAATATTAAACTATTTGCAGATGATACGATATGAAATATGATTTAGATATTATTTTTAAATGGCTTCAGTGATATAAATTAACTATAAATTTTAACAAATCCTCTTATATGCTGATGATAAGTAAGAACTATTCAAGTAAGGAACTTATTTCAAAGTTAAATTTTAACGACCAAATTATCAAGTATACGAAAAGAATTAAATGTTTAGGATTATATTTAGATGATTATTTACCTCATCCATTATAAAAGCGGGTTGATTTTCACCTGATTATTCAGCGATAATCTCCCGCTCTCCGGTGAAAATCACCCTTGTCAAAAGTGAAAATCTCACCCGTCAGAAATCCAGCGATAATCTCCCGCTCTCCGGTGAAAATCACCCTTGTCAAAAGTAAAAATCTCACCCGTCAGAAATCGTTAGTTTTTTATTTGGTAAATAATCTTCAAAATACATTTCGGGATTGGGAAATAATCAGAAAATCATTCTCAGATTTTTTGCCATTAGGAAATCGCTCTCGGGCAAGCCCTCGAGCGATTTCCACGGCAAAAAATCTTCGGAATGATTTTCGATAATTTCCCTATCCCTTAATATATTACTACAGAATATTCCACTCACGTATAAAAAATCCCATAAGGCAAGTGGTATTTTCGAAAACTTACAGCGGATATGCAAAATCGAAAACACCAAAACGAAAATACCAATTGTCAGTGTCACTTAAAACGAATATTTCCCTCATATGTTAAAGTTCCCATAAGAGAAATGCAATTTTCGCAAAATTACAGCGAAAACAGCACTGCCAGAAATCGAAAATTGCATCGCAAGTTTATATTGTTGACGAAACGTCAAAGCGAGATTTTATTGTTAACAAGCGTCAAAAAATGATTGAAAAAATGCGGGACAATGACCAACCGTCAAGCTCAAGAGAGTCCCCCGCCGAAATAAGCTCTCGCTCGTTGACTGCATCAACCACCATGTCTACAAATTCAAAGCAAAATATTGTTAATTACAATAATTGTACTTTTCATTGCAATTCTTGTAATTTTTAAGCATTTTAATTTTATTGTTCACCTAAAGCACCGGTTCCCGTCAGATCACCGAAGTTAAGCGGTGTCGAGCGCGGCTAGTACTTGGATGGGTGACCGCTTGGGAAACACCGCGTGCTGTTGTCTTAGGGAAGAGTGTAAAATGAATCGACATCAAAACCATCCTATTCACACCGGACAGGCCGGATGAGATCGGATATCTCGTAGGATGAAGGTGCCGTTTCACACTCCCCAGTCGGTAGACCGCACGATTAAAAACCGTACGGTCGATGACCGGTTCTAGATGGCCTCAGATACGCCGACGAACCGTAAAAAAGTAAAATAAAAAAAAAATTTTATTGTTAGTATTTTCTGTTAAATAAAATATTTAAATTTACTTGATTCGAGTTCTTAATTAATTTGGGAAATATTCAAATAAATTACACTCGTGCATAAAAATAACGAGATAATTTTTTTATTCAATGTGTTTTTTTATAATTGCAAGAGTTTGTTTTCATATTTTCGCGAAAAAGCCCGACTCCGCAGGAGGAGGGCATTTTCGTAAAATATGAAAACAAACGATTGCAATTTGTAAAAAAAAACACATTGAATAAAAAAATTATCTCGTTATTTTTATGCACGAGTGTAATTTATTTGAATATTTCCCAAATTAATTAAGAACTCGAATCAAGTAAATTTAAATATTTTATTTAACAGAAAATACTAACAATAAAATTTTTTTTTTATTTTACTTTTTTACGGTTCGTCGGCGTATCTGAGGCCATCTAGAACCGGTCATCGACCGTACGGTTTTTAATCGTGCGGTCTACCGACTGGGGAGTGTGAAACGGCACCTTCATCCTACGAGATATCCGATCTCATCCGGCCTGTCCGGTGTGAATAGGATGGTTTTGATGTCGATTCATTTTACACTCTTCCCTAAGACAACAGCACGCGGTGTTTCCCAAGCGGTCACCCATCCAAGTACTAGCCGCGCTCGACACCGCTTAACTTCGGTGATCTGACGGGAACCGGTGCTTTAGGTGAACAATAAAATTAAAATGCTTAAAAATTACAAGAATTGCAATGAAAAGTACAATTATTGTAATTAACAATATTTTGCTTTGAATTTGTAGACATGGTGGTTGATGCAGTCAACGAGCGAGAGCTTATTTCGGCGGGGGACTCTCTTGAGCTTGACGGTTGGTCATTGTCCCGCATTTTTTCAATCATTTTTTGACGCTTGTTAACAATAAAATCTCGCTTTGACGTTTCGTCAACAATATAAACTTGCGATGCAATTTTCGATTTCTGGCAGTGCTGTTTTCGCTGTAATTTTGCGAAAATTGCATTTCTCTTATGGGAACTTTAACATATGAGGGAAATATTCGTTTTAAGTGACACTGACAATTGGTATTTTCGTTTTGGTGTTTTCGATTTTGCATATCCGCTGTAAGTTTTCGAAAATACCACTTGCCTTATGGGATTTTTTATACGTGAGTGGAATATTCTGTAGTAATATATTAAGGGATAGGGAAATTATCGAAAATCATTCCGAAGATTTTTTGCCGTGGAAATCGCTCGAGGGCTTGCCCGAGAGCGATTTCCTAATGGCAAAAAATCTGAGAATGATTTTCTGATTATTTCCCAATCCCGAAATGTATTTTGAAGATTATTTACCAAATAAAAAACTAACGATTTCTGACGGGTGAGATTTTTACTTTTGACAAGGGTGATTTTCACCGGAGAGCGGGAGATTATCGCTGGATTTCTGACGGGTGAGATTTTCACTTTTGACAAGGGTGATTTTCACCGGAGAGCGGGAGATTATCGCTGAATAATCAGGTGAAAATCAACCCGCTTTTATAATGGATGAGGTAAATAATCATCTAAATATAATCCTAAACATTTAATTCTTTTTGTATACTTGATAATTTGGTCGTTAAAATTTAACTTTGAAATAAGTTCCTTACTTGAATAGTTCTTACTTATCATCAGCATATAAGAGGATTTGTTAAAATTTATAGTTAATTTATATCACTGAAGCCATTTAAAAATAATATCTAAATCATATTTCATATCGTATCATCTGCAAATAGTTTAATATTTCCTTTTAAATTTAAATTTTCTTTTCCATATTGTGCTTCTTTAACGACTGAATATTTTCAAGTAGCGGAATCTTATTCATCTGAAAATAAATATGGGTATTGTGCAATTTTTAAGGGAATCTTACTGAATAAAATTTTATTTTTATTGAAAAATTGAGAGATGCCATAAACGGTAAACACAAGAAAGAATATCAAAATATATTGATTTTGGTAGAAACTACCAATATTTGAAAACAAAAACAATGACAGAATATGTATTTAGGTATTTAAAGCTGTTTTTAACTTCAGATAAATCGCGAAGTATTGGATTGTACGCAAAAGAAAGAATATATGTATTATTTTGTATTAAAAACAATTCATGTTGATTCGAACAAAAGCAAAAAAAATAATACCTTCGACGAGTCGAAAGCCCCAAAATATTAGGCGTCGGTGGACATGTCCCGATTATAATATTTTCTTATTTAAATTATACTGCATGTGCTTAAAATCATAAAAACTCTATTTATTTACATTAAAGTAAAATAAGACAGGGATAAGCTATTTTTATATACGCTGTGTAATTTTGCATATGCGAAAAACTGAGCCAGTATTTCGCTTCCTGTTCAATTAACTATTAGTCGCCGCTTTCTCGTTAAAATATTTATTTTATTAGGCGTAACTCAAATAAACACTTTTTATTGTCAATCGTAAAAAGTCAATATTAAATTAATGTATAGGATTTTCCATTTTTGACGCAATAAAACTTTAAAATAATGTTTATCTTTCATTCTCGGCTCTTAAAATTTTAATTCAGAAGCTCCATAGACGAGCGGGTGAAGATTTGGCATTAAACTGACCCTTTGAAAGCAACTGCTACATTCTTATCATGTCCAAAAGATACATGCCATATCTCCCACTTATTATCCTGTAAGAGTCGTCAAGAGATTTAGGGAAAATCATAATTTTACTACGTTATTGTTTTGTTCACCCGAGACGGAGTAATAAATTGCCATAATTTGCATATCTGGCATGAAGAAAATCCCCATGCAACAGTACACATAAAGCACCAACAAAGGTTGATGGTTAACATATCGGCGGGAATTATCGGGAAACATCTCATTGAACCGTTGTTTATTGAAGGCAGATTAAATGGTGCCATGTATTGCAACAAAACTTAAACGGCTTATTAGAAAAAGTGCCATTAATAATTGGAAATCAGACGTGGTATATGCATGACGGTGCATCGCCCTATTTTAGTAATTTAGTTCGTCAGCACTTATCAAATACTTTTAGTAATCGATGGATAGGTCGAAGTGGGCCTATTTGATGCCCACCGAGGTCGCCCGAAATGACTCCATTGGATTTCTTTTTATGGGGAAATTTAAAGAGGCTTGTATATTCAGACGCCAGTTCACACCAGGGAAGATCAGATAAAAATAATAACACACAATTTCAACAAATTCGAGCCAATCCTGGAACGTTGTTTCAAGTACAATGAGGAAACATCCGTCGGCTAAGGAAATGGTGTAGATGTACGGGGCGCCCATTTCGAAAATTTGCTGAAGTAAACAAGAAGAAGCAAATCTTTCACATTTTTAATATTCTTGGGTTTAAGTTATTTCCGAAATGTCAACCCTTTTAATGGTTTCTTTATGCGGCAGATCTCGATTTGGAAATGTATCAGAATAAATTCTTCTTGTATTCACGCAATTGTCCATTGCTTGTCCATAAGTTAGATGTATGTGAGCATTAATGAGATGTAATAATGACAAATTTTATTACTTTGATGCGAATTATTAGTTATGTTGTTATTCGATGAGTTACTGGGAGTAGTGGAGATATGTAGTAGTGGAGATATAGGCTTCCGAAATATTGTGAGATATAAGCTTGCGAAATATTGATATCAATAGAACAGACACTTCTTAAAACAGACCCTGTTTAAAAAAGCCCTGTTGAAAACAGCACTGTTTAGAACAAACCCTGCTTAACACAGCTATTTAAACAGGGTCTGTTTTAAAAAGGATTTGTTCCGAAATAGCTGCTTTAAACAGAGCCTGTTTTAAGCAGGGCTTGACTGTTTTAAATATAGCTGTTTTAAACAGGGGCTGTTTTAAGTAGGGTTTGTTCTATTAAACAGGGCTGTTTTAACTAGGGCTGTTTTAAACAGAGCTGTTTTATGCAAGGTCTGTTTTAAGAAGAGTCCGTTGTATTGATATCAATATTTCGCAAGCCTTTATCTCCACTACTACTGTGTTTAAATAAACTTGATTACTAAATCAATTTTAATAGTATATTAAAGTACATGTTTTATAAAGCATCATCTTATAGCACGCGTCCATGTTAAAAAACGAGCCGCTTGCGGCGAGTTTTTTAACGGGACAAGTGCTCTAACTGCTTTATAAAACACGTACTTTATACTATTTTTTCTATTTTGTATTTTTTTCAATAAGAAAATACATATTTAAAAAGAAAATCAACCCTTCAAATTTTGTAAATTTGTGTGTCTAAATTCTATGTTGGTAATACTCTAAATTTCTTTTTATCATAGTAGCCTTGACAATAAATAATATTTTCTTTGTGTCATTGTCACGAAATTTGTGATTTAATATTTCATAGAGTTGTTCATAATTATAATTAAAAAAATATAAAGCATGATAATCTAAGTTTAACTCCCCCTAAGTTAAGGGATATTGCTAATAAAACGATAAATCAACTTTTACCAGAGAAATCCCGAAAACTTTCTTTTCTCATGGATAACAATAACAGGAAACGTCAGACGTCAACAGAATAAAACATTTAAATATAACCAATGCCAACTTTTAAAAAATAAAATTCGGAGTTCGAAATGGATATATTTCGAACTCGCTAGCGCGTTCGAAATATCTATTTTTCGAGACAAAATTAGAAAAAAGTCATTTCGTGTGTACAAAAATATTATTTTCTTCGAAAACGGCTAATCTTATCGAAACAAATGTTTACAAATTGTTGAATTACCAGAGTATTTAAGAAATCATTCAGCTCTATGAAGTGACACATCTGAATATTTTGGCCCAACCAGTGTGTATAAAACAGAGGATTCAGAGGGAGGAGGAAAGGAGCACCATAGTTTAGCGCGCTCTAATAAATAAACTAAAGATGTTTTTAGATGTAAATTGCAGGAAATTTCAAGAGTTGTAATTTTTAATTGATCTCTTTTTCTCGTTAAGTCGATAGAAAGCGAGAAAATTATCTCTAAAAATTACCGTAAATAAAATAACGTTTTCGACACTTCTTCCTCATGTCTCGTCTAAGGTGATTTAGACGTAACAGGTACCTAGAGCCCAGGCCTTTTCTCCTATGTCTTCCCAATCCTTGATCTTGCTACCAGAGAGCAGGTTAATGCAGGAGACGAGGAATATATATCTACTTAGATAGTCAGGCAGCCAAGGACGAGCTCTAAACTAACAACAAAAAAAAACGAATACGACTAGATCCCGGGACACTCCGGTGCACCGGGTAACGAGAGAGCTGATGAACTGGCTAGACGAGGCCCGTCGAAATTGGTAGAATCTGCTCGCCTTTCTAAGGAAGACAGAAGGGCTAAGGGGTAGATCGGTGAATGCGAAAATGAACTATCATCACCGGACTCCTGCCCCCCATCTACTACTACTACCTATGCAACAACTAGCTTAAACCTTTTCGTGAATCTCACTTTTCGCATTAAAAGAAAATATGAATGATGTTTGTGATAAGGTATATTTATAATTACCCATAAAATTAAAGCAACGGCTTGGAAGCTTATTAAGGGCGGAATGGGGACGTCGACGACAGCGGTCGACTCTCGATCGCTTTTATTAAGATTTTTCTAAAGGGTTTTCCGAGAAGCTATTATAAAAACACTATTAAGGCAGTCAAGTAAAGAGCAACCTAAAATATAGGGAGGAAAGAGTCGCAGGTAACATCTATTTTTGCGAGAAAACTTTCCATGGTTTACGCAGTATAATTTAAAAATGTAAATTTGCTTCGAAACACCTTTCACAACGTTGGCATGAATTTATGGAGCAATATAAAAAGGAACATTAGAGGAAACGGGTGTTTGGCACTTTATCGGATAACTGTATAAATTCAAAATCGCAACCTTTCAAATGCTGCCCTCAAGATAACTGAATTCAAAATGCTATGGAATTTCAAAGAGAGGATTGGTGATAAATTTATATCGTTAGTTTTCGCAGTTTCAGATAGAGACAATACATTTTGGCAGATAAGCTATTCTAAAAGGGATATGTGTACGGATTTACTGTCATGATTGATGACTGAGAAAAGAGGGAATGCTTTTCCTATGTAACATTTTCAGAATCTGGTAGTAGCTAGGGGGTTCCTTGATCCTCCACCTCATCGGGGCAGCTTTTAATCCTTATGTCTGTGGCCCAATACATATACTGAGTGAACCAAATCAAGTGATCTATTAAAAGTATCTATAGAACTAAATGAGATTTTATTTTAAAAATTACTATACCTAAGAGATGGTTTATAACGTTTTGGAAATATTTTGGTGCTGCCTGATCAGCTTTTTTAAATGTGATAAAATTAATCTAATTTCTAAACACTACTTTGATATTCAGTAAAATCGCTTTAGGAAAAACATTAACATTATCCAAAAATCCATAACCCGAATTTTTTTATAATGCTAGTTACGATGCTAGAACGATTAGATTAAAACTAGTCTATAGGACTAACCATTAATTTTTATCTAATATACAGTGATGGGCTAAAATATGGAACAAATTCATTTAAAAATAAGGTATTAATTTTTTGAAAAAATGCTCGGACACTTCGATTATAATTTTTTCTTCCGAATTTTTTGCCTCAAATAGAAATTATACAGGGTGTGTCAAAAAGTAGATGTAGCAAAATTTTTTTGTATTTTAAATAGACCCCTATTTTTTTCAGTAGAATTTTGAATTCTACGTCAAATTCTGCGCATAATTCATGTAGCATACCCTATCCTTATCGCCTTATAATTACATCATAAAACGAAAATTATTTTATTAAGTGTTGAAAATGCCAACCATTAACTTCTTGACAATATGCCAATCTACTTAAAAACCCTTCTAAAACATTATTTACAGTATTTTCATTAATTTGCCTAATTTCATATCTAATTTTAAATTTTAAGTCTTCCAAATTTTGTGGTTTATCCCTATACACTTTTGATTTCGAATAACCCCAAAGAAAGAAATCCATTGGTGTAAGATCGGGAGATCTTGCAGGCCATTATATGGGTCCTCTTCTACCTATCCTTCTTCTTCTTCTTCTTCTTTCAGCCATCATTTATCCAGTGTTGGATATAGGCCTCTTCTAGTTGCTTCCATGCTTTTTTATTTCTGGCTGTTTTCATCCACTGTTTTCCCGCTATGGTTACGATATCATCTATCCATCTCTTTCTGGGTCTTCCTACGCTTCTTTTCGTTTCTCGTGGTCTCCAAAATGTTACCCTGTATGACCATTTTTCTGTATTTTGCCTTGCTATGTGTGCCACCCACTGCCATCTGAGCCTCGCTATTCTGTCCATGATGTCGGTTACTCTGGTTCTCCGACGTATTTCAGTGTTGGGGATTTTGTCAATCAATCTTACGCCCAGCATAATCCTTTCCATGGCTCGTTGAGTTACCCTCAGTTGTTCTGCTACCTTTTTTGTCATTGCCATGGTTTCCAGTCCATAAGTTGCTACTGGTAATATGCAGCTGTCATACGTTTTGCGTTTCAAATATATTGGAACGTTTTTATCCTTAAAGATGAAGCTAAGTTTGCCAAATGCCGCCCATGTTTGCTGTATCCTTCTCTTAATTTCGAAGGTTTGATTTTCCTTTTTGTTCTTAATTATATGTCCCAAATATATATATTTTTCTACTTTTTCTATGATGATGTTCTCTATAGCAGTATCTTCTTGGCTGTTGCTAATTATTTTAGTTTTGTCAAGATTCATTTTCAACCCTATTTCTTTTGATTTTTCATTTAGGTCTTGCAGCATTGATTTTAGTTCTTGGATGTCTGTGCTCATCAATACTATATCATCCGCAAATCTTAAGTGGCTAAGGTACGATCCATCGATTTTTAGACCCTTTCCGTCCCAGTCTAATTTTTTTAAGACACTTTCTAAGGACAAAGTGAATAACTTGGGCGAGATTGTATCGCCCTGTCTCACTCCCTTGCCAAGCATTATCTTTTCGGTTATTTGGTCTTCGTCAATCTTGATGTGGAAAGTAGCTTCGTCGTAAATGTCCTTGATGAGGGCTGAATATCTGGAATCAATTCTGGCGTCTTCCAGAGCTGTTAGGAAAGCCCATGTCTCGACACTGTCAAAGGCTTTATGGTAATCGACGAAGGCTAGGTGTAAAGGTATATTGTATTCAATTGTTTTTTCCACAACTATCCGGAGTGTTTGTAGATGCTCGATAGTACTAAATCCCTTACGAAAGCCTGCCTGTTCTACTGGCTGGTACGCATCTACCTACACATCTACCTATCCATCGTTCGGGAAATACTGTATTCAAATACTCTCGTACTTGTCGAGCAAAATGAGGCGGAGCACCATCCTGCTGAAACCAAATAGACGCTTCTGGTGGATTAGGCTGATTCGGATTTGGAAAATCCGCTGTTAGTGTGGCAATTAATTAATTCTGAAAAAATTGTAAATACCGGTCTCCTGTAAGATTTCCATCGAAGAAAAAAGGTCCAATAATTCATCATCAATCATTTAATATCCCTGCCCAAACATTTACTTTTTGTGGGTTTTGCGTGTGCTGTTCTCTCATCCAACGGGGATTATTTGTACTCCAATAACGAGAATTTTGTCTGTTTACCGAACCATTCAAACAAAACGTGGCTTCATCGCTTAAAAGTATGTTGCGATGGAAAAATAGATTTAAGTTGCAAATTTCCATCATAGTTTCACAAAACTGTAGTCGGCGGTCGGGATCATCTTCGTTTAGCTCGTGCAGCAACCTAATTTTGTACGGATGGTACTTTTCTTGTTTTAATAACCGCAAAACAGATCGTCGGCTATGGGGATTATCTTCAACTTCTAACAAAATGTTCAATTTTGTGTTTTCACTAATTTTTGGACGACCTGGCCGTAGACGATCCTTTACATTTTCTGTTTTTCTGAATTTCTTCTCAATTTTACTCACTGTAGATCTTGTAATCGGTCGTTCTGGATACTTAGCGCTAAACAAGTTACAAACTTCTTCTTGATTTCTTGTTTTGTCTCCACATCCAATTAAAATTAAAATTTCGATTCTTTGAGTTTCATTTAAATGAACCATGATCACCGTTTTTCAAAATTATACCTAAAATTATTTTTGATTGACACATGACTTGCTATCGTAGTGACAATTCATTTAAATTTACCTGTTTACCTTTAAGTAGGTACATGTAACTTTTTTTAAAGAAAAATTTCGTTTATGATGTAATTTTTCTCTAAAATCGTTAGAGATAAGGATAGGGTATGCTACATGAATTATGCGCAGAATTTGACGTAGAATTCAAAATTCGTCTGAAAAAATAGAGTTCTATTTAAAGTACAAAAAAATTTTGCTACATCTACTTTTTGACACACCCTGTATAATTTCTTTTTGAGGCAAAAAAATTCGGAAGAAAAAATTATAAACGACGTGTCCGAGCGTTTTTTCAAAAAATTAATGCCTGATTTTTGAATTAATTTGTTCCATATTTTAGCCCATCACTGTATCTTAAAAACAAAATAGACTTATTATAAAAAATCTATCAGTTGTAGTACAAAAAATGTAAAAAAATATAATGCTATCAAGCCTCATTTTTTTTTATAAATGGTATTTTTAAATAAATTCAGGTTAAGCAGACAAGAGTTGCAGCACGTGGCTAGATCTCGTGGCAACCACATGCATCAACCCATTAAGTTTATCGTTTGTCAATATTTAGCTTTCGGTTGCTAAACCGACACATTGGCTTCCAGCGCCACCCAACGTAGTTTGCCCGCGATGTGCCGCCTTGCCATCGTTTAAACCTTTACGGATTCTCCCTGTCCTGGTTGGGTTGATGCATGTCGTCTGCTTAATTGTATTTCTATATTAAAATCACTTTGAGGTCCCTTATCTTTTTGTCAGACCCGGAGTCTTGCCGATGAGCCGTAGATGGCGAAGCGCGTCCAAAGATTGGGAACAAGTCTGTACACGAACTTATTTTAAGTTTATCGTTTGTCAAAATTCACGTTAGTTTTCAAGAAAAGTCGTCGTTATCCAAGCTGTCTTGGTATAGGAGAGGGAGAGGAAAACGCATTTGGATTTTTAATGCATATGAATGGGAAAAAACTTTTATTGATTCTACTTTTATTTTATACTGTTGGAATATTTAAAATTAATGCATTACAAACATGTGGGTAGGTCATTCATATTCGACTTCAAAAATTAATTTTGTTAGTAAAAATAACTGTACTACTTCCTTCTGAGTGGGCGATCAGGATACGATAACATGCTAATGCTGTATTTTTAGGCGCAAAATATATACCTAAGCCATTTGAAGTTTTTATTCATAATATTTTTAAAAAAGCAGCAAGCAACAAAGCTGGTTAAAGATGTATATTCCTTTTTTCTTGCTTCATCCAATGTTTTGTTGCAGGACTGCACTTCAAAAATTCCCGGGCCCGATGCCTGCTCGAAGGGGGCTTTTAGCGCCCCAAAATACCTTCCTGGATACCATAGCTACAAGATTTGATGGCACACGTAAGTACAAAATTGTTAATTATCAAGTTATCATAAGTCTGAACGCTAGGTTTACTTTTTTTGCCTCTTTGTAATAAATGTTTTCATTAAATCATTTCTGAAATTAAATGGGTAATTAATTCAGTTAATATGTTAAATAATTTACTCTCCAACATAAAATAGATAAATCATTTCATGGTTTTACTGGCAGAAAGTCCAGTTTATTACAAAATAAAACTGGAAATGAGCTGCTTAACAAAGAAGATTTAAAACTTTAATAACTTTTTACATCAAAGCATGGGTTTGTGTTACTTAGAATTAGTTAGTTACAACGTCATGGACATATGAGAGACATAAGAGTAAAAAAAGGGGGCATAAGAATATGCTTTATTAGAAAAAAACGGATACTGCGAACTGCTGGGGTTAAATGCTTCCAGTATTATAAAGATATATTCTGATTAACCCAACGGTATTGTAGGAAAATAGAATCTGTTTTCTCCTCGACAGTGATCGCGAATCCGTAAAGCATTGTGTCAATTACTACTCTAGTGTAATAATGAGTATGACTACTTATAAGAAAACAAATAAGTTAATAAATATAAAGGGTGTCCCAAAATGAACGCACATTTTTATTTGTTAACAAAACACATTTATTTCTTGAAATATGTCAAAACTTTACTGGGATGGGATTAGAAACGATGCATATAACGATTAAGTGTGAAACACAATATCCGACAAATGTCCACCGCGGCTTTGCCGACAGGCCCTTGCCCTTTTGGCGAAATTATTGATAACATTTTCACATATTTGTGGACGAATTTTATCAATGACGAGTCGAATCTCGTTCTTCAAGTCAGGAATTGCGGCTGGTTTATTGGCATAAACACGAGACTTAAGAAAACCCCAGAGAAAGAAGTCGCACGGTGTTATATCGCAGGATCGTGGTGGCCAATTCTGAGCACCATTGCGAGATACGACACGACCAGGAAATTTCAGTCGTAACGAGTCCATTGCTTCACGCGCAGTGTGACAGGTCGCTCCGTCCTGTTGAAACCATAAGTTTTCACTGTTAGTGAAGTTCCAGCCTCGTCTTCAAAGAAGTATGGCCCAATTATTCCGTCGAACCAAAAACCGCGCCAAACGGTGACTCGTAGAGGATGCATTGGTTTTTCGTGAATAACACGAGGATTCTCTTCCCCTCAAATTCGACAATTCTGCTTATTGACGTATCCATTTAATTGAAAATGTGCCTCATCACTAAACAGGAGTTTCTTCGAAAGATCTCCGTCATTTGTCTCGTTTTCCAGAATCCAATGAAAAAATTCACGGCGCAATCCATGATCTGCTTGCTTCAATTCTTGGGTCAAGCAAATATTTTGTAAGAATATGCTGCATACTGCTTTTGGTAATGTTCACTTGCTGTGACCGACGGCGAATCGACGTGCCTGGATTCTTACCAACACTTTTCGACACTGCTGCAATATTTTTAACAGATGGAGCAGTACGCGGTCGCCCTGTTGATTTTATGTTTCCAATTGAACCACTCCGCCTGGGATGATGACGAGCGAACTGAGTAGCTCTGAGTCATCACTGCCGGTCCCAAGCCCGGATAAAGGAGGAGGGTTAAGCGTAGGGCTAACAACCCTACCTTGTAAAAAGCGACCATGTTATGAAAACTAACGAGATGCCTCGGAATAGGACAGATATACGACGACGACCACGGCAAAGAAAACAGGACTTGAATATTGGAACCCTGAATGTGTTAAGCTGGTATAGACCTGCGGCAGCGATAAAGACAGTGGAGCAACTTGAAAAGTTTGGCATGGATATCACAGCTGTTCAGGAAATTAGGTGGACAGGTACCGGAAGCCAAAAAACCAGCAAATCGGTAGTATTCTACAGTGGTAGCCTCAACAATCAACATGAATTTGGAACAGGCTTTGTTGTACGAGAATGCGTGTTGGACTCTGTCATGGAATTTAAACCAGTAAATGAACGAATCTGTTACATGAGGCTTAGAGGAAAACTCCACAATATTTCGATGCTATCAGTCCATGCACCAACCGAAGAGAAGGATGATGTAACTAAGGATGCCTTTTATGACCAGTTGGAGACATTTCTGGTGGCTTTGCCTAAACAGGATGCGACGATTCTTATGGGAGATTTTAATGCTAAGATAGGAAGAGAAGAAGCTTTTAAACCCAACATCGGTAGACACAGCCTACATGAACACTGCAATGATAACGGACTCAGACTAGTGGATTTCGCAACGTCAAATAATCTCCTCATTAAATCAACGATGTTTGATCATAAAAACATACATAAACAGACATGGGTTTCTAATGACGGAATAACGAGAAATCAGATTGATCATGTGCTGATAAATGCAAGACGTGGTAGCAGTATTATCGACGTTAGGAGTCAGCGGGGCCTTGATGCGGACAGTGACCACTTTCTGGTTAGAGCTAAATTCAGAGAAAGAATTTCTAAGCAAAAGAACAATAGGCCAGAACTATCTCCGAGGTGGAACACCGAGGCGTTTAAAGACACAAATAAGACAATTGAATATCAAACATCTCTGAAGAATGCACTGGAATCCGTAGCAAATCAAAATAATGCGGACGAAATGTGGGAAACAATGAAAAATTCAATTACTCATAGTGCCCGGATCACCATAGGAACAGCAAAGAATACTAGAAAGAAGAACTGGTTTGACGACGAATGCGAGAGGATCCTGAAGTTGAGGAGCCAGGTTCGACAACGAATGCTGCAAAATCCAAACGAGCAAAACATCCAGAAATACAGAGAGATCAGAAAAAAGGCAAAAAAGACAATAAAAACCAAGAAAAGGACACACGAGGAAAATATTCTTGAAGAACTAGAGTCAAATAGAGTGAACAACAGAACTAGACATTTCTTCCACGAGGTAAAGAATATAAAAAACGGATTTAGACCCAGAGTTGGAACTGTCATAAAAAATGACGAAGGTAACCTTATTGCAAGTGAAGCTGAAGTGATAGAGACCTGGAGAAGATACTTTGATGAATTACTGAATGTACAGACAGATGAAGTCGGGCGTGATTATACATATCTTACCGCCGAGCCTTTAGTGGAAGAACCTACAATGGGAGAAGTATCACGAGCTATCCGCAAACTAAAAAACAACAAAGCCCCAGGAAACGACACTATATCGGCAGAGTGTATAAAACATGGAGGAGAGACTTTGGAACTTGCTTTCTATCAACTCATCTGCCAAATATGGAAAGAAGAGCAAATACCAACCCCCTGGAAAGAAAGCGTTATAATACCCATACATAAAAAGGGCGATAAAATGTGCTGTAAAAACTATAGGGGTATATCCCTTATTAACACAGGGTATAAAGTATTCTCTATTAGAACGATTGACTGCGTGTGTAGAGTATCAAATAGGAGATTACCAGTGTGGTTTTAGAAAAAATCGATCAACAGTAGACCAGATATTCACTATTAGACAGTTAATGGAGAAGTGTTGGGAATACAACAAAACATTGCACCAGCTTTTTATAGATTTCAAACAAGCCTATGATAGCATCATAAGGGTGAAACTGTGGAATGCCATGGCAGAACTGGGCGTACCAAAAAAGTTAATTAGGCTCACAAAAGCCTGTGTGGAGGGATCTACAAGTGCAGTAAGACTTGAGGGAAGACTGTCAACCTTTTTCTCAATCAACAGTGGCCTCAAACAGGGGGATGCGTTATCCCCACTACTCTTTAACATCGCTTTGGAGAGCGCCGTGCGAAAGGCGAACATAGAAACGCTCCTATTTAGAGACCAGGGTCCTCGCATTGTGGTGGCTTTCGCTGATGATATAGATATAGTGGGAAATACGACTATCAACGTCAAGGAGGAGTTCATCAAACTGGAAAATGCTGCAAAAGAAGTTGGCCTACGAATAAACGAAGATAAAACAAAATACATGACTACAACAAGAACAGAACGACGAGACAGGATAGGACAGAACGTGACAATGGACAACTATAATTTTGAAAGGGTCCATCAGTTTAAATACTTGGGAGCTACGATCACCTCTGATAACAATGTAACACAAGAGATTAACAACAGAATACAAGGAGCCAATCGCTGCTGTTTTGCGCTACAAAAAATAATGAAATCGAAAAATGTAACCCGCCGTACAAAAATAGCAATTTACCATGCAGTTATAAGACCTATAATGACATATGCATGTGAAACATGGACGATGACGAAACAAAATGAGAACCGACTGAAAATAGCAGAACGAAGAATTCTTAGAAGGATATATGGACCAGCCAAGGACAACGCCACACAGCAATACAGAATTAGAACTAACAGGGAATTACAAGAACTATATAACCAACCAGATATAGTGAAAATAATAAAGTCAGAGAGATTGAGATGGGCCGGCCATGTTAAAAGACAAGACCAACGTGTCGTCAAGCTGGTATGGGAAGAGACCCCGGTAGGAAGGCGGCCGCTGGGAAGACCAAGGATGCGGTGGAAAGACAATATTGCGGCGGATTTACGAAGCCTAAATATCCAGCGACCAGAAGAACTTATGATGGACCGCAGCAAGTGGAGGCAAATTGTAAAGTCAGCGAAGACCCACCCTGGGTTGTAGGCTACAGAGAGAGAGAGAGAATTGAACCACTTTGCTTATATTCCTGGATCAATCTTTGCACTGTCGTATGTTTTGGTGCATTATTTCTTCCAAAAACGCACTCTACGAACTGTTTCCGCATAACATTCTCCACATTCGTAATACGTTTTCACGATAACAACGCGCTGTTATACCGTGTAGCGTTCCATGGCTATTAATTGCAATAAATTACATGACAGCTATCAAATTTTCAGAAGCCTACTATGACAAAAACGAAAATGTCACGATATTTAAAATATGCGTACATTTTGGGACACCCTTTAGTTGTAGAAATAAGTAATACCAAAGAAACTTATTGCGTAGCTATAAGTTTCTTTGGTAATACTTAAATGAATTAAACTTGGTCAAATATGTATTATTGTGTTTAGCTCATAAAACAAGTAAATGGCACCCTGCTATTTATTTAGTGGCGAATTTAACAACTACCACTGCTGTTTTATGGAGTAAGTATCCCTGGATAAAGGACAAATGTCCATAAACACTGTTTTGGTGCCTACTAAATACTAAATAGAACTTGCACAGGGGAAAGGCGAGTAAGAGTGCACACTTAGCGGAAAATCATTTATTAAAAATAATTAGGTAACTGTATAAACGCAAATATTTTAATCAAATACATCTAGGGTGAGGCTTACATTAATATACAGGGTATCCGGAAAATACCTGTACAACGTTTGACGACAGACTCCTGACGTCAAAACAGGTCGATCTTAGCCGACGGGCGGCGGAACTTTCGGCCCCATATTGGGTAAGGTACCTGCTAGAAATTTTAGGTCAAGTAATCTTGCAAGAAATTTCGGCCCCAAACATTGCAGGTAATGCGAATTGAACCAAAAAGGTGGATTAGATGCCGTGTTAGCGCTGTTTAACCAATATAAGTCTATAAAACCGCATTAGCCGAGTTGCAGGTCAAAAATTGAGTTAGTTCAGGTTAGTTGCATTTTCATTTTATAAATGATTCAAAACACAAAAGATCATAAAAAAATTAAAATGTTATAACGTTAGACCATTGGGGCCGAAAATGCCTGTAATAAAAACATGACACTTCCATCCCGGGGCCGAAAGTTCCTGTCAAAATCGGGCTGCTACCTGGCCGGGGCCGAAATTGCCCACGCCCAAGCCGACTTAGTTATATCCAAAATTGTCTCGTTTAGCCGGTAAAGGGCGTCAAAAATCTGTAAAAATATTGGTTTTTCCTAAATCACACGAAAACCTGCTAATCGATTTTAATGATTTTTAGTATGTAGACTAATACTATAAAATGACGTTTTCTAGTAATATAGTCACCGGCTGTAAATAAGTGGAAGTATTATAAAAGTGATATAATACGTCAACATTACCCCTGATTTTTCATATCAACGGCGTTATGACAACCCAGATA
This sequence comes from Polydrusus tereticollis, assembly GCA_963920685.1. Taxonomy (NCBI): domain Eukaryota; kingdom Metazoa; phylum Arthropoda; class Insecta; order Coleoptera; family Curculionidae; genus Polydrusus; species Polydrusus tereticollis. The sequence continues at coordinate 142,971,161 of OY987328.1, forward strand.
TTTTTGTCGAGTGACTGGATGTATTTGGAAGCTATTTTACCTCTTTAATATTTTTCGTTGGATGATCTGTTTTGCCAGAAAAAAAAAAAAAAGTACAACAAAGTTGGAAGTATGTATTAAAAATATTGTAGGAAACTAAGCAAAACGAGAACATTACTTAAGCAAATATGTAAAATGACCGCCATCCTGCTTAATACACTTATTAACACTTCTTAAAAAAATGTTATTGGACCCTATTTAATATCTCGGGGTTATTAAAATGGTTGCCTGTATTTAAAATCCGCGACAATAAATCATGGCGTGTGTTTACCGGAGTCTTGTAAACTTCTGTTTTAATAGCGCCCCACAAAAAGAAGTCAAACATATTTAAGTCCGGAGAACGTGGTAGCCATTTTACTGGTGCATCATTGCCCTTTCCAATCCATCGGTTGGAATATTGATGGTGTAAGTATTGCCGAACGGCAACGGAAAAATGGGGCGGGGCACCATCATGCATATACCACATTTCCCTCCGAAGTAAAAAGGGCACGTTTTCCAGAAGAATTGGTAATGTGTCTTGCAAAAAATTAAAATAAATATTTCCATCTAACCTGTCTGAAATAACAATAGGACCAATAAGGTGGCGATCAATAATACCTGCCCAAATATTTAATTTAATTGATGCTGACAATGTGCAACTTTAATGGCATGTGGATTTTCATCGGAATAAATATGTTCGTTGTGCAGATTCGTTATTCTAGATCTTGTAAAGCACGCCTCGTCAGTAAACAATATTTTTCTAAAAAAAATTGGATCACGGATTCTTTTGTTTCTAATAAATTGACAAAATGTAAGCCGCATGGGGGGATCAGTCGGTAAAAGTTTCTGGACTTTTTGCACGTGATATGGATGTAACAACTGTTCTTTTAAAACCTCATTGACAATCGTTTTAGGAACATGCAACTCACATTCTAAGCGACGGGTACTGGTACTTGGTTCTTCTTCAACTCTTTCCAGAATGTTCTCTTCTGTTTTCACAGTTCAAGTTGTTCTGCTTTCAAATTTTTTCTCAAAGCTGCCCGTTTCCCGAAGATGACGCTCGATATTGGCAAATGTTTGGTGGTTTGGTATTCGACGGTTAGGAAATCTCTCCATGTAAACCCTGACACTCTGACGCCCATTTCCTTGACAAAACCCTTATACTATGAACATGTCAACCTTCTCAGAGTTTGTATAATTTTCCATGTTTAATGATAAAATGAACTTGTGGGTAATTCAAGAATGTTGATCGTATACTTTAGTCAATTTCATAGACTGGTGATAAATTATCAATAATTGTAAAATTATTAAATGCCATAGCAACAAGGTCACTAAAAAACATATTGTTACAGGTAATTTGATTTTAATTTTATTACTAATGTTAATAATTGATGTATGCAGGTAATTGTAAATATTTTTTTTTCTGGCAAAACAGCTCATCCAACGAAAAATATTGAAGAGGTAAAATAGCTTCCAAATACATCCAGTCACTCGGCAAAAATATCTGTGTTGTCATAACGCCGTTGATATAAAAAATCAGGAGAAATGTTGACGTATTATATCACTTTTATAACACTTCCACTTGTTTACCGCCGGTGACTATACCTACTACTAGAAAACGTCATTTTATAGTATTAGTCTACATACTAAAAATCATTAAAATCGATTAGCAGGTTTTCACGTAATTTAGGAAAAGCCAATATTTTTACAAATTTTTGACGCCCTTTACCGGCTAAACGATACAATTTTGGATATAACTAATTCGGCTTAGATCGACCTATTTTGACGTCAGGAGTCTGTCGTCAATCGTTGTATACGTATTTTCCGGACACCCTGTATAAACGAAATATGAATCTCATTAACATTGACAAGTTTTGAATTGAAAAGAAAATATTCTTTATAGATACTTTAAAACATTAAATTTGCTCGAGACAGAACCCTTCTTGGAAATTATCTTTACCCACTAGGGTTCACAGTTGGAGAATACATGTATTTTATTACATGCAACGGTTCTCGAAAACAAAGAATCTATCTAGGAATTAAATCATATAGTTTTAATTAAAGAAAGAAAATAGATAAAGTTGCGATTTTGAGACAAGCCGGTATCTGCCCTATACACCTTGTACAAAAGTTAGATCTGTCTATTTTTCCTACCGAACACCTGAACACAGGAAACAAGCAAAAACGACTTTGTAGGTTTTTATTAACATATCTAACTCTTTTTAGGTATAATTAGATTAGGACTTTGTTGTTCTGTATAAATTAGAGGTTTAAGTCATTTTCTATGAGGGAAAATCAATATTTTCAATTATATCCTTTTCGTGGACTAGGTGAGCCATCTATCGGCGAACAGCCTAAGACTATCAAGGGGGTGGTCAATGAGGGTTAAAAGTTAAAAGTGCAATTACACTGGTGATTGGCCAGAGTACCATCAGTCATGGGACGCGGTGAGTTTTAATTTGTTTAAAGTTTAAAGGCTGGGATTTTGGGAGCCAAAGGGTGTGGAATTAGGGCCACAAGTTCTTTTCAAGAACGCAGTAAAATCAGTTCCGAGATTGTTACTGAACTTTCTGGTCGACTTACTAATTCTCGTGTTAAGTGATCCTTTTTCTTAATTTTATAAAGCCCAATTTAATTCCTTATCGTTTACTAATCATAATCAGTATTTTGGGGTAAGACGTATACCATCTGGTAGTTCATTTTGTTCTATTTCTTCATTTCTTTTATTGGGGATTTTCATTAGACGCATGTCGATTATTCAGCTTTAATACTAAATAATTATCTACTTGGGCTTTAATTTCGAAACCTTTGTTTCTTGCTAGATGTAAATATTCCTTTGCAAATATATTTAAGGCTCTTTTTGTAAAGTATCACTTTCTTTTTCATTGTAATAGATTTTAAGTGTTTTAAGAAAGTAGTGGTTTTATTTGGCTAATAAGAATTCTTGACCAAATAAAGTAATTTGGTCCAAATTACTTATAAGGTTCACTTAACGGGAATTCTGCGGTTCGCGGTAGTCTCGCGGACGCGGGTAATACTGTACGTGTGCCTGTTGACCAGCTGACCAGAGGAGTAAGGGATCCTTCCCCCAGCTACAACTGCCTGTTAGATCCAGATTAGGTCCAGGTGGGTAAGTGCATCTGAATAGGTACTAACAATATTAATCAATGGCTACATCCGACGTTATCAGAACTTCGAGAATCGTCTAGATACCATCTGATCTTCCAGATTCTTCAAGAGTGTTTTTGCCCCAATTCAGATTAAAGGATAGATAGGGAAACGTCTCTATTAAATTGTGCGGAATGATAATGACTTGGTCTCCACGCTACCACGTTCTCTAAACCAAGTCTATCACCACCACGTCATTCATTGCTTATATTGCACCAAGATGGCGCTCCATACGTAAATATCGGCTTGACCAAGACCTTGTAGAGGTTAACTTTGGTTCGATTACTAAGTTTACTTAGCCTGCGAAGCAAGGGGTAGCTTGAGCTTAATTGACGCAACGCTGCCTTGATTCTGTAAATTGAACTTAACCTCCAGTTCAGTCTTTGATCGATAATAAGGCCCAGATACTTCACGTCCTGGCACCAATTCACTTCAGCCCTACGAATTCTGAGCCTCGCTTCGGGCCGTCTAACGTGACTTCTGAAAGAAGAAAAAGATAACTCTCGTCTTGGAAGGAATCTTGCATTTATTGGAAAGTCATTTTTCCAATTAGTTTACATGGCGCTACATAATAAGTGTGACGACTAGCCACGGTTGCTTAGAAGTTGAAGGTATTGCAGTGTCGTCAGCGAAAAGATTAAGCTGCGTTTGCCTATCTTGCGGAATGTCCTGCGTATAAATGTTATACAGCATCGAGAAGAGAGGCACTCCCGCCCTAATGTGTTTATTCAAAGAAAGTGCGTTCTCCGACGAGACTGCAAAACGTCTCCAGAAAAGAGCCTAATACTTTGATGAGGTATAGCTCGGAGCTCGACTTAATTTCAAGAAAAGACCATTATGTCAAATGCTTTGCTAACGTCAAAGAAAACCACCCTCTTGCGAACACTTACGCGCCTTTTGCTTAGTTTGTTTTCTTATAAATAAAGGTTTCTTTTAGTGTTTGCCAATAATTCATTTTGTAAAGCAATAAAAATATTTATAATTACCGGGAACCTACACCCAACTGAGACTTTAAATTTTATTCAAAATTCAACCTTTAATTTTTCAATTTAAAAACCAAAAATGTTACGTCTGAAAATTTGCAACGTAAAAGGCGTAGTGAAACCCCGTTTTAATAATTTATGAAAGCTGTTTTACAGGCTCAGCGAAGCCCTCAAACCTGAGAAAACTTAATAATAACTTGCTAAGTGGTGTTCCGGTTCACGGCTTGGTACAAAAATATTGTTTCCTTTATAAAAAAAAATATAAAATGTGGTGAATAATGCATGGTTCTTCAAATTTGTTTTCTTTCTTGATATAATCAATATGCAATCATTTTTTACATTTTTTAGTATTTATTTGCAATACCGAAAGGTCTTTGTAAACCTTGCTAAATAAATTATATAACTGGTTGGTTCCCATTATAGCACTAGACCGGAGATAAAACTCACCTAAAAAGTTCTAAAATCATTGTTGTTATGCAACAGCAGTAGACTTCTTTCTCTTAACTTAATTAAACTCTTAACACAGGTATCCTAAATTTACCATTAAAGTATATAAGGAAACGAGAAGAAAAGAAATCAAAGAAAACTAAATAGAATTTGTTTCAAAGTTAGTTAAGCATCTTAGAGTATTAACTAACGTTTAAAGTTACAGTTAATCTCTTTAAATCCCTTGCAGCTCTTGCGACTATCTTTTTTTAAATTCAGTTTCTCTTTCTTTGCAACAATTATAAAAATAATTAATAAATATACATGGTGGCTGATTATTGCGAGGAAGTTCAATATCTCCGTTGTTGTTAGAAATATCGAAAGCTATTAAAAATAAAGGTTCTAGGATACACAAAAGTGCATATTTTAAAAATAGTTTTGATATACAGAATGCTCCAGAAAAGCGGGGCATTACGAAAATAATTTTTTTAAAATAGTATCACTCATTTATTTTTGTCTCATCGAATTCAGCATAAAATTGTACATATGATACACTATTTTTTTTCCGATTTATACGACGTTGCCAGATTATTCAATTTTTCCTAAAATTTTCTCGGGAAACGTCATGTCGAAAAAATAATTTTTAAATATTACTAATGTAAACAAAAAAATAAAATTTTACGTATTCATAAACCTTATAGCTACCTGGAAATATTCTGTTGGAACACAACAATAATATCCCATACAGGATGTTTTCTAAATGGATACAAATGCAGCAATCTTTAAATAAATATTAGTCGACTTTCTCAAATGGACCCCTTATAGAGGGTATTTATATATTATACCGACAAATTGAAACAGGTTAGTCCTTGACAAAAAATAATGAAGAGGGGTCCAGAAATTCCTGGTTTGTAGGATACAGGGTGTTAAACTTTTAATTGTTTTTCGGTTTTTTCTATTTATTTTGCTGCGTGCTTAAAGATAATTTATTCAAATTCTGCACTATTGTTACATATTAAAGTATTTTAAGAATTAGCCTATTGTCATTTAAAAAAACTATCTACAGGGTGTTATTTTTTTTTGGCGTCACGACCACTGCGACTCCCCCCCCCCCCAACTTTTTTGATACGACACTGACTATCCTTTCATATAAAAACAACTTTTTTGGTTTTATCATTAACCTGTTTTATTTCTTGCACTTTTTGATATCTTATACCGTTCGGCCGATATTTGGTAGAATATGATTTAAAGCAGGGCTACATTTTTAATTTGGTCAAATAAAAAGAAATTTGTACATTAGTTTCCGCAGTACAAGGTTTAACCCCCTGTATCTTACAAACGAGGGGTTTCTGGACCTCCATTAATGGGAACTTTTCTCATTATTTTTTGTCAAGAAATCACCTGTTTCAATTTGTCGGTATAATATTGAAACACCCTGTATAATATTACGTCACTATAGTTAATTTCAACCCCATTAAGTATGCAATTATAATTATGTTCTAAAATGGAACGTTCTTTTAATATTTCATGTTTTATTTAAAAAATGTAAAAATATCGGCCCTTTCAATAAGTTGTCCATGAGGTAAACAAAAAAATAACAACTAAATAAAGGAAAGTATAACAAATGTTTGATATGACCTTCATTAACATCTAAACAGGTCTCCACACGTTCTTGAAATGATCTACCACCATCTAACCATCTACCATCTAATAATAAATACATTGTTATTGATATTCTGAAAAACTGGTGTAATGCTGTTCTTCATAGGTACCCTCTTTCGTAGTCTGAGGCACTTTAGAAACTTTATCTTTGACGTATCTCCACAAAAAGACGTCAATTTTTGTTTAGTCTGGAGGTCGAGGTGGCCGTTGAAATGGTCCACTTCTACCTATCCCTCTATTAAGAAACTCATTGTCTAAACGTTCATAAATTACTGCCGTATGGTGGACTGAAGCACCATCATGGTTCAGAAATATTTCATATTAGTTTCTCCGAAAGATTTTGAATATTCCAAAATATATTGATAAAATGTTTCAGAAACCCAAAAAGTCCCATAAAAGTAATACTTCATTTTATGTTTCTGAAAAATTTTATATTAATTGCATTTCTGAGATATTAAATTAGAGGCACAGTTTCATTATCTGTAATATAATTATTCGGTAGTACCACAGTGCACCCACAAATAATAATGTCTGATAATAATTGTTAATTAAACATTACACAAAACATAAAATAAGGGGAACCACAGAGGCGAACAGATTGGTTTTGTGCATCTGGTCCGTCGTCCGTCAAGTGTCAAAGGCAGGATATGTCAACTGTCAAGTGAATTGCTTTGCTTTTAAAGAATGTCGGGTATAATAAATTAACGCCTATATATTTACATATTATTATGTTTTTGTTAAAAATAATGTAAAATAATTACGATCACAGAGAATAATAATATAGAGAGCTACGATTTTGGGTTTAATGAATCTTAAATATTATGCCCAATTCGATAAGATTAAAATAAATGGGTAGTACCATTTAAAAAAAAAATATTTTCATGATGCCTCGCTTTTTTGGGGCATTTTGTATATTCAAAAATATTTTTAAAATGTGCACTTTCGTTTATCCTAGAACCTTTAAATTTAATAATTTTCGATATTTCAACGGAGATATTGGACTTTCTCGCACTTATCAGAAAATTTGTATCGCCTGCCCAGTAAATTATCTGAAGATTTTTAAAATGATACTACATTTTCGAATGAATTACTCTGAAAAATTTAGCAAAAACAATCTGGACGGTATCATGGTGGAAATTTAATATAAACAGTTTAATTATCTTGCCGTTAGACGCTTCAAATTAAAATTTATTTTGCAATTAATTGAAACACGAGCAAGGAAAACCCAAAAGAATAAATCAAATTGTGGCGCAACACCTTTATCTTCATAAAAACTCGTTAAAGTTAAACAAAAGCCAAGCAAAAAAATGGTGTACGAAAGCAGTACACCATATTGTTTTTTATTAAAATTAATTTAATCTATGGCAATTGAAAATTATAATACCTATTCCTTTCTAATTTTTAAACCAAATCCGGCCCGACCAGCGCAATATAAAGTTTGTTACATTAAATATCGCCCTTTAATTTGTAAAATAATCTTTTTAATCGTGTACGCATAATCTATCGAGTGGTCACCGGTCTGCAGCACTCGGTTTCGGGTTCGCTCGACTAACGGCCCTATCACGCAACTAAATTATAATTAAACTGGCGAGATATCTAGTTTACACTGAATGGATTCGGGAGTTTTGTAACTTTTCTATCGCGATTTTTCGGTTAATGATTATTGATTATTGTTTTTGTGTTAGTAAATTTCGTGAGAGCTTGTTTACTTTTGTACTTTGTTTTTGAGTTTTTCTTTATTATTTTGTGATGGAATGGGGCAAGTATGGCACGCAAAAAAAAATGTAAATTTACCACATACAGTGTGTATAGAGTCTGGAAACAGCTTAATAATATCACAATTTATTGGCCGATTTAAACCAAATTTGGTACAGTTGTGTAAGAGGATCTGACGCACCGAATGACGATATTGGCGTTGTTGCCAACTTTTTCGTTTGTCTGGAATTCGAACGAATTTTATATTTTTAAATGTAACACCCCATATATTTTTTTATTTCTAGTTTTTTTTAAATTTGTTACACTTTTGGTATAACATACTTTGTTCTTAATATCAGTAGTTTTCGAAATAACGAGTACAATTTAGAAAAAATATATTTTTTTATATTAAATGTTCAAACTGTTTTCCCTGTACAGCTTGACAGTGTGCTAATTGAAAATAAAATTTTTCTATTGTGTTGTAAACCATTTCTGGCGTTATTAATTCAAATTCGTCCAAAATACGACGCTGCAAATCGGCCAAATCTTGAGGTGTTGTTGTATAAACTCTGTTCTTCAAGTGTCCCCATAAAAAGTAGTCGTTAAGCGACAAATCAGGGGACCTAAGTGGCCACTCGATTGTACCCCCTTTACCGATCCACCTATTCGGAAAAGTGTTGTTCAAAAAATCGCGCACGTTTCGACCAAAATGGGGAGTAACTCCGTCCTGTTGGAAAAATGTACTTGCATAATTTGTACCCATCACATTTCGTATAGTAGGCACTATTTGCGTTTCCAAGAGCTCAAGGTAAAGTTGTGATGTCAAATTTCCATCAATCAAAAATGGACCCCGATCTTGTGGTTACCCGAAAGCTCAGCCCACACATTCAATTTTCCAGGGCGTTGTGTATGACCTTCTCTCATCCAGTGGGGATTTTCATTTGCCCAAAACCTACAGTTGTGTCTATTGACTTTACCATTTAACATAAATGTTACTTCGTCCTAAAATACTACTATAAATTTGAAAAACTGGTTATTTTGGTCAAACCTTGACGTCATAATATCACAAAATTCAATTCTTCGCTCATAATCATCTTCTGAACTACATGTATTTTCAAAGGGTGATATTTATGTTTTATTAAAACAATATGGACGGATTTGAAGCAGACGTCACTTACTTGAGAAATTTTTCTTAATGAAGAAACAGGGGTTTTAACAATATGTAAAATTTCTAAACTTTTCTCTTCATCTACTACTTCTGGTCGTCTTGATCGTCGCTTATCTCTACAATTTTCAGTTTCTTCGAACCATCGGACAGTTTTTAGAACAGTTTCTTTTGAAATTGGATTTCGGTTTGGAAATTCGTCATTATATAGATTTTTAACCCCTTCGTAAGACCTGACCCTATCGCCATATCCTCCATCATAAGAACTGTAATTCTTTCACTTTCAGTAAAAGACATTCTTGCATGTAAAAATGACAGCTTTTATGACTTTACATCAAAACTGAACTTGTTTGTTGATATTTTCAAAACACGTCGTTATTTTGAAGACTACTGATATTAGGAACAAAGTATGTTATACCAAAAGTGTAACAAATTTAAAGTAAAAACTACAAATGAAGAAATATACAGGGTGTTACATTTAAAATTATAAAATTCGTTCGAATTCCAGACAAACTAAAAAGCTGGCAACAACGCCAATATCGTCATTCGGTGCATCAGATCCTCTTACACAACTGTGCCAAGTTTGGTTTAAATCGGCCAATAAATTGTGATGTTATTAGGCCGTTTTCAGACTTTATACACACACTGTATATACAAACCGTCTCTTTCCGTTTAAAGAAAAGCAAACTGTAAACGCAAGGTGTTCTGATCCTACAAAAAAGGGTGATCAAAATTCTTGGCATGGCAGCACGAGAGTCTTGTAGGGCCAAATTCAAGTCATTGAATATTCTTACTTTTCCAGGTGTATATATTTTTGGAGGCATCATGTTCCTCTTTAAAAACTTTGCCAATTTAGGCATTTGTTACCTAGTCATAACTGTAATACAAGAAGTGCAAACCTTAATGTCCCTGCTTATAGATTGTCATTGACTTGAGAATGGTTCACTCTATGCGTATGCGAGGTTTTATAATAAACTGTCTACAACTACATAACAGGAAAAATACTTTAAAAATAAAAAAATGTTTTTTCTTACATATTAGAAAGGGAGCTGTACACTATTGCCGATTATCTGGATTACTTGCGTCAACGAACACACTAGAGGGTCTGCATCTTTGTACAGGTTTTAGGGCTTGTCTAAATCTGTTTATTTTTGTATTCGATTACTTGTTCAATCATTTTAAAGAAAAGGTTTGCGACCTTGTGTTAAATTTTTAATTTTGTCTTTGTTCTCTTTGATTCTCTTTAGTTCAGCTCTTCTCAATGTTTATTATTTTATTCTTAATTGCAATGTAACTGCCTAACATCTAATATTTATTAGATCTTCTTGCTGTTTTATTTTATTTTATTTTATTTTATTTTATTTTATTTTATTTTATCCCATTTAGTGGTATTTTTGATCTTTTATAGAACTATAATGTTGACACTCAATTATCTACGACATGTATGCAAACAATGCTATATTATACTATTTTATACAATACTGTACTACAACTAAACACCTCCCAAATCCCCGTAGAGTAAATTTAGTCATTGCACATTGCGCATGGCAAGTAGAAAGCGTTTTAAACTTCTTTTACTTACAACCTATGGATTTTCTGGAATAAGCTTCCAAAAAAATAAAATAAATTTGGCAACAATGTATTAACTAAAAGATAAAGGGTTTCTTCGTTAGAACCATTTTTCAAAACTAGATTTGCACAAATCATGTTTTAAATTGCGAAAAAAAAAATTTGACATAATCTAAGCAGCTTTCGAGTTTAAAATATTTTATATTAAGGATAAGAAAATGTTAAGAATCCTTCTTTTTCCGTTCTTTTTGTTAACCGTCAGTTTAAATAACATTTTTCTTCTACCACAAATTTGTTACCTGATCTGACGAACTTAAAAATAGCAGAATGACATGTGTACATAATCCGAAAAAAAAACGTTTTCGGCAAAAGGGAAATACTTCCGGGAAAGTCCAGGAAGTTAAAAAAGAATTGATGGAAAAATGTTCCTTCATACAAATTCTCTAAAGGTAAAGATATGAAATTTAATATTTGCCCGAACTTTGATTTTGTTTCCTCTTGACATCGTTAGTTATATAGGTATGTACCTTTCCCAAGTCAGTTAACTCAAACTGAAATTTCCTTTGTGTGCCAAAGCTTTTGTATCTTTTGAGAACAGTTTTTTTGCATTAGCTTTTATTTTATGATCAGACGCAACACTATAGGAAAATCTTGACATTGGTATTAAATCTTTAGAGATATGAGAGATATACACAGTGATTTTAGGAAGGTCGTGCCAGAATGATGAATGATGGCGTTCTCCAGATAAACAGTGTTGTTCGAGGAACACTAAGCCGAACCACGTACAAATTTCTGTAAAAGAGATTCAAGTCACAAACCAAAGTTCAAGCTCTCAACACAGTAAAAAATATCCACCGGATAAAAATCATTTCACGAGTGGTAAAAAAAGTATTGTTAATGTTAACATAATTAAACATAATTTACCACATTTTTACACTCATATGGGACCAAAGTTGTTGCATTAAATTTGCCTACGAATTTATCTCTCTAAAAAGTTAGTTTTGTTGAATGGGTGTTATTTAATTCATTTTACACCCTATCAGGAAAATTAAATATAAAGACAATTAATAACACCATATTAGCGTGTAAATAAACCCCGCTAGAAGGTTATTTTAACACATTGAGTGTAAAACTTATTCTTTCATCGTTTTTTTACACGGCCCCGGGTAAAAATACCTAAACCCGTGTTACCGAAAAGACAGGCGGCAACAAGTGGTGTGAAATTCTAGGAATTGACAGATGACGCCGACGCTACATGCAAATTTAACCTTAAGTCAGTCTGATTGTGCTCTTTGAACGTGGTATAGAATAATGTTATATGTAAATATTGATATAGAAACAAAGCAAAGTTCTGTAAAGTGCCAAATGAGAGTCCCTCTTGTGAGGATCTTGTATTGAAATTTAATAGAAGCCTTACTAATAAGTACGCCATTATTAAGAAACTAAGTAGGTATTTACATCGCTACAGTTTTCCCTTTAGCTTTTAAATTATTCTGATATAAGCTTATAATATAAATGTATTCCTTTTTTATATAAATACTTAGGTACCTACCTACATATTTTACTTCATTTAATTATACGATTAATATAATACTCGTCATTTTCATTCTTTTATATTGTTCCAAAGCATACTTTCATTTAGCTGTTTAGTGTTCCAAGTATACATATATTTATTATGTTATTTGTTTTGTTAAGCTTAACAATGAGGTACATTAAGCGTAGATATATATATGTTTAATTTACTAAATTGTAAACTATATAATAGGCGTGTCATTTTGTTAAACTAGTTATAATAATAAATGTAAAAAAAATCACAGGGTTTTCCAGTTCTGTTGTAACCATCATTTTGTTTATAAATAAACGATAAATAATACTCAATATTTTCATTCATTTAACAAACCTGTTCCAAGCAATCCGAAGATTTATATAAATTAGGGGTACTACTTTTGGCTTTGATTAAGTCATTCAATCATGTATCAAACTAAGACTTAATGAAAGTGGAAAGTATTCTAGCCCTGGGTAGATTATTTTATTACACTCACTATAGTAAAGTCACACCTAAATAAAATAAAATTTACGCTACAATAATATGATATTTACACTAATTATTCACAAATTACCATTAAAAAATTGTTTACTTACACCTCTTATTATTTCTTTAACACCCTAGAAGGATAGGTTTACAATCTGTGTGTTTAATTTACACACGATAGTGTAAATGTACCTACCCATAAATTAGAAGAATTAACATTCATCCAAAAGTAAAAAAACATTCAAAAATATCTTTTTTACCAGATTTACTGATTGGTTAATATACCCCATTGAGTGTGGTTCTATATGTACCCCCATTGAGTGTTAAATTTAACACTCAATTTTTTACAGTGAAGGTTCTTTGTCATATCATGGATTCCGATTAAGTGAATTCTTTGAATGATATACAGCAGTCTTGGAATATGTTTAGGAACAAAGTGAGCAGTCTTTCAATAATGCATGGTTAAATATGGGCTTCACAGAGCATCAAAAGCTGTTGGAGTGCATGGAAGTTTTTAATTCGTAAAAGTACTCCAAGCTGAGTGGTTTTCAAGACTAGTGAAAAGAAGCTACTCCATGTGGTCGGGTAGTAGGAGTCACGTGTGTTTCTGACACAAAGTGTCACTCTAGTTTGATCACAGTAAAGTGATATTTTTCTAAAGGGAATGTTTTCGGCCAAAGAGGGCAACTACGTTGTGTATGTTTGGGTATGCAACGAGTTTGCATATCAAAATTTTTTCTTAACTGTAGAAGAATTGCAGTTTCTCGACGGCAGTGATCAGATATTCTGGAAAGTGAAAGTTTATTTCTCAGAGATAATAATACAAAAGTGTGTTGATTCTACATTTCAATATAAACAATTGATTATTCACTCTAGCAGTAAAGTAAAATAGACGTTTTCGTTCAGTTCGTTGATTCGATGGTCTAAGCTAAATGAAACTAAATCCCAAGGGTATTTAAATTGACCTCAGTAGCAAGGTGTTTTACGTATCAACATAAACATAATAAGTTGTTGCTGTGAAAATATTACAAGGTTAAATGAATGTAGACATAAAAGTTACCAAATCCGTTACTGTCGAAAATACAGGGATATATGAAGGCAGGTCAGAACACCTCGCACCATTACAAAGTGAGAGATAAAACAAGGGTGCTGTCGTCAGTGAAGCTATATATTATAGGATTTTTAGTTTATTCTGAAATAATGTATAGTGGAGAGAGGATGAGAGGTGAGCGTTGTTCCAAATATAAGGAAGAAGATCTCCTGTTAGTCTTATAGATTTACAAAACTCATATTAGTGGTCGCTGATGATGCTGAAGCATGTACTTTAGCGGTTTTTGGTTAATAGCCTTCTTCATAACTTTTAATATGACCAAAGCAAAATTAAAATTAAAAAAACAATAATCTTTTCAAAAACATGATAACTTTATTCTTGGCGAATTCAGAGAATTTATTATTTCAAATTGGTCTCACACTTAAAGCTGTTTTCGTCGCACCAAATATTACATGTCACTAGAAACGTTAACCATAATAATTCACCTCGTTCATAAAACGAAATTACAACATTAAAAGCAGAAATGTACACAAGGCATTTTATTTCTATAGAGCAGAGAAACACGTTTATATTGGAAAAATGTAGGTTGTATATTTTTATAGACATAATATAACAACAAAGATATTTACGAGGTATATTGAAAGAATTTTAATATCATTTTTATTAAGTGGTAACGACGAATGTTAGTACTTTATTAAAGAAGTAAATGGGGCATAACTAATTAGAGAATAAATCAATACGCAATTTAATGAGACTGGCTATACACATTAAACAAATAAAATTAGTTCAGGCTTCTACTAAATAGAAGACATTGGTAAAAAATGAAAATGGACATTTTGTTTTTATTTTTTTTTCCCTTATTTGAAGAGATAGTTTAAAACAAATTTAACGTTTATATTGTTACTTTTTTATTCTAAAAAATAGTGCCTTTTTTGTCGTTTGTTCGATGTTATCACGTATTTTCTTTTTAAAACGGACCTGTATTTTTTAATCCCTACTAGTTTATTGACTCCATAGCCAATTACATAATAATGCACCTCTCTAACGAGTCTATTAAATATATCTTTAATAATTTTAACACATACAGGGTGGTCCAACGAAAACTTAATACCTCGATTTTCCTGCTTTAAAACGAAAATGTGGAAAATCGCTCGGACCCGTCGATTTCTGATTCGAGGAGGAATAACTTTTCCGCTTTTTTCGTCTCCATAACTTCAACCCCCTAACGGGGGTGAGCACAACCCCCTGATTTTGAATGGGGATGAGGGGTGTTGCGATACCTCATTTTGAGGATCTTATCGAGTACTTACTATCTGACCCTAAAATTTTGCTGCAAAATTTTCATCTTTAACGAAATGACAGCTAAAATAGTGGAAGACTACTTACTTTTGTGATTAGTTTATTAAATACTGAAAATGGCCACCATTCACTTCCATGCAGTAAAATAAATTTTGCTCAAAACGTTCACGTACATTACTCAACATTTCTGGTGTAATTTGACGGCATTCATTAATGATCCGAATTCGCAAATCATCCAGTGACTCAGGCTGGGTAGCGTAAATCTTAGATTTCAGGTGACCTCATAGAAAAAAGTCCAGTGGAGCCAGATCAGGTGATCTGGTTGGCCACTCAATATGTCCCTTTCTTCCAATCCAGGCCTGAGGAAAATTTTCATCTAAGAACTGACGCACAGGTTAAGCGAAATGAGGTGGTGCGCCATCTTGTTGAAAAATGATCGTTACATGGTCTTCTTCATTCTCCAATACTTGAACGAGGGCTGAATAAATAGCGTTCTCTAATAGTTGTAAATAAATTTGGCCAGTGAGATTACCGGGTATAAAAAAGGGCCGATTATGGGATTTCCATAAATACCCGCTCAAACATTTAACTTTTGGGGATGCTGAGTATGCACTTCACGAAATAATCTTGGATTTTCATCTGACCAATATCGACAGTTATGCCTGTTTACAATGCCATTAAGGTAAAATGAACACTCATCCGAGAAACAGATATTGAACATGTAGTTAGGATTATTGTTAATAATTCCACTGACCACTTCACAGAACTTTAGTGGGCGATCGAAATCATCCTCATTCAGTTCCTGAACCAGTCGTATCTTAAAAGGATGGAACTTATGTTGTTTAAGGATTCTCATGATTGTTGTGCGTGAAACACCAGATACATCGGACAATTTCCTAGTACCAAGGGTCGGATCCATTGCTACTTGACCTAAGACAGCCACTACCCTCGCTTCGTCTCTTTCATACACCCTCTTTTTGTTTCCGACTGAACCAGTAGCGTCAAATTTGGCAATCAGTTGCACAACGTAAGCAGCGGATACATTTTTTTCAGGATGTCGTTCATTAAATAAAGCCGCTGTTACTCACGCAGAGTCGTTATTTCTAAAAAATAATTTTATCATTTCCACCCTTTCTTCTACGGAATACACCATTTTAATTCTACTACAAAGTTACAATCTCTTTGACACAGTTTTAACGTTCTTAAAAATTCACGGTAGACTAAGGTAAATCAAAAACATGGTCCGTCTACTTTTTTGGACAAAAAAATTAACAAATAAGTAAATAATTCAAATGCGTCTGATAAGAGTAATATCCTCGATGTAAATTCCACATTCTCTACTCATACACCAGCGTTCTTTACTGCATGCAAGTGAATGGTGGCCATTTTCAGCATTTAATAAACTAATCACAAAAGTAAGTAGTCTTCCACTACTTTAGCTGTCATTTCGTTAAAGATGTGAAGCGAAATTTTAGGGTCAGATAGTACTCGACAAGATCTTCAAAATGAGGTATCGCAACACCCCTCATCCCTTTTCAAAATCAGGGGGTTGTGCTCACTTCCGTTAGGGGGCTGAAGTTACGGAGACGAAAAAAGCGGAAAAGTATTCCCCCTCGAATCAGAAATCGACGGGTCCGAGCGATTTTCCACATTTTCATTTTAAAGCAGGAAAATCGAGGTGTTAAGTTTTCGTTGGACCACCCTGTATATGCATAACATGTTTAATCTTTAAATTTTTACTTTCCAATTAATCTATGTTGCATACCCAACAAACAATGCGCTTTTAATCCACTCCTTTACCATTTACCATATTTTTCAATTCTTATCCTATATTGAAACACGAAAACAACTGCTGCCTGGAATATGGTCTGGGGAGACATGGGGAGAAAGCAAGTAGACTAAGGAAATATACCTCCTGTCCCCTCTCACTCGATTACGCCTCATAAATCTTTTACCATTGTCTAAATAGAAATATACTAAAAATGCTTTATAAAATAATCATTCATTCAAATTCGCACACATACAGAGTACCTACGTCTAGTCGGGGTCGAAATACGAAAATATGCTCAGTATTTGGCAATTTACAACCATATGCATTGAAGATATTATGCATTTTGTGTTGAACAGAAAATTGCTGCGGGTGCATTTATCATTCTGTTTGACTTTATGAAAATGTATCGCATTTGTTCCATGTGCAGGAAATAAAAACATGGAAAATAATTCAGCCTATTTTTGTATTACAGTAAAACTTCTCAATAGCGGCCACTAAAAATTTCATTACAAATTGACCGTTTGAGGGGGTGACCGTTTTTGAGGGGAAGGAAAAAAATAAATTACATATCTACATATAACATATGTGTCATGTGAATAAAATTCAACTTCATTAATTAATAAAAGGCTAATTACAAACACATACGTTATTATGTAATATGAACTGTAAATATATAGACATAACTATTTATTTCATAACTCCTACATAATATGTATACATAATAATGTTTAAAAATGTGCACTACATACGAAAAAAAATTATGCTTTGTGAAAAAAAGATTCAATGGAAGTCTGTTTAATATTTTTAATTTTAATTTTTGCTGCTTCATTTTCACATTTCATTAGGATATTTGAAATATCAATGGCCAAAGTGCCATTTTCTTTGCCTAATAAAAAATTTTGTACGTCTCTTATTTTTTCACAAACTTCACTCATGCTTTTTAAAGACGAACTAAAAACCTCCTGGTTTTCTTTACTTTTACAGTCTTCATTTTCGGTAGTTTCAGATTGGCTGGTAAACTCCTGAATTATTTCCTGCATCTCCATACTGGGATTTCCGTTGAAATGTTTGAGTCGATTTGAAGATAATTTTCCAGGTTTGGATTTCCTGGGATACCGGAAAACAACTGACTTAGTGGAATATCGTCTTCTTCTTCAAAAATCTCATTCTCTTGGAGAGTTTCTATAAATCCAGCTTTTTGGAAACATTTTTTAATCGTTTTAGATGAAACATTTTTCCATGCTGCAACAATCCATACCATAGCACTTGACAAATTTATGGTCTTTTCTGCTTTTTCAAACGCATCCTCGGTAGCGGTGTTAGTAAAAGTTAAAAGTCTTTTTATCAAATATTTTCTGTATATCATTTTAAAATTTTGTATGATGCCTTGATCTAATGGCTGGCAGTAAGATGTAGTGTTTGGAGGCAGAAAAACAATTCGAACATTTTCCAGTTGTATTTTCGGGTGAGAACTTGCGTTATCCAAAAATAAAAGTACTTTTCTTCTTTGTTTTTTTCATTTTGGTGCCAAATTTTTTTAGCCAGGAAATCATTATCTCTGTTGTCATCCAAGCTTTTTTATTGGAGACCCATTCTAATGGTAATTTGTCTACATGTGCTCCTTTGAAACATCGCGGATTTTTGCTTTTTCCTATAACTAATGGGGTCTCCTTCTCACCATCCATGCTACTGCAAAAAAGAATTGTCACTCGTTGCTTAGCTGATTTTCTTCCAGCACAATTGTCACTCTTTAAGGCAAAAGTTTTGTTTGGCATTGCGAGATAATAAGGGCCTGTTTCGTCTGCATTAAAAATATCTTTATCATTATAATCCTTGATAATTAATTTTAACTTAGTGAACCAATCTTGAACACTCACTTCATCCACATCAGCAGACTCACCAGAAATTGTTTTAAAATTGATGTCATGTCTTTTGCAGAATCTATCTAACCAGCCATTTGATGCCTTAAAACCAAAATTTTTCAAATTTTCTGACACTTCCAGAGCTTTTTCTTTTAGTAGTGGTCCGGATATTCGAATGTTTTTGTTTCTTGCTTTGCAAAACCATTCATAAACCATTTGGTCAATCGCAAGTCCGTCTGTTTTTGGAAACTTCCGTTTTTGATCTGCATTAACTCCTCCTTCTTCATAAAGTTTTTTCAGTTCAATTTTACTTTTTAGAATATCATTTACTTGCGTTCTTCCAACACCAAACTTTTCCGCTATCTTTCGAGCACTGATACCATATTTTTCACTATCCGCGATGATTTCGAACTTTTGTTTAAAAGATAAACGTTTACGTTTCAGAGACATGATCGACTACTGTGCTGTTAAAATGCAACTGAATAAAATTTTACCTTTTATGAAAACATCTTAAGATTTTAAGATTTAACAAATTATATTTGTACGTACTTAAAAACCCATTTACATAATTAGGTTTTATCATTCTCCGGTATTTCCAATAGTACCAGTAATAAAGTACCGGCTGGGTTCAAACATTCCCAGAAGGGTCGAGACGACCGCAATTAAGGGTAAAAATTCAAGGTAATTTTCTTAAAAGTTACGGATTCATGTGACCGTGGCCGTTTTAGAAGTGTTTCGGTATTCGAGGGGTCTTTTATTATTAAAAATGCTATAAGATTTATTTTAAGAAGCCAAAACTGACCGTTCAGAGGGGTGACCGTTTTTAACGGGTGGCCGAAATGAGAAATGTTACTGTATTTCTCTAGGTTTGTTGAAATAATACCATGTAGCAGGCAGCAACAATTTTAAAAACATCTTATAAAGTCTATCTTTAAATGACGCAAAGTAATAAATCAATCAAAACCGTCTTTTCCATGGGTCTGCAAGATTTTTCGGCATGTATAGATTTAAATAGGCCTGAATTTTTAAATTTGTGCAGAATTAGTACAAGTAACGACATTAAATTGAAGTTTTGTCTTCAAACATATATTTTATTATTAATTTTTTTAAGCTTAAAATTAGGTACAGCCGTATCATTTACCTGGAATTTCTGCTCTAACCATTTTATTCCTTTTTTTTTGTGCCTAATCCTGGTTATCTGTTTGCTAATTATGTGGTTATTGTGCCCTTATGGGTGCCTCAATTGAAGTAATTTAACTCTTACGATTCTATTAAAAGTAAGAATGCGGATTTGATTGTTGACATGCAGTGCAATTTACAGCAGATATGCTTAACGTTGGGAAAACAACAATATATAAATTTTTAAAAGAAGAAAAAAGTGTTGGCGTCAAACCTCCAAAAATTTCTCCAGGACGATCAAAACTTAAGCTGGATAACGTTCTGTTGTAGAGAATAAGGCGAAAGTTCATAGTTTCTTTCTAAAAAAAGAAATTCCCACGCTGGACAAAATTTTGTCCTCAATCCTCGAAGACTCGGGTAGTCTGCATTTATGTGTAGAAATACGCTTTGGAAATTATTAAAAAAAAAAGAGTTTTTGATGGAAAAAAACATAATAGGCAATCGATTTTAATAGACAGAAGCGACATCGTCTGTTCGAGAAGAAATTACTTAAGAAGCATCCGAAAAGCCAGAGAAGAATACAAAATAATATTTCACCTAGACAGACACAGACCTAAATAAAGGTCATACTGTGACTATATTTTGGCAGGATGAAAATATTAAAAGTTCAAGGCAAGCTTTTTGGAAGGATTGTCCACAGGATTAGGACCGCCATCTGAAAAAGGACATCGACTTATCATAACCCATATTGGAAGTTGTGAAGGCTTCGTTAAAGGTGGTCTACTGGTGTTCCAATCTAAAAATACAGGAGACTATCACGAAGATATGAATGCCAATGTCTTGCTATGGGTAAAATCAGTGCGGTGAAAGCGAAAAGCGTGGCAGGTAGATATAATAATCGAAGAAAAAATAAAGTTCATCTTTCGGATCGGACTATAATTAAACCATAACGACAAAGTATTATTTGATTTTTGAAAATGCTTTGCTTGTAAGATTCTACATTACATCTTGTTTTTGTATTTATATTATGTAAAATAGTGCAACCCATTGTTATTTATTAGTTAATACGATTTTTAAATGTTTTCATATGCTGTAAATTCCTCCGAATATAATATAATACAATTTAGGAGAATAGGCATGTTTAAGATTTTTAATTTGAAAACTTTCCCAATACACGCTCCTGGCTAAGGGATTTTCCCAATAATAATGGTAAATCCTCAAATATAAAAAAAGCTTGTGATAAATTTAGGATGAACCTAAATAAAAAATGCTCATGATTTGGATCCTTTAATGTAAACACAATAGATTTTAAGGGATGGTGTTTAAATTGTTCTTGATACCCCGGTGTTGCGATTTCGCAACTAGTAGCTGTTTTTCTTTTATACAATATTAATCATTATTAATAACTTTAGCTACCCCAATGGATAAAATTCCTAAGTTTAATATCATATCAAGACAAAAGTAAAGAATGCGTAGTAAAATATGCAGAAATATTTTCTTGTGGCAAACAACAAAACAATCAGCCCATCTCGTTAAAGTTTTCAATATCTCTCTGTCTTACTTATGCACCCAATAAAAATGTTAAGTTTTTAAACGCGAAGAAAGCATCAATCTCTCGCTGATTGTTAGTCGCGCCTCCCCTCTCACACCTACCCGCTGAAAAATACCCTTCTGGTCAAGCTATCGTACCGGTACGGAACGAGAACAGTGTCATTAAAACCATACTCAAGCTCTGCACTGTTTTGTGTTAATGAGCACCCCTTAACGTCCAGTGACGTTGCCACTTTGAAGTGTCGGGAGTGTGTGTGACCAAGTGGTGATGCGTCACTGAAACCAGCACCTCTCATTGCAGTTCGACTTCAAATAGGCGTGAAAAGTTAATTGTAAGTTACCTCAGTAAGAAAAAGAATATAAAAAGTTGCCTCAAGGTAAGTCTTAGACTATAACGTTATTTGAAGCTGACAGATTCCCCAAAGTTACTGAACGTTAACTTGCATCCACCCAAGTAAAATTTGTACAAGTTTTTTGCTAAATAATGGACATTGTTTAAGTAAATCAAGTGTTGTTCGTCAAAGTGAACATTTTCTCCTAGTGCATATAAACTTTTGAACTTTGAACATTATTTCTTGGTTCTTGCACTTTAAAATTTCTTTAGTCAGTAATATCGGATTAAATAATGTGAAACCCATTTTTGTTTTCAATGTAACTGATTTCTGCTTTTTGATAACGAGTAGTGTTGCTTTAAAGGCAGTACATGTAAACTTGTTGATATTTGAACCTATTTTAGTTTAACGGATAATTATATTTTATTTTTTTTCTGTATTACAATGTTATGTTTTGGGCAGGCAGGTAGCATTAAATGTATTTGTATTTAATTTATGTGTTTTTGTCTAAGCATTCTCATTTTCCTGGCTAGTACCATTCAGAATATTATCAGCCCTCATGTGGCAGTCTCGCTGATGAAACATTGTTTAATGTTAAGTCACCCTCGTGCGACTAGTTATTAAAATATTGGAATATATTTAATCAATATCGCTACACCCCGGTATGCGTTTTGCGTACTTAATAAGCATTTATTACTTCGGGCCATTTAAAGATAGATAATTATAATAGACAACTCACATCAAATCATCCTGCTTATTTTCTGCTGAAAAAATTGCTTTTTCGGTCTAGTTTTCAATATCCTCAACCGTTAGAGGTCCACATTGAGTAGTTCCAGAGCTGCTGCTGTTTTTCGAGTACTGCGAATGCGACCTGGAGGATGTTGTGGAAACTGTCGGTTTCAAAATGATGGAAACTATTTCCGATTGAAGCTGGGATGGATCTGAGGTAAAGATCTTAAACGAGACGCCATGTATCTGCCGAAATGGTTAAAGTAATCTTCTTTCGATACAGTAATATTAGCAGCTCTTTTAGAAATGTCATATAGTCAGGATGAATACAAGGCTATCCCCTTGCACTGCTCACGAACAACTACTACGAAATAAATACGAACTTTTAAAATTATTCACTTGTCTAACTGAATCTTAAAGTTATCATTCATGAATGGTTGTGTGTAGAATGAGCACATCAAAAAAAGCATCGATGTTGAAAAGCATCGAATAAAAAACATCGAATAAAAAACATCGGTAATTTCTTCTTAATTAAGATTTTAGTCACATTCATTTTAAATAGTATATTATGTTACAAGGACGAAAAATGCAGTATTTCGGACGTATTGCGGGAGATTACTGGACGAGGCAAAGCCGAGGCCAGTAACCCGCATAGTCCGAAATACATTTTTCGTCCGTATAACATACGTTATTTTTTATCCGATTGTGTTTTTGCTCGGATTATAAAATAATATAAAAATTAAGAAAACCAATATATTTCATCTTGCATTGTAATTTTTTGTCCCTTGAATGTTTGAACAATGAAACCTGTAATATGCGTATCCATGGATCTAACAAATAATTAAATTAATATTATCAACTGACGTTTTATCAATCAGGCGATAGTTTTAACTAATCTTTCGTGTTCTGCTAGTTTTAAAACCTGAAAAACACAATTAAAAATGGAAATAGACGATGATCTTATAGAAGGTACACCACCTGACATTCAAGAAACTGCCAAGGAAGTAATGTTACATTTGTTGCCACAAAAATCTAAGGAAATATATGAAAGAGCTTATAAAAAATTTATGGATTACCGGCAAGAAAAAAATATACAGTCGTTCTCCGAAAACGTCTTCTTGGTCTATATGGCGGAATTATCGAAAACTATGAAGTCATCTACTCTGTGGTCGCAGTATTCTATGCTACGTGCAGTGGTAAATGTAAAACAGAATATTGATATATCTAAATACATGAGATTACGAGCATTGTTGAAACAAAAAAGTGTTGGATATTGTCCAAAGAAATCAAGGATCCTAACTAGAGAAGAGGTTCACAAATTCCTTTGCCATGCTCCAGATGACAAATACTTAATGTTGAAGGTAAATGTAACTATATAATAGTATTTTAAATTTCTGACTAACAATTTTCTTAATTACAGGTTGCTTTTATTTTTGGAATCGCGGGCGCATGTCGTCGAGAAGAACTGGCTCATATGAAAATTGATGACATACACGATTTGGGAACGGCTTTGTTAATAAAAATTCCCTATAATAAAACAAACAAACCGAGATCATTTACGGTGACTGGAGAATATCTAAAGTATTATAGAAATTATCTGGCTTTACGTCCAACAAATATGAGTGATGGGCGATTTTTTGTGTCTTATCGCAATGGAAAATGCCATAAGCAAGTTGTCGGTATACACAAATTTGGCTCTATACCTCAGGAAATAGCATCTTACTTAAAACTGCCGAATGCCAAGGAATTCACGGGACATTGTTTCAGAAGAACATCGGCCACATTACTTGTAGATGCGGGAGCAGACATAACATCTCTAAAACGGCATGGAGGCTGGAAGTCTTCGGGAGTAGCCGAGGGCTACATAGATGATTCCTTAAGTAATAAGTTAGAGCTGACCAAGAAAATATTCAACATTCCACAATCTGACCTGCAGTCAGTCTCGACTCAGGTGTCGCAATCCGTCTCCCAATCGAGTTCAACATTGGAGAATAATATCATAACGGAGACCAAAAATAATAACACATCCTCAAAATCAAATTTACATCACCCCGTTCTTGTTCAAAATTGTTCTAATTGTACATTTAATATAAATATTGTAAATAATTGAATAAAATAAACTGTTGAAAATATTTTAGCGTCCGACAAAATGTTTTTCGGACTAGGACGACAAAGGTTGCCTAGCTACCAGCGCAATAATCAATACCTTATTAAAAAGGTTACCTTTTCGTCCAAATATCTGATCTATAAAACGTCATTTTTTGACACAATCGGATAAAAAAACTTTTTTTTCATATTTCTGAACAAATACAAAAATAGTCACACAATATAAATCTCAGTGGCACACTTTGCGTTGTTCTTAAATATTATTAGGTGATTTAATGCTCTCTCTAAGATCATGGTTGAGAAGATAAATCACATGTAATGGACATAGCTTCTATTAGGTGTAATAAAATATGTCAAGTCAGTCAAGCGTGGGCTAATACGACTCTATGTGTGAATCTGGGGAAATTGTTAGTTTCTATACTAACTAATCAATAAGCAATAATCAGTTTCAACTATATTATGCTGTAATCTCACTGTCAAAATACCTGCTAGTAAATTTGGTCGACTGGAGTATATTTTTAAAATAAATATTAATCAAATATCAATATTTTTGAACAAAACTTTGAACCCTTTTTCTCTTACTTTTGCAAAAAAACTCTGAAGAGTGTTAAGTTTTCTTTAAAATTTTTCACACGAAAGAAACACAATACAACACAAATTGTATTTTCTTTAAAGTATTTTTAAGGCTTGTATATGTACAAATACTACCAATGTCTACCAAAATATCAACAAGCGTTTAAAAATATCAATGATATATTTTTTCTAGTTATTTTCCAAAAAAATAGTGTAAATCTTTTGAAAGAATCTATTTTGGGCGACGAAAACCTAACTCCCTGACCTTTCCAATTATATTTGAAAGAACACAAATAAATATAACAATTTGATTTCATCACACATGATTTATTTAAAATACAATTTAGTTTCCTTAAAAATGATGACATGCCTCAAAATTGATCCAAAACATATTTCAGTTGCTGCCTAAGGGATACGTTTTTTAATTTCGTTTTACTAAGATGTTAGTAACCAAAGAAAATCCTACAAGGGTAAAAAAAAGCATCCGTTTAATTTATATGCGTAATCTTATTTGAGATAACGTAGTCAATGTAAAAGAATCTTTCCGCTTCAATCTAGATTACTTAAAGTCATCTTAAAGGATTTCTCTTGTAAAAGGAATTTGTTCGTGCTCAAAAGTCTCTTTGATAACTTTTTTTCAAATCTTTTGTTAAAGTTAATGTTATTGCTTTTCCTGAATTTATTTGTCACAGATAGAAATTGTCTTTAAAGAACTAATTAGGTGCCAGGGGCCCAATTCTCGAAGTAATTCGAATAAAGTCTGTATACGATCATTTTTCGTTTATCATATCATACGAACACCAAATATCATTCTCGATCATCCTACGAAATAGATTTCGATTGCGGATGTCTTATTCGAATGGAAAGCATTGGCAACAACTGGTTTGACCAAGTGCCAGTAGCCCACATAGTTAAATACAGAAAATTTTAACTGAACGGCAAAAGGAAGAAGAAAACGGTGGTTAACCAACATTATAAATATTTATATTTTTCATGTCAGTCAAGCGGTCAAGCGTATGTTTTTCTGTTATGAAAATACCTAATATGGAGTCAAGAACAGGCAGCAGTTTAACGAAAGGACAAAAAAGGACGTTAGTTCAATTTATTAAGGACCATCCTAAGCTTAAAAGTTCTAAATTTACTAAGGATTTTACCTATAAAAAGGTCAGCATTTATGGAAAGAGATTGCGTCAAATTTAAATTCTATGCCGGGAGCAAATAAAAACTGGGAGAAATGGCGTAAGGTTAGTTAAAATAAACTATTGTATCCAGGTTTAAATTACCATGCAACTAGTCTACTTTTAATCTAATTTATTGCTATGTTATCAGTGACTGACTTCAAATTAACTTGTCACTACTATTTTCGATCTAAATTTCAACTGCAGTCTACACAAAGAGAAACATAAATTAAAGTCAAAAAAATCTTGAACTGTCCGAGATTTCCGACCGAGAACGTCACCAATGTCACTTTTGTGAGGTTAAAAACGATCATCCGTATGCGAAATTTCAGTTTCGCAAGGCTTGAGGCAGACGATCGAAATCCGTCTGAAAAACTCGCATACGACAGAAACTGGCATGCTCGAGAATGCAATTTTTTGTTTTCGTTCGAATAATTGAAGATTTCGGCAAATTTCCGTATGCGAATACATTCGAGAATAGCGCCCCAGCAGGCCTGTTTGAGAATTTACTGGATGTTGACTGTTAATGATAATTTTCACTATAAACATGGAATCTAAATACCGTGCGAGCAAAAATAATTATCATCAAAGTGTGCTTTGCATCTAAGGCCGTACGGTAGAACTTAATACCTGTTGGGTGTCAGTAAATAACAGCACTATCAATCAATCAATTATTCCGTCATCTTTAACAGTCGTTACAAGTGATTTGATTAATCCCTAATTTATACAATTTTTTGAAAAATTCACGCAATAGGTTTTACGGAACAGCACAAAAATTTCATGGTTGAAGCGCATTTTCGAAACGGGGTTAGTTCAGGTTAGTTAGTAAATGATGAGTGGCAATACAATTAGCGTTTGTGCATGTAGGATTTTCGTGAAAATTTTACCTGAGAAGAACCGTCTCATTGTTCAGGGAAACAGGTCGTATACAACATAAAAAAGGAGATGAAAGACCATCTGTATGAACAGAAGGACTTGTTGCAAGCGTTCGTAAATCAATGCCAAATACGCCAATAAAATGTGTAAGACGCCTGTCTCAAGAAGTGGGAACATCGTATGGAACATGCACGACTATTATTAAAATAGTGTTTCCTTATAAAGTGCAAGTATAAGAAAACAGTGGAAGTATGGACAGCAGCTTGCGGAAAACTTTTGGAAAAGATGGGTAAATGAGTATATTATACTCTAATAACTCGAAGCAAATGGCTGCAGGAAAAGGCAAATATTAAAAATGGTGACCTAGTTGTCATTACAGATAATAGTTTACCCAGAAACAACTGGCAGCTGGGCAAGATTGTGAATATATCGCTGCTTTCCGACAAGACCGTCACAACTCAAAATTTGTCATTTTTCAGTTTTCTGTACCATTAGTGATAGAAAACCGTTAAAAGTTACCAGCAAAACCGACACTTGCAAATTTTGCGTAGTTTCCGCTAGATGGCATTGTTGCCATTTGGCACTTCTGAATACCTGCAACCTTTTTTGTATGCAAGACCGATATAAAACAAAAAGTGCCAGTGGTATTGTATCTTTCTAACCGGCAAGAGGGTAACAATACGTTTTTTTACGTTCTTTTCTGTAAAGTAACTACTTTTTATACATATTATTGTATGTGAAAACGTTACATTTTATATTGTGACTGTCTTTCTTGAAAATAACAGCAAGTTTCTTACGTTTGTTTGTTAAGTACGTTGCGATTTCTTTTTTCAGTTGTGCCACTTTTGCCTTCAATTGATACATATTTTCTAAACATAGAGCATAGCAAAAAAACTAAGAATTAGTGGACATAGTTACCAATCCGTAAAGATAACCACTAATGAAGATAGTACCAAAGTAAAAACCCTAGTCACTCGTGATGCGAAGAAAATTCTTCCACCCTGCAATAACATTTGTCGGCTTAAAAGCATACTTTTAATTTTCAGATGAATTATGTGAACATGTAAATGTATGTTCTAAGAATATTGGGACCTAAAAAATTTACGACTAAGAGACTTCATTGCCAACTCAATGACTGGCATTTCCCCAAAATATAGATATTCCAATTTGGAAACTCGCAGGCGTCAAAACTACGCCTTTTATTTTCAATTTGAAGGAAAAAAGGTTCGAGTTTGTAGAAAGTTTTTTATATCTACCTTAGGAATAACAACAAGAACATTGAGAACAGTAATGGAAAAGCTGGAATCAAACAAAATTAATGAAATACTTGATTAAGAACTCAGGGGAAAACACACTAATCACATTGCAATTGACACAGAAATTAAAAATGAAGTTAAAGAGCACATTGCATCTATCGCGAGAATAAAGAGCCACTACTCTCAAGCCGATACTGAAAGCGAATTTTTAGAAGGGTCAAAAACGATTGCTGATCTCCATCGAGATTATTATATTTAGCGTCAAGAAAAAAATATAAACTTTGCGTCATATCGAACATACTACCAAATATTTACAAAAGAATATAACATCGAGTTATTTTTTTTTAAAAAAAGATCGGTGTGATCTTTGTACCGAATTTGGAAACGCTTCAGAAGAAGGAACACAATTAAATTAAGAAAAATATGACAGATATCTAAAGGAAAAAGAGCTAAGTCGTCAAGAGAAGGAAAATGACAAACTTCCAAATAAATTAATCACATATTACGATCTTTAAGCGGCTACTAAGTAAAAGAAATGAGTCACGCTGAGTTTATAGACTTTGAAGAGTTATAAAAAAAAATGGGAATCAAAGATGCATATAAAAATTAAAACGGCGAGATTGTCAAAATCACAGATATTAAAGTTATTGAAGTGAGAAAAAATGAAGCCGGGTATTTTTTTCTGTACAAAAACTCCTATGAAGCTAATGAATATTGCATCGTCGATCAACTTTAAAAATATAATTTCCAAGAAAGCATACAATCAAAAAGCTGGTACCTATATCAGAATAAAAAAAAATAGGAATACTGGGTCTTATCGCGAAAATATTGTGCCACGTTTTTATTACCATTTTTATAATAATCTTTAGTTTTTATTGACATTGTTTTTTAATATTCAAATTTACTGCCTTTGCATTCATTATTTTAAATTAAGCTTGCTGTTAATTTGTTGCTTGTAATGTCAAGTAAGTTACCATTAAGTTCTGCACTATAATATTTATTTAATATAAGCAAAATGTTGAAAGAAATCCTACTTTTTGTATACCTAACGTTCAAATGAAGGACATCAAAATACGATTTATTTTAGTTATTTCTTTTCATGGAAAAACGTCACTTCTATTTTTTTTTTCAAAAATATTTAACTTATAACAATTTTTTACTTTGAACATATAATTAGGAACGTCCATGTTTATGATTAAATATAATACTCTAGGTTTTTTACTGAGAGGAACAGTTATCATAAGGTTATTATTTCTTAAAAATTTCAATGGCTTCTACTGAAAAACAGTAAATTTTTAGTTGTGACGGTTTTGTCGGAAAGCAGCGATATATCCTGCAAAAGATGGAAAAATACGGATTGTAGATGTAAAAACCAAATATGGAACCTACAAGAGACCTGTTGCCCAAATATGCCCGCTTGAATTGCTCGAGGGAGGTGATAAATACCGTTGAAATTTATTTATGTTAATATTTTGTACTGGCAGATCCATATCTTTGAGAGTGTAAGCATTATTCATTTTATAGAACACCTACTCCGACTCACCAGCAATTTCAAAATTAACCATTCTTGTGTCTGTTCGTTTAGAAGTATCTCGATCTGTCCATCTTAAATTTAAAATTGTTTGAGGTCCATACTTATCTAGTTCTGTTGCCAGTTCTTCATCAATAAGACTTATAGTTGAGCCTTCATCAAAAAGTGCATATATCTTTTTCTCTGTCTTTTCAGTTCGTAAAATGGCTGGAGCAATTTTGAGTAGAATCTCATTATATTGTTTCTTAATCGTGTGAGCTACTACTTCACTGGATGTCCCGGACTGAGAATTAGAAGATTTCATATCCTGGATTTTCAATATTTTTATCTTGTGTAACTCTA
Source organism: Polydrusus tereticollis (assembly GCA_963920685.1). NCBI lineage: Eukaryota > Metazoa > Arthropoda > Insecta > Coleoptera > Curculionidae > Polydrusus > Polydrusus tereticollis. Next base: position 143,001,455 of record OY987328.1, read on the forward strand.
GTTCTTTCTTCATTTGTCAAAGTTCGTGTTGGGCAATTAAAATGAAGGAGCCTATGGTGGGTTTTCTTGCATGCTGAAATTTTGCATTCGGTTTTATTTCTACAATTCAAAATTTTATGTGATGTTTTTGGACAACAGAAACACATGTAATTGCATTTGACAAACTTCCATCGTTCATCTACGCTCATTTCCAAAAATTTGTCAGATTTTTCCAAGTTATGACTTTCTTTGCATAAAGTACAGATTTTAAAATATGTCTTTCGTCCCTCAATCTTTGTGAGTACCATTGTTCTTTTAAACGTATCATAATTTGGTGACCTGTGATTAACTGTTCCTTGAACATAACTGGCTGCCTGAGCTTTATCATAAATCCAGTTCTTAAAATCTTTCAAATTATAACTTACATGGTTTCTCGCTACTTTTTCCCCCCAGGAAAGCTGCATATCATAGGGAAGTTTTTGCATCATTTCGTCCAGCAATTGGGGACAAGACAGGTAATTTTGCATATCAAGCGATTCAAAAGTAAGTACTAAATTTGTGACGGTTTCAGAGAAATATGTTAAAGCCATAAAATCATTACTTCTAACTATTGGCATCAACTTTGCTTCACTTACCAAAGTTCTTACTATTACATCTGGCCTTCCATATTTATTTTTAAGTATTTCCATGATGGATGTTGCTGCAACTGATGTGGAAATTAGTAAACCTTCTACGGATCTTCGCGAATCACTTTTCAAGCATTTTCTTAATCTACATAAATTTTCTTCCTCTGATAGGTCGAGTATTTTTGTCGTGTATATATACTGACTATAAAAACTGGGCCAATCTTTAACATTTCCGGAGAAAAAAGGTAATTCTTTATATATAGTTTGTCTTAACAGGATTTTCTCAAGTTTGTCTTCATATCTACTTTTTCCTGCATCAACTGAAATGTCTAGTTCTTTATCAAGCCGACTAGTAGCTATTGATTTAAGGTCATTTTCTTGGTTCCCAAGTTTATTTTCATTTTTGTTTAACCAGCAATTAACTTTTTGTATATCTTTCTCCTCATTTATAGACTCTAAATATTTGTGGCAATTTATCTCTTAAATTTTTTCTAATCGAACTCCCAATTCACTATTTATAGAGGAACCAGTTTCACTTAATTTCAGTTTTAATTCCATTTCTATAATTTCCTTTTGTCGCTGAAATATTTCTTCTTCTAAAGCTTGTACAGCCTGTTGCTTTTGAAATCTTTCTTCTTCTAAAGCTGCTAACTTTTACTTTGCTTCCAATTGTAAAGATAATTTTTTGTTAAGTGACAATGACGATTGTTTGTTACTAGTAACTGTTGAAGATTTGGTATGGTTTTTGTTTTTTCCTTCAGGTAAATTTTTATTTTCTGGATTCGGAAATCCTCTAAAATTTTTTAAATCATCTATACTGTTTACTTTATCTTCCGTGCTCTTTATTTGATCAGTATTTTCTATATTTATGTAGTTCTTTTTAGTTTTTCTTGACATTTTTGACAGATTATCAATTTCCGACGATTTTTCATCCATTTCTTCTAACTGCTGTTACTGTTTCTCCTTAGGGCTGTTCTTTATCTCGAATGGACCACTAAATGTGGTTTCTATTAACTATTTCTATATATTTCGATAGCTCAAATTACATTTACTGTTCAAGAACTATTTATTTCAAGAACTATCTTGACAATGATAATTAAAATCTCAATCCCAACTGGTCCCACTGTTATCTACAGGGTCAATTTCCAACAGCAAGCATTTCAAAAAACACGAGCTGCAGATTTTGAAAAACGTAAAAATCCTTGTTTGACGGTTATGGAGTACTACATCTTTCCTCATTTGAACATAGAAAATTCCATGTAAATTTTGAGGTGGCTAAATATTGGCTCCCCTGTATATTTTAGAGAAAAATTGTATGATAATTTTTTGAAGAGGCCGATATAATAAACCCATGTGCCAAGTTTGAATAAATTTTAATCAGCCAATCCTAACTTATTCGATTAAATGAGATAGCAAAATTACGAAATTTTCATAGTTTAGGTAATACAGCAAGCATCAGCAAATAATTTCTATAAACCTGTTTACATTAGGAAATTGCACGTGCAATACAATAAAAAATTGCCTGTAAACATGCGCACTTGCAACTTTGCAATCAGCTGTTGCAATTTTCTTTGCATTGCATCAAATTAGAACACGCGCTATTTTTATGTCACATGGCATGCAATTTTTGGGTGAGATAACAGGTACCAACATAAACAAATCAATTCATCCATTGATCTAAGTCTAAGCGGAGCAAAGCCAAGCCAAGGTATAAAAATACCTATTTCGCTATTTGCAGTAATTAGTATTGGTTGCTTTTTAGTTTAAAAATATAATTTCAGTAGAATATAAACAGGGAAGAAATAAATCAATACAAAATTATTTAATGCTATTGGTACAACTGGTTACTAAAATGCTTGCATCCTTTACTTGCATGATATGTTAACGGTTGCGCAATGCAATTCTTTGCAGAAGCAATACTTTGCATGGCATTTTTTGCACCTATAGCGCAATTGTCAAAAATTGACGTAAAGCTGGACATAACGAATAATAGTACATTCTGAATTCTGATATTAGGAGAATAAGAGATACTATGTGTGCTGAGCGTGGAAAGTTTGTCTGATTCACTACGTTCGTCAGACAATCCATGCGAAGCACATAAAGTATCTCTTATTCTCCGAATATCATATACTATTTTTTCTTCAAACGTGCATCATATTATTCGAGATAAAACAATGAAAGAATACGATTTTTTTAATGAAGATTTTTTTTTATGATAAGGCACAGCACTGCAGGATGAATCCTTTATGGCACTCTGGGAGCGGTGCGTGTGCGCAGGAAACCATTCAGGTTGGTCTTGAATCTTTGAAGATTATACTCGTTGGGGAACACGATCTCAGGGAAGTCGTTCCAGAGTGATGACGTTCTCCAGATGAAAGAATTTTGAACCAGTGTCGTTCGAGGGGCACTAAGCTGAACCACGTACTGGTGGGCTGCAGTACCTCGTCGTGTATTTCTACCATGCACCGCTCTGGGTGGTATCAAGCGGGCAACCTCAGTTGAATACTTGCCATGAAAATATTTGTAAAATAGACCCAATGAAGATAACAAGATTGAATTTTTAACTTATTTCACTGTATATTCCCTTTTTGGTATCGTCATCATGGATACGTGCTTGTTTGGCATATATCAAAACAAATATTTCAAGTGTCGCGTCAGTTGAGACCGAATAAATCTACAGAAAATGAGTTTAGAAGTGCCTGATGATCCTCCCGAGGTAGTAGAGGCAGCTAGAATAGCTATTCAAAACTTGCTGCCGACGAAATCTGGTGCAGTATATTATGAAGCTGCCTTTGTCAAGTTCAACAAATGGTGCACTGGAAAAAAAGTAATGCAATACTCTGAGAACGTTTTATTCACATATTTTAACGAAATGGCACTGAAAATGAAGAGTTCTAGCTTGTGGGCTCATTATTCAATGATAAGGTCCGTGTTAAATTTGAAGCATAATGTGAACATTGAAAAATACAACAAACGAAAAAATAATAAATTTATCATATGAAAGAAAACACTAATTGTTTTTTGATTTTCACTTTAATATGTCAACATGGCACGTGTTTCACCGTCACAGCGGCTTCTTCAGATGTATATAAATTTATAGTAATATATATAAATTTATAGTAGTATAATGTATTTATACGCCTAGGAGTATAAGTACTTATACTCTTAGTCATCATTACTTATACTCCTAGTCAATATAAGTACTTATACTCCTAGTCGTTTATATGACTAGGAGTATAAGTACTTATACTCCTAGTCATATAAATGACATTTAATGTCATTGAGAAAAGTCACATAAGTTATCACTTATATGACGTTTGAAGAAAAAGATTATTTCACATTAAAAACACATTTTCGTTTCACCAATTCGGCAATCACACATCCAAAATAAAAGACACCAATATGTTTTTCTTACTAAGCCTCTAATTTAACATAACATACCTAAGACTACAGATTTTCACAAAAACATTAATTAATTAAATATTCAAACAACCCTCCATTAACAACTTAACAACATCCTAACCGATCATAAAATTCATTTCTAACAATACTAAGTTGATATTGAGAAATTCTATCACATTGTAACGAAATACAGTTTCTTAGCTGGTCTAGATTTTCAAACTTTACACTTTATAAATAAAATTTCTTAAGTGACCCCACAGAAAGAAGTCGTTTGGCGAAAGGTCAGGAGACCTGGCTGGCCAAAGGATTAGATACTCCAAATGACTGCTGTAAGGTTGCCTCCCATAAAAAATGGTTCAATAATGTGATGTCCTACAATTCCCGCCCAAGCAAACAAAACGATGTTCTTTTCTTGGCTTCAATACCGCCAATTTTGAACATTTGGCTCGTTGTTGAGGGTGAATGTACATTCAATGGTAAAACAAATATTTCTCAAAAAATCCCTATTATTATTTGCTCTTTTCATTACCTCAAAACAGAATACCATTTTCCGTTCTTCTTCACCTTGCCGTAGTTCTTGATGTTTTTCATGCTTCTAAGGAAAATATTTATGTTTTTTGAAGTGCGCAACACTGTGGTTTAATATTTTCCTACGGCTTGCCCAAGAATTATGATACAATTTTTCTGTAAAATGTACAGGGGAGACAATATTTAGCCACCTCAATATTTACATGGGATTTCCTATGTTCAACTATGCCAAGTATCACCCGGTATATTCTTACTTCGTTAATTTTGTAAACAACTAAAATTTGTATTTGTTTACTTATTTTAATATTTAATTCGTCAGTTTGTCATATCATGTCATAACTTGAATTTGACACAATTTTACCCTAGATTTTGTTGGACATATTGACCCTTATAATCGTGATCTAAACCGAGCCCTACGTTTCTCAGTCCAAGCTCTCGTGGATGAAAATAATTTTCGCTCGCACGTAAATGTAAATTAAAGTAGGTATCTCCCAAAAAATTAATATAAAATTGCCAAATGATAATAATAATAATATATTTATTAAGTTTCAAATGTATGCTACTATATTGATTTATTTCATAAGAAACAATCCCCATCTTGTATTTTAAAAATTCCACCCTGTCCAAAGTTTAGGTTTCGGTGCTTTTATCGAGGAGACAGCGAATCATTTTTCCGAATGAAAAGTTTTAAAAAAAGCTTTATTTAGATCATAAAGGTTGCGAATCCTGTTCCTTTTTCCTTTGGATAAGGGATGACGGTTTTAAAAATAAATACCTTTTACGCGAAATAATTTATTGCCGATGGCAAAACGTCTCCAAAGTGTAATTTGTATTATTCATTTTTCAAGCATAAAAAATTATTAAGTTCTTTTCATGATATGATGTACTAACCAATTAAAGCCCCTCTTTACAGCATATTTATACAAAATTATGCCTCTTAACTTTTGCAGGGTTGACTACAAACTGTCAAACATTGAGCCTTAAAATGGCAAACTTTCCGAAAATCTATAAAAAAATTCAAAAAATGTTTTTCTACTTCCTTCTATTATAAATAACTAATAAATATAATTATTTAAAGATGAGTTCTTTGATCTAATTATGTCAAACTTAATATAAATCGCAAAAGGTTCCCCTGGCTGCCAAGAAAATATTTACTTTTTGAACGATGACCTGTTAGCCAATACACACATGCGAGTAATGAACGATTTCAACGTACGCACAATTTATAATCGTTTAGCTTCATTGATATGCCAAATTATCATTTACAAGCTGTTGTGACTCCTACAAGAACACTAATATTTCGAATTTTTTACTATGAAAACATATTTTGGTTTAAAATAATAACATTTTTGGTAGGCATTTGTGTGCATACAGTGGAAGGTCAAAATAACCCAATTTGTAATTACCCCTCAACGAAGATCAAAGGGGTACCCAGCGCCTTGCCTTATTGGCTTTAACTTTTGAACCGACATGCCTAATTAATGAAATTTTAATATTTTATGTAGCCTTCCAGCGACATCTCGTGGCAATCAAATGCATCACCTGGCCCGTCTATCAAGAATCAGTCAGAAACGGAGAAGCAAACTCTTGCATAGACCCGGTGAGCCGGTACTCTTACAGGAGTCGCCGCCAGGAGCGCAGCAGTAAAAGCCAATTCGGTATACAGACCGAGTACCAACAATTAGAAATCTAAAGGTTAGTTTGCTTTGCTTTCAAGGTCAAGTAGACTCTATGGTGTCGCTTTCTTTCGTCGGATTCTATAGCCTTAATGACGAGCTGTTATACAGCGAAACGCGTCTGGGAATGAATCCGGCGAAAGGAAGCAACTAACCTTTAGATTTCTAATTGTTGGTACTCGGTCCGTATACCGAATTGGCTTTTAATGCTGCGCTCCTGGCGGCGACTCCTGTAAAAATACCGGATTGCTATTAAAGTTTCATTAATTTCGACATCTTGGTTGAAAAGTTAGAGCTTGGGGCTCTGTATCTCCTCTGTTCTATAACAAATTACGGTTATTCTGACTTCCCCTATGCGATCCCGATAGTATGCCATACAGTTACTGGATACCCTGTATATTATGTACCTTTAATCAATTTAAATCAAACAAAGTGCATACCCTAAAAGCCACTATCTTAAATTTTCATGTTTGTATTATAATTTAATTTTTTTCTAAGCAAAAATGCTGCGTGCCAAAAGAATAATTGACTAATCGAATGAAACTATCATCACCAGAAATAATTTAGGTGTAAAAACTATAAATAAATCGATTTAGCATTTGCAACCTATCGATAAAACTTTCAGTATTTTTAAAATTAAGTGTTCAAAATCACAAACGAAGCCAATTTTAAAATGTTATTGCTTTTTACCGACTCTAGTTCGGAAATAACAAAAATCTTAAAAGAATATGTTTTTCATTTTAATATAATTTAATTAGGAATTTAATTTTCAGCACAATATGCAACGTCAATATCCCTGTCACACGTTCCGAGTTTATTGGCAAATAAAATTGGTCTTGAACATTTACCGAAGCCGAGTGGAAATATTCGCAAAGTAAAAAAGGGCATTATTTATTCAGTTTCATGTGTAACAGTTTACCGGCAAAAAATATTTACCGGATCCATTAAAAATATTGTCTAAAAATATCATTCATCCAATAATTTTGTTAAAAAATACATTTTGAAAATAACACGATTATAATAAAGCAAATTAAATCCATTTAAAAGCGTTAATAAAATATACCAATTATTTTATTCAAGGATTATCACGCAAATAATATCCACAAAAGTAAACAGATTTCAAAAATGTATTTTTAAAATTTCAAGAGTAAAGACTATTAACACAGGCCTGCATTTTTACACCTTATTGAATGTGAATTGATTTTTTAACTGAATCTGGGTAATTTGGTGTCCTTGATTTCAAATCTGTTTTTGGTTGTATTGTATCACGTAAGGATTTTTGTTAAAAGAAAATCTACATAAATCATAATGAATATATAAACGGTATCACCGAAGCAAGAGGTCGCGCCCTATTTAATTATTCAGATATATTCAACTATTATATTTTACCGCCGGAAACTCATACTCATCTTTTCGAGCGTGGACTTCCAGAAATTCTAGACATCTTTGTGATTAAGAATACAGGGCAAATTTTACAGCCTGTTGTATTACATGACCTAACGTCTGACCATCTACCAGTCACTGTGAAACTAGGTGACCCTCGCGAGAGGGACAGAGCATATATGTCTAAAACCAGTACTAATTGGCTTCGTTCCAAGACGTTACTGCAGGAGGTAAAGCCCCCAATTAACAGGATCACAGCAAATTGAACAAGTTGTTGAGAAATGTACTAATAATATTAATATTGCTCTGGCAATGGCTTCAGTCACAAGGTTGTCGGAATTTTCCAAGTTTGGGGTCATATACCTGTTAGAGTTAAGAACAGGGCATACCGGGCTGGAGATCCGCGAATAAAGGCTAAAGCAAGCAGATTAAATACAATAATTAAACAGCGATTAAATAAGCGCGAATCCTCTCTTTGGAAAGGTAGTACGGAGGATGGTAGCATCTACAAAATGTCCAGGGTCTTGACGAAGGGCACCAGGAAACCGATGCCATTCGTCAAAACCCAGGGTAATGTAATAGTTTCGGATTGTAAGCAAAAAGTTCAACTTTCCGCAGAAAAGCTCTGCGAACAGTTCAGCGAGAACCCATCTGCTGACCCACGGAGAGATGAAAGGATCTCCGGAACAAGATCATCCAGTTCAAAATATATCAGTCGTCACTCAGGAGGAGGTGGAAGGACTTTTAAATAATTTAAATATAAGGAAGGCTCCAGTCTAGGACGGCATTAGAAATGCGGCACTGCGCAATTTACCAAATAATATTATTAGGGACATAGTAAACTTGTCTTAGGTAATTATCAAAGAAGGCCGTTATTCATGTGTGTGTGGAAGAAGGCAAAGGTTGTTTTGATCCTTAAACAAAACGAGTATCCTCCACAGGTTGTAAGCTATAGGCCGATAAGTTTATTATCGAGTCTGGCCAAAGTCATTGAGAAAATCATTCTTAGTCGTCTGCAAGATTTCGTTTTTGAGCGCAATATTCTCCGGGATGAACAATTTGGATTTCGGGGAGAGCATTGCACTGTAAGTTAGACAACAGGGCTGGCAACCAGAACACTACAAGGATTTAACAGAAAAGCACACACGGGAGCGGTTTTCTTTGACGTTTCGAAAGCATTTGATAAGGTCTGGAATTGTGGTCTGATATTAAAACTAATAAGGCTGGGTGCCCCCAATTATCTCATTAAAGTCATTATCTCCTCTTTGGAGAACAGAAGTTTTGTAGTTTCGTCAGAAGGCGCGATTTCAGACCCGAAACACATCAGGGCGGGAGTTCCTCAAGGATTCCCTCTCACTTCGGTGCTGTACAACATTTATGTTCATGATATTCCAAGGGACTGATTTAATGACTTGCTTTTGTTTGCTGACGATCCCGCAAATACTTCTGTTTTAAAGTCAACGCGAATACTGGTATCTAGATTGCAAAGACACATAAGATCATTAGAAAGATGGCTTTCGGACTGGAAGATTCGTCTGAACCCCGCCAAGACGAATGTTATTTTTTTTTCGAAAAGCACGGTGAGAAGGCCCGAGACCCTTCTAAGGGTGAACGGCATACAAGTAAATTGGGTTCAAGAAGTCAATTATCTGAGTCTAAGTTTTGATCGAAGATTAAACTGGAAAAAAAATTCCGAGACACGACTTAAATAGGCTGGAAAGCAGCTAGGTTCTGTTTACTGCCTTTTAAATAAAAAGAGTAAAATATGATATAGAACTAAAGTAAACTTATACAAGACTTTGGTCAGGCCGGTCCTGACTCATGGTGTGCCAACATGGTGCATGATAAGCAAGACTGAGCACAACAGATTCCAGATATTTTAGAACAAAGCTTTAAAAACCATTGCGGACGCTCCGAGGTATGTTGTGAATAGGGTATTACATAGAGATTTTGAGATTCCCACTTTAATGGAATTTTACAATAAAATTATAACAAACTACTACAGACGTACAGACATTGCAACTAACCCACTTATTAGACAAGCACACGTACATGCTCCGCCAGGCTCCACTTATAAGTACCCTAAGAATTGACTACCTCCAGATATAGTTGCGAGGCACTGAGCTGGAGGGCTCGATGAGATATAACAATATTTTAAACAAGAAAACCAATCTCGAGAAGAAATAGTGATAGCATCTAGCAAAATTGGCACACTCTCAAATGACAATCTACTTAGGGCATTGCCCAAACCAAATTTTTATGTGAAGTTCGACCCATAACGCTACAGATTATTGAATAGAAGTTAGAGGCTTAAAGCCTGACTTAGAAGACAAGGAAGATCCCTAATAAACGGTATCATATTATAATGTTCTATTTATAAAATAAGTGTAAAAAACAAAAATATTAATAGAAAAATTGCCCGAAAGCTCCGTTTGGTGTTTTCTTTCTCATACTTGGCCATATGAGCATCCCTCTTCAACATCCAACAATAGTCCGCCATCATTCTTGTATCCCATCATCCCTGACACCTCTTCTCCATTTCTTTAATGTCTTGGTGAAATCGCCCACCCTTCTCTTCACTGACATCACCAAGGTTTACAGGAAAATAGTCCAAATGTGCGTGTAAAAAGTGAATTTTTATGCGCCAATAGAACCTATACCACAATCTCAAAATATATGGCAAAACTGTACATATAACCATTAACGGTGTGCGGCGAAAATAATTAACATTGATTCGCCCACTTTTAAGTTAAATAAAAGCAATCCAAACCGCTTGGGAAGATTGTGCATAAATAGGTGATTACATGTTGCCAAGTTTTAATAGATTTCACTGAAATTTCCATAAAATGTACCGAAATCGGCATGTCATTAAGGGCCTTTTCACCCTACGGTACCTGTTTTGCTAAATTTGGCAACGCAGGTAGGAAAAACCCATGTCTAAAGGCGCTCGCACGCTTTCTCATCGGATCTAACCAACGTTCAGTGTAGTGGACAAGTTTCAATCAAAAGGATATTATCAATTTAGTTTTATTATTTTGGTGTTATTTTGGTGGTTATTCAAAACAACAAATATTATAATGCAGGCGAGTTCTTGAAGTGATAGTAACCAACAAGTTTGTGGCGTAGAAAGTATCTAGAAGAAATATAATAGTAATATCGCTGTACAGGGAAAAGAATTTACTTTACGGACGAGACATGATTAAATGAAGGACATACTGTGAATTACATTTGGCAAGATCTCATTTTTCCACGCCCTTTTTTAAGTGGCGCGTGAAAAAAAAATGTGGGACTTAGATGTATGCGTTGAAGTCATGGTAGAACCTATTATTATAAATCCTGCAGATGACAGCAGTAGCGACAGTAATGAAATGTTTTCATTGTCAGATAGTGAATAATCGCTGTAATGGTAATAATGAATTTAAAATTGTAATGTATTGTCATTATAACACTTGTTAATGTCGGCGTGGAATATAATTTGTCAAATTATTATCAATTAGTGTTCATTAGGTAACAATAGTTAGGAAATTTCTAAACATTTATAATTTAGGTTTAGGTTTTGCCGGTAATCCACTATTATATGTTTCTATTATTATGTAGTATAATAAAAACTTTATGAAAATAACATATTTCATAATAATTCGTTGATTTCCCGACCGCAATAAAATTTAAACCCATCCATAAATAAGTGCCTTTTGAAAGGGTACAGGTCCTGATTACCTACTAATTTCAATAGTTTAGGTTAGCTATGTTCAACAAAACAACAAATATAAAATAATAGTATCTTTATTTTAATCATGTAATTAAATATGTAATAATATTTATAAAAAATACTAACCTACAATATTATAATATCATCTATGCCTAAACTAATATAGTGAAGATAGTGATAGTGAAACAGAGCTAAATATAGAGTAGGTTAAGTTAAATATTGTATTATTATAATATTGTAGATTAGTATTTTTTGTATAAATATTAATAGCTATTTAATTACATGATTAAAATAAAGATACTTACCTATTATTTTATATATGTTGTTTTGTTGAAAATAGCTAACCTAAACTATTGAAATTAGTAGGTAATCAGGACCTGTATGTACCCTTTCAAAAGGTCCGGTGCCTACACAATAGATATTTGTCAGGCAAGTTATTTATGGTTGGGATTACGACTGAGGGTTGTTATTTAAATTTTATTGCGGTCGAGAAATCAACGAATTATTGTGGAATAAAGCTTACCGTTGCTTTATTATTCTTTTTGGATTTGGTACCTGCGTAATTTAGTTTCTCTAATTACTTCATTAGATCACCAAATGTAAAAGCTTAGTTTAAAATAACACGCCTCTGGAATTGGCTTCCCCTTACGTCTTGCACACCCCGGTAAAAGTTACTGCCAATTATTTTGGTACCAAAGTGCAATACCTTAAATTTGTCCAGCATATTCTCCACAATGTCCACATAATTTAACTCTTTATTATTTCCCAGAAATTTATTTACAACATGCTTAAAAGCCTTCCACGCATTTTTTTTTCGTGCCGTTTATGACCGCTTCGAACTTATTGGTTTTCATTAGCGTTCTTATTTGCGGATCAACAAAGACACCTTGTTTAATCTTCGCTTTTGATAAACAGGGAAATTTTTCAATCAAGAATTGCAAACAACGGCCTGTTTTGTCCAACGCTTTAACAAATTGCTTTATTAAGTCAAGTTCAATATGGAGTGGAGGTAATAATACTTTTTCAAGACCAACCATACTTTTATGAAGAACGTTCTTGTTGACAGGTTAGTTATGACAATGCTCTCATATTTTCCAATTTCTCTTTACCCAGTGTTGGTCTCTAGCTCTACTATCCCATTTACATAAACAACATGGATATTTCGTAAATCCAGATTGCTGACCTATAGAAGGCCTAAAACTTTTAAGTCGCCGCATAAAAACTAGTTATGATTTTTGTAGTCTATTCTCATCAGAAGTTCTTTAAGATTTTCTTAAGTTTCTTTTAATTAGCTCGAGTGGCCCACAGCAACAGAAGCATAAAAATTTACATTATGTTAGGGAACTGCCTTATACAGGGTGTTGGGAAAATGTGTTTGGATACTTGGACAGGTGAATCTACATGATAAAATAATGTTAGTAAGTCATGTAACAAAATATCGAAATCTCAATATTTTCTAAGTTATGGTCTGTCAAAGTTCCATTTTTTTTTTCTCATTTTTGATGTAGGGCATTTACTTTTTCACCAATTAATTTGATTTTTGGCACAGAGACTTATCTTCATGATTTCTATAACTCTGTTACCAAAATGTTGCCCTACTCTGCCACCAGAGGGCACTACCTGAAAACCATATTTTTTTTTTCGCATATCTTTTTGGATTTGACATAGATATTACAAAACCAAATATGCCATGTGAAAGACAATAAAATACTTATTAAAAAAGTTACTCCTCATTCGAGTCGATAAACCTCACCGTTTAGTCACAAATTAGCAGTAAACATTTTATTACCATTAAATCAGTACGTCCAATAGGCGCAAATAAATCAAGTTACCATGCTTCAAATTTAAATAAATGATAAGACGGGTGAAAAGTAAATAATAAGTAAAAAAATTAGACATTAGTAAAGCCTTAAAAGTATTCATAAACGTAGTACATTTTTAAAATTAGTGAAAATTAAGTTGCTGTTTACCTAGTAATAAAATGGCTCACGTATATTCAAATACTGAGTATCGTGACATGCATTTTTGTTATGGGAGAGCCAATGGAAAGGCAGAGCAAGCACGGCGGTTTTACATGAAAACATATCCTAATAGAAATGTTCCAAGTGCCCCAACTTTCATCAAAGTTCATCGAAGGCTTGGCGAGATAGGCTCATTTATAAATACTATTGCTGACCAAGATACGTTAGAACTGTTGAAATGGAAGAAAGAATACTTGAAAGAGCAGAAGCGAATTCAGGTATAAGTACTCGAAATATAGCTTTAGAAGAGGGAATTGACAATTCTACGGCTTGGGAAGTCCTTCATGAGGATCTTCTTTACCCATTTCATGTACAAAAGGTACAGGCACTTTATGAGGGTGACGCACAGTTACGAGTTAACATGTGCCAACAATTATTAGAGAAATTTCGACAAAACAATCGATTCCTTAATTTCATATTATTCACGGACGAATCTACTTTCACACGGGATGGGATTACCAATTTTCATAACACCCACCAATGGGCATACGAAAGCCCACATGCGATTATGGAACGGCAGCATCAGCGACGATTCTCATTAAATGTATGGGGCGGAATTATAGGAGACCATCTCATAGGACCTCACTTTTTTGAAGGACCGTTAAATGGCGAAGTTTATTTACATTTCCTTCGGAATGTCCTTCCACAATTAATGGAAAATGTGCCAATTCAATCAAGATTAAGCATGTGGCTTCTTCAAGATGGCGCTCCACCCCATTTTAGTCTAAACGTACGGACATATCTCAATGATACATTTCCTAACAGGTGGATAGGACGAAATGGATCATTACCTTGGGCACCGCGTTCGCCTGACATTAATCCTATGGACTTTTTTTTTGGGGACATTTAAAGACTTTGGTCTATAAAACTCCGGTAAACGATGTTGAAGATCTACGTCAAAGAGTAATTAATGGATTTGAGGTTATTCAAAATACGGCCGGTATTTTCTTTAAAGTTAGGCAACATTTCTTGAAAAGCATTAGGAAATGTATAGAGATGAACGGAGGACATTTTGAGAATATATTATGATTAGTTTCCTTCTTAATTACTTGTTCATTCAGTGTTAAAAAATAGATTTAATGACCTATCTATTCGTATAATAATTACCAATACATAAATTATTATTAGGTGAATAAAACTGAAAATAAATAAATAAAAATAAATTGTTTACGTTGATATAATTTAGTATTTAGTCCGATAACTTATTAGGTATTTTATTGACAGATTTATTTAAATTTGAAGCATGGTAACTTGATTTATTTGCGCCTATTGGACGTACTGATTTAATGGTAATAAAATGTTTACTGCTAATTTGTGACTAAACGGTGAGGTTTATCGACTCGAATGAAGAGTAACTTTTTTAATAAGTATTTTATTGTCTTTCACAAGGCATATTTGGTTTTGTAATATCTGTCAAATCCAAAAAGATATGCGAAAAAAAAAATATGGTTTTCAGGTAAAGTGCCCTCTGGTGGCAGAGTAGGGCAACATTTTGGTAACAGAGTTATAGAAATCGTGAAGATAAGTCTCTGTGCCAAAAATCAAATTAATTGGTGAAAAAGTAAATGCCCTACATCAAAAATAAGAAAAAAAAAATTGAACTTTGACAGACCATAACTTAGAAAATATTGAGATTTCGATATTTTGTTACATGACTTACTAACATTATTTTATCATGTAGAATCACCTGTCCAAGTATCCAAACACATTTTCCCAACACCCTGTATAACGCATTAACTAGGCCAGCTACATATTTACAATATACAAATGGTCCATGCTCTACAAAATATTCGACAAATTCATCCTCGCGATTGCGATACCAATAAAACGTAGGTCCTGGAGCAAGCATTATTTATCTTTTAATTTTTATCCTAGTATTTGAAAGAGATCTTTGGAAAATCCTATATCTCGGACTAGATCTTTCAACTTCTCTTTCCCTTCTTGCAAAAACAGCTTAGGTACATTTTGACTTGAAAAAGAAGCTTGAAACACATCTGTCTCTCCAATAGCCAAGGGTTCATCATCTTCATCATTAACGCTAGCACTTTGTAAAATTGTTGGTGCTACAAGTATAGGGATATCAATACCATGGGGCACTGGTCTGATTGCCGACATACAATTTGGATACTTAATGTATTTTAAAGTTCCGGTATTATGACCTGTATCGTATCATTGAAGATTAAGTCATTTTTATATGATATCTTTATTAATAATTATTAACATCATAAACGTACTAAAACCTACATAAAACCTTAGTTACTCATAATACATTAGTTACCATAATTTAATACGTTAGTTACGAAAGCATAATACGTTAGATACCAAATAATATTAGAACTATTTTTCATGAACATAAACAATATTTTGACAGTTTTCAAATTTGATGGATACACCTTTGTCTTTAACGTCCACGATCTTAGGTATGCCCTCTGAAGACTGATTAATGACCGAGAAAGCACTCCTTTCGATTTCGTGCGGTTCCCCAGTGCCTAATCCACTGCCGGAAACATCGCCGATTTGAATTTTGCGAGCAATGGAAACTTTCTTGGTTACACTTTCTTCTAAATACCCTCTAGCAACCTTCGCCGATTCCCATCCACCAAGTTCTTGTAAGTCTAATATATCTCCTCCAGCATTAACAAGAAAATTTGCCGAAGATCTTCTAACGCAGTGACCAGTATACAAATTAGGATTTTCAAGTGAGAGATACTCAGCTATTTTTTGAGGTATTTTAGAGAAGAAATGAATGCCGCAGGGCTGTACCGTACATTTCCCTCTTCTATATGATACAAACAATCTTTGGTGAGTGACATGGTCTGGCCTTAACATTGCGTACTTTTTAAATAAAAGCACAGGATTGACTTCGCCGTCAAATATCACAGCGAAAATACGTTTCTTGTGGGTTTTTGAGTCGGGAATAGTAACAATCAGCTTGTCCTCTAAAACGTCAACATCTTCCGTGGTCATCTTCGCTAATTCATTAGTTCGACAGGCTCCTCCAATTCCAATTAAAAAAGCCACTTTCATCATTAAAAACTCCTCGTCTGAGGCAGAACACACAAATTCGTTGATTTTTTTCCTCTATATCCAACATTTTTCTTCTTGATGAAACGTATTAAGGCGCCGTATTTGTCGATTTCCACTCTTTCATTCAGTTCTAAAGTCGCTCGTAACATGGAATATTTCGGCCATAAGGATGAAGCAGAGTATTCCTCAGAGAGTTTTGCGAAATACGCCAGCAATACCGTTTCTTCTGCACCTTGAATATGTACTTTGTTTCGCCACTCACAAAACTGCCGATATTCTTTTTCATAATGGATTTTAGATTTGTCCGGAAGCAAGTTCAACCTTATAATGTTGGCTGCAGCCAATATATCGTCAGGAATATCAAAATCTTGCATGATTTTAATGATGACTTTTGGAATGCCAAAATGAAATGACAAAACACCTTGTTTTTATTTTCGCATCGCCGTTGTCAATGATACGATAAAGCTTTGAATATAACTCGATTATTAGCGATTTAACACCGTCTCGGACATTGCGGGTGACTCGGCTGTCGCCTCGTCACCTAGCAATGTCCTCGCCTATTATAAATCGCATAATAATCTCGTTATATTAATAGCTATAAATGTTGCAAAGGCAAAATAACAATAGTCTGTACCTATAGTTTTTGAGCTCTCTCCACACCTTCGACAAAACAATTTTGCAACAAATTACTTTACCGAAACAAAAACTAAAGTTATCATTTAAGGACTATGCAATAAACTAAATGTGGACTCTTCGAAGCCCTGATTTATATAAGTATTCCGCATAATTCAGGGATTCGCCGTCGCGCATCGGTTTTTTCTTCGTCTGGTATACAGATTATTTCGAATATAGAAATTCCATACCATGAGTATTTCATCAGTAGTATTAGCGGTGCTTCTTAAATAAAAACAAAAATCAGCATTCAATAAAAATTAAGAGGGGACATTGTAAAAAAAACATTGCTCAGTTTAGAGGTTGTTATCGTTGTAGCGAAATATACAGGGTATAAATAAAATAAAGGAAAACGAATAACTAAAATTCATGCAGGTTGGGAGAATGGATGATGGATGGATCCCTAATTGTTTATTGCTGTCGGCAAAAAATATAAAGTATTCAAGTATGGACTATCATGAAGATACCAACGCCGCTCTTTTTGAAAGCTGGTTTAAAGACAGTTTGCTTTCGAATGTACCAGAATACAGTGTTATTGTGATGGACAATGCAAGCTACCACAGCCGGCAACTAGAAAAAGTACACTGATAGAAGAGTTTATTAATCAGTAAAGCATAAGAGTAATAATAAATACATGGCTGATTTAAATATGGCGGAATCAACGTTGATTTATATTTAATACATTCTGGATTACAGCCATTTGATTAATTATAAAAATTGCTTGATTTATAATAAATACATGCGAGTTTCTCTAAAACAAATATTTACCAATAAGTAGTAATATTTTATTTATAAAAAATATTGTAGACTTATGATAACTACCTAAAGGGGTGGTTACAATTCTATATTTTAAAAGTTGCTTACTGGTTATTTTATAAATGAATTCACATTAGTAAATTATTATTTAGGCATAAATTTCAGGTATTTCTAGAAACTTAGGTACATTTGATATTACTCAATTTTGAGTTGAATTTAATCTATGTTTGTTTATATATATAATATATGGTTTATTGGTAAATAATTATGGGATTGGAATAAACCTATATGGTTATTTATTCAAAATGTGGGATGTATTTGCAGAAACTATGGTTATCCCCGATGTTTCGCCTGAGCAAATTGCACAAAAGATTTTCAGGAACACATCTAAAAAAGAAATTTGAATAATCTCAGAACTCTCAGATAGGCAATAGGTACCAAGCATTTATATTTTACCTAGGTATGTTCCTATAATATGAATCGGTGCAATTATTTTTTCTATACTCGTGATACACCTATATTATAGAATAGATACTACAACCATGTCTAATAGCACCAACAGAGAGTCTTGATCAATATCACAGGTAGAAAATTAATATTACTTCGTGTCATAATATGTCATGTAAAAAAACAAATAAAATAAAAATACTTGATACTGACTATCAGTGCTCAACAACGTTCTTACATAGAGGAGTAAAAATTCCTGAAAATCTTTTGTAAAATCCCGGGGGAAACATCAAAGAGAACCATGATTTCTGCAGACATCCTATATTAGTATATAGAGGCACAAGCATCTATATGATTGTTATCTGTCCAGACTTAACCAGTATTTGTATCGGAAAATAAAAATTTTTCATAATACGTCACTACCGCAACGCTGAAAAAATTTAAGTGGTACGTACATATAGGTATGTATCTATACGTTGGTAGGTATCTAAGTGGCAAATAAAAAATGGTATTCGATGTCTTAAACATTCTTTATTTTTTTGTAAAAAATAAAATTTTAACTCTTAACGAACAGAACATTGGAAACTTGAAAACTTAAACTCAAAACTTAAAAAGTAATATGAAAATTAAAAAACTGAATATATTATTTTCTATACCTAATAAGCGTTGACCTGTTTGCTGTCTAAACAGCTTTTTTTTGTAACTAATCTAAATACAAAAATTGTTTTTGTCTAATTAAAAATAAAACAAATAAACATTTGGTATTTAAAAAGACTGAATTATTTGTAAAAACTTACTCATTTAAATGAAACAAACAACTAATTCTAACACAAACAACCCGTAAATGACCCTACGCGATGCGACGCGGCGAATGAAGAGATAGGAATAGGAACGCACACTATTCGGGTTAATAAAAATTTGCCTGTCCGGACGAGTTCCTGCAGTTTATAAATACAGTAGATTTCAAATGAACACGGATGCGTAACGGGAAATTTATATGGATTTATTATTAATAAATGTTATTGAATACTATGCAACCACATTAATAATAAATAAATTTAGATTTACTAGGAATCAATATGATTTAAAAAGAAATAATTATAATAAATTATACTTAAATATTTTCAGATTTAGCACTAGACATAAGATATTACACTTAATTATAATTAGTAATTATCGAACGTCTGAGGAAGTATTGCTTTATAATAAAGCCACTGGAATTATACCAAATAATTTGGTAAGTAATAAATTGTTGATTTGTATATAATACAAATTTTTCAGCCGTAAATTTTTTATAAACAAAATATGTTTATTAATAGACAGCTATGTTTATCATTAATAAATATGATAGAAATATACGGTAGAGTAATACATAATCTACCATTTCTATCAGTGTAGCGAATGCAGTGAGAGTAAAGGAGTTCATGGTAAAAAATGACTTGTACTTCGAGGAAACGTATAGTAAAAAAACAGCTGTTAAAAGTGTTAAAGGCATTTAGTATTAAAAAAGAGTATGTGTGTGATAAAATGGCGGAAGAAATGGGTCACACTGTGTTGCGACTGCCACCCTATTATTGCCTTTTTAACCCTATTGAACACATGTGGCATCAAATTAAATTGAAAATGAGAACTGAGAATAGCACACCCACTCTTAGTGGCAGTGTAATAGAGCTAATAAAGAAAGTTTTCGGTGAAATTCCAGATGAATGTTGGAAAAATTCGGTTAACCATGTCTTAAAAATTGAAGACCTTTACATAACTACACAATAAAACCAAATACATCCTCTTATTATAAATGTAATAGCGAGACTGAATTAGGACTAGATTAAAACATTTTATAATTACAATTAAACCTTTTGTGTATATATGTAAATATATTTTTTTAAGTAGGTACATTAATTGTTATTATTACTTTTACCTAAATACGTGCGAGAAGTTGCGCTTTTCCGCACGCAAACTTTTCACACTTGTTTTGTACTTATAATAAATTAGTATACTTATAATACAAGTAATGGTAAAAATAAACATAATAAACATTGCTACTATAAGGTTTTACTATGGCTTTTCATTTAACTACAAAATCCGTTCCTGTGCAAAGCAGTACCCCTTATTTCATTTCATTTCAGTAATAAAAGTGATGCCAGCTGGGGCCAGGTAGACTTCGCTGGTTGGCACGCTCATCGACAGTTTTATATGGGTAATCTTACCAAGAAATTCTTTAAAAACGTAGGTTTGGCAATCGAACAGGTAACCGGGTTTCCTTGGGTGTTTACAATATAATAAAACTATTATCGCAGTTATTAGGTTAAACGAAATATGTTCGGATGGACTTTACGTGTATAATACAGTAGTGTTTGTGAATAACCTTGAAAGTCTTAAGGAGTTTGAGTAGTGGAAATTAAAGAGAAATTCAAACTTTCCTTGAATTTCAAAAAGACAAAATATATGGTAGGGTCAAAAAACAATAACCATGCTGGTCAACTCACGGTATTAACCACCTAACAAATAGAACACAAATCCTGGAACAACAATTGGGTGGAAATTAAATGCAGAATAGTGAAAGCTAGAACAGAATTTTTGAAAATGTAGAAATTATTTAAATGCCTTACGGAGTTCAGTCTTAAAAATTCTGTGGATAGGTCACAGAATCTCTAAGAAAGAATATGTAGAGATAAAATTAATTATTTTAATTAAAAAACGCTCAAGCTAGAGTGGTTGAGATATGAAAATCAACCAGCGTTATGAGCTACTATAGCTGATTTAATAGGGCAAAGTAAAATTTTGGTAGCAAAGAGGTATCGTGGTTGAAAAACTTGCATGGTTTAATATAACAACAGTTCTGCCGTCGACAAAGTATGATAGGCACGATAAGAAGGAAAAGAAAAAATGCACGCATTGTGGAAAACATTACATTTTTTTTTGAAAGCCTCATAGTAATTAATTATAACAAAATGAGGGTAAATAAAAAACCCTTCCAAATATTTGAAGACATTCAGTTAATGTTGCTAATTTAATTAAATGGAACGACAAAACCCTTTTTAAGTTAAAAAAAAGCCTTATAATAATTCGTTTTGGACTAAGGCTTAGGAGAGAGGTTTTTAATTTAATTTATTTATTTTTATTTCGGAATAATAATAGGGTTTTTGACTTTAGTCCATTTTATCAGTAATCGGTGAGTTTTGGCAACAAAGTCTAAAATATTGCAAATACAATAATAGTAATTACTAAATACAATTGGCAAAATGTATAACATCTACACAGCAAAAGAAAAAAAAGTAAAAAAAGGCAAAAATTCATAAGGAGATATAAGAGGTTAAAAATATAAAGATAGATATTAACAATTCTTTTAATATTCTTAAATGAGATAAATAAATGTTCAGAGAAAGTACTAATTAAGAGTTTAACAATATGTATACAATTGGAAACCTGAATTAACCTGAACAGTTAATGGATATTGTGCAAGTAAATTGAGAAAGTGAGGTTGATCAAAAGCTCTCTTACACGACAAAACTGAGCTGAGAGCAGCTCTAAGGCGATCAGTTTCTGAAGTAGGGTACGTACGGTGACTCTTTATGATATTCTAAGAGAGAAGGTTCATATGAATATGTGTTCGAAGTTTATTATATACAGTATGTTAAAGTTCTAAAAAAAATATTTTTTTTATAATTTTTTTAAATATTCTTATCCCGATTTAATTGAAATTTGGTACCGTTATTCATAATGATAAGGGCCTTAATTAGCCTTAAGTACATTAAATTTATTAAGTCCAGTTGCATTTCAAGGAGCACCCTAACGAATATTATTGACAAAAGAATGTACGCCACTGACTATTTTCTAATTTAGATACCTTTTTCGGATTTACTAACTAATAATAAAATTTTTTTGTTTTTTGAATTGATTTCGTATCTTGCTTCCTTTTCGAGAGAAAAATAAGAAACACTTTATTACATGTATGTACAAAAAAATAAAGAATAACCTATGTATTTCTCAGTTAATTAAAATATTTAAATTAAAAATAAAACTATTTTTAGATATGAATATGAATAACGGTACCAAATTACAACAAAATCGGGAAAAGGATATTTAAAAAAATTATAAAACTGTTACACCCTGTACCTATACCAAAAACGGGGCAACTCCAACCCAGGTGCATATGAACTTTTTCTGTTAGAATATCATAAGGAATCACAACAATAATATTAGCCACCCTGCCTCCATTAAGGAGGGAGAGATATGGTCAAGTTTACGAACACTAAAGCTGAATTCTAAACAAGAATTCTGCTGCTTGCAAACTATTTAACTAACTATTTTGCTTGGGGGAGACTTTATACGCTCACCGTATAAAAGTTTTATTCAGCATTCTGTATCAAAGATGAAACTCAAAGATGAAACTCAAAGATGAAACATGATCAGTATATCTTAGATTTGAATCAATCAACCCTCCCAAATTTCTACATGAACTAACCTAAAATACCAACAATAGTGTTTAGATCTTGATTAATATTATCAGCACAAGTAGCAACGTTTGAAAGGGCAAAAGAAAAGTTTATATGTATATCGTCCGCATATTTACGAGACTCGCAAATAAAAATATAAAAAAACGTTAAGTTTAAATGGAAAAAAATAACGGGCCCAAAAGGCTACTCTGACCTATACATCTGCCGATTTTATATGAACAAGAAAATGATTGTCCGTGATTAAACCCCGCTGTAACCTATTAGAGAAATAATTATCGAATAATTTAAAAGTCACGTTCCCCAAACCAAAATACTGTAGTTTAGCCTGCATTATTCTATGATTTATTGTGTCAAAAGCCTTGCCATGATCAAGAAGTAAAGGCAGCTACATTTATTACATTTTATGGCTTGTGGTCAATAGGGACGTGGTAGTGTTATGATATTTTCCTTAAACCTGACTGAGCAGGAGGAAGAATATTATGAGTATTTAAGAAAAGTTAATTGGTCCGACCCAACCCTTTAAAGGATTTTAGATAAGGTAGTTAATATGCTTAAAGGTCTATAATCCAGGCGCGGATAGAGTAGGGGGGGCAATGGGTGCATTTGCCCCCCCCCCGCCTATGCGTTGACCGAGCTCTAACTTAATAAATAAAGATCCATTTATTGCGCATTAAAAAATATAGAATCTTCTGAACGATATAGAACGATCCACATGGGCACTTTGGGATGTACGCTTACGTTCCTTAGTGATGCTCGATGGGGAGAGCCAATCCTAATCCAATTTTCTGTTGATCTGGTCAAAATTGTGGAAACTCTGGGCAAGATTTCAGAGTGGCGTGACCCAAGCACAGCTAGCAAGGCTGCTTCATTGGCAACATCTTTATTTAACTCTAAGTTCATCGTCTCAATATTGTGTGGGAGTGACGTACTGTCCTTCACGCAGTCTCTGAGTAAAGTGCTTCAGAGGACGGTGCTCGACCTTAATGGCGGTACTATTCTAGTAAATATCAGAATTTTCATTCTTACCAATCGTCGGAAAAATTTGGACGTTAGGATGCAGCGTGCAGAAGATCTAGCTAATCAGCTTGGTCTCGAGCTGGTAATTCCTCTGATCCCTCGCGGTGGCGGACGCCACATTTCTTGTGCAAAATATGAAATGAACTCAGCCGAGGAATTCTACAAAGTATCAATCTATGTACCCTAACTCTTTGTACTTACAGATCTTGGACGTCTTTCAGCTACTAGTTTTAATTCCAGAAAACATTCTTAAGACTTCTGTTGGTGAAGAAGAAAGACAAGGTAATTATTAAGTCCCTGCTGGACCGCTTCAGACTGCTACTTGATGTCAATCAGGGTGTTGTTCCATTACTGCTGAGAAATGAAATTTCGTTGTGGCGAGAAAAAATGGATGCGGGAAAAGGACCAGGGAGAATATTTGCCAACAACTGCTGTAGACGTCTTGGCTAAGTGCGATAAGGATGCACTTTCTATTATAAATGAATTTCTACTGGTCCTTGCAACGCTTCCGGTGACCCATGCGTCTGCTAGAGAGATCATTCTCGGCATTGCGGCGACTTAAAACGTATTTAAGATCAACCATGCACGATAGCCGCCTCCTCGGCTTTGCCCTTATGCATATCCATAGAAATTTTTAATTTATATTGAAAAGGTGATCACCAGATTTGCGAGAACTTTCCGGAGGAAGTTGGAACTCAGTATTTACCACAATAACTAATTAGCTAAACATAATATAATCTATAATTTACTTGTGTGAGGCTACATTCTTGGTGAAACCGTATATCCAGTATGGGTAGAAATAAAAAATACTCGTTATGCTTCACAGTTTTAATCTTCAATTACCTGACACGCGTGTTTCAGCCCTTTCGGATCATTTTCAAAGAAGTACAAAGACTAAATTATAAATGCTGTTACAAAGGTATTTATCTAACCTCTAATGTAAGGTATAAATAAGTAATAAAGTAATTAAGAACAGGGGACAGTGGATTGATACATTGTGGATTTTTCCTATTGTTATAAAGGTGGTTTACGAAAAATACTTTGTATCTTATTTTATTATGCTGTTGATAATTGGGTTAGTTCAGGTTAGGTAAAAAGGTATTTCTGTTTGATTATTGATAACATTACTTTTGTTTTTCATTGTTTTTTTGATTGTAAGAGACTCTAGAAGGTTGAATTTTTTGCGTTCGTTCTGGATATGAATAGGTTTCATTTTATTTGAAACTGAATGGTTTTCTTTAATGCAGTGGTCGGCTATACCTGTTTTATTTTGTTTTTTAAAATACACTGCGCGACTTATTTAACGCATAACGAAAGATTTGCCTCAATTTTGATGTTATATATTTTCCAGATTTGTGGTTCGTTTTTAATGATTTCTTTCTCTAATTGTAGGTTTCTTTCTTAATAATATCAATGCCTTTTTAGTTCTGCTTAGAAAAGGAACTTTGGTATTATACCAGGTGTTATAAAAATGTTGTGTTTTTTTATGGAAATTCAAAACACCCTGGGGGATTTACTAGCCATTGCAAGTTGTCGCGATTACAGCCAATTGAAGGTCTTATGTTTCCTTTACAATTTCTTTTTTGATTCATTTGTTTATCTCTGTTTTTTTATGAAATACACAATTCTTGCTACAACGTGTTTTTGTTGACCTAAAATGCATTTATCGCAAAAGTAGCAGGCTATGAAAATGAAAGATTACACAGAAACGTAATTGCATACTTGCATTGGCAATTTCTAATTTTATTAAGTGTAATTAAAAACAAAATGGTCTAAAACGCACGTGTAAGAAGAAATCTTTCGCCTGAGGAATGTGCTGGAGCCATAGCACTTGTGGAAGAAGGTTTGCCATAATTTCAAGTGGCCCAACGATATAGAGTATAGAGTGACACAATCTCCTATCTCCAGAGCATTGGCACGATTTCGGGAGACTGGTGCTAATCAAAGAAGACCTGGACAAGGACGAGCAAGGGTCACAACGAATGACCAAGATCGCTTTTTGCGAATACGGGCATTACGAGGCAGGAATTTTGCCGTCGGTATAATTACCGTAATAGTCAAGATACAGTGCGTAGAAGGTTGGCAGAAAGCAGTATTACTCTCTATCGAGTTACAACTGGTCCCCTCTTATCCGTAAACCATAGAAGGCAGCGTCTTGAATTTGCCCAGGAGCACCAAAATTGGGGAGCTCGTGAATGGGGCAATGTATTGTTTAGCGATGAGTCAAGGTTTTATCTTTTTAGTGATGACCGCCGTCGGAGAGTATCGATGTCCTGGCGAGAGATATGCTCAGTGCAATATTGTCGAAACAGTAAGCTATGGTCTAGGGTGGCATTAGGTTGGATGCTCGCACGGAGTCAGTTGTGATTCTAGGAGGTCCTTCGACAGGTGGCCTATACATATCAGACATTTTAGAACCCCATGTGGTATTATATGCCCCATTTATTGGGGACGAAATCAGAAATCTGATTTTAAGTATGCCAAGAAGATGCAAAGCAGTAATTAGAGCAAGGGGAGGCAATACCCGCTACTAAAGTTGTTATTTAATTTTTTTTAACAACTTCAGAAATTACAATTTTTTTTCCCTGTATTTTTTTGGCTATGCCTTGTGGATTCAATAAAATTAATTAATACCAGATACTGATTCTTTATTATTTATTTATATCTTTCATTGCTGTTGCATTAATTTAAGCATTTCGTTTATTTTGTATTTTTTAACTAAAAATTTTTTTATGAAAAACAAGTTGAACTAAAAATTGTGTATTTCATGGAAAAACAGAGATAAACAAATGAATCAAAAAAGAAAATGTAAAGGAAACATGGGATCTTCATTTGGCTATAATTGCAATAACTTACAATGGCTAGTAAATCCCACCGGATGTTTTGAATTTCTATCAAAAAACACAACATTTTTATAACACCCGGTATAATACCAAAGTTCCCTTTTTAAGCAAAACAATAAAGGCAGTGATATGCTTAAGAAAAAAACCTACAATTAGAAAAAGAAATCATTAAAAACGAATCTTTAAATAAGCCGCGCAGTGTAGAAGTTTTATGTTCTTTTAGTCTAGTTTTAAAATTTCTGCCTGTTTGTCCAATATAGACAGCATCGCAGTTGTCACAATTTATTTGGTAGACTCCGCTTCGTAAGAGTTTGTCCTTTGTTTCTATTTTAGAATTGTGAAAGTTTTTTGTCTTAGTTTTTTCTTTAGTATTTTGTTACTGCTTTTTATTTCGTAGCCGTTGTTTGTGGCTATGGTTTTCATTATGTCTAGTTCTTTTTTATATTCATTGTCTGATAGGGGGATGTTGACTAGTCTATGTAGCATACTGTGGAAGGCTGCTAGTTTGGTTTGTTGGGGTTGTTTAGAGTCCGCTGGTATAATTGTGTCTGTTGTCGTAGGTTTTCTATATATTCCATAGTTTAATTGATTATTGTCATTTTTATGGTGAGGTCTAGAAAATTTATTGAGTTGTTTGTTTCTTTTTGTATGGTGAATTGAATTTTATTGTTTTGATTATTAGGTAAATTAAGAAATTGTTGTAGTTGTCGTTCTGTGCCTGTCCAAACACAAAACACGTCGTCGACGTATCTACACCAAAAATGTATATTTTTAATTAATGTATTATTTATGTTAAATAGCTCGTTTTCGAAGTATACCATATATATTTCAGCTAGCAAAGGTGAAAGGGAGGATCCCATAGGTAATCCCTCATTTTGTATATAAAATGTTTTGTTAAACCTAAAATATTATAATATATAAAAATATACCATGGCGTATGTATTTTGTATTTTATTCATTTTTGAATGTCTAAGAACAGGTGTTGTTTCATTAATTTGGGGGGGGGGGGGATCGAAGAATAAAAGGCCAATTAATATCAAGATTTAGGCGTGGTCCCCCCCCCCCTCCTGAACAAAAAGTTGAATCCGCGCCTGCTATAATCTAAAAACTGGTAAGAGTTTGATACTTTAGGCAGAGGAAATATATCAGCGACTTTCCAACAATTCGGAAAATATCCAAGGGTTATGTTATTGATATAACGACTGAATCAGTAATCAGTGCAATTTTATGTTTTTATTAATAAATTCAAATATGCATGGTAACATCCATTCATAGAGAGTACAGGTACTAGAAATATGCATATGTTCGCTTAGTTTAACAGATAAAACAACGCTTCGGAACTGCATATTACGGCATAATCTGTTTTTGTGATTCATTGATTTAAAATGGAAATTTTTTCGGCTTATAGGAACAAATTTATTTTCCCTAAATTACACACAAATTTCAAACGTGAATATTTTTAACTCGATAGAACTTCCTGCATTTAGAAACGAACACAATGGTCCTTCTATTCGCCAGATTTGAGGGGAAAGTAATAAAATGACTGTATTTCAAAAACCCTTTGTGTGGTAACGGAAAAGACTTGAAAGTTACGAAATATAGACATTGTGTCCGGGGCTTAAAAAATATTGACTTTAGTTGGGAAGTTAAAACGTTTTTGTTCGCATTTAATTTAAAATACAAATTTGCACAAAATAAAATTCTTGCCTTTTTATATTATTGTCAAAGCATTCAACGTGATCTGAAAGTTGGACATTGTCGTACATTTTTTAAATAACTGTCCACAGAGAAATGTGCATATTATTGTGTATAATATTTTCTACCAAGCTCCAGACATATATATGTATGTTTGGTTGCCTGGAATTTTGAAGTTCTATCTTATGGTAGGGTCGGCTAGCCGGTCCAGTTACAAAGGCGACTTGAAAGGCAATACAATTAATTTGATGGTGGTGTGTTTACGAATAATCCACTATGACGACCTGGATTACAAGTTATAAGGGCGATTTAAAAAGTATAACGGTTACTCACTGGTAGTTTGCGGGTCATTAAAAATGCAAATTGATATAGATAAATAATATATGGTTAATAAGACGCCACTGTCAAAATGTAGGTGTTTCTTGCGTGAGTTATGCCATGATGTTTTTAATTCAAGACTGTTTTGCAACTGACATGCTTTCAATTTTCATCGGCTTAATATTGATACATGTGCTTGCGCTTCATTATGGATGAAGACTTTTCGCGCACGTATTTACACTAGTTTGGAATTTATTTCGTAAACTTGATAAAAGGAACCAAAAAAAAGCTTTCTTTTAAATTGTGTAGAGAAATGCTAAATGAGTCCATTTTATGCAGGACATGCTATGTTGGATGAGTTAAGGTCCGGGGAATTAGCAGGCTAATTTATAACTTGGATTCTTTACACCTCTTGAAGGTATGATTGAACAATATTTGCATACTATAAATGAAAACCATATCAAAAAAGAAATTTGAGGTGACTCCGTCTTTTTACTCGTCAGTGTATTATTATAGGTGAGTGGCATAGATTTAAGAATATCGTAATATACTATCCTTGTTGGCTATAAAAGTTTTTAAATTATATAAGTATAAATACGTTTTTTAACTTTACCTCTCTACCCGAACTAATTAAATGAATGAACTAATTAAAACTTATGCAAAGAAAATTTGTTTTGAGTTTTTGCTGAAATAATGAAATGATGAAATATATACACCAGAGAGAACATTTCTTTGAATAAAGTACCCCTTCAAAATATTTGAGACCGTTCAACGTTTATCTTGCAAATTCAAAGAGAGAAATGTTTTTTGCTTGACATCATTTTAAAGTGTAACTGAGCCAAAATTTCCTAGCAAATTCTTGATCAAGATATACGAGCACTTTCATTGTTTAAGGCAATGCATTTTTTATAACCCCTGTATATATTGCCAGCAATCGATCCATCTAAAAAAGAGCCATCTCTTTCTTTGGCTTGATAACAGTCAAAGCTTTTGTTTGTCGGTTATTGTTCAGTGAACCGATGCACGCGTTTTCGATACGGTATGTTGACCCAGTACAATATTGATCCAGCTATTACAACCGATTATAGGTCTGTAATAAAATCTTTCCAGGGTCCTCATATATTAACGTCTCCTTCACCAATGGCATTCAAGAAAGTTTTGATACAACTGGTGTATGTGTTTATATAGTTTGATTCTCCCGCAAATAAATTCTATTGATGTTAATATATTATGAGGAAAAAACCTGTACGTACACCCGTACATACAGGGTATCCAAAATACGGTGGGCCACTAATGCTATATCCGAAACGGGAAGAGTTACGAGGTCGTTTTAATTAAAAAAAATTTGCCTTTTTAGTGATCATTTCTAACGTTCTTACAGTGTTGTTAAGCAATTTTTAGTTTTAGAGATATTAAAAAAAATTGGAGAATTCCTGAATACCTCAAAAACCACTGACTTAATCAAGAATTGTTTACTACAAAAAAGTTATGGTTTTTCATTCTCTACAAAACGCACTTAACGTTTTCTTGAAAAGACGCTTGATGTTTAAGTTATTGCTACCAATTCAGTAATTTTTTTAATACAGACCTAATTCTTTTTCCATATCTCAGAACAGGATTCAATTTTCAGTTTAACGGTATATGAATGACACAAGTATATTTTCTGATGTTTCGAGACGTAAAATGTAGATATCATCAACATATTTTCTTATACGTGCCCTTAATACGGTCTTGCCCGTTAGTATTTATAGTCAGAACATATCAGATCTCAATTATCGTGTAACAATTGATATTTACATGACTTAAAACTGATTAATAGTAATTGAAAATTTTTTTTAATAAAGTTTGAAAATTATATCTAATACAGAGTCCATAACGATCCAAATTTCAACAATTTTTTTAAACCTGAATTCTAAGAAACTGCTCCAGAAATTTAAAAATAAGTTAGTTATAAAAACAACTAATCCAAGTGTTGGAAATGGCCACCATTGTAATCACTTTCGCGCTTTGTAAATAACCTTTCTTTGAATTCTTCCTAATGTTGTAGCCGTAATTCTGTTACATGCCTGTTGAATTCTTTCAGTTAAGTCATTTAAATCACAAGGCGTGTTGTGGTACACCTGATCCTTGATCAAACCCCATATGAAAAAATCCATGGGGGTTAAATCTGGTGAGCTGGCCAGTTTATGGGTCCGTTGTTGCCAATCCAATGGTTGGATTTAAAGCTGTTTAAAAACAACAACGGTCTCGATGTGCTGGTGCGCCATCCTGTCGAAGACAGAGGAAATTTCTTATTACGTCGAGAGGAAGGTCGTCTAAAAGATCTTGAAATGTACCTGTTAAAAAATTAAGAAACATTGCGCCATTCAAATGTTCGTCAAGAAAGAAGGGACTTACTACTTTTGTATGTCAGTAAAAAATTGAGTGTTAAATTTAACACTGAATAGTGGTACATATAGGACCACACTCAATAGGGTATATTAACCAATCAGTATATCTTGTAAAAGAGACATTTTTGAATGGTTTTCTTACTTTTTGTTATTTATGGGTAGGTATCGAGTGTAAATTAAACTCACAGATTGTAAAACTATCCTTCTAGGGTCTAAAAGAAATAATGAGAGGTGTAAGTAAACCATTTTTTAATGGTAATTTGTGATTAGTTGGTGTAAATATCATATTATTGTAGTGTAAATTTTATTTTATTTGGGTGTGACTTTACTATAGTGAGTGTAATAAAATAATCTACCCAGGGCTAGAATACTTTCCACTTTGTTTAAGTCATTTAATCCCGCATCAAACTAACCGGGCTTTTATAATTAAAATGTAAAAAATTATGCATTCAAGATGTTTTACAATTATTAACCTCTGCTTAGTTTGATACATGATTGTAATAATATATATAAATCTTCAGATCGCTTGGAAAAGCAGGTTTGTTAAATGAATGAAAATATTGAGTATTATTTATCGTTTATTTATAAACAAAATGATGGTTACAACAAAACTGGAAAACCCTGTGATTTTTTTTACACTTATTATTATAACTAGTTAAACAAAATGACACACCTATTATATTGTTTGCAATTTAGTAAATTAAACATATATATATCTACGTTTAATGTACCTACCTCATTGTTAAGCTTAACAAAACAAATAACATAATCAACATATGTATACTTAGAACACTAAACAACTAAATATAACTATGCTTTGGAACAATATAAGAGAATGAAAATGATGAGTATTATATTAATCGTATATTTATTTAGAGATCT
This sequence comes from Polydrusus tereticollis, assembly GCA_963920685.1. Classification (NCBI taxonomy): domain Eukaryota; kingdom Metazoa; phylum Arthropoda; class Insecta; order Coleoptera; family Curculionidae; genus Polydrusus; species Polydrusus tereticollis. The sequence goes on from OY987328.1 coordinate 143,033,283, forward strand.
ATGAAGTAAAATATGTAGGTAGTACCTAAGTATTTATATAAAAAGGAATACATTAATTTATATTATAAGCTTTTATATCAAAATAATTTAAAAGTTAAAGGAAAAACTGTAGCAATGTAAATACCTGCTTAGTTTCTTAAAAATGGCGTACTTATTAGTAAGGCTTCTATTAAATTTCGTTAATATGCTTACCCAATTTAACACGATCCTCATACGAGGCACTCTCATTTGGCACTTTACAGAACTTTGCCTTGTTTCTATATTTTTATTTAAATATAACATTATTCTATGTCACGTTCAAAGACCGACTTGAAAGTTACATTTGCATGTAGCGTCGGCGTCATCTGTCAATTCCTAGAATTTCACACCACTTGTTGCCGCCTGTCTTTTCGGTAACACGGGTTTAGGTATTTTTACCCGGCGCCGTGTAAAGAAACGATTAAAGAATAACTTTTACACTGAATGTGTTAAAATAATCTTCTAGCGGGGTTTATTTACACGTTAATATGCTGTTATTAATTGTCACTGTATTTAATTTTGCTGATAGAGTGTAAAATAAAATAAATAACACCCATTCAACAAAATTAACTTTTTAGAGAGTTAAATTCATAGACATATTTAATACAACAACTTTGGTCCCATATGAGTGTAAAAATGTGGTAAATTATGTTGATCAGGGTGTTAACATTAACACTACTTTTTTTTACCACTCCTGAAATGATTTTTACCAGGTGGATATTTTTTACTGTGTAGTACCCCGAGCCACACATTTATGCCGAATCTTCTCTTAAAAGCAGTGTCGCGGTGGAAGTGTTTATTCTGTTGGATCCAGTGGTAATGGACATTTCGATTGGACCACCCGTTGTTGCAAAATCTGCTTTCATCGGATCACACACAATTTTTTTGCAGATATAAGACAAGTGTTGCACTTTTCGACAGCGACAGTACCTAAATCTGTTTTGACGTAATATTTTTGTGATCCCGGTTTATTTTTGTATTTCATTGTTAATATTTTTGTAATGCGCGTACCCTAAAAGAATTAGGTATGGCAATGTAAATTTAAAAAAAAACATAAATTGTATATATTTCTTTGAACCACGTCCAATTTTTCACAAATTGGGTTAATTATCTATAGTAAATACCAGTAACTATGAGTCGGTCGTTATCAATAGTGCTTAAAACTTAATTTTTGGAAAAAGTGATTTTCCTTGTATTGTGATTTTTATTTTATCGTATCGTAATTACCCCCCCCCCCCCTCTCATCACCCACATCTTTTGATACGTATTTTCCAACCACTAATCCCCATTGCCTTAAGTTTCAAGTAAATAAAAAGTTTATTCATTTTTGTGACAGTTTATTTGTAGCACTTTTTCGTGCCTTTGATAATGAGGTTGAAAAATTACTGTTTACTTAACAAGTGCGGAAAGTGATACTTTTTCTCCCGCGTCTGCAGTTGATCGAACGAAGCTAAGCGAGGACTGTTGATGTATTATCTCCCAAGTCAGTGTTAAAAAAACTTTCGGCATTACTGGGTTTTCAATACTTACTAATTTAATAATTTCAAAGTTTAAAACCGGTTGCCTCTCAATTTCCTTTACCCAGAAATACCCAGTTATTTTGCTTCTTTATTTCGTATAAGTACATCGCAACTTTTTACAAATTATCTTTTTCCCGAAGGAATAAGCGAGCAAAACAAAATAAAACTAGTTGCCCAGTTGGGGAAAAAGTTAAATAAGTTTAAACCAAGTATAAGGACACGAAATATTACGCGTCAATGTTAAAGTGATTAATAACTGTATTTTAGTACTTACAATGTTCTTTTCTGTTACGGAATGCATGCGCCATTAAATCATAATAAAAGTCCATTTCCTTAAATTATTATTATTGAATTTTCTCTTCTGCCAAATTTTTACTTGTAAAAATAAACATGTGACTACGTTGAGAGCATGCATTAAGACATTGTCGCACAGTGCGATGTATTCGTAATTGCCATAGGTACTTAAAGATATAATATATTTCCAAAATAAAACGGCCTTGCTCGTTTCTCTGGAACATTGCCCCTATCCTAACGTCTAATATTAGATTTCACCAGGCAGGTCTCGCAATCACATTCGGTCTCAATTGATGACTGCTTTGCAATAGTTTTCTATATCTTATTCTTGTTTTAGAAATGAAATCAATAATAAGTGTATAGCAAGCACAACTCCAAATTCTTTGAAAATATCCCTTATATTTGAAAAGCTTTTTATTATTTGGCATTGGAATCGGACGCTGGACGTTGGCCCGCATTTTTTAATGAGGAAGACAAAATGTTACTTCTTGCATGGGGGGGATTGTCTAAGAGCGCTATAGATTCTCACGTGCACTTTTTACAAAATAACTCTGTTGTAAAATGGTTTACGTGTTTGACAACCGCTTGGGACTATCAATGCTATTAAATTTTGTTGCTTCAGGTATAAATAAACTAGGCAGGAGGTATCCTAGATATCCTAGCCTCATAGTAGCAACAATTTACGAAGGAAACGTGTAGGCGCTGCTGCTGTTTCAATTTATTTAAATTTTTAGGTATCTTAACGCCCAGTACAGTGTTTATTACAGACGTAAGCAAGAACCAAAAGTCTTGCTATGTAAAAAAAATTGAGAAGCTCACAAGCTAGGTTGTTTTGTAGATATGGGTTATTACTGGAGATTGTTCTTGGTTTTGTTCAATTTACAAAGAGCGTATTAATATTGAAGCCCTTCAGATATTTTAGTAAAAAAGTTAATAGCATTCTGCCACCTTTAAAACAACAGGAAGCTTTGTTGCTGTTTAGAAGTCGACTAAGAACTTTATGAATTTTACCATTACGCAAAAGTTAGCCTTTAAGTTTCAATTTTTAATTTAGAAACTCATTAAAGTAAGAATATTAGTTTAACGAATCCTTTCTGGCTAAATAAAACCATATCGTCATACGTTTTAATAAAACTTTAGGTTGTGCAAACGGAGATTTTAGTGTAGTTTAAAATTACAATCATAAAATGATATGTGACGAGTCATTTATTGTACGATTGAATGAAGATTATATATTTAATACAGGACCTGCGAGTTCGGGATATTCTCAGGTGCTATGCACTCATGCTTTTGTTAAAAAGTTGGCTTCAGACAAAATTTTCAAAAATTTCCGGAAATACAGTAATACCTCTGTTTGCGACCGCCTCTATGAAGTGACCACCTGCATTAAAGGGCCGGTTATTAATTCCCCATATTTAAAAATGGAAATCCCATTATTTTATACTACTCTTTACCGACCCATCTGTTAAATGACCGCGGGCACTCATCGAAATTTTTTGTAAACATTAATGCTAAAAACACCCTCCATTAGAGGCAGTTAAACCTGACCAGTCAATTCCTAGAAAATATAGGTACATTCACTAATTACTTTATTGCAGGCGGATCCATTCAATTTGCTTTAAAGGCTGATAAATCGGTTATTAAAATTAGTTTTGCTGTGAACAGTCTTTGTGTGTTTTGGGACTAACGTGAATATTTGAAAATGGCGGGAGAAAGGAAATGTCTTTCTTTAAGCGAACAAATTGAAATAATCGAAGGAAGTGAAAAACTGGTTTAAGTACCCGGAAATTGGCTGAAAAATTTAAAGTGAGTAAGATCCAAGTGACTATGTTGCTTCAAAATAAAGCAGAAGTTAGAAATTTGTTTCAAAACGGTGGCAACGGTGAACAAAAAAGAAGGACTGGCAGTGAAGTTGTTTATAACTGGTTTTGTAAGGCGCGAAACAAGCACCAATATTCGGGCCAATATGTCAAGCAAAAGCCCTCGAATCTGCTGTCTCAGTCTAGAACTAGATAACCTCAAGGCATCAAATGGATGGCTAGAAAAATTCCGTGGTCGGCATGATACTGCCTTCAGGAAAATATGTGGCGAATCAGTCGACATCAATATCAAAGAAGTAACTGCTTGTAAAGAAAGGCTATTGAGCATTATCAAGGATTATGCCCAAAGGGACGTATTTAATGATGAGATGAACAGGTCTCTACTATCGTGCATAAATGCATGAATACATTGAAAGATGATAAACGTACTAGGAAAAAAAACGCAAAACAACGATTTTTTTTTTTTTTTTTTTTTTTTTGAAAATTTATTTATTAACACAGTATAACAATAATTACAATATACATATCCCTATTCCTCTAGACAGTGTTTTTAAACACTGGTATTGAGGAGAATTATTTTTATAATAACAGTACGATTTCTTATAAACTAAACATTTTTCATGTAAACGTTCTAAGACACATTGAGAAACTCCTTTAGGTGTTTGACAAACCTACCGTAATTTCTAATAATTTTTATATTCTCTGGTAAACTATCATATTCCCGCGATGCCTGATATATAGGATTATTTAATCCTTTATTACTTCTGACATTATTGTGGAATACATTTTCTCGTGATCTAGTATTGTGGGTATGGATATCTCTTGAAAATATTATGTTAATATTTGATTTTTGTGTTTTATTTATTATCCTGTGTATAAGTTTGCCCTGTTCAAATTTTAATACCTTATGTAATTGCCATACTCTTAAATTCTCATACAGATCCACAGTGCGAGTCAGTGGATCATAATTAAATAGAACTTTTAGTATTTTGTTATGTAGTACTTGCATAGAATTGTAGTTTGTAGTCCCACATGTGCCCCATACGGGGATCAGATATCGAAAACGTGATAATACGAAGGCATTGTAAACATTTAGTTTGCTTTTATGCGAGAGATAGTTTCTGTTTTTATATAAGGCACTCACCATCGGAAGTACTTTACCAGATATATAATTTATATGTTCTGACCAACTTAGCAGATTATCCATTATTAATCCTAAATATTTTATTTTTGCCACATGCTCAATTTGTATATTATTTATTTTTAAATTTGGTAATGTTACAGACTTATTTTTTTGTTTAAAAAGCATATATTTCGTTTTATCTGCGTTAATTTTTAATTTATTACTTAAGAGCCAGTCTGTATACCTTCTAAGATCTAAATTCACTATATTTTCCATTTCGTTCGCATTTTCAAAATCATACATCAATACGGTATCATCTGCAAATGTATAATAATTAGCGACCAATCCAGCACATTGTAAATTTAACACATAAAGGGAATAAAAAAGAGGTCCAAGAACCGAACCTTGGGGCACCCCGCACTCATTTATTTTGGTTTCACTTATAAAGGAATCTAGTTTGACATATTGTTTCCTATTTGATAAGTATGACTTAATAATACTATACATTTTGTCCCTAAATCCCATTTTATATAGTTTGTCTAATAATGTATCTATATCAACTACATCAAATGCCTTTTGGAGATCCACAAATACTACAATAACTATTTTACCCATATCTAACTTTGACGAGATGTTATCTGTCAGATCAACAGTTGCACTAAGAGTGTTACTCTGCTTGATGAACCCATATTGGAATTCATCCATAGTTATATATTTACTTATAAAGGACATCATTCTATTTTTTATTACAGTTTCCAAAATCTTTGCAAAAACACTAATTACACTAATAGGGCGATAGTTGCTCATACAGGATTTGGGACCCGCCTTGAATATGGGAGTCACTCTATTGATTTTTAATTCATCTGGAAAGGAAGCTGTTTCAAAGCACTTATTTATCAATTTGGTTAGAATTGAGAATAGCCCATTTTTTAGATTAAGTATATCATGAACGGTAATCCGATCATGCCCCGGAGCAGCGGATTTTTTTTAGATCCAATATAATATTCGCAACCTCCTCTTCAGTGCATTTACAATTCTGTTCTGCACAAATATGGAAGGTGAGAAGGAAAAACCACTTGTAATAGGCAAGAGCAAAAATCCTCCAACCTTTGGACCAACGCATTATTCAGCATTGTAAAATGCTCTACACAGTTACTAAGGTTAATTAAGAGATCTATAACATGTATATACAGTGGTTGTCCTTTTCAAGAAATCGAAAATAATGTTACCATAACAATCGCTTTGATATGGGTTTCGGTGGCCTGACGCAATTTGTCCCTAGTAATAATGCTTTTTGAAAGCCGGATTTACGTGTAATACAGATAATATTGACGACTTCGAAGAAGAAGATAATATTCCGTTCGCACAACTGTTTCCTTACATTAACGACACATTTGTGAACTTGTGAAACAATTTGTCTCTGTTAATAACGATTTGCCAACAGAAAGTGCATCTATCATCGAGTAGGGGAGACCGGGGCTAGTTGGCTAAGTTTTTACAAGTTAATTTTTATTAAATTTGTTATATGATCGTTATTGATCTGTAGCATGCCAAAAAGTCGGAAATGTATTCATATAGTTGATTTTATTAAAAAAAGGTATTTACGATCACTAGGAAAAAAATATTTGACATATTAGGAATGATGAACAAGTAAGTCGACTAGCCCCGTTTACGGGGTTAGTTGACATATATGATGGGGTTAGTTCACTTGACAATTCCCTATAAACTTGAAGAAGTAGTCCATTACAGTGGAGTTGATGTAATCAAATAAAACAACGGCAGTCTACCTCCACATGTTGTGGAGGTAGACTGCCGTTGTTTTATTTAATTCCTTATAAGTCCTTATTGAAAAAAAAAACAATGAGTTATACAAAAAATGTTTATTTTCTCAAAATACAGAAGCAAATAAAAAAACTAATAGTGGGGGACCACAAATCGTCATCTGAGTCACAGTTGATGCACTTATAAAAAAAAAAGATTAGAGCTGCCGACACATTTTTCATGAGCCCATCTATGGCAACTTGTGCATTGTACCCAGTTCTCACCACTAGTGCTATTACGATAAAATTCGTCGCATACCAGGCACTCATTCTCACCGTCCGATTCTGAAGATGATGAGTCTGTAGTAAGGCGAGATGTAGATGCGACTGGAGTTTCTTCGCGGAAAAGAAACTTTCGACCATCTTTAGGTTTGGCGTTTTTTATATTTTTCTTCTCAATCTTATTTTTTCCCTTAGGTGGTAATTTTCTTTTTTTCACATTTTCCTTTTCTTGTCGTAGAGCTTCTTTAATTGGAGTGTCTGTTAAGATAGCAGTTTGTCTCTTTTTTCTTACCTTTCTGGTGTTTTGTCTTGGGCCTGCTTTGGAAAACGGTCTAACTTCCTCAGGACTTAAGATCTTTAACGAAGGGTCTTCTTGATTTTCGATTTGACTTTCATTTATTTTGCCATCCTCGTTTACTCCATCAACTTGTCTTTCATTGTCAACTTCGTTTCCTCTGTTAACTTCATTTTCTTCGTCTACACTTGGCTTTCTTCGTTAATTTGGCTTACTCTATCAATTTCATTTTCTTCATAGTTTGTGGGTGCAGGCCTATCTGTAACGTATGAAGCTAAAAAGTCACTATCAGTAAAAATGTTTTTATCAAACGGAGAAATTCCCGTTTTTTAAAACCTGCTATTATATTAGTTGGTGTAACAGCTAGAGGTAGTGTCATTTTTACAATCCCTGGGATGTCATATCATATAGAGTCTTGCCAGCATTATTTATCATCCAATTGTCACTAGCAGAATTACAATATTTCTTCAGTGGTCCGTAAACGCTTCTGTCTAGCGGTTGTAATTTATGCAAGCAGTGCGGTGGGAAAGATAAAACTGTTACGCCGTTTTCCTTACAAATAAAGGTGAAATTCATGATTATCGAGCAACAAAAGTACGGGTCTCTCCTTTGAACTTTGATTAAAAAGTCTTTGACAACACTATTAACACTCCTACCTCCGTTTATGACTATTTGGACTGCTCGTAACATAATATCTGGCGGCGTTTTGCCTTTGTTAGTTTTTCGCTTGTAGATGAAACAAAATCAAATTTGTTACTGACCGAGTAAATGCAAAAATTACCTAGGGGTCAGTAGTTGACTAATAGTCAACTAACCCCACATGTGCTTAGTCAAGAAGCCCCGTATGACGTAACGATACTTTGAAGGCCGCATTTAAAAAACACGCAAACATCCGTACAAATGAAATAAATAAAATCATAGTTAACTGATTACATTTTTACAAAATACTTATAGAAACGTATAAAATCTATCCCAAAGAACAAAAATCAACAATTTATCAGAACAAAAATAATTACTTACCAACGATGATTATAGATTATTTATTGTTACTGACACATAAGACGAGCGTTCATCGCAGCAGCACGCGTAATAGCGGATCCAATACCTATATGTATGAAAATCGCAATTGTAGCGCCATCTCACAGATTACACAAAAATTACAGAGAATTAGTCAACTAACCCCATAAGTCAACTAGCCCCGGTCTCCCCTATATTAACGAGATCCAAGAAACAGATGAAACTACTTCCAACTCTGAGAGAGAGGAAGAGGAACCTAAACTTGCTTCAGTGTCGAAAATATCAAGCCTATCCGAAGCCTGCGCAAGCTTGAGAGACTTTTTTAATATTGTTAAGTCCACAAATACATATTTCTCAATTGCTATTAAAATATGAATGTGAATTTTATAAAAATAAAATAAAAAATATGAAGCAATTTAGCAGCATTAATTTCTGATTGTTTTAAAAAATAAGAATTTCAAAGCAAACATACAGTACATTGTATAATACAGGGTGGTGATAAAGTTTGGAATAATAGGAATATTTCTGAACACGTTAACTTAAAAAAAAACACTATTATTTTTATTTCTGCATTTTTTTAGCTGATACTAGAATATACAGGGTGTTACATAAATGAATTATCACGTCAATGTCACTATTTGTAAATGGAGTACCCTGTATATTATTTCATTTTTTGATTCTACGCAAGATTCTAAGCAGATTTCGTTTATGATGTCCTATACCTATCTTCAACTGTTTACGAATTATTGACAATTGAAAATTAGACACCTTCAATGAAAATAGAAATTGAATTGTTTGAGGGTTTTTTTTTTAAGTTAACCTGTTCACAGATATTTCTATTATTCCCAACTTTATTTTCATTTGTATAGGGTGTCTCAAAAAATCAGTATCAATTTCAAGTTTGTTTTTATAAACGAAATGACACTTTTTTAAATTTTAAACATATTATTTTATTTAATGAACATTATTTACAATAAAGGAATATGCCTGCCTATTTTAATAAATGTTGGAAGTGGTATCCATTCACAGCCCTACAATGATCCAATCTATCCACAACCACAAATTACCGATGTTTTCTATAATTTCACGAGTCCTCAATATAAGGTTGAAAATTTATCGCGCAAAATCCCATAACCCGTAATAAACAAATTAATATAAATTACCTGCCGATAATAATTCTTTTAGTCATATCGTTATTTTGATAATTTAAAAAAATTTTATGTAGACAAATGTGCCAATAAAAATTATTAATAGACGTTTTAGTGTAAATATTTTCGGTACCAAATGCAGTGTAATTGCTAATACTTTGTACTGAAGAGGCTCTAAATATTTCAACATTAATCGAATTAACTTAAAAGCACATTTGTTTGACAAGGTCATTTTATTATTTGCTTTTATACGCCAAATATATCGTAATAAAACTAATGGCCTATAGGTTCATTTTTAATTTTAGTCTGTTTCTTAATGCGAGAGACTAGTAAATCATTATTGAACTATAAAGCCCAGTGGTCTTCGCCGTATTCCATAGGCATAGTCCAATTATTATTTCAAATAACATTCGGAGTTGCAAGAATAGTTGAAATGTGTTCGAATATGACTGGAGTCGGACTGTCAACATTATACCGACTTGTGCACGAGGATAAACGCGGTCCCATCAGGTCGCCAAAGAGAAAAACAGGAAGAAAGGAAACTGTAATAAATGAGAATGAAAAGACTGCCATCAGAAGAATCATACACTCCTTTTACTTAAAAAATCCTGGGCAAAATAATGTCTGAAATGAAAACGTTGATTTCATTCCACCCATGGGTAAGGAGAAACTATGGAAATCTTTGTTATGAAATAATTCAAAACAGAGAATCACCTTTAATAGAGAAAGACGAAATCATCTGCTGGTGACGACGATATTTAAGGGCAGTTCGACAGTTTCGAAGGTAAACACATAAATGGAAGGATGATCCACTGGAATAAAAGCACTTTCGGGAAAAGTAAGAGATTTACTATTACTCACATTGGTAGCAAAAATGGATTTGTCGTTGGCGGCTTACTAGCATTTAAATCAAAACGGACTAAAGACTATCAAGAAGACGTGAACGCTGATGTCTTTGAAGAATACTTCCAGCAAATGCTAGGTCTTATTCCTCCTGGGTCTGTTATAGTCATTCGTACCACTCAAGAAAATCCGAAAAAATACCAACATCTTCTTGGAAAAAAATGACATCATTTATTGGCTTACCGTAAAAAAAAAACCATTTCATAAAGATATGCTGAAAAAGGAGCTACTAGAGATTGTAAAGTTAAATAAACCTCTATGTACGAAATTTGTTGTAGACGAAATCGCCTCAAAACGAAATATAACGATACTTCGCTTTCCGCCATATCACTGTGAATTAAACTCCGTAGAATTGGCGTGGGCGCAAGTAAAAGGGTTTGTAGCGAGGCATAACACCACTTGTTAAAATGAGAGATGTTGGAAACCTCTTGCAATAGGGAATAAACACTGTAGATTGTGAGAAATGGAGTAAGTGCGTCGAACACGTGATTAAAATAGAAGAAAGAATGTGAAAAGCTGATAACATGCTAGAAAACACTGTAGAGCCCCTTATTATTTCTCTGGACCCCAATGACAATAGTTCATCGGACTACTCTGAACATGATGACTAAAATTTGAAAATTAAGTTGTATTGTACATATACACTGATAAAATTAATTAATTAAATTAAAAAAAGTTTCCATTGACTCAAATAAATATTTGTTTCCTATTAGCCAAACAAATATGTATTTGAAAAATACCAAGGGATTATTTGCCTCAATTAGTATTATCTGATTTGATACAAATTACTTTTTATTTAGAATTAATCACTAAATACAAAATTTTAGCAAATATTTATTTCCTTAACACTAACCTAACTTAAATAAGCCGCTTTAATGACTTAAAGTAAATAGGTTAAAAGTAAAGTTAACAAAATGTTTATTTGATTGATATTTATATATATTTTATCAAGTATATATTTATTTTACTTTTGTTTTACATGTATTTGCCGTAACAACAACGTTATTTAATTAAACAATTTAAGTGATTGGATTTAAATAAACCGGTAATTTCCATCAAAGTCGTTGTTTTTTTATTCAAGTACATAATTGTGTAACTTGTATTTTATATTTATTTAGACCAAGTATAATTTTATTTGATTTAAATACCTTTTTTTAATTTTCAAAAGATCAGAAAGTTCATTCCAATCAGTTCTTATTTTATCCAAGTACGTGTTTATACAGACGTCACATAAAAATAAGAAATATTGAAATGTTGCCATTGAATATAGTTTAATCAGTACCTATACCATAATAATCACAAACCTTATCAAACTCTTTATAGTGTTCAAGTAATAAGGCAAACCAACAGAAAAACCACATTTTTCCCGAAAATGAAGGTTATGACAAATTATGCGCACGCGCACATCGATTTTTATATAAAAATAACATAAAAGTTAAAAGATAACCATCTCTTATTTTATGTTATGTTATGTGGTTCTATAAACGTCTTATGGCAAATCTGTAGATTCAACTTTTATTTTATTTTTATGTTATGTTATCTTGCTGTATAAACCCACCATTACTTGTTGTCCCCCTTAAAATATACGTCAATAAAACATTATAGAGAAGTTAATAACTTTGATAAAAAATTAAATAAAGGCAGATTTGCAAATATTAGGTGCAATAATTATTAATATTATATTAATTATATTCTATTTTTTACGTTAGAAGGTTTGATAGATATTGAAATATGGTGAAAATTGAGAAAAACTGTCTTATTTGTAACCTAGATAGCTATGATTTATAAATACCTAGCTACATTTTTCTAAAAAGATTTTGTGTTCAAAATTTCAAATTAGGTATTACAAGTATCTTTTTTTTGCCTTGTTTTATGCGTAACTAAAATATTCAAATATAGTTTCCTATCTTGAAAAGTATCTAACAGATGGGATATATCCCTCGATATACCCCAATCTTCTAAATAATTATTTATATTGCGTTTATTCCCCATATCTTCGATTTAATTTTTGCTGGAACCACTAACTTATGTGCCACTAACAAAGAAGATTTTACTCTCACTCATAAATTTCTACAACACAAAATCGAACACGAATAACCAAAAACGCGATGATGATTTATCAGGCTACTTTTGTATAACCAATCAAATTACTCAAAGCACAAAGTAGGCGATAGGAGTTCATTTAAATACTTAAATATTAGTAGGTATTTAGTTCTTAACTTGAAACTTACTTCGATTAAATAATTAGTTATTTGTAAATATTTGGTTGTTTTATATTAAGGATTGAATGTAAATACATAATTATTTAGTTTAAATGACCTAGACATTTAAATAGTTCTGTATTGGGTGATTTAACTAGCGATTAACGGAATTTAGTTCCTAAAGGAAAATTAGTTCGGTTAAATAATTAGTTATTTAGATCTTATTATTTTAGTGGTTTTTTTGGTAAGATATTTGTTTGAAAGGTTCTATGATTTAACACAAATCCACCAACAGTCAAATAATTTTACAAATAAAACGAAATACTCTCATTTATTTCAGTTAAATAAAACTTAGTTATTTAAAATCACATTTATTTATTACTAATAATTATTCACCAAATAAATCAGATTATTTGATTAAGGGAGCGCAGTTTTATCAGTGTAGAAGATTTTTTTTATAATTGTTAATATTTAAACTACCTGTACTAACGCCGCTGTTATTACAGGTAGTTTTAATTTCATTCACCAAACTCGTCTTTCTATTGTATGCTACCTAGAGTGACCCTAATTTAGGACTGATTCGGGGTGTGTAGGTCTGAAATACGGAATTTTTAAAAACTATTATTGCAATTTACTTGACTTTTACAACGCAACCTTTAAGTTGTCCACCCTGTTTAACGGGCCCTGTCATTGCAAATTTACATTTTCGTACTCTCTGGCATTAAGAAACAGAGTTATAGTTGCAAAATAATTAGTTTCAGAATTACAATGTTAATCGGTAAAGAAGGTGTTAAAATTTAACGATTTTAAAGCCATATTTGCAATTGAAATATAAAATTATATCTAATACTTTTGTTATGTAAACTAATAATAATAAAATCTCGCCTCCGAATTACAAAGTTAATTGTATATCTATGCACATACGTGCAGCAACAGCGTGTATCCATTACCAATTAACTAGTTCTATTTGCCTCAAAATGTTAAATCGATTTCGTCCGTGAGATTCAGGTAACGCTAAATTTACAGCATTATTATTTAATATAGCCTAATGGACCCGATAGCATCGAAACGGACGTAATGAATCAATTAAATCAATTGAAAATTTGCAAAAAACATCAAATAGTCGATTCGTTCAGTTTCTTGCAAAATGGTGAGTCATTCATATATTTTACAAGGCCGATTTGGTATGCTAACAATTAAAAGTAGGTACCACTGGTGGCAATTATTGATCAAGCTGTGTGTTTGCCGAAAACGTTTTTAAAGAAAAAATATTTCTTTAACATTTTAATATTTTTTTAACCAATCTGCGACTGTTTCAATATATTTCAATTAAATATTTTTAATTCAACTAAATAATTACTAACGTGATTACATTGTTATACTAAACTATACAACGAAGAGATTTCCCTAGGTATGTATATCCTCAGTTGACCTTTCCTCTATAGAGACTGTCCCAACCGATAAAAGCAAACTTCAAGCCTTATATGATCCATTTAATGCTTTTGGCAGTCTACATGGTAAACGTTCACAAATAATCCCTTTCGGAGTCAATATTGACTAAAATCCAATAATGGATCAAAAGTCTTATTCCGTTTTCCCCGTAAATTCGTATTAGGCCCTCCGTCCACGAGGCGATTCGTCATAGACGCGTACTAGACGCTACACGCGCGTCGTACGCCAGGCGTCCCTTCACAGTAAAAATATCAATCATTTCAGGAGTGGTAAATAAAAATAGTGTTAGTGTTAACACCCGGCTCAACATAATTTACCAAATTTTTACACTCATATGGGACCAAAGTATGAAATTTGCCTATGAATTTAACTCTCTAAAAATTTAATTTTGTTGAATGGGTGTTATTTATTTCATTTTACACTCTATCAGGAAAATTTAATACAAAGACAATTAATAACACCATATTAGCGTGTAAATAAATCCCGCTAGAAGGTTATTTTAACACATTGAGTGTAAAACTTATTCTTTAATTGTTTTTTTACACGGCCCCGGGTAAAAATACCTAACCCGTGTTACCGAAAAGACAGGCGGCAATAAGTGGTGTGAAATTCTAGGAATTGACAGATGACGCCGACTGTCTGATTGTGCTGTTTGAACGTGATGTAGGATAATATTATCTTTAAATTAGAATATAGAAACAAAGCATTATTGCCAAATGAGAGTGCCTCTTATAAGGATCTTGTTAAATTGGGTAAGCATTAATAGAAACCTTACTAATAAGTACGCCATTTTTAAGAAACTAAGAAGGTATTTACATTGCTACAGTTTTCCCTTTAGCTTCTAAATTATTCTGATATAAGTTTAAAATATTTACCTACATATTTTACTTCATAAATCTCTAAATAAATATACGATTAATATAATACTCGTCTTTTTCATTCTTTTATATTGTTCCAATGCATACTTTTATTTAGTTGTTTAGTGTTCTAAGTATAGATACATATATTTATTATGTTATTTGTTTTGTTAAGCTTAACAATTACATTAAGCGTAGATATACCGGGTGTTGCATCGTCGAGCGGGACATAGGAAATCCCATGTAATTTTAAATGGGGTCAATTATTGGCTTTCCTAATTATTTTAGAGAAAAATTCTATTTAGGTTTATTAAAGACCACTAAAACCCACATTCAAAAGAATAACTTTAGATATTTTTGATGAGCCCGTTTACGGGTTATCGCCGATTTCTTTTTAACTTTTCTCCTTTTTATGGCCCCGTATTTGCGGGCACCAGTCAAGGTAAAAGATGACTGTCAAATAAAGTTGTCATTTTGAAATGTGTGCTTTATTGTTATCAAAACTCGTACATCGAAAATATTAAAGGTGTATTTATGAGTACAAATTAATCTGAATAAAACTAAAATAAAGTATCCAATAACAAGGTTAATTATGACATTTTACATGTTTCAATATTTTACTAATTAATAGGTAGGTACTATTAAATTGTTAGAACTTTAGGATTTAAGAAGATGTTCAAATATTCCTCAAAATGACAACTTTATTTGACAGTCATCTTTTACCTTGACTGGTGCCCGCAAATACGGGGCCATAAAAAGGAGAAATAGTTAAAAAGAAATCGGCGATAACCCGTAAACGGGCTCATCAAAAATATCTAAAGTTATTCTTTTGAATGTGGGTTTTAGTGCTCTTTAATAAACCTAAATAGAATTTTTCTCTAAAATAATTAGGGAAGCCAATAATTGACCCCATTTAAAATTACATGGGATTTCCTATGTCCCGCTCGACGATGCAACACCCGGTATATAAGTTTAATTTACTAAATTGTAAACTATATAATAGGTGTGTCATTTTGTTCAACTAGTTATAATAATAAGTGTAAAAAAAATCACCGGGTTTTCCAGTTCTGTTGTAACCATCATTTTGTTTATAAATTAACGATAAATAATACTCAATATTTTCATTCATTTAACAAACCTTTTCCAAGCGATGTGAAGATTTATATATATTAGGGGCTACTACTTTCGGCTTTGATTAAGTCATTCAACCATGTATCAAACTAAGCAGAGGTTAATAATGTAAAACATCTTGAATGCATAATTTTTTACATTTTAATTATAAACGCCCGGTTAGTTTGATGCGAAATTAAATGACTTAAACAAAGTGGAAAGTATTCTAGCCCTTGGTAGATTATTTGATTACACTCACTATCGTAAAGTTACACCCAAATAAAATAAAATTTACACTACAATAATATGATATTTACACTAATTAATCACAAATTACCATTAAAAAATGGTTTACTTACACCTCTCATTATTTCTTTTACACCCTAGAAGGATAGGTTTACAATCTGTGAGTTTAATTTACACTCGATAGTGTAAATGTACCTACTCATAAATAGGAAGAATTAACACTCATCAAAAAGTTAAAAAACCATTCAAAAATGTCTTTTTTACAAGATATACTGATTGGTTAATATACCCTATTGAGTGTGGTCCTATATGTACCACCATTAAGTGTTAAATTTAACACTCAATTTTTTACTGTGTATTTTTAATTGTCTCTTTTACACCTTAATAGTTAAATAAGAGTATCTAGTCGTGAAATCTATGTAGCTCGTTAAAAGTTTTGGTTGGTTAAAAAAAAATACTTCCTAAGCAGTATGCTAGTAAATCGGAAGAAACTACTATATAACCACATTCATTTGTAGCACTGCTATTCTCACAGTTGATCAAGATCATGAGAGCTGTACTAGAACAATTCAAATAGCAAGTAAGATAGGAGCTGACTGGACAAGACAATAGAAAATCAAGCTGAACGAACTTAAATCAATCCATATACATTTTAGTAACAAGAAGCAGCTCAGTCACTTCTAGATATAACGGTACAATTGTGCCCCATGAGGTGAATGCTAAATATCTTGGCATGACTCTTGATGCTAAACTTCGGTGGAAAGAGCTTTTGACAAGTGATGGAACTTGCAAGACTCTTCGAAAAATAAAGCTCCAAGCTTTCTCGCCTGTTGCAAACTTGCCAACTTTTATAACATCCTTAAGACGTAGTTTTGAACTATTGTTTTAAAATAAACTAAAATAAAAATAACTAATAAATTAGAAAATTCTCAGTTTATGATGTAAGGTGTTACGAAAATGGTGTAATTATTATTTTGACCAGTCGTTCCCTATAAATGAATACAGGAATCAGAAAAATATTCATTATCATTAAGAACATGACATACTGCTGAATAAAATGGCGGCACTAAATATTGACAGAGTAATAACTTGTTTACATACACATTTAAATAATAGAAAACGACAGGTGAGAGTTCTTAACAGTATTTCTACTGGCTCTAGTTTGACATCTCGAGTGGCTCAAGGCAGTGTCATTGGCCCTCTGGCATTTATAATTTGTATTAATGATATCTATACTAACATCTATTCAAATATTCGTCTTTTTGCTGATGATTATATCATCTATAGACAAATTAGGGGTTGTTGGGGAAAGGTTCAGTTATCTAGTTGCATAATTCAATAACAAAAACAAGTATAAATTCAAAGCAAAGAAAGTACGGCAACGTCGCAGTCTAAAATCTTTTAATTTATCTCCGGTGCATCGAAATTACAAATTCACATGGAAACAAGAAAAGCCAGTTAAATTCTAAAACGTAGTTTCGACCGCCAAGAGTGGTTTTCGAGAAATTCACCGTCTACAAATCAAGCTTCGCGGAAAGCGGAATTAGCGTACGTGACCAAAAGCAGGGTGTGATAGAGATGTATGTGTTTTAGTTAAACAGTACAACCGCGAGAAAAGAAGGGTTTATTGTTACGCAACTATATATACTTACATGTTAAGTTAAACAGTAGAGTGAACCCGGGCAAAAGTCCGCACCGGGGTAAAGTCTTATTGCTTACAGCGCCGCCGCGTGTGAAGTAATTCTTTCGTCCCGTCTACCAAAAGAATACACTTCTGCAGTTTGTATTCCAGTGTGAGTTAGGTGATGACCGAATGTGCACGCTTCGAGAAAATGAGGTAAGTCGTAAATTTCAATTTTTAATGTAATTTTCTGTACGTGTATCGTAAGTAGTAGATTTAATAAAATAAGTGACAACCAAAAATTATGCAGTAGTTTCGAAGAGTGATATTAAAGCTTTCATAATCTCCACTGGACCAGTTTTAATTTTATTCAATATGGCGGCTACATTCCTTAATATATGGCCAGACACTTCGGGGCAAAAGTCCGCGCTGTGCGGAGTTTTGCCCCAGGTATGCGGACTTTTACCTCAAAGCTAATTTTGAAAATTTTATTGCAGAAATTATAAACGAAAAACAACAAGGCAACCAATAACGCCAAATATGATAGATAAAGCGAAGGCAAAGCAACGGCAAGGCTGTTCGATTAGATCCATAGCTAAAGATTTCAAGGTTGATGAATCGTCGTTACGCAAGAGACTAAAGCTTGGTTTTGGGGTTACAAAACTGGGTAAATTTAAGCGAACTTTTACTGATGAACAGGAGGCTTGTTTAGCTGATCATTGTCGTCAGATGGACCTCAGATTTTACGGGGTTACTAATAAATTATTTAGACACCTAGCTTATCAATTTGCCTCACAAAACAACATCACACATCACTTCAATAACACCACAAAAATGGCTGGCGAACATTGGACCCAATCTTTCTTAACGCGCCATAAACTTTCATTAAGGATTCCTCAAAAGACCAGCGTCGGCAGAATTATGGGGTTCAATAGACAACAAGTTGAAACCTTTTACGATAATTTGACACAACTTTATTCCAAACGCCATTTTTCTCCTAGTCGTGTGTACAATATGGATGAAACGGGAATCACAACTGTACCAAATAAAAGACCTAAAGTAATTACTAATAAGGGAAAACGGAGTGTCAACAAAGTTACCTCTGCTGAGCGAGGGCAGTTAGTAACCGCTGTTTGCTGTTTCAGCGCTGGTGGCCATTACATTCCCCCAGCTCTAATTTTCCTAAGGAAGAGGATGAAACCAGAACTTATGAATGGAGCTCCTGCAGAATCAAAAATGTTTATATCTGATTCAGGATACATAAATATGGAATTGTTTAGTCAATGGCTAGAACATTTTCAGAAACATGCAAGGGCATCGGCAGAAGACCCAGTATTATTAATACTCGATAATCACTCCTCTCATTATACTCTAGAGGCGGTAACTTTTTGCAAAAGGAATAATATTTATTTATTGAGTATCCCGCCTCATTCCAGCCATAAAACCCAGCCCCTAGATCGTGGTTTTTTTAAATCACTGAAAGATTTTTATGGAGATTTTTGTGATCAGTGGCTGGTTAATAACCCTGGTGGAACAATCACCCAATCTGAAGTAGCTAAATTATTTGGTGACGCATATTTAAAGACATGTACTATTGAAAGAGCTGCCAACGCATTCAGGACTTGTGGAATAGTTCCACTTAATAGGTATATCTTCTCGGATGAAGATTTTCTACCTTCTTCTGTGACGGACCAGACGGAAGACGATATAACTGATAGAACTCCAGATGAACCAAATGCTCTCGATGAACACGAAGAACAGAGTCATATAGGCAAAAATCAATCAGAAGATATGTCTAGCGACGAAAAGATTCCACTTAGCTCACTAAGACAAAAATTAGTTTCAGCCAAAGATTCTCCAAAACAGTCTCCTTTAGAAATGCATGAGAATCTGACACTAAATGCTTCAGGTAGGGTTACTCCACAACCGTCTACTTCAGGAACTCACAATAACCAGAAATTAACTGCTTCAGATAGGGTTATTCCGCAACCGTCTACTTCAGGAGCTAATGAGAATCAGAAAGTAACTGCTTCAGGTAGGGTTACTCCACAACCGTCTACTTCAGGAGCTCACAATAACCAGAAATTAACTGCTTTAGATAGGGTTATTCCGCAACCGTCTACTTCAGGAGCTGATGAGAATCAGAAAGTAACTGCTTCAGGTAGGGTTACCCCACAATCGTCTATACGTAGAGCCCATCAGGGTAACGTTGGAACAACTGCTCCGCAGAAAATCGAGGATCTAGGTCTTAAATCCCCACGTGATATTTTACCGTTTCCTAAAATTTCCGAAAAGCGAACAAGGCAAAGAAAAGGAAAAAAATCTAAAATATTGACCTCGACGTCAAATGAAGAAGAATTAAAAATGGAAAGACAAATAAAAATGGAAAAAGAGCGATCAAAAAGGGCAACCCAATTTAAAATTAACAAACGCCCTGCTAAGAAATCCAAGCAAACAGATATTTTTTGCCCTGCATGTGACAAAAAATATGTGACTCCCCCACTAGAAGACTGGATTAAATGTGATAGGAGCCAGCGATGGTGGCACGAAAATTGTTCCTGCTATGAGACTGGTGAATTTATTTGTGACTTTTGCTCTGAAGAGTTATAGAATGTAAAACGTATACGTTTACTCTTTGTTTTCGTTTAGTTTTTAAGAAGTTTGTTTTATTTTTCTAAGAATGATAAATTTATATGTGGTGTGGTGACCTATGTATGCTCTAAGTTATGACGTGTTGATAAACACAACATATATAAATTTATTCTTAGTTTTATTGAGTTTATAAAACGTTTGTTTTATTTTTGTAATGTTTTTTATAATTAAACCTTTTTAAAATAATATGTTTTTAACAATAATAATTAGCATTTAGGTAAAAACCTTGGTGGGATTTTTACCCCTGGTATCGGATTTTTGCCCCATACTTGTGGGACTTTTGCCCCGGACCTTGGGGCAAAAGTCCGTTTGCGCACTAAATTTAAATTTTGTAAGTACAGCAAAGGGATCCAGGAAAGTATAGATTTTAGTCACGGCAACCTCTGCTTTCATGTTTGGTTCATCTTTCTACTACATAGTAAAAACCAAATTCTAAATGATATGTCGTTTATGCCATTTAATAAACTAGGTGCGGACTTTTGCCCGGATTTACTCTATGACAGGATGCTACCTTGTGTATGAGAGAGAGTAATGATATATCACAAATACGACGTAACATGTTTTGACAAATCAGTTCCGTATCAAGCCTTGTAAGAAGCAACGGTCTCACTTGCGGTAATTTGCGCGAGTTTTAGTTAATTTTTATGGTATCCAAGTCAATTCGCGGACTTACATCCCGAAGATGTAATAATGTAATTATTATATCACGACTCGAGTCCAGGTAAGCTTTTAGAAAAATCAGTCGAAATTCGTGGAATGTATGCGATAGATTTTCGAAGGTTTAAGAAGTAGTATTGCATCACAATGTTATTGTTTGTTTGTAGTGAGGTAAAACATGTGTAGCTGATTTAATGAAATAAGTAGTTACCATATTAGTTGTAACAGTACAATCGTTTTTGCTGCTACGCACACCAAATGTGACGATGAGTAACCGATATAATAGAAGTAAATGAATCTATTTTGTGTGAGAAAAGCCTTTTATTTCAACTGACATATTTTGAACCACGCAACCTATGGAGAAATCCAATAAACAATTTATTTTTGGCCAAAGCAAATAAAGGCAGCGGCCAACAGGGGTGCTAAAGACTGTGAAACTTTACAGATTCATTTAAATACACTGCAGCACTGGGTAGATGTAAATTGCATGAAGGTGAACGCTGATAAAACTAGGCAGATATATTTCGGTAAAAAACGTTTTCACCATAACTATACTCTCAACAATGAATATAATGCTATTAAATATCTCGGAGAATATCTTACTTAATCCTTGAATTACAGGGTGCTCAATTTTGTGATGCGCAACTTAAGAAAGGCAAATCGATCCTCTAGAATTAAAGCCTATATAACATTGATCAGACCATCCTTAGAGTACTGCTCATTCATATTGCATTCCCATTAGGAGGCTCAGACAACCCAGCTGGAGATGGTTCAAAGCTGGGCTGAATTTATTTCCATTTTTCTCATTCCTTTAGTCTCACTGCTGCATTGAAGGAACTTGGGTGGCCATCGTTATACCAACGCAGGGAATATTTCTTGAAGGTTCTTATATGTAAAATTTATAATAGGTTCCCATCTTGAACAGAATCTTCTTCTAGAGGGGACCATAAATTTAAAACTAGAAAACCTTCCTGGCGGACCGATGTCTAACTTTTCTCGACATTGGGATTAGGTGTTGACCTATAAAATTATTTGAACATTTTTAGCAGAACAATGCCTATTCTGCAAAATTTTAAGAAGCGTTTGAAAATTGCCTAAAATTTATACCAGTGCTGATTATGCTTATACTTTTGTATTTTATACAGGGTGTCCGGAAAATACGTGTACAACGTTTGACGACAGACTCCTGACATCAAAATACGTCGATCTAAGCCGACTTAGTTATATCCAAAATTGTCTCGTTTAGCCGGTAAAGGGCGTCAAAAATTTGTAATAATATTGGCTTTTCCTAAATTACGTGAAAACCTGCTAATCGATTTTAATGATTTTTAGTATGTAGACTAATACTATAAAATGAAGTTTTCTAGTAGGATAGTCACCGGCTGTAAATAAGTGTAAGTGTTATAAAAGTGATATAATACGTCAACATTTCTCCTGATTTATTATATCAACGGCGTTGTGACAACCCAGATATTTTTGTCGAGTGACTGGATGTACTTGCAAGCTATTTTACCTCTTCAATATTTTTCGCTGGATGAGCTGTTTTGCCAGAAAAAAATATTTACCTGCATACATCAATTATTAACAGTAATAATAAAACAAAGTACAACAAAGTTGAAAGTATGTATTAAAAATATTGTAAGAAACTAAGTAAAACGAAAACATTACTTAAGCAAATGTGTGACCGCCAACTTGTTCGTTGTGCAGATTGGTTACTCCAGATCTTGTAAAGCACGCCTCATCACTAAACAATATTTTTCTACAAAAATTTGGATCACGGATTCTTTTGTTTCTAATTAATTGCCAAAATGTAAGCCGCATGGGGGGATCAGTCGGTAGAGGTCCTGGAATTTTTGCATGTGATATGGATGTAACAACTGTTCTTTTAAAACCTCATTGACAATCGTCTTAGGAGCATGTAACTCACGTTCTAAGTGACGGGTACTGGTACTTGGTTCTTCTTCAACTCTTTCCAGAATGTTTTCTTCTGTTTCCACAGTTCGAGTTGTTTGCATACGACCCCTGCCTTCAAATTTTTTCTCAAAGCTGCCCGTTTCCCGAAGATGACGCTCGATATTGGCAAATGTTTGGTGGTTTAGTATTCGACGGTTAGGAAATCTCTCCATGTAAACCCTAACACTCTGACGCCCATTTCCTTGACAAAACCCGTATACGAGGAGCATGTCAACCTTCTCAGAGTTCGTATAATTTTCCATGTTTAATGGTAAAATGAACTTGTAATTCAAGAATGTTGATCGTTTACTTTAATCAATTTCATAGACTGGTGACAATTTGTCAATAATTGTCAAATTATTAAATGCCATAGCAACAAGGTCACTAAAAAAATTATTGTTACAGGTAATTTGATTTTAATTTTATTACTAATGTTAATAATTGATGTATGCAGGTAATTGTAAATATTTTTTTCCTGGCAAAACAGCTCATCCAACGAAAAATATTGAAGAGGTAAAATAGCTTCCAAATACATCCAGTCACTCGACACAAATATATGGGTTGTCATAACGCCGTTGATATAAAAGATCAAGAGAAATGTTGACGTATTATATCACTTTTATAACACTTCCACTTATTTACAGCCGGTGACTATACTACTAGAAAACGTCATTTTGTAGTATTAGTCTACATACTAAAAATCATTAAAATCGATTAGCAGGTTTTCACGTTATTTAGGAAAAACAAATATTTTTACAAATATTTTACGCCCTTTACCGGCTAAACGAGACAATTTTGGATATAACTAAGTCGGCTTAGATCGATCTATTTTGACGTCAGGAGTCAGGAGTCTGTCGTTAAACGTTGTACACTTATTTTCCGGACACCCTGAATATTGTTGTAAAAATGTCTGTACAGAAATAATATATGACTGTCCTAATTGTTTTGTACTTAAGCAACCACAAGTATTTATACTGCTATATGTTGTTATCCATAAAGATAATAAGAATTATTCCAAATGCGCTACCAAAATAAAGCAGCTATATATTATATGTATCAATGCATTATCAAAAACTGTGTTTTTTAAATGGTAAATGTTCTTCACAAAAAAACCTAGCTGGTCTTTTCTTAAATCTTTTATTTGAAACTTCTGTAAAACACCGGAGAATCGTAATAAGAGACTAGAAGTTATGAAAAACGATTTAGTCATTCTTGCGTGCCAATGTATTGAATTTAAAAATTATTTTTAATGGCTTTCGTAAATTTTTATCGAAAGTTTCATCAAAACAACGGCTTTTGAAATTAAAGTTTTGTTGTTCCGATAAAGTTTAAGCACGAATTGAAGCAATTTCACGATATTACTTTTCAATAAGTTAATTGAACAACTTCGCTTTGCTAACTTTTACCGAGTTTATTGGTGTATATATCATTGGAGTTTTCGTAATTATACATCCGATTAGCAATTCATATAATTTTAAATAAAGCCAGATGTTGTGGTCATGTGTCTCCTCTTCTTTGTAGCTTATCCTTAAAACTCAATCAACGCGCATCATTAACCCATATATACATAAAAACCATATTAGGGTCAATAAAGAAAAAACCAATCAACTAACAATTTGCACTTTGCCGCGTTCTTCTTGAATATTTACAATGTAAGAGAATAATTTATTTGCAAAAATCGAGTCGTCGTTTAATCGAAACTCGAAGTTTATAAAAGGTTTTTTCGGCAGTAACGTGGCGTTTTATTTATCGCTAACAGAAAGTAACACCCAAAAAAGAAAAACGCGTTCTCTTTTGTAACGTATGAGTCTAGACTAGCAGTGTTTTAAATTAAATTACAATTTTAAATGAATAGAGACAAGTAATTACAAAAATGTTTCGTAGTAAAAACTTCACATACAATTAAATTCGTAGAATTACCTTTGTAATCCTTGTAAAGCTAATTTGACAAACAGCTTGTACATTTAAACAAATATACATAATTAATTTCAGATAAACATGGAGTTTGCCGAGTAAAAAGTTGTTCATTTTGTCTTGAAATCCTGATATCTACTGAATACCATTTTAAACATTCCAGTACACTGTTATGTTGTGGAAATCTGTCTGAAATAAATAGTTATTTACATTACTAGATGCGAAAGTTAATTTTTTTGGTGTGAGGATGTTTTTGAATAGCCGAGGCGAAGCCGAGGTGATTCAATACCTCCGAACATCAAAAAAGGCTTTCGCATCGTGTGATGCATTAAATTTTTTCTACTTACTGTTCTCTGATCAATATATTATTAAGTAATGAGTTTTGATTTTATTCAAATTATAATGATAAAATAAAGTTTTTCCACCTGTAAAATAATCCATGACAACTAGTTATTTGAGTTCTGTCAGAGTCTGTCAGCTCGAATTTTTTAATTTCGGTAGTCTAAAATGTTCTCCCAAGACCAGAACGTTGCTATTCAGAAGGCTGCCGAGTTGGCATGTGCCTCACTGTTACCTGAGAAGTCGAAAGATAGATACTATCAAACGTACAACCTGTTTCTGGAATGGTTCGCGGATAAAAACGTTTCTCAAATTGATGAAAATGTGATGTTAGCGTACTTCTTCGAGAAATCTGAAGCCTTATCACCTCCGTCCCTATGGTCACAATATTCCATGCTCAAACTGACTATTTCTGTGAACAAAAATATAGATATTTCGCAGTTTAAGAAACTTATTGCATTTATTAAACGAAAAAACGATGGTTAGGAAGCTAAAAAATATAAAATTTTCAGAAAAGAAGAAATAACAAAGTTTTCACTTGACGCTTCTAATCATAGCTATTTATCTATGAAAGTGATAGCAGTACTGGGAATAGCAAGAGCATGCCGCACCGATAAGATCCATAAAATGAGGTTGAAAGACGTCGAAATCAAGGATGATGTAGCTATAGCTAAAATCCTCCAGAGCAACAACAAGGTCCAAAGAAGTTTTGTGATAACCGATTATGGAGGTCCCGTTTTTTTGGGTTACTACAAGATTACATTAAACTTCGACCAAATAATGCACAAGACGAACGCTTGTTCTATCACAATGAACGAGGTAGGTGTGTGAATCAGGTAATTGGAAAACACCCTATTTCGAATGTTCCCAAAGAAATTGACAAATGTTTGAAACTTCAAGACATAAATAAATACACTGGTCACTTATTTAGAAAAACATCAGCTACGTTTCTCGCAAGTGCTTTAGGTGTCGACATTTTGGATTTGAAAAGACATGGCGGTTGGAGGTCTTCGTCCGTTGCGGAGGAATATATTGGTGATTCGTATAATAACTATCTAACAACGTGAGAGTGACAAATAGAACGAGTTGTAATATGGTTCAAGTCCAGGATAATAACGAGACGCTAATACGAAGCGGAGAAGCTATTGAATTGAATAATATTCCATCAATTTATTTTTACAACTGTTCAAATTTCACTATTGACCTTAATGGCAATGAATAATAATTATTTAAGTTTTATATTATTGTTATTATATCACTTGCTTTTTCAATAAATATAAGCATTTTGTTATTAAGTTTTTTTCCAAAATTCGCTTGAATAAATACAATAAAAATTTCCTACTCATGAGTATTCGTGTTTTTTTGTCCTGGCACCAAAAGTAGTACTTTCGTAGCTAGCAACGTATAATATTCAGGCAACTCTAATGTTTACTTTCATGATATTTCATGTTGCTAGTGCCCGAAGGTTAATTTATTTATACAATAGTAGAAAAAAACAAATTACTTGCATACATTGGATGATAATATATTTGTAACCACGACCCTGAGATAAAAGGCCACACCAGGGTGCTCCATTTAAATCGCCAGTTTTTAAAGCTTAATAACTTTGGTCCTAATTATCCTATAGCTAAAATTCAAATACCGTATTCTAAAATACCTGCCAAATTTTTTTTTACTTATATATAATATTTATACAGGGCTGACCATAAAGTCAGAATAGGGCCAACTTTAATTTTTTAAATGGAACACGGTATATTGGTAGTAATTTTTCGAATTCTCTTTAAATTCCCATTCCAAAAACATGTCACACTTCTTTTGAAAGGTTAATTATAGTTATGTTCCAACCATCAGTCCCTGACAGTTTAAAACTGTCAAATACAATCAACCAGTTTAAGGACATAACAAGGCAATATTCATCTCGTAGACTCTATTTGTGGCAATTATTTCCATCCTTATAAATACATAAAAGTGTAAGAGTTAAGGCCAGGTGATAGAGAAAGAAGAACTGAATTTTGTAATTGGATACTAGAAAGTATGGAAATTGATCCAGAACTTATAACATAAATTTACTGAGTGATGAATCGACATTTTGCAAGAACGGAAAATTCAACGTAAAGGATTATTATTTTCGGGCTGAAAATCATAAATTATTAGAAGAGACTCGATCACAGTTCATTTTTCGGTTAACGCGTGACTGGGTTTGTGGGGTAATAAAATAGTTACACCTTTTTTCTTTGATGAAAACTGGTAACAGATATTTGGAATTTTTACGTAATGAACTTTTTGGGCTCATTCAGGATGATATTCCTTTGGAACATATAAATCGAAATCCGAAATTCGACTGATGAACACGTTCCACGTGTAGTTATAATTTAATTATGAAAAAGAAAAATAAAAACGATGGTTAATTAACAAAATATAAAAGTGATTCGTCCAAATTGTTCCTCTTTTTACAAATTTACATGTTAATTGTTTTTTTACATAATAAGTTTTTACATTGTGCTGTTGATGGCCCACTCAAGAAAAGTAAATTTGTCAATGGAGTTTCCTGTTTCCTGACAAAAGCACTAAAGATGTCCTAAGGCCGAAAGCGCTCTGCTATTTTAAATAAATTTCAAGATTATACACTTAATACAAAAAACGACTGTTGTTTCCTCTTATTTCAAAAAAGTGTACACAGCCCTACCTCATCAAAAGTTTTAGGGTTTTTAAAGTCTATAAAAATTTTAAAAGAATAAGTATACAGGACACAGATTTATATATATTAGGAGCTACTACTTTCGGCTTTAATTAAGTCATTCAATCATGTATTAAACTAAGGAAAGGGTTATAATGTCAAACATCTTGAATGCATAATTTTTTACATTTTAATTATAAACGCCCGCCTAGTTTGATACGGGATTAAATTACTTAAACAAAGTGAAAAGTATTCTAGCCCTAGGCAGATTATTTTATTACACTTACTATAGTAAATTCACACCCAAATAAAATAAAATTTACACTACAAATCATTAATTACAAATTACCATTAAAAAATGGTTTTTCCACTACTAACCTATAACATCGCCATTATTGACCGATTATTAACGTTAGAAATCATTTTTCTTTACCTGATACCTGACCATGGTCAATAATAAGGCATTGAAATCCATAATTGACCGATCTTCAAGAATCTATTTGAATGCAGGTAACTTGATTTTTTGATTCTACAACATGAATTCATAAACATGAATAACCTGATATGATGATATGATAAGGTGATTTCTTGTAGTTAGGCACCCAGATAATTATCAATACATATTAGATTAATAGAGATGCTTGATATTGTAAAATATCGATACAATCAAAAACAAATATAGGGTATAAGAGATAATAATTCGCCATATTCATTAGGAGGACGGATTCGGGTCGTAATAAAGCTTAAAATCAGTAATGTCAAAATAAATTAATTAAAAACGGACTTTGTTACTTTAATAAATATTTTAGAAAAATATCGACGAATAACTTACCGTTCCTAACAGAACCTAACCTAATCTCAGGATCAAAGGAAAATGAAAACATTAGTAAAGAATACTACAACAAACTCGTGAAATCTGATGACATAAATGAACAAAAATTGACATTAACAAAACCACCTGACAAAACAACAAAATATTTTGCCAATTCCAAAGCGCAGGCAACTTGATTAAAAAATATACTTATACCTACCTATAATTTTTTATAATTATTAATACTATAAAGATAAATGTCTTATAAAAGTTTGTAGTAGTGGAAAAAATATTATGTTAACCACGGTTTAGACAGCTTATAGCCCTCGCGTCTTAAATCCCTCGTCGCTCCGCTCCTCGTGATTTAAACTTGCCGCTCGGGCAATAATGATGGCTGTCTAAACCTTAGTTAATAATATATTATTACTTACACCTCTCATTATTTCTTTTACACCCTAGAAGGATAGGTTTACAATCTGTGAGTGTAAATGTTAACACTGTATTTTCAATAATTTACACACTTACTTTGTTAATTTTTTAAACAACAAAAACGAATTTGTAATTCTTTACTTATTTTAATATTCATCAGTCTGGCATACCATGTCAGGATATGAATTTTACACAATTTTAACCAGGGTTGTTCTGTTTAAAACAAAATGTTTAAAACAGATTTGTTTAAAACTGTTTAAAACATGTTTAAAACAGTGTTTTTTTTAAGTTGTTTTTTTTTGTCAAGCTTTAGGTACTGAAAATCACATAAAATCTGTTAAAACAAAAAATATTAAATTAAAAACAAAAATAGCATTATTTATATCTAACGTTTAACATTAAAAGTACATTATTATAAAAACACGTTTAAGACTAGCTCTAGGTCTTAGTTTATCTACCTACCTACAGTCTGTGTACCGTGTTCCAATAACATAACCAAATAAAAAATGTAAACATATAAAAGCGCCTTATAAAAGTAACAAAAGACAAACAAACTAAAAACTAAACAAAAATTCTCCTAGTCATTTTACTGAACTTAACTCTTGATTTCAATTAAGCTGTTTAAATATGGTTAAGTACAAGTTTCGCGGCATTTTCTGTTCCTAATCGATTTCGAAGCTTACTATGAATTATGCCAAACGTCGAGAAAAGGCGTTCGAGTCCTGCAGATGAAGCTGGAGCTGAGTGAAGATAATAATTTAGTAAAAAATATAATTTTTTTCGATTAAGCTACGTTCTCTTTGATTAGTAATGTAGACAGAAAAAATTGTCGTCATTGGGCAACAGAAAATCCGCATTGGATGATGAAGGTTCACAGTCAGTACCCTCAAAAAACAAATGTGTGGTGTGAAATAGTGCGCGGAGGAGTAATTGATCAATTTTTCTGTAACTGGGCCAATATATCTCGAATTTCTCCAACTTAATTAATTCCGGCATTAGTGGCTTTATTTCCGAATCCATTGAACCCAGACTCCCCTGACGATGAATGTTCCAGCAAGATTGTGCTCCTCCGCACTATGCTGCCACTGTGCGTACATGTTTAGATGAAACCTTTCCCAATCGGAAGGACAGGACCTATCAAATGACCTGCTAGATCGCCAGGCCTAACTCCGCTGGACTTCCTTTTGTGGGCTTACCTCAAATCGAAAGTGTGTGTTGACCGGCCAAACAATTTGCAAGAGTTGAACGAGATGATCTGAAGGAAAATGCTTGTCATAACTCTGGAATTGGTTAAAAATGGCGCACATTTTCAACATTTAATTCGATTTGTTGTTCTGTTATTTTTAAAAAGCGGGTCTTACTAGATGGATTTTTTTATTCAAACCTTAAATTAATTTTGGATGTGATTAAAACACGTTTAAATCATGTTTAAAACTTGTTTTTTTTTTCATGAACAGTTTAAAACAAAAAAAAATTTTAAGTTTTTTTTTAAATAAACATGTTTTTTTTCAACCCTGATTTTAACCTAAATTCGGTTATATATCGTCCCCTTATAATTTATTGTGATCTAAACCAAGCCCAACGTTCTTATGTCCAAGCTCTCTGAAATAAAAATAATTTTTGCTTGCACGATATTTAATTGTTTGCTGGATTGTTTTTGTTATGAAATTTATTTGTATATTTAAAGATCTGTTAAATATCCATATTGTCTTAAAAAATTAAGATTCCAAAATATTTCTATTGCGTTTAGGAAGAGTTAGTTAATATATATCTTAACATACCTAGATAATCTACACAATAGATGAAATGACCTTGTGAAAATAAAAGATATTAAGCTTTAAAAACGGGCTATTTAAATGGAGCACCATGTATAGCTTTCGTCAATCCCTCGCGCTAACTATTTCAAGGTAGTGCGCCTGTGACTAACAGTGTATCATTTTCTTTGCTAACAGAATTTTTCCGTCGTGTATCATAGAGGAAACAAATATAAAAATTTAATCCTGAGAATCCACTGCAGTCAAAATGAGGCATAGACGACATCGCAATAATTAAAACTTGACTGAACTAAAAGGCTTTAACCAAAACTTAAAAATATGTATGGATCCATACGACATTTATGAATAGATTTTGTAATACATTCAGAAATATGCCTAATAAATAAATCTTAAATCCATCCACATTTAGCTTTCTCATATGCAATTTAATAAATAAAAAAGTATAGAAAGACAATAATCCAAGCAGCAGTCTATACATACAAAAACTAAGTATAAAATCCATTTACCTACCGTACGCATTTCTGCATCAATTGCAAATGAAATATTACTTCTGTTTAAAAATAAACTTATATTTAAGATCTTCAATCAACCCTGCCGAGAAGCAAGGAATATAGATTAGTCTTGATGGTTTCAATATTGGGATCCGCTGAACAAAGACTACGGGGTTTTGGATACCTTTGTATTGTGATTTAACTTCGTAATGGAAAGCTTTTGATTTATGATATATATAACAGATACAAAGGCATGTTAACTTATGATATACAATGAGAAAAAAATCGAAGCATGAAAAGATGGAAAAACACGATATATCGTTTGCTTTTAAAAAACATTTTATGTGATCCATCTTCACAAAAAAAAAAGGGAAAGTATATTAGTTTTGATAAGTTAGACCGACACACTCAAGTCTCAAATTAATCTTCACAGATATGATTTATTTTTAAATACACAAAAAATGTAGTATTGCCAACCGTACCAATATTTCCGCAGAGTTTACCAGTGCCGTCTCTGTTGTGAGTGGGGTATCGATATAGGTGATGTCAACCCTAAAACCTCGCAGAAGTAATAATCGTTTTAAATTTTAGATATATTTATATTATAGGTGGATTAAAAATAAACTATATTATTCTTGCTTGTTTGAAGGTTAGAGACAATGATGTATCATGTGTCTTGGACTTGTCATTATTTATTTTTCTCACAGCGTTTCATAAGGCAGGGATCCACATACCGCGGCCCGCTGTCAATATTTATGCAGCCCGCCAAAGAATTTTAAAAGCGATATTTATGCGGCCTGCCAACGAATTTTAAAAGTATTCTACTCGCCGTGCTCCGGTCTAAGCATATTGTTACGAGACTAGAAATCTGTCGCATCAACTAGATTACTTTAAGATTCGCGAAACACGTCGGTAGTATCCCCGAACAAAGTGGAAAGTTCTCGATGTTTGGTAACTCGTATAAATACGACGCATCGCCAGCTACCTGGGCAGTTAAGTTTTAACTACGGACAAGCGAACGTTATACTTATTGAGAACTGTGATCTGTGACGAGTAAATATTTCGTCGTTCGAACTTGGCTTCTACATACGTAACAATATAATATCAATTTTGATATGGATAAACCAGGCCCCAGTAAGAAACGTAGTCGTAAGGTTGAAGACGAAAATCGACAGTTTCAAGATATTTGGACCGAAAAATACTTTTTTATTTCATCGCATGAGAAAATTGTCTGTTTAATATGCAAGAGTAGAGTATCTATTCCGAAGGAATATAATGTGAAAAGGCACTATGAAACCCAGCATCCTACTTTTACCAAATTAACTGGAGAAAATCGAACGCAAAGAATTTCCACTTTACAACGGGAACTAATAGGCCAGCAAGCTATGTTTACAAAACCAATTCAAGATGCTGAAACAGCTACTGAAGTTAGCTTTGAAATATCTCGAATAATTGCGAGGTGTAACGCAAAATTTTGAAGTGAGTGAAGGACTGGTTGGACTACAGCGGTTTCTTAACTTGATTGAAGAAATCCAATTATTTCTGGCGGAAAAGAAAAACAACGTCCCCGAACTCGACAACCCTGATTGGCTGTGTAACTTAGCGTTTCTTGTAGACATCACAAATCACTTGAATGTCTTAAATAAGCGACTCCAAGGCCAAGATCAATTGATTTCGCAGTTATACTCTCATGTTTCGTCCTTTCAATGCAAATTGAGTCTTTTCAGGATACAAATCAATTCAGCCAATTACAGCCATTTTCCGAACTACAAAAAAATTATGGAGAAAGTCAATAAAACTGACGTCAATTTCGCTCATGTTGAAAAAATTGATATTCTTATACAAGCTTTTCAAAATCGTTTTGTAGACTTCAAAAAAGTTAAACCTCTATTGGACATTTTCAGCAATCCTTTTAACATTTCACCCGAAAATGCGCCGGAATCAATGCAGCTGGAATTAATAGACATGCAAAATGATGATAGTTTACGAAACTTCTACCGTTGCGTTGATAAAAACGCTTATAAAGAGTTGCGAATAAATGCATTGAAATGCGCAAGCTTATTTGGATCGACGTATATTTGTGAACAAACGTTTTCAGTGATAAAACTAAACAAAACGAAAAACCGAAACCGTCTGGCAAATGAAAATTTGGTAGCAATTTTACGTGTGGCGGCAAGTAATGTGGAGCCAAATATAAAAAACTTGTTCGTTCAATGCAATGTCATGCATCAAAATAATAAAACATGAAATATTACATTGTAATGATTAGATTACCTTACGATTACATAATTACAACAAACATTTTTGAAGGTTCTTTTATTTTTATCATTGTATTTCATACTATTTAAAAATAAACATTTTTGTAATAATAAGTATTGTTTGCAGTGGCCCGTCCTTGGCTTATACTTTTCCCGAGTGGCCCCTGTTCCCTATAAGTCTGTGCATCCCTGATCTAAGGGTTAGCAGAGCATGGCCGAGATAGATTCATTAATGTGTTACGGTATGGTCTTAAACAAAACTTACATTTACTTATCAAGGAGTTCAAAATATTTTATATATCTAAAGAGGGTTTACTGCAGCAATCAGGATTCTGGGATATGACAGCCGCTTCTTTGAATATTCCCTTTCGCTAATATTCTTCCTTAAGTATAATAAAATTCTTCCCTCTGACCATTGCAAGTGATGGCTGTTGGTTCAAGCGTGATCTGCTGCACCAGATCCGTTTGTTTCTCCCTTCAGTGGTTTTGATGTTCTTTGATCCTTGTTTCAAGGGGTTGTAGGGATTCACCAACATAGGATTGTCCGCACTCGCAAGATATTCTATATACACAATTCTTCATGTCTTTTCGACTTGTATGCTTTGTCTTCGTCAGGTGGCTTCTTAAGGAATCTTTGGGGCTAGTACTGTTCGAATGTTATATTGTTGTCCTAATCTATGAATTTTTTTCGGTGACTCCTTTGACAATGGGCTCATTTATGGTGGGTCCAGCTTCGACGTCATCCTTCTATCTCATCGTGTGATTCGCTTACCCTCTTTTTACTATACCTTAACGATCTTTTGGAAAAAATAACTAAAACTCCTATATATGGCTTCGCTGATGACAGCACACTTTTTTCATCTTTTACTTTAGATGCTCGAACAATGCACGCCTCTGGAGGCAGCAAGAGGTCACACAGCTCAACAAAGACCTAGAAGAAATTCTGTCTTGGGGTGAAAGTAACCAAGTAGAATTTAACGCTAAAGAACAAAGCCGGCAGTTTTTTCTAAAAAAGTTTATGTTGAAGAAACGGATATAGTCATGGCGGGACACTCGATTCCCTTGGCTTCATCAATTAATTTATTGGGCGTCAATTTGGATAGTCATGTCTTGGCATAGCCACGTTGCGGTCATTGCTAAGGCAGCCTCCCACAAGCTTGGAATACTTTTCCGAACTAAGTACCTCTATACACCCCAACAACTTTGGATGCTCTATAAATCCCAAATTCGACCATCGCTGGTTGGGGCTCTGCTCCTAAACATAGCCTGAGATTGTTAGATTACATTCAAAGAAGAGCCATTCGCTTGATCGGCGACCATGCACTGATAAGCAACCTGGAAAGCCTTGAACATCGAAGACAGGTTGGCGACTTGAGTCTATTTTACAAATATATTCATGGCAAGTGCTCAACTGAGGTTGCTCGCTTGATTCCACCCAGAGCGGTGCATGGTAGAAATACACGACGAGCCACTGCAGCCCACCCGTACGTGGTTCAGCTTAGCGTCTTCTTGATGGCCTGGTCTGCTAGTCTCTTTGTGTTAA
The DNA here is from genome assembly GCA_963920685.1 of Polydrusus tereticollis. NCBI lineage: Eukaryota > Metazoa > Arthropoda > Insecta > Coleoptera > Curculionidae > Polydrusus > Polydrusus tereticollis. Next base: position 143,068,449 of record OY987328.1, read on the forward strand.
GGTCCTTTTTGACGTTGTTGACTTCGAACCTCCTGGGAGTTGCATAGAGTTAATGCCCTATCGACAAGTGATTTTACTATTCCATGTTTCATGTTATTTGAATAATCTGAGGCATAACTAAGGTATTGAACTGTACACACAAAAAAATGTAGTATCAAAGTGAAACTAATAGTTTTATTATGAAACTAACGTAGGCATGAATAGGAGCAAGCATAACTTAATCACATAATAAAGATAGTTAATTCTCAAAATTTATATTCACTGTGATATTTCATATAGTCCGTTTTGCTGTTAAGTTGAAATGATGATAGATATGTAATAGTTATGAGATATAATATATCCTCAACTTAAGTAGAAATTTGACATCAAATCAGTATTAATATATGCAAGGCCTAAAATTAAATTAGTCTCAGCGGTAATGAACGAATACTTAGAGTCAGAGTCAATGTTTCTGTTGTTCACGTAATAATTTGATTCTTATTAAAATTAGCTGTATATTTAAAATATTAATACCCTATCGTAAAAGAAACAAAAATTATGTTTTAAAACTAATATAAGGGATTTTTAAATTGAAAATGATTTAATAACTTCGTCTGAAAAATTTCCATATGGTTCCATATTCCATGAATAAATTAAACAAACAGTAGGTAAACTGCATTGCACAAAGAAACGTTCTTAAAAAATGCAATTAAACCAAATGACCCGTCTGTACAGAGCGTCGCTCGAACTCTTCCACTTCCAATCAAGGAATATAGCATCGATATCATCAAAGTAAGACGAACTGTCGCGAGAATTCTGAAAATTTCTGTAAAACTATTTTCTAGACAGTTTAAAAATAAGACATTTTCAGTATTTTTAAAATGATCATATTGTATGTACAGGGTGGCCAACTAAGAATGCGAGGTACTAGTCTGGGAAACTATCCATCATAGAGGCTTGCGGCAAAAAAAAGGATTACTAAAACGGCCAAGAGAAAAACCTGGAAAATATTTTCAAGTTTCTGAAATGGCCGCTAGGGGCGTAACTGCAATCTTGAATCTAAAAAAGTGATGTTTCTGTAAAATCCGCTATATTAACCTAATAAAAAAAATCCTGATCTTTAAAGTCGTGGATAATCTGAACCTTTTTTGTTTGACACTTTTTGCAGTATCTCTAAAAATAAAGTAGTGGGGGGTATTTAAACGTTTCCGTAAATAACATCCTGTATCTTCGAAACGGCTAAGCCGATTTGAACAAACTTGGGCTCGTTAAAAGGAGCTATTCTTGGGCTACAAACGTCATTATATTTGAAGTTTTTTAAGTTTCACATATCGCCGCTAAATGATGCCTAGACTAGCTCGCGAAAACCGCGTCTCGATATCTTGTTCCTAACCCAAAATATCGGCAATAGAAAATTTTAAACGAAAATCCCTTAAATTTTCATTTTATTGTAGTTATATGTTTCTGGAATTCTTTCTGTTATGTAAGTTGTGGCCCTAAAAAGGACCGATTTATAAAAGGAAGATTTTTAATGCCCCCGCAAATGCTCGAAATGCTGACCATCACGTTCTATGCATTGCTGAAGCCTCTAATGGGTAGACAAAACTGCACTTTCAATTTCGGCTCTCGGTATGTTACGTATTGCATTATAAATCCGTCTCAAAATAGCAGTTTGTTGTTCTTCTTTTTCTCTATGGTTACTCTTCGATTCTATTTCGGATATTCCTTTGACATATGGCATATTTATGGTGGCTCCAGCTTTGACGCTTCTTGATAACCTGGCCTATTAGTCTCGTGGGATAGCCATTTTATGTGTTATTTTTAGTTCAAATATCCGCATTATTTTAAAAATTATTTAGAAAAACAAAAATAAAAATAAAACTTTAACACCGTGTATCTCCGAAACGAAATATTTCAGGACCTAGGTTCATATGAACTTTTTTTCATATGTTTAAGCAGCAGAATTCATCCTGAATGTTTTCGTAATATTAGTGAAACACCCTGTTTTTTAAAAAAAATTTATATGTTGCATTAACTTATTTATATCTCCCCTGTACATATTCATAAAAACAATTCTTTTTATACGTTACAATGTTGCAAATTTTATAAAGGACGTTGTACATTACGAAAATGAGAATTCATAGCAATAATTGATGGTCCTTTTTTTGCAGATAGCAATTTTGTGCTGGGAAATGCGCAAGTTCCGAGCCTCTATCCCATTGTATATTGTTCGGATGGGTTTTGCGAGCTGACAGGGTTTGCAAGAGCACAAATCATGCAAAAGGGATGTGCCTGCAAGTTTCTATATGGCCCAGAGACTAAGGACGAGCATAAATCTCAAATAGACAAGGCATTGGAGTCCAAGAATGAGCTTAAACTAGAGGTTATCTTTTATAAAAAGAACGGTAAGTAAGTAGATGTACAATCGATATTGCTGAAAGTTATATTTCTTTTAGCCTTTTTAAATTAAAAATGCAAGACACTTTCTTCAACAAAACAACTTTTTTTATCCCTTAAAAACTCTTTTAAGAAGTATTTTAACTTTAGACGTCAGCTGTCTAGAATTATATAATTCTTGCTGTACGACATAAAAACACTGGACAAAGAAAACTCTTGCAAAAGCTTTTGTAGATGGGTGATATTAAAATAAACACGTAGGACTTTCTAAAATGTTTCTACTTTCCGACTATTTCGAATGTAGAATAAAAAGTTTTAACGGCATCGATATTTCATTTAAAAATTTCTTCATCTTTATGGACATTTTAAACTTTTAAAAGAATAATAAATCAATAAAAGCACACGATACATTTTTTCTATTGAATTATTTCAATACATTCACTTTGTTCTCATAATTTTATAAAATATGATGCACCATACACTTTTTATCACGGTTTTTTATGTATATTATACCGCACCCATTTAGCGAAATTACCCAATTTGTGAAGTGGTTAACGGCTAAAGTGGTAACATCGTATAATCCAATTTTTTTCCTCCAGTGGGTTTATGTATTTTATCCATTTCGTGAACGGAACCCACAAATTACCATGATTTGATGAAATTACATGATCTGAATTTTTTTTTTTTTTATGATAAGGCACTGAACTGCAGGATAAATCCTTTATGGTGCTCTGGGAGCGGTGCGTGTGCACAGGAAACGATTCACGTTGGTCTTGAATCTTTGAAGATTATAGTCGTTGGGAAAACGATCTCAGGGAGGTCGTTCCAGGGTGATGACGTTCTCCAGATAAAAGAATTTGGAAACAGTGTCGTTCGAGGGACACTAAGCTGAACCACGTACTGGTGGGCTGCAGTGGCTCGTCGTGTATTTCTACCATGCACCGCTCTGGGTGGTATCAAGCGGGCAACCTCAGTTGAACACTTGCCATGAAAATATTTGTAAAATAAACTCAAGTCGCCAACCTGCCTTCGATGTTCAAGGCTTTCCAGGTTGTTTGTCAGACTATGGTCACCGATTAAGCGAATGGCTCTTCTTTGAATGGAATCTAGCAATCTCAGGGTATGTTTAGAAGCAGAGCCCCAAATATGCGAACGGTACTCCAGCCATGGTCGAATTTGGGCTTTATAGAGCATCAAAAGTTGTTGGGGTGTATAGAGGTTCTTTGTTCGGAAAAGTACTCCAAGCTTCTGCGAGGCTGCCTTAGCAATGGCCGCAACGTGGCTATGCCAAGACATATGACTATCCAGATTAACGCCCAATAAATGAATTGATGAAGCCAAGGGAATCGAGTATCCCGCCATAACTATATCCGGTTCTTCAACATTAACTTTTTTAGAAAAAACTGCCGTGTGGGTCTTTTTAGCGTTAAATTCTACTTAGTTACTGTCACCCCAAGACAGAATTTCTTCCAGGTCTTTGTTGAGATGTGAGACCTTTTGCTGCCTATAGAGATGTGCATTAGCAGTCGATGTCCGAGCATCCAAAGTAAAAGATGAAACAAGTGTGCTGTCATCAGCGAAGCTATATATAGGATTTTTAGTTTTTTCCAAAAGATCGTTAATGTAGAGTAAGAAAAGGGTGGGCGACAATATAGAACCTTGAGGGACTCCGGCGTTGATGTTAAATGTGTCTGAAAGAAATCCGTCCATCGCCACTCGTAGAGAACGGTCTTTAAGAAAGCTCAGCAGCCATGAACAAAATTGAACCGGCATTCCGTATGCTCTCACTTTAGTTAGAAGCCCCTCATGCTATACTCGGTCAAAAGCCTTGGAAATGTCCAGTGCTACCGCCCGGGACTCTCCATGATGTTCTATTGCGTTGTTCCAAACATGAGTAACATAAGCGAGAAGGTCTCCTGTTGATCTAGACTTACGGAATCCATACTGGCGGTCACTAATAATGTTGAAGCCTTCCAGGTATTTTAATAATTTTTCGTTGATAGCCTTCTCCATAACTTTGGATATAACCGAAAGCAATGCGACTGGACGATAGTTGTTTGGCAAGGTCTTCTTCCCTTTTTTGGGTATGGGCTGGACTCGCGCAGTTTTCCAGGAAGAAGGAAATATTCCTTTTTTGTAGGATAAGTTAAAAAGCCTACAAAATACCGGTGTCAGTTCGTCAGCGCATGTCTTAATTACAATGACTGGAATATCGTCAGGACCAGAAGCCTTTTTAGTGTCAAAACTCCTCACGATTCGTTTAACATGGCGGTGGCGAAAAACAATCTCAGGCATTCTCAATTCTACAGGGGGAATGTTCGGTGGAGTACTTCCCTGAAAATTTACCGTTAAATGTGAAGAGAATAGTTCCGCCAGTAAGTCAAGATATCTTCTTACGAAGAGGGCAGTTATTGATCCCATGGATGGACACTTTACCTTATACCCTGTTGCTATTGCGTGTAAAGCTTTTTACCTGCCACAGATTCTGATTCGTGGTAATCACTCAACTTGGAGTAAAAATATTTCTTTGGGATCTTCTTTGGTTGCTTACGACGCAGTATTTTCCTCGGTCCTCTCAAATATTCTTTTTGAACATTCAAGGTATATACCTAACAAATTCCTTTCAACACCAAGTTTTTTTTTATGATAGGGCAGAGCTCTGCAGGATTACTTCTTTAGGGCGCTCGGCGAGCGGTGCGTGTGCGCAGGAAACAATTCACGTTGGTCCTGAATTATTGGAGATTATACTCGTTGGGGAACACGGCCTGAGGGAGGTCCGTCCAGAGTGTTGACGTTCTCCAGAAGAAAGAATTTTTAAACAGCGTCGTTCGAGGGACACTAAGCTGAACCACTTACGGGCGTGGGCTGCAGTGGCTCGTCGTGTACTTCTACCGTGCACCGCTCTGGGTGGAATCAAACGGGCAATCTCAGTTGAGCACTTGCCATGAATACATTTGCAAAATACACTCAAGTCGCCAATCTGCCTTCGATGTTCAAGGCTTTCCAGGTTGTTTGTCAGAACATGGTCACCTATCAAGCAAATTGCTCTTCTTTGAATGGAATCCAGCAATCTCAGGGTATGTTTAGGAGCAGAGCCCCAAATATGTGAACAGTACTCCAGCGATGGTCGAATTTGGGCTTTATAGAGCATCAGAAGTTGTTGTGGTGTATAGAAGTTTTTAGTTAGCAATGGCTGCAACGTGACTATGCCAAGACATATGAATTGATGCCCAATTAATGAATTAATTAAGCCAAGGGATCGAGTGTCCAGCCATGTCTATATCGGGTTCTTCGATATTAGCTTTTTTAGAAGAAACTGCCGCCTGGGTTTTTCGCATTAAATTCTACTTGGTTACTGTCACCCTAAGACAGAATTTCTTTCAGGTTTTGTTGAGATATAAGACGCCCCGCTGCCTATAGAGATGTGCATTGGCAGTCGATGTTCAAGCATCCAAAGTAAAAGATGAGACAAGTGTGCTGTCATCAGCGAAGCTTTATATAGGATTTTTAGTTAGTTCCAAAATATCGTTAATGTATAGTAAAAAGAGGGTGGACGACAATATAGAACCTTAAGGGATTCCGGCGTTGATGTTAAATGTGTCTAAAAGTAATCCATCCATCGTCACTCGCAGAGAACGGTATTTAAGAAAGCTTGATAGCCATGAACAAAATTCAGCCGGCATTTGATTTGCTTTCACTTTAGTTAGGAGCCCCTCATGCCATATTCGGTTAAAGGCCTTGGAAATGCCCAGTGCTACCGTTCGGGACTCTCCATGATGTTCTACTGCGTTGTTCCAAACGTGAGTAACATAAGCGACAAGGTCTCCTGTTGATCTAGACTTACGGAATCCATACTGGCGGTCACTAATACCGTTGAAGCCTTCCAGGTACTTTAATGATTTTTCGTTGATAGCCTTTTCAATAACTTTCATGTAACGGAATGCAATGCGATTGGACGATAGTTGTTTGGCAAGGTCTTCTTGCCTTTTTTGGGTATGGGCTGGACTCGCGCAGTTTTCCAGCAAGAAGGAAATATTCCTTTTTTGTAAGACAAGTTCAATAGCCTACAAAATACCGGTGTCAATTCATCAGCGCATGTCTTAATTACAATAACTGGAATTTCGTCAGGACCAGAAACTTTTTTTGTATCAAGACTCCTCAAGATTCATGCAGCAAGAGCATCATTGTTATCCCAGATGTGGCAGATGAAAACGAGGTTGTGCAGGAAGAACTTATAGGCAAACTTAACATTAAGGTGTAGAAACATTGCAAGATTCAAGTTTTGTGATTGTTTTTGTTTTAATTTTTGAAGATTGCTATTGATATACATGATGGCTGATATGTGCAAGAAAGTCCAATATCATACACTAACTATTTTATAGACGTTTATAACCGATGTTAGAAGCCCTATTTAATAAAAGTAGATTTAAATTTATTAGCAAGTTTGAATTAATGCTCGTAATAAGTAAACAAAGACGATTTTATATACAAAGCCGTGCTTGAAACATTTATTGCTACGTAAGCATTCAACTCTCCACTCTAAAATTTTAACAGTGTTTTAAAAAAGGTGTGGGTTGATTTTTTCAATAAAAAAAAAAAGGAAAAAAATCATGTCCAAATTTGAAAAACCTACATTTGTTTTTAAGTTTTCAATTTTTGTCATTTAACAAATTACAAAATTGAGTTTCATTATACTCCATTCAAAAGCTGAGAAAAAGGCGAACATTTTATGTATGTGATGAATTTTTATATCTTTGTTCAATGTTGCTGTATAAGCGATCGGAAAAGGCGCTTTTTTACTAATGTGAAATTTCAAAAAATTTCTTTTCGAAAAATCTGTGCATCACATTAGAATTAAAAAATACGTGTCAAATATTTTTGGCTGCTGAAGCGTAAAAAAAATGTTCGTGGGAAAAAAATTTTGAGTTGCAAATTTTGTGTGGAATGCCCCATATACATATCACAGCTGACATCCGGTAAAATATAATTATCACATTGCACAGTTTTAATTAGTGGGGTGCAAACTGTAGCAAGTTAGTGGGTTCAAAACCGAGTGCAGACAAATTAGCTTAGAAGTTTGCTCCTAAGAAGGATATGAAAGCATGTTATTTGATTTAAATTTCGACATAACAGAAGAAACACGACAATTTTGTTATAGTTTGGTTTTACATTTTATTTGTTCAAATTAGATATAGGATGTCTGGTAAGTAAAGTTCATCCGAACATATTTCGTTTGACCTAATAACTGCAATAATAGTTTTATTATATTGTAAACACCCAAAGAAACCCCGTTACCTGTTCGATTGCCAAACCTACGTTTTTAAAGAATTTCTTGGTAACATTATCTACCTGGCCCCAGCTGGCATCACTGTTTATATTACTGAAATGAAATGAAATGAAATAAGGGATACTGCTTTGCACATGAACGGATCTTGTAGTTAAATGAAAAGCCATAGTAATACCTTACAGAAGCAATGTTTATTATGTTTATTTTTACCATTACTTGTATTATATGTATATTAATTTATTATAAGCATAAAACAAGTGTGAAATGTTTTCGTGTGGAAAAGGGCAACTTTTCGCACGCATTTAGGTAAATGTAAAAATAAAAAATAATAGAAAAAATATATTTACATATACAGTGTGGCCCAAATTGGGCCTACATGTATGGGGTTCTTGGAAACTATAGAAGATAGAGAAACGGTTAAATGGGGAAAGTTTTTGACAATTATATTTCTAACTGAAACCCGTTTAGTACGCGGCCCTATCTTTTTTGGTTTTTGAAATATGTTGAAAAAACCAAAAAGATGTATTTTCGAAAATATGCTGTAGATTTCTTATTATTCACTATTTTGGCAATCTGTAAAAACATTTTTAAAGCAACTTTTTAAGTAGATTTCAGTTCTGCAATTTAATTTTGAACACGACGTTTCATTTATTTTATACCATCATCAGGTTCATTTTTTCTTATGGGCGCCATATTGTATTTTATACTTAAAAGGTAGCTTATGACGTCAGCTTTTCAACGATGTATTATTTGTTAAAAAATAAATGAAATTGACTTGAAAAATAAAGAAAATTAATTTTCGCAACACGTCAAATTTGACAAGAACACATTAGGCAGGGTTAAATTTGTTTAAAATATCATAATATTATAATACATTATTTTATTTTTTTCTTATGGTTAAAAATCTCATATTAACATTTCAAATAAAGAAAACTAAAAACGCAATGAATAATAATTATTGTTTTGAAAAGAAAATAAGAAAAAATATCTAACTTACTATACTTATTCGAAATGTTAGCCGTTTTTATTAATACATTTTTGACACTTTTTTAACACAGTATTGATGACCCTGCGAAGCGTGTTGCCATTTATGCTCGTAAACACATTCCTCACTCTCTCTTCTAATTCTTGTACAGATTCCGGGGGTTCAAACTCATATACTTCATTTTTTACATAACCCCATAAATAAAAATCGAGAGGAGTTATATCAGGGGATCTAGCAGGTCAATTAACTGGTCCGCCGTTTGAAATTAATTTGTCATCAAATATCTGTCTTAAGAGAGTTTGAACTTCCCGAACATTATGTGCGGGACAACCGTCTTGTTGAAACCAAATATTATTCAATTGATCTTGAGGAACTCTTGCTCTAATTGCTGGTAATATTTGATATTCTAACAGCTCCAAGTATCTTTGGCCATTCAACGTATGATTATAAAAGAATGGTCCTATAAGTCTGTTGTCTAAAATGTAAGGAGAAAAGTAAAGCTGGGTTACTTAATACCTGCTATGTATTTAGCAAGCTAGGTGACATTACTTACCATACATACCACACCATACATTAAAACCAAATCGGGTTTGCAGTCTTCGTTGAGCCAATTGGTGAGGGTTTTCTGTTGCCCAAAAATGATGGTTATGTCTATTAAATACCCCGCAGTTGGTAAAATGTGATTCATCGGTCCAAATTACAAGACGACTGAAATCATGATTTTGTTCGCATTGATTCACATACCAATTTGAAAACTGCATTCTTCTTGGATAATCCGTTTCTCGTAAAGCCTGAACTATAGTTGGCTTGTATGGTCGATATTTATTTTCCTTAAGGACTCTTTGTATGGTACTTCGCGGGGTAGGTAAGTCTCTTATTACCTGCTTTTTCGTAACTCTTGGGCCGCGGTTTTTCAAAACTTCCATGGTTTCTCAGGTTCATAACAATAAATTCAGAATACACAAATAAATCGTTATTATTAGATAATAATAATAAAAACTATTATACTTTTACTCGTTCTGACAAGTAATATTTTTGTTTCATTTTCAAACGGTAGTGGTTGGTCATAGGCTACTGGATTTTATTTTTGATTCATAGGTTATTGTAATATTGTCGATTGAAACAATGCAAGCAGTGTTTTGTGAATACTACAAAATGTAAACCTTTTAATTGGTATTCAATTTAAGGAGTTATAGTGCAGTTGTCAAATTTGACGTGTTGCGAAAATTAATTTTCTTTATTTTTCAAGTCAATTTCATTTATTTTCCAACAAATAATACATCGTTGAAAAGCGGACGTCATAAGCTACCTTTTAAGTATAAAATACAATATGGCGCCCATAAGAAAAAATGAACCTAATGATGGTATAAAATAACTGAAACGTCGTGTTCAAAATTAAATTGCAGAACTGAAATCTACTTAAAAAGTTGCTTTAAAAATGTTTTTACAGATTGCCAAAATAGTGAATAATAAGAAATCTACAGCATATTTTCCAAAATACATCTTTTTGGTTTTTTCAACATATTTCAAAAACCAAAAAAGATAGGGCCGCGTACTAAACGGTTTTCAGTTAGAAATATAATTGTCAAAAACTTTCCTCATTTAACCGTTTCTCTATCTTCTATAGTTTCCAAGATCCCCATACATGTAGGCCCAATTTTGGCCACACTGTATACACAGAAGGTTTAATTGTAATTATAAAACGTTCTAATCTATTCCTAATTCAGTCTCGCTATCACTATCATCCACATTTATAATAAGAGGATGTATTTCGTTTTGTTGGGTAGTTATATAAGAGTCTTCAATTTTTTAAACATGGTTAACCAAATTTTTCCAACTTTCATCTGGAATTTCACCGAAAACTTTCTTTATTAGCTCCATTACACTGCCACTAAGAGTAGGTGTGCTATTTTCAGTTCTTATTTTCGACTTAATTTGATGCTACATGTGTTCAATATGGTTAGAAATGCAATAATAGTCTTATTGTCTTATACTTAAATCCCATCTCTTGCAAAGCGCGGTGAAGACTTGTCCTGCTACATGATATCGTTGTATAGACAGTTGTTAACCCTGTTTTTAAAGAATCTAACGTGGGCACAACATTTTTTCGATACATTTAGTATATTTTCCTGCGAATAACATCTTTGTCACAATCATCTATGCATTTTATTTTTCCGGTATCTTTGCGAACTTTTCTTGTAAAATGTCCTTTTAGCATAAAATCTCGTACCGTCGATAATGGAACTTTCGTCAATTCACTGGTATTTTTAATGGCAATTACTTTAGGGTGGCCGCTCTTTAATAACGATTCACATACATTTTTCACGATCCTTTTGGCCTCAGAAGATAAATGCTTCCTGGAATGTTTAGGGTAGCTAGATATCGCATTAGCTGAAGATTCCCAAAGGCTCCACATACCTTTAATATTAACTTGTTGCACACTGTTTCAAAGTAAAATAGATAAGTACTAATCTTTTTCGAATATTATGTTTACTATTTATATAAGCTACAAAGGTACTTGTAACTAAAAAGTTTTGAGAAATATCCTAATAATTAAGTTGTTTCTAGAAAACCTTAATTAGACAGTTTATTAATTTTAATAACAAATCAAGTAATGTACCTATCTATTGTTATTATAAACTGGCATTAAAAATGTGGGTTAATACGTCTCTGCGAAAGCGAAAGCTGAGTTTATGAGGGGTTTTATTGCAATCATTAAGCAAAACGAAATTTGTTGAGAAGTACTTTAAATGGCATACTCTCGGAAACGTTTAGGGGAGGTCAAGAAACTCAAATTTGTCGTAGAAAGAAAGTGCCCTTAAACGGAGATACAAAGCCCCAAAGGGGTACCCAGCGACTTACCTTTTCGTTAACAGTAGAATCAACAATTACGATTGGGATATCGATGTATTCCAGTCCATCTTTTGGTTTTCAAAACTAGAAATGGCGCCATCCTCACAAGAAGTCTCGTTTATATCTGAAATATTCTTTGTTGAGTTTTTTGTCAGTTCAGCTACCAAATCTGACATTTTCCGACCCCGTGACATCTAAAATAAAAAAATGTCTAATAAACTATCTAAAGGAAGCCCTGATCCATAAGGTTTGCAAGAAATATAAAATATTTCGTTAAATCCGACTTAATCCTTTAAAACAAAAAAGGAGAAGTTGCACTATTGCAAAAATCCCATCTTTCTGACTCTGACATATACCTAATATTATAATGATAAAATAAATGTTACAGACTTTTGAATCGCATTGTACAGGGTGTCTATTTTTCGATATAATTGCAGGGTATCTCGGTAACTAGTAAAGATAGAGACTTGCGGTTTTTACATCACTGCGTTACTTTTTCGTGAAACAAAGGATGCTGCAAACAGAATTGTCAAAACTTTTTTGGTTTTAAAGCTACAGGCTGTTTTCGAAATTGCTTTTTGACCACCCCCTTTTCGGCTCTAACTTTTGAACCGACATGTATGATTTAATGAAATCTTAATATTTTATGTAGGCCATAAAGGTTCATAAAACCTTACAGTAGATGTTTTACATCGCCGGGGGAGTCAGGAACGGACTTGTCATTACACTCGTTGGGCCAAAATTTTCATCTATCCATCGATTACCAAAAGTATTTGATAAGTGCTGACGAACTAAATTGCTAAAATGGGACCATTCTCAGCGGAAGAAAAAGCACTTTTACTTCCGCTCCCTATAGCAGCCGTCTACTGTAAAAAAAGCAAAACTTTAACATAAAAAAATTAGTAGAAAAATGCCAAGTTTATTGACGTTTGAAGAAAAAAATGTTTTTCGTGGTTTCCTCAAATTAACATTTAATACAATAAGCAAGTTTTGCATATAGGGCACTTTACTGTAGTATGGTTTTATAAGTTTCTAGGTCTTCATAAAATATTAAAATTTCATTTAATCATACATGTCGATTAAAAAGTTAGAACCGAAAAGGTAAGTCACTGGCAGTGGCGTAGCTAGCATTGAATGGGCCCTGTATCAAGAGCCAGGCGGTGGGTCCCTCGGCTAGAGAGAGAAGCGGTTAAAATAGAATTAAAACAAACTGAACAGAATAACTTATAATAATTTCTAATGAAAGGTAATCATAAAATAGAAGTATAAACTTACACAAATAAAATATGCATAAAATAAACATGATTTTTAACAAAAATACAAATAAAAACATAAAAGCATAACAATAATTTCGAATAATAAAATAATAACATTTCGTATTATAAAGATCTCCTTCTAGCTTTTTTTTCTTCAAAAATATTAATTAATTTGTCAATTTTTGGGGATGATTTAAGGTTTTGCAATTCATTCTTTTCTATGGACATTATTGCTAAATCTGTCAACCCATTTTGTGACATTGACTGGCGGCACGCTTTGCCTTTTTTAGAGTGAATTGTAATGTGATTTATTGCTTTTTTGCGGTATCATGAGAGATGGTAGCCCTTTGAATACTAGCCGGCAGCCAGCCGATTTTTAAATCCGAAATATAAAAAGATAATAGCAAAGTTTACGGAATAATAGCAGCATTGCGTTGTCGGCGTTATGACTTGTCACTGTAAACAAAAGCCCGTATATCTAAATTATCTATTTGTACTTTATGATGCATAAAAGTCGCCCGTGCCCGTACTCTTACATAAAAAATTATTTAAAGTAGGTAGTAGCCAAACTAAATATCTGATATCTGATAAACACCAAAAATATTTTTGCTGCTTGGTGCCTTGGTGGGCCCCCAGACCCAGGCCCGGATTATCCATAAGGCACATTAGGCACTTGCCTAGGGCCTACGAAACGCGTAGGGCCTACGATCATAAAATATAATAAAAATAGACACAAAAAAGGATCAATAATGTATTCTACAATAAGAAAAAAGAAAAAGAGTTCACAGACACAGAGACAACCTACAATGTGATACAAAAAACCTTATAACATATTACATATACATTATATTATATATATTATTTATCCTACGCAATTATTTTCGATGGCGAAAAGTTAGTTTTGTTCAATAAAAAGCTGAAATTTTTAAATTATTTTGTAAGTTTTTTTTTAATTAACAACTTTTGGCCATATATTAAATATGATGTTTTTAACTTTATCTGTAAAAACAGCGACGTCAGCGACTTCATCAGGGCATGGGCATCCATTGGGCTCTTCAAACGCATAGAAATGTTTAGGAAACCACTTTTGTAAATTTTGTTATTTCTTGGTAAAATTAGGGCGTGGCACCCAAAAAATTTTCGCCTGCGGCACATTTTTTTTCGCAACCCGTTACTAAACCTCCCCGAATTAAAGTCTAAAATTCACCACTGGTGCCTAGGGCCTACGAAACCTTTAATCCAGCGCTGCCCAGACCAGTGTGGGCCCCGTATTATTGATACAGCTGATACAGCGGTAGCTACGCCACTGGTCACTGGGTACCTCTTTCGGGCTCTATATCTCCGTTAAGGGGCAATTTAAGACTTTTTTTTTAATAACAATTTAGGGTTGGTTTCACCTCACCTAAATGCTCCCGAGAGTATGCCATATACTTACCGGACACCCTGTATAAGCAATATAGTAACCCAAGTTTTGTTTTGGCAACATAACAAGAACGCTGAAAAAGACAAAGCATCAGGATTTTACACTCCTGGACAAAATTAACGCAACAATATGAAATTATCCAAAAAATTAATTTATCTTTATCTTATGCCACTTTGAGGTTTATCGAGCATTTGAATAGTAGGCTATGGATATTTCGTTTCGTTGTTAATGACAGCAATCAAAACAATTCGTTTAGATTTACAGTTTTAAAGAATTTTTTAGAAGATAAACAATTTTGTGCAATACTTGCGATAGATTTTCTGTAGTAATATATTAAGGGATAGGGAAATTATCGAAAATCATCCCGAAGATTTTTTGCCGTGGAAATCGCTCGAGGGCTTGCCCGAGAGCGATTTCCTAATGGCAAAAAATCTGAGAATGATTTTCTGATTATTTCCCAATCCCGAAATGTATTTTGAAGATTATTTACCAAATAAAAAACTAACGATTTCTGACGGGTGAGATTTTCACTTTTGACAAGGGTGATTTTCACCGGAGAGACTAACAATTTCTGACGGGTGAGATTTTCACTTATGACAAGGGTGATTTTCACCGGAGAGCGGGAGATTATCGCTGAATATTCAGGTGAAAATCAACCCGCTTTTATAATGGATGAGGTAAATAATCTTTAAAATTAAGTTTATAATTTGTTACTGTTTTTAAAGTAATACGTTTTTATGGTAGACTGCTTTATTTGTGACTCCGAAAAATTGGAAAAACGAATCGAACAAGGAATTTAACTAAACACGAGGTAATGCGAGCGTCAGTTTTATTGGACGAGGGATATTGTCAGAGTTATGTTGCCAATTTGTTAGGCAAACATCGTTCCACAATAAGTCGTATGGTAAGCCGTTTAAATCAAGTTGGAACTTATTCTAGAAAGCCAGGGCAAGGGCGAAAACGCTGCACGAACAACCGAGATGAACGTTTCCTTAGACAATACGCTTTAAGAAACAGGACTGCCATTAGTTTTATGATGAGAAACGAACTGGAAGCTGTCCGCAATGTCGCAGTTTCTAGAACAGTTAGAAGACGGTTAAATGAAGTTGGATTAGAGACCAGCCCCTGCGCCCTTGCTTACTAGAGAGAACAGAGTTGCCAGGTTACATTTTGCTCGAAATCATCAAAATTGGTCTGTGGATGATTGGAAACAAATTTTCTTTACAGATGAAACTAGAGTTAGCCTGAAACATCCAGATGGTCGTAAGCGAGTATGGCGAAGACCAGGAGAGAGGTTTGCTACTTGCAATATCTCTGCAAGGATTCCATTCGGCGGTGGCTCTGTTATGTTCTGGGGTGGCATTTGCTTTGACGCTCGCACAGAATTAGTTCCTGTTTGTACGGGATCCATGAATGCTGATTACTATCTTCAGAATATTGTAGTAGAACATGTGATGCCTTTCGGCCATTTTGTGGGACCCAATTTCTTGTTTATGCAAGACAATGCTCGACCTCACGTGGCTAGGGAGGTACTCGATTGTCTTAATCAAGTTGGTATACCAATTATGCAATGGCCACCGAGAAGCCCGGATCTGAATCCGATTGAACATGTATGGGATTACCTCAAAAGAAATGTGAAACGTCATATACCAGCACCTAGAAACCTGAGGGAACTTGAAAATACAGTTATTACAGCATGGGAACAAATTCCCCAAGATTTTATTCAAAACTTAATTATAAGCATGCCTAGACGCATAAATGCTGTAATCCGAGGTAGAGGAGGCAACACACGCTACTAGTGTCCCAGTTAAATCATTAATTTTTTCTTTCTTCATTTCATAATTTCAACGATTTTGTTATTAGATATTAAGAATAACTTTAATTCAAATCTTATACAGACATATTGTAGCTAATTCACTTCTAAAGTATTCGATATTATTTTTTCTAACTTTTAATGTAACCAATGTCCATAAAAAAATTGTTGAAATTATTTCATTTAATATATTGTTGCGTTAATTTTGTCCAAAAGTGTATATAAAGATTGATATAAAAATAACATCCTAAAATAAATAAAACTTAATATCCCGAGGACACACAAGAGGAAGTTATACCTTAAACCACAGTATAACGGAACTATATACTGTATACAGTGCTTAAACTAACAATTCCTTTAAATACAGTACCATCAATAATTTGTAAAATAGGCCAACCTTGATTTGAGAAGAGCATGTCGGTAATAAAAGGAACGCACCAACGTTTGTTTTAATCTGCCGAACAGGTACCATTTTTTGTCCCACTGTGCTTTATAAATTTACTCATTTTGATTAATCCCTATATCTAGCGGAGCTTAACGCCCATTTTACTGACTATTTACTTTCTTTTTATCGTTCCCGTAAATTTTAATATTAATTTTTAAACGGTAAGCGAGGGATTTTTTGCAATAACCTGCTTAACGGTCTTCTTTTAATGTTTATTAAGAATTGTTCGTAAAGTTATTATATTAAAATACTTTGTATCATATAGAAAGACGGATTTTCTTATTGAATCATAAAATCTAATCCTAATATAATGGGAACCATATTTGAAATAGTAACAGGCATAGTAAACGATTTAAATTGTTGTGTGTTTTCAAAAAGTTCATAATAAAACTTTGTAGTTTTAATACTTTCGACAAGCTTTTGTCGCTTGGTTGATGGAAATAGTTATTATCCTAACAAGTGCGGAAAGAGCCACTTTCCCGCACGCGACTGCCGTTACCCGAACGACGCGAAGCGGAGTTCGGGTAAGCAGTCGAGTGCGGGAAAGTGTCTTTCCGCACAAGTTAGGATCAAAATTTTTCCTACAGGCGTTGGAAAAACTACAACAAAATATTTCTAAAAATTTAATTTTACTGAAAAACAAACACAGATTTAATTTCTAATTATAACTAATATTTACATTAAAAGTACAATTTGATGCATTATGCAAATTGATTGCGGATGAAGCCATTGAAGCCAACTGATCCTGATGAGCGGATGGTTGCAAAGAAAGAGGTATCGAGCTGTTGTTAGCGCTGCTGGGAAACTGTGGAGTTTTTGCTTCTAAATTATAGCTCAAACTTGATGGACTATTGAGATTGAGAATTTTGTTAGACATGTTTTTTTTGTGTGTAATGGATTCCTCCAGGTAGCCTTCGGCAACAGACGTGGATTTCCATCCTCCTAAACGTTTAATGTTTGTTATTTCTTCGCCAGAATTAGCAAGTAGAGTGGCCGAGGAACGTCTAAAACTGTGGCCTGTGTATAATTTTGGATTTTTGAGTCCTATATAAGCTGCAATGTTGGAGGGCATTTTTCTTATGGTATTAATTCCAACACATTGGGTACTGCATTTTCCATGTTTGTAGTTCAAAAAGAATCGGCGGTGTGGAGTTTGCTGTGGACGTAAGTTTGCATATTTTCTGTATAGATTTAGAAAAATTTCATTATTGACTGCCTTAGTTATTACAAAGGATCTAGCAGAATGGTTTTTGGAGTCGTTTATTGTGACAATTATAACGTCTCCTTTGTCGTCTATGTCGTCAATGGTAAATTTAGTTAGCTCCTCACGGCGGCAGGCACCAGCCAGTCCAAAAATCGTTACCACTTTAATTAGAAGGAAAATTTCATCAGGTGCTTCTTTCATAAATTTCGCAATCTCTTCTTGTGTAAAAACTTTTGCTTTTTTTGCTCGAAAACCTACATTTTGTCTCTTGATGTACGCAGTAACTTTATAGTATTTACTGATATCTAAATCTTTCTTAACCTTAAGTACACTTTTCAACATGGAATATCGAGACCATAAAGTATTTGGCTTCCAAAGTTTAGACATTTCCAAGAAATATGCCAAAAGTACTTCTTCTCTTGGTGCTTTTACATTTTTCGCTTCACACCAAGTAACAAAATTATCGTATTGTTTTTCATACCTGACTATTGACTTTTTTGGTAGCAAATCCAAATTTGCGACACTTGCAGCTTCTAGAATATCTTCTGGAAGCTCATCGTCCGAGAAATTATCTATGGAAGACATCTGTATCAGAATCTGAACGAAATTATAAATCAAAGCCACGCTCCGGTGAAATGTTGTAAGGTGTCACTTTGACAATTAAATTTTATGTGTGTGTCGTGGTTACCATGTTAACATCTATGTACGGGGTTTTTGAAATAAACCGTTTTAAGTCAGCTTTTTTAAAAATGTTTAAAATAAACGGCAAAAATTAGTGTTTCTGTAATATACCTCATTTACTTTCAATAAAAATTTATATTTTATTTATTAAAGTGTCTTTCCGCATGAGTTAGAATCAAAATTGTTTCTACAAGCGTTAGAAAAACTACCACAAAGTATTTCTAAAAATTTAATTTTCCGTGCGGGAAAAATTTTCCCGCACCGTGCCGGAAAATGGGTCTTTCAGAACCAAAACGAGTGCGGGAAAACGGTATATCGCGCACGCTTGTAGGAAAAACATTTTACAATACCACTATTAAACTTTTTTTTAAGAGAAAATGTTTTCAAGTTAGTTATTCCTGATCCATCTTGTCGCGCCGCAATTTCCCTTCAAATTACATTCCCCACTGATTTTCAATGCTACTAACAAGCACAACCTTTAACCCTAGTAAAACCCTTGTCAAGTAGTAAAGACATCATTATTCTGGAAGAAAATCCATCCCCCGTGCTAAATCTATTAATTTGTGAGTTGCCAAAACAACTACGTTATAATTAGCTTCATTTCGCCCACGATGTCGCCTGCATTGACATCCATGGACATCCAACCAGTGAAGGGGCAAGAGGGGACAGTCGTCTATTACACGAGTAGAAACACAGCTCTATTCGGGCGTACAATATAGAAATCTAGTAAGTCGACTTACTACGAAAATGAGTTTAATATACCGTTGGATTCGGCTTGAAGTGATCTATCCATTACTATTTTTAGAATTGTATTATTCCCATAAATAAAGGCAGTAAATCAAGTTACTACATAAAAAAAATTATTTTTTCTACGAGTGACCGCAAAGAAGCTACTTTGCGCACACTTTTGCATACGCAAAGTAGCACTTTCCCGCACACTGTGCGGGAAATTTTTTTTCCCGCACACTTATTTTAAAGCAAAATTACCATATTATAGACGCGTTTTTTTCTTATATTTTATAATTTTTTTAGATATTTATACAAAAATATTGTAACAAGACAAAGTTGACAGGTGGTTTATGTGTTGCCTTATAAACTATACCGAAGTATTGTGCCGTGCGGCTCAAAATTTTTTTGAAATCTGCATTATTATATTTTCCTCTAATTTTGTTCAAGTTAAAAAAAATCAAGTATTTTTGTGTCAAATGCGGTTTGTTCCCTTAGCAACCAAAATACATTGTCATACAACGCTTTCATGTCAGTTTAGAGGTCTTCTTCAAAATTTTCACTAGCATTTTCACCTATTTAAAATAAAAAAAACTGTTTTAAAAATGGATATCACTGAAGAAGAACTTCCAGAAGATGTCCTAGAAGCCGCCAACATGGCTAGTTTGCAATTGCTGCCTGCCAAATCGCGAGAAAAATACGAGAAACAGTACGAGTTGTTTTCCAAATGGTGCGAACAAAGGGGGATATAGTTGTTTTTGATGTCAATAAAAATTTAAAATTAAAAAAATATATAGTTATTTCACTCGTAGAAAAAATATTGTTCCTAACACGTGCGCAAAGTAGTTTTCCCGCACTTAAAGCTTATCCGAACTCCGCTTCGCGTCGTTCGTCTAACTGCTTTCGCGTGCGGGAAAACATAACTTTGCGCACTGAATAGGAAAACTACTATTTTCCACTACTAACCTATAACATCGCCATTATTGACCGATTATTAACGCTAGAAATCGTTTTTCTCTACCTTATAAGTCATTATTGACCATGGTCAATAATAAGCCATTGAAATCCATTATTGACCGATCTTTGACCTTAACCGAATTTTGTTTGAACGCAGGTAACTTGATTTTTTAATTCTACAACATCAATTCATTGTGGTTAGGCAACCAGATAATTATCAATACATATTAGATTACTTGATATTGTAAAATATCGATACAATCAACATTTTTTCTGCTTCCATCCTTAATTCGGGAGGTGTACAGGGTTATCCAACCAAGACTAGACAAGGCGATTTTTTGACTTTTCCTGTACTTTTATAAAAAAACTGAAATAGCCATCTTAAGTCATTTTCTCCCGCGAATTCGAATATCTTCAGCAAAAAACAATTGAACATCAAACAAAAGTACTAGGGGTGGGTCACTTTGATATTTTTTAAAATGGGATGCCGTATTTTTAATGAGCTTATCCGATTTCTCATATAAATTTTGATCTAAAATGTTGGATTTTTAATTTAAAAACGCCTTTTTTCTTCAGTTTTAAATTCGGAAAATGTTAAAAATAAAAAAAAAAAAAAATAAATTAAAAATCCAACATTTTAGATCAAAATTTATATGAGAAATCGGATAAGCTCATTAAAAATACAGCATCCCATTTAAAAAAATATCAAAGTGACCCCTAGTACTTTTGTTTGATGTTCAATTGTTTTTTGCTGAAGATATTCGAATTCGCGGGAGAAAATGACTTAAGATGGCTATTTCAGTTTTTTTATAAAAGTACAGGAAAAGTCAAAAAATCGCCTTGTCTAGTCTTGGTTGGATAACCCTGTACACATAATATTATCACTAACATTTTCTTCGCTCATTTAAAAAAAAAAACGCAAAACTCGTGAAATCTGATGACACAAATGAACACAAATTGACATTGACAAAGCCACCTGACAAAACAACAAAATATTTTGCCAATTCCAAAGCGCAGGTAACTTGATTAAAAAATATACTTATACCTACCTATAATTTTTTTTAATTATTAATACTATAAAGATAAATGTCATATAAAAGTTTGTAGTAGTGGAAAAAATAATATATTAACCACGGTTTAGACAGCTTATTATAGCCCTCGCGTCTTATATCCCTCGTCGCTTCGCTCCTCGTGATTTAAACTCGCCGCTCGGGCAATAATGATGGCTGTCTAAACCTTGGTTAATAATATACTATTAAATAAAAATGTGTATTTTACAACAGAAAACGATAGTATGTTATTTTTACAACACAAAAAACAAGTAAGATGACATGCTATATTCACATCATTCTACTTTACCAAAGTAAAACCTAGTATGTCGACTTACTAGCATATAAACGTAACGTATGTAACTGGCTACCAATAAGAAGAAAGCTTAATTGATCAGGTCGTGACATCTTGATGAAAATTTTCAAGAACTAAGTGATAAGCGGGGAGAGAAACGTGGAAAAACGATGAAAGCAATATCTGAAGAAAACTATGCTTCAATTAAAACCCACATCGAATCTTTTCACCCGACAGTATCCCACTATAATTTATCACACGCCCCTCTAAGGAGATATTTACCTTGTGATATTAGTATTTACCAACTCTGGGATGACTATAAAAAAAATTGTAAGCGACAGGTGACGTATGAGACAAACAGAAAAGTTTTGCAAAAAGAAAACATAGGTTTTTCAAAGCCATCCCAGGATGAATGTCCAAGTTGCTCTATAAATACCGAACATATGAAAGAGAAACATAATGAAGCAGAAAATACTGTCGATTCTGGAAAGGATAACAGGATAGCAGAAGATGTAACCAATCAAGAAAAGTGCAACAAAGTATAGAAAATTTTACCCTGCAAGACGAATATGCAGAAAATTGTGAAATTTGCCAAAAACATATAGATCACAAAAAAAGATACACCGCCGCTCGTAAATTATATGATCATGATGTGAAAACTATTTCTGAAGATGATGTTGCAATTTTTACCGTAGACATGCAAAAAATATTAATAGTTCCAAAGATGACAATAAAAGACTCTTTTTTTGTTAGCAGATTAATTTGTTTTAATGAAACATTTGCAAATTTGAGGAAAGATGGGACCCATTTTTGTATGCTATGGCATGAAGCTACTAAAGGCCGTACAGGACCTAACGTAGTCTCGACCTTTTATAATGTTTTGAAAAAACTTAATGATGATAATGATTTGGGCAGATAACTGCGCAGCTTAAAATAAAAATTGGACGCTATTCAGTTCGTACGTTATATTTGTAAATGAAAAGTGGGGTCCAAAAACTATAACATTTGGGTTTTTTGAGTCTGGACACTCATTCATGAAAGCTGATGCATTACATGGAGCTATTGGAAAAAAATGGAATAAGACCAAGGAAGTTCTTGACTTTGAAGATTTACTGCAACTAATTTCAAATTCTTGCAAAAACGCTAAAATAATTGAACTTCACGCAGAAGACTTTTTAAACTTTGAAAATGGGTGCCAAGTCAGGAAGCAGGGAGTAAATAATATACTTCTATTATCAAATGTAAGGGATGGCCAATTTAGAAAAGGAAGCAGGTCCTTATTTTTTAAAACAGAGCTTAAAGATCCTCAATTTACTGAAGCAAAATTTCTAAAGCCCAAATTTAAACGCACATCAGCGCTACCCGTAGTTCCTCAAGTCTCTAGCGCTAGAGGAATAAATGTAGAAAAAAAAGATAAAATTATCAAAGAATTAATCAATCACATGCCTCCTAAGAAACAGCTTTTTTGGAGGCAACTTCTTGTGTCAGATACTGCAAATGATCTTGGTAAATCTATGGGCGATGAGTAAGACTGCATTCTTACGTTTTAGTCCCAGGATAGTAACTTGTCTTACTTGATTTATAGATTGTAAAAATAGCATACTAGGTTTCTCATTTGTAAAATTTACCAATATTTTTATACCGGGTCCGCCAACGAAGCGGGGACGGAAGATTAAATCTTTATCGAGGAACTTATAAAGAATACTAAAACAGCATGAGGTCTGGAATTAGAAGCGGCATATTTTAAAAATATTTTACATTATACAGGGTGGCCCAAAAAAGTGTGGCGAACTAAACTTGTGTTTTTTAAAATGGAACACCCTGTATATTATTAGCCCAGAAGATGGGCATAGAGCTGCTGATCATTTTAATAATTGGTTATGTGGGTTTATTTTTAATAGTTTAAGAAATAATAACGATTTTATCTTAAAAATTGTCTAAGTTTAGTAACCATTTCCAAATTACTAAAAACAATTGAATGAAATAGTAAACTAAAAAGCAATATGTTAGAATGTTGCCTATCTTTCCAATTAAAAATATTTGTGTTCAGTGCATTTATCATACAGGGTGATCACATTATGCAAAATATAAAAAATCTATTTTTTTTTAAATGGAACGCCCTGTATATTTTTTTATTTTTAGAAAGCCCTTTTCACATCCTTTCTACTGATACCAATTTGATACCTCTTAGAGTTTACCGTATTTTAGTTATTTCGATATAAACTTTAAAACCCCACACTTTTGCTACTTTTTATTTATTTCATTTTATTTTTATTCGTAATCGAGTTGCCATGATTTTTTTTGTTTAGATTGTCACTATGACGACCGAATACAATTATTTAACATTATTTGTTCAGTCGTCGGAATTAAGTACTAAATTTCTCAAAATGTCGAATTTTACCACTGTGGAAATGGTAAATATGATTTTTATACTGGGAGAATGTGCTAGAAATTGCCTTCTCGCGAGTCGAGTGTATGCTGAAAGATATCGAAATATTGAGAGAAAGCCGAGACCAGAGGCCTTTGAGAAGTTGTTGCGAAGATTTGTAGAAACAGGAAGCGTTGCTTACAAAAAAAGAATGGTAATCAATAAACCCGTTATTAATGAAGAAAATGAATTAAGGGTTCTGTTGGCAGTACAGGAAAATCATCACGTAAGTCAGACTGCCATTTTTCAGCAAACCGGTGTTAAGGAAACAAGCGTGCGGAGGATTTTAAAAAAGTATAAATATCATCCTTATCACATAGAATTACACCAAGAACTTTATGAAGATGATTTCTTAAGAAGAATCACATTCTGTAATTGGATGCTTAACAAAATTAGAGAAGTACCAGACATTTTATCAAAAGTTCTATTTAGTGACGAGTCTACATTTAAAAATAACGGAATCGTAAATAGGCATAATATGCATTATTATGCTAGTGAAAATCCACATTGGGTTCGTCATGTAGATAACCAAAATCGCTGGTCGGTTAATGTCTGGGGAGGAATATTAGGGCCTTACATTATTGGGCCATATTTTTTTTAAGAGCGTTTGACGGGACAAGTTTACTTAAACTTTCTTCAACATGATCTACCCATTTTGCTTCAAAATGTAGATGCCGACACTCTCCAAAACCACTGGTTTCAACAAGACGGCGCTCCCCCTCATTATTATGAGCCGGTTAGACAATTTTTAAATCATTGGCGAGGTAATCAGTGGATCGGATGTGGTGGACCAATCGCTTGGCCTCCTAGGTCCCCTGATTTAACTCCCCTTGATTTCTACCTCTGGGGATATGTTAAGGAAGAAGTCTATGCCATAGCTCCTACGAACCGAGACGATATGAAAAATCGTATACGAGAGGCATTTAGAAATATTAGAATAAGAACTCTACAAGATGTCCAGCAAAATTTTGTTCGAAGGCTACATTTATGCCTTCAAGAACAGGGAAGAACCTTTGAACATATTATTTGAGCCACACAATAAATTCTGATTTACCGCATAATAAGGGTTTGTTTATTTTGTTTTGTCAACTCCTTTATTTTTTTAAAGTTGTAATTTTAATTCATTATTTTTATAATAATCGTTTTAAGTTTATGTTTTATAAATGTCTTAATAAATCAGTTCATAAATAACATTTAGTTTCTTTATTGCAAAATAAAAAATAAGGAATGTCATTTGATGCTAGGTTATTAAAATAGTATTAAGAAAATGAAGTTATGCATAACAAATGCAAACCATTTAAGGGTTACCGCTAGATTTTTCGAAAAAGTAGCAAAAGTGTGGGGTTTTAAAGTTTATATCGAAATAACTAAAATACGGTAAACTCTAAGAGGTATCAAATTGGTATCAGTAGAAAGGATGTGAAAAGGGCTTTCTAAAAATAAAAAAATATACAGGGCGTTCCATTTAAAAAAAAATAGATTTTTTATATTTTGCATAATGTGATCACCCTGTATGATAAATGCACTGAACACAAATATTTTTAATTGGAAAGATAGGCAACATTCTAACATATTGCTTTTTAGTTTACTATTTCATTCAATTGTTTTTAGTAATTTGGAAATGGTTACTAAACTTAGATAATTTTTAAGATAAAATCGTTATTATTTCTTAAACTATTAAAAATAAACCCACATAACCAAATATTAAAATGATCAGCAGCTCTATGCCCATCTTCTGGGCTAATAATATACAGGGTGTTCCATTTAAAAAAACACAAGTTTAGTTCGCCACACATTTTTGAGCCACCCTGTATAATGTAAAATATTTTTAAAATATGCCGTTTCTAATTCCAGACCTCATGCTGTTTTGGTATTCTTTATAAGTTCCTCGATAAAGATTTAATCTTCCGTCCCCGCTTCGTTGGCGGACCCGGTATATTATAGCTTTAGTATGTTCTTGAAAGTTGTTTTTGAACAAGTTTTTAACAGTGTCAGAATTTTTTATATGAGACTGTATAGCTTTAAGATAATGTATTTTGAATCTCATGTTTATATGTTTAAAAATAAAAAAGTTGTGCAATTTTTTGTTCTAAAAATTAACCTTTCTTAATTTTCTAAAACTTACAAAATTCGACTTACTAGGTTTTTGAATTGCACGGGAGTATTGCTGTCAAGTTGGGGTAAAATTTACCTGAGATGTTTAGGTTAGCTCATGAAATATTAAATACACTGCTCAAAAAAATTAAAGGAACACTTTTGGATAACCCTATAACTTCTTGGCTTGCTGTTATTAACAAATAAAAATTATATTTTCGTAATCGATTTGCATCTTATTTTAGTGATGTGTTAAAAAATAAACGTGATTATGCTCATTTATTCGAGATAAGTTTAATTTTCCACAGCAGGTACAAAAAATAAAGTGATTATGAAAATATTCACATTTAGGTTTTATGTTGAGGCAGGCTTAGAGAGCTTCACCGGGCAACGGCATGACAGTTTGTAGTTGTTGAATTCATTATCTGTCAAAATGAGAGATCTTAGCGAGATAGAAGTCGCTCGTGCCATAGCTTTAATTGAAAATGGTGTAAAAATTCGACAAGTAGCAAGAAATGTTAATCGCAGTCCGTCAGTCATCAAACGTGTGTATGATCGCTATAGAGAGACTGGACGATATAAAAGACGAACCGGACAAGGTCGAAAGCGAAACAATTCAGGACCGATATTTAGTAGTTTCTTCTTTGCAAAAACGAATAGCGACAGCAAAGGACCTACAAAGTACACTTTTGATGGCTCATCAGGTAACCATTTCTGACCAGACTGTCAGAAACAGGTTACGAGAAGCAGATTTAAAACCTAGAAGACCGGTACGAAAACCTGTTTTAACTCGACATCATAAAACTATGCGATTAAACTTTGCTCGTGATCATTTGGGATGGCAACTTCGACAATGGAAACCAGTACTTTTTACAGACTAATCAAGATTTCGTCTCACTCGTTGTGATGGTCGGGTGCGTGTATACAGACGTCCCAATGCTGCTACTGTACAAGAGGTATCCAGATTTGGAGATGGTTCGGTAATGGTCTGTGGTGGAATAAGTTTGGAGGAAAAAACCGATCTTGTAGTGATACCAGGAAGTCTTACAGCTGCAAGATATATTGATATCATTCTGTCAGATCACGTTATTCCTGCAGCATATGGTATAGGTCCTGATTTTCTTTTCATGCAGGATAATGCAAGGCCTCATACTGCTGCGATTTCTATAGATTTTCTTAACGAGCATGAAATTCGTAAAATGGATTGGCCAGCGATAAGCCCTGACCTTAATCCAATTGAACACTTATGCTTATGGGATATATTGGACAGACGTATTCGACGTCGTCCAAATCCACCTCAAACCCTTCAGCAACTAACAGAAGCCCTAGTCGAAGAGTGGGACAGTATACCACAGAAAGACATTCGAAGGCTCGTGAGAAGTATGCCAAGAAGATGCCAAGAAGTAATTCGTGCTGCTGGAGGGCATACGCGATACTAAAACACATTGGTTTTCAGATAGCGGAACATTGCCTTTAAAAAATTTTTTCTTTTCATTTTGTTATTCGCACTTTTTTTATAATTGTTAATCTTAGTTTACGAATAAAGGATTAGTTTAAAGTTCTATTAATCGATTTATTAGAAGTAAGTATGTGTCTTTCAGAATATAAATGTTCATCTGTATATAACTATCACTTAATAAGTTACAGGGTTATCCAAAAGTGTTCCTTTAATTTTTTTGAGCAGTGTAGTTAAAAAATCACAAACCTGGAAAAGGAAATACAATCTCCTAGGTAGGTACTCTAGAGCTGGAAAGGTAAAAACTTTTAATAAGTAACCGATCATTTGGCATTAAAATATATTTCTTGTTGTACCGTGAAAGCAAATATTATTATCATGAAAGTGTGCTTTGTATCTAAGGCCGTACTTCTTGGCGGTAGAGCTTAATACCTGTTTTTTTTTCCTTAGGCCCATCCTTATCCGAAGCGCTGCGCCCATAAATAGGCCTATTGTGCAAACCTTCGTTTTATTGTATCCACTCCGTTATATTGGTTCCGTGTATTAGCTTATACACGTCAACTGCTGATTTAGTGGTTATTTCATTTAGTTCCAGTTTTACTCTCCCGAATATAGCATAGCATCTGCCATCCAAGGATTCGCATTGACAGACAACATGATAGAGAGTTTCCCCATCCTTGCCGCAGAGCCTGCAGCTAAGATCTCCATTATATATCTTCATTTTATTCAGGTGATCCTTGACAGCCACATGTCCTGTTAAAATTCCCGTTGTTATTCTTAGCTGTCTCCTGCTAAGGTTAAGCAACTGTTTTGAGAATTTAGGACTGATACTCCCCATAACTCTCTTGCTATAATTGAGTCCCTGTCTGCTGTTCCAGTAGACTTTGTTTTCATTTTTGGTCCATCGCTTAATACCTTCCCGTGCTGCGCATTTAGGCATTCCTAGGGCTGGTTCAGGACCAATGTATGGTGCAACTGATGGTTGCCTCGCGAGCTCGTCTGCCCTCTCCTTGCCAGAAATGCCTCTGTGACCCGGTACCCAGAATAGCTCAACTGTATTTCTGTTCGCCAGGGTTCTCAGTTCATTTTGGCATTCCCAGACTAGCCTTGATGTTACCCTCTGGCTCGTGAGAGCCTTGAGTGCCGCTTGACTGTCTGAGCATATATAGATTCGTCTATTTTGTTAAGCTCTTCTATTACTTCCAAATGCACATGGTAGTATGGCATAGGTTTCTGCCTGGAATACTGTTGGGAGTTTTCCCAAGGGAAAGAACAAGTCTTAATCCGTGTACCTCAGCCCCTGTACCTTCTTCAGTCTTGGATCCATCGGTGAACCACACCAGAGGTCGGCAGCATCATCTGAAGGCGGTGGAGGCCCGTTCTCGCCTCCTCCTGTATCAAGTGAAAAGGAGGGAGGTCAAGAAGGCGCTCCATCGCTGCAGAAGAGGTCGATTTCATTGCACCTGTTATGCCTAAGCAGGTCAGTCTCTGAAGACTTCCTAGCTTCAGCATAGAGGTCCCCTGCAGAACTTTTGGCCACCAGATCACGGATGCGTAGGTAATTGAGGGTATCACTACTCTGGCGTATATCCAGTGCACCATCTTGGGCGATATACCCCATTTCTTCTCGTCCATTCTCCTTGTTACTGCAAGAATAATTTCAGATTTACGGATAATTTTTTCAATGTGTCTATTCCAAGTAAGTCCAGAGTCCAGGATGACCCCCCCAGATATTTTACTTTCACAGCCAGCTGCAACGTTTCTCCCTGAAGGATTAGAGGCCCTAATCCCTCTTTTTTCCTTCGCTTTGTGAAGGGAACTATGACGGTCTTTTGAGGGCTGATGTTTAGATCTTCCAGTCTTATCCATTTTTCCACCACTTTAAGGGCCTCCAGCATTCTATCTCTCACAGTGCTCTTAAATTTTCCTTGTGTCGTGATGACCAGATCATCAGCATAACATAAGATTGAGTGCCCCGCCCCACTGAGTTCCCTCAGAAGGCCATCCATGACAAGGTTCCAGAGCAGGGGAGAGAGAACTCTCCCCTTGCGGGCTTTCCCCTGCCACTAGAACCTTTGCGCTCTTGTGATGGAGGCAAAGGAAGTGTTGTTATTGGAAATAACTGATTTATTAGACATTTTTTTCTGATGAAGCCTGGTTGGTGTCTGGTTGGCTGTTTTCCGAAGAAGAATTGTAGGTCCTATTTTTTTCCATGATAAAGTTACAGCACAGCGGTGTAGGGACAATATTTTGAATCCATTTGTGGAGCAATTTCTTGACGATGAACTACGTTCCACTATCTATCCATGTAGGTACTTGAAGTAAATTCAAAAATAGAGAAAGTGCAACATTTTTTTCATATTTGCCTTGTTTTCTTTGATAGTTTGACGAATACCTTTAGGGTCATCGGTGATTAGGCTTGATCAGTGGTGAAAAGAGTCGACCATTCACATATTATGTCAACATTTTAGTGACAAAACTGTCACCAGGATGTTGACTGTAGACACATTTGAATGGTCGATTGGTTTAACCATTGCCTAGTACTAACCAAAGTTTCACAATGATGGCCCTTATCCTCGTTCCACAACGTAGGTTCATATCTTGAGGGGAGACTGCAGACCGTTAGGGTTGGTAGTGTGGAGTCGGCAGAGGGTGCAATAAATATCGGGGTGCCCCAGGGTTCCATTCTGGGGCCTATATTATTTCTCATATATATAAATGACCTACCATCTATTGAATCAAATGATAAATTCGTACTATTTGCTAACGATACATTATTTTCCTTCTCTGCGGACTCCCTCGCTCGATCACGAGAGGGCTCATTGGGCGGACGGTCGGGGGCCAAACGATGGTTTGACACTAATAAACTTCTACTAAATAACGCCAAAACGAACGAATTGACCTTTACAATGAGGAATCTCGGGGACGAGGAAGCAGACAATTCCACTATGAATTTCCTTGGGGTCACTCTGGATCGTAGACTGCATTGGGGCAGTCATATGGATTCCTTAGCTGGTAAGCTCGGCAGCTCATTGTACCTTTTGCGTAACCTCAGTAGCTGTGTCTCACAGAATATACTACGAACGGCATATTTTGCCGACTTCCACTCCCGCCTGTCCTATGGCATTTTAATCTGGGGTCACGCACCTGTTGCTCAGCGTGTATTTGGGCTACAGAGAAAGGCTATGCGAGTGGTCGCTGGGTTGCGCTTCAGGGATGATTGTAGGGACGCGTTCAGGCAGTTGGGAACACTTTCAATGCCATCCTTATTTGTTCTGGAATGCCTCCTCTATGTTAAAAAAAACTTAACTGATTTTGACGCCCATAATAATATCCACAACTACAATACAAGAAATAACAACAATCTTGTACCGTTTTTCGAGAATAAGAAGGTGTCAGAGTGGTCCTAGATACTGGGGGATAAAATTTTTTAATATGTTGCCTGTTGTTTTTAAAGAAATGCCTTTTAATACATTCAAGGGTAGGATTAAGGCTATACTTTTGGATAGTGTGTTGTACAACATTGATGAGTTTTTTAATTGTGTCTTTGTGTGATTTTAATTCTGTAACTGTAAACGTATACTTATTTTTTTATTAATTAAAACTTTATGACGTATGTAAATCGTAAGATTGGAACATAAATAAATTGATTTGATTTGATTTGATTTGATTTGATTTGATTGCTTTTCATCTTAGAGGGGCTTTCCTAATGTGCAATTAACTAGAAACCATGGATTATTTCAAGATACATCCATTTTACAACCATTGGTTACCACACAACTGCCTAAGCCGAGGTTCAACCCTGACCTATGAATGAATTACTAGTTATATTTCAATCTATGGTTTAAACTAAAAATTATGACAATTTTGCTGAATTATTATATATATAGAAATAGATTTTTTCAACAACACTTGCAATATATTTGAGGAAATAGTTACTGAGAAAGAGGTAGACTTCTTTAACAAACCAAGCAATACAACAAATTAGAAATAAATCTGTTACAATGACAATGACAATGCCATGATTGATGAACCAGAATATTGCAAAATGGACCTCTGGTTTAAACTACAAAGTAATCTAGAAATTAAGTACACATTGAAAAAGTCGGCCTTAACAGAATTGGAAATGTGGAAGATTTATAAAGTTCTTAAAGAATGCTAAATACTTCGCTCCATTATTTGGAAAATAAGTCACTTCATCTACATCTAGAATAATAAAATTAGCTAGTGTGGAAATAATAGTTTTAAAAAACTCTGATGCAATTCGCAAAAGGCCCACTTAAAATCATGCTCCTCCATTGAGTTTTCTGTTCGACCATCTAACATACAATGAACGTATTATTTAGAGCAAGCAAAACGTAGTTATTTCTTTAAATGAAACACCCTGCATATTTTACTTCTTTGAAATCCTGTTGAAATTCTAAATTTTATGATATGGTTGAAATTCATTTGTTGTTGAGATATTGACTTTTAGTATTTTGACATGCTGTACAATTTAAATCGATCGAATATTACAAATGTAATACTCCAAGTTTTTAAAATAGAAACCTGGAGTACTCCAGGTTTTTCAATTAGATAAAGTACTTCCTTCACATTTATAAAGTATTTGAAATACTTCAAATTATTCAAGAATGTGAAGTACTTCAAGTAAAGTACTTCCCAACATATTTCGTTTGGCTTAATGACTGCAATAAAACCCCTCATAATCTCGGCTTTCGCTTTCGCAGAGACGTATTAAGCTTTTATTTTTAATGCCAGTTTATAATAACAATAGATAGGTACATTACTTGATTTGTTATCAAAATTAATAAACTTTCTAATTAAGGTTTTCCAGAAACAACTTAATTATTACGATATTTCTCAAAACTTTTTAGTTACAATTAAACCTTCTGTGTATAGTGTATATATGTAAATATATTTTTTTAAGTAGGTATATTAATTATTATTATTACCTTTACCTAAATGCGTGCGAAAAATTGCCCTTTTCCGCACGCAAACTTTTCACACTTGTTTTGTACTTATAATAAATTAATATACATATAATAAAAGTAATGGTAAAAATAAACATAATAAACATTGCTACTATAAGGTATTACTATGGCTTTTCATTTAACTACAAAATCCGTTCCTGTGCAAAGCAGTACCCCTTATTTCGTTTCATTTCAGTAATATAAACAGTGATGCCAGCTGGGGCCAGGTAGATTTCGCTGGTTGGCACGCTCATCGACAGTTTTATATGGGTAATTTTACCAAGAAATTCTTTAAAAACGTAGGTTTGGCAATCGAACAGGTTTTCTTTGGGTATTTACAATATAATAAAACTATTATTGCAGTTATTAGGTCAAGCGAAATATGTTCGGATGGACTTTACCTGAAGTATTTCAAGTTATTAAATTACTTCATGTACTGGAATTGTGTACTTCAATTAAAATAATTTACTTTTAATACTTCAAGTACTTTCCTTGAGAAAAGCAAGTAAAAATGCATATATGCGATATTTGTGCGAATTCTTAAAGTACAACTACAATTTGTCTTATTGCAAAAGTACTTCAAGTTTACACAACGTCGTTTATCCTATATTTAAAAACAAAAAGATTAAGCGACTTGCTTTTATGCAAGTTTTTATAATTTTTCAATTTTCCGCAATTTTGTCTATCACTCTTTCTTTATTTTGTTTTAAAGTAGGTATATATAAATTATAAAATATTTTTGAAAGAGGTTCCTATTCAGCCTTCCTATCCCTATAATTTCACACACAAGTAAACGACAAATTACTAGAATATATTAAACAAAGTGGCAAACCCTTTTAGCTCCTAAGACTTAAGTCTCAAAAACAGTAATTTACTAAATGTAAATTACTTTTTGACTTCCGAACTAATTTCTTCAATTAAATCACTATAATTAAATAAACTAAAGAAAATTTGCATTTTGAGTTCTGTCAATAGAGAAAACTCATTGGGAATTCAAAGTAAACATTAAACTTAACAGTGGTGGTGGGCGTAAAAATATAGAGTAAATAGAGAAGATTGCTTTACATAAATACAAAATAAGTTTAATAATGCATTGAAATAAAACAAAAACGTTTAATTATATGGATCAATTGAATAAACTTAACTAGCAACAATTGGCAAAAATATTAATATACACATAATATCACTTTTCATTCCTACGTAGTTAATTGGCAACTTTAACATTTCAGTATATCATTAAAACAATTAAATAAGTATAATTTTAATTAGAAGATTTTCAAAAATATCCGAACAATTTATTAATAATTTTAGACGTGTAGACTACTAAATTTTTACTTTTTCTTATCTTACTATGATTATCTATAAATTACAGTAAACTCCCTCTGCTTTTCATATTATTATTCGGAATAATAATAATTAACAAATAATTATTTATTGGTAATATATTTAGGTATACACACCCTCATTACTTGTTTGGAAATAGAAAATTGAAATATAATCGTTATGCTCATTAAATATTTGATTACAATTTTGCAAGGGGATTAATGTATTTATCGATATTTAATCATTGGATATTTAAAATTAATATTATATTGCATAGGCCAGAAATAAAGAAAGAAAGAAAGAGAAATTATAGTTTTGATGCGAAGGGTATTTGGCGCTAATAAGCATTAAGAACAGTTGCGCCACAGCACTTCTAAAAATTACTAGCGATATTACTCAAGCATTTGATGAGGGTTACTCTTGCCCCGCTGTTTTGATAGATATGACAAAGGCGTTTGATAGTCTAAATATAGAACTGTTGTTGGCCAAGTTGCGACATTATAGAATTGATGCAGATGGTTGGTTCGCTGAGTATCTTCACAATAAACAACAGGCTGTCAGGCTCACGGAAAATGGTGAGGTGTTGATATCACAATGGGGGGTTGCCGGTAGTGGAGTTCCGCAGGGATCTATCCTTGGGCCACTTCTCTTTAATATCTTTGCGGCTGATCTTGTAAAACATATTAAAAATACTAAATACCATATGTACGCTGATGATCTACAAATTTATTTGCCCTCACCGGTCATTTGCCTCAATGATACAATTTACTTAATTAATGAGGATCTCACTAGGATCTCACGTTGGGCTTCGAGTAACTCACTATTCATAAATCCAGTTAAATCACAGGCCATTTTGTATTCTCGGTCTGACATTGATCTCTCTCACTTACACGTTAGAATCGGAGGGGAAATCGTGGAATGGGCCAGTGAGGTAAAAAACCTTGGCTTATATATGGATTCAAAATTGTCCTTCAACACTCATATAAATAACATCTGTCAAAAATCTTATTTCAAACTTAAATCCATTTATGAATATCGGAACACCCTTCCTTGTAAGACGAAAAAAATATTAACTGAAAGCTTGATTCTTTCCATACCAAACTACCTTGATATTGTTTATGGGCCTTTTCTTACAAATTACAATAAGTATAGAATACAAAAGGTACAGAACTCCTGCGTTAGGTATGTACAGGGCTTGTCCAGGAGGGATCATGTCAGTCAACATGTTGTTAGCACTTACCAATGCAATATGGCACAGAGGCGGTATGTTCACCTGAGTAGTCTTATTTATAAAGTTATAAAAACTAATGAGCCTCTTTATTTAACTGAACTGATGGTAGTAAGAAGAGACATCCATCAGGTGAACACACGGTTCAGGGACGCAGTCTCTATACCCCGTCATAGAACGGAATTTTTTAAATCATGCTTTTGATATTTGTCAGCAGTTGTATTCAATTCGTTGCCACGTAACTTCAAATTGTTAAGTATGCCTACGTTTAAATTTAAAATCAAAAAATTTGTTTGTGATAATTTATTGTTTCTCTAGTTTTAAGAGTTGTTGTCTTTTCGACATATTTTTTGTCTGGTGGATATTAAAATACGCTATGCGGTACTCTCCACCTTTGTAATCAAAAAAAATTTTTTTTTTGTGCTACAATAAAGATTTTTTATTTAAAAAATGTGTTGATACATTTCAAATAAAAAAAGTTAAAACTCGTCTGAACCACAATATTTTCGTGAAATTATGTTAGTAACCCTCTTGCACTAGATAAGGACAAAAAGGAAAGAAATTCTTATTCTGGACGCCAAGATATTAAATTAAATTCTCTGTCTAAGAGACTTCAAAAATCCCGCTAAACGACATTCTTTAAAATTCAGTATTTCGGTGCATCTAAACATTTATATTTTGTCATTTTTCCAATACTAAAAGTTTTCAAAAAAGTACAAATTTTAAAAGAACTTACTATTGAGCAGATAATATTATTCCTTCATTATATTTTGATATATTTATAATAGTTTATTTATAGTTTACTACTTACTCATAAGTGTTTGTGTTTTTTTAAGGTTTAGGTATTTGTATCTTAATGTTATTTTAAAAAACAAAATCCTTAACAAACAGCTGATATTGTTTGTTAACTGTGCCATACAGTCTGTGCCAATATCGATGACCTATTCTAAGAATCATAAGAACCAAATGAGATTTTATTTTGAAAATTTGGTTGTGGCCGTAAGACTTAAATTTTTACGCTTTTCAAAAATTTTTAATGACGCGGTGTTGCCGGATCATACCGATAGTGACAGCAACATCGGAATTTTAAATGAATTAGTTACTAAACAACTATAATACTTCCAGTTTAACCGTAAATTCATATTTTTGGAAAGACAGTAAAAGAGTAAGATCAGGACACGTAAGCTGTTTTGCTCTAAGACGAACCGTTAGAAAAATAGAAGCTGTCAAAGTACAAAAATGTCATTTTTCAAAAGTCGATATCTCGGAAACTGTTACGTTTAGACTTATTAAAAAAATAATTGCAATTTTAGGTAGATATAGGGTGTTCCATTTTAAAATGTATACATACAGTCGGCACGGGGGGTGTTTAATCATAGAAGGGCATGACAAGGGCCCCATTAATATTGACGTCCACGTCAACTATCTTGCGATCAGTATAGGCGCCATTATAATTATTTTTATTTAATTACAAACAGTGTTATTTGTTACAGGGACTCCTTTTTGGTGTTTGCTAGACATAGTGCCGATAAAAAATGAAAAGAGAGAGGTGGTGCTGTTCTTGGCGTCACACAAAGATATTACGAATACAAAAATGGCGGAGATGTCGGAATGTGAACTATACGATAGTGGTAAGTCCAAACAAAAATTGGCAGATATTATATTAACTATTTTTGTATTATCTTGAAGACATTTCGTTTGTTTTAATATAAAGGAGTTTATTCGGGTCGCAAACGGTAAGATTGTCTATTAACAAAGGTTCACACACCTGCGGGAAATGTATAAACCCCTCGAAGACCCTTCGTGTACTTAATTATCCTTCAATTTCACTCCCTTACGGTGTCGATCACCGACTATATGAATAGATTTTCCGATATCTCTTGCTTAAAAGTATACTAGTTTCCAGCTTAATCAAAGGTTTCATAAACCTATTATAAAGATAGATGGTCAAGTGTACTTAAAAATATACCTGTTTATGATAAATAGAAAGTCAAACAAAGGCAAAATGTCGGTCTTAACTTTTACATTATATGTTTGGGGCAGGGGCGCCAAATCCATGGGGGCGTAGCATTGACATTACAACACAGATGGACCGGCCACGTTCTATCAATCCAATGTGTTGCGCTTGCGGCCAACATTAGTAAGAGAGGTCCGAGAAAGAGAAAAGGCTAGTCAGGGCAAAAGAGCAGGCGGGAATCTCGTTTTTTAAATGCTTACCGACCTCTTTACTTTCCGTTGTTGTGTAAAGACAAAAAATATTAAATAATATGTAGTAGTTATTATATTTATTATTAAATAATGGTTTTAAGAATTATTAACTTTATAAATATGAATGAATTATTATTATTACTATTTAAAAAAGAGAATGAAATTGTTTTCTTGAAAATCATAACAGATGTGAATACTACACAGGAATACCTATTATTATGGTATTGGTATTTCTCTTAAGTCAGCTCCCTTGAGCTTTTACTTCTTTTAAATTTGTTGGTGCTTATTCTTCTACTATACTGGAATTTCTTTGTTGCGATGATCTTCTTGCATTGTTCTGTTTTCTTCATTGATTTGCTTGCTTATTTTCGCTATTTTGTTCCGTGTTGTTTTTTTTTTTTTTTTTTTTTTTTTTTGGTGTTGTATCAGTTTTTTATTTTGGTACTTTTCATGACTTTTTTTTTTGTTTCTCTATTGTTTTTGTTAATCCTTGTTTTTGTTTTTGTTTTTAGGGTGGGAGCCAATCTTTCGGATATTTAAAGTTGTTGTGTAATGTCGATCGTATGTGTGAGTTTTGTATCATTGGATTTGTCGATAAGTCTGTCCTTTCAAAGTATTTAGTTATTAATTTTGTATTGTGTTCCGCAATTGTTTCCATTTTTAGGTCTCTGTGTAATACAGCTGTCGGTACGTGTCTTTGTGCGTTAGTCATAATCCTCATTATTTTGTTTTGTAGTATCTGTAGTTTTTGGTATCTTGTTTTGTTTACGGTGCACCATGTTGGTACACCGTATGTCAGTACAGGTCTAATTATGGTCTTGTAAACTGTTGTCTTTGTCTTTAAATTAAGTTTGCTTTTGGCGCAGAGTAGGGGATACACTGCACCCATTTGTCTGTGTGCTTTTTTAAGTCTAGTCTCAACATTGTCGTTCCAGGACAACTTTTTGTCAAAGACGAGACCAAGATAGCTCGCTTTAGGGCTCCACTCTATGGCTTTTTTATTTACTTTGACTCTTGTTTCTGGCAGTCTTAGTCTCGCCTTTGAGAAAAATATGGCCTGTGTCTTCCCCTCATTAAGTCGCATCTTCCATATATCCAGCCAATTCTGCAGAAGCAGGATATGGCGCTGCAAGCGTAAAACTACTCTCCAGGGCACTCCTGAGGTGGCAGTAATCGCGGTGTCATCAGCGAACAGGTATAGTTGTGTAAATTGATTGTGCGGGATATCCGCTGTGTATATGTTGTATAGGATTGCAGCGAGTGGTGACCCTTGCGGGACCCCAGCTCGTGCAACCCTGGTTTGTGATAGTGTATTGTCTGTTGACACCGCGAATTTTCTGTCCTCAAGGTACGATATAACAACTCTGATTAGAGCGTCTTGCATGCCTAATCTAATTAATTTTAAGACAAGTCCGTCGTGCCAGACCTTATCAAACGCCTTAGAGACGTCGAAAAAGACTGCCCCTGTTGACTGGTGGTGGTTAAACCCTCTGAGTATATTGGTCGCCAGTCTTGTCGTTTGGCGCACCGTGCAATGAGCAGCTCTAAAACCGAACTGCTCTGGTGGTAAAACGTCATTGTTAAATACAAAATCGGTTACCCGATTTAGTATTAGTTTTTCAATGACTTTGCCAAGACAAGATAATAGACTTATTGGTCTATAACTGTCCGCCAACGTCAGATCTTTGCCCGTCTTAGGGATTAGCACCACTTTGGCCCGTTTCCAAGTGTCTGGGAAGCAGCCCTTTTCTATAATGGCTTGGGTTATATCTACAATGTCCATTACTGCGTTTTCTGGCAGGTTTTTGATTGCTTTGTTTTTTATGCCGTCGAAACCGGGCGCCTTTTTTGGATTGATGACCCTCAGTATAGAGCGAACTTCCTCAACAGTGACCCTGGGTAAATTTTGGTCCCCCATATTTACTCTTGGCATTTCTTTAAAAATTTGCACAGTTCTGGTGACCTGTGCGTTTCTTGATACGTTCTTTGATGGAAATTCACTGAACTGTTCGTAGAATGTTTCCGCGAACAGTTCGGCTTTGTCTTGTGGGTCAGTTATTGTTTCGTTAGTATTTTTGTTTTTGAGGTACGAGGTGGGCTTTCGCCCACCTTTCGTAAGATTTTTTGTGAACTTAAAGATGGAGTAGTCTTCTGTTCGAAGACCCTCCATCTTCCTTTTCCAAGTTTCGTTTTGTTTTTCGTCAAGTCTGTGTCTGAGTTCAGTTGTGAGTCTGTTAGCTTCTGTTTTTATTCTCGGATCACCAGTCCTGTATGCCAAACGCAGCATCCTGTTTTTATTTTTAATCTGTTGAGCAAGTTCGCCCTCAATTATTCCTCGTTTCGAAAATCTGGACGTCACTGTCATCGATGACTGTGCCATAGCAGAATTTATGTTGTAGGTAATTGTTTCAACCTCTTTCATTACGTCTTCTTTGGAATCCAACTGACCAGTTCGAGGATGATCAGACATTATCCTTTTGAACATTGGCCAGTTGGTTCTTGTTCTTGACAGAAATCCATGATTTCTGTCCGCGATATTCCCGTATTCCACTATGACTGGTCTGTGATCAGAGGTCAGCTCTGACAGCACTATTGGCTGGGATAGCTGACCTGTGTTCTTGATAACAAAGACGTCCAGTATTTCCGGAAGTGAGCCTACTTGATGATGGGTATGCTCCTCCGGCGGCAAGATTTGATAGTTATAGTCCAGTGACTTGTTATATAGGGTGAGACCTCTCGTGTTTTGACCTCTACAACCCCAAATGCGTTGTTTTGCATTTAGGTCTCCCCCTATAATAATAGAATCATCGCAATCGAAAATTTTTGCCAGACAGTCTCCGTCAAAATTGACAGAGGGGCTGCAGTAGACTGAACCCAATTTTATCCAGCCATTTCTGGTTTTTATTTTTATGAATGTGCCCTCTATATGAGCACAGTTTGATGGGCCTGGCACGGCTTGCGCAATGATGTGCTTTTTGACAAGAACCATGGTTCCGCCCTTCCGCCTATTCTCTCTATCGTGTCGATAGATGGTGTAATTGGGACAGGTGAACCTCTCGCCTTTAAACCAAGTTTCCTGTACAAGAAGCACATCAATGCTGAACCTCTCCAAAAAGTCAATTATTTCAGTTTTTTTACCCTTCATGCCGTTTATGTTTATCGTAGCCAAGCTGAAAAAAGCAATTTCCACTTGTACCGCCATTAACGTGAATTAGACATAAGTGTCGTCATCATGTTTTTAACCTGCTCCTGCATTTTTGTCTGGAACTCGGACAGAAGCGACTGCATGGATTTTTGAAGGATGGCCTGCCATGCCTCTGGTCCGTTTTGTTGTGTGTTTACTGTATTTTTATTATTTTGTTTGTTGGAATTTGTT
Source organism: Polydrusus tereticollis (assembly GCA_963920685.1). NCBI lineage: Eukaryota > Metazoa > Arthropoda > Insecta > Coleoptera > Curculionidae > Polydrusus > Polydrusus tereticollis. The sequence continues at coordinate 143,108,882 of OY987328.1, forward strand.
GGCATTAGCTTTTTGTTGTTTTGGGAACCCCATATAAAGTTCCCAGGGGGGGCTTCGATTACTTTCGCCTCCGTGCCGGGGCCACGGTGCGCAAGTTGCGGTCTTTTGCTGCACTGTTTGAAGTTGGCTGGGTGGTTTTCCCCGCAATTTGCGCACTTCAGTGCGTCAGGTGTCGGACATTCGGTCGCTGCGTGCTGTCCTGCACATCTGACACATTTTTGGTTCGCTGCACATTTGTGCTGTGAGTGACCGAATATCTGGCACCTGTGGCATTGTGTGACTTGTGGCTTTTGCCGCTGGGCCTCGACACGGATGCGAATGCCATCGATGGCCTTGAGCTGATAGATGCCCTTATCGCATTGTGGTAAAATTACAAGGACCAGGGGCATGGCGGTACCATCCGCCCTACTCCATCTAATGACTTTCGTAGGGGTGAATCCCAACTCCCTTAGATCTTCCATGACCTTCTCCTCCGCCCACGACTCCAGAACTCCACGTAGAATTACGTGGAGCTCTTTCTCGTCGGCGAAGGGAAAGGAGTGATGCTGAATTTTTTCATCGACAAGAAATTTAATTATCTTTCGATAATGGACAGGTGTTGGGGGGTGGAGTTTCACCCCTACGGGGATGGTAACGGCATTGCCGAAATCAATATTGTTAGCATTGAGATATCTAGAGACCTTGCTGTATTTGTCTTTTTCTCTCAATATAATGGGGGGTACCCTCACTCTACGCTCTTGTTCGTTTGTGTTTATATTCTCGTTTGTCTGGTTCTTTGTTTGTGTATTTGTCTGTTGTACGTTTGTGTTTTTCGTTTGTGTGTTGTTGTTTGTTGGTTTCTTTGTTGTCTTATGTCTCATCACTTGGATGAAGTCGTCCATTTTGTCTTGATTCGTCGGTAGTTCGGGGAAGTCATTCTTTGTTTGTTTATTTTGCCTTTTGGCTTCAGAATTGGTGAGTGTCTGTGTCGCGTGTCTCTTTCTCTGTTCGTTTATTTGCTTGTATGTCTCGTTTGTTTTTTCGTCTTCCGACGTGTCAGGAAGTGGTGCGTCGTGTATGTCTACCATCGTGATGTCTTCAGTCTCGTCAATTGTTTGTTTTGTATTTGTTTGTCTTTGGTTTATTTCGTCAACTTTTTGGTTAAGTTTATCATGTTCGTTGTTGTTTTGTTGGGGTGTTGTGCTAATAGATTGGCTCTCATACCATTCAATAATCCTCAATAGCCTGTTGTTGCTCTCTACCACTTTGCTCATCTCCATATCCTTTTCTGCCGTCATACGTTTGATGGTTTCGTCCAATTTCCTCTCCCATTTCTCATGCTGTTCTTTCAGCGCTTTTGCCCATCTTTCCTCCTGCAGCTGGGCTTTTTGTTCCATCTCTGCTCGAAGGCTGTTCGGCATCGGTGGTTCATCGCATTCACTTTCACTACTAGCGTCCCTGCCATCAGCGGATGACAGGGATAATTCGCGCTTTTGCCGTCCCCCTGGAGGGATCGGCTGTTTTTCCGGAGTCAGAGATGTGCTCATCTCCTCCCGGTATTCGCTTGATATTACTACTACCTCTCTTCTCTTCTAGATTTCAAATTTTCGATCTGAAAACGCACGTATATTCTCTTTTTGATGTTGACACGTTTTTGGGAATACCTAACTTGGGCTTAGATTAATAGGTTTTAAAAGGTAAAAAGTAAAACGACTAAAAAAAATACAAATATGGTATATTAACTACTTATCCTTACAAGATAACACTTAAAATAAATTTGCATTTTACAAGCCTTTAACTTAATTAATAATCCTAATACCTAGGTACAAAAGCTTTTATGATTCAAGACAAAAATAGGGTTTTACAATAATTACTACTGACTAGTAAACGGAATAGCTTTTGTTAATTTTTGTCGCAACCTATTCGTTATTTCATTTTTTTGGGAATTAATATGATGGAGACATACTGTATCTCATCCATTATCAATCCCCCAACCAATTTTTTTCCATTTCGTTTTTCAATTTCTACTTTAGTTTTTATTGCTCGTAGTGCCTCTGCACTGTATCCTGGGGTACCATCAACAGTGCTATACCATTTTGACAGGGTACGTGGATGGGGTAAAGAATTTTTCCCAAACATTCTTCTGACATAATCATAAGCTGCAGCTGAGTAAAAGTGTAGTGTAAGGGCGAAAGATCTTAATTCGGGATTATATTTGGCGTTTGTTGGTGCTTTAAGATGTCTAAATAGTAACTGCTTCTGTGCTATAGACATGCTCTCCTACAAGATTATAACTTATATAATTATCATGCCTAAATTTCCACAAATAATTATAAACTATGCAAAAATTACTCAAAACTAAATTACTTACCATTGAATTTTACATAATACATAATCAGCAACACTACTATCATGCTTCTAGACTACTTAAAAATAAATTTTACTCACAAAAATAAATAAATTACGAAATAATTATGGTCATGCTTTGCTGGCATTTTCTTTTAACTCACTACCTTTAATACTAATGACTGTGAAGCTGATATTTTTTGCTTGTTCATAAGTTCATCAAGCAAACTATTCAGGCTATTTATTTTCCGTTTTTGCCTTCTGGTTTTGCACGAGTAGTACTTGTTTAGCTTCTTATATTGAGTAACTGTTTTCTTTGCTACTTGCCAAAACCTTTTCCGTCTCTCTACATGGTTTAAATCAGACTCTTTGAAATCGCCAAAAAAATAAGGTTCTCTTCTAGTTCTAAAAAAATTAGAAGAACATATATATTATGGAAATTGTGTTATACATTTTAAGTAACTGTTTACCTTTCTGTACTCGTACTTGGTTTCTCTGAGCTTGAGGTAGATGGTTTGGGATCTTCATCTTTAGAAACAGATGGCTCGGGCATGTTTACATTGTCTGATAAGTCCATTAATTCTGGGTTTTCCTTATTCTCAATATCCATAGGCAGTACAGCATGGTCCTTAGTTGCTAAAAAAATGATTTTCTGCTACTAGAAGTAATTTTCGCTTTTTTTTCTTCCTTTGATACAATTCCAGGTCTACCAAGTAAACACATAACTAAATGAACCACATATAAGTACACATGTTTTACCTAGCTCAGTTGGAGAAACACTCTTAAGATGCCTTTTTAAAACTCTCCGTTTTTTCATTTCTTTCTGCAAATGAGATGGAAAATCAAAAACCGATGGAACTGCGCCATTCTTTAATACTCTGTTGCCATGAACATTTACTTCGTAATCCTCAATAGTAAAATGTTTTTCACAAATTACTGCTGTGTTACTTGGGGTGTAATTTACCCTTCTTATGGCATTTAACCATAATCGGTTTATATTAACATCTTTTGGAAATCTGAAACACATTTTTTTTTTTGTAGTTCTACAACTTGTTATTGTATAATTTTGAAACGTACTTACCAATAAATAAATATAATAAGTACTAAATAAAACTAGGTTTCTTTACTACCTAGGTAAGTACCTACCTGTGAAATTTTAACTTAATTCCTTTTCTTCTCCTCGAAGTACAATTTATCGCTGAACAAGACTCAACCATGTTCAAAACTAATAAAAACCGTAAAATTAATAATTGTCACTACAAACAAGCATGAAATGTTTAGATAATACCAAAAATCGGTTGATGCACACACAATAAACACAGAACAAATGGCGGAATTTCACCTTTCTGCCCGGACTAGCACCATCCTTCTCTTCTATCTCACTCGGGAATCAATCACTGCGCCTAGCGGCCGGTCCATCTGCATGTGTTGTAATGTCAATGGGGCGTAGCCCCCATTGGAATTGAAAAATCTGAACTACGACAAGGCAATTAAAGCCGATTCTCTAACGTTCTATAATTTAACGGTAATCATTTTATACGTTAAACCTTTTTTTACCCTCTATATTTTTCTTGTAAAATTTCTTTAAACGTTTATTATCCTTTTCCGAATAATGCTTTTTGTAAGCTCTACAGCCTCACTGTTGTTTTCGGTATAAAATTGTATTTTAAAATAGTGTTTACAAAAAAGCTAAAAATCATTAATGCCTATGATAGTAAAGTACCCTTACCAACCTCTGGATTTGACCAGAAATCAGTTAATTAATTTATTATTGGAAATTAGGAACACACTCATTAAAATGTTTACGTCTGTAAGGTTAGTTCAGGTTAGTTTTATGTAGCCAAGGTTTAGCTATACGATGCCATACGGACGAGAAATTTTTTAGGGAAGTTTCAAAATAGTTTGGTACACTTTTTATTACCAAAATTTTAATCCATATACAGGATGACTCGGATCTAAATGTACATACATCACCAGGAGATAGTGGACATCTTGGGGGTTCTAAATAATCTATCTTTAGTGGGTCCATCTTTCCTCGTTACTTAGATACAGAGTGTTTTATAAGGTTTGGCTCATTTTTGTTTTTGCCATAATTCTTTTAGCACCCGGTATAAAATGTTCATATTCGGTGGAAATATTTTGAGTAGCTATCGCTTAAAAATGCCGTATGAAAATTTTTTGAAATTCAGGTCCGGACTTTAAAAACAAGACTGATTTCATTTTTTTAAATTCAACACCCTTTATATTATATTTTTGTAAATTTTATTTTTCATTTGAAAAACACATAAAAAGTCGGGAGATCTTGCTGGCCAAGAATGGGGCCTCCCACGACCTATCCATCTGTTGGGATATCTATTGTTTAAAAGTTCGGAAACAATTCTTGCATAATGTGGAGGGGCTCCATCGTGTTGGAAATACATTCCTCTTAAATTAACATTCTCATTTTGGAGAAGATTTGGCAAAATGTTTTCCAAAAAGTGTAAATATTGGTTTCCATCTAATCTTTCTTTAAAGATGTGTGGGCCAATCAATTTACCATTGATTATACCTGCCCAAACATTTATGGAAAATCTATGTTGCGAGTGCGACTGCCTGATAGCATTTGGATTTTCTAGAGACCATAGATGACAATTTCTGGAATTGTTGACTCCATCTCTGGTAAACTGAGCTTCATCGGTCCACAAAGTCCGGTGAATATCTCTTTGGTGCCTCCTAATCCACTGACAAAAAACCAAACGGTTAGCATAATCACCTGGTTCCAACCTTTGTACCTCTTGGATATGATAAGGATATAAGCCTTCATTTTTTATTGTTGAATGGGTTAATTTTTGCGTTATATGCAGACGTCTAGCAATTTTCCTTGTGGATGTTTTTGGATTTTCTTCAATCAAATTTAAAATGTCTTCTTCCTGTTGAACTGGGTGTCTTACAGGCTGATCAATATTATTTTGTGTCGGAAAATGTCCTTGTTCACGAACAAAAGAAAATACATTTGAAAATGTTTGATGGTTTGGACATCTTCTTCCAGGAAACCTTAATTCATACTCTCGAGAAGCGGCTCGCCCGTTACCATCGCAAACCATATACAAATATTATATCAGCGTATTCTTGGTTTAAAAATTGATGGGGCATTTTAAACGAGAAGTAGATGTTTAACAAAAATTTCCTCGTAATGCCCAAAAATCTGACAGGTTACAACTGACAATGACTTATTATGTTTTGTTGCCCCCCAATATTTCGTTGTTCTGAGGTGCCGAGCCATGGAGTCAAATTGAATTGAAAATTTTCAAATTTTAACACGCCGCTATTTAATTACTTTGGTTTATTTCTTATTATTGGTATTATTGTCGTTATAAAAACAGTTATTATTTTGTATGTGTTTCAACATCTAAAGAAGAGCAATTTATTATGGCTGAGCGGCGAGTGCGGGGATTTTGATAAGTATGTCATTAGAATTAGTTTTTTATGTGTTTTTCAAATAAAAAATAAAATTGACAAAAATATGATATACAGGGTGTTGAATTTAAAAAAATGAAATCAGTCTTGTTTTTAAAGTCCGGACCTGAATTTCAAAAAATTTTCATACGGCATTTTGAAGCGATAGCTACTCAAAATATTTTCACCGAATATGAACATTTTATACCGGGTGCTAAAAGAATTATGGCAAAAACAAAAATGAGCCAAACCTTATTAAACACTCTGTATCTAAGTAACGAGGAAAGATGGACCCACTAAAGATAGATTATTTAGAACCCCCAAGATGTCCACTATCTCCTGGTGATGTATGTACATTTAGACCCGAGTCACCCTGTATTTGAACGCATTGAAGAAACTAACGCAACGTTATAAAGTCGAGATGTTAAAAAACAATATTTGTTTAAAGTAATGACCACTTTAAGACATAAGAATATTAGTATAATTTGTGCAGAAATTATCGAAGCTCAAAAACTATTCAATGTTTCTGACCCTCTTCTGTCCTGAGTGCATAAGGCTCCAAGTAGATATGATAACGGATTCTCACTTATATAAATCTTTTGAGGAAACATACAGGCGCTTATATTGCGAAATCGTCGATACGTGCATTGCCTCTCTAAAATCAAGTTTCAACCCAGAAAGGAATGAACATATTTCAAAAATTGAAAGTTGTGCCATAGGAAAAGGAGATGCGGATTTAAGTTCAAGTAATCTTAAAGAGTTTTACGGAAATGACTTCAACATACCAAAATTAACGGTTCACTGGGATATATTTTTACATATCTGTACCTCCAAAAGTGTGATGTTTTATGCTTGTACCTAGAGTTCCTGTTATTTATTTTATTATTTTTTGCATTGTATATTGATTTTACTGTGTGACGTGTTTCTTATTCATCTAACGAAACGTCCGAACGGCATTCAGAAGAGATCAAATATTAGGTTTTAGGGGTATGAGAATCAAAATATGCAATTTAAATTCCAGGTCCGTATTAAAAAAAATGAAGTTGATGATGGACGCCCAAAAATGAAACGTCAGAATCAAGAATTAATTATGTTAACTTGTAGAGGAGAAAAATGGCAATGGAAATGTGACATTAGTTTGAAATAATTTTAATAGATGTGATCAGAAAAAACTAAACACCAACTTGCTAATTTTCATTTTCTTTCCGATATCTCCGAAGGTCTCCGAAATTTTTTCAGCGGCGTTTTATTTAGCATCAAATTTCGGAACTTTGCTCCCATTTAACCGACTTTGTATCCCTAATAGTTTTAGAGATGCCTGTACTTAGCCTTGAATTTGTAACACACTGTATACAAATATTTTGGGTTGTGTTAAAGAAGTACGCAAAATCGTATTCAAAATGGTTTTATTTTTAATAGCAAGAGCATTGCAATTTTAAATATAATATTTTTAATTGGCTATTCTATTTGCTTCGAACCGTAATTTCCGATTATTCTACAGTGTGTCCACGGATAGAGTTCGGAAGAGGAAAAACTTTTTTATTTGTGGGTTTAGAAGAAAAAGTTATTCTTTATAAAAACGTCTGCTTCTGTTGAAACTCCAATTTCGAATACCAAACTTACGATTAGTATACAGGGTACATCAAAAATAACATTTTTAATGATTTTGATTTCGATTTTTTTTTGAAATTATATGAAAATATTTTCAAAACCGTGATTTATTACACCAATTGTGCAAAAAAGTATAATAAACATTTTTCTCAAAGTGGTTAATTTCATCATTTAAACGAAATCCAATAAACTAAAAATGTTGTTTGTGACTAACCATGTTTTAAAACGATTTTTTTTTTGTAGACTAAGAAGAAAAAGTCACTCTTTATAAAAACGTCTGCTTGTGTTGAAACTAAAAACCAAATTTACGATTACTATACAGGGTTAGCCAGAAACAACATTTTTAGTTTTTTGGATTTCGTTTAAAATAAATTTACGTAAACTATTGTTGCTTTCCTACTTAGAATATAATTTTATATCTGGCCGAATAACGATGTTGTTGTAAGAAAACTATTTCTTATTTGTATTTTTATCATTACATGTCATAGGTATTTCTTCATTTTATTTAATCATAAATTATAAAATATTAAAATAAATAACGTTCTATTCGAACGTGGTACCACCAAGTTCAGCGCATAGTTCAACTCGATATCTGAATTCCCGATAACAATTCCTAATTTGCTGTATTGGGATATTTGCAATGACTTCTCTTATTTTTTCTTTCAAGAGATCTAGGTTATTATTGAAATTGGTTTTATACACATGTTGCTTCAGATATCCCCACAAATGGAAGTCCATAATTGTGAGATCGGGACTCCTAGGTGGTCACTCATTTGGATCATACCTTCGAAACCATTTGTTCCCAAACTGATGATTTAGCCGATCACGAACAATTATCGTGGAATGAGCGGGACAGCCGTCTTGTTGGAAATGTAATTTTATTCGATCAGCTAAAGGTATATCTTGCAAGTGATCATAATAAAAAGTGTTCAGAAGATGCAAATAAGTGTGTTGTTATCAATTGTTTTCAATAAATTATGGTCTAATGATTCCATTGTAAGTAATAGCACACTACACGTTAACTTTTTGTGAATACTGTCTTCTAGAGCGGATACGAAAATTAGGATTGTCGCGGCTCCAATAGCGGCAGTTTTGCGAACTAACTACCCCGTTTGTGGTAAACATTGCCTCGTCCGAGAAAATAATATTATTAACAAAACTTCTTTGTCTAAGGATATGTTCCCCTATCAACAAACAAAAATCCAAACGCTTCATGGCGTCATTTTCTTCCAGAAAATGATTAAATTCAGGTTTGTACGGACGAATTTTATTGAATTTTAATATTTTTTCTACTAGAAATTTACTCACATTACCAATTTGAGAAGATCTTTTTCTTAAAGACAATTTGGGAAAATTTCTAACTGAATCCATTGTCATTACAGTTACAGCATCATCTTCATCATACTTTTTTTCTCAGTTTTTTTATTTAAAACACTACCAGTTCTCATGAATTTTATTACAATTTTTTTTAAACCCTTGTCCGTGAGAGAAACAGCAGGCCATATCTCATGGAATTCTCGAAGAACTGCCATATAGCTTTTTTCATGTCCTAAACCATAAGTTTGCACAATATAAATTCTTTGTTCTAACGTTAGCATTTTCTAATTTCACTATTATGCAGTGGCGGCTCGTGGCCATTTGAAGTGGGAGGTCATTGGGAAAAAAATAGCGCCGCAGGCGAAAATTTTTTGGGTGCCACGCCCTTTTTTCAATGATGGTAATTTACCTGCTTTTTAATTAGGAAAAGTAAAAAACACAACACCAATCCTCAAGAAATTAACAAAAACAATCAGGTTCATTATATTATAGGTTAGGTTTTTGTCAGAACGACAGAGAGACAGGATATATATATAGGGATGTATCGTAATATCAATAATATCAAATGGATGATATTTTTCTTTGGACATGTTTTAAAATTTTTTAATTTTTATTCCGATATATCAGAGTATCAATAGAAAAAGTAACTATACAGGTTAGAGGGGTACAACTGGCAACGCCGCATTTTTAAAACTATTTTTAAAGGCTAGAATTTTATGTCTTATATGCATTCTCAAAATTTCAAAAATATATTTCTATTAGTTCTCGAGATACTTCTAATGTGCCATCGAGTTTGGGAGACCCTGTATATAGCGATATATTTTTAACGATGAATGTATGTTCGTCAACGGCACCGCTCGCGCAGTGGTAGCGCAGTGACGCATGACGAAAAATCTGTAACGATATAATATTTTTTCGATATCAGAATCAACATCCCTATAAAGAACTACAGACTGCCGACTGCAGAAATCAACGGTCTTCTGTCTTCTTCCCATTTTCCCATTCATTCTAAAAATTGCAACGTACGTCTAAGCTCAATCAAAAAAAAAAACGGCTGACAGCCGACAAAACCTCTTTTTCTTCGAATTTAATACAAGTGCGAGAGTGATAACATGCTATTTATTCCTCTCTTTACCCCCACAGGCTTTGTTGGGTGACGCTATTTTTCGTGGGCAAGCTCGATTTTGACCTGAAATTTTTGCGGGGACGCATAACAAGTAGCGTTACGTCTAGTTTGTTTTGCTGCGTGTGCATTGCATTAATAAATACGAGGGATATTTTAGAGGTAATAGTATCCGAGCAGTAAAGTTTGGTTGATTGAATCAATTTTAATTTTAAAGTTAAATATTAATATGTTAGGTGGTTGGTGACTTGGCGTGGGAGGTCATTGCCCAAATGCTATTATGCAGATTTATGAGAAAATTATGACACCAATATCAACAATTTGAAAGATGCAAAGTAACTAAAACATTTCATTTATTTAGAACAGGCTACTTGATATTTTATTATTTTAATTTTAGCTTTGAAATTAACCACTTTGAGAAAAATGTTTATTAGACTTTTTTCCACAATTGGTGTAATAAATCACGGTTTTGAAAATATTTTCATATAATTTCAAAAAAAAAATCGAAATCAAAATAATTAAAAATGTTATTTTTGATGTACCCTGTATACTAATCGTAAGTTTGGTATTCGAAATTTTAGTTTCAACAGAAGCAGACGTTTTTACAAAGAATAACTTTTTCTTCTAAACCCACAAATAAAAAAAGTTTTTCCTCTTCCGAACTCTATCCGTGGACACACTGTATAAGGTTTAAATTTAAATTTTATAAATCACCCAATAAGCATCCATAAATTTTCATTTTCGATATTGAATATTGATCCTTGCATGATTTACAGATTGCGAATGTTTAGCACACGGCGAAATACGAAACAAAAGAAATAAAATTCCGTTCAGCTTTTAAGAATGAAAAGACATAAAATGGAAAAACAACATCTCAAAGTTTCGTCGTAAATTCGGAAAATGTCTTCAGAACAGAGTTGCGGAGGATAAATCAAAATCATTAAATGGTTCAATTCCATGGCAGTTTTTTCTTAAGTTGGAAAACTTTTATAACGCATTTCAAGCCTGATATAACGAGTGATTATTAATTATTTTGCTCAAGGGCGGCTGTGACCCAGTATACATAGTGTAGCAGTAGCGCGTAGATTAAATCATAGGGCGAATTTGCAAGAAAGCAGCGTTGTCACGTTGAAAACCCAAAATAATGTTTTTTGACGGTATGTAATATAAAATCCTGAGCTATCTTACTTTGAAAGCCTACTTTATATGGCCGCCTCCTACTTCTAGACACCTTCTGATGTTTCTTCTTACCCTCAGAGACACATTAACCAATTTGCATATTTTGTGAATTAACATAGCCTGATAAATAAAAATAAGCCTCATCGGTAAAAAATGTTTTTTCAAAAGCACCACTATTTTCTTCTTGAAAATTATTTAAAAACCATTCACAAAAATTAAGTCTTTGGGGAACGTCATTGGGAAGGAGTTCATGAATAGCCGTAACACGATAAGGGTATAGATGCAGATCCTTTTTCAAAAGTGTTTGACATGTACTGTAGCATAAATCCGTTTGCTGAATTTGTTGAGATAAATGCCTAATAGAAGTTGAAGGATTATTTTCCATAATTTGTCGCGCTTCTTCAATAACCTTATTCGATCGTTTCGTTGGTCTTCCAGCCCCTTTTTTATGTTGAACAGAACCAGTCTGACGAAATTTATCAATTAGGTATTGTGACCCAGTACGAAAATTATGAAAGGTCACCGCAACATCAGGAAACTCGGTTCGAAATTCATCAAAGCAGTCATGCATAGAGTAATTCCACACACCGCCTATTTTGTTTCCATTTCTAAAAAAACTTTCAACAATAAAAATTTTTTGTGCTTCACTAAACATTTTTACTGTAGAACTTTCAATCCGGCAACAAAGCTTCACCAAAACTTGATACGTGAAAAATAAAAAATTAAATCATATCCTGCAAATAGCACTTTATAATAGTCAAAAGACGACTCCCCGGAGAAATATTAGTTAAACCAATAGTAACCTACCTTCAAATAACTGCAAAAATTACAAAATTTCTCCAAATTTTAAACTTTAGAAATACACAAATTCAAATAAGACGTAAATGTCTTAAAACATTAATGTCATCTTATCTACGCAGTACGGCCATGATGCTTTTAAAATGCATGGCCTCCCTTGAGCAAAATAATTAAAAATCACTCGTTATTTCTAATGGAACCGTATTGATCCCAGAACATAATTCAAAAAGTTATATTTGCTATCTACCTGATGTTTTCTATCTAGTTTGTATTTCGTATAATAAACGCATTTCCCTATACCTTAATAGCCCTTGGGCGAGGAAACAGACATTTCTGTAAATGGGACCGCAAACTTGATTAATACCAATCCTGCCTGAAGGTCTTCGAAACTCCATTGAACTATATATTTATCCTTAACCAAATTAATTCAAATTCCACCATGTACAATGTGATTCACTGTTAATTAGCTGTGTTTTACCTTTAGGTGCAGAAACTCAACGTATACATACAGGGTTATCTCTAATAAATGCGCCATAGAGTAACCATGGATTCTACATATGAAAATAATAGGTTTGAACTAAATATGTCTTAGTAAAATGTTGGTCGTTAATGAGATACAGGGTGCTAAATTTAATTTCTAAATTAATTTTCTTTTTCATAGCTTAAGCTGTTTTTGAGATATAAACATGAAAATTTGTAATTGGGGGTTTTTCAGGGCGAATAACATGAATCTAAAGCTATTTTCAAATAACTTGTAGAGAACGCTAGTTACACCCTACACGGCCACTACTAAATATTTTTCAAAGACTGTATGGTCATTAGGACGAAACTGGGTAATTTCGTCCTCAGAGTCACATTGGACGTCCCAAGGTAATCACTGTGGCTTAAGAGGAGTAAATTTTAGTGCGAGTTGATGACAGTTCGAAGATAAGTACCAAATATTTAGTGAATGTTACTGATGTTAAGAAATCTCAGGTTTAAATAGAAATAAAGGTCTGTCTTTACCACCAAAATACGTTTATTTACCCCTCTAGGGTGGAAGTTAAGGGTTAGGGAGAATACATGAGAGTAAATGTTAAATTAAATTTCTTAATGTAGACGTTGTACTAGTTTCGACTTTAGTGAAAGTCATCATCAGCAACTCAGTAATAAGAAATTTCTTTTTAGACTATGATCAAGACAAGTGGGTAAGAAAGTGGTTCAACAATATAAAATCTTAACCTGTCATTAGCCAATGGATTCGACAGCAGTTTATCATGGATACCATGCTACTTCATACAATAGGGGAAATATTTTTGGAAATATTTTTGGAGTAATTGGTATTAAATCCGAAAGTCATACTAGATTATTAACAGATGTGCAGTACAATATTAATGTCAAAGACACTAAGTGAAATATATTACTGATACACGTGCTACTCAGAGATTATAGGATTAATCAATTAATTTTATGAAATTTTAATTAAGTTATGTGGAGACATAATTTGGTGGTTTTTAGAAAAAGTCAATAGAAATAAAATAAATTATTATTCTCAAAAAAACACATAAAACGTACTGGAGTTATGACGTGAAATTTGGAATTTGTCTGAAAAGAAAGAAAATTCACAATTCAGTAATTGAAGATTAAGATTTAAAACATAAGGTATCACTATAAATTAGTTTGTTTTTTCTCTGTATAGTAAATTTATTAATACTGTACTCACCACATTGTCAACATTCCATTTTAAAAAACCACCAAATTATGTCTCCACATAACTTAATTAAAATTTCATAAAATTAATTGATTAATCCTATAATCTCTGAGTAGCACGTGTATCAGTAATATATTTCACTTAGTGTCTTTGACATTAATATTGTACTGCACATCTGTTAATAATCTAGTATGACTTTCGGATTTAATACCAATTACTCCAAAAATATTTCCCCTATTGTATGAAGTAGCATGGTATCCATGATAAACTGCTGTCGAATCCATTGGCTAATGACAGGTTAAGATTTTATATTGTTGAACCACTTTCTTACCCACTTGTCTTGATCATAGTCTAAAAAGAAATTTCTTATTACTGAGTTGCTGATGATGACTTTCACTAAAGTCGAAACTAGTACAACGTCTACATTAAGAAATTTAATTTAACATTTACTCTCATGTATTCTCCCTAACCCTTAACTTCCACCCTAGAGGGGTAAATAAACGTATTTTGGTGGTAAAGACAGACCTTTATTTCTATTCATAAACTCGCCACAGAAAATGGACTACTTCTTGAATCAGGTTTAAATGTTTTACACAAAGAAAAATTATATCCATATTATTTTAATCTTGTCGAAAATTCACTACCATATGGTTAACACGCAAGCTCTGCGAGTTTCTATTACATAATCAAAGTCAAGATCCAATGTTCATCAATAAAATCCTTTTTACGGGCAAAGCGACCTTTACCAGACGTGGTGTGCTTAACTGGGGAAACAACCATGCTTGAGAACTGGAAAATTCACACTTAACGGGAGAACGCTATTTTAAAAATGAATTTTCTGTAAACATTTGGCGTGGTATAATAAGCGATGTTATCATTGAACCTTTTAAATCACCTGCCAGGCTGAATAATCAACAGTATTTTCCGTTTTTGGATAATGATTTAGTAAATTTACTTCATGATATTCCTTTAAATTTAAGACACGATGGTGCACCGCCACATTTTTCACTTGCAATTCGTAATTGTCCTAACCAGCGGCTTCCTAATAGATGGTTTGGCCGTGGTACTAATTTTGCATGGCCACCTCGTAGCCCCGACCTAAATCCCTTACATTTTTTTCTTTTGGGGTTATATAAAGTCTTTAGTGTATAAAATAAAGATTCAGACACGCGATCAACTATTCCAAAGGATTCAGGAGGCAGCCAACATAATTAAAAATATCCAGAGAACTTTATTTAAAGTAAGGCGCTATTTTCACATTTGTTGAAATGATTTTGATTCATAGTTTTTGTTACATTTTTATCTAATTTTTCGTCAAAACTGAATAATTATTTTTGTTGGTATTAAAAAACTTCCATGCAATGTTTTTCAAAAATACAAATATCCCAGAAACGGATTGTTTTAATAAAACAAATGAAGTATACCTTTTTTCTTTAGAAATGACCATTCTATTATAAATTTTACTCAGAATCCCAAAAAATTTTGGGCGTGATGTAATGGACGTGTAGGATGTTACTAGCACGCTCTACCAGTTATTTGAAAAACGGGGATAGATTCATGTTACTCGCCCTGAAAAATCCCTAATTACCAATTTTCATGTTTATATTTCAAAAACAGCTATAAAAAAAAGAATTAATTTACAAATTAAACTTTAACACCCTGTATCTCATCAACGACCAATATTTTAATGAGGCATGTTTAGCTTAAACCTATTATTTTCATCTATTGAAACCGTGACCACCCTGTATAACTATGACATTTAAAACCTCTCAAAACTGATTGAAATATTTTTCGTTTACATACTCTCAAATTACACCGGTCTACATTAAGCAATTTTATGAAATTTTTCATATGCCTGACCTATTCACAGCTTCACAAAGGTCCAATTTGCATTGCCTTCAGCATTCAATTCTGGCTATTTGGCATTCAGAACAGAAAAATGCTTTTCACGGCAATTAAATTAAAAAAAAAACTAGACGCCAGAACTGTTTCGTACGCCACAGCTTTTTAACGAATTCATAGTATTACTACTGACTATATCTGGCCAAATGCCATTAAAAAAAAATAGTTTCAATACTAAAGTTGCTGATCTGGCCACAACTTTGTATCAAGGTTAGTCGATGTATAAATTTAAAATGACGGACCTTTAATATATTGGTAAGTTTGCAAATATGACCATTTGGGAATGCTATAGCGATATCATATATGCGATGTTCTGAAAAGTATGCCAAGGTCTCTACGTTGTGGTAATGATAATAGCAATTATTGAACTTTCAAACTTATACGTGAACCGTGACTATTTATAGGTAATAAAATGTTATTTCTAAAATTCAGGTTGGTTTTAATGTAGAAAAATATTGTTTGTAAACAAGAAATGAGCATTTGGTTACAACCGACCACAAATCGCATTAAAAATTAAGCGTGTCAAGGACTCATTCAATGTTTATTTGCAACATGTCTGATTCGCACAAACTTTAATCATATCAAACATTATCTTACTCACGTTTGCAAATAAGCATTTCTATTTAAATCTGAAGCAAAACAATTATTTTTCCAATTATGGGAGATAATTTAAAGTTACATTGCCACACAGCTTAAAAAAACTATGATCAAAAAATAATTATAATTACTTTTACTAGAGTTTCTTCTATTTCCTAAAATACAAGGGAGTTTTTAGCTTTTCATGAAAAAACAGACAATTGTTATTAAGTTGTGTGAAGCAATATTTTCTTGTGCATGACACACACTTATTAAAATTTTATTATTTGTACTCAATCATGTACATATTTCGACTTTCAAAAAGAATAACTTTTCCTATGCCCTATAGCTAATACTTTGCTTATCTGTCTGTCAGTGTTAAATAACTAAAATACAACAAATTTTTTAATGATTAAAGTGTTATTAAGCTATATCCTTATAACAACAAGCACTATTTTCCACTGTCTCGCATCAATTACTAATTATGTCTTAGATTTATCGTTCAGGTTGATTAGTTTAATAAAACAAATTTAATCAAAAGCCATTCAACATAATTAAGATAAAATTAATTGTTTATGCTAATGACGAACAGTTCCGCGTTCCCTCTACAAGTTCTACTATTAAAGCCGGTATTTAGTTGGATAATTATTAATTCAAAACAGTGAACTTTCGAGTTTCATAAAGTTGCAATAAGAAACAGTGAGGTAGTACATCAAACAGATCGGTAAACCCTTTATTAAACGGAACATGAAGTTGTTGTACTTAATTTACTACGGTATGATATTCAAATTTTTCTTTTTTGTTATGAAAAGGGATCGGTACGATGACTTATATTAACCAGGAAAATGTTAACTATATTGGCCTGTAGTCTATTGAGCAGGTACAACTTTACAAAAAAGGCAATATAACATAGAGAATAAGGTAAAAAACAAGAATGTGAAATAAATACAAAAATAAGGTTAATAAAAGAAGCGATTTTTTAGAACTGCCTGTATAATTGAAATACCCATTTCTGCAAAGATTGATATCGAACCCTTAAACTTTAGTTTTCAGAGAGACAAACTGTGTACGAAGTCTTGCCGAGTGGAAGTACTAACTAACTGTCTTTTACCGCCCACTTTAACTTTGAAATTCTACAAGGTTCTGTTGAGTACTTTGGTACCGCCTCTACCCTTGCTGAAAATAGGGCAACCAATTAAAGTGCGTGACGTCACTCACCCAATTTATAGTATTGGCCAAAAAATCCGTCAGCCATGCCTGCTTTGGACAACAAGGAGAATGAATAAATTGTCTTAGGAAGGGTACGTGGGAATATCCTAAACCTTATTAAGAATGAAACCCATAAAATTATTTATTATTGATATAAAAATCAAAGGCATTGTACAGACATACCTAATTACTTTCTAATAATTTGAATTTAAGTAATGTCACGTACAGGTATGTCGACAAAGGGGTCTTATTCAGCTAATCCGGTGGAAAACTTATAAAACCACAAATTATCGAAATTATCTTTCGCCGACCAATGGGTAAATACAAAAAAGGGCAACCTATTGTTCCTAAGAGGGTACAATAAAGCCGGTATTTGTTTTTTGTTAGTCATCTATTATTGTCCCGATAATACAATTTATATTTAATTTAAAAAGAAATATTATGGGTGAAAAAAAACGCGTCGTGGTAAAACGTTGATGTTTTAACAAACTGTTTTTTGGGTTTTTAGGTTAGTTCAGGTTTTGTCAAATGGGACCTGTCACATACGTTACGTGCAGGAGTTAGTGGCAAAATTTTGTGAAACATGATCGGTGCTAAACAAAAAAAGAAATATTGAAAACCCTGTAAGAAATTAGACGTATGTAGACATTGCAATTAAACTCTCGGTTGGTATGAGGAAAATGTCAAAAGTGTCAGGCGTGTACATACATCCAGAGAATTTTTAACGCGCATAAAGCTGGATTTATAAACTCGAAAAGTTGGTGAGGTTGAAGTTATGATCAAGTTTGTGAGGTTAGATATTCCGAACTCCGAGCATAAAAATTGGTTATCTCGAACTACCCGGGAAGTTTTCGAACTTTACATGAGCTTTACATGAACAACATGAACGAGTGTATAAATGGAACTGAGTGTTCCCTTTAGTTTAAATTAAACTCCTATTTCCAACACCAACTGAACCTCAACCTCGCCAACTTTTCGAGTTTATAAATCCAGCTTTAATGTCATCACTTGTTCATGAAGTTAAAGAAGACAGTTACGAGTTAATGAGTGAAATAATTATTCGCGATCCACATGCTGTTCTTAACATTTATTATTTACCATCTATCGGCAAAATGCTTGCACAAGGTATTGATATTTAAAGGTGTCGTCTTTTTTATTAAAAAAAAAGATTGGAATAATGTTATCGATTTTTTTTAATGACAACCCTGGTTTTTAATTTACTATATTATTATTTAAACAGCATATTAAGTTCCACATAACTGCCAATTTTCAAGTTTTTATTCCTTGTCATTTATAAGATATGAAACAAGAATAAATTTTATCTACTTTAAACTAAAAACAAAAACATTCAGTAAAAAAGGTAGTATCCGTCGTTTGATTACTTTTTTGTGTCAGTTTAAAGGAACATCTTTTGACATTTCCTAACAGAATTATCGTAGTTAAAGATTGGTACGCGACACATTGAACTTGAACGCGTGGGCTTTTATTTTGTCTTTTGCTGAAAGTAAGTTATTTTAAAAAATCGGTCATTGTAATGCCTAACTTTACTGAGAAACACAAAATTGAAATTTTAATGATAATTTGATACGGAGATAGGAGAAAAATACAAAATAAACTTCTTCATTCATTCAGAGAGAAATATCCCGATTTAGCACCC
This sequence comes from Polydrusus tereticollis, assembly GCA_963920685.1. Classification (NCBI taxonomy): domain Eukaryota; kingdom Metazoa; phylum Arthropoda; class Insecta; order Coleoptera; family Curculionidae; genus Polydrusus; species Polydrusus tereticollis. The sequence continues at coordinate 143,127,704 of OY987328.1, forward strand.
ATATCCTAGGGTACAGTAAGCAAGATTAAAAGCAGTTTCGAGAAAATGGGCATGTTTGAAAGACAAATATTCATCGATAGAGTATGCTTAACGAAGAGGTCAAAGTATATGTACTATTAGGTATTTAAGAAACCCCTAATATTTCCACCAGGCAGCTAGCTACCAAACACGAAATAAGTCAATCTGCAGTAGTAAAAGTTCTTCATGCGCATAAATTTCATCCTTACACAATGACAATTCTTTAGGAATTAACAGAAGATGATCCTGATAGGAGACTCCACTTCTACGAGCTAATAATGTCTTTGTCCGTAAGTACAGTCTACTTCTGCTGTTGATGAGAAAGTAGATGGCCCTGACTTGAACATTTGCTTTTTTCAAGCGTTGGTCTGCGTTGCTAACGTTCATGTTAAATAGTAACGTAAACCGGCAAAATTGTTATTGGATAGACGATAATTCACACTGGATGAGGTAAGACCTCACTCAACACCCAGAAAAACTGAATGTTTGGACAGATACTATATCAATGGGGCACGATATTTAAAATTCTTGCAGGAAGAACTAGTTCCGAATTTGGCTCTCTGTTTCCTAATCCTGTCGACTTTGATGGCCCGAATAGAAGCATCTGGTTTCAACAAGATGGTGCGCCTCCCCATTTTGCAAGAACTGTCTGTGAATATCTGGATGCAGAATTTCCAGGCAGTTGGATTGGTAAAAGGGGACCCATTAAATGGTCACCCAGGTCTCCAGACCTTAGTCCCATAGACTACCTTTCATGGGGGTACTTGAAAAGCAAAGTTTTTAAGACGAAACCAGCAAATGTTGAGCCGAGTTGAAAGCACGAATAAGACATTACTGTAGGTTAATTTTTTCCGAAGTTATTAGAAATGTTGAAAACTAGTTTTTCTTCCGTTCAGGATATTGCGAAATAATGAATTGACCACATTTTGAGCATTTATTAACATAAACAATTTTTAAATAGGAGCAGAAGTATTTTATGTTTCCAGTAAATCAAATTAATTTTTGTTTCATATCTTATAGATGACAAGGAATAAAAATTTGAAATTTGGCAGTTATGTGTAACCTAATATGCTGTTGAAAATAGTAAATGGAAAAAAAAAGTTCGATGATGTCATAGCTCTAATTTAGGACACACTGTAACGATATTTTTAAGTAAAAAATACCACACCTTAAGTATTAATACCCGTCACCGAGCATTTTTCCAAAAAACCATACTGGACTTACTGAATTGATTAAAGTTTATGTGTGGAGTCAAATTTTTGAGGATCGTATTTTCTAACTGAAAACTAGTAAAACGTACCAATAGAGTTACTACAAACCACTATGTTTGCGAACAGTGCCATTATTATTGCATGGGGGTTGGAGGTGGATAATTTTTAAATTTATTTGATTGGAAAAACTGGTGCGCAATTTCGTTGCTTTCATATTTTATTTTTTTAGGGGCTCATTTCTTAGGGAAAGTTCCGTATCACGCCTTGCAGAAAGCACACGGTCTCCTCGCGGCATTTCGTGCGGTTTTAGTTGATTTTATGGTATTCAAGCCATGTAATAGTTTGGAAAATTCGCGGTATTGTATCCCGAAGGTTTAACTAATGTGATTATTACACCCCAACTCAAGTTCCGCTTATCTGTTGAAATAACGTGGTCAATTCGCGGTGGATGCCCGAAGGTAGAATAACGTAGTTATTATACCACGAGACGAGTCCTGTTTATCTATTTTAAAAAGCAAGTTCATAGATACGATAAATTCTCGAAGGTTTAAGAATACAGTAGTGTATCCCGATAGTATTGTTTGTTTAGTGATGTAATGTTAGTGATGTAAAAATGTATAGCTGTTTTAATGCAGCAAGTAGTTACTATACTAAATTGTAAAAGTAAAAAGCATTTGCTGCTACGCAGAATGGATGTGAAGATGAGTAAATGAAATACCAGAGGTAAATAGATATATTTTGCGTGAAAAAAAAGCCTTTTATTTCAACTGACATATTTTGAACCAAGCAACCTATGGAAATACAGTAAACAATTTATGTTTGGCCTCAGCTAAAAACCGACGGGTGGGGAGGGCATGAAAAAACTTTTAAAAGACTCTCTGTAATTAAAGTTCTTTGATTTATTCCTTTAAAAAGAATACACTTGGGCGGAAAGATTTCCCTGTATGTCCCGTGTGGCGTCGCACTACCCGATATATTATGTTACATAGTGGGGACTTTTAACAAACACTCATTTTAGCATTTCACTTTCCTTTTGAGGAATATTTAAAGTAAAAAGTCTTCATTAACTTCATTCAAACTTAGTCTAGGAACATTCTCACACTGCCTTATAGTTTTCCGTTACTCTTTGGTATCCGCAGCGGCCGTTTTGGGCGCACGCTTTCGGGGCTCCGCTGACTCTTACCTGCTTGCAGACAAGGCCAATGGGGATCTGGACGATCCAGAAGCGCCGCCCGCCAACTATGGAAGACGAAGGTCCAGAGCTGTGCTGTATCAGCTCAGCGGCCACTACAAACCAGATAAAATGAAGACGAAGCTGAAGCTCAACAACGTAAGTACTTCATATTAACAATTTTTAAGATATTTTTTCTATAACTATACGACGAGTCATTGTTTTACAAATCGTAAATTCATTACTGTTTTGAATGCATATTTTCCCAAATACAGGCTGTGCAGGTAAGCGTAGTTCTCAGGCATATTACAAAGAGTATAAGTCGTAAATTCTAAGAAATTTATACACTTTAAAGAATCAAATCAGTACGGGTTTATGCCTGGTTGTAGGAGGACGCAGCCTTGTATAGTTTAACATCGAAAATTACTAATCATCTAAATAATGGTTAAAAATGTGCCACAATCTTTATAGACCTGGCAAAGGCATTTGACACGGTTCCCTATGATAAGCTCCTTGATATACTATGGCACTATGGAGTCCGGAGAACCGTATTGAGACTGTTTCAAAATTAACTTGCAGAGAGATATCAAGTTGTGAAAATCAATAGTGTAATAATCACTTGATGTTGGCGGCTCAATCATCTCTTATGCTGTGACGATATAGTGCTGGTTTTCAGTGGTGACACCTGATTAACGGTGAGAGACAAAATGACCAACTGTTAATTTAAATTTAAAACAATTTTTCTTTACACCTATATTATTCATTTTTAAAGGAGAATATTATGGCTCACTACATCAAAGGCTTTACGAAAATCTAAAAATAAACATCTAATAATATTTTTCTTATCCAGTTCGCCATGAATAAATTCTAATAATTCTATAGCTATTTCCATATTTATTTTCTTTTGAAACCCATGTTGGTTCTCGCTAATATAATGTATGCTATTTAAAAAGCATAATAGCCCTTCATGCAGAATTGTATCGAAAACTCTTGATAATATTGTAAAACAGAAATAGGTCTGTAATTATTTACATCACTTTCATCACCAGATTTATATTCTGGAGTAATTCTAGCATCACTGGAACGACCTTCCTAAGGCCGTGTCCCTAACGAGTATAATCTGCAAAGATTCAAGACCAACGTGAATCGTTATCATACGCACCGCTCTCAGAGCGCCATAAAGAAGTAATCCTGCAGTGCTGTGCCTTATCATAAAAAAAAATTTTAATTCTATTGACAATATTCCAGATTCGATGAATTTATTAATTAATAGAACTATACCGGGCGATGCATGACTTAGTTGAACATAGGAAATCTCATGTAAATTTTGAGGGGGCTAAATATTGGCTCCCCTGTACATTTTAGAGAAAAATTGCATTATAATTTTTTGAAGAGACCGATATAATAAACCCATATGCTAAGTTTGAATAAATTTTAATAAGCCAATCCTAACTTATTCAATTAAATATGATGGCAAATATACGAAATTTTCATAGTTTAGGTAATACAGCAAACACCAGCAGATTACTATTTGGCACTGACAAAACGAAAAGTAGCGTCAGTGACAACATTTTCATTAAAGGCGCTTTAATTTTATAGCTAAATATGAGCTATGTTAAAATTTATATCTGTTAAATTGATAATTATTATAAATTGATTATTTTCAGATATTTTAATTACGGTTTCGAAATATTGTTGTGGTCCGAGTCCGGGACTTCTTGAACACGGTATAATAATATAATAGCTAAAGCAGAAAAGAGAAGAACGTTGGAAATTATTTTAAGTTTTAGGATTGCCGTCAGAGGGTGTAACTGCTGAGACAAAACGAAATGATACATCATAAAGATTTTAGAAAAATGAAATTAGACACAAGAGATAAGATAATTGCGAGAATTTCTTTATAATTTGTCTGTGGTATTTGTATCCAAATATCTAATACATTATTGAAAATATATAAGCAAGCCATAAAACTTAAGAACTGTTTTTAAAAACAATTTATTTATTTTTAAATCCAGCTTCACTAACCATTGGAAGATTATGAATAAACATCTTGAATTACAAATATCCATTAAAGCTATCCCATGTTTTATTGCGCATAAACTTTTATTATGAAGCATGTTCTATTATGGGTTTTGAAGAGACCATAAAATACCGATCATCTCATAAAATATTTTAATAATAATATTGATAAAGGATAGATGCGGTATATTACTTTTGGGCCATTAAAACTCTACGAAGACATTAATTTTCATTATATATTAATTAACCCTTCGGTAAAACCATAGATGAAAATAATGCTTTATTTCTGGGAAGGAGGGGTAGTTATTCACTCATATAAGAATATTTATATATTATATTAATATACAGGGTGATTCAAAAGTACTTCGACAAACTTCGGGAGGTAATTGCCGGCAATATTTCAAGATGAAAAGTTCTTATAAACAGTGGTCCCTGGCGACTTCGTTACGGAGATACAGGGTGTTGAAATGTTAGAAGGAATGGTAATAATTTTTAAATAACTCCTTAACGAGTAATTTTTTTTTTATGAAATTTGGTGAATTAAATAAGCATCTCAGGACACTTATTTTCAAAGTAAAACACATTCGTAAATTTAACCAGTGGCGTCGGTACAAAATGCGGCTATCATATTTTTTGTGGAAACTATGCCTAACCTAACCACACCACTGACTTATTTGATTTTAACTTTTTTTTTATGAATCCCCCATTCAATTACAACAAAAAAGTTCACGTGTGTTATTTTGCTACGAGGGCCAGTTTAATGTCAAATGATTATTTTATTTGACTATACACAAATATTAAAAAATATGTTTTAAATAATTGATCAAACACTCAAATATTAATTTAAGTATATTAACTAAGATCTATACATACTTACAATAAACAAATATGTAGGTATATGCCAAAGGAAGGCATCTGAGGATGCCTATTTAAGTATAACATGTTCTCAGTGACATGCATATTTATTTATTAGTATGAATAGTATGTTATTTTCTAATATTTTCTATTTTGACAAGGCGGCTTTGGAAATACTTTTTTGATATTTTGTATTTTGATAAGGCGGCTTTGGAAATGCATTTGTCGTGAATTAAAACATATTTGACAGTTAGTTGCTTATGTGGTTTATTTCTCAGTTTTGTCATTTTCATTGAATATTAATAGTATTGTTTAAAAGGTATGGATTACTTAAGAAATAATGCGCATTTAGCTGACATGCATTTTGTATATGGCCTTGCCGATGGAAATGCACGAGCAGCTAGACGAATCTATCAAGAGCGATATCCTAACAGAGTACTGCCTGCTGCTGAAACATTTTCAAATCTTCACCGACGTTTAGCTGAAACAGGGAGTTTTGCGAGGTCACGTGACATTCCTGGAAGACCGCGAACAGCCCGAACTCCAGAATTAGAAGAAGCTGTTTTAAATGCTGTAGTGGAAAATCCAGATACAAGCACTCGAATAATTGCTGATGCTCTCAATTCCACCCAAGCCACAGTTTGGAGAATTCTGCACGATGAGCAGTTGTATCCGTACCATATTCAAAGGGTACAAGCTCTTTTACCCAGGGACTTTCCTCAGCGCATTAATTTGTGTCAGTGGTTTTTGGAAAAATTTGCTGAAAATCCCCAATTTTTAAATTATGTACTTTTTACGGACGAGGCAAATTTTTCTCAGAGTGCGATTACAAACTTTCACAATAACCATATCTGGTCTTTGGAAAATCCCCACGCCGTTAGTGAACGAAATTTTCAATACCAATTTTCATTAAACGTGTGGGGGGGAATAGTTGGCGATTACTTAATAGGACCTTTTTTTCTTCCACTTCGGCTTAATGGCGAGACGTACCGACATTTTTTGGAAAATGAACTTCCTCCCTTACTGGATGATGTGCCCTTAGAAACTCGAAGACGTATATGGTTTATGCATGACGGAGCTCCCGCCCATTTCAGCATAGTGGCCAGGACCCATCTTAATCAAATTTATCCAAATCGATGGATAGGTAGGGGAGTTGAGGAAGGAAATCAACCGTGGCCACCAAGGTCCCCAGATTTAAATCCTCTTGATTTTTATTTGTGGGGACATTTGAAGTCAATCGTTTACAAGACGCCAGTCGAAAATGCAGAAGTGCTAAGAAACCGAATAATCGATGGTTTTGAGGCAATAAGAAACAGACCAGATATCTTAGCACGCGTACGAGATTCCATGCAAAGGAGATTGGATGCCTGCATCTTGGCTGAAGGTGGACATTTTGAACAATTTATTTAAAAATCATTTAATTTTTGCAACGCACTTATTTAATTATAATTAAATTAAATGTTATACCTTACACCTTGCATAATAAATCTTTGAATTTAAAACATATTTTTTAATATTTGTGTATAGTCAAATAAAATAATCATTTGACATTAAACTGGCCCTCGTAGCAAAATAACACACGTGAACTTTTTTGTTGTAATTGAATGGGGGATTCATAAAAAAAAAGTTAAAATCAAATAAGTCAGTGGTGTGGTTAGGTTAGGCATAGTTTTCACAAAAAATATGATAGCCACATTTTGTACCGACGCCACTGGTTAAATTTACGAATGTGTTTTACTTTGAAAATAAGTGTCCTGAGATGCTTATTTATTTAAAAATTATTACCATTCCTTCTAACATTTCAACACCCTGTATCTCCGTAACGAAGTCGCCAGGGACCACTGTTTATAAGAACTTTTCATCTTGAAATATTGCCGGCAATTACCTCCCGAAGTTTGTCGAAGTACTTTTGAATCACCCTGTATATGCGAGAGATTTCCCACATTCTCCCTGTACACTAGTGGATAAAGTTAACGTATATGAAACAAATTTCCAGATTTTTAGCTATTATAATTTCAGAGTTTCAGCTAGATTTAAAAAAAATTTCATTTTTTTTCAAATTAGTTCAAAAATTAATAGTAAATATTCGATTGAAGTAGCCGTTACTTGATGAAGATCCATTATAAACTAGTTAAATAATACAACAATGTGTATAAATCTTCACTAAATAATTTATTGTACCATGACAATTGTTTCGACAACACAGTGTCTTCTTCGGATGGAGAAATCAAATTGTCTAATAAAAATGGTTCTACTTAAATATAAAACTTAATCTTAATCTCTTTACATAACCTATTAGTTTAATGGTATTTTTACAATACAATTATAAACAAATCTACATAAACCTATTTTACTATATTAGAAGGGTGTAATATCAGACAATTACAGTTATTTATTATTGATGGGAAAACCAAACATTATAGATTTAAATTTAACAATGGGGATCTATTCAAGTCCAACTGGTCATTAAGCAATATATTTAGGTTTTTGTGTTTATTAATTTCCATACTTTCTAAGAAATTCAGTTTTAAAGATTTATTTTCTAGATGTAAAATTTCAAAGTTGTCATCAAAATTATGTTGTTCATCGTTTAAATGTACGGCATAATGAGAATTGGTATGTTTTTTGTTGTAACTCGTTTTGTGTTCTTTAATTCTTTTTTCAAAAGTTCTACCCGTTTGACCTATATATATTTTTGGACAACTTCCACACTTTAGTTTATAAACTCCACTTTTATGTTCTTTTTTGATTTTCGTCTTATTGTTTTTAATAAATTTACCTAATTTATTATTAGTTTTATAGGCAATTTTAAAATTTTGATTCTTTAGGTGTATTTTAATTTTGTCGGTAAGTTTTCCTGTATAGGTAAGGGTTTTATAACTTAGGTTGGATTCTGGTTGTACTATTGGATAAACTAAACTGATTGCTTTATTAAATTGTTTTTTATTGACTAATTGGTCTATTAAATTAGGCGGATACCCATTATTTACTGCAAGTTGTTTAATTATGTTCAGTTCTTTAAAATAATTATCTTCAGATAAAGGTGTATTAACAAGTCTATGGACAAACGAATTATATGCCGACATTTTGTGCGAGTATGGATGACTAGATTTATTGTGTATTGTAATATCCGTATGAGAAGGTTTGTGGTATATTGCAAAGTCATGTTTATTGTTTTTTGTTGTTATGGTCAAATCTAGAAAATTTATTGTTTTATCTTTTTCTATTTCTAGAGTAAATTTTATGTTACGATGTAAATTATTGATAAAGTTAACAAAGGTTTGAAGTTAACGATCTGTACCAACAAAACAAGCTAAAATATCATCCACATATCTATACCAGTACAAGAATTTACTGTCAAGATTATTTGGATGAATCTTACTTTCAAGATCGTTCATAAAAATTTCTGCTAACAGTGGACTTAAAGGGTTCCCCATTATTAATCCTTCACTAGATACATATATATTGCCATTAAATTCAAAATAATTTTGGTCTAAACAAACCGAAAGGGTTTCAAGTATTTCTTGTTGTATAATAGGATTAGTTTTGTTTCTGATCAGTAAGTTTTCTACTAAATCTATAACTTCATTAGGTGGTATACTAGGAAAAAGGCTTTGTACATCGAAGGAAATGAGTTTAGCATTGTTGGGAATATTAATATTTTTTATTTTGTTAACTAGTTCATAGGAATTTTTAATACTGAATTTTGATTTAAAATTACATTGTTTTATAATGATATCAATTAGTTTTTTAGATAATTTTACAGCTGGCGCTGTAATGTAAGATACCACTGGTCTAATAGGCATGTTATTTTTGTGTAATTTAATCAATCAGTATAGTTTTGGGGTTTGAGGATTCATTGTTATAAGTCTGTGTTGTCGAAACAATTGTCATGGTACAATAAATTATTTAGTGAAGATTTATACACATTGTTGTATTATTTAACTAATTAATAGTAAATTTATTAATCTTTATTCCTAAATATTACCGTTTGGAGAATATTGTCAACTTTGCGTATGTTATCACAAATTCTTGAATCTTGAGAAATTTAATAGCATCACATCAAGATTACAAGAATCATTGTCTTAGGTCTGTGTTTTTGTTGTATTAGTCTACGTCCATGCATGATTCACATGTATCCTAGCAACCGCAGCTCCTAATCATGACTTGCAGTTTATAAAAAAATTTTGCGACTTCAAACTAATAGAGGTTTCAATATCTGAAATAGCATTATACAAATATCGCAAGCATTTATGGTATTTAAATCCAGAATCTGCTACAATGGCTTTTTTGAATTAAAAATTTTCGAATGAAATAAAAGGAAAAATGGTCATTAAATTAAATAGTATGTATTGATGATGAAAATTATCCGAAACATATACATGTTAAAGATATGAATACCTTATGATCTAAATACGGATGTCTTTATATCATCTCAATCTCAAGATTTGATTTTCGAATGACTGACCCATCAGACTGGAATTCAAGTGATAATTATAATAAAATACTAAAGGATTATTAAAAAACATCTCTTCATTTAGCTAAAACTTTTAAATTATAATGGCTAAAAATCTGTAAAAATTTTTAAGAAAAGCTACTATCATAAGTTTGCAGTCTCCTAAGTTTCTGATCTTAATCTATAAGCTGACATAATATATAACAACGTTGTGATGAAAGAAATAATGACAGTTAAAGTCTCATTCATGATACGTCATTGTCTAACTAAAAGAATTTATTGACATGAATGGTTTCCAAAAAAAATTCCTATATTTATTAACCGATTTTATTTGATAACACACATGTCAATCCAAAAGTTTTTTCTGTTTGTAGGGGTTAAACAAATTAAATTTATCACTACACAAAGAAAGAAAAAGTAAGGCAAAAGGTGGAAAGACAGAAACGTCTTCTTCCATTTACTTATTTTTGATAAATTGGAAAGTGAGTACGTTCACTTTGATCTCCGAAGCCGTAAAATGTTGAAATAAACCTATTTTTCTCTTCTCGGTAAATTTATAGCATTTTTATTACGAGTCCTCTAAAGCTGAAGAAAGCTCAATAAATGACCGCAGACTTTATAATACCGATTTATTTTAAATGGTCAGATCAGATTTAAAAAATAAACGAAATCGATACAAATACAATAAGTTTTGCAGTGTAATTAAATCATTATATCATTTTTGTTACGTTCGAAAATCAACAAACCCATTTTAATTACAAGCCCATAATAGGTACTGTGCATGTATAGTATGTCCAAAATTCTACCTTTGCCTTAGTAACTCCGGTAATCGATGGTAAGCGGCCGATATTGTTAAATATGGTAAACTTATTGATGTACTAGACAGGGTCGGATTGTGGTCGACAGGTATGCTATATACAGGGTGTCCCAGAATATGTGAGCAATCTCCCGGATTCAGATAGAACACATAAAAATAATTCGACAAGTTCCTATACTTTTTTTTTTCTTACGCCCCCCCCCCCTACGAAGATACGGGCTCATAAAGGACGCCTCTGGAAATCGTTTTGAAGTAGTAGGTGTAATTTAATAATTTTTTAATATGATGGTTAGTCTCCCTAAAATGGGCTCTTCTTTTAATTACATTCGGCATTTTTAGCTTGCCAGGGACGGACCAGCTCTAACACAGTAATGCTATTTTTTTACACCCTGTACGATAAAAGCACAACAATCATATTTTTAGACAGCTTAACCCTTAAACTAAAAAAAGGTACTCTTGACCGACATCGATAAAATGAACTATTAACAGAAAAAAATAATTTTTTATTCAATTAAATAATTTTGTATGTCAGTTCAACATGAGCTCCTTCTACTCTCATACATTCCCTAGCTCTAAGAATTATAAATTATTGGACCCTCCATAATGCCTAAATATTAATCCTTATTTCACGACAATGAAAATTATTCAGTTCCAATAAGTTTTCAGATTGTCTATTGGATTGGCATACACTAAAGTTTTTAAATAGCTCCACAAAAAGAAATCCAATGGCTTTAGGTCAGGTAATCGAGGAGGCCAAGCCACTGGTCCTCCTCTTCCTAACCATCGATTTTTGACGTTCCTGTTTAGGTGTTCTCGAACTACTAGACTAAGATGTGGCGGGGCCCCATCATGCATAAACCACATATCACGTTGTATTGGCAGAGGTAGATCTTCTAAAAGTTTTGGCAAGTTGTTTTGAAGAAATTCCAAATAAAGTCCTCCTGTTAACCTTCTTGGCAATACAAAATGTCAAAACTAAATGTTGCCCGATGATTCCCGCCCACACGTTGATGGGTTCAAATTAGTGCATTACAATGGAAGCATGGGGATTTTTCTCTGCCCATAAATGTAAATTATGGGAGTTTATGATGCCGTTTTTAGAAAATCCAGCTTCATCCGTAAAGAGAACCGAACTAATAATCGTTTCTGTGCCGTTGACGTTACTATGCGATTTTGCCATGCTAGAGATGCAGATCTTTCTAGCATGGGCTATATATAGACTATCGTGATTTATCAATTGTTTTAGGAAAACTTCTTCTGTGAGGAAAACTGTCTGGCTTCCAGCCGTGCACTGTCGCCGGTGTTTGATACCGACTTGACTAAAGCACAGGTTTGCATTGAGTTCATCAAACAGGTTCTTTTACGTTTGCAATAGATTATAATTATGAGGTTTAGGTTTACAAACGCGTGTTTTCCGACACAAAGTTCCATCGTAAAAGAATTACTATTTTACATGCGCAGTAAGAGGCAAACTGAGTTCCATATGCTTTGTGGCTTTCTGCCAAAATTATAAAGGACTCATGTGTAGTTTACCATGATGATACATCGGCAGAAATTGTGATATAAAAAAGTGATCATATAGTTGATTTAAAAGCATTCAACATCAAGAGGGAATATGCTGTAACCCTATGGCATCAGATTTAGGACGTACAGTTTGCGTCTTCCCCCTTATTATTGTGTTTTCAATTCCGTAGAGCATAACATGTGGCACCTTTTGAAATCCAAACTACACTCGCAGAACACATATCCTACTTTAAATTCTACCGTTGTAATTTTAATTAGGAGAAATATAAAGAACCAAGCCAATGACAGCTGGAAAAATTTAGTGGAACATAAATATGATAAAAATAGAAAATTCCCATACTTCAGTAGTCAATAATATTGAGCCTGTTACCCTAGATAAAGACAGTGGTAGCGAAACAGAATTAAATAGTAGAGTTTTGCAAAGTTTATTAATTCACCATTCATAGCCCTCTTTTGTATTTTACCGACCATTACGACCACGCAATGGTATTTTATCAGATAGTTAATTTATGGCCCTAAAAGGCAATGGTACAATTTTGGACATGCTATACCTGTCATTGCCGTGCAATAATGTTTTTACGTTTACTTGCAATGCCTGACCTTCTTATGAGACCAAAGGCCTCAGTTGAATGTAGGCTGAACATAAAAATCCTTCAATTTATTTTAATAACTTGTTATCTGCAGTTATTATTAAAAAGCCTCTGACAACAACACAGAAATAAAGTTATGGAGAATTTTGAATTAAAATTAAAATTAAAAAAGTTTTGAAGCAACTCGAGATTTTACGGCAGTAAAATTGATCCCTTTACCTAATAAGTAATGAAACGCTAGGTTTTTATCCCAAGTATTTTAAAACTTTTTTGTAATGGGGTTCTTTTGCTAATCTAAATTGTAATTTTTGTAAAACGGAGTGTTTAAATAAGGGAAAATTTAAAAGCTTTACGAGAAAATGATTTCTCAATGGAAAACATAAATACAAACTATAGTATTATCATAAATAAAAAAAAGAATAATGCCAACATTACATTTTTTAACTACCTAGATATTTTTGGCTGGAATCAAAATATATATATTATATAAACATTTTTCGTATTCTATAAAATGTTCCTTAATATGAGAGAGTAGTAAACCACTATTGAGCTATAAAAACCAGTTGTCATCGCCGTGGTCCAATTATTATTTCATATAACATTCGGGCTTGCAAAAATAGTTGAAATGTGTTCGAATATGACTGGAGTCGGACAGTCAACAATATACCGACTTGTGCCAGAGGATAAAGGCGGCCCCATCAGGTCACCAAAGAGGAGTACAGGAAAAAAAGAAACTGTAATAAATAAGAATGAAAAGACTGCTATCAGAAGAATCATACACTCGTTTTACTTAAAAAAAGAAATACCTACCTTGGACAAAATAATGTCAAATTCAATACAGAAAATCACTTTTAATAGAAAAAGACGAAATCATCTGCTGGCGACGACGATTTTGAAGGGAAAACAGGAATATCTATTATATGGACGAAACTTGGTTAAATGAGGTTATACCGTTGGTAAAATATGGCAGGATAAACATTATAAAAAGCTCGAGGCAAGCTTTCGTAGAAGGATGATCCACTGGAATAAAAGCACCCTCGGGAAAAGGTAAAAGATCAACGTCTTCTTGGAAAAAAAATTACATTATTCATTGGCTTACTGTAAATAGGAAGCCATTTCATAAAGATGTGCTGAAAAAGGAGCAAGTGGAGATTGTAATAATTAAATAAAAATCTTTATACGAAATTTGTTGTCGACGAAATCGCTTCAAAATGAAATATAACGGTACTTCGCCTTCCGCCATATCACTATGAATTAAACCCCATAAAATTGGTGTGGGCGCAAGTAAAAGGGTTTGTAGCAAGGCATAACACCACTTTTAAAATGAGAGACGTTGGAGACCTCTTGCAATAGGGAATAAAGACAGTGGATTGTGAAAAATGGAGTAAGTGCGTCGAACATGTGATTGAAATAGAAGAAAGAATGTTGGAAGCTGATAACATGCTAGGAAACACCGTGGTGTCCCTTTCTCTGGGCCCCAACGACGATAGTTCATCGGACTACTCGGAACATGATGACTTAAATTTAAAAATTAAATTGTTGTATTTTACAACGACATAGTAGATTTTATTTTAAATAATAATATTTATTCCAATTTATCTATTTTCATATTATTTTTAAAAGAAAACAAGGTCTGTCTATACCACCAAAATAAAATATATTTGTCCTTTTAGGGTGAAATAAGGGTTAAAGTGTATATATGTCGTAGGCTAATTACAAATTCAGGCGTTTTATAAAACGCCTAGTCGTTTTATAAATGACTAGGTATATTGTAAAATGAAGAATAAATACTAAATTTTTACAATCCGACTGAACTTTTTAGGCGTTTCATAAAACGCCGAATTGCTCTCAGGCTCATTGCAAACGGTTCTTCAATCTCGTTTGTTTTAGGATATGACTGATTATAACTAGTCGTTTTGTAAAAGACTGGAAAGGACTTAGGCATTTTATAAAACACCGATTTATATTGTTGCTTGATCGTATAATATTTCAAATAAATAAATAGTAAGTTGGACACTTTATTTTTGTCATAACATTATAAAAGAAATTAATGGGTAACTCTTACAACACATGTTCCGACATTCGCTGCGTAAATTTAGGTATATATTTACATAATGTAATCTAACATAATTTAAAAGTAATATTATTTTACTTATTTGAACACGGTCCGCTTGAATGACATTTACTATTGCATTTCAAGTGAGCTTTAAAACAAAAACACTTATTTGTGTGACACTGCGTTTTGCTTGCTTTGCAGCAACATTTTTTGAATCCCGGCCTACCGAATTTAGAAAACTTTGTTAAAGCTTCTCTTAAAGAAATCATTTTATATAACTCTTTATCAACAAACACATCACTTTCTGAGTCTTCTAAAATCTTGAAACGAAAGTTTCTGAAGTAAAAACAATGGAAAAATACTGTTAACTCGTCGATTGTTTACAAACTGTCAAACCACAGCATAAAGAAGTTACACTAACAACTCGCCTGACTCGATAGCAGTCTTATTATAATACGCCTAAATATGTCTAGTTTTATATATATATATGTCTATGAGTTTTATTCCAGGCGCATTGTAAAAATAATCGCCCACACCTTCATTTTACAATGAGCCTGAGAGCAATTCGGCGTTTTATGAAACGCCGAAAAAGTTCAGTCGGATTGTAAAAATTCAGTATTTATTCTTTATTTTACAATATACCTAGTCATTTATAAAACGACTAGGCGTTTTATAAAACGCCTGAATTTGTAATTAGCCTACGACATATATAATTTAAATTTGACATTAGGTTGTACTAGTTTCGACTTTAGACAAAGTCATCTTCAGCAACCAAGTAATTAAGAAATGTGTTTTTTTAGGATGTACCTAAATAAACTAAAACAAATTAGAAGAGGGGGAGGAGTGGTTCAACAATATACGGTCATAGCGTGTACCTTGTGCAGCCAATGGATTCGACAGTAGATAATTATGAACATGATGCTACTTTAAGCAATCAAGGAAATTAAATGTAAATAAGTAATAGAGGCCAAAAATTCTCAATGGAATAATTTATAGTTATGGTATAGTTCCCTTCGCCCCCCCCCTCTTTTTTCTTATTAAAATTCTGACCCACCAAAATATAAATCATGTCCCCTCACTTAGTTGATTCATGAAAGATGATTTTATTGAACTTTCTTAATTTAACATGTTATTGGCTCTCGCCACAGAAAATGGACTACTTCTTGAATATTATTTTTACTTCTATATAAGTTTTTATCTACTTAATATTAGAATAATTAATATCTCAATTATCTGCCTATCTGTATAATTATAATCAAGTATAATTATTATTATACTTTTATTCTAATAAACTACCTGTAGTAACGCCGCTGTTGCAATACTTTCATTCACCAAACTCGTCTTTCTTTTGTATGCAAATTAGGGTGACTCTAATTTATGGCCGATTCTGGGTGTGTATTACTCTCTCGCATTAAGCAATAGAGTATATAAACGTTTATTATCTGTGTGGTTTTTTGGTAAAGTCGGCAAATTAGATATTAGTAATAAGAAGTTCACCTTGATTGGAGTGGCAAAGTTGGCGTATCCTGATCTTCCCTGACCAAAAGTCAATTTATTTACTTACTCTTACTATCACTATAAGAGTGAATATATATAATATAAAATTTTAGGATTAATATACTGCCGATAACGTCTGTTAAGGAATATCATTTTGATGTAAATTTTATCAAATAAATAACGAGGTACTCGACATATCCCATGAAAAATGCTGAAAAATTGTCGCCGAAAAAAGCAAAAGCTTTCCAGAAAATATGAAAATAAAAAGCTATAAATCACAATTTAGAATTCAGTCAACAGGTGTTTGCGGTTGTTGAGCAAATTTTCGTTTTATACGATACGTGATATATTACGAAGAATATAATATAGAAAATAGGGACTAAAGGCCTGTCACAATTTCGTCTACTGCTAATTGTTTGCTCACTTGAATGAAAGAAAAAATTCATTTTAACAAAAAAAAATCGGATAATAAAGACAAGCGGTAATTTATTTGTTTGTTTACCGGAACTTTCCTGTCCTAAGTTAATGAGGGTGGTTAAGGTATTTAATCAACTAAAAAAGACACAAAAAAGAAGGGAAGTGAAAAAAATCCCAAAAAATGCGTAATTGGGCCATTAAATGAATTATTTTTTAAATTTGAAGAAGTAGTCCATACTTACAGTGGAGTAGGTAATATAGATATAAACAAAACTTCTGTCTTCCTCCACAAATTATATATATTTAAAAAATTAAATTTCTTTATAGCGATTGTCCCTACATGTTTCGACCGTACATACAGTCATCTTTAGGGGAACTAAATCGAGTTTGGTGTCGGTTTTAGTAGTTGCCTCAAATAAATGAGTACAACTATTTTAAGATTATTAGGCAAGTGAAATGTTGTTAGTTTAAGACTAGTTTGGCTGAAAGTGATGGATAAATAGAAGAGCACAGTTTAAAAAATATTCATTTTATTATTGTATCAATTAGTACTTAGAAGTAATAAAATATGGTTCTATGTAGCATGATTTTAATTTGGATTTTAGGTTGTTATAAGGAAAGTTATTCAAGTAGGTAGTATAGTGTGGAGAAATCAAAAAAGAAAAGAAAAATAGTTTTTCATCTTACATATTACTTGACAAGACTATTATTCGGCCAGTACTCATTTATGGTGTCACCTCCTGGTGCACCTTAAATAAGTCAGCTATCCGCAAATTTCAAACTTTTCAGAACAAAGTCCTTAGAATCGTGACGAGTGCCTACGCTTCACGATGATACATACTCTACACAATGCCGACAATTACTGAACACACAGACAAACTCATTATCGTTTACTTCAAACGGACGGACGTTTCCCTGAACCCTCTCATTACACGATCACACATCCACTCTAATCCCAACAAACCAAACAGACTACCGAGAGACTGGCTCACTCCTGTGCCACCTTGTTGCCCCCTTCCACTATAATGAATTAAAACTTTCCTGCTGCCCCCTCCCCCTTTAAATAAACTATAAAGCTATCTTCTGCAATCAACCCTTAAATTATATCCCGCTGAAAAGCAACCTATAAAGAAATTAAAGTAATAGTGGCAGACTCACTTAAGAAACAATCATGATCCATATATGTTCAGCATTTTAGAAGAAGTATATAACTTCTTCTCTGCGTCTACTTATAGATTGTCAGTGTTAAAAGAATATGTTCCATCGTTGACTTTGAAGACCTTAAGCGAAATCAAGTGGGGAAGTCGTATTAATTCTGTCAATCCTTTTCGCTGTCAGGCTGCAGAAATATACGATGCATTACTTGAGACTTCAGGAGACTCTAGAACGGATGCATATGCAAAGAACGCTGCTTTTAGAATATGTCGTAAAATAAAAAACTTCAAGTTTGTTTGTGCCTAATTATTTGGCACAAAATACTCTTCGGGATAAATCTTATCAGCCAACAACTTCAGAAAGAAAAGACAAATATTTCAACAGCAAGTCAGATGATTAAGAAAGTGCAATATCATCTTAAGGAAATGCGAACTAAAAAAGGTTTCGAATAGATATTGGTTGACTCAAGAGAAACTGCAGAGAATTTGGAAGTTGAACTGACTCTTCACACTTTCGTTGTCCTGCGAATTGCTTTCACACTTCCAGTTACTATTGCATCAATAGAGGGAGCATTTTCAAAACTAAAATTGATTAAGAACACTACCTGGAATTAACGATTTCACAAGAACGACTGGTCGGATTGCCCATGATGTCAATTGAACATGAACTATTACACGAATATGATTGTGACACGGTAGGGGTCCAATTGGGCCATTATACAAAATAAATGCGCCGCAGGCAAAAATTTTGGGTTATCGAAACTCGCCAATGTTTGTATTTTAATATTAGTTTTTTGAAGATATGTATAACAATCTGACAAATTTGAAATAATGTATCATGTTGTTTATTGCAAACTGGGCCCACGTGGGGGGGGGGCGATCCAGACGCCTCGGACCCTCCCCCCCTCCTCCAAATACGCCACTGACACGAAGCACACCTTGACACATTTATTAAAGATTTTGCCGATAAAAATAGCTCACAAATCTTTTAGATAACAATTTTTGTGATATTTGCTTTTTTTGGATATTGCTTCTTGTTTTTGGTAATAATGTACGTACAGGGTGTTTCCTCAAATTTTGACAGCTTCTAGCGACTTTATTATTCCGGATAGAAAAAAATTGTTCAGATACAAATTGTAGGTATCATCTAAACAGTCCAAATTTACTACTTAAAAAAACAATTGAGCTTCACTGGTAAACTTTTTGACTTACTGTATACTTTTTTTAATGGAACACCCTATATATTATGTGTTTATTGGATAGCGCTTAAGATTCTCTTTTCAAAAATATATAATTACTTCATCCATTGTTGAAATATCCGCTATTAAGAAATCAAAACATCTACTAAGTATATGAAATAAATCACAGTAACCATTGGAAAACAAATCAAATGACATTACTGGCGGCATGCGACATGGAACATTTAATTGTCAATTCGTTTTTAAATTTTGATAATATTAAGGCGCAAAATGGGTTATACTGAAGGGGAAAAGAGGGAAATAATTTATTTCTTTTATAAGAATAATAAAAATGCCAGTGCAGCACAAGCCGATTATCGAGTTTTTCACCCAGGTATGCCGGTGCCGTCAAGAGGCACTTTCTATAACATAGAAAGACATTTTAGGATTCACAAAAATTTGCAAACAAAAAAAATGTTTGTAAAGATAAATGAGGACGAAGCATTACAGATTTTATTATATTTTCAAGGTAAATAACTAATTAGGACTTTAGATTTTGTAAAATTAATTTAAATGTGTGTTTGTAGAAAATTCTACTTTTTCAACTGAAGATGCCAGTAAATATTTCAATAGGCCTAAAAAGAATATTAGTACTACCGTAATATGGATATCATCCATACAAAATTTTACCTGTTTAGAAGTTGACGAAGGAACAAAAAGTTAGTAGGCAAAATTTCTGCAGAGATGTTTCAAAGGAAAGTAAGGGATAACGATTTTCTTAAAAAGATATTATGGAGCGATGAAGCTACTTTTACCACGGCTGGGATGTTTAACGGGCGAAATAGTCCTTTATGGGGATTAGAAAATCCGCGCGGAATGTGAGAAATTAAATTCCATGGCCGAAGAGCAGTTCATGTCTGGTGCGGCATTCTCAATACTCAAGTTATAGGTCCTATTTTTTACGAATTTAATTTAAATGATGAAAGATATTTAGAGTTCCTTGAGAACGAGATAGAAAATTATTTGTAAAACTTGCCTATTCGTCAGTATAATGACATAACCTGGCATTAAGATGGAGCACCTTCCCATAATGTCTTGGTTGTCCGCAATTTTCTCGACAATCGATATCCCTTATGGATCGGTAGAAATTGCAGCATTGAATGGCCACCCAATAGCCCTGATTTAACAATCTTTGATTCTTTCTTTTGGGGTAACGTAAAAAACACAGTTTATAAAGAACGAAGCGCATCGTTGGAGCAGTTAAGAATTAAAATTTAAATTGCATAAATAATTTAGTCGAGGAAAAGCCGCATTTTATTATTAATGCTATTGATAAAATAGAAGATGATTACACAAAGTGCCTAAATAATAATGGCGGGCATTTAGAAAATTTTGTAAAAACTTTATATTGTTAATGTTAAATCAAATTTTTTATTGTTTTTGGTATTAAAATTGTTGATTATTTCAATGGTTACTGTGATTTATTTCATATAGTAAATTAGTAATATTTAGATTTTTTAATAGCGGATATTTCAACAATGGATGAAGTTATTATAGGCAGCTTATATATTTTTGAAAAGAGAATTTTATACGCTATCCAATAAACACATAATATATAGGGTGTTCCATTTAAAAAAGTATACAATAAGTTAAAAAGTTTACCAGTGATGCTCAATTGTTTCTTTAAATAGTAAATTTGCACTGTTTGGATGACACTCTACAATTTTTATCTGAACAATTTTTTTCTATCTAGAATAATAAAGTCACTAGAAGCTGTCAAAATTTGAGGAAACACCCTGTACGTTACGTTATTTTCATTGTTATTTCATTTTATTTTTTTCTAATTTATTCTCCTTCGTGGTGATTTTTGGTTAATCATCATTTTACTTTGAGCCGGCCCTGAACAACTGCACTTATACATTTCATTTGCAGATGAGGGTACCTTACAAAAATATTCTTTAGCAATGTCAAAATGCCTCGTATATTCAACAGTGTAAGTCTGCCAAGCTTCAAATATACCATTAACTTTCCTTTTTTTTTGCTTTTACCAAAAAAAAAACAAATGGCATATGTCTATCAATTGTAAAAGCCATAGATTATGTAGGCACGTGACACTATTCCTGTAAAAATAAATTATTCATGGGGATTTGGCTATACATCTAATCCAAGCCATGTCCTAAATAAAAAGATAGGTCGTCCCACAGTGTTTGCAGGTTGTTCTTTCATTATTTTCTTTCGCCGAGGCAATTTAGGGTGTTTAAAAGCGGTAATATTTATTAAGTAGGGGGCCGAAATTGCTGGTTCTTGTTTAAAACGTATATGTCTAAAAATACGTGGGCAAATAAAAAAGCTATTATCTTGTATTTACACTAACTGAAAATGTAACAAAGTTTAAGTGATCAATTTTTATTTTACCGAAAAAAACGTTAAAAAACAAAGCGTAAGAAGTAAGTTATCCTTCTAGAACAAGACGATTTAGCCGGGAGATATTACTTTCTAAATTTTCCTTCACCCCAAAAAAATAACGATAATTTACCCGTAGTTAATCCAAGATCTTTGTTCTGAATAATAAACAGGTGGATTCTCAAGAAATTTTTATTCGTTACTTCTTCATTAATTTTCAGCGGTATTTTGGGGCAATAAGTAGGATTCCATCAGAGCTTAAATTCGACGAATCTTTTGTTAATAATTGAAACAAATCTCATTATTTTAGGATTTTGCTTTTATGGAATTTAATATAGTACAGATTTTTTGTAAGTAGAAAATTTTAAAATTAATGGAAATTAATTTTGACTACAGAATATACATGAGTAGAGGAAAACTAAGAGTTCTGGATCAGGTGGTGCTGGTGGTGCTGGTGGTGCAACTAACCCGGGTGGTTCGGTGGTGCGTTTTATGATCTAACCCGGGTGGTTCGGTGGTGCGTTTTATGATCTAACCCGGGTGGTTCGGTGGTGCGTTTTATGACCTAACCCGGGTGGTTCGGTGGTGCTGTTTACAAAATAACCCGAAATTAAACCCGACTTTTTACGACCTAACCCGGATGCTTTCATGAGGCGGCTTCTCATCTAACCCTAATTTGAACCTGAATATTTATGATCTGACCCGAGATAAAACCCGACTTTTTACAACCTAACCCGGATGCTTTCGCGAGGCGGCTTCTCATCTAACCCTAATTTGAACCTGAATATTTATGATCTGACCCGAGATAAAACCCGACTTTTTATGATTTAACCTTAGTGAAACGCCGCTGTTAAAGCGATATAGTAAAAAAAACTCGATTAAAATTTTATCTTGTTCGCTAGACCAATTAATTTCCAAATATTATAATTAAAACATACAATCACTACACTGGCGCACCGTCAAAAATCGTGCTTGCACTATCCCAACGTACAGAGCGTCCGCTTCAGAAAATACGGTGCCGTATTTTTTGCGCCGAACGCTCTGGAGGAACACACTCCGATTTGCAAGTACATACACGCTTTGTCGCGGCAAAGCTCGCCGTCAAATTACGGCCACTCTTTTGCGGTACCGCTTTGTAGGAAACCAAAGCTTTAGTGAAACGCCGCTGCCCCAGAACTCTGTCCATATTCCTCTACTGTGTTAATTTATGCGGGTAATAAAACCGACAAGGGTCGGATCGGCCTGCATACTTATAGAGGTAAAAAAACCGCTTTAGAATGTTTTTGGTATATCTTTTTTAGATAATTTTGGGGGAAATAATTTGCCTGAGATGCCAATTAAAAAAGCCTACATTTAATTGTATTTTAGATTCTTGAATTTTGTACATGGATTAAAAATCTACTATTTCTTGAAATTGTATACATTATGTTAGATAATTATTAATATAATGTTATTAAGACTTTGTAAATATCTGTAAAAACTGTTCTAAATCGTGTCATTTCTGAAAATTGTATACTGAGTGTTTAGAATTTAGTAAAAAATTAAAAAAAAATGTTTTAACGTTATTAAGCCCTGTGAAACTTTGTAAAAAATGACTAAAACAGTCGCAAATCGTCCTATTTTCTTAAAAGTGTATACTGAGTGTTTAGAATTTAGTAAAAATTAAAAAAAATGTTTTAAACTTGTTAAATCATGTGAAATCTTGTATAAAATGACTAGAACCGTTCTTAATCATGTCATTTCTGAAAATTGTTTACTGAGTGTTTAGAATTTAGTAAAAAATTAAAAAAAATGTTTTAACGTTATTAAGCCCTGTGAAACTTTGTAAAAAATGACTAAAACAGTCGCAAATCGTCCTATTTTCTTAAAAGTGTATACTGAGTGTTTAGAATTTAGTAAAAATTTAAAAAAATGTTTTAAATTTGTTAAATCATGCGAAATCTTGTATAAAATGACTAGAACCGTTCTTAATCATGGCATTTCTGAAAATTGTATACTGAGTGTTTAGAATTTAGTAAAAAATTAAAAAAAAATGTTTTAACGTTATTAAGCCCTGTGAAACTTTGTAAAAAATGACTAAAACAGTCGCAAATCGTCCTATTTTCTTAAAAGTGTATACTGAGTGTTTAGAATTTAGTAAAAATTAAAAAAAAATGTTTTAAATTTGTTAAATCATGTGAAATCTTGTATAAAATGACTAGAACCGTTCTTAATCATGACATTTCTGAAAATTGTATACTGAGTGTTTAGAATTTAGTAAAAAATTAAAAAAAATGTTTTAACGTTATTAAGCCCTGTGAAACTTTGTAAAAAATGACTAAAACAGTCGCAAATCGTCCTATTTTCTTAAAAGTGTATACTGAGTGTTTAGAATTTAGTAAAAATTAAAAAAAATGTTTTAAATTTGTTAAATCATGCGAAATCTTGTATAAAATGACTAGAACCGTTCTTAATCATGGCATTTCTGAAAATTGTATACTGAGTGTTTAGAATTTAGTAAAAAATTAAAAAAAATGTTTTAACGTTATTAAGCCCTGTGAAACTTTGTAAAAAATGACTAAAACAGTCGCAAATCGTCCTATTTTCTTAAAAGTGTATACTGAGTGCTTAGAATTTAGTAAAAATTAAAAAAAAATGTTTTAAATTTGTTAAATCATGTGAAATCTTGTATAAAATGACTAGAACCGTTCTTAATCATGACATTTCTGAAAATTGTATACTGAGTGTTTAGAATTTAGTAAAAAATTAAAAAAAATGTTTTAACGTTATTAAGCCCTGTGAAACTTTGTAAAAAATGACTAAAACAGTCGCAAATCGTCCTATTTTCTTAAAAGTGTATACTGAGTGTTTAGAATTTAGTAAAAATTAAAAAAAATGTTTTAAATTTGTTAAATCATGCGAAATCTTGTATAAAATGACTAGAACCGTTCTTAATCATGGCATTTCTGAAAATTGTATACTGAGTGTTTAGAATTTAGTAAAAAATTAAAAAAAATGTTTTAACGTTATTAAGCCCTGTGAAACTTTGTAAAAAATGACTAAAACAGTCGCAAATCGTCATATTTTCTTAAAAGTGTATACTGAGTGTTTAGAATTTAGTAAAAATTAAAAAAAATGTTTTAAATTTGTTAAATCATGTGAAATCTTGTATAAAATGACTAGAACCGTTCTTAATCATGACATTTCTGAAAATTGTATACTGAGTGTTAAGTATTTTAGTTGAAAATAAGATCATAAATCATCTATACAAAACAAGCGCCCCTTATGGATTTGAACGAAAATCATAGATTCGACTATTTTCATGAAAAATAAATCTAAGTACGGAATAATGCAGGAAGATTATCTATTTTCTTGGTTTAGAAAGTGATGTAGTTAAGATTTATAACTTAGGAATAAATAAATTATTATTAATCTTTTCGACCTATTTCTCTTGCATATTTAATTTCTTTGATAGTAAGAACTAATCTTTTTATTTTACAAAGTAAAAAAAAAAGCTAAAGATCGGCGTTGTCAGTCAGGTATAAGAACTGATTTAACACGATGGTTTTTGTACAAACGTTCACATACAATTGTATGCTTTTTAACCGATTGTGTCGGAAAAAATGACGATTTATAGATTAGATATTTAGACGAAGAGCTAACCTTCTCAATAAAGTATTGATTATTGCCCTGCTAGCTAGACAACACTTTTTATGTTAGTCAAAAAAAATTTTTTTTTTCGGACGCTATTACAGATTTCATCGTTAACTAACAAACATTAAGACCAAAAAATTAGCGTGCAAGATGAAATGTATAGGTTCACTTCATTTCTACATTATTTTACAACTCTCAATCGCATTAAAAACAAGATCGAATAAAAAATAACTTATGACATTTGGACGAAAAATGTTTTTCGGGCTATTTAGGTTAGCGACCGCATTACGTCTGAAATACTACATTTTTCGAGCTTATAACATAATTTACTATTTTAACGTTAAAATAGGGGAAATGATGTATCGAAGTGGGTACTTTTTTTTGTCGGTCACGAGATTATAGTTTCTTTTAAAATGAGCTCTAATATTTACAACACAAATTATCCTTTAAGCCACATTAGTTTAAAACTCGTCTGTCGCTTTCCCTCTATTGTGAGTTTGATTAAAGTATAGCGTAGTATATATTTAGATGAATTTCGTAAATGTTGAATACTTTCAAAACTGAAAAAGCCGCCCTTTGCAATAAATATCTCCGTAGAGTTAGGTACCCTGCAGATTAAGGGTATTTCAGCGGATAATCATATACAAATTCAAATACCTCATTTGTTTCGGAGCAGTAACCATCAACTTTTACACCATTTAAAACAGCTTCTTTACCATTAGCAGCATGTAAGATGTTGATTTTTCTGTGATTCTCGGTCCAAAGTAACCAATCTATGGCAATTTTGCTCTGCCTGTTTCTCCATCGGTATCCATTTTTTGGTATGATTCCTATAGTATTAGGCTTCAAAAAATGTCTTCTAAAAATTGTATTGCATGCTGAAGCAATAGTTGTAGCTTCAGTAAATGGACATACATTGGTAGTTTGTATAAGTTGTTCTCTAAACTTTAAACATGATTGCGCAAGGATTTCGACATCCGATACGCAGTAGTCTACCAGATCTCTTTGCATATCGAAACCATCATTTTCATGTTCTACAAACCATTTAAGAAATTTGGCTCTGTCTTCTTCTTTCATACTATCTGAGGAGTAATATTGAATTGATGGTAGAGGTCCTATATAGTTTTCATTTGCCTTTGTATTAAATAGGTGCGGGAAGTAGCCTTTTTTAAAAATATCCTCAAGTCCAAATGCCTTTGGTAGTTTGGCTTAAGGCATAGGGAAATAGTTAAGTGAGTCGATAAATTTTACATTTTCAAGTTGCATCGTAATTATTTTGGTACCTCTCATGATTAACTCA
This sequence comes from Polydrusus tereticollis, assembly GCA_963920685.1. Lineage (NCBI taxonomy): Eukaryota > Metazoa > Arthropoda > Insecta > Coleoptera > Curculionidae > Polydrusus > Polydrusus tereticollis. The sequence goes on from OY987328.1 coordinate 143,154,003, forward strand.
GGTGTAAAATCTGTCTTTGTCATAATATAGTTTAATATAAACTGGTGATCAAAAGCCTGACCATTATGGGCTATTACAATAATTTCTTTAAAGTTTTTCCTCATTTGTAACAAATGGTTAGTAAATGTTCCCGCTGGGTCTATACCTCTGACTTTTTGTAACTTTAGACCACATTTTTTTTTTTACAAGTATCTGCTTCAGAATCCATGCACTCATCGCAGTATTGTTTGAAAACACAGAGATTGACTTGATGTAAAAACGTTGAATTTTCCAATAGTTTGTCTTGGCTCGTCTCTAAATCGTAGAATACAAAAAAGATCATCTTTAATCTTAGGTTTTCCCTTATCAGGCCGAATATAACATAGATGATCCTCGGATGCATGTTTATTACAAATTTTACAATAAATTTCACCACATGCATGTGCTCTTTTGGCTTTAATGGTTTTTAAACAAATAGAACATAGTTTAATTTGTTCGCATACTGTAAATTTGCCTGACGAATAATCCTTTTTATGATTTTCGTAACAGTTTTGACTTCTAAAAAATCATAGACAGTCCTGGCATTTAATTTTTATTGCTATTTCGCAAGCAGAGGCTTGCTGACATGCCTGACAGCTTCCACCACATCGGTGCTCATTTTTGTGATCATATGGGACGTAACACTTTTCACAAAAATAGTTAGAACAAAAAGCTGCTGTCAGCGATGTAATTACATTAAAATGGCTTTTGTAATGTAATAAGTTCAGCCGTTTATTGCTTTCAGTTGAACCTTCAAATATAATATTTCGTCCTTTTGATCCATAGCTATAAACAACTAATTTATATTCTTTTAGATGATTTTGAAATTGTATTAACTCGGGAATTCCACCTCCTGCCTCAGGAATGCTAATTTTAGCTCTCTCCAACAATGATCTTGTTCTTTCGGTTTGAATTTTACTAATATCTCTTCTAACCTTACTGAATTCGGGATCTCTTTTATTATGGGCAATGGCGACTACCAAAGCACGTGGTAAACACAGGTTATCGGTATTTTTAATACTTATAATACCTCGTCGCTTGTCGCATTCCTCGTGAAAGCTGTTATAATTTTTTCCTCTTCCCCCACCAACAGGTAATCTAACAGTTGTCACACTAAGACAAAATGATTCTGTATTAAGACCTGCTGAGTTTGACTGATAAATGCCACTTATAACACTCCAAACATCTTAAAAGGTTATGTCTTTAGCTGCTTTGAAGCGAATCTAACCTTCTCCTCGGTTGAAGTCTTTAGAGCAAAAACTAAAAGCCACACGATCTAAGGGTTGTAGGCCTTCTGTAGCGTTTTCCACCCAACCAACTGGTTCAACTCCCTGTGGAACAGGTTTTAACTTAAACTCTAGAGTGCGTCCTGTAAGGTTAAATTCTCGTAACTTTTTAACAACGTCTTTAACAATAATAAACTTCTCCATCTTTCTTTTTTTTTTTTGTTGTTTTATAGTCTACTATCTACCTACATAAAAAAAAAAAAAAAAAAAAAAAAAAAAAAAAAAAAAGTATATTTTCATATTTTATCGGTCTTAAGTTCGATTTCAAAAGCACACTCCCACTTTTTGATAATTTCACAGTCTAAGCACATAGATCTTATATTTTTTATTTACGATCAATTCATCTTTATTCGCCAATCGTCTCAAACGAGTCTGCTTTTGAAAGTAATATAGCCTTAGTATTCAGAAAATATTAATGATATCGGAGCCTAAAACATCCTTAACACTAAAAAATCATTGTGTTTCCTAACAAAACCCATCATCTTGTCTATTTAGCTTGCTTTCCTATTGTTTAGCAGGTTAAATAAAATTATTATTTCGCTCTTTTTGTCTGTACTGAATCGTTAGGGGAATACGATTCTAGTCCTATAAGAGAGACAGTTAAAATTTATGTAAGCAATCAGAAATCCTACACTATGAGCTACTTAGTTAAAATTTCATATTTCCTTCCTGGATCAGCTAAAATTTGTGTTGTGTCGGTCAAAATTGATAAAATACGAAAAAAATGCTAGATACATTTTATCATGACTTTCTATCTAATACCATCTTATTTCAAGGTATAATTCGGTTGTCAAAATGAGAATCTAAAAAATCCTCGTGTCTCCTCACAAAACCCATCATCTTGCCTATTTAGCTTGCTTTTCTATTGTTTAGCAGGTTAAATAAAATTATTATTTCGCTCTTTTTGTCTGTACTGAATCGTTAGGGGGATACGTTTCTAGTTCTATAAGAGTGACAGTTAAAATTTATGTAAGCAATCAGAAATCCTACACTATGAGCTACTTAGTTAAAATTTCATATTTCCTTCCTGGGTCAGGCAAAATTTGTGATGTGTCGGTCAAAATTTATAAAAATACGAAAAAAATGCTGGATGCATTTTTAGCGTGACTTTCTATTTAATACCATCCTATTTCAAGGTATAATTCGGTTGTCAAAATGAGAATAAAATAATCTTCCCATGGTTTATGTCATCTTAAAAAAGTCAAAAGGTTATATTCTGTAGAGGGTCAGATACATTCAAATTTAAAAATTTTCTCCAAGAAGAATTTTAAGATAGTATTATAGTAAATAAAAATTCTATACCTCCAATATTTCTTGGAAACATATCGTGTTCTAGCGACATAACCCAAAAGTACCTCTATTCAGAAACGCATCGTACTTTTCTTGTCAAACTTGACTTTGTTGTAATGTTGTATGCAGAGCACTTTGAAAACAAAAATTAGATTAGAAACCGCCGCCTCTTAAGGTATACTTTTTTAGGTCTTACATAGGGTACACTGGTATACAGAACAAATGTCATCTTTAATTGTCTCATTGTCCCATCCATTACATTATTATAATCTTAAAGCACCTGTTACCAGCATTATCTGTTTTTATGGTTTTCATAAAACATAGCGATTACCGATGAAAATTAAACGAAAACTTAATAAATAACTTTTTTTCAACTGAAATAGACTGATTTTCGATGGAAAAATGTTACTTATAACTAAAAAAGAATATAAGACATATACGCAATGATATTTAGAATAAATCAATCTTTTCTAAAATTACTATGAAATATTCACAAAATCGTTTCGTTATAACCAAAGTAGCAAGGCTTGCAGATTTCATATAGAGTTCAAACGCGATACTGGGATGATCTTTTTTTTTTTATATTTTTGTAGGATAATGCACCACTACGTTGTAAGTACTTGAGAGAGGACTTTCTTGAAAAATCCTCAAATTTCTCTGCAATTTTGTTCCTTCTAGAGTTAAATTCACACAGAAAACCCCGTATTCTTATCTTTCAGGTTGGTATATTAAAAAGGGCTTATTAGTATGGTTTAGAAAACAAGCAATATTAATTAACGGATGTTTTTTCGTCATATGAAGAGTTGAAAAATTTTTTTTTTCCACTCCAATGGTTGCGATGCAGAGAGTCGGGTTTCATCATAATCTTTCAGGGTAGCTCAGGTTTGATTGCATGTAGAGAGTCGGGTTTCATCATAATCTTTCAGGGTAGCTCAGGTTTGATTGCATGTACTAAGGTTAGTGCTCCTTGCAATCGGTTTCAGGTTTGACGCGCCCCCCTCAGGTTTGTTCAGGTTTCTCAAGTGTTTGAGAAACCTGAACAAACCTGAGGGGGGCGCGTCAAACCTGAAACCGATTGCAAGGAGCACTAACCTTAGTACATGCAATCAAACCTGAGCTACCCTGAAAGATTATGATGAAACCCGACTCTCTACATGCAATCAAACCTGAGCTACCCTGAAAGATTATGATGAAACCCGACTCTCTGCATCGCAACCATTGGAGTGGAAAAAAAAAATTTTTCAACTCTTCATATGACGAAAAAACATCCGTTAATTAATATTGCTTGTTTTCTAAACCATACTAATAAGCCCTTTTTAATATACCAACCTGAAAGATAAGAATACGGGGTTTTCTGTGTGAATTTAACTCTAGAAGGAACAAAATTGCAGAGAAATTTGAGGATTTTTCAAGAAAGTCCTCTCTCAAGTACTTACAACGTAGTGGTGCATTATCCTACAAAAATATAAAAAAAAAAAGATCATCCCAGTATCGCGTTTGAACTCTATATGAAATCTGCAAGCCTTGCTACTTTGGTTATAACGAAACGATTTTGTGAATATTTCATAGTAATTTTAGAAAAGATTGATTTATTCTAAATATCATTGCGTATATGTCTTATATTCTTTTTTAGTTATAAGTAACATTTTTCCATCGAAAATCAGTCTATTTCAGTTGAAAAAAAGTTATTTATTAAGTTTTCGTTTAATTTTCATCGGTAATCGCTATGTTTTATGAAAACCATAAAAACAGATAATGCTGGTAACAGGTGCTTTAAGATTATAATAATGTAATGGATGGGACAATGAGACAATTAAAGATGACATTTGTTCTGTATACCAGTGTACCCTATGTAAGACCTAAAAAAGTATACCTTAAGAGGCGGCGGTTTCTAATCTAATTTTTGTTTTCAAAGTGCTCTGCATACAACATTACAACAAAGTCAAGTTTGACAAGAAAAGTACGATGCGTTTCTGAATAGAGGTACTTTTGGGTTATGTCGCTAGAACACGATATGTTTCCAAGAAATATTGGAGGTATAGAATTTTTATTTACTATAATACTATCTTAAAATTCTTCTTGGAGAAAATTTTTAAATTTGAATGTATCTGACCCTCTACAGAATATAACCTTTTGACTTTTTTAAGATGACATAAACCATGGGAAGATTATTTTATTCTCATTTTGACAACCGAATTATACCTTGAAATAGGATGGTATTAAATAGAAAGTCACGCTAAAAATGCATCCAGCATTTTTTTCGTATTTTTATAAATTTTGACCGACACATCACAAATTTTGCCTGACCCAGGAAGGAAATATGAAATTTTAACTAAGTAGCTCATAGTGTAGGATTTCTGATTGCTTACATAAATTTTAACTGTCTCTCTTATAGAACTAGAAACGTATCCCCCTAACGATTCAGTACAGACAAAAAGAGCGAAATAATAATTTTATTTAACCTGCTAAACAATAGAAAAGCAAGCTAAATAGGCAAGATGATGGGTTTTGTGAGGAGACACGAGGATTTTTTAGATTCTCATTTTGACAACCGAATTATACCTTGAAATAAGATGGTATTAGATAGAAAGTCATGATAAAATGTATCTAGCATTTTTTTCGTATTTTATCAATTTTGACCGACACAACACAAATTTTAGCTGATCCAGGAAGGAAATATGAAATTTTAACTAAGTAGCTCATAGTGTAGGATTTCTGATTGCTTACATAAATTTTAACTGTCTCTCTTATAGGACTAGAATCGTATTCCCCTAACGATTCAGTACAGACAAAAAGAGCGAAATAATAATTTTATTTAACCTGCTAAACAATAGGAAAGCAAGCTAAATAGACAAGATGATGGGTTTTGTTAGGAAACACAATGATTTTTTAGTGTTAAGGATGTTTTAGGCTCCGATATCATTAATATTTTCTGAATACTAAGGCTATATTACTTTCAAAAGCAGACTCGTTTGAGACGATTGGCGAATAAAGATGAATTGATCGTAAATAAAAAATATAAGATCTATGTGCTTAGACTGTGAAATTATCAAAAAGTGGGAGTGTGCTTTTGAAATCGAACTTAAGACCGATAAAATATGAAAATATACTTGTTTTTTTTTTTTTTTTTTTTTTTTTTTTTTTTTATGTAGGTAGATAGTAGACTATAAAACAACAAAAAAAAAAAAGAAAGATGGAGAAGTTTATTATTGTTAAAGACGTTGTTAAAAAGTTACGAGAATTTAACCTTACAGGACGCACTCTAGAGTTTAAGTTAAAACCTGTTCCACAGGGAGTTGAACCAGTTGGTTGGGTGGAAAACGCTACAGAAGGCCTACAACCCTTAGATCGTGTGGCTTTTAGTTTTTGCTCTAAAGACTTCAACCGAGGAGAAGGTTAGATTCGCTTCAAAGCAGCTAAAGACATAACCTTTTAAGATGTTTGGAGTGTTATAAGTGGCATTTATCAGTCAAACTCAGCAGGTCTTAATACAGAATCATTTTGTCTTAGTGTGACAACTGTTAGATTACCTGTTGGTGGGGGAAGAGGAAAAAATTATAACAGCTTTCACGAGGAATGCGACAAGCGACGAGGTATTATAAGTATTAAAAATACCGATAACCTGTGTTTACCACGTGCTTTGGTAGTCGCCATTGCCCATAATAAAAGAGATCCCGAATTCAGTAAGGTTAGAAGAGATATTAGTAAAATTCAAACCGAAAGAACAAGATCATTGTTGGAGAGAGCTAAAATTAGCATTCCTGAGGCAGGAGGTGGAATTCCCGAGTTAATACAATTTCAAAATCATCTAAAAGAATATAAATTAGTTGTTTATAGCTATGGATCAAAAGGACGAAATATTATATTTGAAGGTTCAACTGAAAGCAATAAACGGCTGAACTTATTACATTACAAAAGCCATTTTAATGTAATTACATCGCTGACAGCAGCTTTTTGTTCTAACTATTTTTGTGAAAAGTGTTACGTCCCATATGATCACAAAAATGAGCACCGATGTGGTGGAAGCTGTCAGGCATGTCAGCAAGCCTCTGCTTGCGAAATAGCAATAAAAATTAAATGCCAGGACTGTCTATGATTTTTTAGAAGTCAAAACTGTTACGAAAATCATAAAAAGGATTATTCGTCAGGCAAATTTACAGTATGCGAACAAATTAAACTATGTTATATTTGTTTAAAAACCATTAAAGCCAAAAGAGCACATGCATGTGGTGAAATTTATTGTAAAATTTGTAATAAACATGCATCCGAGGATCATCTATGTTATATTCGGCCTGATAAGGGAAAACCTAAGATTAAAGATGATCTTTTTTGTATTCTACGATTTAGAGACGAGCCAAGACAAACTATTGGAAAATTCAACGTTTTTACATCAAGTCAATCTCTGTGTTTTCAAACAATACTGCGATGAGTGCATGGATTCTGAAGCAGATACTTGTAAAAAAAAAAATGTGGTCTAAAGTTACAAAAAGTCAGAGGTATAGACCCAGCGGGAACATTTACTAACCATTTGTTACAAATGAGGAAAAACTTTAAAGAAATTATTGTAATAGCCCATAATGGTCAGGCTTTTGATCACCAGTTTATATTAAACTATATTATGACAAAGACAGATTTTACACCTGAGTTAATCATGAGAGGTACCAAAATAATTACGATGCAACTTGAAAATGTAAAATTTATCGACTCACTTAACTATTTCCCTATGCCTTAAGCCAAACTACCAAAGGCATTTGGACTTGAGGATATTTTTAAAAAAGGCTACTTCCCGCACCTATTTAATACAAAGGCAAATGAAAACTATATAGGACCTCTACCATCAATTCAATATTACTCCTCAGATAGTATGAAAGAAGAAGACAGAGCCAAATTTCTTAAATGGTTTGTAGAACATGAAAATGATGGTTTCGATATGCAAAGAGATCTGGTAGACTACTGCGTATCGGATGTCGAAATCCTTGCGCAATCATGTTTAAAGTTTAGAGAACAACTTATACAAACTACCAATGTATGTCCATTTACTGAAGCTACAACTATTGCTTCAGCATGCAATACAATTTTTAGAAGACATTTTTTGAAGCCTAATACTATAGGAATCATACCAAAAAATGGATACCGATGGAGAAACAGGCAGAGCAAAATTGCCATAGATTGGTTACTTTGGACCGAGAATCACAGAAAAATCAACATCTTACATGCTGCTAATGGTAAAGAAGCTGTTTTAAATGGTGTAAAAGTTGATGGTTACTGCTCCGAAACAAATGAGGTATTTGAATTTGTATATGATTATCCGCTGAAATACCCTTAATCTGCAGGGTACCTAACTCTACGGAGATATTTATTGCAAAGGGCGGCTTTTTCAGTTTTGAAAGTATTCAACATTTACGAAATTCATCTAAATATATACTACGCTATACTTTAATCAAACTCACAATAGAGGGAAAGCGACAGACGAGTTTTAAACTAATGTGGCTTAAAGGATAATTTGTGTTGTAAATATTAGAGCTCATTTTAAAAGAAACTATAATCTCGTGACCGACAAAAAAAAGTACCCACTTCGATACATCATTTCCCCTATTTTAACGTTAAAATAGTAAATTATGTTATAAGCTCGAAAAATGTAGTATTTCAGACGTAATGCGGTCGCTAACCTAAATAGCCCGAAAAACATTTTTCGTCCAAATGTCATAAGTTATTTTTTATTCGATCTTGTTTTTAATGCGATTGAGAGTTGTAAAATAATGTAGAAATGAAGTGAACCTATACATTTCATCTTGCACGCTAATTTTTTGGTCTTAATGTTTGTTAGTTAACGATGAAATCTGTAATAGCGTCCGAAAAAAAAAATTTTTTTTGACTAACATAAAAAGTGTTGTCTAGCTAGCAGGGCAATAATCAATACTTTATTGAGAAGGTTAGCTCTTCGTCTAAATATCTAATCTATAAATCGTCATTTTTTCCGACACAATCGGTTAAAAAGCATACAATTGTATGTGAACGTTTGTACAAAAACCATCGTGTTAAATCAGTTCTTATACCTGACTGACAACGCCGATCTTTAGCTTTTTTTTTTTACTTTGTAAAATAAAAAGATTAGTTCTTACTATCAAAGAAATTAAATATGCAAGAGAAATAGGTCGAAAAGATTAATAATAATTTATTTATTCCTAAGTTATAAATCTTAACTACATCACTTTCTAAACCAAGAAAATAGATAATCTTCCTGCATTATTCCGTACTTAGATTTATTTTTCATGAAAATAGTCGAATCTATGATTTTCGTTCAAATCCATAAGGGGCGCTTGTTTTGTATAGATGATTTATGATCTTATTTTCAACTAAAATACTTAACACTCAGTATACAATTTTCAGAAATGTCATGATTAAGAACGGTTCTAGTCATTTTATACAAGATTTCACATGATTTAACAAATTTAAAACATTTTTTTTAATTTTTACTAAATTCTAAACACTCAGTATACACTTTTAAGAAAATATGACGATTTGCGACTGTTTTAGTCATTTTTTACAAAGTTTCACAGGGCTTAATAACGTTAAAACATTTTTTTTAATTTTTTACTAAATTCTAAACACTCAGTATACAATTTTCAGAAATGCCATGATTAAGAACGGTTCTAGTCATTTTATACAAGATTTCGCATGATTTAACAAATTTAAAACATTTTTTTTAATTTTTACTAAATTCTAAACACTCAGTATACACTTTTAAGAAAATAGGACGATTTGCGACTGTTTTAGTCATTTTTTACAAAGTTTCACAGGGCTTAATAACGTTAAAACATTTTTTTTAATTTTTTACTAAATTCTAAACACTCAGTATACAATTTTCAGAAATGTCATGATTAAGAACGGTTCTAGTCATTTTATACAAGATTTCACATGATTTAACAAATTTAAAACATTTTTTTTTAATTTTTACTAAATTCTAAGCACTCAGTATACACTTTTAAGAAAATAGGACGATTTGCGACTGTTTTAGTCATTTTTTACAAAGTTTCACAGGGCTTAATAACGTTAAAACATTTTTTTTAATTTTTTACTAAATTCTAAACACTCAGTATACAATTTTCAGAAATGCCATGATTAAGAACGGTTCTAGTCATTTTATACAAGATTTCGCATGATTTAACAAATTTAAAACATTTTTTTTAATTTTTACTAAATTCTAAACACTCAGTATACACTTTTAAGAAAATAGGACGATTTGCGACTGTTTTAGTCATTTTTTACAAAGTTTCACAGGGCTTAATAACGTTAAAACATTTTTTTTAATTTTTTACTAAATTCTAAACACTCAGTATACAATTTTCAGAAATGTCATGATTAAGAACGGTTCTAGTCATTTTATACAAGATTTCACATGATTTAACAAATTTAAAACATTTTTTTTTAATTTTTACTAAATTCTAAACACTCAGTATACACTTTTAAGAAAATAGGACGATTTGCGACTGTTTTAGTCATTTTTTACAAAGTTTCACAGGGCTTAATAACGTTAAAACATTTTTTTTTAATTTTTTACTAAATTCTAAACACTCAGTATACAATTTTCAGAAATGCCATGATTAAGAACGGTTCTAGTCATTTTATACAAGATTTCGCATGATTTAACAAATTTAAAACATTTTTTTTAATTTTTACTAAATTCTAAACACTCAGTATACACTTTTAAGAAAATAGGACGATTTGCGACTGTTTTAGTCATTTTTTACAAAGTTTCACAGGGCTTAATAACGTTAAAACATTTTTTTTAATTTTTTACTAAATTCTAAACACTCAGTAAACAATTTTCAGAAATGACATGATTAAGAACGGTTCTAGTCATTTTATACAAGATTTCACATGATTTAACAAATTTAAAACATTTTTTTTAATTTTTACTAAATTCTAAACACTCAGTATACACTTTTAAGAAAATAGGACGATTTGCGACTGTTTTAGTCATTTTTTACAAAGTTTCACAGGGCTTAATAACGTTAAAACATTTTTTTTTAATTTTTTACTAAATTCTAAACACTCAGTATACAATTTTCAGAAATGACACGATTTAGAACAGTTTTTACAGATATTTACAAAGTCTTAATAACATTATATTAATAATTATCTAACATAATGTATACAATTTCAAGAAATAGTAGATTTTTAATCCATGTACAAAATTCAAGAATCTAAAATACAATTAAATGTAGGCTTTTTTAATTGGCATCTCAGGCAAATTATTTCCCCCAAAATTATCTAAAAAAGATATACCAAAAACATTCTAAAGCGGTTTTTTTACCTCTATAAGTATGCAGGCCGATCCGACCCTTGTCGGTTTTATTACCCGCATAAATTAACACAGTAGAGGAATATGGACAGAGTTCTGGGGCAGCGGCGTTTCACTAAAGCTTTGGTTTCCTACAAAGCGGTACCGCAAAAGAGTGGCCGTAATTTGACGGCGAGCTTTGCCGCGACAAAGCGTGTATGTACTTGCAAATCGGAGTGTGTTCCTCCAGAGCGTTCGGCGCAAAAAATACGGCACCGTATTTTCTGAAGCGGACGCTCTGTACGTTGGGATAGTGCAAGCACGATTTTTGACGGTGCGCCAGTGTAGTGATTGTATGTTTTAATTATAATATTTGGAAATTAATTGGTCTAGCGAACAAGATAAAATTTTAATCGAGTTTTTTTTACTATATCGCTTTAACAGCGGCGTTTCACTAAGGTTAAATCATAAAAAGTCGGGTTTTATCTCGGGTCAGATCATAAATATTCAGGTTCAAATTAGGGTTAGATGAGAAGCCGCCTCGCGAAAGCATCCGGGTTAGGTTGTAAAAAGTCGGGTTTTATCTCGGGTCAGATCATAAATATTCAGGTTCAAATTAGGGTTAGATGAGAAGCCGCCTCATGAAAGCATCCGGGTTAGGTCGTAAAAAGTCGGGTTTAATTTCGGGTTATTTTGTAAACAGCACCACCGAACCACCCGGGTTAGGTCATAAAACGCACCACCGAACCACCCGGGTTAGATCATAAAACGCACCACCGAACCACCCGGGTTAGATCATAAAACGCACCACCGAACCACCCGGGTTAGTTGCACCACCAGCACCACCAGCACCACCTGATCCAGAACTCTTAGTTTTCCTCTACTTACATGTTTGAACGAAACAAGGTTTGTTGACTTGTCGCCATTTGTTACTGTTTGCCACAGTAAAAGGATGGTTTATTTAAATATGCGTAGATTCAATTAAACACCATTTAATAACAAAAGATAAGTATCTATTCACTACATTTAGATACATATACTTTAACAAGCATCTTTGGGATCACATTGGTCAAATACACGTCTTTGTACAGGGGAAAAGTAAATCTAAAAGTCTTCCTCTACAAGTTTAATTAAGTTAAATATTGATAATCTCAAATTATTTAAATAAGTCTACATATTTCGAATACAGAAGCATTCATCTTCAAGAGACATAACAAAAATTAGGTTGCTGTTGATGTTAGCAAAAGAGAAAATCGCTTAGGTGGTAAGGAACCTTAATAGAGCTTTGGGAAAAGTGAAGTGTTTATTTAATTGAAGGAAAATCTTTATTTAAAGTATGGATGTTAGTATAATAAGAAGATGTATATTTGTTCGATAAAATTGGCCATGAACAACTAAGTAAGGAAAATAAGAAAATATGAGTGGGATAAAATTTAGTCTAGTAAGAGGTCTAATAGACTTTGTGGAATATTTTAGAAAATTAAGTTAAATTTTAAATTTATAGAATGAAACACTTGTTTCTAGATTTCCACTAACTTTTATTTAAAATTTGTTGACAATTGTTTCGCCAACACTGTGACTTCTTCAGATGTTTATAACCGAATGAAAATAACACAAAAGTATACTACACAACCCTAAGTACCTAATAAGAAATTATATACAATAGGATTAGTATATACGATTTAATAACGGGGATTTTGATGTTTACCATGTAATAAAATTATATTAATGTTAAAGGTTTAATAACGGGGAATTCCCCAAATCCAACTGTTCATTCAGTAGTACATTTGCATTTTTATATTTATTAATTTCCATCGGTTCCAATAAATCTAATCTCTTCCCTTTGTTGTCCAAGTGTAAAATTTTAAAATTGTCATTAAAATAATGGTTTTTGCTCAATAAATGTTTGGCATAATTAGAATTTTCTTTTTTCTTTAAAAAACTAACTTTATGTTGCTTTATTCCTTTATTCTATGGAATGACCTACCCGTTTGGCCAATATAAAATTTTGAACAAGAATAGCAATTTAATTGATAAACTCCCGATTTATTTCGTTTTTTTGCTTTTCATTTATTATTTTTAATGTATTTACCAAGAACCTGTTTTCTTGAAAAAGGTAGCAACTTTGGTTGTGACTTTACCTGTAAATGTTAAAGTCTAGAAATTATTTTCTTTAAGTTTATTGACGGAGAATACTAAGTCTATTGCTTTTGTATACTGCTTTTCTTAACTAATTTTTCAATTAAAGATACGTTATATCCATTATTGACTGCAATTTGTTTAATAATATTTAATTCGTTATTGAAACTATCATTTGAAAAAGGTAAATTTACTAATCCATGAATAAAACTATTGTAAGCCGAAATTTTATGAGAGTAAGGATGATTAGAAGTATTGTGTATCGTTATATCAGTGTACGGTGGTTTATGAAAAATTTGAAACTCATGTTTATTAATTTTAATAGTTACAGCTAAGTCCAAGAAATTAATAGCATGGTCATGTTCCAATTCAATAGTGAATTTTATGTTTTTGTGTAAGTTATTAATAAAGTCTAAAGTTTTTTAATTGTCTATCCGTACCTGATACATCATCAACGTACCTAAATTTATTATTCATTATTAAACCTTCCCTACTTATGTAAATATCATCATTAAATTCGAAATAATTTTGGTTTAAGCAAAGTGTAAGTGATTCTAAAATATCTTGTTTATCTATTGGATTTACCCTATTTTGTAAGAAAAGTAACTCCACTAAAATTAAAACATCAGAAAGAGGTATACTGTGGAATAAGTTTTGTACATCGAATGATATTTACTTAGCATTATTTGGTAACACAAGGTCTTCAATTCTACTAACTAACTGGTAACTGTTTTTTATACTGTATTTGGGTGAAAATGTACAATAATCAATTATTAAGGTATTAATAAGTTTATTAGATAATATTACTGCGGGGGCAGTTAGATAGGAAATTACTTTTGCTAAGGAGTACAAGCTAGGAGCCTGCGGGTTCATCACTGTCATGTAATACTTTTCCCTATCAGTAAAAATAGATAAATCTTTAATTACGTTTTTTAATAATATTTGAAACAGCTCTGTTGGGTTGAAATCAATTTTTTCAAATTTATCAGGGCTTAGAAAATCAATTGTTTTAGAAATATATTGATTATTGTTCATTGCTATTACAGTTTTTCCTTTGTCAGCCCTAGTGAAAATTAAATCATTAGTGTTTCTTTTATCAATTATTGATTTTACTATGTAATATTCATTCGAGAAATGTCTATTAGTTAAGTCAAATTTTTGGTTAACTAAGGTTTTAGTTAGAAAATGTTTATCTGTGTTATTAAGTTTTATTTTCTGAGCTATTACTTCACTTTCAACCCCTAAGTATTCCCTATTATTTTGATTATCTGAGTTTTGCCAAGACTCAGTAGCCCTATTAGCCCTCGACTGAATTTTATCCCACTCATATTTCCTCATTCCCTTAGCTTAGTTGTTCATGACCAATTTTGTCGAACGAATTATACTAACATCCAGTAAAGATTTTCCTTCAATTAAATAAACATTTCACTTGTCCCACAGCTGTAATTAAAGTTCTAATTAAGGTCATTGATCGAATATTATATTTATTTTCACATTTTGGAAGAATGTCTTCAATCTTATGTAAGTAGTTGATAAATATATTAAATAATGCATAAAGAGAGCTCTTATTGGTAAAACGTCAGCCTCTCTATACAATGTGTTCGTTGGATATCGACGATTTTTTTATACACAATTTTCAAGATGGTATTCTGTGTAACCATCAATTCATGTATCGCATTACTATAAGCACCACCCCGACAATTATGCAGAAGCGCAAAATCGACTCCACCATCGCACTATATATAATCCTCAAGAGCGTATTATTAAGAATTTCCCGTAACTGGTAGAATCTATAATATAATTTTCTAATCTTTGTTGACACATAATGACATTGCTCTCCCAACCTCAAATGCCGATCAACCATAACTTCTAGATATTTAATTTTTGTGACACTGGTTATTTTTTTACAATTGCATATGTTTTTATTATTAGAGACCTCTGTATGGATTTTTAATTCAAAATTAGGTGGTCTATCTGCCATCGAGGCGGAGAAAGCAATATATTTAGTTTTGTCTATATTTAAACTTAAGAGGCTATGGTTAAGCCAACCAAACAATTCCCCAAGACCGAGTTCCGCCCTCCGGCATACATCAGCCCAGTCATTTCCCTCAAAAAGTAAAGCTGTGTCATCTGCATAGGAGATAACTGACACATCCGGTATTATATTGCCAATTTCATTAATGTAGACCAGGAACAAAACCGGTCCCAGGACAGTCCCCTGAGGTATCCCCATTGTCAAACTCTCCACTTCACTAAATTCATGATACATGTAGACTTATTTAAATAGTTTTTAATGATCAACATTTAAATTAATTAAACTTGTAGAGGAAGACTTTTAGACTTTCTTTTTCATTATACTTTCAACTTCATTTTAAGTATGGACTATTTCCTCAAACACATCTTTGTGTTAGAATACGAATATTGCCGTAAATCGGCATAAGAGAATAATAAGATGCTCATATGGGCCCTGGAAAGAACTGAGGGGAGACCAATTAGTTTAACCAAGGGGTGTGACATACCTCTTCATATAATACGTTGTCATGGCAACTACAGCCATGATGTTATACATTACCAATGAGGAAATAGAACAAAATAATGAGAGACAATATTTTCAAAGCTATATTTCGTCGCTTTCCAAAGAACTTAATTTGCATATTGTTTCTTACAACAAAGACTGATCTATAAATAGACATGGTTTCGAATATTTGGGCAGTCTTTGTGGCTTTTTGTAAGGTAACAAATTTTTAGGGTGAGTATTGGTCAGCACCTCACTCGAAAGTGGACCGAATGGTATTTTGAATTGGTTAAATACACCAATACTCTGTTTTATGTATATTTAAACCAATATAAAATGATATTCGATCCATAACTAAGCATGATTGCTGATCAACCTGCCCCTGTTCTTAACGACACTAGTAATTTTATTGTACTTTTCCTGGTTTCTTTTGTACTTTTTTAGATTTGAACTTTTATTTGGACCATATGAGCCTTGCACCTAGATAGAGCTCGCATGGTCGAGAACAAATGACCTAATTGTAGATCCATGCATAAAATGGCTTTTTATTCATTTTCCGATTATTCGCCTCTCTAAAACAAACGGCTATTCAGCTAAACACATACAATCCACGCTGCTGTGTTCTGAATAATGAACAGGTAGACTGGGCGCGTAATTTTTGTTTGTTCTCTTTACCCTAAGTTTCTGCCGGGACCATTAGATTATTTTTCAGCAAATAATGGCGTTCGATTTGCGACGTGAAGACATATCGAATTTTTCCAATATATACTATATATACTTTAAAAAAACAAACATGCAGTGCTTTGTTAGAGCCCGTTCTACTAAAGCAATATAGCTGCAAAAAAATCCGAGAAATATGTTCAAATTCTATTTCACCGTAAAAAAAACCATTGTCTTTTTACGTCAAAGCGTCAAAGGTAACGTAGGTAGGTTACTGTTGTAATTTTCACAAAATAATTTGTAAATTGGTGCAATGAAAGTATTCAAAATCTCTCAAAGTGTGAGATGATGGATAACGTTGCCACTTCTAATCCTGATTTTCCAGTGCCGTTCAAAATAACAGTGCAACTGTTCCGTCAAAGATTTGTTATCACCGAATGAGTGCCCAATGAGCAGAGCTGTCGCAATTGCTCTTAAAAAGTAGTTTAATTACGATTACCAATTACTGACAGTATGATAATAGTTATTTATATTACAAGTACGGTATGAGCTTCATTACAGTAACGGGTGGGAAATATTGGTACGACGAGGTCGTAGACCGAGTCGTAGTAACCACACGAGTGCTGTAATGAGCCTTACCGTACGTGTGATATACAACATTTTATATAAGACCCAGAATTTTGGTTTTTTATGATTTTTTTATGTATTCAAAATAGTTGTCATATTTATGCAGTGACATTACACAAAAAGTGACAGTGACTGACGGTACAAAAAAAATCATAGTTTGATTAAAAATGAGTAATGTAATAAGTTGATTACATCACTGAGTGATGTAATGAGTTCATTACATCACTCAGTACGATAATGTAGTATATTACATAACGCAAGCAGGCTAAAATGGGTTATGTAATAGGCTCTTTTCGTGTGGGTCTTATATAAAAATATTTTAATTACCAATTGCCCACTAAAAGTAATTGATACCTTGATCAATTACCGCATTCAAGTTACTAAGTTTAATTCAATTACTTTTATGAATAGTTGAATTACTTTCTAGTAATTGAACTCCCTAAAAGTAATTTAATTAGTCTGAATATACAAATCCCCACTCTCTGGTAATTAAATTACCATTCAAGTAATTCAATTACATTTTGATAATTGGATTAGTGTATAAGCAATTGAATTACTCTTCTTATATTAATATAAAAAAAATAATATTTGTTATTGCACATTTTCAATCATTTTCATTCCATAGGTCCTTATAATACTACTAGAATGTTTGTATTCCTCTTCACTGGCCCCTAAGTTATTTTCTAAATTGTGTGTGCTTTTTCAAAAATAAATTCGTGATACTTTGTGTTAGATCCTTTTGTAGGAAGCTTTGGAAACAATTTTTCAATGTTTAGTTTCTATTTAGAGTAATGGAATTATAAAAAAAAATTAGAATTCCCTTTATATTTTATGTAATTGAATTATTTGTAAGTAATTCAACTACTTTTTATGTTACTGAATCGTTTAAAAGTAATTTAATTTGATTATTTTTTATGAAGTCGAATTTTTTGCAAGTAATTCAATTACTTTTTATGTAATTGAATTATTTGGAAGTAACTTAATTTTTGAGTAATTGTATTACCTTAGATTTTTAAAAACCAATTAGCAGTTAGATTTAGTTGATCCTAGTAATTAAAAAATCAACTACAATTATCATTTCCAAAAAGTAATTGAATATAATTTTTTAATTATTTTAAATCAATTACCAAAAGCTCTGCCAATGGGTTACTCTTTGATATGGATGCGAGAAAGTAATATAAAATTAAATAATAAAATACAATGTAGTTCTTTCCATCTGGAACGGTTTTTTATTATAATAGGAATTGGAAATTATTTTAAAATCTGGTGCGTGAACTCGAATTGAAATAAAGCAATGTTTTTAAAAATAAATTGCGAAATGCCAACGGTATCGATAATATAAATTCTAAATTTAAAAACGGCTACTCTTAAGAGGGAAGTTAAGTAAGAAATTACTTAAATACTTCCATCTTTCACAGGAACCTAAAATATCTCGCAACGTTGTTCAAATGACTAGGGTGTACATAATGCTCCATAATATTTCTGGTCCTCCTTATAAAAAAAATGGTGTCGCCACTGCATAACACAAAATTAAAAATCCTTTGTGGGAGTACGAGAAAAGCAAACATAGTAATAATCTAGCATGAAAATCACCTTTTTAATTCACGGTAAAGAAATCTGTACTAAAAATAAAGGCAAATATATCTTTACAGCCCCATTTTCACATTTCATTAAACACAATTTTCATATTTCCGCCAATTCCCTGCTTTTACCAAACAATATTTGTCTTGCTAAAAGTTTTTGAATAAAACAACCGACTAAAATGTCCGAAGTTTCCGAAATTTGGAATTTTCAATTCTGAAAAAGCACAGAAAAGTTTTTAATTTAAAAGGTCGAAGACTTGTAAGGCGTCAAATTATTTATGCAAAGCGTTTGCCTTTGATAATTTTTCTTCGCTCCTTGTATGTTTACAGGTCTGGGAAGTTGGCTTTTTTAAAATTAGGAATCAATATTTAAATTCATGCGGAATAATGGGATAATAACAACTATTTAATTATGTATGTAGTATGTAACAATGGGGTTCAAAATTTAATTTTATATGCGAGTTTACAAGAATTTTAATGGTGCAAGATCAGGCCAAATCATTTTATCGTCATGGTATACAAGGCGCTCGTCGAACCTCTACTAAGATATGGTATCCTGGTCTGGGGGGAATGTACAGGGTGTTCATTTTTCGATTTTGATAACTGAAGGGAATCTCGGTAACTAGTAAAAATAGAAATAAAAGATGCCGCAAACAGAATTGTCATAGTTTTCTTAGTATTTAAGCTACAGGGTACTTTCGAAAATGTTTGCTTTTCGACCACCCCCTGTATTTCGGTTATTCTTTAACTTATCAAAAAATTGAAATTTGTTTCTCAGACAGTTCTTTAAGTAGAATTCAGTGGCGTGCTTACTTTTTTTGAGAGTTTTACTTTTTGAGATTTAATGCAAACGTATGATTTTTTAAATGGGACAGCCTGTATATTATTCTTTTATTTATAAATATATAATAGTTGTTAGTAGGAGGCTACGAAACCAGTAGAAAAAAAAGAATTTGTCATTACAATAAATATTATACAGGGTCGTTGGTATGTATGGAAAAGGTCGATTATTTCTTAAAGTATAACAGTTAGCAAAAAATATTTTAGATAAAAGTTTTAGGGTTTTCTAAGCTGTATTAGAATTTAAAAAACATAAGTATACAGGATGAGTCAGAAAACCGTAGAGAAGCAAAGTTACCTTTTTTTAAATGGAACATCCTATATCTTCGAATATTTTTGGATTTAGCATGAAATAACAATTATTTTTTAATAAGTGCATTATAAGTCTAAACCTAATAGTTTCCGAGATATCGACTTTTGAAAAATGACATTTTTGAACTTTGACAGCTTCTAGCTTTCTAACGGTACGTTTTAGAGTAAAACGGCTTACATGTCCCTATCTTACTTTTTTATTATCTTCCCAAAAACATGAACTTCCGGTTTAACCGCGTTTAATGACTAACCTGAATCAAGTACCAATGGTCATTATAGTGGCAACGGACTGACCACAGGCCGCAAAAAACTACACAACAACCGCGCGTAGACCAGATCCAATGTAGATGCATAAAAATGAATGTAAATTCTTGGCCACTATAGTGGCCGCGGTTCACCACGGAGGATCGGTGAGGCCACTATAGTGGCCGTCGGTAGCGAACGTGTTAAAAGCCAGACCTGTTTTTGGCATTTATTAATGGAAATTCAGAGATATTAAATTTTTATTAAGAAAACATATACTCATACTAATCGATTTTCGCGTTTCTCGCATCATAGAGGTCAAAGCCCTAGCGGATTTCCAGTGGTTCTCAAATTACGCATAATGCAATAATCGTATAAATAATCGGTGATTACGATTAATCGGAAAATGTTAATAATCGGCGGTTAATCTTAATCGTAATCGTAATCGTTTCATCACTAGTTCATAGAGTTTCAAATGATATTTATTAATTAATTTGTTAGACAAGATTTTATTCCTCTGAGATCTTTTTCTATGACTTTACACGAAGTTCTAGTGCCTCTTACAAAAGCCATAACGTTCATTTCATCCCTTTTGCGACTCTCTTTTATTATAAGTATATGATTTAGGACATTAAGTCTTGGTTTTATAAATGATCGATTCTTAACTAAATTAATTTTTGAACTTGAAAATGTTACTTGATTGGGCTGCCTTCTCTCTGGATATCTATGAAAGTAAAAACTCTTATAAGTTAGATATTTCAATTAAAAGATTGTTAGTTTACTTATTTTTATGACAAACTTAACAAGTATTTTGTTAAAATTTTCATGCCACTACATTTTCGCCATTTTCTTAAAACTTTAGTGGAATAATGACATGTATTTTAAGAAAACGTTATTTTTGTCTATAGATTTTGACAAATAGACATCGTCAGATAGATAATCTTTTGTTTGTTTCAATGGTTTCATGGCCTATACTACCCTAATTTTCTAAATTTTTCGTTTTGTGCGTTTATTGTTAATAGTGACTATCGACTATTAGATATTTTTGAAAAACTTAAAAATAACCCAATCAAATAAGAGAAAAATATACAGGATGCCCCATTTAAAAAAATGTTTGCTTTAAATCTCAAAAAGTAAGACTCCCAGAAAAAAAGTAAGTGCACCACTTGATTCTACCCAAAAAACTGTTTCAGAAATAGTTCTTGATTTTTTAATAAGTTAAAGGATATCCGAAATACAGGGGATGGTCAAAAAGCAAACATATTCGAAAACACGCTGTATAGCCTAAAAACTAAAAAAGCTATGACAATTCTGTTTGTGGCATCTTTTCTTTCACGGAGAAGTTCCTATCTTTACTAGTTACCGAGATACCCTGCAATTACATCGAAAAATGGACACCCTGTACAACAGTAATCTGGAATAACTACGAGTTGCCCAAAATTGTATTATAAAAATGAGTCTTAAGAAGCCAAAAACTTTCCCTACAATTCAACTTTATTCTAGAGAACTTTCTACATTGTTACAGTATGTAATTTCCTTAACTCAAATGAAAACTTCAAAAAATTTAAATTGTCACACGATTACCAGACCCAAACAAATGAACTAATAAACATTTATAGAACTAGGACATTGATGCAACATTTTGTAACGTATTATAGCCCGAAATTGTATAACTTAATACCTAAAGATGTTAGGACCTTAACAAAGGTAATTTAAAAAACAATTCTGTGACTATCTACTTTAGAATATTGCTGGTTTTCTTCATATGTGTTGTATTTAAGAAAAGTGATATGCATTAAGCAGGCAGGTTTTGTAAAGATATTATGGTTTAAGGATCTCTATATCTTATAGTATTTAAAGTATAAGCTAAACAAACATATACAGGGTGTAATTTAATTGAGTGCCGATACTTAAGGGTGATAATCTATGAATGATTCTAAGATAAAAAGTTCATATGGACATATGTCCTAAACCTCTTCATTTTTGAGCTACAGGGTGTTAACATTTTAAGAAAAATATAACCTTTTTATATAAATCACTCTTAGATATTTTTATGAAATTTTGTACATACCTTTTAATCAATAAGGAGCATTTTTTGACCTAACAGATTTATAAAAATTTTTACCAGTGACGTCCGTACGGGGTTTGAACTGAATATTTTTAAAGAAAAAATGGATACGCCACTGCTTTTTCTAAAAACGAAACTTACTTTTGAAATTCGCATTTATTTTAAAGCAAATTTCGTTTATAGACTTACTTTTGTACGACGCACCGTTTTCGCGTAAAAAATAAAAACAAAAAAAAATAAAAAATTTTATTTCAAAAATCGCGATTAATTTAAAAGGAAAAATTCCAAACCTTAAATCGAAAGCGAAATGACAAGAGAAGATAAACAGAATAAAGAACCCACATTATTTACAGTAGTTGTTCGAAGTGTCGTCCACCCACACGTATGCAAGCATGGACTCTTCTTCCCATAGACTGACGCACATTTTCGAAGATTTCCGGGGTGTTTCTTATGGTTTGGCAGCATACTAATATACGATTTCGTAACTCTTCTTCGGTATGAATCGGCACTTGGTACACTAAGCTTTTCAGATGCCCCCAGAAAAAATAGTCTAAACTGTTAAGGTCCGGAGATCTAGGTGGCCATGGCTGCGTTCCTCCGCGACCTATCCACCGATTGCGATAGGTGTGATTTAAAAATTCACGCACTCGTAAGCTAAAATGTGGAGGCGCACCATCGTGCATTAGCCACATCTGGTTTCTTAATAATAATGGAAGGTCTTCAAGCATTGGCGGCAGATCTTCTTCAAGAAAGTGTAAATATGATTGTCCATCAAGTCTTCTTGGGAGAAAAAATGGGCCTATCAAATAATCATCAATAATGCCAGCCCAAACATTTATTAAGAACTGTTCTTGATGATTTGATTCTACAATTGCATAAGGGTTTTCATCCGCCCATAAATGGTTATTATGGAAATTTCTTATTGAGTTTCGAGAAAAATTAGCTTCGTCGGTAAAAAGAATGTGCCTGTCAAATAACGGATTTTCCATCAGGTTTTGAAGAAACCACACACAGAAATTAATGCGCATCGGGAAATCTCTAGGGAGTAATGCCTGGACTCTTTGAATGTGATATGGGTATAATAAATTTTCGATGAGAATTTTCCAAACAAGAAAATGTGAAACATTAAATGTTGCCGCGATTTTCCTCGTGCTACTTTCGGGGTTCTCCTCAATTTCGTGTAAAATTCCTTCTTCAAGTTCCGGTGTTCTTACTGTTTGATGGACTCCTTTAGCACTGTGGTCTACTCTTAAAGTTCCGGTCTCGTGGAGACGTCTATGAATCCTAGAAAATGTTCTCGGATCGGGTACTACGCGATTTGGATACCGCTCTTGGTATATCCGCCTGGCTTCGTATGCATTACCGTCTGCAAGCCCATAAATAAAATGCATGTCAGTTAATTCACTGTTTGTAAAATTTACCATTCTTTTATTATAATTTAACGTCTTACTGTAATAATAATTATTTAATAATGCAAAATCAATGCCAGGCCTTTTGTCTTTATGAAAAGAAACGTCAAAATTGATGTAGCTTTACCCAGCCTACTGATTTTTATTTGATTTGCTTTAAGAGGGCATTTAATATGGTTACCGTTTTTTTCTTTTCAAACGTTCAGTTGAATGTCACTGGTGAGTAGAAAATAAATTGTTGCCCCAAAAAAAGTGTTTCCACTCATGGTGGGTGCCAACCAAATTCAACAAAATAAATAAAAGCAGTCTCAATGAACCGAAGAAAAAAATGTTTTTTTTGTTTTTATTTTTTTACGCGAAAACGGTGCGTCGTACAAAAGTAAGTCCATAAACGAAATTTGCTTTAAAATAAATGGGAATTTCAAAAGTAAGTTTCGTTTTTAGAAAAAGCAGTGGCGTATCCATTTTTTCTTTAAAAATATTCAGTTCAAACCCCGTACGGACGTCACTGGTAAAAATTTTTATAAATCTGTTAGGTCAAAAAATGCTCCTTATTGATTAAAAGGTATGTACAAAATTTCATAAAAATATCTAAGAGTGATTTATATAAAAAGGTTATATTTTTCTTAAAATGTTAACACCCTGTAGCTCAAAAATGAAGAGGTTTAGGACATATGTCCATATGAACTTTTTATCTTAGAATCATTCATAGATTATCACCCTTAAGTATCGGCACTCAATTAAATTACACCCTGTATAGGTGTGAAAATGTATTATGTAAGTAAATTAAAAAAAAAATCTGAGATGAACAGTTCTATAGTATGTTGCTTAATGCGAGAGAGTAATAAATCATTATTGAAATATTAAACCCAGTGGTCTTCGCTTTTAAATATTTAGTTACTTTCCAGCAGTTGTTGGGAAACTTCGTTCTTGAAAATGGCTAGTGTTTCTGAATTTGTTGTTGAGAAACGGATTAGTAAACTGCGCTTTCTAAAAATGAGAAAATTATTATTCTCAATCTGTTCAACGCTCTTCGCCACCAACTCACATTGGTAGCAAAAATGGATTTGTCGATGGCGGCTTACTAGCATTTAAATCGAAACGGGCTGGATACTATCATGAAGACATGAGCGCTGATGTCTTTGAAGAATACCTTCAGCAAATGCTAGATCTTATTCCTCCTGGGTCTGTTGTTATAGTCATGGATAATGCCAGCTACCACTCAAGAAAATCCGAAAAAATACCAACGTCTTCTTGGAAAAAAAATTACATCATTCATTGGCTTACTGTAAATAAGAAGCCATTTCATAAAAATATGCTGAAAAAGGAGCTACTGGAGATTGTAAAGATGAATAAACTTTGTACGAAATTTGTTGTCGACGAAATCGCTTCAAAACGAAATATAACGGTACTTCGCCTTCCGCCATATCACTGTGTATCAGTGGCGGGTCGTGGGTGTATAAGGGGGTGAGGCTACAAAATAGCGGCGCAGGCGAAAATTTTTCGCGATTTCAAGGTCATTGGCTTAAAATGGATAGTTAGGAATTCAACCAGCAATATAATTATTTTGAAATACTAGGTTTCACGAGAAAAATATTCAATTTGCAAGGTCAGGGTCAATTTCTCTCAGTGCATCCGCTATTGTGTCTCTATTTTGCTCTACTCTCGTAAGCGCCACAGAATTCTTAATATGTTCTTTGGAACTTTCGTGTGATTTTACCGCCGTGAAAATTTTTTTAAATCAGAATACCCACCCCCAATCCAATTGCTTTTTACGCTGTCTAATAAAATAAAAGGCCAACAATATAAGCTTTCCTTATAAATACTTCCGCACAGCCACTTATAGGTTTCGTACCAAGTTACCTGAAAAGCTCTTGAATATTGCTTACCCTGTCTCTTATCGTTAAATATTGCCGAAATTTTTGATGTCGGACGACTACATAATATCTGTCTTTTTTCCGTTTCGTTTCTCCTTAAAAATGGCGTTTCAATGAATGAGAGAATAATATCATGAACAGGATTCATATTTTTTTAAAACAATAAAATTTAGCGTTTAATAATTAATAACATAATAAAGAAATCTTAAAACTTACCGGATCTTGAAAATATAACCTTAATTTGCCGAACACGAAATTATAAATTGCCCAAACAAACACTGCCAATACTTCTACATTACCTGCATCGCACCTGTATCCTGACTACCCTGCACAGTCACCACTCACAACAATATTAACATAAAATAAACCAATACAATATGACAATTTGTAATTTT
Organism: Polydrusus tereticollis; assembly: GCA_963920685.1. Lineage (NCBI taxonomy): Eukaryota > Metazoa > Arthropoda > Insecta > Coleoptera > Curculionidae > Polydrusus > Polydrusus tereticollis. Next base: position 143,179,549 of record OY987328.1, read on the forward strand.
TCTAAATTAAACCAAGATACACAGTTCACACACCTGCTACGATATAAGCCGGGCGCCGGGTAATCACAGAATTCGCAGAATAAAATATGTGATTTAAACAGCCAATTAACAACCAGCCAAGCTAGATTCTTATAGCCTCAATGAGAGAAACAAACGCGAGATGACCCCCGGGTAAGAGAAAGACAGACCAAATAAAAGACGTTGAGATTTTCGTATGAGGCTTGCCAAAATAGGTACGAACACACGGAGCAGTGAAGCTGAAATCATTTAGCCTCTCGGCCGTCGACGCAAGTTTACAGAATAAAATAGTCGCTTAAGCTTCAGTTTCCTACAAAGCGGTACCGCAAAAGAGCGGCCGTAATTCGGCGGCCCTTTTTGCCAACAGTAGTACGGTCGCTTTGGACGGTGAATATTATTGTAAAGTAACATTAAAAATACGGTGCGATAAAAAAACGGCGGCAAGAGTCAGTTGACAGTTCAAATCAAAGATTGTGTGTGGTGTTTACAAGATGGACGACCTAAGTTTGGCTATTCTATTAGTTCTTGAGGACGAAGAACCGTCAGAAAAAGAGAGCAGAAGGCAAGAATCTGATATTTATAAAAAACGCGAGACAGAGGGTTGCGTCTTTCGGTACTCTGATGATTTTACATTAAAAAGTGCTTCATGAGTTCAAACAAAGTCAATTAAAATTTCATCTTGTTCGCTAGACCAATTAATTTCTTCAGGCATTTCTAAATATTATTAATATTATTATTAAAACGATATAATCACCACACTGGCGCACCGTCAAAAATCGTGCTTGCACTATCCCAACGTACAGAGCGGCCGCTTCAGAAAATACGGTGTTGTATTTTTTGCGCCGAACGCTCTGGAGGAACACACTCCGATTTGCAAGTACATACAGGCTTTTTCGCGGCGAAGCTCGCCGTCAAATTACGGCCGCTCTTTTGCGGTACCGCTTTGTAGGAAACCGAAGCTTTATAGCGCGGCGCTCGGTAAAGCAGTATGAAAATTATTTTTCATATGGAATTTATATTTCAAAATTTATAAATTTACAACAAACATATTTGTATTTTTTGAGAGGAGTTTGGGAGATTGAGGGTGAGGCGCTGCCTCAGAGGCCTACCCTGAGGAGCCGCCACTGCTGTGTATTAAACCCCATAGAATTGGTGTGGGCATAAGTAAAAGGGTTTGTAGCCAGGCATAACACCACTTTTAAAATGAGAGACGTAGGAAACCTTTTGCAAGAGGGAATAGAGACAGTGGATTATTAAAAATTGAGTAAGTGAGTCGAACATGTGATTGAAACGTGGAGAAAAGAATGTGGGAAGCTGATAACATGCTAGAAAACACTGTAGAGCCCCTTAATATTTCTGTGGACCCCAAGGACGACAGTTCATCGGACTACTCGGAACATGATGACTTAAATTTAAAAATTAAGTTGTTGTATTGTACATAGTATATTTTTTTTATAAATATTAATATTTATTTCGACTTATCTATTTTCATATTATTCTTACTTTTTATCTACCTGATATTAGAATAATTAATGTCTCAATTATCTGCCTATCTCTATAATAATAATCAAGTATAATTATTATTATACTTTTATTCTAATAAACTACCTGAAGTAACGACGCTGTCACCTTCCTTTTATTCACCAAACTCATCTTTCTTTTGTATGCAGATTAGGGTGACCCTTATTTCGGACCGGTTCGAGGTGTGTAGGTCTGAAATACGGAATTTCTCAAAACTATCACTGCAATTTACCTGTAATTTACAATGCAACCTTTAAGTTGTCCATCCTGCTTAATGGATCCTATCATTGCAAATTTACATTTAATTATTCTCTTGCATTAAGCAACAGAGTATAATTTATTTCGACAATACCGCCGAAATCTATATAGTCAAAGGTCACTTTCTACCGATTTATCCTTCCCTTCATACATTCACATCGTCCGCTAACACATTTATTCTGCCAGCGATTTACTAATACCACCATGATTTAAATGAAAAATTTAAAAAACATATAACAAAGGCAAACACATGCACACACAAAAAAAAAGTTTCAATTCGAGGTTGTGAACTTTAGACCTAAACACCGTTCCTAACGTTCAATAGATCTTTGTTACAGCCGGCACATCCATTTTAGCATGCATAATAGCGCATCCTGACCTATTATTAATGTGTTGACTAAAGTCCCGTAATTATCGACACAGCTCAATGAGAATTTATTGTTTGGTACTCGCACGCATTTCTGTTGCGTAATTTTCGAGTGATTGGAAACTTGAATAAAGGATATAAGATATCTACTAGCGGGCATAAACGAAAAAAAGAGAAGCTCCGAATATATACATTGAGTCCTAGAAGTAATGTCTAAATTCATTATAATTTAGTGGTGTGTTTTTTGGAAAAAGAACACTTGGACCCGTCGACTTATGTGGTTCTTTATGGTAAATTCATGTATACAGACAGGGTAGTCCAAAAATAAGTAAAGACCTTCAATTTCATTTTTTCAAATGAAAATATCTGTTTTTTATTTCATTTTTGAATTTTGCATCGAATTCTAAGTATGGTTCATGTACCAAGTCCTATACCTAAACTCAACAGTTATCGAAGAAAATACAGCAAATCAACAAGTGAGACCTGTATATTTAGAAAGAACAAGACAACAAATCAAATTAAATGTTGAAAATGTGCACCATTTACGGCTTCACAATATCCAGGGCGATCAATAAACTCTCTTTGCACGTTTTCAGCTATTTCCAGAGTTTTTGCATGCACTTGTCTTCGGATCCTCTCCTTCAACTCCTGCAGATTGTTTGGCCTGTTGACAAATACTTTCGATTTGAGCTAACCCCACAAAAAAAAGTCCATCGGAGTTAGGTCTGGCGACCTAGCAGGCCATCCAAAAATGTACGCACAGTGGGAGCATAGTGCGGAGGAGCAACATCAGGTATTCGTCCGGGGAGTATGGGTTCAATGAATTCGGAACTAAAGCCACTAATGCTGGAATTACTTCAAGTTGGAGAAATTCGAGATATACTTGTCTAGTTAAAGACTGTTCAAAGAAAAAAGGGACCAATTACCCTTCCGCGCACTATTCCACACCATACATTTGATTTTTGAGGGTACTGGCTGTGAACCTACATCATCCAATGCGGATTTTATTTTGCCCAATAACGACAATTGTGTCTGTTCACAATACCATTCAAACAGAACGTAGCTTCATCGGAAAAAAGTATGTTTTCTACTGAAATAACTGATGCACTGGAATAACTTTGTATGCGTGATATTTGTGCTTTTGAACTATTCAGTGAACAACAGATTTCCCGCATGTGTAAATATGCCCCAATGTGCGACAGAGGAGTACATGGATTTTCTTCCAAGGCAAGCAAAACGTCAAGTTGTTCATTTTCATTTCGAGTAGGACGACCAGATTTAGGCAAATCTCTAGCATGACCGAATTCTCTAATTTTAGCCTCTATTATACTCACCACCTTTTGACAAATGGGAAGACGATCAGGATGGATTCCATTGAATAATTGAGCTGTTTCTATTTATAGTAAAATTCTCGTCGTTCGACATTTGACAATAGACAAATGACAGTAACTAGCTGGACCAGTAACTTTTAAATATCCCCAACCCATCATAGAGCCGCAATTAGCCCAAAGCCCACTGACACTGACATCAGTGACATCGCCACGTGCTTTTTTTCTCGTTAAGTGTTTTGCTGTGATTTTAATTGTTCTCGTGTGTTTTGTATTTGAATAAGTTTATTAAAGACTATTAAAGGCTGGATTTTGGGGCAAAAAACTCATGTGAAAGTGCTTTACAAACAGTCTTAGTATACTTGGAAAAAAGCTCTAGATGACAAACAAATGATTGGTGTGGTGTTCTTGGACTTTAAACGTGCGTTCGAGACAATCGATTGAAGACTGCTTAAACTTAAAAATTTATATATGACTGGTTAAATATCAATAGTTTAGCAATTAATACAGACAAAACAAAAATGATTATCACTAAAAGTAAATATAATACCACTGATATAACATCTAACACAACTATAAAAATTAACAATGTACAAATAGAACAGGTAACAAAATTAAAATATCTTGGTGTAGTTATAGATCAAAATTTATGTTTTTCAGAGCACCACCTATATATTTGCAATAAAATTTGCAAAAAGGTTAATCTTTTTAGAAGAATAAATCATGATCTCAGTGCATGGACAAAAAAAAAAACATTTATCAAAGTATAAATGCTCCTCATTTTAATTTTTGCTCCACAATACTTTTTTCATTGAGTAACTTTACAGAAAAAACAAAATCAATCCATGCGTACTATTTTAAATTGCAGTCGTTATACTAGAATTAAAGATATGCTAGAAATTAAAAATTTTCTAAGTGTTAGGCAAACCATATTCTTTAATACAATGGTTTTTATTTTTAAAATGTTACATGAACTACTACCAAAAAATTTAATTGACAATTGTGTACATGTTCGTGATATCCATAATTATCATACTCGAATAAAAGATAACTTTTATATTCAACCAGCAACAACAAATTCTAGTCAGAATAGCCTTTTTCATAATGGTTTGAAGCAATAGAACGAACTCACCGCCAATATAAAAAGCTGTGAAAATATAACAAGATTTAAAACAGAATGTAAAAAATATATTAGACATAAGATTGTTCCTTAAGTGCTATAGTAATTTATATTTTCTAAATATATTAGATTTAGGTTATATTAGATTAGTAGTTAACTCTTTGAGTAGATAATAATTTTATATTTATGTTTTTTTTATGTAAATTTCTTGTAATTTGCTAGCATTTTGTGCTATTAATAAATACTATTATTATTATTTTGGACTATGTCCATAAAGCCAATAAATTCCTTTAATAAATAACTGCCTGATGAAATATATAGTGACTATCGCAAACCCACTATTTTCTGTACATGTGCAGTATCAGTATCTATATATACAGCAAAAAAATAACAAAAAATAACTATGTATTATAGCTTATTGGTTGTCCAAAAAATTGCTTAATGAATAAAATTGCTTTCCATTTTGAATAACAAAAAACGGTGGTATAGTAACATTGCATAACATTTTTGCATTGGGCTTAAACTCATTGAAGTTCTTTTCTCGCCTTTTTCAAAAAATGCCGACAAAAAGTATAAATCGATTTTATGTTCCAAGAAAAACAATATAGAATGGACTAATATTATTTCCTTATATAAATGAATAGTAATATACTGCACTGAAAATATATATCAGCTTTTAAAATAATAACAATTTCTATGCCATTGCAGCATATATTATTTTAATTTATAAAATTACAAAATAGCCTTGGTAGTACTAGTATTTTTTACTTGTAGATTGTAGATTTTTTATAATTAGAAATAAAAAAGTACTACATACACCTTTTTTCTTTCCCTTTGCTCCTACGCTGATTTCACCAAACTATATATTCCAATCCTCCAAAAAAAATTGCACATTTAATGTGGTTTACGTGCTTAACAAATTTAGCTTAGTCCAATCCTGATAAATCTGAAATTTAGTACAAGTAACCTACCAACCTACAAAAACAAAATAGACTAGAAGTCGACAGGGTGCCATTAGTGACACGTGACTCGACCAGCATCTTGCGAGACGGTTCAAGAATCCGACTTTAAGTGCGTACCATCATCAAATCCAACCATGCATAGAATTTCAACTTTTTCTCGTTTTGTTAACTTCACCATTGTGAAAACCGCAACTTTGCAATTACGCTTGACAATTACTTATTCGCCTTTTGTAATTAATGTTTAATAATTACAATAAAGACTTTATTTATTTATTTTACAGATAGGTACCTACCAATAATGATTTCACTAATCATAATATTAATTTTCTCTATACTCTATAAAACTGCGTGTAAAGTAAAGTAAATTAAAATTGCCTTTTCCTACGAGAATGCGCAAAGTAGTACTTTCCCGCATGCATTTCCGTACGCAAAATTACACTTTTCCGCACGCGTGCAGATAAAATTTTTTTCTGCAATCAATTTGCAAAATGTCCATATTATTGTTCTTTTGTTATAAATATTATGAAGAAATAATTTAATTTTCTATACCTATTTTTTATTCTAATGTAATTTTTTGTTGTATAGTTCTTTCTTTCAAGTTTAAATAAAAATTATTGACTCAATTATCATTTTTTTTTAAATTTTCTTGTTATCTGATACGGAAAATTTTGCTCCTCTGCGCATTTGTTAGGAAATAACTATTTTAAATCTAGTTGTTTTTTGTTTATTTTTAAACCAATTTAATTATCTCTGTTTTCTAGGTGTTTTGTAATTTTTTTGTTAAAATAATTGTATTATAGTAATTATTATTGATTTGCGAAATTCGAAAAAAATTTTTATTTTAATAAAATTGAAATATTATTTAATAAAACAAAAAAGGAAGAATTTTAAATGAGAAAAAAAAAACGAAAATAGACTAAACTCAAACTCAAATATGCTTTATTGTCTCAAAATTTGAAATTTCATTGACGAAGCGTTGACAAAAAAATGTACATATTAATAAAAAATATTGATCATATATTAGTTTAAAGCCCTAAATGTACTATAATAAGATTTGGCACCCAAAATCAGGACATCATAAACTATCTGTCAAAAAAGTCAGTCAAAATATTATATAAAGAGAAAAAAAACAGAAAAATAACACTCAACAATTATGGAATATGAAACAGACAATAAATTAAGTTTGGGAACAAACGACATAAAAATAACACTTTTCATCTTCCTCCTTGCATTCTTCTCTCTCTCTACCCTTTAAAGCGTGTCATCATAGTACTCTTGGAGGTTGTAATATGCTTTACTTGCTAGTATTTTTGTAACTAATTTTTTAAATAAACTTAATTTGGCCACATTTCTGTAAGTCTGTGGTAAATGGTTATAAATTTTGATGCTCTCGTAAATTATCGAATTTTTTACAAGGGTTGTCCTAGGGATGGGTAGCGAAAGCCTTCCAGACTGTCGCGTCTGATATGACTCAGGTGTATCAGAAACATCTCGAGACCGTCTTTTATGGACAATACATGCGGTTTCCAGTATCAATAAACACGGTAAGGTCAAAATGTCCAATGATAAGAACAAAGGTCTACAGTGATCCCTAGGTTTCGCCCCGCGCAGATATCTAATAGCTCGCTTCTGAAGCACGAAAACAGAGTTAAAAAGCTGTTTACTGCAGAGGCCCCAAAAAACGATTCCGTATCTCAGCCTAGAATATATCAATGAGCAATACACCATTCTTGCGGATGACACACCCAACTCACCAGAGACCACCCGCACAGCATAACGCAGAAGCTAATTTTGAATTAAGGTTAACTATGTGTTCCTGAAACTTCAGCCTGTCATCCAATGTGATACCCAAGAACTTAATATAAGGTGCACTGTGCACTATTTGGTCGTTAATAGTAAGCGAAGCCAATGATGACTTGAATGACATTATGTTAGTCTTTTTTATATTAAAGCATAGGGAGTTAGAATCACACCACTCCTTTATACGCTGAATATCGCGAGAGATGATGTTTCTCATAACCTCAGTCTCCCTCCCCCGCCAGAAAATCGTTGTATCATCGGCAAACAATGTAAATTTACCCGAAATGCTAAGAGAAGCCAGATCATTTATGTAAATAAGAAACAATAAAGGACCCAACACGGATCCTTAAGGGACTCCTCGGGCAATATCCCGAATGGCCGATCGCACCTGATTGCACTGCACCAGCTGCTTCTTTCCGGAAAGGTAGGACGCGAACCACGCCAGCGTTCTACCGCGGAACCCATAACGCTCTAGTTTTTGCAGCAGCGTCTGGTGATTGACACAATCGAAGGCTTTCGAAAAATCACAAAACACTGCCGCCGCAACATCATCCTCATTCAAACACAGATAAACACTCTCCAATAAAGAAAATATCGCGTCGGTCGTAGACCTAGAGTGTTGAAAATCAAACTGTGCATCCGTTAAAATTTTAAATTGTGAGAGGTGTTCCAAGATCCTACTTTTTACAAGTTTTTCCACGACTTTGGAAAGTGATGATAATAATGATATTGGACGAAAATTTGACGGATCATCAAGGTTACCATTTTTATGAATAGGCACAACAAGTGCTGTTTTTAGGCAATGGGGAAAGTAGCCCACTCGAAATGAATCATTTATAGTTCTTACAAGGGCTCGCAGCACGCAATCAGGAACGCTCTGTAGAACCCTAATAGATAGACCATCAAGTCCTGAGGAGTGTTTATTTTTTATTTCAGATAGAATTTTTTTTATCTCCAGAACGTTAGTGCCATACAAAACAAATGTATCGGGGATGTGTACGTTTTCCAAATAAGTTAAAGGGTCGCAAGATGGTTTTAAACCTGCGGTCAGTTGCTCCGCGATTGTACAATAAAAAGTATTAATAACGTTTGGATCCATTTCAATTTTAGATTGAATTAAGTTATTCTTGCCTCTCAGATCGTTTACTATTTTCCAGTTTGCTTTAGTTTTATTGCGAGATTCTCTCAATTTTTTATTATAGTAAAGCTCCTTAGCTTTACGCAATAAGCGAGATAATAGATCTCAAAAAAATATTCCACTTTACCTTGGAGATAAAATTCAAAACGAAACCATTAAACTAATAGGTGACAATATAAGAAATAATATTTTAAACGAAGTTAAGGAAGCAAAGTATTTTTCTATATTACTGATGTGAGCCGCCAGGAGCAGATTTCTGTTTGCTTAAGATACGTTAATTTAAAAAACAAAAAATTTAGTGCCGAAAATATAGGAAGCATATATAGACGCTTATTACGCCGACTATTTTCAAAAAATTGAAAGATATAGAAAGAACTAAAAAAGAAACAAAAAAAAATGCAAAAAAATATATATTGTGTACATAATGTTATATAGAATAAGTCAAAGGTGTGTTAACATAAAACAGGATAAATTGCTAGATGTAGTATAATATTGGATTAAGAACTTTCATAAAATTGGACATAAAAAAAAAACAGAGAAAGATGCTGACCATTTGAAATAAACCAGAGCCATAACACGACAAACAAATGGTTTTAACGAAACGTATACCAGACACAGTCATCAAAAGCTAGCTTGTATACCCCTTTCCTGTTGTAATTTGTTATACTTATGAATTTACCCGCATATCTTTATATTTATGTCGTAAATTATACCAAAAATTGCTATTGTTAAATTAGTAATTGCTATTATATTTCAGAACTTGCTAAGCTCAGCCCCTCAACCCCTACCGGAATACAAAACGGCAGCGGTAAAGAAAAGCAGGTTCATCATATCTCATTACGGCATCTTTAAAAACGCCTGGGACTGGCTAATATTAATAGCCACATTTTACGTGGCTGTGGTCGTGCCTTACAATGCCAGTTTCCTCAGGCCGGAGACTGAAAGGCCATCGGTGATCATGGATGTGTTTGTGGAGGCCTTGTTTTTTTTAGGTATGTATTTTTATAATTTGTTCCTAAATGTTTACCGTATTCTACTTAATTCTTTATTCATGTTAATATTATTATGTCACAATTTAAAATGTTTCAAAATAACATACTACACAATACTACATATTAAAATCAAAATTTAAAAATTTATTGATGGTATAGAAAGCATTTTTAGCGAAGAAGCCACGAGTTTCCTTTCCTTTAAAATTATGAAATGGGAGACTCTACATCTCCTCTGTCTCATAAATAATAAGGAGGGGCCCAATTCCAGGTTAAAAATATAGGGAGTCCCATTTAAAAACATGTACAGTTGTGTTCAATGAAGTGTTGTAAAGTGTGTTCACAAATATAAGAAACCGACCTAATCAACAGATGCCAAACAGATTATAAAGAATGTGTTTTTGACATTAATGTCGCGAGGAAATTTGTGCCCTAAAGAAGTTGTAGAGAAAACGGCTTTACTTACAAAAAAATTCTTTTCCACAGTTTATAAATTACACAAGGGCCAATTTTGGAACGCAGAAAAAGAAGTGATATTGGAAAATCAAGAACGTTGGACCAAGGGGACGAGGAACAGTGCAGTGGTGCTTTGTAAACCTGCCTATCATTTTCTAAAGTTCAATAGGGTGTTATATTGGGGCCATTGCTTTTTTTAATTTATACTATTGACATGAACCTGGCCATTACAAACTGTCATATGCAAAGATATGCCGATGACACTCAGTTGCGTGTAAGTTTTAATAAAGAAGGGGCACCCCAGGCTAATCAAGTCATGAATAATTCTTTAGAGTCTATCTATCACTATTCGAAAAACCACGGCCTAAAAATAAATCCTAATAAATCAGCTGTCATGTTTTTTTGTCCGGACAAGGACTGGGCTAGTCAAAATATTCAACTAGCTATTGATAATACTCCGATTCCTGTAGTTGTAGAGTACAAGAATTTGGGAATTGTATTTGATTCTAGTCTTAGGTTTAAGAAGCAGGTATCTAAAATAATACAAACGTCCTTTCTGTCCCTGAAAAATCTTTATAAAAATAAAGAAATACTAAATTTTTCTCTAAAAAGACAACTATGTGAATCTCTGGTTCTCTCTCACTGTACATATGCAGACATTGTTTATGGACCGTGCCTTGATTTACAGTCAAAGAATAGGATCCAGAGAGTTCAGAATTCGTGTATACGTTTCGTTTGTGGACTAAAAATGCGTGACCATGTATCTCATAAATTAAAAACATTAAAGTGGCTAAATATGCAAGATAGGTTGAAACTACATCTTGGTTGTTTTATTTATAAACTGCTCGAGAGTGGTATTCCCCAATATCTCCATGAGAAGCTTTCTTTTAGATATGCAACTCACAACCGCGACACTCGCCAAAATAATTTGCTTAATTTACCTCGGCATCGCACAGCTTTATTTCAGCGATCTTTTTCATATGTGGCTCTCAAAGTGTTTAATGAAAATAAATAAGTGTGTTGCGGTATTTTTGGATTTGGCGAAGGCATTCGATACGGTCCCCCATGATCGGCTCTTGGACATATTGTTCAGATATGGAGTCAGGGGAAAAGTGTTAGATGTCTTTAAGAACTATCTAAAGGATAGAAAACAATATTTGAAAATGGGAGATACACTTAGTAATCCGCTTAATGTAAAAATAGGGGTACCCCAAGGAACCGTCTTGGGACCAATACTCTTCATCACATATATTAATTCATTAACTAATTTACAAATTGAAGACGGATCTATAATATCATACGCAGACGACACAGCAGCAATTTTCTCTGCCAAAACTTGGCATGACGTAAAAGACAAGACAGAAACCGGACTAACTAAAATAAAGACATGGCTTGACAGTTTTGGGTTGACACTTAACGTAAAAAAAACCACCTACATTGCATTTTCTCTGACTGAAGCCAATCGTCCCCATTTTGAAAGTATTCACATTGCAAATTTTAATGATAGCATTAAAGAAACACTTTATACGAAATATCTGGGCGTAATTATCGACAAACATTTAAAATGGGACCATCATGTTCTTTATCTCACAAGAAATATAAGAAAACTTATTCACAAATTTTATATATTACGGGAAATCTTAAGCAAAAGACTTTTAACATCTGTCTACAAAGCGGTTGTGGAATCAGTAATACGATATGGTATAGTTGTGTGGGGTGGTCTCTATAACAATGCTTTAAAACAGTTAAATGTTGTACAAAATTATATACTTAAAGTAATAAATAAAAAAAATAAACGCTTTTCAACCAAGCAACTCTATACACAAGAAATATTAAATGTCAGGTCTTTATATATATTAGAGATATGCTCCTTTGTTTTTAAAAATGTAAACTTAAAAAACTATGTAAATCACACTTATGAAACACGTAACAAAACTAACAAACACATTCTTATACCACGCAGCAATACCAATATAAATCTTAAATTTATCAATTATTTAGCACCTAAGATATATAACATCATTCCCATGGAAATTAAAAACATTAAAACAATTAAACCCTTCAGGAAAGCATGTAGATTGTTTATCGTCGGAAATATGGAAATGTTTGAGCCTCTATTCTCATGTATGATGTAAGTGGGAACTCTGATAAGTGGGTACCTTTTAGGTATAATGATGAAAACAAATTTGATATTTTGGATCATAAATAATTTTAATTAAAATAAAAAATAAAAAAAAAGAAAAACTTGAATTAACAATATTTATTTTGCTTTTAGCACTTACAGATGTTTGGTCATCTAGGTGCTTTTTTCAAGTATTTATCATTGTATTTTGCGTAGAAATTAAAGTTAGTACTTAGATATATATTTTATTATGTATTAAGGAAATTAGTGAACATTATAAAAAATGTACTAAATGTAGAATGCTCTGTATAAATAAAATCACTTTTGAATTTGAATTTGAATTTGAATTATATTTTAGAAATACGTCATATAATTATTTTAAACGGAAATTTAAAATACTTTTGTTACAACAACATTGAATGTAATTTTTATTTTTATATATTATTTTCTTTGAGTATGTGATAACTAGTTGTAGGTATAGGTATTATTATATTGTTTTATACTTAGTAGGTACTTATTTAGATTATTAGTAAAAATAATGTAGAATTATATTGTAAACTTGTATTTTGAATGCTCGGTTAAGCAAACAGCTATGCTGCACTTCGCCGAGTAAAAAATAAAGACGATTCTATCTATCTATCTATCTATCTATATAAGAATGTCGTAAACAATGGTTGCTGATACAAATCTATAGGTAGATTCTAAATAATCGTTTTATTATAATCTACCTTTAGGTTCTTGATTCGTTTATAATTGGTTAGTGAAATAAGATAAAGTTGACAAGAAATGGCAAATATTTTAAATATAAACGTTTAGTTGCTAAGTTATTTATTAATAAAATTATATACTTCTTTTCTCTCTTCTCAAAGACACACTAAAAATAGCAAAATTTGTTCTTAGTCATTGTCTAATCTCCCCCTAACACTTCTGGTTAATTCTAGATCATCGCTCAGTTCATTCCAGATCAGTTCTATTGCATTCACAATTCTAGTATCAGGTTCAAAGTTTACATTATACATTTTAGTTGTCATTAGGCCCCAAATATTTTCAATAACATTACGTCGGGACTCTTTGCAGGCCATACCATTGTCTCTATATTGTTATTTTCAAATCATTATCTGATAATTACCGCGTTATGAACTAAACAATTATTGTCTTGTTGGCAAATAAAGTAATTGTCAGGAAAATGTTGTAATCCGCTAAGTAACATTACATTTTCTAATATATTTCAATAGCTTACTTCATTAAACCGGTCACCACAATAAACAGCCCAACATACCCCAACTCCGTAAATACTTAACCATGCCTACACGTTCACTGAAAGGCGTCCAGACCTGTCGTAGTTGGTTACATATTCTCCATCGAATCTAGTGTGACGAGAACGATACATCCTATAATATGTCCATTAAACGTTGACTGAAATACTTTTTCGTCTATAAAAACAACTCTATCCCAATTTTCTTATATCATGTTGTAAAGTCAAAAATAATTCTGGTCTGTTTGTTATGTTGATTAGTTCTAGCTTCATTTTTTTGGCTGCCACAAAATTTATTAAAGCAGAGTTTCTTATTCTGCGGCATGCCATAATTTTCGATCCTCGAAAATTAGTTTGCTCTTATGCACGAATAAATTCATTAAAAATTAAAACGCGCGAAACCGTCGATTTGTATTTTCAGTTTAGAGTTTTTTAACGTTGCAGCGAAATATACAGGGTATATCAAAGAGATATGACGTCTCCGTTTTTATAGAATGAAATAGAAACCCCAAATTTGTATTGCAGAATTAGAGAGAGCATATTTTTTTATATACGGCAAGGTAAATACGGGTAGTGGTTATACAGCGTGGGCAAAAAGAATAGAACACCCCCAATAGTTTCATAACCATGTATATTTTCGAAAAACACTCGGCCAGACCCGTCGATTTTATTTATCATTTTTAAAAATTTTGAGAATTTTTAGTATTATACAGGATTGCTCAAGAACTTTAATTTTTTAAATGAATTACCCCAAATTTTATTCGATTTTTGAATTTTACTTGAAATTCTGAATATTTTTCATGTAACATATTCAGCTGTTTTCGATATATCACAATCTAAACAATAGTGATGGCAATTTTTATGGAATTAATGAATAGGGAAGAAAATACGGAAACTTATTACCTTTATTGTAGTAACCCTGGTAACCAAGCACATTATTGTACTTTTTCGCCACTGTTATTTTATTTTAAGTAACAGTATTGCCAAAAAAAGTTACGTTGTATTGTAAGAACGACACGTTTTAAGTAAAATGCACTTAAGTGAAGAGAGCGCATAGAAATCCTCATGATGGTTGGCTATGGCGATAGAGGGAAATCTACATTTGAAGTATGTAAACTCTTTAATAATGTTCATCGAGAGCGAACGCCGATATCAAGGTCTACAGTAAGTAAGATAGTTTTAAAATTTATAGAAACTGGATCTGTGCGCAATAAACTAAAATAGTGGCCGTCCCAAAATTTGTGGTGAAGCTAGATTAAATGTTTTTCTGTCGTATCAAGACGATCCCCATTCCAGCACTCGTCAAGTGGGTGGGATTCAAAATATTGGTTATAAATCTGTACAAAATATTCTTCATAAGGAAAAATATCATCCTTACAAAATTTCTCTTGTCCACGAACTAAATGTGGATGATTTCGATCGACGCCTTCAGTTTTGCGAGAATATGCAAAACATCTGCAATAATGACGGAAATTTCGCGCAGAATATTTTATTTACTGATGTGGCTACATTCTGCCTTAATGGAACAGTCAACCGACATAATTGTAGGTATTGGTCGACAGAGAATCCTCACTGGATGCAAGAGGCCCATACACAGCACCCACAGAAGCTAAACGTATGGACCGGAATTTTACGTAACAGAATATTAGGGTATTTCTTTCTCGAAGAGACGTTAAACGGAGCGAGGTAGTTGGAGTTTTTACAGTTTTTACAGTTTTTACAGTAGAATGGCCAGCTCGCTTACCCGATTTAATACCCCTAGATTTCTTTTTGTGGAGATATTTGAAAGATAGAGTGTACAAGAACAAGCCATCGGATTTAGAGACATTAAAACTGATAATACAACATGAAATTCGACAAATTCCTGAACAGGTTATTGAGAACGTTTAAAACGAATTTATTTTACGTTTAGGACACTGCCAAATTATCAATGGTCATTAATTTAAACATTTAATTAAGTACTCTACTTTTTATAATCAGATTTAAAAGCTGTTGTTTTTACCTAATAAACCTACCGCTTAAATTTTGTTAATTCTTATTGTTTAAATTGTGATATATCGATAACAGCTGAATATCGAAATAGGGTATGTTACATGAAAAATATTCAGAATTTCAAGTAGAATTCAAAAATAAAATAAAATTTGGGGTTTTTCATTTAAAAAATTAAAGTTGACGTGTGCTGCGACATCTTGAGCAATCCTGTATAATACTAAAAATTCTCAAAATTTGTAAAAATGATAATAAAAATCGACGGGTTTTTCGAAAATATACATGGTTGTGAAATTATTGGGGGTGTTCCATTCTTTTTGCCCACGCTATATTAGGAAATTTTAAAGAAAAATTGTCCTAAAAATTAAAAATGTGAAAATATGTATCTAAAGCAAATGTTTGAATTGAGCACCGTTGACAATGTGACAATAGCCAAGACAGTTAACAAATTCTTTTTTTTGAACGATGACATCTACGTTAATGTTTCTAATTGGTGTATTCGTACTCTTAGCTCTTCTAAATTCGCTGGGCGATTCACGTATACTTTACTTTTTAAGTAACCCAAGAAACAAGAAAGAAATAAAGAGGAGTTAAATCTGGCGATCTGGGTGGCCACTCAATCGTCCCTCTCCTATACCTATCCAACGATTTGGAAAACTTCATCTGAATAAGCGCGAACAGGTAAAGTGTAATGTGGCGAGGCTCCATCTTGTTGGAAAAAGAGGTCACGTTGGTGTACATCGGGTTCTTCTAAATCCGTATACAAAGTTATTAGAATGGGGATGAGATCATTTTGAAGAAACTCCAAATATCTCGCACCAGTGAGAGTATTTTCAAAGAAACAGGGACGTAGAACTCTTTCGTCATCTATACCGCTCCACACGTTCACTTTTTGAGGGTGTTGTGTATGATATTCTGAAAACCAATGAGGAATTTTACTTGGCAAATTTTATCTATTCATCTTCCGACCGCTCCTTAACTAGAAATATCTGGCATGTGTACAACACTTCATTGTACAGGGTTATCCAACCAAGACTAGACAAGGCGATTTTTTGACTTTTCCTGTACTTTTATAAAAAAACTGAAATAGCCATCTTAAGTCATTTTCTCCCGCGAATTCGAATATCTTCAGCAAAAAACAATTGAACATCAAACAAAAGTACTAGGGGTCACTTTGATATTTTTTTAAATGGGATGCCGTATTTTAAATGAGCTTATCCGATTTTTCATATAAATTTTGATCTAAAATGTTGGATTTTTAATTTTTTTTTTTTTAGACGAACATTTTCCGAATTTAAAACTGAAGAAAAAAGGCGTTTTTGAATTAAAAATCCAACATTTTAGATCAAAATTTATATGAGAAATCGGATAAGCTCATTAAAAATACGGCATCCCATTTAAAAAAATATCAAAGTGACCCCTAGTACTTTTGTTTGATGTTCAATTGTTTTTTGCTGAAGATATTCGAATTCGCGGGAGAAAATGACTTAAGATGGCTATTTCAGTTTTTTTATAAAAGTACAGGAAAAGTCAAAAAATCGCCTTGTCTAGTCTTGATTGGATAACCCTGTACATAGCTGTATGTTCAAGTTTCCCCGCTTTTGTGAAACACCCTGTTTATTCGAAAATAATTTCCAGATATAATCCCCTATCATAAGTTTTACCCTGTAGAAGATCGACATCTGTATCGCTATAATATAGATTTTAGAGACCAAGAGAGCTGAGTTGCAGGCCGCTGTATATGGCCCAATTACCTAAAACCCATTATTTACAAATTCTCACTTCTCGCTGAATTATGATGCAACAAAATTACTAATTAAGAATATTGCGTAATAGCAAGCCCTTCTTATATATAGCTCGGGGTATAGGCGAACCCTTCACTTCTTCTTTGTCAATAAAGATTAATTAAAATTTGTTTTTATCCTGCATTCTCTATATTTTATGTAAGGGGTAATAATTTCTTAATTAAATATAAATTCTTAGAAAGCAGTCGGGAAAAATACGCAAACCCACTGGACCTAATTTATACAGTATTAATTAGTATCTCTGCAATCTCTCTAGGTAGCTTAATAGACACTTGCGGATTGTTTGGATAGTGTACCATGAATATTGGCAATTTCGATTATGGATTAAGCCAACCAGATAGCTGGTTAAATGGAAATTTTCGATCATTAAACATAGATTGAGACCGTCCGTGTTGCTTTAGAATTCACCCCACGGCATGAGAGTAATTCCTAAGAGCCTAAATAAAACTTCGGAAGTTCCTAAGTCAACTGTCCTTCTACAATAGTAAATTTGTACACCCAATTTTAATTTTATTCCATTTTAGGCATTTTAGAGAGTTAACTTCTTGGCAAATTAGTAATATTTCTACCAAAATAGATTTCACAAAAAGTTAGAGATGAGAAACAAATAAATAGTCTTTATTAAAACTGTGTGGGCACAGCCGGTTTTAATTAGCATTATAACAACGTGTTGTTTAATTATTATTTTTACATATGGACCGCCAACCTGGGTAAACAAGCGTGGCGGAAAGAAAATCATATCGCTAAAACATGTATTTAAATTACATTTCAACTTGAACATACTTTTACATTTTACCAAGTTAACGACCCAAAACGTAAAGCACAAAAAATGGAAGCCTAGTCAGGTTAGCTGCACAAAAGTTACTGAAACAACGCCATAAAATTAAAATCGAAATGTCATATTGAAAACCTAGCATATAGCAGTAAGTTTCACATAAAAATCCGTTAAGTATAGTAACGTCTACGTTGCACCGTTGATCTTCTGACTGCTATAAAATCCTTGAGTGTTGTTATTTAACTAGGAATGGATCGCCGCAGGAATATAAAATTTGCATTTGGATCCATGACGTCATTGTCGTCACCGACATAACCTTATTTCGTCCTTTTCAAAGTTTAAAATATTTTATTCTACGGTTACTAGATTAACTAGAAATTGTAAGCAATTAAGTGGTGTTGTGGGTATAACATCTAGGTGCGGCGCTATAGGTCCCGGGATCGATTCCCGTTTCGGCGACTTTTTCTTAATGACCTCTTTAGTTTTTTTTATGACTTTTTTGATTTTTTTATAACTCTTTTAGTTTTTTTTAAAGTAGATCGACTCAAAAAGGGCTGGTAAATAATTGACCGGTGAACTTAAAAAAGGCGAATTGGAACCAAGAAGGTGGATTAGATGCCGTGTTAGCGCTGTTTAACCAATATAAGTCTATAATTATTAGTTACAGCATTATTTAGTTGAGTTAAGCAATATAATGTTCCAATCGAATAATATTTTAAACTTTGAAAACGACGAAATAAGGTTATGTCGGTGACGACAATGACGTCATGGATCCAAATGCAAATTTTATATTCCTGCGGCGATCCGTTCGTATTTAACTTTCGTCAACAGTTCATGAGGCTTTTATGTTCCTCGATTGTAGGTTAATTTCACTGATTCTTTTATTTACTGAGTGAAAGAATTAAACGAGCTTTTCACTGTGGTAATTTGGCGTTTATTTCTCCAAATCACACAAAACTTCTTTAGTACATGATTTTACAATAACATACTATAACATAAATATTCACTACTGATTTTAAAACCACATAACTAGTCACTACATTTGTTTAGTACATTTGCTGGGTGCCTTTTTTTAGGCAATGCTATTTGTTTCACTCCGACGGAGAGAAACCACGTGCGTTTGTTGCCATACGACCTTGCTTTATCAAAGCCCAAAGTGTAGTGGAGTAGAAGAAGGAAAACTATATCATCTGACAGCAAGGTTACGCCCCCGCTGTCACGACGACTAACCAACAATGCATTCTGATTGGCTACACAATCGCCATGTTTTCTTTTAACCAATCGGACCGTGTCAACAAGATTTACCATGCTGTGTCACCTTAACATCTAAATGTAGAGCACTTCTTTTTCCTGGAATAACGGTCGACTAGCCGTTTATTATTTAGGAAATCTTATATGTATTTTAAAAGATGATATTTGCAAGTTTTATGTTTATCCCAACACTATTCGTTCCGCAAACATTGATACATTTGGCTCCTTTATTAAAATAATATTGAAATCAGATATTTAACAGTAGTATTGATTCTAAAAACATTTGTTGCATTTAATTATATTATTTGTAATGCATTTGTATGATCGTTTTCCCCAACAATTATACCATTTTAAGTAGGTATAAATACCTAATAATATATAAATAAAAAAATGATTTTTATTAGTTTTAGTTGCAATTGGTTTTCCGACGAGTGAACTTTGTTATACAAGTGTTGGTTTACCGGCGCGTGATATTTTTTGTTGTATTAGTGTTATAATGTGGCGTCCATGGGCTTGTGCTGAGAGTGGGGCATCTTGTCGTGTCACGTTCAAGCGAAAGCATGTCTGATTGTAAAGAAATAATTGATAATAATAATAAATAATAACAGATACAAATTGGGACAATTTGAATAAGAAAATTAAAAAAGTTTTTAGAATTATAAAAAATTGATTTGATAATAATTTATTAACAATTAATTTTAATAAAACAAATTATCTTCCTTTTACTTTAAACCTAAATTATGTACCACAAAATATAGCATCAATATTAGCATCAATATTAGCGATGACATTCAAATTTTAAAAGTTAATCATGTAAAATATTAAGGAATAATTTCTGACAGTAAATTAAATTAGCATTTTCAAGTAGAATATTTAATTAAAAAATTAAGAAGTTTTATTACCAATTTTTAAAAGCATTAAAAAATTTCTAGATATAAAACATCTAAAAATATTATATTATGCATTACTCAAAACTCATTTAAATTACGGAATTTTAGGTTGGGGAGGAATAAACGGAACTTTGCTAAAAAAATTAAAAGTATTACATAACAGATTTTTAAAAATTATATTTAATAAGGACTATCTTTATCCTTCAAAAGAATTATATTCAGAAACAAAAAAGATGAACGTTACACAAGTTTACATTTATAATATTGTAATATATATTTTTAAAAGTAAAAATCTTATACCTACAATTTAAAGACCATAACCATAATACATGTTATAAAAATGAAATATCCAAAAAACCTAAGATAAATAAGTCCGTAAGACAAAATACTTTTAAATATTTATGCTTTTATTTAAATGATTATTTACCAACAAACATTAAAAAAAATTATTTCATTAAAAAAATATAAAATTGAAATAAAAACATTAATATTCGAAACAAACGCTTTAAAAATATTTTTGAAAATGCTATAACTAATTAATGCTATTTAATATTATTGTGAATGAATTATATAATTAATCTTTTAAAAAATGTGTGATAAACTTGCAACAGAAAATGGACATACTACTGTGTTGCGTCTTCCTCCCTACTATTGTGTATTTAATCCAATCGAACTAATATGGCACCAAAGAAATCAAATTTCAGAAGGAGTAATACTTCCCCCACATTAAATACATTTGTAGTAGAATTAAGGTTGAAAATTGTTATATGTGTATAAGTACTAATGTTCAACCCTTAATAATAAGTTTAGATGAAGAGAGTGATAGCAACACAGAACTCAATTTAGAGTAAAGTAGAATTAAGGTGCCAAAATTGATTATTGTAAAACTTTTATGTGAACACACATTGTACTGTATTTAAATCATAAACTTAATCTTAATCTTGTATTAGTGTGTAGTCTAAATTGTAACATTGTAAATTTTAGTTATAATAACCAATAAAAATCTTTTTCATATACCTAATATACTTTGTTGTCGACTGCAAAGACTTAATTTTTATTGAAATGTCTCAAAATATTATTAATATAATAATTGATCTTTACTTTCATTTGGTTTAAAATGTCTCTTTAATTCAAAATAAAAATAAATCGATATCTAGATAGCTATATGTTCAAACCGACCTTGGACCCATTTATTGGGGTTTGAAGATGTTGGAACCTGAACAATGGCGTTAGTTCAGGTTAGTGCTTCAAAAAAGAATAATTGCTAATAATATCTGCCGACTAATGTGAAAATGTAATGAGATTAATGACAAATCGGCCAATAAAAGATGTGGATGGAATTTCCTAACAACTCAACAATAATAAAATCCTCAAATAATTGTTCACCAAGTCCAATTTACAGAGCGTTAAAAAAATGTATGAAGGAACTAACGATTTTACCCTTATTCGTATAATGCCGGAAGTATATCAAATTTAAATACCCATAGATTTGATTGATAATTTTCCCAAAATGTGTCGCCCGCGGAACTTTTTTTAATTGTCTGAATACAACAGTACTTATTTTTTCTTTACATTCGGTAAATTTATACGCATTACCCTGGCAGGGTATAATTACCCAGTCAATCCCCCCCCCTCTTCCTCCCCAAACCGAAATACTACTTTTAAGGTATTAAATATGTAAATCCAAAAGAGAAAAAAAAGAAACTCGCGTAAAGTAAATGTTTGGCATTTTAAAATCAAAATGCCAAGAAAAAATGTTAGAAATAACGTATCGTTTTTAAATTGAGTTATAAAATGAACCCGAAGAAGGCAAATTTTACGAGACACCACAATATAATTAAATGGAAATGCTTCGAAACTATGCTGGCTTTGTATTTTATACCCATTTACGATTAAAGGCACTATTTAAACGTCTTTATTTAAAATTAATTGAAATACTTAATACAGAATATTCATAACAAAGCGTGGGAAGGGCACCCAACATAAAACTGAAATGTCATTTTAAGGTTTACTAAACTTTGAAGTCGGTACCATTAGTTATAAGTTAGTCGGTTAGTATATGCAATAGAGATGGGTACATCAAATAAAAACATCTATGTTGAGCAGCGGTGTTAACATCGAAACGAGTCATCAATGTTTTTTTCTAAGTATTAGATGTAAGAAAAAAGATGCCAAATCAGTAAAGCGTGGACTATAATACGTAAATAAATACATTTATGTACGTACATATATGCTGAAAATACTGAGGCATCTTTAAAATTTTTCACAGTTTAAAAGAAACACAACAGGTATTAGTAAAATAAAACGAAATACCTTCACTCACGAGCTCACCACCAACCACTACGTCACATGCTACAAACAAGCAACCCACGCCCAGTGGCGTAATCAAAGACATGTGCGCCCCCCCGCAAAATTTTGAAAGCGCCCTGCTATTTTATACCTGTCTGAATCCTTCACACTTACACTATAGTAAGAAATAGTTTCATTTGTAAGCGTGTAAGAAGGATATAACGTATTGCTGAGAACAAAGAACAATTTTTTGTTGTAAAAATAATGAAATTTTAAAATAATGTACTGCAACTTGACTTGAGGGCCCCCCCCCCCCCGCCGCAATGCGGGGCCTGCGGGGGCGGTTTTTACGCCACTGCCCACGCCCACAACTTCCTATATTATTATTATGATAATGCGTATTATTCTTATTTCGTAATTCATATGCCGTTCCAACCGTTTAACTACAGTTCAACAACGAATTATACTGACACTGACTAAACTCGTAGCGCCATTTTTAGACTCGCCTTAATACTACACCGTTCCGAGGTTGAGTTGTGATTTTATTTTGATGTTTGAAATAAACATCAATGTTATCAAAAAACATCGAAACTAAAACATGGATGTTGAAGATGAAACATCGATGTTTTTGGCCCATCCCTAGTATGCATTATTTATCCTTTATTTTAAGGCTCTCGACGATTAAAGAGATTTATTAAGTAGTTTAAGTCAATGATATTTATAGTTTTTACTTAAATCAACCCTGCCACGCAATTAAATTCAGTTTTAAAAGAGCTTTCAACTTGGGTAAGCATTAAACTAAAGTTGGAAGATGCTAACCATAAAATTACACAAATTAGTTTCCAAAGACCAACAGATGGAAAACTGTAAAGGATTTTAATAGCTTTTAGGGATAAGCTGTAGGGGTCTTGGGGTGAGACAGGGTACTAAGCTCTAAACCAGAGATAAAAACAAACACAGGAATTTTAATTATATGTGATAAACATTCCTAAAATGTAGGAATGCTAAAAAACGCTTAATACTGGATGTTAATCAAAACGCCCTTGGAAGGTATTAGCTACTATAAATATTTTAAAGATACTCTAATAATTCACACCAACACTTCTCACATTAAACATAATGTTGAATATTTTTGTTATACGATATTCTTGTCGTTGAATGTATAAGCATGCTTCGAGATCGCGAGAGTAAGGAAATCCATTACTTAACAGTAAAAAAATAATTTTTTTTAATATTGCTTAGCCGTCACAGTTAAAATTTGTATACGCATGACTAAATTTATTTATCTAAACACCCAAAAACATTGCTATTTAATGCTTTTGAATTTACATAATTTTGCTACATTTAAGCCTAGAGCTTTAATAATCACTTAAGCCGAGCTTTAAACCTATTAGATCTCATTTTACGTAATCCGTCATCCATTACGGTTCACCCTGATCTAACTTATGAAAATTCCGTCTTTGCTAATGTAATAGTGATTATATCAACGGTAAAATTTGAACGTCGAATTTAAAAAAGTAAACGAAAACATTGAAAATTAAAAGAATATTAATTTATACTTAGCAGCAATAATTAGATCAAATGATAATATTATTTTAAACTCAAAGAACCGTTTTTAACCAGAAGTTTAAACTATGTGCAAAATCATAAATAATCTTAGGGAAATAAGTAAAAATACTTCACACGGATAGGAAGTTACTCTAAGCAATTTTCCCAACTTGCTCAAAATATACTCAGGAAAATTTGACCAACCCACATAGATCCTGTTGAAGTTTTAAATCGTAATTTTCCAGCACAGCAGTGAAGTTACCTTCAACCGGTCAGGGATGTAAAAGTCAGAAGGAAAATTACATTTCGAGCTTAACATAAAGTTTTTGAAATCTATTTAAAAAATCTGATAGTGTTCCCTTTAACCAGACTCTTTAACTTGTATTTTCGATGGACATATATACAGAGTGGCAAAAAAGTTGCGCATAATGCCTGTAACTGTTGAATTATCTCGTATACGAAAAAGTGACATCTATGAAAGTTGTTCAGTAAATTATTCCCCACATTTCTACTTGCATGAATTTTTTCTGCCATTTCTGGTTTGGATGCCATAGAGACTAACTTACTTTTTTTAAATAGAACACCCTGCAGATGATTGCATCTTTGGATTCTACTGGGAAAACTCTGAATTTTTTGTATTTCAAATTTGCACCTATCTGTAAGCGTTTCCGAGATAATGACAGCTCAAAAATGAAAATCTTCCTAATTATAATTATTCCTACCTAATGCCCACCAGTTGAGTGAAGGTGTTTTCATGACAGCGACCTAAGAGATGTCAATTTTGAGTTCCTGTTTAATTTTCTGTTAATTGATTTCCAATTTGCTTACACTATGGTTCATCTGAATGAGAAACAACGAGTTTTAATTTTAATAATGAGCGATTACGGAAATATAAAGAGATCGCAAGATCAGGTTTGTCAACTGAAGAGCTGAATTTTGTGAACTGATGATGAAAAGATGCAATAACGATAAAAACTTCGCAACAAATATCATTTTCTCGGATGAAGCTACTTTCCATTTAAATGGCATTGTTATTGGTCTGCTGAGAATACTCACTGATTTCAGGAAGATCATTCTCAGAGGCCCGAAAAAGTTAATGTTTGGGCGGTAATTTGAATGGCGAAAAATATTTGAACCTCCTCAGGAATCACATAATTCCTTCTTGCAGAATGGTTTTACCGGGTGTAAATGATGGCATAAACGAACAGGTATGGTTCCAGCAAGACGGAGAACCTGCGCATTATGCGGCAAATGTTAGACAATACATAAGCGAGCAATTTCCAGGACGTTGGATAGGCAGAAGAGGTGCTATTGACTGGCCGGTGCGATCCCCAGACTTAACCCCGCTCGACTTCTTTTTATGAAGGCACTTAAAGAACAAAGTCTACATTAACCGTCCAAATGACTTAGAATCTTTAAAAGTCAGAATTAGTGCTGAAATTAGGGCAATTTCAGAGGACCTCGTCTTAAACGTAGTAGACGGGTTCAGGGATCGACTGGCGCTCTGCTTAGCAGAAAATGATGGTCATTTTGTACACCTGATCCACTGGAAAGGTTTCACTTGTTTACTATTCCGATGTTAAGTTGTTCAATTTTCTAGGCTATTTATTTTGTTATTATAACTCAATTCATCTAATCTCAATTTATCAAAAGAGTTATAGTAAAGTTTACATTATAGCTATCTATATATTGATTTATTTTTATTTTAAATTAAAGAGACATTTCGTTTCGCTTGTTCCATCGTTGGTAAGCCTCTTTTTTATGGATACCAGGGTAGAAACAGATTGTTCTTCAAACATTTGATAAATTTTCCTTCTCAATATATCCAGATCATTCTTGTCAATACTTCTAAATGTCCCACAGTGATTTTGCTTCTTTCCGAGAATGATAGGTTTCAGTACCATATCGTTTACCGAACATAAGGAAGTACCTGTTAAAGCAGACGTTTCGGCTAAAGCATCACTTCAATTAAAATCTCTTTTCAACAAAGATTAGTACACGTTTTTGATTATTTCTTTACCATCGGGAGATAAATGCTTTCTTCTGAAAGTGACACTACAAGATGCCCCACTCTCAGCACAAGCCCATGGACGCCACATTCTAATACTAATACAACAACAAATATCAAGCGCTGGTAAGCCAAGCACTAATATAACAAACTTCACTTGTCAGAAAATCAATTAGAACTAAAAATACTAAAAATCGATTTGATATTTATATATTATTAGGTATTTATACCTAATTAGAATGGTACAACAATTAGGGATGCAGATGATTAATAATCCGGCTCTGCCCGAAAAGATGTAATTTTGGGGCAATTTATGGCCAGAGGGATATTTAGGATTTTATGGCACTCAGAAGATCAACGGTACAATATAAACTTTACTATGCTTCATCAAAAGCGCATCTAATCTAAATTAATAGACAGAACAATCGAAAAAATATAATCCCTATTTAATTGATTTTTGCTATACTCTGGTACCACAATAATTGTCAGTGCCTCATTGTTACCAGGGTGTATCATTTTAAATAATAATAATAACAATAAAAAATATATGCCATTATTTTACAGTCATTATAAATATTTTATTTTTAAGTAAAAAATCAACAGCCTCGGATAACCGAACAAAAACGCTAACTCTAAGAGCGCCGTACAGAATAAAAACCTTTTTTCTCGGGTCAAACGATCAACAAGTTTTTTTATAGCCTATTGTTTTTCCGTTTAGCCTTTTTATTGCCTTTTGTAACACTTGTTTACTTCCCAGCGGGTCAAAATCTACTTAAATTTAAGAATACTGTACATATTTTTTATGTATTAGGTACACCAAGAACATGAATTTGCTTTTAAATTATTCCTTATCAATTTAAAGTATGAAATCTGAAAAATATAGTTGGGGTCAAGCAAATATTTGACGCGTGACACTTCCACATTGTCATGGGTGTCAAATACGGCAGGCAACTCATAATATATAAGTTACTAATGGCTAATTTATATTATAATAATTACCACCCACTCGAAGTATTTGTATCTTTATCCTTCTATATGACTAAAAAGAGACATACATAAACCGAGTTACCTCAAGAAAAAAGAAGAGAAGAAGAAAGGAAAGCACATGAATCGAACATCGAACGTAATTTTGTTTGTTTCTCCCTCTTGTGCATTTTCAGTGTCATATCACTTGTCGACCGTACGTGAATTTTCGTCGATTTGGTAAAATGCAGATCCGCATTTTATTTATTCCAAAACGAGTGATGTCGTTGTCTTGTTGACATTCTGTATTTGGTTTTGTATTTTGAGTATTTAAATCATTTTATTGCCTTTTTATAGTGTTCTATTGTCTTTATTTGTGTAGTGAGTGTTAAACATTGTTTATAGTTTATAAGACTTTTATTTAGTATTATTTTTTTAGACGTGTGTTTATGTTAAGAAAAGTAAGTAACTCTACTGGCATTATATCAATAAACATCATTTACGTTAATAAAATTAGTCGGAAGTGGACAATAAAAAAGGCTAGTGAGTGCTTGCCAACGTTTCGCTTTATTTATGTAAAGCTTCATCAGGGCTGAAATATAATAATTTTCTTAAACATTTTGGAGCCTGCATATAAAATACATGACAAATAAAGAACATAATATTATTAATTAGGTAATTACCCATATTCATTAATTAATATAAATAATATTAATCCAACCTAAACAAACAAATAGTTTTTAAGTGTAAACTAATATGTACTTAATTGACTTAGGCTGAAGGACTTTGGGCAATGGCCTTTTGGTGTAAACCAATGAGGTACTTAATAAATAAATAAAAATAATATTAATCGTTATACACTACTAAGATTGCGTTTGTTAAGGCCTGTGATATTAATGGTCAATCCTAAATCCCACCATTACAATGCACAGGATTTATCAAAACAAATTTATTTATATTATAATTCATATTCTTACACCAATTTCCCAGCAATCATTTTCTGCAAAGGTTTATAAATAACAATATTCATCAGTCCGGCCCTGACGTATCAGCTGTAATAAAGTTGGTGAAATCGAAATAACTAGTATTGGACAAATATGACAAGATGGAAGTGTCACGCGTCAAATATTTGCTTGACCCCAACTATACAGGGTGGCTGATTAGTGCGAGAAAGTCCAATATCTCCGTTGTTCTTTAAAATATCGAAATTTATTAAATGCAAAGGTTCTAGGATAAACAAGAGCGCAAATTTTAAAAATATTTTTGGATATACAGGATGCGCCAAAAAAGTGGGGTTTAGCAAAAATGTATTTTTTCAAATGGAACACCCTATATGTTATATTATTTTTGGATTCTACATAAAATTATAGTAATTTTTTAATAAGTGCATTATAGGTCTAAACTTAATAGTTTCCGAGTTATCGACTTTTCCAAAATGACATTTTTGAACTTTGACAGCTTCTAGTTTTCTAACGGTACTTCTTAGAGCAAAACGGCTTACATGTCCCTATCTTACTTTTTAATTGTCTTCAAAAAAATATCAATTTCCGGTTAAACCGGATGTAACTCGAAAGTCGGAAATATACTACTTCCGGTTTAACCGGAAATTAATATTTTTGGGAAGACAATTAAAAAGTAAGATAGGGACATGTAAGCCGTTTTGCTCTAAGAAGTACCGTTAGAAAATTAGAAGCTGTCAAAGTTCAAAAATATCATTTTGAAAAAGTCGATAACTCTAAAACTATTAAGTTTAGAACTACAATGCACTTATTGAAAAACAACTGTAATTTTATGTAGCATCCAAAAATAATATAACATATAGGGTGTTCCTTTTGAAAAAATACATCTTTGCTAAACCCCACTTTTTTGGGGCATCCTGTATATTCAAAAATATTTTTAAAATGTGCGCTTTTGTTTATCCTAGAACCTTTGTATTTAATAAATTTCGATATTTTTAAGAACAACGGAGATATTGGACTTCCTCGCACTAATCAGCCACCCTGTATCTACAGCTTGTTTCTCACAAAAGCTTTAAATTTATGTTTGGTTTCAATTTATAAACATTTTTCTTCGTCTAATAAAGGCACGTTTTTGCTAAGCCCATCATATATCTTTCAATGTAAGTTGGCATTATTTGGCAAAAAAATAAATATTACTGCGTCGTAATAAAAAGATGGCTCATCAATTTCCCTTAAAAGCTGTTAGAGAAAATATATTTGTTACACGCGCAGTTTGGTATTGAGAAAAACGATATCGTAAATGTTGTAAAAAGGATTTTTATTAAGGCCATCCGAAAATGAAAGATAACGCCCTTGTTTTTTGCTAGAAACACGCGATGCTAATTATCCTATTGCTAAAATTCAAATACAGTGTTATGGAATACCTGCCAAGATTTTGTTACTTATACCGGCTGATGCATGCCTTAGTTGAACCAACGAACATTAACAGTCTCTTGTTAATGTTCGTTGGTTGAACATAGAAAATTCCATGTAAATTCTGAGGTGGCTAAATATTGGCTCCCCTGTACATTTGAGAGTAAAATGGTATTATAGTTTTTTGAAGATGCCTATATAATAAACCCATGTACTAAATTTAAATAAATTTTAATTGGCCAATCCTAACTTATTCAATTAAATGTAATGGCCAAATTACGAAATTTTCATAGTTGGTGGTGCTTATCGGACACCGTGTATGTAAGTAACAAAATTTTGGCAGATATTCTACAATATTGTAGTTGAATTTTCGCAATAGAATAATTAGCACCAAAGTTATTAAGCTTTAAAAACGGGCGTTTTAAGTGAAGCACCTTGAATGTAGGGTACCTTGGATACGAAATCAGACAGAGGTAATCAGACATGCGAAAAAGAACAATATTAGGTTTGTTTTGGTTCAAACTTAGAACCGTTCTAGAACAGTCCGCACATGCGCATCGAGATATTTCTGTTTTGGTTCAGTTATATAACCGATTCTGAACTAAGACTTAACCGTTTTGGTTATATCTCGAACCGGCTCGTAACCGTTCTTGAACTATCAATGCAGTTCCAGCTTTTTGATAGAATCGATTCGGGATTTTTAGTTAACGCACGCGCAGAATTTTCAGCTCATCAACCGATTTTATTGTTTTGGTTTTGTTGAAACTAAAAATCACTAAAGAACAGGTTGTTCAATAAAAATTAAGATGGGAGGATAACCCTATAGTTATGACAAGTACAAATTTGTGTAGGAAAATTAATTGAAACATGGAATTTAGTAAATTACAGTTTTCAATAGTATTAAAAGTTGTACATATATTTAATAGCTTGTACAGTATCAACAAAAAGGCGAGTTATATGCTACTAAGAGTATTGTCAACATGTATGTACTCAGTTTATAGAACATTTTAAAGTCCGCAGAGCAATCGTCTTAGCGGCAGAGTTTGAACAGAGTCTGTACTATCCAACACAATGATACTGGGTTTGAACGAGTTCCTGTAGTACAGTTAAATAAATAGTTTAGTGAATTACGATTTTATTCTTTGAAGTAAAGTTTCAACCCTACATTGCAAGTTTTCCAGTAGAACTTTTTTTAATACTCTTTTAGAAAATGAAGCAACAAAACCAATTGCATTAGTTCACGGATAGTTATCGATCAGGTGCTTTTATTTAATGGTGTCAGGCTTATTTGATTTTACTATAGAAATTAAGATTGTTTATTTGAGCCGCAAAAGGTATTTTTGAAATTTGAAATATTTGGGGTTATGGTTAATTTTAGCCTTCTTTCTTCTTCAATAAACGGTTTCGGTTTCTTTTAAGTACGAACAGTTCGAGGATTTATTTTATTGCACATCGAGTTCTGCGCAGTTATCGAGCTGCTTAGATTAAATCCTTATTTTACAACCAAAACGAACCTGTTGGCTTGGGCAGCATTCTGAGCGTTACGAAATGTATTTAAAAGCAGTTACTGCGCCAGGCACTGGTACCCACACAAATCCAAATTTTCTTCAGGTGATTAGTTCATAGCAATGAAATTTAACTAATATTCATGCCAGGCTCGAGGAAATGTTCATGTTTAGAAATGTTAAAATAGTATATTAAAGTACAAGTAGTATGTTAGAAAACGACTCGCTTGAAGGGAGTTTTCTAACGGGACAAATGCGCTAATGGCTTTATAAAACATGCACTAAATTATACTACTTTTCGATTTTGCATTTTTTTTCAATGAAAATACATATTTAAAAAGAGAAGTATGGTACCTTCATTTCGGGACGCCCTGTACGTTTAAAATCTAAAAACGGTTTATCGGACTTTGTTTATTTCTTGTAAATTGTTCTGGCCCCGTCACTGTTTAAAAGTCAGATGCCAATTAGCTTAAAAAGAAAATTGTTCGACCAATGCTTCCTTCATTGAAATATGACTAATATGAGACAATTACAAATAAGAAAACAACAAAAATATGGGGAGTACAGAAAACGTTTGTAAAGATAAATGCTTGGAGTAACCTCTAGATACAAGATTGGAAACGAGGACTTGCGACAAAGGACAGATGTTAAAGACGTTATAACGTGCATAACGAACGACATCAGAGAAACGTAAGTTGCTAGAATGGAGACCAAGACATGGCATATGTGAACAGTATCGTAGCTAGGGCAGGGCAACCGGGGCCCACGCCAGGGGCGCAAGCCTCGTGGGGCGCGAAATCGCAGGCTAACAAATCACGCCACTTGACTCTAGAACTACGTTCATCCGACCAAATCGTGCCACTGAACGCGAACCTGCCCGAGCGCCATGAATCTCGGGACTTCCCCCGAAGTTGGTCGCAAGTCGCTAGCGGCAAGAAGCAATGTGTTCGCTGAAATGACTTATTTAATATTATAGTTTTGTTATGTCTGGAGAGTCAAGTAGGTTATAGTAGTTCAGTTCTGTTCTAACAAAATTAAAGCAATTCTTGCATTATTACTACATTATTACTAGTCTTTTACAGACTTGAAAAAATTTAAAATCCAGCTGTATGATGTTCTTGATTCGTCAATTTCGCAGATGGAGTGGAGATTTGAGACTTTGTCACGAGTAGCTTCTGATTT
Source organism: Polydrusus tereticollis (assembly GCA_963920685.1). Classification (NCBI taxonomy): domain Eukaryota; kingdom Metazoa; phylum Arthropoda; class Insecta; order Coleoptera; family Curculionidae; genus Polydrusus; species Polydrusus tereticollis. The sequence goes on from OY987328.1 coordinate 143,211,460, forward strand.
TTGTTTTTTAACAGGACTCTTTCTTCTGGAAAAACCTACCGAATATCTTAAAAAGGCAGCAGCTGATTTGGCACTGAAATATAAAGATGACCTTGATGCAAACGAGCTAAAATTAGAGATTGAAAGTTTTAAATATCAAGCATGTTCTTTAATACCCAACCTGAAAGAGGCTAATTTAATAGATGTGTTAAATTTTATTCATGAATATGAGTTATCGTCGAATTATCCCAATATAGATATATGTCTCCGCTTAGCACTAACGCTACCAGTAACGTCCGCGTCTTGCGAGAGATCCTTCAGCAAGCTGAAACTTGTAAAAAGTTACTTGAGATCCCAAATAGGACAAGAGCGCTTAACAAATTTAGCCATAATGTCAATTGAGTATGAAACTGCAGAAAAAACTAACTACGACCATATTATCGAAAAATTTGCTGCGGAAAAATCACGAAAAGTTTTGTTCTCGTTTTATCTTGTACACTACAATAATTTATAAAAATTATTGATGTTTACTTTCATGTTTGCAATTTGTGAAATATATATTTATGTGCAATAAAATAGTGTTTTTTATCCCTTTTAAGTAGGTATATTATAAACTGATTATTGAAACTACCAGTAAAATTATTAATCAAAAATATAGGACTTCATTAGGGGGGGGGGGGGGCGCAAAATTATGGAGCTTGCCCTGGGCGCCATAGTTCCTAGCTACAACTCTGTATGTGAAAGTTGAAGACTTGGTATGAACTAGTTAGTTGTGTTGAAATTAATGTAAAGTAAAAATTTTGAGTGAAATGTGAAATTTGAATAGAAGCATTTTAATGAGATAGTAAATTAATTTAAAGCATATGAAGGAAAAGGTTTTATTTTATATTATATGGAAATTTGTTAAACTTAGGTGTTCAACCAAATTTAAAAATTAAAAATTTAGAAAATTAAAAAAGAGGGAGGAAATTTAAATCATATTAGTGTCTTAGCTGACATGATGGTATGGGGATATACCCCATATTTAAAATTTTATTTGGATTTTTAGCATTTTATTAAATTTTATTTGGAAGTTAACGAAAATTTTTTAAGTTATAAATAAATTAAATATAACCTGTGCTACAACACGACCGCAGTACCCGCCTGCAACGTGGAAGTTGGAAGTAAAATGCTAAAAATCCAAATAAAATTTAAAATATGGGGTATATCCCCATACCATCATGTCAGCTAAGACACTAATATGATTTAAATTTCCTCCCTCTTTTTTAATTTTCTAAATTTTTAATTTTTAAATTATTTTAAATGTTGACGCATTGTATTAATATTATTAATACAAATCTTTTCAAAGAATGACTAGCCAACCCTGCAACCATTTATTGCGGTTTGAAGATGTTAGGACTTACACAATGGGGTTAAATCAGGTAGTTGATTTATGGCAGTAAACATCAACGATATAATGTAGACTTTACCATACATGGATTTATTAACCTCTGCAAAGTAAATAGTAGCAAATGTTTTTTAGTAAACTTCCAAAATTACTTTATTAAACGGATAGAAACGAAGCGAGTGGTGCCGGAAGGCTCTGCGGTCCCACAGCATAACTTTTCTCGTTATATCTACTTCCTTTCGATAAGTCCAAAGTGTTTATCCGTGTTTTGAAATAATTTATTACCTAAAATATTCTTTTACTTACTATTTCCGTTCAGCTCGTCCAAAACTTCCCTTAATATTAAAGAGACTAGCTTAGCGCGACCCCGTTATTTTTTAAAGTTTTATACCAATTTTCAAGAAATTATAAAGTGAAAGCAAGGAAAATTATCAAGCAAAAGCGAGAAATATTTAGCTACTTTACTAACTTTGGAATTTGTAGTAGAAATAAATAATTGTGGACCCGGGTGGTCCAAATGTTGATATAGTCTATACCAGTTAAACGTCTAATAAGATTTGTCAATTAGCTATTGCAGAAAACCTTGGATTCAAGAGTTAGCAGGGGTCAATCTAATTAATTAATTATTCAACAAACCATTGCCCTTGGTTTATTCTAAAGACATAATGGTAACACATATAGGTATATATGTTTGCCTTCTTCTCTAATACATTGATAATTTTATATTATTATCTCTGTCCATTTCACAATACTGCGTTAATTTGTCACAAAACGAAATATTTAGGATTGCCCAAAAAAACCTAAATAACATCCCCACGATCAAAATTGGAATTGTCAGCGTTCTATAAAAAGCTTTTTCCAAGCATACCAAAGGCATAATTTACTTTCTTATTCAATTTATTCTCGTATGCTCTTATAAATAAAAACCATTTTAAGCTGAGCCCGTCATATATTCAAAGATCTGACTTGTGGGGGAGTCATTTAGTAAATCTCGTATCACGAAAGTTTTATATCAGATGATTTAAGTATGTCTAAAAAGATCACTAGATGGTGATACCGGGTGATGCATGGCTTAGTTCAACATACGAAATCTCATGTAAATTTTGAGGTGGCGAAATATTGGCTCCCCTGTACATTTTAGAGAAATATTGTATTATAATTTTTTGAAGAGGCTGATATGGTTAATCCATGTGTAGTAAACCCAAGTTTGAATATAATTTAATAAGCCAATCCTAATTCAATTAAATGTGATGGCAAAATTACGAAATTTTCATAGTTTAGGTAATGCACCAAACACCAGCAAATACCTTCTATGACGCTATTGTCAACAATTAACGTAAAGCTGGACATAACGAGTAATTAAGTTTGTTGATATTGAGAAATTCTGTCACACTCTAATGGAATACAGTTTTTTAGCTGGGTAGATCTCCTGATTTTCGCGTACAACTTCTTCTAGTGCGGGTTTAATTCGATTTTGTAGTAAGTCCAAATAAGTTACTGCTGTAAGGTTGCCTTCCATAAGAAATGGTCCAATCATGTGATGTCCTATAATTCCCGCCCAAACATTTATTTTTTGTGGATACTGCGTCCGAATTTGAACAAGACGATGTTCATTTTCTTGGCTCCAATCCGGCAATTTTGAACATTTGGTTCGTTATTGAGGGTGTACATTGAATGTACATTCATGGGTAAAATAAATATTTCTCAAAAAATCCCTATTATTATTTGCTCTTTCCATTACCTCAAAACAGAATATCATTCTCCGTACTTCAACGCCTTGCCGTAGCTATTGATGTTTCTCATACTTGTAAGGAAAATATTTATGTTTTTTTAAAGTGCGCAACACTGTGGTTTGCTGTTTTCCTACGACTTGCCCAATAATCCTCGTTCTAATCATTTTATGTTTCCCCACGTGCAGTAAAACATTAAGATCTCTATTATACCTTTCTTTAGCTCTATTGGTATTGTGAGTTAGGCATTTACAGTTATTTATTACAGTGCCCCTCCTCAAATTTACTAATGATAAGTTTAATTAATGAATTGAAAAGGATAGGCTTATCAAGGAATTGAACTGAAAACATTTCAGACACTGTTCTTAAATTGTTTCCTGTATAATACCACTTAATCATAGTTACTTTTCCTTAATGGAATAGCTAATATTTAACTATAATCAAAGCGCCTTCAATGAAAATGTTGTCACTGACGCTAATTCTCGTTTTGTCAATGCCAAATAATAATTTGATGGTGTTGGCTGTATTAGCTAAACTATGAAAATTTCTTAATTTTGCCATCACATTTAATTGAATAAGTTAGAATTAGCTTATTAAGATTTAGTCAAACTTAGCACAAAGGTTTATTATATTGGCCTCTTCAAAAAATTATAATACAATTTTTCTCTAAAATGTACGGGGGAGCCAATATTTAGCCATCTCAAAATTTACATGGGATTTCCTATGTTCGATCCGGTACACGCAAAAACGTATGTGAAAAAGCCCATATGTTCTTATCCGGATTTTCATTTGCTTTTAAGTTATAGTGTAATTAAAAATTTGATCTAGCGTTCCACTTGTATCTAATAATAATAAATGTTATTTTGACAATGTACCAGTGTACTGTGACAGTAATTGAACGTTTATTTGCAAGTTTGAACAAAACAAAATCATCCTCAATCTTCCATTGAGTATACTTGTCAGGAAATTGAATCATTTTATCGCGTAGGTCATTATACCAAGGGTCAAAACGATCAATATCTACATTAAATGGATTACCTAATAAGAGAAACAATAGGTGAATCTTCTTGACCGTCATTAGAAGGTGGAATTCTACTTAACGCATCTATAACAACATTATCTACTCGGCGCTTGTAAACAGGATCAAAATTATGCTGACGCAGTCGCACACTCCAGCGAGTTAATCTGCCTGTAGGGTTCTTTATGTTGTTTAGCCACAAAAGAGAATAACAGTCTGTTATGATCTAAAATTTCGGGGCGACTTCAACATACATTTTACGAAATTTATCCAAACAACATAAAACTCCAAGACATTCCTATTCCACAACAGAATAATTTCTTTCGGTTTTCGAAAGGGACCTACTAGCGTATGATATGACGTTCTCCTCTCCATCGATCATTAAATTTGTGCGAGTGCGTCTCCAACACCTGTCAAACTGACATCTGACGTTATGATAAACGAGTTGCTAAAATCGAGCTGAGACAAAACTGGTGACTTGAAGTTCCTTGATTTTAACAAATTCTGCGGCTTGTAATGGGTTGGCTTTTCCTGCGACCTTTGAGAAGATTATTATTTAAAGACATTAATGTGGAAAAGTTATTTATAAAACGCCTATATTACGAAAATAAACCTACAAACCGTTTAACTTCCATAGCAGTTTCTGGTCTGGGATAATTAACCATTGAAATAATTTTGCCAGGGTCCTATGTAACCCAAAAATTTCAATCTTGTTTTAAAAAAATTGCATTTTTCGAAATTAATAGTAAGATTGGATTCTTTTAATTCTTCCCTAACTTCACCTAGTAATTTTACATGATGCTGAAAATCAGGACTACAAATTAAAATATTATCCAGGTACGTGAAAATAAACGGTTCATACTTGCACCAAAAATAGCATCCACCAAGCGCTGCTGAGCTTACGCTGCATTACATACACGAAAAAAACTGTATTAGATCTAAAAGAACCATATTGTTGAATAATATTGTTAAAGGTTTCCACATAATAGATACGTATTTATCAAAGTTTTCAATAAATTGTGCGAGACCGGTAAGTTTCCCAGTGCTAACATAGCATATAAACGAGCTACTCAACATGGTTTAGAAGAAGTAGAAAATATTCTGGATTTAGTACAAGAAGGTGCAACGACCAGCTCACGAAGAATTGGTACTCAATTGGTCACTCCACAAAAAAATAATAATAAACACACTCCACGTGCAAGACTTATATTCATAGCATGTACAGAAAGTACAGAACCTAAAGCCGAAAGATTATGCTACACGTAGGGAATTTCTTCTGTGGATAAATAATAATAATCATCGTTCGTGTTGTATCGCGTATACGTTTTTCGGATGAAGCCACATTCGCCCGTGACGATATTAATAATACTCGTAACTCTAATGTATGGTCAATCGAAAATCCCCACGCAACAGTCAAAAGTACTTTTCAACATAAGTTTTCGGTAAATCGCCTCACAGGAGACCACTTGTTCACTTTTTTACAAAATGAATGACAAGGACTTCTGGAGGATGTTCCTGTAAACATTAGAATACAAATTTACTATCAGCATGGATGGAGCTCCTGCACATTTCGTTCGTCAGGTCAAGCAACATTTGGACGCAAGATTTCCAGGCCGTTGGTTTGGTCGCGGTATAGTCCTATTAATTGGCCTCCGATATCTCCAGACCTCACAGCACTAGATTATTGTTTATAGGGCTGGTTAAAAATGAAGTATATAAAGTAAAAGTGGACACTCGGGATGCACTAATTCGACGTATTAGAAATACCGCAGCCAGTATTAAAAAAGAAAAACAAGAAGCAATTAGGAGAGCTCTTCGTAGAAGAAGCAGAAAATGTTTAGGGGTCAATGGCGGTATTTTTGCACATTTATTAAAAGAACGCTATGTATAAGAAAATGTTAATGTATGAAATTTCGTTTATTTGCTATTACGCTATAATTTGAAAACAAATAAAGATCGGATAAGAACATATGGAATTTTCACGTTGTTTTTCCCTGGAGTTCGGTCCGTTCCTTCCGAGTCACCCTGTATAAGCGTTCTCGACAATGACTTTCCTAGCTCTTTAAGTCGTTTGCTATATTTTTATTTTCTGCTACTGCTGCAGTGCAAAAGCTCGATAGACATAAATACAATGGAAAAGCGAGCTAGGCGGAGAGTTCATGGCCAGATGAGAGAAAGTAATAAAAATGATGCATTTATTTAATGAAAAATTCCCTGCAGTGTTTAATTTGTGAAAACGTCGACGAAAAAAACACTTTTTAAAGTTGCGGGTGTGTGTGATATGACGAGGTTTTGAATTACAGAAATACTAAATCAAAGTATAAACCATGTATGTAATTTTCAAGGTTAGACTATCATTATATATTCTTTGAAGTTTGAAGGTGAATATATTTTTTAACATTTCTAATTTGTCGCGAGAGTTTAAAAAGGAAGGGACAATGGGTTTCATTTTTAAAGTTTCTGCTTTTAACCAGTCTGAAATTTGAGAATGGAGATGAAATAATAAGATAAGAAGTAAGTTTAGTAAGAAGAAAATATCAAAGTTGATACACCCTATTTATATGCTTGATTTGTTATTAATATTTTGAATTTTTGGTTTTAAGTTGATTTTTGAAAGCTGATTGGTTTTAAGATGGAAAACTTTGCCATTGTCCAAAATACGTTAACGCTCTATTGCCAACTTGACAGTAAACTTGAACCACTATTTACACTCGAGTGCATTTTACCTAGTATTTATCTTTTATGTTTGTAATGATTTAATCTATTATTTTATCCATTTTGAATCCAATATTTACAAAGAAACACTTAAGATTACTACCCGGCTACCCTCATGGACAAATACAAAATGTCCCAAAATTAGTGGGCGATCTTTCGGATTCATAGATAAAGTGAAAGTAACATCGTAAGTTCATATATTTTTTTTCCTAGGAGCCTCCCAAGGAGGTATCTGCCCCTATAAACCAGTTTTTCATTGATAACCTTTGAACCTCCCTGCATAACGTGTGATGTAAACTAAGTGAAGCTTCATGGAGGATTCCGATAACAAGCCCGACTGTACTTAACCTTAAATATTTTACAAGTGTGGGGCGTTTGATAGTATTTATTGATACATGAAACAGCCTTTATGGATTTTCATAAAATGAACCGTTATTGAGAAAAGAAAACCCGATTTTAGATAATAAATAATTGAAATAAAAGCTTTTTATTTATACAGTGTGTGTCTAAAGTCTGGAAACAGCTTAATAACATCACAATTTAGTGGCCGATTTAAACCTAATTTGGTACAGTTGTGTATGAGAATCTGACGCACCGAATGACGATATTGGCGTTGTTGTCAGCTTTTTAGTTTGTCTGGAATTCGAACGAATTTTATATTTTTAAATGTAACCCCCTGTATATCTTTTCATTAATAGTTTTTACTTTAAATTTGTTACACTTTTGGTATAACATACTTTGTTCCTAAAATCAGTAGCTTTAGTTTATTAATAAATAAAACACCAGTTCAGTTTTGATGTAAAGTCATAAAAGCTGACATTTTTACATGCAAAAAGTCTTTAACTGAAAGTGAAAGAATTACAATTCTTATGATGAGAGGATATGGCGATAGGGTCAGGTCTTACGAAGAGGTTAAAAATCTATTTAATGACGCATTTCCAAATCGAAATCCAATTTCAAAAGCAACTGATCTAAAAACTGTCCGACGGTTCGAAGAAACTGGAAATTGTAGAGATAGGCGACGATCAGGACGACCAGCAGTAGTAGATGAAAAGAAAAGTTTAGAAATTTTACAACATGTTGTTGAAACCCCTGTTTCTTCATTAAGAAAAATTTCTCAAGTAAGTGACGTCTGCTTCAAATCCGTCCATAATATTTTAATAAAACATAAATATCACCCTTTCAAAATACATGTAGTTGAAGAGTTATCAGAAGATGATTATGAGCGAAGAATTGAATTTTGTGATATTATGATGTCAAGGTTTGACCAAAATAACCAGTTATTCAAATTTATAGTATTTTCGGACAAAGCAACATATATGTTAAATGGTAAAGTCAATAGACACAACTATAGGTTTTGGGAAAATGAAAATACCCGCTGAACGAGAGAAGGTCATACACAACGCCCTGGAAAATTGAATATGTGGGCCGGACTTCTGGGTAACCACAAGATCGGTCCATTTTTTATTGATGGAGATTTGACATCACAACTTTACCTTGAGCTCTTGGAAACGCAAATAGTGCCTACTATACGAAATGTGATGGGTCCAAATTATGCAAGTAGGTACATTCTTCCAACAGGACGCAGCTCCTCCCCATTTTGGTCGAAACGTGCGCGAATTTTTGAACAACACTTTTCCGAATAGGTGGATCGGTAGAGAGGGTACAATCGAGTGGCCACCCCTGATTTCTCGCCTAACGACTACTTTTTATGGGGACACTTGAAGAACAGAGTTTATACCACAAAACCTCAAGATTTAGCCGATTTGCAGCGTCAAATTTTGGACGAATTTAAATTAATAACGCAAAAAAATTTTATTTTCAATTAGCACACTGTCAAGCTGTACAGGGAAAACAGTTTGAATATTTAATATAAAAAATATATTTTTTCCAAATTGTACTCGTTATTTCGAAAACTACTGATATTAGGAACAAAGTATGTTATACCAAAAGTGTAACAAATTTAAAGTAAAAACTATTAATGAAAAAATATACAGGGTGTTACATTTAAAAATATAAAATTCGTTCGAATTCCAGACAAACTAAAAAGCTGGCAACAACGCCAATATCGTCATTCGGTGCATCAGATCCTCTCACAAAACTGTCCCAAAGTTGGTTTAAATCGGCCAATAAAGTGTGATGTTATTAAGCCGTTTCCAGAATTTATACACACACTGTATGCAGGGTATTCATTAAACATACGGCAAAAATTGAACGGATCATTCCCTGGACTATTCTAAAAATATTTTGCTGTTTGATGATTTTTAAAAAGCCGCTTTGTTTCAAAGATATAGAACGAGAAAAATTTTCGACAGAACCAAAGTCGAAATAAAAGTGTGGCGTACTATACTGGGCTTGCCGAGTATTGGTTTTTTTTTAAATGCGTTGTTATCTTTCAAGCGAATCAGTTTAAACGTGCATTTCATAGTTAAACTCTTGTTAGTGCAGTCCTTAATCATGAACCGCTGTACGAACGCCGAGATGACTGACATGCATTTAATTTACGGCCTTGCTGATGACAATTTATTACAAGCTAGGCGGTTGTACATTAAACGATTTCCTGACCATAATGTTCCTGATAGAAAAACCTTCCAACGCCTTCATGAAACAGACACATTGAAACGAAGTGGGGGACCAGGAAGGCCAATGACGGTAGAAGTGGAAAAGCATGTGCTGAACATGACAGAGGAAGAACCGGGTACTTCTATTCGAAAAATTGCAAATACTTTGAATGGAAGTAATAGGACTGTTTGAAAAATTCTTAGTGACTAAACCTGTACCCATACCACACGCATTCAGGCACTTCTTCCTCTGTTGATTTTCCTTCACGGATTTGACAGAATCAATGGTTTTTGCACACATTGATTCAAATCCCTCGACTACTGACACTGATCTCTTTTACCGATGTATCGAACTTCTCAAGATATGCAATAAGGATATTTCACAATAACCATATATGGGCTGACGAAAATCTGCATGAGGTACTTGAACATCGTTTCCAACATCAGTTCTCGTTGAACTTTTGGGTTGGAATTGTGGGTAACTGGCTAATTGGAACGGTATTTCTACCAGGAAGACTTACCGGCGAGGTGTATCGCAACTTTTTGGAACAAACACTACCTCAGTCTCTGGAGAATATACCATTGGCAACAAGAAGTGCAATGCGGCTTATTCACGATGGTGCACCAGCACATTTTAGTGTGTTTGCTCGTGAGATTTTAACAGTAGCTCGATCCCCGGACCTAACCCCCCTCGATTATTCCCTATGGGGTATAAAGTCATTAGTTTATACTACTACAGTTTTAAGAAATCGGACAGTTGCTGGGTGTAACTCAATAAGAAGCAATACTCATGTTTTTGAAAGAGTTCGGCAGTCAATGAGAAGAAGATTGAATTCTTGCATCGTAGCTGGGGGTACTCATTTTCAACAGTTCTTGTAGATTAAGAAACTTTACATGTAATTTTTGGTAATAAAATGTTGTTGTCAAATAACAAAATATTCTTAGAATAGTCCAGGGAATAACCCCTTCAACTTTTTCCGTATTTTTAATAAACACCCTGTATATATAACATGCATTACATTCAACATGTGACGAAGTACACAGGGTAGATCACAAAGTATCAATAAAATATTGATTTTCAAGTATCAAGTTATAAAGATATATGATTCCGAGAGATTGATCACGAATTCTGGGACACCCTGTATATCCAAAAGGTATTTAACCTTATTTCAAAGTCGCATTACGTCTGTAATCCATAATTCAACTTTAAACTCAAGAAAATTGCAACTCTATATTTGTCCTTTTTCTTTCAGATATATTATTAAACTTCAGAACGACGTTCGTCAACAAAAAGGGAGAAGTTGTATCCGACTGGAAATCCATTTCTGTGAACTACTTAAGAACGTGGTTCGTGGTCGACTTGCTGGCCGCACTACCTTTCGATTTACTTTATGCGCTTTATGGAGAAGAGGTATAGCTTTAACGTTTATTAAAATAGGAGTAGTAGTCCAATAATCCGAACTGTAGACTCATATAGTAGTTTGCATTTATATAATATGGCAATTCAGTTACGGGGGTCAAATACAAGGTTAAATCTTAAAAGGCGGATAATTAATATAATAATAATAATAATTCCGCCATTTATTTTAGAAAAAAAGAAGGTTAGCATTCGTAAGTCAATTACTAAACAATCTATAAACAAAGAATTTGAACATTTTTAGCCAGAACCTTTTTTATTTGCACGTTACCAGCAAAAATGATGATAAAAGTTTGTGACGTTATAACAATTTTTTCCTATAACTCGTAGTTCTCGCGCCAGGGGTCGCCAAACTTGCGCACTCTGGTAGAAGGCATTCTGAGGTCTAATTTCGATCATTTTTTATTTATTAATTTATTAATTTAACTCAATACATTAGTTACAGCATTTTTACTTAAACAAACTGAGTATATACTTCCGTATGCTCCCGAGAAATTAGGAGGTACTTACCAGACACCTCGTATAGTTATTAAGGTTTTTTGTTATCAAGAAACTCAGTATGAGCCACTTTAAGTGCTGGTCAATAATAATTCCGAAATATTTAGTTTGTATTGTTTCTTGTATTAAATGATTTTGAAAATATTTTTTTCTACTGACGTTTTATAATAACCCGTTTTTTATTGTCGTTTTAATTTTTAAATAACCTCCTTTTAGGCACAGCGTACTTAAAAGTTTTTTAAGCACGCTGTGCCTAAAAGTAATTATTTACAATTAAAAACTAAACACAGACTATAATTTTACCTATTTATTATAAATATTGAAAGTACAGTTACTCATATTATTAAAATTAATGCTTGGGTAACCTACGTTGAGATATTTGTCTTTGTAAAATAGATGAGGAATTTGAACTACAAATAGAAAATGAATCTGCAACAACAATATCAATTAAACCCATGCCACTAGTAGCGCTGGTAGAACATTCTGATTCATTAGATTTAACACGTTTGTTGTTAGCGTCCAAAGATTTTTCACCAAGAATTTTTTCGGAAATTTTCTTTTGTTTTCTAAAGAATCGTCTATATACCCCTCAGCCACGGCATTTGACCGCCAACCTCTATGTCGCTTTAGCGTCAATATATCCCCTCCAGAGTCCGCTAAAAAAGTTGCTGAAGATCTTCGAAATCAGTGGCCTGTATATTCATTTGCCTTTGGAAGCCCCAAGAACTCAGCAATTTTCTTTGGTGTTGCTCCAATGGTATTAATGCCCACTGGAAGTCTCGAACATTTGGAGTTTCTGTACGTGATAAAAAATCTTGCATGGGTTATGTATGCTGGACGTAATTGGGCGTACTTTCGGACAATATTCAAGAAGTTGATGCCGTCAATACGCTAATTACAAAGCTTCTTACAACATTTGTTTTAGTGAGGAATGAAACTCAAAGTCTGCTCCACTAATTTAATAAATAAGTTCAGATTAAAATCCCATACATGTTTCAAAGGTATAAACCTTCATCTTCAGTGGGTAATTATTAAGATGTTGTTATTTATGAAGAGACCAATGACATTGTTAAATTTTAAACTAATGTTGCAGAAAAAATTTTTATGAAAACATATGTAACTTCAATTAGGTAACTTGTACATATTAACAATAAAAGTAAAAGTAACTAAATGAAATGAATTTAAATTGAATTATGTTTTATTTTAAATTTATTGAAAAACCCAAATTTGACTGGGAAATTGTAATAGGGTACGACCATCATGGTGGAGTCGTACCAAAAAATGATTTTAATCTGAACTTATTTATTAAATTAGTGGAGCAGACTTTGAGTTTCATTCCTCACTTAAAATATTACTCCACTGTGAGATGGACTACTTCCATAAAATTTGTTTTAGTGTTTGGAATGGTTATTTTAATAATTAAAGACTTCAAAATTTCGATATTATTCATCTTTAAATATGTGAGTTCTTCTCTACGACATGCTCCAGAGATTCCCACAATAAGAATGACTTTGTCCAATAAATAGTTCTTATCGTCTGCTTCTTTAACAAGTCTTTCTATTTGTTCCTTGGAAAAAATATTTCGACTTTTTGGGCTTATACCCCGTAGATTTCCTTTTCAAAAATGCGATTAGGTTTGTAAATGTCTTTATCTACTTTCATTTAGTAATATGAATTTTACAGTTCTGTAAATCGTTTTGTAATGGCATCTATTACAGCACTAGTGCTGTAATAGATGCCATTACAGCACTAGTGCTGTAATAGATGCCCTTACAAAACGATTTTTAATAGCAGGTGCATTTTTATTTTTAAAAATGCCTTTTGCCAAATATTTTTATTCATAGATGAAAGTAGATAAAATTTTGTACAATATTCTTGTTGTAAATTCATATAACTACACTCGATGTTTGATTAAACTCGGCTGACGCCTCGTTTAACAACTTTAACATCTCGTGTTGTAATATGAATCTTTACAACACTTATATCGTAAATAACTATTATATCAACATTTTTAATTAAATAAACCATCGTTCGAAGCATTGAGTAAGTACTCCACAAAGTTGATGGCTTATAGGCATCGGATAATCGTGAAAAATATGCCAAAACGACTTCTTCTGATAAGTTTTTTACCTTTTTTTCTTCACACCAGTTTTTGAATTTTTCGTATGTGCCCTTATTCCTTGATTTTTGGGGACAAGGTTCACCATTGCCTCATTTGCGGCATTTTCAATGTCTGAGTCTTCCAAATCACTCATTTGTTATTTAATATTTGCCGCAGTTTTTGACAAAAAAATTATTTTCAATTTTTTTTTGACAAGTGTCAATTTTCTTTACATGAAAGGTTCTAATGGAACACAGGTAATAAAATGTTTGGTAATAGTTATTTACGATATAAGTGTTGTAAAGATTCATATTACAACACGAGATGTTAAAGTTGTTAAACGAGGCGTCAGCCGAGTTTAATCAAACATCGAGTGTAGTTATATGAATTTACAACAAGAATATTGTACAAAATTTTATCTACTTTCATCTATGAATAAAAATATTTGGCAAAAGGCATTTTTAAAAATAAAAATGCACCTGCTATTAAAAATCGTTTTGTAAGGGCATCTATTACAGCACTAGTGCTGTAATGTCATCTATTACAGCACTAGTGCTGTAATAGATGCCCTTACAAAACGATTTACAGAACTGTAAAATTCATATTACTAAATGAAAGTAGATAATAGTTATTTATGTGTCAAGGGAATTATAATGGTCTTAATTACCGAGGGCAAAGTTTACGTCCCGAGGGCCTTTGGCCCGAGGGACAGCAATTGCCCGAGGTAATTGAGACCTTTATAATTCCAGTGATACATAGATAATTTTATTTCTGACCGATTTTAGTAACATTTTGTTCATTTTTAAAGTGGAATAAATGTTTCAATAGATGACAATCAAATTGACATTAGATGTCAATCGTTTGATTTTATGTCAAATTTTTCTTAATATCCCAAGGGAGTTATGACCCTTATAATTCCCGCATAACTAAGACGTTATAAGCTAATAATATACCGGTCAGAAATAAATTAAGTTTTTTATTATAAATCGCCCGTAGAAAAAATATTGTATACCATTCGTTACGAAACAATGTCTTTTAGTCACTCTGACGTGTTATCCCTTATTTCGTAACTTGTTGTATAAATAGCTATATAATATTAAATTTTTAAAAATGTTCAACTTCTTTGTTTATAAATTGTTTAGTAATAATTGACTTAAATTAGGAGTATGTGAACTTTTTTGTAGATAATTTGATTCTCTACAAAAATGCACTTAACACTTTTTTTTTGATAAGGTGAACATAATAAACGAGTTATTCTCAAAAATCGAACCAACCTCTTTAAACGAAGGGGTGGCATCCCGCCTTTTCAGGTTCAACCTTGTTTTTGACCACCCCAACCATACGCACAAAATCATGTTGTCTGATATAATGCGCTTTAAAATCTATAATTATTGAACTATAGGTTATTTCTTAAATTTTAACAGAAATAATAACTTTGGCAAACAAAAGAACGGAATTATTAAAACGCTTCTCGCAAGTATGCCAAAGAAATCACGTCGCCCTTTTACAGAACACAATGCTTCCTCCACCGCATATAAAATGCAAAATTAGTAAGAAATCTACATGACAATGGAAATAAATTTCGAAGGTAATTTTAAAATTTATTTCCTGTCATATTGAGTTTCAAAAATATTTCCCCTACTGCCACCATCAAAAGAATGATTTTTATTATTAATTTACAATGCTTGCAAATAACTCGAAAAACATTTTTAAACGCGGTATCTAAAAAACGATAATTTCAACGTAATGAAATATGTACGAACGTATGTACCTGACAAGGGAAAACTTTAAAGTTAACCTCGCTTTAATCTCGAATCCTAAACAAGACTTTTAAAGGCTTACCTCACGCAGGGGATGCAAAATTAAACATTTTAAACCCCACTGAATACTTAAACTAATGGAATCTTACGAAGGTCTAACTAAATAAAAGATGAACGCAAAGAAAGGGGAAATAAAGAGTTGTGTAAATATTTTATCAAGGCCACATTATACGAAAATTTATGTGTGCACCTAAATTATTATTTATTTGATTATTTATATAAACAAGGAACCCAAAATTAAATAATGATGGGTTTATTACTCACCTACATAATGTATTGTTGGCAGTGGAAACGAAAATTAATATCAATAATATGTTTCCTGTTCTAAATTATTTTTGAAGTATGTGTAATCCCTGACCTCAAAAATCCCCCAGATTTGGTTTTCTTGTAAAACATTTCATCAATATTATATATTTTAAGGGAATCATTAATAAAATCTAAATTTTGATGATAGGAAATTGGTAATCAGGCACCTCGAAAATCACTAGACTAAATTCTCTGAGGAAAAATATCGTTACTTACAATAATAATTGTCAAATTTATGTTAAAATTTTCGGAAATTTTCGAAAATAAAATCTCAGGCACACTTCTGATGACAGTTATATCAAGAATTTCAATAACTATGCAAATAGTATAAAGAAACCTATACAAGATGTCCTTCAAATGACTGTACAACGCTTAACAACAAATTTCTTAACCAAAAATAAGGCGATCGAGGCAAACTATATGCAATGTTGCTTCGTTTTGCCGCTACAGGGTGCTAAAGTTCTCAAATTAGTATCGTTGTTTCGAAATAATTTCTAAACGCCTTTATCAATTTTCACTAATTTTGGCACTAAAAATGACTACTATTATTGGCGTGTTTTGACCTAAACGCGATCTTCTTTTATTGCCTGGAAATTTAAAAATGGCGCGTGATTCGTAAATAAAAGCTTGTATTTTTGTTACCCCCCGTACAAATGACTTCAGTTGTTTCTCCTACACTAGCTAACTTCATTTTGAAACTTTCTTGTCTCTTGTAAAATTTTCGCCAGACATACAGTTTCTCATCAAAAAAATTATTTACGATACCTTGTAATTCACCATTGTTGTTTATTCGGAACGAGAAAACATGAAAAAGGTCTTAATTCTACAAACTACCAACTAGTTTAATTCTTATAACAAATGTTTGAAATGTTCACCGTGTTCCTGAAGACATAAATTAATTCTTCTCAAAAAACTAAACTGTACTTTAAGCATCGTGTCGTCCTTGTTTTTAAAATAATCTGCAGCATTGATAATTCCTTGCAATAACTTATATTAGCTTCCGTAGCGATGGGGGAAGCATATACTTTTGAGTTAAAAGCACCCCACAGGATAAAGTCTAGAGGCGTTAAATCAGGAAATCTCGCTGGCCAATTAGCGGGTGCATCGTTACCTCTTCCGATCCATCTATTAGGATATGTTTCATTTAAAAATATTAGAACATTGATACTAACGTGGGGTGGCGCCCCGTCGTGCATAAACCACACTTCGGTACGAAGTTATAAGGAAAGATCAACCAAAAAAATGGGGTGTTTGCAAGAAGAGTAGATAGTTATCCCCATTTAACCGATTTGGTATTACAACTTTTTTTTTTTTTTTTTTTTTTTTTTTATGATAAGGCACAGCACTACAGGATAAATCCTTTATGGCGCTCTAGGAGCGGTGCGTGTGCGCAGGAAACGATTCACGTTGGTCTTGAATCTTTGGAGACTATACTCGTTGGGGAAGACGATCTCAGGGAGGTCGTTCCAGAGTGATGACGTTCTCCAGATGAAAGAATTTTGAAACAGTGTCGTTCGAGGGACACTAAGCTGAACCACGTACTGGTGGGCTGCAGTGGCTCGTCGTGTACTTCTACCATGCACCGCTCTGGGTGGTATTAAGCGGGCAACCTCAGTTGAACACTTGCCATGAAAATATTTGTAAAATAGACTCAAGTCGCCAACCTGCCTTCGATGTTCAAGGCTTTCCAGGTTGTTTGTCAGACTATGGTCACCGATCAAGCGAATGGCTCTTCTTTGAATGGAATCTAGCAATCTTAGGGTATGTTTAGGAGCAGAGCCCCAAATATGCGAACAGTACTCCAGTGATGGTCGAATTTGGGCTTTATAGAGCATCAAAAGTTGTTGGGGTGTATAGAGGTTCTTTGTTCGGAAAAGTACTCCAAGCTTCTGCGAGGCTGCCTTAGCAATGGCCGCAACGTGGCCATGCCAAGACATATGACTATCCAGATTAACGCCCAATAAATGAATTGATGAAGCCAAGGGAATTGAGTGTCCCGCCATAACTATATCCGGTTCTTCAACATTAACTTTTTTAGAAAAAACTGCCGCCTGGATCTTTTTAGCGTTAAATTCTACTTGATTACTGTCACCCCAAGACAAAATTTCTTCCAGGTCTTTGTTGAGATGTGAGACCTCTTGCTGCCTATAGAGATGTGCATTAGCAGCCGATGTCCGAGCATCCAAAGTAAAAGATGAAACAAGTGTGCTGTCATCAGCGAAGCTATATATAGGATTTTTAGTTTTTTCCAAAAGATCGTTAATGTATAGTAAGAAAAGGGTGGGCGACAATATAGAACCTTGAGGGACTCCGGCGTTGATGTTAAATGTTTCTGAAAGAAATCCGTCCATCGCCACTCGCAGAGAGCGGTCTTTAAGAAAGCTCGACAGCCATGAACAAAATTGAACCGACATTCCGTATGCTCTCACTTTAGTTAGGAGCCCCTCATGCCATACTCGGTCAAAAGCCTTGGAAATGTCCAGTGCTACCACCCGGGACTCCCCATGGTGTTCTATTGCGTTGTTCCAAACATGAGTAACATAAGCGAGAAGGTCTCCTGTTGATCTAGACTTACGGAATCCATACTGGCGGTCACTAATAATGTTGAAGCCTTCCAGGTATTTTAGTAATTTTTCGTTGATAGCCTTCTCCATAACTTTTGATATAACCGAGAGCAATGCGACTGGACGATAGTTGTTTGGCAAGGTCTTCTTGCCTTTTTTGGGTATGGGCTGGACTCTCGCAGTTTTCCAGCAAGAAGGAAATATTCCTTTTTTGTAGGATAAGTTAAAAAGCCTACAAAATACCGGTGTCAGTTCGTCAGCGCATTTCTTAATTACGATGACTGGAATATCGTCAGGACCAGAAGCCTTTTTAGTGTCGAGACTCCCCAAGATTCGCTTAACATGGCGGTGGCGAAAGACAATCTCGGGCATTCTCGATTCTACAGGGGTAATGTTCGGTGGAGTACTTCCCTGAAAATTTACCGTTGAATGTGAAGAGAATAGTTCCGCCAGTAAGTTTGCTTTTTCCTGTGCTTTGGTCGCAATGGTGCCATCAGAACGTGTTAGAGGTGGAATGGTTGACTTGGTAAAGTTCTGACTGACGGCCTTAGCTACCGACCAAAATGATTTTGAGCCGCTAGGACATTCAAGAAGTTTGTCTCTGATCCTCTGGTTGTGTGCTTCTTTGCTTTGGTTTATCGTTTGCTTGCATTGGTTTCGAGCGTTAACAAAGATGGTACGATTTTCGTCGGTAGGATTTTTACGCCATTGTCGGTAAAAATAATTTTTTGATTTAACAGCTCGTTCGCAATTTTTGGTAAACCAAGGCTTGCCGTTAGAAGGGCACTTTTTTGAGAAAGGGATGAAGGCTTCCATACCAGTAAGGATAACCTCCGATATTTCTGTTGCACAGATGGATGGATCATCAGAAGTAAAACAAACGTCCCGCCAAGGAAAGGTTCGAAAATGGTCCCTTAGGTCTTCCCACTTAGCTGATGTATAATGCCATATCTTGCGTGGTTTAGGAGGCTCTTCAGCACTAATTGGTAGTTTGTTCAGTGCCGAAATAAGGTTGTGGTCAGACGTTCCTAACGGCGGCTTCACGGTGACAGTGTACAAGTCGGGGTTTGAAGTTAAGAAAAGATCCAACAAACTAGCAAAATCACCATCTCGGTCTGGAATCCGAGTTGGTTCACCCACCAGCTGGGTGAGGCCAGAGCTGATGGCAAAGGATTCGGCTTCACGACCTTGTTCGTCAGTCATGTTTGAGTATTTGAGCCAGTTGACATTATGAATGTTGAAGTCGCCAAGGATGACAACTTCGGAATTGGGATGGTGGGTTTGCAAAAAGTCGATAGTATTAGCAAGAGAGGAGAACAAGTCTCTATAATGGGTATCGCTTGGCGGCCGGTAAAGGCAGCAGATGAATTTAGTAATTCTCTGCGTTGATATTTTAAACCACATTACATCAAAGTCGTTAGGCTCGAGTGTCTCCTCTCGTTGACAAGAAATATCACTCCGGACAAAGAGACAAAGGCCAGAATTCCGCCTAAATCGGTGATGAAAGTCGTACCCAGGATATAAATAGCTGACCGTACTAATCGATGATCTGACTTTGGTTTCGGTTAGTGCAAGTACATGAGGTTTGGTAGATTGTAGATGTTGATGGACTGCATTGATGTTGGAGTTCAGTCCTCTTATATTGCAGAAGTCAATTTGGAAGTTGCTAATCTCGGGTCTTTTAACAACTCCAGTTTTCACACCATTTCCATTTAGAATATTGTTCGAAGGACCCGCATGGCTACTGGACATGGTGGATGATAGGATAATCTCGCTTGATAAGGCGCCAGGACCCGCCCCCACCCGGAGATCCGATCGGGGGTCTAATAATAAAACTGTCACTCATACCTTTTCAAACATTAATTCTAAATTAATGCTGGAAATGTTTCTCCCTGATGGCATGAGGATATTCATCGCTATACACATGTCCGTTATGTACATATATTATATTATAATTCCCGATCTCGTGAACGCAGCTTCGTCCGTAAATAAAATTTTTTTATAGATTTGGTATTCTCATTATTTTGATGAAATGACTAAACGTCAGCCGACTTTCAGGATCCATTGGCAAAAGATTTTGCACCTGTTACACATGGATGTATGGAGTAACTGCTCTCGTAGAATGTTATTAATGGTATTTTTGGAACCCGCCAATTCAAATCCCAAGCGTCTACAGCTTAATTTGGGATAATCTTCAATTCTGTTTAAAACTGTCTCTTTGAGCTCCGGAGGCCTAATTGTACGTGGACGTCCTTGATTAACGTTATTTCCAATAAAACTACCAGTTTCCCTAAGTTGCCTCCCAATTCTCGCGAAAGATTGATGGTTCGGAATTCTACGGTCTGGATATTTGTCACGATAGACTCTGACACTCATACGTCCATTTCTCTCACATAATACATATACTAGAATCATGTCAACCTTCTCAGCGATAGAATAATGTTCCATTTTAAAGGACCAATAGTTATTCAATTCACAATAAACTCGACTCCGCTCAACACCAGCAACAAGTAAGCACGTAAAACGTAGCTGATGTTCTTCTAAACGAGTGACCAGTGTATTTATTTATGTCTTGGAGTTTCAAAAACTTGGCAATTTCTTTGGGAACATTCGAAATAGTGTGTTTTCCAATCACCTGATTCACACACCTACCTCGTTCATAACGATTTAACAAGCGTTCGTCTTGTGCATTATTTGGCCGAAGTTTAATGTAGTCTTGTAGGAACCTCACAAAAGAAACTGGACCTCCATCATCGGTTATCACAAAACTTCTTTGAACCTTGTTGTTGCTCTGGAGGATTTTAACTATAGCTACATCATCCTTGATTTCGACGTGTTTCAACCTCATTTTATGGATCTCATCGGTGCGGCATGCTCCAGCTATTCCCATGACTGCTATCACTTTCATAGATAAATAGCTATGATTAGAAGCGTCAAGTAAAAACTTTATTATTTCTTCTTTTCTGAAAATTTTTGATTTTTTAGCTTCATAACCATCGTTTTTTCGTTTAATAAATGCAATGAGTTTCTTAAACTGCGAAAAATCTATATTTTCGTTCACTGAAATAGTCAATTTGAGCATGGAATATTGTGACCATAGGGACGGAGGTGATAAGGCTTCAGATTTCTCTCAGAAGTACGCTAACATCACATTTTCGTCAATTTAAGAAACGTTTTTATCCGCGAACCATTCCAGAAACAGGTTGTACGTTTGATAGTATCTATCTTTCGATTTCTCAGGTAACAGTGAGGCACATGCCAACTCGGCCGCCTTCTGAATAGCAACGTTTTGGTATTGGGAGAACATTTTAGACTAGCGAAATTAAAAAATTCGAACTGACAGACTTTGACAGCACTCAAATAACTAGTTGTCATGGATTATTTTACAGGTGGAAAAACCCTATTTTATCATTATAATTCGAATCAAATCAAAGTTCATTACTTAATAATATATTGATCAGAGAACAGTAGTAGAAAAAATGGTAATTTTCCAGTTTATCGGCTTACGCGAAAAATGGCGTAAAATGAAAAACGTCTCTTGCAATATGTAGCACGTACTTTCTGAACGACAAATCCGCGAACGGAAAACCATTTTTTTAATTGGAAATATAAAAAAAATGTGAAAATAGTCGACCGAAAAGCACAGTGAGAGTAACAAGTGAGGTTATGTTTCTCTAGCTGTTAGTCACTCGACAAAAATTTTAATCATTATAGACTTATATTGGTTAAACAGGCGCTAACACGGCATTAATCCACCTTTTTGGTTCCAATTCGGTATATGCTACACTCGATGCTACATAAATCAACAAGAGTTTTTCATTTTTGTCACAAGCGGGTACCCTATTTTCACATTTTTTTTATATTTGCAATTAAAAAAATGGTTTTCCGCTCGCGGATTTTTTGTTTAGAAAGTACGTGCTACATATTGCAAAAAACATTTTTCATTTAAAGCCATTTTTTGCATAAGCACACAAACTGGAGTGGTACCGAAAAAATATAGAACACACGATGCGAACGCCTTTTTTGATGTTTGGAGGTATTGAATCACCTCGGCTTCGCCTCGACTATTCGAAAACCTCCTCACACCAAAAAATTAACTTTCGCATCTAGTAATGTAAATAACTATTTTGGAAGAGAAACTGTGTCTGGTGAAAATTTTACAAAAGACAAAAAAGTTTCAAAATTAAGTCAGCTAGTGTCAGAGAAACAATTGAAGTTATTTATACAGGGGGTAACAAGAATACAAACTTTTATTTGCCAAACACGCGTTATTTTTAAATTTTCAGCCATTAAAAAAAATCACGTTTGCGTCAAAACACGCCAATAATGGTAGAAATTATTAGTGCCGAAATTAGTGAAAATTGATAAAGGCGTTTTGAAATGACTGCGAAAAAACTATATTAATTTGAAAATTTGAGCGCCCTGTAGCGGCAAAACGAAGCAACATTGCATATAGGTAAGTTTACCTGGATCGTTTTATTTTTGGCTGAGGAATTTATGGTTAAGCGTTGTACAGTCAAATCAAGGACACCCTGTGTAACTTCCAAATACTTCGGAATATACCGAGCAAACTTTAAGAACATCCTTTTTTGACAACGTATTCTAAAACAGCACGTAAGATCCTTAAATTCTTTAAAAAAAACCCATCAAAATCAAATATGTTTTTAAGGAGCTTAGAAGATTTAACGATCTGTCCGCTTCATTGACTCGACTATAAACGGATATTAATTTTCTTCTAAACGCTTTTTACTTAAACTTTCCTTCTGCTAGCAGTCTGGTCCGTCGCACACTCATCTGATCAAGCTAACCAGACTTCTGAGGCTACTTCGTCTCCTTCAGAAGATCGATCGATATTCCCAGTACAGCGCAATGATCCTGACGTTATTGATGCTGTCTTTTACTCTGGTCGCCCATTGGCTGGCCTGTATTTGGTATGTGATTGCCCACGAAGAAGTTGAGACTGAATTAGGTAAGTTACATTACAATGTAAAGGTTAGTTCCGGTAAATCAAATGAGAATCTTTAGTCACCTGACATTGAAAGGAAAAAACAGATTAATTAAATCCACTCTTGCCACTTTCTTGGCATACTCAGCCGTTGAAGAGTGCGCCAAACAATTATTCCCGCGCAGTGCTTACGTATAATAAAAACAAATAATTTGCTATTAATTAGTTCTTACTTACAATTTTCCCTAAAACTAAAAATGTTTCTTTTAGCCATTTTAAAGTTATAATTTTGTTTTACATTAATGAGCTGACATCTCATTATAGGAAAAATTAAGTAGCTTTCGCCGAGTAAAAAGTCGTTAATAGTTCCAGGAACTTTTGTAACCATAATATGATTAAATAGGCGTATCCTATGTAAAAAGCGATTATACCGGGTGTTAATGAATGTCGCGTAGATATTTAAAGGAGTGATAGTGCTCGTCAAAATAGAAAAAAAATACTCATAAAAATGCGGTCAAAAAGGATTCATTTTTGATATACAGGGTGTCCAGTTTTCGATGGTTTTACGTGGTATCTCCGTTATTAGTAAAGATAGAGGGATACGGTCTTCGCAGTAATCAAAACAAAGATGCCGCAATCAGAATTTTTCTAGTCCTCCTTGTTTTTGAGATACGGGATGTTTTTGAAAATTAAAAATTTTGGAACACCCCCCCCCCCCATGTTTAGGTTACCCTGTAGCTTATCAAGGAGAAAGCAAATGTTCTTTTTGTAGTTTTTTTTTCGTAGAATCCAGTGACGTACTCAGATTTTTTTTATATTCTATAGTTTCCGAGAAAAAAAACAAACTTGCTTTTTTTGAAATGGGTCACCCTATATATTTTTTAATAGTATAATTTGGCTTATAACAAGCTTCTCAGAAATATATAATACCTTATTTTTATTTTTAATATTAAGCACGAAATTTACGTTTTATTAAAAAATATACTTTCTGTGAGTAGGCCATGACGGGTATTTAACAAAGGAAAAGAACACAACCACTTATGTCATATTAAAAACTTCTTTAGTTTCTGTTAGAGTATTCAGGTTCTCTAAGTTGTTTTAAAATATCTAATTAATAGTAAAAAATCTGTCCTCATTATGGCAGAAAATGTAAATTTTGAAAATGAAAAATACGACATGCTCGTTTGCTATGTCCATTGTAATGAAAATGTAGATGAAGTATTAGAAGTGTATTTCAATAGGTAAACATACGCCTTTTTGTAGTATGTCTATGAAGATTTATTAAATTACTTGTAGACATCCCGAAAGACGAAATCAAATTTAATTGAACACGGTTCATTTTCTAAACCTCGACCTAAAATCTACAAGCTAAACCGCGAGACTGATGAAATAAATGTTTTAGCTTCAATTAAAACAAATCCAACTAGTTCTTGCAGAACGGTTGAAGGTTCGGTCGGAGTAGTTAAATCAAGAGTTCAAACAATCCTAAAAAAAAAACAATTTTATGCCATCTAAATTCCACCTAGCACAAAACTTACATCCTGGTATTGCACAGCGCCATATAGGGTTCTGTAATTGGTATTTACAAAATATCAACAGGGAAAATAATTTTAAAAGAACCGTTATATGGTCCGATAAGGCTCATTTTACCAGTGGTGGTATATCTAATCAGCACAATACGACGTTTTGGTCTCAGGAAAATCAATATGTAATACTTCCGGCAAGACAGGTTTGGCTTTAACTTTTTTATTTATCCCGTATATCAAAAACCAGGAGACTAGAAAAATTCTGATTGCGGCATCTTTTGTTTTGGTTGCTGCGAGAAGCGTATCCTTCTATATTTACTAATAACGGAGATACCCCGTAAAACCATCGAAAACTGGATACCCTGTACAGTAGTGTACAGTGTACCAAATTTAAAAAAATTATCTCGGAAAATATGGGAGAAAAACAAAAAAAAAATTAAAGCTTTGACACCCAGTATATCAAAACTGAAGCCTTTTTGACCGCATGTTTACAGGTATTTTTTCCTATTTTGATGGACACTATCATTCCCTTAAATATCTGCGTGACATTTATTATCAACATGTATAAATTCGTTTACAAATTTAAACAGTATTGAGAAATAGAAAAGCTACCGATTTAGGAAAATGCAACATTTAGTTTTTTCAAAATATCTGACAAACCAAAAGTACCATAATCGATCCACAATGACCAATAAAATACGAATATAGTTGCCTAAAACTTTTCCCAAGTTAATCTATCTCTTACAATTTACAGGATTTCACTAGTTAGCGACTGCAATAAATAGGCCTAAGGAAGTTCCCGCTTCACACAAGGTCACTGAACACACAATATTTTTTACACCCACAGACCCAAATGAAATAAAACACACAATACACGAGTTGAAATTAAATAAAGCTCCTGGCATAGACGGGATAACAGCTAAACATCTTCATCTAGCATCAGAGTTTATAAAAAGGCCCTTAGCCCATTTAATTAATAACATCTTAATCGAGGGAACCTTTCCAACAATCCTCAAAACAGGACTGGTAAAACCTCTTTTTAGAAAAGGAAACCCAACAGAAATGTCAAACTATCGACCAGTCTCGCTGATTTCTAATATAGGCAAAATTATTGAAAAAATTATGAAAGAGCGTATAGTAAAATTCTTAGAACGATTTAAATTACTCTCAAATAGACAATTTTGTTTTAGAAGAGGGATGTCTACCGAAGACGCATTGATATATTTAACTAATAATATATATCAGCATTTGGATGTAAATAGAGCGGTTTTGGGAATATTCTTTGATTTAGCCAAAGCATTTGACACAGTCGATCATACAATTTTAAGTCAAATGTTAGAGAATATGGGTTTTAGAGGCAAGCCTCTACAATTGTTAAATAGTTATTTAGCAAATAGAGTCCAATATGTTCAGATTGAAGACTGATATAGTTCCTCCAATGCTATTGAATATGGTGTACCGCAGGGCACAGTTTTAGGTCCAGTACTGTTTTCAATATATATAAATGAATTGTTTAATTTAAGAAGTGCTGGTTCTATTTCTTCTTTTGCGGATGGCACTGTAATATTATATTCAGGAGATACCTGGACAGACGTTAAAGATCAGACAGAGAAAGACATGGTAAACATAAAAAATTGGTTTGATAGTATGTCGCTGACGATAAATTTTGAAAAAACAAGTTATATTGCCTTCAGCTGTAATAAAAGAAAAGTACCATACTACAAGGAAATAAATATACGCAATCGACAATCAATATGCATAAAAGAAATAGATCACACTAATTATCTAGGTATAGAAATGGATAAACATTTAAAATGGGATTATCATATAAATAATTTAATTAAAAAACTACGCTCGATTTTGTATAAGTTCAAAACATTGAGAACAATCTTATCTCTAAAAGAATTAAAGACAGTTTATTATTCACTTATATATACTCCATTTTGCAGTAGGTATGGTATTTGCGTTTGGGGATCAGCTTACAAAACTCACTTAGAAAGACTAATGGTTGTCCAAAAAATGTTTATTGAACATATGCTTAATAAAAAAAACATAACCAAGTGATCTACTATATCAGGAAAGTCAATTGTTGGATGTTAATCAGATTTATTGCTTCAAACTGTTACATTACAGCACAAAAATAGGGATAATCTTGAAAAAATAGATCATAATTACTATACTAGATACAAAATTCATAAGCAAACAAAAACTCTTAAATCTAGGAAGAAAAAAGGGCAAAGAGCATTTGCGTTTTTAGCCCCAAATATGTATACACATGTTCCTGAAAACATAAGACATGACATCACCAACAGATCATTTAGGGTTAAGTTACAAAAATGGATTCTCTCTTTACCTAAAAAGAAAACACGAAAGTTTATTGATTTAATAATATAAACAGCAAATAATTAACTTAAGTAATTTACAAAACTTACGCCGTTTTGATTACAACAGATATATATCAAATAAATACTTTACTAATAAATGGCAAATGCATTTAAACTTGTACCTTCCTCCCAAAAGACTTTTTATAGAATTTTTTTTACTGGTATTGTAAACTATTTTAAAATAATTTGTTTTTATACACAATAATTTAGGTAGGTAATTAATAATAACTAACTAGGATATGTTTTTCTCTTTTTTATTTAAATTAAGCAAAATCAATCTAGGGAGAATATACATAATGTACTAATAATTTTTTATTTTTAATTTTTATTTTGTTAGTAATTTGTAAGTCATACTTCTGTTTCCACTACATAATAAAATAAGAACTAGCACAAAACACAAGTGTGGAATGGCATCCACGTACTAGCCTTAAGTGGCTTTAGTGGATTTATTTTCATATTTCCATTGTAGAAAGCGAAACATCATTTTTGTCAAACTTATTTTGTTATATTTGCTATATTTGGAAATATATTATTATTATTATTATTAATTTTCGAGACACTGTTATGTTTAAACATAAATGTATCAAGAAAATATTAGGGGTTTTAATTTACCTTTTTTTTTTTTCGTCTGCATGATAAGCGGGAAAAGGTCCCCTTGCCCAAGTATTCAATTATTTTAATTTTAAAAGTGAATTTATTTTAATTTTAAAGCAATATGATTTTAAAATTAAAACTTTGGCATGTAACAAGCCAGCCACTTTATTACCATCCGCATTAGTTAGATCAGGAAAGCAGCGTAGTAAAATTTAATAAAAACCGTACACAACTTTGTGCCTTGGTCATTAAACTCATTATATTCATCTTAACTTTCAGTATTATGTGGATAAAATGGAATGAGCTTTTTAAACTGCTTTGCATTATGCGGTGTAGTTGAATTTTAAGTTCCAATTTAGTATTTTCAACACAACCACAATAATATGTAGTACTTTGTGCAAAAAAAGTTATGAAATTAGTAAGCCTAGCCACTATAAGTGATAAAACAACTTCGTAAATAAGTATGAATACCGTATATAGGTGTATACATGAATACAAATTAAACTGTAATCAAGTAACGGTATATGGCAACATTGTAAACCACTAAACGTTTTTTGTCTGCATTCTTTCGGCAGCTAGAGATAAATGTGTACCTAATAACGTGCATAATTTATACCAGCCATGTCAAACATGCGGCCCGCGGGCCGCATGCGGCCCACTGAGCATTTTCCTGCGGCCCCGAATCAATTTTGAAAACGGCCATGTAATGCGGCCCGCGAGCCTGTTAAAAACCGAAAATAAAGTACTGTTACGATTGGTAAAAAATGGCCCAAATAGTGCCATCTATGTTTAGGAGCATGAACTAAGATGCGCGCTCAACCTAAAAGCCTGGCTTGTTCCGGAAAGTTCTATCGCGCGAGAATACAGATGACGCTACCTGAACATTCTGGAAAGAACTGTCGAGAAATCACAATCCGTATATAAGCCAATACCGCTCGATTGAGTTCAGTTGTTCAGTTAGTTATGAGTCAGTTGCGATAGAATTGCGAGTTTAGTTGCGTACTTATTGTTACAACACGTAACAGTACTTATTGTTATTTATTTCGGATAAAGTTTTTAACATGTCTGTTTCAAAACCAAGTGGAAGTAAGAGGAAACTTGGAGATGAGCATCGTATCTTTCAAGAAAAGTGGGAATTAGAGTTTTTTTGCTGTGAAGTGAAAGACAAAATTATTTGCTTGATTTGTAACAGTACAGTCGGTGTCCCAAAATTATATAATATAAAACGTCACTATGATAGTCATAAAACTAAGTTTGACAAGTATACAGGCATGATTAGAAACGAAAAGTTAAAAGAGTTAAAATCACGGTTAAAAGATCAACAGCTTATGTTTACACGTCCAAAGCAAGAAAATGAATCTGCCGTTCAAGCGAGCTACGTACTGTCGGAGTTGATCGCAAAACACTCAAAACCATTTGTTGAAGGTGAATTTATAAAAGAGTGCCTTGTAAAGGCCGCGGAAATTGTAAGTCCCGGGAGCGTGAAGGCTTTTCAAAATATATCCTTGTCCCGGAATACTGTCGCTAAAAGAGTTACCGAGTTGGCTGCCAATATAAGCGAACAGATAAAAACAAAATCAGACTCTTTCATTGCATTTTCTATTGCCTGTGACGAAAGTACAGATGTGTGTGGTGTGGCGCAACTCGCTATTTTTCTTCGTGCTGTTGATAGAGATATCAACGTTTATGAAGAATTACTGGAATTAGTACCATTGCATGATACAACAACTGGGGAGGATATTTTCAATGCTGTTTATGGACTTCTGCAAAAGTACAATTTAGATTTGTCAAAACTGTGTTCCGTTGCAACAGACGGAGCTCCTTCAATGACTGGAGTAAATAATGGCTTCATTAAAATATTACAAACAAAGATCAGAGAAAAGGGCAGTGACAAACCAGATTTTCATCATGTTCATTGCATAATCCACCAAGAAGTTTTATGCTCAAAAGTGATCAAGTTGGAAAGCGTTTTAAAGTCAGTGAAAAAAATGATAAACTTCATAAGGTCACGTGGCTTGAATCAGCGACAGTTTTCTGCGTTTTTACGTGATTTAGAAAGTGAGTACACTGGTTTACCTTATTATGCAGAAGTGCGATGGCTTTCGTGTTCTATGGTTCTCGATCGGTTTTGGAAACTCAAAGAAGAAATACGCCTTTTCATGGAAGTGAAAGAACAAGATGTCAGCTTATTATCCGACGTACCTTTTTTACAAGATCTTTCATTTATGGTAGACATCACAAAACACTTGTCGGACTTAAATACGAAATTGCAAGGACCACGTCAAGTTATAACAGATATGCATGATCATGTTAAAGCTTTCAAGTGTAAGATGATGCTGTGGAATAACCAGTTAGCGGTGGATAATCTGTCACATTTTCCGACTTGCAAGGCGTATCAGGAAAGTACAAGTGGCCCAATATCATACAAAATGTATACAGAGAAAATGGGAAGCCTTCTGTCAGAATTTGAAAAGCGTTTTCAGGATTTTAAGTCCCAAGAAAACAATTTTTCTTTATTTACTGGTCTTTTCACTATCGATATTGATAAAGTTCCCCCTCACTTGCAGATGGAAGTGATTGAGATTCAGTGTCAAACCCATTTAAAAGAAAAATTTGATAGTGTTGGTACATTCGAATTTTATAAGTACTTGCCTTTTCAATACCAAGAAATGAGAAAATTTGCCTGTAAAATCCTGTCAATGTTTGGAAGTACCTATAAGTGTGAACAATTATTTTCTTTGATGAAAGGAAACAAATCTCCCGCAAGATCGCGATTGACGGACGCACACTTGGACGCAGTTTTAAAAGTGATTTCCGCCGATAAATTCACGCCACAAATAGACAACTTAATTAAAGACAAAAGATGTCAAATATCTGGCAAAAGAAGTTAATGTTTGTAAGTTTTTGTAATGTCCTTTTTATTGGAAATTTAATAAATATACTTCTAATCTAACATAATAGTACTTTTTTTCGTTAAGATTTTCAGTAGTTTGTCTTCTTTAAGATTAGGTTTTGCGGCCCACCTAGTCTATGGTCTTCATGCTTTTGGCCAACCAGTGATTTTGAGTTTGACATGGCTGATTTATACAATAGGTACTGTGAAATGCTTACTGTGAAATGCTTACCGGGAAATCATAAAAAATCTAACATCCATAGTCCTGAAAGTAATTGGTTTTGTAATCCAAATGCACATTCCATAGGACAAATTCGTAATATACTCTAGTATTTTCTATTAACATGATCTCTTATTTTAAAAGTTCTGAAAAAGGGCGAAGTCTGAATTCTTCGTTAACGCACTTGTTATGTTTTTTTCATAATAAATAGGCGCCAGTGTAACGTTTTCCTAAAAATCCTCGGTGCTAGTATTTACCTTAGGGTAACCTAAAATATACTGCAACAATGCAACCTATCCACCCTTACTCTGACAACCCTACGCCCTGGAGAATGCACTTCAGGCAACAGTCCCTAAAAATTACCTATGTTGTGCTGCCTGAAGATTCACCCATTAGCTAGCTCAACTCAGGGTAGGTTCGCTATTTTGTTTCTAGATTGAGAGGTTTAGCACTCTTATATAAGTAAGATAAAGTCGAATCCTGAAGGCGCCACCTTACTTTTATTTTATTTAGTGTTTGGCCTCAGAGAAAAACAAACTATGAAAAAAACAAATATGTCACAATCGGTTTACAATAGCTTCTTACAAGCTCTCATTCACTCCAGTCCCTCAAGGTCGCTGTCTTTCAAATAAAAGCCAAATTTTAGCAGAGGCCAATACAAATATTTATTCTTAAAGTCGTGTTAAGCCCTTGGCTACTTGGATTTATAAATGCATGCTCCTCTTACTTTGGTGGACAATAGGTACTTAAAGTTAAAGATAAATAAGTGAAATGTAACAACAAAGTGGTAGTATTAGGTTTGACATACAAGTTCTGAAGGTTTAAATTACAAAGTTATCATCAAAAGAATAAGTAAAAGTCAACCCCTGTTTAACAGGGCCTTGCACAAGACGGCAACTGTCAGACCTACACTGTAAAAGACGACTGTTTAGTCTGATCTGGCAGCCACATTAGACCTACATCCAGGACATTGTCTTAGATCTGGAATTTTCGCAAGGTCTGTGCAAGAACCTCTCACAACTAACTAAATTTACCATAAGAGCATTGTTAAAGGACAATACAAAATCTTACGAGTACCTGTGGTTACTCGATAAGTATATAGCCACTCGGGCATAGATAAGTTAAAATATTACAGTTACATGCGGTAAAATTGAAGGAACAAATGGCCTTTAGCAGGGAAACAAAAATATTTCCTTTATAATAATAAATTGTAACCCTACACGTTTATAATGCAAAAGTTCTGTACATAACCTGGGCGCAAAACTTTATCAAAACACTGTATATAGAGCAATGCGCAAAATAAATGATACTTAGCTGAAACTTTATGCGCTACTCAAAGTTCATAAATACTCAATCTTCAATGCAACACACACATAAACATAAATAAATAAAACTAACGGCGACCGAAGTCAACCAACGCAACCAATGCAAGAATTAACCAAACGTGACCATGAAAATCCACAAAACTATCAGCCTGACACTGAATCACAGCAGTCAAAACATTTGACCTACATTTTATATACAAGGTTTAAAAGTTATTTGTATTGGTAACTTGAAAGTTCACTAGTTACCTACTGATCGCTTAAAGCAAGATTTTGAAATAAGACTTGATCAAACTTATCTTTAACATAAATACGTCTTCGGTTCTCTCATGAACACATGTCGTGTCATACACCTGCTCATCACGTGGAAATAAAAAAAAACGACATTCTGATACATATTTGCTGTTCTTAATGTAAACGCAAGGCTTTTCACATAAACATGCAGAAAATTCAAAATAACGTACAATATAACCCATTGTTGTCACATCACATCAACAGAGTAAAAAATTATTCATAGTCAACCTTTTGGCATACCCAATGGAAAGTTATACAAAAAGGGGATGTGATATAAAATAATACTAAGGGGTACTTTAAAAAAGCGTCAAACAAAATGTGTTGTTTTATTTATAAATAGGTAGACTAGACATTTTCCCTCTATTCTCTCGAAAAGGTATCTCTTAGTTTAGAATTTCAGACCTAAAACAACAATGTTCGCTTTATTCACGACAGTTTTATCTCAAGGAGACAACTAGTGCTTACAATCACCTTTTTCCGTAGAAGCGCTTAATACCAGGTTTAAATGGAATAAAAAGAAATTAATGGACCTGTAAGTTTGTGCCGATACGCGCTTAAGAAATAACTTTATGTATACCCACTTGGTATAATGACATTTGGTTTGTAATCTTTTGTAATATTTTATCGATTTTGATTATTATGTGACAATTTTGATGAACTTTTTTAAAATATGCATAAAAAATAAAAAAAATCGATTAAAAGTTTTTAAACAACAAATTTTACGATGGTTTTCAATATATTTTAGGATATAATAAAATGTTTGCCTACGCAATAAAAAAACCTATAAAAATTTATAATACCTCTTCAGTCTCAGACATGTCATTATCAATCTGAAACAGACAATAATAAAATACCACACCTACGCTCTATTTGAAAAGGTTTCATAAAAAAACATTACATACAGATTGGCAACAGGCTATTGACGAAAGTAAGTTAATTATTTAGTGGTGACCCCATACCCTTTAGATCTGCTAATTTAAATGAATAACAAATAAAACGAAACGAATGTGCACATTTATTCGCAAAACGCAACCCTTTAAAGATGTATCTTTGTATAGGCAAAATATAGAAAAACGCATTAAAATTTAAAGTGCCAACCAAAACAATTTATTTTCATTTCACAATTTAATATTTTACGACATACATTCATTTTATCACTTCACAATTTAATACTTCATGACATACATTTTTTAATTTTAATTGGGCCAGCTTTTTTTCCTGAGTATTTTTTTATCTCGCCCGATATATAAAATACCGCTAAATTCTTCAGTATAACGAGGCAGATGGGAGTAGTTACTTATTTATTGTAGGTCGAAGCCTACATTAAAGGGTAGGTCACGTCTAATATTATCTGACGTTAGAGGACGCAGGGCAAGGACAATGCAATAGCCGTAGGGCCATTTGGGTTTATTACTAAGCGTGCGTTTATTTCAATAAATGATGCTAGTATTTTTACTTCAACATTTCTTTTGGGAATAAGAAAAAAGGTCAATTTAAAGTAGTTCATCTTGAAATCGGGCATTTCAAGATGAACGTTGAATGTGTCGTTCGAGTGACACTAAGCTGAACCACGTACGGGTGGGCTGCAGTGGGTCGTCGTGTATTTCTACCATTTAGCGCTCTGGATGGAATCAAGCGGGCAACCTGAGTTGAACATTTGCCATGAAAATATTTGTAAAATAGGCTCAAGTCGCCAACCTGCCTTCGATGTTCAAGACTTTCCAGATGGTTTGTCAGATCATGGTCACCGACCAAGCGAATTGCTCTTTTTTAAATGGAATCTAGCAGTCTCGGGGTATGTTTAGAAGCAGAGCCCCAGATATGCGAATAGAACTCCAGCGATGGTCGAATTTGGGCTTTATGGAGCATTAAAAGTTGTTGGGGTGTATAGAGGTTCTTAGTTCGGAAAAGTATTCCAAGCTTCTGTCAGACAGCCTTAGCAATGGCCTCAACATGACTATGCCAAGACATATGACCATCCAAATTGACGCCCAATAAATGAATTGATGAAGCCAAGGGAATTGAGTGTCCCGGAAATATATCCGGTTCTTCAACATTACCTTTTTAGAAAAACTGCCGCCTGGTTTTTTTTAGATGAAAGAACCCTATGAAAATATGAGCATCTCTTTAGATAAAATAAAGTACAGCTGGTACAAATGACAATTATGTGGGAATTTAAAAGTTATAGCAATTTTAGTGGGACATCAGAAAGGATTTACAAAATATGGCTGTTTTATTTGTTTGTGGAACAGTCGTGCAATAACGAATTATGTAACGACATTATGTAACGAAAAGGAGTAAATTTCAATCTTGATCTCAAAATGTGCCCTTATAGACCCAAAAAATGTCCTTATGCTTCCTATTCACATTAAACTTGGACGTTCGCTAATTTTATGGAAAATCTCACCACGCAAGAACTCAGAGCTTGGAACTCATTTGTAAGTGTAGTGAAAGGATTTTTAGCAACAATATGGATGCAAACTACGAACAACTAGTTATTGAACTTTTAAACTCCTACAAATCGCTTGGTTGCCGAATGTCATTAAAAATTCACTTTCTCCATTCCCATTTATCAAAACCAAAATCCGCAAAATCGCAAATGGTTTTAGATACCTTTAATATTCACTTATACTTTAATATACAGTGTGTGTATAAAGTCTGGAAGCGGCTTAATAACATCACAATCTATTAGCCGATTTAAACCAAATGTGGTACAGTTGTGTAAGAGGATCTGATGCACCGAATAACGATATTGGCGTTGTTGCCAGCTTTTTAGTTTGTCTGGAATTCAAACGAATTTTTTATTTTTAAATGTAACACCCTGTATATTTTTTCATTTATAGTTTTTACTTTAAATTTGTTACACTTTTGGTATAACATACTTTGTTCCTATTATCAGTAGTTTTCGAAATAACGATGTGTTTTGAAAATATCAACAAATTGTGTTCTATTTATTAATAAATAAAACACCAGTTCAGTTTTGATGTAAAGTCATAAAAGCTGTCATTTTTACATGCAAAAATGTCTTTAACTGAAAGTGAAAGAATTACAATTCTTATGATGAGAGGATATGGCGATAGGGTCAGGTCTTACGAAGAGGTTAAAAATCTATTTATTGACGCGTTTCCAAACCGAAATCCAATTTCAAAAGCAACTGTTCTAAAAACTGTCCGACGCTTCGAAGAAACTGGAAATTGTAGGGATATGCGACGATCAGGACGATCACCAGCAGTAGATGAAAAGAAAAGTTTAGAAATTATAGAACATATTGTTGAAACCCCTGTTTCTTCATTAAGAAAAATTTCTCAAGTGACGTCTGCTTCAAATCCGTCCATAATCTTTTAATAAAACATAAATATCACCATTTCAAAATACATGTAGTTCAAGAGTTATCAGAGGATGATTCTGAGCGAAGAATTAAATTTTGTGATATTATGATGTCAAGGTTTGACCAAAATAACCAGTTTTTCAAATTTATAGTAATTTCGGACGAAGCAACATTTATGTTAAATGGTAAAGTCAATAGACATAACTGTAGGTTTTGGGCAAATGAAAATCCCCACTGGACGAGAGAAGGTCATACACAACGCCCTGGAAAATTGAATGTGTGGGCTGGGCTTCTGGGTAACCACAAGATCGGTCCATTTTTTATTGATGGAAATTTGACATCACAACTTTATCTTAAGCTCTTGGAAACGCAAATAGTGCCTACTATACGAAATGTGATGGGCCCAAATTATGCAACTACATTCTTCCAACAGGACGGAGCTCCTCCCCATTTTGGTCGAAACCTGCGCGAATTTTTGAACAATACTTTTCCGAATAGGTGTATCGGTAGAGGGGGTACAATCGAGTGGCCACCTAGGCCCCTGATTTGTCGCCTAACGACTACTTTTTATGGGGACACTTGAAGAACAGAGTTTATACCACAAAACCTCAAGATTTGGCCGATTTGCAGCGTCGAATTTTGGACGAACTTGAATTAATAACTCCAGAAATGATTTACAACACAATTGAAAAATTTTATTTTCAATTAGCACACTGTCAAGCTGTACAGGGAAAACAGTTTAAACATTTAATTTAAAAAATATATTTTTTCTAAATTGTACTCGTTATTTCGAAAACTACTGATATTAGGAACAAAGTATGTTATACCGAAAGTGTAACAAATTTTAGGTAAAAACTGTAAATAAAAAAATATACAGGGTGTTACATTTAAAAACATAAAATTCGTTCCAGACAAACTAAGAAGCTGGCAACAACGCCAATATCGTCATTCGGTGCGTCAGATCCTCTTACACAAATGTACCAAATTTGGTTTAATTCGGCCAATAAATTTATACACACACTGTACTATAAGTTGACGTTTGACTTATTCCGCTTAATATAAATTATAAATTATAAATTATAAATATTGTCGATATACAGGGTAAAAAAACTTGTAAAATCATTTTTTCAAAAAATATTAAGTGGTACCGTTCTACATGTGGTTAGTTTAATGTAACAAGAAAACCTTATGTGTTACAACTATGTTCTGGCCACTTTCATACTCAGCTAGGTTCATTCTACTAATATGCTATTTAGCTTAATGTTAAAACAAAAAAAAATGGTCACCGCCGGCGGTTTGATGTTAACAAGCAAATAGCGTCTCACGAGGTGAGTAAAAAGTTTTTCAAAGTTTGCAAAACTTTTAATCATCGGGTTAACTATTGAATATTTTTCTACAATCCTTCCAGAGTCCTAGTTAAAAAGTTAGCGATAGCACTAATTACTATTCCGTAAGCACTATGAAAAACCGTAGGCGCTGAAAACCTTATACGTATTCCATTAGCCATTTTGTTCCATTAAAACCACGCCGAACCGCGAAA
This sequence comes from Polydrusus tereticollis, assembly GCA_963920685.1. Lineage (NCBI taxonomy): Eukaryota > Metazoa > Arthropoda > Insecta > Coleoptera > Curculionidae > Polydrusus > Polydrusus tereticollis. The sequence continues at coordinate 143,248,602 of OY987328.1, forward strand.
TTTATTCAACACCGAACTCCGTTCCTGTTAGGCAAGTAAATTTCTTCGGCGACTTTAAATAAGGCAATTTTCACTCTCTGTGTTTCGGGACCGCAAAAAGCTTTGTAGATAAAGTGAAAATAAACGATATTGCTAATGCGATAAGAACACACTTGGTTGGATTTTATCTAAAAATACAAACGCTTTTGTTGCCTGTTTCTGATTGAAATTGAATACCGCGCGCCGGCACTGTGTTAAATTCAAGTAAATTGTTGTAATAAAAAGAAGTACTTGTTGTACAGGGACATTTTTTTAAGCGTCTCACCCAATTGGCGATTTTTCTGCTGACTATAATAAAATTACATATTTCTCGATGATTGTCGACAAAGAAGCCAAACTTACTGTCAATAAATATATATGTTCACAAATTTGACAGATACGACGCCCTTTTGAATTTTTTTAAATGCAACCTTCATAAATAACCACATGAGTGAATTGCATTTGGCGATCCGATTTTAAAAACCTATAGTCCTTAATATTTATTTTCAGCCGTTTCGGAAATACGGAGGTTCCTAATTTGCCTTCATCGATTTTGTCTTTTAAGTGTCTCAATAAATAGGCTGTGCGAGCCTGGGTTTTAAAATCCCACTCTCAGCAACAAAAAATACTATTTCTCCATAAGGTGATTCACTGATTCTTTTTTCTACTTTCACTCTCAAAAAAACACTTTTCTTTGCAGAAGCATTTCTTTATTTTACCAAACTATGCCATTGGAACAGATAATGTCAGGTTTTTACATAAATTGTGAAATAAAGTCTCTTCTTCCACATCGTCTATCAATAACAAATATTAGAAATAAAAATTAAACCGGGACGTTTAAAAATACATTTTTATTACTTAAAATACATATACAACAAATATCTTACAGCTCCACTCACTGCTTTAGTGTGAGTAAGTCTGACCGCTAATATGATCGCCACCGCGGCCGCTACCGCCACCGTGGACGTGGCCGCGTCGGTGTGTGTAAGCCTTAACCCTTTCAGTAAGCATAAATCAGACAAATATTGACAAGGTGTCTGACTGTAAGTTCCTGAGAATTATGTTGGATAGAAACTTAAAATGGGAGAATCGTATAAACAAACTAGCGAAAAGCTTGGAATCAGCGTTATTTGCTCTGTTTCACAGTAACTGTCTATTATGCACTATTCGAATCCCATTTGAGAAATGGGTTTATCTTTTGGGAGTTTGCAGGGAGTGGCTGCGTTCATAGTTTGCTTTCATTGCAAAAATGAGGAGTTAATTAAATTATTTGTAAAGCTATCAGACTAAAACTTTGCAGCCTTAAAAGTTATCACCATCTACGATTTAATTATACCGGGTGTTTCAGGAGGTACGCTCACCCCTATAACTTTTTTACTGTTTACGTTACAGAAATAAAATTTTGTGGGTTTATATGTGATACTATTTTGCATTTTCTAACATGGCGGATGCCATTTTCTCACTTCCGGTTTACCCGGAAATGACTTCAACCTTAGATTTTTAAATGGAACACCCTGTATATTTTTGGCTTTATCGATTCAGAACACCATTCCAAATTCAACGACACCCCATACGTCACTTTTTGACATTTTAAATCATTTTAAATTTTATTTTTATTTTTTCATCTAGATTGCTATGAACTCTCTAAAATTGTTTACTTCTAAACCAAAATCTTGATAAAAATACAATTTTTAAGTTTTATTGTATTTTAAATTTTTTACAAACTTTTTAACTTTTTAAAAAGTCTTTTTCCAAAAGAACTCGATTTTTTCAAATGGAAACATATTGGCTCACTCGGGCAAAAAGATGGAGCACTTTTTTCCCAACAGTTTGATATCACACACACAAATGTCAAAGTAAAAGAGAAGAGATAATTTATTAAAAATAGCCATTAATGACAAAAAATACAAGAAGCGCAAACGGCTTTTCATTTATCTAGGTACCCATGACGCCATAATGCTCATAAACAAATGAACATAATAACAAATTTAAATTCCACCATCATTAAAATTAGTTTGACATAACAGTAGCTTGCTATTTTATCGTTTGATTTTTCTGTCAGTAATAATAATTCTAATTCGGTCAGGGATTAGTAATTTCTAAATAAAATATTAAAATGGAAACTTATAACAGAAACGAAAAAATCGATATGGTACTAATTTATGGCGAATGTTTGCAAAACACTACTCAAGCGGCCAGGGTGTATGCTGACAGGTTTCCCGAGAGACGACACCCCTCGAGACATTATTTTCCTAGACTCGTTCAGAAGCTGAGGAATGAGCCCGAACCCGAAGAAGAACAAATTATTATTAACCAAGACAAGGAAATTGATGTGTTGGCATATGTTGAGGCATACAAAACAGCATCGCTTAGAGAAATTGCTTTAGAATGCGCGATAACTGTCTCTTCGGCCTGGAGAATTTTACATAAATATAAGTATCACTCATTTAAATATCAAATCCACCAGCATCTTTACGAAGATGATTTTGCCAGAAGACTGGAGTATTGCAATTGGTTTTTGGACAAAAATAATGTAGATCCGACATTTCCATGTAATATTTTATATTCGGACGAAAGTAGATTTACTAACCTGGGAATGTTTAATAGAAATAATAAAAGGTATTGGGCTCAAGATAATCTACACCTAATGCAGGAAGGTAATTTTCAAGCGAGGTTTGGATTTAATTGTTGGCTTGGCATTATTGGAGGTAGAATAATAGGCCCAATTTTTTTTGATGGGCACTTAACTGGTGAAAGATATCTTCAATTCCTCAGGAATGAAATTGAGCAGTTTTTAGATGAGCTGCCACTACAAGACAGGATAAATATTATCTTTCAGCAAGATGGTGCGCCGGCACATAATGCTCGTGCAGTCCAAGAGCATCTTAACGACAGATTTGGAGAAAATTGGATTGGTACTACTGGCCCTGTTAGATGGCCTCCTAGGTATGTAAGAAATACATTAATAGTGACTTAAATAACTAATGATTATTATTTATCAGGTCGCCAGATATTACCCCGTTGGATTTTTTTGCGTGGGGTACAATCAAAAATGAGGTATACAACACTCCACCTGCCACCAGAGAAGAATTGGAAAATCGCGTAAGAGCTGCCATTAACAAAATTACACGGGAAAATTTACAAAATGTGGTAAGGAAAACAATTCAAAATGTTCGCGCCTGTCAGGAAGCACAAGGAAGGCATTTTGAACAACTGGACTAACTAAACCGTTCTTATTGTTTCAATGAATATATTAAATTTGTAATAATTATGTTCATTTGTTTATGAGCATTATGGCGTCATGGGTACCTAGATAAATGAAAAGCCGTTTGCGCTTCTTGTATTTTTTGTCATTAATGGCTATTTTTAATAAATTATCTCTTCTCTTTTACTTTGACATTTGTGTGTGTGATATCAAACTGTTGGGAAAAAAATGCTCCATCTTTTTGCCCGAGTGAGCCAATATGTTTCCATTTGAAAAAATCGAGTTCTTTTGGAAAAAGACTTTTTAAAAAGTTAAAAAGTTTGTAAAAAATTTAAAATACAATAAAACTTAAAAATTGTATTTTTATCAAGATTTTGGTTTAGAAGTAAACAATTTTAGAGAGTTCATAGCAATCTAGATGAAAAAATAAAAATAAAATTTAAAATGATTTAAAATGTCAAAAAGTGACGTATGGGGTGTCGTTGAATTTGGAATGGTGTTCTGAATCGATAAAGCCAAAAATATACAGGGTGTTCCATTTAAAAATCTAAGGTTGAGGTCATTTCCGGGTAAACCGGAAGTGAGAAAATGGCATCCGCCATGTTAGAAAATGCAAAATAGTATCACATATAAACCCACAAAATTTTATTTCTGTAACGTAAACAGTAAAAAAGTTATAGGGGTGAGCGTACCTCCTGAAACACCCGGTATATGAGAGCATTCTATTCCTTTAACGAATTCTTGAAAATTATATTCCCAGACTTATGGCATTTGTATAATACACTGGTATGTGTATTATATTGTGGATTTGTTTTATATTGTGTACTGTGTGCGTTGGTAATTGTTATATGTCCTATAGTCTACCTTTAAATGGTGTGAAGTAATAAATGCTCATTAATTGTTTTATTTTAACACTATCCCTTAAAATCTATTCTTATTACATTAAAGGATCCAAATAATGAGCATTCTTTAGGTAGGTCCACTCTGAGTTTATCGCAAGCTATTGTTATATTTGAGGATTTACCATTGTTATTAGGAAAATCCCTTAGCCAGGAGCGTGTATTGGGGTATTATTTTTAAATTAAAAATTTTAAACATGCCTATTCTCCTAAAATTGTATTATATTATATTCGTAGGAATTTATAAGATATGAAAACATTTAAAACATCGTATTAACTAATAAATATCAATGGGTGGTACTATTTTACATAATATAATTGCAAAAATAAGAAATATAGAATCTTACAAACAAAGCATTTTGAAAAATCGAATAATACTTTGTCGTTATGGCTTAATCACAGTCCGATTCGGAAGATAACTTTTATTAACATCGTTTATAATAAGCGGTTCAACCATTTCTTCGATTATTATATCTTCCAGCCACATTTTGGCTTCTGCTTCTATCACATGATCGATACACTTTTTCCACTTTTCCGCACTGATTTTACCCATAGCTTTATTAAAGTTTTTTTTTACATTCACTATTTTAGAAGTGTGTTATTTCTGCCGACATCTGTCTTTATTTGAGCCCATATAAGTTCGATTGGGTTTAATTCGCAGTGGTAAGGAGCGAGTCTGAGCACAGATATTCCTCGTAACTTTGCCATTTCATCGACTACATATTTTTTTAATGCATTTTTATGTAAATTAGCTAGTACCAATAGTTCTTTTTTTAAGAAATCTAATGGAAATTGTATTTGTCTTAAATTTAGCAATTCTGTTATTTCACTTTTGCGTCACGTACTTGCAGTGGCGGCTCTACCATAAGGTCATTTGGGCAATGACCTCCCACGCCAAGTCACCAACCACCTAACATATTAATATTTGAAAAAGTAGTCCATACTTAATATTAATATTTAACTTTAAAATTAAAATTGATTCAATCAACCAAACTTTACTGCTCGGATACTATTACCTCTAAAATATCCCTCGTATTTATTAATGCAATGCACACGCAGCAAAACAAACTAGACGTAACGCTACTTGTTATGCGTCCCCGCAAAAATTTCAGGTCAAAATCGAGCTTGCCCACGAAAAATAGCGTCACCCAACAAAGCCTGTGGGGGTAAAGAGAGGAATAAATAGCATGTTATCACTCTCGCACTTGTATTAAATTCGAAGAAAAAGAGGTTTTGTCGGCTGTCAGCCGTTTTTTTTTTGATTGAGCTTAGACGTACGTTGCAATTTTTAGAATGAATGGGAAGAAGACAGAAGACCGTTGATTTCTGCAGTCGGCAGTCTGTAGTTCTTTATAGGGATGTTGATTCTGATATCGAAAAAATATTATATCGTTACAGATTTTTCGTCATGCGTCACTGCGCTACCACTGCGCGAGCGGTGCCGTTGACGAACATACATTCATCGTTAAAAATATATCGCTATATACAGGGTCTCCAAAACTCGATGGCACATTAGAAGTATCTCGAGAACTAATAGAAATATATTTTTGAAATTTTGAGAATGCATATAAGACATAAAATTCTAGCCTTTAAAAATAGTTTTAAAAATGCGGCGTTGCCAGTTGTACCCCTCTTACCTGTATAGTTACTTTTTTCTATTGATACTCTGATATATCGGAATAAAAATTAAAAAATTTAAAAACATGTCCAAAGAAAAATATCATCCATTTGATATTATTGATATTACGATACATCCCTATATATCGAGAGGGTAGTCGTTGCTGACTGCAAATGAAAGAGTACTCTTTAAAGTTATTCCAAGCTTTCGGAAATCATATATTTCATTTCCATCCTCAGGGAGACTACAATTGTATATAAATTTAGATTAGGAAATTTGCTTACAACAATAAATAAATGATTTTACTTACAACTTTTTTGAGATTGTTCATAAGGATGTTCATCCCTATATATATATCCTGTCTCTCTGTCGTTCTGATAAAAACCTAACCTATAATATAATGAACCTGATTGTTTTTGTTAATTTCTTGAGGATTGGTGTTGTGTTTTTTACTTTTCCTAATTGAAAAGCAGGTAAATTACCATCATTGAAAAAAGGGCGTGCCACCCAAAAAATTTTCGCCTGCGGCGCTATTTTTTTTTTAATGACCTCCCACTTTAAATGGCCACGAACCGCCACTGCGTACTTGTCGGTAATTTTTTCGTCAGTCATAATACAATTACTTTATCTTTTGGTATAAGATCCAATATTTGCTCAAACCATTCTTCAAAGACATCAACATTCATATCTTCGTGATAGCCTCCTGCACTTTTAGATTTGAACATCAGTAGACCACCTTTAAAACGAAGCCTTCAGAACTCTCAATATGGCTTGCATTGAACTTGAAATATTTTCATTCTGCCAAAATTTAGTCACAGTGTGGCCTTCATTTAGTCATGTTTCGTCTAGGTAAAATATTTTTTTGTTGTCTTCTCTGGCTTTTTTCTTTTTTCTCCAACAGACGATATCGCTTCTGTCTATTAAAATCGATTGCCTTTTATGTTCTTTTCACCGAACACCCATTTTTTTTATAATTTCCAAAGCGTAATAAATGGGTAGTCCTGGTCTTCTCGGATTGAGGACAAAATCTTGTCCAGCGTAGGAATTTCTTTTTTTAAAAAGAAACAATGAACTTTTCGCCTTATTCTCTGCATTAAAACGTCATCCAGCTCAAGTTTTGATCGTCCTGGAGAAGCTTTTGGAGGTTTGACGCCAACATTTTTTCATTATTTTAAAAGTTTATATATTGTTGTTATGCATATCTGCTGTAATTGCACTGCATTATCAACACTCAAATCCGCATTCTTACTTTTAATAGAATCGTAACAGTAAAGAATTAATTTTTTTTATTTACTGTACATGGACCGACTCTAGGGCGTTTAGGCAATTGTTGAAAATTCTCCATATTTGATTAAAAAACACTGACACTTCACACTTTGACTAGTTTCACTGAGAAACAAACACCGAAGCTAGGTATAGATATAAATAGGTGAATTATTCCAATAGAAGCACCCATAAAGGCATAATAACCAAATAATTAGCAAACAGGTAACCAGGATTAGGTACAAAAAAAAAGGAATAAAATGAAAAATATAGATTTGAAGACAAAACTTAAATTTAATGTCGATACTTGTACTAACTCTGCATAAATGCACACCCATGGTGAAGACGGTTTTGATTGATTTACTACCTTGCATCATTTAAAGATAGACTATAATAATATATATTTAACTGTATCACATATTTTATAAGGTTTTCTTTTTTGCTTATTTTTTGCTTGGTAGAAAGTAGAAAGGAGAAAAAAAACATTGTTATTAATATTGTCACTATGTTAAGTGCTTTTACTAGCTGTGGGTCAATAAATTCAATTGAAAAAAGAAGAATTATAAGAGTCAAAAGAAAACGTACGGTTCAATATTATTAACATAGTTCAATAAAGCAGTTTCGAATAGTTGTAGATCGTTAATACATTTAATAAGATATGGTAAGCTATTAAAAAAAGTTATAGCAACATGTTGGCAGTTATATTCAGATAATGTCAGTGAATGCGTGGGTAGTTAATATCCAAAAGCTTTCCCCTGATATTTATTTATTTACTCACCTTATTTTTACAGTTTTATTTACATTCTCACATATTCCATTCTTTTTATTACTGTTTTTGATTGTGTTTGACGCACATAAGTGCCTAAACACCTTGTATGTATATATTAAATAATTATAACTACTTTAGGTTAGGTCAGGTTACACCAACTTTGAGTTAAATAAGGTTTTGAGTTTTCTATTTCCAAGCTGTCGCGTAAATCAGTACGCTTTCTAACATTATTTACGATAAAAGGTTTCGAAGAGTTGAATGGAGGTTTTTCTTTTATGTGTAGGGTAAAATCCGGCTTGCCAAAGTTATTATAATTCGGTGTGAAATATCAGTAAAGTATAAGAAAACTGACACTTTTTTTGTCAGAAGATTATCAAGTAACAACATTTAAGGTTTGAATTAATGTGTGCTTAAACTTGTGAATGCGAATGTATTACTCGAAATCATACGTATTTTAGATTAAATTTAAAATAATAGGTTTATTCTAATTCAAGCTAGAGTACATCAAGCGTTAATTTTGAAAACTAGCTTAAAAGCGTATGTAAAACATAGAAAGCTGCATGTAAAGTAACTTTTAGTTGGAGAAGCTTTCAACATTTTTAATTTTGAAATATTAATATATTATGCATCATAACTTTTTAAAGAATTTAATAAGCTAAAGTCACTTTTTAATAACTTTCTGCAATCTATCTAAAGTAAAAATTGTAAAATCCTATTTTTCTACAACGTAAAATTTTATGCTAATTTAAATACAACTTTAACTAGTTCCTATACGCAGTTTAAAATCGGCAAGACTAATAAAGAAATGTACCTCTTACAGTTCCTATTTTAAAAATATTCTCCTACTAAAATGCCGCAAGAACTCAACACACAATTAAAAGCGGTATAGCTGACAAGGGGAACCACTTATTATAAATTCGGTTTTAAAAATTATTTCTCTAGATTTTAAACAAAAAGTGTACAGGATTCGAAAACATTCTATATACATTATATATACACTGGAGTAATAGACTAAATCCTAATTGCTTTACCACCGATTACGCCAACAAAAGATAGATGGGCCACTCGACACAACAAAAAACTAACCCAAACTAACCTAAAAGATAATTGTATTTAGAAAATTTCTTTCCACGTCCCTTAACTAACGGGGGGGTATTTAAATTGTGAAATTATAGTTATGTCCATTCTAAGATCTGAATGACTTTTACTAGTTGGGATTTTAACCCAAATTTGGTATCCTATAATTTGAAAAAATCTTTTATTGTTTTTTTTAACCAAGTTGCCAACATACTTCGGGACAGTATCAGTGGGGTTTTTAAAATTGTCCACAAGTACAACCAAATACAGTGTGTCCGCTTAAGTTCTGTACATATGGGAAACTTTTTTAATATTAATTTTACGAAAAAAAGTTACTCGTTATAAAAAGTTCTGCTTACTGAAAAAATAATATGACTATTAACTTGAGATAGTATGTATAGGATGATCAAAAAGTAATAAAATCAAAATTGACCTACAAGAAAAGTACCCTTAATTTTAATTTTAGAGCAAAATGGAATAAGGAAATGTTGATTGGCATTAAAAATTATATCTGTTCCTACTCTTTTAGACTATTATTGAAAATAAACTTAAAATTTAAATCTTAATTCTTAATGGCATGTTCATTATCTTCCCACATAAATTTGAATTTTAACTGTCAGCTATGTTATTTGTCTGTAACATCAGTTTGAATATTTAATTAGATAAATATGCCATTGAAATTGAGTACCTATGCAAGATAAAATTGAAATAATTTCATATGTTGGTGAAAATTAGAAAATGTATCGGCAAACTGCCGAAATTTTTAACTACAGATATCCTGATAAAATTATTTATTTTACAACAGTAGGGAACATAGTGACTAAATGCAAGACCTTTGAAAGTGTGGAAAATAACTACAATAAGAAACGCAGACCAAGGGTTGCAAATAATGAAACTGTGAACCAAGTAATGTTGTCTGTAGTAGAACATCCTGAAAAATCATTGCGAAAAAGGTCAACAACATTACCAAATGATGTAGGGAAAACTACGATTTCAAAAATATTAAATGAAAACAAATTTTGACCTTACAAACCAAAATTTATACATACCTTGAAGCCAGGTGATTTTGAGTGACGCTTAGAATTTTGTTTTTTAATACAAGGAGAGTTAGAAGATAACCCTTTAACTTTACACAACCTTTACCTCGAACGGGACAGTAAGTTCACAAAATTGTTGTTGGTGGAGTGACGTTAATTTAAATTTCACTATACAGGCACGTGATCAGACTCATTTAAAACAAATGTGTGGTGCGGAATTTACAAAAATAGAATAATAGGACCTTTTTTTTCGACAAATTTGAAATGGTGAAGGTTACTTGCATTTTTAAATAATTATTTAATTTTATTCTTGGACTTCACATACCCTGTAGACTACGGATATGGTACCAACAAGATGGTGCACCATACCACAGTACGAGGAATGTAAGACAATACTTAAATACCCTTTTTAATAGAAAAGTTATCGATAGATATTCTGACCTTTTTTGGCCCGCTAGGTCTCCGGACTTGAGCCCCCTCGATTATTTCTTGTGGGGCTACTTAAAACAGAATGTATACCTACAAAGGCCATTTCAAAATGTTGACCATTTAGAGAGGGTAATTAGAGAGATAATCACAAATATAACTCCTGCCATGATTAGAAATGTTTAAGAGAATTTTCTGGAAGAACGGCTAAATGTATTGAAATGGAGGGAGGATATGTCGAGGCAAATGTACAGTAAGGGAAAGTTAATGAATATTTTTATTTAAATTCATATTTTAATGTTTATTATTATAATTGTATTTTCCAAAATAAATTATCATGTTTCTATTAATTATTTAAATACGTCATAAAATTACTACAAAACAGGGATCAGGAATCAAAGGTTACGTTTTAAATAAAAATAATTGATAAATGTTTATTAACTTCAATTGCATAATAAATACAATTATAAATTATAAATCATTTCAAAAAATGATATTTTTTGAAATGTCAAATTCATTTTCAATAATAGTCTACTAAGAGTAAAAACAGATATAATATTTAATGCCAATCAACATTTTCTTATTACATTTTGCTCTAAAATTAAAATTAAGGGGACTTTTCTCGTAGGTCAATTTTGATTTTTTTACTTTTTGATCATCCTGTACAAACTGTACATACTATCTCAAGTTTGAATAGTCTAATATATTTTTTTCAGTAAGCAGAACTTTTTATAAAGAGTAACTTTTTTTCGTAAAATTAATATTAAAAAAGCTTCCCATATGTACAGAACTTAAGCGGACACACTGTATATCAAAAGAAACTTGCTGACACTTAAATTGCTTTTAATAAAAGCCAGACTATTTTGGCGTTCATTCAATTTAACGGCACAAAAATATTTGATACTTTTATTACAGGAAGTATTTTAAAAATACAGGAATATTATATATTTATTAAAAGAACTGTCTTTGAATATATTGCGTAAAAACTAGTTCGGAATAAGCTTAAATACCAAACATAAAAATAAGCAAAAAATTAAACAATAAGAAGCACCATATACCCAACCACTAATAGAATTTCTTAATAGAAGAATAATAGTTTATTTTATTAGTTTATTACTTTATTAATTAGCCTATTTATTGCCCTCTTATCTTCAGACCCCGACGGCACAGGCGACACGGCGGCGTGCGACCATAAAACGCAAGAAAAGAACACAGAAATACCAAAACATTCTTAGATATGCAATAGTTCTTAAAATATGCATTATTTCCTTTAAAACCACAAAATATGCAAAAAATGCATAAAATCCGGTCTTTATATATAACCATCTGCCTAAGCACATTAGGGAAGTCAAATGCAGGAATATTTTTAAAATTAAACTCAAAAAAGTGTTGTTAAATAACAGCTTTTATTCTCTTCAGAAATATTTTAATTGTACATTTTAGGTGCCTACTTAGTTGTACTTTATTATTGTTTGTATGGTGTGAGTGGTTGGTATGCATGGGGTATAAAAGCTTCCTCTTGAGTACACTGCAATGTATTTCTGGGTGTGTTGTGCAATTGTTATTTTATTTTAGACACATTTATTTTATTTTTTTTTTGTGATAAAGCAAATATCATGAATTATTGATCAAATTATGAATGGATAAATAAATAAAAAATATTCTTGACTTATTCTTGATTTTTGTTAATTCGTTTATATACTTGCTCTTAATTATGTTTATTTATATGCGTAAGCAGATTTCTACTAATTTTTTTATTTTTGTACAATTTAAATTGCTGTTTGTAAAATAAAGCACATATTAAGTTTTATATTTGAGATAGTAGAAAGGCGTTTGTTGCAGAATGTTCCTGAACCGTTTACTTACTTCCCTCGTTGCTAGCAGACAAATTTACTGACAGTTTTCTGACTGTCGTTTTCACAGATATTTAGATGCTAAAGCGGATAAATTTACGTATACATGAAAGCCTCGTGCTCTTATGCTTCTACTCAACATGAATGCCTCTTAGTTTTAGAGGCATGAAATGGCAGTTCTCGTAATTTAATTAAAAGTTAAACAAAGAATCTAGGTTAGTATGATATTAATTTAAGGGTTGTTTGTTGGAAGCATAAAATTATACACACAATATTAAAATGCTTGCACTTATGTAAGTTCACTGTATTTTAAAACATGAAGTTCAGATTATTAATCTGTTGTTGTAACTGCTCTATTGAAAGTAATTAATTAAGACACAGGCCTAAAATAAAACTACAGAACTCATGCAATTTTAAGGTGGTCAAATGTTGGCCCAGATAATTATTTTATACCCATAATTTATTTTCATTTATCGAAGGGAATAATTTGACGAACCAACTTTTGACGTGATTTACTTAGTAATCAAGGGATTATTTGGAAAAATGTAAATTTAAAATGGGCGAAATTAAATATTAAGGTTATAATAATAAGAGCACCAGTAAATGTCAATAACTAATTCGAATGATTTTATGACATGGCATTAGAATAATTATTTTCCATGCAAAATAGGTTAAAAGCCTTTAGGCTAGCTGGATTTATAAACTGGAAAAGTTGGCGAGGTTGAGGTTCGGTTGGTGTTGGAAATAGGAGTTCAATTTAAACTAAAGGGAACACTCAGTTCCATTTATACACCCGTTCATGTTGTTCATGTAAAGCTCATGTAAGGTTCGAAACCTTCCCGGGTAGTTCGAGATAACCAATTTTTATGCTCGGAGTTCGGAATATCTAACCTTACAAACTTGATCATAACTTCAACCTCACCAACTTTTCGAGTTTATAAATCCAGCTTACGCCTGAGATGTTCAGTAACGTTAAAAGAAATTTCTATTTAAGATTAGGATGTTACCATGACGTTCGCGGCGAGCATTTTCAACATCTCCTACAATAATGTTTTTTTTTTTTTGTTTTTTACATTATCAAGAAATAAACAGTATTACTTATTAGTTTTGTGTGTTATTAATTTTTGAAATAAATCTGAAAACACTTAATATTTCCGAAACAGTTTAAGATAGGTATAGGATATTGTACATGAAATATGTCTAAAATTTTCTGAAGAATCCAAAAATTGAATAATATACAGGGTGTTATATTTAAAATAAGAAAGTTAGTATTTGCCACTGTTACATGACACACCCTGTATAAAAAGTTTTTATTGATAAAAAAAATGCACAACTAGAAGTACCAATCGACGTATCCGAGCGTTTTTTCGGACACGCCCCCATATATTTATTATCAAATTTATTCTATTTGGCTGATACACACTGTATGATCACAAGTCAGCATTGATGTCTAGTAGCATATCGATGTCTTTGTAATATAATGTGTCTTATTTATTTGTTTGTTTTTTTAGCTAAACATATTGTTTTAAAATTACTGCTTTTAACTGACCGCCCACACATAAAAATCTACTCTCAGACTAGAAGGAAATAAAATTAAAGAAAGAACTCGAACTAACTTACTAATAACAATTATATTTGTTTCAGGTTGGATTAAAGCTCTAGCAGATAGACTTAAGATAAATGACGTCGGAAATGTGTCAAATACGGACGCCTACGTCACAGCCCTTTATTTCACTTGCTCAAGTTTAACCAGCGTAGGTTTCGGAAATGTAAGTGCCAACACCACCAACGAGAAGATATTTAGCATTTGCGTCATGCTCATTGGAGGTAAGGATAAAAATAAATAATTATTTGTGCAATTCGACACGCTTAGTCAAACTATAGATGGAGCAGAGTTATTAAGAAAAGTAAAATGAAGTTTCTGCTGCGGTCATTTTGAATATTTAACAGGCAAACAAACAAAGATACTGTTCCTTTCAATTGCCAATAAATAATTTAAATTTCTTATGGGTCTATGAAAATTTTGACCTAATTTTTAATATGCTAATTTTTACATTTTATTTTGAAACTGTATATGCGGACACCACAGGGAAATAACACTGGGGAACAGCAAAAATGTTTCCGAGACCAAAATAGCAAAATCTTACGTATTTTATTATACTAACTAACAATCTGTCTTGCAAAGGTCTCAGTTTGCTCTGGTTTTATAGATCCATGCTAATTATGATAATTACCTACCTGCCCGTAATGTATGGGAAAATTCGATTATTAAATGAGAAGTACATGGATTTATTATACCAGGTGTACTTTATAAGGGGTTTAAATACATACCGGGTGTTGCATCGTCGAGCGGGACATAGGAAATCCCATGTAATTTTAAATGGGGTCAATTATTGGCTTCCCTAATTATTTTAGAGAAAAATTCTATTTAGGTTTATTAAAGAGCACTAAAACCCACATTCAAAAGAATAACTTTAGATATTTTTGATGAGCCCGTTTACGGGTTATCGCCGATTTCTTTTTAACTATTTCTCCTTTTTATGGCCCCGTATTTGCGGGCACCAGTCAAGGTAAAAGATGACTGTCAAATAAAGTTGTAATTTTGAAATGTGTGCTTTATTGTTATAAAAACTCGTACATCGAAAATATAAAAGGTGTCTTTATGAGTACAAATTAATCTGAATAAAACTAAAATAAAGTATCCAATTACAAGGTTAATTATGACATTTTACATGTTTCAATATTTTACTAATTAATAGCTAGGTACTATTAAATTGTTAGAACTTTAGGATTTAAGAAGATGTTCAAATATTCCTCAAAATGACAACTTTATTTGACAGTCATCTTTTACCTTGACTGGTGCCCGCAAATACGGGGCCATAAAAAGGAGAAATAGTTAAAAAAGAAATCGGCGATAACCCGTAAACGGGCTCATCACAAATATCTAAAGTTATTCTTTTGAATGTGGGTTTTAGTGCTCTTTAATAAACCTAAATAGAATTTTTCTCTAAAATAATTAGGGAAGCCAATAATTGACCCCATTTAAAATTACATGGGATTTCCTATGTCCCGCTCGACGATGCAACACCCGGTATAACATACATCCTAAATTGTTAGTTAGTTGTATTTCAACCACCAGAGCTGCTCGTATTTGAGAAATTAAATAATTTTGAGCAACATGTCGCGAGTTTTTTTAAATAAGCCGGATCATTTTTGTTATGTATGTGGTGAAGTGACTTTTGTGAAACAAAAACGTACACTTAGCCTTTTAATACAAAAGACTTACCACTTGTATTTTGGCTGTAAAATTGGAGACCAGGATAAAAATTAGGCTCCCCATATTTACTGCTACAAATGTGCGTCCAACAATCGCGGCTGGCTAAGTGGAAAAAAGCGTAAGATGCGCTTTGCTTATCCTATGATCTGGCAAGAACCGAAAGACCTCGTTACTGACTGTTACTTTTGTTTGACACCTCCTATCAAAAAAGGCTTTTCGGAGAAAAAAAGGTCTGCGATACAGTATCCAAATTTACAATCCGCTAAACGTCCGGTGCCTCATAGCGACGAGTTGCCTGTACCTAATCCACCTCAAAAATATATCCTTGATCCTCATGATAATCCAATGGATTTAAACGGTAGTATACTGGAAAATGTCGCCGGCCCATCAACCTCGCAAGACTCCGATTTTGTCTGTGAACTTCCCAGTAAAAAGCCTCACAAAATAAGTCAAAGTGAATTAAGGGACCTTATAAGGGATTTGGAATTGCCTAAGAAAAAATCCGAACTATTGGCCTCCCGATTGCTACAATGGAACTTACTTCAAGATGAAGTGAAAGTTTCTGTGTATCGAAGCCGTCAGAAAAACCTAACACCATTTTTTAACATGAAAAACAATTTGGTAGCCTGGAGGGACATTGAGGGATTAATGGCAGCTTTTAATCTCGACTATGATCCAAAAGACTGGAGACTTTTCCTTGATTCCTCAAAAAGAAGTCTTAAAGCTGTGTTACTCCATAATGGAAACAAGTTGCCTTCAGTCCCAATTGGTCATGCAGTCCACATGAAAGAAACGTATAGCAATTTGAAATTGTTACTCGAGACATACAATATGAAAGATATAGTTGGCAAATTTGTGGGGATTTAGAAGTTGTGGCGATTTTGCTTGGAATGCAGCTAGGCTATACGAGAGACTGCTGCTTCCTCTGCGAATGGGACAGGCGAGCACGATTGGATCACTACATAAAAACAATTTGCGAGAGAGTCTTTTGGGCCAGGAAGGAAAAATGTAGCCAGCGCGCCATTTGTTCCCCCAGAAAAGATTTTACTACCGCCACTTCATATAAAATTGGGGAAAATTTGAAAAATGAAGGGCATGGACAAAGAAGGCCGTGCTTTTAGTTATTTCAAAGAAAAGTTCCCCAGAATCAGTGACACTAAAATTAAAGAGGGAATATTTGTGGGTCCCCAGATTAGGAAACTTTTCGGAGATGCGCAATTCGATTTCATACTTGAAGGCAAGGAAAAGGACGCTTGAAATTCCTTTAAAATGGTCGCAACAAATTTCCTGGGAAACATAAAAGCAGAAAACTATAAAGACCTGGTTGCCCAACTTCTTTTATGTTACCAAAATCTAGGGTGTAATAGGTCGTTGAAAATTCATTTCCTGGATTCTCATCTGGATTACTTCCCGGAAAATTGTGGTGCTGTAAGTGACGAGCACGGTAAGAGGTTCCACCAGGATATTTCAAACATGGAAAGAAGGTAGGGAAAATGGAACTGTGAGATGTTAACCGACTACTGTTGGACTATTACGAGAGATGCCACCGAGACTGCTTTTAAAAGACAGGCTAAGAAGCGTTAAGTGAGTGTCTTAACTTTAGACTCACTGATAAAAATGTGCTATTTAATTGCCATTGTTGAACCCACAATATATTGTTTGTATCTTCATTGTAAATGCCTATAAATTAAAATGTTCATTGTATACGCATGGACAAAGAAGGCCGTGCTTTTAGTTATTTCAAAGAAAAGTTCCCCAGAATCAGTGACACTAAAATTAAAGAGGGAATATTTGTGGGTCCCCAGATTAGGAAACTTTTCGGAGATGCGCAATTCGATTTCATACTTGAAGGCAAGGAAAAGGACGCTTGAAATTCCTTTAAAATGGTTGCAACAAATTTCCTGGGAAACATAAAAGCAGAAAACTATAAAGACCTGGTTGCCCAACTTCTTTTATGTTACCAAAATCTAGGGTGTAATAGGTCGTTGAAAATTCATTTCCTGGATTCTCATCTGGATTACTTTCCGGAAAATTGTGGTGCTGTAAGTGACGAGCACGGTAAGAGGTTCCACCAGGATATTTCAAACATGGAAAGAAGGTAGGGAAAATGGAACTGTGAGATGTTAACCGACTACTGTTGGACTATTACGAGAGATGCCACCGAGACTGCTTTTAAAAGACAGGCTAAGAAGCGTTAAGTGAGTGTCTAAACTTTAGACTCACTGATAAAAATGTGCTATTTAATTGCCATTGTTGAACCCACAATATATTGTTTGTATCTTCATTGTAAATGCCTATAAATTAAAATGTTCATTGTATACGCCTATAAATTAAAATTTTGTAACAAATAATTCAGATTTTTTTTGCAAGCTAACTAAAATCTTTAATAGATAATTTTTAGTTACTTGGGTGTAGTTCAATAAAAAGAAATAGGTTTCGTTCAGGAAACAAAAAAACAGTTGAAATTTATTCCCCAGTGTAATTAATATTCCCTGGCATTATTAGTAGTGATATATTAATGTCAAAATTGACCATTAGCCAAAGACTTTAAGAGCTGTTCATATTTATCAACAACTTTACTTTTAATTCTCTTAGCTGTCTCATAAATCATTCATACATTTTTAAAGATGAAATGCTTTGGTAAGTTTATTTAAGATAAACTAAAGTTTTTAAGATTTCGTCAAGTTTCCGAACTGCGGTTTTAGTTTGAAATTAGTTTTTAATTAATTTCTATAAAGTTTGCAGATAGTGTATTTAGTTGAGCTGCTGTTCCAAATAAATGGAATTAGAAATATAAAAATTAATAGTGTTTGAAACTCCTGACATTAAATATCATCTAACTAGGAACACGATTAACCAGAGTAGGCTTAATCTAATTTGCTCTAGTGAGCTTAAATTTCCTAGCAGGAAGTAAATTGACGGATATGCCTCAAGAATTGATGTTGGCTTAGATCAATATTACACGAGTAATCCTAGTCAAGTGTTCTTTCTCCAAAGTACATTATCCTACAAATTTATCGTTAGTAAACTTAGTCTTTTTAAACATTAGTTACGGTGACTATATGTGGTGTCAAATTTTAAAGTATGATTCTACAGCAAAAATTCATATTAACATAGGTCCGCAAAGACCTACAGGTATTTTAACATAATGACATTATAATTTATTAGGACCTAGTTGCAATACAGAAAAAAACTTTTGGGTAAAGTCTGTTCAGAGATATAAGAGAGTGACTAACTGATCCCTATTAGGAAAGACCCGGGCCAGCTGTAAAATTAAAATATGGCCGAACAGGTCCGTATTTTGTTTAGAATTTAATCATGGTTTGTAATAAAAATAAGTAAGACATTAAATAATATTTTATTTATGTTTAAATGTGAAATTACAAGTTATTTTATTATTAAAAATTATATTTATGATCACAAAAATGTACAAATTATCCGATACTTATAATAATTATTCACTTAATATATCAATATCACTATCGCTATCATCATCTGTTCTAATTATTATTTGTGCTATATTGTTTATATGGATATAGGATATTTCCACTTTTTCAACATGTGTAACAGAATCTGCCCAACCAAATATTGTTACGACGAATGGCAGATTTCAGTTGGTGCCAAACATGTTCGATGGGATTAAATATACAATGGTATGGTGGAAGCCTTAAAACTGTATGCCCTAGATTTTTTGCATAATTATCATGTAGTAACCTCAATTAATTGCCTTTTGGTGTAATCTTTCTGAAAATAAATGTCATTATCATACATGTAGTTTTGGATCGTTGCTTTTGTGTCATTTGAGGAGGGAGTCTTGGTCAACTGCCTACTATGGTAGCTTGCATTGTCCATTACAATTACGCTATTCGGAGGTATATTTGGAATTAGCTTGTTTTTAAGCCAATCTTCAAATAAATCAGCAGTGGTGTCCTCATGGTAATCCAGAGAAGAATCTTTAATGTTTTTTTGCAGACAGAGAAAGTCCATTTGGAATCCATCCGTCTTTAGATCTAGCCTGCAAAATCGTAATTCGTTTACCTTTTTGATAGCGCGCTTGTTTTACACTTGCCGCTTGAGTGAACCCAACCCTTTTCCAGGGTATCATATGTGTCGAACCAGGTTTCATCCAAGTAAATAATCGGCCTTTGCTGATCTCTGTAAATACTAATTTTTTGTATATATTAGGATCGCCATTCCCGAATTCTACTGGATTCCATTAAAACTTGTCTTTTGTTAATTTTTTTAAATCTAAAACCGATATGTTGGATACACTTCCATAACGTTGTTCTGTCACATTTAACGCCGGTTTCATCTTTTTCAAGCCTCTTAATTAAATTATCTAATGTAGGCTGGCTTTGTTCCTTGTGTAACTTGTAAATTTTACGCCGTATTTCTTGATCATTTTCATCTACCTTCAAGAAAATGCCAGTATTGGTTCTTTTTTTCCTTGCTAAAATGGGATTATTCACAATTTTCCATACAGTTGATGTAGGAATTTTTGTTAATGTGGCCGTTTCTTCTAACGCTGCTTACTTGCTGACCGCAAGTTTAATGAGAGTTGAATAAAGATTGTTTATAACTTCCTTAGTTTCCTCAGAAAAGTGTTTTCTGCTTTTTACGGGGTTATCTCCTGAGATACATTGGGCTCGCACATATTTTCCATGACTCACACACGATTAAACAAACGCTATATTACACACGAAGTAAGAATAATTACTAAGCTTAAAACTAACTAGAGTGGCTATATGTACAGTTTTTAGAACATAATTTTTTTTATGGGATTAACCCTCTCATTTTGAATCGGGTAAAAATCGGTTTAAAATCACCAAACTATTACCTTAATAATAAAATTACTTTTCCGGATTTGCATTTTACTTTAAGACATTTTTAAGTACAATACGGATCATAATTTACCTACATTTATTCATTCATTCATTGTTTGTTTATGGCCACCCTTGGATAATCCCATTCAAAGGCAAAGTGTAACTTTCTTATATCTCTGGACAGGCTTTATATAAGTTATTCGTATTGAAGGCAACTTTTTAAAAATATTAGGTGACCCATATTGCAATTAGTGGCGTGGTAACAAAAGGGTGTTGGGTTATTTAAGCTCATATGCTTTCGCCGAGTGTATTTTAAATACTTTAAGTAAATTATGGTTCCTTTAACATTTTTATGTAACGTAATTTTTACGGTCCTCAGGGTATTTGGTCGTATAGTCACCGTTAGCAGTAACGCGTGCAAAGTACGGAGATTATATCAAGAATTATACCTTGAACTGACAAGGGCATAGTAGCTTCCGTCATTTAGAATTACTGTTTCAGCACAGTACTAGGCTAGTGGGTTTTTATATTTGTCAGATTCAATTAAAGATTCTTTTACTAAAAAATACCATCTATTTACCACATTTAAATAATCCCTTGTAGACAGGAGTTTACCACGCTTTAAACTTCTTAACTTGCGGATATACTAGACTTGATAAATAAGAATCTGTTAACATTACACATACAGTGCAGTGTGGGATTTATTTATACATCACTAGGAAAAATAGAAGAACACATCTTGTGCTGCCATACTAGAATAATGTCGTACACCGACTGGAAACGCATACTTTACGGATTTAAGGAAGCCTTGTAGAACCAATTTCGCCACACTTGGCAGGAAAGAAAGCCAGTACAATCGCTGAATAGCACTAAAAGAACTTTCATTACAGAGCGGAGAAACAACACATTTCTTGTGCCTTCAAAATAAAAATCGGTGCCGTGGAACCCAGTCGCGAGGCGAAATTCCCTCCGCAAGATGTTGCTAGAGAGTCATTGTTGAAATTCTCCGATGCTAAAAGTGACCAACCTACCTTTTTCGGCGCTACTGTGGGCGACCATTTAAAAATTATTAAAACTGTGGGGTACCGGCCCATGTAGTCCGTCATCGTAACCTCAGTACCGTATTTGACGGTGTACCTACTAATAACAGACTCATCTTAAGCGATGCCCACGTTATACTGAAATCCCTTCGAAATTAACAAATGGAAAGAAAAATGGGAATATTTTTGCACATTTACCCCTACAAGGTATTCCACTCTTGTTAAAAGTATTCCAATTAAATAGTGCCTTAAAGAGTTACTAGTTTGCAGACACTTTGTTACAACCATTATTCGTTTAAGAATGGCTTATGCGTGTTATCCGGCACATTTAAAGAAAATTTGCATTTCATCTTCTAATAAATGTGATTCCTGTCAGGTCAAATGTAATCTTGATCACATATTTTTTGAATGCAGTGGATATGCACTTCACATAAATAATCTTGTTAAATACTTAATTCAGGAGGGTAAGGTTGAATGCCCATTTAATATCCTAAAGTTATTGTCCTCACAAAATGTAAGAATTTATCATGGTCTAGTTAATTACCTGTTCCCTCTTTTTCTCTGATATTTATTTATCATTTTTTCTTTATATAAGGTAAGAAATTGTCCTTATATCCATTTGTGTTTTACCATCCGTGGTCCACCTCG
Organism: Polydrusus tereticollis; assembly: GCA_963920685.1. Taxonomy (NCBI): domain Eukaryota; kingdom Metazoa; phylum Arthropoda; class Insecta; order Coleoptera; family Curculionidae; genus Polydrusus; species Polydrusus tereticollis. Next base: position 143,270,555 of record OY987328.1, read on the forward strand.
TTTGTCTTAACAAAAGAGTCGCCCTGATATGACCACAGTGGCGTGAAACATGTGACCCTGTTTATGTGTTATTACTCAGTTCATTATACTATAAAAAAAAATTGCTTCAATTATTTTTTCTACTGTGAGACTGACTGTATGGCCTCTTAGCCAAATGCCATTAAAAAAAATAAAAAATATACAGAAAATATAGTAAGTTGCTGTTACTGCGATGTGTCGGCGCTTCACAAAGACTCTAATTAGCATATTATCCGTTTGGAAGCCTCTCGACTTGCAAACAAACAAAGATGGTTAACTTATACCTTATATTTACTTTAGAACATTGTACTTTTATATTAACTCGAGAAATAATAATTCCTAGAACCGAACCTAATATTGATGGTTTATTTTTTGAAGTATGCCTATTTGAACGGTCTTCTGAAACCGTTAACGTGGTCTTATTGATTTTAAGCAAAGGGCATTCTTAATATTGTGTTCTTCAGATTCGAATTTCTTTGTCAATTGCCGATTGTAACTGCGTATGAAATATTGTTGAGGTTTTATTTAATTTAGCAGAATATTTTACGTCGTACAAGAATATAATTTTATTTATGGATTTAATTATATTAAAGCATGCTTCTCAAACACACTCTCACATGCAAGTTTCAGGCATTCAATTTTTCATTAATTTACATAGAAAACTTCGTAAAAAAGGATTAAACCAAAATTAATTAAACCAAATAACTCAACTGGTAGACCACGTACCACTCGAACTGCCGAAACTGAAGAGAGAGTTCTTGAAATAGTCGAACGTTATCCAAGGATAGTCACCCGAGGGCTCGCTATGCAAGAAGGCATTTTAACGAGCTCAATTTTAGAAACTCTGAATAAACAGTGTTTCTACCCATTCAAAGAGTCCAGGCTCTAAAATTGCAATTGCATGATGCAATTATGTCGATGGCTAAGACAGAAATGGCACCGAGAACGTTGGGTTATAAGTAAAATATTTTTCACTGATGAGGTCGAATTTACTAGAGACGGAATTATATATTTCCACAACAATCACATAATATGGACAGATAAAAACCCTCATGGGATTTTTAAAGCAAGGCACAAGAAAAAAATTCTATTAATGCCTGAGCGGGAATATTTCATTTTATATGCCAAATTACTTTTGTCAAAAATAGACTCATGATATCAATTGATCAACGACAAGCGAAGTTAATTCTTGCTCATCTTAGAGTCAAGTAGGTATACCATACTATACAGTAAGTGGCCAATGTAAAACGTATGCAATACATTTGCCGTTCACTGTATAATATTAAATAGGGTGGATTGCGACTAAGAGTAAAAAACAAACGCTCAAAAAAAAATAACTGGGTTAGTTATGTTTATTAGTGCTTTTTGTTCCCTAATTATAAAAAGTTTTCGGGAGTTCTGTGATAAACGGGAGTAGTAGGATAAACCTTGTCAGTTTGATGGGTGAGTGCCGCAAGTTGCGGATATTTGTAGATTAATAGTTGGTATAAGGAGAAATAAATAGTTGGGCCACGAGACAACCACAAAATTAATTGCATACTTTATAAAACAGAATTTAGGAAACATACCGGGTAACCCATTCTCAACGCAGGATTCCATAGCATCTAAACATCTAAATTTTTTAATAGTTTCTAAAAGCAGATTTATAGGGAGGTATTAGGCCTACAATTTAGAGTTATTTTGAATTATACAGGGTCTCCCAAATAGTCAGGGCATATCAGACATACTTTTTTTAAAATGGAATACCCTGTATACTATGATACTTTTGGATTGCCTGATCAATTCTAAGAATATTTTGTATAACATATCATATGCGTATATTAATTACTTTTTGAGTTATTAACGATTTTACAAAAATCTTACCGGGGTTTTTTAAGATGACTTTCTAAATGTAACAATTTTAAAAATTTTAAAAGTCCTAAAAGTCTGATATTTTTAATATAACCCCTATTATTTTTTATGTCTAATCGAAACGCATTTTTAATGAAATAATAATTATACTAGAGTTACCTATACCTATCTTTGTGTGCAATATAAAACCGCATAGGAACAAGGTGATGAACATGTGCCTATGGGGATCTTGCACATCGGGCCAAGTTATCATAAATTAATTACAATTAATTAAAGTAAAACCTCTGTATCCAACCGCCTCTATAAAGTGACCACAAGCGTTAAACGACCGGTTACGAATTCCCAATATTTAAAAATGGAAATCCCATTATTTTATACTCCTCTTTACCGACCCATCTGGTAAACGTTCCGCTCGCACAACTGTTTCCTAACATTAACGACAGATTTGTGAACTTGAAAGAAATTGCCTCTATTGATAACGATTTGCCAACAGAAAGTACAAAATTGACTATTATCGAGTGTATTGAACAGATCCAAGAAAAGGATGAAACTATTCCCTTCTCTGAAACAATGGAAGAGGAACCTGAACTTGCTCCAGTGTTGAAAATATCAAGCCTATCTGAAGTCTGCGCAAGTTTGAGAGAAAACCTTTTTAATAACGTTAACAATTTTAAAAAGTCTACAAATAATCCTCAATTGCTATTAAAATGTGAATCTAAATTTTATAATAATACAGTAAAACTTCTCATTTCGGCCACCCGTTAAAAACGGTCACCCCTCTGAACGGTTAGTTTTGGCTTCTTAAAATAAATCTTATAGCATTTTTAATAATAAAAGACCCCTCGAATACCGAAACACTTCTAAAACGGCCACGGTCACATGAATCCGTAACTTTTAGGAAAATTACCTTGAATTTTTACCCTTAATTGCGGTCGTCTCGACCCTTCTGGGAATGTTTGCACCCAGCCGGTACTTTATTACTGGTACTATTGGAAATACCGGAGAATGATAAAACCTAATTATGTAAATGGGTTTTTAAATACGTACAAATATAATTTGTTAAATCTTAAGATGTTTTCATAAAAGGTAAAATTTTATTCAGTTGCATTTTAACAGCACAATAGTCGATCATGTCTCTGAAACGTAAACGTTTATCTTTTAAACAAAAGTTCGAAATAATCGCGGATAGTGAAAAATATGGTATCAGTGCTCGAAAGATAGCGGAAAAGTTTGGTGTTGGAAGAACGCAAGTAAATGATATTCTAAAAAGTAAAATTGAACTGAAAAAACTTTATGAAGAAGGAGGAGTTAATGCAGATCAAAAACGGAAGTTTCCAAAAACAGACGGACTTGCGATTGACCAAATGGTTTATGAATGGTTTTGCAAAGCAAGAAACAAAAACATTCCAATATCCGGACCACTACTAAAGGAAAAAGCTCTGGAAGTGTCAGAAAATTTGAAAAATTGTGATTTTAAGGCATCAAATGGCTGGTTAGATAGATTCTGCAAAAGACATGACATCAATTTTAAAACAATTTCTGGTGAGTCTGCTGATGTGGATGAAGTGAGTGTTCAAGATTGGTTCACTAAGTTAAAATTAATTATCAAGGATTATGATGATAAAGATATTTTTAATGCAGACGAAACAGGCCTTTATTATCTCGCAATGCCAAACAAAACTTTTGCCTTAAAGAGTGACAAATGTGCTGGAAGAAAATCATCTAAGCAACGAGTGACAATTCTTTTTTGCAGTAGCATGGATGGTGAGAAGGAGACCCCATTAGTTATAGGAAAAAGCAAAAATCCGCGATGTTTCAAAGGAGCACATGTAGACAAATTACCATTAGAATGGGTCTCCAAAAAAAAGCTTGGATGACAACAGAGATAATGATTTCCTGGCTAAAAAAATTTGGCACCAAAATGAAAAAACAAAGAAGAAAAGTACTTTTATTTTTGGATAACGCAAGTTCTCACCCGAAAATACAACTGGAAAATGTTCGAATTGTTTTTCTGCCTCCAAACACTACATCTTACTGCCAGCCATTAGATCAAGGCATCATACAAAATTTTAAAATGATATACAGGAAATATTTGATAAGAAGACTTTTAACTTTTAATAACACCGCTACCGAGGATGCGTTTGAAAAAGCAGAAAAGACCATAAATTTGTCAAGTGCTATGGTATGGATTGTTGCAGCATGGAAAAATGTTTCATCTAAAACGATTAAAAAATGTTTCCAAAAAGCTGGATTTATAGAAACTCTCCAAGAGAATGAGATTTTTGAAGAAGAAGACGATATTCAGTTGTTTTCCGGTATCCCAGGAAATCCAAACCTGGAAAATTATCTTCAAATCGACTCAAACATTTCAACGGAAAATCCCAATATGGAGATGCAGGAAATAATTCAGGAGTTTACCAGCCAATCTGAAACTACCGAAAATGAAGACTGTGAAAGTAAAGAAAACCAGGAGGTTTTTAGTTCGTCTTTAAAAAGCATGAGTGAAGTTTGTGAAAAAATAAGAGACGTACAAAATTTTTTATTAGGCAAAGAAAATGGCAATTTGGCCATTGATATTTCAAATATCCTAATGAAATGTGAAAATGAAGCAGCAAAAATTAAAATTAAAAATATGAAACAGACTTCCATTGAATCTTTTTTTCACAAAGCATAATTTTTTTTCGTATGTAGTGCACATTTTTAAACATTATTATGTAGACATATTATGTAGGAGTTATGAAATAAATAGTTATGTCTATATATTTACAGTTCATATTACATAATAACGTATGTGTTTGTAATTAGCCTTTTATTAATTAATGAAGTTGAATTTTATTCACATGACACATATGTTATATGTAGATATGTAATTTATTTTTTTCCTTCCCTCAAAAACGGTCACCCCCTCAAACGGTCAATTTGTAATGAAATTTTTAGTGGCCGCTATTGAGAAGTTTTACTGTAAAATAAAAATATGAAGCAATCATTATATTCTGATTATTTTAAAAAATAAGAATTTCAATGTTAGTTTGCACGTGCAGTGTATACATATTGATAAATTGGCTTCATCCCAGATTTTACTGTAATATTTAAAAAGTAAAATGTATTTTTATGACTAATTAAAATAATATAGTTTGGAATGTTGCGGTCCCATCTTAAAAACTAACTTTGTTTTGTTTGTAAACTAATGAAGTATACCATGTGGTTTTTATAAAAAAAAAAATTTTTGACAAATTTGAATTTTTCCTCGAATTAAGTTGGAAGATCATAGTCCTTAATCCCAAAAAGCGAATTGATGCTTCACTTCATGGGGTTGGATACCTTATTGTAATAAATTCAATAGCGTTTTCCTTAAATACCAACTATATGGTTAATCCTAAAGCACAAAAATTACCTGACAAATCATATTAAAACTGATAAACTTTCCCATGGATGACACCATGCGTTTGACAGTATTAAGAAGATCTTTTTGAACCACTCTCCACTACTAAAAACCAAATGCTCTCATTTAGCTTTATTAACTATATTTACTACTAAACTGATAAGTTTGTAATTTGCAACTTTGACACAATCTGCTACTCCAATTTACAACCTCTAATGAAGGTAGAACGGAGCACGAGATTTATTTAGCTCAGGGTGGAGAAATCTGTAAGGGAACTAACTAAAGCTTCGTTTAGATTGTGACATTGTGACCTATAACGAACCTAAACTAATTTGTTATCCTAATTATTACCTCAGACACAATGTTTTTTAAGGTCGCTAGGCATCCGAAATCCGACGAATGATAAGGATAATCTATCCAAAAAATAAAGAAAAATGGTCAATAATTTAAATTAAGAGAATTACAGGAAAATTGTTACTGGATCTATAGTTTTTAATGCGCTATAAAGTGGATATTACGAGGACTAATTATTGTAAGATCACGAGTACCACTTAAAATATAAATAAAAGGATAAGCCTAAATAGCATTATTATCTTCTATCAGGCCCGTACATAGTTGGTAATTTCACATAGCGTAATCTTTTGATATCGTCGGTGTTAAATTAAATGAAAGTTTTAGTGACTCAAAAAGGCTCATCGTCTGACGCTCAGAATGAAATACCGTGAGTCTGGTAGAGGTTCGTTTATTTTGAAAATTTTGACGTTGCCCTCCTTATATATAATTACCTTGCTCAATTCACCAAAAAAAAAACAAAAAACTAAAAAAACAATGACTTTGATATAACAATAATACTCCGCTTATTGAGTGTATAACCGTATAAGGGTATATAATAAAATGCCACCTAATTTAAAACAAATTAAAGTGAAACATGTTCAGTTCCATAAGTATTTCCGAATCCTGGAGAGGGGTGTAACTAACCTGAACTAACCTCCATTGGTGTTACGTTAATTGGGTTCAACAAACATCATTGTCTATGACCTTTAAACATCCTCATTTATTTTTATCGACTATTCGAAAATCATCCCTTTATATCCCATTTTAACAATTCAGTTATATTTCAGCTCTAATGCATGCGGTAGTATTCGGTAATGTGACCGCAATTATTCAAAGGATGTACTCCAGGAGATCCCTTTACCATACAAGGTGGAGAGACCTTAAGGACTTCTTCACTCTTCACCAAATCCCGAAGGATATGAAAAATCGGATGCAGGACTATTTTCAAACGATGTGGTCCTTAAATCACGGCATCGATATTCACGAGGTAAAGGCGGTAAGCACTGTTAAAATATTTGGTAAGGCGCATTGCTTTGTGTTAGTCATATCCAATTTTCAGTTCTATGATTCGCAATTTCTTATACTTTACATAATTTTGAAATATATGATTTACACTTTTTTTCATTGTTCGACTTCTAAACTTCTAAAGTTTCTACTATATTTAAATCTTGAAAAGTTTCCTTTGTATTCAATATTTTTCTCAGTGAGTGTATGCCTCATTACATAAAGTAATCTTGCCTATCTTATTTTTCTCTCGAATTGAAATCATTTTGAACGCAACGTGGAACTCTCAAAATTTAATTTTCATTTCTGTCTCTATGACGAGCTCGAGAAAATCTAGTTTAAAAAATATCCAATGACAACTTAAGGCGTTTTAATAGCTGGGAGAAAATTATTTTTATATTTGAGTATTTTTAAATGTATTTTTCGGGAAATTGCGTTGGATTTAAATTATTTTTAAAATTTGATAACAGACTCTCGAACAAAAATATCGAATAAAATCCAAAGTTATTAATTAAAGAGAAAATATTAGTCTATACGACTTAGCCCACAATACTAATATCAGTATTACCAACACATCTTAAACTATCAGATAAAATATAAATAAATAACTTTCGAAGTAATTAAAGCCTTGTTAAAATTTTCCAACACCTTTCTTTCATCCATTAATTAAACCGATTGCGAAAATACTTTTATTTTGTCAATGATTTCTATCATCCGCCGCGCGCCTTTAAGGTTCAAACTACCAACTAACAATTAAAAGTTAATAGCCCATTAGATTGCAATGTTCAACGTAATTTAAATTTGCACTTAATCGCATTTCCAATTGGAGAAAAATGGAAAATATCTATTTACGGATTTCAATTACGTTTGGGGACTTTCGAAATGGAAAACTCAATTTACCCGGCTATTTTGGTGTTATCTAATATTTAAAAACACCGACAGGAAATCGAGTATTGGATGCCGATAAGAAAAAAATTCGCAGCATGTAGGCATGTGTTTCTAAAACCAAGTATACAGGGTGTTTCCTAACTACGGTACGAGACCTCAGAGAGTGATACGTAAGGTCGTTTTAAGAAAAAAAGTTCCCTCCAACATATTATGTCCGGAGTTGCTTCGTTTCTAAGAAATGGAGCATTGAAGTTTAAAAAAAAAGCGGTCATAAATATCCTTAAAGCGATTTGGATGAAATTTGGTTCAGTTATGTGAAGTAGTAAGGCGCTTATTTAGCCCTAACTAGATTAAAATTATTTGGTCCAGTGGCGTCTCAGTGGGCACCACAGCCAATTATTATTCAGAAGAAAAGTACGCAACTGCCTTTTTTTTTAGTTTTTTTATTTGTTCAGATTGAGAAACTACAAATACAACTTTTTGGTCTCCTGTGTTTTTTTCATATCTGACTTCGTTTGCGAGAAAAGAAATAAAAATCACTTTATTTCGACCTTACAGTAAATGAGCAAAATGTCCACCTTCTGATAAAATGCACGACTGCAATCGATTTGTCTTGATTGTCTGACACGTTCAAAAATACCTGGAGTATTCCTTATGACATTGCAATTGTCAATTATCCGATTCCTCAAGTCATTCACATCTAGTACAGGAGTTTTATAAACAAGGGCCTTCAGATGACCCCATAAATAGAAATCTAGAGGATTAATATCAAGACTGCGAGCTGACCAATTTTAAGGTCCTGCACGTCCAATCCAGCGATTAGGGTAGGTGATGTCGAGATGCTGACGAGCAAGAACACTAAAACGAGCTGAAGCCCCGTCGTGCATAAACCACATGTTGGCTCTTACATGTAGGGGTACCTCTTCTAACAAAATGGGTACATAATGTCGCAGGAAGTCCGTGTAGGATTCATCTGTTAATCTTAAGCGGTAAAAAAATGGGCCAATTAGGTAGTCACCAATAATTCCTACCCAAACGTTGAGCGAAAATCGTTGCTGAAAATGACTTTCTCTAATAACGTGGGGATTTTCGTCGGCCCAAAAATGGTCATTGTGAGAGTTCATAATAGCATCGCGTGAAAAGTTTGCCTCGTCCGTAACTAAAATATTTGGTTAAATTATTATTGTGTGGATACTTTTCTAAACATGAATGGACCACCTGCAAAACATTAATCTTGGGTGAAAATCCCGAGGCAGTAGAGCTTGGAATCGCTGTATGTGATATGGTACAGGAGGTTTCCTTTTAGAACTTTCCAAACGGTTTTTGGGCTGACTTCAAGCTGCAGTGCAATCTTCCTGGTACTATTTGAAGGATCTTCTTCTATCGCATCAAGTATAGTTTCTTCTAGTTCAGGCGTTGTTACAGTTTCTGGTCCTGCTAATTGACAACTCCAAATTTTACAGATAATATGACAATACTATCACTGTCAGCTGCTCTCCAAACCAGGTAGGTAGGTACAGTGACGGAAATAAAATTTCGTACACTGAGGTTAACATTTTATGCCATTTTTGAATATTTTGGTAAGCTGGGCTTTTTACAATTATCTCACCTCTATACCTTGCGTTTCTTATTTCAGTAATGATAGAAAAGAGGCTATATATAAAATTATTTATTCGAAGAAAGTATTCCTAGATAGTTGAGCAAGTTGGGAAACCAAGAAGCACTATACAAAGCCTCAGAACTAAATGCGAAAATACAGGATCATTGGATAGAAGGCTGGAAGTGGCAGAAGAAAAATTTCAAACGAAAATCAAGATAATAATATACAATACATAACTTCAAAATCAAATATAAAACAGATTATTTATATATTAAAAAAAAAAACATTGGTTTAATATTTTAAAGCGGCACCATTTTTTTCCACTAATAAGTTTAAACGTCTGGGCATTGATGCCACCGGCATTTGGGCGTGATGAGAATTGTAGGTATTCCAGGTTTCTTCAATTTTATTCCACAACTCATCACTGTTTAGAGGATGGAAATCATTGTCCTTGTTAATTTCTTTCACGATATATCCCCAAACGTTTTCGATTGGATTGATATCAGGGCTTCTTGAGGGCCAAAGTAACAATGAAATATTATTTTCCCGTATCCAGTCTGAAACTCTCCTGGCTGTATGGACGGGGCAGTTGTCATGCTGGTATATAATATTTTCTTGTTGAAATATTTTGCTTACCGATGGCAACATAACATTTTGAAGGATGTGTATATAAGCTTGAGTATTAAATCTTCCTCGAATTCGGTGGCATATTCCTAGCCCTCTGGAAGTCATATACCCCCATACATTAACTGAAAATCTTCCACTTGTTTTAACATGTTGGGTATATCTTTCCTCGTACCGTGTATTTGGCGGCCTATACACTCTAATCTGCCCGTTATAATAAGATTGAAAAGTCTTCTCGTCGGTAAACACTACCTTTTCCCAAAAATCCATACCTTGCGGTAAATATTCCAGCGCAAACCCCATTCTTTGGTCTTTATTCATATCGGTCAAAAACGGTTTTTTAGCAGCTACCTTATTTCTCAATTCCGAATTTTTCCTTATACGATTTCTCGCCGTTCTTACTGTCCTAGGAAAATTAGTTTGGTTGTGTGCTTCTACAGCCGCCTGAAATGGATTGTTTCGCAAAAAATCTATTAGATCTTTATCTTGATTTTCGTTTGAAATTTTTCTTCTGCCACTTCCAGCCCTTCTTTCCAATGATCCTGTATTTTCCCATTTAGTTCTGAGGCTTTGTATAGTGTTTCTTGGTTTCCCTAATTGCTCAGCTATTCTTCGTAGAGAAACACCGTCTTCGAATAAAGCAATTAATCTCGCCTTCTCGAGTTGATTCATGTTCCCAAAATTTGTTGAAATGAAATAATATAATTTTCAAATCTGATGACACCGATAACAATTTTTCAAAAAGTGAAGTGCATTTGCAGGTGATCTAGGTATACAAAAGCCGACATCACATCAGGAAAAAATAAGTGTACGAAATTTTATTTCCGTCACTGTATTTCATTTGGCCTTGGCAATAATTTGTTATAAATAGCAAATGTGGTAAGCCAAAAACGTGATAATAAAAGTAAACCTATTGAAACCAGTCGTGCATTTTATTGCTTTCATTTCTTATTTACTGTAAGGTCGAAATTGTTCATTTTTTATTTTTAATTGTTATTTTATGTTCCCCATGGATAGCTTTTAGAATGAGTTAAAGTGATTTTTTTTTCTCGCGAACGAAGCAAGATATGAAAAGAACAGAAGAGACCAAAAAGTTGTATATGTATGTAACTCCGAGCATATGTTCATAGGAACTTTTTTTCTTAAAACGATCTTACGCATCACCCTCTAAAGTTTCGTACCGTAGTTAGGAAACACCTTGTATTTAATTATATCAATGTTCTGGAAGTTGAATTTAAGTTTCAGCGCACTTTTTCATGAAGAAAATTATTAATTTAATTTTAATTGTATATGTCTGTACCAAAGTACATGATTACATAATTCGTTTCGGTCCCAGAAATACACTTCTCTTGATATTTTTCACCAGTACCTACTAAATTTATATTAATCGATTATCACATTTTGGAAATTAGCTCTAAGAACGTGCTTGTAAAATTTCCTCCCTTGTCATCATTTATCATTATTAATATTGTATTCCTTTCATAAGCTAACCCTATCAAAAGGGTTAGAGGTCTTCATCGTTTAATTTATATCATATATATATTCTGTAACTGATATCTGATATTTTCGTTAAACTTTAATTAATTGTATTGTGTACAAGATGCTTGTCTAGACAATTTTTTTTTAAATTATCTTTAATCAATCATTTTATTGATCCTTTTGTCATTTATATCTTGCCCTAGGCAGTTTCTTTTTACTATAAATACAGGGTATTTCCTAAGTAATCCAAGATATTTTAGTATTTTTATAAAAATTAATTGCTCTTAAGATTACTCAGGAAAAACCATGTATGATGACGTAGGAATAAGCCAACATTCATCATTTTCTGCCACTGCTACTTAATCGTCTTTAAGAACAAGTAGAAAAAAAAAGTACCGCCACTTTAAAATTCACCAAAAACAATCTTGTTTTTAGACATTAAAAGAATTTCCCGAGGAACTTCGAGGCGACGTCTCAATGCACCTACACCGTGAAATTCTACAGCTACCCATTTTTGAGGCAGCTTCCCAAGGCTGCCTAAAACTGTTGTCGCTTCATATCAGAACGAATTTTTGCGCTCCTGGGGAATATCTCATTCACAAAGGGGACGCTCTCAGCTACGTTTATTACATTTGCAATGGTTCGATGGAGGTAGTGCAAAGTAATATGGTTGTGGCAATCTTGGGTAAGTTTGACAAGTCATTAAATCCACAATACCCAGGGTGTTCAAGATAAAGGGGGCCAATATGGGGATCTCGTTGGTATGGTAAAATTGCGCAATCAAAGGACCAAAAATATAATACCCAAAAAGATTTTTAAGTTTGAAGTGATTTAAAAGAAAAATAAATTATTTTCGACGTTAATATTAAAGTTAGCGAAAAAGCTTTTTTGATTCTAAATTCAATAATGTACTACATCCCAGAATCTTTCCTTCTTTCCTTTCGGTGATGGGTTTATTCACAATTTTCCATACTGTTTTTTTCGAAATTTTAGTCAATGTGGCTGTTTTTTCAATACATTCCATTTTACTTAACTTTTCACGTTCTATGAGAGTTGTATATACATTTTTTATAATCTCTTTAAAATCTAAAGATAAGTGTCTTCTTCCATTTTCATTTTCGCACTGTGGTACCCCCTCCGGCTGTTTTATACTAGATTCACTAATCCACGGACGCCACATATTTGGATAATCAAAGCTGCGTTTTTATTTCACACGAACTAATAAAATGAATGGTTTTGCAACACTGATTTGTCTACTTAATTTGTTCCCATTATTTAATAAGGCTTTGTAAACTAATTACGGCCAAGTACAGTCCCTACCTGGATAATAAAATCATTATCTCTATGATCCTTGAAATCCTTTCAACAAGGACTTTTATGATCGGTGATAACTAAAGGCAGGTAGTCATTCTCTTAAATCTGTGAACGGACTTTACATGATCTCTTTTGACGTTCAGTTCACTCATCTGCTTAGCAGTACATAAACCAGTGAAGATAAAGTTAGTTGTACTTTACCTCAATAGAATGTGCAAACATATAAAATTTAAACCCGCAGAAATTTATCTCCGAAAATATCTCAGCATATTGACGGATATTTAGATCACACGAAAAAATCAGTCAGTTGTGAAGGATTTGTGTATTTAATATTGCTTCGTGTTCGAAGCAGCCACAAACGCTTCGTCGTAAGATTGACAAACATTAGGAAAAAAAACGAATTTATCAAATCTTACAACGGATTTAAATTTTTAATTCACCCCTAAATCAACTTGAAAGATTAAGAAGCTCTAATACATTGTCAACTACGTCATACTTAAGACTGCTGTTTAAAAAATGCAATTAATAAAAGGTCTATATCAGTTTTCTAATTAGTCTCAGTTGCTGTCAACCAAATTAAAAGTTTTTTAGCGATGCGAAAAAGGGCACTTGCGGATGCCATTATTTAGGGTTCTTTCACTCGCGTTGCCTTGGGATTTAAAAATTTAACTTTTTATCATATTTTGTTTACTTGCTGAAATAAAATATTCTACCCCGGATTTTACTTAATTAAAATGTGAACATTTTGTTCAATGAAATTATTTAGATGTAAGTAAATTCACAAATAATGAATTTTGAATTAACTGGCAAGTGTAAAAATATATAATAGTATTTCGAATAAATTTCCAACTTTTTTTATGTGTTCATTTAAAAAAAAAAAAGTGTATCAATTCAAACCCAAAAACCAAGTTAATTTGGGTAATAAATGATCTGACAACAGTTATGATACTGGCATGGTCCTTAAGTTGACATTACATTATGCAAGTGCATTCATGCAATGCATAATGCAAACAGAATTGCATCAAAATTGCCTAGATGTATAGTTGCGTGCTATGCAAAAGACTTGCATTGAACTTGCATATAATATACAATATATATATATATAGTCTCTAAAAAGTCTATACAAATTCTGGGCACATCCGTTTCCGAGATACAGGGTGGTAAAGTTAAAAAATAAAAATCGAATTTTTTAAAATTAATGAACATTTTTTGGTATCCGGGGGTTTTTTGGGATTCGAAACCCAAATACGGACACCGTATTTTTTTCTAGATACTTTTTTGGAGTGTCAGATCCAAAAATCCTCGGATTTTTTACCTGTTTGATGAACACCTTTAAATTTTTTTTTGCAACTGACTATTTAAATGTAAACATTTTTCGTATTTTAAGAAACTAAAAACCGAAATATCTCAAAAACGGCTTACTTTAGCGGATTTTAGCAGAGTAACTTTTTTGTTTCAAAATATTCAAAAAATTCGTTCCTTAACAAAAAAAAGGAAAAAACTACACTGATAAAAAAGTTATGGCCAATCTAAACCATAGGAAGTGCATTGTGAAGCGCCCTCTAATTGCCACAGTGAAAAGTTGTCCGTATTCGGGTTTCGCATCCCAAAAAACCCCCGGGTACCAAATTTTAAAGTAATATGTTAAAAAACGTTCATTAATTTTAAAAAATTCGATTTTTATTTTTTAACTTTACCGCCCTCTCGGAAACGGAGCAATTTCGGACTAAGGTAAGTTTCTTCAAATCGCCTTATTTTAGCCTCGGGAATATGTGCTCACATTTTGTACAGACCTTTTAGAGACACCCTGTATATACCTAGTTGTACTATTCTACAAAGACTACAAGGGCATCAACCTCTTTTGAGAAGTTTAAACTTCACGTGTTTTAAAGTTGACCATTCATTCAAATTCATTATAATAATACAAATGAAATCAATCGCAGAAATGGAATAGCTATTTATACAAGTTACGAAATAAGGGTCCTTTAGGCACGCGACGTAAAAATTGTCCTACGAGGCGAAGCCGAATTGGACAACACGTCAGAGTGACTAAAAGAAATTATTTCGTAACGAATGGTATACAATATTTTTTCTACGGGCGTTTTATAATAATAGTATATTATTAACCAAGGTTTAGACAGCCATCATTATTGCCCGAGCGGCAAGTTTAAATCACGAGGAGCGGAGCGACGAGGGATTTAAGACGCGAGGGCTATAAGCTGTCTAAACCGTGGTTAATATAATATTTTTTCCACTACTACAAACTTTTATAAGACATTTATCTTTATAGTATTAATAATTATAAAAAATGATAGGTAGGTATAAGTATATTTTTTAATCAAGTTATCTGCGCTTTGGAATTGGCAAAATATTTTGTTGTTTTGTCAGGTGGCTTTGTTAATCTCAATTTTTGTTCATTTATGTCATCAGATTTCATGAGTTTTCCGTTTTTTTAAAAAATGAGCGAAGAAAATGTTAGTGATATTATTATGTGTACACCTCCAGAATTAAGGAAGGAAGCAGAAAAAATGGGGTACACAGGGTGACTGGTAAGTAGACGTATTCCTTTGGGGAGGTGTTTGTAGAGCCTATTTGCAATTGAATTAACCATACTACCCTCTATGCAAAACCCACTGGATTTTGAGATATTTTCATGTTTATGTTTTTTCGAAATTCTCGTACTATGACTACTAAGAATTTGAAATTAAGGAAAAAAATTATCATTTTTGTAAATGTTCCAATTTTACGTGTTAGCTGACACACTAGTGCAGGTTATAAGGCAAAAAGTATGGCAAAGAAGTAAAAGAAATAAAAATACAGGGGCAAAAACGAAAACTTGTAATAAAAACATGTCGACGACTTATACATTCATACCTACGTATTTCTAAAATTTGATAATAGATAAGACGTACAAATAATTTTAAAAACTTCTCTGGTTTAATATCTTTCAAATGAGGTGTAAAATTTGATTAATTAGATAGTCATTTGATACAGAAACTAATAATACCAAGTGCAGGTGCTACTTTTCTACGTCTATTAGGGTTGGGCATAATCATCCGGAATTTTGTTTTTATGTAATAACTTTTTTATTTATGGACCGATTTTATTGAATTTTATCTCGTTTGAGAGAGAATGGATCAAGACAGACCGCTAATGTCATGTTTTTGACATTTGTTGAAAAATCAAAATGGCGGACATACCTTAACTTGGTTAAACTTTAAAACTTGCTGGAACTTTTTTGAATCATACGGTATATCTTTACATGTAAGATTCTGAAAGCCTAAACATTTCTGAATAAAACAAGAGGTCGAACATGCAAATATGCTAAAAATTGCCGATTTATGACGAAATAAAAACTTGTATGTTTTAACGTGTTAATTTCGATTTTTTTTTTCGTTTCTTTTAAAAATCAAGTCAGCGAGGACAAACATTAAGGCAAGCGATGTTTCTCGTTGCTATGCGTTTTTGACAGTTGCAAAATTTCACTGTGTGTGTGTCGTTTTCAAAAGTACCGACATCGCCGCTTGTGTAAGGGTGTTATTTTTCAGTTCATATTCTTTGTGTACTTTGTTAAAGATGGCAATGTTTGCAAACCCCGAATATGCTGATATTTTGTTTATGTATGGTTTCTGCAACGGAAACGCTGCTAATGCCCAGCGGGAATATGTGCGTCGATTTCCAAATAGACGCATTCCTCATGTCAGTGAGTTATGAGTACTTTTTACGTAACCATTTGTTCGAGTTACTAGATGATGTGCCTTTAGTGAATAGACAGGGGATGATATATCAGCATGACGGATGCCCAGCGCACTATCGTCGAACTGTACGGGAGTTGATGGACCAGTGGTTTCCAAACCGTTGGATTGGAAGAGGAGGGCCGATACCATGGCCTGCCAGGAGCCCTGATATAACGCCCTTAGATTTTCATGTATGGGGGCACATGAAAGAGTTAGTTTATGTTACCGAAGTACCGACGCGGGAGGAATTGATTAACCGAATAGAAAATGCAGCCGTAATCCTTCGTAATAATTTCTCGACTCGAGTTACAAGAACAGAAATAAGAAAACGGGCCCGTGCTTGCATAAGAAATGGAGGGACTCATTTCGAAAATGATTTGTAACTATTAATAAATAAACCATAAAAACTTTATTAATTTTTAAGGACTTAAAAGAATTTTCTTTGTAAAAAAAAACACTACCTGCACTTAGTATTATTAGTTTCTGTATCAAATGACTATCTAATTAATCAAATTTTACACCTCATTTGAAAGATATTAAACCAGAGAAGTTTTTAAAATTATTTGTACGTCTTATCTATTATCAAATTTTAGAAATACGTAGGTATGAATGTATAAGTCGTCGACATGTTTTTATTACAAGTTTTCGTTTTTGCCCCTGTATTTTTATTTCTTTTACTTCTTTGCCATACTTTTTGCCTTATAACCTGCACTAGTGTGTCAGCTAACACGTAAAATTGGAACATTTACAAAAATGATAATTTTTTTCCTTAATTTCAAATTTTTAGTAGTCATAGTACGAGAATTTCGAAAAAACATAAACATGAAAATATCTCAAATTCCAGTGGGTTTTGCATAGAGGGTAGTATGGTTAATTCAATTGCAAATAGGCTCACCAAACACCTCCCCAAAGGAATACGTCTACTTACCAGTCACCCTATATAAACGATTCTTTAGAAAACAAAAGAAAAATTTCCGAAAAAAATCTTGGTGAAAAATCTTTGGACACTAACAACAAACGTGCTAAATCTAATGAATCAGAATGTTCTACTAGCTCTACTAGTGGCATGGGTTTAATTGATATTGCTGTTGCAGATTCATTTTCTATTTCTAGTTCAAATTCCTCATCTATTTTAAAAAGAGAAATATCTCAACGTACTGTTTTAGGTTACCCAAGCATTAATATTAATAATATAAGTAACTGTATTTTTAATATTTATAATAAATAGTTAAAATTATAGTCTGTGTTTAACTTTCAATTGTAAATAAGTACTTTTAGGCACAACGTGCTTAAAAAACTTTGAAGCACGCTGTGCCTAAAAGGAGGTTATTTAAAAATCAAAACGACAATCAAAAACGTCAGTAGAAAAAGGAATGTTACAATTCTGTATTCGTCTTCTTACTATTCTTTTTGCATCTATTGGCTTTGTATTTAACTCGAGCTTATAAAACCGGACATTAGAGGTAAATAGTTTCCAATGTAATAAATTAAAACAAAGGAATTCGCAATAAAAACCGAAATAAATCTAAGACCTTTTTAATAAATTAACTAGTTTAGAGCTCATCCGATCGAAATGTTATAAAATGAAACGGTAAAAAACTATCGAAAAGAAATTTGGATTAAAATTACAGCGAGAACACCCAGATATAAGTAATTAAAAAAAAGCGGGTTAACTTAAAGCCAAGCCTCGACACGTGATGATCAAAAGATTCAAAAAAGGCTCTATTACTAATTTAATTAATATCCTAAAGGTCAAGAGACTTTTATAAGACCGTAATATATTTTTAATTAATCTCGAGCCTCGATGCTGAAAAGCTTAAAACATCAAACCGCATAATATTGTTTATAAAATATGATTAAAACGACCTGTCGTGGTTGCGTCGTCGAGTTTTCAAACACTCCCAGAAGCTGTCAACCTAATTAACTTGCTTTCAGTTTTGTTTATATAAACAGAAAAGAGTCGCTTCGTAATTGCAGCTTTAATTTATTTCAGTTATTCGAAAATATAGGTTTTAGAAACTGCTAATTTTGAGGAAAAATGTAAAAACAAAAAGCCGTCAAAATAAAAAAGACTTGATGCCCAGCCGACAAATTAATGGTTTCCTAATTTTGATATTTTAATTGCACTTAGCCTAAAAGCAATACAGAGTGAAAGTAAATACTAAAACATACGTATTTTTAAATATTAAGCAAAGTTAAAAACTTCCTGTAATTTCGAAATTCTTTGAAAACCTGTTCTTAAGGACCAAATTATCCATATCCTGGTAACAGCAACATTCTGTGCCGTAATCTTATTAAATCATTCCAAAATATATACCAGGCGTTGTGAAAATACGCATATCATTTTAGTAATCGCACATACACATATATAACAGCTCACTTCTCAACCTAGGTATACAGGGTGTCCGGAAACGTCGTTTGTATATTTTAAGGGGATATTCTACATATGAAAATATGAAAACAAGTTCATATGAATGTAGGTCCTTAAATGTCTTATAAGGAAGCTATGGCCGTCCAAAGGTGACCTCTAAAGATTAGTTTCTCTTTTATATCTTTGGAACCTCTTGAGGTACCGATATGCTTCTTGGCACACAAACTAATATTAACAATCGCTAATGTATGATATTGAGAGTTAGTATGAAATTTAGTCAGGGACGTTCTTACGGGGGGGGGGGGGGGCTTAGTTTATTTATTCCTAATTTTTGTACACGACACATTTAAAAAAATTTACCCAAAAATTCTAATTCCTGTGATTTTTCTACACAAAAAGGTATTCTTAAAAAAAATTATTGGGCCAATGATTTAGGAGAAAAATCGATTTATTTAAATCATTATTGCATAAAGTATTATCGAATTGTGTTTAAACTAAAACATCACAGTAGTTTTATAACAAATACAAATTTGAAGTCAAAAAAACATCAAGAAACCCATGGTTAGCGTTAAAATATATTGACAATGACGTTTTTGCGATTTATTGTAGTGATCATTGATCAAGTGCAAAGTGTTTTTGATTAATTAAGGTGCAAATTTTAAAAGATGGCAGATTATTCATTTGCTGAGTTAGCTGATATGCATTTTATGTGTGGCAAAGCAAAGCTAATGGTTGTGCTCGAGAAGCTCGCAGATTGTATCAAGAATATTTTCCAAACCGTCAAATTCCTTCTGAGAAATTATTCATTAATTTACATCAACGATTAAGAAAAACCGGAACTAGGCCAATAATTATGAATGAAACTGGGATTTACTACACAAAACCTCTTGAACAGTTTTCTTATCATCTGCTTTTTGTTGGCACGGTATTTTTCAGGTATGTATGTACAACACGACCTTATACCTCACAAACGATTGTTATTGTTGGTTATTATTAGTTTCATCTGACAACAAAAGATTATTGTCAAGTTTGTAACATTTAATATTCTTGCTAACGTTCAATCATTTTATCTGCTTGCATTAATTATTAGAAAACTTTAATTGTCGTGAATTATCATCACTAATGCAGAGTATACCGATATGATATTGGTATTTGGGTATTGCCAAGGAAATGGCCGAGAATGTGTCAGAGTCTACTCCGAAAGGTTTCCAAATCGTCGTATACCAAGCCACCCGACGTTTGCTGCTGTTGCAAGACGCCTGCGGGAAAACGGCCAATTTACTCCTAAAGCCATTGATAATGGAAGACAGCGTTTTGTAAGGGTTCCTGAAGTCGAGGAAGACATTTTAGAACGTGTTGCAGAAGATCCAGAAATAAGCACCAGAAGGCTAGGTAGGGAAATAGGAGTGTCCAAAGATATTGTTCATGAAGTAGTACTTCAAGAACAGTTGCTATATCTATACCATAAGATGCCAGTTCAAGATCTTTTACCTAATGATCCTGAAATGCGCCTGGTTTTTAGTCGGCTTGTTCATAGGCAGAGAGAAGAGAATCCCAACTTTGCCAACGATATTTTGTTTACCGATGAAGCATGTTTCACAAGAAGAGGGATTACAAATTTTCATAATGAACATGTTTATGCGGATAAATATCCACATGCTATCAAGGTAAAACATTTTCAAAATGAGTTTAGAATTAATGTGTGGGCTGGAATAATTGGTAATCAAGTTGTTGGTCCTGTCATTATTCCACAAAGATTAAAGGGGGGGAATTTATTTGCAACATCTACAAAATACGCTGCCAGATTTGCCTTTACAACTTCAGGAAGATATGTGGTTTATGCACGATGGAGCTCCACCACATATTGCATTAAATGTTAGAAACTTTTTGGTAGAGGTAATGCCCCTGTAAATTGGCCACCACGATCTCCGGACTTAAATCCATTGGATTATTTCTTATGGAGGCATCTTAAGACAGTGGTTTACAGGACAACTCCAGATAACGCAAAACAACTATGGCAAAGTATTCAAGATGCAATAAATATTCTTAAGGGCGATAAACAAGTTCTGCAAAGAGTATGTTTTAATTTTCTTCGACGTATAAATATTTGTATTCATAAAAATGGTGGACATTTTGAGCAATTTTTATGATATTTCTATTTATTTCTGTTTATGATTTACTTATTTTTTTCTTTTTTTGTAAAAACTAATACGTATTAAGTAATAAAATACAAATTTCTCGAAAACCGTCAGAGGAATCGAGTCTTATCAAGAGTACCTTTTTTTGTAGCAAATGAGTTGGTTCATCTGAATTTAGTGCCCAAACCCCTCTTGTTTCATTGGCATAGAAATATGAAACAAGCAATTAGTAAAAAACCCAGGTTCTACGCCCATGGACTGATATTAATCAGAATTGTGACATGGGTTACATTTTTATATCAACCTGTCAGCTCTTTAGTATATGGGTCTTTTTTTACTTTGTCTCAAATTTATTTGAAATGATTACTTTTTTACAAACTAGTTTTTTACGTTTTCTGAAAAAAACTTACCTATATGGGATACGACCTGTTAGAACTAAGCCAAAATAGTCAATGTTGGTACTATAAAACTGCCGCAACGTTATTTTTATTATTTACTATACCCTCATCATTATGCAACATTTCATTTTATACTACTCGATAAAAAAGCTCTTCGGAGTTTAACCACTCCAAAAAAAGATCATCAAAAACGACGCCCAAATGTATATTTGATCACGGGCCCACAATATGTCATATTAATCGTGCAACACATTTTATTACTAGGTACTTACCGGAAAAGTTGTCAAGATATAATTCATCTCTAAGAATTATATGTTTCCCGTTCTTGACCATGCACATAACATTTCATCTTTACCACTTCAAAAAGCGTATTTTTAAATAAATCACAATTGTTATTTAGGATTCATTAACCGGGTACGTTAAATTAAATAAGCACAACCGAACAAGCGCATATCCATGATAACTACTGTGCTGCATTCGATAAAAAGCTTCGACAGAAACAAAATTTTTTTGCTTTGTAAAATTCATGATGAGTCAGGTTAGCCTGGTATGTTCGGAACTTGGCGAAAAAATACATAAAAATGTATCACAGACTTGTAAAGTGTTAATACCTAAGTATAAAACCAACCCTACTTGGTATAAGCATTATCAGGGACTAAGGGCATGTTCAGTTATGTGGTTTTAAATATCAACAAATTGGGTATAATTTTATGTTATAATGCGGGCAAAAAAGCTTATTTGCTTTTTGTGAACGCACCTGATTTTCTTATATGGATGTAAATTACCAGTAAATATTTGCTTGTCGGTAGCAAAGTGATTCATGCTAAAACGCAAAAAGAGAAACGTAATATTGGCCAACTTGAAAACTAAATTTTTAGGGCTTAAAAAAATAATTTAATTTACAACCATGTACAAATTTCATTTTTCGATGAAAAGTCATTTTTTAAAAAAAGTTTGCTTGCTGAAAAAATACGGTTGTAGATGAAAAAAAAATATTGTATACAGAGAGTCCAAAAAGTTAAAAATTCAAATTTATTACAAGAGTAAAGTACCCTTATTCTATAGTTTTTAGCAAAATGCTATTTAAGAGAATTTTCATTAAGTGTGGATAACAATAATATTTTTGCTTTAAATTTGCATATCACTGAAAAGTTTGGTAGGTGTACCTTTGATTTTGTATACCTTTAAGTATCACCTTTGATTAGGTACCTCAGAGATAAATTATTACAGTGTCAAGCAAAACGCCATTTTTAGTAACCACAGAAAACAAGAAACTTTGTTTCTGTTTTCTGTGTCAGTAACTTTTAAAGATTTTATTAGTTTATAATGTTAACGAAGCAAAGAATACATATAATATAAATGTTATGGTAACGGAGATTTTTCATACAGATACCTTATTAAAAAATTTCATGAAAGGTTTCCCAATGTACCCTTAACCAAATGGGCGGTCTGCAAGCTGGTCAAGAAATTTCAGGAAACAGGATCCGTGATCCGTGTTAAGACTTAGAAAAGAAGTAAAAAATAGCACAATGAAGATGATGCAGCGACTCTACTCGTACTGCAGTCTGCTAGAGAAAACCCCACACTGTCCTTGAGGAAGCGAGCTACGCAACTACAGGTGGTCCAAAAAAGTACTATTCAAGAAATTTTAAACCAAAATAAGATACGTCTCTACAAAACCCATTATAACCACACATTAGAAGAGAGCGATGATGGCAAAAGATTGAATTTTTGTTTGTGGGTAGGGAGTAACATTTTGGGTGGTAATAGGCGATTTAATAAACTGTGGCATCGCAACATGTTCGCTATTGGAGTGATGTTAAGCCTATGTTCAGCATCCCAACCTGACATCAATATTTAAAAAAGTGAATGTTTAGTGCGCTATTTCCTGCTAATAGGACCGTATTTCTTTGAGAATACTTGTAATAGAAATTCTTATTTAAATATGTTAAATAATTTTTTTTTCTGATCGTTTGGAACAACTGCCATTAAATTACCTAAGTACCATGTACTACCAGCAAGATGGATGCCCGGCCCATTTTGCTAAAGAAATAGAGGAGTGGCTTGATTTGGAATTGGACAAAAATGGATCAGGCGAAATGGTCCAGTTTTATGGCCCCCAAGAAGTCCCGACCTTACGTTGGCAGATATGTATTTGTGGGGACGCCTAAAAGAGGTAACTTATGCCAACCCACTGCCAAATGATGGGAACATTTTAAAACAAAGTATTATACAAGCTGTAAAAGCAATATTTATTCCTAGAAGAAGTGCAGACTATCTTATAGCCTAACTGGAAAAATGCGTTCTTCATGGTGGAGTGGTGTTTGAATGATTATTGTTATGCTATCTGATTTTGGTTTATTTTTATGAATTATGTCTTAAATTATAATCATGTATTGGTTTATGTTCATTGTATTCTGTAAATGTTTTATTTAATATTTCGAAGTAATTTGAAATAAATAATTATGTTTTTCTACTACTGTATACATAAATAAACTTCGGGCCCAGGAACACTTAAGATCACGAAAGTAAACATTAGAGTTACCTGAATATTATACGTTGCTAGCTACGAAAGTATTACTTTCGGTACCAGGACAAAAAACACGAATACTCATAGGAAATTTTTATTGTATTTATTCAAGCGAATTTTGGAAGAGTTATTTCGTTACTTCAGAAACAGATTGTACGCTTAATAGTATCTATCTTTCGACTTCTCAGGTAACAGTGAGGCACATGCTAACTCGGCCGGCTTCTGAATAGCAACGTTTTGGTCTTGGGAGAACATTTTAGACTAGCGAAATTAAAAAATTCGAACTGACAGACTCTGACAGTACTCAAATAACTAGTTGTCATGGATTATTTTACAGGTAGAAAAACTTTGTTTTATCGTATATAATACCACAAGAGAGAAAATTTTACCTAAAAAATTTTTTCTTGAGTGGTATTCGTCAAGACTATTTCACGAATAATATTACACATACTTTGGTAAAAATAAATAAATTTACGTGAGATTACAACCTTTCAAAAGTAACAGTGACAATCTACTGTCAGTCATTAATTACCAATCTTAACAGTGAATGTAACTAAGGTAACAAAATTTTGCCGATTAAAAACTATGTTGCTAGCTATTTTCTGAAATTCTGATTGGTCAGTGGGGTCGGCAAAATTATGAAGGTAGTGGGTTTTCCGATTAAAAACAGGTAAAGATCTAAAATTGCTACATTTTGATTGGTTCAAATTTTATTATGATGAGTGGAATAGTCATTATAATTTGAATAAAATCAAAGTTCATTACTTAATAATATATTGATCAGAGAACAGTAGTAGAAAAAATTTAATACATCGGCTTCGCCTCGGCTATTCAAAACCCTCCTCACGCCAAAAAATTAACTTTCGCATCTAGTAATGTAAATAACTATTTCTTTGCTCCGTTCGTTGTTAACATTGTAAAGTAATAAAATCTTTAAAAGTTACTGACAGTGACGTTTTGCTTGACCCTGCAATATTTTTTTTCTAATGTACCTAATCAAGGGTGATACTTAAGGTATTAGGGTATACAAAATCAAAGGTACACCTACCAAAGTTTCCAGTAAAATGCAAATTTAAAGCAAAAATGTTATTGCTATTCAAACTTAATGAAAACCAATATCCTAGAAAATGTGATGATTTGAAATCATTCTCTTAAATAACATTTTGCTAAACACTTTAGAATAAGGTACAGGGTTATCCAACCAAGACTAGACAAGGCGATTTTTTGACTTTTCCTGTACTTTTATAAAAAAACTGAAATAGCCATCTTAAGTCATTTTCTCCCGCGAATTCGAATATCTTCAGCAAAAAACAATTGAACATCAAACAAAAGTACTAGGGGTCACTTTGATATTTTTTTAAATGGGATGCCGTATTTTTAATGAGCTTATCCGATTTCTCATATAAATTTTGATCTAAAATGTTGGATTTTTAATTCAAAAATGCCTTTTTTCTTCAGTTTTAAATTCGGAAAATGTTCGTCCAAAAAAAAAAAAATCAAAAAAAAATCCAACATTTTAGATCAAAATTTATATGAGAAATCGGATAAGCTCATTAAAAATACGGCATCCCATTTAAAAAAATATCAAAGTGACCCCTAGTACTTTTATTTGATGTTCAATTGTTTTTTGCTGAAGATATTCGAATTCGCGGGAGAAAATGACTTAAGATGGCTATTTCAGTTTTTTTATAAAAGTACAGGAAAAGTCAAAAAATCGCCTTGTCTAGTCTTGGTTGGATAACCCTGTACTTTACTCTTGTAAAAAATTTGAATTTTTAACTTTTTGGACACCCTGTGTACAATATATTTTATTTTCATCGATAATCGTATTTTTTCAGTAAGCAAAAGTTTTTATAAAGAATGACTTCTCTTATTGTCCTCATAAACACTTTTTTGATAACAATATATCAAAAATGCAACTAATTTAAGTTTGTATGCTCGACTTGTTTAGGACCATAGTAGCCATTGTCAAAATATCAACTTGACGTTTTTTTAAATTTGTGGATGGTGGCGAAGCTTGTGGTTATACAGGGGTCTTACTTTGTTAATTCCTCACATGCATCATTTGTATTTAGGCATTGGTTGTAAATAAAATAGCATACAAACCTCAGTGAAAACTTTCATTCCTGTCTTGGTAATATACCATAAATACATTTTTTAGTTTGATAGTATGGAAACAGCAAACAGCATCAAAAAATTACAAACACTCAATATTTCTCGCCCGTAGATATTTGGTAAAATCAGCGGGATTTTCTTTATTTCGAGAGTTCATTTAATATTGAACAAAAAAGTCTATAAACAAGGATATTGTACCGCTTATATGGATTTCAAATATAAATGAACATCATATTGTTGGATAAAACGTAATTTCTAAAATAAATAAGTAAAAAAATGTAAGCAGAAGATCTGCAAGATGAAGTGTGCTAAGGGACCAGGGTGATCGCGTATAATGTTACCCCCCTTTAACTTCTTTGTTTCGCAATTAGGAAAAAACTGTTAAATACAAAAGTCGTAGGATTTAATGTAAACTTTTTGCAAAATATATTTTCGTAGATTCATTGCATAAAAGCGTGACAGATCAAAGCTATATTTTTTTAAATGGAATACCCTGTATATTGTTACATTATTGGATTCTACGGACAATTCTAAACATAATTTATATATTAATCCGTTTTCGACTTATTGATGTTTGAAAATTACTATATATAAGAAAAAAGGTTATGCAAGTCAAGATGTGTCATTTTCATGGATAATAGGATGACGATACTGAACTGAATATTTTGCCCGCTATTAAAAAAAAATCCCAAATAGTCTTAGCTTAAATCAATCACAAATGATGAACATGTATAATTAAACAAACTAAATAAAACAAAGCAAAACTTTTATTACAGACTTTACTACGCAGAAATATAGGTATTCTAAATATAGAGCTGTTCGACCGGACCTCCATTAACTTCAATGCACTTTATTAAGGTTCTTCGTAATTTTTTCAAGGAGTTTCTGATCAACTTAGGATAATTAGTATTTATTAGATTTATTTCATTTCTTATGAGTAGTTTAAGGTGTTCAAGATTATCTATATAGTTCGCACTAATTCTATCTTTCAGTGTGCCCCACAAGAAAGCATCTAAGGGTGTGAGGTCCGGACTGTTAGGCGGCCATTTAATCGGACCATTCCGTCCGATCCAGTTTCCAAATATTTGAGTGAGATAGTTCGTTACTCCAATTACGTTGTGCGGCGGGGCGCCGTCTTGCTGAAACGTAAGTTGGTTTAAACGTGCTAGTGGCAAATCACCCAGAAAGTCTCCTAATTCATTTTGAAGAAATCGCAAATATATTTCCAGTTAACATGCCTTCAAATAAATGTGGCCCAATGATTTTATTATTAAGTATGCCGCACCATATATTTACAGATTGACGACCCTTATACTGGAATTCTCGGTAACTGTGGGGATTTTCTGTTGCCCAATGCCTCGTATTTTTCCTGTTTATCATGCCATTGGTAGAAAAGATTGACTCGTCTGTCCAAAAAATTGTTTGTAAAAAGAAGTTATTAGTGTTATTTATTATCCCCAGCATTTCATGGCAAGATTCTACTCTTTTTTCTCTTTGCCGGGCAGTCAATTTTGGTGTGGGTCTAATTTTGAAAGGTTTGTAGCCAGCTAATTTAAGTGCTTTTTTTAATTTTTTCATATGATGTATTTCTCAGGTTATCCTGAGTTTGTCTTAAGTCGGTTGAGATGGTTCTAATTGATTTATTCGGATTTTCTTGAATAGTGAGTAAAATGTTCGGTTCAGTATCCTCGTCTAGTGGAATACGTCTTTTCTTTCTATTTAAGTTTGAATCCTCTTGAAATTTAATAAATATTTTCTAGTTGTCTGTTTACAGGGAACGTGCATACGCGCATTATTTCTTCGTAGTTCTTGCTGTGCCATTTTCACATTACTATATTATTTTTAATATAAGCAATTAAAATAGTCTGCTTTTCTTGAATAGAATGAGGTTTTGACGATTCATGTTACGAAATTTACCAAGTTAACATTGTCAATATTGTTATTCATCGAAACGATACATCTTGACTTGCATGACCTTATTTCTTATACATATACCTATAGTAATTTTCAAACATCAATAAGTCGAAAACGGATCAATTTCGATATATAGTGTTATATATAAATTATGTTTAGAGTTGTCTGTAGAATCCAATAATGCAACAATATACAGGGTATTCCATTTAAAAAAATATAACTTTAATCTGTCATGCTTTTATCTACGAAAATATATTTTGCAAAAAAGTTTACATTAAATCCTACGACTTTTGTATTTAACACTTTTTTCTTAATTGCGAAACAAAGAAGTGAAAGAGGGGTAACATTATACGCGTTCACCCTGTACGCGCGTCGATGTTCGCCAGTGTGTAAATAAATTTTCTGGTCTTTTAACAGAAAATTATTATGGGTGGAGCAAGGATAGACCGCTTTTCACTTCACACGGAAGTATATTTTAATTTACACAATGTACCGTCACTTTGTTGGAATATTTATGTAGGTTTAGACTTTTCAGATTTTTGGTTTTTAAATTTTATGTAGACGCTAATCAACTACTGAGCCCAAATATAAGCATGTTTTTCTTTAGCCTAAGCCCTGATGATGGCCACCTGATGACCGAAACGCGTTGGGTTATTTAAATTAAAATATATTCTTGTGTGAAGTCAATAAGCGCTCTTTCTTTTCCCCATCGAAAAGTAAAAACAGAGTTCCTTCACAAAATTATGTAACCTTTTCATTTCTGACCTATATTATGCTTAATTTAAAGACATTAGGTTTCTACAGGCGTAACTTTAAATTTACATAATGGCATGTAACTTTTTGAGGATACTAAAAAATGTATCCCTTCGGAAATTTATAGGGCAAACCAAAACCTTTTTATCGAGGAACACGACCTGCATCAGTTTAAATCAAGCTGTATTTAAATATCAGGGGTTAGTCTGATTTACATGTAGGTATCGTATGGTATAGTAAAGTTTACATTATATCGTTGGCCTTTACTGCATCTTCAAGCAGCAACAAATAGTTGCAGTGTCGGATTGAAAATATAATTAATAAACACTTAGATATACGAAAAAAATCGTTCCCGTTCTCAACAAGACCTGGTTATGATAAATAAAAAAAAAAAACGCAATTCCTCCTTATATGTTTCGCTCCGAGAGAAGTATCTTCAGATCCTATGTAACAATTACATCAAGACTAACGACAATAACAAACCTAAACACAAGATGACGTGTCTTGACAGGGTCTAGGACATTTAGCCGTCGCCGTTTCGCCGTCGCCGTTTCGCCGTCGCCGTTTCGCCGTCGCGACAATTCGCCGGCAGCCGATTCGCCGTGGGCCGTTTCGCCGTCAAATAGAAATTAATAAAATACGTAAAAAAGGTTATAATATATATTGCTAAATTTTAACAAAATTGTTTGATAAAAATATACCTACATAGGCAAGTCAATAATAATAATTAGGGTTATTGGAATTCGGGTCTAGGACGTTCAGCCGTCGCCGTTTCTAATCTAATCCACCTTTTTGGGTCCAATTCGGTATATGCTAGATATAAAAAAATTGTAATAATTATAGACTTATATTGGTTAAACAGCGCTAACACGGCATCTAATCCACCTTTTTGGGTCCAATTCGGTATATGCTAGATATAAAAAAATTGTAATAATTATAGACTTATATTCTATTTGACGGCGAAACGGCCCACGGCGAATCGGCTGCCGGCGAATTGTCGCGACGGCGAAACGGCGACGGCGAAACGGCGACGGCGAATAGTCCCATCCCCGTCTTGACATGTCTAGTGCAGAGTGCAGGGCATTGGCGTTTTTAACTGTATGTTTGTCGTATAGTCGTTAGTCTAGTGTTATTTATTTTATTTATCTGGTGTAATTGTTACATGGGTCTGAGGATGCTCCTTTAAACATGCAACCGTTCTAGTAAAAAGTTTTGAAATCGAGAATGCGTCTTTTTTACTTTCCCTTTACAGCACCTATACGATTTGGAACTTTAGTGTTAGGCGGCCATTTAATCGGACCATTCCGTCCGATCCAGTTTCCAAATATTTGAGTGAGATAGTTCGTTACTCCAATTACGTTGTGCGGCGGGGCGCCGTCTTGCTGAAACGTAAGTTGGTTTAAACGTGCTAGTGGCAAATCATCCAGAAAGTCTCCTAATTCTTTCCCTTTACAGCACCTATACGATTTGGAACTTTAGTGCTATACATAAAAATGTTTTACGAATCTACCCTTTAATTCTTAGGTGCTAAACTTCATCAAAAGTCAAATCAATATTCCCGTCACTCGCTTGGCTCTGTTTAACTGTTTTATTGACAAAGTTTCGGAAAAATAAAACATACTTTGTATTTACCTTTTCTTACTGTTATTATGTCACGTACAGATCTTTCCTCTTTAGGACTTTAGGGTGAAAAGATAACAATGGTTGGTTGCAAAACGACTAAAGTTAAACAGGTAAATTTTTAGGTCAGATTTATCTCCTATATAATATTGTTTCTTTAATTATTATACACTTATTAAAAATAAGATAGAAAATCATGATAAAGGTTGTACTTGCATCTTTCAAGATTTTTAATTTAAATATTCGATATTTTTTCCCAAGAATTTATATTTTATTAACGTGAAATTTTAATTAAAATATTCATAAATAAAATCCAAGGAAGAATTCTTGAGATATTTTATTTTAGCTTCGATTTTCTAACATCTTAATTTCTTTTCGGGTGTATTAAAAAAGATAATAATATATTAATATTTTGTTTAAGCATTCAAATGCTCTAGGACTAAACATTTACTACTAATTATGCCGGGCTCTAACGAAATTGGTGTACAGGGTGTTTCCTCAAATTTTGACAGTTTCTAGCGACTTTATTATTCCAGATAGAAAGAAATTGTTCAGATAAAAATTGTAGGGTATCATCCAAACCGTCCGAATTTACTACTTAAAGAAACAATTGAGCATCACTGGTGAACTTTTCGACTTATTGTATATTTTTTTTAATGTCAGAACCTATATATTACGTGAAACAATGAAGATTTCTTACCTTAAAAGGTAAAAAAAAACCATCAATGATTTATCATTTCCGCTTATTTAAATAAGGATTTTTTTAAAACTTTTAATAGTCGCCATTTTGAAATAGCTTCACAGAATCGCGTCAAAATTTATGAGCATACTGTACGAGATATTAGCTTTCAAATGATGTATCAGAAGCTGTATGTTTCCATTTAAAAAAAAGATCGATGTCGTCATATCTTTGACAAATGTCTATAAGCAAACAAACGAATAACGTCAAAATGTGAGCATATATAAAACTGTGTAAAATTTCAATTTTTATAAGCAGCATTCAAATTTGAGCATGTCCTCGCTAAAACTCTGAAATTGACCAATTTTTTCCTTGTTCGCGAGCAATCGAAAGCTGACAAGGAAAAGCCTTCCATTTCTTCAAGCTCAATTTCTGTTCCTGAAGTTGACAAATTGGATGCACCTGCAGATGACTCTCCAATAGTAAAAGAAGATAATTCTTCAGGCAATCCAAACTACAAGGCTGATATTGGTCTTTGGAAAGCGCCATTCACCAATGACATGATCAATTTTTGGGTCAAAGAAGGTTTATCAAAATTACAATATTGTGACGAGGAACTTTTCTCCAAGGTTTCAGGTACTCAAATACGGCAAGATAGCACCGAAAGCTATAGAAAATGTACAAAGCGACTTTTTTATCGCACACATCAAAACAAGGAGATTTTTCGACGCTCTTGGTTGTGTCTTTAAAATCTTTCGTAGAATCTAAGAGAACTGCATTTGAATCATATGAAACTGCAGGCAAAGAATTGTCCGATGAACAAGAGTATGAAAGTTTGCGTGTTCGATTGAGACCCCTAGATTATGGAACAGCGGATGCTATGCAACAGTCACCGAGAGACATATTTCGAACTAAATCTTTCCTTCCTGTCATTGACCAACTGATCGTATCGTTGAATGAACGAATTTCAGCGTACGAAGTCGTTGATGAACGATTCGGTTTCTTGACTGAGATGACCACAATGGAACCTTCTCAGTTGGAACTAAAAGCCAAAAATCTTGTACATCATTACCCTGATGATTTAGACTTGAATTTAGCTAATGAATTGATTCATCTCGCAACTTTTGCAAAACAGTACGAAACGAAAAAGGGTGAATCGAATGAAATTTTTCTCTACCGGATAATTTTGCAAAATAATGTGCAATCTACTTTTTGTAATGCAGAAGTGGCACTTCGTATTTATTTATCGATGATAGTAACTAATTGCAGTGGGGAAAGATCATTTTCAAAACTAAAGATTATAAAGAACAGATTGCGAACGTCGATGACTCAAGTTCTCAGTTTGGAAAGCGAAATTCTCCGCGATATGAATTTTGATGATATTGTCAACCCTTTTGCTAATAAGAAATCGCGCAAAGTTTTTATTTAATTAGAAATAATAATCGAATAAACTTTTTCATATGCTGTACGTAATCATATTATTTTACTTGAGTATACTCCACTATATACGCAAAAATTTTAGGGGCCTCCACCAAATTTTGGCCCCAGGGCCTCCGAATTCTAAATGCGGCCCTGGCAGCTCTGTATATTATTTATCATAATTTAAAATACCCAAAGCATATTTGCATTGTAAATACATCCGCTTGTAGTTTAAAATACAATATTGTTAAACTGTGTAGGACAATAATCCATCAGACAAATTAAATTACAATATTACACATATTTGTTTTATCTCTCACTTTTATTTATATTTTTAGGTAAAGGTGATCTAGTTGGATCCGACATGAACATGCACCTACAACATTCCAACAATGGCAATTCTGAAGTGGGTAATCGTGGAGGTGGAAATGCTGATATCGTCATTAAATCGAGCAGTGACGTGCGTGCACTAACCTACTGTGATTTGAAATGCATACACATGCAAGGGCTTGTCGATGTTTTAAGGTACCTCAATCGACGAACCATTTGTGTTTACCTACTAATAATTTTGCCATTTTACTTTATTTCCATTACAGATTGTATCCCGAATACCAACAACAATTTTCAAACGACATTCAACACGATCTGACCTTTAATGTGCGAGAAGGTTACGAAGCAGAGCAAGAATCTGAAGGGAATGGGGTTCCAACGCTAACACTTCCAAGTATCAGTGAAGATGACGAAAACCTTCATGAAGGAGATGATTCCCCGATTACACCCAATCGGTCGCCCATTCATGTCATCTCTGCTATTTCGAGTAGTCCTAGGCATGCCAAATATAACTTAAGGTAAGGTTCCAATATTTCTATCAAATTATGTCGTAATTTCCCCACATTTTAACATATGATTTGCATTTCTCTATACCAGCACAATATATTATTATTTGATATGCCGCTTATAAACACACATTTCAAAACAAAAATGTTGCATTTCAAATCATCGGACAAAATAAAAATATTTTTTTATTCTATACTCTGGTACCACAATAATTGTCAGTGACTCATTTTTACCGGGGTGTGCAAGACGTAAGGGGAACGCCAATTCCCAAGGCGTGTAATTTTAAATAATCGTATTATAATTATTTAAAATAACACGCTTATATATATGTTTCAGATTGCAAGAAATCCATGACAACTTCCAGAGTAAACGGCCTCGAATGGGGGGTGTTGCCACCAGTCACTTGGCGATGCTTAGAGAAAGAGTGGAGCGGCAACGCAGCGTCGTGCTACCGCACTCAAAACAAAACTCTTTCGAAGATTCAGAGTCTAAATCAGAATGTGATAGTAATAATAGAAGCGTGGAAAGACTGGACAGTCAGATATCATCGTTACATCAAGATGTAGCAGCATTGAGTATAGAGGTACGTTGATAATCTGCTATTTTGTTTCTGAGCTATACAGGGTGTTGGGAAAATGTGTTTGGATACTTGGACAGGTGAATCTACATGATAAAATAATGTTAGTAAGTCATGTAACAAAATATCGAAATCTCAATATTTTCTAAGTTATGGTCTGTCAAAGTTCAATTTTTTTTTTCTTATTTTTGATGTAGGGCATTTACTTTTTCACCAATTAATTTGATTTTTGGCACAGAGACTTATCTTCACGATTTCTATAACTCTGTTACCAAAATGTTGCCCTACTCTGCCACCAGAGGGCACTTTACCTGAAAACCATATTTTTTTTTTCGCACATCTTTTTGGATTTGACAGATATTACAAAACCAAATATGCCTTGTGAAAGACAATAAAATACTTATTAAAAAAGTTACTCTTCATTCGAGTCGATAAACCTCACCGTTTAGTCACAAATTAGCAGTAAACATTTTATTACCATTAAATCAGTACGTCCAATAGGCGCAAATAAATCAAGTTACCATGCTTCAAATTTAAATAAATGATAAGACGGGTGAAAAGTAAATAATAAGTAAAAAAATTAGACATTAGTAAAGCCTTAAAAGTATTCATAAACGTAGTACATTTTTAAAATTAGTGAAAATTAAGTTGCTGTTTACCTAGTAATAAAATGGCTCACGTATATTCAAATACTGAGTATCGTGACATGCATTTTTGTTATGGGAGAGCCAATGGGAATGCAGAGCAAGCACGGCGGTTTTACATGGAAACATATCCTAATAGAAATGTTCCAAGTGCCCCAACTTTCATCAAAGTTCATCGAAGGCTTGGCGAGATAGGCTCATTTATAAATACTATTGCTGATTAAGGTAGACCAAGATACGTTAGAACTGTTGAAATGGAAGAAAGAATACTTGAAAGAGCAGAAGCGAATTCAGGTATAAGTACTCGAAATATAGCTTTAGAAGAGGGAATTGACAATTCTACGGCTTGGGAAGTCCTTCATGAGGATCTTCTTTACCCATTTCATGTACAAAAGGTACAGGCACTTTATGAGGATGACGCACAGTTACGAGTTAACATGTGCCAACAATTATTAGAGAAATTTCGACAAAACAATCGATTCCTTAATTTCATATTATTCACGGACAAATCTACTTTCACACGGGATGGGATTACCAATTTTCATAACACCCACCAATGGGCATACGAAAACCCACATGCGATTATGGAACGGCAGCATCAGCGACGATTCTCATTAAATGTATGGGGCGGAATTATAGGAGACCATCTCTATAGGACCTCACTTTTTTGAAGGACCGTTAAATGGCGAAGTTTATTTACATTTCCTTCGGAATGTCCTTCCACAATTAATGGAAAATGTGCCAATTCAAACAAGATTAAGCATGTGGCTTCTTCAAGATGGCGCTCCACCCCATTTTAGTCTAAACGTACGGACATATCTCAATGATACATTTCCTAACAGGTGGATAGGACGAAATGGATCATTACCTTGGGCACCGCGTTCGCCTGACATTCATCCTATGGACTTTTTTTTGGGGGACATTTAAAGACTTTGGTCTATAAAACTCCGGTAAACGATGTTGAAGATCTACGTCAAAGAGTAATTAATGGATTTGAGGTTATTCAAAATACGGCCGGTATTTTCTTTAAAGTTAGGCAACATTTCTTGAAAAGCATTAGGAAATGTATAGAGATGAACGGAGGACATTTTGAGAATATATTATGATTAGTTTCCTTCTTAATTACTTGTTCATTCAGTGTTAAAAAATAGATTTAATGACCTATCTATTCGTATAATAATTACCAATACATAAATTATTATTAGGTGAATAAAACTGAAAATAAATAAATAAAAATAAATTGTTTACGTTGATATAATTTAGTATTTAGTCCGATAACTTATTAGGTACTTTATTGACAGATTTATTTAAATTTGAAGCATGGTAACTTGATTTATTTGCGCCTATTGGACGTACTGATTTAATGGTAATAAAATGTTTACTGCTAATTTGTGACTAAACGGTGAGGTTTATCGACTCGAATGAAGAGTAACTTTTTTAATAAGTATTTTATTGTCTTTCACAAGGCATATTTGGTTTTGTAATATCTGTCAAATCCAAAAAGATATGCGAAAAAAAAAATATGGTTTTCAGGTAAAGTGCCCTCTGGTGGCAGAGTAGGGCAACATTTTGGTAACAGAGTTATAGAAATCGTGAAGATAAGTCTCTGTGCCAAAAATCAAATTAATTGGTGAAAAAGTAAATGCCCTACATCAAAAATAAGAAAAAAAAAATTGAACTTTGACAGACCATAACTTAGAAAATATTGAGATTTCGATATTTTGTTACATGACTTACTAACATTATTTTATCATGTAGAATCACCTGTCCAAGTATCCAAACACATTTTCCCAACACCCTGTATAACCACCTTAATCCCATATTGACAAAACGACAAGTGCAAGCCTACCCAAGAACAAGACAAGTGACGTTTTTATTGGCTAGGCTAGTGGTAATTCTTGAAGCTACTTCTATGTCGTTCTCATGGTGCTGATATTATATATTATATCTCATAAGACATATTGCTTATCTTCTTTTAGGTTAGAAACGCGATCCAAGCTCTCCAAGAAATGACCACTCCCGGTCATAGTTCAGTCCATTACTCCGCCCACTCCAACCCCAATATAACAGACCTGCATCATTCTACACCAGGCTTGGCAAGAAGCAACTCTCATCCCCCGGAGGTATTTTGCTGGGAAGGTCCTCCGGCTTGTCCCGCAGCGCTCATATCCATTACTCTGGAAGATAAGGAGACTCAAACCGAAGAAGAAGAGATATTAAAGAGTTTTGTACAGAATAATCCAAAAGTGATTTTGGAGTTACTGGGGCTAGATCCGGAGAAAATTTTAAATAAAGTAAATTTAAAGAAAAGCCACAGTAATCCGGATTACACTTGTCGAAACGATAGATATAACGAAAAATGTATTATAAATGTAAATAGGAACGAATGTAATATAGTTGTGGATGAGGAGAGTGATAACGAACACGAAAATACTCCGTTTTTATGGAATCAACAGGGCAACAACGGGAGGAGGGTTCAGATTATCGAAAATTTAAATATGGGCAGGTCACAGGGTCTGATCAAGTACAGGAAAAGTATTGATAGTTAAATAGTTAATGTGTGAGGAGCGAGAGGAACTAGGGTATTTAATTATTATAAAAAAAAAGTAAGAAAAAGCGATTAAAGACAGCGACTGGGAATAATAAAATAATGGCTAAAGAACATAAACTATATATTTTTTTAAATCGTGAAGTAAATGAAATAAGACCATGTCAATTTTAAATAAAGTAAAATCAACCGAGCAGTTCTTAAAGGACTAAAAAAAAGTGTAAACTGACTTTACATACAGTGTGGAAAATAAGTATGGACTTACCCAGTATTGATGTATTTTTTGAAAAATATACTTATTTCTTAAGGTGGGTTTTTGTAGACCAATTAAGAAAAAATAAATTAAATTATCGATTAACATAGGTACTGGTGCACACACGAGTATTGGTAAGAGGAATAACTTTCGTTGTATCACTACTCCACTGGCACACAAATATCGGCTTGATTTGCGTGCGGCACGCGTTCCGTGTCAACCAATTAAATTAACAATAGCCATCTATTCCCTATCTATCTATCTATCAATGTTGCCACATTTCCATGACATTTCAATATCAAAATTAATATAATTGAATAATATTGAAATTATAATAAAATACTCTTAGTTTCTTGAATACATTGTACGATTATTTTATTAAAATTGCCAAACTGGATTCCATTTTTAAAAAATTTAGAATTAAATCAATCAAATATTGTAACAAAAAAAATAACACTTGAGGCACAGGTCTTACAAAGGATTTTTACTTGCTTGGTAACTTATACAATTTAGTTGATTAAAAGGGGAAAAAGAATGTTCTAGAACCTTTGTAACAATGTGGTCACAATACCTAGAGCTTCTTAATCAATGTTACCAAGGTGGTATTACGAATTACAGGTTTAACGACGAATTAAAATGAATTAAATGTTATTTAAAAAATTAAAAGTATCTTAATACAATGGCCGTATTTCCAATATCCCACGTTGTGTCGATTAAGAATTAATAGGCATCCTGCCTCCAGTCTGGTGGACACGAACAGTGTGATCTTTAACCACTTCCACAAATAGTACGCGGCCAAAGAAATACGTAGAAATACGTAGAATGTATTACCTCACAAAAATCCTGGAGAAATAAAACCGGAAAAAAAAACCTCCAAATAAAACCCTAAAATCGAAAAAGCTAATTAGATATCTAATTTAATTAATTTAAAAATATACTCTACCTCATTGGTTGCCCGACGTTCACTAAGGCAATTCTTTCGTTGCTAATAAATATTAAATTATAATTAAGTAATGGTATATGTGGCAACATCGTAAACCACTGAACGATTTTTTTCTGCATTCTTTCGGCTGGTACAGATAAATGTATCCAGTGTCGAGCTATTAGTTCGTAAAGCTAAGGTGGCATTTATGCGCATCAAATAACATTGGAAATTAAACGAAATTAAGGTCTTAATTGGCCTGCATAAATCTACCTCTAAATTCCCGACATTTTGAGCATATTTAATTGTTTTTTAAATGACTGGTGTCAAAGCAATGACGTCGCTGACATTTGTTTTAATGGCGATATGGGTCATGTGACACAAGTTCTTTTCAATCTGAGTGTAAAGCTGGAATTATAAACTCGACAAGTTACCAAAGTTGTTATAATGGAGTTCGAAGTTCGACAGTTCAGTTTCATTCGAAGTTCGAAAAGTTCTTGTTTGACCGGTGCAAATTTGTGTCCAATGATACGGAATGATAATTTTGGATGAAGACAAATAGTGTCATCATTTTGCATAACATCTTTTTTACCAATTGTCCGGCACAATACCAAAACAAACAACACACAACAAATAGAAATAGCCCAAAAGCGATCAACCAACGACATTTGACATATCGCTGTAACCACGTGACTTTAAAAAGGGTCTTTATTAGTCGATACGAACTTTCTAACCCCCGAACCTGAGAACATCCTCGGAACTATCGAACTTTGCACGAACTGAGTTTATAAATTGAACAGAGTGTTCCCTTTAGTTTAAATTGTTTCTTTAACCGCCAACTGACCCTCAACTTTGCGAACTCTTTAAGTTTACAAGTCCAGTGTAATGCTACATTTTAGTAATGTGCTACCAAACCGTTGCAAAATGGATGCTGCCCAAATTTACCTTTACAAAAACATTTGAAAGCTTTTCTTACAGTAAAAAAATCTCCTAAACCATAGGAGCCGAATTTAATTTTTTTACTGCAATACCTACAAGGGCATCCAAAAATTTTTTCTTTCTCTGGATCTTGAACTAACTCTGTGACACCATCGTAAGTCAATATAAGACAGAAAATCCGAAATATTTCTATTCGGCCTTATTCGCTAGGCATATTGGTTATTGGATGGTGAATATTCAAATAGTTTATCAACGGATTTTGTCTAGGAACTATAAAGGCAAGCGCACATTTGCTCGAGAGAAAAGTTTGTAGGCAGAGCCGTAGGCGAGGTCTACGGTTTCGCGAGGGCGGAAATGGCATTCCATACGAGTTATAGACTATACTTTCTCTAACACTATTGAAGAAAAAATAATTTATTATGTTATAAAATCAATATTTTGTAATATAACTACCTACCTTGAATAATCAAGCGCTGTCAAAGTCGAATTTATAACCTGACAGCGTAAAATAAGTAATCCAAGGCTATCATGATCTTCAAAATAATTTGGTTTCTCCATGCAATTTAGCTGACTGAATTGAAA
The DNA here is from genome assembly GCA_963920685.1 of Polydrusus tereticollis. NCBI lineage: Eukaryota > Metazoa > Arthropoda > Insecta > Coleoptera > Curculionidae > Polydrusus > Polydrusus tereticollis. The sequence continues at coordinate 143,310,025 of OY987328.1, forward strand.
ATCTAGTTGGCTTTGAGTAGGTGATACCAGTGGCGGCTCGTCGTATAAAGCAACTGAGGCCGGGCCTCACATGTAAAATTAATAATTTATTTATTTAAATATAAAACGTTTTTTATTAACTAATTTCCAATCATTAAAAGTATCAAAACAATAGAACATTGAGTTGCCATCAAAGTTCAACATATTATCTTTTAAATTTAGCGCGCACCCCATCCAACATTAATTTTAAAAACTGAACTCGTTGCCCGGCCGCATAAAAAGAAAATTGTAATCCCAAAAACTTGAGCTTCCTTTACGTCACAAATCGCTTATAAAACGCTATGCTCTCCAACCCGGCACCTCCACCGCTTTAATTGCGCACAACAGGAAGAATAGCCAAATTTTGCAGGCGAGTGAGGCCCACTTATTTGGGCCTATATCGTATTATTTTAACAGTAGCTTGCAATGGCTTGCATGTTGCCAAATGTTGATTGAACAAGGACACTTATTGACTTATTTACTTATTATTTAAATGTTTTATTTTTAAAAACATAAAAAAATAAGTTAGAAATGATTGATAAATGTTTTCATTGTTCTATAAAATATTATTAATAAATATGCAATTAAATCCCAATAACAAAAAACAGATAAAAATTAAAGATTACAGGTGGGTGCCTAGTGCCTATTTGAAACTTGGCAATGTTTTATTGTTAACAGGCTCATCTATCTTTTCTTCTCGTAGGATCAGGTGTCGGCTTATTAGATTTAATTAGATCGTTGGAAAAGCCCTTTGCCGTTAGGTTACGAGTTACGACGCGTGCCATTCGTTTGTGATTGTTAACCTATCGTGATTTTAGATTTTCGAGGCGGGTCTGCGGGTTAAAATACTGACACAGTGACACCTAATTAATTTGTTTTCTTGTTGTGTTCAAACTTCATGGTATGATAGTTACAAATGGCTTTGCGGGAGTTCATATAAACAAAGTGTGTATTGCTAGCCGTGTGGAGTTCAGGGGGTGGGTATTCTGATTTTAAAAAATTTTCACGGGCGGTAAAATCACACGAAAGTTCCAAAGAACATATTAAGAATTCTGTGGCGCTTACGAGAATAGAGCAAAATAGAGACGCAATAGCGGATGCACTGAGAGAAATTGACCCTGACCTTGCAAATTGAATATTTTTCTCGTGAAACCTAGTATTTCAAAATAATTATATTGCTGGTTAGTTAGAATTCCTAACTATTCATTTTAAGCCAATGACCTTGAAATCGCGAAAAATTTTCGTCTGCGGCGCTATTTTGTAGCCTCGCCCCCTTATACACCCACGAGCCGCCACTGGGTGATACAGAATGATTCCATTCTGTACTATATGTTAATTCTAAAATAGTGTGAGAGAAAATATTATTTACGTTATTTTAAATGGGATAAAGCACATCGAACGCGTTGTAGAGACGAAACTCCGTATAGAATTATATAAAAAGAATACGATGTGTTAGGATGACATCATTCGCAAATCCCGAATAATGCACCACAAGTCACAGCAGGAATCTGCTGTGATTGATCGATTCCCGAAAAGTACTATTTTCCTTCTCTATGGATGGACGTAACATATTTGAAAGATCAGAGTATTTTTCATTGGTGCGCAATGATGCTTGCCGCATTATCACGACTTATTGAAGGCTTTTGGTTGCGTGAGGCTACGAAATACTGCTACGGAAACTCTCAGTTTATGGACTTTTGTATGGATTCTGAATCTTTTCTCGAAACATGATCAGTTTGTTTCTTTGAATGGGGCATCATCCAGTAAATCACGTATCTCATGCAGCATGCCGCAGCGTTCAGTCTAGGCCCGTCCTTAACCGGAGCACTGCGGCCATAAATAGGCATATTGTGCAAACCTTCGTTTTATTGTATTCACTCAGTTATCTTGGTTCCGTGTATTAGTTTATACACGTGAACTGCTGATTTTGTGATTATTTCATTTAGTGCCAGTTTTACTCTCCCGAATATGGCATAGCGCCTACGATCCAGGGATTCGCATTGACAGACAACATGATAGATAGTTTTATAATCTCCCGAATATGGCATAGCGTCTACGATCCAGGGATTCGCATTGACAGAAAACATGATAGATAGCTTCCCTATCCTTGTCGCAGACCCTACAGCTAAGATCTCCATTGTATATCTTCATTTTGTTCAGGTGACCCTTGACAGCCATATGTTCTATTAGGATTCTCGTTGTTGTTCTTAGTTGGTTCCTGCTAAGGTTAAGCAACTGTTTTGAGAATTTTGGACCAGTACTCCCCATAACTCTCTTGCTACAATTGAGTCCCTGTCTGCTGTTCCAGTAGACTTTGTTTCCATTTTTGGTCCATCGCTTAATAGCTTCTCGTGCTGTGCATTTAGGCACTCCTAGGGCTGGTTCAGGACCAATGATGCTTGCCTCGCGAGCTCGTCCGCTCTTTCGTTGCCAAAAATGCCTCTGTGACCCGGTACCCAGAATAGATTAACAGTATTGCTGTCCGACAAGGTTCTCAGTTCATTCTGGCATTCTCAGACTAGCCTTGAGCTCGTAAGAGCCTTGAGAACCGCTTGAATGTCTGAGGGTTCAGTCTTGGGTCCAACTTTATTTCTGAATGATCTTCTTCAACTTGACATATCTGGCTCCATCTCGGTTTTCGCAGAAGATGCGTCTGTGGCATGGGTAAATCGAGATGCAGACCAACTCTTGACTAACCTCTCTAATATTAAAGAATGGTGTGATTCAAATCGTCTCTGTCGGAATCTTTCAAAGATGTACATGTATGGGTTTAAATAACATCGAGATAATCACATAATCGATCTATCACTTCTGTTGACAAACTCTAGGTTTCTTGTATTAATTTTGGACAACAGCTTAAAGTTTCAGCAACAGATCTTAAAAATAAAAAATTGGCCTCTGGCTGCTACTCAATTCGTATTACCTCTCAGAAACTGGGCGCACACTTCGCCCGAAGCATTTATTTTGCCAATGTTGAATCACACCTCAGATATGCCCTTCCATTCTGGGGTGTCTAATCACTTTCAATTTGAATAATTGAAGAGGAAACACTATGGAGAATTTCATACTTTGTTCGAAGATTTGGCAAAGGATGAAGCAACATTTTTCCAATACTTTCGGATAACTCTGTACGGAGTTCCGTCTCTACAACTTGGTTAAAAATTTAATAACTTAAATCAATTAATGGCAAATTGTGATGAAGATAAGCTAACATTTCACCATTCTTAGAGGGTAGTCGGTTTCGGGTTTCTTCATAAATATTACCTGCTTCTGAAAACAACCGTTCATTACATATTGTTGAGGCAGGTGCTAAAAGAAACTTTTTAGCAAGCTTTGCTATATTAGGAAATCTCTCTGAATTTATTTTCCACCACGAAAATGAGCTTGATTGTCTATCAATTAACGGCAACGCCAAATATAAACTTATTTCATCCTCCACGTCCTGTTGTATATTTGGTTCTTTAGCACATGATTTTTTATTTTTATCTCGCGTGTTAGCAATACTGGTAAACACATCCCAAACTGAGCGTTTATCTTCTCTAGGTCTTTTTGATGAGGATGGATTATCTGTATACAAACTAAGAGGAACATCGTTATCTGAATCTGAATTGGATGACAAATTAACTTCATTATTTTGGATTAACAAATTTGCTTCATGGATATATTTTACTACTTTTTTCTTCAAATTATCTGTGTTAGTACAAAATGCATCTCGCGGGTCTACGAACGTTGAAAACCAGATAATTATTGTTCGTTTCGATATTCGAAAACCTTCGACTTAATCCTTCCATAAGACTTTCTTGCATGGATCCTAAGCCTGGAACTTGCGTTTCTCTTAAAAACCTCTTTAGCGAAAAAACTGTAGGAATTACTTCCGATATAGTACAGTGTATACTGCTGAAATGTTTAGTTGTTTGTTCAAATGGTTGTAGCAGCTCCAGCAACTTTTCTACTATGACCCACTGATTAGAAGTAAAAGAAGATATTGCCTGGCTTTCAGCAGCAAGCATGGTAATTTGGTAATGGCCCGCTTTTGTTCTAAAAGCCTTTCTAATAAATATTATGTCGAATTCCAACGTGTAGGAACATCTCGGACCATTTTTTTAATTCCAGTATTTAGTTCTTTCTGAATTTCTTCTAGTTTTATTCTAGCGGGAGATGAATGGTTTAAGTAGGTAACAAACAGTTCTTTACCCAAGACCTGTGTCATAATATGGACTTCCCCGGAACGAAACGCGCGGCCGACCGGCGATGTTGCCAATATCTTTCTGTAATATTCCGCAAGACCGGGTACCCGGTTTTGCCAGGTCTTAATTGACCGGGTACCCGGTTTGGCCAGATCCTAAAAACGGCTACCCGTTACATCTCTAAGTAAATAATATTTTTCGTTCCGAACCATCTGTCGGATGCGTCCGTCCAATACGAGCAAAGGCGCCCTTATCTTTAGGCTTTTACCAACATCTAAATTTAAAATAAACGACAGTGAAAAACCACCAAAATATTAAATATAAATAACTACACTCATCGTGTTTAAGGCCGATTGTAAGGCAGGTTTAGACAAAACTATGCCCATGCTAGTCTTTACTAAACCAAGTGATTTTTGTACATATCTCGAACACTTCGATAATAAATAGTAAATATTTAATCTAATTTTTTTAAAAAAATGTAAATAGTTTAGCAAATCTGTGGAAAATTCTTAAATACTTTAACTCGTAGTTTAAATGTTTGTAAATATAATTATACATACTTATTAAGGTAAGCATATCATGTGATCTACAAGGTAGTGCCTCTATTGTGATCAGATTATCTGTCTTTTAACTGTAGGTAATCGTTTGAAATAATTATAATCTATATATTTGCTACGTCTCTCTTGATACGCAACGTGTATCTTTCCTACGATAATTTTTAAGTAGATAAACAAAAAAAAATATTATTTTACTTATAAGCCGAAGGAAATTTTGTATTTCAATTTAATTTTGTTTTAATTGAAACATTCCAACTATTTAAGAAATATTCCTAAACTTATATTATGCAAGTTAAGGTCTTTTAACTGATTTGTTACGATTCCTAGTTAAATATTTTAATGTTAATACGTGTATGTTCCTTTTTTTAAATAAACCTAAACAGTAGTGTTGTCGTTTTTATATCCGGTAAACCAAAAGTTAATAATTATCATCCCCTTAATATCTTGATGACATTAAGCAAGTAATATTATAGTCACACAATAGAAACTAATCTCGTGTTAATTTGTCAAATCACCAAAGGATGCCAACTCTCCTACTGAAGGCTGCAGTATGCCAACTTTACGTTTTGGCAAAGAGTAATGCTACTCTTTGGTTTTGGTCCTGAGCGACGATTTTTTTGTTTTCAAAGTTTGAAACATCTGTTAATCTGTTAATGTTAGGTCTCTAAAAGGTGCGGAAAATTAAAATCTGCTCTCATTTTTATTGTAAATTTTAGAGGGCGCCACATATTTAAAACGAAATAACCCTGCATTTAACTTTTAAATAAAATGTCTTATTCTCCAACGTCTTTTACCTAAAGAAGGTATACGTGGTAAGAGTTGATTCGAGTAGCCGTTTTTGGAATATCTGGATTTAAAAAATTCACTTCGTGTATGGCCACAGTATAACGGAACTATACAGTAGCGACACGAGCTGTCGGTCCCTTTGATCTCCAGGGGTCAGTTTCAGTGACAGAAGGATGACGCGGATGACGGTATTGTCCTCTATTACACTGAGAAAACATATGAAATTTTATGTTGAAATCGCTTTTACACTGAAAGAAAGTCAATTTAAAGCACATCTGCTCCTTATTTTTTCTTGGGAATCCATCGAAAATCAGCAAAAGTTCGGCACAAACACTTCAAAGCACCTTCAAACACTTAAACGCACGATAAAAACCAATAAATTTACAAAAACTAAACAAACTACAATCCACACAAGCTTTGTTTACCTTTCTGACTGACTTATTTGTCACTAAAAAGATGGCCGCTACGCGCATTGCGCAGAGAAATTTGGGTCTGTCTAAATCGCCTCGTGTCGCTACTGTATAGTTCCGTTATACTGTGGTATGGCCAGGTCTAAATTATTGTAATAATTGAACACAATTTGAGGCGAAGGCGTTAAATTACAACAACGGGTTAGATCGTCATGTTTGAGGAATTTGTGGTAGCATTTTTTCCGCGCCTTTTAGAGACACCCTGTAGATCAGTTTGAAAACAAAAATTCAAATTCATTTTTGGCATTGGCCGTACTGAAAAGTGTGGGGTTTTATTCTATTACTTCTCTGACGTCCTTAGACTGATGAAAACTTCTGGATCTTACTATGTATCTTTAGGTACCTAAGAATAAGGGCAAATTAAAGGACCAAATAAAATACTAGATGTAAGAATCAGTTCCTTGTTATTTCAAAATGATAATATAAATATTTACAAATAAACTACTTAACGTAACAGAAAAAAAAATCACGATTTTAAAAATTTATATCTTATTAGATTTTAAATCTACTAATATTTTATACAAGCTTTACATAAGTTTCACTATTAAATTAGAGAAATTAAAAAACAAGGTGCGAATACATTGGAGATGTATCTAAAAATTTGACATGTTGAGTAAAATAAGAATGCGAACTTTGTGATGACTACGTGAGAAGTATTCATATCAACACATTTTTTTAAATCGTAGTTTGTATGGTATTGGTATAGGACTATCTAGGGTGGGCAAAATATCGGCATTTATAATCGTGACTATGGTTAAATTTAATAACGATAACTACAGCGATGAATGCGAGGTTTTAAAACCCCAAAGAATAACCCACATTATAGTAGTGACAGATGACAGTGTGACATATTGGATTGAGAATTTGTTTATTTTTGTTAAATTCCTCATATAATGATATTATTATTATGTGTTTAATAACAATAAATTGTTTGTTTTTTTAATCGACCGAAAAGCAAGCACTGTCTAGATAGTTTTTTAACCGAATAATATCACTATATTTTTTTCATTTACTCTAAATATTTTCCTAACCATTTTTTTTTTTCGTTTCCAACTGTCTAAAACTATACCAATATAGACTTGAAACAGTAGTCCATGCTTGCAGTGGAGTGGACATAATTAAATAAAACACAGTCAGTCCACCTCCACATAATGTATTTGGAAAAGTAGTTAATTATTTAATGGTTCCCAACATGCATGTTTCGTTAAATGTTCTATATTTTTATGTAACAATGCTACAATTGCCACATTCTACCTCCTTTCTCCATATTAAGCCAATTTCAATTGCTCACATCTCAAACTCAATGATACAAAGTCAAAGTTTCTAACTTCTCGATCAACTAAAACATTTTTTACACTTACAATTTAAAAATTCTTTGCTCTAATTCTTTATTATTTTAAATCGCTAGTCTCTATTAAGCACGGCTTTATATTATTGACTTCTTGGAACTAATTAACACAACTCAGCATAAATTTCTCCGTTACGAGCATCGTTTTTACTCTGATCGATCGTTGGTAAGTCCACTTTACATTTATACTCACTCAAGCTTAGTATTGTACAATTTTCTTTTAGTATCCCCCGATGATGGACATTTCTGTGTCCCAAACATGTTGGGATCCACTAATAATTGGAGGTAGACCGACTGTGCTTTATTTAATTAAACCAATATAGTAGGTAAGCTATTATTAAAATTTTCTCGTAGGCCACTAACCTTGTGTCAATAGAAAAAAAATATTGTACGCTACACATTAGGAAAGTACGTTAACAGGACTCGCAGGTTTCCAGGACATGGAAATTGCCTGCATCATCCTGTAAGACACTACTTTTCGGTCTTGGAAAAAGTGCAATACAGGCAATAGAATACGAAAGTTGGGTTAGTCCTTGTTTTGGTGTCAATTTTGCTAGGGATTACCATAATATCGTCAAAGGAAACCAACACATTTAAACATACACAAATATTAAATTAAATTCATAGAGTAAAGTGTTCTGTTGCTGGACCTCTTATTTTGACAGAGGCAACACCAAGTCGGCTGGAGTGAATATTACAGCCGTACTTTCTCTGTCGTCGTATACACATGAATATTATTCTTATTTACTTGTGCACACGTAAATGTCCACCTTCCTAGATAACAATATACCAATAGTGTACTATAGATAATAGAAAAAGCTGTTCCACACAGCTAAAAAGCTTAGAATAGAAAAGACAAATGTTTGTACACCAGATTTTAAATAAATATCTAAATTAAAATAAACAATATGTGCAGCGAAGGTTCTATCACAACATAAAGAGATCAGCAGGCGCACAGCGTAAAAATATAAGTATGCCGACAGAATCCTAAGCTAGCGATTCGCCATTTTCTCCGGATGCGGACCGCCAGTCTCGCTGAATGGATTGATGCGTGAACATCCTTTATACAGAGCAGAAATTGGGGAAATTATTGACGTTGAGGTTATTATTATTTTATTTAAAATAAGTACTGGTTGCTGTGCTGCTAAAAGTTGTGTACAAACAATTCAAAAAACTGCGTTTAATTATTTGGAAAAACCAGTAGAAACTTACTAAATATAGAATGTCTTAAAACGCCCCATCCATTTAGAATTGAAGTAAAAGAAAAGTTGTTTATTATAATTATTTTTTAAATTACGGTAATTCCGTTCTCGGAAAATTGGTTACAATAAGCTTGTTCTGACCAACAGTCCGAGAACTAGTTTTTAATCAGAAATAGAGTCTACCAGATGAATATTGCATGTAGACCTCAGGATGCGTTGTTAAGTCCTACAACTAGTTGATTGTATTCGACAGTTTGAAACTGTCAGGGACTGATACTTGGAACAGACCTAATATATACAACATACATACATACATAGTTTTTGTGCCAAGTCTTTATGGCACGTGGGCTTAATTCGGTTACTCATGTATTTTTTTTGTAACCATGCTTTTCCGTTGTCTATGTATTTGAATACTCCTAACACTTAATAAAAGTAATATGCAGGGTGGCCATTTAAAATCGAAACAAAGTCAATTTTCGGCACCCCAGGTTTAAAAAAAAAACGCTCAGACCCGTGGTCGAGTGATACTTTGTTTTAAAGGTATTTTTACGTAGAGTATAAGAGTTTAACATCGCTACTATCTACCTAGCCTATACTGTGGCTCACCAAAAGAGAAATGACAACGATAAATAGTATTTGCTGGTGTAAAGCTTTGCTTTCTTGACAATTCTAGTTTTATTCCTGTGGCCTTTAATTATTGTTGCAGATCATATCTTTCGGTCGCGGTAAAGTAGTAAGGCTTAGTTAATTTCTTTACAGAATCGGCATAAAAGTGATAATGGTTTACTCAATTACTTAAAGAGTGCAAATCATTTCATTATTTTTTGCGAACAATTAATGTGCTAATAGAACTGCCCAACTGCTTAACCATCAACATCAAAATCGACACGTCCATCGAAAGTACATTTTGGAATTGGTGCAAAAATTTCGGGAGACGGGGTCAATAGCTAACAAAAAAACGTGAAGTGGAAAATCCAGTAGTAAATGAAGCTACAGAGGTGGCGATTTTAGGGCATGTTGTTCAAGATCCCACACTGATTACAAGAAAGCTGGCGACAGCATCTAGTGTTAAAAAAAGCAGCATTCAAACGATATTAAAGAAACACAAGTTTCATCCTTAGAAAATACGTCTGATACAAGAACTTAACGAAGACGATCTTGATACGCGATTGCAATTTTGTGAAATTAAGTGACTGGCAATAAATGATCAGAACTTTCTTTTCAACGTATGTTCTCTTACGAACGCTCTTTTTTCCTAAACGGTACAGTGAATCGTCACAACTGTCGTTATTGGTCTGATTCAAATCCCAGAATATTTCGTAAGGTGAATATTTCATGATGCCAAAGTTTATTTTTATTTTTTTATTCTCTACTTAAACACAAAAATATAAATAAAAACGTTTAATCTTCACTTCTAAGGTTTTTCTTTTCAAACAAAAAAATGTACAGGTTATAAAACACCAAAGTCATATAACTTTAAAAAGCATATCAATAATAATCGATAACAATTGATTTTAAATCAAAAAGCCCACTAAGCCCTCAAAAAAACCCATTAAATAATAATTATTAAACCTCAAGTTGTGACAATAATTAAGGGTCCATTTAAATGCCTAAAAGAAAGACGTGGGAACACGGCACCCCGCTCCGGGCCGTAGCATGGGGACCACCCAAGTAGTACCCTGACGTCACGGGGACCACCCGAGTGTCAGCCCAGCCTGCGGATGTGCCTGAATGCCATGTTGTCACATTGATTACAATGTAGGTAATTTACGGATATTGTTTACATACTAAATACACTTTGCACTCACTGTTCGTCACTATTTGGGCCAAACGTTTCGAAGACAATGGATTGGAAGTAGAGCAAGTATTGAGTGACCCCCACGTTCTCCGGATCTAAGCCCGTTAGATTTTTTTATGGGGACACTTAAAAACTAAAATTCATGCGACCCAGCCAACATCTTTGGAACACCTACAACAACGGATAATTGATGAATGTCGTCAGATCACCCCACAGATGCTTCAAAATGTACGAGAGCGTTGTGAACAAAATCTCTACTATTGCATGGAGGCCCAGGGGCAGCATTTCCAGCATTTGCTGGACTGACTTGTAAGAATTTTTTTTGTAATAAAAAAGGTAAAAACAACCTGCTTTTGTATTTTTGGTGAGCCACTGTGCAGGCTAGGTAGATAGTAGCGATGTTAAACTCTAGGGTTATACTCTACATAAGAATACCTTTACAACAAAGTATCACTCGACTTCCCATTCCCTTTAAAATTTCAGGGGCAGTTGTCCCAGCGTTCTTTTATTATCCTGGGGTGCCCAAAATTGGCTTGTTTCGTTTTCAAATGGTCACCCTGTATGTATTCTATGTTTTATTTGACAATAAAATGTCATTATCTGCGAAGTATTTTCATAGAATCATGATAATAATATAATCTCCCAAAAAAGTATAAGTCCGGAGCTGGCTACCCAGCTTCTACTCTGTCGTTTGCAATATCGGTACGTGTGCACCATAAATATGATGAATTCCGAAGAAACCTTACTTATTAGATCTGTTCCAACCATTATTCCCTGACAGTTTCAAACTGTCAAATGCAATCAACCAGTTATAGGACTGATTAAAAACTAGTCCCGGACTGCTGGTTGGAACAAGCCTATTAACTTCAAAAGATTTCTTATCGAGAACGATTGCTGGTCTCTTTATGCTGGATATTATAGGTTCGGATTATACTTTCAAGGTTACAGTTTACCCTGAGGATTGGCCAATACCCGGTACCGATTCCACCAGTTAAATTGAAGATTGACTGAAATGTTTTACGCATTCCACCTCATTATTGGTGTTTACCGCACCCTCGCGTCTAATGCAAGGCGTCATGATTCCCAAAGACATGTTAAATTTGCATCCGTACCAGTAACTTGCCATGCCAAGCAGAAAACATGACTATAGTCCATTTACTTCCAAGTAGCATCAGCGACAAAACCAATTTTGAATTTGGCAACCGATTGTAATTAGTCGAGCGACCGTTCGGGGACTAGGACCGTACGGTTTTTGGTCGGGTTGGAACAAGCCTATTAATAAGGACACAGCCATTCATTCATAAATAGACGTCAACATTGTGAGGATCAGGGGTGTTTACAATTACTTCATTACATTTTGCAGAAAACATAATGAATGTGAGGGGTTCTTGGCGCCCTGCCAAATGTACGCAAACGACGTCCAGTCGTTGATCAGCGGAAGTTGACAGCCTAAATTTTTTTTCGATTGGTCAATCGACAAAAAAATACAGGCCGCCCTGAAAAGGGTTGTATTGAGTTTGCCGCTGATTTTTGTAGCATGTATAAAATTATATTTGGTATTGAATCATAGATCTCTCCGGGGTGAAGATTATTCATATTGAAGAGGAAAGAAAAATCCAAAATTCTTCACAAATATTTAATATCTTGCTCTACACGTTTCGGTTTCTTAAACATTTTCAATTTAATTTTTTTAGGCGCTGTTTCTCTGACGGTGGGTAATGTATTGAAGTCCTTAAACAACAATTTTAAAATAGCTTACAAATCAGTAAACAATCTACGTAGCTTATTCTCGAGAGTAAAGGATTCAATTAACGTGCTTGACAAAAGTGGGGTGTATTTGTTGTCCTGTAACTCTTGCACAGCTAAATATGCTGGTCAGACAGGACGTAGTTTTAATATTAGAATAAAAGAACATTTAAACTCTCAGAAATCGCCTAATGACAAGAGATCAGCTTTTGGCCTACAATTAAGAGAGAATTTACATAATTTTAATACTAAAGACAACTTTAAAATGCTACATAATGCGAATAAATGCCATAAGCTGAATTTTTAGAAAATATAGAAATAGCCAAATTAGAAATAAATAATCAAATTGAGTGTTTGAACGATCCTGTCAACGCCCACTATAGAGAGGCCGCGAGAATTGTGAACGAGTTTAAGTAGTGAATGTTTGTTTAAATAATAGTACCTCCTTTTGTGCAACCTAGATGTCGCTCTGGTTCGGTATATTTTGTTTTATTTTTAAATGTTTTTTGGGTTTATCCCGTTGATCAATTTTATATAGTTAGTGTGTTCGCCATTGTAAGCTTGTTTGTGTCCTTAATGTAAAGTTTGTGACTATATTATGTAAGTAATACCTAATAATTTTGATTTGAAATTGAGATGATTATATAAATGAACTTTTTAGACAGCTCTTGAAAATGGTTTGAGAAACCGAAACGCGTAGAGCAAGATATTAAATATTTGTGAAGAATTTTGGATTTTTCTTTCCTCTTCAGTATGATGCAGAGTTAAAATTTAAAATTGTGCGCTATGTGTTGTTGTGGTAAACAGGCTTAAGGACTGAGAAGGTATTTTTATAGTATTTGTTCCAACAAGTAGTCTAAGGATAGTTTTTAATCAGAAACAGGGTCGATTAGACGCATATTACGTGTAGAACAGCGACCATGCATCTTACTAGTTATTGAATTTGACAGTTCCGAGACGGGTCTTGTTGGAACAAAGCTAGTGACGCACAAAATTCCGGTTTGAGTACCAAGAACGACGCACTGATAATCAGCAATGTCAAAACTTGATATTATTCACAAAAAATTGAAAAATGATAATTCTCACTAAAGGGAAAATAAAACAGAAATTTGCACTTATAGCTCGTCCCTAAGTAGAGTGTACCTATTCTTAGATGGAGCTAATTTTCTAAATGTACTCTCTGGAGGCTTGGTGGGTTGTTCTGTTTCCGAATTACTATCAGGACCATAATGGAATTCTCTGTGAAGTTTACCTAAAAGATATTGTTGTATAACTAATTGCATACCTTTGGTTGCCACCAATACTTTTAATCACTGTTAAGAAGTTAGGCTAAATAGTTGGTATTAGCAGAAGGGTGTGGCTGAGGATGTAATTTGCAATAAGTGAAGTTATAATAAAAGTATCAATAACAAAATAGTGAGGATGAAAAGAACATTGTGTCAGGTTAGGTGTTTCTATATTCTGAAAGAATATCCTGCAAATCATCAGGATCTTTCATTTTCCTTTATTATTATTATTTTTATTTATTATTTCTACCGACAATGGCGTAAAAATCCTACCGCCGAAAATCGTACCATCTTTGTTAACGCTCGAAACCAATGCAAGCAAACGATAAACCAAAGCAAAGAAGCACACAACCAGAGGATCAGAGACAAACTTCTTGAATGTCCTAGCGGCTCAAAATCATTTTGGTCGGTAGCTAAGGCCGTCAGTCAGAACTTTACCAAGTCAACCATTCCACCTCTAACACGTTCTGATGGCACCATTGCGACCAAAGCACAGGAAAAAGCAAACTTACTGGCGGAACTATTCTCTTCACATTCAACGGTAAATTTTCAGGGAAGTACTCCACCGAACATTACCCCTGTAGGATCGAGAATGCCCGAGATTGTCTTTCGCCACCGCCATGTTAAGCGAATCTTGGGGAGTCTCGACACTAAAAAGGCTTCTGGTCCTGACGATATTCCAGTCATTGTAATTAAGAAATGCGCTGACGAACTGACACCGGTATTTTGTAGGCTTTTTAACTTATCCTACAAAAAAGGAATATTTCCTTCTTGCTGGAAAACTGCGAGAGTCCAGCCCATACCCAAAAAAGGCAAGAAGACCTTGCCAAACAACTATCGTCCAGTCGCATTGCTCTCGGTTATATCAAAAGTTATGGAGAAGGCTATCAACGAAAAATTACTAAAATACCTGGAAGGCTTCAACATTATTAGTGACCGCCAGTATGGATTCCGTAAGTCTAGATCAACAGGAGACCTTCTCGCTTATGTTACTCATGTTTGGAACAACGCAATAGAACACCATGGGGAGTCCCGGGCGGTAGCACTGGACATTTCCAAGGCTTTTGACCGAGTATGGCATGAGGGGCTCCTAACTAAAGTGAGAGCATACGGACTGCCGGTTCAATTTTGTTCATGGCTGTCGAGCTTTCTTAAAGACCGTTCTCTGCGAGTGGCGATGGACGGATTTCTTTCAGACACATTTAACATCAACGCCGGAGTCCCTCAAGGTTCTATATTGTCGCCCACCCTTTTCTTACTATACATTAACGATCTTTTGGAAAAAACTAAAAATCCTATATATAGCTTCGCTGATGACAGCACACTTGTTTCAACTTTTACTTTGGATGCTCGGACATCGGCTGCTAATGCACATCTCTATAGGCAGCAAGAGGTCTCACATCTCAACAAAGACCTGGAAGAAATTTTGTCTTGGGGTGACAGTAACCAAGTAGAATTTAACGCTAAAAAGACCCAGGCGGCAGTTTTTTCTAAAAAAGTTAATGTTGAAGAACCGGATATAGTTATGGCGGGACACTCAATTCCCTTGGCTTCATCAATTCATTTATTGGGCGTTAATCTGGATAGTCATATGTCTTGGCATGGCCACGTTGCGGCCATTGCTAAGGCAGCCTCGCAGAAGCTTGGAGTACTTTTCCGAACAAAGAGCCTCTATACACCCCAACAACTTTTGATGCTCTATAAAGCCCAAATTCGACCATCACTGGAGTACTGTTCGCATATTTGGGGCTCTGCTCCTAAACATACCCTGAGATTGCTAGATTCCATTCAAAGAAGAGCCATTCGCTTGATCGGTGACCATAGTCTGACAAACAACCTGGAAAGCCTTGAACATCGAAGGCAGGTTGGCGACTTGAGCTTATTTTACAAATATTTTCATGGCAAGTGTTCAACTGAGGTTGCCCGCTTAATACCACCCAGAGCGGTGCATGGTAGAAGTACACGACGAGCCACTGCAGCCCACCAGTACGTGGTTCAGCTTAGTGTCCCTCGAACGACACTGTTTCAAAATTCTTTCATCTGGAGAACGTCATCACTCTGGAACGACCTCCCTGAGATCGTCTTCCCCAACGAGTATAGTCTCCAAAGATTCAAGACCAACGTGAATCGTTTCCTGCGCACACGCACCGCTCCTAGAGCGCCATAAAGGATTTATCCTGTAGTGCTGTGCCTTATCATAAAAAAAAAAAAAAAAAAAAAAAAATTCCTTATCATGATTATATTAACATATTTTTCAGTTAGGCCATTGGATGGTGATGATATGGCCTACAAAAAGTCAAAATTTCACAGCTTTGTAAAATCCTTCATTACAAGCACTATAATAAGGATTATATTATAGTTGACTCTTATAGACCATGGTAATATGTATTTTCTGCCTTGCTTGAGTATAATCAATCATAAAGATTACTTATTTATTATTATTGATTAATATTTGCATTGGCTGAAAGTTGTTCCAGTAAAACATAAAACTGTTTTATGGTCCTGTTCATACCGTCGGCTCTCCTACGATAGTCTGCATAAAAAAATAGCTGGTACCTAGGGTTGCCAAGTAAAGTAGGACTCAACATCTTACACACTTGGCATAATGCCAAGTGTGTAAGATGTTGAGTCCTACTTTCTTCTTTTTCGCCGAAATATTCTCCTTTTTCTAGTATTATCATATTGTGATAAAAAAAATCGTTGTCCTACCAATTGAATTGATTTGAAATTTCGCACAGCCACAGCGTGGCGGACTTCCGCGGTTCAGCGTTTCCAACCTGTCACAACCTGCTATTGACCGTTGATTGATAGACAGTTTGACAGAATTGTGTTATTGTGGGATGCCTTGCAATCGTACGTTTTTACTTCACAAGATGATATACTTAAGGTAGTTAAACCTGCCTTGTTAATTAATAATAACGAAATTTCTGAAAATGTTGGAATGAAACCAAGCAACTGTTTTGAATATCTTTAAAATTTTGGAGTCATTTTTTAAAAAACTGTGGGATAGGTCAAATTAATTTTTTTTTTTGGATTTAAGGTTATGGAATTACTGAGAAATTTACCTGAACATGAAATGGTCAATATTGAGTACGACTTCATTACTTTTTTAAGCTATTGTAGAGACAGATGCAAACTTGCTTGGAGCTCAACATCATACTTCTATTAGGTTAAATTAAATGATTTTTTAGCAAATCAATAAAGCATGTAAATATCTAATTAAAAGTGAACTTGTGATTTTCGTTAATCAACCCAAGAAATGCGTCGAATTTTACGAAAAAATTAAACAAAATGCAAAACCGTTATCATTATTTGCAAAATCAGAAAAAAAAAATTCTTATTTACTTAATTAATTACATCTCTAGCTGGAATGGGTTTATTTATTAGGTATTAAGTATATTTTAAAGAGTTAGTAAATTTAAAATGTTAAATAAATGTTATAAGCACTTTAACACCCGGTATAGTCTAGCATTGACAAAAACAGTTCAATGAGTACAAACAATTTATTCAAGAAGTAAACAAACGACACTGACAAAAATTATCAATTTAACGAAGCAAATGTTTGTGTGAATCACACGGACGCTCTTGGCTTCAGGCTCGCCAAAAGTTAAGTGTCCCGCCGGTTCCGCGGCAATCACCCTGCATTCCCGCCAACGGCGCCGGGCTCCAAAATTGCTGACTCTAACACGGCCTGACTGACGGATGCTTCGCTCTCGAAACATGTACCAATTGCAACCATTGCAGCGTCTTTATTGTCTGTAAATTGTAATAAACAACATTTTAGGATTTATCAAAAGGAATTGTACAAACACAGGCATCTTGCTCCATTGCCAATGAATGTACTTCATGAGAGTATGCTGACCTCATGCTTCGAAATATCGTTTCAATCTCGGCTAACATAACAGAATATGCCATGGGAGTATGCTGACCCCATGCTTCGAGATATTGTTTCAATCCCGGAAAACATAAACAAAATATGCCATGGGAGTATGCTGACCCCATGCTTCGAGATATTGTTTCAATCCCGGAAAACATAAACAAAATATGCCATGGGAGTATGCTGACCCCATGCTTCGAGATATTGTTTCAATCCCGGAAAACATAAACAAAATATGCCATGGGAGTATGCTGACCCCATGCTTCGAGATATTGTTTCAATCCCGGAAAACAAACAAAATATGCCATGGGAGTATGCTGACCCCATGCTTCGAGATATTGTTTCAATCCCGGAAAACATAAACAAAATATACCATGGGAGTATGCTGACCCCATGCTTCAGATCTCATTTCAATATTAAAAAACCCATTTACTGGTAAAAAAAAAATCTTACTTTACCTTTGGTTTCAAACAGATTCATTAATTCTTGTAAATCAGTTCCTAACGACCATTCACTCGGCCAAAGTCGTAACTGTTCCTTGGCTGCTTTTATTATTTTGTGTTTGCCTACACCGACTCTTTTTAACTCATACCTGCCTTGTTTGGTAATGCTTACAATTTCATAAGGTCCAATAAATTCAAAATTAGTTTTGCTAACGTGCATTTTGCTCGCCCTATATAACAAAACAAAATCACCGACCGCATACTGCACAGTATCGCGCCTTTTTGTATTCATCTGGCTTATGACATCATCACTTTTAGATTGTAATTTTTCGGCGATTCTTGTCCGGTCCAACTTAAGGTTGCGGACAGGCGTCAAGTCTTGGGATAGGTCAGTGAGAGCTGCCTGTATTAATGGAGTTGTCGCTTCTATGCCAATTAGAGCTTGTAAAGGGGTGCAATTTATTGAGTTTTGAAATGTTGAATTTAAAACCAACTGAATCTTCCATAGAACGTTCGGCCATTCAACCTTAAGCCGCGTTTCAATTCTTATGAAATTCATAATAGTGCGCATATACCGTTCTACTTGTCCATTAGCTCTGTGAATATCAGGTGTAATGAAATGATATTGAATATTAAACTCATCAAAAAATTTACATAAACTAAGGTTGTGAAAATTCGTTCCACTATCCATTACAAATACTTTAGGCGTGCCAAAACACGAAATAAACCTTTCTAGAGCTTGCCGTGTCTCATCCGCCTTTACTGATTTTAAGGGTATCAAGTTACAGTATTTTGTAAAAGCGTCGATTATAACCAACACATACTTAAAATTATCAGCTGTTGATGGTAATGGACCTAAACAATCAAGATGTATTGTATGACAAGGAATTATTGGTTTTGGTGGTGTTAATATCTTACCTTGTAATGGACCTGTTCGGGTCTTTTTAACTGCACAGACAAGGCAGTGCTTTACATAGTTTTTCACAAAATTTCTCAGACGAGGAAACCAAAAATGCATTAGAATTGATCTGATTGTCTTTTCCGTACCTATATGACATTGTTCATCATGAAACAAACGTAAAAGACCTAGCCTACTTTGTCTGGGGACAAAATACCTAAATATTTTTTGATTATTAGGACCATTTTGTTGATGACACAAGAGACCATTTTTTGTAACGTATTGATTTGAATCAAGCTTGCCTTCCTCCAAATCTCTTAACATTTGTTGAATCTCCGCATTCCCTTTCTGCTCAATATGCAACCAAGAACTATGTTTCGATACTCGTAGAACACTTACAGGGTTTCGACTAAGGAAATCCACATGACTTAAAGATGAGCCTTTTCGATATACAATCTCAAAATTAAAATCCTGGAGGTATGTCCACCATCTGGCAATGCGAGGAACAATTTCGCGTTTATTGACAGTCGCCTTAACAGAATTACAGTCAGTTATTATTTTAAATTTGATGCCAACGAGGTATACGCGAAAACGTTTCAGTGAATTTATTATGGCTAGAGTCTCTAACTCATATGAATGATATTTGGCTTCCGTCGTTGAAGTGCGTTTACTAAAGTATGCGACAACTCTGCTTTCCGCATCATATTTTTGAATCAATATAGCTCCGTATCCCACGGAGCTTGCGTCAGTATGTAATTCAGTAGGAAGATCAGGATTAAATACTACCAAAAGTGGTCGTGAAGTAAGACAATTTACAACGTACTTTTTAGCTTCCTCGTGTTCATGGGTCCATAAAAATGGAACATCTTTTTTGGTTAACATGGTCATACACGCCGTTCGAGTTGCGAACTCCGGAACAAATTTTCGGAAATATCCCGCGAGACCCAAAAATTGCCTAACTTGTTTAACGTTGCTTGGTGACGTTATTTTCGTTAAAGCCTCTATTTTTCTCAGCCCTGGTCTAATACCTTCTGCAGAAATTTCCTGACCGAGATAATCAATATTGGTTTGTAAAAAGGAACACTTTGAAATATTTAGGGAAAATCCTGTCGATTTTAGAGCTTCTAAAACTTGCTCTAAATATATCAAACCCTGTGAAACAGTATCCGATGGAATCAGGATATCATCCATATACACTAACGCCACGGTGTGTTTTAAATTTCCCAAGGCTTTGTTAATTGACCTCTGAAATACAGATGGGGCATTTGCCAGTCCAAAAGGCATTCGAAGAAATTCGTAGTGCCCATCCGGAGTAACAAAGGCAGTCTTTTCTATCGAATCAGCATGGATGGGTATCTGATAAAACCCGGAAGCCATATCTAACGAAGTGAAAAATTTACCACATCCTAGACGATCAAGTTGATCATCTATCCGTGGTAAGGGAAATTTGTCCTTGACCGTATGAGCATTAAGTTCTCTAAAATCGCAACACATTCGGTAAGACCCTTCTTTCTTTTTCACCAGCAAAATAGGGCTGGAATAAGGAGAAGTACTTTCCCTTATAATGCCATGATTAAGAAGATCATCAACAATATTTCGTACTTCCGCTCTTTCACTCATTGAGAGTCGATATGGTCGTCGATTTACAATAAAGTTATCAATTAAATTGATTTGCATAAAACAATTGTTTACGGCAGAAACTGAAAACCCTATAGACAACAAATCAGAATATTTTTTAATAACATTACATAAATCATCCCGATATTCTTCAGGAACTTTTAACTGATCTAAATTACTTTCAGAATCTTCTGAAATCCTTAAGACACCCGGTAACTGTCGTTTTATAATACACGTGCCATCACAATCTGTTACAGCAGCAAGCCTACTATCAGCAAATAAATTACAACCTATGATGACATCATACTCTAAATAATGAGATGGCACTAACATAAACATTAACTTCGTGTGCTGACCCGTAATCTCGACATCAGCTTCAAGTTTATATTTTGAAACAAAAGTATCACGAGTTATTCCTGTGATAAAAAATTCTTGTGAAACTAATCTTGATTTAAATTTGTCAGCAAATTTATCCGACATCAAAGACACTTCAGCTCCGGTATCAATTAAACCCATATAGGTTGACTTATCAATGTTTATTTTGGTGGGCACACTGTTTTTCTCGCTTAAAATAAAATTCACATTTCGGCGTTTATCAATCGAATTTTTAAGAAAACAATTTTCAAGTACGTGACCCAACTTAAAACAAAAACTGCATTTGTTATTTTTAGCTGAAACAGTATTATCGGTAAAAGTTTCATTATGGATAGGTTTTATAAAAGAATTAACTCTTACATTTTTATCGGGTTTAAAATTCAGAGAATTGCTATTGCGAGATCGGCAATTTCGCTTAACATGACCTAAGCGACCACATTTAAAACAAGATATTTTAGAATTTGTTAACTCATGACGAATATTTTTTGGAGAAACAATTGTTTCTGAAGTATTAGCATTATTTTCACTAGATACACATTTTGGAATAGTACCTAAATAAGCAATCAAATCCGAAATTGAATTAAAATCTCTCATAGTTACAGATTCTTGGATTTTGTTATCATGAATTCCATAAACAATCAATTCAATTAAATCAGCGGAATTCCAATGAGCACGCAAATTTTTCAATTAAGCAACCTTTTTATGGACATAAGCAATGTACGTATTACACATTGAGCTATTAAAAGTAGAAGCTTCACTCAATAAACGACCAAGAATTTTCTTTTGGGGAAACGATTCTAAAAATTCATTCTTAAAACTGCCCCAGTCTCTAACAGACGGCGACCAATTTTCATACCAAATATGAGCATCCCCTAATAAAAAGCGACCAACTCTTACCAATACCTGCAGATCAGACCAGTCAAATTCCCTTTTTATCTGGGCGACTTGTTGAATCCACACAGTCGAGTCATCAATATCAGGGCGAAAAAGTGGCAAATCCACCTGCTCAGGAGCCGTTCTGCTGCGTTTCAGACTTTCCAACATCTCCGACAATAAAGCTTCCATGACGTTGGTTTTCTTTCTTCCACAAAAAGTATGGAACGAGGGCACAATCGCACTTCTGATTTAAAGAGTTAGTAAATTTAAAATGTTAAATAAATGTTATAAGCACTTTAACACCCGGTATAGTCTAGCATTGACAAAAACAGTTCAATGAGTACAAACAATTTATTCAAGAAGTAAACAAACGACACTGACAAAAATTATCAATTTAACGAAGCAAATGTTTGTGTGAATCACACGGACGCTCTTGGCTTCAGGCTCGCCAAAAGTTAAGTGTCCCGCCGGTTCCGCGGCAATCACCCTGCATTCCCGCCAACGGCGCCGGGCTCCAAAATTGCTGACTCTAACAATATGTTATTATACGGAAACCATAGTTTATGTTCGTTACTTCGTTTGGATTTATTTAATGTATATTTTGTTCTTTTTTCAGTTGTTCAGACAGTTTCAAGCAATACTTATAATATGTACCTATTTGTAAGAAAACGTCAAAAATACCAAAAAACTACTTTTATTGTAAAAAGTTCGTACATAATCTTAAAACAAACCGTCTTATTTCGTTTGCTACGTAAGACTACTCGTTTCCCGTCGTTTCCATATTAACACTTCAAATCTATAACTCTTAGTGGTAACGTAAACATAAAATAATCTTAATGGGCCTGGCTATATATTAAGTAACACTAATCCTTATGGGTCTGAACGAGACCTGTTGACTTATCGAATATCGTGGCTGCGTCATTTCTTACACTCGGCCATCCTGTATATAAGCCTGTCCTCAGGCTTCACAAGGAACTGAAAAGAAAAAAAAAATAAAGATCCGTTGATCTTTTCGTTTTAGAGATCCGTTGATCTCTTCGTGTTAAAGATCCGTTGATCTTTTCTTTTTAGAGATCCGTTGATCTCTTCGTGTTGAAGATCCGTTGATCTCTTCGTGTTAAAGATCCGTTGATCTTTTCGTTTTAGAGATCCGTCGATCTCCTTGTGTTTAAGATCCGTTGATCTTTTCGTTTCAGAGATCCGTTGATCTCTTCGTGTTAAAGATCCGCTGATCTTTTCTTTTTAGAGATCCGTCGATCTCCTTTTGTTTAAGATCCGTTAATCTTTTCGTTTCAGAGATCCGTTAATCGCTTCGTGTTAAAGATCCGTTGATCTTTTCGTTTAAGAGATCTGTTGATCTCTTCGTGTTAAAGATCCGTTGATCTTTTCGTTTTAGAGATCCGTCGATCTTCTTGTGTTTAAGATCCGTTGATCTTTTCGTTTCAGAGATCCGTCGATCTCCTTGTGTTTAAGATCCGTTGATCTTTTCGTTTCAGAGATCCGTTGATCTCTTCGTGTTAAAGATCCGTTGATCTTTTCGTTTAAGAGATCCGTTGATCTCTGCGTGGTAAAGATCCGTTGATCTTCTCTTTTTAGAGATAAGTTGATCTCTTTGTGTTAAAGATTCGTTGATCTTTGCGTTTAAGAGATCCGTTGATCTCTTCGTGTTAAAGATCCGTTGATCTTTTCGTTTTGGAGATCCGTCGATCTCCTTGTGTTTAAGATCCGTTGATCTTTTCGTTTCAGAGATCCGTTGACCTCTTCGTGGTAAAGATCCGTTGATCTTTTCGTTTAGAGATCCGTTGATCTCTGTGTGTTAA
Organism: Polydrusus tereticollis; assembly: GCA_963920685.1. Classification (NCBI taxonomy): domain Eukaryota; kingdom Metazoa; phylum Arthropoda; class Insecta; order Coleoptera; family Curculionidae; genus Polydrusus; species Polydrusus tereticollis. The sequence goes on from OY987328.1 coordinate 143,333,329, forward strand.
AGATCCCTTGATCTTAACAAGCCTTAAGCCATCATCGTCTTGAAAGGTGAGCCAGCGTTTAATGTTGTCAGCAGCGACAACCGTACGTGATACTTTTCGAAGACTTCGTAAATCTTCAACTTCATACCTATCGTTGAACAGAACTCGTGTAATTCGGAACGGTCCTTTAAACTTTGGAAGTAGTTTGCGACTTCCCCCTGAGCGGGCTCGCTTGTTATTTTGAGCATTACCAAATCGCCTTTACTCTACTTAATGGCCTCTCGTCTTGACTTATCGTATCGTGCTTTCTGTTTTTTCTGGTCTTCAGTAATATGTCAGAAATTTTGTGACGTAGGTCTTGCAGGTTCTTTCTATTTAGATCATCTCGGATTTCGTTGACAATACGAGAATCGGCGGCGTGCCTAGAGTTACAACCGATTAATGCTTCCATGGGCGTAGCATTTATTGATTTATTATGAGTAGTATTTATTGCACTTTGCACTTGTTTTACACATTGTCCCATTCGTCAATATCTTTACCGGCAGATGTTGTAGCCAATGAAAGTATTGCTTCATTTCGTTCGTTACATTTCGTGCTTCCAGCATTTTTTTTTTGATTCTCTGCAGTTGTTCGTCTTGCAACTGTGCAGCAGTTATCCATTCTCCTTCCGTGATATCTATAACCAGTGTTTCATACATATTTACAAGATTCCTGCTTAGGGCGTCGACATGTGCCATACGTGATCCTGGTCGGTATTCAATTTCAAAGGAAAATTCTTGGATTTCCAACCACCATCGTCCAATTCTAGGTAAAAGATCTTTCTTTGAAAGGGTTGTTCTTAGAGCGTTACAATCAGTAACCACCTTAAATGGAATTCCTAATAAATACACTCTAAAATATCGTAGAGCTAATACGACTGCCATAGTTTCTAACTCATATGCGTGATATTGTCTTTGATCGTGCGATGTTTGTTTACTAAAGTACGATACCACATGTTGTTTTCCTTCGGCATTAAATTGAAGGAGTATCGCAGCTACGCCTATGGAAGACGCATCTGTGTGTAATTCTGTGCGTAGTGTGTGGTCAAATATAGCAAGAATCGGCTCGTTCGTTAATGTATTTTTTAATTTCTTGAAATGCTCTTTGTTGAGGATTTTCCCATGTCCATCTTACATTTTTTCTTGTAAGACGCGTGATAGGCTCTACAATGGTAGCATAATTTGCAATGAACTTCCTAAAATATCCACATAATCCTAGAAAGTGCCTTATTTGTTTCACGTTAGTAGGAGGTGACATATCTAAAACAGCTTTTACTTTTTCTTTACCCGGTCTTACGCCTTCAGAGTTGATTTCTCGTCCCAAGTACGTAATTTCAGTCTTAAAAAATGAGCATTTACTTATCTTTAAGGTTAAATTGTGTTCTTTAAATTTTGTTAAAACTTGATGCAATCTGTCCAAACCTTCATCAATCGTTAATGACGGAATAATAATGTCGTCAATGTATGGAAACGCTATTGAATTTTTTAGGTTTCCCAATACCGTATTAATAAGTTGTTGAAAAACAGCGGGGCCATTTGTTAGCCCAAAAGGCATCCTCAAAAATTCAAAATGGCCATCTGGCGTAACAAATGCTGTCTTTTCAATGGAATTTTCCGCCATTGGTACTTGATAAAATCCATTTGCTAGATCTAATGAGGTAAAAAATTTATTACCCCCTCCTAAACGGTCTATTTGCTCCTCAATCAACGGTAGAACACTTCTCTTTTTGATGGTAATTGCATTAATGCGCCTATAATCTACGCATGCGCGGTAATCGCCGGTTTTTTTCTTTATTAATACGACTGGACTTGCATATGGGGAGATGGATTCTCTAATAATATTACTTTCTAGTAATTCATTTATCATTTCTCGCAAAATTTCTTTTTCTTTTTCTGGTAACCGATAAGGGTGATAGGTTATCGGTACATCAGTTGTCGTCTTAATTTCCATGGAAACTGTCTTCGTTTTTCCCAAACTCTTCAGAGAAAATGATATGCAATCGACAAATTTGTTTAATAATTCCAAGCACCTAAATTTGTCGTTTTCTGTTAGAGGACCAAAGAAAAGATCGTTTATATTTAGCACATTATTTGTAAAAATATCAACAACATTAACGGATATTTCTTTTAATGTTGGTAAATTTCTAAATGTAACATTATTATTTCGTTTAGTCATCAAAATGTGAGGTTGCTCAATCAAATCACGTCCAATCAATATTTCTTTAGATAAATAGTTATCGTCAACAATTATAGCGTTTACGACACCTGATACCTCTGAAAGTCTTATGGTTAAATGGGCAGTCTGATTTGACAAAAGAGTGTTTCCTGTAAAACCACGAAAAATATTTTCTTGGGTTAAATTAATATTGAGCCCAAATCTCTTTACGGCTGACGTTTTTATGAGGGTTTTAGCACTCCCTGTGTCGATAATGCAACTAGATTTATAACCGTTAACACAAGCCGTCTTAATAAACATATGTTTCACTTCTTGAGTTTTGGGACTGTTCTGCACTAAATTAATGTTTGTAATTTTTGAATGACATTTTTGAACTCGAGGAAGAGTAATTGGGAATAACACTCGCCGACTTTATAAATTGTTTTGCTTCGCTACTAGGCATATTACCTAAAGTATTTAAATAGGCGTAAAGTTTATCAGAGTTTCGTATTTGAGCTGAGCGTATTGTCCGAATAATATTTTCATCACTGATGCCCCCAATTACAGCGTCAATTAGAAATTCTTCAGGAATTTGTATTTTTAAAGCCCGTAATTTGGTTAATTTTTGGAAACAATAATCCGCCAGATTTTGTCCCGGTCTTGCTTCATAATTTGAGGCATCTCTTAATAATTTAGAAAATGGAACAGACTTACGGAAATGCTGCAACATCCCTTGTTTCATTTCACACCACGACACTTCGTTTTTTATTTGTTCGTAATACCACTGGCGTGCGTGTCCCTTAAGCCTACTTGCTATAATCCTAATAATGTACTCATCACTCCACCTATATCGTTCAACTAAAATGTCCACTTTTGCAACCCACATTTCGATAGTAATATCGTTTTTTATCGAGTCAAATATTGGAATTGCTTGTTCGTCACTTAAATACAACGCGGCAACGGACGTTGACGGCATATTTCGAAGTTCGTTAATTTCCTTTTTTAACGACTTTAATTGTTTTTTGAGCTTATCACATTCACTATTAGTACTCGAACTACTCGTATTACTTGACGACCGCTCACGTTGGCGTTTTGTATGGGAAACACGATCACGTTTTCGTTTTGAACTTTTATGTCTCTTCGCGCTTGTTTTCCCCATTTTGTCAGAGCAAAAGAAAGAGAAAAAAAAATGGCACGAGCGTTGGACAGTCTATCCCACTTCTGATTTGTAAGAAAACGTCAAAAATACCAAAAAACTACTTTTATTGTAAAAAGTTCGTACATAATCTTAAAACAAACCGTCTTATTTCGTTTGCTACGTAAGACTACTCGTTTCCCGTCGTTTCCATATTAACACTTCAAATCTATAACTCTTAGTGGTAACGTAAACATAAAATAATCTTAATGGGCCTGGCTATATATTAAGTAACACTAATCCTTATGGGTCTGAACGAGACCTGTTGACTTATCGAATATCGTGGCTGCGTCATTTCTTACATATTATTTTCTGAATTACAATTACATCTTTTACAGTTTCTACAGCTTTATTTTTTACTGGAACAACTTTCAGCCAATGCAAATAATAATAATAATAATAGTAATAAGTTTATTTCAAATAGTTACAATATAATAAACATGTTAATATGTTATTTTTCAATAAACTTATTAACAAATTCCCCAGAAAACGTGCTTGTTAGGGGCAAATCTTATTTATTCAAAAGTATTTAAAATTATGAATATATCTATAAAAAGTTGCAAGTATTTAATAAACTCTACTTTCTTGATGATAAATTATTAAATTTCTGAAAAAGATTAATTATATAATTGATTCACAATAATATTAAATAGCATTAATTAGTTATAGCATTAACAAAAAACGACTGTTGTTCCCTCTTATTTATTTTAGGTTTTATGGATATTGCATTTTTATAACGTGCATCATAGTTATGGTATTTAAATTGTATAAGGTTTTTATGTTTAAAAATATATATTAAAATATTATAAATGACAATTGTCTAACGTTAATCTTTTTTGTTTCTGAATATAATTCTTTTGAAGGATAAAGATAGTCCTTATTAAATATGATTTTAAAAAATATTTTTTGTAATACTTCTAATTTCTTAACCAAAGTTCCGTTTATTCCTCCCCAACCTAAAATTCCGTAATTTAAATGAGTTTTAACTAATGCACAATATAATATTTTTAGATGTTTTATATCCAGAAATTTTTTAACGCTTTTAAAATTGGTAATATACTACTTAATTTTTTAATTAAATATTCTACTTGAAAATTCCAATTTAATTTACTGTCAAAAATTATTCCTAAATATTTTACATTATTAACTTTTAAAATTTGAATATCATCGCTAATATTGATGCTATTCATATTTTGTGGTACATTATTAAGGTTTAAAGTAAAAGGAAGATAATTTGTTTTATTAAAATTAATTGTTAATAAATTATTATCAAACCAATTTTTTATAATTTTAAAATCTTTTTTATTTAAACTGTCCCAATTTGTATCGCTATAAAAAATAGCAGTATCATCTGCAAAACTATGAATTTTCCCATCGCAATTTATACTAAATAAATCATTAATATAAATATTAAAAAATAATGGTCCTAAAATTGTCCCTTGAGAAACACCATATTTAAACACTTTTGAATAGCTTTCTTCTTTATCTATTTTAACATAAGTTGGTCTATCTTTAAGATAGCTTTTAATTAATTCTAATTGCTTTCCTCTAAATTCAATATTTTCAATTTTTTTTATAGTAAACTATGGCTAACCGTATCGAAGGCTTTTGCTAAATCCAGAAAAATACAAATACAAGGTGTTTTATTATCTAATGCATTATATATTTGTTCTGTTAGATAGCAAATAGCATCTTGCGTCGATTTATTTTTTTGAAACCCAAATAATTTTTTAGAAATAAAATTTATTTTTTTTAATTAATTTTCAATTAATTTTTAAAATTTGTTCAAAAACTTTAGCTAATGAAGATATTAATGTTATAGGCCTATAATTACTAATTTTACTTGAATCTCCATATTTAAAAATAGGTTTTATTACACCAATTTTGAAACCTTCTGGATATATGCTTGTTTTAAAAATTTTATTTATAAGAAAAGTTAGTGGCCTAGAAATAGTAGTTTTAATAGATTTTAATATTTCTGTGGTTATACCATCGACCCCAGGCGATTTTTTCAATTTTAAACTATTAATTATAGTTTCAACTTCTTGATGATTAGTTTCTTCTAAATAAAATAAGTCTATATTGTTTATTTTCTTATTTAAAAATGTGTTATTACATTTATAGATTTTATTTGCTAGATTTTTATCAACTTCAGAAAAATAGTCAATAAAGTTATTAGCTTTACGTTTCTTGTCTGTAATTGACTCATTCTAAATTTTAATTTCGCTAATGATGAATAATATATAATATAATAATATGAATCCATAATTAATAAATAATCCTTATAATTATTGCACTCAAGAAAGGCAGAAAATAAATATTACCATGGCCTATACTATAATATAAAAGTGTTTCCTTTCGACTTGCAGGCCTGTTAAGTGGCCCGGTGACGGTCTATATTATTGTCAATGATACTCATTGATGCGGCTCAAAAGGCGATTGAAGCTTAAAAGTATACATATGTCCCTATAGTGTAGATAGTCAAAGTTAAGGCAAAAAAAAATCTGTATTCGAGGCCATTTATACACACTCAAACGCCCACTTCATGTCAAGAGAAACGTTAATGGAGCAACCCTACCTAACCTAACTTTCTGTTCTGTGTGATTAAACCTCCATCAATCGCACTTCAATTTAAACCGTCAATATAATACTGTCTCCCCTTAAGCTGATAAAACTTCCCAATATCGAATGACTTTTCTAACGTCAGTTTCAACAGAAAACGTTTTTTTTCCTTATAAATAAACATGATCCTATTAAAAAAATATATATCTTACCTGAATAAAGGTCTTGAAGAAACTGCTTCAGTTTACCAGGAACTGACATATCTTCATATTTAGGAAAGAGGTACATGTGTCTAAAACTGTCAACGGCGATCAGAGGCAAGTCTTGGTCGCTTTTTCCTAAATGATGTAGAGGGTGAGCAAACTTCTTACCGTCAGCTGTCAAGAAGGTGATAGATTCTAAAAAAACAAAGACATATGTGAGAAATATTCTTCCTTTCTTTACGCATTGTATAGTTATCATCTCTTACGTTTTTCGGATAAAAGTTCATTTTTTACGACATCGTCAAACTTTTTGATGCTCTCCTTATCATCAGGAGAGTGGAATAAAATCAAAAAGGGAAGGCCCTCCTCGGTTAACTCTTCTGCATTTTCAAAAGTAATTTCTCTTATAAGTGGAACACACTTATCCTAAAAAATGTTAATATTTGTGTACTTGTTCAAATATTGAATAAAAAAATGTAGAACTTGTTTAGAGGTTGCAGACAATGTGAAGACTGGTACTTCTTGGATCTAGATTGTCTTTATTTTTTTATGCTTAAAAACGATTAGAGATGCTAGCGAATCAAAACGCGTAACGAAAATAAAATAAAAAAAATGCAAATCCGAAAAGTACCTTTTTCTGGCATATTTCAGCAGTTATCTAAAAGGTAAATTGAGTGATCTCTAGTTTATTTGGCAACTTCACACATCAAGGCAAATTTTAAATTAATAAAAAAAGACTTGTTCTACTGCTCCAGTGCTGGGGGAAATAAAGATTCCATTTGCCAAGGAAGTAAAATACCTGGTTATAACCTTTGACCAAAAACTCACATGGAAAACACACATCGAGAACACCGCCCAAAAGGCATCGACAGCTCTAGGCAGGAGCAGAAGGATATGCGGTAAAAACTGGAGGCTGAATCCCAAAATTACTCTACATACAAGGGAATTAGACCCATGGTAACCCATGCGTCAGTGGTATGATGGCCAAACAGAGCGGAACAATCAGATTATTAAGTGGCATATAAAGACAAACTTGTCTCAGTGTCACAGGAGCTGTGAGCACTACTCCAACCGCAGCGTTGGAACTCTTACTAGACCTACCGCCGCTACACATATTCCTTCAGGGAGAAGCAAGGCCCGTATTAAACAGATTAATTCAAAGACAGCCGCCCATAAGCCAATCGCATGGAGCGGAATGCCAAAGGCTGGAAAGGAATGGGTATGCCACGCGATGCCATGACCACAAAACATAACTTTGATAAGGATCATTACGTAATGATACCAGACAGAGAAGCCTATGAGACCGGACCGCCATTAAGTGCGGTATACAGACGGTTCAACGACTGATGAGGGAGTGGTGCCTGGAATCTATGAGCAAAGATCCAAAATAATGATGCCAGTGAGCTCAATAAAAGAATCCACAATATTTCAATCGAAAGTAGCTACGTCGGAGAAACCCACAGGCGAAAGGAGTCGCTGCATTACCATTTATTTCGACGGTCAGGCAACTCTAAGAGCCCTAAACTCCACGCAGGAATACTAGAAGCTAATGTGGGACTGCGTGCGAGCTCTGAAAGACCTGAGTCAACAAAAGAAGGTAACCCTAATCTGGGTTCCAGGACACAATGGTCATCCGGGAAATGAAAAAGTCGACGAAATAGCGAGACAAGGTTCGTTATTAGCATTCATTGACCAGGAACCGTCCTGTAGCATTACTAAAGCAAGAGTTAAACAAGCCAACAAACAGACAAATCCATAAGAACATGGGAAGCAACACCAGGTCAGAGACAAGCGAAATAGTTCATTAAAAGACTATTGCCTAAACTCACATAGGACCTACTTAACAAGGACAGAAAGTCCATCAGAGCAGTTGTAGGTCTAGTAACAGAACACTGTAGACTCAGTAAACATATGAGCAATATGGGTCTGACAGAAGAAGCCCTATGGCGGTTCTGTCGCACAGGAGACGAGACCCCCATGCATGTCCTGTGCAAATGCAAAGGCTTAGTAAGGACCAGGTTAGTTAGGCGGAAAGCTACACAAAGCAATCGCTGACAAGGCTACTAGGCCTAATCAGGAGGATAAAGCTCTACCAGCAAATACTCTAGAAAAGTAAAAGAGGACCAAAATAGATCTGAAAAGGTTCGCAGGCGGAACCCCGAAAAAAATACTAGTACTGCCATTAATAACTAGACACATTTTATTTGTGAAGCCCTAAACAATAGAAAGAATATTGTAAAAGCAATGAAGTTACTGTTTTCGGATAAAAATATAAATAAAACTGTATTTGAAGAACAAGGTAGAATCGCGTAGTATTTTAAGTTCCAAACAAGAATCTTAATGGTTATAATTATAATTGTGTTCATGATTATGTTGTACTCAGTAACCAGCCTATTAAGATTTATATAGATATTTGTAAAATTTAATGGCAAATAAAGATATTTTGAATTTGATCACTTAACACTGATTAATAACTATTTCATGTGTTCAAAATCTCCAGTAATTTAAAATTTGCGTTGATGCGGCAACTTAACGAATGAACCCGGCAAAATAATTTTCCTCTTTTGCTCTACCTGTGTCCAAACATGCAGCTCATCAAAATTGCTTAAACTACCAGGATATGTCTCATCCAAATCAGTTGACCTGTCTTTGTCTGGCCTAAAGACAATAATGGGGCTGCCAGGCGGATGCATTTGAGCGGAAGCAGTCTCAAAACCGACGTGAAACTGGCAATCTTCCTTAAGATTGGTCGCCACCCGTCTGAATATTTGGTATTCTGGCTGGTCTCTTCGGTCAAAGTATCCTTTGGAGAAAAAAGGTAACTTTAAGAATAGACTTATACGGAGGGTCCGGAACATAGGTCGATTTAAGCAAACTTTTATATCTGTAATACGCCAAAAGAATTGTTTTTCCTAAGTTTCTTGAAAACGTATTAATAGATTTTAATGCTTTTTGATGTACTGGGTAAGGCAACGATTTGTTGGGATTGGGATATTCTGCACATTTAAGAAATGTTTTAAATTGTACAGGGTGCTCTCAAAAAGTAGGGTGTCACAAAGTTACATTTTTTTAAATGGGACACCCTATATTTTAATGGATTTTTGAATTATACGTGTGACTTCATAAGCTTTTCATTACAGGTTTAATAAACGAAAAAGTTATAGTTTTCAAGATGATTAGACTTTTTATGGAAATTTTTCATTTGCAATCATGTATTTAATACTACTTAAATCTTGATTCTGAGCGATTCATAATTTGTATCCTGAATAAAGTAACTCAAAAAAACATACCCACTACACAATATTTGACATATCATTTACTGTGTTACTGTGGGTGTTTTCTCTCCGAGTTCAAAGTCGGCAATCTTCAAATTGAAAAATGTCACTTTTATTAAATGGAATACCCTGTATGTTTTTCTGCCATCTTATAGCTCATTAAAAACTCTTCAACTTTTGTAAAGAATGTCCTATCCCTATTTCTAATAGTTTTCTAAATGTTTTGATTTCGCTGTTGTTTATACAGTAATCTCTTTTAATGATGCTTTTCTTTAAATGAAATGACATGCAGAAACACTTTTAGTATTAAGTTTAAGCCCATTCAAATCACACCAATTAGAAACTTCTTTCAAATCCTCATGTAAATGATCACGGTCGCCGTCAGTCAACATATCCAAGACGATCTTAAAGTCATTTGCAAAAATGAGTGGTTTAGCATGTTTAACCACTCCAGGTAGCCCATTAACTGCTATTATAAATAAGAGGGGACCCAAATGTGGGCCTTGAGGAATATTATTTAGGTATACCTGCTGTTTTGCTTTTTTTCCAATTTGTCAGTTTATCTATTGGTTTTTATTCTTATAGGAAATAATTAAACATTACCTATAGAGATACTTTTCTACATGTCTAAAAAATAAATTTGAAACTTATTTATTCTACCTTAATAAGGCATCGGGAAGTAGTCCAAATATAACATAAATTCTCAAAGAAGTGCAACTAAATATGTCTTGGTTTTGGTAGAGCTCTAATATAACCCTAGACTTTAAAACACAAATATTACCGGAAATTTTCCATTACTAAAGGTCACCTTATCTCCCATTTTTCTATAGCATAATGTAAATAGTGTTAGACTATAGGTACACCAAAAATCATTAAATCAATTCAATAATAAATATACAGGGCGTTCCAATTCTTAAGAAAACATATAGGGGTCTACATCCAAATGAAAATCTAGCTTATCCTAAATAACACCTGACTTCATAAATAAGGTGTAGTTATCATCTTTATGAATATTTATCACAAAAAGCAGGTATTTGTGGAGATAATTTAAATAAAAGTTGGCTTACTTTCGCGAAAAAATAGTTTATGTTATCATGCACTTTTACATAAATACCCTGTAAATAGGTACTTATATTGTGTTTGGTAAATTATAGAAACAAAATAAATTACAGCTTATTAAAGAGAAAGCCCATAATCCTTATTTTGTTAATATCTAGTCATTGTATATATTTCCTCTAAGACTATTAAATTACCTAATAGAGTTTAACTGATTTTAAATTATATCATTCCTGTTCCAAGGAAATTCCAAAGTACAGTAAAATCCAATCTATTTCCAATATAAGATCAATTATTTCAAATCTCTAATGATATGATTTTGGGGATAATGTCGTTTATGTTAACCTCTTGAAGCACATTCAAAATCGATTTGAAAAACTTATTTTGTCAAAACGTAAAGTAAATCTTGAATTTAATAGAAATATAAATCTTAAAATAAAAAATAAAACTAAAAATAATCAAAAATCAATAAAACATAGACATTGCGGCTATTATTTTGGCCCAACAGTACTTTCATCAGAATCAAATCTGAAAAATTTTAAAGGGTACACTCTCTAAAATTCTTCAATATGCCTCTAAAAAATATTTGATTCGTAATACTTTCTATTATTGTTTTAAACTACTTGTATGGATGGAGTCTAATTTTCTCTTAATTTTAGTATAAGATTGTTTATGTAATTCTAGTGCTTGCCTGTTTGTGACCCTATTAATTGTTCATCAAATAAATAAATGAAATTCAGTTCAGTTCATTCATATTCAACAAGAACTAGCATAATTTTCATGTCACCACAAAGAATAAAAATAACTTGAAAAATTTGGTTTACCATAGAGGTTTAATTGCTTTCAATTCTCTACCAGTAGATATAAAAAATATAGGAAACCTTAACAGTTTTAAAATAAAATTTAATGAACATCTTAGGGGATAATGATTCAATTCAATAGATTGTAAATAATGAACGATTTTATTACATGAGTGGGCAATGTTTTGGGAGTGGATATGTGATTTTATATTATACCTGTACATTTTTGACATTATAGTAAAATATTTTTTTTAAGCATACAATGTTTTGGCCAAGTGCTAAATAAAGGATTACCTATTATAATAATTCAATAAAGAGACATTGTAACTCTTACCAATAATAATTCTTTTATCGGACTCCAATTTGCCTAATTCAGACAGCTGTTTAAACTCCTTTACAGGGTCTTCCAACTGTTTTTTAATAAAATTAGTGAATGCCTCTGCAGACCTTTGACCTCTATACTCTCTTTTCGCTGGTTGTCCATTTCTTATCACTTTCAAGGTGGGATACTTGGTTATATGAAATCTAAAAGATAAAACTTATAATAAGTAAAATTGAAAGTACCTAAGTACCTGAATGTAGTAGATGCTTACCTTGTTGCAATGGAGCTTTCTTTATCACAATCAACTTTTCCCATTACTACCCTTCCTGCTTCGGGAAACTCTTTAGCCACTTCCGTGGCTGCTTCATCGAAAACGGGCATCAGTATGTTACTAAACCGACACCAGTCAGCGTAAAAGTTAATAAATACTAATTCATTGGAGGCTAAAAATGTTATTTTTGTAAAAGTTAATTAATTAATTGTTTTGCAAATGAACAAAATACAATGATTAAAAATGGAATACAATACTAACCTATGGTGTTATCAAAAGTTTGCTGTGTTAACTGAACAGCTTCGCTGTCCGTTGGATTGTGAAATATGCATGTTACCTGCAAAATTATATAAATCAGGAATCAGGATACCTACATATAAGTTTAAGGTTATGAGAAAAATACAAAAAATTAAAAGAACCAAGCAGTTGTATTTTACAAAACGAAGTAAACTGCATTGTATAATCAAGTGATAATAATTATAGTAGTTTAATATACTAGTTTTGCGTAAAAAACACCTTCGTGGCAAAATTTCGGGGATATGTACTTACCGTTAAAACGAGAAAAAAATATACTTTACATACATCTATGTCAACCATAATATTTTTTATATAATACACTAATTTACAAAATATTTAGAAAACTAGGAAAAATACCCGTGTGCCGACTGAATGCTGGTAAAATTGGATTTTCATGAAAAATCCGTATTAACATAGCAAACGTCAAAAAATTTTCAAGGTAAATGTCAAGGAAGCGAACTGTTGGCAGCGCCATCCAGTGAAGATATGTTTAAGATAATATTATGCGGTTTATAACTTTCTAATAATTCAAAATATTTAAACTCCCCATCCTAAATTACAACCGATTTTGCCGACGTTTAATTATTAGTATGCAGTATGGGGCGAATGAACTACTTTTTCACATAAATAATAAATAGTTGTAGGATTTTACTTGATTTCTGTGATTTTACTGCCCAATGAAATTAAGTACTCAACGCACAGAACTCCGTTTAACTTTCAGCCTTTCATCTCATTTGACACATATTGCGTCAACCAAAATGTCCTTTATACAGTCCTGAGGATGACATACTAGGTGTCGAAACGTCGGCTATTGAACTTAACGAAGTATACAAGACAGGGGGTGTCTAAAAGTTCGGTACAGGATGCTAAGAATTTGTTCTAAAGGCTAAAATATGACGATCTAGTCCAACTTACCATACTTAGTCCAAAAGTTGATTTTCCGCAATACAGGTTTTAAGCTTTGTTTTTGGTACCTACACTGTATAAAACTTTGGTAAATATTCAAAATACTGGAACGTAGACCATAATTTGAGAAAAAAAATAAAAAATTCTCTCACAAGTACGAAATTTTTAGGGGTCCCGTAAAGTACAGGTATGACGGAGTTAACAATTTTTAAAATTTTACTGGAATGAGCAAGTTGAATACAATTAAAAGATAAACGCGCGACCAGTTTTAGTCCGCAACAAAACATTTAAGTTCATCATGTCACAGGCTAATAATATGTATAATATGCATATGCGATAGTATCGACAAGAAACTTTCTTCCGTTTCTTTGTCTTACACCATACAAAGATTGATGTGATTTGTTTAGTCATTTAATTGCACATCAAATTTTACTGTACCTATGTTGTCACTACTCCTTAAAATTATTAATTTGGGTAATCGACCATAAAGTAGCGTTGAATAATGTAAAATCATTGTAGTGTGTAAATAGGCCTCACCTAGATGTCCAAGACGCATCTCAGAAATTGTCGAAGAAGACAAAGAATTTGTCAATTTGTGTGTATAATAGGCGATAAACAGATTAAATACATAAAACAAACTTTTTACAAATAAAACGTTTATTAAGAATATAAAGCCTTTTTAATACTCTCCTGGTCGAACCCAGTTAAAAATGTTTTAAAAAAATAAATAGACACCAATAAAAATATTATAGATCTATCAGTAAAATATAAAATTTTCCTTAATTCTAAAATAAAATGGAAAATTAACAAAACGACACAGTGATAGTGTTCCAAAATTTCAATTACATTCATTCATTCATCACAAATAAAAACGCAATCCTCACATAATAGAAGAAATCTACACAGCGCGCAGCGTGTCCATATAAGTTGTAGATATTGGAAATTTTCTTTATTTTTAATATGACGAAAAAAGTTCTGCTTCATGAAAAAATAGTATTTTAATATCAAAACTAACGATATTATGTACAGGGTTTTTAGAGATATTTTGTGAAATATATATCTACAGTTTTCTATATATTTTCTATCAAACATATATATTCTATCAAACAGAGCGGGGGGCGTAATGTACTACCCCCAGGCCCGAGTCTCTCTCTTAGGCCCTGCATTCTAGACTTATTAAACTAGAATATATACAGCCTTTTGAAAATTTGATAGCTTATATTTTAAAAAGGTAAATTTCGGATCTTGTTTTTTTTTTTTTCATTTCCTGGTGGTTCAGATAAAACCCCTAAACTAAAACAAGTAGCGAAAAAATCTTTTTTAAGTCCTGGCATGGAAAATTAAAACAAGACAATATTCAAGAAAGTATATATATATTAATAATTTAACAAACGCTCTGGAACTAAAAGCTTTCCACAGGTCGGGGTTTGTGTTCGTCGCGCCTAGTAAAAATCAACAGAGCCAGAGCTGGACATGATTTTACAAATTTGTGTTGATTAATGATTTGGTGGGCCATACAATAGGGTTCGATACTGTCATTGTTTTTTTTAACATTCTTTCCTTTTATGAAACTAAATGCAAAATAAAACTGTTATCACACACTGACACGCGACACACCGTTTTATTTAGCGTTATTTCCTTGTCTGCCCTACTGGTCATAAGTTAATTCGTATTAGGTGAACACAACGGCGGGCTTTTGATATTTTGCAAAGCGGATGTGTTGTTTTTATTTTGTTTGGTTGATGGATCAAGAAATTGTTCGGGTTGTCGAGTTCTTTTGTTTTACACATTTTGATGTTAAACATGTGTTTTAAACATGTTTAAATCAAGTTCTAGTGTTTTATAAAAACTATCTCAAAGATTAAAAAAAAAACAACGTGTTTTTTCCAACCCTGAAAAGTCTAACAAAACCTCGCGATTTTAGTCGTGCTGTAAAAAAATTATATATAGTGCGCGCTAGTCCTTAGGCTTAAGCCTAATTAAATCAAAATCCCATTTAAATAATTTAGGTTACTTATGTTTTTATTTTAATATACAGGATTTAATACATGCTTATAAATCAATGTTACATTATATTTTTTGTTCCTACTAGGACTTTAAACGGCCTTTTTTAATGGCATATTTAATGGTACCCTGTATATTAAAATATTTTAATGATAACTTGTATTCACCTATTTTTAGTAGTCCTGAATCATATTTACTGATTTTGTCCCAAAATAAAATTAAAAGTGGTTTCTTTATTAATGCAAATTTGGGTGCTTACATTTTTTTGCTGCCCTCTACCAGCAAACTCCTTGTCTGTAGGAGTTATTATTGCCATACCTTACCGTAAGTTTTAATATTTCAGTAATATTTTCGTAAAAATAAAAATGAGAAAAATGTCCTTATATCTAAAACTTCTTTGGACACACTGGATATAGCAGTCAAAACGTTTTGTTTCTGAGGCTCCGATATATATAAAAAAAAAATCAAAATATCTCTTCTAAACTGATGACAAATGTACCTGGAAGATCACTCACATAAAAAATCATAATCATCTTACATAGGCTTCCCTGTAATATCGTCACAAAGCGCTGACAATGCTTGACACTCTTCATTCTTCTGTCTCAGTGCTGTTTCAAGGGATGAACACTTAATTTCCAATCTTTTAGCCTGAGCTTGTAATTTGGCAATATCTTGTCTATATTTTTCTTTTTCTTGCGCCATCTGTTCGTTAATTCTAAAATGAATTATAGACTTACTAAATTTATCCAAATTCCTTCAGAACTAAATAAGCATAAGTTAAAAGTACCCTAATACCAATACATAGGAGTGGTTATGCATAATTTAAGATTAACTTAAACTAAAGTAGTGTATAAACGCTCTTATGTCATGTAATGTCCTTTAACTTGCACTAAAAAATTTAAATTGATTTTCATAAACCCACCTTTAAAACCAAACTATTAAATTTAATCACTTACTTTGTCAATTTTTCTGAAAATTGTTTGTTTACAACCAAACATTTAGCTTCATATTTGGTTAACTGATCTTCTGCACACTGTAAGTTTTTCCTTAGAATTTCTTCATTTTCCTTATATACCCCAATCACAACTTTAGTTTTTTCATATTTTCTAAAAATATCATTCAATGCAATTAAATAACTCTTTAAATATAAATTAATAACATCCTATAATATGTATATCTTGATAAGAAGAAACTTACTCAAAAACATCAGCAAAGGCCATTTCTAAGTTAGTAAATCCCTTGGCATTTCGCTTTTCTTCTTCTTTTAATCTTTTTAGTTCTTCACATTGATTGGCTATAATTTCTTCTCTATCAACAAGTGCTTTCCTAAAGAAAATGTGTATTTTATGTGTGAAAGATTAGAAGAAGTAGTCTTATAATTAAATTACAAAAAAAAGTATATAAGACACATTGCTGATGAGAAAATTAATTAAAATTACCTATGTCAGCAGCAAAAAAAAGTACTAAACGAATACCATTTGCAAATACATCAAAATACCTTGTTATTACTCTTAAAGCTAGTGTAAGCTGAAAAGTCCATATTAAAAGGAAAGAGAAGAATAAAATATAGAAAAATGTATTTGCTGTCGTTTGCAAAAATGTAAACCTGTATTATAGAAAGATACCAAAACATTATCTTTATCCCACTTACCTTAATTTTATGATGGTATCGCGTTCACTCTCGATATCCAACGCGCAAGTTAAAATGTACTTGTCTTTTCGCATATTTTCAGTTCTAACTGTGCTTATTTCCGATTGTAGTTTATCCACCTGTTTCTTTAAGTCTTCGCTCTTGGTTTTGTATTCATTTAACTGCTTTTCATATTTCGCTCGTTCTGCTGCTTTACTTGTATCATCTATAGCTACTGGCCTATCAGTAACTTGCGTTTCGTTGCGTAAAGACCTAGTACTTGGTTGACATTCCGGTTTATTATATATATTCTCATTGGTGACATTTTCAATCGCCACTTCCTTGGCTACTACAGCTTTATCAGTCTTTGCAAAAGTTGGCTCATTGTTATCATTTACCTGAGCTATATTATTTGATGAATTATTTTCGACGATTGGTTCCTTTAGCTCTTTCTCATTCGTCTTTAAATTAATTCCAGCAAAGGGCTGTTCGAGTGTGCCTGCCGTTTCAACTTGTTCAAATTTCCCACCAACTGCATTAGCATTACAAATATTTCCGGAGACTCTAACTTTTATAATATGTCCTGGGACTGGCTGATCACCATTAACAGGTTCTTTTATAGCTGGTTCAGATGTATTTGCATTATCATTTTCTTCTGTGTTTATTATAGCATTCTGTGTAGCATTTTCATTTAATTTTAAAGCATCAGATTTTGCTGTGCACTCGCGCTCAAAGTCCTCACATTCTTGTGTATCTTGTCTTATTATTCCCTTAATATCCTTGTCATCGCTGATGTCTTCTTTACACCTTTCATTTTCCTTATTTACATCGCCATTAGTGTTGAGATCCGATCCAGTAGCATCAGGTACTTTTTGAGCATTTTCGTTACATTCTCGCTCCAACGTTTCAAATTCTCGAGTATCTTGCCTTTGGAACACTTTACTATAATCTTCTCCAACTGTGTCCATTTCTCCTTCAGCTATTTTGTTTATTACGGCATCAAGATCGTCAACCGCTTGCTTGACACAACTCTTAATATTTTGCGTGGTCTCATACTGCCTCTCGAGATTTTCGAATTCCTCAGTTTCTTTTCTTTCTAGAGATTTATCACTATTCAGTTTTTCCGTTTTTTCGTCACATTTCAAAACTCCCTTATCTTCCGTGACAGGTCTTTCTACAACGGTTTCAAGAGTTACGTTTTGCTCATCCTGACTTAAATCACCAGACGTATCAGTAGACTTTGTGTCATCCACAATAGCTGACGCTTCAACATCAATAGTTTGATTTAAACTTTGAGCAAGGGCCTCCATTACTCTGCTTGATTCAGCAGCCTGTTCGTCTGTAAGAAACGTTGAATTTACATCTTTAGAACCGTCAGCTTTAACGGAACCAATAATGTCTTTTAAAGACACGGAATGACCCTCGACATTAGGAATGTCACTAGAAATAAAAATATGTTCTGATTTTGTTCCTTCTTGTTCAAGATTTTGAACAGTTTGCCCTGCATTAACATCAGAAGCAATAATATTATCACTTTGGAACTGATCAACCTTAGATTGTACTGGTGTCTCAAAGGTTTTATTAAGTTCTACGTTTTCATTAGAATTCTTAGAGTCTGAACTAATGATTGGGTTAGAGTTAATTATAATCTGTGTTTCCTCTTGTGTAGAACAAGCTTCATAAGTTGTGTCCAGTTTTGAAGATTCCTGATCGGTTTTAGAAAGGTTAGTCTCAGTTTTTACAGTAGCTGTAGATTGTGTTGCAATGTCATCATGAGGTTTCATTTGATTATCTGGTAACTGTTCAGCCCTAGATTCTAAAGTGGTTAAAGGTGTCTCAAAGGTTGTATTAAGTTCGACGTTATCACTAGAACTGTTGGAGGCTGACAATGTGATTTGGTTAGAATTATTTACAATATGTGTTTCCCCTTGTGTAGGACAAGCTTCATAAGTTGTGTCCAGTTTTGAAGATTCCTGATGGCTTTTAGAGAGATTAGTCTCAGTGTTTACAGTACCTATAGATTGTGTTGCAATGTCATCATGAGGTTTCATTTGATTATCTGGCAACTGATCAGTCCTAGATTCTAAAGTGGTTAATGGTGTCTCAAAGGTTTTATTAAGTCCTACGTTATCACTAGAATTATTGGAGTCTGAGGAGGGAATTTGGTTAGAATTATTTACAATCTGTGTTTCCTCTTGTGTGGGACAAGCTTCATAGGTTGTGTCCAGTTTTGAAGATTCCTGATCGCTTTTAGAAAGGTTAGTCTCAGTTTTTCCCATATCTGTAGATGGTAGTACTATATCTATATTGGCAACATTATCATGAAAAGTATTAATTTGATCATTTGGCAACCGATCAAACTTAGATTCTAAATTGGTTAATGGTGTCTCCTCGGGTGTCTCAAAGGTTTTATTAAATTCTACATCCTTAGAGTCTGAAGTGGTGATTTGATTACAATTATTTACAATCTGTGTTTCCTCTTGTCTGGGGCAAGCTTCATGAGTTGTGTCCACTTTTGAAGATTCCTGATCGCTTTTAGAAAGGTTAGTCTCAGTTTTTCCCGTATCTGTAGATGGTAGTACTATATCTATATTGGCAACATTATCATGAAAAGTATTAATTTGATCATTTGGCAACCGATCAAACTTAGATTCTAAATTGGTTAATGGTGTCTCAAAGGTTTTATTAAGTTCTACATCCTTAGAGTCTGAAGTGGTGATTTGAATAAAATTATTTACAATCTGTGTTTCCACTTGCATAGGACAACCTTCAAATGTTGTGTCTAATTTTGAAGGTTCCTTCTGATCGCTTTTAGAAAGGTTGGTCTCAGTTTTTCCAGCACCTGTATATGGTAGTACTATATCTATATTAGCAACATGAGAAGTATTAATTTGATCATGTGGCAACCGATCAATCTTTGATTCTGAATTGGTTAATGGTGTCTCAAAGGTTTTATTAAGTTCTACATTCTTAGAGTATGAAGTGGTGATTTGATCAGAATTATTTACAATCTGTGTTTCCTCTTGCATAGGACGACCTTCAAATGTTGTGTCTAATTTTGAAGGTTCCTCCTGATCACTTTGGGAAAGGTTAGTCTCAGTTTTTATAATACCGGTAGATTGTGCCTCAAGTATTTGATTTGCATTATTTTCAGTAACAGTTTCATGCCCTTCATTTACAAATACATCTTCTGACATATTGTCTTCTACTTTCAGAATCTCTAAATTTTCCTCAATCTTTAAATTTTCTAAACTATCTACCATTTCTTGGTAATTTCCAGATTTGTTCTCTAATGCTGGAATATTTTCTTTCAGATTTGGCAACTCTAAACTATCTACCATAGTGTCCAATTGCTCATGTTCACGTTCTGTGTGTTGTAGTTCAAGTTTAATAAGAGGTTCTTTAACATTTTCTATAGTAGAATTCTGTTGGTTAAAACCATCAAAGCTGTTTTCCAAACTGTCTGCCATTAAGGTGCCCTCAGCTAACTCATTGGTATTAGCTGTGTCAGGATTTCTGACCTGTTTTTTGGAGTAATGAAACTCAATGTCCTCTTCCGATGATGTCTTATCCATTGCATTGAACCCATCAATATGGGAAAGATTTTCTAAGGCCTCTGCATAGGACATATCAGCCGTATCATTTAAATTTCCTTGTTCTTCTCCAGCGTTGTCTAAAAAATATCAATTTATTAAAAATAAAAATTTGAAAAATTCCTAAAAGCCATATAAAATTAAAAATTGGGTTTTACCTTTTAATTCTGGAATAAGCCAAGATATGCGAGTTCCATGAATATCTCTGTTATGCGTTTTTAAGTATTCAGAATTATTTTCTAAAGTCTTATTTCTTGGACATACATAGCTGGTTAAAGACGTCTCAGCA
This sequence comes from Polydrusus tereticollis, assembly GCA_963920685.1. Classification (NCBI taxonomy): domain Eukaryota; kingdom Metazoa; phylum Arthropoda; class Insecta; order Coleoptera; family Curculionidae; genus Polydrusus; species Polydrusus tereticollis. The sequence goes on from OY987328.1 coordinate 143,353,904, forward strand.
TCCTCAAAAACTTCGTCTTCATCAATTACATCGGGGTTTTTTATCGTTGGTTTGGGTGGCGGGCAAGGGCTAAAAGGGTGGGTAAACTGTTTTCATGCCACAAATAATAATTATAGAAGCCCAAGAACTACCCAATTAAAAAAAAATTAATTACCTGAATGGAGCAAGGGGATCAAATTCTTTTAACACTGATCTTCTAGGCTTTTGACTGGACGGTGCAACTAAAAATATCTTTGTGTTAACATAAACAATAAGCTAAAAAAAAACTGTGAAGCAAATTTTCACAATTATATTGATTACGATTTTACTTGACAAATATTGATTTCAAATTAATAGAACGAAAATAAAGGGTTATTCCCTCCTAACCAATTTTAAATCGAAAAGTTCATAGTACCCAGAGCTGTCGGTAATTGAATAAAAATAATTCAAAACTCGTATTCAATTACTTTTTGGAAATGATAATACTGGTCAACACATAATTTGGTGACGGCAATTTATTACTGTTTCTTAGTAATTTGGGTCTGCTAAACCTAAAAATAACCTCAGATTTGCTCCATCAGATCGTTTTCAAAAACTGGGGCCATAAGCTATATTTTCGAAATTAGGGTATTTTAATATTATGTAATATAATTATAATTAAAAATAATATAATTATATATGTATTACTGCTACCACCAAAAAAACAACTCAGGAATGGAAGAAAAATGTTTATTGTACACCACAAAAAATACAAAAATCATCTGTCAATAACATTAACAATATTAACTTAAGTTATTAATTTAAATTAACCTAAACTAATAAATAAAAATGAGCTAATCTGCATCACCCAAAAACTTACTTTTATAAGATTTTCTCGCATGAGATTGAAAAGGAGTCTCGTTGAAGACTTCAGCAGTAATCGGCCATCATGTGAATGACCCATCTACCCTGATATCTCTTTCCATAGTTTTCATATCCTGGTGGAATCATTCCCTCTGTTCTTCACTAAGGTCGCCAAGAATTTCTGGGAATCGTTCCAAGTGGCTGTGGAGATGAATTTTAATGCTCATATTACACCCGTGTTGGTTAAAGTTATTGAGCATATCTTCCAGTCTTCCACTATCTTTCGGTAATTTTCCGATTTCGTGTTTCCGAGAAAATTTTGCACAACTTTAACAAAAGAGCACCATCTATTAAATTCAGTTTCGGTCATCGATTCTGTAAAATGTGAATCTTTTATCAGTTCTCTGATCTGAGGTCCATCAAATATTCCGGCTTTCAATTTCTCCTTGCTGAGTGCAGGAAATTTACTGGACAAGTATTCAAAACACGCACCATTCTGGTCTAAGGCGTTTACAAATTGTTTCATTAGTCCTAGTTTAATATGCAAGGAAGAAAATATGATTTTTTCCGTTGAACCAACGCTCCTATTAATTACGTTAGCTTCTCCTTGTACTAAAGCATCTCTACAAGGCCACTCTCTTCTAATCCAGTGTTGATCCTTAGCCCTGCTATCCCAAAGACACAGGAAACAAGGATATTTTGTATAACCACCTTGCTGTCCCAGAAGAAAGTTCACCATTTTTAAGTCAACGCAGATTACCCACTGATGTTCGTCATATTTAATTTTTTTAAGCACTAACGATATTGTTTTATATTCTTCTTTTAATTTTGTACAATGCCCAATTGGAATATGTACTTCCATATATGTTACCGTTATGTAGAAGGACATACTTTAAACTTCGTTTGGAACTGTCGATAAGAAGACGCCAATGGTCTGGTGTGTACTCTGTTATATCTATTTTCTCTAACAGACCTTTAATATCTGGATAAAGACGATTCTTTTCATTTAGTCTGGAGGCAAGTAACTCGGCAGACCTTTTTGGGAGGTTTAAATCTCTAACAAAGTCACTTAGCTCCTCCTGAGTAAAGCGTTCGGGACTTGTTAAATCTTCTGCAAAATCGCTGTCCTCTTTTTCAAATCGGTCACTCTGCAGCTCGTCAGATGACGTTTCGGCTGTATTCTCTGGTAACGTAGGCAGGCTGCTATGTTGAAATTGGTATTTCTCCAGAATGCTGAACAGGTCTTCTTGCTGACTCTAGGTGAGGATAGTTCCACTTATGCCGATTGTTACGAATAATGCCTTTTATCTTTACAAAACAAAAATAACAATCGTCAAAGTGGCTTTTTTGTTCCCTCCATACCATCGGAACACCAAACTTTAAACACTTTCTTTGTCTTTTTGTCCATTGTCGCAGGTGTTACAACATGCGGAGCCCAGGTCTCCTAAGTGAACACCAAAATAGGCCAAATAAGCTTTTCTCACAAAGTCACAATTGTCACAAATCACTCTTCCTTTCTTTTAAAATGTACTCGCCACATATGTAGCAAAAAACGTTCGTATGGTTTACGCAACTACGCCTACTTGTAGAAGCCATGTTTAAATACGATTTTTCAAACAACACACTCTTGCAATGAAGCTCAAGTTTCAACTAAATGCATGCAGGCAATATTCCGCATAATATAATCCCCATGTTATGGGGATTATATAGGTACTAATACCCTAGGACACAAGCCAAGTTAAACAAAAATTTTTTTTTGTTGGGCTGTGTAATTAATTGTAGTTGATTTTTCCACTACTAGGATTAAGTAATTGTAATTGGTAATTGGTTTTTAAAAATCTAAGGAACCTACCTACTTAATGTGATTACTCAAAAAGTAATTTGATTACTCAAAAAGTAATTGAATTCCTTGCAAATAATCCTAAGTAAAAGTAATTGAATTACTATATTACATAAAGTAATTAAATTACTCCCAAATAATTCAATTACGTAAACAGTAGTTGGAATTTTTAAGATTGTATAATTTTTTAGTTTAAAATCTGTGAAGCAGTTCGAGACTTATTAAACCAAATTTTTGCATACATTATTATAATATAAAAACCTCGATAAAAACACACATTTTGAGTATAAAATTATTTTTTAACCAGTACCTATCCTTATGTTACACCTCTATAAAAATGTTCAGACTTTTTTCAAAACTGTTACATATTTTACAAGAAAGTTTGACCTGCTCTCCAGAAGGGGCATGTAAAATAGGGGATGAATAACGCTGGAAGTCCTGTTCTCCTGATATTTTTTCGTCTTAACCTACCACTCGCCCTAAGGATGATCTTTTGGTCAAATAGGAATATTAATCAAATATAAAAGGTTAATAGGACTTCTAGAATTCCTCTTTATTATAGGTACCTACCACTAAATCGAAAATAAAAAAACGCTATCTTTCATTTTTGTCCTAAAATGTATCATATAAAATAAAAACATTTTTATCACATACTCCGAGGTTAACAAAAGTAAAATTATAATATTATAAGCCCCAATAAAAATATTAGCACTGAGTACCTATATATCAAAAACCAAGCATCATGTTATTTAAGTATATGAACTTTTCAACTTGATATTGGTCTAAAAACCACTCATTAAAATAAGTATCTACAAAACAATAAGCATCGCCCTATATATTAGTGTAGGTATAATATATAAATTCTCAATTTGCAACTTGCTTTTTTTACTAAAATCTTCAGTAATACTTTCAAAAAACAAACAACAAACTTACCAACCAATTTACTAGCCCTCTCATTGTTATCTGCTTGTTGAGACTCATTCTGAAACAAAATTATCAACTTTAGAATATTAATTTTAGCAAAATATTTTAATCTTATCTTTTAAATGATTAAACCTCATCTAAATGTATAGCATTCTTAAGCGGCCAAATTAAATATATTATTTATTACATGACTTAATGTTTATCCTACCAACATAAACATAAAATTTGTTTATTTTAATTAAAATTTCCTTTGAAGCGGAGTTAGTATGCAGTTCTTGAGATATATATTTAAGCATGTCTGTGTGTATTCAAAACTATCATAACCCACAAAGAAACAGCACTTTAGGTGTATTTATTTTTTAAAAAATATCAGTTTGCAGCAAAAATAACATTAAATTTTATTTTTACCATTTTAACAAAGAAATAACTTATAAATAATAATTAATTATGGGTTTTGGAGCACTAATCCTGTAAAACAATTTTAAAATGAGCATGAATAAAAATAAATAATATACCTTGATATATTTTTTAAAAACACTGGTCACAAAATTCATAATGAACTAGAAAACGCGACACAAATTACTGTATTGGCCTAGAAAGTAGCAAACTAACGCTAAAAATATCTAGCTCTAGACCTTAGCAATGAAACATTAACTGCGTGCCAATAATTTTTTAAAATTTTCACCATTTACAAAAAAAATATCACATTTTCCACAAAAACTTTAATTCACTTCTAAACAATACCCATACACTGACAGCAAGCTTTTCTTAGAGATTTAAAAATAAAAAATAGAAGAGAGCAGGAAATATACAAATTTCAAATGAATGAATGTTCTATTTATAGGTAAAAATCTGGAAGGCGCAATAAAATATTGTGAGGGAGTCGGGTTTACGAACCGTGCCAAAATCTTTGAAACGGGTTGCGCCTGTACAGGTTTAGCAAATGGTTATTGTTATTACCATAGACATCGATGCCTATGGTTCTTACAATCAGCCGCTTTAAAGAAAGGAGAACATAATGAACCAGTTAGGTATAAATTGCAGAAAAAAATACATCAGCAGGGTATTCTTGGACTTTACCCCAAAACCTCTTGTAAGCTGGTATTTGCTCAATTAGGGATATTATATTTGCAGTTCCATTATTATACTTCTCGGAATTAGGCATATTTGTTAAAATATACTTGTATGCAGAGGAGCAGAGGGCATGGGTTATCACTTCCAGAAATAGAACTGACTTGAGTACTCCACATCATATATACCTCATTATTTAAAAGGGATCCTTATTTATATAATAGGTGGGTAAGTCAGGTAAGTGATTTATGAAACTTTGGATTTTTAGTTTGGCATTGCTTTGAGATTTTGTCGGAATACCTATAGCTATGATTATAATGAAATACGTTTTTCTACACAGGAAGCTCAGTAACAGCAATTTCACAAAAAATGTGGTTTTTTCCAACATTTTCGGTTAAGTATAACAGAACTAATGTAATTTTAAGCTACTTATTATCAAATCAAATCAAATCCTTTATTCAAGTAATTGACTACAATGAATAATCATTCCTTACGTCAACAGATGTTTTAAAATCACAATACAGATAAAATAAAATAATTGTTTAAAATCTTATACTAAACACAAGGAAAATTTCAATTAACACAGCTATACAATATACAACATATTAAAATTTAGTAATAAAAATATCAGTCTCAGTGTTTACTTTTACAGCACACAAAAATAAAATGATCACTAGCATTTAGGTGTTCAAGAGGACACACTGCAGTTTCCACGCAAAATGAGGAAACAAACAATTAGATTAAATTATGTTAAAATATGTGACTCAGAAAGTAATCTATTTTATAGAAGGCATTCTGGGTCAGAATCTTTTTGACAGCACCCATAAACTGTCTCTCTGGCAAATCTTTAATACGGATGGGAAGTTTGTTATAAAATACAGGACCATAGTAGTTGGTTGCTGTGCGTGATTTTTCCAATTGAAGATATTCCACCCCCTTATAAGATGTCCCTGTGTTTGTTCTGTACTTAGTACAAAGACTGAAGATTTATGTTTTGTATGAATTTATTATTAAACATTAACAAGTAACATTTTCTTTAACATTTTGTAACGTGAAGTTGAATTTATTGTAGAAAAATTTATTATTATTTTTAGTGACGTTTTAGTGATAGTAGATATCTTGATATTTTCTTCTTCCAGCGATGTCATCGCTTTTGACGGATAATTATTAAGGTTGTCGAAACCTAATAATTAAGGTTGTCGGAACATACTGCCCGCCTTGAAATCCATAGGGTTTCAAATGTCTCTAGTCATCATTAGGTAGGATGCACAGTTTTGCAACGGGTCGCTTGAAGATAGACGTTGCAGTTTTAATAGTAGCAGCTCTAATTACACCATCAGTACCAGGATGAACTTCGTGAACTACAGCCAATTGCCATTTGAGTGGTGGTAGCCCATCTTCCTTTACCAACACAACGCAACCAGGTTTTAATAGACTGGGAAATCTTTGCTTCCATTTAGTTCGCTGTTGCAATTCGGAAATATACTCCTTTGACCAACGTGCCCAAAAATGTTGCACCATCCTTTGTAGCCTCTTGAACTTTGAGAGTCGGTTTTCAGGAATGTGAACGTAGTCTTCATCCGGGATAGTGGGCAGGCGTTGTCCAATCAAGAAATGTGCGGGGGTTAAAGGTTGAGGATCTGAAGGATCATGACTAAGAGGAGAGATAGGTCTCGAATTTAAGATAGCTTCGATTTGTGAGAGGACTGTATAATATTCTTCAAAAGTAAGTGAATTCGTACCGATTACTCTTTTGAGATGAAACTTTGTAGATTTAACTCCAGCTTCCCAGAGGCCTCCAAAATGTGGAGCTCTAGGTGGAATGAGGTGCCACTTAACACCGTCACAGCTGAGTCGTGAATGAATTTCATCTTTATTTTTAAGCAAAAGTCTTTCAATTTCATTTTTTGCTCCAACTAAATTAGTTCCGTGATCTGAATATATGTCAGAACTTATTCCGCGCCTAGAAAAGAATCGCCTTAATGCAGCAAAAAATGAATTGGTTGACAAATCTCCAACAAGCTCTAGATGTACAGCTCTTGTTGAAAAACATATAAAAAGACAGACCCACGCCTTTACTGTTTTAAAATTTCTTGTCAGTCTATCTTTTAATAATACCGGACCCATAAAATCTATACCAGTAAATAAAAAAGGTCTACTTGGTGTTAGGCGGTGTTTTGGTAAGTTACCCATAATATATTGAATGCCAGAAGCATCAAAACGAAAACATTTTGTGCAAGATCTAACCACCTTTTTTACCAAGTTTCTACCAGCAATGGGCCAATATTTATCTCTTAGAGAGGCTAGAAGATTTTGAGAACCAGCATGAAATAATCTAATATGCTCATATTGTGCAATTAACAAGGTTAATTTATGTTTTGCCGGCAAGATAGCAGGATATTTTTTATTTTCTACAAATTCAGAATGTTGTAGCCTACCTCCTACTCTCAAAACTCCCTGATCATCTATAAATGGATTTAGCTTTATTAATGTACATTTATTTGAAACTTTGTTGGTCCTAACTATCATCTGTAAATTCCTGATCTTGTGCAATTTTTATAAGTTGTAATAAACTTTTATTTAATTCATTAGTAGTAAGGAAACCATTCTGTCTTAAGCATTTAGTTACTTTACAGTTATTTACAAATCTAAGGCAATATGCCAGAACCCTTTGCAATTTACTCAGAGAAGAGAATTTATTAAAAATATCACACTCGTTTATGTTAGTTACAAGGGTAGTTGTCTGCGTGCGCGCTTCTGGTAGCTGTGCATGGTCAACATTGACAGCAGTTACCGGCCACAACTTATCAGACAACGAAAGCCAAGGAGGACCGTGCCACCAAAGCTCATCAGAAATAAGACCGCCTGGACTGACGCCTCGAGAAAGGTGATCTGCAGGATTTTCATTAGTCTTTATATAATTCCATTCATCAGATTTAGTAAGAGATTGAATTTGAGAAATTCTATTTCCAACGAATATTTTAAAATGTTGAGATTGGGATTTAATCCATGCTAATGCGATTGTAGAATCACACCAGTAATATGTTTTTTCAAATGAGATATTTAAAGAGTTTTTTACCTTATTAGCAAGTTCTGCAAGAAGTAGTGCACCACACAGCTCAAGTCGTGGAATGGTTTGCACCTTCAGCGGAGCTACCCGCGATTTTGCACAAAGTAAGCTAACATGGCAGTCTCCTGCACTATCAATTGAACGTATAAAAATACAAGCCCCGTATGCCACTTCACTAGCATCTGAAAAACCGTGAAGTTCAATAGAAATGGGATTTTGTATAAGAATAGTCCTAGGTATCTTTAAATCATTCAAATCAACCAATTGGTTGTATAATGCTCTCCATTTGGTCAATATATCTAAAGGTACAGACTCGTCCCAAGATAACTTTAGTTGCCATAGCCTTTGAATAACAATTTTTGCTGTGATTACTACTGGCGCAATAAGTCCCAAAGGATCAAAGATTTGAGCTATACATGACAAAATATTTCTTTTAGTTACTGGCCCTTGCATGGCCATTTGAACTGAATATTTAAAATAATCATTTTTTGAGTCCCAATATAGACCCAAAGTTTTATTTTCACAAGGCTCACCAAAATGAACTGATGCGCTTTCTGACTCTCGTTCATTTGATAAGACTGCAGGCTCATTTGAATGTAATTTACGGAGATGAAATCCTCCTGACAAAAGAATTTTACTAATTTGAATTTTAATATTTTTGACCTCATTGACAGTACTGCCTCCAGTACAAAGATCGTCAACGTAAAAATCTTTAGCAATTATTTGACTTATTAAGTGATTAGATTGGTTACATTGTATAGAAAGTTCCTTTAAACACCTTGTAGCTAAGTAAGCAGCTGAACCAGTGCCATAAGGTAGAGTATTCAGCTGATAAGTTTTTATTGCACAAGATGAATCAGAGCGCCATAATATCAGTTGAAGATTGCGCTGGGATTGGTCCACAAAAACTTGCCGATACATCTTAACCACATCGCCTGTGAGAAGAATATTATGTTGCCTTGCACGCAAAACTATGGAAAATAGATCTTCCTGAACTGTGGGCCCTACAAGAAGAATATCATTTAATGAGTAGCCACTGGAAGATTTACTTGATCCGTCAAATACAACCCGTAACTTTGTAGTTGTACTAGAATTGTTTATAACACAGTGATGTGGAAGATAAAAAGAATCGGTATTTTTTAGCATATCTGCATTTATTTGAGACATATGCCCAAGCGTCTCATATTCCTCAAGAAACCTGATATACTCAGTTTTAAGCTCGTCATTTTTGTCAAGTTTTTTCTCTAGATTTAAAAACCGTTTTTTAGCTATTTCTCGTGATTCGCCCAATACTGAAGCAGGTTGTTTTAAAGGAAGTGACACCGCAAAGTGGCCCTCCATATCCTGTCGAGTAGTAGCTTGAAAAAGGTTCTCACAAAATTGATTATCTTTTGATAAATGTTTTTGATTACTTTTTTCTTCTAATTCCCAAAATTTAGTTAAACTATTTTCAAGTGATTGCGTCACGCTTAGATTGCATGTAATTTTAGAATTAGGTTGATTCTCAGGTATAAGTTATAACCTAGTTTAATTTGACCAGTGTTAATTAGCTCCCAGAACTTATCACAACCAATCAAAATGTCAATAGGACTAGGCTCATTAAAACTGGGATCAGCTAATATAATATTAGTGGGAATTTTAAGATGAGAAATATCTATGGCCATACATGGTATTTTATTAGTTATTTTTGGCAAAATTAAACATTTTAAGTTCATTTCATAAGAGCTTTGACGTGCTTGTATCGTGATATCAGTTTGCTTAAGAACCTTTGAGGTAGTTTGCCCTATACCTGTAACCGAAATATTAGTGCTTATAATATTTAAACCTAACTTATCACACATTCTTTCTGTAATAAAACTAGATTCACTGCCACTATCCAACATTACTCGACACGTATGAATATTATTATCCTTATCAAGAACATTGACCATGGCGGTTGACAATAATACCATTGGTACACTATTTAAAGAATGGTAAGCATTGGCATTTAAAGTGTTTTGATTATTCTGGCCTGCATGCTGCATAGTAGTATCAGAAATTAGTGAATTATTGTCATTGACAGATTTATTATTTTGCCTATTATTAGTCTCAGATTGACTATCAGGGGTAAAATTAATGTGTAATAAAGTATTATGCCTTTTTGAACATTTTCTGCACGGTTGCGAACGGCACTGCTCAGTAGAATGATTATTTCTTAAACAGTTTAAGCACCATTTTCGTTTTTTAGCTTCTGTTATTCTTTTATTAACATTAAAATTCAGAAAAGTCTTGCAATTATAAACAGTATGGTCTTTGCTACACAACGAACACGTAGGTGTACGCTGCGTTGCCGAGAAAGTATGCCTTCTATTCCCTTTTTGATTATTACTCATTTGTAACGTTTCTAAAACTCTGCATTTTTCATGCAAAAAATTTGTAAATATTTCAAGCGTAATGGAATCATGCTTGGAATATTCACTTTCCCACTCTCTACGAGTAGAATTATCTAATTTTAAGGAAATCATGTGAATAATCAGTGCATCCCAGGAATCTACTGGTTGTTTTAGTACATGAAGTGCCCTTAGATGACGATTAAGGCCATCTAAGAGATTACGCAAACTTATATGACACTCGACTTTTACATAATCAAGTTCAAAAAGTGCCTTAATATGATTTCTGATTAGAATTTGCGTGTTTTCGTACCTTTTAACCAGTAAATCCCAGGCTATAGAATAATTAGCAGCAGAGCTTTCTAACGATTTTAATAATTCCGCAGCAGGACCTTTTAAAGATAATCGAAGGTAATGAAATTTTTGAACCTCTGGTATAGAATCATTATCATGTATAATAGAATTGAAAGTATCTTTAAAAAATAACCATTGGTCATACGCACCATCAAAAGTAGGTAAAGGTATGGGAGGAAGTTTTACATTAGGTTTTGAGTATATATTTTGACTTCTGTTAGAATTAACGCTTGATACCACGCTTTTATTTTCAAAATTATTATCATTCAGAACTGAGTTCCCATCTAGAGCTATTGGAGCCTTGTTCTCTAGAGCAGTTTTTGCCTTAGAAATATATTTAAAATATGTATTTTCGAATTCTTGAGTTTCAACATCAAACACGTCATCAGCTATGTCAGTGTTAAGATTTTGAATATTATTTTGAACTTCGTAAAATGTATCTAAGCAAGGTTCTATAACTTTAATACGCAATTCAAGATCTTTAATTTGTAAATCCCTTCCTTCAGAGCTATTTTCTATTACTGTTTTAAAGCGCGTTAATTTAGCTTTAAGGGTTTTTTTCTCATTTTTTAAAATGTTTAGGTTTACAATTTCCTGATTCATAGACATTGTTTTAATTTATTTTTACAGTTTTTTCACATAAAAATAAACTTTATTAATCAAAATGGTGTATCTAGATTATAAGATTAATTCTATTTAAACTACACATATGAAGCTAGTTTAAATTAGGTAAAATATTCTTTAGAATAATAAATGGTTTAGAGTTTAGGGGAATGATTGGAACGCACTGACCTTGATTCCAATTTCCAATGCTCGCCGCGTCGTCTCTACGGGAATTTTCAAATTGCCTTCATAGAAACCGGGACAAATGCAGTTTTTTACTTAGCTTTTTCTTGAGTAAATCCGGCTAAGAAGTACCATATGTTTGTTCTGTACTTAGTACAAACACTGAAGATTTATGTTTTGTATGAATTTATTATTAAACATTAACAAGTAACATTTTCTTTAACATTTTGTAACGTGAAGTTGAATTTATTGTAGAAAAATTTATTATTATTTTTAGTGACGTTTTAGTGATAGTAGATATCTTGATATTTTCTTCTTCCAGCGATGTCATCGCTTTTGACGGATAATTATTAAGGTTGTCGAAACCTAATAATTAAGGTTGTCGGAACACCCTGTCTAGTTGGATACTGATGGTAAAGTTGATTCGGATTGTATAGGTAGGTGTATGTTTTTATGGCAATATAAGAGGCACTCATTAATGTAACGGCATGGCAAGGTCATAACTCCAAGCCTTACAAAGGTTGTCCTTACGTCCTCCCTATTCTTCATACCCGCCACTATTCTGATAGCCCTTCTTTGTAATGCGAAAATTCTGTGATGTGCCGAGTGGCCCCATACCAATACGCTATACACCGCTACCGACTGGAAGACAGCGTGATACGTCTGCAGCAGTAAGGCCTCCGGCATGATACCTATCAGGTTTCTCAATAGGAAAATATTTTTTAAAAGTCGCTGCGCCACATGATCTACATGTGCTTCAAATTTTAGACCCGAGTCAAGGTATACGCTCAGAAACTTCACTTCCTCTGCGTTCGCCTCAGCCACCTCCCGAAGGCTAAATACTTTTTGAAATGACAGCAATATATTTTGGTCTATAGGAATCAATAAGAACATATTGTCTTAAAATAACGCCAGCAATCATTACTCGAAGTTAGTCAAGGTAAATCAACTTGTATAGTTTCACAAAACACAAATATATATAGACAGTGGTTGAAATATTGCAAACGAGCCCTGTAATTTTACATATTCCCCAGAAACTCAACAAGCTGTTGCCCTCGGTATGTATGCATTCATGCAATCGGTCAGTGCCCCTTTTATAATAAATGTTTAGGCTGTGAAGGACATGTATGCACCTAGTAGTCGTTGGTGTTACGAGCCTTTAGCACGAATGAAGAACAGTATTAGATGGCAAGGAAGCAACTTCTTGAAAAAATAATATACAGTTCTTTGTTCGTGGAATTTTAAAGTTAACTTTCCTTTTTTTCTTACCTCTTTGTCCTCCACGTCCACGTTCCACATCTTTTAAATCACCTTTTAATAGGCAAATTAACATTTAACAGTTTAACACCAAACGAACGTTACTTTACAAATAAAAAATTGTTAATTTGAATTTGACACATGAAACGTCAAATGTCTTCTTCTCTTTTCCGCTTCTTTGGGCAAAAAAATTTTTATATCCAAATCCTAAATATTTGAGAACTACAATGACTGTAGCTTTTAAACGATAGGTGTCACCAGACACATACCACAGAAATATATTGCAGAAACAGCTGATTTTGACAACTGACCTATTTGTTGACGTATAAAAACAAAAATTCTGATAGGTAAATAAATAATATAAAAAGGTTTTGTTGAGTTGAAAATTTATCAACATCTAGAGTTAATTTGAATATTTCCTAGCCACATGCGTTTAAATCTCTCGACGATCTAGACAAACATGGAAGGAATCTTATGGAAATGGACAAACTATTGGAATGGTAAGAATTGAACATTTTTATATTATCTATAGTCTTTGGTATTATCTCTGATAGGACTTTCTAGAGTTTTTAATTTTTTGCTTTTCTATTGCCAGGTTGGCAAACAAGATGGTTTATTTTGGAAAACGGAGTACTAAGTTATTACAAATCACAGGAAGAAGTGAATCAAGGCTGTAAGGGTTCTATAAAAGTACAGGCCTGTGAAATAAATGGTAAAATATGTTAATTCCTCCTAATACTCACCATTTGCCTTAAATATCATTTTTTACTTTATCATCTGAGTAAGTAAGGTTTGTTTATAGTTAGCCCAATTGATCACACAAGAATGGACCTGGTAATCCCTGGCGAGCAACACATGTACCTTCGAGCAGCTACATCACAAGAAAGGCAACAGTGGTTGGTTGCATTAGGTACTGCCAAAGCTTGTGTTCACAATAGAGAAGGAAAGGAGAATAGTGAGTCTTTAGAGCCAGACTTAAGTATGTTTATTTATTTTGCAACTTGGTTTTTTAAAATGCTTTTTATGTAGTTTTAAGTTGAATTTGAGCAATTAATTCTGCTTCATGTGCATCCCTAGGTTTCCCACTAACACCTATTTTCTTTATTCTTTAGTTAAAAATCCAGATGCTTTAAAAACTAAAAAGTCAGAGCTGAAACTATATTGTGATTTGCTGATGCAACAAGTCCATGTAATCAAAAACTCTGCACAAGCCTCTGAAGGCCCAGAAATAGAAGTAAGTTCACACTGATTTCTTCATTGCCTTGCATTTGGACTTAATTATTTGGGTATATTTTTTAGAATATGGATGAAGCCACACGACTTTTGGGTGCAACATGTGATACCTTCATTAAAACTTTGGATGAATGTATGAAATTATCAACCACTGCCAATTTTGATATGCCTATTAGTAATGAAATAATTCTTCCACCGGTGACAAACAAAAAGGTATTTATGAATACATTTTGTATGTTGTATGCTTATAAATGTTAATAGTATAAACAAAGCGATTAACATAGTCCCACCCTAGTTTTTTGTTCTCTGCTCAAAAGTTAATTCTTTTTCAGGTTTTAAATCGATCAAATTCTGGCAAAAGATAAAGAATTTCTCCACAGTTTAAAAAATTGCAGTTTTTTAGAAAAACAAGGTTATTTCATGGTTTTCTAACATTTTGTATGCAAAATCGAATAGTTTGAGGTTGTTCAAGTAGTCAGTATATTTTTTATTTTCCTATTTTAAATTAAATTTAAAACATTACTAAATTGACCTAAATAGTATAAATTAAATGACACATATAAGGTAAGTTAGTAGTAATATTTGATATTGCTTTTATAGAATGTGTTATTTATTATGTATGATGTATGTATGTGTTTGTGTATGCAAAGATATTAGAAACAAAACAGTTCAGAACAGTATTTCTTGTTGATCTCGCAACCAGGGACAAAGTTTTGGAAAATAGAATTGTAACACTCACTTATTTGGAGAAAATTAAGGCAATATCATAAATTTAGAACAGATTTCATGCTGTTTTTTTGAATGTTTTTTTTTGTATTGGTTCCTTGACAATATAGTTGTTTTTCGTTCATTTTTGTTTTATACCGTTAACATAGATGTAGTTTTCTATTCAAAAATTCGTATTATCTTGTAGGGTATACTATAGTAACCGTAACATATCACAATTGAAATAAGACTGTATTGTACCTCCATCTTTCCTTAACATTATCGTTTTTGGATTATGGGAGATATCTACCCCATATTTTAGCTTAACACGTTTTTTAAACGTGCAATAATTTTTAAATGTTCTGCAAGTAGCAGCTATATTCGGTTGATGGACACGGGCCACCTCTTAGTCTTCATTTAAATCCCATACAGCATCTATAGAATAGAATATAACTTTATTTCATATGATGCTTTTACAATACATACTATACACAACTGGTAGGTACCATAAAACATAAAAGAAATGACGTCAGGAAATTACACTTTTATAATTACATTTATAGAATGCTCTTAAAGGAAAGGTTTGAAGTTCTCTACATCCGCACCTAAATATCCCCAATTAGTTAACTGGTGACTGTGGTAAATACTACTGTTTACAGAATGGAAAAATATTTCCCCCGATATAATTGAAAATTTAATTTCGAATATTCAAGGGCGTTTGGTTTGTTAATTCGAATGAAAGGGACATGATATTAACATATTAAATACATCACTTTTATCGTTTTCATTTATGAAAGCAATAAGTTTTTGATAATACAAACATGATGAGCTATTAAACGAAATGAAATAAAAACGGCGTATCTCTTCTAATCCTAAAAATGAAGAAGAAAACTGAAAATGTGGAGATGAAAATAATTTTTTTTATCAAAAATAGCCATAACTATTGCATTATTAAGGAACTACAATGCAAGAAAAATCATTAAAATCGGACCATAACAGTTTATGTTATTTATTAATTTTTGTTAGATATAAATTAGTAAAATATTAAAATGAAGCTGGCAGTATTTGATACAATTATTCTAATTCGCGGTCATATTTATAAAACATAATAATTTATTACTTTATAGTTGTAAAAATGTCCATACATGTTTAGATTTTTATCAAAACAACTACCTTATATCTATGTAGACTTAAAAATAATAAGAGTGATAAAAATTAGGCAAGCTAAAGCAGGCCACACACTATCCAACGCCGCAGTACGATATTGAATGCAACTGTAATTTCGTTGATAATCAGATGAAGCCCCAAACGTTACTGCTCTGCAGTCTGCAGTATAGACGTTTCCCTTAAACGTAACGTATTTTAGAGATTTGTGATGTCAACAGTAAACATGGGCGGGATTCCGAAGTCGAGGACACGACAATGATCCAATTTTAAAGCTGGTATAATTGCGAATGAGGAGAGACAAACCTAATTGGTTGAGTATAGCGTAATCGTAATAGTCCAGAGAATTATGCGGTATGTTTAATAAATACCCTGTATATTACAGTCACGTTCATTTATTCAAAGTTTTACAACCGAAATCGTAAGCCACCAACACGACCAAATAACCGATCCAACCAACATTGTTGTGCTGCAGAGTTAGAGGTTTATCTGACATACACGATCAAATTACGTTCAAGCAAATCGTACTGCGGCATTAGATTGTGAGTGGCTGGCTTTAACTTGCAAATGTTACGTTAAAGAGGCATACATAAACCAAGCTTAAAGCTTGGCTTATGATGTACCTATTATTTCACTATATAAGACGATAGTAAAGAAAAAACTACATACCAAAATAGATATAAGTTTCAGACTACTTTTCGTTAATATTACCAAAGTAAAATAGGCAATGTCGATATAGATTATTGGAAAATATTTTAAGGTTAAACCAAAATATTAGATAAATTTATATTTTATATGTTACTGGTCAAAATTTTGAAATAAATTATGTACTTAAAAAAAAGATACCTGCATATTTCATTTGTTACCGAGAGACTTATATGAATAATACACATTTTATTTTCAATGATTGAAACAGAAAATCTAGTCTCAAAATTATTTGTAAATGAAGTTACATGTTTCTCCCGTTAACGCACCGTCAGACCTAAAGCTCCGAACAACAATTCCTTTTAATGAACTGTGGTGCTGTTAATGTGATGATGCCTCTAAAACACAAAATTTTGTGACTAAGACTTTGTGTTGTTTTATATTCTTTTGACAATTAATTTTAACAAAATTACAGGTAATATTATATCCTGCAGCATAGTATTACCTTATTACTATTATTAGTGAAAGATAATTGGCAGCCCGCATTATTAATGGATATGAAATCACCAGCAGTTGTATTGATTCGTTTTTTGTTTACATCCACGATAAACTGCTGGAAAAAAATCGATAATTCTCCTAACCCCAATAACGGTATTTTCATGTATGTATATCATGTGTTGACTATATACCTAATGTGTTTGAAGTTTATGGCTCAACCCTAAAATTACAACAACATTTGTCTGGCTATAAAAATGTCTTTGTTTAAAATTCGTCAATTTTGGTCTACTACTAGCGAAGATGACGAATATTTCGACCAGAATTCTTTGATGATAACAAAATTAAACTCTAATTTTGACTATATCGTTAGTGCCAGTCAGAGTGGAGTGTTAAGAATTTTCAGTCCTAGTTGTGAAGTTAATGAGGGAGGTGAACTGGAAGGATTTCATCCGAATGATTCGATTGTGGAGAAGATTTTTGATGCGCCTGTTTTACAGATTTCAAGTGGCAGATTAATTTCGTAAGTATTGTATAGGAATTTAATTATGTATATTTAAAAATATTTTGTATTTATTATTTAAGAGGCAATCAGACTTTGCAGTTGGCAGTACTTCATCCAAGATTGCTGTCAGTTTATTCCTTGGTGATTAAAGCGGGCAAAACTGATCATGGTACGCATATATTTTCAATTAAATACTATAGCTTAAATAATAATATGTCACTTTAAAAATAAACTATGTATCTCCCAGTAGCAAGCTGACATCATTTGACTCTGTTTCCGGCACCTGTTCCGTTAAAAGAAAGAACTTTTAAGTTATCTGCCGATTCAGTTACCTATGTCCATATTATGTAATTGTATTATAATTTAATTCGATCACAAAATAAATAAAATAAAAATAAATGTTGAAAGTGTCTTCCTCCCACTCTGATACATAATCGACACCTTCTAATAAGTCTTCGTTCATTAGTTCTTATTTGTTCTGCTATTATTTCAATTGTTTGACGAAGGTTATAGTTCTTTAAAGTCGAGGGGTTTAGGTTTAGGCCCGAATATTTTTATTCATTTAATATGAATCATTGATTTTTTTAAAGTTTGTTTCATGGTTCAAAATGTCTATGTTGTTTTTGGCGCAAATACTCTTAACTTGTAAAGAAAGCACATTTTTTGTTGTTTATACTTTAAATGAACTTATGTACTCTGTGGTT
The DNA here is from genome assembly GCA_963920685.1 of Polydrusus tereticollis. Lineage (NCBI taxonomy): Eukaryota > Metazoa > Arthropoda > Insecta > Coleoptera > Curculionidae > Polydrusus > Polydrusus tereticollis. The sequence goes on from OY987328.1 coordinate 143,371,848, forward strand.
CAAATTAAAGGAGTGCACTTTTTAATTGTGAATATTTTTTTTTCATTTTGCACTGTTTTAATTTATTTTTGGAGTGATGATAAACTGAAATCGTCTGAGTAAAATGTGTAATTTTCATCAAAATATTTTGAACAGGGCCGGATTGACAGGTTTTTTTCAACAAACGTGCGCTTATGTTCGTTGCAAACGGAAACTGATTTATTTAAATTTCAGATGATAAATTTTTTTGGTAGTTTAACTATCGAAATTTCTCCAGTATAGGTTGCATTGTGAAAGATTTTGAAATTCAATACATAAATACAATTTATTTTGTTTATTGATGTACTAAAACATTGCCGTTATCATGTTGGAAATTTGAAGTCGTTTGAACGATGATCGCAGCATCCATGACCGTTATTAAAAATCAGAGTATCATGATGTGAAAAGGATCGAATTCTTGTCAAATATTTTCGACAAAAACATAATTACGGTGCAAGAAAAACTGTAAAGGAGTTTCCTGAAAAAAATTGGTATGTTGGAACAGTTTGAAAGTTTTTAAGACATCTTAGAGAAAATAATGGATCCATAAAAATAAAAGTTGGAAGAGGAAGGAAGAAAACTTCAAGAACTCAAGGAAATATTACCATGGTAAGAAATATTATAGAAAATGTACGACCTGAAGAATTGTAGGTACCAGAAAACTAGCGAAAAGAACAAGAATTCACCGTTCTACAGTTCAAAGAATTATAAAAAATGATTGCCAACTTAAAGTCTTTAAAAAAGTTTACTTCTCGGGAAAATATCGCAATGATATGGTTTTCAGATGAGAAGATGTTTTACTTGAGGCCGCCAAAGAATACACAAAATAATCGGGTATACGCAAATGTTCGAGTAAAGAGGGAAATCCCTTTAGAAAATCTTTTAATCGAGAGAAGTCACTTTTCACCTGGCGTAATGGTCTCTGTGGCAGTTTCCAAATTGGGGAAATCTAGTCTCATTGTTGTAGATGCCGCGGTAAAACTCAACTCGGACGCGTATCAACAACAAATTTTACATCACTTGCTTCCTGAAATTGAAGCAATCTGCGACGATTACGTGTTCCAACAAGACGGTGCTCCTTCCCATACCTCTTGGAGTACAAGAATGTTTTTGTTTGAGCAATGCCCCGATTACATCGAACCGGAGATGCGGCCACCCAATAGTCCAGACTAAACCCTGTTGACTATTCCATATGGGGAATTTTAGAGGCAAATATTCACAATGGTCACAGGTTTAACACCATCGAAAAGCTAAAGGAAAGGTTACCTATGGCGAAGGCGACTACAATCGGTGATAGAAAATCATGGTGATCATATTCATAATGTTATCCTGTAAATATTTAGAGTACTTTCGATTTTATTACGAGATTAAGATTTAACAAAATAAACTGTATTTCTCGAATTATACTGGAGAGTTTTCGATAATGACTATCAAAAAAACGTATCATCTGAAATTTAAATAAATCAGTTTCCGTTTGCAACGAACATAAGCGCACGTTTGTTTCAAAAAAACCTGTCAATCCGACCCTGTTCAAAATTTTTTTAAAAATCTTTTACTGAGACGATTTCAGTTCATCATCACTTTAAAAATAAATGAAATCAGTGCAAAATGAAAAAAATATTCACAATTAAAAATTGTACTCCTTTAATTTGAGCCACAGTGTAATTACAAACATATAAACCCACGCTATATTTTATTGCTCTTGCGCCCCAAGTGCAATTTTAATGAGAATAGGGTGTAGTACCTCTTAACAAATTAAAATAATTGCCATAATTCAACCAGCCTAAACTAAATCACCAGAAAACGTAAAAGTTTTCTGAATAATGACGTTTAATCCATGATATTTGTGACACTATCAATTATTATTTGAAGAATAAAATACGGCACACAATCCATTTGTAGGGCAGTCTGGGCCAAATATTCATATTTGACATAAAATCTACTTACTACCTTCTTATTGCGACTTCAAAATAACGGCAGCTTATTACTGGGGTCACTTTAAAATTTTTTACTCATCATTTAAAAGTTTAAATATTAATTATCACTATTTTTTAATTTAAATCGAAAAAAAATTGAAACATATTTAACTTCTTTCCAACACTCGCGATGTAGGTATTAATACTAGTCATTCACCGTTGAATAATACCGATGTTTTAATTTAAGGTCCCCCAATTTTTATTAATAGGTTAACATATTGCTAAAGCAGAAGCATTTGTTACATAAATAAAGAACTAAAAATACTTTTAAAAAGTAACTGTATATTGAATGATATGCCACTTATAACACATGGTATTATAGAGGTACAGATAAAAAAAAAACACCGTACAGATGGATAGTAAAATGCAATTGCTGTCATATGCCCACCGAATTAAAAAGAGTTATACCTGTATGACTTATCTTCTGTTCTACAATGTGTCTGGTAAGTATATGGCATACTCTAGGAATCGTAAAGAGTAGGTTAAAATAACCCTAATTTGTCATAGAAAAAATCCCAAAGTACCCCTTAACGGAGATACAGAGCTCGAAAGGGGGCTCCAACTTTTAAACTGACATGTATAATTTAATGAAATCTTAATGTTTTATGCAGGCCATAAAGACTTATGAAACCATACTGCAGTCGATGTTTTACATCATCAGGGAAGTCAGGAACAGAGTCGCCACCACACTCATTAAGCCAAAATTTTGGCAGGTGTCAGAGCTCAAACTGATTTTTTTAAATAATCTGGTCATTCCTCTTTAAAAAAACACATTTGTTTCCATAGAATTAGCCGTTTTCGAAGAAAATACATTTTGTATATAACACGTTATTGAAATAATAACAGTCACAGTAATCAGAATACTACAATAAAACACCAATCGTTTTATTTCGTTAACAATGTTATTGACAACACTTTTCTAAATTGTCTAATTGATTGAGTACATAAGGCTTAAGTAATGGAGGATTATTCCTATAGTGAATATGCTGACATGCATCTAATTTATGAACAAGCACCCGGCAATTGTGTGGAGGCGAGAAGAATTTATTCTGCGACATTTCCAAATCGACGTTTACTGCATCGAAGAACTTTTGAAAGGGTTAATCGTATAGTAAGAGAAACAGTTAAAAAGGTCAAGTGAAATAAAAAAAAAGTTTTATGGAAGAAGTCCATCTCTCAGTGGAGTGATATTTTAACGTTAAGTAAAACACACAATCTGCTCCACTAGATTAATGTAAAATTTTCAAACCATACATGTTTCGGAGGCATAAACCTCCATCATCAGTGGGATTAAACTAAGTCAAGTTGAAGAGAAAAGGACCAGAAACATTGTGAGAACTAGTGTGGCCGAAAAAACTTCATCATTTTGTATTAAGTATGTTATGAAAATAAAATAGAAAATAGAAAAAGTTGTTATTATTTAAAAAAATATATAAAAAAATAAAATTTTTTAATTAAATAGCACATATCCCTTTGAATCTTTCATTTATATAAAAACCAAACATTTTCGTCCAATGAGGAGAAAACAAAATAAGAGATACGAACATCTTGCTAGAGTTGTATCAAAATTTTGATTATGAAAATGTTTGGTTTTTATGTAGATGAAAGATTCAAAGGGATATGTACTATTTAATTAAAAAAATTTATTTTTTTATATATTTTTTTAAATAATAACAACTTTTTCTATTTTATTTTTATAACATACTTAATACAAAATGATGAAGTTTTTTCGCCGACACTAGTTCTCACAATGTTTCTGGTCCTTTTCTTTTCAACTTGACTTAATTTAATCCCACTGATGATGGAGGTTTATGCCTCCGAAACATGTATGGTTTGAAAATTTTACATTAAACTAGTGGAGCAGATTGTGTGTTTTACTTTACGTTAAAAAAAAAAGTGCTAAAAGTAGCTAATCTTGTGCCGCATCGTGGTGGGGAAGGGCTTCTAAGAAGAGCAAGGAACCCTCAGCTAGAGGAAGAAATTGTGGATGAGATTGCTGAAAATTCCTCTAATAGTGTTAAGAAAACTGTCGGTCCAAGTTTATACGACAAAGTGGGTTATTCATAAGACCCTTCGAGAACAACTGCTACATCCTTATCAACGCAAATTGGTTTTGCAACGATTTAGCCAAAATCATAATTCTACCAGTATTGTTTTGGTCACAGACGAAGCCGGTTTCACCAGAGACTTTGAGAAATTGCCATAATTTGCATATCTGGCATGAAGAAATTTCCATGCAACAGTACAGACAAAGCACCAACAAAGGTTCATGGTTAACATATGGGCGGGGATTATTGGGAATCATCTTATTGGACCGTTCTTTATTGAAGGCAATTCTTGCAACAAAACTTAAACGGATTATTAGAAAATGTGGCCACCGAGGTCGCCCGATATGACTCCGTTGGATTTCTTTTTATAAGAAAATTTAAAGAGGCTTGTATAATCGATGCCAGTTCACACCAGGGAAGATCTGATAGACAACACATTTCAACGAAATTCGGGACAATCCTGGGATATTGTTTCAAGTACAACGAGAAAACATCCGTCGGCTAAGGAAATGTATAGAGGTATAGGGCGCCCATTCTCTGCTGAAGTAAACAAGAAGCAGCAAATCTTTCACATTTTTAACATTCTTGCGTTTAAGTGATTTCCGAAATGTCAACTAACCAACCTTTCATTGGTTCCTTTATGCGGCACACTTTGATTTGGAAATGTATCAGAATAAATTCTTCTTGCATCCACACAATTGCCGAGTGCTTGTCCATAAGTGAGTCAATGCTTACGTATTGTACAAAAATTTATTTTCTTCGAAAGCGGCTAATTTCATCGAAACAAAGGTAGAGTACCTTTTTTAAGAAGGAATGACCAAAGTACTTAAAAAATCAGTTTTCAGCTCTGTAAAATGATACCTGTCAAAATTTTGGCCCAACGAGTGTGGTGGCAAGTCCGTTCCTGACGATGTAAAACATCGGTTGTAGTATGGTTTCATGAGTATTTATGGCCTACATAAAATTTTGAAATTTCATTAAATTATATATTATGTCGGTTCAAAAGTTAGAGCCCCTATACGCTCCCGAGAATATGCCATATACCGGACACCCTGTATATTGTTTTATACAGGGCGTCACATTTGATTTTCCTACATTTTTCTGTTTTAGGTAGTCAGAGTTATTTAAACTTGCTCTACGAACATAAGTTACGTAGATCAGCAGCTAACTTCGTCGTTGGCCCATTTGGCGGCTCCCAAAATAGAGATTTTATTTGTGTTCAGTCCCTGGATGGAGTTCTGAGTTTTTTTGAGCAAGAAAGTCAGGTTTCCTATGTGGCTTTACCAGATTTTCTATTGCCTGGACCATTGAGCTACGCGTTAAAGACTGATAGCTTTATAACAAGTACTTCTGATTGGGGCATTGTAGCTTACAAGTAAAAACTGATTTTATATAATACTCCATATACAGGGTGTCCGTGGATGGTGATAACACAAATTGAATTTCTCGACAAAAAGTTATTCTTTGTACCAATTTTTGGTTGTAAAAAAATACGATTTGTGACTGAGAATTGTATAGAGGGAAGTATTAATTTTACTTAAGACCAATTATTACCAAAATATTTAGTAAAATTAATTTTTTTAAATATCTCAAAAACTAAATTTTCCAAGTCCAATATTTCTTTTACAAGCAACACATTTTACAAACTGCATAGGTGTAGCCCCGGCCATCCACGGACACCCTGTATATTTTTTTTCATAACAACCGTAACTTTTCTTATGTATACGGTGCTAGTTTAAATTTTTAAAACCTATTAGCAGCTGCCTTTACACCTTGCAGTTGCTCTGTGATCGTTGTTTCTTTTAAAGCACTTTTTCTGGATGTTCGAAAACCAATAATAATATCTCGTCGGCATACCTCTACATCAGACATTCTATATTTCTAGATATAAAACTTTATCAGAGGCAGCTGACGAATCAACCGATCCCATTTACTCCAACCCAAAAATTCATTCAGAATGGTCTTATAACTTGGGCGAATCAGTTATAGATATTTCGGTAATTAACGACATAATTAGCAAAGAAACCTGGATTGTGATCCTGGGAGAGCGGCATTTGGTCTCCCTAACGGAAAATGGAAAAATCAAATTCACGAAGAGATTGGACTACTGTCCAATTTGTTTCCAAGTTTATGTTGTTGGTAAGAACAATGGAGGTATTTTTTGGATTTCATTTTATTAGTATACCGATTAGTATAGAAAAGCTGACGCTGACGTCATATTATCGTAGCTTTTTCGGCACTTGTTATGTCGCAATCACCTTGGAAATGACGACTTTTATTTACGGTCATTCCCGATGATCCATGAGCGCAGTATATAATCACACTGTCTATACAGAACCCATATACCGTCTTTGTTATTTGTATATTGGACACAAAATCTTAAGTCCACCGCACGAGGCTATCATCAAGAGAAAGGGGAAATAAAAGCCGTGAATTTGGAGTTTTAAGCTGCTTGTCAGCGGAACCTGAGTCAATTACATTACTTTTTATGTTCCAGTGCCTTAAGCTTGACGCGTTAACCTGTTGCCAAATTTGGATAATTAGATTAAATTATAATTTATTAAGATATTCCACGACAGAAATCATAATTATTTCTTCATTAAATAATAGATTGATCTGATAAAAATTTAAATAATTTTGTAATATATTATATTTTAATACCCTTATATAGTCTAATAATAATTATATAAAACTACGGCAACATCAAGATTAAGGAACTGCGGCAGTACGAAGACAGAGCCAGAGAACATGTGTGCAACAAACTCAGTAGCCATGTAAGAGAAATTTTACAAAAATCCAAACCTCCGAAGCCAAACATTTAAAAAGAAGAATCAATTGCCTTGCCCAAACTACGCAAAGACACGAACATCAAGATTCTACCGGCAGATAAGGGAAACGCGGCCATCGTAATGGATGTTGACACCTACAACCAAAAAATCGAGGAAGTCTTAGAAAAAGGAAACTACCAGAGCATCCCAAAGGACCCCGCGACCACCATTGAAGGAAGAATATACCGTACACTTCAGAAGCACGAATGATACATTCCACGTTTAACACCGCATCACAGCAAATCCCCACATTTATACGGTTTACCAAAAATACACAAGCACAACATGCCTCTACGACCCATTACAAGGTCCAGAAATTCCCCAACATACGAACGGTCCAAATTTCTGCTCCCAATACTACTTAACACATAAGTCGATGACTAGAACATAGCACATCATTTTTGAATAACTCGCAACATTTCGTTGCGATTATAAGTGGAAAGAAAATACAACCAAATGATCGATTTGTCAACTTCGATGTAAAGAGTCTACATAAATGTCCCTGTTAAGGTTGTGGGTCATCCGAAGGAATATTGAGATAAAATAGTAACCGGATGGTAAGTCGGCGTTGTGCCAAAGGAACTAATTTGAATATTATACTATCCGACAAGGGACTCTGAGGAGCAAGAAAAGTATAGATTCTACAGCCCATTAGGCGGACTACCGATGGGATCATCCCTCTCTCTAGTAATCGCTAATATTTATATGGAATAGTTTGAAAATCAGGCAATTAGAAAGCAAAAATAAAACCGAAACTATGGCTGCGTTGCGTAGACGACACATTTATTATTTGGAACGGGAGCGATGACAAACTTCAAGTTTTTTTACATCAAATAAATAACTTGGCACCAACAATCAAGTTTACTATGAAGAAAGAAGAAAACAACAAACTGCCGTTTCTAGACGTCATTGTACAGAAAAGCAGCGATACCATCCATACGTCGGTATATAGGAAGCCAACCCACATAGGTCAATATCTTAATTATTCCTCCCTCGAATCATTCAAATAGCACCAAACATGGAATAGTAAAAACACTTGTCGGCAGAGCATGTGTCACTTTCAGGAAGCTCTTTCACAAGAACTTAGCAACGTCAAAAGGAACTGGCTATCCCACGAGATCAATAGACCAGACCATCAAGAAGCATTAGAATCATACCAATGGACAGAAGGATGACGACGAAGCTGGACCCACCATAAATGTGCCATCAGTCAAAGGAATCTCCGAAAAAATTTGAAGATTAGGACAACAATACAACATTCGAACAGTATTTAGCTCCAAAGATTCCTTAAGAAGCCATCTGACAAAGACAAAGCCTACAAGTTAAAAAGACATGAAGAATTGTGTATCTAGAAAACCTTGCGAGTGCGGACAATCCTATGTTAGTGAAACCCTACGACCCCTTGAAGCAAGGATCAAAAAACATCGAAACTACACGCTGAAGGGGGAAACAAACAGATCCGGTGCAGCATATCACGCTTTGGTCTACGGCCACCACTTGCAATCATCAGAAGCAAAAATTATACTCAAGGAAGAATCTTAGCGAAAGAGAAAATTTAAAGAAGCGCCTGTCATATCCCAAAATCCTGACTGCTTTAGTAAACCTTCTTTAGACATAAGAAATATTTGGAACCCATCTCTGTCATGCTCTGCTACCCCCTTGTAGCTTCGAAGCTTGTTCAATATTCACCTGAAGACGACTGGAGATATTGCGAGAAAAATAAATGATGACAATGGTAGTCCAAAACCTAGTGTAATATAAATAAATATTTGGGTGTTCTTGATATTAAAATGTGTGCTAGTCAAATCGGCAACATTGCACTTTTTTTATTCGCATTCTTTTCATAGGGCAACCCTCGTGCGTCGGACTTTACCTAACAATGATCTTCCGGTTTCTTCACGAATGTTATTAAGGTCTCTATAATATGCATGTTAAGTATAGCAAAGAAAATACACATTATTGCCTGCAGTATTGGCCCACTCTTTACGGTTCGCTTGTTTAATTTCCCAACATTAATAATCTTTAATTTTCGTATTTATAGCGAGTTACGTTAGAGCTATATATTTGTTTATTTTGGTCGTAAATAACTTTCTTTCATAAATGCATGCAGTTTCTCGTCACTTTTCTAATTTTACTACATAAAACGAGTAACCGTTTTCGGGATATTTGCCTTTAAATTGCTCAGTACGATCTTTTAAATTGTGATTTGTAAATGTAAATAAAAAAATCACTTTACACGTTTATTTCTCTTAACATACAGTGTGTATCAGCCAAATGCAATAAATTCGATAATAAATACATGCAGTGGCGTATTTAGGATTGTGGCACCGGGGGGAGGGGGGTCTACTTATTTTCCTTAAAAAAATGCGCCGCAGACAAAATTTTTTCAGGTGCCACGCCCTTTTTTGGACTGTCTAAACTTACAAATTTTACGTTTTGATAGCCCGGCTCAAAAAAAACGTAGAAATAAAGCAATTCTTAAATATAAACGCCAATATTTGCATTTGAAATATTAGTTTTTTTAAGGTATGTATAACGGTATACTATTTTACTCACCTGAATTAGAAAACACGGAACGAAAAATAAAATTCAACAATTATTATTAAACTAAAAGACTGTGGAAATCCCCAAACTTCTGGAAAATTTGAAATAATGTTTCATGTTATTTACTGCAAATAAATGAATGTGAATTTCAGTTTTCTTTACTACTGAGTCCACGGGGGGGGGGGGTCCAGACCCCCCGGACCCCCCCACCCTAAATACGCCACTGTATACATGGAGGCGTGTCCGAAAAAACGCTCGGACACGTCGATTGGTATTTCTAATTGCGCATTTTTTTCAATAAAAACTTTTTATACAGGGTGTGTCATGTAACAGTGGCCAATACTAACTTTCTTATTTTAAATGCAACACCCTCTATATTATTCAATTTTTGGATTCTTCAGAAAATTTTAGACATATTTCATGTACAATATCCCATACCTAACTTTAAATATTAAGTGTTTTCAGGTATATTGCAAAAATTAACAACACACTAAAAAACTAATAAGTAATACTGTTTATTTCTTGATAATGTAAAAAACAAAAAAAAACAATAATGTAGGAGATGTTGAAAATGCTCGCCGCGAACGTCTTGGCAACATCCTAATCTTAAATAGAAATTTCTTCTAACGTTACTGAAGATCTCGGGCGTGACCGATCTAGTCGCAAGCGTTATTCGTCTTCTTAAGTCAGCTAAGTCGAGGGGTTTAGTTTTGTATACAATATTTTTGACATAACCCCATAAAAAGAAGTCTAATGGCGTCAGACCAGGGGATCGTGCTGGCCGTTCCATCGATCCACGCCTCCCTATCCACCGATTTGGAAATACTCGGTTGAGGTACTGCCGGACATTGATTTGGTAATGGGGCGGTGCTCCATCTTGCTGAAACCATATCATATTTGCTGGAAGTTGTGGGTTTGCTGGATCAGGATATAAGTTTGTCAAAGTTGGCAAGACATTATTTTGGAGCAGTGCTAAATAATTATCGCCATTTAAATTGCCATTAATGAAAAAGGGACCTATGATATGATCTCCAACAATTCCTTCCCAAACATTAACCTTTTCAGGATATTGCGTATGTTCTTCTCTCATCCAGTGAGGATTTTCCCTAGACCAATAGCGGCAATTCTGACGATTAGCATGACCGTGAAGTGTAAAGGTGCACTCAGAAAACAAAACATGTTCTAATTGGATCACATTGTTATTTAACATTGCCATCATTTGTTCACAAAAATACGTTCTCCTATCAAAATCGTCTTCCATGAGCTCACGAGTAGGTATCATTTTATAGAGAAACATTTTATTTTCTTGTAATGTTCGAATAATCGATGAATGACAAGCATCGAACATTGGGGCTGCTTTTCGACTAGATATATGTGGGTTTTCCTGAAACTCAAGCATAATATCTAATTTGGTATCATCACTTATTGCATTGGCAGCTACTTTATTTATCTGGTTTACATGTCCAAGCTGGCGAAACTGCTTTTCTATTTCTAATTGTCCCTCGAGTTATAGACGGCAAATTTGGAAATTTTTCATGAAATAAGCGAGCAACTTCCATTTGTGTCCGTGTTTTATCTCCATAACCAATCATCTGTAGAATTGTTATTTTGTGCATTTCTGTTAAATAAACCATTTTATTTCTGACCGGTATATTATTAGCTTATAACGTCTTAATTACGCGGGAATTATAAGGGTCATAACTCCCTTGGGATATTAAGAAAAATTTGACATAATATCAAACGATTGACATCTAATGTCAATTTGATTGTCATCTATTGAAACATTTATTCCACTTTAAAAATGAACAAAATGTTACTAAAATCGGTCAGAAATAAAATTATCTATGTATCACTGGAATTATAAGGGTCTCAATTACCTCGGGCAATTGCTGTCCCTCGGGCCGAAGGCCCTCGGGACGTAAACTTTGCCCTCGGTAATTAAGACCATTATAATTCCCTAGATACATAAATAACTATTTCTGATATGCAGTTAACGAAATATAAACGACTATAACACTGACAACTACTGTCATGCAGACAGACAACACTTTGCTAAGGTATGGCGTTTTAAACAAAAGTAAACAAAACTATTTATATACCTTTTTTTTATTTCATATCAGTAAAAACATTTTAACATCAATTTTAAACATCTCCTACATTAATGTTTTTTTTTGTTTTTTACATTATCATGAAATAAACAGTATTACTTATTAGTTTTTTAGTGTGTTGTTAATTTTTGCAATAAATCTGAAAACAGGATATTGTACATGAAATATGTCTAAAATTGTCTGAAGAATCCAAAAATTGAACAATATATAGGGTGTTGCATTTAAAATAAGAAAGTTAGTATTGGCCACTGTTACATGACACACCCTATATAAAAAGTTTTTATTGAAAAAAATGCGCAACTAGAAATACCAATCGACGTGTCCGAGCGTTTTTTCGGACAAGCCCCCATGTATTTATTATCGAATTTATTCCATTTGGCTGATACACACTGTATAAAACCGACATAATTTTTATTTTACCGCCTAGGCATTAAAAGTATCATTTTCGTGCCTGATATGGAGACACTAAAATTGTTCAAATTATTATTATTGTGAATCGGAGATAGGCACTTTTTCTAGATGCCAACATGTTTTCACTGATCATAGCAGAAACCAATATGCTCCTCGTATATCAACACACCACGTTAAAATGGTCGGCTCATCTAGATTACCTTCCCGTGGCAATTCACAGAGCTTTTCTAAAAAACATCAAGGGGGCCCTTGTGTTACTAACCGAAGAAGGCAGGTTGGAATGTTGCTATTTAGGGACGGAGCCGAGTTTTTTTGTGGCGCCACCGATAAACGTCCAGGAGATCGACTTTGATAAAGCCGAAGAAGAATTGTTGGCTTTGGAGGAAGTGATCAAGAGCAATAACGGTAAGCAAATAGTTGTGCGGTATTTGCAATTGGTGTTTTATGTGCTGGTTTGGTTTCCAGATGTTACTATTCAAAGCAACGTAGAAAAAGAACTGCAAATAAATGTCAGCGTGGATTCTAGCATCGAAGTGTGTACATACGAACACAACATCAAAAACGCTGCCAGTAATTACATGTGCTGCATTAAAGTCGAGATCATCCCGCAAGTACTATTTCAGGAAGTGCAACTATCTGTTTTAGTGCAAAAACCCTTAAAGGTTGTACCTAATAGTAAATTTTATAGGTAATTTTATTTTGATTAAATCACCTTTGGGTCTTAATTCAATCCTCTTTTAGCAATTTACAAGAAAAATCTTCACTAACGTGTTACGCATTTTTGGATGAAGCCTTAGATGTGCCAACTTTGGGCGTTGAAGTAAAAGCATCTGTGATTTCTAGCCTTGGTGTTCCGCGAACGCTGACCAAGACATCAGTGTTACCCATAACTCTTATTCTGGAGGGTTGTATTGGTGAAAAGGAAAATAGACATAAAATTACTTTGACTACGAATCAAGCTCCTGTAGGACTATTAACATTGTTTCCAGGTAAAGATCCGTATAAATCGGAGCTTCATCTCTTTACAAACGGCCATTGGTATTTGTTACGTGGAAATCCCCTTGGGCACGATCAACAACACCGACAATACAAGGACTCGGTGCTCTCGCGTGACGTTACCACAGGTAAGTGGCGCGTTGAGCCGACAGCCCATGCTGACTAAGAAAGATATAAAACGGACAGTTGGGGAATTGAGCAGGTACTGCATCGCATTTTAGTCTAGGAATCTTTAAAGTTACAGTTTTATACTTTTCACGGTTTTTGAATCCGTTGCTGTAAAACAATTTAATATGTTTTCTTTGGCAAAATGTAACTCACATACCCTACTGAACTTGGATGGAGTAAAATTTACCTGTGAATAGCCCTTATCCATTTATCAGACATGGTTGCAACCGTTGGAAACCGAAATGCGTGTACCTTCGATCCATTACTATAATTTTCCCGATATTCCAGCACAAAACAGGAATACGGCATTTTAAGTATATCGGTACCACCGGTAAAACACACCACAACACAAGAATCACACAATTTATTACTTAAAAGTCTAGGAAATAGGAAAGATCTTAGCTGCTTCATTCACTCTTGCGCACTAGAAAGTAATAGCGAGTGACTGAGGCGTCACGAAAATCTCGCTGCGTCTACGTCATGCCCTTCTAACGTCAGAGCGTCGAGTCCTTGTATTTTCGGTGTAATTGGCATGACACCATTTATTTAAAGTTTACGATCAGTTTATGAACCACAAAATGTGTGGGCTTCCATGGGCGTAATTTTGTTGTAATCTCCGTCATAAAATATAACCTTTTCGTGTTGTCAAAACAAATTTTAATAAATTCACAATTTCTTTTCAGAATATGCCGATAGCAACTCATCCGCCAATGCAATTGCTTTTAAAAGTGCTTCTGACAACGTTGCAACGATTCTTTTGGCGAAATCGTCAGAGCGGTATCGTTTGCAATCCGATTCTTTAACAACGTTAAGTTTGTTAGTAGAGCAACTTGTGTCTCGCCTGAAGAAGTATTACAGTAATAACAACGATTATAAAATTTCTTTTAATGCTCCCCTGCCTTCTAGTGAAGTCTTCGAGTATGCTAACGAGCATTTTAGGATTAAACAACGAGTAAATGAATTGCAGGTAAGGAAACTAAATCATTTATAGAAAACTACCCTTAACTAACTTCCTTGTTCTGTTGTACAATTTTAATTTTTTTTAGTGCGATCTTTCCCAACTCAGTGGCCAATTCAGATTAATCCAAAAACGTCTCATAGCTAAATACAAAGCGAAAAATCCGACTTCCCTTAAATCTTTGGAACTCCTGTTAAACGATACTTATGCAGATATTCTGGAAACGACTGAAAAATTAGAAAGTGAAGTGGAAAATTTGTCAAAGTCACAAACGGATTTGTCGTGCGCCGTGAATTTGGTTAAACAGCTGGTCGGCTTATTGGGAATTGATAATGAGTTACTGAGCATGATAAATTCAACGTTTTGTACGATGGTGTACGAGTTAGATACACAGGTGAATTTAAAAAAACATTTTACCACAATTATGCTTTAATTGCCCCTTTGATTTTCCATAAGTGATCAAATCCAATATTACATTAGTAACGAACCAATTGATTCACGGGTCAACGGCATATCAACACACATAATTTCAGCAACAGGGCTGTAGATAATTTTAGAGAACACTCCCAAAGGATTCCCTCCCAAATTACGTTGCGCGTAAAATAGCTTGATAGCACTCCCCTCTCAAATTATGTCACAGAGTAAAAACAAAGCCTAAGAGCATTCCCAATGATTTTCCTCGTAAACTACATCACAGGTAGTAAAAGCCGAGAAGAGCCAACAAACGAGAAGCGACAATATGACATTTGGCGAAATCAATGTAGTGGGAGGTAACCCGGACAACTGTCATAAGTTTAGGCCGGCCCGTTAGTCCGGTAGTCTTATAAGAGTGGGTTAAGAAACAATTTGTACCTGCATACATATCAATTTAAAGCCGTATACTGGTTCAGAATGTAGGTATACTGACCCTTTTTCTAGGTAGGTTCACCCTCAAGAGTAATTAAGGACCCCAGTAATTTAATATTTTTACAAATGTTAAACATCCATATTATGTATTGTTGGATTTTTACCTCCATTTTCATGTATAAAATGCCCCTCTAGAGCAAAATAATAAGTCAAACTGTGCGTAAGAACAGTTACGTAATATTATAATGTCTGCATTAACAAGGGCAATTTTCGCTAACGCTCGTACCGTAATTTTTGAAATCGTGTGTAATAGGTTTCTTACCACTCTTGGTATGTAATATACTATTTCATTTCCTTTCTAAAATGTACTATCAGTAAGTAACGCATAATTAATAAAACATTTCAAAAATATTTTTATTGTATTTAATTTTGTCTTGATTTTACGAAATTTGCTGGAAAGCTAATTACATGAAACAGAGAAGATAATCATGAAAGTGTTCAGTGTAAAGTATTTTCTTCATCGTTTTAGTGCTTCTTTTAGTGTAATAACCCGGACAACTGTCAAAATTTCAAGGTAAAGGACATATAATTTGGTCCCTATTTAATCAATGCTAAACTCGGGATTTTGTCGCTTTTCGGTTGTTGGCTCTTCTCGGGTAAAAGGTAAGGGTGAAAGAAAAATTACATAATTTTATTGTCAGTCATTGCAAAAAAGTATTAATTTAAATTAAATAAGAAACGAGTCCACCTTCGACTTCAAACCGTGTTCTCAGTCCTCTTTTTACAGAATCGAAAATATTGGGGAGCACTTAAAGAGAACCCAGCGATTTTCGGCTCGAACTTTTGAACCGACATGTATAATTTAATGAAATTTTAATACTTTATGTAGGTCATAAAGACTATACTACAGTAGATGTTTTACATCGTCAGGGAAGTCAGGAACGGACGTGTCACCCCACTCGTTGGGTCAAAATTTTGACAGGTGTCATTTCACAGAGCTGAAAACTGATTTTTTAAATAGTCTGGTCATTCCTCTTTAAAAAAGGTACTCTACATTTGTTTCGATAAAATTAGCCGTTTTCGAAGAAAATAATTTTTTAATTTTAAATTGTATGACATGGTAGAGAGTATACAATATACTTACCGGACACCCTGTATATTATTATTTATTGATTTATTCAACTAAAAATATTTAAACATTATAGTCTTGGGAAGATATCACAGATGCCTCTTTATGTTATCTACTAAGAACAATTCTGGCTAAAACAGAAAAGGACAGGTTACGAGCACCACACACCAGTTTTGATGAAATCAAGGATCCTTCAAAATTGGAAAAACATTGGAACCAGGTTTTGGAACGACTTCCGAAACAACAGCAGTTGAAAGAATCGGATGGGATGTTTGACGAAGGTAAAGTAAAAATTGAGTACCAAAGTTAGTTTTGCGTTAAATCGGCCAATAGATTGTGATGTTATTAAGCCGTTTCCAGATTTTATACACACCCTGTATAAAACTCCATCAACAATAAGGTCTAGAGAATGATATAAAATTGGTCTTACATTTCAGCAACCAAGTGCAAACGAAAATATTTTTTAGAAAGTATTCTTGATTGGTAAACTATACTATAGTATTTGGTTAAATTCTAAAAGTATTCCTAATTACCAAAAAAATATTTATTTTAGAAATCCAGAAAGATTCAGCACAAGTTCCAGATGAGCAGAAAATTGAAAAACCCGTTGGAAGTCAATTTGGGGAATTTAGCACAAGATTGCTGTCGGCAAGAAAAAGTCTTTTAAGAACAAGACATAAAATGGGAGAACCTCAAAACGATGAAACATGAACAGATTTTTGTTTGTTCATCTCAATATTCGGTTGCTTATATATATAATACTAGACTGTAAAAGATAACTCAAAAATAAAATATCCTTTATTTTAAAGTTCCTGTTTTCTGTAATTATTGGAGTAATTTAGGTCACCAAACTCTCGTTTTGTTCCAGTTCATTGGCGTTTATTTAATGAAAATTGTCTGTTTTTGTAAAATTCTATCTCGCATAAAAACCCAAAAGGAGGTCAGTGGAACAGAAGATCAGTAAAACCAACTGCATAGCAGGTTACCTTTCTTCGGCGAGGAAGAAAATTATCGACTAATATGCTTCAATTCAGTATTTACTCGAATATAAATAATTTGTTCTCAGTGAAATATAAAAGTTGATTAATTAAATACAAAGCCATCACGTGTTTTGTATTGTCCATTGTCCGAGTCTTATTGATTTGCGTACCATGAAAGATAAAACTTTCATCTGTAAGTAGGTATAATCCGAAAAGGTATCAATTATCTCCTAATTTCCCTTTACTTTTTTTCATTATTTGTTGTCACTTCTTGAGCAACATTACCTGGTCGATTACGTTTCCTGCTTAGCAAATGGGTAAACGAAAAGATCAATTCACACAAACTACTTTCCCTTTTGCTTTGCGTATAGTCCTCCTGCAGCCACGAAATCTGACTGCTTGAACATGTACCAGGGGATTTCAAAAACGTTAGCGCATTTGACAGTCTTGCGACGATGTCGTGACGGATGAAAAATGCAGTTAATGCCTCTCCAAAAACTGTTGTTTTTTTTTGTATAATTAGATATGTAAAATTATTTTTGGAATTTGTTAACAAATCTGCTTATTATTTTCCTAAACCTATTTTTAATTTAACCCAAACCTATAATAGGTACCGGTCGGAAATTGGACCATTTCCGGCGGATTTTTATACTATGTCCAATCTTTGTTATACCATACGCATACCTACATAATTTAAAAATAATTAATATTAAAAACTTCTTTAGTTTCTGTCAGAGTATTCCGGTTCTCTAAGTTGTTTTAAAATGTCTAATTAACAGTAAAAAATCGGTTTGTCCCAATTATGGAAGAAAATGTAAACTTTGAAAATAATGAAAAATACGACATGTTCGTTTGCTATGTCCATTGTCCATTGTAATGAAAATGTAGATGAAGTATTAGAAGTGTATTTTATTAGGTAAACATACGCCTTTTTGTGGTATGTCTATGAAGATTTATTAAGTTACTTGTAGATATCCCGAAAGACGAAATCAAATTTAATTGAACTCGGTTGATTTTCTAAACCTCGACCTAAAATATACAACAAGGAAAACCGCGAGACTGATGAAATAAATATTTTAGCTTCAATTGAAACAAATCCAACTAGTTCTTGCAGAACGGTTGAAGGTTCGGTCGGAGTAGTTAAATCAAGAGTTCAAACTAGATTAAGGAGTAAGGAGTCCAAAATATATTTCTTCTGCAGTAATTATCAACCAGTTATAGTTTTTTTTAAATACCCGTCATGGCCTACTAACAAAAATGTATATTTTTTAATAAAACGTAAATTTCGCACTTAATATTAAATATTAAAATAAGGTATTATATATTTCTGAGAAGCTTGTTATAAACTAAATTATATTATTTAAAAATATACAGGGTGGCTGATTAGTGCGAGGAAGTCCAATATCTCCGTTGTTCTTAAAAATATCGAAATTTATTAAATACAAAGGTTCTAGGATAAACAAAAGCGCACATTTTAAAAATATTTTTGGATATACAGGATGCTCCAAAAAAGTGGGGTTTAGCAAAGATGTATTTTTTCAAAAGGAACACCCTATATGTTATATTATTTTTGGATGCTACATAAAATTACAGTTGTTTTTCAATAAGTGCATTGTAGTTCTAAACTTAATAGTTTTAGAGTTATCGACTTTTCCAAAATGATATTTTTGAACTTTGACAGCTTCTAATTTTCTAACGGTACTTCTTAGAGCAAAACGGCTTACATGTCCCTATCTTACTTTTTAATTGTCTTCCCAAAAATATTAATTTCCGGTTAAACCGGAAGTACTATATTTCCGACTTTCAAGTTACATCCGGTTTAACCGGAAATTGATATTTTTTTGAAGACAATTAAAAAGTAAGATAGGGACATGTAAGCCGTTTTGCTCTAAGAAGTACCGTTAGAAAACTAGAAGCTGTCAAAGTTCAAAAATGTCATTTTGGAAAAGTCGATAACTCGGAAACTATTAAGTTTAGACCTATAATGCACTTATTAAAAAATTACTATAATATTATGTAGAATCCAAAAATAATATAACATATAGGGTGTTCCATTTGAAAAAATACATTTTTGCTAAACCCCACTTTTTTGGCGCATCCTGTATATCCAAAAATATTTTTAAAATTTGCGCTCTTGTTTATCCTAGAACCTTTGCATTTAATAAATTTCGATATTTTAAAGAACAACGGAGATATTGGACTTTCTCGCACTAATCAGCCACCCTGTATAGGGTGACCCATTAAAAAAAGCAAGTTTGTTTCTTTTCTCGGAAACTATTGAACGTAGAAAAAATCTGAGTACGTCACTGGATTCTACGTAAAAAACTACAAAAAGAACATTTGTTTTCTCTTTGATAAGCTAAAGGGTAACCTAAATATGGAGGGATGTCCCAAAATGTAAAATTTTCAAAAACATCACGTACATCAAAAACAAGGACGACTAGAAAAATTCCGATTGCGGCATCTTTGGTTTCATAAAAAAGTAGCAGTGCTGCGAAAACCGTATCCTTCTATCTTTACTAATAACGGAGATACCCCGTAAGATCATCGAAAACTGGACACCCTGTATATTGACTATATTTATAATTTATATTAAGTTAACATCTAAGAAAAAAACAAACATCAAAAATATTTATTTCAAACACACTTATTCTATTTTTTCCTTTTATCGGGAGGTCACATCTTCTCTCTTCAAAACCCAACAGTAATCACCCATCATGGCTGGATCCCATGGTCTTTGGTACAGGATTTCTATTGTCCTGATATCTTGATGAAACCTTTCACCCTGCTTGTCGCTGCCAGCGCCCAAATTTTCAGAAAAAAAGATAATTCCATCCTTTTCTTGCAGTGTCATGTGTATCGAACCATGTTTCGTCAAGGTAGATAATTAGCTGATATTTTTAATTATTTCTTTAGCATCGGGAAATAAATGCTTTCTTCTAAAAGTGACACTACCAGATGCCCCACTCTTAACACAAGCCCATGATGGACGCCACATTTTAACACTAATACAACAAAAAATATCACGCGTCGGTAAACCAAACATTAATATAATAAAATCCACTCGTCGGAAAACTAATCGGAACTAAAATTATCAAAAAATCAATTTGCTATTTAAATATTATTAGGTATTTATAACTACTTAAAATGATATAGCATTTAGGGATGCAGGTAATTTGTACTCCGGCTGTGCCCAAAAAGATGTAAATTTTGGCATTTTATTACCAGAGGGATAATTAGGGTTTTCTTACATAGTATGTAGGTAATGTAGGTAGTGTTGCTTAATCGCTATATAGCATTATAAATAGCTTTATGAAATATTTCCTAAATAATGGTGGTTGTATATTGTATAAGCAGCTTAGCTGGATACCGCCACCACTTTTTCGAACTAACTGTTTTCTAATATAAACAATTTATTATTAAATAAAGGCATTTATTAATATTATTATTATTATTATTATTAAATGGTACTCGAGTGATACATCGTTGAATTTGAAATAACTTTAACACACCTCGTAGTTATAAATGAACCAACCACTTTAAAAGAGATACTCCGTAACCATATTTCTTTATTTAGCGCGGACTCCTTCCTACCTTTCTTCTTTCATAACATGTTTGTACCATAGTCGATGGTCGGTTCTTCAAGCGTACTAGATGCTTGGCTGAGTACGCGGAAATTTTTACATCGCTTGAAAAAACTATGCTCAGTGGATAATATCATCACTTCAATTTGAAAATAGTTTACTGAAGTATTGCAAAGGAAAAATATGAAAAATGAGATTATGGACGATGCGATAATTTAAACGTTCTACCTGGTTTTATTGGTGCGGTATTATTTTACGTGCGCTGTTAATCTAACACACTCATTTGTTATGGTAGTTCGAGACGAAGAATCTAACAATAACAAAGTGGCGAAAATGCCGGCGATGTCCACTAGTCAAATTGTTTTAGTTAGACTCTCCATAGTGTTAGGAATGACTGCTGCTGTTTGGACTGTTATATATTTGACGCCACTGCCAGGTAAGATTCAGAAACCTAATATTCATTTTTTTAATCATATAAGGCTACAAAGTACACGCTTTCTTAACGACGTGTATGATAAAGCTAGATGAAGGTCAATATTCCCGAAAAAGTGAAAGTGACCACGAAAATGGCAGTACCTCCTACTCCTAGGAAGCATTTATTTTATCTCATTTAGGTTATTTTTCCCATTAATTGTTAGTTTTATGTTCTTTCTGCATTCTTGAGCTAAGTATGCCAAAGTGAATTTACAAACTTTAATTTATGCTTTCAGCCCAATCTCTATTAATTCAATTTCATAATTTTGCAAGGACAAGCATAAAGAAATCTATGTAAATATTATTGTGTCAAGTACTGTTTCATCATTATTCACTAAATACTTATTGCATTCTTCTTCCGGGTTGCCATACAGTTATACAATCCTCAATTACTACATGTAATGCCATTAGTATCGGTAATAACTAAATCTAATTAAGTAGTTTATATTGATCATTAAAGTCTAATCATATTAAAATACGTTAACATGCAGGTGTTGTAGAATTGATTGATTTATTTATTGAAAGTAGATTTGAATGGATTTTATTGTGCTAATGAAATTCTGTGTCGTCCATTGCTAATGCATTAAAATATTCATTAAAAATGGATGTCTCACGTCAATTGTTTACCGGTTTACACCAAGAGCTAACTGAATATTTTAATATTTTAACACGTTGGCAAAAATGGGTCAAATAAAAGTTCAAAGGTCTTTAAAAATGTATTATTTGGAAATTAGTTTCAATACCACAGTTACAACATCTCTAGAACTATTAGATTTGCACAGGGTGCTAAAGGGCTGTGCAGGTGTTTTACAGGGCATAATCTACGTCCAAAAATAATCATATTGTTTCCATAAACATATATCGAAAAATGTATCTTGAGGGAGCTACAGCCAGTGAATTCTGTATATTCCAATTTGTAAAAGCGAATGGTATGCCTCACTAAACTGGAGGTTTTTAAATTATTAATAAAAAGATTTCTCACAGATTGCAGACAGTTTGGAGAATAATTGAAAGGTGGTGTAGGAGCAAAACATAGCTCATCATGTTTACAAAAAGAAGAAAAGAAGAAATCTTGCAGGTTCCAGGGCATCACTGCATGATGAACTACTCCCATTCAGAGAGGAGGTGAAATACTTAGGGGTCTCTTTTAACAGGAAACTAACATGGAAACCCCATGTACAAAATACAGTAACGAAAGTCACAGCAATAGTGTGGCAACTGCGCCGGGAAGTGGGAAGAAAGTGGGGCCTTCAGCTCCCACATACTGCATAAGACGGGGATAAGACCCAAGATCACGTACGCATCGGTAGTGAAGAAAACGACCTACGCCCTGAAATTTACAGGTCTGGGAATAACTGACGCAATGACAGCTCTAAACGTTCTGCTGGAGTTGCCAGAAATCTCGCTCTGGATACAAAGGGAGGCCATGGCGGCGTACAGGAGAATGGCGGATGATAGAACCTGGATAGGACAACAAGTAGAGGTCGGTCACACGGAGATCGCAAAAACGCTGCGAGGGGCTATTCCTCGCAACTCGCAATCTTCGAGGTTGCCACCAGGGAGGAGGTTAATGCAGGAGACGAGGAAGATATATACATCTACTCACTGAAGACAATCCAACAACCAAAAAAGAGCTCTAAGCTCCTTCGACAGTGTCAGGGTGCCCTCAATAAGCTAGCAACAAAAAGAAGAGGACAACTTAGCTGGGTCCCGGGACACTCCGATGTACCGGGTAGCCACAAGGCCGATGAACTCGCTAGACGGAGCTCGTCGATGCCCCCCATAGGAGCCGGAGCCACAGCTGGGAATAAGTAGAGCACAGGCATCCTCCAAGATCCTCTCTGAGTGGGCTTGGAGTCGAACGACTGCTAACTGGAAAAGAAACAGAGCCTGTAGACAAGCGAAAATCATCAAACTCGTCCTGGGCAATTTGGTTGTTGTCAAAGAGATGAGCAGCTCTAGCACCAGTGACTGTTCTAACCGGTCATTGTAGGCTAAATAGACACCTATACCTACTAGGAATCGGGGAAGCGCCACTCTGCCCCAACTGTGAAGCAGGAGAGGAGACCTCGTATCATTTGGTAGGAAGATGTGACAGGTGGGGTTGCGATAGAAGGCATATCCTTGGCGTGACAACAGTTAAATACCGGAGTGAAGCTTCTCGCCTTTCTGAGAAAGACAAGGCCGGCTTAGGGGACGAGTAGTTGGTGGATCAGGGAATGCAAAAAGAAATTGTTACGCCTATTAGCCGGGCTTCTGCCCCCCCCCCCCAAAGTACTACTACTTTAAATATTTACATGAAAAATGGAGGTAGTTTTTATCAATTTTCACAATGGGACCAAATATATGAACAGCAGTGTGAATGTGAAATGGTTTTCAAACAGAGTACGTTACAATTTTGGGATTTGCTTATACTGTAACTTAACAAGGGCCTAATTCCCTATCTTTTGACCAGTATATGAGCCCATGTCCTTTTAATTTGTAAGATAAATTTAGTGGGTTTACAATCATTGGAAATGTCTGTAGTTTGGTCATTATATCAAAAGTAGGTCACATTTTTATTGCAAAAAGGAAGTTACTAATCCTACACGTCTGGTAAAAGCCTATTATCTATTATAGTAATGGTAATATAAATATATAGCTAGCTGAACATAAACGTGTTCATAGCAAGTACCGTTTCTCTTTGCACTTTCTCTTATTCGGAAACAACAAAGGTTGAAAATATACGTTTTTATCGATTCTTCGTGCACTTTAATTCATCAACCACAAAGATTTTACACAAATGTTTTAATATAAAATACAACGTTAAATATGCACAACTGTCATTAGTCACTGGAGTGCCTTGCCAATATTTTAAAATAAATAATGTATTTACGAATTACCAGTTATTATTACTTATATATGTACTTCGTTTCTTTTACAATATTTATACTATACGATTGAAGCGAAGTTTCAAATAATGTTTATAACTTTCTTATTCTTAAGCCAATCGGAAACAATTTGTGTTAAAAAAAAAACACTATAGATAATTCAGGTTAATTCTTTTAGCTTATTATAATGCCACAAAATGTTCGTCGTATTGAATTCGAAGTTGTTGGTAAGTGTTTGGCAATTCCTAAACATTTTGGTCTTAAAATTCTGAAAAATTTCAACACTTGTGTTTCTATTCAGTTGGTTATAAACTTGTTAATTGCGTAGCCAGTAGAGAAAAACATAATTGCAAGTTTCTGCAAAATTCTTACCTTAGGCAAAACAGTTCTATCAGAGTGGTGTCGGCTAAAGAATTAAAAAAAAAACAGTTATAAGCTTTCGAATTGATAATTAAGTATGTGGCCCAACTCAAGGGTGTTACATCTTGTGAAATGTTAACAAAAAGTTCATATAAACATAGGTTATTAACACCCTGTATATTGTATATGCCTTACTTCGATGGTTGATAAGTGTACTACACCGTGACCAAACCTATTTCAAATGGTGTATTTTTTTAATAACGAGTTTAAATAATGCTCAACCTTTTATTGTATGGTAATTTTTAATAATATTAAATTAACAGTGAAAGTTCGGCATTATCTTCAGGTAACCCCAAAAAAAAGTCGAGAGGATTTCTTGAGTCAAAGATCAAAAACTATACAAAGTTAACCTAAAAAGGGTAATTGCATAAAATTATTCGTAGATTTGATTGACAGAGAAATTTTATTGTACCTAGTTTTCGGATAATTAGTGGTAATTTATACCTGGTGTCACCTTGCTGCTAAATGCAAAGTGCTTGTTTTAAGATTTTTAAATATTTATTCGTACATACAGTGTGTACTATATTTGTTTGTTTTTAAACAACAAATAAAATCTAGGAAACGATGAGAGATACGAAAAAAATGTATATACAGAGTGGCCATTTGAAAACGAAACAAAGCCAATTTTGGGCACCTCAGGTTATTAAAAAAAAACTCTCGGACCGGTCGATTTTTGATTTTAGGGGGAAACATGTTTTTGGCATTTTTGCCCCCTGAAAGTCAAACTCCTAGCGGGGGCGACAACTGCCCCCAAAATTTTAAATAGAATGGGGGGTCAAGTGATACTTTGTTTTAAAGGTATTTTTATGTAGAGTATAAACCCAGAGTTTACCATCGCTACTATCTACCTAGCCTGTACAGTGGCTCACTAAAAGTACAAAACAGATTGTTTTTACCTTTTTCATTACAAAAAATGACAAGGATAAGTAGCATTTGCATTCTGGTGTAAAACTTTGCTTTCTTGACATTTGTAGTTTTATTCCTGTGGCCTTCAATTATTGTTGCAGGTCATATTCTTCGGTCGCGGTAAAGTAGTAAGGTTTAGTTAATTTCGTTACAGAATCGGTATAAAAGTGATAATGGTTTACTCAATAATTGTTAAAAGGGTGCAAATAATTTCATTATTTTTTGCGAACAATGAATGTGCTAATAGAACTGCCCAACTGTTTAACCATCAACATCAAAGTCGACAAGTCCATAGAAAGTAAATTCGGGAATTGGTGCAAAAATTTCGGGAGACGGGGTCAGTAGCTAACAAAAAACGTGAAGTGGAAAATCCAGTAGTAAATGAAGCTACAGAGGTGGCGACTTTAGGGTATGTTGTTCAAGATACCACACTGAGTACAAGAAAGCTGGCAACATCATCTGGTGTTAAAAGAAGCAGCATTCAAACGATATTAAAAAAGCACAAGTTTCATCCTTACAAAATACATCTGGTAGAAGAACTTAACGAAGACGATTTTGATAGGCGATTGTGTCATAGGGACTAAAATATTGTGCAGTATATACTGGGTATCCGGGCGTTTACACCCTGGTGAAATATTGCATGGACTGGATTTTGGACACCACGAGTCTTAGCACTTAGAACTGGAAAACATTTTAAAGACTTTGATAAAAACTTGACTTTACTCAGTCAAAATAAATCAGCTGTTCAAACAAAGTCAATATCACGCACTGATCTTAGACGCATTTTTCCGCTAGGCCACCGATGAGAACGTCATCGATGGAGAGGGATATGAGTAAACGGGCAATAAATGATCAGAACTTTCCTTTTAACGTATGTTTTTCTGACGAATGCTCTTTTTTCCTAAACGGTACGGTGAATCGTCACAACTGTCGTAATTGGTCTGATTCAAATGCCAGAATATTTCGTGAGGCGCATACGCAACATCCCGAAAAACTGAATGTCTGGGCTGGCATTTTTGGTAACCGTATAATAGGTCTCTTTTTTTACCTGGCAATTTAACAGGCGAAATGTATCTGGAATTATTACAAAACGCCATTTATCAAGCGTTAGTAGAAATGATTGAGAATGACGATCAGTACATGGAAAACCACTTAATATATCAGCAAGACGGTGCGCCACCCCACTTTGCACTCACTGTTCGTTACTATTTGGACCAAACGTTTCCAGGACAATGGATTGGAAGGAGAGGAAGTATTGAGTGGCCCCCACGTTCTCCGGATTTAAGCCCGTTAGATTTTTTTTATGGGGCCACTTAAAAACTACAATGTATGCCACCCAGTCAACATCTTTGGAACACCTACAACAACGGATAATTAATTGATGAATGTCGTCAAATCACCCCACAGATGCTTCAAAATGTACAGGGTCTTCCAACGAGGACTGAACAGGGGCTCATTTTTGAGCTTCCTTGTATTTAAAGAAAAATCCAAAATAGCCAATCGATGTACTTTTTCCTGCAGAATTCAAAAATGAAACCAAAAATTTATTTGAACCAGAAACAAAAGAGTTACGCTATAGATAAGGTGTTTTTTAAATGGAACATAGCTTTTTTTATACGATTTTTGGAACGAGTGATTTTTTTAAAATTTATTAAATTTTAATGTTTTATCCAGTATAATTTAACTTTAACCTGTTTGAAACATACACTAGGTAATAAAGGCATAATCACCTTTGAATCCTTCAAAGTCAAAAAATTTGACAAATTTACTATAATATTGCCGAAATGAAATATTCATTAGATGAGAGATTGCAGATTGTTATCTTGTTCTACAAATGCCAAGAAAATGCAAGAGAAGCAAGGAGAAGATTTATTGCAAATTTTCACAGAAATATATCCGTCAATACTATTCTAAGGATAAAGAACCTATTTGAGGAAAATAAAACATTACATGACAGAAAAAATCTGCGGTCATTGCAGAGCTCTCTTCAGAGCTGCCAGGGTAATGTGTATAAAAGATATATTGTATGTGTAAACTATAGAATGCATAAATCCTCTATGTGTGTTATTGTAGCCTTATTGTGTTGTAACATTATACCCCAATTGTAATATTTTTTAAATGTTGTAGACCAAAACTTCAAAACCTGTGATAGGCCTTGCCATGAATTAGACTGGCCCATGATATGTAGAATTAAGCTTAACATCGAAATGTACCATACAGATAACCAGTAAGTACCGTCATTGTTTGAACGTACCTGCATATGATTTAAATGTATTTTTCCCTTTTTCCAACTGTCCCATTCTACACTACTTCACTTTGCTTACAGCATTTGTCAAGACTGTAGAGATAACTCATCTCATCCCTTGTCAGGGTGTCACAACATTTTTTGCCAGATGACCGAAGAGAGTAACCCAAGAACTATAGTAACTGCCAACCGCCAGATCCCTGGACCTGCCATTCAAGTTTGCGAAAATGACATTTTGGTGGTGGACGTTATAAACAGAATCCCTGGAAAAAGCGTCACCTTACATTGGAGAGGCCAGCCAAATCACGAAGCACCATTTATGGATGGTGTGCCTATGGTAAGGAACACAACAAACAACTATAAACGACGTATATTTAAATTGGATCTAATTTTCTAGGTAACTCAATGTCCCATCCTGAGCTCCACCACCTTTCAATACAAATTCAGAGCGTCACAAGCAGGAACGCATTTCTATCACGCTTACGCCGATGCTGATAGGTCAAATGGACTCTTTGGGGCCTTGATAGTCAGAAAAGCCGAAAAAATAGAGCCTCACAAAAAGCTTTATGATATCGATTCAAAGGAGCATGTCGTGCTCATTTCTGAATGGTCTGGTAAGGATAATATATCCCAAGTAACATTTTAAGTTTTATCACAATCTACAAGAGGTTATTAAGTCTATACCGGGTGTTGCATCGTCGAGCGGGACATAGGAAATCCCATGTAATTTTAAATGGGGTCAATTATTGGCTTCCCTAATTATTTTAGAGAAAAATTCTATTTAGGTTTATTAAAGAGCACTAAAACCCACATTCAAAAGAATAACTTTAGATATTTTTGATGAGCCCGTTTACGGGTTATCGCCGATTTATTTTTAACTATTTCTCCTTTTTATGGCCCCGTATTTGCGGGCACCAGTCAAGGTAAAAGATGACTGTCAAATAAAGTTGTCATTTTGAAATGTGTGCTTTATTGTTATAAAAACTCCTACATCGAAAATATTAAAGGTGTATTTATGAGTACAAATCGTACAAATTAATCTGAATAAAACTAAAATAAAGTATCCAATTACAAGGTTAATTATGACAATTTTGTTATATTATTTAAAGTAAAACACTTTTTACTTCAATTTCCACTTTATTTGACAATACGACATGTTTCACTGCACTGCAGCTTCGTCAGGTAATGTACAATTAATTTTAAGTTTACGCTATTTAAGTGCATGGCTAATGACAGTGCCAGTTAGGTATTGTAAAAGATGGGGGTTTTTTCGATAATTAGTATATTTTACAAATCTAATTTAAATATCAAATAAAATTGTCCTTTAATATGGAAAAGGTTGATATTTTCCTAACTTAATTACTATTATAAAAGGGGGTGGGTTATTTACAAATTTAATGTGTCTTGCTTGAAGTTTTATTGTCCTATTGTGAGAAGAATATTAAAATAAGTTTAGTAAAGGTGAATTATTTAGGTCTAGTTGATTATTTAATAACATATTTGTATTTTTAAGCTTGTTTATTTCTAATGATTCGAGGTGATTTAGTTTTGATCCTTTGTTTTCTAGATGTAGTATTTTAAAGTCTTCATTAAATGAGTGTTTTGTTTCTATAAGATGATTCGCGTAGTTTGAATCATTTTTGCCATTAATAAAACTATTAAAATGTTCTTTGATTCTTTTCGAGAAACTTCTACCTGTTTGACCTATATATGTTTTTGAACAATCTCCGCAATTTAATTTGTATACTCCCGATTTGTCATTTTTGTTGGTTTTAGTTTTACAGTTTTTTATTAGTTTTCCTATGGTATTTTGAGTTTTGAAAGCTGTGTTTATATTAAGTTTTTTTAAGAATTTACTAATTTTTGTGCTTATGTTTCCTATATATGTGATTATCCTGTATGAAGTTGGTTTTTCTTTTTCTTTTGGATATACCATTGCTATGGCTTTTTTGTACATTTTTTGTTTTATTATTTTAATAGATAGAAATATGTTATTAAATATTCAACTAGACCTAAACAATTCACCTTTACTAAACTTATTTTAATATTCTTCTCACAATAGGACAATAAAACTTCAAGCAAGACACATTACATTGTAAATAACCCACCCCCTTTTATAATAGTAATTAAGTTAGGAAAATATCAACCTTTTCCATATTAAAGGCCAATTTTATTTGATATTTAAATTAGATTTGTAGAATATACTAATTATCGAAAAAACCCCCATCTTTTACAATACCTAACTGGCACTGTCATTAGCCATGCACTTAAATAGCGTAAACTTAAAATTAATTGTACATTACCTGACGAAGCTGCAGTGCAGTGAAACATGTCGTATTGTCAATTATAGCCCTCGCGTCTTAAATCCCTCGTCGCTCCGCTCCTCGTGATTTAAACTCGGGCAATAGTGATGGCTGTCTAAACCTTGGTTAATAATATACTATTATTATTATTGTGTCTTTAATAATACTTTGTCAAAGACTTGTTGCACTTAAATTGTCAATATCAAAAAATGTCACCAAGTATAGTTAAATACGTCTGCCTCGATTGAAATATCTGCATGTGCTAACATTTTATAATTTGATATTAATAAACAACCTAGTAATAAAAAATTGTCAACCCCAGCCACTTTATTAATAAAGTATATAAAAAAACTTTTAAAAAAATCACGCGCCTTTCATTTGTTAGCTTATTAATTATTATTTACAATTAATAAAAAAAATTGTAACCCTACTTTTAGCTTAATCAGTATGATTTTGGGCTATTTAGGGGTTTATATAACATATTAACATATTTTTGATAATTGCAGGCTAAATGTAAACAGTTAGAATAAATAAAAACATAACCAAACACTGTTGCCCTAACTTTGATTAAACATGTCTGCCGTAGTTAACGGAAAAAAACATGGTTGGAAAATTAATAAAACCGTTTATTTTAATAGAATGCCCTATTAAGAGTTTGTGGGTTTGTGAAATATTTTTATAAACCAAAAGGTTTTAACTTAACTTACTAAAGCTACCAAAAAAACTATTAGGTTTCAAGGAGCCTTTACCAATTATCGTCCAAAGTAAATAGTATTTATAACATATATTAAGGGTAAGACTACTTAAGAGTTATTCGTTTTATTGCTTGATCGTAAGGAGTACTTAAAAACCATATTCTAAAACTCCCATAAAACCCAAAGATTTATAGATGTCTACCACAAAACTTAAAAGATTTAAAATCCTCTATAAACCTTAATGAGTTTATTGTGATTTTGATTAATGCAGCAATTAAGTGGTTATATAACCAATAGGTCTTAAAGAGCAAAAATATTTAACAACTTGCTTTAAAGATAACTTGAAGGCATTTTTTAAGTGCATACTGCAGATAAACTGGTATGCACAAAAGAAATAATAAAACCCACTTCGGTTTATTTACCTTCTTAAACCTGTGATAAAACCCTATAAATACTTGTTGGCATTTAAATTGTTACTTAACTATGAACGCTCCTTCAAACATGCTCAACAATTACTTTGTTGTAGGTGATTTTTCTCAACCGACCCTCATCGACAAAGATTTAACCACCAAAGCCCTGTTGATCAACGGCAAAGCCCCAAGCGAGAAAGGGTCAAGTCTGACCATGTACAGCGTAGAGCCGGGTAAGAGGCATAGATTCAGGGCTGCGTATACCAGCGGACTATCCGGCTGTCCCGTCACCTTATCCATAGACAATCATTTTGTGAAGGTTATAGAGCTGGATGGTAATCCCACCAATCCTTATGAAGTGAGTTCCATCCAGTTGTCCAAAGGAGAACGAATAGATTTTATTCTTAAAGCTGGGCAAGGAGAAGGAGCTTTTTATATGAATGTTAAGTAAGTGATCATAGCATTCTTAAAGGCATTATTTAAGTCTACGATGGTGCATAAGTGCTTCAGAGATGAAGTCAATTTAATCGACAAATAAAAAAAAATTAGTCTACATCCAAATTTAGATGCCCTCAATCCATATTGGATATTGAGTCTTGCTTCTAATATACTCACCGACCTAAAATTCGGGACAACCAAAATGTAAATCAAATATTAATATACAATATACATAGGCATCGTAACTATAGATCCGACACGCCATTCATAAAGGCTATAAAATTGTGATGCCAAAATCGTTTGGTGGCGAGACGCTGTGAGGAGCTAGGTGGGGCCGAGAGTGGGGATTACGCTGACTTTACATATGCATGCGACAAAACTGCAGGAAAACAACATCTGGTATGCCGAGTATTGTCGAGTCGATGCGGATGGCCACGAAAATGATGAAATCTGGGCGGATCCGTTATTGCTGCGTTGCCATACTACAGATTTTTTACAAGGTTTTAGGCAATGTTATATATTTCCCATATCATGTTAATCTAGTTAATCATAGAAGTTAATACTTTTCACAAAACTACGTTTTCTGTGACGTAAGTCTGGCAAACCAAGTGGAGGGGAGCAGCTTGTATGTTGATTTACTTTACACTGGAATACAATGATGACATCACGTTTATTTGTTATTGTTCGGTCTAATAGTTAGGATGTCTATGACAATATATATAAATACAAAAATGTATGATAACTTTTTCTTCCATACTCCGATTTCAATTTTTTTTCGAAATGTAGATAATTGTTTCGGTTTTAATTAATTTGATTCAATTTTCAAAAATACGGTTTACATGTTGAAATATACAGGAAAATAAAAAAGTATATTTTTTCTCTTGGGCTTGTAACACTCTGTAGAGTAATTTTGCAATGTAAACTACACTGGATATGCTTTTCTGCAGAGTTTAATTCATTTTTAACATTTTGCTGTTTTTGCTTCTCGGTATCGTTATCGGTTTAAGAGATATGAATTTTTGAAATAAACACACTATGGACTCTGGAAGAAAAGGTTTTCATACATTAAATTTGATCTAAATTTTGGTTGTCCCGAATTTTATGTCGGTGAGTGTATTATCCTCGTCACAAAACGGTCGCATTGCATTGTTTCTTCATTGTTCCCAAACCTAAAGCGAAAACCTTCTATTTTCCACCAAAGCTGTCGCTGTTTCAGGTCCAGTTGCGAGGGCAACCATTTACATGGATTGGCAGTGATCAACTACGAGGGATCGCCTAAAGAAAAGAGCACACAAGATTCCAACCATCTAAATGAAAAAGATAAATCAGATAGCAAATTGGCCAGACTTTTTGATACCTCCCCATGCCAGACTGAAGCTGGTAAAGTTTGTTTGGGTGACGTTAAATCTCTGCATAAAATGCCAGAGGAGCTACGTAAAGAGGAAGTTGACAGAAAAATATTTTTGGAGATTGACTACAAGTATGGGGATAAAGACAGAAGTGAAGGTATGTTGTTTCTTCTATTGTCCCTCTCAACCTATTTTTATACGTATTGCAGGTGGATATATAGACCTCCGAAGTAAATTATACAGAATAAACAATTTCACGTTTAGTTATCCATCATCGCCGTTGCTTACTCAACCTATGGAAGTTCCTTCAAATCTAATTTGCAACGAGAATTCTGTGCCCGACAAATGCCTGGGCCGAAATATTTGCGAGTGTGTCCATTTGGTAACGATTCCTTTAGGACAGACTGTGGAAATCATTCTTATAGAGCAAGGTTTGTAGTTTATACAAGGTGTCGGGAGATTTCGTTCCTATACTTCAAGTGAAGTAAACATGTGGAAATATGAAACATTTGCGAATTTAAATTCACATGAACTCACTGAGGAAATAAATATCATCACAGGTATCAGAGAAGGAGTTAGTCTTAGTCCGTGTATATTCAATATAATTATACGAGACAAAGTAATTGCAAGCGTAAAACTAGTCAATCTTGTGTATACAATGGGCATATTATACAGTGTGTGTATAAAGTCTGGAAACGGCTTAAAAGCACCACAATTTATTGGCCGATTTAAATCAAACTTGGTACAGTTGTGTAAGAGGATCTGACGCACCGAATGACGATATTGGCGTTGTTGCCAGCTTTTTAGTTTATCTGGAATTCGAACGAATTTTATATTTTTAAATGTAACACCCTGTATATTTTTTCATTTATAGTTTTTACTTTAAATTTGTTACACTTTTGGTATAACATACTTTGTTCCTAATATCAGTAGTTTTCGAAATAACGACGTGTTTTGAAAATATCAACAAATTGTGTTGTATCTATTAATAAATAAAACACCAGTTCAGTTTGATGTAAAGTCATAAAAGCCGTCATTTTTACATGCAAAAATGTCTTTAACTGAAAGTGAAAGAATTATAATTTTTATGATGAGGATATGGCGATAGGGTCAGGTCTTACGAAGAGGTTAAAAATCTATTTATTGACGCGTTTCCAAACCGAAATCCAATTTCAAAAGCAACTGTTCTAAAAACTGTCCGACGCTTCGAAGAAACTGGAAATTGTAGAGATATGCGACGATCAGGACGACCAGCAGCAGTAGATGAAAAGGAAAGTTTAGAAATTATAGAACATGTTGTTGAAACCCCTGTTTCTTCATTAAGAAAAAGTAAGTGACGTCTGCTTCAAATCCGTCCATAATCTTTTAATAAAACATAAATATCACCATTTCAAAATACATGTAGTTCAAGAGTTATCAGAGGATGATTCTGAGCGAAGAATTAAATTTTGTGATATTATTATGTCAAGGTTTGACCAAAATAACCAGTTTTTCAAATTTATAGTAATTTCGGACGAAGCAACATTTATGTTAAATGGTAAAGTCAATAGACATAACTGTAGGTTTTGGGCAAATGAAAATCCCCACTGGACGAGAGAAGGTCATACACAACGCCCTGGAAAATTGAATGTGTGGGCTGGGCTTCTGGGTAACCACAAGATCGGTCCATTTTTTATTGATGGAAATTTGACATCACAACTTTACCTTGAGCTCTTGGAAACGCAAATAGTGCCTACTATACGAAATGTGATGGGTCCAAATTATGCAACTACATTCTTCCAACAGGACGGAGCTCCTCCCCATTTTGGTCGAAACCTGCGCGAATTTTTGAACAACACTTTTCCGAATAGGTGTATCGGTAGAGGGGGTACAATCGAGTGGCCACCTAGGCCCCTGATTTGTCGCCTAACGACTACTTTTTATGGGGACACTTGAAGAACAGAGTTTATACCACAAAACCTCAAGATTTGGCCGATTTGCAGCGTCGAATTTTGGACGAACTTGAATTAATAACTCCAGAAATGATTTACAACACAATTGAAAAATTTTATTTTCAATTAGCACACTGTCAAGCTGTACAGGGAAAACAGTTTAAACATTTAATATAAAAAATATATTTTTTCTAAA
Source organism: Polydrusus tereticollis (assembly GCA_963920685.1). Lineage (NCBI taxonomy): Eukaryota > Metazoa > Arthropoda > Insecta > Coleoptera > Curculionidae > Polydrusus > Polydrusus tereticollis. The sequence continues at coordinate 143,406,679 of OY987328.1, forward strand.
TTGTACTCGTTATTTTGAAAACTACTGATATTAGGAACAAAGTATGTTATACCAAAAGTGTAACAAATTTAAAGTAAAAACTATAAATGAAAAAATACACATTTAAAAATATAAAATTCGTTCGAATTCCAGACAAACTAAAAAGCTTGCAACAACGCCAATATCGTCATTCGGTGCGTCAGATCCTCTTACACAACTGTACCAAATTTGGTTTAAATCGGTACACACACTGTATATATAAGTATGACTATGGGTAATCCAACTGTGAAAATCCTGTTTTGCGGACGATGCTGTTCTTACAGCTGAGGATGAAGATACTTTTATACCGCTCGCATAACATCAAATAATATGGCAATATCAAATAAGAATACCGTAATATCTAAAAACCCAATTAAATATAAATCGGTAGTAAACAAATTTGAGAGCGAAAAAGAGTAATTTGATATAAAATTATTTAATCAACAACACGCGAAAACATATACGGCCGGGTTTGTTACATAAGCCGATTATATTGGGTTCAGTGCTGCAAATTATTTCAGTTCTGGTTAGTTCTCGGTAACACGGTAATGTTAATGTTTATATTTTTTTACTCAAAAACGGCGCATCGCAGGAAAACAACTCAGGAGAGCTTTTAAATTTTTGATTTGGGAGAAACCTTTGACGTACCATTTTTTTCCTCAAAAATATATATAATCCTCGAAAAATATGCACCTTTATTAACAGTCGCTACATACTAAATATCACTGAAATATCTCGAGTAGTTTCGAAAATATTAATTAATTTCAATTTTTCTCCTACAACTTTAACACCCCGCATTTTCGTTACGGGACATTTTTGGATCATAGTTTATAAAACAACCCATCATTAATTTTCCATGTAGATTCCACACCCTTAAATATTCGCATATCGTTAAGGAACACCCTGTATATCTTTTTATTTGTGTAGCACATCCACTAAGAGTTTACGAGCCGCCACTGGCTTACAGTGAGGTAATTTTTATTTGATCCTACGTCATGTAGGCTCTGCCCTCAAAATGATGAACCAGATGATTTTTAAAGTAAACAAATTTATATCTTTTAGGCAGTGATGAACATGAGCACGTTCTCCATTTCCACGGAAATCACTTTTACGTAGTCGGATCACGCCAATTCGAAAGACCAATTACCAGAAATGAAATTATAGAGCTAGATGACGAGAACGAGTTAATTAAAAGAAATTTGAAAAATCCCGTTAAGAAAGATACAATTCGAGTGCCTAAGTACGGTGTGGTAGTGTTGAGGTTTTTGGCTAAAAATCCAGGTAAATATGAATTGGTTGATATCGACTGACGGTTCATTAAATGAGACGTTTATTGCAGTATAAATGTATGACTGTTTTTAGGACTTTGGATGTTAAGAGATGAAAAGTCTCATGGATGGACCAAAGGATTAGATATGGTTATTGAAGTGGGAGAGAGACACGAGATGACAGCTACTCCGTCAAATTTTCCTACATGTGGCAACTATATCGGGCCAGATTTCTACCTGTTGTAAGATATTTTGCAACAACCGATGATCTCTTCCCAAATCGAGTATTGTAAATAAAGAAATATATTTTGCGACTACAAAAAAAAGTAAAAATTTTTATAAAACTTACGGAAAACTTAAACATAAAATTTGAACTTCCCAAAAAGATATTAGTATAATGTATACTTTCTATTATTTTGTAAAAATAAATACACTCGACGACATACAATTCGATCTATCCAATCAAATCATCAGAAACCGAGCTACACGTAAAAATCATTTTTGTGAAAGCGTTTCGAAATAGACATATTTCGATATTGATTAGAATTTCGAAATGACACTCTTTTAGGCACTAGTGTCTAAATGTGACAGTTTTAGGCACTAGTGCCTAAAAGTAAAAATGAAACATTAAAATCAATGAAAATATCTATTTATTATATATGTTAAATGTACAATTATGTAAACTGTTGAACTGAATTCTAGAGGCATCTAGCTTCTCTTCTTTGAGAGCAATGTAATTATTAGAAGTCGGAATGGATAAACTGCTAGTACTGACAATGCTAACTTCTGCTTTTGAGTGAACTTCTTTTATTTTTGTATTTGGCGTATCTTTCTGCCCTATGATTCTTTTTGCTATTTCGTTTTTCTGTTCAATTGAATTTTCTATATAACTCTCGGCAACTGAGCTTGATCGCCAACCTCCATGACGCTTTAAAAGTGTCATGTCCGCTCCAGAATCTGCCAACATTGTTGCAGAGCTGCGCCGGAAGCAATGGCCAGTGTATTCATTGATGTTGGGGAGTCCAAGAAATTCTGCTATTTTTTTTGGCATACCTCCAATTGTATTAATTCCAACTGGCAGGGTACAGCATTTACCACTTCGATATGTCAAGAAAAATCGCTGATGTGTCGTATTCAGTGGACGAAGTTTTGCGTACTTACGAAATAGATCTAAAAAATTGATGCCATCTATTGATCCCTCAGTAATCGTAAACATTCTTGGAACATGAGTTTTTGTGTTCGGAATTTTGACACTGATAAACGACTAACAAAGTGATTTCTTCCCTCCTACATGCTCCAAATACTCCAACGATTAAAACAACTTTGGCTAACAGGAATTCTTTATCATCAGCTTGTTTTATAAAGCGTTCTATTTCCAGCTTTGTAAATATTTTTGATTTCTTTGGCTGATATCCGGTAGCTTTCCTTTTTAAAAATGCAATAAGGTTTGTAAATTTGCAAATATCTACGTTTTTGTTCAGATAAATCATGGTGCGGAGCATCGAATATTTGCTTCAGAAAGTTGACGGCCTTAAGGTGGTGGATAGCTTGAGGAAATAGGCTAGTAATACCTTTTCTGTAAAGTTCTCAATATGTTTTTCTTTGACCCAGGTTTCAAAGTTGTCGTAGGTTTTTTCGTATAAATGTTGCGATTTTTCGGGTACTAACGTGGATAGCGCAGCTTCAGCAGCTTGTTTAATATCCAAAGACTCGTCAATATCACTCATTTGAAGTAATTTTTTCGAAAAACTTTGCGGGAAAAATGGCAAAACGCGACGTTCGAACTTGACAATACACTTGACATTAAATAATGCATAAACAATGCCTTAGAAACAGGTTGCCTGCCTACTTTTTAAAATATTTAAAAATACTAATAAAAGCTTAAATTATTAAATTCTCCGCTTTCACAAAAAAATCTTGTATATAATTCGTTACGAAACGATGTCTTTTAGCCACTAGACGTGTTGTCCAACTCCGCTTTGCCTCGTTGGACAATTTTCACGTCGCGTGCCTAAAAGACACTCATTTCGCAACTTATTGTATAAATAGCTATTTCGACCCCTTCGAAAATGGGCAAATCGAGCAATAACTCGATAAATAATAAAAATATTGAAAATTCTTAAAGAGACAATATTATACAGAATTTTATTCCCAGCCCTTTTACTCTCATCCCTTTTCGTCGCGAAATCAACAGGAACCGAGTTACACGTGAAAAACATTTTCGTCCCCTTCGAAAATGGTTAAATCGAGCAATAACTCAATGAATAGTAAAAATATCGAAAATTCTTAAAGAGACAATATTATCGAAAATTTTATTCCCAGCCATTTTAGTAGGGAATTGGCGATGAATGACTTGAACAACTCGCCTGCATTATAATATTTGCCAAACAAAACACCCAAAAAATAAAATATACTGAATCTCTAATATTCTCTCGACTTAAACTTGCCTACGACACTGAACGTTGATAAAAGGCGTTGATTAAAGGCGTAATAAGTTGTAAATCCGAGAAGAAAAAAATAAACATATTATTATCACTACAGGAAGATTCTCATAGCTGAAGCACACAACTTGGAGGGGACTACGATATTCACCAAACCACCGTATCTAAATTTTTACAAAAAGAGAAGTTTCATCCATACAAACCAGTATTTATACAAGAGTTATTGGGCGATGATTCTGATCCCGAGTAGAATAAGTACGGTAGGGTGTAGAGGGCTGTAATGACCTGCCGATTTTGGTAAATTTTAAGGAAATTTAAGTGAAATAATTTAAAACTTGGCAACATGCAACGACCTATTAATGCATATTCTTCCTAAGCTGTTTGAAATGCTTTTATTTAAGTTAAAAGTGGGTGAATCGATGTTAATTATTTTCTCCGCGCACCGTTAATGGAACAGTTTTGCCAATTATTTTGGATTGTAGTACAGTACTGTTATAAAATATGTCTCATTGCTTATTAACCGTTAACAATACTGGAATGACTTTTGTGGCGTCAAAACACGCCAGAAAGATGTCAGTTTGTGGACGATCGCAGAAAAATACATTTATATACAATTTATAAAAAAAAAAATTTAAATCGGACTACGGAGAAAAAAGTTACCATACATTAAATATGATGAACATTTTGGAGGGATCGAATTTTATGTCGATGGCACCATTTTTTATCCTAAAAAGGCGTAACTTTAGTAACAGCTAAAGGTACACATGCTTAGTAAATTTTGTTGGTACTTTAGAAGATGCTAATTGCGTAACGCAACTACTCTCTCCTGGTGGCTTAAAAACGCAACTCGAGAGTCCGCACTGGACAGATATCTGTAATAGATAATGTAAGAACTTTTTAGATAACGTTATCAGCATCTCCACTCTCTATTCTTATTCTCGATGCGACAACCACCTGTTGAACAGTTGCTTTATTCCGCCGTTCAGATGGGACAGTCGTCGAACTCTAACGATACGCAATAAGCGTATATTGTTAAGAATTTAAATATGTATACTATTATTAATCATTTAAGTCATCTTCACCTCTTAAATCATTATTCATATTGATAAAATAAAAATTGTGATATAAACAAAAATCCTGACTATTTTATTACCTAACAAAGAAAAATATCGGTTTCAAATCATTGATTAAAAAGAAAAATAGAAGTTTGTGTGGGACTTTTGTTTCAGACATCCCGTATGTTTTAAGCAGCAAAAGACGTACTGTAATAAATAAACTCTATTTAAAATATTTAAAGTGATTATCTAAAATAAACAAAAAAAATATTAACCTTTGAATTTAAATCCAGGCGAGCTTCCATAAGAAAAATTATGGGAATTCCTGGGGGCACTAGTTGACGCTTCCTGAATATTATCTAGAAAATCGTCTACATCGCTGTCCCTAACATCTAACTCCATGCTGCTTGAAAACGCCTCCTCGTGGTAATCTCTATAGTGCGGTTGAATTCTTTTGCTAGATCTGGAATAGGAAATATTAATTAATTAATTTAAGTTGCAATTATTAGCAATTAATTACAAAAGACGCGAAGTTGAAGCAAATTTCCTCACACGACCTACAACACTATATATTGTATACCGGGTGTCCACGGAAGATGGCTCGCCCCTATAACTCTTTTGTTTTTAAAGATACTGAAATGAAATTTGGAGGATTCGTAGGCGATATAAAACTGCATTTTTTGACGGGTGATTCAACTTTATAGAACTTCCGGTTTTACCGGAAGTGACATAAGCTTTCGATTTTTCAATGAGACACCTGGTATATTTTTACTTTCTTTGAATCCATATGACATTCTAAATACAACCATGTGTCACTTGTCACGTTGCAAAAAAAATCTCTATTTAAGTTAAACTCTAGTTGGTTGCTAGTCAGTAAGGAAGTATTTATTGGTTGGCTTGACTAGGGCGTTCGACTGTATTATAAAATAGGACTCAAATCAAAGACACTAAATGTCGAACTAATTTTTTGAGTTTGACTATTGATTAGCAAATACTGGTAGAAAAACTACATGCAATGGGATTTAAGGTCTCTGTTAACGGGCAATCGAAGGAGAATCGGACCTGTTATAACGGAGGTAAAACATCAAAGCCAGGGTGTGCCACAGGTTAGTGTTTTATTTCCCCTACTATTTGTTTTATTTATTAATGATTTGCAGAGGCTTTTGGATTTAGGGAAGAAGGCAACTATAGTTGAGTGCAAGCAACACCTAAATTGTAATCGCAGATCTTCAAACTCAAAAGTGAAGACATAATCTTGTTGGCAAAGCTAGGTTATATACATACAAAAGGGTAAAGTCTGTTCAGAGATATAAGAAAGTGACTAACTGATCCCTATTAGGAAAGACCCGGGCCAGCTGTAAAATTGAAATATGGCCGAACAGGTCCGTATTTTGCTTAGAATTTAATCATGGTTTGTAATAAAAATAAGTAAGACATTAAATATTATTTTATTTATGTTTAAATGTGAAATTACAAGTTATTTTATTATTAAAAATTATATTTATGATTACAAAAATATACAAGTTATTCGGTACTTATAGTAATTATTTACTTAATATATCAATATCACTATCGCTTACATGATCTGTTCTAATTATTATTCGTGCTATATTGTTTATATGGATATAGGATTTTTCCACTTTTTCGGGGGCCGCGCCCAAATATGGCTATTTTGAGGACCCAAAAAATAAAATTCGCCTCTTGAGCCTTAAAAAAAAAATACTTTGTCCGGTGCACGGGTGTACCTAATACCGTGAAAAAATTGTGCGAATAATTTAAAGAATATAGACTCACCTAAATTTACTATTTGAACTGCAACTCTATTCTTCTCGATTTTTGACAAGCAAACTTGTCTATCACTTTTTCGTTAAAGTTTGGAATGTTGTTAATCAACTGTTTTTCTATGGACAACATAGCCAACGCGGAGAGTCTTTCTTGGGGCATAGTATTTCTTAAAAAAGTTTTTATTCTTTTTAAGGTCGAGAAACACCTTTCACTTTCCACAGTTGTTACGGGAATCGTACACAAAATATTCAGTAACTTAATGGATTCAGAAATCAAGAAATAAATCGATTTTTATATTTTTAGACACCTGTTTTTGTTTACAAACACTCAAATACGATATACGCCGGTCACACCACGCGGGTTAAATCAGTTAAACTGAACTGTGAACTCTGATCTAAGAAACGAAATGCGGGATGACACGTGACGAATTATACGTCATAGAGAGGGCTGTGCCCAGACTTGCCGTATAATGCTGAACGAATAGCCACAGGCCACAGTAATTTACTATTATCCAGTACTCTGTCCTTATTTCGCATACGATTTAAAACAAAGAAGCATGCAGGGGCTCACAATAGTGTGCCAGGTGCCTATGTTCGTTCGTTGTACGTTGCCCGGTTGCCGTTCGTTCATAGTATGTTGCCCGTTTAACAAATAATGTAGTGCGAAATATCAAGAGTTTACTTAATAATAGTTATAAATTTATACCTCGGGAATTTTCTAGGTGATTTTTCTAGATGGGGCACGTGCCCCAGTGCCCTAATGGACGAGCCGCCACTGTGGCTCACACACGATTAACCACCAAACTATTACTTTAATAATGAAATTACGTCTTCCGGATTTGCAGTTTACTTTAAGACATTTTTAAGTACGGACCATGCATTTTTAAGTACGAACCTGCATTTATTCATTCATTTATTGTTTGTTTATGGCCACCCTTGGATAATCCCATTCCCAGGCAAAGTGTAACTTTCTTATATCTCTGGACAGGCTTTACCAAATAAATAAATAACCAAAATATAATATCAGCGCTAGCATAGGCAACAGCCATCAAAGACAATACTAAATATACATATAGATACGATATATTGGCCTAAGCTTCCTAAACTAAACATGGGACAACATTGTTCACATGATCTTAAGAATAAAACAGGATAGAAGAACAAAATTCAGTTAAATCGATAGAAGTAGTTTATGTACAGGATTGTGTAATACAGCAGGAGTCAACAAACAGGCATTAGTGATGACATAGAATAAACAGTTGACGCTTATAGACTAAAGAAGAACGCACAAGAATTAATTTTATCAAATTATATTACATATAAATATTATTAATAATTTAACTTTGCGTGTTGAAAGGTTAGTTTATTTGTTATTGTACTGTTAAACATAATATTGGGTGCATTAGTGAAATATTCTGTGATATCTTGGAGGTTATATTATGTGGTTCCTTATGGGACCACTAGTAGGCTGGATCATCAATTCTTTTTTATGTTTTAGGAAGAAAACAGTTCAACATTTTCGAATTAGAGCAGTTGTTGCCTTCTGATTTATATACTGAATCAGTTCATTAAGCATACAGACAATTGCAGGTATGGAGTTTCAAATATCCAATGAAGATTAGGGTGAGGTACAGTTGCATAATATGGACTGATAGGTGCTGATCCCAAAGTTCCTCAGAGAGGTCGTAGCTCAGAACCAATTTGTAATAAATAAATATAGCTTTAAAACGGCGAACAAGTAATGTTATACTAGCCCGTTGACAACACTAAGGTGAGATGTGCGAATTGTAGTACAAGAAATGCACTTCACAGAACCAGCAACAAATAATTGACTGTTTTGTCGTTTTTCATAAAAAAAGAGTAGGCTTTTTATTTTTCTTATTTGTTGTTGTTAGGTGAAAGTAAAATACTAAAAAAACTAAGAAAAAAACTTTTAGTTTTCTAGTGGTCCCATACAATGACGATAAAGCAAAGTCCCACACCATCAAAAGCCAAAGTATGAATGTATTTTTATTGCATAAACTTGGGGGTTAGAACAACCATTAAGTCTAAATTGTATAATATTTATATAATTTTTGTCAAGTGATATTTTATTACCTATACAATTCGGCCACATAAATGATTTTTCAAAATAAGTAGGCATACTATGTGCCTGAGTGTGTGCTATAATAGTTATTTACGATATAAGTGTTGTAAAGATTCATATTACAACACGAGATGTTAAAGTTGTTAAACGAGGCGTCAGCCGAGTTTAATAAAACATCGAGTGTAGTTATATGAATTTACAACAAGAATATTGTACAAAATTTTATCTACTTTCATCTATGAATAAAAATATTTGGCAAAAGGCATTTTTAAAAATAAAAATGCACCTGCTATTAAAAATCGTTTTGTAAGGGCATCTATTACAGCGATAGTGCTGTAATAGATGCCCTTACAAAACGATTTACAGAACTGTAAAATTCATATTACTAAATGAAAGTAGATAAAGTAGTTTTACATCAGTTTTGTTCATTTTAAGCTTACCTGTTCAATATGTAAGGGTCAAATGGATAAAAATCATTCAACATATGATCGGATATCACTTGGGAGCCTTTGTCATCTTGGTATATCGTCGGCATACAGTTTCTAGTGTTGTGGTCTATAACTGTATAGCAATAGGCAAGCTGGTACTTCCTAGTCACGGCCGCGAAATTTTGAACTACAGCCGGTTGGCAGACCCTTAACGGATTTAAACGATTGGTCACCATTTTACCTAGCTGGAGACTTTCAAGAAATACAATATCTAAAACAACAATAAACATAAATACCACTTAAAACGCACATAGCATATCAAATACTTACTTTTTTTACTTGTGACTAAATCTTTATGCCTAAAAGCTACCAAATAGAACAGGGCCTGACAAACACTGTAAAAGACAGTGTGGACTCGAACGTCAGAATTCACACATTCTAAACCATCCTGATTTGCTATGTAAGTGTGTATCCATTCTGACATTTGTTGTATTGTACCTTTAACCATCCTGAAAGAATTAAATTTTACACCTAAACTAGCCCGAGAAAGTATATAATAAAAGAGAGGGTATTTATATAACTTTGTTACTTACGATAAGGGAATAAATAAGCCTCTGGCCACCAAACTGGCTAAATATGTGACAGCTGCTTGTCTTAGTACTACTGCTATATTTGGATTGCACACTTTTTTCCACAGATAATTTAAAAACGCTTCAGTGATCGTCGATTTCTGGGCACACAGTGCAAACATTACAAACTGAACATGGTGGCTCCCATATGTTGGTAAAATCAACTTAAATTGGAAAAAACATATACAGAACAGGATCCTTCAAACTTTTCATATTTAATATATAATATTTATTGTTGCTGAAACCAAAGAACGTTTACCACTAGAGGAACAGCAAGAGTCTTTTCAATTAAGGCTAATATCTGTATTGCATTTTGGTCTATTATTATAATTCTTTTTACTTCTCTAATGTTGTTGGATAACTTATTGAAAAATTCTATAGTCCAATATCTAATACCACCCTGACACCTCTTCAGAGGAAAATATATACAAATAAATGCGAATATTTTCATTATTAGATGTAAGAAACTTAAAAATGGATTCAATCAAATTCTTTAATTTGTTTATAGGGTGGTACTTGTACTTTGTAATAGTACTATTTCATGTAAAGAGTTTGTAAAGTGCAATAAATAAATATAATGCCTTGAGAAAATAGAAAAATAAAGATATTATGCTTGGTGTATGTATTATACTTCTTAAGATTTGCACCAGAAAGTCCTGAGTTGCTAGCTCAGTTACCCTTTTCAGTAAGCCCAATTAACAATAGACACAAAAAGACCATTTATTTTAAATTTCTTAGAAAACATCTGGATAACTTTATTGTATCCTATGTATGTATGTGTGACTTGTTTAACAGGCTTGCAAGCCATATAGATTACACTTCAGGAATTTTTGTATTAATTAATTAATGAGAAACTTTTAAACCAAGTGCAGGTCTTACCACAAATTATTGATATTGTTCACTTTGGTTTTAGATTAAATGATTAGCTGTATTGGTGGGACTTGTTTTCATGACTTCATGGTTCTGTAAATGTCAGGTAATACTGTTGACACTATACTCTAATACATTAATAATTAAATTTTCCTTTGACCATACATATTCAAAAATATCTCCTCTTACCTTATCAAAAACCGTAATCATATCAAGATAAAACCTTTTGGTTTTTTCCCAGTCTAATTCTCCATCGCTATCTCTACATTCTCTTACAACATAATCCAAAACTATGTCCATACACACATCCAGGGCTTTGCCCAATATGCTCCTGTTCACTAAAGTAAATGCTGTGTTGACAGTTTTAACAGATTTGACATCGTCATCCATTTGGAAAATGTCTTCATCGGCAAAGTTTTGTCTTTGAATTTCCTCTTTTGGGGCGTTAACATCCATGAGTACTAGTCTATAAGCAATGTGAAATTATTTAAAAAATCTAGAAATGCTGTTTAAAAATGTCACCCCCAGTGTATACTTACTTGGAGAATATTAGGTGAAGAATATCAGGTCTAAAGGAAGGTTGATAGGTTAATATTAACATTAAATTGTGCAAATAATACTCCTGTGTGTGTATTGGCTTATTATAGTAGGGATATTGATGATTTACAGATTGTAATAGCAGGTCCTTACACCTGCAAAGGAAAAAAATTTGGTAAGTTATTTTTGGAGCACCTTGTTTAATATAGGTAATACAGGAAAACTAGAAAATGCTTCTGAATAAATGTCAAATGAGGACTAGTTAGAAGATGATCTTTGCAAAGAAATTTCATGATACTTACATAGGAACAACATCCAACAAAATCTTTATTAAAACATGGATATTAAAACATCTCTGTCTATCTGTTTCTGTTGGTTCACCATCGGGCCATTCTGGCTCATTAGGATCTAAAAAAAAAATTATTAAAATATTTAGTTTAGGGATTATTATTATTATTATTATAGGAGGTAGGTAATATCATACATTTTCAGTGTCTTGTTCTTAAAAGTTACGGATAGTTATTTTCTATATTTTACGAAATTTTAAATTTTTCTGATGTGTTTTAGGTAAATTCCCCTGGACAAAGTTAACGCAACATCATAAATTTCCCATACATTTGATGCTTTTTTTCTTAAAAATTAAATTAGGTAGGTACAGGGTCTTCCAACGAGGACTGAACAGGGGCTCATTTTTGAGCTTCCTTGTATTTAAAGAAAAATCCAAAATAGCCAATCGATGTACTTTTTCCTGCAGAATTCAAAAATGAAACCAAAAATTTATTTGAACCAGAAACAAAAGAGTTACGCTATGGATAAGGTGTTTTTTAAATGGAACATATACGATTTTTGGAACGAGTGATTTTTTTTTGTCCGTTCTGATTAAAATATTTAATATTGTGATAGCTATTTTTATTAAATTTTAATGTTTTATCCAGTATAATTTAACTTTAACCTGTTTGAAACATACACTAGGTAATAAAGGTATAATCACCTTTGAATCCTTCAAAGTCAAAAAATTTGACAAATTTACTATAATATTGCCGAAATGAAATATTCATTAGATGAGAGATTGCAGATTGTTATCTTGTTCTACAAATGCCAAGAAAATGCAAGAGAAGCAAGGAGAAGATTTATTGCAAATTTTCACAGAAATATATCCGTCAATACTATTCTAAGGATAAAGAACCTATTTGAGGAAAATAAAACATTACATGACAGAAAAAGAAATCCAACTCTATACTAATTTAAAAAAAAAACATTAATAATTTAATTGTTCAATGTGACCTCCGTTGTTCTCGAAACATGTGTGATAACCTCTTTGTAGCCTTTCCAAACTTGCTGTTATACTGTGATTTTCCTGGTTAAGGCGATTTATTTCATTCACAATTTTCTGCATGATCTCTTCAATATCGTGGTTTCGCTGCTTGTATACCACGTTCTTTAAATGGCCCCAAAGAAATGTGTCTAATATTGACAAATCGGGACTATTGGGTGGCCAAGCATAGGTTCCATTTCTACCAATCCATTCTTCATGGCGTCCGTTTAACTATTGAGTAACCTCACGCACGGCATGCGGAGGGGCCCCATCATGTTGCCAAATTAAATTTTGATATTCTCCGATGGTAAATCTTCCAAAAAATTCTCAATTTCGTTTTCTAAGAACTCGTAGTATCTCTGTCCATTTAAAGTCCCGTTAAAAAATATTGGTCCCAAAATTCTATTATTTTTTATGCCACACCAAACATGGATTGAAGTCCTTCCTTGAAATTTAATTGTCTGAAATTTTCTTGGATTTCCAACGGCCCAGTGATGATTATTATGTCTATTGAAAACCCCCGATGTTGTGAATGTGGCTTCGTCAGTCCATAAGATATTTCTGAATAAATTAGGGTCTTCGTTCTCTTTCCGAATCACAATTTGGGAAACAAATTGGAAGCGAAGTTCTTTTTGTGCCGGTGTTAGATGTTGAAGTGGAAGGATATGATAAGACTTAAATTTATGATTTCTTAAAGTCCTGTGAACAGTTCCTTGGGTAACTCTTCTGCGTGTTACACCGCCGCCGTATTGAACGTCCCGAACTGCGTCCGAAATGGATTTGGTTGGATTCAGTCGAAAATAATTCACAATGGCACGGTCTCGATTTCTATTCCTTTCTGGATTTCTTTTTCTGTCATGCAATGTTTTATTTTCCTCAAATAGGTTCTTTATCCTTAGAATAGTATTGCGGATATATTTCTGTGAAAATTTGCAATAAATCTCTTCCTTCTTCTCTTGCATTTTCTTGGCATTTGTAGAACAAGATAACAATCTGCAATCTCTCATCTAATGAATATTTCATTTCGGCAATATTATAGTAAATTTGTCAAATTTTTTGACTTTGAAGGATTCAAAGGTGATTATACCTTTGTTACCTAGTGTATGTTTCAAACCACAGAACAATAAAGGTTAGTTTCAAACAGGTTAAAGTTAAATTATACTGGATAAAACATTAAAATTTAATAAAAATAGCTGTCACAATATTAAATATTTTAATCAGAACGGACAAAAAAAAAAATCACTCGTTCCAAAAATCGTATAAAAAAAGCTATGTTCCATTTAAAAAACACCTTATCCATAGCGTAACTCTTTTGTTTCTGGTTCAAATAAATTTTTGGTTTCATTTTTGAATTCTGCAGGAAAAAGTACATCGATTGGCTATTTTGGATTTTTCTTTAAATACAAGGAAGCTCAAAAATGAGCCCCTGTTCAGTCCTCATTGGAAGACCCTGTACCTAAGTAACAAAAATATTTTTTTTAGAAAATTCAAATCACCCATAAGTTATCTCAGTTAAAATTAAATGGTAGCTTCATCTTTCCTTAACATTCTCCTTTTTGGTTCGCTTTGTTTTCTCTATGGTTAGATGATGAATATAAGTATGAAAATGAAGATTCAGGAATGTGTTGCAACATGACAGCACATTTGTTTTTATAAATTATAAAAACAGTAAGTAAATATCAGCTTAATTAAATATTAATTAATAGCTAACTTTGTACAACATTACACAATATTTGCATCCATAATATGTACTTACTTGGTAAAAACAGTCCTACAAGCTTATCAATCACAAACTTTGCATGATAATTATGAGCACTTATCAAGTTTACTATAAAACCCTGGTATTCCTTTACAACCTCACTATTCCTCTCGGTCCAGTTGATCATAAGTAAGGCTTCAACAAAAAGTCTTAGGTCTCGATTGAGCAGAGATATGCTCTCTGTTGCTTCATTTAATAATGAAGATATATCAGTATCGAGTAGCTCTGCGTCTCTTATGAGACATACCAGGCTCAAATATTCCTTGGTTTGGATATTTTTTATAAACCCTTCTAAAATACCATGGACTTTTTTTGAATGGGGCAGTTGAAATCGGACTTTCGACGGTGTCTGCACTATTTCACTAAGTCGTTTTTTAAGGCTTGGATTTTTCTTCAAAATAGACGGAGTTCCTAGGGAACTCCGACTTCTTGAGGATTTTATGGACATTTTTTCCTCGAAATATGGCTCGTATTTCGAGGATCTTTTAAGGTTCCGTTGATTCGCCACTTTAACTCGTTGTTAATTTGCTCGTCTAAAGTAAACTTTCCAAGATTATTTATGGAGGAGTTTTGTATACTATCACTGGTATAGGGGAAAAATATTGTGTTAAATAGGTAAATATGTATCTTCCTTTTAAACACATGTGCACGTTTGACACTTTTGACAAGTCAAGACGTGAAATCTCATTCAAATATTCATTCCATTACCCCCGTTGCCGCTTAACTACTATCAATTTTTGTACAAATCAGTATTATGAAATTAAAGAAAATAATCTTCGTTTAATAATCGGGTTATATTAACTATTATGAAAAAAAAACAAATTGTACATTTTCTATTGCGTAGAAATCTATAAAAGGGCAATAATTTGATTTAAATGACAAAATGAATGGGTAATTTACATGGAATAATTAGTGCTAATAAATTTATTCTGCTACTATTGACAACAATGGTTAAACAACTTATCAAAAGTTACTTCTATGACGTAATAGATGATGAATAGCTATAGACATCGATGAGAAGATCGCACCTGCACTGAACATAACCTAACTTTCTTATTCTGTTTTGTGAATTTGATTTTTCATTAATGATGAATATATTTAACTAAAATCAGTTTGTGATAGTTTTTTTAAAGGAAAAAATGGACCCTGATGTAAAAATAGAACTTTATAAAACTGAGCAGAAAGACATCAAGATTAGCAATGGTTTACTATTAATGCGAGAACAAAAAGATGAAAATTTGAAGGAAAGGTAAATAAATACAAATGCTATATTAAGTAAATAACATCTCGTAGGTCATTTGAAATAAAGACTACCTATATGATTTCCAAAGAGCTGTAATATTGAAAATTTTTTTTAGCATACTAAATCAAGGAAATGAGAGTGGAAGCAAGCCAGATTTTCAATGTAAAATATGTCCCTATAACACTTTAAGAAAACCCTTTCTGGAGAAGCATATGATACATAAACATGGATTTTCAAAAATTAATGTTGACAAAAAACATACAAACACTTGTAGTGAAATGATGGGTGTTGAAATAGTCACAAGTAAGTAAGTAGGTTGCTACTTGTACTGCACAGTCTTAAAGCCATATTTTGTATCACAAATTAATCTACTATTGAACAGGAAATTCACCTCACCTCAGAGCGAATAAATACACACACAATCTGAATTATAGCAATATTCGTATACAGGGTATACATAATTAAACACCAAATTTTACAGCAACATTATAAATTATTCATTTAAAGTTTCATTGTTAAAACTACTGTGTTTTGTTTTTAATCACTGGTACAGTTCATAATAAATCACAAAAAGCAAAATTGTTTTAGCAGTTAGGTAAACCCTAACTTGTTGACAGAAAAGGGGTAAAGTTTGTCCTTGTCCACCATAATAGGTGTTTTTCTAAAATAATTTGGGGAGCCAATATTTGGCCGTCTTAAAACTTACATGAAATTGCCTATGTTGCATGAATCAATGCACAATATTATATACCTAAGTATATATTTCAATATGCAAGCCTAATATAAGTCAGGTAACATAATATTATGATACAGTTTGTGATATATATTTATTTCTAGTACCTATCTAATCTAACTAAAAGTAACAAAATAAAAGTGAAAAAACAAAAATAAAAACAGGCAAAAACAGACTTTAAAAAAAAATTCCAAAATCAAGTCTTAAAATGGCCTAATTGATCTGAATTTTAAAGTCACACTACTGTGATCATAATTTGTAACTGACTTGCTAAGTTAGACAGTGGTCTTTAACTTTTTTTTCTTCATATCCATACTGTTCAAGTGTTCAATAGATATTCTTTAGAAAAGGTAGGGGAATTTTTAATTCATAAAAAATCTATAAATTTAACAGGGTTAAAGAAGGCCATTCCCGTTTTTTAATACGCTACATTGAGAAACATTTTTCTAAAAATACTATTGCAAATACAGTATGTATTTTACGGTTTAATAACACCTATATATATTCGAAAGTTTAATGGAGAATTACTCAAAATGTCCCACCCAACACTATGGAATGATCCTTCTGCTTTTTGGCAACACCTCAATTATTATCGTGACAGGTTAGCAGCTACAAGTGTTAAGCACTCTGGTATCTTATATGTGCTCGGACATGCATGTCTCAAAATCGACAAAATGTCCAATTCCTTTCAGAAAGGCGAGCATTCTTCTAGGCTCTATCCCTCTTCAGGTCCCAAATTGTTGGAGATCCCAGAGAGGTCCGTCTTGCCCTTGTTATTGCAGGGCATGTAATAATTAGATTAAGTGAGACAGACATGCAGGCCATTATATTTTTATTCGTGTATGTCCAGTATGGGAGGTCAGCATCATTTTAAATATTTTTTTATTTTAGGTACGACTTTGGATGAAAAAATACAGTCTGTGAACAGTACAGAATTTAAATGTGAATTGTGTATATTTAAAACTAGGTATCTAAACCTATTAAATTTACATCAGGAAATCCATAAGGACAAGGAAGAAGTAAGAAACTATTCAGGCCCCTCATCCTATTCTAATTGATAGAACACCTAATTTATTAATAATTCAAATATTAAGAAGCTAGGCAATTGAAAGCTCATCTAATAGAAACTTAAAAAACCCTAAATACTTCTCTATTACGTACCTATCATTTTATTTGGCTTTTAGGAAGTGTATCAATGCATGCAATGCGAATTTCAAACTAATGAAGTAAACGCCCTACGAGACCACGAACTTACTCACAAAAAACCAACTTTATTCAATTGTCCTCAATGTGACTATGCGACTAGACAAAAATGTAATCTAAAGGCTCATATGAAAGTTCACGTTGCCCCCGAAATGTTGGAAAGGTTTACCTGCGTCACTTGTAAAAAGTTCGTGTCCTTTTACTACAGTGAGTATACTTAATACAAATTACAAGACTTTGTGTTCTGGTTTATCTGTGCATTTCGTGATGTGTAAGGATATTTTTATGATTATTTTAGGTGCTTTATTGCGGCACATTAAAAAGAAACATGGTGCAGACGGTATAGTATTCAAGTGCGATAAATGTCCTTTTTCCGCCAGAATTCAGAGGCATTTATTAAATCATCAAAAGGTGCACGAAGGTCACGACGACGCCCCTATGTTTAAATGTGATAAATGTAAGTTATTAAATAGTAAATCCGGAAAAAAATATCAAGATTAGAAAAGTCAGTGGCGTACAGTTTTTTGTCAATAAAGGTGGATTTATAAACTTGACGGTGGGTATTCCGTTGGACGGTGGCCGTGACGTGTGCCGTCTGCCGGTCGTCTTCTTCTTTTCTACTAGCAGAAACAGTACATAACCACATTATTCATAGAGTTATTTTTTTAAATCATTTGTTTTTTGTTGCCAAAATGGACGATGAGACGGCCTATTTACTGGGTGCATTAGGACTTGCTTTGTGTTCACATGCAATACTAAAAATAAGAAGGGGCCAAAAAACACAAAGAAGATACAAAGTCACTGTCAATAACGTGAAAGTCAAAAACGGATTTGATTGGCTCTTGAGCATTGCTACGAGTGTTGCTATGACTGGCCGCCGGAAAAAGATAAAATTGGTTTATGTTGACCGGCATGCGTCACCGTCATCGGCACCTATGAATGGTCTTACGCATTTCAATGTTTTTAACTCTACAGCCACCGGCACCGGCAAAACGGAACGTCAAGTTTATAAATCCACCTTTATATTCGTTAAGGTGCTCCCCGGGACGCCACTGGACTTAATAAATTTAATCTAGTTAGTGCTAATTAAGCCCCTTATCATTATGAATAACAGTACCAAATTTCAATAAAATCGGGAAAAGGACATTTAAAAAAATTATAAAAAACCGATTTCTTTTAAAAAACTTTAACACCCTGTATATCAAAAACGGGGCAATTCCGGACACATGTTCATATGAACTTTTTCTCTTAGAATATCATAACGAATCAACCTCTTAAGTTACGTACCGTACTTCTAAAACACCCTGTATATCAACTGTTGATGTGTCATAACAGGAATAAAGTATTGTATTGTAAGAAAGTGTACAAAACGTAAACAGCTTATAAAAGAAATATTACATACAAGATTTCAATTTTTAGGCGACTTTATCACGTACAGCGAGCCGACAATACGAAAGCATGTTCAGAGGCACCAAGAGCGGCAACAAGAGGGGGAAGAAGTTATTGTAAAAGAACAAGGCGAAAAAAGGGAGGTAATCTGGTTTTGCTGTAATCTTTGCGATTTCAGGTCAAAAGACCAGAGATACGTGATTTTGCATAAGAAAGTGCACACGCGCGTAGATGAGATTAACAAAGTGGGAGAAAGCATTATACAATCTAAAGAAAACAAGACGAAGAGCAATAATGAAATTAGCTAAAATTTTATATAGGTATTGTATGTACTAAATAGTGTAAATAGTCCTTTTTTTTAGATTTCTGTTCCACTGTTTAATTTAAATAATGATCTGACTGTTGAAATAACTCGTGGACAAAATGAATTATTTTTTTGCGTTGTAGGTATTGACAATGTAATTTTCGTTATTTTTGATACCTAGTGTAAAAAAAACCTAGTGCAAAAAAAATGTGTTTTTTCTAAAACTCGTATCACCCTGTGGGGTATATTGGCGATTGTAACATTATCGCAGTTGAAAGTAAACTGTGGCTTCATCTTTCATTAACATTTCCACTTTTGGTTCACTTTATTATTTCCAGGATTGGAAGAGATACACCGTTTTATAGCTCAATATGTTTTTATAAACTTTATTATCGCATGATGAAATGGCCACCTCTTAGCCCCGATTTAAATCATATAAGGCATCAATGAGTTGCTCTTAAGAGGTTTGAAGTTGTCCGTTGTTAATCACAATGTCCAGTGGTTTTGGAGGTTAACCCCAGAGGCCAAATAAATATTTCCAACAACTTACAATGTCTCTCTCTTTTTTTCCTCTTTGTTGTAAACCCCCCTCAATATGATATGAAATTGACATTGTCAAGGAACCACCTACAATGCAAAAAATATCGTTCAAAACGGACTTTAGGTTCGGATAAAATAGGAACATATTAGTGGTAAATTTATGTTGTCGCGTTAATTTTACAAAGTTCTATTCCTACTTTATAATAAAGTTGAATGACACTAAAGCTAAAGCAGGACTTAGAAGCAAAAACAAAACATGTAGGTACTTTAATATTGCACTATATTACAATAGATGTGTATAATATGAAACAATGTGATATTTGATTTTATGTATCAATTGGTATCCTTTTTACAATTTATATGTTTAATATCCCATTACTATCTATCTATATAGTATAAACTAATATTGAAATAATGAAAAATTTTCAACCTCTACACCCTGCTGTAAATTGTACAGAGATATCAAAAATTATTTTTAAATGGAAAAGGGGCATTTTAAGGTAGAATATCATGCAACCGATTTCCGCTGGCACAATTATCCGACGATGTTATTGGTCAGAATTTGAAGAAAAGTAGAAGCCAAAGCATTTTAACCAATCGGTGCCCTCATAGTCTTAAAATGATGATGATAAAAATGTTATTAGTCCTTCATTTCAATTTTTAAAGTCGTAGTTCATTGTTTTACCTCTAGAATTAGTAATATATTTACGGGTTATTGATAATGGAAGTACGGCATACAAAATAACCCAAATTAGCAAGAGATTTTTCAAAAGGACGATAGAAGCTAAGACCACAATAATTTTTGATATCTTAGTGTAATGGATATTATATTAAGAACTAAAGCTAGCATAAAAAATGTAAAACAATAATATAATATGAGTAGAAATAAACATAGAAAAACTATAAATAAAAATAAAAGAGGTAAGAGTCCGTTTTAGCTACTTAACCCTTTGAATACCGCACCTTAGAACAATATTTTTCAATAACCAAATTATTGAGTTTAAAAAAATTAAATTTTTAGGATTATTTGTAGATAAAAATCCTAATTGAAAATATCACATTCAAAAACTTAAAGCAGTGTTTTCACATGCAATGTACTGGCGCCAATGCTAAGCCAGTTTATTGGCGCCACTAGTCGTTTCCACATTGAAACTCGATACTGGCGCAGTTAAGATGGCGTCAACTGCACTTCTTCGTGGTGCAAATATTGAACGTAGGAATATATACAGTTACTATTAAAGAGAAGAAAACGAAATAAAGTGTTGGGTACGTAATTGACCATTCCAGAACATATGACTGACATGAAGTAAAGTATAACCTAAACTTGTCACTTTGTCTCACAGCAAATAGGACTGCCGCCGTCAAAATAAATATGCAATGGTAATTTCATGGTTTGACTTGGTATAAACTTGTCAACTTTGGTCTCCAGGAACGTCTATTCTCTAATAGTGAATTTCATTGGTAAAAAAAGTGTGGAATGAGTGCAAATTTTGAAAACCATTGGACATTTCAGTGCAAGTATTTGTAAACCATTGGGAAACCGGTGCAACAAGTGTTGCACCGAGTGCAATCAGTTCCGCACGTGCTATTGGAGACCGTGCTGCGCCGATACTGGATAAAAATGTCAAAAAATACAGTGTTTTGATTTTTTCGATCTTTAAAATACTATTTTGTCTCAAATTTTGTCCAGTGGTCAGTAAAATCAATGAGGATTGTTCATCAACTTTGTTGGAAAAATGCACTTGAGGTCTAATCTGAAAACCATTGGTACTCAAATAGTGCAACACTTTTTGTGCACTGGTGCAGTTTCAGTGGCATACCGGTACCGCACTTCGTTTACCAATGGAATTCGCTATAAGTTAAAAGAAAGGAGGTGACTATTCACATCATAATATGTCTTTTTTTTTTAACTAAACACGCATGCTTTTCAACGCACTTTTGTTTTAAATTCAAAACATGCTTTATTGTGCAAAGAACATAACATTCTTATTGACAAAGCTCAACATACACTATTGACTATAGTCACTAACCAAATCAAGTGAATAGTCATTTTCACTTTCAAGAATATGGTGTAAGTTAGGGTGCATATTACTTCTCTTGATATGATCATTCACTTAATTCGAGAATAGACGTCCAGGTTGAACAACGACAACCTTTAGGTGCATCAAATAGGTTAATTCCAGAACTAGCTGATGAAGACGCGAACGCCTAACATTTGATTGGATCATATATTTGGACTGAATCAGACATAACCTCCACAATTATTCTCAAAGTTTCATCTTTTTTATTTCGATCTTTATAATCAGCAATTTCTTAATTCCAAAGCATGTGGATATGTCGCCACATTAAAGAGAGTAGACTTAGGTTATTTTAAACATTTTTAAAATATTTTTTTGAGACTTGGCATACGTCGATAGTTATCAAAGATCTACACCTTTAACCTTACTTAAAACGATAATATCATCCAGTAGTGTACGCTTGGGCAGTTATAGTTACTACTTTTTTCAGGCTATTATTATTTTGACAAATATTTAAGGAGTGAAAGTACCCATAGCAACAATGTTCCTTTAAACACAGTAGTAGCTTTAAAATGTTCTTTTATACTAGAATCGAGTTCGGAAGTAAAGTTGATTAGTTCCCGAAAAACGCCCCTATTTTCTGACGAATCTGTTTCACCGTGGCTTCTTAAAGCCAATTCCAATTATCCGCAGAATTTTATACAGTTTATAATTCTTTTTAAAATTTATCTGTTTTGTCTACCTGCTCGTTATGCTTTATTATGTTCTGCCGGTATGTAGAATCCAACTGAGCAGCAATATTAACATCACCTAGAAAAGCTAGTTCTGTTGAGCAACTTACATGTCTAGCGGATAGTTCATACTTTTTAATTCTTTCGTTTAGCTGTTTCAAATCTTAAAACCTACTCGTGACCACACCATATCATTTCCACTGGAGTAAAATAATAGGCACGGAAAACAAAATAATGCGTCTATTAAATCACAACATATCCACTTGATCATTGTACACTTGTTTTAAAAATCGTCTAACAAACGGGCGGTTTGCACTTTTATTTGGCTGTAAAAGTTTTAAATTGGGGGTAGGTCCTCCCAAAGTTTTTATATTATTTCTATCAGTCAGCGAAAGTCGCGAAAAATTATTTTTAAAATATGGGGAAAGGAAAGAAAGTCAAAAAGTCTTTCTCCACTAATTTAATAAAAGAGCAATCAAGGGCTCAATTTTTTCATATTAATAAGTCTACATGTTTCGAAGGTAGTGACCTTCATCCTCAGGAAACAAAAGAAATGTTGCTGTTAGTATTAGCAGTAGAGAAAAAATTTTTGGTGAAAGGTGAAGTTGATAGAGCTTTAAAATTTGTAAAACGTATTAAGCAGTGAACGAAACTTAATGAAAGCAATCAGCATAGCGAAACGTTAGATAAAATTTAGTTCAAATTTATTTGTACAAGGTCTGTCACCCTTAGTAGCTTATAAAGGAAAATGAGGTTCTTCCTATGAAAGGAATGGAAAAAATATTAATAAGATGTGTACTTGTAATATTTTTAACAAATGACTAATTATACTTTCTTTTCATTTTACAGAATCGTACTTAAATTCTAACAAAATCTTTCTTCCATTCTATTAAACAAATATAATATGAATTAGAATGTTTCACAAACCCTCTTCATATATCCCTTCATAAAAACCTTCATAGGAAGAACAAACGCGTAGAGCGAGATATTAAATATTTGTGAAGAATTTTGGATTTTTCTTTCCTCTTTAATGTTGACTTATTAATATGAAAAAATTGAGCCTTTGATTGCTCTTTTATTAAATTAGTGGAGAAAGACTTTTTGACTTTCATTCCTTTCCCTATAATTTCAACTCCACTTTGAAAATGGACTATTTCTTTAAATTAATTTTTAAAATGTTTTGCACACTATTAGTCATAATTATTAACCTCTACTACCATTATTATACGTAAATAGCGCAAAACAATCAATCTTTTCAAGCGTCTAAGCCGACTGCCGGCTGAAATTTCCGCAGCCTTTAAATTGCATATAGGGAGCCGCAGCGAGCATGACCGACGCCGCACGATCTGGCGCTTGTTATGTGTAAACCCATGGCTGAAATAAGTTGAGCCCTCATAAGGCTTCATTC
The DNA here is from genome assembly GCA_963920685.1 of Polydrusus tereticollis. Lineage (NCBI taxonomy): Eukaryota > Metazoa > Arthropoda > Insecta > Coleoptera > Curculionidae > Polydrusus > Polydrusus tereticollis. The sequence continues at coordinate 143,430,438 of OY987328.1, forward strand.
CGCTGCGAAAACCGCCGGTGTAGAGTGGTCGCCAGGGACGAACTTCCAAATTATGATTATTAGAAATATAAAACAACCGAGTTAGAACAAAATATGGACAATAACTAATATATTTATAAATAAGGATGTACATTTTATTTTCCCGTTGTTTGTTCGTTGTGCTGGGGGGCTGCGCCCTGTAGCCCTTACGGAAGAGGCGCTACTGTCACTACACAATGTTCACCTAAGCTTTTATACCCCCATTACACAATGGATATTTGTACTACTTAATTAAATATGAAGTTATAAAATTAATAAGTTAGCTTCAATTTATCTGAAATAAAAGAAATTATATATAAATATCCGGTCAATAATTAGTATCTTTTATTTTCTCAAAAACGGTTAATCGTAGCAAAAAAAAGATAGAAGACGAAGTTTATAGATTTTTAGTTAGTTGCTGTGATGTTGTTAACAATTTAAGTTTATTATTGTTGCTAATTGGTGATTTAACAGCTGTATGCCAAAAAGAGAATTTTATAAACGATTATTAAATGCATATAAAGTCCAGACATTCCTACATTCTCAAGTTAAAAAATGAAAAGGCAAGAAAAAAAAACACACAACAGAAAAAAACTTCGTAGTGATCTTAATGTTTGTTAAAGAATATTTGCAAGATCATCATACCTTTCAAAAATATGGGTTCCACATTTTTACTAAATTTTTTTGGATTATTTACCTTTTAATGTCAGCTGTCAATAAATTGACAGTATCAAATTAAAATACAAACTAATGGCCTATAGATAGTCATCTTTGATTACAACTATCAACATGTGCCGAATTTCAAAAAAAGATGTTAAAATATTAGCAAAAATCCATAAAAAAAATTGGGACCTGTTTTTCGGAAACGAAATATTTTCGGGCATAACATTTTTTTCTTAAAATATCCTAAGGAACTACCCTCTTTGATTTGGCAACGTAGTTAAGGACCACTCGGTATTATACACTTAAAAACTAAAAATCGGTATGGCATCTTATTTGAATGTGATTAACTAAACACTAATTTCGGTCGCTATTAAAAGTTTGGCTGAAACAGACTTTACATACAATGTGTCCAACTTTATTTGTAAATTTTTGAAAAAATAAGTTTCCTCTTTAATTTTTTGCCTCGTCTTTTGTATCTTTCCTATTTTCCCTGGCTCTCTCACTTAATTTCGTAAATACACACCGCTCACAAATATTATCATACAGCCTGTGCTTTTTGCACTTAAATTTGCTGATGTCATACCAGCTATGAGATGACCTATTCAAATGACTAAACAAATTCGTCTGGGAATTGGTCACAAAGGAAACGCAGTGAAAACATGTGAACTTGTCGAGCTTTTTTCGGCCAAAGTCTTCCCTGACTAAGGCCGCGTTCATAAATGTCGCTTTGCTATGATGCTGTTCGTAATGCTTATCTAAAGCTTCCTTATTTACTGATTCAAATTCGCATTTTGAACACTTAAGGGCAAAGCTTTGCTTAAATGATACCAGGACACTTTCGTACTGACACTTTGCGCATGCATTTACGTCCATGTTTCCCAATTTGTGTTCAGCGCACGAAAAGTCACTTTCCATATGATTTGTGTGTATGTGATTCGACAATGCCGATTCTAAAGTAGACTTAAAGTCACAGTCAAAGCACTGATAGCGTCCTTTTGAGGTACTGGGCTGGTCAGAAATATCTTCACTTTCACATGTCAGTACTAGCTCCCGATAAAGACACATGCTACAAATGTCCGGTCTTTTAGACACCTTATGGTTATTGCAGATAAAATCACTTTTCAAGTGAAATTCCTTTATGTGATTCTTCAGTAGAAATTTATTGTCAAAATGAATGTTGCTTTTACAATCGCAGCAAACGAAATCGCGCGGTCCATTAATCTTGTGCGCAAAGTACTGGTATTTGCACTCTAAGCACTTGTCCGATTTTTTATTATGACTCGTGCAAACATAAAAACTAACGGGGTGCCGACGATAAATGTGTTGACTTAAGCTGGAATTATTAGAAAATGAAGCAGGTGGCGTGCAGTCGAAGCACAGTGTGCACGGTAAACTTTTATTTTTATTTATTTCTTCTCGATACCAACATTTCAAGCAATCCTCAAGAGGTTCTTTGTGTTCATCACACTGAAATGTACTGTTAGCGTGAACCCTGAGATGCTTCAATAAAAAATCTTTGCGTTGATGAATGAAGTCGCAATCGAAACACCCATAGGTCTGAATCTGCGGCCAATTTAAGCGCTTACCTTCAGCCAGTAGTTTCGCTTGGTGCATCTGGCATTTGACTTTGTTTTTTTCATGACACCTGAATTGTAACAAAGTATAAGATTTAAATCCGCAAGTGCTACAAGTATATGTATTCGTCTCGAAATTCTTCACAAGATCTTCGTAAATACACTTCGAACAATTTGTGTCTTCATTGTCGATATGATCTGGACATTTAAACTTACTGCCTATTTCACAGACATGATCCTGGTAGTCGAATCCACTCAAAGATCTGTATTGACATTTATCGCATACCTTCAAGCTTGTGCTCAAACCCTTCAAGACTTGTGCGTAAATACACTTTTTACAGTGGTGCTCCACGTCGTAATGATCGTCACAATTAAACTCTTCTCCGTAATGACGCACGGCGTGTTCTTTTAAACTAGCTCTATGGTTGGATTGATAACTGCAATGATAGCAAATAAACTTAGGAGCGTTATCATCTTGTTTGTCTTTAATAGGGTGATCCTTATCCTTTTTATTATTACAATCATGGTTAGCATATGAATCTACTGAGCAAGCCCTAAAGAAGCAAGTCTCACACACACGGACAGAGTTTTTCACGTTTGCGAGAACATTTTGATATATGCATTTAGAACAATTCTCCAGTGCCTCCCCGGAACTGTGCTCAGTACATTCAAAATTGCTTTGGTAATGTAAAAGAGCATGCTCCCCAAGTCCATTCTTTGAGTGGGAGGTAAATTCGTTACAGTCAAAGCAACTGTATTTTTGAGGGCTATCTACATTTTCGCTAATTGAATCATCACTTCTTTGGTCTACGCATTCGTGCGTTTTAAACACTTTCTTAATCACTGTTTTAAAATTACATTTCTCGCAAGTGACTGCATCTTTCTTAGCACTTTTAAGGGACTGTTCGTAAATGCACTCCAAACATTCCTCGTCTTTGTTCTCATCATGTTTCTTACAGACAAATTCTACATCCAAATGGTCCACCATGTGATAATTCAAAAATCTTTTGCGTGACGTTACATAATGACACTCAAAACACTTTACATCTCCTGATTTTAGCTTTCTCTTAATCCACTTTTCACAAGTTCCAGTTCCATTTTTGTGTTTGTCCATTTTACTTATTTGAATGGTTCTATATCCACAAGTAGCACAACTTTTTATGTCTTTTTTAAGGTCTTTTAATACTACTTCATAATAACACTTTTCGCAAGAATCCATAAGTTTATCCTTTAGATGTTCCATGCACTGATATTTGCTTCCCACATGACGACTGACATGTTTTTTGTATTTGAAATCTTTGTCTGTACAGAAATATTTACAATCAAAACATCTAACTTCGTCTCTTTTATTTTTTGCAGCGGCGTCGACATCACCATGTGTTTGGGTATTTTCTAAAGAACCTTTTTTGGCATTCTCATTTACTTCATTTAAAACGCTTTGTTCTGTCACCTCGCCTGTACAGTTATGAATGTCAAATATCTGTTTAATAACGGTCTTAAAGGAACATCTCTGACAAGCCTTCACTTCGGTTTTAGCCTCAATAAGACACTTCTCGTTAATACATTTTTCACATCTCTCGTTCTTGTTCGGGTGATGCAGGTCACAGAAAAACGTTACATCCGAATGATCCACCATATGATACTTTAAAAATTTCCTACGCGATGTGACGTACTGACATTGCAGACATCTGATTTCCCCCGGTTGAAGTTTACGATTAACCCACTTAGTACAAGAACCAAATTCTTCTAAGTGCTTGGTTAACTGTAGAGCCCTTAAGGTCCTGTAACTGCAAATGTTACAAGTTTTAACTCGTGTCCGAAGATTTTGCAACGTTTGTTCATATTTGCATTTGGGACAGTTTTCACACTTACTCTTCCAATGTTTAACGCATTGATATTTGCTGCCTATATGACGGGTTACGTGTTGGTTAAAAGGGATAACATAATTAGAAGACTTGCAGTCAAAACATTTATCATTTTCTTGCGAATTTATAATGATAGGGGTTTGTTCTTTATTCCGAGAAGCTACTATTTTACTTCCTTGGGTATTATCATCATTCTCGAAATTGTCACACTTGTCTGCTACACTTAACACAGCTGTTTCTTTCGTAACTTCTTTACACTTGTGCCTATCGAAAACCTGCTTAGACACGGTCTTGAAATTGCATTCCTTGCATATTTTAACTTCTTTCTTGGCACTTTCAAGACAATGCACATTAATGCACCTTAAACACAATCTGTTCTCAAGACGTTTATGGTCAGTGCATGCTGATAATGTTTGGTCCAAATGATCAACCATGTGGTGCTTTAAATAATTTTTGTGACTGGTAACATACCAACAATGAAAACACTTAAGCTTGCCTTCAACTGTCCGTTGAGTCCAGTTAAAACACGCAGATTCGTTCGTAATATGTCTCTTGAAGTTATAATTATCACAAGTCGCAAAACCACACACCTTACAAATAAGAGCCTTCGCGCGAACAGTATTTATTATCGATTCATAATGGCATGAGTCACAGTTGATGTGATTGATTTCATGCTTGAGACATTGGAACTTGCTGCCGATATGCCGGCAAACATGCCGAAGAAATTTACGTTGTGCTAAGAAACAGTTGCAGTCGAAGCACTGACGTAGGTCCGGCGATTCTTCACGTAATTGACTTCCTTGACTATTTTTACTGCCACTGGTAGCTCTGGCTGTTTCTTCTAAAAAGCTATCATTTGCTCCTGAGAGAACACTTGCTTCTTCTTGATTTTGTTTAACTGCAACCTTACTTCTTAAAGATCTGCCTCTTGTAGTTCGAACTTCTGTCGCTTCATTATTCGAAGAATCGTCACTGTCACTATCCCTGGCTCGTTTATTTAACCTAGATCTCGTACATTTTACCACCTGCGGCCAAAAAGTACGTGCTTTAATATTTGAAACCTTGCTTACATCAGAGGTATTTACCACCTGCGGCCAAAAAGTACGTGCTTTAATATTTGAAACCTTGCTTACATCAGAGGTATCTTCAGTTGACAATAATTGTTCTTTTCCAGAAGTCTTAAATATCAGTTCATAAATACATTTTTCACATTCATAGAAGTTTCTCTTTGATTTGTGTATGTCACACCTAAAGGAACTATCAGCATGAGAAGACAAGGCGTGAGTTTTAAGCTCATCTTTTTTAGAAATTGATGCGTCGCAATCAAAACATTTGAACACTAGCGCAAACTCACCTTCCTCTAAACCATCTGATGCATCAGCATATAAGTCCTCAGCATCTTCCTCTTTGATATGCTTAGGAGATGGCACAAAACTGATATCTGTACAGCTTTGTCCGCAATTATCCGCATCTGGATTAGCGGTTTCAATAAATTTAGTGTTAGAACAAGGCTCATCTGTTTCTTCTGTGTTTTGACCAGCATTTGGAAGATTTTCTTCTTGTAGTTCTTTATTGGAACTTTCATCCTTCCCTTGATCTTTATTTTCAACGGATTCTTCATAAATGACATGTTGAACTTCAGAACTTTCAGTATTAGAAAAATTATTTTGTAACGAGGTTTGTGGCACAGTGAAATCATCAGAATCTGTGGTCGTTTGTGCTGCACCACCTTCATTTTGAACATCACATCCAATTTCTGAAAGAGCCTTAGCGTTTTTAAGACAGGTAACATTCTCCGAAACACATTCAGTAGTACTTTCAAGTTTTTTCTCTTTTGCTTTTCTGGCTATATACTGTTGACAACTAAACGGCTTAGCGACATGTATTTTAAAATAGAAGCCGCGCGTTGTGCTGTACCCGCAAATTTTACACGTCAACAGATATCTTTGGAGATTATGCATTATGTTTTCAAAAATACACTTGGGACAAAAGCTGACGGCATCTACCCAGAAATGATCATCACAATAATATATTTTTCCATTGTGCCTTCCAGCGTGATGTGACAAATGCAACCGCCTATTTGTTGTGTACTGGCAAAAGAAACACTGAAGGCGTTTTTTCTCAGTTTCTAAAGGTAAGTCATCATCAGATTTTAAAATGTCTGCAGAGTCTTCGTCATTTTCTGTTATTACTGCTGCTTCTTGTGTTTCTAAATTAGTAATGATTGAGTCAGATTTGCATCGCTCTTTGGTAGAGCTGCGTTTCGCCACTGCATCTCCAGTTAAATCGGACTTCTCTGGAGAAAATACGGCAGGCAATATGATGTTTGTTTCATCGCATACACTTCTCGCATGACTAAGCTCATGCTGCTCCATCTCACGCAAAACGGTACACTCAAAGTCACAACTTTTACACTTGATTTTTATTTCATAGTCGTCTTTTAAATGCTCTACATATATGTGCGACATCAACTCGTTTTTTGTTTTCGCGCTAAAACCACAACTATTGCATTTCCAGTTTTTTTTATTGAAACTTGAGCTAGATTGCTCTGAATTATAATTTTTTTCATATCCTTTTGCATTTAATAAAGCTAAGCTGGATATTGGAAGACAATCTAAATTTATTACTAATTCTTTGGATGTACTGTCATTCGATTTAACTACAGTCGATGAGCTGCTATTTTCCAGAACAGAATCATCTGCCAAGGCCGCGATAATACTATCATTCGAGCTTTCGTTTCTGTGAGCGGAATGATTGGAATTTATAGAATGGTTGGAGTTGTCGCCTTGACAGGATACCCCAGATCCTTGGCTAGTCTGGAAAGAATTTATTTCAGGGATAGAAGGACTGGCACCCAAACGTATTATGTTATTTTCACCTATATTGATACTTTGCGACCCATGAGTGTTTCCATTTTTATTAGTTAAATTTGATTTTGACAAAACTACAACTGTATCTGAACTTTGCACAATACCTGCTTCAGCTCGATTTTCATTAACATGACATATTTCTTTAACTGATGTATGGAGAGACTGAGTTTTATTATTTTCGTCAGACCTAAAAAATAGTGGTTTTTAGTTTTTTACGATTAGGACAGTAATTGTTGATTTTATAACATTTTAAGTTAATTATAATAATTCTGAGTTAACTTACTTGGGAGCAACAGGTTTTTTAACAGGTTCATAAGTTCCTGTCATATAATTAAATTCCTTTTCTACTTCTTCTTCTTCTTCCTCTTCTTCATTCTCATTTTCTTTATTTATTTCATTTTCGAATCTAATTCTTTTTTCCTCATTTTTGGCGAGTAAAAATTCCTGCTTTCGTTTTTTGGAAACATGTTCTATTGGAGATTCAAAGAGATTCTTGAAAGGTCGGGATCCAACTGGTGTGTTAAAACTATTAACAATAAAACAAATATTGGTAATTGCGGAAGAGTTGTAAATCAATGTATGTAAATTACTCTTTACATACCATTAATGTTACATAATAAAAGTACCTTTTTTTATTTAAGCATATTTGAAGGTAAATAACCCTTGAAGGAAAGATTTAGAGTGGTTAATTAATGAGGTATACAGGGTGTCCGGCAATTTGCAATAGAAAAAAATCCTAGAGAACAGAGATACAGAGCCCCAAGGGGGTACCCAGCGACTTACCTTTTCAGCTCTAACTTTTGAACACATATTTTGCAATTTAATGAAATTTTAATATTTTATCTAGGCCATAAAGACTCATAAAACCATACGACAGTAGATGTTTTACGTCGTCAGGGAACGTCAGAAACGGATTTGCCACCACACTCGTTGGGCCAACATTTTGACAGGTGTCATTGTACAAAGCTGAAAACTGATTTTTTAAATACTCTGGTCATTCCTCTGTAAAAACGGTACTCTACATTTGTTTCGATAAAATTAGTCGTTTTTGAAGAAAAGTAATTTTATGTATAACATATTATTGAAATATTAAATCTACTACAATAAAACACCAGATCGTACCTTAAGAAAAACGGGTAAAAAGTCAAGTGAAATTAAAAAATCGAGTGGGGTTATATAAAATTCATTTTTCATTAAATTATACCATGTCGGCTCAAAAAAGTTAGAGCCGAAAAGGTAAGAGTCTGGGTATCCCTTTGGGGCCCTGTGTAATAATAATAATAATAATAATAATAATAAAGGTCTTTATGTACACATCTTTTTTAAACGCAATGGTAATATATCTATATATGGGTGAGGTTCAGTTCGGTCAATATAGACTACACAGGTTTAGTATCTCCGTTAAAGGGCACTTTAGGAATTTTTTTCTATTACAAATTAGGGTTATTTTGACCTCCCCTATTAGTAAGCTGTTTCACTCTTATCCCTTGTACGCAATTCTTTTTTGTCTGAGGTCTACCTGCAGAGGCACATCGGCCTTTTAAAATCTTAGAATTCTCAAACTACCATCGCAGTATACAGGGTGTCTGTATAAGGTCTTTACAAAAACCTACCACATATTCTTCAGACCAAAATTAGCCGATTTAAGTAAACTTACCTTAGTACAAAGTTGCTTAGTTTCGGCGATACGGCGCTGAAGTGACAATTTTTAAATCGTTTTTCTGGATTAATTCAAAAACTGCTCATACTATTTTGCCGAATTTTGGTACGTTGGCATAGCTTTATGGGGCAAAAAAAACCATACCACAATTCTGATTAATATCAGTCCATGGGCGTAGAACCTGGGTTTTTTACTAACTGCTTGTTTCAGATTTCTATACCAATGGAACAAGAGGGGTTTGGGCACAAAATTTAGATGAACCAACTCATTTGCTACAAAAAAGGTACTTTTGATAAGACTCGATTCCTCTGACGGTTTTCGAGAAATTTGCATTTTATTACTTAATACGTATTAGTTTTTACAAAAAAAGAAACAAATAACTAAATCATAACCAGAAATAAATAGAAATATCATAAAAATTGCTCAAAATGTCCACCATTTTCATGAATACAAAGATTTATACGTCGAAGAAAATTAAAACACTCTTTGCAGAACTTGTTCATCGCCCTTAAGAATATTTATTGCATCTTGAATATGTTGCCATAGTTGTTCTGCGTTATTTGGAGTTGTCCTGTAAATCACTGTCTTAAGATGCCCCCATAAGAAATAATCCAATGGATTTAAGTCCGGAGATCGTGGTGGCCAATTTACAGGGGCATTACCTCTACCAATCCATTTATGTGGGTAGTGCTGATTCAAAAAGTTTCTAATTTCTAAATCTAATCTAATTTTCTTTCATTTAATGCAAAATATGGTGAAGCTCCATTGTGCATAAACCACATATCTCTCCGAAGTTGTAAAGGTAAATCTGGCAGCGTATTTTGTAGATGTTGCAAATAAATTTCCCCGGTTAATCTTTGTGGAATAATGACAGGACCAACAATGTGATTACCAATTATTCCAGCCCACACATTAATTCAAAACTTATTTTGAAAATGTTTTACCTTGATAGCATGCGGATTTTCATCCGCATAAACACGTTCATTATGAAAATTTGTAATCCCTCTTCTTGTGAAACATGCTTCATCGGTAAACAAAATATTGTTGGCAAAGTTGGGATTCTCTTCTCTCTGCCTATGAACAAGCAGACTAAAAACCAGGCGCATTTCAGGATCATTAGGTAAAAGATCTTGAACTGGCATCTTATATGGTATGGATATAGCAACTGTTCTTGAAGTACTTCATGAACAATATCTTTGGACACTCCTATTTCCCTACCTAGTCTCCTGATGCTTATTTCTGGATCTTCTGCAACACGTTCTAAAATGTGTTCCTCGACTTCAGGAACCTTTAGAAAACGCTGTCTTCTATTATTAATGGCTTTAGGAGTAAATTGTAAATTTCAACAGCAGCAAACGTCGCCGTCGGGTGGCTTGGTATACGATGATTTGGAAACCTTTCGGAGTAGACTCTGACACATTCTCGACCATTTCCTTGGCAATACCAATATCATATCGGTATATTCTGCATTAGTGTATTGCACCGACATGATAATTTACGACAATTAAAGTTTTTCATTAATTAATGCAATCAGATAAAATGATTGAACGTTAGCAACAATATTAAATATTGCAAATTTGACAATAATCTTATGTTCTTAGATGAAACTAATAATAACCAATAATAACAATCGTTTGTAAGGTGTAAGGTCCTGTTGTACATACCTGAAAAATACCGTGCGAACAAAAAGCAGATAAGAAAACTGTTCAGGAGGTTTTTTGTAGTAAATAAGTTGATTTAATCTAAATTTTAAACTTAAACCTCTTATCTTTCATTGGCGTAGAAATCAAAAACAGAAAAATTCTATAAAACCCAAGTAGTACGTGGTAAAAACTACTACGTATTAAGTAATAAAATGCAAATTTCTCGAAAACCGTCAGAGGAATCGAGTCTTATCAAGAGTACTTTTTTTGTAGCAAATGAGTTGGTTTATCTAAATTTTGTGCCCAAACCCCTCTTGTTCCATTGGCATAGAAATCTGAAACAAGCAATTAGTAAAAAAACCCAGGTTCTACGCCCATGGACTGTTATTAATCAGAATTATTGTGGCATGGTTTTTTTTTGCCCCATAAAGCTATGCCAACGCACCAAATTTCGGCAAAATAGTATGAGCAATTTTTGAATTAATCCAGAAAAACGATTTAAAAATTGTCACTACAGCGCCGTCTAGCGCCCAAACTAAGCAACTTTGTACTAAGGTAAGTTTACTTAAATCGGCTAATTTTGGTCTGAAGAATATGTGGTAGGCTTTTGTAAAGACCTTTTACTTATATTGGAGAATTACAGGGTAATTGTTTATATTTTGGATGGATATTTCGGTTAATATTGGTCTTATAAAGAAGTTTAAATTAGCAATTTTAAAGTATTTTTTATGGACATTCAGAATCCGTTATCAGGAAAAACAAAAAGGCATCAAAAACTTAAAATTTCTTGTAGGTAGTCGTTTAAATAGGTCCGACTAATCCACGAATATGGAATGGCATTACCCACCGTCCACTGGATATGACTTTAGTGTCACTGTCATCAGTCATATACAATGGACACCGAGTTAATTAAACTATGGGTTCAAAAGAATAGTTCATTCGTTTTACTTCAGTAAAGAAATTCCTAGAAATTGAATGTATTGTATAATGAAGATAAAAGCACTAGTGTGTCTTGGAAATAATTTGAGATAGCATAATACACTTTCTCTAAAAGCACTCTCTTAACCTCTCTGTTAAATTTTCTCTCGCAAACCATTTTCCCGACTAATTGTGGAAGGTGGTTGAAAATCTTCTTACCACAACAAACTTAAGTAAAGGTAGGTACCACCTATTTATTTATTTATTTATCCATTTTTGAATTACGGGGCAATGCTTAATTTTGGGTATGGTAACAAAATATCTGTTTAATTCAGGACATTGAGGACTAAGGAAAAAGAAAAGGTTAAATTTTACATAGAGTTTATGGTATGTGATAAGATATGTTGGTACTACACCATACTATCTACTCTTACCTTTCTTCTTGTGTTCCCCCGTCAATATCATCAAATGTAATATCAACTACCTCTGATTCTTCCAAAGTACCATCTCGAGAGGTAAGAATTATATCTGATATAACTGTAACTCGCTTACTTTCTGGCGAAGTCAATTTGTCCATATTGTCTTAGCTAAAATGAATAGAGCTTACCTAAGTGTTCTAACCACAATGAACCTACGTAAATCTTACCACTAAGAAAATAAAAAAGTTGTCCAGTGTTGAGTATGTTAACCCTGAGTTATAATCTAAAATCCAAGACCCAGATGTGTAAGCACAGGATCTATGGTTTTGCAGAGCAAGTAACATATTTATTTTTCTGTGTGCTATATGATGCTCATTCTGATCACACCTTTTACAATAAAGGATTACTCACCGTAAGACTTTATACTTTTAAGAAATCCAAGTATAATTATAACAACATCCAACTGAAGCAGCAATGATAAAACACATTTTTAGGTTTAAAAATATTTTTTGTAAACTTTCCTCACACTTCCCAACAAATAAGAGCGGGACAAGAACATTGACATTGACATTACAATACGGAATGTCAATGGACAAGAACCACCAAATGAAGACTAAGGTTAGTACCGAGAACCAAAGAGAGAACCCAATGAACTAGTAATAGGCAATAGCAAAGAATAGCACAACCAATTGGTTGTGCTACTCTTTGGTAATAGTTCATTGGTAGAACCACAAGAAGGTTACAACAAATACAGAAAAAGTTATTCCCAATGAAGACTCGTTATTCCTGTAGGCGGTTCGATCAATTTGATATGTTGTTGCTGTTGCTATAGCATTGTCGCCACAAGAAATGAACTAAGGTATATTGTCATATGTGCGATTCAGTGTTCTGGCGGAACAGCCACAAGTTCAAATCCGAGAAGAGCTCTTCTCAGATTCAAATGTTTAACGATTTCTTTTCCGAAGATGACCAGAAACTAGAAGAAATTAAAATTTTCCAGCCTGCCTGTGTTCATAGATATCCAGATTCCTGGCATTCCTGCACTGATTGCTTTTTGTTGTTGAAGTTGATCACTGTTCCAGCGCCTGCAAAGTAAGAATACCAAACAAAGAACTTAGAGACTAGGTACCTTCCAAATATATAATTTCTGTCTGTCAGTCTCGATCATTTGACCCATATTTCCTTTAATTTATTAAATTATATGAACCAGTGGCAGCTCGTCCTTAGAAATGCGTGAGTGGGTTAAATTCACAGGACAATAAAGGTTTAGTTGAATCTGCATCGTTTTATTACAGGTTTTATATGAGTTGGGTCCCCCAAGTATTTTCATTTCGGATTTTTGTATTGGTTGATGATCGATTAAAGATTATGGCGGAATTTATTTTTATTAAAGCTAAAACCGCGGAAACGTACACATACAAAATTTACAGAGGCGCCCGCCATCATATCACAGTATCACAAGAATAAATTTGCAGTATGTCACATAAATAGGATATAGGTGTAGGTGGCAGTAGGTGCCTTCAGCGAAACAATTGATTCGTTCCCTGAACTGTATCCACTAAAAAAGGTTTTTCAGGCAGGCTGTAGTGCAATCCAATAGAACTATATGGGACTAAATATCCGGTTATTGAGAATTAACTGTCGCTATCGGGGATTCTATGGTAGATACCTTTGAAACCTAAAATTCAAATATTTTATTTATTCCAAATAACCCGCAACTATTTAAAATATCAGTTAATCTAAAATAACAGTCACCGATATATGTATATTTTACGAGTATATCACTACCAGTGTATACCAGTAATTTCAAAGTACGTTAGTAAGCACATCTACCTTGTCTACCTATGCAAAAAATCCAAAGATTAGGTTCCAAAATTTACAATTATACCCACTGCAAAAGCGAAAGCGCTCGCGTCGGATTTAGTAATAGCTCCGCCCTCGTTCCTCATTCAGTCTATTAAATTACTTAAATAAACACATACATATTTCAGACACTGCGTTTTGATCATTTTTAAAACGGCTCAGTCGGCTCAGTTCATTTAGATTTGGAAAATTTGGATTGGAGAGCGAAAGGAAAGGTGAACAATTTAGTTGAATGAACCACCCAGTCGTTTTATTAGTCATGTTTCCTTGGCGGTGTTGTCATCTTTAGAAATGTATCGGTAAAATAATGAATACCCTTGTTATGGTTTTGTTCAATGATCTCACATCTAGTCCCGAGCCCTAGTTCATCATCTAAATCGTAAAAGTACAGCTTCCTTTTATAATCGGATCAGATAGTGTACTACTATTAACTAATATTAATTACTATTTCTTACTTTATCCAGGCGACATAAATTTAAATTAATTTTATTTAAGCTAAACCCGCATGACATCTCGACAACGCCGCTTTCAAAATATGCTTATCGCATCAGTCTGTCTCTCTCGCACTCACAATTTGCTGCAGTCGTCGCGTCGCACCCCTCGCCCTGCCCGACCACGGCCATCCCAAAAACAACTTTCGAGTACCTTTATCATAAAACCGTACCATGGCAAATAATAATAACAAATCGAGGTGCAGAACCGTGTACGCTTTCGCTAGAGAAATGTACCCCAAAACGGTGAAAAGTGATATCTCCTATGGGACAGCGGGATTTCGCACTAGGTAAATATCGATAATTGTGAGGTTAAGTTTAAAGGGGTTAAAGAGCCATTTGTGACCTATTATGTAGAAAAAAAAATGTTTGGCCAATTTTTACCAACCTTTGTCTTCCAAATGGTACCTCAGGATATCGCGTATACCATATGGAGTGATCAATTTTATCATGCATGTAGAACAAAGGAATGGGGCCTAATTATGAATGGTACTAGAGTCTTAGCTATTGTTTATCATAGGTAACTTTGTTTCTGCTTATAGGGCTACAGACTTGGACTATGTAATGTACCGTATGGGTCTTCTGGCTGTCCTTCGAGCCAGATACAAAAAAGCTGTGATTGGAGTTATGATAACAGCCTCACATAATCCTGAACCTGATAACGGGGTGAAACTAATCGATCCAATGGGAGAAATGTTGGAGCAAAGCTGGGAGAAATGGGCTACTAAGATTGCAAATGTTACGTAAGTTAATAATAATAATAATTTACTTTATTGCCTGCACAATCCCTGGATAATAGAATATCAATTCCGAAATAAGAATACCAATTCCGAAATAAGAGGAAGGAATTCAGTGAATTTGAAATACTTGTTAATATTAAGGATAATGGAGAAATATCATTTTTACAGTTAAGAAACCTGAGGGCTAAAAGTACTGGACAAAATTAACACAACATCATAAATTTGCCACACATTTGATGATTTTAACTTATTGTTCGATTTGAATGATTTTTTTTTAATTGTACCCAGATTAGTTCATTGATAATGCCATACTTTTTGTTATTTTTGATAAACGTTTTCATTTTATAAGGAGTATAATAAATATGTTTTCTAGAAAAGAACACCCTCTGGGAAATACTAACAATGGTAACACATCGCTATTGAAATTAGACTGTAGCTCCATCATTCCTTAATACATTTTTATAACTATATCATTCTTGCTTGCTGTCTTAAATGAAGAAGACACTTATATGCTTTATCGGATTTAAATCAGGGCTATGAGGTGGCCATTCCATGAATGGAATAGCTACAGCCTACTTGCAGAACAAACCTAAGCATAAATAATATGCATAATTGTAACGTATAAATAGGCCTATCTCTTCTACCTCTAGAGAAAATGGAATAAACCAAAAATCAGAATTTTTAAGGAAAGATCATACTTTAGATCAGAAAATCTAATGTGTGGCAAGTTTATGATGTTGCCTTGTGCCCAGGAGTTTATGATGCAAACATTGCTCTAGCTCATCATATAAAAAAATCATCAGAAAAGGTTTTAAAAATCTTCTTATCTTTTATATTATTGTTATATACATTCACCTTTGTCATCATCATAAAAGTAATTTAACTACCTTTTTAAATCTCATTTTTATTACTACCTTCTGATCTATTTATAATTAAATAGAAACAGGAGACAGCAGATCAAATTCCATTTAAGATAGGGGGATTTATTTACATTGTACAGCCTTGTTTGTGGAACTATTATGGGAAGGCTTGGTAATGAAATTATCTAATTGAAAGGTCACGCTTGGATGCAGAGTTATTGATTTATGATGATATTAAATTTAATAATTATTATTTATTAATACTGTATCTGTACAAGCAGGGTTGGGCTGATTTAAATCACTTGATTTTTTTTTAATCATGATTTAAGTAAATCACTTTATTTAAAAAAAAAAGATCATGATGTAATGAAACTATTTATTTTTAATTCAGAACAATAAACAATGTAACATATTAAAAAAATATTTTCAAAAATCAACAGTATATAGAACTCGCGCTTTTAAGAAATAAAAAAGTAGTAGGTATACCTATAATACATCAAGTCGCGACAGGAATTTTCTTGCAAGAAGCGCGTTCCGACAATATTTTCGGTAGAATTTAGACCTACCCTATATTGTTAGACGGACATTAAAATAATTTGTATTAATTTGAAAAGAGAGAAAAATGTAAAATTTTGAATAAAATCAATAAAAATCAAAGATTTTTGATTTTTTTAATAAAAGTCAAATTTTGCCCAACCCTGTGTACAAGGCACCTAATCATCATTTTAATATTATTTATTGTTCCTTTTTAAACAAGTATTTTACTTTTTTTTATAATAAATTTGAAGAAAAATCAATGGAAATATTATAAGAAATCAGGTTGATAGATTACAGAGCCAACAATAGTATAAAATACATTATCTAAATCCTTTTACTTAGATTCTAAATAGATAAAGTTAATGCTTTAAACCTGTCAACATGTATAATATATTTTCCTAAAATGCTACTTTTAGTATTTCGTAATATAAGTACGTTTATCAAATTATACAAGAAAAGAATTATTTTTGCAAGTTCTAAATATTTTTTTTCAACTTTAAAACCGTTTTTGAAAATATCTTGTATATTTCTGATATTTCTTAATGCTGTATTTATTGAATAAAAAGTGTATTGTTAAAGAACTTGTTCCACAAACTGTTATTTTCACTTTTTACTGAACAACCAGAAGGAAAAAGTTGTTTTATTACATTTTAAAGTATATCTAACAAATCCCTTGAATTTATGTGCTGTTAGAATTTTTAAAAAATCGTTTTTTTATTGCTGCTGTTTGTTAAAATACTATTATTTTTTTAAACATATTACATTAGTAAATACCTAGTTAATGGATGATTTTTCTGTATAGAACCTCTTGATAAAAAAATTAACCACTACAAGTAATATGATAAGATTTGGCTCAAAAATAAATGTAGATATTTTGAAAACGCGGAGTGTTTACTACTTTCATACCCAACAAAATTTATCTGCTGAGGTTTGCCATGATAAGGTCATTATCTTATTTATGTATTGACATTAACCCTGTAAAGCTACTATTTTTTTTAACAGAGATAGCCACTTGTGGTCTAATTCTTGTCAGAAAAAATTATAGGTATTTTTAAATAAGGTAAACATGTTTGATATATTATTGTACAAAAAATACCAGTAGAAAGAAGCCTCAGAATAACACACCCAGGAGAGGACTGAGAGAACCCATAAATGCGAATTTAAAATTCTTTATTTGATTTGAGCACCACATACCTACCTATTTCTGGAACGAAACCAGTCCCAAAATGTATACAAAGTTGCAAAAAGTACATATTTTACATTGTGTCCTCCGATGCACATAACGATACATGTAATACATGTGTTTCGAGAAAAAATCAATTATTTTCTTCGATTCACGTTGAGAAACTTTGACTTTGTTATACAGGTTGTGCCAAAAATATAAAAATGGAGTTTTGTAAAATTCTGAATTTCTTAATCATCAAAAGAGCTCATGAGAAATCGATAAGAAAAATAGAGTTGTTTCATAGAAGTTATGGTTATGGTTATTAGTAAGATATTCCATATTAAAAACAGACTTTTTGCGAATTTTATTAAATAAATTGTTGCCCTTTTCATTACAATTAGTTTTGAAAAACTAACATCCATATAAAAAAGATTTATTTTAAATATAAAATATCTTTGTAACGACAATTTCTATGGAAAAGCTTTCACTTTTATGCTTAGGTAAACGGAGTTTGAGTCAAAAATCTTTGATTTTACAAATTTACATTTTTTATTATAAATTTCTCAGCGTGAATCGTTTTCATTTATATAACAAGCAAAAGAAATTATGAAGAGTCGATCAATCTTCATAAAAAGTTGTGCTTTCAAAAAATACCGACGATTTTTATTTGGAAATTTTTGGTTTTGGATACAGGCAGGTAAAAATGTATGATATACAAAAATAAAATATTTTTTAGTATTTTGACGTTCCTGTGTACAAAAACTCAATTTTCCAATCACATTCCTGTTCTCTTACAAGCAACATTTTGTTTTATAATGAAAGGCTTTTTAAGTATGGAAGTCTTCGTGTCCAATGAAAAGGTAGATAGTCGGGAGTGGACAATAAACTTTGAAAGCAAATCCAATCAATCGTACAAAAAACTTTTTTCTTCCCATTTTATTGATGAAAATCAATACAACAAATTGATCTGCCATAATTGTTACACCTAAAATATATAGACTACTTAAAATACATCATTATTATCCTGAGAAATGTTATTTTTATGTTTTTTATGTCAATTGTCCCATCGCCAAGGTAAGAGTTTTGTGGTTGTTACAATTTTTTAACCATTCTACCGCTTGGAGTAGTTTCTGATTCTTGATGTCATTATTTTACCCCTGAAGAAGCTTCAAACCAATAAAGCGAAACGTTGGCAAGCAGTTGTTAGCCCTCTCCCGACTATCTAGCCTTTCAACAAAGGCTTTTTGTCAAAAATTAAAAATTAGGTTGTGTTTATATAAAGTAAATAAATAAAAAATATAAATATACACACCAAACATTTAATACAGTCACAACAATATCATAAAAGCTAAGCCCTAAGCTATCTACACTGGGACATTTCCATTCTTAAGGCCCATATTATCAATGTCCTGTTTATGCTAACAGCTACATAACTTTCATGACAACAATGGTATCCTTAGAAGCAGACTAGTTACAATAGTTTAGTCTTAGTATAAACAAACTATTGCCATATTTTTTCTTCCATTTTAGCGATGACAAATTGGAAAATGTCATAAACGACATTATTAAAGAATACGATATCCAAAATATGAACGACCGCCCGGAAATTGTGGTAGGAAAAGACACTAGACCCAGTAGTCCTAGTTTAGCTAAGGCAGTTATTGATGGTCAGTAACCAATACTATTTATTGTATCTATAACATTAACAATAACTACAATATTTCTTGTATTAGTTATTACAGTAAGTTAATTAATCAATATTCGTGTAACAGGTGTGCTAGCTATGGGCGGCAAACCCATTGACTATGGAATTGTAACGACTCCTCAGGTACACTACTTCGTAGTGTGTAAAAATACCCATAGGGTCTACGGAGAACCAACGGAGGAAGGGTACTATAGAAAGTTGACCAATGCATTTAAAAAGGTCAGAGGGCAGAATTTTAATAATGGAAATTACACTAATAGGTTTGTATTAAATAGTTCTTTGTATTGATTTGGTACCAATACCAGGGTGCCTTATAATACCTTGTTTTTTTTTAGGGTATTGTATGATGGTGCAAATGGCGTAGGGGCGAAGAAAATTAAATATCTCAAGGAAGGGCTCGAGGGCACCTTAATTGTTGATATGTACAATGATGAAATTATTGGTTCAGGCAAACTAAACTATTTGGTAATTATAGTATAATATAGTATGTGATGGACTGAAAAACGTAGCGCTTGGTTTAGATCACAATTATGTATATAAGGGGATGATATACCTTACCAAATCTAGGTTAAAATTGTGTCAAATTAATATGACATGATATACCAAACTGAAAGGAAAATAAAAATTAAAGAAATTGCTGAAATTGGCCACCGCTATGCTCCGAGCATAAATTCACACGTTTCGTCATATTTTCGAAAGCGTTGACCAACATCTCTGGAGCAATGTTACCACATTCTTGGTTCTTGGATAATCCTTTCTTGTAATTGTTCTAAATTTTCCACTGGTGTTTTAATAATATTGTTCTTGAAATGACGAATAATGAAGTAATCCATAACCGTCTAACAAGGTGATCTGGTTGGAAATTCAACGTCTGGTCGAAAACAAATAGTGCGATCTGGTGTTCCACAGGGCTCTGTTTTGGGTCCGCTGTTATTTAATTTGTTTGTGAATGACCTACCAAATCATGTATCTGCAAAGGTTGTGATGTACGCCGATGACACCACATGTATTAATTGTTAGTGATATGAATCTGGGTGACTTGGTAAACAAAACTAAACAAGCTATTGGAAACCTAGTCGATTGGTTTGACGCAAACGGATTGAAACTGAATATGGAAAAAACAAATGTATTACTGTTTGGTAATAGAAATATACCAAACACAGTTGTTACAAGTATAGATGTAAATGGTCAAACTATCAATAGAATTAATTAAACAAAAATCCTAGGACTAACAATTGATACTAGTCTTAAGTTTGAGACACTTTCGTCACATCTTAATTTAAAATTAAACTCCATCTGTTTTTCTCTCAGAATTCTGCGTGATACTGTGTGCGAGAGAGCCCTGAAATGTGCCTATTATGGTTACTTTCATTGTTGGATGGTGTTTGCAGTTACGTTTTGGGGGAGTGAAGGTTTGAGTAATAAAATCTTTAAGGCTCAGAAAAGAAGCCTAAGGATAATGAATAAAATGCACCCGCGGGCCTCATCTCGAGATGTTTTCAGGAGAGCAAAAATATTGACACTTCCATCGTGTTATATATATCGTATCTTGATTTCGGTACATAAGGATCGACGAAAATTGCGATCTGCATCAGATGTTCACTCTTACGATCTTCGTAAAGATCTCCTAAGACCTCCTCTTCCTAGTTCAAGTAAATATATAAATAGCCCTTTTTATCGGAGAATTTTACTCTATAACACATTACCTGATGAACTAAAGAGCCTAAGTATAAATATGTTTAAGAAAAGATTGAAGCGTATATTAACACATAATATTTTCTATAGTATGCAGGAGTTTAAGGACTTTCTCAATATGGCAGATTAACATAACAAAATAAGTGTAGGTATGATCTAGAACTGCAGTAAGTAATGTTTTTTATCTTTTGAATCTATGTACATGTACATGTTTGGTCTAAGATTGAGTTATGTATCTGTAATGTCCAAAGTTATGTTGAAAAAATGAAGGTAGGGATGTCTGAATGGACACTTTGTTGTTTATTGACGGATTTTAAATTCTGGAATTTTTGACTTGCATTTTTAAATTTTGTATTGAAATTGATTGTTCTGTGATTGTTGAAATGAGTATAATTTTGTATGGTATCCACATATTATAATTTATTTATATACTTTATGTAATAACTAGTAGGTTTAGGTATGTCAAAAAGCTACTGCAAAAACCTGACAATAAATGATTTTGACTTTGACTTTGATCAATTTGTCAATCAAATGAATCAATCAAAAATATGCTTAAAGCGCGATTTATACTTTGACGCTTGACGATCACGTTTGAAGTTTGACGGTGACGCTTGTAGAATTCCATTTTTGGTGCATTTATAGTTTGACGCTTGACGTTCAACATTTTCGTGTCATAACCTCATTATTTTGTTGTGTTCAGCAGCAGCATTACTTAAAAAGAAACAAAAGCGAAAAAGGCAGTATAAAATTAGACCCATAAACAGAAGACGACATAATAAAGTACAAATATTATACAAATATGAAAGAGCAGTATTGACAGTTAGCTATCACGTGCAAATACTCTCGCGTCCTATTGGCTGTTACGTCATATTCTACGGAATTTCTACGAGTGTTGAGCGTCAAAAGTTAAAATTGGTTTATCTGGAACGTCACGTCATCGTCAAGCGTCAAAGTATAAATGGGTGTATATATTTCCTATTCTTTAATCTTCAACCGACCACGTCAACGTGATCGGCAAGCGTCAAGCGTCAAAATATAAATCGCGCTTTATTGTCCAAGAATACAAATGTTCTCATTGACAAAGCTACCTAAAACTACGCCTAACCTAAAATTACAGGTCAAAACAGAAAGAGACAAAACGCCCATAAAATCACAAAAATATATAAATCATAAATATAAAAAATAAAATAATTACACTCACGACCTAAAATTATGCAGTCAGGTTAAGGGAAAACAAAAAAAAAAAACCAAAATCTGGACAAAAAATAGAGCTAATTATTTGTAACATTAAAAAATTCATTGACAGTAAAGTACGCGTTTCTAATTAAAAAATTTTTTGTTTTCCTTCTGAATCTCCTCTCGCATTGCTGACTCCTTAGGTTGATTGGTAGATGGTTAAAGATTTTTTTGGCACCATATATTAAAGATTTTTTAATCTGATCGGACCTAGGAATAGGCAAGCTGAGGGTAAATGATTGGCGCATATTATAATGAGTAGAAACAAAGAGATTGTTCCTATATTTTCTATACATCAAGCAGGCAGTCTCAAGAATAAAATACAGCAAACTGTCAAGATTGCGTGTCTCAGGAATAATGGACGACAAGAATCACGAACTCCAGCCCTGCACATACAGGGTCGTTGGTATGTATGGAAACGGTCGATTACTTCTTAAAGTATACCAGTTAGCAAAAAATATTTTTGATGAAAGTTTTAGGGTTTTTAAAGGTCTATTAGAATTTTGAAAAAATAAGCATACAGGATGAGTCAGAAAACCGTAGAGAAGCAAAGTTACTTTTTTTTAAGTAGAACAACCTATATCTTAGAATATTTTTGAATTTTGCATGAAATAGCAATTAGTTTTCAATAAGTACATTATAAGTCTAAACTCAATAATTTCTGAGATATCGACTTTTGAAAAATTACATTTTTTGAAATTTTACAGTTTCTAGGCATCTAACGGTACGTCTTTGAGTAAAACAGCTTACATGTCCCTTCCTTTTTTAATATCTTCCCAAAAGCATCAACTTCCGGTTAAACCGAAAGTACTGTATTTCCGGCCTTTGAGTTACATCCGGTTTAACCGGAAGTTGACACTTCTAGGAAGATAATAAATAAGAAACTAAGATAGGGACATGTAAGCCGTTTTACTCTAAGATGTACCGTTAGAAAGCTAGAAGCTGTTAAAGTTCAAAAATGTAATTTTTCAAAAGTCGATATCTTGGAAACTATTGGGTTTAGACTTATAATGCACTTATTAAAAAATTATTGTTATTTTATGTAAAATCCAAAACTATTCTCAGATATAGAGTGTTCTATTTAAAAAAAAAGTATCTTTGTTTCTCTACGGTTTTCTGACTCATCCTGTATAATTGTTTTTCTAAAATTCTAATAGATCTTAAGAAACCCTGAAGCTTTTGTCTTAAATGTTTTTTGCTAACTGTTTTACTTTAAGAAATAATTGACCGTTTCCATACATACCAACGACCCTGTATATCTAATCGCTCTCTTTTGTAACACATACTGAATTAAACAAATATTGAGAACAAGAGCCCCAAAAACAAATCTGATATCGAAGATGGGATCAACTAGTGCATAGTAGGAATTTTTAGCAATGGTAAAGTCTAAGTTAATGGATATAACCCTTAAGGCATAGTAACTGGAAGAAAGTCTTTTACATAGCTGTATTATGTGATATTCAAACCTAAGAGCATTTATCTATTGATAGACCCGTCGAGAAAATTGCGTAAGTAGTTAATAGTTTCGGCGGTTGCACCGTCCTGTTGTAAATAACCAAAACGTAGTTCATCCTCAAGTAATTGAGCCACTAATGAATTCAAGATATTGTCCCTAAACCGCTGTGCTGTAACTGTGTCATGGAAAAAATAGGACCAACAATTCTTCTTCGGGAAACATCCAGACAGCAATTTTTTGAGGGTGCAATGTGGACTCTACAAAAGAATGGGGATTTCCAATACTTCACATGCGTGTATTCTGAGAGTTCACATAACCGGTGAAATGGAACCAGGCTTTATCAGAAAAAATGAATAAATAATTTATTTTCAATAAATTTTGAATTGAATTGATTCGGCCTTTACTTGGTGGAACTCCATTTTGTCATTGAGGGTAAAATAAGCACACATTTGTGCAAAATTCCACTTTTATTTAAACATTCTTTTAAATTTAAACAATCGACATGTTTCGCTACGCGGTAGCTTTATCAAGACTGACAAGATATTATTTGTAGGTATTTACAACAGCTTAATGGTCAATTAGACCTTAATAAATCACCATTGTTGAACTTATTTTGTAGACAAATTTAGAGAAACCGCTTAATTTTAATAGTTGTTGTAAATACCTACAAATAATATCTTGTCAGTCTTGATAAGGCTACCGTGTAACGAAACATGTCGATTGTTTAAAACAGCGGTCGGCACCTTTTGGCAGGCAAGGGCCACATAGTGAAAAATTGAAATAAAGGCGGACATTTGTTCATAATTTGGATAATAGGTATTTGTAATATTAAAAATGCGAAAACATTTTTATTTGAATTTTATTAATACGTAGGAACTATAACAGAAATGAGGAAAAATAATAAAAAAAACTTAAACGAGAACTTCCAAGTAGATATTAACTGCGTTTTTACAAAATTTAGTGTGACATTTGAGGCTGTATTTTAGTAGCTATTTGTTGTATGTTAGCTTCTAGGTTTGTAGTTGCAATTCTTAGAATAGCTCTGAAATGCTCATCTGTGAGACGGGAAGCATATTTATTTTTTCTATAATTGAGAATCGAAAAGGTTTGTTCGCATAAGTAAGTACTACCAAAAATTGTAATTAATTGCAGAGCAAACCTTTTCAATTCATCAAAATTAGATGGCAAACTGCCATAAAATTTAACAAGATCTTTGATTTCAAAGAAAGAGTTTTTCAGAGTGTCATTAGATTGGAGATCAATCACGTTCATTTGTAAATGACTGGGTACATCCTCAACATCACAAGAAAACGGGTTTGTGAAAATCTTCACTTTACCAGACACCTTCTCGAAGTCACCAAATCTGTCTAACCTGAACTAACCTGAATTGATTTTGTAGTTGCGTTAAAACGCATTTCATCTTATCGTTTTTCCAATTAAAATTTACACCAGCTTCCTCTACAGCCTTTTTGCAATTCGGAAAATGGTCCAACTTTTTTTCGTTAACATGTGTTATAAAGAGCTTATTTTTCATTTGAAATGCCTTTACGTCTGCGTGCATATCAGAAATTAATTTGTTTTTTCCTTGAAGCCTTACATTCAGCGTATTCAACTCTGGAGTTAAATCTGTCAAAAATCCAAGGTCTATTAACCACTGAGGATCTGTAAGTTCTGAAATAGATTTACCTTTTTCATTCATGAAAGTATTGATTTCTTTTCTGAGATCAAAAAATCTCTTTAGTGCTACGCCTCTGCTTAACCACCTCACTTCAGAATAATAAAGAACATCTCGGTGATCTGCTTCGATATCTGAAAGAAACTGTTGAAATTGGCGATGTGTCAACCCATTTTTTGTGATGAAGTTTACAGTGGATATTACGATGTCCATTATTTCTTTCCATGCTAGAACTTTGCAACATAAAGCTTCCTGGTCGATAATGCAATGAAAAAATAATGGGATATCGCATCCTATCTCTGCCATTTTAGTTTTTATTTTACCCACCAGACCCTTCTTTTGTCCACTCATGTTTCTTCCTCCGTCAGTTGTTACACTTACCAATTTTTTCCATGGTAATTGCATTGATACTATCGCTTGTTCTAAGTGGCGAAATAAATATTCCCCTGTAGTCGTTCCTTTCAAACTACTAACTGTAAAAGCTCCTCGCACACATTAAAGTTCTCATCGACTCTCACGAACAAATATTGGAAGCTGGGCAGTATCTAAAACGTCAGTACTTTCATCGGTAGCTAATGAAAACCATTCAAATAATTGTGCCTTTGGTGGCAACTGAACTGGTAACGGTCGCAGATCGGGCGCATTCTTTCTTATATGTACTCTTTCTTTGTAGGATTTTGCGCCGGTGTTTATTTATTTATGTAGGTCGTAGGTATATAAGACTTTTATTTATAATTATCAATAAAACAGCCATGGGCCGTATAGCGAAAGGCCGCGGGACGCGGGTTGCCGACCGCTGGTTTAAAAGAATCATAAGTGTTTAAATAAAAGTGGAATTTTGCACAAATTTGTGTTTATTTTACCGTCAATAATAAATATTGAGAAAACCACTGACAATAATTCCTGCGTCTGTCAAAATCTGCAGCTCGTATTCCTTGGAATACTTGCTCTTTATAAGGAAACAAATTTATCTGTTTTTTAAGAATAGTTCTGCATGTTCCATAAGATCTTCCCACCTCTTGAAACAGGCGTCTTACACGTTTTGATGGCGTATTTTGCATTATTTCACGAACGTTTGGAACAAGTTCTTCTATTCATACAGATAGTCTTCTAGTTCTTTCTTTATGTTGTTTAGAACCTGTTTCCCTAAATCGAACCAGGGTTCTTCTCAGGCAATGATAAAAATACCCAGTAGTAAAAGCGACGTTAGGAAAATTTTAGCGAAAATCGTTCATGCACAATCGCTGATTGTATTGCCACTCACCATTTACTCTAACGCCGTTTCTAAAATACTCTTCAACCATGAATTTTTTGTGTTCCGTAAAACCTATTGCGTGAATTATTTAAGAAATTGGATAAATTAGCGATGAATCAAATTACTTGTAACAACTGATTGATATGCTGGTATTTGCTGACACCCAACAGTTATTAAACTCTACCGCTAAGCAGTACGGCCTTAGATGCAAAGCACACTTTGATGATAATAATTTTTTCTCGGACTGTACCTAAAGTAAAGAGTAGATAGAATAATTTTTGGCAATTTTGTCTTATATTTTTTAGTGTGGAGCCGATTTCGTTAAGTCTAACCAAAAATTCCCTACCGGCTTACCCCTAGAACCAAATGCAAGATGCTGTTCGGTAGATGGTGATGCCGACAGGATAGTCTACTACTATTTGGACGAAAATAAAAAATTTCATTTGATGGACGGAGATAGAATAGCAACTTTAATCGCAGGATGTCTGAAAGAGGTACGCGACAGGATATAATTAGTTAAAGTTCATTCATTTTATTCAGACTGAATAGTTAGTTGATATATAATGTTTTGTAGATTCTTGAAGCAACGGGAATTAAACTTAACTTAGGATTAGTACAAACGGCATATGCCAATGGTGCATCGACTGAATATATTACTAAGGAATTGGTAAGTTATTGATTAGAAATTTTATCCACCTAGCTCTATCTCAGCCTCCTTCCAGTTCAGCCTCATCATCAGTTGTAGATACATTTCCATCGTTCCACTTTCCTCTTCTTTTTCTTCACTGTCGTGGTAATATCGTGGTAATGTCATTTTTTTCGCATTTTATACAGTAATGCACTAGATTAATGACCTCAAAATCGTACAGTAATGGGTCACTTTACAGCATAGCAACCATTACTGCATAAAACGTCAATGTCATTCAAAACACAATTTTACAAGAAAGAAATTCGTTTATTTTAAATCTTATTACAATAAATATTAAAAGAACAATTAATTAAGTTAGAAAAGGATGCAACTGCTGACCTCGCCGTATTAAGTAGTTGTTGCTGAACATTTTTTCTTTGTTTTGGTATCATGTAACGTTACTATTAGCATTGTTCCTGAATCCTCTATATCTTCAGATGTTAAACTGCATAGTTCTGCACGCCGACATGCGCCATTCAGCCCAAAAATTAATACCACTTTCATTAACAGAAACGTGTCGTCTGGAGCTTCCTTCAAAAACTTCGTGACGTTTTCCATGGTCAAAACTTTTGATTTTTTAGGTTCATATTTGTCGTTTTGACGTTTCAAAAAAGCGATTAACTTTTTATATTGTGAAATATCCGTATTTTCACTGATAAGTATTGTGCTTTTGATCATAGAGTACGTAGACCATAAACTGGAAGCTTTGAGGACTTTTGCCTAAAACAAATAACAAAATTAGTACCTATATACCACACTTTAACCATATAAAATAGCTTACCTTCTCGTAAAAGTATGCCAGCATCAAATTTTCGTCAATGCCTTTAAAATTCTTGGTGTTTCTCCACTCGCAGAACATATTATATGCTTTCTCGTATCTTTCCTTTGATTTTACTGGAAGCAAACTTGAAGAAGCTTCGCGGGCCGCATTCAGGATATCTTCCAAGTCGTTTTCATTAGCCATTTCCATAATTCTTGTGAAATTCACTCTTCAAATATGATTTTATTTGGATGCTGTCAATAGTCGTCAAACACAAAAAAACATCTTGTTTATATTGCTAAGTTACCGAGAAGTCATACTACTAAGTTTTTGTAGATTTTCTTCAGTAACTATTCTTTTTAGATTTTAATATGAAATGCAAAATAATTAATTACTTACAAAATGCAAAAAAATAGTATACGCACCTCGTCAGAAAAGTGATTTTACTTGACTCGTATGGAAATTAAATCTTCGCTTTGCTCGGATTCAAACTAACCATACTCGTCAAGTAAAGTTCCACTTTTCTAAACTTGATACGTAATGTGCTATTACCAGATATCCAAATCATCTTTTTGTGTGATTAACTGTGCTTTTATCTCCTTCTTAAGCACTTCTTCTCAAGATCCTCATTTCACTATCATGTAGTCCTTATCTGCTTTTGCCGAGTCTGACACAATGATTGATGTATTTTTATTCCAAATAATATTTCATCAATCTTGTGAACAAAGCTTATTGTTTGCACTCAATTTGGATAAGATCTTTGATTGCACCAATATTAATTAATGTTATCTGCTACCTAATAGAACTAATGTATAATCCATTAGATAATAAAACACCATGAATTTGTATTTTTCTGGATTTAGCAAAAGCCTTTGATACCGTTAGCCATAATTTATTAATTGAAAATATTGGATTTATAAGAAAGCAATTAGAATTAATTAAAAACTATCTTAAGGATTGACCAACTTATGTTAAAATAGATAAAGATGAAAGCTATCCAACAGTAATTAAATACGGTATTCCTCAAGGAACAATAATTTTGGGACCATTATCTTTTAATATTTATATTAATGATTTATTTAGTATAAATTGCGATGGGAAAATTGTTATGTGCTACTTTTTATAGCGATACAAATCGGGACAATTTAATTAGAAAATTTAAAAGATTTTAAAATTATAAAAAATTGATTTGATAATAATTAATTTTAATAAAACAGATTATCTTCCGTTTACTTTAAACCTAAATAATGAACGACAAAATATAAATAGTATCAATATAAGCGATGAGTTTGAAATTTTAAAAATTGATCATGTAAAATATTTAAGAATAATTTTTGACAGTAAATTAAATTGGAGTTTTCAAGTAGAATATTTGATTAAAAAATTAAGAAGGTTACTACCCATTTTTAAAAACATTAAACAAGTTGTGAATATAAAACATAGAAATATTATATTGTGCATTAGTTAAAACTCATTTAAATTACGGAATTTTAGGTTGGGGAGAAATAAATAAAACTTTAGTTAAAAAACTAGTATTACAAAAAAGAATTTAAAAATTGTATTTAATAAGGACTATCTTTATCCTCCAAAAAAATAATATTCCGAAACAAAAAGATGAACGTTAGACAAATTATGTTTATAATATTTAATATAGGTACATATTTAAAAATAAAAACCTTATACAATTAATTATAAAAATGACATGTCCATAAAACCTAAAAATAAGGACAAAAAACTTTTCAATATTTATGTTCCTATTTAAATAATTATTTACCAACAAATATTTAAGAAATTATTAGTTTAACATTTACATTGGAAGCAAGCGATTTTAAAATAGTTTTGAAAATGTTTTAACTAATTAATGTTATTTAATATTATTGTGAATAAACTATTTAATTAATTTTTTTCAGAGTCTTAGTATATCTAACATCTAGAAAGTCGCGTTTATTGAATACTTGCACCCTTTTATAAAAATGTTCTTAAATATTTATGATTGTAAATACTTTTAAATAAATAAGATTTGCCCCTAACAAACAAGCATGTCTTTGGGAAATTTATGAATAAGTTTATTGACGAATAACAAACTAAAATGTTTATTATATTATAAATATATTTAGAACAATCGAACGTCAGTTGTGTGAGGTCAACTATCAATATATTGGCACACCAAAATTTTGATTTGATTACTCCATTCTTCCTCTTATCCTTTCATCTTTGGGTATAAACTACAATGCGTTTTTTTAAACTCAGGTCTTGTGTCAACACAGCCTAAACTTGAAAAAGATACAGTTCGGGCTTAAAGTATTTCTCCTTCTAAGTTCTTTCATTTTGAAGCTTCAGACGTGAATCGTGTTTATACAAAAAGCGAAAGAAATTATGGAGAATTACTTTATTTAGAAAAACTAAGAATAAAAGATTTTACAGTCCATCCATGAAGACACTATATTTTTCGAAGTTTTTTGATGCAAATATAAACTTTTCTCATATTTCAAGATTTAGTTGTATCTATACCGGGTGTTGCATCGTCGAGCGGGACATAGGAAATCCCATGTAATTTTAAATGGGGTCAATTATTGGCTTCCCTAATTATTTTAGAGAAAAATTCTATTTAGGTTTATTAAAGAGCACTAAAACCCACATTCAAAAGAATAACTTTAGATATTTTTGATGAGCCCGTTTACGGGTTATCGCCGATTTATTTTTAACTATTTCTCCTTTTTATGGCCTTGTATTTGCGGGCACCAGTCAAGGTAAAAGATGACTGTCAAATAAAGTTGTCATTTTGAAATGTGTGCTTTATTGTTATAAAAACTCGTACATCGAAAATATTAAAGGTGTATTTATGAGTACAAATTAATCTGAATAAAACTAAAATAAAGTATCCAATTACAAGGTTAATTATGACATTTTACATGTTTCAATATTTTACTAATTAATAGGTAATTAATAATTCTTACATCTCTTCTTTGTTCCTGCCTTTCTTCACATCTGCAGTTATTTATTACAGTGCCTTTTATCTCAAATTTCTTGATAGTCCTTTCGACTGTAGATTTTGCAGGTATCGGTCTATTCGGATACAGAGCAGCAAACATGTCTGACACATTTTGATAACTATTTCCTTGATAATACCATTTAATCATCAATATTTTTTCTTCAGAAGTGTAATTCATGGCTAATATTTTCGATGTACGAGTTTTTATAACAATAAAGCACACATTTCAAAATGACAACTTTATTTGACAGTCATCTTTTACCTTGACTGGTGCCCGCAAATACGGGGCCATAAAAAGGAGAAATAGTTAAAAAGAAATCAGCGATAACCCGTAAACGGGTTCATCAAAAATATCTAAAGTTATTCTTTTGAATGTGGGTTTTAGTGCTCTTTAATAAACCTAAATAGAATTTTTCTCTAAAATAATTAGGGAAGCCAATAATTGACCCCATTTAAAATTACATGGGATTTCCTATGTCCCGCTCGACGATGCAACATCCGGTATAGAGGTCCCCATCAGGGGTAAAAAATTTAGCACGCAAAATCCCAGGACCCCAGTTGAGTTAAAAACAAAAACAACACTGTATTCCTAGATATTTTAGGAAGGAAAAAATAATTTTCAGAAAGTTCCGGTTGCATGTGTTTCTACAGGAGTCAAATGGCTGCATCACAAAGCTCTGGAATACGACATCGGCGTATACTTTGAAGCGAACGGTCACGGAACGGTGATATTTAAAAGCGAAGCTAAAGCAAAGCTTAAAAAGGCCCTTCAGACCAACAAGTAAGCTTACAAAACACAGGCATCGGCCAGTTGAGAGTCTAATTCGCTTTTTATTTATTTACTATTTTTTAGCTTGTCGGATGAGCAAAAGCAAGCCACAGAAAGACTTATCAATATAATAGACATCATAAACGAAACTGTCGGAGACGCGATTGCCGACATGCTGTTGGTCGAGACCATTTTACATGGAAAAGGATGGGACATCAAACAGTGGGAAGCGGCCTATAAGGATTTGCCTAATCGGTTAATGAAAATCACAGTTCAGGTAATATTATGAATGTGGTAGGTTTTTGTCTTGCGTACAATCCATGTGTCTGTTCCATGGAAACTTGGAAAGTGCTGATCGTTCAGAACCGTGTGGATGTTTTATTCTATCTAGGCTATCTAGAACATGCCACAGTGTTGGCAAAACAATTTAGTTGAAATCTTAAACTTACTTTTCCTTTTACAAGCACTGAACTGTCATTTTTTGATTTAATAGCTAACAAGTTCCGAGAAGTGCTATTTTACTGGACGAAAAAGATAATTCCAGTCCTGAAACTTTCGAGATCGTCAAGTGAAAT
Organism: Polydrusus tereticollis; assembly: GCA_963920685.1. Taxonomy (NCBI): domain Eukaryota; kingdom Metazoa; phylum Arthropoda; class Insecta; order Coleoptera; family Curculionidae; genus Polydrusus; species Polydrusus tereticollis. The sequence goes on from OY987328.1 coordinate 143,462,530, forward strand.
AAACCTATATTTCTATTTTTATTTCCGGAACTGAGCATTTTTCGGAATAAGCTAAAAAAGCACCTAATATCCAATACTTTTTATAGTCTGACTGAATTTTATGAGGCTGCTTGAGTTAATTAGCTTGTCAAATGGTTAAGTGTTGGTTGATTTTAGGGCTTAAGTAGCTGTATATAAGTGTATCTTGCTGCTAATTGAACTCTCACTTGTTTGTTCGTGTTTTTTTTTTTTTTGGTTTGTGTAACAAGTTGAGGACGTTGAAGTGAAAGACCTAATATTTCTTATTATTTATATGTTTATCTTCCTTGTCATATATTTACTTTTCTCTCATTATTACAACCTGCTCTATGTTAAAAGATACCTGAGTAATTTTGTGGTGTTGTCATCTATTGTATAATATTTTATATACTTCCTTAGTTACAGTATGCATGAGTGTATGTGTATGTGTGAGGATGGGCTATGAATGAAATAGAGTGTTTTGGTGTTATGGCTACCTTAATATTGTAGCGCCCACCTTCTATCCTCACTTGGATACTTACGGTTTTACATATAATCCTAACGTCGACACTGACTTTTAAAAATGCGCTCACTTTACGCTTTTTTCGATAAAACTTTTTGCGTTGCCAAGTCAATAAGTAAATGTTTCTGCCGCCGCGACGATACTTTACTACCTCCGTGTAACTGCGGGTCAACGCACTGCCAACTTCCGAACTAAACTTTTCGCGACTACACACGACTATTACGGCACGGCAACTTTCGACAGACGACGGTACTAACTCTGTAGTGTTAGTAACTGTAGATATTTGAACAGTACGACGGTTAAAAATGAACTAACTTCTCCTCTAGCAATCCCACCTATTTATAGGGAAAAATTGATCAAAACAAGACCTGAAAATGCTCGCAGATGTTTACACAGTTTCTGGAATCCCTTTTGGCGGTATCAGAAAAGCAAAATATTTTGACTTTTTGCAAAGGCAATTATCTTAGTTTATTTGACAGTTATTAGAAAACAGTTGCAGCTGGACGGCAGCTGTTCTACAGGTGTTACTTGTTGACACCAACGCGATCCGTCCCCATTCCACGATCTATCCAGATAAAACTAGTCTAAGTTAGAGTTTTGATCAATCAGGAATCGTACTAGCGCGTCTTCTCCGAGGTGAAAGAAAGATTATTTAAACTTAAGCAGCGCCTAATTTCATCAGTTTCTCTCGTACGGTACCTTTTGCTCGGTCAAATAAACAGTCGGAAATGAAAAGTGAAGTGAAAAATAAATTAAAATTTTATTTAATTTTAATTGATTCTGTTTGAAAATATTTTGGTTAATTTAATAGATATAGAATATTATATATTATAATTTTGACGTTGTAATGTTTTATGCCTTGAAATTATATACAATAAGTGGAGTTGAATAAGATTACCGAAAATAACTTCAAATACTTGTCATTTTCGGTATTGCGTATGATAAAGTGACAGATAAAGCTATTAGTGTACTGATTAAGTAAAATAGCTGATTTGAAACTAAAAATTGTACGAAACGGGTTGATGCACAGAATTATCCTTCTCGTCGAGTAAAATAGCACTTTAGGAACTTGTTATTTCCTTTAGGATCGTAATGTGATCACAACAACAGACGCCGAGAGAAAATGTATTACCCCAGAAGGCCTTCAAGAAGAAATCAACCACATCGTAGCTAAATACCCCAAAGGAAGGTCTTTTATACGACCATCAGGTAATTTTTGGTAACTCTCAAAGAATTATATATTCTAATGATCCCATTTCTTAATAGGCACCGAAGACATAGTAAGAGTGTACGCTGAAGCAGCTACAAAACGGGACTGCGAAAAACTGTCTTCAGAGGTCGCTAAAAAGGTTTATGAAATGGCCGGAGGCACCGGGAATCCCCCGGAAATACCTCAGTAACTTGGGTTTTAACTCGTTGAAATAATAATACTATAACTAACTGCATTTAGAATATATGTTACATGATACCTTACGAGTTACCGTAAGATATATTCTATTTTTGGTACCTCCCGGCTTGTAAGGCCAAGTCAAGCAAAAATGATTATTGGTTTAATTGTTTCTTATTTAAAGGTTATATCAAAAACGATGAAAATACCATCAACGAATTTACTGTGCCATTCAGTATCACAATTATTGGTCTCGTGCTTGTTTTAGCATGTAAAGTTGATATAACCAAACTTTTTAAGAACGTTTATGATTTTTATGATTAAGAAATACATTTTTTTCAAGTTTTGTCAGAGTATTGACCAAAACAATTTGAGGCATTTTACACTAAAAATAAAAATAAATAGAATAAAAGGTTTATTCTCAAATAACTTCTTCCTTTCAAAGAAAATATTTTTGAAAAAATTAGTCACATACATTTAGTTTTTTCAATAATTCGTTAAATTGTACTTGCTTAGAAGAAGGAACCAAAACCAGGCATTGCGCTTTTCCCAATATTAAGCAATTTATAACTCATTTTTGAGAGTAACATAATATGACTTTGTCGCATAATATGTTACTTTTTACCAAATGGCGAAATATCACATTACAAAGCAATAATGAGGTAAAAATAATATACGAAATTTTATACTATACTAAATTAATAAAATGAACACAAAAATATTTGGTTAAATCTAAAAAAGGGCAAAAAACAAAAGGCAACTAAAGTAACATTGGTAACTTATTTGATTAATCACTTGTTTGTGACAAAAGTTACTAGGGTCATATCTGCTACTCTAATTTTGCGTAACCCCTACCAAAGGCATGCAGTTTGAGGGTTAGGTTTATTAATTTCAAGTTTAGATAATTTACATAAGTGTTAATATATCATAGTAACATTTGTGACTGATAATAAGCATACGGACTTGTTTCAAAGAAGAAATATGTCAATAAAAATCATTAAAATTGGTCACTTTAACCGTCCCAACACTGTCTTTAGTTGTCTTGGAAAAAACAACAGTCCAGTATTGTAACTAAAATTAAAGTGAGAGTGTGAGTAACATATGTGACTTGAACTGTCATTACAGCGAGTCTAACTTTTCAAAAAGGGTCAATTTTGGAAAAAAAAAATAAAACTGCTATACAAAAACGGGCAAACATAGTACATACATATTCTTATTCGCTAGTTATGACAGTGAGCTGGTTACAAGTAACTTGTGTGACATTTCCATTAAAACTGCAAGGTTTTTCAAAATTATATTTGAATGCCTGAAATCTTTTTATGATTAACTAATGTATAACGGAAATTCGTGAGTGGGTACACAAAAGGAAGGACTTATTTGAGAATTAACCAAAGGAACTCACCGCACTCGATAAGCGTTGTCATTTGTCAGTTAACCGCTGTTAAAAAAAAAGTGTGTTCACAAATATAAGAAACCGACCTAAATGACTGCTATTATTAGGGTATTCAAAATATAATAAACAACAATAAACCAGTTCTGTGAAATGATATGGGCGTAATTTAATAAATTTTAAGTACCGTACTCAGGTAAATTAAAATGCGGATAAACCAGGGTCCTTTTTGATTTTAGTCTTATCAACGTACACCGTTGAGTTTAGTTTGTTTTTTGAAAATGTTTCGTCCTTGGTGTTCTAGTGAGATTTGTGAAAGCAATGAAACTGAAGTAAATAACAGAGTGCATTTATCAACAAATGCCAAACAGATTATAAAGAATGTGTTTTTGACATTAATGTCGCGCGGAAATTTGTGCCTTAAAGAAGTTGTAAGGGAAACGGCTTTACTTACAAAAAAATCCTTTTCCACAGTTTGGAAAATTACCCAAGGGCCAATTTTGGAACGCAGAAAAAGAAGTGATAGTGGAAAATCAAGAACGTTGGACCAAGGGGACGAGGAACTTATACGACGAAAAATTTATAAAACGTATGAAGAGCAAAGTGTACCAACGTTGGACAATTTAATGAAAAGGCTGACAACAGATGAAACAGAAATTAAATGCTCAAGAACGACATTGTCCTTCAACATATGGGCTTTAAATTCAAAAGGATTAATAAAAGGCAGGTTTTGATGGAGTCCATCGTCTTCAAGAATGGCGGTGGGAATATCAAGGCATCACCATGCCGAATTTCTGTCCAAAAAACTAACTAAAAATATTTTTGCACTACGAAATTTAGCAAATCATGTTTCACAACGCGTTCTCGTTGTTGCTTATCATGCCACTATTCAATCCCTATTGTCTTACGCACTCATTGTATGGGGTCATGCGGCTTCCGCAGCCAGAGTTTTTGCATTACAGAGGCGAGCCCTTCGTATACTTGCGGGCCTGAATTACAGGGACGATTGTCGAGAGGCTTTCAGAGACCTGAACATCCTTACACTGCCATGTCTGTATCTGCTGCAGGCCTTAATGTATGTGAGAGAACATGAACACTGTTATGTTAGACATGAAAATGTACACGACCATGATACTCGTTCTAGAACTGATATGAGGCCTGATTTCCAAAGATTATCTAAAACAAGAAATGCCATTAATTTTTATGGTCCAAAAGCTTTCAATTTGCTACCTGCAGAGGTTAGGAAACTGCCTACATCTCAGTTCAAGAAACGGATCCAGAATTATCTGTCTTCTAAATGTTTTTATTCCACACAGGAATTTCTTGACAGTACACATACACATTCTGACTTCCACATATAATTTATGACTTTATAATTTGATTGACATATTATGACACATATTCTAGTATTTATGCGAACACACCATTATTAACTATGCTGTTATCATGTCCTTACAACTATCTATATGCTTCTTTCCGGGATTATGTATCCTAGGTTGGGTTGCTGGTTGTTAGTGTCATAGCCTCAATGTGATATTTTAACTGAGTATTGTGACTATTTTTTTATTTTCTCGTTTATTTTAATTGCCACTCTAGTGTTGTGATTATTTTTTGTTGTTCTCGTTTTTTAATTCTGACTTGTGTAAACATGTTTTTTTTGTATTGGCATCAATAAAGTGATTTGATTTGATTTGATATCTGACAAAAGTAAATGAATACAGAACCCACGACACCCCGTCAAGTGGTTGGGTCGATTCTAGCGGCAAATGTGTGACACGTGCCGTGTCAAACCGTGGAAAAAGAATAACAACCTTACATGCTGGTTCTGAAGATGGGTGGGTGCCGAATGGTCTATCTCTCTCGGCAAAAAATATTAGTGAGTCATGTGTTGACTATCATGAAGACACAACAGCGGAGTTATTTGAAAATTGGTTTGATACTAAATTATTGCAGAACATTCCACTAAATAGTGTCATTGTTATGGATAACGCTAGTTAGTAGACAATTAAACAAAGCTCCTTCTTCAAAAGACACTAAAGCCAAAATTCAAGAATATATTTTCATGAAAACTATAAAAATAAAGACTTATCAGAAGTGCTTAGAGGTATGTCTATTCAAAAAGAATATTACTCCGATGAACTTGCGAAAAGCATGGGGCACATAGTATTGCGGCTACCGCCTTACCACTGTATATGTAACCCTATTGAACAAATATGGCACCAACTTAAAGCTGGAATTCGTCGCAATAATATTTGACCCACACTTAATTCTAGTGTATTAATGTTCATGATGAAACTAAAAAAATTTCTGCGGTGAACTGGAAAAACTGCGTACAACATGTAAAGAAAGTAGAAGAAAGTTACATTTGTATTAGGACTGCAACAGAAGTGTTTATTATTACTTTAGATGATGATAGCGATAGTGAAGTAGATTTAGTTTGGTAATTTATTAATCAATATAATAATTTAGCATTATAAGTGTAAGTGTAAGACCATAATTATATTTTTATACTTTGAGTTTAATAAACTTAAATAAATATCAGTTTCATATTTATTTGCTGCTAAATTAAATATTTCAATACTATGTATTTTCTAAGACGGTCCTAGCTCTGTCGGCATTGTGTCAATACCCCTATTTAGGTAGAAATAAATAAGAGTCATTTGGTCAGTTTCTTATATTTGTGAATACACTTTACCATCGTCGCCTTCAACTAGCAAGTCGTGCAGTAAGAAAAACAACTTCGCAGGTGGACTGATTATCAGCATCAATGGCTTTGGCGCTTGGTATCTCGAATCATATGCTAGACGCGCGAGGCGAGGTTCCTGTCTATTATACGCACGAGTGCATGTGGACGTTATATACAGATCTCTAGTATCTCACACTCGAAACGCGCGTATATCACCATTCCGGGATCTATGGGAAGTGGACAAAGGCAAGTAAGCATTATGACCATAAATTTGTTTAGGTATAAGATATAGTCGGATGCACTGTAATAGGGCGAGTATACTGCTCAATAAGCGATGTATGGTTTTAGTTCAAAAGACAGGATGAAGTAATTTTTACACAAATAATATCAATATCCAGGTAAGCTTTTACTCGATATTAAGCCCAAGGAACGAAAACTGGATCATTTATTGATTTTTTATCAATCTTGTAGCAGACAGATTGTACAGGGTGTCCCACTAAGTTCGACAAGGTACGATATTATGAAAGCCATAAACCTTACAGCCTCGAACAAGCACTTACATTACATTATAAGTTATACTGACATAGAATCTTACTTAAAGTGAATATACTCAGTTTGGTCGATGTTCATATGCCGTCCTCATTGTTCGTAGGACAAATGCCTTATCATAGCTGTCTGGAGAGGAGATTGCCTGATCGTCGACAAAATTAAGTGTGAAATTAGTGATATTGTCATTCCATAGCAGCTTCTTTTCCAGTATTTCTGCTTCACCAATTTACAAACACAAAAAGGGTAAACAAACTCCCTCAGGAACCTTTTTAAATGATTGTGTCACATAGACGGAGAAATAGTATTCAGAAGGCCAATAAGTCAAAAAAAAAAAAAAAACTGTTTGGATCAGAAACCTTAACACTTACAAATAAGGCAACATACCTAAGTTGAAGTGGAATTGGCCAAAGATATCAATAAAAATTGATAGAATGGACACACAGAGCAAATAGAGAGAATTAATAATACAAGACAAACATATAAAATGCCAAACATCAGGTACTTCACGGCTGTTAGTTGAAGACGGTTGTAAATAAATGCTACTTGGCATCGCTTAAACAGTTTAGTTGGTATTCTTTGATATACTTTCTACCATATAATTTAATGAATAATAACTCATTTATTTAATTGGTGTTACCAATGATAAATTAACTTTTCGAGTGATTTTTTTGCTAACGAATAATACTATGATTATTTTAGATTTAATTTTATAAGATTGTGAATTTGTATACACATTAATTGACTGTATAGTGTTAAAAGACTTTATTGGCCACAGGCCTAATTTATTTATACGTATATATATTTTGTTCTTTTCTCTTATGTTTATTAGGAAATTAGCTATATTGATTATGATGTATACTGCTTCTGGTTGATTTTTAAGTTTATTTTATTTTATAGATTTGTTACTGAAGATTTAGTAATGCTGGTTTTTTACTGAGAATTCCTTTGTAAAATGATTCATGGATTTGTTCGCGATATTCTGAAACAATTTGTGTTGGCTTTACACTAGCCATGAACTTCATGAAATCTTTGACAATCATCATCACGAAATATATGGGGGAAGTACGACCGACTGGTATAAGTAATAATATTCCGTCAATAAAATCCGGGAAGCGACTTCATGAATTAGTTCACGGAGAAACTGTCGGTGTAAAACCAGCATAAGTGAAGCGCACTTATATGAAATTTTAAAATAATTCCAAACAGACAGTGGTTAGAATTTTAAAATTTGAATAATGAAGTGTCAGATTAAAGTTCGGCTGTGCTTTTAGGTCACTTCATTGGGAGGTGTACTGTGCGTACTGTTTTTTATATAGCACGTTACATAAATAACTGATACACTGTGTGTCGAAAAAAACTCGAGCTACATATGAACTGTATTAATTAACTTATTCTGAGATGCTTTTAAATTTGGCTGCTTAAACGTTGCACTATTTTTCAACACACTGTAGTATACCGGGTTAAATGAAATTATTAAACAAAGCACCACAGCGTTATGTTAAAAGATATTTTATTCTAATTTGGGTTACTCCTATGTAAGCAGGATCTTAACTAAAAACTAGATGAGCGTCACTTCACTGAAATTCACGCCATTGAATGACATACAACAATTTGACAATTACTTTTCAAATGGCTGCGTAAGAGCCATTTTACAAAAAACGACAGCGCCTATAAGCCAACGTATGAAATTGACATGGAAAAAGTAGTGATAAAATCTATTAAATTAGGTATTTTCATAATGGGAGTCATTTGGTCAAACCTCAAATTACACTCTTTACCTAATGGGGAACTTGCACATATTTTTTTTTATTGCAGAAATATGTTCAGCCACATCAAGAAATAACATATACAAAATGTTATGTCTTAAATGTCAGTCCTAAATTTTTTATAAATAATTAAAGTTTGCGCGCCCATCCACTGCCGTCTGTTCTTTTCGAGACGGCAATGGCCCATCCCAATATTCAAAACGAGGTGTGACGCGGAAACGTGTGTGACGTCATATAGTGTGTTAGGCAGCGAACGTCAAGCTGCAGCGCCTTAACCAGCGTTGGGCGCATCTGAATTAAAAATAATCGAAAATCCAATTATGCAAATATTCGGCGCCATCCGATTATTTTATTGGAGCATCTGAATGAAAAATCAATCCACCAGAACCTGTGTATGTGGGCTTCTAAAATACAGTGCAGGAACGAAAATAATCGAGTATAAAATCTTAATAAGACACCGACACAACAAGCTGCAAGCAGCAGCAGCGCAGTCGTTATGCGAATGCCGCCCGATCTATAATAGACAATCCTATTTAATCCTAATACTCATACCTACTCTATTTGCTCAAGATCGGTGCTTCACATCACTCGCATCGTCTTGAGAACCTACACCTACATTGCATTTTTAACACGTTTGGGGAAAAAATTATTTGCGGTCTTTTAACGTAAAATTAGTCTACATACTGGCGAACATCAGGTATTTATTTTGAGAGATTTCAAAGCAGCAACAAATAAAGTAAAAAGAGACAGGTTATGTACGTCATTTTGTTTTCCCATTGACAGGCATTTATTTTTGTAATGTTGGCGATCCCCTTCAATAAAAACAGAATTACCAGCTGTAAAACATCGTGCAATTGCTCCTGCAATGCATTGCAGCAATTGAGTTGCAGATAGTATTGCCGACTGTAAAATGTGCTTAGTCGTTTTATAGACGCCATTTTGTTTATTGTAAAATGGTTCTTACGCCGTCATAGATAAAAATTAAAATCCTGCTAAAACATAGCAGTAAACCAAATTTCAATAAAACATTCAAAAAAACGCTTTGATGCTTTTTGTTGACGTAAACACCCGGCATTCCCAAATTTAGGACTTAAGGCATTATCTTAGGAAACTTTTGGATAAAATTAAAGTGGTGAAATTGAAGGATCCGAGATAAAATGTATTGCTCTAATTTTATCCAAGTGTTTGTTGACCCTTCTACATTGATTGTAATATTCGCACAATAGTCGAAACTAACCAAACAATGTCCAGTTAGAGAATGTTAGTTTCCCGAAATGCTGATTTCCCTAGGGTGTTCAAAATGTTAGATAAAATATTGTATATTATATTCACAGAAAACAAAATGTTTTCAAAGAGTAGTTCGACAAATAACTAAATTATTATAATCATTGTAGAAGGGAATTCTAGAAACTACAGAATATTTTCGATTCCAACGGAAAAGACATTTTGAAGGTTAACGGACTTATTTGGTGTTGTAATCATATACATTTAAATTATTTAAGTACTTTAGACCCTTCAACAAATCTACTGTATTTGTCGTTCGCAGTTCTAAAAACTTTTTCTTCTAGTTAGGCCTATTCTATACGAGCCACAAAAACGCGACCGGTTAGACGCTCAGTCGCTTGAAAATTTTGCCCATTCTATACGAGCGTGTTGACGCCGCGCCTTTGTAGCGCGTCTAACCGGCGAGTGAAACGCGATCCATTCTAGACTAGCGACAAAACGCCTCATATTTGCTATGGATCCCGTACAAGTTGGGTGTATCGCTGTTCACCAATTAACGTTATTAAGTTTTTTGGCCAAAAGACGTTGGTGGGTACACCCGGTTGGTGCTAATCGCCTGACCTTAGGGGTGTTTCATCTTAGCTTTGCAGAACATCGGAGATATCCTGAGAAGTTTTTTCAGTACTACCGGATTAGAATATTCCTTACTTTTAACATCATAGAGAGGAGGTTGACCCTCGATTTCACAAATAAATCGTTCAGTTTCAAACATCTTGTTTGCAAAGATACCAAGCACAACAATCACAGAACTCAAAAATTTAACAACAATGATCTGCACTACTAGTCGTGGACTGCTGAAGGACAAATCGGCTCGGCCGGCCAGACGCTTGCAAGTTGCTACATGTAGAATGAAACGCCGGTCTCCGGCGCGCGACTTTTACGCAACCTCTTGCGTTCAACACGCCGGCACGCCAACGACGCGTCCACACGCGATCGCAAAGTTGCCCGTATAGTATGCCCAATTAACACTCTGTGGTTCTGTGACACACGCGTGTCGCTCGCAGGCAAACGGTCGCGTTTTTGTGGCTCGTATAGAATAGGCCTTAGAGATATCAGAACATACTTTGGACCTAATCTAATGTCCGAAATATTTTTTCTTCCATTTTAGATTCTTCACGTAGGAGCTAATTTCATCACGTGCTGTGATAAAACATCATTATCACGACATATATCACATTAAAGATTTGCATTGTCTAGTCGCTCTCGGCGGGACTAGACAATGCTTGTCAAATTAAACCAAAGAATATTATAGCCATGCAATAGAAAGCTTATCGTGTGTTAATATTTTTTAGAACTTGAAGGATGTCAACTTTAGTACTGAGCGATAATTCACAACTTCCGTATACTACAGTGGACCAACCGTTTAGTAGGAGAGTTGACATCTGTCAAACGCTTCTAAATTTCCTATTAGACAAGGCGTCTATGGCGTAGCTATAATTCTTTGTTCGAACACAGATATTACGGTCCAACCAAACCGCTAAAAATGGTTATTTTTATAATCGAGTTTGTGCAATAAAAATAATATAGGCCTGTAACACAGCTTAAATTCTAAAATATACACACACTACGAAATAGGATAATATCACTAGTTTTATGTTGGCAACAAAATTATTTTGTATTTTTTTAATCGACTTCAAAATAAGTAATTTTATCTACCGGTTCATACTAAACTGGAACTATGGTTTCTTCGTGTGATCCATTATTTTCCTTTCACACAGCTCTACTCCGTAGTCCTGAAGTCCATATACAACAGCAAGAAAACCTTAAGGATAAATCGATGTTTAAATGTGTATAAATGGTCTCAAGTACAGATTTATGCCTTTGACTGTCTATTACACCCAGAAGAAAGAAAACGATGCATTGGTGCAAAGAGTGGAACAAACCAATGATCTTGGTAATAGTAGATCATTGGTATAAACTGAAATCTGCTTCACTCACCAACATTTACTACAAGTTCTGCAAGATACTAAACTAGAGGATCACGAAATATTTCTTCAAATGAACTAATGCGGTTTTGATACCTTATGAAACCGTTCATCGTGCATCCCTCCTGGCGAAGAACTAGCCGAACGATTGTCAATGGCGGTTACACAATCAGTCGGGGGACGTCAATGTCCCCCCCATCAATGCGCTTCAATCAAAATTTCCATCGAGCTGGAACTCGAAAAGTTAGGGAAGTTCAACAGTTTAGTTTCATGGTATTTATATAGTCAGGAGTAAGGTTTGAAAAGTTCTTGTTTGATTGGTTGAAATTGGTGTCCAATAGAACGATTATGAAATATTTTATAATTCTGGATGAAGTCAGTGAACAACAAAATAGTGTCATCATTTTGCATAACATTCAAGTTTCCGGCACAAAACCAGAACCAAAACAAACAACCCACAATAAATTGAATAAACAACGATACATTTAGCTGACTTATGACTTTAATTAAAAGCATCTTCATTGGACAAACTTTCTGAACTCTGAACATAATAATTGGATATCTACTCGGAACTACCTGGGAACATTCTCGGAACTATCGAACTACCAATGACCGAACTGCGTTTATAAACTAAACTGAGTATTCCCTTTAGTTTAGAGTGAAGTGGTATTTCAAACGCCAACTTGGCAAATTTTTAAAGTTATAAATCCAGTGTCAGTCTCCGTCCATCGATGCGAATTATTGATCGTGTAAGAGGCAGTTGACGGAGATAGAGAATTTTTATTGAAGTGCATTGACGCGCCCCAGTGATGGTGCTATCATTGACAATTGTTCGATCCATTGAGAGTATTTCCAGCATCTGAGCAACACACATGTCTTCCAAATCCATGCCAGACGCTGTGCAATGTTATTAGGTATAACGACTTTTTTTTGCTGTTTTCGATATTTTTGACCGAATTCGCTGATAGCTTTAAGAAGGTATCAAAACCTTCTTGGTCCACTTCTGAAATAAAAACGTCCACTTCATAGCAACTAAATATTGATGAAAGTATATCGACCTGTTTGTTGAACCTCCATCAAGTGAAACCGTCAATGTATTGAACGTCTCTGGGAAAATAAATACATAAAAATGTAAATTCTACCTTAAGAGCAACGGCAAAACAAATAGAAAATCAAACCACGCCAAAAATGTACTTTAGCTTAAAAAAACACCACAAATATAGTAGACATTGAACAAATAAAAATTCTAACAGTTATTGTAGAATATAATATGGGCGAAATATAATCTCTCTAATGTCTACGCATCTAGGAAAGGAGCGATAGATCACACGAAGATGTCCATCCGGTACCGGTTGTCAAAAAGAAGTAGGTACTGAAGTTGTGTCTTAAACATCATAATTATTAAGTGTAACTTATTAATATCAATTGAGTGGCTAATTCACATTATTGCAAAGTCCATCCGGTACCGGTTGTCAAAAAGAAGTAGGTACTGAAGTTGTGTCTTAAACATCATAATTATTAAGTGTAACTTATTAATATCAATTGAGTGGCTAATTCACATTATTGCAAAAGCATCTTCTTGTTTAAAGTCGGTTAAAAATAAACATATTATCTTGCCTTTATAATGAGATTTGAACAAAATTGGGAAGACCTTTTGTGAAAAGTGTCCTTTCAATTTTTTTATAAATTCATACTTAATACACTGCCTATATATTAAAATCGTAAATATAAGTGATACCATTATTTTGCCATATTATTATATTAATTTAAACGTTTTCGTTTAGTAAGTAATAATAGTTATTTTGGGAAGGTAGTGTAATATAAAAATTGTATACTTTTTCATTTTAAATAGGTATTGTGTAAAGACCAAAAAAATGTTAAGCTTCTTAACAATAAGTAATAAATGCTTTTTTATATAACCTTTTTTTTTTATTTTTCCTGGGTTTTTAGAATTTGGCACTGTAAAATAAGACACAGAATTGCAGGAAAATACCTTGATGGCGCTCTCTGAGGGAAGAAGGCGATTCACACTGCACTCTTTAGATAGAATCCAGCAGTTTCAGAGTATGTTTAGGAGCAGAGCCTAAAATGTGTGAGCAGTATTCAGCGATGGTCGAATTTTAGCTTTAACGATTACTTCAAAATAACAGATCGTTAAAAAGTTTGAGCGTAAAAAGTCGATAGTTTAATAATTTCTTCCTAATAAACGAAACATGGCAAAACTAAGCGACCTGAATTTATGACGAGCCCATCGGACACCGGAATCAAAAGGCGGTGGTCATCATAATTATTGCAGCTTTTATATTCTACGAATAAGCAATTTAAAACATTTAGACATAAGTAAAACCCAGTCCTACCTTTAAACTGATGTTAACTCAACCGTCGGTCGTGGGAGGAAAAGTGTCTCTCGGTCAATCAAGAATTAAGTGTAGCACCTTCGCCTTCTGGCGTACCGTGGTTCTCCGCGCACATTCCCACTGCACCTCCCTTCGACCCTGCCATGAAAACGAAGGTGCAGTGCTGTGTATGTATTTTATTATAATTTGGTCCGGGATGACCCTTACTACAACAGCTATATTCAAATTTATAATTTTATAATATTTATCCGTAAATTACAATCACAAATTAGGATTATCATCAACTCACCTTATTAACTTTACTGGAAAGGGAAGAAAAAGGTGTAAAATAAAGTAAGAGTTATTCTTTTGAAGAGTTTATTCTCGCAATACCTCATACTCATAACAGTTCCTCTGCAAATGTCTAGAACCGTTACATATTATCAAACTTAAAAATAATCGGCATTTCGCCCCAAAATAAACTATGACATATTACTAAGAATAAATGAGAAATCATTACACAAAAATCATAACAAATATAATAAGAACCTATAATAGTAGTTGGCGTATTATACTTTTACACACATTGTTATTAATAATATTAATTTACTGTAAGTTATTTTTGTTTTGAGTTTTTAGGTATTGGTCAATCGAAACAAGAAATGGAAGAAATATATATAGAACTAGCAATTGATGAATACACATCCTGTATTGGCCACCAAATCTAGCAAGTTTTATATTCCTTCCATTTCTCTGATTTAAGCAAATAATCCCCGTTTGGTAAGGAGCCCTGTGTAGATTTTGGCATCAGAAAAATTTGATTTTCTCGACCCAAAATAAACACACGGTTCTTTTTTTCTTGATAAGCGGACTAAAAAGTTATTCGAAATAAACCTTTACGTTGCTCCCTCTAAAAACACAATTATCAGGGGGTGGACACAACAAAAAAAACTTTAAAAATAAACAATAACTATTACTAAGATGAACCTCCAAACGACGTAAAAACAAAACATCATGGCCGTTGCAAAGATTACGTCTATCAACGAAATCTACATATTATCAAAAAATTAAGAGAGTTAATAATAAAATTACTATACAATTTTTAACGCCCCATTGACACAAATTACTTTTAGATTTTACCACATACATATTTGACAGTTGCAAATAGAAAATTTAATTCGATATCACTATAAAAGAAACACAGGAACTGTCAAATTTGTACGATATTATCAAATTAAGACACGCGCGAGACATTTTGTCCCAAGGGTATATACAGTGTCTCACAAAGTGTGCAACACTGTTATCGCCTGACACACGGACAAACATCTATCCTATAAAAAAAAGGGCCTACTTATGAACGGGTTTCTCCCAATCATCAGAGAAAGCCAATCACAGCTAATTTTCCGTCAAATCAACCGCTATACCCATACAAATACCCTAAAATCATATCACAAATCGATGGGATATGTGTACGGGCATAAGTCCTTATCGTTAAGCTGTTTTTAAACGAAAAATATAGTTTCTTGTATAGAATGCAAATTGAGAAATACCATTTTCTCAGCTTCGATTCCATGAACACAGGATTTTTTTTTTGCGACAAAGTTGTTACGTACAACTTCGTCTGGTTCTCTCATGCAAAATGTTAAGCTTACGACTATTAACACACGGGCTCTATAAGTTAGTGAGTTTATATTTTACCAACTGAAAATTAAGTTTATGACAAATCATATTTGAAATTGTAGTTTTTATATCTCTTAGTAGCACAAACATTAGAAAGTCCAATGCATTGGTGGAACTTATAACAAAAAACCTCTGAGATCACCAGACTTTAATACACTTGACAAGCTTACGCCAATAGACAATATTACTACAAACAGGCCATTTTACAAGTCGTAAAATAAGTTTGGTATTTATCCGAGTTTAAGAAACAAAAATAGACAGTTCTATTGGTTGAAAACTAACATCTGGACGTATCTATTATGTCTACTTATGAAAGATTGTCATTTAAGGTCTGTTGGCGTCAGATATAAAATTAACCAGCAATCGTTGTTTGCAGAACGCTGATTGAAGATACAGGCCTATCAAGACATCTTGGGATTTAATCGTGCCAAATTGGAATATATTTTCGATGTTTCAGTGATTTTTTATGTGTGATAAAGATGGATTAATGACCCCCATCTCTTCTCAAAATTATTTGGATGTTTACGAATTTCAACAGATTCTCGGATTTTTTGTTCGTAGAAGCTCGAGACTGATGCAAGAACTTTAGTTTCTTTTATATTTATGTTGTGCCCTGTGCGGGTGTTGGTGTTCAACCACAGCAGAGTGTACAATTTGTTTTTGTCGATACATCTTTCATGCTCCTCAAGTATAGTGGATATAAACCGTCCGGTTTCACGTATGTACACTTTACTACAAGAGCATGGAATTTTATAGACTTCTCGCGATTTAAGAGGAGTTGTTATATCATTTGGTGATCTTAAGCATTGCCAGCTTTTGGCAAAAGACAAAAGACCGAGGAATAACATTATCTCAAGCCAATTCTCAAGCTAGAAAAGGAATTAAGAGAAAACAGTTTAAAAGTTTACATGATGGTACTAAAACAGCGGTAAACTCAATTAGAAAAAGTGTGAAGGTTAGAGCACCTAAGGGAAGAGGAATGCCCATTCCAAAAGTAGTGGATTTTTACCATTTCTATTATTATTTGCATGTTTGTCGGCTTTAAGTGCCCTTGGAGGGGCTGCGGGTATTGCAAAGGCCGTGAATTATGCGAACTCTGCCAAAGAAAAATTAGAAAAAGATAAAAGACACAATAAAACGATGGAGTCTATAGCAGTAGAACAAAAAGGAAGCGGTCTAAAAGCATAGAAAACAGGATGTGGATTGTATTTAAAACCCCATTCAAAAAACTGCTAAACCATATACTTCTTGTGCAGTCGTGTGCAAGCGAAGGCAAAACGTCCGATTTGGCACAGTTAAATCCTAAGACTAGTTTTTCAGTTGGCCAAAGCCGTGAAAGCTTCCGTTCTACGTTTATGTTTATTTAATAAAGTAAACTACAAAAATGCGCTTTAAATTGTTGAATGACAGTAACGGATTAAAATTTGTGTTGTGAGAAAAGGATCAATTTGTAAATAATGACATAATGTATCAGCTACGTGGATGACAGTTATTATTTATACAAAATATTGTGATTTCGTAAAATCTACCATAAGTTTTCTTTTATAAATTGTAATTTAGACGTTTATGCAGATAAAGGTAAAAAAAGATTGGACAATTTTCGTAATAATATACACACTAATTACTCAAGCAATATTAAAGATTAAAAAAAAAAACTAGAACCGTATTTGATCCCCATACCCATAAAACCTTTATACAAGGAAAAATGTCCAATCTTTCCACATTAACTGTTGCTACAAATACTTTAAAAGTTTACCAAAGACGCTTAATCCTATGAATTCAAAATTTGTTACATTTTGCCCCTGTGGGAAAAACAGGGCTAAAATTTTATACACTACATCACGAACTACCTTCATAAACTAACAACCATTTCACAAATCGGGACTAGACTCTTTCGGCATACCTCTTCTAAATGTTTGTCAATTTTAAATGTTGATGGAAATATTCACCCGACTAATCACAATACCTTAAGCGCCCCATTCAATAGCGAATGTGATTCGTAAATCCCTTAGGCCCAAATTATCAATTATTAATCTTCCTGTTAGTGATAACAGCCACATCACTTCCATGACAAATATTGTTCCAAGAATGGCATCCTTATAAGTTCTAGTTAGAGTTAACAGGACTTTGATAATTTGTACCTGAGCCCCAAATTATCAATTTTCTATAGCAATAACAGCCACATAACTTTCATGACAACTGTTTCAGCAATTCTTAAAAGTTATATTTGACAATTATTGTTGTTCTGATAACGGCAGTACTGTTTGTACAGGGTGACGCCTTTTCGACGTAAATTAGGGGTATTGGCGAAACTATACTAGATACAAAAAATCTGACCACGCACTCTCGGGCTCGATTTTTATCACTAATTTAATTCCGTAACGAGATCATGGCTACCTTGATCCGTTTTTGGCATAATGAACATTTTTTAACGTATTACTTTAAAACTTGGTACTTGGGGGTTTTTTGGGATGCGAAACCCGAATACGGACACTTTTTCACTGTTGCCATTAGAGGGCGCTTCACAATGCACTTCTTATGGTTTAGAATGGGCATAATTTTTTTATCAGTGTAGCTTTTTCCTTTTTTTGTTAAGGAACTAATTTTTTGAAAATTTTGAAACAAAAAAAGGACTCTTGTGAAAATCCGTTAAATTAAGCCGTTTTTGAGATATTTCGGTTTTTAGTGTTCGATGCTGCACCGGAATATTTAAATTATTCTGAATAAAAAATGTTTGCTGTTATCTTTGAGGATGAAATGTGGTCAGTGAATTAGCAGTGAAAAATGTATTTTTTTTTAAATACTTTTTTGGAGTGTCCCCGGATTTTTTACCTGTTTGATGAACACCTTTACGCTGCCACATTTATTAGAAGATTCGCCATTACAACTTCAACGAGATATGTAGTTTATGCATGACGGTGCTCCACCACATTTTAGTTTAAATGTCCGCAATTATTTGCATCGACAGTATCAGATGGATCGGTAGAGGAAATGACGCTCCTGTAAAGTGGCCGCTACGCTCACCGGATATGACTCCGTTGGATTATTTTTTATGGGGGTCTTTAAAAACGATGGTATACTCCAGACCGATTAATAATGAAGAGGAATTGTGGGGAAGAATTCAAAATGCAGTCAACATATTAAAGAACGATGTGAAATTGATGCAAAGAGTAAATTTAAACTTTTTACGTCGTATTAATCTTTGTACTTATGTTAACGGAGGTCATTCTGAACAATTACTAAAAGTTTATGCTACTAAAATTTCTTTTAAAATAAAATGGTTCCTCGTTTAATTAAAAAAAAATCCATACTCAAATTCTTCCTGCAAAAATTGTTGTAACTAACCCAAGTGAAACATTTTTTCCTGCCAAAAATTTACTAATAGCGGAATTTTTTATTCAAAAGAATTTAAATATTCCGGTGCGGCATCGAACACTAAAAACCGAAATATCTTAAAAACGGCTTACTTTAGCGGATTTTTACAGGAGTACCTTTTTTGTTTTAAAATGTTCAAAAAATTAGTTCCTTAACAAAAAAAAAGGAAAAAAACTACACTGATAAAAAAGTTATGGCCATTCTAAACCATAAGAAGTGCATTGTGAAGCGCCCTCTAATGGCCACAGTGAAAAGGTGTCCGTATTCCGGTTTCGCCTCCCAAAAAACCCCCGGGTACCAAGTTTTAAAGTAATACGTTAAAAATATTCATTAATTTTAAAAAATAAAAGTATTTTTTTAACTTTACCACCCTGTATCTCGGAAACGGAGCAATTTCGGACTAAGGTAAGTTGCTTTAAATCGCCTTATTTTGGCCGCAGGAATATGTGCGCAGATTTTGTACCGACCTTTTAAAGACACTCTGTAGATACAAAAATAAGTTACATTGCAACTTGTTGTAGATTTTTACGTAGAATTACAATGTTTTTCCTATACTTTCTAATTTTTGAGTTCTAACACTAAGTTGGGATATTTTAAATAGGACACCTTGTATATTTTTTGACAGCTCGATCAGAAAATAATTTACCTTTTCGTTAATACCATACACTTAATGTTTTTCTGTGAACAAAAAGCTTAAATTAAAAAAAAAAAAACATCTTTTATTTTTCTAGAATTCAAAATAACCTAAAAATTCCTAGACTATCGAATTACGCAAAAATGTAGTGAATGTGTAAAATGGAATAAGACCAGTTTCCAAAAAAAAAAAAAGATTTGCTATTTCTTTAGTTTTAAAGAAGACAAAGCATTTAGTTCCAAAAGAATAATTTATCGAAAGTATCAAATAATAAGTAATTTACTAACGCAACTGAACTTAAATTTCCAGAAGGAATATTCAAATAACAAAACAAAAAAAGTAAGTATATTATTGTTTGTGCTAAAAGTGTAAACCGTCATTTCCAATACATTTACTGCATCGTCTTTGCACATTTTTGAGAACAATATAAATATACATATGGTTTACTTTTTCTAAAGCGCTCTGAAATAGTATCTGTAGATCATTGACACTATTACTTTTTGTTTTATATATTTGTTTTTTTTTAACCCCAAAAAATATCCGATCAAATCAGGTGAACGGGCCGGCCACTGAATTGGACCGTTAATACCTATCCACTCTTAAGAAAAATTATTTTGTTAAATTTCCCTGACCATAAGCGTGTTGGCTCCATCCTGCTGAAAATACATATTATTATACAAAAAATGCCCCTAAATTCAATAAAACTTATTTACCGTTTATACCGTGTAGTAACCTATATTGTTGTTAAATATTACAATGGTGTTGAAGAAATAAAGTAGATTATACCCAATAAGTTTGTTACATATTGATTATTACGTTAAAATAATCCATGAATTTACTTAATATATTTTACCCGTCAAGTCTCGATTCCTTTACAAACGTAAACTACATACTCAAATAAACATATTTTTGACAATGCAGTAGATTAATATATTTTTAAGTTGATTCTAGAAAAATAAAAGCTATTTTTTTAAATTTAGGCTTCTGTTCACTGAAAAAAATAAAGTGTATGGTACGGAAACAGTAAATTAATTTCTGATCGAGCCAGTCAAAAAATATACAGGTTGTCCCATTTAAAATAATCCAACTTAGTGTTATAACTCAAAAAATAGAAAGTATAGAAAAAACATTGCAACGCCACTAGATACATGAAAATTTCCAATAAGTTGCAATTTAACATGTTTTTGTATCTATACAAGATACAAGGAGCACCTCAAATTACCAAACTCTTGAAAGCACACTGTATGTCAAAAACGAATCGAGGTAGTGATGATCTCTTTACGGCATTGAATTAATAATAAAAATCGATCAAGGGAGTGCGTGGTCAGATAGTTCCGCCAAAACCCACAATGTACAGCGAAAAGGTGTCACCCTGTACTTCAAAAAGTTAAATTGCCTTTGATACAATATTATATGGTCGGTATAGGGCGCTATTGTGAAATGCGTTATTGTAATGGCAGAATCCTTCGTAAACCCATCGACACATTTTCCATTTAAAGTGCATTATCATCTCTTAAAACTACTATCATACGCCCTACGTTATTATTAGTTAAATAAAAACAGCCAGACTTGCATGTACACTCGCACTTCTCTCTCTCACTCACACTATATATATGACATTGTATTCTGAGCGACGGAGTGTTTTGTAGTTTCGTCACGCACTCAGAATTTTTTTGTAGTAAACTTTTCTTTTGTGGGTGCAAGGTAGAAGTTACAAACTTGATTTCGAACTGCTTGAACTTTCTCAGTAGGAAAAGATGTTCAATAACTACAGTGAAGGACCAAATGATTTTAAAAAACCTCTAAAACTTGCTCTTGTAGCACGTTTGCCCTTTAAAAATGTAGTGTACCAGAATCCTCATAAAAAAAGTAAAATCCCGAATTGGCTTCAACAATCGGTAGTACCATTTTATTGTGTTTTTGGTTGTCCAAATTTGTGTTGGCAACAACTATGCACCAGACACTTCACAAACTCGATAAAGACGCCGGCCATATCTGTAGTGACGTCAGTATAGTCACGTTAGAACAGTATTGCCAATACATCATATAGTGAGAAAAAAATACGCAACGCGACTTCAATGGCTTATTTATTCTAGCTTTTTATGAGGACTCGCTGACCTACTAACGTTTTTAACCTCTACCTGACAATTTTTTTTTTCATATTAAAGTATTTTTATACAATAATATAGTCGACCTAACTGACTAAATGAACAGAACCTATAATTCGTATTATAATAATTATATGCTCAATTATAATAAAAATTTGTTTTATTATATTTTATTAGACTTTAATAAATGTATTTTGTTTATATAAAAGTCGTGGGACCCGCCTGTTTTAAAGGAGACGAACAATACGTGGCAATTGAGGAGCTTTCTTTGTCACTTTACAATATTTGAACTATGAAATATCAAACAAAAGAAATTAGTCCTGAAATTTTTGTTTACCCAAAAATCGTGTAAAGAAAAATAGCAGTTTACAGGAATTTGTAAATGTTATGATTGGAAGGACAGGTTTGAACTTCATAAGAAATCCTTATTACAAACCTAGACATAATTCAATCCATAATACTAATTTCGGTGCATTGTCTTTTTCCAATGTGATGTAGTAATTTCATCTGTAAATTTGAAAAGAGCAACCCCATACGAGCCATTACGAATGCTCCAAGACAAATAAAGTAAAAAAAAATGTTGGTGGATCCCTTGACCAACACGGATGGTTGGCATTAGCCCAGTTTAACGGTTCCCTAGAAACAAAAAATACTCAGTGAGGGGTCTTGGGTGCCTACGGGCGGGGTTAGTTTTGGTTTTTAGTAGATCTTATCAAATGATTTTTTAACAACATGATATTTTAGATGTGATTGGTTAAAATTGTTATTTTTTTCCGGCTAGCTTAAAGTAAGATATAGGGGGCTATTAAATACCTAATGATAATTGGGTTGTAAACTCGTTGTAGCTGTTTATTGAACTAACCCCATCATTTTAATCGAAAAAATAAAGTGTCACCATCCCAATTCTAAAAAAGGTCATCGTCAAGTGAATATATTGATTTTCTAGAAATGCGGTACGTCCCATTCCAATTGTAGGGTATAGTTTAACTAACCTCTATTAAATTAATAAAAACAGTAGGCAGTGTCCGGTAAGTACCTTCTAATTTCTCGGGAGCATATACAGGAGGTCAAAATAACCCTAATAAGTCATAGAAAAAAAAATCCTAAAGTGTCCCTTAACGTAGGTACAGAGTTCCAAAGGGGTACCCAGCGACTTATCTTTCCGGCTCTAGCTCTTGAACCGACATGTATAATTTAATGAAATTTTGATATTGTATGTAGGCCATAAACTTATAAAACCATACTATAGTAGATGTTTTACATCGTCAGGGAAGTCAGGAATGCGTTGGTCCAAAATTTTGACCGGTGTCATTTGACAGAGCTGAATACTGATTTTTTAAATACTCTGGTCATTTCTCTTCAAAAAAAGTACTCCTAATTTATTTCGATAAAACTGACGGTTTTCGAGATAAATCGATTTTTGTGCGAAACACTCAAAAGCTACTAATGCTAAACACAAACAGGTAAAAATCAGGTTGTTATTGTTAATACCTACATAATGAATTACTATCGACGGAACTTGTCAAAACCACCTTGGATGGAAGAATATTCTTACGCAGAATATGCTGATATGCATTTAATTTATGGTGAAGCGCTGTTTAATTCTCGAAGGCAAGAAGACTTTATTCTGAAAGATTTCCAACCCGAACATTCCCAAGTCAAAAAACCTTTGAAAAGGTTAATCAGAGCCTAAGGGAAACAGGCAAAATATGGTTAGAAAGTAATTATTACAGTTAACGAATTAATTTTTGAATTTTTTAATTCAGGGTCATTTTGTCGTGACTTGGCGGTGAGAGACCTCCCAGGACAGCACGGGACTTTCACGTAGAAGAACAAATTTTGCAAGATATTGCTGACAACCCTGCAAACAGCATAAGAAAGTTCGCGACACAAAACAATGTTGGAAAATGGGTTGTACATGAAACTCTAAGTGTCCGAATGATTATCCAGCAAGACTTCAATACTCCAACCTTTCTAACCTTATCTTGTTAGCCGATAAAGCCGCTTTTACAAGAGATGGCATAATAAGCTCACACAATTTACATTTTCGGGCCGATGGAAATCCGCAAGCCATAATTCAAAACAAACACCAACAAAGGTTGATGGTAAATGTGTGGGCTGGTATTATCGGAAATGTCCTTATAGGTCCATTTGTTTTGGAAGAAAGGCTCAATAGTAAGATTTACTTACAATTTTTGTAGCAAAATTTAATTAATTTATTGGAAGACGTGCCTCTTGATAGAGAATGCAAATATTTTACATACATGATGGTGCTCCACCTCATTATAACCGTATAGTCCGTCAACACTTAACGAACGTTTTTGGTCCTCAATGGATAGGTCGAGGTGGACCTGTTTGATGACCACCAAGGTTTCCAGACCTAAATCCCTTAGAGTTTTACTTCTGGGGACATCTAAAATAACTAGTTTATTTAACACCAGTAATGACAATGTCCGAGTTAGAAATCTTTCAGCATAAAGCCCTCTTGCCTTCGAAGAGTTGGAAAGCGCTTCCAAAAAATTAAATGCACTTATTTTTACCTGTTTGTGTTTAGCATTATTGCGTGTTTTGCATAAAACCGATTTATCTCGAAAACCGCCAGTTTTATCGAAATAAATTAAGAGTACCTTTTATGAAGAGGAATAACCAGAGTATTTAACAAAATCAGCTCTGTCAAATGACACCGGTTAACATTTTGGACCAACGACTGTGGTGGCAAGTCCGTGCCTGACTTCCCCGATGATGTAAAACATCTACTGCAGTATGGTTTAGTGACTCTTTATGACTTCTATAAAATATTAAAATTTCCTTAAATTATACAAGTCAGTTCAAAAGTTAAGAGCCAAAAAAGTAAATCGCTGGGTACCCTTATGGGGCTCTGTATCTCCGTTAAGGGACAGTTTACCAATAAGGTATATCTTAACCTCCTCTGTATGCTCCCGAGAAATTAGGAGGTACTTACCGGATACCCTGTATACAGGGTGTCCCTCATTAAGGTGTCAACCTACAGGGCGTTAATCTGCGTCGTAAAATAATCATTTGTTTTTTATGTAAACAAGCATATCGAAAAATGTTTTCTAAATGAGCTACAGCGACCCGTATCGGCTACTCTGGTGATGGCTTTCTTTAATTATCGCCGAAACTGTTAATAAAAACTATAAGTCTAGTATTATAAAAAAGTTGGTGCTTATTCTAATTCTAAAGGCAAGTTTGTTCAAATTTAGTCAGGGGTATAGAGGGAATAAATTAGTAAAAACTTTTTTTTGTGTATAGATTTTTAATTTTTATAAAATTAGATTTTGAAGCCTTGATGTGTTTAAATAGAAAAAGGTACTCTTGCTTTATGTCATAAGGTTGGACGGTTTTCGAGAAAACTGAATTTCAAAATATTCGTTTTCTATTTAAAACTATTAAAGTGAGTCTTTTCTCTATTTAAAAAAGGGCAAAGCCTCGTAATTCAACTAAAAAAAAATTCGATGGAGCATATATTAGAATTTCAAGTTTATACATTGAACAATTGCGGCGATAATTATTATCAACATCCAAGTAATTTGGGAAGCCATAGCTCCCCTAGGAGGTATTTTTCGATGTATAAGGTGTCTCTAAAAACTAGAATACAAAAATAGTCAAAAAAGTATACAAGTGCCGGTACTTTTGACACTGACTAACTCATTTGATAAACGATTAAGATAATCAGGGTAAAAATTCGTAGGTTTTAGCACATTGGAAACCATGGATATTTTAATCGTCTATCAAATGCGTTAATCAGTGTCAAAAGTACCGGCACTTAAACTAAAATAATATATTTGTCTGAAGAAGTTTTTCATTTTTTTGGACAAAGGTCTGTACAAAATGTTTAGCACAAATAAGGCTAAAATATAACGATCTATCCCAACTTACCATAGTACAGAAGTTAATAGTTTCCGAAATACAAGGCTACAAGTTATTATTTTGTTACACTTCGTTCCAAATATTTATCTTAATATTAGCAGAATTTGGTATCAAGGGTTTTATTGGGATGCAATAGCCATATCTGATAACAGTTTTGATGTACCTTGCAGAGGCTGCCACCAGCAGCACTTCGCATACATCAAAAGCTTCATAACTTTTTTGTACCTCGTAGTATTAAATTTCTAATAATAAATTCTTATTCCAAGGGTTCACTCCAAGCAACCGTCTAAAGAGGCCTACAGACACGCGGAAAGTCCGTCTATCTATCTTACAAACTCATTAAAAATGATAATCCCTAATGCCGATAAGACCCAGCGGGTGATCGAATGAAAGCAGGGACGCACTCGTTGCTGATAGAATAAAAGGTTGGGCTGCTTTAAGATAATACACACATAAATACATTAAAACCAAAAATCAGCATATTTTAATAACTAAAATAAACCTATTTTATTTACCCTAATTATTTTAAGAGGATTACTAAGAAAATATAATAATATAATAGTATTTAAATAGATCCGTACCTGGAGTCACCAGTTCAGGTGGCCGTGGGTAAAGGAATGGCTTTTGAAGCGGAATGAATATTCTCCTATTCGTGCGTTCATAAATTCAAGCAGGATCAGTAGACATGTACGTTAGTCTTTTAACGGAACTACACACTGGAGAACATCGATGCGCGTTCATGTATTAATACTTGTACGCGTGTTTGAACATAAATATTTAATTGCGTACTGAAACTCCTCGTTGCCTTCCTTCACACATTACCTGTGCTTAGACCTGGTCCAAGCTCCCTAATGTTTGTTTATGAAGTCAAAGAAAACCCCTTCAGAATGCGTGTCTAAGTCGAGGAAACGAACACAACTCTTTTGTTGGAAAAACTTTTATATAGGTTGTGCCGAAAAACTTTCACGCACTTTATTTCGGAAACTATAAACTTTTGGACTAAGAACGGTTGATCTAGATCATCATCGCACCTTAGGAATTTATGGTAAAACATTGTACTGACCTTTTACAGACACTCGGTATCTTCAAAGAAAAAAATATGATAATTTTGGAACGCAAGTTACGCCCTGTAAGTATGGCACGTTAACTCCAGGACAGATAATTTGCTGGGACGCACCACATATCGAAATTGATAAACATGTTTCTATCAGACACAGAGTTGGGCAAAATTTGATTTTTATTAAAAAAATCAAAAATCATTGATTTTTTTGATTTTTTCGATTTTTATTGATTTTATTAAAAATTTAACATTTTTCTCTCTTTTCAAATTAATACAAATTATTTTAATGTCGGTCTAACAATATAGTAGGTCTAAATTCTACCCAAAATATTGTCAGAACGCGCTTCTTGCAAGAAAATTCCTGTGCGCAACTGCTTCCTCAGCATCAGTAGAACGAGTGTTTAGCACTTTTGGCTTTGTACACTCTGATATTAGGAACAGGATGGGTGTAGAAAAAGGAGGAAAATTAGTATTTTTGTTTAAACTATACAACGAAAACAAAAATACAGAAACATAAAGTTTATATTATGTATTATATACCTACTTTTTTATTTCTTAAAAGCGCGAGTTCTATAAACTGTTGATTTTTGAAAATATTTTTTTAATATGTTATATTGTTCATTGTTCTGAATTAAAAATAAATAGTTTCATTAAATCATGATTTTTTTTTAAATAAAGTGATTTAAATCATGATTTAAAAAAAAACACGTGATTTAAATCACTTGATTTAAATCAGCCCAACCCTGATCAGACATTAATTCTAAGATTCGAAATATCAGTCCTCGGGCACCGTGCAATATAACTTGCTAAAATTTAAAAATTGGGGTCAAAAACTTACTTTGTCATTCCAACTGTGATACAATTTGTCCGGCGGGTTGCATTTTGATAACCACGTGTGTACGATTTGTCGTCCTATGAGAGAGAGAGAAACGATTCAATGGGGTCATTAGATCGTGTGATGTATGCAAATTATCAATAACTGCTTTTGCAAATTCGTTTTGGTTTAGAACCCAATTATTCATTAGACGTAATTTTACCAGAAAAACTACACAACTAACTTTTAGAAAGGATGAAGATTGCCCTTTCGCAGAAAATGAAATGATCTTACTTTAAACTAAGATTATTTCCATTAAACCTAATGACGAGAGGATGATATTCCGTGCAAAAAATTTAGGAAAAAAATCAAGAAATCGCATTAAAAAAATTAGCGAACTTTTTTAGCCTCGCATTTGTAATATCGGGATTTAATTACAATTATGTAGTGTCAATTAGAAAGAATGGTATTTTAGTCGTAATAAATCTTCTACAGGTTCCATATTATTATAGCAATAATGACTTCAGGACATCCTGTACACTGCATTGTAACCATTAACTTCAAAATGAAACACAATTTCGGATTACAATAGTTTATGAAAAGAGCAGCATTACATCAACTGAATAATTTCAACACCACATAAGTAAAGATGGTCTTATATTTGTGTAGAGCTCTCTGTGTATAATTTATAAAAAAACTTCCTTTGCTAATACCTATCTAAAAAAGCTGTTTAGGTCCCCCTGTTTCGATATTTTTAAATTATCAACCCTGCAATGCATATCGTAGTTTAGTTATACTAAATATTTTTAAGATTTGATGAGAATTCTGTTGATATTTAATCTTGCAAAATATAGCAATTCAACTAGTTCCTAACCAAAATATGTAAAATGCCTGCTGCTCAGATAATGATGACCCTTGGCCAATAGGTATTTTCAGATTTCGATAATTTCGATAATTTATTCATTCAATATTTATTATAATATACAAGTTGAATTGCACTATATTCTATACCTTAAATAAGTATTGACAATCACATCTAATGCAAAAAAAGGTACCTAAGTGACAGGTTTACTTGCATGTACCAATAATTGTAGTTTTATTTTTTACTTATACTATTATTATTAAAGCTAGTGCACTGCAGAAAGGAGAGTAGTTTCTTTTTTTTTTGTTATTGTGGTGAGAATGAATAATTCTATTTAAATCTATTTTCAAATTGTTTGTATTCAAGTTGTATGAAGTTCCTACATTGATGTTTGAATATGTGTATATTTGTTATGGTTTTTAATTTTATCGGAATTAAGTTATATATTTTGGGCCCTAGATAAGCCACACTCCTTAGGTTGATGTTATTGTGATTTACTGGAATGACTACGTCATTATTCATTCTAGCACGAGTGTGGTAACTGTGATTTACAACATTTATATAAGGTTTATTTCTATGTATAAAACCAGCCACTGTAACAGTGTACAAGGCTCGCACATTACAAGTATCCTTTGTAAATAATAATTGGGTAGGATATAATCTGTTTTTTCTATACATTATTTTTAATATATATTTTTGAATAATGTTTAACTTGTAAAGTGCCGTGTCATGCAGTCCCCCTCAGACCAAGATTCCGTATCTAATCAAAGATTCAACAAGGCTTTTGTAAATCAAAATAAGAGTATTTAAACTCAAAATTTCTTTAAGAATATAGAACTTGCGAATTAGGCAGCGTATCCTGTTAGAAAGGTAGTCAATATGTGGATGCCATTTTAAGAATCTGTCCACTATAACGCCAAGGTATTTAATTTGGAAAACTTCATTTACCTGTTGATCATTGACTTTGATATCTTGGAAGTCAGGCCTGCCGGCATTTGTTAGGGAGAATGCAATGTATTTTGTCTTTGCTAAATTAAGAGACAACCTACAACTTTCTAACCACACTGTAACAGTACCTAATCCTCCTATCATTTTATCCTTTTACTTCTTGCCAAGTGTCACCACTGTATACTAACACGGTATCGTCTGCATAACAGATTATGGAACCATTGACATTAAGCGATAGTAAACAATTGATATAGGTTATGAATAAGATAGGACCAAGGACTGTGCCTTGTGGCACCCCAATCTTTATGGGCTGTTGTTTACTTAGTACATTATTAATTTTAACTACTTGATGTCTCTCATAAAGGTAGCTTTGTAGCAGTTTCCACACGGTTCCTCTGCATCGGCGTAGCTAGGGGGGGGGGGGGGACAGGGGAGGCCTGGCCCCCCTGATGGCCCTGGGGCCCCCCCTGAAATATTCAATAGAAAAAAAATTGCAAATACAATAACGTAAACAAGAAACAATAAAAAAACAAACGTGTGTAATAAATAATATTGATTAATGAATCCACTAGATCACGCCGCACGCGTTGATTCCCAACGGCACGTGGCGAAATCTGTCAGTCAGTTTTTAACAGAGATTTATAATATCGAGAACAATATACATAATCAAATAATTTTTTTAATGCATATTATATTGTTATAGATCGCCTATAGCCATCGGAATACAACCAACACGGATTCAAAGATCTCAAGTCTAGATTGTTACGGAATAGAAGAGAAAATAACGCGGGGCCGGGGAATTCCCGAAAGTTCGCGTCTGTTCCTCCGTAGTATTAGACACTTTAAGCAAACCGTTTTTTTTTCCGTATCCGTATCCGCATCCGTAACGCATTGAGTTACGTTGACCGCAAAAAAAACTGTTTAAGCATCAACAACCATACGTATACGAAACCGAACGCATCCAGCAGTAAAGTAAAACGTATAACATATTTATATGTATAATACTTACTTGTATTCATCTGCTGCTGCCTTGGTAGCAAATCTTTCGGCGAGTAATGCCACTCTTTCTTTCAAACTTCTTAAAGTAAATTATTTTCCTGTTGCCTCTAACACATTCTCTCTGATTTTAGGCCATCTTTCTGGGTCATCGTAAGGGTTTTGTCCCGCCACCTCTCTTAACAAGTGAAGGTCATCTTCGGGATTGTAAAAAAGTCTTTTTTTTTAGGAACTTGAAACATTTTTGTAAAATTCAGTTCAGAAAAATAACAATATAAGTAATAAAAAAATTAGGTTAAGTGACAACTGACAAAATCATAGAAACCAGAGATCGGTCGATTGGTTGGAATGCGTTTACGGATAGGGATACGATGGCGGGGCGGGCCCGTAACAATGCGGGCAACGTAACGTATTGAGTCCAACGCATCTATTCTGCACATGCGCAGATCGATGCGGATACGGATGAAATTTAGGACATGCTTAAAGTGTCTATTATATAAAGGCAAGTTGGGCCGCTAGAAGTCAGTCAGTTTTGATAGTTTGACAGTATACAGCAAATAATAAAGCGGCGATCGATAGTGTATTCGTATTAGTGAATTAGAGAAGTATTGGTGAACTGTGTTTAAAGCCGGCCACTCACTACGCGGCACTTGCCGAGTAATTGCCAAGTACTTGGCAAGTGGCAAGGTGTGTGTATGAAGACTCGTATAGATAGACTCGTCGAGTTACTTGTACTTCCCGTCATGTGTCGGAAAACGGTCCCAAGTCAAAGGCGGCGAGTCAAGTTTTTTTATACTTGTCTATGCGCGCTACATTACGCGTGCCTGTGTACAAAGTAAATGCTACAATTTAATTGTTGTTTATCGTGTTTTGGGCAAGAACTGTTTTTATTTTGTATTGTATATTAATCTGATTTATAATGGAGTGGACCAATGAAGTAACTTTAAAGTTTTTGGATATATATGAGAACTTAATGTTATAAAAGCAGCCAAGGATGTCGTATCATCACTTTCCTCCATTTTGAAAAACTACTCGACGCGTCGTTTGACCGTCTGACTTGTACTTCCCGAAAAACAATAAAACTTCATAGTAAGCACGTAATGTATACAATTTACTTGAACTTGGACAAGTACTTGCCAAGTTTATTCCAAGTCAAGTCACTTGGCAAGTGCCGCGTAGTGAGTGGCCGGTTTAAGAATCGTTGGCGTATTACTACCGAAGTCCCAAGTAAGTGTAGTAGTTGTAGTTAAGCGCGATTTATACTTTGACGCTTGACGATCACGTTTGAAGTTTGACGGTGACGCTTGTAGAATTCCATTTTTGGTGCATTTATAGTTTGACGCTTGACGTTCAACATTTTCGTGTCATAACCTCATTATTTTGTTGTGTTCAGCAGCAGCATTACTTAAAAAGAAACAAAAGCGAAAAAGGCAGTATAAAATTAGACCCACAAACAGAAGACGACATAATAAAGTACAAATATTATACAAATATGAAAGAGCAGTATTAACAGTTAGCTATCACGTGCAAATACTGTCGCGTCCTATTGGCTGTTACGTCATATTCTACGGAATTTCTACGAGCAGTGAGCGTCAAAAGTTAAAATTGGTTTATCTTGAGCGTCACGTCAAGCGTCAAAGTATAAATGGGTGTATATATATTTTCTATTCTTCAATCTTCAACCGACCACGTCAACGTGATCGTCAAGCGTCAAGCGTCAAAGTATAAATCGCGCTTTAGAGTTAGTAAGTTTGCTTTATTGTAAGTTATCAGTTGTGTTTTTTTTTATTTTTTTACCGCTTATTAGTTATTTTTAACAATTTATTCAGTATAGCTTTTATCGCCAAGCTTTTGTGTCAATTTGTTTTTTTTTTTTCATTAATAAAAACATTAAAATGCAGTATCAAATAAGTATAGTTCAATTTTTGATTTGATAGAGTTTCTGGGTTGGCAACTTGGCAACACTTTTTCATAGAGTGACGGCTAGGGAATTTTCGTAAAAAGTGTTGCCAGCCCATCAACTCTATCAAAAATTAGACTGTACTTCATTTTGATGATTTTAAACTTTTTGTCTCCACTATATTGTTTTAAAATTGAGAAAAAAAAAAAATGTTTTTCGATTTCAAAATTTTTTATACACCTTTGCGTTTCAGACGATTCTGAACGTTTTTTGTTCCGCTGTCTGTCTATCTGTCTGTCTGTCGGTCTGTCTATCGGTCTGTAACCAAACGCGCATAACTCAAAAACTATCCACTCGAATTGAACGAAATTGAAATTTAGTACGCAATTGTCTTTGGTCTTTGAATTTTTTTTTGTTGCAGATTATGGACATAAGAAAATTTTTCAAAAGACAAACGTCTTCACCATCTTTACCGTCTATACAACCAACTACACTAGAAGAGGATGATAATAATCAGTCTGAACCGCAGCCCGGTACAAGCAAGGATCTGGTCGATCTGGATCAGAACATTCAACCAAAATCAATGTGAAAATAGACGCTTCTGACTTGGGCCAACCAGAAGAAAACGCATCACAACCAAACTATGTTTGGTAATAAAAAAAGGTCGTTCAGCGCAAACTATTATAAATATTTTGATTGGTTGGAATACAGCGTTAAAACAGATTCCATTTCGTGCTATGCTTGTCGTCATTTTGGAGCTGCTATGGATGAAGAAGCTTTTAGAATGCTGGGATTCCGCAACTGGAAAAAAACTGGTGAAAAATTAAAAAAACATGATGTATCTTTGCATCACATTGAAAGTCTCAATAAATGGCATAACTATAAAAAGACAATAAAAAGCGGAAATGTTTTATATCATCTTTCACAAGCTTATAGCACCCAGATAGAGAAAAATAGGAATTACTTGAGAATGTTGGCAGATATAAGCTTAACACTGGCTCGTCAAGGAATGGCTTTCAGAGGTCATGACGAAAGCGAAAGTTCATTAAATAAAGGAAACTTTAAGGAAATATCTAACCTAATAGCAAAGTATAACAAGGACTTTGACATTCTACATAATTCGCATAAAAACTATACCAGTCCCCAAATACAAAATGAAATTATTGCCCTCTTGTCACGGGCGTCTTTAAAAAAGATACTCGATAAAATTAAGCATTCCGGAACTTTTTCAATCATGTGTGATGAAGTTCTTTCAAAAAGGAACAATTGTC
Organism: Polydrusus tereticollis; assembly: GCA_963920685.1. Taxonomy (NCBI): domain Eukaryota; kingdom Metazoa; phylum Arthropoda; class Insecta; order Coleoptera; family Curculionidae; genus Polydrusus; species Polydrusus tereticollis. Next base: position 143,495,912 of record OY987328.1, read on the forward strand.
TTTATGTGTTCGCTACGCATCGAAAGATCTAGAAATTAGTGAAAGATTTCTTGCATTTCTTGACTGTTCAGAAGACAGATCGGCCACGGATTTATTTACTTTAATCTACAAAAAATTGGAAGAGCTTAATCTTAGCGACTTGCAGATGGTAGGGCAATCCTATGACGGAGCTGCGGTGATGTCAGGCAATATAAGTGGTCTTCAAATACAAATGCGAGAGAAATATCCAGCTGCAATTTACACGCACTGCTTAGCTCATAGACTTAACTTGGCTCTGGTAGACTCCTGTAAAAATGTTCCATCAATATCGACATTTTTTTGTACTTTGGAGGCACTTTACGAACATTTTTCAGATCCTCAAAACCATAAAAAATACAAACAAATATTGAAGGACCTCAATATTGTCCCCAGGGAGTTGAAAACTCTGTCAGATACTCGTTGGGTGTGTCGATATACAACTTGCCACGCTGTTAAAACATGTTTCGAGGGAATCGTCACAGCACTGGAAAACGAAGTTTCTCATACAAGTACCAAACAGTCAATCACAGCAGTCGGGATATTATCCAGCATTAAACAACCATCATTTATAATTCATCTTTTTGTATTGGACGAGGTGCTAAACATTTTAAAAATATTATCAAAGAGCTTCCAGGAGAAAGGTGCAACTCTGGGGAAAGCAGTTAAGATTATTAAAAGTGTTATGACTTCATTAAATGGAATGAGAAATGAACAATATTATACCGATCTTCATACAAAAATATCGAACTTTGCCACAGAATACGAAATTTCATTGGAAATTCCGTCACCCAAAATAAAAAAGCAAGCCAGTAGCAAGCTCGTTGACTTCGTCACCGAAACAACCGGGAGGATTGGGTTTGATAAGACGCCACATGCTCCAGAGCTAACGTAGGAGTCATTGAGTACTGGAGGGCACACATATTTTACCGAATTATTGATACTGTAAGAGAATTTCTGAATAAAAGGTTCTCACCAGAAAGTATGGCGCTTGCCAATTCAGTAGATCATTTTTTTCAGTTAGATTTTGAGGGTTCAGAGAACCTCATTGAGCAATATCGCAAAATTTTGAATATCAACACTTTTGCCTTAAGAGCAGAAATGACTGTTTAAAAAAATTGTATTTTACAATATATCAAAAAAAAATTAATTGACTCAGAAAAAACATATCCCAACCTCTACCAACTTTTTAAAGTAGCGATTATTTTGCCTATTTCAAGCGCAACGTGCGAGAGGTCTTTTTCTGCCATGAGGAGGATTTTCAACTGGTTGAGAACGACAATGACTCAAGATAGGCATTCAGATTTGGCTTTGTTGTATATAGAAAAAGATGTCGATATAGACTTGGAGAGTGTTGTAAATTCTTTTAGTGAGCAGAGTAGGAAGTTTCTCTTGTAAGTAATATTTTGTTTTTGTAAATATTTATCGCAGTGTATTATATTATATGTATTAGGTATATTAAAAAAAAAATAAAACCACTATACTATTATAAGGCATTTTTTCTATTTATTTTTTCATTGCACGACAAATAAAAAAATATATATTTTTTAATCCACCGTACACTGGGGCCCAGGCTCCCCCTGAAAACTAAGGCTAGCTACGCCGATGTTCCTCTACCCCGTAATGTTGCTGAATAGACCTTCATTATAGCGGCGGATAGGCTCAAACCAATCGACTATAATTGAAGACAAAAAGTCACTAGGATTTCACACCACAAATTATTAAAATCCAATTCAAAACATAAACAAAACCAACTCTTTTAATAGGTAGATGTATTATTATATCTGTCATGTTTCTTCGTGTTAAGTTAAATACATGTTAGAGAGAGACACATATTGGTGGTAACTAAAACCGAACCATCATAGGAATACAGGGCAGGTCAGATTTTGCGTGACATTATTTTGAATGTATTGGTGTTTTGATTTGTCAACTTCAATTCAGAGCTGTTTCCATCGTACTATTGTGTTGCCGGTAAGTATTTCTGAACATTTGTTATTATTTATTCATTTTAAGTTTTCTAATTATGAAAAATAACATATATGATTAAATTTTTTTAAGTCCGGCTCTGTCCCTAGACGGGTGTCGGCCATTGTATTGCTGCCAATTTTATTCCTACTAAAAATTAAATAGCTAGAACATGACTTTTGTCAGATGACATGTCGCACATCTTGCAGGTTTACTCGCTGAAAATTCTACATCTAAAAAATACAAGTAACTTTGTACTATAGCCACACAAAATGATAAGAATAAAACAAATGCTAAACCAGCTATTCTCTGAACTATAAACCCAAACGAGCGCTGATTTACAAATTTCTTGCCTGTACTGACAAGAATGGGCACTTTGGGAGGCATTATGGGACTAATCTGAACGTCAACTTAATAAGATCAGTAAAGGAACTATATAGAAATGGCCACATTAAAGTCAAAACCGGCAACAAAATGTCAGACGGATTTACGCCGAATAAGGGCCTCAAACAAGGATGCTGTTTGTCGCCCACTCTGCTTAAGATATATCTCGAACAAGCACTAAGGATATGGAAGAGAAAATGCAGCAACATGGGCATACCCCTTAACAATACAAACTTATACACTCTTAGTTTTGCAGACGACCAGATCATAATGGCACAAGACTACGAAGACATAGAATACACGACTCAAAAACTTATTGAAGAGTACCAGAAATGGGGGCTGGAGGTGAATATCTCAAAAACAGAATACATGTGTGTTGGCGGAATACAGCAGGATCTGCTCTTGGAAGACGGACAACCCATCAAATCAGGCCAAACCTACAAGTACTTGGGAATATATATTTCTTCTTCTTCTTCTTTAGCCTGTTCTCGTCCACTCCTGGACATAGGCCTCCTCCATGTTTTTCCACCATTGTCTGTCCTGAGCACTCAAGATCCAGTTCTTGCCGGCTTTCCTCTGGATATCATCTCTCCACCTTGTTTGGGGGCGCCCGACGCTACGCCTAGTTTCTCTGGGACGCCACTGCATTATGGTCTTCGTCCACTTGGTGTCATCCCTGGCGACGTGCCCTGCCCAGCGCCATTTATTGACGACGATTCGCTCTATGACGTCAACGACTTTTGTTCTCTCCCTGATGATCTCGTTTCTGACTCGGTCCCTCAATCTGATCCCCAGCATCGCACGTTCCATAGCCCTTTGACAAACCCTGAGTCGGCTCGCCCTGTTTTGTGTTAGGGCTATAGTCTCAAGGCCGTAGGTCATGACGGGTAAGATGCAGGCGTCGAATACTTTTCGCTTCAGGTTAATGGGCATGTCCGGTTTTCTGAAGATGTGACGGAGTTTTCCAAAAGCAGCCCACGTCAGGCCAATTCGTCTGCTGAATTCTGCGGTGTGGTTGTCCTTGTGAAGCTTGATGTTGTGGCCAAGGTACACGTACTCTCCAACAACTTCAAGCGTGTGGCTGTCGAGTGTGACCTGGATGTTATCTGGACTCATGACCTTGGTCTTTAGGAGGTTTATCTTCAGGCCTACGGACTCCGAGGCTTCCCTCAGCTCTCTTAGCATGAGTCCAAGTTCGTCAGCATCGCTGCTTATCAGGATGATGTCGTAAGCGAAGCGTAGGTGACTCAGGAACGTATTATCGATATTGACGCGTTTCCTCTCCCAAGTCAGATTTTTAAACACGTCTTCTAGCGCCAGGGTGAACAGTTTTGGCGAGATAGTGTCGTCTTGTCTCACTCCTCTCTTGGTAGGGATCCTCTCGGTGACTAAGTCTTCTCCTACTTTGACGTGGAAAGTGGCATGTCTATATATGTCTCTGATGATATTCGAGTATCTCGAGTCAATCCTCGCAGCGTCCATCGCATGCAGAACTGCCCAGATCTCCACAGAGTCGAAAGCCTTTTGGTAATCGACGAAGGCCAGGTGGAGTGGGACCTTGTACTCAGTGCATCTCTCGATCAGCGTGCGAACCGCCTGGATGTGGTCTATCCTGCTGTACCCCTTTCTGAATCCAGCTTGCTCTACAGGTTGGTAGGATTAATATAATATATACCATGAAGGTGCCTACTGTTGTTGTTGTAAAGAAAGCTTATGGGTCATTCCATATCAGATTTGAAACTCAAATTTTAACTTCAACGAACATTTTTTCTCGCATTCTTCAGAGGAAATAAATCGATACGTATTTTTTTATTTTAATATGATATTTTTTATTTTCGACGATTGTTTAAACGCTTGAAGTTTCGAAAATCTAACATTTTTCAATCACTCATAACTCGTAAACAATTCAATTTAGGCGAAAATTTCTAGAGTAATTAAAGTTTGGCTTTTATATGGGCTTATCGAAAAAGTATTTTTTTATAATTGTTTTTATTATTTTATTGTTTTTTCTGCAATTGTTATAAACAAATGAATTTTTTTCAAAGTTGGACCCTTTTTTTTTTCTTTTTTTTTTATCTGTAAATATTTATATACTGATATCATATGTTGATTTCACGTTCTTTTCTAATTCTTTTTGGTCATTTACATACGCTAAACAACTCTATCGGCAGCATTATCCAAATCGAGGGATAACCTGACTCACGAACTTTTGCACAGGTTCGACTGTTCGAAAATAGAACTTTCAAGAAATCTACTCATTTGGCAGGAGCATTTTGCACTGTAACAACTGTCGAAATTGAGGAACCACTCCTGAATGTTATTGAAAACAAACAGAATAAGTCGAAGAAAAATTTTAACTTCAAACATTTCATCTTGAAATTTTTGATGGATAATTTGATATATCCTTACCTCATCTCCCCAAATCAACATGGTTTCTTTTCAGGAAGGTCAACTGTTACCAATCTAACCTGTTTTCTTCAATATACGTATCATGCTATTAATGAGGGTTGTCAGGTTGACACTATTTATACGGACTTCTCTAAGGCTTTCGACAAGATGGATCACGGGATTGTTGCTGAGAAAATGTCAAAAATAGGCTTTAATACTGACTTAATTTATTTCTTCTCTTCTTACCTTTCTCAACGTCGTCAATACGTTGAGTACAATGGTCACAAACCATTCATGGCTACAAGTGGAGCCCCGCAGAGCAGTAATCTAGCCCCATTAATATTTTCCATTTTTATTAATATTATGTCCGAAGTAAAAAGCTGCACTCTTTTATTCGCGGATGACTTAAAAAATTTTAATTGTATTCGTTGTTGGGAGGACTGCATACAACTGCAATTAGACCTGGACCTTATCTCGCAATGGTGTACGGCAGACAGGCTTCACCTGAACACAAATAAATGTAAAAAATGTCCTTCTCACTTAAACAAATTGAACTTGATCACCCCTACATCTTAAACAACACCATTCTTGACAACTGCGACCATGTCAAAGACTTGGGCGTTTGGTTTGATAAGAAATTAACATTCAACATCCACATAGACACAACTGCCCGTAGTGCACTAAAGTCGCTGGGGTTCCTCCTCCGATCCACAAAACACTTTGAAATTCCACTATGTTTTATAGTGTTGTACAACACACTTGTAAAGTCCAAGCTGCTCTATGCATCACAGATATGGTCACCCATTTATCAAATACACATTAATAGACTAGAAAGCATTCAACGAAAATTCCTGAAGCATCTCGCTTACAGATTAGACGGTACGTATCCCCAACGCGGCTTTGATCACCTACAGCTTCTGAATAGATTTAACTTCTTGGCATTGCACCAAGAGCATATGCTACACTCCTTGGCCTTTCTATACAAGCTTTGCAATGGCCACATTGACTGTGTTGCCCTACTATGTCAGTTAAACTTTTTAGCTCCACCCTTTCATACCAGAAATCACAACAGATTCTATCTGCCATCCGTAAGAACTAACCTAGCCACCAAAGCACCCCTCTATCGGACATGTATGATGTGCTTTAATGTTGTCGAGAGTCTGGCGTCGGTTGATTTATTCAGCGACTCTTTTCAAAAATTTAAAAGCAAATTGAAGCTCGCTATGATGGAAAATCCAACTTAGCTCTTGCTATTGTTATTTTTTATTTACTATTGTTATTATTATTATAACTTGTAACTTATTCTACTTTTCTTACTTCTTTCTTACTTACTTTAAGTACAACACTTTTATTAATTCATTATTATTGTACAATTGTCTTTAGATTGGGCTTGTATCATGTTAGACAATAAACGGTTATTTATGTATTTATTATTTATATTCAGACAGTAGAAGTTCTTCTCCCACGCGATTTTCCACCCGACTAAATTTTTGCCAGTGGTTCATTCAAATGTTGGCCCAAAGTCTATTGTCCGAAAATAAAATTTTATTTAGTGATGAAGCAAGTTTCTCGAAAAATGCAATCGGAAATTTTCATAACAATTATTTTTGGGCAGAAGAGAATCCTCATGCGATAATCAAAAGTCCTTTCCAGTATCAGTTTACAGTAAATGTGTGGGCTTGCAATATTGGAGACTATTTGGTGGGGCTATCTTTTTCGTGCCAAGAAGATAAACGGTCAACTTTTAGAAAAGCTGTTAGAAGACGTACCACTTGAACCAAGAAACCAATTGTGCTATATGAAAGATGGTGCACCGCCACATTTCAGTGTGGTAAGGGAGTTTTTATATCAACACTACAACCGTTGGATAGGTCGAGGTGCACTCAGCAATGGCCACCTAGGTCCCCCGATTTAAACTGTCTAGATTATTTTTCTGGGGACATTTAAGATTGTAGGTGCATCAGACTCCTATCTGGTCAAAGGAAGATTTGAGGAACGGAATTATAGCTTCATGTCAAATAATTCGCAAATACTCTTGCGATATTCGAGAAAGGTCGCCAGTCTATGAAGTCGAGACACCTGTCCTTTTAAAAATTGAGATAAAAAAACTACACACTTAGTATTATATAAGATTTCAGGGTGGATCTCGCAATAATTTACAATATATTTAATATATAAGAGGGCGTCTGCTATGAAGTTGCCTCGCTCCGGGCAGAGCGGGTCAGGACTTGAGCGTCTGAGAAGACGTACCTAATGCCTGGCTGTTCCCATATTACCTTATTTCCCTTTTTTACACTGTAGTTTTTCGACAATCAATAAATTACGAAATTAACAGTATCCAAGAGGTTTCGATGTCGATAGTTGATAACAATTTTTACCACAGTAATTTTCAAAAATACCATGCATACATTTTTATCAACATATTTTTCGTTTAGGCACGCGTTTCGGCTCTGTTTTCAGGAAACTCACAATTTCGAAATCCGGACACGAAGAATGAGTTCTCACTTTGAGTTTGCAATTCTCGTCCGGGACGACACTCTGTAATTTTTAAGTTCTCGTTATCGTTTTGCACTTTTCGAATCGCTCATTCAATACGTCTCGTAATTTTTTTCTCGCTTTTATAAAGTACTGAAATGTTGCTGAATGAAGAATCACGCTTAGCCCACTTGTACAACTCTAATGCGGTAGTGATTTGTTCATTGGAAGTCATTTGAATACTGGCTTTACGTGCCATCCTTTTCAAAGGTCCGCCCGCTCTATCACCAGGGCCTTTTTCGTAAGCTGTAGCTTAAAAATTCCATACAGCAGGGCGTTGGAAACCTTGTTCATGATAGTAAATTGTTGAAAAGTGTTTCGCGTTTTTGAATTGTTGGGGCCGGGCGCTCCATCGGAAAAATAATTACACTTCCGGATTCGTGAAAAGTGGTTCGAATCATGTTTTTTTACAGTCCGAAATAATGACTAACGTTTTATGCTTGATAGTCACGATTGTTGTAATAAAAAACGTTTGGAAAAAGGGTCGCTTGATTCTTGTTCCAGTGAAAACCCGTAACAGCATTTTGAATAATGAACGCGTAATTTACTACACTGCAACCATGGCTCGTTAATACGGGAAAAACTAAAGTGGAAAATCCCATGTTTTCCCATCGAAGACACTTTAGTGAAAGAAATAATCCTGGTATTAATAATAATCTGGAAAAAAACCCATAAGTCAGTCACTACGTGTCCTCAAATGCTTAAGTCCTGACGCGCACTGCCCGGAGCGAGGCAACTTCATAGCAGGCGCCCTCTTATAAGTTAAGTATCTTGTGAACTATTGTGAGACCCACTTTGAAATTTTTACACCATCTTCCCAACATGATTATGATTTATAGCTGAAAAAAGACGAAAAAAAAAGGGTCCAACTTCGAAAAAATTTCATTTGTTTAAAACAAATTCAGAAAAAACCAATAAAATGACAAAAACGATTATTAAAAAAAAATTTCGACTAGGTCATAGCGTGTAACAGAAGTATGGAACGCTTTAAATATCTTTAATACCGTTTGTCCGATTTAGATAAAATTCGGTATCCGTATATAAGAGGTTATCGCGGAGCTGCTAGTGACATTTGCAATGTTGCCAAATTTACAGTTTTTTAGCAATTTAAAATAATTTTTTTTTTAAAAAGAATACCCTATATATTATTCAAAAAAATGATTCCGCAACAAATTCTAAATAACTTTTATATAAGTTACCTAAAATGTCTAAATCTAGCCATTTCTTTGATATTGGGGTTTAAATATCATAAGAACTTCCTATCCAAGAAAACTGATAGAGATATAAGTAGGTCTTGGAAATTTGTGACACAATTAAATTCTGACAGCGACATTGACAAACTTTTCAGAAGATATTTGTGCTTCATAATTTATCAGTTTTAATAATTCTTAAAATGGATCTACTAACCGAATAGAAATATTAATGATATTGGGTTACGGGGATCGAAGGCGAACACAGCAGGAGGTTGCTGAGTTTTTTAATAATAAGTATCCCAACCGAAATCCAATAGCACGGTCCACAGTAAGCAAAATTTTAAAGAAATATAACGAAACTGGCCATGTAAAAGACATTTCAAAATCTGGGCGTCCAAAAACTGCGACAAGCGGCGATAAAGCTTTAGATGTGTGAGAAGTTCCACCCGTACAAAATTCACCTGGTTCAAGAACTCTCTGAGGATGACTTTGACAGGCGTTTAGAATTCAGTGAGCAAATGATGGATTTGTGTAAAGCTGGATTTATAAACTCGAAAAGTTGGTGAGGTTGAAGTTATGATCAAGTTTGTGAGGTTAGATATTCCGAACTCCGAGCATAAAAATTGGTTACCTCGAACTACCCGGGAAGTTTTCGAACCTTACGTGAGCTTTACATGAACAACATGAACGAGTGTATAAATGGAACTGAGTGTTCCCTTTAGTTTAAATTGAACTCCTATTTCCAACACCAACTGAACCTCAACCTCGCCAACTTTTCGAGTTTATAAATCCAGCTTAATGCTAATCCAAATTTTATTAATAAAATAATGTTTTCCGATGAGTCGACGTTCTGTCTTAATGGAAATGTTAAACGGCATAATATTCGTTATTGGTCCAAAGAAAATCCTCATTGGATTCGAGAACAGCACACCCAATTTCCGCATAAAATTAATGTTTGGGCAGGCATTATAGGAAAAAGGATAATTGGTCCATTGTTTATGGATTATAATTTAAATGGCGATAGATATTTGCAGCTCTTAAAAAATGAAATTGTTCCTGCTCTTGCAATCCTATTTCCAAATCCTCGTAAGTTAGTTTCATTAAAGTAAATTAAAACTGATTATCAATAAACAAAATTTTAGACAACGTTGCGGGGTTAAAACGAAGTATGGCTGCAACAAGACGGTGCACCACCACATTACGCCAGACAAGTACGGGAGTATCTAAATGAAGTATTTTTTGAAAGATGGATAGGGAGACGGGGTACAATTGAGTGGCCAGCTCGGTCACCAGATCTGACTCCACTCGATTATTTCTTGTGGGGACATTTAAAAAATGTGGTCTACAAGACAAAGCCACATGATATAGAAGACCTAAAACAAAGAATTGAAGTTGAGTGCCGACGAATCGAAGAAACAGATATTCTTTCTAATGTTTTAAATACTTTTCCGCAATATTTAGCATATTGTCAAGAATGGAAGGCACTTTAAACATCTAATTTAATTTCTTTATTCTGTAATAAGTAAGTTTAAACAATAATTACTTTACAATAATGTTTCAATAAATTCTCAATTTTCGAGCTCGAATATTAAAAAATGGCTAGATTTAGACATTAAGTAACTTATATAAAAGTTGTTTAGAACTTGTTGCGAAATCATTTTTTTGAATAATATATAGGGTGTTCCATTTAAGAAAAAAAAATATTTCAAATTGCTAAAAAACTGTAAATTTGGCAACATTGCAAATGTCACTAGCATCTCCGCGATAACCTCTTATATACGGATACCGAATTTTAGCTAAATCAGACAAACGGTATTAAAGATATTTAAAGCGTTCCATACTTCTGTTACACGCTGTAAATACCACCAAACTTTAATTATTCTGGAAATTTTTACCTAAATTGAATAGTTTACGCGTTATGCGTGATTGAACAATGTTCGATTTTCCAAACCCCAAAAGTTTAAACAATCGTAAGTCGAAAATAAAAAATATCATATAAAAATAAAAAAATACGTATAGATTATTTTTCTCTTAAGAATGCGAGGAAAATTTTTCATTAAAATTTGAGTTTCAAATCTGATATGGAATGACCCATATATATTTTTGCGGCAGTTTCGCCTTAAGTTTTTTCTTTATATCTCCGATAATAAGGCAGGAAGAAGCTGGCGAATAAGTTATCTTTAAAAGTACTGTATCATTGACACCTTGCGCCAGGTTTTGTTAAATTTATGCTCGGTAGACCATGAGTTCTTTAAATAAGCAAATGCAATAAAGGCGTCCATCCTTCACTGTTCAGGAGGAAGGTATCACCGCCGCCGATCGTAGCAGGAAACTTAGCGACCCCATAGATGCCGTCCTTGGCTGGTGCAGCAGTACAATAATACGTAGTGTGCATTACTGGCTATATTAGCTTGTTTTGGTGTTTGTAAACGAAAAGTTTGTGTAGGCTGGGCTGGGACAGTTGCTCTATGTTTTTCGTATCCTATATGAGTTAAGTTCACGTTTAAAGTAAGTTAAGTTTTTCGTTTGCCGGTTTATATATAAAAGTTGTTTTCCTGAATATTGATTACCAATACTTTTTGAGATATGACCAAGAGCCATCCCTATCTGAACACACTAGCTTAACGACTAAATATTTTTTCACTTTGCGCATGTAGCGCAAGAACTTTAATATTAAGTTTAACGATACGAATAAAACTACCGTCTAAAAGTATAGTTCAGTGTACAGGGTGACTCGTTTAACCGTAGATGATCTAAATATTTTTATATTTTTCATTCAGTAAAAAACAACTTTTGTCTGCTACTACTAACTGAATTACCCTGTACACTTACATATACTTTTAGATATTAGTTTCATTTGTATTGTAAAACTTTTATAGTAAACTTTTTTCTCTAAATACGCTAATTAAGGAGATATTGTCCAAGGTGTCTATGGCATTCCCTCGGAATTTGTCATAGGAAAAAAAATTCCTAAAGTGCCCCTTAACGGAGATACAGAGCCCCAAAAGGGTACCCAGCGACTTACCTTTTCGGTTCTAACTCTTGAATCGACATGTATAATTTAATGAAAATCTAATATTTTATAGAGGCCATAAAGACTCATAAAAGCCATACTACATTAGATGTTTTACATCGTCAGGGGCCAAAATTTTGACAGGTGTCATTATACAGGGTTGAAAACTGATTTTTTAAATACTCTGGTCATTCCTCCTTAAAAATGGTAGTCTACATTTGTTTCGATAAAATTAGCCGAACAATGTATTATTGACAACACTTCTCTAAATTGTCTAATTCATTGGGCCCATAAGACTCAAGTAATGGAGGATTATTCCTATGTGAATATGTTAACATGCATCTAATTTATGGACAAGCACTCGGCAATTGTGTGGAGTGTGTATCCTGATACATTTTCAAATCGAAGTTTAACACACCAAAGAACTTTTGAAAGGGTTGATCGTAGCTTAAGAGTAACAGGTAAAAAGTCAAGTAAAATAAAAAAAAAATGCTAAAAGCATCTAAATCTTTTGCTAATCCATTTAAGGAAGTTTTTTTGTCGCATCGTGGAGGAGGAAATTCTGAATGCAATCGCTGGCACCTGTTAAAGTTTCGGCCCAATGGGTGTGGTGGTCCGTTCCTGACCATGTAAAACATCTACTGTACTATGGTTTTATGAGTCTTTATGGTCTACATAAAATATTAAAATTTCATTAAATTATACATGTCGGTGCAAAAGTTAGAGGCGAAAAGGGAAGTCGCTGGACTTTTTTTCTAAGACAAATTAGAGTTATTTTGACCTCCCCTATACGCTTCCGAAAGTATGCCATATGTTTACCGGAGACCCTGTATATTGTATATTATTTATATTTTGGATTGTAAAATTGAAGTGTCCATCGACACACATTAAGGATTAATTTTTATCAAACAATCTGAAAAAAAATTCACCCACCCTTAGACACAACAAGTAGGTTTAACATGGAAGGCCAGACTTTTTTATTACATGAGAGATACACCTCTTGATTATCTTCAGAGAAATACACGAAAAACCACACGAATACGAAACCATCTTACGGGAAAAGAAAAACACACGAAAAAACATCAACGAATAATTTATTATAAAGCAATTTAAAAAATACACCTTTTGAAGGGGTTTCTCGGTATAGAAAACTCAAGAGAAAAAAGTGGATGGCGATTTTTTTATTTCCAGCAAAAAAACAAAAACTGGGTGACTTAAAAACAAACAAAAAAAAATGGAGACAGAGAATAAGCGATTGAAAAACAAAAATAAATGTGTGTGAACTAGGTAATAAAAATGTATGTGGCTTTAGCTGTAGGTACCTTTAGCAGAATTCTGCTTGTTCTTTTCGTCGTCTTTTTTGTCACGGTTCACCGTGGCTGAAAATAAAAGGGGCCTTCGTTGTGGTAAAGGTTTTCATGGTTCCACGGGTAAATTTCGTGCAAGGTAAAATAAAAGTGTTACATTAAACAATTCGTTTTGGATAATTTAGTAATTTTACCGGAGCATTGCAATGCAATTGAAATTGCATGCTTTCATATGATTCATTGTTACTAATTCAATCAAGGCAAATATGTATAGTTTATTTTATCTTACACTAAACAGATATATTTATTACATAATGGAGAGCATTAAGTCAATTTACAATATTTAGAATTGTAGGTTAAAGCGAATGAACAATAAACATGCGCAAATCTTATAATTTTATTCGTTTCTCAAAGATAAAATATTAATTAAGCACAGCCCGAGTTTGACAATTAAGGGTTTTAAATGACAGGTTTAAGAATAGGACAACTAAATATTGTCTTCTAAAGCCAGGAAGAGATGGGTGACACACAGTGGCGCTACAGATATTTTCTATCCCTCATTCAAACGCTATGCATATCAGTCGCCTAACGGCAAATAAAGATACGTAATGCACCAGTTATAAGTTAAGTAAAGAGAAAGAAATTGTCTTGCATTTTTAACCCATGCTGCTTTATTTCTCCTTCCAAGCGATGGACGCGCGAAGGAATGCAGAGCCACAAGAAAAAATAAAGGTTAGGTCTGAAATATCCCATGAGAAGTAAAATTTCTTTACCTAGGGAAATACCAATAATAAATAATCACCTAAGTAAATAACGAAAAATTTTCTGTGTAATGAGGTTAAATTACACACGATTTTAGCATTATTACTCACCGTTTCTTTAACATGTTATGGTTTTGAACCTTGTATAACCATTTTAAATAAAGAAATTCCGGCAAATATAACAAATCTCGAATAAAACAGGCATTTGTATCATGAATTGGAAAGATATTTCAAAAAGAAACTGTCAACAGTACTACAAATTTGACAGAATACAGAATTGTCTTTTACTATCGCCAACAATATTTTCCAAGGTTGCCTAATTGGCCTCTTTTATCGGTATTATGCCGGGTTCCATATGTTATCGTTAACCGGTAATTTATTTTTATAATAATAATATAAAGATCTAAACGAATTAAATAAAATCTAATATTTTAGTGTTAGTAGTAGAAAAAATCTATATATACACTCAAAAGAGAAAGCTGCTATACACTTCAAATACGATATTAGAATACATTGTACTGATTCGGCGGTTGGTTCCTTGTGAAACATATTAGAAGGCGCGATGAGCCTCAAGATATAAAAGCGCTCGCTATAGAATTGATCATTTTCATATGACGTCACAGGGTCGGCGGCCATTTTGCTTGGAGGACAAACAAAGTAAATAAACACGAGCGTTTGAGTCATAAATTCAACTTTTCTTTACAGTTTGCCTTGAATCTTGACCCTAATTTGAGATCTCTGTTCATTGTTCTGCTAATTAAAGTGTCCTAAATAAAAATGCCGTCCTTTTGTTCAGTGGTAAACTGTGGGATGAGGGGAAATAAGGACCATGTACAATCTTTTAGAATTCCCGCAGTTCTTCAAAACGCTGGAAAAAAACCTTAATCGACTCTCACAAGAACGGCGTGAAATGTGGAGAAGAGTTGTAAAAAGAGGCCCTTTAAGTGTCAGCCAATTAAACTATGGAAGAATTTGCTCCAGACATTTTATAAGTGGTAATATTTGGTTTTTGGTATAACGACCTAATAAAATGATCTGATGTAAACATTTCTAGGAGCTCCAGCATAATTAGCAAACAAAGACAACCCTGACTAGATCCCTGATTAAAATATGGGGCACTTTTTTCAAAGGAGGCAACTCAGGCCCAAAGTTAACAGAAATGAGAGAGTTCAGAAATGCAAACGAGCAAAGGCATAATAACATACGTGTATCATTGCAAAAAGTAGGTAGTAGTAGGATTAATTTGTATTGTGACGTAGATATAGTGTTGATTTAGGTTGAAGTTTTTTTTTATTAAGTAATGCATTCTTGTAGATAGAACAACAGATTGAAGCACCTGACGAAGATACTTCGGAAAGCAGTAGAGAGAAAGAAAATGTTGAAAATTGTGAAAACTGTTCACATATGTTGCCACACAGACTGAATTAAGTATGAATGCCACTCTATTAAAAGCTATATCTACATTAGGGCAATAATGTATAGCTAGGAAAATGCCGGTTTATGCAAACTTTTCGAAGACTGTACTAATAGTACTGTAAGAATATATTATAGTTTGGAGAAGTTTGGAAGCCTATTAAATTACACCAAAAGAGTCTAAAAAGCCATTAGCATAAACGGTTATAAATTTTTGTTTGTCCTCCAGGCAAAATGGTCGACCTGTCAGAGCCACGTGTTTGAAAATGGACAATAGCTCACTTCTCAACCTAGGTATATAATGTACTATTGCAACTAACACACTTAAAAGCAGTTAAAACAGTCGAAACGTGTAACTCTGACCAGCCTAAAGCCGGAAAAGGGTCACCCAGGCCAAATTCCGATAAGTTGGACAGGTCCACGCGACGCTATTTTTTCGCAAGGGGGACCGTGAATATAAATAGGCTAGCGCCATGCAGGCAAAAAGTATTTAAATGTTTCACTGGACATAGTTAGGTGGTTACGCTGCCAGTCAGTCATCAATTTTTGGCAATAGCGACGCCGAGTTAACCGTATGGGCGAAAGGACCAAGTAAACGAACGGGGAGTGGTTGTTAACAATATCCAGTATCTAAAAATCCAAAGATTATAATTGTTACTAACATAACCAACAATCCCAAAGCGAGCAAATTAAGGCATAGGTATTTTCTTTCCCTTTGGGGAAGTAACATAATTATGTAACTACTCATAAAAATGAATAAACAAATTACCAGGTATGTAAATATACAATTTGGGCTAACAGTATATTTATAAAGAAAAATTGTTCAGTTATGTTAAATCTAATATAGGATAAATTTATTATGGGCATTCTTGTGCCCGAACCAGAAGTTTTTCATATGTTTGACTCAAAGCATAGAAAATCAAAGTGTGAGAAGAATTTAAGGGTTTTACAATGTAATAAATAATACAAAGGTTTAGGACATAACCTGCAAGGTTGGGGAGTAAGGGTAGACAAGAGTGGTTCATATTAATGTTATTGTTAAAAGGGTTATTCTCAGGAAGGACGTTCACGTTCATCATTCAATTTAACGTAGTTCGGAGCTCGGCAATGAAAGTCGAGAGCCAGTAGAAGAAGAAAGCAGCACGCGTTAAAATGCAATAAAGCATTCCTTCTCTCTTTATTTAACTTATTAACTAGTACATCACGTTCCCTTTTCCTCCCGTTAATTATAACCATATGCCAAACCCGTATGAACCTTGAAACAAACCCGTTTAGGGCCACTTTTATGAAGCGGTGTTAACCTCTACCCATGTCTGGTTTTATCCCTATCAAAGACACGTGAAAAGCAAAACGGTACTATCTGAACGCTGATAAGAGCTTTATGAGCGTCTCTTATTTTTTTATTGACATTAGTAAGAATAATGAAGGATTTTTTCTACATTAGCGCAACGTACCTATATCCTTAACAAAAAAAAAATAACAGATATAATATGTATATCTATATCGATACCCTGCCGGCAGAACATCGTATGTACCATAGAGCAAATTTTACAGTAGACGGTTTTTTTTGGTTATTTCAGTAATTTCCCTTAGTAACTTTACCAAATTTGGTGAGTTGTTTTGTTATATTATAATGTTTTGAAATCAATTAAATTTAATGTTTCAGTTTGAATCGTCCTGCTGAGACAGTCGCTTACGATACTTTGCCAGTATTAAATTTAGCCAACTATAACACTTTTATCGTACGTGTGCATCTTACGATGTGTTAGTATTAGTAATGACTTTGACATGCAATAACAAACCACGGTAATGCAATAACTTTTTATTTTTGATCAAAATACAAAACACAGTGACATGGTTTTATCCAACATACAAAAAACAAGAACAAAGAAATTTTTACAATAGTTTTAATGTTAGGTATTATCTTAAAATAATGTTCGTTTAGTCAGTTTGCTCTTCTACCTCATCTTCATGGTCAGTTTCAGGTAACACATCAGGGATTTCGTCTGATGTATTCATATCAAAATATTCTTGGTGATATTTTCTTGGAATAACATTTTTTTTGCAGAGTTCTTCCAAATTTTTTTTCTTTATCGGAGTAACAGATAATTTTGTAGTGTATAATTTTTTTATTTTTAATGTAGTGACCTTCTTTTTTGGCAGCGCCATTTTCATGAAATTTAAAAAATTGTTTTGATCTAAACGGTGTAAAACGTTTGTAAAAAACACACAAAGCGTGGCGAACCTATTATTAACGTTATACCTACTTCTTTTATTATTTATTATTCGTTTTATTGGGCAGAAAAGAGAAATTTAACTTTGTAATAATTAAAGCTGTACAATACATAAACTCACTTTTGTAATTATGGAAATTATAGGTTATGTAAATAGTTTCCGGCAAAATTTGAGTATTTTATAATACAAGGGTAACTCCGTTGAACTATACACTACTATACAGCAAACTAAAGTAAAATAAAGCAATTTTTCACACTTAAGTCAGTAAAATACCAAAAAAAATGTAACTTACGTTTCTATGCTTATTCACATCACCAGCACTAAAGTAGTAAGATATCAGCGGGTATACCTTGACCATCGGTTTTGCAACTGGGAAAAAGAAAATGGAAATTACGAAGGCAACAAGAAGTCCAATACTCAACGCAACTAACCTGCGTAAACGATGTGTTTAATTTTAGTTTGGCAAACAACACGAACTTGACACGACAGATTGACAAGGATACGAAGGACTTACTAGACTAAGTGCATGGCAGTGGCATAGCCAGGTAGGGTGACTCCCCCCCCCCCCTCTGCAAATACATAACAAACAGCTATTTTTTATAACACCTTGTAATATGTAACATTTATATGCTGTGCAACATGAGACTACATTCTATTTGTTTAAAACGGGTAAACTATCTGGTCTACGGGTTGGGATTGAGGACGAAAATCAGATCCAGCAATATCTCGATAAATAATAAAATTACCGAAACTGTTTAAAAGTACAATATTGTAGAGAATTTTATTCCCACCTAGTTTATTATCTTCACTTTTCATCGCAAAATCAACAAGAATCGAGCAACACGTGAAAATCATTTTCAACCCCTTTGAAAATAGTCAAATCCAGCAATAAATTGATAAATTATAAAAATATTGAAAATTCTTAAAAGCACACTATTATAAACTATTTTATTCGCAACCATATTACTCTCTTCATTTCTCGTCACAAAATCAACAGGAACGGAGCTACACGTAAAAAGCATTTTCAACCCCTTCGAAAATGGTCAAATCGAGCAATAAAAAATGTAAGGGGTTGGGGAATTGGCTGAATTCGGGGATTCACCGGTATATTTTAACTTATACCAACACGCAACACATAAACGTAGAAAAAAAAAAGGGATACTAATGTTTCATCTAAGCATTGGATATTAGATGGGATATGTTCCGTAAAGGTAACATGTTTTTATTTTGTTGAATGTTAAGCTTCTTTAAGATACTTAGGTACTAGATAAATCGTTTAGTTTTACCCTTATTGAGGGACAAAGGACTTTATTTCGAAATAAAGGATTGACCTTTGAAATAAAGGATGGCTGGCAAGCCTATAGAACATCCCAACAATGTGTAAGTTAAAAGAATATTTGAAAATTATATCTCCACAAGACAGGAAGGTATTCATTTCTAGAAATAACAGCGTTATACCAATAAACCAATCATTATTAGCCAGGCTTAGATTTTTTATAGCTATTTTACTTGCCAATTAATAAGTAACCTATTTTATACTTTTAACAAATATTTTAATTGTAGTTGTAATATTGTATTATAGTAAGTATAAAGTTAATATTATTATTTTACCTTAAACGTCACTTTGTATGTCTTAATACTTAAATTTATATTTTTGTATTGATGTAATAAATCTATCTAGTCTTTTTTTGGAATTTTTTTCAAGGGCTGTAAGATAGTTTAGAGGTACAAGCAACATAGTGTTTCCACCACACTCAACTAGAAAATTCCCTAAATTATATTAATCTCGAATTAGGGTAACTTAAAGTTAAGTTTAACCCTAGGGTTACGTATTACTAGAGTTATAGCCAGTCAGTGCACTTGGCTGTTAGGAATTTTTATTTTTTATTTAGAATCTAATAGTTTATTTTTTCCTTTGAATCACATTTGTTTAAACATAAATTATATTAAAAATAATTATAGTCCTACAAACAGAAAACGCTTCCGTAAATGTTAAATATGACCACATTCTCGGTAGAAAAATTACAATCTTTTTTTGTCATCAATTTTACGGAACTAAGCTAAATCACATCACCATTACAAAAATAAACAAAAAATTTTTTTAAACGACTCCTTCCGGTTCACCAAGACATACACAGGTTAGATGCAGAATATTGTTTAAATTAGCTTAAACCCTTCTACGAACAGAAGGGCTCAAAGGTTAACTTGAGCTAAAATGGGTTTTATTAAAAGGCACATCTTGTTAGCAATATCACTAAAGCTAAACCTAAAGTTAACACCACTTCATAAAATGGCCGCCTGAGAAGCGCACGACTATCAAATTATAGGCATTTAAATGGGAGTCACGTGGAGTGACCGTGTCGCGCCACAGTCGCCGGTCCCATTCCCGGTTTAAGGGCGATTCTTCAATGTGTAGTTAATTTGTAGAATATTTTTTTGTTTAAACCAGAGGTTAATTTTTAGTCTATCAACCTCTTCAAAAATGTCCATTTACAAATTACTGTTATCCGCATAATATGTTTGTATGGTCAATATATTTTTATAGTTAACTACACAATGAAAGAGTCTGAAAGGCACACTTTCTTTTAGCAATTTTAACACCAGGTTAACCCCAACGCCCGGCTTTCAAATGAGAGTCACGTGAAGAGTGACAGTATCGCGCCACACAGTCAAACTTCTGTGGTCATGAAGAAAAACATTTAAATATAATTTTCCTGTTGAAACAAAGAGATATATTTTTGCCTCTAGTTGCTAGTGCAAATATTCATTAGCAAAATAAATCGCGAAAATAAATGTAATATATATATAAAAAAAAACACCTAAAAGCAATAAGGAGCAAATTTTAACTGGCGAACCAGAAAATTTCAATTAACGAATCTTAGTCTTACACTAATTCCAAAGATATGTCTTTGACTAATTCAGTTAATTTGGAAAATACTGTTAATTAACTAACCAAATATATCAACATTAGATACGATTAAAACATAGTAATGTTGAATTTCGTAATATACAGTGTAGCTCAAATAAGCAGGAAATTAGCCAAATTTTTTTTAGCATACCTTGTGTTTTTTTGGTTTCTGGTTTCTACTTCATTTCTAAACATATTAAACGTAGTGAACAATTTCTTTATAATTTAATTATGCATTGCAACCCTTGTTATCTAATTTTATAGACATCCTTATTATATTTCATGATAATAACATTTTTAATTCTATTTTATCACTGAAGGGCGAGATGTATCCAAATCGGATGAACACTATTTTTCGTTAAGTATTTTATTATCCTTTGTAACAGAATAATAGAAATGACCAAACTGAATCATTGTATCAAATATCTATTTGATTAGTTTAAAAAATGATCGAAACACGTTAAAAATAAGGGGAGAAAATTGAACTTTCACTGGATATAATTTCCATAGAACCTTTATTTCACAAGTTCGGTTGAGTCAATTTTATTTTCGGGGCAATGATCTACCATGGTACGATTTTGAGGTATGGAGAGTTGGTAATGAAAAAAACCAAGCATATTCAAATTTTAAAATAGTGCACACGGTTTTGAATTGAGAACAGTATACGGTCTGTAGAAACCGTTTTGTAAATTTGTTGAAAAAAAAGAGGCCTATTACTTTAACAAAATAATAGTAAGTTATATATTGCATATAATATACAGGGTTATGATAAAGAAACGGATCAGCCCTTTATATGGAAAACCGCCTGCTTAATCAAAAATCGCTCGGACCCCTCAAATTTATTTTTTTTTTAATGCATTTCTTTTTGAAAAAAGATGTTGTACAGGGTAGATCATAAAAGTGCTATACCGGGTGTTGCATCGTCGAGCGGGACATAGGAAATCCCATGTAATTTTGAATGGGGTCAATTATTGGCTTCCCTAATTATTTTAGAGAAAAATTCTATTTAGGTTTATTAAAGAGCACTAAAACCCACATTCAAAAGAATAACTTTAGATATTTTTGATGAGCCCGTTTACGGGTTATCGCCGATTTCTTTTTAACTATTTCTCCTTTTTATGGCCCCGTATTTGCGGGCACCAGTCAAGGTAAAAGATAACTGTCAAATAAAGTTGTCATTTTGAAATGTGTGCTTTATTGTTATAAAAACTCGTACATCGCAAATATTAAAGGTGTATTTATGAGTACAAATTAATCTGAATAAAACTAAAATAAAGTATCCAATTACAAGGTTAATTATGACATTTTACATGTTTCAATATTTTACTAATTAATAGGTAATTAATAATTCTTGCATCTCTTCTTTGTTCCTGTCTTTCTTCACATCTGCAGTTATTTATTACAGTGCCTTTTGTCTCAAACTTCTTGATAGTCCTTTCGACTGTAGATTTTGCAGGTATCGGTCTATTCGGATACAGAGCAGCAAACATGTCTGACACATTTTGATAACTATTTCCTTGATAATACCATTTAATCATCAATATTTTTTCTTCAGAAGTGTAATTCATGGCTAATATTTTCGATGTACGAGTTTTTATAACAATAAAGCACACATTTCAAAATGACAACTTTATTTGACAGTCATCTTTTACCTTGACTGGTGCCCGCAAATACGGGGCCATAAAAAGGAGAAATAGTTAAAAAGAAATCGGCGATAACCTGTAAACGGGCTCATCAAAAATATCTAAAGTTATTTTTTTGAATGTGGGTTTTAGTGCTCTTTAATAAACCTAAATAGAATTTTTCTCTAAAATAATTAGGGAAGCCAATAATTGACACTATTTAAAATTACATGGGATTTCCTATGTCCCGCTCGACGATGCAACACCCGGTATGTGTCAATTTTAATTTTTTTAATGAAACATATTGTATATTTTTACATTTTTATATTCTACAATCAATTCTAGACATTTTTCGTTAATCATGCCCTATACTTATCTTCAGCCGTTTACGAAATATTAACACTTTAATGCTGCTATGCACCATTGGTATGTTTCTCGACATAGCAACGTTCTGAACTTAAGTCATAATCTTTTGACTATGGCAATTTCTTATTTAAGTTTGAGACGTCAAAAAATGACAGTGAATGTTAATCAAATTTGAATTTTGCTCTGCTGATATTGTATCAAAATGCGCCTCGCCGAAGATGAGCGCATTGAAATTTTGATTATGTTGGGTTGTGGAGATAAAAGTAGAAGTCATAGGGAAGTCCGTGATATGTTTAATGAAAAATACCCAAATCGCCCGCCTATTGGCCAATCAACAGTGTCTAGGGTAGCAAGTAAGTGGAGAACTTCACGTACTATTAAAGATAGTGTTAAAAGTGGTCGTCCTGGTATATCCCAGGAGAAAAAAATAAACATATTATTATCACTACAGGAATATTCTCATAGTTCAAGCACACAACTTGGACGGGACTACGATATTCACCAAACCACCGTATCTAAATTTTTACAAAAAGAGAAGTTTCATCCATACAAACCAGTATTTGTACAAAAGTTATTGGACGATGATCCTGATAGGCGAGACCAATTTTGTAAAATAATAATTGAGCTAACAGATAATAACGCGAGATTTGTCCAAATAATTTGTTTTTCAGATGAAGCTACGTTTTGTTTAAATGGTCAGGTTAATAGACAAAACTACAGATACTGGGCACAGGAAAATCCTCACTGGTTCATAGAAAATCACACCCAGTATAATGAAAAGGTTAATGTTTGGGCGGGCATTGTTGAAAATAGGATAATCGGACCATTCTTCTTTGATGAGAGTCTCACTGGAGAAAGATATCTAAATTTCCTTCAAAATGATCTGGTTCCAGCTCTTGCCAGATGATAATGATCCTGATTTACCAAGTTTAACCTTATGGTTTCAACAGGATGGTGCTCCCCCGCATTATGCTGTTCATGAAGGGAGTACTTAAATACAATTTTTCCGGGGCGGTGGATAGGTAGACTGCGGTCAATAGAGTGGCAACCCAGATCGCCTGATCTTAATCCACTGGACTTTTTTTTATGGGGCTACGTCAAAAATTTAGTTTATAAATCTAAACCCATCTCGGTAGATACACTGAAGGAGTCTATTCGACGAGCAAGAAGAGAAATATCTCCACAAGAACAGTTGGTGAAGGACATTTTCAACATCTTATAAAATAGTTTGTTTTCATTCTTTGTTGTTTGTTTACTTTGTTTTAAAATTGTTAAAAAATTTAATTGTTAATATTTCGTAAACGACTGAAGATAAGTATAGGGCATGATTAATGAAAAATGTCTAGAATTGATTGTAGAATATAAAAATGTAAAAATATACAATATGTTTCATTAAAAAAATTAAAGTTGACACATGTAGCACTTTTATGATCTACCCTGTACAATCTTTTTAAAAAAATAAATTTTGAGCGATTTTTGATTAAGTGGGCGATTTTCCATATAAAAGGCTGATCCGTTTCTTTATCATAACCCTGTATAATATAATAAGTATTGCCGAAATACGAGGGTCGATTTCCGCATCTGATTTGTGGCCAGAAGAGGGTCTTCCAGGAGTGCATACATCTTTAAATAGTTTTAAACCTCTATCTATCCAGGACCTTAAGAAGATTGCGAATTCTTTCAATGACAAATGTAATATTCTGAATGCGAGAATGCTAATAAAATGTTTTTGATGCTGTCAGGCATGTCGTCTTACAATTGGTAAATACATCTTTAGAACAAGGTACATTTCCTGAACAGTTAAAACGTTCTACATTATTTAAAATATACCTGAAACAAGGACTTAAACCCTGAAAAAGAAAATGTAGTACAATGCGCATTCCACTAAACGAGACCACACTGTATATCCTATGCTTCGCACATGACCAGACATGGTGGCTCAAGAGTACGACGATCTAGAGTATATGATAAGAAAGCTAATAGATAAATATAAAAAGTGGGGCTTGGAAGTAAATATAAATAAAACTGAGTACATGTGTATTGGGGGTGTGCAGCAAGACCTTATGCTAGAAGATGGGCAATGTATAAAAAAATGCCAAAACTATTGGTACTTAGGAACAAAAATCACAAACGATGGTACACTGAACAGAGCAATCAAGGAAAGGAACATGCAGGGAAGGAGAGCTTACAGCTATGATGAATGGAATACTGTGGGACCAGCAGGTATCAAAACGAAACAAACAAAGAATATTTGATACAATCATAAAGAGTATTCTCACATACAGTAGTGAAGTATGGCAAATTAAAGAAAGAGCCAAAGGGCAACTAAGGGCTATAGAGATGGACTACTGGAGACGAGCAGCGTGCAGATCAAGGATGGATAGAGTTACTAACAAGAGGATTAGAGAGATTATGGGAGTCACACACGACGTAATGGATGATATTAGGGTCAAACAACTAAAGTGGTATGGACATGTACAACGGATGAACGAGGAACGACTCCCAAAACAGATACTGAAGTAGACCCCACAAGGAAGACGAAAATGAGGGAGACCGAGGAAAAGTTGGAAAGAGGGGATAGACAAGGAGATCAGGTTAAGTTTACTTTTTAGACAATAAAGCATATTTTGATTCGACTTGATTTGATAAGAGAGCTGGGGGAAGACCTCTGGAAAGACGGAGATCAATGGAGATTAAAAATCGGAAGACGTCGGAGAACGTTGTAAACCGAATTATATATATATATTGTAATATGTTAGCTAATTGGTAATAGGCTTGCCTATTAAAATATATGTTATTATTATTAAGTAGATTTCGACAAAGTTCATTGGTACATTTTAAAGAAATTTTGGCTTTAAATTTCTAATAACAGTGCCCCTAATGAGGTCGAAAGTTTACCACCTAAATTTCTATGGCCTATCATGTATGCGCTACACTGAACATGTTTAGAATTTAAAGTAGAATCCAGAAAGAGTGCCCTACTTATTTAAGACACCACGTATGTACCTTTAAAATATATAATAAATTATTGACGTGTCCAAAAGCTTTTTCTTACAGTAAACTTTGTTTCTTATAGTAAAACTTATTGACCCCATGATAACTTAAGTAGTTTTTAATTATTAATCCGCATCTATATATTGCGACTGGCACAACACTGTGTCTACTCACCCGGTAGCGTGGCGGCGATGGCCTGCGACGACTGGGCCTGGGGCTGTCCCTGACCGCCTACGGGCGCGGTCCCCGTTCCGGCCGCTCCCGTCTTCTGCTTCAGCATGGTCCAGTCGAACGTGTAATCGTACTGGTGGTTGAGCGTGCGGAACAAGATGCGGAACAATTGCCGCAGGTACATGTAGTCGGGGGCCTCTTCGAACCGCAACCCGCGGCAATAGTTGAGGTACATTGAGAATTCGGCGGGGAAGCCCTAAGAATAAAAATTATTTAGCATTTTTGCTCTAAAGTTGTTGGGACTTGGAAAATTTAATAGGTAATCTAGAGAGAAAATAAAGCATCGAATGGAGTGTAAAATTTTAAAATTGCCATTAAAATTATGGTCTTTGCTCAATAAATGTTTGGCAGAATTAGAATTTTAGTTTTTTTTTTACAAAACTAACTTTATGTTCTTTTATTCTATTCTGGAATGACCAATATAAAATTTTGAACAAGAACCGCAATTTAATTGATAAACTCCTGATTTATTTTGTTTTTTAGTTTTTGATTTATTATTTTTAATGTATTTACCAAGTGTATTATTAGTTTCAAAAGCTATTTTTGAAACTCTTTTCTTGAAAAAGGTAGCAACTTTGGTTGTGACTTTACCTGTGAATGTTATAAAGTCTGGAAATTATTTTCTTTAAGTTTATTGACGGGGAATACTAAGTCTATTGCCTTTTTATACTACTTTTTCTTAACTAATTTTTCAATTAAAGATACGTTATATCCATTATTGACTGCAATTTGTTTAATAATATTTAATTCGTTATTAAAACTCTCATTTGAAAGAGGTAAATTTACTAATCTATGAATAAAACTACTGTAAGCCAAAATTTTACGAGAGTAAGAATGATTAGAAGTACCTTCTGTGTATCGTTATATCAGTTGAACGATGGTTTATGAAAAATTTGAAACTCATGTTTATTATTCTTAATAGTCACAGTTAAGTCCAAGAAATTAATAGCATGGTCATGTTCCAATTCAATACTGAATTTTATGTTCTTGTGTAAGTTATTAATAAAGTCTTAAAAGTTTTTTAATTGTCTATCGGTACCCACGAAACATGCTAATACATCCTCAACGTACCTATACCAGTAAACAAAATTTTTAAAAATAGAATTTTCTTTCTAGATTATCCATAAATATATTAGCCAATATAGGGCTTAAAGGGTTGCCCATTATTAAACCTAAAAGAAAATAATTTCCAGACTTTAACATTCACAGGTAAAGTCACAACCAAAGTTGCTACCTTTTTCAAGAAAAAAGGTTCAAAAATAGCTTTTAAAACTAATAATACACTTGGTAAATTCATTAAAAATAATAAATTAAAAACTAAAAAACAAAATAAATCAGGAGTTTATCAATTAAATTGCGGTTCTTGTTCAAAATTTTATATTGGCCAAACGGGTAGGTCATTCCAGAATAGAATTAAAAAACATACAGTTAATTTTTTAAAGAAAAAAGAAAATTCTAATTATGCCAAACATTCATTGAGCGAAGACCATAATATTAATGAGAATTTTAAAATTTTACACTTAGCCAACAAAGGGAAGAGATTAGATTTATTGGAATCGATGGATATAAATAAATATAAAAATGCAAATTTACTACTAAATGAACAGTTGGATCTAGGGAATTCCCCGTTATTACACCTTTTTCATTAATATAATTTTATTACATGTTAAACGACAAAAATCTCGTTGTTAAATCTTATTTATTAACTCTATTGTATATAATTTCTAATTAGGTACTTAGGGTTGTGTAGTATACTTTTGTGTTATATTCATTCAGTTATAAACATCTGAAGAAGCCACTGTGTTGGCGAAACAATTGTCAACAAATTTTAAATAAAAGTGGAAATCTAGAAACAAGTGTTTTATTCTATAAATTTAAAAGAAAATGAAGCGACAAAATGGCTGGCAAAACAGCGAAATTTTGCTGAAGGGCTGGTGCTATGGCTAAATAGCAGAGCCCCAACTTCTTATACTACAATATTTGGGTATTTTATTGCTAATAATGTATGTATTACTATTTTCGATGTGGGAAAAATAATAAATCCGTGAAAAAATGTTTAAAAAATCCTTGAACCCTAAAATTAATGACTTTATTAGGAATTAAAAAAATCTAAATTTTAGGAGACTGACTTGTTTGTGTAACTTACTTTACATAGGACCTCGACGGGCGTCGACATCTTTTTCTCACTGATTTTTTCATATTTCTGTTTTTTGGTAGCTGCTTTAAGCCCTTGCCAGGGTAGGCAACCACGATTGAAGTACATCAGTACGTAACCCAGCGACTCCATGTCGTCGCGTCTCGACTGTTCGATACCCAAGTGTGCATTTATTGAGGCATACCTAAAAACCAAATCAATTCATAGTAATTTAATGGTATGAACAGCAAAACAACTAACATTTGTTGTAAAGCAGTAAGAGTCAAAGGAATCGGGATTATTTGTATATTTTAGCGCCAGTGTTGTTTAAACTTCAGTTTTCAGGTTATCTGTTTCTAAAACTTTGCTTAAACTCCGAAGATCTGTTTGATAAGCTTAGTTTTACTCCTAAGTCATAATTGTACAACAGTATAAGCTAGCTAAAGGTTACTTTTTCTTTAAACCCAACTTAAACCTTGTTTATACAACCGGGCATGGATGACAAGTTTGATTTTGTTGCTAAGGGTGCTGTTAAGGTTGTTTTGGATGTGGGGGCGTTAGTGAAGGGTTTTGTCAAAAGTGATTCCGACGTATTTCACTGCGACGCGCCACGGGACATTGCACCCATCCAGGTTGATCTCGTCGAAGGGCGGTTGCCTTCTACGAGCAAACTGTATGGTTTGGGTTTGGTCGGGATTAAGGCGAAGTTTCCAGTTTACGCAGTAACTGGAGAATTCGTTAGCTTGAAGTTGAATTTAATTCTAAAGAACTGTTCTTTTCAGAGCTATTTTTATCGTACTTCCCTGTTGGCGGTAAGCATTTACGGATACTTGCCATTATTTATTTTAAACGCTAGCCACGAAAATTTTGAATCTCGTAATTTTGATTAGAATCATATGGTTTTAGTCAGGTGCAAGTAATAACGCACGGGCAAACGTCCACCGTGCCGATTTTATCTGATCTGTGCCATCACATATACATACCTAGCAGTTCCGGTCAAATTCTTATCTTCCCTATACATAATATGCTGGCGCGTGCGGGCGTCTCTAAATTTCTTGGCCAATCCGAAATCGATCAGGAACAATTTGTTGCAATGGCGTCCGATGCCCATGAGGAAATTGTCCGGCTTGATGTCTCGATGGATGAACGATTTGCAGTGGACGTACTCGATACGACCGATCATCTGGTCGGCCAACATGAGCACCGTCTTGATGGTGAAGCGGCGCGAGCAAAAATTGAAGAGATCCTCGAGCGAGGGACCCAGAAGGTCCATGACGAGGACGTTGTGCTCCTTTTCTTGGCCATAATATCTGCAAAGACAATATATAGTAATTAGTATGTATTATAGTCTATCTTTAAATGGCGCGAAGTAATAAATGCTTATTTGCACCCAGGGTTGGCATGATATATATCACTGATATATATCATGATATATATCACGATATATATCAATGATATTTATAGCTCGATATATATCATGATATTTATTATTAAAAAATAAATTTTAATTTACTGCCAAATTTTGTATGGTTTAGGTTGGTATTACGGTTGGTAACACTATTTAGTAATTTAACTGGCTTGGTACATAGTTCCTATGGTGTGGTCTAGGGGTCAACCACCCATCAAAATTTGTACACCTATTACCATTTATTACGTAATTATTAACATTATTACAATTTATTACCTAATATTACGTGTTATTACCGATTATTACGTTTTATTACCAAATATTACGTGTTATTACTAAATATTACTTGTTATTACTAAATATTACGTGTTATTACCATCTATTACGAGTTATTACTAATGAAGAAGAAACATATGTATATGGAAAAAATACAAACTTTATTTGTATACTATCGGTATTATAAAATCATCTTAAACTTAAATAGGTAACCAAAGCAAAAAGATAATTCTTCATCAAACTCCCTGCAATACGCTTAGTGTCATTATTGACCTAACTTTGCAAGTGATTTAGAGAAAGAATGAACTATGTATAACTATGACCTAACGAGACCTGAAATCTATTTTGATTGACTTATATTTTGCTTTAATTTTTATTGAATCATTCCTTTTTACGGTGAATGGCTCATGGCCTGCTAATTGAATGGGCCCATAAAAAATAAATTATTTTTTTATTTGTTGAATGTCTTCCCTTTTTGGCCAGACAAACTTATCAAAATTTTTCTCTAAAAATTTTATTACATAATGTGTATTGTTATCATCAGATTTAATAATTCTACCAATGAACCAATCTTCATCAAAATAAACCGAATAATAATGCTCACTGAGCAATAAACTTTCTTTAGTAATATCCTTTTGAGTAGTCTGCGAGGCAACGTCTTCATCTGATTCTACCGAGGATTCTACAGACTCACACTCAAATTCACTTTCCAAAACAATGCTATTAAGTTCCTCATCCGATGAAGAATCGAATAGATGGTCTGGTTGAATTTTCCTTCTTTTGAAATTAGATCCTGTTTTAACATTTTTTTTTGTTTTTGTTTTCTTTTTATTTCTATTTCTTTTTTTTTCAACTGTATTTATCGAGGTATTTATACTGGAGCACATACCCCTTACTCTAAGTAACCTATCCGTCGATAATCTGCCTTTTTTATTTGAAAAAAACCATACCAAAGCAGATTTTTTAATAAGTTTTTCCCCTATTTTTAAACAAAACTTATTGTCTTGGACCTGGTGGGACGTGAATGTCTTGAGGTCGAGCGTCGAGAGAAATTCAACTGTATCGTTGTTGTCCCGATCTTCGTCGTTAAGTTCGTCATCGCCAATTATGTTTGTAATTTCATCTTCAGAAACTAAATTATTTCTAAGTTCAGTGTCGGAGTCTTCATCATCATCATCATCATCATCATCATCAAATGAGCTCAGTACGAGGATCTGTAGTTTGTCTTATTACCACTGTATCAATGTCAGGACATAAAATACCCAGCTTGCTTGCTGCTAATTTGGCGTGTTCTTCGGCTCGTTTAAGGATGAGTTTTATTTCCTCTAAAGTAGGGATTTCTTCATTTGATAAGAATCCACTGCCTAATCTTCTGTTTTCTTCCCGCGGAAAACAATACTCGTCCTCTAAAAGTACAAAAATAGAAAAAACCTCGACAGAAACAAAACAGCGAACTAACTCCACAAAACACAATGGAGTATTAGTAACTAGTGACTATGGGATTCCCCCGGATTCCCCAAATATTCGTACGTAAAACGTCGCCGTCGCGCTTCGGTCAACACCCTCTATCGAGCCCTCTATAACATTCAAAAGGCCGGAAAACTGATTTCAATGGCGGATAGATGGGGAAATATTCCATTATAATTCCATGGAAATTGTCAATATGACGAGAGCATGGGGACATATTTCATTGTATTTCCATGAAAACATATTTCAGTTTCACCCCCTTTTGAATATTATAGAGGGTGTTGCTTCGGTATACACTCGGCGTTAACCCGACTGGTTCAAAATTGTGCGTTTTCGGTGGTGCTTTTTTATAGATTTGATTGGTTGTTTTGCCTCACGCTCGGTCTCAAGTGAATAAATAAGGCTAAAATATTTTGAAGCAAAGCAAATATAAATTGGGTGGGAAAAAACACCTAATTATTAAGCGTGATTACGTATTTATTACTAAAGTATTACGTATATTACATGTTATTACGCAGTTATTATGCATTATTACGGATATTACGTAATTATTAACCTGTATTACCGTTTATTACGTCTTATTACTGGTTATTACGTAATTATTACCAAAGCTTGTACACCTATTACCGTAAGTGGTTAACCCCTCGGGTGTGGTGGAAAAGAATTGTTATTGAGGATGAGGATTGCCCAAATAAAAAAGACTTCCTGTCTGGCTTTATGTGAACAACTGCTTACTGCAGTTGCGTCTACCGCGTCCATTGAGAGAACCTTTTCATCATTTGGACTCGTGCAATCGAAACTACGCAATAGGCTTGAAAATGAAAAAGCTGGAAAATTAACGTTTTTATTTAAATACTCTAATCAAATAGAAACAAATAAAAAAGAAAATATTGATTGGATTTGGGCAGGAACTGTACCAGAAGAATTATCGGGACGTTCCATCGATTCTGACGAATCTGACGATGACTTACCATTGATAAGGCTGATGGTTATTTATATTATTTTTTTTTCGGGATTATTTTTTGTTGTAGGCATTCACCCTAGGTAAATATCTGTTGTCTAGGTGAATATCTGTTATTATTATTTTGTTAGCTTTTATGCTTGTTCCGAGGCTTGTTCTGTTTAGAAATAATATTTATGTTTTAATAAAAATATTTACTCAAATATCTACTTTCTTGATTTTACTTGGCTCTACTATAAGTATGATTTTATCTGTTTTGGCTGAAAAAAATTATTTGATATATATCAGATATATATCGGATATATATATATCGGATATATATCCGATATTTGATATTTATATAAATATCATGATATTTGCCAACCCTGTTTGCACCATCCCTTAAAATCTATTGTGTTACATTAAAGGATCCAAATAATGAGCATTATTTAGGTATGTCCCCGTAAATTTATCGCAAGCTATTGTTATATTTGAGGATTTACCATTGTTATTGGTAGCCAGGAGCGTGTATTGGGGAAGTTTTTAAATTAAAAATCTGCCCATTGTCCTACAATTGTATTATATCACTGCAGATTATAGATTAGTATTTTCTTCAATACTGCTTTATTACTATTACCATATTAATATCAGAAACCTGCTGTGCGTTGGCGTAACTTAATATTTCCTTATTGTACAACAATATTATAAAACAGTGTTTACCTAATTTCCTTTAATTGCACATTAATTGGATCGTTCTCAAGGTAAAAGACAATAAATACTTAAGACGAAAAACACGCAATGCTGCGCAAAAACAGTATACCTATACTTTCCTGCTTTAAAAAACAAGATAGTAAGTATAGTAAATATTTCGAAATAAAATGTTTACAGAGGGTTTGTGAGATACATAGCTTGAAAAGGAAACTAATATTTTCCGATTTGTCTGTTAAAAAAAACAACAAGGCACAATTTGTACCTCCGTGTCCAATTATCATATTTGTTGTATAACTTTTTAATGATTCTATCAAGTTCAGGCGAAACCCAAAGTCATTTTTATTAACAATGGTCCTTTGCAGACGGGATTTCGTAAAATTTCGTTTCTTTGTCCTCATTTCAGCACCCGCACACCGCATGAATCGAGGTCGCACGCAACCATTCGAAAGATTCGGACCGTGAAAGCTTCTAGATCAGCAGCAAATTCTAACGGATTATCTCAATGCTCAATATTTTATAGAGTCATTCTATTTCATACAGCATTTGAATCAGTGCCATTTAATTTACCTCCAGTACAGCAAAAAAGAGGGACAGGATTATCAATCCGGGATTAAGTACTAGAATATTTTTCCAAATAATCCGGAATAGAAAAAAATTAATATTAAAAAAATCAGATCAGTCAATTCAGAAAAACGGAAATATTGTTTGCAAGCGGATTAAAAGCAATCGCAGTAATCCGCGCTCATGATTAGGTACTAGAAAACTTAAATTACATATTTTGGAATAAAAATGGGATTATTCCATTTTACGATAACTCACGGTGCGTTGTTCTTTCTCTTGGTTTAAAGACCCGTTGAAATTCAAACGGCAAAAACAAATTTCTGATTTTAAAATAATTTGTTATAAAGACAAAGAGTAAACATATAAACCCATCAATGATAGATGTTTATCGAGGTTGCTTATTACGAAATGAAAACATTCGGTATCCAACAACTCGGGATTACTAAAATACATTTATTCAATTTTATATTATTTCAGGTTTATTACCAGTCAAATTATAAATAAGAATAAAATTACATCTGCAACTTGACAAAAACGTCAAAGTCCAATGTAAATATTATAATGACAGAAAAAATATCCTAACGAAGTATTTAAAAAACAAGAAAAGAGGCTATCAGAAATACCCTACCCAAACTGCAAAGAAGTATGTCATAATGTAGTGTATGTATGTGTTAGCTATTAACAGTTCTCCACCACTAAAACAAAACTTATTAAGATTTGGAATAATTTTAATATTTTCCGGGAGGTGGTTAAACCATTACATTCCCACATATTCAAATGCCTTTTGACCAATCACCAGTCTGCTATATTGAAGACGCAAAAGAGTTCCATTACGTATGGGATATATAGTTGTGTGCTTCATTTTTACGAGTAAATTTAGTTTCATTCTTTTTCTGAGGGTTACAAAATAAGAGTAATCGTTTATAAAGCAACAGAATAGTATGGGAGACAGAAAGGACCCACCACGACCAAGGCACTATTTTTTTTTGAATATTTTGTTGATGAAGTTGGCGTCCACTTCTTTTGTGCAAACACACGAATATTGGCTTTGTTGCTATGCAGTTGTACAAACCTCTATCATATTTTTGTTTCTGTAGTATACACTGAGAATAATTAAACCATTAGAAAGTTTGTAAATCCCTAGTTTGCACCGACAGCAAAATTTTCGCTTAGCACTATTAGAGTAATCATAACGATTATAAAAATATTCTCTATCGGTAAGAATCTCGCTTATTTAAACATTTCTTATTGTCTGTATAAGAAAGGCTTAGACGTTTAGCAAATCAGTTTCCCGCACTTATAATACAGACATTTATAAAAGTTAGCATAATAGTCGCAGCGATTTGTCAACTGCGTGTTATTAGAAATCTTATATTTACAAATAAACCGATTGATATTCGTCACCCCAGCGCCACCTGGTACCAGTCATTTATGTTTTATTATGTTCTCGAATAGTCGAATACCCCCCTTGTCGCGTTGTTGCATGTGCTTTTTGTGTTAAACAAACAAACAATTGCCTAAGACTAAGTGATAAAGTGATAACTGATAAGACTGTGCACAATAGTAAGTATGTATTCTATATACTATAATATATAATATGATATATTACTTTAAAGCATTTTAGTAGAGAGGCCAACTACTCTCCGAAACACGTGTACGTACAAATTGTCGGGGAATCGCTCAAAATCCCGAAATTAGTGTTAGAAATCATCGAAAGCACCACCATAGTCGCAGAAATCGTTGTAAATCATTCCGAAATCCCTAATCCCGAAAAATATAATAAAGCTAGTAAGTTTTTTTTGAGAAATATATTTTATTTCTATAAAAACTATAGTTTTTCCTTTAAGTTGTAGTTGTAGTTATATTTTTGAGTATTTAATATATTTTATTTGTTGATATGTATAGCTTAAAATTCTATATACCTGTTATAACCTTTTTTTTTCAAAACCTTAACCAAATATGTGTTGAAGTATTATAACTAATAATTACGTGTTTCTTTTTATTTTCGTTTTAATAAAGATATGGTCGTAATATTTAAATATAAGTAGTTTTTTTTTGTTATACATAGAATCGTATATAGAATATTATAGAATGCCTTCTAGTGTCGAACAAATTCTAGTAAATACAATCATAAGTTAATTCCATTAACGCCATATAATATATTATTTATTATATTTTGGATAGTTTTCATCTGAATAAGGTTGTTTCTGCTAAAAAAGAATCAACTATGATAGAGCCATATCAAAATCAGGAACATCTGGCGAATCATATATCATGGAAAATATGCTTTCGTAAGTGGACTACCCAGTATATATCAGATATTCTAATACAGAGTATCAGAACCTTCTTATAATAGGTATTAGAACCTTTCTTATATTATATTACTTATAAAAAACAGTATGATATTCGATATTATCTAGATTATCACGGATATTAGCAATTCTTATAAACGGTATACAAAGTAAATTATTACCACTATAACCACATTTTAGCAAAGCGAGATTAGTTACAGTAGAGAACTGTCGCGCTGTCCAAATACGTATGCAGAAATCTAATAACTGATATAATATTTTTTTTATCAGGTATTGGATAATTTTCTCAGTGTAGTTATTTACCGAATTGGTTTCAATTTGAAAACATTTCGAGTCCTAAAGTGTATTTTTTCTAAGTAAAAAAGTTTATGAAAATGTAGAGGTATCACATCATTCAACTCCCTGTCGGCCGAACAAGAACAAACTTCCTACTACCCCAACTTAAAATCAGCTGTGAATGAAAATCATCATTGACAAAATGCGGTCGGCGATATAATAAGGTTTAGGACTAATGTAAAATCAAATTCAAGTTCAATAAACAACCCTAAAAACTTCGTCAAAAGTGTATTATCTCAGTAATTTGTGTCGGGCTTGGGCTCCCTTAGAGAGGTACCTACTTCCTTGGTTGCTTTTGAAATTGCTATACCGTGCTACACCGCATTCTTTCGGTAGCTACAGATTAATGTGTCGGGCTATATGTGTATATTAGAGAAAGACGAAAAATACATTTTTTGTTCGGGTAAGATTGCCAATCCAAAACAATCGCAACTGTTTCCCATTTGGTAACTGAAACGAACTATAGTATTATTATAACTATATTATAATTTTTCGAAACTAATTCCTACTCTAAAGGCCCAATAGTTGAATGTCAATCCGACAGAAGTAAACTCGATCCCATAAGCAGAACCGCGGCAAAAAGGCCGGACAACCCGTTCCTGAAAAAGCAGTAAAACAACCGTTAATGGGGCCAGCCAGGCTTTCAGGAAATGCAAAGGAAGAGCCCGATTCATCGTTAATTTCGAACGTTAATTGAGAATTTTGATATGAAAGGCGTTTTTATACGTTTCGTGTTAGTCGATCGGTACAGCCGGTTGATCGGACACAAAAATAGACATCGAATATTATCCTGAAATTAAAAATAAGTAATTCATAAGCAGAATGATTACTTGCGGATGAAAAATAGTAATATTATTAGGCACAATTTTTTCAGCGTTCATTAATAAAACTAATAAAGTATTACTACGCCTTACTTTATAGTTAAGTATTGTTGTGGACTACTGACAAAAATAACGGTTAAATCTCAATGTAAAAAGTTTTTACGGGCAATAAACTATAATAGTCGATACAAACATGGACTTTACTCCATTTGTACTCGAAATTAAATATAATTCACTAGCGCCGCTGCTATTTTACATATCCATTAATTTATTTATTTTTTAGTACACCCAGTTGCCCAGTTATATTAGTGAAAACACTTCAAATATAGCCATGAAAAGATTAGCGCTACATTAATGCAGCGAAATAACAATTTAAAATGTGAAATCTTAATTTCCAACTACCTGAACGATTTACTATCGTAATTATATGAATCATAATTATTATAAAAATTAAAAACATTATTTACGCCGCAAAATAATAATTTCTAGACTAGAGCGTTTGTGATATCGTTTATAAAGTGTGCAATCCTTTGAATTATATTAAGTTTTTTTAATTTTAGTCCAAACAATTTTGCGTTCAAGACTCGTTGCAAATTTACTCAAGGAACAAGCCACAAAGGTCTACTCTATGGCCATTTTTGATTTTTCTAAAGAATCTAAGCATAGTTAAAAAATAACATGTTGACACAAAAATGTAAAAGCTATTTTTTAATAATTCTCGGAAAAAAATATTATCAGTCATTTTAATAACTAGTGTGTCAATTTCTAACATTTATTACTGCGGGGCACCGCTAACTCATGTTCAGGATTAAATTATTTAGTTGCTCCTTAGGAATAGCCTGTTGTAGAGGGTGACTCACCATAACGTCCCACCCCCAAACTTTTTTATTTTTCATACCAGGTAAGAATAAAAAATATCAGCATGTAGGCTATTTTAAATGCAAATATTTTGAAAACCGTTGGGTAAGGTATAACGTATGTTACATGAACTACGTTTAGACTTTTAGGTAGACTCCAAAAATACCCTACATGCTAATATTTCTTATTTCTACCTAGCATGAAAAATTAAAAAGGTAAGGGGGTGGGACAATATGGTGAATCAT
The DNA here is from genome assembly GCA_963920685.1 of Polydrusus tereticollis. Taxonomy (NCBI): domain Eukaryota; kingdom Metazoa; phylum Arthropoda; class Insecta; order Coleoptera; family Curculionidae; genus Polydrusus; species Polydrusus tereticollis. Next base: position 143,533,311 of record OY987328.1, read on the forward strand.
CACGTAGTACTTCATACAGCCCATTATTTTCACAATGCTTAGACCTTTCTAATAATAAAAAAAATATTCATAAAGCCCTAATACCAATTTTCGGGCGTAGAAAATTTCGGCCCCGGCCGCATATTTGTAAGCAGAAGACGCGTCCGCCAAACGCGCCGAACGACGCGAGCCGAAGTAGAGTGGTATATATAGCAGACGAGTCCGCTACAGTTCGCCTAATACGTCTGCTATTTACTGGAGTAAGTATAGCTACGCTAACACGGCATCTAATCCACCTTTTTGCTTCCAATTCGCCTTTTTCAAGTTCACCGGGGAATATTATTATTAATTGTTTGCCCCTTTTATAGACTTATATTGGTTAAACAGCGCTAACACGGCATCTAATCCACCTTTTTGGTTCAATTCGCTCACCAAGCTGTTTTGCCTGACTCGTCTGCTATATATACCACTCTACTTCGGCTCGCGTCGTTCGGCGCGTTTGGCGGACGCGTCTTCTGCTTACAAATATGCGCCCCGGCCAGGTAGCAGCCCGATTTTGACAGGAACTTTCGGCCCCGGGATGGAAGGGTCATGTTTTTATTACAGGCATTTTCGGCCCCAATGGTCTAACGTTATAACATTTTAATTTTTTTATGATCTTTTGTGTTTTGAATCATTTATAAAATGAAAATGCAACTAACCTGAACTAACTCAATTTTTGACCTGCAACTCGGCTAATGCGGTTTTATAGACTTATATTGGTTAAACAGCGCTAACACGGCATCTAATCCACCTTTTTGGTTCCAATTCGCCTTTTTCAAGTTCACCGGGGAATATTATTATTAATTGTTTGCCCCTTTTATAGACTTATATTGGTTAAACAGCGCTAACACGGCATCTAATCCACCTTTTTGGTTCAATTCGCATTACCTGCAATGTTTGGGGCCGAAATTTCTTGCAAGATTACTTGACCTAAAATTTTTAGCAGGTACCTTACCCAATATGGGGCCGAAAGTTCCGCCGCCCCAATTTTCAATGGACTCATTAGCCCCTTTTATATTGGCAGGTAGTGGATTGTAAGAGGGGTGCATTTTAGAACAGAAAGAAAATCTAAAATGGATTGGTTATAACATTAAACTTATTCTCTTTTCTTTTGAGTTTCGAATTAAGTGGTTCTGTCTAGTTACGGAAGTTTTTTCAACGACGAAAATGTCAAGTAAAAGTTTTGTTAAATTTGCGGAGAATTTGTGGTGAAGTCACAAGCCAGACCATTTTCTAAAAATGTCAAAAAAGCCTATTTCATATATTTAGGTGTTTTAATCGAAGATCATGACAAGCAATGGGCTCCCTATGTGTGCTGTGACTGCTGTGTCAGCTGTAGCGTGTCATTGATGCAGTGGATCGTATTCAGCTTTATGACAACAAAATCTTTTTTGTCGCCCAGTGTTATTAGTGATTTTATAATTGAGGGTATCTTATTTTTAAACAAATCCATCTCAAGGAGGTCTAGGCAAAAATGTTTTTGCAGCGTCATCTTGACACGTTATAGTATTTATTAAATTTGTACAAATAACAAACGATCTACTGGAGTCTGGCATAGATAATACGCTTAATTAGAAATTTGCATGCAAATCACGAACTGTCCCCTGAGTTTTCGGTATAGGAAGGGGAGTTCGTCAGGGATGCATTATATCCCCAATACTGTTCAATACATACTCAAAGAGGCTCTACGAGATGTAGGGGGAATCTCTGTAAGCGGCGAATTAATTGATAAAATCTCAGATATGCAGATGACACGGTTCTTATATCTGATAGCGTTGAAGGACTTCAAAGGTTAATAGACCGTGTAGTGGCGACTGGTGATCGATATGGCATGACATTGTAAAAAACAAATATTCCTATAATAAGCAAGAACGCTATTTCTACGTAAACAACATTGAACTCAAACAAACATAGCAAATCACACATCTCGGATGCAATCTTAATCAGGACTGGAATCATTCCGAGGGAAATTCGGATTCGAATCGAGAAAGCCAGAAACGACTTCAATCGCATGAAGAAAGTACCTACTCAATTCGTGTGCTTGTTACGCTTTTTCTGTACTGTTGTATGGAGCAGAGACCGGGACCCTTACTGATACTGCAGGACAAGAAGGGTCGTAGGCGAATATCCTGGCTGAAAAATCTCAGGCAGTGGACTGGAATTACTTCCACCACACTATTAAGTTCAGCCGATCTTCATCTTTGCAACTATGTTTTCATGGTGGCTTTCATCCATTTAAAGATAAGATGGAATGGATTTCGCATTTGAGTGGCCAATAATTTAAATTAACTGTTGTTCGTCAACTCTTAGCTAAAACTGCGATGGCTCACAGAGTGTTGGTCATTAGATTAAAAGTAATCCTAAATTTATCATGAAACAAAGTTATTTGCAGCAAGGTGATAACCAACATCCACAGAGGATAGGGCAACTGAAGAAGAAGAACAAACGATCTGGCAATTGTGCAGGTTTTTGAGTCAAATTGAGCACACATAGGTTTTAGTCGCACTAGCAGATCTTCCGCATTAGAAACCAATTTAGCTATATAGTTTTAATTACTCCAATGTACCTCGATTGGAAGTAGAAGTGTTGAACTAATCTACTTTCGTGCTAATGATTTTGCTAAAAGGTTATTTCGAAAACACTATAGGTATGATCCGTATTACATGGAGCATAACTCCTTTAGCATTTAAATCTTTTGAAATTAGGAATTAAGTATCGACATTTTTGGAAAAAGTGATTTGAAATCATTGTCTTAGTTCAAGGGAATTAATTCGAGCCAATCCCGGAAAAGATCCCCATAATTTTCATAAATAATTTAAGTAGCAAACTTCCTTAATCCAATAATACACTTGGGCATTCGCTCAATACATTTATCCAATGGAAATTTATTTATATCGTATTTAATTAGAAGTTTATTATGCAGAAATAATACTGAATATAAACCGACTAAAGCGTTCAAGACTATTTCTGTTGCATTCGAACTGGAGGCCTATTCTCCGTATGCTTTAGCAGAGTCCTAAAAATTACGCAAATTGATCGTGCAACTCCAAATTGTCTATCCTTGGATTCTGCATCTGTGACAATATATTCATTAGGTCTAAAGTTTAAATCGATGTTAAGAATATGTCACTAGTCCTGGAAAAGTAGGTACATGCTCCGTGCCACGTGAACCCATCCACAAACGTCACGTGGACGAATTAAATCGATTCAATCTTCGGTTGTTACACAATTCCTTTATTCACAGAAAATGTCACTTACATGTGAGTGCTCAAGTTTATTTTTAGCCTGTTTTGTTAAGTTGTCAATACGGGAAGGTAAACAGAACACGGAGTTTAGGCAGAAACATTAAAGCGTAAAATGATATCGCTAATAACACTGTTCAACAGAAAAATCCTCCCGAGTATTTTGTAAAATTTTTACCTTAATTAGTATACAATTGACCTGCAAATTGCTTAATTAGCCTCAAATTGAATGGCAAGACTTTTTAGGCCCCTTTATAGGCAATAAACTGGTGAAGCATTATTTATTACCTGTAAACAGCTGGGACAATTTATTTAAAATTCCTTAAATATTGGTTTAGTTTTTACTGTGCCGTCGTTTAGTGATCGATCACCTATTTGTTTTCCGCATTTTGTGTATAACGTGTTTAATTTAACAGCCTAGAGTGATAACTTGCATTATCCAATAGGTACAATTATTGCATTTTTTGGTATAAGATCCAACATTTGCTCGAACCATTATTCAAAGACATCGGCATTCATATCTTCGTGATAGTCTCCTGTATTTTTAGATTGGAACATCAGTATACCACCTTTAACGAAGTCTTCAGAACTATCAATATGGGTTATGATAAGTTTATGTCCTTTTCCAGATAGCGGTCCTGTGGATCATCCTTCCAAAAAAGCTTGCTTTGAACTTTTAATATTTTCATCCTACCAAAATGTAGTCACAGTTTGGCCTTCATTTAGCCATGTTTCGTCTAGGTAAAATATTTTTTTTGTTTTCTCCTCTGGCTTTCCGGATGCTTCTTAAGTAATTTCTTTTCTAACAGACAATATTGCTTCTGTCTATTAAAATCGATTGCCTATTACATTTTTTCCACCGAAAACCAATTTTTTTAAATAATTTCCAAAGCGTATTTCTACACATAAATGGGTAGGTAGTCCTGGTCTTCTCGGATTGAGGACAAAATTTTGTCTACCGTGGGAATTTCTCTTTTTAAAAAGTAAATTGCACTGCATTGTCAACACTCAAATCCGCATTATTCCTTTTAATAGAATCGCAACAGTTAAGAATTAATTTTTTTTTTATTTACTGTACATGGACAGACTCTAGGGCGTTTAGGCAATAGTTAAAAATTCTTCATATTTAATTAAAAAAACACTGACACTTCACATTTTGACTACTTTCACTGGGAAACAAACACCCAAGGTAGGTATGTATAGATATAAGTAATAGGTGTATTATTCCAATAGAGGCACCCATAAAGGCATAATAACCACATAATTAGCAAACAGGTAACCAGGAATAGGTACAAAAAAAAAGGAATAAAATGATTAGAGAAGAAATGGAATAAGTACCTAGACTCTAATTAGTTTTGATAAAATTGCTTTCTAAAATTCCAGGCTGTACATAATTTTAAGCTTAAAAAATTTAATATTAAAATATATATTTAAAGACAAAACTGGAATTTAATGTCGATACTTGTAGTAATTCTGCACAAATTTTAAAATTCAGGCCTATTTAAATCTATACATGCCGAAAATTCTTGGACGCCCATGGAGAAGACGGCTTTGATTGATTTATTACTTCGCATCATTTAAAAGAAGGAGATGTTTTCTTATATCTAAAAGAGAAACTTTCACGGATAAGTGAGAATGATTTCTTTCTCAAAAATTTAGGAGCAGTATCAGATGAGCACTGAGAAAGATTCCACCAAGGTATTGCATCAATTAAAAAACGGTATACCAGAAATGAAGCTCAAACCTGTTGGCCGACTATTGTTGGAATTTAATACGGTGCTTCTTATAAAAGAAAGATCAAAGCAAGTAAATATTTCGAAAATTAATTTAAAATGAATATATTAGCCTTAAACTTATTGTTAAAAAAATGTATTATTAGTTTGTAATTATTGTTTAAAGCCAATAAATTTAATGTAAATGGCGTTTTTATTGAATTGTTCTTCTTTTCTTTCTTATCATTGGATGCTGATATCAAAATTCAGCACCAAAATACAAAAAACCAGCCAAAAATATTGCAGGGAGGAAAAGAAAGTTTTGAAAAGTTGGACAGTGTAACAACGAAACGGTAATGATCAAGTGCCATGGTTGTTAAGGCATAATATTAGTAATTTAAATAATTTCGTGAATCCTTTTTGACAAAGCGTTAAACGCCAGCAGCAAAATTGCTTATTTATTGCTAAGATTTGGAGATATGGACAGTAACAAAGTAGAAAGTTTGACAAGCCAAACAAAACTAACACAAGATAACTTTATCTAATGGAAATCGTCTTTAATTCTACGTATAACAACTTAAGAAAAGAGTACCCTGTATCTGGTAGAAATTATGACCATCTAGAGAAGCTAATTTGCTATGGGGATTGTGTCCATGTATCATATTTCTTTCACAGTCCTGTTAATCTTTAAGAGTATTTATGGGTTATTTGGGAGACCCTAAAAAGGCCCTTGTTTTAGGAATATAATAAGGGCAGTTGGAAATATACATTCGTACCATACCAAGGTTTTATTTTATTTTAATTATTCTTTTCATGAATGCGTTTATATAGGATAGAGTAAATAGTAAACAAAGTAAAGCCTGTCCAGAGATATAAGAAAGTTACACTTTACCTTTGAATGGGATTATCCAAGGGTGGCCATAAACAAACAATGAATGAATAAATAAATGCAGGTAAATTATGGTCCGTACTTAAAAATGTCTTAAAGTAAACTGCAAATCCGGAAGACGTAATTTCATTAATAAAGTAATAGTTTGGTGATTTTAAACCGACTTTCACCTGATTCAAAATGAGAGGGTTATTCCCATAAAACAAATAATGTTCTAAAGACTGTATATATAGCCACTCCAGTTACTTTTAAGCTTAGTAATTATTCTTACTTCGTGTGTACTACAGCGTTTGTTTAATCGTGTGTGAGTCATGGAAAATATGTGCGAGCCCAATGTATTCCAGGAGATAAGCCCGTCGAAAAGCAGAAAACACTTTTCTGTGGAAACTAAGGAAGTTATAAACAATGTTTATTCAACTCTTATTAAACGTACGGTCAGCAAGCAAGCAGTGTTAGAACTGTATGGAAAATTGTGATTAATCCAATTTTAGCGAGGAAAAAAAGAACCGATACTGGCATTTTCTCGAAGGTAGATGGAAGTGATCAAGATATAATACGGCGTAAAATTTACAAGTTATACGAGGAACAAAGCGTGCCTACATTAGATAATTTAATTAAGAGGCTTGAAAAAGATGAAACCGGCGTTGAATGTGGCAGAACAACGGTATGGAAGTGTATCCAACACATAGGTTTTAGATTTAAACAAATTAACAAAAGACAAGTATTAATGGAATCCAGTAGAATTCGGGAATGGCGATCCGAATATCTACAAAAAATTAAAATTACAGAGATTTATTTACTTGGATGAAACCTGGTTCGACACATATGATACCCCGAAAAGGGTTGGGTCGACTCAGGCGGCAAGGTGTAAAACAAGCGCGTCATCAAAAAGAGGTAAACGAATTACGATTTCTCATGCTGGATGTAAAGACGGATGGATTTCAAATGGACTTTCTCTGTCTGCAAAAAACATTAGATTCTTCTCTGGATTACCATGAGGACACCACTGCTGATTTATTTGAAGATTGGTTTAAAAACAAGCTAATTCCAAATATACCTCCGAATAGAGTAATTGTAATGGACAATGCAAGCTACCATAGTAGGCAGTTGACCAAGACTCCCTCCCCAAATGACCAGGGTTGGCTGCCCAGTGGGTAACCCAAAAAAACCCAGTATTTTTTTTTGGGTAAAACCCACTTATATCATCATATGTTTTTTTAATGTTTTTTCTTAAACTGAAACTCTGTATACATTTTACATTTTTATATTTTGTAAAAAAATAAAACATATTAATAAAACACATTGCTATAAAAAATAAACGTAACACAAAACTAACAAAAATAGGAAGAAAAAAATGGGGATCCTACTACTACATAAATGTCATAAATGATTCTATTCATTTATTAAAATCTTGACAGAATTAAAAAAAAAACAACAAAAAAGCCCAATTAAACCCGCTTATAAAACCCAAAAAAGCCCAGTAGGCTGGGCTTTATATAAAAAACCCGGGTTTTTTCCAACCCTGCAAATGACACAAAAGCAAGAATCCAAAACTACATGTATGATAATGACATTTATTTTCAGGAAGATTACACCAAAAGGCAATTAATTGAGGTTTTACAAAGTTTAAAACTACAAAAGGAATACTTCTGTGATAATTATGCAAAAAATACATAATCATAAATATAATTTTTTACATTTAAACATAAATAAAATATTATTTAATGGCTTACTTATTTTTATTACAAACCATGATTAAATTCTAAGCAAAATACGGACCTGCTCGGCCATATTTCAATTTTACAGCTGGCCCGGGTCTTTCCTAATAGGGATCAGTTAGTCACTTTCTTATATCTCTGAACAGACTTTACATTATTCAACAAGCAGTTTGAAGTTTTAACATTAGATTCAAACCAGTCACTAATGATGTCATTATTCTCTAGCGAATAATGGTTACCATTCTTAATAAAGGAAACAGATCCATAATGAATATTCTGTATAATAGTTGTGGACTAAATCGTTTTTACATTTCCGTAATGGCTTATTGACTGACCATTGTCCGCAGCGAAGAGCCGCTAGTTCTCTCAACTTTACTAACGCGAGGGTCAGTAAACTTACTAGGCTTGCACACGTCCGTCCACATATTCGATTCACGGAAAAAGGTCATTATATTTCGAGGCGCGTTTTAACTTGTTGAGCCCTTTGTTAGCACAACCATCATTCACATTTTTACCTTTATATTTTATATTCTGCAAAAATAGGAGGATTTTTTTAATGAATTTTCTGCCTATAATGAACACATCAAGGATATTGGCATTACCAAACTCCAATGTAAAGATTTTTCTTTTCCCATCATAATAAGGGTCACTAACAGGGGTTCCAATATTTGTGCTACTTAGCAAACAATGTTAGGATCGCCCCTAAAATAATAAATTGCATTGTTTCCTGCGATAAACATTATAAAACTTGAAAATAAATGAGTAAAATAGCAGAAAAAAAAGAAAAAAGCACCAAATTATTCCAATCGAGATCAAATTTTTTTTTGGAAATCATAGCAGATTTTAAAAATATTATAGAAAACAAATAAACTGATGCTCAAGAGGTTCTATTTGCTCTAAAATATTAAAAGCTGTCTCTCTATTCACTCTAAAGACCGGTGTTATAGGTTTGGGTTAAACTAAAATTTTAGTTAAACAGCGTCTCTTCTTTTTGTTCTAGTTTTTTTTTGCATAGGCTCGGTACAAACCAGAAAAAGAAACCCAGTTTAACAAAATTTTTAGTTTAAACCAAACCTATAACACCGGTCGTAAATCGTCTAAAAATTAATCCGAATTAATTTTATCCAAATCGTCGTCTTCGAACTTGAATTATTAATTTTCAAAAGAACCTAATTTAGTTTTTTTGGTTCAGGTTAGTGTGATAGTGATAAACAACAATAAGGGCGTATTTTTGTTCGAAAATACTTTTTAAAAAATGAAGAGCGATAGATACTTCAAAATTTTGACATTTACCCTTAATTTACTTTAGGACATAATATTAGGACCTCTGCAGGCAAGTGTCACCTTGCTTTAAGTAAAACTTAAGTTTGCTTAACCCATGAAGTGACCCCCTTAAAGTTTATTAGAATGTTGTTTGCTTTTTTAATATCATAATAAAATATGCAAAAATTGTTTAAGAGAAAATATAAAAATAAATACAATTTTTGTACTTTCGGGACTAAAGTGCATTCTAACTTGTGAAATTTGTGCCTTAGTTTGTTGGGGACGGAAATAGTCAAATCAAGCAATAACTCGATAAATAATAAAAATATCGAAACGTTTTAAAAGTATAATATTATAGACAATTTTATTCCCAACTATTTTACTCTCTTCACTTTTCGTCGCGAAATCAACAGGAATCTTCAAAATGTCAAATCGAGCAAAACTCGAGAAATAATAAAAAAATCGAAAATTCCTAAAAGAACAATATTGTAGAGAATTGTATTCCCAACCATTTTACTATCTTTACTTTTCGTCGTGAAATCATCAGGAACCGAGCTACATGTGAAAAGCATTTTCCACCCCTTCGAAAATGGTAAAATCGAGCATTAACTCGATAAATAATAAAAGTTTTGAAAATTCTTAAAGTACAAAATTATAGAGAATCTTTTTCCCACTCATTTTACTATCTTTATCTTTCGTCGCGAAATTAACAGGAATCGAGCTACACGTGAAAAGCATTTTCCACCCCTTCGAAAGTAGTCAAATCGAGCAATAACTCGATAAATAATAAAAATATCGAAAATTCTTAAAGATACAATATTATAGAGAACTATATACCCAACCATTTTACTATCTTTATCTTCACTTTTCGTCGCGAAATCGAAAGGAACCAAGCTACACATAAAAAGCATTTTCCACCTCTTCGAAAATGGTCAAATCGAGCAATAACTTGAGAAATAATAAAAAAATCGAAAATTCTTAAAAGAACAATATTATAGAGAATTGTATTCCCAACTATTTTACTATCTTCACTTTTCGTCGTGAAATCAACAGGAACCGAGCTACACGTGAAAAGCATTTTCCACCCCTTCGAAAATGGTCAAATCGAGCATTAACTCGATGAATAATAAAAATATTGAAAATTTTTAAAGTTATATTATTATGCAGAATTTTATTCCCACCATTTTACTCTCTTCACGTTTAGGCGCGAACTAAACAGGAACCTGTAAAGCATTTTTACCCGTTCGAAAATGATCAAATTGAGCAATAACTCTATAAATAATAAAAATATGGAAAATTCATAAAAGAACAATACTATAGAGAATTGTATTCCCAACTATTTTACTACCTTCACTTTTTGTCGCGAAATCAACAGGAACCGACCTACACGTGAAAAGCATTTTTCACCCCTTCGAAAATGATCAAATTGAGCAATAACTCTATAAATAATAAAAATATGGAAAATTCATGAAAGAACAATACTATAGAGAATTGTATTCCCAACTATTTTACTACCTTCACTTTTTGTCGCGAAATCAACAGGAACCGACCTACACGTGAAAAGCATTTTTCACCCCTTCGAAAATGATCAAATTGAGCAATAACTCTATAAATAATGAAAATATGGAAAATTCATAAAAGAACAATACTATAGAGAATTGTATTCCCAACTATTTTACTACCTTCACTTTTTATCGCGAAATCAACAGGAACCGAGCTACACATGAAAAGCATTTTTCTTTCACCCCTTCCAAAATGATCAAATTGAGCAATAACTCTATAAATAATGAAAATATGGAAAATTCATAAAAGAACGATATTATAAAGAATTGTATTAAATAAATAAATAATAAATAAAATAAATAAAAGTTTATTTACGGACTAGGCCATTTTTACAATGTTTTACAATGTCATAAATATTACTACCTACTTTCTGGTACAAAATTGAAAATTTGGAAAGCTTAAAAGAGCATCCAACAAAAAACAATAACACAATGATATTGCATTTTAAATTAATGGATTGTCCCATCAGACAGATATGTTTTTAATTTCTTTTTAAATTCCGATAGTGTCAAATTGAAAAAGTCAACACACTCGGGCAGTTCATCAGCTTTACGGCAGAATCTACTTATCGGACTATAATACGTATAGTTAACCCTGTGGAAGTCAACATTAAATAGTTGAAATCGTCTTGTTGCTCTTGTTGGTACATTAAAGTTCACAAGTTGCAGCAAAGCTGACGAATCTATAATTCCGTTAAGAATTTTAAACAACATACAAAGATCAAAATAAGTTCTACGTTTCTCTAAGGTATTAAGACCCAGCAGCAAATTTAATTCATCATAGTCAACCTGCTCATAAGGAATATTGAGCCTATAGGCTATGTGCCTAAGAAATTTTCTTTGTATTCTTTCTAGGGTATCCACATGTATTCGATAGTAGGGAGACCACACAGGGCAAGCATATTCGACTGTTGATCTAACTACCGCACAATAAACATCCCTTAATGCATAAATGCTATTAAAATCATTTAGTGACCTTAGCACAAATCCCAACAGTTTCATGGCTTTATTTGATATAAATTCAATGTGATTAATAAACGACATCTTTCTGTCCATTATAATACCCAAATCCTTGATTCTATCCACTCGGTCCAGAAATTCATTGTTTAAATGATAATCAAAGATGAAAGGGTTTCTTATGTGATAGAAGCTCATTATTTTGCATTTCTTAATATTAAGATGTAAATTATTCAAAATACACCACTGGGAAAATGTGTCAAGGTCATGTTGCAGTTCTATACAATCATGATGAGATCTTACAACCTTATAGATTTTTAAATCATCAGCATATAATAAAATATCACAATTCTCAGAGCACACCTTTAAATCATTAATGAAACAATTGAACAGCAAGGGCGATAGGTGCGCACCCTGTGGCACCCCGGAAGATACTGATATTTCGGAAGAAAGGAAATTTTTAATTTTAACTACTTGTTTTCTTTCCGAGAGGTAGCTCTCCAGCCATCTCAACAGAGGTCCATGAATTCCCAATAAATTAAGCTTCTTAATGAGGATAGCATGACTGACTCTGTCAAAGGCCTTGGTGAAATCTGTGTACACCACATCCACTTGATAATGATCCTCCAATGCCCCCAACAGAGTCTGCTGATATTCCAAAAGGTTTGATACCGTCGATTTGCCCTTAATGAAGCCATGCTGCTTGTCAGTTATAATATTTTTAAAATTCGGTGTTATGTAGCTTGTGACTAAAGATTCTAATATTTTTGGTATAATTGAAATCCTAGATACAGCACGATAGTTCACAACACTACCACGATCTCCCTCCTTATGAATGGGCATTATATAGCTGCGCTTCCATTCATTCGGGAATATGCCAGAATTCAAGGATTTATTGAACAATTTAGCTAGAACTTCAGATAAAATACACTTCGTTCGTTTTAAAAATTCGACCGGAATGCCATCAGGGCCACACCCCAGTCTATCATCTAGACTTTCAATACAGTTAAAAACATCAATAGTGTCAGTGCTACAAGTACTTATGTTTACAGATAGGTCATAACTAATCTCACAGTTAGTGTCGGTGGAGTTACTTTCTATATAAAGCGATGAAAAATGTTCAGCAAAGAGCTGAGCTATATCATTAGGACAATCAGCGATTTTCCCATCCAGTTGCATAGCATTAGGGAGATCAAGATTTCCCCTTTTTGAGTTAATGTACCTCCAAAATTCCCGTTGGTTCCGAATATTATTTTCTAAAGATTCAATGTATTCATCATGGCTTATAATGGAGTAGTTCCTACATTTGGACCGTAAAAATGAAAAGTATTGATAATCAACAGGCGAGCCAGATAATTTAAATTGTTTGTGAGCAGCCTTTTTTGATATAATAAGCTCTTTAAGTGTGTTATTAAACCATTTAGGAAATTTTGGAGACCTAGATCTAACCTTAGGCACACAGCAATCTATAATAAAATAAATGTTCTCATAAAATGCTTCTAAAGCTTCATTTACATCACATATCTCTACAACAAACCCCCAATTTACCAATGATAAATATAAATTAATCTCCCGATAATCAGCTAAGTTGAAATTATAATAATAATAATCATAGAGCATTTGAGCTGACCGGTTATCACAGATTAGTTGAAATTCCAGTGCTGGGTGGTATATATCACATTTTAAAAGAGGATTATCTGAGGCATACACAATCACCTTTGACGATGAAAAAATTAAATCTAAGAAACCGCCCTTAGCATTCGGAATATCATTAACCTGTTTCAAATTATAGAACGCCATACAGTCAGAGACACACGTAACTTGTTGTGTTACTTTTCCTTCCGGCATTGAGCCCATAGTATCTGAGCACCAAGAAACTCCCGGTAGATTCAAATCACCACAGATAAACACCTCACAATTTTCATTCATCAATTCATTCAACACAGAACAACCCCATATATCCCAACCATATTACTCTCTTCACTTTTAGGCGCGAACTCCAGGAACCTGTAAAGCATTTTTACCCCTTCGAAAATGATCAAATTGAGCCAATAACTCTATAAATACTAATGAAAATATGGAAAATTCATAAAAGAACGATATCATAAAGAATTGTATTCAAAACCATATTACTCTCTTCATTTCTTGTCGCGAAATTAACTGGACCCGAGCTACACGTGAAAAGCATTTTCCACCCCTTTGAAAATGGTAAAATCCAGCATTAACTCGATAAATAATAAAAAATTTTTAAATTCTTTAAAGTACAAAATTATAGAGAATTTTTTTCCCACCAATTTTACTATCTTCACCTTTCGTCGCGAAATCGACAGGAACCGAGTTACACGTAAAAAGCATTTTCCTCCTCTTCGAAAATGGTCAAATCGAGCAATAACTCGAGAAATAATAAAAAAATCGAAAATTCTTAAAAGAACATTATTATTCCCAACTACTTAACTATCTTCACTTTTCGTCGCGAAATCAACAGGAACCGATCTACAAGTGTAAAGCATTTTCATCCCTTCGAAAATGGTCAAATTGAGCAATAACTCTATAAATAATAAAAATATGGAAAATTCATGAAAGAACAATACTATAGAGAATTGTATTCCCAACTATTTTACTACCTTCACTTTTTGTCGCGAAATCAAGAGGAACCGACCTACACGTGAAAAGCATTTTTCACCCCTTCGAAAATGATCAAATTGAGCAATAACTCTATAAATAATGAAAATATGGAAAATTCATAAAAGAACAATACTATAGAGAATTGTATTCCCAACTATTTTACTACCTTCACTTTTTATCGCGAAATCAACAGGAATCGAGCTACACATGAAAAGCATTTTTCTTTCACCCCTTCCAAAATGATCAAATTGAGCAATAACTCTATAAATAATGAAAATATGGAAAATTCATAAAAGAACGATATTATAAAGAATTGTATTCCCAACCATATTACTCTCTTCACTTTTAGGCGCGAACTCAACAGGAACCTGTAAAGCATTTTTACCCCTTCGAAAATGATCAAATTGAGCCAATAACTCTATAAATACTAATGAAAATATGGAAAATTCATAAAAGAACGATATCATAAAGAATTGTATTCAAAACCATATTACTCTCTTCATTTCTCGTCGCGAAATTAACTGGACCCGAGCTACACGTGAAAAGCATTTTCCACCCCTTTGAAAATGGTAAAATCCAGCATTAACTCGATAAATAATAAAAAAATTTTAAATTCTTTAAAGTACAAAATTATAGAGAATTTTTTTCCCACCAATTTTACTATCTTTTTCGTCGCGAAATCGACAGGAACCGAGCAACACGTAAAAAGCATTTTCCACCTCTTCGAAAATGGTCAAATCGAGCAATAACTCGAGAAATAATAAAAAAATCGAAAATTCTTAAAAGAACATTATTATTCCCAACTACTTAACTATCTTCACTTTTCGTCGCGAAATCAACAGGAACCGATCTACAAGTGTAAAGCATTTTCCACCTCTTCGAAAATGGTCAAATTGAGCAATAACTCGATAAATAATAAAAATATTGAAAATTCTTAAAAGAACAATATTATAGAGAATTTTATTAAACGAGCTACTCTAGTCCCTTGGTTTATAATATACTATTGTTTTGTTCATTTAATTTTCACGGAAATCTATACATTGTTGTTTGGATTACCCCAGATGGGTTGTTGGTGCGTCAGGGAATCTTCAACTACATTAGTTTCATTGTTGTTATTTTTATTTTTGCTTTATAGATGTATAATATAATAGTGAAGTCTTTTTTCGCTTAAGAATCCTCTAGTTTTCACTAACCCCAAAGCAAATTAACCTAACCTGAATTCAACCCACGCACCGACTCGAGAAAAAACTGGAAGCATGGGCAATTTAATCTGGCTTGCATCTTGCATTCGGGTACGTAAACCAAAAGTTGGGGAAAAAGGCGGGACTAAACAGCAGCTATCTTGGAAAAGAGGTGTTTTTTTATTTATTTGTTAACACGTTCGCATTCTGTCGCAGCAACAAACTGTAAATTGATAGTTTGTAGGGAATTAGATTACAAGTAAAAAGACACGTCAACGAAAGAAGTTTAGGTTAGATTTAATTAATGGCATGCAAAGTAATACTAAACTGCAATGCTAGATGTAACTCGGAAAAAAACCGTTTGACCATTTCCGCAAACCTAATACATTAGATCACCTAGACCTAGAGCAATGGAACGCTTAAAGCTGAATAAATAGAATGCGTAATTGGATGCGTTGGAAGAAATCGAAAGAAAACACAAGTTATAGATGTTGTTGACAGAGTAGCACTGTTAAAGTGGCATTGGGCGAGACACGTGGCAAGCGATAACATCAAGCGAACAAAGACAATACTGTAACTACTATAGTGGAAACCGCATGAGAATAGGAAAAATGTTGGCCAGACTCCTTATCAGATAGAGAGACGATGTTATACAGTAAATTGGAGGGTAAGAATTGGATCTTAGTCGCTCAGAACCGAAACCGATGGAAGAGTAATGGGGAGTGCTATGTCCGGCAGCGTATGTCCATGGGCTAAGAAGAAAAATAATAATAGCAATAACAAAGTTCGCAATACACGAATCGTAAAAGCCGTATTACAGTCGGCAACGAATTGCAGCAATACTTTGACCTTGCAACTCTATTGCTGCAATTCAATTGCAGGACTGTAATACATCGTGCAAGTCGTGGTGCAAGTCCATGTTTTTAAAATTGCAATATGAGCATAGATAAAGGTTTATAGGGGGAATATGAGTACCAACACCAACCTCTAGAACTTTATGCGAAATGTTAATAAACTTTCTAACCTCTAACCAAGAAAGTCACTAGAAAACCACCAGAATTGCAAACGCACTTGCAATAAACATCGATCCCGACCGATCTTTTGGCAATAGCAATAGAATTGCCAAATCCGATCAGCTGTTTTCAACTGCGCATGCTTATAAGCAAGAGAATTGCGACTTGCCGATAGACTTGCCGACTGTAATACGGCTTTAAGTGCGGGCGACTAACCAAAGTTTTTCGAAAATAGTTCCTTTGCGGTCCAATTTTTCCTTGCAAAAGTACCTACCAACAGAACTATACGTTTGATTTAAAACGTATAATAATTAATTACTGATGTTATACTACCAAGTAAGTAAATACGGCACTGATTAAAGACCAGACACGAAATCACCGAAATTGCTTTTCCTTATTTATATACCAAGGTCACCAAAAAACAATTCATTTGCTTATTCCTTTGAACAGGTCTTTCAGTAGGTACAATGATGGTAAATAAATAATGTATCGTATTTAATCATAGACGAACGAAACCAAGGCATTTTTAAAAATTCAACTACGTAATTTCTTGTAAAAAGACGGACAAGTGCGAGTAGAACTCCCGCCCTGAGGGTTCCGTACCGTTATGCTTGCCACGTAATATTACCACATGGAATTAGAAATTAGTACCTATTGGTGGTTTTTGAAAGGCTGCATCTTTTTATTGCATAGAGTTATAGAAGCTTGCATGCTAGTAACGCAACCTACGGCAATAGCGCTTTCTTTTACTTAACAAACGGCAACGCTGCGCGACACCTGTTCCAACACGAGTTTCAAGTATCAAATTTTTGCATACACAGTTATTTTTCCTGTGTTTGTGTTATTTTTAGTCTGTTTGAATCTACAAATTTCCATTTCGATTCGATATAAAAGAAAACACGCCGCAGTGCGTAACTTAATCTTATAGGTTGTTTCCTTATCACATCCCGGTAAATAGATAATCACGTCTTTCTAGGACCCCCAGTGAGCACAGACACCCCTCGTTTGTAAGATACAGAGTGTTAAAATTTTAATTTTTTTTTAAATGTAGCCCTGCTTTCAAACATATTTTACCAAATATCAGCCGAACCGTATAAGATATAAAAATAGTGCAAGAAATAAAAAAGGTAAATGATAAACCAAAAAAGTTGTTTTTATATGAAGGGAGAGTCAGTGTCGTATCAAAAAAAAGTTGGAGGGGTCGCAGTGGTCGTGAGGCCCAAAAAAAACAACAACCTGTAAATCGCTTTAAATGACAATAGGTTAATTCTTTAGATACTTTAATATGTATTAAATGCCACAAATATAACATTATTGTTTACATTTCTGTTTTCTGTAGAAAAACTTTAGCAAAAAATGCCGCCTCTATGCGACATGCATCGCGGCTTAAAATGTGAGGTTTCGGCGAGCGCATTACTTGGAACTTAAAAGCGAGATGCCGCCGAGTACGATTCGTACAGACGTGAGCCGTTCTCGCATCTTTCTCTTCTTAACGTAGTATAGTATAGATAAGAACAGAGTGAAGCCGTATCGGCGCTTCGCCAGTAGCGATAAAAAATACTGTCAATAGGTCGAGTTTTACATGGTGATATCAATTTCTATACTTAATGCAAATTGAAAACCGATGCACGTCATCAATCAGCTGATAATTGTCAGTCCGTAAGAAAACACGAGGAAATTAAATTTGTGAAAAAGTATTAAAACTTTATGCGATATTAAATTTACTAAAAACTTAAAGTATTCTTCTTTGATACGAACCCACTTTTAGCAAATATTTTGTTTATTTAAGCTTGTAAAAATTAATATAATTTGAATCTTATAGGCAGATAGTTGGCAACACAACTGTAAACGGTGCGGTGGCGCCAGCTCGTTCGTTGGCTTTATTTGACATTTATGCAAAACTAACCTTAATTATTGTTTTGTGATTCTATCTTGCTGTGCCGTCTGCTTTTTAACAAAAACTCCAGATCTATTCATAAATAGCATTGTTCTTTTAAAAACAACAAAAGTGCACATACATATCTCTGTCGATTACGTTGTTTACTATTTGTGAAAAATGCCGAAGCATTTAAATAGCCGGTGCAAGGAGCTTATAGCCTCTCCAATATAAGCTATTTTCAGGAAGAACTTAACAACAATAATGGTCCATTGCTTGACAGCAATTAAAGAAGTAAATTTAATTTAAAAGGTCACATGTTGATGAAACGTGGATTTTCCAGAATGGTATGCCGTCTCCGTCCTGTTAAATGTTAGAGAATGCCCCTCGCGGTTGGGAAGTACCGACACGATGGCATGAAGGTGACGGCGCGCGGTGTGGCGGCAGAGCTTCTTGAGTTGTCGATTGGAGAACAAAAGTGCTCAGTTGTGAATATTAATAAGTTCTTGGACTAATAAAAGGTAATTTTTAAGTAAAGCCGTGTATTTCCATTCTGACAGACAACATCAGAAGTGGTCGTAACTCAGTGCCTGCATTGTGCAAATTATTGTGTTTGCTTTTAAAGATTATAATTTTGTTTAATTGTGCAATAAGTGATTTTTTTTGGTCTCTCTCGCTATGCCTAAAAAGAGGAATAGACAAAGTAATAGTAGTAGTAGTAGCAGCTCGACGACAAGCTCTTCACATAGTTCGTCCAGTGACAATGCATATTCACATTTATCTCGTACATCGAAAGAGAAGTTATACTCCTCCTGCCAGCCTGGTGAGTACTGATACCCTTACATTGCCTAAGTCAAATATTGAGAATTTTCGAAATATGGAAAGTATGAATTTCATTCCCGAATTTGACCCGTTAATCTGTCAAGTTGATCAATGGCTCGAAATTATTGAACATAATTCCAAAAATTACGCATGGAATGATAATTTTACCGTTTATCAAGCTTTAACGAAATTACGGGGAACCGCACACACATGGTACACAAGTTTTATCGAAAGTGAACCGGGATGGTCTCAACTTGTTTGGAGTCAATGGAAATCCATTTTACAAAATACTTTCCAAAGTTTGAAGAATACTTACAATATTTTTATGGATATTGCAAATCATAGACCTGAGATTGGCTCATCTCTTTACGAATTTCATTTTAATCATCTGGCAAAAATCAATAAATTGCGATCAAACTTTTCTAATTCAGATAAAGTTTCATTGATAATAGGGGCCATAAATGATGAACACATTACTTCAGCAGTGGAAGCCGCAGGTATTAAAGATCCGAACATATTAGCTGTTTATTTAAAAAACAAATATTTCAAATTGAATAAGCAGGCGATTAATTATAATTTTAACCCTAATAAGGCAGGTCCTTCACGTGTTCCATCCACAGCCTATAATAATCCTAAGGGAGGTTACAAGAATAATAAACAATGTAGCTGTTGTGGTTCGTTGGGACATTCCAAACAGTTATGTAGACATCGCCATAAAATATGTCGTTTTTGTAAATATGTGGGGCATATAGAAAAAAATTGTTTTAAAAAGAAAGACTCTGGATATTCACACAACCAAAATGTAAAATCAGCGGTGTCACGTTTTAACGATAAAGCCGAAGATAAGACCGAGTTTGTTAAAAGTATCAAATTCAACAATAACAAAAATAAGTTTAATACATTTATTTCTGTAAAGACACATAATTACCAAGCGTTTATTGATTTCGGCAGTGATTGTTCTTTGATTTCGAGAAAATTAGCTGAACGCTTTGGTCTCATAATACGACGTCTTGAAAACAATATTAATCTTTATGGATTTTTGGGTCATTCTTCAACAGTAGAGGAATATGTAGACGCGAAAGTTAAAATTGATTCTGTCACATTAAATATAACATTCTACGTTTTGGCCAGCGACTGGAATATTGAGTTGTTAATAGGAAGAAACTTTACAGAAAATACAGATATTGTCTATTACAGAATCGATAATACCTTGACGTTTTAGTATAGGGAAGATTTTTCAAAGAATATTATTACAGGTGGTTTAACACAAGTTCAACATACTAATTTAGAGACAATTTTAACCAAGCATAAGGATTGTTTTTTCCAGTCATTAAAGACATTGAAGACCTCTCACACTGTCATGATGAACATCGATCTGCTAAGTACAAATATTGTAAGACATCGACCATATAGAGTGGCGGAAGCAGATAAAACAATTTTAAGGGATACGGTTAAGGAACTTTTAGACGCTCAGATTATAAGAAAAAGCAATTCACCTTATGCAAGCCCGTCATTTTTAATTGATAAGCAAGATGGTCAGAAGCGCTTAGTAGTTGATTTTCGCCAGATTAATAAGCTTACGAAGAAAAAACCTGCATTGTTACCGATTATCGAAGAAATAATTGACAATATGTCAAACTGCAAATATTTTACTTCCTTAGATTTAGCGGCTGGATATCATCAGATACCAATGGCACCAGACTCAATTCAGTATACTGCATTTGCTACCTCTGAGGGACATTTCGAATATTTGCGTTGCCCTTTTGGCTTAAGTAATGCGCCAGCAGTTTTTCAAGAAATGATGACTGAAATACTCCAGCCATTACGAACATTTCATATTATACCATATTTAGATGACATTTTAATACCCTCTGACACTATTGAGCAAGGACAGGAGTTGCTTAGCAAAGTGTTGGAAATCTTACAGAAACATGGCTTAACAGTAAAAATGTCAAAATCTAAATTTTTAATGACAACAATTGCTTACTTAGGCTACGAAATTTCTTTTAACTGCATTACTCCCAGTAAACATAAAATTGAAGCGGTTAAATCGTTTCCCCTCCCT
This sequence comes from Polydrusus tereticollis, assembly GCA_963920685.1. NCBI lineage: Eukaryota > Metazoa > Arthropoda > Insecta > Coleoptera > Curculionidae > Polydrusus > Polydrusus tereticollis. The sequence goes on from OY987328.1 coordinate 143,554,257, forward strand.
AAGAATCAACATCATCTACGTCAATTCTTGGGTCTCATTGGATTTTTTCGAAAATTTATTCCAAATTTTGCCCGCAAAACCGCTCCTTTGACTAGCCTTTTGAAGAAAGATACCATCTGGAAATGGACAAAGGAAGAAACGAAAATAATGGAAGAAATGAAAAATTTCATTATTTCCGAACCAGTTTTAAAGATTTTTGATCCAAAGCATACAACGATAGTCTACACAGATGCTAGTAGAGAAGGATTTGCCGGAATACTTACACAAATCGATAACAATTTGGAAAAACCAGTGGCGTACTTCAGTAAACAAACCACAAAGGAAGAAAAGAAATATCATTCATTTGAGCTTGAACTTTTGGCAATAGTGAAAACCTTAGAAAGATATAAATATTATTTATTGGGTAGAGAGTTTATTGTTATTACAGATTGCAATTCAGTAAAAAATGCATTAAATAAACAGAGTATAGTTCCGAGAATTGCGAGATGGGTTTTGTATTTACAAGATTTTTCATTTGAAGTTAAACATAAATCGGGAAATCAGTTACAGCACGTTGATGCCTTAAGTAGAAATTTTGTTGAAAATAGTCATGAGAAAACTGACCTTGAGGTACAAGAAGTATTTTTAATTGCGGAAGAGGATTACTTACGCGAAGTTCAACAAGCTGATGAAGATATAAAGAAGATTAAAGATATCCTGTTATCTGGTGATGATACTGATCAAAAAGACATTTTTACCGAGTTCGACTTAAGAGGGAACAAAGTATATAAATTAACGGCTTATGGAAGAAGATTGTACATTCCTAAAAATTGTAGATGGCAGATAGTAAAATTAACCACGATGATATAGGACATTTTGCGTTGGATAAAACTCTTGAACGAATTAAAGAAAGATATTGGTTTCCTAAAATGCGTAGATTCGTTAAGAAATATATTGAGGCTTGCATTCCGTGTTTGTATCATAAACATCATGGTGGTAAGAAACCTGGCTATTTACACTCAATACCAAAGTATGCAAGACCCTTCCATACACTTCACGCTGATCATCTTGGACCATTTGTAGAAACACAATTTGGGAATAAATATTTATTAGTCGTTATCGACGCTTTTACGAAATTTGTTTATTTAATGGCAGTGCCTGACACTTCCAGCAAATACGCTTTACAAGCACTAGAAGATATTTTCAAAACATTTGGTAACCCGAAAAGGCTAATAACAGATGCAGGAAAGGCCTTTGTTTCCAAAGAATTTATGAGATATACAGAAGAAAAGGGTATCAGGGTATTACCACAGCAGTTGGCATGGCTAGAGGAAATGGACAAGTAGAGAGAGCTAATAAAACGATATTAGATGCATTGGCAACAATGGGTGCCACTTTAGAGAACGCTTCATGGGACGTTAATGTAAAGAACATTCAACATGGTATAAATAGTACGAAACACCGAATTACCGAAACAACCCCGGGTGAATTGTTGTTTGGTTATAAATTACGATTAGACGGAGATAAATATGTCACTGATGAGGACATTGACCCTGTCGATATTACTACTTTACGAGCTGTTGCTGCTAGAAGACTCGAGGAAAATCGAGAAAAACAAAATGAACAATTTAATAAGAAGAGAGGTCCACCGATTACATACTGCGTTGGGGATCTGGTTTTGACCAAGATTACAAGTTTTCCCAGCAATAATAAGGAGAGCAAGAAGTTGCTGGAGAAGTATAGGGGACCGTTTCGAATCGTTGAAGTGCTGCCCAACGACAGATATAGAGTAAAAGAGGACATTCATTCAACGCGAACACGACGTCCATATGAAGCTGTTGTAGGCAGCGAGCACATCAAACTGTTCAGATTTCAACAGGTATATGAATAGCGTATCTGACGCATAGTATATGGTAGGTAGCGTATCTGACGCAAAAATAATGACATTTTAATAATGTATTTGACATTTGTTTGTTAGCATATTTGATGCATACAAAAGGTTTAAATGAGCAGCGTTTTTGACGCTTATGTTTTTATTTGATGCATCCAAAAGGTTTAAATGAGCAGCGTTTTTGACGCTAATGTTTTATGTTCTTGTTGGTGACGTCACCCCTAGCTACTGTGCGTTTTTGACGTGTACAAGTATCTGACTTGATAATCAGCGTTTTTGACGTGTACAAGTATCTGACTTGATAATCAGCGTTTTTGACGTGTACAAGTATCTGACTTGATAATCAGCGTTTTTGACGTGTATAAGTATCTGACTTGATAATCAGCGTTTTTGACGTGTATAAGTATCTGACTTGATAATCAGCGTTTTTGACGTGTTCAAGTATCTGACTTGTTAATGGCGTTTTCGACGCAGACATGTTATGTTGAGTAAGGTGGCGTATTTGACGCACACTTAAAGTTATGTTTATTTACGTATCTGACGTAAGTTCTCGGAAGTTGCCACAAATTTGCCAGTTTCCGATCGAGGACGATCTTTCCGTCAGGATGGTCGAGTGCCGTCTCCGTCCTGTTAAATGTTAGAGAATGCCCCTCGCGGTTGGGAAGTACCGACACGATGGCATGAAGGTGACGGCGCGCGGTGTGGCGGCAGAGCTTCTTGAGTTGTCGATTGGAGAACAAAAGTGCTCAGTTGTGAATATTAATAAGTTCTTGGACTAATAAAAGGTAATTTTTAAGTAAAGCCGTGTATTTCCATTCTGACAGACAACAGGTACCATTGGTCGATCTTGGCAAGATGAAAATAAAAGCAATGTTAGATCTACTAAAGTTGATTGTAAAAGGTATTATGCAGTAAACAAATATATAAACTATGAGAAGTTTACCTAGGTAAAAAACATATTTTTCTAGGTACATAATACTTCGTGCTGGTAGTGAAGATGGTTTTGTTGAGGGTGCAGAAGCAATTTTCTCTTCTAAAACTAATCTGGGTGACTACCATGGAGAAATGAATCAGCAAAACTTTTTACAATGGTTCAAAAACCAATTATTGAAGTAAAGGTCAACGATATAATGTAAACTTTACTATACGTGCATTAAGTATTAGTCAACCATGGCGGCCTAGACGCTAATCGAAACCCATTGGATATATTCTGTTTTATGGCATAGTAAAAAAATCTTGTAGTGGTTTGATTATTAACTTAATGTGCCAAAATATCAATTTTTTAAAAATTTTTGATCAATAATTTAAAGAGGGGACCTTCAGACAGGCAGTTTTTACCCCCACCCCACCCCCTTGGTAACGCCCTGCCGAATTTTGTCCTTACTTTATATCGTACATACGTTTGGACATCCTACTAAATGCCCACCAACCCTTAATAAAAGTGCACATATTTATTTTATAAGATTTAAAGTACGAAGGGGTGAGCTTCTGTCGTATGTGTTTAAGAGAAGACTGTACATCAATCAAAATGTAAAATACAAATACTTCTATCAATAAAACTTCTAAAATTGCATAAAGTACCTAGCTCGGGGAAAAAAAATTTCAATTATTTTTTTTCATTCTGGGCTTCCTTCCAAAAACACATAAATAAGCCTAGAAAATAATAAATCTCAAGGAAAATGTCCCCGTCCATACTTCAAGTCGAAACGGGCCAGATACTATGACGTGCCAAACGAAAGGACTCGGGCGATGTTGGATCGTTGAACCCTACACCCGACCCTGTATATAAAATTAAACAACGTTGTTTGGCTTACAGCACTTTTTGAGGCAACGAACGAAATAATTTTAAACAGATATTTATTACCTATGTAATTTATTGTATCTAACCTAGGTTAAGTCTATATTAATAAATAAATAAATAATATAAATGCATAATTTTAGTTTCTCGTTATTATTAATATGAACGAATAAATTGAAGCGATGAATTTTGTATCGTTATAATAATAATTGATTGTTAAAAATGTTAACTACTGGTAATATAAAAAAAAATATTTTTTTGCTTAAAATACATTAAGCATTAAAAATTGTCAGAAAGTTTCAACTTGATATTGCAATTTGCGTCGTATAGTTATTTAGAAAAAACATTAATAAAATCAAGGAACTTTTTGCTTTAGCATCGAGTGATATGCTATATTCCCAGATATTAGGTTTTTGTTTTTTCTTGTATTTCTATGAATTTTTAATGAATGTGTGTAAAAATTAAAAATACCGTAACTTGTGGGTCACTGCCACTGATCTATGCATTGTCACCGATCCAACTTAATAATTAATCAAGGTAATACTTTACAACACGTAATATTCTGGTAAACACAAAATCTATCGACAAAGTAAATAGTTTGTGTGGAAATTAGATTCTAGGATATTTATAGCGACTTCGTCTGAAAACAGTCATAGAATGTTTGTTTAAAACAAATTAAAGAGAACGTGGGTTTATTCTATTATTAACAGTAAGTTACCAGAAAACCTGGCCATAGTTTAAAGAAAGACCTGGCCTCACAGTTGACCCTAAGCAATTAAATTTGTTAAAACATTGTGTAGGTCTGGAGGTAATTACCCACGAAATATATCCTGATACAATACAACAATGATAATGACATATCCTTCAAGCCCTAAAAATTACAATTACTTACTAATTAATAATAAATTACTCAGATAATTTACTCGTTTCACAATGATGAATGACTTTTATTTTTACACACACAATTTTTCAATGAAGTTTTGAGATTTACAAGTATATCATGACTGGACCACAGAAACCCATCAACCAAGAACCAGGATTTTTCTTCAAGAAGAACAAAACATCCATTTCCTAACATCAAATTTTATTTACAAGCTGGGAATTACACTTCTATCATTTATTTTTCAAATTCAAAGAAATAAAAGCACTTAGTTGCTCTACTTTTGTCCAAGTAGCAAAGTGTGCAAAGTTGGTTGAAAAAACGTTTCGAAAAAAAAGTTAGGACTAGTTTGCTCTCTCCATGCCTCCAAAAGTTACGCCACTGACTATATTTTAAATTTCAAGTTTCTACCTTAAACAGTTTCGTCGTTAATTAACAAAGACATTATAACTATTGTTAATTAACTATCTTGGGGAACTGTAGCGCCCTTAGGAAGCATTTCTCGACATACAGGGTGAAATTGAAAAAAGTACAATGGTACGCTATAGGGGATCTCAAAAGAATGTAAAATGTTCCTATGCACTCACGTACAAACTTATTTTGTTTTCAATTGAATAAGTAATTTTAAAAAAATTAAAAAATGTAATTTACTCTACTTAGTCTGAAGAGAATTAGAAAATTAATATTTTTTTTAAATATAATATCTTGTATCTTGACAACAAGAGAAATTTCTACATAAGTGTATAGGAACTTTTTACAATCTTTTGAGATCCTCTATTGTGGGGTATGCTCCATTCCATAATTATTCGTTGATTTCTCGACCGCAATAAAATTTAAACCCAGCCATAAATAAGTGCCTTCTGAAAGGGTACAGGTCCTGATTACCTACTAATTTCAATAGTTTAGGTTAGCTATTTTCAACAAAACAACAAATATAAAATATTAGGTAAGTATCTTTATTTTAATCATGTAATTAAATATCTATTAATATTTATACAAAAATACTAATCTACAATATTATAATATCATCTATGCCTAAACTAATTATTAAGGGCCATACGTTACTATTAATTATGTTATTATATTGGTATATTAGGTAGGTTACTTTAACCTATGTTAATGGCAAATTGCAGGTGTTCAATATAAAGCAGAGTCTTTTCATCTTAGTTCATCAGTCATTTGGTGTTTGTCAAGCTGTGCGTTAAAGGTATTTTCGTGTGTGTTATCGAGCATCCAAAATATGTCAGATCTGTGTGAAACTTCAGATAATATTGCTTCCGGAAGTTATGATGTAACGAAGAAAAAATATTTATCACTTGATGCCAAAAACATCATAAAGAACTTTTACTGTACCCTTTTAGAAAAAGGGTATAACCGGAGTGCAAGTTTTAGTGAAACGAGTATTTTGACCAAAGTTGCATTAACGACAGTAAAAGATATAACCCATCCATCCAATAATTAATAGTAACGTAAGGCCCTTAATAATTAGTTTAGGCATAGATGAAGACGATAGTGATAGTGAAACAGCGCTAAATATAGAGTAGGTTAAGTTAAATATTGTATTATTATAATATTGTAGATTAGTATTTTTGTATAAATATTAATAGCTATTTAATTACATGATTAAAATAAAGATACTTACCTATTATTTTATATTTGTTGTTTTGTTGAAAATAGCTAACCTAAACTATTGAAATTAGTAGGTAATCAGGACCTGTACCCTTTCAAAGGTGCCGACACAATAGATATTTATCAGGCAGCTTATTTATGGTTGGGATTACGACTGAGGGTTGTCATTTAAATTTTACTGCAGTCGAGAAATCAACGAATAATTGTGGAATGGAGCATACTATGCATTTTACTTTTTTCAATGACACCCTGTAAATATTATATCGAAAAATATATGATTATTTTAGGACATAGATTACATCTATCCTCTTTGATTACATGCACCTTAATTTCGGGAGTGTAATAGTCAATATTTTTTTATTTACCTTGTGATCGAAATTAGTCCCAAACGTACCAAATTCAGTACTTACTGTAAATTTAACATTATTTATTATACCTACTAACATTAAGACTTTCTCCAACAATCTGTCCAAAACAAAAAACGAATTAAATCGTACAGCCATAAACTTAATATAAATAGATAATAAATTTAGTTTTAAACGTCGGTAATGGTGCGTTCTACTTTGCATTTTAAGCTTAAGGATATAAAAGTTTTCGTTGATATAGACAAAGAAAACAGCTGAGGTTAATGAAAATCATTATCTCTAAGCGCCCCTTGCAATAAGGGGTTAAAAGATTAAGGTAATTATAATTTGGTATTATACCTACATACCTACCTACAAACAAGAAAACATTAAAAAGTCAATACTTTAAAGGGATGGACACCAGGTATATTTTCTAACAAAGCCAATAAATATACATGCCTACATAATTTATTGATGTCAAAAATGTATATGTGCGGACAAGAAGCCGTACTTAAAAGAAATATATCCAATAAAAACAAAAGATAAGGCTTTATCTATAGTAATTAACTATTAGTGCGTATTTTTTGTTATCAATAGGTTGATTTGCTTATCAGAAGAGCTGACGCGACTTCTCATTTCGTAGATTTTTAATTTGGGTTGATAAGAAAACCTCGTTTTATCGTCTTATATGTTTGTAAATACAAAGTTCTTAACATATTTTATTACTGCATTTTGTATTGTTATGCTGTAGGCATTGTAGGCACAATAATAGAAATTGTTTTATATTCTTATGCTGTATGTACAGGGTGGCCGTTTAGTGTGGCAAAGTAGAATACGTTTGTATTTTTATAATACAAAAAAAAAAGTTAATATAAAAGTTAAAGGACAGTAAGTAAGTGAGTTATAACGTAAAATTATTTTTGACTCTATAGGGTGGCTCAACATATCTTACCATATTTTTGGTTTCTACATAAAATTACAATTATTTTTCTCTAAGTGCAAAAAAATATAATAGTTTCCGAGATATCGACTTCTGAAAAATGACATTTTTGAACTTTGACAGCTTCTAACTGCATAACGGTACGTCTTAGAGCAAGACGGCTTACGTGTCCCTATCTTACTTTTTTATTACCATCCTAGAAGTGTCAACTTCCGGTCAAACCGGAAGTACTGTATTTTCGGATTTTGAGTTACATCCGGTTTGGCCGGAAGTTGACACTTTTAGGATGGTAATAAAAAAGTAAGATAAGGACACGTAAGCCGTTTTGCTCTAAGACGTACCGTTATGCACACACAAAAAAATCTAATTTCAAAGAGAACATACCTACTGCTATTTTTATAAAAATATGTTTACATTGAAAATAATAAACAATACTTTAAGCTCGACTTTAAGCCTAGAACTCGATTCAGTCTAAATATACGTTAGTATTAAAAAATATAATTAAACCAATTATAGGATAGATATGAAATAAATCTACTTTATTATTATTTCAAGTATTGCAGCTTTATTAAATATGAAACCTAACTAGGAATTAGGATAGTTTTAAAAATAAAATATATGTAAGAGTAGTTTTAGAACAAACAAAAAAACAACCAACATGCTGAAGATATGTCATAAAATTATAATTATTTTAAAGATATTTCTTGTACAATATGATCATTTTAAAAATAGTAAAAATTTCTTTTTTTCAAACTGTGTCTAGAAAGTAGTTTTACAGAAATTTTTACAATTCTCGCGACAGTTCGTCTTATTTTGATGATATCGATGATTCCTTGATTGGAAGTGGAACAGTTCAAGCAACGCTGTGTACAGACGGGTCATTTGGTTTAATTGCATTTTTTAAGAACGTTTCTTTGTGCAGTGCAGTTTACCTACTGTTTGTTTAATTTATTCATGGAATATGGAACCATATGGAAATTTTTCAGACGAAGTTATTAAATCATTTTCAATTTAAAAATGCCTTATATTAGTTTTAAAACATACTTTTTGTTTCTTTTACAATAGGGTATTAATATTTTAAATATACAGCTAATTTTAATAACAATCAAATTAGTACGGGTATAACCATAAAGTAGTGATCGACCGATACCGATACCGATATATCGGCTATATCGGCCGAGAGCCGATTATCGGTATCGGCCGATAGATGTAAATATATATCGGCTATATCGGCCGATGTATAAAAACAACCATAGCAGCTTAAAACATTTTTTTTATATTTAAATTTAAAGTAATATTTCAAATAAATACTTTTTCCATCCATTTCGCTACTTTGCACTCCACCAAACTCCAATAGGATTATTATTAACTATTAATATTATGTCTTTGTTAAAGATTAACTACATTACGCCAAGAAATAATCGAACTTAAAACGATCTGCTTTAAGAATGCAATACTGAATGCACGGCAATAAACGCACGGGATTCACCGAGAAATTCAAATTAAGGGGATTCACCAATGACTTGGCGCTGAGCCACATAAATTACCGCCTATTGCTGTGTTGCCAAAGTGCAATTTTTGTTTTTATTTTTGTGATTTTAAATTGAACGTTAAAGAATTATAAATTATATTACAGAATATTCAGATTTTAGACATTAATAATGTTATCAATTAAAAAAGGCCGATATGCCGATATATATCGTTATCGGCCAAGACATTATCGGTATCGGCCGATTATCGGTATCGGCTAAAAAAGTCATATCGGTCGATCACTACCATAAAGTATATTCGATTTGATATTAACTAATTATTGTTACAACAAAAAAATTGACTCTGACTCTAAGTATACGTTTATTAACGCTGAGAATAATTTAATTTTAGACCTTACATATATTAAAACTGATTTGATGTCAAATTTCTATATAAGTTGAGGATATATTATATCTCATAATTATTACATATCTATTATCATTTCAACTTAACAGTATAATAAAACTGACTATACTTATGTAATATCACAGTGAATATAAATTTTAAGAATTAACTATCTTTAATATGTGATTAAGTTATGCTTGCTCCTATTCATGCTTCATGCTTCCGTTAGTTTCAGAATAAAACTATTAGTTTCACTTTGATACATTTTTTTGTGTGCAGTTAGAAGCTGTCAAAAATCAAAAATGTCATTCTTCAGAAGTCGATATCTCGGAAACTAGTGATCGACCGATATGACTTTTTTAGCCGATACCGATAATCGGCCGATACCGATAATGTCTTGGCCGATAACGATATATATCGGCATATCGGCCTTTTTTAATTGATAACATTATTAATGTCTAAAATCTGAATATTCTGTAATATAATTTATAATTCTTTAACGTTTAATTTAAAATCACAAAAATAAAAACAAAAATTACAAGTTCTTCAGACTGCTGCATATCTGAAGTCATTCCATTTGTTTCGACTATCACTGCCTATCTTAACAAAGAAAACGCTAATTTTGCAGGAGTAGGTACAATGAAAGAAGAATTGAAAAACAGCTTGAATAAACGATTTCAGAATATATTTATAAAAAAACATTATACCATCGCGACTTTCTTGGATCCTCGCTTCAAAGACAATTTTTTTACAAAAGACCGTGATTTTATATGCGAATACATAACTACAAATCTAAAGTCCCAAATAAAAGAAAACAATACATCTGTAGAACATTCCAGTTCCCCTGACATTTCGGATTACATTCAAGACCATACAATAAATGAAACTATAGATTCTATAGAAATTGATAGTGATGACAACGAACCACTTGCTAAGTATGTTCGAACTTCTGAACCTGAGACTAGTCGAACATCTGGCCAAAATCTGTTTTGGGAAATCTACGAAGAATTTGCCGGAGAAGGGATGAGCTCCACAAAAACAAAAACCATTCCAACATCTTCTTGTGACACAAAATCATCTTCTAGGGCATCCATTTGTGAAGAAGTGAATGCTGAAATTACAGAATATAAGAAACATCCTCTTCTTGAAAGAAAAGCGAATCCCATTTCTTGGTGGCAAGAAAAACGAGAAGTTCTACCATTATTATATAATCAAGCTCTTATATATTTATCTGCACCAGTTGGCAGTGTTGCAAGTGAGCAAATGTTTTCAGAAGCTGGAACCGTAAATTCGGCGAAAAGGAATCGGCTGAATCCAGAAACAACCGAGAAACTAATATTTTTACATGATAATTTGCCTAAACTACATTATTCATATTAAATGCCTATTTCATGTTATATCTGCCATAATTTCTTAAGATTAACTTATTTGAAATATTACTTTAAATTTAAATATAAAAAAAATGTTTTAAGCTGCTATGGTTGTTTTTATCCATCGGCCGATATAGCCGATATATATTTACATCTATCGGCCGATACCGATAATCGGCTCTCGGCCGATATATCGGTATCGGTATCGGTATCGGTCGATCACTATCGGAAACTATTATGTATATTATTAAATTAAATATACTGAAAATTTACAAATAAAATTGCGTTTAATGGTTTAAGTCATTTATGATATGAAATAAACCCGAAGTTTTTGATCAAAACAACGTTCTTTTGAGTAGTAAAAAGTATCACTAGGAAACCTAATATCCTTTGGTTTTCCAACCACACAATGTGCTTAATACATGTTTTGTTCGGTGTTTGATTGATGCGTATTATTTATTTTAAATTTCAGGGCACGTTCACAACCAAATTGGAATGCGTTCGTTCGTACCACCGTACCTCTATTTAAAACTGGCAGAAAACAAAGAAAAAAATATATCTATTGCGCTTTGGTAAAGAAAGGTTGCTGTGGAGGATTGTTTGTACGCAATTTAATTCTTGTTCCGCTTCTTTCACTGTCGTAGGTGTTGTTTTGTTTATAAAATGAAAGAAAATTTAAAAAGTAGGTTTATTTTCCAACACCCGCATGACCTAAAAATCCTACGTCTTTATCGATAGATATCGAAAATGCGTAAGTAGATCACAGCAAAACAAAATTCGGTAGCAACTTCGGGTATGTTCGAACACTGTTAAATAGTATTAAAAAAAAAGTAGGACACATTTGCCAAAATTAACCAAAAACGAAACCGTTTTATTACATTTCCTACAAAAGGAACAACCATCAGACATAAAAAAAATTGAATTAAATTAATTATTAAAACTATTGGGTGTATATTTTATTTTAAACATCAAATTTTACACTTCTCTCTACAACCTAACTGGCAGGAGTTGTAAAAACCAAGGTTAAGCTGTAATGTTCTTGATTTATTTTAGGAGTCGATTAAATTTGTGAGTAAAAATAAATTTAATCTTTTTCTCTATTGAAGTATTTTGAAGGAAACAATTTATGGGTTATATAAAATAGGATATGTAGCTCGATATGTAGTGTATTGCTAGTAAACTCTGAATAATGACCTGGGTATAGTTTAGAAAAGGCTACCAAAGAATGATTTTTTGCAGTTTGAGAATCCTAGAAAAAACTTGACTGACATTAATTATTCTAAACAGTTTGTTCAAAAAAAATAAGGCATGGGAGCGAGAGAGAGGCCTCCCCTGCGTTTAAAAAAAAAAACACAAAAAGAAAAGAACAAACCGAAATATTTTGCATAATATAATAAAAAAATAATATTTCTTAAAATAAATTGTGGCCTCAGGTATGGAAGAAGAGAAATGTGAATCGAGATGTTTGCAAGGGGCTAGCATAAATTGAAGAACTAGAGGAACAATGTAAATAGAAGCAAATTTTAAGAAAAATCTAAAAGTAAAAGGAACGAGGAACCGTTCTGTAGTTTTAGTTTTTATATGTATGTCTGTATATTGTTTATATTTTCCTTCTGTCAGCGTAAACTATTTGTGCATAGCATAGGAGTGAATCTGCATTATATTGTACTCTCTCCAGATAAATTTGAAATTGTTTTTAAATTTTTATTTTTTTTGAATACTTACTTAATTGTTGACTACTAAATATATTAGTGTGTAGGGTTGATGGATATTTTAATATTCTTTTTCTTTTTTGTTTTGACGTGTGTAAACAATATAGTATATTGGAATAACATTAATAAAGTAATTTGAATTTGAATTTGAATATTTTAGCAATTTAATTAATGTTTAGCCAGTAAATAAAGTAGGAGTAAATAAGTACATAATATATGATTTGTTGTTTGGTATCAACATTAGGTTTATTTTTCTATCTTGCCTCACCACAGGTTTTGCTATTGCAAAAAGCAAAAATATATATTTTTAGGAAAAATGGATTGGTTAATAGTTCATCACCCACCCCAACAAACTCCCGGCTAACGCACATGGCGTATGAGTAGTACCTGCTGATAAAAAAAAATTATCAGCCAATCATTACTTTAACAACTATAAAATGTTGCTGAAAAATAAAAATATTTTGGTGAATCATTTTTACAACCAATTTTATTATCAATTATAGACCACTTTAATAAAAAGGGTATTTAAAAAAATCAGCGCACTTTTCTTTATGAAATATAGCTCACAAACACTGATTACTACTAATTTACCTGATATGTGGTATTCCGATTCCTCCGTGAAGTATTCTGTACAACTTGCTTTCGTAGAGGAGTTGAGGATGTCTTGCTCTAATTGATTCAAGTTTAACCGCTACTTCCTGGTAGGTATAAAAAAAAAACAATACAAAAATCCATTGGGTTAATTTCTATTTAAATATTTAATCAAACATTTCCCCTCATTTTTAATTAGAAAACAGTAGGTAGTACCTAAATTATTTGTTTGTTGTAATGGTTAAATACTCAATTCATGTGAAACAAAACCATTTTAATTTAAATCCAAGCAGTTTTTTATTTTATTAGGAGCAAATTTAAAAAAAAATAGTTTGAACAGAGGTCAGTTTTTAGCCCAATTTTGCAGGGCTCATTCATAAGCGTTATTAATAATCATAATTAATAATGACCTTTACTAAGATTTATCTGGGCTCTGGGTAGGTAGGTAGGTAGGTTACAGAAGTATTTTAAGGTGGGTAGTTTTTACAAAACAAGAAATAAATGTCAAATCCTATATTCCAACAATTACAAAATCAATTTTGTAGGTGTGATTTAAAACTCAATGAAAAAGAATAGCACTGTCCTTGAAATTTTAGCCAAAATGTGGTTTCATTAAATCATAATATAGTAAATCTTAATGGGAGCATCATGTCCAAGGTGGCCACCAATTAGTGAATAGGATGTGCCCTCTACCTAATTTAATTTTATTACCAATTAAGTAGGTAAAACATTTTATAATCAAAAAATACAATTTTTCATCATCTACCTTTCCTATAATACTTAAGAACTTTACCAAAAATGGCCTTGATTTATATTTGGAGTTTTTAGACAAAACTAAGATAATAATATGTATTTAATATTTTTGCCAAGAACAGATTTCACCAAATCATAGCCAAAACGTGACCTTATGTAGGCATAATGGGTCAGTAAATACAAAATTTAATATGTTTATGATGTGATTTCTCAAGCTATTCAAAATTAGACTGTCATAATTATTGTAAACTACTAAAATACAGCGTAGGATTAATTAATAGTAAACAAAACGTAATAAACTACATTTCAAAACTAAAAACGCAGGTAGGACTTAATGGAGAAATAACTGTTTTTGAACGATTCTACAAAATCATGAAATGTGTCGCAAGAAAGCCTTTCTTGTTCCTGGTTTTGTGTAACCTACTTTGGAACAGCATAAAAACCAGCGAGGATATATAAAAAATAAATTGTTTTATCGAAATTTAAACAAAGAATGTTAAGTTTATTTGTATTTGAAGGAGTTTCCTCCAAAATTTAATTGTTTATTTGTATAAATAAAGAACGGGTTGGAGCTGCGATATGGCTGCCATTTCAGATTATGTCAAACTGAAAAACGTTTTCCTCAAAGAAATCCTTGATCCTGGAGAAACTACACGATTGAAATTCATTTAATATAAAGTTTTAGATTGATTTAAACGATCTTACCTCTCCATTTGTGATATTTATTCCCAAGTATATGTCACCAAAAGAACCACTACCGATTTTTCGAACTAAACGATATTTGCCACCGACTATATACTCCGGTTTGCCGATTATATGTGAAGCCATAATTACAATTTATATAGGTCTATTTTACAAAATTGTTGCTTAATTTGGAATATAGAGAAACCCAATTTTTTGCACAATAAACTTATCTATAGTTCCTCTACCACGCCGACATATTTCTTTCTGACTGATCGTTGTTTGTGACGTCACGTAATTCTCGGGCCCTCTCACGGAAGTTTTGATAAGTCCTGTTGCCATCCTAAAATCGATAGAATGAAAAGTCCCCAAAAGTATACAAATTTACCTTTGACAAATTTACCGTAAAAACTAGTTATTTATATCAAATCAATTTTGGGTTCATTCAAAATTTTACACAATATTGTTTGTGAAAATTATACTGTTCAAGCTTAAAATAATACTGCTAGTGTGATCTAAGAATTGTCTTATAAAACATAATTGTCGGTAAAGGTGAATATTGCATTAACTTTCTGATTTGACTAATAGATGGTGCTCCTCGCGCCGCCATTTCAAATGATTTGGAACGATTTTTTAGTTTATTATTATTATTATTATTATTAATTGTTTAGTCTAGGCGGCGTAGCCGTTTAAACTTATTTACTGTCACATTTTTTTTTAAGTTATTTTCACATTTTTTTACTTTTAAGATTCGTAGCGATTTTTGAATTGGTTTGTTGATGTTGCGGAGACGCACTCATTATTTAAGCTATTCCACTCTCTATTTATTCTGTTGTTCAGGAAATGTTGACGGCAAAGTTTTTTAAAACGCTCTCGCACCAATTTAAAGTTATTTCCCCTGAGCCTTTGGTTCGTGTTTAAGGTGAAAAAGTTGTATTTCACAGAGTAATGGCCATGAATAATCTTAAAAGTTTCTATTGCATCACCACGAATTCTTCTTTGCTGGAGTGTCGTTAGATTTAGTTTTATTAGCCGCTCTTCGTTTGGAACATTGAAACCACGGATTTCACTGGAAACTAACCACGACTACGATCCGATACTGGAACCTGCCAGAAACCCCTTGGCCTGATGGCACCCCTTTACTACGTAAATAATAATTTTTAAAAAACAAGATCGGTTTTATTTTATTTTTAGTACAGAAGAGTGAGAGGAATAAACTTAATACAGCCGATTTCGAGAGCGTCTCATCACATATTATATTCATTTTTTTTACATAGCGGATTTTTACCTCGTTTGGCGCCAGATCCCCGTTCCCCAGGGCGTATAGGAAGGTAAATTCCTACGAATATTGGGCATCCCCCCCCCCCCCGCCACAAAATGCTGACTACGCAACTGCCCAAGACCAGCCAAGTTTTTAACACAGCACAGCATAAAGCTGTATTTTTATCATGCATTATTATTGTATTTATTTACTTTCTTGTCGTTATAAAGAACTATTTTTTATTTAATAATTATTACAAAATAATGGCTAAATACACAAATATAGGTGAATTTTGAGTTCTCTATGTGATTGGGAGTTGAAAGATTAGTTTCCCATACCTATTATAAATTTATAGTATTTTATAGGTATAAGGTATAATATTATCTATTAAGGTGACATATATGCGGGATGCGGGCTATATTTTTTTGCTGGAGTCCTAAAAAAATTATATATAATAAGTATATTCTTACGCAATTAAATCGCAATTTACACGACTACATATAGGCCGGAAAATAGCAATTTACGTATCAAGCTCCGAAAGTGCTATTTTACGAGATCAGTAAAATATCTTTCGCCAAGGCTATCATGATCTTCCAAAGAATTTGGTTTCCCCATGCAATTTAGATGGCCGAATTGAAAATCTAGTTGGCTTTGACTAGGTGATACAGAATGATTCCATTCTGTACTAGCGTGTTAGAATGAAGCCATTCTATAACACTTTTTTAGTTAAGAATATGTTGTTTCTGAAATAGTACAGAGAAAAGCACTTACATATAAGTTTATAAACGACGGTTATAGAAAAAACAGAGTATATACATAACACTATAGTGTAGATTTTCAATTCGGCCATCTAAATTGCATGGGGAAATCAAATTATTTTGAAGATCATGCGATAGCCTTGGATTACTTATTATTTTACGCTGTCAGGTTATAAATTCGACTTTGACAGCGCTTGATTATTCAAGGTAGGTTTTAGTTTTTATTACAAAATATTAATTTTATAACATAATAAATTATTTTTTCTCCAATAGTGTTAGAGAAAGTATAGTCTATAATTCCTATGTAATGGCATTTCCGTCCTCGCGAAACCGTAAACCTCGCCTACGGCTCGGCCTACAAACTTTTCGCTCGTGCGAAATTTATCCATTCCATATACTTGTTATAGAATATACTATACTTTATGCGTTATATATAATAATGCAAAACCGCATTAGTGTCAAAAATACGAGATTGACAGAGACGGATCAATTCCGGACGGAAATCTTCAAACAGGGACTACGGATGTAGAAAAGTAACCAATATAATGATAATTTTGGATACTTTTCGGAATCGTCAGTTAAACTGGTGGAATGGACACTGATTGGCTAATCCTCAGATTAATTAACTACTCCTTGAAAGAAAACCAAACCTATACAACTGGGCATCGACTAGAAAGTGCGATTTTCGATTTTAAAAAAATATTTTGCCGACAAAAAACAACTTCTTTCAGAACGAGAAATTGCCCCAAAAAAAGCTATTTTCTAGAAAAACTATTTTCCAGCAATACATTTTTATTAAAAACATATACCTATAACCAATCCAATATATCTAAAAATAACATGGTTATACAAACAATAATTATAGGATCTACCAAAAAAAACAAACTATTTTTGGACACTAGGGAACCAAATAAAAAACCATGAACAACTAATTAGATAAACTAAGTAGCAGGGCAGTACCCCGTTTAATCCAAAAATCAGCTCCTTCCATTCCACATTTCAAGTCTACTGCAACCACATAGGCTGGTCGATTGGCTGATCCAGATCTGATAGGAAAATAATAGACTGGGCATAGATATAATCCTGAAAAAATCAAAGTCGCAGTAATATTACTCTTAAAGTGAAGTAGTCTATATTTATCTCTCAATAGTCAACCTTACATCATTTGTTACCTTTTGTCTTCTTTTTCACCTGTTCCATAGGTTTAAAGTGTATTAGAGGCATAGGTGTGACTAGTTGCATGGGTTGCGGCTCAATCAGAATAGTGTTCTTCTTGTCCCAACCTGCCCCCTCCAAGTACATCCGCCGCACATACACACCCGTTTCGGGGGCCTGTTGAACTGAATTTTCATCTATTGTCAGAACCGTAAAGTCCCAACTTAGCGAGTCTATGGGCACTTCCTTCTGACGTGCTGCTGTCTAAAGTTAAACGACTCCAATATATTGTTGGCACCACTAATAGTCACCACCAACGAAATTTTAAATAATTACCTGCAATACCGCCGTTAAAAACCCAGTGGGGAAGGTATACGCTGCTAACCAGAACAGTATGGGAGGGTGCACTGTTACTGCCCAGATGTGAAAATGGTTGATTCTGGCAACCAGGTCTCTCGTCCACGACCCCAAAAGTTTTAGTGAAGGATAAGCTGAAAGTAAAAAAAAATACATTATTGATGGATATTTCTAATCTGAAAATATTACAGAGATTAATGATCGTTTTACTCGAGGCTTTACCGTTCTGTTAAGCTTAATAGGACAAAATAGAGAGATCTCCAAAGATTCAAAAACGAATTCGATGCAAATATTGGCAACCCAGTGTTAAAAATTGCCGACTAATCGAAACATCCATACATTCACTAAAGATCCGTGATTTACCTCTAAGCCAACCTGAAGGTACTCTGCCTTCGAAAATACAAGTAAATATATCCTCTAGATCCGACGACATCACCACCAAACCTTTAATCCCTTTTTGCAGATCATTTAAGGATGAAGCTATCAAATTAAGTAGTTCGTTGTATCTGAAATCCAAAAGTATTTACAAAATGTGACGTGATTTATCTTCCAAATTTAAAAAATACTGTGCTTAATACTTACCGTGATATTTCTTGTAGTAACACTACGTCTAACGGAGCCTTATTAGCCCCTATTAGTTTATCAGTACTCTCATAGTCAATAGGTTTGGGAACTTTTGATAATACATCTGCAGCTAGTTTAGAAACTTTGGATTCTTTCGAGTCTCCCGCAGTGGCTGAACTCTAAAAAACACAAAATCTTCATTATGATTTCCAATTCAATTTGATAAACAAAGTGATTTTTTGCTGAATTCATTCATCGGTGCTGTAGAGCTCTCACAGTTAGTAAGTACCTGTATCTGCAAGGACATTAAAGTTTCGAACATATTTCTTGCTTCAGATATAAGCGAGGTTATGTCGGCGTTTGGATGCTGCCCAAAAGCCTCTGGCCTATCTATAGCCGGGAGCAGGGTAATATAATCCTGGTAGGACTGTAAGGACCCATCACGGGGAATATAATAGGTACTTAAGGTGGACAATCTGGAAAACAATGGTGACACGGGTAGAAAGGACTTTAGTGCTTAATGGCCGGGTCATTAGGTAGACAAATAGATATAGAATTCACTGAATCTGCACCTCGCACTCACCTAAAATAAGCAACATTCAAAGCATCCTCGCAGAAATACTGATTGATGTAGGTGGTGAGCAGTCTCCTATCCCAATCGTCAGTTACATGACCTCCGTAACTCACCCCCGCGATGAGGTATTTTAGAGCATCCCAAGGAGTAACCTCCGTGTACTCATCTAGGTATATTTGCAGCAAGTTTTCTGACACCTGAAGCGTGATCCAAAAAGAAATTGAACCTCGATGAATGTTAAAATATATTGCATTTAGAGTCTTTTACCTCAAAATCTGAATCGTTAAAACTGTAAATGATGTTCCAGCCTAGTTGTTGGAATTTCTTTCTCTCTAATAGGATGGAGTGGAAAAAGCAGAGACCAAAAAGAAGTTTCTTGTATTTGTCTGGATGTTGGCATGCACTGAATTGTTCTTCCGTCAGGAGTTGGTAAAGACGCTTCAA
This sequence comes from Polydrusus tereticollis, assembly GCA_963920685.1. Classification (NCBI taxonomy): domain Eukaryota; kingdom Metazoa; phylum Arthropoda; class Insecta; order Coleoptera; family Curculionidae; genus Polydrusus; species Polydrusus tereticollis. The sequence continues at coordinate 143,573,813 of OY987328.1, forward strand.
ATTCGCTTTTAATCCCTGAAAAATATTTATTTTACATTTTTTCCATTAAGACAACATTTTTGACCATATATTATAACAGACCTTGGGCGGCTCAGTTGTCATTTTTATACCAGCCTGCAAAATTGAAATAGGAAATTCCGGGTGTGGACTAGAGCTAAGCCACAGTCTAAACGAATTATGAACTTTGCCGGTTTGTAGGATCTCGACGATTTTATCCAGTTTGGGCATCCAGCTGAGTGAGAGGTGACAATTGGCCAAGAAAACCCATTGACCCTCTTTTGCACCGGTTTGTAATAATCTGAAAAAAAAATGGCAAAAAAGTTTTTAGATTTGTAGATTTGTATTTTATTTTCTTTTTGATTTTATTGGATCTTATTGACTTTATTCATTCGTATTGATTTTATTCTGTAGACTTGTCCTCGGTAATTTTACTCTCGCCAAAGAGAGGGACGGCGTTTTATCTTTATTTAGTCGAAGTTTCCAGGTATTCAGCCACCCTTGGAGGATAACAATATGGAGTTGCAAACGAGAGACCACGACCCCAGGTGTCCTTGAGGTGACAGAGCAATCGCGGTGTCATCGGCAAACAGATATATAGCTCGGTTTGTGCATGATGCAATGGTATATAGCATGGAAGAGATGGGTGACCCTTGCGGGACTCCCGCTCTATTTTTGTTGATGCGTGCTCAAGTCTGTATACACCAAAATGCTGGTTGTTTCTCATTATGTGTCCCAAACATTCAATATTAAGTGTTTTTATCAAAAGTACCGACTCTTCTTCTTTGCCCAGTCTTTCCAGGAGATTCTGCTTCGTGGTTGTTGTTTTTTGACACTAATCATATATTCTGACTTGTTGAATTTAAATAAAATATAATGTTTTTATTTTACATACATTGAAGCAAATCAGCTTATTTGGTCTCATCAGTTTGGATTCTGCAACAATCGCAATCGAAATAGCATTAGAAGACAGAAATATCTACCTGTGCAACTATATTCCTTGATGTGCCTCAAGCATTCGACCGAGTGTAGCATCAGGGCCTGGAATATAAGTTAGAAAAATATTTGCCACGACAATTGAGCCCATCACTGACAGAATCAAACAGGGCAGTGTCCTTGGACTTGTTCCCTACCTGCTGTACAGTTCTTTCTAGCACACTAGGATCTAGGGGTACTCCAAAAAATACTGAAAAATCCTGTACAGCAATAATATTCCACAGAGCGAAGAAGTGCAAGAAGCGACATTTTCTAATGATACTGCTCTTTTCGCCACTGGCCTAGATATTCAATCAGCCACAAGAAAATTACCAGCAGCCTCCAAAAATGTCACCAGTTGAAAAAAAAAATTACGGATCAAGCTAAATGAGGTAAAGTCGACTCGCGTCAATTTCACCATCAAAGTACGACGAACGCTCATACCAACGAAGCTAGGTATTCGAGACCTTGGATACCGAGTTTTATTAGAACTACACACAGTTTATATGATTTAGTTTTTGCTTACTTGGTTGCTATAGGCGCCTGTCCTTGGCCCAAACTTAACGACTGAAACTTTTTATTCATTTTGGCGGATTCTGCCAACTGAATCAGACCTGACGTTGGATCGACTCCTGGTGACAGCACGAATATAAGTGGAGTTTGAGGTACGGATTCATCCAATACTGCTTTTACATCTAAAATATTAAATATTCTGTAAAAAACGTCAAATAACTCAATTGTTTATAGTCTAACTGACTGTTACTTACCAAGTACAGGTGGTTCCACAAATTGTGGTCCCAGTTGATTAACTATAAAATTCGATATACAAAAAGAGACTCTGTCTGTTCTTAGGGATCTAACAAACAACATTTTTTGGAATTCGTTGCAGACACCGTCCCATTCACCTATATGATAATTAAAAACTTAGTAAAGCTGTTGTCTTATAATTTTTCGGCTTTACCTATTAGGGGTAGTGTCTCAGGTTCAGTGTGCGTATACCAATTGTACCAGTCTCTGGTGTACTGTTCAAACGAATCTATTACACCATGGAAGCCTTGCAACTTATCTAATTCCGTAATGTTGTCCCATGCCGCTTCATTTAACCATGCTAACAAAAATATATATTTTTCTTGTCTATTAATATAAGATATTTACCGTTTTCTTACCAGAACAAGGATTTTCCATTTGGTTTTCTCTATCTAGCACAACACCGCCTTTCAGGAGGAAACTATATTCGCTCGACACAATTTTACCCTGTGCGCTTAGGATTTTTATGCACATGTGGAACGAGAACAACAATTTGTGCTTCTCAAAAAGTGCCCGACAAGTATTTCTAGAAATATACAAAATATATTGAAAAAATAGTTTATACTTTCCGTGGAGTCAAAGTAATGTAAATAAAGCAATGCAGTCTTCCTCCACAATATAATAAGTGTAAAAACAAATAAATAGTCCCCTACATGTTTCAAACGCTTAAGCGTTCACCCTCAGGGGATACTGAAAAGGATTGTACAAAGCTAGGAACGACCAGTAAATATAAAGTAAAATTTGAAGAAGTAGTCCATACTTGCAGTGGAGTGTAATTAAAACAACACTTCTCTTCCTCCACAAATAATATATATTTTTGAAAAATTTTAACGATTGTCCCTACATGTTTCGACTATATATACAGTCATCTTCGGGGGAGCTAAAAGAAATGTGTGAGAATATAAAGACAATAACAGGCAGCATAAGAGACTTACCTATATCGAGTGTAAAATTGGATCCAATAGTTGTCTCAAATTAATGAGTACAACATTTTATATCATAGCAAGTGAAATTTGTGTAGTTGACAACCAGATGATTATGTTACAATGACCCCTAACTACCCAAGCAACAATCCGACGTTGTTACAACGTTGTTGTAAGCGACCACGGTGTTGGTATACAACGTCGGTCCGTCGACGCTAGGACCCACTTTTGCACCAATGTGGTCAATCAAATATGGGTTGGTACGACGTCGGATCCAACTTGATAGTTCACTTATCGTAACCAAATTTGGAGTCGAGTTGACGTTGGCCATATTCGCTATTTCCGACAGATCTAGTCGACGGAAGTCGGGTGTGCTACATTTTTCTGTACTAAAGTTTTGATGGTATTTCTTCAGTAAAGTTGAGTGTTGTTTCAACTACACAAATTTCACTTGCTTGATATAAAATGTTGTACTCATTAATTTGAGACAACTATTGGATCCAATTTTACACTCGATATAGGTAAGTCTCTTATGGTGCCTGTTATTGTCTTTATATTCTCACACATTCCTTTTAGTTCCCCTGAAAATGACTGTATATATAGTCGAAACATGTAGGGACAATCGTTAAAATTTTTCAAAAATATATATTATTTGTGAAGGAAGACAGAAGTGTTGTTTTAATTTATAAAGTAAAAGTTTAAGTGGGACTTACCTAACATCGAGTTGACAGTTATAAATGGGACTTACCTAACATCCAGTTGAATAAAACTATCGACTCGATGTTAGGTAAGTCCCACTTAAACTTTTACTTTATATTTACTGGTCGTTCCTAACTTTGTACTATCCTCTTTAGTATCCCCTGAGGATGAACGCTTTTTGAAACATATAGGGAACTATTTATTTATTTTTACACTTATTAAATTGTGTACCTGTATAATAATTGAGATTATGAGGGCAAGGAAGAGATGAGAGAGAAAAATAAATTATGTCACACAAAAAATAGCGAGTTGAGGAAAATGATAAAAGCAGAAAAATACTTTCTGGGAATAATAATACATCCCAGTATAAAATTTAATAGTAAGGGTTAATATAGGAAGGGCACAGTCAACAGAATCACAAATCTAATAAAGATATCAACGATTTAACTTTAACGACCTGATTGAAAAAAAAAACACTATAATCAACCATATTATCATGGAGGAAACAGACCACGCAGTTTGTTTACAGAAAATCCTGCGGCATTTTCACTCTATTTAACTTATTACTGGTGGTATTGCGTCCTCTCTTAAAAGCGGCTGTTTGTTATAACTAAAGGGCGGAATATATGCCAAGTGCATTTTTTTTTAACTGTATATACAACTACTTAAAAGAAAAATAATTACTTAATTGAAAAATATTTAGTTAGTAATAAATGCCTTTTATACAATTTCAGGTTAAAAAAAATTGTTTTCTTTTATTTTTCTTTGTTATTCTTTTGCATTTTTTTTTAAATAAACATCTTTTTTTAGAACCCAGTGTGTTTCTTTACCCTATTTTACTATAATAAATTAAGAAATATTGCATAGCAGTATGCATATTTGGTCAAAAAAATGCATATAACTGCATATTTTAAAGACAAGCAAGGCATATATATATGCGCATATTTTGGCTGAATTTAAGTGCATATATTCCGCCCTTTAGTTATAACCATTGGCCAAACCCGTATATTCCATAATAGATAATACAAACTATATAATTATAGAAAAATTCGAAGGAATATGTTTTCACTCACTTGTATACAGCAAATGTGTGATACTCATTCAAATAATTTATTCTGTCTTGCAAAACTTGCGACTTTGTACTTTTTATGATGGACTTAGTAAATAAAAATATATAAGCATCCAAAGCAAATTGGTACATGGGATCTATTTTTCCCATGTCGTTCAAGACAAAGAACAAGATGGCGGCTCTTTTTGCGCACGGTCTATAACCCTAAAAACAAATATAGATCATCTTACTTGAAGAAACATATGCTAAAAGCAGTCTCGAAGGGCCTCACCTCTCTTGCCAAGTCAATTTGTACTTCCGTCTTTTCTGATATCTCCAAACTTTGTTTCACCCCTTCAGATGTAGCCTTTGACGTTTGCAGGGTATTGAATAATTCCGCGTCTTCCAGCAACGATCCTCGTGCTTCGTTTAACAATCGAAGTAACTCGCTTTCTAGGTCCATTAAAGTTCTTTTACCTAAAGATAAGAAAAAGCTTTTGAACTAATGTGATCCTCGAACTAAACCAAGGATATTACACCACCTTGTCCCACTTGGCAATTTATTTAATTTCTTCTACAAATGTTTTGTACCTGTAGCTATATTCATAACCAATGTGTCCTTTTGTTCTTCTAATTGAGGCTTTTCCTTTCTGACCACGATTCCCAAAAGTTGGGCTTCTAATCCTTGCTCTTTGACAGCAAAATTTACTAAGGTCGTTTTGGTGGATACCTCCGGGGCATAGTGCGGATTTGTCAATTTGGTTGTAATGAAAAACTTAAAATTTTCGTGGTAAGTAACATATGTATCGTCCAGCTAAAAAAATATTTTTTTTAGTAAACAAATCAATTAGAACCATATACGTTTTACCTTTATCATTAGTTGACCTCCTTGTTTTACAACAGCTTTGGCCAGAATGGGGCTAATAGAAGGATCAATGTGTTCCAGAATGTTCTGAAGCAATACGGGGTAACCATTCTGAACAGCTTTCTGTACGACTGACATGAAGTTTGGCATACCAAAATCTATGACCTAATTTATAAAAAACAGTCGTACTAATCTTAATTCTTACAGGCAGTATCGGAAAATTTCACCTGTAAATTATTTTTCGACTCCATAGCCTTTATCCATTTTTGAGCTTGACATTGTGGGTCTATAACCAACGGCCATCTTGTTCCTGTGGTTACAATAATTCCGTTTTCAGTACTAAAGTTATCAGCCGGCAAACCTTGGATGTTCCACTCTCTAATTGTTGTAGGATCGCTTAGAAATAGTATAACGTTGAAGTCTATGGACGTCGGAATGTCCTGAGCTACCATCTACAGATTTTAAATTGTTAATTAATAATTTAAGGATAATGTCTTTTATATAATCTGTTTAAATAATTAGTTCAACATTAGCTCTGGGGCGTGTTTATGTTAAAGCTGCTATAAACTATAAGAGCAGCGATATTAGCGTTAATACATGTAAGCAAGTCTCACTCGTGTCATAGCTCCATCATAAGAACTTTGGTAACTTACCTCCTTTTGCCACATTATTACCAACTTTTCCCTGTAAGAACTGACAAAGGGTCCCAAGTACGACACAAAAGCAGTGGCCAATAGACAGTCTCCTGGTAAGAACACGTATTTTGCATCCAGCTCCTTTACTGTTTCTTCCCATCTCATTCTTTCACCAGCGAGACACTCCACCAGGGTGGCTGCTCGTTCCAACTTTAGTTTTAAAAGTTCTGCCTAGGGAGACACAAAGAAACATAATTTTGGGGATTTATTGCAAATATTAAATTATACTTTTCTGTTAAGTTCCTCCTTTTGTTCTAACTTTTCTTCATATTCTTTCTGCAACTTTTGTAGATACATGTTTAATTCTGCTAGTTTAGCCTGGGCTTCAGCTAGCATTGCTTGTTTTTCTTTTAAGGAGTCCAGTGCTTCATCTAGTTTTGCTTTCTTTGGGCCTACCACTCTAAAACATTGGACAAAAAGTTATTTATTTAATATATGTTTTCATAATTTTTCCTTACTTCCAAACTTTAGCGTATTTCTCTATGGCGATGACCCACTGGCACAACGACTTGGCCGCCAAAGAAACTATTCCCACTTTTTCTGGGATGAATTCTTCGTTCATAGTGTAGTTTGCTATTTTCTTTAACGTTTTCTCCGATATGTGGTTTTTGTCAAACTCTTTCAGGTCTTTTAGAAAGTTAATTTCCCCAAGAAGTCTTTTGGCTTCTGCCCAGCTTGGTTCAACCTTAAATATTAACGAATTCAAACTCGATCCTTTTTCTAAGCATAATGAGAAATGTCTTACCCCTTTAAGTATATTAATGGCTTCCATGACCATTTTTACCTTTTGAGGTGGAGTGCCGTAGCTCTTCATTTCGCTTATGTCTTTCTTACTTAGGGAATCCAAGGCCCTCATAGCTTCTTCCAGAGCGGGCATCGCTTCGTCCAAGTCTGATTGCGCTAGGTCCGCTAGTCTCTTGCACTGGACCTCCTCCTCGCCGATTTTGATACTCTTTTTTGCTACTTCTTTCTGAAATATTCATCATGAATTATTAGTATGTTTTCAACCAATTTTCGAGCTCTAGGCCAAATGTGAAAAAAATACCGAGTAATCAGCTATTCTTTTACCTGCTGTTCATCTGCTTCTTTTCTTTGCGCAACAATAATAACCAAATATTCATCGCATTGCAGTTGAAATTCGGCAACTTTAACTTGCGCCTCTTCTAGTTCCACTGACATTGTCGTCACTTTTGCTTTAGTATCGTCTATCTTCCAAAGGCCGTTTCTTAATTTGTTAGCTTGGGCAGAAACTGCGCCTCTTTTATTCGCCAACATTCTAAAACATATAGAATAAATACAATAATTTAACAGTCAATGTTGGCCATTATTTATTTCTTACTTTTTATAACCAGAAACTAGCTCCAAGTAGTTCGTAGGTGTAACATAGTTATATCTTTTCATTTCGTTTAACATTAGTTTCGAGTATTGCACTACAGAATCGTGAATCGTTGCAAACGCCTCTGATGTTGCTCGCAACATTTTGTTCTGAGTTGACATTACTAGAGATTCCCTCCTTACTTTCTAAAATGTATAAATTTTAAGACTAAATGATAAATAAAAGACACAACTTTAAAAGTCTTAGACCCCTGTATAAACTACAATTCGACTGTGTTCAATTATCTTTGTTGTTAGGGTAGAAAAGTTCAGTCGCGTCTTGACATTGAAGCAATCAAACTGTTAATAATATCTTGATAAATATTGTTCCGGTCCTTTAACGCCGCCGCCACTCTGCGACTTATACTTCCACAGTTCTTGGTGAGTCAATGCGATTGCGAATTGCTCTGGTTAAGCCTGTCCAGAGATATAAGAAAGTTACACTTTGCCTTTGAATGGGATTATCCAAGGGTGGCCATAAACAAAAAATAAATGAATGAATAAATGCAGGTAAATTATGATCCGTACTTAAAAATGTCTTAAAGTAAACTGCAAATCCGGAAGACGTAATTTCATTATTAAAGTAATGGCTTGGTGATTTTAAACCGATTTTTACCTGAATCAAAATGAGAGGGTTAATCCCATAAAAGAAATTATGTTCTAAAGACTGTATGTATAGCCACTCTAGTTAGTTTTAAGCTTAGTAATTATTCTTACTTCGTGTGTAATACAGCGTTTGTTTGATCGTGTGTGAGTTATGGAAAATATGTGCGAGTCCAATGTATCTCAGGAGATAACCCCGTCGAAAAGCAGAAAACACTTTTCTGTGGAAACTAAGGAAGTTATAAACAATGTTTATTTAACTCTCATTGAACGTACGGTCAGCAAGCAAGCAGCGTTAGAAGAAACGGTCACATTAACAAAGATTCCAACATCAACTGTATGGAAAATTGTGAATAATCCCATTTTAGCGAGGAAATACGGCGTAAAAGTTACGACAATGGCAGATTTCAGTTGGTGCCAAACATGTAACAGAATTTGCCCAACTTTGTGAAGGGATGGTAAAAACTTCAGTTTCTATAAGCTCAAGTACACTGTAGTTATGTTTGATGGGATTAAATATACAATGGTATGGTGGAAGCCTTAAAACTGTATGCCCTAGATTTTTTGCATAATTATCACAGAAGTATTCCTTTTGTAGTTTTAAACTTTATATAGTCTTCCTGAAAATAAATGTCATTATCATACATGTAGTTTTGGATTGTTACTTTTGTGTCATTTGAGGAGGAAGTCTTAATCAACTGCCTACTATGGTAGCTTGCATTGTCCATTACAATTACGCTATTCGGAGGTATATTTGGAATTAGCTTGGAATCTTCAAATAAATCAGCAGTAGTGTCCTCATGGTAATCCAGAGAAGAATCTTTAATGTTTTTTGCAGACAGAGAAAGTCCATTTGGAATCCATTGGTCTTCACATCCAGCATGCAAAATCGTAATTCGTTTATCTCTTTTTGATGGCGAACTTGTTTTACACTTGCCGCTTGAGTCAACCCAACCCTTTTCAATGGTCATATATCATATGTGTCGAACCAGGTTTCATCCAGGTAAATAATCCGCCTTTGCTGATCTCTGTAAATCCTAATTTTGTTGTAGATATTCGGATCGCCATTCCCGAATTCTACTGGATTCCACTAAAACTTGTCATTTGTTAATTTTTAAATCATTTCACATTTAACGCCGGTTTCATCTTTTTCAAACCTCTTAATTAAATTATCTAATGTAGGCACGCTTTGTTCCTCGTATAACTTGTAAATTTTACGCCGTATTATATCTTGATCACTTCCATCACCTTCGAGATCAGATTAGGAATAAATATGTGGCAATGAAAATGCAATATTGACAATACAACAGAATACTGTAAAATGGATATTTTTGAAAAGGTTGATAACAAAACCTCTGGTTTAAACCACAAACTAATTTTCAAAATACCTACATATTGAAAAAGTCGCCCTTACCAAGTCCATTCCAGTAATAGTTTCACTGAAATTAACATCAGCTATAAATTTGTGAGCTACTTCTAAAAGTGCCTCTTTCGGCCACTCATGAAACCAGTCTATAGTGCTGCAGTTGACCAAAGCTGGATATTGTCTAAAAATTTTGTTATTATTGAAAAAATCGATTTTTTGAAAAGACGCTTAAATTGACAGTAATGCCATGTGCAAACAGTGGCGTATTTAGGGGAGGGTTAATAGTAGAGAAACTCAAAATCACAATTCATTTGTAATAAATAACATGAACATATATACCCTCAAAAATGTACTGTTTAAAATACAAATATTGGCGTTTATATTTAAATATTTTTCTACGTTTTTTCGGGTTGGGCTATTGAAACACAGAATTTCTAAGTTTTGATAGTCAGCAGACCCCCTCTGTGTCACAATTCTAGATACGCCACTGTGTGCAAATATGTTGACTATGATTATTATATGCGTCTACAATGGCAAATTCATTGTCAGTTTGGAAAAAAATTATTTTCTGTAGAAAAGATGTATAATTTTTGGCATTTAAGTTGTAAAAAAAAAGTAGTTTTTAAAAGTATGTCATTTCGCAACCTATAACATTGTAACTCATTTACGAAAAGTAATCTTTTTTACCTTTACTTTCATTTTCAAACGTACCAGTGCTAAAATAAGTTAGTTCGAAAACAACATTTTTATTAAGAAACCAAGTAACTTTGCTACTTCCCACTCCAGGTTTTGCAACTTCTTGAACGTCGAAAGGCGGAAAAGGCACAAAATTAAGAAATAAAAGTGGATATTTTAGCACATATTTGTTGACATATACTCTTTCTTTTCCATAGTAACCCTTATATAACGATTGTTGTATTGGTATCTTTATAGAATAAAAAAATATGCATTTGATATTATTTTAATCTAAATGGAAATAAAACGTAACAAAAAAATGTTCTTTTTCTAATGACTGAATTACAAAACACGATGCAAAACAGCTAGTTTTCTGCACACACTGTATTATGTTGTGGAAAAAACACGCTCATTTTGCAACTTCCAATTTGTGTACAAGATAGAGAAAAACGAATTGAACGATTTGACTTTAATACAGCTTATTTTTAAGGCAATTTATTCTCTTCTATTTGCACGTAAAGAAACTTTTATTCCGCCCACAAGATACAAGCTAAAGTTTTTCTATAAAATTTAAAATCCAGTTTATCCACTTGCAAAACTAACGGCCCTTTAACCTCGACGTCTCGATCAAGCCGTTGAGGAATAACATTAACTTTATAAACAATAAAAATTAGATGTAAAAGAAAGAAATTTGTCCCTTTTCTTTTCGTCAGACCCAATCTTTGGACGCGTTTCGCCGTATTACGGCTCATCGGCAAGGCTATAGACTCTGACGAAAAGGAAAAGGGACCTTATATGCATTGGGTGGATAGCTCGAATGCCACGTCTCGCATATGTAATAAAATTTAGGATAAATATCTTGTTAATACAAAGATCAACTTGGAAAATGTGAGCAAAATATTATGGTAACGGAAAGAAAATATGTTTAATATAAAAAAATTCTCTTCATACACCAAAACTAATGTGCAAAATCGTACTTTGTGCAAGGCTGTAGAAAAACGTTTTTTGGTCTTCCAACCCAGGTTCCCCCTTTAAGCCAAAACAACATCAATTTTTGATCCCTTATTACCTTAATCTATTCCTAAAATCATCTCCGATAGGACTCATGCACAGAATAATATGCAAATTTACTCGCACTCGTTGTATCAACAGCTCGTAGATGGCTTCATTGGTTATTAATATTCCTGCTTTTGTAGCTGCGCTTTCCAATCCAATTTTGACCTAAAAATTTACTTTACATGTTTATTACTTTTTATATGTTATTGTCCTTTGCCTAAATTATCCTTTTATATACTATTCTACTAATAGTTGCTTTCGAATTAAGAAATGTATAAGAACTAAAATTTATAAAACTGCAAGATCTGACCAATATGATGTATAGTCCGCCTTACGAGTCTCTGGCTATGACGGCTGAGAAGACAGGGTGCTAGAAGGCGTAAAAATGTCAGGTTAGTTAAAAAACATGATTATTTGATGCATGTAAATAACTCTAAGGAGATTAAGCAAACTTAAAAAATTTAGTCAACATTGGCAAATACTTCCTAGTTTGACTATGGATAACACTGCCTTTTATATGTGTATTAATTTTACAAACATAATTATGTTTAAATATAATTATTAATTATTAATTAAATAATATAATTCTAAACTCCGCCAATGCCTGTAAAATTTCTGAATGATGACAAGCACCTTCCAACAAATTCAATACTATATTCGATATAAAGAGACAAGACCAGTATTAAGGCACAGGTGATAATTTGTGGCCCAGAAATCGGCGCTTTATTAGCCGTGGGTTGCCCAATTTACCAAAATAAATGATCAATTAATATTTGTTAAATATTATCTTCACCGCTTTAAGAATATATTCGCAATGTAAGGGGAAAATAAACGGGATATATGTTACAGGGTATATACATTATACGCCTAATTGTTTTATGAGCGAAATGCAATGACGTATAAATATACAGGGTGTCTCATTTAAAAAACAACAACTTTACTTTATTTTTCAAAAATGAGTATATTTAGGAAAAAAACTCTGCGTCACTGAAGTGCTCAAAAAGCGAGAGTTTTCAAAATTACCGTGTAGTTGAAAAATAAAGAAATCTATGAAAATTCTGTACAGGATATCTTTGATTCGCAAAAGAGTAGTCACATAGCGTGCAAACCACAACCTTCTATCTTTACTAATAACTGAGATAACCCGCAAATACATCAAAATCCGGACACCCTGTACATTACAGGATACATTGAAACATACTTTTTACCAAGAATAATCCCATGTTTCAGATATCTCCGTAGATATTTTAGAATCTTCACTGAGCTGATATAATTTAATTTAATAAGAACCCTGAACTGGAAGTTTCTCGATACCATAGACTTTTAAATATAATGACAATGAATTTAAAAATCTATGATCGATACAGTGGAAGGGAGGTTTGAAAATCCCATGACCCTAATAAAAAAATGCACTATAATATATAATTACATCTTCAAATTCATCCGGCTTATACAGATTGGGCACCTCGCCACTGCTCAACATGTTATTGATAATCTCCAAAAAACTTTCATCCATAACTTGGGTGTCGTTAAACAAGAACGACGTAGCTTTATTTGCTACCCCAGTCAAATTGTACAAATGTTTCAGATCTTCCTTGAACTCCACCGTCTTGTAATTTCGTGTTACTGAGATCTGGTAGGTGTTGTATTCACAAATGTAAGAGGCTATGCGGGAGAGGGATTGACGGCCACTGCCACCTTTAAAAAAGTATCTTGAGCAAATTTCACAAGATTTTTGTTTGGCAAATGTTTACCTATTCCTACTAATAACATATTGCCTCTTGGTTGCGAAATGACCCTAACAATCCTGCAAATATGTTCCAATGCGTCTTTGAATAGCACCAAGTCCATTGAGATCATGCCTGGTGAAACGTTATATTCGTCCATTTGAGTTACTACGAATGTTCTTAATGCTGTTAGCTCAGTATATTCCTACAATTAATATTTGACATCCGTGTACATGTAACAATTAGTTTTGTAAAGATATTTTTATACAATGTATTGGCCAAGTGCTAAATAAAGGATTATTATTGTTATTATTTTATTTACCGATAACAACCTAATTTTTTTTAATACCTCATAGACCTTCCAAGGATTTACAAAATCGGCATAAATAGGAATTTCTCTACCAGGACAAAGACTGTGTAAAGTAATGTCGAAATGTTTGCCTAATTGTTCGTTCATTTGATTATTAAACCATTCTTGATCACTGAAATAAAGAAATATCTGTAAAGTTATGCTTTAAAATAATTTATTTATTACAAACTATGACTCGTATTCTATTATAAGCAGATAGTTGAACTGGAGCTCTAAATACAGAGGATTGTGCTAAGATAAAATACGTCAAAATAGCAACCCTCCATGGTGAATTTTAAACCTATTTAGATTAAAATCACAATTTATAGAAGGAGAAAGGTTAATGTGGTATGTATGCTCCATTCCACAATAATTCGTTGATTTCCCGACCGCAATAAAATTTAAACCCAGCCATAAATAAGTGCCTTTTGAAAGGGTACAGGTCATGATTACCTACTGATTTCAATAGTTTAGGTTAGCTATTTTCAACAAAACAACAAATTTAAAATAATGGGTAAGTATCTTTATTTTAATCATGTAATTAAATAGGTATTAATATTTATACAAAAATACTAATCTACAATATTATAATATCATCTATGCCTAAACTAATATAGTGACGATAGTGATAGTGAAACAGAGCTAAATATAGAGTAGGTTAAGTTAAATATTGTATTATTATAATATTGTAGATTAGTATTTTTGTATAAATATTAATACCTATTTAATTACATGATTAAAATAAAGATACTTACCCATTATTTTAAATTTGTTGTTTTGTTGAAAATAGCTAACCTAAACTATTGAAATTAGTAGGTAATCAGGGCCTGTATCCTTTCAAAAGGTCCGGTGCCTACACAATATATATTTGTCAGGCAAGTTATTTATGGTTGGGATTACGACTGAGGGTTGTCATTTAAATTTTATTGCGGTCGAGAAATCAACGAATTATTGTGGAATGAAGCATACAGAGAAGTATTTAGTTACTTCAAAAGAACAAATACTTCCTTGCAGTGGCGTAACCAGTATTTTGGGGCGGGGAGGGGGGGGGGGGGCGCATCGCCATCGCCCGCCCTGTGGCTACGCCACTGCTTTCTTGTAAAAGTATTTTAGGGTATAATAATATATCTAGATGTAACTATAGTGGATACTCAAAGTAGCTTAGACACTCCAATGCACACAGTAGATGCTCGGTTATATGAAGTATCCAATAGAGTGAACAGTAGAAATTCATTTAGTTTAATGATGTTCTTTAGGGTGTTTTTTTTGCTGTTAAAGACGAAATTTCGTATTTAGAAGAACAAATTTGCAGAAAAGCATGGAAGCGAGAAACTGCCGATAACATATTACAAGATACTTTTGTAAACTATAGATCGTTTTCGAAAATACAAACATCCTTTTGATTACAAGAACAATTTCGTTTTATGGACATATCTTTCTTTGTAAGTTACTGATGACTCTGTAATCGTTGAACAATTACTTTCAATATGTAAGTATGTAAGAAAAAATCATCATATTCGTGATCAGCAACCTCAAATTAGACTATAAAACAAAACTTAGCCAAAAATTCGCTGTTTTCACTAATCCAGTATCCACAATTACAGTATTTTTATACCTTTAACATATGTATAAAGAAAAGTAACAAAAAGTGACAATTTCCTTTCTTGTTTTTGTGCCTAATGCTACAGCTAGTGAGCGAAGTAAGATCGCCAAGAATGCCAACCTAATTACAATATTAGAAGAGAAGACGAAGAATAGCCAAAATAATTGATGAAGTACTTAGAAATCAAAAGGTAAGAAGCCTAACTTACCAAATTCCACATAAACCCTCAAATGGCTATTCGGATATTAATTGGTGTAAACATGTTAGAAGACCTAATAGAAGTAAATGGATGGCTAAAGTGAACATTGGAAAGACGGAGGAGAGGTAGGCCACGAAGATTAAGAGACGAAGTAGACGAGGCCTTGGAAGAAGGAGTAAGTAGAACTGTTAACACCCTATTTATATTATACATGGCGTTTATTAAACATATGGTAAAATGAAGGGGTTACTCTCTGGACCATTCTAAGAATATTTTGTCCTTTGATGATTTTTGAAAAGCCGTTTGTTACGAAGATACAGGGCGAAAAAATATGTCGACAATAACAACACCTTATTATCAAAAATTACATGTAAATTTTCTTAATCTACAAGAACTGTTGAAAATTACTACCTTTAGCTAGAATGCAAGAATCCAATCTTCTCCTCATTGACAGCCGAACTCTTTCAAAAACACCAGGGTCGTTTCTTATTGAGTTACACCCAGTAATTATCCGATTTATTAGGTCTTCCACATTTTCCAGTATAAACTAATAACTTTAGATGACCCAATAGGAAATAATCTAGGCGGTTTAAGTCCGGGGATCGAGCAGGCCATGATTGGGGTCTACCTCGACCAATCCAGAGATCTCTGTATGTTACTGTTAAAGATTCATGAGCAACCGCACTAAATTGCGCTGCTGCACCATCGTGCATAAACCACATTGCATTGCTTGTTGCCAATGGTACATCATCCAGAAACTGAGGTAGTTTGTTCCAAAAAGTTGCGATACACCTAGCCGGTAAGTCTTTCTGGTAGAAATACCGGTCCAATTAGCTAGTCACCCACAATTCCAACCCAAACGTTCAACGAGAACTGTTATTGAAAACGATCTTCAAGTACCTCATGTGAATTTTCTTCGGCCCAGACATGGTTGTTGTAAAAATTCCTATTTGAATTTCTTGAGAAATTCGATTCATCGGTATAAAGAATAGTCAAAAGATTTGAACCAATGTGTTCAAAAACCATTGACAGAATGCAATCCATGGAGAAATATCAGCAGAAAGAAGTGCATGAACGCGTTGTATGTGGTATAAGTAAAACAAATAGTCACTAAGGATTTTCCAAACAGTTATATTACTTACATTCAAAGTATTTGCAATCTTTCGAGTAAAAGTACCTGGACCTTCCTCTATCATATTGTACTGTCATTGGCCTTCCTGGTCCCCCACTTCGACTGTAATATGGTACGAAGACACCCTGTATAATAACACAATAAATTAAGCATAATTTAATAATAGTAAAGTAAACTACGAATCAGCATACAATCAACTTGCTGGCTCCTACTATTTCATAAAAGTACAACAATAAATTGTAAGTTGAACGAACAGAGAATATACAGAGTTCAGTAGCAAAAGATGGATTTTATTACTGATTAGTTAGAACAGACCCTAAATTATTACATGGCGATCCTACCAGCGGAAATTGTTGTTAAGATGGAATAAGAAGAATACAACTATAAAATGGGCATCTGTTAGTTAGATTGATGGGTTTGATCATTTTGGTAACCATATTCACGGTTAAGAAGCATTCCCAGAAGGCACTGAGAAGAGCTATGAGCGTGAAATCTATAAAAATGAAGCAAGCAAATCAAGAAATAATGTTACCGAAGTGGAGGACCAAGTGTAAAAATGTTTAGGTTTTTTTTAGCAAACAAAAATGACAATGGAAATGGAAAATTATTATGGTAGACACGAAATGAAATGGACAATTAAAAAAAACGACTCAATGTGCCTGTTTCATGAAGACGTTGATAAATGCTTTCATCAATCAGGAACATTACGGTCAGAACATTTTTCTATGTACAACCGCCTAGCTTGTAATGAATTGCCATTAGCAAGTCCGTAAATAAAATGCATGTCAGTCATCTCGGCGTTCGTATAGTGATTCATGATAGAGGACTTCACTAACAAAACTTTAACTATTAAAGACAGAAAATACGTACTACGCCATACTGCTTTTATTTCGACAATATTAATCATTTGAAAAATATAAAAATTGGTTTTGCCGAAAATTTTTCTAGTCTTGAATCTTCGAAACAAAGCGGCTTTTTAAATTATCGAATGACAAAATATTCTTAGAATAGTCTAGAGAATACCCACAAGCAATACCATAAGAGCTCAGATTTAGCCGGATATTTTTTATGCTTGGTATTGAACACTTACTTTCATTTTTATCGGACAGATCAAGTTAAATTTTCTGAAAGTAAGTATGAGATAGCAAGCATAAAAAATATCAGGCTCATAATCTGAGCTCGAATGGTATTTAGTAAGGCAATTCCACGAGTAGGAATGGAATTTTCTATTTCGTTATTTATTTCCTTTTCGTCAATTGTCCCAAACCGCTGCATGTTAAAATAGCTATTTTCCTAACAAGTGCAGAAAATCGATTTTTCCGCACGCAAATGCCGTTGACAGCACGACGCGTAGCGGAGTGGTGTCAAGCATTTAAGTGCGGAAAAATAGGTTTCTGCACGTGTTAGGAACAATAGTTTTTCTACTAGCGTGAGGAAACAAATTGAAAATAATTTAAAAAACGGAGTTTTTTTTTAAATTTTTATTACAATGAACAAAATTTTACAATATTAATTTACTTATTTATATTGTAATTAATTGTAAACGTACAATTACTAGCACTATTTAAATTAATAGCAGAAGCCAGTTGGTTGCGGTTCTCCAGTAAAGATTGGGGTGCAGGAATAATTGATATTTCAGTAGGTTGCAGCTCGTTTTCTGAGTCCTGAAGCCCATCAGTTTGTTCATGTTGTGTACTTGTTGCTGGATGGGAGTAAGAAAGGGCTACACAGCTGCTGGTGGAAGCACTGGCTGGGGTTGATTTCAATATTTTACTTGCTAGTAGTTTTTTATTTTCCAAGGTTTCGTTTAGATAACCTTCGGCGACTTTTGTGGATTGCCACCCCCCATGACGCTTCAGGTTGGTTATGCCCACTCCGGCATTTGCAAGGGCAGTGGCAGAAGACCTTCTATAACAGTGGCCAGTGTACTCTTCTGGATTCGGCAATCGTAAATAGGCTGCTACCTCAGATGGCATTTTTCCAAATTTATTTATGCCAACGCATTGGATGGTACATTCCCCTTTGCGATATTGTACGAAAAAACGTTGGTGTGAAGTATTTTTTGGTCTAAGTGATACATATTTTCTTATCAACGCCAAGTTTTTCTCCCCAGTGACCACAAAACTTCGGCTTGTGTGCGTTTTATTGTCGGCTATTTTCACTAAAACGAAACATTTTTCCAGCTGTACGTTTTCAAACAACAAATTTGTCAATTCTTCCCGTCTGCACGCCCCTGCTAGGCCAAAAATTGTTGCCACTTTAATTAGGAGGTATGTGTCATCAGGAGCGCTGTCTATAAATTTTTCCATGTCACTTGTGGTTAAAATTTTCGACTTTTTTGGTCTGAAGCCAACCATTTTTTTCTTGAGAAAAGAAATTAACTTAAAATGCATACCAATATCCACATTTTTTTTCAGCTTGAGCATAGTTTTCAACATTGAGTATCTTGACCAGAGTGTGGACGGCTGGTACGATTTCGATAATTCGTAAAAGTAGGCCAAAAAAACTTCTTCTCTTTCAAAATTCACATTTTTCTTCTCCTTACTCCATTTGCAAAAAAGGGTGTATTCTTTTTCATACCGTTTTCTTGATTTTTCTGGCAATAAATCTTCTTTGAGATTTTCAGCCGCCAAAAGAATCTCCTCCGGTACTTCTTCTATAAAATTTTCGTTCATCTCTTCATCGGAAATCATTTTGCGTGCCGAAGAATTCAGCAAAACTCCAGTAGAAAAACTGATAAACTAGTTTAAATTTATAATATTCTGTTGACAGTGACATACAAATCAACAACTGGTTATATACACCATAGCAACTAAGATATTTCAAAGGTAATATGATGAACAGTGACTTCAAATCGTACAGCATTTAATTTAATTAAATTTAATTTCAAAATATAACAGTGCGGAAAAATCTTTGCCGCACGGTGCGGAAAAGTGGATTTTCCGCACTAAAACATGTGCGGAAAATGCGTTTTTCCGCACGCTAGTAGAAAAAATACTTTTTTATTTAAAAATCGACTTTAAAATAGCTTAAACAATTATTTAGTATTTGTGACAATTGCCTGACAGATGATTTAATAAGTAGTTTAAAATGCAATTGTTACCACGGTAACGATTGGAGGAGCAGAAAATATATCCGATTTTTTTATCCAGTTACATTTCCTCTTCCTTCCTTTTTATCCGACAGCAAACTACGATTTTTGACATTTTAAATGGGACTATTTATATATGAGTGGAATTGCCCCTTCAATTTTTGCCGAATATTTAATAATAAACACCCTGTATATATTAAGTCGCCTTATTTGGACTAACCAATTTTATTCATTCTTTTACGTCATAAATTTTAATGACGTTCAGTTCAACTATCTTCTTAGAAGAGAATACAGTCTTCAATTTTAACAACTTATTAAATTATTTTACTGTTCGTCGATGAGTCTGTCGTAAAACACTCTGTAGCATTCGTGGATCCACAATTTCAGCAACGAAGCCTTGTCGTTCTGATAGTCCTTGTGACTTCTCAAAAGTCCTTGGAAAATTTTCGAAATGTCCCTTAAATTGAAGAGATAGTGGATCTTTGTGGGCGTAGGTAGCATTTTCGATATTACATGTTTGTATAGATCTATAAAAAAGTTAATGCTGTTCCTTACTTTTGTAACAAAGAACGTTTACAATTTTCGGTGATGTCCCTACTAAAGAATATTTACTAGATACTAAAAAAAGTAATTCCTATCATCGACTACATAGTTTATTTACCAGCAAATTTGCAAGAGAACGTGCCAAAAAACTCCACAAGACGTACTAGTTCACTCAAAGTAAATAATGCTTGGTAAACGTAACAAAGAAGTACCAAAAAAAAATTCATAACACATTTATAATAAAATCGTAGTATGATCAATTGTAAAAATTCTTTGCTACTTTCCCTATTTTCGCCCTACCCTTCCTCGAAACTTACCTATTGTGGTGTCGGTAATAGCTTTCCCTACCAGTTTCACGCCTTCGTCAAAGTTCGTAAGGTGCTGTAGCAACATGCTGCCATAGATTCTCTCGATGGTGTCGTCATCTGGGAACGTCATATTAATTACGTTGAACCGACTCTGTAGACGGTCGGAAATAACTTGTCTACCACCACCTGGGGGACCCATGGCGGCCAACACGTGCATATTCTATAATAAATATAATTATTATAACTGGCATTTTATTAAAATTTCTATTAGAAATTTCTGGTATTGTATCTCTAAGAGCAAGACTGAATCCATTCTCATTGCTCTATTTTGAGGAACTTATGTGGGTTCAATCAGACTCCTACGAGCAGGGTACCACAGAGCAGTGACCATGAACGAGTGAAGAATAAACTGATCTGAGCCAGTTCTTTTGGAAATTGTTCATGAGTGCCGTATTTTCATCATATCTTATGATAGACAGTAAACATGAATGGTAATTTCTTTAAATTTAATGTTAAAAGACCCCTAAATAGTTAGTTACTTTGTAGATAATTTCATAAAAAATAGATGCTTGCTTGTAAAAGTATTTTAGGTATTAGAGATACTGAATAAAAGTATCCAGATTTTGCTTGCGATACTAAAGTATCTAAAGACGCTCGGAAAGTATCTAAGATACACGAAAATATATAAGACACCCACTTTTAATGGTAACTACTTACTGCTAATATAAAATACAATTTAAGTAACTAAACTATAGTTAAATTCTCGATCATGGAAAAGTAACATAGATACTTTTAGTAACAAGATACCGTAAAGTATCTTGTTCTACATCAGCCCTGTTCCCGTAATCAGTACAGTAATAACTTTTATATGCAGCTATCTGAGCAGCTGATGGTTATCGACCGTCAACAACAATTTCCTGAGACCCGAACTATCGCGGGATGCGAGGTGGTCTCCTCTATGATATATCTTGGAGCGATGGTAAATAATACAGGCAGTTGCGAACCCGAAATTCGAAGACGCATACAACTTGCAAGAGCGGCAATGACTCAACTAACCGGGATCTGGCGTGACCGTCACATCACCATGGCAAACAAGAAGAGACTCGTTTCAACACTGGTATTTTCCATATTCCAATATGCATGTGAGACTTGGACGGTCAAAGAATCGGATAGACGGCGCATAGACGCCTTTGAAATGTGGACGTGGAGACGGCTACTTAGAATTCCATGGACGGCTCACCGCACGAACGTCTCAATCCTTAATGAAATTGAACCTAATCAACGTCTTTCAAGCACGGTTTACTCCAGAATTTTGAAATTCTTTGGTCATATCCACAGAAGCGAACACAAAATGGAACGGCTGGTGGTCCAGGGAAGACCTCAGTGTCAGCGCCGGCGCGGTAGATCTCCACAACGTTGGGCAGACATCACAAAAAAGCTTTTTAACAAACAATACACGGAGGTGGTACACATAACCAATGACCGTGATAGATGGAGAAGGGTCACTAATCAGGCTGTCCGAGCTGCTGAAGCTCAATGATGAACCACAACACATCTGTCAAGATGTAAATGACTATGATGATGATCTGAGCTATCATATAATGACTATGATTTGACACTGTTTGAAATGTTATAATAGCCTTTATTACCACACTAGTGTGTTAATAACATATTAAGGCTAAAAGTAGACATTATTTATAGGCTGTCCGAGCTGCTGAAGCTCAATGATGAACCACAACACATCTGTCAAGATGTAAATGACTATGATGATGATCTGAGCTATCATATAATGACTATGATTTGACACTGTTTGAAATGTTATAATAGCCTTTATTACCACACTAGTGTGTTAATAACATATTAAGGCTAAAAGTAGACATTATTTATAAAAAATATATTATATACAATTATACAGAGTGGCGAAAAAGTCGCGCATAATTCCTGTAACTTTTGAATTACCTAGTATACTAAAAAGTGATCTTTACGAAAGTTGTTCAGTAAATTAATCCCCACATTTCTACCTGCGTGAATTTTATCTGTCATTTCTTTTCCAAAATGAAAAACTCCCTAATTATAATTATTCCTAGCTAATATCCTCCAGTTGAGTCAAGGTGTTTTCATAACAGCGACCTAAGAGGTGTTAATTTTGAGTTTCTGCTTAATTTTTTGAATGGCAAAAAATATCTGGACCTCCTCAGGAATCACATAATTCCTTCTTGCAGAATGGTTTTGCCGGGTGTAAATAATGGCATAAACGAACAGGTATGGTTCCAGTGGAGCACCTGCGCATTATGCGACAAATGTTAAACAATACATAAGCGAACAATTATTTCCAGAACCTTGAATAGGCAGAAGAGGTGCTATTGACTGGCCAGCGCGATCCCCGGACTTAACCCCGCTCGACTTCTTTTTATGGGGGCACTTAAAGAACAAAGTCTACGTTAACCGTCCAAATGACTTAGAACCTTTAAAAGTCAGAATTAGTGCTGAAATTCCGACCATTCCAGAGGACTTCATTTTAAACGCTGTAGACAGGTTCAGGGATCGACTGGCGCTGCTCTGCTTAGCAGAAACTTATGGTCATTTTGAACACCTGATCCACTGAAAAGGTTTCACTTGTTTATTATTTCGATGTTAAGTTGTTCAATTTTGTAGGCTATTTATTTTGTTATTATAAAGTTTGTTACAATTTTAAATAAATAAAAATTTGTAATACAAAAAATTCAGAGTTCTCCCAGTAGAATCCAAATATGCAATCAAATGCAGGGTGTTCCATTTAAAAAAAGTAAGTTAGTCTCTATGGCAACCAAACCAGAAATGACAGAAAAAATTCATGTAGGTAGAAATGTGGGTAATAATTTACTGAACAACTTTCATAAAGGTCACTATTTCGTATACGAGGTAATTCAAAGATTACAGGCATGCGCGACTTTTTTGTCACTCTGTATAATATACGATAAGTATATTATTGTATCTGGCACAAGATTCGAAACAACATTGAAAGCTTCGTTCGCAATATCCGATGGCAGATCATCGCTTGAACTCGTTGTAAAATGTGCAATTTTCAGGCACAACTGTGACAATGATTGAGAGTAGCAATTTAGTGACAATCGTACCTAAGGTAATAAAAATTCTTATTACCTGTATTCTGTATTCAATTTTTAACATAGTTATCTTTATTCAAATAATCATTATAATGATAATAATAGTTATAGTTGTATATAATATTTTGTACGTAACACGAAGGATACTATATATATTATTAAAGAACTTATGTGATTACACGACTCAGGAGTAAGTGAGGGAAAAATTGTAAAAGCCACAGGCTAATAAAGTTCGTGTAATTAGGTAAGAATAACTGAAAGAAAAAAATATAATGGTTTGTAACAAGAGGGGGATGCTGGCCATTTGATTTTAACCAGTGCCATAAACTTAAACATACACAATTATACGCTTCGGCCTATGGCCTCGTCTACTAATGTACCGGGTGTTCCACCTAAGGAGGTAATCGGCTTTATCTCAGAAAGTAATAATACTAGGACTTAGGGGAAAAAATATATATCGATAAAAGCGGCCAAGAGAAATTGCTGGAAATTATTTTCAAGTTCGCAAAATGACCGCTAGGGGGCGTAAGAGAACTTTTAAAATAAAAATGCCGATTTTCTCTTGACTTTTCTTAATAAAAATATGTTAAAAATATAAGCATTGTATTCTTCATAAAATTATGCAACTTTATGTTAGGAATCGTTTTTTCTATTTTCAATAATAAAGTGGTGGGAGAAGGTCAAACTTTTTTTCTTTCAAACGCTGATATCTCTGCTTTGGATAAACCGATTTTATTCAACTTGGTCTTGAAAAAAAGCCCTTCTTTTCCTCTACACGTAGATCTATTAACTATACCATATTGATTCTGATGGTGGCCACTAGACGGCGTTTTTCCGTAATTCCTCAATGAATAAGGATTTTCTCAAAAAAATCAAATGTTATGATATGACTTTTTCATCATATTTTATTTTAGGCTTATAAAGGCTATTAAATAGTGGAATGAAAAATCCAGGTCCGTATTTAAAATAAAAAATTGATGATGGTCGCTCGAATCCGAAACGTCGGATTAAAAAACTAACCCCGTCAGCTTGTAGAGGAGGAAAAGTTACTATAAGGAACTGAAAACCGCAACGTGATATCTTTTGTTAAACCAGAGATTTAATTGATTAATTAATGTTTTAAAAAATGGCCTATTTTTCCATATTAATTATTATTATTCCTAATTTCTATAGTTTAACAAAAGATATCACGTTGCGGTTTTCAGTTCCTTAGTAGTAACTTTTCCTCCTCTACAAGCTGATGTGGTTAGTTTTTTAATCCGACGTTTCGGATTCGAGCGACCATCATCAACTTTTTTATTTTAAATACGGACCTGGATTTTTCATTCCACTATTTAATAGCCTTTATAAGCCTAAAATAAAATATGATGAAAAAGTCATATCATAATATTTGATTTTTTTGAGAAAATCCTTATTCATTGAGGAATTACGGAAAAACGCCATCTAGTGGCCACCATCAGAATCAATATGGTATAGTTAATAGATCTACGTGTAGAGGAAAAGAAGGGCTTTTTTTCAAGACCAAGTTGAATAAAATCGGTTCATCCAAAGCAGAGATATCAGCGTTTGAAAGAAAAAAAGTTTGACCTTCTCCCACCACTTTATTATTGAAAATAGAAAAAACTATTCCTAACATAAAGTTGCATAATTTTATGAAGAATACAATGCTTATATTTTTAACATATTTTTATTAAGAAAAGTCAAGAGAAAATCGGCATTTCTATTTTGAAAGTTCTCTTACGCCCCCTAGCGGTCATTTTTCGAACTTGAAAATTATTTCCAGCAATTTCTCTTGACCGCTTTTATCGATATATATTTTTTCCCAAAGTCCTAGTGTTATTACTTTCTGAGATATAGCCGATTACCTCCTTAGGTGGAACACCCGGTACATATCCTACTAATTACGTAAATAACAATTTTCTACGACCACCTACGAAAAAGCACGGTTAACCCAGAAAAAAAATGACTTATTTCACACGCGTGTTGAGAAGTAGATTTAAAAAACACTTTTCAACTCTAGTAGGTAGTAGCTATTTTTTGTAAGTTACTCACAGCTCTGTCCTTAATGCTTTCTATAGAACAGTCACAATAAACCAACATTACAAACCTCAATAAATTTTTTTGTTTGTTTCTCCCGATCGTACCAAAATCCATAATCCATCCATTGCCTGAGCAATTCCAAAGGAGGTTGTGATCCGTAAACTTCCTTGGCGGGCATATTAAGATCGTCCAAAAACGCTAGCATAGTTTTACCACCGGTTGGAGCAAAGTGACCTTTGGTGCGTTTTTCCAGACGACTTTCAATGGCCATCTAAAAAACGCGTATGTTTTCTAATGTGGATTTAAAATGGGTATGATGAGGGAAAAATAAATCAACAAAAATATACCTTTAAAACGATCGCATAATTCTGCCACCGGGGCCTTTAAATCTGAATGTACTGTGTACAAGTATTTATTTATTTCTGTCAAGTATATTGTGCCTTTGCTTCAAGAGCACGAGACTTTGTTATTACTTTGACTCAAGGACGGCATCCTCGAGTCAAAACAAAGAAATTCTTAATTTCTTGCGTTGAAAGATTTAATGAAGTTGTTCTAAGTTCATATGACTTGTTGCAAGAATCTATTTATTTGCAGCCAACGTAGAAACACCTGGACGGCTTTAGAGAGGTTTAGTGTTCCTTTATAAATAGACAACTAACTACAGGTGAAACTATGTATACCGGGTGTTGCATCGTCGAGCGGGACATAGGAAATCCCATGTAATTTTAAATGGGGTCAATTATTGGCTTCCCTAATTATTTTAGAGAAAAATTCTATTTAGGTTTATTAAAGAGCACTAAAACCCACATTCAGAAGAATAACTTTAGATATTTTTGATGAGCCCGTTTACGGGTTATCGCCGATTTCTTTTTAACTATTTCTCCTTTTTATGGCCCCGTATTTGCGGGCACCAGTCAAGGTAAAAGATGACTGTCAAATAAAGTTGTCATTTTGAAATGTGTGCTTTATTGTTATAAAAACTCGAACATCGAAAATATTAGCCATGAATTACACTTCTGAAGAAAAAATATTGATGATTAAATGGTATTATCAAGGAAATAGTTATCAAAATGTGTCAGACATGTTAGCTGCTCTGTATCCGAATAGACCGATACCTGCAAAATCTACAGTCGAAAGGACTATCAAGAAATTTGAGACAAAAGGCACTGTAATAAATAACTGCAGATGTGAAGAAAGGCAGGAACAAAGAAGAGATGCAAGAATTATTAATTACCTATTAATTAGTAAAATATTGAAACATGTAAAATGTCATAATTAACCTTGTAATTGGATACTTTATTTTAGTTTTATTCAGATTAATTTGTACTCATAAATACACCTTTAATATTTTCGATGTACGAGTTTTTATAACAATAAAGCACACATTTCAAAATGACAACTTTATTTGACAGTCATCTTTTACCTTGACTGGTGCCCGCAAATACGGGGCCATAAAAAGGAGAAATAGTTAAAAAGAAATCGGCGATAACCCGTAAACGTGCTCATCAAAAATATCTAAAGTTATTCTTTTGAATGTGGGTTTTAGTGCTCTTTAATAAACCTAAATAGAATTTTTCTCTAAAATAATTAGGGAAGCCAATAATTGACCCCATTTAAAATTACATGGGATTTCCTGTCCCGCTCGACGATGCAACACCCGGTATGTGATTTTATCGAGAAATGATCCTGGGGCATACTCATAATTACTTGTTGATATAACCGCAAAATGTTTATTTATACAGCGGAATAATTGATCATTTTTAAACACGTGGCTTTGACAGGTCGGCCATTTTGCCTGGAGGACAAACAAACGTTCATGACTGTTTATGCCATAGACCTCGTAACGTTTATGCTAATAACTTATTGAACTTTTTGGTGTAATTTATTTACTTGAAGAAGTCATTTTAGACATTTGAAAATATCGATTTATTATTTTTCTTTTAATCTCTACACACTAACTAACCTGTAAATTATATGAAGACGTCTGTGCGCTCATATTAACATTCAGCACTACGTAGTGTTCGGGATTCAACGCTGCCAACACGGAATGTGCGGAAGAGGTTTTTCCGGTTCCTACTGGACCTGTCAACAGTACAGGGTAGCCTTTGCCCAACAGCGCGGTTACTATGAATTCGTATCGGACGGTATCGACTGTCGGGACTATTATTTTATAAAATGGCCCAGACGGTTCGTATCTCCAGCCTAAAACAGTATATCCATAAAAAATAAGATGTTTTTTTTTTTTTTTTTTTAATAATAATTTATTATTGACCTCAAAACAGTTTACAATAAAACTGGCACCGAGGCCTACAAATTGTATGGTATATTTATTAACATTGAAATAAAGTTATTCCGAAAGGCAAAAAAATGTAGTTTATATTTCTTTATCCTGGCACTTAAATGTCTATACTCTATTTTCCTTTATATATTTCTTAATATTGCACGTCAGTTTCTTGGTATTTCCATGAAGTTTTCTTTGTGGAATCCTATTATATTCCTGTATACTTCTATATATTGGTGAGTCCTGTCCCTTTTTAGTTCTAGCATATGAATTTCTTAATTCATGGTTTGTTCTTGTGTTGTATGTGTAGAATTGTCTGTTATTTTGTAGTTTTACACTGGTTTTAAGTTTATTATTTTGTATATCATGTATTAGTTTGGTTTGTTCAAATACTTTCAATTGATTTATTTTCAGGTATGTCACTTTTTTATATATTTCCTCACTGGGCGTGTAGTAATTCATCCCGAATATCACTTTAATCGCTTTGTTTTGTAGTCTTTGGAGCTGATTCAACTGTCTAGTACATGTATTTCCCCAGCAGGGCATTAGGTATCGCATATGTGGCTCTATAAAACTGTTGTAGAGAAGCTGTCCAGATTTTTTATTGAGTTGGTGAGCACATCTTCTAATAGAGCCCAACATAGGAACTATTTTGTTTATCACACCATTTACGTGGTTTTTCCAGGATAGATTATCTGTGATAGTTAGTCCAAGGTATTTATATTCAGTAACTCTTTTGATATTTGTTTCATTAATTTTGATTTGGGGATTGCACGGTGGTTTACTTTTCTGCCTAATAACCATAAATACTGTTTTCTGGACGTTTAAAGAAAGTTTATTGTAACACAGCCAGTTAAAATACTTTACTAGATCACTATTGACAGTTTCTTCAAGTTGTTTTTCACTTTCTCCAGAATATATTAGCACTGTGTCATCTGCAAATTTGAAATATTTTGCTGTCAGGTTGGTGAATTTCAGATTGTGCACGTATAACAAGTATAACAGTGGTCCGAGAACAGATCCCTGTGGGACACCTGTATTTAGTATCTGTTCTTCGCTATGTTCACCATTTATTGCAGTGTAGTGTTTTCTACCGCTTGAGTATGTTTTCACTAGTCTATGGCATGTACCTCGAAAGCCCATTTTGTATAGCTTGTTCATCAAAAGTTCAATATTCACTGTGTCAAATGCCTTCTGTAGATCAACAAATACTGCTAGTACATATTTGTTTTTGTCCATTTCACTCGTTATATGTTCTAGTAGGTCCACTGTTGCCCCTTGGGTACTA
Organism: Polydrusus tereticollis; assembly: GCA_963920685.1. Lineage (NCBI taxonomy): Eukaryota > Metazoa > Arthropoda > Insecta > Coleoptera > Curculionidae > Polydrusus > Polydrusus tereticollis. Next base: position 143,602,561 of record OY987328.1, read on the forward strand.
CTTTTTTTTTTAAATCCATATTGTTGATGATCAAACTTAAATGTTGCTTCTATGAATGTTACTAGTCTTTCCTTGATAATTTTTTCTATAACTTTTGAGAAGGTGCTTATTAGTGAAAATGGCCTGTAGTTGTTCATGTCTTCATGTGTTCCTTTTTTGTAGATTGGTATGATTTTAGCTGTTTTTAGTTGTAAAATATAATTCCAAATAATTTTAAATTGTAGACCTAATGCCTCTCTATGAACTCTGTTTTTAAAAAATATGAATGAATTAATTAATTATCTGGTCAAACTTTTCACCTCTGAGAAACTTTCAGGGTACAAGCACCAATTTTTATTAGGAATAGGATTTTCTGAAAAAGTATGTTTATTCCTCTACCATTTTCTTGTAGGATATAACGTTATTATATTATGTTTAAAGAAACTAATGGTTCCAACTGAAATAAGCTGGGCATTTTACCGTATTTTAACTTTTCCTCGAAGCTCGCAAAAGTGTAATTTTGAACATCGACGTAATATTCATATACGCTGTCCTTTATCGGAAATACCCCCTCCTTCTCCCTAATTAAATTATCGAACTTCGTCCTGCCATCTTCATTAGTTGTACAACATATGGACCAAATCATACAGAAAATGAACCAATTTCTAACAGAGTCTTCAAAATGCTCCTACAAAACAATGTGTCATGTCACATGGTGTCCAATTCAAGGGGTACTCAAAAGTTTAAGGCTATGTCATGTCATAATTTACTTTTAACGGTTTTTGCTAAGGTATATCCTGAACAGATAAAAGTACTTTGTCAACTGGAGGATAACCATAGCGGTACCATTCAAGATAGAATGTAGAATGATGTAAAATAGTTACTTCATCTGCTGGATTGATTCCGTTCTCCTTTGTGGTAAAGATATCCAACAATTTACAAAACGATGTGACAAGATTAATCTCTGGACAATCAACGACGTCGACGCACTGCACACGCTTAAATTCCAACATCATGTTCATATACATATTAAAATAGTTCCAAACTACTTCAGTAAATTGAGTTCCTTTTGATTTTTGCGTGGCTAGAAATAAAAGTACGAAATAATTAATATACCAGGCAGAATTTTAAATATAATGTACCTACATTCATAATCTCAATATTTTAATTAACTTTTATAATGAATTTTTTTTAACATTATACAATCTGTATTTTTATCAAGGAATACCCAAAAAATATACTATGATTATAATATAGAATATTTTCTGTGCTACTAGCCAACTACTTACCAAGCCAAGAACGAACATAAGGTTGCCATCCCCAATCTTTATAGTCGTTATAAACCATACCGCACCTAAAATAAATATAAATTAAAGAAAATATTATTGACTCAGACTTCTACATTTTTTTTATTAACCTGCTGACTGTCGCCGGTGATGCCACTGATAAATCGCCAACCTCGAACAGCAAAGATACCTGTTCGGGCATAGTTATTCTATCACTATTAATAAGGGTTAAAACCTGCAAAAGAAATTATTTCAATAGTGACATAAAACAGCTAAAGTCTATTTACTTCAAATATAGACTAAGCCAATACAACACTCGATGAATTGATCGTCGATGTGCAGGTAAGTCCTTATTGGTTAATTCGGAGGAGACGCCTCGTGCTCAGCGATACAATCCAATACAATACAGCGACAATCACGGGTATAGTGCGTGATTTTATTTACGCTTAGTCTATATGTGATATAAATGGACTTTAGTGCCTAAACTTTGTCCTACTTTATGAACGCAAGTCGAGAAGGCCCGCGCAATCTCACCTTTTAGCTTCTAAACTTTATTGCATTATCGACATAAGGGTGTACTTGGTAAATGTTTTGCTGAACAATGAATTTTAAATATTATTTGGTTGCTTTATTGTATTTTAAAGGATTTATAATAAATCTTAATTTATTTATTGAAGTATTAAATTATTTAAGTCGCGCCCTGTCTACAATACCACCTGCGATAAATGGTAGTTGACCGACGATATGTCAAATGGCAAAGTTCAACCAAGTAAAGTGTGTTCCCAAATATAAGAAACCGACCTAAATGACTGCTATTATTAGGGTATTCAAAATATAATAAACAACAATAAACCAGTTCTGTGAAATGATATGGGCGTACCTAATATATTTTAAGTACCGTACTCAGGTAAATAAAAATGCGGATAAACCAGGGTCCTTTTTGATTTTAGTCTGTCAACGTACACTGTTAAGTTTAGTTTGTTTTTTGTAAATGTTTCGTCCTTGGTGTTCTAGTGAGATTAGTGAAAGCAATGAAACTGAAGTAAATAACACAGAGTGCATTTATCAACAGATTATAAAGAATGTGTTTTTGACATTAATGTCGCGCGGAAATTTGTGCCCTAAAGAAGTTGTAAAGGAAACGGCTTTACTTACAAAAAATCCTTTTCCACAGTTTGGAAAATTACACAAGGGCCAATTTTGGACCGCAGAAAAAGAAGTGATATTGGAAAATCAAGAACGTTGGACCAAGGGGACGAGGAACTTATACGACGAAAAATTTATTAAATGTATGAAGAGCAAAGTGTACCAACGTTGGACAATTTAATGAAAAGGCTGACAACAGATGAAACAGAAATTAAATGCTCAAGAACGGCATTGTGAAAGCGCCTTCAACACATGGGCTTTAAATTCAAAAGGATTAATAAAAAGCATATTTTGATGGAGTCCAAGCGTCTTCAAGAATGGCGGTGGGAATATCTGACAAAAGAAATGAATACAGAAGTGAAGGTAGGCCGATCATTTATTTAGATGAAACGTGGTTTGACACCCCGTCAAGTGGTTGGGTCGATTCTAGCGGCAAATGTGTGACACGTGCCCCGTCAAACCGTGGAAAAAGAATAACAATCTTACATGCTGGTTTTGAAGATGGGTGGGCGCCGAATGGTCTATCTCTCTCGGCAAAAAATATTAGTGAATCATGTGTTGACTATCATGAAGACAAAACAGCAGAGTTATTTGACTATTTCCCTCATATACTGTAACTACAATGCGCTTTTCACTTGATTTTCGGTGAAAATCAGCCCTCGGTCGCGATTGAGCTGAAAATTGCACTCTTCTGGTTTTTCATTGTTGGTTACCTACGAGAATAACCGTCACTGTCACAACAAGTTGAAATTTCTGCTTTGACAATTTCGCGTCAATTTATCAAAATGATGAGTTTTTCATTCAGGAAATAGTCTAAAAAATATATTTCGTGCATGTAAAACGGCTTGATAATCATGCACTCAGATTTGTTGCCCTAAAGAAACAGCTTTCATGCATTTTTATTGTTATTTACCTTAAAAAGTGCCCTCCCTTCGGTCGGGCACTTTTTGGTAAATAACAATAAAAATGCATTCAAGCTGTTTCTAGGGCAACAAACCTTCATGCATGATTTTCAGCAATTTTACATGCACTTAACATATTACTATTGAAAATTGGTTTGAAACTAAATTATTGCAGAACATTCCACCAAACAAAGCTTCTTATTCAAAAGACACTAAAGCCAAAATTCAAGAATATATGTTTGATAATGATATATATTTTCATGAAAATTATAGAAAGAAAGACTTATTAGAAGTGTTTAGAAGTATGTCTATTCAAAAAGAATATTACTGCGATGAACTTGCGAAAAGCGTGGGGCACATAGTATTGCGGCTACCGCCTTACCACTGTATATTTAACCCTATTGAACAAATATGGTACCAACTTAGAACGTCGCAATAATATTTCACCCACACTTAATTCTAGTGTATTAATTCTAATTCATGATGAAACTAAAAAAATTTCTTAGGTAAACTGGAAAAACTGCATACAACATGTAAAGAAAGTAGAAGAAAGTTACATTTGTATTAGGAATGCAACAGAAAGGTTTATAATTACTTTAGATGATGATAGCGATAGTGAAGTAGATTTAGTTGGGTAATTTATTAATTAATATAATAATTTAGCATTATAAGTGTAAGTGTAAGACCATAATTCTATTTTTATATTTTGAATTTAATAAATTTAAATAGACATCAGTTTCAGATTTATTTGCTGCTAAATTAAATATTTTAATACTATGTATTTTCTAAGACGGTCCTAGCTCAGTCGGCATTGTGTCAATACCCCTATTTAGGTAGAAATAAATAAGACTCATTTGGTCAGTTTCTTATATTTGTGAATACACTTTACATTGGGTGTCAAGGAAATCGTTGTGGTACTGTTGTATTAATAAAAAACGGCTTATGTCAGTAATTGTCTATTGGAGGTTATCCATTGAGGTAGAAAGTATTCTACCTCAATGAGGTTATCAGATGCCACAGTTTGTCAAAAATGTTGTAATGTTAAATTTTGAAAGTGCAGGGTGGCAATGTTTGACACACTTAAAAAATAAAAATGCCACGTCAGCTGTAATTGTGATCAAATATGAACTTTGAGCTGGACACTGCGTCTTTGACTCCTGTTAATAACTGTAGCGCTGTCTTGCTGTCTTGATATGTTGGGTTTGATTTTGAGCGCTTCAATGATTTTCTGGCTTGCTTCGATTTTTCTTATTTATTTGGCTTGCTTAAACTTTTTCATATTTTATTTCTTGATTTTTGTACAATGGCTGATGAAATTTACCGAGTGTTTCTAACAATATTCTTATAGAGGTTTGTCTTTGTCTGTTTAGAAGCGGTAAGATGGCACCCAGTTGTTGATTTGCCCTTTTCAAACGTTTCTCTGCATTGATATTCCAAGCTATCCTCTTGTCATCATTAAGTTACCCAGTTTACTCTAATATTGCTTACAACGCTGGGAGCAAGAGAAATCAGTAAAAAGAAAAGTTGGCTCAAAAATAAAGGGCTTATATGAACTTTTCACCTTATAAATAACTGTGGAATCGTCCTGTAAAATCTCGAAAACTTATTAAATAACACCCTGTATAGGTACATACTTTGTTATCATCCATCACACTGTTCATATTCTCGATCCACACGGCATCTACAGGGCCGTCAAACAAAATCCACTTCTCGTCCGGCGTTTCCTCCGCGCACACCGTGCGCATTACCGCGCTTATCACGCCATCTAACCATTCATTGGTGCTAAGGTTGTATTCCCCGTATAACTCGCCCAGGTTAAGGGCCTTCGGATTCAGCGGATACACCTAAAATAACACCGACCCTCCGTTAATTAAAAAAAAAAGTTCTTTATTCGTTTACTGTATCCATTCAAGTGATAATAAAAGAGAGGAAAATACCTGGACATAATTAAACCCTGGCTTATTCCATTGCTTGAGTCTTCCCAGAGTCCCTTGTAAAGTTTGCCACGTCACAGTCTTGGCAGTGCCAGTTTTTCCGAGGATCATGACCGAGTGCCTCGAGTTTTTGGTTTCAAACAATTGAATGACCTAGATAAAAAAGAAAAATCATTTTATGGGGCGGGGGGCAACTTTATAATCCTAAACGTTTCAGTCAAACTTGACGTAAAATTTGTCTGAAAATTCTATAATAAAAAATAGGGGTACCCCTTTAAGATTTTAAAGTTGCCCCTCGCCCAACCCCAAGGGGTGGGGTTGTGGGTCGCATTTGGTATCATTGGATAGCGCTCTTAAAATTATTAAGGACGTGTTTTTTCTTTTTGGGAATCAGATATTTGACCGTTTCCAGACTTCTTGGACACACGGCATATAAGGATACAGGATTGTGATTTAATAACGGATAAATTCAATACAAATTAAATGGGGCGCTTTCGGAAAAACGCTCGAACCCGTCGATTTTGTTTTCGGATTGCGCATATTTTGACATAAAATGTAGATATACAGGATGTCCCACAAAAGTGTGTCAGAAAAAATATTTTTCCTTAAATGGAAATCCCTGTATATTATTGCATTTTCGGATTCTCCGGAAAATTCTAGACATGTTTCATGTATGATATCCTAAACCTACCTTCAACTGTTCACGAAATATTTACGTTCAAATATTAAAATAACACTTTATTGCAGCTAAATTACATTTTTTAAAATGTCAAAAATTATTTTAGCAAATGCTGGAAGTGTCCACCATTAACAGCTCTGCAGTACCCCAGACGATCAATAAATTCCTGCTGTACTTTTTCTACGGTTTCTGGAGAAATATTCCTAATTACGTTACGAATGCTCACTTTGAGAATATCAAGCGTGAGTGGCTTATATTTATACACTTTATTTTTAACATAACATAAATTTGACACTTTATCAAATATTCACAAACAGGGGTGCAATTTATTTCGTGAACAGTTGAAGATAGGTTTAGGTTTGTTGTATGAAACATGTCTAGAATTTTCCGGAGAATCCGAAAATGCAATAATATACAGCGATTTCTATTTAAGGAAAAAATATTTTTTCTGCCACACTTTTGTGGGACATCCTGTATGCCTACATTTTATGTCAAAATATGCGCGTTTTTCCAAACACGCCCCCATTTAATTTGTATTGAATTTAACTCACAACCCTGTATATATTTCTAGATACGTCTAAGGGGCCATCGAGTTTGGAATTCCCTGCATATGCTACAATTTGATATTTGTTAAGATATATTTAGGAGCAGGTTTTCGCAGTAATTTCGCCACAAATATAACAAAAGGTGTCGGTTTTATTCACACAAACACGCGACATATTTGTTAAATTAAATACTTACACATTCATTTATTTTCATTTACTTCCTGTGACTTTTTTTATTTTCTCCATTCTCATTTCGATTTCTTTCCCGCAAATTTGGGAGCAATATTAAATATAGTTATTTTTCTGCTGAACAGAGAATTATCGCCATTTATGTATTATTTTTTGCATAGGACAATATGACTGTGAGGCCTTGTTGATGACACATCGCATGCAAACTAACGATGTCCATCCGTAGTTTGGTTTTAAACCCCCACAATTTCTTATACTTATATTACAAACCTTTTGAACCCCCAATGTTTTTGACACTGCCCCTTACCTTTGTTTGGGCTACGGGGATGGGCTGCCAGTTCTTCTCGGTCATAAAGTCAGTCATGGCTAAATTAATATCCATGTAATCGACCACTGGTATAACGACACCGGGAAATATATCGGACATTATACCATTGAACAGTGGTAGATCATTTGAAGTAAATCTAAAATCAGTTAAAAAAGCCTATTGAATTAAACGCCACGTAATAAATATCTGATGTATATGTCATACTTCCTCACCCATACTGCTTAAGATACTTTTAGAGTACGCCTTAATCAATAATTCATAAGGAAAATGCGAAGGCATGGATTTTAACCAACGTCCAACGTCACAACCAGGTGTAGCGTTACTTATAGAGTACTTTAGTTAGTGGTAGGGCAGGGCAACTTAATACCTAAGAATCCTAAGATACTTTCACAAGGAAGTTTCTATTTTTCTCAGTATTATTCGCAGCTATATGATGCGTAAGTTTAAAGAATCATACTCAAAAGCAGGATTAGAAATCAATTTCAGTAAAACCGAGTACTTAACAACCGAAGAAAGTGTGAACATGAACAAAATAATATAATAGAAATTCAATTATTATCGGGAACAGAAAAATTAAAATACCTAGGCTTACCATTACGAAAAATACTACCTACCACAGTAGAAGAAATAAACATGTTGAAGCAAGAACACCCATTAAACAACTACATCCCATCATAAGGAAAAAAACATATCACTAAAATCACAAATATATAATGCAATGGTTCCTAGGAAAACTGGGGTCACCGATAAAATAATGAGAGGAAAAATAATAACAGAATAAATGGAATTCGGGCGAAGGTGTTGTGACAGAGTGAGCAGTGAATCAGTACGAAGAACAAAAGAATCACAGATTGGAGCCCTATATATAGCAAGTCAAGATAGAGGAAGGCCTAGACGATGATAGCGAGACAATGAGGATAATGACGTGGAGAAGAGGAACCTCGAAGACAGGAACTGGGACGATAGAGAAGGCTGGAAACTTATATTTAAAGCTGTCAAACAATTTTCAGTTTTTTTTTTCAATTTCAGTCTTTATTGTAATATTTAGGCATTTTTTCAGTTGAAATTCCATACATTTTCACTAGAATTTTTTTACAATGAAGGTATTTACAAATTATTGTTTATTGTGATTTGCGATGATAATAATTATAGCAAGACTAATTAGCATGGTGAGATGGCAATAATAAATAACCGCAAGAACAAATCAAATGAACATTTGATGTTTGATCTAACATGAGCTATTCAATCTATTGATTAATTCTAAATTTTATTAATTTATAGTCATAGTAGTGTAAGTAGCTACTTATTTTTATATTATTTATGGTTTAATAATAGAATTGGTCTAAGAATATCCCCATGAAATAAGTACAGACCATTAAGTAAAATCCCGGATTCCTAACGGCTTTTGCTAGTGGTCCCATTGTTTGGCCACTGCGATCTCTGGATCTTAACCCACAAGACTTTTCCATGCGGGGACATGTGAAGACACTTACCTATTCAATGGGGAAAACCTAATAACGGGGCCAACTCATCCAGAATATGCATGCAGCGTTTTATGAGGTGAATAACCATATGGAGAACTACAACTGGGCTCCGACGGAGGATTGAGTTATGCATTGCACAAGGCGGTGGTCAGTGGTCACATTGAGCATTGTAATGGCATTACGCTTTTATTAAAATAAACACGTTTTCCTAAGCCCTCTAGTAATTTAGTTCCACTTCAAACCCCGATATTTTAAGAACCGTTAGGAATTCGGGAAAAGTGATTAGAATCATTTTTGCTTAAAATTAGTCATAGAATTCATATACGAAGTATCTCGTATACCGCGGCGGCTCCCTGAAGTCATAGAACTCATTCGCTTTGAAAAATCCTAAAATGAACACACAGATTTTTTTACCTAGCAACATTCATATCTTTCATGGCTAAATAAACCACCTGCTCCTCAGGCACTGATGGCATTTGGCGTCTCTTTCTGCCCGCATATCTTAATAAAGCGACCATGGATCGCAGTCCAAAGTCGTAGTGGTCTTGCTTGCTAAGTTGTTGGATTGCGAGTTGATAAAGGGTGAACACCTACAAACAAATTGGTATATTACTATATTCTATAAGAACAATTTTATCGTTTTTATTTGCTTACCTTTTTAGCTAAAGCCTTTGTGTTCCCAAATCCATCGCTAAAGAGAACGTTTTCGGCAATAATTGCACTGTCTGGAACCATCATTGAAATCGGTCTGAACATCGATTTTAGGTTGTCTGGTAGCTCGGTCCTACCAGCATAGCCTGGGTTCATGGTTATAAATATTCCCACGGTCCATTTGACACTAATCTCGTAACCTGAAAACACAAAGCATTTTGCCAAAATAACATGGAGTGATACCTATATGATATAGATAACGTTGCAACGTATGGATTGTGTGCAAGTGCGTGGAGTTAAAACATTATCCGGTTGCAGAGCTCGAGGTGACGAAATAAGAAAATTATTGCAGCTAATTCTCGTATGCTGCTAATCATATCACTATTTTCATAAAGATTCTCAATGATCGCATTAAATAAAAATTGTTATTGACATCTTCACCATGGAAAAACTATTAGAAGTGCCAACTTGTTTATACGGGATCAAGATTAATTCATTTCTTATTTATGCCCTCTATAATCAGAAGCACAGAAATATGGTGCTAATTATTCTTTAAGTTAGACATGGGTCTTATTCTTTCTTATGTCAGCGAATTTTCTGTAGCAAGGTCGAATTCAAACATTCTATAGTTCATTAAAAAAGTCAATGGGGAGTAATGTTTTTTTTTTTTGTTTGAATCTGTATAATTTGATGTAACTCATGTGGTTCTTCTTAAGTCAGACTTCTGTCTTTTACTCCTATTAATTGATTGTGCCGCTATTAGGCAATCATCCTTTTGAAACTTGGTTTGGAAGGGGGACCTCTTTGGTGGCAGACGTCGTAAGCGGGGAAGCAGTTGTTTTTAGTCATCGGGGAATGTGGTAATCACTTTATGAGTGGATAGTAAATCATAAAAAAGGGAGGGGTAGTTAGTAGGAGCGTGTCACTAGGAAGTCGATAAGGCTTATGTTTTATGGAGTGATGTCTGCCCGTTTGTAGTAGTTAGCGATGAGATATGTTCTCTAACAGTCGGCATTCGTAAGTCAATGTGAAGTGTGTGAGTTAACGTGTAGCGAGAGGGAATGGATGAGAGATAGGTTTCTCGTAAATACGGATTGGATTCGCTTGACAGGTATCATAACCTGAAAACGTATCATTGCAGTGTAAACGATGTTAAAATAAATCTTTATTTGATTATGTCACTGTAAACGTGTCAGGTTAAGGATATCAACCAGCTGTTTTCCTAACTATCACAGTATAGTTGTTTCAAGCCTAATTTGATGACATAAAAAAGCATTAAACTCCTGACCATAGGCGTCGCTTCTACCAAATAATTAGAATACGGATTGTTTTAAATTTATAATATGATTAAATAGTATATATTACAGCTTGTTCATTATAGTTTATATCGATAAAAAGTTTGTACCCGTGACTTCGCCTGCAGAGAATATTTTTAAAATGGTCTTTCGGTAAAAAAAAATGCTCATTTTGCCGAAAGCAATTTACAAAAATTGTCCTTGTTCAGCAAAGACCGCAAGAAGGTATGAGTTTTCCTTGCCAAGAAAGGATAGGGGCAGGTGCTATGTTAGTTGGAATATACAGTTAGTAGTTAGAATTCACTATATATATTTTAACAACAAATTGATCGCAACAGCAGAATCACAGTAAACGTTATGTAATATACCAAGTTTTTAAGATACGTGTTAAACGAACATAATTAATTAAAATTTTATAAACAATTTAATGACTGGAATCGTCAGAACTTTCAGAAGTAGAATCGTTTCAGGTTGTATTACTACTGGCGCTATAGGTGGTGAAACAGAACATCCATTCTCTGTTTTTATAACATGAACTACGCAATTTTTTCATACATCGCTACTCATTTCGTTATTACCTGCCGAATATTATCAAGGAGAACTGCGCTTAAAGTTGGTGATTGATTATTGAATGATATTCTTTGCCGACAAGAGCAACACATTAAGCCATCTTTACTTCCGGCATGAAGAATAATAACGCGTTCTCCTCTCGAACATGGTGTACCAAAAGTACAATTTGTACTGTCTGCCAACCATACCTAACAACATCATGAGTATCAAACCAATTTTCGTCTAAATAAATTATTTTCTTAATTCCGGACTTGTTTTGCTTTCGATGGCCGACTCTACTAACCTTCTGTTTCAAATTGTCGCCAAAATGCCATACTGATATAATAAAATATAGGTATCAAGTAAAAACTTACTTCTCAAAACCACACAGTTATAACAAAAAATGAAATATGTAAATTACAGTAAATCGTTTCAACCAGTCACGCCGCTGTCCGATTCCCAATATTGCATACCTCAAAGATCAACTGATTTTAAAGCTGATAGGGGATCACTCAATTGGCAGAACCTTAAACTATTTGCTGTTCTTGTCTACAGCTTATAAATTTGTATTTATATGCTGCTCTGTTAATTTTCCCACTCGAAAAAAATAGTTCGCTCTTTAAAATTGCTAGCGCACCTCGACGTTCTGTCTCCAGAGTGTTGCCAGTTCTACAAAGTTTTCGTAAGTGTGGGAGGAACATAAGGGTATGTTAATTGTTTAGATTTTCTGTTTAACAACAGTGAAACCCCTTTTTATTTTAATTTAAATTATTTTTGTATAAATAATATTTCTAAGTACTAAAAAAACTATTATAATATTCATGAATGGCTTGTTCTTTCTTTGACATTGCAAATGTCTTGGTTTAAAGTATATTAGCAAACTAGCTTTCTAAGAAGGTACTGACTATCAATTAAATACTGATTTACACTTAATAATAAAAACTTAAATAATTAAAAAAAAAGATCTGACAACCCTGAAACCTGGATAAAGTAACGCAAAAAGTAAAATTTGAATAAGTAGAACTTTGAAAATTACGACAGCTAGCTGTTAATACACAATTTGCTATTTTTACCTTCAAAGACAAGTCTTCTTTGTTTTTGCGATAATGCCTGGAGAATACACAAAATCTGTTGCGCGACCACGGAGAGCACTTCAATATTAATCCGGTTAAACTCGTCAAAACATCCCCATGCTCCAGTCTGCGCCAATCCCGAGAAACATTTCCCCATACTCTGAAAAACGGCAAATTAATAATAAAAAAGGACTGCTATATCTATAATAAAATGAAACTAATGATATACAGAACTTCATCTGCCGCGTTGCAACCAATATGTCTCCAAAAATAAATTTTAATTAAATTTCTTTCTTCACAACTTTAAAATCATCATAAAATAATCAGTAAAATTTAAAATGTCTTAATTTAAAAAAAATTTTATTCAAGCTATAATATTTTTTTATAGTTCACATGACAACTTCATAATTTAATTTGCAAGTTTACTCCGTTTTTCCAAATAATGTTTGAAGTTCCTAGTCACTTCCAGTTGTACTCATTAACTTAAAAAACTTTTAAGCACGCTGTGCCTAAAAGGAGGTTATTTAAGAATCAGAACGACAATCAAAAAGGGGTTATTATAAAACGTCAGTAGAAAAAATTACTTAGAGTGCCTCAAAAAAGTTTTTTAAGCACGCTGTGCCTAAAAGTAATTATTTACAATTAAAAACTAAACACAGACTATAATTTTAACTATTTATTATAAATATTAAAAGTACAGTTACTTATATTATTAAAATTAATGCTTGGGTAACCTAAAACAGTACGTGGAGATATTTCTCTTTGTAAAATAGATGAGGAATTTGAACTAGAAATAGAAAATGAATCTGCAACAGCAATATCAATTAAATCCATACCACTAGTAGAGCTGGTAGAACATTCTGATTCATTAGATTTAACACGTTTGTTGTAAGCGTCCAAAGATTTTTCACCAAGAATTTTTTCGGAAATTTTTCGTTTGTTTTCTAAAGAATCGTCTATATATCCCTCAGCCACGGCATTTGACCGCCAACCTCCATGTCGCTTTGGCATCAATATATCCGCTTCAGAGTCCGCTAAAAAAGTTGCTGAAGATCTTCGAAAGCAGTGGCCTGTATATTCATTTGCTTTTGGAAGCCCCAAGAACTCAGCAATTTTCTTTGGTTTTGCTCTAATGGTATTAATGCCCACTGGAAGTCTGGGACATTTGGAGTTTCTGTACGTGATGAAAAATCTTTCATGGGTTATGTATGCTGGACGTAATTGGGCGTACTTTCGGACAATATTCAAGAAGTTGATGCCGTCAATAGAGCCTTCGCTAATTACAAAGCGTCTTGCAACATTTGTTTTAGTGCTTGGAATGGTTATTTTAATTAAAGACTCCGAAATTTCGATATTACTCATCTTTAAATATGTGAGTTCTTCTTCGCGACATGCTCCAGAGATTCCCACAATAAGAATGACTTTGTCCAATAAATAGTTCTTATCGTCTGCTTCTTTGACAAATCTTTATATTCGTTCCTTGGAAAAAACTTTCGACTTTTTGGGCTTATACCCCACCCCGTAAATTTCCTTTTCAAAAATGCGATTAGGTTTGTAGATGTCTTTATATCAACATTTATATTTAAATAAACCATCGTTCGAAGCACTGAGTAAGTACTTCACAAAGTTGATGGCTTATAGGCATCGAATAATCATGAGAAATATGCCAAAACGACTTTTCCTGATAAGTTTTTTACCTTTTTTTCTTCACACTAGTTTTTGAATTTTCCGTATGTGCCCTCATATAAACTCCTTGATTTTTGGGGAACAAGGTTCAGCGTTACCCCATTTGCGGCATTTTTAATGTCTTAGTTTTCTAAATCACTCATTTTTTACTTAATATTTGCCGCAGTTTTTGACAAAAAAAAATCGAAAAAAAAATCGAAAAAAAATTCTTTCCAATTTTTTTTTTACAAGTGTCAGATTTCTTGACATGAAAGGTGTAAATGAAACACAGGTAATAAAATGTTTGGTAGTAGTTATTTATGTATCTAGGGAATTATAATGGTCTTAATTGAGACCCTTATTATTCCAGTGATAACATAGATAATTTTATTTCTGACCGATTTTAGTAACATTTTGTTCATTTTTAAAGTGGAATAAATGTTTCAATAGATGACAATCAAATTGACATTAGATGTCAATCGTTTGATTTTATGTCAAATTTTTCTTAATATCCCGAGGGAGTTATGACCCTTAAGCTGGATTTATAAACTCGAAAAGTTGGTGAGGTTGAAGTTATGGTCAAGTTGTGAGGTTAGATATTCCGAATTCCGAGCATAAAAATTGATTATCTCGAACTACCCGGGAAGTTTTCGAACCTTACATGAGCTTTACATGAACAACATAAACGAGTGTATAAATAGAACTGAGTGTTCCCTTTAGTTTAAATTGAACTCTTATTTCCAACACCAACTGAACCTCAACCTCGCCAACTTTTCGAGTTTATAAATCCACCTTTATAATTCCCGCGTAACTAAGACGTTATAAGCTAATAATATACCGGTCAGAAATAAAATAAATTAGGTTTTTTATTATAAAACGCCCGTAGAAAAAATATTGTATACCATTCGTTACGAAACAATGTCATTTAGTCACTCTGACGTCGCGTGCCTAGTCGCTTTGCCATTTTGAAATCCCTTTTAGTATCCCCTGAAGATAGACGTCTAGACGCCCGTAACATGTAGGGAACATTTCGAACATTTGTCTATTAAACATTTTGTGGAGGAAGACTTGATTGTTCTATTTGCATTCACTGCAAGTATGGACTACCTTTTCAATTTCAAATATATCTATCCTTAAAGAACTCAACATTTAGCAACGATTACCTTGATAAGAACACTCAACTATTGTCGACATAGAGGCCCAGAGAATCTCCAAGTAACAGTTGCAGGAAAAGATCACGGCTTACTCACCGTTCAACTCACAATAAAACAGACAAAAATACTCGTCTAATAAAAGATGCACTTACTTTGTAATCTAATCCTTCTGAGCAATTATTGACTATCACCCACATTCCCATAGCTTTACCCAAATCTTTCACTGTCTCTGTTTTGCCGGTCCCAGCGGGACCTTTTGGACTTCCCCCCCTGTAGAGGTGAAGAGCTGTGGTCAAAGTTATATAACACCTAAAAATTATAAAGAATGGTGTGTAATATGCTATTAAGAAAAGCTAAGCTGTTTATTACCGATCGGTTAATGGCGTGATTACCAATCTTCCAGAATTGCCATTGTATTCGTATCCGTAGTTAAAAGAAGTGTTTGTCTGTCTTATCAAACAATCGTCCAATTCTCTATCCCAATAGAATCTCAGTTGAGAAAACCATTCAAATGCGTTTGTGTCACGACAATCTACAATTTATACCATATAAGATATTCCTTCGAATCCTTTGTTTTTAACATCATATTACTAACTTGCTTTGTACAATCGATCTATAACATCCCTAGAATGAATTTCGATAGTTATCAGGGCATTAGCTTTTAACCGTTGTAGCTTAGTCAACTCCTTCCTGCTTAGCTCTGAAAGCTTTGAGAGAACCTGATTTTGTTTTTTTCTTAGTCTTTTGAGAGGTTTCTTGCTTTCCATGATTTTTGCGTGGACCAGGGCCCTAGTACAATCGGTCGTCCATTGAATCTGATTATCAAAAAACAGTAATGTTTAGATAACATTAATGTCAAGACCATTACTGTAACAACATGCGACAGAGAAGCAATTTCTTTGGTCTTTAAACTTTAATTAAAATTATTTACCTCCTAATATATTGAGGGAAATTTTAGAGTACTTGAATAAATACTGTAGTAAAGTCCGTCTATCTATCTTACAAACTCATTAGAAATGCTAATCCCTAATGCCGATAAGACCCAGCGGGTGATCGAATGAAAGCAGAGACGCACTCGTTGCTGATAGAATAAAAGGTTGCGCTGCTTTGAGATAATAATATACCGGGTGTTGCATCGTCGAGCGAGACATAGGAAATCCCATGTAATTTTAAATGGGGTCAATTATTGGCTTCCCTAATTATTTTAGAGAAAAATTCTATTTAGGTTTATTAAAGAGCACTAAACCCCACATTCAAAAGAATAACTTTAGATATTTTTGATGAGCCCGTTTACGGGTTATCGCCGATTTATTTTTAACTATTTCTCCTTTTTATGGCCCCGTATTTGCGGGAACCAGTCAAGGTAAAAGATGACTGTCAAATAAAGTTGTCATTTTGAAATGTGTGCTTTATTGTTATAAAAACTCGTACATCGAAAATATTAAAGGTGTATTTATGAGTACAAATTAATCTGAATAAAACTAAAATAAAGTATCCAATTACAAGGTTAATTATGACATTTTACATGTTTCAATATTTTACTAATTAATAGGTAATTAATAATTCTTGCATCTCTTCTTTGTTCCTGCCTTTCTTCACATCTGCAGTTATTTATTACAGTGCCTTTTGTCTCAAATTTCTTGATAGTCCTTTCGACTGTAGATTTTGCAGGTATCGGTCTATTCGGATACAGAGCAGCAAACATGTCTGACACATTTTGATAACTATTTCCTTGATAATACCATTTAATCATCAATATTTTTTCTTCAGAAGTGTAATTCATGGCTAATATTTTCGATGTACGAGTTTTTATAACAATAAAGCACACATTTCAAAATTACAACTTTATTTGACAGTCATCTTTTACCTTGACTGGTGCCCGCAAATACGGGGCCATAAAAAGGAGAAATAGTTAAAAAGAAATCGGCGATAACCCGTAAACGGGCTCATTAAAAATATCTAAAGTTATTCTTTTGAATGTGGGTTTTAGTGCTCTTTAATAAACCTAAATAGAATTTTTCTCTAAAATAATTAGGGAAGCC
This sequence comes from Polydrusus tereticollis, assembly GCA_963920685.1. NCBI lineage: Eukaryota > Metazoa > Arthropoda > Insecta > Coleoptera > Curculionidae > Polydrusus > Polydrusus tereticollis. The sequence continues at coordinate 143,619,462 of OY987328.1, forward strand.
AATAATTGACCCCATTTAAAATTACATGGGATTTCCTATGTCCCGCTCGACGATGCAACACCCGGTATATATAAAAGCGTGGAAAAAAATACTTTTTTTTATCTGCCTGTATGCAATAAAAGTGTCGTACTGATTTAATTTTTATGTAAGAAAGAAAACGCAAAATAGTACATTACGTATCAAGTTTAGAAAAGTGGAACTTTTTGAAAAGTAAAATCAGTTTTCTGACGAGGTGCGTATACTATTTTTTCGCATTTTGTAAGTATTTAATTATTTTGCATTTTATATTAAAATCTAAAAAGCATAGTTACTGAAGAAAATCTACAAAAACTTAGTAGTATGACTTCTCGGTAACTTAGCAATATAAACAAGATGTTTTTTTTTATGTTTGACGACTATTGACAGCATCCAAATAAAATCATATTTGAAGAGTGAATTTCACAAGAATTATGGAAATGGCTAATGAAAACGACTTGGAAGATATCCTGAATGCGGCCCGCGAAGCTTCTTCAAGTTTGCTTCCAGTAAAATCCAAGGAAAGATACGAGAAAGTATATAATATGTTCTGCGAGTGGAGAAACACCAAGAATTTTAAAGGCATTGACGAAAATTTGATGCTGGCATACTTTTACGAGAAGGTAAGCTTTATTTATATGGTTAAAGTGTGGTATATAGGTACTAATTTTGTTATTTGTTTTAGGCTAAAGTCCTCAAAGCTTCCAGTTTATGGTCTACGTACTCTATGATCAAAAGCACAATACTTATCAGTGAAAATACGGATATTTCACAATATAAAAAGTTAATCGCTTTTTTTTTGTATTCAAAAATGTCCAACTGGGACTACCCCAAGAAGTCCCCATAGGAATTGTGGTGAATGAAAAAAATGTTCAGCAACAACTACTTAATACGGCGAGGTCAGCAGTTGCATCCTTTTCTAACTTAAATAATTATTGTTCTTTTAATATTTATTGTAATAAGATTTAAAATAAACGAATTTCTTTCTTGTAAAATTGTGTTTTGAATGACATTGACGTTTTATGCAGTAATGGTTGCTATGCTGTAAAGTGACCCATTACTGTACGATTTTGAGGTCATTAATCTAGTGCATTACTGTATAAAATGCGAAAAACATATTTTCAACGTAATTTAATAATAAGTAATAATAATAAAATAATAATATAACAGTATATAAAATAGAATACAATTAAAATTATAACATATAGGACGGTTATTAATTAAAACAAAATATACATATACCTACAAAAAAGTACCGTATCAGAAAAATAATTATTACATTTTAACCCACTTCCTCCGGACTCTATATTTACGTATAATTTTTCTACTTTTTGAAGATGCGCTACACAATTTTCCCAGCTTTTGTTTGGAATATTTTGCATCTCTTACTGTACTAAAGCTGTCACAGAAGAATTTAAGGTTGGCGAAACATTCTTCCTCCTTACCGATGCTTTCAGCTGGTGCCATATATGTTCAATTGGGTTGAACATGCAATGATAAGGAAGAAGTCTTAACATGGTATGACCCATTTCTGCAGCCAAAGTATCACAATAATATTGCTTTTTTATTGAAAATGATTTTAAAATTTCGAGCAATTGCTTTTTTGTATAATTTTCCTCAAAATACATATTATTTTCCATCATATAGTCCTGGATGGTAACTTTCGTGTCATTGGAACACGAAACTTTATTTAACCTACGACTGTGGTAGCTCGCATTATCCATCACTATCACACTATTTGGTGGTAATATTTTGTTTTTGAACTAGTCTTCAAATATAATAAATAAAGACACACTAAGTCTCGGTCTCAGTCACAATATAATTTAGTTAGGTGGTGGTGGTTACATGTTTCGCCCAAACAATGGGCATCATCAGACCTTAGGAATAATAACTTAAAAATCCATGGAAACACAATCACAAATGACACATAACAGATTAAAAATTTCTAAAAAACGTTACTGGACCATTACAAAATATGAAACGATACGAAAAAATAAAAATAAAAATTTAATTTTATTTTTTCGTATCGTTTCATATTTTGTAATGGTCCAGTAACGTTTTTTAGAAATTTTTAATCTGTTATGTGTCATTTGTGATTGTGTTTCCATGGATTTTTAAGTTATTATTCCTAAGGTCTGATGATGCCCATTGTTTGGGCGAAACATGTAACCACCACCACCTAACTAAATTATATTGTGACTGAGACCGAGACTTAGTGTGTCTTTATTTATTATATTTAAATCAGGTCTCTTTGAGAATGGCGGACTATTTCTTTGAATAGTCTTCAAATAGTTCTGCCGTAGTATCATCGTAATAATTAACAAGGGAGTCCTTTATATTTTTGGCTGATAAGGCCAAAGCGTTTGGTATAAATCCGTTTTTTGTCCCAGCATGAATTATTCTTATACGCTTACCTTTATTTGATGGAACCTTGGTTCTGCATTGACCCAATAAATCTACCCAACCTTTATCTGGAACTTCGTGTGTGTCATACCACGTCTCGTCCAAATAAATAATATACCTTCCATCCTGTCTATATCCATGGACTGCAATTAGGTATTCCATCCTCCATCTTTTTAACCGGGCCGATTCCATAATTACTTGTCGTTTGTTAATTTTTTTCATTTTAAAACCGTTTCTTAAAATATATTTCCTTAGAGTCTCACGACAGCACTCTATTCATGTATCATCTTTTTTTAACCTTTGCAATAGGGTTTTTAAAGTGGGATCATTTGTTCCCTGTACATGGCATATATTCTTGTACGAATTATATCGACATCCCTCGCGTCCAGTTTCTTAAAAGTAAAAGAGTCTTCCCTCTTTCTACTCTCCACTATAAGTTTATTTACAACAAACCACACTGTGCTCACTGGCCTGCGTGTCAAAGCTGCCGCTTCCTTAACTGCACCAAATTTTGAAAAACCACGTTCAAGAAGAAACGTCGAAGATTACTTTTTTTGTGTCAACTGATAAAATATCACGCTTTAATTAGTTTTTATCACGATCCGTAGAGATCCACTTGGCGTACTGGTTTCTTCCCGAAGAAACACTCCTAGATATCACGTTTAATTGTCAACACATAACTTCTTGTCTAAACCAATACAAACATCTAACTGAATTTTAAAACCAAAAATGGGCATATTTAAATAACTAAAATAAACCTATTTTATTTTACCCTAATTATTTTAAGAGGATTACTGAGAAAATATAATATTATAATAATATTTAGATAGATCCGTACCTGGAGTCCCCAGATCAGGTGGCCGAATTTTACACCTCACACAATAAGTTATTATGACGGTAAGGGATTAACGTTTATAATGAGTTTGTAGGATAGATAGACGGACTTTACATAACAAAATAAAACATATTTTACTGCATTATGGGAAGTTAAATATACACACTTTTGATTCTTTTTAAAGACAGATTTCAAATTTTCTTGCTATAAAATTCAACGGTAAAAATATCCAGTAGGTCCATTATGGCGCTGAGAAATTAATAATGACAATGGAAGTCACATCTCATATGTTTTGTGACCTAAACTTTTTTTTTTTTAATAATAATTTATTATTGACCTCAAAACAGTTTACAATAAAACTGGCACCGAGGCCTACAAATTGTATGGTATAATTATTAACATTCAAATAAAGTTATTCCAAAAGGCAAAAAAATGTAGTTTATATTTAAATGTCTATACTCTATTTTCCTTTATATATTTCTTAATATTGCACGTCAGTTTCTTAGTATTTCCATGGAGTATTCTTTGTGGAATCCTATTATATTCCTGTATACTTCTATATATTGGTGAGTCCTGTCCCTTTTTAGTTCTAGCATATGAATTTCTTAATTCATGGTTTGTTCTTGTGTTGTATGTGTAGAATTGTCTGTTATTTTGTAGTTTTACACTGGTTTTAAGTTTATTATTTTGTATATCATGTATTAGTTTGGTTTGTTCAAATACTTTCAATTGATTTATTTTCAGGTATGTCTTTTTATATATTTCCTCACTGTGCGTGTAGTAATTCATCCCGAATATCACTTTAATCGCTTTGTTTTGTAGTCTTTGGAGCTGATTCAACTGTCTAGTACATGTATTTCCCCAGCAGGGCATTAGGTATCGCATATGTGGCTCTATAAAACTGTTGTAGAGAAGCTGTCCAGATTTTTTATTGAGTTGGTGAGCACATCTTCTAATAGAGCCCAACATAGGAACTATTTTGTTTATCACACCATTTACGTGGTTTTTCCAGGATAGATTATCTGTGATAGTTAGTCCAAGGTATTTATATTCAGCAACTCTTTTGATATTTGTTTCATTAATTTTGATTTGGGGATTGCACGGTGGTTTACTTTTCTGCCTAATAACCATAAATACTGTTTTCTGAACGTTTAAAGAAAGTTTATTGTAACACAGCCAGTTAAAATACTTTACTAGATCACTATTGACAGTTTCTTCAAGTTGTTTTTCACTTTCTCCAGAATATATTAGCACTGTGTCATCTGCAAATTTGAAATATTTTGCTGTCAGGTTGGTGAATTTCAGATTGTGCACGTATAACCAGTATAACAGTGGTCCGAGAACAGATCCCTGTGGAACACCTGTATTTAGTATCTGTTCTTCGCTATGTTCACCATTTATTGCAGTGTAGTGTTTTCTACCGCTTGAGTATATTTTCAGTAGTCTATGGCATGTACCTCGAAAGCCCATTTTGTATAGCTTGTTCATCAAAAGTTCAATATTCACTGTGTCCAGTGCCTTCTGTAGATCAACAAATACTGCTAGTACATATTTGTTTTTGTCCATTTCACTCGTTATATGTTCTAGTAGGTCCACTGTTGCCCCTTGGGTACTACTTTTTTTTTTTAATCCATATTGTTGATGATCAAACTTAAATGTTGCTTCTATGAATGTTACTAGTCTTTCCTTGATAATTCACCTCACTTTTATTGAACCAATCAAAACGCTCATTTTCATAGCAACCACCTTGGTAACGGTCGTCTTACCCGATAAGACTACCGCTAGCTCGAAAAGACGCTTTCGAAAAGACGCTTGTAGCTTTTTTACTTAAATAAAAAATTAGTAACACCTCTAACTTGTATATTTACCTTTATCAGACGGCCTTCATTTTTATGTTCAGTAAATTATCCAATAAAATACACCTCTAGAGGCGGTTTCTTATCTTCATACCTTCGTTTTTCACTCGAAACTCGATTTTCCAAGAAAATTTTCACTCAATGTAATTTTTACTTATAATCAAAGATAAGACCCTCGAGCTAAAGCTCTCGGGATCATATCAGATTATAAGTAAAAATTACATTTCGTAAAAATTTGTCAGAAAATCGATTTCTTGTTAAAAACATCGGTATTACCGATAAGACGCCTCCTCTATCGGTATATTACCGTTGATAATTTTTTCTATAACTTTTGAGAAGGTGCTTATTAGTGAAATTGGCCTGTAGTTGTTCATGTCTTCACGTGTTCCTTTTTTGTAGATTGGTATGATTTTAGCTGTTTTTAGTTCTGTGGGATAGTTTCCGGTTTGCAGTATGTTATTTGTCAGCTTGACAAAAGTGGGTCCGATGATATTGATCAGTATTAGTAAGTCTTTTTTTGTAATTTTGTCTATGCCTGGGGCGCAGTTATTTTTCAGTTCATTTATTTTGGCTGTTATCTTATCTTACTTTAGTTGTTCTAAGTTTAGTACTTATTAAACTTTGTACAAAAAAATGTAACTACTTAACAAAAATAACATATTTTAAATTTAAAAATATTTTGTAAAGATTAAAGAAAAATATTTACCAAACTGCAAGCATTACACAGCTGTCCACAGTTATTTAGCAACCATTTGTCTCTCTTATTTAAATTCTTTTTTAATTCACCCCTGCACGGTTTGAACGCGACCCTGAGCGTCTGTCTCATGGACGACTCGAGGTTCTGCAACCACATTTCGGTCGGGCCCTCCAAGATAAACGGTTTTAAAAATTCCATATACTCGCCGTCTTCTGAGAACATTCCAATGCATTCTTGCTTGTTTATACCTACAATTTAGTATTAGTTATAATATTAGAATGCATCAATAAATATAAATGAGTTTAAAGCATTGACATCGACCAACTAACCTTGATTTTTTTGTATTTTAATCTTGGTTAAGTTATCAAATAATTTTTTTAGATGTGGTTGAACAGCCTCCGGCTTTTTGGAGTTGCCCAGTATTTCCAGCATATCGTCATTCGAAATAAAGTAAAATCTCGGAAATATGTGTCTCTTTGTTTCCAAATACCTAAAGAGAGAATCAAAAAAATTGCGTTTGAAGTGGGAACAACTTGAGCCATCCGACCATGTCTATACCTCTCTAATGCTCTTTGCATTAGCTCTAGCTTATCGTTCATCTTACTCAATTTAAGAAATAAATAAGGAGGCGGCTTGTAGTGAGTTGCTCTAAGAGCAGATTTTGAGAAATAGAGCCGAGTTGAAATGTCCCTCCAACTCTCCGTTATGGCATCGAAATCTTCGGATTCTTTGGGTAATTGTTTTCTTATATCTTCCCCGAAGAATATGCTCTACAAATAATTCCAGGTAAAATCAAATTAAATATAAGTTTACAAACAAAATTACTCACAAGTGATGCCTCAGTTTAAAGGTCCTTAAGTTCACTTTTTAACGCTGCCTAGTTTTTTTTTTAAATTTACTTCAGTAGTTGGCGACAAAATGTTTTTTTTTCTATAAACGTGTTAAAAATGCAATATTGACAGTGATAGAGGATAAGGACACAAATGTAGTGATAAGTGTAAATAATAAGAACAAAGAAGTGTCATAAAATAGTTATGATATAGAACTTAATGTTATAGAGCTGCACATTTTTACCATTTAAAGAACTAGCGGGGAAAAGAGAATTTAAGGACCTTTAAAGTACCAGTAAGTAATTAAATATAAATATGGCCCATTTTGAGAAAAATTTTTACTGTATTTTGACAAGTTGATTACCTCCAAATATAACCATTGGCGTTGAACTTGCAATGCCATTTCCAAGGTCTCCATGATATAAGACAATGTCCTTTCCCAGTAGTCTACAACTTTAGTAAACGGTTCCACGAACTTCGTACTTTTCATTGTTGAGAGCTGCAAGATGTTATCTTCGAGGGCGGTGAAACAATCGTCGACACTTTTAATTCTAAGACACATTCATTCATTTAATATTAACCGTGATATTTGTTTGAAAACCTGAGTTACCTGTAAGAACCTCTATCTCTATAAGGTATAATTTCGATTTGCATGTTACTCCAAATTTCCACAATGGCTCGCAGGCCCTTTTCGATTTGTAATTCCATTGTAGCTGCGTTTGAAACTTCGTTGATTTCGTCAGCGAATCTAAAATTATTTATACAGTAAACGGGATGATCTATAAACCTTTTTTTTTACATTCTCTAATAGTTTCTTCACAACTTATTATTTCCCTATGCCCAACAGTTACCGTTTTCGAGATATCAACTAATTTCCATTTTTGTTTTAAACATGACCTCCAATAAATGCTGATATTTATGAACTCTGAGATACTAACGCGCTAAAATTCGGTTGAGAGGCTTTTTACGCTATGGTCAAATCTTAGATGGTTTAAAAATACAGATATTTTGGTTACTTAGCTATACATGATGAAAAAATAAAGCACAATGAAAACATAATTAATAACTTTAATAACCCAATAAAATGCATATGGTAAATTATAAACCAGCAATAACGGGGCTCTGTTAAAAAAGATCAAAAATCATGTGAGATTACACCAGATGACTTCAACACATATTAATGCAGGTTATGGTAGCATATTACAAGGATTCACGACAAAGACACTGGTCGATACGTAACGTCCACATTACTAGCTGCTTCTTTATTTTTTATCAGTTTAAAGTACATCACAAGAACGTCCGGTATCGTAGGGAGTTCAATTTCGTATGTCAGATAACGCGGAATCACTAGCTGCTTAGTCCTCCTTAAAAAGAAACCATTAATTGCCCAAAAAGACCTTAAATTTGTGGAGCGTACGTAAGAAGCACTTGCTTCACAGAGCCATCTTGGAAACTCTCTGGTCTCTTCACCCCTGCGCCGTGCCTCTTGTCTCTCTCAACCGGCGCGCGATACGACCCAATCTATTTTTCGCCCAATCAGGAGCTCGCGTCCCAATGTTGACGTTTTACAAGTAGTATTTATATCTATAGTGGTTTATTTTTCTAATTTTCTTCATTCGCGTTTGCACGCAGGTATCGTATTCTGTCCCTTTTCTATTCTATACATACTGTTGTGTATTAATAACGCATTTAGTATATTCAATCAACATTTGAATATTGTAACAAGAAATTAGGCTCAATCCGGCAAGGTCTCCGGTATGCCGCTCTTCAATATTCTTCCATAAATCGTAGGTAGCTGCTGTGTTAAGTCTGTGCGTTTTAAGAAGTCCGCTAAGCCATAAAACCTCTTGAGCATTATGTCGGTGGCTCTCAAACAATAAATTATATTGAAGGTAATTTTGGATGTTGATGAATTACATTTTCTAAATAAAATAATTTAAAGTAAATAAAAAATTAGTTTAGGTAAAGAAAAATAATAATTTTTTAGCTTTTGTAGTATTCAGACAAATTAGTTTTACGAATTCTTTTTTATAAAGTTTTGGTTCTAAAAAGAACCGATTTTGTAGTCTTGCGACAGAACGTACCTACTTGTAGATAGGTACTACTAAAAGTAGTCTTCCTCTGCATTTAAAATTTCACCCATGCTTTCAGACTCATCAAAATCAACATCATCGTCATCATCATCATCATTCGTAATAATTAACGGTCTTACTTCGTCTATAACCTGTTCTGTCTCATAAGATTCAAAAATATTTTTTTCTGTGTGTTCAATGCATTTCCGCCATTCTTCTTTGCCCGCTTGGCTAAGCGCCTCCTCCCATAACTTTATAACGCTAGGCTTACCGATATTTTTACAGGCATGTTTGTCATAATAGTTCTTGCTAATACCCCATACCAATTCAATTGCGTTGTAATGACAATGAGAAACAAACTAAAAGTGAAAAGCACAACTACTTATTTAAAATAAAGTAGAACATACCGTCCCGCACTTCAGCAAATTTTAATTATTTCTTGGAAAATCGTAATTATTATGAAGATTTAATTATAATAATCCCAAAATAATGTCATTATCGGAAAAGTCAATACCTGACAAAATCTTTAACATATTTAACCATCCCGCACTTGAGCAAATTTTAATTGGTTCTTGGAAAATAGCGATTATTATATAGATTTAACTATAATAATAGCAAAATAATTTAATTATCTATTTAATTATTATTTATGCTCAACGCGTAATTCTAAGATAATTTTGTTTTGAAACCTCTGATTTCGCCCAGTAATAGAATACAGTAAACCAGTGGGATGTTCGGTGTGATCAAGTATAGCGAAGGTGCGAAGATATTGTAACTTAACCGACTTACTGTTTTAAAAGCGATAACATCCCTTGGTGATTTAATCCGATATCGGACTTCTTAAAACGCACAGACTTTATCCATAGAGAAGCATTAGCAGTAAAAATATGCCACTCAGTCTTAAAAAGGTTTTGGATGAAGCAGTAAAAATCGTAAATTTCATATCCAGGCCTTTAAATTCCTGAATTTTCGCTGCTCTCTGTGAAGATATGGGAGCTCAGTTCACAATGCTCTTGCTACACACTATCTCGAGGAAAAGTTTTGGTACGCCTCTTTACTCTGCGAAATGAGTTCTTGGTGTTTCTTATGATTCCTCATTTGAATTGTCACCAAGATTAACTGAAGGCAAGTGGTTACAACGTTTGGCCTATCTTGCCGATATCCACGACTACAATACCCGACATCGGGATGATTTCATCGTTTGGTTAAAGAGGTGTCAGGATGGCCCAGGGTATCTGGCTGCAAAATTTTTAATAGATTACCTTCAGGGTTGCGAAGCCTACCAATAACAAAATTTGAAAACAGGGTGAAGGCCATGCTATTGAGAAATATTTTTTAGTTTTTGAGGAATGTTTTAACTGTAACATAAATCTTTTAATACAATTCAAGAATTTTAACTGTAAAATTTTGTGTAGAGTATTTATTTATTTTTTATTAACGGGCAAACCCCATATAACTTTTACAAGACAGTCTTAGCAATAATCTAATAATAATCAAACATTAGTTGTACAATTATTGAAAACATAAACAATTATAGCGAAAGCTGGGATACCCTTCGCTTAAAAGAAGCAAAAGAACAGTTAAAAAAGTCACACTCAATCTTATTGCCGTTATTAAGAATTCTAGGAATTGGATATGATTTTCCATAGTTATACCTATAAAAATCGACAGCAAAGAGAGACTGCTCTCTGGTGTTCCTTGACGGAACACGAAAATTGATCCTGTGCAACAGATCAGGACAATCGATAATTCCGTTTACCAATTTAAACAAAAAGTAAATGTCTGATTTAATTCTACCTCCCGATAGTAAATCCAAACCCAGTCTCCGCTGTAATTCATCATAAGTTTGGAGAGGTAATCTGAATCTAAACGAGACATACCTGGCATACCTTCTCTGTACTTTCTCGATGTTTTGATTATGCATTGAGTAGGATGGTGCCCACACACAGGAAAGGTATTCCAAACATGACCTAACAAGAGTTTTATAAACATGATTCAAACTACTAACATTCTGGAAATCTCTTGTATTTCGACATACGAAACCCAACAACTTTAAGGACTTATTAACAATTTGTTTACAGTGACAATGATAATCCAATTTGTTATCTGGGTGTAAGCCTAAGTCGCATATAGTGGTAACTCTTTCCAGAACATAATCATTCGAGTTATAATCGTATTTTGGGTATTTTGCGCAATGAAAGGTAATAACTTTACATCTTTTTATATTCAAGTCCATTTTGTTCCCAACACACCACTCACTCACTCTATTCAGGTCATCTTGAAGCCTCGCAGCATCCTCAAACGAAACAACAGTTACAAACAATTTTAAATCATCAGCAAACAGCAGAGGCTGCGAGAACAATATTTCTTGTTGAAGGTCATTGATTAAAACAATAAATAGGCAGGGGCTTAAATGGCTTCCCTGTGGAACTCCAGAAGTAACAGACATTTCCTGTGAAATAAATCCCTTCACTCTTACCAGCTGTTTTCTATCACTTATATATGATATCAGACACTTAAGCAATGATCCGGCAAAACCAAAGCATTCTAGTTTATTTCTAAGGTTGTAATGATTTACAGTATCGAATGCCTTGCTGAAGTCCATATAGAGAGCATCAACCCGAGAACCACTCTCCAAGGCATCCAACACTGTCCGAGTGAACAGCATCATATTCGTGGCCGTGGATCTACCCCTACAAAAGCCGTGCTGTTCCTGACCAATAGTAGACATTATCATGTCTTTGATATGATCGCATACAATTTTTTCAAATAGTATAGGAATTGTATTTGAAATAGAGATTGGTCTGTAATTCTTAGCATCAGATTGACTTCCTGACTTAAATATGGGGGTAACAAAACTGTACTTCCACTGATCAGGAAAAACACCACTTTCAAGAGACAGCTTAAAAAGAAAGTAAATTGGCCTTGACAGGGAATAAACACAATTCACTAAGAACTTAGGCGGTATACCATCGGGACCGGCTCCCTTATTTTGATTAAGATTTAAAATGTTTTCAAAAACCTCTCCTAACGTAATTGATACGTGACTTACAAGTACGTGAGAAGAATTACTTTTTTTAATAACAGGCAAATCATCACAACGCATGCTAGGTTTATACACACTTTGAAAATGTGTCTTAAAAATATCTACAATTGATTATCCATCCGTTCCTGTTCACCCATCCAAATGTACATAGTTTTGGATACAGTTGTTTCCTCTACGCGAGTTCACAAAGTTCCAAAATTCTCTTACATTGTCATTTAACTTGATTTCGACATTATTTATATATTCTAGGTAACAACTTTGTTTTACAATATTTACTTTAGATCTTAGCAATGCAAAACTTTCATTATAACTCCACGAATTGGTTTGTTTGTACTTTTTGTGACATTTCTTTTTTTTTTCAAAAATTAAATTTTTAAGTTCATTTAAATAACATGGTCATTGTCGTATACTGTATATTATATCTTAGGACTTGTATGTTCTTTATTTTTTTTTTAACTATACTTAGTTTTATATACTATTTTATTGACGTGTGTAAGTGCAAATTCTGTAATAGCTTGAATGAAGTATCAATTTACTTGAAAAAATGCCTAAAAGAAGATTTGAAACACCCAAGTTTTTGACTTATAAGTTATAAGCATTTATAAGTCAGAAACTTGACTGGTTACGTATAGGCGTATAAGTATGGTATACATAAATAAAGAACAAATTTCAGCAGCTTTCCCAATAAGTTATAATATACAGGATGTTTCATTGGAGAAAATGTATGTTTAGACATTTTTTCCAGTAATCGAAATAACAGATAGGTATAGAGCAGTGGCGGCTCGTCGTATAAAGCAACTGAGGCCGGGCCTCACATGTAAAATTAATAAATTATTTATTTAAATATAAAACGTTTTTTAACTAATTTTCAATCATTAAAAGTATCAAAACAATAGAACATCGAATTACCATCAAAGTTCAACATATTATCTTTTGAATTTAGCGCGCACCCCATCCAACATTAATTTTAAAAACTGAAATCGTTGCCCGACCGCATAAAAAGAAAATTGTAATCCCAAAAACTTGAGCTTCCTTTACGTCACAAATCGCTTATAAAACGCAATGCTCTCCAACCCGGCACCTCCACCGTTTTAATCGCGCACAACAGGAAAAAAAGTCAAATTTAGGAGGTGAGTGAGGCCCACTTATTTGGGCCTATATCGTATTATTTTTACAGTAGCTTGCAATGACTTGCATGTTGCCAAATGTTGATTGAACAAGGACACTTATTGACTTATTTACTTATTATTTAAATGTTTTATTTTTAAAAACATAAAATAATAAGTTAGAAATGATTGATAAATGTTTTCATTGTTCTATAAGATATTATTAATAAATATGCAATTAAATCCCAATAACAAAAAACGAAAAAACAGATCAAAATTAAAGATAACAGGTGGGTGCCTAGTGCCTATTTGAAACTTGGCAATGTTTTATTTTTAACAGGCTCATCTATCTTTTCTTCTCAAAGGATCAGGTGTCGGTTTATTAGATTTAATTAGATCGTTGGAAAAGCCCTTTGCCGTTAGGCACAGTACACAGACTAACACCTTGGTATATGCCGTTAGGTTACGAGTTACGACGTGTGCCATTCGTTTGTGATTGTTAACCTATCGTGATTTTAGATTTTCGAGGCGGGTCTGCGGGTTAAAATACTGACTGGCATAAGGCCATTAGTTTTTATGGTGTTAATGTAAACATACAGATGCTTAGAATTTAAATAGAACATAGTTTTAGATATTTTGAAGGGTACCGTTAGAAACGGCAGTTTTTGTTAGACATTCGTCGGGTACGCCTTAAGATTTGTATTTGTCAATGTTTGAGCGTATTCGTACATAAAAAAGTTGATTATTAAACTATATCACTGATATATTTCGTTTTTCTGTAGTAGTTACAATAGCAAAATAGAGACACAATAGCGGATGCACTGAGAGAAATTGACCCTGACCTTGCAAGTTGAATATTTTTCTCGTGAAACCTAGTATTTCAAAATAATTATATTGCTGGTTGAATTCCTAACTATTCATTTTAAGCCAATGACCTTGAAATCGCGAAAAATTTTCGCCTGCGGCGCTACTTCGTGGCCTCACCCCCATATACACCCACGAGCCGCCACTGTTGTGAAAGTTGTTAAGATACTAGACTTAAAAGAAAAATAATATAAAGCGTATTATGTTTAAATATTTTAGCTGGGAAAATTATGTTCCTTTATTTTGTGGACCGGTTCGCCATAAACATCTAATACGCCATCTACCGTGAATGAATACTATGTAGATAAATGGTTAAAATATATTTGTCATACTTGTGCAATTCCATTGCATAAATTGCTTCCAAATTAAACTCCGGGTTGGTTTCATCAAACTCTATTCCCACCGCTTTTTTCACTTTATCCCAATGTCTCGGCCTCATGGCGGGATTCTTCAAGTCACCCAGCAACGGCAGGGTCCTTCTGAACGCATCCACTTGACTTCTTAAATCCTCCACTATTTTCCAACTAGAATTAAACAGAAATTTGATGATAATTTTCAATGCTTGCAAATAAAAAAAAATACTTTTTCTCTGCCAATTCCCTAGAAAGTCTGGTTAACTTTCTAAACAGCACTTGAGCCGTTTCCTCCATCTCTGCAGTTTCAATGCTCCAAAACTCTCCAGTTTTATAACTGTTCCAAGCAGTGTCCCATTGGGCTGCCAGATCCCAGACCAATTCCAGGGACGCCAATTCCTACATGAGAAAGAGGAGATGAGTATATCAGAAGTGGGTGTTATACGAATATGGACTATGTAGAAGAATCCAGGGAACCAGCCGAGTAATAAAAATCTAATAAAATTCAATTTTACCGTCTCTAGTTTGGACATATCAACACTCTCATCATAGCTCAGTCCAAAGATCGCTAACTCTGTACGTAGCTTGTCATCTTTCTCTTTCATGTCTTTTAAGCATATCCTGATGCCTTTTAGATATTCCAGACCCTCTTCCACTGTCCAGTCGGTAGTAAAGGGGCCTATTAAAATAGTAGAAATGTTGAAATATATAACAGCAGGCATGGAAGATTCGATGAGCGCATAGGTACCATACCTTTTACCAGAAATTCGTCCAATAGATGTTTCGCATTTTGTCGCGAACCCTCGGCTTGTTCAAGCAGACCATTTTTGAAATGCTCCTGGAAAAGGATATTGGGAAAATGAGAGGACTTTTTGGGAAAGGAAGCATCTGCAAAGACCATAGTGACTAATTGACAATGTCAAGTTTTCGAGGTAAATTTGAAAAATCCGGAGGTGCCCCAAGGTTCTGAAAAGTTCCAAGTTGATGGAATAAAGTTTAAAGTAAAAACAAATGTTTTTGTATTATGAGGCCCGCCCTATCGCTAAAAAAGAGATATAAAGACAACAACGTTTTTCACCTTAAGTTGGAAAAATCAAAATATATCTTAATATACCGCGTTCATACAACATCGGTGATTGGTATGATGTTTACCTTTAAAAAAGAATGCAAAATAAGGTTAAATAAGATATGATAGTGGCAATAGTAACCGTAAAATCATTTAAAATGCAATATGTAATTTCAACCTATCCTGAAAATACCCGTAGAGTGAGTCAAATTAATCAACAAAATCAATTAGAATTAATTTTAAATATGACAACAAAAACGCTATGATTTAAATTTTGCGTGTTTTCTCGTCAATTTGTAGAAACTTTGTGAAAAGAGTTCGTAAAAAAATACGTAGGTAATCAAAACCTGAGTAAATTTATGAGTTTTAGTTAATAGTATAAGAGCGCGCGGTGCAAACCTTTGGCATTAAAGAAGCAGAATTGGTGGTGGCATAGTACAAAACACTAGGTCTGTCGTGCCGCACATAGCTGGAAGAAATAAGTATATAGAAGTAAGAACAATATGAAAATAGATAAATTGGAATAAATATTAATATTTATAAAAAAAATCTACTATGTACAATACAACAACTTAATTTTTAAATTTTACTCATCATGTCCCGAGTAGTCCGATGAATTATCGTCGTTGGGTCCAGAGAAATGTTAAGGGGCTCTACAGTGTTTTCTAGCATGTAATCAGCTTCCCACATTCTTTCTAATATTTCAATCACATGTTCGACGCACTTACTCCATTTTTCACAATCCACTATCTTTATTCCCTCTTGCAAGAGGTTTCCAACATCGCTCATTTTAAAAGTGGTATTATGCCTTGCTACAAACCCTTTTACTTGCGCCTACACCAATTATATGGAGCTTAACTCACAGTGATATGGCGAAAGGCGAGGTACCGTTATATTTCGTTTTGAAGCGATTTCGTCGACATTTATATTTATTATCCATGACTATAACAGACCCAGAAGAAATAAGATTTAGCATTTGCTGGAAGTATTCTTTAAAGACATCAGCGTTCGTGTCTTCATGATAGTCTCCAGTCCGTTTTGATTTAAATGCTAGTAAGCCGCCATCGACAAATCCATTTTTGCTACCAATGTGATTATTAATCTTTTACCTTTTCCCGAGGGTGCTTTTATTCCAGTGGACCATCTTTCCATGAAAGCTTGCCTCGCGTTTTTTATATGTTTATCCTGCCGTATTTTACCAACGGTATAACCTTCATTTAACCAAGTTCCGTCCATAAAATAGATATTCCTGTTTCCTCTTCGAAACTGTCTAGCTGCCCTAAAATATTGTCGCCGTCAGCAGATGATTTCGTCTTTCTCTATTAAAAGTGATTTTCTGCTTTGAATTTCTTCATAACAAAAATTAATTTTTCTACGACCGTGCGTTTTAACCCATTTTCCCGCACGCATTTTAGTTTTGAAAAGTAGCACTAGTGCGGGTAAGTAAAATTATGCAGATTTTGACCTTATTAGATAGTTCTTTACCTCAGAAGTTACAACTATTGTTACAATCGGTAAATAAGTATTTACGAAATAGTCCATCTAATAAAATCTACCTCTTTTCTAGCTTCTCGTTGTATTTTTAATTTTTTGAAAATATAAAATAATGAAGATATTTTTATTTAAACCCTGTACATTTCTTTAAAGTCATGTAACAAAACAACTATTAAACCAACCTGTGACGGGTGGTTTGATATCATTTGCTATGATAACCAAGGCGTGTCATTGTTACTAAAACGTCAAAGTTGTTCAAAGCGTCTTCGAAGTGAAAGTATACAGTGTTTTTTTAAATTAAACCTAATCAAAGCAATATTTAATGGATACATCCGACGAAGAACTTCCCGAAGCCATTTTGAAGGCTGCCGATAAAGTAAATTCCGAGCTGTTACCTGCCAAATCCAGACTCAGGTATGAAAAGCAATACGAACATTATTTTGTTACATGGTGTAAGTAGAAAGAGGCGAAAACCTATAAGGAAGAGGTATTTCTGGTGTATTTTTCAGACCTAAGTAAGGTTTTGAGATCTAATACATTATGGTCCCGCTATTCGATGGTAAAAAGTCTAGTAAAAATAAAACAAAATTTGGATATAGGGAACTTCCATAAGTTAACGTCGCTTCTCAAACAAAAAAATGTTGGTTTTCGAGCACAGAAAGCGCAGGTTTTTACCAAAGAAGATATATCCAAGGTTATGCTAGCCCCTGATGAGGTATACCTGGTGATTAAAGTGAATACAATTTTTGCCATCCCCATCGACGTCATCTTTATGCACTTATCAGTTTTGAAAAATAAGTAGGTATACTTTTTTGTATATACGGTCGTAGAAAAAATAATGTTCCTAACTCATGCGTAAAGTGTCTTTCCCGCCCTTAACCGCTTGCCCGAACTCCGCTCCGCGTGCGGGGAAGTATCACTTTCGGCACTTGTTAGGAAAATAACTATTCCTTCAAAGGTTTCCATAGTTTCTTCTTACCCATGGGTGGAATGAAATCATCCTTTTTGATTTCAGACATTTTTTTGTCCAAGGTAGGTATTTCCTTTTTAAAGTTGATCGAGTGTATGCTTCTTCTGATGGCAGTCTTTTCATCCTCATTTATTACAGTTTCTTTTCGACCTGTACTTCTCCTTGGTGACCTGATGGGGCCGCGTTTATCCTCGTGCACAAGGACTTCCCGACTTGAGTCATATTCGAACACATTTCAACTATTTTTGCAACTCCGAATTTTATATGAAATAATACTGGGTTTTATAGTTCAATAATGATTTATTACCCTCTCGCATTAAGCAACAGACTATAACTTCCGGCTAAATGCGGCGCGACCGACCGAGCGCTTTGTACACTGTCACAACACACCAATACTTAATAATAAAACCATGTCATATTGCTTCTTTAATGGTAAGGGTTTGCGTCGCAGGCTCTTACCATCTGAAAAAAAAACATAAAAAGCATAATTTTGTCTAAAGCCCGATTTTTACATAAGGA
The DNA here is from genome assembly GCA_963920685.1 of Polydrusus tereticollis. Taxonomy (NCBI): domain Eukaryota; kingdom Metazoa; phylum Arthropoda; class Insecta; order Coleoptera; family Curculionidae; genus Polydrusus; species Polydrusus tereticollis. Next base: position 143,637,588 of record OY987328.1, read on the forward strand.
AGTTAAAATAATGGAAATGATTAGAGGGATAAATAGGATACGAAGCATTTCAAGTTTCTTTTTCCTTCTTACTATCCCTCAGCAGTACCTTGGAGTACTCGAGCATGTGTTCGGCTTCTTCTAGTAGCTCCAGGTAAGCAGCCCATTCTTTGGGCAGGTTCTTCTGGCCCGCTCTCATCGATTGAGGTATGGGAACCGAGTACTTGTCCAGAGTATAAATCTGATCGGCTATCTGGGGAAATTCGTCTTCCCGCGTCGTAATCTCGAACTTAAGTTGCGTATAGAGTTGAATGGAAAATTGCATGTGATCAAGGTTTTCTGGCTCTCTAGAGATCCTGCAAGAAACAAATAAAATACCAATGACTAATGGTATGGTCTGTGTATAAAGAAAAGACGAACACAAGCAGAACAAGGCTGACTTATCTGGTCTATGTAATATTTGGTAAGTCGACTTCTCCAAGGACAGATACTTCGCTATCACAAAATAAGCAGCTGAAGTTAGTTCAGGTTAGTTAGTTAGCAGTACTGCATGCAAGAACAGTTATGATTTTCTATCTGAACAAAGCAGTTAAACTACTATCATACCCAAGTTGCGAGGTTGCCACTTTTCGTATGATACTGAAGTTAGAAGACTTTGACTAATGGTTTTATCGAAAGTTAAATTAAAAACTTGACCGTCGTACAATATGTTATGTGTGCTTACTCTTTAGAGTTCCTATCCATATACTCGTAAATCTCGTTGATTTTTCTCTCTGTTAAAGTATAAAGCAGCATGCAGAGTTTGCCCTGCCACTCGACGCAGTGCTCTATGATGGCCTTTTTTAGGTCCGAGCAGTTGATCTGGAGGAAATGGACGTCGGAGACAGTTTCCTGAATTTGAACGTTGTTCGCCAGTTCGGTGTAACGCCCAATGTTGGCGTCGAACAAGGCCGCGCTCGGGCTCTCCATTTCGTAACGTTGGATAAATCTGGAAATATCGAAACAATCAGTTACTGATGGGTTAGTAAACCTCATACCGCCCAAATTATGAATATCCTGTTGACGATAATTGTTTCAAGATGGTAGCCTTACGAGTTATCTTGTACCAGGACATTAATAATGTGAACCTAAATCAGTTTACGGTATTTTGACACACCCTGTATTAATAGAGTGGATATACAGGGTAACACTAAAGTCGTCAAGGTACGATATTATGAAAGCCATAAACCTTACGGCTTCGGGAAAAAAATTGTATTGACTAAATCGACCAAAAGAGATTGCTGAAAAATGTTTTTAAGTTTCCAAAACGACCGCTAGGGGGCAGTTACTAGGATATGTCTAAAAAGTGAAATTTTACCAGATAATCGCTATGTTAAGTACTGTTTTAATGACGGAAATAAAAATCTCGTTAATTTTTGCGGAAACTTGTTTCTTTGACTTTTTTTAATCTTCGAAAATATGGGTGGGGAAGCTTGTGGAAAAAAACTTTTTAAATTGCTGTATCTTCCATATACTTTACCCAAATTTAATCAGCTTAGGCTCGTTTAATACACGCTTTTACACTTATTAAAAAACCGAGTTTGGTCGTGGTCGCTAGTGCATACCGCGTCCTCTAGGTGGCGCTGTTTAAACAAGATTTGTTTTTTTTAAATTTTCATAATAAAATTAAATGATATGATACATTTTTTTATTACTCACCTTATAGAGCATAAAAATAACTACATTCTGGCGAAAACCGTGATTCGATATCTTTATTTGTCTTCAAGTTATTTACAAATTACTATACAGGGTCGTTGGTATGTATGGAAACGGTCGATTATTTCTTAAAGTATAACAGTTAGCAAAAAATATTTTAGATAAAAGTTTTAGGGTTTTTTAAGGTGTATTAGAAATTTAAAAAAATTAGTATACAGGATGAGTCAGAAAACTGTAGGGAAGCAAAGTTACCTTTTTTTAAATGGAACACCCTATATCTTCGAATATTTTTGGATTTAACATGAAATAGCAATTATTTTTTAATAAGTGCATTATAAGTCTAAACCTAATAGTTTCCGAGATATTGACTTTTGAAAAATGACATTTTTCAACTTTGACAGCTTCTAGCTTTCTAACGGTACGCTTTAGAGTAAAACGGCTTACATGTCTTACTTTTTTATGATCTTTCCAAAAACATCAACTTCCGGTTAAACCGGAAGTACTGTATTTCCGGCTTTTAAGTTACATCCGGTTTAACCGGAAGTTGATGTTTTGGGAAGATAATAAAAAAGTAAGATAGGGACCTGTAAGCCGTTTTATTCTAAACGGTACCGTTAGAAAGTTAGAAGCTGTCAAAGTTCAAAAATGTCATATTTCAAAAGTCGATATCTCGGAAACTATTAGGTTTAGGCTTATAATGCACGTATTAAAAAATAATTGTTATTTTATGTAAAATTCAAAAATATTCGATATAGATTTTATTAATATTAATAAATTTTTGGTCATAACGCTTACTTGTCTTTGTCCACTTCCCATAGATCCCGGAATGGTTCCCAAACCTTGATGTATTCCTTGATTTTTTCTACAGCCACTCTGACTTCTACAACAGGACAAAAATAATAATATCACACTTTTGTCGAGCGCATTTTAATAACAATTATAAATGTCTTTATTGTAGTTGATCGTCGACAAGTGATTGCTCCACAAATGGATTCAAAATATTGTCCCTATACCGCTGTGTTTTAACATGGAAAAAAAATAGGACTAACAATTCTTCTTCGGGAAACAACCAACCAGACACCAATTGTTTGAGGGTGCAAAGTGGACTCCACAAAAAAAATGGAGAATTAGAGAATAAAAACCAACAAAAAATGTTATACAACTATTTGTATAATTCTTTTAACTATCAACTTAAATTTTATGCTTGTAGAATGGTTGATATAAGCAAGGATATCATTATAAACGTTTGCTACATTAAAACTAAAGAATATTTTAAATATGTTGTAGAATACACAGTATAATAGTAAATGTAGATTTATCTCGACTATCTCAACTTAACTCAATTGTTAACAATTGTATACAACTCATAAACAAAAACTCTAAACGATATAAATGTGTAGTTCTATAGCAAGCAAACAATAATTACACATCACAAACCAAAATTGAAACAGTTTTCCATCAAATTAAATTGTACTGAAAGTCCAAATACATATAAAGAAAGAAAACCAAGAAATATAGTTGTTTTAATAATAAAAACGACCTACAAGAGATCCATCCGATGGCATAACCACAGAAATATTAAAATTTATTAAAACATCTTCATTAGCTGAAGTTTTTGAAAAAATTTTAAAAATACGAATTAATAATTATTTAGAAAAAATAAATTTTATTTCTAAAATACAATTTGGGTTTTAAAAAAATAAATCGACGCAAGATGCTATTTGCTATCCAACAGAACAAATATATAATGGCATTAGATAATAAACACCTTTTTATTTGTATTTTTCTGGATTTAGCAAAAGCCTTCGATACGGTTAGTCATAGTTTACTATAAAAAAAATTGAAAATATTGGATTTAGAGGAAAGCGATTAGAACTAATTAAAAACTATCTTTAAGATAGACTAACTTATGTTAAAATAGATAAAGAAGAAAGCTATTCAAAAGTATTTAAATATGGTGTTCTTCAAGGGACAATTTTAGGACCATTATTTTTTAATATTTATATTAATGATTTATTTAGTATAAACTGCGATGGGAAAATTCATAGTTTTGCAGATAATACTGCTATTTTTTATAGCGATACAAATTGGGACAATTTAAATAAAATAATTAAAAAAGAGTTTAAAATTATAAAAAATTGGTTTGATAATAATTTATTAACAATTAATTTTGATAAAACAAATTATCTTCCTTTTACTTTAAACCTAAATAATGTACCACAATGTAAATAGCATCAATATTAGCGATGACATTTAAATTTTAAAAGTTAATCATGTAAAATATTTGGGAATAATTTTTGACAGTAAATTAAATTGGAATATTTAAGCAGAATATTTGATTAAAAAATTAAGAAGTATATTTACCAATTTTTAAAAGCATTAAAAAATTTCTGGATATATAACATCTAGAAATATTATATTATGCATTAGTCAAAACTCATTTAAATTACGGAATTTTAGGTTGGGGAGGAATAAACGGAACTTTGATTAAAAAATTAGAAGTATTACAAAAAAGATTTTTGAAAATTATATTTAATATTTTTTTTTTTAATAATAATTTATTATTGACCTCAAAACAGTTTACAATAAAACTGGCACCGAGGCCTACAAATTGTATGGTATAATTATTAACAGTCAAATAAAGTTACGAAAGGCAAAAAAATGTAGTTTATATTTCTTTATCCTGCCACTTAAATGTCTATACTCTATTTTCCTTTATATATTTCTTAATATTGCACGTCAGTTTCTTGGTATTTCCATGGAGTATTCTTTGTGGAATCCTATTATATTCCTGTATACTTCTATATATTGGTGAGTCCTGTCCCTTTTTAGTTCTAGCATATGAATTTCTTAATTCATGGTTTGTTCTTGTATTGTATGTGTAGAATTGTCTGTTATTTTGTTGTTTTACACTGGTTTTAAGTTTATTATTTTGTATATAATGTATTAGTTTGGTTTGTTCAAATACTTTCAATTGATTTATTTTCAGGTATGTCACTTTTTTATATATTTCCTCACTGGGCGTGTAGTAAAAAAAAAAATTCAAAAACAAAAAAGATGAACGTTAGTGAAATTTACATTTATACTATATTAATATATATTTCTAAAAATCAAAAACCTTATACAATTTAAAGAGCATAACCATAATACACGTTATAAAATGAAATATCCATAAAGCCTAAAATAAATAAGTCCGTAGGACAAAAAACTTTTAAATATTTATGCTTTTATTTAAATGATTATTTACCAACAAATATTAAAAACATTATTCAATTAAAAAAATATAAAATTGAAATTAAAACATTAAAATTGGAAACAGACGCGTTAAAAATATCTTTGGAAATGCTATAACTAATTAATGCTATTTAATATTATTGTGAATCAATTATATAATTAATCTTTTTCAGAAAATTAAAAATGTATCATAAAAAAAGTAGCGTTTATTGAATACTTGCAACTTTTTATAGAAATATTCTTAAATATTCATATTCTCATAATCTTAAATACTTTTAAATAAATAAGATTCGCCCCTAACAAGCACGTATTCTGGGGAATTTATTAATAAGTTTATTAAAAAATAACATATTAACATGTTTATTATATTGTAAGTATTTGAAATAAACTTATTATTATTATTAAACACTCTTAATTCTAATACCTCACTGTAAAATTCCGCGATGGTATAATAAACCTTACCAACCAACATATTATTAACCTTTCTTTTCAATTGCTTTTCTGAAACAATTTATATTATAATATATTAATTATAAATTATAGTTTTTAGATAAAGCTGTTGTTGGGATTGGAAGGGTTGCTATAAATATTTCTTGTGTTGCGTAAATAGTTTGGATTGGATTTCGTTTTTAATTTTTTTATGGACTTGACCCACACTTTCCAAAATCAATAATCCCCTCAATGTTGTCTAACCTTATACAGATATCGAATAGGTCTTTTCTGCAAAATGAAATTCATATTCCAGATAATGTACATCTTAGCGGAATATAATGCTATGATAAAAATGTGTTCCTCACAAATAAATATGGATCAGTTCAGGCAGTGACACATCCAGACTGGGGGGACTGACCGAAAAATAAGTAACAATTCGAATTCCATTGCTCCATCGCTCTATAACGTTTTCCAGTTTGGAGGGAGGGAGGCTTTCACTGAGCCCCCACCCTTAGATCCGTCCCTGGCTTAGCCTAGGTGTATAGTAGAAAACGAACAACTAATATTAATTAATTTTGGTCTTACCATTGTTTAATTGTTGTTGCATGTGCCTACAATCGCTGTCGTTTTGAATTAGACTTGCGTATGGAGTGTAGGCAGTGTCAGACACGTGGAACTTATCGTTGAGACGGGGTAGCGACTTGACAGCTTCGACCAAGGTGTTCTGGACGTTCGATATTACTCGTGCCACATTCACAAGGGTCGGACTAAAATTAATCTGAAAACGACAAAACAATTTCAATTTAAATAGGTTATTTTATAACTTCAAATAAAATAAAACAACGGCAGTCTACCTCCACAATATGTATTTCAATGTATATATTTATATCCTACATGTTTCGGACATAGAAATGTCCATCATCAGGGATACTAAAAGAAATTTACAATGTAAGTTAAACGTTTTAAGTAAAATGAGAGGACTTACCAGTAGTCGATTACGACAGCTCTATCTTGCATAAGCGACGATCAAAAGTACGTTAAAATTGAAAATTGGAGGTTCTAATGAATATTCAAGATTGAATGAGATGTAATATTTGAAATTTTGGTCAAGGTATCTTTGAATAAGGGGATTTCCAGTTTGCAGCCACTGAGACAGGTGATGAAGCAATTATGTTATTTGTAGCTATTTAGAGGAGGTTAATTTAAGTGAGGTGCTCAAAGATGCTTCATCTAACCGTGTCTAGGGTGTGGTCAGCAAAATACTGGGTTAGACTTGAATAACACATTCTTAGGAGATAAACAAAAAATGAAATGAAATTATACTATTTTAAGGTTGGAATTTATTAATTTGAAGCCAATGAGCAGGTGGTGAAGCAATTATGTAGGTTGTAGCTAATTAGAGGAAAAAGACGTAGATAGGTGATCAAAGATGCTTCATCCAACCATGCTTGAAGGATTGGCTAACAATTTTTTAGGTTAAAGGGGGTAGAAAATGAACATAATGTTATAATTGTAAAAAAGAGATATAAAAAATTAAAATTGGATTTTTACCATTTTGACTAGAAGTGAAGTATTTATTAAGTATTATATAAATTGTTTAACACCCATCACAGTATACTCAAAGATGTAGAAGACGTTGACGTGTTGGGTTGGACATGGATAGACATATTTAGGACAATAATAATAACAAACATACACAATACCAATAATATAACAATTTATTAATTTAAAGTGCGATGTGTGATTCATTTACCTTATTTCCTATTAAGTTAACTTCGATATTTATGAGGGGATTAGGCTCAGTAGTTCCGTCTCCGTGAAGGGCCTCAAACATCGACTGAAGTGAATTTTTACAGCAAATCTTTAACGCTTCTTCCATTAATTTGTCAAAATTATTTATGTATCGTACCCATTGAACAGCCATCTAAAGAAATTAACTAATTACTACTTCTAGAAACAAAAGAATTATTAAATATTTTATCTACAAGTACTTTATTCATTTTTGAAAACGTTAAATAATAATTTATAAAATTCAACTTTTAAGCTTGTACTAGAAAGTAATAGCAATTTTGACACTTGTATATTAACCTTCTTTACAATATCTAGTGGATTGGTTACAACTCTCCTTAAAAGTTTCCTATACCTATCTGTTACCGCTTTCGAGATATTAATTAATTTCCAATTTTTTTTTAAACATGCAATAAATGTGGATATTTTTGACCTCTGGGAGACTAAGGGAGAGCACGCTTCAAATGAAGAGATATGAGATGCGCATAAGGTTGGTATGAAGTGCAGCGCACCATGTTTTTATATGCAATGACGCACACAGAAGCCGTACGAAAGAAGTGAGTGCCGCACGTTATGCGTGGTGAAAAATAGGACCTGTTCTATTTTCACTTGACACGCGCCGAATTATTAGAGCTTTTCAGGTTAAATCTTACGGTGTTCCGTATTTATTGACATTGACATTTCCAGCCCTGTTTACCCCACGTGATTATTTTAGTGTTTACAATTTTAATGAAAATGCGTGATATTCAACAATTTAATATTGATTTCGTGCAGCAAGTAGAATCATGTAGAATGTTAAAACATCTTCATCAGCGGACGATGACATTTTGACAATGGCAATTAAACCTTTGTTTCTATACGCACTGCATGCAATTCCTATACTGTTTTGATATGCCCATAATTCAAGCACACATGTTGTACACGTGACCTGCGGTTCAGGTGTGCTTCACGGACAGTTCACCTCAAGCATTTCACTGCTCTGGTGGGCGCTCTCCCTAACGCACTGAAATTTGGTTGAGAGTTAGGAAATACCCGAAGGCTTTTAGGCTATTGGCAAATCTTAGTTGCAATATACAGAGTGGTCTAAAAGTATAGTTATTTTGGTTACTTGATAAAATGTCTAAACATAGTTCCTGCAAATGAAACGCCCTCTGTACATTTTTGAACAGCTGCTAAAATGTGTTCTTCATTTATACTATATACCATATACCTCTACCTATATTGGATCTGTCACGACGATTACAGACAACAACCAAGAATCTATGTGTATTAAGATCAGTTGATTTTTGAGGCGAAACTGACAAACTTTTCTTAATAACGCTTTTCTCTATTTTTCGATATAAGGGTACTTTACTCTTGAACGATTTTCATATTTTTTGCCCTACCCTGTATCCTATTTGACATGTACAGGGTCTTCCAACGAGGACTGAACAGGGGCTCATTTTTGAGCTTCCTTGTATTTAAAGAAAAATCCAAAATAGCCAATCGATGTACTTTTTCCTGCAGAATTCAAAAATGAAACCAAAAATTTATTTGAACCAGAAACAAAAGAGTTACGCTATGGATAAGGTGTTTTTTAAATGGAACATTGCTTTTTTTATACGATTTTTGGAACGAGTGATTTTTTTTTGTCCGTTCTGATTAAAATATTTAATATTGTGACAGCTATTTTTATTAAATTTTAATGTTTTATCCAGTATAATTTAACTTTAACCTGTTTGAAACATACACTAGGTAATAAAGGTATAATCACCTTTGAATCCTTCAAAGTCAAAAAAGTTGACAAATTTACTATAATATTGCCGAAATGAAATATTCATTAGATGAGAGATTGCAGATTGTTATCTTGTTCTACAAATGCCAAGAAAATGCAAGAGAAGCAAGGAGAAGATTTATTGCAAATTTTCACAGAAATATATCCGTCAATACTATTCTAAGGATAAAGAACCTATTTGAGAAAAATAAAACATTACATGACAATCCGTCAATACTATTCTAAGGATAAAGAACCTATTTGAGGAAAATAAAACATTACATGACAGAAAAAGAAATCCAGAAAAGAATAGAAATCGAGACCGTACCATTGTGAATTATTTTCGACTGAATCCAACCAAATCAATTTCGGACGCAGTTCGGGACGTTCAATACGGCGGCGGTGTAAGACGCAGAAGAGTTACCCAAGGAACTGTTCACAGGACTTTAAGAAATCATAAATTTAACTCTTATCATATCCTTCCACTTTAACATCTAACACCGGCACAAAAAGAACTTCGCTTCCAATTTGTTTCCCAAATTGTGATTCGGAAAGAAAACGAAGACCCTAATTTATTCAGAAATATCTTATGGACTGACGAAGCCACATTCACAACATCGGGGGTTTTCAATAGACATAATAATCATCACTGGGCCGTTGGAAATCCAAGAAAATTTCAGACAATTAAATTTCAAGGAAGGACTTCAATCCATGTTTGGTGTGGCATAAAAAATAATAGAATTTTGGGACCAATATTTTTTAACGGGACTTTAAATGGACAGAGATACTACGAGTTCTTAGAAAACGAAATTGAGAATTTTTGGAAGATTTACCATTGGAAGAATATCAAAATTTAATTTGGCAACGTGATGGGGCCCCTCCGCATGCCGTGCGTGAGGTTACTCAATATTTAAACGGACGCCATGAAGAATGGATTGGTAGAAATGGAACCTATGCTTGGCCACCCAATAATCCCGATTTGTCAATATTAGACACATTTCTTTGGGGCCATTTAAAGAACGTGGTATACAAGCAGCGAAACCACGATATTGAAGAGATCATGCAGAAAATTGTGAATGGAATAAATCGCCTTAACCAGGAAAATCACAGTATAACAGCAAGTTTGGAAAGGCTACAAAGAGGTTATCGCACATGTTTCGAGAACAACGGAGGTCACATTGAACAATTAAATTATTAATGTTTTTTTTTTTTAAATTAGTATAGAGATGGATTTCTTTTTCTGTCATGTAATGTTTTATTTTCCTCAAATAGGTTCTTTATCCTTAGAATAGTATTGACGGATATATTTCTGTGAAAATTTGCAATAAATCTTCTCCTTGCTTCTCTTGCATTTTCTTGGCATTAGTAGAACAAGATAACAATCTGCAATCTCTCATCTAATGAATATTTCATTTCGGCAATATTATAGTAAATTTGTCAACTTTTTTGACTTTGAAGGATTCAAAGGTGATTATACCTTTATTACCTAGTGTATGTTTGAAACAGGTTAAAGTTAAATTATACTGGATAAAACATTAAAATTTAATAAAAATAGCTGTCACAATATTAAATATTTTAATCAGAACGGACAAAAAAAAATCACTCGTTCCAAAAATCGTATAAAAAAAGCTATGTTCCATTTAAAAAACACCTTATCCATAGCGTAACTCTTTTGTTTCTGGTTCAAATAAATTTTTGGTTTCATTTTTGAATTCTGCAGGAAAAAGTACATCGATTGGCTATTTTGGATTTTTCTTTAAATACAAGGAAGCTCAAAAATGAGCTCCTGTTCAGTCCTCGTTGGAAGACCCTGTACCAACTTTTATCAAGAATAAAATTTTCTGAGAAATCAATGATAAAGACGTTTCCCATTTGTTGCACACTTAATCGGCCACACTGTATATATAACAATTTTTAATTAATGCCCCTGTGCTTTCTGTCTCTTTTCTTGTGGTTTTTCCAGAGTGTTTTTGAAAGTTGGAAGATTTTTGTCATTGGACTTGCCATCAGCAAAAAGTGTTTATTTTACATGCCTTTTGTGAATAAACTGTCTCTGTGGTGCTGGTGAAAAAGTTGCAATTGGAAATATTAGTGATTGCTTTGATGTGCCGGCTTCACGTTGTCATCGTAAGTTCCTGCAGCAACTTCAACTGCAAGAGACTCCTCTACATTTGTTCCTAAATCTAGGTATTCAGAAACGCCAACTCCCACATCAGTATTGGTGGTTGCTCTTCTTGTATCTTATGAAGAACAAACCGTTATATTTGTGTGTGTCAACTTTAACATCATTTGTTGCAGATGGATCTAAAATATATGCAACAATGTCGTTCGGATGTTCTTGGATCGTAGAAGTTATCGACACATTTAGCTGGCGGACTCTCGGGCAGACTAATGTAGTAGATAGTGTGACATCATCGAAGATTTTTTTAAATGGAAAAAGTTGATTGATAGCAAAAGGGGTATTTTCTTAAATTTGGGGTAGGTATCGTTTTTTTCATACATAGGCATTAGTATTATTAAAATCGTTGTTTATCTGCTGCTTTGGCAATGGGGTATTTATACTCTCAAAGTCCAAAATTTCTGTCAGTGACTCATCGCTAGCATATAGAGCTCCGGGTTAAGCGACGTCAGGGGAATGAATTCCAGTGAAGTGTGCATTTCAAAAAATAATAAATGATGAAAATTTCGTCGGAACGTCATATAAATTTTATAAATTGAATTTATTTCATTCACCCTTAAAGCCTGGTCCTATAAGACGACGACCTTTTCCACTAGGGAAAATCCATCTATAAATGCCTGCCTTGAACTTTTAATATTTAGATTTTGCCATACCTTTTCAACTGTGTCCTTCATTGGGGCCATGTCTTGTAGGTGTAATAAAATTTTTTCCTTTTTTCCCGAAACTCCCGTATTTCTTCCAAATATATTCGCCGCAATACAATAATTTCATTTTTTCAATAAAATTAGTGTTAGTAGGCGTTTTCGATTTCGTTTAATAAATCCAAAATTGGCAGTTAATTTCAGCCATCATTTTTTCTCAATAAATAGTAAGAGAACACTACTTGGCAAGTGGTAATCATAATATGACATATAAATATGTATACATGTGAGAACTTTGTTCTCTAGCCACTTGCCGAGACCTTATACAATAAGGATTAACCAAGTTATGCTAAAACAGCTATTCTCTGGGCTACATGGGAAAGAAAAGAATGAATCTTTATTTCCAATGATAGGTTGCTACGCTGCTGCTACCTGTAGACCGGTTTCGAACTCTTTGGTTCTCGTCAGTACAGGGCAAGCATAACAAGCGAGCACACCTACCATTGGAAAATTGAAACACCCTATAGCCACAATATTGTTCTGCCTAGGCAGTACAATACAGGTGGCGCATTCCTCCAGCAGTTTCTAGCAATCTGATGCGAAAGATACCGTATGGTACTATAACACAATAAATAGTAAGAGAACACTACTTGGCAAGTGGTAATCATAATATGACATATAAATATGTACTAAGTACTAACAGTGTTCGTCAAAATACGCCAAATTGTGCTATTTAATTCAGCGCTCGTTGGGGCATGTAGCCCAGAGAATAGCTGTTTTAGCATAACTTGGTTAATCCTTATTGTATAAGGTCTCAGCAAGCAGGGCCGGCGCTAGGGCCGGGCAAGCCGGGCCGGCAACCTTAGGGGGCGCCAGGCTGTAAACCAATTAACTAGTTTATGAAGAAAATAAACCAAGATTAACTTGAATGCTTAAGAAAAATTAATATGTGAAATTTTAATAAAATTTGCTTTTACTACCTATATAAATATTATGTTTTACGAACTTTTAAGTATTTTAAATGAATGTCAAAATATTTCAAATTCAAGGAGCTCACAAGCATAATAAATTATAATTATTTAAATAAATGAACTCGCATACAAAATGCTGTAATATAATTTTATTTCATACTGTATTGTTAAACACACCTTTACACATTTCAATTTAGTCCAGAAAATAAGGTTTTACAGCAATAAGTCCGGTAAAATATTTTTGAAATTGACATACCAGCTAATTTTGAGCTGACCCAGCCACGTCATAGAGTTCGAAGAAGGAATGTTAATTTCGACTATGAGGCACGAGATGATCCGATAGAAGATCCTACTTTGAAATATAAGGCAGAGTTTTATTTTTTGACATTAGATAAAGCTATCAATGCACTTGAATCCAGGTTTGATTTGATGAGTAACCACAGCAACTATTTCCAGTTTTTATACAATATTTGTGATTTAAAAAACGACGTACTAAAGTATTGTAAAGATCTAGAAATAGTGTTAACTGATGGGAATTCATCAGATATAAACGCGCTGGACCTGGCAGACGAGATAGTATCGGTTCTGGCTTTGCTAAATAAAAAAGAAAGTCCAATCGAGATTTTAAAATTCATATCGAACCTGGATTTTGCTCCAAATCTCGGTATAGTTTTAAGGATATTGCTTACTCTCTCAGTAAGTGTGGCAAGTGGAGAAAGGAGTTTCTCCAAATTAAAATTAATTAAAAATTTTTTACGCTCCACAACTACCGAGGATCGGCTAAACGGCTTGACCACAATAGCCATTGAACATGAACTGGCTGAAAAAATTAATGATAAAGAAATTATAAAAACAATTTCAGAATTAAAAGTGAGAAAAAAACACTTTTAAGTTTAACTGTATTTTTAATATGTAATTAAGTAAAGTAATTAATATTTAGTGGTTCTATAATTTGTTTTAGTATTTTTTAAATATCTGTATTTTATAATAATTATACACTAAAAATTACTCTTTTCTTTTTTCTCTGTGCAGCCGGGCAACCCTAATTTTAATTGTGCCAAAAACATGGTAAATTAATAAATTAGTATTTTTGGCTAATCAAAACTTTAACATTATTGATAGCATTTTTTTGCTCACGTTTTATTTTACTATTAAGTGTGGGAAGGGTTTAGATTATCTCTTTTAATTTTTATTATAAATGGGCGGCATTTTACTCTTTGCCCGGGGCGGCGAACCTGCTAGCGCCGGCCCTGCAGCAAGTGGCTAGAGAACAAAGTTCTCACATGTATACATATTTATATGTCATATTATGATTACCACTTGCCAAGTAGTGTTCTCTTACTATTTATTGTGTTATAGTACCATACGGTATCTTTCGCATCAGATTGCTAGAAACTGCTGGAGGAATGCGCCACCTGTATTGTACTGCCTAGGCAGAACAATATTGTGGCTATAGGGTGTTTCAATTTTCCAATGGTAGGTGTGCTCGCTTGTCATGCTTGCCCTGTACTGACGAGAACCAAAGAGTTTGAAACCGGTCTACAGGTAGCAGCAGCGTAGCAACCTATCATTGAAAATAAAGATTCATTCTTTTCTTTCCCGGTAGTTTCTGCAATCTGAGTCTGTATTTTAGTACTAACAGTGTTAGTCAAAATACGCCAAATTGTGCTATTTAATTCAGCGCTCGTTGGGGCATGTAGCCCAGAGAATAGCTGTTTTAGCATAACTTGGTTAATCCTTATTGTATAAGGTCTCAGCAAGTGGCTAGAGAACAAAGTTCTCACATGTATACATATTTATATGTCATATTATCATTTTTTCTTATTGTGAATATTTCATTTTGGAAAAAAATCCATGGATTTTGTGATGAATAGTGTATTTTGTGGCTTCATTCAGGATTATTTTTTTCCATCCTCTTGGCTGGGATCCTGGACTATTATCTTGATGAAGACCTTTCAAAACCCTGAACACAGTGTGAGAGGAGAGTTTCGTTAATGTGCCACATATTTCTGTAGCATTCAATGTGGTTAGTTCTAAGGATAAATTAATATTAAAAACACAAATTAATCAAGCAGTGCGAGAACCCTGCCAGCATGCTTACTTTCAAATCTTTGAAGGTGTGAACTCGGCTTCTGTGTGTTGCCACATTTATTTTCTCCGCGTATCAGAATCGCTGTGCTATTTTAAATGCATTTAGCGGATTGCGGCTTGTATGACAGCGTCGCATCTTAAGTTCACTATATTTGTAAAGGAAAACATTTTTATATGCATAAGAATCATTTACTTGCGCAATATTTTTATTCTGCCGCTTCATTTTGTTGGTATTAAATGAGTCACTGACAGAATTTGTGGATTTTGGGTATTGATGATGACATTATGCAGTATAATATTTAATTTTTCTAAGAAATAAGTTATAAAACCTTAAATAAAAAAAAATAAGAATTCTTTAAGGAATTTGGATCTTTTTATATACAGGGTGTTATTTAATAAGTTCCCGATATTTTACAGGACGATTCCTCAGTTATTTATAAGGTGAAAAGTTCATATAAGCATGGGTCCGCAAGCCCTTCGATTTTGAGATACAGGGTGTTAAAAATTTATTTTTATTTTTGTTTTTCCTAAATAATTTTTGAAATAATGTCTATATTTGGTATCTAGGGGTTTTTTGTCAGGCGAAATTCGAATTTGATGTTAGTATGGCTCTCACTTGTAGAGGGCGCCACCCACGTGTATTTTTACTCGTTTGAGGAGTCATAACTTTTTTATAAGTGCTTCTATTACATTTTTAAGCAAAAAAAATGGATTTCCTCATCATTTCTACATGAAATGGCATTTAGTTGCATATCGCTATGCTCATATCAGAGTTGCCTGTAGATAAGATATCTTGCGTCTTTCATGGTCTTGCAGGTAATCTTGCTGCATGTAACATGGCCCTCACAATAAATTGGTTGAAACGACCTCGAGATACATTTAGAGAGGTCGGAAACTACACCTTTTGAAAAGTAACCGTGTAAGCACATGAATAGAAAACAACAATTCCTGTAGTGTAAGTATGCAACAACTTCAAATCCTAACTTTCTTTATACATACCGATCCCATGACGTTTTCAAATCCCTCAAAAACCATCACCAAATATTCAATAATTTTATGGTAGGCATTGATTAAATTAGTTAACGTGCTGTTCATGCTTTTGCTCAGTTCGTCTACCAGATCTTGCAGCTCCATGGCCGTGTACTGACTCAAGCTGATCAAGGGTGTATCGCAGATCTTCTCGCAAATAGTAACTATCTGCATATTGCATTGTTTGTAGTGATCAACGAACTCTTGAAGCTAAAAATGTTACAAACAGTAATATCGATTTATTATAATAAATTATCGGTCAAGCAAACCTCTGCTGTGTTGGAGCTACATTCAGCAATGTATTCATCTCCAATATCCGTCGCCCAAGTTAACTTGGTCAACCCAGGCGCTATCTTTTTCTCCACTATCGAAATCAGGGGCTTAAAAAGCAGTCTCTCTTCGTCTGACAGAGACGAGAGGATTTTGTTGTAGTCCAGTACCACATTCAAGACGCATTCGTAAATAAATTTTATATTTTCAGCCTTCATGTAGACGGACCTTACGTACGTGGGAATTTCATAGTTCATGGCTTCCCAATATTTGGCTTCTTTAAACATTTCTAATAAGGATCTACAATTTATAAAATTTGGTTTTAAAGAAAATCAACTTGTGTCTGTATCATGCATACCTATCAATATTACATTCTAATAATCCAGGCCTCGAAATACTCTTGTTCATTAGAGGCCTGTGCAATCGCAAATTGACGTCTTCGCCGATACTGTCAATCCATTTTCTATACAGATTAAAAGTCTTATCATCTATGCCCGCAATGAGTTTTTCATATTGGGCGAAAACATCTTTCGCTATGCTGCAAGGTATCATCCAGCCAGCGTCGTCAAATTGCTATAAAAAGATAAAGTAAAGCAAAAAATCTAGGTGCTTCTTTTAACTTACTTTTTTAAGAATCCCTAGTCTATATCTTTTCATTTTTAGCATTTTTACCCTTCCAGAGTAATACGGTAAGATTGTCGGGTACATCTCGGCTTCTGTTTGTATGTCTTGCTTTGTATCTAATATTTCTTCTCTAAACATTTTATAAACCTAAAGGATTAAACTCCTATAAACATAGTAGTCTTCAAGGACTAGCATTTGACTATTCTAGAATTGACATTTTATATTCAAAATGCAATGTAGCCAAAGTTAGTAGAATGTGAGTAACAATATAGTGCTGTTAAATAACTTCTAGAATCCAAGCCATATACAGTGCGTGTATAATATCTGGAAACGGCATAGTAACATCACAATTTATTGGCCGACTTAAACCAAATTTGTTACAGTTGTGTAAGAGGATCTGACGCACCGAATGACGATATTGACGTTGTTGCCAGCTTTTTAGTTTGTCTGGAATTCGAACGAATTTTATATTTTTAATGTGACACCCTGTATATTTTTTCATTTATAGTTTTTACTAAATTTGTTACACTTTTGGTATAACATACTTTGCTCCTAATATCAGTAGTTTTCGAAATAACGACGTGTTTTGAAAATATCAACAAATTGTGTTCAGTTTTGATGTAAAGTCATAAAAGCTGTCATTTCTTTATGCAAATACGTCTTTAACTGAAAGTGAAAGAATTACAATTCTTATGATAAGAAAGAGGATATGGCGTCTTAGGAAGAGGTTAAAAATCTATTTAATGACGCATCTCCAAACAGAAATCCAATTTCAAAAGCAACTGTTCTAAAAATGGTCCGACGGTTCGTAAAAACTGGAAATTGTAGAGATAGGCGACGATCAGTACTCGGCAATTGTGTGGATGCATGAATGCAATTTTAGTCAAGTTCAGGGGCACTTGACCAAAAACTGGACTTGACCTTGGAAGTGACCTTGAACTTTCAAGGTCGCGTACAAGGTCATGTTCAATGTCAAAACCAAGTTCGAGGTAACTTTACCAAAAATTGGACTTGACCTTGGAAATGACCTTGAACTTTCAAGGTCACGTACAAGGTCATGCTCAATGTATCAGAATAAATTCTTCATGCATCCACACAATTGCCGAGTGCTTGCCCATAAGTTAGAAGCATGTGAGCATTAATGAGATGTAATAATGACAAATTTTATTATTTTAATGCGAATTATTAATAATGTTGTTATTCGATTAGTTACGGTGTTTATAGATATTTACGTTATAAGTCCGGTAAATCAACTTTTACAGTATGAGTGAAATATTTCTAGACGAGGCGACGAAGGAGTCGAGTCTGGAATTTTGAAACGAATACTGTAAAGGATTTGCCGGACGAATGACGTACATATTTTATTTCATACTGTTCTGTTGAAAATTATAATTATGTTTTGAAATTACAATGAAGTTTTATTCTGCGTCGTATATTTGAAAAGTGCTTATATTTACTGGTGGAAACATTGTGTGTTTGACATTGATTAAACTAAAACTTAGAAATTTCAGTCCGGTAAAGAAATTTTACAGGACTAGTCCGTTAAAAAAATTTTACCGGACTTTTTGATGTAAAACCTTATTTTCTGGACTAAATTCAAATATGTAAAGGTGTGTTTTACAATACAGTATGAAATAAAATAACTTATGTTAATAAACTTAATTATTAAATAAATTTGATATTTAAATAAATTTCGAAAGGCAATGCTTAAACGTTTTAAAAAATGTACTATAACGGGTAATTTTATCGAAACAAAAACTGATTCTACAAATTTTGTAGTCTTCAAGGACTAACATTTGACTATTCTAGAATTATTGTCATTTTATAGCCAAAATGAAATGTAGCCTGATTATGAAGTTGGTAGACCATTAGTAGCTAGTGCTAACCCAAACTAACCTGTAAGGTTTTGCCATCAAATAAAGAAAATAGAGTCTTTCTTTTCGTATAATTATACACAGCCGCCAATGTTTCGATGCCCTCTTCAACATTGGCAATCTCATCAAAGACTGCATTTGTCAAATTTTCCACAACCACTTCAATGTCTTTCATTCTCGTTCTAAATTTAAGTATATCGTCATACCACTCGGCTTGTTGAACATCTAAAATTCGGTAACTAACCTACAAGATATTTATTGGTGTGTATTCAATTTACAGACAGTCGCGTTAATGATGTTACCTTTTCAATATCACTTAAGCTATCAGCAAACATTTTTTCAATTCGCTCAGCCCAATTTTCAAACTCGGGTCCCTTAGAGGTTCCAAAAAGGGGTTTGGGAATTTCTTCGGTTTCATCGTATCTCCCGAAGACTATCATGGCCTCGCAAACTTCAATCATGTCTTTACACCGTTGAATATAAGAATCGACGTGGTTAAATATGGGAGCTTTATCCAAGTCCCAGGATTGTTGTCCAAATTCATTGTGTGAATCAGAAACCTATTAAATAACTCTGTATTATCAACGAAATTAAGAGTTGCGAAATACATAAAAGAAATAAAGCCGAAGTTTATGGTCTCAGATTAAGGAAAATTTTACCTTCCCGCCAAAAGCTCCTAAAAATCTTTAAAGTTTTAGTTAATGTATGCACTCAATAGATTAAACCTTGCCGCATCTGTATACGTGTAAACTTACCAAGACATAGGCTTTTATATAATCTGTCAAACATTTAATACACGTTTCAAACATCCTAATAGAATTTCTCGTTTCTTTTTGACCAAATACGATGTCCATATCTATGAACTGCGTACACTGGAGTAATATTTGGTTGCTCAGTGACCTAAAAAGCAAAGGAAGGTATTGGTACACAATAGAACTTTGATTTAATATAAGCCTGAGTTAAACTTACCTGCACAGGATGATAATTTTTTCATGCGTGTTGTAGTAAGGGCTATTCAGCCATATGTACCTAATAAGATTTAGGATTTTCGGTAGAATCGGTGGAAATTCGTCTGGGTGCTTCAAAGATTCCAGTTTCTAAAGACCACATGACTATTTAATTTATGCAAAAGTCGTTTATTTTAAAGGAGCGGGCTATTTTAAAATTATTATAGTTTATTATGGGTTCCTTTTGTACCTTGCATGGTTCTAAAAGAACACTTAAATACTCAATGTTGGATTTGGCTTCCTCAACATTGTGTATAATTTCTTCCGCTAACATACGAAATTGGCGCACATAGGATGACTGTACTGCAGACAAAATGTTGCATATGTGTTTAATTCTGGGATTATCTAGTTGGTAATTGAGGCCCAATAAGTTCTCGTCTAAAAAATAAGTGCATAATTATATGATGGTCTTTAACGCTTCATAGAGGTTTGGCAAATAGTTAACGAGAAGAAAATAAAAAGTAATGCACCAGTTGATAGTGGAAGGGGAATGTAGCTTGTGTTATGATTCTCTTGTTGGAAAATATTCTGAAGATGGTTGGTTATATCTAACGTAATTTCTGCTGAAAGTGGAGTCTTTTACAAAATCATGGAGTGTAGGAAAGCACTCGGTTATATCTCTGTTTATACATGATTCCCAAAACTGTATTTTTTTTTAACTGGACTTCAATTTTGTCATAATAAAGTGCAAGTACCGTCACAGATAGTCCCTGAAGTGAAATGCTGCGTTCAATGAGGCTAACCACTTGACTTCAGTTATTCTTGGTGACAACTCAAACAGTGGCGTAGCCAGCATTTTGGGGCGGAGGGGGCGAACTACCGAAGAGGCGCAGATTACGGAGCTAAAGCGCCGCGGGCAAAAAATTTTGGGACCACGCCCAAATTTCGTAGGAATTCACCTTCTTCATGCTCCTTAGGGCCCCAAATGAAGGTAAAATCCGCTATATAAAAAAAAAATTTAATGTGATGGGATGCTCTCAAAACCGGTTTTATTAAGTTTATTCCCATCGCTGTTCTTTACTAAAAATAAAATAAAACCGATCTTGTTTTTTAGGAATTATTTTTTAAGTAGTAAAGGGGCGCCAGGCCAAGGGGGGCGGGGGGGGGCGATCTCCCCCCCTTCCCCCTCTGTGGCTACGCCACTAAACTCAAATGAAGAGTCACTAAGAAACACCAAGACCTCATTTCGCAGACTAAAGAGGCGTACCAAACTTGACCCTGAGGTTCTGCGGAACCCAGGTTGAGAAACACTGTGCTATGATTCGTTTACCTAACTACGTTTACAACGGTGTCGAAATAATTTTTTACAAGATACTCATAGTCAAAAATAGTGCTTCTAACGGAAGTCATATGTCATCGCGATCTGGTAAAAATCTCTCCAGTTGAATTTTGGTTATAAGAGATAAGGATACGCTGTGCTTGCCACCCTCAATCAATCTTACTTTGAGACGCCCAAAGGGTTTTTTTTTTAAATTAATAATCGAGTCCTAGTGATTTTTGTTCAAGTGAGGCATCAAATTAAAGGTCGTGAATGAAGCCCTTATTACGACTCTGATCTGGCAAAGTGAATTTATTTTTGAGGTAGGCATAAAGTCAATTAAATATCAATAATAGAGCCACCTCTGGCTACCAATTTTATTTTGTTGATTAGAACTGGCAGAGTTAGATATTTGTACTTAATAAGGAATTCACAACTTTTAATTTGATATCTATCACTCCACCAAAGCCATTTATAAATAATCATCGTCTCGGAGGTGGGGTAGGTACTACCTTGATTGGAAGTGGCAAACTTGGCGTATAACTTTCATTCATTTGGGCTTCAGGTGAAAATTCCGCTTAAACATAGCAGTGACCCAATTTTGAAAAAAATATATTTTAACATAACGCTATGGTGTTCTGTACAATAATATCATTTACACCCGATATTATGAAAATTATTATAAAATATAAACGAATGAGTGTGTCGTGACTGCTGGATAAGCTAAACAAATGGGTGCCTGCTAATTCGACTAACTTTTGCCTATATGTATATGTTTCCACTACCTAGGTTGGTTTTCTTTGTAGAGCTTATAGAAAATGCATTTATTACTTACATCTGCATCTCCAAAATTGATATTCGTCGGTTGGACAGTGCATATCTTCAGAGGTGCTTTGATCTTGATCCTGAAGACCAACTCTTACCTAAATAAAATACAACTTAGTCACCCTAGACACTAAACTGTGTTAATACATCATATAGGGAAGAAATAATATTACCTGTTTAGTCCAATATACAACTATTCCTTCCATTCTCTTTATCAATTCCTTATCTTGACTAGCGTCCTCTACAGAATATTCATTAATGACACTTGGGATATAGAGGACGGTGAGACCGTGGAGTTTATAATGAATGTCGGTTAATTTGGAGAGAAACATGTGTACAGAATTGTTAAAATCGTTTTTAACGCCTTTGGAAAAAGTTTGCTAAGGAAATATTATTAGTATAGAGTACTTATATGCACATATTATGTATTAGAGGCCTAAGTGGTTAGATCAGGTTAGTTAGCAATTAGCGTACGGCCAGAGTTCCAACATTACGCCATATGAACGGTGGAATGACGCAACTCTATCAGGTGTAAAGTAAATCCATCAATCAAGCATACTATGGCAAGAAGATGATTGCGGAATTCTGGTATTGCAATGTGAGCACACCATTGCAGTATAAAAAGTTGTGCAAGTTGCCAAATTGCGTACACTTCAAAGATTGCAACGTATGAACAGTTTAAAATACTGAAGTTGCGCAATATAAATACCTACAGACCGACATGTTGGTTATATATTGTGGCGAGCGGTGTGTCTCTTCTTGGTGGTAAATTTTAATATCTTTAAATTATTATTAATAGTATGATGTCGAATAATGGAAGGCGGAGTATACAGTATATATACAAGTATAGCAAATATATTTGCACTTTTGATTATCAATTTTGTACTGAAATTATTTGACCTGTTCATTACATTATTTAATTTTACGGGGATGTCTATCTAATGTTGCGTTTACCAGCCACCAGGCGCGCCACTAGTTACGCTACGTAGTAAGTGCATAAAATTATAAATATGCCATTGGATCAATATTCTGTAGTTTAAAAGGATACTGTCCGGCCAATTTTGGGAGCGAAGCAGAATGGGCGCGTAAGCGTTTTGAATAATCTGCAGTATAGATCCTTCAATGGGACCTTGGACGTTGCCGAAAATGATGTTGTCATGAAAAGTTTCCGGATCGAATAGATGTCCTAAAAAGAAAAGTAGCTAGTGGAA
Organism: Polydrusus tereticollis; assembly: GCA_963920685.1. Classification (NCBI taxonomy): domain Eukaryota; kingdom Metazoa; phylum Arthropoda; class Insecta; order Coleoptera; family Curculionidae; genus Polydrusus; species Polydrusus tereticollis. The sequence continues at coordinate 143,660,449 of OY987328.1, forward strand.
GTTATGTATTATTTTAATAGCCGCAAATGAAATAAGATTGTATTGTATACCAGGTTCTCTCAAGAAGTACATAGCGTCGATAATAGGTACCCTAGGAACGGTCGTGTCACAGGTTAACTCATCATCGTCGAAAAAAATCGTAAGCAGTAGTTCTAAAGGGTCTGAAATCCAGAATCTAGAAATTAATGGAATACTGCTGGAATACATGTTATTGCTCACCACCACCATCACCACTCAATCAGTCAACTAACCTAAACTATAAGTAGGTAGTGTCAAATATTTTTTTTTTTGCCAACTAGCCCATTAATTTGTTTTATATGTTAAATTACCCTTGTCAAGAAGTTGACATATAAAATGAATTTAATCAACGCAACACGCGGAAAAATTTAAAAGCTTACTGAGAGATTATATTATATTTATTTATAAGCCAATCAATAGTGTCGATCGCTCGGGGACGGTACTGCGATGGTTTCTGGTCGGGTTGGAACCAACCTAATATGGATCTTAATACCTAATTGTACGCTCGCATTCCTCGGTCCAATCACCTGGCCTCAAATCGTACAGGATAGTGATGTCCTTAATGTAGGATGTAAGCTGATCTAATTCTTCCTCAGTATATTCTTCTTCTGATGGAGCATCGTCAGGTTCGGGGGTCATAATTTTTACACATTTTTCTGGAACAACGCAATGCTATGAAACACTGATTTTGAAGAGCTTTAAAAATTTAAATACTAAAATCTAAGTACATAAAGAAGGTGATAGGACTTTCCCAATCTTATTATCCCTCATTAAAATCTAAGTATCGTCATCAGTCCCAAAGTCGACTTTCCAGTCGATTCTTAAGCCAGAAAATCGCATTTTACAGGACTAGGTCGAAAAGTACTATTTTACAGCACAAAGCACGTGTGTAACGTACAATATATTTTTTTCAATCGACACAAGGCCAGTGGCGTACAAGAAAATTTTGATAATGGCTTAATATATTGGTATAGTTTTAGACAGTTGAAAAACTCTATAGTTGCGTAGCTATATTTCCTGTGTCTGTGGTCAGGAAAATATTTAATAAACTGAAATATTTAGGCGAAATTAAAAAAATTAATAAATAAAAAATTAAATGGTAATGAAAGAGGGACCGGTAAAGTAGGTACTTTGCCAGTCCCTTTTTTGCTTTCTGGTCTAGACCGGTAAAGTGATGTTTTCCGGGTAAGAAATTATCTAGAAAAAGCAGGATTTCAGTATAAATACTATAAACTTTAAAATACAAGTCTATTAATTGTGGCTCATTATGGTACTAGTATTGACCATTTAAGGATGACGTCGCTGGGGGGCAAATTTGACAAATTTAGGTTAAAGTTTATGTCAAAGCCATGAAATTACCATTACATATTTGACAACGGCCATATTTGCTGGGGGGCAAAGTGACAAGTTTAGGTTATACTTCTTGTCAAAATCATATGTTCTTTATTAGGCAATCCAACGACCTGTCAAATCCAATTCCGAATGACAGTGGTTGGCACACATGTATGTAAACAACATTTAAGCTTGCGTGGAAAGGAGTATTTATATCCGTATTTTTGCTATTTTTCAGTTAATTTTGGTGTTTGTTGTTTCGTGAGTGTTTTTAGAGAGCTTTATTAATATCATGCCTGTTACTTGTATTGTTGTTAACTGCGGAAGTCGACGCGATCGCGACAATGTGTCGTTTTATAGAATTCCTAGCATACTGAATCTACCAAATAAGCCACATAAAAATGAGTTGTCCAGAAAACGTAGTGCCTTGTGGATAGCTGCTATAAACCGTACCGATTTAAGGGAATTAAAGCTAAAATATGAGAGTCTGCAGCAAACATTTTATAGCTGGTAAGTTTCTAAAACTTTATGGAAAAGTAACTTTCTTCAGGGTTATGACATAGGAAATTTTAGTGTTACTTTCTAATACATTTACGATTAATAGGTGAGCCTGCCTTATTGGAAAACCAAGAACATCCAGATTGGGTTCCTTCTCAAAATATGGGGCATGTTGCAGAAACTGTAGTAAGGAGACCTAAAGATTTGGAGAGACACGAACGTCTGGATAAAAGACGAAAGATGGGACAATCTAAAGTAAGAGGATTTTACATTTTATTGTCGATTATGTCTGAATTTAGAGATTTAACTTTCAAAATGCCTTTGTTTTGTTTGTAATAGGTATAGATTTTCTTTGTTAAATGAATTATAACATTTACAGGTGGAGAATATGGATTTGGATCAAGGTAACAACAATAACACTGCGCTCTGAAGTAGAAGATGGAGGAATTGCAATTCAGACTGACATAACGATGGAAGAACTATTTTATTTACTTATTTAATTGTAGTATAGGATTTATTCTTCTCAAACCATATTATTATGTTTCAGTTTTAATTAACTTTAACAAATATGATTTTATATTATTATATAAAGAAGCGAATTGGATGTTAGTTATATTATTACTATAACTACTAAGTAGTAAGACTATATAAGGTGAGATATAATTTGAAATAAAATTATTAAACAATTATTGACTTAAATATTTTCTCACCTTCAGAAGATATTTACTATACCTATGAACAAAACTGTGAAAATGAATATTGATTAGTCTGTTTCTTTTTCTTTAAATTCCTGTAGGTATAATCATATTTTATTAAAACAGTACATTTTTTCATTTGATAGGTATTTATTGAAAATAGGTATAAAAATACAGTCAAAGGTAAAAAAGATTTCATCATTACATTCTCAACTTACAAATATTATTCTTCACAAAACCATAAGAAATTGGGAACTGCTATTAAGACTTAGCTTATTATATACAGATTGGATATACATACTTGATGTATCAGTAAAAGTACCTACCTAGCAAAAAGATAAAATAGTGACTTGGTTATGGTAGTTTTAAAGATAATATTTGTTAAATAAACTATAACATTTACAAGGAAAAATAGATTTTAATATTTTTTACATTCCTCGCAAAACCATATGAGATTGGGAACATCATCGAGTCCCACACACTGACTATGAAACCACTGCGTTTCACATTAATCTCCATCACATTTTATCATTGGTCTCCCATCATCATGGGTAGACATACTTGGCATTGGCCACGATGCCTGAATGTCTGTGCAAGACAATGCTTGTTTCCTGGAGTAAGCATACTCCGCAGCAATAAGTAATGCGCCTGCATGACTGCAGACCTCACTGTTCCCTGCCATGCAAGTACAGTCGGCAGTGCACACGCCTTTGGCAACAATTACCCAGGCATCTAAAGGTTTCAAAGTGGTTCTCTGAGAATGTTTGACCTAAAATTGAAAAGCTATTATGTAGTAAAATTGTAACTCATTTCATTACATTATAAAGACATGATGCTGAAAAAAAATCACAAAATTAGTAATAAATTAACAAAAATCTTACTTTTCCAATTAGAATGTAGAAACCATCAACTATTTTAGTTCCAGTTTGTAAAACAAACCCAGACTCAAAATATTTATATGCCTGCAAACTTTTAAATGCCTTCATTTGTTCCTTGGAATAAAAACTATGGGAAACACCAAATATGAAATAATATCTATGTTTAAAATAGGTGGAACGCCATTAATACTGTAGTCAAGGCCCTGAGAATTAATGAGAAACGGGTCCAAGCCGCTTATTAACTTTAATTTCAGTCGATACCTAAAAAGAAAACAATGGTTACACAGGTAAACAAGAAAATATATTGCATTTAAACCTACCTTTCTCCAACATCTGGATTCTCCGCTGATAATTTTTGAATATATTCACTGTCCATCATACAAAAATTCACTTTATTTAAAAGAAAAATCAAACAAAACACTTAAAAACACGATCCAAACACTTCAACGTCACAAAAATCAATGCTTATGTTATGGAGCCAGTCGCCATGTGTGCCAACCAACGTCAATTGTGTTGACATTTCTACCGCGTGGTTTGGATTGCCTATATTACGGAAAACGTCGAAAACTAGAATAATCTAGAACAATAAAATTAATAACTTGAAATGTCAAACTGACATAAGATAAACAGACTTTTTGAACAAGAATGGAAGCAGTATCGTCAAGAAAAATACCTTTTGGTATGTACTTTTTACATTAATTATTAACAAAATAATTATTAAGATTCCCAAAAGTCATAGTCCCTAGCCCCCTGCCCTGCATTAACAGGCAATGTAACAGTAACCAATGAAGACAGTAGTAAGTATAATTACCTTCCTCTTGTTCCGTAGAAAACAATGAATCCTTTTCCACCACTTCATTTGCAGATAATATTCCCGCTGTCTGGGCTCCGGCAGAAAACTCCTGTGCTACAGACATTTTTTAAATGTTCCAAAAATCTTTACTTAAAAAGTGGCTTTAGTGTTAATCATCCCAACATGAGTTTTTTATTTTCGTAGCAACCGACTATTTGATTATTGAATAAATATTTTCGGGGAAACCAAGTTATTCCAAAAATATGTAATGACTACCCTGTCTATTAGTCACTATATTCCAGTACGGATCTGGATATTCAAATGTAATTATCAAAACTAATTTCCATTCTTGGTATGGGCGGATGTCAAGTAACAACAGTTTGGCTTCTTGCCAAAAGAAAAAGACGAGAAGCAATGTTGCCAAATTAGACCTCGCGCAAACACTCTCCTGGCAACAATGCAGTAAGTTGTGTTGTGTCAATAAACTAACCTCACACTTATGTATTTTATTTGTTGCAAAAAAGTGTCAAAACTACAGAATTTGTTGTTAAGAAAAAACCAAATATGCCTTATTTTTTATGAAGTTACAATATAAAAGGCAAGCAAGACAATGAGCGTGAAACCTGCTACAAAAACTAGAACGTTTTCAGTAAATGACTTGCCCAAGCTCTGCAGGTCCTGTTTGTGTGAAGTGCATCGCGATTATTTTTCTCTGGGAGGATTTTATCTCGAAAGAAAAGTTGTGGATATTTATAAAAATATTACTTCAATCGAGGTAAAGTTTCAGTTTAATATATTTAGCTCTATTTTAATAAATCACCCCCTAAAAAGATTCTGGGGCAAATTAACAATAAATACCTACTTCTTTCAACATTAATTTTTAATTTTGTAGGTAAATAATGAAGATAACTTACCAAAAAAGCTTTGTGCTCTTTGCTATGACCATATTATCAAGTTTGATCTGTTTAAAAATAAAATATTGGAATCGGAGAGAATATTGACTGAATATGTAAAATTTAAAGATGAGATTCATGAAGAAAATGATTATAAATTAGAAGTATCTAGTTTGAGTAGTGATTCAGAATTTGATGGCGATCAAAGTCAAGATGTTATAAAGCATATCAGTGATTCTGAAGATGAAATTCCTCTATTAGATAGACTTAACAAAACCCCAGGTAAAATGATATACCTACATATGATATAACCTACCTATATCTCTTTAACATATTCCTCCAATATTGTAGAAAGAAAATTTAGGAATTCAAATAAACGGAATATTAGCTACAAAAATTTAAACATTAGTAAGTCTGAATTATTAGTGAACTCTAAAGAAACAATAGCCCATGAGCCAAAACATATATTAAATGTAAAACAGAAAAAACGTGTTAAAATAAAAGGCACTTTAAATGAGAAGAAAAAGCATGAAAGACGAAAAGGTAAGGCAATCAAGGCTATATTTGTTAAATTATAATGTTCAAGATATTTTTTTTTTATCATAAGAACCCTGCATGGAATGTGGCAAAGTTCTTTTCACCTACAAAATGGAAAACCATTTAAGAACTCACACCAAGGAGAAGCCCTATGGGTGTGAAAAATGTGGGGCTCATTTTTCTGAGAGGAGTAATCTCAATAGGCATTTAAAAATTCATGGAAATGAGAGGCCATATAAGTGTGAAAGATGTGGAAAAGGTAAATGGGTAAAAAGCTGTGATAATAAATCATTATATAATAGGTATTTTATTTTTTGGGTTTATTGGGTCAATTTCAAATAAAAACATAGCATTAAGGGTTGCCCCTTGAACTAGAAAATTGTATCTTTGTTATTTTAAAATTTTAATACTCTACAAATGTTTAATATAAATCATCCTGTATAAGAACGAAAAGTAATAATTATAGTGAAATCTAGGGTGTTTGTAACTAATTTAAATGTCATTTTTATATCCTTTTTAGTTTTTATGATTAAATTATAAAATAGTGAACATAATCCAAACTTTAAAATTGACTCAAAAAATAAACTTAGCAGGAATTTTTCATTTAGAAGGAAACTATACTACTATTTTATAGGTTTCTTAAGACCCTCAAGTAGAGCTTTACATGAAGTGACTGCCCATAATACAGAAAGAAATGTTATCTGTCCAATTTGCAGCAAAGGGTTTAAACATCAGTATTTCTTAAATAAGCACATGTCAAATATTCATAATGCGGGTGAAAAAGTGAAGGTATAACAGTCATTTAGATCAGGACTAGGTTTAGTTTTACAATAAACAATATTAAACTAACTGTAAGTTCAGATTAGTTCAGTTGTATATTTATTTTAGGTGTACGGGCCAGGATACCCATGTCCAATCTGTGGTAATCTTTATAGAACAAAGTCAAGTTTAACAGTTCATAGATTAAAGCATGAACGTAAGTCTAACTTAACCAATAAGCAAACGGGGTTCATAATATTGAACCAATTTACTCTGTAATTTACAGAAGTTTTTTTTCCTTAGAACCAAGATCATTTCTATGTAATATTTGTGGAAATGGATACTCAACAAAGGCAGTTTTAGAAAACCATCAAAGGGTGCATACAGGGGAGAAGAATTACAGTTGCGACATCTGTAACAAGAAGTTCAGATTTATCACTACCCTTAAAACACACATCTTGGTAAGTAAGATTAGGAGTAAATAATTTATTTATTTGGTCAGAAGATTTTATAGTCGAGTTTCTTGGATAGGTTAGTTTAGATGGAACTTATCCTTTGGTCTTCTAGGTCCATAGTGGCGAAAAACCGTTGTCTTGTTCAATATGTAACAAACAGTTTAGGCAGCATTCACATTTAAACACGCATATAAAAGGACAACATTCCACAGATCGTCCCTATCAGTGTAATTATTGTTTCAAAACATTTAAACAAAGGTTAGTTTAATATATCAAACATAAAAACTTTACAAGTAATTTTTGTTAATAATCCCCTTTTTTTTAGTTGCAATTTAACAGTGCATACAAGAATCCATACGGGAGAAACGCCTTACATATGCGACATCTGCCAAAAAGGTTTCTATGATTCAAGTAGCATGAAGAAACACAGAAAGGGTCATTTTGAAAAAAATAATCTGGCGTCAGCGGCTTGGCATAAGGTGGAGATTGATATTAAACTTGAAAGTACTCCTATGCAAACGTAAATTTGTAAGTTGACAAAAATAGTATTTTGTAATAGAAAGACAGTGGCGCGAAACTTGGGGGGGCTAGAAGGACTGAATTATTTCTATGTTATAAATTAGGTAAGACTCTTATTTGATCTATAAAAACGTTAACATCAATATAAAATGGTTTACATTTTATTCCTAATCATGTTTGCATCTATAACCTATAAGGTATTGATCTTATTAAAAGACATGATCAAAAAATCAGAAGTCACGAATCTATACATCAATTTAAAACAAAATAGAACAAATATACAAATACTTTTACCATATGAAATGCCACTTTTAATAAACTTCAAAAATATCCCAACCAACGCTCATGCAAGAGAAAAAATCAATTTTGCATTTAGGCTTTCTTTTGGATTATAAACTAAAATCAATAATACAAATTTTTACTTCGTCATATCTTGGCATTTAATTATGTCGGGAACGATATGACCAGCGATAGTCAGTCGTTTATGGCAAAAAAATTGGAAGTGTTCAAGTTAGTTAGTTAATTTATTTTCACTGTAAGGATAAACCGCAAACTCGAGTCTCTCCTCCACCCGATTGAATCTTACATCCCCCACTGTATAAAGGTAATGATGTAAACGTTTGACGTTATCTCTAGTGTATAATTCACACATCTTTGTCTAAAAATACAAAAGATGGGGCAAAATAAACTACAAAATGATTTGGTATCATTTTATTTCATTTTTGAACTACATGATTTGATATAATAATAATCATTATGGAAAATACAATACTTTGTAACATAAATAAGAGAATATAAATATCAAGATACATGACTAGTACACATCTAAAATAAACTCGTTTTTAAAAAATTACACTTTTCCACTAATCTCACAAGTCACATACTACCAAAAATTACAATAAGGTTAAAAAGGTTATCTCCATAAAAAAATTGATTATGAGTAAATTCATAGGTAAAAAAATTAGCACCATACTATGTACAAAACTTCGATGTTAGCTACTTTGACATTGGTTTAATCAATATTAAAAACGAGAAATGCCTATTGGTAACATTGATTAAACTGTATCTGTTAAAGAATGTCTTTAGGATGGTTAGTGATGGACATGAACCAACTATAGAGCCATATGACGTGATTTGCAACAAGAGCACATTAAAAGAGATTGTTGGGTTAGTTTCTCTTAAGATGTTTTGTTTTATGAAGTGGTTACATGACTAATTACAGTGATTCAGCCCGTGTATAAAATTAACTCAAAACAGTACAGAGAAATTCACAAAATTTTTGGTATAAGTAAAAAAATACTTGTTAGGTTTTCCACTCACTCCGTTTCTTGGTCCGTTTATATGACCTACTTCTTTTCTACGAAAATATAGAAATTTGAACGCTATTTTTAGTCTATAGAAACTTTGATTACGAACGATGGGATTTCAGTACTAAAAAATAATAAAAAATGTCAGCAAGTCTTTTTGAGGATAATCAGAGCTGATGTAGGAAAAATTCGCTGCGCGACAAAAAATACCTGGTATTGTTGTTATTACAAATGTCTTTTATACTATTTAGCAGCAATCTATTATAAATCTCCCTTATTTTGATTCTGCAACTTACCTAGTAATCTTCTACGAAAAACTTACTAAACCTAAATGAATTTACCAGTCAATCATTGACAAAGTTTAAAAACGTCGTATCATCCACATAGACACTTTAATGTTGTAAAATTACATAATTTTAGGAGAAGCCAATCAGGATTAGAAAATTAAAAAACAAAAACTTCACATACGTTTTTATACTTACCGTAACATGACACCCTTGGTAGAATAGGTTTAATAACTAATCATACAGAGGTCTATGTGACTGATACAACATGAGGACAAACTTGGCACGAAATTTATGACAATTCACATGACACTTTTACATCTAACTTTTTTATACGCTACAAATTTTAACGTTACCTACTGGCTTCAAAAATAACTGATGACTGTTAGGACTTAAAAATATATGGAATATTATTATGTAAGAGCTTAAAAGCTCAAATAATTTGCGCAAATCGGTTTCACAGAAATCTGTCTGTATGTTTCTGCTAAGGTAATTTGCGCAAGTATTGTGTAAAAAGCTTGAACAAACATCAGGGAATGGACAAAGTAACTAGGGTGTGAAATAACTGGCATGGAGTGTAAAAGAATTATTAAATTAGGAAGCTCGGGATTACTAAAATAAGCCTGAATATGATTAATTTCTACTCAAAAATGATTGTCCGAGTATGTAAACAAATGATTCTAATACATATATAAAAAAAAATAGATTGTCGAGAAAAATTAAGTAAAATATTTGAGCAAATGGACGTACCAAATGTAGTAAAAATAATCCAGTTATGTCACACTAAAATGACAATCTAATATTAGGTATAAAAAAATCACAACATAATCTAAATACTTGCATCAATGTCTTCAATGATTTTTCTACGACTAATCATAATTACCTAATTTTCTATAGTCTAATTTTCAACACGACAATGAGTTTCTACGAATTTTCCTGCTTTTCTATCTCGTTTTCTTTGTGTATTTTTGGCAGAGAGTAATTTTCAGGAGGGCTGATTATGTCCGAATTGGCATTTGTTAGGTCTTTACGTCTTGGTGGACGTTCCAAACTACCTAAACAATAAAAATGGATATTCTTTTATAAATACAGACTGTCAAAGAATCCTGAAATATTGAAACTGTATTCAATGCATACACTTGTAATTATTTTTGACAATTACAACGAACTTACCTCCTAAATCCAGACTAGAATTCAAACTACCTCCAATTTTCGGCGGTATAGGCGGAGGATGCTCCCCTTTCGGGCTCGTACTAGCCCCATTTTGCGGACTGGCACTGATATTTAGTTCCGAAGGATGAGGACGTAACTCGAAATCTTCGTAACAACCATGGTTAAAATTGTTTAGGCTTGATCTAAAAAATACAGAAAATTGTGTCAACATTAAATTCATAGAACTAACCAAAACCCATCCTTACCCAGTCTCGTTCATACTGATGCCCGAATCCCGTAAATCCCTGGTGTCCACCGTCACCGGTCCGAAGCTCGTCGCTGAAGTTGCCAAGTCTCCTTCCGAACTGGAAGGCGCCGCGAGTGACGGATCGTCCAAGGGTAAATATTCGGCGCTGCAGATCGAAGGCGTCGACTTTTTCTGGCCGCGTTTCGGGATGTTTGGCGGAGCGTCGTTGGGCAGCGACTGAACTCGTTTATCTGGAGCTGCCAAATGATATCTTCATTATAACAGTAATTTCATTATTTATTTATTTATTTATTACATTTGGGATGCAGACAGAACTAGAAGTTCCAAAGAAGCATCCACTAAATACAATAAACAGTTTATGCGGAAACATTTTACTGATTTACATAAAAAGTACAGATTCTAGTAATGAAGTAATGTAACTCAAAATCCGTAAATACAGTACTTCCGGTTTAACCGGAAGTTGATGTTTTTGGGAAGATCATAAAAAAGTAAGATAGGGACATGTAAGCCGTTTTACTCTAAAACGTACCTTTAGAAAGCTAGAAGCTGTCAAAGTTCAAAAATGTCATTTTTCAAAAATCGATATCTAGGAAACTATTAGGTTTAGACTTATTAAAAAATAATTGCTATTTCATGTTAAATCCAAAAATGTTCGAAGATATAGGGTGTTCCATTTAAAAAAAGGTAACTTTGTTTCCCTACAGTTTTCTGACTCATCCTGTATACTTATTTTTTTTTTAATTCTAATACACCTTAAAAAACCCTAAAACTTTTGTCTAAAATATTTTTTGCTGTTATACCATAAGAAATAATCGACCGTTTCTATACATACCAACGACCCTGTATAGTATAGGAGTTATATGAGATATTTTCCATTTTTCTGGAAATATTCCTGTTTGTAACGACGACTCATATATAATTCGCAGTGGATAAACCAAGTTCTCTTTGCAAGATTTTATAAAAATAGGTGGTATTCAATCAGGTCCTGCACATTTTTTTAGCTCCAATTGATTAATAAGGTCTACAATTATATTATTGTTAATTGTAACACTACGACCTGGGCACAAAGACACTGGGCAAGACGATACTGTGGTTGGAATATATACAAACATTGTCACACTTAAATCGAAGAAAACGTCCATAATTTTCCAGGAGACGAGAATATGAAAAACGCAATTTTTAAAAAATTCATAGAAAATTTCCCCTTAACTACTGCTGGATAGCGGGAATACTTTGAACTGTATCTCACCAAAATGTTAACGGATTTCAATAAGTATTATCGAAGTCAGGGTTGAAAGGATTTAAATCAATTGATTGACCTACTCTGCGCTGAAGCGCAAACACTCTGCCCATATGGGCAGAATAACCCCCACGTCAGCAAAGCATAGCAACAAAGTGACTGCAGGAGAGCATGGAAAGCCATCGGACACATACTATAGTCGACCATTCTCGAAAGCTGCTTCAATTTACAAATAAAGTTACGTATTTCGCTCCTTAATTTATTTTTTAATTATTAATCAAGGCGTTAAGGTGTCATCAGACCTAAATCTCCAAAACAACAGAACAATTAACGGGATAGTAAAGAACTCGGTGTGCTCCACTAGTTATATTGAAATTTTAATGTGACATGTTTCGAAAGCAAAAGCTTTCATCCTCAATGGAAATTAAATTTCATGATATTTATGCTTAATACATGGAAGAGAAATCTATTGTAATTGCTTGAATAATGAAAGAAACTTGGTAAAGCAGGAAAAACTTATTTAAAGGAAAATCCATAATAAACTAATCAAGACGTTATGGGGAAGAGTGCCCAATTTTGATTTCTGACTAGGATGAGAGGAAGTTTATTTTTTTTTTTAATTACCCAACCTACAGTAAAATTCAAGATTTACAATGGGATTGAAAAATTAATCACAACTAGATTATTATGGATTTTCTCTAAATAAAAAAATGTTTTCGTTTTTCCTGCTTTACCAAGTTTCATTTATTATTCAAGCAATGCCGAAAGAGTTCTTTCATGTTATGAAGAAATTTAATTTTCGCTGAGGATCAAAGCCTTTGCACATCTCCAGAATAGATCTTTAAATATCAAATTTTAATATAACTAGTGGCACAGACTGATTATTTTATTATCCCGTTAAATATTCACTCCACTGAGAGATGGACTACTTTCCCAAAATTGATAACAGAGTAATTGTTGTTGAAATTGTATGTTAATCGGCTAAACATTTACAAAAAAGAAAATTTGAGACAAAGACTGTCTTAATTTGTGATATTACTTACTGTGAGACCTGGGGGGCAGAGGGGGTGCCTCTTCTATCCCCGAGTCAGGCCAGGAGTTTCTCAAAGGCGACGTGCCGTCTGTGGGCGTCATCGACATGGCATGTCTTAATAATCTAGGCGACGGCGGCTTCGTCAGCGATCGTTCCCTAGAGTGCGTCTGTTTGGGCGGAAGTGGTACGTCGCCGCCATCCGATTCCCTATAGATAAAAAGTGTCGTTTAATTGGTTTAAATTAAAGTGGTTCACAGTGTAGTCGTCTTCAGGAGAAAAGCAATTTACCAGAGATAGACCAGTTGAAACGTTGCAAGTTGAATACAATAAAGCATGCATGCATCTGTAATTCTTGCAAGGTTTGTTAGGAAGCTGTGAAAGCTTCTATGTATGTGTGATTTAATGGCACTGGTTGAAACCAAATGGCCAGAGGAAGGCATATTACACATTTCGTAGTTTTTACCTTGATTTCATAGAAGGTAAACTGGAACTACAGTATTCCACAGGTACTCTGGTAGGCGTTCGCAAATCGGAGAAGCTGGTGTTATTGAATCCTTGCGAGCGAGGTCTCGATTCCCGTTGTGGTATAGGCGGAGCAGTTATTGCTCCCATCGGCAGTGACAAATTGTCTCTATTCAGACCTTGTCTATCAGATTCCTGAAATATTAAATGTATTAAGAATCTTAAGAGAGAAATATTTAACAGATAAAGCACATAATAGCATTAACGTTGGTTAAGAAATTCCTAATTTACTAACAAAGCACTATGGTTTAGAACTCTTAACATTTTTTTGTATAGCTGATCCGAACTGGATGTAATTCTACCAGCATTTCTAATGCTGACAGAATGCTACAAACATTTTAAATTATACTTTTATACTATTCTACTTCCATATCTACCAATCGTGCAATAAAAGTAAACTCTGACTAACTTTGACCATGCACAAATCCTCACTGCTAACGTAAAACTTAAAGCTGTAGTAGTCGTCATGCATTTGCCGGCCTTTGTTAGTAATAAGCTTTTTGAGGCCTACCAGCGGTCTCGTGTAAATGCTGTCGTAGTCAGTTGTTGTCGTGTGATGATCGACGAGATGGCCGTAGTTCCCGCTCGAGTTCGACGAGCGATTGCTGCCGCCGTTTTCCACCAGGAGGCGCTTTTCCGAAGGTACAGGAGGTAGAGGTGTGCTAAAAAAATAAAAATCCATTTAAGCAAAAAAAAATGTTTGTGTGAATTAGCCTTGACATAAACGATCATGGTGCAATGGAACAACCAACTTTTACTTGCGGTTACATTTTTGTCTTGCTTCATCATCATGAACCAAAAAATTGAATCCAAGAATCCAGTCACTGTATCAATGTAAATCTGCCCTTAATGGCAACAAACTATATTACCGTATGATCAAAATTATATGTTTAGCCAAATTATCCTGACTATATCAAGGCTAATTCACAAACTATGTTACACATAGGGAATTAGATGGTCAGCATTTTGAGTTCTAAAATCCCGACAGTATCATAGTATTAAAATATTTATCACTACTACTAGCCGACTTACTGAATTATACTATTTTGCGTTTGTTGACTAAGAGAACCTAAACTTTCTCTCAATTGGAAGAACCTTTCGATAAGTCTTTGATGTAAAGGTTGCACACTAGACGGCGCTAGTTTCCCGTGAAGACAAAGGCCTTCTTCGATAACCTACAAGTAAAATATTGTTTTTAAAAATAACTTCATGGAGAGAAATATTAGAAACTTACCCTAGTTGCATTAAGTATCAAATCTTGAAGCGTGGTTACGTGACACTTGTGTTCAGGATAAAGTTTTGCGAATTCTTTGGTAAAGAAAGCCTGCTGATATTTGCTCAATCCGCCCTGAAAATTACCAACGATAATATACAGGGTAGTCCAAAAAATTATGTGAAAACAAATACCTGGACATTAGCATCAATTATTCCTTGTAAGCGCATAGTGAAGGGGTTTAAATTTCTCTTAGGTTCGTGAGTGTAAATTCCTATTAGTTGCCTCAGTTCGTTCTCCACACTTTGCATGGTCTCACAAGCGTATTGGACAGGAGGTATTTCTTCTGTCTGGCGAGTGATCACTTCAAACCATCGTAGAATGCCGGGCAGGAGTGTAGCTATTTCTAGAACAGTCCGTTCTATCCACAAAGTCTAAAAATGCACCGTGTGTTCCAAAAAAGTGTACAATAATATGTTTAAGTGAAGGGTAACTTACTTTTATTTCATTATCCTTATCTATAATGCCCTTGTGCACCGGTCTGTCGCACTGGAACCGTTTCACATCGTTGTAGTGATAAAATCTCGATATTTTCTCAGGTATATCTGTCGCCTTGGTAATGGGGGTTTCTTCTGGGATGGGCTTTACGTTGCATATTTGAATGTCTATATAAAGTAAGTCAAGGATAAAACATAAATACATAAGCTGAAAAAAATAGACGTAATATGTCTTAATAATTCAGAGTGATTGTAGAAATATCTTTTGCATGCATCAACTATGAGAAAAAAAGGATACACTGTCCATCGGAATTAATAATACTATCATCTGGTGGAGTATTTTTCATTAAAATTTGAGCTGAAGGGAATTCAGTTTGTAATCTTTGCGTGAAGGCACCTATTCTTTCGTATTCAAGTCCTCTGTACACGAATTGCTTGTTCTAAAATATAACAATGGAACTTTACTATGTGTGTGGAAGGCAATACGTTGAATAAATTATGTGCAAAAATAGTTAAAAAATAATCATCTATTTGGAGCACTTACCCTTACAAAAAGTGGAAAACTCAATCCGTAGAAACCAACTCGAAAATACTCGGGTTCTGGACGGAGCTGCGTTAAAATATTGTCGTAAAATTTGGCTTGGCACTTGAGAATGTCACTCAGCTGTCTGTAATCGAAAAATATTGTCTCGAAGAGGTTCGCCAGTTCTTTCAGTAGAGGTATTCCTTTTTCCCAACACTACAATCAAATAATTACGAAAATAAATTTTATTACAATACAGGTTCATTTAAAAAAAAAATCTCATTCAAACATAGCAGTACCACCACCACCACCCCCAACTTGAATAAAATATCTTTTAACACAAAGCTGTCGTGCCCTGTACAATGATTTCGTTGACAGCCGGTATAAAATATAGAACTTTAGAATCCAACACCAACATGGGTCTTACAATCTCAGAAAACACTAGAGTTACCAGTACGTCTAAAAGCTGCATAGACAATACTTTTGCAAATAATAATAATTCTTTATTAATGTTACGACACAGAGGTTTACACAAGTCAATGAATAAATGATAAAATACATAGTATGACTAAGTTATTGTATAAAATTTAAAATTTAAAATTTTCATAAATACAAGATTAAAAATATATATAAAATACACACCCACTACAATTTGTGACAAAAACAAACACGTTAAAAGTTGTTGCACTCCATAAACTCATCAATATGATAAAATGGGTTTCTTAACAGCAATTCTCGGGCCCGGTCCCTAAATAATTTAATGGGAAGCAATTTCACGTCCCCAGGTAGCTTATTAAAAAATCTAACTGCCCAGTAGTCCGGGCCATTCCTTGATCTGTCCAGTCTCCAGAACGGCACAGTGAGTTGCTCCCCGAAGCGAGTACCATGAGGGTGATCCCGGTTATTCGTTGAGTAGTGATTTAAATTTTTTTTTAGATAAAAAACATTCTCCAGAATGTACAAGCAAGGAAAAGTCAAATATTTCCCCCTTCGAGTTGCAAAGTTCTGTTGTTTATACGGTTATCTCTGATCATTTTGCACAAAAAGTTATCTTTAATTGTCAAAACATTCCGAAACCACATTATAAACTATTTTTTTTCATTGAATAATACAGAAAAAATTGTAAATGTCTTATTGGATGAAAATTGGTTTAATGTCTACCAAATGTTAATGAACAATGGGCAGTTTTTATGAATATATTTACACCTATTTTTAATAACTGTTTTACTAAGAAACTAGCGAATACAAGAATGTATAAAAAAATGCTTGTATAAAGGCGATAGGCAATTAAAGAACTTAAAGGGTAGGTTAGATGTTCTTTTAAAATTAAGAACACATACTGATGATTTTAACGAAACCTATAAGAATGTTAACAAAAACATTACAATAATGCTCGAGTAAATTGAATCACAGATAACTCCGGGGTGAAGATTATTCATATTGAAGAGGAAAGAAAAATTCAAAAGCCTTCACAAATATTTAATATCTTGGGTTTCTTAAACCATTTTCAAGAGCTGTCTAAAAAGTTCATTTATATAATAATCTCAATTTCAAAGCAAAATTATTAGGTATTACTTACATAATATAAACATAAAATTTTCATTAAGGACACAAACAAGCTCACAATGGCGAACACAGGTTAACTAACTATATAAAATTGATCAACGGGATAAACCCAAAAAACATTTAAAAATAAAACGAAATATACCGAACCAGAGCGACATTTAGGTTGCACAAAAGGAGGTACTATTATTTAAACAAACATTCACTACTTAAACTCGTTCAGGTGAGTTGCTGCTTCTCTATAGTGGGCGTTGACAGGATCGTTCAAACACTCAATTTGATTATTTATCTCTAATTTGGCTATTTCTATATTTTCAAAAAAATTCAGCTTATGGCCTTTATTCGCATTATGTAGCATTTTAAAGTTGTCTTTAGGATTAAAATTATGTAAATTCTCTCTTAAATGTAGGCCAAAAGCTGATCTCTTGTCATTAGGCGATTTCTGAGAGTTTAAATGTTGTTTTATTCTAATATTAAAACTACGTCCTGTCTGACCAGCATATTTAGCTGTGCAAGAGTTACAGGACAACAAATATACCCCACTTTTGTCTATACCCCACTTTTGTCAAGCACGCTAATTGAATCCTTTACTCTCGAGAATAAGCTACGTAAATGGTTTACTGATTTGTAAGCTATTTTAAAATTGTTGTTTAAGGACTTCAATACATTACCCACCCTCAGAGAAACAGCGCCTAAAAAAGTTAGTCTTATATACCTAGGGGGTTGAATTGATGTTATGGTCTTATCCAAGGGGTCAGTCAACACCTTCCTAAGCATGCCATAGAAGATATTAAATATTTGTGAAGAATTTTGGATTTTTCTTTCCTCTTCAATACAGCTCGAGTAAATGCCAGTCAAAAAATTATTAAAATAAGATTAACCAGTCGGACAATTTCTGTGAGACACAAAACAAATACCGCAACTTTTTCTGGACATCCAGAACAAATATCTGATCAATATAATAATTACTTACTTCGAATAGTGTCAGAGTAGGGATTATAAAGTAATTGTACATCTTTGTATCTACGGTCAGTTACCTGTTCAGAAATCTCAAAACTTACTGAAAAAATTAAAAACAAACATAGCAGTAGGGACGACGAAATACCGACCAGTATTGTTAAGCTCTGCATTTCAACAATTTGTAAAGTGTAAAAAACTCACATAATAAATAATTCACTTAATGAAGGTGTTTTTCCCGACCAGCTTAAATTGGCGTTAATTAAACCATTGTAAATTTAAAGAAGTAGTCCATACTTGCAGTGGAGTGTAGGTAATGTAAATTAAAACAACACTTCTGTCTTCCTCCACAAATGATATATTTTCTAAACAATATATTTAGCGATTTTCCCTACATGTTTCGACTACATATATAGTCATCCTCAGGGGAACTAAATCGAGTGTAGTTTAAGTTAAAGTAGTTGCCTCAAATTAATGAGTACAACTTTTAAGATAATAACAAGTGAAATATTTTTGTTGAAGACTAGCTTGAGTTACTCAACGTTGTGGATTTGTAAAAAAGCAAATTTAAAAATTGTTTAGAAAATATATCATTTGTGGAGGAAGACAGAAGTGTTGTTTTAATTTAAACCATTGTACAAAAACAATGGAGTATGAACAACTATAGGCCCATAAGCCTTCTTTAGAGTTTTTTTTTAGCTGTTTTTTTCCGAAAATCAACATGGTTACCTGAGGGGTAGATCAACGCATACAGCTATTTTCCAGTTTACTCGTTTAATTTTAGAATGTTTTGAACAAGGAGGAATGACTGGGCATATTTTTGGATCTTTCAAGGGCTTATGATTCTGTGGACAGATGTTTTCTTCTGAACAAACTGGAGTTATATAGCATTAGGGGTTGTACTTTGAAATTGATTTCATCAGATAATCGAACACATATCAGAATTTTTCAATTAAGCATGCTCTACATATGTAAATATGAACGAAAAAGGCCTAAAGGAGTGTCTTGTGGAACCTTATTCTATTGGCGACTATTTAAGAAATTACGGATTTTTGTTCTCTTTGTTAACTGTTTTTTTGACGTTTCATTTTACTTTGTTAGCTTCACATTTGTGCCTATCAATGTAATTGTGAAATAAAGATTAAATAAATAAAATAGACTATGTTTTATTATAGAAACATCCCTGACGAAAAGTTTTCCTTTATTTTTTTTTGGTAGTTGAAAACTTACCTTTCCCTTATCGAAATAATTAATAATCTGTCTGTAAAGTATCTCCTTGACTTGGCACTCCGTGTGATTTGGATAGTTGGGATCAGGCACAACTTGGTTGTTGTTCCACGTCAGCTGATCGGCGTACAATTTCATTGTAAATGCCGCCTCGGTGTAGTTTTCCGCGGACAGATGTAGGTCGTGTAGTTTATAGATGTAGCGCAGGTACATTTCTTTTCGGTTGAATTCGATTTTATAGAAGTTCTAAAAAATTACGTTTATTGCTAACTATCTGTTTAAGATTTCTTGCTTCTAAAATTCTTACCAGTAAGTTAAAGGTGCAACTCATTCTCTTGTCCCGGTTTTCGTCGCCCTGGATCACGTTCCTATAGTCTAAAAGTCTTTCTAGCAGTCTTGTTATGGAGCTGATGAACGCAGCACCACTCTCTTTCCAAGCGGGGTCTTCTGATTGGACTCTATCCAAAAGTCTTAAAGAACAAGAAAATAAATAGAAACGTTACATTTACAGATTCACTGCAACAATTCCTTTGTCGATTTTTAGATATACACACACAGGCGAATTTAAAGGAACGGAGATAAACCTTATGAAAATAAAGAATTTTCTTTGGTATATATTTTGTATGGATTTAGTTTGATTTTGTTTACTATCATCACCTTAATTGCTAAGCAATCCATAATAGGTGATTTAGCGCCCACTGATATCGCTATGGCAGTAGCAATGTTCGATCTTACACTAATGTTGCCGAAATGTGCTATCCCTCTAAATAACGAGGTATTAAACTCCTCAGCTAGCGCCAGGAACCTGGGACTTTTGCTTGACAATAACCTTAGGTTCTCGCAACATATGCCAATGGAAGTTATCCATTGGCAAACCATTATCAAAGGTTAGTAATCCAAACGGTTATAACGATCTTCGTGTGATAAGTATTCTTCCAGCAATTTCAAAAATTTTTGAGAAGGTCTTGCATAACCAGATGTATATCTATCTCGTCGATAATAATATTATTCCCCCCACTCAGTGCGGTTTTAGGAAGGACTACTGCGGTTGCTCTAACAAATGTAACAGATGACATTATTCGCGCCTGGGATAAAAAAATGATCAGCATTCTAGTACTTCTTGATTTTTCTAAGGCATTCGATACTATTAACCATTCTCTTCTTATTTCTAAATTAAAATACTATGGTTTTGTTCATGATTCTTGCCTTCTTGTTAATTCATACTTATCCAACAGGTTTCAAAAGATTTTTTCTAATAATAAATATTCTGAACAAGTCAAAATACTATCGGGCGTGCCGCAGGGCTCCATTCTGGGTCCCTTGCTATTTCTTATATATACTTCTGACATACTTAAATCGCTGAAATGTTGCAAAGTCCAGGCATTTGCTGACGACACGCAGTTATATTGCTGTTTTGATCCCAAGGATTACATGGAAACCGAGTTACATATAAACCAGGATTTGAGGATATTGAGTGAGCTCTCCTTGGGTCATAATTTACATTTAAATCCGGATAAATCTTCCATATTGATTTTTGGCAGTAAGAGCAAGGTTGACACTCTGAAACCTACTTTGAACATATCTATTAATGGCTCAAAACTGAATTTCGTTAATATCGCAAAGAATTTGGGTCTGCTTTTTGATGTTAATCTCAGATTTCAAGAGCATTTAAAAAAAACTCTTTCAGAGAGCTTATCTCGCTTTGAAGGTACTATACAGCAATAGACACGTATTGAACTTTACATTGAGAAAGAACTTGTGTGAATCTCTTGTCTTGTCGCACTTTACTTATTGTGATTTTGTGTATGGCTTTTGTTTGGACGCGGAAAGCAGATCACGTATACAAAGGGTTCAGAATGCATGTCTTCGTTTTGTTTACGGCATTAGAAAGTTTGACCATATTTCTCATTTATATAATGATATAAAGTGGCTGAAAATGGATGGACGGAGGGTTCTTCACTTTTGCACATTTCTAATAAAGATTATAAATAATCCTAATTCTCCTGCTTCTATTGGCGAGCGTTTGATTTTTCGTCGGAGTGTTCACGATAGGGATATCAGAGGTGCGGGCGGGCTTACCATGCCTCATCATCGGAGCGCCATGTTTCAGCGTTCTTTTTCTTTTAACTCAGTTAAGTATTATAACTTGTTGCCCACTGATATGTTACACTTAAATGCTAATGTTTTTAAGACTAGATATAAGTCATTTCTTTTAAATTTACAGTGATATTAATGGTTACTTATTGTTTAATAATAATTTGAATTTATTACTCTTTTCTCCTTTCATTGCTTGTCTCATTATTGCAAATATGTCTAATAGGTTAGGGTTGTTACGTAATATTCTACTACACTATTAAGTATTATTATATTTCTTTATGTCTAGGTGTCTCTGTCTGGTTCAGTAGAATAGCTACTGCAGCTAGACTGCGCCAGGTGTTGACATCTTTCCTTACATTACATTTTGTATATAATATTCTGTTTCTTCCAAAATAAAAGACGTTTATTATTATTATTATTATTATTATTATTATTATATAAATATCTGTATCAAGAAAGCTTTTGTCAATTTAAAATTAATTTTTTAATCAGACACTTATTAAATACAAGCCTTAAGAAATTGTTATATGATGTGGCATCCTTTTAAGAAAGCTTCAAGCCATGGGGGTTCATGGATCTTTTTTGGATTGGTTTAAATGTAATCTAACTGGAAGACGGCAGGCAGTAAAAATTAAGTTATATATCCTCGGAGATTTCTGTGACATCGGGTGTACCGCAGGGTGGACATCTTTCGGCACTTCTGTTTAATTGCTTTGTCAATGATGTGGGGAGTGTTTTTAGCGTTTGTCAGTTTCTCGCTTTTGCTGATGATTTGAAACTCTTTATGGTTATAAAATCGGAGAGTGACTGTCAATTATTGCAGGGGGATCTCTGTAGATTTACTACATGGTGCAAAAATAACAACCTGTCACTGAATGCTGATAAATGCAGGGTCATTACTTTTACTAGGTCATGAAGCCCTATTCTGTATGATTATACCTTTAACTCTGTGGTGATCGAGAGACAGATCTTGGTAAAAGATCTGGGCATTTGGCTGGACTCAGAATTGTTATTTTCTAATCACATTGATATAATCACTAATAGGGCTATGCGATTGCTGGGATTTGTCTTTCGGACGCTACGGTGATTTAATAACATTTTTATATTTAAGGAGATTTACTGTGTATTGGTGCGCTCAGTTCTAGAGTATGCCTCATGTCTATGGCATCCGCACTATGAGGTTCATAGAAGAAAGCTGGAAAGGGTGCAACATAGGTTTCTTAAGAGAATTGGGCTTAAATTACACATCCCTTATGAGGATATAAATTGCACTGAGATTATGAAACTTTTGAATCTCACTTTTTTAGAAAGTAGAAGTAAATATTTTGATATTTCAACTTTTTATAATAAGAATTTGTAGATTAACCAACAATGTGATAAAGAAAAGTGATATTGATATTTTTTATGATTCTTATGGTAGATTTACTACGAAATTGAAGAGGATTTTGTATGTTTAGTCATTCTTGAAATTGTGACCTCTATTGTTATTTTTATTTTTATATTTATTTGGCTACGTTATTTACTATACGTTTTAATTTTTATGTTTTGTGACTGCTGAGCTTAGTTAGTAGATTTGTCAAAAACACTTGTTTTTTTAGTGTAAACTCTATGTAAAGTGATGAAAGCGTAAATAAAATTTTGAATTTGGAATGGTCTCGTCTTATCACAATAATTCACCTTCTGTGATACGTTATACGGTCCCTCTCTTTTAGAATGAGATGCCAGACGCATCCAACTTATTGAGGATTGCTGTGTACGGATGTTGGGTGGTATAAGAAGATATGAAAGAGTGAGCACTAAAATTGGTTGGTTTAATATGAGGGAAAGAATATTGCTTCACAGTTTAGTCTTATTCAATCTGTAAAAAGCGTCCCGCTTATCTATAACAAAAAATCAAATTTAGATATGATGCACATGGATCTAAGACATAAACTTACAATTTCTTCCCATTATATAAAACTACCTTATTTGAAACGTCTTTCTCTTATCAATTAACTTCACTTTATAATGAAATCCCGGCGAATTAAAAATGTGCTCCACCCCAAATATTTAAATTTGCAATACACCACCTAATCTCGATGTTCTGCCAGATGTGAAAATAGCTTTCAGTCTACACTTCGATAAATGCCACCCTGATTAACTCATTTGATAGACAATTAAAGAAATCAGGGTTTTGAATGTGCCAATGTCAATATAAATTTGAAAGTTTTGGCACATTAGAAAGCATGATTATCTTAATTGTCTATTAAATGAGTTAATCAGCGCCAAAAGTACCGGCACTTAAGTGTTTGAAATAATTCAAAAGGTACAATTAATTTTATACAAAAACAACTCAATTTTTTTATACTATATACTGTGTGTCCGCTTAAATTCTGTATATGGGAAACTTTTTTAATATTAATTTTACGAAAAAAAGTTACTCAACTATACTAACTACTAACAATAATAGTCTACTAAAAGTAGAAACAAATATAATTTTTAATGCCAATCAACATTTTCTTATTCCAATATGCTCTACAATTAAAATTAAGGGTACTTTGCTTGTAGGTCAATTTTGATTTTTTTACTTTTTGATCATCCTGTACATACAGCAGAACTTTTTATAAAGAGTAACTTTTTTTCGTAAAATTAATGTTAAAAAAGTTTCCTATATGTACAGAACTTAAGCGGACACACTGTATATTGGACCAGGCCTCAAAATAGTATGAAGCTTGTTCAAATTCGTTTTTTAGTAGTGATGGCGGCATTGGCTGTCAAAGTACGAAATTCAGGTTAGTTTTCCCACTTAAATCTATTAAATTGTTTCTTCTTTTAGCTTGATTGTCACCTCTTTATGGGCTTGGTTTTTTTTTAATCTCGAACAGAGTAATTTGCAGACCTAATATTTCAGAGGAAAAGATGGCTATAAATTCTTTATAATGTCTTAAATCGACAATCTTATTTTACTGAAACTAAACCCCCTTATAACATTGACATATCCGACACTGCAAGTTCGTTTTTAAGGGGTTTGGAGCTACATACTGGGGGCCTTTAATAGAAAATAAAGTTATGGAGAACGAATTCCAATTTATCTCAGTTCCATTAAATTGGCTTTGTGTGCGGATTAGCAAAAAAATTCGATTTAAAACAATTATTATTTTATTATTTGACAAAATTAAATGTGTACATTTTTCTTACTTACACTGCACTAAGATGTTCCCTTGAGAAAGCAGAACAAAAAAAAGTAATATGTTAAAATTAGAAAATGTTCGTAATTTCGAGCCTCACAACATACAGTGAACAATTTTTATAGAAAAACAAGGCTTTAAGACGTTGCTCCCGAGGGGCTCTTGTCATACGGGTTTTCCCAACAGACCAAAGCACTTTTTTTATAATTTTTATAAGAAAGACGTAAAACCATTTTCATACAAGGATAAAACTATATGCATCTGTTCAATTCATATGACATTTTTTTTTTTTTTTGTTCAGGCGATCGATTTATTTCGCATTTACAAGCTGATTCAAATAAACTTCCCTACGACTCTACTGGACTGATGGTTTTCTCTGAATATATTGTTACAAACAGCACAACTTACTTACATGGTATTAAACAGTCTTCTATACTCGTCATCACCCTTATTATCACTAATTAAAATATCCAACTTATCGATCAGTTCGCACTCGACCTGCTTAAAATTGCCTCTGGCCCGCTGCTCGCACTCCATCATGTCGAAAAATATATGCAGAGTTGCTTTGCGCAGCTCTATTTCAGGTACCAATGTTACTTCTAGGAACGGACCCACCATGGATGGAATAAAATGGAGTTTGCATTCGCCTAAGCAAGCAAAAAAAAAACAATAACTTTCACTATACATAATTTTTTAAAGCTTTATCCTAGAAACAAAGAAGCCCTAGGAACCGTTGCACACTTTAACAGAGACTAACTAAAAATTTAACTAAAACTTATTAACAATTTTTTCACTATGTATGTGTTAATTTCTACTGACCTAACTGAGACCACATGGATAATATCTGGAAGCCCATAAGAACCCTCATATCTCCATATTTTTCGATGATTTTTTCCCTTTTCACATCGGAAAACTGTTCCAGTTGCAAAGACTGTTGAGTGAGGTAATCAACGGAAAGATTGAAGTAATTCGTCCAAAGCTAAAGGTAAAATGTCACACATTAACCTGGATTAACCCAAAATCGAGTATATTACCTCTTTATCAAAATATCCCGCCCTACTATCCAAAAATTTAAATGCCAAAGGTTGGGCGAACTCTTGCAACGCTTTCAGAATGACATTGTTGGTCAGCATTTTTATAACCAACCAATCCAGTGGAAACACTTCCATTCTAATTAAGTTTCGGAACACCAGAAATACCTAAAATGAAAAATACTCTTAATAAGTTAGTTCAAGCATAGATCATGATATTTTACCCTTAACAAGAAGTCCTTTAATGGTTTCCGGTCATAACTTGGCCCCATAAGTACTTCCCACAAACGTTTATAATGAAACTCGTCCAATAGCTGTAAAATTCCTATCAAACAAGCCACCAAACATCCCTAAAAAATATTATAAAACTTATTTACAAATTGTCATTCATAAATATTATATTGGGCTTCTACTATTATTTTGAGTAAATCACAACCTTTCAACTGGCAGCTTATCTGCAATCTTCTTTAGGTGAATGTTCAGTGAGTGAATAAACTATGATTCACACAAAACGAAAATAATGAAAGACCATCTTTGTTGCGTCATGTCTTACCAAAATTTTCAAATCCTTATCGATAATATTCAAGACGGTCTGTATCAAAACCTCCAAAATAGACAAATTCAACGTGTCGACATCGTGATGGATGCAATTGTTGACTTTGCCCTGTTCCTCGCTCGATTTCTTTTGCTTGAACAAAAATCCTAAAATTTCTCCCAGAATGTCTGTGCATAAGTTCAGTTCTTCTTTACGAATCAGGTGGTACCGTAAATGCTTACAGGCATTGGCCAAAAGTATATTTCTCGATTCTAAAAGAGATCAATACAGTATTGTCCAAAAAAGTGTGCAAAATATGGACTTTGTTTCAAGAAATTTTTTGTAATTTCTGTTTCGTCATCAAAAGGAGTTCAAATAAACCAAGATGGCAAAGATACAGGAGAAATAAAGGATAGAGTAGGGATAAGACGTAGAGCAGTCAAATGGTTAAATGGAATATGATTGGCTGCAGGATGAGCTAACGGGAGTGAGAAAGATGCATATATAACTAGAAACCTTCAGAAAAAATCTGTGCATTGGAAATGGAAGATCGTGTAACGCTTCTAGTAGGGAAAGAATAAGAAATCAGAGTGACGAACGGTTGCCAAGGTCTAGAAATCTGACAGCGACGGCTGACGCTATTAAAACTGCCCGTTACTTACCATCATCCTGAAATAGCTTGCTGGTTACCAAATTCCTAATGCAGGCTAATTTTGCCTGTATCAGTAAAGCTGGTAACTCGCGCGGTATCGAATCCAACATGGTTGCCGCCAATTTTGTACATTCGATAGTTGGTAACACTTCGTTGAGTTGCTCGTATACTGCACTAATTGCCAATAACAGGGCAACCTAAAACAAAAATAATTTCATTCATCAAGTGGGTGAAGTGATTTCTGGAAATTATCCCATCAAAGCCGGAGTTTCCCAATGGGGTCAATTCTCTATGAACTGTACACTTCTGATCTATCAACGTCAAAGAGAAAACTTGGCACAAACCAAAAAAAAAAAAAATAATAAACGCAGTTTAACTAAATTTTTAGTTTAAACTAAGTTTAACGAAGGTCAGGACGTTGTTCCAGACAAGGGTCCTACGTTCCTCAGGTCGAAGAAGCACCACTGTCTCATCTAAATGGACAATCTCGTCACATTATTCCAGAGCCATATATTTTAATTAAAATCAATAAAATCAATTAAAAATCAATCATCAATCAATTAAAAATACCTAAAACTCCTACAATCGATAATACTTTATACTTAAGCCCAACTGATAGTGAGGAGATAACAAGGATAGTCACTCAACTAAAAAACACCAATTCAACAGGGAAAGACGACATTCCAGTATCTCTGTTAAAGATGCACATTGATACTCTCGCTCCTATAATCTCTTACTCTTGATTAACCAGTCTTTTGACGCTGAATATTTCCCGGCCCAACTAAAAGCTTCGAAAGTAATCCCAATTTTCAAAAATAAAGGACTACAAGAGGTAATTTCCAATTATCGTCCTAATGCCCTCGCGTCTGTGCTTACCAAGGTCATAGAAAAAGCAGGTTATAATAGGATTATAAAATTTTCAGATATAGGATTCTGATCCTATAATCTCTTACTTGATTAACCAGTCTTTTGACGCTGAATATTTCCCGGCTCAACTAAAAGCTTCGAAAGTAATCCCAATTTTCAAAAATAAAGGACTACAAGAGGTAATTTCCAATTATCGTCCTAATGCCCTCGCGTCTGTTCTTACCAAGGTCATAGAAAAAGCAGGTTATAATAGGATTATAAAATTTTCAGATATAGGATTCTGATCCTATAATCTCTTACTTGATTAACCAGTCTTTTGACGCTGAATATTTCCCGGCTCAACTAAAAGCTTCGAAAGTAATCCCAATTTTCAAAAATAAAGGACTACAAGAGGTAATTTCCAATTATCGTCCTAATGCCCTCGCGTCTGTTCTTACCAAGGTCATAGAAAAAGCAGGTTATAATAGGATTATAAAATTTTCAGATATAGGATGCTGACATCATGCCAACATGGATTTAGAGAGGCCCTATCGACAGAGAGTGCCCTGTGCGATATTCTGTGTGAAATTTATCAGCAACGAAATGAGGAAAACTACTGTGCTATGATTGCATGTTACCTAACCAAAGCATTTGATATGATAGACCACAAAATCTTGCTAGAGAAAATGTCGAATTATGGTGTGAGAGGTAGAATGCTGTCATGGTTTGAATCTTAGTTGCACAACAGAACCATGTTTGTTAGTGTCAGGGATAGTATGAACACATTTGACTCTGAGGAAAAAACAGCGTCGGCGGGAGTACTCCAGGGCTCTGTTCTCGGTCCTCTGATATTTATCAAATAAAATAGTTATGTATGCTAATGATACCACATGTATTGTAAGTGACAAAAAACTTGACACGTTGAAGGATAAAACAAAACAAACTATTAAAGAGCTTGTAGATTGGTTTGATGCAAACAGGTTGAAGCTTAATATAGGAAAGACAAATATATTACTGTTTGGAAACAGAAATATGCCTAATGCGATTATGCTTAGTATGGAAGTAGGGAACCAAGTAATTAACAGAAATAATGAAATTAAGATTTTGGGGCTAACAATTGATACTAAGCTTAAATTTGAAACACACCTGTCGAATCTTAGTTTGCAATTGAATTCAATTTGTTTTTCTCTTAGAATATTGCTAGACGTGGTGTCAGACAAAGTCCTGAAATGTGCCTATTACGGTTACTTTCACTGTAAGATGGTGTATGCAATTGGGGGAATTAGAGTCGTAGTGCTGGGATTTTTAGAACTCAGAAAAAGAGGCTAAGGATAATGAATAGAATACATCCACAGGCATCTTGTAGTGATGTTTTTATGAGGATTAGGGTAATGACACTTCCATTATGTTATGTTTACCGAACTTTGATGTCTAATTCAAATTCAAATTCAAACTTTATTCAAGTATTTGATACAAATTATATCATTCCTTACGTCAGCGGGTACCGTGTATAAGGACTAAAAAACATTGTTCATATAACATATCCAGAATATACTTAAACTAAAACATATCAAAACCAAAATATGACCTCTCGAAGTAGACCAACATAAACAGATTAAAAAGAAAAATAAGAACACGCTTAAATTTAACAGGAAATGATTACAAGAAATTACAAAAACAATATTACATATTAACCGAGTTTAAAATATATAAATCACAATATCACAGGACTATTAAGGAACTCGTCCATGCTATAGAAGGCTTTACTTAAAAGGAAGGTCTTAATCTTATTCTTAAATTGATTATCTCCTAGCAACTTAATGTTATCAGGCACCCTGTTATAGAAAACTGGAGCATAATAATTTACTGAGATGCGGCTCCTATGTAGTCTTAGAAATTCCAATCGAATGCTGTGCCCATTTCGCGTGTCATACCGGTGGTAAAAACTATTTTGGTTATATCGGGCAACATTAGAGTGGGCATAAATTAGACACTCGTAAATGTATCTACTTGGTATAGTCAGAATTCTCAAATCAACAAAAGATCCTCGGACATCCTCCCTATACCCTAATCCAGCAATCACACGTACTGCCCTCCTTTGCAGTCCAAAGATGCGGTTGGGATGAGCAGAATGACCCCAGGCCAGAATCGCATACACACAAACCGACTGAAAAGTACTGTGAAATGCCTGTAGCAATACTGCTGGTGGCAGAATCTTGAAGAGATTCTTTAGCAGAAAGATATTTTTAGATAGTTTTCCCGCTATTATATCAATGTGCCTCTCAAAAGTCAAGAGTGGGTCAAGATGTACTCCCAGAAATTTCACCATTTTAGCATTGCCTTCAGGAATCTCTCTCAAACTAAAAGTCATGCATACTGTTTTATCTTGATTCATTGTCAGCTTATTTACACTGAACCATTCTTGCAATCCTTGCACTTCCCCATTCACCTCATTCACCAATTCATTCAGACTTACACCTCGGCCAGCCAATGTAGTATCATCAGCAAACAGCCAGAGTCTAGAGTTTGGTGATGCACCTTGAATGTCATTTATATAGATTAGAAACAGAAGGGGCCCAAGTATGGATCCCTGGGGCACCCCATGCCTCATCTCCAATCTCTGTGAAACTTCACCCTTAAAGGCTGTTTGCTGTTTTCTATCCTGCAAATAACTCCCCATCAGTCTTACACTTCTCTGCCCCATTCCATATGATATAAGTTTGGACAGAAGTACAGAGTGGGAGACACAATCAATCAGTCTATACACAGGCACAAACGAAAGTTTACATCTGCTTCCGATGTTCATACATATAGTGTCCGAAAAGATCTGCTAAGGCCTAATTTTCCGGGTTCGACTAAATTTTTAAGCAGCCCTTTTTATTAAGAAATGCAACTATATAACCTGTTACCTACAGAATTAAAAAATCAAAGCATAAATATGTTCAAGACAAAAATTAAGGAGAATCTTGAAGGATAATATATTTTATAGCCTGCAAGAGTTTAAAGACTTTTTTCAACCATAATCGGATTTGTTGATGGTACCTGCAATTTTATGAGTATTGTTTTTTCGTTCGCATACATTGTCTATTTACCTATTTATTTTTATTTATATTTGTTTTTCTCTTTGTACTTTTCTCTTAGTGTGTATTGGAATTAATGTATTACTGTTATTTTATTTATTTTGTATCACTGTAATCTCTAAAGCCTATTGGCAAAAAATGATAATAAACACATTTAATTTGATTTGAAAAAATGTCTATATATAACCGCAAAATGCTTACCTGAGTATTAATAATATGAGGGTCGTTGATTTTGAGCATCTGGTTCAAGCTGGAGAACACACTGTACAAGTCTCGTCTGAAACTGTCTTCGAAATGGCCTCCTGTCGCTCTCGAGAACAACAATCGGCTCTGGATAATCAGCTTAAAAATATATTCCAGGCTTTTGAAGCATTTTTGGATGGGCTCTTGCTTTTCGAACGACACCACCCAATCGGCGCAGTGTTGAACGCTTGTGAGAAGACCCCTAAAAAATTAATATTATTTGTCTACCTGGTCGATAATATTTTAAAAAATCCTATACATACTTGTAAACCAACGCTGCTGCAAAATGATTTGTAATGTACGCGTCCAAGACCGGCTTAAAGTGCTGATACTTGCTCCCGTCCAATAAATTAAAAATCGAGACCAGAACGTGAAAAACTAGTCCGCTATGCGGCGTCGAATTCCCATCTTCCGTTGAAAACAACGCGAACAGAGCGTCTAAAACGTCCTGAAGGAATTTTACCAACTCTTCGTCGCCCAACTTTAACACTCTCTGCAACGATTCCTGAATTCGTTCGGGATGAGATTTCCAACGAAGCAGTGCCAATAAATCAACTGAAATATAAATACAAATGTGTCCAAAAAATATCGGTAAGTGATCTTCAAAACTAACCATTTTGTGTTAATTTAGTAGAACACAGCAAGGTCCTTATAGAAATCAATTCCTTGTGACTTTTCGAAAACTGACCGCTTGCCTCATGGTTTCCTGTTAAAAAAAAACGGGTACCTAATGTAAATTATTAATGTACAACAAGAAGACTACTAACTCAGCACTATGCCACTATTGCCTTAACCTTTACCTTCATAATCTTTTGCAAACGCCGGCAACGTCAGATATCCACAATTCTCCAATTTGCTTACGTCCTCGCATTTGTAGATGTACAGTTCGTGTTGGCAATCTTGAACTGCAGCGCCATCTTTGTCCATCAGCCGCATGAACGAAAAACCGAACAGTTTCTTGTCATTTTTCTCTCGAGCTAAAAATTATGACAAAGATAATGGCCTTGATGGTTGCACTGGATGTCAAGTTGGTGGCTCCCTTGTCAAGTTAGGAATAAGCGAGTGGTAAAATGTTAACACACTATGTTCAAAAGGCCGCGTCACATTCTCATTAATGTAAATTATAATTTACTAGCATCAACGCAATCAAATGCTCACACATTACATTATACATGTTTAGGTTAGAAAATCTATACAGTATAACCAGAAATAACAAGTTTAAGTTATTAACATACATCACTAGAAACCTTAAGACAAAAATAAAATATTCGCATCAGCTATATGAAATTCAAAGAATCCGTCCATGGTTCACAAAGAGACATTTAGTATTGTAGTGGAACTCAAAAATGAAAGTCACGGTCACAAGTTCTAATTTTATATTGGTTATGCGTTTCACCCTAATCGGGCATCATCAGACCTACAAACATATTACCTATTATACACCTGTATAGAAAACGTGCAAAAGAAATGAAATTTTGCCTTATTACCATAGTAAGTGTAGTAGTGTATATTCGGTAATAAGTTTGTAGGTCTGATGATGCCCGATTAGGGTGAAACGCGAACCAATATAAAATTAGGACTTGAGACCGTGACTTTGATTTTTGAGTTACACTACAACAGCTATATAAAAGTTAAATTAATTTAAACATTAATTAGAAGGTTTCCAACCGAAACTCCTTCAGGGAGAAAGTTAGTGAACTTAATACCCCAGTTCCCAGGACCACTCTGACATCTCTATAGCTATAAGCTGGCACACAGTTACCGCTGCGTGTCCTGGTGAGTCCTGAAACGAACAATATCAAATGTAAAGGAGGCTCTCCAGAACAAAAAGAGAAGACAAGGTAAGTAGTTCAAAAGTCCCGAATGCTGTAGATGCTCTTGGAGAGTTTACCTGCTACAAAATTTATGTGATGGTCCCACTGCAGTTCCAGGCCCAGCTAAGACTCCAAGAAAACCCAAGCCCCTCATAGAACAAACCAGGGTATTTGCTCTATCCTTGTTCAGCACTGTTCGCAAATCACCACTCCGCGCTCTCGCAAGTAGCTTGGGATTTCTGCATTATTTCTCTTTAACGTTTACAAATATTATCTTGACGTCCAGTTATCTTCTTTGACCAGTATACAGGCCAATAAGGTTATTATTATTGTACAAATTTAGTTCTTTGACTTATGGAAATTTAAATCAAGATATTTTTTACTGTTTACTTACTAGAGCAATGTCTATATTCCAATCTGACGTGTGCCCCGGCAAATTTGTCAATGGGTAAAGTCAATCTGACATTTTCCGCCCACGCTGGCGAATTATGATGGTAAATTATCATGGAATTGTACTCAGAGGCACCCTCCATCCCTGAAGCGCCCCATAGACAATTCTACAAAAAACAAGAACAAGTCAGCAAAAGTATAAAAATAAAAATTATTACTACGACACTTCACTCACTTTTATTATGTTTTTCTCGCCATCCAGAACAACAACGGCGACTTCTATATTTTTACCAGTGGACTTTCCACCCCGTTCAAATTCGCCCTTGTCTAAAATTAGGTATAGATCGTTTCTGACATCTCCAGGCATTATTACATCCGGAAAACCTAAAAAAAAAGTAAAAAAACATCTCAATAGTAGTACGTATTAATAGTAATGTATGCTAACGATACAGTTGCTATCTACCTCTTTCTCGTGCTCTGTAAATCTATCCTTTTTAATTACAACTCCACTCTAGACTTTCTCTTCGTTCAACTACTTTTTTGTATAACTCTACTCTTTAAACTATGATTTTATGCAAGCCCAACATAGGTGATTATTCACTTAGGTGCTTTCTCTCCTACACAACTATTATGAATACCTTGTATACCTAGTTAATATATTAAAATTGCAATAACCAGGATTTGAATATTTCACAGCTTTATGTGTCTGTGTATGTGTATATACACAGTCCCGGACCGGTCAATTATTTAGAAAATGGCGTACAATATAAAAAAAACTTCCGGTATAAAAGCTGTAGGCCTTAAATAAAAAAAACCTATAAAACTAGGACACCTGTAATTATACAGGGTGCCTCAAACAGTCATGGTCATAACTTTTTCAAACCGACAGCCTATATCAAAATCTACAGTTGTGAGAACAGTTCAAAGATTCGAGGAAACCGGCTGTTGCTGAGATAAAGTTCCTTCCGGAAAACCAAAATCGGTAACTAGTGATGAAAAAAAATAAGAGACATTACTTCATTTTGTTCAGAATCCACATTTGTCGTTGAGAAAAGCTGCTACCCAAGTTGATGTATGTTTTAAATCAGTTGAAAATATTTAAAAAAACAGTAATTTTTACCCTTATAAAATAACTTTGGTCCAGGAATTATCAGAAGACGATTTCAAACGTAGAATGGAATTTTGCGAAGTAATGATGCAAAAACAGGAAGAAAATAACAATTTTTTTTATTCAAATAGTTTTTTTGGATGAGGCAACATTCATGTTAAACGGGAATGTCAATCGACATAATTGTCGTTACTGGGCTGATCAGAACCCACATTGGATGAGAGAAACACACACTTAACATCCACAAAAAGTAAATATGTGGGCCGGTATTATTGGCAATAGATCAGTGGGACCTTTCTCCATAGAGGGGATTTGAATGCAGAATATTATCTCCACATGCTGCAAAATCAAATTGTGCCAGCAATAACCAATACAGTAGGACCACTATTACGACATACGTGGTTTCAGCAGGACGGAGCTCCTCCTCATTTTGGGCGAGCTGTAAGAGTTTACTTAAATAATACTTTTCCTAACCTCTGGATAGGGCGAAGGGGCCCCATAGAATGGCCCGCTAGGCCACCAGACTTAACGCCCCTTGATTATTTTCTCTGGGGACAACTAAAAAATAAAGTGTATGTGACAAAACCTGCAGATCTAAATGAATTGAGAAGAAGAATTATTGAAGAATGTGAATCTATTAACCAAGAAATGTTACAAAACGTCATCGACAAATTTTATTATAACCTAGCCCATTGTCAAACTGTGGGAGGGGGACATTTTCAACATTTAATTAAATAACGACTTACTACTTAAATTTATTTTTGTTCTTGTAAATTTGTTATTAATTTTACTGCTTGTATTTAATTTAATTGTTATTAAATTTTTGACAAAACTTGCGTGGGTACATTTAGTACAATTTTTATGTTTTTTACAGTTTTAACGCAAAACATTCTGGTACCAGCTTGTAAAAATGCAAAATGTAGGTAATATCTTACCTGTTGCATTTATGTCCTTTAACTCAAATTATTTCTTAAACTAATGGGTTTAGCCATATGACATGTTTTATAATTGTTCTTTAGAATGTTTAGAGGAATCAGAAAACGTGATTAAAAAGGGGTTATTCCATTTAAATAAACCAAAGTTTTGTTTACCATGACTGTTTGAGGCACCCTGTATAATTACAGGTGTCCTAGTTTTATAGATTTTTTTAAGGCCTACAACTTTTATATCGGAAGTTTTTTTATATTGTGCGCCATCTTCTAAATAATTGAACGGTCCGGGACTTTTTACACACTATGTATTAATAAAATACTCCTTAAAATAAACAAATAATATGCTGTGACAGTTCAAGTATCAAACTTACCCAATTTGCTGGTCAAACTGACGTTTTTGAACAGCAAAGGGTTTTCGTCTCTTATGGTGCGCAGTTCGCCGTGCAACATCTTGAGGGAGATCATTATTCCATAGTTTATGGGTCCGGATAGTGCCGAATACTTTCCCGATTGCCTGATAACGAATTCGTGAAGTTGATGGAAGTCCTTGTCTTCACCTTGGTAAACCTATTAAAAACAGATAGCATAAATGTTGGTATGCATGTACGATTTGGGCACGAGCTAAAGTTAATATAAATTTTATTGAAAAAGTACAGAAAAGATTTTTGGGACATTTGTATGTAAGGAAGAACGATCCTTATAATGGTCCATGTAATGGTGCAGTATCAAAGTACGCTGAAATATTTCGGTTTTATAACCTTACAACAAAGAAGGTCAATGCAGGCTGTATTATTTGCTTTCTCTATGTGCAAGCAAAAATTATTATCATGAAAGTGTGCTAAGTATAATAATGGTAAGTAAAGTGTTTACAAAGATGAAGTATGTGGTATCTTCTTGACACACAAGTCCAAATCCAATACAAACTAACTGGAAAAGCCTTCAACTTTGTTACCACGGTTAAAAAGAATCAAGCTGTCACAACGAAGATATTAAGAAGAGGTATTGTCATTGACGAAGCTATGAAACATATTGAGACAGGAAGCCTTTTCCAGAGAATGCTGGTATGTTTGTCTGCAAATTTTGATCTGCAAAAATTAAATTATGAATTATTTATACTTCCTCCGTCTCTATTTGATCCAAAAACTCAAGTTATTGAGAAAAATAATCATTGGCAAGAATTTTGGATAACATAGCAACTAGTTTAAATTACATATTACCTGCGGAAACATCGTATAATGTTCTTGACGAGGGTGCACTACTACACAAATTGCCACGGCCAAAAACTGGGAAATTTTCAGATATGTTACAGCTATATAGCACTCGTATTGGCATGCAATATAAAGTTGTGACAATTATTGTATTTGATGGCTATGCCATCACCAGTAAAAGGGATGTAGAGCATCAGATCCGCACAAAACAATCATCAGTAACAGTGAATTTTACTGAGAGTTATTAACCACATCGTATTGGCAAATTGACTGGCCATACTGTGATTCATGCTACAGATGATGCTGACACTGCTATTGTAAAAACAGCACTGACTTTGGCAGAAGAAAAGCATGCTATTCATGTACTTTAAATACACGAAATATTTGTTTGCAGTCATCTACGTTCAGTGATAAAAAACGTGATATTAAATCGATGCAACATTTGCTTGGCGAAAAGCGATACAAAATTATTCTCTTCTCACATGTTTTAACTGGATGCGATACCACAAGCTCTTTATTTGAAAGGAAATCGGCAGCATATAGACATTTGGATCAGAAAATGCAAACAGAAAGGAACTCACAGATGTTGG
Organism: Polydrusus tereticollis; assembly: GCA_963920685.1. NCBI lineage: Eukaryota > Metazoa > Arthropoda > Insecta > Coleoptera > Curculionidae > Polydrusus > Polydrusus tereticollis. The sequence goes on from OY987328.1 coordinate 143,697,305, forward strand.
CACCAAAGCACTGGTAACATTGTACGGTGGAAATCCAAAGACTGAGACTCTGAACCTACTGCGATATAATCTCCGCTTGGAAAAAAATGAGAACTGCCAAAAGTGAATTTAATATTGCAAGATTGCCACCTACAGAAGATGCTGCTGTTCATCATCTTCTCGGCGTATATTTACAATGCATTTGTTGGAAAACTATGAATACCAATATTGCCACTCCCGAAGAGTGGGGTTGGAAAAAAGTTGGTGACCAACTACAGCCCATAACATGTGAAACGAGCCCTGCAACAGAGTTATTACCAAACATCATCCGGTGCACTTGCAAAACGGATATAAGTGAGTGTGGAGCATCCGCTCGTGTCGACGTTATGGTGTGGAATATACTGAGATACAACTGTACTGATCTTTTAATAATTAACTAATAATATACCTTCATGCTAATTTCCTTTTCTTCGCCATCCTCCGATTTGCTGGTCAAAAAATCTCCCAAGTTTTGCACAGCGATACCGTGAGGCCTCTTAAACAATTGAGGCTGTCCCGCCGATTTTTCAGTCTTTTTCGAGCTATCCGAATACAGCATCTTGCCTATCCTCATCACGTGAGCCACAATGTATATGTCTTTGTTTAGTTCTGAATTACCTAAATCCTGTAAATACAAGATATATTTGAATTTAAAGATAAAATCAAAAAGATGTTCATTTAGAGGTTTAACTAAGAAGAAACCTTACAAATTACTTTCAAGCTATATCTATATTTAATGCTTAAAGGTTTAATTTAAAAGAACCAAGACGATGTAATATTTCTCAACAAAAGAAAAACTCACTGTAAACACTGTACAATTACTATGCAACTTCTCGATGTGATTCGTGAAGCCTTCTTTGGATATCTTGACTAGGAACCTTTCCGTTAAGTATTTCTGCTTGCAGGCGTCGTATAAGGAGAAGTATATCTCGGTGTCTTCGCCGATGTGGTGTCCGAAATCTCTCATACAAAAATAGAGGTGGTGTGTTAGTGTTTTCTTTAGTTCTTTCTTTTTGATTGTACCTCTTGCCTAAAATATTATATAGGTTATATTAAACTATTTAAAATCTAAATATAAACTAACTTTGAGTCCAGAATCCGATATGGAATAGTAAAGTAAGGGAGTTGTGCACATATGAGAGTGCTAAGAGCGAATAGCAAGGACATTTGACGGATTTTGGGATCTATATAGTATAATAACAATACAAGTTTTATATGTTTTTATTAAATGAAAATAGCGCTCCTTAAAAGACGTAAAATGTAAATTTTAAATTTTGAAAATTTTTATACCGCGTGTGCAAAAAAATAGAATAAAAAAAATTCTCTGTAAAATAAAATATTTTATAGGAAAATTATTCTTATTACATTCATATTGGGTTCATCCCATTCCTCCGTCTATGTTGCAACAACAAGTTTCACTAAAAGAAAATTAAAAGTTTTCCATTAATATTAGAAATATATAAGTTTTTATGCCACAAAACTGCCAAAAAATCGGCTTTAAAACATTTTACATATTTCGAATAATGGCCTATGATTCAAACACGTGCTTGTATTTGGCAAGGCTAAAATTTAAGATACACGTCAAGATCACCCAATATGTCATAAAATTCGAGTTTTAATTTAATTTATTGCTAATATTAGATAGTGTTGGGGCTTAAAAAATGTTTTCTTTTAGTGGACGCAGTAATTTTTCTACAAATAGGCGTATTTATTTCATGAAATTTAACATGCAAAAGTCATTGTAACATTTCTAATAACCACAAACCTAGAGAGTGATTACGTTGTTTCTCAGTAATTCCGTACGATTTTAAAATATCTATTTACGATGCGGACTTTTATTATTTGCCCATAAGACAAAATTGGGCAAAATTGATATTCGCTCTTGGCACGTAATATTTATCTTCCTTTAAATTGTACATTTTTAATTTATGTTAATTAAATAAGTCAGGTAACCAACCAACTCTGACGATGTTATTTAATATTTCGTAATGTTTTTGACCGGCTTTAGTCTACAAGGTGTCCAAATAAACATGTTTGACTTGAAAAAAACTCATATCAAAAATGGGAAAATAGGTACACAGAACTGTTTTTTTTTGCATATTAATAGTGAATATATAAGAAGGGTTCTTAACATCTCCTATAACAGTTTACCAAATTAGATAAAGCATATTAGCGCCTTAAAAAAACCTTCTTTAGATTTCTAGTACATACAGTACCACATTATATTATTCATATTTAAACTCAATCCCTTAGAATATCCACACAGTTTTTTAAACTTTCTTGATATAACATTGATTATATTGTATGCTGACATATTTCTAAAATTATTTATTTACGCAGTACGAATATAGATTGAGATCTGTGTCCAGCCAATTTGCCTGGTGACGACAAGACACAAAATAAGATAAATAATTGCATAATGAACTTACTGAAACACTGTGGGCATTTTCTGCACTGGACACGTGAACATGATAAAGTTCCACCACTGACATGGAGTCGGGCTCCACCATGTTCGACCCCTGGCGGGGGACCAAGTCTAACCCCAACCTCCTGAAACAAAAAAAAAATAGAAATAGATTTGTATATCAAAATCATTCAGTGGAATTATGTATAGTTATTAAAAATAAATGTAATTAGCATTTCTATACTACACTTTTTTATTTACATTGTATAATGTGAACTTTATACATTAGGGTGAATAGTCATGTAAAATAATACATACAACTTGTCAGGCGGTTCCCTAAGTTTTCCACATTGTATCTTCTTAACTTTATGTTGCAAGTACAGATTAAAACCATTATTAAACAAACATAACATAAGATATTTAGCTTCCACGCATTTTTTTACGATAAAATATTGTAATCGCTCCTCCATAGCGCCTTCGACAGACACAAAGCTTGTTAATCAATTATTTCACGAAAATTTTCAATGTGTAACACTAGAAACAACTTTAATAATATGCAGCGTAAAAAAAATCATATTTTCTTTGTTTACCGACCATTCACTATGTAAGCATTGAATTTATTATTTAACAAAACTTGTTTTTAATCGTGTAGTTATGCGGACTTATTAAAAAAAAACTAATTGTGATGTGAATTCCGTAAAGATTCGTTTCGTTAGCGGAAAATAATGAGAGGCGGAGATCAGGACTGTTGGTATAATTATTAGAGATGATGGTCGCGAGCATTGTTAGCATGCTGATTGAATTGACCACTTAAGCTGGCTGATCGTGATCAGATCACTTTTAAATTTATTCTTTGTTAAAGAGTGCTAAAATAAGAACCAGTTTTTTAAATTATGTATACCTAGTAGCAAGACGTCAAATTTAACTTGTTATTATTAGCCTGTGTAAATCTGGTTTGCAAAAAGAAAAGGTATTTCCTTTCTTTGGTTGTTGGATGTGCATCAGTACCTTGAAGGACAATCTATTGGTCCCCCACAAGTCTTCGGTTAACCTTGAAAGCTCCAAAGGTCAGTCACATCTTGCCATTGCAAAATTCTGTGTTGCATTTGCCGGCAGTTTAGCGGTTTTTGCTTTTAATTCTGAGAATTTTCAATCTTCAGGCACAGAATTAACAAGAATTTCAGGTGTTATTTCTTTAGAGAATGACGAATGTACTTATATGATTATTTTTTATTTTAAAAAATTTGTTTTCCCACAGCTGCCATTTTGATACTAAGTTTGGTTTGTGAAATAACGACGTTTGAATGATTTTCTTTATAAACTTACAAAATGATCTTTTCGACTTTGTGGCAGTTGCAACTAAAAACCACAACTCGTACAGGAAATGTGTTAAAACAAGTTAACATAAACACAAATAACCTAAACTTAATTTACCTGTAACCCCCAAAGAGGCAACAAAAATCCCGTTTCTTTGGAACCAAACTTTTGAGAAACTTTTTCCTAGGCGCTCTCATGTTGAATTTTGGAATATTGTCGCACACACAAAAATACTTTCACCACATTTCCCGTTTCTTATCAATTTATTATGACTGTATTTTGAACTATTAGCTGTTGCCGTATTGATAAATAAAAGTAACACTATAGTTTAATTGATGCGAGTACGTTATAGCGACAATTGTTTATTTGGAACATTGCTGCGTTTTCCTATGGGTACTTTGAATTTTAACTTTCCACATATTCTTGAAATTGGATTTCAACAAGCGTCGATCGGTAGCAAACAATTTTCTAAATAAAACTGTATAAACGCACAATATAATGATTCCTATACCATTGTGCTATCACGTAATTTTCACTCTAACACAACTTAAATATTAAAAATATAATAGTTTTTATCTATGTATATAGGTATGTGAAACCTATTAGAATACTATTTGTCATATATCGCTGTTAAATGTTCTAGGTTATCAGTGCGTTGTTACTGCAAATAATTCGATACCCATCTATTGTCTTTATTTTGGTATGTGTGGTGTGGTAGCATGTGTGTGCTAAATTATAATAATTAATTTTGCAAATATGGTTAAAGGTCTACATTATTAGAGAGTCGACACGGATGCTTAAAAATAAAATAATTTTAGTCAGCAATACATTTTTATAGTAGAGATTATTTAAAAAGACCGAAAGGGCAATAAAACCTGCAACAACAGCTTTTAATCATCATTTTTTGTTTTAAACAAATCATAGGCATTAAATTAGCAAGTAAGTACCAAACCTTAACTGCCTCTCTTTGTCAGGTGTGAGAAATTAAAGCGAAACAAAGAACCTTTTCCCAGGCACACAAAAATTCAGGTACAGGCGAGGAATTTTGGGGTTTGTTCGGCATTCGAGAATATTTGGTGCAAAATGTTTAACGCCGAGACACGAAAAATTATTTTAAACGTTTTGGAGTATTTTCAAAATGAAAAAGAAAACAGCCTTCAGCCAATTTCAGCTATGAAATGCACTTCAGCAGCCTGTAAGATTAGTGAGAAAACTGTAGCCAGGATCCGAAAGGAATATACACCAGGAACCTCTCCCAGGATAAGTGGTTTGAAATTTATTCACATATGAATACAGGGTGTCTCACAGTGGATGGCGTATTAGACGTTTATGGACCAAAAAATTATGCCATTTTTATATTACATAATATATAATTTATTATATTTATATTTAATTATAAAGTAATAAAAGAATATGTAGTCATAATATTCAATTTCCTTTTTAGGCTAATTGAAAAAAGCGTGCCCCAAAAACAAGGGATTTAACTGAGGCAAGGAAAACTCAAATAAGGAACGTAGTTTACAATATGATTGCCACGCATAAGTATGTCACACGGCAAAAGCTAAAAGAGGAATTGCATGCCAAACAAATTATTGACCTAAGCAACTCTACATTAGGACATTTGTTAAAGCATTTGGGATTTAAATTTAAAAGTGACACCCCAAAGACCAAATCCTAAAGCCGCCACTGAACATAAAAACTATAAAAAACAAAAATATAAAATATAACATATTACATTATGCCTCTTTTCCTCACGTACACGCTTGGGTACCTGGTAAAAGATAGAACACTAAGACTTATGTGATTTATTATTTTACTCTCTTTGAAGGGCGTCAACTGGCTATTCCCTTTAATTTATTTTATCTGTTAATTATCTTGGCCATCAATCAGTCTAGGCGTACCTCAATGAGGCATACCCAGTTCTATGCCATTTTAATTTAAATTTATACCTACACATCTACCTGGTAAAAGGTTCAATAGCCTTTAGGTACGGAATATCAATTAGTTATCCATTATTTCAATGATGGTTACAATATAATAATGTCACGTACCACAATGATATTTTAATGTCACCTATAACTGTGATAAAAATGTGACTTCTTGGTTCTTTATAATACTCCAAAATCAGACAAACTATATTTTTCAATTTTTACATTTTTCGCAACTACAGTATGTCCGGTGTTGTGGTAGACATGAGAGCAAACGGACCGAAAATTTCATTTTTCGAGGAAAAATTCATTATACTCTGTTTCTTAATGCCAGAGAGTAATAAAATGTAAATTTGCAATGACAGGACCCATTCAGCAGGGTGGACAACTTAAAGGTTGCATTGTAAATTTCAGGTAAATTGCAATGAGAGTATTTAAAAATTCCGTATTTCAGACCTACACACCCCGAATCGGCCATAAATTAGGTCATTCTAATGTGTATACAAAAGAGGTGACAGAGCCGTTACTTCAGGTAGTTTATTACAATAAAAAAGTATAATAATAATTATACTTGATTATAATTATAGAGATAGGCAGATAATTGAGATATTAATTATTCTAATATTAAGTAGATAAAAACTTATATAGAATTAAGAATAATATGAAAATAGATAAATTGGAATAAATATTAATATTAAAAAAAAATCTACTATGTACAGGGACATTTTTTTAAGTGTCTCACCCGATTGGCGATTTTCCTGCTGACTATAATAAAAAACAAATTACATATTTCTCAATGATTTTCGATAAGCCGAATTTAATGTCAAAAAATATATAGATTTACAAATTTAACACATGAGACGCCATTTTGAATTTCCTTAAATGGCAACCCCCATAAATAACCACACGATTGAATTGCATTTGGCGATCCGATTCTAAAAGTATATAGTTGTTGATACTTATTTTCAGCCGTTTCGGAAATACGGGGGTTCCTAATTTGCCTCCATCGATTTTGTCTTTTAAGTGTCTCACCCCTTTAATAAATAGACCTTCTAAGCTGAACACCGTAATTTTTTTCACAGTGACATAATTTCCCGTGAGCAAGCGATCTGCGCTATAGTCAAATCCGACAGATGTCAAAAAGTGGCAGAGGCGACGCCATTTTGAATTTTTTTAAATGGTCACCCTCATAAATAACCACACGATTGAACTGCATTTGGCAATCCGATTCTAAAACTATATAGTTGTTGATATTTTATTTCATTTATTTGCGCCCACACCAATTCTATGGGGTTTAATTCACAGTGATATGGCGGAAGGCGAAGTACCGTTATATTTCGTTTTGAAGCGATTTCGTCGACAACAAATTTCGTACAAAGAGGTTTATTCAACTTTAAAATTTCCAGTAGCTCCTTTTTCAGCATGTCTTTATGAAATGGCTTCCTATTTACAATAAGCCAATGAATGATGTAATTTTTTTTCCTAGGCGTTGGTAGTTTTTCGGATTTTCTTGAGCGGTAGCTGGCATTTGATGGAAGTATTTTCCATTTCTCGAGGGTGCTTTTATTCCAGTGGACCATCCTTCCATCCTCTCGCTTTTTATATGTTTATCTGGCCATATTTTAACAACGGCACATCCTTAATTTAACCAAGTTTCGTTCATATAATGTTTTTACTTTGAAACTGTCAAACTGCCCTCAAATATCGTCGTTGCTAGCAGATGATTTTGTCTTTCTCTGTTTTGAATTTTTTCATAACAAAAATTCATTTCCTTCAAAGTTTTCCATAGTTTTTTCTTACCCATGGGTGGAATGAAATTATCCTTTTTCATTTCATACATTATTTTGTCCAAGGTAGTTATTTCTTTTTTTAAGTAAAACGAGTGTATTATTCTTCTGATGGCAGTTTTTTTATCCTCATTTATTACAGTTTCTTTTCTTCCTGTATTTCTTTTTGGAAACCTGACCGGGCCGCGTTTATCCTCGTGCACAAGTCGGTATATTGTTGACTGTCTGACTCCAGTCATATTTGAACACATTTCAACTATTTTTGCAACTTCCAATGTTATATGAGATAATAATTGGACTACGCCTATGGAATACGACTATAAAAAAATTTTTGTTTGCTGAAAAAATAAGCTTGTCGATGTGTCCAAAAAGTTAAAAATTCAATTTTTTTACAAGAATAAAGTACCTTTATTCTAAAGTTTTCAGCAAAATACTATTTAAAAGAATTATTTCAAATCATTACATCTTCTAAGATACTGGTTTTCATTAAATTTGGATAGCAATAATATTTTTGCTTTAAACTTGCATTTCATTGAAAAGTTTGATAAATGTACCTTTGATTTTGTATAATTACTAATTTTAACCTGGTTTGATATATCGTCCCCTTACAATTGTGATCTCAACCAAGCCCTACGTTTTTCAGCCCAAGCCCTCTTGGACAAAAATAATTTTTGCTTGCAGGGTATTAACTTCTCTCATGTTGCACGACGTAATCTAGTACTGCAGACAGTTTGCTTTTCACATTTTAAGTCGTCTTGTGACCGGTTTATATCTACCAGGTAATTAAAAGTTGGGTGACTCCGGTATTTTATCACCTATTAAAGACACAGCAAGGCTTAGGTGGTAATACCATTTATGATTGTAATATTACTAGGTTTAGTTTTGTTATTTCCACGACTATAAGGACCAATTAAAATCGCTGTAATATTGTGAAATGGTATGGCATAAAGCGTCTGGATTGTAAATTATCAAAACCTTTGCTGCCAAGCAAAGTAATTTCCGGGGTCATTTCTAATTTCAAGAAAAACAAAATAATTATAAAAAAATACCTATTATACCTATACATTGCCATTAGTCATTAAAATAGATTACTTAAAAAAGGTATTTGTTTAATCCTAAATACATAACAATATATGACATTTTTTAAATACCGTTTCAAGGCGACACTGTTTGAAATACGCGATTATATCGACAAAAATATTCCCCTAACAAACATATATTTACTTTAATTGCCCTAAATCTCGTATAAATATAAGGCTTATTTACACAGATACAAATTTATATTTGTTAAATATAATTAATACGATATCATTGGCCTGCGTCAAAAAAGTGTCAATAGAAGGAATCTGAGGATAGGTTAACATGTTACGCTGTAGAGTGATGGCAATTTGAACATTGTTTGCAGATGACACAGTCATTCTCTGGTCAATGCTAATGAGTTAAAACAAATAATTTCAGAAGATGTAGCTATAGGTAATGCTAACAGTTCAAACCAAATTTATAATCACTTACCATATATTAATAGAAAAGAAATTTGTAAACTTGTCAAGTTATTGTTACTTGATAACGCTTTGTTTTTACTATATTTTGTGTTAAATCTTAACCCTTTGTAGTTTTAATTGTTTCATCACAGAGTGTGACTGTGATACCTAGTTTATGCTAATACATTCTGGGCAATCCACATAGGATTATTAATTTAAAGACTGTTTGTTAATAAGAATTTAAAGCGCAGCTGTTCTTTCGAATTAAGTAATTTCCATGCAGGTAACTTTAAATAGCTGCATATGAAAAGCATCGACTTTTTTAAAAATTATAACTAAATAAACTGTTGTTAAAGCCTGTCCAGAGATATAAGAAAGTTACCCTTTGCCTTTGAATGGGATTATCCAAGGGTGGCCATAAACAAACAACGAATGAATGAATAAATGCAGGTAAATTATGGTCCGTACTTAAAAATGTCTTAAAGTAAACTGCAAATCCGGAAGACGTAATTTTATTATTAAAGTAATAGTTTGGTGATTTTAAACCGATTTTTACTTGATTCAAAATGAGAGGGTTAATCCCATAAAACAAATTATGTTCTAAAGACTGTATATATAGCCACTCTAGTTAGTTTTAAGGTTATTAATTATTCTTACTTCGTGTGTAATACAGCGTTTGTTTAATCGTGTGTGAGTCGTGGAAAATATGTGCGAGCCCAATGTATCTCAGGAGATAACCCCGTCGAAAAGCAGAAAACACTTTTCTGTGGACACTAAGGAAGTTATAAACAATGTTTATTCAACACTCATTGAACGTGCGGCCAGCAAGCAAGCAGCGTTAAAAGAAACGGTCACATAACAAAAATTCCAACATCAACTTATCAACTATATGGAAACTTATGAATAATCCCATTTTAGCGAGGAAAAAAAGAACCGATGCTGGAATTTTCTTAAAGGTAGATGGAATTGATCAATATATTATACGGCGTAAAATTTACAAGTTATACGAGGCGTGAAAAAGATGAAACCGGTGTCAAATGTGGCAGAACAACGTTATGGAAGTGTATCCAACACATGGCTTTTAGATTTAAAAAAATTAACAAAAGTCTAGTTTTAATGGAATCCAGTAGAATTCGGGAATGGCGATCCAAATATCTACAAAAAATTAGGATTTACAGAGATCAGCAACGGCCGATTATTTACTTGGATGAAATCTGGTTCGACACATATGATACCCCGGAAAAGGGTTGGGTTGACTCAAGCGGCAAGTGTAAAACAAACGCGCCATCAAAAAGAGGTAAACGAATTACGACTTTGCATGCTGGATCTAAAGACGGATGGATTCGACATGGACTTTCTCTGTCTGCAAAAAACTTTAAAGATTCTTCTCTGAATTACCATGAGGACACCACTGCTGATTTATTTGAAGATTGGTTTAAAAACAAGCTAATTCCAAATATACCTCCGAATAGCGTAATTGTAATGAACAACGCAAGCTACTATAGTAGGCAGTTGACCAAGACTCCCTTCTCAAATGACACAAAAGCAACAATCCAAAACTACATGTATGATAATGACATTCATTTACAGGAAGATTACACCAAAAGGTAATTAGTTGAGGTTTTACAAAGTTTAAAACTAAAAAAAGAATACTTCTGTGATAATTATGCAAAAAATCTAGGGCATACAGTTTTAAGGCTTCCACCATACCATTGTATATTTAATCCTATCAAACATAACTCCAGTGTACTTGAGCTTATAGAAACTGAACTTTTTACCATCCCTTCACAAAGTTGGGCAAATTCTGTTACACAGGTTGAAACAGTAGAAAAATCCTATATCCATATAAACAGTATAGCGCAAATAATAATTAGAACAGATGATGATAGCGATAGTGATATTGATATATTAAGTGAATAATTAATATAAGTACCGAATAATTTGTATATCTTTGTAATCATAAATATAATTTTTAATAATAAAATAACTTGTAATTTCACATTTAACCATAAATAAAATATTATTTAATGTCTTACTTATTTTTATTACAAACCATGATTAAATTCTAAGCAAAATACGGACCTGTTCGGCCATATTTCAATTTTACAGCTGGCCAGGGTCTTTCCTAATAGGGATCAGTTAGTCACTTTCTTATATCTCTGCACAGACTTTACATACATAAAAATAAACCACTATAGTGCATTGAGTCATCCATTGATGCAGCATTAAAAGCAGATATTTCATATAGAATTAAACCCCAGGTAAAAATTATAGACCCTTAAACAACCCTCTGCTGACAGCTGAAAATTAAACAGAACATCCCCTATTCTAAAAATATTCAGCTACAATGAAAAAAATCTAAATAAATTTAAAGTCTTGCAAAAACCAGTTAAATCAGATTTTAACCAAAATCTGGAGCTAGCAAAACTGCAAATCTTGATTTTTGCTTAAAATCTTTTCTTTCCTCATTGACCTAATCATAGTATTACCAACTTTTTCCTTGGGGATTAAAATAAACAGATAACTTGATTAACTCCTTTCTTATTCATCATACCTTCCTTTCTTTGAATTGCCCTTTGTGATGAAGAAAATGTTAAAAGTTACCACATTCTTCGTTTGTGAATAGGCTGATGGAAGCTTTAAAGAAGAACGAGAACCGGTTATTTATGAGCCAGAGAGAGATGGAAGGTCCCCCGCCAGGATTGATTCTACTTAAGAGTGGCCGCTATGTTGTCACATCAAAAGTTAATTCTTTAAGGTGATTATGTCGAACCAGTTGAAGAAAATACTTAAGTCACATTTGCGGTGAAAATCATAGAATTAGTAAAAAAAACAAATACCATTAATGCAAACAATAATTTAACGCTTTTACAACTGCAAAGTCGTATGTCTATTCATGACCGTTTTCTTAGTATTTCTGCCTATGAATGATCGCATGCTATTGTTTAAAATGCAAATAATAAAAAAGTGTACACTTTCTTACGGAATGAAAAGGGAATAATTAGTTTATTGTGCATCATGTAATATTGATAAAAATTCACTCCATTGCACATGGTTGGTTGGGCACTGTGAACACAAAACAAGAAGACGCTGGCTTAGGTGCTGGGTCATGTAGGCCACCAAGTCAGATGTGTCAAGTCTGACAGGACCAGGACCATTCTATGGTGGGGCCAGATCCTCAACCAAAACAGCTATAAAAAAGCGAGTAAATGAGATGTCTTAAACTTGAACTAACAAAAGACTTACTCAATTACAATCGAAAGTCAATAAGGATAATGGCGGGTATCGTAACTGGACACTGCTGTACTAAAATACTTTCGAGTGCAAGGTTTCTACTGCCTTCTAAACCTTTAGACATAAAGCGGTCTGACATTTTTACATTGCATTATGTCGGTTTTATTTTTTTTTTAATGAAGTGGTCCACCATCATCAGAACCCCAAAGGATATAAAAATTATATGTTCAAAAAGTGTGAAATCCAAATGTATGTTTAATGTAACCTTCCTAATACTAACAAGGGTAATCTTTTATCCCAACTTTTTTTTTTAGTTTATTTCCCAATATTTGTTTTTCACTTGCTATAAAGTGATACGTCCCAGATATATTCATTTGACGTCCTTTTATACATAGGCTACAAGTTTTAGTAAGAAAATATTTATAGTCTAGGTAATATTAGAGCCCAAAGTGGCTGGGATGCAAGAAAACCCCAGTTCGTATTTCGTCTCACCATTTAAATAATTCGACTCTTATGGTGGGAGGCGTTTTTGCATGTCTTTTCTTGTCGTGTATACCACGTGTAGCTAATTTATTTTGTTCTACGCATTCATTATGATATGCTACAAATTAACTTGTAACTCATAATGTAAGTATTTTCTAAATTGTTAACTGAGTAAAGTTATTTGGAATCAAGTAAATGTTTTAGATAAATAGCTAGCTTTAGAGCACCGAGGAATCCCAATAAACAGAAGAAGAATTACAGACGATTTGCCGTTACCTGAGGAAGAAACAAGCGAAGACAAACATAGTATGAAGGACATAATACCTATACCAGATGTTATTGAAGAAACAGAAGTACTGGATGAACGGAACGCGCTTGAAGAAAACGAAGCCAGATAAATACGGTATTAAAATTCGGGCCTTGTGTGACAACGCTAATGCTTATAGTCACAACCTTCAAGTTTACCTAGGAAAACAAAGTAATACAGTGGAAGAAAAACAAGAGGAAAGGGTGGTCCAGCACTTGCCAGGAGGCGACAGTATTACAACAGATGACAGTCAAAATTTGACGGTATGCAAAAATAAAACGCTTATTTCAAAAGAACTGTTGCTTACTAAAAATCGCGAAGCACCATCAAGTATGTTTGTATTCACCAAGAAACACATTCAGCTGAAAAAGAGAAAGCTGTCATTGTATTGTCCACTGAACATCCAACAAAAACCTGAAATAGTACTTTCTCCTACAAGAAAATCAAAGGAGCAGACGCTACAGACAAAATGGCAAAATAATATATCATCCGTCGCGTAACTAACAGATGGCCGATGATTATTCTTGGTCACATGATTGATATTGCAGGAATAAACTCTTTCGCTTTGTGGAAAATTAAATATCCTGAATGAAATATATCCTATTTGAATGCCAGACGTAAGTTCCTATTGTCTCTTGGTCAAGAGCTGCTTAAAAGTCATCTGGTCGTTGTATCATTTGCTCAAGAAAAAATGGCAGGAAGGCAAGGAATCGATGAGACCTGTTGTAATTTTTTATGCCATATGTTAAGAGTCCATCACCGTAAGCCCTGACCGGCACGCAACCGACCATACCAATGTAAATTAAATGGGGTTTCTTGCGTTCAGCTGTCAACGAATTTCGAGAAAACTGGTAAATTATTTAGCTTTGGTTAAAAGGATATTGAAAGGCAACTCTATTTGCGAGGTTTAACATGTTGCAGATTTTTTTATTCGGCTTTCGTTTTCGAAATGTATGCAATAATATATTTATCGCTGGTAGAATTGCAGCTTTACGCATGATGTTCTCCAGATTTAAGTCCTTAATAAATCTGCAAAATGTTAAACCTCGCAAATAGGATTGCTTTTCAATATCCTTTCAACCGAAGCTAAATAATTTACCAGTTTTCTCGAAATTCGTTGACAGCTTAGCGCAAGAAATCCCATTTAATTAACATTGCTGTATGGTCGTTTGAGTGTCGCCCATGGCTTGCGGTGATGGACTCTTAATAATTATAAGAGAATTTTTTATTTTTTTTATAATTTTTCATTATAAATCATTTTCTAGTTAATGTGTTTAGTTGATTTTTGTAATGGGAGTTTATTTACAAAACAAGATAAAAAAAGTTTTGTTGAGAAATTAAGCTGGGCTCGATTGGAATACAGAAATACCCCGGTTAGTATAGTTTATGCTGGTTAAATTGGTTGGTTGTAGTGCTGATAATGGTTTAGTTATAGAATAAACCGAAACGTCAACATAAACCAAACATTTTAATAAATTGACCGAAAAACCTAAACCAAGAATTTTTTAAACGGTCAGAAGGAAAACTTTACTAAACCTAAATCCCTCTTTAATAGTTGTCTTGTTGATAAGCGATACTGCCTTGTAGTCAATAAAACGCGCAGGTAGCACGCATAGGAATTGTACAAAATAATCTTGGCAACATTGTCAATCAACACACTGAGGATAAAGAAAAGTCGACGGTTCAAAACCACGGTTGGAATACCAAAATCGTGTTGGGTCTGCAAGAGGGCTATTCAAAATGTCGGTATTCTAGTGATTTTTTCGCAACTTCTATAGTTTAAGTGGGGAAAAAGGCTGAGCAAACTAGTGAGCGGCGTTACGTGGATTTTTCCGCGAGTACGGTAATTCGTATAAAAGATATATTAAACTACTGGGCTTTTATGTGCATAATAATATAAAAGTTTCTAGTGCTAGTGATAGGCCTTTGTACAAGCCGTTATTGTGATATTTGGTGAAATCTGTGATAGAACTTCCCCTTTGGATTTTAGTCTCGATTCCAGTTTTTATAAAGGTAATAAAATTTCTCAAGAAAGACAAAACTTTCACAAAATGCAATCTGTTACATTATACAAGAAAAAATTGAACGCAGAACTATATTAGAATATTATCGTCAAACAAAAATTAATTTTAAGCGACAAATTAAAAATTAGCACGAATCACAGTGCTTTATAACTGTTTATTTTTGTAATTAGCGGATTTCTTATAAAATTTGACGTTGACTTAACATGTGTTACTTTACTCTGGAAAACGCAACAAGTTTGTTTATAGCAAATGGCGCTAATTTTGGTGTCGTCATTGTCTAACGCTTCTCTGAATTGACCCTAAAGGTTATCCTTAATTAATGTTTATTAAAAGATTTTGTTTGTGTTATGCAATATTTAGCGTTATCAAGTACGAATATGTAGATTAGTCGTAAGTAATACTATCACAATTGTAGGTAGTAGTATGTAGTAGTAGTAATCAAAAGCATAAATAAACACAGTAAAATCGTTTTAAGAGAGCGTATATGTACACAATTATCTTTTTTACGCCCTTTCTGTTAAATGATTCACCCATCTTCAATAATAATTCTGGCGAAATATGCAGTTACAATACAGAAAATCCAAATCGTGAATAACACAATTTTCGATGTCATAAAATATAGGACTCATATAAACCGGATATTTAGAAAACAATCAGTAAGAAATTATTTTCTACGTTTCCTGACAAATCAACGATCAATGAGATAAAATTTAAACAATGTGTGACCATATTCCTTTTAGTCCTACTTCTGAAGTAGGTTTTCAATTCAAGGCTCTATGACCAGTAGTGGTTTAACGTTTTAAGAACCGGTAAAAGGTACCTACTACATAAGATTATCAGAAAACAATGCATGATAATTAGTTGTCTAGCCCTAAATATTTCAGGTATTACCCTGTTAAGTGACTAGTATTATTAAAACTGCATAAATCACCTTACAATGACCAGTTTTATCAATCCAAAAAATTTGTATTTTGTGACCTAGTAATAAAAAAAAATTAATACCCATTGTGAAATGCGATTTAGCGCCTCAACTTTATGAATAGGAATTCTTAAAACGTTATCAATTTAGATGATAAAAGTATACAGGATATTCCATAATATATTGATAAATATTGCTAAATAGAACAAACATAACCTTAATTACAAATCTTACAGTTACTGCTGGTGGCAACACTAAAACAATGTGTTATAAGGCGAAACCTCGGGCGAAACTATATTTTCGTCTTGAATACGTTTTCTATCTGAGTTGAACTTTTTTTTAATACTTATATTACACTTCCTTGCATCCATCTTAACTCCATTATTTTCAATAATTAAATTAAATATCCAACAAAACAATAAAGCTTTTAGCATGGCTAATGAAATGCATGATGTTGACAAGAAACTAACTGTATTGTAAACTGGAAATACAACATGTAATCTATTATTGAACTCATCTACTTATACAATGTGGGTAGCGTCTGCATTTTTAATTTTATTAGTTCTATCAGAGAAAGACAGTATAATCAGACAAATCAAAATGGATTTTGTAATAACAGCTTCATTTAGAGTTTTTTTAAGTCACTAGCTTTCACTATATATATATAGTAAAGTTTACATTATACCATTGATCTTTTGACTGCCATAAAACCCTAATAAAATTATCCCTCTGGCCATAAAATGCCCCAAATTTACATATTCTAGGCAGAGCCCAAGTACAAATTACCTGCATCCCTAATTACTATACCATTTTAAGTAGGTACCCTACTATCAAAAAAACTCAAAAACCATAAACTTATCCCCATACAAGTCAATAAAAATAACCTAGGTAAATACATAGCTAATTCAAAAATTGAAAATAAAGGCAAATTAACACATAGCGGGGTCTACCATATACAATGCGATGACTGTGATGCAATATATATAGGTCAAACAGGTAGAAACTTAAAGAACATAAAACATCCATTTTAAAAAAACAAAATAAAACAGGAATAGCGGACCACTGTATAATAAATAACCACTTAATATCCAACAAAATAAAACCGATATATTATACTCAACACAAGGGTAGAAAACTTAACCTATTAGAAACATTAGCAATCAAAAAAGCCTTAAAAAAATTGATGTAATGTTAACAATCAAATTGAAATACCTTCAGGTGCCAATCTAATACTTAATAGCCTAATAACTTAAGATAAATATGCAATAAACACTGTCAATAATTACGAACGAAAAAAACCCATAATTATATACACAATATCATTTTTTTAATTTTATTACTTAGATGTAAATTATTATCACACCTGTAATTTAGTTGTACCTTTGGCCAATACCTGTAAATTAAGGACCAAAATAACCCAACATCTGTCAATTTTTATTTTAATGACATGTAGAATTTATTATTGCCTTATGCCTTTCATAATGATCCGCAATGGTTGAAACACGTGTCAGGAAACTGAATTAAATTGTGAAATATAACAAATACGACTTTAATTTCCTCTACTATTAAATGATATGGGGTTATACACTGTTTATAACGCCTCTCAAATTTTTGCAGTTGATTTAAAGTTATGTCCGTTTTGTCAAAATGAGTTAGGGCGGACGCATCTTTATATAAACAGTGGAGGGTTTTCTTGTTCTGATAGGAATTTGCAGCTCTGAGCGTTTTTCGACAGGAACTATCTTCATTAAAATTTGAAGAACGGTGGGAATAAAATCAAAAACGTGTTGAAAATAGCAACTTATTTATAGGAAGAAATATATAAAAATAAAAAAAAAATCGAAAAAAACAAAAAAATCGCGATTTTTGATGTTTTTCAAAGAAATCATGATTTTTTCAACCCTGGTTCAACCCTTAATAATAAGTGATAGTGACACAGCACTAAATTTAGAGTAGAATTAAGTTGCCAAAAATTGATTATTGTAAGACTTCTTTGTGTACACACATTGTACTATATTTAAATTTAATCTTCAATAAAGTACTGTGTAGTCTAAATTGTAACATTGTAAATTTTAATCATAATAACTTGCAAAAATTTTTATCATATACCTAGTATACTTTATTGACGACTGTAAGAACTTAATTTTTGTTGTACCTAGTTATTATGTCTTAAAATAGTATTATTATAATGATCGATCTCTTCTTCGATTTAGTTTAAAATGTCTCTTTAATTCAAAATAAAAATAAATCATATATATAGATAGCTATATTTTCAAGCCGACCCTGTACCCATTTATTGCGGTTCGAAGATGTTGGGACCTACACAATGAGGTTTAATGAGCTAGTTGATTTATTGCAGTAAAAGTCAACGGTATAATGTAAACTTTACTATACCCTGTATTTCTTTATTACACACAGACTCTCCAGCTAGTGTAACCGAGGTTTCAACCACACCGACAACATACCCTAGACTTTAAGCCGATTCTAATCTGACAATAAACGATATTGCACCCAATTAAAGTGAACTCGTAATCTAGCAACACAGACTACTTTGGACGAGCATGTGTGACCTTAAATTCTAACCAATTAGAGGCTTGATTGGTTTAATCTTACAGAGGCAGTAAAGTACAACAGTATGACTCCAAATACGAGTATGTGCATTCACGCCATATATAGGCAAAGTTAAGAGTCTAATAAAATAATAATCTCAATTTTACCACAACTAACATGAATACTAAGTATTTTAAAAATCTAGGACAACATACACGGTTGATTAATCTGTAACTTAAAATTACAAGCGTAAAATAATAAAAACCGATCCCAAGGCACAGTCTGCGGTCTTGGCAAATTAAAAGCAATGCACATTTGAATTGTTAAATTTCGGTTTGTGGTCATAGTGATCACCATACTAAGGTTAGTTTTTCTTCTTTTTCAGAAATAAATTGCCAAAATGACAGTCCTAGGAATGGTATCTGCCGTAGCGGGCTTTATCAAAGTCCGCTACCTCATAGACAAGGCTATGATAGACAATATGATCTTCAGGGCCCACTACAGGATTACCTCTGCAATTTTGTTCTTGTGTTGTATCATCGTCACTGCCAACAACCTCATTGGTATGTAGAAAAAAAACACTTGGTTATAGTGGCGTCTGTTAAATAAGAGCTGCAGCAGTGCCTAAAATTATTATTATTCTATTTTTAACTTTCTAACATTCTTCAATAATATGTATTTTTAATACTTCTGTACGTACGAAGTCGTCGGCTGTGTTAATTCGCACACCTCGTTGTCGCTGTTAAAATGCACCGTCATATGCGCGTCATCCGATCGTTCACAGCCGAAACTTCAACGTCATCCCTAATAAAACTCAGCGATGGTATGAAAATTTGGCCTTGAGTTGGCCAATCAGAGTGCCAAAATTTATTGAGAATCGTAGTTTAATTTTTACTAGGTCCTATGGATGGGTCTCGAATTAAAGTGCAAAATGCAAGAATAGCAATTTTTCGCGTTTTAAGGAGTTTGATAAATAAATCCCGTTTTATTGTATCTAGTTTGAGAGTAGATATTTGCAAAACATAAAAAATGTAATTCACTTCTGACTGGATTTGTATGCAGCACTTCTAACATCACGAGGCGCCACTGCTTGGTTAACTGAAACATGCTACAACCTACACACCTTTTATTCCTATAGGTGATCCGATTCAATGCATTAACGACCGCGGCGTTCCTGGTCACGTGATCAACACGTACTGCTGGATCACGTACACGTTCACCTTGCCTCACGAACAGGGCAGGATTGGTTCGGACTTGGCTCATCCCGGCCTGGGAAACGAAAACCAGGAGAAACGTTACCACAGCTACTATCAGTGGGTACCGTTCGTATTATTCTTCCAGGTAAGACAACAAATTATAAAATTCATTTTATAGAAAGATAATCGATTAAATCTTTTATCAGGGAGTGATGTTCTACGTTCCCCATTGGTTCTGGAAAAACTGGGAGCAGGGAAAAATCCGTATGATCTCTGACGGTATGAGGGGGCTGTTGATCGGGGAGAAAGTAGAGAGGGAACACAGACAGAACAGATTGGTCCAGTATTTGGTGGAAACCATGCACCAGCACAACACGTACGCTTTTGGATACTTTATGTGTGAAGCTCTCAACTTCGTCAATGTGGTGAGTCTACTTTTGGAATATACTTTTTTTACTTACTTAATTAGATAATAAGGTCCCAATTATCAATGTCCTGTTAGTGATAACTTCCATGACAACGATTTATCCAACAATATTGGGTCTTATGGGTGTAAAATACGTTGTGGACTTGAGTTTCACTCTGGGTCTCTTTTCCAGAATTTTCTTAATTTCTTCTTTGTTTGTTTGTAACACCTATCTTGTAATTTATGTCCTCCTTTTTCTACAGCTTTGCTGATGTCGTCCAACCATGCTTTTCTTTGTGGTATTTTTATACTTCACATATAGCGCAACATTTCTGCTGTTTGGTGTATATATTCTTTGTTGCAACTAGAATTGATGACAACTAAAGTATATGTACTGTTCCCTGCACAATACCATGTAATTATGTCATTACATTACGACGCGTGTTATTTATTACTAAAGACGTTTTGTGTGGGATGTAACTTTATCTTGTGTTCGTATATTATTAATTTGCAGAAAATATATTAAGGTCGGTCAGCTTTTTGGGTATAATGACATTTTTCATGGTCAAAAGTTCCTCGAAATTGAATTATAATTAATTTTTACTTTAAATTGACTATTATACATTATTAACTGTAATTAAATTATTTACCAGTTATAATAATTGGTCAACTTTTTTAGAAAACAGGATTTTTGTGATTAAGTTGACTTTCGATAATGTAACTTTTTTTCTGTCATTTTATTATACAGGGTGTTTATTAAACATATGCCAAAAATTGGAGGAGTTATTCCCTGGACTATTCTAAGATTATTTTGCCCTTTGATGATTTTTGAAAGGCCGCTTCATTTCGAAGATACAGGGCAAGAAAACTTTTCGACAATAACAACATTTTATTACCAAAAATTACATGTAAAGTTTTCTAATCCACAAGAACTGTTGAAAATGAATACCTAGCTAGAATTCAAGAATCCAATCTGCTCCTCAGTGACTGCCGAAATCTTTCAAAAACACCAGGATCGTTTCTTATTGAGTTACACCCAGCAATTATCCGATTTCTTAAAATCTCCACTGCAGTAGTATAAACTAATGATCCAGGGGGTTTAAGTCCGGGGATCGAGCAGGCCATAACCTCGATCAATCCAGCGACCTTCGTATGTTACTGTTAAAAACTCATGAGCAACCACAATAAAATGCGCTGGTGCACAATCGTGCATAAATCACACTGCATTTCTTGTTGCCAATGGTACATCCTCCAGAAATTGAGGTAGCGTTTACCTGGTAGAAATACCGGTTCAATTAGCTAATCACCCACAATTCCAACCCAAACGTTCACTGAGAATTGATGTTAAAAACGATCTTCAAGTACCTCATGTGGATTATCTTCACACACGGTTGTTGTGAAAATTCCTTATTGGATTTCTTGAGGAATTCGGTAAAAAGAATCAAGTCATATAGTCAGCAAATGCGGGATTTGAACCAATGTATGCCCATTAACAGAATGTAATCCGTGGAGGAAAATCAGCAGGTAGAATTGCCTGAACGCATTGTATGTGGTATGGGTATAACAAATAGTCACTAAGGATTTTCAAAACAGTCCCATTACTTAAAATCAAAGTATTTGCAATATTTCGAGTAGAAGTACCTGGATCTTCCTCTATCATGTTCAGCGCATTCTCTTCCACTTCTACCGTTCTTACTGTCATTGGCCTTCCTGGTCCCCCACTTCGTTTCACTGTGCCTGTTTCATGAAGACGTTGATAAATACTTTGGAAGATTAGTTCAGGAACATTACGGTCAGGAAATCGTTCAATGTACAACCACCCAGCTTGTAATGAATTGCCATTAGCAAGTCCGTAAATGCATGTCAGTCATCTCGCCGTTCGTATAGCTATTCATGATAAAGGACTTCACTAACAAAAGTTACAAACTATTAAAGGCAGAAATACACGTCAATCAATCTCAACAAATTCGACACATACAAAATGATCAATTACGAGACGTATTTAAATGAAATTCACGTTTCAACTGGTTTGCTTAAAAGATAACAACGCATTTAAAGAAAAATTATACTCGGTAATAATTCGAAAAATATCAAAATTGGTTTTGTCGAAAATTTTTCTCGCCCTGTATCTTAGAAATAAAGCGACTTTTTAAAAATCAACAAAGGATAACATATTCCTAGAATAGTGCATATTTCTTTGTTTTAGATGGTTAACATAGTTATGACTGACAAATTTCTTGGAGGAGCCTTCATGAGCTACGGTACTGACGTGGTACGATTTTCGAACATGAATCAGGAAAACCGGACCGATCCTATGGTAGCAGTGTTCCCAAGAGTAACGAAATGTACTTTTCATAAGGTAAGTTAACGGATAAACGCAAAATAAAAGAACTAACATTTAATTTATAAATAGGACGTGTGCAAAAAAATAATAATAATATAATTGTAAGGTTAGGGGTCAAGTTACATAAGCTTATGTTAAAATAGTAACCCACTACGTTTAAAAGGACGCAATGTACAATAAAAGTTCTTATACATTATGTCCCATTGTGGTGTTTTCTCTATGTATTAAGCAGGGCCCAGTTTTTAGCCCTACTATTAGTAAAAGCAAAATATAGCATCGTGTACACAGTACAAGAACCCTTAAAAACAACAGGAATGTGACATAGAATTTTTTTTTTATTTCTTGTTTGAAATCCTCAAATCTTGTTAAAAAAAACAAAACATTTTCATTCATTTCATGATTTCACAAAAATATTTTTTATAACTATTAATTTTTCTGAAAATTGGTAAACTTTTACGACTTTAACAAACAAATATTCAATTACCTCGAATGACACTCGACTTCAAACAATTTTGGGTTCCATACACTTTTTAGGGCAAATGATCATTCTTACCTAATTTTTACTAAATATATTCAGCCCTCGTTGGATGACTCGTATACAGGGTGTCGCATCGTTGCGCGGAACATAGGAATTGCCATGTAAATTTTGAGTGGT
The DNA here is from genome assembly GCA_963920685.1 of Polydrusus tereticollis. Classification (NCBI taxonomy): domain Eukaryota; kingdom Metazoa; phylum Arthropoda; class Insecta; order Coleoptera; family Curculionidae; genus Polydrusus; species Polydrusus tereticollis. Next base: position 143,720,358 of record OY987328.1, read on the forward strand.
CAAAATTTGACGTTCCTAGTTATTTTAAATTTAAAATTTAGCTAAGAGCTGCATCCACACGACAAATTTTATCCCTTTCTGGTCAACCGGTTAGCAGTTAACTGCTAAAACCTTTTTGCAACTTACTGACTTATTATAAACTCTGCATTAATAAAATACCCCGTAGTTTTAACAATAACGCAGCAAAAAACCATCGCACCTTTAACATGCATGAAGTTATATCACTGTGATATTATCGCAAATCGAACCGATTAGCGAGAGCTACACTAACCAAAAAAAAATTATTATAACTAAAAGCTATTATGAAGGAAATAATTAGAGGGTTCGACGAACCAAAAACCACTTTGACGGTGACACTTCTGATTTTTTCTTCTGGGTATCTTTGCTAGTCCTCTTGCGGTTTATACATTAATTTGGTTTTGGCTGATTCTTGGTTGTTCAATGAGTCAGTATAAATTATTCATTTGAAATGTCAGCTATTGGCGCTCTTCAATAATCCTTAATAGATTTTTTTTCTAAAATAATTAGGGAATCCAATATTTGACCACTTTAAAATGTACATAGGAATTCCTATGACGATGCAACACACCCAAACATGTTTTAAGTTATAAAACTTTAGGTATTACGGCCTTCTTATTTTTACATAATCTGATATCATAACCTCTACTAAGATATGGTATTCTGGTCTGGGGAGGAATGTATAACACTTGTCTGGAACAACACCAAGTAGTCCAAAATTGTATTGTAAAAATTAGTTTTAAGAAACCAAAACGTTTCCCTACAAATAAACTTGATTCATTAGACCCAGAGGTCTGATCAATGAACTAATATACATTTATAGAAATAGGACAATAATGGTATGCTTCATTCCACAATTATTCGTTGATTTCTCGACCGCAATAAAATTTAAATGACAACCCTCAGTCGTAATCCCAACCATAAATAACTTGTCTGACAAATATCTATTGTGAAAGGGTGCAGGTCCTGATTACCTACTAATTTCAATAGTTTGGGTTAGCTATTTTCAACAAAACAACAAATATAAAATAATAGGTAAGTATCTTTATTTTAATTATGTAATTAAATAGCTATTTATATTTATACAAAAATACTAATCTACATTAACTTAACCTACTCTATATTTAGCTCTGTTTTACTATCACTATCGTCACTATATTAGTTTAGGCATAGGTGATATTATAATATTGTAGATTAGTATTTTTGTTTAAATATTATACCTATTTAATTACATGATTAAAATAAAGATACTTACCTATTATTTTATATTTGTTGTTTTGTTGAAAATAGCTAACCTACACTATTGAAATTAGTAGGTAATCAGGACCTGTACCCTTTCAAAAGGCACTTATTTATGGCTGAGTTTAGATTTTATTGCGGTCGGGAAATCAACGAATTATTGTGGATGGAGCATACGACATTTTGTAACGTACTATGGCCGTAACTTATGGTAACTTAATACTTAAAAAAATTAGAACCTTAACAAACAAAAGGTCTTTCAAAAAAAGAGTTCTGTCACTACCTCTTTGTGAGTGATATTAATAAAGATTATCTCTATAGGCTTATCTTCTACTCTTTAAAATGTAAGGTAAACAAGCACATACAGGTGTTCCACACCTTGGTGTATTAAGAGTAGGTAACTTGTATTATATTCAATGTTTTGGAACTTTTACTTGCCACATTGTATTGTGAAAATGTATTATTGCGAATTTAAGTTAAATTAAATAAATCCTTTTTCTTGCATTGGAAATTTTGGCACTGGCACTGAAAATTTTATATTTTTTTCTATTTATTTTCTAGTTTGGTCCATCTGGTTCGATTCAACGTCACGACGCCCTCTGCATTCTCGCGCTGAACATTCTGAACGAAAAAATCTACATATTCCTGTGGTTTTGGTTCATTATCCTGGCCATCCTCTCGGGTTTGGCTATTGTCTACTCAGCAGCTGTCATTATGTTGCCGAGCACCAGGGAAACGATTCTGAAGAGACGCTTCAGATTCGGTGCGCCCAATGCTGTCGATACGATCATCAGAAAAACTCAGGTAAGATATTACCATCAAATTATGATCCTATTTTGTAAGACTTGAAAAGTTAAGCGTTTTTTTTTTTTAATTTTAACGTTGTGAACGCTTTCCATAGATGTCAGATATGATTCAATGATAGTTGTGCTAGCTCTCGATGTAAATAAATAGCTCCTTGATCCATCAGGACTCCTGCATTAAAAAAAACTTAAGTTCCTCCAAAAAAATGGGCATATTTGGAAGTTCTCTGCGTTTGCAAATGCTACCCGAATTAATTTTTTGTAACAGGATTCCATTGTGTATGCCTCTCTGAGGGTACATTCTATCTTTTAAAGCTAAATATTTTTTTTGTTAATGTTTGCCCTGATCTAATCTTAAAATATATTATTTGTCATAAATTGATGACCAAATTAAAGAGTCATATTCTAATTTGCTGGTGATGAATTTTCCAAAAAATCCACAGAACAATACCACTTTAACAGCCTTAAACCTCGATCGATAGGAGTTTGTTCTGTAAAACGCCTATTTAGTTTTGTGTGACTATGTTTTTCAATTTCCCATTTTGTGTTAAGGTACGTTTACATCTGATACTTATTGCACGATATTTGTGTCTATGTATGAGTAATTTGTATCGATACTCCTATAGGAATAGGTGTAAGTAAATAAAGTAGAATTGTGGGATATTAAAAGTCAAATTTATAAAAATGCTAGCATAGAAATTTTAAGAATAGGATCATCAATTTACCTACTCTAGCCAGAAAAATTCACAAAAAAAACAATTTGTGACAAACAGTGAAGAAGAAATCCAGACAAGGTACAGATGTGTAAAATACCAAATATTCTTGTTATGTTTATCTAATTTTTCTATATTGAATTGGATTGACAAAGAAGGTCTGCTTCGTCTCTCGAGTTGTTTGTATAATTGTTACTGTATTGTTGTGACAGAATATCGTCTTGTTCCAGGCAACAAATTTGAAAATGCGAACTAACCTAACTTTAGTCCTCATTTAACCCTTAACTGGTATCGTCATTTTAGTAGTCATAACTGATATCGTCGGGTCATTTCTGACCCGACATTTTTTTTTAAGTATATTAAAAAAAGGACAAAATCAAATTGAAGTTCTCATATATTTATTATTATATCGTTATGTAAGAGCATTTTTTAAACAAAGAGCTGGCTGCAAAAGTTTAACATAGAAATGTATCGTGCAAAAGTAAAAAAACTGTATATTCCTTATATAAAAATGTACTGATCTATAATAATGTACTAAAACTAAAAATGTAAATTATTCAAAAAAATTTTTTTTTGTTAATTAACAAAGAAAGTGCTGTTCTTTGAAATAGTTAAAGACTTATTGATATAAAACCAAAAACAAAAAAATGTACAAGGACCTTTTAAGACATATTATGGACCCCGGACACTAGAACCGCCGACTTAGAGTGCTATTAATCGACTGCCACTCAACAGGCTAACGCATCTGCGTGTTTTAGGAAAAGTCCCGAGAGCTGTGATTATTTCGCGCTTATTTGGAAAAAATACGATGGGAAATTTATCAGCTCGGGTCCAAAGATTTGTTTAGGTAGCAAGACCTACTACATAAAATATAAACTACTCAGACACTTGTTGTATCTTCAGCAATGGCAATGGCATACATAGACAGATACAGCTAGAAATATCTATCATAATATAAACAAGCAATACAATTTATGTCAGATACCAGCCACTCATATCGTAATGTCAGACGTAAATGTACCTTTACGCATAATTAACCTCGTAATTGTCTATTATTCTACAATATATTGTTCTTTATCACTTGATTTAGTTTAACCCAACCAAATAAATATGATTTCTTTAGCTACGCAGTTTTGTAATGGCAAAATGTGTAAATGTAGATTTCCTTATAATAACAAAAGATATAAATTATATGAAAAACAAGTAATAAACGAGCAATGTTTCCTAATAATCTTTATAACGATGACTTTTGCTAATCTATGCAGTGTTGCCAGAAAACACACATTATCTTTAAGTTCAATGAAATAACGAAATTAAAAAATATCGTTGATAGCATCCAAAATAAAGCTGTTTTTGAGTTTCGAGTTAATCTAGACTTTGTGACGCCCCTGCCTAACTATCAACTATTATGATGTAGCCTATGACGCCTGTATAACAGAGCAGGATCGTAAATAATTTTAACAGTTGTTAAAGAATTCTTGTCTAAGCTTGGTCCCATATATGATATATCTATGAGAAGAAAATGCGAACGAACCTCGTCAACTCCTATTATTAAGTCAATCATTATTTTCAGGTTGGTGACTTTCTTCTGCTTCACCTCCTCGGTCAAAACATGAACCTTCTGGTATTTGGCGAAATATTGGATGAATTCGTACGTCGACTCAACTTCGGCAGCAACAGTAATCTACCATCGGCCCCGAGTACCATCGAGATGAGCCCCATCTATCCGGAAATAGCAAAATTCGGAAAGGAAACGGAAACGTAAAAAGTTAGGTTCGGAAACTGATATTCTTGACAATATGATTTTAGATAGGATTACGATGACATGATCTGAGTTTTTAGTGCTCTATTTAGACCATCAAACTTAGATTTCCATTTTATTTTATATTTCAATGACGCGACGTCTGTAATAATTCTGTTCTTTTGGTATTTATCGACTACATAATAGCGTCGTTCCTACACGCGGTTCCAGGGTAGCATTCGATGAGAAATGAGTGGATGAAAAAGAATATTATACATGTTGCAGATCGAATGGCTTTTGAAGTACTGTAACTGCCTAGTTTTGAACATAGACAACTGTCACTTGACAACGAATTGTCTGTTGAAACGAAGCTATTATGGAAATAGATTATTGAAAAGGAGAGATAGAGATGGAGCTAGTAGAAGTAGGTTAAAGGGAATTCTTTATATATATATATAAGGCTTATTAGATAAAGGAATTGTATTTTTATATTTAGAAAACCATAATATTATAGTAATTATTAAATGTGATAAGTAAATAGCATATTATTTTAACAAAATTCGAGGGAGTTTTTTTTATATCTTATATAGGTATTTCAGAATGGTTTTATTTTGCCTGAAATTTAAAAACTATTTTTCTGAGGAATGAGAGCACGTTGATTTTGCAAGTAAACATAAATTTACCTGCAGCATAAAGTAAAAAAATATCAAACTAGCGAAAGAGATAGATAAAAGACCTTTTAAACTGTGATTTCGAAAAACTAATATTGTACTTTGTACTAGAGCCTAGGTTAGCGTAAAGTTTAAGAGTTCATTTTTAAACCCTTTGAGAACGTTTTTAACAGAAAAAAACTTGAAACCCGTTTTAAAAAAGATACTAATGTAAGTTGTAGTAGAATCTACTAAAGGGTGTCCCAAAATGAACGCACATTTTTATTTGTTAACAAAAGCCATTTATTTCTTGAAATATGTCAAAACTTTACTGGGATTAGAAAGAATACATATCACGATTAAGTGTGAAACACAATATCCGACAAATGTTCACCGCGGCTTTGCTGGTAGGCCCTTGCCCTTTTGACGAAATTATTGATAACATTTTTACATATTTGTGGACGAATTTTATCAATGACGCGTCGAATTTCGTTCTTCAAGTCAGGAATTGCGGCTGGTTTATTGGCATAAACACGAGATTTAAGAAAACCCCAGAGAAAGAAGTCGCACGTTGTTATATCGCAGGATCGTGGTGGCCAATTCTGATCACCATTGCGAGGATATGACTAGGGCTGGGCGATTATGAATTTTCACAATCGGTAGTCGATTGTTAAAAATAATCGATCGTCTCGATTTAATCGATTAATCGAAAAACAATCGATTAGTCGAAAAACAATCGATTAATCGAAAAATAAACCATTAATCGAAACAATCGTAATTGCACACTCTATACCATGATGATTTAATTTTTTGTTAATTATATTTACCTCACTTGGTTAGCCTAGTTCTTTTATTACTTTGTTTTCTTTCAAAAATTCCAGCAAACAGTAAACATAATACGGGGCACAAATTTTATTTTAACGTTATTACTGTTTTTTCTTCAAGAAACAAAAGCATAATATTATGTTATGTTTATATGTAGGTATATTAAATAGTTTATTCCAACAGGAGAATTCGCTTAGCAGGCTGCTCACTAGGATTATGAAAATTCATAATTGTATAATCGAAAAACAATCGATTAATCGAAAAATAATCGATTAATCGATTTTTAAAATTTTCACAATCGTTTAATCAATTAATCGATTAATAATCGATAAATTGATTATTTTGCCCACCCCTAGATATGACACGACCAGGAAATTTCAGTCGTAACAAGTCCATTGTTTCACGCGCAGTGTAACAGGTCGCTCCGTCCTGTTGAAACCATAAATTTTCCACATTAATTCGGTCTAATTCAGCCCACAGAAACTCTTCTAACATTGCACGATAACGTTCGCCATTCACTGTTAGTGCAGTTCCAGCCTCGTCTTCAAAGAAGTATGGCCCAATTATTCCGCCGAACCAAAAACCGCACCAAACGGTGACTCGTAGAGGATGGATCGGTTTTTCGTGAATAACACAAGGACTCTCTTCCCCCCAAATTCGACAATTCTGCGTATTGACGTATCCATTTAATTGAAAATGTGCCTCATTACAAAACAGTATTTTCTTCAAAAAATCTCCGTCATTTGCCTCGTTTTTCAGAATCCAATTAACAAATTCACGGCGCAACCCATGATCTGCTGGCTTCAATTCTTGGGTCAATGGGATTTTTAGTCCAATAAACGGAACGCTTAAAAAGGAATTTTAGTTAGAAAGCTGCTTTTTCGATTGAAGGTACATTTTAATGTTTGAAAAGACACTTCAGTGTTATTTTGTGTCCAGTCCTTGCACGAGAGCTAAAAACCCCTTCAATTGGGGTTGAAAATATATTTTTGGGTTATAACTTTTAAATGGAAAATAATATGAAAAAAAGTTTTTGCTAAATGTTATAGAGCATTAAAATTTACACAAAAAAGGTTATTACTACTTTTTTCTAATCTATAAATCTAAAAGCCATAAGAGGTTCGCAAATTTCAAAAACAATTCTTGGTCAGGTCTTTAATAAATGGGACCTAAATATCGATATGGCATCACTGTCGTCTTTGGAAAAGAGTTGCAGCGTCTAGTGCAGTACTTATCGGGTTTTTAGATGCCGAATGATTTTTTGCGGATTCAGGGTGCGCAAATAACATTTATATCTATATTTTAGGTGTATGTGAAATTTGGTTAGTAGATAGCCAATACCTCGGAACAGCACATAGGGTAGTTTTCATTTCGAAAATTTTAAAAACAAAAAATATTACTTTACTTTAGAAAGACAATGTAAGAGAAAATATCAAAATCTGTGTAAGTGATAAATTTCACTGCACAGTTATTAAGTACTTCATACTATTTTTAATATAGGTGATACCTAGGAGTGTATATTAAATTGACACACCATCAATTATTGGCACCCAAAAAGTTGCTCTAACTCTAAAAAAACTGTTTAAAACTGATTTTTTGCTTTACTCTTTTAACCTATAAAAATCGTTTAACCTTGATATCTTCACAGTTGACTGGCAATGGGCAATATTATTATTCAAGATACACCCTCAATAAAAATATCATATTATATAAAATAATTATAAACCATTCAAAATTTTTTTCACAGGGTTATTCAAACAATATTTCACAAAAATGTTTCACTTATAAAAACCTCAAAACAGTACAAAAATAACATAAATAAATTAACGTACCTACCAAAAAACTTTTTTTCCAGACACCCGTATAGAGTCTCAGCAAGACGATGGGCAGTGTTGCCAAGTTGAAAATTTAATGCGTTTGTGAAATTTCGAAGACGCCGACCAACCCTCAAAGTTCACATGATTCTAAGGCCACAACTATTAGAGATATCGTAAAAATGGTCATAAACGTTTTTATTCAGATTTAAATGCTCTACAACTTTTGTCTAAAACCTTTTTTTCTAGTGTTTTTTGTTTTAAAGCCACGGGTCAAAAAACATTTTAAAGTAATTTTCCATCCCTTAGGCAAGGGTTGAATACAAAATAATACCGAAGTGTCTTTTCAAACATTAAAATGTACCTTCCACCAAAAAAGCAGCTTTCTAACCAAAATTCCTTTTTAAGCGTTCCGTTTATTGGACTATTTATAGGCATGCAAATGCAAATATTTTGTAAGAATTCGCTGCATACTGCTTTTGGTAATGTTCACTTGCCGTGACCGACGGCCTGGATTCTCACCAACACTTTCCGACACTGCTGCAATATTTTCAATAGATCGAGCAGTACGCGGCCGCCCTGTTGATTTTATGTTTCCAACTGAACCACTTTGCTCAAATTTCTTGATCAATCTTTGCACTGTCGTATGTTTTGGTACATTATTTCTTCCAAAAACGGCTTGCACTCTACGAACTGTTTCCGCATAACATTCTTCACATTTATAATACGTTATCACGATAACAACGCGCTGTTCTACCGTGTAGCGTTCCATGGCTATTAATTGCAATAAATTAAAACCTACTATGACAAAAACGGCAATGTCACGATATTTAAAATGTGTGTACATTCTGGGACACCCTTTATATTAGATCTGTGGATTTTTTTTTATTATTGCTAGTTTAATTTTATTAATCTTAATTATGTAATTTATTACGTTCGTAATAGAGCAGCAGAGAAGTCCCGCACACTAAGTATTGGTTCGCCGAAGAAAAATTGTATATAAATAGTAAGCGAACCATTTTAAGATTTAGTTTTAGGTTCTGATATTTTACCCACGCAATATTTATATATTTAGGAGCAAGAGGGCGTTAGTTTGTCTGTGTTTACAGTTGCAGTCTGTATATTTTTGAATAAAGAACCCAGCATGTTCGGATTTAATGTCGTTAATTCAGTACACGGGGGGTATAGATACAGGTTAATTCACGTTGAACATTAGACGTTTATGGTGAACCACTTGACAAAAAAAAACCAAACACTCTGTGTATAAAATTTTGCAATCTCTATTAGTTTCGTAAGAACTTTCTGTCTGTTATCGTTTTCCAGATTTTAATTTTTTTTTCGAAAATCATGACCAGCATCAAATGCTAATATTTTCGAACGCCCAGATCCTAAAGCTCTGAAATTTGATTGGGAGTTGCGGCAATACCGGAAGGCTTTTTACACTATGGTCAAATATTATAATAGTCTGTATGATGCAAAGTAAAATATGCTCATTAAATATGCAAAACCCATACCGGAGAATCAACAACAATTTGAACACCACCTCGTAACTTTATCATTTCATCCACTACGTATTTTTTAAATGTTGTTTTATGTAAATTGGTTAGTACCATTAGTTCTTTTTTTTTTTAAGAACCCATTTGTCTTAAACTTAGCCATTCTGTTATTGCACTTTTACGCCACGCATTTGTCGGTAATTTTTCCCTGATAACTTGCATTATCCAATACAATTATTGCATCTTCTGGTCTAAGATCCAACATTTGCTCGAACCATTCTTTAAAGACATTCATATCTTCTCCAAAAGACGCTATGACTTTTGTCTATTATAATCGATTGCCTTGCCTTTTCCATCGAAAACCCATTTTTTCCAATTGGTCTTCTTGGATTGAGGACAAAACTATTTACAGAGGACGTAATTTAAGCTTATTTGGCAAAACAATGTTAAATCTTCTACCCTGTAAAGCTGTATTCTATGCTGAAAAGTACCATTTTAGTGAAGAATAGTGTAAACATAGCCACGTTCCCGAAGTTATCGCATTTCTTAAAAGGAAGAACGTTGGTTATAAAGCAAAAACTCGGAAGTCTTCAGCAGCGAGCAGATCAACAAATTTTTTAGGGAAGCAGACAATGAAACCTACTTAATGCTAAAGGTTATTTTAACAAAAAATCACGATTATAGGAAAAAAGTATCAACTTAGTTTATATTGAACCGGAAAGAAAAATCCAAAATTTTGCTCTACGCGTTTCGGTTTCTTAAACCATTTTCAACAGCTGTCTAAAAAGTTAATTTATATAATAATCTAATTATTAGGTATTACTTACATAATATAATCACAAGCTTTACATTAAGGACACAAACAAGTTCACCATGGCGAACACAGGTTAACTAACTATATAAAATTGATCAACGGGATAAGCCCAAAAAACATTAAAATTTTTATAATAATTTATAATATAGAAATAGCCAAATTAGAAATTAATAATCAGATTGAGGGTTTGAACGATCCTGTCAACGCCCACTACAGAGAATCAGCGAGAATTGTAAATGAGTTTAAGTAGTGAATGTTTGTTTAAATAATCGTACCTCTTTTTGTGCAACCTAGATGCCGCTCTGGTTCGGTAAGTTTTGTTTAATTTTTTAAATGTTGTTTGGGTTTATCCTGTTGATCAATTTTATATAGTTAGTTAACCTGTGTTCGCCATAATGAACTTTTTTGTGTCCTTAATGTAAAGTTTGTGATTATATTATGTAAGTAATACCTAAAAATTTTGATTTTGCATTGAGATTATTATATAAATGAACTTTTTAGACAGCTCTTGAAAATGGTTTAAGAAACCGAAACGCGTAGAGTAAAATATTAAATATTTGTGAAGAATTTTGGATTTTTCTTTCCTCTTCAATATGAGTAATCTTCACCCCGGAGATATCTATGATTCAATTAACTTAGTTTGTTTTTACTTTCATTATTGGGTTAGCCGATGCGAGTAGAAAAGAAGAGCTAACAAAAATGTCAATTGATCATGTAAAGGACAAGGAAGACATGCTGCTTGTGGAAATTCCGGATTCTAAAATAAACGTTGAGAGAACATTTGTTGTAGTGTTTTTTTTACATGGCTGTAAAATACTTATTTTGAGCTGCCGTTAAGTAAAAATTTTTATAAAATGTCAAATGTTAAAATTATTGACATAACTTACTTTGAAAAAAAAATGCCCTTGTATATTATTACATATTTAAAAAGTCTTAATACGAATGTATTTCAAACATGCCCTTTATTTTCTTTAGTTTAGCCTAAATTAATATAAATATCATTAAATTGGATTATTATTTTAGTTTCAAATAATTATTAATTTATTGTTATAGTTTTTATAGTTTTATACTTTTGAGCCATTTATTGGATGTACTTTAAGATTCGGCCATAGTATAAAAAGCCTCTGGACATTACCTACTCACAAGAGCAACTTTCAGTGCCTTAGGATCTCACTAGTTCAAAGATATCATGCTAAAGGCCGCGTTTTTTTAAATAATTAAGATCTCTAAATTGGTATCAGATATAAGTATAGGCAAATAATAGAAAGTTTGTTAAGGAACTAATAGATATTCCAAAAAACAGGTGATTCGTTTAAACTATAAAAGCTGCTACTACTTTGTTGAAGGTCTAATGTTTCATACCCTGTATATTATTTAATAAGAATTATTCTGTTAGCGTATATTGTACTTTTTAATATTTGCTTACCTATATGTTGTATGATGTATTAATTAGTAAACTATTAAAAGAATTTACACATATCGATTTCTTAGATAGGATTTAATTCCAATATTTTTTAGTGTAAGATTGCTTCTACTACGATTTGTACACAGATAAAAAAGAATAAAGATGTGCTAACTACGCCGCGCAACTAGTGTCGCCTAGTGGCTGAGAACTGCAACTCTAGGGTCCATATTAGACAGACGTCAGTATTAGAATAATTTATTAGCATTTCTCTATTCTTACTCTAGACACAACCTCCTAAAGATGACTTTTCTTGAAACATGACAGGGGCACTGCCTCTAGAGTTGCATTATTATTATATTATTTCATCATATTATGCATTTTTAGACAGAAAAAAAAATATGTATATATAAATAAGAATAACATGTTTATAGTTATACTGGGTGAGTTTGGTGGAACGTCCCAAATTCTAGGAGTATATCCTATACGCAAATATGTTTGCTTGTCAGAAAATCCCAAAAGTTGTAATTCGATTTGTCTTAATTAGCAAGTTAACATTTTGAAAAATGATGAAAGAAAAAAATGTGTTGGTTTTTTTTTGCTTGCCATTATTGTGAGCATACTGCCGGGCATTTGTTTGTCATTGTGTGCATAATATTCTGTAAAATGCCACACATTTACATCTCAAATATGTTGTTTGTTTATGAATGCAATTATTTAACAAATTGTACCTGTTTACAAATACCTACATACAAGAAAAAACTCACAAGAGCAACGATATTTACAGAGGTGTTTGAAATTTTATTTAAAAAAATTGTAACTAAAGAAAATTATGTAAGGTAGGTATGGTTTCAAAACCTTGTAATTTGAAAATAAATAAAAATCGGATTACAACTATTTTTTTTTTGGCGCTTATATTTACGTGAAGAATATACTCCTAGAATTTGTAGGACTCATCCGGAATAATTATTATATCTTTATTTTTATCTGTGTAATTTTAAGGTTTATTTAACATGCTATAATGGTATTCTAAGTGCCTTTTTATATATTTTACTTTGATGTCAGCTAAATAAAGGAAATTCTACACAAAAAAAAGTTAATTTTCTTACTTTTAAGGATACCTACCCTCTACCCTAACTTAAGAATAATTATAATAATAATAATAATAATAATAATAATAAATGCCTTTATTTTAAGAGATAAGGTAGGGCTGTGTACACTTTTTGAAATAAGAGGGAGAAACAATATATTTTGTTAATCACTCAATACACAAAATAATATTGTTTCTCCCTCTTTATTTTAATGCTCAACCATCCTACATACTTTACCTGATGATGAAAGAAGACAAACAAAAATTTAACTTTTTAACGATTTCCTTTAAGGTATTATGTGAGCGACAGATGTTAAGCCGTTTGGCTTGTGCCACACATATGGTACTCATTTATAAAAGAGTTGCATAAGAATTTTCATATTACTTTGTCTTATTAATTATTTTTGTTAATTCCAAACATGTTTGGTAGTTATTTATAAACTGCTGTGTTATTTATTGATTAAATGTCGAAAAGAAATTGGGCTTTCTCACAGAGTATAACAGAAGGCGACCAAAATCCTTAGTTATACCACAGAGCATTTTATTTTAACCTTAGTTCACCATAACATCTCTCTGTATGAAAAGCAGTAAAAATATATTTTTTCTGCGAACGTAGTGAACGTTACACTTTTCCGTACTAGTGATGAAAGTTTTTCAACGCTAGCAAAGTAGCAATTTTCCGGAAAGTGATTAGGTTAACTGAAGTCACTTTCCGAACTTATTAGGCTGTTTCAAAATTGAAAGAGCATGTGACAACTTTGATAAATTTCTCGGCAATGTGCCGAAAAAAATATTGAAAACTGGTGAAAAATTACAAACATCCTTCAACAACAAATGTTTAGAAACATTTCTCAGGTAATGATGAAACAGTGATTTATAAACACACGCAGAGTGATTGCAAAATAAAAAACACTACTTACCGATTTCCCCAATCAATTTTCTGGATTATCTCCATCTTTAACTCCCTGGTTTGATCATGGGTCAGAGTTCCAGAAACCAATTGTCTCCGCCATTCCAGCAGAGTTCTCATTACCTTGCCCACTGTTTCGAAATTGTAGTTGTGTCTTTCCTGAAGTGGAAAAAAAATGGGCTGAGTTTCATCATCGGCGTTTGTGCTGAACCACTGCTGGGCCCAAAGAACCTTTACCACAGCATAAAGAGACTAGCAGGCGATCTCGATAAAAAATCCTTTGAGGTTAATAAGTAAGGTTTCGTCCAATTCGAACATATTTCTGGGTGCATACCTAGCCTGAGCGAGCAAAAATCCGTTCAGCAAGACTGGCGGTCTTTATCCTAAATCACCTGCTTAGGATGCTGTCGGCATACTTATATTTTTACCCTGAGAGCGCCTGCTGGTCTCTTTATGCTGTGCCTTTACTACTAGAAGAAATCATATTATGGCAATACATGTAGATACGCTAACGCTCCTTTTTCTTTTTCGGGAAGCCTTAATTTTAATAGTAGAGAGAGTATACCGTCGGTGAAAAATATTAAAAGAGAAGAGGTCATGGTGAATCGGACGAGTGGTAATAACCACGAACCGAGGTTGTCCATTATTTTTGGACTCCTTGTATGCTCCAATGTAAAAGAAGACGTTTATAATTCTTTTACTTTTTGTCTGATTCATCATATATTTTCAACGGACGCTAAATTCTCTTTAGTGTATACTTTTTGGTGTTAAAAAGGCAAAGTGCTGCTACTTGCAGCTGGAAAATGGCGACGCACGATCCGGCATTGGATGAAGTGTAAAGAGCGTTTCTTCCGCAGGAACGGTATGTCGTGCTTAGTCGTTTTTTTGTTGCTTTACTATCATGACTCAGTGTGGTTTTCTTTTGCATTGTAAGATAAACTCGAGATGGCGTTCATGTTCTACATTTAGTAGTTAAGGCACTGGAGGGTTAATGCTGAAGTTGGTGTACCCAGGACCCAGGTGTTGACTATCAGACAAATGACAATAACCATGAAACAGCTGCCATGCCATTGTCCACCGACCGGATACCGGACCCTGAGGTTGTCCATTACTCCATTATTTTGGACTCTTGTATGCGCAATGCAAAAGAAGAGGTAAGAGATAACGAGAGTGAACGTGCTAGAACATAAGAGATGAGAAGTAGTACAGGATGACTGCTTATAATGCTCATTTGTTAGGAAGTACCTTTTTAAAGTGGCAAAGGCTCTGTAAGAAAAAAAATGTGGGTGAATGAGCTAGCTAATTTAAAAAGTATATCAATTTCGAAGCCCTTTTCTTTCTCTGAAGTAACCTTTAATGATGTTAGGGAATGCATTAACAATTTAAAAAACAAAAATAGCCATGATTTTCTGGGTTTCAATGTTAAAATTAAAAAAAAGTGTCAAAAACATGATTTGGATATCTTTGACTAGGCTCATCAACTTAAATCTTAAGGAAAATATGTTCCCATAATATACAGGGTGTCTCAAAACTCAGTATCAAGATTTTAGGGGCGTATTTGCCAGGTCAAAATAAGCCTTTTTTTTCCTATAAGCATGTGTCCGCAAACGCTTCGTCACCGATCTACAGAGTGTTAAATTTTCAAAAAAATTTTATTTTTTCCTTCATAGCTCTTTTAGTTTTTGAGATATTAAGATAAAATTTAAAACATAGATTACGCTTTAGGGCTTACATCATCTAGTATACCGAGTGATTGTAAGAATCTACAGGGAGATATTTTTTCAGGGGTCATGCTCCCTTTTCTCCGCATAAACTTTTTTATAGTGCGCTGCTGGCGGATTCTGAAATATGCAGTACATTCTTTGTTTTGTTTATAAACTTTTTTATCTCTTATAATTTTTATGCATCTAAGATCGTTATCGAGAAAAAAATTTAAACAAATTTTTGTAATTAGCTACATTTAATTAACATTTATAACAACAGGGGGGAATAAATACCACAATGAAAACAAAAGACGCTATACTTATTTGTTATAAGATTATTTAAACATTACCTCAAAAATAAGAAACTTAATCAACTTTGACTTTTTATAAAAGATGCTGGAAATGCCCTCCTCTTTCTGCGATACAACCCTCTACTCTTCTTCTCATAGACTGCCGTACGCGTTCTAACATTCCGGGATTATTTCTTACCGTTTGAAAGGCATCCATAATTCGTCCAGTTAGAACTTCGATGGAAGGCACTGGTCCTGCATCATAAACTAGACTCTTTACATGCCCCCATAAAAAGAAGTCCAGCGAGTTGCAATCTGGGGACCGTAGGGGCCAAGCAATTGGACCTGCTCTGCCAATCCACCGATTGGGAAACACTGTGTCTAAATAATCGCGGACGGTGACTCGAAAATGAGGGGGGGCCCCATCGTGCATAAACCACATTTGTTGACGAACGTGTAAAGGCACATCCTCCATTAATGCAGGCAATTCATTCTGTAGGAAGTTTAAATATGTGTCACCATTTAAAATTCGCGGTAAAATAAAAGGACCAATTAAAGTATCTCCTACTATTCCTGCCCATATGTTTACGCTAAACTGTTCCTGGTGTCGAGATTCTCTGATCATGTGTGGATTTTCTAGTGCCCAAATATGAACATTGTGGTAATTCACTACTCCGTCGCGTGTAAATTGAGCCTCGTCGGTAAAAAGGATACGAGATAAAAATTCAGGATCCACAGTACACTTGCGCAGTATCCATCTGGAGAACTGCAAGCGCTGTGGAAAGTCTCGAGGAAGCAAACCTTGGACGCGCTGAATATGATATGGGTATAGCATGTTTTCGTGTAAAACCCTCCAGACAGTTGAACGGGAAACATCCAAATGCCGTGCTATTTGTCGAGTACTCATACCAGGGTTTTCGTCGATAACATTTAAAATCTCTTCATCAACTGCTGGGTTGCGTGCTTGTCTTGGTCTACCAGTATCGTGCATTGGAGTCTGAAATCTGCCGTATTCCCGAAGGTGTTGATGGGAATTTATAAAAGTTCTGTAGTTGGGAAGCCGGCGATTAGGAAATCTTAGCGCGTACAACCTCTGAGCATTAAGCCCGTTACCATTAGCCAGACCATAAACGAAATGGATGTCAGCCAGATGTTCAAATGAATATGGTCCATTTTCCATTTTAATGTTAAACAAATCAAAAAATATACGATAAGTTATAAACCAACTTTTAAATAATGTCAAATGCATAAACCAACTTTTAAATAATGTCAAATGCTTCAAAATAAGCGTAAACGTCAAAATGAAAATAGCAGTCAAAGCCCACTAATTGTTTTTTTTATTGTTTCATTGAAAAATTTCAATTAAATATGGCGAATTACAAAAATTTGTTTAAATTTTTTTCTCGATAACGATCTTAGATGCATAAAAATTATAAGAGATAAAAAAGTTTATAAACAAAACAAAGAATGTACTGCATATTTCAGAATCCGCCAGCAGCGCACTATAAAAAAGTTTATGCGGAGAAAAGGGAGCATGACCCCTGAAAAAATATCTCCCTGTAGATTCTTACAATCACTCGGTATACTAGATGATGTAAGCCCTAAAGCGTAATCTATGTTTTAAATTTTATCTTAATATCTCAAAAACTAAAAGAGCTATGAAGGAAAAAATAAAATTTTTTTGAAAATTTAACACTCTGTAGATCGGTGACGAAGCGTTTGCGGACACATGCTTATAGAAAAAAAAAGGCTTATTTTGACCTGGCAAATACGCCCCTAAAATCTTGATACTGAGTTTTGAGACACCCTGTATACTGATTTACTTGTTGTTCCTCTTTTCAAGAAGGGTGATCCGGAACGGTTCGAGAACTACCCCCCAATATCCCTGTTGCCAATACTCTCAAAAATAGTTGAGAGATGTATGGCAAAACAAATTTTACATTTCTTTGGAAGTAATAATCTGTTCAATGCCAGTCAATTTGGATTCGAAAAGGGTAAAAATACTGTGCACGGTGTTCTGAACTTAATTACAAATATCTTGAAAGCATTTAATAAATTTTAATATAGCACAGTATTATTTTGCGATTTAACCAAGGCCTTTGACTGTGTCAATAAAGAGATTCTCTTAAGAAAATTAGAAGCATGTAAATTTTCATTAAGCAGCCTTAAGCTTACGAGTTCTTACCTGAGGGGTAGATGTCAGTCTGTTCGTCACTCTGGGGTGACATCGGCGCGAGGTAAGATTACTGTTACGGTGCCACAAGGTTCTTTCCTGGGCCCAATATAATTTCTGATTTATATTAATGGTCTTCCAGCAGCTGATCCAGTATCTAAATTCAGGCTTTCGCCGGTGACACAACAGTATATGTCAATGCGGATACTCTGGAGGGATCAATATCTGTGATTGCACAGGAAATGGCCTTGAGATGGTTTTACAATAATAAACTATTGCTAAATAGGGATAAAACAATTAGGATGGTATTTTTGATGAGAAACCTGGACGGAATGTACTCGGATGTTCAGAGCACTAAATTCCTGGGAGTGTATATGGACCGACGACTCTTATGGGATACCCATATTCGTTTGGTCGGATCTAAACTGGCAGGAGACCTCCGTGGCCTGGCCGGCAATGCTTTCTATTGACTTTCTGTGCCCATTTTGGTAATCATAACTGCGAATTGACGCAAAAATTCCAACCAAATAGGATTTGATTGCAAGTCGCAAGTTTACACACGAACTTGTTCTTCTGAAGTACGTACGAATTGAACTTGTTCGTCTGAGGTACGTACGAATTGAACTGATGATAGTATGAGAGCGTGTATCCAAAGTATGCAGGTAGTATGGTTCGTGCGTATTCCTGCGCGTTTAAAAATTCGCACGCTCAAGCTTCCACTGTGCAAGAAGCCCTATACTAATACTTTTCGTCCGATTCACCACGACCTTCTCTCTGTTATTTTTAATATTTCCGTAACCCCTTTTTTGGTACGCCACGTTTACCAAATATTGTTAGTGATATTTTGTCTAGTGAGTAGATGTTTTTAGTAGTTTTTTAATAGGCATTCTTCTAATTTTGGTTGTAAACAAACTGTGTAGTGTGTAGTCAAGTATAGGAATTACTTCTAGTTATAAATGTTTTTTGCCGGGAACCGATAAAGTTCCACAATGAGAAAACTACATGGAAAACCTTACTATAATTTTGTCTTCTATGCATTCTAATTTTTGACAAAAAGAGCTCGAAGTTGGTGCTTACCACAAATATATCTTTCCATATTCTTCCCCATTCTCTAAGTACTAAAGTAACTTCCCGAACAACTGGATCTTCCACTGGAACGACGCTCTCAAACAATCCTTCATTGTCGACTTTACATTGCTAAAAAAAATATAAACTATATGAACCACTAATA
Organism: Polydrusus tereticollis; assembly: GCA_963920685.1. Lineage (NCBI taxonomy): Eukaryota > Metazoa > Arthropoda > Insecta > Coleoptera > Curculionidae > Polydrusus > Polydrusus tereticollis. The sequence continues at coordinate 143,739,270 of OY987328.1, forward strand.
TTATGTTTAGTATATGTGTAATCCAATCCACAGAATAAGAAGGGCTGGATATATCTTTCATCCAGAGAAAGGCAGTGCATTTAAAGAAAAAACATCTGTGTGCCAAGATATTAAATATCACTAATGACATTTTTGCAGTACCTTTAAAAATACGTAGCTCTGTGGAAATATTCCCTTGTGAGCTCGGTTTTTGGATGCAAAACCTCTGTACCAGCCCTGACATTCTTCCAAAATTTGTACTGTATCTCCTATTTCCAAGGGTAGGCCAAATCGAGTGTCGCCTTTCCAGTTGTAGATGGCTATAAAAGACGAATGGAAGTAAAAACCATGTTCAGTGTTAAATAAAAAGTAAGTGGAAGTTAAGAGGATTTTAAGTTTAGAGGGGCGAGGGCGGTCCCGCCCCATACGGCAAATTATAAACATAAACTTAACCGTATAGTTACAAATAATGGAATGGATACCGAATGATTATCATTTAAGTAATTACCTAATCCTAATCAACAATGATTGATTTCTTTGAGTTTGTTTGTTGGCTGTATCTAAAGAATGAACAGGGTATCGTTGGGTGAGTGATCATCTCACTCGTCTTGTAGACAGCAACGTCAACAAAACCTAACTAACTTGAACTCAAGAGTTGTTACCAGACCATATGTTGCAGATCATATTTATGAAACAAAATATGCTCAGCAAGGGTTTTTATTTATAAAACCATAAATATTAGTTTTGAAACTTAGGTAAGGATATACCATTAGCCATCAGACATTACCGGGATTAACTGATTGTAAGTGTACAACATGCACTCACGGTTACTCTAAATTGGAGTGCACTTACAGAATTTTGTCTAAGGTTTTGTCTAGAGGTAAAATATAAAAATGTAACACTTAACACTCCTGTGGAGGGTATTAGCTGTAACAAAATCAATAATTAGCATTGATTGACTGAAGAATCCATAAATACCTAAAGTACTACCAAAGAAAATTTTACCTATGCAATAGAAGTGTAATCCTTATAGGCGGCTTAAAACAGACGATTTTGCAGTAAATTCGAATTTGCGCGTCCCGTGTTCAGCTCCTGAAGAGTACTGAAGACTATGATAATTAATATTATAATGATACAAATAAAGAAGGTATGATATCTAGCCGTTTCAATTCCGTATAAAGCGCGCAATGACGTCATCGCGTGAGAGATATTATAAATTGCTTATGGAGATGCATGCTGTTATTAGCTTTTGGAATTGAAAATTGAATTTGGTTCAGGAATCCGCCCTTGGAGTTACGGCCTATCATTAAGTAACACCCTGTATATTTGTTCACTAATTTTAAAGCAAAAAGAATATGTTTTATATAAAGTTATTCATATTTTAAATTTCGCACATAATTATCTTTATTAAAATGTTTTCAGCACATTCGTGCGGATGTTATATTAAATGTATGTTTACGTTTAGACAAACGTATCCATTCTAATTTTGTTTTTTTATCCGTACAAAAAGTGAAAAACCTTATATTTTTATCAAAATAAATGTTCTGGTTATTCAGATCATAACCGTGCACAGCACACCTCATATTATGAATATTTATTCAAATAAATAAACAAAAACCCGACCCAATACCACGAAAATTCCGGTTAAGATTCAAAACACCCTTTGAAATCATGTGGCAAGCGCTCGATAACCGCAGAAGCTCCTCACGCGATGACGCCATTAAACCACGCCTCATCTGCGTAATATCTTACTTTCAGTTTATTGTACCATGATGATATCCGTTGCTTGGCAGCCGGAAAGACGACAACACTGGACGTGCATTCGGCAAAGCCCGGCCGCTTAACGAAGAAGGATCCCCGCTTTAAAAACCGGGATCCATAGGGAGGGCGAATTATTAACATTACGTCGGACTTCTATTGCGAAGCTCTAATTTTCTTTGGTACTACCACCCACAAAAAAAAATCTAACGGAATTTAACGATTTATTCAAAAAACGCGAAGGTAAGATTTATAGTTTATAAGATCTGTAAACTAAGTTAATTAAATAATAATTTTGTTACGGTTAAACTTAGATCTTTAATAATTGTCGTTTAAGTAGATCTAATTATAAACAATTATTTGTTAATTAAATTTTGCCTATTCATGAAAGTTGTTGGATCATGGATCATGTTTGTTCTTTAAGTGAGACATACGTCTATTACTTCTATTTTTTATCAGTACAATCTTTAAAAGGGTTTGATTTGGAAGTAATTCTTATTTAACTGAAGAAGTCCGTGAAAAGAAGCTACTTTTAATTATTGAATTGTTTGATTATATCTAATTATTAAGGTCAAGGTAGCAGCCAGTCCCTAGGTAGTTTATATGGTTTGTTTGGAATTGCGTGTATACAGTGTGTATCAGCCAAATGAAATAAATTCTATAATAAATACATGGGGGCGTGTCCGAAAAAACGCTCGGACACGTCGATTGGTATTCCTAGTTGCGCATTTTTTTCAGTAAAAACTTTTTATACAGGGTGTGTCATGTAACAGTGGCCAATACTAACTTTCTTATTTTAAATGCAACACCCTGTATATTATTCAATTTTTGGATTCTTCAGAAAATTTTAGACATATTGCATGTACAGTATCCTATACCTATCTTCAACTGTTTCGGAAATATTAAGTGTTTTCAGATTTATTGCAAAAATTAACAGCACACTAAAAAACTAATAAGTAATACTGTTTATTTCTTGATAACGTAAAAAACAAAAAAAAACATTAATGTAGGAGATGTTGAAAATTGATATTAAAATGTTTTTACTGATATGAAATAAAAAAAAGGTATAAATAGTTTTGTTTACTTTTGTTTAAAACGCCTGACCTTAGCAAATTGTTGTCTGTCTGCATGACAGTAGTTGTCAGGGTTATAGTCGTTTGAATTTCGTTAACTGCATATCAGAAAAATGGTTTATTTAACAGAAATGCACAAAATAACAATTCTACAGATGATTGGTTATGGAGATAAAACACGGACACAAATGGAAGTTGCTCGCCTATTCCATGAAAAATTTCCAAATTTGCCGCCTATAACTCAGGGGACAATTAGTAAAATAGAAAAGCAGTTTCGCCAGCTTGGACATGTAAAGCAGATAAAAAAAGTAGCTGCCAATGCAATAAGGGATAATACAAAATTAGATATTATGCTCGAGTTTCAGGAAAACCCACATACTTCTAGTCGAAAAACAGCCCCAATGTTCGATGTTTGCCATTCATCGATTATTCGAACATTACAAGAAAATAAAATGTATCCCTATAAAATGATACCTACTCGTGAGCTCATGGAAGACGATTTTGATAGGTGGATACGCAATATCCTGAAAAGGTTAATGTTTTTCATTAATGGCAATTTAAATGGCGATAATTATTTGCACTGCTCCAATATGATATCTTGCCAACTTTGACAAACTTATATCCTGATCCAGCAAACCCACAACTTCCAGCGAATATGATATGGTTTCAGCAAGATGGAGCACCGCCCCATTATCAAATCAATGTCCGGCAGTACCTCAACCGAGTACATATTTCCATATCGGTGGATAGGGAGGCGTGGATCGATGGAATGGCCAGCACGATCTCTTGATTTGACGCCATTAGACTTTTTCTTATGGGGTTATGTCCAAAATATGGTATACAAAGCTAAACCCCTCGACTTAGCTGACTTAAGAAGACGAATAACGCTGTTCAGTAACGTTAGAAGAAATTTCTATTTAAGATTAGGATTGCCAAGACGTTCGCGGCGAGCATTTGCAACATCTCCTACATTAATGTTTTTTACATTATCAAGAAATAAACAGTATTACTTATTAGTTTTTTAGTGTGTTGTTAATTTTTGCAATAAATCTGAAAACACTTAATATTTCCGAAACAGTTGAAGATAGGTATAGGATATTGTACATGAAATATGTCTAAAATTTTCTGAAGAATATAAAAATTGAATAATATACAGGGTGTTGCATTTAAAATAAGAAAGTTAGTATTGGCCACTGTTACATGACACACCCTGTATAAAAAGTTTTTACTGAAAAAAATGCGCAACTAGAAATACCAATCGACGTGTCCGAGCGTTTTTTCGGACACGCCCCCATGTTTTTATTATCAAATTTATTCCATTTGGCTGATACACACTATATGTGATGTAATGAATTCGTTCCGAGAGACGTTCGTCCGTCTGTAGTAGTCTATATGACAGTTACTGGAATTGTAAATAAATATTTAGGCAATTGAGCTTGATAAAGAGATCATCGGTACAGAGTCGTACCAGTTAGGAAATGGATAATAAACCATAAGCTTTTTATCTTATGGGTGGAAGGATGAGTGGGAGATCCAAAATATTTGAAAAAAAACTGGGTACAGCATACAAATTTTATCACAAGATAAAAATGATCGATGTAATAATTTAATTTATTGTTTTCATACTTGTGACACATTAAAATGAATGAATGAATGAATGAATTTATTACAATAATGCTAAGCGGTTAAGCTGATACGAAAAATTTCTTAGAATTTCGATCACGGCCATACAGCAAAACCTTTGTTGGTATTTATCGCATTTGTGGTATATATTGATTTTTTAATTTAATTAAGCAGAAAAACATATAAGGTTATAAAAAAAAAACTGGGAGAATATTTGCATATAGTATGGTAATTTTAGGACAAGTTAAAAATAAATTGCAGTCAGTTTTAAACTGGGCCAAATAAAAACTCACCAAAGTAAATTTGCTTATACCTGTTCAAGTTATCTAAGTAGGTCAAACAATTACCAACTATTGCAATTATCAAACACACATGTCGTGTTATGTAGGTGGATAAACCCTGGATTAACAAACCGAGAATAAATGAGTAAATGGAGATAATATGAAATAATTCTCCTTGAGGACTAAACATTACATAACTAGTGATAACCTGCTTACTTTGCTTAGCACCTGAACATGTTTACTGATAAATTTACATCAATTCCTCAATGTACGTTTACATAATCCTACAAATATTTACTTTAAAAATATTTATATTAGACAAATTTTACTATGAATTTCATTTCTGAGACTTGAAATGCCAGTTTAGTGGGCAGGGGTACCAACTGATAAATATTCGATAATAATCATAAAACCTCAACATCCGTGGGAAAAATGATGATAAATTTGCATATTTTTACAGCCAGCGAATAATACATATATTATGTGAATTACATACATCTGAAGTTTTTGTCTACCGAGTTTGCAGGCTTTTCTAGTGAAAAATGAAATATTGCTCTAATGTCAAAGTTTCATATAGTAGAAATATTAGAAGGAGTAGGTAAGTTTCATAATAAAGAATTAAGAATTTTGATTAAAGGAATTCTTTTATTATTAACCCAAGCATTTGATCAGTATTAGTGCCTAATTAATACCTATTGGCTGTGGAGTGGCAGGAACAATTTTAAATGAAAAAATTGAATCATAGAGAAGAAAATACATTTATCTAAATGAAAATGACTTTTTGATTACTTTTTATCAGTGGTTCTAAGATAAGAACGTCGATCCCAAAATAAACAAAATTCTGCGTTCGAGATATATTATTATGCTTAGCTGGAGACAAAATAACACATTTTTTTATATTTGGACAGGTACAGGTAGGTAATGTATAGTCACCCAACATAAAACGCCACCAGTGCAGCGGCGACAAAAAAGCCTGATCCCGGATTAAATTAAAATAATTGCAATTATAAATTCCAGTCATATCCATAGAGGAAACACCACTTTAATATTGAAAGATGTGAATGCCTTCACAAGAACCTCACACACAGGAAGTAGGCTGTGTTCAAGAGAACTTTAAAAATAAAACAAAATACTGACGCGATTTGTACTGTTATGTATTTTTCCGTTTAATAAACTTTGCTCTAAACTAATTATTGAGTATTCCTGCATGTATTTAATAATTATGCAGTATTTACGCACCCGTGTGGAAGCAGTTTTTAAACAAGAAAAATGTGTTTAAAAAGGAAGAGTAAACGCTGACAATACCTAATTAAAAATCCGAGTTAACGTAGACACATTATAAACAACGGAAGCATGCACGAAAAAGTCCCAAATCAACAAAAACAAACAAATAAAATAGCTTGCAAAAACATCATTGCAATCCTTGACCATCAAGCGACTGAAATATCTGCGATATAGTGACGTTTTTTATAGCGATTTATACATAATACATAACTTACCAACTCCATATTTCTTTGTTTTAGTAGGGACCCACATTTTGCTGCACTAAAAGGGGAAAATTACATTTTAAAACACTACCAAACACGAAAAACATTCAAATCAATAGCACTTTCATCTAATGAACGGCCATTGTTTAGTTTTCTGATTGTCAAATTTTTCTCTGGGGGAAAAGGCAAGGCCGACTAAACTTATCGACAGAAATCCATTTTATGCTAGCTTAACTTTGGCTATTGCTACATAGATGCTGCCTCAAAGTAATATTTTTACAGTGAATTGATGTCGACCATGTCGACAGTAGTATCGTCTGTCAAATATCAGTGGCGGCGCAGGCGATAGAAACGTTCCCACAATGTAATAATGTGTAATAGTAAAAAACATAGATAAAAAATATCTAGGTACTGAGAAAGAAATTTGGTGGTTTTAGGACGGGGGTTACTTTGCCAGGCTGTATGTATTTGTCTTGAACACAAACTCAATTTCTATATAAGAAAGTTTACCTGGTATATAAAGGATTTTCAACAAATCCTTCACTAGTTATTAAAAAAAAATATGAACTGTCTAAATTGTTAAAATAAATGGATTTTTAATACTTTTATCTATATTATAGGAAAGTACCCTTGTATTTTGTTAGATCTCCTCCAATCAAAGCTTTGATCAATATGGGCTGGTATTCCCAAATCAACAAACTAAATTCTTTGTACAAAAAAATATTTATTTGAATATTTTGTAAGGTCATAATAATATACAGTGCGACTTACAATTAAATATTCTTACAAAATAAGCTACGTACAATGTAGGGTCACTTATATTCTGTCACATTCTTACATTTATCACATTAAATTAAACATTTATAATTTAAACAACTTTACCTCTTAGTACATAATACAATTGTTTTTTATGCTAGCAACTAAATTGTTTTAAAGATTTCCTTTCCTCTATTGGTTCAAAAAAACCAAATTTATAATGCAGTGCTATCAAAAAGTATAAAAAAAATATGTATTGAGTGTTAAAATACATTTTTTAAAGACCTTGTACAAATATTGTGGTGTAGGTAATGAATATTTTTTTACTGGAAGATAGCATTGCAAAGAACACAATTATTTATATATAAATAACATATTATGGTTTGCTTTTGTAAAAATTACAAAAAAACTTATTCGAAGACATATTTTTCAGAGTTTCATGTTTTCTTTTACTTTATTTCATTGGTGGATTTTAATTTCATTCTTGCTTGGAGGAATTCTTTGTTTATTACTTTATCGTCTTCATTCTGAAAAAGAAGACATTAATAAGTACAATTTTCAATATACAAAGCAACTTTCAATATAAAGAATAACGATCAATCACATATTATACAGGATGGTATGAAATTTGTGTCATACTTTAACCAGTCCGTACAGGGTAGGGTGTCTTCTTTTCGACACTTTCGACGGGTATCTCCGTTATTAGTACAGATAGAATGATGCGGTTTTCGCAAACCTGTGCCACTTTTTTGTTAAACAAACGATGCCCTAAACGGATTTATCATGGCCATCTTGGTTTTTGAGATACAGGGCGAAATTGAAAATGGTGCATTTTCAGACACCCCTTGTATTTCAGTTATCTTATACCCTATCGAAAATGTAAAAACAGGGTGTTATACAGTTTTTTACGTAGAATTCAGTGGCGTACTTAGTATTTTTCCAGGTACCCCCATTTGTAAGAAATATACCAAAGTTATGTTTTTTTTAAATGGAACGCCCTGTATATTTATTCATAGTTGCATTCTGCTTACTGGGAGCTTTCCAAAAACATATAATAGTTGACACTTTGTGTTAACAGCACGGTTAAAATTTATATTTTTAAATAACAAACTTTAAATTGGCAGTAGGCCTTGGATTCTGTTTTAATAAAAATAATTTATTGACGATACAATACACCATGAATATTACCTTATAGTTTAATTTAAAACTTTTTAAGTTTTCTACTACTTACAATAGTAAAAAGGAATTTTTCTTGTAAATTAATGGAATAAACAAAAACATCTACTAACTAGTAGGCCTAGACTTATTCAGGCTATAAAATAAAAGTTTCATAATTGTACTGTACATGCACAGAATATTCTTAAATAGTGCTCCGCTAAGTTACCCTTTTAAAATGCCCCTGCAAACCGTTAGTATTATAGTTTGGAATATTCTCTGTACTTTTAAGTTAGGATACATCCTGTGACTTCTCTTGAATTTTCGTGAACTGTTAAGGTTTTTTCATTTATAGGAATTTTGAAATTGACTTTTGCCTTGAATATTCCTGATCGAATCAGCCGATATACTTGGTAGAGATCCATAATTAATTACGGGTAAACAGAAAAACAGGAGTTTTACTGGTAAATTTCCACTGTATTACATCAAATAATTTGACATGTTTCGCTACACAGTAACTACTGTAGCTAGACAGTGTAGCGAAACATGTCAAATTAATTACTACAAATAATATGACATGTTTCGCTACACAGTACCTTACTGTAGCTATACTGTGTAGCGAAACATGACAAAAAATTTAAACGCTGCATAATTTTGACGCCTGTACCATTAAATCTGGTAGTGCCAAACATGTTCGATGGGATTAAATATACAATGGTATGGTATGGTGGAAATCTTAAAACTGTATGCCCTAAATTTTTTGCATAATTATCACAGAAGTATTCCTTTTGTAGTTTTAAACTTTGTAAAACCTCAAATAATTGCCTTTTGGTGTAATCTTCCTGAAAATAAATGTCATTATCATACATGTAGTTTTGGATTGTTGCTTTTGTGTCATTTGAGGAGGGAGTCTTGGTCAGCTGCCTACTATGGTAGCCAGCACGTCTTCATTCTGTATAGGTGTAAGGAAGTTTTTGCTGGCGAGTCGCCGGTCGCACTGAGAGTAGCACTGCTTTTTAACACCTTTTATTTTGTTTATTATTTCTCTCAATTATTATTGTCTCTACCATTACCCATAATTAGTAAGTTCTTCGCAAATTGTATTTATTAATCCCTCTTAAAAAAATATCTGTTTATATACCTTTATATCTTTAAACTTCTTAACAATTTCTAAGAATCTTCTCTTTTTCGTTAATTCTTCTTTTTTTTTTCTCCTTTTCTGGTTTGATTTGTATAATAATATGTATCATCTATTTAGCCATTAAAATTAGTAATCACTTTCTACAGGGTGGTTGTATATGAGCAGCTATAAGTTGGATACCGCCACCCACTTTATAACTTTCTGTTGTATTTCTCCTATCTACTTAAATAAAGACACTTTTATTATTATTATTACAGTTACGCTATTCGGAGGTATATTTGAAATTAGCTTGTTTTTAAACCAATCTTTAAGTAAATCAGCAGTGGTGTCCTCATGGTAATCCAGAGAAGAATCTTTAATGTTTTTTGCAGACAGAGAAAGTCCATTTGGAATCCATCCGTCTTTAGATCCAGCATCCAAAATCGTAATTCGTTCACCTTTTTCTGAAGGCGCGCTTGTTTTACACTTGCCTCTTGAGGCAACCCAACCTTTTTCCGGGGTATCATATGTGTCGAACCAGGTTTCATCCAAGTAAATAATCGGCCTTTGCTGATCTCTGTAAATCCTAATATTTTGTAGATATTCGGATCGCCATTCCCGAGTTCTACTGGATTCCATTAAAACTTAAATTATCTAATGTAGGCACGCTTTGTTCCTCGTATAACTTGTAAATTTTACGCCGTATTATATCTTGATCACTTCCATTTACCTTCGAGAAAATGTCACTATCGGTTCTTTTTTTCCTCGCTAAAATGGGATTATTCCCATTTTTCCATACAGTTGATGTGTTGTTAATGTGGCCGTTTCTTCTAACGCTGCTTGCTTGTTGACCGCACGTTCAATGAGAGTTGAATAAACATTGTTTATAACTTCCTTAGTTTCTACAGAATAGTAGATTCTGTAACGAGGTTGGAATGAAAATTCGATCCGAGTGGAACTAACCTGAACCGCGAGTATCGAATTTTCTGTAGTAATATATTAAGGGATAGGGAAATTATCGAAAATCATTCCGAAGATTTTTTGCCGTGGAAATCGCTCGAGGGCTTGCCCGAGAGCGATTTCCTAATGGCAAAAAATCTGAGAATGATTTTCTGATTATTTCCCAATCCCGAAATGTATTTTGAAGATTATTTACCAAATAAAAAACTAACGATTTCTGACGGGTGAGATTTTCACTTTTGACAAGGGTGATTTTCACCGGAGAGCGGGAGATTATCGCTGGATTTCTGACGGGTGAGATTTTCACTTTTGACAAGGGTGATTTTCACCGGAGAGCGGGAGATTATCGCTGAATAATCAGGTGAAAATCAACCCGCTTTTATAATGGATGAGGTAAATAATCATTCTAACCGAGTAGCAGACTATATTTTCTCCACGACCAAAAAGTACGAATAAAAACAAATAAAATCTGTAAAAAGCAATTAAGTTATTTATTCGCAATATTCGTAATTTCAGGTGGAGTATTATCCAGTTCCATATCTGATTCATCCGATTTTTCACTCATTTTTTGACTTGCACTAAAATTTGTCTGAAAATAATTATTACAACGCGGCCATTTTTATCTGACACTGACAGTTTCGAAATTCATGGCAACCTATGTCGTTTAGATCAATTACAGAATATTCATTCCGTATCTTGTAATACACGCAAAACGCATAACAAGCAAGTGTTTCAGAATAAATATTCCAACTCAAGAGCGAGAATTTTTACATTCTATTATCAAAAATGATTTTGGAATTATTGCATTCAGTGATGGTCGTGGAGAGAAGTGTTTTCTGCTTTTCGACGGGGTTATCTCCTGAGATACATTGGGCTCGCACATATTTTCCACGACTCACACACGATTAAACAAACGCTGTATTACACACTAATTAAGAATAATTACTAAGCTTAAAACTAACTAGAGTGGCTATATATAAGTACAGTCTTTAGAACATAATTTGTTTTATGGGATTAACCCTCTCATTTTGAATCAGGTAAAAATCGGTTAAAATCACCAAACTATTACTTTAATAATGAAATTACGTCTTCCGAATTTGCAGTTTACTTTTAGACATTTTTAGGTAGGTACGGATCATAATTTACCTGCATTTATTCATTCATTCATTGTTTTTTTATGGCCACCCTTGGATAATCCCATTCAAAGGCAAAGTGTAACTTTCTTATATCTCTGGACAGGCTTTACCTGCATGGAAATTAGTGCTTTACTTAATTCGAAAGAACAACATTACCTAAGATCCAATGAATAAGCCGACCAGGGAAACAATATTGATTAAAAAACGATGAAAACATTTTGAACATTTGTGATTTTTTTTTGCTAAATTACTAATTATTTCTAGTTCTAAGTTTTGTGCATATTTTCAAATTCATATTTATTTAGTGTTATTGATGTTTGTTTGGCCTTAACATTAGTCTTCATTGTTTGGCCCCTTGGCCTTATTATACCTTTTATAGTTTATTACACAGTAGGTCATGAAATTAGTTGTTATCTTGCTTATTGCGGGTATACTGGGTACTAGTAAATAAGAACTGAATTGTTTTTTTTTAAGAAAAATCAAAATAACTATTAAATCATTGGTGATATTGATTTGCGGTTTGGACGAGTCGTTGTCAATGCAAATTCTCTCCTATACTACCAAAAAAAAGTTATATCATACAGTTTAGAAATACCGAGAAAAATCAAGACATAAGTTAGATTGAATAAGAGCGCCATCTTAAAATTGTATTAGGAAATTTGTCACAATTCCTGAATCATTTATCTAAACTCCAAGAAGTTCCCTTTCAAATAAGTCTAAGTTTAACAAAATCCGTAGAAGGATAACGATATAATGACAGTTTTTTAAAAATTTCGTCTAATAACTCCTTTATTAGACGAGATTCAAGAAAATCCCGATAATAAAAGTTGTAGTGAACGATCTACTGGTTTTGATTTTTTATTTACTATTAATATTTTATTAATTTTTTGCCGTAAAATGAACTTTTAAAAATAAATGAGTCGTTAAGCCCTCTTGCGGCAATTTCCAAAACTTGAAATTATTTTCTATTGACAATTTTTATAATGGTGGTTTTATTATCGAATCTGTAAGACGTGTCGTTTTCGAGATATGACCGCTCCGTATCCTTATCCGGACACCCTGTATATATAGATTATACCAATAACTCACCTCTTCTTTTTTGATTGGGTTTTCAAGCCGCCTAGCCCGATCCGCTATGACCTTCTCCAACTCGGGTGTTTTGGCGGAAATATGATTTTCCAGCTGTTTCTTCGCTACGTTATCCTTGTGTCTTTCCAGAGCCCTTTGAAGTTCGGACTTTTGGTTAAGGACATTTTTCCCTCTGAAAATGAAAAGTTCACGTTTTAATACAGGGTGATTAACGGCGGGTAGCGTATTAGATGTTTATGGCGGACCAGGTATAACAGGACGATCCACAAATTTTGTTTTTTTGTAAAAAAAAAGGGCACGCTCTACCCCGCTAAAATATTTTGGACGTTGCAGTTCATAATAGAAAGTAGTAGTGACCTATTTTAAACGGAATACTATTAGTTTCTTAACAACTTCCCCAAGCAGCATTTCATACTTTTATAAAAACTGTAAGAATGTTCTTATAGCAAATATTATAACAATTAAAGTTGTGTAAATTGCACTCCGGAACGTTCTTACAATAAGTATAAAATAAGCACCACTGCATAAAGCAAAATTGCTTTATATGGTATCTTTCAAATGTTGTAACGAGTGATTATTAATTATTTTGCTCAAGGGCGGCTGTGACCCAGTATACATAGTGTAGCAGTAGCGCGTAGATTAAATCATAGGGCGAATTTGCAAGAAAGCAGCGTTGTCACGTTGAAAACCTAAAATAATGTTTTTTGACGGTATGTAATATAAAATCCTGAGCTATTTTACTTTGAAAGCCTACTTTATATGGCCGCCTCCTACTTCTAGACACCTTCTGATGTTTCTTCTTACCCTCAGAGACACATTAACCAATACGTTTGGAGAATTATTAATTTCGGCAATTTTTTCTGAAATCCTTCGTTTAAGATCATTTATATCCTCAATTGGTGTTCGATAAATGGAGTTTTTTATAAAAGGCCACAAGAAGAAATCGCAGGGTGTTAAATCGCAGGAACGAGGTGGCCATATTTGTTGCGTATTTCGGCTTATAACTCTGTTTTCAAAAAATTCACTTAAAAAATTTAAATTTTCTCTGGTTACATGAGGTGTAGCGCCATCTTGTTGGAAGTAACCTTCCCGCAATTCATCATCGTGAAGCTCATTAATAATTGTTTTCAGAATTTCGATCCGATATCTCTCAGCTGTAATTGTGCCATCAAAGTAAATTGGGCCTACTATTCTTCTAGAACTAATTGCTGCCCACACACCAACTTTTTCAGGATGAAGAGGTCTTTCTACAAAAACATGCGGATTTTGCGTATTCCACATTCGCATATTTTGTGAATTAACATAGCCTGATAAATAAAAATAAGCCTCATCGGTAAAAAATGTTTTTTCAAAAGCACCACTATTTTCTTCTTGAAAATTGTTTAAAAACCATTCACAAAAATTAAGTCTTTGGGGAACGTCATTGGGAAGGAGTTCATGAATAGCCGTAACACGATAAGGGTACAGATGCAGATCCTTTTTCAAAAGTGTTTGACATGTACTGTAGCATAAATCCGTTTGCTGAATTTGTTGAGATAAATGCCTAATAGAAGTTGAAGGATTATTTTCCATAATTTGTCGCGCTTCTTCAATAACCTCATTCGATCGTTTCGTTGGTCTTCCAGCCCCTTTTTTATGTTGTACCAGTAAAAATAATAAATCATATTTATCAATAAAACGGTAATACAGCCAAAGAAAATTAGAGCTATAATTTTCTTTGATACATCTAAAGTAATAGAGAGCTTATAAATAATTCCCAAAAAGGTTTCGTACGTAACAATTACAGCAGTACAGCACCTACGTTGAGCAATTGTGAGCACACTGTAGTCTATCTTTAAATGGCGCGAAGTAAGTAAACATGCCTACCCTCCTAAAATTCTATTATATTATATTCGTAGGTATTTATATTTATAACATATGAAAACATTTAAAAAATCGTATTAACTAATAAATAACAATGGGTGGTACTATTTTACATAATATAATTACAAAAACAAGATATATTATAGAATCTTACAAACAAAGCATTTTCAAAAATCTAATAATACTTTGTCGTTATGGCTTAATCATAGTCCGACTCGGAAGATGAACTTTTATTAACATCGTTTATAATAAGCGGCTCAACTAGTACTTCTATAACATGATCGATATACTTTTTCCACTTTTCCGCGCTGATTTTACCCAAAGCTTCATTAAAGAGTCTTTTTAAATCCACCATTTTATAAGTCGTGTTTTTTCTGACGACATCTGTCTTTATTTGAGCCCATATAAGTTCGATCAGGTTTAATTCGCAGTGGTAAGGAGGGAGTCTAAGCACAGATATTCCTCGTAACTTTACCATTTCATCGATTACATATTTTTTTAATGCATCTTTATGTAAATTGGCTAGTACCAATAGTTCTTTCTTAAGGAATCTAATGGAAATTCTATTTGTCTTAAACTTAGCCATTCTGTTATTTCATTTTTACGCCACGCACTTGTCGGTAATATTTCCGTCAGCTTAGAGTGATAACTTGCATTATCCAATACAATTATTGCATCTTTTGGTATAAGATCCAACATTTGCTCAAATAATTCTTCAAAGGCATCGGCATTCATATCTTCGTGATAGTCTACTCTATTTTTAGATTGGAACATCAGTAGACCATCTTTAACGAAGCCTTCAGAACTTCCAATATGGGTTATGATAAGTCGATATCCTATTTCAGATGGCGGTCTTAATTCTGTGGACAATCCTTCCAAAAAAGCTTACCTTGAACTTTAATATTTTCATCCTGCCAAAATTTAGCCACAGTGTGGCCTTCACTTAGTCATGTTTTGTCTAAGTAAAATATTTTTTTGATTCCTTCTCTGGCTTTTGAGATACTTCATAAGTAATTTCTTCTCCAACAGTCGATATCACTTCTGTCTATTAAAATCGATTGCCTATTATGTCTTCTCGGATTGAGGACAAAATTTTGTCCGGCGTAGAAATTTCTTTTTTTTTTTTTAAAACTATGAATTTTCGCCTTATTTTCTGCATTAAAACGTTATCCAGCTCAAGTTTTGGTCCTCGTGGAGAAGCTATTGGAGGTTTGACGCCAACACTTTTTTCTTCTTTTAAAAGTTTATATTGTTGTTTCCCCAAACGTTAAGCATATCTGCTGTAAATTGCACTGCATTGTCAACACTCAAATCCACATTCTTAGTTTTAATAGAATCGTAACAGTTAAGAATTAATTTTTTGTACAACTGCCATTAAAAGTGACACTTTTAATGACAGTCAACAGTGTTAAAAGTGATTGTTTACGTGGAAGCGTGTTAAAAATATTTTTAACACTACATTTTCTTATGATGAAATCAAATAAAATTATAATAATAATTTTAGGATGTGCAAATTTTTATTATCAATATTTAACAATCATTACTTACTCGATTACTTATGAACATTAATATTAATTGTACAACTAGAACAATTGCTAACATTAATGCCTTGCGACTTTAGGGAGCTTCGCAACACATTACTATAGAATCCCCAGTACCATCATAACTAGTAGAAACCGGAAGTACAAAATTGGATGATGACGTTCCAAAATCTGCTGAGTTGTTAGAGGTTGGGAGAATTTTTGTGATTATTTGAATATTAAAATGCATTTTGAAGTTTTCTGTCATTCCAAATTCCCCTATTTTATTATCGAAATAGGGCAGTTATACAAAAAACATTGTATGATATTAAAATTTGTGTTAAAAGTAATTTTATTTTGTTCGTGAAATTGTTCAATTCGCTCCGCTCATTTCACAAACTTTTTCACTCACAAAATAAAACATCACTTTTAACACTCACATCATAAATAACTATTTTTGCATTTACTGTATATGGACCGACTCTAGGGCGTTTAGGCAATTGTTGAAAATTCTCCATATTTAATTAAAAAAACACTGACACCACACTTTGACTAGTTTATAAATATAAACAGGTGTATTATTCCCATAGAGGCACCCATAAAGGGATATTAACCACATAATTAACAAACAGGTAACCAGGATTAGGTACAAAAAAAGGAATAAAATGATTAGAGCAGAAACGGAATAAGTACCTACTCTAATTAGTTTTGATAAAATTGCTTTCTAAAATTCCAGGTAAATGGTACGGGGCTGTACATAATTTTAAGGTTAAAAAATTTAATATTAAAATATATATTTGAAGACAAAACTTGAATTTAATGTCGATACTTGTACTAATTCTGCACAAATTTAAAAATTCAGGCCTATTTAAATCTATACATGTCGAAAAACCTTGCACGCCCATGGAGAAGACGGTTTTGATTGATTTATTACTTAGCATCATTTAAAGATAGACTATAATAAGACTGTTTTATCAAGGTTACTCTCTGAGGAAGATTTTTGTGAATCGTCACGTAGTCCAATTGACTGGTTCACCATAAAATATGCCATCCACCATGAATCACTCTGACGCTATAGCAAAATAAAACGAATGCGATTCTCGTAAGTGAAATCATGATAAATATAATTATATTAAGCACAAAAACGGGACAATAACAGACAAAAACACCGATGGATATAAAACAGATCGTTGTTCTTTCTTTTAATAATGATTACAAATTAAACATTGCGATGAACCTATTACATGAACGGATGCTGTGTGCAATGCACGCTTGCTTCCCTTTCATCATAGCGACATAAAATATGCATCTTGTATTATACCGGATGTATTAACTTATTTACTTTTTTTTTTGTAATGTAATTAGGTTTTATGTTTTTATACAATGTGATACACTGTAATAATACAGGGTGACCCATCGAATATAGAACCATTATTATTTACTCATTAAAAATAAGAATGAATGTGAGCATTTAGCAATGTTCGTCTATTTCCTTTCGCCATTGCCCGATTCAACCCCGTTTCGTCGTATCATGGTTCATCAGCGAGGCTAGGATCTGACGAAGAAAACATAACTCTCGGTGCACATTATACACAAAAAGGCAAATCCTATCGGTGAGATGTAACATAAAGCGACATTTAGTGGTATTTAGACGCATCACCTCGCCCAATCTAACAGGAACTTATATAGTTCAGAAGTCATAGAAGAAGCCCATCCGCCATAATTGAAGACAGAAGTGGATGAAGCCTATGTACCCAAAATTCGTCTAAATAAACGTCTTCCGTTACAATATATCAGGAGTTAGCACCCGACAACATCAAAAGTTTGTCGTAATTTGGAAAATCAAAAACAATAATTACGAAATATACAGTGTCCGTAAGGAACTCCAGCGATCGATTGAAAAATTTGGCAACATACTAATGTCGTTGGAGTAAAATTTTAATCATATTTTATGTATAATGGTTTAATAGTTATATACCTAAGTCTAACCATTTTGGGCATATTTCAAGTTTTATGTCAAAGGTCCGCTAAAATAGGTCCCTTTCTGCAAAGAAACCAACCAAAGTAAATCGTATTTATGATAACATATATTAAGGGTAAGACTACTTAAGAGTTATTCGTTTTATTGCTTGATCGTAAAAATTAAAAGATTTAAAATCCTCTATAAACCTTAATGAGTTTATTGTGGTTTTGATTAATGCAGCAATTAAGTGGTTATATAACCAATAGGTCTAAAAGAGCAAAAATATTTAACAACTTGCTTTAAATATAACTTGAAGGCCTTTTTTTAAGTACATATTATCTGCAGATAAATTGGTATGCACAAAAGAAATAATAAAACCCACTTCGGTTTATTTACCTTCTTAAACCTGTGATAAAACCCTATAAATACTTGTTGGCATTTAAATTGTTACTTAGGCAGCGGCGTCCTTCAGGGGCACCTATCTCCGTAGAGAGGGCCTGTAAGAAAGAATTTTATAGGAACTTGGCATCTTATTCTTCATGTTCTATCTGAATCGGAGGGATTTCCCACATTTTCCCGGACACTCTGTATATCTATTACTGCACGTTAATTCACTCCTTATAGATTAGACTTTGTCTGACGGTATTATACGAGTTAATATGCGTGGGGACATAATATGATGCAATTTGAAAACTAATGTAGCATAATATGACCACTCTTAAATCACTCCTATAATCTTCCCAAAACAATACCAAAACGACTAAATAAAAAAACCAGGATCCGATTTCACGACTTGCAGATCCTCGCACTGTCGCTTCTCGACCTATTTATTTAAATCAGCGCGGCCATGTTGTTGGTGCCAGCTGGAGTATCAAAAAATGTCGAAACATACGCCAGGAGGATGCACGAACGCATACAAGAGAGCAGAGTATGCAAAAATTAAAAATGTCTTTACCAGACTTTGCGTTTAAAGAAGCTTGAAAACAGACACTTCCGAGAAAGTGCCAGGACGAGTGTGAAACAAAAGAAGCCCGGGCGAGGATTTGTAAGCGAAATCTGGAGTGCACTTGTTCCAATGTTTTTCGTTTAATGACGTACATGTTACACGGTATACTGGGTTTTTTACCTATTATTTTGTAGGAAGTCTAAAAGAACAAAATGATATCCATCCATGTTTCATAGACCTGGAAAAAGCCTTCAACAAAATAAACCGACATGAAATCTGGATCATACTAACAAGGAGGGAATAGAAAAGGATTTGATAAGAAGTATTTAAAGTATCTACAGAAGTGCGAAAAACTGCTTAAGAAACCATGAAATGTTTGAGACGACAAAAGGAGCAAGAATGTCTACTGATCCCACTGCTCCTAAATAAAGCAAGAATACCTGCATGTTCCATAATAATATCTTCCCACGTCTTACACGTTTTGTTAGCGTATTTCGTATGATTTCCAGAGTTGAGATGATTAAAATCAATTGATTAAAATCACGATTAAAATCATGATTAATTTAAAAAAGAGTTTTAAAATTTTAACACTTAAAATGTATTTGTTCATACAAAAAATAAAACCCAGACGCATTTTCATGTGGGGTTATTTATTATTTTATTATAATAATCGAAGTGAACAGCTGGTTATTACAAAAATAAAACTTTAAAAAAATTAAAAAATTAAAACTAAAAAAATCTTTTTAATACAAAAAAATACTTAATTTAAACAAAAAAAAAATATAAAAAAACCTAAGTGTTATAATGCTTAAATAGAAATACTAGTTTAGCTGCTTTGTCACTGCCAAATCTGTTTCTTATATCTGAATGTACGAATCCATAAGTAGAAAACATCCTTTCGATATCAGCAGACGATGCACAGGCACGCAAAACAGAAATTACTATAGGGAGCACTTGCTTAATTTCTGAAACATCTTCTTGAGATCTCTACCACTGTACTGCTGTTACATGTTTTATTATTTCCTCTGAAAACAGAGTTTTGTGAAAAGGGTCCGACTTAGCTTCCAACTTAATTAGTAATGGTAATAATCCTGTGTCTGCAAAATATTTGGAGACAATGTGTAGAGCATCTCTCTTTTCTTCAGCTAGTAATGGATATTCTTCTTTGTTTATTGTAGGATCCAAAATATATGCCAAAAAGTGAAAGGGGGTTAGAGCTTGAACATATCTGTTCTTAAATAATTGATATTGACGCAAGCTTCTTTCTTCTTCAAATTCAAAGCTGTCAAAAATAGCCAGTAACTTTTTCCATATGTAAACTGCTTAAGATAAAAATGCACCTTTTTGTTGCATTGCATCCAGTGCTATAGAAATTGGTTTTAGCAACTGTAGAAAATCTTCAGCCATCCTTTTAATACAGATATCTAAAACTTTATTAAAAATCACTGGACCAATTTGATCTTTATGCTCTTCACATATTAATAACAATTTTGGCCACTCATTTACATAGATCTCAAGACAATCTGAAAGTGTATTCCATCGAACATCCTGAGGTAAGACCAATTTCTTGCCCCCTTTTTCTTTATACCAAGCATTTGGCAAATGGGTATTTCTGAAGTATTTCACAATATGTACTTTATGTACTTTATGTTCTTTTATCTGCGATGCTTCTATTTGGAGAGCAAACTAAGTAAGTGTAGTATTTCACAATATGTACTATAATAATATGTTCTTTTATCTGCGATGCTTCTAAATCTTTGGAGAGCAAACTAAGTAAGTGTGCCGAACAACCATATGTAATTATAATAGGGTAATTGGACGACTCGGTAATTTTTTTCTTCATACTGACCATGTTGCTCGCATTATCTGTAACAATACTGGTAACTTTACAGTTATATTCATTTTTGAACTTATTTATTGAGTTAATAGCCAATTCGGCAAGATAGTCAGCAGTATGAGGATGACCAGATGTATCTATGCTTTCTAAAATAACACTGTTTCCATCCTCTGCAGTCAAAACAACACAGATTATCGGCTCATAATGTATATTGGACCATCCACTAAGGACATGCAAATTGTACAGATAACTTGTTAAAATAATTAGATTTCTCTTCTTCAAATATTTCATTCAAGAGCGTTGATGATAACTAAAATCTAGATGGTGGAAGGTAACCGGGTCTTAGCATTTCTATGGCCTTTCGAACCTCTTTATTTTCTATAGCTCTAAAACTGCAATTTGTTGCGTAAACGGCTTTGACTATTTGTCTGTCCAATTCTTTTTTCTTATCTTGTCCAGTTCGCACAACAAAAGAATCCAAATAACCGCTACTTCCACTATTTTTACGTCCACCTACACTTCCCTTTTCACAGTTATCGCTTTTCTGTTTCTTTGCTAACTGGATAATTTCACTCTGGCTAGTTTCAGGCTGTGACTGACAATCACCATGCAGAGTTTCAAGACCACAGCTGATATCACTAGTTTCACTTTTGCAGGTTTCCCAATGACTTTTTAGTCTGTCCACTAGACCTTCCAATTCTTTACCACACTTTTTACATACTGCTCTACAACCTAGTTTGACCACCACTTCCTTTTTATAAAATGCTGCCAAACACTAAATTCCTTTCTGACCCGGCTTGTCATGAGTTGAAATGGTTTGATAGATTAACCCCTAAAGCAAAAATATTACTGATAACTAAAATAGGTCCGTATCGTTTATATAGCCGGGCGTTTTCTGCCAGTTATTACAAGCTTCGATAAAGCGGCAAACTTGCAATACTGCGCAGATGAAATTTTCACGTTAATACAAGTTTCGACAAAGGCGCAAACTTGCAAAAACTACGCGAACGAAATTTGCATGTTAAAACTTCTCCAGTTTTGCTTCGTACTGTACTATTCCTGCCTAAAAATATTTGTTTACTTAACAAAACAAAATATAAGCAGTTAGAAATATTTAAAAATAATAATATTTGTAAAAGCTGGTAAATTTTTTTAAAAAATCAAAAAAATCATGATTTTTATCAACCCTGAATATTTTCACGAACGGTTCTTCTCAGGCAATGATAAAAATCCCCAGCAATAAAAGCGACGTTAGGAAAATTTTCACGAAAATCGTCCATGCACAAACGCTGATTGTATTGCCACTCACCAATTACTCTAACCCCGTTTCGAAAATACGCTTCAACCATGAATTTCTTGTGCTGTTCCGTAAAATCCATTGCGTGAATTATTCAAGAAATTTGATAAATTAGCGATGAATCAAATTACTTGTAACGACTGTTAAAGATGACGGAATAACTGATTGATTGATAATGCTGCCCCAAGTAACAATTTAAATGCCAAAAAGTATTTATAGGGTTTTATCACAGGTTTAAGAAGGTAAATAAACCGAAGTGGGTTTTATTATTTCTTTTGTGCATACCAATTTATCTGCAGATAATATGTACTTGAAAAAAGGCCTTCAAGTTATCTTTAAAGCAAGTGGTTAAATCTTTTTGTTCTTTAAGACCTATTGGTTATATAACCACTTAATTGCTGCATTAATCAAAACCACAATAAACTCATTAAGGTTTATATAGGATTTTAAATCTTTTAAGTTCTGTGGTAGACACCTATAAATCTTTGGGTTTTATGGGAGTTTTAAAATATGGTCTTTAAGTACTCCTTGCGATCAAGCAATAAAACGAATAACTCTTAAGTAGTCTTACCCTCAATATATGTTATCATAAATACTATTTACTTTGGACGATAACTGGTTAAAGGGTCCTTGAAACCTAATAGTTTTTTGGTAGCTTTAGTAAGCTAAGTTAAAACCTTTTGGTTTTTACAAAGCACCTATAAATCCTTTGGTTCCCCCACTTACGCCTTTAAACTTTGACAGAGGGGGCATATAACGCATTTTTGTGATTGCTAATTCTAGTTAGTGTCAGTGCAGTGTGGCGCAAAAAAGCATTTTATGCACTTGCTTAGTAAAAATGTCTACTATTTTGGATAAATACTTAAGGATTAAACTAAGTGGTCATTTTAAAAGAAGATTAAAAGATGATTATAATTTAAACCGTGTAAAAAAATGTCATAGTCAGTTATTAGAGAACAAAAACAAGGACGAACATGTGGAAAAAGAAGAATCTATTTTTATTGAGCCTTGTAGTCATTATGTTATCTAAGTAAATTTGTATTAGAGGTCGTCAGAGACAAATCGTAAGTGTTTTAAAGAAGAGTAGTAAGGCTGGGTAAAGTCTTACAGGTTTTAAAATTGTAATAAAGTGGAGCAATTAGAATTTAACAAAACCTTTTGCTTTATAAAAATAATTCACAAACCCACAAACTCTTAATAGGGCATTCTATTAAAAATATTTAAAGAAAGTTAGGGCACAGTGTTTGGTTATATTTTTATTTATTCTAACTGTTTACATTTAGCCTGCAATTATCAAAAATATGTTAATATGTTATATGAACACCTAAATAGCCCAAAATCATACTGATTAAGCTAAAACTAGGGTTACATTTTTTTTTATTAATTGTAAATTATAATTAATAAGCTAACAAATGAAAGGCGCGTGATTTTTTTAAAAGTTTTTTTATATACTTTATCAATAAAGTGGCCGGGGTTGACGATTTTTTATTACTAGGTTGTTTATTAATATCAAATTATAAAATGTTAGCACATCCAGATATTTCAATCGAGGCAGACATATTTAACTATACATTTTTTGATATTGACAATTTAAGTGCAACAAGTCTTTGACAAAGAATTATTAAAGACCCAATAATAATAAAATTATTCATGATGGTTTCAAATCGCGCATAAAATTTGATTGCAAGTAGGTACTAACGGTTTTAAGAAGGCTTTATAAAATGTTTTGTGGTAGACTTAAAAACATCTTGCAGATTTGGGTTCAAAAGTACTGTTGGCTTTATTGACAGTTTTAAGGAAGATATTTATAACCTTTACAAAAGGTCCTTTTTGGTTTTATGCCGGGTTTATTGGAGCTTTGAAGAGGTTATCTAGTATAATCAGTTTTACGATCAGTTTTATTATATAGACTTAATAACCTCTTGTAGATTGTGATAAAACTTAAAATGTTACTTGGGGCTATTTACTGATACTCAACAGGTATACAAAGCAACTTTGATGATAATAATTTTCGCTCGCACGGTAGAAAAATATGTTTTACACTTACATTTTTTGATTAAACAACAACTCCCTGTGAAGATTCTGCCTACCGGGGTCCTCCCTGACAGGATTAACCGGTTTCCTAGGGGCAATCAGTCCGTCGTCCCTTAACAAAGAGGGCGCTCGCGTCTCCGGTATCATATCGTCCGAATCGTCCCCTAAGGGGTCCTTTGTAGGGGTGGTTGGGGTGTTTGGTAGGGGCGAAGTAGGAGTATTGGGACGTTGTCTGACTGGAAAAAGAAAACAAGTTGAGCTGAGACACCTTGGAAATGTCAGTCAGCATTAAACACTATATAAATACATACATATACTGACCTCTAGGAATTCTAATAAGTAAAACATCTTGCATCGGCATTATTTAATAAGACCCAGATGACAATAATTATTAGTAACTATATTCACACCACTAGGTACTCTATATCTATACAATACAATTTAATTGTGAGAACGAGAAGCTAATTACGCTTTTTTTTTAAATATAATCATATGTTAAATTTGACATAATCACCTGAGATCTCGTCAAAAGGCGTATAATCTCAACTGAAACAAATTAATTATCATTCGTAATTGGGTACCGTATTTTTAAGTTAATTAATAAAAATGTAAATATCGTTATCGCGATTAGGCAACGTACATACATAATATACGTATGTATAGGTACATATATACTTAGTCTACTTCTAGGATTTTTAATTCAAATATGATTTGACGCAATATTTAAACACTAAATACCTTTTTGTTATAACAGTAATAAAACTATTAAAAGCTACACGCACCAACAAAATTAACGTCGCCTAACAAGAAAACTTGGCATATATGTTTATTTCAGGTTTGTAAAGGGTTTTCCAATAAGAACGATATATGATTTTGAAACGATATGGTAACCATGGTAATAAAGTTATACCTGTCACCAGTTGTCAGTTATTGTCAGTAAACTAGAACAATTTATTATGGCTAAATACGCGCTTCAAGAACGTTTGGTTATTATCCAAAAATTTTATGAAAATAGACGATCTTTTGTGAACACTTATCGCGCACTTCGCGAAAACTTTGGTGTGAATAATCGTTCTTCTTTGCTTGCCATTCGTCGCATCGTTGAGAAATTTGAAATTAATTTTACTCTTCACGATGCAAAAACACCAAGAAGACATCGAAACGCAAGAACTGTTGAGAATATTGCTGCTGTAAGAGCTAGTGTTGCAGTGTATCCAAATTTATCAATTCCTCGTCGTGCTCAAGAGTTAAAGATTAAAAAAACGACAACTTGGCGTATTTTGAAAGAAGACTTGAATTTACACCCGTATAAGATTGTTTTGACCCAAGAACTTAAGCCACTGGACCATCGTCGGCGCAGAGAATTTGCTGCTTGGAGTTTAGAACAACTTGAAAGGGATCCTAATTTTGCCAAAAAAATTATATTTTCAGATGAAGCTCATTTTTGGTTAAGTGGATACGTTAACAAGCAAAATTGCCGTTTTTGGTGTGAAAACAATCCACAACAGATTCATGAGAAGCCTTTGTATCCGTATGGTGTGGTTTATGGTATGGTGGCATCATCGGACCATTTTTTTTTCCAAAATGAGGCAGGAGATGCAGTTACAGTGAATGGTTGTTAAGAAATTTTTTGTGGCCAAATATAGATGCACTTGATTTGGAGGATATGTGGTTCCAGCAAGACGGTGCCACATGTCACACTGCTCATGAAACTATCGATATACTGCAAGAAAAGTTTGACGAAAGGATAATTTCAAGGAATGCTACTGTTCAGTGGCCTCCAAGAAGCTGTGATTTAACTCCTTTAGATTACTTCTTTTGGGGCTATTTAAAATCTAAGGTTTATGCAAACAGACCACAAACACTTGATGCATTAAGGTTGAACATTGAACCCTGCATTCGTCAGATCACGCCCGATTTATTGCATCAAGTCATCGAAAATTGGGTTCGTCGAATTCGCTCGTGTACACGAAGTCGCGGAGGACATTTAAACGATGTGTTATTCAAAACATAAATGTTATCAACTATACTTTAAGATAATATAAAAAGTTTTATTGTATCTGAAATAATTTTAATTTTATTTCATTTTGAAATCATATCGTTCTTATTGGAAAACCCTTTAGTTACCCTGTTTAAAAAAAATAGGACTAAAATTCTGTTTAGGTTTCACATGTTTGCGGCAGATAATTATAGGGTGTTTTAAATTATAATGACAATAACGAATATTCTGAGAAAAAGTTTATTTCTCACTGACTGTACACCATAAAAATTTCAAATCCGTATATTTATTTTAAAAACTACGAAAAATATGCGTGCATTAAGTGATTATGAAAAAAATATTAATTATAGTCTATCTTTCAATGATGCAAAGTAATAAATCAACCAAACCATCTTCTCCGTGGGCGTGCAACATTTATTAGGCCTAAATTTTTAAACTTGTGCAGAATTAGCACAAGTATCGACATTAAAATCAAGTTTTGTCTTCAACTATATATATCTTGATATTAAATTTTTTGAGCTTACAATTATGTACAGCCGTACCATTTTAGAAAGCAATTTTATCAAAACTAATTAAAGTCTAGATACTTATTCCGTTTCTGCTCTAATCATTTTATTCCTTTTCTTTGTACCTAATCCTGGCTACCTGTTTGCTAATTCTGTGGTTATTATGCCTTTATGGGTGCCTCTATTGGAATAATACACCTATTTATATCTATACATACCTACCTTGGGTGTTTGTTTCTCAGTGAAACTAGTCAAAGCAGTGTTTTTTTAATTAAATATGGTGAATTTTCAACAATTGCCTAAACGCCCTAGAGTCGGTCCATGTACAGTAAATGAAAAAGAATTATTTCTTAACTGTAACGATTCTATTAAAAGTAAGAATGTGGATTTAACTGTTGACAATGCAGTGCAATTTACAGCAGATATGCTTAACGTTGGGAAAACAACAATATATAAACTTTAAAAAAAAAAATAAAGTGTTGGCGTCAAACCTCTAAAAACTTCTCCAGGACGACCAAAACTTAAGCTGGATGACGTTTTAATGCAGAGAATAAGGCGAAAAGTTCATAGTTTCTTTTTAAATAAAGAAATTCCCACGCTGGACAAAACATTGTCTTCAATCCGAGAAGACCAGTACTACCTATTCATATATAGCAATACGCTTTGGAAATTATTAAAGAAAATGGGTTTTCGGTCGAAAAAACATAATAGGCAATCGATTTTTAGACAGAAGCGATATCGTCTGTTGGAGAAGAAATTACTTAAGAAGCATCCGAAAAGCCAGAGAAGGAAACAAAAAAATATTTTACCTAGACGAAACATGGGTAAATGAAGGTCACAAACAATATTAAAAGTTCAGGAGAATAGGCATGTTTAAGATTTTTAATTTAAAAACTTCCCCAATATACGCTTCTGGTTAATTTTTTCCCAATAACAATGGTAAATCCTCAAATATAACAATAGCTTGCGATCAATCCAGGGTGAGCCTACCTAAAGAATGCTCATTATTTGGATCGTTTAATGTAAACACAATATATTTTAAGGGATGGTGTTTAAATTGTTCATGATATCCCGGTATGCGTTTTGCATATTTAATGAACATTTATTAGTTCGCGCCGTTTAAAGAGACTATAGTACTGTAGTCTAGCCGCTAAAGAACACCAGTACATACTGATGAGGATTCCCAAAAATTCTGTCACAGTCTTAGATACGCCTGCTATTTTTGAGAAACTATACCTACACGACTTCTTGGAAAAAAAGGATATTATAAATTGGCTGTTTGAGAAAAATATTCCCTTTAAAAAAAGAGCTTTTAAAAATAGTGCAAGAAAATAAGTCAAGTTTTAAAAAATGTGTTTTCGACAAAAGGGGCACAAAAATGAAAGGCTATGTAGCGAGAAATAACACTACACTTAGAATAAAAGATGTACGTGAGGTATTGAAATATTTATTAACAATTATTACGAGAGAAGATTGGCAACAGGCATGTAATTAAAGAGGGAAAACATTTAAGACTTTTGGACAACATGGCGGAAGGGACAGTAGACAGTAGTAGTGGTGTCGATGGTGAAGACACCTTTTTAGACCTTAAACTTGTTAACTCTTGTAAATGTGATCTGTACAGTTTTTATATTAAGTCAATCAATAAAATTATTGAATTTATTTTCAGGTTACCGAACTCTCTTATAAATATGAAAGCATTAATTTACTAATTACAATACTTATTATTTAAAACTTAACATATCTACCGATGGTAGATTGTTAAATCTTAATGTCTTTGGTTTCATAAGAAAGCACAAGATTTATCTTCATTATACAGATTATACTTAGCATAGCTAATCTTAAGTCAATTGAGACACAGCAAAAACCATTTAGCAACGTGCAGGTTTCTTTAGGTTAGCTCAGGGTTTTCACTGCCATAAAAATGGAAGAGAACTTTTAAAAGAGATAAGGTCACAATCCAATATTTTATTTACTTTACCTATTAGAGAGAGCTATGACTAACTTTAATAATGCCTTCACAATAAATAAAAGTTTGTTAAAATATGCCCCGCCAGTGACGGCTGGTCAGATGAGGCAACTGAGGCAACACCTCACCACCTCAGCACACAGAAAGTAAAATATTGTATCGTACTTTTCTTTATTAATCAAAATATTATATTAGGTACTTTTTATACTTATAGTTCTTGAAATAGGTATTGATTAAACACGCGATAACATCGAGCGAGAATTATTGTTTGTTTACGTGATTTACCGACGTCTGCGTTTCAACCCCGTTTCCTGGTTTGTGCTACTGTCAAAAGTGACTAAAAACACCATTTAAGTACTGTGCTAAAGAATTATTTATTGTACACTGCAAACTTGTTGTCCCAAATACTATTACTTATATAAATTATGAAGCCTTGCAAAATCCTATTTTACCAAAAACTCGATTCAATTTTGACAAGATATCCTGACAACAAAGAACCCTAGATTTTAACATAAAAAACCCATTAATTAATCATCCAGGTAAAAGAAGAATGTGAAATAAATCTAAGTTAAAGCCTGTCCAGAGATATAAGAAAGTTACACTTTGCCTTTGAATGGGATTATCCAAGGGTGGCCATAAACAAACAATGAATGAATGAATAAATGCAGGTAAATTATGGTCCGTACTTAAAAATGTCTTAAAGTAAACAGCAAATCCGGAAGCCGTAATTTCATTATTAAAGTAATAGTTTGGTGATTTTAAACCGATTTTTACCTGATTCAAAATGAGACAAATTATGTTCTAAAGACTGTTTATATAGCCACTCTAGTTAATTTTAACCTTAGTAATTATTCTTACTTCGTGTGTAATACAGCGTTTGTTTAATCGTGTGTGACTCCTGGAAAATATGTGCGAGCCCAATGTATCTCAGGAGATAACCCCGTCGAAAAGCAGAAAACACTTT
The DNA here is from genome assembly GCA_963920685.1 of Polydrusus tereticollis. Classification (NCBI taxonomy): domain Eukaryota; kingdom Metazoa; phylum Arthropoda; class Insecta; order Coleoptera; family Curculionidae; genus Polydrusus; species Polydrusus tereticollis. The sequence continues at coordinate 143,768,585 of OY987328.1, forward strand.
TCTGTGGAAACTAAGGAAGTTATAAACAATGTTTATTCAACTCTCATTGAACGTGCGGTCAGCAAGCAAGCAGCGTTAGAAGAAACGGCCATATTAACAAAAATTCCAACATCAACTGTATGGAAAATTGTGAATAATCCCATTTTAGCGAGAAAAACAGAACCGATACTAGCATTTTTTCGAAGGTAGATGGAAGTGATCAAGATATAATACGGCGTAAAATTTACAAGTTATACGAGGAACAAAGCCTGCCTACATTAGATAATTTAATTCAGAGGCTTGAAAAAGATTAAACCGGCGTTAAATGTGGCAGAACAACGTTATGAAAGTGTATCCAACATTTGGGTTTTAGATTTAAAAAAATTAACAAAAGACAAGTTTTAATGGAATCCAGTAGAATTCGGGAATGGCGATCCGAATATCTACAAAAAATTAGGATTTACAGAGATCAGCAAAGGCCGATTATTTACTTGGATGAAACCTGGTTCGACACATATGATACCCCTGAAAAAGGTTGGGTTGACTGAAGCGGCAAGTGTAAAACAAGCCGCTATTAAAAAGAGGTAAACAAATTACGATTTTGCATGTTGGATCTAAAGACGGATGGATTCCAAATGAACTTTCTGTCTGCAAAAAAGATTAAAGATTCTTCTCTGGATTACCATGAGGACACCACTGCTGATTTATTTGTAGATTGGTTTAAAAACAAGCTAATTCCAAATATACCTTCGAATCGCGTAATTGTAATGGACAATGCAAGCTACCATAGTAGGCAGTTGACCAAGACTCCCTCTTCAAATGGCACAAAAACAACAATCCAAAACTACATGTATGATAATGACATTTATATTTAGGAAGATTACACCAAAAGGCAATTATTGGGGTTTTACAAAGTTTAAAACTACAAAAGGGATACGTCTGTGATAATTATGCAAAAAATCTAGGGCATACAGTTTTAAGGCTTCCACCATACCATTGTATATTTAATCCCATCGAACATGTTTGGCACCAACTGAAATCTGCCATTCGTCGTAACAATATTTGCCCTACTATTAACTCCAGTGTACTTGAGCTTATAGAAACTGAAGTTTTTAACATCCCATCACAAAGTTGGGCGAATTCTGTTACACATGTTGAATAAGTGGAAAAATCCTATATCCATATAAACAATATAGCACAAATAATAATTAGAACAGATGATGATAGCGATGGCGATATTTATATATTAAGTTAATAATTATTATAAGTACCGAATAGTTTGTATATTTTTGTAATCAATCAATATAATTTTTAATAATAAAATAACTTGTAATTTCACATTTAAACATAAAAAATAAAATATTATTTAATGTATTACTTATTTTTATTAAAAAGCATGATTAAATTATAAGCAAAATACGGACCTGTTCGGCCATATTTCAATTTCTGGCCCGAGTCTTTCCTAATAGGGATCAGTTAGTCACTTTCTTATATCTCTGAACAAACTTTACATTTTTTAAATTTGCGATATTCTTATTCCAGATTTTTATTTAGTTAACTATTTAAAATGTACCACTACATAGGTACTAATTTTCGATAAAGAAATTATTCCTAATTTATATGGTATGGAATTATCTGAGAAGATTATTTAGTTTACAAATTTTTCTATAGAAAAAAAATTAGACTTAAGTTTTATATTAATTCATAAGGTCTGTTCCAACCATGAATCCCTGACAGTTTCAAACTGTCAAATGCAATAAACCAGTTGTAGGACTTAACCAGGTATCCTGGGGTCTACATGCCATTCCATATGTATACATACCTATTATACCGGGTGACCGGATGAGATCATTTTCCGGCTGCCATTTCTTTAGATTTTAAATGAACAAGATAAAACTTGGCAGGAGGCATAGGCTAATAAAAAGACAATTTTTAAGGTACTTGTCAAATTTTAGTAACTTCCGGTTTAGCCGGAAGTAACCTCAACTTTGGATTTTCAAATGGGACACCCCCGACACCCCGTATATTTTTAGATTTTTGGAATCTAGAAGTTATTTTACGCACACTGTGCTAATTTTATGAATTTTTGTGTCAATTTAACATTTTTAAAATTGATTTTATTTTTCATCCAGAGATGTACACAAATACCTACACAATTTCTATTATTGCATTGATAATTCATAATATCTGTGGGCTAATAAAATAGCTCTAAACAGCAAAAGTTAAAATATTCCATCAAAAGTTTGAGAAGACACCAGTTGCTTCAACCTTATTTCCCCCACATATGCCACCAAATTACACGCTGGAAATATTTAATCAATTGACCCTAAAACAACCACACACAAATTCTTCATTGCCCAAAATAATTGATTGATTATCCTATGTAAACGATTTAAATCTATCTCGCACCTGGAGGTCTTCTTCGTGGATTTTCACTCTCGAGATCGGCCGCACGTTTAACGTTCGACTCGATTAGGTCGAAAACGCGAACTGACTACGGTGATCGGTGAATTCCGAATCGCCCACGTGTCCGCGGCATCGTCTCCGTAGAGCTGGTGCATCAGCCAGTTGCACTAGGTCAAGTATGCAAGAATTTTAGGTATTTTTATGTCATCGAATAATATGTAGTGTAACCTAGGGCATTAGAAAAGGATGGCTTACAGCGAGCGGTGCGTGTGTAAAGTAAAAGCGATTGAATCGTTGGAGATTATATTCATTGGGGGACACGACAGGACAAGGGCGTATTTGGAAAGAGGGAGTAAATAGGTTAATAAGGAGAGGTGAAAAGCCCGCTGCAGGCGAAACGCGTCGAAGCCAAACATTTTTTTTTTATTTCACTTGACTTTTCACCTGTTTCTTCTCAGCTACGGTCAACCTTTTCAAAAGTTCTTTAGTGCGGTAAACGTCGATTTAAAAATGTATCAGAATTAATTCTTCTCGATTCCACACAATTGCCGAGTGCCTTTCCAAAAATTAGATGCATATCAGCATGCATTCACTATAGGAATAATCCTTCATTACTTAATAAGTCTTGTACTTAATCAATCAGACAATTTACAAAAGTGTTGTCAATAACACATTGTTAACGGTTTCCCCAAATAATATCAGTATTTAGAATATCCTATATCCGTACATAATAGAGGCAAAGATTAAAATACAGGGTGTCCGGAAAATACGTGTACAACGTTTGACGGCAGACTCCTGACGTCAAAATAGGTCGATCTAAGCCGACTTAGTTATATCCAAAATTGTCTCGTTTAGCCGGTAAAGAGCGTCAAAAATTTGTAAACATATTGGTTTTTCGTTTTTCCTAAATTACGTGAAAACCTGCTAGTCGATTTTAATGATTTTTAGTATGTAGACTAATACTATAGAATGACGTTTTCTAGTAGTATAGTCACCGGCTGTAAATAAGTGTAAGTGTTATAAAAGTGATATAATACGTCAACATTTCTCCTGATTTTTTATATCAACGGCGTTATGACAACCCAGATATTTTTGTCGAGTGACTGGATATATTTGGAAGCTATTTTACCCCTTCAAAATTTTTCGTTGGATGAGCTGTTTTGCCAGAAAAAAAAAAATATTTACAATTACCTGCATACATCAATTATTAACAGTAATAATAAAACAAGGTACAACAGAGTCGGAAGTATGTATTAAAAATATTGTAAGAAACTAAGTAAAACGGAAACATTACTTAAGCAAACGTGTAAAATGGCCGCCATCTTGCTGAATACACTTATTAACACTCCTTAAAAAATGATATTGGAGCCTATTTAATGTCTCGGGGTTATTAAAATGGTTGCCTGCATTTAAAATCCGCGTCAATAAATCATGCCGTGTTTACCGGAGTCTTGTAAACTTCTGTTTTAATAGCGGTGGTGCATCATTGCCCCTTCCAATCCATCGGTTGGGATATTAATGGTGTAAGTATTGCCAAACGGCAACGAAAAATGGGGCGGGGCACCATCATGCATATACCACAGCTTATAAACTTGTGCATATACCACATTTCCCTCCGAAGCAAAAGGGGCAAATTTTCCAGAATAATTGGTAATGTGTCTTGCAAAAAATTTAAATAAATATTTCCATCTAACCTGTCTGGAATAACAATAGGACCAATAAGGTAGCGATCAATAATACCTGCCCAAATATTTAATTTAAATTAATGCTGATGATGTGCAACTTTAATGGCATGTGGATTTTCATCGGAATAAATATGTTCGTTGTGCAGATTGGTTACTCCAGATCTTGTAAAGCAAGCCTCGTCAGTAAACAATATTTTTCTACAAAAATTTGGATCACGGATTCTTTTGTTTCTAATAAATTGTCAAAATGTAAGCCGCATGGGGGGATCAGTCGGTAAAAGTTGTAAACCAAATAATGTAATTCCATGTAAACCCTAACACTCCCATTTCCTTGACAAAGCCCGTATACCAGGAGCATGTCAACCTTCTCAGAGTTCGTATAATTTTCCATGTTTAATAGTAAAATGAACTTGTAATTCAAGAATGTTGATCGTATACTTTAGTCAAATTCATATATTATAGACTGGTGACAATTTGTCAATAATTGTCAAATTACTAGATGCCATAGGCACAAGGTCACTAAAAAAATTATTGTTACAGGTAATTCGATTTTAATTTTATTACTAATGTTAATAGCTGATGTATGCAGGTAATTGTAAATATTTTTTTTTCTGGCAAAACAGCTCATCCAACGAAAAATATTGAAGAGGTAAAATAGCTTTCAAATACATCCAGTCACTCGACAAAAATATCTGGGTTGTCATAACGCCGTTGATATAAAAAATCAGGAGAAATGTTGACGTAATATATCACTTTTATAACACTTCCACTTATTTACAGCCGGTGACTATACTACTAGAAAACGTCATTTTATAGTATTAGTCTACATATAAAGAACTACGGATGTACAGAATATCTACCTGATCAGCATAAATAAGTACCTATGAAAATTAAAAAATAATCAAAAATACAAAAAAAAATACAAGCAAAAATAGAGATAAGATGAGGATGAAAATTAAAAAAGAAAGATAAATAAAAAATAAAAGGAAAAAAAGAAGAAATAAAGGAAAAAAAAAGAAAAAAATATTTTAAAACAAATATATTTACCTAGATTAAGCAAAAAATAAGAAATTGTTCTTAGATAAGCTTAAAAAAATGTATATATTGTAAAAGGACACAGCAAGTAAACCTCGCGTCGCTTAAAATGATTACCTAATATGGTATTAAATAATAATAATTAATAATCGAAACGACCTTGTACCTTTTAGAGGAGTGACCAGAGTATTTTAAAATCAGTTTTCAGCTCTGGAAAATGACACCTGTCAAAATTTTGGCCCAACGAATATAGTGGTAAATCCGTTCGTGGCGATATAAAACATCTACTGTAGTATAGTTTTATGAGTCTTTATGGCCCTACATAAAATATTAAAATTTCATTAAATTATACATGTCGGTTCAAAAGTTAGGACCGAAAAGGTAAGTCGGTAAGTCGCTGGATACCCCTTTGAAACTCTGTATCTGCGTTGAGGGGCCCTTTAGGATTTCTTTTCTATGACAAATAAGGGTTATGTTGACCTCCCCTATAGACTATTTAAGAACATATGATTTTGACAAGAAGTATAACCTAAACTTGTCACTTTGCCCCCCAGCAAATATGGCCGTTGTCAAATATGTAACGGTAATTTCATGGCTTTGACATAAACTTTAACCTAAATTTGCCAAATTTGCCCCCCAGCGACGTCATCCTTAGGCAATCCAACGATGTGTCAAATTACAATTTGCCTGCCACGGCCATATTGAATTCGTTCCACAGAACTCAAAAACATTCAACGAACAATTCAGTATGGCCGTTGAAGGTAAATATACATGGAGCCAATGCTTAGTTTACAGTCCTGTCCTGTGCTGTGAATAGATATACACTTGCCATTGTTATTGTTAACATCTCCAATAGCATTATCAACTTTAAGTATTATTAAATATAAATAACAGAAAAAAAACACATATTGAACAATAATAACTTAATAAAGTACACAAAACCAAAATCGCGGTTTACACGTCAAACTGACATGCACGCAAAAATAAAGGTTAGTTTTTCTGACGTTTGCCGTCGACGGCCATATTGGAAGCACTTTGTGACTTCAATATGGCCGTGGCAGGCAAACATAACCTGATTTGGATTGCCTAATACGCTCCCGAGAGTATGCCATATACTTACCAAACACCTTGTATATCTGACTCTTTAAACGTCAATTTGTTTGAAAAAAACTGTAGCCTGGTATTTTTAGAATTAATATCTAAGTTGGTTACTGTCTTGGTTAATTTATCAATTATTCGGGTCTGACATCTAGTGGATAATCTTAGTACAGGTAAGTAATTAGCTTATTAGAAAATAATAAAATTTTGTGGGCGGGTCCATCATACAAGGACCTTTAAAAAAGTCTAATACAGTTTTAATGTAAATTTAATAGGGGATTAAGGGTGGCAAAATTTACATGGGATTTCATATGGCCAGTCTGGCGGTGCACCACCTCAACGATGATAGAGCACTCTCGTCGTTGCACCACCAGGTATATACTTTTTTGCTAAATGCACCGACTACGGATATATTTAGCCATCATAATATATTTTTAACACACTACAGAAACCACAAAACTTTGGAACACATGTTGCCAAAGTAATTTTTCAACACACCCGCAAATTATTTATTTGTAAAACTCCATTATGATAAATCAAGTGTTTCCTTTTAAAGTCTGACCTTCCTCCAGAAAAAAAGAGGCTATTGGCGATCTATTTCTAGAAGAAGGCCAGCACGCAACACACATTAGAAAAATGCAAAGGTTAGGAAAAACCGATGTATAAAACATATTTACCAATTAGGCAAAGTCCAAGACAAATGATCGATGTAAGGGTGTGGTGTGGCGTCGGAACATAAAAAACGCATTACCGTGTAAAGTCGGTGTAAATTAAACTGACACATTTTTTCCATGTACTATACCGGGTGTTGCATCGTCGAGCGGGACATAGGAAATCCCATGTAATTTTAAATGGGGTCAATTATTGGCTTCCCTAATTATTCTAGAGAAAAATTCTATTTAGGTTTATTAAAGAGCACTAAAACCCACATTCAAAAGAATAACTTTAGATATTTTTGATGAGCCCGTTTACGGGTTATCGCCGATTTCTTTTTAACTATTTCTCCTTTTTACGGCCCCGTATTTGCGGGCACCAGTCAAGGTAAAAGATGACTGTCAAATAAAGTTGTCATTTTGAGGAATATTTGAACATCTTCTTAAATCCTAAAGTTCTAACAATTTAATAGTACCTACCTATTAATTAGTAAAATATTGAAACATGTAAAATGTCATAATTAACCTTGTAATTGGATACTTTATTTTAGTTTTATTCAGATTAATTTGTACTCATAAATACACCTTTAATATTTTCGATGTACGAGTTTTTATAACAATAAAGCACACATTTCAAAATGACAACTTTATTTGACTGGTGCCCGCAAATACGGGGCCATAAAAAGGAGAAATAGTTAAAAAGAAATTGGCGATAACCCGTAAACGGGCTCATCAAAAATATCTAAAGTTATTCTTTTGAATGTGGGTTTTAGTGCTCTTTAATAAACCTAAATAGAATTTTTCTCTAAAATAATTAGGGAAGCCAATAATTGACCCCATTTAAAATTACATGGGATTTCCTATGTCCCGCTCGACGATGCAACACCCGGTATACGAAAAAAGGACTAGAAACTGATGCTTTCATACTTCGAGAATGTAAGCATTTCTTTATATCTCACCTGGCAGCAGGAGAGTAATTTCTAAGAGCCATACTTTTTTACTATACTAGTAAATTTTACACCTTCCTGTAAAACGCCGTTGCCAAAAATCTTCTTATTAACTGTCTATAAATAGTATGTCTATAAGTAAATATTCCAAACCGTCCAATGCATTATCACGTTGATAATTATTCTGCCATTTTGATTACACTAAGAAAATTGTATCGTATATAATAATTTTAAAAAATATATTAAGTTACATATGATTTATAGCTAAATATATGATACTGTCTGATTAGAAGTAAAAAAATATATATTAAGCCTTTTTCCTGGTAATATATTTAAAACTATAACATTCGGTATGTGTTTGTTTCATATACCATATTTTCATTTTGAATCAGGTAAAAATCGGTTTAAAATCACCAAACTATTACTTTAATAATGAAATTACCTCTTCCGGATTTGCAGTTTACTTTAAGACATTTTTAAGTATTGTTTGTTTATGGCCACCCTTGGATAATCCCATTGAAAGGGAAAGTATAACTTTCTTATATCGCTGGACAGGCTTTACCTATTTTAATTCTTGTTTGCTACCTGTTTCATAGACTTCTCAACATAGCCTTCTGCAGTAGAAGCAGCCCCATAACACTTTAACATTTGCATATCTGCACCGCCATCAACCAGCATAGTAGTAGAATTTTGTACAATATCAAATATTACTCCTAATATATTGCAAATCATCCGTTTGCAACATTTTTCACGAAGAGCTTTATCCGTATCACTTTACGCCTGTGGAGAATCTGCTAGAACGTGATCTTCCACTTTCTAGAAACTCAGTTACCCGATTATTTAGATGACCTTCCTCTACAACTAAGGCAAAACTTGTTGTTCATGCAAGATGGAGCTCCGCCACACTTCTCTAGGCCTGTCAGAGACTAGCTAAATATACTCAATTTCATGACCGCTGGATAGGTCATGGGAGCCAGATGCCTTGGCCGACCCAAAGCCCCGATCTCAATCCACTTGAGTTTTGTGTATGAGGATATGTGCTGGTGTATAAAGAGTCAGTAAATACTCGAGAGAATAGACAATGTTATGGGGTCACTTCGAAACGAACAAATTTATATTTAAAGTTAGGCGGTCATCCAGGAAACGGGTACTCAAATGTATTCAAGTCAATGGAATCCACTTTTAATAATTATTGTCAAAGACATATTTTTATATTAAATATTTCTGTTGTTTTTATGAATAAAATAAAATATGTATAAGTAAAAAAAAATCTCAGCTAGAGCATTGAACAATTTAAATGTTAAAATCTTTTTTACCTAATAAAGATAGAGAAATTAATTTTTTCGTTCAGACTGAAGCGCGAGTGGTATTTGTTAAAAAAAGTCATTCTAAGCACTCTTTATCTTTGGATAAGCATGGCTCACCTAAATTTTGGTTGTGATTACATAGTTATCTTTACAATATTACTTAACATTATTTAATTTGTGACTTTATTCCATCAAGCTTAAAATAAAATAAATAAAGAAAAAAAATTACGGCATTTTACAACATAATTCCAATATTGTCATGGTAAGTGTTTTCCTATCAGTAGGTGTGGCAAATATTGCGCGGATTGTTCATCAATAAAGCGATACATCAAGATTGGGCAAAATTTGATAAATAAAAAAAATGATTGCCAACATTTATTTTATTATGTTTCAATTTAAAAGTTTTTTTTTACTTTTTTGTAATTACAGGTTCCAATAATCCAGAAATATCTTACCAACCAAACCTGACCTAACCTACTCGATAACTCTGTACAGCTTTATAAACCCTACGAAGCTGTACAGTGTCAAATTCACAAGTGCTTTTATTATTGAAATTATGTATGTTAATTGATCGCAAACGAGTAAGCAGTGGCTGCATTACTATACAAGTGTTACAACGGATATGATTGTTCATTATAAAGAGTATTAATAAATTTAGCTACAAGAAGTAACAGTAAAGTTTTTAACAATAGCCATTTTCTTCGTCCTGTCATACTTCGGGAATGTGTGCAAAATGTTGTTCGGGACCATTTTCTTCACTTAGTGCATATTTTGAATTAATTCTTTTGTGATATATAGACAACGCCACGACAAGACAACACTGGACAATAAAAATGAATCTCTTATGTTAAGTAAATCTAATATTTATTTTCCTTTCTTTTAGCAAAATCTCCACGTTAAGAATTAGAGGAATTTTATACGCTTTATTTAATACAGCAACAGCTGACAACAACCATTGTATATTGTTACCGTTTAGAAAGCGAAGAGAATATTAGTAAAACATTTACGGAAAAAATCAACATACTAAACGATATTATAGCAATACCTCTTACAGTCTACATTTTGATTTATAATACATTGACACAATTAGTAATTTAATTAATAAATCATTAATTAACCATTACTAGTCTAATATCAACTGCATAAAGAATTGTCGAAAGTAAAGAATCTGTTAAGTACTGGGTAGTATAGTAAATTATTTATTTCCGGAACGAAACCCATATTTCATTTGGGTACGGGTCCCTGCCTTCCAATTTCCAAAAATGTGCTAGTGAATTTTGTTGACGACTGTAAAAAATTAATTTCTATTGAAACGAATAAATCTGTATTTCAGTATTTCATTAATTTCTATTGTTTGTATTATATCTCAAAATACTATTATTATAATAATTGATTCTTACTTTCATTTGATTTAATTTAAAATAAAAATAAATCAATATGTAGGTAGCTATATTTTCAAGCCCACCCTGCACCCATTGATTGCGGTTTGAAGATGTTGGGACCTACACAATGGGTTTTTGGTATTCGATGTATTGCAGTAAAAGTCAAACGATATAATGTAAACTTTACTATACGACGATAAGCAAATGAAAAAGAAACAAATTAAAATATTAATACAGTATGTGGTATAAATATACAGGGTGTCTCTAAAAGGTCTGTACAGAATCTGAGCACATATTCCTGAGGCCAAAATAAGGCGATTTAAAGCAACTTACCTTAGTCCGAAATTGCTCCGTTTCCGAGATACAGGGTGGTAAAGTTAAAAAATAAAAATAGAATTTTTTAAAATGAATGAAAATTTTTTAACGTATTACTTTAAAACTTGGTACCCGGGGGTTTTTTGGGATGCGAAACCCGAATACGGACACCTTTTCACTGTGGCCGATGGAGGGCGCTTCACAATGCACTTTTTATGGTTTAGAATGGCCATAACTTTTTTATCAGTGTAGTTTTTCCTTTTTTTGTTAAGGAACTAATTTTTTGTACATTTTGAAACAGAGATATTTCGGTTTTTAGTGTTCGATGCCGCACCGGAATATTTAAATTATTCTGAATAAAAAATGAGGCTGAAATGAGGTCAGTAAATTAGCAGTGGAAAATGTATTTTTTTTAGATACTTTTTTGGAGTGTCACATCCAAAAAACCTCTGATTTTTTACCTGTTTGATGAACACCTTTAATTTTTTTTTTGCAACAGACTATTTAAATGTAAACATTTTTCGTATTTTAAGAATTTTCGCTATCAGTCTATGTTGTTTACAGTAAGTGTTTCAGTAAGAATTTGCCAATGTGACAATACATAAGGTGTTTGAAACATGTTAGTTAAATTTTAAATTGACTGTAAAGATGGCTGAAGGATACAGTTCTGCAGAAATGACGGATATGCTATTGGTTTTTGGGTATTGTGAAGGAAATGGCCGCGAAAGTGTTAGGGTATACAGGGAAAGATATCCAAATCGGCGCATACCAAACCATCAAACATTTGCTGCTATTGAGAGACGCCTTCGCAAAACCGGTAGCTTCACTTCTTTAACTGCCAATTATGGACGGCAACGTGCAATAAGGACTCCTGCGGTTGAGGAACAGATTTTGGGAAGAATTGCTGAAGATCCAAAATTAAGCACCAGACGCTTAGGTTTAGAGGTAGGAGTATCCAAGGATGTAGTTCATAGAACATTAAAAGAACAGCAGCTTCATCCATACCATATCCAAAAGGTACAAGACCTTTTGGCTCCGGATCTCGATCAACGATTGGACTTCTGTCGATTCATTACCGAACAAAGACAACAGGATGTGAATTTTGCTAAGCACATTTTATTTACTGACGAAGCATGTTTTACAAGAAGTGGTGTAACCAACTTACATAACGAACATGTTTATGCTGATGAAAACTCGCATGCCACGAAAGTAACTCATTATTAACATGAGTTTAGAATTAATGTGTGGGCAGGAATCATTGGCAATTTCATTGTTGGTCCTATCATTTTACCGCCACGACTAAATGGTGTGGATTATTTAGAACATTTACAAAATACGCTGCCAGACTTATTAAAAGATTTGCCATTACAACTTCGACGAGATATGTGGTTTATGCATGACGGTGCTCCACCACATTTTAGTTTAAATGTCCGCAATTATTTGCATCGACAGTATCCAAACAGATGGATTAGTAGAGGAAATGACGCTCCTGTAGAGTGGCCGCCACGCTCACCGGATATGACTCCGTTGAATTATTTTTTATAGGGGTCTTTAAAAACGATGGTATACTCCAGACCGATTAATAATGAAGAGAAATTGTGGGGAAGAATTCAAAATGCAATCAACATATTAAAGAACGATGCGGAATTGATGCAAAGAGTAAATTTAAACTTTTTACGACGTATTATTCTTTGTACTTATGTTAACGGAGTTCATTTTGAACAATTACTAAAAGTTTATGCTAATTAAATTTACTTATAAAATAATATTGTTCCTCATTTAACTAAAAAAAAATCCATACTACAATTCTTCCTGCAAAACTTGGTAACTAACCCAAGTGAAACATTTTTTTCTGCCGAAAATTTACTAATAGCGGGATTTTTTATTCAAAATAATTCAAATATTCCGGTGCGGCATCGAACACTAAAAATCGAAATATCTCAAAAACGGCTTACTTTAGCGGATTTTCACAAAAGTACCTTTTTTGTTTGAAAATGTTCAAAAAATGAGTTCCTTATTCCATATTTACTTATAAAATAACATTGTTCCTCATTTAAATAAAAAAAAATCCATACTCAAATTCTTCCTGCAAAACTTGCTGTAACTAACCCAAGTGAAACATTTTTTTCTGCCGAAAATTTACTAATAGCGGAATTTTTTATTCAAAATAATTCAAATATTCCGGTGCGGCATCGAACACTAAAAATCGAAATATCTCAAAAACGGCTTACTTTAGCGGATTTTCACAAGAGTACCTTTTTTGTTTCAAAATGTTCAAAAAATTAGTTCCTTGGCAAAAAAAGGAAAAAACTACACTGATAAAAAACTCATGGCCATTCTAAATCATAAGAAGTGCATTGTGAAGCGCCCTCTAACGGCCACAGTGAAAAGGTGTCCGTATTCGGGTTTTGCATCCCAAAAAAACCTCGGGTACCAAGTTTTAAAGTAATACGTTAAAAAATGTTCATTCATTTTAGAAAATTCGATTTTTATTTTTTAACTGTACCACCCTGTATCTCGGAAACGGAGCAATTTCGGACTAAGGTAAGTTGCTTTAAATCGCCTTATTTTGGCCTAAGGAATATGTGCTCAGATTTTGTACAGACCTCTTAGAGACACCCTGTAGAGTCTCGTTATTAAATGCTGTGCTAATTGATCACAAGCCCGTGAAGTAACGGGCTCTTTACTACACTAAAAACCGATAAGTAACTAAAAAGTTGCAGCAAAAATAAATATCCCTGCCTTGACGGTATAAGTGTGTTAGATAACTCTAAATCCTTTCAGTATCGAACGTCCTGTTATATTGCTTCTAAAATTAGGGTTTCCCTATTGTTCTCATTAATCTTAAAATGTTTTTAAAGGTTCCGCTTTATAGCGCTAGTTTGACCTTTCCCAGTAATCTAATAAACTTTATATAGGATTAGCTTTTAAATCATGAGGCCTCGTAAAAATAGTATAGAATGATTGCGATCTTGTGTAACAGTAACACTATCCATAAAATGGCTTATCCAATTAAATATTAATTTAATTTAAAGCTTTTTATTGTTAAATTGAAACTTCGTTTCAGTAGCGGTTCGTGAACTCTATTAGTGGATTGACCACGCCCAAATTGCACCTAACCCTACTCTGGAGGCTAAGTACGAAAAAGTTTTAGGTTCTGCAGCCCTTACACGGGGGCCGCCACTGGTTTGTTTTAATTATATCCAATTTAGCGACCGGTATTCTGAACTACGCCACTGTCAACTACTAAGATTTAACCTCATTTTTTAGGATCAGGTTAGTTCAATATTAATTGAATTAGTGATTATTAAAAGGAACTAACTCCATAAAACTAAAATATTCGCTATTGTCGGGAAAGGGACTATAGTCTATTTCAGAAAGGTGTAGAGTAATAAAATGGGAAATTCCGTCCAGTTTGGCTCAATTTCGGTGTCGGCCATAGGCCATAGGCGCAAGTAATTGCGTAAGAGGATTAGGAAAGGTATGTTTTCTGGCCTGAAGTGTGAAAATCGAAATATTGTGTAGGGATTCGTTAGGTAGTAGATTATAAAGTTACGTTTTGCGTTTAACAGGTACCATTTAACAGGTACCGAGTTTGGCTCTGGCCTCTTTGGCTGGATCATATAAATAGGTGGTAATTTGGAATAAACTTCATATATCGTGTGTGTGTATGACCTTAATAAGTATATTTGTTTAGTTTAACGCATCAGTATTTGCTGTTAAGCCGTATATAGTGTTCACAGTATTACAAGATTAGTAATAAAATGGCGACATTCACACCAACACAAAGATGTTCCAATAATTCTCCACTATCAGTGAGTGAAAAAGTTATTATTTTAAATGTACACGATTGAATAAAATACGATTATCCGAATTTTACTGTACAAGAAACTGTCGACCGATGTTCCCGAATGACTGGAATTGAAAAGTCCACCGTTTTTAAATTATTGCGGGAGAGAAGGACAGCAGGTCAAGTGGAACCTCCCAAGAAAAGTCCAGGCAGACAAGTAAAAGTCCTTGATGAAGACACCAAAAGTGTAGTTCGAAGAAAAGTTCACTCTTTTTATTTTAAAAAAGAAATACCCACCCTAGATAAGATTCTAATGGAGCTTGGCCAGGATGACAGTATTCCGTTTATAACTAGAAAACTTTTATGGACCACTTTAAAAAATATGGATTTTGTCTGGGAAAAGCATAACCGTAAATCACTTTTACTGGAAAGCGATGAAATTGTTTGCTGGCGACGAAAATACTTGAGAGGTATAAAGCAGTACAGAAGAGAGCAGAAGAAAATCTTTTATCTTGATGAGACGTGGATTAATGAAGGTTATATAGTAGATACCAAAATTGTGGCAAGACAAAAATATAACCAGTGCTCGCCAAACTTTCATGAAAGGCCTGTCAACGGGTATTAGGATGCCTTCAGGAAAAGGGAAGAGACTAATAATCGTCCATATTGGAAGCGAAGAGGGATTTTTAAAAGAAGGTTTGCTAACCTTCCAGTCGTTCAATACGGGAGATTACCACGAGGACATGAATTCGAATGTTTTTGAGGACTATTTGAAGATAACTTGATAAAGAAGAAACTATTAGCTATAGCAAATTTACACAAACATCGTTTTATGAAATATGCCGTGGAAGATATAGCAGAAAAACATAGTGTTACTGCGCTGCGCATACCGCCATATCATTGCTAACTAAATCCTATAGAACTTATATGGGCGCAAGTGAAAGGATTTGTAGCAAGACACAACACGACATTCAAAATGAAAGACGTTAAGCTACTGTTTGAATAAGCCATTAAGGAAGTGACACCAGAGAACTGGCGAGAAGCAGTCCATCCATTAAAGAAGAGGAGAAAATGTGGGATCTTGACCACCTGATCGATCGGACCGTCGACCCGTTAATTATAACGTCAGGAGGAGATGACAGTTCCTCAGATAACGAAGAATATTATGATTTTTTATAATTTAATTTCTGTATAATGTATTTTCTGTATTTTGTATTTTTTTTATAATGTTTAATAAAAAATAAGTGTACCTAATACTATGTACATAATGCCTAAATTTTATTCTGTTAAAATAAAATTCTTTCCTTTTTACGAGTATAATTTAATTTATTATAATTTTTACGAGTATAATTTAATTTCTGTATAATGTATTTTTTTTTAAATGTTTAATAAGAAATAAGTGTAGCTAATACTATGTACATAATGCTTAATTTTTATTCTGTTGAAAATAAAATTCTTTCCTTTTTACGAGTATATTTTAATTTATTATAATTTTTACGAGTATAATTTAATTTCTGTATAATGTATTTTTTTAAAAATGTTTAATAATGAATAAGTGTAGCTAATACTATGTACATAGTGCCTAATTTTCATTCTGTTAAAATAAAATTCTTTGCTTTTTACGAATATCCTACCGGCACGCCTTTGTCACACCATCTTCAGTGTTTGTGAATGGATAACAATAGGCAAAACCCATAAATTGACCCAAACCCGGGTGGTACTACCTGCACTTAATGAAAAGAAAGAATTTTGCAATGAAATCAATGCCAAATTATGAAAGTGGGTTAAATATTCGTTGGGTCACTCTGTAGCCCCTTTGCATACCTAATGAGCTTTTATTACTCTACACCTTTCTAAAATAGACTATAACTGCGGAGCTGAGTTCCTACATCGTTCAACTCTACAATTTTAAAGGCCATAGTTAATGTGAGTAAGTTCCTTTCTTCACCAATCCATCGGCAATGCTGAAAAATATCATTTCACGTGTAAAAGTCAAATCGTAAATTTTTGGAGTTAGTTTCTTTTATTATTCACCAATTCAATTATTTCACAAAATAACTGAATACCAGCAAAAAAAAAACAGACACTGTATATGAACAAGAACATCGTGTTTAAAAGTCAAAGTTAAAAGTCAACAATGCCAACAAAACAGAAAACATTACAATGAACGTATCACTATCTAAAGGTAATTCCCTTCAGTAATTTCCAAAATAGCCGTCAGGATGTAATAAGGTTGTTACGTCAAGTGTAAACCGTAAATTGCACTCGGAACTACACGACACGGAAAATTAAATTTTTAAAATCCGATAATGTCAAAATTGAAATTAAACTCACCGAGGCGCCAGCAAAAAAGAAGATTACCTTTTCGCGGAAATATAATAATTGAGTAGATATTTTTTTATCTATTTTATTGACAATATGTATACGAAATTCTAATTAATTATGTCAAAAATGGTATCAGGCATAAAGAGATATTAGTGACGAAAATAGAAACCTTGTTTTAATACTATATTTTATTTTTTTTTGCGGAGCATTTCAGTCTAACTTACCTAGAATTTCCTTATTTTCTAATTTTAGTTTAAGCTCTTCTATTGTACTGTTTCTTATGAGCGGTTGTTCACCATTTGTAAAATCCTGAAAGCAAAAAAAAATTGTCTAAGAAACCCAAAACACTTAAATAAAAATAGAAAATATAGAGGTTGTATTTTTTAGTATGGGCACATGTTGGGGATCCGAGATCCAAATCTATCTGGCCTTAACTACCTATATCAGAGAAATTTTCCTACATGTAATATTTTTCTCTGAACTGGGTTACAAATCAATGGCCAGTCCCAATTTAACTTGAACATAAATCCTATTTTTACGAGAGATAGATAACAGTATCTCCACTTTATTTTTGAATGGAATAGTTTATAAGCAAATTTACATTTCTTAGTAATTTATAAATATTTAATTTGTGGTCCAAGATTAAATTTATCTCACTGATATCATGTAAAGAAATACAGTTTAGATTTTCATAAAAACTTTTGGTAATTTTTAGCAGTACTCAAGGTATTAAAACAAGAAATTTAGTAAAATTCTTACCGGATCATCTTTTAATTGATTGATAATGAAATGATTACCCACATATACAATGTATCTACAGCGAAATAGGCGCGGGAGAAGACCAGGAGAAATAATTATAATATTGTACCTACGTACGTATAAATACTATCCAACGCTTTTAATTATAGTCATGATTATGACATAGTACTATATTAATAAGAATTTAGTATCACAAGCAAAAATCATGGACAAATTAATCAATGTCTCACATAATCCAGTTAATTCATATTAAATCTAGTTTAATCACAAGAGTCCCAAACATATTATGATTTGTCATAATTCCAAATAACTTTAGTAATATTAAAATAAGACATACGTTATGTCCTTTTTTGGCATTATATTCCTGAATGACGAAGAACATATTATGTGGTTTTCCATTTTGTTTTTCTTCTTTATCCTCCGCTATATATTTGACTTCCTTGTTAGTCGAATCCAATTCGCCATCTTTACGCCGTTCCTCTTCAACTAATGAAGCATTTTTATTTTCTTCATTTTCTATTAAAGCATCTTTATTTTTTTCTTCTTCCGTAAGGGCATTGTTTTCTTTTAAACATGCCTTATCTGCCACATCAGTGGCAATATTGCAAGGGTCAGTTATTTCAAGACCTTCCATCTCTTATCCGAACTGCTGATGCAAATAAACCCTAACAATTCAATTTTTACTTATAGGAATATTGAAATAATTTATTTCTCGTATCTATTTAAAATATAATTAATAAATTATGCGTGCACGTTTTTAAAATTAAAACAGTTTTCTGGCCTTAGCTGTGGAATTTAATTATAACTGGATTTTATTTTCGTAAATATAAATGGTAATGAACTTCTGAAACATGGAACTTAAAAAACATAAATGCACATGTTTTTGCGACGTAGCAAAAATGAGACCGACATGGGCTTAAATCCTAGAGAAAATATTACTATTTTATATATGAAGGAAACAGAATTGAAAATTTCGTTTAATCGCTTTTTACTACTGAAACTCTGACACTTAACACTACCTACAACGAACTGATTACCCGCACGATATGTTTTGGTTGGCACTAAAAGCCGAAGGCGTGAAAATATCACAGCATGAGTATTGTTCTTTACTGATAAGATCGCTTACACATATAATAGTCGAGGGATCAACTGGTATTATAAATCAAATTTAATATAAAACAAATGTTAATATAAAAGAATTTTTAAACGCAGTCATTCGAAGAGTAAGTACCTGTTAAACTATTAAGCTGAATCACGTAAGGATGGGCGGAATTGGTTCGTCGTGTATTTCTGTATGCCTATCCTGTCGTAACAATAAAAATAACGAAGATTAGGAATTTTAGGCTTGAAGATAGACAAGTAAACATACACCATGTATCGAAGTTAAAACCCAGGGTCCAAAACTTCGTACCTTCAGCTAAATTTAAAGTGAGGTTATTGTTAAGATTAAGACCTCAGATAAGTGTTTTAAAATTTAAATAAAATATACTTTTTGGACCAAAAATTGAGGGTAACGCATGCAACGATATGGAAAACCAAGTTAAAACTAAGGTAAAAAGTGATCTTATTTAATTTATTTTAAGTTTCATTATCATGAATCAAGAATATGTAATTTACATTTTCTCAAACCTACCTTTTTACCTCGAAATAAAAAACAATGGACGTGAAATTAAATAATTGATCATACATCTGTTCAATGCAAACATTAGAATAGTGGAATTAGTTAGAATTTCTTTAGTGAAGGTCGTTAGAAAAATACGGGGGAATCGAATAACCCAATATGAATGTAAAAAAAATATTTTTCCTATAAAATATTTCAGTTTAAAAAGAAATTTTTGATTAAGTTATTTAATTTTTTGAAATTTGAAAATTCGGAATATACCTACATTTTATATCTTTTGAGAAGCGCTTTTCGATAAAGTTTTCAAAATTTTGTTTAACCAAAAATAAAATAAAAAACGTTTTAAAAAATTTTAACTTTTAGTTTTCTTCGAAAATCTACAATTTCTAAATTTTTTTAGGCCCTACTATAGGAAGATGTATTGTAAAAAAAAAGTATTTACTTATTAATCTAAGGTTAATCGATTTGACACGGCAACGACAACACCACACGAACACTCTAGTACGAACACGACGTATAACAAGGGCAGTGAAAACCCGCTTTTAACTAGTTAGATGCTATCGGGTTTCCTCTGCGACCAAACATGGGGTGCATTCAAAAATACAAAATTCTAATAAAATAAAGATTGTTAATTTAACAAAAAAAATATATATTACATCTAATTGCATTGCATTGTTAATTATTTGGAGTACTTGTGCGAGGTCTACAACATTTTATATATTTCTAGATATTGTAGAGAATTCAGGTTAGTTTGTGTGGGAGATAGATAGTATATAGGAGAAGAACTTTTAGACTAAATGTTACTTCGTTTTTAAGGATCACCGCCGAATAAATGGATTTGGCTAGTGAAAATATCAGAACTTTCTCCTGGACTATAAATAAATGAGGTACGAAATTAATAATTACCATGTTTGGGCTTTGTGTAAACGATAACACATATGGCAGATAAAGATTATTTGTATAGGTTCCGTTCAATTGATCACACAAGAAAAAACAGCAAACTCTAGTTCTACTTCCATAGAGATGGGATTTTCCTAGGATCGATAGAAATTACGAGCGGTTTTTGGTTTGCTTCAATGTGGACAGCAAATATTTTCTTGGCATATGTATAAAACAGTATTATGGACACACCACATGATTTGGCTTTAATAACATATGTAGGTACTCTCTATATTTATCTATTGAAGTTCGCGGAAGGATTAGAGATTAGCTTCGTAATCCCTTAATAATTATAGCTATAACGCGATAAATATAGGGGTATATCAGAACAAACAAAACTAATCCTTATTGTGTTAGAAACGACAATAGATATTTTCCTATGATCACTATTCAAAGTCTCCGCAAAGTTGACGTTTTCCCCAATTGATTGTAATTTGACATTTTGGCGCTCTAGAACTAGTTTATTTTTTGGCTACAGTTTAACAATCTTGACTGTATAATAATATGGTGAAGACACCTTTTTGGGTCTTTAATTTGTAAATTCTTGTACCTTGCTACAAACTCTTTTACTTGCGTCCACACCAATTCTATGGGGTTTAATTCACAGTGATATGGCGGAAGGCGAAGTACCGTTATATTTCGTTTTGAAGCGATTTCGTCGACAACAAATTTTGTACAAAGAGGTTTATTCAACTTTACAATCTTCTTTTTCAGCATATCTTTATGAAATAGCTTCTTATTATAGTAAGCCAATAAATGATGTCATTTTTTTTCCAAGAAGACGTTGATGTTTTTTTGAATTTTGAGTGGTAGCTGGCCAGGAGGCATAAGATCTAGCATTTGTTGGAAGTATCCTTCAAAGACATTAGCATTTATCCTGATAGTTTCCAGTCTGTTTTGATTTAAGTAAGAGTAATTATTAATCTTTTACCCTTTCCCGAGGGTGCCTTTATTCCAGTGGACCATCATTCCATGAAAGCTTGTCTCGCGCTTTTTTTATGTTTATCCTGCCATATTTTACCAACGGTATAACCTTCATTTAACCAAGCTTTGGTCATATTATAGATATTCCAGTTTTCGCTTCGAAACTGTCTAACTGCCCTCAAATATCATTGTCGTCAGCAGATGATTTCGTCTTTCTCTATTAAAAGTGATTTTTTGTTTTGAATTTTTTCATAGCAAATATTCATGCAATGTTCACCCAGTAACCCAAAATTTGTATTTTGCATATAAAGGGTGTCCCAAAATGTACGCACATTTTAAATATCGTGGCATCTTCGTTTTTGCTTCTGAAAATTTGATAGCTGTCATGTAGTTTATTGCAATTAATAGCCATGGAACGCTACACGGTAGAACAGCGCGTTGTTATCGTGAAAACGTATTATAAATGTGAAGAATGTTAGGCGGAAACAGTTCGTAGAGTGCAAGCCGTTTTTGGAAGAAATAATGATCTATTGAAAATATTGCAGCAGTGTCGGAAAGTGTTGGTGAGAATCCAGGCACGTCGATTCGCCGTCGGTCACAGCAAGTGAACATTAGACACTTAAAGCCAACACACAACAAAAACGTATCTCAACCACGTATACCCTAACAAATCGGGGTTACGTCTAGAAAAGTTGTTCCGTAAAAAAGTCTTAAAGCACCGCCTCGTTTACAAACGTAAACGCAACCAATTTTGCAGTGGTTTCTAAAACTAAGTTGTTCCGTATTTTCTGTATTCTGATCGTGGTTTTTATAAAATGGATGTAATAATTGATGATATAATTTTTGATAATGATGATGATATTAAAGATGACGATTTGGATGACCCGATTGTAAATCATATAATACATGATGAAGCACTCCTGGGCAACAGAGCAGCCCTATACGAGGCTTTTGACCTCAATGCCCTAAATAACACCCAGAACTTATTTCTGTTTCGATTTAAAAAAAAAACATGTAGGTACAGCCGCTGAGAAGAGCCTGTGTTATATTTCCTTGTATAAGCCCCCATCTTGAGGGCTACTCATAGGGGTTTTGTACGGCAACCTCTCTTAATAAATATAAATCGTCATCATTACTAAAATTTATTCGTTTTCTGATCGATACTTTTTGTTTTAGGTTATGTCTTTCCATGTTTACATCTATTTTTGAAATGAAATACGCGTTGCGATAACGAGATACGTGAACGCAGGATCCACTACAAAAAATAATTATGTAATTTTCAGTAACATTACGTTGGTCACACAGAGGCCAACGTAATGTTCCGTAAAATTACATAAAACTTTTCTTGACGTTATTCAGTTTAAGATTCCGTAAAATTTCTTAATAAATTAATAGGTAAAATTTGATATTTTTAAGTTATATCCTACGTAAAATGATATGAAATCGTTGACATTCTTCCGTTATATATTAAGTAAATTTCATAAACAAATTAGGTAAACTTTTACACCATATATACAGTTATTCTTATTTTTCCCTTAAAAGTATAGGAATTTCCCGTATTTAATAACTGTAAATTTAGTTATATAATCTATATAATCATGAATTTTAATTAGATTTCCTATGAGAATTACTAATATATACTGGATTTTTTTATGTAATTTATTACTTAATTTTATTCCGTACTATTCAGTAATAAGCAATGTAAATTTACAGTAGTTATTCAATTTTGTGAAAAAAATGAAACCTTCCTATAAAGCAAAGAGCTACAATCACAAGTTAAATCTATATCATTATTAGTAAGCGACATAAATTTAAATTGTGATTACATAGTTGTCTTTGAGCTTTATAGACTTTAGTTTAATAATTATGCAAACTAAATCTACAACTACTGTCAATTTAACTGTGAAAAGTGGGGTCTATATTATAGGTATAATAATAAAAACAAAATTTGTAACGAACCTTCAGTCGGTCACACATTTGACGAAATATTACATTACCGCAAAAGACTTTACACATTCGTCAGATGTTTGATCAAATTAAGGATATTTATTTAAAGAAATATTATTTCGGTTATAGATACTTAGATGGATAGATTAATATAAAATAAAGTAAGATGAATAAAAAGTTAGCCACAGCTTCAACTATACTTTTTATTCACACCATCAACATTAATAATATGTGAATAACAAAAAAAGATAAACTTAAAAAAATAACACACACACCTTTGATATACATATTATGTATATAATACCCTAATTAAACATAATATTAAAAATAACAAAATGTTACACAAACACTAAACAACTACCTTACAGTATATAAAAGCTACTTTACTTTATTAAGTAACAAAAAAATCTTTTACATTTACATATTTTTGTTAAGGGACATTTTGATTCCAACCCATTATTTATATGTTCGTAAATATGCGAAAAGAATTGTTTTTTTCTGCACCCTTTACTTTTGCTTTACAGTGTAAATGACTTACATGTTGTTTAAAGCCCTTATAAGTTTTAAACTGTAATGTGCAATCGGTGCTTTTGAAGAAAAATGAGAATTCCGATGTAAATATTGATGTTTATTATAAATATCAATGGAACCTAAACTAACAGCACACAATTCACATTTTATCATAGTATATTAGTAAGGTGTAGGTACTTACTTCATACTCCGAGTACTACAATAAATATTTTAGTCAACCACTGTAAATCAATTAAAACCACCCTAAAACAACGAGAAAAGCCTATCTCCTACTGGAATGCCGAAAGATAGATGCCGAATTATTATAGTCACAGTGCGCCGTCGCGGCTTTCATGCATCAATGGTAATATTGGCGAAAATAGAACATTTTAATTTTTGAGTTCTGTGATTTTCAGTAATATGTTATGCGATTTTGTCAAACTTGTTAAGACTTTTACCGAATATGTACCGTAAAGTATTATTCAGTTATAATAAAATGGGTTTTAAATTGTAATTTTCTCATTTTCAGTAAAAGGTTATGCAACTTTGTCAAATGTATTTTGACATGAAGCGGCTTTGACGCATTTACATAATATATACTTTAAAAATTTTTGTTATATATGTAAATTATTTATTTTGGTATTTTCATAGGAATTTTAAAGTGTAATTCTGTTTTACCTAGTAAATTTTAGTAATATATTAAGAATTTTTAGTTACATCTGAAAAATCCCAAATATATTATTTAAAAATGAAAACACACGTTTTATTTCGGAAATTTAACACAAGTGTTACGGAAAAAAAATGTAATTTTACACTAATTTTTTGCAGTGTCCCGTAGCGATACGTTCGATGTATCACGTATACCATCCGTATCCTCTGTGCGCAGTCGCAGATCGATACGTGTTGATAACTGGCTGTGCTTTAAGTGTCTATTACCAAAAGCAGTATGCAGCGAATTCTTACAAAAGATTTGCATTTTCATGCCTATAAAATCCAATTGACCCAAGAATTGAAGCCAGCAGATCATGGGTTGCACCGTGAATTTGTTAATTGGATTCTGGAAAACGAGGCAAATGACGGAGATTTTTCAAAGAAAATCCTGGATAGTGATGAGGCACATTTTGAATTAAATGGATACGTCAATAAGCAGAATTGTCGAATTTGGGGGGAAGAGAATCCTCGTGTTATTCACGAAAAACCAATGCAGCCTCTACGAGTCACCGTTTGGTGCGGTTTTTGGTTCGTCGGAATAATTGGGCCATACTTCTTTGAACACAAGGCTGGAACTGCACTAACAGTGAATGGCGAACGTTATCGTGCAATGTTAGAAGAGTTTCGGTGGGCTGAATTAGACCGAATTAATGTGGAAAACTTATGGTTTGAACAGGACGGAGCGACCTGTCACACTGCACGTGAAACAATTGACTCGTTACGACTACTGAAATTTCCTGGTCGTGTCATATCTCGCAATGGTGATCAGAATTGGCCACCACGATCCTGCGATATAACACCAAAACCTCGACTTCTTTAACATATGAAAGAAAGCACTAATTGTTTTTTGATTTTCACTTTAATATGTCAACATGACACGTGTTTCACCGTCACAGCGGCTTCTTCAGATGACGGTGAAATACGTGTCATGTTGACATATTAAAGTGAAAATCAAAAAACAATTAGTGTTTTCTTTCATATGTTAAATATGGATTTTCATCAAGTAACGGTCGAAACTATAAGACTCAACTTCTTTCTCTGGGGTTTCCTTAAATCTCGCGTCTATGCCAATAAACCAGCTGCAATTCCTGACTTGAAGAACGAAATTCGACATGACGACAATGACACGCGTCATTGATGAAATTCGTCCACAAATATGTGACAATGTTATCAATAATTTCGTCAAAAGAGCAAGGGCCTGCCAGCAAAGCCGCGGTGGACATTTGTCGGATATTGTGTTTCACACTTAATCGTGATATGCATTCTTTCTAATCCCAGTAAAGTTTTGACATATTTCAAGAAATAAATGTGTTCTTGTTAACAAATAAAAATGTGCGTTCATTTTGGGACACCCTTTACAATGAAGGCTACATGCTGTCAGGCAATAGGAAACAGTATAATCACATAACGGTTACTTTTATACTAAAACTTAACAGCTTCGTCGATAATATTAACTAAATAAACCCATCATTAGGGTACCTATTTGGGGAGCTGTAGCGCTTAGAAAGTATTTCTCGATGCAATGTGTTTAGAGAGGAAAATATCGTTATTTTGAAAAACAATTTAAGCCCTTTAAGTATGAGACCTAAATTTAAGGACACTGTATATGCTACTTTTACCAAATAAAGCTAGAAATTTCAAAAAAATTTGATACTTTATTTACCAGGTAGATGTAAGCATCATGGCAGGTTTTGTTAAATATTTTTTATATATAAATTGCAGGTTATGGGGTAATATTTAGGCTCAAATGAACATTATGTCTGCCCCCATCTATCATCTGGAACAATAAACAAACTATTCAAATCAACATAGGTCAATAAAAAATAATTAACCCTCACATATCTAAATATACAATCACCAAGATAGGGGACCATGATTGTGTTTAATTGAAGATTTTGATGATGAAAACAGAACTAGATAGTGAGGATGTTATTGTTTGTTATTTTCATTAATGTCTTTTGAATGACTACCGCTGTGTTGATTATGAAACACACGCTTTAAATAGTACAGTCTGATATCAATTAGAAAATGAAACTTTTCGTTTAAGTCTAGATACATAGGCAGTTACAATTAACGGAAATGGTTGTAATTATGCATGCCTCCTTTATTTTGCTTCGACATTACTGTAATAATCGTAATATTTATAATAATCTCCTTTAACGTATACTTACTTGTACTCGTTTTATAACACTTTCACCTGTATAGAGCACTGACTGAAGTACCACATCAAACTGAGAAATCACATTTACTAAATTATAATACGTAGTAGGTATGTAAGAATCTAGGAACAGACTGTAAACAACTAAAAATCTTGATTTCAATGAAACAAAATAAATAAGTTGTTGATTAACCAGTTTGTACATGACGTCAAGAATGACAGGTTTTATGACTCCATATTGGACACCTTTAATGGGATATCCAAATTAGTGGTTGCATTACTCAATAGAAAATTTAAAATCGAGCTTACGACAGCTAATTTATGCTTTGAAAAGCATTTTTATCTTTGAGTCATTGAAATACAAATATAATGTGGGGTGCCCATGAATATTATATTGATTTATTAACGCTTAATAAATGCTCATTAAATATGCAAAACGCATACCGGGGTATCGAGAACAATTTAAAAATCTATTGTGTTTACATTAGGTCCACCCTGAGTTTATCGCATGCTATTGTTATATTTAAGAATTCACCATTGTTATTGGGAAAATTTTCCGCACTGATTTTACCCATAGCCTCACTGAAGAGTCTTTTTAAATCCACCATTTA
Source organism: Polydrusus tereticollis (assembly GCA_963920685.1). NCBI lineage: Eukaryota > Metazoa > Arthropoda > Insecta > Coleoptera > Curculionidae > Polydrusus > Polydrusus tereticollis. The sequence goes on from OY987328.1 coordinate 143,795,687, forward strand.
ATAAGTCATGTTTTTTTCTGGCGACATCTGTCTTTATTTGAGCCCATATAAGTTCGATCGGGTTTAATTCACAGTGGTAAGGAGGGAGTCTGAGCACAGATATTCCTTGTTACTTTTCCATTTCATCGACTACATATTTTTTGAACGCATTTTTATGTAAATTGGCTAGTACCAATAGTTCATTTTTTAAGGAATCTAATGGAAATTCTATTTGTCTTAAACTTAGCCATTTTGTTATTTCATAGCCTAGAGTGATATATTATCCAATACAATTATTGCATCTTTTGGTACAAGAGCCAACATTTGCTCGAGCCATTCTTCATTCTTTTAGATTGGAACATCAGTAGACCACCTTTAACGAAGCCTTCAGAACTTCCAATATGGGTTATGATAAGTCGATGTCTTTTTCCAGATGGCGGTCTTAATCCTGTGGACAATCCTTCCAAAAAAACTTTCCTTGAACTTTTAATATTTTCATCCTGCCAAAATTTAGTCACAGTGTGGCCTTCATTTAGTCATGTTTCGTCTAGGTAAAATATTTTTTTGTTTTCTTCTCTGACTTTTCGAATGCTTCTTAAGTAATATCTTCTCAAACAGACGATATCGCTTCTGTCTATTAAAATCGATTGCCTATTATGTTTTTCAACCGAAAACTCATTTTTTTTAATAATTTCTAAAGCATATTAAATGGGTAGTCCTGGTCTTCTCGGTTTGAGGACAAAATTTTGTCCAGCGAGGAAATTTCTTTTTTTACAAAGAAACTATGAACTTTTTGCCTTATTCTCTGCATTAAAACGTCATCCAGCTCAAGTTTTGGTCGTCCTGGAGAAGTTTTTGAAGGTTTGACGACCACACTTTTCTCTTCTTTTAAAAGTTTATATATTGTTCTTTTCCCAACGCTAAGCATATCTGCTGTAAATTGCACTGCATTGTCAACACTCAAATCCGCATTCTTACCTTTAATATCGTAACAGTTAAGAATTATTTTTTTTTCATTTATTGTACAGGGTTATCCAACCAAGACTAGACAAGGCGATTTTTTGACTTTTCCTGTACTTTTATAAAAAAACTGAAATAGCCATCTTAAGTCATTTTCTCCCGCGAATTCGAATATCTTCAGCAAAAAACAATTGAACATCAAACAAAAGTACTAGTGGTCACTTTGATATTTTTTTAAATGGGATGCCGTATTTTTAATGAGCTTATCCGATTTCTCATATAAATTTTGATCTAAAATGTTGGATTTTTAATTCAAAAACGCCTTTTTTCTTCAGTTTTAAATTCGGAAAATGTTAAAAATAAAAAAAAAAAAAAAAAAAAAATTAAAAATCCAACATTTTAGATCAAAATTTATATGAGAAATCGGATAAGCTCATTAAAAATACGGCATCCCATTTAAAAAAATATCAAAGTGACCCCTAGTACTTTTGTTTGATGTTCAATTGTTTTTTGCTGAAGATATTCGAATTCGCGGGAGAAAATGACTTAAGATGGCTATTTCAGTTTTTTTATAAAAGTACAGGAAAAGTCAAAAAATCGCCTTGTCTAGTCTTGGTTGGATAACCCTGTACATGGACCGCGCGACTCTAGGGCGTTTAGGCAATTGTTGAAAATTCTCCAATTTAATTAAAAAAACACTGACGCTTCACACTTTGACTTGTTTCACTGAGAAACAAACACCCAAGGTAGGTATGTGTAGATATAAATAGGTGTATCATTTCAATAGAGGCACCCATAAAGGCATGATAACCACGTAATTAGCAAACAGGTAACCAGGATTAGGTACAAAAAAAGGAAGGAAATGATTAGAGCAGAAACGGAATAATACTCCAATTAGTTTTGATAAAATTGCTTTCTAAAATTCCAGGTAAATGGTACGGGGCTGTACATAATTTTAAGGTTAAAAAATTTAATATTAAAATATATATTTGAAGACAAAATTTGAATTTAATGTCGATCCTTGTACAAATTCTGCACAAATTTAAAAATTCAGGCCTATTTAAATCTATACATGCCGAAAAATCTGGCTCGCCCATGGAGAAGACGGTTTTGATTAATTTATTATTTCGCATCATTTAAAGATAGACTATATCTTTTGTTAAAAGTTATTCTTAGAAACTTTATAGAAATATTTTGGTTTTTACTTTGTCAGAAAACAGTTAATTTTCCACTTAAAAATTGTTTATCAATGAACTGTTCCTGTTTCCTGACAAAGTGAGTAAAAACCAAAATATTTGTATAAAATTTCTAAGAATAACTTTCAACAAAAGATAACATTTGATTAATTTTTACACAATAGATTTTTGATTTATTCATCTTTTAGAATTACATTTTCTAAAAACAAAAATTCTCAAATTAAACACCTCTACACATTGGGTTTTCCTCGCTTCTTAGAAAGCCAGGAGATTATACATGTAAATCTACTGGTTCTATCTCTTAATTCAAAAAGTGTACACCGCTCTACCCTATCCAAAAATGTTTTATTTTACAACTAGGTCAATATTGCAAATCGGCGGGTATTCAGGTGGTTCAAGCAGAAGGCGACGCATAGACGCATAGACAAATAGACAAGACACCGATTTAATGGTCCTATTAATATTTAAATGAAAAATGGACAAGGTTAATATATGGAAATCGGTCTGAACTTCAAACAACTCAGTACGGGGTACCACAGGGATCAGTGCTGGAGCCGCTGCTCTTTTTGATCTATACTAATGATCTGGAGGGCTGCGACCTCAGTGCTGAACTTGTACTTTTCGCGGATGATACTACTGTACTTAAGAAGTCCAAATCAAAAGAAAATATCATTGATGTCATGAGAGATACTCGATTGGCTGTTGCTGAATGGTTTACCTGTAACCAACTCAACTTAAATGAGACTAAAACTGAATTTATGTATTTCTCATTGAGAGACTTAGAGGGGTTAGAGATGTCGAATTGTGTAAAATTTTTGGGAATACATGTTGAGAGTAAACTTTCATGGAATGTTCATATAGATAAGGTATGTGAGAGAATGGCTTCAAGTGTGTATGCTTTGAGGAAACTGGTCGATATTGTTTCAGAGTGTGTTCTTCTGTCTGTTTACCGTGCTTTTATAGAATCGAGAATATCCTATGGGATACTGGGATGGGGTCATTCCCCCAATATAAAACGACTATTTAGTCTACAGAGAAAGGCTGTGAGAGTGATGGTAAGATTAAACTTCAGAGATGATTGTAGGAATGCTTTTATACGACTAAGACTGCTCAATGTACCATGTATATATATGTTTCATTGCTTAGTATATACGAGAGAACACGTCAGTGTTTATCGTACACACGAAGATTTTCATGGTTATCACACCCGAAATAGGGAAAGCATTTACACAGAATTCCATCGAATAAATAAAATCAAGTGTGGTGTCTCTTTCTATGGCCCTAAACTGTACAATCTTCTGCCAGCTGCCATGAAGGTGCTGCCCACTAAACAGTATAAAACTGTATTAAAACAATACCTAGTAGAGAAATGTTTCTATTCCATGGAGGAACTTTGCAATAATGATTTCTCTGATATTAGGTACTATATATAGTTCGTCTTTCTATTTACCTCCATCTAATTGTTATAAATTGAATTTTTAATTTGTATTCTTTTCTAAACCTTTGTTGACGAATGTAAACATTGTATGATGTATTAACATGAATAAATTTGTATTCTTGTATTCTTGTATTCTATGCCTCGACCAGGTAACTCATCAAACCACACAAAGAAACCGACATAAAACATCTTCAAGAAAAACTTGATCCAATAAGATCTGCAATATTATTTTGCCACGCAATATCTGGATGTCATACCACCTCAGTTCTTTATAAAAAAGGAAAATTATCTTCATTTAGATTATTAGAAAAAAATATACCCCTACAAAAAAAGTTGGTATACTTTTACAGACAAATGCAGAAAAGCACATTGTTATGAACACCGGCGAAGATTTTTAATGTCCCTTTCCGACAACAAAAGATTTAAATGAACTTCGTTTTTTAAAATTTACTAAAAACACAGCACGACAAAGTTTAAATAAAAATATTGTCACCAACATCAGATGCAGCATGTTATGGATAAAGTTTAATTTTATTTAAAGTATTATTTGACTTTAAAAGCCTCTGTGGTACGCCACTGTTTCAAAATACTATTTTTTAATATAGTCAACTTGTGTAAAATTGTATGGGGTTTCTTTTTTCCCTCTCCACTTTTTCTCGCAAAATTAACCATAACGGAATAATTTTTAAAAAATTCAGAAAATGTACATTGGGGGGGAGATTTTGGGGTGGGTTCCCCACCCTGGAGGGTTGGCTACTTTTAATATGATAAGTAGGACCGCAAAAACTAAACATCCCCAAAAAAAACTTAAAACTTTATGTCATTTTGTTCCTAGCCAAGTACTAAGTGTGCTACATTTTATTAAAAATATTTTTAAACTCTAGCAAATATTTTACTCGCTCTGTATAAATAACGATTAAAGGAAAAGTTGGTACCAATATACAACTTTAGTCCTTCTTTAAAGATATGACAAAAAATACTGGGTTTCCATTAAAAAAAAAAGAGTTGGCCATGTTAAGTATTTTTTGAGTCACCCTGTATAGGCGTATTTCAGTTCATAAAAATAATAGTTCACGTCTCCGAGCGATTTTTGGAAAAATCTACCAAAGTTACAATACAGAATAATTTACTCCATGATTTTTAAAGTCAATCGAAACTGCAAAATAAAGTAGGAAAAATATTTTTGTAGGTATACATTTTGATTTGTTAATATTTTATTCGATTGTGCTGTGAGGTTTTAATTAACTATAATTTATAATAAATTAGTATCCTAAGATTATTACTTATTTAGTATGTTTTTTTGCGTTGATTTTATTAAGAAAAACGAATCATAATAATAATTTCCCTTCAGATATTCAACACCATTTTTATTCTGTTCTGCTAGGTATATCAGTCAAAAGTCTCATTGCATTATGATCATTAACCTTAATGTTTAATTTATTAAAAATATTTTTATTGGTTGTCCATAAAGTTAATTAATTTAATTGGTTAAATTATGCGCAGGCCGAATTTTTCGTTCTAGATTTATTCTTTTTATAGGCCTAGTTTCCAGTTTACAAAACTGGTGATAAAAATTTATAAAATTTAGTGCATGTGCCTATATTTAGCAATTTAGATTAAGAAAAGAAATATTTAAATGTGCACCTATATCATTCAATATCGAAAAAATGGTTACTGCTGTATATTTTCATTTATCCTAAATTACAAGCTAAAACTTGAATTAAAGCGAAAAACGAGGCAATTATTTTTACGATTTTGTCACGCACAATCTGAAATTTTTTAAATCGCGTGTTGGAATTCTCTTACTACGATTTGTTAAACTATTATTTTACTTGGCCAGTTTTTTATTTATTATTCTTTAACTAAAATTTGTAAATACAAAATAAAGCACATAAACTTTAGACTGGAAAACGAACCGTTTATTACCAAAACACTATTGGTTTGCCGAGTAATTTGGTTTTTAATTTCCTTTGTTTGATTGAAGATAATTGGCGGCTGTGCCATAAATGATAATTTTGGCTAGCACACCATTTCAAAGCATATCAACGTCAAATACTGACACTATACAACCCTTCAGGGCCTACGATGGATCTACAATGGGTGTAAAAAATATGTAAAATCGATAAGAAATCAGATTTTGTATAGAAGAATTAATGTAGGGGAGCCTGGGGTAATAAAGTTAATAAAATCAATGGTTTGAGTTTGAATCTAAATTATAAAAAAATCGTCTATGTGTTGCTTTTGCCTTTAAATATTCTTAGTGATTAGGGTTGCCAGATTTTAAAAATTGAAAAGCGGGAGGTGGGTAGTGCCTGGCAGTGACGGATCTAAAAATTAATTGTGGGGACCAAATAGCGCCGCAGGCGAAAAATTTTAGAGGCCACGCCCAAATTTCGTTTTTGTCCACTATTCTAATACTTTCCGGGGGTCCGGACCCCCGCCCCCGTGGATCTGGCACTGGCATGGAGGATAATTTTTTTTTGAGGTGCCACGCCCTAATTTGACCACATTTAGTTATGAAAAGCATAAAAATTAAAACATAATTTTATAAGGCCAGAAATATATTTTATAAAGATATACTTTTGACAAATCTTGCTTAACCAACACAAATAAATATATAAAAAAAACTAATACCAAAATATATAGTTAAATATTAGGTATAACAAAAATAAAATATTAAACATAAAAACACAATATAATTATTAAAAAATACATAAATTGGAATTAAGTAGGTCGATTTTCAATATTTTTCACTGGATTTAACTTTGGTTAAAATTCTCGCACCATCACGACTTTTTAAAAATTTTGCAAACTCATAGCAAGATTGGTTAAAATTATGTTTCACCATTAACTCTGCTTCTAGTGTTTTAATGTCCAGTCTATTTCTTTCTTTTCTCCATGCCAAACCCATTAAGTTAAAAATTCGTTCGCTCATTGCGTTGGAATGTGGCAGGGAGAAAACAACTGAGCATATTTTTGAAAAATTCGGGGCATTATTTTTTTGGAAATAGGCTACCCATTGCTTATCAGCAGTTAGCTCATCAAGATTTACTAAACAATTTTCCATAAAATTTCGTAATGTAACATATTCTTCAAAAAGTAAATCTTCGTTAATCTCTATATGGAAATCTTCGCAAATCTTTAAAAAATCATTTATGTTTGGATTGTTTTGCAGAGTCATTGCACTAAGTGATCTAAACTTATTATCATCATTAAAGTTATACCTACAAAATAATTTTAATATTATTATATTTTAAACATATTATACCTAGTAGCAACTTAGGAGGGCATTTTTATATAAAATATTAGTAGATCGAGGTACTTTGGTTATGATCTTTTTACCGAGAATATGCTATTTTTCCTACTAGATACACAATAATATGCTATACCATTTCTCCAAGTAGTTTATAATTCTTTCCAAAAGTACATCTGCTTCTCGTTTAAACATGGATACTCTCGTGTGATCATTGCACTTTCTTAATAAGGAAAGCGCTATGGATCCATAAAATTGTTGTTCCATTTTTAATTTTAACGAGGATCTCAATGATTGCATAATATTAAATAATTCGATTGCTAATGTTTTTTCAGATTCTAGCTTGGTTATTGTAATGTGCATCGAATTTCCGATATTAAGTAATAAACCTAAAATTACAAAAACTATTTTATATCAAGGTATATAGCTTCCTATAAAGAGAAGTAATAATTAGTGTCTATGCTAATGTCAGACTTGTCAGATAAAGATGGAATATTCAGAAAAATTTAATCGAACAGGACTCGAACCTGTATTTCTGATAGGTAAAAACTGATTACGATCAGTGATGGTTTTTGCAGTTTCTCCTTCCCTTCCACCGTATTGCACTATTGCACAGCCGCTGTTGTCTGAGCGCGGCACACTAACACCGAATATTCAGAAAATAGTCAATCCCGACATAGGTTTGATAAGTACTTGTAAACTTCGATGGAGCAATTGGCTAGCGCACTGGTCTGGAAAACCATAGGTTGCAGGTTCGAGTCCTGTTACTCCTGTTCGAGGATTGACTTTTTCTGAATATTCCATCTTTGTCTGACAAGTCACGAATGTATCACTTATATAAGTATACCTATAGGTATATTAATAATATTTGTACTAATACTTACCCAAATAGGCTTCGGCAAGCTCATCTTCAAAAAATTTTTCCAGTGTTGGCGGGGGTCGTTCTTGCGATTGAAAGTAGGATTTAACGGGAGCAAAATGTTTTAATAGCCGTTCAATCGCAGGAATTAAAGAAAGCCATCTTGTTGGAACGCTTCTTAATAAATCGGACCATTCTTCCTCACAAAAAATGAAAAATTCTTTTAATTCATTAACTTTTTTCGTGCTACTACTAAATTCATTGTAACACTTAATCACGATAGATTCAACATCATACTTAAGTGCTACTTGCCCATGCTTTCCGGCATTATGTATGATGTGGCAAATACATCCAACAGGAACAATATTTTGATTTAATTTGTTGAGTTCCGTAATAACACTTTGGTTTTTGCCGAAGTTTACGGATGCGTTATCTGCGCAATAAGCCGTCACGTTTAAAATATTTAAGCCAGCTTCTGTCAAACCTTTGACTAAAGAGTTAGCAATATCTACCGACTTTTCTGAGGTCGTCGAATAAAATTTTAACAATTTTGTACATACACCAGTGTCCTTTTTAAAATATCTAATAACAAGGGGAAATGTTTTAACATTCCCTTTATTTGATGCATCAGTTGCTATGCAGAATGGTTGGTTATTTGCCAAGTCATTTAAAATAACATTTTTTGATTCTGGGCCCAAAATGTTTGTAACAAGTTTTGTTGCTTTGGTTCTACCGCAGGAATAACGTTCGGCAATTTTTGAGTCTTGAAAAATCGTTCTAAATAATTTTCCCGCACAATCGCCTGATAAATAACTATGAGCATGTTTGATACAATGAAAAACAAAAGCACATTCTGCTTGGGCGGTCAAATCTTTGTCTAAATTGTTTTTTGAAAAAAATGTATCAAGTTTTTTTTCTTGTGAACCTTTAGTCGTATTTTTTTTGTGTTTTTCTGTTTTCATATGTTTAATTATATCGTTTTCTCCGCCGTGATTTATTGTAAATTGTGATTCACAAAACGTACATTTAGCTTGTGAAACATCTTTTCCCCTAACACTAACAATCCAAGAATAAGTTTTGCTCCATTCCTTATTAAACTTTACATTCCATTTAGTTTTTTTAACAGAAGGTCCAGCCACAGCCTCCTCCTCTTGATTTGTCTCAAACTTCGGAGAAGTAATTTCTTGTTCAGCATCATCTTCGTCAACACTTACTTGTCCAACCCAATCAATCTCATTATCACTAAAATCACTACTCTCAGAAAGATCCATATTATAAATATAATCGAGAATATTATTAATATTAAATTAGTACAACACTACAACCTACAACACTCAACGACTTTTGGCACACTAATTTTCCAATAGAAAAATCCGTAATAAATAAAGGGAACTGAAATAAAAAACAAGTCTATAAAAACTCCTATCAAAGGTACCGGGAGCGCGCCCCGGCTTTTGATCTGAATAGGCGTCAAAGGTGCCGCAAGTGCACCAGCCAAGGAGCCGTATTAGTCCGAGCGCTTACAATAACTATACTTTTTCAATCATTGTAAGTAATGTTCTAGTTTCCTATGTAAGTTTAAAAAACTGGAAAAAATATCTAAGCTAATTTTTTGTTATAAGAGATATCGTTGGAACTAAGGCAGCAGATTTACACTTTACAGTCGGCGTCGTGTTATTTTGCATAAAAGCGGGAGTTTTGTTTAGGGGCGCGGGAGGCGGGAGGTTTAGTGAAAAAGCGGGAGTCTCCCGCCTAAATCGGGAGGGTTGGCAACCCTATTAGTGATAGACATTTTGTGACAGAAGAAAAATTGACGAATATTAAATCCTATTTTTTTACCAAAAAAATGCGAGTTCTTATTATCCATGTTTGTTCTTTTTACCCTAAAAAAATAAGTGCTGTGGAACAAACCCACTTGTGATACGGCAGTTTTGAAAAAATATACAGCAGTAATAGTTGGTCATAATTTATCAAAATGTTGAACAAAAAGTAGCCATAATAGACAGCAACTGCTGTTAGACAGAATACAGTTAATGTCATAATTTTTAAAGATACTAATAATTTTAAAATATGTTTATAAGAAAAAATGTTGTGATAATCTAAATCTTGACATTTTAAGAGAAATATTTTTACAGAATTTCACTTTTTACAATAGTTATATAGGCAAAATCGATTCTACAAAGGATTTGTAGGTGATCCCTACCTATCATTTATGTAATTTTAAAAAAATGGTTCATGGAACATCCCTAATTTATTACAAAAGTGAAAAACACATATTTTGAGTTTAGCTAAAGTATGTGTGATCTGCTTCTTAACATATTTGTAACGAGTAATTAAATCCAGTTCAGTTATATGGAATAGACAAGTTCCCAATGTTATTGCCCATAAAAAAATAAAGTTCTGGTACACAATTTCTTCTGTAGCATGGTAATTCCATGTTCCATGTGAACAAATAATTTAACCCCTCATGTAGAAAGTTCATAGCACATGATTCATCGTCATTAATTTTAGTACGTAGTACGTCCTTTATAATAGTTATCCGGGTTTTGAAAATATACGGCATAATACCGGTCATTTTGTAACACTATATCCTTGCAATTTGTTTCGTGTGGTTTCTTGGCAAACTTTATTAGTGGTAGATCTTCGGGAAATTCTATTATTGAGTTCTTATTACCCATATACCCACGTTCTTATTATCCAAAAACTTTTTTACAAAATAATACAATAAAGCAGTATGAATTATTTTGACTATACCTTTAGTAGTAAATTATATGTTATATTTTTAAAACCAGTTATATAGGAGTTTTTTAGCTGAAATGCTTGACCGTTCCTATTACCCCAGACTCCTCTACTAACATTTCTGTTTTAATTGCTGCTTCATATACAGGGTTTGTCAAAAGTAGCAAAATATATTAAATTTTAATTTCAATTATTCAAATTCAAATTTAAAACGTCCTTATTTTAATAAGCAAAGTCTAGCTTTTACAGGAGTGCTATTTTACTTAACCTAAGTACCGAATTTAACCTCAATATATTATTATAGAAAATAATAAATATACATTAAATTTTTCCAAAATAAAAATTTTATAATGTGTTTAAACTGGCACTGACAGTATTGTAAACGGCAAATTCTCCTATTGCACGAATTTAAGTTCGTAGTATTCGATTTCAAATTCACCTGAATTAATTTTTGGGTTTGAGTTTGTTCTAAGATGACCGCAAAGAAAAAAATCAAGGGGATTCAAATCTGACGACCATAAACAAATTTTGCAATACTATACTATATATGATAATTTTCGCAGAAAAAAAGATAAAACGCAAAAATAAACATGTCATAATGGTACTTACACACCTTCGGTCGTCTTCAAACAATGTCAATTAGAAATCAACAATACGCCATAAATAAAGAACACAATACACTGTCAAGCACTGATTGAAAGGTTACCCACGAACAAATGGCACTAAAAATATTCTACACAATACAGGAGCACGTGTTCTGAAACGCCTAATTGAGCTTAGAAAAAAACAAGCGTATCTCTCTCCCTGACTCTTTTTAACTCATTGCACAAAAGCGGCGGAATGATGAGAACTGTTGCGCGCCGTTTTATAAATTTTAAAGCTCCATTTTCTACGTTGTTCCTGGTATTTACAAATATAAATATGAAAAACACGTCCGAAACTAACATGGAGTTAACCACATGCATTTTTATGGCTAGATAAATAAACCAATAAAATATACTTAGGTAGGGTAAACTAAATAATAAATTACGTTATCTATTAGATAAGTTGCGATTTTACGATATCGTTTACGTTAACCTAATTTCTTTGTTATTAATGACAATAATGGCACGGGGCGCCCCGAAGCGAAGGACTTGAACGGCATGCTCCCAGGAGCGGCCTTGCCCATAAACGATCAAGATTTCCCAGATATATGGTTTGGAGTGTCACATTATCAAGTGTGTTAGAAGTGATCCAAAGTTTGAATAGGGTCATTTGGTCAAACCTCAAATTACGCTATTCACTTAATTTTTATAAAGCATTCATAAGGTATGGTCGGTCCTGAAGATTTGAAGTCAATCCGATAAGTAGTTTTTGAAATATACGAGATCAAAATCAAATAAAACGCTCGCGAGGCAGTGACGTCATTACCTCCCACAGTTCGTCGGCTTTAAACTTGTGCAACGGTCTTTCTGTGCATATACAAGGGAGATGCTTACTACTTATTAGGCTTGTTTAAATAAATTAATTTCTTCTAAAACAACTACTGATTCTCTAAATGAGAAATTAATAAATATGGAAAGGGTTAGATGGGTTTCCGTGTTAAAAATTATAATTTATGCCGTTAAATTCTTAGCCGGTCAAAATTTAAGTTTTAGTGCGTGGCGTAAAAGTGAAATAACAGAATGGCTAAGTTTAAGACAAATATAATTTTCATTAGATTCTTTAAAAAAAGAACTATTGGTACAATAGTATATTTCAGAAAGGTGTGGAGTAATAAAATGGGAAATTCCGTCCAGTTCGGCTCAATTTCGGTGTCGGCCATAGGCGCAGGTAAACTTTGTGCATTAAATTGTTTATGATAACTAACCAAAAATTTTAGAGAATTAGGTTAACGGGTATTAAGATAAAATAGCATTGTTTCTAATATTAAAATTTCAAGTAATTGCGTAAGAGGATTAGGAAAGGTATGTTTTCTGGCCTGAAGTGTCAAAATCGAAATATTGTGTAGGGATTAGTTAGGTAGTAGATTATAAAGTTACGTATTGCGTTTAACAGGTACCATTTAACAGGTACCGAGTTTGGCTCTGGCCTCTTCGGCTGAATCATATAAATAGGTGGTAATTTGGAATAAACCAGTGGCGGCTCTACCATAAGGTCATTTGGGCAATGACCTCCCACGCCATGTCACCAACCACCTAACATATTAATATTTAACTTTAAAATTAAAATTGATTCAATCAACCAAACTTTACTGCTCGGATACTATTACCTCTTAAATATCCCTCGTATTTATTAATGCAATGCACACGCAGCAAAACAAACTGGACGTAACGCTACTTGTTATGCGTCCCCGCAAAAATTTCAGGTCAAAATCGAGCTTGCCCACGAAAAATAGCGTCACCCAACAAAACCTGTGGGGGTAAAGAGAGGAATAAATAGCATGTTATCACTCTCGCACTTGTATTAAATTCGAAGAAAAAGAGGTTTTGTCGGCTGTCAGCCGTTTTTTTTTTTGATTGAGCTTAGACGCACGTTGCAATTTTTAGAATGAATGGGAAGAAGACAGAAGACCGTTGATTTCTGCAGTCGGCAGTCTGTAGTTCTTTATAGGGATGTTGATTCTGATATCGGAAAAATATTATATCGTTACAGATTTTTCGTCATGCGTCACTGCGCTACCACTGCGCGAGCGGTGCCGTTGACGAACATACATTCATCGTTAAAAATATATCGCTATATACAGGGTCTCCCAAACTCGATGGCACATTAGAAGTATCTCGAGAACTAATAGAAATATATATTTTTGAAATTTTGAGAATGCATATAAGACATAAAATTCTAGCCGTTAAAAATAGTTTTAAAAATGCGGCGTTGCCAGTTGTACCCCTCTAACCTGTATAGTTACTTTTTTCTATTGATACTCTGATATATCGGAATAAAAATTAAAAAAATTAAAAACATGTCCAAAGAAAAATATCATCCATTTGATATTATTGATATTACGATACATCCCTATATATATATCCTGTCTCTCTGTCGTTCTGACAAAAACCTAACCTATAATATAATGAACCTGATTGTTTTTGTTAATTTTTTGAGGATTGGTGTTGTGTTTTTTACTTTTTCTAATTGAAAAGCAGGTAAATTACCATCATTGAAAAAAGGGCGTGGCACCCAAAAAATTTTCGCCTGCGGCACTATTTTTTTTTAAATAACCTCCCACTTCAAATGGCCACGAGCCGCCACTGGAATAAACTTCATATATCGTGTGTGTGTATGACCTTAATAAGTATATTTGTTCAGTTTAACGCATCACTATTTGCTGTTAAGCCGTATATAGTGTTCACAGTATTATAAGATTAGTAATAAAATGGCGACATTCACAACAACAAAAAGATGTTCCAACAATTCTCCACTATTAGTGAGTGAAAAAGTTATTATTTTAAATGTACATGATTGCATAAAATACGATTATCCGAATTTTACTGTACAAGAAACTGTCGACCAAAGTTCCCGAATGACTGGAGTTGGAAAGTCCACCGTTTTTAAATTATTGCGGGAGAGAAAGACAGCAGGTAAAGTGGATCCTCTCAAGAAAAGTCCAGGCAGACCAGTAAAAGTCCTTGATGAAGAGCCACTTTACATAAAAATTCATTCAAAAATATGTAGTCGATGAAATGGCAAAGTTACGAGGAATATCTGTGCTCAGACTCCCTCCTTACCACAAATAATGACAGATGTCGCCAGAGAAAAACGACTTATAAAATGGTAGACTTAAAAAGACTCTTTAATGAAGCTATGGGTAAAATCAGTGCGGAAAAGTGGAGAAAGTGTATCGATCATGTGATAGAAGAAGAAGCCAAAATGTGACAGGTAGATATAATAATCGAAGAAATGGTTGAACCGCTTATTATTATTATAAACGATGTTAATAGAAGTTCATCTTCCGAATCGGACTATGATTAAGCCATAACGACAAAGTATTATTCAATTTTTGAAAATGCTTTGCTTGTAAGGTTCTATATTATATTTTGTTTTTGTAATTATATTATGTAAAATAGTATATACCACCCATTGTTATTTATTAGTTAATACGATTTTTTAAGTGCTTTCATACAGTGTCACCATTAAAGTCCGCACCATATGGAACTTTTTTTTATTAATGAGGTTAGTTGAAATTAAATTTGGGCAATCGTTTTTGCTTCAAATTAGACTAAAAATTATATAATCAAATGTCACCATCTGTCATTCGGTATCTGTCAAAAATTACATTTTAATCAAAAAATGCTGAAAAATGGCATTGTTTTACCGAATTTCAAAAAATGTTATTAGAAAAAGTTGTTTCTAGTACAATTCTTGGCCTAGATACAAAGTTTCAGTTTTCTAGCTCAAAGTTGATTTTTTTGCTATTTTTTCTAATTAACTTTTTTTTTATTTAATGCAAGTTCGCTTAATGGATATTAAACTATTTGCTTATACCATACTCAATATTTTATTTAGTTTGTATGAGCTTTTTTTTACTAGAATGCCATTTTTTTTCGAAATTTAAAATTAGAGGCAAAAAAATTTGACACAGGTGGTGCAAAGTTATCCTAATTTATAAATTTTAACAGATAGACGTCAGATGTTTCGTTTTTCAAATGACAAATACATCTAAATATTTGATAAAAATTTTATTTTATACTTAAAACTATCATTATTATTAAAAGGAACAAAAAGGAACTTTAATCATTTTAAATAGGTAACACAAAAGCAATATAAATTTCACATTTCAGTGTGACGTCCTTCTCGCTCTATACAAACACCCGTCCGTCTATAAACGTCTTTGACAGCATTTTGTAAAAAGCTTGGTCTTATATCGGCACAACACGTTATCGTTTGTTCCAAATGCTCGATATTTTTAAACGGTCGATTCTTATAAACTTTCTGCTTAAGATAACCCCACAGAAAAAAGTCTAGTGGGGTTATGTCAGGCGACCTGGGTGGCCAGTGACATTCTCTATCACGCCCTATAACTCTGTTTTGAAATAATTGGTTTATGCGTTCTTTCACTGCTTCAGTTTGATGTATGGGTGCACCATCAAGCTGATACCATAAGTTATGTCTATGGTGTAAGGGCATGTTATCCAAAACTTCGGTAATCTCGTTATCAAGAAAATTCAGGTACCTTTCACCAGTTAAGTTTACTCTAAAGAAGTATGGTCCAATAAGCTCATCTTTCAAAATTCCACACCAAACATTGGTTTTAAAATGATACTGGTCGCGACATTCAATTGTGAAGTTAGGATTTTCTTGGGACCACCATCGGCAATTTTGTGAGCTCACGGTACCATTCGAAGAGAAAGTGGCTTCATCTGTCCATAATATCTTGTATGGAAAAATAATATTCTCCTCATATTGTCCCTGATACCAAAACGAAAAATCAAGTCGGATATCAAAATCGCGTTCTTTTAATGTGTTTATAAACTTGGGTTTATATGCCCGAAATTGATTTTTCTGAAGAATTTTTCTAACGCTTTTCCTCTTGCTTGAATCACTTATCTTGGTTACACTAGTTTGACCGTGGTCAATAACAGTTAAACAAACATCAAGTTGTGCTGCTTCATCGTATTTACTTGCCGCGTGAGGTTTCTTAAAATTATTTTGAACAGATCCAGTTTCTCTAAATTTTGACATTATTCTTAAAACAGTGCTATGCTGCAAATTTTTTTCTGGATGCCTCTCATTAAAAATGGCAGATACTTGCCGGTGAGGCATATTCTCCCCACAAATTAAGACAATTTCTATTTTTTCTTGAATGGACAACATTGGTGATAACACTGAAAACTATAACTTGCGAAAATATTCAAATTTATGACATTTCTTTTATTTATTCGGCACTCTAATTCGTTTTTTTTTCCATAGCCTACTTATATAATTCAAAATTGCCTTGATATTTTATTGTGGATAAAAAGAAAATGTGTCTAAATTTTGAACTAATATGATATCTGGGAATTTTATTATAAGTTTTTTAAACTTCTTAGGTGTATGTACTATCAAAAAAATGGAATATCTGACGTCTATCTGTTAAAATTTTTAAATTAGGATAACTTTGCACCACCTGTGTCAAATTTTTTTGCCTCTAATTTTAAATTTCGAAAAAAAATGGCATTCTAGTAAAAAAAAGCTCATACAAACTAAATAAAATATTGAGTATGGTATAAGCAAATAGTTTAATATCCATTAAGCGAACTTACATTAAATAAAAAAAAAGTTAATTAGAAAAAATGGCAAAAAAATCAACTTTGAGCTAGAAAACTGAAACTTTGTATTTAGGCCAAGAATTGTACTAGAAACAACTTTTTCTAATAAAATTTTTTGAAATTCGGTAAAACAATGCCATTTTTCAGCATTTTTTGATTAAAATGTAATTTTTGACAGATACCGAATGACAGATGGTGACATTTGATTATATAATTTTTAGTCTAATTTGAAGCAAAAACGATTGCCCAAATTTAATTTTAACTAACCTCATTAATAAAAAAAAGTTCCATATGGTGCGGACTTTAATGGTGACACTGTATGTTATAAATACCTACAATTTTAATATAATACAATTTTAGGAGAATAGGCATGTTTAAGATTTTTAATTTAAAAACTTCCCCAATACACGCTCCTGGCTGAGGGACTTTCCCAATAACAATGGTAAATCCTCAAACATAACAATAGCTTGCGATAAACTCAGGGTGGGCCTACCTAAAGAATGATCATTATTTTGATCCTTTAATGTAAACACAATAGATTTTAAGGGATGGTGTTTAAATTGTTCTTAACCCCGGGATGCGTTTTGCATATTTAATGAGCATTTATTACTTCGCGCCATTTAAAGATAGACTATAATGACGTGACACTCTAGTAATCAACACTTCTGCGCGTCAGTATTGAACGGCGCAGACATCTATACTGCCCTCCGGAGTGCTCGTTTTTGACTGCCTAATGTGATGAATATCCTTTTCCAAATACAATACATGCTATGAGGCCTAACATGGCAGTTGCCTGCTAATAATCTCTAATATATTTAGCGGGTTTTTGTGACAATTACGCTGAAAGTCCCTTTTTTTTATTCCCTTACCTTAATATAATAATATAATATGGTAAGTAGGTAAATAAAAAGTTGTAAGTGTCTACTAACCTTATCAATCAATTTATTGTAAATTTAATTGTTTAGTTATATTTCAACACAAGCGATTTCAGCAAATCTTTTAAGGGCCCTACATCAAATATGGCAAGCTATCGCAAGAAATTATCCTTATTAACAGCACCGGCCGGAGCAAATTTGGCGCCCTATACTCTGTTTGAAATTGGAAGAGTAATAAATGAGAATCAAGTGGCTATCCCATGGGAGTACACATTTCATATTAATTCTTATATAAGTATTATATATTACAAAGGTACCTGGCCTGGTAATGTCATCACATAAGTTACCTGTCACCTTAAGCAAAGTATAAACCTGTATGAGCATCAGTGCTTGCAATGTTTTTAGTATTGCTAAAAATGAACTTAAACACTAAAATATTGTAAAAAATACAAAGAAAAACGCAATGAAGCGCTCTACGCTTCCACTGCACTGCAAACAGAGCTTAACGCTCTGACGTGGTGACAAGCTGATAAAATTCTGTTCGGGTCAAAACCTGTGCCTCCACTCATAACCCCTACACCCCAATTGCCGTTACCTTAAGGGCTACGGTTGTGGACGGTACACAGCAGAAACTGAATTGTGAGTTTATTTATAGTCCAATAGATTTCAAATTTGGAATGGTATATAGGAATATAGGTAAATATAAATGTACGCCGATGCGTTGTCACTTTTTCTTTAAGCGATCTAGGGCCGACGTACTCAGTTAATTTTTCATAAACTAATAAAAAAATTTGAAAAACGTTTTGCGGCGGCATGGCTATTACTATTTTCTTTATAATCAAACTAAACAAATTAAAAAAAATTTTTTTAAATGTGTCTAAATAATTTTTCCCCCGTTTTTAAAATACGTCTCTTGCGGATTTCGAGGCGACACTTACCGCAATCGCACGTTTCACGTTGGAAGGCGGAGCCAACTGTGTGCGGATAGACTCGGGGATTTCGGAGCGTTTATTAATTATTTTATGCTGAAACTTAAATGTAATTTTTGGCTGTTAGTCGTGCTTGCAGCTTAAAAATGTGTTTGATATTAAGGTTAATGATGTTTTCAGAATTAGCAGTGTCATAGGGTTTGCCATGCCTACATGTTGCAGTTTTTGGTTTAATTTTCTGTGAGAAGAATATACAAATTTTATAAAACAGTTGATTTTTAGTAAAAACGATAAAAGTATGTTCACATCTCTCTCGCCATTGTCACTTATAATAGCCAGTTTGTACTTAAATATACTGCTTAATATTCTACGAGTGTCACAAAATTTCGATTCTCAGCTTGGATGTTAATTCCTAGTGTGTAATGTAAATAGATAGAAATTGATTTCAGTAGGTAGGTTAGTTAGTGCGGATATTTTAGTACGGTCAATAAAACCCCATGGTTAGCTTTCATATCTATATTTGAGCTATATATGAATATCATAATGTATATTTTTACCATATTAATGTGATGTGTGATATTATATTCCACTCAAACTCGGTGACCACTCAAAGTCGGTGACCAAATTTGATCAAGGTACACTCCATAGTCATCCTTAGGGGTAATTTTTAGCGCAGAACACGATGGACGGGGTCTTGGTTTGATCCGAGTGGGAGTTCACCCCTAAAAAGCCAGAAAACACTTTTTAGGGGTGTTTTCAAGCAAATAATTGCCTAAATTCGCTAGTGTTTCTGCTGATGTAAGTTTGAAAGGGTGTATGGGGTGTTGCCTCTGTGGTTTGGCAACAGTTGCAAACCCTGCGGGTAAGGGTGAAGGAGAGGGGAGGGGGATCTTAACATCGATGTTTTAGTTTCGATCTATTTTTTGATAACATCGATGTTTATTTTAAACATTATATTATATTATATTATTGAAAAAACGATTGGCTGAACAGCCAAAGGCAACTTAAGAAACAAAAAGGCAATTCTAAAAATGGCGCTACAAGTTCAATCAGTGTCAGTATTCTTATTCGTAATTGTACGGCGTTTCCCTGTCTCCTCCAATACATAAGATACACTTTTATACCTTCTTCTCTTATTAGCCGTCATAAGAACACACACGCTCCAAAAATACAAAACATCTCCCGATAAAATCAAGCGACGTAAACGTAGTTATTTTCTAAAAAAATAACTGGAGCTCATAATATAACTTCCATTGTGACAGCGGAGTTCTATTTTTCTATAAGCAGCAATTTATTACCCTGTTATTATTTATATAACTTTGCTAAAAAAGCGCCACAATTCGCAATAGAAAGTAGAAGTATTGTGTTCACATTCACGTCTTGCATGCAATTGTCCTTTCGTTATTTATTTTATTCTAATAAAAAACAACATTGCATTGTAACTATTTTAAATAATTCTATTGTTTTGAAACGTTTCATTAGGGTTATGTTTTGAATTAAAACATACTCGAGTCTAGAATAATAATTATTCAGTGCATGTAAAAGGGCGAGTTTGTCCCGCTTCTGATCGATGGGTTTGCAAAGCAAATATAAATAATACTAACAAGCGGTATTTACCAAAAATAAATTACGCTTAGATACTAAACAGGCTCTTTATATCTATACAGAGTTGGGCAAATGTTCCGGAACGGCTTAATTACAGAAGAACGAAAAATAATACCGGATCTGGGATTTGGGCAATCTATAGAACTAAAGTTTTGCTATTTAACTGTGTATACCATATGTCAGTCGATTGTTAAGTGGTGATATGATTAGATATGTTATTAGATATTCTAAATATTTATGTCTAAATTTAACTGTTTTGGAAATACGGGCAAACGAACGCAGCACATTTTATTTTAAAGAAATTAATAACAATTTTTAAATAAACAATAATGTAAAATAAAAGCCATTTAATTAAATGTTCAAAATGTCGTCCTTCAGTCTGATAGTGTCCAAGCCTCTCTGGAAATTGGAAAGGCACCTTCTGCAATGCATCTAAAATTCTGTTTTTAAGATCCTCCAAAGAGTTAGGTTTCATGCGGTGTACGAAAGTCTTTAAATGACCCCAGAGGTAAAAATCTAAAGGCGTTAGATCTGGGGCTCTAGGAGGCCATTCAATGGGCCCTCTCCTACGTATCCACCTTCCAGGAAACGCTTTATTCCAATAGTTTCTGACATGTATACCAAAATGCGGTGGCGCCCCATGTTGCTGAGGCCAACAGTAATTTCCCAGTATTTGATCGTTATCTCGATCATGATACAAAGTAATCAAGTATGGTATAATTCTATTCCGAAGCAGATCTAAGTATTAATTAGCTGTCAAGTTTCCGTGAAGAAAGAAAGGCGCTATAATATGGTTTCCAATTATACCTGCCCACAGATTAATGAGCATTATGGTCTGACCAGCTTATTGACGAAGACATTAAGACAGAATGTGGCTTCATCAGAAAATAAAATACGACAAAGTTAGTTCATTATTTCTTAACAAATGGCATACTGAGAAACCCATACTGAAGATACTATTATCAGTTTTTCCTGTCACGCTTTCCAACAAATTTATTAATCTTTACAAGGAATTTTTTTGCCAATGGAAACCTTTTCTTGAATTGAGCATCATCCAACTCTTCACATGAACTATAATTATTGGTAGACTTGAAAAGCTTTTTTCCACTATTATTTGAATTTTCAACGTACAAATTCTTATGTTGCTATCGATTTTGACGCTTCTAATTTTCGTATCTTTTGGTGATGTCAAATAGTTATTTACATTAGTAGATGCGAAAGTTAATTTTTTGGTGTGAGGAGGTTATTGAATAGCCGAGGCGAAGCCGAGGTGATTCAATACCTCCGAACATCAAAAAAGGCGTTCGCATCGTGTGATGTATTAAATTTTTTCTACTACTGTTCTCTGATCAATATATTATTAAGTAATGAACTTGATTTTATTCAAATTATAATGATAAAATAAGGTTTTTCCACCTGTAAAATAATCCATGACAACTAGTTATTTGAGTACTGTTAGAGTCTGTCAGTTCGAATTTTTGAATTTCGCTAGTCTAAAATGTTTTCCCAAGACCAAAACGTTGCTATTCAGAAGGATATATTATTGTTATTATACCACTTGTTTTTTCAATAAATTTAAGCATTTTTTTATTAAGTTTTTTTCCGAAATTCGCTTGAATAAATAAAATAAAAATTTCCTATGAGTATTCGTGTTTTTTTGTCCTGGCACCGAAAGTAGTACCTTCGTAGCTAGAAACATACTACTTTCGTAGCTAGTAACGTATAATATTCAGGTAACTCTAATGTTTACTTTCGTGATCTTTCGTGTTGCTAGGACCCGAAAGTTAATTTATTTATACAGTAGTAGAAAAATGATATTTACTGGTAACGTGTTACATGGTTAGGGATTTCCACGGACCTAAATAAAATTGCATAAATTCTAAGTAAAAACAAATTATCTTTTAAAAAACAATAAAAATTGCATACAATAATGACCGTCTCGTTATTTAACGTTAAATTATAGGTTTTTTCCTGTGCCTTTTTATATTAAAGAAAAAACATCTACAGGGTGAGACGAGACCAATTGAAGTAAAAAAGTAAAGACAATTTTGGCACTTTTGTTATAAAAATAATACAGACTGGATTTTTGGTTTCAAAAACGATTTTACATACTTAATCGTAAATGGCATGGTCAGAATAAAACAATGAAATTCGAAACTCGTGGTTGTCTGTGAAAGTAACATATTTAAATCGCTTAATACGCGTAAGTTGTAAGTAAAAATTATCAGGAAGTCGATATACGAACGTCTAGTTACCAATCGCAGCAATTAAATTTTATTGACATAAATTCCTGTGGAGTGGATTTTTACTGTCGAGTGCAATTCGGAGTTTTAGATCTTACGTTACAATATTGCCAGAAAATTTATAAAAGAACAAGTACCGCTGAGGTAAAGGGGCTTTTTGTAATGCAAACTTTCAGAAGATGTAGAAAATTGAAATTTGGCAACCTTCATAGGCTTTAGGCTCTTTAACCCTTTCGCACCACTTACAAAATAAAAGTTGCAAATATGGGGATAGTATGTCCCAATTAAGTTTTTAGGTGGAGCAACAAATTTCTAAAATATGAAATTTTAGGTTCTGAAAACAAGTTGTGTATGATAAGGAGCAAAGCAATGTTTGCAAAGAGGTATTTGGCATTCTTGACATAGTGTTGTCATTTTTCTCTTCCCTTTTGCGCATTAATCTACTGCGCGATCTTTCTTCTATGGGAAGATAATCTCCTACATTATTTACTATTTTAGCTGCCTTTGAAAGTCTTCCCATATATCTTTTACGAATTGGAACTTTGGACTCCATTCTTCCTTATGTAATCAGGTCCTCAGAGACTTGGAGTAAAAATTGAAGTAATGGACCAACCCAACTATTTACTATACATATCATCATAACGTGTTAAAAAAAACTTTTTTCCACCATTTAATGGATGTTCTGTCAAGTTCATAAACACCAGCTATTTGGCCAGCCAAGTTTAAGCCTCCCATAATTTAATTGTAAAACGAAATAGCTTCTGGGAAGGAACATATATCTTCTTTTCATCTTTTCACTGTGGTTTCTTCATTTTTGTGACAATTACTTAGCAAAACAACGTCTTTTGTGCCGCGCCATTTAGTCGCTATAGTACCTTTGCCATTTTCCAAAAATACCGACTGTCCTTTTTCCTTTAACTTAGTTTGAAACATCTTTTTCGGCATTTTTTCTTGTCAGAATGGCAGTCCCCAAGGCCGGAGATTCAAGTGTATTTTAGAGGTTAACTGATGTAAAAAATCAATAAAATGATAGAACCACTACTTTTTCTTTTATGGTGTCACATAATTTGTTGACCACACGTTCGATTGGTCCAAAGGCTGTGGACTATTTTCTTTTTCAACATAAATATTTATGTCGTAAGTATAACCTGTATCGACGTCACATCGAGCCCATAATTTTAAACCCCTTCTGGCGGGCTTCTGAGGCATGCATTATTTTAGCACAGATCTGCCTTTGAATTTCACCATGCTTTCATCAATACTTTGTCTTGCACTGTCAGATCGGAACTACTGAAAAGTATGCTTTACACAAGACATTAGTTCTTCGATGTAATAAATTTTACTGGAGTTTTCTGATTTTTCAGGATGATTCACATATAAATTAGACTAAAGAAATAAGCATCTGTTACGAGATATAGCACTACTTATTGCATGATTTCTTAGCGACAGCAACGTTAACCGGTAATGGGAAATTTTTGGCACTCTGTTATTACTTATTACCAAATTACAGCCAAGCACTATCATTATTTCACCAACATCTGTGGGTGCAACGTTATAGTTTGAGCTTTGGTTGTAAATATTTATTCTTTCGTTGGTGTTCTTGGAAATAGCTTCAAAAATATATCTATAGGTTTGTTTGTTGAAGTTATTAAAGGATGACCTATATTGACGTATATTTTTGATTCTTGGCTCGAAACTTTGACTTATCAGCTTCCAACGATCCAAATTACTTAGCATATTCTGTATAGAAGGATCTTGAGTAGCGGATAAATTTTCGGTTGGATGATCGTCTTTTTTGAATAAATCTGACCCACTTATGTAATCAATTGCATAACTAACCTCTTGGTCAACTTCTTTGACATTATCTGGTACAAAAGTTTAATCTCGAGAATCATCGCTCTGACTCTTACTCAATATCTGAGAGATGCTCGGCATATAGTCAATTTCTTTTTGGCTAAATTTTCTTTTCGACATTCTAAAAAACACTAGTGAAATAAATAAAAAACGCCAACAAACATCAAGGGGATACCGTCATCCCGACATAAATTTTTCCAATAATTGTTGCCATCAGACCACAAACTATATTATATTCTTAATTATTTTACAATATCTGTACTTGGGTTATTTAGCAATTATTGATCTTTTTAGCACTTGTTTTGACCAAAAGAACCATTTAGAAGCGTTTTAACAGCAATTTGGGCAATATGCTGCCCGGCAGAAAATGGTAAAGCCACTGTGGGACATATTTACCCCAATGGGTGTGAAAGGGTTAGGGTGGATTTATGCTGATCAATTTAGAAAAATTATAGAAAATTAACGATTCACGATTGACATAATATAAACATTTGTAATACTATGGTGACATTTATGCAAACAGGGGGGGAGGGGACAACAAAGAGAACAATAAAGTCAAAGGGAATAAAAATCATAGATATATAACCTGACATTTTTTGACAGCACCTATTAAAACTTAATTATATAGTTGATGCAAAAAAAAACCGATGCAATCCGTAAGAAGACACGAGGAAATTAAAATTGGCCAAAAAATATTAAAACTTATGCGATATTGTATTTGCTACAAGCTTAAAGTATTCTTACTTGATACGAACCCACTTATAGCAAATATTTTGTTTATTTAAGCTTGTAAAAATTAATATATTTTGAATTTTATTGGCCGATAGTTGGCAACACAACTGTAAACGGTGCGGTGGCGCCAGCTCGCTCGTTGGCTTAGTTTGACGTTTCATGCAAAACTAACCTTAATTGTTCGTGGTTCCGTGTTGCTGTGCGTGAATTTTTTAACAAAAACTCCAGATCTTTTCATAAATAGCATTCAAATAACTGTTCTCTTAAGAACAACAAAAGTGCACATATATATCTCTGTCGATTGCGTTGTTTACTATTTGTGAAAAATGCCGAAGCATTTAAATAGTCGTTGCAAAGAGCTAATAGCTAGAAGCTAATTTCAGGAAGAACTTAATGGCCTATTGTTACCCTTGACAGCAGTACAGAGAAGTAAATTTAAAAAGTATGTTAAGGTCTAGATATTTTATCTCCACTTTACTAATTTTTAGCGTGTAGCAGCTGCCCTAAATTTGAATATCTCAACTGTAAGCGCAATTTCAACAACAGTTAAGGAAAATAAATTATTAGAATCACCTTCAAAGAAACGTTCTATTTCAAAGAGAGTTGTAAATGTGTGAAGATTTGATATAAGTTCTATCCGTGACACTATTTATTTTATGGAATGTACGAAACAAGTAAGTTGTATTATTTAAAAATTATATTTTACATCGGTTATTCGTAAGCTGAAACTTTTTTTAGAGCATCCTGTATTGACAAGTAAGTTAGGAATTAAAAGACAGAGAACTGTTTGATGGTTGTCTTAACTCTTTAAGAGGCCTTTTCAAGAAAATAGGCCTCGGATGGTAAAAAGATGAACTGAGGCGAGGGCTTATGAAACTTTCCCATGTAGCTTTCAAACGACTGGTATCTTTTAAAGAATATATTAAAGAAAAAGAAGCATTCTTGTACCAATTCGTTTTCTTGGATGAAACATGAATTTTTCAGAATGGCACCATTGATCGATCTTCGCAAGATGAAAATAAAATAAGTGTTAGATCTACTAAAGTTGATGGTAAAAGGTATTATGCAGTAAACAAATATATAAACTATGGGAAATGTTTGTATATTTATCTTGTTTTTATGAAAAAAAACTGTGTAATTCCCTCACTCGGATATTTTGGTTACAAGCTGGCAACACTGTCGATAACTGACGTCACTCGAAGGATATGACGTGCAGCGGTTTTTGTTTTGCATCAACTTAAAACATTTGTGATTTTGTTGTTGTAGAAAATGTGGTAAATGCAATTTAAGATATTACGATATTGTTTATAAGTCTTTTCACACAAATGGAAAAGATTAAATGGGTTTTCCACTTTTATTCTTGGTACATGCGTCTAAAATTGTTCGATATATGGGTAGGCCTTTTTTAGAAAAGGAAACATTGAGTTTACGTGTTTTGGCTTATATGCTTGAAGAAAAAGTAAATTCTGAAATAGCCAATTATTGAATTGAAGAGTTAGTTGGGTGGAAAATAAAATTACACTCTTAAGGTCGCATGTAGCTTTGCGTATAGTACCTACGTAAATAAAACAATAATGCCACTATAATAACTAAGATCAGTACGGCTAAGTGCATTGTTTTTCGTAACGGCTCGTTAACTTCCTATCCACAAAAACAAAATAGATTTTTGTATTTTAATGAAATGGCGTGGTCTGCTTATAAACTGGTCTTTAATTCTAGGGACATGTTTGTTCGTAACGTTGTTTGTAACCACATAATCCGATCTTAGGTTTGTTTCTTTTCTGCAACAGTTAACAATTATCCGAAATTACCTGTTTCTGGTTATACGGTGGCTGCTTCTGAATGTTTAATGCTTGTCATACCATATAATTTTTATCTTCTACATTCACTGATAAAACTCAAATTGTTAATTTATGGAATAATGCATTTTTTGGGTAATTTTTTGAGAACTTCCGCCAGATTTCCGTCATAGATTATAGCATGCAAATTTAACAGAAAAATCAAAACAGACAACAGAGAGAAGCATAGGGGAGAGTGTCGTACCTTGGGACAAAATGTCAACCTTATTTTTTTATGCTATGGCGCTGTTTCTATAGAATACAGGGTGCCCGAAATTGGTGCTGACAGTATTGCGATCTCGGAAACTAGAAGAGATAGAAAGACGGTTAAATGGGGAAAGCTTTAGGCAATTATGTAAGTAGTTTATTGGTGCTTACGGATCGATTCTGGTTCCTTTGGGTTTTGAGATATTTTGAATAAACCAAAATGTTGCATTTTCTTATATCGGTGGTAACTTTTTTATTACCCAATATTTTTTAAATCCTAAAACACATTTTCATTGCCCCTTTTTACATAAAAGATGCCTACCTGATCATATCTTGGTTACAACGTTTCGGTTTCCTGTAACCATCATCAATATTCTTTTTTCTTACGACCGCCATATTGGATTTTTTACTCATCGAAAAGTACTTACTTTTTCCTATACTATGATACTAAACACTAATACAAAATAGAAATTTATAACCTCAAAATAACAACAAATTTTATTTTCGAACATATTATTTGGCAACACCGACATATCGGATAGTTCTTTTCCTTAAGAATAAAGTTAATTAAATAACAATATAAGTTTATACTACTTTAAATTAAAGTTAAAATGTAATAACTTTTTTAAAAATCATAAAAATCTAGTAGGTACCTATCTAATAGATACCTATTTCGGTAAGTTTTTTATTGTAACATTTTTGTTTAGAAGGCTTTGAACTTTAAACAAATGAAATTTTTTAATCTGTCAAATAATTTTTCTACGTTGTAATAAACATCATTAACAATGGCGTTAAATTATTCTAACGAAGAGAAGTTTGATATGTTAGCGTGTTATATTAAAAATGACAGAAATGCGAATAGAACTATGGATAATTATTTTGGAATGTACCCCGAAAGACGACAACCCAGCAGAGCGTATTTTTCTAAACTGACTAGAAACTTACTAGAATTTGGCAGTTTTGAAAAGCCTCGTCCCAAAGAATATGGAATAGATAACGAAAATCGTAATAGAATAATTTTAGAACATTTTAATGAATATCCGACTTCATCTACAAGAATCGCTAACACACAGCTTGGAATTCCAAAATCCACCGTTCACGATGTATTAAAAGTTGCTAAATACCATCCTTACAAGCCAACAATTGTACAAAGACTTCAAGAAGGTGATTTTGATAGGAGAGTCATTTTTTGTAATTGGTATCTTGGTAAATGTCGAGAAAATCTCACATTTTCGGATAATGTTTTATGGACAGATGAAACACATTTCACCAACTGTGGAATCTTTAATAAAAAGAATCACCATCAATGGGCTTTTGAAAACCCGCAATTACTCGAACCACGCAGATTGCAAGTACGATTTGGATTTATTGTGTGGTGTGGAATAATTAGTAAGAAATATTTTATTTTGGTTTAAATTAACTGCAAAAAATGCTTGAATTATTTATCTTCACAATTTATTTAGCAATATTATAATGATTAGGATGGATCTTTTGCATAGTTTTTATTATTTTTAGAAAATCAGCTAATTGGTCCTTTTATTTATGACCAAACATTGACCGGTCCAAGATACCTTGCAATGTTGCAAAATCAAATTATTCCTGCACTTCAAGAAGTTGTTCCCAAGGACCAATTTAATAACGTGTGGCTGCAGCAAGATGGTTGTCCCGCGCATAATTCCAGACAAGTACAAACATTTTTATCAGAGACCTTTGGTGAAAAGGTAATATCTACCAGTGGTCCTGTGCGCTGGCCTGCTAGGTCACCGGACCTTACCCCATTGGACTTTTATTTATGGGAATTTGTCAAAAATGAGGTATACGAATTTAATCCTCCTGAAACTCGCCAAGTTCTTGAGCAGCGAACTAGGAATATTTTTAGTCAAATTAACCGTAATACCATTAATCGTGTAACTAGATCTGTAAAAAAAAATGTCAGCGATGCGTTGAAAAAAATGGTCGATATTTTGAACCTAGTATATTTTACTTAATTAACTTTAATTCTTAAGCAAAAGAACTTTCCGATATGTCGGTGTTGCCAAATATGTTCGTAAATATGATGTTTTTGTTATTTTGAGGTTATAAATTTTTAATTTGTATTAGTGTTCGATATCATAGTATAGGAAAAATTAGGTACTTTTCGATGAGTAAAAAATCCAACATGGCGATCATAAGAGAGAAGAAAATTGATGATGGTTACAGGAAACCGAAACGCTGTAACCAAAATATGATCAGGTAGGCATCTTCTATGTAAAAAGTGGCAATGAAAATGTGTTTTCGGATTTAAAAAATAATGGGTAATAAAAAAGTTACTACCGATCTAAGAAAATGCAACATTTTGGTTTATTCAAAATATCTCAAAACCCAAAAGAACCAGAATCGATCCGTAAGCACCAATAAACTACTTACATAATTGCCTATTTCCCTATTTACCCGCCTTTCCATATCTTCTAGTTTCCGAGATCGCAATACTGTCAGCACCAATTTCGGGCACCCTGTATATAATTTATAGTATTTTTCTTATACACTAAATTTTTTAATTATTTTAATTTACGTTTTTCTTGGTCAAAATTGCTTTTGTTTACTTAGTTGCATGTTGTAGGTACCAGCAAAAAAGAAAATACATCCGTTTAAAATAAAAAAGAAAACAAAATTATCCTAAATTATGAAAAGCAGAATTCAAATTAAAAGAAATAAGGGACATCTGCCTTTCACGCGTGATGCATTGGTACAGCAACAAAATAAAACTAAAACTAGGGTTCGTCCCAGCCAAGGTACAACTGTCCCAAATTACAACACTTTCCCTTACGCTAGGCACTGAAACTAAACTATACAGCCTGGGTGGTAGAAAGTGTAACAAAATTCACTTGTAAGTACTTGAAAATAACCTTTGACATAATGTGTCAACATACTTAAATAATGTTCTTAAAATAAACTATACTTTCACCGTATCTTGTGCTTTAAAAAATAATACTTGTTTAAATTTAAACATAAATTACCTACCTACTACATTAAGAACAGAAATATGGACAATTAAAAATATTTTTATTAGGCAAGAAACTTTCAAAACTGAAATTGTTTAAAATATATCAATTCGTTACTTTTCAGATACAAATTTGACATTAACTATTTAAAAAGTTTTGCATTTCTCAGTAATAATATGCATTCTATGGACAAATAGGTTGTATGTTGTTTTTTTAGTTGACTAACAGGTAAAGCCACAAACCATAACTAACTGTAGACAATTGAACTACATGTTTACTGAGTTATATAACAAATTACCAAATATTGTTAAATGTATCTAAAATAAAATTAATAGTGTACGGTTATCTCATCCCGATATGTATCTGAAGGTTTTGTACCGTGTGATCCACTTATCATGTCCACATTTTAATTTGATATTATCACGCTGCTTTAAAAGTTAAAGAAAAAAGTTATGTACATAAATTTCTTGCATTGACGTAAAATTGTTATCTGTTCATTTTTGATATATAGAGGGTGTTTCGTTTTCCCCGTCCAGGCATCAACTTTCTTATTTTAAAAACACCCTGCATATATTGATAGGTATTTACCATATATATACCACGAACAAGGACTTTCTTTAGTGGCACTGGTTTATTTGTGAACTTTATGTTTGTTCCTAATTGAGAGACTTGTAATTTGCATTTTTATATTCATAAATAAACATTATTATTATTATTATTATTATTATTTAGATTCCCTTTAAAATTTTATGTGAATTTTGTATAACCTTTAATATGCCTATTTCTTATCGTTTAGGCAATATTTATTTGTTAATAATTTAATGGATATTTATTCGAACAAAAATATTACAATTAGGTACAACTACAAATATTTATATAAATTGTTGAAAATGACCTCCATTATTTTCAATACAACGATGGATTGCTCTCAAGAAATAATTCTTTACATTTACGAATACTTCAGATGTTTCTCGTAAATCGTTTACCACTCTTCTAACATTAAATATAATCTCATTTAAATCACTGCATGGAGTTTTATATACCTACCTTGTTTTTAATGCGACCCCAAAAAAAGTAGTCCATTGGGGTAATATCAGGACTGCTTGGAGGCCACAGGATTGTGCCATTCCTTCCAATCCATTCGATATAATTTTGGTTCAAATAATCGCTAACTTCCCGAATGTTATGCGGGGGAGCCCCATCCTGCTGCCACACAATAGCTGCTACCTCGTTTAAAGGAATAAGCCTCCATAAAATAACGGTCCAATTATTTTAGAACCAAGAAACCCACACCAGACATGTATAGACTGCCATCCTGCCTATGGTGTATGCGACGCGTTGAAAAGCAGCTCTTATTAGTCCATAAAATATTATTAAGAAATTGGGGATTTTCTTCGATTTTACCTAACAAATCTCTGCAGAATTGAAGACGTCTTGGGAAATGTCGTTGTTGCAATTTTTGAACCGGCATTATTTGGAACGGCTTATACCCAAAATCGTGAAGAGTTCTCGAAATCATTCCATAGTAGTATCCAATGTTATCAATAGAAGCTCTTATTGATTTATTAGGATATGCGTTGAAATATCCCAAACATATTTCCGCCTGTTCCTCGGTTCTCACAAGTCTGGTCCTGACTTTTTTTATATTTCCAAGGGACTTATGTTCCATTAATTTTAGATAGTTTCTTCTAATCGTTTTTTTTTAGAAGGTACTCTCTGATTGGGAAACTTTCGTCGATATGCTCTAACAGTTGCGGTGGCACTTTCATTGTTTTCAATATAAAGCTCAACCATTTGGAACCTCTGTTCTTCAATAAAGTTCATTTTGATTTTGACAACGAAGGAATATTTTAACGTATCAAACTAAAATGTGGACACGATAAGTGAATCACACGGCACAACATACAAATAACGTTATTTATTACATTTTAACTTCCTTCTTTCCTATTTTTAAGAGAGGAATCTCTGCACCATTTGACAAAAATGAATTTGGACCCTGTATAATAAAGACTACTTCCGATGGTTATATAAAAACTCCTCATTCGAAAGGGAGACAACAAATAAATGTAGGTATTTCTTCTTACAGGCGTTCAAAGCATTTAAAACCTATAATAATAAGTAGTAAGGCTTACTCCCATTTTAAATTAAAAATTCTCGCTATACAACTACCTGTATTATTTATATCTAATGGGCGTTGCGATACATATGAAATTAAAATCTGAATATCTTAGAGACAGGTATAATAAAATATGATATTTAATAATACGAAAAGTTGTTACACGGGTATACTCGGCGAGTATATACTTACTAAATACCATAATAATATAATTAATGTTAAATGGGTAGATAATGTAACTGTAATTTTGACTTTCTATGCTCTTTTCTTTACGTAATATTATCACAGGGTATACAAAACTGTATTTAAAACTAAATGTTGAATGAAGGAAGCATTTATTTTGCGTAGTTTTAATTTTTTTTTGCTAATATACCAAGAAAAAATTTGTGGAAAACGACTGAACTTTAGTTGCTGGACTTAGTATTAAATTTAAGTCAAACTGCCAACTTATGAATAATATCACTTTCCTTGAGATAATTTTATTGTTGAATATGGCGACCTTATGCAATAGTGCAATTTGCAACGAATAATTAGCTGATATAATGAATATGCAATTAATACGTATACTATACGCCTGAGTGGCGTTCGCGTATGACAGACAGACACCAAGATAAAATAAAGTGGGTTTAAAAATACTATTGTGGATAATATATAATTAATCAACCAACATTGCAATGTTAGAAATAATATAATCGATTAAAGGCAGAATATTTTACAATAATTATCGAGACAATTATACTAATTTTAAAAGGTTTTATTGGTTCACCTTTTCGGTGACTTGTATATGATAAGAATAAGTAAAATATCATATGAGTTCTAAAGGAGAGAAAGTCTTTCGTAACATAGACGTAAATTCAGATGGACCGTCGCGATTACTATAACATTGATGATTTACAATTTTAGAACCTGTTGCTAAATTGAGAAAGTAAAATTATTAAGACTTAAAGTCCACATGATAAAGAAATATGTGCTTACTCTTGAATTACTAAACGCCAAAAACATCTGCAAGGCAGTCAAAAATGTTGTTATATAACAACCAAAATTTTGGTATTTGAATATTTTATGGACAAACTAAATATCGCCAATATAGCAATAAAAAATTCCTAAATTTGACTATACAATAAACAAACTATAATATACATGGCAAATTTTATACGGCAAAAGGTTTTATAAGTAGTACCAAAAAAAATTATAGCTATAATTTTCTTTGGTACTTTACATAGTTTTAAATATTTTCTTACAGCGTATACAGGGTGTCCTGAAAGGTATGGTAAATAAACAAGGATTGGATGAATCCGCTGAAAATCGGGTCCGAGGGTCATGTAACAGTTGGTCCTATATCCCCCCTAATCGAACTACAGGCTTCTCAAGGGGAGACTGAAGATGTTTTCTCTTAATGTTTTCGAAACGAGTAAAGATACAAACTTGAAATTTTGGTATCCTAGTAAGCTTTACACACCGAAAAGAACAATTTTATTGTGGGTAAAATGCCAACAATCTAAAAGTGGTGCCAGAAATAGGGGAGGACGAAGTCAAAATATTTTTTTCTTAAATTAGAAAACTTTAACGTTTTTTGCGACAAAAAGTTTCTCCTAGTTGGACACGATTTAAAATATCGTTTTCGAGATGAATCGATTTAAAAACTAACTTGCATGCGAAACATAAAGCATAATTAACATTGTTACCCAACTGTTATATTTTTCATGATCTCATTTATTAAAAATGTCATTACTAAATTTTTCCTAGAATATGTTTTACTTAAAAAAATTGAAATTTACTTATTTGATAACTTTTTGACGTTCGTTTATTTTTACACTAGTTAAATACGATAATTTTGGCATGCAAGATACTTTTTGATCAATTTATCTCGAAAATGACGCTCTAAATCATGTCTAACAAAGACTATCTTTTTTTTTGCAAAGAACACTGAAGCTTTCTAATTTGACATAAAAAAGTATAAAAATCAATTTGAAAAAAATTAGGTATATTTTAACTTCGCCCTCCCCTATTTCTGACGCTGCTTGTAAATTGTCGACACTTTAACGACAACAGTTCCATTCTGCGTGTAAAGCTTACTAGAATATCTAAATTTCAGGTTTGTATCTTTATTGGTTTCGAAAATATTAAGAAAAAAACATCTTCAGAGTCTACTCTCTGCGAGACTGTAGCTTGGGCTTGGGGGGACATATAACAAAATGGTATATGACCTACTAGCCCTATTTTGACCCGATCTACTCGATCCCCAATTATTTTACATTAATTACCTGTTAGGACATCCTGTATATTACATCAAAAAAAAAACCCTCAAGCAAAAAAGCTTTATTAAAGTTTTAGGAGGGGGGGGGCTTTACTATACGCGGACTGTATATCCCTAAAAGAGCCATATTGTACTATAGGATTTTTCTTTCCATTACTGTAGCTAGCTCTTTTTCCCATTTCGATATATCCATCATTTTGATTGAAAAAAAAAAAACTATTTTATAATACACTAATATAATACGCAATGAACACCACCAAAATGGGTTAATTGTTAGAATAACTCTATAATCAGCAATATGATCAAACGCTCACTTTAACTTTTAACGTAAGTGTTTCCATGACAACAACCGAAAACAGCCTACTTGTTGATTTTTCACTGTTGCCGTCATCCGCTTGACACTTCGAAACAATCTTCGAAATTTCCGCGATTGACAACCGAACTCGTCCCTGATTGGCTCAAATATGGTAAAGTACTCACGTTAGGGATTTGGTTACTCATGTTTAGGATGACGAGATCGAGAATAAACACGAACGTTAACTGTTGTTGCATCATACCAAAATAGAAATTAGCATTGGGTTTTCTACCACTTACTTTAATTTTGAAATTAACGTCTCGCTTTAACTTATGCGTTTGATCATAGGGCTGAATATGGGTAAAGCTTCGCCCCTAATATTATAATTTCAATTGTAATATTGCAAATAAAGACGTCTAATAATAATAACAATAATAATAAAACTTTGAAGCTATAAATATATTCAAAAATATTTGATAGAAATACTCCGAGAAATACTCCCATTAAACAACTTGAATATCCCACTTTACTTTTAAAAATGATCCCAAATGACTTTTCACGAAGCTAATACGTATCTGTTAATTATAAAGTAAATTTTGAAAAGTTGCAGATGGTACCTTTGGGCTTAAATTTTAATATTGCTGTTTATTTTAATTTTATAATCGCTTATTCTTAAAGCTTTTTTAAATAGCAAAACTGTCGTGAATAGCAATTTAGCACCCAGAACAACATAAATATACAGGGTGTTACTTAATGATCGGCCGTAATACGGGGTGTCAAAGTTTAAAAAAAAAATCGTTTTTTTATCAATATCTCAAAGATCCTTCTTCCGATATTGGTGAAAAAATTTTTCGCCATGCAATGAAGTGGTTTTTATTTATTTTTCTCGAAAACGAAGTAAGATACGAAAAAATATCAAAAGACAAAAAAGTTGTATTTTTAACTGCTTAACCCGAAAACAATATAAAATTTTTAAACAAATCACATGCGAACATCAGAACGAACAACACTGCCAAATTTCACCAAAATCGGCAAAATGATCTTTGAGATATTAATAAAAACCCAATTTTTTTTTAACATGAGATCATTAGCTGGGCGGGTAACGATAATATTGTCGTCATTTTAACGTCACAACAAGGTGATTTTTCAACTGTAAGGTCAGGTTAGATTATCCACGAGAGGTCATGTAAGATTATGCAATAATTGTATTGAGTTGTACCGTGGATATGATGTAATTATATTTAATTATTTTCCATCTTTTTTTTTTGAAGGTATATTATGAGGTCTGATGATGCCTTAATAGTGGCGAAACATTATGTAGATAACCCAAAATATAAAAGTTTTCGCCGAGACCGATACTTGTGTTGATCATTTTCCTACATATAAAATGTAGGTCTCCTAAAGAAATATGGATATGGACATCTTTGTTTGAAGTGGTCTATACTTCGCCCCCACGCAGGAGTAAAAACTATGAGGCAGAAGCATTTCTCGAACATCCTGTATAATGTGTTATGATTTTCTAACACACAATGGCTCCAGTCGAATGTTGTTTATATTAAATACTTTAAGCACGGTAAAAATCTGGTTCTCAGTCTTTATAGTTAATCTTTACGACCTTGTAAATATTTAACGTTTCTATAATTAGGTTTTTAGTTTACTTCTACATAAATATAGAATTCCCGTAAAAAATATTAAGATTTTAAATTACACTAGGAAAATATTTTAAAAGCAAAGACCACGACAAGCGTTATTATAATTATTAAATGTTTTGCAAAAAAAGGAAGATTTTAAAACTTTAAAAAACTTTACTTTTTGTTGTTTTTCAGATATTAATTAATTTTCATTTTTTTTTTTGAAAAACGACCTGCAATGAATGCTTATAGTTTTCGACTCTGGGATACTAAGACACTGAAATTTGGGTCGGAGGCTTTTTACGCTGTATCTAAATCTTAGTTGCAATATACAGAGTAGCTTTTTTACCATTTTGGTTAGTTCAGTTCAGTTTACTTGAAAATATGTCTCAAAGTAAAATCTTTTAAAGCAAACAACCAGCCAGCCATAAAAAGCAACCGACAGTTTAAAATCTTTTTTCTAAATAGCTCAATTCATTGGGTACGCAGGGTACAGCAAAAACGGCCAAAAATGTTTCGAAACCTTTTCATTACCCGATACCTCTTCAATGGAATTTACTGATGGTGATTTGTAATTGTTTCTTCAAATATACCCCATAGATAAAAATCTAGTGGAATAAAATCAGGTGATTTCGGAGGTCAATTCCGATAATAACAGTAACATGACATGAAGACACATGACAGTTCATGGCACACAGTAAAAATGTGCAGGGTGTTTCATTGGAAAAATCTAGTCGTAGACATTTTTTCAATTAACCAAAATACCTGCATTTTTAGACAACCCTGTATATCGCAACTGAGGCTTGGCCATATCGTAAAAAGCCTCCGGGTATTGCTTAACTACGAATCACGTTTCAGTTTTACAAAAGAAAATTGAATTTTTTTTTTTTTTTGAAAAATCTTTCGTCGTAATGTGAATTTTCTTGAGATAGTTGTCAAACTTTTACTGCTATTCTTTTATCGTGTTTACCGATTTCGCTGACTTCTTGAAAAGTTTTTGGATTTGTTGATTTGTAATACATAATATTTGTATTTTATTTCATTTTTGATTTTACTGATGGATCTTATTAATTTTATTGGTTCGTCGTATTGATTTTATTGTATAGACGGTGTGACTGCTTTTATTCTTGTTTTGTACAGATTTTAGGGTGAGAGCCAGTCTTTGGAATATTTGGATCTTTAATTTTCGGTAAAATGTATGGGTGAGTTTATTATTAGCGGATTAACGTCTGTCCACTGAAAGTATTTTATAAGTATTCGTCTGTATTGTCCATGCTATTAAAGTTTCTTGATGATCCCTATGGTAATTTTTTGACGAGTATATGTGACAGTCCCGGGGTCCTTAGCTTAGATTAATACCCTAGTGTTCTGTCCCGCCAAGGTTTCATCAAAATTATCAATCATATACTCGTAGTTTCCCAAGTAAAATCTTACAAGATATACAGGGCTGCCCAGAAGTCCGGAAAAAAATTAATATTGCCTTAACCTGTAACTTTTGGGGAAAATGCTCGGACACGTCAATTTAGTTTTATATATGTATGCAGTTATTTTGACGTTATTCGTTTGTTTTTTTACAGACATTTGTCAAAGATATGACGACATCGATCTTTTTTTTAAATGAAAACATACAGCTTGTGATACATCATTTGAAAGCTAATATCTCGTACAGTATGCTCATAAATTTTGACGCGATTCTGTCAAGCTATTTCAAAATGGCGACTGTTAAAAGTTTTAAAAAAATCCCTATTTAAATAAGCGGAAATGATAAATCATTGATGTTTTTTTTTACCTTTTAAGGTAAGAAATCTTCATTGTTTCACGTTCTGACATTTTGTGACATTGTGACTTGACAATATTTATGGTCTATTTGTTATTTCTTTTGTCAAAAAAAATAAAAACGTAACGAACCAAAACAAAACACAACAAAAAGTGGTTTAACGTGGCAAATGCTGGAAATGTCCTCCACCCTCTACTTGGCATGCTCCTAGACGATGGTAAAATCCTCGGTAAAATCCGTCGACGGAATGTCGAATGGCTTCAGCCGGTATGTTATGTGTCTCCAATCTAATTTTGTTTTTCAAATCTTCAATATTATTTGGCCAATTTTGGTAAACTTTTTCTTTTAAATATCCCCAAAGAAAATAGTCTAGAGGCGTT
Organism: Polydrusus tereticollis; assembly: GCA_963920685.1. Lineage (NCBI taxonomy): Eukaryota > Metazoa > Arthropoda > Insecta > Coleoptera > Curculionidae > Polydrusus > Polydrusus tereticollis. Next base: position 143,834,055 of record OY987328.1, read on the forward strand.
AAGTCTAGGGACCTCGGTGGCCATTAAATTGTACCACGTCGTCCAATCCAGCGACCTGCAAATATCTGATCTAAATATCTTCTCACACTGACTGACACCAAAATGCGGGGGAGCACCATCTTGCTGAAACCAAATTATTTCATTAGGTATATCTGGATCTACTTCCTTGGGAAAAATTACAGCTAGAGCAGGCCTTAACTTGAAGGTTAAGAAATCCAGGTACCGTTCAGCTGTGAGGTTTCCTTCCAAAAATAATGGCCCTAAAATTCGGTTATTAATGATACCTGCCCATACAATTACTTTCTGGGGCCGCTGAGTATGCGCTTCAAATATCCATCGTGGATTTTCTTGACTCCAGAAACGATAATTATGTCTGTTAACCACCCCCTTTAAATAGAAAGTAGCTTCTTCCGAAAATAATATGTTCTGTGGAAACCGAGGTGGAAACCTATTATTCTCGTTACACCGTCTCATCATTTCTTCGCAAAATTGCAACCGCCTATCATAGTCATCTTCTAAAAGCTCTTGGACAAGACATACTTTATAAGGGTGGTATTTTTCTGCTTTCAAAAATCTTCCAATAGTACCTCTAGATGTATCATGATTTTGAGCCAATGAAACTGTTGAAACATGCGGATTATCCTGCAGAGATAATGCAATATCCAATTTTTCATCGTCGCCTAAAACACGTGGCCGGCCATTCCTAGGCAAGTCCTTTACTGTGCCATGTTCATCAAATTTGTGGAATATTTTACTAACAGTGCCCTGTTAAATTTTGATTTTTCGGATATTTAGCATTAAATAAAGTGCACACTTCACTTTGACTTCTTATTTTATCTCCACATCCTAACAATATCAAGACTTCGATACGCTGTCTTTCCGACAAAACCACTTTTGTTTAGAAACTTGTAAAATAATACTTCGGAAATACCTAAATTAATTTTACAAGTTCACAATGTCCCAAAATGTCAGAACGTGAAACAATGAAGATTTCTTACCTTGAAAGGTAAAAAAAGCATCAATGATTTATCATTTCCACTTATTTAAATAGGGATTTTTTTTAAACTTTTAATAGTCGCCATTTTGAAATAGCTTAACAGAATCGCGTCAAAATTTATAAGCATACTGTACGAGATATTAGCTTTCAAATGATGTATCACAAGCTGTATGTTTCCATTTGAAAAAAAAGATCGATGTCGTCATATCTTTGACAAATGTCTATAAAAAAACAAACGAATAACGTGAAAATGTGAGCATATATAAAAGTAAATTGACGTGTCCAAGCATTTTCCCCAAAAGTTACAGGTTAAGGCTATATTAATTTTATTCCGGACTTCTGGGCAGCCCTGTATAAAATACCCTCATGTTTTACGTAAGACAACAAAAAAAATCCAACAATTTGCACCATGTGTTGTATGAAAGTATGAAGCTACAGAGGTATTAAAAATATTATGCGACTTCAGCCACTTTATAGCATCCATAAAATCGTTTTCAATACCTGGTATGATATCCTAACTGCACAGCTTACACACACGTTTTACAGTCAACAAACTAAAGAAAAACCCATAATTACCGTCAATATTTACATTATCCTTAGAGTGTCATTTATTATTTTAATAAGAAATGTGAACGACCTACGATACAGGTGCAGGAAAAGTTGAATGATTTATTTAGCTTTTGTACATCATTTAAATCAATAAGCGACACAGAAAAAAACAGAGTCAACAACATCCTCTGATATTTTTAGAAGTCCACGCTCAGCAAACAAATACCAAAAATACACCTGACGGAATTCAATTATTGTTGATGATTTGGAAAAAGCACGTATTGCAGAGAAAATCCTGTATGGCACTCTGTGTGCGAAGGAAGCAATTCACGTTTGTCTTATATACGTTGGGCAACACGACCTTAGGACGGTCGTTCCAGAGTGAAGACGCTCTTTAGATAAAGAAGTTTTTGAACACTAAGCTGAACCCTGTAGGGATAGGCGGCAGTGGTTCGTCTTGCATGAGTTGAACACTTGCCATGAAAATATCTCTGTAGAAGAAGTTCAAGTAACCAATTTGTCTTCGGTGTTCTATAAGCTTTCAAGATTATTTGTCAGATAATGGTAGGCAATCAAGAAAATGGCTTTTACCTATACCTATTCCAGCGATGCTCATCAGTACTCATCAGGTAAAACTGACGCTCAATAATTGAAGGCCATAAGTTACAATGGATCTAAGTGTCATAGCCATACCGCTTTTCATTTTATTGCATAAAAAGGGTCTACGAGTAAACCCCGATACTATCATAAAGGGTCTTTAAGTGCCAAGAATGACGACAACAAGTCACCATTGATGCCAATGAGTGACTCTGGGTCTAAACGCCAGACATTATTGTAAGGAACAGGGGTCTATATGCCATTAGTTTTACACACGATACTGTCTAAGTGTATCGTGGTTTTACACAGTCTTGCAACAGTGGCATTCCTTTGTTTCTGACGCGAATAAATATCGCGAAACCATAGCATCATATAGATACTTTTGCGTCACATTTAAGAAAGATTTTCCGAACTTAAAACTCTTAAAAGCTCCGTAGATCCGATTGAAAAAGCATAGTTTCATAGAAAACTAGAATTCCACCAAAGAAAAGCTGAAGGTGCAAGACATATGATGAAAGTTGATGACGTTGAATCTCAAAAACCAACCTCCATTAAGAATGTGATAAGTATCGACTTAGAACAATGCACACTTCCAATAACCAGCAGTAGATGAGGCAATGAAATTGCGTTTGCTATTTTAAAAGGTTCGAAGTTTCCCATTCAAGAAAAACCTAATAATTTGGTCAGATAACTATATTGGCCAGAACAAAAACCGTCTGCTATTGTTTTTAATGATCTATCTTGTGGCAACTGGGAAATTTGACAGCATAGAGCAAAGGTTTCCAAGCGTGTTTATGTTAGATCAGGATTTCGAAGGAATGCCCTACAAAAGTAAAAACCAAGAAAATGTTTAATGATTTAGAGGAATGGACCATTTGTAATGTGTTAAAAAAGGGAAAGTCAAATTCCCCAACTTCAGTGTTAAAACAAGATTTCCCCAGAAAAATCGAAAAATTTGGAAGACATGTTGGATTACATTCCCCTTCAACACTTGGCTCACCTATTTTGCACATAGAACCGAGCATAGCACCTTCTACAAATATTTGACTTTGATTTAACTTTTCTGGGTTTTATTACTTAGTATCAAGTTTATTATTTTATGTCAAGTATTCTCTTGCTTCAGAATGACTCTGACAATTTTTTTGATTCAATAAAAAAATGTCTTTCATAATAAGCAGTTCTTCTCCATTTTCTTTGAATTCGATTTTTTGGTCCTTAGACCTTTTGTAACTTATGGTCTTTAATTATGAATGATTCTTCTAGACCTCAAGTTTGATCATTTTTCCACTGATTTTTCTCCTGTGACATTCAACGTTGGGGTTTGGGAGTTTTCGAGGCTTATACAATTAAAACAAATTTAATGACTGAAATAAACGTCATAAAAATGAGAGAGAACTGTTGAAATTACGAGCAAAAATGTTTCTTTCGTTTAAGAGGTTACTCGTAAAATCAGAGTTATACTGAGGCATATCAAGAATTTGTGATATGGATTGTGTATTTTGATGAAAAGTCTAATTAGTTTTAAAACTATGAATTTTAATTTAGAAATAAGAATATAATGTACATAATGTATATATATATTCCCCCTCTACCGAGATGATTTAATTATAAATTTTCAATCCGACGTTTCGGACTAAAAAAACTTATCATCAATACAAATATGCACCTAATTTAAAATCTGTTTGTTTTTAATAATGTGTTTAAAGCCAACTAGCGTTTATTTGACATTACTTACAATAATATTAAATTTATTGCGCAATAAATTAAAATAATTATAATAAAATTAATGTGTGATAAGTCGTTGGATTCAAAATAAAACTAAAAATTTACAAAGCACAAAATAAAATGTTATGACTAGGTATTTAAAAAAAAAACAAAGTTGATAATGGTTGCGGAAATACGAAACGGAGCATCGAACACTTGTATAGAGAAGAAAAAGTGGCAACAAGAACGTATACTTTATTTTGACATATTATCTCTTCAAATAAACTGCTGATCAATTGCGTGGCACGAAGGCAAAGTATGGGATAAACTTAAATCCAAGTAGCTCTAGAAACTTTTGGCCGATCTTAACGCGGTTTCCAGATTCTTAAAAAGAAAATGTTTGAAAACGAGACTTCTAGACTCATCTACCTCAACATCATCATATGTCTATAATACAGGGAGTTTCACATTTACCTCGCATCATTTATAAATTTTAAAACGTTCCCATATTTACAACCGTTAATTCTTTTCCAATTTTTTCCCAAACTTATTTTTGCTGAGCTCTTATATCGGGACGTTTTTCTCGATATTGCTCTAGTGATGGCAAATCAAAGAATACGAGGGTTTATTAAAAAATTGCCTTGCATGCAAAAAAAAACTATATAATTAAAGACTAACAAAATTTGAAAACATTACTTTGCAGGATTTGGTAGGGGAGACCGGGGCTAGTTGACTTATGGGGTTAGTTGACTAATTCTGTGTAATTTTTGTGTAATCTGTGAGATGGCGCTAGAATTGCGATTTTCATACATATAGGTATTGGATCCGCTATTACACGTGCTGCTGCGATGAACGCTCGTCGTATGTGTCAGTAACAATAAATAATCTATAATCATCGTTGGTAAGTAATTATTTTTGTTCTGATAAATTATTGATTTTTGTTCTTTGGGATAGATTGTATACGTTTCTATAAGTATTTTGTAAAAAGGTGATCAGTTAACTATGATTTTATTTATTTCATTTGTACGGATGTTTGCGTGTTTTTTAAATGCGGCCTTAAAAGTATCGTTATGTCATACGGGGCTTCTTGACTAAGCACATGTGGGGTTAGTTGACTATTAGTCAACTGACCCCCAGGTAATTTTTGCATTTACTTAGTCAGTAAAAAATTCGATTTTGTTTCATCTAGTTTGTTACAGACATAATTATGCGAACTTACAAGCGAAAAACTAACAAAGGCAAAACGCCGCCAGATATTATGTTACGAGCAGTCCAAATGGTCATAAACGAAGGTAGGAGTGTTAATAGTGTTGCCAAAGACTTTTTAATCAAAGTTCAAAGGAGAGACCCGTACTTTTGTTGCTCGATAATCATCTTTCAATAGCAGCCTTGGATATTTGTAAGGAAAACGGTGTAACAGTTTTATCTTTCCCACCGCACTGCTCGCATAAATTACAACCGCTGGACAGAAGCGTTTACGGACCACTGAAGAAATATTGTAATTCTGCTATTGACAATTGGATGATAAATAATGCGGGCAAGACTCTATAATATGATATGACATCCCAGGGATTGTAAAAATGACACTACCTCTAGCTGTTACACCAACTAATATAATGGCAGGTTTTAAAAAAACGGGAATTTCTCCGTTTGATGAAAACATTTTTACTGATAGTGACCTTTTAGCTTCATATGTTACAGATAGGCCTGCACCCACAAACCACGAAGAAAATGAAATTGATAAAGTAAGCCAAATTAATGAAGAAAGCCAAGTAGACAAAGAAAATGAAGTTAACAGAGGAAACGAAGTTGACAATGAAAGACAAGTTGATGGAGAAAACGAGGATGGCAAAATAAATGAAAGTCAAATCGAAAATTAAGAAGACCCTTCGTTAAAGATCTTAAGTCCTGAGGAAGTTAGACCGTTTCCCAAAGCAGGCCCAAGACAAAACACCAGGAAGGTAAGAAAAAAGAGATAAACTGCTATCTTAACAGATACTCCAATTAAAGAAGCTCTACGACAAGAAAAGGAAAATGTGAAAAAAAGGAAATTACCACCTAAGGGAAAAAATAAGGTTGAGAAGAAAAATATAAAAAACGCCAAACCTAAAGATGGTCGAAAGTTTCTTTTCCGCGAAGGAAGTCCAGTCGCATCTACATCTCGCCTTACTACAGACTCATCATCTTCAGAATCGGACGGAGAGACTAAGTGTCTGGTATGCGACGAATTTTATCATAATAGCACTAGTGGTGAGAACTGGGTACAATGCACAAGTTGCCATAGATGGGCTCATGAAAAATGTGTCGGCAGCTCTAATCTTTTTTTCTATAAGTGCATTAACTGTGACTCAGATGACGATTTGTAGTCCCCTATTATTAGTTTTTTTTATTTGCTTTTGTATTTTGAGAAAATAAACATTTTTTGTATAACTCATTGTTTTTTTTTTCATTAAGGGCTTATAAGGAATTGTCAAGTCAACTAACCCCATCATATATGTCAACTAACCCCGTAAACGGGGCTAGTCGACTTACTTGTTCATCATTACTAATATGTCAAATATTTTTTTTCCTAGTGATCGTAAATACCTTTTTTTAATAAAATCAACTATATGAATACATTTCCGACTTTTTGGCATGCTACAGATCAATACCGATCATATAACAAATTTAATAAAAATAAACTTGTAAAAACTTAGTCAACTAGCCCCGGTCTCCCCTACTGCTCAACTTTTTCTAATTAGTTTCGATCTTATCCTAGACATCCTGTATACCAATTTGCACTGGAATAATCCCAAAGCACAATTGGGTACAATAGGAATAATTCATAATATCTATTATAAATATGGCTAAGCCCCTCTAGCCCCAACCCCTTGTGTTCGCCACAGGCCCTAACCACAAGTAAAGTAGTTTGCTTGTTTTCAAAATATAGAAAATAGTTAAGAATGAAAAAGCAAGGATATTTAGATAGAATATCTCACAAATATCAAACTAGGGGTAATGTGCATGAAAATCTCAAATATATGAAAAATAACAAAACCTTGAACATGAAATCGGTTGTCTACATGGACCCAAAACTATTTAACCTATTACCTGTCAAAATACGTAATATAAAAATACCTAAAGTTTTCAGTAAAAAATGTGCTCAATATATATTTGACAATTACTATCTGTTATTTGGGAGACTGTTTTAAGTTTGTGATTTTCTGAATTTGGCTCTTACGAATTACGAAATGTTAATGTTAATCTTGATATTCAGTGCAGTGCAATTGATATAAGCTGACAAATTATTGTTAACTGGACCTTCCAAGGTCCCAGTTTGTGCAAATTTATTTATTATAGGTAATAAAAATCTTTGGACCTACTACAATACTTATACTACACAAAAACACATACAGATACTACATATCTAGGTGTTTTTGTCTGTAATAAACTTAATAGAATCATATTCTAAAAAATTTGTGATTTGTACCTTTTTATGATTTTCCACATCATGCTTCTCTATGCCATCTTTTTCTTTTTTCTGTTTACCACAACAACAACAAAACACACACATCATGAACAAATTATATCACAAATAAAATTGAAACCACAATCACATTCAGAAACAGTAATTTCTATTCAAGTTATAAGTTCAATGAAAATAAACTTTAAAAATCATTTGAAGCCTTCGAAAACGCAAAAAGATGGAGTTTGCAAGTACTTGAATTGACCGCGACCCCCGCAACGATCTATCGGCTAAATCTCCACCGAAAACTGACCAAAAAAACTATTTCTAACTATACCGCACACGCGTTGCAAAACACATCATTAAACTAAAATATTTCTTTCCAATAATAACTCGACACTCATTAGCAAGTCAACATTATTTTATCTCAGGCATTTTATAAACTAAACATTACATTACGTTCTGCATCGCGATAGCCGGGCAATAAACATTTGAACAATACCAACATAAATTTTATTCCTATCTATTTTTAAAAAATCATTTTTGCACACTTACCGTAAGGCTGGCTAGATTCCTGTTAAGCAAACATCACTTTAGAAGATGATGGCCATGAAAAAAAAATTGAATTAAATTCACGCGGATATCGCGTTGGCGCCAGGTAAAAAAAAATTGAAAAAGCGCGGGAACGACTCGACTGTTTCTTCTTATCGGTTACCAAGGCGACCGATACGAGACAATACTGGCGTTCAATTGTTTCTGTTATCTCCACGACAACCTTAAGACAATTGCAGGTTTGATGTGCCCACTCTAGGTACTCGTAAAAACAAAATAAATATAAACGAAATGTAACAACGTGCAGCGTTGCAGCAACACAAGAGCTACTATTAACTAACCGAAGTAACTGGCGATAGCCGTTGGATTGTTGACAAACAGAAGATCGTTGGCGGTTGCCGTCTGGGTTCTTCGGTGGATGGAGAGAGGTGAACTATCTTCTTGTCGAACCTCTTCTGGTGTTTGCTCAGTTGCGATGATGAGATCATGTATAATACGTATTTCGCTAAAATAAACCTGAACTAACCATACCCAACAAATCCGTTGGAACTTTTAGGTTTTGCATTTCAATTGACTTCATATACACAATGAAATTATTTTAAAAAGTGTGCAAAATATGCCACGCCCTCATGCCACCACATTCCAAAAATTCCCAGTTGACTATAGGGCAATACAATAAGAATTATTGGTTATATAAGCAGCCCAAACACGTATTACACCCTCATAACAAATGGGGTAAGAGCAGACAATGACAAATAATTAGGTATTAGGTTATATAATTCCTGTGATTTGGCACATTGTATAAATGTTTGCCACAATTTTATGGTGAGAACATTCTTAAATCCTCCCTTCTTTGTACAGTATAGTAAAGTTTGCGTTATACCGTTGACATTTGACTGCCTACTTAGCCCTCTGGTCATGAAATGCCCCAAATTTACATCTTTTCGGGCCGAAATATAAATTACCTGCATCCCTAATAATTGCTATACCTACCAAATTGATTTTTATTAATTTAAGTTCCAATTGGTTTTCCGACGAGTGAATTTTGTTATATTAGTGTTTGGTTTACCGGCGCGTGATATTTTCTGTTGTATTAAGTGTTAGAATATGGCGCCCATGGGCTTGTGCTAAGATTGGGATTCAGAAGAAAGCATCTATCTCCCGATGCTAAAGAAATAATTAAAAATGTGTACTAATCTTTGCTGAAAAGAGATTTTGATTCATTCAATTCATAATTCAATTCAGTCTTTCGGCGTTAACGAATGACGAAGAAAGAAGTGATGAAAGCGTGCCGATAGTACACTGAAGATTGAATTCTACGGCGAATTCATTTGTAGAGAAGTCTCCATACAAAATATTTCTCAGGGATGTTACAAGGGGCGTTTCAAATGCGGTTCTAGATAACGAAATAACGCTAGAACCAATTAACGAAAGAAACCTGCAGGAAAATCAGAATGAGGTCAAGAAAACCTCGAAAGGGAGACAAAGTGCACAAAAATCCAGGTCTGATGCACATAGGAAAGTTGGACGCAGCTCTCAGGAGGGTGACCAACTTTTAGTGCGGACCAAAGTGGTTTCCAACGAGGGGAAAAGTAAAAGAGTTACGTCCCAAATATCTGGTCACAAAAGTTTAAGATCATGATCGTTACGTAGTGGAATACCCTAAGGACTGTTCACTGTGTTCACGTAGCACGAGAAAGTATTCTGGGGTTATTTCGACTTTAGCCGAGACGTCTGCTTTAACAAGTACTTCGTTATCTTCGGGAAAGGATATCGTACTGAAACCTATCATTTATAGAAAGAAGCGAAGTGACTGTGACAAATTTATCAAAAAATATATGAAGAACAATTTGTGCCTACCCTGGTTTTCCTAAAAAAGAGGCTTACCAACAACGAACCAAACATTTCTTGTAGCATTTCAAGCCTAAGAAAAATTTTGCTTTAAATGGGTTTAAAAAACATCACACAATTAATAAAAGACAAACATTAATGGAATCTCAACGTTTACGGGAATGGCGTCATAAATATTTAACAGATATTAAACAATATAGAGCAGAAAATCAACCAATTATCTACCTTGACGAAACACGTTTCGATACACACGACACAGCAAGAAAAAAATTGAGTTATTTTTCAAAAAAATGTAAAACCAAGGCTCCTTCAAATAAAGGCAAAATAATAACAATAAAACACGCAGGTTCACAAACTGTCTGTTGCTTTCAGCTAAAAACATAGCAGATTCTTTTCAAAATTATCACCAAGAATCTGACACAACTTTTTAAAGATTGGTTTGAACATCGAAATCTTAAAAATATACCCAAAATTAGCGTTATTGTAATGCACAATGCGTCAATTAAATTTTAATATGTCTCCTAGTTCTAACAGTTCAAAAGCAGAAATCCAAAATTGTATGATAAATAGTAATATATATTTTAAAAAAACTTACAAAAAACATCGTAACATTGTAAATTATAATCATAATACTTTGTAAAAATCTTTTTCATATACCTACTCTACTTTGTGGCCGACTGTAAAAACTTAATTTTTATTAAAACGAACAAATATGTATTTCAGTATTTCATTAATTTCTATTGGACGTATTATGTCTCAAAATATTATTATTATAACAATCGATCCTTACTTTCATTTGGTTTAAAATGTCTCTTTAATTCAAAATAAAAATAAATAAATATGTAGATTGCTATATTTTCAAGCCGACCCTGCACCTATTTATTGCGGTTTGAAAATGTTGGGACCTACACAACGGGTTTAATCAGGTAGTTGATTTATTGCATTGATACAATGTAAATTTTACTATACTTTAACGTTCTTTATACCTTTAATAAAGCAATTATGCTTATAAAACCTATTTTTTGATACCTTAATACAGGAAAAAGGCTGTTAAAGCAACATTCACTTTTTAACGACCCAACTGCAGGCTAGTACCCTAATAAACAATAGAACAAAATATAATTATTAATAAAGGCTGTATAATTGCTGTGTAAGTATAAATGTTTACTAGAAACTATGTTGTTGCAGAAAGCAAAATACCCAACCATTTTTGATTGATTGATTGAAAGTACTTTATTGTCCAAAAACCAATACATGTATCAGCTCTAATTGACAAAGTTAAATAATGGGTAAAAGTATAAAACAGTTAAACACATATAAAAAAGTATAAAAAAATACAAAACTAAAGTAACACAAAACGGTTAAAATTACAATTAAAACAATGAACAATATATCTAACACTTTGCCATACAAAATTCTAAAAAGTCTTAAAAGCAGCTAATAAAACAAACAACCACCTACTAACAAAACGAACTTAAATTTACCCATAGATTAATTTCCTTCAAAGAACTCGTCAATAGAGTAATAGGCTCTTTGAAGCAGCTCTCTTTTTAATGATTTACGAAACAGTCCCAAGTCTTGCACACCTCTAAGCCGCAGATCAATGCTATTATATTATATATAAATTTGTATGCCATTGTCAATGAGCGAGTCCCTGACTAGACCCGTGTGCGGAATTGGCAAAGGGATATTGTGGGTTTGACGTGTTATGTAAGTTTGCTGGTGTCTGGGGAAATGATATTTGTTCTTGTGGACCAAACAAGCAGTCTCCAAACTGAATAAAGACGGTAAAGTAAGGATCTGGTGCTCTTTAAAAAGAGGTCTGCAATGAGTTCTTGGATGTGCATTAGATAAATTACGGACAGCCCTTTTCTGAAGCATGAAAACAGATTGAAAAAGGAAATTTGCACAAGCGCCCCAGAAGGGTACCGCATACCGTAAATGGGATTCAACAAGGGAGAAATACACACTCCGTGCGATCTCTCTTCCAAGTTCGTTAAAAGTAGTGCGGACAGCAAAGCAGCCAGAAGCCAGTTTTCTGTTAAGGTTGCTAATATGAGGATAAAATTTTAAATCCTCGTCAATAAACAAACCCAAGAACTTAGTCCCACCCTGTGGTAAGACGAGAACATTATTAAAAGCTCCTTAAATAAAACGTTATATAACAGTTTTGTTAAGTGCTATAATAAATCAATACAACTAAATCACACAAATAAATATCTTCAGGTCAATTGTGTTGTATCGCTTACTTATAATTTTTCTTTCCTTAAAAATACCCGTCTATAATTTCAGTAAATTAGTTATGTACGAGCATATAAAGCCCATTTTGTGCTACCTGAATACAGGAAAAATTGCTGTTAAACAACCTTTTAAAGTCTCGAAATAAAATGATTTCAACTAGTCAAAATATGATTCGCAGAATACCAGGAGACAAAATAATTTATGTTAAAGAATTTAAAAATAAAAATTTTACTAGAGATCAAATGACATAAATGTACACCAAATTAAGATAATAATTATTAGGAATTTATTGTCACTTTACATCGAAATTGAAATGTCCATATACTTCTTATTAGATTTAGATATGACATTATTGTCTTAATATTTTACAATACGGTTTTATTATTTTTAAACTTATTTTATAATAAAAAAAAAAAGATCAGAAAAAAAAAAAAATCAGATGGCTAGGAAATATTTTCCTAATTAGTATATTATATTTATTTTATAATGGTTGTATAAGAACATTCCGGGATGTATATATTTGCTGTAAGAATACTTGTACTTTTTGTTCTTATGAAACCTTGAAATGTTAGTTGGGGAACATACTCCTTGTTTTGATCGAAAACTGAACTAACCTAAACTACCAAAACAATCGCCCACAAGCGGTGTAAACAAAGTCAAAATTGCGACTGCATTTCGTAAAATGAAAAATCACCCGAAGCTCAAGCGCATATTCGTTGGTATGCACGCTCTCGGAGATGGAAAGACGAAACAAAAATAAAGGATAACTTGAGATTTTTACCTGCAGCCGGACCAAACGAGCTGGTTCTTCTTGGCAGGTGCGAGAAGGGCAACAGGTCGACGAGGAGGCGGAGGGATTAGAATTAATTGATGTAATTAGTGTTGGAAAAGAAGTACAAATAATACCTAATGCAATTCTAGCTATTACCAACAGAAAATATCTATGCCTTGATGGATGCCACCTTTCTTACTAATAGATAATTGAAATTCACAATGTCGTTCTCAACTGATTAAAATATTATTTATAATTTTAACTTACTTTGGTGAGCCATTATTTTTATTTGTGTCCTAATTTTGTTAAAGTGTTTAATTTCCATCATATTATAGGCTGGTGAATTCTGGGAAAATCCCAGTCTACAAATATACAGGGTGAGTCAACAAGGTGTTCGCCTTCGATAGCGCTTACACTGTAAGAGCTATAAGAAAAAGTTTTATATAAGTTATAGGGTTTGCAATGGAGCATAACGTAAAAATACTTTGCGTTATACAGGATGGCTCAAAAAATTGGTACTACATAAAAATTATTTTTTTTTAAATTAAACACCCTATATATTTTTTCTCTCTCTGATGCCGCTACAAATAATATCTACAGTCATATTGTCACAACCTTTTTGAATTTGATTGCGACGTTGTCAAGTAAATAATTAATTCCTGGTATATTATGATTTTTATTTGACATATTAAAAAAATCATAGTTGTCTATGGAATCAATAGAATTAAACAACATTTTTCCAAAAGTATCTTAAAGTACTTGGTGCGTAACCATATCACTATAATTTGTTCTATTTATTATACGGGGTGTTCATGTTGACTTGGCAAATTTCGCTAATTTAAATATGCATTATGTGAATTTTTGTAAATGGAATACCCTGTACTTTTTTAACTGATAAGGTGTATTTTTCAAATGCTTTTATTTTTTGTTAATTATGTCATCTACCTAAATCTTCTAGTTTTTGAAATATTGTATATTTTATGAGAAGCTACACGAAAATTAGTAATTTTATTATTTTAATCAAGAATGCCATGGGCAAAATTAAGTAATTAATTAAAATGGGCATAAACATCATATAAATAGAACAAATAGTGATATGGTTACGTACCAAGTACTTTAAGGTACTTATGGTAAAAATTTTGTTTAATTCTATTGATTCCATAGGCAACTATGATTTTTTTAATAAGTCAAATAAAAATCATAATATACTAGGAAATAAATATTTACTTGACAACGTCGCAATCAAATGCAAAAAAAGTAAATATGACTGTAGAAATTATTTCTAGTGGAATCAGCAAGAGAAAAAATATATGGGGTGTTTCATTTAAAAAAAAATAATTTTTATGTAGTAGCAATATTTTGAGCCATCCGCATCCGCAAAATATTTTTAATTATGCTCCATTATTGCAAACCCTATAACTGAAATAAAACTTTTTCTTATATCTCTTCCAGTTTAAGCGCTATCAAAGGCGAACACCCTGTTGACACACCCTGTATATTTATACTAGAAGGAAGGTAAATCATAGAGAAATAATCAACTGCTTACGCCACTGCTTATCGATCTCGAGCGACACGACAGGAACATTTTAACGTCAAAGTCATAGAACACATTTTACTTTTTCACGCGGATGACACGGTGGCATTTTCTTAGTTGATTTTTACTATACTTGCCAGTCAAGGATGTGTTTTGCTACCGAGGGTTAACGAGGGCTGGCAGAATAGTCAGAGACTGGTCAAGAGCACTACCTCACGAGTTGGATATTATATTTTTCTACTTCCGCTTTTCTATATTCACAAAAAAATTCTAAATCCCGTGGCTACATGGCAGCCTATGCCCTATATTAGAGATTTTAGTTGCAGATCATAAAATCGATATCCTAATAGCGTGGCAGTACTGGCTGTACCCTATCCCTATCCCTATCCTTACCACAACCGTAAGCCGACAGTTTTTAAGCAACGTATTTTACATGAGGGTTGCAGTTAACTTTGGATCGATGGGAGATCACGTACATAATATGTAGTTATGTAGACAAATAGGATCGTACTAGTTTGTACTTCAAGTCACTTTTTTACGCGGATAACACGGTGGCATTTTCTTAGTTGATTCTTACTATACTTGTCAGTCGAGGACGTGTTTTGCTACCGAGGCTTAACGAGGGATGGCAAAATAGTCCGAGATTGGTCAAGAGCACTTACTACCTCCCCAGTTGGATATTATATTTTTCTACTTCCGCTTTTCTATACATTCACAAAAAAATTCTAAATCTGTAGGCCTACATAGCAGCCTATATTAAAGACTTTAGTTGCAGTTATCATAAAATCGATATCCTGATAGCGTGGCAGTACTGGCAGTACCCTATCCCTATCCTTACCACAACCGTAAGCCGACAGTTTTTAGGCCATGTATTTCACATGAGGTTTGCAGTTAACTTTGGATCGAGGGAAGGTCACATACATATATGACCTATGTAGGTTGAAAGCATGAAAGCCTATATTACAAATAGGATCGTACATGTTTGTACTGCTTTCGATTATATGTCTGTTTAGAAGTTTTGATGAGTTGGTCTCTTATATTTGATCGTCTGAGGATGAGTTAGACTTCTAGCTTCGTACGTCAATTCAAGTGCTAACTCCAACGTTAAAAACTCTCTATATACAACTGATTTGATCTGAACATAGCCCTGTTTGCAACAAAAAAAATAATATGGTAAACTAACTCAAGAGCAATAGACAAATAAATTTGTTGGAATAAAGAAAATTTAATTATTTTTATCTGTTTTACAGCAAGAGGTAAATCTGACAGGGATTTAGAAATATTTTATGTCATTTGTTGGAAGGAACAAGGAACAAGATAAGAGGGCATTAGTGTATTTAACTTTAAAGTAAGGATATTTAGGTCTAATAAAGTCTATGATTTACTACAAACTCGTATTATAACCCCGATTAAAACCAAGGCTGCGTTATTACAGAGGCTTTTCTGTACAGGGCGGTGGTTAATTCCATTGCTTCCGGGGCTTTTACCATACCAAAAAAAATTGAACAATGATTTTAAGCATATCGTTTCATTAGAAAAGTTTAATATCACAAAAAAATATTATAATAAACTCATTAAGAAGAAACTCATACCTAGTTACATAACAGAATTATACATCAAAATTTTGGATCCATCATTTCCAGAATTTTCAAAGAAATCAATAAACAACAATAAAAGAAACATTCCATAAATATGATCCAAATTGCAATGGTGGTTAAAACGAGATCAGAAGGCAACGCTATTCCTAAGTATAATTTATTTATATTATGGCATTTTTAAAATTGGAATCCACAACCACAATTCCAACGTAATTTTCAATAATAAAGTAAAGTAGGAACATATTTATATATTTTTCAAAAATTTAGGGCAATTTGTAATGGTCCGGGCCTTATTAAAGGGCTGCATGTTGCACAAAAAAGTTTTAGGGTTTCTCATTGTAACAACCGCTTGTCAAATCGGCAACAGATAACCAAAAATACGAGTTTTGAATTGCAGATACGACAAAATGAGAAGTTTTATCTTCCCTGTTTAGGCAGGACTAAAGCGTACTCGCATTCAAACTTCAAACTTTCCCATAGATAAGCAGCAGCATGTTGTATTAAACATTATGTTATGTCGGTATAAAAACAAAGAGAAAATAGATATTTTTATTTATTACTTCAAAAAATAATAAATTTCAATACATATAAATTAATTACTGCCGTTGAGAAATTCTCTAGGCCTGATGCCATTAATATTTACGTACTATTTTGAATTCAATAGCTTTCAATTTAAATAGATTTTTCCTTGGGCAGAATGAGATTTAAAAAATAAATAATTGCATATTTTGTAATACCACATTAGTACGAGGGGGGGGGGGGGGCGGTTCAGTAGAATACAGTGCAGTGTAAAGGAAAATAACATAACATTAACATACTGTTAGAAAATAACGTTACCGTTACCAAAAGTAATTAAAATTTGTCACAACCATTTAACATGGTTTTTGTAACAGGAATTTACGTAGGTAGGTACACATAGATAGGTACGTGCACAACATGAAATAGGTACCTACATTTATTTACTAACTGGAAATAACATTCGTTTTTCTTTTTATATACATAGTGAGGAAAAATGGGGGTAATTAAGATATTTTCATGTCTTCAAAGCATGAAGAGTATGTTTCCAGTTAAAGGCCTTGAATAAATTATGTTGGGGAGCCTGGGGTAATAAAGTTAAAAAAAATCGATGGTTATATAGACTTTGAATCTAAATTATAAAAAAACTCTCTATGTCATCACTTTTTTTTTTAAATATTCTTAGTGGTTGAAAAAAAAGTTGTGAGCAATCTTGACATTTTAAGATAAATATTTTTAAAGAATTTCACTTTGTACATTAGTTATACAGGGTGTTTTCTAACTACGGTACGAAACTTCAGAGGGTGATACGTAAGGTCGTTTTAAGAAAAAAAGTTCCTATGAACATATGTCCGGAGTTGCTTCGTTTCTGAGATGGTAGTTGAAGTTTAAAAAAAAACGGTCATAAATATCCTTAAACTGATTTGGCTGAAATTTGGTTCAGTTATTTGAAGTAATAAGACGCTTATTTAGCCCTAACTAGATTGAAATTACTAGGTCCAGTGGCGTCTCAGTGGGCACCATAGCCAATTATTATTGAGAAGTAAAAGTACGCCACTACCAGGAAGATTGCACTGCAGCTTGAAGTCAGCCCAAAAACCGTTTGGAAAACTCTAAAAAGAAACCTCCTGTACCATATCACATACAGCGGGTCCAAGCTCTACTGCCTCGGGATTTTCACCCAAGATTAATGTTTTGCAGGTGGTTGATTCATAGGATGGCACACAATAATAATTTTTTACCAAATATTTTAGGTACGGACGAGGCAAATTTTTCACGAGATGCTATTATGAACTTTCACAATGACCATTTTTGGGCCGACAAAAATCCCCACGTTATTAGAGAAAGTCATTTTCAGCAACAATTTTCGTTCGAGGTTTGGGTGGGAATTATTGGTGACTACCTAATTGGCCCATTTTTTTTTATCGCCAAGATTAACAGGTGAATCCTACACGGACTTTTTGCGACATCATTTACCCATTTTGTTAGGAGAAGTACCCCTACATGTAAAAGTCAACATGTGGTTTATGCACGACGGGGCTCTAACTCATTTTAGTGTTCTTGCTCGTGAGCATCTCGACATCACCTACCCTAATCGCTGGACGTGCAGGACCTCAAAATTGGCCAGCTCGCAGTCCTGATATTAATCCTCTAGATTTTTATTTCGTGGTCATCTGAAGGCTCTTGTTTATAAAACTCCAGATGTGAACGACTTGAGGAATCGGATAATTGACAATTGCAATGTCATAAGGAATACTCCAGGTATTTTTGAACGTGTCACACAATCAATGACAAATCGATTGCAGTCGTTCATTTTATCACAAGGGACATTTTGCTCATTTACTATAAGGTCAAAATTGTTTATTTTTTATTTTTGGTTGTTATTTTCTGTTGTCCATGGATAGCTTTTAGAATGAATTAAAGTGATTTTTATATTTTCGCAAACGAAGCCAGATATGAGAAAAACACAGGAGACCAAAAAGTTGTATTTGTAGTTGCTTAATTTGATCAAATAAAAAAAAAACTAAAAAAAAAGGCAGTGGCGTACTTTTTCTTCTCAATAATAGGTAATTGGTTGTGGTGCCCACTGAGACGTCTCTGGACCTAATAGTTTCAATCTAGTTAGGGCTAAATAAGCGCCTTATTACTTCAAATAACTGAACCAAATTTCAACCAAATCGGTTTAAGGATAATTATGACCGTTTGTTTCTTTTAACTTTCAACCCCCTTGTATCTCAGAACCGAACTCAATTAAAAAAAAATAAAACTAAACAAGCTGTAATAGTTTGTTACACAAAAACCTTTATTTGATACCTTTAATTTCAAGATAGGTTAATAATAACAACTTAAAAACATATACATATATTTATATGAGCCACGTACTACCATTTTATAATAGACTCTTATTATAAAATGGTACTACTCAAATTTCAATATCCGAAAACACTAACTTAAAATAGATTAAAAAAAATATTACAAAATGATACAATAGAACACTATTATTTTAAGTTTAACTATACCTTTAGGTATAAATTATTTATTATATTTTTAAAACCATTCATACGAGTTTTTTTAGCTGAAATGTTTGACCGTTCTTATTACCCCAGGCTCCCCTGCAACGGTTTTAATTTATAAATGTGACCTACATAGAAATATACAGGGTGTTTCTTAAGTATAGGTTAAAAATCTAGGGGCGTATTGTTTGTTATATGGGGTCTTAGTGCAGGCGTTGTCAAGCTACAGGGGGCAAATTATACCCACACCACTGCTATCATATAACGTTATTAATTACGTTTAAAGCAAAATGAGTTTTACTTTTTGTAAAGTAATAATAATAATAATAACAATAATAATATTAATAATAATATAAATAAAGGTTGTTTATAATAATTACACTATGTTAGCAAACTATTTTAATTATTAAATATATAAAATTGACTTGGATTTTTTAACAAATTTTATATTGCAAAAATCCACAATTATATATCACAGTTATGTTATAGTGGTGGTATGCAAATAATCAAATTGTTCTTGCAGCTTTTCTGATTTTTGAATTAAAATTGTGCATTTCTAAAATAAAAATAATAGTTCATTAAAAATAACAGATACTTCAAAATACGCCCAAACTAAAAGGGTGGATTTATGCAGACCCCTAATTTTCCTTACCTAATTTCGTTTAATTGTTACATGATTAACATAAATTTCATCATTGCATTACAAACGTTTTTATGTTAATCGTTAATTTTCCTTAATTTTTTTTAATTGGTCTGCATATATCCGCCTTCAATTACGTTCCAAAATTTACAGTTATGGCCACCGCAAGCGCTTGTGTCGGATTTAGTAAAATAACTCCGCCCCTTGCACACAGGCTAAACTAATTGAATGATAAACAAATAAATATTTACGAAATTCCGAACTAAAGAACTTTATTCCGAACGCCGTCCAGCAAATAATAAAATTTCTTTCGCGCTTTTTCAGATCAATCGGAGAAAGTGAAAAAATACTAACAGCATGTCGTACCAAACTTTCTGCTTGAGTAACGACAAAGGCAAATATTATTAAATCGCGTATTACACAGGTACTTTATTACAGTATTGAAAATATAATTTTGTTTGACTTTATTACACATTTATGTAATTTACCATTTGGTGGTATATTTACGCATATAATTGCATATCATACCTACTTACAATTTTTTAAGAACAGAAACTACCTTTTGCATTAAACAAAAAGTTGTTCACAACACGGATAATAGGTCCCAGTCCAAGGTGCATTCAAATTTAATGGTATAATTATTTATATATTTATTTATTACAGAAAAAAAAATACATTTGAGTAAGACTATTCATAATTTAATTAGAAATAGCTACACTTACTTTTTCTCCTTCGCTGTTTGCCGATTGTACACTATTTTGGGTTTGATCCGGCATTTTTTCGTTAAAGTTACAACGCCCTGTATAATTTTTATCACCACCCTCGACTTTTTGCCCCCACTGCCAAATACTAAAGACGCCCGTTCTATAAAATTAACCCCATTTTATTTACTTGAATTCAATTAACAACAAGATAAGTGTTTATTCAATTAATTTAAAGCACAAATCGGCATCACATCCATTCAGAAAAACACAAAAAACCGAAAAGTCTATCAAATTAATCTCTAAAATAAACATTTCACACCTGACGCACAACGCTGTTGTAAACAAAACAAGAACGACATTGACAACTTGACAGCTGATAAGGGCAATGTTGCCGCAATGTGGCACAGTGAAATAAGTAAAATTTGTAATCTAATTAGAGATATTGAAAATCTCATCAAATCTTAGAAATGCTTTTTATATTAGCAGAGAATAGAGGCAAGTTCCTGATAGGGGCATAAAAAACTAGGGGTAGGTTCCCTGTTGCTCAAGTCAACTTGGCAACCGCGTAACTTGCTTGCAGTTACTTTATGAATAATAGTAACGACATTTTCGATGGTTGAAAATTGAATGTGGATAAATAGAAATATTTGACCAATCAGAGCATTATTCGCATCTGTATGAATTAGGCTTAAAAGCTTAGTTCATAAAGATGCGAATCACCAATAATGCTCTGATTGGTCAATTTCTTTAAAATATTTGAAATTGACCAATCAAAGCATTATTCGTGATTCGCATCTATATGAACTAAGCTTAAGCGGGGAATCGGGATTCCTATCTAATGGTATAGATTCGCGTTTTCACAGTCTAGGTGGAATTAATTATTAATTACCTAATTATCAAAAAATGTCAAAAATCAAAAAGTAAATTATTTGGAAAACTCTATGTAATCACTGTTCTTATCAGGCTACTATTCATACGTGCAGTTCCATCTATACGACATAAGCTGCGTTCGGGATGGTCGACGGATTTGGAGTGGAGTGAGAGTGGATTTTTATCATGTGACATTAGAACTTTAGGAGTGAATCCGTCAAACCCGAACGCTTTGGAGCCGTGGTGAAACCCAAACATAACCTGACAAAATTATACCTATTGCTTTAGTGATTTAGTGTTAAAAATTGTTTGGGTTAAAATATTTCAAAGCTGTTGAATATGTCATACTATTATTCCGGTTTTAAAATTCATACAAGAAGAGTATTTTGAAGACTCTAAAGAGGAAGGACAGCTAGTTGAAAAAGTGGAAAATTTTGCCGAACAATAAATACGTGAAGGTGCCGAAAATTCAAATCAAATCGAAAACAAACCGCAACTTAACCTCTACCTAACACACAACTAGTGGAAATACGCATGCCCACTCCAAAAGTTCTTCCCTGCGACACCGAACTTTTGGAGTGCGCACTTTTCACTCTTTATTCGATACCCGAACGCACAAAGATTTACTCTTTTCATTCCAAATTTAATACCCGAACGGACGGAGTGCGCTTGGGTACTTGTGGAGTGAAAAGAATGCCATCCCGAACGCAGCTATAAACGGTTTTCTTGATTTCATCAGCTGATTTTGACAAATCAGAAGTCAATAAAAATTCAATCATGTGATGTTATTGATAGTTTTTCCAAATTTCTAGTTTTTCAATAAAGTGCGCAAAGTTACGCAATTTATATTTTATACCTATTCAGAATGGCAAGATAATCCTTTAAAAAATCTGCAGGTTTAACGGCAACGTGAATCATGTTACATGATAAAATTTTAGTCATTTTTAACTGTTTTTAACCTTCAAATTAAGTGAAGTTTTTAAAGTTGATATAAAATTTACTGCCTATTCAATACACCACAATGTTCAGACTTAAACAATGCCTTAAATGTGCCCTTCGTTTAGGACCTCAAATTAAAAATGTGTCCACAACAAGTAACAACAAGAATTCGTTTCGAAACATTCCCACTCTGGTTTTCGGGAAATATCTTTTACACACTAACATTATAAGTTCAGGGGTCCTTATGTGGCTCGGCGATCTTTGCCAGCAAGAGATTGAATATAGACAGAGAAAGATCAACAAGAGATATGATTATGGTAGAATGAGTAAGATTTTTAATGATTTTTTTCCATAAATCTTATAACAGAAGTTTTTTACAAGAATATTGTTATAATTAGGTAATTATATATTTTTCAGCTCGAATGTTTATAGTTGGGCTCGGACTGGGCCCTCTTCATCACTATTACTACCTGTATATTGCAAGAGTAATGCCTAAAAGAGAACTAGGGACAATAGCTATTAAAATTGGACTAGATCAATTTCTAATGTCACCTATCTGCATAGCTACATTTTTTTATAGCATGGGTTTGTTAGAAATGAAGCCTGTAGAGAAAATGAATGAAGAAATTAAAGACAAATTTCTGGATGTATATGTGGTAAGAATACAAATTTTCAAGAATTAATTTTTTTTTGGGCACTCTCAGCTTCTTTGGGCATTTTTGACATAATATTACGATATTGATTTTAAACACTATGCACTTACTACTTACTGTCTTATTACAGATGGACTGGTGTATTTGGGTGCCAACTCAGTTCATAAACTTTTATTTTGTTCCTGTGAAGTACCAAGTTCTATATATAAACGCTGTCACAATGCTGTACAACGTCTTTCTTTCCTACATAAAACATAGAGATCAAGAACATCCAGGAGAAAGAGAAGTTGGGCACCCTTTAGTTTTAGTTCAAACAAGTGATACCAAAAAAAATGCCTGAATATAGTACCTATTTATTTTATAGTTTTACCGACAATAAAATTCGAGATATATTTTCTAGTTTATTGCTTTAATTTTGTTCATCAACCAGTGAATTAGGAGATTTCCATTTAAAAAGAAAGAAGATATCAATCATAGTCTGGAAAGTTATGAAATATCTTTCAATGACGTCACGCGGCACAATCCAATTGCATTCTTCCTAAATGTAGAAATACGACTTCGCAAATTCAGACAAATATTTTCAAAATTTATTGGAAATTTCCAAATACATTATACTAAGTACCTACGCCGCCACTGGATAATAATAATAAACCGTTCTTTGTTCTTTCTTAGCGAATTCCATTGGTAAAAGAAGTGCGGCACCGGTATGTCAGTAAAACTACACCAGTGGACAAAAAGTGTTGCACTATTTGAGTAGCAATGGTTTTCAGATTAGACCTTGAGTGCATTTTTCCAACAAAGTTGATGATAATACTCCTAAATCCTCAATGATTTTACTTACCACTGGACAACATTTAAGACAAAATAGAATTTTAAAGATCGAAAAAATCAAAACACTGTATTTTTTGACATTTTCATATAGTTTCATTGCAGCACGGTCTCCAAGAGCACGTGCGGAACTGATTGCACTCGGTGCAACATTTGTTGCACCGGTTTCCCAATGGTTTACAAATACTTGCACTGAAATGTCCAATGGTTTTCAAATTTTGCACTCGTTTCGCACTTTTTTTGCCAATGGAATTCGCTATCTCACTCCATCACGAACTTAAAACACAATGAACACAACCTAACCTAACCTAACTTTCTTGTTTTGTCTCGATGTCTTGTAGTGTTAAAAAATGTTTTGGTTTTGTTTTATTCTGAAAACTAAAAAAAAGTGAGATTTTACTACTCACGATCTTGAATGGTTTTTTGTGCTGATTCCCAATTTGACTGTACTGTTCAAAAATGAAACCAATTTATAATATAAAAGTTATCCGCCTATGCGGAGCCCTGTTTATTCTACTAACAACCGTTTTTTGTTACCTGTACTTTTTCGAACAAGGTCAGAACAAACATTTAAAAAAACACCTCATCAACATAAAAAAAATACGAAGTAAACCTTTCATTCCACAAGAACCCATTGTTTTGATAAATGAACTAATTGTACATTTAGATCTGAAGGGTGCACCGCCTAAGGTCTCTTATTACTCCAAATTGTTTCCTTTACTTCATAAACTGGGAGCCACTGGAGTACTTATAGAGTATGAAGACATGTTTCCATATGATGGCCCCATATTGAGCAATGTTGCTGCATTAAATGCTTATATGTTACAAGATATAAAAACAATAAATTCCTTAGCCAAAGCAAACCATTTAAAAGTTATTCCTCTGGTTCAAACATTTGGTCATCTGGAGTTTTTATTAAAACTTGATAAATTCAAGGAGTATCGAGAGGTGTGGTCATTTCCTTCTGTGATATGTCCCACTTATAACAAGACGTTGAGGCTTATTGAAGAAATGATTGATCAAATCGTAGATGCTCATCCAGAGAGTGGTATCATTCATATTGGTTCAGACGAGGTAGCTCACTTGGGTTATTGTCAAAGGTGTACCAGCTACATGCTCAACAACCACAGATCAAAGAATCAACTTTACTTGAACCATATAACCTCAGTAATCAAACTGATAAAGAACAAGTACCCCCATTTAAAAATTCTAGCTTGGGATGACCATTTCCGGAGCATGACAATTCCTGAAATTGTGCAAACCCAAGTTGGAAAAAGCTTAGAACCGGTGGTATGGTTGTACAATCAAGATGTCTATGACGAATTAGGACCAAGTTTGTGGAATATGTATGCTACAGTTTTTCCTGAGCTCTGGATCGCTAGTGCCTTTAAAGGAGCTACAGGTAATTCAAAACATCGTGCTTCGGGTGCATTTTTTTAAGGGGCTGTTCAAATTTGTCACTACTTTCATCTTCAAAGAATAAACTTAAATATCAAATATTTTTTTTAGGAAGTAACAAATATATTTCTGATGTGAACCATTACATCCAAAATCATAAAAGTTGGCTCTCTGTAATTGCTGAGTATGAGAAGAAAATTAAATTTAAAGGAGTTATATTAACAGGTGCACATTATTGAATATGTATATAAGTAATTTAGTAACCCTCATGAACTGTCCCTAATAAACTTTAACATAATATTTAGGTTGGCAACGCTATGATCATTTTGCAGTCCTATGTGAACTCTTGCCTGTAGGAATCCCTGCTTTAGCCATGAGTTTAAGGCTGCTTAGAGGTGAGTGTGAAAGTATACAGGTTTTTAGTTCATCGCTTTTGTGGAACATCCTGTATTCTTGAAAATTCTTTTAAAATATATGTTTTTAGCAACCCCTTTAGTTTTAATATTTAAGTTTTTCTTTATCTATGATTGTTTAGGAGATATTGAAGAATTATACACCCTGTATTTTATCTGCTCTAACAATAATCATATCGCATATTGTAGGTTTTAAGGATTCTGCTTTGGGGCCACCTTTGGAAGTGGCAAGATTTTTAGAGTGTGCTCAACCCTATGGCCTTATAGGTTCAGCCTTTGGAAGTCCAAAATGCAAATTTCCAGGTAAGTTTAGGTTAGTTTTTATAATGCACCTACTTCAGAAAATGAATACTTTTATTGGAATTTTAAATATTTCTGCTTAGTCAGACAAACAGGGAAAACTGTAAAACCACCAAGCCACTTCAATTTTTCAGGGGGTGAAATTCTTGAAAATGTCATTCATTTCCACCAACTGAAACAAGAATATGACGAAATTTGCGAAGACTCACGAGTTAAAGGTTGGTTGACTGAGTACAACATTGCACGGAGTTTTTCTAATCCTGAGAATATAAAATCGATACTGATGCCTTTAGGCAAACTGAAAGTTGAGTTGGAACGCGTTAAGGAAGAAATTTTCAATGCGATGTCAGAAGTTTATGACCATTTTACAGTGGACGAATGGATGGAGACTTATATTACACCATTTGAAAAGAAGGTAATTAAGGAACTCTTTAGAAAACTGAAAAACAAAATTTTGCTCACCGTGACAGACGAAAATTAATACTTAAACGATTTTTTTTTAGGTTTTGATTATGTGGCAAGCATCACAAAACCTTTTGGATAAAGAATCGTGGCCGAGAAGGCCACTGAACTTTAACGACGAATTGTAAATTGTACAATAAAAGAACTAACATTATGTGCCAAAAGACACCACATTCCAAAGAATCAGTGATATTTCTATTTTTTATATTTTTTCTTGTTTATTTTGTTGTTATTATTTTCTCATAGGTAGTTATTGTTTTATTATTAGAATGACCTAATATAATAATATATTAATTTAGGGCTATGTAAGGGTGGATTTATGCAGACCAATCTTAATTTTCCTGCCTAAATCCACCTTAATTATATATCTAGGGTGAGATATACCATAGTATATATATGATAGTAAAATTGTGATGTTATTGAATGCTCAAAGGTCTGTAAATTTAATATTATGTTGTAGAATTCTTAATATTTTGTTGACATGGTATTTATGTAGTTTTATTATTTTCATTTTTAAAACGTTTATAGTTTGATTGGCAAGGTATAGTGCACAGTCTGAAGCTCTGAAAGACTTCTAAGTTTGTAAGAGAACCGCTTACATAATGCGCAAAAATATAATTATAATAATAGAGGCAATTTATACCTGGGAGAATTAAAATAACTTCCCGCCACGTCATTCAAAAGTTAAAGCATGTGGCACCACAGAACAATAAAGGTTAGTGTGGCACCCTCTGTATCAATTATGTCGAACTAGCTGTGAATACATTCCAATAAAGTTTTAGATTATTTTTACATTTTTATGAACAAAACAGTGACTTAAAATCATGGATTCCGTTCAGTTTGTGTTAAAGCCTGTGCGGCAAGATATAACAGAAAACCACTTGCAGTTAAAAGCCATAATTCAGGTAAAAACTTAATAAATGTTCATTATCCTCACATACCTTGCCATCTTTTTCGTCAAAAGTCAAATATATCTTCTTTTTTATTTTCGGTTCATTACCATATTATACATCTATGTGTGGCATCAGAAACGTAACAACAAATCTTCGATTTTAGGATATAAACGCCTGTACAGGGCCGCTCTCAGAATTGCACAGCTTGAACAGTGCCGGACGCGCAAAAATTTCAACTATGAGAAAATTAATCGACAAATTTGGTGATGTCGCCAAAGAACATAGGGACCAAAAACTATTAAAAGAAGTTGTTCTGGAGAGGGAACAACTTTCTAGGTAAAAGAGTCAAATATACAAAAAATATGAAACACATCAATCAAATGAGTTTTCAGCTTTTTTGGACATTAATGTCTTCCGACGTTTCGGCATTTGTCCGGATCATCTTCAGAACCAGATTGTGCATAGTTTGAACTGTTACGTCACTGACAATAATACTGGGTTTTGAGTATAGTCACGTTACTGCTTTTTACTTGTATTTTTAATGCATAAAAGGAAAGGAACACATTGCATTAAGCCTGTTTATCACCTACCAACCCACGTAAAATATCTTACCACTCTTTTCAAATACGCGCTGCGGTCAAAATCACAACTTACAAATTTCAGTACTGTTTCTCTATGTAGTAAAGAAATGCTTTTTCAAAAGTTATTTTGTCGTGTTATGTGTTGTAATTATTAGTAACAGCAAAACAATTTATAGCAAATCTAGATTAGTGAGCATTAAAATTCTGACGTTTTGCTAGTAAGCCAACAAAACACTCTGTAATTCAACTATTTTTTTTTAGTACAATGGATTCTTTTAAAAAAGCTAACTTAAAATCAATGTTAGCAATTGAAAAGGGTTCCAAAGAGGAACTTTTAAAACACAATAAAGAAACAGAAGTAAAACACAGACAGAAACGAGATAAAGAAACTATGGTAAAAATGAGCTCAAATGTTACAGATCAGTTGCTTAACATCAGTAGACAACTAGCGGAAACCACAAAGCAGGTAAGATTTAGTGTTTTTGTTTGCTTGAAGCCCGTACAAAGTTATAATTTTAAAGAACCCTAGAGATATATAATAAATAAAATAAACCAGTGTATACAAAATTAGTTATTCTATTTTATAGAGTGCCCAAACTTTGGACACGTTAGTAACGTCATCTGACTCGGTGTTTGGCACACAAGAAGAATTAAAAATGACGTCTGGAGTCATCGGCCAATCAGGAAAGCTTTTAGACAAGTACGGCAGACGAGAATTGACTGACAAAGTGCTCATGTTCTTTGCCTTCTCATTTTTTGTTGCTTGCGTGGTTTATATCGTGCAAAAACGGTTGTTTTAAAGCAGAAAACATGCATCTTGAAATAATTAAATTATACCCTTATAAGGGAAGCAAGGAATGTTATGTTATACGATCCTCCATGTGGCATTAGAGTTAATAAAAAAAAAAAAACTGGAAAATGTGAAAATTGGGTACCCTCTGTGAATCATCTAATGCTGAAATGGAAGGTACAAAATACAAGCAAACCAAGTTCATTTTTGCATGTAGCTAAGGCGTGTCATTTTTAAATTTGGTCAAAACTAAGATTTTTGTCTGCTATACTAACCCATAAGTGTGTAATAATAGCATACATTATATAACGTGATACAATGTAAAACCAAAGAGTAACACAGTGTGTTACTCTTTGGTAAAACTTGAAGTTTATTCTAAATTAATTGCGTATTTACCGAGACAAGATGGAAATTGTAAACCAAAAAGGTAAAAACTTTTCTCTCAGGAATAAGGGCTGTGGTGGCTGGTAGTGTGAGCGGAGGGTCACAGGCTCAAATTCTGCTTCTTACTAATCTTACAACTTTAATATAACTCAAAGGCCGAAAATACACTACTTCCGGTTTAACCGGAAGTTGATGTTTTTGGGAAGATAATAAAAAAAAATAAGATAGGGACATATGTAAGCGGTTTTACTCAAAGACGTACCGTTAGAAGCCTAGAAGCTGTCGAATTTCAAAAAATGTAATTTTTCAAAAGTCGATATCTCGAAAATTATTAGGTTTAGACTTATAATGCACTTATTAAAAAATAATGGCTATTTCATGTAAAATTCAAAAATATTCTAAGTTGTAGGGTATTCCATTTAACAAAAATATACTTTTTGGTATTACTCTTTTTTGAGACACCCTGTATTCTTAAATAATTTTAGGTTATAGCAGAGGCGAAACGTTATAAGTTTTATTAAGAAAATTTTCCCATAAGTTCAACGGTTTAGCAACTATTGACCGACGCGCCCTTGTTGGCCTACCCTGTATATTTACGTATGATTTTTCTACTTTTTGAAAATGCGCTACACGATTTTCCCAGCTTTTGTTTGAAATATTTTGCATCTCTGACTGTAGTAAAGCTGTCACAGAAGAATTTAAGGTTGGCGAAACATTATTCCTCCTTACCGATGCTTTGAGCTGGTGCCATATACCGGGTGTTGCATCGTCGAGCGGGACATAGGAAATCCCATGTAATTTTAAATGGGGTCAGTTATTGGCTTCCCTAATTATTTTAGAGAAAAATTCTATTTAGGTTTATTAAAGAGCACTAAAACCCACATTCAAAAGAATAACTTTAGATATTTTTGATGAGCCCGTTTACGGGTTATCGCCGATTTCTTTTTAACTATTTCTCCTTTTTATGGCCCCGTATTTGCGGGCACCAGTCAAGGTAAAAGATGACTGTCAAATAAAGTTGTCATTTTGAGGAATATTTGAACATCTTCTTAAATCCTAAAGTTCTAACAATTTAATAGTACCTACCTATTAATCAGTAAAATATTGAAACATGTAAAATGTAATAATTAACCTTGTAATTGGATACTTTATTTTAGTTTTATTCAGATTAATTTGTACTCATAAATACACCTTTAATATTTTCGATGTACCATTGCGATAAAAAAAAAGTAGTACAACAAAATATAATTTAATCTGCTGGTCTATTATAAAATATTTTCTTTCAAACTGATAACTCAGTGTCACCAGAACTCTTGTGTCAGTGTCATGTAATTTTTAAAAAATGCCTTTAACTTCAGAGCAAAAATCGATCATATTTACGCGATTAAGGGATGGGGTTCCCATAAGGGACATTGCAGGCGCATTACGGATAAACAAAAAAACAGTGTTGTTGGCTAAATCCAAAATTCGAGAACATGGAAGTATTGTGAGAAACCCAGGTTCTGGTCGCCCAAAAGTTTCCACCGATGACGAAGATACAACTTTAATTAATTATTTAAGGGACAACCCATTCGGGACCGCTATTAAGGCTAAAGAAGAAACCCATTTTCCTGGATCTTCAATTACAGCTCGAAGAAGAATTCGGGGGTCTGAACTCAAAAATAGGTGTTCTGCAAACAAAATATATTTAACAGAACTAAATAAGCAAAGACGAGTACAATTTGCTCACGAATACCAAAACCAACTGTGGGAGTCTGTAGTTTTTTCAGATGAGAAAACGTTCCAGTCCTGTAACAATGGAAAAGTCCGAGTATATAGACCCATAAACACAAGGTATGATGAAAGATATACGCACAAGACAAATCAAAGTGGACGTTTTTCCGTAAATGTGTGGGGTTGGATTAGTGCTAGAGGCCCAGGAGTTTGTCAATTTGTGCAAGGGCGGCTAACTGCAGGAACATATTGCAACATATTAAATAATGTTATGGTGCCATCGGTTGAAGCCATATTCGGTGATCAAAATTATATTTTCCAACAAGATAATGCTCCCATTCATACTGCCCGCATAGTAAAAGATTACTTTCGACAAAATAACATCCAAGTTTTACCATGGCCTTCGAAGAGCCCCGACCTCAATCCCATAGAAAATGTCTGGGGAGAAATGACCAAGTTCATGTATAAACATGACTTTCATCCAAGAAATGAAGAAGAACTGCGCCAGGGGATAAACGCAGCATGGGATAACATAATACAAGAAGCTTAGTCTTAAGTATGCCGCGTCGGTTACAAAAAGTAATTGAAAACAACGGCGCAATGACTAAATATTAAACAGCTGCTTTTAAGTATATATTATTTTAGGATGTTGCATTTAGAAATGTTTACTTTTGGTTAAAATTTTGTATTTTTACTGTTTTTCCACTTTTGGCTTTTGTTGTTTTTGGATTTTTTTTATATTCAATATATAAATCGATAGTTGTTATACATACTCTATTATTTTATTTAAAAACTTGAAAAATTGCCCATTTTTAAAAGGTAGGTAAATTTTTTAAAGCACCTTTATTACAATACTTTTATTTCGCCACGTATATAGTAGATTACCAAATTCATGGTAACGCCTAAAAAGTTAGGAGGCATAATTATATTGTTTTCATAGTGACGACGATATCCACTTCTCGATATCCTTATAGACCAAGAGTTCTATCTGGGACTACTAATTCTTGTACTACTTTTTTTTTATCGCAATGGTACGAGTTTTTATAACAATAAAGCACACATTTCAAAATGACAACTTTATTTGACAGTCATCTTTTACCTTGACTGGTGCCCGCAAATACGGGGCCATAAAAAGGAGAAATAGTTAAAAAGAAATCGGCGGTAACCCGTAAACGAGCTCATCAAAAATATCTAAAGTTATTCTTTTGAATGTGGGTTTTAGTGCTCTTTAATAAACCTAAATAAAATTTTTCTCTAAAATAATTAGGGAAGCCAATAATTGACCCCATTTAAAATTACATGGGATTTCCTATGTCCCGCTCGACGATGCAACACCCGGAATGTTCAATTGGTTAAATGAACTTGTGTTCACTTGTGCTCTGGATTTTCTATATTGTTGTCTGTTTGTAAGCATAAAACATTTTGTCAATTTGGTATGTTTTTCTAGTTGATTTCTTCCTTTTTTTTTTCTTTAAAAATATTTTCTCCACTGTAGGTATGGAATATTGGCTGTTAAGAAGTTGTATATGATTTTTAATATTTTACATGTTGTGGTAATATGTATTATTTCTACCCATATTTGTATGTGTTATATGTATTAGTTTATAGAACACCCTGCATTAAATTAAGAATATTAATTGAAATAAAAATCTTGTTGACTTTGTAAAAAACAATTTATTTCAGTTATCTTTTAAACTTATAAACTAGGATTTGACTATACTTGATGGCAAAACAATAAACCACCAAAATATAATTACAAATTACATATTATGTGTTTATTTAGCTACCACTATTTAATATTAATGTATAAAAAGATCGAGACATAAGATTTAAACAATAAATGATTCAGTCGTATAAAATTACAATACAAATTTGTTGCGTACCTATTTCATTGTTCTTCCAACAGAAAAACAATGATATTATTAGCATTTATTCTAAATTTGGCATTTTGCTTTGGGGTTTCGAACACTTTTCCATCACTAATCAGCATACGGGATTTCCCACTCTTCCAGGAAAAGCTAAGGAATCTACGGAATGTATCCTACATATAGCTTTATATCTTTCGCCACCTCCTTCATTACCATAACTTCTACCATACGACCTGAAAAGATAAAAAGACATTGTAAGGAACCTGGAATAATTAACAATAATAAATAAGTATATAGTTCCTTAATGACGTGGTAATATTTTAGGGTGTGATTCCTCGGGTCATTTTATTAAGAAAAGTTCTTAAATTTTTTGCTACAGGGTGTTGAATTTTTTAAAACGTTATTTTGTAATAGTATCTCCGAAACTACTTTAGATATTAATTAAATTCAATTTTGGTATGTGTCAGTAGAATGTAAAACCACATATTGTAGTTAGAAAAGTTATTCTATTGGTCCACCGGTGGCGTTTCGGCAAACAGGTCCTGAATATTCGAAAAGGTTCGGCTATCTAGCTTCAGTTGTATTACTGTCTACGAGACCATATACGTAATGCATTACCGCCATTCCCGCATTCTTATAATTAACCATAAAAATCGAAGAAATAGTACGATGAGATGGTTTTGAACATCACAGAAAGCTTTGACAAATGTTGCAACAAAGTAAAATTTTTGAAACAGGCCATCTATGAGTTATTACAGTATACACAATAAATTTTAACGTCTTGATTCAACTTGATTTTAATATTACAGTTGTATTTCAAAAAGTATGTTTTAGGCTGAAATACATCATAAGCTGTTTGCTTTACACAAAGTAAATATGACCAGTAACGTTTGTTATTATTTCTAACATTTTCAAAAGTATATCTCCTGAAATACAACTATTGTAATTTGTAATGTTAAAACCAAATTGATCAAAACCCTTATATTTATTACACAATATTTGTTTTTATTACCGTTCTCGTTTTCAATTATTCAACAATGCCTAGTTAATCATCATAAAACATTAAAATACGATAAAAATATTTAAATTAAAAGGATACTCTAATATTCTCCCATATATTAATCCCCCAAAAAACTGAGGAATTATACACCCTGAAATATTAGCATGGTATTAAGGAACACCGTATTATGAACTATTAAACATAAATTACAACAAAACAGTAAAAAAATAATTTGCCTATAATATTATTATATTTTATATTAAATAATTATCGGAGAAAGCTGTAAAATAATAATTATGAATGTAATAAATTTAATGAAATATACGAAAAAATTAAAGCAATCAATTTCATTTTTATAAGTGCAACTGGTTGTGTACAGTGTGTCCGCTAGTTAAAGGTACGATGGATACTAATAACAAGTTTATTTCAAATAGTTATAATATAATAAACATCTTCAATAAACTTATTCATAAATTCCTCGAAGATGTGCTTGTTAGGGGCAAATCTTATTTATTTAAAAGTATTTAAAATTATAAATCCTTATGAATATTTTTATAAAAAGACGCCAGTATTCAAATTCTGCAAAATATTAATTTATATAATTTATTCACAATAATATTAAATATCATTAATTAGTTAAATCATGTCCAAAAATATTTTTAAATAATTTGTTACCAATATAAATGTTTTTATTTTAATTTAATATTTTTTTAATGAAATATTTTTTTTAGTGTTTGTTGGTAAATAATAATTTAAATAAAAACATAAATATTTAAAAGATTTTTGTCCAACGGACTTATTTATTTTAGGTCTTATGGATTTTTCATATTTCGTGTATTATGGTTTATGGTAATGGTTTTTATTTTTAAATATACAGGGTGTTTCCTAACTACGGTACGAAACTTCAGAGGGTCATACGTACGGTCGTTTTAAGAAAAAAAGTTCCTATGAACATATGCCCGGAGTTGCTTCGTTTCTGAGATACTTTAATAGTTGATGTTAAAAAAAAAACGGTCATAAATATCCTTAAACTGATTTGGTTAAAAATTGGTTCAGTTATTCGAAATAATAATAAGGCGCCTATTCCTAACTAGATTGAAATTATTAGGTCCACTGTCGTCTCAGTGGGGCAATTATTATTGAGAAGAAAAAGTACGCCACTGCCTTTTTTTTTTAGTTTTTTATTTGTTCAGATTAAGCAACTACAAATACAACTTTTTGGTCTCTTGTGTTTTTTTTATATCGTACTTTTTCTTCTTAATAATAATTGGCTGTGGTGCCAATTTTCCAACCAAATTTCAACTAAATCGGTTTAAGGATACTTATGAGCGTTTTTTTTTTTTAACTTCAACGCCCTGTATCTCAGAAACGAACTTTTTATCTTAAAACGACCTTACGTATCACCCTCTGAAGTTTCGTACCGTATTTAGGAAACACTTTGTATATATTAAATTATTATAAATGTAAATTTGTCTAACGTTCATCTGTTTTGCTTCTGAATATAATTATTTTGAAGGATAAAGATAGTTCTTATTAAATATAATTTTAAAAAATATTTTTTGTAATACTTCCAATTTTTTAACCAAAGTTCTGTTTATTCCTGGCCGACCTAAAATTCCGTAATATAAATGAGTTTTAACTAATGCATAATATTATATGTCTAGATGTTTTCTACCCAGAATTTTTTTAATGTTTTCAAACATTGGTAATAAACTACTAGTAATTTTTTAATCAAATATTCTACTTGAAAATTCCAATTTAATTTGTTGTCAAAAATTATTCATAAATATTTTACATGATTAACTTTTAAAATTTGAATGTCATCGCTCATATTCATCTTTGGTTGTACATTATTTAGGTTTAAAGTAAAAAGAAGATAACTTGTTTTATTAAATTAAATTGTTAATAAATTATTATCAAACCCATTTTTTATGATTTTAAAATCGTTTTTAATTTTCTTATTTAAATTGTCCCAATTTGTATTGCTATAAAAAATAGCAGTGTCATCTGCAAAACTATGAATTCTTCCATCGCAATTTATACTAAATAAATCATGAATATAAATATTAAAAAATAATGGTCCTAAAATTGTCCCCTTAACCCCTTCGCTACCAGACCGATTTCGCTATCTACTATATTATACCAATCGCCCATCATTACGGGTTCTCCATCAGAATAATCCGATATGCTGGACAGGCTGTTATTATCATCTTCCTCATCCGTATCTGGTACGTATTCAGAGCCCGAGTCCTGGAATGGCTCACTATCGCTTGAACTACTCATTTTCGGGAGCAAAAGATTTAACCCCAATAAGAGCAACCACTAAACTGAACAAAAAATATCGCACAGCGACTGCCGACCGCTTATGAATTCCACAAGACCACAATAGCGAGCGTGACCTTGGGAGGACCAATCAGAAATTGACTCCTCCTATAAAATTTTGCTATACCAGGGCTAGAATACTATCAACGAAATTATACTGGCCCGTAAAATGAACAATAATGCAACTAACAAACATGTAGCCATAGTGGCAACATGGTATATTTGAGAACATACATTTGTAGCCACTATGGCTACATGGTAGCGAAGGGGTTAAGGAACACCATATGTAAATACTTTCTTATTTTAATTCTTTATCTATTTTAACATAAGTTGGTCTATCTTTAAGATAGTCTTTAATTAATTCTAATTGCTTTCAATTTTCAATTTTTTTTAATAGTAAATTATGGCTAACCGTATCAAAGGCTTTTGCTAAATCCTGAAAAAGACAAATTTGTTTTATCATATACTTGTTCCGTTAGATAGCAAATATCATCTTGCGTCAATTTGTTTTTTTGAAACCCAAATTGTTTTTTAGAAATAAAATGTATTTGGTACTTAATTTATCAATTCGTATTTTTAAAATTTTTTCGAAAACTTTAGCTAAAGAAGTTATAGGCCTATAATTACTAATTTTACTTGAATCTCAATTTTTAAAAATAGGTTTTATTACACCAATTTTAAAAGCTTTTAGATATATTCTTGTTTTAGAAAAATTTATTTATAAGAAAAGGGAGTGGCCTAGAAATAGTAGTTTTAATAGATTTTAATATTTCTGTGGTGTTTTCATTTTTAATTTTTATGTTCTTGATTTTCATTTCATACTTTTTTAATGGTTTTCCACATATCTTGATCAGAGTTTTGACATTTATCAATTTCATGTTAATAAAAATTGGTCTCTTTAATTGGTTCATCAGTTAATATCTTTTTGTAAATTTTATATTTTTATAATAAAAATCGATCATTCTAATTTTTTTTAATTTTTTATAGAGTTCGTTTCTTGTCTTAATAGAATTTATTAAGCCACTAATTAATTTATTACATAAATAATCTGTGGTACTAGTGTGGTCTAGGGGACAGCCTGTATAACTGAAATTAAATTGTCCATACGTGACCAATACGAATAATGACGTAGAAACTGATAGTTACAGCCTAATTACTTAACATTACCTAACCACTGTTTCACCACATTCTCAGAACTTGAAAGATCACTACATGCGAAAATCGCAACTGTTCTGTTAAATAGATGAAAACATCTAAATTTTTCTTAAGAAACGTTGTAGGACCGCATTAAGATTCGTATAGTAGTTTTAAAAACAAACACAGGATATTTCATAAGTAATATCTATAAGTAGGAACGAAAATATAATAATTACAATAAATGAATTTTTTGCAATTATTGTTTTCCGTCCCTCGTTCCTTTTTTTTTATAAAAAGGTTTGAAGATCACACTCTGAAATATCTTAGATTACTTAGAAAATACCCGGTATAATTAAACTTTCTCCGTATATATTTTTTTGTTTGCTTTAATTTGTATATTTACAATAAAAACAAGCAGGTACTTACCTAGGTCTGCTAGGATAGTAGCCGCCATATGAATTGCCATAAGAACCAGAACCATATCCATAGGAAGAGTCATATCCGGTGAACAATTTCTCAAAAAAAGGCTTGGCACTTGCCTCCAGTACTGCTAGTGACAATACAATTGCGACCAAAAGTAAAAAATAAATCTTCATTTTTGAACGTTATATAGGTACCTAACACAACAAGAAGATTTAAATTTAAATTATCACCTCGCAAATCTTAAATAACACTTTTTGAACTATGAATCTAATTGTTTCTAATGTATTTTCCAAACATTACCAACAAAAATCAAGATAATTTCAAAAAAGGACTACTCTCGTTAAGGAGGTCTCCTTACAATGACCATTGGTAACCGTCTCGTTGTATTTTATAGTAATAATACCATGATTAATTTATTTTTCTTAGCAACTGGAGTCAACTGCGTCACAAAATAATAATGTACTTTTTTATTTACAACAAACACGGGTATTTTTGTTTTATTTTGACTTGTCTTGTCTTCCTTATCTCCTTAAAATTCTACTGGGGTTAAGGCAATGTTAAGGTCAATACCGCAAGCCGGGAGTGCATGTTCTGCTTTTTAATAGCCTTGGATTGGCAAGTCGTCGATCGTTTGCTGGTAAGAAATGGTATTGATGCTTTGTCCATATTTTATAAAGTAAAAGAGTACTAGTAGACATTTTTAGCTTTACTGTAATTTTCGAATTTTTATTAATGAACTAATTATCAGCAAAAATTTTTAAAAATCTTTTTTTCGTTTACTTAATTGATAGCAAGCACAATGAGAGCAGGGTTAATGATACAGCATTTTTTTTTAGTGCTAATTGATAGTACTATAAAGCCCAAGGTTTTTCTTATACCGTGTAAAATTTATTTTAAAATTGATGATTCCTAGGCCAATTTTGACTAGAAAAGTTCATATAAACATATTTAATGTTCCCCTGCATGGTAGAAACAATATCAGGTTTTATCAAGAACATTTCAACATGGTTTTTGGACAGTAGTGGATAGGTAATTCGGGACCTGTAAGATGGCCAGCAAGATTGCCAGATCTAAATCCACTGAATTATTTTTTTGTGGGGCTACAGCTGAAGAACTTAGAAATTAATTCTTATTCTACTAGTCAAAGTCAAGTTATTCTGATTTTAAACTTTTATTTCGTGATTTTTGTTTCGCTTTTGTCATAAAAACCGGTAAGTACCTTATCGTTTTTAAGAGGAAACAACAGTCGTTTTTTGTATTAAGTGTATAATCTTGAAAAATTAATTTAAAAGAGCAGAGCGCTTTCGGCCTTAGGCCATCTCTTTGTCAGGAAACAGGAAACTTCATTGACCAAATTAACTTTTTTCAAGTGGACCATCGGCCATCCACATTACAATGTAAAAAACTTATTATGTAGAAACAGTTAACACGTAAATTTGTAAAAGACGAACAACTGGGACGAACCACTTTAATTTTCTGTTAATTAACCATCCTTTTTCTTTATTTTCATATTATATTTTAACCTCGAAAATTTCGACTCAAGACCACGTTCCACGTGGGTTAAAATATAATATGAAAAGAAAAGAAAAACGATGGTTAATTAACAGAAAATTAAAAAGTGGTTCGTCCCAGTTGTTTGTCTTTTACAAATTTACGTGTTAATTGTTTCTACATAATAAGTTTTTTACATTGTGATGTGGATGGTCCACTCGAAAAAAGTTAATTTTGGCAATGAAGTTTCCTGTTTCCTGACCAAGAAGCACTGAAGATGGCCTAAGGCCGAAAGCGCTCCGCTCTTTTAAATTAATTTTTCAAGATTATACACTTAATACAAAAAACGACTGATGTTCCCTCTTAATTCAAAAAAGTGTACACATCCCTACCTCATCTTATCGTTGTTGTTCTCGAAAACGACAACTTTATCACCGTCACTTCAATTTATCAAAATTGTAAACTCAAATATTTCAAAAACTAAATGTTGAACCATTTTTGAAATCAGAGGAAAGAGATCTTTCGTTCTGGTGAAAAATATATAGGGTGTTCCATTTAAAGAAAGAAAACTTGCAATTGTTTTTCAACTTTGAGATGCTCGTATTTTTTTTACAGGTTGAAAAGATAACACGGGAGAAATTATGCAACTTTTGTACTAAAAGTCTTTTCTGTCAATTATATTAACCCCTGTAGGCTGATGCGTAAATATAAAAAATAACCCTGTACACGGCGAGGTAAAAAAATATTCAAAGAAACTGGAGTTATTGATTGTCTTTTAGACAATATTTTTTGGGACACCATGCACATCTGGAACCTTTATTATAAGAGATAAAAGAAAATTTTAAATACAAAAATTTTAAGGTTTTTACTGCGTTATCTTTGAAGTAAACACAATATACAAATTCGCTTCAGAAAATGGAAAAATACTAGCAAACTTCGCAGGAAACAAATTATATGGACTTACGATGTTATTCTCACGTGATTTACATGAATTCGAGAAATTGCTCACGAATTCTGGGACATACTGTGTCTTTGTAATCAGGGAAAAAATATCTCACATTTTAACACATAATATACATCTACGTTCTTACCTTGCGGACCCTCCATAAACTGGCAACATAGTGAAATTGTGTGATTATCAAAAGTTATTACAAAACTAGACTCAAAGTATAACTAAAATAAAACACTAAAGGTATTTCAATAAATTAAATTTATTACACCACTATAACAATAAAAAAAACATTATCTTGCTAGGCTGTTGGGCAGATTAGATTACCAGGAAAAGGATGGTAGCCCCTCATATGAACATTGCAAATTGATTGGTACCTATGTGCATCATCACTACCAGAGCCAGAGTGTGTTCTTCTATGAGCACCATTTCTTGGTAGGTTAAAAAAGTTGAAAAACAATGGGGCGGAAATGCATTCTTGTAAAATCACTACGCACAGACATAACACCAATAATAAGAATACGCGACTCATCGTGATGTTTAACTAGTAAGTCAGGATATATAATCAATGAGCTATGTTGTAGTCAAAATTGTTCGATCTTTATCTTGAGTGACTGTTTCAAAGCACAACGTTTTTCTATCTGACGTTGCTGGTAACTGTTTCGTTATATATTTTAGGTCAGGAACTTCTTGACGTATGTTTCCTTTTAGGGAGCTGTGAGTACATTAATTGTTCAAACCTTTTTGGAATTAATGTTAATATTTACGGCCGAAAAAAAACCTTTACCGGAGAGTATAAAAACCTTATATTTTAAACTGATCACGTACGCATAAATTTCTTTATTAGAATTCTATACGATATATGCTTAAAGCTTCATTTAAATACAGAGAAAACGTAGAGCTTTTTAATTATTACGCTGAAAAGATGAAACAACAAACATCCTCCAAAGAGTTTTTTTGCTGACCTTGATCCTCTACTGGACCACCAGGACTTTGTTTTTGAATGCAAAAGGTAGTCTCGCAAAATCCTAACAGCGTTTTCAGAATTTCATTTCATATCGTCACATCATGTTGGGAGTTCATCAACACTTTTGGATTATTTAATATGCCTCTCAATCTAGTTCTACTTCCAAACCTTAATCACACCGTCTCTCGAAGCAGTCACCATGAAACACTGACTAGCCTTACACAAAGCAATGTCCGAAATACAATCTCTGTGTCCGGCTGCGGGTGGCTCTGGACCAGCCCTGGGTACTTCCTCGCTTTTATCCTTCGGACGCATGTTCGAGGGTTCCTCGTAGATAACATCCGTACCATCAATAAGCCTGGAAATTTTTGAATTTTTACAATTCGCACAGTCGGCAATTCGACTATTAGGGAAGTATCATCATTCATTCATGTATAAAGTTTGTTCAGAGATATAAGAAAGTGACTAACCGATCCCTATTAGGCAAGATCCGGGCCAGCTATAAAATTGAAATATGGCCGAACAGGTCCGTATTTTGCTTAGAATTTAATCATGGTTTGTAATAAAAATAAGTAAGATATTAAATAATATATTTTATTTATGTTTAAATGTGAAATTACAAGTTATTTTATTATTTAAAATTATATTTATGATTACAAAAATATACAAATTATTCGGTACTTATTATAATTGAAGACATAAGTGGATAAAGGTGGCATGTAACATTTTTAAATTTTGGAGTAATTTAATAAAACGCGTTTTGAACTAGAACTTTTTTACATTACAATTTTATTTTATTTGGTAATACGGCATATTTTAGGGAAACTAAGTAATTTTCTTTGCTGTCCTATGATAATAAAAAATTGTAAAACGTCTTTGATAAATTTAGATTTATGTGTACATAACACCTTATTCCACCAACTTTAAATCAAAAACGTTATATGGTTTAATTGAATAAGGGAGTCATGTTGCTTTTAAATATGTTTTTAATATTATATAATATAGGAACTTTCACAGAATAGGGTCTGCAATATTTAATCGATAAACTAACTTTGGAAAACATACAATAGCAACAGCAAACTAACAGGT
Source organism: Polydrusus tereticollis (assembly GCA_963920685.1). NCBI lineage: Eukaryota > Metazoa > Arthropoda > Insecta > Coleoptera > Curculionidae > Polydrusus > Polydrusus tereticollis. The sequence goes on from OY987328.1 coordinate 143,875,738, forward strand.
TTTTCTTTTTTTCTTAGGATTGTCAATATTTTCAGTCAAAATTTCTTCATAGAACCATCTATAATCCTCGTCAATAAACTTTAGCTGCTCTTGTAAGTTATTCATTTTTTCAATTGTGAGACCCTCACACCTTGATAACTTACTTAAAAATATTTCCTCAGGAAGGATTTCTTTTGTGCCCTTTTTATGTAAATCAACCTGTAGAAATGGGGTAATCGGATCCAAGTTAGTTTTATAATAATAAAACCCAAAGTGGTCTACTCTAATCCACTTGACACTGTCTCGTAAATTAACTTTATCGTTAGCAGTATTGTTTATTTTTTTATACAAGCGAAGTTTGGCCGGAAGTTCTTCTAAGTTATAAAAAAAGTTTGTCATATTCAGGCATAAACTGTTCTTTGTACTTGCAGATGTAATGATTTCTACTGGTCTGGAATTAATATTGTATGATGTTTTCTTAATACTTTTTCAATCCTTCCAAAGTCACGGTCGGAATCTAAGTAGCTGTGACCAACTTCGGGAAATTTGTGATCTACTACTTTAAAAATTTTTTTCACCATTAGGTACTGGTAAAGACACAATATAAAAAAATTTTTGTTCTGGCCAGCACATGAATCGGACCAAATTATTAGATGGCCAATCTCAGGTTGTGCCTCTTTAAGCAGCTTACAAAATCGCAACAAACAACTACCAATTTCATTGCTTCCCCTATTTGCAATGTTTTCAGTCCACGTAAAAAAAAACGACTTAGATCCAGAATAGGTAATCCAATGGATGCCAAACTTATACAGCCACATTTGCCGCAAATAAAACGCTTTGGATGTAGATAACTTCGGTAGTCGCATAGTTTGTTGCAGGTCCATAGTTATGTAGTATTTTCTTTTGTCAGTAGCTGGAATGGTGCGGTCTAATTTTTGTGCGTTAAAGGCAAATTCATAATTTTCTTTGTGATCTGTCGAATTTGCCCCAGCATCACAAACACTGCATGTGTCGCTTTTTGGGTGCCCGAAAGACAAATTAAACTTCGTTGCAAAAATATGTATGTAGAAAGAAACTTTGACCATATATTTATCGTCCATTTTCTTTTCTTTGCATTGTTCAATATAAAGCTGATGTATGAATCGCTTAGTTGATAAAGGTGTTATGTAACAAAATTGTAACATAACACCTTTATCCACTATCACATGCTAGATGTTGGTGTGACTTAACACCTTTATCATTTAAGAAAATCTTTATAAATAAAGAAAGTGGCATTTAGGGTTTATTAACAGTTAGACCTATGCTAGGAATGTTCAAAAAGTTGAAAAAGTAGTTTTTTTAAAAAATGTGACATGACACCTTTATCCACTTATGTCTTCAATTACTCACTTAATATATCAATATCAATATCGCTATCATCACCTGTTCTAATTATTATTTGTGCTATATTGTATATGGATATAGGATTTTTCCACTTTTTTAACATGTGTAACAGAATTTGCCCAACTTTGTGAAGGGATGTTAAGAACTTTAGTTTTTATAAGCTCAAGTACACTGGAGTTAATAGTAGGGCAAATATTGTTACGACGAATGGCAGATTTCAGCTGGTGCCAAACATGTTCGATGGGACTAAATATACAATGGTATTGTGGAAGCCTTAAAACTGTATGCCCTAGATTTTTTGCATAATTATCACAGAAGTATTCCTTTTGTAGTTTTAAACTTTGTAAAACCTCAACTAATTGCCTTTTGGTGTAATCTTCCTGGAAATAAATGTCATTATCACACATGTAGTTTTGGATTGTTGCTTTTGTATCATTTAAGAGGGAGTCTTGATCAACTGCCTACTATGGTAGCTTGCATTGTTCATTACAATTACGCTATTCGGAGGTATATTTGGAATTAGCTTGTTTTTAAACCAATCTTCAAATAAATCAGCAGTGGTGTCCTCATGGTAATCCAGAGAAGAATGTTTAATGTTTTTTGCAGACAGAGAAAGTCCATTTGGAATCCATCCGCCTTTAGATCCAGCATGCAAAATCGTAATTCGTTTACCTCTTTTTGATGGCGCGCTTGTTTTACACTTGCCGCTTGAGTCAACCCAACCCTTTTTCGGGGTATCATATGTGTCAAACTAGGTTTCATCCAAGTAAATAATCGACCTTTGCTGATCTCTTTAAATCCTAATTTTTTGTAGATATTCGGATCCCCATTCCCGAATTCTACTGAATTCCATTAAAACTTGTCTTTTGTTAATTTTTTTAAATCTAAAACCCATGTGTTGGATACACATCCATAACGTTCTTCTGCCACATTTAACGCTGGTTTCATCTTTTTCAAGCCTCTTATTTAAATTATCTAATGTAGGCACGCTTTGTTCCTCGTATAACTTGTAAATTTTACGCCGTATTATATCTTGATCACTTCCATCTACCTTCGAGAAAATGCTAGTATCGGTTCTTTTTTCCTCGCTAAAATGGGATTATTCACAATTTTCCATACAGTTGATGTTGGAATTTTTGTTAATGTGGCTGTTTCTTCTAACGCTGCTTGCTTGCTGACCGCACATTCAATGAGAGTTGAATAAACATTGTTTATAACTTCCTTAGTTTCCACAGAATAGTAGATTCTGTAACGAGGTTGGAATGAAAATTCGATCCGAGTTCGGAATCTTCCACTCGGATCGAATTTTCATTCTAACCGAGCAGCAGACTATATTTTCTCCACGACCAAAAAGTACGAATAAAAACAAATAAAATCTGTACAAAGCAATTAAGTTATTTATTCGCAATATTCGTAATTTCAGGTGGAGTATTATCCAGTTCCATATCTGATTCATCTGATTTTTCACTCATTTTTTGACTTGCACTAAAATTTGTCTGAAAATAATTATTACAACGCGGCCATTTTTATCTGACACTGACAGTTTCGAAATTCAAGGCAACCTATGTCGTTTAGATCAATTACAGAATATTCATTCCGTATCTTGTTATGGAATGAAAATACACGCAAAACGCATAAGAAGCAAGTGTTTCAGAATAAATATTCCAACTCAAGAGCGAGAATTTTTACATTCTATTATCAAAAATGATTTTGGAATTATTGCATTCAGTAATGGTCGTGGAGAAAAGTGTTTTCTGCTTTTCGACGGGGTTATCTCCTGAGATACATTGGGCTCGCACATATTTTCCATGACTCACACTCGATTAAACAAATGCTGTATTACACACGAAGTAAGAATAATTATTAGGCTTAAAACTAACTAGAGTGGCTATATATACAGTCTTTAGAACATAATTTGTTTTATGGGATTAACCCTCTCATATTGAATCAGGTAAAAATCGGTTTAAAATCACCAAACTATTACTTTAATAATGAAATTACGTTTTCCGGATTTGCAGTTTACTTTAAGGCATTTTTAAGTACGGACCATATCTTATCTGCATTTATTCATTCATTCATTGTTTGTTTATGGCCACCCTTGGATAATCCCATTCAAAGGCAAAGCGTAACTTTCTTATATCTCTGGACAGGCTTTACCACCCAGACTTACCTGCTGCGATATGTCAGTGTAGTACCCGGAGCATCGCTGGCCGCAGGAATAGCCAAATAGCTCTCAGAGGGGCTCTCCAGGTTCCAGAACCTCAGTCTTTGATCTGTGCCGCCTGACAGGAGAAAGGGAGATCTATCTATGCAGCCTGCGAGCATCGCGCAGACGCTGTGGCTTGTTTGTTGGCCACCCTGTAAGTAATTTTATATAAAATATAGCAGAGATAAAATCATGAATTAAATTCTTATGTAAGAGAATAAATTAAACTTGACCTTTAAAATAGTACTGTAAACAAAGAAATAAAGATAGCTCCATTGAAATGCATGATGAGTCCAAATTTGTGATTAACTTCCTCATCTTGACACAGAATTTAAATAGCATTGGTTGGACCACGCGCTCGTGTTCAAAGAACAAGGTATTTTATCAAATAAATTATATTACTATCCATTGCCATTGGTATTGACTTTATAACTGTGCATTTACTAATTAATGAGATTCATAGAAGTAAAGACAATGAAAACAACAATTCAGGGTACAATTTTTTTCTATACTTACATGATGCAATTTAGACAGAGGAGGTGTAGTACTACCCCACAAAACCTTTTGTCTGGACCCAGTCTCAAGGTTCCACATGGATATCTCGTTGTTTCCTTGGACACTAGACATTAGCCATGAATGCTCGGTAGGGTGAGGTATTACTTTCCTTATTCTAACTGCTTGTCCACCTGTAAAAAAAAAATATTCCATAGTTAACATATCATTATAAATCCACGAATAAATCTACTTACTCGATGGTAAAGTTATGGTTGTAATAGGTAACCGAAATCTTAAATCCCAAGCTGTATGTACCCCATCGCTGGTGCCCAGCGCAAGCCAACTTTGATGGGCATCCACACAGAACGTGGTGATCACTCCTTGCCTGAGGCCGTTTTCCAGGCGCCATGCCACTCCCGGTTGCCTTAGATCCCACGCAACTATAATATACATGATTATTCACTTAAAAATAGACGATGTAAATAAAGAAGCAATTCCGAATCAAACCCATTCTAAAGAAGATCTACTGACCAGTATCACTGTGAAAAAGTAGTAGTAGTAGTAGTAGTAGTAGTAGTAGTAGTAGTAGTAGTAGTAGTAGTAGTAGTAGTAGTAGTAGTAGTAGTAGTAGTAGTAGGAGGAGGACGATTTTAATTAATAACTTTTACCTAAATCTCCGTAAAGGGTTGCGTAGACAACGATACTCTGCGTGCCGGGATCAAGACATTGTAATTCTACAGCAAAACCTTCCTCGTAAGGATCAACTTGTCTTGCTTGGATAAGATTCATCCTATGAAAACAATGAAAATGTTAAATCGCTATGAAACAGAAATATTGAAAATTAATGAGAAATGAAGCAATATTTTTGGAGGCAATACCGTTACAATATCATACTAAGTAGTGGGAGGGTGAGGTCTACTAAAGGGTATAACTGTATGAATATGCAAACATTAGGAATACTATACTACGGTCTCAAAATAATTGGCAAGACTGTTCATATAAGCATTAACGGTGTGCGGCCAAAAATAACTAACATTGATTCGGCCACTTTTAAGTTAAATAAAAGCAATCCAAACCGCTTGGAAAGATTGTGCATAAATAGGTCATTACATGTTGCCAAATAGATTTCACTGAAATTTCCATAGAATTTAGCTAAATCGGCATGTTATAAGGGCCATTTCACCCTACGGTACCTGTTTTACTTAATTTGGCAACGCAGGTAGGAAAAACCCATGTCTAAAGGCGCTCGCACGCTTTCTTATCGCCTCTAACCAACGTTCACTGTCGTGGACAAGTTTCAATCAAGAGGATATTAGCAATTCAGTTTTATTAATTGAATCATAGATATCTCCGGGGTGAAGATTACTCATATTAAACAGGAAAGAAAAATCCAAAATTCTTCACAAATATTTAATAATTCGCTCTACGCGTTTCGGTTTCTTAAACCATTTTCAAGAGCTATATAATATAGACAAAACTTTACATTAAGGACACAAACAAGCTCACAATGGCGAGCACAGGTAAACCTGTGCTCGCCATTGTGAGCTTGTTTGTGTCCTTAATGTAAAGTTTTGTCTATATTATATAGCTCTTGAAAATGGTTTAAGAAACCGAAACGCGTAGAGCGAATTATTAAATATTTGTGAAGAATTTTGGATTTTTCTTTCCTGTTTAATATCAGTTTTATTATTTTGGTGTTATTTTGGTTGTTATTCAAAACAGCAAAGATTATAATGCTGGCGAGTTCTTCAAGTGATAGTAACCAACAAGTTACAAAACGACGTCATTTAAAACCTGGTAAAAAATGTGTATGAGGGAATTCTAAGTACACACAGTGGAATATCATTCACTGATGCAGCAGAACTTTGTGCCACATTGACTAAGACATCTTCCCGTACTGTTTATAGAACTATCAAGGACAATAGGAATACTAAAGTGTCCGATCAGAAGGAAACGAGAGGACAGAAAAAGATTTTTTATTGGTCAGCAAACAAAGTTAGCCATTCGTCGGAAAGTGCATGTATTTTTTTTTTGAAATGAACTTCCGAATTTTAAAAAAATTTCTGCCGAAATTGAAAGGGATGAAAATATGCAAAAAATTTCACGAAGAGTGCGTACACTACGAGAATTGAATTTTCGATTCTTAAAACGAAATCGCAGAAGTATTTTGGTGGAAAAGGAAGAAATCGTATTGTGGCGTTGAAAGTACCTAGAAGAAATACAACAATATCGCTGTGCAGGGAAAAGAATCTACTTTACGGACGAGACATGGTTAAATGAAGGACATACTGTGAATTACATTTGGCAAGATCTCAACATTAAAGATGCAAGTAACGCCTTTATCAATGGACTGTCCACTGGATTGAAAGCTCCTTCAGGAAAAGGTCATCGGTTAATTTGGGGGAGTGTTCGGTCGGTAATCGTGATGGATAATGCACCATACCACAGCCGTCGGATGGAAGCTTTACCAACTTTTGGTGGGGCAAAAAGGAAAGATTGTCGACTGGCTCGAAGAAAAAACTATTGTATTCGGCGTAAAAATGCTAAAAGTGCAGTTGCTCGATCTTGCAAGACTTCACAAAAAAAAATATACGAAATATGGATGAGATAGCTCGTGAACGAGGTGTTACAATATTACGTTTACCACCTTACCATTGTGAACTAAATCCAATCGAGCTTATATGGGCATAGATAAAAGGCGAAGTGGCGCGTGAAAATAAAACTTTTAAATTAAAAGATGTTAAAAACTGTTAGAAACGGCAATAGCATTGGCATAAGTGCGTATTACATGTCGAGGGCGTAGAAAAAAAAATGTGGGATTTAGATGTACGCGTTGAAGTCATGGTAGAACCTATTATTATAAATCCTGCAGATGACAGCAGTAGCGACAGTAATGAAATGTTTTCCTCGTCAGATAGTGAATAATCGCTGTAATGGTAATAATGAATTTAAAATTGTAACGTATTGTCATTATAACACTTTTTAATGTCGGCGTGGAATATAACTTGTCAAATTATTATCAATTAGTGTTCATTAGGTAACAATAGTTAGGAAATTTATAAACATTTATAATTTAGGTTTAGGTTTTGCCCTTAATCCACAATTATATGTTTCTATTATTATGTAGTATAATAAAAACATTATGAAAATAACATATACCCTTGCTTTATTACTCTTTTTGGATTTTATACCTGCGTAATTTAGTTTCTCTAATTACTTCATTAGATCACCAAATGTAAAAGCTTAATTTAGTTTTCAGTTAAATTTATAATATTATATTTATTATAGTAAATGTATATATATTATAATAATCAACAAAAAATTCATATATTTTTTGAATTATTATTGTTTAAAATGACACGCCTCTGGAATTGGTGTTCCCCTTTACGTCTTGCACACCCCGGTAAAAATGAGTCACTGCCAATTATTTTGGTACCGGACTATAGTATATTATATAGCAAACCCGTAAGCCGTGAAATCAGTAATTAAGACTAAGTTCATTAAGTCCATAAATAAAATAAACAGTTGTACTTGGTACAATGTAGAGAACCAGATTTTTAAATAATGAAAGTATTGATTGACTTTGACTTTGTGAAATGTAAAATAGAAAAGCAGGCTAATTACTCCAATTACACTATGCTTTGGCACTTTCTAATATTTTGCAATAAAAAATGTATACTGGTCTCCCCATTCAATTAAAACTTGATTACATAAACTGTGTCAAAATCTTACTTTGTACTGGCTGGATCCACCCTTAATACTCCAATCCAGCCGCTCTGGCAGGCAGCCGCTATGGACTGACCCCCGTCACACACTGCTAGACCTGTAACGGCTGAGGAATTGGGAAGTCTAAACTGTTGTTTAGACCGATTCGCCACATTTTTGCCTTCAAAGCGAGAACAATCCCAAAGCCTAAAAGTTGAATGCAATTAAGTATTGCATAAACCAATTGTCATAGAAACTAAGCCTATTTTTTGTAAGAAGATATTCTGAATATTCTTCTTTTTATTGAATTAAGAGATTTTCAGCCTTTCTTGACGGTCTTTAATCTGTATTAAAATTAGCTTAGTCAAATGATCGTAAACACTACCGACACTGATACTAGAAAGAAAAAGAATGTCTCTGCCATGCCTTTTGTTGTAAGAGGAACTGGTTCTGAATCATCCGCATTATTTGCCTCCGCCGGTCAGGCGCGTTTGGCACTTGTTGCCGTCAATACCACGGATAATAATGTTCTATCCTATTTACAAATATTTCGCATCTATCACCAGAATATTTGGGTAGTGCAAACTAAACTAGTGGCTCTTTCACTGACGGCTCAGTTAATATTACAAGAAATGGTGTTACATTTACAAGTTGTGGAAGGCAAGAAACTTACAAATGGGAACTTTGTTGTAGATTAAGGAGACTTGTTTTGTGCAGAAGGAGTAATAGTAGATTTATGCCAAGGCATGAGAGTCATATCTAAATTTTATTTATTGATATAAATAGTCCGAGCATCTGAATCGTAAACCTATTGAACAGGATCCTTCTTTTAGATTACCGGGTATCTACATTGACATATCCTTAAAGCGTGTTAGTTATGTGTGCAAAATATGTGCTAGCACAGATCTATATAGCTTTGCGTAGCTATATAGATCTGTGGTGCTAGTAATTGTCTTGCATTATATCGTTTGAAGCAGATCTTAAATAAACACTTCATTAAAATATTTTATTTCGCTAATTTTGAGTCCAACATTGAATATGGTATGGTTTTCTGGGGTGGTTCATCTGCAGCACAACGTGTATTCTTAATGCAAAAGAGAGCATTTTGATCTGTTCGGTCTTAACTTTAAGGAATCATGTAAACAAACGTTCATAAATGAACCTATCCTGACCTTACCTTGAATTTTCATTTTAAATTTGTTAGACAAAACATTTCAGAATTTAGAACTCAAAATTTGTACCACTGTTACGTCGGGCTATATAAATCAAATCCTTATTATATAGGCGCTATATTTTATAATACAATTCCATTTCATATTAGAAAGTTAGGTAATAATAAGTTTAATACTAAAATAAAAACAATACTACTCAAAAATGCATTCTATTTACTGGATGATTTTTTAAGGTATGTTTTTCAACTGCAAAGTAATTTAAGTTATGTATATTATGTTAATTATGTTGACCTGTCCTATTTCCTATGTGTGATCTTTTTGGGATTAATAAATTTATTTCATTTCATTTGAAATCAACAGCCTACGTTTCGACACACGGTATGTGTCATCTTCAGGGTCAGATAATACTTAATACGAGTCGCAAAAAAATAAAAAACCAGAAACACTCCCCCATTACCACTGTTGTAGTCATACTGGGCATGTAAGTAATGATTACAACAGTGGTGATGAGAGAGCGTTCCTGGTGTTTTATTTTTTTTGCGACTCGTTTTAAGTATTATCTGGCCTTGAAGATGACACAGACCGTGTGTCGAAAGGTAGGCTGTTGATTTTAATACGAATTAAAGACTGTTAAAGACTGTCCAGAAAAGTTGACACTCTCTTTTATTCAATAAATACATATAGTAAACGAAATAAACAAACTCTATTATTCTTTTTACCTGATTGTTCCGTCGGCCGAACAACTGGCAAAAAACGGCGAATCAGGAAATCTACACAGCTTGTGGACTGCACTTTTGTGTTCGTGTAAGTGGGCCACCAATACTCCACGGGGATGCCAACCAGGTGGCGGTAGCTGGGGTTTCCAAGCGGCCTGCTCCGCCCATTCTTTGCTCCTGAAAGTTATCGGTGTTGTAGAGAATGTAGGCATAGAAAACGATATATTGTGCATACCTTAAGGCTTCGTAGTAATGATCCTGTTGAATATTCTTAAGTTTGGTCATCTCAATATAACAAGTTGATCTTCGATCTAGAAACAGAAACAAAACGCTTCAAATTTGCTAGACAAATCCGACTTTTTACTTACACTGGATGTAACTTTTCTCATGCAAACTGGAAGTGTCGGTAGTGGTACTGATAAATTGTGTCACGTGAGCGTCGGGTGGCGGAGAAGAGGGTCTGCTATTGGTCGAACGAGAGGAGGGAGCTCCGCTGTTCGTCGATTCGGACTGTCTCGTCAAAACTTCCGCGCTATAGTTCAAATCTGAATTGACGTTGGTGTCTATGGAGCCTAGAGTGTTGGTCCTGTGCAGGCCACCCCTATCACAAACAATATAAAAGAGAAGTAGTCATGTGTTATTCGCATTTTAAATAATAATCAATTTTCTTTTCACATATTACAATTTTATAACACAGTTTAGTTTATAATTTTGTGGTTTAGATAATATAACCAAAGAATAACCAAACTACTATGATTTTTCGTTGTAATAATACTGTTACGCACAAAAAAAAGTCAAATGCACGTTAAATATAGATACCCCGGTAAGTAAAAAAACAAAGAAAGAGACAGAAAAATTATACAACAGAACTAACCTGAACAATCAATATTCTAGCAGATTAAAATTTTGAAAACAGCTTGCTTCCTAAATAAAATATTGATCCCAAGAAAATACAGAGTGTTATGAGTGGGTTCAGGGATTCATTTCTAGTAGTCGGTTGTTTAATATAGTTTCCTCATAGACATATGGGAACTTAGGAAACAATGATACAATAAACAACATAAACTATTTTCTTTGATTCTGGATGAAGCAATAATAGAGACAAAAAAAGAAGAAAAACTTATAAGATAGATTAGACCTCAAAGTAGTGAAGCCTGACCGTCCTATCGTCACTGCGACCCGTAAGATATATTGTGACCTTTCTCCTATCCCCATCCAGCTTCAAAGTTTTAATTAGACTCCAAAGCCTCGTCTTTGTGTAGCTTGATGCCTCCGGTTTTGTTTTTTCCATCACTGCTAAGCATGCTCTTGCAGTGACAGAGTATGTGTTTGGACATCTCCTCCTCCTCCCCCTCCTGGTAAAATCTGCATAGTTTCGTCTGTTAGTACCATCGGACTAAAGTGTTTATTTAGTCTGAAGTGTCCTATTAGAAGACCTACCATCATCTTTATCGACTTTTGTCTATGGTTAAAAGACTGGTTGCTACAGATTGGCAAAGGTGTAGATTGCCGAAATCTGCTGTGCTGACGATTTGATGATAAGAAATATATTGTTACGAGAGGAAAATGATAAAATATACAAGTGCAATAATTTAAATACTTAGGGAGAGACATATCAGAGGACGAAAGATAGGATAAAGAATCATAGCGGGAGAAAGACTGCACAACAGCATTCTTAGGAGAAAAAGGAAATTGGAACGCATATACATAAGAAAGCAGTAATCCCCATCCTTACATAGGAAGCAGAAACATGGACAACAGAAAAAGAACGAATCAAAATGATAACGATTGAAATAAGATTTTTAAGAAAAAGAAAGAAGCGAAAACAAGAATGGATAAAAGCAGAAATGTTACGCAAGAATGTAAGTAGCAAGAAGAACAGAACGCAGTCCAACAGATTAAGAGCAAGAGGTCAAGGACATGACTAGAATAGGTGAGGAAAGCAGTAGTGAGAAGAGGAATCACCTGAGAGGCGGCCAATCGATAGGAAAAGCTGGCAAGAATTCTAGACTTTCAACAAAACCATCTCAACCAACCCCACTAAAGCCTTACATCCGAAAGGTTAGATACGTTGAAGATTAAGCAAGTTTTTTATGGACACAATTATGGGCATCTATTCAAAATATATAAATGTCTTAAACTACTGGGTTTACCTCAGATATTCATTCTTGTGAGGATCTCCAAATTGAAACACCCTGTTTCTTATGCTGACACTGAGAGTATCAGCATCGGCTTTTCCGTCGTTCTGTTTCAATCTTTGGTCGATGCTAGTTTTGAGTTTATGTATTTTTTTCAAGTGGTGCCCCATTTTGAGAAGGTGTTCTTCCGTTTGCTCTGTCATTCCGTTTGCCTCTAACCGTCTAAAAAGCTGGAAATAATGTACATTTTTTAGGAACTCTACTTTATGGTATGCCACACTATATTTCTCTACGTACGCTTTTCAAATTCGAACTCATATCCCTATAAAAGTCATAACTGGGGATTTTACCAGTACTTAAACAATCTCTAATATGTTTCCTTTCGCTTAACACTTCCAAAAGTTGACTTATATCCGAGTAATTTACCACATTGTCATAAACACTTCTCGGAATGGGTTGCACAAGGGACTCCAATAAAAGCTCTGACCTAAAAAATGAAAATTTAAAAATGATTTCAAAGGACCAAAGAAATACTGATGCTTACTTTTCAATCTGGATAAGTTTATACTTCATATACAAGTCCAGATGGGGCATGACTTTGCACTGTACATCGAGCACTGTCAATCTTTCAGCGGCTCTGGCTATAAAGCCGCACACCACCTCACGGATCCACAAGTTTGGATGTACCAGGAAGTAGGAACTCTCAGTGACCAACTCGCAAAGAGACGCTGTAGTGATCAGGTTGTATTCGGTAAATGCAGTCATGGCTATGACTGCTTTTCTTGTCACAAATTCCGAACTGTCTGTTAGTCCCTAGATTTTTTAAAGGCGAGAAGTACAATTATCTTGAATTAAAAGTTAAATAGGGGGAGTATACAGGATGGTTCAAAGTTGCATGGTAATTGCACAGTTTAGATTCAAATTTTATATAAACATATCTCCTAAACTGCTTAGCTTTCACAGTTGTAATTTTTATTACGTTTTCGTTTCTTTCTCTGGATGCCCGCGAGATAATAAGACCTAAATATTACATTTTATTATATTGCAGTTCGAGCTCAACTGGGAGCATGAATAGTTTATTTGCCAAGTAACTCCTAAACTATGCATAATAAGATAACATCTCTAAAGAAAAATATATTTTAGACAGGAACACTAACATCCTATATCTATCTCATAGCTATGCATTTTAGGATGGCCCCAAAATCATTCCTAAGCATTAGCATGTAATTATAAAACACCCTGTATAAAATAAATATTAGTCACCTGTAATAGTAATGGTGTTAGAATATTTGAGCAATGCCATCCAATATATGAGGCAACGCCTACAATGCAGTCAAAAAAGGACTTTCGCAACTGAGTGTCCTCCTTATCATTTAAAAAAGTTATCATGTGAGATAAAATAACATCATTGGCTAAAAAAAAAAAAAGTCTTTGGGTGAAACGATAAGAAAAATCTACAACAGCTACCATTATACTATTTGAAAAGGAAAGAAAAATCCAAAATTCTTCACAAACATTCAAAAATTCAAAATCAAAATTATTAGGTATTACTTACATAATATAATCACAAACTTTACATTAAGGACACAAACAAGTTCACAATGGCGAACACATGTTAACTAACTATATAAAATTGATCAACGGGATAAACCAAAAAAACATTTAAAAAAATAAAACAAAATATACCGAACCAGAGCGACATCTAGGTTGCACAAAAAGAGGTACGATTATTTAAACAAACATTCACTACTTAAACTCATTTACAATTCTCGCTGCTTCTCTGTAGTGGGCGTTGACAGGATCGTTCAAACACTCAATTTGGTTATTATTCTCGAATTTGGCTATTCCTACACTTTCTAAAAGATTCAGCTTATGGCCTTTATTCGCATTATGTAGCATTTTAAAGTTGTCTTTAGTATTAAAATTATGTAAATTCTCTCTCAAGTGTAGGCCAAAAGCGGATCTCTTGTCATTAGGCGATTTCTGACAGTTTAAATGTTCTTTTATTCTAATATTAAAACTACGTCCTGTCTGACCAGCATATTTAGCTGTGCATGAGTTACAGGACAACAAATATACCCCACTTTTGTCAAGCACGTTAATTGAATCTACTACGTTTGTAGTACAATTGTTTGCTGATCTGTAAGCTATTTTAAAATTGTTGTTTAAGGACTTCAATACATTACCCACTCTCAGAGAAACAGCGCCTAAAAAAGTTAGTCTTATATACCCAGGGGGTTGAATTGATGTTATGGTCTTATCCAAGGGGTCAGTCAACACCTTCCTAAGCATGCCATTAAAGATATTAAATATTTGTGAAGAATTTTGGATTTTTCTTTCCTCTTCAATATGAATAATCTTCACCCCGCAGATATCTATGATTTAATACCATTCTACTAAAAGGAATGCCCAATAAAGCATATCAACATGTTTTTTATATTACAACACAAAAAAGTACAAATAGATGCGAGCTGTCGGACCTGAGGAACAAGAAATTCCCAAATGTTAAAGAGTCGTTTTAACAACAAAAGCAAGGTTTATAACTATTAAATCCGATGCAAAAAAAAATGACCATCTTACAATCTTTAAAAAACCAATAGAAAATTTTTGTGGAAAATCAACCCAACTACACAGCAGAATAAAACACAAAACAACTGCAGGTTACATTCTCAGTGATTATTGCAAAAGTCAAAACGGATATTTACGATTCTGACATCAGCAATAAATTGGAAAACTGCAGTATTTCCAAAGGTACTGCAAACGTTTAATCTCCAGGTTCACAAGCAAACCAACCACCCTAAAAGAATAATAAGTAATAAAAGTACATCACAGCAACCACTAAAATGTGCATTATGCATGGTCCCTAAAATGTCTACAACGATCATCACAGCCCAAGGACGCATACCAAACACGAAAATCAAAACGCTTAACAAAAAGTCTGAAAATATAAACAAGGTTAAAACCATCAACAATCGAATACACACTGCGTTCACACGTCATTATAAATCCTTACGTTAGGAAAAATAAAGAAAAATATATGTTATAAAGTCAATTATGGTTCAGCCTTTACACTTATTTTATTATTACTGTGTATCCCTAGGCTGGAATAGCTGGCTCGTGTGTAGATCTGTTGATTTAATAAAACACTGTATTTAATTCCAACAGCATTTTATTCGTAAGGTAGCACTAACATTTTATTTACAATATTCACTTTATAACTTCCCACTATCTGAGAATACACTACATCAAATTACTAGTTACACTTCAAATTGCATTCACACATACGTTTCCATAGTACTCAATACTTTCACATTGTATTAACTTATTGAACTTTGTTTTTGTTAACTTTAACTACATAGTACAAGAAATGTGGACAATTTCCACTCGGTGACGTGCTTTACTTTTTAAAAGCAGTCGTGTGACATGCACCGCCGAACTTTCGGGGAACAGTCCCTTGATAAACTTATATTTTATGCGTTTAGCCAAACTCTGCTTGGCGACCGTCTGGAGGCTGCGTTGCCTCATCCCTTCTCGCGTCTGTCTCCCTTCCTCACGCAGCTTGGTGATTATTTTTGGTGAAGCGTCTAATTACATATTATGACAACAATGCCGCGCTGTTACTATGTGGGTTTTATGATGAATCTTGGATATTTACGTATACGTAAGGAAAAGAGATGAACTAATAAAAACGCAGACAGCACAGGGTTTGTTATTGCATCGTGCGATAGCTACATAAGCGTTATATATACACTATATACATCAATTAGACTTCCAAGAATGCCATCAGTGGCGTACTTTGCTTTAACATTCGGCGTGTTCTCAACAATATACAAATAGGGAGGATCTGCTGATCTGCTCAATAAACCGAAAAACAGATTCTTAAATTAATTCAGCATCAATACAACAGTCGTTGATTTTGCTTTATATATCGAAACAAAAACCAACCCAGCCTAGAATACTAAGTATAGAAACTGGGACATCCTTCAATACAATGGAAATATAATTAACAACAACGTAAGAGGTTGAAGTTTAGTACAACTCAGACATCGTAGCCATTACGGAACGATGTTTCACACTACATGCCGCCATATCCCTAGATATAAACAAAACTTTATTAGTACAGTATTTGGCACAAGGGTCTACTTTATGAGTTTCATGAACTAAACTTCCCATTAAATCTGTTAATTATAATCAAGAAATTCTTAGAAAATCGCAGGCTCTAAATCAAAATAAAAACAACATATCCCAACCAATTCTACCAGAGCAAGAAGTCCCCCAAGGATCTCCACTTTCTCCCATTCTCTACAATATATACTGTCATGACATATTATACAATAATGATATATATCAAGCCTAACGGATATAGGTCACAATTTGCAGATGACATAGCACTAATATATTACAATGAAACTCTGGACAATACAACATATCTACAAAATCGCATGAATGACACCCTACGTCGGTTTTTCAAGTGGAGATTATACCCAAATCCTTTAAAATCTCCGTTTATTATTTTTGATCATGGGTTAAACATAGACTCACCTGTAATTTACATCAACAATAAACAAATTACACCAAAAACAACATCTAAGTATTTGGAAATAACTCTAGACAGCAAACTTAACTTAAAACAACATAGAAGTAACGCCAAAAAGACATTTATATCACAAGCAAAACACTTTAGAAGCTTAACATTCCAGAACCAAATTTAAAATTATTACCGACACTAATTAGAAAACAAACCCAAACCAAAATATGTAAGTGTTTCATACCTTTAGCTTTTCCAAAGAATACGCACAACTTATTTATACCACTATTCATCAGTGCCTGTTTGACGATGCTATGAGTATCTGTAAGTAAAGCACTAACAGTCTGCTGCACCATTTCGTGCAGTGCTTGCAGTTCTAGTTCATAATTAAATGTATGTTCATCGTCTGCTTTGTCAGTGCTGTCTTCACCGTACCAAATGTTCTGAATCTGATCTAGATATCTAAAAAGTGTTAAATTATAAAGACGGATATAAGTATTTTTTTGTCATCGGTACCTTAAAGCTATTTCTGCTAAGGAATTTATGTTTTTAGCGTATGCTGCTCTTACACAAGCGTTAGGATCAGAAGCTAACTGTGATAACTCCGGCAGTATGTACTCAGGAAAAACATTGGCATCGGACCTGGGCAGTTTCTGAACTAGGTCCAGGCACTTGGTGATGGTGTTTATGGCGCATATTTTTACCCTAGAGTTGTTGTCGTGAGCTAAAAACATCTGAAAAGACCATGTTTTATAAATATCGCTTTAAGAACTTTTTAAGTTAAGTAGAAGCATTTCTTACCAGGCAAGGCAAAATTCGGTCCAAAATTGTTTCATCACTGGCATGGTATGCCAATTCAAGTAAAATCTCCAAACTGAACAACTTTGAGGAACACTCATGCAGACCCCTGACGCAGGAAGTAACAAGGGAAGTTATGAGAACCAATCCTTCACATTCACTTCTAGCTTCACATTTCTGTATGTCTCCCTTCTCTTCCTCATCTATTTCTTCATCTTCTATCTCTTCCTCAGTGGCAGTTTTTTTTATTGGACCAAGAAACTGGAATAAATTAATTATCAACATAATAATATGGCAAATGTGTGATGAACACTTACTTTAAAAATGTTTGCAATATCGCCTTTAAGTCTACTAATTTTCTCGTCAGGAGACATGATGGGGTTGGCAGAAAAAATGAGCATGTATGATTGAAGAAATGAGTAAAAATATTCTGGAAATAAATTTCCTTTATGCTGATCCAAATAATCTTCAGCCGATAGCCTTTTTATTGGGTCCTAAAAATGTATATGTTATCTAGTAGAGATGAATTATTTTTAGAAAAATTGACTGTACCGGGTGACTTCGTATAAACTAGCACCCCCCGTAACTTTTTTATTTTATATCGTACGCAAAAAATAAAAAAAGTGGCATGCAGGGGAAATTGTTTCCTTTCCAAATCTGCATTGTAGTTTTCCGTAACTTTGCATATATACGGGGGACGACAAAAAGTATTTTTTTTTTAATGGAATGCCCTGTATATTTTCGGCTGAAATGAAAGATCTCTTTTTTCTGATTTCAAATATACCATACAAGTTGGCATTTGGTTCAGCCATTTTTGCGTTATTTAAGTTTACATTTGCATTGAATTTACATTATCTTGATATACGAACCGAGTAAGTTGCACTGACAGTTATTATTTCAATGACAATGTCAATTCAGAAACATTTGTTACTATTGTTTTCATGACCCACTGTTCAAAAAGTTGTTGTACTCAGTAATCATGGTAGCGTATATCAAGATAATGTAAATTCAGTGCAAATGTAAACTTAAATAACGCAAAAATGGCTGAACCAAATGTCAACTTGTATGGTATATTTGAAATCAGAAAAAAAAGATCTTTCATTTTAGCCGAAAATATACAGGGCATTCCATTAAAAAAAAAAATACTTTTTGTCGTCCCCCGTATATTTGCAAAGTTACTGAAAACTACAATGCAAATTTGGAAAGAAAAAAATTTTCCCTGTATGTCAGTTTTTTTATTTTTCCCGTACGATAAAAAATAAAAAAGTTACGGGGGGTGCTATTTTATACGAAGTCACCTGGTACTGTCTCTATTATGTGCCAAATATTTCCTCCCCTGTATATGATATGATAAATAGAGTTGGGACACTCTGTATATATAGTCTTAAGCAGCATACCATTTCAATCATACTGGATATTAAATTCCTCAAATTTGGATCTTCTAGTTTATCCAGATATTTTTGTGGAGAATATTTTCCCGCACGGTAAGCTAGCAACTGGGAATAATCGAATGGAAAATGCAATTCATTCCAAAGTTCCAGCAATGCACAACTAAAATTGAAATAAAACCAGGAAAATACACACATGTAAAATAAATTCATGTTTACCCTGCTGAAAATATATCCATAGCAGGAGTCAGATCTCCAGAATCACAAGTATTTTCTGAAATAAGGGCACTGCTTTCATTTGTACTCAGATTTGTGGAACTGGAAAATCTTTCAGGGGCTATGTAGCACATCCTCCTTCTTGAGGTATCAAAAAAGTATGAGTAATCACCTAAAATGTATTAGACTTTTAATTACTAATTGACTTCCATAATAATTATTTAACATAAATTTTTACCTGGATTATCATTGGGCAAAAAAGTTGGTTTAAAGGAAGCAAAATCAACTAACATAACCCAATTCCAAGCAGTAACAGTTATATTTTCTAACTTTATATCACCATGGCATACTCCTACTTTGTGACACTGATGCAGAGCATATAATATTTGAAATGTTATCCATCTAAAAAAATATCAATATCTATATAATATACTATGTCCTGAACATGAGGTATCCTAAAAAAAAATGAGGATTTTTAAACATTCAACTTGTTATATACAGGGTCGTTGGTATGTATGGAAACGGTCCATTATTTCTTAAAGTATAACAGTTAGCAAAAAATATTTTAGATAAAAGTTTTAGGGTTTTTTAAGTTGTATTAGAATTTTAAAAAAATAAGTATACAGGATGAGTCAGAAAACCGTAGGGAAGCAAAGTTACCTTTTTTTAAATGGAACACCCTATATCTTCGAATATATTTGGATTTTACATAAAATTACAATTATTTTTCAATACGTGCATTATAAGTCTAAACTTAATAGTTTCCGAGATATCGACTTTTGAAAAATTACATTTTTGAACTTTGACAGCTTCTAGCTTTTAAACGGTACCTTTTAGAATAAAACGGCTTGCATGTCCCTACCTTACTTTTTTATTATCTTCCCAAAATCTCAAAAGATGGAAATACAGTACTTCCGGTTTAACCGGAAGTTGATGTTTTTGGAAAGATCATAAAAAAGTAAGATAGGGACATGTAAGCCGTTTTACTCTACAACGTACCGTTAGAAAGCTAGAAGCTGTCAAAGTTCAAAAATGTAATTTTTCAAAAGTCGATATCTCGGAAACTATTAAGTTTAGACTTATAATGCACGTATTGAAAAATAATTGTAATTTTATGTAAAATCCAAAAATATTCGAAGATATAGGGTGTTCCATTTAAAAAAAGGTAACTTTGCTTCCCTACGGTTTTCTGACTCATCCTGTATACTTATTTTTTTTAAATTCTAATACACCTTAAAAAACCCTAAAACTTTTATCTAAAATATTTTTTGCTGTTATACTTTAAGAAATAATGGACCGTTTCCATACATACCAACGACCCTGTATGTATATAATCAATAATAGGAAACTTCTTAATCCCCTTAGCTATGCTATAAGTCAGGCATAATGGGGCAGCAAAAGAAATTAGTTAGTCCACTAAATAATCTACAAACAATGGGAGAGGTAAAAACAAGATAAGAGGATCAACAAACCTGTCAAATCCTGTTATGGATAAGCCTATATTTTTAGGGCTATTTAGAATGTAATATTTTTATAAATAATTTGCTCTCTGTCCAGGGTAGTTTACATGTTGCATATTATTGTCAAGTCACGATATATTGAAATGTATTACATATGTGACTACAACTGAAGCCAGTACTTGTATAAAAAAATAGGTACCAAGGTACCTACAGATATCTGAGAGATATCTTAACTTACCGTTTTTCAATATTTGTTAAAAAAGGTCTAGTACTAATCCTATCATACAAGCTGTATTTAACATACTCCCTCATGATAAGTGCAGCTTTTTCTGTCAAAATAAACTTCTGATAGGGAGTACAATTTACTGCAGTTGATAATTTTTTTCGTATCTCTTCCAGATGATCTTTATAGCTCTGTAGCGGTAAAGAAGGATCATGTATTGCAAATACTTTTACTACAATGGGGCCTTCTTGGGATTCTGCTCTTGCTACTTTTAGAAATCTTGTACTCCCCAAACTAAAAAGAAAACGTCATTCTTTTACTTCCATTGTAAATGTATGGATAAATAACATTGGACTACTGTTTTTATATACCTGGTATCAAATTTAAGCTCTGGGTGGTCCTTTAAATACCATTCCACAGGGAAAATTTGTGAAGGGGCAATGCCCACCAACTGATTCCCCATTTTATCCTAATTATTCAGTAATAGATTCATAGATGTTCACAAAAACTAATACTAATATAATATTATAAACCGTGTTTCTATTTTCTCCACAGATTTTCTCAGTATACAAAACAACAAAACATCATTAATCAGCTGAGTACTGAGTAAGCTGAGTTGACATTGACAACTGACAACTAAAGGTCGACGCTGACGCCAATTCTTCTTTTCGTTTGGAGTGAAGTTGGCTTTCTAGGGAAAAAGATAGCAACATCTTTCTATTGGTGACATTTCTAGGGATATTTATGTTGGCACTGCAGGTCCGGTCGCGAACTAAGAAAGAAATGTCGTCATCTAACTACACATGTGTAAATTTTTCCGAATAAAAAATGGTTTTATAAAGAAAACTCGCTTGAAATCCAATTATTAAATAAATTTACACCCGAGAAAGTGTCCTGTGTCGTGCTTTAATCCCGAATATCGCGTAAAACTATTCGAGAAACCCTCTGCAAAAAGTCAACACCCTTATAAAGAAAAAAGTGTCCATCGATTTTGTTGAATCATTCTTTGCCAAAATGTTTAAGAAAATCGAAAAGAGCCGCAAAATAGCCTTAAATGAGTCTTTGTAAGTTTAAGTAAGTATCAAGGTGGTTTACTGGCAATGAGCCAGACTTTTGAGAGGTCTTTGCTGGACACCTGTAAATAATATTGAATTACATTTTGTTTATACAAGAAATTAACTTTATTTTTGCATGTTAAACTACGTTAAACACTTTTATTGAATGCATCCAATAGAATACAAAATTAAATAGAAGTAAAATGCGGGGAGGCCTGAGTACTTAGGTTAAAGGTAGCAGCTTATAAATAAAGAATAAATGTGTATCCAATGCTCTACTTTTTTTTAAAAAACAAACATTGCTTGCTTGACGCTTATTATCATATTTACATAACAAATTTTAATATTGCAATAATCACCCAATTAACTTAGTTATGTATGCCTTGTTCTGCTATTTAATAAACATAAATACTTGCATGTTTACATTTGGTGTCCATTAATCTTAATTAGTATGCAGGTACTGCCAAATTGATAAAGATTTGATCAGGATGGTTTAAAGGTAGAAAAACCAACTTTAAAGTTCTGTTTTCATTTCTTCAAGTTTCGAGGCTTGTATTTTTATTAAATTATAAAATTTAATTAAAATTCTTTACTGGCAATTTTCAAAAGTCTACCTTACTTTTCAACTTAATAAAATCTGTTAAAAAAACACAGTAATGATAAGAAAGTAATGAAAATGTAAGTTGATTGCATTACTAAAAATAAGGTCTTAAAATAGAGATAATTTTTGAGACAGTTTTTAAATTTTTAAATATAGGTATTCATTATTTTTTGTTCCAATGAGTTTTCTATAAATTCTGATTCATCTGGTAATGTTTAGGACATCTGACGCCCACTCATAATTTATTTTTATATTTTGTATAGTTATGTGAAAGTTGCATTATTATTATTATTCATAAATGGTACAAATTTGTTTTTATTTTAATTCAGTCCTGTGAGACACTGAAAATTTAAGTAGGTTTAATGTTCTTTATTACTTTTCGAAATTTTACAATTCATGTTTGATGTGTTTTATATGGCTGCTTGTAATTGAGACAAATACAGTGAAATCTCTCTTGAGGACACTTTTGGGACTACTAGACTAAAATATTTCCACTAATGAGGAAACATATAAAACATAAACTGTACACATTTACGGGACATTTTGACATTTGTCCATCTTTTTGGCCTTATAAGTAAACTGTCCAGTGTTTGCTTTGCAATAGGGGTATCTGGGGCTGAGATGTATAGTATGGCTTGTGCAGTGTATTTTGCACTCATTGAGTCACACCTACCATTTTGAGGCCTAACCAATTAATGCCTCCTAAACTTCATATTTCGTTAACAAAAATACAACAATATTTTTTCTTTATCCCCTGCCATATTTACTAAATTCATTATTGTAAATCTTTCTGTAATAATTTTTCACAATTTAGTGTTAGTCTTTTCAGGAAAAGCAAGAAAAATAAGTTTAATTCAAGTTAAAACTGTCTTTTTGCTTGGTAACAGTAAAGGCACATTAGTTAAAAAATTGTTACAGTAATGGAGTGTTGTTACCATTTCTAATATTGTAATGCTCTGTGTATAAGAGAGCTTTTACGCATTTTATATTAAGATATGGTGCCAGTGTCTGCCTAAGATAGTCTGCTCCAGAGAGTTTGCGTCTTATGGGGTTCCTTATTACTTCGTTCCGTACTATTATAAGTTCCACTCATTTGAGGTGTCCCTTATGAGAAATTTCACTGTGTTTGCTAATTTTTAAAAGTTAAATGTAGGGTAGGTCCTACCTACATCCTGCAGAATTCACTATCTTGCATGTTGAACAAGAATTTATTTAAATTAAATTATGTAAAGTTCCAATGGCAGATTTGAATTTCAAATAGTACCTACAGGTAAAATTAAATTTAAATTTCTTGCTGATTTAGCATTCAAATACACAGGGTGTACCCAGTAAATATTTGACCTGACTTCTTTATTGCCTTTCACAAAATATTTTTAATTCCTAAAACACCATAAATCTGCATCTGTTTTTAATAATCTGTATTACTGCTGTATTTAATTGTGTTACCCATAGACCTTAAAATTACACAATAAACATATTTTGGAATTGAATTGTTATTTTTTTTAATATCACTTAGTGCATGTGCTTCAAAGCTTTTTGTTTATTTTCTTGTTTAATGTATCTAGCAAAATGTTGTATGTGTTTTACCTAGTTGTATAATAATATTAATAATGTGTAGTTGTAGTTAATTGATTTTCAGTTTCTTTTAATACAGTATGTTTGTCTAAGATTAGTATAAAGTAGAAAGTACTACTTTAGTCTTTACAAACCTTGCGAACCCTAACTATATTTCATTTACCGCTTTGCTTGTTTCGTGTGTATACGTTTGGGAAATGGGATTGTCCAGTTATGTCATAAATGTTTTTGTTTGTCATTGTAGGGTATGGATGGTGTGGGTGGTGGGAGGCGGCGAGTTGCTGCCAAATCGTCAGCTGAAGACCAGGCCCTGGACCAGATAGCCAAAGAAGTAAGTACTACCTATACCCAGCAAATTAGGAAGTTGCTCCATTGTTTTTAAATGTCCTATTTATAGGCCGGAAAACTTTAAAAGTATAAAAAAAATTATTGAAATATCATGTAACTCATCTATAATGCTTTAAAGTTCGTGTTTTATACTTTCCCGCGATTTGCCGTCCCAGTGCCGGTGACGTCACGCGGCATGATCTGAGACGAACATTTTTTATCACAAAATCCTTTATTTAATACATTCAACCATATCATTGGGAACGTTTCAATCCAGGAGGCGAACACTATAATTTTAATATATTTAATGTTTTATTTATAGGAACAAGTTTATCACACTTCAGTAAATGGAAATTTGTTAATAAAAGAGACTCCTTACTTTGTAAGTTTTGCACCTTGAATTTCACCACTAGTATAAGAGCCTAGTTGCACACAATATATTCTGCCCAAGAAATATGTAATACCCTATTGTAGTTCTGGGAATAACTGAAGAGTGCAATTAAATAAGGGTGCCAAATATTCGCATTTAAAATAATACCATTTTATTTTTACCTAAATAAAAGCAGCTATATTTTTTGGCTATACTCTATTATAAAAAAAATCGAACATACTTTTTTTCCAAAAGAAATAAACACATAAGCCCAATTTATAAACTTAGTTAGTTACGCTACGCTCAGTTGAGTTCAGTTCCGCCGATGAACGTTCGACTTCAACAAACGAAAACATCTGAAACCATTTATAAACTTTACGTTCGTACGTTACGCTGCGCTGCGCTCCGCCGAAAATGACCAAGTTTTATCTTTTTACGTTGCCATTCGTTGCAGTTCGACTTGTAACCAATGGGCGCCGAAAGTTTAGTCACGTGGGTTTGTTTTGACGTATGACGTATGTCATTTATTTTTTTGAGGTTTGTTTGCTTTTGTCTTTTTGTAAAATAAAAGTGATTTCTGTCGTCCAAAAATAATTTTTAATTAACAAAGGATGGAGAGCCAGCGTACAGAACTGGATCGCGATATGGACTATTGGTCACAGTAATTTGACCAATAAAATGCAGAACGACATGCGACACGGAACGTAAGTTTCTAAATTGGAAAGCGTTTGCAGCGAACAGTAACTGAGAGCGAAGCGGAACTGAACTGAGCGTAGCGTAACTACAAAGTTTATAAATTGGGCTATATATATAACCTTAAAAACTAAAGGAAAAAATTAAACATTCTAAGGTTAACATTATAATTACAGTTATAATGTGCTATGTTTATATCAGCTTTATGTTGAATTTGCTGGATCATTATAAGTTCCATGTTTTCTTCATTTCACTAACTTCACTCCCTTCCCAACCCCTCCATTTCGCCTTCATTTTCTTTGATTTAAATCCATTTTTGTTGCTCGAAAACAGGAAATTTAAATTCGCACTCAAATTGTGCCGCGTGACGTCATGATGGCAGACCATGCACCGTACAGAGTCGGCGAATGCTCAAATTAATGGGACACCCTGTATAGGTATCTCCCAATTAATTTTAAGAACATTCCTGCTTTCAGATTCTCAAGATTCTATTTTTAAAATTGTTGGGGCATCCCTGAATAGATTGTAATATAAAATACCTAAATACTATTTTTTAAATGTTGGGTTCTTATGGCATAATCACAATAGTTTTAGGAGAGCCCAAAATATACACGTGAAAATCAGCTGGTTAAAGCAGGCTTCCTTAATACTAGTCGTAAATATCCACACACAAATGTAGCAAATATTTGTGCGAAAGAAATGAGGATAAATCTGTATGTCTTTACAAAAGGTGCAGTTTATTTTAGAATTTTAAAATTAAATCTGTCCTATATACTCGTCCAAGTTGTAAATTTTGCACACTGTCTGGACTAGAGCATTTCTGGTTTCTTAGTCAGTGTAATTTAGGGCAAAAATAGATATACCTGTGGATATGCAGAAGATAAACTACAACTAGATAAAAATGTATTGATAAATGTTAAAATTGCTTAAAATAATTTGTTTTTAAAATAAATTACGTTTTCCCCCATTTTAAAAGTCCATTTTGTTTTATCTGAAGATAATATGTTTGCGTTGATTGACTGTTTTGGTAACATAAGGATATGGGAAATGGAAATAGGTGGGTATTTTCGTGTTTTCTTTTCTCCCCTTTACAGAGGTGTCAAAAGTTTTTATCTACCGTTACTAAAGAGCTATTTTTATCCAAGACCATATTCCTAAGGGGACCTAGAGTAGAACTGAACAATGGCGTACATAAATAGAATAAAGAGTATACAGTTCTCAGATTTTGAATAGCTTTTACGGTATGGGTGGATCTTACTACGCCACTGGTGCACACGTGCTAATGGCTTTCTATTCTATAGGATGATGTATGGGGTATAATCACTTCCTTCCTTTCACGTAAGGGCACAGAAGGGCATTAACCTTGAGGTATTTTTTTGAGTTGCGGCTCGTACCGCAAACTCCAAACTTTAAACAAATTCCACGTCTTTATTGGACAAATTATTTTGGCGACGACTATACTAATATATGCTAATTCAATTTGCTTAAAAAATTAGTATGGTGCAAATATATCGGAAGTTATGAAAATACTCCCATTTTAATGATCAACTTCCTAAACAAATTAAGGACTATCACTCTACACGCGTCTGTTTTTTTTATTACTCAAGAAATCGCGACGTGCCGACGTCGGTCAATGAGTTCGGATTTATGGAGGTTTTTAGGGACGCGACGCTATCGATGGTGTTAATTGAGAGCCCAGTTTACGCAGACAACTTCAATGTAATTTCACTTTTTATATGGTAACTTACGAGTTAAGTTACCATCTTACGAACTGTAAGCATCTTGACTTATTTCAGATGTTAATTGTACAAAATGTACCAAACATTTATTAAAAATAACAATACTAAGCAGGTAGTAATACAGGGTGTCTCCAAAAGGTCTGTACAAAATCTAAGCACATATTCCTGAGGCCAAAATAAGGTAGATAAGATACAGGGTGGTAAATTTAAAAAATAAAAATCGAATTTTTTTAAACTAATGAACATTTTTTAACGTATTACTTTAAAACTTGGTACCCGGGGTTTTTTTGCGATGCGATACCCGAATACGGACACCTTTTCACTGTGGCCATTAGAGGGCGCTTCACAATGCACTTCTTATGGTTTAGAACGGCCATGACTTTTATCAGTGTAGTTTTTCCTTTTTTTGTTAAGGAACTAATTGTTTGAACATTTTGAAACAAAAAAGGTACTCTTGTGAAAATCCGCTAAAGTAAGCCGTTTTTGAGATATTTCGGTTTTTAGTGTTCGATGCCTCACCGGAATATTTAAATTATTTTGAATAAAAAATTCCCCTATTAGTAAATTTTCGGCAGGAAAAAATGTTTCACTTGGGTTAGTTAAAGCAAGTTTTGCAGGAAGAATTTAAGTATGGATTTTTTTTTTAATTAAATGAGGAATAATTTTATTTTAAAAGTAAATTTAATTAGCATAAACTTTTAGTAATTGTTCAAAATGACCTCTGTTAACGTAAGTACAAAGATTAATACGACGTAAAAAGTTTAAATTTATTCTTTGCATCAATTCCGCATCGTTCTTTAATATGTTGACTGCATTTTGAATTCTTCCCCACAATTCCTCTTCATTATTAATCGGTCTGGAGTATACCATCGTTTTTAAAGACCCCCATAAAAAATAATCTAACGGAGTCATATCCGGTGAGCGTGGCGGCCACTTTACAGGAGCGTCATTTCCTCTACCGATCCATCTGTTTGGATACTGTCGATGCAAATAATTGCGGACATTAAAACTAAAATGTGGTAGAGCACCGTCATGCATAAACCACATATCTCGTCGAAGTTGTAATGGCAAATCTTCTAATAAATGGGGCAGCGTATTTTGTAAGTGTTCTAAATAATCCACACCATTTAGTCGTGGCGGTAAAATGACAGGACCAATAATGAAATTGTCAATGATTCCTGCCCACACATTAATTCTAAACTCATGTTGATAATGAGTTACTTTCGTGGCATGCGGGTTTTCAGCAGCATAAACATGTTCGTTATGTAAGTTGGTTACACCACTTCTTGTAAAACATGCTTCGTCAGTAAATAAAATATACTTAGCAAAATTCACGTCCTGTTGTCTTTGTTCGGTAATAAATCGACAGAAGTCCAATCGTTGATCGAGATCCGGAGCCAAAAGGTCTTGTACCTTTTGGATATGGTATGGATAAAGCTGCTGTTCTTTTAATGTTCTATGAACTACATCCTTGGATACTCCTACCTCTAAACCTAAGCGTCTGGTGCTTAATTTTGGATCTTCAGCAATTCTTTCTAAAATTTGTTCCTCAACCTCAGGAGTCCTTATTGCACGTTGCCGTCCATAATTGGCAGTTTAAGGAGTGAAGCTACCGGTTTCGAGAACGCGTCTCTCAATAGCAGCAAATGTTTGATGGTTTGGTATGCGCCGATTTGCATATCTTTCCCTGTATACCCTAGCACTCTCGCGGCCATTTCCTTCACAATGTCCAAAAACCAATAGCATATTCGTCACTTCTGCAGAACTGTATCCTTCAGCCATCTTTACAGTCAATTTAAAATTTAACTAACACGTTTCAAACACCTTATTTATTCTCGCATTGGCAAATTCTTATTGTAACACTTACTGTAAACAACATAGACTGATAGCGAAAATTCTTAAAATACGAAAAATGTTTACATTTAAATAGTCTGTTGCAAAAAAAATTTTAAAGGTGTTCATCAAACAGGTAAAAAATCCGAGAATTTTTTGATGTGACACTCCAAATAAGTATCTAAAAAAAATACATTTTCCACTGCTAATTCACTGACCACATTTCATCCTCAAAGATAACAGCAAACATTTTTTATTCAGAATAATTTAAATATTCCGGTGTGGCATCGAACATTAAAAACCGAAATATCTGAAAAACGGTTTACTTTAGCGGATTTTCACAAGACTACCTTTTTTGTTTCAAAATGTTAAAAAAATTAGTTCCTTAACAAAAAAAGGAAAAAACTACACTGATAAAAAAGTTATGGCCATTCTAAACCATAAGAAGTTCATTGTGAGGCGCCCTCTAATGGCCACAGTGAAAAGGTGTCCGTATTCGGGTTTCGCATCCCAAAAAGCCTCCGGGTACCAAGTTTTAAAATAATACGTTAAAAAATGTTAATTTATTTTAAAAAAATCGATTTTTATTTTTTAACTTTACCACCCTGTATCTCGGAAACGGGGCAATTTCGGACTAAGGTAAGTTGCTTTAAATCGCCTTATTTTGGCCTCAAGAATACGTGCTCAGATTTTGTACAGACCTTTTAGAGACCCCCTTGTATAAGACTTGGTATTGTTGAATGTTTCAGTTGCATTGCTATGTGTGGAACTATTTTCTGGAGTCTGTTTAGTGGAGCCTTTGTATGCACTCGCTCTCTTCGTCTCTTTCTAAACTATTTGACGGGAAACTAAAATTTCTAAATTAATCAATACAATCCAAAATAGTCTTGGGTATTGAAGGTATCGAACTTTTAACTGTCAGAACTCGATTTTATCTTTATTTTTAGGCGAATGAACTCTCTCCATTTTACGTGCCATCGCCGAATCTTGGCTAGTATACAGCACCGCATACAGGGCGTGATACCTACGCATGGCCTTTTTACAAATCTATTTTGGCATATCTAACGATCTTACTTCTTAAAATGTAAAATAAAGAACTTAGTTTTATTTAGCGAAAAATATCCATTGACCATGTTAATTTAGGTTCATGGTTATAGTTAAGTTTTGAGTCGATTTCAAGATATTAGTATCTACTTTTCTTAAGAAAACCAAAATTTGACATTGAAGTCTTAAGAAATCAGAATAAAAAAGATTAGTAGTAGAATGGAAGGAAAGTTACATAATATGACTAAATCAATTGAAGACATAGCTGCAAATTACGGTCTCAACATAATTTTACTCAACAAATTAAAAAAAGTTTCGTAATTTCGGGCATTATTAAACCAAATTAAACACCCAAACACTAAGTTAAAACCGAATGCGACTTTAAAGGACTAGTGCCTTAAAATACCTACTTTAAAGGCATTAGTGTTAAAAGTAAAATGTCAATTTTTTCAAAAAAACGTCAAAAAACATTTCTATTTTATTTATTTACACTTATATTAATAGTACAATTTGAAAAATGAATTCCTTCCTCAGTTCTGCTGTTCTTCGCGGTTGAGGAGGATTGAACAGAAACCGCAGCATGCCCAGTTGATGTTGAAGCATCATCGGCTGATGTCGTTTGTACTGTAAGCAATTTTCGAGCAATAGAATTTTTATTTTCCAAGGAATCTACGATGTAGCCTTCCGCAACGGTTGAGGATTTCCATCCCCCATGCCTCAGAGGAACGGCGAAAGTAGTGCCCCGTATAGAGTGTTGAATTTGGAAGTTGCAGAAATCTTGCTATAGCAGCAGGAAATTTTCCGAACGTATTAATTCCGACCGGATTTCTGGTACATTTACCTTTTACATATTTTAAGAAGAGCCGCCGATGTACGACATCTGCTGGACGAAGATAAGTATATTTTCGATAAAAATCCAAATAAAATTTTTCAACGATAGTGAAATTTCGTGGTACCTTTGTTTTGGTATCTGATATTTTAATAACTAATGAAGTCTCCATATCTTCCACGTTGTCAAGAGTCAACTGACAAAAGCTCTCCCCTGCGGCAGGCACCAAATACTCCTACAATCGTAGATACTTTCATCAGAAGGTACTCATCATAAACTGTTCAATTTGGTCTCTAGTAAAAATTTTTGATTTTTTGGCCTGGTAACCTTCTCCTTGACGCTTCAAGTAGGCAATCAATTTAAAATGTTTGCTGATATCTACGTCGTTATTTACACGTAGCATAGCTTTGATCATTGAATAATGGGACCAAAGAGAAGATGACTTCCATACCTTTGCCTTTTCCTCAAAATAGGTCAGGAATATGTTTTCTCCACGACCATTACTGAATGCAATAATTCCAAAATCATTTTTGATAATAGAATGTAAAAATTCTCGCTCTTGAGTTGGAATATTTATTCCGAAACACTTGCTTCTTATGCGTTTTGCGTGTATTTTCATTCCATAACAAGATACGGAATGAATATTCTGTAATTGATCTAAACGACATAGGTTGCCATGAATTTCGAAACTGTCAGTGTCAGATAAAAATGGCCGCGTTGTAATAATTATTTTCAGACAAATTTTAGTGCAAGTCAAAAAATGAGTGAAAAATCGAATGAATCAGATATGGAACTGGATAATACTCCACCTGAAATTACGAATATTGCGAATAAATAACTTAATTGCTTTGTACAGATTTTATTTGTTTTTATTCGTACTTTTTGGTCGTGGAGAAAATATAGTCTGCTACTCGGTTAGAATGAAAATTCAATACTCGTTCTTCCACTCGGATCGAATTTTCATTCCAACCTCGTTACAGAATCTACTATTCGGAATACTTTCCAGAAACGCCTTTGTTTTCACACCATTTTATAAATTTATTATGAGCAATCTCATATTGAATTCTTGATTTTCATGGCAGTAAATCCAAGGTAGCTCTGTTAGCAGCTTCTTCTATGTCTTTAAGTGGATCGATTTCTTGTATTTCTTGCATTTTTGGCAAATCACAACAGCCAGCGCTAGCGTTTTAATAAAACTGACAGAATCTTTCAAATTTTCAATTTTTCTGTAAACAAATCAGCCAACAATGATGGTTGCTAGGTTTTATTGACAAATGTGAACTAATTAAATATAAATATACGATGCTATTAGAAACTACCTGGATGTAAGAGATTTTAAACATTTAATTTTCAATTAGTGTATGCTTTTTATTGCCGTTTGTGGAAAAAATATTGTATGATATTTGTGTTAAAAGTATTTTTAAGGCCCTCTTCCACTTTTCCACTTCCAAATTTCCACATACGTGCTTTAAAAATGTACTTTTAACACTTATATCATAAATAACTATTATGCAGCGCATAAATATGCTGCATCTATAATGATCATCCTGTAGGAATGGCCCTTCTGGATTCATTTCTGGCACGAGTCGGGACATTCGCGTAAATTATGAATAGTCCCGGCACCGGCCTCGTGAAGTACAAGCGCCATCAGCTGGTGCTTCCTGCGGGTCCGTCTAGCCGGCTCTTCTTCGTAGGTTAGTGCACCGGAGTGCACGTCGCGTCGTGGTGTTATCGATTGTGTCTGGAAGCCGTTCGTTGCCCGTCTGGAAACGGGATTTTTTTTACCATATCGTTTTTTGGGACATCAAACGGTTTATAGAATTATAATAATAATAGTTAAGAGTAATAGGGGTTAAGTGAGTATGTATATATAATAAAATTGTTTGTAAAGAGAACTCTTCGCTATGCAAAGTATTATCGGAAAACCAGTTATAAATAAGTACCGCTGAATAACAAAATACATATATAATTACTGTTTAAGACCTAGACCTACAAGTCGACAAATAAATCGAGTGACTTACGATAAGTTGTGTAATAATATAATATGTACTTGCTGATTAACACCTAGCAATCTTAACCCTAGAATGAGGTTTTTAAATATTTACCCAGTGTAAGATGCAAGGGAGATCCATTTATTAGATAGTCCAGAAAATACACTCTGAGCAAAATAAGTACCAACTTTTTAAATATGATTCTTAAGTCAAAATAGAATTTTTTAATTTTATAACCTGAATTGGTATTTTTAGAATTGTCCAGTCCACGCGTGAAAGCATCAAAGACAGTTATGTGTCAAAGTTGATATTTTTCAACATTTCCGATTTTTAGAATGTTAAGATTTACATAATTAGCACTGTGTTCAGATCACTGATATTTCGAAATCGTTTTTTTAGTTCTTACTAAAAGAATATTTTTGAAAACACTTTTCAAAGTCAGTACAGACCATTTTTTTAAATGGAATAGTGTAGTTTTTGACGTGTTTTATTATTCTACGCGAAATTAATTCCTTGTTACATTATCCTATTCATAAATCCATCAGTTAAAGATAGATAACGTAATTTTTATTAATACAACAAATACTTATTATAAATAACTTCTTTACCAAAAAACCTTATTTAATTAAATGTTGAAAATTACATCCCTGAAAAGCATGACAGGTGCCAGGTTGCAATATAATCTATTTATTACATTTTGAAGCATATTCAGACTTATGAGCTGACATTCTGTCGTAATTCTATCCGTTAGTACTTCGATATTGTCTGGTTTTGTTACACCAGCTTTATTTTTCACATGGCACCAGAGGAAATTACCCATCGGCGTAAGATCAGGAGATCTAAGTGGTCATTCTAGTCTAAAAATTCACTATCTTCATCGTCGGTAGAAATTTTAGATTGACCAGAACCTGCTTCTCTGGTAAGGGCTCCATGCTCTTCTATTTTTTGGGTGGCCATCGTCATAAAAAAAATCCTAGCCCCAAAGGGGTACCTAGCGACTTACTTTTTCGGCTCTTTGAACCGACATGTATAATTTAATGAAATTTTAATATTTCATGTAGGCCACAAAGACTCATAAAACCATACTACGTAGATGTTTTACATCGCCAGGAACGGATTTGCCACCGCACTCGTCGGGCCAAAATTTTGGCAGATGTAATTTTA
Source organism: Polydrusus tereticollis (assembly GCA_963920685.1). Classification (NCBI taxonomy): domain Eukaryota; kingdom Metazoa; phylum Arthropoda; class Insecta; order Coleoptera; family Curculionidae; genus Polydrusus; species Polydrusus tereticollis. The sequence continues at coordinate 143,909,366 of OY987328.1, forward strand.
CAGAGCTAAAAATTGATTTTTTAAAGACTCTGGTCATCCCTCTTTAAAAAAGGATTTCGAAGAAAATACATTTTTTGTATGACACGTTCAAGTATTGACTTTCTAAAATATGTATTTAATAATCAAGTTTATTAACATAAGTTGTTTAAACACAGTGACTAATCGAATAACAACATAACCAACAATTCGCATTAAAATAATAAAGTTTGTCATTATTACATCCCATTAATGCTTACAAGCATCTAACTTATGGAGCACTCGGCAATTGTGTGGATGCAAGAAGAATTTATTCTGATACGTTTCGGAAATCACTGAAACGCAAGAATGTTAAAATTGTGAAATACTTGCTTCTTCTTCTTCTCTGTAAATTTCCCTATAAAAATAAATCCAATGGAATCATGTCGGGTGACCTCGGTGGCCCACCTCGAACTATCCATCGATTACTAAAACTATTTGATAAGTGCTGACGAACTAAATTGCTTAAATGGGGCGGTGCACCGTCGCGACATATACCACATCTGATTTCTAATATCTAAGGGCACATTTTCTGATAAACAGTTTAAGTTTTGTTACAAGAAATGTAAATAAATGGCACCATATAATCTGCATTCAATGAGATGATTCCCAATAATCCCCGCCCACATGTTGACAATGAACCTTTGTTAGTGCTTTGTCTGTACTGTTGCATGGTGATTTTCTTCATGCCAGATTTGCGAATTATGGCAATATATATACTCGGGTTAGTTCAGGTTAGTTCGTGGACAAAGCAATACTAGCAAAATTATCATTTTGCCGAAATCGTTGCAAAAACCAATTTGCGTAGGTGACTCTTGCAGGATAATCAGCGGGAGACATGGCATGCACCATTTGGACGTGATAAGGATGTAGAACAACACATTGTTAACGAAATAAAAACTACTGGTGTTTTATTGTAGTATTCTGATTTATCATTCCAATAAGGTGTTGTACAAAAAAATTATATTCCTCGGAAACGGCTTATTTAATCGAAACAAACGTATTGTAGTAATACGATGCTCTGTACTTACTGACTTTGTGAAGTGTAGGTACCCTGTATTTTAAAAAATATTTTTTTATCAGAAGCGACGTTTTTGAATCATTACTTTCTTGTGGCTTAAATTTAACTAAAAATTAATGTTTCGATTTGGTTAAGCAGGCAGTGGTGTACATAGACTTTCTTTATGAAGGGGGTTACAGTTTAAACAACAAAAATATTATATTTGATATAATAAATAATAAAATTACCTTCTTACTCCTCCGTGTGTGCGCCATTGTTAGTGGGTATTTATTAGCGTAACCTCGTAGAAACTAGAGTTTCCATATCTAGCATAATCATCTGATATGGTAACTTTACCAGTGTGTTTCTTTCTCTTTAACGGCGCGGTTAAGGTGTAAGGTGGTACCGGTGCGATAAAGATAGACAATCACCACAGACAGTATGATTATTTTGGGTGTAAGCTTTTGCGGCACGCGAGTGCAAAATGTCCCGTCACCAACCGGTGCAGAAAATGGTGTGAAATTCGAGAAAATGTCGCGAGACAAATTTGAAAATAAGGAAAATTTGCTGGTTTGGGGGAATATGGTAAAGAGGAGTCCCTCGCTGACGGATTGTCTGGAGGAGAAGGAAGGAGTGGAAGGGAGGAAGGATGTCCTATTGGTTACTACTGTTTCGATGATGAAAAAAAATGTAAGTTTTGGAATATGAGCGAGATTCCGATAAATAATTAGATAATTTTATGAGTATACTAGCTTGTTATACGAACATAATATGATATAATACATAAAAAGGTAGGTATAGGTACTACCTAAAATTAACTTACGTAATCGGGATGAAAACTAAAACTAAAAATTTCGAGGGTTTTACACTTTATTCCCGAATCCAACCTTTATAAGCAGAAACAATCCTACATACTATTAGCCCTATTAGGGGCTAAATATCAAAAGAAATTCTGAAATTAGTTTTTAGGTTTTTGAATTACAAATTTAATATGAACCTAATCGAAATTTTACCGTGCCTGACAAATGTTGAAGATTCAGAGTAAACACATTTTAGCCATTTTTGTTTTTATTGCTTGGAGGATTAAATATCGAAGAATTCTGAAATTAGCTTTTTAGAATTTGCGTAACCAACGTATTATTATTGTTTCAGCCTTTAAATCTGATAACTGCGCTCTTTTATATGTTTTTGTGTGACCATTACAATTTTTAACTCTTAGGAGTGTTAGGGGAGATTGACAATAATTTTCGATTTGTAATTTAAAGTTTCTCTGTACTGCTGTCAAGGGTAACAATAGGCCATTGTTGTTAAGTTCTTCCTGAAAATAGCTTCTTAGAGAAGCTCTTTGCACCGACTATTTTATATATTATAGTTTTAGAGTTAGAACCCGGCGATTCCAAAATAACGTAGATTGGCATCAAACTAATAACTAGTTTCTCAAATAAAGTTTCTAGAGTTTTTAAAAAGAATACCGATACGATTTCAGCATGAGAGAATATTTTTTTCGTTTAAAGCTCGAATTATCTAAGCATTTTGAATGTTCTTAATTCTTAAATATGATGTTTCCAAAGAGATAATTAATGGTATTTCCGTTTAAGGAAATATCTTTAAATTGAACACATAAGTTGAAATAATTTTTTTCTCATTTTAAATATTGTTTCTTTAAAGGAAAGAAGTTCTCTTTACTTAACATCTCAAATGATCTAAGTAAATAAATATTTCTGAGAGCACTTATTTCTTTATTTATTTAATAAATATACAGTCATATAAATTTACAATGTCAACTGTTGACAACGTCAATAATTCAGGAATAGGGGATCTAAAGTGATACCTACATCATAAGACGATAATGTTATGGCATTTACGTATGTCGTATAAAATTTTTTCAAGACGATAGCACTTAACTTTTTTTTTTAATTTAAAACAAGACTATATTTATGTATGTACATTTAGTTTTTGTATATTGGCGTCCGGTCAAGTTAAATATAGAATAAGAGATATTTTCTTCCGTTTCCTATGTCGCTTTTCAGCCTTCATGGGAAATAGCTTTACCTGTCATCGGTTTCCGGTGTTTACCACTTTGATGAATAAAACCCATAAGCCTATTAATCCAATGAAGAGAGAAGGACATTTTTTACCTTCGGTATGAGAGGCTTTGGTTGTAGTTTGGCTGGGCTTTGGTTTGGTACCCACAGGACCAGTCATCTATCCGATTTTATAATCGTGAATAAATAAACGTAGTTTACAATAAATAAATATTGCCAAAGAGGAGCGGGCATGATGTCATTGGCAAATATAGACAACTCGTCGTTCCTTTTGTAGAGGATCCACCAAGGAAATAATTGTAACTCTTCATCGTTGACTGATTGTCCATAGAACAACCTACATTATTGACCTAACCTGAAATAATTAATTTTTTCATCAATAGTATTAATTTGAGAGGTGTAGGTACTTACATACAATAAAAACACCACAAAAACAAAATGCGATAAAATTTCATATGGCAGTTTTATCTTTCCGTACGTTAGTAGTTTATACATAGGTATTTTTAGTATGTGACTATGACTACACGTTGTGATAAATGGAATATTTTTTATTTTGGCCTTCAGAAAAGTAGTCGAGACCCGGAACAATCCGAGATAACGAACTAAAAGTCGGTTAGAAAGTGCGTGAAACGGTCAATTAACGACCGAATTGGTGCTTATTGTGTGTTTAGTACTGTTTAGTGATAATTCGTGTCAAATTTTACTGGAAGGGAGTTGCACCCTTTGTATAACAAGCTATTTTCTGGGAATATTTATTCCTTGTCTTGAAGGCATTCGGCTTTTAGAAAATGTTTTCGCAGATGATTGTTTATTATAATTAATAAATGTCTATTATTTCGTTGTTTTACAACCCATAAAATTTAAACTTGTGGATTTCATTTTAATTTAATATTTATTTTGTTTATAAAATTGGTTTGCAAGTTTTACAACAAGTATGTAAATTCTTGGGTAAAAATCAAGTCTACAGACCAAAAATCTTCAAGGTCGCTTATCTGATCTTCTGGGAATTTTTAATTTGTTTAAAATTTGTGAGTCATTGACGTTAGGTATAAAATTCACCTAATCATATTATAATAAAATTAAGCCCGACATTAAATGATCATCCTTATCTACCCTGTAGTTATACGATGATATACTTAGGATAACATAGATGAATAAACTTTCACATAACTTGCTTTGGCGAGCAATTCTTAAAATTTATTTAAATGCAAATGAACTTTCAACATATTTTAACTCGCTTTGTATAGGGTAGTTTTCTTAATACCAAATCATAATTGCTTTTAGATAAGCGTTAATTTCTTATCTTTTCAAAGCAAAAACATGTCTGATAACAAAGTAAAGTGCCCGTTTAATTTTAGTTTAGTGAGGTATCTCTTTCAAAATACCTTAGATTAGAGAAAATATCAAAACAGTTGTTAAAACTTGTATGTACATATTACAGTCTTTTGTGTTGTTTAAATATCTTGAACATAAATTTGATTAAAAAAGTCTGAATAACCTCGAGCACCTAAATATTTTTCGAAAATGAGTGACAGTGAACCTCAATCATTGATATATAGTACAAACAACGAACCGTGCGATGAACCAAACAATAATGTTATCAAAGGGGACGGTGTAACCGAAGGAGAAACGTCGGATTTTATCGACAGACACAATTTTTTTAAAGCCGAACGGTCAAGAAGTATCGATAGTCATGGCGATGAAAGCAATGTCATTAATAGTTTCATGCGATCTTCTAACGATGAAGTAAGTTTATTTTGCTACAACAACTAAGTATACAGGGTGTCCGGTAAGTACCTCCTAATTCTCGGGAGCATACAGACAAGGTCAAAATAACCCTACTTTGTCATAGAGGAAAAATTCCTAACGGATATACAGATCCCTAAAGGGATAAAGTCTGTTCAGAGATATAAGAAAGTGACTAACTGATCCCTATTAGGAATGACCCGGGCCAGCTGTAAAATGGAAATATGGCCGAACAGGTCCGTATTTTGCTTAGAATTTAATCATTGTTGGTAATAAAAATAAGTGAGACATTAAATAATATTTTATTTATGTTTAAATGTGAAATTACAAGTTATTTTATTATTAAAAATTATATTTATGATTACAAAAAAATACAAATTATTCGGTACTTATAATAATTATTCACTTAATATATCAATATTACTATCGCTATCATCATCTGTTCTAACTATTATTTGTGCTATATTGTTTATATGGATATAGGATTTTTCCACTTTATCAACATGTGTAACAGAATTTGCCCAACTTTGTGAAGGGATGGTAAAAACTTCAGTTTCTATAAGCTCAAGTACACTGGAGTTATGTTTGATGGGATTAAATATACAATGGTATGGTGAAAGCCTTAAAACTGTATGCCCTAGATTTTTTGCATAATTATCACAGAAGTATTCCTTTTGTAGTTTTAAACTTTGTAAACCTCAATTAATTGCCTTTTGGTGTAATCTTCCTGAAAATAAATGTCATTATCATACATGTAGTTTTGGATTGTCGCTTTTGTGTCATTCGAGGAGGGAGTGAGGGAGTCTTGGTCAACTGTCTACTATGGTAGCTTGCATTGTCCATTACAATTACGCTATTCGGAGGTATATTTGGAATTAGCTTGTTTTTAAACCAATCTTCAAATAAATCAGCAGTGGTGTCCTCATGGTAATCCAGAGAAGAATCTTTAATGTTTTTTGCAGACAGAGGAAGTCCATTTGGAATCCATCCGTCTTTAGATCCAGCATGCAAAATCGTAATTCGTTTACCTCTTTTTGATGGCGCGCTTGTTTTACACTTTCCGCTTGAGTCAACCCAGCTCTTTTCCGGGGTATCATATGTGTCGAACCAGGTTTTATCCAACTAAATAATCGGCCTTTGCTGATCTCTGTAAATCCTAATTTTTTGTAGATATTCGGAACGCCATTCCCGAATTCTACTGGATTCCATTAAAACTTGTCTTTTGTTAATTTTTTTAAAATCTAAATCCCATGTGTTGGATACACTTCCATAACGTTGTTCTGCCACATTTAACGCCGGTTTCATCTTTTTCAAGCCTCTTAATTAAATTATCTTATGTAGGCACGCTTTGTTCCTCGTATAACTTGTAAATTTTACGCCGTATTATATCTTGATCACTTCCATCTACTTTCGAGAAAATGCCAGTATCGGTTGTTTTTTCCTCGCTAAAATGGGTTTATTCACAATTTTCCATACAGTTGATGTTGGATAATGTGGCCGTTTCTTCTAACGCTGCTTGCTTGCTGACCGCACGTTCAATGAGAGTTGAATAAACATTGTTTATAACTTCCTTAGTTTCCACAGAAAAGTGTTTTCTGCTTTTCGACGGGGTTATCTCCTGAGATACATTGGGCTCGCACATATTTTCCATGACTCACACACGATTAAACAAACGCTGTATTACACACGAAGTAAGAATAATTACTAAGCTTAAAACTAACTAGAGTGGCTATATATACAGTCTTTAGAACCGGTGTAGCCGAGTTGCTAGACGTATGCAGGTAAAATAAATTGAGATAGCCGAATTCCTAGACCGACATACACTAATTGCTAGACGGGGGGATGGTCGAGTTCCTAGACGCGACCTTCATTACAGAGAGGTAATAAAAATTATTAGAGCCTGGAAAATTATATTTATGCTATTATTATGAGTAGATCGGCTCAAAAAGGGCTGGTAAATAATTGGCCGGTGAACTTGAAAAAGGCGAATTGGAACCAAAAAGGTGGATTAGATGCCGTGTTAGCGCCTGTTTAACCAATAAAGTCTATAAAGAGACTTGAAAAAGGCGAATTGGAACCAAAAAGGTGGATTAGATGCCGTGTTAGCGCCTGTTTAACCAATAAAGTCTATAATTATTAGTTACAGCATTATTTAGTTGAGTTAAGCAATATAATGTTCCAAGTGTATGTAATTTTTGCCGTCTAGGAACTCGACAATGTTTTTCTAGCAATTCGTACATCTTCGTCTAGCAACTCGACGATTCCAAATTCATAATTTTGTTACCTACTCTCCACCGTCTAGCAACTCGGATACACCCTTTAGAACATAATTTGTTTTATGGGATTAACCCTCTCATTTTGAATCAGGTAAAAATCGGTTTAAAATCACCAATCTATTACTTTAATGATGAAATTACGTCTTCTGGATTTGCAGTTTACTTTAAGACATTTTTAAGTACGGTCCATAATTTACCTGCATTTATTCATTCATTCATTGTTTGTTTACGGCCACCCTTGGATAATCCCATTCAAAGGCAAAGTGTAACTTTCTTATATCTCTGGACAGGCTTTACCCAGCGATGTACTTTTTTGGCTCTAACTTTTGAACCGAGTTGTATAATTTAATGAAATTTAAATATTTTATTGAGGTCATAAAGAGTTATGAAACCATACTACAGTAGATGTTTTACCTTGTCGAGGAAGTCAGGAACGAACTTGCCACCACACTCGTTATTATATATATTATAATTTTGGCCGGTGTCATGTAACAAGCTGAAAACTGATTTTTTAAATTCTCTTCTTTAAAAAAGGTCTTCTTAATTTATTTCGATAAAACTGGTGGTTTCGAGATAAATCGGTTTTTATGCGAAACATTCAAAAGTTACTATTTATAATACTAATCCTGATGTGCATTTAATTTTTGGGAAGCGCTTTCCAACTCTTCGAAGGCAAAAATACTTTATGCTAAAAGATTTCCAGCTCAGACATTGTCAAGTCCAAAAACCATTCAAAGGGTTGATTGGAGCTTAATTAATTTACGATTTTATACGAAAATAATGAAAACGTTTAAATGTTATTTTAGCAGATGTTCAATATAGACTCCACGTACTTCAATACATTTTCTTATTCCTTGAATATTTTCCCGCTGCACTGCAAATAATATTCCGGCATTATTGCGGACCTCGTCATCTTAACTTTTGAGTGTTTCGCATAAAAACCGATTTATTTCCAGAACCGCCAGTTTTATCAAAATAAATTAAGAGGACCTTTTTTGAAGAGGAATGACCAGAGTACTTAAAAAATCAGTTTTCAGCTTGTTAAATGACACCGGTCAAAATTTTGGACTAACGAGTGTGGTGGCAAATCCGTTCCTGACATCCCTGACGATGTAAAACATCTACTGTAGTATGGTTTAATGACTCTTTATGACCTCAATAAAATTTCATTAAATTATACAAGTCAGTTCAAAAGTTAAAGCCAAAAAAGTAAATCGCTGAGTACTCCTTTGGGGCTGTATCTCCGTTAAGGGTCACTTCAGGAATTTTTTTCTATGACAAGTTAGGGTTATTTTGACCTCCTCTGTATGCTCCCGACAAATTAGGAGGTAGTTACCGGACACCCTGTATATTATATCCATTTTGTGATAAGTAAGCGTTTCCATTATTACACTAGCGTAGTTATGAACCCAATATTTCACTGGTTGGCGACCAATCAGCAAATAAAATGTGCGTTCAACATTTTCGGCACACTAGCAACAATGAACAACAAAAAGTTGCATCAGTGTGGACAAACCTTAAACCTAAGTAACCGCACTCAATGTATAGAACAAATTTTGACACCTCAGTTCTAGTGTTACCACACCATTTATATCGTGTATATTTCTATTTTTTTGGGGAAAATTTCTAAAAAAAAAACTTATTTTTAATTATCCTTTTTTCCAGGCTGAAGCACGTCTATGGGCCAAACGCCAAGCTCGTGCCGAGGCACGGGAGATACGCATGCGCGAGCTGGAGCGTATGCAGCGCGAACAAGAAGAAAACGCCGATCGACAGTTTGATATGCTGGCGGCAGCGGGTGAACCCGTTACGGGTCCAAGGGGGCGTACCCCGACTGCGAGGCATCGCCCTGCCAGCAGGAGGAGCTCTGAGGATTCGCTGGAAGACGGCGGAGGAGGAGGAAATTTACGAGAGTTAAGGGTGAGCAGAAAGAAACGGTAGCTGACGAGGCTTTCGGTGATTAGGGCTGCACATGCCTTGCACATTAAAAAATACATTAATTAATACTTTTTAAATATAAATATAATAAAAATAAAAGAAAAGAACAATACAAAAATATATTTCATATTTATATTTATGACATATTTATAAAAAAATAAAGAAATAAACATACAACGACATACAAGAAAGTTAATCTGAATCTGAAGAAAAGAAATGTCACTTTCAGAATCTGAACCAGAATCTGACACATGAATTATCAAAGCTTAACCTGAACATCCAGAATGTGTTCTTTTTGCCAATAATCCCTTATAATATTATTTGTGTGGCAAACACAATCAGACCAATTTTCGGGGGTAATGGTTTGTAATGCCTCTTTCCAAACATCCAAAATGGCATTTTCATCTTTCCTGTCTTTTCCAATAATTTGTTTATTAAAAAATGTTTTGCTTTGGGCCCAAATTAATTTAATAGCATTGAAAATTCAGTGGTAGGGCGGCAATCTCAAAATTTGATGACCCATAGTACAAATTAATTTATCTACGGCATATTTTAATTTTGCTTTGTATTGTTTTACTATTTGTAGCAATTCGGGTTTGCGTGCATTTTCCATAAAATTGATATTTTTGCTTTGTAGCCAGGAAATGATATCAGCTTTTCTCGTTGAAGCATTTGGCACATTTTCGCTGAAGCCGTAAATGGTACTTTGTATTGTCCATAACAAGAAGCGAGGGTTTTTCGAGCCGAGGTAAAAGCTGTTCTTCCAGCCATCTTTCAAACAATGTGCATGTTGTCATGATAGTCAGCGCTTTTATTTTTTGTACAAAAAAACTAAGTCTGCCCCATCTATAAAGCCATCTTTGGTGTCAGCATACAAAACTACATATCTTTTGTCGTCTGATTGTTTTTTATTTAAAACTGATTTGATGTTGTCATCATGCCATGTTCTAATGTCGCTACCATTTTAAAATATCCATGTTTCGTCTATGAAAGCCACATCTAAAGGAGTTTTTGATAACAAGTTTTCTGTATATTGTCTCAAGAATTTTATTTATACGTTTTAAAACAATATCCGGTTTCTCCATAATGTAGCGCCTGCCACTGTCCCTTTTAAATTTAAATCCCAAATGCTTTAACAAATAACCTAATGTGGAGTTGCTTAGGTCAATAATTTGTTTGGCATGCAATTCCTCTTTTAGCTTTTGCCGTGTGACTTACTTATGCGTAGCAATCATATTGTAAACTACGTTCCTTATTTGAGTTTTTCTTGTCTCAGTTAAATCCCTTATTTTTGGGGCACGCTTCTCTTTAGTAGCCTAAAAACATTTTGCACTAAACATTCTAAGTCGAATGTCGAATAAACCCCAAAATTCCTCGCCCGTACCTCAATTTTTGGGTATCTGGGAAAAGGTTCTTTGTTCCGCATTAATTTCTCACGCCTGACAAAGAGAGGCAATTAAGGGTTGATACTTGCTAATTTTATGCCTATGATTTGTTTAGAAGAAAGCTTTCTTTGTTGCACGTTTTATTGCCCTTTCGATCTTTTTAAATAATCTCTACTATAGAGCGATTATGTGTGTTGGATTTTGTCGCCCTTTTTATTGTGGTAACAGTTTTTTAGGTACCTATTCAAACAAATATTAAATTGTTTCTAAAATCCCGATGACAACAAATTACGTAAAAAATAACAAATCATTTGATATTTCCATGTTGCTAATCCTGCTATTGTTATTTTTAATTAGACAAAAAATATTTGTCAACGATCCAATTTGAATCTGATTAATGATTGTTGAGTGAAGCTAATAGTAAACGTGTATCAAATAAGTGCGAAGGAATTAAAAATATAAAAATAAATGTTTTATACTATTTGGACACAGTATTGTGGCTGGAGCCTTATTAATTAAATTTTTTGAAATGTATATATGATATAATTGAAGAGCAAGTCCCCCCAACGCGATCCCAAAATGCAAAATAATGTGATCCTGACTCAGCTCAATTTTCAGCACGAACTCAAAGATGTCGAGGATAGATTTCGAAAAGCCATGATAGCCAATGCCCAACTAGACAATGACAAATCGTCGCAGACTTATCAACTCGAACTCCTCAAGGATAGGTAAAAAATTGTTTGTTTTTTTTTGTTAAATTTAGTAACGACATTGTTAAATTTCCAGGTTAGAGGAGTTAGAAGAAGAACACTCCCAACTGAAAAGGGAACACAGGGACAAGTGTCGGGAGCACGACCAACTGAAGCGGTTATGTCAGCAGTTGAAGGACGACCTCGGGGTTGTGAGGCACGAACTCGAAGAGAGAGATAGGTTGATAACGGAAAAGGGTTTGGTGATGGTTAGCGAGGGAGGGGAAGAAGGGGAACCACCGAAGAAGGCGTTGGTTCAGGCTGAGAACGCTAGGTTGCTAGAAGAAGCAGGAGATGGCAGCTTAGGTAAGAACATAGAGGTTTAAATGTAAAATAGACTTTCATTTATTGTTTATAGTTTATTGATTCTAATGTTCTACAACGTGCATAACATAACATAACTCTTTATTTCTGATCTAGCAATTACAATATATATATTTGCGGTACATACAAAATAACAGCAAGAAATGAAATAGCGTCACCTCAACTTTAATTCCTTCCTAATATTATTCCTCTACTATTACCTATATCCGACATACTAAAATGATCTTTTAGTCTGTTAGGTTCTAGATTTACTGTTTGCTTTGTTTTCCGTTTGAATTGATTTATTTTCGAGCATTTTTATGTTGTTAGGCAATTTATTAAATATTCTTATGCACATGTACGATGGATTTTTTTCTGTCATAGACAACCTGTGTCTGGGATAATGTATATCTAACGTTCTAGTATCATTTGTTCAGTTTTTAGTGTTAGTGTTTTTAAACAGGTACAGTGAGCATTCAAATAAATATATGCCATACGTGGTTAATAGTCCTTTTGCCCTCTACAGCTATCCCTGAAGTTCATTTTAAGGATTATCAAAAATACCTTTTTTGTATTTAGAAAATTATTTCTGCATCAGAACCGATTCCCCAAAAAATTATCATATCAGCGACTCAAAGTTTGCATGATACATATACTATTATAAAATTAGCAAAATATGCAAAAAAATGCATATATATGCACTTTGCATATATTTCGCCCTTTAAAGCATTACCAAAACAGAAGAAGATGAAACGAAAATCAAAACTTTTCAATATTGTTGTCGACAAGATATCTACAGCAAAAAACAAGAGCGAAAGACCAAAAAAAAAAACATTACCTTGACAAATAATTCTAGAAAACTAATTTATAACCCTACTTATTTGTGAAAAAAAACTCTGTGGCGGCGATTATCTTCCGGTCTGTACATTGCTTTAGGTCTAAATAAAGTAACACAAGATTCATAAGATATAATGAAAATTTGTTCTTTTCTTTCGACGAAATTTCATCATACTTTCGCCGCTTTTACGTTTATTTTGCACGCTGCCACCGGTGTGAGAAGTCGATCGCTTCTTTTCGCACTAGTGGCACAGAGGTTATCTGTGCTAGTGTTACATTTGCAATGAATGTATGATTTGTCGCGAAATGGCCTTGTAAATAAAATGCGTCGTTTAAGATAAGATATAATTCTTTTTACAGATGTGCGATTAGCAAGATTCGCAAAAGAAAAGGGCGAGCTGCAGGATCAAATTAGTAGTTTAAAATTAGAGTTAGAAGAGGAGAGAAGTAGGCGGAGGAAATCCGGAGCGGGTAGTCTGTTAAATGGACCCTCGTCGGATTATGACCTCGATGACCTACAAAGTAAGTAAAATCAGCAATTGGTATTGTATTTAATTATAATTAGTTTTATCCTTGTAAGATCGAAACTTTATGCAAAATTGAAAAATTTATTTATATCAGGCGTTAATAATACTCCCTCAAGATGACCGTTGACTTTTAGTCCTCATCAGTATTTCCCATTTTTTTGGGATGGTATCTCAAAGCATCGTGTCCTCTAAGGAAGTTTTTTAGCTCAATAATCTCTTTATTAGTGTATTAAGCGATATGTCCTGGAGTATTTCTCCAAAAGACCTCTTTTTCATCATTTATTCATCTTTATTATTATTATTATTATTATTATTATATAGAGCAGTTATCATGTTGTTGTTAAGGCCCAAATTAGAATCATAACACAACAGGATCAGTAACATCACACAGGATATCACAGATTGTTCTTTTACTCAGTCTATTAGTGGATAGTACACAAATACTTGTTTCGAAGTTTCATTTCTTTATCTAACAAATTTTTGGGCTGTGTCTTGGCTGTAGAGGTGAGTCTCGTTATTTAAGCGACCACTCTGTTAGTCACGAAGTTTCTTCAAAGTAATTTGTTTTGTTATGCCACCCTGTTTAAGCTGTGGCAGCTTTTTCTTTACGCTTTGGCGGTCTTCAAAAGAAGCCTTGGAAATCTCGTACTCTTTTTATAGTACCCATCGGTTTGATCCTCTGTATTTGTTACACAGTTTTGAGGTGACCAGTTAGCTTTCCTGACTTTATGTTTTGTGTCTGGGTTACTCTGTGCACTTAGTAGCTCTCCTTTCCGTTTGCATAGGTGCAGTGGAGAAGGTTTGCTATTGTTTCCAGAGCTGCCAATGGTTATGTTGCTCTCATGTGATTCCCAAAACATGCAAGCCTCTGTACTTTTTGTAGCTTGCATTGTGCTCTCTTTTCCTCTGTTTTTGTTGTCCATACCAGGGAACCGTATGCGACCAGTGGATTTGTCCCCATGTTTTACTGAATAGCCTGCTGCATGTTAGGAGATTTTATTTTCCTACTGGTAATAATTATCATTTTTCAGGGGAGGCTAGCAAGCAATTGGCAGACTACAAATTCCGGGCGCAAAAAGCGGAGCAAGACGTGGCAACGTTGCAGGCCACCGTTGCCAGATTGGAAAGTCAGGTGATTAGGTATAAGACGGCGTCCGAGGTGTCTGAACAGTCCGAGGAAGCTCTGAAATCGGAAAAGAGGAAGTTGCAAAGAGAGGTAAGTCTTACTTACTGCTTGAGTCGATGAAATTATTATCTTATTTACTAATGCAGGCGATTTGATTGATTTGTCCACTATCTTATTTTAAGTAGAGTATTAACAAGTTTACTAGAAAGTTAGGATTTTGTAGCAAAATTTTTGCTTTTTAAATTTGACTTTGAGGAGAAGCAGTAGCGCTGTAGTCTAGTTTTCGCTTTTTATTTTATTTTTTGCACTTTTTTTACTTTTATTATTTGCAGGATTCCGATAATTCACTAACTGAACCTTCTTCCACTGACGTTTCTGAGAGTATATCAGAAAGTTGTTAGGCACATTTGACTCTTTTTGGCACTCGCACTATGGTAATTACACTAACACGACGCTTTAACTCCATTTTTCTGTTTGCTTCCATCACCTTTACTGTACCGCATTTACTTTTGTTTTAATTTTTTCACTAGGTTTTAGAATCTCCGCACTACAATAAATTATTTGGAACAATTACGTTTCCTCTTATTACGGAAAATACATCTATGACAGTTTGGGCTCTCTCAGACGTAGCGATTGCAATGCGATTTTCCGTTTTAGAGGCAAGAATCGACGTTATGCAAGTAAGACACGTCGGCGAAGGTGATTTTTGAGGATGCATTCGATTGCTTACTCGGCCGGTTAAGAAAGTAGCATCAGTCGACAAGTAGTAGTATTTATATTTAAATTTTGCAGCCACTGCGAATATTGTCTGCCACTGAAGCTTAGAACACAATGCGTATCGCAAATTGCAACCCTGGAAGTATATTCCACAGCGGTAATATAGCGAAAATATGCCTTTGTTTTTATTTGTCGCTTCCACATCTTGTGAAAATCGCTCTTGGACCTTCATATATTTTGACTTTTCACGTTGTCACTGCAAAATGTCTCAAACGGAATATCGCATCATCTGAAAGTGCCCTTACTTCTTCTACAGTGCTTAACTCGGGTTGTGGGATTTTGGGTGCTTAATTTATAACCTCATGCTGAGACTTCTTCTATTGTATCACACAGCTCAAACTTGGAACAGTTAACGTTTAGGGTACCAGTCTAAGTTTATCTTTGTGTCCAAAAACTAGGGAAATACCTTTGAAATCTTGAGATAAAATTGTCTATGCATTTCGGAACCTTTGCGTCTCCCCACTTTAGATCCTGCAAAGTGGGGTCTTGCATCAATTGACTTGATTCGCTTACAAATTCATATAATGAACATAACTTTGTCTTGCATATAAACAAAATAGAAACAAACAGTAATAGTAAAACCAGGAGGACAACGCAAAACTAATACGATGGTACACTGAAATCAAAGAGTTTTCTAATTCAATAAAAGTGCGTCTCAGTCAGAAATTTTTCATGCATAGCATCAGTGCTATGCCTTGGAATAATCAGGTCATCATGGTAATAATGGTAATCTCCATTCCCCTGAATCTGACCCTTGACAAAAAAATACTTAGCACACTTCAAGACATGGATAGATGTTAATGTCAATATTCTGTTTCTTATGAAGGTTGGTACTGTTGTAGGCATGTTTCTTGAGGTTTAAGTCCATATATAAGCCTCTGTAGAACAAAGACCCTATCAATATTTTCAGCCTGGCTCCAGGGCATGATGTTATTTGCCAAGCGAGGGAGTAATATGCTGTCAAAAGAACTTTCTTGTTCACCATTTACCATTTGTTGCAGTCTTAGAAGGGCATATTGAAGTTCGAGCAAACATGGTCCAGTTGAGCATTCCATTGGGGTTGGTCATCTAGGTATGATCCAAGAAACAAACAACCTTCTTTCCTTTTTTGATTCCAGTTTAGGTTTCGTGTTGTACTATCTTTATCCCATTAAGATTCAGCTTCTAGGTGAAAGGCCAATTATCCATACTCTGGCATTCTTATGTGTACTTTTGTTTCACAAAAATGGCATTATAAGTGACAATGTCATGCCAATAATTCCGATACAGTCAAGTTTCTGTTGCACAAATTTCCAGGGAGTCAAGAGCCTGAGAAAGATTCAAGAATAGGCCAATCACCACATTGTTTTGTTACAGTTGTTCGTGTATGCATTTCATCAGTTCAAGTTTAAAGTATTTTCAGTATTTTTATTTCAGTCGTTATTTTAATATTTAGGTACTTTTTTTGTTGAAATTTCTTCAAAAGTGAATTTTAATTGAACGAACTCAAAATTATTATCTGTTTGAAGTTTCAGCATAATCACACAAAATCCCATAATCCGTTCAAACTAACGCACTGTATTTTTTATGTGCCCTATTAGTAAAACCGTTTAAAGAGAAAAGTTAAAACAAACGGGTTTTTTGACACTTAGGTAAACAACTCGAACGAAAAAATTATGCTGTTGGAGGCCTCGATAACGGCCTTGAAACAGCAACAGAAAAGGCTGTACCAAAGGCCTGTACACCTGTAGTGTAGACGACCACTGTGGGCATGCGTCTTAGCTCTACCTATGTAGTCTGTTGTGTAATGTAGAACCTTTTCTTTTCTGTTTTCATTGTACGTTCCTTTCGACTAACTGTAGCATTAAACACTTCTACCTTTTAAGTATGTGCAGTCGTTTTAATATGAAACGAAAATTTTATAGAAGTAAAGCAAAAGAATCGGTTAAATTAAAAAAATAAGATTTTGGTTTTATATTAAATAACTTTTTTCTACAACCGTGCTCAAAATACGATTTTACGCATTAATCTTGGTGTGAGAAGTGTATTTTTTTTTATATTCAGATATTTTTTTCCTGTTACCATGGCATCGCGTGCAAAATATTTTACATTTGTGTTTATTAACGGTAACGGTTTTGGTATTCGTTCCCTCCTTTGCCACGAATCTTTAAAATAATATAATCTATTTTTACAATTCGCAAACCCAAAAACCTAGAAATTATAAAGAATTTTAATATAACGAAATATGAAACACAAAACATACCCTATAGAACGACGACAACCAACAATACTTTAGTTAAATAATTGTTAGCGCCAGAAGTAAATTTTTGAGGCGGGCTATTTAAATGATGTAAAGTACCTACATAATTTCATATCGAGCCCAGGAATACACGTCCTAAATTAATATAATGCAAAACAAAAACCGATGCACGTCATACCCTTTGAGTGACGTCAGATATCGACAGTGTTGCCAGCTTGTAACCAAAATATCCGAGTGAGGGAATTACACCGTTTTTTTTTTTCATAAAAACAAGATAAGTATACAAAAATTTCCCATAGTTTATATATTTGTTGACTTTTACCATCAACTTTAGTAGATCTAACACTTCTTTTATTTTTATCTTGCCAAGATCGACCAATGGTACCATTCTAAAAAATTCATGTTTCATCCAAGAAAACGAATTGGTACAAGAATGCTTCTTTTTCTTTAATATATTCTTTCAAAAATACCAGTCGTTTAAAAGCTACATGGGAAAGTTCCATAAGCCCTCGCCTCAGTTCATCTTTTTACCATCCGAAGCCTATTTTCTTGAAGAGGCTTCTTAATAAAATAATAATACAAAGATGGATCTTCAATCATCCTCCAAATCGCTTGAATCACTCGCTTCATTTACTTCAATAATAATGGGTTCATTGTTCAGTCTATCTAACACATGTCCTCTTTCATACCATTTTAATATCTCGCTTTCTGTGTGCCGAATTGAATTTTTCCAAACAGCAGGAGTTGCAGTACGCAATGATTCTTTCCACATATTCATTCAGTCAGTTTCTGTACTGCCATCTCGACTAATATGTCTATTATAATAAGTTTTGGTAATCCCCCAAATATGTTCAATCGGATTGAACATACAGTGGTATGGAGGAAGCCGTAAAACTTTATGTCCATATCGCTCAGCCAGGTCATCAACTAAATATTTTTTTGGTGACTTATTAAGTTTAATATTTAAGAATATGTTAAAAAAAAGGGCATACAAAATGTCATGTACCAACCTATTAACGATTTGTAAGAGTTCGACTTTGAACATTGCATAATCAAATTTAATTTTATTAGTAGCTAACCATTCTTGAATTGCAGCTTAATTCCATGAAATGTTAGGTATTTCTGTTAACAACGTGCTTTGGTATGGTGCGTTATCTATTACAATCACAAATGGCTTTGCTAAATTTTTTAATAATTGGTTTTTGAACCATTGTAAAAAATTTTTAATACACTCTTTCAAAAATACCAATCGTTTGAAAGCTACATAGGAAAGATCCATAAGTCCTCGCCTCAGTTTATCTTTTTTCCATCCGAAGCCTATTTTCTTTAAGAGGCTTATTAAAGAGTTAAGACAACCATCAAACAGTTGTCTGTCTTTTAATTTCTTACTTAAAGTTATTAAAGTTACATGATGTTCTAAAAAAAGTTACAGCTTAAGCAAAAGTAAAATATTAGTTTTTGAATAATACAACTTACTTGTTTCTTACATTCCATAAATAGTGTCACCACCGACAGAACTTATATCCAATCTTGATACATTTACAACTCTCTTTAAATAAGAACGTTTCCTTTTAGGTGACTCCAATAATTTAGTTTGCTTAACTGTTGTTAAAACTGCGCTTACAGTAGACATATTCAAATTTAGGGCAGCTGCTATACGCTAAAAATTAGTAAAGTAGATATAAAATAGATATACCTTAACACAGTCTTTAAGTTTACTTCTCTAACTGCTGTCAACGGTAACAATGGGCCATTGTTGTTAAGTTCTTTCTGAAAATAGCTTATTAAAGAAGCTCTTTGCACCGGCTATTTAAATGCTTCGGCATTTTTCACAAATAGTAAACAACGTAATTGACAGAGATATGTATGTGCACTTTTGTTGTTCTTAAGAGAACAGTTATTTTAATGCTATTTATGAAAATATCTGTAGTTTTTGTTAAAAAATAGACGGCACAGCAATACAGAAGCACAAAACAATTAAGGTTAGTTTTCCATAAAACGTCAAACAAAGCCAACGAACGAGCTGGCGCCACCGCACCGTTTACAGTTGTGTTGCCAACCTTCGGCCAACAACATTCAAGTTATATTACTTTAAGTTTGTAGTAAATTTAATATCGCATAAAGTTTTAATACTTTTTGCCCGAATTTAATTCCCTCGTGTTTTCTCACGGACTTACAATTATCAGGTGATTGATGATGTGCATCGGTTTTTGTTTGGCATCAACTGTATGGGCTTAAATTTAAAGAAGTAGTCCATGCTTGTAGTGTAGTCGATATAATCAAAAATAATTAAAAGGCGCTAGCCATGTTCTAATTCACCTTGCAGATGAATTCAGTTGCTGAAATTGAAACATGGTTAGCGCTTTTTAATTGGATAATGAATTTTAAATTTTTATTTTTTATTTTTTTATGAGCGCTTGCGGTAAATATACTTGTCCCTATCATCGCATTTATGAAAACTCTATAGGTTGCTTTGTGATATGAAATATTATTTTTTTAATTGCCATCCATTACCTAGGCAGAGAGAAATCTCCTAACAGAAGACAATAAATTATAGTATTAAAAATATATTTTTTTAAATTTTCCTTATACTTATTAAGGTTCATTACAATTTATAGGTTTCTACAATGGCGGATTTAATAGTAAATTAAAGTACAAGTTTTATAGAGCAAGCCTCTCGCGGGAAGTTTGCTAATGAGACAAGTGAGCTAACAGCTTTATAAAGCATGTGCTTTATATTATTTATTTTATTTTGCATACAAGACATGAAAAGAAAATATCCATACAAATTTAGAAAATTTAAAATTTTTACATCTTTTTTTAAAGAATTAAAAGTGTGAGTTTCATAATGTGGATCATTATTCAGCTTTTTTGCGTTTCATCATTGTGAAGCCCAAATAAAAGGAAATGGGTTTGAATAAAGATTATATAGTATTTGAAAGTTTCACGGGGAAAAAAGAGAAGTTACGTAAAGCCTTAACAAAATCTTCAACCTGAATTGTCCGGCGGCAGGAGATTCGAAATTACTTACTTTGCTGCATCTGCTATATTCGGTAGACTACTGTCGTGGTGACTTTCAAGAATTTCCATTATTTTGTAAATGTAAATACCCTCAAATGCTTCAATAAGTAAGACATTATTATTAGCTATTATGCTTTTCATTATTAATAATAATTATGCCTAATCACACTGTTGTAGAAAAATAATTGTGTGCATCTCGTGCGCGAAGTTTCTTTGGTGACTTTAACTACTACTAACCAAAGTAGTTTTTCGCGCACTAGATACAAAATACCTATTTTCTACGAGTGTGCGGACAAACTACTTTCTGTACTCATAGGCGTGCTGAAACTTTTTTAGACACCGGTAGTGCTGAAAGTTTTTCAACACTGATGCGAGAATCAATACATCAACAATCACATAGCTATATACCAATTATTTTCCTCACGCTTGTAGAAAAAACATTGCACAGCATTTTCAGAGAAGTTTTGTGTCATATCTAAAGCGTTTCGTATAAGAGATAGAAAATTAAATGTAGGAGTTGCAGAGTTTACAAAAACAAAAGTCGACCTGAACGGCTGGAAAAATTAACAAATAAGGCGTTTTTTTATTGGAACACCCTGTATATTTTTTATTTTTATGAAAAATCTCTCGATTCCAAAAATATGTAGTGTTAGCTTAAGGCTGGTGGTCCACTGGATGCGTAGTCGTACAACTGATGACAGTGACACTAAAGTCGGGTGCAATTAGGCTTGCCAACCGTCCTTTATTTCAAGAGGCAGTCCTTTATATTTCGAAATAAAGTCCTTTGTCCTTTAATAAGGTGTCAAAGGACGGTAAATGTCCTTTAAAACCAAACGATTTATCTAGTGCCTAAGTAGTATTGCGTAGTATTCCTTTTTTTCTATGTTGCGTGTCGGCAATAGTTAAAATATACCGGTGAATCTCCGAATTCGAAGTGGTTGAAAATCCTTTTCACGTGTAGCTCGGTTCCTGATGATTTCGCGACGAAAAGTGAAGATAGTAAAATGGTTGGGAATAAAATTCTCTATAATATTGTACTTTCAAAATTTTCGATATTTTTATTATTCATCGAGTTATTGCTCGATTTGACCATTTTCGAAGGGGTTGAAAATGCTTTTCACGTGTTGCTCGGTTCCTGATGATTTCGCGATGAAAAGTGAATATAGTAAAATGGTTGGGAATAAAATTCTCTATAAAATTGTACTTTTAAAAATTTTCGATATTTTTATTATTCATCGAGTTATTGCTCGATTTGACCATTTTCGAAGGGGTTGAAAATCCTTTTCACGTTTAGCTCGGTTCCTGATGATTTCGCGACGAAAAGTGAAGATAGTAAAATGGTTGGGAATAAAATTCTCTATAATATTGTACTTTTAAAAATTTTCGATATTTTTATTATTCATCGAGTTATTGCTCGATTTGACCATTTTCGAAGGGGTTGAAAATGCTTTTCACGTGTTGCTCGGTTCCTGATGATTTCGCTATGAAAAGTGAATATAGTAAAATGGTTGGGAATAAAATTCTCTATAAAATTGTACTTTTAAAAATTTTCGATATTTTTATTATTCATCGAGTTATTGCTCGATTTGACCATTTTCGAAGGGGTTGAAAATCCTTTTCACGTGTAGCTCGGTTCCTGATGATTTCGCGACGAAAAGTGAAGATAGTAAAATGGTTGGGAATAAAATTCTCTATAATATTGTACTTTTAAAAATTTTCGATATTTTTATTATTCATCGAGTTATTGCTCGATTTGACCATTTTCGAAGGGGTTGAAAATAATTTCACGTGTAGCTCGATTCCTGATGATTTCGCGATGAAAAGTGAATATAGTAAAATGGCTGGGAATAAAATTTTCTATAAAATTGTACTTTTAAAACTTTTTGATATTTTTATTATTCAACGAGATATTGCTCGATTTTGCCATTTTCGTAGGGGTTGAAAATGCTTTTAACGTGTAGCTCGGTTCCTGATGAATTCATAACGAAGAGTGAAGATGGCAAAATGGTTGGGATAAATAAATAATAAAATACTCTATAATATCGTACTCCAATGCGTATTAAACTAGAATGAATATAGCTTATTCAAAATCTCATAATTCAGAAATTGAAAACGGTTTCAGCAAGTTAGACAAACTATATATTTTTGGAATCAGAAAAGAATAATTTTTCATAAAAAAAAACTTAATTTGTTTATTTCTTCTAACTTTCAGATTGTGTTTTGATTACTGTTATTTCGGGTTCTGGCGGTTCAGATCAAAGCCTACAACTCCTACATTTAAAATCTGTTTGTATCTCTTATAGTAAACCCTGTGAAAGTGGCACAAAACATCTCTGAAACCTCTGTACCTAACCCGCGTAGGGAGTGTATTTTCTGCACTTGACTGCTGATCAAACTCCGTTTCCCGTCAACTGCAGTTGCGTGCGGAAGAATATCACTTTCCACGCTTGTTATATTTCCCGAATGTAAACATAACCTTTTATGCAGTTTTGTCTCTTAGTGACTAATTTTTTTATTTCGCTATATGGGGGTAATTTATTACATAACGTGTTCTCAACAAAGTTGTCACTAAAATCTAATTTGAACCCTTCGTTTGAGAAACCCACTGAGGAAGAAAAACTGTTTAAATTGCACAACGATAAAGAGAATTATTATATTTGCTACATTGTTGAACGAAAACCCATTGTTTATATGAAGTCTTAAGGTTTTCTGAAAATCTATGAATGTCAGCGTAACAGTACATTTCTCAATTTAAGGTTTTATCTGTCACCCTAAATATACCTTTGCCTTATCTGTATAGACGCTTTACACACGAACCCTTAAACAGTTTTTACTCCTGTTAAAAGCCTCCCTGCATTACAAAACGTTAAGTGTTGCTTTTCTAATAAATGTATTCCTTTCAAATATCACCTAAATCTTATTCTTAACCTTACTTTTTAGGCACGAGAAGCTCAAAACCGAGCTGAAGAGCTGGAAACGTCAAACACGCATCTTCTCAAACGATTGGACAAGTTAAAAAATGCCAAGTCTGCCTTACTCAAAGAACTCTGACAAGAGCACAACAATTTCCTGTAAAAAATGAGTCAAATCGAACATTTTCGTGTTTTAATCAAGGAGATTTTTATCTAGTGAGTGAAAAGAAGTTTTAGTATTATTTCGTGACTTGGTGAGTTGATTTAAATATTATTTTATGTAGTAATTGTCCGGGAAATAACAGAAATTTTGCGTCAGTCCACCGGAGACAAATTAAAAAGGTAGTGTTAGCAAAAGCCCACCATTTCAATTGTCGATCGGTTTATTTTGTGTGATGATGATGAAATTACTTTTAACTTGCGTTACCTATTAGTCATATTATTATAATCTGTAACTAAATTTTTTATTTTTAATTTATTTTATTTGTGAATAGAAAATTTTAACATTTATTGCCTAAAAACGATTTAGCTGTCTAAAACAAAAACAATGTTTTTTAGTTGTTATTAATATGCGATTGAAAAATTATATTAATAACAATTTTCAGAACACCTCGATTATAGTTTCGATAATTTTGACGTTTATTTAAAAAAGTGTGTATTTATTTGTTTAAACTCATAAGTCCTAATTTTTCTTTCGTGTAATATCTTGTAAACTATTAATGATCATTTTCCAGCTGAGGTGCTTTTAGACCGTGCGATAATGTCATACGGAACGCACCTTCTAAAAGTGCCCTTAATGTTGATATAGAAAATACAGTGTGTCTCAAAATTACGCCCGTGCCTCTGAGAACTAAAACAAATAAAAAAATTAGGAGTCGGAAGAAGAAACGTCTTCCTTAAAAAAACCTCAGACACTAAATCTAACGGGGTAACTCCTAATATTAACTTTTGGCGTCGATGTAAGGATTTTTTCATACAATTGTGGCGCCCTATTTTTCGCCTTTTTGTGAAAAGAATCGGTTCAGTCTTGTCGGGGTTAGCTGACAGTTGTAAATAGATACAGACTATTTTTCCTTAATAATCTGAGGATTTTGTAATTTTAGTGTGAACTGCAAAAAATTTTAATTTTTTAACTTCTCTAAATCCTTTTAAATAATTTGCGAACGTCGACTCGCGGAAACAACTGTGTGTCGTCACTAAGTCCTATATTAAGTCGGGTCGCGCTCGCTGCCTTTGTTTACGACTAAGATAGGTGGCCATGTACATCGCCTTTTCTCCATTGATGGGTAACGGAGTTTACATCGACAGGAGGGAAAAAAATTATTGTTAATAATCTCTTTTTCTTTTTTTTTAAATAGTGTTAGAGAAAGTATAGTCTAGAACTCGTATGAAATGGCATTTTCTACTTTTTATAGAATAAACTACTGAAAGTTGTGACAATTTAATTTTGTCACTGTTAAGTCATTGGAACTTGCCTATTAATAATAACTTATATCGCATATTTGATTTGAATTTCAGCTTTAAAACTGGGAAAAAGTACGATGTTTTAGATACGATACCTTACCTTGCTTTTTCTTATAAATGCTTCATAAAAATTAGGTAAAGAGTGTAATTTCAGGTTTGACCAAAGGAGCCCATTGTATCTTTTCGAAATAAACTTAACATTTGCATTTTTATGAATATCCCTATAACAAAGAACAATTGGCATATTTTTGACTCTTAATTTTTCATTTGTTTTAGTCCCCTGAACTAATTTTCTAAAGCACAAGCGTCAATTTTTAGACACCCTGTATGTTGTCAGGATTTTTTAATCCGTACCAATTTTTTACTATTAAGATGCTTCGCAAGGAATTTCTAATGCAATTTTAACAGCTTACGAATAATAACAATAAAAAGAGATTGTGATTAGGAGTTGGACCACATTATATGCTAATAGAACATCAAAATTTTTACCAACTCTGGTCGAGATTCTTAGTCACAGTTTAAAAAAGGGGACTAAATAACTGCATTAGCTCAAAATAGAGAAAAGTTGTGATTTCAATGTTGTGAAAGAAAAATGAATTTCGGCTCAAAACGTATTAGTAGTTGTATTATCTGAAGGGTAATTATTGAGAATACTGGACACCAAATTTTATCGGCACAGAGCAGACTGTTTAAAATTATTTCAATTTGTTCGCTTGCAAGTTGCAAATACTGCAATACATTTTAAATAAACTCGTTGTATAGTGCACAATTCCAAACATAAACATGTTCGAGAATATGTATGGATTTTGAAAGGACTTTAAAAATGCAACAATTCGCTCACTTTTTGATAAAAAAAAAATAACCCTTTAAAACTTCGAAATAAAACTTTTCCAAAAAAATCAGTTTTAGCGGCTGGTTAACCCATAATTTGTAAGATATAGTCTACAAAAAAAGTTCTGACTCGTCATCAGCGACCTCAAATTAGGGTGTATTACGGTATTCCCAATAATCACGATTTGAAGTAAGGTAGAATTTTTAATTTTTTTCTGTTGACGCAATTTTAGAAGTATAGAGATGTGATAAATTTAGCCGAATAATACTGGATTGGAATTTTTTTCTCAATGTCGCATTTTTTCGTACTTTCATTTTTTTTTATAATGCCTTATATATTGTGCCATAACAGATTCCGATACTACCGTGTTTTTTGCTTTAAGTATTTTGGCTAAATTTATCACATTTTAAGTTATTAGCTCTAGTTTAGATTACAAAACAACACAATTTAGATACGAACCCTTGCTTCAATTTTTAACTGTGCCACTACAAAGTTAGTCAATTTTGTGATTCTTTGTAATTATTATCTTCCTTCCTTAAAATCAGGTGCGAGTGTAAAACTTACCGCGGTCAATTTTTCTTTACAAATTGGCATTCAAGTTTATATGTCACATTCTTTACAGTACATACTGGTAATCATGGTGTTTAGATTGGGAAATACTTAGCTAAGCCACTTGATAAGAATATTGACCTATATTTGTGTAAATAATATGAAATATGTGATTTTTCTGTATACTTTACATAATCGTTTTTGGTAAAAGGTACTTGAAAAATAAATATTAACTAATTTATAAAATTATTGTGCTTTTTTGTGCTCTTTTATCAGAGTGTATTGTATTTAATGGGGTTACCTGACTATCTAAGCCTTCGCCACTTCGACCCAAAGGGATATTTAGGTGCATTAGTTTAACCCTGTAAAATGTTGGATAGTTAAAAATTTTTTGGTCGTGTTTACATCAAATTTTTCAATCCCAAATAATAATGAAATTATTTGTAGTTTTCTGGAACTAAAAGCACCAGAAGGTTTAAAACTAATAATTATCGAGGATTGGAAAGCTATTTTAGTATTCGAGTCTGGGTATACACACACCGGCAAATTTAAAGGACCAATAGGTCTAGATAACCATGCATTTCTAATTACAATTTTTGCTTATGAACACATGTGAAATATAGCACATGGGGACTCCTCGCGGCAATCAAGCGTATCAGCCCAACCAAATCAAAGAGGACTTATAAGGCTTGTTCCAACCCGACCAAGAACCGTACTAGAACCGTCCCCGAACGGTCGCTCAACTAATTTAACACTGCAATAGATTGCCAAATTCAAAATGTAATTGACAGACTGAAAATGATCGTTCGGGGACGGTAATTTGGCTTTGTTGGAACAAACCTATAGAAGTTCAAACACTGAAACCCTCAATACGGGTATCTGCGTTAAGTGGCACCGAAAGTCAGTTTATCGGTTTATGCGTACCGAAAACAAGAGATTAAACAACGTTAAAGAAATTGATCCCTTTTCCTTTCCATCAGACCCAATCCTTGGACGTGCTTCGGCGTATTACGGCTCATCCGCAAGGCTGTAGGGTCTGACGAAAAGGAAAGTGTAATTTCAACACATGATGTGAAATGCAGCACGTGGCGACATTGCCGCTAGATTATACCAGAGTATGTCAGCGTTTAGTTAGAAGGAGGCTCAAATAAGTTGGTTTAAAGTCGGCCAATCAAAGCTCCAGAGACGTGTATCGAGAACACGAAAATTGGAATAATGCTTGGTGGAGTCAAGTTTTGTTCACAGATAAAAGCCGTTTTCGAATAAATTCTATTGACGGTATGAACAGATTGTACATTGTATAATATTTGCAGAATTATACCGTTGACTCTTACTGCCATAAATAATCTACCTGATTAAATCCTATTGTATACGCCTCAACCTCTTTAAAGCTGAATAAATGGGATCAGGGTCGGCTTGAAAATGTACCTACACCACATGATTTATTTTTATAATTTAAAATAAATAGACAGTTATTTTTAGTTTTAGGTACCTATAATAAATGTAAAATAATAATAACAATTAATGATAATTGAAAATAATATAATTTCAAAGTATAACTATTAGGATAACAAGTACAATAAAAATTAATTAAATTCTTAAAAACTATTGACAATTTATTCAAAATTTAACTCTGTATCACTATCACTTTCTTCATCTAAGCCTAAACTTATAATTAAGGGTTGAACATTTGTAATCATACAATTGTAAGAATTTTCCACCTTAAGTACATGCTGTACACAGTTTTTCCAGCTGTCTGCAGAAATTTTTCTTACTTCGTTTTTAATTAATTCTACTACAGATGCATTTAATATACAATATATATGCAAATAATATTGAATTTTAATTGGTGCCATATTAGCTCAATAGGATTGAATATACAATAGTATGGAGGAAGACGCAACACTGTATGTCCATTTTCTGCTGCAAGTTTGTCACACTCGTATTCCTTATTTTTTTTTACAGCTTTTAATACTTCTAGCAGTTCTCGTTTTTTGTAAATTTCTTTAAAATATAAATCATTTTCAATCATAAAATTTTGAATTTCTGCTTTTGTATTATTAGAATTGGGAATGATTTTTGCTTGCCGACTATGATAACTAGCATTGTCCATTACAATGACGCTATTTTCAGGTATATTTTTAAGGAGTTTATGTTTAAACCAATCTTCAAAAAGTTGTGCGTCGGTATTTTGATGGTAATCTAAAGAAGAATCTGCTATGTTTTTAGCTGAAAGCAATAGACAATTTGGAACAAACCCGTTCTCTGAACCAGCATGTAATATTGTGATTCTTTTGCCTTTATTTGATGGTGCCTTGGTTTGACAATTTTTGGAAGAATCATCCCAACCTTTTCTTGGAGTGTCATGGGTATCGAACCATGTTTCGTCAAGGTAAATAATTGGACGATTTTTTTCTCTAAATTGTTTAACAGCTATTAAATATTTAAGTCTCCATTCCCGTAAACGTTGAGATTCCATTAATGTTTGTCTTTTATTAATGCTTCGGTATTTAAAACCCATTTTATGCAATATTTTCCTAAGACTTGAAAGGCTACAAGAGATATTTGTTTCGTCTTTAATCAGCCGCTCTTTGAGGGGAATCAAAGTGGGTACAGTTTGTGCCTCATACATTTGGTAAATCTTTCTTCTTAATAAATCCATGTCATTTTCGTCAATGCTTCTAAATGTGCCAAAATCACTCCGATTTTTTCTAGGATTAACAGGTTTAAGTACTATATCTCTTACCGAAGATAAAGGAGTTTTTGTCAAAATTTGTTTTTGAAAAATGCAATTTTATAGTGTAAATCCATACACAAAAAAAATCGTGGAACGTTTAAAGGCAATTTAAGAAAAACACATTTTTTCCTTCAAATTTTGAAAACGTCTATTTTGAGCCATTAAGTTTGACATCGAGCGTTGTACGCGTATTATCTGGACACACTGTATACCCACAAAACTTCTACCTTGTCCTCTCTATAATATTGGCAGCAATGTTGGGATTGTATTTGTTTTGACCAGTTTATTTATATCGGAGATAGAGCGGACATATGTCTCTACTATATTTTACACGGCAAGAACAATGTAGTATGGAATATGTTTTGAAGTCGTGTCCTACATGTTTGACCCAAAATGTAAAATTACACTGTTCTAAAGCATCCATCGAATTAAAATTTCTACTCAACAAAGATTGATACACATTTTTAATTATTAGTTTGGCATCGGTAGATAAATGCTTTCTTTTAAAAATGACACTTGAAGATATCAGCACAATTCCAAGGACGCCACATTCTACCACTAATAAGCCCAAATAAAAATTACTCGCCGGAAAACCACTAAAGACTAAAATTATTAAAAATCAGTTTGTATTTATATATGCATCAGGCATAGGTATAAATTGAATTTGTACCTGGTCCGGCTCTACTCGAAAAGGTTTTAAAATTTGGGATTTCCTTATTTATTTTATGGTCAAAGGGATAATGAGGGTTTTATTGCAGTCTAAAGATCAACGATATAATTCTACAAATACTATAACAGGGAGAACAACAAGAACAATTTAATTTTACGCCTACTGTCTCTTTCGGTGGCGGCTTGGTGTGGGAAGGATATGTTTAGGGGCACGCACAGAGTTGGCGGTGATGGATGGCGTAGCGGTATAACAATAAGAAACATGGCGACTATTTACCAATCATAGAGACAAGCGCGGGTACGCTCACGCTAGTTACGCTCGTAAGGATCTACCATAAGACGCTTCTATCAAAGTCAGGTGAGCAACTGATGACGTTTGTGAAGCATGTAACAGTTGATTTTGGCAATTACAAATTTTTGCTATATTTATACCTTCAGTGTAGCCTTTATTTTAGAAAACACCTCAATATTATTACCCATTTTTTGTTTTCTCCTTTTAAATACCTTAGTTTACTCACTTGATTGCAGAGGTTATGTAGTTGTTTTAAAGTTAGAATTAACATTTGACGCCACAGGTATTGCTCCTGTGAGAAAAAGTAAACGAAAACACCCAAGGCCTTTATGGGGCTCTAGAAGAAGATAAAGGGAAATGAACGTAAAGAAATAACATGTAATTTTGAGTTTCTAGGCCTAAGATAGTTCAAACTATGACTTTTTGTGCTTGTCAGTAAAATTAGGGTGGCATGATTGCCCTGAGCCACCAGGAAAAGCAAAATAAATCCCCGGACATCCATAAATGGACCTTTCAATCCATAACCTAATCTAGAAACTACTAAAACAAGGTAAGAATGAACCAATCTTAACTACCTGGGTATTATCTAGCTAACTGACGCAAGATATATAGATCAACCGGAACATGTTAGAAACAGCTAAGATCTGAGAAAGCTGGTCTTCAAATGTTTAATGTCTATTCTAACTTAAAAACAACTACACAACCTTTGCACTTAAGTTAGTACTACAACCAAGGTACATAAAAGGCGAAAACAAGAAATGGGTAATTATATTGAGGTATTTTCTAAAATAAAGGCTACACTGAAGGTATAAATATTGCAAAAATCAACTGTTACAAGCATTTAACCTGTTTTTTCACCAGCTACAAAGAATGACTTACGTATGACAAATGTCACTTTAACCTTAAACCTAGCCGCTTACTGAAAATTTCTGTAAATTTAAGTTTTAAAATGCCGGGGGGTAAATTGACGGACATATTCCTGCTGGAACGATATTCAAAGGATATCAAATATATAAAGGTGTATGACCAATATACGCCCAATTACAACAGTAAGTGCTTAAAAAGAAAAATAAAACTCAGGTTTCATTTAATTAACGCATTTAGGGACGATAATAGCGCCGAAATTTTACTCGAAAGATGAAGGCGGGGACCTCGAAATTGTAAACCCGGAAATACTGAAAAATATAATTTATGCGAAAGATTTGTGTCCAAAGGAAAAACTTGAATGGCCAGAAACTACCAACCAAATGTAAGTATGTTAATTTACATGGGATGTCTCTACTAAAGTGTCTGCTAGCACAAAATCCTAATGCTAAAATATGACGATCTGGATTTAATTAGGTTTATGGTTTCTATAATATCGTATATTGCCAACCTTAGTGGGACACCATATATACAGTGTGTGTATAAAGTCTGGAAAGGGCTCAATAACATCACAACTTATTGGGCGATTTAAACCAAATTTGGTACAGTTGTGTAAGAGGATCTGACGCACCGAATGACGATATTGGCGTTGTTGCCAGCTTTTTAGTTTGTCTGGAATTCGAACGAATTTTATATTTTTAAATGTAACACCCTGTATATTTTTTCATTTATAGTTTTTACTTTAAATTTGTTACACTTTTGGTATAATATACTTTGTTCCTAATATCAGTAGTTTTCGAAATACCGACGTGTTTTGAAAATATCAACAAATTGTGTTGTATTTATTAATAAATAAAACACCAGTTCAGTTTGATGTAAAGTCATAAAAGCCGTCATTTTTACATGCAAGAATGTCTTTAACTGAAAGTGAAAGAATTATAATTTTTATGATGAGAGGATATGGCGATAGGGTCAGGTCTTACGAAGAGGTTAAAAATCTATTTAATGCCGCATTTCCAAACCGAAATCCAATTTCAAAAGCAACTGTTCTAAAAACTGTCCGACGGTTCGAAGAAACTGAAAATTGTAGAGCTGGGCGACGATCAGGACGACCAGCAGTAGTAGATGAAGAGAAAAGTTTAGAAATTTTATAACATGTTGTTAAAACCCCTGTTTCTTCATTAAGAAAAATTTCTCAAGTGACGTCTGCTTCAAATCCGTCCATAATGTTTTAATAAAACATAAATATCACCATTTCAAAATACATGCAGTTCAAGAGTTATCAGAAGATGATTATCAGCGAAGAATTGAATTTTGTGATATTATGATGTCAAGGTTTGACCAAAATAACCAATTTTTCAAATTTATAGTATTTTCGGACGAAGCAACATTTATGTTAAAAGGTAAAGTCAATAGACACAACTTTAGGTTTTGAGCAAATGAAAATCTCCACTGGATGAGAGAAGGTCATACACAACGCCCTGGAAAATTGAATGTGTGGGCTGGGCTTCTGGGTAACCACAAGATCTGTCCATTTTTTATTGATGGAAATTTGACATCACAACTCCACCTTAAGCTCTTGGAAACGCAAATAGTGCCTACTATACGAAATGTGATGGGTCCAAATTATGCAAGTACATTCTTCCAACAGGACAGAGCTCCTCCCCGTTTTAATCGAAACGTGCGCGAACTTTATATACCATAAAACCTCAAGATTTGGCCGATTTGCAGCGTCGAATTTTGGACGAATTTGAATTAATAACGTCAGAAATGATTTACAACACAATTGAAAAAATTTATTTTTAATTAGTACACTGTCAAGCTGTACAGGGAAAACAGTTTGACCATTTAATATAAAAATATATTTTTTCTAAATTGTACTCGTTATTTCGAAAACTACTGATATTAGGAACAAAGTATGTTATACCAAAAGTGTAACAAATTTAAAGTAAAAACTATAAATGAAAAAATATACAGGGTGATACATTTAAATATAAAAAATTCGTTCGAATTCCAGACAAACTAAAAAGCTGGCAACAACGCCAATATCGTCATTCGGTGCGTCAGATCCTCTTACCTGTACCAAATTTGGTTTCAATCGGTCAATAAATTGTGATGTTATTAGGCCGTTTCCAGGCTTTATACACACACTGTATAAGACCTTTCAAATTTTAAAGATACGGCTGGTGGACAGATTCGTTTGTAGAAGTCGACAAAAGCGATCCTAGATTTTATTTCCCACGAGTTGGAAATGAAATCACCAAAATCGGCTTAAAGATATTGCAAGACAAAAACCCAAGAAAGAAATAATCGTATGTTTAAAATATTCCACCGCTTTAACAACAATATAAAAACACAACAGGTCATTTAAATTTTACTGTAAAAAATGTATTAATCAACTATAACTGCATATTATAAACTAATTATTTAAGGCACTAAAAATAGTAATTATTTACTCTACTAGAGTAAGTATTGAATTATTTTACTACAATAAATTAATTAACTATAACTTTGTATTGAAACTTATCAATTGCACAATAAATAATACAACGCTTTGTAAGTAAGTATATAAAAATATCGAAACATGAATCAAAACTAAAGTAATAAACAACATATTATCACCGGATTTGATTACACGTAAAAAAAATACAATTTGTTAAGACTGTGAATTTAAAACCCAAAAACAAAAATATTAAGATTGAAACTTACTTAACATGGACTAATTATTTTATTTCTAAATAGGTATATCAGAGGTCACATACATTCATATATTTACAAGAAATTAAAAAATTAAGAACGCATTGGCCTGTATACTCGTCAGAAGATATTTGAACGGGACGTTCAGTTAGTGAGGCTCTTATCAAGTTAGATTATAATGATACAGGGTGTTTTAAAAAACATGTGCCATCGTTCGTGTGGTGATTCCTTATCGAAAAATCGGACAAATAATTCCTATCAAGATAGATCTGCAACCGCTTTATTTTTCAGATACAGCGTGTTACGATTTTTAGGCCGAGGAGCAAAAAATATGTACTCCACTGCAGGGATCTTTTTATTCCGTCTTCCTCTAATTATTTTCCAGAGTCTTCCCTTTGGAGGGCTAGAAAAGCTCCATGATGGGGGATACATGGGACAAAATGCTGCTACATAAACTTCTGACCCTATATTGATCCAGTGGCGGCTCGTCAACTCTATTAGTAGGTGTGCTGCATGGATAAAAAAAAAATAACGCGGCAGGGAAAAAATTTTTTGGACCACGCCCATTTATAAAAATTTTAAATTATAAATTTTGCCACGACTTTTACCCGCAGTTTTCATATTTAAATCGGGCATAGGGCGACCACGCTTTTCCACAACACAGCTAATTGTTTTTCATACGTAAGTTTCAGTGGGTCTCTGCTATTGCTGCCAGATTTAAAGCACATTTTGCGCCGCAAAAATTTGTGGGTGCCACGCCCTTTTTTGTTGACGAATCTTG
The DNA here is from genome assembly GCA_963920685.1 of Polydrusus tereticollis. Lineage (NCBI taxonomy): Eukaryota > Metazoa > Arthropoda > Insecta > Coleoptera > Curculionidae > Polydrusus > Polydrusus tereticollis. The sequence goes on from OY987328.1 coordinate 143,943,147, forward strand.
CTTTTCTAGTAGGCAAATTAATAATACCTAGATAAAAATATTAACATATTTTTTAAAAAAATACTAAACTTAACCTATTTTTTATAAATTAAGTCTATCCTACGTTCTTTTCAGTTCGCAAATCTTGTAATCACTTTTTCATTAAAATTGTCTATTTCGGAGATAAACTTTTTTTCAATAGGTAAATTTACAAGTCCACGAAATATCTCCGGATTGTCGGACGTATCACTCTCATCATGTCTCCGAAGAGCCAATTCAAAAGCTTCACAAAATTTTATACAATTTATAATTTTTGATAAGATATACCTATTCTTTGACACATTTTTATTATGTCTCTGTACATTTATCCAATAAGCGGAATCTAATTGAGCCATAATATTAGTTGACCCTATTATAGTAACGCAAATTCCATACAATTATGAAGATGGCTTAATGAGATGAGTTTTCGTGTATTTTTATCTTCAAACTCATGTGCTCTAGGTCGGTGACCCCTATTTTCGTCCAAGCTACCAAAAAGTAAGCAGGGAAAACAGTATAAAGCATTTTTGTTGTTACATCCACAAATCCATTCATTTTTTAAATAAATGTCTCTATTAAATTTACGTGTATAGCTTTTTCCTCTACTTATACTAGATTTTTTAATAATAATATCTGGTAATGGTCTACCTTTTGCTTTTAATTCTATTTTTTCTTCGTACGAATATTTAAAAAATCTCTTCACATTAATTAATTTGAAGACCACTTCCATAGTACACTACACAGTTAATAATTGAAGGGGTCAGAAGCAAAAGGGTCTAAGTGACATTTTTTAAATTTCATAATAATCGAGTTCAAAGTTAGTTGGTTATTGTAAAATATACGGTAATAATTCTGAATATTTTGTTTAATGAATCAATGTAGAATGGGCAAGTATTTTTGATTAACTTTAGGACGTTTTGGTACACATAAGATTTTTTTATTAAATGTCACTTGGACCCTTTTGCTTCTAAGTATTTTAATAAAAAAAAAATTTCTTAAGGTTTTACACAAATTTTTAATGAAACAAAAGAATATTATTACAAAAATACATTATTTTTACTGTTCATCGTCAGAGAATAACTCAGTGTCATCATCTTGAACTAGATTGTTTTCCAGGACGGTATTTTTCGGTTGTGATTCATTTTGTGTTTTATTTGACTTTTTGGATTTAGTTTCGTGATGCGGCATATTTTCATAAAACTTATGGTGTATTGGGGGAATATATGGCAAAAGTTGCTTTAAATTTTCCCATTTTGCACCCTGTATTTTTACGACGTCTTGGTAAAGGCGTTCTTTCAAATTTTCCAAAGATAAATTTGGCCGTCCTGGTTTAAGTATTGAGTAGTTTTCGCTTTGAGTAAATGGAAAATCAGAGTTTCTTGTTATCTTGAATAAAAATGACAGAAAATATTCTTTCTTGTATGTAAACCAAACAATTTCCCGCCATTTAAATATTTTCTTCTCTGTATCTTTTTTGGGATTCAACATGATACTATTAAGATATTCGAATGAGACAAAGTCACTTTGTTGCATGTCATATACTTTAAATTTCTTAGATGTTTTTTTGATAACTTCTGACCAGTCTTGTGGAACAAAAATGCTTAGTCCAGATTTTTTGGCTTTTTCAATTCTAGCGAACGAACGGTCACATTAAATGTATGAATATCCCGGTTCAAAAAACTTGTGATCGATTATCTTTACACTGGTGGATTGAACAAGAAACATGAATAATTTTACAATATTCTTATTTTTGTTGCTTTTGTTGCTTGATGGCAAACTTTTGATATACTGAAAAAAAAAATTATTACTTTTTAAATTAATATTATATTAAGCGTGTTTTAATTTTACCTTTAATCAAATAGACATGAACCAATTTCCTGTGAGCCTCGTTGGCCTATGGTTTCATTCCAGATATACATAGATGATTCCCCACTGACAAGGTCTTGAATACAAAAGTTATAAGTCCATAATTGACGAAGATAATATACTTTATTTGTTGTAAGTAAAGGAGTAGGTAGTGTTTTTTGTAAATCGAAGCAAACCACACGCACTTTCTCTGGATTCTGCCTTCCGTATTCTATATCTCTTTTTTTTGCAAGTTTAACACTGTCGACTTTTTTTTTATGAAGTTCTAGCTTGTTCTTGCTTTAAGCTTTAATCGGTACATCCACACTGTTTTGCATTAAATTATTTAAGCGATCGCACGTATGACAAGTATCAGAGTGGGGTTTGTGAAATTTCAAATTAAATTCTGTGCAGAAAATTTTTCTATAATATGACTCCTTTACTGGAACTATATTTTTGGTATCTTTACATCATTCTGTATACAATGAGTACATTTTTGTGATACTAAGATCTTCTGGCAGGTAACAAGTGTTACTATTTTGAGACCTCGAATAGTGACTTTTGTAGCGAGGAAACATTTTTATGTGTTGCATCACATAATTGCGAGTATTAGCGTCAATTTTATTGGATGGAATGTGAGTTCCACGTTTGTCAGGTTCAGTAAACCCTTCATATGTTTTTTTTTGACAAACAACTCTATATCTTCTGTTGCTGATGTCAAAAGTTTTAATAAAAAAATTCTTACATACTCTCAAATCCATGAGGCATAAATTCGTTCCAAAATTTTTATGTGAAGCAGCCTGATTGTTGCTTCTTTTTGTAGCAGTTTTGTTTATACAAGATGCGAGATATTGTGTTTGTAAATCGTAAGTCGGCAACTCGTAATACTTTCTGAAAAGAGTCATTCTTTGTTCCTCAGAGATTTTGTTGCAGTTATATCTGCATCTATGGGTATATGGTTTTACTTCTCTTTTGTTAATAATTTTTCCTTTTGCAGTCGCATACTCATTTCCACTTAATCTAGCCTGCTTGGTCTTTTGCCTCGCCCACTCCCGCATATTTTTCCTTCTTTTTCTGGCTCTCCTTGGGGTCACTAATATAAAATAAAATAAAAAATTTATTAATTTTGTCGTCATTAGCTTTTTGTATATTAGCACCTACCATGAATTCTATCGTCTTGAACTAAACCATTTTGCTCCACCTCATAAATCTCAGGTTCGGTAAGTTTTTCCCTATCAGACTAATCAGATGTATCTGGATGGTATTCAGTGTCTTCGTCTGTTTGATAAGGGTCAGATTCACTGTCTGAACTTAATTGAAAGCTAGTACTTGCTGGAAAAAATGTTTTAGGTTAGATACTGTATTTTTAACCGAACCCCGTTTTAAATTTTAATACTTAATGTTTATTTCATAATATACATAATATTTTACCTGTACGAACTCTTTTTTGTTTATTCATCACACTTTAAACTTGAAATAACACCAAACAATAACACCAAACAAAACACGTGTTCTTCACTGAAATGTCCCAAGTAATCAAAACATTAAAGAATATTTAGCAGCAAAACGGTCCAAGTGATCTTGGACCTGTCTGCCACTGAAAAAATATGCACTTTTATTAACCTGCTTTGTCTACCGACGAATAGATGGCACTACAAGTCAGAAATTCACTTGGATCGTTATGCTACGGAACAAATCTGGGTTTTAAATTACAGAATCTGCACCTAACTCATTTTAGCAACAATTGTCACTTGGACCCTTTTGCTTCTGACCCCTTCAATTCGTCGTTAATTTCACAAAGTGTCGTATCTCATTTTTTGTAATTTTTCAGGACAGAGGTTTAAAGATTTTCACCATCTTTGCCTTTCGATAAAAGTTAAAAATCATTTGCTAAATTATATTTAATTGGTTTTGTTTTATCGCTTCAGTACTTTATTTTGTAGTTTCATGATATATTTTGTGATATTTTTTTTTACCTTGAGTTAAACCTGAAAAATTACAAAAAATGAGATACGACACTTTGTGAAATTAACGACGAATTGTCACAGCAATACACAAAAACCACCCCTGCACTCAATTATTATTGTTTTTAAGTTCAACTCGCCGTATACTAAACAGTCGCGTAAAAATTCGTTCGATACTATTCAATACCGTATTCCTCGACCCGCACTGCGCTGGACTAAATGCAGCGAACTCTCCAGTTAAATCACGGCTTTATTTTAGATCGTTACGGGGGACGCAGAGTGCCGCGCGGGTGTTCGAAGGAGCTCACCGACCCCGGTCGTGTTGCCCAGATCAAAAATAATTCAGCGACAGGGACAGTCGGTAGTGTCGGTACGATATTCCATTGGTTGACTTTACTTAGGCGATCGCCGCGGTATGTACAGTCCGCCACACACACGAGTCTAGAGCTGGCAAAACAATCCGAGCAAAAATTAATACAATTGAAATGAAATATTTGTTATATATTATGTAATTATTATTTTTCTTAATTTTTTTTGGAGCTCTGCAGCACTGCAGCGCTTATGCACCAGCCGCCACTGTTTTGATCCAATCTCCTCAATCTTGAATTATTGGGCACGTTTAGCAAACATCAGCAGCTTACAGTTGTCAAAAAGAGCTAAGTTCGATTACTTGCAGCAGCTGGTAATTCGCTAAACCGCTCTATTTCTGATTTGTGACTTGGACTTTTTTAAAGATTAAGACTTATTGCCATTATGTTAAAAATAAATACAGTGTGGTCATTTAAGTGTGCTACATATGGGAATTTTTTTTATTACCGATTTCTCAGAAAAGTTGGTGCATGTTCGATAATCATATTAGGTGCACTTGGAATGGTTGCAAGTCAAACGGCGTACAGGGTAGGTCAAAAAATATAAAACTTTTATAAGAATAAAGTACCCCTATTTCAGAAAATTCAGCAAAATGTTATTAAGAAAAGTTGTTTAGAATTAAATGCTATGCATAGATTCGAAAACGTGGCCTCCTAAAATAAAAAAAAAAAAATTTTTTTGAAAACATTAATAATTCCCAAAAAATTTTTTCTTTTTATATTCACCCTAAACACCTTCATTAATTAATCGAAGTCAAATCAATTTCACATATCTTTGTTCAAATTCAAGCATATTTGTAAAATTAACTTGAATTTTTAATTTATTAAGGAATCACAATCTTTATGGTTGTTGCAACGACATTAACTTTAAAATATCCTAAAAATTATTTTTAACAAGATAAAACATTAGTAATGATAATATTCAAATTAAAAAACTCTCATTTGAAGTGAAATTTTTTTATTTTAAATGTTTTTTAAAAAACTGTACAAATTAATCGACAAACATGAAATCTTACTAAAATAATCGCAGATACCTATGGGAAAAAGCAAATAAGGGTTAATTTTACAAATTAATTTGAACAAAGATATGTGAAATTGATTTGATTTTGGATAATTTATGAATATCTTTAGGGTGAATATAAAAAAAAAATATTTTAGGAGGTCACGTTTTCGAATCTATGCATAACTTTTAATTCTAGACAACTTTTCTTAATAACATTTTGCTGAATTTTCTGAAATAGGGGTACTTTATTATTGTACAAGTTTATATTTTTGACCTACCTTAACGAATCTGATTAGGTCATTAGTAAACTAAATTGACGTTCACTTTAACTTTCTTTTTCTGCCAGTATACGGACCATTTGATTTTGATTATTCTAATAATTTTATACCTACACTTAACTTAAACACTACTAAAAATTTTGGCCACGAAATGTTTAGCTTTTAGTACTTTTCCTTAACATGAAATATAGATTTTCTCGTATTTGGATCAGCAACTTCTCGAGAATATATCCATCACCAATCTTTGGGAAACCACTTAAGGCTTATTCGAATCACCATTTCTGCCCGATTTACTTTTACTTCTACCAAAATTGAACACGAAAGCTATACAGGTAACGAGAAAAAATACTAAGTAAAAAACCACCATGGCGATCGGTGGACTTCCGTAATCAAAAACTTGGTTCTGTGTGGACAGATACCCGTAATTGAAGATCACTTGGGTTCCATTGGGCATGGGACATGGGAGCTGTACTATAATGTCTTGATGTTGCACCTAAAAGTAAAAAGAAATAGTATATTACGTAAACTATACAGTGTGTGTATAAAGTCTGAAAACAGCTTAATAACATCACAATTTATTGGCCGATTTAAACCAAATTTGGTAAAGTTGTGTAAGAGGATCTGACGCACCGAATGACGATATTGGCGTTGTTGCCAGCTTTTTAGTTTGTCTGGAATTCGAACGAATTTTATATTTTTTAATGTAACACCTTGTATATTTTTTCATTTACAGTGTGCTAATTGAAAATAAAATTTTTCAATTATGTTGTAAATCATTTCTGGCGTTATTAATTCAAATTCGTCCAAAATCGGCCAAATCTTGAGGTTTTGTGGTATAAACTCTGTTCTTCAACTGTCCCCATAAAAAGTAGTTGTTAGGCGACAAATCAGGTGGCCACTCGATTGTACCCCCTCTACCGATCCACCTATTCGGAAAAGTGTTGTTCAAAAATTCGCGCACGTTTCGACCAAAATGGGGAGGAGCTCCGTCCTGTTGGAAGAATGTACTTGCATAATTTGGACCCATCACATTTCGTATAGTAGACACTATTTGCGTATCCAAGAGCTTAAGGTAAAGTTGTGATGTCAAATTTCCATCAATAAAAAATTTACCGATCTTGCGGTTACCTTACCCGATGACGTTCTCTCATCCAGTGGGGATTTTCATTTGCCCAAAACCTACAGTTGTGTCTATTGACTTTACCATTTAACATAAATGTTACTGCGTCCGAAAATACTATAAATTTGAAAAACTGGTTATTTTGGTCAAACCTTGACATCATAATATCACAAAATTTAATTATTCGCTCATAATCATCTTCTTATACCTCTTAAACTACATGTATTTTAAAAGGGTGCTATGTATGTTTTATTAAAACATTATGGACGGATTTGAAGCAGACGTCACTTACTTGGGAAATTTTTCTTAATGAAGAAACAGGGGTTTCAACAACATGTTGTAAAATTTCTAAATTTTTCTCTTCATCTACTACTGCTGGTTGTCCTGATCGTCGCCTGTCTCTACAATTTCCAGTTTCTAAGAACCGTCGGAAAATTTTTTGAACAGTTGCTTTTGAAATTGGATTTCGGTTTGGAAATGCGTCATTAAATAGATTTTTAACCTCTTCGTAAGACCTGACCCTATCGCCATATCCTCTCATCATAAGAATTGTAATTCTTTCACTTTCACTTAAAGACATTTTTGCATGTAAAAGTGACAGCTTTTATGACTTTACATCAAAACTGAACTAGTGTTATTTCGAAACCTATTGATATTAGGAACAAAGTATGTTATACCAAAAGTGTAACAAATTTAAAGTAAAAACTATAAATGAAGAAATATACAGGGTGTTACATTTAAGAATATACAATTCGTTTGAATTCCAGACAAACTATAAAGCTGGCAACAACGCCAATATCGTCATTCGGTGCGTCAGATCCTCTTACACAACAACTGTACCAAATTTGGTTTAAATCGGTCAATAAATTGTGATGTTATTAAGCCGTTTCCTGACTTTATACAAGCACGGTATATACTTTTTCTATAACTACCTATTTTAATATTTTGGATTTAAAAAAATTTTCAGCATACAGGTTACAGAGTTTTTGTAAATATTTGTACGTTTTTGTTTGTGGATATTTTCTGTATTTTATATTTGTGGTACTTTTTATACGTGCTTATAATACATTTTAATATTACAGGGGTTGTGTAATTGTAATATTGAGAAGCCCTATACAGGGTGTTATTTAATAAGTGTCCGATATTTTACAGGACGATTCTTATTATTATTATAAGCATAGGTCCGCAAGCCCTTCATTTTTGAGATACAGGATATTAAAAATTTATTTTTATTTTTGTTTTTGGAAATTATTTTTTGAAATAATGTCTATATTTGGACGAAAATTGGTATTTGGGGATGTTTTAATATGAGAAATTCAAATTTGATCTTAGTTTGGCCCTTAATTGTAGGGGGCGCCACCTACAGGTCTTTTTCTCTTTTGGGGAGTCACAACTTTTTCGTGCATGAATGTATCACTTTTTCTAAAAGAAAGATCGATTCCTCTGTCATTTTTACGTGAAAATGTTATTCTCGTCAAAAGTCGCTACAAGCAACCGTTTTCGAGATTTTTTGATTTAAATTAATCGATGCATGTGTTTGTCAAAAAGTGAAACAATTTTAAAAACTTTTTTTTTAATCGACATAGAGACACTTCAAGCGGTAATTTTTAAACAACAATAAACAACGAAACACTTGTTATAAAACTAAATCAAAATCGCAATAAATGTTGGAGATGTCGACCTCCTTGCTGTATGCAATCTTTATCTCAAAAATGAAGGGCTTGCGGAGCCATGCTTATATGAACTTTTCACCTTATAAATAACTGAGGAATCGTCCTGTAAAATATCGGACACTTATTAAATAACACTCTGTATAAAGGAAGTCATTGGATAGTCTTTAGTTGATAAGTATATTTAGTATAGACTAGATTTAAAACACCGTCAGGTGTGTTATTTAAAAAAATAATAATAATAATAATTTTTTTTAATCCAAATCTCATACCGTTTAAAATTTGTCTAGGCCTAGCAAATTTACCGTCCCTTTACCTACCTGTTTATTTCTGCAAATAGGTGTTATCGAACTGCTTTCGAGTGCCTCTTGGCTTAGCTCGCGGTTTAAAAGATACGGAAGCAGCCATGATGTTGGACTTATATACTTTATCCATCCGACATAGAAAGGCATATCCCTAAAAACAGACATAAATTGTATTATTGTAATATAGTCTTAAAAAGCGTATTGACTTATTGACTTACCTAAAATGTAGGACGTATCCCCCCATTACAAAAAATATTGTGCATAAAAACGAGGCTAGAATACTGGCTGTATCAGAAAGAGGCAGAAGGTATATTAGTCCTAATTGTATTGATTGAAGACAGCTGAGGTAAAGCAACATCAGTCCTATAAAATTAAGAAATATTAATATATTTTTCTTCACGTGCCACACGCACAATCGCGCGATAATTTTATCGCAGAAATGTGATACATACAAATGAATTGCAATTCGCGCGTACACGAAAAAAAAAATATCGTGAGTAACAACATAGATTATCCTTTTTCCAAAGTCAGTTTAATGACCGGGCTTCAAAGGAACCGGCATCATATTTTTTTTTTTAATTCTTTAAGTTTTTATTATTAGAAGTGTTCTCTTATATCAGTATTTAATTAATAGTCAGTAACTCCCTTTGAAAGCTAGTTTGCAATGTACGTTGAACCAAGGAATTTTCAATGTCAAAGAAAGAAGGAACAAGGCATTCATGAATATTATAATATTCATGAATGCCTTGCCTTCATGGGTTATCCCTTATCAGCTTTAAAATCAGTTGATGTTTGAGGTATGCGATAATGGGAATCGGACAGCGGCGTGACTGGTTGAAACGATTTACTGTAGTGGTTTCAGACAAGTAAGAAGTAAGTTTTTACTTGGGACCTATATTTTATTATATCAGTATGGCTTTTTCCCGACAATTTGAAACAGAAGGTCAAGGTGAATTATCGCAGGAATATAATGAGTCGGTGCCAGAGTCGGCCATCGAAAGCGAAATAAGTCCGGAATTAAGAAACAAAGATTTACATGTTCAATGTCAACATTGTCAACGAAATATTTTAAATATGTACCTCAGAAATATTATTTATACAAAAATAATGTAAATCAAACTAAAAACCCTTATGTTCCTCCTACACTTACGATAACTTTGTAGAACTGGCAACACCCTGCCGATGGACCGTCGAGACCCACCGGCAATTTAAAGTGCGAACTATTTTTCGGATTAGGAAAATTATTAGAACAGCATATAAATACATATTTATATGCTGTAAACAAGAACATCAAATAGTTAAAGGTTTTGCCAATTGGGGGTTATCCCTTATCAGCTTTAAAATCAGTTGATGTTTGAGGTATGCGATATTGGGAATCGGACAGCGGCGTGACTGGTTGAAACGATTTACTGTAGTGGTTTCAGACAAGTAAGTCTTTACTTGGGACCTATATTTTATTATATCAGTATGGCTTTTTCCCGACAATTTGAAACAGAAGGTCAAGGTGAATTATCGCAGGAATATAATAAGTCGGTGCCAGAGTCGCCCATCGAAAGCGAAATAAGTCCGGAATTAAGAAACAAAGATTTACATGTTCAATGTCAACGCAATATTTTAAATATGTACGCGTGTTTAAAAAAAGAAAATCCGAGAAAATCTGAAAATGTACTTGTAATGAATTAAGACAACTTGGGTTTTATAAGAATTTATAACGTAATTAATTTGGGGGCTGTAACCGGTCATTCCAGAAAGCGCAAACCAATAGATCAAAAATTCAAAACGGCTGACAATACTACAATTTGTTAAAATATATATGGCGAATTCTAACTACTAACTGTGTATAACTAACATAGTACCTGCCCCTATCCTTTCCTGGCGAGGAAAACTCATACCTCCTTGTGGTCCTGGCTGGACAAATACAATTTTTTTATATTGTTTTCGGCAAAATGAGCATTCTTTACTTGCGAAGTTACGGGTACAAACCTCTTATCGATATTAACTATATTTTTAAATTGTTTTTGGCAAAATTAGCATTTTTCTTTACAGAAAGACCATTTTAAAAATATTTTCTGCAGCGAAGTCACGGGTACAAACCTTTTATCGATATAAACTATAATAAACAAGTTGTAATATGTACTATTTAATCATATTGAAAATTTACTACAATCCGCATTTTAATTATTTGGTAGGAGCGACGCCTATATTCACGAGTTTAATGCTTTTTATGTTATCGAATTAAGCTTGGAACATCTATACCACGATTTTAAAGTCGTGCTTACAGTGCGATTAAAAACCTTAAGCATAAAAGAAATTCCAAATATTTGCTCCCCTGTTGTGTTTTTAACTTCCATGGCAATAAAAACTTTATTCTTGTATAGTTACAAATAGAAAAAAAAACTTTGCTTACCTATATAAATATAAAATCCGTCGTAGTTGTTTAAACTCTGCATATACAATCCACACATCGAATAGCTCGGTATAATAAATATTAACCAAATAAAAAGGGAAGGGAATAGATTTATAACAGTCTAAAATAAATAAATACTTCATTAGAAAACTAATGATTTGATATAAAGACAACTGCAGATAATACTACCAAAAAATCATACCTTTGTAAAAATATAAGTAAGACGTCCATAAAGTCCGTCTCTTATATCTCTTTCTACAGTCTTTCTGTTCTTTTTTATCTCACTTAGAGTAAGATAAAGTATTAAAGGCCATGGTGTAAGGCACATCACACTATAATGATATCCTAAAATGTCAAACGGTAAATAAAAAACACCCAACACATAGAAAATAGGAACCATCTTATTACTTTTTATTATTACCTAATCTATCGTTTAAAATTAACTGAGGATCCGTATTGGGGACGTCCCAAAATATTGCACCTACAATCAAAGACATGGAGGCTGACATTATTATTAATGTTAGCCAGCTTATAAAGGTATTTGGTTGCGTGTAGATCATTGCTTTCCTGAAAATAAGAGTGTGAATCAATGATCAAAACTAGTTTAGGGATCTAGTTCAGTATAAGATGGGGACACGCGAGATGAATATTTGGAGTTGAACTATATTTTATTTGAAAACTTTATGTGAAAAGTTATTTGTCCCATCTTGGGCACCCCGTTGTCTTAATTTGCGTAACTTGTTACTGTTACCTACATGGGACACGCTTTAAATGAAATATAACAAATACATTACTGTTTGTAAAATTCTCTACCAATAAGAAGTAAAAGGTCATTGAGATTCACTAGAAGTAGAAAATTCTCTACTCTACTGTTCCTGCAGTTTCTCAATAATAAAAAAGTTGCAAAAATTCAAGCGCATAATATTATAAATATTTTATTGTAAGTAATGCGATAAAAGTTTTTCGAAAAAAACAACGTTGATATTTTTAAAATGACTTCATATGGTCCTATAGGAAAAAACTCCAAAGAATTTAAGTCCGGGGATCGAGCAGGCCATAAACGAGGCTCATCTCGAGCAATCCAGCGATGTGGATATGTTGAATTTAAAAACTTACGAGCGACCACACTAAAATGCACTGGTGCACCATCGTGTACTTATATTCCCCTATACAGGGTGTTCGGCAAATGTGTTTTGAAATTTAGAGGAATGATTCTATATATGGAAGCATGAAAAAAGTTCAAGCTTTCTTTCTGAGACACCGGGTGTAACAAAATGTCTTTTATACAATTATTTTGATGAAAGAAATGATACGCCACTGGTCTTGCTCAACATAAGTATTTGTTTCTGAATCGGCAATCATTTCTTAAAAGTAAAAGTATTTTGAATTTTTCTATTAGGACAAACCGAGTTGACGAATGATTAAAATTATTCTTATAATGTAAAGAAATATTTCAATTAGTAAGTAGGTACTTGAAAACGGTTTGTTCTGCAAGAGAAACACAAGAGACATTTTCTTTTAAGAACCCTTATGTGAAAATCTTAATTGATCGTCGTTTTAGTGCAGGAAATAGCTAACTGTCAAAAGTCCATGGACTTAACCACCTTTTGATGCTGATATGCCCAGATATCCTAACCATGCCCCCAAACTCCGTAACGCATTTTCCGAACACCCTGTGTAATAACTTTGGCCATCATTAATTAGGGAAAATAACTTATTAGAAATAAATACTCACGTAAACAGTACAAAGGCCTGCACTAAACAGTTCGATTTTTTAACAGACATGGGCAACGGTGACGGAGGCCCTGGGTCACTCATCGGTGGCTGTTTTTGTCGAAATATTTCTCCTAACTGTTCAATTCGTTGCGAAGATTCCAACATTGCTTCTGCTGATAAGTCATCTAAGGTGACTAAATCCACTACAAAAAAAAAAAAGAAAACCATTCAATGTTGTTTGGGAAACACGTTTTCTAAAAATCAAATTCATAAATACAATCAATTAGTCAACATCGCAACGTAATGCCATCCTAATTTTAACTGACTTCTAGGATATCAACCATAGGCATAGTTACGATGTCTATGATATCAAGAGCTAAATGATTTTGTTTGGTTCAACGAATCGCGCGACCGTACGCTGATTGGTTCAAAGATGACAGCGACTTCAGCGCGAGGGAAGCAAGCATGAGTAGTGTCCAAGACTCGAGGGGAGAAGCTGCTCCACATGACCGTGTAGCAGGATCCACGTGTGTTTCTGACACAAGGTGTCACTCTAATCTGATCACAGAAAAGTGATATTCTTCTAAAAGGTTTTCTTTCGGTCAAAAAGGGCAACTACGTCGTGTGTGCTTGGGTATGCAATGAGAATGCATATCATAATTCTTTCTTAAAGGGTTTCCGTACGAGAATTGCAGTTTTCCGACGGCAGTGATTAGTTAGTCTGGCGTCTTAGTAAAAGAAAGATGTTGTAGTTTAGTTCTCAGAGATAATAATACAAAAGTGTATTGATTCTACGTTCCAATATAAATAAGTGATTATTTACTCCAGCATTAAAGTAAAATAGATGTTTTCGTTCAATTCTAAGATATAAATAAAGCAAAGACGTGTTAAATCGATTGTCTAAGCTTAATGAAACTATATCCCTGGGGTATTTAAATTAACCTCAGTTGCAAGGTGTCTTACGTGTCAACATGAACGGAATAAGTTGTTACTGTGAAAATAATACAAGGTTAATTTGATGTAAACATCAAAAAGTTACCAACTCGTGGAATAAACGAACCATGTTAAAGTAATAATGTGTTTTATTAAATCAGGCAATATTTCATAAACTATCCGTTACTGATGGAGATACAGCCCCAACTAACAATTTATGTTTTATAAATGGCCTAACAACGTTTACAGAACTATTTTTATAAAATAACTATGTCGCTATAAATGTTCTAACAACGTTTATACAACGCTTATAAACCCAAAAAGGGCGCACTTTTGTGCAGCAATTTTGTTCTTTAATTTGTTTTATTATGGCTTCCACAGCTTTTACCGGATAATTGTTTAAACATTTACAAAATTATTATAAAACATAGTTTGCAACAACTATAAAACAGTTTTATTGAAAACAGTTATAGAGCGAAATATTATTTTATTATTACGACAGTTATACAACATCTATCGAGCTAGAATAAAACAGTTTTATAAAAGTTGTTTTATTATCTCAGATGTAGCTTTTTTATTTTGATTAACACTATAAAAGCAAGCTTTTGTTGTGAAATTGTACCCACTGCGAATAATTTATTTTTTAATGGTCCTTCAGATAACAAAAAGGCAAGCATTGCATCTTTTGTAACGCATAAAATATGCTTGAGTAAATACATCAGCCATATTACATTTAGTTCTAATATCTACACCAATACCAGAGACAGAAATTCGATTTGCAATCTGATGGTTGATATTTTACTGCGAAAGAAATTTTTTTGTATAATGTATGGAAAATATATAGCAAAATTTTTAAGCGCCTCAAATATAGTAGTTATTATTGAGTTTTAGGAGAAAAAGTCAAAAATTTTATTGTATTATTCAATGTATTATTCTCTTATTTTGGCTTGTATTGTAATAAAATAATTCAAAGGACCGATCTTATACCATTATATAAATACTAAAGAAGTTAGTTAAGGCATTTTATCACTGTAAAAATTATTATATAGTTAGTAAACCTGTGCTCGCCATTGTGAGCTTGTTTGTGTCCTTAATGTAAAGTTTTGTCTATATTATATAGCTCTTAAAAATGGTTTAAGAAACCGAAACGCGTAGAGCGAATTATTAAATATTTGTGAAGAATTTTGGATTTTTCTTTCCTGTTTAATAAGAGTAATCTTCACCCCGGAGATATCTATGATTCAATTACACGTTTTGATAGACAAATAAAAAATAAGCCAGCATTTAATATAGGTTTAGTCTGTTTAGTAAGTCTAGGATCTCGGGGAAGTGTATTGGGAAAGCGACTATTGATATTCTAAAATAAAGCCCTTAGTGCCACTTGCGGTACATTAAAAGACACAGCCCACAATCTCATACTCTTTACAAACTCTATATTTTTTCCCGCATTACTTATATTAGACTGATTTTCCTCGTCCAATTCATCCAGTTCTACTTCCCAATTATTGATTACATCTTCATCTTCTTCAAGACTTCTTGGCTCAACCTCCTGAATAAAAGCATTTTCATTGGAACCACTTGGTTCAACATTACTTGAAGCAAAATCATTTTGTTTATCTTGGTCACCTGCTGCTTCCTTTATAGAGAGATCTAGTGTATTATAAATAATAACTTGGCGAACAAGAATCTCTTATTCGTTTTATAAATGTATTAACAAATGCTTTTGTATCGTTACAAACATTTTTGTGTTTTATAATTATTATATATAGCTTTTATTATGACAGTGTTCATGATAATTATATAATACTTTTTTAAGGTACAATCTGAGTGCAATATGCTTTAGACTTTAGACATCAATAATGTCGGAAAGAAAATATTAATAAATTAATTTTATAAATGTTTCACATAGCGCTAATAAAACAATTTAAGAGATGTTCGCAAGCGAATGTATCAGTATCAGATAACACCAGTATAAATCTACTTTAAAACAAATTTGTCCGGTAAGCTAAAATGTTTTATAAAATTGTTGTGTAAACGTTTATAAAGCAGTATTAAAATTTGTCGTAAAACTGTTTTGTATTTTTGCTCTAAGAACGTTCTTACGACTACCTTATAAAGCAAAATACTTCTTAAAAGCTTGATTATCTCACTGGCAATTTTAATAAAACAAGATTGCGTTCGACGAGCAGTAATAAAGCAATTATAAAATAAAATAGCACGGAGAGTTAAAAATTATAAAATATCTTTGCTAGTTGGGAGGAATATGTGAAGGCAGGTCAGAACACCTCGCTCCATCAAATGTTATGGTGATGATGATCATAGTGCTTCCAATTGAACTAAAAATATCAATTAGCTTTTTCTATACTTAAACTGTGCATCAGATTTAACCATAATTTGAAATCGATAACTTTCTTAATAAAAATATGAAAGGCTGGTTATGGTCAATAATCTGTTTCACAACCGTTTTTTTTCAACCTTTTTTACTTACAATAATAATCCGAAGGATTCTTATAGTTTGGACAAGGATAATCAACTAAAGCAAAATATGGCAACATATCTCTTCTCCTTCCGCTGAACATGGTCCTTCCTGCGGACACCAGGAGAATTCGCGACAACATAGTGAAGATTTCGTAGGTCGGAGGGTGGAGAGTAAAAATAACTATCCTGCCCAAGGAGCTACCTCCAGCTCCACCGTTAGCCCATTGTCGAAGGTATCTAGAGAAACGAGAGCAAAGTTTAAATAGCTATTATAGCCCTGCATATAAGTTGCGTTTTACTTACTCTACAAGGAAAAATGTATCGAATATGTCCATTCCTCTCGTAGGTTGGTCCAAAACCACTATGTCAGTGTCTTGGAGTAAATGGCATGCCACATTGAGCCTTCGTCTTTCTGAAATTGTCATGGACGACACTCGAGTATTTCGAACTTGTTCTAAGCCTAATTCTTCTATTAATAGATTTATCTGAAATTGAAAGGAATTAAGTATATTAATTAATGAGTAGATTTTTATGACTTACCCTATCGGTAGAATCCATTTTAAGGTACCCTAATTTTTCTGTTGGCTTCCGGAGATCGTAATGGAATCTAAAAATAGAATAATAATTATTACATTATGTTATTTATTAGCCTAAACTTTATAAGATTTTTCTATTTTCCAATATTTATTTATTCGCATAACTTCGTTAATATTTACGGACTCTGACAATAGCACTTACCTCATGGTTTGAACCGCAGTCATATTTTTACATAAATTTGAGTTACTTTGTGCGTAAGCCACTCTACTTTTTAAAATGCTCTTTCTAACTCTTTGCCCATTTAACAAAACCTTAAAATAAAGAAGAATCTTGATGAACCTTTCTTTAAATGTAAAGAAAACGAAATACAAAAAAAATACGTATCAATATATTATGGGAAGTAAGTTAAACCATAGATCTATAAAGCTACGCAAAGCTATATAGATCTGTGGTTAAACTTACCAGTTCGAAACTGAGAAGTTTAGTTACATCTCAAAATATGTGTTGCAATGTGTCCCGCTTTTCATAAATCTGTCCTAATTTCCCCTGGTAATAAACAATGGTGGCTTTTAGAGGGGCACGGTCACAATAAATCAGTCCCTTAAGAAATTTTAATCCAACATTTAAAAATGCCTAGATTCTCCCTCCTTGCATTAGTCAATTGAGGAAGCCAACGAAATATAATTGATCTTATCATATTTATTCTATAAAACTATTGCTAGACTACCATTCAAGCCAAGCGTGCGTTGGCCCGATTTTAGATAGAATTTTGGGCCACTGATTGATAATCTCGACGCGTCGGCTAATTAATTTAGCTGTTCATTTGCAGCTTGAGAGGGATGTCTACGTACCCGCTGTCTCAATATACATTTGGTAGTTTGATTTAAAGACAATATGAATAAAATAAGCAATTTATTAGTGTGCCATCAGAGAGCATTTTGCCTGAAACCCATATTTTATTTTTCGTGCGTCGAATTTGAAAAGTCGTGTTTAAAAATAATTGGATTTAATCCCACCTTTCCGTAAATAAGCCACAAGCTGCCACTGATTCAAAACATCCCATTGACAACAAAATATTAAAACTTACTTGCATCATTCAAAACAAAGTGATAATAACACAGCATAAAGAGGCGCGTAAAAATATAAGGGTGCCGATAGCATCCTAAGCTAGCGATTCGCCATTTTCTCCGGATGCAGATCGTCAGTCTCGCTGAACGGATTGTTGCGCGAACATCGTTTATACAGAGCAGGAATTGGGGAAATTATTAACTTCGTGTTTATTACTTTTTTTACTCAAATTGCATACTGAAGGTAGTGGAATAAATTGCTGTGCTGCTAAAAGTTGTGTACCAACAATTTAAAAAAACTGCTATTAATTATTCGGGAAAACCAATAAAATCTTACTAAACACAGGATTGATTACAAAAAAACAGGAAGAATTTTTCTTTTTTGAACATTGCATTTTTTGAATGATGGCTAGCCAGCTCCTGCTGTTTCGTTTGCAATGTCGGTGCGTATGCACTAGAAATATGATCGAAGTTGACGAATTCGGGCGAAACCTTACTTATTACGTTTTTTTCATTATTTAGCGACCTTATTAATTATTGGATGTTTTGTTTTGGTTGGACTCAGGTCAATCAAATTAAATTGGAGGATCAAGGTTTTTTTATTACCCTACGTTTCGACCTCTATGAGGTCATCCTCAGGAGCATAAAAGTTAGATCCACCTCGTAAAAATTAAAAATTTTGTACATTTCGAAGACATCATTGGATAGGTGATTTAGATTTTGTTTTATTTAATTGTTTTTGGAAACCACACATGGGTTTAATTCGATGGTCGTATTGGTATTATTATTATTATACTTATTAACTTCAAAGAATTTGTTATCGAGATGCAGTGAAAATTATATACTTATATACTACCTACTTAGGAGTGTATTTTATAACATTTTCTTACCTCGCCCTGAGCCGGGGTCCTCCTCCCGGCAATCAAATCCAAAATGGCCGTCCCTTCTAGCTCCGAGGTGGCCATGACAGCAAAAATGTCACCTCCTCTCGCTTCGAACGATACCTCGCTTAAAAGAAGGTGACTATTTGAACTCAGACATGAGGAAGATGAAGGCCAGAGACTCACTTGATTAACCTAAAAAAAAAAGTGAGTAGGAAATATAAAAAATTGCATTCTTAGGTGTGAGGTATGTTTAACCTGTAGATGTGGATACATAAATCCAGGAGTGACGTCATCCTCTGGCCCTATATATTCCGAATGTATTACTGATGGTCCTTTTCTAGATGTCGGCATAGAAAACTGACTCTCAGCTTTAGACATTGGTCTACTCATATGGCTTATTACGCTAAAAAAGAATATTTAAACTTCTTAAAATTAAACATTATGTAAATATTTACCTGTGATCGACAACATCGTGATGCATAATATGGGGTCCGTGATGTCCGAATTCGGCCACGCTGTTCCTTCTAGGATCTCTTACGTGGCGTGGTGACAAACCTGCCGGGTGGTAAGGTCTGTTGTACTCGGAGGCCAAGAGGTTCGCCTCGGAGATGCTCTTGTGACGGTTCCACTGATTGCCGCCAGAGGGGCGGATGCCACCTTGATGCAATGCTGCTAGGGGTAGGGTTGGTTGATGGGGTTCCTAAAATATTATACACGCACATAAAGTCTATTCCTGTAGTAGTTGTATTTCAGTCATTTTATTTAAAGCATCGTCCTGTATAATATCTTTAATTTCTTGGATGTTGTAATTACTTAGTACCTGTCAAAAAATAATGGTTTGAATTTTATTTCGTTTAATGCATGAGCACATCGGGCAACCACCTGCAATGAGTAATGGTGCGGAAAATCGACCATTATTAAGCTCTTTTGTAAAATGGCTGGCCACGAAGAATACGACCGCAAAGTTGTCGATTTATATTTTTTTGCGATAGTCCATAGATGTACAAGGGCACATCATAAGTATGAAGGCTGTAAAACTATTTATTTTAGTATACAGGGTGAGTCGTGAGGAACGGACCAAACTTTAGGAGGGTATTATACACGTGAAAACATATGAAAGAGCCCATATGTTCTTATCCGATTTTCTTTTGTTTTCAAGTTATAGCGTAATTAAAGTTTTTTATGTAGCGTTCCACTTGTATCCAAATTTTTGCATAATCAGGGCATGCCATGTTCGAGACACAAAAACATTTGATAACTGACAATGTGTCAGTGTGCTGTGACAGTAATTGAACGTTTTTTGTCAAGTTTGAATGATTAAACTGTTACAAAATGCCAAACGCCTATTCAAATTTAGAATATTATGCAAAAATGGTGTTTCTGTATGGTTTCTGTAATGGAAGTGCTACAGCTGCTGTTAAAGGATATCGTCAACGGTTTCCACATCAGAGACATTCTAATAGAAACGTATTTATTGGGTGGGGAAAGTTTGTGGAAAAAAACTTTTTAAATTGCTGTATCTTTCATAATATGCTTTACCTAAATTTAATCAGCTTAGACTCGTTTTATAGACAATTTTACACTTATTAAAAAACTGACTTTGGTCGTGGTCGCTACTACATACCGCGTCTTCTAGGTGGCGCTGTTTAAACAAAATTTAGTTTTTTCAAATTTTCTTCATAAAATTAAATGGCATGACATATTTTTTTATTGTTCAACCTATAGAGCTACCTATAGGCTAAAACCATAATGCGATATCTTTATTTGTTTTCGAGTTATTTACAAATTACTATTTTAATTTAAAAAATAATGTTTACCCTTAAAAAATGTAAAGAGCCTGTTGATAGATACAGCAATAAAAAAAATTCCACAAGTTTTCCCCATCCACATTTTCGAAGATAAAAAAAAATTCTTAGAAACAAGTTTCCGCAAAAATTAACGAACTTTTTATTTCCGTCATTAAAACGATTATCTGATAAAATTTGACTTTCTAGATATATTGTAGTACACGGAAAAAACAGTTTTTACTAAAATTTTTAATAGAATTTAGAAGGGTGTAATTATAGTAAGACTGTTTAACAATAAACTATTTGAATTTTTATAACACTATATTTGCAAAATATCAAAAAATATAGAAGCGCTTATAAAATTTTCGTAGGAAAATTCGTATTTTACTAAATGAATATAGTAAAAACCCTAAATAATTTACAGGAATAGTCAAAGCCGCGTCGTCCGTCGCCGCCGCCGCCGCATTTACAGTTATGCCATCAAAGGGGTCGTACCTCTAACTCTTACTCTTATGTGTTTTAAGTTCAAAATGGTTAATTTTGTCTCTGATTTTGTGTTTATGGTATTATGGTGCTGTTATGTGGAGTTTGGAGGATTTATTAGCAGAATGGAATCTGGAAGACTTAGTTTTGACCACCAAGAAAGAAAGACCAAATATATTTCATTATACCATGTGTAAAAGCAAATAAAAAATGTTACAAAAATATTTAAATGAATCTACAAAAGAAGTTTTAAATATTTACTAAAATATTTAATTAGTATAACAAAAGTTGGTGGTAGAAATTCAACTAAAATTAATAGAATTTACGAAAAAATATTACAAATTTTACAATATTCATTAGTAAAATGTGCAGAACTGCTTGGTAGTTTTTACAAATAATTATTACAACCGTAACAACAGAAGCTAGAAAAAAACAACAACATATTTTTATATTATTTGCACTCCTGTTTAATAGTTTTTACTGTAACGAATTTTTTTATTCCTATATATTTTTGTAGTAACTAATAAAAATATTAACTCGTTTTTACTATAATTTTATAGTCTTCCTTAATATACCATATGGCTGTCCTATATAGAACTATAAAATATAGTTACTTCTATTATATTTTTGGATATTCTTATAAATTTTTTTTTCCGTGTAACTGTGCCCCCTAGCGGCCATTTTGGAAACTTGAAAATATTTTCCAGCAATTACTTTTTGTCGATATAGTCGATACAAATTTTTTCTCCGAAACCGGAAAGGTTTATGACTTCCATTATATCGTACCTTGCTGACCTTAGTGGGACACCCATAATTAAACATTTTATCCTTGGCTGGCACAAAATCGCAAATTTTAAATGAGGTGCTTAATTTAAACTATATTTTGAATTTATCTGATAAACATTCCTAAAAATTTCTTAGTCAAAATGTGAATATTGAATAGATCCTGTTTCTTCAAACAGTCCATGTTTAAAGAAACAACGCGCACGTAAGAAACCTATACAGATGTCTTCAAACAGACCCTGTACTAGAAAAAATTTGTTTCTTAAAACAGGGTTTATATGAAGAAGTAGGATCTGTTTTAAGAAATATAGAAACAGCTAATATCTTAAAACAACGTGAAGTCAGAGATTTACATTTTTCTTCTTCATGCAGGCCCTGTTTTAAGAAATGATTTTTAAAAATAGGTACCCAATGTTTCTTAATACAGGCCCTGTTTGAAGAAATAGGGTATGTTTAAAACAACGTCATGAAATCAGAGATGGTAAGATAAAAACAATTCTACGGAGGTTGCATCGTTGCTTATTAGGTAACTGTCCAATACTACTAGGTACTAAAAAAAACTCCTGGTATAAAATATATACATTCCTCTAAAGGGTGTGCCTTACCCCTTGCTGTTGATGGTGATGATATGTGGGATGGGCGTTCTGCATCCGGAAGTCCGGGTCCGAGCGATATTTCCGGCTGTTTTTGTATTGATTTGTGGTCTCATTGTCGCTACTGTCGTACCCTGACGATCCTTCTCTGGGTCCTCTGCTGCTCATTTTTTGGTTTCTGTAATAAAATAAGAAACAATGAACGTTTTTGCCCATTTTTTGCATGTATATGATTTTGTTAGGGTCATTATGGTTTACTATTTTGAAAAAAATAATTCAGGAAGCATTCATAAATGAAGCAGCATTTATGCTTTTATTAAATTTTACAAAATCTTTTTTTTTAGAACCCTCTTTTTTTTTATAGGGTTTAGAAAAAATCTTTAAGAGAATTGATAGGTTTTTATAAATTTCGCAGTATTATTTACCACTAACATCTGTTCCTTCCTTTTGAAAAAGCTGACACCATTTTGATATTTTGCAATCAATACTATTAAATAATGACTATTGCAACACTTATAAAATACAAGTTAAGAATATTTTAATTTCGGCTTTTTAGTTATGTTCTTCAAAAAGGCATATAAAATGTGTAGGTCATATGTTGTATTAAACAGCAAAATTATGGGATTTATTTATTGATAACGTCTTTTTTCTTACAATATGGTTACATTCACTACACGATTTTTCAGTTCAATATCAAGTCCAAAACTGGAATCTTTTGTAGCGGCTATCTACCTACATCAACAACTTTGTATATCGTAGAATTCACCAGTTCAAAATCAGGATTTTCTATAGTGGTTTATTCTATTTAATTTTCCATTTCATTAGTGCTGTAAACTCCTGGGAACATGGCTTAGCAACAATACATTAATTACTCAAGAAGACGGGTGTCAGTTAGTCGCGTCAGATTATTAGTCATTGATCATTATTATATAGTTCAAGTTAAAGTTTGTAATTAAATAGAGTTTTAGTATTTGTGAGTGTTATTTCAACAAATCCCATGCGTCTTAGGCCGAAACCTGGGTCTAAAAGATAGACAACATTAGCTAATACATTTTCTAGGACAATGACATCTTCCATCGTCTTTGTCATGCTCTACTTGATAATATTTAGAATCTCTTTTTAGTACACTATCAAAAATGGGGAGGAATCCAAAATGTTAAATATGGGTAACTTAATTTTTGGGCTTCATAGTGTAATGACAAAAGCAAACAATGGCCGCTGGTGCGTGACTTTGGCATACGACCTAAAAGTGCCTATTAACTAACACCTTTCCGCGTACGTGACATAACATCTTGATGTTCGCGATTTGTTACATTGTAACGTTTTTCTTTCGTCAATGTTTGGTTAATTTTATCTTCTAGATTAACCTGTTTGGGCAACTCAATTTGAAAAGAAAACAATCGTATCTATGGTAATTTCATCTTTAAGAAAGAGATTTGAATCAGAAAATTAGGCTTTAGTTGTAAATGTTGGTGAAATTCTGTTGATTTCAAATTGTTTCCAAATAAGTGCATTTAGCCACCGTAAATAAGTAAACCCAATAAAGACTAACCTTGTTTGAGGCCTTGATGACGCATTTCTAATAAAATGCTGTGGGGTTCCCCGGCCGGACCTGGTGGACCCATTGTGGTTTGGAGGAAATACCCTGGGCAATCCAAATTTCAAATAGGTGTACATATTTGAACCGAGGGCCGATCTTCAATTAAAAAATACATCAATCAAAAATGTATTAAGCGCCTTTTGTAAAAATTATATCAACTTACTTAGGTCCGTATCTAGGATGGGATAAAATCGACTGTACAGTGGTGTCTCGCAACTGAAAGTTCCCATAAGGCAACGGACTTTTGTCTGTCGATCCCAGTGCACTGTCAGTAAAATCAGAATTTAAATTTTGCCTAAAAAAAATCAATAAATTTAACTAGGTACCTATTTTTTATACGATTTTTGAAATAGTCACATTTCCTTACTTCTATGTTGGTGAAAATTTTTAATTTGCGATAGCTGTTTTATAACATTTTATATTATTATCCTTTATGACAACTAATTTAATAGGTTTATAGGTGATGTAGGGATAATCACCTTTGGTAATGTGTTCAAAGTCAAGATAAACTGGACTACTTTTAATTTTGTCAACATGAAATACTCGTTAGAAGAAAGATTACAGATTGTGACCATGTATTACAGAAGTCCAGAAAACGCAAGAGAAACAAGAAGAAGATTTATTGCACATTTTCATAGAAATATATCCGTAAATACCATTTTAAGGGTAAAGAACCTATTTGTATTCAAAACCTAAAAACTAATATATCTCCATTAATAGGAATTTTATATTAAATAAGACACTTTAATATCAATCTAGGGCTCTACATGTAGAACTAATTTAAAACCTTTACAACATTAAATTTATTTGACCAAGAAGATATCTAGACCTCAAGAATTTATATAAATTAGAAATTAGTATATTAATACTAATAATATTACCTATAAATCGACCACGCGTGCAAATCTTCAGAAGCCGTCCCTGAAAAAGCTCTGGAATCAGGGTTTGATGGTACCGAGTATTTTCGTTCCATTTCAAAACCTTGCGAACCACCCCCTTGCGAGGGGGTGCGACTTCGGACCATTTTTTGATGGTAGGGCACTGTTAACTATTATCTGTCAAAAAAAGAAATAAGTTAAGCTTCAGGAAATGTTCAGAAAAAACTCAAACTACTTTATAGGCAGAAATTATGACCTCTTCTGTCTTAAAGTCAGTCAAAGTCAGATTATGGTTTAATATTTTCTAAAAGAAATATCTTTATCGACAAAGCTTTGTAGAAATTTTAAACAACAATACTATTACTATATTATAGTAAAATTTGAAATATTAGAATAAAAAATGCAAATAATTTTGACAGATTATCATTAAAATATTCATTTATGGTAAAAAGAGTTTTTTTTCAATAATATATTCTTAACAAATTCAAAAATATATTTGTTTCTTACGAGTTAACAATGTTTTGATTATATTTATAAATAACTGCTTATATGAAATGAATATAATATTAAGCTGCCTAAACGTACATAGTAAACAATAAAGCAAAAGAAAGTACACAATACAGATTTGCAAAACTTGACGTTTGACTGCAATCTGAATGTGTCTTGACAACTAACGCTTTACTACAATCAAGTCAGAAGAATGGGATGAATTATCCACAATGTATACATTACACCTTCAAGATTCAATGGAGTATTTATAGTAAAATATCTAAAAAATATATCATCTACCTAGTATAATAATATTCCATTCAATTCTGTTCTATTAGGGAACCAATTACTGTGAGTATATCGATAATTTGGTGAGGCAGTCTTGTCGAAATAATTTGTTTTAATCAGATGCAGAAGAGAAGTTTTATAGTATATATGTCTGACACTTAGAAAATGTGTGTATTTAAATAACTGATCGGTGGGAAATCTGATATCCAAACAATATATAGTTTTTATTATTCTTTTTTGGCCGACCTCCAATGGTCTCAATATATTCCCGTAGGCTACACGCATACATCCTATATCAGACATTCTTTTCATACATCCTATATCAATTTTTCAATACAATATTTACTATACATAGTACTGTTGTATCATTACCAAACATGGTAAATCTTCCATTTATAAAAATTGAAGCAAGGTCATTTATATAGATTAAAAATAGCAAAGGACCAAGAACTGAATCTTCAAGTACTCCATAATCAATTTTATTATTTTTTGATTTCTTACCATTTATAAAAAACTGCTTGAGATCTTTCAGATAAATATGATTCAAACCACTTTATTGATATACCTCTAAAGCCATAAAGTTCAAGCTTCTTTAATAATATGTCGTGGTTAACATAATAAAAAGCTTTAGATACATCACAAAATATTGCTGAGCCAAAATCTCATTCATTACGCTTAAAATAACGATATTCCAGAAATGAAAAGATAGCGTCATCAGTATTTTTATTTTATTCAAAGCATATTGGTTTGGATTTAAAATACTAGTTTTATTTAAAAAAGAGATCATTCTATTTTTAACAATATTTCAATAGTTTTAGAGAGTATTGGAAGTAAAGAAATTGGTCGAAAATTAGAAGCAGATTCATAATCACCTCCTTTATGAATTTTTATACAACAATATATTATAATGTGATACCTAAATATTTTATGTATTCCTATAAATAGAAGTACCTTCTCTGAAAATGGATATAAAATTGTCAATTAAAAACTATGCTATTCAGAAAAGATATGACTACAATCTTCTTTAAGTTGCAAATGTTGACTGTAATTAATACCCTTACTAAACTCAACAGAGGGTGTTTGTAATTTTTGGCACAAAATCAGTAATTCCGAAAACTCTTTAGTTAAAAGGAAATGTGACTATAGTTGTCCAACATTACTGAAAAATTGTTAGAAATTTTAAAATATAAATTCCAAAAAGCATCATAAATTATCACTAACTCTGGATAAGGTTTCTCATTTCATTTAAAATACCTAACTTAACTGTTATGTAATATACCCATTAACAAAACCCGTACGTCGATCTGTCACTGACCAAATTCATGCATTACACATGTCGACGAGCCATTACAACTAGCGGTAAGCTTCAGTAATAGCGATATGTTAAATAACTATCAAGATATAACCTCGAAACAATGGGATATACCGTAACAATTTAACAATAAGAGTTTTGGAATTTTATAAAGTGTGACGTGTGACCGCTGACTACGTTGCGTATGTACATTTTAATCAAGATGTACTGTACATTATACACATTACAGATCTGGTACAGGACTAATTAAACAGATGTACGATATATTGTTAAGGATAATTGATTGGGTTAACAGTATAGGTATATCTACCTCAAATATAAGTAGAACTAGTGGTCACTCATATACGGGGTGTTCTTTAATGATCCCTTTCTTGCAAGTTCGTCAGCTTTTTCGTTTCCTGCAATACCTTCATGTCCTGGTACCCATTGTCGTAATACTTTTCAGCTGTTTACGAAATATTAACACTTTAATGCTGGTATGCACCATTGGTATGTTTCTCGACATAGCAACGTTCTGAACTTAAGTCACAATCTTTCGACTATGACAATTTCTTATTTAAGTTCGAGACGTGAAAAAATGACAGTGAATGTTAATCAAATTTGAATTTTGCTCTGCTGATATTTCATCAAAATGCGCCTCGCCGAAGATGAGCGTATTGAAATTTTGATTATGTTGGGTTGGGGATATAAAAGTAGAAGTCATAGGGAAGTCCGTGATATGTTTAATGAAAAATACCCAAATCGCCCGCCTATTGGCCAATCAACAGTGTCTAGGGTACCAAGTAAGTGGAGAACTTCCCGTACTATTAAGTTAAAAGTGGTCGTCCTGGTATATCCAAGGAGGAAAAAATAAACATATTATTATCACTACCGAAAGATTCTCATAGCTCAAGCACACAACTTGGACGGGACTACGAGATACACTAAACCACCGTATCTAAATTTTTACAAAAAGAGAAGTTTCACCCATACAAACCAGTATTTGTACAAGAGTTATTGGACGATGATCCTGATAGGCGAGACCAATTTTGTAAAATAATGATTAAGCTAACAGGTAATAACGCAAGATTTGTCCAAAGAATTTGTTTTTCACATGAAGCTACGATTTGTTTAAATGGTCAGGTTAATAGACAAAACTACAGATACTGGGCACAGGAAAATCCTCACTGGTTCATAGAAAATCACACCCCGTATAATGAAAAGGTTAATGTTTGGGCGGGCATTGTTGAAAATAAGATAATCGGACCATTCTTCTTTGATAAGAGTCTCACTGGAGAAAGATATCTAAATTTCCTTCAAAATGATCTGGTTCCAGCTCTTGCCACTCTGTTTCCAGATGATAATGATCCTGATTTACCAAGTTTAACCTTATGGTTTCAACAGGATGGTGCTCCCTCGCATTATGCTGTTCATGTAAGGGAGTACTTAAATACAATTTTTCCGGGCGGTGGATAGGTAGACGGGGGTCAATAGGGTGACCACCCAGATCGCCTGATCTTTATCCACTGGACTTCTTTTTATGGGGCTACGTCAAAAATTTAGTGTATAAATCTAAACCCATCTCGGTAGATACACTGAAGGAGTCTATTCGACCAGTAATAAGAGAAATATCTCCACAAGTAGTACTAAATGTACAACAGGAATTTCTAGATCGATTGATCTACTGCAGAACAGTTGGTGGAGGACATTTTTAACATCCTATAAAATAGTTTCTTTTTATTTTTTGTTGTTTGTTTATTTTGTTTTAAAATTGTTAAAAATTTTTAAATTGTTTATATTTCGTAAACGGCTGAAGATAAGTATAGGGATAGGGCATTATTAATGAAAAATGTCTAGAATTGATTGTAGAATATAAAAATATAATAATATACAATATGTTTCATTAAAAATTAAAGTTGATACATGTAGCACTTTTATGATCTACCCTGTACAACATCTTTTTTAAAAAAAAAATGCATTTCAAAAAAATAAATTTGAGGGGTCCAAGCGATTTTTGATTAAGCAGGCGGTTTTCCATATAAAAGGCTGATCCGTTTCTTTATCATAACCCTGTATATGGATGCGCTTATTAAGATAAGTCCTCTTATTGTTTTTATACGCACACTCTAGGATGGCGTAGATTTCCGCTTGGAACACC
Source organism: Polydrusus tereticollis (assembly GCA_963920685.1). Lineage (NCBI taxonomy): Eukaryota > Metazoa > Arthropoda > Insecta > Coleoptera > Curculionidae > Polydrusus > Polydrusus tereticollis. The sequence continues at coordinate 143,972,090 of OY987328.1, forward strand.
GTGGGAGACTTATCCAGGTAGAAGTAAGCATCTCTCCTCGGTCTTACTCCGTGTATCCCTACTCCGGTACCCTTGGTATCGCATAGGAGTCCGTGTCCAGTTCTATGCCATCCAGGAAGTAGAACTTTATAGTCTGTATAGTCCCATTCTTGCCTTTCCCTTAATCAACAAATGAAGTGGAGGGAGGTCTAGGATGTTTTCTTGCGATTTCGTTGCCCCTATGATGCTTAAGTAGGCCCGTCTCTGTAGTCTTCCTAGCTTTGATATTGTGGTTTTCTGCACCAGAACAGTGCTGCATACGTGATTGCAGGTCTCACTACCCTAGTGTACAACCAATACACTAGCTTAAGTGAGAGTCCTCATGTTTTCCGTACATCCGTCTAATAACTGTCAAGGCTACTTCCGACTTCCGAATTGTTTTTTCCACGTGAAGGTGTTACAGATACAGTTCTTTTGAAGATAAGTTATTTACTAGCTTCTCCGATATTTATTATCGGAGACGCGAAAACAAACGCACCAAAAATAGATAAGCTTACCGTTCCCTTTATCAAAGCAATGACTTAATGGAACAATTTTTTAAAAATAATTTGAATTTCTAATTTACGCCAATCGGCAATCGTACAATTTTGTAAATGAGTTTCAATGTTCTCTTTTTACGGTTTATTTATAAAAAGAATTTCTGAAAACCCAAGTTTTTAGCGTTATCAAAAAACTTTAGAAAAATCACTTAATATTTAAAAAACAGTAGAACAATCATCAAAACTTTAAAAGATACCTTGTTAATAAACAACATTATAACAAACAATTATACTTAATTCATCTTTCTATATACTTTTAACTTGATTTTTCACATTCCTTGTTTAAGGTCATTAATTTAGGTGTTTTGACAAGTTACCGAAGTATAAAGACCCCGCGAATTCCTCTTTTGTTTCAAGATTCCCATAATTTCACGCTTTAAAATGTTAAGAAGCATCCAATAATTGTTTTTTGTGATTTTAAATCAAAATAGAAATAGTTGTGTAATTAAAAATTGGGATTCGCGCTTTGTAATTGCAGGTTTCTTGTCTATCTGACTGTTGATGTTTTCTCATGCAACATCAATGGTGTTCATTATATTACTTCAGAGTGGTGTACGAATACTTTTGATTTTAATTTAATGGTGTAGCTATAAATTAAAAATATTATTAATATAGGGGAGTAAAAAACTGCACTCACTTGAGCATTACATGAAAGATGCACACATTTAAATGTTGCGTGTCCTGCTTTTCCACTCCCATAAGCATCATAAACGTTATAAGCATATTTTATGTTCGATGCTCATCTACGTAATATTTAAATTTATTAGTTCTTGTACCAGTCGTACTCGAATATTTATTATTGTAATTATTATACCTTTCATTTCCCAGATTATACTTTTTTCATGTTACATCACGCAACTCTTAATTTTAGCATATTCCTAATGGTAATTATTTATGAAAATAAAAGTTTTTTTTTTTTTTTAATTAACAACTAACGTAAAACGCCTGGTATTCTCGTATGCATTATTAACTATACCAATATAAATATTGGGTAAACAAATTGGTTGTTTTTCAATTCTGGTTTCTTTTATTTCCAATTTTTTCTATGCAACAATTTATAGATCCTACGTCTTTATTAATATTATTATTCTAAAAGTACTAAAAAAGGACACCTATGTGATATTGCAAACTAATTACTGCCGTTCATTTTTTGTTGTTCCACTACCCAAGTAAATAAGAGGAGGAAGTCAAACATAATACTGCACTTTTTAGCGGCTCCTTAAAAAAGATATTGCGGAACAATATAATAAATTACTTGCCCATTTATTAATAAGTCATATCTATTCATAAAACATATAATTACATTAAATTTTAATGTGAACAAACAATACATATGCTTTTCATTTATGGCGTGGGCATATTAAAATAAATATACAGGGTGTCCTGCTGGCGAGGTACGATAATATGGAAGTTATAAACCTTACAGCTTCGGTGGAAGAAATGTATTAACTGACTTGACTAAGAGAAATTGTACCGTTTTAATAAAGGAAATAGGTGTGTGCAAGCTTGAATTTGTTTGTTTCCAATTTAATTAACTTGAGCTAGTTTCAAAGAGAACTTCACATTTGTTATAATTTACATTTTTGTTTTTGATGTTGCCTGTGCATCAACCTCCATTTTAAATAAAGTGCGAGAATAGACCAACACAAATTCCACAAAAGGCTGAACATTTTAATAATCAGCACTATTATTATTCTTAGTATCATTACTAAATTATGAAAACACAACTTTTACATTTCTTTACGTTTAACGGCAAACTCTATTTTTAAAAAATTAAAATAGATATTTGCAAAAAGCTCGAAAATGAATAAAGATATCGAACACTGGTTTGAGCCAATATGCAGCTATGCTTATGCTGTTTAAAACTCTCTAAGGGAAAAACTATATAGGCAAATAACAAAAGTCATAGAAGAGGACAAGCATTTACATTACTTTTTATGTGGCATTCACTTGTAACCATCAACACTTCTCATGCATAGAATGAAAATTGATCGCGACATGCAATGCAGAAAACCGATCATTTTTCTGGAATAAAGCAGTCTCCAAACAACATTGGGTGGCCGCCGTAGTATTGATCGAGGAATTAGACCAACTCTTAAGAGTTATGCCCAGTAGTAAAAAATGTGCAATCAATTTTATTAAGAAAATGCGAAAAACTGAATCTTGGGTAAACAGCGCCCTCTAAAAGACGAGATGTAAACTAGCGACCACAACCAAAGTCAAATTTTTATTCAGTTTGAAATCCTCTTTCAAACAAGCTGTAGTTGATTAAATTTGGATAAAGTATGTGAAAGATACAGCAGTTATAAAAATAATTGGTTCACAAGCTTCTCTCAACCTCAATACCGATGATATAGGAAAAAGTCTTACAAAGTTTGATTTTGAAATTTGAATTTTTAGTAGAATCGTAGCTATGACGTCCCCTGGCGATCATTTTGGAAACTTTGGAAACCATTTAGTTTCAATTTCCCTTGGTCAATTTACTAAATAAATTTTTCCCCAAAGCCGTAAGGTTAGTGGGACATCCTGTATAACAGATAAATCCTAGCTGTAAGTACCTGTCATGATTTTTTTCTATTTTGCAGCACTGTCCAATCAATTGTGTAAAGTATTAATTAGCGCGATTTTTCGATAAACATTGAGTGGTTTATTAATAACTTGGTTACGAAATTGTTAATGGGTAAATCATGTAAGGTGTAGCGTAAAAAACGATGATTTTCATTAGGGATTGTCATAAAATAAACACTTTTATTATGATGAGGCAGGAAAAATTCTTTATGGTGCTCTATGAGCGATGCGTGTGCGACAGAAGCGATTCACGTGGTCAAGAATCTTTGCAGATTTTACTCGTTGGGGATCAGGACCTGGGGAAAGTAATTCCAGAAGGTATGACGTTCTCCAGATGTAGGATTTCTTTAACAGGGTCGACGAGCACACAGTAGTGATTCATCGTGCATTTTTATTCTACCTACGAGTAATTTACAGCTTGACCATATAACCACAGATTGGAGGTGGGAGTAATCTGTGATATAACAAAGGAAATCGGGACTCCACCAAGCAAAAGGATTATCGCTTCGGGGAATAATTGGTAATGCATTGTACCCATTTATTTCTCTTTCAAAGAATGTCGTAAGGGATTCCCGTTCCTGCATTTGATTATCATTGCCCGAACTTGATCCTAAGTTTCCTTTTTTCTTGGTATCTTCTGTACTGTTGGCTTCTTGAGATAGAATTTCTTGGCTTTTACTTCTATTTGCTGCAGACTTTTCTTTTCGAATACTTTTTTGAAGCTTTTTCGTTTGTTCTTTTTTCATTGCTGTTTTCTTTATTCATTCTTTTTTCTCTTGAAAGTTGTTGTTCTTTTCCAGTAATTGATTTGATTTTTTGATATTTTTCTTTTAATTCAGCATTTAGGGTGGGAGTCAGTCTTTCGGCATTTTGTATGTGTGCCATGGCTAGGATCTTATGTGTGAATTTGTTATTATATTATTTGTTAATACGTCTGTCGGTCTGTGGTAGTTCGTAATTGTCTTGGCCATGTAGGTATTACTCAATCATTTCAATTTTCATTTAGTCATATAGTATTCTAACTGGTACGTGTCTTTGTACGTTTAGTGCGATTCTACATGTCCTGTTTTGTAGGATTTGTAGTTTTTTTAGTCTTATCTTGTTTGCTGTACACCATGATGATATTCCGTATGTTAGTACCGGTCTGATAATTGTCCTGTATATTGTCATTTTCGTTTTGTTTGTGATTTTGCTGTTCTTACAAATTACCGGGTACACTGCACCCAATTGTCTCTGTGCCTTTGCGACTCTTTCGTCAACGTTATCGTTCCAGGTAAGTTTCTTATCTAAGACAAGGCCAAGATATTTTACCTTGTTTGACCATATATACTTGGTTTATTTTTAAATGTAACCCTTGTTTAGATAGTCTTAGCCTAGCCTTCATGAAGAATATTGCCTGCGTTTTCTCTTCATTGAGCCTTAGTCTCCAGGCTTCAAGCCATTTTTGCAGCACAAGTACAGGGTTATCCAACCAAGACTAGACAAGGCGATTTTTTGACTTTTCCTGTACTTTTATAAAAAAACTGAAATAGCCATCTTAAGTCATTTTCTCCCGCGAATTCGAATATCTTCAGCAAAAAACAATTGAACATCAAACAAAAGTATTAGGGGTCACTTTGATATTGTTTTAAATGGGATGCCGTATTTTTAATGAGCTTATCCGATTTCTCATATAAATTTTGATCTAAAATGTTGGATTTTTAATTCAAAAACTCCTTTTTTCTTAAGTTTTAAATTCGGAAAATGTTCGTCTACCGTAAGATTAATACCTGATAGATGGATACCCGTTTCACCTGTTTACCCTTTAACCTGCTTTAAAGCGTCCGTCAGTTAGACAAAATAATCAAGTTTCAAATTTCTATATATTTTTCACGAATTAATTACAAATAATGAAATATTCTTTAGAAGAACGGCTAAATGTAATAAAATTATATTACAAAAGTGGAGAGAATGCTCGACAAACACAAAGAACATTTTTTGAGAGTTTCCAGAGACACATTTCAGTGGATACAATTCTCAGAATTAAGACCCTATTTGAAGAAAGTAAGACATTGAAAGATAAGCCAAGAAAGATGAAAAGACGGAATATAAGGGATCGAGCTATTGTTCAATATTTTACTATAAATCCGAAGAGTTCTATTCCGCAAGCGGTACGAGAAGTAAGGTATGGTCCAGGGCTCCGGAGAGTAAGCTATGGAACAGTTCACAGAACTTTAAAAAAATGTGGTCTAAAACCATATTGCATCCTTCCCGTTCAATACTTAACACAGCTTCAAAAAGAACTGCGATTTCGATTTGTTGCTTCAATGCTGATGAGAGAGCAAGTCGAAGATTATAATTTATATAATAAAATTCTATGGAGTGACGAAGCGTCATTTACAACATCGGGGGTATACCATCGGAAAAATACAAGATACTGGGCAGCAGTTAACCCTCATAGATATGAAATGATAAAGTTTCAAGGTTGGAGCTCACTTAATGTTTGGTGTGGGATGTTAGAAAATCGAATTATTGGACCACTATTTTATCGTGGCTCTTTAACAGGCCAAAGATACCTCCATTTTCTTCATAACGATATCGAGGATTTCTTGGAAAGGTTGCCATTGCAAGCCTACAACAATATCATTTGGCAGCAGGATGGTGCTCCGCCTCATGCAGTTCGAGAAGTGGTAACATACCTAAACGAGCGTTACAATCAGTGGATTGGCCGTAACGGAACAATTCATTGGCCACCAAATAGCCCCGATATCACGCCAATGGATACATTTTTATGGGGTCATTTAAAAAATGTAGTTTATCAACGACCCAACAGAAGTCTGGAGGACATTCAGCAAAAAATTATAAATGAAATTAATAGACTTAACCAGGACCAAAATATTGTAAGAGATTCTTTGGAGAGATTGAAAAGGGGGCATCGGTCATGTTTTCAAAATAATGGAGGACACATAGAACAATTATATTATTGAGATTAAAGTTATTCACTTTAGTTTATAGTTTTTTCTAATATGTCATACTTTTTTATACGTAAGCAATAATAGATTTGCAAAAACTACTAAATTTGTAATTAATTCGTGAAAAATATATAGAAATTTGAAAGTTGATAATTTTGTCTAACTGACGGACGCTTTAAAGCAGGTTAAAGGGTGAACAGGTGAAACGGGTATCCATCTATCAGGTATTAATCTTACGGTAGACGAACATTTTCCGAATTTAAAACTGAAGAAAAAAGGCGTTTTTGAATTAAAAATCCAACATTTTAGATCAAAATTTATATGAGAAATCGGATAAGCTCATTAAAAATACGGCATCCCATTTAAAAAAATATCTAAGTGACCCCTAGTACTTTTGTTTGATGTTCAATTGTTTTTTGCTGAAGATATTCGAATTCGCGGGAGAAAATGACTTAAGATGGCTATTTCAGTTTTTTTATAAAAGTACAGGAAAAGTCAAAAAATCGCCTTGTCTAGTCTTGGTTGGATAACCCTGTACATGCTGTTGCTAACTTTCGACCACTCTCCAGGGCACTCCTGAGGTGGCAGGTATATAATAGGTGTAAATATTATAAAGAATCGCCGCTAGGGGTGACCCCTGTGGGACCCCTACTTTGATTTTTCTGATTGTTGAAATTGTATGTTCAGATGATACTGCAAAAGTTCTATCCTCAAGGTATGATATAATTAGCCTGATAAGGTAATCAGGCATGCCCGCCCTTATAAATATTAGTACTAGTCCGTCGTGACAGACTTTGTCGAAAGCTTTAGAAACGTCAAAAAATACTGCTCCTGTTGACATATGACGATTAAATCCTCTTAGGATGTTGGAGGCGAGTCGTGTTGTCTGGCGCACCGTGCAATGAGCACCTCGAAAACCGAACAACTTTGGTTGTAATACGTCGTTGATTGATACAAAATCGGTTACCCGATTTAGTATCAATTTTTCGACAACTTTGCCTAAACCCGATAGCAGACTTATTGGTCTGTAGCTGGCAGCCAACGTCAGATCTTTCCCAGTTTTCGGAATTAATGCCACCTTGACCCTTTTCCAAGTGTCTGGAAAGCAACCTTTTTCGAGTGTAGCTTGGGCTATGTTTACCAGATCCATTGCTGTTTTCTTGGTTGATTCGATATGGATATCAATGAAAGGTCTTCGTCACTATCAGAGTCCTCACTCTCATTAACAAGTGGATCACTTCTGTTTCATTAATCTCATTAACTATTTTTATACAACACTTTCATATAAAGTGAACATTATTAGTTCGATTTTAGGCTAATAAAGTAGCTTATAACTCACACGTGGGTTATACTCATAACTCACTAGTGGGTTATGATTATAACTCACTTGTGAGTTGTGGTAAAATATGCATTCATATAAGGCTTTGTCATAACTGTCTCTTGACTTGTGGGGAATATTAAATGAACACCCAAGGTTCGCTTCTTTTTGAATTTCGGCTGAAGTTTCTTCCATATTTTGAAAAACTACCCTCGAGAATCGCAAAAATAATAATTTTATGGCAACAAAAATTACCTTAGCCTATTTTTACGTGTCAAATCTGTCATTCAAAAATATGTCAATTATAATGTAATACAGGGTTTTCCAGTTTACATTGAAACAATATAATTTTCTATTTTTTAATAATATCTATTAAGTGTTGGATAAAATTTTGTATGGCACTCGTGTGTTAAGTCATATAAGTCACTTGGGAATTAGCCCTCTCGGCCTAAGGCCTCAAGGGCTAACCATTTCCCAGCGTGACTTATATACCGGGTGTTGCATCGTCGAGCGGGACATAGGAAATCCCATGTAATTTTAAATGGGGTCAATTATTGGCTTCCCTAATTATTTTAGAGAAAAATTCTATTTAGGTTTATTAAAGAGCACTAAAACCCACATTCAAGAGAATAACTTTAGATATTTTTGATGAGCCCGTTTACGGGTTATCGCCGATTTCTTTTTAACTATTTCTCCTTTTTATGGCCCCGTATTTGCGGGCACCAGTCAAGGTAAAAGATGAGTGTCAAATAAAGTTGTCATTTTGAAATGTGTGCTTTATTGTTATAAAAACTCGTACATCGAAAATATTAAAGGTGTATTTATGAGTACAAATTAATCTGAATAAAACTAAAATAAAGTATCCAATTACAAGGTTAATTATGACATTTTACATGTTTTAATATTTTACTAATTAATAGGTAATTAATAATTCTTGCATCTCTTCTTTGTTCCTGCCTTTCTTCACATCGCAGTTATTTATTACAGTGCCTTTTGTCTCAAATTTCTTGATAGTCCTTTCGACTGTAGATTTTGCAGGTATCGGTCTATTCGGATACAGAGCAGCAAACATGTCTGACACATTTTGATAACTATTTCCTTGATAATACCATTTAATCATCAATATTTTTTTTTCAGAAGTGTAATTCATGGCTAATATTTTCGATGTACGAGTTTTTATAACAATAAAGCACACATTTCAAAATGACAACTTTATTTGACAGTCATCTTTTACCTTGACTGGTGCCCGCAAATACGGGGCCATAAAAAGGAGAAATAGTTAAAAAGAAATCGGCGATAACCCGTAAACGGGCTCATCAAAAATATCTAAAGTTATTCTTTTGAATGTGGGTTTTAGTGCTCTTTAATAAACCTAAATAGAATTTTTCTCTAAAATAATTAGGGAAGCCAATAATTGACCCCATTTAAAATTACATGGGATTTCCTATGTCCCGCTCGACGATGCAACACCCGGTATATAACATAACACACTTATACTATAAATAACTATTATTTTTTCCTTTAGTTGTTTAACCACAGCTTCACACTGATATGCTTTAAAAAATTTGGATTTAAAACGAGGAGCGGGAAATGTGGCTATTGTAAAATGCTCCTTTAAAAATATATCTTTGACTAAAATTTCGTTTATAATGTGAAAAGTGTGATCGATATATCGGTATCGGCAAAAAAATAATGTATCGGTCGAATCCTACATGTGACCTAGGTTGCCATTAAAAAAAAGTTCGGGTAGCTAGAGGTTATGGTTAGTTCAGGTTACAAACAATTTTCATTCAAATCTTTAACACAATGTATCTCAAAAATAAAGCAATTGAGGACCTATGTTCATATGACCTTTTAGTTTTAAAGTGAAGCAAGGTATAACACCCTTGGGTTTGGCTACATACATAATTAAGACCCTGTATAGAGGGCTTGGTTCGGAAAAGGTTATGGTTTACTCTCTTTGCTCACAGTTTAATCATAACTATTTAATTTAAAGCAAAAATCACACGCACATACCTTTTGTAATACTCTGTATAATACATACTTTTATTGGTTAAGGTTGGAATGTCGCTTACCGAAATAACCGAACTGAATGTCAACTTAAATATTCGTTTGTGACCATGTAGACAAAGTTTATACCAGCTAATTTAAAGGCGGTGAAGAACCCGACATTGTTTGTGTCATGTTTGTCAATTTCAAAAGGTGTGGTTTTAAGGTTAACATTAAGTAGGTATAGGTACGCCTGAATTCGATAAACATGTTTGGTTATTTTTTATTTTGTAACCTGTATGCCTGCATTATAAATAATATACTCTGTATATGTTCCTATAAAAATAAATCAGTTCTGGAATTAACTTTGAAAAAAGTGCATGGTAGGAAAAAAATGGTTTTTGAGTAGAGAACAAAGGTTAGTTCAAATGACTAACGTCGTAAACGTAATCGGTATATCAAACTTAATGAAAACAGGGACAAATTTTCCAATGTAATCATTAAAAACAAATGCTAAGAAATAAACTAAATACTATACACATTTTAATTCAATTTTTTTACATGACTCCTCGTTAAAAGTACTCACGGTAAAAGTGTTAAAACCAAAAGTAAAAGTCTAAAACACATTCCTAATAACGTAATTATCATCATTATTATATTATTACATTTACTTATATTTTAAGTGACTTTTCTAATCTAATAACTGTCAAGAAAAAGCGTGACAAAACGGAGATAGCAATCGACAGAAATATATTTACAAAACACTAATACACCTCTATATATTAATAACTCTTAATTAATATTTCAACAAACAAATGTTTGTCCCTTATCCTTTCCATCAGACCCAATCTCTGGACGCGTTTCGCTGTATAATATATACGCTCGATTACTATAGGATGTCGCCGTTGTGCTTCATTCCAATATTGGTTTCTTAATTAATACTTATACTGGAAACATCAGGCTAATTGGTGTCATTTGTAATTCGACCTTAAATCCTTAAAATTCGGGGACCATTCTAAATAATTGTCTATAAATATAAATAATAAGTATTTGAGCAATTCTAAATATGAGGTACAAATTATGCTTTATATATAATCCGGTATTACAAGGTTTTGGACTAGGTGGTAAGCGATATTCCGAGAAAGGCAAACAGACCACGAAACCGCCTGCATGTTTATAAGTTCAGGAAATCTTTGTTACAGTCTCGACACAAAATTCATATTCTCAGATTCATCAGTTTCAATAACTATAATATAATATACCACATAGAACCACCCCCAAATTTTGACAAATCTTGTACCTACATATTACAGTGCCAGATATTTTTCTTTTTAAATTTGGCATTAATAAATAACACAGAAATTTAAATATCGCAAGAAAGGGCTCGCTTCTTCCCTATACCCTTTTCAATAGCCATCCAGTATAAGAATGTTATTCTAAGAACGCCACATCAAAAACTGATTTATTAAAATTAAAATTCTACAAGACATCAACAAAAATATTAAAAATGCTTGTATTTGAATAAATGCAAATGCAATAAAAATTTTATTTCCTATAAATTAAGTTAATACGACTATTTTTTAATAACAAAAATTTATTTATACTAATTTTTGTAAAATCTTCTGATTCCTAAAGAGAGCGAAATAATTCTTTTTCAATTGAAAAGAGACGATAAGCGGCCATTTGTCCTTGGATTTCTGCAATATGTTTGAATGCGTTTTAAACACGAAGAGTGGTCTCTCAACTAAGGTACTTGTTGCTGGAATTGAAGATATTAAAACGAAAGGTTTGTAGACCCTGGAAAGATCATTATTAACGAAAATCTTTAACACAGATTCAATATTTAGTTTCTCAAATTATTGTTTGTGGTGATAAATAACCCCTAACTCATTGATCAATTTTTGTTTATTAAAGAAGTTCTTGTAAAAGCTAATTAAGGTATTTATTAAATTAACTGGAGCCTCTTATTCTCTTATTATTGGTATTCTTTAAATTTTGAAGGATCTGCTGAAAAAAGTAAACGGTATTCCAATAAGAGTTTTCTGATGTTTTTTGCTGCTATTTATTTAATCTGAATTTTTTGTGATGATATTCTTTGTTTGCTGCAACCTGCAGACCAGTGCAATTTTAAGCATGACGGTAGAATAACGTGTCTACATTGATAAAACAAATTTTGAAAATGAGTCTTCTGCTATTAACACATTTCGCAGAATTCATGATTATTTTGGCGTACATAATCGTCTCTCAGAAAAAACTATTTGCAATATAGTGCGCAAATTCGAAACCACCGGGTCTGGTAAAGATGTCAAATCACCAGAACATGCACTTCGAGGTCGTTTGGTTGCTAATGTTGAGGCCGTTCATGAGAGTGTGACCGATAATCTCCGAATTTCCAATGAACGACGTTTGCAAAAATTGGGCATTACTAAAACGACAACATGGTGAATTTTGCAAAAGGACTTGGCTCTTCATCCTTACAAGATTCAGCTAACACAGGAACTGAACTCAGGTGATCTTATGAAATCAAATGAAGGCAGTTGACGATCATTTATGCAATAAGATCATCTTCAGAAATGCAGCCCATTTTCATTAAGTGGGTACTTAAACAAGCAGAATTGTCACATTTGGGTCAGTGAAAATCCTACGGAAATCCATGAAAAGCCAATGCACTCTCAACTTGTCACAGTTTGGTCACAGAAAACTATATAGTTTGGTTTTTTGAGGTTTGGTGTAAATTTTGGTCTGAGCTATAATTGGACCATACTTCTTTGATAGGGAAGACGCGAAGACGGACAAGACGGACAAGCACTACGGTAGATGGAGAGCGTTACCGAAAGATGATAAGCAACCTTTTATGGCATGAAATAATGAATATGGACTTAAACAGTATGTGGTTCGAGGTTCGTTATGTCATACAGCAAGAGAAACGGGATTTATTGCGTACACAGTTTGAAGGGAGAACTCTTTCACGGCAATAATTGGCCGCCTAGATCATGCGACCTAACGTCGCTGGATTATTCTTTGTGGGGTTATGTTAAAAGTCAAGCGTATATTAGGCAACGCGCATAACTCGCGAGATAAGTGCTTAGCTGTCTTGGGAAATTTCTGCAAAATATTAGTGTCCTGTCCTGTCAGAGGAGTCACAGTAATCAATCATATTAGTTCAGGTTAGTTATTGTCCTGAAAAGTTTAACTTCTTGTTCTTAAACTTTTGTTTTATTTAATAACAACATCCGGAAACTCTTATTAAGATACATTTTATAATAATTGTGACATATCTGCGAATTTTACTTGTATTTGTGTTACGATTTTATCTATTATTTCGTAAAATAAGATTCTTAAGGATGCTTTTTCATCGCCTTTAATCGTGTCAGACAATTTAAAACCCATACCTACATTATTTTTTCTCATTGCAAGCAACACATAGCCGACAAAATAAACCTTGTTTAAAATAACTCCCACATAACCACTTATGACTATCGTAAGTATTAAATGATATCGATAGTATTAAATGACCGCGAAAAATTATGTCCCTGCTTATGATCACGTTTTAAAATATTAAGGGATGGTGTAGGGCGACCATTATTTATTATATCTCTCCGGTCATCATCTTTAAGTCTATAAAATGGCGTTTCATGTAAAGAACAAATTATATCATGAACAGGATTATCCATCTTATAAAATAAAAATGATATAACAAAACAATAGAAATTGTTTTTTGTACTTATCTGTTTATAATCGATAAAATCTAGTTCTATTTAACTATTTATACTATTTAATAATTAAACAACCCTAAAAGAGTCGACCGGTAATAAGTTGAGAGCACTGTCCACACTACATTGCTTTTTCAACATATCATTATGTAAAATCCTCACAAATAATGCATTTAATAGAAATTTTGAAATGAACAGCCATTCTACCGATAAAAAAAAATTAGAAAAAATGAAATCCATTCACCGAAGTGAAAAGGAGACAAGAACATGCAAGTGAACCAATCAAAATCAAACTGCAAGTAAGTAATTTAGATTTAGATACCAAGTTCAATCGAACAACCTGTATTGGCACATAATCGACATTTTTAAGTAGAAATCTGGGTTATCGACTGACGACCTTTAAGCGTATATTTAGCAGACGCTTCCTTAGCTGTATATTTTACTATAAGCGACTAGCGTTAAGACATTCACTGCTATGGAATGGATTTTTACGCTTATTATACGGAAAAATTATCGCAATTTGGTGAAGTATGTATTGTTTCCCGCGTCAGTGTTGAAAAAGTTTCAGCAATACTGCCAGTGTGGAAAAAACTCTCAGTAATGTTGTCAGTACTAATGCGGAAAAATGTACCTTTCAGCAGGCATTTAAGTGCTCGTAGAAAGTATAGTGATTGATTTTTCACCACTGACAATCGTGGTGAAAGGTTATTCAATAATATCGCGGGAAACAATACATTAACAATAATATATTCACCCTACGCAGCCCACGCTAGTAGAAAGAATATTGTACTTAACACGTGCGAAAAGTGTACTTTCCGCATTCGACAGCTGACTGAACTCGCGTGGGGGAAAGTATTACTTTCGGCCCTTTTTGGGTAAATGGCATAAGGTCTAAACAAGTACTGTTTAGAATATTTTAGGTTAATAAATTCACTCCTACAATAAAATGTCCATTTGACATTTGCATTTTTATCACTTTGACATCCTTTTTTATCGCGATAAAACCCTCTCCAGTAAAAATTAAATGGTAAAACCTCTCCAGCTCAAAATCGAGTAGCTTTTCTTTTTCATTACTCGGCAACCTGACATATTGTTACAAATTAATTTGATGCTGTCAAACATTTTTTTAGTGAAGTTTTATTATTTTTGTGAAAGCGTTTCGAAATAGACATATTTCGATATTGATTAGAATTTCGAAATTAGACTCTTTTAGGCACTAGTGTCTAAATGTGACAGTTTTAGGCACTAGTGCCTAAAAGTAAAAATGAAACATTAAAATCAATGACAATATCTATTTATTTAATTTTATTATATATTATGTTAAATGTACAATTATGTAAACTGTTGAACTGAATTCTAGAGGCATCTAGCTTCTCTTCTTTGAGAGCAATGTAATTATTAGTAGTCGGAATGGATAAACTGCTAGTACTGACAATGCTAACTTCTAAACTTCTGCTTTTGAGTGAACTTCTTTTATTTTTGTATTTGGCGTATCTTTCTGCCCTATGATTCTTTTTGCTATTTCGTTTTTCTGTTCAATGGAATTTTCTGTAGTAATATATTAAGGGATAGGGAAATTATCGAAAATCATTCCGAAGATTTTTTGTCGTGGAAATCGCTCGAGGGCTTGCCCGAGAGCGATTTCCTAATGGCAAAAAATCTGAGAATGATTTTCTGATTATTTCCCAATCCCGAAATGTATTTTGAAGATTATTTACCAAATAAAAAACTAACGATTTCTGACGGGTGAGATTTTCACTTTTGATAAGGGTGATTTCACCGGAGAGCGGGAGATTATCGCTGGATTTCTGACGGGTGAGATTTTCACTTTTGACAAGTGTGATTTTCACCGGAGAGCGGGAGATTATCGCTGAATAATCAGGTGAAAATCAACACGCTTTTATAATGGATGAGGTAAATAATCTATATAACTCTCGGCTACTGAACTTGATCGCCAACCTCCATGACGCTTTAAAAGTGTCATGCCCGCTCCAGAATCTGCCAACATTGTTGCAGAGCTGCGCCGGAAGCAATGGCCAGTGTATTCATTGGTGTTGGGGAGTCCAAGGAATTCTGCTATTTTTTTTTGGCATACCTCCAATTGTATTAATTCCAACTGGCAGGGTACAGCATTTACCACTTCGATATGTCAAGAAAAATCGCTGATGTGTCGTATTCAGTGGACGAAGTTTTGCGTACTTACGAAATAGATCTAAAAAATTGATGCCATCTATTGATCCCTCAGTAATCGTAAACATTCTTGGAACATGAGTTTTTGTGTTCGGAATTTTGACACTGATAAACGACTGACAATCTTTGATGGCATCTAATTTCAAAAATGTGATTTCTTCCCTCCTACATGCTCCAAATACTCCAACGATTAAAACAACTTTGGCTAACAGGAATTCTTTATCATCAGCTTGTTTTATAAAGCGTTCTATTTCCAGCTTTGTAAATATTTTTGATTTCTTTGGCTGATATCCGGTAGCTTTCCTTTTTAAAAATGCAATAAGGTTTGTAAATTTGCAAATATCTACGTTTTTGTTCAGATAAATCATGGTGCGGAGCATCGAATATTTGCTCCACAAAGTTGACGGCCTTAAGGTGGTGGATAGCTTGAGGAAATAAGCTGGATTTATAAACTCGAAAAGTTGGTGAGGTTGAAGTTATGGTCAAGTTGTGAGGTTAGATATTCCGAATTCCGAGCATAAAAATTGATTATCTCGAACTACCCGGGAAGTTTTTGAACCTTACATGAGCTTTACATGAACAACATGAACGAGTGTATAAATAGAACTGAGTGTTCCCTTTAGTTTAAATTGAACTCCTATTTCCAACACCAGCTGAACCTCAACCTCGCCAACTTTTCGAGTTTATAAATCCAGCTTTAGGCTAGTAATACCTTTTCTGTAAAGCTCTCAATATGTTTTTCTTTGGCCCAGGTTTCAAAGTTGTCCTAGGTTTTTTCGTATAAATGTTTCGATTTTTCGGGTACTAACGTGGATAGCGCAGCTTCAGCAGCTTGTTCAATATCCAAAGACTCGTCAATATCACTCATTTGAAGTAATTTTTTCGAAAAACTTTGCGGGAAAAAAGGCAAAACGCGACGTTCGAACTTGACAATACACTTGACATTAAATAATGCATAAACAATGCCTTAGAAACAGATTGCCTGCCTACTTTTCAAAATGTTTAAAAATAGTAATAAAAGCTTAATTTATCAAATTCTCCGCTTTCACAAAAATCTTGTATATAATTCGTTACGAAACGATGTCTTTTAGCGACTAGACGTGTTGTCCAACTCTTTGCCTCGTTGGACAATTTTCACGTCGCGTGCCTAAAAGACACTAATTTCGCAACTTATTTTATAAATAGCTATTTTAGTATCTATTCATGCCAGAATTCGTGAATTTCTCTAGCTAAAAATCACTCGATCTTTTTTTTAAGGTCGGATAAATCTTTTATTTTTTAAACTCAAACTAGATCACTTTTTAGCAATTTAAACTCGAACAAACGGTAATTTCGTTTGTTCTCGTTAAATTTCTAAGCAATCTAGTTTTCGTAAAAAATAAAAGTTTATCCAATAAAAAAAAGGTCTTGTGGTTTTACGTATGATAAATTAATTTCCTTACCACATAAACTTACACGACAATACCTTGACTTAGGCTACTAAAGACCGCACGTAAGACCAACTAAACTACACGAGGAGTGACTGTGCAAAAGTCGATAATCCCATTTTTTAACTTTTTTCATACTTCATAACTTTATCTACGTTTTGGTATACCGAAATTAAACAAACATCTTTAAATCCAATTTAAATTTACAACCTAAAATTCGTCGGCCGTTCAAAAATTGGTATATCCTAGGGCTGGTTGAGCAAAAGTCGACATTTCCAGGTGAGAATAAGCAAAATTCAATAAATCATTTTTATTTTACTTTTCTTCGACCGAAGACGGTGACACTGTTGGTTATTTTATTAGGTTAAGTTCCACGTCGTCTCTTCATTCATGTATAGATTTCAGACTTGTTAAGTTCTTGGCAATAAGAACTGTTAAATATGAATTACATTGATGCTGATATATCTGTGTATAAGATGGTAATAGTGGATCCAGAACGAAAGTACCGACACCGTCTAAAAGAAAGTCAAAAAAAGAAAAAAGGTAAGGAAGTCATTTATTTAGGCTATATTATAAATATTTAAAATGCTTCTGTAATTAATTTACAACCTTGCACAAAAGTAACATCGTTTTCTTGTTAATTTTGCAGGTACGATGACAATGATCCACATCTTAAGAAATGTGTTAGGTCATGCAGGTATAATGGAAAAGGCTGTATTTGCACTAAAATATCATTGGTTGATATTAAACATTTACATATGAGACATTGGACAAGTCTGACCAAGGCATCAAAATAAGTTACAAAATAACCCTAGAACCTATGGAGCAAAAACGAAGTTTGAAGGAAAACCCAAGAAGTTCTTTATATCATGTATGTCCAAAGGGATCTACAAGACCCGCTAGAGGCTAAAATATAAAATTATAGTTCATAAGAAACGCGCAAATACTTTCTACGAACTGATGAGGGAAGAAGTATCAGAATCGGTGTCTTCTTGTTTCGATGCGCAACAAGTACAGCCTTTGTCCCGTACTCCGATTAATGACACTTTCTATGTGCAGCAGATAATTGTGTGGATTTACAGTCTAGAAACCCTGTATTTTATACGTGTACCGAAGATTTTATTTTGGCTCATCTGAACTCTTTGGATTTAAAGGGAACAAAAATCCTTCAACTGTTCCGTGAGGGTTGCGTGGACCAAAATAAAAATTCCTACGTTGTCCATGCACTGTATTATTGACTAAAATCGCCGGAAACTTTGCAAAAAATGCGACTCAAGGGACACAGTTTATTACCAGTCGATAGGGTCTTCAGCAGGGTCCAAACTAAGAATTCATCCTACAATCAGGAAAAAGAGGGATATGAAGAAATTTATTCAAGATTTGGCGATGTAAAAACTCTACGACGTTAAAAAACCAATTGATACTTTGAAAAGTTGGATGGAATTTTAGATATAAAAAAAATACTAGCCAGGTTCTCAAATTTCCTATTTCCATTACTTGCTTTCAGAATTACTAGAAACCCCTAAAACCCTATTAAAAAAAGAATCCGAATTAACGCTGGAGGTGATAGAACTTGGGCGTCCTGTTAAGGATAAGAGGAAGAAATCTTAAAAAAAATTGTTGCAACAAGAATATGGTGAATGATGGGAAGATGAAGAAGACTTAGTATGGTACAAAGGCATTTTATGTGAGAGAAGATGGAAATACAGATAATTCTATGGGTTTAGTTCCCTAATAATTTTTTCTCCTACCTACGACTTTTGCAGAGGTGGCTCAGGCAATATTATAAATTATTGTTTTAAGCATGACCTTTTTCCTGATATACTAAAGCTGGCTAAGGTGGTGCCCATTTATAAAAAGGGCAATCGTGATGACATTGTAAATTATAGACCAGTATCGCTGTTGTAAGTTTTTTCCCAAATTTTTGAAAGGCTATGTTAGGCTGTTGGAAAGAACAACTTATTCTACCTTAGGCAACATGGTTTTCTTCCAAAGCGCTTAACTACAACGGCAACTTTTCAATATCTACACTATATAATTGTGCAAGTATACAAAGGAATGATAGTGTCTGGTTTGTATTTTGACCTTAGTAAGGCTTTCGACTTGATAGACCATGGCATGCTAATGCAAAAATTAGAGTGTTATGGTATACGTGGTGTACCCTGCTAGTTTAAAAAATCATAATTGACAAATAGAAAGATGACTGTGTGTCGGTTCTGGTCAGAGATCAACTTATTCTGATATTATCGCGATAAACTGAAAGATCCACAACACAGATCGCACCCGGTGCCAGTGTGCTTAAATGGTGTTTATCTAATAATCTTATTTTAAATACTAACTAAACCTCTTTAATGATCTTTCTAGACAACAACTTTGAGTCTCTATATGTTCCTATTGATGGTAAAAGTATAGAACAAAATCAAGCTGTTAAATTTCTGAGAGTCACATTGGATGATGGTCCACAGTGGGATAAACACTGTTGTAAGTAGTATAAGTAGGGCAGTGTACGCCATTCGTTTTTTGCGTCATCAGGTTTGTCTCAATGTAATAAGAATTTTTTATAATGGCTACTGTGACAATAAAGTAGGCCTTCACGTTTAGTAATAATTGTATTTTTATGTTTAGTTTATGATAGGTGAAAAAAATCTTCATGTATGCGTTTTTTTATCATTTCCTCAAAACCAGATATTATGGATGTATCGACTTTTGTATAGTCGCTCTTCGAACGCACTGCAAACCCGCCTTACGAGTGCATTCAATAATATAATTGCATCAATTGTCCTAATGCAATTATTCTGTCGAATAGTGAAATAGTTGAGATAGATACGGTAACAATACCAAATTTTACGCAACATAAGCGGATAAACCAATGCACTTTCTAAAACAACAAATTAAATTGGGAAGGTTATTTTTTTTAGTATCTCTTTGTTCGAATTTTAACTAAAAGGATCGGAATCTATATTAATCATGTAGTACCGTTGACTGGCAAAATTGAATTGTTATTTGTGGTGTACGATTACTATGGTTGCTGCGGATGGTAAACAAATAGTACCCACATCAAAAACAATTAAAACTATTGCTTGATACATTTTCTTTGATATAAAATTCTTTATTCCGAAGTTCTCACATAAAATTAGTTAACAGACCGGTCCACAAAAGAAAACAGTTACACAAAGTACACGCGTATTATTTCCTAAATGGTTTTCTGGTTATTGGGCAATATTGTAAGAAAACGAAGTTTAATTGAATAACCCAAAGCCCACATTCTTTAGCGGCCACAAAGAAATTTACAAGAGAGAATTTCTATGATAAATGATCAGGTATGAGTAATTTTTTATATGGGGTGTTCGCTAATTAATGGTGCACAACCAAATCACAGATTCCTTATAAATTTGGTGAAATGTTTATTAGAAAATGAAATGAAAAAAAAGACCAATTCGATTGAGGCTGCAAATTCTCGTCCAATGAATATGTTAACTGCTATTGAAAAAATATTGGAAAATATTGTCTATAATTTAATATGTTGAAAATAAAATAAACTGTTGACAGAAAAGCAATCAGGCTTTCGCAAGGGGCATAGTTGTGAAACGGCAATTCAGTGTAATTTGAATGAATGGAAACACGGGGTTAACAGTGGATATAGTATGATTGCAGTTTTTCTTGACTTGCAGAGAGCTCTTGAGACAATTGATACTGATATATTATTATTTAAACTTAAATGTATGGGTTTTAAAAGTACGGTACATGGGTGGCTTCAAAACTATCCTCAAGACAGGAAACAGAGAGTCTATATGAATGGAAAGATACTCGCATGAAACTTTAAATGAGCACAGCGTACCACAAGGAAGTATTTTGGGACCCCTACTGTTTATTCTTTACATTACATGGTTCGGATTGTAAGCACAGTTAATATGCACTTGCTTGCGGATGATACGTTGGTATATTTTTTATCAAGGGATATGAAACTTATGGTTGATACTATTAATATCGCTTTGGACAGTATTTACAGGTAAACTTGCAAGAATTTATTGAAAATTAACGGGTCAAGAACTAAATTTATTATAATAGGGACTGATAAGGTCGGGAGTGAATTTACTTCCAGCAATTATACTTTAAGTATGGGAGATTGTAAAATTGAACGGGTTCAAAGAATGATATATTTGGGGTAATTGTGGATTAGAAATTAAATTTTAAGGATCATGCCAATTATCTCTAATATTAGTTACTACGTGAATTATTTGGCCAGATGCTCTTCGTATTTATCAATGTGGTCGCAACTATGATTGCTTTCAACATATTGATTTTGCCACATTTTAATTTTTGTTCCTCGATTGTTTACTTATTAAATCAAAATGAAATATAGGTTACAGAAACTTCAGAATAGCAAGGAGACTAATTCTTTCTTGCAATAAGTATACCTCTGTCAAATTAATGTTGGAATGTTTACAGTAGTTTCCCGTTCTAGAGCACGTTAAATATAATGTACTGGTATTTACTTTTAATTATAAAGATTGGTCTTGCACCCTCATACCTCGCAAATAAGTTATTATATAATAATGAAGTTCATGGATACAGTAGCAGGCAACAGAATCACTTTTTCATTCCTCCAAGAAATAAAAGCTTTGGGCAAAATTCGGTTTTTCGTAGGAGACTCGACACATTTAATAAAATACCTAATGATATTAAAAACGCCACATCTGTTTTTATTTTTAAGAAACAGTTAAAGTCATATTTATTATCACAACAGTGGATCAATGAAGTGTTCTAATTTCAGAATTTCCGATGTATATTGTATATATGCATATTCTAATCATATAAGTAAGTGGAAAATGGGAAGCTCTATGTTTTTATTTATATTTTCATTATTCTTGTATAAGGTTATTATTTCCTTTGTTTGTTATTTATACGAGCAAATTTTATCACACAATTTATAATTTGTTTGTTATGGTTACTTTGTTTTGTTCTTGCTATTATTTTAATTAGTGTTTGAATTTTTTGTAAAACCTATACATATTTATTATTTTTGTAAGCTTTTAAAAAAATCACAGCTTTTTAGAGTTAGGTTCAAGTGCTATGTCTAAATGGTCCATGTAAAATTTAGTGCAACTTTGTAACTAGCATTTTTAGCTAAATGTAGGATTTAATAATAATAATATGTAAAAATAATAATACCTATTTAACCCACATTTTCGTTTTGAATAAAAAATATTACTTCTTTTTATCTTTATTACGGAAAAAAGGTATTATAGATGTCGCTACGAGCCACCTTTTTCGAGATATTTACATTTAAATTGCTCAATGTGTTTCTAATATAATAATGAAAAACTCATGTTATTCCGTTACCTTACAAATTAGGATCTATTATAGATGATTGAGAATAATACAGACAAAAAGTAAAGTTGATCTTTTAAATTTCTAATTGTGTTTAAAACCAAAAATCTCTACAAAAGGAGACAGCTTTATTAACAAAAATAATTTTAGTTAAACATATCTCATTTCATCACAAAGATATCAGGAAAAATAAATAGAAAAATATGTCTATTTTTAGCAATAAATGTTCAAGATAGGTCGGTCTAGGGAAGGGTAAAAAACATCGATGGCCCACTGGAATAAAAGCACCTTGGGGAAAAGGTAAAAGATTAATAATTACTCGCATTGGTAGTAACGCCGCTGTTACAATACCTTCATTCACCAAACTCGTCTTTCTATTGTATGCTAATTAGGGTGACCCTAATTTGGAACCGATTCGGGGTGTGTAGGTCTGAAATATGGAATTTTTAAAAACTGTCATTGCAATTCACTAAAATTTACAATGCAACCTTTAAGTTGTCCACCCTGATTAATCAGTGTCAGTAATCTTGTTCGTAATTGTACAAGATTTCCCCTGCTAGTTTTTTTTGAGTTTCCTCTGTCGGCCTGTCCTATTTTAAAATTTACAAGTGACAGTGAAGTGTTGAACCGTAGTTGGAACGTCATACGGATTACAAAATACGAATAATACGTATTATTATAGGTATGTTCCAAAAATCAGTCTCTGGAGGAGTTGTCTTGCAAAAATAGGAAGAAAAGGGGTTTAAAGTTTGCTTCAAAAATTGGTATTTGATTACTTTAATTTAAAAATCTATTCAAGGCGACCAAATTTACCAGTAGGTTTTTTAACAGTGAGATTGGCACCATAATAGTTGACTACATTGATTAGCTAGTATAGGAACTAAAAATTTTCGCAGATTCACGCACAGAGTCGTATTATAGCGGACGCAAAGTCAAAGTCAAAATATTCTTTATTGTCTGAAAGAAATATCTTTATCGACAAAGCTTTTAGAAATTTTAATCAACAATAAAATATAGTAGAGTAAAATTTGCAATATCAGAATAAAAGATGCAAATAATTATGACGGATTATCATCGAAATATTCATTTATGGTATAATAAGCTTTTTTTAATAATACATTTTTAACAGTTTCCTGAATCATTTTAAAGTTTTAAATATTTTTAATATAAACTGAAAGATAATTAATAGTTACTTATGATATAAGTGTTAAAAGTACATTTTTAAGGCACATTTGAAAGTTCAAATTCAAATTAAAACTAAATTTTTAGAATGTTTAATAAATTGGAAGCAGTTTTAAATAGCATCGTATAAAAAAGTATCGACAATATTCGACAATTAACCTGAACTAACCTAATAACCGTTGTTTATGGGAAATTTGAAGCATCCTTCCAGTTTCTTAAAACTTTTTTTTTTCAAGATTCGATATTTCATTTTTAACAGTAGTGCTTTAAAGTGACATTTTTAAGGCTATTGGGGATGTTAAAAATTTCATTTTTAACACGTTTGTAGAAGAAAATAATTTAAGAATCATAAATTATAGATTACTTTACTGACTTGGCATCTTTTTCTTACACCTAATACTTTAAAAGCTATGTCCATTTCATGTGATTTATCTTTTGCATATTATGGTCTTAGAGAGAGCATTAAATTTTATAATGTTATAAAACAACGTAGAGTGATGCCACTGCACATTATATTGTGCGATAGTTTTTGTATTTGTACAGAAAAATGTTTTTTAAAATAAATGTGAGTAAAATCTTAATTAGGAAAAAAACATCAATATTCCCCGACATCGTTATGTATCATGCATATGTGTACGGTCATTAGTATTTTCGAAACAACCACATAGCAAAAGCTGCTGTTAATTTAGCACTTCAGGCACGTTGAAGCAGTTCATGTGATTCACTGGCATGTTTAAATTTGCGAAGAACATCACAGTCGTGATATAGCTAAATTGGTTTTTATTATAGCTATTAAACATTACGCTTAAGGTCTGTTAGCACAACTAAAACCTAAATGCACTCGATGTAATTCAAAAAGACAACTTACGATCGTATAGTACAATCACTAGACTGGTTATGATACAAGCTAATCTGAAAAGGAAAAGCAAAATGGTTTGGGACGTGCTGCCACAGATTTTTCAAGTATGTTGCTAATATTATTGAGATTTAATGGAAAGTCGATACCTTATAATCCGGTATTGATGCAACACCATGTAATATCAGATACTGATGAGTGAATATTAGCCCTTTTTTGAATATATATCGATTCTGCAGTCCAAGGTCACATAAATCAACTTGATGGCATGATAGCCATAGCTTCTTCTGCAGGTGTCGAAAGACTGTTTTTTCTATTTTGGACTAGTGCATTTTGATTTACCGATTAAGTGTAGAAAAAGCAGGAAAATTAACATTTTTAATCAAAATACGTATACCTAAATCATAGATATTTCCTTTGCAGAAAATGTGTGTTTGATGGTTTGATTCTTAAGTATGTTATTTGAGCTATTTTTATATTCTAGTTTTCTGCAGAAGAAAACAAATGCGTCTTTGACTAGATGTAGTGTGGTATTATTAAATATAAAGATATTTGGATTTTACGACTTTTATATTTTTGAAATCAGAAAAAGGTGCTTATAACAAAGATCTTACAGAGGCAATAGAGGCATGATAATATATTAATTACACAGGACACACTGATTGATGTCTAATCAAATATACAGGGTACAACGATTGATGACAAGACTCCTAATGGGCTCAGAATAGATCGACACCCCGTATATTTGGAGTTAAAAACTTAAGATTTACTATATTTCCACCTAAATAATGATTAACAATATGTAGAACAAAAAAAAACGAATAAATAATACTCACATTTCGTTTTTATAAAACAAGAACAAATTATTTCATTTATTGGTGTTCTAGTTTAATAGATTAAACAATTTAGAATACATGTATATTTTCACCTTTTTGCTGCCGACAACATCTTGAATATATTTACCAATTAAAAGTGAAAATGTAGGTACATCCGTTAATAATTGGTAACTATCTAGGCACCCAAGCAATGTCATTCCAAACAAGAAGCGAAGAAGCGTATTCTTCAGGACTAAATTAAATGGTTTTCAATGTACTAACATTTAAAGAACGGATAAACCTGTATACATTTTTAAGGTTTTATGGGATAAATCATTTTTAAGCTGAAAAAATAAAGAAATCCAATTTGAAACGCTACAAAGATTGCGGGTTGTTTAAGAAGGCCTTGAAGAGGTTAGTGACTGGGTGCAGACAAGGCTTACAGTCATCGGGTTTAACATAAAGCCAAGAAATGTTCAGGCATTCGCAAGTACACAACAATAACGAATATTTTATTGAGGGAAAATTACTCAGTAACTTGAATAAAGTTAAGATCTAGTTTAGGTTTGTTCAGAGACAGAGAGAGAGAAAGAGAGAAGCCAAGACAAACTCAAACATGCGATTTTCTAGAAGACATGGGCATTAAATTAGACAAAAATGTTTAGAATTTGTATTAAAATACTTTTAGGTTTAAATTGTGTTTCACACATAAAAACTGCAACGAATATGGTCTAGTTTCTATATCTATAGGCAACAAAGGTCAGTGGTTACTACCAATTACATTCCTTTGTAGTTTTATTCGTCAGATCAAAGATATTTGATTGCAATTATTGCTCTTGATATCTCTAAAGGCAAAAAACATTCTTAACACAGAAATCACACCGATAATATGACGAAGTCGATAATTCAATTTATTGTTAACAAGATTGCGTAAATAATGCTTTTCCCAACCTTGAGAAGCCTAAATACGAAATCCATATTTACTTATAAATTATGAATAATTTGAAATTGTAAATATTATACCTTTCATTATGTAATCGGGGTCGTTTTGAAAATAAAATAAGAAACTATTATTTAATGTATTAATTATTTACAAACATATACACACTATACACAAAATGTAAGTATAATATATCACAAGGTTTATTGCTCCCATGTTAACAATCAATACATAATATTTATAAGGTAATTATTATGTATTATAAGCAATATGATTAGCCAATGTGATTTAATATTAAAATAATTCTGTGTATGAAGATTTTTTCTCGAATGGGTTTCTTTCCTAATCGCCTGTTGTCTTTCCAAACTTTTATTTCGTTTCATTGAGTTGTCGTCGGTTTTTCATTACAAATATTGGGTATATACAGGGCGTATATTAATTTATGAACACATACAAGCAACAAAATTATAAACGAAAATTAAAAGATAAGTAAAATTAAGTAGACAGTTACGAAAACCTATTCCCACTAAATATATATAATATGAAACTGTTTTTAATTAAAGACCTAACTGAATCATCAATCATGTGTCTGATTACATAAAATTAGACCATTATGTGTTTCCGCCTTTTTAGGCTCTACCGCTCTACTTGTAGCAAAATCAGAACCTCTGATAAACTTCTCGGGTTAAATATGTGTGAACATTTTTATCTGTTTTGCAGTCTTAAATTACTTTTAACGGATTGAAGTCGGGCTTACCCAACTTAATAACAACAACATCATCATTATGATGATTGTTTTGAACTGGAATTTCATTTATAATTGGATATATAATTTTGGCAAATTTGAAGAAATGAAAATTAATTCTAAATTTGTATAATTATTTAAAAGCTGAAGCTCATTTCTATGCATGTTGAATGTTTCATTATAACATCTTAAATCTATTCCCAATATATCGTATTAAATTAATTAATACTAAAGAATAAAAAATATTAAAACATCAAGCCAATTTTGAAAAGGATGTGCAATACATTATGCTGTGAATAATATATCCCTTTTCCTTTTGCAATTAATGTCTATATTTGCTTTAGGTTAATAAATGTAATATTTCTTTAGTTTTAAACGAAGTTTACAAAAATTAGAGACAAGATCAGTTGCTATGTTTAATAATTTGACTTTATTTTAAGTATATTGAAATTTACAATTAAAAAATAATAAATTTGAACAGAAGAAAATAGATTTCTTAACTTACCCATAATCATTCAAGTTTGATCCCAAATATTCAGTTCAAACACACAACAAATCTTCAGTCCTGAAATCGCTGAAATAGACGCAATATGAAACACTCCAAATTATTTATAAATAGCCGTTTATCGCAAATTTCTAGGCAAGAACATCTAAAAAAAAAGCCACAAAATTTAATTGTTTTTTATCAGAATAAAAAAAAATATCTTTAAATAGAACCAGATACCGCTTATTTAAGAAATACGAATTAACTGTTATGGTACTGTCTGTGTACCATCGGAGGTGTCGAATACCACCGACGTGACGTAGACAACGATACAAGAATTTCCTGCCAACGTTGTAAAGTTAAAAGTCACCAGCAGTTCTGCTACTGTGAACGAAGTAAAAGAGGGGAGGAGTGGTACCGATGGGAGAGTATGAGTGCTGGAAAGAAGGTTTGATACATCACTTAGTCTAAATAAGGCGACAAGAATGCGACAAAAGCGCTTTTCCTGCATTGAATAGAAATCATAATATCATAAAATTTAGTGGAATCAATAACAGGCATGTAATATTCGCAATTACTCATCATAAGGATGAATTTATCGATAAAGCAAAGTCTAGTGCAGTAATTAAGTTGAATCCTGCTATTTCTTTCATGTCGTCTCCGCATATCGTATCTGTGGGCGTCCCCGATTTCTTTTGCTAGTCTAAAGTTTCCACTTGTCAATAAATATGTGATGTCTATATTATCTGCATAACTCGCCATTTATGTTCATTTGAATTGCATTCCAATTTTTTATCCCAATTTAGAAATTTCTGAGAACATCTTGAAAGCTATCTTCATGTATCTGTAAATAATTTGGGGGACCGTTTATCTCCTTGTCTAACTCCTTCCTTTAGTGGCATGGGGTTAGTATCTTTATGCAGTTGGAACATACTAGTTTGTAGGTCATAACAGCTTTAGATGAGTTCGATATATCGTTCGTTCCTTCTACAGCTTTGCAATGCTTTATTAACGGCCCAAAATTCTATTATAGTCTGTTGTTTTTCAATCAGGATCAGTCGTTAAAGACGACTCAAACCAAAGAAACTTATTAGCTATAAGTTTCTTTGCTCAAACTTTACTTCCACTGACATGATACTACCACTGCCATACCATCTGGTTCTGCATCCATCTCTGTCCACCGCACCATGACTTTTACCTCCCCACCTTCAACTGTTGACTTTATACGAGCCGTAGTTTACCTGTGAAAAGTCCACAGGTAAAAACGGTAATTCTCTCTACAACAAAAGGATGTCTTTATCAAAAGAAATTTAAAATGTAAATTTTTAAAGTTAGGTGCAAAGAACTTTTGTACCTGCGTTTTTGGGGCAAGTTTTAGGTGAACAGGTGGATTTTTTTAGTTTAGTTTTGTGAAGTGCCGAGAATTCTTTGCAAAATGATTGGAAGTGATTATACTTTGGAGCTTTGCAATGTTTTTTATTCCGGGCAGGTAAGGATTAAACATTTTTTTCCTATGGCTTAATTGACAAATTAATTTTAAAAAATAATACCTATCTGTTTTATTACGCAATAAGTGTAAAAAGGGTTTTTCCCTGCATGAGAAATTGGGAACATTGTTGACTGTAAACGTCATTATTAATATTATAAAAATATTTTTGTGGTTATAAGAGCAAAGAAAATGATACACATACTTAACAAAATAGAAAGCTTATGGATGCCAAAGTTTTTCTACTCAAAGAAATAAAAAAAAAATCTGGAATTTTAGGTAGAGCCAGGATCATTTATGCAACGTATGATTGGAAATATAAAGACAGGAGTGATCCTCAAGGATGTCTGTATGACAGTTCATTCGGGGGAAGTCCTAGCTGTCCTGGGATCTAAAGGTAAAAACATTGCGTTATGTAATTTGCTAATATGGTAGCAGTAGCGTAGCTAGGGCAGGGCAACCGAGGCCCACGCCAGGGGCGCAAGCCTCGGGGGCGCAAAATCGCAGGCTGATAAATCACGCCGCTTGACTCTTGAACTACGTACGTCAAATATAACAACAAAAAACCCTCTGATTAAAAAAAAAATAAATGTTTGGTGCTTTTTACCGTCAATGACGGATCCAGGGGGGGGGTCATCTTTTAATGGTTGATAGATTTATCCCTTAGGAAACAATTGCCAATGTTGGAATTTTTAAACTGACAGAAAGTTTAATATACATGGTGTTAAAGAAGACGATGATTTTTGCTCCAATTTCAATAGCATATAACTTTCACAATAATATTTTTATATGTTATCACTGTACGCCAATTGAATCACTGGTTTATAGCAAAGAAAGTAATTTGTCAAATTTTTGATATCTGCTATATTTTAAGAGATACTGATTTTTTTGAAAAACCTTGTTTTTCTTAATTTCTTTGGTAGCTAGATTTCACTGCGCTTGGTATCGTGCAAACTTTGCAAGTGATTATTATACCTTATAGAACGCTTGTTTATGTTCAGTAACAACAATAATAATTGTTAATTTAAATTTTAGGAGTAGTGCTGTGTTAGGAAGTTAGAAATTAGTAAAAACATTTTTTTCAAAAATTAAATTAAAAAATTATATTTTTTTAAATTTTGTAGACACACTGTATACTATACCTGTAGGTGTGATATGAAAAACTAAAAAATAAGGAAAGAACTTGCCTAATCTAGGGGCGAGAACTTTTCAATACAAAACAATCCTGAAAAATTGTGAGATATTCATAAAACATAGGCATATAAGTGATTAGAAGTACGCCACTGCACATCAGAACATTTAGGTACAATTGTTGTTACTGAACATAAACAAGCTTTTCATAAGGTATAATAATCACTTGCAAAGTTTGCACGATATAACGTACAGTGAGATCTAGCTACCAAAAAGTTGAAAGAAAGCAAGGTTTTTCTAAGAATCGGTATCTCTTAAAATATAGCAGATATCAAAAATTGGATAAATTACTTTATTTGCTTTGAACCAGTGATTTAATTGACGTACAGTGATAAAATTTAAAAATATGATTGTGAAAGATACACGCTATAGAAATTGGAGCAAGAAACGTCGTCTTCTTTAAAACCCTGTATATTAATTTTTTTGGCAGTTTAAGAAAATCCAACATTGGCAATTCTTTTCTAGGGGACAAGTCTATCAACCATTAAAAACCGGATGTCGATATCATATCTGGTTCAGAAAATATTAACTTTTAAATTTATTCCAAATTTTTCTTGCTCTCTTGCTTCTATTTATCCATAATAATAATATGATTATTCAATCCAACTTACTACAACATATCAGAAATAGTTCTGAAACTAGAGAATATCATAATCGTTTTTAAAATTTCCGCGGTTTTTTGAAGATATCTTGCCTTTGCCTAATCTTTTGCACAGAAAATAAAAAAACTGGATAGGAAATCAAATAAATAATTGCTATACACTTGTTCAATGTAAATATTAGAATAGTGGACAAAAACGAAATTTGGGCGTTGCGCTCTAAAATTTTCGTTTGCGGCGCTATTTGACCTTCTCCAGAAGTCATTTCTGGATCCGCCACTGGTTAGCATATACATTGAATCTAAAAATGGTGTCTTTAAATTCCTGTAAAGTACATGGTAGCTAAATTCTTAATTTCGAATATAAAATTTCTTAAAGGGCTGTTTAAAAGAAGCATTTATTTTAGCAAAAATAACGTCTGCCATTAGTAGGTCGGGTAGATCCTTTCTTTTAATCAAAAATATAGGACTTCATTAAGGGGGGGGGGGGCGCAAAATTATGGAGTTTGCCCTGGGCGCCATAGTTCCTAGCTACGACTCTGTATGGTAGTTATACTAAAAGGCGTCTTTTTTTTAACGAGGGTCATGAGACTTTGCTTGCCATGTTGAGTAGGGTATGGTTCGATTTTATTTTATATAAATCAGTTTTGGGTCATTGCGGAAGAGATGCTACATAAAGGTACAATTAAAACTGTGAGTAGAGGAAAACTAAGAGTTCTGGGCCAGGTGGTGCTGGTGGTGCTGGTGGTGCAACTAACCCGGGTGGTTCGGTGGTGCGTTTTATGATCTAACCCGGGTGGTTCGGTGGTGCGTTTTATGATCTAACCCGGGTGGTTCGGTGGTGCGTTTTATGACCTAACCCGGGTGGTTCGGTGGTGCTGTTTTACGAGACCAGTGATGCTGGTGGTGCTGTTTTACGAGACCAGTGGTGCTGGTGGTGCTGTTTTATGATCTAACCCGGGCGGTTCGGTGGTGCGTTTTATGACCTAACCCGGGTGGTTCGGTGGTGCTGTTTTACGAGACCAGTGGTGCTGGTGGTGCTGTTTTACGAGACCAGTGGTGCGGTGGTGCGTTTTATGATCTAACCCGGGTGGTTCGGTGGTGCGTTTTATGATCTAACCCGGGTGGTTCGGTGGTGCGTTTTATGACCTAACCCGGGTGGTTCGGTGGTGCTGTTTTACGAGACCAGTGATGCTGGTGGTGCTGTTTTACGAGACCAGTGGTGCTGGTGGTGCTGTTTTATGATCTAACCCGGGCGGTTCGGTGGTGCGTTTTATGACCTAACCCGGGTGGTTCGGTGGTGCTGTTTTACGAGACCAGTGGTGCTGGTGGTGCTGTTTTACGAGACCAGTGGTGCTGGTGGTGCTGTTTTACGAGACCAGTGGTGCTGGTGGTGCGTTTTATGATCTAACCCAAGTGGTTCGGTGGTGCGTTTTATGATCTAACCCGGGTGGTTCGGTGGTGTTGTTTATGAGCTAACCCGGGTGCTTTCGTGAGGCGGCTCTGTCAATATCTCTCTACTGTGTTAATTTATGCGGGTAATAAAACCGACAAGGGTCGGATCGGCCTGCATGCTTATAGAGGTAAAAAACCGCTTTAGAATGTTTTTGGTATATCTTTTTTAGATAATTTTGGGGGAAATAATTTGCCTGAGATGCCAATTAAAAAAAGCCTACATTTAATTGTATTTTAGATTCTTGAATTTTGTACATGGATTAAAAATCTACTATTTCTTGAAATTGTATAGATTATGTTAGATAATTAAGGAATAAAAAAGATGAAAATTGTATACTGAGTGTTTAGAATTTAGTAAAAAATTTAAAAAAATGTTTTAACGTTATTAAGCCCTGTGAAACTTTGTAAAAAATGACTAAAACAGTCGCAAATCGTCCTATTTTCTTAAAAGTGTATACTGAGTGTTTAGAATTTAGTAAAAATTAAAAAAAATGTTTTAAATTTGTTAAATCATGTGAAATCTTGTATAAAATGACTAGAACCGTTCTTAATCATGGCATTTCTGAAAATTGTATACTGAGTGTTTAGAATTTAGTAAAAATTAAAAAAAATGTTTTAACGTTATTAAGCCCTGTGAAACTTTGTAAAAAATGACTAAAACAGTCGCAAATCGTCCTATTTTCTTAAAAGTGTATACTGAGTGTTTAGAATTTAGTAAAAATTAAAAAAAATGTTTTAAATTTGTTAAATCATGTGAAATCTTGTATAAAATGACTAGAACCGTTCTTAATCATGGCATTTCTGAAAATTGTATACTGAGTGTTTAGAATTTAGTAAAAAATTAAAAAAAATGTTTTAACGTTATTAAGCCCTGTGAAACTTTGTAAAAAATGACTAAAACAGTCGCAAATCGTCCTATTTTCTTAAAAGTGTATACTGAGTGTTTAGAATTTAGTAAAAATTAAAAAAAATGTTTTAAATTTGTTAAATCATGTGAAATCTTGTATAAAATGACTAGAACCGTTCTTAATCATGGCATTTCTGAAAATTGTATACTGAGTGTTTAGAATTTAGTAAAAAATTTAAAAAAAATGTTTTAACGTTATTAAGCCCTGTGAAACTTTGTAAAAAATGACTAAAACAGTCGCAAATCGTCCTATTTTCTTAAAAGTGTATACTGAGTGTTTAGAATTTAGTAAAAATTAAAAAAAATGTTTTAAATTTGTTAAATCATGTGAAATCTTGTATAAAATGACCAGAACCGTTCTTAATCATGGCATTTCTGAAAATTGTATACTGAGTGTTTAGAATTTAGTAAAAAATTAAAAAAAAATGTTTTAACGTTATTAAGCCCTGTGAAACTTTGTAAAAAATGACTAAAACAGTCGCAAATCGTCCTATTTTCTTAAAAGTGTATACTGAGTGTTTAGAATTTAGTAAAAATTAAAAAAAATGTTTTAAATTTGTTAAACCATGTGAAATCTTGTATAAAATGACTAGAACCGTTCTTAATCATGACATTTCTGAAAATTGTATACTGAGTGTTAAGTATTTAGTGAAATGGTGGCTATTTAGTTAATTCGTGACTTGTTTTGTACAGATTCTTTAGCATTTCTTAAGAACCGGAAAAGAAAACAGAAAAGAAAAAATAAAAGAAAAAAACAACTCCAAGTGTCTTTGCGAACAATCGGCAATAAAATAGAGTATTTCAGTTTTTAATTTTTCGTAAATAAAAGTTGGTTAGATTAATAGTCTCTGTGAATATAATAACATAAACAAAGTGATATGCCGTAAATTTAGGAGTACAGTATAAATTATGCCTCTATTAAAATATACCGCAATAACTAACTACCAAAGGATTTTTGATATTTTGAATATATTTGATGCTCATAGCATTATCACATTTCCAAAGGCTCTAAATTTTAGAAAAATGTTCTAATAGAATATGTCTATCAATATAAAGTAAAGGTATTGTTAGGTTTTTTTAAAAAATACGACCTACAACAGTCTCTGCTACAGCATGGCTGACTCTGTAGAAACTTCTGTGAAACCATAATAATTATATCAATAATCGAGTTGTCGTTATGATAATATTTTCTTCCAATATCCGACTCCACTATCCATAAAAGTTATGTTAGAAAATTCATAATTGAGCGCATTGTAATTTTTTAAAAAGAAATTCACTTCACACACAAAGATGTAGCCATTCAATCCATGAAAATAATGCAAGTCAGTATGCGTATGTTATGGCTAACTGTTTAAATGTCTATTCCTTCCACGTTTATCGGAAGAAATACTTTTTTTATACTAGTATTTTAGTTGAAAATAAGATCATAAATCATCTATACAAAACAAGCGTCCCTTATGGATTTGAACGAAAATCATAGATTCGACTATTTTCATGAAAAATAAATCTAAGTACGGAATAATGCAGGAAGATTATCTATTTTCTTGGTTTAGAAAGTGATGTAGTTAAGATTTATAACTTAGGAATAAATAAATTATTATTAATCTTTTCGACCTATTTCTCTTGCATATTTAATTTCTTTGATAGTAAGAACTAATCTTTTTATTTTACAAAGTAAAAAAAAGCTAAAGATCGGAGTTGTCAGTCAGGTATAAGAACTGATTTAACACGATGGTTTTTGTACAAACGTTCACATACAATTGTATGCTTTTTAACCGATTGTGTTGGAAAAAATGACGATTTATAGATTAGATATTTAGACGAAGAGCTAACCTTCTCAATAAACTATTGATTATTGCCCTGCTAGCTAGACAACACTTTTTATGTTAGTCAAAAAAAAAAATTTTTTTTTTTTTCGGACGCTATTACAGATTTCATCGTTAACTAACAAACATTAAGACCAAAAAAATTAGCGTGCAAGATGAAATGTATAGGTTCACTTCATTTCTACATTATTTTACAACTCTCAATCGCATTAAAAACAAGATCGAATAAAAAATAACTTATGACATATGGACGAAAAATGTTTTTCGGGCTATTTAGCTTAGCGACCGCATTACGTCTGAAATACTACATTTTTCGAGCTTATAACATAATTTACTATTTTAACGTTAAAATAGGGGAAATGATGTATCAAAATGGATACTTTTTTTGTCGGTCACGAGATTATAGTTTCTTTTAAAATGAACTCTAATATTTACAACACAAATTATCCTTTAAACCACATTAGTTTAAAACTCGTCTGTCGCTTTCCCTCTATTGTGAGTTTGATTAAAGTATAGCGTAGTATATATTTAGATGAATTTCGCAAATGTTGAATACTTTCAAAACTGAAAAAGCCGCCCGTTGCAATAAATATCTCCGTAGAGTTAGGTACCCTGCAGATTAAGGGTATTTCAGCGGATAATCATATACAAATTCAAAGATTTTGTCTATTTTAATGGATTAACAAACAATATCTATAGGATGACTTTACTGATAAAAAAAAAATAACAAAAATCCATAAAGTCCAGGCTCACATGAAATTCCATAAAGAGCAGCTACATAGCCTTATCACATCAAACTATATTTTTATTTCGTTCTATTGTCAAAAGTCTGTGTTTAGGAGATTATCGTTCATTTTAAAATGAACTCTAATATGTACATCACCATAAACTACCTCTTAAGCCGTCGTAAAAATACACTTTTCGATTTACCTCTATATTGATTTTCTAATATTAAATATCTACAATAGTCGAAATTCGCTCGCTAATACCTATGTATGCAAGGTTTCTTCAAAAAATGACAATTTTGTTGTTTAATGGCTTGAAAAAATGGAAAAAGGAGGTTTTTGCATCCATTTATTTCCAGATGAGTGGTAAAAATACTTATAAAACTCGGTATACCGAAGATCAAGCATTAATGAGAGGGTTGAGTCCTGTTTGCCAAATCCTGATTTTTAATTTGACGTTGGCAACGGTACAATTTTTTAACATTTATCATAAGAGGCGTATATTTTTGGAGCTTAGATCTACCAGTTTATCCACGCCCCATTTATTGTTAGTGCTTTAGTAATTTTACTTTCCAATTATTTTTTACCAAAACGCGTAGTTGAAACAGTGTCTATATCAGACGATATAATAAATTTTAAGGATTAATTTGCTTACAAATACACTTTAATTTATTTAGGCTAAAGCAGCCAGACATATACTGGAACTACGAAAACCCTATTACAATTTGGTTGCCTAGAGAAAATTTTGTAAAAAACATAGCTTTCTACACAAATGCTTGCACATTATGTACCTATCATTTTAAGATACCTGGCGACATCAATGTAAGCATTGGCATAATGACGCAAGATATAGGTAGGTACTAGAATATTCAAGATTTCTATTAACGATACACTTCAGCATACATGCGAGATGTCATTAATGTCTACGGAAGGCAACAGACATACCAGCTATTTTTACATGGGATTCCATAGACTTGGACGCTTCTTGTTTAGAAATATTTGATGTCATCTTGAGGAGTTCCGTATTGAAGCATCAAACCTACCTGCCAAATAATTGACGAAATATGGGATATCATAAAATATGCCCCCCATCGATCTAAATGATCCTATAAACCAGCTTCACAGACCGTAATTTGTGATGCTAACACGATTAATACGCAATAGAACAAGATTAAGAAACAAAATTTAAAGTAGCTCTTTATCACACGAAAATAATTAAATAATTTACGGTTACAGAACAATAATTATTTTAAAAAGCTGTATAACTAAATATATTATGTTATTAGGAATATTCTGTCTAAAGTAACAGCTAATCTTAGTCGAAAATGAGATCGTATTATTGATTGTTGAATTCGTTAGGTATGAAATAAAATTAGAGATTTCGTCTATTTTTTCACGATTAAAAAAGAATACCTCTATTTAGCTAAAAATGAAACGATTACAGTGGTAGATTAATTCACTTTACCAAGCATGCAAACTACTAATTTTGCAATAAATATCTTCTATATTTCTAGATAGGTTTACTCGAAAATGTGGGGCTATTTTCATCAAAAATCCCGATACGAAATTGAAAAATTTGTCTATTTTTGTCGGTTTACAAAGTGATAGTGGAATATTGATTTGATCAAAGAACAATAATTATTTTAAAAATGTTGTATAATTAACTAAATGTCGCTGTTATCAGGCAGGCAAGAAGTTATTTATCTGAATCTTATTTGTACCATTAGCGTTTATATACAAATGTTAGTGGTTTTCAAAAATTGATATCTCGGAAATTATTAGGTTTAGACTTATAATACGCTTATTAAAAAATAATGACTACTTTATGCAAAATTCAAAAATATTATAAGATGTAGGGTATCCCAGTAACTTAACCAAAGATTTTCGATCTTCGTAAAGCTTTATATGTTTCTTCAGCGTACCAAACATTCACTTTTTTTAAATATTGACATCGGGTTAGGATTCTGAACATAGGATTAACATCACTCCAATAGTGAACATGTTGCGTTGTCACAGTTCCATTCGTCGAAAAGTAAACAAAACCGTTTGAGCTACGTGGTGAATAAATAAAGTTGGCTTGTTGAAAAATTTTAATATTTATTAAGGTAAAAGACTATAAATATATTGATACAACACTTTGGCATTTCTAATACTACAAACATGAATATCTAAAATGTGATATTTACAACCATCAACTCTCTCTCCCTTCTCTAATTCTGGTACACCAATGCTGTCTTCTAAGTTTATAATATATGGCGTCCTGCAGTTTAATTCCGAAAATGTTTTAACTAAAAATTCCTCTTTAACACGTCCTTTAACGTAAATAATGTCTGCGTCTATCAGATTGTTGGATATGATATTATGTAGTTCCTTGTAATCGGTATCACCATAATTATAAAGGATACCATGATGATTTCCAAATAGATATTTGACTTGTTTCTTGCAAGCCTTACTTAAGGTGTCGAATGGTTTAACTGGTTTAAAAAAGTAACTTTTCATACTATTCCCACCATAAATAGCCAATTCTTTCGCGTAAAATTCAGGTATGTTAAATCCTTGAATATCGACTACAGCGAACTTCATTGTCTGAAGACTCAAATCAAACAAGTATATTTTCATGTTTTTATCGCTCTTAAGTCCGATTTCAAAAGCACACCCCCACTTTTCGATAATTTCACAGTCTTAGCACATAGATCTTATATTTTTATTTACGATCAATTCATCTTTATTCGCCAATCGTCTCAAACGAGTCCGCTTTTGAAAGTAATATAGCCTTAGTATTCAGAAAATATTAATGATATCGGAGTCTAAAACATCCTTGACACTAAAAAATCATTGTGTTTCCTAACAAAACCCATCATCTTGTCTATTTAGCTTGCTTTCATATTGTTTAGCAGGTTAAATAAAATTATTATTTCGCTCTTTTTGTATGTACTGAATCGTTAGGGGAATACGTTTCTAGTTCTATAAGAGAGACAGTTAAAATTTATGTAAGCAATCAAAAATCCTACACTATGAGCTACTTAGTTAAAATTTCATATTTCCTTCCTGGGTCAGGCAAAATTTGTGATGTGTCGGACAAAATTTATAAAAATACAAAAAAAAAATGCTGAATGCATTTTTAGCGTGACTTTCTATTTAATACCATCGTATTTCAAGCTATAATTCGGTTGTCAAAATGAGAATAAAATAATTTTCCCATGGTTTATGTCATCTTAAAAAAGTCAAAAGGTTATATTCTGTAGAGGGTCAGATACATTTAAATTTAAATATTTTCTCCAAGAAGAATTTTAAGATAGTATTATAGTAAATAAAAATTCTATACCTCCAATATTTCATGGAAACATATCGTGTTCTAGCGACATAACCCAAAAGTACCTCTATTCAGAAACGCATCGCACTTTTCTTGTCAATAATTGTCTCATTGTCCCATCCATTACATTATTATAATCTTAAAGCACCTGTTACCAGCATTATCTGTTTTTATGGTTTTCATAAAACATAGCGATTACCAATGAAAATTAAACGAAAACTTAATAAATAACTTTTTTTTTTTCAACTGAAATAGACTGATTTTCGATGGAAAAAATGTTACTTATAACTAAAAATGAATATAAGTCATATACGCAATGATATTTAGAATAAATCAATCTTTTCTAAAATTACTATGAAATATTCACAAAATCGTTTCGTTATAACCAAAGTAGCAAGGCTTGCAGATTTCGTATAGAGTTCAAACGCGATACTGAGATGATCTTTTTTTTTTATATTTTTGTAGGATAATGCACCACTACGTTGTAAGTACTTGAGAGAGGACTTTCTTGAAAAATCCTCAAATTTCTCTGCAATTTTGTTCCTTCTAGAGTTAAATTCACACAGAAAACCCCGTATTCTTATCTTTCAGGTTGGTATATTAAAAAGGGCTTATTAGTATGGTTTAGAAAACAAGCAATATTAATTAACGGATGTTTTTTCATCGTATGAAGAGTTGAAAATTTTTTTTTCCACTCCAATGGTTACGATGCAGAGAGTCGGGTTTCATCATAATCTTTCAGGGTAGCTCAGGTTTGATTGCATGTAGAGAGTCGGGTTTCATCATAATCTTTCAGGGTAGCTCAGGTTTGATTACATGTACTAAGGTTAGTGCTCCTTGCAATCGGTTTCAGGTTTGACGCACCCCCCTCAGGTTTGTTCAGGTTTCTCAAACGTTTGAGAAACCTGAACAAACCTGAGGGGGGTGCGTCAAACCTGAAACCGATTGCAAGGAGCACTAACCTTAGTACATGTAATCAAACCTGAGCTACCCTGAAAGATTATGATGAAACCCGACTCTCTACATGCAATCAAACCTGAGCTACCCTGAAAGATTATGATGAAACCCGACTCTCTGCATCGTAACCATTGGAGTGGAAAAAAAAATTTTCAACTCTTCATACGATGAAAAAACATCCGTTAATTAATATTGCTTGTTTTCTAAACCATACTAATAAGCCCTTTTTAATATACCAACCTGAAAGATAAGAATACGGGGTTTTCTGTGTGAATTTAACTCTAGAAGGAACAAAATTGCAGAGAAATTTGAGGATTTTTCAAGAAAGTCCTCTCTCAAGTACTTACAACGTAGTGGTGCATTATCCTACAAAAATATAAAAAAAAAAGATCATCTCAGTATCGCGTTTGAACTCTATACGAAATCTGCAAGCCTTGCTACTTTGGTTATAACGAAACGATTTTGTGAATATTTCATAGTAATTTTAGAAAAGATTGATTTATTCTAAATATCATTGCGTATATGACTTATATTCATTTTTAGTTATAAGTAACATTTTTTCCATCGAAAATCAGTCTATTTCAGTTGAAAAAAAAAAGTTATTTATTAAGTTTTCGTTTAATTTTCATTGGTAATCGCTATGTTTTATGAAAACCATAAAAACAGATAATGCTGGTAACAGGTGCTTTAAGATTATAATAATGTAATGGATGGGACAATGAGACAATTATTGACAAGAAAAGTGCGATGCGTTTCTGAATAGAGGTACTTTTGGGTTATGTCGCTAGAACACGATATGTTTCCATGAAATATTGGAGGTATAGAATTTTTATTTACTATAATACTATCTTAAAATTCTTCTTGGAGAAAATATTTAAATTTAAATGTATCTGACCCTCTACAGAATATAACCTTTTGACTTTTTTAAGACGACATAAACCATGGGAAAATTATTTTATTCTCATTTTAACAACCGAATTATAGCTTGAAATACGATGGTATTAAATAGAAAGTCACGCTAAAAATGCATTCAGCATTTTTTTTTTGTATTTTTATAAATTTTGTCCGACACATCACAAATTTTGCCTGACCCAGGAAGGAAATATGAAATTTTAACTAAGTAGCTCATAGTGTAGGATTTTTGATTGCTTACATAAATTTTAACTGTCTCTCTTATAGAACTAGAAACGTATTCCCCTAACGATTCAGTACATACAAAAAGAGCGAAATAATAATTTTATTTAACCTGCTAAACAATATGAAAGCAAGCTAAATAGACAAGATGATGGGTTTTGTTAGGAAACACAATGATTTTTTAGTGTCAAGGATGTTTTAGACTCCGATATCATTAATATTTTCTGAATACTAAGGCTATATTACTTTCAAAAGCGGACTCGTTTGAGACGATTGGCGAATAAAGATGAATTGATCGTAAATAAAAATATAAGATCTATGTGCTAAGACTGTGAAATTATCGAAAAGTGGGGGTGTGCTTTTGAAATCGGACTTAAGAGCGATAAAAACATGAAAATATACTTGTTTGATTTGAGTCTTCAGACAATGAAGTTCGCTGTAGTCGATATTCAAGGATTTAACATACCTGAATTTTACGCGAAAGAATTGGCTATTTATGGTGGGAATAGTATGAAAAGTTACTTTTTTAAACCAGTTAAACCATTCGACACCTTAAGTAAGGCTTGCAAGAAACAAGTCAAATATCTATTTGGAAATCATCATGGTATCCTTTATAATTATGGTGATACCGATTACAAGGAACTACATAATATCATATCCAACAATCTGATAGACGCAGACATTATTTACGTTAAAGGACGTGTTAAAGAGGAATTTTTAGTTAAAACATTTTCGGAATTAAACTGCAGGACGCCATATATTATAAACTTAGAAGACAGCATTGGTGTACCAGAATTAGAGAAGGGAGAGAGAGTTGATGGTTGTAAATATCACATTTTAGATATTCATGTTTGTAGTATTAGAAATGCCAAAGTGTTGTATCAATATATTTATAGTCTTTTACCTTAATAAATATTAAAATTTTTCAACAAGCCAACTTTATTTATTCACCACGTAGCTCAAACGGTTTTGTTTACTTTTCGACGAATGGAACTGTGACAACGCAACATGTTCACTATTGGAGTGATGTTAATCCTATGTTCAGAATCCTAACCCGATGTCAATATTTAAAAAAAGTGAATGTTTGGTACGCTGAAGAAACATATAAAGCTTTACGAAGATCGAAAATCTTTGGTTAAGTTACTGGGATACCCTACATCTTATAATATTTTTGAATTTTGCATAAAGTAGTCATTATTTTTTAATAAGCGTATTATAAGTCTAAACCTAATAATTTCCGAGATATCAATTTTTGAAAACCACTAACATTTGTATATAAACGCTAATGGTACAAATAAGATTCAGATAAATAACTTCTTGCCTGCCTGATAACAGCGACATTTAGTTAATTATACAACATTTTTAAAATAATTATTGTTCTTTGATCAAATCAATATTCCACTATCACTTTGTAAACCGACAAAAATAGACAAATTTTTCAATTTCGTATCGGGATTTTTGATGAAAATAGCCCCACATTTTCGAGTAAACCTATCTAGAAATATAGAAGATATTTATTGCAAAATTAGTAGTTTGCATGCTTGGTAAAGTGAATTAATC
The DNA here is from genome assembly GCA_963920685.1 of Polydrusus tereticollis. Classification (NCBI taxonomy): domain Eukaryota; kingdom Metazoa; phylum Arthropoda; class Insecta; order Coleoptera; family Curculionidae; genus Polydrusus; species Polydrusus tereticollis. The sequence continues at coordinate 144,014,329 of OY987328.1, forward strand.
TACCACTGTAATCGTTTCATTTTTAGCTAAATAGAGGTATTCTTTTTTAATCGTGAAAAAATAGACGAAATCTCTAATTTTATTTCATACCTAACGAATTCAACAATCAATAATACGATCTCATTTTCGACTAAGATTAGCTGTTACTTTAGACAGAATATTCCTAATAACATAATATATTTAGTTATACAGCTTTTTAAAATAATTATTGTTCTGTAACCGTAAATTATTTAATTATTTTCGTGTGATAAAGAGCTACTTTAAATTTTGTTTCTTAATCTTGTTCTATTGCGTATTAATCGTGTTAGCATCACAAATTACGGTCTGTGAAGCTGGTTTATAGGATCATTTAGTTCGATGGGGGGCATATTTTATGATATCCCATATTTCGTCAATTATTTGGCAGGTAGGTTTGATGCTTCAATACGGAACTCCTCAAGATGACATCAAATATTTCTAAACAAGAAGCGTCCAAGTCTATGGAATCCCATGTAAAAATAGCTGGTATGTCTGTTGCCTTCCGTAGACATTAATGACATCTCGCATGTATGCTGAAGTGTATCGTTAATAGAAATCTTGAATATTCTAGTACCTACCTATATCTTGCGTCATTATGCCAATGCTTACATTGATGTCGCCAGGTATCTTAAAATGATAGGTACATAATGTGCAAGCATTTGTGTAGAAAGCTATGTTTTTTACAAAATTTTCTCTAGGCAACCAAATTGTAATAGGGTTTTCGTAGTTCCAGTATATGTCTGGCTGCTTTAGCCTAAATAAATTAAAGTGTATTTGTAAGCAAATTAATCCTTAAAATTTATTATATCGTCTGATATAGACACTGTTTCAACTACGCGTTTTGGTAAAAAATAATTGGAAAGTAAAATTACTAAAGCACTAACAATAAATGGGGCGTGGATAAACTGGTAGATCTAAGCTCCAAAAATATACGCCTCTTATGATAAATGTTAAAAAATTGTACCGTTGCCAACGTCAAATTAAAAATCAGGATTTGGCAAACAGGACTCAACCCTCTCATTAATGCTTGATCTTCGGTATACCGAGTTTTATAAGTATTTTTACCACTCATCTGGAAATAAATGGATGCAAAAACCTCCTTTTTCCATTTTTTCAAGCCATTAAACAACAAAATTGTCATTTTTTGAAGAAACCTTGCATACATAGGTATTAGCGAGCGAATTTCGACTATTGTAGATATTTAATATTAGAAAATCAATATAGAGGTAAATCGAAAAGTGTATTTTTACGACGGCTTAAGAGGTAGTTTATGGTGATGTACATATTAGAGTTCATTTTAAAATGAACGATAATCTCCTAAACACAGACTTTTGACAATAGAACGAAATAAAAATATAGTTTGATGTGATAAGGCTATGTAGCTGCTCTTTATGGAATTTCATGTGAGCCTGGACTTTATGGATTTTTGTTATTTTTTTTTTATCAGTAAAGTCATCCTATAGATATTGTTTGTTAATCCATTAAAATAGACAAAATCTTTGAATTTGTATATGATTATCCGCTGAAATACCCTTAATCTGCAGGGTACCTAACTCTACGGAGATATTTATTGCAACGGGCGGCTTTTTCAGTTTTGAAAGTATTCAACATTTGCGAAATTCATCTAAATATATACTACGCTATACTTTAATCAAACTCACAATAGAGGGAAAGCGACAGACGAGTTTTAAACTAATGTGGTTTAAAGGATAATTTGTGTTGTAAATATTAGAGTTCATTTTAAAAGAAACTATAATCTCGTGACCGACAAAAAAAGTATCCATTTTGATACATCATTTCCCCTATTTTAACGTTAAAATAGTAAATTATGTTATAAGCTCGAAAAATGTAGTATTTCAGACGTAATGCGGTCGCTAAGCTAAATAGCCCGAAAAACATTTTTCGTCCATATGTCATAAGTTATTTTTTATTCGATCTTGTTTTTAATGCGATTGAGAGTTGTAAAATAATGTAGAAATGAAGTGAACCTATACATTTCATCTTGCACGCTAATTTTTTTGGTCTTAATGTTTGTTAGTTAACGATGAAATCTGTAATAGCGTCCGAAAAAAAAAAATTTTTTTTTTTGACTAACATAAAAAGTGTTGTCTAGCTAGCAGGGCAATAATCAATAGTTTATTGAGAAGGTTAGCTCTTCGTCTAAATATCTAATCTATAAATCGTCATTTTTTCCAACACAATCGGTTAAAAAGCATACAATTGTATGTGAACGTTTGTACAAAAACCATCGTGTTAAATCAGTTCTTATACCTGACTGACAACTCCGATCTTTAGCTTTTTTTTACTTTGTAAAATAAAAAGATTAGTTCTTACTATCAAAGAAATTAAATATGCAAGAGAAATAGGTCGAAAAGATTAATAATAATTTATTTATTCCTAAGTTATAAATCTTAACTACATCACTTTCTAAACCAAGAAAATAGATAATCTTCCTGCATTATTCCGTACTTAGATTTATTTTTCATGAAAATAGTCGAATCTATGATTTTCGTTCAAATCCATAAGGGACGCTTGTTTTGTATAGATGATTTATGATCTTATTTTCAACTAAAATACTAGTATAAAAAAAGTATTTCTTCCGATAAACGTGGAAGGAATAGACATTTAAACAGTTAGCCATAACATACGCATACTGACTTGCATTATTTTCATGGATTGAATGGCTACATCTTTGTGTGTGAAGTGAATTTCTTTTTAAAAAATTACAATGCGCTCAATTATGAATTTTCTAACATAACTTTTATGGATAGTGGAGTCGGATATTGGAAGAAAATATTATCATAACGACAACTCGATTATTGATATAATTATTATGGTTTCACAGAAGTTTCTACAGAGTCAGCCATGCTGTAGCAGAGACTGTTGTAGGTCGTATTTTTTAAAAAAACCTAACAATACCTTTACTTTATATTGATAGACATATTCTATTAGAACATTTTTCTAAAATTTAGAGCCTTTGGAAATGTGATAATGCTATGAGCATCAAATATATTCAAAATATCAAAAATCCTTTGGTAGTTAGTTATTGCGGTATATTTTAATAGAGGCATAATTTATACTGTACTCCTAAATTTACGGCATATCACTTTGTTTATGTTATTATATTCACAGAGACTATTAATCTAACCAACTTTTATTTACGAAAAATTAAAAACTGAAATACTCTATTTTATTGCCGATTGTTCGCAAAGACACTTGGAGTTGTTTTTTTCTTTTATTTTTTCTTTTCTGTTTTCTTTTCCGGTTCTTAAGAAATGCTAAAGAATCTGTACAAAACAAGTCACGAATTAACTAAATAGCCACCATTTCACTAAATACTTAACACTCAGTATACAATTTTCAGAAATGTCATGATTAAGAACGGTTCTAGTCATTTTATACAAGATTTCACATGGTTTAACAAATTTAAAACATTTTTTTTAATTTTTACTAAATTCTAAACACTCAGTATACACTTTTAAGAAAATAGGACGATTTGCGACTGTTTTAGTCATTTTTTACAAAGTTTCACAGGGCTTAATAACGTTAAAACATTTTTTTTTAATTTTTTACTAAATTCTAAACACTCAGTATACAATTTTCAGAAATGCCATGATTAAGAACGGTTCTGGTCATTTTATACAAGATTTCACATGATTTAACAAATTTAAAACATTTTTTTTAATTTTTACTAAATTCTAAACACTCAGTATACACTTTTAAGAAAATAGGACGATTTGCGACTGTTTTAGTCATTTTTTACAAAGTTTCACAGGGCTTAATAACGTTAAAACATTTTTTTTAAATTTTTTACTAAATTCTAAACACTCAGTATACAATTTTCAGAAATGCCATGATTAAGAACGGTTCTAGTCATTTTATACAAGATTTCACATGATTTAACAAATTTAAAACATTTTTTTTAATTTTTACTAAATTCTAAACACTCAGTATACACTTTTAAGAAAATAGGACGATTTGCGACTGTTTTAGTCATTTTTTACAAAGTTTCACAGGGCTTAATAACGTTAAAACATTTTTTTTAATTTTTTACTAAATTCTAAACACTCAGTATACAATTTTCAGAAATGCCATGATTAAGAACGGTTCTAGTCATTTTATACAAGATTTCACATGATTTAACAAATTTAAAACATTTTTTTTAATTTTTACTAAATTCTAAACACTCAGTATACACTTTTAAGAAAATAGGACGATTTGCGACTGTTTTAGTCATTTTTTACAAAGTTTCACAGGGCTTAATAACGTTAAAACATTTTTTTTAATTTTTACTAAATTCTAAACACTCAGTATACAATTTTCAGAAATGCCATGATTAAGAACGGTTCTAGTCATTTTATACAAGATTTCACATGATTTAACAAATTTAAAACATTTTTTTTAATTTTTACTAAATTCTAAACACTCAGTATACACTTTTAAGAAAATAGGACGATTTGCGACTGTTTTAGTCATTTTTTACAAAGTTTCACAGGGCTTAATAACGTTAAAACATTTTTTTAAATTTTTTACTAAATTCTAAACACTCAGTATACAATTTTCATCTTTTTTATTCCTTAATTATCTAACATAATCTATACAATTTCAAGAAATAGTAGATTTTTAATCCATGTACAAAATTCAAGAATCTAAAATACAATTAAATGTAGGCTTTTTTTAATTGGCATCTCAGGCAAATTATTTCCCCCAAAATTATCTAAAAAAGATATACCAAAAACATTCTAAAGCGGTTTTTTACCTCTATAAGCATGCAGGCCGATCCGACCCTTGTCGGTTTTATTACCCGCATAAATTAACACAGTAGAGAGATATTGACAGAGCCGCCTCACGAAAGCACCCGGGTTAGCTCATAAACAACACCACCGAACCACCCGGGTTAGATCATAAAACGCACCACCGAACCACTTGGGTTAGATCATAAAACGCACCACCAGCACCACTGGTCTCGTAAAACAGCACCACCAGCACCACTGGTCTCGTAAAACAGCACCACCAGCACCACTGGTCTCGTAAAACAGCACCACCGAACCACCCGGGTTAGGTCATAAAACGCACCACCGAACCGCCCGGGTTAGATCATAAAACAGCACCACCAGCACCACTGGTCTCGTAAAACAGCACCACCAGCATCACTGGTCTCGTAAAACAGCACCACCGAACCACCCGGGTTAGGTCATAAAACGCACCACCGAACCACCCGGGTTAGATCATAAAACGCACCACCGAACCACCCGGGTTAGATCATAAAACGCACCACCGCACCACTGGTCTCGTAAAACAGCACCACCAGCACCACTGGTCTCGTAAAACAGCACCACCGAACCACCCGGGTTAGGTCATAAAACGCACCACCGAACCGCCCGGGTTAGATCATAAAACAGCACCACCAGCACCACTGGTCTCGTAAAACAGCACCACCAGCATCACTGGTCTCGTAAAACAGCACCACCGAACCACCCGGGTTAGGTCATAAAACGCACCACCGAACCACCCGGGTTAGATCATAAAACGCACCACCGAACCACCCGGGTTAGATCATAAAACGCACCACCGAACCACCCGGGTTAGTTGCACCACCAGCACCACCAGCACCACCTGGCCCAGAACTCTTAGTTTTCCTCTACTACTGTGTTTCAAAAATTACCGAATTTTACCGCTTTATATCTATATACTGCCCCAACCCTGAAAATTTTGAAAAATGTATAATTTTGTCTCAAATATTTGCAATTGCAAAAAGGGGGCTACATAGAAGCCACAATAATAATAATAATAATAATAATAATAATAATAATAAACAATTTATATTAACCAAATAAATTTAAGCATACCAAGTACAAAGTATTAATAACAAAAAAAAAATTTTAAATTAATTATACTACATTTATAGGCTAATAAGGGCCTGGCATTGCGCGAACAACGTCAGATACTGTTAAGGCCAAAACTTATATAATTTATTAGATTTCAAAACATTCTAAACTATAAAGAAAAACCTAAATCATAGTGGCAAACAATATAATATAATGGTAGATGAAAAAAGAACAAAAGAGAAAGGAGGGGCATATTATTACAGTGCAAAAAACATTAGGTATACCTAAGCACAATTAATGGAAGCAAAATTCTACTGACTCGAGAACAAGAGGTTTTTATGTTTACTTTTAAAGACAATAGCTGAGCATTCAACATCACGTGCATCCAAGGAATTGACGCAAGAGGCAAAGTTGTATGAAAATGATCTTTTGAAAATTTCTTTTCGATGTCTAGGGATACTAATAATGTTATTTCTACGAAGATTCAGACTATGAATATCATTTATAAAAACAATTTTAGTGAATAAGTATGAAGGGGCTCTGGATTTTTCGTGATTTCTCACAGTTGCAGTTATCAAAACTTTTGAATTTCCAGGATGCTATATCGAAAAGATCCTTGGATTCATTTTGGAATCGCGTTATCTTTGTCGGTAGGTTTCAATATATCTTCTTGACGCATACGGTTATAATAGTATCCAATATTTGTCACGATATGGTTTCATTTTTTTAACAACACGGAGGTCTATTGTTGGAATGGAAAGTAGTCAATGGCTAGTATGCCGAGGGAGGGGATAGCGCTAGTGATGTACGAGGTTAGTAACTTTAAAAGAAAAATAATTAAACGGTGATTTTTTTAATTTATATAAAAGTCTGGACACTTTGAGGCAGTGCCAAAAATTAATATTTTTTAATTTCTCATACTGGCTCCTTTTGATATTTCGAATTTTGATTTTTTCATACAGGGTGATTCAAAAGTACTTCGACAAACTTCGGGAGGTAATTGCCGGCAATATTTCAAGATGAAAAGTTCTTATAAACAGTGGTCCCTGGCGACTTCGTTACGGAGATACAGGGTGTTGAAATGTTAGAAGGAATGGTAATAATTTTTAAATAACTCCTTAACGAGCAATTTTTTTTTTATGAAATTTGGTGAATTAAATAAGCATCTCAGGACACTTATTTTCAAAGTAAAACACATTCGTAAATTTAACCAGTGGCGTCGGTACAAAATGTGGCTATCATATTTTTTGTGGAAACTATGCCTAACCTAACCACACCACTGACTTATTTGATTTTAACTTTTTTTTTATGAATCCCCCATTCAATTACAACAAAAAAGTTCACGTGTGTTATTTTGCTACGAGGGCCAGTTTAATGTCAAATGATTATTTTATTTGACTATACACAAATATTAAAAAATATGTTTTAAATAATTGATCAAACACTCAAATATTAATTTAAGTATATTAACTAAGATCTATACATACTTACAATAAACAAATATGTAGGTATATGACAAAGGAAGGCATCTGAGGATGCCTATTTAAGTATAACATGTTCTCAGTGACATGCATATTTATTTATTAGTAACGAGTGATTATTAATTATTTTGCTCAAGGGCGGCTGTGACCCAGTATACATAGTGTAGCAGTAGCGCGTAGATTAAATCATATAGGGCGAATTTGCAAGAAAGCAGCGTTGTCACGTTGAAAACCTAAAATAATGTTTTTTGACGGTATGTAATATAAAATCCTGAGCTATCTTACTTTGAAAGCCTACTTTATATGGCCGCATCCTACTTCTAGACACCTTCTGATGTTTCTTCTTACCCTCAGAAACACATTAACCAATACGTTTGGAGAATTATTAATTTCGGCAATTTTTTCTGAAATCCTTCGTTTAAGATCATTTATATCCTCAATTGGTGTTCGATAAATGGAGTTTTTTATAAAAGGCCACAAGAAGAAATCGCAGGGTGTTAAATCGCAGGAACGAGGTGGCCATATTTGTTGCGTATTTCGGCTTATAACTCTGTTTTCAAAAAATTCACTTAAAAAATTTAAATTTTCTCTGGTTACATGAGGTGTAGCGCCATCTTGTTGGAAGTAACCTTCCCGCAATTCATCATCGTGAAGCTCATTAATAAATGTTGTCAGAATTTCGATCCGATATCTCTCAGCTGTAATTGTGCCATCAAAGTAAATTGGGCCTACTATTCTTCTAGAACTAATTGCTGCCCACACACCAACTTTTTGAGGATGAAGAGGTCTTTCTACAAAAACATGCGGATTTTGCGTATTCCACATTCGCATATTTTGTGAATTAATAAAGCCTGATAAATAAAAATAAGCCTCATCGGTAAAAAATGTTTTTTCAAAAGCACCACTATTTTCTTCTTGAAAATTGTTTAAAAACCATTCACAAAAATTAAGTCTTTGGGGAACGTCATTGGGAAGGAGTTCATGAATAGCCGTAACACGATAAGGGTATAGATGCAGATCCTTTTTCAAAAGTGTTTGACATGTACTGTAGCATAAATCCGTTTGCTGAATTTGTTGAGATAAATGCCTAATAGAAGTTGAAGGATTATTTTCCATAATTTGTCGCGCTTCTTTAATAACCTCATTCGATCGTTTCGTTGGTCTTCCAGCCCCTTTTTTATGTTGAACATAACCAGTCTGACGAAATTTATCAATTAGGTATTGTGACCCAGTACGAAAATTATAAAAGGTCACCGCAACATCAGGAAACTCGGTTCGAAATTCATCAAAGCAGTCATGCATAGAGTAATTCCACACCCCGCCTATTTTGTTTCCATTTCTAAAAAAACTTTCAACAATAAAAATTTTTTGTGCTTCACTAAACATTTTTACTGTAGAACTTTCAATCCGGCAACAAAGCTTCACCAAAACTTGATACGCTGAAAAATAAAAAAAAAATAAAAAATTAAATCATATCCTGCAAATAGCACTTTATAATAGTCAAAAGACGACTCCCCGGAGAAATATTAGTTAAAGCAATAGTAACCTACCTTCAAATAACTGCAAAAATTACAAAATTTCTCCAATTTTTAAACTTTACAAATACACAAATTCAAATAAGACGTAAATGTCATAAAACAATCATGTCATCTTATCTACGCAGTACGGCCATGATGCTTTTAAAATGCATGGCCTCCCTTGAGCAAAATAATTAAAAATCACTCGTTATGAATAGTATGTTATTTTCTAATATTTTCTATTTTGACAAGGCGGCTTTGGAAATACTTTTTTGATATTTTGTATTTTGATAAGGCGGCTTTGGAAATGCATTTGTCGTGAATTAAAACATATTTGACAGTTAGTTGCTTATGTGGTTTATTTCTCAGTTTTGTCATTTTCATTGAATATTAATAGTATTGTTTAAAAGGTATGGATTACTTAAGAAATAATGCGCATTTAGCTGACATGCATTTTGTATATGGCCTTGCCGATGGAAATGCACGAGCAGCTAGACGAATCTATCAAGAGCGATATCCTAACAGAGTACTGCCTGCTGCTGAAACATTTTCAAATCTTCACCGACGTTTAGCTGAAACAGGGAGTTTTGCGAGGTCACGTGACATTCCTGGAAGACCGCGAACAGCCCGAACTCCAGAATTAGAATAAGCTGTTTTAAACGCTGTAGTGGAAAATCCAGATAAAAGCACTCGAATAATTGCTGATGCTCTCAATTCCACCCAAGCCACAGTTTGGAGAATTCTGCACGATGAGCAGTTGTATCCGTACCATATTCAAAGGGTACAAGCTCTTTTACCCAGGGACTTTCCTCAGCGCATTAATTTGTGTCAGTGGTTTTTGGAAAAATTTGCTGAAAATCCCCAATTTTTAAATTATGTACTTTTTACGGACGAGGCAAATTTTTCTCAGAGTGCGATTACAAACTTTCACAATAACCATATCTGGTCTTTAGAAAATCCCCACGCCGTTAGTGAACGAAATTTTCAATACCAATTTTCATTAAACGTGTGGGGGGGAATAGTTGGCGATTACTTAATAGGACCTTTTTTTCTTCCACTTCGGCTTAATGGCGAGACGTACCGACATTTTTTGGAAAATGAACTTCCTCCCTTACTGGATGATGTGCCCTTAGAAACTCGAAGACGTATATGGTTTATGCATGACGGAGCTCCCGCCCATTTCAGCATAGTGGCCAGGACCCATCTTAATCAAATTTATCCAAATCGATGGATAGGTAGGGAAGTTGAGGAAGGAAATCAACCGTGGCCACCAAGGTCCCCAGATTTAAATCTTCTTGATTTTTATTTGTGGGGACATTTGAAGTCAATCGTTTACAAGACGCCAGTCGAAAATGCAGAAGTGCTAAGAAACCGAATAATCGATGGTTTTGAGGCAATAAGAAACAGACCAGAGATCTTAGCACGCGTACGAGATTCCATGCAAAGGAGATTAGATGCCTGCATCTTGGCTGAAGGTGGACATTTTGAACAATTTATTTAAAAATCATTTAATTTTTGCAACGCACTTATTTAATTATAATTAAATTAAATGTTATACCTTACCCCTTACATAATAAATCTTTGAATTTAAAACATATTTTTTAATATTTGTGTATAGTCAAATAAAATAATCATTTGACATTAAACTGGCCCTCGTAGCAAAATAACACACGTGAACTTTTTTGTTGTAATTGAATGGGGGATTCATAAAAAAAAAGTTAAAATCAAATAAGTCAGTGGTGTGGTTAGGTTAGGCATAGTTTCCACAAAAAATATGATAGCCACATTTTGTACCGACGCCACTGGTTAAATTTACGAATGTGTTTTACTTTGAAAATAAGTGTCCTGAGATGCTTATTTAATTCACCAAATTTCATAAAAAAAAAATTACTCGTTAAGGAGTTATTTAAAAATTATTACCATTCCTTCTAACATTTCAACACCCTGTATCTCCGTAACGAAGTCGCCAGGGACCACTGTTTATAAGAACTTTTCATCTTGAAATATTGCCGGCAATTACCTCCCGAAGTGTGTCGAAGTACTTTTGAATCACCCTGTATACTAAACGAGTCACCCTAATGTTGAGGCCTCTTCTAATGTATCGATACAACTGAAACTTACAACAGGTAAATTTTAGGGTATGAAAAATCTATTTCGCTACAAAGAGAATTGTTTCTACTTTTTGTGTAGGTGACGTACCTACAGACAGTTTCACAATATAATTTGTAGACTGGTGCATCTCAACATAAACTCACTGTATTATAAATGGTTTAGGAATTTTATTTCTTTATTCAAGGAAGTGGAAAGAAAGCTCTTTTGGACGTAATTTCTAGAAGAGTGCAAGGACCAACTAGAGGACAAATTTTACTGAACAACCAACCAATGAGCGTGTGTTTGTTTCAACAAAGATGTGGATACGTCACGCATAAGTGCGACCTTATACCTGGATTAACTGTGGAGGAGCTTTTGTATTATGCACCGACGAGGGTAAATTGTTTGATTGTTTTAGTCACATCGAAATAATTTTTTTTGCGGGTGGAGATATTGATTTTGAAAATAAAATGGTGTTTCTACAGTTGACAGGGTATCTAAAAAAATCCAAAGTGAAACAAGTTATGGCAGACCTAGCTTTGTCTCAGGTATCGAACCGATGTGTGGAAAATTTAACCAAGAGCGAATACAGAAGACTTATGATTGGGATTCAGCTTATAAAAGATCCAGGTAAAAATTAATTAGGACTTCTCCCGGCATATTTTATGACCAAAATCTCACAGGGAAATCCTGGTGATCCCTATTCCATTATAAGACGTAGGTAAATGAATTATTTGTCGTTTAGTTATACTTCTACTTGATGAACCCACATGGGATTTGGATCCCCTCAATACATACCTAGTGGTCTCTATTCTGTCTAATGCGGCAAAGAAATACGGAGCTGCTGTAGTCCTTACAATGGAAAAACCTAGGTCTGATGTGTTTCCATTTTTGGATAGAGTCCTATATTTATGTTTAGGTATGGAATTTTTATTCTCGCAATTATACCCGTATCTTTCGGGTGTAAACGAAGTTATGGTACATAGCACACAGCGTTATGTTAAAATATATTTTATTCAAATTCGAGTGGGATTTAAGATATCTTAGACGCCATTTTGTGGTTTGTATAATGGCGCTTGAACCTTCAAAGTAAATGTCAACTTGTTGTATATCGTTGAAAAGGTAACATTGAGAATAATTCGACTGTGCTACAATACAGGCTGTCATTTGAAAATAAAAAGCTGGCGTAACTTTCGGTAAAACCGGAAATGGCGTTATTTTGGTGTTTAAGTAAAAATTGAGATCCCACTCAAACATAACAGTAATTAACCCAAACTTTAATAAAATATCTTTTATCATCACTCTGTGTTGCCGTGTACAATGATTTCTTTTATATCCGGTACCTATGTTTCTTTTCTTTTTTAGGTGACGTGGTGTATGCAGGAGGGACAAGACAAATGCTGGAATACTTTGATGCAATAGGTTTTCCATGTCCACAATTGGAAAATCCTCTTATGTATTATTGTAAGATATATTTACTTGCTTGGTTGATACTATAGTAATATAAGAATTCGATTATTTTGAGACGACACTTTACTTTTATCTAATTTTTAGTATGTCTGTCCACGGTCGACCGTCGTTCCAGAGAAAGATTCCTGGAGAGCAACCATCAAATCTCTGCTTTAGTCGAAAAATTCAAAATCGAAGGTGGTGCATACAGAAAAGGGACTTCAATCAGTCCAACTCACCCGCCTGAGCACAAAATCCCCCTCTTGCTCGGAAAAATTGGGTCAATGTCCGTTGCTTGGACTATTTATATGTAAGACAATAAAAAAACTAAAAAATGGTCCTTTGAAGTAAAACTTGTAACCAATTTTATAGGAGACTATTAACAGCTACAATGTCATTCAAGACAGCAGGAATGAGACAAATATTTTTAAGACTGTTCCTTGTGCCGCTGTATTTTCTTTTCCTGTGGATATTCTACAACAAAATGGAAAACTTCCAACACACTTTCATTACAAGGAGTGGACTTATATTGAATAGTCTGGCGGGCGTTTACTTCTTGGGGATTCTAAATACTGTTCTTTTGTGTAAGTGTGTTTCCATATTGGTCTTTTTCCTGCTCGCGTTTTGACTGCACGCTGAAATTGTCAATAATAGATTCGTTCAGCCTAGCCCTCAATAACGCAAAAAAAACTATGAATTGAATTATTGAATTATGAAGTCAATTTACAACAAACAAATTATTTTCATCCAAATTTAGAATATTAAAATAAGTAAATAAATTTTAATAAATACAAAATATCCTTTTGTTGTTTACAAAATTAACACAGTAAGATTACAGGGTGTTTCAAAATTATACCGACAAATTGAAACAGCTGATTCCTTGACAAAAAATAATGAAAGAAGTCCCGATTAATGGAGGTCCAGAAACCCCTCGTTTGCAAGGGTGTTAAACTTTGTACTGTATAAACTAATGTACAAGTTTCTTTTTATTTGAGCAGATTAAAAATGTAGCCCTGCTTTCAATCATATTTTACCAAAAGTGCTTTGCTGTATTTTGCTTTAAAGATAAATGAATTATTCTCCAAGGTTAAAAATGCAAAAAAAGTATTTAAGGCGAGCCGCAAAAGATAATTGACTGTAATAAAGAAGGAATAAATTTTAGGGCATTTACCGGTTTATTTTTACGAGTTGTTCTTTGTGCTTCAGCTTCGCCGAAGAATCGGACTTGTGTGTTTGTTAACAATGGCCCTGAAAAAGAGAATGTTAACACTGAAAGAGAAAATGGAACTAGTGAACGTAATTGATAAAGAAAAGCTAGCAACTCGGGCTATAGCATCGCGATTTCACATAGGAAAGACGCAAGCAGCGATGATAGTAAGAAATAAAGGGGACATCCGACGTTTGTGGCAGTCTGGTGTAAATGTGCACCAAACAAGAAGTTTTTTGAAAACTGAAGGCTTAAACATCGACAAAACATCTTTTGAGTGGTTTATAATGGATGACTCGCGAAATAATGGCTTAATGGTTGAACGAGTTGTATCAAAAATTGGGTCTTGAAAATAGGAAAATTCTGTTATTTTTAGACAACGCCGCATCACATCCTCGAGAATTACACACACCCAAGAAATGTAAAAATAATTTTTTTGCCTCCTTATACAACCACTAGATCAAGGGATCATTCATAATTTCAAGTTTTATTACCGTAATCAGGTTTTAAAATATATTTTATCATCATTATTTGTGCTAAATCATCATCTGAACTTGCAAAAAAAATTAATGTTTTGGAGGCATTGTACTTTATAAAAACGGCATGGCAAAAGGTCGATCCAGCAACAATTCAAAATTGTTTCAGAAAAGCTGGGTTTAGAAAAGCGGATACGAAGCTTCCCCATTTTGACCCCGAAGATGACTTACCATTTTCTGTCCTTGCGACAATAATAAGGGCTGTTGAAAAGTTGAATGTTGTCAATGACCAAAATCTAGACGAATTTATAAACATTGTTCAAAATACACCAACAGAAGATGATGATTTCGGAAAACAGGTTACTGCATTTAGTCAACATGATGGAAACAACGAGACGGATGACGAAATAGAGGACGTTCAAGAAGAGGAAAATAAAATAAAGTGCTTTAATGAGGCTTTAAATTACATTAAAGAGCTAAAAAAGTTTTCTAAAGACGACTATGTGGCTTTAGAACAAATCACGAATCTGGAATGTCATTTTCAGAAGTGCTGTATGCAAGAACAGCAAAGGAAGCTTAAGCAGTCAAGCATTTTAAGATTTTTTCCAAATGCTTCTTAATTACTTTGAAAATTTATGTTTGATGTTTTTTACAACTTTTGGTTTGCATGACAATTATTACATGCATGATATTTGAATAATAAATTTTATGTTTATTATCTATTGTTTCATCTGTATGTATTTATTTAATGAAATTTTCTCTTACGCGGGCACCTCCCATAAGCGGGCAAAAAAGCGGGAACCGTGACTGTCCGCTTATGGGAGATTTCACTGTATTTGGTTATTTTATTTTGTAATTGATTTTAGATCCCATATATCGAACAAGGTATTTTCAAGAATCTCAAGAAGGGTTATATGGAGGAACTATTTTTCTCTCTACGTACAATATAGTGTCCCTTCCATTGTCATTTATATCGGTCATGGCAGCTGGTGCAATAATATTCCCGTAAGTAAGCCTACGAACTAAGAACGAAGGTCGTACACAGAGAGATAATAGAGAATGATATTGTTAAAAATCATATTTTAGCTGAAAAAGTCATGTTTTTCAGTGAAATTTGTTCAAAAATGACGGTGAAATCGAATAAACCCAATATTGATGTAAAAAAAAGAGTTGTCCTATAAAATATTTTAGTTTGAAAATAAATTTTTGATTTGTTTAATTTTTTGCACACTCTATATAAAAATATACAAAATTCGAAATATACATTTTACAAATTTTAAGGCGCACTTTCCGATGAGGTATTCAAAATTTAGATTTTTTTTTTTTAATATTAAAATAGTAGACAAAAACGAAATTTGGGCACGATCCCAAAAAAATTTCTTCTGCGACGCTTTTTTTACAAATTCGCGAATGGTTTTATCCTCAACTCTTCCTTACTGCTCAAAATCGTAGGTACACACTTGCTAAGTACAATTAAAAGTACTATACAAGACGCAACTATTTTATTGTTTAGAGGAATATTTTTGATAAAGCAACGGTTTATTTGTTTTTTTTTAGCTTGGTGGGCTCTTTCGAAAACCCTCTGGATTATTTTTACTTCTCGCTGATTCTTTGGGCTTGTTACATATTTGTTGAACAACAAACGATGGCAACACTGATGATCGTTAAGGACCATTTGTCAGCGGCCATTTTTAGTATTTATATTACTTGTGTCTGTCTTACATTAAGTAGCGGAATTCTAAGGTAATTTCTACATGCTTCATTACCTCACGGCTGAGAAAAAATCAAGTGCAATTTTTTTAAAGTTAAGTTTATTTCAGGTCTATAAAAGGTCTTCAAGACTGGCTCTATTATCTAACCTATGCCACGCAAGCTCGATACGCTTCTGCCTTTTTAAACAGACAAGTATTCCTGAATCCAGTCCTGAACAAACCTTTACCGTTTAACTTGAGACATAACTGTACCAATATGAATTTGATTGAGACGTCACTGTTAAATGGAATGCCAAATCCTTATTGCAGGTAGCACCACAAATATGATACATATTGTACTTTTTCTACCATCCATGATTTATTAATACCTAAAGTACCTGTTTGTTTTTCTACGACCATTAAATAGTACAGGCATTGCAAATTTTATTTTGAACAGGTTAGGTTATCCTTTATCCAAAGTGTGAGTTATAGCCGTTGCATGAGTTACGAGATCATAACCCAACGCTTTGCGACCAATCATAACATCGAATATTAACTTGATTAGTCTGAAAGCCATAGAAATCCTCAATAGCAGTTACGTCATGTGTCAGGCGAATTATAATAATTATATGTCATGGTATTTTCGTGACAATAAAGGGTGTTTTTAATACTTAAAAATGGGTTCATCGTCTTAGACAAATTATAGTATTTTACTCGCATGTAAAAACTATATCTGACGAGGATGATTAAGACACTCGCGTTCCTTATCAATAATTATACTATTTGTAAGTAGTTCTGAGCCATATTACCAAATATACAGTGTGGAAAGAAATATGGACCAACCCAAATATTTTGCTTTTGCTGGCTTTGTAAAATGCGTTCACACACTTCAAGTTACCTAATTTTCCACATTTTTAGGGTATTTATTTATTCAATAAAAGGTGTCAAAGCTATAATGTCATTGATATTCCTTAAATGGCAATTTAGGTCTTGTGACGCTTCGTTAAAAAGTTCTTTTCGATCTGAGTACAATACAATAAGTCCTTATTCAGAAAATTATTATGCAATTCAATTCAATAATATTTATTTGCTCAATAATAAGATGCTTACATTTACTATAAACATAATAAAACAAAAAAAAAACACTAGGGGCTGTTGAACAATGTCTGGAGAGATTTTTTGTAGATTTGTAGACAACTATTTTAAATTAGTAATTACATTTAGACAATGACAGTTTTGATAAAATTACACATGCTTAAAATTGTAACAAACATTTAAATTTTAACGCTGAATTATTCCTTTATCAGGATCATCAAAGAATTTATTAATGTTGTAGAAGACTTTACTGACTAGATATTTTGTTAAGGTGAATTTTAGTTTATTCTTTGGCAGGTTTCTAATTTGTCTGAGAAACAATTACACATTTTTATGATACAGTATTTTACATTTTTCTGGAGGTATGTACAGTTGTATTTTTCAGGTACTAAATTACTTTTATGGCGGGTATCATAATTATGTTCCACATCACAATCGAGGAAAAGATTCTTATTATCACATACAAAAATTGAAGAAATAGCTTTAAGTTCAGTTGATGCAAATTCAGAACTAGAAACATTGGAAATAACTTGCACATCTCTCACATTCTAGTTTGGAGAATTCTTTACTATTCTCTTTTCTACCCGTACCACATTCAACGAGACAAAACCTTACTTCCATGAGATTTTCCCTGCGAATAATCTTTCCTCAATGGTTTTTGAAGAATATTTTGCAAAATCCGGTGTTTGACTGTGAAATAATGTTCATAGGCGAAATTTCTCAAGAAACGTTATCAGAAATTTCCACAATATTCATGCTTGAACAAAAGACCCGCATGTTATTGTGAAATCTAGCAATCAAGAGCAACTTTCGTTAAATGTCTGGGTTGGAATTGTTAAAAACCACTTAATTGGTCCTTTTTTTTTGCCAGAAAGTCTAAATGACCATAACTATCTCCGGTCTCTAGAGGACGATTTCCCCATATTGCTTGGAAAAGTGCCAATTATAATTATAAATATAAAATGTGGTTCATGTATGATGGTTCAGTTAAAAAGCAAGAGAATATTTAAATAACATTTTATAACCATGTGTAGGTCGTGGTGGACCCCAGCATTGGCCCTCGAGGTTCCCAGATTTAAACAGAACTGAGAAATCTCATAAGAGCTTCTTGTGATATAATAAGGAATATTAAGAGCATTCTTTAAAGAGTGCGCACTAATATGCGAACAAGAGCTAAAGCATGAACCCATGGAGGTGGAGGGCATTTTCAACAACTTATTTAATTTTTTTCTAGTTTTAGAAAAATGTTATAAGTTTGTTAACAGTCAATTAAAATCATTAACTAATTTAATCAGAAATGGGTCTAGTAGTTAAAAAATTATATCAAGAAAAAGTGTAAAAATACGTTATCTTTTACGTATAGATAATTATTATTATTTATTCCTTCACTGTAAGATACGAAAAGAGGGCGAGAGATCTTTTTTATTACACCTAAAATAATCAGTACATTTAAATTACCTACAAATTGATTAGGACGCCACTGGTTAAAACTTAAAATTCGATTTTTAAACAAACGATAGTTTGCACCCACCAAGTTTTATAATTTTATAAAAATATGTATCTAATGTAGTTTCTGAGTTATTACTGCAAGCTTTCTCAAGCGTTTTATTATAGTTGCGCTTAGCGCTCCCCATTTGACTCCCTGTATCTTATATTACCCCTACTCATTATCAGCAAGAAGTTAAGGTGGTTTTTGTGAAGAATTTTGGATTTTTCTTTCCTCTTCAATGTGAATAATCTTCACCCCGGAGATATCTATAATTCAATTAAGGTGGTTTTTGCATGCAACAACTTAAGGACTATGAGGATACAGCAACTTTCTTGTTTTTTGGCTTACTGTCTCTATTTGAAAGCAGTGCTCGAAGATAAGGGTTAGAATTTTCAGTATGATCACAATATATAATAAAATATATTTTCTGTGGTCATAGCTTTGGCACCAGCCATTGAAAATTAAATGAATAAGAAATAAGTTGACGTGTTCAAGTATTTTTCAAAAAAGATGTTAATACCGAAAGTATTTGGGTAGGTCCATACTCCACACTGTTCTTCCATACATTTCAAATTTGTAAATATTTCAAAATTAATAAAATGCAGTTGTAGAAAAGGTACAGTGTCATAAACATTCCTATAATGGCTATTGCTCGCTTGTTAAATAATATAGGTATGCTACATTCCACAATAATTCGTTGATATCTCGACCGCAATAAAATTTAAATGACAACCCTCAGTCGTAATCCCAACCATAAATAACTTGCCTGACAAATATCTAATATGTAGGCACTGGACCTTTTGAAAGGGTACAGGTCCTTATTACCTACTAATTTCAATAGTTTAGGTTAGCTATTTTCAACAAAACAACAAATATAAAATAATAGGTAAGTATCTTTATTTTAATCATGTAATTAAATAGCTATTAATATTTATACAAAAATACTAATCTACAATATTATAATAATACAATATTTAACTTAACCTACTCTATATTTAGCTCTGTTTCACTATCACTATCGTCACTATATTTGTTTAGGCATAGATGATATTATAATATTGTAGATTAGTATTTTTGTATAAATATTAATACCTATTTAATTACATGATTAAAATAAAGTTACTTACCTATTATCTTATATTTGTTGTAGGTAATCAGGCCCTGTACCCTTTCAAAAGGCACTTATTTATGGCTGGGTTTAAATTTTATTGCGGTCGGGAAATCAACGAATTATTGTGGAATGGAGACTATTTTATTGCGCATGCAGGATTGCAGTTTATTATTTGTGTTTATTAATGGAAATTATGTGTTTTTTAGATACGCGAATGGCCAAAGTTTCTTGTCCGAGAGATACACCAGGGACACTGCTGACAATATCTTTAATGGGATATTAGATTTCGACTTAAACATTGGCATAACTTTTGCTTTCGCCTTGGGTATGATTATCTTTAACATGTTTTTGTATTTAGTACCTCTACCTGCTTTCGTAAAAGCCAAATTTAGAGAATAAAAGAATCAAAGAACAGACACGATAATACCAAATTTTAGAAATCAAAGAATTAAAAATTTTCTCTCTTTCGCTCGATTACGCGTGTAATCTTTTTTGTTCAAGATAAAGACATTTTTGTTTTAAGTAACGGTAGGTCCCCGGATGCAGGGGCAGACTGAGGCCTAAATGGTCAACCAAGCATCCCTAGAAAAGACCTCCTAAATTTAAATGAAATTAGATTAATGTCTCTTGTAAATCCCGGTTGTCTGGTGGGATAAAAGGTCACTTTACCATTTAATAGGCTGCAGAGGATTCCATAAATTTGGACGCGTTTCTCAGTAGGTACTAATTAATTCTTTATAAATTTGTTTCTCAAAGAATATAAGTAGCTTTTGGCAACGCCTTTCTATAATAATAATTTAGGTAAGTAAATAATGTTAGGTTAAATTTATTTATACATAAATGTATGTTTTTTGTTACGTTAAATATGTATATTTTTGAAACAAATATGCCTTATCGATTTCGTCCATTAAATATTCGTACTATTATTAATTTAAAGATTTTAAGTTAGATCTTAAGTTACTTCTTCTATTCTCATTTTGAT
Organism: Polydrusus tereticollis; assembly: GCA_963920685.1. Lineage (NCBI taxonomy): Eukaryota > Metazoa > Arthropoda > Insecta > Coleoptera > Curculionidae > Polydrusus > Polydrusus tereticollis. Next base: position 144,034,764 of record OY987328.1, read on the forward strand.
TTACCATATTGATATTAAAATATTTAAATTAAAGTAAAATGTACCTAGTATTTTTAAAATCTACTGTAGGAGATATTATTAAATTATATGAAAAAATGTGTACATTTTACCTATTGACACACCCTGTATATACATTTATTATTCCCTAGTGATATAAATTTATTTTAGTAATAATTTTGTATTGTTTTATAATAATAATATAATAATAATAATAATAATAATAATAATAATAAACGTCTTTTATTTCAACATAACATAAAATTTACAATAAATATATCAAAGAATAGATGCCAAATCCTGTCGCAGTCTAGCTGTAATAGCTACTCTACTGAACTAGTCAAAGACATAAATAAATAAAATTTGATTGTCCATCATTAAATGAATATCTTAAATCATTTACGAAATTTAACATAGGCAATTAAATAAGCGAGTATCGTAAATTAATAAAAAATATAAATAACTGAAAACATTAAATTATTAAAAAAAAAACATTATTATAAGTTATCTTAAAAAGTTAAGTATTCTGTACGTTTAAAAAATATTTTTTATATTTGATTTTAAATAAATTTACATTAAAAGGCAACATATTAATGGGTATTGAATTAAAACATTTCACAGTATTATATGAAAAGGACCGCTAAAACATGGCGCTTTGATGATGAGACATGGTTAATTTACTTCTGTCCCTAACACGTCTATCATGAATATCATGACGAAAAATCAAGCGCTCTCGAATCGTAATGGGCGAGTCAGGATTATTAATAATTTTTACCACAAATGTGTAAAAATGAAAAATTCTGCGTTCATCCATCAACCAATCAATAGTCCTGTACAAGTGAGATATATGATCAAACTTTCTCACATCATAGAAAAAACGAAGACAAGCATTCTGTACTTTCTGTATCCGAGATCTACTTTCAACATCTAAGCAAGAACCGTAGACAAAATCACAATAATTAAAATTGAATAAAACAAGAGATTCACCCAAATCTTTTCTTAATTTAAAATATATGTCTATTGCTGTGTCCTATCCTCTTTGATTGCTGTATAGTATTTTTAAAGAAAGATACGTTTTTTGAAATATTTTTTTAAATGCTCTTCTAACCTTAATTCTGTATCAAGCAATACGCCCAAGTTTTTAGCGCTATCAACAATCGTTAATTTTGATACATTAACGGATATACTCAACTTACTTTTTAAACCATTGACCTTATTCTTATTACCAAAAACTAGCATGCAGGATTTCGTGGGATTTAAATTTAAATTGTGACTTCGAGAGAGTTCACTCAATGTTTTCAAATCTTGGTTTATACAGAACTCGACTTCGGCGTAATCCTCGGTATCAAAACAACTGTATATTTGTGTATCGTCAGCAAATGCTTGAACTTTACAACGTTTTAACGATCTAGGTATATCAGGTATACATAACCTATTATTCTCGTCACACCGTCCCATCATTTCTTCGCAAAATTGCAAACGCCTATCATAGTCATCTTCTAAAAGCGCTTGGACAAGACATGCTTTATAAAGGTAGTATTTTTCTGCTTTCAAAAATTTTCCAATAGTACCTCTAGATGTATCATGATTTTGAGCCAATGAAACTGTTGAAACATTACAAAACGGATTATCCTGGAGAGATAATGCAATATCCAATTTTTCATCGTCGTCTAAAACACGTGGCCGTCGTATTCCTAGGCAAGTCCTTTACTGTGCCATATTCATCAAATTTGTGGAATATTTTACTAACAGTGCCCTGTGAAATTTGATTTTTTGGATATTTAGCATTAAATAAAGTGCACACTTCACTTTGACTTCTTATTTTATCTCCACATCCTAACAATATCAAGACTTCAATACGCTGCCTTTCCGAAAAAAAACATTTTTGTTTAGAAAATTGTAAAATAATACTTCGGAAATACCTAAATTAATTTTGCAAGTTCACAATGTCACAAAATGTCAGAACGTGAAACAATGAAGATTTCTTACCTTTATGAGCATACTGTATGAGATAATTAGCTTTCAAATGATGTATCACAAGCTGTATGTTTCCATTTAAAAAAAAGATCGATGTCGTTATATCTTTGACAAATGTCTATAAAAAAATAAACGAATAACGTCAAAATGTAAGCATATATAAAACTAAATTGACGTGTCCGAGCATTTTCCCCAAAAGTTACAGGTTAAGGCTATATTAATTTTATTCCGGACTTCTGGGCAGCCCTGTATATATTTTTTTTTGACAATAAAGCAGAGTTTTACAACCCGTTTAATAGTAAAATACGGAAAGTATTGGAAAGCTATTAAATTTGGAAACGAAATCACTCCTTTTCCAAGGTCACTTTTAATTTTAAAAACAAACATTTTCTACGATCAACATTTTTGTAAATAGCCTAGAAATTCTTGGGCAGCGATTCACGAAACTAATAAAACTAAATTATTATACCTCAGACTACAACAGCCGTTCCATACTAAAGCCACAGAGTATCATACTTTATACTGTATCAAGAATAAACTCCCTACACCGTTTTGTTGGTCTTCATTTCTTCACTGAAGGAACAAGTTTTCCTTGAGGATTACGAAAGACGAATAATCATCTTACGAGGCGACACAACTTTTTTTTGTTGTACAGAGTCGATCAATAAAAATGTCGTCGTAAAATAATTAGTGACCAGTGAGCGCGGCAAATTACCGTAATGTCCGTTTATTTCTTAGATAATTTAAAAAATGCGCCTATTTATTTACAGAGAGTCAATGGCTTTGTAAAGTTGTTCACTTGCTATTAAAGGCAGTAGCGAAGGGGGACGGGGTTATGCGGTTGACAGTTAAGATTGAAGATTTAATTAGAGTCAGAGTGCCCACCCTTAGAGTATCCTTCCAATGTTATATATCCAGAACATACGGTTCAGCAGCTTGGGGGTACGCAGCCCCAACTAACCTCAAACGGTCTCCAATCCCTTGAAAATCGTTACATCCGCACAGCCATGGACATCCTATGATTCATCCGTAACGTAGATCTACACCGAGATATCAAACATACCCCCCTCACCCAATATCTCCACGAAAGAGGAACCAAAATCCTCACAGCAACCCTCACCCACCCCAACCCGCTCATCAGACAAGCCTCCGACTACGATAAAGGTGCCCCGCACCGACACAAACGACCCCGACACCTTTAGGTGTAGCCACATCCCCGTGATCTTGTATTAATTGCATTACTATCATCATGTCATACATAGGTGGAAATATTATTGAAATGTTTCAAAATATGTTTTACACTAAACCAGGTCAATTTCTATGAATCCCAGGAAAGCGCTATGTTTTCGTCCAGCATCTGGTGAATCAGGTAGTTTTCTTGGATTCCTCAAGGAAGTGTTATACTTCCGTTGATTACCAAGGGATTACCAGGATATTTTTGTCATTCTCCGAAGAAGTGTAATAAACTCGACGAAGTGCACCAGCTCGATTTTTCATTATCTCCCGACAGAGCACAAATCACCGAAATAATTTGATTTGTGCGACAGAGCTATCAGTGATTAAATTGACATACGTCAGTTTACGATAGAGATACCTATCTACCTATCTATTGCGCACCCGAAGGACAGAGCTCATGCTATATTGCTCGACCTGTAGCCTGTAGGTATTGGTTTTTGTTATAAAAAATTTCGTGTTTCTTTGTATCTACCTAGTTTTTTTTAATTATTTTTCTATTTTACTTAATAGATTGCTCATGAAGTCGGGGCACACGTCAACTTCAATTTTTTAACTGAAATACCCCAAATTTTATTCGATTTTTGAATTCTACTTAAAATTCTGAATATTTTTCATGTAACATACCCTATCTCGATATTCGGCTGCTTTCGATATATCACAATCTAAACAATAATGATGGCAATTTTCATGGAATTAATGAATAGGGAAGAAAATACGGAAACTTATTACCTTTATTGTAGTAACCCTGGTAACCAAGCACTTTATTGTACTTTTTCGCCACTGTCATTTTATTTTAAGTGACAGTATTGCCAAAAAAAGTTACGTTGTATTGTTAGAACGACACGTTTTAAGTAAAATGCACTTAAGTTAAAGAGAGCGCATAAAAATCCTCATGATGGTTGACTATGGCGATCGAAAGAGATCTACATTTGAAGTATATGAACTTTTTAATAATGTTCATCGAGAGCGAACGCCGATATTAAGATAAAGATAGTTTTAAAACTTACATAAACTGGATCTGTGCGCAATCAACTAAAAAGTGGCCGTCCCAAAACTTGTCATGAAACTAGATTAAATGTTTTACTGTCGTATCAAGACGATCCCCATTCCAGCACTCGTCAAGTGGGCCGGATTCAAAATATTGGTTATAGATCTGTACAAAATATTCTTCATAAGGAAAAATATCATCCTTACAAAATTTGTCTTGTCCACGAACTAAATGGGGATGATTTCGATCGACGCCTTCAGTTTTGCGAGAATATGCAAAACATCTGCAACTTTCTGATTCTGACCGAAATTTCGTGCAGAATATTTTATTTACTGATGAGGCCACATTCTGCCTTAATGGAACAGTCAACCGACATAATTGTAGGTATTGGTCGACAGAGAATCCTCACTGGATGCAAGAGGCCCATACACAGCACCCACAGAAGCTAAATGTATGGGTCGGAATTTTACGTAACAGAATATTAGGACCTTTCTTTTTCGAAGAAACGTTAAACGGAGAGAGGTATTTGGAATTTTTACAGTTTGAATTAGTTCCTGCTTTAGCTGGCCTATATCCAGATCACAATGAACAAGATAGTCCTGAAAGAATTATTTGGCTACAACAAGCCGGTGCACCGCCCCATTACGCCGCACGGGTACGAGAACACCTAAACGAGGTTTTCCAACATAGGTAGATAGGTAGAAGGGGAGAAATAGAATGGCCAGCTCGCTCACCGGATTTAACACCCTTAGATTTTTTTTGTAGGGATATATAAAAGAAAGAGTGTACAAGAACAAGCCATCGAATTTAGAGAGATTAAAACTGATAATACAACATGAAATTCGACAAATTCCTGAACAGGTTATTGGGAACGTTCTAAACGAATTTATTTTACGTTTAGGACACTGCCAAATTATCAATGGCAATCAATTTGAGCATTTAATTAAGTACTTTTTATAATCAGATTTAAAAGCTGTTGTTTTTACCTAATAAACCTACCACTTAAATTTTGTTAATTATTATTGTTTAGATTGTGATATATCGAAAACAGCTGAATATCGAAATAGGGTATGTTACATGAGAATTTTAAGTAGAATTCAAAAATCGATTAAGATTTGGGGTATTTCATTTAAAAAATTAAAGTTGTCGTGTGCCCCGACTTCTTGAGCAATCCTGTATAATACTATAAATTCTCAAAATTTGTAAAAATGATAAATAAAATCGACGGGTCCGAGCGTTTTTCGAAAATATACATGGTTATGAAAATATTGGGGGTGTTCCACTCTTTTTGCCCACGCTGTATATTAACCCAATAGCGACGAAATTTAACTATTGGTTAGCGTAGAAAATAAAAAATTCCTAATTTTTAAATTTCTTTCTATAAAAAAGTGATTTTGTGCTCTAATAAAAAAATAATAAATAAGTTTTCTTTTCGTAATAATATAAAAAAGAGTAATTCAATTGCTCATTTAGTAGTTCAATTATAAAAATATAATTGAATTACTTGGAGAGTAATTTAATTATATTTTGATAAATTCAGAGTAATTTAATTACTTTTAGGGTAGTTCATTTACTAGAAAGTAATTAAATTAAAATCAGTAATTCGAAAGCGGTAATCAATTACTTTTAGTGGGTAATTGGTAATTATTATAATATTTTTATCATACTGTTAGTAGTTAGTAATTGTAATTGATGTTTTTCCTCGCTTTTTTTTGGATGTAATGAGTAATTGTAATTGAATTACTTTTTAAGAGTAATTGCGACAGCTCTGTCTCACGAGAAATCTTCAAACTTATCAACATTATCACCCGGGGAAGAGTAATAATGAATTTTACGATGACCTGATATATTAGATCTTTTGTATTTTTTCTATTGTTCCTCTAAAAGCAATTATTATTAATTCGTCCCCGTGGAAGAGTAGGTAAAGTCTGTTCAGAGATATAAGAAAGTGACTAACTGATCCCTATTAGGAAAGACCCGGGTCAGCTGTAAAATTGAAATATGGCCGAACAGGTCCGTATTTTGCTTAGAAATTAATCATGGTTAGTAATAAAAATAAGTAAGACATTAAATAATATTTTATTTATGTTTAAATGTGAAATTACAAGTTATTTTATTATTAAAAATTATATTTATGGTTACAAAAGTATACAAATTATTCGGTACTTATAATAATTATTCACTCAATATATCAATATCACTATCGCTATCATCATCTGTTCTGATTATTATTCGTGCTATATTGTTTATATGGATACAGGATTTTCCCACTTTTTCAACATGTGTAACAGAATTTGCCCAACTTTGTGAAGGGATGTTAAAAACTTCAGTTTCTATAAGCTCAAGTACACTGAAGTTAATAGTAGGGCAAATATTGTTACGACGAATGGCAGATTCCAGTTGGTGCCAAACATGTTCGATGGGATTAAATATACAATGGTATGGTGGACGCCTTAAAACTGTATGCCCTAGATTTTTTGCATAATTATCACAGAAGTATTCCTTTTGTAGTTTTAAACCTTGTAAAACCTCAATTAATTGCCTTTTGGTGTAATCTTCCTGAACATAAAAAATGCCATTGAATTCCAAAAGTTAGTTGCTTTCCTTCGCTTTCATTCAAGTAAATAATCGGCCTTTGCTGATCTCTGTAAATCCTAATTTTTTTGTAGATATTCGGATCGCCATTCCCGAATTCTACTGGACTCCATTAAAACTTGTCTTTTGTTAATTTTTTTAAAATCTAAAACCCATGTGTTGGATACACTTTCATAAAGTTGTTCTGCCACATTTAACGCCGGTTTCATCTTTTTCAAGCCTCTTAATTAAATTATCTGATGTAGGAACGCTTTTTCCTCGTGTAACTTGTAAATTTGACGCCGTATTTCCGTATTATATCTTGATCACTTTTATGTACCTTCGAGAAAATGTCAGTATGGGTTCTTTTTTTCCTCGCTAAAATGGGATTATTCACAATTTTCCATACAGTTGATGTTGGAATTTTTGTTAATGTGGCCGTTTCTTTTAACGCTGCTTTCTTGCTGATCGCACGTTCAATGAGAGTTGAATAAACATTGTTTATAACTTCCTTAGTTTCCACAGAAAAGTGTTTTCTGCTTTTTGACGGGGTTATCTCCTGAGATACATTGGGCTCGCACATATTTTCAATGACTCACAGACGATTAAACAAACGCTGTATTACACACTAAGTAAGAATAATTACTAAGCTTAAAACTAACTAGAGTGGCTATATATACAGACTTTAGAACATACCTAATTTGTTTTATGGGATCAACCCTCTCATTTTGAATCAGGTAAAAATCGGTTTAAAATCACCAAACTATTACTTTAATAATGAAATTACGTCTTCCGGATTTGCAGTTTACTTGAAGACATTTTTTAGTACGGACCATAATTTACCTGCATTTATTCATTCATTCATTGTTTGTTTATGGCCACCCTTGGATAATCCAATTCAAAGGCAAAGTGTAACTTTCTTATATCTCTGGACAGGCTTTACCTACATAATGTTAATTATAAGCTAAATATTCTTTAATATCTTGTTTTATTCTAAAAATTATCCAATGATTATAAAATTATACTGAAAAATTATTAAAAAGTTGAGAGAAAAAATAAATAATCAAATTTATAGAGACCAGAGCATCAGATTTAGACTCTCGCTGAAAGATTAGATTGAGATGTAGAAGATGAACTCATTTAAAATTAATTCGTAATGTACCTACTAATTTGAGAAATTGTTAAATATTGATATGTGAAATTGTGAATGGACTATAGTTTGCCGTGATTAAATTAGTTAACCTTAGGCCTATGTCATTGTCATTTTTGCATTCTTCATCACTGAGATCAGGTCACCAACCAATGACGTTACTAAGAGACGGAACTCTGTCGACGTCGACGAAACATCCGGGACGTCATTCCTAGGAAGGTTTTGTGTGTATTGTTTTTGTAAATGTAAATATATTTTTAGCTCGCCGTGTATATCCATCGCCTCTTATTTTCCTGCTAGTCCACCAATTACCAATTACACCTGATTTCTGCGGCGAGCAGTGATCGAGGCAGCAGCAGGAACGAACCGCAACACCGCAACAGCTCGATCGGTTAGTTAACCGATCAACTCCGTTTGCGGTACACCGTTTCGGTTCTGTTTCTGTTTGTATCGGTCAAATACGGATAAAAATCCACGCCTGAGTTTATAGTTCACTAACTGATCACCGGAAATATTTAAAGTTTATGGTTTTAGTTTTTAACGTATTATAACAAAGGTAAAGTCAGAACAGTATCAATTTTTGTTGAATTATAAACAACTTTCTCAATATATTTACGATATAATTTGTTATTTTACGGGTGTAATTTTGCGATTATTGTAGATTTTTATAATACAACTCAACAGTACTAAAAGGGATTAGTATCACGTGATCGCTGATCACTGATCTCAGATGGAAATTTTACTGCTTGCAATAATTTATAACCGCAAAACAATCTAAAAATAGATGTTAAAGAATTTGTTTTAAAAGTAATTTCATATTAAGTCAACCTAACAACAAAAACAAGAACTACTTAAAATTCACACGCATATAAATTCTTAAACGTATCAAATCAGAGACACAAGGACACATACATAATTTTATTACTGTCTATACAGAGTGGAGACAAAAATTTTAATTTCATTAAAAAATACTTTACAATGAATGACCTAAATCTAGAAGCGTCAAAGTAGGACGGGACGCCTATGGATTCCTTATTGTCGTAAAAAATATGGTGGTTCTGTACAGTTTTTTAATTAAAAATCATTCAGCAATCAGCAACTATTTAGCGTTCCTCACACGATCAATAATATTGACCGTTCAAGGGCTTATATTTAAATATTGTCAATATAATGATGGATTCTCAATATCCTCAAAATATTTTGGGTGAAGTCTATTATATTGACAATAGATATTGATCATTCGCGCAAGATATTGACAATAATGACAATGTATGCCTTAGTTGTTCAATAACCATGATAAGTTTCAGCACTGCCTGAATCATCAGAGGAGAGTAAAGACAAGGTTACAGGTTACAGCAGCGACTGAGAAATACTTTTATAAGCAATTAGTACCTGAGTAAATAAGCAATATTCTGATAGAGATAAAAAATAAACTTGCTATGAAAAATATTAAAGGATGTAAAAATCTTGCGATATAAAAAAAATCCTTAAAACAAACTTCAGAAAAGGACTGAAAAACGTATGATTTCATTCGGATTATTTGATTGATTTTTCTTTTGTTTTCTTCCCATCCTGAACTATTAGATTAACTATACGACTGTTCGTATTTCTTTTCATTTCTTAACTACGAAACTACCACATATCAAGAGAGAAGCGAATATCGGAATCTCTATACCATGGCCCACATAGGTACCTACCTTCTTAAATGACACTCTTAAAACTTAAAAAGAGATTAGTTAATGGCAAACAATTTTAAGAGGTTAGTGAAGACTGAAATATCGAGTTGATCAAGTATTCAATTGAATTGGTATTTAGAAAATTCGGCAACAACAACCGTTAACCGATAGAAAATATAGTAACTCGGAGAATCACATAAACTGGCTGCCCCATGGGTTTCCCCGACCCCGGTTAGCGCAGGAAGCTGGAACCGTGGTTGGTTGCCTATTTATTTATTTCTCGTCACATGAAATAATTTGTGACAATTCAAATTAACCCAAACTAAAATAAAGACCTATAAATCCTTAAAATTGAAGAAAAAAAGCTGAAATCTACAAGAAGTGGCAACACGTACTGCACTTGAAAGTCCTCCAAACATAACCTAAATAAAAGTTGTTTAACAACAGCAACGAAGACAAAGGTTAGTTAAATTGTTGAATTACCTATTTTTAAGTTTTATAGATTAGTTATTGTTATTAGTGTCAAAGGTTAGTGTTAAGAATTCACTTCAATTTTTATTTATATCGTGCACCACAGAAAAATAACCGATACTAGTGGGCAAAACACATTGATAAATAATTGCTATCAAATTTTATCATACAAAGAAAGAATCTTACATTAATAAATCAAACTAAAATAATTGATGACAAGGAAAGATAATTTTAAAACAGTTAGTTTTGAAAAACACTTTACAACCGGGTGTTTTATGTATAAAAACTATCGACCTTTGTATGATCGTAAACTTAAAACATGTCGGACATCAGGTCCAGCTAATATCACGAGATAATTCTGGAAACTTTAAAAAAATTGGAAATTGCTTTACGTAGAGTGTAATAATGAGTCCGCATAATATATAATAATATTCTTTTAGGACACATGTTTATATGAACTTTTCTACTTGAATTTGGTTCAGGAATGCGTTCTTGGAATTACGGCCTGTCATTAAGTAACACCCTATATAAGAAAATCAAAATTTAGGCCGGCATATATTCTTCTTTTCACGGCCAATATTAATCCCCTTAAATTTGGTGTAGCTCCCATGTGTCACACCTGAGTTATGAGGGCTTAAAAATCCACGAGCTGCCACTCACAGTACTTCTGTGGTAGTCATTTTTTCATTTTTATCAACTTATCCCTTATATAAATAAATAAATAAAAACAAACAGAAGTCTAATAAGAATCTTTAAGGTCTGTTTTTTTGAAATTTTTTAACTGTGGCATGTGCCTCAAACACCGCTGCTCTCTAGGAAATGACAGTAATTCTACATGGTTTTATTTTCTTGTTGAAAAAGGTGGTGGTGAAACTGCAAAATTTAAACGCTCTGGAGCAATTTTAAAGGCCTCCTTACGCATCTTAAAACTCATAAAATTGACATTTTGAACAAAAGGGCAGAAAATTCGCAAAGTGAAGAACCGGTGCCGGAACCAGTAACCCTGACAATTAATTGATGAAATACCATTTAAACAACAAAAAACTCACTGACTTTTGTATCGAAAATAGATGAGAGCTTTGATTCTGTACTCGCAAGAATGACCGCTTTAGACGGTTTGTTATTTTCGATTTTTGTCAAGTCTGTTGATTTAAGGGAATTGTTGGAAGCAATTTTGCAGCCTCTAATAATCTTTTGTTTTTAAATGCTTTCTTGAGATGCGATTCGTTCGTGTTGTAATAAAAATACGCGTACTGCAAACTCACTCACACCAGTCCCACCACAGAGCCCAGAGGACTCTGTTGTTACCGGTTCAACTACTTACAAACAGCAAGAAGTGTGGAAAATATGTTTGTATTGTGTATGACATAAAGTCCTTCGACAACTACGTAAAACAAATTTATTACAGTAATACTATGCTTCTAGAATTTTCAGCTACTCAAAGTGTCTTCGAAAAATACAGGATATTTAGCTTTTATTTTATCCTAAATCCAGGACCCTAGCAACCCTAGTCCAAGTTGAGTTACTACTACTTTTTTCAACTTTCCTCCAAATATTTATCTTAATATTAATAAGAATAAAGGTCTTTATTTTTATAAATGGAATGGAAATTACATAAAGCAGTAAATTAAACTTAAAGGTCGAGAGTCAGTTCAATACTAGCAGAATTTGGTAGTAAGGCACTGAGACGCAACTTTTTTGTTGGAAAAAGTAGTACCTATACGGGTGTACCAAAAAGAAGTAATAACTTTTGACATCCTGTATTCTGTATTTCCGAAACTATCAACTTGTGGACTAAGAGTCTAAGACTAATGCCTTATTTATTATTCAGAAAAGGGCAGTGCGTTTTATTGCGGGGATCAGTCACAGAGAAACATGTAGACCCTGTTTCCTCTCTCAAAGGATACTGACCCCTTACCTCTTTGTTTATACTTAAGACAGCCACTCTTATCTACAAGAATCGTAGAGCATTTCTGGGTCCCACCCCCCACTATGAGACTCGCCGGGCTCTTGACCTTCCTCTTCCACTGCCCATTCCATCAAGGGCTTTCACCCAGAGATCTCTAATTTACCAAGGAAGAAAAATATTTAACAACTTACCCTTGAATATTAGGACCTTTATGTGTTGCATCCTTACTTCTCGCTTATGATTAAGTACGCTTAATGATTATGCACATTATACACATTTTTGACTTGAAATTTGATTTGTAATAGTTTTCTATGTTTTGTCATTAAGTTTCTCTGTTCCCTTTTTTGTTTTTTATTCTTTATTTACTTTGCTTTGTTGTTTAGTTTCTTTTACCTACTTTAGATTTTAATGTTATTTGTACGTTTTTGATTCAATTGTATATTTTTTTAATATTTTAAGTCTTATTTTATTTAGCATTTTTGAAATTGAAAATTGAAATTGAAATAAGGTAAGGTTAACTTGGGATAGATCGTTATAGGAATTTGTGCTAGGATTTTATACAGACTTTTTAGAGTATTAGTAAAAATATTATACATTTGTGAGTGTTATATTTTGAAACGTTAGTGACATACATGCACAATTGCACACTTTTACACCCACACATACTACAAACCCAAATATAACTTTTAGAAGGCATTTTCATTAACTTTCCGGACATGAATTAACCTAAACAAAACGAACCCGACAAGAAATTTATTAACAGATCTAACTGGAACTGGCATTATTTATACTAATGATGGTAAATGCTTGATTATAACGTTTATAAAACCTTAACAAAAGTTGATACGACATTAAAAATAAAGATTATTCACGTTATCATCATCAATTTTAATTGTTCTTGAAAGATAAGAGATTTGACGTGTGAAAAGGTTTTTTGTTATCTAATTCATTAAAACATTGGAATCAGTCGAAGAGGAATCAGTTATAGGTGCGGAGACCAGTTTTTGTTTTAAGTGATATTGAGTGGAAAAAGTGGATTTTTGGATATTACAGGACTGGCTTCAGGAGGAACCCCTAACACTATCCAGAAACAAGTAAGTATAAACCTATAATATATACGGCAAAGTTCACCATTCTTGAGCATGTATAAGGAGCTTGTTTAATAAGTTAGTCATCATCGCCTTCCAGAGCTGATGCGCCTTGATAAAAATGACTGTGCATATATTTGAATTTTATTTAGACCTAAGTTTATGTTTCCGAAACATTTATATTGCGAAATTGATTAAGTACATACTGGCAAAAGTTGAGGTTTTACTTACCTATAAACAGGTACTCTTTTGTATGTTGTTTTAAAAAACTATAAGCAATTAACATGTGTCGTACTGTCAAGAAAATAATTGATGGGCCAATCAGTTAACAGATTTATCAATTATCATAGATAAGGTAAAAGTATTCTTTTTTTAAATCTGATGGATGTTTATATTATTCAAAAAGTGTAGATATACTTTTTATTAAAATACAACGTAAATACAGTATGTCCCCGAATGGGGTACCGCACTCTAGTAAACTTTCCTATTTATGATTTTTTTAATAAAAAAGCTTTGCTTTATCAGCAGAAGTTATAACCAGTAATCATTGTCACGATAATCGATACTCTCTAATAAAGTCTGTATAGGCTATATAGGCACCTAAGGTAAAACGACCAGTTAATGATAGCTTCAGCGAAAATTTTAGATAAATATTAATGTTTCATTGATTTTAATGAGAAAAGAAATTCAATCAACTTTAAAAAGGAGGTTTATACCTATAAAATATATTTTTTGTGTCATGCTTCTGAGTCCAGTTATTTTTATACTAATTTGAGGTATAGTCCAACAGTAGCGTATTTAGGGGGGGGGGGTCTGGACCCCCCCCCCCCCCGTGGACTCAGTAGTAAAGAAAACTGAAATTCACATTCATTTATTTGCAATAAATAACATGAAACATTATTTCAAATTTTCCAGATGTTTGGGGATTTCCACAGTCTTTTAGTTTAATAATTGTTGAATTTTATTTTTTGTTCCGTGTTTTCTAATTTAGATGAGTAAAATAGTATAGGTACCGTTATACATACCTTCAAAAAACGAATATCTCAAATGCAAATATTGGCGTTTATATTTAAAAATTGCTTTATTTCTACGTTTTTTTTAGCCGGGCTATCAAAACGTAAAATTTGTAAGTTTAGACCAGCGGTTCTCAAACTTTTTTGGTGACGGAACCCTTTTGGGAAGCAAAATACTTGATGGAACCCTACAATAAAACAATAGTTTTTAAAAGTGTATTCTTTATTAATAAGCATAATAAAAGTACAATGTAACAGTTACTAATTATTACTTACTTTACCACATGGCAAGTACAATAATAGAAGATATTAAAAAAGAAAAAATCTAACTAATGGGAGGTATGAAACTGTTTTTTATTTTTCATCAATTGGTTGATATAAGGTTTGATAGAAGACAGTTGAAGTCTCTTATCAGGTTCGGCGTCCAGTCTATTGCGATATTTTGTTTTCGTGGCTGCATAGGTTGAGAATCCTGTTTCGCACAAATATGTTGTTGGGAACGGGAGAAGAATATTCAGAGCCATTTTGCCAAGCATTGGATATTCATCACGGATTCTGCACCAAAAATCGTTGAGAGGCGTCGTTTTGAACAGTGACTCCATACTTGTGTCTGATGACATTTCTAAAAGAGATTCATATATCTCGTTTGACATACTTTCGGGCTTTTCCAAGTTGGGTAAAAAAGGATTATGAATCCATGAATTCAGTTTCATTTTTGTATTCTGTTCTTCGGGAAAATACTTTTCAAAAGATGCGCGCATCGAACTGAGATATTGGACCAATTCTTCAAACACATCATCTTAAAACATTTCTGAGTCGTTATCGCTAACAAACTCACTGAGTGACGTAAAGCTTTCTATTTCTTTCTTACCAATGCAAATAATCCAAAAATCTAATTTTCTTTTGAAGGCAGTTATTTTATTATTGGCCTGAAACACTGTTGTCTGTTTACCTTGCAATGATAAATTCAATTCGTTCAGTTTTTGAAAGATATTCGCCATAAAAGACAATCGGAACAACCAAGTTTTATCATACAAACGGTCCTTCAAATTAAAAGAAGTATCTGCTGAAAGAAACATTTGTAACTCGGCTCTAAGTTCAAATAGCCTTGTTAAAGTTTTACCCCGAGACAGCCATCGCACTTCTGTATGGAGCAGCAGTGTTTTATGTTTGCTGCCATAATCTTCACACAATAATGAGAACAATCGGGATTGTAGTGGTCGTGATTTGATAAAATTAATTATTTTTACCGCTTCATCCATAACTAATTTTAGATTTGACGGCATTTGCTTCATCGCAAGTGCTTGTCTATGCAGAATACAATGGCTGGAACTACAATTAGGCGCTTAATTTTTTATTCGTGACACTGCTCCTGCTGTTTTACCTGTCATCGCCTTGGCCCCATCTGTACAAATGTCAATGCAATTGTTCCAACTGAGATTATTTTCTTCAAAAAATATATTTATTTTATTAAAAATTTCTTCCCCGGTAGTGTTTGTGAGCAGCGGTGAACACATAAGCATGTCTTCTTCAAAAGAACTTTCATATGGATATCTCACGATAACCAGCAAGATAGCCAAACCAGCGACATCAGTTGACTCGTCCATTTGCAATACTTAGTCCTAGACTCGATCTCGAATATTCTCGAAAATACTCGAGTCGGCGCCTTTGATAAACAAAAAGCAAAAATAAAAAGAGAAATATAAAAATTGCGTTGTAAACAATTCAGAGGCGGCTTTTATCAAAGGGACTGCGCGCTCACAAGTATACAAGTATACATGTTGATACCAAACTTATGAGATATTGTACCAGCTATTGTAACACATGTTTATACAAATACAAATAAATAAATAAATATACCTACGCGCGGCCGCGGAGTCAAAACGTTCGACCAGAGAGAGGTGCTTTGATTTTTTTTCTAAATTCTTGAGGAACCCCTACAGAGGTATCGTGGAACCCTAGGGTTCCGCGGAACACACTTAGAGTATAGCTGGTTTAGACAGTCCAAAAAAGGGCGTGGCACCTAAAAAAATTTTGCCTGCGGCGCATTTTTTTAAGAATGATATTTGGACCCACCCCGTGTCACAATCCTAAATACGCCACTGTAGTCCAATAATTGATAACCCAGTAATTGATATTGTTTGATAGCAAACAAATTAACATAAGAACTTAAAATACAAAAGAACAAACACTATACTTCAATGCAGGGTTGAAAGGATTTAAATCCCGATTTAAATCCCTTGATTTTTTTTCAATTTAAATCATGATTAAAATTAAAATTTCTGTAAGTTATAATTAAGAGAAAATAAAAACTTTGAGTTTTAATTAATGGTTTATTATATTTAAAAAATAAAACCACTGTACCTAAGCCATGTTTATTTTAGTTAACTGTAGTGCTTGTACAAAAACACTAATTTGGCAGCTTTTTCCGTTCCTCATCAATTTCTGAGTTTGGAATGGACTAAACCAAATGTTGAGAAAATTCTCTCGACTGATGCGGAAGAAGCAGCAGCACAAAGTAATTGTCTAATTATGAAACTCTTTCTGAATAATGGTTACATTTTGTTGCGACTTCCACCAATCTATGGGTTTTACATTCTGAAGAATATAATCATGTAACATAATATCGGTGAAAGGTTCTGATCTGGCAAGAAAATTGACTGTGAGTGGTCGTAAACCACTATCTAGATCTAATTCTTTAGCAGCTTTCAAAGCAACATTTTTTCACTCTCTGTTAGTGTTTGCTGAGTTTTTGTTGAGTCAAGAAGATATGTCAATAAATGATATGGGGCTATACACTGTTCATAACGCCTCTTAAATATTTGCAGTTGATTTAAAGTTATGTCCGTTTTGTCAAAATGAATTTCTAATATTTTAAATTCTTCTTTGTAGTCTATCTATTGCGATCGAGATAGGCTTAAGTATTGTTAGGCTTCGGGCTTCGACTAATATTTTTAAGTGAATGTTGGAAATTTTTTATCTTATGATAATGTCAATTTCGTTTTTGTTCTCTTCAGCAATTTTAAAAAGTATTGAACGCGTTGAAAATAGCAACTTATTTACAGGAAAAATAGATAAAAATAAAAATAGAAAAAATAAAAAAAATCTTGATTTTTTTCAACAAAATCGCGATTTTTGATGTTTTTCAAAAAAAACATGATTTTTTTCCACCCTGCTTCAATGGTATAATCAAATTTCATCTAGGAATCTACTCAAATAATGGAAAACTAAAATTAGGATTCAAACACATCAATCGCCTTTTGAAATTAATATTTAAGCCTATCGGCGGCGGTAGAAATTATTGCTGGCTCAGGTAATTTTCCCCAAACCTCATTACACGTGAGACGTTATTTTCTTCGGCTCTGAAAAGTGTTTTTCTCCATTCAAGATCTCATCAACATAACTTCTAAATTGTTTCTATTGTGGATTCTTTGAAGGACACAAACATATCTATGATTAGTTGCGTTTCTCTTGTACCCAGTAAACTTAATAAGTAAATAATCTCCAATGGTGAGATTGTCAGGTGCTTCAAGATCGCGAAAATCATTTTCAGCAATATATCCAATAATATCAACGTCATCAAGGTTATCTCCGCTTTCAACCCATTCATCAGCTTATGTTTCAGAATCAATATCTCTACTCTCTTAACATAAAAAGTTAGCTCAGCTCTTTGACTTTTCAAAACAAGAAGTAATTATGATACTAAAAATAAATCAACAGAAAAATACAAAAAAAAAGTACTTTTTTAACTACGCTTATATCATGATCATCAATTTTAACATTTTGTGCAGTATCATCACAGATTTTACAGAATATCCCTTGAAGTTCATCTTCTTCCTTAACGCCAGAACACACAGCTGCGTAACGGTATTTTATTTTTCTGTGTAAAAGTTTGACCAACACAAATTCGCCCTTTCCCAGTATTCTTCTCCTGGATGTTGAGGGTTGCGGTTTATCTTCACATTGACTCGTATTATTGCAAGATGATTCGTTAAAGTGCTGTGAAGTTTTTTAGGACTTCTCCATATTTTGCCGAGATAAGTGACGCCAGTGGTTCATCATCAGAATCAAATTTTGATCCATATATGTCCTGAACATGAAGACGAGGCTTTGGATTAATGACTGAATATTCCACAGTACCCATTACAAAATGATTGCAGACATCAAGGTTGCAGAAGCAGCTAAAAGTTTGTGAAAAACTTTTTATATTTTCAGCTGATCTAAGTTGTGCTTTTTTGGCTAAGATGTCTGCGTCATCAATGGTCAAAACGTTGATGTTGAATGTTGAACGACGAAATATCAGTGCCACTTGCAACTAATCTATTTGCAGTCCTCTTACATGTTCCACCCACCCCATCGGGAGCTCCCTTACCGTGTCCGGCTTCTGACTTTATGGTGATTCCACGTAAGATCTTCCACATTAGGGTAAAATTCTCGTAACATTCTGCCAATACTTGAAACATAATTTTATTACGATATTCAGTAACCGGTCCATCGCCCAAAAAATGTAGATTGACAACGTTAGCGGATAAACCGTCTAGTATAGGCTATAAATGTGCCCAAATCGCCGGAAGTGAGTGTGACTAATTTTTGGACAAGGTGCAGAAACATAGGTGAGATGTTACATCTTCTCTGTACTTCTTTATGGCATGGAAGCTTGGACGTTGAACACAAAGACTACCAAGAAAATTGAGTCATTCGAAATGTGGGTCGACCGAAGAATTCTGAAATTCCATGGACTGATTACGTAACAAACACTGACGGCATGAAGAGGACGAACAAGGAGAGGGAGATAATAGAGACCATTAAGATCCTAAAGTTACAATACCTTGGACATATCACACGAGGGGATGGTATGCCGCAATTGATTGTGCAGGTAAAGATCTGTGGAAAAACAAACGTAGGAAGGAGGAGAATGTCCTGGCTGCGAAAGTCAGCATAGCCATGATAATTGTCAACCTCCGTCGCAGAGATGGCACTTGAAGAAGAAGATTGATTCGAGAACTATACTAAGGCGGCAGCGTCATCAGGGTTGTTGACCCTACTGCTTTTTTGCACTTTCAATATTATCAATAGACGTACTTATAATTGCAAAAAAGGGGTTGCCCTCGGCGCCCCTCGGGTTGTCCGGGGTTGCCTGTACCTAAAAAAATCATTATCTGTCAAATGTAACAACCGATTTGTTTTCTAATCTGATATTTTGGTTTCTTTACACAACCAAATAAGTCTGTACTCGGGTTTGTATATAATTTATTTTTTACTGTAGCTAGTAGGATAATCACCATTTGAGTAAGACGCTTTGAATAATGCGCATGTTCAAATACAATACCTAAGTATTGTTTCGTATCTGAGGCACCTACAACATATTTCACCCGAACAACTATTCATCTAACAAACAAAGGCTTAAGTACGTCTATCTTAATAACCACTAAAAACGTCAGACAGGATGACGAATATTTCTTTTAATAAACGTATTCCTAAATTACTAATAATAATAATGATTTTCGTAAGTGTGACATTATTCAGTGTTATTGCACTCGCGTTTTTATACATGTAGGCGCAAGATTTAGGTACAATAATAGACAATTGGCATTACTGGTTACATTAAATAATAAAAAAAAAACGATTAAAATTAAAACTGTAAACTATACCTACATATGTACAAGCATGACGTCTAGACAGTACACCACAACAAACATACATTCATTTTGCGTTGGCAATTGGTCCTGCAAGCAAAGCCAATAAGTCTGACTGGGTTTATAGGCATTACTTTCCCAAGCCACCGCTGAAGACATCATCGAAGGATTTGATCAATTCCGTAACGTGACGAGCCACCACGGGTGCGTTACTTTGCGTTTCTACTTTCATATTGACTATTGACGTTCATTTAAGGGAAACGTTGGATTAGCAGGGCTGACAATTTACCCCCCAAGACACTACCCAATAAGAACATCTGTATATAAGCGGTATAAGCCCTCGATATATGCAAAAGTCATTCTTTGTCAAATTTCAAGTTTTGAGATAATCGCAAATATCTGTTTCAAACCGTTTAAACGGTCACCTCCGAAACTTTCATTTATATATTACTGTTCTTCTGCATCCAGTGAAAAAGAAACCTACAATATCCTGACAAAACCGAAGGACTTCTTGGTGTTATCAAAGTGTTCATGAAATAAACGTAAGCAAACGTTTATTGAATAAACGAATTTTGTTTTTAGATTCAGATTAAAATGAAATAGGTATTGCATTAGAACAAACTACTAAAAAAAATGTATCTAAGTTGATGGGAAAAAACTAAATTTCCATGTCGACATACTCTGGGTTCGCGCATTGTTCTTCTTCCAATATCAAAACTTCCCTATTTTCGTTTGCTTCATCTTCTGACTAAAACAGCAGGCCTGAACGGGCAGTTTTGAAAGGACAGTCAAATGAGAAGTTTTGAGCTCCTTCCTCTTCAGTTTTAAGAATTTGAAAATGCTTTGGCTTTTAGCCTGTACAGTTTTTCTTCCACTATAACCTTCTGCTTTTCATTTGGTGACATTGGTGCTTTCAAAAGTTCTCCTGCTCTTAGGCAATTGGAGCACACATCTGTTTTTGTATATTGAACATTGACAAAAGCCCGAAAATAACTCACTTTGACGAGTAGATTTTTCTAAACCACGGAAGAGTAGGTACCTACCTTGCATACAGTTTTTTTAGATTCAACTCCCACGGAAAGTAAAGGCGATGAATAATCTTGCTTCGGCAGTAATGAGACTTTATATTTGAGTGATTCCATGAACTGTTTGACGGCATTTTTCTTTTTGTCGTTCTTGTTTTCTATACGATCATCACCTCTTCGTTCTCGTGGAATTTCGTTTCTTAGCAGAAAATGCTCGACTATCTTTTCAATTCGTAAACAGTTGATGTTGCATTTTTGCATACACGAATACTGTCACATCTAACAAGAGGAATGCTGTATTCGATGGAAACTCCGTTGTTTCTGGTCTTGTTGTCATCATTTTTTTTTTGGGCGTTTGCCGTCACAACATTTAAGAAGGAAAGGATCTTGTCTGAAGATGTGTACAAAATGTCATGAAAACGTTTAGTTTCGGTCATTGTAAGGGTTGCGCAGAAGTACAAAAATCCAGGTTTTCCATCGGACAATACCTAGAAAAAATGATATAATCTGAATCTTAGAGAAATTGTTGATTGCTCATTAATTTAAATAGGTTACCTTACTTCTTTCGCTTTCTGTCGTTTTGATACTTGTAGAATTATTTTTCTGTCCTTTCCAAAAGGAGCAGGAACTGAGGAGTCATCTGCTTCCATTTTTTTTAGCACTGCACCGAGACAATAATACTTAATATGTTTCAATAATAGGACGTGCCTCGTTTAACGTTAAACTGACAATGGTACAGGCTAATAGGGAGCATGTAATGTCATGTGACACAAACTACAGCTTCTATTGGTAAGTAAAGAGTTAGTTTTGTACTCTAACCTTTGAACCAAAGAGTGACTTTTGCCTCAAACCTTAAACTATAGTACGAATATATCACTTTAAAGAGTACTCTTTGCTAAAAACTCATACTACTACGCGAGCTACTACGCTATTCAGTCAGTAAGTCATTTTTCAAATTTTGAGCAAAGGATGACTTTTGCATCATATACAGAGCGTTTTTTTAAAGCGGACTATTTCTACATCTTAAACCTTAAAATGCACTGTAGGCCTTGTCTGATCGGAATATCTAATAAAGGACAATATTATGCTAACCTGTTGAGAGGTTTGTAAATGTCCAAACATCGAAGCAATGGAACTGAAGCAAAATAAGAATATTGGAACTGACCGTAACTTTGTCATTGAACCAGTCAGTCTCACATATTTAACATATTGATCCGGTTTAATCCATCAGGTATTAGTTTTATTGTAACCTTAACACAATCTAATCTTTATTAAATATTGATTCAACAATTATTTAGATATATTATGTGTGTATCACAAATAGGCATGGCATTGTTTAGCTTTTAGCTTCCAATGCTTCTAAATGCAAAATTTAATAGGTGGGTTAGTTCACCTATTAACAAAAAAATGCAAAGTTTATTATACATACTTATACATTCCACTAAAAGCAAATTCTTACTAAATTATATCATAAAAATCTGCGGTCTGGTCTTGTTTTTCGTAGAAGGTATATTAAGAAAGAACAATGTAACTACCTGTATAAAAACGTAAAAGAAAGCCTGGCGTGTCGCAAGCATTGGGGTTCAATGCTTATCGGAGACAAATGGCACATACACAATATAAATGTAATTTCCATACTTCTCGACCACTGTGCCATGCCATGACACTTCAACCCACTGTGGCAAGCTTAAAATCAACTTAACGCAAAGTTGAG
This sequence comes from Polydrusus tereticollis, assembly GCA_963920685.1. NCBI lineage: Eukaryota > Metazoa > Arthropoda > Insecta > Coleoptera > Curculionidae > Polydrusus > Polydrusus tereticollis. The sequence continues at coordinate 144,057,218 of OY987328.1, forward strand.
CGCTTTATCCACTAGAAAAACCCTGACGTTCAGTGGACAAGGCACCTACATCTTTCCGACTTTGTCACCTTCCGACTCTTATGAGTGCTTTGGTCATAGGACATCGGCCTGTCGGATTCCTCTTCCTCCCATAAGACCCCGCGGCCGTATTAGCGTCCTGTACCCCGTAGAGAACCCGACGGAACATGCCAGCCTTCCTCGAGGCCCTCTGATGAAGTTATAAAGACAACTGATCAATTCGAAAGGGACATAGTACCACTACTGCTTTTTTTATCTAGTATATAATGTTATAAGAGCGATGGATGAAAGGCAAGTGTGCTTGTTTTGTTGGATCTGTCGAAAGCGTTCGATTCTGTGAATCATGAATTATTTATCGCAAAGTTGAAATATTTTGCTCTGAATGATATGTTTTTGACACATACTTAAATAATCGAACTCAGAGTGTCACAGTTGGTAGTCAGGATTTCAGTTGATCAGCTCCGGAGAACCACAAGGCTCAATCTTAGGCTCGCTATTGTTCCTGATCTATACCATGGACTTGTAGGTAAACAATGTATATATTCACTCATACGCCGACGATACTCAGGTTAGTTCAGGTTAGTCTGTACTTAAGCCTGATGATACCGACATTGCCAGTATTAACCTAAATCAAAGTTTGGAGCGAATAAGTAAATTTTGTCTGTCACAATCTTAGGCTTAATTCACAGAATACTGAACTAATGTTGTTTTGTCCTAAAACTTTTTAACCCTCTTATTGTTGACCTCAACATAACTCTTGATAAACAAAAATTTGTTTTTGGTAACAAGGCCAGAAATTTGGGGGTTGTGTTGTGTTTCATAGCGAATTAATGTTATGTTAATGGGTTGTTTAGAAGGGTAAATTTAGTATTTAAAAAACTTAACAGTAATAAATATATACTAAACTTTAAAACACCAAAAACGCTTTGTTTTATTATGGCCTAATACATTACCGATACAAGGTTTAAAATAAGACTTCAAATTTTACAAAATAATTGTGTCAGATTTATATATTGTCTTAGAAAGTATGATCACATTGGATTGTACTTTCAAAATTTAAGATGGCTAAACATAAAAACACATTTAAATATCATCTTGTCAGTTTTACCCACAGGGTGCTTATGTTGAATGCTCCTCTTTACTTGCGTCATATAAATTGTCCTCTAGGACAGCAGCAGCAAAGAACAGTTCGTAATAATAAGTCAACTCTGACTTTACCCCGTCATAAAACTGCATTTTTTCAAAGAACCTTTTCTTACAATCCTGTCCATTATTATAATTTTTTGGGCAGTTCAGGGAGTATTGTGTGAAAGCGTTTAAAGAGCTAAACAGTATTTTTTAGATCAGCTGAAATATATTATATATTTAAAATAGCTAAATAATGTCAAAAATACTACTTTTCTTTTCTCATTGTTCTTATATGTTTGTCTTATATGTCATATGCATGTTAAATATATATATATATTATCTATATTTATATATAGTTAAGTGTTGTGAATTGCCAATGGCTAAACTTTGCCTTTATTGTCAATGTTCTGTTTTCCTCATTTTGGAATATACTGTTTCTTATAGAGTTAATTAAAAATGAAAGACGTTTATTATTATTGTTATATATCTTCTATGGGTTAAGTGTTGGAACAACTCTATGACATGAGTTAAACTTTGCCCTTAATATTATAATTTCAATTGTAATATATCAAATATAATAATAATAATAATAATATATGTATGTGTTCTATTCAGCAACTCGAAGGACCCCCGTTAGGACCAAACAACCCCCAAGTTGTGATATATCTCACAAAAACGTGTCCATTCGAACTTGATTAAAAACTACTTAAATATTTTTTTTTCCAGATACACACAAAATGTTTAAAAAACATCGAAATAAAGCCGTTCCTCCGCCCAACGTCCAAAATGGACACGAAATGGAGAACAACAACGTAGTGAACAAACCACCAGTATCCCCAATAACAAATTCTCTACAGTTCTACTGCCAACTAGCCCATGGGAGCCCTACGGCCTTCGTTGCGGGATTCTCAAATGTTCGGGAACTTTATGAGAAAATTGGAGAGGCGTTTGACATACCCGCGTCAGAAGTAAGTAGATAGAAACAATAAAAAGATATTAAAAATGTAGATACGCATTACCCCCACAAGCAAATATTAATTCTTCGTTTACAATCAGCCATGCAAACAAATCCATTACCTTACCTTACTCTAAATATACCCCACAGATAAAAATCTAATGGATTAAGGTCGGGTGATCGCGGAGGCCAATTCCGATATCAACAGTGACTTGACACATGGTACTGTACCTACTGTATAAACGCTTATAAGTCAGAAACTTGACTAGTTATTAGTAGGGTATACATAATAAGAACAAATTTCAGCATTGTTTCAAATCAGTAAATTCTCATTTAGTTATCGAGATACTTCTAATATACCACTTCATTTTGGTGCACAATTTAAAAAGATATTGAACATTCAGTTTGACCATATTTTTTTTATTCTTTTTTATCAGTAGTGTATTTTTGGGCACACTGCTTATCTCTTTAAAAAGTACAACATGCTTATTTTCTTTATGAAGGTAAAAACAATACAAACACATACACCGTGTAAAATACAAACAAAAAAGACGTGCATTATGAGTAGTGGAACCTCGAAAAGGGGAACCACGCTTGACCGCTAATCAGGATACGTGTGAATTGCATTTATTTACCTCTATTTTTATATGAACCTATTTTAATTTATAATTTGAGAATCAACATCGTACAGTAAATAAATGACAAAACAAATAATGTAAACATATTGTTTTATGACCTAGAACATAAAATATGTGATACCTACTAGGTGTAATAATGTTACTATTCTAATAACATCAAGTTTAATCTAAATAGCCTCATAATATAGACTTGTATATTTTAAACAAATTCATATTTAATGTGGAATCTTTTGGTTGTACCTAATTAACATGTTTTTAATGAATGAATAAAATATTGGTTTTTTAGATTTCAATCAAGATTCTTGTTTTTTATTTACATTGCATTTTCTTCTCATTTTATCTTAAAAATGTTTTTGTCATTCAAGTTATTCTTTTATTTAAAAAAAAAAAACTGGTTAAGTCGCTCAAAGAACTTGAATGCCTAAATAAAATGCATTTATTTTCTTAGTGTACAACTTTGTATTGGTAATGACCGATAATTTATCCGCGAGCTTGACTTGATACTTAGGAGGAAGTTTAAGGACCTATAAATTTGTTTATTTTTCATCTATCAATTATTTACTTATAATACCTTAAAAACAAACGGTTGCTATAAACATCATCATAATATCATAGGAAATATTATTGTAATTATTGTAATATTGTATTCATTTTTAACAATTTTTTTACATAATATTATTCTGTTTTTCCTATGTTAAATGAGTTTCTCGATGTTCATGCGGATTCCTGCTCCATTTCAACATTAATTAACATATTTTCTTTTTCGGTAACAGATCTAGCTATCATTTTTGCTATTCGGGTTTTCGACGTCATGCTTTCCTCTATATACCCCTCCGCTACGCTAGTACTATTCCACTTTCCGTGTAGCTTATGGGTTGCACGGGAACAGTGGCGTAACTAAGGACATGTGCGCCCCCCCCCCTCCCGCAAAATATTGAAAGCGCCCTGCTATTTTACACCTGTCTGAATCCTTCACACTTAAATATTGTCATTTGTAAGCGTTGTTTAATATAGAAGGATATAAAGTATTGTAGAGAACAAAGACTCATATTACATTATTTCTCATTCATCATTTTATTTTTAACTTTAATATTGTGATAATGAAACTATTATTTTCGTCGATTTTCATTTGATTTATTATTTTCATCAAGGGACTTGAGGGTGCCTCTGGCTTTGCTGCGCCCCCCCCCGCAATGCGGGGCCTGCGGGGGCGGTTTTTACGCCACTGCACAGGAAGCACCACCCTCGATAAGAAGTGTGAACAAGGTCCGACGTAGGCAATGTCCTGTATATTCCTTGGCGTTTTTTAAATTAAGAAATTTTGCTATGATTGAAGGAACACGTCCTAGTGTATTTTTACCCACAGGCATAGCTATGCATTTACCATTTCGGTATGTAAGGAATAATCTGCGTACCTTAATTCCTTTTGGCCTTAATGCAAGGTACTGTCTTACCAATTTTAAGGCATCTGTTTGGCCTCCTTCGATTATAGTAAAACTTTTTGGCGTAGCAGTTTTAGTTTCTGGTACCTTGACGAGCATAACAGGCCCCTTATCCTCAATATCATCAATGGTCATTTTTACCATCTCATCCCGTCTTAGGCCGCCAAAAACTCCCATTACGAGTACCACTTTATGCAGCAGGAAGATATCATTCGGCGCATTTTTGATAAAAGTTAAAACTTCCAACACTTTCCACATTTTGGGAAGATGTCCCTTTGATTTAACTTTTGAAAATGCTATTAATTGACAATATCTTGAAATATTAATGTTTTTCTTTACCTACTATAAGTTCAGATTTCACCTGGGAATATTTTGTCCAAAGGCTATTTGGGGTATATTTTTCCGACTAAAATAAAGTAAAAAGATTTAAAAATTGTTATCACCAATGAGCAAAAGGGTTACTTACCAATTTCTGAAAGTAAGCCATCATTACTGTTTCAGTCATTCGGTTTTTTACTTTCCATTGTAGAAAATTTTCATACTCCTTGTCGTACAGAGCTTTAGACTTTGCCGGTAATCGGTAATAAGTTTAAGTAGGAGTTTAACTGTTTATATTTTAAAATTAATGAAAAATAAAGTATTAAATACACACCACAGGCGTTACTAGACTATAATGCCCATCAGGCGAGAACTATCTATAACTATAATTATTTCTTTCGCCTTCCGGGCATTATCGTCTACTTAACGCCCTTGGTGCATAAATAACTATTAATTTGTAATGAATAACCCACATTTATCACCTTTTCATTAAAAGTCCATACAATTTTAGGGGGGGGGGGCTACATGTCTTGTTAAAAAATCAATTTTTCAGAATTTCTTGTTAAATTGTTTAACATTTACCAAAATTACACGGCGTGTATACAAACAGAACAGACAAATAAAAAGCAATTTATTGGTAGAACGAAAAATTAATTCTATCGTCATGCATGAGAAAAAATTTAAACAAAATGTAACAGCAATATAGCGTGCACACTAAAACAATTTGAAAGCGAAAAATAATCGTAAAAGGATTAAGAGAGTTAGGGAGATATTGCGAATGCATCCAGTAAAAATATAATATAAATATAACAATGTCAGTGTGTTAACGTCTAGCATAGCCATACTCTACAATAGATTCCTATCTGAAACAGAAACCACATAACTGTAACATGAATTCCCAATATAACTCTCATTTTTATATTTATAAGCAACTTACCTACTTTTTAGGTATTACGAGATTTATTCAGTCTGTGTCGTTTCTTGTTTTTTCAACTAATTATTTAAAATTGCATGTAGCAATATACATCCTACATTATCTGCGTTAAAAGGTTTTGTGTTTTGCAAGCATCCTTGGCTATAATATAACAATATCTGATAAGTAATCATATCCATTATTAAACCATAGTGAACCATGAAAAATTCACAAGAGCTTTTTTAGGAACCAAAGAACATTTACTACTAGAAGAAATCATTGCTTTGTTATACTTGCCTAAACACTTTGTTTACAAACAAGATTAGAAAAATACGTGTTAAAAAACTACTGAAAGCATATCCTACGTAGAACTTAAATTACCCAATGTTCGAAAAACGTGACAGAGGCGTACAAAAATGGGTAGAAATGTTTCAAAATACTTTTACTAATTTTCATAAGTAAAAGTTCTGGAACCAATAACAAATAGCTCAAATATCTTCTTTTATTTCCACTTAAAGCCCGTTAACCTGAGTTTAGTAAGTTATGTGAACCGTCTGTGCGATTTCTTTGTTCATTAAAAACTAACCTAATTTGTACTAACCTAACTAGGAGGCAGAACTAGTTTCATATTAAGCAATAAAATTTATCTTCAAGACACAAAATAGCAAGAATTACTTTACTACCACACTACATGAACTATAAACAATTGGGAATCAGCTGGCAATCAATCCCTCATATCGAATCGCATACATGTTTGACAAACCTGAAAATCACTTGTAATACTTGGAAATAACTAAGAATCTTTGGGGATCATTGGAGGTCATAAACAGTAATTCCCACAAGTGGCAATCGATGTTTATTTTAGACGAGGAGAGTGGTTGAACCCTCATGTATTACAATATATGCTTATTAATGTCATTTTGCCTATGATGAACTGTGTCGGTTTGTCTAACCAGCACAATTTCTACATGAACTGTCACAAACACAAACAAGCAGTTCGTTGTTATGTCCTCCACAAAGCATGTATAAAGATAACCAATAAAAAGGCGTTAAACAATTCTCCCCCTTCCCTCATGTGCGAGGGGTGTCATCTTTTTATACATCATCAGGTTGCATTATAGTCATTGTTTCATCTACTTTATATCGTTCCTGAGATATGGCTAAAAATGTGTTTTCCAGAGGTGACTTTAGCCGCCGTGTTGTACACAGCTTAAAAAACCCATGTGTCTCTTATTACCTAATTCCAAATTTAGTGAAGCATATTTAGAACCAGACGCAAATGAAATATTGTTGAAAAAAAAATGATGTAAGTTTTAATTAGCGCCATTTTCCTTTCCGGTAAGCGATTCGTCGTTGGTGATTTATAGCGAACAGTAATTTTCGTTTAATTTATTGAAGTCATCAAGAATAACATGCCTAAAGAACAGGAAAATCAACGGAATGCTTTTCACCAGCTAGTCAGCAGGGCGGAGAAGACTCTAGAAAACAGTAAAGTGCTACTAGGAGCTTTTCTGGAGCCTTTGACAACACATCATTCGCATCAATCACTAGAGCGACCAGGGCTATCCGACTGGAGAAAACTTGCGGCAGGTGGAAAGAAGGTATGCTTTAAGGCAGAATCATATATACGAATCTGCTTGGTGAGACTTTGGCAGCGCGGGTGACAGGGGGGAACCAGCAGAAGTTCTGTTCTGGAACCTTGTCATGGACGGGCTGCTATGAGCACTCAGCAGAAAAGGATATCATATCGTGGGTTATGCAGACGATCTGGCAATAATAACCCAAGGCAAATACAACACGACAGTAAGAGAGAATGCAGAGGGCTCTCAAAGTTGTGGAAAGATGGGTCGAGCAGAAAGAACTTAACATCAGTCCTTAAAAGACTGCCTTTTACAAAACGCAGAAGGAGGGATTAGGACCCCTAACCCTACGAGGTGAAAACATTCCGGAAGAGGTCAAATACTTGGGAGTAACATTGGGCTCCAGATTGACCTGGAAAAAACAATCCAGAAGTCGGAAGTAACCTTGGCAGTAACTAGACGAATGTACGGAAAAACATGGAGACTCTCACCTAGACTGGTGCACTGGCTGTACACCAGTGTAGTGAGACCTGCAATCACGTATGCAGCACTGATCCGGTGGCCAAAGACACAGCAGAAAACCACAATATCAAAGCTAGGAAGCCCACAGACTGACCCACATAACCGAAATGGAAAACATCTTAGATCTCCCTCCACTTAATTTGTGATTAAAGTAGAGGCCAGAATGGGACTATACAGACTACAGAGTCCTGCGTCACTTTCTGAGGAGCATAGAACTGGACATATGCAATACCATAGGGCGACCTGAGTTAGAAATGAGATCAGGCCATATAAATCCCAAGTATCGCTACAGCATACCATTCAAGATTTTTAATCGATGAACGGGAAACCAAAGAGGATACACGGAGAAAGACCCGGGAATGATGCTTATGGGTAAGTCACCCACGGTATGCCAAGCGGAGATCTACGCCATCCTACAGTGTGCGTATGAAAACAATAGGAGGACTTCTCTTAATAAGTAGATCCACATATATACTCCGACAGCCAAGCAGCCCTTAGAGCACTAACATGCAACAAGGTGACATCAAGACTGGCATGGGAATGCCAAGAGAAACGATAGTGGCCCTAGTAAAAGGGTACCAGGACATGAAGCAATTACAGGAAATGAGAAGGCTCACGAGCTTGCAAGAAAGGGCTCAGAAAAAACATTCATAGGTCCAGAACCGGCACTCGGAGTCCCAAGGTGCACAGTACGAGATGTCATAAAACGGTGGACAAGGAATAAGCACAAAATCTACTGCAACAACAGTCAGAGATTAAACCATAGCAAATCTTTCTTTGGGGACCCAGACCCGAAAGTAACGAGACAGCTACTTTTGATGAGCATCCATCAGATGAAAATCACCACAGGAATTCTGACCAGCATGTCAACTGTATAACGAAGACCTAAGCTGCAGGTTATACGGGCGAGAAAGAATCGGTACAGCACGCAATCTGTCACTGCGAGTCATTGGATCGAAAAACTCGGACAACGAAGACTATAGAATCAGAGGATATCTGGACAGTCCCCAGTTGACCTACACAAACTACTGCAAGGAACTGGGATCAATGAGTGGGTTAAGACCAAACTAGAGTGAGCACAATGGGCCAAACCTGGACGAAGTGTATTCGGAATTTGGATGGACCCTCAGAAAAGACAATGGTACAACAATTAATAAACGAGGCTTTAATACTTTTTACTACGATATTTATCTCAAAACAGTACATAAACTAAACAGCAGGACTGACAACACGTTACTCTCACGACCATGCATAGCTAGCTGTTGATGCGCATTGACGCGATTAATAAAAAGCAATAGAGCGCTTCGCTTGGCTTAGGGAGACAGGTCGGATTTTGTTTAGAAATTAGAAATGAATGGCGATAATTAAATTATTTTTTATTTTTAACCTTAATACTGCAAGAAAATTCGTTTTATATGGACCGCACGTAGTAGTAGATTTATCTCCCCCAAAGTGATTTAACTTGAGGGGTTAAAAACGAAACAATACATTTTCCATATCGGTATTTAAGATAATAAAAATTATCTACGCCATTGAAATTTTTGGTCCTATTCAATAATTGAACATATAACTTCCTAGAAGTTGTTGTTTAATTATTAGTTTATTTTCTTCAGTTTAACAACAATTTAAAAAAATCGTGAGAACCGATGTGTTCCGATTTTAAACAAAACATTGCATTATTCATTTTACTTTTACACAAAATGCTTTTACTTTATCTCCAATTTTTTTAAATTTTATTTCTATTTCAGATTTTGTTCTGTACACTAAACACGTTCAAGCCAGACATGAAAAAATTGCTGGGCGGTCAGATAGGCTTAGAAGATTTTATATTCGCTCATCGAAAAGGTAAGCCAATATTAAAAGCATTTTATTGTTATTTTTTGTGATAAAAGAAAATGGAACATCCTTATCCTCAATCATCAACTTAAAAAGGTTCTGTACATATTTATCGACATTAACAACACGTTTTATTACTTGGGACTTGTAATTTTCGTATTTTATGGACTTTCTATTTAATTATACATATTAATATCCACACAAACCATATGTTTTAAGTAAAGGTAGGGAAAAATATAATTGAAAGATCAGATACAAACAACAACTGTTTAGTTCATCCACTTCATCTTTCAAGTCATGAAACATTCAGGTTTGTTGATTAGCTCGCTATCTTTAACATGGAATCGTATAAACTACACAAAATTTACCAATAATTATACACGTACAGAGCTACAACGAATATTTATATTAAAACCGATCTTATTTATATATCCGTGAGTGATTTAGTGTCATAATTGGTTTCAGTGAAATGCGAGAGTTCAAGTTCATAAGTTAATCATTCATATTTTTTTATTTCACTAATTACCAGCAAACAACAGGAATTTATAAGCTAATTTTAAAAATGACGTGAGTGAGTGTTAAAGGCAGTAGGATTGTTTAGTGAGGGGCGCCACACAACCCAATGGGCTTTCCGCCACACCATTCACATATTTACATATTCCTACACGTTTGGGCTACCCGCCACACAAACCCACACACAACCTTTGGGCTCCCTGCGCCACTGAAATTCTAGGTAACAGTTGACCAAACACTTTTGTTGTCCTAACAAATTCACTTTCGCGGGCCCAGACGCTGAAATATGTAACGAGCTTAACCTGCTTGAGTTTGTTAGGACAATAAAAGTGTTTGGTCAACTGTTACCTAGAATTTCAGTGTATGGCACAGACAGGGAACCCAAAGGTTGTGTGGCGGGTAGCCCAATCGTGTAGGAATATGTAAATATGTGAATGCTGTGGCGGAAAGCCCATTGGGTTGTGTGGCGGCCCTCACTAAACAATCCTACCAAAGACAAGCTGAGGAATGAAGGCACATCTACACACGTCAGTGCAATATTAGTTTAGTGACGGTGGTTTATCCGTGATTCAGTGCCACATAGTAGTTTCAATGAAATGCAATAAGAGTTCAATTAGGTTCAGTGTCCGCTTTTTGTTGGATGATTCATAATACTGGATAATTTTGTACCAAAACAATTAATATTTACAAACAATAGAAATTTAAGCGAATTTTAAAAATCGCGTCCCTAACATTACCTAACACATACAGTCCAAACGGTGGTTCTTTGTCGGTGCGTGATGAATAAACAACGTAATTTATTTATTATTAATCTTTATTTATTATAGCGTTAAAAATGAATAAAACCATATTAGTGCGTCTTCGGGGTTGCGCAATACGTCTCGAATTCAAAGTAACATGCTAGACAGAGACAAAAGATATTTGTAGAATTGTCCATTAATGTCAAAGTCATCGTTTTGATCTGTCAACCTTAATTTGTTTCTAAACGTTTCTGTGCCGCATCTCCCTTGTCTATGTCTGTGCCTTGAAATTCAATTTAATCCTATAAACTGTTCTTTTCGGAGCCATTTTTATCGTACTTTCGTGTTGGTGGTAAGTTATTATGGATATTTGTTATTAATATTGAGTAATTTTACGTTTATGAACTTAGACTCTTTTTGAATCTCGTAATTTTGATTAGATTCACATGGTTTTAGTCACGTGGAAGTAACGACGCACCGGCAAAGAACCACTGTTTCGACTGTATTTCTGATGTGTGCAAACGAACCCAAAGAGCTGTTTTTCCATAACTGTAGAACTCTCTGGTTAGTTCAGGCACTACCGAAACACATCTACCTTTGAATCGAAATCAAAAAAGTAGTCCATATACTTGAAGTGGAATTGATGCAATGTAAATAAAACAATCAAGTTTTCCTCCATAAATTTAATTACACAAAAGGTTTGTTATGTTCTCTACATGTCTAGGGCGTCTAGACCTCCATCTTCAGGAGATACTAAAGGGGTGTCCCAAAATGAACGCACATTTTTATTGGTTACAAAACACATTTATTTCTTGAAATATGTCAAAACTTTACTGGGATTAGAAAGAATACAGATACTATTAAGTGTGAAACACAATATCCGACAAATGTCCACCGCGGCATTGCTGGCAGGCCCTTGCCCTTTTGACGAAATTATTGATACACATATTTGTGGACGAATTTCATCAATGACGCGTCGAATTTTGTTGTTCAAGTCAGGAATTGCGGTTGGTTTATTGGCATAAACACGAGTTTTAAGAAAACCTCAGAGAAAAAAGTTGCATGGATCGTGGTATGACACGACCAGGAAATTTTAGTCGTAACGAGTCCATTGTTTCACGCGCAGTGTGACAGGTCGCTCCGTCCTGTTGACACCATAAGTTTTCCACATTAATTCGGTCTAATTTAGCCCACAGAAACTCTTCTAACATTGCACGATAACGTTCGCCATTCACTGTTAGTGCAGTTCCAGCGTTGTCTTCAAAGAAGTATGGCCCAATTATTCCGCCAAACCAAAAGCCGCACCAAACGGTGACTCGTAGAGGATGCATTGGTTTTTCGTGAATAACACGAGGATTCTCTTCCCTCCAAATTCGACAATTCTGCTTATTGACGTATCCATTTAATTGAAAATGTACCTCATCACTAAACAGGATTTTCTTCGAAAGATCTCCGTCATTTGTCTCGTTTTCCAGAATCCAATGAAAAAATTCACGACGCAATCCATGATCTGCTTGCTTCAATTCTTGGGTCAAGCAAATATTTTGTAAGAATTCGCTGCATACTGCTTTTGGTAATGTTCACTTGCTGTGACCGACGGCGAATCGACATGCCTGGATTCTCACCAACACTTTTGGACACTGCTGCAATATTTTTAATAGATCGAGCAGTACGCGGACGCCCTGTTGATTTTATGTTTCCAACTGAACCACTTTGCTCAAATTTCTTGATCAATCTTTGCACTGTCGTATGTTTTGGTGCATTATTTCTTCCAAAAACGGCTCGCACTCTACACATTTATAATACGTTTTCACGATAACAACGCGCTGTTCTACCGTGTAGCGTTCCATGGCTATTAATTGCAATAAATTGCATGACAGCTATCAAATTTTCAGAAGCCTAACATGACAAAAACGAAAATGCCACGATATTTAAAATGTGCGTACATTTTGGGACACCCTTTATAAGGGATCACATATTGTTAAAACGATCAGTTAAAAATAAAGTAAAGTATGACTTGCCACAATCGTGTTGAACTAAACAAGAGTAGGAATTATTTCATACTTATTAATTTGAGGCTCCAAAAATTTTCATTCAACTCGATTTTAGGCAAGTCAAGGTGAACGTCTAGACGCCCGAAACATGTAGGGAACATAACAACCCTTTTTTATAATTAAATTTGTAAAGGAAGACTTGATTATTTTATTTACATTGCATCTACCCTTCCTCATAGTTCAACGTCTCCTTTAAGTTACACGCATCATCATAATCATCAAACGTAACCGTACATTAGCGGTAGTACCACTTCTACGTGTCCTCGAGTACTGCTTCACTGTTGCATTTCTTCATTATTGCCCCTCAAGATCTTCTTGCAACATACCGCACAGTTCTTTCCTATAATTATTTATTCTTCTTTGCATGGCATTACGTGTCATAATCTTCGTACGAGAAGGAAGACTGGCCTTTTGCTTTGTTCCCATGCAAGATTGTTATTGATTGGAATATCGTGTTCAAGTGTTTATTTATACAGGGTGGGCATTTTTGCAAACACTAATGAAAGGATTGGGTCCCATATATCCCAAGCTACCAACCCCTTAATTTATGTACGCTCTCCCTTCCAATTTATTTAATAGGAAAGAGCTAGTAAAAGTTAAATTGTAATCAATCATAAAGAAAAATCCTATAGATGAGTTTTTTTTAACCACATACCACATATTTAATTATAGTCTATCTTTAAATGGCGCGAAGTAATAAATGCTCATTAAATATGCAAAACGCATAACGGGGTATCGAGAACAATTTAAACACCATCCCTTAAAATATATTGTGTTTATATTAAAGGATCCAAATAATGAGCATTCTTTAGGTAGCTCCACTTTGAATTTATCGCAAGCTATTGTTATATTTGAGGATTTACCATTGTTATTGGGAATATCCCTTAGCCAGGAGCGTGTATTGGGGAAGTTTTTGAATTAAAAATCTTAAACATGCCTATTCTCCTAAAATTGTATGAAAACATTTAAAAACATTAAAAAAGCGTATTATCTAATAAATAACAATGGGTGGTACAATTTTACATAATATAATTACAAAAACAAGATATAGTATAGAATCTTACAATCAAAGCATTTTCGAAAATCGAATGATACTTTGTCGTTATGACTTAATCATAGTCCGATTCGGAAGACGAACTTTTATTAACATCGTTTATAATAAGCGGTTCAACTATCTCACATTTTGGCTTCTTCTTCTATCACATGATCGACACACTTTTCCGCACTGATTTTACCCATAGCTTCATTAAAGAGTCTTTTTAAATCCACCATTTTATAAGTCGTGTTTTTCCTGACGACATCTGTTTTTATTTGAGCCCATATAAGTTCGATCGGGTTTAATTCGCATTCGCAGTAGTAAGGAGGGAGTCTGAGCACAGATATTCCTCGTAACTTTGCCATTTCATCGACTACATATTTTTTGAATGCATTTTTATGTAAATTGACTAGTACCAATAGTTTTTTTTTAAGGAATCGAATAGAAATTATATTTGTCTTAAACTTAGCCATTCTGTTATTTCACTTTTACGCCACGCACTTGTCGGTACTTTTTCCGTCTGCCTAGAGTGATAACTTACATTATCCGATACAATTATTGCATTTTTTGGTATAAGATCCAAGATTTGCTCAAACCATTCTTCAAAGAAATCGGCATCCATATCTTCGTGATAGTCTCCTGTATTTTTAGTTTGGAACATCAGTAGACCACTTTTAACGAAGCATTCAGAACTTCCAATATGGGTTATGATAAGTGGATGTCTTTTTTCAGATGTCGGTCTTAATCCTATGGACAATCCTTCCAAAAAAGCTTGCCTTGAACTTTTAATATTTTCATCCTGCCAAAATTTAATCACAGTGTGGCCTTCATTTAGCTATGGTTCGTCTAGGTAATATATTTTTTGTTTTCTTCTCCGGCTTTTCGGATGCTTCTTAAGTAATTTCTTCTCCAACAGACGATATCGCTTCTGTCTATTAAAATCGATTGCCCATTATGTTTTTTCCACCGAAACCCCATTTTTTTTTAATAATTTTCAAAGCGTATTTTTACACATAAATGGGTAATCCTGGTCTTTTCGGATTGAGAACAAAATTTTGTTCAGCGTGAGAATCTTTTTTTAAAAAGAAACTATGAACTTTTCCCCTTATTCTCTGCATTAAAACGTCAACCAGCTCAAGTTTTGGTCGTCCTGGAGAAGCTTTTGGAGGTTTGACGCCAACACTTTTTTCTTCTTATTAAAGTTTATATATTGTTGTTTTCCCAACGTTAAGCATATCTGCTGTAAATTGCACTGCATTTTTCACACTTAAATCCGCATTCTTACTTTTAATAGAATCGTAACAGTTAAGAATTAATTTTTTTTCGTTTCCTGTACAGGGTGTCCCAACGATAGAGTAAAGTAAGTTTTCGCTTAACTGATAATCTTTGTGACGAAATCGTATCCGCCATAAGGTAAGGTAGAAAAATGCGCACATTTTAAAAATATTGGAAATTATACAGGGTGTGCCACAAAAGTAGGACAGCAAAAAGTAAGATTTTTTTAAATGGAACACCCTATATTTGCTTGTATTTTTGGGTTCTATGTATTAATCCAAACGTTTTTGGTCATATATGATGACATGAGCTGAAATTTGATAGTTTTTGAGAAATTTCGAAATAACGATGAAAATTAGAATTATCATGGTGTTGATAAATGGACAGTTTCTCCGTCAATTCATAATTGCAAACTTCAATATTTGGTAGGAGGAAGGACTGGTTACTATATTAATATTTAGTATGCGCAATATTTGCATTTGTTCTACAGGGTGTTTATTATAAGCGTCCAAATTCGCACATCTTCAAACTAGGAAATCTCAATTTTTTTAAATGGAACACCCCGTATATTTTAATTTCGTTTTATTCAGATTTAAACAGCCTTTCATTTTTGCTAAATATGTCCTATGCCTATCTTTAATAGTTATCGAGAAATTTCGATTTTTTCAAATTGCTACACGTTATATTCTATACCAGAGCATTGTTGGATCGCGATAGCCATGAAAAACAATTATTCATGTGCCAAAATAAAATGCTTATAGTCCAGAATTTTAAATTTTTATTCAACATTACGTCTCAATAAATGTTCAAAAATATGGCCTTCGTGTTGAATACACGTATTTAATCTTTTTTGTAGGTTGTGTCTCACTTCCGACAACATAGGAGGTGTCACTATTCGACAAACTTCTCTAATTCTGTTCTTCATATCATCCCTGGTGGTTGGTTTATTGACATATACCCGATCTTTTATGTAACCCCATAGGAAGAAGTCTAACGGTGTTAAATCACATGACCGTGGTGGTCACGAAATAAAGCCTCCACGCCCAATTCATTTTTCTGGGTATTGTCTGTTCAAGAAATCCCGGACTTCACGATGGAAATGTGGAGGTGCACCATCATGTTGCAGCCACATATTTTGCCGTACGCCTAAATTAACATCCTCAAGTAACTGAGGCAATTCTTCACGTAAGAAAAGTAAGTAGCTGCGGCCCGATAAAGGTTCATTAAAAAAATGGGGACCAATAATTTGGTTATGAAGGATACCACACCATACATTTATTGACCAGTGACCTTGATTTTGAACTTGCCGTAGCCAGAATGGATTTTCAGTGGCATAATAATGCATATTATGCCGATTTACAGCTCCATTACTTCTAAACGTCGCCTCATCAGAAAACAAAACATTGGTCAAAAAATTGTTATTTAACTGCAGTTGTTGAATAATATTACAAAATTGAATTCGTCTTTCAAAATCTCCTTCTCGCAATTCTTGATGAAGCTCTATGTGGTATGGATGATATTTATACTTGTTTGTTGTTCGGTTCACAGTTGATTTGGAGGAATCACATAATGTCGCTAACGTCCTACTACTCACCTGAGGAGTTTCTTGAATATTCAATAATATTTCTAATTCTTTTTCTACGTTGGCTGCGTTTTTGTTAACAACTACACGTTTAGAGTATTTAACACTACCGCTGGAATCAAATCTCTCCATCACATTTCGAAAACCGTTAGCAGTGGGCATCCGACGTTCAGGATATTTCACTCTGTAAATTCGCTGGGCCAACAAAGGGTTTCTCTCAGCTTCGCCTAACACATAGATCATATCAATCAACTCATTTACAGGATAATCCATGCTCAATAGAAAATTAACGAAATGAAGACGAAAAAAGCAAGACAAGGTTTTAATTCACGACAATTATTATTATTAAGCGTTTCATTTTGGCACATGAATTGTTTACCTTAGCTATTGTTTTTCATGGCTATCGCGATCCAACAATGCTCTGGTATAGAATATAACGTGTAGTAATTTGAAAAAATCGAAATTTCTCGATAACTATTAAAGATAGGCATAGGACATATTTAGCAAAAATGAAAGGCTGTTTAAATCTAAATAAAACGAAATTAAAATATACGGGGTGTTCCATTTAAAAAAATTGAGATTTTCTAGTTTGAAGATGTGCGAATTTGGACGCTTATAATAAACACCCTGTAGAATAAATGCAAATATTGCGCATACTAAATATTAATATAGTAACCAGTCCTTCCTCCTACCAAATATTGAAGTTTGCAATTATGAATTGACGGAGAAACTGTCCATTTATCAACACCATGATAATTCTAATTTTCATCGTTATTTCGAAATTTCTCAAAAACTATCAAATTTCAGCTCATGTCATATATGACCAAAAACGTTTATATTAATACATAGAACCCAAAAATACAAGCAAATATAGGGTGTTCCATTTAAAAAAATCTTACTTTTTGCTGTCCTACTTTTGTGGCACACCCTATATAATTTCCAATATTTTTAAAATGTGCGCATTTTTCTACCTTACCTTATGGCGGATACGATTTTGTCACAAAGATTATCAGTTAAGCGAAAACTTACTTTACTCTATCGTTGGGACACCCTGTACATGGACCGACTCTAGGGCGTTTAGGCAATTGTTGAAAATTATCCATATTTAATTAAAAAAACACTGACACTTCACACTTTGACTAGTTTCACTGAGAAGCAAGCACCCAAGGTAGGTATAAATAGGTGTATTATTCCAATAGAGACACCAATAAAGGCATAATAACCACATAATTAGCAAACAGGTAACCAGGATTAGGTACAAAAAAAAAGGAATACAATGTTTAGAGCAGGAACGGAATAAGTACCTAGACTCTAATTAGTTGTGATAAAATGGTACAGCTGTACATAATTTTAAGCTTAAAAAATTTAATATTAAAATATATATTTAAAGATAAAACTTGAATTTAATGTCGATACTTGTACTAATTCTGCACAAATTTAAGAATTCAGGCCTATACATGCCGAATAATCTTAACCTTGCACGCCCATGGAGAAGACGGTTTTGATTGATTTATTACTTTGCATCATTTAAAAATAGACTATAAGTGCTCAAAATGATTTTCATTTTGTTCTAAAGAAAAATAAAGTTGATTATCAAATTATTCCCTAACTTTCTGAAAAATTTCTCTTGGAATATTTCCGCAAGCATCAATTATCTGACGCAATTCTTCCAGAGAAGCCGGCTGAGTTTTGTAAACTAGTAATTTAGTATATCCACATGAAAAGAAGTAACCAATATCCATAAACAAGAATCGTTTCTACTCGATCTTCCATAGAATACCCCATTCTGAATTATTTTTAAATAAATTTGGAAAACAAGACACAAAGCAAATGATAGCAAAAACAAGCACGTAAACTTTGGAAATGGTTTAAAAGATGCAATTTTATTTGAGATTTCACAAAAAAGAGCAAGAACCATTGCGTTATTGCAAAATAAGAAAAAATTGAGTTTGTCAATATTTTGTAGTTAATATCTTGCTATCACTAAAAAAATTTTTGATAAGCTTTCCAGGGAGGTATGTCACAAGTGGGGTAGTGCCGTTCAAGAGTTTTGATATCTTGTTTAGTGTAGAAAATATAGCCATTGTAAGTTTTGAAATTGTCACCCTGTATATTTATAATACAAGGTGAGTCGGGAGGAATGGGCCTAACTCTAAGGGTGTAATCTATGCATTAAAATAATAAGAAAAAACTCAAATGTTGTTATCCAATATTCATTTGTTTTCAAGTTATAAGGCAAAAACAAAATATTGCATTAATTTAGCTTTCCTGTAATAAATGTTATTATTGTTTGCTTTTGATTGTTGTGCTGTCACTATCCTATTAGTGTCAGTATAAAATGTTACATTGATTCACCGTTAACTTTCGGATTTGTATCATTTTAATTTTATAAAATGCCACATATTTATTCACATCTCGAATACGCCAATATGGTTTTTATTTATGGTTTGTGTAATGGGAGTGCTACAGCGGCTGCTCAAGAATATCGTGAACGATTTCCACATAAAAGAACACCGAACAGAAAGGCCTTTATCAGAGTTTTCAACAAACTCTGCGAGACCGGAACGCTTCCAAGTGCTAATGTAACATCCGAACAAGCCATTCAACAGGATTTAGAAGAAATAGAAAATGATCTAGCTTTAGTAGAAGAAGATGCGACGACAAGCTCACGAAGAATTGGAATTCAGTTGGGG
The DNA here is from genome assembly GCA_963920685.1 of Polydrusus tereticollis. Taxonomy (NCBI): domain Eukaryota; kingdom Metazoa; phylum Arthropoda; class Insecta; order Coleoptera; family Curculionidae; genus Polydrusus; species Polydrusus tereticollis. The sequence continues at coordinate 144,076,461 of OY987328.1, forward strand.
ATTCCCCAAAAAAGAGTGATCAATACGCTTCACGAACAAGGCTTATACCCGTACCATGTACAGCGTGTACAGAATCTTCAACCTGGAGACTACGCCAAGCGTATGCAATTCTGTGAGTGGATAATTAATAATTGTCATCTCTTACCGCACATACTTTTTACTGACGAAGCTACTACATTCACCCGTGATGGCATCAATAATAATCGAAACTCCCATGCGTGGTCGGACAAAAATCCTCACGCAATAGTCGAAAGTAATTTTCAATACAGGTTTTCAGTAAACGTGTGGTGCGGCATGATCGATAATAATTTAATTGGCCCTTTTCTTTTGGAAAATCGCCTTACAGGGGATCACTACTTAAGTTTTTTACAAAATGAATTCCAAGGACTACTGGAGAAGATTCCTTTAAACATCAGAATTGAAATGTATTATCAACACGACGGAGCGCCTGCCCATTTCGGTCGTCGGGTCAAGCAATATTTAGACCAAAGGTTTCCAGGGGTTTAGATTGGTCACGGTGGTCCTATTAGTTGACCTCCTAGACCGCCAGACCTCACGCCGTTGGACTACAATTTATGGGGTTGGTTAAGAACAGGTTTACAAAGTAAAAGTAGATACTAGCGATGCATTAATTAGACGCATTAGAAATGCTGTACTCAATATTAAAGAACAGCAGGAATCAATTAGAAGATCCACGCGCAACCTTCGTAAACGAAGCAGGAAATGTTTGGAAGTCAATGGCGGTATTTTTGAAAATTTACTAAACCAATGATTTATTTAAAACAATGTTAATGTTGGATATTTTGGTTTAACAATATTATTATTTTATTTAACGCTGTAACTTGAAAACAAATGAATATTGGATAACATTTGAGTTTGTAGTTTGTTCTTATTATTTTGATGCATAGATTACACCCTTAGAGTAAGGCCCATTCCTCCCGACTCACCCTGTATATTAAATTATGGTAGAATGCAAATAGATATAATGGGAATGAAATACCTTCACAATAATTTTGAAGCTCTAAGATATATAAAGTTGTTTGGGGCTTTATACACATTAAAATTCGTGATTTTTCATATTGATTCTTTCTGTTGATTAACCAAATCCACTTAAGATAAGATAAACAAAGAATTTTTAGTTCGGGCTAAATTTTAAAAATATTAAAACTGATTTCAGTTGTGGTGATTCCAGCTTAAAATTAAAAATCATAACCCAATCGTACATCAAACAGTGATTTTTCTAATCGACGGGGACATCGTTAAAAATAATTGAAAAAACACTCTTATCTTTTATTTATTTTTAAAAGGCCAATTTCCTTGATCAGGTTTATTGAAAGATCCAAAGACAATAAGTTAATTTTTTCAAAGAAATAATAATTTATAAATTCACAACAGACGGTGTCGTAAAAGGTCGATTCAATTTGTTCACAATCTTTGTTTCCTGCTCCTAAAATTTGGCGTGGCAGCTACAAGGTTACGCTTTCCTAATCTACATACGTATAAGTACATTAGAAGCAGAATTTCTTATCTCGATTTTATCTTAATGTTTTATTATGTGCATGTTACAGTTAAAATTTTTCTACGTCAGCAGAAACTCGACACCTTTAAATCTTATATTTTCAAAAAAAAAAACGAAATACATAAAAACTTAGGTATGTAAACTATAATAAAAACTTGTACCATACCATTTCTTTTTAGGGGCATAAACAGAATAAATAAAATTATTAAAAGTCGCTTATTTTACAGGACGACCGAAAGAAGTAGAACTAGAAAAAACAGAAGAATCTTTAGGTTTAACAATAACAGACAATGGAGCAGGATACGCTTTTATAAAAAGGATAAAGGAAGGATCAATTATATCCAGCATCCCACATATTAAAGTAAGTAGTTAGACAAATAAAAATGCCCTTAGTAGGCAAGCCTCCAAACATTATTAAAATACAGGGTGTCCGGTAGGTATATGGTATACTCTGGGGAGCGTATAGGGGAGGTAAAAGTAACCCTAACTTATCATAAAAAAGGAAACCTTAAAGTGCCCTTAACGGAGATACAGAGCCCCAAAGCGGTACCCAGCGACTTACCTTTTCGGCTCTAACTTTTGAACCGACATGTATAATTTAATGAAATTCTAATATTTTATGTAGGCCATAAAGAATCATAAAACCATACTACACTAGATGTTTTACATCGTCAGGGAAGGCAGGAACGGACTTGCCACCACACTCGTTGGGCCAAAATTTTAACAAGTATCATTTTACAGATGTGAAATTCGATTCTCTAAATACTCTGGTTATTTTGTCTTTAAAAAGGTACTCTACATTTGTTTCGAGAAAATTAGCCGTTTTCGAAGAAAATAAATTTTTTGTATAACGTAAGTTATTTACACACAATATTTAATTAAATAACAACATAACTAATAATTCGCATTAAAATAATAAAATTTGTCAATATTACATCTCATTAATTCTCATATACTTAGTGCAAACTTAAAACCGATGCACGTCATACCCTTTAAGTGACGTCAGATATCGACAGTGTTACCAGCTTGTAACCAAAGTGTCCGAGAGAGGGAATTACAGTTCTTTTTTCATAAAAACAAGATAAATATACAAAAATTTCCCATAGTTTATATATTTGTTAACTGCATAATACCTTTTACCATCAACTTTAGTAGATCTAACCCTTCTTTTATTTTCATTTTGCCAAGATCGACCAATGGTACTATTCTGGAAAATCCATGTTTCATCCAAGAAAACGAATTGGTACAAACATATTCTTTCTATATACCAATCGTTTAAAAGCTACATGGAAAAGTTCCATGAGCCCTCGCCTCGGTTCATCTTTTTTCTATCCGAAGCCTATTTCCTTTAAGAGGCTTCTTAAAAAGTTAAGGCAACCATCAAACAGTTGTCTGTCTTTTAAGTTGTCAAAGTTACATGACGTTCTAAAAAAAGTTACAGCTTATGCCTAACCAATGTAAAATATTAGTTTTTGAATAATACAACTTACTTGTTTCATACATTCCATAAATAGTGTCATATCCAATCTTGACACATTTACTACTTTCTTTAAATAAGAACGTTTCCTTTTAGGTGACTCCAATAATTTATTTTTTCCACTACTAACCTATAACATCGCCATTATTGACCGATTATTAATGTTAGAAATCGTTTTTCTCTACCTTATAAGTTATTATTGGCCATGGTCAATAATAAGGCATTGAAATCCATTATTGACCGATCTTCAAGAATCTATTTGAACGCAGGTAACTTGATTTTTTGATTTTACAACATGAATTCATAAACATGAATAACCTGAAAGGTGATTTCTTGTGGTTAGGCAACCAGATAATTATCAATATATATTAGATTATTAGGGATGCTTGATATTGTAAAATATCGATACAATCAACATTTTTTCTGCTTCCATCCTTAATTCTGGAGGTATACACATAATAATATCACTAACATTTTCTTCGCTCATTTTTTAAAAAAAACGGGAAACTCGTGAAATCTGATGACATAAATGAACAAAAATTGACATTAACAAAGCCACCTGACAAAACAACAAAATATTTTGCCAATTCCAAAGCGCAGGTAACTTGATTAAAAAATATACTTATACCTACCTATAATTTTTTATAATTATTAACACTATAAAGATAAATGTCTTATAAAAGTTTGTAATAGTGGAAAAAATATTATATTAACCACGGTTTAGACAGCTTATAGCCCTCGGGCAATAATGATGGCTGTCTAAACCTTGGTTAATAATATACTATTACTTAACTGTTGTTGAAACTGCGCTTACAGTGGGTATATTTAAATTTAGGGCAGCTGCTACACGCTAAAAATTAGTAAAGTAGATATAAAATAGATAGACCTTAACACATTCTTTAAATTTACTTCTCTAACTGCTGTCAAGGGTAACAATGGGCCATTGTTGTTAAGTTCTTCCTGAAATAAGCTCTCTGCACCGACTATTTAAATGCTTTGGAATTTTTCACAAATAGTAAACAACGTAATCGACAGAGATATGCATGTGCACTTTTGTTGTTCTTAAAATAACAGTTTTTTAATGCTATTTATGAAAAGATCTGGAGTTTTTGTTAAAAAATAGACGGGACAGCAACACAGAATCACAAAATAATTAAGGTTAGTTTTGCATGAACGTCAAACAAAGCCAACGAACGAGCTGGCGCCACCGCACCGTTTACAGTTGTGTTGCCAACTATCGGCAAATAAAATTCAAATTATATTAAATTTTACAAGCCTAAATAAACAAAATATTGGTGGGTTCGTATTAAAGAAGAATACTTTAAGTTTATAGTAAATTTAATATCGCATAAAGTTTTAACACTTTTTGCCCAAATTTAATTTCCTCGTGTTTTCTTACGGACAATTATCAGCTGATTGATTACGTGCATCGGTTTTAATTTTGCATTAACCATATGTATCTAACTTATGGACAAGCACTTGGCAATTAAATTAAATTAGATGCATGTCAGCAAATTCATATATCATAATCCTCCATTACTGAAGTCTTATGTACTCAATCAATCAGACAATTTAGAAAAGTGTTGGCAATAACACATTGTTGACGAAATAAATGTTTCATTGTGTTATTCTGATTTATTATTTCAATAACGTCGATGATGTTTTGGTAAAAGGGCGAATACGCCAATTTTGGAATTTTACAGGAGAAGTAAAAAATCATTTTCATTTCGTATTATATTGTCATTGGAATAGTGATAAATACCACTGTTAATTGTGATTCTCAGCAATATGATCCTTTTCTAGGAGAAAAACAGATATAAATTGGATATTCGCCCTTATCATTCCCTTAATGAAGTTTTAACAACATATAGATTGGGCAAATTTCTACTCCTATTCTGAAATTAATGACTTAACTAATGATTTAATAAAAGAAATTCAAAATAATGTACAGAAATGTACAGGGTGGTCAACTAAGCGAGGTAAGCGGCTGTATCTCAGGAACCGTTAATCGTACAGCTTTCGGAAAAAAATATTGCTAGTAAATACGGCCAAGAGACATTGCTGGAAATAATTATCAAGTTCGCTAAATGGCCGCTAGGGGGCGTAACACAAAAAACAAATTGAAAAAAGGGGGTTTCTTTATAATTTGCCTAGATAAAGTATACTAAAAATATGTGCAAATAAAGTTCTCGTCTTTTATCTCCAATTTTTTTTTCACACTTTTCTCTAACTCTTCAGATAAAGTGGTGGGGGTAAGGCAAACATTTATTTGAAAAATATTCAATATCTCGGGAATGCCGGTTTCGAACTCTTTGTTATGGCTATAGGGTGTTTCGATTTTCCAATGGTAGGTATGCTCGCTTGTCATGCTTGCCCTGTACTGACGAGAACCAAATAGTTCGAAAGCGGTCTACAGGTAGCAGCAGTGTAGCATCCTATCATTGGAAATAAAGATTCATTCCTTTCTTTTCCGGTAACTTCTGCAATCTGAGTTTGTATTTTAGTACTAACAGTGTTAGTCAAAATACGCCAAATTTTGCTATTTAATTTAGCGCAAGTGGCTATAGAGAACAAAGTTCTCACAAATATACATATTAATATGTCATATTATGATTATCACTTGCCAAGTAGTATTATTTTACTATTTATTATAATTTTAAAGTTTTCTGTACGTAACGTGCGTAATTATTGACACACAAATTCGCCCTTTTACCATAACGATTTAAACATTATTTTTAATCCGAAAATGCATAAACCGTGGTTTTGCTAAAGATTGGCGTATTCGCCCTTTTGGCAAAACAGCATCGACGTGTGCAAAATGTTGGCTTAGCGAGTATGGTAGCAAGTCCGTTCCTGACTTCCCTGACGATGTAAACCATTTACTGTAGTATGATTTTATGAGTCTTTATGTCCCACATAAAATATTAAAATTTCATTAAATTATATATGTCAGTTCAAATGTTTATAGAGCCGAAAAGGTAAGTCGCTGGGTACCCCTTTGGGTCTCTGTTTCTCCGTTAAGAGGCACTTTAGGAATTTCTTTCTATGACAAATTAGGATTATTTTAACGTCGCCTATGCGCTCCCCAGAGAATGCCATGTACTTACCGGACACTCTGGATGCTCTGTTTATAGTCAATTAAAGAAGCAAAAACAGTGGATTTTTTCGCTGCTTTGATCGTTCACAAGAAGACTGTACTTATTGTACTTATTACTGTTACTCTTTGCAGGTAGGCGATCACATCGAGAAACTCAATGGCCAAAACATGCTGGGAAAAAGGCATTTCGAAGTAGCCTCAGCCCTCAAGCAAATTCAAGTAGGTTCCACCTTTACGATAAGACTTATCGAACCGATGAGCAGCGGGTTCGGACAGATAGCACCTAAGAGCTCCAGTAAAGCGCCCAAGAAGGGCGGATACGGTTCTGGCAAGGAGACGTTAAGGTTTAAGGCGGGAGGAAAGGCAGAAATCCAAGAACAGGTAAGAAAAAAGCCGAAGATAATAAATTAATCTTGGGGTGGAGCTTCAAGCTAGAGCTACATGTAGCAAGACCATTATAAATTTAAAATGTATGTTTTACTTGAATTCTTAACAGATTATTGTTTATTAGAAAACCAAATAGTGCAGTTGCTTTTACCGTTAGATATGCGGTATAATAGTGCACATAGTCGTAAAATTGATGCAATGATGCGACCTTCCTAGAATGGCTATTAAAATCGCTAGACCACTGCTTATGGTGTTTATTTCTAGGATATCTTTTAGTACTATATTATTATTATTAGTTAATTTTATTAGAGTGCATAATGGATTTAAAACCATTATAATATAAATCAGCAGTTCTTGCGAATTCAGCAATTTTAATGTTTGTCACAAGGGTACGAGATTTTTTGTTATTGAGTATTTTTAGTTATACATACATACATATATAGACTTACTGTCTTTTAATCAACGGCTGAACCATGTACGATTGGCTGCAGGGGATAGTTATAGCTATCCCTACAAGATTTGTATTTTTACCTGCTTTTGTGCAATAAATATAACTGTGCAATTTTACTTTCAGGGCGTAAATATTATGACTTTCGATAAAAGAAATTTTTGTCATAGTGTAAATAGGTATACTCTCTGGACTATATCTCTGACTCTCTCTTATATATTTTGTATTTCAGGACGACTCAATGGACGCCGGCATAGAAAAAATCAACGGTGTCCTAGAATCCTTCATGGGCATAAACGACTCTGAACTCGCGACTCAAATCTGGGACCTCAGCGAGGGCAAAGAGAACTCCATGGACTTCGCCGAGGCCATAGATGACTCAGACTTGGCGGCGTTCGAGTTCACCGACGACCTTATCATAGAACTATGGGGCTGTGTCACAGATGCCAGGCAGGGTAGGCTTAAGTAAAATTTATGTATCTTTTTGTTGTCCATTATAAACTTATATCGCGTTTATATGTGCATGTAGTGTGTAAAGTTCATTCGACGTGTACATACACTAAAACTTAATGTTAAATGACATTGGCGCATACAATACTACCTAACTTGCGCCAGGAAAGGCGTGTCTCCATTGTACATTATACTCTCGAGAAAATAACGCGCAATGGAGACGCGCCTAAAATATGTGCACGTGTAAACGCATGATGCGTGTACTGCTTTTACTGTGTTCGACAACCCTCTTTAATTTGTTTGTAGAACGCAGCAGTGGCAATATATTTAAGATGCTCTTTTTTATTTTCCTTTTAGTCTTTCTAGTGTTAAGGCGACCGATTGTTAAATTAATGTGAATTAAGAATGTTAAAATCTTAAAACTATTTTTTCGGAATTGATTTGACAAAAAAGAGAGAATTCAAGCCAAGTTTTTTTTTAACTGTCGAGAAATGTGTTAAAACTATGTATATTATTAAAGTGTAAGACTTGTTATATTATATATTTAAGTAAGAATTAAACCGTTGCATTTTATATTTAGTTGTAGTTTATAATTGACCTTCCTTGGTGGGGAAGGGGAGAATAATAGGATAATTGTTCATACTCGGACGCAATATCCACAAAAAATAAATGTTTGGGCAGGAATTGTAGGAGACATCACATTATTGGACCGTTTTTTTATGGAAGACAACGTTACAGCAGTAACATATTTGGACTTTTAACAAAATATAATTAAACCCGCACTAGAAGTTGTACGAGAAAATCAGGAGATCTGTTATTAAATGGTGGTTGCCCTGCCCAAAATTCTCTCATGGTTAGGGAATACTTGCAAAATATTTTAAACAGGAGTATTATTGGCCCACGACATCTAATCCTTTGGCCAGTCAGGTATCCTGACCTTTCGCCAAACGACTTGTTTCTGTGGGGTTAGTGGAATAACTCGGCTGTTCTCGTGCTCTCACAATAATTTGAGGAGTTCTATGCATGAGCTTAAAGCATTTGACGTAACCGTCATCGACCGTATATTTGGGGCAAGTTGATCTGCATCATAAAATCGACGTTCTTTATATTATGTGGCGTTATGTTTTGTGCTATCACAGTATTAATATAAAACACACGTTATAGCTTGCGTATAAATCTAATTTTAAACTTAATATTACAACAATATGTTATAATAACAATCAATATTGAGTAAATTGTATAGAATCAATCTTAAAGTTACGTAATGAGCAATAGAATCCAAATAAAAACTTGTAAGTAGGTATCACATGTGTTACTTTTTTAATGACTTCTTTTCTAATTTTGTATCGTAAACTTTTTGAAGAGCAGCTATCTAAAAGCAAGGATCAAAACATATATTTTGATTAATATTAAATTTAATGATATATTATGATTAAGAAAAATTCGTTTTTTAATTAAAATAAAAAAGTCAAAGTCTCCGGCTGAAACTATTTGTATCTGTATAGGTAAAATCACTACGGATGACTTCAACTGGTACTTTGCTGAAATTGCCAAGCATCTACCTTTCTGAAATCTTATGCCTGACAAAATGAATTATTTCCAAGCAAATTTTCGTTTTCCCATGTTACGTTTAATCAGGTTCAAGGCTTTTTATCATACGTAAAACCACAAGAGCTTTTTTTTATCGGATAAATTTTTATTTTTTACGAAAACTAGAATTGCTTCGAAATTTAACTAGAACAAACGAAATGATATCTATTACCTTTTATTCAAGTTTAAATTGCTAAAAAGTGATCTAGTTTGGGTTTAAAAATAAAAGTTTATCCGATCTTTAAAAAAAGATCGAGTGCTTTTTAGCTAGAGAAGTTCACGAATTTTGGCATGAATAGATACTAAAAAAAATAATACTTCACTAAAAAAATGTTTGACAGCATCAAATTAATTTGTAACAATATGTCAGGTTGCCGAGCAATGAAAAAGAAAAGCTACTCAATTTTGAGCTGGAGAGGTTTTTACCATTTAATTTTTAGCTGGAGAGGGTTTCATCGCGATAAAAAAGGATGCACCTTTTTTATCGATGTCAAAGTGATAATAATGCAAATGTCAAATGGATATTTTATTATAGGAGTGAATTTATCAATAGTAATATCACAAGACCTCGTTTTTTTATCGGTTAAATTTTTTAGCTGTCACGAAAACTTTTTTGTTTGGAATCATTTTTTTATTGGTTAAAAGTTAAAATTCAAAGATTAAATCCCTCGAGCTTCGCTCTCGGGATCTAATCAGAATAAACATGTCCAAATTCAACTCGTAAAATTGCCAAATAAGTTTGAGTGAACAATGGAAAATTTAACCAATAAAAAAATTATGGTCGAGTGATATTTGGCGCGATTATTTCGTGAACCCCAAATGTCCCGACAAAAACTGTTTAGTTTAAGGCTGACAACCAAAATACATTTATTATAATTTTATTATTGTATGTTTGGTTGCCAGCATTGCAACAAAATATGTTAAAGCAAAAGCAATACGTCAGAATTTTAGATTAGTTATAATAATATAATAAATGACATTGATGGGTTTTTAAATTTTTTTTTTTTTATGATAAAGCACAGCACTACAGGATAAATCCTTTATGGCGCTCTAGGAGCGGTGCGTGTGCGCAGGAAACGATTCACATTGGTCTTGAATCTTTGGAGATTATACTCGTTGGGGAACACGATCTCAGGGAGGCCGTTCCAGAGTGATGACGTTCTCCAGATGAAAAAAATTTGAAACAGTGTCGTTCGAGGGACACTAAGCTGAACCACGTACTGGTAGGCTGCAGTGGCTCGTCGCGTATTTCTACCATGCACCGCTCTGGGTGGCATTAAGCGGGCAACCTCGGTTGAACACTTGCCATGAAAATATTTGTAAAATAGACTCAAGTCGCCAACCTGCCTTCGATGTTCAAGGCTTTCCAGGTTGTTTGTCAGACTATGGTCACCGATCAAGCGAATGGCTCTTCTTTGAATGGAATCTAGCAATCTCAGGGTATGTTTAGGAGCAGAGCCCCAAATATGCGAACAGTACTCCAGTGATGGTCGAATTTGGGCTTTATAGAGCATCAAAAGTTGTTAGGGTGTATAGAGGTTCTTTGTCCGGAAAAGTACTCCAAGCTTCTGCGAGGCTGCCTTAGCAATGGCCGCAACGTGACTATGCCAAGACATATGACTATCCAAATTAACGCCCAATAAATGAATTGATGAAGTCAAGGGAATTGAGTGTCCCGCCATAACTATATCCGGGTCTTCAACATTAACTTTTTTAGAAAAAACTGCCGCCTGGGTCTTTTTAGCGTTAGATTCTACTTGGTTACTGTCACCCCAAGACAGAATTTCTTCCAGGTCTTTGTTGAGATGTGAGACCTCTTGCTGCCTATAGAGATGTGCATTAGCAGCCGATGTCCGAGCATCCAAAGTAAAAGATGAAACAAGTGTGCTGTCATCAGCGAAGCTATATATAGGATTTTTAGTTTTTTCCAAAAGATCGTTAATGTATAGTAAGAAAAGGGTGGGCGACAATATAGAACCTTAAGGGACTCCGGCGTTGATGTTAAATGTGTCTGAAAGAAATCCGTCCATTGCCACTCGCAGAGAACGGTCTTTAAGAAAGCTCGACAGCCATGAACAAAATTGAACCGGCATTCCGTATGCTCTCATTTTAGTTAGGAGCCCCTCATGCCATACTCGGTCAAAAGCCTTGGAAATGTCCAGTGCTACCGCCCGGGACTCCCCATGGTGTTCTATTGCGTTGTTCCAAACATGAGTGACATAAGCGAGAAGGTCTCCTGTTGATCTAGACTTACGGAATCCATACTGGCGGTCACTAATAATGTTGAAGCTTTCCAGGTATTTTAGTAAATGTAATGTAAATGTAAATGTTGTGTAATTTACAATAACAAGCTTATTGGAGAAAAAATAGACATAGGTGTATTATAATATAAAAACAAGTAGGTAAATAAATATAGTACTAATGTAATTGTATTAAAATATCAGAAATTTTATGAAAAAGTTAGAATAAAATAATTGACATTGATTTATACTTCGAAATATTGTGACAGAACTAGACGAGCCAATGGCGACGTTTAATCGCTAAAATCCCAAGGGGTTTTATCAGTATTATACTAGGTGATTGGCTTAATCGAGACGGTTCGATTGGACGAAACACTTCAGTCATGATAAAAAAAATTAAATTTTACATTTTAATGCATGTGCAGGGCGCTTGTTTTTAGTTTATGTTATATGGGTGTTGGATGTCCTAGATGCAAAACTCCCTTCTTCAATCAAACATTAAATTGCAAAGTGCAAAAAAACTGTATGTCATAACTAGTGATCGACCGATATGACTTTTTTAGCCGATACCGATAATCAGCCGATACCGATAATGTCTTGGCCGATAACGATATATATCGGCATATCGGCCTTTTTTAATTGATAACATTATTAATGTCTAAAATCTGAATATTCTGTAATATAATTTATAATTCTTTAACGTTCAATTTAAAATCACAAAAATAAAAACAAAAATTGCACTTAAGATTAACTTATTTGAAATATTACTTTAAATTTAAATATAAAAAAAATGTTTTAAGCTGCTATGGTTGTTTTTATACATCGGCCGATATAGCCGATATATATTTACATCTATCGGCCGATACCGATAATCGGCTCTCGGCCGATATATCCGATATATCGGTATCGGTATCGGTCGATCACTAGTCATAACCACCGTCTGCTATTAGTATTAGTAGACAGTGTCATAACCAATCATTTTGATATTTTTAAAATCGCGTCTCTAGATCTTAGTATTTTAGTACTAAACTGCGTAAAATATAGAAACAAATACCTACAGATTTATAGCAATTACTGCCCTAGCTTGACTATGAATAACTGTTAACTTTACCTTTTATATATTTATTCATTTGACAAGCATCCCACACAATATCATACACGATAAATAGAGGCAAAACCATTAGTAAGGGACAGAAATTCCTCGATTGCTTGATATCGGCGTGGGTTGCCAAATTTACCAAAACATTATCCTCACCGCTTTAAGAACATAAAAATTCCGTTTCGTTAAGCATGATGCAAGTTTTCCATTGATTCAAATTTTTTAACTTTATTCTATATTATTAAACAACTTTTGGACAAAACAGTGCACATGTGTTGGAGATATTAATGAGAGAACAATGATAATAATAGCACATATGAAAATTTTTTGTTGATTACCGAGTTTTGACCCTAGGGTACTCATATGCCTTGTGATATGTTTTATCCTGACTAATGTAATAATTGTTACTTAGGGTCTTTTCGGAGCGAAACATGTCACCATACAAACACATACAAATAGTTAGAGGCCGAGACTTTGGGTATTTTATATATTTTACTCACTATAACCGAACAAAGGACTATTCCTTTTGATGAGTTGTAAAAAGGTCAACTTGGTTTTTCGGCTATATGTATAAATAGGTGTAAAAAATCTAATGATACGTGCATAAAAAAGTATTTTTTACCTCTTGATCATATGTCTGTAAATTTGTCAAAACTTTGTCCCTAACTTTCTTGTTGGTAGCTTCTATATCCAGACAACTACTAACCACTTTTTTCGACCACAACTTCCAAGCTTCAATTTTTTTCTGAACCAGCAAAAAAACCAATGAAAATTTAAATCATAAACACAAGTGAAACACAACACACCGTATGAATCGCTAACTGCAGAAAGGGAACTTGTCACATTTTCTAAAACGTTCAGAAAGTTAAAAAAAAAAACCGCTGATTTGTTTAATGTATTTTTTTTTACTCCAAATATTGTCAAAAATAATTTTCTAGACCATTAAGTGTATGCTACAATAGATCATTTATTTTTTGACATTCTTGTAGGGGCGTAAGTGTCATTTTTGACATATGAAGATGTCACCTTTCAGCGGTAAAGAGAAAATAATAACAAGGATTTAAAAAAAATAGTTTTATTGGAGGCACTCTCATATAGTGCGGAGATAGCCAAATGATGAAAAGAGGAGTTGGCAAAGGATCTTTTATTACCACCAGGTATATGTTTTCCATAGGATTCATTACTAAGGCAAGATTTTTTTTTAATTTTGGCCACCAGTTTTTAAAATCATAAACTAAATCTTTTGAATCCTGTACAAATCAGAATTTTTCCACATTCTTGGGTGTTTCAGAGATAATTTTGATATACTTCTGTACAGTATATCTCTCACGCTTATTTGATTGTCTTTTAATTAAACCAAAGTCCCGGTCACATGGCCTAAGTGAATGACCCCTCATTAGAAAATAAATTTGTATTTCATGAAATCTAGCTCCACTAAACTCAACTTTATGTACTGCAGAAGAGACATCTCCTGGACATGTCCCGTTTCTGCAGTAAACGAAAATTTTATTGGCCACTAGCGTTAATGCAACCTTTCCCGTTTCTGCAGTAAGGATGTGTTTACATGTTTTCATTAAGAAAACATACAATTGTCATTTTTGAAAAAAAATGGACATGTCTCCTTTTTGCAGTTAGCAATTCATATATTAGACGTCTTAGATTATCTAGGATTATTTCTCTTACCGCGGCTTCCCTTTCCACTTTTTTCAACGCCTTAGAATACTTTTCTTCGTTAGTAACAACGCTATTTTTATATTTATCGAAATCGTCTTTTAGCAGTTTCAGCTGACCTATTAATTCCAATTTTTCGCTTTCAAGCTTACTTGTGCAGCTCTCGCACTCTGTCAGGACCATTTTTAGGTATTCTCTAAATCTGAAATTTATTACTTACCAATTTAATATGTTTAATTAATTTACTATACATTATTTAACATTAAAAATGTTGTTTGGAAACCCTTAACAGTGTTTGCTATATACTACTACTACTACTAAGTTTATATTTGTTTACTTTTTGTCTTGTTCATTCAATGCCTCTTTTTGTTGTTTACACAACTCGTTCGTTTCCTTACAAGATTTCTGATACCTCTTTTCGATATCGCCTATCCTTTTCTGATACTCTAACTGAATCTCATCTCTCAATTTTAGCTCTGCGTGAATCAATTCTTCTTCTAGACGTATTTTGAACTCTTGAGAATCTTTTACTAAAAATTAATTATATAAACTGTATTAAACAGTAAATTACTTAATACCAATACTTACCATTACCTAATTCATTTTGCTCTTTATTGCTTTTCATCCTATTTTTGTCTGCTTCCTCTTGATCTATAGCAATTTTAGAATGTTCGTTTTTTAACCTTTCAATTTCACTTTTCATTTTGTCGAGCCATTTTCTCATTTCTTGTTTTTCTTGCTCGCTCTGCTTTAAATTTTCTTCTTTAGCTTTCAAGTCATTATCTTTAGAATTTAGTTGGTCCATTAAATTATTCAGCTCTTTCTGCATAGTCTCTAGAAATAACAGAACAATGTCATTTACGTTTACTTAACAAACTTATTTTAAAGTTCTTTCCACAATAAATGCCTCACAAACATATACTTTTTTTTATACAGAATGCCCTTAAAACTTCTAAAAGATCACTTGTTTTATAACATCCTTCAATATATATCGTTCGCCGCCATGTAATTTTTATAATTCGCGACTGTGATAGCTCGGCATGGTCCATTC
Source organism: Polydrusus tereticollis (assembly GCA_963920685.1). Classification (NCBI taxonomy): domain Eukaryota; kingdom Metazoa; phylum Arthropoda; class Insecta; order Coleoptera; family Curculionidae; genus Polydrusus; species Polydrusus tereticollis. Next base: position 144,091,490 of record OY987328.1, read on the forward strand.
TGAGGAAGGTTTGGTAAAAAACAATTTTTGAACCATTCTTCAAAAAGTTCTGCCGTTGTATCTTAATGGTAGTTCACTCAGGAGTCTTTAATATTCTTTGCAGAAAGCCACAAGGCATTTTGGACCCAACCGTTTTCTGACCCGGAATATAAAATGGAAATTATTTTCCCTTTATTTGACGGAGCTCTTGTCTTACACCTGCTGGAAGAATCGGACCATCCTTTGAATGATGTGTCATGCGTGTCAAACCATGTCTTATCGAGGTAAATTATTGGACGATTTTCAGAACGATATTTTCTTATCGATGTTATATACTCACGACGCCATTTTTGTAATCCCTGAGATTCCTGCTTGTTGTCAATTGTGCGATATCTGAAGCCCATTTTAGAATAGAATAGAATAGAAAAAAGCTTTATTGTTTAAAGAATACAGTTGTTCTTGTTAACAAAGCATGGTAAAACTATAAATACAACATATAGATACATAAATACATAACTTTACCCAAATCTAAAGTCAAAATATAATAAAACCCATACAAAACCATATCAGAGATAAAATTTGACCTTATAATAAAATAGGTATTTACGCTATAAAATGTCTAATCAACTTTTCAGAGAATCAATAATTGTATAATAATTAAAGTGGAAATACAGAACAGGGTATAAACTGAAATCTAAAAATTCAAGTTAAAAGAATAACACTCAATATAAACATATCACAGATCAACACAATCAATCAAGTAACAAAAGCAAAATAATAAAAGACACTTGCACTCCATATATATGCATATAGACACACACTCACACACCATCATACTCCCCTATCATACATCAACACCATAACGTCAGTTAAGAGAATCCTTAAAGTATTCGTCAAGTGTATAGAATGCTTTAGTTAACAGTAGCTTTTTCACTTCCCTTCTAAACTTTCCCCCATTAAGCAACTGACGTAATCTCAGCGGAAGGTGGTTAAACATTTTTTTGCTATTAAATAAGAGAGAATTCTTGGTTTGATTTGATTTTGGTATAGGTAAATAAATCAAGTACGAGCTTCTAGTGTTGTAGGATGGCGCCGCCGCGACTGAGAGTTCAGGCCCATACTTTTTATGCATAAGGCAGACAGTCTCCAAAATAAATATGCATGCAAGGGGCAGAATTTTCTGGGACAAAAAAATTGGCCTACACGAGGTACGGTGATTTACTCCAAACATATACCGAACAGCTCTTTTCTGCGATACAAACAACATGTTGAAGAGGTACTGCGAGCAAGCACCCCAAAAGCAAATGCCATAGCGTAAATGAGATTCGATAAGTGAAAAATACACACTTCTAGTCGTAGCGACATCCAGTTCGTTAGCTATTATTTTAATTGCATAACAGTTTGCAGAAATTTTTCCATTTAAACATGATATGTGATTTTCAAATTTTAATTTATTATCAATAACCAAGCCTAAAAATCTATTCTCTGTTTGGCTTCGTAATATCTGACTATCCAAAAGAGTGTCAGAAAAGTTACATTTAAATAACACAATTTTAGTTTTGGAGATGTTTAGTGACAAACAATTAGCCTCGCACCATTGCTTAATTTTCCTTAAGTCATAGTTCACATTGCTCTGCAAAATACCTGAATCTTTATTTCGCCAGAGGATTGTAGTATCATCGGCGAAAAGAGTAAATTTACCATTTATTTTAACAGCTGGCAGGTCGTTAACATATATTAAGAACAATAAAGGGCCAAGCACAGAGCCCTGCGGGACACCAGACTGAATTCCCAGACATTCAGATGACGATCCCCCAAACACCACCCTCTGAGTACGCCCCCCGAGATATGACTGAAACCAGTGCAAAGCCACACCCCTAAACCCATAAACTTCGAGCTTCCTCAGCAGTATCCCGTGATCCACGCAGTCAAAAGCCTTTGATAAATCACAGAACACTGCCGCAGCAGACTCTCCGTCGTTAAGCCCGATATACAAATCCTCCAAGAATGAAAAAAGAGCGTCAGTCGTGTTCTTCGATCGTTGAAAACCAAACTGCTTCGAACACAGCAACTGGTGTTTGTTAAAAAATGCCAACACTCGTTCGCTCATTAGTTTCTCAATCACCTTTGCCAAGGTTGGCAACAAGGAGATGGGTCTAAAATTTGCAGCAGTGTCACAATCCCCCCCTTTATGCAATGGAAGCACAGTTGCTATTTTCAGACTAGAAGGAAAATTACCAGTTTGAAATGAATGATTTATAGCATCCACCAAAATTTGCAGAGTATTGTCTGGTAAATGCAAAAGTACTTCCGACCCTGAAGCACTCTTATTTTTTAAACCATTGAGCACATCTCTGAGTTTATCCATATCTGTAGGATCAATAAAGAAAGATTCGGGCATAGATACATGACTTAAATATGACAACGGATCACTCTGTGAATTAATATTATTAGTTTTCAAATTGTTAGCAAGATTACAGTAAAAATCATTTAGTTCCCTTGAGGTCAATTTAGAATTCATGGTAATAGCACTGGTTTTTCCCCTCAGATCATTTACAATTTGCCATGATTCCCTCGACTTATTATGGGATCCAGCAATTCTTTCCCTAAAGTAAGACTGCCTTGCTGCTTTAATAGTTTTTCTATAAATAGCCCGATACCTATTAAAAAATGAAACAAAACAAACATTATTAAGAAAGTACTTTCTAATGTAATGCAGTGAGCGCATATTCTTCATAGAAATCTTAAGTCCCTTGCTAAACCATGGTTTGTTTTTTTTGTGTTTCATATTTACTATTGGGAAAGCTTTATTAAAAACTGATATCAAGACAGAATGAAACTCATTCAATGATGGACTGGAATCCAGTACTCCAAACCAGGTTGCTCCAACAAAACAAAACTCTCAAAAGGCTAGTGATGCTACAGCTTATTTGGTCTCCGTCATTAGTGAGCCGTTGCTTCAGAGTTTCTAATGTAGGTACGCGTTGCTCTTCGTACATGGTGTAGATTTCTGCCTTATCAAGTTCTTGTAGACTTCATCAAAACATTTATTGGAACTGGCATCTTTACGCTTCTTTCTTGATTTGAGAGATTTGACACGATTCTTTTCACTGTAGTCAGAAGTATTTTAGTAAAATTACTAGTTTCACTCGCAGCAATACTAGCGTTAAGTCCCCTGTTAAGTAAAGAACTATAAACAGTTTTAACAATGTTCCTAGCTTCGAGAGATAAATGCTTTTTCGTCACCGGAACATTTGAAGAAGCTACGTCAATATTTTTCCACGGACGTCACATAATGCTTATCTTATTATAATTTACCCTTCCCTAGAAATCATTATAAACCGGCCCCGAAAATGAATACTGGGAATTTACGGGTATTTACGACCGCACTTGACACCCGTATTATTGCAGTCATTAAATCAACCATTTTTCGTGAAAACAATTTTACCTTCTTTGTCGACGCCACCATCACCTTGACCCAGCATCTCTCTTTCTTTCAATTCTCTATTCCTCTCCTTCACAAGAATTCTCATGTGCCTCATCTCGCTTTCCAAATGTTTTATTGCTTTTTCCGAAATATCGAGCTTTTTAACATAATCTTCTATTTCAACCCTGAGATTACTTTTTTCACCCTCTGATATAGTCAACGCGTTTTTGAGACCCTGATTTGCATCCTCCAATTCTTTTAATTTTTCATTAGAGGAATGGAGATTCATTACAGCTTCCTGGTATTGAGATTTGAGTGTCGCATCAGGATCTGAAAATTTTAGATTAATAGATAGATATACTTCAGAAACAGGGATTAGGTATACCTTTTAATTCAATGTGATCTAAGAGCTTCTTCCAAGTACCGACTTCAACTTCCAAAATCCCTTTTTCTATACCAGCATCCTCCACGCCCTCCAAAAATTGATCCATTTGACTTTTTATTTCCAAAACTAGTTCTGGATATTCTTTTTTAGCCGAACTGTTGCTGCTGCTTTTTTCTAAGTGATCCATAACTTCAATCAATTGGCGCTTTAACATCTCGTATTGACTCTTAACATCTTCTGGTTGTTCTTCTGACTTGGAAGGGCTTCTTTTCCTGGTCTTTGAATTTCTTCTTTTAATTTTTAATTCTTCCATCTGATTTTTTAATTTTATTACCTAAAATTTAAAATTGGATAGATATCCCTGTTTTCTTAGTATTGACATGAGACTTGCCTCATTTTTATGGTGTTCAATTTCTCTGAATATCTCAGTATTTTGATCTTGTTCATTGCGAAGTAAAGACTTTGTTTGTTTAAGCTCATTTCTACATTTTTCCAGCTCTTCTTCTAACAGTGCCACGGGGTTATTTCGCTCGTTTTTACTTTGTAGTTTTTTTAGTAAACTCACTCTTCTCTCTTCAGACTCCTGAATATTAAAAATATGCCAGATGTAACTAAATCATTGTATAAAGGCATTTTTGAAATCATAATGCGTTTTACTTCAATTATTTTAAACATGTTTTAATAAAAATTCAAATAATTAACAAGCAATTTCTCTTTCTTGTTTAAAACTGAAGCAACACGAATTATGATTTTCAAACTGACTTTAGATCATTAAGAATACCTTAAACTTTATGATGTTAACTGATGAAAAATAGATCATCGCTTTTAAACAAATTCTTCAAATTAGGGTGTAGGTTAAGATTTTTTCAGATAAAAACTTCAAAATCTACATGAAAATTAGTTGAAATATACAGGTATGCTTAAAAAATTGTGACAAACCAAAGTTATACAGGGTGCCACTAAAAGATCTTTACAAAAAGCTATTCTTTTTTCGGTACACCCTGTATAAAACTTTTTCCAACCAAAAAAATTGCATATCCTTGACCCAGATACAAAAATTAGGGAGCTTGGACCTAGATAAAGTGTGAAGGAAAACTGCTCATAGCGAAACCTACAAACAAACAAAAGATGCTTCGGAATAAGACTTTATTATTAAAAATTTAATACATTGAGGCACAAAATGTTATGAAGTTTTAGGCGTACCTATGCGAAGTGTTGCTGGTAGCGTCCTCTGCAAGGTATATCAAAACTGCTATAAGCTCGAATTTAGCATCCCAAAAAAACCCTCAATACCAAATTTCGTGCAAATTCTGCTATTATTAAGATAAATATATGGAAAGGTTAAAAAAAAATAATAACGTTGACACCCTGTAATTTGGAAACTCGCAACTTTTGGACCAAGGTAAGTTGGGCTAGTTCGTCATGTTTTAGCCTTAGGATTTTTTTTAAATTAATTAATAATCCTTTATTTACCACTTGGCCAATACTATAGTATAAAATATCTTCACAAAAGTAATCCTTACATATACATACAAATCATTGCAAAAAAGAAAAACAAGCATACAAATACCAATTTACGCCGAGAAAATGTACTAGTAAAAATGTATACAATATAAAATCACATCAATAACAACAAGCCTTCACTATTTACAATTTATTAAATTTTTTTGATTTCCCTTCAGATATTGTTTTATATTTCCTATATTTTTTATATCTACTAGTAGAGTTGAAAGCGATTAAAGCGTTAGGGTAAACCGAATTTTCCAAGCTACTTTTAATCTTTGTCCTGACATAAAAACTATGTTTGTTTCTTGTTGGGTATAAATGAACTGACTCATTAGTAACAAGCTTTTCTGTTAAATAATTAGATAGCATCCCATTTCTAATTTTAAAAATGAGAATTAGGGTTTGATATTTAAGAAATTTCTCAATATATAGCCAGTTCAGGCTATTCAGCATATTACTTTTGGTGTCCCTTTCCCCTATACTCTATTTGGTAATTCTTGGAGTCTATTAACTACGTTCTTGTTTGCTAAATAACGTACAGAGAAAGTTAACTTGTGCTGCCATTTTGTAAAGACCTTTTAGATTATTTTCCCCATTTTTACTGTAATTTCAATAGAACTTAAAATTTCAGAGATGACATACCCCGATGTTTGTATAAAATCAAATAAGCCTAAGAGAAAAAAAATATGTGATTTTAACTTCTTTCTAAAATAAAGGATAACTTAAAAAGTTCTCATACCTCTAAGTTTTCGCTCAATACCTTCACCATGTTCTCCGCCTTTTCCAATTCCTTGCTCATAACCTCCAATTTCGGCACGTTATACTTAAAAGAAATATTTTGAATCTCGTTTCTTGTTTGCAACAGCATTTCCTCGATTTTTTCCTTCAAATCTTTGTTGTTCGAATTTACATTGAGAATTTGCTGATTTTTGTCGTCTATAATTCTCCTGTAGTTTTGTAGGTCGTTTTGCATCAGAAGAAGATCTTTAGTATGGCTCGAATTATCTTAAAAAAAAAATGGAAGTTATTAACACAAAATAACTTACAACTTATCGTTACCAACCGCATGTTTTAAACTCCTTTCTATACACATCAGATTTTAGCTGTCTATATTGCACCAACTCTTTGAGGTCAGCTTCATAGTTCCTGAAATAGAATGGATTTGTTTTTTATTCAAACTTGTTATTGGTACTCTATTAGGTATCTACCTAAGGTTGATACTAAGAGTATCCACCTCTATGGACTTGTCAAGTAGCATTTTCTTAAGCTTTTCGTTGTGGCTTGCAAGTGTAGCATTGTCCTAATAAATTAGAAATAAAATAATTTGTGTATCTCATGTGCATACTACTTAATTACCATTGATTTTCTTTTACTGATATCTAAGGTATCTCCCCTAGCTTCTTCAATTTGATGCATTCTTTCTGGAAAAATATTCTATGGTAAATATTTATTTCTAAAATCTATCCTCATTGTACTAAAACGCTCCTCTACCTTTAAAGTGATCATTCTCCTTCTTTAACACTTCAACTAAATCTATAAGATCCTTACATTGTTGTTGAGCCCCATCAAAATTTTTTGTAATTACAAGATTTTCATTTTCCAAGTCTATTTTCTCTACAATCAATCTTTGAACCTCTTCTTGAAGGACTTGCTTATCTTTGTTCTAAAAATAAAACTCTGTAGATGTACTAACTACAGGGCACACAAAAATGAAACTAATCAGAGGTTGGAATTACTTCTTCACACCACACCATACAATATTTACATGTTATTATTTAGGTGTGTAAAAACAACTATATCTTACACATATTTCTAATTTTTTAGTATTTTCTTCAAAGGCACTTTCCAACTTAGTTATTTTTTCTTGCAGGGACTTTTGAAATTCTTCAGAATTAAATTTAGCATTTAGGTTGAAAGGTCCATTCTGTGACTGAAGCTTTAGTTGTAATTCTGTTATTTCCGATTTATATATTGAAATATCCGTTTTACACTAAAAATAGTCAATGATAAACTTACAAAGTGTTATAGGTGACTACCTAATTTATTTGCAACGGCAGTAAGGCCCTAATTATCAATGTTATGTCAGTGAGAACAGCCACATTATTTCCATGTAAGCAATTGTTCTAACATGGTATCCTTAGAAGCTATCTAGTAGTTAAGAGTTAACATGACATTGATGATTTTTACCTAAGGTCCAAATTTTCAATGCCTTGTTAGTAAAAACAGTCACATAACCTCCATGACAATTGTTTCAACAATAGCACAGTATATAGTTCCGTATACTGTGACAATAGTATGATTAGATATCAGGACATTGATTAACCTTAGGTAAATATAATTGACCAATCTTGAGGCAAAATCAAATAATATTGCTTACTTCTTCAAGTACTTTCTCTAAATTTTCAATTTTTGCATCCCTTTTTTGTAAGACATTATTCAATTTGTTATAAGATTCAGTTTTCTCAACTAAAACAGAACATTGTAGTTATTAGCAAGAAACTTTCCAATACAAATATTTGGCTAAAAATGTCTGCCCTTTACCCAACAAGCTTTCCACACTATTCATAGAAATTTTTAACTGCCTTAGTTCAGCTTCGAATAGCAAATTTTGGTGTTTAAGGACATCAATTTCCTTAGACTTTTGGCTTTTAAACTTATCATATTCTTCTTTTAGAGCGTGAATTTCTCTACACCTATGATTAAAAAATGGCATTAGTAAAAATTTATAATCTGGATAATAAAATAGCTCTTAAACTCACCTGACATCATATAAAACTCTAAGTTGTTCATTTGGAGTAATAGCATTCTTATAGTTTTGATCTAGATTGTCAGCAGAGGCTATGGAAATGTTCGTTGAAGAATTTATAGTACTATCGTCATATTTAAAGTCATCTAGGTTTGCTTGCAGCAAGTTTTGAAGCTAAAAAAGAAATTTGCTTTGTTGCATTTTTCTTTAACATTCAGACAAGCAAAAAACTAGAATAGGTATGTTTGAAATACGCCAATTCCTAAAATATTTATGCAGGACTGACCTCCTCTTTCCTACGAATTTGATCTTCCAAATCTTCATCTTCCTCATTGTTCTGGGAGTTATTAATGTTTATATCAGCACCTTGAAATAAGCTTATTCCTGGATTATCCATCTCTCGGGTAAAGGCATTTAAAAATTCAAAAGAAACAAAACAAAAATAATTCCAGTTATAAAATTTTGAGGTTAGTCTAAATATTGTGAACTAATCTGCAAACATAGAAATTAGTTTTGATCGATTGTTGCTAAAGTGACAACTGTAAAATTTGTAGGCAACAATATAGTAACAAGAAGAACCTATATCGATATTTTAGAAAATCGAATTTATACAAAATTTTTACATTTTTGGCCATAAGACAAATTAAATTCCTTGCTTTGTCATGCAGTTTAAAATTTTTGTCATGATGTTTACAAAATATAAATTTTATTTACACTTCCAAACTGGCGTTATTTAAGAATTTATATTTTTAGCTTAAATATATGAAAATGCATTATGAATATAAAAATACAGGTTTGTTAAAAAAAAAATTTATTTATGTTGTACTATTTTAACATAGAAATGTAGGTATACTTTAAAAAAATGGTAGGGCTTTCAAATGGTCAATAAAACAAGTATTTATTTATTTTGTGAAAAATTTACTGAATAGCCCCCTGTATTTGGATCTTGAGTCAGTTTGAAATTTTCAGTAGAAAGTCCAAACGGCCTTAAAATAACATTACCCAGATCCTTTAGCTTTCCTGAAAAAAAAAATTCCAATTTATAACTTAAAGTTGTGCTGTATGCATCTACAAATCAAAAATTATATTTAAGATTTGTGTTTAGCATTGGTAAATACAAGAATAACTATCTTACCTAACATTTCCTCTTTCATCTTTTCATTTCTCTCTTCTATCATGGGTGGTAATCTTACTTCTGCCATCATTGCCTCCTTATTCCCTGGATCCAGCTCCAGTATTGTTTTATAATCGGCCAAAGTGTCGTCCAGCTTATCTGACTCTTCATAAAGTTTTGCTCTTCGCAGGTAAGCTTTGACATATTTCTGATTTAGTTGAATTGCCTTTGTACAGTCATCTATTGCAGATTTCTTTTTATCTAGCTTTGCTAAAAACAATAAAGTGTTGTTAAGTAAATTACTGTATTGTCCTTACGTAACGTCTTTTTACCTTTCGATGCTCCTCTGTTCGCATATAACACTGCTCTATCACACTCAAACTTTAGCGGGCAAATTCGCAAACCTTCAGTATACAGACTAATAGATTCTAAATATTTTTGCTCTTTAAATTCTTCGTTTCCATGGTTTTTAAAATCTAATGCCTTTGTATGCCTCTCTGCTTTATCAGCATCAGACAGTGTGTCTTCTAAATCATTTAACTTTTCCTCATCTATAAAATCATCTGGTATGGCACTCTGAGGGTCCTCCGAGTCTGACTGATCAAAATCTTCTGGAATATTGCTGCTACTAGGAGGAATATCAGAATCTTCTAGATTATTCGTGTTTACATCTTTACTGCATTTGGCGTTTTCACTGGTAGCACTATTTACACTTACATTTTCTGTTAAATCTTTAGTTATTTCATCGATAATTTTCTCGTTAGACGGCATTTGACTAGACATTTTTACTTAAATAATTATTTTTAAAAACATAAAAAGAAACTTATTTTGGAAGTTTTGACAACTAAAATGTAAGGTTATGGAATTAATGAAGTTAGCGACAAAAGTGAAACATCGCTACCACTAGCAACACAAGGGTCTAAAGCCCAAACGTCATGAATGACATATACACCTAGTTTCATAATCTAAAAACAGCATTTTTCGTTATTTTGAAAATATATGTTCATTGCAAATTATGTTAAAGTAGTAGTTTGGTGGCAGTATTTAGAAAATCAAAAGTATCGCGGTGCTTTTACGAGGTATGGACTCAGCGTATACATTAGACGATGTCCTGCAGGCTGCAGACTGTCTTTTAAAAAACACAGAGGAGCTTTTCCAGGAATTCAGCGACATAATATTTGAAACCGGTGAAAACCTTTATTTTAATCTATTGAAAGAATTGTTCAAGAACCAAGGTAGCAATTTTATGTTATAGTTTTTTTTTATGTAATTTATTTTTAAAATAACCCTAGAACTTGTCTTTGACCAATGCATCTAATAGTAGATAATTAAATGATTCTCATTGAAGGAAACTAATTATTTTAGAATCACAAAATGCCCTTCAAGAAGTGATGGAAAAGGAATGCAGCAAGCTAGGCACTTGCAAATTAATCTTAGAAAATAATAAGGTTCACTATGAAGAACTAAAAGATAAGGTTGCCAAAGAAAAGGAGCTAAAATTGGTAAAAGAAAGTTGCCTCTTAAAGTTGGAAAAAAATGTTAAAAAGATAAATAAAAATATCCAGTCTTCTTTGGATGACAAGGAGAAGATTGATACACAAAAGTAAGTTTCCTAAAGGTTATAATTTATTTTTGAAAATTTTTTTATTTTCAGGGATATAATTTTAACATACAAATTATTAACTAATACCAGTTTTGTGTACTCAACCAAAAAAGTATCAGGAAGTATCCTTTTTAATGCTTATTTCTTTCATTACACTTAATCGATAGAGATCATCATCCCTCAATACTTGCGTCCACTGTTGGATATGTCTCCTCTAACATCATCCACTGTTCCCTGCCTCGTGCCTTATTTATCCAGTTTCCTGCATCTTCCTATGCCGCCACTTCATCTTGTTAGTGGTCTTTAAGGAGGAATATTAGACCATATTGTATTCTACTTTGACTTAAGACAAAATAAGCTGATGTCACAGCACCAACCGACCCCAACAACCTTAATGATTATTCTTAAGGCATAACACTACCTACTTACTCGTACATACTAACTGCGACACTCTAGTCTAGGATATTACAAGAATACTAATTTTCAGTACAACTATATGATGATCCTTAACAAGTTTTACAGTTGTGTTAAACAATCCTCCAGTTTCATTTAGTTTTAACCCAGAAGAATTGTCACAGGAGAAAATATCAGAAAAACTATGGGAACTAGTATTAAAAGACAAAAATTGAAAAATACTTTAGGTACTTAATAATAATGTTAATATATACAATACTTCTTATTGTACGTAAGTAAAAGAAGAAATTCTGTAACATTATTTTAACAATAAATAAGAATTATATTTATCACTTTTTAATCATTCAAAATGAGGATGTGAAAACTTTTTAGAAATACTTGTATTTTACTTATATTTAAATATTTTTGCAATAAAATTTTATTACTTATCACATTTCTTTTGTAAAATACTCTTTAGGTTTATTTTTCAAATCCCTTCAAAGAACTTATAAGAATGCAGAACACTAGCACAAGTTGCCATTGCAAATGCTGTGATAAATAGCGCCACCAATATAATTGCCATAGTTATGCCTTGACAGAATACTGCATACACCACTGCTAAGAGTCCTAAAAATAATTCAAGGAACAATACAAATTTGAAGAAATGAACCTTACAAGAAATGTACCTTTTGATTCTAAATAATCCCCAATATTGAACAAGGCTACTATGGGCATCAGAGCTGCAGCACTTACCAAAGGTAAGAGTATCCCACTAGTAAGTATTACTAGAGTAAGAGCGAATGCGGGACACTGTCTCGCCCACAAGAGAGTTTTAATTCTTGCTCTCTTCAGACATAAAATAATGTTACCTTAAAAAAATTTAGTTTGTAGAATTACTTGGAAAATGCACAAAAATCTTATTTACCTGGTATATTTTCCATATTTATCAATTATGTATTTATTTGTTCATTCTTTCCATAACCTTATACTGTGTAGATAGCATAAATATAATTTTTTTTTAGAAGGTAAACATCAAATTTAGTATATCACCAACTGTTATCAGCAGTTTTCACTTTGACGTTACTTATCTAACAGTTATTAAGTTAATTACCTAATTAATGCTCCAACATGGTATTTTACTGGTCCTCTATGTTTTGGACTGCTACTTGCAAGTAAATGCAGATAATTGAACAGCTGGCCAAAGTATATTTATAGAAGAAAACGAAAAATTATACAATAAAGACATCAGTCTAATAATAAGTCCTATTAACTTACTGTTGTGTATTTATAAATCGGCAATCGTAAATGGCACTTGTATACAAGGCTTAATAGGATTGATGTTTACATTAAGCCTTATCCCAGCAAAATGTTTGAAATATGTAGGAAGTTGCTTTTTTAAATATTTAATTTATTACAAACTAGGGAATACACAATCCAACTACATAGTAGGAACAATTATAGGAAATCTTACGACAAAAATGAAGGACTTTTTTGTGTTTAGAATGACTGTTATTAATTATAAAAAAGTGTTTTGAAAAAATTAGAGGAATTTTTTGGTTAAAACTATATTAATTGGTTAAAGAAAAATATATGGTCAACGCGTTTTTTCAATGTGTTTTTGTATCATAAATAATTTATGCAAAAATTTTGTTTAAATCTCAAACTGTTTCCGAGATTTTTACTAAAATTGAAGGGAAATTTTGAAACTTAGAAATTTTTATACTAAATTTAAAAAGATTGAGAATAGTCAATGTTTCCTAAAATTACAAAAAAAAAAAATTGTTTAACCATTTTTTTTATTGTTCAAACAATATAAATACTTGATGAATAATATAGGTAACAAACATTCTTCAAAAAATCATAAAAATCTTGTCTGGTTTTAAGGGTTCAGTAATAAAAATCTTCATTGACTCACCTATAATTAATACCTACTACTTACAATATTATCTATTATAATAACAATCTAATTCTGTATTAAACTGTTTTAAACTAATATTAAATATTGTCTGGGGATGGATCTGGTGAAAGGGAAACACGAACCTTGAGAAATGTACATTTAGGTTACTAAATTGTTTCCATTAATGGGAAACTTACTAAAGTTTTTAGTTCTTGCGCCTTCAAAATAAAAATTTGTACATGTATATGGAATTAATTTTTAGCTTTGGCCTTGCTAAAAAGTTCCTAATTGCTTAATTTTTATTCATATTCCCCATTGTCCCAACAGATTTTGATAATTTTTATATAAGCCACCAACACTAAACAAGTTGCAAGGCCAGATGCCCGACTCAAAACCAAAGAAAAAAGTTGCAATTAAGAATTACATTCATTTTCTCTTAATTCACCTCAATGATTTTTAAATTACGCCGAAAAATTCACCCCTACATCGTTGAAGACTGGCCGATTTCTGTGCCAATTCGTACCACCCCCAAGAAATGCTTTGTTACCCTTGACACGAATATTGGGCTACCCTGACCCTATATGTTATCATTGATTCAAAACACAAAGAACATTTTATAGAAAATAGGTTTTGTTCCATGGCGCAGTGTTTTTTCATAAAATAGAGGTGTGGAAATAATGAGCGAATTTAAAGGTATAAAGATATGTATTTCAAGAGTTAAAACATTGTTGTGTCATATCATAAGCAACAAATAACATTAAATTCGACGCAAGGTTTGATTTTTTCTAAATCCTAAACATGGGTGGATGCCAGTGCAAACCATGCTACAAAAGAAAGAAGAAACACTATTCTGGTGGATCGATTTTGGACCGAGTTATCAGCCAGAGTTCAAATCAAGACCAGTGCTTACTATACCGATTAGCGAATTATAAAAAAGGTGAGTTTTTAATAGTGTTCCTGCCAGGAGGTAATGGAAAAATTACGTAGGTGGTGAATTAGTGGATGCCTATAACACGGGCGGACAAGTAGAATGCGAGAAACTGATGAGGGAACAATTTGGACAATTAATGTATCAAGATGGAAAGGGGCAAATAATCAACAGATCCGAGTACTTAAGGTGGAAATTTAGAGACCATGAACAAGTAAGTACAGGTCGCAACAAGCTTTACATTATGAAATTTCATCGCCGGTAAATTATAGGTTATTTTACCTATTGAAGCATCGCTAAGTCGGTATGACCCTCTGGGCAAATGGTCCGATCACGAGGCCTGCTGGCAGATGCAGTACAGGGGTTCGCTTGGCGAAACCCTGCTGCACGTCCTTATCATTTGTGATATGAAGATACACACTAGGCTGGCACGGACGCTGATTAAGTGTTTTCCTAAACTAGCGTTGGATGTGGTTGAAGGAGAAGAGTATTTAGGTAAATTTTAGCACTATCATAAAAATAACCTGTTTTAAAAACATGGCATTTTTCTTCAAACAGACTGTTGCTTTGGAACAGGTTCTGTTTATGGGAGTGGTATACGTTTTTTGGAACAAGGTCTGTTTCGTGGAACAAGATCTAATTCGTATAATAGTGTATGAACACGGTCTGTTTCATAAAATAGTGGTCAATTCTTCAAATCGTATATATTCCTTGGAAAAGTGTTGTAATATAGGCCATTGGAAAGAAGCAGGCACTGTTTTTAACAACAATGGTTTCCTAATACAACGTAGACTCATGACGTCAGAGATATTAACATAATTCCACAATGGTATGATTTAGGTGCAGGTGCTCTACATTTAGTCTTAGCCTATAACACATTATTCGCAAAGACTGTTCCTTAGAACAGGGTTTGTTTCTTGGAACAGAGTCTGTTTATAGGGATAGTATCGGTTTCTTCAGAACAAGATCTGTTTGGTTGAACAGGGTCCAATTCTTGGAATAATGTCTGTTCCTTGGAACGTGGTCTGTTTTTTAAAACAATTTTGTGAAATAGATGACTATCCTACTTCTTCTTCGCATAGACTGTTTAGAACAGGTTTTGTTTCTTGACACAGGGTCTGTTTATGGGGAGAGTATGTATTTCTCAGAACAAGATCCGTTTCGTTGAACAGGGTCCAATTCTTGAAATAGTGTCTATTTCTTGGAACGTGGTCTGTTTTTAAAAACAATTTTATAAAATAGATGACTTAAAAACCATACCGTTCTTCTTCACACAGACTGTTCCTTAGAACAGGGTTTGTTTCTTGAAACACGGTCTATTTATGGGGATCGTATCTGTTTTGTTGAACAGGGTACATTTCTTGGAATAGTGTCTGTTTCTTGGAACGTGTTCTGTTTTTTAAAACAATTTTGTGAAACAGACGACTTAAAAAACATACCCTTCTTCTTCGCACAGACTGTTCCTTAGAACAGGGTTTGTTTCTTGGAACAGGGTCTGTTTATGGGGATCGTATCTGTTTTGTTGAACAGGGTACATTTCTTGGAATAGTGTCTGTTTCGTGGAACGTGGTCTGTTTTTTATAACAATTTTTTAAAATAGATGACTTGAAAAACATACCTTTCTTTTTCGCACAGACTGTTCCGTTGAACAGGGTCCAATTCTTGGAATAGTGTCTGTTTTTTAAAACAATTTTGTAAAATAGATAATAATAATTTCACAATGGTATGATTTAGGTTAGTTAGCCTGAACTGGTTTCTGGGAATAGTACTTGTTTCTCAGAACTAGGCCTGTCTCGTGAAACAGAGTCTAATCTAGGAATAGTGTCTGTTTCTTGGAA
Source organism: Polydrusus tereticollis (assembly GCA_963920685.1). Lineage (NCBI taxonomy): Eukaryota > Metazoa > Arthropoda > Insecta > Coleoptera > Curculionidae > Polydrusus > Polydrusus tereticollis. Next base: position 144,107,306 of record OY987328.1, read on the forward strand.
CGGGGGCAATTCTTTAAGCAGACCATTTAAATTCCGCAATGGTATGATTTAGGTGCTGGTGCTCTTCATCTAGCCATAGCCTATAACAATAATGAGCTAGTGCAGGATCTAGTGGAAGCTGGCGCTAACGTGAATCAAAGAGCTATAGGTAAAAATATATTTTATATTATGTAGACGTTGAGCAAAATGCTTTTAGAATTGATTTGGATAACCCATACTACAAATTTAAATAAATATTGGTTCCAATGTTCCGACCCTTGCAGAATTTTTAATAATAGTAAAAATTGCATCCATAAGAAGACTAAAAACGTGTAGTTTAGCTGTTGCTTTATTAATTGCACAAACCCATATTTGGGTTTTGACCACATCAAGAAACATTTGAATTGAAATTCGGGTTTTGGTCCTAAAAATTTACGTTGCGCTCAAGATATACTAATTATACAATCCTCTATGGCTCCCTTTATTTTATTGTTTTTCTTTCAGGTAGCTTTTTCATACCAAGAGACCAACAAAAACCCCGTCCAGCTAAACACACAGATTACGAGGGTCTCGCGTACCTGGGAGAATATCCCTTGGCCTGGGCGGCGTGCTGTGCCAACGAAAGCGTTTATAATTTGCTGTTGGACACCGGAGCTCACCCTGATTTGCAGGACAATTATGGGAATATGATTTTACATATGGTCGTGGTCTGTGATAAATTAGTAAGCTGCTAACTCTCAGCAGAAAACCTTGAATTCCCAATTTTGAATTTGTTTTTTAGGATATGTTCGGATATGCCCTAAGACATCCCAAGCTACCTGCTAGTAACGGTATTATAAATAAAGCTGGCTTAACACCGCTGACTTTGGCTTGCAAACTGGGTAATTATGGTTTATGTGCGCCGATGAAAACATAAAATATCAAGAGTTATGAAACGTTTTAGGCCGAGCTGAGGTATTCCGAGAAATGTTGGAACTATCGTGCAAAGAATTCTGGAGGTACAGTAACATAACTTGCTCAGCCTATACGCTGAACGCCTTGGACACTCTTTTACCAGATGGCAGGACCAATTGGAATTCCGCCCTTTTTATTATCTTAAACGGAACCAAGGAAGAACATTTGGATATGTTAGGTCAGTCGAGCTTTGTGATTTAGATTACAAGTTGAATTTCAACAACAAAGATATTTTAATCAAATACTTTTTTAGATGGTGGTATAATTCAAAGATTGCTTGAGGAAAAATGGAAAGCATTTGCCAGAAACCAATTTTTAAAAAGACTTATAATTCTAATAGTGCATTTGGCTTTCATGTCATTGGCTGTATATATGAGACCTGATGATCCAGATGAACCGCTCTTGGGTTGGTCTGATGATGCAACAGTTATAGTCAGGTAAAAATAACAAATTTCCTGTTTTATATCCTTATCAGGATGTGTTTACAATAAATAGCTATAAAGAAATATATTGTTTAGATATGCAGCAGAAATAGGAACCCTACTTAATGTTTCCAGTTATTTTCTATTCCAATCAGGCGACGAAATCAGAAACCAAGGAATTTGGTCATTCTTGAAGCAGCAGGTAAACCAAACTAAAATTAGCAACAGTCTTGCCCGCAGGCGCCTTCGAGAATAGATTGATACCATTTACAAGGATTTCTCGAAGGCGTTCCATAGGGTAAATCACAAATCACGTTGGAGACCATTTTATAAAGTGGCTTTATAGTTTTTTTTTGGAGAGGGCGCACACAGGGCGTTAACTCAGGAGAGGCGCACTGTGATCTGTTGCTGTGGACCCCCTATTTTTATTATTTAATGATTTTCACGTGTAGCTCGGTTCCTGTTGATTTTGCGACGAAAAGTGAAGGTAGTAATATGGTTGGGAATACAATTCTCTATAATATTGCTTTTTTACGCATTTTCAATATTTTTATTATTTATCGAGTTATTGCTTGGTTTGACCATTTTTGAAGGGGTTGAAAATGCTTTTCACGTGTAGCTCGGGTCCTGTTGATTTCGCGACGAAAAGTGAAGATAATAATATGGTTGGGAATAAAATTCTCTATAATATTGCTTTTTTAAGCATTTTCAATATTTTTATTATATATCGAGTTATTCCTCGATTTGCCCATTTTCGAAGGGGTCGAAAATGCTTTTCACGTGTAGCTCGGTTCATGTTGATTTCGCGACGAAAAATGAAGATAGCAAAATGGTTGGGAATATAATTCTCTGTAGTAATATATTAAGGGATAGGGAAATTATCGAAAATCATCCCGAAGATTTTTTGCCGTGGAAATCGCTCGAGGGCTTGCCCGAGAGCGATTTCCTAATGGCAAAAAATCTGAGAATGATTTTCTGATTATTTCCCAATCCCGAAATGTATTTTGAAGATTATTTACCAAATAAAAAACTAACGATTTCTGACGGGTGAGATTTTCACTTTTGACAAGGGTGATTTTCACCGGAGAGCGGGAGATTACTAACGATTTCTGACGGGTGAGATTTTCACTTTTGACAAGGGTGATTTTCACCGGAGAGCGGGAGATTATCGCTGAATAATCAGGTGAAAATCAACCCGCTTTTATAATGGATGAGGTAAATAATCTATAATGTTCTTTTAAGAATTTTCAATATTTTTAATATTTATCTAGTTATTGCTCTATTTGACTATTTTCGAAGGGGTTGAAAATGCTTTTCACGTGTAACCAGATCCCTGATAATTTCGCGATGAAAAGTGAAGATAGTAATATGGTTGGGAATAAAATTCTTTATAATATTGTTCTTTTAAGAATTTTCGATATTTTTATTATTTATCTAGTTATTGCTCTATTTGACTATTTTCGAAGTGGTTGAAAATGATTTTCACGTGTAACTCGATCCCTGATATTGCGCGATGAAAAGTGAAGATAGTAATATGGTTGGGAATATAATTCTCTGTAGTAATATATTAAGGGATAGGGAAATTATCGAACATCATTCCGAAGATTTTTTGCCGTGGAAATCGCTCGAGGGCTTGCCCGAGAGCGATTTCCTAATGGCAAAAAATCTGAGAATGATTTTCTGATTATTTCCCAATCCCGAAATGTATTTTGAAGATTATTTACCAAATAAAAAACTAACGATTTCTGACGGGTGAGATTTTCACTTTTGACAAGGGTGATTTTCACCGGAGAGCGGGAGATTATCGCTGGATTTCTGACGGGTGAGATTTTCACTTTTGACAAGGGTGATTTTCACCGGAGAGCGGGAGATTATCGCTGAATAATCAGGTGAAAATCAACCCGCTTTTATAATGGATGAGGTAAATAATCTGTAGTAATATATTAAGGGATAGGGAAATTATCGAAAATCATTCCGAAGATTTTTTGCCGTGGAAATCGCTCGAGGGCTTGCCCGAGAGCGATTTCCTAATGGCAAAAAATCTGAGAATGATTTTCTGATTATTTCCCAATCCCGAAATGTATTTTGAAGATTATTTACCAAATAAAAAACTAACGATTTCTGACGGGTGAGATTTTCACTTTTGACAAGGGTGATTTTCACCGGAGAGCGGGAGATTACTAACGATTTCTGACGGGTGAGATTTTCACTTTTGACAAGGGTGATTTTCACCGGAGAGCGGGAGATTATCGCTGAATAATCAGGTGAAAATCAACCCGCTTTTATAATGGATGAGGTAAATAATCTATATTATTGTTCTTTTAAGAATTTTCGATATTTTTATTATTTATCTAGTTATTGCTCTATTTGACTATTTTCGAAGGGGTTGAAAATGCTTTTCACGTGTAACTCGACTTGATGATTTCGCGACGAAAAGTGAAACTACTAAAATGGTTGGGAATAAAATTCGGTATATTATTGTTCTTTTAATTTTTTGAAATAAACTTATTATTTGTGGTTTGTAGTACTACATTCAACTCCTCCCAATAAGCCAACAATGAATAATTATTTTAATCTTTTAGACAAATTCTCCGCCCAAACTGATCTTCCTGATTTCAAATTTGATGATTCTGGCTTGCATACCGTGCAGATTATCCGGCGACCGAAATACTGAAGAACTAATTTTAATTTTTGCCATTCCGGGATCATGGTTTCTCTTAATGTTTTTCGCAGGGTAACTATACTATAATATATTTAACATACAGTGTTTTTTTTTTATATACATTGCGTGCTGTAACATCAACCATTACCGTCATTGAGTGTTAGCTACAACTCCTGATGTTTACTCGGTATGCGTCTGTGTATACACGGAGGTGTATCCAAGTCAGAAATCAGGTGAACAATGATTATTGACGACGTTATTGGCTTTATGTTAAAGTAGGAGGACTAAATTAATTTAAAAAGTAATATGTCTTACTTATTCGGTTTTTTTTATAGTGCAGTCAGATTAACGGGTCCTTTCGTCACAATGATCTACAGCATGATCACAGGAGATATGTTGACGTTCGGGATAATCTATACAATTTTCCTCTTCGGCTTTTCCCAGTCATTTTTCTTTTTATACAAAGGTAATCCAAACGTCAATGGAACTTTGTATCATAGCTATACGTCCACGTGGATGGCTCTATTTCAAATTACCATGGGAAATTACGATGTAAGTAAAGAATAAAATACCGGGAGAACAATCCTTAAATATTTTTAAAATTTTAGTATGGCGAACTGGCCCTTACAACTTACCCAGGAGTAGCGAAATCGGTGTTCGCACTTTTCATGGTTTTCGTTCCAATTTTGTTGCTGAACATGTTGATCGCCATGATGGGCAACACATACGCTCACGTGACCGAACAGAGCGAGAAAGAGTGGGTGAAACAATGGGCGAAGATTGTGATTTCATTGGAGAGAGCCATACCACAAAAAGAAGCTCATAACTATTTACAGGTCAGATTAAACGTATTGTAAATAACATATACAGGGTGTCCAAAAAGTCTTTACGTATAAAAAATGGTTTGCAACAACGAAGACCAAGTTGTTAAACTTAACGAGGCGACTTTTAATGATTCTTCCAGATATACCGGTTTCTCCCAATTATGTAAGAATTGTTCCTAAATTTATTATTATATATATAGATATCCAAATCAGTTGTGCAGACGTGTTTTAAATTGCTCCGTGTTTTTTAAGTTTTAGTATAATATACTTAGGCCATTGAAAATCGCTGGTAAACGTTATGAATGACGAGAGTGACGGCAAGAAATGTGGGGAACAAACCAAGAAAACAAAGGTAAAATTGCATTTGAAAAAAAGCCACTCAACAGGAACAATGGAATACACGTGGGCTGATGTTAATAAAATTATCGGCTTGGAATGTAAAAAAAAGATAATCCTATAAACCTTGATAAGGAAACTAATGTAAACAAATTAGTATATTATATTTATTCTACTCCATCTGACAAGTAAGGATTTTTAAAGATTTTTAGTTAAAACCAACTCAACAAAGCAAGTCAATAAAAGTATAGCTGTAGTGCCAACAATAGGAGATACAAATAACACAAATATACTAGGTCAAATAAATATTTCAGCACTTATTGGGGAAAATTTCGGTACATCGGCGATGACGACAACCAACATGATGAAGTCTTTAAACCAAGAAAATGTATAGCACACAGTCCCAAGACAAACCACAAGGACAATATAACAGACATACCTACTAGCACTACACCACTCAATGAACGTAAGACTCAAACACAGTCAACACGGTATAAACGCCCATGTTCAGGATCCAGCCCAAGCTCCTTATAGAACGACTAAGAATTAAAAAGCCACCAAATCATCCACAAGAAAGCAACTGTAACAGTATAACAAATACAGACAAAATCATAGCTGACAATCACAAATCAATCGAAACTTCAAAAGACGAAAATTGCACTCACAATATGCTACAGGATGTGCTGGATAGCTTGGACCAACTACATATCATCTCAGAACAAGAATTTCAGACAGACAAAACAAAAGATATTTTACTGTGAGACTGGCTGTATGGCTTTTCAGCCAAATGCCAATTAAAAAAAAAAAAAAAAAAGATACTCAGGACAAAATAACATTAAGAAAAGCAACCTATAAAATTCATACAATTTTGATAAAATTTGCATACCAGATAGGCCACTTAGAACAGCAAAATTCCAAGATGCAATTCCAACTAGCAAGCTCCAGTGCAATATTTCCTCTTCCTGCAATAAATCCAGAACTAGTATTGAAAATAACAAAATATTGCCCAGGCCTAAAAAAACCTATGGCGAAATAGCCCAGACTAATAAATCAAATTCTCCGCAGACTCAAACTCAACACCATGAATGGAAAACATCACCACAAAGCACTAAAAAACACGAAAAACTAATAAAAATCCAGGACCAAAAGGACCCGAAAGCTGTTACCGCTAAGCTTAAAAAATAAAGGATTTAAAGAGACCTTTAAAACCGTACGAGAGCGTAGCCAGCGGGGGCGTAGTTGTAGAGTGTCACGACGAAACACAGCAGAGAAAACTGCTCATAGATCGAAACCTCGACATCGCAGAGGTATTCGGTCCTGATGTGCATGATAAACTACGATACATCACTAAACGAAACTGTAGAAATCCTAATAGGGAAAATTGGATTCTGCAAACTCCACCAGAAATCTTCAAATGGCTAATCCGAAACCAAAATCTGAGTTTTGACCTATTAAAAATCTACACCCAAGAGTATTTTAACGTCGCATTATGCTTCAAGTGCTGCAATTTTGGCCATGGTTCAAAACATTGCACAGGAAACGAGGTATGTTACAAGTGTAGTGCAAACCATAATGGCAGAGCTTGCCACGAAGAAACATTGTCCAAACTGCAAACGCCTTAAACTCTCGGATAGAAACCACACAGCAAGAAACCCTAAGTATCCAGCATTTCTTCTTAAGGTAAGGGATCAGCAAAAAATTACTAACTATCAATCTGAAACCAAACAATTTTTTTTTAAAACAAGCCTGTGATTACCCAAAAAATGCTATCCCTCAGCAATGTCACAAAACCAACCAAGCCAGAAAAAAGGCCCTTGGAAGAACTGAAAAGAACAAAGTTACACGAGCAGGGGCGGCGAGTCATATAGAATTAATTCATCAGAATTTACAATCATTGGGAAATTCAATTGACAAACTAAATGACCTACTGAGTGAGCATCCAGGTTGCAAAATATTATGTTGTCTTCCTGCTAATTATAAGACTATTACTTATTGTAAATAATTGTAAGTATATTTTTGACGTCATTTCATTTTGTAGGTGGTGCTTTATGGATCTCTGTAAATCATAACTCCAATTTTGAAATAAACTTATTTATTATTATTATTAATAGGGAAACATAAACATGTATTTTTTTCATGACTTTTAGTTTTTACAATATTGGCATGTCAAAATGATTTCAGGTACGGTCCTCGGGTTTGCGGTAAAATATTTCTCTTTTAAAGTCCTTTAAAATGAACCTCAATTCTTCAGCGTCACCCCTTAAGGGGGGTTGAAAATATTGAATTAAGTAAAAAAGTAGGTTTGTTGACCAAGAAGATACACCTAAAATTTGGTGGCTCAGTCGTAACCGAGATATCTGCCCATACTAAGACCCACCCATATATGTATAATCTATTCCCTTTGTATCCATAAGGGTTGTAAATAACTGCACAATATTTCTTGTTACGGTTTAGGAATATAGTATTTCTTTGGGGCCAGCGGAGGACCCATCTACAGAACAAAGGGGTGTTATGGTCATCAAGTCCAAAAATAAAACCAGAGCAAAGCAAAGAAAGGGCGCGGTATCTAACTGGAAGGTAAAAGAAGCCCCCTCATCTTACTTAAATTAATTGCTCAAATCTTATTACTTAGACTTATTACTTATCTACCTAAAACTGTTTACAGAGAGTAGGCAAAGTAACAATTAACGCCTTAAAAAAGAAAGGAATGACTGGAGAAGAAATGAGATGTCTTATGTGGGGACGAGAGTCCATAAACACTCCTATCAAAACCAAAGGGTAAGGCTAAAACTTAAATTGTATCTAATTATATAATTTTGTATTTTTTTAAAACTGTTTAAGACCCAAAAAAGACCCATTAGCAAATCCACAAGGTCCAGATCTAACCAACGGTTTTGGAAGCGCCCTAACGGCAGCCCTGGACGTGATGACCTTCACCCATGACTTGGATATAAACGCCCAAGGCTTGAGTTTGGCTAAAAATGTTGTAAATCCTGCAAATAACGACCAAAATCTTAAAACTCTTCAGGTTAGTTTACACAGACCATGGTAATGTTTTTAGACTACAGTTTGTAATTTTCAGCCTCCAACGTACACAGAGGTACTTAGCAACCAAGTTAACACAACCTTAAATAAGAATATAACGTCATCAGGTAACCAATCAAATGTTATTGTAAAATATATGTAAATATTGACAATTACAAGTTAAGGTTGTGAGTCACAGAGCATTGAAAAAATTGTTAGATAAAATGTCTGTGCTATGTTATCAGGCACTGGATTAAATTTTCTTGCATTTTAGATATTTCAATGTTGGGTACCTTAAATCAACTGTCTGCTTCACAGGGTATGAAAGATCCCAGTTTTGGACATCAAGCCATGTTTACAAAGATTACAAATGTACCAAATCAGAATATTAACTTAATAACAATGGTTGGTCAGCAAAATAATGTAAGTATAATAAAAGAAAAGAAATAAATAAACGGTTTTTTTGTAATAGGATATCTAATTTTCAGATAAATATTACCGCACAAGATCCGCTAAGAGATCTTGTCTTAAACCCGCCCGAGAATCCAGACAAGTTGAGGATATTGGCTTGTCAAGCAGCAAGTCTGCCGATCAACGAGGATATAGCACCGAACCAAACTAAAGCAACGTCGTCTGTCAAAAGTTTGGCAGGAATATTCGCAGGCACGGAAACATTCGTTAAGAAGGTGGAGGAAAGAGTCAAGAAGAAATACACTGTGTTGGAATGTAGCGATAGTGAAGGTTTTGGAGGTGAGTTGCCTACTTGTTACTTTTTTACACATTGTTTAAGTTTAACTCGTTTTTTTAGAAGTGCTTTTAGGTAAAATATCTCGAATAAAAAGAGCGAAGTCTGCGCATTTGCGCAATTCAGTTTCGAAAAGGAAATCTTTAGAGAAACGACAATTAGTTATGTCGAGCGATTCTAGCTCGACTGAAGTGCCACCACTTGTGGAACCTCTAAAGTTACAACCAGAAAATTTAGGTAAGAACCCCATTTGGCAAAGTCTTTATTGATATTATCTATAAATATTACTGTAAGTATGCATTTTTAGATTATGCCGAGGAAAGAATGAAATCTGTTAAAGAGCAACTGAAAAGCGATTCTACACATTTGAGACCTTTTAATATAGACCTAGCAATTGGCAACGACGACCAAATATTGTAAGTATGTAACATTTCCTGAAAACACACTGATTGTTGCTTTACCTATTGGATTACAATGGGTCCAGTAAAATTGTTATTGGAATATTCAAATCAAAAATCAATCAATTTATTAATGTTAACATCACATACATGATTTACACAGGTCAAAGTATGAGCAGTAAACTGCATTAGAGCATAGTAGGTACATTAAAAAATTTAAACCTTAAAAAATAAAATTACTTAAATTAAAATATTAAAACCTGCCCAAGAGATAGTTAAAATAAAGTGGTAGCAATTAAAATTCAATTATTATACAATTAAGTACAGTCAACACATTAAAAATTATTAAAATACAAAAAATTATTAAAATACAAATCATCAGACATTATACAACAAAGAATACATACTAGATTCAAGATTTAAAAAGTGCATTCGAGAAATTCGTCAAAACTATACAATACCTTCTCTAGGAGTATCGCTTTTATTTTATTTTTAAAAGTATTAAATGGCAGCTCCTTAATACCTATTGGTAAAACGTTAAAAAATTTCACCCCCCAATATCCCGGGCCACTCTGACACCTCTTCAAACGCCGGTAGGCTAGAACAAGATTATTGTTGTTTCTAGTATTGTGTTGGTGAATATCGTTATGGGCATCAAAGTTGCCAAGATTTCTCTTAATGAATAGGAGGCATTCCAGTACGAACAGTGATGGCAGTGAAAGCAACCCTAACTCCCTGAAAGCACCCCTGCAGTCTTCCCTAAAACGCAGACCGGCCAGCACACGAACAGCCTTCCTTTGAATCCCAAACACTCGCCGAGCACCAGGGGCATGACCCCAGATGAGGATGCCATAGGATAAATGAGATTGGAAATTGGCAAAGTATGCCACTCTTAAAACCTGCTTCGAGACACAGTTATCCAGACTGCGTATGAGGTACAGTGCACTACAGAGCCTTCGTGCCAGGGAATCTATGTGGATATCCCACCGCAGTTCCCGATCCAGATGAACTCCAAGGAATTTCATTGAGGATCCATCTGTTTCCTCATCCTCGAGATTTCCAAGATCTCTTAGAGTGAAGACAGTCCTGTTAGTTTTATCCTGATTGAGGAGCAATCGATTACTATTAAACCATCCCTCAACCTCCGACCGTGTGGCCGCGGAGCCCTCCTGAGAAAGCGCCAGGGTGTCAGCAGAAAAGGCAAATGATGTGTCATCGGCAAAAAGCACAAATTTAGAGTTTACTTCAATAGATGGTAAATCGTTTATATAGATCAAGAATAGTATAGGCCCCAGAATGGAGCCTTGGGGCACTCCGATAGTTAATGTACCTTCTGACGACTCCACACCACCGACCCTAACAGTCTGCAGTCTGCCATTGAGATATGATTTTATCAAATCAATACTTTCTTGAGAAAAATAGTATTTGGAGAGTTTTTTAAGGAGGATGTCATGGTCAACACAGTCGAAAGCTTTACTAAGGTCGCATGACACGACCGTATTATACTCCCGAGAATGAAAGCTATTCAGTATATCAGCAACCAGCGTCTCAATGGCCTGGACAGTACTCTTCCCCCTTCTGAAGCCAAATTGAGAGGAGCTAAAATAGTTATTAAGCTCAAAGTGGGACACAAGCTGTTTGGCGATACACTTCTCTAGGATCTTCGAGACAATTGGAAGCAGTGAAATTGGACGGTAGTTTTCAGGCGCCCCAGGATCCCCCTTCTTAAAAATTGGGACGACTACAGCCTGCTTGAGTATGGTTGGAAAAATACTCTCTGCAAGACACAAGTTAATGAGCTTTGTTAATGGACTCAGTATGAGATTGGTTAAGGTTTTAATCAGTTTGACACTGTAGCCAAACTTATCAGAACTGTTCTTATTTTTTTAGTCCACATATTATGTCCCTGACCTCGTTGAAAGTAACCTTGACAAATCTAAAATCTCCAGCAGCTGGAGGTGCGCCGACAAGGCCCGACAAGTATGCCATCGGGTCACGTTCAGAGGCCGCCATACCCCCTACAAGACCATGTGCCACATTCACAAAGTAAGTGTTAAAAGCATCTGGTGTTACAGAGCCATCTGACATTAAGGTTTTGGTTTTGTTACTATTTTTGTTTATAATCTGCCACATGGCCCTGGTGGGGTCATTTGAGGATTGTATCAGGTTGTCATTGAAGTCTATCTTGGCCTTACGCACCGCATCCCTGTATTTTTTTTTGAAGTTCTTAAGTTGTTCCCTAAAGCCAAGGTTGCCACCATACTGCCTCGTCAAATCCTTAAGAAGGTTAAGATGTTCCCTCATCCCTCTCAACTCGTTAGTGAACCAAGATATATCATTTGCACGGTCAGAACGTACCGAGTAAGTTTTTAGAGGAAATGATGATAAAAAAGCATTCTCCAGTATATACATAAACATTGAGAACCTGTCATCAATGCTGATTCTGTCATCCGATACAAACAGCCAAGATTGTTCAGCTACTATTGCGTACAGTTGATTTGTACCTGCCTGAGTTATCGGTCTACAAACTTTTTTGCTCAAGACAAAACCTGGCTCTGAAATCTCAACTGAAATTGAAATTAGCTGAGCATCATGGTCAGAGATGGCCAATGTAAGGGTTTCCGAAGAATGTAATTCAAGGCAATTACTTACGAAAATATTGTCAAGACATGCATTCATTCTTGTTGCTTTGTAGATTGTTTGCTGCAAGTCGAAACTACTCGCAAGGTCATCCATCTTGATTGCCTCTGAACAGGCAGTACCAAAGTGGACATTGAAGTCTCCTGCCATCACAATCGATCTTTCTGTCCCAAAATCACCCAGTATACCCTCCAAAGTATCCAAAAAGGTGTCAAAGTGTCCCGTTGGAGAACGGTAAACTGCTAAAATATATAGGTTAAAATTATTAATGAAGATACAAGAACATTCGATACATTTTTCAATATTACACCGGATGGGAACCTTTTCCACTTTCACATCAAGGTTGTTCTTTAAAAATATCATGGTACCACCACAGGTAAACTGATCTCTAGAGTAATGAGATACTAGTGTATAACCACCAAGAACAGTTGAGCTTACTTCGGCGTCAGACAAAAAATGTTCACTAACACAAACGATATCGACGTTCTTGTCAACGAGAAACACTTCGACATCGTTTATTTTGTTCCTTAGGGATCTAACATTAAAATGCATCACAGACAATCTTTGGTTTTTTTTGTGGGGTTCACCTTTAATCGGTTCTGGACATTCAGAAAATGGTTTATTATTATGCCTTCAGGCCAAAGATTTGGATCCAAATATTTATCTCGCATGCCGGAGGGCACAGAGAGTTTAAAAGAACTGCGGTATTTGTGCTTAATGGTTGTCATCTTTTCGCAGCTGCAGCCAGTCTGCAGATTGTTGTTTTCCAGAAAATCGAGTATCTGTTTGCTTTCTACTTCAGGAGAGAGGCCAGAAATAAACAATGATGCAGTTTGTTGGGCAATTTTAAGTCCTTGCATCTCGCTGTTGGTCCCTTTTAGGGGTCGAGGGCGATTTGTTGTTGTTAATTTACGGGAGCCTTTGCCTTTCCTAGTAACTGTTTTCCAGTCATCTGGATTTTCATCCTGATCTGTTTTCCCTTCAGTATCTTTTGAAATTTCGTCGTTGTGATTGAGGTTGATTGGATTTGACATTTGTGACAGATCAGGCTTCTTAGCTTCTTCTTTTCTTACTGGTTGTTTGTTGGCATTTACCTGATGTGCTGAGAGAACACCGGAATCCCTAACAAGATCACGTTCGGTTGGACTGGGATCCGGAACATTAACACTAACGCTGGGCATCTCTAGGACTTGCGGCGTTGCCGGTTGTTTAGGGTCAATCGGTTTTTCATACCATTTCTCTGTTTTTCTTTTCTCGGATTTTTCTTCCAGTAGGTTTTCAATTTTTTCTTGCAGTAGGATCTTATTTTCCTGCAGGAGTTGGTTCTTTTGCCTCATTTCCTCAAGTAATCTTTCCAATAAGTCGATTTTTTCACACAAGATCTCGTTCTTTACCTCGATGACCTTGTCTTCACCTTGACAACATATGAGTCTTGTTTCGTCGATAATATCGAGTTTTTCGTGCCAGTCTCGAATTGCACAAGACTTATGAAATGCTTTTCCACACTTAACACACACTATACTATTAAAAGATTTCTTTTTACAGCATTCAAAATGCACTTTATGATCTGACTCACTTTTACGTGTACGCTCACTTGACGCCATCTTGAATCTCTTGATTTTGATTTTGATTTTGATTCATAATGATACATACAGTGTGTGTATAAAGTCTGCAAACGGCTTAATAATTGGCAGATTTAAACCAAATTTGGTACAGTTGTGTAGGAGGATCTGACGCACCGAATGACGATATTGGCGTTGTTGCCAGCTTTTTAGTTTGTCTGGAATTCGAACGAATTTTATATTTTTAAATATTAATTAATTAATAAAATATTAATATATTGTATATTTTTTTATTTATAGTTTTTACTTTAAATTTGTTACACTTTTGGTATAACATACGTTGTCCCTAATATCAGTACTTTTCGAAATAACGAGTACAATTTAAAAAAAAATATATTTTTTATATTAAATGTTTAGACTGTTTTCCCTGTACAGCTTGACAGTGTGCTAATTGAAAAGAAAATTTTTCAATTGTGTTGTAAATCATTTCTGGCATTATTAATTCAAATTCGTCCAAAATTCGACGCTGCAAATCGGCCAAATCTTGAGGTTTTGTGGTATAAACTCTGTTCTTCAAGTGTCCCCATAAAAAGTAGTCGTTAGGCGACAAATTAGGGGACCTAGGTGGCCACTCGATTGTACCCCCTCTACCGATCCACCTATTTGGAAAAGTGTTGTTCAAAAATTCGCGCACGTTTCGACCAAAATGGGGAGGAGCTCCGTCCTGTGGGAAGAATGTACTTGCATAATTTAGACCCATCACATTTCGTATAGTAGGCACTACTTTAATTTCCAAGAGCTCAAGGTAAAGTTGTGATGTCAAATTTCCATCAATAAAAAATGGACCGATCTTGTGGTTACCCAGAAGCCCAGCCCACACATTCAATTTTCCAGGGCGTTGTGTATGACCTTCTCTCATCCAGTGGGGATTCTCATTTGCCCAAAACCTACAGTTGTGTCTATTGACTTTACCATTTAACATAAATGTTGCTTCGTCCGAAAATACTATATATTTGAAAAACTAGTTATTTTGGTCAAACCTTGACATCATAAACTAACATTTAAACTACATGTATTTTGAAAGGGTGATATTTATGTTTTATTAAAACATTATGGACGGATTTGCAGCAGACGTCACTTACTTGAGAAATTTTTCTTAATAAAGAAACAGGGGTTTCAACAACACGTTGTAAAATTTCTAAACTTTTCTCTTCATCTATTACTGCTGGTCGTCCTGATCCTCGCCTATCTCTACAATTTCCAGTTTCTTCGAACCGTCGGACGTTTTTAGAACAGTTGCTTTTGAAATTGGATCTCGGTTTGGAAATGTCATTAAATAGATTTTTAACCTCTTCGTAAGACCTGACCCTATCGCCATATCTTCTCATCGTAAGAATTGTAATTCTTTCATTTTCAGTTAAAGACATTTTTGCATGTAAAAATGACAGCTTCTATAAATGGTTATCTATTGGGCAGAATACGACCTGTTAAGGTTATTAGCCTCCTGTTTATTTTGTTTCTAAGTGTTGACGTTTTGTCTTATTCAGCGGGTTTGCTGATGATCTTAAGTTACAGGCTAATTGGGCGGGAGAGGAAGGCAGTGGTACTTCAAAACGGTCCAAGTGCCCTTCTGACAATGAACACATAATTTATTTTGAAACGTTGCCACAAGGCTGGTTTTTGATTAGTATTTTTCCGAGAATGTCCAAAAAATCTAACTTCTTAAACCCGGGACATTGAGGGGTTGTCATATAAGAAATTAGCTACCAAAGGTGTTTTATTTGATAAACGATTAACCTATGTCTAATAAGAGTCGTAACGGGGTGAGAATGTTGGGTTTTGTTTTGAGAAATTGTCGGTTTGGTTTTCCTATTGCCAGATTCACAATAGGGATCGCTTCTTACATACCCGACTGTGCGATTTGTCTTGTGTGTGGTTTCCCTGTAAATGTCTTTACGGAATGACGTTTAAATTAAAAACATCTGTAGGCGATAAAACCCTAAATCGCACAGCCCGATATGTGAGAATTGACCTTAAAGATATATTCCAAAAGCCTAGCGACACCACAATACAATTTTAGAACAATATTGAGATGTGGGGTCAATTACTGATACTCGTATAAACCAATAAGTATGTAAGTGCGTGGGTGCTGTCTTTCGTTTAATGTTTATTCAAAAAGACTGGTATCCATGGTTGCAATTCGAAAAAATTGTTTTCTTACGATAACTGACTTCTCAAACTTTGACCGATTGTGAAATCGTTTGCCAAATATGTATATTTATAATTGATTTTGTATTCATAAAATGTAATGTAAACAATGTTTTTATGATTAGATCTGTCAACATGTCAGAACCAACGATGAGAGTTGAAGGATTAGGGGAGGGAAAAATGGTACAATCCTCAAACGTCGAGCAAAAGAAAGAGAAGAAAAAGCGATCAAAAACAGCTAAAAATAATAGGTAATATACGTCATGTGAGAACCACCTTGTTCTCGGGTAAATATCTCAAACATTTTTTTTAGAGTTGCTCCTACAGATACACATCAGAGACCTCACACTTCGAACTTAAAAATCGAACCCGAGGAACCATGTAGTTCCCCGGATCCTTTGGAACCCTGGAGTACCAAGAATATTGCTAATATGAACGCTATATTAGCTTGGGACCAGGACGACAGCATTTAACGTGTTTATGCTGCTTTGTAATCTAACGTTAAAAAAAAATATTTTATTTGAAGCTTTGATATATTTCTGGTAATAAAACAAATATATTATTATTAAAATAAAATAGTTTAATTTCATAAAATTCTCATTATTTAGTATCACAATATTTTAAGTGCACTTCGAGTTATTATCATCTCAGTCTTTTATCGAGTATATTCAATTTAATAATTAAGTGAGAGAAAATAATATAAAAATTTAATGTAAATTCTTGTGAGGTGACCCAAATGTTTTACTAAAACTACAACAATAAAAATATACATAAACATAAAAAATCAAGTTTCATAAAAATCTAACGGAGCAACAATCTAGGGCTTAAGGTTTTCTTTTTCAACTTTTTTGGGCTGAGATATCTATAGTTGGAAAAAAAATAAAACTTAACTGTACCGTAGTATGTCCTGAAAAAAACTTACCATACTCAATCTTTTCAACTCCTGACCACACGCCTTTAAATCTGTTTCCACTCTCTTCATGTTTTCCGCCGAAACGTCGCTGTTACCGACACCGTCAATTTTCCTGGGGTTGTAGTATGGAGAATTTAAAATATTTTGTCTTACCCTGTTAAGTGCAGACAAGATTTTTGGTTCTTTACCCGTGGAAAAACTTCTTTTTGTTCTCATGGGGCCTTTGGATGAAAAATAATGATGATTAATTTCATAATTTTTTGTGCATGTGATTATTGGCATAACCTGTGGGCGTAACACATATTACCTTCAATATCTTTTTGTAAAGTTCCTTCAGTAACAGAATTTCTTCTGGGCAATTTAGTTTCGACAATTTTTGCTTCGGATTTATTTATTAAAGTTTTGGTAATGCTCGAGGTTCTGTCTCTAGTTTTAGTCTTTTCTGGTGTTTCTGATCTACTAGATGCCCTTGGTTGGTAAGAAAATGATCTAAAATTGATAGAAAAACGAAGACTTCTAGGACATAAACACTTTTAAAAAATTGGGTAATATTTCTCTTAGTTTTTGATGCTTAATATTTTTGCAAATAAACTACAAACAATTATTATTGCTTGTCGCAACTGTTTTCCAATTTTCTAACTTTTAAAAATAAGTATTGCTTGCAATAGCTTGGAAAATTAGCTGAAACGGACTTTACCTGGTATATTTTGGTCTAGCTAAAGGCGATGATACCACATGCTCTTTCGAATCTTTTGACTGGCGATTGGTGGGCGTGGAGGCTGCCATAGGTTTGAGTTTGGGCTCCTAAAAATGGTATATGTTTAAATAGTCAATAAAACCAACGAATTTCTCCGTACTTGTATGGGTGTACTTGTTTTCTTCGAACTGGGGCCAAATTTAAGTCCTTCGCCCCTTCTTTCCGGAGTCACTGTGTCTTTGGGCACGTTTTTTTGAGTCACTGTATCTTTGGAGATGTTTTTTTCCTTAGCCATGTTTTCTACAGGTAAAATAGCCCTAAAAATGATATTTTTAATAATAGGTATAGTTGCTTAAAGTGTTCTTATGCTACTATATCCCTATATCAATGTTTGCAAACGGCACAAAATTGTACCCCCTTTACTTACTATGACACACGACTTATTTTTTTTTTTTTTTATTTATTTATTTATTTTATATATTAACAATGATGATTACAATCAAATATTAGATTATTAAATTAAATTAAATTAAATTTTCAATTTCACTTTACAAGATGTATACAAATTAAATTTAAATTTATTATATTATAATGTAGTGCATGCACTATGGACTAAGTCTGTGTGTGCATGCTCCTACTATAACAACCAAGAAACCAACAAATCACAAATCCAATATAATTATTATTACAAAATCCAAATTACAAAATTATTACAGAGTCCCTATAAGTACTAACCATTTATTTGATTACAAAGTAAATTTAATTCCAGATTAACTTATTCTAACTTATAAAAACTTAACAATGGTCTTAATTATTTGGGTGTTACTTGTTATCCATTTATTTAAGTCTTTTTTAATGTACTGAGATTTTTTTCTTTTGAACTGCTCTGGCAATATGTTCAAGATTTTCGGAGCCACATAGGAAAATGATCTTTGAGTGGCATCAAACCGTGTATTAGGTATCAATAAATTACGATTAGCAATTGCTCGTCATTATGTCATGTCTTACGTAATTATGATAAATATTTCTAGTGAGAGCAAATCTTAGAGCATTCTTTATATATAATTGAGTAATCGTAAATACACCACACTGATGAAATAAAAGTTCAGAGGAAAAACGTCTTGGTTTGAAGAAAATTATCTTTAATATATATTTCTGCGCAATACCAACATTATCCAACACACTTTTATGAGCCGAACCCCAACAGATTATCCCGTAGTGAAGACAGGATTCTGCCAATGATTTATATACAGTAATTATAACCTCTTTACTTAAAATATTACGTAACTCATAGAACTTATAAACAAGCTTTCTTAATTTATTTTTCACATATTCTGCATGAGCATTCCATTTCAAAAACTGATCAAAACAAACACCCAAATATTTTATACTTTCCACTGATTCAATTATACCAGCACATGCACAATTCTGAGAAAGGTCACAAATATCAGAATGAACTCTAATTACATTGTTGTTAGGTAGACCAGTTTTATTCATTGAAAAGCACATAAAATTAGTTTTGTTTACATTTAGCGGTAAAAAGTTATAATCCATCCAAATCTTTACATAGTAAGCCGCCCTCTCAGCCTTCTCAAAGACATTCTGCCACGATGATCCCTTAAGTAGCAGAACTGTATCATCAGCGAAACATACAGTTTTAACATTTGGTATTGCATTTGCTAAGCTATTAATGTATATAGAAAATAAAATCGGACCAAGCACTGTACCCTGCGGAACACCACACATCATCAAATTATAATAAGATAATCATGTTCTGTATCTGAGTGGGAGACTGGCTTCGGCGTGTTTTGCAGTTCGGACGGTTGTTGGAGAACTAGGTATGTCGACTGCAAGAGGTGTTTACTATGCACTCGTGGAATTGGTAATTCGATATGGGGTCGCATTTTGGGGGTTATGTTATCAAGGACTGTTCGAAACAATATTTATTTTGCAGAAACGTGCAGTGAGATATTTATGTAAAGCTAGACCCAGGGACTCCTGCAGACCATTGTTCATATCCCAAAAAATATTAACCCTAACCTCCCTTTTCATATTGGAGACAGTCAGCCTTGTCTTTAAAAACAAAAATAGGCTTTTGAAGACGAAACCTAATCATCATACGCGACAGACCCACGACTTACCATTACCCCTACCAACCTCCACCTTTACTATAAGATCCTTGATATATCAAAGTCGGAAAATATTCAATCACCTCCCTACCGAAATTAAAACTTTAAATTCCATAAGTCTATTTCGTAGAACAGTAAGGAAACACCTGTTGACTAGGGCCTATTATAGTTTACACGAATATTTTTCCACCAGCTTGAATGACTAGAGATTGTGTTTGTCGGGAGATTTCGGGAACAAGTGACAGATCTGCCTCTTACTTTCTTACCAGGGCGTGTTATTCTCTTGAAGAGTTTTTTTAATGACAACTTGGCTTGACCAGTGGTTAGTGTATTGTATACATTTTGATTATCTGTCAGCTGTGTTGTTTATGCTTTTATTTGTTTAATTGTTTAATGTTGTGTTATATATTTTAGTTATTTTATGTGCTTTGTCAACAAAATTTTTTATTTTTATGACAATAAAGCTATTTTGAATTGAATTGAATTGATATTCCTGTACAAACAAATACTCAAAATCGTGTGGACATATAGCATCCAGCTGTGGGGATATACTAGTAAGAGCAACAAGCTTTCAGCCTATTAATTAGTAAAGAAAAAGTCGATACTTTGGAAACAGTGTCCTTCAATGAGACCTGGGGATGAACACCATTGGCCAGGCCATCGAAAAGTTTGCTAAGAGTCACGAACAATCACTCCTAGACCACGTTAATGTCGAGACTATCCAGCTTCTCGATAACACTGGTTGAAAAAGACTCGAGAAGAAAATCCTTTAAGTGAAAAGCGGAGTAAAATGCGGTAGCTCTACACTCTAATCTTAATGCAGTAGACGATACTTTTTAAGACAGGACGCAATATGTTAGGTGTAATGGATCAGTATCAGGGTCCCATCCGGGTGCCGTCAGGAGTTCCGCAGGGTTCCCATTGTGGGCCTATTCTGTTCTCTTTGTTTGTGATGAATTTGGTGCAGAGCATTAGATTCAGTAAATACTTGTTTTTTGCCGATGACCTTAAAGTTTTCAAGTCCGTCGACTCGCTGCAGGACGCAGATGATATTCAGCGGGACCTCAATAGTATTTTTGAATGGCGTGTGAGGAATTGTATGATTGTAAATGTGGCCAAGTGTTTTCAAATAACCTTCACTCGGTCACTACAGCCCTTGAATTATCAGTATAGTCTAAATAGTGCAGATTTGCCTATGTGTACTTATATAAAGGATCTTGGTGTCACTTTTGACAGCAAGATGTCTTTTAATGTTCACATTACTAATTTTATAACTAGTGCTGGCAAAAACCGGAAAAAATCAAAATGGATTAATCGGTTTCTAAAAAAAAACGGTTTCGGTTAAAATCGATTAACCGAAAACTCGATTTTAAAACCTATTAACCGAAAACCGGTTAACCAAAAATCGATTAACCCATTTTCGGTTAAAAGAAAGGTTACGACTAAAAAAAGTTCTAACGTTTAGTTTTTAGTTTTATTATTATTGTTAGCTTCAATTGAGTTTAAGTTTAATTTTAAATCTTATTTAAGTTTCTATTGTACTATACATTTTATGTTGAGTTTATTTTTGTTTTTTAAATAAAAATAATAGTGTTTATTTTATAGTTTTCTTACCTGAACTAACCGGTTAACCAAAAATCGATTAACCGAAAATCGGTTTCAGTTGCCAGCACTAATTATAACGAAAGCCTATAAGATGCTGGGTTTCATTCAACGTATCTCGACCGATTTATCTGTGTTAACTTTTCGTAATCTCTATTGTTCTATTGTAAGGTCCTTGCTGGAATATTGTTCAGTTGTTTGGTCACCGTCTTATGGGTTGTATGTTGAAGCCACTGAGAGAGTTCAAAGAAAGTTTTTGAGGATAATAGCCTTTAGATGTGGTTACCAAATCGGGGATTATCAATATGATAACATTCTCTTCGAGTTCAATCTTCAGTCACTGCAGACTAGTCGGCAGATTGCCGACTTGTGTTTTTTGCATGTTTTGAGTGGTGGCATACGATGCCCGGAACTGCTTACCTTGGTCCCGTTTAACGTTAGTGTAAGGAGAGGTAGAAATACAAATCTTTTTGTTGTACCGTTTCACCCAACTAATTATGGCAGGAACAACCCTTTCACTCGTTTATTAGATAGGGCTAATCAATTTAATAATAGATATGATATTGTAGATTTATTCAGTTCTAGACTGGTTAGTTTTAAGTCTTTTTTAAGAAATCACTTGTGATATAATTAAATGTGTGATTTTACTATTTTCGATTTACTACTGTAATGTGTAAAAAATTTTATTTTGCTATGCTATGTGATATTCATATTATTTGTGTTATTGTTTTAAAATTAGTTTAAAAATTTGCTTTGTTGTTATGCTGGTGTATTTTGTAAAATGGCATTGCTGTAAATAAATAAAATATAATAAAAGATTATTTAAATCTAGTAATTTAAGTTATAAAATTACTCATCATCATCTGTAAGTAGATGGTAATTATAGTATTTTCTAAAATAAATAATAAAAAATCCAGACCCAAAACTTCAAATCAATAGAACGCGCCAAAAAACTGCGACGACACCTTTTAAGCAACGAAATAAACACAGATCACTCTTAAATTTAAAACAAAATCTATAAATTATGATAATTAACTAGTTTTAACGGAGATGCTGCCTAGACTTTAACTCAGTGGCGTAACTACCATAAGACAAGTGAGCGCAATGCGTTGGGGCCCCCAAGCTAGGGGGGCCCACTGTAGTTCTTGTTTAATTTCCGTCGAAAGTGAAGCTGCGAACAAATTAGACCTTAAAGGATTAGGATTAATAAATGAATTTGCAATATATAGAGCGAGAAAAAAATTATTTTGTGGTTTAATAAATTTAGGTTGAGTTTTGTTTTAAACTCTGGAGATTTTATTACAATTTGCAACTTCGTTAATAACTAATTATTGGACTTTGTTTTTCTTTGATGAAAATAAATATCTTCTTAAGTTATATGTAAAGCAAATAAGAAAAAAGCTCGCCGTTTTATTTTTATTTAGTATTTGTGACCGAAAGGGGGGGACTTCTTATATATTTTGCGATGGGGCTAAAAAATTCTAGTTACGCCACTGACTTTAACTAATAATAATATTCCATACCGTAATGGTCCTTTTTTCGTGGCCACAACTCCGACTTTCGTTTTTCTTAGCGTTCCAGAAATATTGCTGTGTCGACTAGATGTGCTCTTAGCTGAGGCGTTACTACAACCACTAGCGTTGCTATGGTTAACTTTGCTAGTATCCTTGTTGGAATCGCTCGCGTTGCTTTCTATCGAGGCATTACTTGTGTTAGGTGCTGTTAGATGTCGCTTCTAAAAATATTCATTTAAAATGTATCTTTCACCCAAATTTTGTGATAAAGTGAAGCTTACCAATGCTAAATTTGCTGGGCTTCTAGCTACAGCGGTAGATTTTGGTATTGACAACATTTTGTTGATTTCACCGCTTTTGCACGACAGATCCAATGCTTGACAAACTACTTCACAGTTATCGGCAACTACCCCTTCAACAGCTTCCACCTCGTTTTTACCATTTACGCATTTGTTATCTTCTAAATGTTGATCGTCTACTGAAGAATGACCAGAATCTTCGGCAGAACATGGAGACTAAAATTAAAAAATTGAAAAGTTAAACTATATTGGCTTTCAGGAAGATTTTTAATAACCTTAAAATCAATATCTCCAAACATAACAGCTAAACGATGTAACATATGATGTCCCTCCTGCTTCTGCGACTGTGACAGACTCTCCTTCTCATTTAAAATATCGGACAAATTTTGAAGGATTCTCGGTACGTTTTTCTCGCTGCTCTGCGATAACTGACTTAAGTTTTGAGAAAAATTGTTGCTAACATAGCTGTGGTTTACTACGCTTCCTTCTTGCGAGGCTCTGGAAATTTTGCTAATGTTTTGGCTGAAATTGTCGCTTTGATTTTCTGCTCTAATGCCTGGGGAAGTATCGGCAATTTTACTTATATTGTGGCTAAAAATATAATATCACGCCACTTTCATATTAAGAACATGTTTTGGATACTAGGTACCTTATGTTTTCCAAAGAATCACTTTTGCTACTACCGCTCTTTAACTTCAATTTTTCCTCCAAATTAACGGGTTGCATACCCAACATTTTATCAACCTCAAAATAATGAATATAGTTACATTCTGTCACAAAAGACATACCTACTTTATAATTATTAATAATCAAATTCTTACTTGTTTCAAAATAGTTTCGGAATCACATTTTGGAGATCTAACTTTATCTTCAATGTTACCATGTGAAGAATCCAATTCTGTCGGCCACTCTGGTTGTGGAGTACTATCCAGTATATTGTGCTCTTTTGAATCAAACGATTTTTCTGCAAATTTAAAGATTTTATAATTAATATTAATTATACAGGTTTGGCAACTCGATTATTACAATCAGCCTATAGAAGGGAAGAAAGGTAACGTGATGCACTACTGCACTAGTTACGTTTCTCCTTCCAGTGCCAATTAAACCCGAATCTAACCGACATGTGGATGAGCGTTGAGCAAACGAACAGAGATTCCGGTAAAAGAAAAAAGCAGTGCAGTGTTAAGATGCCACTAATGCATATTTTATCTCACTTTATTTAACTTATAACTGGTGCATTAACTTCCCTTTTCTTCCTGTTAAGTATGCATTAACATTGCTATCTCGGTAACTATAAGAGATAGAACAGAATTGACTTTCTTTTATAATACCAATTCATACAACTTAAAATAATTAGTTTCTCGTTAGCAACAATCAATAACATTCACCTTATCCTGAATAGTATTAAAACAAATGCACAAGGAGTTGATGGCATAAATCGAAAAATTTTGAAACTGTGCAGTACGTTTTTAGAACATATTATTTTGCACATTGAAAATAATCATATTCCTGCTTTGTGGTAAACAGTTGCTAACATTCCTCTTTCAAAATTAAATAACTCAAAAAACTTCTCACATTTAAGACTGTTTATAATTTATACTATTGACATAATAACCTCACAGCATAGAGACCAGCGGGCGCTGTCGATGAGAAATACTTCTAGGCGCATGTGCACGCAAACGAAAGAGCATGAGCGTGCAAAAAATCCGTTCGCAGTTCAGCGAGAGTGGGGGTCTGCATACCTGCTTAGGATGCTGTCGCCATACTTATATTTTTACGCTGAGTGCGCCTGCTGGTCTCTTTAGGCTGTGATAACCTCAACAACTTATTGTAAAACACAAGCTTATGCCGATGACACACAGCTTTATTTTTCTTTTCATCGGTCAGATACAGTTCAAGCGACTTAAAATATCACTCTTGATCTCGAAATCATCAAATTACTCTTAGAGGAACATAATTTAATTTGAAACTTTAAAAAATCTCAGAACAGCTTAAAATTGCAAGTTTCAGACACTCTTTTAATCTTTGTCAATTCTGCTAGAGACTTGGGCTTAATGGTCGATGAAGAACTGCGTTTTCGCGAACATATAAAAAATCTTAACAAAACAGCATTAAACTTTTATATAGTAAACGCCACATACTACCTACTCAATTAAAGAAAACTCTTAATGAAAGCTTGTCATCCATGGGCCGTGTTTCTGCGAGGACAGATACAAAGTGCAAAAGGTGCAAAATATGTGTTGTAGACTAATGTATGCTTTTCGCAAATATGACCACATTTCACACACAAATTGCTTACCTCACCCACCATAGAACAGCAATGTTTAAGAGAAGTTTTTCATTTAACGCCATTAGTTTATATAACTCTCTGCCTGAGGAATACAGATTATACAAGATTAATAAATTTAAAGTAAAACCACAGCTTATAAACTATTGTGCTGTGGTAAAACTCTATAATTATCTGCTGTACAGTGACATGCTGCTGAAAATCTAGATATTTTCCTTGTTTTGAACGAATTTTATCATCCAGTGTCTTGATTCTTCCTTCTTTTTGTGTGTTATGTTGTATGTATTTATATCATTTATATATGAGCCTACCTTTGGTTAACTAAGAGAGCTAGACTTCGTCAAAGTAGACTTTGCCTTTTTATTTATTTTAAACTAATTTATAAGTATTTATAATAATAGTCAATTATTATTATTATTAAATACTGTTGTTTGTTGTCAAAGTTAAGGAACACTTTGTTATGTTTCAATGCCTCCTCTTAAATTTTAAAAAAAGTTCAAATAACTCCCACATCAAACAAGTTAGTGATACGTCATTTTCTTGAAAGGTCAAAAACTACTCAAAAATGAAATAAAGACTTTCGGTCTGTACTTAAAAAAAGTAAGTTGATGTGAGTATCTAAAAAACGAAAGGTTGTATCTAAAAAATAAAATTATTTTCTTGAGGAGCATAAAAAAGAAACTAACGTGTATACCGGGTGTTGCATCGTCGAGCGGGACAGGAAATCCCATGTAATTTTAAATGGGGTCAATTATTGGCTTCCCTAATTATTTTAGAGAAAAATTCTATTTAGGTTTATTAAAGAGCACTAAAACCCACATTCAAAAGAATAACTTTAGATATTTTTGATGAGCCCGTTTACGGGTTATCGCCGATTTCTTTTTAACTATTTCTCCTTTTTATGGCCCCGTATTTGCGGGCACCAGTCAAGGTAAAAGATGACTGTCAAATAAAGTTGTCATTTTGAGGAATATTTGAACATCTTCTTAAATCCTAAAGTTCTAACAATTTAATAGTACCTACCTATTAATTAGTAAAATATTGAAACATGTAAAATGTCATAATTAACCTTGTAATTGGATACTTTATTTTAGTTTTATTCAGATTAATTTGTACTCATAAATACACCTTTAATATTTTCGATGTACGAGTTTTTATAACAATAAAGCACACATTTCAAAATGACAACTTTATTTGACAGTCATTTTTTACCTTGACTGGTGCCCGCAAATACGGGGCCATAAAAAGGAGAAATAGTTAAAAAGAAATCGGCGATAACCCGTAAACGGGCTCATCAAAAATATCTAAAGTTATTCTTTTGAATGTGGGTTTTAGTGCTCTTTAATAAACCTAAATAGAATTTTTCTCTAAAATAATTAGGGAAGCCAATAATTGACCCCATTTAAAATTACATGGGATTTCCTATGTCCCGCTCGACGATGCAACACCCGGTATATGTATACAGTGTGTATCAGCCAAATGGAATAAATTCGATAATAAATACATGGGAGCGTGTCCGAAAAAACGCTCGGACACGTCGATTGGTATTTCTAGTTGCGCATTTTTTTTCAATAAATACTTTTTATACAGGGTGTGTCATGTAACAGTGGCCAATACTAACTTTCTTATTTTAAATGCAACACACTGTATATTATTCAATTTTTGGATTCTTCAGAAAATTTTAGACATATTTCATGTACAATATCCTATACCTATCTTCAACTGTTTCGGAAATATTAAGTGTTTTCAGATTTATTGCAAAAATTAACAACACACTAAAAAACTAATAAGTAATACTGTTTATTTCTTGATAATGTAAAAAACAAAAAAAAAACATTAATGTAGGAGATGTTAAAAATTGATGTTTAAATGTCTTTACTGATATGAAATAAAAAAAAGGTATAAATAGTTTTCTTTACTTTTGTTGCCAAAGTGATGATAGCAAATTAGATATTATGCTTGAGTTTCAGGAAAACCCACATACTTCTAGTCGAAAAACAGCCCCAATGTTCAAATCAAATCAAATCAAATATGCTTTATTGTTAAAAGATGGCATCTTATAAACAAAGCTGGGATAAATAACAATGAAAAAGGTTAAACTTAAATACTAAACTGAACTAAGTCAAAATAAATAAATAA
Source organism: Polydrusus tereticollis (assembly GCA_963920685.1). Classification (NCBI taxonomy): domain Eukaryota; kingdom Metazoa; phylum Arthropoda; class Insecta; order Coleoptera; family Curculionidae; genus Polydrusus; species Polydrusus tereticollis. The sequence goes on from OY987328.1 coordinate 144,134,640, forward strand.
CGGTCAACTAGTCAGTAAAAGAGACAAACAATAATACACATTGTAAATGAAATCTTAACATATAACAAGCACAGTCTTCACAGTCAAAAAGAGAAGAAAAATAAAACAAAAAATAAATTTTTTACAAACTATAACGCGCTGAAGATAAAACATAATAAGTATATCGTAACGCACTCAAGAATCGAAATTAAAAAAATCAAAACACCAAAAAAAGAGAAAAAAAAAATATCAGTACCTATAGCGACTACCGCTGAATGGCAAGAGCACAGGTAGTAAGTGCCACAGAATCGTGAGAAACAAACAATTCAGTAATTAAAGTAATATAAGTACATAACTAGGATGCTAACGTGAAGGGTATGAGGTGTATAAAGTTGTCACCCAGTAATAATTACACAACATTGTATAAAAATAAAAGCAGATAATGGAATTTATCACTTCCCTTACCACTATACCGTATCTAAAATACTACTACTAGATTATAGTATGCTTTAGCCTGTAAAAACTTTTTTACGGAGTATGTGAATTTTTTACTATTCCTTATATCTCTATATATTCCTGGTAAATGATTATATATCTTAACGCTCTCATAAATCAATGAATTCTTGGTGAGAGCGCTCGTAGGTATAGGTAGGGATAGTTCACTGCCATTACGGGTGTTATGTACATTTGCATTTACGACATTTCCATACTTTCTGTGAATTAGGGAAACAGTTTTCAGAACAAAAATACAAGTTAATGTCAAAATTCCCCCACGGATAAAGAATGGTCTGCAATGATCTCATAGTTTTAGTCCACAAAGATACCTTAAAGCTCTCTTCTGGAGGACAAAAACCGACCGTATCAACTGCACAGAACTCAAACCCCAAAAAGCAACCACATACCGTAAATTAGACTCTATTAAAGAGTTAAGTTAAGTTCGATGTTTGCCATTCATTGATTATTCGAACATTACAAGAAAATAAAATGTATCCCTATAAAATGAAACCTACTCATGAGCTCATGGAAGACGATGTTGATAGGAGAACGTATTTTTGTGAACAAATGACGGCAATGATAGATAACAATGTGATCCATTTAGAACATGTTTTGTTTTCTGATGAGTGCACCTTTACACTTCACGGTCATGCTAATCGTCAGAATTGCCGCTATTGGTCTAGGGAAAATCCTCACTGGATGAGAGAAGAACATACGCAATATCCTGAAAAGGTTAATGTTTGGGCAGGAATTGAATGTCGATAATTATTTATTTATTTATCGTATGGCAATTTAGACACAGTAATCTTAAAAGCTAATTAATTTACACATAAGTCAATAGAACAAACTTTAGGAGTTCACAAACAAATATCAAGTTGGTTAATGTAATCTATTGACCCAGCGGTTGCCAGCAGGAAGTCTTCAGGTCTACCGGTGTAGGATCTTGTGGGACATTCCTCTGTGATGTGTTTAATCGTTTGGTATTCTTCTCCGCAGTCGCAGTAGGGTGATGGTTGTTTGCCCCATTTGTGTAGGAGGTATGCGCATCTGCCATGTTGCGTTCTAATTCTGTTGAGTGTGGACCAGGTTCTGCGTGGTAGGTCAAACCCTGGCGGCTTTTGGCTGATGCAGGGCATATTATTGCCTTGTTGAGTCCATTCTGGAGTCCATGCATTAGTCAGGTTGAACTCCTCTTGTATTGCTGCACTTGCCGTTTTTGTCGGTGGATTTCTGGATCGAAGACGATTGTGGTTAGCGTCCTCAGTATTTTGATGTATTGGCAGATTTCTATTTTCCATGATAATTATTTAGCACTGCTCCAAAATAATGTCTTGCCAACCTTGACAAACTTATATCCTGATCCAGCAAACCCACAACTTCCAGCGAATATGATATGGTTTCAGCAAGATGGAGCACCGCCCCATTACCAAATCAATGTCCGGCAGTACATCAACAGAGTATTTCCAAATCGGTGAATAGGGAGGCGTGGATCGATGGAATTAGACTTCTTCTTATGGGGTTATGTCAAAAATATTGTATACAAAACTAAACCCCTCGACTTAGCTGACTTAAGAAGACGAATAACGCTTGCGATTAGATCGGTCACGCCTGAGATGTTTAGTAACGTTAGAAGAAATTTATATTTAAGATTAGGATGTTGCCAAGACGTTCGCGGCGAGCATTTTCAACATCTCCTACATTAATGTTTTTTTTTTGTTTTTACATTATCAAGAAATAAACAGTATTACGAGTACTTATTAGTTTTTCAGTGTGTTGTTTATTTTTGCAATAAATCTGAAAACACTTAATATTTCCGAAACAATTGAAGACAGGTATAGGATATTGTACATGAAATATGTCTAGAATTTTCTGAAGAATCCAAAAATTGAATAATATATAGGATGTTGCATTTAAAATAAGAAAGTTAGTATTGGCCACTTTTACATGACACACCCTGTATAAAAAGTTTATATTGAAAAAAATGCGCAACTAGAAATACCAATAGACGTGTCCGAGCGTTTTTTTAGACACGCCCCCATGTATTTATTATCGAATTTATTCTATCTGGCTGATACACACTGTATAAATTAGAATAATTACAATTATTATTATTATTAAAATATTAAATACTGTTGTTATGTTTCAATGCATCCTCTTAAATTTTTAAAAAACTTCAAATAATACGTCATTATCTTTGAAAGGTCAAAAACTACTCAAAAATGAAATAAAGAATTTCGGTCCCTACTTAAAAAAAGTAAGTTCATGTGGGTATCTAAACAAGGAAAGGTTGTATCTGAAAAATAAAATTATTTTCTTAAAGAGCATAAAAAGAAACTAACCTGTATGTGGATATGTGATTCAATATCTTAGTAAGTGAATAGATAAATAATTACCATTATCAAAAGATGTATCTGCAATTATGCTAGCTACCTTTCTTGCTTCCATAAAAACCGAATCATCCTAAAAACATATTTATTTATTTATTTAAATCGTACATTTATTTACAATTTGATATATATATATTTGTCATATAGTATTTTGTAAGCTAAATCCGGTTTTTGAATGGTACCTAAGTAATATAATTACTTGTATGTACCAAAGATTCTAAACACATTTTTCTGTATAAATTATAAATTTTATATTCATATGTACATATTTTCCCTTTATTTAGTTTTAAGAATGAATAAAGAACAATCATTTAAAGATGTTCTCAAAAGTTCTAAAATTTTGTGATATGTAATTTCTACATTCTCTTTTAAATTTGTATATATTTATTATTTTTTTTACTTTAGCAGGAATCATGTTATATAACTTGGGTCCTAAATAGGCAACACTCTTCATATTAATGTTATTAAAATTTATGGGAATAAGCACGTCTTTATTCATTCTTGCGCGGGTGTGGTAACAGTGGTTAACAACATTATCATGGGATCTAGTTTTGTGAATAAACGATGTTACTGTCACCATATACAGAGTTCTAACATTGCAAACATTAGCCGAAAAAAGTAATTGAGTCGGATATAGTCGGTTTTTCTTATACATTACTTTTACAATATGCTTTTGGGTAATATTCAGTCTGTAAAGAGCAGTCTCATATAGACCACCCCAGACAAGAATTCCATAGCGAATTAAAGACTCTACAAGGCTCTTGTAAATCATAATCAGTGTTTTTTCAGTTAAAATCTTTCTAAGAATATAGAATTTGTGAATCAAGACGCGAATTTTGTTAGAGAGGTATTCAATATGCGGGGACCATTTTAAGAATTTGTCTACTATTATTCCAAGGTATTTTATTTGTGGAACTTCGGATATTTGTTGATCATTAACTAAGATATTTATGAAATCAGGTCTATTTGCATTTGTTAAGGAATATGCCATGTAATTAGTTTTAGTCAAATTAAGCGATAGTTTAAAACTCTCCAACCATGATTTAGTTGTATTTAGTCCATTTATCATTTTTTCTTTTACTTCTTGCCACGTGCTGCCGTTGAAAACCAGTACGGTATCATCTGCATAGGATATTACTGACCCATTTATATTACGTGACAGTAAGTCGTTTATGTATGTTATGAACAAAATAGGGCCCAGAACCGTACCCTGGGGTACTCCAATCTTTACTTCATGTTTATCACTGAGAACGTTATTAATTTTTACGACCTGTTGTCTCCCTGCAAGATAGTTTTTTAACAATATGTTCGCTGTTCCCCTGACTCCGTAATGCCATAAGACATCAAGAAGTCTGTCATGGGGAACCGTATCAAACGCTTTTGCCAAGTCTATAAATATTGCAGCACACTTTTTTCCATTATTTAAAGTTTTTGTGATTTCTGATGTTAATCTATACAAGGCATCTTCTGTACTACTACCCGGCAAGAAACCGTACTGATTTTCTGACAAAATATTATTATTTTTAAAAAATGCAAAGAGTCTTTCTTTCACACACTTTTCGAACAATTTTGCAAAATTGCTGATCAAACTTATAGGTCTATAGTTACTGATTAATGATTTATAAATTGGAGTTATTACCGATATTTTAAAATGAGAAGGTACTGTTCCTGTTACAAAAGCTTTGTTTATTATATGAAGCAGTGGTTTTATGATTTGGCTGTGAGTTTGTTTAATCAATTTAGATGAGATACCGTCCACACCTGGCGAACTTGTACTTTTTAAAGATGAAATGTGTTTTACTAATTCATTTTCATTAACGGGAGATAAGAACATAGAGTTTTGCAGTGAGAAATGTATATTCATTGGATTATTAGGTTTTGGAATCAAGTCTGCCATATTATTTCCGATATTTGCGAAGTAATTATTACAGTGGTCGGCCATTTTCAAATCACTATCGAAATCGACACCTTGGTTATTTTTGATTTTTAATGTGTTTATATTGGATTGATTTTCATTAGTTGCGTGCTTAATAATTTCGTAAATTTTTTTCATACTACCTTTATTATTGTTCATTTTATTTGTATAAAATTCGCGTTTTCTTTTTTCAATTATTTTATTTAAATTGTTTCGATATTTTTTATATATAGTTTCTAATTGTTCATTATGATTTTGTAACAGTCTCCTTTTCATCTTATCTCTATGCTTAATAGATGTTATAATTCCGTTTGTAATCCATTCCTTGATCTTTCTATGTTGCTTAAATTTCACCGTGTATTCAAAAGTTGCTTTAAATTTTAATTCATTATAAGTTATAATAAAATTAGAAGTTGCGGATTCTGGATCCGAGTCATTTAATATGTGAGACCAATCCTGCACCTTTAAAGAGGCTATAAATTTTTCGAGATGGAGCTTGCTTTTTTTTACTTCAGTAGGACAATTTGAATTTTTATTTATACTCTTTGAGCCTATATTAAGCAGACAAATATTATAAAAAGATATAATATTTGTAAAACTCACACGTGCAAGGAGTAAAACTAATTATCAAAAAATAGTTAAACAAAATTAATACCTACGAATTTAAACATAATAAAATATTTTAACAGTACTTATTATTTAAACGCTAATAAACTTACAAAATATTTCTCATCTTTAGCCTCTCTGCAAATTATCACATCTTGAAAATTCGCATTTAATACTTTATCTTCAAAATCTATGCCAGTAAACTTGCTATCTTGTAGCGCTGCAGGTAACGACTGTATTCTACCCTGCCGATTTTTCACATCACTTGCGAATAAATTTCTGTTACTGGGCGATGTTAAAATTTGAGAAATTGAATGTTTGTTGTTGTCATTGGTAACAATTTCAAAGGCCTCGTTAAAAGGATCAGTTTTAGCTAGAGCTGATTGGCCTAATTCTGAATCCTGCAAATAATTTTGATTTTTATACATTTCAAAAACCGCTAAAAAAATAAATGCTTACTTTCTGTGAGGTACCAGGCGATATTCTTGATGGTTCCTCCAAACTTTTAGAATTAAAAAAGGAGTAAAATGATCCATTATTAGTTGAGCTCGTGGACCCAGCAGAAGGTATCCGCGAGTGCGAAAACAGAAAAGCGTTATTGAGCCCTAACTGTGAACTAGAATTTATTTTCTCTCGGGTGGTGGATGTTGAAAGTACAAGTTCAGGTAATGTATCTGTCTGTAAGGATGATTTTTTTATTGTTCCTAAACCTGAAATTTAAGGACAATCTTTATAACTTCTGAAGGAATAATACCTAAACAAAACTTTTTAAAAATACTTGCCATTTTCTAAATTATCAAAATTAAAATCATCCAAATCAAATTCCTTCATTTCATTTCCTATGGATTTTCTTCTCAAAAAGGAGTTTTGTATATTAAAAAGCCCTACAGATTCTCTTCCCAAATCCATAGCACTTATATTCAGGACGCCCAATGATTCTCTAGGATCTAATGATTTGTCTAGCATTTCTTTAGTGCTTATGTTCAAAAGACCAGGAGTAAGAGAGTCCTTGAATAGGGCTGAATTTGATAAAACGCCTAAAATACAAGAGGCCATTTAATGTAGAGTATATACCAAATACATTAGAAAACTAATATATAATACGTTTGTTTTATCCCCTTAAGAATATTGTACTTTGCATTGGTGGAATCTGTTTTCAAGTTTTTAGCTTACTTGGTGGACCCACAAATTATTCATTGTCTACCCCTGATTTACTAATTGCTGTAGGTATTATATTAAAATGCTAGATTGTGCTCAATTATTTTAAGCATATCTTACCTAAAGATTCCCTGGCTAACATATCACTGGAATTCAGATCAAAAGGTGTTAAAGATGGTTTATCTATGCCTAAAGAAAAAAGCAAATCAGAAATTTGCTGTTCCTATCGAAATTTCTTTAATTCTTAACTATTGCTCATTTATTGACAGTATTTTTACCTATAAAAGATGTATTAAGGCCATTTAATGGCGAACTTCCTAATTCAAAATTTCTGGACATCATTTCAGTTTTCTTAAGTAAATCATCAAAGGGGCTGAGACTTTGAGTCCCTAATATACAATTTTCAGGATTGCCTGAAGGACTTTTGCAGTCCATTTTTGTTGAAATAAGTTCCACTAGTTCTAAAAAATATAAAGATAACAAAAATTAAATAGAAGGGGAAGTCTGCCAACAGTGGTCATCGGGTGTAACTTCAACAATACAAAACACTGAAGACGGGTCTCAGGTAAATGTTGATGATTATAATATTTTCATTTTTAATCTGTCCTTTGTGTTTTAAATTTACTTTTTTTTAAATGCTCATATTCATTGTCAATCTGTAATCTATGTATCTTTAGTTTTATGAAATGTACCTATTCTCTTAATAATTTTCATTAAGGGACAGCAGACACTGCACACTAGATAACGTAAAGGTGTGTCAAACTATTGCATCAACTGGTGGAACAGCAAAAGTTGAGCAAAACCATTAGGTTTTGGTAGATTTTGATTTGTCCCGTTTTACCGTATTAACTGATCTTTTAATTTCCTGCTCTTGTCTTGACAGAATTAGCTTAATAAACACCGTTTATAAAAAGCGTTGTGTATGATATGATCACTATACCATTTCCTTTCGGTCACTATACCTTGTATCTACTTGTTAGTACCTGACTGGTCTTGTATAGTGGTTAAATTTCAAGATACTTTTTCAACATTTCCTTTCAAATTTTATAAGGAAGTTAAAGAAAAATAAGGCCTAAATTTAAATCCACTTACCAAATAAATATAGGAAGGTAATAACAATCAATCACAGTTCAGAAAAGATTAAAAATTTGGTTTGTTGTGGCCTAGTGTTCTTGGCTTTGGCTATAACACTATTGATATCCAAAAGGTGGCCACTGTTGGCTGACCTACTCTACGTTTAACTTTATTAGAAAAAGGAGCTTTAGGTAGAGTATATACCTGCACCTAAAGGGTCAAATCTTATACATATAAAAAGGTAGGTACCTATGTAGGTATTCAGGATTCAGGTATAGAGGACAAACAACCAAATATCTTATAATTACAAACATAATATTTTAAATTTAACTTCGTGCTTTAATTCATACTCATAAATGAAATACTTACAAGTTATTTCTATTTTTTTCATCTAGAAGAGTAAAAAAGTGATAAGAAAAAAAATGTATGGACCTTGTTTAACATTTCAATTAGATATTAGAGTTCAAAAACACTTACCCAAATCAATAGGAATCTTATTTAACTGCTTGAAACCAATTTAAATGCACAAAACATATTTCTGAAAGCTGTTAAAAAAATATCAACTTTTTAAATATCTATTTAAAAAACAATCAAAACCGACTGTTGAGTTTACAACCTCAACTATTTAAGATTTAGCAACAAGTACAAACCAAAATCATTCGTAGCAACAGTCTTATTATTACCAACGATAAATATAGCCCTAGTAAGCCCTAGTTTCAAAGTTAACATTCCCTAGAATCACCGTGTCAAGGTCATCTGTATTTACGTAAAACCTGTCAAACGAAATCATTACCTATCTCAAGACGTGATCTCAAAAATAATCATTATTTTTTTAAAATTATTGCAGAAGATCAAATGTTTATCTAGAACAGACATCAGTTTAGGAGTGAAAATAATAATTAATTATTGTTAGATATTGGGCGATAGCTTTCAAAGAAATTAACGGGAAAGTTGGGAGTAGTGAGAAAATTTCACGTGAGTTGTATTTATTTTGGTACATTGCACTTTTACCATAATTATAATAATCCGTTAGTTATTATTACACAAAGCGTAGAGAAACTAGGTAGGTAACAAGTTTAAAATAACTTACAGCTCACTTTATTCTAAGATTTTACAGTAGGAGTAGCCCAATTTTTCTACCACGTTTTGGACCAAGTTTTTTAAAAATTTGGTAAAATATTTTTTAAAGTCGTATGTATCAAAGTCTAAAGTCCTGTATTTGGTATTATTCAAAATAATAACATTACTCATACCAGTTTTTTTTGGAGCACACAGTTAATAAACAGGACAATAGAGTTGTTTAATTTTATATTAATTATTGTAAACCTGTGTTAAATAAAATTATTGTTTAATGATTAATAGTTTATTTTAGAAAATAATGCTTTTACGTCTTTGGCATAATAAAATAAAATAAAGCCATGCTTGAAGGGTTAGTAGCATGGGTCCTAAATAATTATTTAGGAAAGTATGTTCATCTTAATACTGATCAGCTAAGCATAGCTCTTTTATCAGGTAAGTTTTTCCTTTAAAATAAAATACTTAAAGTTCATTAAATATATCGTTTTATATACCTTAAAGAACTAAGCACTCCTTTTCAAATTTATGAAATATTTTAAAACATAGGTCAAATTCAATATAAGTACCCACAATATTATTCTTAATAATAAATCAATATTAAAAGTTTGTTTACTGTTTGAAAGATGTATCCTTGTTTAATAATTTAAAAGATGCAAAGTTTATATTTGAGACTTTGTTTTAAGGAATAAGATTATTGGTTCAGTCTCAGTATTTATTATTAAGAGAATTATTTGAGACTTTCATTTCACCTATGCTTTTTGAGTATTGTATTTTGTAAGGAAGTGTATATTTTGGTAAAAAACAACTTTATTTTTTAGGTAAAGTAGAGTTGGAAAATGTACCACTTAAAACAGATGCTTTACGCCATCTGGGGCTGCCAATTAGAATCCGAGCTGGTTTCATAGGAAAAGTTCAGTTGCAAATTCCAGTTAGACAAATAAGGTCTGCACCTTGGGTCATAGCTTTTGAACAGTTGTATGTTGTTGCTAGTCCATTGCCATTGGATGAGGTTTGTACTTTAATAAATAGCAGTTGTATCTTTTATCATGCCTGTATTCAATCAATAATTTCATATTATAGTGTAAATTTTTGGTCCTATACCTGGGTGGGAAATTTTGATAGAAAGTTTAGATTGTTCAAAAAAAGACTGATGCTTGAAATGGGATACCTACTATATAAGTCTTGTAGGTAGGGCCAAGTTTGGTATACTATTGGTAGTAGTTTTTGGTGGTGGGGGAGTTCCCGACGCATTTAATAATATAATAATAATAATAATAATAATAATAATATATATTTCGGAATAGGTAAATACATCCTAATAATACAATAATAATAAATTATCTTACATAAAATATAAATAAAAAATACAAAGAAGAATGGATTATCATACATCACTATAAAATAGAAATAAAATACAAACAACAATGGATTATCTAACTTAATCACAATAAAATAGAAATGAGTTCATTTTAGGTAGGTATATAGCTAATGTGTGTTTATAAACAGCGAGGCTGCTACTTTCTTTTACCCTAGTAGGTAATCCATTATATTTATTAATACACTTAAAGAATAGAGAATTCATAGTCCTTTTAAGGCTTGTTTTCCTAATATATATATTTGTACTATGTCTAGTATAATGATTGTGAATCTCATTGAACCGGGTAATGGTTTGACTTTAATAAGAGGTTAGGAGATTATGCAAAATTTTAAAAATGAAAACCATAGTGGAATACTTTAGTGAGAGTTTAACTGAACGCCATTCAAGGCACTGTAACATTAAATAAATTGGGGTGTATCGATTACAGCGAAGTATAATTCTCATGCCACAATTTTGTAATTTTTGCAACGATGCTTTACAATTATTATCTAGAAGGTAAAGAAGGCTAGAACAGTAATGGGCTGTATTATGGTTTGATATACAAGCAGTCTGGAATTCATTGAGAGATTCCCTGCGATTCTAGAAAAGAAAAATAGTTTGGTGCCAATTTTTTTTTAATGTATTCAAAGTGATTTCTATAAGTCAATAAGTTATCAATATAGAACCCCAAATACTTAAATTTCGTAACAATTTCAATATATGACCAAGTACATCAAATGAGCTTTTAAGAAATTTCATATTCAATATGTCCTCATTATTGTATTTGTTTTCCAGCGAGTTTACTATTTTTTTTAAATCATTCATAGACAAAGAGCTAAATTCCGAAAATTTACTATCAATCCCAGGCATTAAACTTGGTGACCATGGGTTCGATGTTGGAATTGTACTTCTGATCTCATCAATACTTGAAATAAAGAAAGTATTAAAATATTCCGCAATCTCCTGTTCGCTACCTGTAATTAACTGGGTCCCCCCAAATGAAAAAGTATTACTTTTGTGAGTTTTATTTGAAGGAAAACCATTTAAGCCCAAACAGAGCATTACCAACTATCGTACCACCAACTAGCATATCCAAACTGATGCGTTGATGTATGACCAGCTCACAGGGTTTTGTTTCTTGCCCTTTGTTAGGTCATATACCTATAAATGGGCCTGCTCCTTTTTCTAATTTATGTTACTGATATGCCCCATCTTGATAGAGCGGGAAACTTTCCGTTTTTGCCGATGATACGACCATTCTTTGGTATGATAGGGATGCTGATAGGCCTTTTTTATACATAAAAATTGATCTGTGCAAAACAAAAGAATGACGCAAATTTTTTGTCACTTAATATTACAAAGACTAACATTTTGAATTTTAGATGCAATATAGATAATATTTATTTGGATGATAGGGACGTTCCTTTGCCAAATGTAAGTCAATTTTTGGAACTATTCATGGACATTAATCTTAAATTTGAGAATGACATAATAAGTTTATGGCAAAGGCTATGCAATTAGGATTTATTCTAATATTTTAAACTTCCCTATGGCACAAAACTCATATTATGCCCTAATTGAGTCTAACCTTCCTTATGGTATTTGCTTTTGGGGCTTTTGTTCACAGTAATTATGTTTGTTTTGCAGAGGAGAGCAGTCAGATACGTGTGTGGTGCTAGGGCTTGTGATTCTTGTTGTCCCTTGTTTCTCAAAAACTCAATTTTGGCCCTATGCTGTATCTTTATCCTAGGAACATTTATTATATAAATATATTTATATGAAAATATAAAAATTGATAATCTATGTCTATTTATAACATTTCTCCCTCTAAACAAGTAAAAAATCTTTACCTGTGTGGTGCTAGGGCTAGGGTGGTATCCTTTAAAAATTAATTGAAAGATTTTCTCATCAGCCAGGCATTTTTTAGCATAGACGAATTTTTAAATTTTAACTGTGATAATGTCTTTTAATATTCCATGTGTCATGCTTTTGTTCTACGTGTTTATATTATGTCTTATCAATGGTTTATATTGTATAATTCCTGTATTATTGTGTTATTTTAAACATCTCAATTATTTATTTACAATATTGTCAACCAATCTGATTTGAGAATTGTCGAGATTCTTGTTTAATGTTTATTGTTTTATTCTCATATTTTAAACTCTGCTTTTAATTATTGTTAAAGGCTGCAGAGGTTTCCTGTGTTAAGATTATTGAATTAAAGAAAAACAAATGTGGTCTTTAGGGTTAAATATTCTATTTTATTTTATATTATATTTTCTACTCTTTTATTTTTAAATGACGTGTGTAAGTGCCAAGTTAGGCGCAATAACATAAATAAAGAATTTGAATATTTATTTTGATTTCCCTTGTATATGATGTTGTCAATGATGGTAAAGGTATTATTATTAGTGAGCGAGTCTTCTTCCAAGAGAGTCATGTGGTGTTTGAATGCTTAACTGCAACATTTTTTGTTTTCTGTTTATTTCTAATTTTATGTTATATCGCGAAATTTCAATTTTTAATAAATTATTTTATGCATATTATATTAAGAGGATGAATCCTCATAGAACGTCTGTAATTCTCTGGATTTTTGAAAGGAAACATATTTTTTTTTCTTTATTATTGCATTTAACTGACAACTTTTTTTTTATAGTGGGACCATGACCTTGAACAATCAGTAAGACATGACCTAAAAATAGGTGCTTTGGACAACTTGGAAGCAAAATGGCGAATGGAACGGGATCTGCAAGACACCAACTATTATGCTTCCAGCTATTCCTCTTGGTATAGTCATAGTTCAGGCTTTGTTTCTGAAATTCTAGAAAACTTACAGGTAAATACGTATTGTAGACATTTGAAAATACCTTTGGATGTTGGCGTGAATAAAAATTCTCATTTTGATTCTTCTAAATGTATATTTATTTACATATGCAGCTAAAAATTCAAGATGTTCACATCCGCTATGAAGATTGCACAAGCAACCCTGGTAGACCGATTGCTTTCGGCATCACAATCGATTCCCTTACAGCACAAAGTTGCGACAGCAATTGGACGGCAGGGTTCGTCCAATCCGGCAAGGGAGATTATTCATTTAAGCTGCTGGAATTGGACAACTTCGCTATCTACTGGATGATGTTGGGAGAGGGGGACAGCTACGTAAATCTGAATGTATCAGAGTTGACTGAATACATGTCGCCATCCAAAACAAAAAAGACAATAAAAAACCATATAGTTCCCTCAGTTAGCGCGCAGGCTCACTTGAAAAGAAACAGAAGCACGCAACCGCTGAGATCGAGCGCCACCCCCAGAATTATCTGTGATTTAATATTGGATGAAGTGCCTCTTACTTTGGTTGATTGGCAGTATAACCAGATAGTTACTTGTATCAAAGGCCTGGAGAACGTTGGCCGTCTCAGGGCGTATAGAAGGTATAAACCGTGTCTCCCAGTAAAAGACGACCCCAGAGCTTGGTGGCACTATGCCATCAGCTGTTTCTATCCAGGGGGACAACCCAGTCTTTGTAGACCTCGGCCTACGTGGGAGAGTTGTTTGGAGAGAGCCCGACAGAATGTCAAGTATGTACAAGTATACAAGAAACTTTTGGTAACACCAACTGCGGCCTTGCTAGCTGATGAAAAGAAAACCAAAGATGAAGTAGAGTGGAACAGGGAATACGTAGATTTAAAAGTATTAAGAGAGGTAATAGTAATCCTAATACATTAAACGTTGCTACTATTTTAGAACCATGCACCTTTTTTTAGGTGGCAATGAGTACAGTAACTCTACCCACTCAAAATCACCAGAATAATTCAAGGGGTCGTAGTATGTTGGAGAGTTGGTTTCCCCAGTGGATGGGATGGTACTCGGCTCCTTCACCTGAAAGCAGTACCCAGGCGTCTCCTGAAGCTAAACAGTTAGAAGGAGAAATATTACAGGTAAGTTAAGTCTCATTAAAATAATACATTTCTCGTTTTTGGCAAAAATCGACACGATATTTATTACACACAGTACCACCACATGAATACATGTACCAATACAGCTAAATATTTAATCCGTAACTACGGTAAACAATAACAATAATTTTATAGTAAGCCCTGATCTTGTTTTAATTACTTTTACCAAAGAAAATTACTTTTACATATCCTTTTAGCGTCACAGTCTTACTTTAAAAATTCATAGAAAATTTACCCTTTCTGACATATTCTCCTGTAATCTACCTATCAGGAATACATTAGACTGTATCTCACCAAAATCTGAATTGATTTTAGTAAGTATAAAGAAAGTTAGTGCTACTTATTAAGTTGAATAAAAAATTTGACATTTTTTAAAAAGTTGCACATGCAGTCTTACTTTAAAAATGTATAGACAATTTTCCCTTAACTTCCGAGATATTCTCGTATAATCTACCTTACAGGTATGCATTGAACTTTATCGTACCAAAATTTGAATGAATTCTACTAAGTATTAAGAAAGTTAGGCGGGTTAAGTTACGTCACATTTTTTAAAATATCACAGATGCAGTCTTACTTTAAAAATTCCTAGAAAATTTCGCCTTAACTTCCGACATATTCTCTTATAATCTACTTAGCACAAATAGATTGAACTGCATCTCACAAAGATTCGAATGGATTTCAAGAAGTATGAAGACATCTGAAAAGCAGAGTAACGAAATTGCCTTTTTTAAAATCTTGCCTCTAATGGAGAATTTGTCTGGGAAACTTTAAATGAAAGGTCTTTTGGTGTCCTGTAAAACATACACTAAACATACCCTGATTCTTCTATAAAAGGGTTAAAAACTCGTAATTTTTCAAGAGCCTTACTCCAAAGGGTTCATGTGGATAGTATGGTTGTACTTGTTTAAATATTCAAACCTCTTATATTTAGAAAACCACTTTTTACAACTCATTCTTTTCTACTGCCCAATGAATTGGTTTTAATTAGATAATTGTTGTTTCTCGTGTTATTTAGGTTCTTGCCGATACAGCTGAAAACAACACAGTGCTAAAGAGGGACGCAGCATTTGGACAATTTAATTTCTGCCTTAAAAATGGAACTTTGAATTTATGTACCATAGATCAAGACTCTAAAGAAACGTAAGTAAAAAAACCCCCATATTTTTTTTGTGTAAAAATTATTGTTTTTAGGTCATCTATGCTCGAACTAGAATTTAAAAATTTGTCACTGAGTGTTTTAAGTAAACCACGAACGTCGTCACATCTAGTAGAGCTTTCTTTGGACGCCCTCTATCTTAAAGACCGAATAACAAGAGATACCATGTTTCCTATATTGGGTAAGGACTTTACAACCCTCTGAATTTATTATTTGAACCATATTGTTATACTGTGACATAAGGTAAATAATTTTTGTATTCGGATTTAGTTGGTCCCCCAGGTCATGACAGAACCTCGGTAGCCCGGACTAGGCCTTCAGGTGGGCCGAGTCCTAGAGCCTTTAGTTCTGGAAAACTGGACGAAATAGAACAACAACTTTTCTATCTGGCGTATGAGAAACGCCCACCAAACTCTGGCTGTGATTTTAGGTAGAAAAGTTCACTGATAGTTTTTGAAATATTTAATATTTAATAGTATGTTTATTTGTTCTTAGATTGAGTGTAAAAACAAAATGTTTAGATGTAGTATACCAACCCAACGCGGTAAGATGGCTGACTGATTTTGTGTGTCTACCTCATCAACGTGATATTACCCAATCCCAAATAGAAGCTATGAAATCTAGGACTAAAAAGGAACTTATTAAAAATTGGGAGCAAATACTTGAAGGAAGAGTTGTAAGTATAAATTAATATTTTAGTTTTTCTGGCCTTTTCTTGTGAAATTCTATTTTTTTTTATGATTTAAATTATATTTTCCTTTAGATCGCTCGTAATACTTGGGAATTAGAGCTAAACATATCGGCCCCTCAAATAATTTTCGTGGAGGACTTCACTGATCAGAACTCCGCCATGGCTGTGATAGATTTTGGCAGGTTACAGTTAAGAAATAATGCTTCCAGTACAGATCCACCCGCTAAACCAGAATTTATTACCAAAGAAAGTGAAGATGACGGTATGTTTTTCTTTTTACCACAAATACACTATATATTGCAAGATTGATTAAAAACCTAAATTTCTTTTTCAGAAACTTTTTTAACACCTTGTTCTACGCCGCCCGTAAGTGAAAATAGCGGTGATTCGGGGGAACAAACTTTAGAGCAGGTCTCGCAAATAGAAGATTTACCCGATTTTAAACTAGACGAAACCAATTTGCACAATAAGTTGTATGACTGTTACTGTCTCGAGCTCAATGATCTGCAAATTCTGATTGGGAAAGCCAAGGAAAATTGGAGATATGCCCTTAACAAAGGTAGGGTGAATATTATGTTTTTTTTTAAACGAAATTAATATTTGTTTTGTAAGTAAGGAAACGCTTAATTTACATAATTGTAGGTTCCTCAACTCTTCATGTGTTGGACAGATTCAATATATCTCTACAAATCGAGAGACGTGTTGTGTATACTAGCGACCCTTTGTATCCAAGTTTGACACTTAATGCCAACTTACCAAAATTAGTTGGTAAGAGTCTTGCTATTAAAGTTTATCATAAAAATACAGCACTTAAAAATAATTGATATTTTTTTTTAGTACATCTAAATGAAAACAAAATAAGTTCAGCCAGGAATCTGCTTCATCTTATCGTCTCGACTGGTTTGCCTAGTCCATTTGGCAGCCCTGATGCCTTTCCTGGGAACTCTGTGGATATTGGACAAGAAACTGATGAAAGCATGAGTGTGGACACTAGTATGGAAATGTCGAGGTACTTTGTGGCAAGCCTCAAGTGATAATATATCCTGCATGATATCAAAGTGTAATTTGTCTATTTCCGATTCTTTTCTAATTCTAGGTTGTTGATGATGCAGTTTACAGTGGACCAAATGTCGCTGGAACTTCAGAGTCGAGGCCGTTCAGTAGCAGAGCTTCAAGTGGCAGGCGTCAAAGTGGCCTTCACTAAGCGAGCAGTTGATACAAGCATAACTTTGACAGTGCACAGTCTCTTGTTGGTCGATGCTTTGCAGACCTTTGGTCCGGATTTCGAACTGCTGGTGGCCAGTCACAAACATGTCGGTAAGAAAAGCTGATATTCTTTATTATTCTCAGTGCCAACAGTCAAATTTGTCAATAAATTTAATATAAATATTTTCTTAGGGATGGATTCGATGTCAGGAAGTCTCCGGGATAGCGAACCGACGTCGCCTACCTCCCCCGCCAGTCCAGACCCCAACGTGGTGCGGCAAAGCGCGACTTCGCCAGTGTCCCTGTCCCAAGCGCTCAGTACGTTAACAAATGATCCGCCCAATTGGCCTGGGGCGCTGCGGCACGGTATGTTTACGGATAGCGAGGCCCTGATTACAATTGAAATT
Source organism: Polydrusus tereticollis (assembly GCA_963920685.1). NCBI lineage: Eukaryota > Metazoa > Arthropoda > Insecta > Coleoptera > Curculionidae > Polydrusus > Polydrusus tereticollis. The sequence continues at coordinate 144,152,104 of OY987328.1, forward strand.
TGTCTTGTCTCGGGACCCGAACCCATACATATAGCCAATATACAAGTGAGTAAAAACCTGAACTGTTTGAAGAGCACGTTGTACTCATTTAAGATAAGCACCTAAATACTACTTTACTTACTTTAAGTTCTGAGATAGGGGATATATATGTAAGTGATTAAATTCATGTCGTTTTTATTTTAGTTTAACAACTTAGATATAATTGCGAATCAGGAAACAATAGTCGAATTGGTTGGATTCATTCGCAGGGTGTTTCCAAAGTCTCAAAGGCCGTCGGGCATTAATTTATCATCTGTGATTTCTAGTAGCGTCAGGGAGTCAACTGAGTCGTTGCTGGACGAGACTACATCAAATATTGGTGAGAGCAACTACAAAATTCTGATAAATAATACATTTAAACTACTACAACATATTTTCATGTGTAATTTTCGATTATTTTCTTGCAGGAAGTACAGAATTGACGTTTGACTTTCATCGACTAAACGTGTTGCTGCTGAGAGGAGTTGTAAAGGACGGGATGTTGCACGGCAAGAAGATTTGCACAGCTACAATGAGCGGGGCTAAGATTCACGCCACTGTAGCTGATAAACTTGAAGTTGAAGGATCTCTGGGTGGTTTACAGGTAAATATATGTAGTTATTTACAAGTTGTATATCTGTCTATTAGATTTTAAAAATGACTTTCGTTTATTAGTTATTCCATGATATATGAAGCTTTCTGTAGGTTTCTCGAAGAGGTTTTACTAAAAAATAACTGTGATAAAATTGTGATGGGTGGCGATTTTAATCTGTCGAATGTTGAATGGGAAAATGATAACCATGGTGTGAAGGTGGATAATTTAGTTTCACCACAAGCCCTGACAATAATCGATTACTTTGCTTTTCTTAACCTATTTCAAGTAAATACTGTGTACTCATGGATCCATCCTGGATCTTGTGTTTACTGGTGACTCTGGTATTATTGTTAGTGTCTGTGATCATCCATTGCTACCATGTGATAAATATCATCCAGCAAAATATTTCATTGTACCTTTTCTTACTGCTGAGGTTCCATGTATGTCATATGGTTATGAAAATTATAATTTTAAGTTGGCTAATTATGTGGAGATAAATTATTTTTTAGCAGGTTTTGACTGGGAGGATATCCTCAATGTTCATTATGTGAATGAGGCTGTAAATGGTTTTTATAATGTTATTTATTCATGTATTGACCTTTATGTCCCTAAGTTGAGAGCTAAAAATAAAAAATTCCCTGGATGATATAGTCGGGAGTTAAAATCCTTAATTATAAATAAAAAAAAAGCGCATAAGGCGTGGAAAGAATCTGGTTCTACACCATATTATGAACAATTTAAGGATCTAGGTATTTATATTGATAAGGAACTTCGATTTGATTACCATATAAATTATATAAAGAATAGAGCTTTTAAGATGTTGGGATTTGTGACTCGTACGCTGAGGGATTTAAGTGATATTAATTGTTTCAAGTCCCTCTACTGTTCTTTTGTAAGGTCTCTACTAGAATATGCTAGGCCTGTATGGTCTCCTCATTATAATGTTTATATTGAATTGTTAGATTATGTTCAGCGTAGGTTTATTCGATTAATTGCTTTTAAGTTGGGTTTGCCTGTTGAATATATTAATTATAAAGATATTGAAAACTTATTAAATTTACAACCCCTACAAACCAGGCGAACTCAGTTTGATATTCTAACATTATTTAAGTGGCAGGATAAAGAAATATAAACTACATTTTTTTGCCTTTCGGAATAATTTTATTTGAATGTTAATAATTATACCATACAATTTGTAGGCCTCGGTGCCAGTTTTATTGTAAACTGTTTTGAGGTCAATAATAAATTATTATTAAAAAAAAAAATTTAAGATTGTCAACAGTATCATAAGCTGTCCCGAGTTTTTAAGTCAGGTGTCATTGCATGTACCTCAGAGGACGATGCGTGGTCATGAAGTATTTTTTGTCCAATTTCATCGCACTAATTATGGTATGTTTAGTCCTCTGACGAGACTTTGCAGACATGCGAATGATTACTGTGATAGTAAGGACTTCTTCAATGTTACATTGAGCTCCTTTAAGTTACCCCTTAAGAGGTTGGAATAGTGATTTTCTAATAAAAAAGTATTTTGTTATATATTAAAATTATTTTCTGATATATTAAATTTGAAATTTTTTTGTAATTTATTTTCCGTATACTATTTGTTTTAAATTTTATCAATTGTAATTTGAATATGGGAAACCGTTAATAAACATTTATCATTTATCATAAAAAGGACGTAATCTTTTTGTCATATAGTTTTTGTTATCTAGGTATTAGATTTAACTCCAGAAGGTCACATGCATCAAAGAATTGTCAGCGTAGGAAGAGATCTGCTCCAAGAAATCCCTCATCCAATTTATATGATGACGGCGCCACAAGAAGACGACACTAAAGCCTTTAGTTTCAAAGTTGTCAGGAATTTGGAAAAATCCGGCACGATTAAAGACATGGCCGATGTTACCATTCGCATGGCTTCTTTATGGTACACGCATTCTCCTAAGTTTGTATCGGAATTGGAGAGTTGTGCCACCGAATTTAAGCAGTACCTAGCGAATTTAGCAAGGTGAGGCGTTGGAGGAGAAGTTGCGACAGCATTTTGAATTTGAAGGTGGAAAAAAAAATAACTTTACTCTGTTTCAGATCAATCCGCACTGCTGCCACCGATATGGCCTTAGGTCTGGTTCACGCTCGTGCTGAAGCCCTAGCCCAATCGCTCAGCATGAATAAACGCTTGCCCAGTTCGATCTATGGAAGCACCCTTTCCTTTACGGAGAGTGCGTCTCCTGGTAGGCGCAGGAGAAGAAGCAGCAGCAACGATCAAAGTGGTTATGCTTCGGCGAGGGACACTATGCCACAGACTCCTTATAGCCCCTATGATGAAGATGACTTTGTAATAGGTATAAAGGTAAACAATTATTTATAATATTTATTTTACGAGAATGTGTGTATTTTCAGATATTAATCTGGATATAGAGTTAGACAGTCCTGTTCTTGTTCTACCCAGATCCAGTTCGAGTCCGGAAGTATTCGTGGCGCATTTGGGAAAAATTAGTATTAGCAACAGATACAACAATAATATAAACGAAACATTAACCAATGGGTATCAGTTTGAGTTTGATGAAAGTAGGAGGGAGCACTATGATATAGAGGTAGGATAACCTTTTGGTGTTATTAGAATTATTTTTAGCGCAACTTCCTCAAGAGACCAAGTTGAGTACTTTTTGTATCCTTTCCTTGCAGGTTCGTAATATGAACATATTCTCCCTAAACACTAGGACTAGGAGAGTACCAGGTCCGATGATAAGTAGACCAGAAGTTCTCTACAGCTGTAGAACGTTAGCCAAACCTATTTTGCACGATACACTGCTTCAACTTAACGTCGATAGAGAAATAAAAAAAATGTGCAGGGTGAGAAACGACAGTGAAACTATTCTACTGGACAGTGAGGAAGACAATGATACCTTTTATGATAAGGTATGTATACAGTAGTTCAAATGTCCTATTTGTGTATGTGTCTGTATTTATTTTGTTTAGCCTGCAGAGGTTCTTGAAATATCTGGCAGTATAGTGACAGCTTTAAAAGTGTCTCTGGCCAGAGCCCAGTATGAACAGGTTTTGGATACAGTGCAGTGGCTGACATCATCTCCAACTCTAAGCGAGTCGCAGGGCATTTCTCGAGTCAACTTAAGGCCTCAACCTACCTTAAGTGATATAAGTGAAGAAGATTCAGGTAATACCCTGGTATATGTCACTGTGAAATAGGGTTTTTCAACAATTCTAACGTTTTAGGTGTGACAACACTGAATATGGATCCTCACATAAGAGCTAAACTTTTCTCATCTACATCTTCAGTCCTACAAAAACCCGTCACTCTTCCCCCTCAGAATTTAAAAGCTTCGATAAAGCTTAATTTCGAAGTACCCGTTTTTACTATTGAACTTCGAGGCGAGGGTCCAGCTGGAGAACAGGGATTGGTGGATTTAAGTTTCAGAGACTTCGTTTTCAATTACGAGAAGTGTCATAGGTTCGAGACTAACATCCAGGTGTCTCTGAGATCTATATTTATGGAGGATTTGCTGCAACCGGAAGGATCAAGGTAAATTAAATGGTATAAATATCATGGTACATCCGATTGATACCTCTTTTTTAGGCAACGTTCAATGGTTATATCTTCCAACGGTTCTGAAGCTCCGCCCAACGCATCTTGCGTTTCGAGATCATGTCCAGACGTGACGTATCGTCATCATATGTCGAGTCTGTCGCACGGATCATTGCCGGATCACTTGGAGACAGCTAACGTATTTGGAATGATGCATGCGGCTCATAATATGATGAACGGGTAAGACAACTATTAGTATTTTTAAGGTTATCTATTTTCCTAGTAATATGCTCAATATGTTTCTCTACAAACGCTCATTCTCAATATATTTAATCTCAACCTCCAACTTTCAGTTTTGGATTTAAGTGAATTGTACAAAAGAAACGATGCCAATGAGGCTTGGGCCTATTTCTGAGTCTTAACATAAATGATGATTACATTTTTGTAATTATTTCTGTTCATTCTTTATTTCCAGCATAGAGAGCCGAATTTTACAATCTTTCGGCTCAAGCCAAGTTTACAACTGTACCAATACTCATAATAATATAAATTATATGTACTTGAGAACAGCTGATATGGACGAACTTTTTACAACTCTGCTTAACTTCAAGAATAAAAAGGCCTGTAGTAGTTTGGACGACGTTCCCATTTTTGCTTTGACTGCTATATGGAAATATCTCAAATATCCTCTCTCTTACATGTTTAATCTCTTCAGCAACAGGTTGTTTTCCCGCAGCTCTAAAACTGGCTGAAACCACTCCGCCATTAAAAAAAGGTGACCCTGGGACCGCTGCGAATTACAGAGTTATAACAGGGCTTACTTCCTGCCCTAAACTTTTTGAAAAAATGGTTACAAGCCGCATTGAGTCGTTTCTCTTAAGCGAAACATTATTAAGTTTCTCACAACACGGGTTTCGAAAAAACTTCTCCACTAGCACAGTTGCCTACGATCTCTTGGATATAATAAACAATAGATTTTAATTACTATACTATAGCTCTATTTTTCGATTTAACTCGAGCTTTTGACTGAGTCGACACTGCCATGTTACTTAGAAAGTTTAAATAAGAGTAAAGCTTTAGGGCTCCTATTCAGAGAAACTAAATATTAGATATTGCGTTCCCCAAGGAGGCGTAATCTCTCCATTGTTCTTTGCATTATTTATAAACGGTTTGGAAAATTATTTATTACCAAATATCAACTGTGTAAATCTAATATTATATGCAGATGATTCAACAGTAGTCATATCTGCTTCTACACTTAATCAATTAGTTGAAATAATTTATACAATTCTGCTTAGATTTTCTGTTTGGTGCCAGACAAATCACCTAGTTGTTAACACAAATAAAATGCATTACATGGCATTCTACAAAAAGCGTCGGATCGGATCCCTGATAGAAACTAAAAATTAAATAACAATTATATTACAAGAGTAGAACAATGCAAGTTTCTGGGTTTTGACATAGACTCACAATTAAAGTCGACAGTCCATGTAGACAATGTTGCTGCAAAACTAAACTCGGCTTATTATGCTATTGTCAACTTAAAAACCTTTATGAACCCCCAACAATTACTAAATATTTATCAAGCTTTCTTGTGCTTTACTCTGGACAAACAAGGAACCGAATTTCAAAGATTATTTATTATACAAAAAAGAATTATTGATAGAATCTACTCCTTAAGCCCACTTGAGTCATGTAGAGAAACCTTTCGACAGCATAAGATTCTCACACTTTCTAGTATCGATGTTTATTAAAAAACACTTCTACAACTTTCAATATACTTCAGATATCCATGACCGTAACACTAGAAACTAAAATAAAATGTATATTTCAGGCTACAAAACATCATCATATCGGAAAAGCCCTTTATTCTTTCGCAGCAGATTATATAATGCACTACCAGAATCCCTCAGAGAAATTTGTCAAATAAGAAAGTTTTAAAAAAAAGTTAAGTGCTATCTTCTTGAAAAATTTTTTCACGACATACGTGAATACCATGACGTTATCCTTTAAGCGCCTTATGATGTATCACTTTAGATCTCCTAGACGTTGTCAGCAGTTTACAATGTAAATTTTTATGACTGCACATTTAATATTTTAATTCTTTAGCAATCATCATGGAAAACCCAACATTTGCCCTTGTACTCCGCCTCCGAGCCCCAGCCACGGCCGCTCTAGGCCCGAAAAGAACCTGGTGCTGATTTCGACTCTGCTAGTCGATCCTGCCGCACCCAACTTCGATACGCACTATGGATCGACGCAACGATCGACGTCCGTCGATTTCAACTGTTTAGATTTGGTGATTAGCGTGCCTTCGTGGGTGGTGGTGATCGATTTTTTCAGCGGAAGTCCCAGTACTAATAAGTATGGATCTAGTGCGAATTTAAGCAGTATCAATGAGGATGTTAAAATCAGTTTATCTAATAAAATAAAGGTAGGATAGATATCAGGATTGAAAAGCTGTAATAATATATTACATGAATATTTAATAGGTTATTACAACGATAACAGTTTGTTCCCTAAATGTCGTCCTGTTAAAGCCAGATAGAGATATAGCTAGAGCCAACATATCGAACGTGGAAGTGATTGTTAAGACGCGAGGCTTATACAAAGACGTTACCGGCAAGCTGGGGTCCATGTCTCTTCAAGACCTAACATTACACGGACAGATTTACAAAGAGAGATTTTTGACATCCGGAAAAGAGGCATTGCAATTTCAGTATGTTAGGTAAGTAATTTGGTTATTTAACTTAAATAAGATATGTAAACATTGTGCTACAATATTTCAGGCATATACCTGATGGTGAAAAAGACTATGATGCCCAGCTAACCCTGGATATGGCCTCGGTCATGTATGTTCACACTAAAAGGTTTATAGCGGAAATTCAGGCTTTCTTTAACAAGTTTACGCAAAAACAAGAGACTGTTATGAAAGGTATACAGGCCGCTACAAGTGGAAAATTGGTAAGACAGCTGCATTTTTCGTTATTAGAAAGTCGAATAGATAGATGTGAATGTTTCATTTCTAGGTCTCCAATGAACCTTTACGATTATCCCTCATCCTAAAGGCCGGTTCACCAATCATTTTACTCCCTGTAAGTTCAAAATCGACAAATCTTCTCATAATAGACCTGGGACAACTTCTAGTAACAAACACCTTTAAGTTTTCCGGTGAAGAAAGTACTATAAGCGTTTTGTCCGACCCGGAAACGCGGAAAAAGTGCCTTTTGGAGGTAATGTCCATAGAACTACAAAACATGGATTTGTATACGGGTGTAAAGGAAAGCGAGTTGAGTCCTGTGAAAAAGACCTACTCCAAGGATAGTTTCAAGTTTGGTTCTTCGTTTATAATGCGTAAGGGACCGTCGTTATTGACGAAAAAGTTCGAGTTAAAGCTGCAGTATGAAAAGAACTTGCACAGGAATGTTTGTCATATTGTACCTGACTCAAGTATTTATGGACATTTGTCTACATTGGACGGTGCGCTGGATTTGCATCAGTATAAATTAATTAGAGGCCTGCTCGCTTTCAATTTGGGAGAGGATACGGAAAGGATATGTCCGTCAGTGTCATCTCAAAGTATCAGTTTAGAGGTAAGCTTTGCAGTTGTTATAGTTATCATTCTTTTAATTTTATTTAAACACACTGTTTTAGACTGAAGCCAGGGAAGAATGGATAATATCCTCTATAAAATTAGATATGCAAAACGTTTCTTTACGCTTAGTCAAGTCTCACACTCATCATTCACCTTTAACGTGCATAAACTTTATAAAATCGCATCTCACTATGGAGACGTTCAGCAATTTGAGCCAAGATATAGATTTGGTATCTCAGGAAATTTTAGTTATTGGTGCGTTTCACTATTATATTCTTAATTATTTCAGGACTAAAGTTATTACCTTTTAGATACAAGATTTCACGGATCGGAACCCAAATCTCATTGTAACGTATTTACAAATTTACTACAACCCATCAAAGATGCTACAAGCTCTAGTGATTTGGTTCAAGCCGAAATCCATTCCAGAAGAAGGCAGGACCATACCAAAGTCACCATTCTGCTAAATAACATGAGGTATAGTAAAAATTATCGCTTCAAAGTTGTTGTCACAGTAGGTCAAATGCACCACAAGCATGCAAGTATTAATATGACCTTTTTCAGATTAATGGCGATATTCGATTGGTGGGAAGCGGTGCGCGAATATATTTTCCAAGAAATAGAGAATGTGCAAGTGAGTCCAGACCATCAAAGTCTTGGCAGAACGCAGAGCAACTCCTCCTCTAACATGTCGTTTGAATTGAAGCTAAATGTCACAGATTCCGAATTGGTTTTAGTGGAAGATTCTTCCCGTTGGGACTCAAACGCAGTTATTTTAAAGGTAATTCAAGCAAATAAAACTGTTTCGTTTTCAGGCTTATTCTTCTAGGGTGCCAAAGCACAGAAGTTTTATAACGCATCATTAATGTTTTCAGAGCACTACTGTAGTAAAATACCGACCTAACCATCTGGAAAAGCCGCTCTCTTGCAGCCTCAACAACTGTGAAATGTTCTCGTGTATCTTAGGAAAAGAAAATGAAACTGCTTTGTCCATTATAGATCCGATAACTCTAAATGTGGATATAATTAAAGATGGTCTGCTGGAGGTTCAACTGCAGTTTTTAACAGTTAGATTGTCCTATCATGACATGTGCATGTTTAGGTAAGTTTTTGATGTACAAAAATCAGTCTAAATCACTGCGTTTGCGTAAGGGATATAAAATATTAATTGTTTGTAGACAAATGTTGGATTCTTTACCGCAACAAATGCTGTCGGGTAGTGAGCAACAGATCGCACAAACCCCAAATATGAAAAGCCAAATACAGACGCTGACTGCATTAGGTTTCAGTCATGAAGATTGTTTTCAAGCCTTGGAATTGAGTGAATATAGGTTAGACGATGCTGCTATCTGGTTGACACAAAATGCCAAGGTCGCTTGTGATATTAAACAAAGGACTGCTCTAAGTATAAATATTATAGAGGTATGTAAACTATTGTAAACAATGGTAATGATTTGTACACACAACCATACTTTTTGTATTTATATATCTTTTAGGTTAAAGCGAATTGCATATCAATTTGTATAATCGACGACTGTGGAGATTCGGACGTACCACTTATAGAATTATCTTTTTCTGATTTGGAATTAAGACAAGTGCTCCCAGAGATCACCATAGGGAACCAAGTATACGCCAATGGTTATCTGCATTGTAGTTTGGCTAGTGATTATTACAATAGGGTCCTATCTGGATGGGAACCTATTGTCGAACCTTGGATGTAAGTATACCAAAGGCTGTCATAAACAGCTATTTTAATTTAACTTTTCTAGTTGCAAACTCTCATGGGAGAAAGCTATGTCCCAGAACCTCCTCAAAAACCGTCTAATGCTTCGGGTACACTCGACTCACACGTTTAACGTGAACATCACCTCAACGTTCATGGATCTTTACAAGCAGGTCAAGGAAAACTGGACGAAAGACTTCTTCAAGGAAGGATTGTCGAATCCTGGACAAAAGGCGGTGGAAAGCTTCCGAACTAGGTCGCCCTTTGTTCCGTACGCATTGAAAAATGAGACTGGAAGTCCGTTGAAGTTCATGATGCATATAAGCGATCTGAATATGCCCAATGAGTCGGTAGTGCAGAGCAACGAGGATAATTGGATCATCGCTGAACCTGGCGATACTATACCATTTTCTTTTACCAGCAGAGGTATTACGGTTGCCAATTTGCTAAAACTAACTTAACTTTGTATTTTTTTTCTAGATAAACTGAGACATCAAAATTCGCACAAGTTAAGAATGCATCAGTTGGGTGTTAAGGTCGATGGTTGGCAGTGCGTCGAACCGGTCACAGTCGATAAAGTAGGAACATATTTTAGAGATACTCCTGCTGAACAAGGACATAGGGTATGTATGCTTAAAAGATATTGTATCCTTGCAATGAATTGTTGTTTATTTTTTAGGATATGGATATTCCTCCAGCTAGAATTGTGTTCGATGTAGCGCTGGAAGGTTCAGCTAGAAAGTTGGTTACAATAAGATCCGCCCTTATGATTATAAACAACTTACCACAAATGATAGAAATAAAGCTTGACAGTCGACTGCCGCATGACAGTGTGGCCTTGTGGGTAAGAATATTAACAATATATTTTTATCGTCATAGACTTCTTTAATTTGATATATTATATACAGGTTCGGCAAATGGTTATTACAATAAGCAGCTTAGCTGGAAAAATAGAGAATGTAGCGTACCTTATAACTGCTGCATTACGTTCTCTTTTCTTCCCGTTAAGAAGCCGATTGTAATAATCATTTGCCAAACTTGTATATTCGGTTTCAGAACGTCCTGCGACGTTGTCCGATGCATAAACGTAAGTCATTTCGGTTGTTGCAGTCATCTTCATTTTCTTTCTCTGATCTATCCTTTAATGTCCTGCATCCACGTTTTCTTTCGTCTTCCCCTCTTTCTATTCTCTGTCGGTATCCATCTCATTGCTTTCTTTGGTAGTTTCTTCCCATCCATTCTTCATACGTCACCTTACTATACAAGTCGTTTCTCTTCAACGCTATTCATAATCGACCCCTCTATCTCCATTCTTTCTTTTATCGTCTCACTTCATACGAATAATATGTTCAATCTTTGAATTCTAGAGGATTACTTTAAGAATATGGTTCTGTGAATGGGCACTGTTAAGTCATTTATACCTTTAGTATTTTTCTTATAAAGATAAACAGTAGATGGGTCTGGTCAGTAATATTAAGCATTCAATTACGTTCCAATTTTATTTTGTGATAAGTTGCTGGTTTGTTTGTGTACATTTAGATTATTGAAGATATTTTTATATTTGTGAATATTTACATTGTATTATAAAATAAATTTAAGTTTAGTTTATTAAGGAGAACTTAACACTATAGTATATTTTGAGTTTGAGTTGAGTTGAGTTACTTTTTTTACCATAGTATATTACATAATAAATATAACTGTCCGTTTTTGCTGAGTAAAATAGGTTTACATACATGTTCCTTCAAGGAAAACACGTTTGCGATACCAGCACACAGAACGAATTATGGCCAAAATAAATTTTTATTCAGGTCGGGTAGGCTGGCCAATGAGTATCCTGGACTTGATTTTTTTTGGGATCGCTCAGTTCTTATGAGACAGCTAGCGTGGCATCTCTAATCTGAAAAACGTACTGTTCATTGCTGATGTTGATGTTTTGTCTGAATTGTTTGTTTTTCCTCACTAGTATTGAATAAATTATATAGCTCGAAAGCTAATTAGATATTACCTATTTGCATCTCTTGTGAAATTGGGCACTGCCCGTTAATAAATAAAAAAAAGTGTGATCATACCGTTGCATAAGGGAGGAAAAAAAATTGATATTAATAACTATAGACCTATTGCCCTTACTAGTCCCGTTTGTAAAATCATAGAAAAATGTATAAAAAGGAGACTTTGTAGCTTTTTGAATACAAATAGGCTAATGTCTGCTTCGCAATATGGATTTAGGGAGGGAATGGGTACCGATACTGCCCTATATGAAGTCACTAATTATATTGTAAATTGTTTTAATAATAACAATAAATCTCTGGCAATTTTCCTAGATTTACCTAAAGCCTTAGATACAGTTGGTCATAACATATTACTAAACAAATTGGAATTAATAGGAATAAGAGGTAAAGTTCTTCAACTCTTTATTTAATTAATAGAATTATACCTAATGCCCTGCTGGGGAACTACATGTACTAGACAGTTGAATCAGCTCCAAAGACTACAAAACAAAGCGATTAAAGTGATATTCGGGATGAATTACTACACGCCCAGTGAGGAAATATATAAAAAAGTGACATACCTGTAAAGAATTGCTTCTTATTTCGTAATCAAACACACTTTTTCAATATATTTATTTCCAATGTTTTTTGACGTAAATCACACAAAATACTGACATGACGACAACCTCACCTTTCTTACCAGTCGCTAATAAAGACTGGTAAAAAAAGGTGTAACTAAACCTTTATGTATAACAAAATAAATAATCTAAACATTTCTTCCATCTCCCGGAGAGTTAACGTCTAATTTACAAATTTTATTGACTGGTCTTCGGTATACCGCTCCGTTTCTAGTCTTTATGTCGACGACCCTAACTTTGCCATCTTTCCCTGGAAAAGTGGCAACGACTTTGCCCATCGGCCAGTTGTTTTGTGGGAGATTTCCATCAGCAATTATAACGATGTCACCAATGTCTGCATTTTTGACAGATTCGAACCATTTTGTCCTTTTATTTAATTGCGGTAGGTATTCTTTAACCCATCTTTTCCAAAATTGGCTAGTCAATAATTGAACCTGCCGCCACTGTTTCCTAAGGTCTACATTAGTTGATTGCAGGTTGCTTCCTGGTATTGACCCACCTGAGGATCCCAGTAGAAAGTGATTTGGTGTTAAACATTCTGGAGCTTCTGGATCTACGGAAACATAAGTTAATGGTCTGGAGTTAATCAAAAATTCAATTTCTACTAGGGCAGTAGACAAAACTTCTTCTCTAGGACATTTCTCTTTAAGCATGACCTTTAAAGACGTTTTAATCGATCTGATTAATCTTTCCCAGCTGCCTCCCATGTGTGAGGCCGTTGGAGGGTTGAAGTGCCACTTTATTCTTTGTGCTGATGTGTCGTTAGTAATTTTGGATTGATCTAAGTTCTCAACTCGTTCTATAAGTTCTCTATTGGTACCGTGAAAATTTGTTCCATTATCTGAATACGAGTCTGAAACAGAACCTCGTCTTCCAATGAATCTCTTCAGGGCAAGAATAAATGAATCTGTACTCAAAGATGAAGCTATTTCAATATGTATCGCTCGTGTTGTTAGACACGTAAAAATAGCACCGTATCTTTTTTCTTTTCTCCGTCCAATAGCTACATCATACGGTCCAAAATAATCCACACCAGTTCTTGTAAAAGGTTTCGAAAATACGTCATATCTGGCTTTTGGCAGGGGACCCATTTCTGGAGGTATTGGTCGAGCTCTCTTATTTTTACAATATTGACATGCTCTTGATATTTTTTTTACTTCATTTCTCAAACTGGGGATCCAAAATATCTGTCTCATTTCATTGATAACGAATTCGTGTCCTTGATGTTGTGCTTTCTCATGGTACTTTATTATTAGTAATTTAGTGAAACTGTGTTTTACTGCCAAAATTAAAGGAGAATTTATTAATGAATAATCCATTATTCTGCCTTTCATGCGTAGTAACCCTTCTTCATCTAGGTATGGAGCCAACTTATAGATGCTACTACATTTTTCAACTTTTCCATGTTTTTTTAAGTGGTCTATTTCTGTGCTGTAACATTCTCTTTGTACTTCTTTGTACCATTCCTTTTCCGCATCTTGCAGTTCTTCTACTTGTAAGGGGCATTTTACTTTATCTTTAGTTCTCAGATTTTTTAGCCATCTTAACACCCATGCTGATGTACGAATCAGTTTTTCATATTTCGAAAATCGTATTATATCTGGTAGAAAAACATTCTTTTCTTTTTCTACAACGAGTAAAACTGTATGTTTAATTTCTAAATCTTTTTTAATACATATGCGCCCCATTCCATTCTTAAGAAATATGATAATTTACGTAGTAGTTCCTCTAAGAGTTGTGGGTTATACATATGTCCTGTATTCTGTAAAGATTCCATGGTTACTGTAAGATTAAACACGGTATTGGAGAAAGTGAGCATTGCATCAGGCTTTCCGCTTTTCGGAGGTGGAGCTTTTCTGGCCTTTTCTACTAGCGTAGCTATAATTACTTCTGGCCTTCCAAAAGTTATTTCTAAGGTTTCAATTATTGTCGCCAGATTAACAGGAGATAATAATAGGGGCCTAATCGTTTCAAGTGCTCTGCCTCTTAAACACTTTTGAACCCTAAAAATATTTTCTTCATCAGAGAACTGACATATTTCAGAAGAACGTTTTAATTGCATATAAAAAATTGGCCACTCTTCAGGATCTCCAGAAAATATAGGAAGTTCTTTTACAAAGGTTTGCTTCAACAATAGATTATTTAAATCGGAGTTAGGACGACTAGTTTCTGGTATTGGATTATTTACTGTATTGTAGTCTACACGCTTTGGCATCCTAAACACTACATTTTCATCATTCATATGTTTGGATTCATCTTTATGACATTCAGGGTTACATGTAAAATCGTTTTTATCTAAAAATCGATTTACCTTGCTAGTACAACTTTCCTCTTCAAAAGGTGATTTACTGCGTGAGTCACTAATGTCACTAATTGATGCGTTTTCTATCTCTTCTATTTGATATTTTAGTTCTAGTTCCATTAACTTCTTTTGTCTAACCATTTTTCTCTCTTCTCTCTGGCGTTCTCTTTCTTCTCTCTGGCGTTCTCTTTCTTCTCTCTGGCGTTCTCTTTCTTCTCTCTGGCGTTCTCTTTCTTCTCTCTGGCGTTCTCTTTCTTCTTGTTCTTCTTCTAGAGCCGCCAATTTTTTTTCACTTACTAGTTCTAATTGCTTCAATTTTTGCTGTCTTATAGACGAACTCGTGTCTTTTGTGTTTTTAGAAATTTGTGATTTACTGTTTTCAGTCGTTTCGTTAACGGTTACCTCGACTTTAGAGGGAGTCTCCTTTTCCTTATCCGCTTTTTGAATCAAAGGCTTTTGCTTTCTTAATTCTTCTCTGAAACAAAAAGGCACCGTATTTTCTCGTTCGGGAAATCCTCTAAAATCGGACAGACTGCTACTTCTTCTGTTCATATTTTGACTGTATTCCAACGTGCTGTTCTTATTGATGAAGGACCATGTAAAGAATTGCTTCTTATTTCGTAATCAAACACACTTTTCAATATATTTATTTCCAATGTTTTTTGACGTAAATCACACAAAATACTGACATGACGACAACCTCACCTTTCTTACCAGTCGCTAATAAAGACTGGTAAAAAAAGGTGTAACTAAACCTTTATGTATAACAAAATAAATAATCTAAACAATACCTGAAAATAAATCAATTGAAAGTATTTGAACAAACCAAACTAATACATGATATACAAAATAATAAACTTAAAACCAGTGTAAAACTACAAAATAACAGACAATTCTACACATACAACACAAGAACAAACCATGAATTAAGAAATTCATATGCTAGAACTAAAAAGGGACAGGACTCACCAATATATAGAAGTATACAGGAATATAATAGGATTCCACAAAGAATACTCCATGGAAATACCAAGAAACTGACGTGCAATATTAAGAAATATATAAAGGAAAATAGAGTATAGACATTTAAGTGGCAGGATAAAGAAATATAAACTACATTTTTTTGCCTTTCGGAATAACTTCATTTGAATGTTAATAATTATACCATACAATTTGTAGGCCTCGGTGCCAGTTTTATTGTAAACTGTTTTGAGGTCAATAATAAATTATTATTAAAAAAAAAAAAAAAAAAAAGAACACAAATAGTTAAACTGAATACAGTTTGTAGCCCTTTTAAAGTGGTCCAGTTTGGTGTTCCTCAGGGTACAGTACTTGGCCCGATTCTATTGTTTATTTATATCAACAATCTAGCGATGCAATACCTAATGTAAAAACTGTTTGTTTTGCCGACGACACGGTTCTTCTGATTAAGGGGTTAACATGGCACGATGTTTTTGAGAGTGCTGCTACCAATGTAAAAATTTGGATGGATTATAATCGATTAACTCTTAATGTGAACAAAACAAATTGTATGTGCTTTGCAATGAGCAAGTTTGGGTTGCCTAGTTCACTCAAATAATTGTGACTTCTCTGGGAAATGTTCATGTAATGATATAGTTAAATCAGTGGAATGTACGAAGTTTTTAGGTGTTTATTTTGATCAGTTTTTGAAATAGTCTGCTCACGCAGAATGAGTAAAGAATAAATTAAAAAAAACTTGTATATAAATTTTACGAATTGTGGAACATTCTAAACAGAGCGGTTATAATTAATGTCTATAAATCCTTAGCTGAATCTCGTCTCAGTTATGAAATAATCTGTTGTGGCTCTGCTCATAAGAATATCTTGAGCAATATCACTATTGCCCAAAAATATATTTTAAAAATAATTCAGTTTAAATCCAGATGTTTTTCCTCTGAACTTTTATTTCAACAGTCTGGTGTTTTCACAATTATTCAAATATATATAAAAAATGTGCTTAGATTTTCGCTTACTACAAATATCTTCCACAATTAAATTAGTCATGATATCTTGACCCGAGCAAATACAAATCGAAACTTAACTGTGCCGATTATACACTTTACTGCCGCACAACGATTTATCTCTTATGTGGCTCCTAAAATTTTGAACTTATTATCAGAGCATTTTAAAAGAAAAAAATTTCAGCACATAAAAAGAGACCTTAATGTATGGATTATGAATAACACTCAAATAATTAAAAATGCTGTTACGTTTCTATGAATTGTAAAAAATGTAAGAATTGTAAAAATGGGTATACTATTAAACAATAAGTTTTAGAATGATGTATTAGATATGGACGTGGTGTAATTTAGTGACTGTGTGCACACACAGACTTTAGTCCATAGTGCATACATAGAATTTAAATTATTTTTTAATTCATAATTCGTACCATCTAGTGTAGTGAAAAGAAAAAAAAAAGATGAAAAAGTAAATTAATAAATTACAAACATTTTTTATAGGTTCCCAGTAAATGTTTCACAATAGACCCGAAAGCTTCTCTGTCAGTTCCCCTGGCTCATGCTCACTCGCAAATAAACATAAGACCCACCGGCTTCCAGCATCAGTACACGTTCTCGACGGCGGCTTTGACTTGGGACCACATGCCTAATACCATCGACAGGGTGTTCTTATCCGGGACATGTCACACCCATAAAGGACACAATTATAGGTGAACGGTTTTTTTTAATTTTCAAAAATTCAGTTGTATTAATATCAACTTTTAGGTTTTGCGCGGAAATTCTTAAAGAAAAGGTGCTCATCGAACGGAATGCAAGAATAGAACAACCCGCTCACAAAATAGTTTTGTTGCCAACAGTGAAATTGGTCAATTTATTACCTGTTGATATGCAGTACATCCTTTCAGGAGAGAGGGGTATTATTAAGGCTGGAGAAAACGCAGCACTTACCAGTGTAAGTTATTTAAAATAAAGCTTTTAACAGTAACTATATGCGTTTCTACTTCTTCTAGGTGGATTCAGATCAGACGGTGGACTTAGAAATCAAAATAGAAAATTTCGAAACGTGTACAAATATAAGCATACCCTCTGGCACATCAGAATTTTCCTGCAGGATAAAATTGGAAGACAGCAAGCACAGAAAACTGTATCTTACAGCTGAAATACTGGTTAATAAAGCAGCCAGACTTAAAGTACGTTGTGCCTGTCCCGATAGGTTCTGTCCGTTAGTTTTATACCTTATCCTTTTTTTTAGATAACCATTTTCGCCCCTTACTGGATAATTAACAAAACGGGCCTTCCGTTAGTTTTTAAACAGTCAGGCACCTCTATGGAGAGCGCAGCGCAATTCGACGAGCACGAGCAAGCCAGGATGGTTTCGCCATTGCTGTTCAGCTTTCCCGATCAAGATGCCAGCCATACCATAAACGCCAGAGTTGGAAAACGGGTCGTTTGGGATGGTACACCGCAGGTAAGGCTAATACTTCTTTTTGCTGTTGAAACTGTCAGGGATTGATGGTGGGAATAGTCCTAATGTGTTTCACGCTTTAATTCTTATGGCTAATACCAAAGAAAATGATAGCTACGTAATTGTCTTTGCTAAAACTAATCAGAACATTGTCAGTTAGTTGTCCACAAACCTATGATTGTTTTCCGGTTCTGGTTTCACCAACTGGTTTCCTTTTTTACACAACACATTTACCGGCCAATACTGTATACAATAATAAGATTTGCGCCAATAGACACTCCAGATTAAATGAGAATTTAACACGCTTCTTTATGTGTGTTTTAACTTTAATATACAGGGTTGTGATTTAATAACGGATAAATTCAATACAGTACTACTATACAGGATGTCCCACAAAAGTGGCAGAAAAAATATTTTTTCTTTAAATGGAAATCCCTGTATATTATTGCATTTTCGGATTTTCCGAAAAATTCTAGACATGTTTCATGTATAACACCTAAGCCTATCTTCAATTGTTCACGAAATATGTACGTTCAAATATTAAAATAACACTATTGCAGCTAAATTACATTTTTTAAAATCTCAAAAATTATTTTAGCAAATGCTGGAAGTGTTCGCCATTAACAGCTCTGCAGAACCCCAGACGATCAATAAATTCCTGCTGTACTTTTTCTACGGTTTCTGGAGAAATATCCCTAATTACGTTACGAATGCTCACTTTGAGAATATCAAGCGTGAGTGGCTTATCTTTATACGCTTTATTTTTAACATGACCTCAAAGAAAGTGGTCCAGTGGAGTAAGGACGGGTGACCTAGGTGGCCACTCCAATTGATCCAAGTCTGCCTATGCACCGGTTTGAGAAAACATTATCTAGGAATCTTCTCACAATCGCAGCATAGTGGGGCGGAGCTCCATCCTGTTGAAACCATAACGCTTGGTTTGGCATGTCTGGATTATTGTCATCAGGATATAGTGTCGCTAGTGCTGGAATCCAGTCGTAAGTTCCTTCAAAGAAGTATGGTCCTATTACTCTGTTATTAATAATCCCTGCCCATACATTCACCTTTTCATAATTCTGACAATGACTTTTCCTAAACCAGTGTGGATTTTCTGGCGCCCAGTATCTAAAATTATGCCTATTTACTTCTCCATTGAAGCAAATCGTTGCTTCGTCTGAAAAGCGTATCTGTTTTACTAGTCTAGGGTCATTATCAGTTCGCTCAGTCATGGTCTGACAAAACTCGTTTCTGCGGTCTGGATCATCTTCAAATAGCTCTTGAACTAATCGAATTTTCTATGGGTGTCACTTTTCCTTCATTAAAAATTTTGTTCTAGTCGATCTATGAATCGTGTCTAAAGCCAGCTGAGTACTTGAGAGGTTCGGATTTTCGTGTAATGAAACAAAGATGTCCAGTTTTTTGTCATTAGGAACGCCAGGCCTTCCAGGTTTACCAAGATCCCTAACAGTGCTAGTTTCTTTCTACTTAGCCTCAATTCTACTGATTGTAGATTGACTTACAGGTTCTCTGTTCGGATATTTATTGTTGAACATTATTCGAACTTCGTTGTGTGTTCTAGTTTTCTCGCCACAGCCAAGCATAGTTAATATTTCGATTCTCTGAATCTCGGTTAAACACATTGTAAATATTTTCGATTACAATACAGTGACACTTTGTCAAATACTCACAAACAGAGGTGTAATTTATTTCGTGGACAGTTGAAGATAGGTTTAGGATATTATACATGAAACATGTCTAGAATTTTCCGGAGAATCCGAAAATGCAATAATATACAGGGATTTTCATTTAAGGAAAAAATATTTTTTCGGCCACACTTTTGTGGGACATTCTGAATTTATCATCATCAAAATATGCGCATTCCAAAAACGAAATCGACGGGTTCGAGCGTTTTTCCGAACACGCCCCCATTTAATTTGTATTGAATTTATCCGTTTATAAATCACAACCCTGCATAATGATTTTTTTAGTGGTGTCAGAATTTCCATGCACGTAAAGGGACCCAGTTTAGAAAAATGCTCGTTACAATGAGAGATAGTAATACGGTTCGAGTTTTTATCGTTGGTATAGAAGTACGCCAGGGCAGGGGAAAGTACAGGGGAACCCACATAATTTCTATATCGCCGAGGTACCAACTGCACAACAGAAGTTCTTACAAGTTAGCTTTCAGTCAGTCTTACATGTTGAAGGAAACAGTAAGTAATACAGTTTAATTTGCAATATACATCACCGCGAAAATTTTTAATCTTGTTTCTTTTTAAAGACCGACAATCAGTCAAATCAGAAACTGTTCTTGAAAGCAATGCCAAATTCGTACTTGCCCTTCCATTGGTCCAGACTGGACAGGGATCATCTATTGTGCGTTTCTATCGAAGATATACAGGATTGTTGTTGGTCTGGAGGCTTTCAAATTGACACTAACAGTTCAATGCATATAAACGTCAGGTAAATATATCCATACAAATAGGTATTAACCCACAGCTTTCTAGCATTCGTATAGTTGCTTTGAAGACTCCAATTTTTTAGGGACTCAAATGGGAGAGTTTATTTTCTACGTTTGGAAGTCGTTCTGCAAGGTGCAACTTTCTATGTAGTTTTCACTGACGCAGATACAATGCCACCTCCCATACGAGTCGACAACTTCTCCGAGGTCTCTATTAAATTTGGACAAAGCTGTTGTATTGACGTTATGCATAGTACAGGTTAGTTGTTCAGCTTGTAATAAAACTTAACACTATTTCTGGTATATATATATTTTTAGCACGAGCACATTCAAGCGTACCATACGCATGGGACGAGCCTACAAGATCTCACCATATAAGACTGGTGGCACCAGGTGGGATGGCCCGGACCTATGATATGAACAATTTGGGTCCTGTTTCGGACATAACATATGAAAACTTTATTTATATTGCGTTTGTCGGTACTTTTAAAAAGTAGGTTATGACTTGTTTGTCCGTTTGAACAAAATTAATAGTTGTATTGTTTCTAGTTCACATAAAGTAAGAGACCCGCATGACGTCGAAAGTCAAGAATTAGTTTTGGACTTGGGAAAGAATAACAAAGTTATACTTGCTAGGAAAATACCAGGACAAAGGTCGCAATTGTGGAAACTAACACCTGAAGGTGGGTACACAGTAAGATAGATCGCATTATTTAGTCTGTTGGATTGGAAGTAGCTTTGGCCATAAATTGTATGTCCTGGTACATATTTAAATAAACTAATACTTACTTTTTCTTCAAAGGATATTTACAACATGAAGGCAGCAGCCCTCCTCATCACCCAAACACACTGAGATCAAAAGACAACATTCTGGTTTTGGATATCGCAGATACAGCCCCTCAACCAAACTATTACTCAAAGTAAGAAAATTAACCTCTTATTATTGGCATTGATATTATATTAGACTTTACTAATATTAATGGAGACTTGACTTTGCAAGATCAGGCCTTGATTTTGCAAGACCAAGACTAATATGGGAATTTGCAAGACGACTATAAACATCAATGGCAAGGTGGTGGGTCCGTATATCATATACTATAAATAGACCATGCTAGTAGTTCAGGACATTTCTATTTCAGTAATAAAAATGCTAGATATGGTAGTAGTTCTGGATTCCGCCCACAAATGTATAATTCTGTTGGTAGACTTACGCTGAAGCGAGTAGACCCTCGCAGACAGTCTACGCAAAGATGGAGGTTCACCGACCAGGGACGGTTGTGTTGCGATCACTATAACATGTGCGTGCAGGCCGAGGATGGATTTTACGGTCTTAGAGAAGGTAAGCATATTTTTACTAACGTAAGTAAGTCTAACTTACTAACTAACGCAACTTAATTTGTGTATTGTTTTGTAGGTAGTGCTGCAGTGTTGGGGCTACCGCAGCCTGTATGCCATAAGATTACCGATAAGGGGGTGCCTTTTGAACAAGCTATAGAATATCAAAGGTTGAGACCTGGATCTGGAGTTTTGTCTGTCAATATCAGTATGGATGGCCCAACACGGGTAAGCAAGAAACGCTGATATACTTTGTAGCTTTAATAGTATATTAATACTTAGTTAGTTTTTCTATTGTTGTAAGTTGAGGTTGGATGTTGGTAGCAGTGGGTGTCTTCTGTAGACAGGTAGGGCTGGATGATGTCGAGGCCGTAGTAGTAATTTGCCAAGGATCTTGACAAGTTCGCGAGTCTAGTATCAGTGGGCTGCACATTATAAAGCCTGTATAGTAACTGATTAGAAGAGTCGTGGATGGGGTTGTTGGGATGACGGATCTTGGTGATTTTGCTAGGCGTTGTTGTTTCAGCAACTCTCACATTTTGCAGTGCTGGAGCCTTACAGATAAGAATAAGCGGATGAAACTATTCAGCTATTGGGCGGCAAATAAGCTTGTACATTTTGCAAGCAGTTTCTTTGGCAATTCCTTTACTATTTCAGATAATACTTGAGAAGTGTTTTGCTCTACTTATTGTTGCTTTGCAGAATTGACCTCTGAAGTGAATCTTACTATCTATAATCAATCTTTTGCGCTTGTTGTCGCGTCGATTGGCTGATTGAATCAATACTTGGGGGATTGTTACTATGAGTGAGATTTAGTTTGATTTTGCTTCAATTCCCATTGATTGAACTAGATGATGGTTTTGTTTAATAGTTTTTGCAATCTGTTCCTAGCTTGTTGCAGTATTTTGAGGGCTGTATCATCTGCATAAAGTTACATATGCTAAGGGAAAAAACTGTAGGTTGTTCTGGTTATTTTAGATTAGTTACCTCTTCCAAAGTACTATCATTAACTCGAACAATATGTTTTCAATGAAATGAAACAATCAACTCCAGACAACGTGAACAAGCTGTTTTGGTCAGTTTACTAGGTGTAATTTATATAGTAATGCCAAACACTGTTGAAAGCCTTATTAATATTTATAAATAAATCCATTGATTTTTTTCTATTGCTCTTGCTTGTCTCAACATTGCATTCAATATAAGGAGAAGATAATTCCAAATATAACACTTCCCATTAAAGTTTCCAGTTTTCTTTTTAGGATGATACCAAAGTTTTTTTCGCAATACCGGTAAAAGTGTGATGGGTCGATAGTGGGCTGGACATAAAGTATTTGTTTGGTTTGGGAATTACTATTATGCCGTTTCCGCCTAGATTAATAATTTCTCTTATTTCAGGTGATCACTGCTAAGGACGTAAAAGAAAAGAGAATGTACGCTCTGTCAGATGACAGAGAATGGGGTACTATTTCACAAAGACCGAGGCTTACACTTGAAGATGAAGATAATGTAAGTATAACAGAATATTATGCAGATTTAGCGCACGGTTATAACAATCGCCGCTTAACAAGAAGAAAATATAATGTAATATAATAAATCTATTATATTCTATGAATTTTTTACACCTTATATGATTATTTTATACTTTTAGAGAAAGGATAATAGAGAACTCCAATTTAATCTTGATCTGAAAGGTATAGGGATAAGCGTTGTTTGCAGAAAAACCCCAGAAGAACTAGTATATGCTCATTTCTCGAATATAGTAGCTGAAACAGTAATAACTCCACAGCACAAACAGTTCTGCGTCAGCGTTAGAGATATACAAATTGATAATCAGGTAAGCTAGAGTTAAGTAAAATATTTTAAATAAAGTCTTAATGATTTTCCGAATCATTTTAGCTTCTAGATGCCACCGTTCCAGTTGTTTTGTACGTGACACCGCCGAGAAGTAACGACGAAGCCACCGATTACTTGCCTGCTATAGACCTTAAATCAGAAATTCAGCCCCAGTTAAATGAGAACGCTGTGATATTTAAGGTACTGGTTAGTTTATTATTTGAATAGGTGCTGCGAAAGTACTTTGTATAACAGCAATTTGTAATTATTCTGTTCCCAGCATCTGATCTTAAGACTGAAAAAGATAACCGCAATTATTGAGGAGAAATTGTTGCTGAAGCTTTTCGCTTTCATCGGATTTAATTCCAAGGAGGAAGAACTGATAACGAAGGACGAGAATGACTATGAAACACAGAGGTTGCTTACAGAAGTGTCCGCTGCCAGTGCCAAAAGGTAGAATACAAAATTTTAAATTAAAATTCGATATATTATTATACATTTTTCTTTTAATAATTTAGATATTATTTCGGCGTTCTAAAATTAATACCCGACGAAATAAGATTGAGTGTGCGGACTGCCAGCAAACTGTCGAAGCACTTTCAAAGAATCAAGAAAAAGCTTGGCTTGACCTTAATTAAATTCGAAGATGCGGCCATTCTTTTGGAGCCGTTCGACAGGAAGCATCCTTTCGAAACCAGCCAGTTCTTGATCAAAAGTATGATAAAACATTTTAAAGACGTAAGTATATTTTAAAAATAAGAAAATTGGCGACTAGCGCATTAAACTTTATTTCAGGAGTTAATGTGGCAAGCAGGCGTCATCCTAGGCTCGATAGATTTCATCGGTAACCCCCTAGGTTTGATGAACGACGTGTCCGAAGGAGTCTCGGGGCTTATATTTGAAGGAAACGTAGGGGCCCTCGTAAAGAACGTCACACACGGTCTATCCAATTCGGCAGCCAAAGTAACGGAGTCCCTCAGTGATGGTCTTGGTAAAATGGCCATGGACGATTACCATGAGGAGATGAGACAAAAAATTAGATTGGTAAGGATATAAACTTTGTGGTAGTGTGTTTATATTTTTTAACATTTATACCATTTTAGGTTGAAAGTGGAAAATCTACCGATCACCTTCTCGCAGGCATAAAAGGCCTTGGTTTCGGTCTTCTAGGCGGGGCTACAGGAATTTTCAAGCAGGTATATGATGGAGCGTCGAACGACGGTTTCCCGGGAGTTTTTTCGGGTTTGGGAAAAGGCGTAATGGGAGCCTTTACTAAGCCCGTTGTGGGCGTATTGGACTTTGCTTCGGAGACAGCGAGGGCCGTGCAGAATTCCAGCAGAAGGTAACATTGAGCTGTTAAAGTAGGGTTTGTTAATTTCTGTTCTGTTCTGGGTTACGATGACCACTTGCTTTAGATCATCCAGCCAGCTTCGTTTTGCTTCTTCAATATCTGCAGATGCGTGCGTCTGGATGGGTTACAGAACCTTATAGACCTTATCTGACCCAACCATTTCAATGTATTGATCACAAACACGTTACAGTGTATGCACAAAAAAGAATAAAGGTTTCTCTCAAATAAACCTGTATATAATTTTACAATTACAAACAAATCAAACACACAAGTAAGACTGTCGAAAAACAATACATGTAATACAAATAAATTTGCATTATCATCAAGTTAGTTCAGATTATGTCACAAATGCAAAAGTCTCTGAATTTTTAAAGAATTTGGAAGATGTCAGGACCTGCTTCTATTTAAATTTGAATTGTCTGATATTTAGTTGTCGAACATTTAATCAAACTTTGGCAACATGAAAGATCTTTCCCTAGTTAATTTTAATTGTGTCTGAGGGATAATAAAGGCGATATGAGGCGGCTGAGGTTTTTTATTTACTTGAACCGTACCTCGTTAGGTTATTCAAACTTTTAAAATGTCTCCGTTTTTAGTAAGTTGACGCCAGAAAGGAAACGCCTACCTAGGTGTGTTTACGGTCCGGGAAGTCTACTACCCAGATATGACCTAAAACAAAGCCAGGGCCAACAGTATTTGTATGCAGTTAATGACAAGTAAGTGCCTGTCGTTTTTTGTTTTCTTGTAGATTTTTTGATCAAATTTTGTTAAATTATTTTATTTCAAACTGTATTGTAAAACACACCTTTACATATTTGAATTTAGTCCAGAAAATAAGGTTTTACAGCAATAAGCCCGGTAAAATTTTTTTACCGGACTAGTCCTGTAAAATTTCTTTACCGGACTGAAATTTGTAAGTTTTAGTTTAATCAATGTCAAACACACAATGTTTCCACCAGTAAATATAAGCACTTTTCAAATATACGACGCAGAATAAAACTTCATTATAATTTCAAAACATAATTATAATTTTCAACAGAACAGTATGAAATAAAATATTGTACGTCATTCGTCCGGCAAATCCTTTACAGTATTCGTTTCAAAATTCCAGACTCGGCTCCTTCGTCGCCTCGTCTTGAAACATTTCACTCATACTGTAAAAGTTGATTTACCGGACTTATAACGTAAATATCTATTACAGAAACTATGAAGAAAAGCTGCTAGCCTATCAAGTACTGGGCAGCGCGTCCGAAGAATTTTTATGCATCGTGTCGGACAAGTTGATCAGAATCGTTACTGCTATACGGACTCTGGAATTGACACCTGTCATTGAATGTGCCCTAAGGTACTGAGTTCATATATAATAAGTTTTTCTACTTCATATAATATATTTGATATAAGTACATTTAACAACTGCCCTTTCAGCAACTTGGAGTCCTGTAACTTCACTGAAGAGAAAGAAAAAGGGAGAGAAACTCGCTACTACATAGAAATAGTCATGCACTACACAGGTCATCATAACGCTGTCCTGGTCAATTCCGACCCTATCAAAAGGCCCAGAGTCCGATGCAGAACAGCCGACTTGGCTGTCACAACAGCCCAACAGATCAACTACGCTAAAACTTTGTACATGGAACATCTGTATACACTTACGAGTGATGAAAATATTGCTACATTGGAGGAATGAATCTTGAGTTCAGCTGAGGCTGTTTTCTGAAGATTGGTAAGATCTAATAATGTCTCTTAATTCTGCGAACTGTGTGTTTTTGTAGTTTATTAAGTGAAAAACATCATGATGTAACAAAATATAGAGGGGTGAGCTATTTTTGACATTAAATTGTGATAATCTGTGAGTTTATGTTTATATTCAAAAACAATATGGAATGTTTATACAAAACTTTTTGTTATTAAGCGAACTGCAGAGTTTTCCTCTAATTTTTGTGCAGATTTAACAAGGAGCTACGCAGGGTGTCCCGTCGGCTCTAATTATTCCAGTTTAACTTCAAATTGATATCTAATTGATAAAAGATATTCAGCAAGCTTTCAATGGCCCTAGTTAAATGTTTAACCGGGGAAATGGACATATGGGACACCCTACAGTTAATACAAAGCTTCATACAATAATCACTATTTTAATTAAAATTAATTACTTGTTAAGTATTTTAATTTGAAGTGTATAAGCACAAACTCTTTCTTAGGCCTACTGTCCACTGAGGCACATGTTATCCGACATATTTATACTTATTTTATAAAACTGATTGCCTAAAATACAGCAAGTACAATCTTCTAAAAATTCTCGAGCAGCAACAAATATTCCTTTCAATATAAGGATGTAGACAGTATCTTCAAGTTCTACGCCGTCGATTATACTCATACACCACATGGCGGTTGATATATTTGCGAATGAGGAAAATGCATTCGAAGCTAAGGTTTTTGTACGCTTGTTGGTCAGAACCCATAGTCAGATCGCTACGCTAACGAATTTATGTAGTTACACATCAGTGGACACTAGGCCTATTTTATTATTTAAGTCTGGAATGTAAACGTTTTTTAGTCACAGTGTATATTTCTTAGTTACGTTTTATATGGCGTTCTGTTTCGCAATGTAGGTTGTGTTACTGTTTTCCTACATGGCTGTACCCAGTCTAAAGAAGAATGTTGTTTTTTATTTATTTATTCTTTAACTGTGTATTTTGTTTGTTGAATTATTGCTAAGTGCCTTGAAGCTAAGTTGCATTTTTTCAAGACGGATTATTCTCATTTTTATGCTTTGTTACTTGTTTGTTGGTCTTGTTGGCCGTTTTTAATATTTTAAAGCGAACCGGTGTGTTGTGATTGTTGAAGTTAATAAAATATTGTGAAGTTAAAATGGTTCAAAAGATCGTTGCCTGTACGTCAAAGTCGGTAACATTTTACTGTTTCAACTGTATTTCATTCATTACTGGTTTTACATTTTTATAGATAGCTTATAGAATTTTTTGCAATTTCAATATTACACATGGTAAACATCTTTAGCGTCTTTCCGGTTTACAATATCGCCAGAAGTCTTTATACAAGGAAGAATCTAAAATTTAGTTAGCGGTTCAGAATAAAAAACTACCAAAATTTTCCATTTTTTGGATTATTTAAGTACAGCAAATTTATTAGAAATAATAGGCGTTGGTTTAAAAATTCAACTACATCACGCCCGGCATAGGTTAATTTTTGATGTGTTCTACGTATGTCACTGCAAAAATCCGTGTTAACATAAATAACATTTCCATATGGAAGAAATGCAATATTGAGACATCCTGTACATTAATTTTTTTTTAATATTTTGCATTCTATCTTATCCTTCAATTTGAAAAAAACTTGCATAATCTAAATTTTCTAAAAAAAATCGTAGGAAAAAAGTCTGTTTACAGAAATGTCTCTTTTGGGGGACCAGTTGCGATTATATTAACCAAACAATCATCTTCAGCCCAGAAATTCCATAAACGACCTAGAAAACAATACAATAGAGCAAGGCTGGCCAATAGATTTTCCGGGTGGGCAAAATTTCATAGACTGCGGCGGCGCCGGGCCCAATACCATATTTATACAAATGTTTTATATAGGTACACAAAAAGTTTATTATACAAATACCACATTATACACAAAAAGACAAAATATGCTTTAATTTACTTTATTGGTAAATGAAATTAAGTAACATAATAATGAAAACATTATTTCTATTTTTTAATGTGAGCTGTGAAGAGGTTTTCCTGACATTAATTTGTCGATATTTCGTTTTAAGTCTGATGTTGATAGGACAATTAAATCAGAAATGTGTTTTGCAGTGAGAGATGTGCGATATTTATTTTTGATGTATGACAAAGTTGAAAATGTTTTTTCACACACATAGGTGGAACCAAACCTGCTTAAAATTTGCATAGCAAGGTCGCGCAATGTTGGAAAATCTTCACTGGAAACGTTTTTCCAAAAACTTACAAAATTTTCTGTTAGTTGCTCTGAAGTTACATTTTTGTAGAAAATTTGTTTCAGGGCAGTGTGGTTTTGAAGATCTATCAGTTCAAGCTGAATGCTTGCTGGATATTCAAGCAGGTCAGTAGAACTGATGGCAAATGGGTTTATAAACAGCCGAATATTTCTCTTGTCTAATTCAAAATTCTGGAATTTGTTTTCAAAAGACTCTCTTAAACACTTTATTTTTGATAGATACTTTGGGATATCAAGTGCAGTGATCTTTAATCCTTCTTTTACACGAGCAAATGTGGGAAAATTTAACCAACCAATCAAGTGGAAGCAGTGCCATCGCGCGCCGGCTAGCTAGCCGACCGAAGTTTGGGCGGCCAAATTCAAATGTCTTGGCGGGCCACTTTGTGGCCCGCGGGCCTGGGTTTGGCCAGCCTTGCA
The DNA here is from genome assembly GCA_963920685.1 of Polydrusus tereticollis. Classification (NCBI taxonomy): domain Eukaryota; kingdom Metazoa; phylum Arthropoda; class Insecta; order Coleoptera; family Curculionidae; genus Polydrusus; species Polydrusus tereticollis. The sequence continues at coordinate 144,181,323 of OY987328.1, forward strand.
ATAGAGTATATAAAATAACACACCAATGGGCCCTGCAAGTACAAGTACAGGACCTCCAAGTGTCCACACTTTATGGTATAGCTAGATGAATATCTTTTACTTTTCTTTCTCTATTGCTGTGCTGTAAGGCTGAACTTTGTTCTGAAATGTCTGTAGTCTGGTTAATCTAGTCTTGGAGATCGTACACTAGGTCGGTATACCGTTTGTTAACACTGATAGAACAATGTCTGTATGTCGATTCTGCTGTGTCTGCTATGTAGTGAATGGATGGCACCTAGTTGGCTATTCGTTTCTCTGCTTTGTCTTTCTAACCACAGAGAGATCCACATTTTTAATATTATTCTGGGATGAATAGTGGTTAAACAGGAGCAATAGAAGTTCTATTTTTATTTTTTATCTCCTTCTGTATATTTTCAAATAATCAATTTACCAAAAGAAAACTTTAAAGCTCCTCTGTGGAAACCGCAACTCAAAAATATTTATTTGTGTTTAACTTATAATATAAGCATTTAAAATGTGTCAAAATACCGTGGGACAGCCTGGGACACCCTGTACATGGTGTTCCACCGAGGACTGAACAAGGACTTATTTTTTTACTTTCCCAGTATTAACCTAAATTAACCTTGTTTATTTTATTAAAACCCCTATGTGCTTCGATCAAAAGTTAATACAATCGAAAGCGGTCCTCTAAAAAAGAAATTTGTTGACTACAGACTATTTTCTGTCTTATCAAGACAATAAAAAATAATAGTAAGGGCTCAAAACATACATATTTTTCCGACTTTTTTTTATGCAAATCTAAAATTTCCATATGCGAAGAAGTTTATGGAAAATGCGGTTAAACCAGTAGTAAATGAATAATTGTCACGATGAGAACAAAATTACAAATTAACAAAGTGATATACAGTATTACCAGACCCGTTATAGCTTAGATTCCTCACTAGTGATTCGATAATGTATGTAAATATACGAAAATAATTTTTTACCAAAGAAGTGATTAATAAAAGGGTACTTATTAATAAAACTACTAGTTTTAATTTCTATATAAGTTTAGTGTGACAAAAAGCCTGCAGGCCTAAGCTATTAGGTAAAATATTCATAATTATTTACACATATACAAAACAAAAACTATGCTTCTAGTATCACCTTCAGTATTTCTTTACCCAGTCTACAATCTCCCGTAGCTTACAGCAATACTAAAAAAATTAAAGGATTTGACACTCGTATACTAGAATAAAGCAGGAAAAAGTTCTTGGGATTAAACTTGTCAAAGTTAAATCGTGTCTACAGAGGCAAATATGTTAAGGGTAAATTACAAAATATGTCCAGTGTTCTCACGTCGACACATTGACATTTTAAAGAACTACCTACTTGCTAACACATTAATCATTTACCTCTATACAACGTTGACATAGTTAGGGGATTTGGTAAAGTCATTAGGATAGGGAGACCCCTTCCCACAGGCTACGCAATCGCATTTTGCGGGCACAGCAACTTTCTTCGTCCACTTGTAACCGTCTTCGCATTCCAATTCTACATCTAATGTTTGGTATTTAATCGCTTTGCAACAAGAACATACTGATTCATGCATGCCAGTCTCTAAAAATAGATTGGAGTGAAATTTTACAGGCACATCGTATTAATGAATAAAATGCAAGTACTTACTTATGCTGAAGGACGTGGACGAATGGCACGTTCCAATGCATTCTGTGAAGTCTCGCACAGCGTGTTTATTAATACACTTCCCGTTTGGATGTCTCTTGGCCTCGATCATTCCTATAGTTTTTTTTAGCTGAACCGGTTGGGGACTGCATAGAGCTAAAAAAAATATAGCCGGTAACAGATAGATAGTTCAAGACATAGGACAAGCGAAATACTTACTCATTGCTTCAGTGGTGACATTGCAATATTTGCAGCAGCCTTTAGAATATATATTATCCGCAGGACAGTTGTCTACTGAAGCGCACGACTCGTGATTGCTCGACACGAGTAATTGCCCACCTAATAAGTTAATAAATAATGGTTATAAGAATGTCCTAGAGAGTGTGACATCGAGAGAATAGCTTCAATAGTTATCTGGATTTTTTTACTACATATCGGGTAAGTCAACTTACCTAAGTAGTCACATGAGTAAGTCACACAGCCATCCTTCGATTTCCACGTTTCGCCGGGACTCTTCAGTTCGTCGTTTACTATGCACGAAGTTTGTAAACATTCTCCACAGCACTGAGTATCTGATTCTTTGTATTCCCAACCCTTAAATAAATGCAAAAGTTTTTTACAACTTAAAGCTTTTAAAAATCCAGCCCAAGAAAAACACCCAATTAGTGTGAAAATCATACCTTAGCGCAGTCCTTTTTACAAGTCTCTATTGATTCCTGTTTTACCAACTCTTTTTGGTTTGGTTTTTGGACGCAAGTAATTGTCTTGCACTTGTCTCCGTCTGGCGAGGGCCATACTTCACCAATCTAAATCAGAAACAGTATAGACAACGCTTACAAAATACAGAACGCAAAATACACCATTACTTACGTTATACAGTGTTCCCTCCACTCTACAACGAACTGCCTTGAATTCTTTGCAGCACTGTCCTTTTACCTGCTTTTTCTCAAACATAAACTCCTTGCGGTCTTCGGCAGAAATCACTGGACAATTTACCTTTACAGCCTCAACTTGTAACTAAAAAAATAATTGTTCATGCCTAATTTAGATCCCACTCATGATTATCTTACCGATCCATTCAAATTTAAACAGAAATAGTTGGTGCAATAATCGCTAGATGTCCACTCGTCTCCTACTTCATGCACGACTTTATCTACTACACACGCGACTTGTTTACATTTTCCACAACATTCTTTTGACTGCAGCTCATATTGATAACCGGGTCTACAAATCTTGTCCCCACAATGTTCTACCGAAGTATGAGTCCTCACGCTTTCATCGGCCTCAATACACTCGTAACTTTTACAATAGTCACCCTTTTTCTGCCATTTTTCGCCTATCTGGTAAATTTGTCCCTCGAATTTGCAGGCAGAACGTTTAATTTTCGAGCAACACTGTCCGGGTATCGGGACAAATTTCAATTCATATTGCCAGTAGTCTTCGTGAGTTTCTATTGGTGAACATTCGGTCTGAGAACAAGTTGGCTGATAATTACCTACAATTATCAGAATAGACACATTGTTTTTTGAAGTGAAGTAATTAACGGATGAGTTTACTAGTCAATTATTCTTCTATGTACTTACCTATAGTTGTCAGCACACACTTGCAATCTCTGCAAGGTCCGTCTTTCCATGTTTCATTCCCTCGTTTCAATACTTTTTGTTTTTCAAATCTGAAACATTTGTTGATTTAATAAAAACCAGCAAATATGTGTATACTTAGTAAGTATACTTACTTGGTTAATGGCCGTTCACCGCCATCTGAAGCAGCAGTATACTCAGTCTCAAATATACATTTATTCTTTGGAGGTTCGCAGGTGTACATGGGACAACATTTTCCCTCCAAGTCAATGGCTTTTAAAGTGTGGTACTGGGGACACTCCTTAGGCTCTGGGCATTTGTCTTTTTTGCAGACTAATTTGATCAGGGGACAGCAACCTTAGACATACAACAAATATTAAATTTACTCATCTGTTGTCTCAGCCCTTATTTAGTTAATACTATTTAGAAACCTTAATGCGCCCTCTTTACAACAATAATATTAACTATCATCAAACGTATTATTAATCTACGGGTGAACCAATACATTGTTTTCAGCTTCATATTTCATAGATGCGCCACTTATACCATGAAACTAATATTTAATTTAGATATATGGATACCGCTTATCTAAAAGGAACCAAGCGCCAAAATAGCTAAAATGACCTAATAGAACCAAGCGACTTAATTATCGGTGGTCTATATACCTTCAGTAAAATATTCATATGGAATCAATTACCGTGGCGCCATCTATGAACCAATGAACCAAGCGCCTCTCGCTTTAAAATGCATTTCTAATTTATCTAAACGGATCCAAGCGACTGGTTTTATAATTATGTGGTCGGATTCATGCGGCGGACAAAACCGCAATGTTAAAATAATTCTGCTTCTAAAAGCTGTTCTCAGTGGACACAAGACCCTTAAAACAATAATTTTTAAATACCTCATACCTGGGCACAGTTTTTTGCCTAACGACACTGATTTTGGAGAAATTGAACGGGCTTTAAAGCACCAAATACGAGTCTATACCATGGAGGATTTCAAAACAATTATTTTGTCATGCAAAAAGAGTAACAAGTTTGTTGTAAGTGAGATGTGCACAGATCTTTTTTTTTCTATTGAGGATATTGAAAATACTATTTCCAATAGGAAAGTATTAGAAACAGGAGAAAAAGTTGATTGGCCTAATGCTAGAGTAATAAAAATAGAAAAGGAAAAACCATATAGTATTTTCTTTAAACACTCACACGTAGGGGATGACTATAAGGAACTAAAAATAGAGAAAATAATGAAAGGTATCAAACAATCGTTAACTGGAAATTTTCAGGGAAAATTAAAAATTTTGTATCCAGCACGAAAGCCGATTTCTCAAAAAAAGGCGGCTAATATCCAAAGTCTAATGTCATTAGTTCCTGAGGAGTGTAAGCAATTTTATAACACCAATATAGAAACAGCCGAATTTCAAGAAGACTTGGAAGGTTTTGGACCTGACATTGATTTTGAAGTAGAAGAAAACTAAAATATCTTCAAATTAGTGTTTCATAATAAAATTATGCTTTTTATAAAATAAATATGCTTTCTGTTTGATTTAAGTGTTTTTATTTTACAATAATTTTAACATCGACTGTGTTTTATAATATGGAACCAAACGACAAATGAACGAGGTCATGGATTTTTTAATTTTTCAATAAGGAACCAAGTACCAAAAGTTACCTTTTAAACTTAATATTAAACTTTAATCCAATCTGAATAAGTCTAATTGTGTTACCTAAATCATAATCTTTTTTTTAAACTAAAAGTTATTCCAAAATATCTACAATTAGATTTGTAATATAACTTGTAATATTCAAATCGATTTTTCTCAAATTGTCCAAAAGTCACTTGGTTCCTTTTAGATAAGCGGTATCCATATAAAAAACAGAAAATAAGGTCAAATATCTATTTGAGTGTTAGTCAATGACAATAGCGATTCTAAATGTTTTTATATGTTGATATAATTTACTTTTCTGTCGTACGCCCCTATTTTACATATATGTTTTTTAACCAGAATTTTATGATACAGACACCCCCCCCCCCCTGTTTTTTTTATTCAGCGTGTCCAGAAAAGTTCTAAACTATTGTTGATTTTACGAAAAAAAGTTATTCTTTATAAAAAGTTCGGCTTGATGCGTAAATAATATTGACATATCAAAACTTTAAGATATCATGTACAGGGCGGCAAAAAATATAGAAACACAGAAAACTTTACTAAGGAGTACTAAGGACTACAAAACGTGGTCAGATACAATTTCTCGTTGAAATATTTTAATTTACAGTAAAGTTTTCTTATACCAATTGGCTCTAAAATAAAAATTGAGGGTACTTCCCTCTTAACGTAATATTGTGTTTCTATATTTTTTTGCCACCCTGTACATGATATCTTAAGTTTTGATATGTCAATATTATTTGCGCATCAAGCAGAACTTTTTATAAAGAATAACTTTTTTTCGTAAAATCAACAATAAAGAAAATTCCCATATGTCTAGATTTTTTCTGGACACGCTGTATATGAAAGTAATACATTTTATACACCATAGAGAACCTTTTATAACCAAAATTTTTTTTAACCTTTTAGCTTAAGACTCGATAATGAGGTACAAATGTAATAAACCTTGAAACTAAGAATAAATAAAGATTGTGGGATATAGGACCCTAGAATGGTGTTTATTTTATATAATGAACCACCCACACTTATCCACCATTCAATCTACACAGAAATCTTCTTTCCACTGACTTACCATTTTCATCTAGTTCCTTGATGTAACCAGGTTCAATCGTTTCGTTTTTGGCAATGTCAACTTTTTCGCATTCTTCTCTGGGTTTACACTCGCAAATAAATGTTTGACAACCGTTTGGTTTAGTGTCGAGCTTTAAAAGTTGATCGGCAGCACAAACCAACTTTTGAGGTAGCTCACAGACTGGACCAGCTGTAGGTTCAGGTACTAAAACATTGAAGGATTTGTTGGATTGTTTCTAGATATAAAAGCTAAATAATACTTACTGCAGGCATACTTGTCGCAACATTCGTCCTCTTTGCTACCAATTTTCACTGCATTAAATCTATAAAGGATCAAATGTTTTTTTTTTTTTAATTAGTCGCTAATACTAGAACTAGAGTAAGCATACGGCCAGTTTCTTGAAAATGCTTCTACTTCTCAATACTTACCCTCTTTCACAAATAGTTTCCTTTCCTGGACAGTACTGGGTGTCACACTTCAGAGAGGTACCCTCGCATTTACACGTGGTACACTTGTCTTTTTTCCACGCTTCACCGGGATGATGTCCTGCTTCGTCACATACCTCACAGTCTTTCGGTAAGACGCATGTGTTATTTAAAAGAACCTTAAAGTAAAAACAAATATTTGTTGTCTGATCTTTCTGTTTGACAGGACACTTACCTTTCCTTCTGGGCAGAAGCAGCCTTCAATAACACCGCTCTTTGGTCTTGCACCATTTTTGCCTTTGGTAACTTTTTCTTTGACATCAGCGCATGTCTCTTGTTTGAACTTTGCACATGGTTCGTAGTGCTGGTCTGACTGACAACTCTGTAAAAAGTATTTTAAATTGTGATATCAGATCTGAAACTGAACTGCTCGGATTACTATTAGATTATGACAAAACAATGATGTACCTCAGCAGGACAATATTCATTCCTCCAATTGACACAGAAACCTGAACCTGCACAATCTCTTGCGTAAGCTTCTATCGCTGCACAAGACATATGAGGATGATTTCCGCAAGTATCTTTTCTGCACCAGTCCAAAAAGAGCCACGGGTCTAACACGTTAAGGCACTAGAAATGTAAAGATAAATTAATCAAAATCTCATATAAAGTACTTCCCAACATATTTCGTTCGGCTTAATGACTCTTAAGCCACAAACACACTGAGCTCACGTCACGTCACATTACGTAAGCTCACGTGCTATTACGTTACAAACAAAAAGTGTGAAGCGCTGTTTTACATAGTATGTTAATACATCAGAACCACACTGAAGTCATCTCATGCGTATTACGTTACATCCCCAACGGCATGCGTGCTAGCATGTGCTTCTTTTCTGCAAATCCACACTTTTCGTCTCACGTGAGCACTCGTTTAGGCGGTTTTGTAGAGAGCTGGTGTGTTGTTGGTGAATTTTAATTCCTGAACCAAACGATGAAATGCGCCCAATTCTTTTCTTTTCATGTTTATGTCATGGACCCATGGTTTCCTCGTTTTTTTATTTTACTTCTTGAGAACGATAAAGGCAGCCACAGTTTCTATTTCCTCTTCCCTGTCCGAAGAACTGATTGAGCTGGCGCTTTCCATAATTTACGCAAAATAAACAAACAACACAGTGAAATCGAAGAAAGACTGCCCGGATTCATATATCAATTTATATACCACATCATAAAACGTGATGGTAGTGTGTTTCTAGTATGCTCTCACGGTTAAATTATGACAACATGATAGCACGTGACCTCACATGACGTGAGCTCAGTGTGTTTGCGGCTATAAACTCGCCTTTCGTTTTCGCAGAGACGTATTAACCCACATTTATTATAACAATAATATAATATATTTATTTACAATCTTGGTTCAAATTACAATGTACATTTACAAATTATTGCATACTTATATTCACAAACTGCGCAATACATACTACATTCAGAATCAATGCAATATATATGCCTAATAATTAGTACCTAAGTAATAAAATTACTTGTATGTACTCTAATGTCCTGTTTTGCAATTGACGTTTCTTCCGTACATTATCATTTCTGTTTATATACCTAAATGCTATATTTATATAAAGTTGACCTGGCACGAATACTGAAATCCTGCTTAAAGTTTAAAAATACTATCAAATTTTTTAAATTCCAGAGATATGTAAATTCTACATTGGTTACTAAATTTACGTAAGTTTTTTATATGTTTTTTATATGTTTTATTATAGGTGGAATCATATTATAAATCTTAGGACCCAAATGTGTTGAGCTTTTTAGATTAATGTTGTTATAATTTATTGGGTAGATAATATCCTTATTCGTTCTAGCACGAGTATGATAACGATGATGCACAATATTCTGATTAGATTTGTTCTTATGGATAAATGTTGACACAGTTACCATATACAATGCTCGAATACTGCAAATAGTGTTTGAGAATAGCAATTCTGTTGGATACATTCTGTTTCTTTTGTACATCACTTTCAATATACACTTTTGCACTATATTCAACCTGTACAGAGCACTTGCATACAGTCCTCCCCAGACCAAAATTCCATATCGGATCAATGACTCAACTAGGCTTTTGTATACTATGTTAAGCAATTTTGTATTTAAAATTTCTCTAAGAATGTAGAATTTATGGATTAAAAAACGATTTTTTTTTAGAGGTACTCCATATGCGGACCCCACTTCAAGAAGCTATCCACTATTACACCAAGATATTTTGTTTGGGGGACTTCGTTTATTTGCTGATTTTCGACCATTATATTTGTGAAATTAGGTCTACCGGCATTTGTTAAAGAAAATGCAATATAATTTGTTTTTGTTAAGTTGAGGGACAGTTTAAAGCTTTCTAACCATAATTTAGTAACATTTAGCCCATTTACCATTTTATCTTTTACCTCTTCCCAGTCATTGCCAGTAAAAATAAGTGCAGTATCATCAGCATATGATATTATTGATCCATTTATACCAAGCGACAACAAGCTATTTATATAAGTTATAAATAAAATAGGTCCAAGAACTGTGCCCTGTCTTAGGGAAGAGTGTAAAATGAATCGACATCAAAACCATCCTATTCACGCCGGACAGGCCGGATGAGATCGGATATCTCGTAGGATGAAGGTGCCGTTTCACACTCCCCAGTCGGTAGACCGCACGATTAAAAACCGTACGGTCGATGACCGGTTCTAGATGGCCTCAGATACGCCGACGAACCGTAAAAAAGTAAAATAAAAAAAAAAAAAAAAACTGTGCCCTGTGGAACACCGGTCCTAACCACCTCTCTATCACTTAAAACGTTATTAATTCTTACAACTTGGTATCTTTCATGTAAATAGCTCCTAAAGAGTTGCCCCGCGGTACCCCTGACTCCATAATGCCACAATGTGTCAAGAAGCTTGTCATGGGGCACCGTGTCGAAAGCCTTTGCCAGGTCAATGAAAACTGAGGCGCACTTCTTGCCAGTATTTAAGTTGCTAGTTACTTCAGATGTCACTCTATATAGCGCATCTTCTGTACTGCAACCTGGCAAAAAACCGAATTGATTTTCAGACAAAATGTTATTATGTTTTAAAAATCCATATAATCTTTCCTTAAGGCACCTTTCAAAGACCTTCGCAAAATTGCTCACCAAACTTATAGGTCTATAATTGCATATCAATGTCTTTGGACCGCTCTTGTGAATCGGAATTATAACAGACTCTTTAAAATGAGAAGGAACGATACCTGTGACAAATATTCTGTTTATTATATGTAGTAATGGTTTTGTTATTACATTGTGAGTTTGTTTTAACAATTGAGTTGTAATCCCGTCCAACCCTGGCGAGCTATTGCTTTTTAATGATGATATATGCTGAATTAATTCGTTTTCACTTATAGGAGATAAAAATATAGAATTTTTCAGACTGAAATTTACCTGTATTGGATCCCTGGGTGTTGCGATTTTTTCCGCCATTTTACTTCCAACATTTGCAAAATAACTATTACAGTGGTCAGCCATATCCCGATCATTCATGAACTCGACACCCTGGTCATTTGTTATTTTTATAGAATTAGCTTTACAAGTATTTTCGTTGGTGGCTTTCCTAACTATGTCATATATTTTTCTTATGTTACCATTAACATTGTTTAACTAAGTTTTATAGTAGTCATTTTTTTGTTTTACAATTATTTTATTTAAATTATTTCTATATTTTTTATACTCATTTTCCAATTGTATATTGTGATTTAGTAATAACCTTCTTTTCATTTTGTCTCTATGTCTGATAGAGATTATTATACCATTTGTGATCCACTCCTTAATCTTTTTGTGTTGCTTAAATTTTACAGTATGTTCAGAAGTTGATTTATTCTTTAAGTCTAAGTACGTTTTAATAAAATTATTATTTGAAGATTCGGGATTTGGATCGTTCAAAACATAGCAAGTCGGAGGTTGCGAATCAGTATGTTGCCTTACTGGGATCACACGGATACCAGAGTACAATAAATAACTATACAAGAGTTGACAGAGAAGCAAAAACCTGTATTGATCACATATTCCTAAAAAATACAAACCAAAAAAATATTATCAAAAAAGTTAATCCAGTAATTTTGATTAGCGGTGTTTCTGATCACTATCCTTTATTACTCAATCTAGAATTTTGTGAAAATAATAATGGAACAGGGTGTGATGATAAAAATAGTGTATTAAAAAAAATGGATATCGCTCGTCTAGCAAGTAAACTGGAGGGAGAACAGTGGACGGATTGTCTACAGTTAACTGACCCAAACTTGATTGCAGAGAGCTTAATTAACACTCTTCAAGTGCATATTCAAAGCTCTACAGTGATTTGGCATATAAGGTCGAAATTTCGTTTTATTAAACCGTGGATGACTAGAGGGCTGTTAACTTCAATAAGAGAAAGAGACAAACTCAAAAAAATTTCTTCTTGCAGCCCAAATAACATTGATGCTTTAAACAAATATAGGGATTATAGAAAAGCAGTGTCCAAATTAATAATTAAAACAAAAAGAAACTATTATAAAAATAAAATCAACAAAAATATTAAAAATCCTAAAAAGCTATGGAGTACTATAAATCAGGTAACTAATCAATTTGTAGAAAAAAAATCCATTAAAAGCATCATAAACGACCAAAGTAGTGAAATTACAGAGCCTCGCTTAATAGCTGAAAATCTAAATGAATTTTTTAGTAAAGTAGGAACAAATTTGGCTAAACATATACAAATCCCTAATAGCAAAATAGCAGATACTAGACAAAGCAAAAATTCCATTTTTTTTCATCCTATATCTAAGAATGAAATAATAAAACAAATAAACTCTTTAAAAAATGGAGCAGCAGGGGGTGAAGATGGAATATCGGTGGATGTTATAAAAAATAATCACATATATTTAATCAAGCCTCTCATACATCTGGTAAATAGTATCTTCAGTACTGGCATCTTTCCTTCTGGTTTTAAAAATGCAGTTATAGTTCCTGTGTATAAGTCGGGTAATCGAAAAGAAAAAACAAATTATAGACCCATTGCTCTTATGAGCACATTAAGTAAAGTTGTGGAAAAATGTGTTAAGTCTAGACTTTGGGAATTTTTTAAACAGGAGAAACTTCTATCGGAATGTCAATTTGGATTCCAGGAGGAGGTCAGTACTGAGGATGCTATAATTGAAGTTTCAAATTTCATAGTAAAAAATTTTAATGAAGGTTTGAAGACACTTGCAGTCTTCTTGGATCTGTCAAAGGCATTTGATACTGTGGAGCACGGCATTTTACTGACAAAGCTCGAAAACTGTGGCATTAGAGGAACAGCTTTGAACCTGTTTGAATCGTACCTGAGTGGAAGGAGTCAGGTGGTAAAGCTTGATAAATACAAAAGTAACTCAAAACCTGTGTGGAGTGCGGTGTTCCGCAAGGGACAGTCCTGGGTCCGGTCCTTTTTCTGATTTATGTCAATTCACTTACTGAGGCATGCAATGATGCTAAGGTTGTGTGCTTTGCTGACGACACTGTGGTGCTGGTGAGGGATCATACATGGGCGGGTGCCTTTGACAGAGCTGAGAGGAATATGTCGAAAATTAAACACTGGCTAGATTCAAATTTACTAACACTTAATATCGATAAAACGCACTTTCTGTGTTTTTCAAAGACTCGTAGAGATTTGCCTGTTGCTCAGACCATAACGTTACACCAACTAGATTGCCATATAAATAACCTTCCTTGTACATGTAGTCAAGTAATAAATAGAAAAGATAATATCAAATATTTAGGCATATATTTTGATCAGTGCATGACATGGCATAATCATATAGAATTCGCTAATAAAAAACTAAGGAATTTGCTTTACAAATTTTATGACCTACGCCATGTAGTTCCTTTGGGAATACTCAAGATTATATATCAAGCTCTAGTTGAATCTGTCCTGTCTTACGGCATCATCGTTTGGGGTGCACTGTGTAACAACACTCTCTACCCGCTAACTATAACGCAAAGGTATATTTTGAAGATCATGCTCTTTAAGACCAGAATGTATCCCACAGAAAAACTGTTTAAAGAAGTAAACGTATTAAGCATCAGGCAACTTTATATTAAGAATGTTATACGTTTTGGTTGTAAGAATAGGACCTTAAAAAACTATGTCAACCACCCTATACATACAAGGTCTATTACACACAATGATTTATACTTACCACCCACTTTATCTTCCTCTACCCAGAGACACATCTCGTATGTTATGCCTAAAATAATAAACCTTATGCCGCCACACTTGAAAAAGGACAGGTATCCAAAAATAAAGCACAAAATAAATGATTGGATTATTTCTAACTTTCATAAGATCTGTGAAAAAATACCATGGTTTATGTAAAATCTCTGTGTAATACTATACTATACAGTTTTATTATAAATCCAGTTTAGCGTTAAAATTGGTACATCTCAAGAATAAATATATTCTATGATACTGTAAAATGAATTCATGTAAAAATGTTACAAGTATTGTCTGAGGTATTAATACACTACAAAGCTGTTGCTAAATAAAGATTAGATTTAGATATATACTTATTTAAGGTATTTAGTGCACACACAAATCCTATGGATATATTGTGCTCTAGAACATTGTAAAAAAGTTTTGTAACCATTATTGTAAAGTATCTTGGCAAAATAAATTTGAATTTGAATTTGAATTTGAATTTGAATCAGACCAGTCACAGACACGCAGGGATTCAACAAATTTATTCAGATCAAGTCTGCTTTTTTTGTTTCTGTATAATAATTTTCACTCTTAATCAGGTTCTTCGCAACGATATTAAGCATAGTTGGTGCATGATCCGTCATATGAGAGTCCAAAACATAAGATTGCAGTTCCAGATAATCACTTTTTAATCTTTGATTAATAAAAATGTGATCAAGACATGTATTACTTTCGAATCTAGTTACATGATTTATGTATGACTCGAAACCCAGTTGCGCCATCGTTGCCAGATAGTCATGTGCATCGTTATCTACGTCTAATATGTTTATATTTATATCACCTACAAAGACTTCAATATTATTACTATTTTTAATAACATTATCAAGGTATACAGGGTGGCTGATTAGTGCGAGAAAGTCCAATATCTCCGTTGTTCTTTAAAATATCGAAATTTATTAAATGCAAAGGTTCTAGGATAAACAAGAGCGCAAATTTTAAAAATATTTTTGGATATACAGGATGCGCCAAAAAAGTGGGGTTTAGCAAAAATGTATTTTTTCAAATGGAACACCTTATATGTTATATTATTTTTGGATTCTACATAAAATTATAGTAATTTTTTAATAAGTGCATTATAGGTCTAAACTTAATAGTTTCCGAGTTATCGACTTTTCCAAAATGACATTTTTGAACTTTGACAGCTTCTAGTTTTCTAACGGTACTTCTTAGAGCAAAACGGCTTACATGTCCCTATCTTACTTTTTAATTGTCTTCAAAAAAATATCAATTTCCGGTTAAACCGGATGTAACTCGAAAGTCGGAAATATACTACTTCCGGTTTAACCGGAAATTAATATTTTTGGGAAGACAATTAAAAAGTAAGATAGGGACATGTAAGCCGTTTTGCTCTAAGAAGTACCGTTAGAAAATTAGAAGCTGTCAAAGTTCAAAAATATCATTTTGGAAAAGTCGATAACTCTAAAACTATTAAGTTTAGAACTACAATGCACTTATTGAAAAACAACTGTAATTTTATGTAGCATCCAAAAATAATATAACATATAGGGTGTTCCTTTTGAAAAAATACATCTTTGCTAAACCCCACTTTTTTGGGGCATCCTGTATATTCAAAAATATTTTTAAAATGTGCGCTTTTGTTTATCCTAGAACCTTTGTATTTAATAAATTTCGATATTTTTAAGAACAACGGAGATATTGGACTTCCTCGCACTAATCAGCCACCCTGTATGTAAATGTCGTTGATAAAATCAGATTTTGAGATTGGTGGTGGCTTATAAGTTGCTGTGATTCCAATTTTAATATTATTAATTGTACAACATAACCTACTAACAGTGGCTTGAGAGATTGGTAACTTTATGCTCGAAAATTCGACACCAATATCATTCTTTACAAGTATTACAACGCCATCATTTCTGTTAAAGTCAGCATGGTTATAAAACAGTTGGTAGTTAGGAACATTACAATTATTTGTAGAGGTAATCCTAAAAGTTTCACTTAAAACTATAATGTCATTACAGTGTAATTTAAAACTTTCTAAAAGTAATATATATAGATAGGTACATTACTTGATTTGTTATCAAAATTAATAAAACTATCTAATTAAGGTTTTCTAGAAACAACTTAATTATTAGGACATTTCTCAAAACTTTTTAGTTACAGGTACCTGTTCAAGTGTTTATATAGCTTATATAAATAGTAAACATAATATTCGGAATAGATTAGTACCTATCTATTTTACTTTGAGACAGTGTACAACAAGGTAATATTAAAAGTATGTGGAGACCTTGGAAATATTCAGCTAATGCGATATCTAGCTACCCTAAACATTCCAGGAAGCATTTATTTTCTGACGCCAAAGTGATCGTGAAAAATGTATGTGAATCGTTATTAAAGAGCGGCCATCCTAAAGTAATTGCCATTAAAAATACCAGTGAAATGACGAAAGTTCCTTTATCGACGGTACGAGTTATTATGCTAAAAGGACATTTTAATGGAAAAGTTCGCAAAGATACCGGAAAAATGAAGTGCGTAGATGATTGTGACAAAGATGTTATTCGCAGGAAAATTATCAAATGTATCGAGAAAATGTGGTGCCCACGTTGCAAGAGATGGGATTTAAGTATAAGACAGTAAACAAGAGACAAATTATTATGGAGTCCGAAAGATTAGAAAAAATTAGATTTCTGTACCTTAGGGAAATAAAAATAGTTTAGATCCGAAAAACGTTCAATAGTTTATTTGGATGAAACGTGGTTTAACACTCATGAGACTGTCAAAAAGGGATGGGTTTATTTAACTGAAAAATGCCAAAATAAAGCCCCTTCAAATAAAGGAAAACGAATAACAATAATTCATGCAGGTTGGGAGAATGGATGGATCCCTAATTGTTTATTACTGTCGGCGAAAAATATAAAGGATTCAAGTCTGGACATAATAAACATAACATAAACATAATAAACATTGCTACTATAAGGTATTACTATGGCTTTTCATTTAACTACAAAATCCGTTCCTGCGCAAAGCAGTACCCCTTATTTCATTTCACTTCAGTAGTATAAACAGTGATGCCAGCTGGGGCCAGGTAGATTTCGCAGGTTGGCACGCTCATCGACAGTTTTATATGGGTAATTTTACCAAGAAATTCTTTAAAAACGTAGGTTTGGCAATCGAACAGGTAACGGAGTTTCTTTGGATGTTTACAATATAATAAAACTATTATTGCAGTTATTTAGGTCAAACGAAATATGTTCGGATGGACTTTACTTTTAAATAAAATATAATATTAACTAGCATATTTAATAAGGCAAACTTACTTGCCCGAACTTAGTCGCATCGACTAACTGTATACAAGGATCGTCGTCTGGCGATACTTCTGGACATTTTTCTTCAGGTATATTTTCACACTCTCCTCTAGTTTGGCCTCCGGGAAGATTTTCATATAACCTTTAAAGAATATAATTAAAATATATGGACAGAATGTTAATAGGGTTAAAAAAATTAATTTTAACTGCTTACCAGCTAAGTGCAAAATCATTTATATCCTTCGGCTTTAAACCAGGTTTCCCATCGAAGGCACCACTTTGTATATCATCGTCAGGGTTTTTATTACAGTCCCCACAAAGTCCTGCAACATAAATTGATCAGTAGTATAAATATTGTTTCTTCTGACTTTAAATGCTATTATACCTTCTAATTTTCCCGCATATTTATGGGATGGCGCTTTTACAGACACACCAAGGGACGGGTAATACACCGATACCTAAAACACATGACAGAAATATATATAAATCAAACAGATGTAAATGTTTCTTCTCGCTCACCTCAACTTGTACATCAGTCAACAGCATCTTCATGTGTTTGGAGGGTGTTACCCTCACAGCGGTCCAATCTTCAATCTCCTCAAAATCAGCCACCCGCTCACTATCCACGATCAATTTAAGCTTGTTCCTGTAAAAGTCCACTAAAATGTGAACCTTGTGTCCCTGATATAATATTGTAACTTTGCCTACGCACATCTTCTCTGGCTTGTTCTTGCACGGGTGATTTGTTATTAAAACCTTTAAAATAAACAGTTATGAAGATTCGCTATTGATAAACAAAGACGAACACTCTGTTTCTTACCTGCCACTTGTGTGTATCTTCATCGCCTACAAGCGCATCTCGCGACATGACATAGACACAATTACCGCTGACTGTGAAATTGTTTTCGTCGTAAGTTACATATTGTAAATGTGGCAGAACATTGCACTCGCAATCTCTACAACTGGAGGGCTTAATGCATGTGTTGTCCTTCCTTACATGACCTAAAATAAAACTTAACGTAGAAAAAAAGCTTGAAATATTGATAGTAAACTTTTAAACAAGTTTTTATTTTAAAAGATACCTGCTGGGCAGTAGCATCCAGGGAAACACATTTGATTAACTTTGGGACACACATTGGGGTCTGCAATGGATTCACAAGTGGGTTCGCATTTTCTTTGGTAGCAATCGTGGTAGACCAGTGGCGGTTCACATGTAGCAGCTAAAAATATAAACCTTACTTACCTACTCATATGCCCTGGATATAAAAAAAGGCGAAAGAGGGGCATTAGAAACTATAGACCTGTTTCGTTATTGTCTGGTTCTTCCAAAACCTTTGAGAGGGTGATTGATTACATTATTAAAGAAGGGGATAGGGAAAAAATTGTAGGTGGTATATATTTTGATCTTAGTAAGGCTTTCGACCTTTTAATCCATGTACTGTTGATTGAATATCTTAGTGTTAGTGTAATTCCAAATAATTTATTAAAATTCTTTAGGGCTCGATACTGGGCCCAATCCTTTTTTTAATATTTGTAAATTACGTTAATGAACAAATCTTTAATATTTCATATTACATTTTATAAATATTTGTTATTTTAAAATGGGTGCATCTTTAATTTGATCGAATTCGCTTATTCAGCTGTCATTTATATATCTTACTACAGTGGGACCTCGATAATTCGGACCTTCAGTAAACCGGATTCTTCGGTAATTCGGCCAAGGACTTCAATTGCATTGTGTACTTTATAATCCGGATTTGACAGTACTCGGTAATCCGGACCTGCGTTTTTATGAAACCGATCGTGAGGGATTTCCCCTCTCTTGAATTCGACCAGACCTGATATCCGGAGGTTCTTATAAACAGTGTGTGTGCGCCTTCGTTTCGACTGTGGATTAATTGTTTAGCTATTTTTTGTTGCATAGTACGTACATTCGTGATAGTTTATGTTCTAAATAACTATATAATCATGTTTTATACATACACATATTAAAATGCCTCCTAAAAGAAAACATACTCCGTTGTCAATAAAACAAAAATCCGATATAATAGAAAGACCAGCCCGTGGTGAAAGTGGAAAACTGTTGGCAAATGAATACAGGGTAGGAACATCAACAATTTCCGACATAAAAAAGAACAGAAGCAAAATCAAAAGGTATTTTAATGACCATTTGGGACTTTTACTAAATACATACGTGTTTCTCCTTATAGATTTATTGGAAAATGTGATTCCGCTCCCGGTGCTAGAAAAACATTACGAAACGCCGAATATTGAGAAATGGAAACTCGTTTGTATTCATGGTTTTGTGCACAACGATCTAGGCACGTTCCAATTTCTTATGAAATTTTATCTGCCAAAACAAAACAGTTTTATACCGAAACCTATGGAAATGATAATTTAAGAGCTAGCAGGGGTTGGATTTCTAATTTCAGAAAAAGACATGGTCTGCGTGCTGTAAAAGTGTGTGACGAAAAACTATCCAATGATCAAAGTGTCGTCGATTCCTTCATAACTGAATTAGCAGAAAAGATAAAGGAGTTAAACCTCGCACCTACTCAATGCAGACGAATCTGCTCTGTATTGGAAAATGTTGCCTGAAAAACTCTGGTTGGTTTTCAGTGCTGGCACAAAATTATGGCTTATGTAGCCAATGACACAGATACTGATATGATGCTGAAGATCTGATTCCTCTGAATTAATTGCGGCGTAATAGAAATACGTAACTGGCTTGAAAATGATGAAGATTTGTTACCACTTCAAGACATAGATGTTATAGACGAACACCATTATAGTGACAAACAATGAAGGTCCAGAGGTAAATATTACAAACCAGACTGTTAAGAATGATGGGGCAGTCAAAGGTTTCAATTTGTGCATAAAGTGGGCAGAAGAAAATGATATCCCACTACATGATGTTCTTGTACTTCATTAATTAAAATAATTGGCTTTTATAATGAACCAGAAAAGGGTTAAGCAAACAAAAATTACAAATTACTTCACAAAATAATATAAAATTTACTAAGCATGCTTGTATTTTATATATTTTTTTGTTTATGTCCTATTTTCTAGTTGTTTTTATCAAATGCTTGACTTAACAATAAAAAAACTGTCCCACTTCAGTAATCCGAATTATCGAGGTCTCACTGTATTAAATTTATTTTATTTTACCTTAGATTAGTATATTATGACGTTGTCAATATTCCATTTTAATTTTTCTGACACTAATAAGCTTTTTATTTATTAAATACATACGACAATCTTGTTGCATCCTCCAATCAGACAAATCGATGGACGAATCAGCGGACAAACAATCTACGACAAACGTTTGCATCGCGTTGCATCTACACTCTTCCTCTGCGGAATGGTTATCTTGCGATCTTTCTAAGCAGCTGCAAGTGGTTTCGAGACATCTTGAAATAAAAGCTTCGATGTCCTGAGCTACTGCACACTGGCCTAGAGGTTGTTCCCTAAAATAGCGTATATAAATTTGTCTATGACATTGTTTTCTTTACTCGTACTTACTTAACTTTGTTACACATGTCCCATGCTTTGTTTTGAATGTGCAAGGGACAAGCTTTTGCTTCACACCAAGAGGGTTGATCGCGACTTAAGGCCCAACTAAAAAGTAATGTAAGGTGATTGCTCTTTTTTCTGGACATGCTCGGACTTACCTGTCACCAAAGTCAGCGGTCGTCCTGGCCGACGTTCCGTCAGGTTTCCTCTTATCATCCTCAGGAATATCGTTGAAATAACCGCAAAGTCCGTCTACTTTACCCACCAGTTTGTGAACAACTCCAAACTTGAGGTTGGCAAGTTTGTTCCAAATGATCCAAAAACCATACCTACAAAAATTGACTTGAAACTGTGTGTATCCTCCACAAGAGGGGCTTAGTAACGAATTACCAAGAAAATCTGGCCAAGTTATAACACACAGGATGTTTTGAACTTAGATCACCAAAACATTTTTTAGTTTTTCTAATATCAACCAGTTCTAGCAAAATTTACCTGTTAGAAACAAACAACAACGTACTTCCCAACTGACTGATAGAAAACCCCTTATTCTGAGCCCCGATATTCTTTATCTGATCCACACTATACTCGTATCCATCATACTCAATGCTCAGGTCCGATCTTATGACGAACTCATGTACGTCATGACTTACGACCAAGTCTCTAGAGCAAATCTGGCTGCAGTTCTTTTTGAGGGACACCTCCCATTCGTCGTATTCAAGATCGCGCCCAACAACGTGATTGCAAATGTCGTACTTGAATTCCGTGTCGTCAAATGTGTTGAAGGTACGTCCTGTTACGTTACATACGGCGTCCGGCAAGGGTTGAGGATAGCAAGAATACCTAAAACGAAAAATGGTATTAATTTGCTACTAGGGCTTGATTTTTTTACAGCTACTCACGTAGGACACGTTTTGGAATCATAATGGTCATATTTATCCAACACAGGGATAAAATTCGGTTGACAAATGATCGGAGGGCACTCCTCAACCGTATGAATGAAGTCGGGAGGAGGCTTGTTATTAACGCACTTATACTGAGGACAAATCAATTCTTCTTCCACTTCTTTTCCTGTTTGAGGTCTTGACAGCGTGTATTTTCTTATGCTACCGCCTTTTATGCCACCCTTAACGCCTGTTTTAATCGGCGTCTTAATTCCCCCGTATGATGGCTTGTGCTTGGTTTTTGTGAAAACTACAAAGTAAAATGAGTTATTAGCCGGCGAGGAGGGACAAAAATATTAAATGTTAGTTCAAGTTGGTTAAGACTTACTTGTAATTTCCATAACCTACCTTCTCCTGTTACCATAGGTGACAAGTAAGATTTGTGTGCTTGAGTCCTCGAAACCACTTCCAAAATTTTTTTAAACCCGGGCTGACATTCTACCAAAGGACATATCTTAGGTTTCTTGGTGGTGGTACTAGGTTTTTTCGTAGCAGGAGTAGTAACACCTAAGAATTAAAAAATTGATGAAATTACTTACGTGTCATTGTAATCGAACAGGTGGAGACATAACGTCTATTGATTATACTTACAGTTTAATTCGTCATCAGGACAATCGCGGACACCATTACACCACAGTGTAGAATTAATACATATGTTACTGGTAGGACACAAAGTAGTGCTTTCTGGACATGGCTGACAAGTACAACGACAGGTGCTAGTAACTGTGCTTCTTAAGCCTTTAAAAAAGGTAACATTAGTATTATAATACGTGGGAGAAGACAGCAAGTTATCTAACCTTCCTGACACAAACCGCATTGTTTGGGTGTGCAATGTGATACACCACCTAGTTTGCAAACACATTCTGAGCAATCTTCCTTTTCAAATACTGTTCCCACTTCGTAAGGAATGTGACCGACCATGCAGGGACACTGTGTGCGATTGACGCACTTGATACCGTCAAACCACAGATTGGCCACACACCTAGAAAAACGTTTCTATATTAAGCAAAGGCCAATTTTTCTGGCACAGTACCCCAAAAATAAATATCCACATTTTAACCTACTTTTACTTCATCAGTTTATCAACTATACTCAAAGCTCAGTTCAAGCCAAACACCAATGGTTTGGAAATTTGAGATTTGCTATTATTAGCTGCACCAAACATTTTAATCTTAAACAAAATTCTAGTTGTAACCTTTCTTAAGAGTTTAGTTTTATTTCAGAATTTTATATCCGTTTTCAAACACTCAAATTACAAGTTTTTACATTACACATATTGAGGACACATTTCAATTTTCATTCAATTGAACAATTTTGTCGGTGGGGCATTTTTATGTAATCAGCAAAACATTTAATTTCACATAGTTACCTGCATGCTTCCATTTCTAAACTAGTTTCCACCCCTGGGCAATTGTTACAAGGTAAAGTTGGCTCTGTAGTGGTTGAGGGTAACTCCAGTATAGGATACGGTTTGAAACAACCATGGATTTCAATTCTTAGTTGAATTGCATTATGCCATTTTTGAGGAATTATTTTAATGTACCTAAAATAAGAAATACTGTATATAAGCACTTTTAATTTATATTAACAATGTTGTTTAGGAACCTCAAAGTCTCGACGTCAGATATGAATGGAAGAATCCCCTTTATAAAGAAGACCTAGTGATTAATTCAATCGATGTGGTGCTAAAATGATTTTTTACTGTGAAAATATTGGAAAAATTGAAATTAAATAATTTAGTAGTGTTAACTTATACAAATAAGTATACACAACTAAATATTTGATTGAGTTCTAGCCCAATTATTCCAACATAATTACAGTAACGTTGGCTAGAGAGCTATAAAATGAGCATCTTTTAAAATCCCCTGATCATGCTTGTTCTTTTATATTATGTTAATATTGGTATATTTTCCTTACCTGGCATTAATTGGCATGACGAAATTATTGACTTGAGGAGAATTATTATTAAAGTTGCCCAAAAACACCTTTTCTTTTTGAGTGTATTGGTCCATAATTGGATTCCAGTCTATTCCGTTGTGAGAATATTTGACAGTGTATGCCGTAACCCAACCTTTACTTCCTCCTGAAATAAACAAGTTTATAAAGATAGTGTACCAAGTAAGACTGTATATTTTTATATAGGTAAGTACCTCTGGTTACTACTCCAGTTATATCTCGAGGTTCCAAAAAGTCAAACTGAACCCATTCAGTAGGAGAATCACCCATCGGTTGCCACGAAGAATCACTATTTAATCTATAAAAAAAATAATCGAATTATAATAATCTCATTTGGGCTAAAGCAAAATGGAATTCAATAGAACCTCGATATGTAAAGATCAAGGTAATCGCTAAAAAGTTCGAGCTTTTCGACTTATACAATGAGATCATATACGTCCAATCTTTACCTTCTGTTCTTTCCTCGTTGGGCATATATAACATGTTTTACATTCAGACTTACCACTTCTTTAGAAAATGCTGTGTGTCGACAAGGTGTTACATAAATTCCTTGAATTCAGTGAAGAGAGATTGAAATTCAAAGGTGGAAGCCAGTCTTTCGAGAATTTGCATGAACTGTTTGGTGAAGAATAAATGTGGGCGCTTATAATTAGATCATGTTGCGTCACGTCTGTCCGTCTATAGTATAGCAAGTCGTTATGATTTTATCAAAAAATTAATTTAATGTTAAATTAAATTTTTGTGCAGTTCGTGAGTCATCGTATTTTTGGGTTCCTGTTAATTACAAGATAGAAGATAACCTTCTAAGGCCCGGTACTTTCATCTAAAGAATAGAGCTATTCGTCGAATAATATCTATTGAAACGATTGTCGACACAATTGAAACTATAGCAATTAAAGTACCAGGCCTAAGGATACCATTGTTGGAACAATTGTTGTCATGGAAGTTATGTGGCTATTATCATACCAGGACATTGATCTGACTTAAATAGGTACTTTAAGTCAATGAAGTTTCAAGTTAAGGAGATTGTCTTTGACATAGGTTTGACTTAAAGAGGGACCTTGAGTTAACGAGGTTTTATAATCCTATATTTGACTTAAAAAGGTTTCGTTTCTGTTTTATGCGATCTTAAGTTACAGAGGTTAAGTTAAGTAGAAGTAAATAAACGTTACAGAAAGCCACGTGCAATAAAATTCCCTCGATTATTTTAATATCAAAGATTTTAGATTCTGGCGGGAAGAGACCAAGGCAATTTGCTTAACTCACACAGGTTTTCTACACAATCTACTGTATTTTCACTGTCTATAGTCACTATAACTACTTTGGCCTACCTCACATGTTTCTTTCCGAACTTGGTCGACAACTCAGAACTGACACTGATCTGCTGATCCACCAACGATCCGTTTCTCAGACCCATCTCGTCGTCGCACAGGGCCGTCTTGAGGGGCGGTTCACTTGTCAAAATGTCGTAAGATGGCGTGGTTGTAGGCGGAGCTTCGCTGCACCCAATTATCTCGACCCGTAGAGAAATGCCGTTGTTCCACGTCTGCGGTTTGATACGGACCTTCTTTGCCTCGAACGGGACGGTAAATATTTGCTTGACAGGTGTTGTGGCATCGATAGATCCTAAAGCGTATACAGTGTGTTCAAAGAGTAACGCACCCTAATTCTTAAATTAAAAGACCAACTTTACCTCTGAATATTTGTGGCCGCGGTGGTGTCTCGCCATTTAGGACATAGTAGAACTCTGAAATATCATCAGGGCTGTATAACACCATATAACTGGTGACGTATTCGTCGTAGAGGGGACTTCCCCTCACTATAACCCCGTAAATAGGTTCTTGTTGGCCTAAATCAACTTCCAGATATTGATCCTAAAAAATTACTAATAAGATACTTAGGTAAAGATAACATAGGGTCTACGACCAACAGTTATAACCTAATAATAGCCGACAAAGCACCTGGGCCTGACAAATCCCTCTGCTGACTTTGCTTCATTATTTTTATTTTTCTTTTAATAAAAATTACCTGGTTGGTGTATTGTGGTGCCCAACTACCTCCAGATTTGTGGGTTATTTTACTGTCTAATTTAGAATGACTCGGGGCAAACGATGCACTAAGGACGCTGCTAGCGCTAAAAGCATCGTCTGGTAATGGCTGATCCCCTTGGATAAGATTTATAAATCTAAAAAGACATTTAGATATTTGTAAATAAAAAAAACATAAAATATTGAGATTCAGTTTAAATAACTCTAACTACCTGTCCTCAGTACATTCGGGTGGAGGTGACACGGACGGAACCAAATACCCAGGCGTGGTAGGAGGGACAAATTCTACCACCTTAACTGTTTCCTCAATAAATGGCTTCTCAGTTTCCTGTTTTAGGTCCTCTTTGCAATTGTCGTGACAAGTGTAAAAGTTGTCAATACACTGACATTCTTTACAATGCCCCTCCAGCACTATTTCGCCAGGTTTCACGCGTTTGTCATTTTCGCTGACACAGACACAATGGTCTTTTGTTACGCATTGTTCGAACTGCCAAAAATGATCTACAAATGGAAATATCATTATACAAAGTAGTTTTGAATTCTACGACTCAACAACTCTCAACTCACCTTTAGGGCAACTAAGCGACTTTTCAGCAGACATACAGCCAGACTCACACTTTGTCCCTACTAAACACATTCCCTGCTCTCTTAGCGTAAAGAGGTAATATGCGCATAGCCTGTCGCACTCGATGGCACACTCGTCTCTTACTTTTCCCGGTGGACAGGGCGGTAATCCTTGTGGGAGATCGGTAGATACAGAAGCGCAAGAGGGTTTTATTTGACGTACGTTGTAATCCCAATCGCAGATCATCGACTGAGGGTTGTAGAGCATGTCTGGACCACATGTTTTTTCCACCTAGATGACGAAATATAGTGATAGTATAGATTGTATGCGCGCTTAGTTTTATTTAGATCGATACAGTAGTTTTGGTAGGAATAAAATTTGAATTACCAATTCGTATCCGGTCATAGTGGGGGAACACTGCAAGAACAAATGACAGTCCATGGGATGTTCTTGATTAGGCCTACTGACATCACAGGCCGGGGCCACAGTATACTGTGGTAAAGTAAAAGGAGTAGTCTTCTCTTGGCAAGAGCACTGCACTCTTATTTTGAAGTCGGGACAAGGTTTATTTCTATCTGAGGATCTGTAACAGAACAACTTATTATTAGGAATATTTTTTTAACATAAAACTTCTAATAAACCCACTAGCCGGGAAGAATGTTTGTTACTTTAAAGATATGCTGTATTTTTGTTATCTTTTTAAATGGTTGGTGTTCGGAACGAAAATATTTGGGTTTTACAAGCTCATACTAACCTACAAATTAAACCCTTCTCCAAACTACACTCAACGTCCAATCCGACCGCTTTCGGTTGACGTCCGTCAATTGTTAGACATTCTATGGACACCATCTGATCTATGTTGCACTTAGTAGATCCTTGGATATTGTTTAGAACTAGGGCGGTGGGCAGTGGTTCAAAATCCGTCAGTTTTAGTTTCTTTTTTCCTTCTTTTGTGACAACCACCTAAATGATTCAAACTTTTATCGTGAATAGACTTAAACACGGTTGTAATTTAAATGAAGCTTTAGCTCGCATGGAAAAGCTTTACCTTGTCTTGATTGATCCAGTCAGTCCATCCATCTGTGCACTGTACAGTCTGTTCATGTTGATGTGTTGTAAAAACAGAAGCTTCTGTAGTACTGCACGGTAATCCTTTACACTTCTTTTCACCCCTTGAACAGTAACACGAGTGACAATCGTCCACGTCCATCACATCTCCTTCGTAGTATGTAGTACCTTCCAGTTCTGCAATATATTAACAACATGCCAAACCAATCTAAATAAGAGTAGTCACTGCTTACCCATACAAACATGTTTACAAACATTCCTCGGAACACAATTAATATACGACTCGTTCAGATACACGTGATCAGGCGGACAAGGTTTCGGGTTACAGCCTTCCACACAGCTATCACCACCACAGTTCTTCGTCAACTTGCTATTGATCAACAAGTTATCACACGTGTCATGAGGGCAAGTGCTTATGCACGGACTGTATGTGGAACAACGCTCGTCGCACTGCATCGGACACAACTGTTGGCTCCGCCATTTGACCGGGGCGCCTCTGTTGTTGCATTCTTGAGCGTAGGCCCCTATAGCGGTGCAGAGACATTCGCAATCGCCTCCTTGGTCGCATGCGCAAGCGTCAAAGACGCATCTGGAAGTGCATAGGAGAGATTACTTGAAAATATAGCTTATGTAATATAACTTTTACAATTACCTGTCGAAATACGCGTCTAAAGGCACTTCGGCGTGACAAGGAGCAAACACAGAGCTCTTCAGAATGCCACACTTCTTGAGGGCCCACACTTTTCGATCTGGCCTGTCTACGCAAGTATCGGACACTTCCAAAGCATCGGGACAGTAAGCTTGCAATCTGAAAAAAGGTGTTTATGTGACAATGACTATAGTGACATTAAATGAGAATTTACCTCCAAGAATCTCCAAAAATATTGGCGGAAGCTTCAGGCAGACCACCAGATGGCGTTAGAAAATCGTCAGCGTCATTGTCGTTGTAGTTCCCGCACAATCCTTTAATTTTATCTTTCCAACGAGGGTCCACTTTCACATAAACTCTCGTTCCTAAAGGCAGAAATCCTTGACTTCGAGAATAAAATACTACGTATAGCTTCTACAGACCTTTGTCCCAGTGTACCACCAGTCCTAAATCTGGCGCCTCAACTATAACAAATAGTCCCTTTTCTCTAACGGTTACATGTGTCTTTGAAATATGCTTCGGTGTAGGTTTATCTTTGGTTAAAGTAATCGATTCTGTATCTTCTCCGGAAGATACCCTAGATTTATAACGAAACTATGTAAATACACGGAAAAATTTGGAAATGCAGTGAGGTACCTGACAGTGACGCTTTTAGAACAGCTGGTACCCAAAGACCCACATGGCACATTCTGAATGGTAATGTCGAAAGTGTCGCTACCAAGATTTCCCTTAGCCAAGACGTAGTCGCACTGCCCTTGATAGTCAAAATGCTTTCCATCGAACGTTTTGTAGTGAGAATCGCCCCATGCGGAACATTCAGCAATGCATTGGCGCTCGGTACATTCCCATTTACCATTCTTGCAAGTACAGGTGTTACAATCGCTTTGAACTAAGAATCAGTTAGTCAGTAAGTGTATAGCACTCATGTCAGTAGTGTAGTTGTATTACCTACGGATTTTTCTTTATAACTTCTACCTCCATGATGGCACGGACACTCAGTGGGTTTCACGCATTTCTTATTTTTGGAATCCAGCACATAACCCTCTTTGCATTTACAACCGGCATGACAGACGGTCGGAGAGAAATGCTCGTTTGTGTGCATGTTCTTACAAGTGACTGGTTCCGGGTCTTCGCACGTTGTAAATTCAAAGTTTCTAGGGAGACAAAAACAGTTTAATAAATCCTTTACATGTTAAAAGTACTACTTTTCTTACCGGCTAGAATTACACTTAGCTTTCAAATCGTTTGCCCTGGGGAATCTCTGGATATCTTGTAGAGTGGCTTGTTTGCATTGCCATACGGCATTCAGGCAAATACACAGTGTAAGCCCCTGCCGGCTAGGACGAACCTCTTTGTAGCCTGCTTGGAAATCAAGGCCGTCATGTTGACACTTACACTGACCAATTGGGATACATTCTCCGTTGTCATCTAGAGAAATAAACATAATTTACTGTAAACTACCGAATCATAATACAAAAACAAATATTTATGGTGTATGTTGATCTTAATAAAGGCTATTATTATTATTACTATCATACCCAGGGCTTCGCCTTCTGGACAATTACACCCTTCCACACACAGAGTTCTGCAATCAGGTCTGGACGAAACGTCACTACACGTTCTTGTGCAAGAATTGCCGCAAACTTGGTACTTTTGACCACCGGGGCAATGAACACCGCACTCTTTAACCTCGTTTCTCCAGTCGACTTTAATTCCTGTGCGATTTAAAGATGATAAAATAATATGTAAAACTAATCGGGTAGATCAATTTTAAAAAGTTATAAAATGCTACGAATGCTTTTACCTTTTCTGGAGCATTCGGCAGCATAGGCTGACATGGTGGGGCACAAACATTTTGACACTTTGAATTCGCATGCGCACATGTCATACATGCAGTCTAGATAGAACTGCTCTGGATCCACATACCTTAAAAAAAAAAAAATATTATTATACTCATTGACTCATTTCAGGAATAAAAGGAAAAGAGGAAGACCTCGATGATTCTGCAGGGATGAAGTTGATAAGATAATGGACAGACAAGACCCCTTCAGAGATGAATGGAGGCACTAACTGTTTGAGAGGACGAAGGCAGCGGCAGCTGTAGTATTCTTACATAAGATATAATACATATGGCATACACATAAATTGGCTTAGCTTTGGAGATAAAGATTCAGGTTGGGCTGTCAACCTCTCCAAGGAGTAAAGCAAGCAAACTCCAGGTTGTAGGCAAGCCAAAGATTTCATAA
Organism: Polydrusus tereticollis; assembly: GCA_963920685.1. NCBI lineage: Eukaryota > Metazoa > Arthropoda > Insecta > Coleoptera > Curculionidae > Polydrusus > Polydrusus tereticollis. Next base: position 144,210,264 of record OY987328.1, read on the forward strand.
CTTGGCGTGACAAGGCCAAGTTGGAGTAGATTCTTAAAAGGAGTAGCCGTGGTAGGACTATTAAAAGGACACTGCACATTGAGACAGCACCTAGCATCGATGGGTCCAAGTATTAGAGAACAAGAAGACACGGTTGCACTTCCTGTGTGCCTGTGAGGAAGGAAGACTCAGGCATCCGAGTATTAGACATGTATGGGTCACCGCCCGCATTGCTGGTCCTTCATTCGACTCAAGGGACCCTCCCTCGACAATATGCTGTTTTTTTTAGAGGTACAGCCTTCGATCACCGGCCAGTGGCAAACTGGTCGTTTTTCCAATTTGGAATCCTTTCTAGTATACTCTTAAGATGGACGTCTAGACGCCCGAAACATGTAGGGAACATTACCAACATTTTTCTATTAAAATTTTGTGGAGGAAGACTTGATTGTTTTACTTGCATTACGCGAACTCCACTGCAAGTATGGAGTATGGAGTACTTTTTCAATTTCAAACAGAATAGTTTTCCAAAAAGGTACAAATTAGTGCTCGCGCTAGCCACTATCCAGTTAGAACTGGGTTCACTTCGAATTCAAACGGTGCCGGCAAAATTGAAAATATGGCGGTAGTGGTGATATGGTACCGTTTATTTATTCTACCCTGCCCTGGCCATGCAACCTGAAGAAGTTCGCAGAGTTCTGCTGGGGCTTGAACTGGGTAGCTGTCTCATGGGAAGTTCGATGCTACCAGGTTGTCACCGAAGAAGAGAAGTTAGGAATTTAAAAAGTTTTATAAAAGAACAAGGACTCTAAACGTATGATGTCGCACAAAAAAGGGTACATGATCCGAGAAAAAATTATACAGTGGAATCACATCCAGCATTAAAAAAACATACCAGTGACAATCCTTAAACAAATCTGACTTGATCTTCGAACAGTGTTTCTCGGCTGTTGCTTTATTGTGCAAGTTGACGTCACACGGATGGCTCGAAAGTACCTCGGGTACGTCGTTGCATTTTTCGCTGGTTTTCCACTTGTTGGCGAAGGGAACGACCGCTTGTTCCACGTCATTTTCGGGTGTCAAAAAGTCGTCTTTTTGGTTGTTGTTAAACGTCCCGCAGAGGCCCCGAGTTTTCCCTTTGAAGGACGCTGGAAGGTCGACGTAGGCCCTAGTGACGCCGTCCCACCATATTTCTATACCGTTAGGAAGCTCTACCTAGAAATGTATAGAATATAATCAAGTTTTATTGGTTCCACGATAATTTGTAAGAAGGAAAAGGTAGCTATAAGATGTACCTGTAAAAATATAGACGAAATTCCCCTAATTGCCACTCCAGCGACGTTGTACGGAATTTTTGTCACATCTACCCCGTTCACAACAACATCATGATTTTGTTTCAGTTTTATCACTTGTCCGTTGAATTTTATAGTTATTGTCTTAGTACAGGACGGCAAACCTACCAAAAAGATCGAGTCTGTATTTATAAAACAGCAAAACCACAATGAATTTTGTATAGGACCATCCAAACAGCAAAAAGGCATTTTAAAGTAAATTTACCTGAAGAAATACTGGCAGGGAAGTTCATAGCTTGGGAAATAGATCCGGCACAAGCAACATTTTCGGCTTCAATTGAAAAATTCTCCGATTTCACCAGATAATAAGTACATTGACCCATAAAGTCGTACCGTTTTCCATCAAAGGTTATGTAGTGAGGGTCGCCTACGGCAGCACATCTTGCTCCACATGAAACCTTTTAAAAATATTACATTAGGGAAAAACTTAGGTAATATTTTCTTATATACTTACTTGTGTACACTCCCACTTGCCACTGTTACACGTACAAGTATTACAATCTTTAGGAATAGAAACGCCAGGTGCGAAACTTTTCCCTCTCAGTTTGCATGGACATTGGTCCCTAGTTATGCATCTGTTTTCGTGAAGAACTGTCCCTACACAAATGTAAAAAGGTTCAGTTAAAAATTGACTAAACCACAGCGTTTTACATCAAAGAATTACTTTACCCTCTGGGCAGTAGCATCCGTCTATGCACTCGTCTCCTTGTTCTGGTGAAGCTGAAGCTGCTCCACACATTTGTTGTCCCTTTTTAGGACCGCAAGGCATATAAACCTTGCCTCCAGTGCACTTCATTGCTAAAAAGCGTAAATCTTAGTACTCTTTCTAGATAAATCATTTATATTCTTACGGCATGTTTTATCGTCTCTCCACTGAGCCAAAGTTTTCACCCCCTTATGCCTACAATCTTTCACATAAACTTCTAAGGTTTCACAAGTACACACAGAGTGATCTTGATTTTTACAGGAGCAATAGTCCCATTTGCACGACTCTAACAAGGATGTCACGTCTACTACCTAAAAATATTACAATTAGTCAATCTCTTTCACTATATCACCGGTTAAAAACTATTCTTACTTCTGAACAGGCTGAAAATCTAGCATCCGCTAAAATTTTGGCACAGAATTGTGTTGCTTGCAGTCCCAATTCTCCAAAAAGATCGTTTTCGTCGCATGCATGCTCTTCAGTAGGAGCGTAGTTGCAAGGATCTGAAAACAATTTGCGGATAGCTTGTTGCCATGAAATAATATAAGAATTTACCTTCTAAATTCTCAACTTTCCAGCTAGAAGCTAGGGTGACGACACTTTTAGAATGATGCCCTTCCTTTGTAACTAAATCGTTTCGTTTATCACCGTCTAGCTTGCCGCAAAGACCTTCTGTTCTGTTCCACATACTTTCTTGAACCTAAAATGGAAACATACATAGCCTTACAGCAGCCATTTTTATTATATTACCAATAGTTTACCTCTACGTGAACCAACTGTTGTCCGTCCCATTTAAGAATAACCCCTAAAGAATCCAAGGACAAGACCAAGTAATTCGCCGCCATCGAAACTCGAATACCTGGTAGTAGTCCTGGTATAGGAAGGATTTTTTTTGCAGAAGCAAAAATGGGTAGACCGTCGTCTAAAATAATATTAAATATTTTTATTTATTAATAATAAAAGTTGGAAAGCACTTTAATGTAATTGAGTATAATATGTGAAAATTAGTTAGAGCAATTTCAATGTCAACTTACCTGATCGCTTTAGGAAATACTCCTTGTCCTGAATATAGACTTTGATGATCTTATAACAGTTCGTACTTATACCATTGAAACAATCTGGGTGGTTCTGGGTGACAATACTAAATGTATTGTCTACCGAGTCCTTTAGGAATATGTGAGAGCACTTGGAGTTGAAACTAGAAATAAAAATTGACTTTAAAAAATATACTGACATGTTATGGGCATAAAATCTGTAAAATCAGACCTACCTGTAGACTTTGCCATCAAAAGTTTTATAGTGGGTGCCGGCCCAGGCGAAGCAAGATCCAGGTTTGGGTACTAAATCTATTATTTGATTTTCGGTTTTTCCGAAGGTAGTTTGGGGAAATGTGTCATAAGCAGTGTCGTTTATAAATTTTTCGGGTGTTTTCTAAAATATACAACAGGTACAAAAAAATATTTCATTGAAAGTATGACTGCAACTCACTGCATCAAAGTTAGGCTTTTTTTTCTCATGCCTGAATATTTCCAACACCTCCTCCGGTTCGGGTGTGATAACGCTCACTCCGTCATACTGATTGTGTCCACCTACATGATACCGCTCCCCAGAATGAAATTCATTGGAACTAGAACCATGAGAGATGACGTCAAATGCTGAAGCTAAAAAGAAAAGTGGTAATGAAATAAAATACCATATTTTGTCGCAATGCATGTAAATACTTACGAAAAATACATTGAGGAATGGGACTTGGCAAGAAAATGCCAGTGGAATAAAGGCAAGTATACTTGTGTTCAGGAGGGAATTGGAATGGTATTCCTTCTGGACAAGACAGGGCACAATTAAAGCTGTCCATGTCTCCTGAACATTTGTAACCTCCATTAAATTGCAGATGTTTTGCGCTGCACACATCTGCATCTAAAATTGTTTTTTTTTTATTACTAAAAGTATGCAGTGTGTATCAGCGAAATGGAATAAATTCGATAATAAATACATGGAGGCGTGTCCGAAAAAAGGCTCGGACACGTTGATTGGTATTTCTAGTTGCACATTTCTTTCAATAAAAACTTTTTATACAGGGTGTGTCATGTAACAGTGGCCAATACTAACTTTCTTATTTTAAATGCAACATCCTGTATATTACTTAATTTTTGAATTCTTCAGAAAATTTTAGACATATTTCATGTACAGGGTTATCCAACCAAGACTAGACAAGGCGATTTTTTGACTTTTCCTGTACTTTTATAAAAAAACTGAAATAGCCATCTTAAGTCATTTTCTCCCGCGAATTCGAATATCTTCAGCAAAAAACAATTGAACATCAAACAAAAGTACTAGGGGTCACTTTGATATTTTTTTAAATGGGATGCCGTATTTTTAATGAGCTTATCCGATTTCTCATATAAATTTTGATCTAAAATGTTGGATTTTTAATTCAAAAACGCCTTTTTTCTTCAGTTTTAAATTCGGAAAATGTTCGTCTACCGTAAGATTAATACCTGATAGATGGGTACCCGTCTCACCTGTTCACCCTTTAACCTGCTTTAGAGCGTCCGTCAGTTAGACAAAATAATCAAGTTTCAAATTTCTATATATTTTTCACGAATTAATTACAAATAATGAAATATTCTTTAGAAGAACGGCTAAATGTAATAAAATTATATTACAAAAGTGGAGAGAATGCTCGACAAACACAAAGAACATTTTTTGAGAGTTTCCAGAGACACATTTCAGTGGATACAATTCTCAGAATTAAGACCCTATTTGAAGAAAGTAAGACATTGAAAGATAAGCCAAGAAAGATGAAAAGACGGAATATAAGGGATCGAGCTATTGTTCAATATTTTACTATAAATCCGAAGAGTTCTATTCCGCAAGCGGTACGAGAAGTAAGGTGTGGTCCAGGGCTCCGGAGAGTAAGCTATGGAACAGTTCACAGAACTTTAAAAAAATGTGGTCTAAAACCATATTGCATCCTTCCCGTTCAATACTTAACACAGCTTCAAAAAGAACTGCTGATGAGAGAGCAAGACGAAGATTATAATTTATATAATAAAATTCTATGGAGTGACGAAGCGTCATTTACAACATCGGGGGTATACAATCGGAAAAATACAAGATACTGGGCAGCAGTTAACCCTCATAGATATGAAATGATAAAGTTTCAAGGTTGGAGCTCACTTAATGTTTGGTGTGGGATGTTAGAAAATCGAATTATTGGACCACTATTTTATCGTGGCTCTTTAACAGGCCAAAGATACCTCCATTTTCTTCATAACGATATCGAGGATTTCTTGGAAAGGTTGCCATTGCAAGCCTACAACAATATCATTTGGCAGCAGGATGGTGCTCCGCCTCATGCAGTTCGAGAAGTGGTAACATACCTAAACGAGCGTTACAATCAGTGGATTGGCCGTAACGGAACAATTCATTGGCCACCAAATAGCCCCGATATCACGCCAATGGATACATTTTTATGGGGTCATTTAAAAAATGTAGTTTATCAACGACCCAACAGAAGTCTGGAGGACATTCAGCAAAAAATTATAAATGAAATTAATAGACTTAACCAGGACCAAAATATTGTAAGAGATTCTTTGGAGAGATTGAAAAGGGGGCATCGGTCATGTTTTGAAAATAATGGAGGACACATAGAACAATTATTATATTATTGAGATTAAAGTTATTCACTTTAGTTTATAGTTTTTTCTAATATGTCATACTTTTTTTATATGTAAGCAATAATAGATTTGCAAAAACTACTAAATTTGTAATTAATTCGTGAAAAATATATAGAAATTTGAAACTTGATTATTTTGTCTAACTGACGGACGCTTTAAAGCAGGTTAAAGGGTGAACAGGTGAAACGGGTATCCATCTATCAGGTATTAATCTTACGGTAGACGAACATTTTCCGAATTTAAAACTGGAGAAAAAAGGCGTTTTTGAATTAAAAATCCAACATTTTAGATCAAAATTTATATGAGAAATCGGATAAGCTCATTAAAAATACGGCATCCCATTTAAAAAAATATCAAAGTGACCCCTAGTACTTTCGTTTGATGTTCAATTGTTTTTTGCTGAAGATATTCGAATTCGCGGGAGAAAATGACTTAAGATGGCTATTTCAGTTTTTTTATAAAAGTACAGGAAAAGTCAAAAAATCGCCTTGTCTAGTCTTGGTTGGATAACCCTGTACAATATCCTATACCTATCTTCAACTGTTTCGGAAATATTAGGTGTTCTCAGATATATTGCAAAAATCAACAACACACTAAAAAACTAATAAGTAATACTGTTTATTTCTTGATAATGTAAAAAACAAAAAAAAAACATTAATGTAGGAGATGTTGAAAATTGATGTTAAAATGTTTTTACTGATATGAAATAAAAAAAGGTATAAATAGTTTTGTTTGCTTTTGTATAAAACGCCTGACCTTAGCAAATTGTTGTCTGTCTGCATGACAGTAATTGTCAGTGTTATAGACGTTTGAGTTTCGTTAACTGCATATCAGAAAAATGGTTTATTTAACAGAAATGCACAAAATAACAATTCTACAGATGATTGGTTATGGAGATAAAACACGGACACAAATGGAAGTTGCTCGCTTATTTCATGAAAATTTTTTAAATTTGCCGCCTATAACTCAAGGGCCAATTAGTAAAATAAAAAAGCAGTTTCGCCAGCTGGAACATGTAAAGCAGATAAAACAAGTAGCTGCCAATGCAATAAGTGATGATACCAAATTAGATATTATGCTTGAGTTTCAGGAAAACCCACATGCTTCTAGTCGAAAAACAGCTGCAATGTTCGATGTTTGCCATTCATCGATTATTCGAACATTACAAGAAAATAAAATGTATCCCTATAAAATGATACCTACTCATGAGCTCATGGAAGACGATTTTGATAGGAGAACGTATTTTTGTGAACAAATGATGGCAATGTTAGATAACAATGTGATCCGATTAGAACTGTTTTGTTTTCTGATGAGTGCACGTTTACACTTCACGATTATGCTAATCCTCAGAATTGCCGCTATTGGTCTAGGGAAAATCCTCACTGGATGAGAGAAGAACATACGCAATATCCTGAAAAGGTTAATGTTTGGGCAGGAATTGTTGGAGATCATATCATAGGTCCCTTTTTCATTAATGGCAATTTAAATGGCGATAATTATTTAGCACTGCTCCAAAATACATCTCCTACATTAATGTTTTTTTTTTGTTTTTTACATTATCAAGAAATAAACAGTATTACTTATTAGTCTTTTAGTGTGTTGTTAATTTTTGCAATAAATCTGAAAACACTTGATATTTCCGAAACAGTTAAAGATAGAGGTATATGATTTTGTACATGAAGTATGTCTAAAATTTTCTGAAGAATCCAAAAATTGAATAATATACAGGGTGTTGCATTTAAAATAAGAAAGTTAGTATTGGCCACTGTTACATGACATACCCTGTATAAAAAGTATTTATTGAAAAAAAATGCGCAACTAGAAATACCAATCGACGTGTCCGAGCGTTTTTTCGGACACGCTCCCATGTATTTATTATCAAATTTATTCCATTGTTTGTTTTTTAGTGATGTAATTGTAATATAGAGAATCCTAAAATCGGTACTATTATATTTGGCAACAATAGCTTTATACTTACTGTATTGACAGTGAGGTCCTCTAAAATCTTGAGGACACTGACAAACGTTAAAGGACAGACAATTTCCCCCATTTAAACAGGGCGGGTTACAGGTTGCTAAAAATTATAAATAAGAATTAAAATGCAAGCAAAAGTTCCATGCAAACATAGATGCAAATTTCTATATGATCCGCTAAAAAAAACGCACTGTATACAGGGTGTTAATGACTGTCATGTAAACATTTAAGCGAGTGATAGTGCTCGTCAAAATTGAAAAAAAAATACTCATTTTTGATATTATACAGGGTGTCAAAAATTTAACTGTTTTTTAGTTTTTTCGCTTTTCTTCCATTTTTCCGAGATAATTATTTCAAATTTGGTACACTTATTAGTTTTTGGAATCTCCACAATATAATGTCTAAATTGTCAGAAGCAGTGCACAGAGTGTTACATTTTTTTGCGCTACCAACACCAACACTTTCACTCTCCTGAACTTTTTTTCTGAGATAGCCTGTATATACAGTGTGTCCGCTCTACTCTTTATAAAAAGTTCTGCTAACTGAAAAAATAATATCTCAAACTTGAGATAGTATGTACAGGATGATCAAAAAGTAAAAAAAAATCAAAATTGACCTACTAGAAAAGTGCCCTTAATTTTAATTTTAGAGCAAAATGGAATAAGAAAATGTTGATTGGCATTAAAAATTACATCTGTTTCTACTCTTAGTAGACTATTATTGAAAATAAATTTGACATTTCAAAAATAATCATTTTTTGAAATGATTTATAATTAATAATTGTATTTATTATGCAATTCAAGCTAGTAAACATTTATCAATTATTTTTATTCAAAACGTAACCTTTGATTTTATATCCCTGTTTTGTAGTAATTTTATGACGCATTTAAATAATTGATAGAAGCATGATAATTTATTTTGGAAAAATAGAATTACAATAATAAACATTAAAATATGAATTTAAATAAAAATATTCATTAACTTTCCCTCACTGTACATTTGCCTCGACATATCCTCCCTCCATCTCAATACATTTAGCCGTTCTTGCAGAAAATTCTCTTAAAACATTTCTAATCATGGCAGGAATTATATTTGTAATTGTCTCTCTAATTACCCTCTCTAAATGGTCAACATTTTGAAATGCCCTTGTAGGTATACATTCTGTTTTAAGTAGCCCTGCAAGAAATAATCGAGGGGGCTCAAGTCCGGAGACCTAGCGGGCCAAAAAAGGTCAGAATATCTATCGATAACTTATCCATTAAAAAGGGTATTTAAGTATTGTCTTACATTTCTCTTACTGTGGCATGGTGCACCATCTTGTTGGTACCATATCCGTAGTCTATCGGGTATGTGAAGTCCATGAATAAAATTAAACAAATAATTATTTAAAAAAAGCAAGTAACGTTCACCATTTAAATTTTGTCGAAAAAGAAAGGTCCTATTATTCTATTTTTGTAAATTCCGCACCACACATTTGTTTTAAATGAGTACTGATCACGTGTCTGTATAGTGAAATTTGGATTAACGTCACTCCACCAACGACAATTTTGTGAACTTACAGTCCCGTTCGCGGTGAATGTTGCTTCGTCGGTAAAAATTATATCTCTTGTCATAAAAGGGTTATCTTCTAACTCTCCTTGTATTAAAAAACAAAATTCTAAGCGTCGCTCAAAATCACCTGGCTTCAAGGTATGTATAAATTTTGGTTTGTAAGGCCGAAATTTATTTTCATTTAATATTTTTAAAATCGTAGTTTTCCTTACATCATTTGGTAATGTTGTTGACCTTTTTCGCAATGATTTTTTAGGATCTTCTACTACAGACAACATTACTTGGTTCACAGTTTCATTATTTGCAACCCTTGGTCTACGTTTCTTATTGTAGTTATTTTCCACACTTCGAAAGGTCTTGAATTTAGTCACTATGTTCCCTACTGTTGTAAAAGAAATCATTTTATCAGGATATATGCAGTTAAAAATTTCGTCAGTTTCCCGATACGTTTTGTAATTTTCACCAACAGTTAAAATTATTATAATTTTATCTTGCATACTCAATTTCAACGGCATATTTATCTAATTAAATATTCAAACTGATGTTTCAGACAAATAACATATAGATTTAAAATTTTAAGTTTATTATTAATAATAGTCTACTAAGAGTAGAAACAGATGTAATTCTTAATGCCAATCAACATTTTCTTATTCCATTTTGCTGTAAAATTAAAATTAAGGGTACTTTTCTCGTAGGTCAATTTTGATTTTTTTACTTTTTGATCATCCTGTACATACTATCTCAAGTTTGAATAGTCTAATATTATTTTTTCAGTAAGCAGAACTTTTTATAAAGAGTAACTTTTTTCGTAAAATTAATATTAAAAAAGTTTCCCATATGTACAGGGTCTTCCAACGAGGACTGAACAGGGGCTCATTTTTGAGCTTCCTTGTATTTAAAGAAAAATCCAAAATAGCCAATCGATGTACTTTTTCCTGCAGAATTTAAAAATGAAACCAAAAATTTATTTGAACCAGAAACAAAAGAGTTACGCTATGGATAAGGTGTTTTTTAAATGGAACATAGCTTTTTTTATACGATTTTTGGAACGAGTGATTTTTTTTTTGTCCGTTCTGATTAAAATATTTAATATTGTGACAGCTATTTTTATTAAATTTTAATGTTTTATCCAGTATAATTTAACTTTAACCTGTTTGAAACATACACTAGGTAATAAAGGTATAATCACCTTTGAATCCTTCAAAGTCAAAAAATTTGACAAATTTACTATAATATTGCCGAAATGAAATATTCATTAGATGAGAGATTGCAGATTGTTATCTTGTTCTACAAATGCCAAGAAAATGCAAGAGAAGCAAGGAGAAGATTTATTGCAAATTTTCACAGAAATATATCCGTCAATACTATTCTAAGGATAAAGAACCTATTTGAGGAGAATAAAACATTACATGACAGAAAAAGAAACCAGAAAGGAATAGAAATCGAGACCGTGCCATTGTGAATTATTTTCGACTGAATCCAACCAAATCAATTTCGGACGCAGTTCGGGACGTTCAATACGGCGGCGGTGTAAGACGCAGAAGAGTTACCCAAGGAACTGTTCACAGCCACATTCACAACATCGGGGGTTTTCAATAGACATAATAATCATCACTGGGCCGTTAGAAATCCAAGAAAATTTCAGACAATTAAATTTCAAGGAAGGACTTCAATCCATGTTTGGTGTGGCATAAAAAATAATAGAATTTTGGGACCAATATTTTTTAACGGGACTTTAAATGGATACTACGAGTTCTTAGAAAACGAAATTGAGAACTTTTTGGAAGATTTACCATTGGAAGAATATCAAAATTTAATTTGGCAACATGATGGGGCCCCTCCGCATGCCGTGCGTGAGGTTACTCAATATTTAAACGGACGCCATGAAGAATGGATTGGTAGAAATGGAACCTATGCTTGGCCACCCAATAGTCCCGATTTGTCAATATTAGACACATTTCTTTGGGGCCATTTAAAGAACGTGGTATACAAGCAGCGAAACCACGATATTAAAGAGATCATGCAGAAAATTGTGAATGAAATAAATCGCCTTAACCAGGAAAATCACAGTATAACAGCAAGTTTGGAAAGGCTACAAAGAGGTTATCGCACATGTTTCGAGAACAACGGAGGTCACATTGAACAATTAAATTATTAATGTTTTTTTTTTTAATTAGTATAGAGTTGGATTGCTTTTTCTGTCATGTAATGTTTTATTTTCCTCAAATAGGTTCTTTATCCTTAGAATAGTATTGACGGATATATTTCTGTGAAAATTTGCAATAAATCTTCTCCTTGCTTCTCTTGCATTTTCTTGGCATTTGCAGAACAAGATAACAATCTGCAATCTCTCATCTAATGAATATTTCATTTCGGCAATATTAAGTAAATTTGTCAAATTTTTTGACTTTGAAGGATTCAAAGGTGATTATACCTTTATTACCTAGTGTATGTTTCAAACAGGTTAAAGTTAAATTATACTGGATAAAACATTAAAATTTAATAAAAATAGCTGTCACAATATTAAATATTTTAATCAGAACGGAGAAAAAAAAATCACTCGTTCCAAAAATCGTATAAAAAAAGCTATGTTCCATTTAAAAAACACCTTATCCATAGCGTAACTCTTTTGTTTCTGGTTTCATTTTTGAATTCTGCAGGAAAAAGTACATCGATTGGCTATTTTGGATTTTTCTTTAAATACAAAGCTCAAAAATGAGCCCCTGTTCAGTCCTCGTTGGAAGACCCTGTACAGAACTTAAGCGGACACACTGTATATTAATTTTTAGTAATATGTTATGGTATATTTTTATATAGAAGTATATTTTTAATTCAACTAAACCACTCCAGTTTTTAACTGCACACTAATTTCTTGCTAATTTTAGTTACAAAAATCTATTTTGATTATTGGCATTAAATAAATAAAAATATCTACCTTTACAATCTGGAATAGATGCCCATTGGGTTTTTCCAGGGACCCACACGCCATTATTGCAAATCATGGTTGTTATTGTTGATCCATCAGGAAATTGGTGGCCCAGTATACATTCTATGGTACATTGTCTAAAAATTTAGAAGAAACGAACATTACGTCTGCTTCGCATACCAGACCACATCGTTAACAAATTGAGACACTTTAAGAGGTCACAAATGATCATGCAAGCAAGTCTGAGATTACAAGTGTTTTAGATGGTAATGATATGGAAATATCCGACACAGATTTAATAGCAAATGAATTTAATTCATATTTCGCCAATACTGGTAGTGAATAACTGGCAAAAAAAAATTCCTGCTAACACCCTGTCGCGCAGACTAATGCTAGCCCAAACTGGTTCTATTACTGAAAATGAACTAATAAATCAAATAAAAAGCGTAAAAAACGGAGTAAAAACTGAAGAGGGTCGCATTACATCTGAAATCATTAAATACAGTCACCAGTTCTTGCTGAAACCACTGAGGCACATAATAAATTTTATTTCCTGTGCTGGAGCTTTTCCTGATGCTCTTAAAACTGCAATTAAAGTTCCACCTTTCAACCTAGGAGGCAAAAAGCTTACTACCAATTATATTATCGCACTAATTAGCACAATAAGCAAAATCGTAGAAAAAAGTAATAAACACAAACTTATGCTATTCTTGGAAAAATGTAATTTTGCTTGCTTCTATAGAGGGCTCCAGCACGGAGAATGCCTTGTGCAGAGTTACAGATAAAATATTGCAAAACCTTGACGTTGCTAACAAGGTCATTGGTGTGTTCTTGGACCTACGAAAGGCTTTTGACACTGTGGCCCACCTGATCTTACTTGACAGATTCGATAAGATGGGTATAAGAGGTATTGCAAATACATTATTGAAGGCCTATTTAAAAGGTTGCACCCAGCAAGTAAAAGTATGAAATACATTTAGTGAACACCTTTGGTGTACCTATAGTTCTTGCGCCGCTTTTATTCAACGTTTACATTAACCAAATTCTGTCATTAGTGGATAATGGAAGTGTCTCTTGTTTTGCAGACGACACTGCTATTTTTATAAGCGGCCAATGCTGGAAGTCAACCTTTGAAAAAGCAGAAATAACCATAAGCAAAAGTAAAAGGTAGCCAGATTGTAGCCTGCTCTATTTAAATGTAGAGAAAACTAAATTTATTACTTTTGCCTCATCCACATGATCATTGCCAAATAGTCAGAACTTAAAATAGCATGATTCAAACTGCAATTTAAACAAACAAATGTGATAAAAAAAATTAAAAGAAAATCATGTTTAAAGTACATAGGAATCTTGCTTGATGAAAACTTTCAATGGAAAGTTACCTCAAAAATTAGGAAACTTATATTTAAATTTTATGAACTACGTAATATTCTGCCTTTGAGAACCTTGAAGATTGTCTATTTGGCCCTTATAGAATCTGTAATTAATTATGGGTTAGTTATGCGGGGGAATGCTAGCAGGACTTTTTTGTGCAAGCTGGAAGTAGCAGAGGCAGATCGATCCAGTAGCTTTACCGTAAATATGCAAGACCAGTTTAGATGGTACAATTTCAAAAAGGCGAATTTTAATGCTCTTTATAGTGAACTGCTTGATGTCGACTGATGGGTACAGACATGTGCTGTGAAAGGTTTTATGAGATATTATATAATATATTTGATCGGTCAGTGCCACTGTTTGAAAACAACGGTCGATCTTTTCCGATCTGGTACAATAGTGATATTAGAGCCAACTTAAAGTATAATCATAACATCTGTAAAAAATTAAAAAAAAAACTAATAATCCCTTGTACTACAACCGATTTAAAGAAATAAGGGCAAGGACCAATCAAATGATCAAAGATTCTTGTCGCTTGAATATTCTAAACACCGTAAGAAATATTAGGGATGATCCCAGGAATTTCTGGAGGTACATTCAGCAAAAAAAGAACATTGGTGCTATCCCTGGGGAAATGCAATGTAATACGGGGTACAGTTTAATAATCCGAAGGATATTGTTTCTGCTTTTGCAAACTACTTCGAGAGTGATTATAGTGCAATTAGTAATCCCCATAACCCTTCAACTCTGAACTGTGGGGTTTCAAAGATTTATGAAATGGCTTTATACCGACACATAATGCATAAGATTGAACCGCTATTATCAGTTCGTCAACACGGCTTCTTGGCGGGTCGGTCAACGACCACCAACCTGGCTTGCTTTTCCAATTTTGCATCTAATTCTAAAGTAGTTGATTCTAGAGGCCAGGTTGATGTGGTCTTTACCGACTTCACAAAGGCCTTTGACAGGATATGCCACAAAGGACTATTACTTAAATTACAAGAGTTTGGCCTGACAAAGAATTTTATAAATTTTTTTAGAACATATTTAGAAAATAGTATATTCAGTACAATGGGTTCAGATCGTAGCTGTTTGGAGCTACTTCAGAGGTTCCTCAGAGGTCAAACCTTCGTTCATTCAAAATGTAATTGATGTGCAGTACCAAATATTTGCTGATGATCTAAAATTGTATGTTTCGGTTTGCAGAATAATGTCAATGCAATTAATAACTGGTGTGTTGGTAATGGACTCTTACTCAATGCCAAAAAATACGCCATATCGACGATTAGTCGGAGAACATCACCACTAAATTTTGACTACGTCATTGATGGGGAGAGATTGAAGAGAGTGGGGAACGTCAAAGACTTGGGCGACATATCAATGCTTGGGCGTCATTGTGGATTCATGCAATGATCACATCACTAAGGTAGTTTCAGAAGCTATGCAAATGCTTGGTTTTATTATTCGAAATTGTAACTCTTTTAGAGATATAGAAACACTTATATCTAACATTGGTAAGAAGCAGGCTTGAGTATGGGTCACTTTTTTTTTTTTTTATTTATTTATTTATTTATGACCTTAAATCAGTACAGGTACCGGCACCGAGGTCTACACGCTTAATAAAAATATATATTAACTATAAATTGTATAGGCAACAGTCGCTAAAAATATAGATAAAATACACTAGGTACTTATATAAGAAACAAAATTATGCTAATTATTTAGTTTTAATATAATTTTTAAAATTTTTTTTTTAGCTGTCTTACTAATAATGTCTTTTGGTATTTCATTATACACCTGGATGCTTCGGAAAATTGGGGAGTCCTGACATTTTTTTGTTCTAGAGTATTTGTTTCCAAGGTTCATATTGGTTCTCACATTATATTTATGAAAGTCTAAATTTTTGCTCAACACCACCCTTGATTTTAGTAATCTGTTTTGTATACAGTATATTAGTTTTAATTGTTCCAGTTCTTTGAGTTGTCTAATGGTTAAGAAAGGATAATGTTTATAAATAAAGCTAGTTGGCGTATAGTAGTCCAAAGAAAAAATACTTTTTATAGCCTTATTTTGACACCTCTGCAACTTGTCCAACATATATTCACTTGTGTTCCCCCAACACGGCATTAGATACCTTAAATGCGGCTCAACAATGCAGTTGTATAAAAGATATCGTGAATTTTGGTTTAACTGATGAGCACATCTTCTAATATTTCCAATAATGGGAGATAGCTTTTATTTACGTGATCTATGTGTGCATTGAAAGTTAGGTCATTTGTAATGATTAATCCAAGATACTTATATTGTGTAACTTCTTTTAGAACTGTGTTATTAAGTTTGATGTTTGGCTCGATTTGTTGTTTGTTTTTTTGTTTTAAAATCATATACACTGTCTTTTCGCTATTTATAGTGAGTTTATTATAACATAGCCATTTGTAATAAGTTTCCAGGTCACTATTTATAGCGCTCTCAAGGGAGTTTTGGTTATGGGCACCTGTTTACAATAAATATGTGATAGCTGTTAAATAGGTTCAGAGAAAATTCATGAAATATTTGGCCTTAAAAACGGATGAGGTATACCCACAAATAGGTATAGATAATAATGTCCTTTTGACTAGGTTTAGTATGGAAAGTTTGGAAAAACGTAGAGATATTCAAAAGGTATTGTTCTTGCATAAACTTGTTAATGGTGAAGTCTTCTGTTCTTACTTGTTGGGTGAATTAAACTTTAACGAACCTAGAATTGCTAATAGGCATAGCAATTATTTCTACTTATCAACAGCAAACACTAATGTGATGCATGTGCATAAGATGTGTTCGACCTACAATAAAATATCGCACACATGCGACTTGAGCATGAATTACAACCAGTTCCTTCGCTTGTGTTCAAATTCTCTGTGATATGTAGTGTACTTGACAACTGTGATAATCATGTAATGATAATACCTATTCTAAAAGTATATTTGTAAAATGTATGTTATATTGTAAACTATCGGCCCTGTAAATTACATTGTTGGGATTTGTTGAAATAAATAAATAAAAATAAATAAAAAAAATGGGTGATAAAAGTAATGCTTTTAAAAAAAAAAGAGATACCCTCTGAACTTAAAAATAAAGCTTTACAGGAAAGTTAAAGACCAGATTACACAGTGGATTCCTAACACTGGTTTCACGCTTGTCTATCTAGAATAGCAATAGGGAGTTATATCTACAAAAGGGCGAAAATTAGCAGTAACAACAATATTTTGTATTGAAAATAATATGTAAAAATAAAAACCTTTATGAAAAATGTAAAATAGAAATAGGTGCACACACAGTATCTTCAGATACCATCGTGCAACTTAATCTGCTAGTAACAGCTATAATAAATGTATAAAATGTAGTAATTATTGTAATTATATTGCAACATTGCTGTTGCTAATAAATAAATAGGAAGGTTATACGTACTTGGAGCGACAGGATCTTTTTGAGTTCCTCGGCAAAGAAGGAATATTCAGGCAAGGTTTATTTTCATACTGACATTGGGGTCCTGAGAAGTTGTCTGG
Source organism: Polydrusus tereticollis (assembly GCA_963920685.1). Lineage (NCBI taxonomy): Eukaryota > Metazoa > Arthropoda > Insecta > Coleoptera > Curculionidae > Polydrusus > Polydrusus tereticollis. Next base: position 144,227,348 of record OY987328.1, read on the forward strand.
ACACTCGCACTTGTTTGGTTCACTGCATATTCCTGCGTTCTGACATTCAGGTGAACAAGTCGCTAAATAAACAGAAAAGGTAGCAATATGGTATAAAACGTACATAATAAAATATGACTTTACGTACGTTGACAAGAAGGTACAATATCCCAACTGGGTTCACTGGCGACTTTCCATTGGGCATCGATGCAAGTGATCATGATGTCTCTTTTGCCATTGGGGAATTTGTAATTTGGAACACAGAATACTTCACAGCCTCCATAGGATGAGCAACGCATTCCGGTATTCATTGTTGCCGGCGGATGTCCAGTACAGCCTACATATAAAATAAACGACATCAGCACTTAATCAGTCTTGTTAAATGAAGTGATTTTGGACACCGCAGCGTTACAACTTTATAACAAGTAATACAATTCAAATATCAATTCATTACCTCCAGAACCACTTTTAGTTTTTGTTTTGGTTTTCTTGTTTGTATTTCCCAGTTCGACCTTAGCACCAGAAGATAGGCTTTCACCACCATAAGGGTTGCCTCCAGGATGTCCGTACGAGCCACCAGCACTTCCCCCATACGGGTTACTGAACCCTCCATGAGGAAAACTTCCTCCTCCATACAGGCTACTCCCAGTCTGGTATGCTCGAGCCTGATCTATAGAAATACTTGGTATTTCGCCTTGACCAACATTGTAGGGGACCTCCGTGTTTAGTAATCCTCCTGAACTGTAAGGATTTTTTACTTTGGTTTGAGCTGGTCTATTGAAAAAGGGATATACCTATATAGGGTATTCCATACTCAATGGTATCTGGAGAACGAAAAAAAAAATAAAATTTTGAAATTTTCACTACGGCCATAGGAGGCTGCGCTCTAGCTTTTAAAAATAATTTCGCGGTTGCAGTGGTGATAACTGACATCAACTTTGGAATTTTAAATGGGACACCCTGTAGTTTATTTTATTTTTAGATTCTAGGAAGCAATCTAGGTTTTTTTTTGTATAGGATATTTTTCCATTTCTCTTGCCGTTCCTTAAATATTAATTATTTTGTGTCTTCTTTTTTACCGAAACTATGTGAATTAAAACTTCAATATTTTCGTCTCCAGATGTCAAATCAACGCAACATTTTAACATCATTTAGTCAACATGTGGTACTTTAATTTTGGCAACATAGGATCGCCGACTTCTATACAGAGTGTCCTAAAAATTAATTGCAATTCAGATTTTATAAATTTGACCAAAAGTCACTTTTTTAAATGGAACACCCTGTATATTATTGAGATGTTGAATAGAGTGGACCAATTAAATTTTCTTTCATATAGAGTGTTCCTCTACCTATTTTGAACCGCTTTCGATTTATAAGCCATTTTATGAATAATTACTATTCATATTCGAGAACTAGACATTAAAGATCTAAATCGATAAGTGTGCCATGATGTAACAACTGCAATACATAACGATGGTGACATGATATGTCTCACTTTTTAGTTTGGGGTGGTTTGGGTTTGCTTATGTCAGATTAAAATACCAAAAATGGAGAATAATAGATATTCAAATGCAGATATTTTAAATTTGTTTTATATTCACGGCGAATGTCAAAGAATTGTTTCAAGAACCTGCAGAAGATTTAACGCTTTTTTTCCGAATTTGCCGCCCATGAACCTACGGAAATTTCTCAGATTTGAAGGTAATTTTTTAAATTTCGGAAATGTACAGGCTCACCCTGTGACTGAAAACGAAGAAAATGAAATTAACGTTTTGGCGTATTTTCATGCCTATCCCCATGCTTCAATAACAAGTGCCAAAAATGATTTAGGAATAAATCGAACATCAATGGAGAATTTTATATAAACATAATATGCATGGCTACAAACTAATTGCATTACAGGCTTTACAAGCAGGTGATCCTTCAAAACGTGTAGATCTTTGCGAAATGTTATTAATTCTTTTCTGAGAAGAATTATTTGGACTGATAAAGCAAAGTTCTCACGCGAAGGAGTCTTTAACCGTCAAAATAATCACTATTGGGCTGCAGAAAATCCACACGTTATAAAAGAAAGAGGTTACCAACAAAGATTTAGTTTTAATGTATTTTGTTTGTTGATGGATAGACAATTATCAATCTATATTTATGATGAAAATTTAACACTTCAAAATATCTCCAAATTCTAAGAAGGACCGTATCTGACTTTTTGGATAATCTACCGCTTATCGATTTGAGAAATTGTTGGTACCAATTAGATGGAGCTCCTGCTCATTGTACCCATGAAGTTTCCGCGGAACTGTATGCATGATATGTTTGAAGGTAGGTGGATAAGACGTGGAGGACCATGGAGTTGGCCACCGCGATCTCCAGATCTTAATCCTTTAGACTTTTTCGTGTGGGGTAGGATTAAAAAAGTGGTTTATAAAACACCAGTAAATTCAAAAGAAAATCTAGAAAATCGGCTTTTGAAGAACTTGATCCATTAGAAATTCAAAGAGCTATTACCGGTCATGTGATGACATGTATTACCGTATTGCTTAGATGAAAGTGGTCAGCACTTAAAAAATCTGACGTATTAGGTGAGAATTCCAAAAGTTTTAATTTACTTCTTTTCAGAACCACAATTTATTATGAAAGGAAATTTGTTTTGATCATGGCACACTTATCGATTTAGATCTTTAATGTCTAGTTCTCGAGTATGAATAGTAATTATTCATAAAATGGCTTATAAATCGAAAGCGGTTCAAAATAGGTAGAGGAACACTCTATATGAAAAAAAATCAATTGGTCCACTCTATTCAACACTTCAATAATATAACAGGGTGTTCCATTTAAAAAAAGTGACTTTTGATCAAATTTATAAAATCTGAATTGTAATTAATTTTTAGGACACTCTGTATAGAAGTCGGCGATCCTATGTTGCCAAAATTAAAGTACCACATGTTGACTAAATGATGTTAAAATGTTACGTTGATTTGACATCTAGAGACGAAAATATTAAAGTTTTAATTCACATAGTTTCGGTAAAAAAAAACACAAAATAATTAATATTTAAGAAACGGCAAGAGCAGTGGCAAAATATCCTATACAAAAAAAACCAAGATTGCTTCGTAGAATCTAAAAATAAAATAAACTACAGGGCGTCCCATTTAAAATTCCAAAGTTGATGTCAGTTATCACCACTGTAACCGCGAAATTCTTTTTAAAAGCTAGAGCGCAGCCTTCTTTGGCCGTAGTGAAAATTTCAAAATTATTTTTTTTTTTCGTTGTCCAGATACTTGTAACGTACCATCAAGTATGGAATACCCTGTATATACTTGACAAGCATATACAATACACTTTTGTACAATTAATATTGCATGCAAGGTGGTAGTGTAGTAACGGATTCATTACTACACTAATGCAATAATGATTATTTACCGGAAAACTAATCAGTAATTACGGTATTATTAAGTAGCTGTAGTCAAATTAATTATTAGTGTGATATAAAAATTTATATTATGTAGAATAATTAACAATTAATTCGATATATCGAAAGGAAATAGACAACGGCAATTATTTACGCTGCCCACGGTGCTATAGCTAGAGTTATTTTGATAAGGACAAAAACTGTTTCAAAACAAGTCCTTTAATTATAATAAAAATTGATTAGATAACAATATGACGAAGTTCGGGGGTACTGCTTTAATCAGTTAAAGTACAAAAATAATAAATAAAGGAGTTAGTTCAAGTTAGTTTTATTCACATTTTAGTGACACATTTTTATGCAAAAAAGGTACTCTACTTAAAAGCAACCGTTTCGAGAAAAACCAGAATTAAAAATTCAACAAAAAGTTCAAGAATATTTTATAATTAACATTTAAAATATCTATATCATCAACAATTTCAACTCTAATTACAAGTAATGCTCAAAATTGCATTAGTATTTCAATTTTTATCTATAATCTCTTTCAAAAACCTAGCCATAAAAATGAATTTTTGTAGTGTATAAAAGAACCTACTAATTTCTGGTTCCTATCAACTAGTTATTAAATAATGTATTCTTTATATTGCGTGAATCATAGAATACTGCGATGCGAGTTGATGGAGGCCTGTGGATTTGGGGGTTTGACCTTGGAGTGGTTTCGTTCGTATTTAGCAAAGTGTAGGCAAATAGGTAAATTCACCGTTTTGGCCGAACAGGAATTCACCCAACTTATACATACATATGTATATCTTATGGGATGTAGTCCCTATATCCCCTCTGAATGGCTACGCCACCGTATCCTATGGCATGGTTGAGCATGAACATTGATTGGTGCAAAATCAAAGAATGGTGCGTCCTTTGATATTTTGAATCCTAACATTTTGTTATTTTTAATTTTTAACCATGTGTAGAGCTATATCTAATTTAATATTTATTTAAGTAGAGGAAATTAAAGTCTTACTTGTTATATTTCACAATTTAATTCAGTTTCCTGACACGTGTTTCAACCCTTGCGGATCATTATCAAAGGAATATAAGACAATACTAAATTTTATATGTTATTAAAATAAAATTAGGAAGATGAAGTGAACTGACAGAATATAGGTCAAACAGGTAGAAACTTTAAAACTAGGCTTAAAGAACATAAAACATCCATTTAAAAAAAAAAACAAAATAATACATGAATAGCGGAGCACTGTATAATAAATTACCACTCAATATCCAACAAAATAAAACCGATATATACTCAACACAAGGGTAGAAAACTCAACCTATTAGAAACATTAGCAATCAAAAAAGCCTTAAAATAATCGATGTAATGTTGTTAGTAATCAAATTGAAATACCTTCAGGTGCCAATACTTAATAGCCTATAATAACTTAGGATAAATATGCAATAAACACTGTCAATAATTACGAACAAAGAAACCCATAATTATATACACAATATCATTTTCTTAATTTTATTACTTAGATGTAAATACCTCTATAATCACACCTGTAATTTAATTAGTTGTACCTTTGGCCAATACCTGAAAATTAAGGACCAAAATAACCCATAATCTGTCTGTCTCAATTCACTTCATATTCCTAATTTTATTTTAATGACATGTTTACCATTACTAGATATTAACTTTGTAACTGCACGTAGAATTTAGTATTGTGCACCTTTGATAATGATCCGCAAGGGTCGAAACACGTGTCAGGCAACTGAATTATAATTGTGAAATATAACAAGTAAAGCTTTAATTTCCTCTACCATGGAATATCCATTTCACCAAGCATGTAGCCCATCACAAATCAATTATATATATTTATTTAAGTGTTGTTCTATATTCTCTTTGTTATAGGATCAATGTTCTTTAGGACAATAACAGATTTTTGAATTTGAGTTATTTTTTCGAAAAGAAGCAGGACTAAAGTTTCATAATTAGATTAACACAATCATTATAAAGGTTTACAACATAGTTTTTTTGTTAAATATGTTGGAATGGATGATAACTTAAAAATAAGAACTAACAAGAAATATTCTAACAAATCATGTGCCTTTATTCAGCCACTTAAGTTGCCTTATTTTTTCAGACACTTGATCAAAATAACAAGTGCATCACAATGTAATTTTTAAACATAATTATTACAATAATCGGATATTTGCTCGTCCGAGATAATAGGTATTTAAAGACAGGACAAAAACGGTATTTGCCATCCGCAATTAAGCGCACCAAATTAGGGGCGTGCAAGAGTAAATGTAAATTTAACATAAATATGCATTTCCTACAGACATATTATATTATGTGCGCGTCCACACCGTACACTTTTAAAACAATTATCTTAAAATCAACTAGGATGTAACTGTACCTACTTTAAACTTTATTTGCTCAAAAACGACTTTCAAATTTGAGAAATATGATTTTTCCTATTGACGAAACTTACCCGCTAGATTGTCCTGACGAGTCCAGGCCAGAATATTTTGTTCTGAGATATTGTGGAACAACATAGCCTTGTCCACTAAGAAAAAAAAACACAAAAATTCAAAACATTTGCTACCAAGAATTAGTTATTACTTAAGGTGTAAGTAATCTAAACGAATTGTTTCTTTTATCATTTTTCCTCAAAGCGATAGACAATAATTTCTTTACCTGATATTATGCACAAATATAGCAAAAAATAACACTATAAGGGCGCAAATGCTAAGCACCCCCATCTTTACACTACCGCCTGGAAAGAGAACCAGTTGCGGAATAATTAGGACATAATATTGCAAATCAATTTATCACCATGTATGTTTGCTAACACTTCCTGTCATACTTAGATTGTATAAACTGCAAACTTTCAGGAGACGTAGGCACTAGGCAGTAAAGAGTTTGGCTTTTTGCGTGCAATTTTATCTTCCCCTCAGCCGAAATCTTCCTCTATAGACGTGTTGACCGCCTTACGATTATCTTCAGTAGCGATTCTAAATATGTAGTAAAATAAAAAATATGAATTCATTATAAAAATACTATAATGCAGATAGGTATTTCAATATAATATCTATGGCATGGCATTAGAAGTTTTTACTCCTATCTTTTCATGAGAAGCATTTTCTTTAATGGTAAAATTTTGAAACAAAAAAATTTTAATTAAAATGTGGTGGGCGAGAAATAGGACAACAGGAAACTTATATCAATAGTAGACTTTGCTGCAGGTTGTTGATAAGTGTGTCAAGGCAGCCATTGTTTTGATAAAAAGTCTGGATTTTGGGAAAACATAAAACCCATTGATGGTGTCTCATGCTTGCAAAAAACATTTAATAATAGTTTTGTGAGCAATATTTTGCCCGTCAATATTATTGCTTGCAAATGGTTTAGAAAATTTATGTATAAAGTTAATTGAAAAGAAACTGTTCATTGTTCCCAAAGAGACTTGGTTATAGGAATGGAAAGTAAGTGTTACATGTTTCGCTTCAAAAGGAGCATCCTCAAACTATATGTAACAATTACATCAGTCACATTAAACAAGAAGAAAGACTATAGCATTCTATAAAACTATAAAGTAAAAACAATTATGTTATCATAATAATGTTGACTTCACATGTATAGTACCCCTGTTTATTTTTACTTTATATATTGCCCCAGCTCTTTTATGATATTTATAGAGGTTTTTAATTTTCATGGCATTCAGTGTTAGGTCTTAAATGTACATTTTAACTGTGAGGCCCTTCATTCCTAGCAACTTTTAAGGAACCTCATTAACTATGGTATTTCTTAATTCAGCTAGACACCAGAGTGTGCAATTTATGATATGTTGTGGAGAGTATATTAGCTGCAAGCCATATATGTATTAGGGTGCAGCAAACATAACAAAAATTAATCTTATCTTTTTTAATAATCTAGTGATAATAATTTTATATTCATTTTCAAGGGAGATGCTCGAATTTGCAGAAACCAGTTTGTTCATTAAAAAAATATTTTGCTGTTATATTAATTTTTAGAGAACTCTAGATATGCCTATAGTAGGCATCTATAACTTTTTTGGAGGTTTGGAAAATTTGCATGCAAAAAACAACACAAAAAAAAATACCTTTATAAAATAGATGTCTATATTATTGCACTGAAAGTCTGAAATTAATAATAATTCTACTTTCACAGCTCTTTTTCAGTGGCATCTTCCGTAATGTGAAATCCTCTGGTCTGCAACAGTTCGTTACATGCTTCACGGTTCAAATTCTGAAGCCTGTGTCTTTCCACCTCCTCCTCTGCTTCATTTAAAAATATAAGTTCTGGCGGGGCCCCCGAGATTTTTTTCCACTCAACATTTTGGTATTTGGGCACATCGTCATAAATGAAAGCACGGACATCGGCAAGGCGTTTCAAAGAACATCCTGGACAACTCTAAAAGAGAAATGTTTATTTATGTCTAGAAGATATATTTAGAGCAGGTTTTTCCATAACAGTAAATTTTATTTTACAGTGAAATAATAGGATAATTTTTAATCATAAAGTACTTACACATAAGTATTTATCTAGGCAGGATGGTGCTGGCTCTAGTTATTGTATATTTTATTAGTGTGTGTAATAGGGGGTTGTGTTTTGCACAGTACTAGGAATAACGTTTTATGCCTTTAGATGCTTATAAAAATAGTTTTGTTGTACTTACATCAATTCTAGCACGAACAATTTTCTTGTCTTGCTCTGCATGTGCAAAATTTGTAATTAAAACTACGACGGCAAAAATCAAAGCAATAAACTTCATTTTTGAAATAGAAACTAAAATAAAATTATTTTAGTCAGGAAATTATTTTCTAGTACCACTTGAAAATTGGAATTTGAAATTTTATCAGATAAACTCAAAACAGCTGATCGATATGTTTACTTTATTCTTTGAGATTAGGTATGTATATAACCACGCATACATTTTGCAAAGAGATTTAATTTATCAAAACTTACTTCCACTCTTAAGCAAAGTATAGAAAACAAGACCTAGGGTGCCACTGTATATTTGGTTGCTAAATGTAATGGAGTACTGCTAGACTAAAAAAATTTTTCTCAAACATATCTCAATATTTTTTGATTTCGCCACGTTAAATAAGAAATTCACTTTTCATCATTTTAAAAATATTTATTACGGTTTATAGGAAGTTTTTACAATAACTATTACAATAAGCGGGTATGTATATGCACACTAAATTATTTTATCTTCAATGGAAGAAATCAAACAAAAATTTTACAGTAAAAACAGATCTTTATCATATGTGATGATAACACCGTAAATACCTAGGTTAACGGCAGACATTCTCCAAGCATAGTACAGGGTGATGCTCAGTTAGGGTTGCCACATTTGATAAAATCAATTCCGGGGGACACCCCCCCCTCCCCCCAGTCATCACTTTTTGACTATCCATTTTTTTGTGTACCACACCCTCTTAAGAAATAAAGATGTTAACATAGCACTCAAGTTGTTACTTGCCACTCGTACATCGTTTTAGTGAAACGGCAGATTTAACAATGTTTTCGACTTTTAATGATTTTCCGGGACTAAAAAATATGAATCCGGGATCCAGGACAACACAGTTAATTCCGGGACAATCCCGGCCATGTGGCAACCCTATGCTCAGTGGATAGAACATTAGATGTTTATGCTTGTTGAAGTTATGCAATGCCAGACTTTTTAAAATACGTCCAATCTTAGTTGCGATGAAACAGAGTTATTTTGGTTCACACTTCAGAAACGCAGATTTGATTTTGATATAGTCTTTCTATGGAAACTTGTGAATGGTGTTTCGCCAGATCTTTTACTTCTTTTAAACTTTCATACTCCTATGGTCACACTAAGAAATAATTTAACTTTTTATAACAATTTTCATCGTACTTTGTATTTTGTATGGCCAACAATCTCCTATGGACAGAATAATGTCTAATACTAACAAGATCAAACTCGATATCTTTAACTAAACCATTAACAAATTGAAGGGTTTCTTACGCAGAGTACCTATTGATATGAACTGAGATGTATTTTTTTTTCTTTGTTTGTTTGCTCATCTGTGTATTTGTTATTATAGTGTGACAGTTGATGATTCGTATTGTGATGTGAAGCGTACAAGCTTAAGCTTGGTTTTTATATTTTTATATTTTGAGAGTTTTGTTCTTTTATGATAATACATGTATAAATTTTTTGTAAATTGGGTGTTAGCCCGTTGAATGAATAAATAAACATGTATTTGTAAACCACTATGCAATATTGCTACTAAGATTTGGGCATATAACAGAGTAACAGATTTCAAAAAAAAAATACTATAGGTGTTACTACTTTCTAGTAGAAGCGGCAACACCGCATTAACGAAAATATTTTAGCTGAGCATCCACCCGTGTCTACTGTGAATCACCCTGCATACGGAATCTATTTAAACTAAACAAAAATGCAAAGAAGTTGACCTCCAAATACAAAATTAATTTCTTAAATTTAATAAACCTGATGATGCACATGCATGTTTATAAGCAATAATAAACCTTTATCTATATATTCAATATATTAAATAATGTTACAATAAAATCTGTATGGCGTGAAAGAAAAACAACTAAAATAACATACAAGGTGTTAATAAATGTAATATAATGCGCGGCTTATTTAACGCATAACGAAAAATTTGCCTCAATTTTAATGTTATGTATTTTCTAAATTTGTGGTTCGTTTTTAATGATTTCTTTTTCTAATTGTAGGTTTTTTTCTTAACTTTATTGTTTTGCTGAAAAAGGGAACCGGTATTATACCGCGGGTGTTATAAAAATTCTGTGTTTTTTTATGGAAATTCAAAACACCCTGTGGGATTTACTAGCCATTGCAAGTTATCGCAATTATAGACAAATGAAGGTCTCATATTTCCTTTACATTTTCTTTTTTGATTCTTTTGTTTATCTCTGTTTTTTCATGAAATACACAATTTTTAGTTCAACTTGTTGTAAATAAAGAATCAGTATCTGGTATTATTTAATATTATTAAATCTACAAAGCATAGCAAAAAAAATACAGGGAAAAAAAATTGTAATTTCTGAAGTTGTTCAAAAAAATTAAATAGCAACATTTAGTAGCGGGTATTGCCTCCCCTTGCTCTAATTACTGCTTTGCATCTTCTTGGCATACTTAAAATCAGATTTCTGATTTCCTCTTGATTAATCTGATTCTATATTTCCATAAGCCTAAATGACAGATCATTCAAGTTTCTAGGAGGAGGAAGCAAGGCTCTAACATGTCGACCCATGTTATCCCATAAATGCTCAATAGGATTAATGGCAGGGCTTCTTACCGGCCAAGGCAAAGTTAAAATTTCTGTTTCTTGGAGATAATTTTGTACCACTCTTGCCACATGTGGGCGTGCATTATCGTGCATGAATAAAAAATTATCCTCAATAAATGGAGCATATGGTACCGCATGGGGTTCTAAAATGTCTGATATGTATAGGTCACCCGTCAAAGGACCTCTCTGAATCACAACTAACTCCGTGCGAGCATCCAAACTAATGCCACCCTAGATCATAACACATCCTCCTCCATAGCTTACTGTTCCGACAATGTTGCATTGAGCATATCTCTCGCCAGGACGTCGATACACTCTTCGACGGCGGTCATCACTAAAAAGACAAAACCTTGACCCATCGCTAAACAATACATTGCCCCATTCACGAGCTCCCCAATTTTGGTGCTCCTGGGCAAATTGAAGACGCTGCCTTCTACGGTTTACGGGGGACCAGTTGCGGCTCGATAGGGAGAAATACTGCTTTCTGCCAACCTTCTACGCACTGTATCTTGACTAATACGGTAATTATACCGACGGGAAAATTCCTGCTGCAGTGCAGTGCTTGCAACAAACCGACCTCGTAATGCCTGTATTCGCAAGAAGCGATCTTGGTCATTCGTCGTCACCCTTGCTCGTCCGTGTCCAGGTCTTCTTTGATTAGCACCAGTCTCCCGAAATCGTGTCAATGCTCTGGCGATAGCAGATTGGGCCACTTGAAATTGTGGCAAGCATTCTTTCACAAGTGCTATGGTTCCAGCACATTCCTCAGGCGAAAGATTTCTTCTTACACGTGCGTTTTGGGCCATTTTGTTTCTAATTACACTTAATAAAATTAGAAATTGCCAATACAAGTATGCAAAGCAAACTAAAAAGTGATAAAGTAAAGAATCAAACCTGATAACGCTTTTGTTACATTTCACTTTATGACGTTTCTGTGTAATCTTTCATTTTCCAACAAAAACACGTTGAACTAAAAATTGTGTATTTATGTGTGAAACATGAGACCTTCATTTGGCTATAATTGCGATAACTTGCAATGGCTAGTAAATCCCACAGAATGTTTTGAATTTCCATAAAAAAAACACAACATTTTTATAACACCCGGTATAATACCAGTTCCTTTTTTAAGCAAAACAATGAAGCAGTGATATGTTTAAGAAAAAAACCTACAATTAGAAAAAGAAATCATTAAAAACAAACTACAAATTTGGAAAATACATAGCATTAAAATTGAGGCAAATTTTTCGTTACGCGTTAAATAAGCCGCGCAGTGTATTTAAAGAAGTGATAGTGCTCGTCAAAATAGAAAAAAAATACTCATAAACATGTGATCAAAAAGGCCTCATTTTTGATATACAGGGTGTCAAAACTTTAATTCTTTTTTCGCTTTTCTCCCATATTTTCCGAGATAAATAAAGAAAAATGGCCCCACCACATAGTCTTCAATAATGCCAGCCCACACATTTACTGTAAACTGATACTGGAAATGACTTTCGACTACCGCATGAGGATTCTCTTCTGTCCAAAAATGATTGTTATGAAAATTTTTGATGGCATTTATGCAGGTTATTCCAAAAAAAAGTTCAGGAGAGTGAAAGTGTTGGTAGCGCAAAAAACCTAACACACTGTACACTGCCTCTAACAATTCAGACATCTTATCGTAGAGATTCTAAAAACTAATAAGTGCACAAAATTTAAAATAATTATCTCGGAAAATATGGGAGAAAAACAAAAAAAAAAGGAAAGCTTTGACACCCTGTATATCAAAAATGAAGCTTTTTGACCGCATTTTTATAAGTATTTTGTTTCTATTTTGACGAGGACTATCACTCCCTTAAATATCTATGTGACATTCATTAACACCTGTATAAACAAACATAAAAAAAATAAATTCTTTTTTATAGGCGAATTAATTAAAAATCTATCACCTTAGTAAAATTTGTATTAACAATATATTACATCAAACACCTATATTTTTGAGTTTAACACTCGTGAATATTATTTTGGGACTCATGAACAAGTAGTGATTCGAGAGATCAAAAAAGGTTCTACAGTGTGTCCATCCAGGGATACTTGTAAAAACTTTTATTTTCAGATTTTCGAAAGAAAATTGTTATTTACAATTTTGCTTGTTATAAATCTGATTCGCGTTGAGAAACTTCGAATTTGTTGTACAGTACGCTTAAAAAATATCAAAATGTAGACTTACAAAATTAAAAGTTTTTGAGCCATCAAGATTAGTTGAAAGTTAATTTAGTATCAAAAATTATGCCTAGATCCGTACTGGGGCAAGTGGAACATTTAATATTGAATATGGAAACAAAACTACATTTAGTTTTCAGGTATATGATAGAATCACACATTTATTTACATTAAAATTCAACTTGTTATCTAGCGACCATTTAACAACACTGCATATATCTCTCGGTAAACCGAGGCAATCGTCGATACTGTCGTCAATCTATATAAAGTAAAAATAAGAGTGGGGCAAGGTTTGAACCCTGAGGAATACCACAAATTGGAGAAAATGATATTCATTTATATATATTCATAGACTCAGGTTAACTGAAAGATGTCATCAATACATGTGCTTAAAGTTGTTTAATGCATTGCCAGAACTAAAAACAATTAGTGCCTATAGCTTCAAAGATATTTGTAATAGTTTGTAAGAAAAAGTACATATTTATTTTTCTATAACGTCATTTCACTTTATGTTGCATGTAACTTGTAATAATGATTTGAAATAAAATTAATTTATTATTATTGTTATAAATTTTAATACCTTCTACCATAATTATCATCTCTTGCACATCCTGTGTCCTGTACAACAAAATCAAGACTTCTCTCAAGGTAATTCAAATTTATATAACAAGAAACTGGACACACTCTATATTATTTCTATTTATATATGCAGCCAAATATCATTATTACTGCTGTTTGTAGTTTCTCAACTCAAAATTCAAAAACAACGCTTCCAAAATATTTCATAAGTACATTATATTTCTGTAATACATATACACCTAAGGCCTTCTAAATATTTGTGAAGAGAAAGTAATAACAAATGAAACAATCAGTTTCTAAAGAACCTAACTCAGCATAAAACTTTGATTTTTACATCAAAACCCAAGAAAACCACCCCACAGAAAAATCAACAGTTACCTGGGTGTAATTCTGCAGTTAAATTTTTAATTACCCTTTTTCTAAAGCCCATAGTTCTTTTCAACCAGTTTTTCAAAATCATTTTGCTATAAAAATATGCCTATTTAAATTTCTTGAGCAGGGTCAAAAAAATTGGACATGCTAACCCCCAACACCATAAAAATCTGATTTGTACTACTTTTTTGACCGCGTCTGTGACTGGTCGCTTTCAGCAGCGGAAACCCAAGGAATTTCAGTAATCTAAATTAAAGTCTAGAGTCCTGAAAACCCTAAAGAAGCCGCTGATTCGACCCGAAAACCCAGACACAGAAACTCTATCTAAACACCACAAATATGCTAAGAATCTTAGTATTTTTTAAACTCCTTAATAGTTGTTGTCCAACAGCTGATACTAGGCATACAGTAACCAGGCTATAAAGAGCAAGGCAAGCCATAAAAACACCTTAGACAGGAACTGTTCTTCCATGTACTGAGGGGTACCGTGGGGAGGCACATTGGGCCTAGGCTCCCCAAAATTAAATGTCGAAGTGAAAAAACCAAAGGGGAAAGCTCCAATTCCAAAAGACATGTGAAATCCCCCATCACCAAATCCAAATCCTAGGAAAATAATGATTTATTTGTAGCCTGACTAAAATATATTATGCTTTTCTTATTTTTAATTTATTAGGTATTAGGTGTACTGATCTATTTATCTCTCTAAATAGTTTTTTTTTGTTGGGCCTTAGCTGTTTTAGTTTCAAATTCTAAAATTCATTTTAAGTTTCCAACCTTAAGCTACTAGTTAACTCATTTCCAATGCACAAGTTTGGTGCAGCTGTACAGGTTTTGTTTACTTTCAATGTTACAATCTAACCTGAAGAATGGCCAATAACCATTCCAAGGATACCATTAATGGAACAACTGATTTCATGGAAGTTATGTGCCGCTTAGCACTAACAGAAGAGTGATAATTTAGGCCTTAAGGGTTAAGCCTGAGATTAAAGGTAACTAATGTCTATACCACACATTAACTCTTGGATTAACTTGCACATTTGAGTTAACCCTAACCTATACAATTTGTTCTAAATTCCCTAAAAAGGTAAATATGCCATATTATATTTACCTGAAAAATTATTTCCTGGTTCAGGTTCTGTTCTTTGTCCAACAGGTCTGGGAGGAACCTTATCTCTTGGATCCTCCTGCTTAGTACTGCCTCTTCCATAAAGTGGCACCACTTTATCTTTGCTTATCGCTGCTTTGCAAACTGGACATACTTGCCGATTTGGTCTGGTCTCCAGCCATTGATGTAAACAAGGCCAGCTTAAAAATGTCAATCAGTGACTGTGCACATTTACTGGTAAAAGTGTCTATATTATCTATGTCTTAGCCTAAATAAATATATAAATATATATAAATATTGAAATCATTGTTTTTTCAAACGGCCAGTACCTAAACATGACTTTATCTTACCAAAACAAATGTCCACACAAACTGACAACAGCGTCTTTAGCAGTATCCAAACATATATTGCACTCTAGTAAATTTTCTTCTTTCTTTTCATCTTCTTTAGTATTGGGGCTATCTCCCTCATCACCTCTACTGCTAGTACTAGTGCTTTCTTGCACTTCCTCTGAAGTACTAGCTGACATTTCAACTCTGTAGCTACTATAAATTTATTTTCTATACAATTAATGTGCACCTATTATTTGGGAAACCTTGGCATGAAGGTAGGTTTAACATAATGACAATGAGATTTGAATATTTTATAGGCATATAGGTGATGTTGTTGTGTATACTTACATTTTTTAAAAATATTTTTAGGGGCTGTTGTGGAATGTCCTCAATTCCACTTTCACACCATAAACCAGCTGTCACTTAAGAAAAACTGACGTGTTCCACAGGACAAGTCGCTAAAGTTAACGTGTATCCCAGAATCGATATGCGATCAATTCGAATTACTTGTTTGAAAATTCACAATAATTTAAATTATTTAGAACATTGTTCTCCTCTCAAATCAGGTGACGGTCACCACAAAAACAAACGTCACTCATTTATCGAATCGAAATGTCATTTCAATTTTGTTTTTCGGTTGTCTGGTTGCAAAGCAAAACCAGTAATTCTGGGATAACCATTGCCGTAGCTTGGATAGAGAAAGGAGAATGAGTAAATTAATAGATTAAATATCTGTGTTGGAAGGTGCGACCTTCTTGTTTTGTATGATTGTGTGAAAGAAAAGATAAACTACACCATAAGCCAAATTGAGGAGAGCTATATTATCCTGCACTATCACTCTAGCTCCATCAAAAAGATAACTTGAAACTTTAGAGAAAACATTGTTGAATCGTTTAATAATAAAATAAACATTTTTTAAAACAATAGTCAAAATCGAATCTGTTCACATGATCTCATCTGAATTATTTGTTTGTATAGAGTTACCCCTTTTTGTGTCTGACGCAGCTGTTTCAGTTACGCCACTGGCATGGGACAGGGACACAATACAACCGAACTATAAATACGTACGTCATAAATTAAAAACCGTCCTATTTTTAGTTAGCAAATACGGACATGGCAAAACAATAATAAAAAAAACAAAATAAATACTTGAAAGATGAGACAACTTTTTTAAAACTTTTAATTAGTAACAACAAGAACCTTTTGCAAAAATCAAATATAATTTTAAATATTGGAGCCGGTTACGAAGTACCACGGGTTGCCTATGCGAAAAGCGTGACTTGGCCTGACAGCTGCCTTAACCTAGATCGTGTTTGCATTTATCGAACCACGACCACGACGTATTTTGCTGAATTTCCTACTGAAAGACTACATAAAAATGATTTTGGTCATTCGAAAGTGTATTTCTAAATGTAAAGAACATTACTCGGTGCCCCATTAGTCGCGCAAGATGCTGCGAAAACGCAAAACCCGTAAAGTGTCCATGGTGCCGTTGAACTCAAATAGGGTGTAGAAAAAACTTTAAAAAATCCTTTTTTCGCAATGGCCCTTTCAAGTTGGATGCTGCGGTCTCAAATGTTGGGGCCCCAGGGTCGCAGATTTAATTTTAGGTCAGGTAAGTTTAGTATCAGCTCCTTAAATGGCCCCTTTTTATCTGTAATTTTTTTAGGCACTAGAAATAAGGAAGAGGATCTATTTACATCCTGTTTGAAGCAAGGTGAGTGATATGCGTGACTCATTAGTCTGTTTTTGGGTGTATTGGGCCTAAAATTAGATGAGGCACGCAAAAATATGTGGGCGAAATTAGAACACAAACAAGTAAACACTTTCAGGGTTATTAAAAACTTTACTTCAGCAGTTTTGTATGGGCTTTAATGGATATACTCCTTGAAGATATCACTTAATTTTAGTTTAAAAAATTATTAAATTTATAAAAAAACAGACATATTCTTTACATATTTCACAAATAAGTCTTGGTGTTAAAATGCAAGAAAAGATAATTTAGCTAATAAAACCCCTTACAACATTAATGAAACTCAGATGGTTTAATTAAGATAAAACTTTAATTCAGCTAATAAAGCCCCTTACAACTTTAATTCAGGATAGGATTCTAGGATAGCCTAATTAAGACTAAGCTAATGTAGCTCCTTTGGGTTTCAATAGGGCTAAGATAGCCATATTAAGACTTGTAGCCCCCTACTCTAGTTCTTTAGACTTTAATGAAGCTAATATTAAAGATTTAATATTTTGATTCAGTTAGTATAATCCCTGAGAATTATAATAAAGCTAAGATCACCTAATTAAGACCTCAATTCAGCTAATATAACTGCTTAGGAATGATGAAGCTGAGCCTCATAAAGGTTTTAATTCGGCTAATATTAGCTAAATATACAGCACAGCTTATAGTTCATGAATGTGAAGCAATTGATGATTTAATACTAATTTTATTATTTTTAGAGCCCCATGAATGCTTTAAAATGGTACTTAGTAAGGTTTGTGAACAGGAACAAGAGGAAAAAGTTTTTCTAAATTATTTAAATACATTTGTGAAACTTTTGCTTTATTATGAGACCAGATTTGATGATATTAATTTCAGTAGGAAGGACATTTTATGTTGGTAAGTAATAAGTATGGATTCTATTAGTTTTAGGAATTTTTAACCATTATTTTTTCAAAATTAAAGCTTAAAATTTACGTCTGCCAAACAGATCAAATGTTAATGAATGAACAATGGTCAGTTTTCTAAAATTTATTTTAATCTATTTTTAATGAATGTTTTCCTAAGAAATTAATTAAGTTATAAGAAAAAATATAAAAAATTTCTGTATTAAAGCAATAAGCTTTCAAGTAACTTAAAGATAGGCTAAATAGATGTCCTTTTTAACAAAAGAGTCTGATCAAAATGTTATGAGAATAGGATTAATCAGACAGTAAAAATAAATATATGTGGTACTGGCCCCAAAAAGTCTGCACCATATGTTAATTTATTTATTACAAAAAGCCTTCTTCTGTGTTTTTTGCAGGGGTTTTAGCTGGTTATGTGTGATCGACTTATGAGTTGTATGAACAATTTCTGATAATCTGATAATCAACATGGTTACCTCTACTTTTTTTTTTAAAGAAACTGGGTGATATGACATTAGGGGTTGTGCTCTAAAATGAATTTCTTCAAACTTAGATAATCAAACAAATAAGATGCCTTAGAAAAGGAAAACTGTTTTTTATAACTCGAGAATTTCGCAAAATACGGTGGGAATTCCATAGGGCCAATTATGATTTAAATTTTAAAATAAATAATTTAATCTTGTTGCCCAGCAACAAACATGTTCATATTTAAGATGAAGCTTGGTAAAAAAGCAATACCAGAAACCCTGGAACTTAATAAGTTTTTAGGTATTCGCATTTGAATGTTATTGATATTTAAGACCAAAACACTCTTATTCAATATCATACAGATTTTTAAGTATTTTTGGAGCGAGTTTTCTTGGTGGCTTTTTCACTTATCTACGCATCAATCCACGATCTGGTACAAGGACATCATCTGCCTCATCATTAGGGTCTGGTAGGGGTCACTGAGATCCCTTCCGATGTAAGATTCTTAAGTAGGTAACAAAACTAAATAAGATTTTTATGTTACTGTCTATCCATAATAACAAAGTGTGTAAATGTAAATGAAACAGCAAAGCAGACCCTGTTACCATGAGTCATCTGGGACTATGGCAGATATGGAATAAGTTTCTGGGGCAGAAATATAAAATTACAAAGAATATTGTTATATCTTGCTGTATTAAGAGTAACATACAGAGTGTTATACCTGTAGTCGAGCCTGTACAGGCATTTATAAATAAAAAAATATCCTAACTACTAATATTATATTATTAGAACAAATTGCACCTAATGAATAAAATAATCTGTTGTAAATTCAGAACCTTATTTCATTATTTTGGTTTAGGAAATTAGGTTTTTTTTTTTAATTTTTGTAACCTTTTCGTTTTTCACATCTGTACCTATCAACCTAATTATAAAATAAAGGTTAAATAAATAAAATTTGTTTTAGCTTAAGATTGACATTGGTGCATGAGTCTACTATTATTAGATCAGCAGGATTAAGATGTATACGTCATACTATTAAAGTGGAAAATGATATTACATGCCTAAATAAATTGTTAATACCATTTCTGATAAACAGGCAAGTACATAAATATTCTTCATATGGGATCTCTCATTGCTAAATTTAATTTTTCCTATGTGCCCATTGCAACCTGGTTTTTAAAATATTCTTATATAATTTTAGGTCTCTTGATTTGATTCAAAAAAACGATGTGGAACGTGTAGAGGCCATGAAACTTATAAGAAAGATTCTTACATTGGCTCCGGCTCAGTTTGACATTTCAATGGCGCGAGGGTTAATTTCCCTGGCCAATGAGGGAACTGAGAGTAAAGATCGGCTGTTAAGAATATGTTTGGCAACAGTGTCTGAGATTGGTAATTCATATCTATACCGGGTGTTCTTTTAAAAAGATACCACCCCCCCTTTATCCAAGTGTTAACCGAAACTTGGGAAGTTTTTAATACCCGCTTATTTAAATTAAATAATTATGATATAATTTATAATATCCGAGATTTCAATAAAAGTGACGGTATTATAGTGTATGTTAAAAATAAAAACAATTACTTTTTTGAAATTATCTCTTTGGAAAAAATAAGAGTGATTTTCTTAAAACTATACATTGGAAAAGAAAAGATTAATATTATAAGTATATACAGTGTGTGCCAAATGGAATAAATTCGATAAAAATACATGGGGGCGTGTCCGAAAAAACGCTCGGACACGTCGATTGGTATTTCTAGTTGCGCATTTTTCTTAATAAGAACTTTTTATTCAGGGTGTCATGTAACAGTGGTCAATACTTACTTTCTTATTTTAAATGCAACACCCTGTATATTATTCAATTTTTGGATTGTTCAGAAAATTTTAGACATTTCATGTGCAATATCCTATACCCTATACCTATCTTCAACTGTTTCGGATATATTAAGTGTTTTCAGATTTATTGCAAAAATTAACAACACACTAAAAAACTAATAAGTAATACTGTTTATTTCTTGATAATGTAAAAAACAAAAAAAGAAACGTTAATGTAGGAGATGTTGAAAATGCTCGGCGCGAACGTCTTGGCAACATCCTAATCTTAAATAGAAATTTCTTCTAAGGTTACTGAACATCTCAGGCGTGACCGATCTCGCAAGCGTTATTCTTCTTCTTAAGTCGGCTAAGTCAAGGGGTTTAGTTTTGTATACAATATTTTTGACATAACCCTATAAGAAGAATTCTAATGGCGTCAGATCAGGGGATAGTGCTGGCCATTCCATCGATCCACGCCTCGCTTTCCACCGATTTGGAAATACTCGGTTGAGGTACTACCGAACATTGATTTGGTAATGGGGCGGTGCTCCATCTTGCTGAAACCATATCATATTCACTGGAAGTTGTGGGTTTGCTGGATCAGGATATAAGTTTGTCAAAGTTGGCAAGACATTATTTTGGAGCAGTGCTAAATAATTATCGCCATTTAAATTGCCATTAATGAAAAAGGGACCTATGATATGATCTCCAACAATTCCTGCCCAAACATTAACCTTTTCAGGATATTGCGTATGTTCTTCTCTCATCCAGTGAGGATATTCCCTAGACCAACAGCGGCAATTCTGACGATTAGAATGACCGTGAAGTGTAAAGGTGCACTCATCGGAAAACAAAACATGTTCTAATTGGAACACATTGTTATCTAACATTGCCATCATTTGTTCACAAAAATACGCTCACCTATCAAAATCGTCTTCCATGAGCTCATGAGTAGGTATAGTTTTATAGGGATACACTTTATTTTCTTGTAATGTTCGAATAATCGATAAATGGCAAACATTGAACATTGGGGCTGTTTTCCGACCAGAAGTATGTGGGTTTTCCTGAAACTCAAGCATAATATCTAATTTGGTATCATCACTTATTGCATTGGCAGCTACTTTTTTTTTATCTGCTTTACATGTCCAAGCTGGCGCAACTGCTTTTCTATTTTACTAATTGTCCCTTGAGTTATAGGCGGCAAATTTGGAAATTTTTCATGAAATAAGCGAGCAACTTCCATTTGTGTCCGTGTTTTATCTTCATAACCAATCATCTGTAGAATTGTTATTTTGTGCATTTCCGTTAAATAAACCATTTTTCTGATATGCAGTTAACGAAATTCAAACGACTATAACACTGACAACTACTGTCATGCAGACAGACGGTCAGGCGTTTTAAACAAAACTATTTGTACCTTTTTTTTATTTCATATCAGTAAAAACATTTTAACATTAATTTTCAACATCTTCTACATTAATTTTTAGTGTGTTGTTAATTTTTGCAATAAATCTGAAAACACTTAATATTTCCGAAACAGTTGAAGATAGGTATAGGGTATAGGATATTGTACATGAAATCTGTCTAAAATTTTCTGAAGAATCTAAAAATTGAATAATATACAGGGTGTTGCATTTAAAATAAGAAAGTTATTATTGGCCACTGTTACATGATACACCCTGTATAAAAAGTTTCTATTGAAAAAAATTCGCAACTAGAAATACCAATCGACGTGTCCGAGTGTTTTTTCGGACACGCCCCCATGTATTTATTATCGAATTTATTCCATTTGGCTGATACACATTGTATAACCCCCCCCCCCCAACCCCCTCCCCAATAGATGTTTATTCTAGAGAATATTCTTTAGATCTAAAACTTGTCAATATTAGAAATATTTACGGTTATTGCTTTCAGTTAGGGAGTGCCATAACGAATTGAGTTGCTTCCAAAACGAGTTTGTCCATATTACATAAAGGATGTACTACAGTTGATTTAGTGTTTAACTTCTTAAAAGACAATAAAATGTTTGCTTTCTTAGGCATCGCAGCAAGTTTGTTCACCCACTACAATCCAGTGGCATTGCCCCCTTATTTTGTTTTAAAATAATTTTAAACCACAAAACTATGTACAGAATGTTCAAAAAGTAGATACGTTACAAATATAGTAATATTTTTTAGGGCTGCTCAATCCCACCCTGTTTATAGACGCAGGGGGTGTGGCAGCAATAACCCGCAACCTAATAGACTGCCAGATACCGAAAATAGCCGAGTCGCTATGCGGAATCCTCCTTTTGCTCATCGATCGTCCGGAAACTCGAAATAAGGCCGCCGTTGACCTCCACAGCATCGCAGCACCGTTTTGCGATTTTCACTACAAGCATGGTTGGAAGGACAAAACTAGGTCAGGATTGGAAATGTAAAGTCACCTTTTGCTTTCTATGTAGCGTGGTTGAGGTGAATGGTCTTGGTGGAAAATTAGATATTTTTCTACAATTATTTAATTATTTATCTTTTTTCTATTCATTAATCTTATCCATTATTATGCTAGTGTAGTAATGAGCACATTACCTTACGGAGTTATAACCCATTAAGACAAGATTTTAAGTCCAAATATCAAATAGTTGTAGAAAAAGTTTTGTTATGAACTAGCGTGTCATGTCTATACTTATTCAAATGAATTACTTCATCCTTAAGAGTAATAGTTATAACATTACATGCTTGTTAAATAACACTATTAATGTACGAGTTAGTTATACGTTTTTAAGCTTGACCATGACATATTGTGATGATACATTTTTGATGTGGATATTTCAATTTATTTGGTTGCGCATACTTGAGTTGTTTCTTCTTCTTTTATTTCCAGCCTGTTTTCATCCACTCCTGAATATAGGCCTCGTCCAAATAATCTTTCCACATCTTTTAGTTTGGATTCAATTCCTTCTTGTAATATTTTCGATATCCCGTCATGATTTCTGAGGCCTTCCCCTTTGATCTCTTGCACGTTAAACTAATGTTGTTTTTGGTCCATTCTTTGGTCTTGCCCTTGCTAAATGACCAGTCCATCGTCATTTAAGTTGTGCCACTACCTCCAGAATATTGGTCACTGCAGTTTACGAATCTCCTCATTACAAATTTTGTCCCAAAGCCTTGTTTCACAGTGAGAGTACTTTTATGACAGTTACCTCGATAGTTCTGTTATGAAAGTGTGATGTCTACATGGTGTTTACATTATTGTGACACTAGCTTTCTAGTAATATGGCTGACAATGAGCTATTTGCAGCATATATGGGTAAGACCCAAGTAGAAATTAACTTCTGAAAAACTAATAAGGGAATTTGCCTTAGAGGGTCCAAGGAGTTTTAGATTGCTAAAAGCTGCTCAGGAGTGGCATTCTTCTTGAAATCTCTAAAGTCTGATTCTCTTGAACCTGATCCAACCTAAATATCCTCCAAACTCATGGCTTTGGCTTTGGCTTTTGTTAGGTTAATCTTCAGTGGGATTTGTCTTGATATAGTTCTTGAAGCATGATGTTAAGCTCTTCTGCTGTGCTGCGGATGGCAACAACATCTTCAATAAGTTTTTACAAGTTATGCTCGGGTGAAGAGTTTCGAAGAGGTTGTGTCTGTTTTGATTGGGATATCATTGCTGTTTAAAGCCTCATCTATTTTTACATGTACTTCAGTCGTTTATTAATAGAGAAATCATTTAATAAGGGTCACTAAACGCATAAACAATATTGCAATCATTTATGTGTAAGCAACGAATTTTGGATATATTTGATTTAACAAAAAAACATTTAAGTGTAGTTGTATTAAGAAAAATATAAACATATAACTTACTTGTTGGAAATGAAATAGTAATATAAAAAGTGCATCTGTGTGTTTCTTTAAAAATTTCATACATTTATATTTAGCCAATTAGAAGTCTTCCTTTTGTTTACGTTACCTATACCAACGGGGCAATTATCGGAAATTTTTCATATTGCTACAAATTAACATTTTAAATGTCAAAATAATGACATGAAAGTTAAAATTAGTATACCTATACAGGGTGTTATTTAATACGTGTCCGATATTTTACAGAACGATTCCTTAGTATATTTGTATCTATAAGGTGAAAAGTTCATATAAGCATTTCTTTCCTTAAAAATGTAATACAAGCACGTATAAAAAAGTTATGACTCCTCAAACGAGTAAAAAGACACGTGGGTGGTGCCCTCTACAAGTGGGAGCCATACTAACATCAAATTCAAATTTCGAATATCAAAAAACCCCTAGATACCAATTTTCGTCCAAATATAGGCATTATTTTATTTACGAGAAACAAAAATAAAAATAAATTTTTAACACCCTGTATCTCAAATATGAAGGGCTTGCGGACCCATGCTTATATGAACTTTTCACCTTATAAATAACTGAGGAATCGTCCTGTAAAATATCGGACACTTATTAAATAACACCCTGTATACATGGAATTAATTAAATTGGAATTTTCTTACCGAATATCCCTCGAGCTTAAATTGTTAATAGGGAATGTTTCTTCGGTAACGAGTATTTTGAAAATTGTCCCTCGCCTTCGGCACTGGATAATTTTGAAAATATTGGTTATCTCGAAGAAATTTCCAGTAATAATTTAAGCACTAGGGATATTATAGGTGAAAAAATTGTTATATATCCAATAAATGTTCCATTACATATAGATTCTGTTACTTTTACCAATGGTAATATACAAAATCTCAATAAACTAAGAACTTTCTTGATTTTTCACGCATGCACATTGTACGAAATTCCCCTTACTAGACAAGGACATTTCGGCTTCACTATATTTACATTGGTTAAATGGGCAAGGCGCCATATATTACTAATACAATATGATATCGTAATGATAAAAAAATACTCCTTTTACAAAAATCATGACGGTTTGCTTGCTTCCTGCTTTGGTTTTTCATTTTAAGTCACATTTTCCATGCAAGCTGTTGTGTATGAAAGGTTTTAAACAAGCTTATGCAATTAAAAATAAATTAGAATAGTAAGTTACTAAACCATTGAAAACTGTATTGTTTTCTTAAGTTATCAACAAGGTATCAACATTTACAACTAAACTATCCTAAAATAACCCTAAGCTTTCAATTTGGCTACTCAGATGTTGTTACCCACGTCATACCAATAGCCAATCAAAAATCTGTGTAGGGAGTTGACAGCTCGTTATGATCATCAGGGATTACCCGATTACGGTTGAATCTTGGTTAATTTTAACTTTTTCCTGCGTCAGCGATATTTGTTTTGGTGTATTTGTCTTCAAAGTTTGGTTAAAATTTTGAAATATCCGTTTGCTGCAGAGTTTTAAGTGTGTTTGTTTGTATTTTTGGTGAGTTTATGCTACAAATTCGATTTTACGAATAGGTGCGACTATCTGGCATTTTATTTGACATAGTTCAAGTTTGTATTGACTCAGTTACGTCCGTATCACGCGTTTCCGTTCAGATGACGCCAATTTTACCTATACGTAATAGCTAATCTGGTTCGTCTACGAAGAGCGCCTGTTGCTCTCGTAATTGCTTCATGTCTCTTCTTTTATATTGACTGCAGTATTTCTAATGCGTCGAATTAGTGTCCACTTTTACTTTATACACTTTATTTTTAAACCAGTCCCATAAACAATAATCTAGTGCTGTGAGGTCTGGAGATCCTGGAGGCCAATTAATAGGACTACCGTGACCAATCCAACGCCCTGGAAATCTTTTGTTCAAATATTGCTTCACCTGACCAGCGAAATATGCAGTAGCTCCATCGTGCTGATAGTACATTTGCATTGTGATATTTACAGGAATATCCTCTAGTAGTCCTTGTAATTTATTTTGTAAAAATTTGAAGTAATGGTCTCTTGTGAGGCGATTCTCCAAAATGAAACGGCCAATTAAATACCTATCGAGCATACCACACCACACGTTTGCCGAAAACTTATGTTGAAAATTACTTTCGAGTGTTGCGTGGGGATTTTCGATTGACCATACATGAGAGTTACGAGTATTATTAATACCGTCACTGGAGATTGTTGCTTCATCCGTAAAAAGTATACGCGATACAACACGATGATTATTATTTATCCACCGACAAAATTCCATACGTTTAACATAAT
Organism: Polydrusus tereticollis; assembly: GCA_963920685.1. Lineage (NCBI taxonomy): Eukaryota > Metazoa > Arthropoda > Insecta > Coleoptera > Curculionidae > Polydrusus > Polydrusus tereticollis. The sequence goes on from OY987328.1 coordinate 144,253,698, forward strand.
CGATCTTTTACCATAAAATATATGTGTACTTTACTGATTAACATAATATCACAAGTGTAGTAAAGTCTTTGATTTAATAATTTGTTCAGGATAGTTACAGTTACATGCTATGTCAATAATAGAGTTATATTATATCTTTCAGAAGGGATGAACGTGAACTGCGATTGAACTGCAGCCGACTCGCTCTATTGACCATATTAAGAAGCTGGCCGGGAGTTTTGCATTTTTGTAGTCCGAAAGATAACGGTGGGTTCAAGGCTATCGTGGACGTACTGTATTTGAATCAGCGAGAAGTTAGAGTAAGTCTGAGGAAAAATAATTCAGGAAAAATCCTTCAGTCCCTTAACTTTTCTAGAAAGCAGTCCTGGATCTGCTCTACGACCTTCTGGGTCTTCAACAGCCCGAGTGGTCGGACGAATTGTCGGTTGCACTTAGCGCAATCGACCCCTGCGAACCCCAATCTTCCTGGCGATTGAAGGAGGGTTTCGTAGCAGCCGAAGGAAGAGCTGTATTGCCGCATCTTGCCAAAACGACTCCGTCGCCTACCGAAATGCATTTAGCTCTTTTATTGCAGTGTTTTTTGGAATGCGGGCTGTTGGGAGCTTTAACGGAAGTTATCACAACCAGTGATACCTTTATTAGTGTTAGAGCCACTGTACTTTTGAGTAAGTTACCCGTTCCTTCGCCCTACATCGACAATAGGTTTTTATTTCGTTCTGCAGGTGAACTTTTAAGACTTATTCAACTTTTACTGCCACCTGGATGTTGTAACTTGTCCCCATCCTTGCCAACTTTACTCGATTATGCAACCAGAAGTAAGCCTCAAGCAATGGCTGCCATAACAGCATTGCAACAACTTCACAAGTAAGACATTTTTGTAAAAAGTAAAAATCGAAAATTTTGCAATTTTCTTCTTTTTTTATAGATTGATGAAGAAAAGACCTGCATCGTACAGTCTTCATTTAGATTATATTATAAGGAATAGTTCAAATAAACGAGTGAAGCAAAAACAACAAAGGAGTACAAGACATAAAGGACTCAAGTCTAAAATAAGTCAAGTAAAGGTAAGTTTTACATTTCCTTCCTCCTGATGATCATGTGCAAAAGATAATAAAATAATGTTTGTTAAAAGGCTGTTCTGAAAGACGGAGACGATATAGTCAAAGAAACTGGAGTATTGTCAACCAATGAGGCATTAAAATGGAATTGGAGTCTGGTTAAAATGATTTTGAAGGTGAGTTAACACCTACATTATGGATTTCATCTAAAGATACGTGCAGAGTCGTTATTACAAGGACTAAATATCGATTTTTAGGGTGAAAAAAGCCAAAAACTGGATTTGACTGACTCCTCGCACAAGCTTTTTGTCAAACGCTTGTTGGAATTTTTCACTCCCTCTCAAAATAAATATTCTCACATGGACTTGGGCACCACGCCGGCCGATTCTCTGGACCTAATCACCAGCGGAATCGAGCTGGTAAATTATTTGGTTGACGTAAGGGAACCCGAATTTCAGGTATGTTGGTAATAAATGTCAATTTTTTATTTATGAAATTTATTGTTTTTGTTATTACTTTATTAATATTTGATTGACTTAGTTTACTCAGAATCGTACAAGGGTAAAAGAAAATGACGTTAAATCTGTCACGATAGAACCCTTTATAACTAAAGAATTTGAATAATATAATGATTTTAATGTGTTGTAATATGTTACTTTTTCTTTAGAGATTCTGAGTGATTTTAATGTGTAATTTTTAAGTTTTTTTACAGACTTTTAGTTTTTGTAAATTCATAAGAACTTTTAGTTTATTGTCAACGGTGCCCAATTCGAACATTTACTTTAGATAAATATTTTCACATTTTTAATAATTTTTAAGACAATTTTTCTTCAAAATTTCCTTACGTAACTACTACCCTTAATTACCTTGCGGTATGTAAAAAAATGTGCTCTTTCTATACTACGATCCCAAAATAATTGGCAAAACTATTCTTATCACCATTGACGGTGTGCGGAGAAAATAATTAAAATCGATTCACACACTTTTAAATTAAATAAAAGCATTCAAAACCGCTTGAGAAGATTGTGCATTAATAAGTCGTTATATGTTGCCAGGTTTTAAAATATTTCATTTAAATTCTCATAAAATATACCAAAATCAGCATGTCATTAAGGGCCTTTACACCCTACGGTACGGTAAGAAAAACCCATGTCTAAAGGCGCTCGCACGCTTTCTTATCACCTCTAACCAACGTTCAGTGTCGTAGACAAGTTTCAATCAAGAGGATATTAGCAATTCAGTTTTATTATTTTGGTGGTTATTCAAAACAGCAAATATTATAATGCAGGCGAGTTCTTCAAGTGATAGTAACCAACAAGTTACGAAACGACGTCATTTAAAACCTGGGGAGTGGGGAGCGTACAATTGTAAAAAATGTGTATGAGGGAATTCTAAGTACACACAGTGGAATATCATTCACTGATGCAGCAGAACTTTGTGCCACATTGACTAAGACATCTTGCCGTACTGTTTATAGAACTATCAAGGACAATAGGAATACTAAAGTGTCCGATTAGAAGGAAACAAAAGGACGGAAAAAGATTTTTATTGATCAGTAAACAAAGTTAGCCATTCGTCGGAAAGTGCACGTAACGCCTTTATCAATGGACTGTCCACATCGGGAGTGATTCTGGTTTTCTTGAAGGTGGGTTAAACGTGTTTGAATCTCGTAAAACCGGTGATTATCATGACTGTTTGCTGTACTACTCGGGAGTGTTTGAAGATTGGTTTAAATCCATCTTACCGCGTATTGAACGTGGGTCGGTAATCGTGATGGATAATGCACCATATCGCAGCCGTCGGGTGGAAGCTTTGCCAACTTCTGCGTGGCGAAAAGGAAGGATTGTTGACTGGCTCGAAGAAAAAAATATTGCATTTGGCGAAAAAATGATAAAAGTGCAGTTGCTCGATATTGCAAGATTTCACAAAAAAAAAATATACGAAATATGTAGTGGATGAAATGGCTCGTGAAAGAGGTGTTTCAATATTACGTTTACCGCCTTACCATTGTGAACTAAATCCAATCGAGCTTATATGGGCACAGATAAAAGGCGAAGTGACGCGTGAAAATAAAACTTTTAAATTAAAAGATGTTAAAGAACTGTTAAAAATGGCAATAGCGAATGTACAAGCAGCAGATTGGCATAAGTGCGTATTACATGTCCAGGGCGTAGAAAAAAAAAAATGTAGGACTTAGATGTACGCGTTGAAGTCATGGTAGAACCTATTATTATAAATCCTGCAGGTGACAGCAGTAGCGGCAGTAACGAAATGTTTTCTTCGTCAGATAGTGAATAATCGCTGTAATGGTAATAATGAATTTAAAATTGTAACGTATTGTCATTATAACACTTTTTAATGTCGGAGTGGAATATAATTTGTCAAATTATTATCAGTTTGTGTTCATTAGGTAACAATAGGAAATTTATAAACATTTATAATTTAGGTTTAGGTTTTACCTTAATCCACTATTATATGTTTCTATTATTATGTAGTATATTAAAAACATTATATAAATAACATATACCGTTGCTCTATTATTCTTTTTGGATTTGCGTAATTTAGTTTCTCTAATTACTTCATTAGATCACCAAAGGATCTTCACCACCCCACCTTAAACATTGACTTTCACTAAAGACTACAAAAACTTACAATTTTCCGGTTAATATAGCTGAACATAGGTACAACTTTAGGAGGGCAAATTTCCCACTACTCTATGACCAGTGGCGGCTCGTACATGAAGGGCTCTGGGGCGCCGCCCTCCCTGCTTCAAACTGAATCCAAAAATACTTTACTTAAAAAACCCATAACGCAATGTAAGCAACCAATTAAAATAATTTAAACCAAATGTAGCGATATTCCAACGAGCAAATTATAACGAATTAGCATTTTCTATTTGCCTGGGCAAGATATCTAGACCTATCTATTCAGCCGGACGGCCGATTATTCGCCCGACTATCCAACGCGAATACTAAGTCGGTTGCCATGACTACGGAGGCGTGACGTCACCTACATATCGCAGTTCGAGTGGCTCGGATGGACTCCCAAATTTTCCGCCCGACAGCTGTTCATTCGGCATTCCGTCATTCGCGTTTTGTTTCGAGGCGATCTGTCGATTTGTTTTGACTTGATTATTTATGTTGTCGTTTGTCGTTTAATAAATTAAAATTTTAAAATGAAAGTCAGTGAGTTGCAGCAGCTTGTGTTTAGCTCTCTGAGCTAAAGTGAAAAACTTGATTTAAAAAATAATGCAAGTCCGACATCTGTGTTAAACATTAAGCAAGAACAAACAGGGTGTTAAAACTGTAAAAGTCGACCAGGTTTTACGCGGAAATTTGACAAAAACGTGAAATTGAGAAGTTTACCGCGGACGAAGAAAGAAGAATGGAAATTAATAATAAAAAGAGTAAAAAGATACGGAGATTTTTCTGGCAATTTTACTTTTAGTTTTATTGACAAAACATGGAAATTTTTTTATTTTACAACAAATCGACAAATTTGCTCTTGACGAGTTTTTTTTACCTAGCTAATTTACTACTTTTCATCTCAGGCGTTTGACCTTGAAATGTGCAAAAATTTTCGCCTGCGGCGCTTTTTTTTTGCCCCTGCGCCCCCCTTGGCTCCAAACTCACGAGCCGCCACTGTCTATGACAGTATCTTGCGCGCTGACTGGTCGGATCTCTTAAACTCCCTAGACGTGAACGAGATGTGTTCAAGTTTTTACAATACCCTTTACAAAATCTTTGATCTCCATGTTCTTAAATCTATCATACGCAAAAGAAAGTTCCCAGTTTGGTTCACATCACATAATAAAAATTACAAAACGCAAACATAGAATTTTCAAAAAGCTAAAGCGAACACAATCCCAATACCTTAGGGATCAGTACAATTTCTTACGCCCAGAAGTAAAGAGGATGACCAACACAGCATATAAAAACTATATCCGCAAAGTCGAAAGCTCTATAACAAATGGCCCGAACATTTTCTGGTCATATATACGTTCCAAAAACGCCTCTACATCTACCCCTGAAATAATAACATGCAATGATACACAGTACTCTGAGCCCCAAGACATAGTAAATGCTTACGCAAATTTCTTTGGCAGTGTATATAATATTCCAAAAAACACAGCTCCTTCTGACATAAATATCAATCAAAATTTATACATTGCCCTGGAGGGCCTCTCGGATGAAATAATTCTAAAATCAATAAAAAAGCTACAAAATAAAAGTACTCAAGGTCCAGACAAAGTACCATGTTTTCTCGTCAAGGACTGTGCTCTTGCTCTACTGAGGCCCTTATCTTATATTTTTAATTTATCACTTAAATCAAAAACCTTTCCCAGTGCTTGGAAAGAGGCAAGAATAACACCCATATTCAAAAAAGGAAATTTACACGACATCACAAACTATCGTCCCATTTCTATTCTGTCAGCCTTCGCGAAGGTGTTTGAGAAGTCGGTATACGAGTGCGTTTTTGACCAGGTTAGACAACTTGTCTCACCTTACCAACACGGCTTCTTCAATGGACGCAGCACAGTCAGTAATCTCGCCTGCCTCACCCAGTATGTCGGTTGGGCACTGGATAACCGCCTGCAAGTAGATGTGCTGTATACTGATTTTCAAAGGCCTTCGATAAAGTGGACCACTCGATATTTTTAAAGAAAATAGATGCTATGGGCTTCAGCGACAACCTTGTTGCCTTTTTCGGCTCTTACCTGAAAGATCGGACACAGTACGTGGAGCTACGTGGCCATCGCTCACCTAAATTCTGTGCCTCAAGCGGAACGCCTAAAGGCAGTAACCTTGCACCACTTATTTTTTTACTGTTTATAAATGATATAAACAAAAATATCTCGAGTCAAGTGTTGATGTTTGCTGACAACCTTAAAATATTTAGAGTGATTCATGGTGTTGAGGACTGACATGCGCTCCAGCAGGATTTAACGGCTATCGAACACTGGTGCCTTGAAAACAACTTGCCGCTGAAAATTAATAAATGCCATTACATGACCTTCTCAAACAAAGTAAATAATACAACCTTAAATTATGAACTAGGTGGTTCTCCAATTGTGAAACGTTCTTCAATAAAGGATCTTGGCGTTACTTACGACCCAAAACTTTCATTTGCCACCCACATTGACCAGACTTGTACTAATGCTATAAAAGTACTACGTTTCATAATTAGAAATTGCAGGGAGTTTCAAAATCTACAAGTGCTTAAAACTCTATTCTTTACCTATACTAGATCCAAACTGGAATACGGCTCCCTTATTTGGCACCCTATATACGACCGGTATATTATCCAACTCGAAAATGTCCAAAGGAAGTTTGTGAAATTTTTAGCGTTTAAGAGTGATGGAGTTTTCCCTCCTAGGGGTACCGAGCAACGTATACTGTTACAAAGATTTCAGCTACCATCTTTAATAAACCGCAGAAATTACCTACTAACCGTGTTTCTACTCAAAATACTCAAATCTCAAATTGATTGTCCAGACTTACTGGCGCAAATAAATTTTTATATCCCGCCTCGTCCTACTAGGTCCCCTCCTGTTTTTTTCCTCCCCATCCCCACAACAAATTTTTTAAATAAAACGCCGATATATAGGGCTATGAGTTTATTCAATAACACCTGCCGTAACATTGATGTTCATGAACTATCAACAGCTCAGCTAACGAAAATACTTAAACGAAACCTCTTATCCAGTAATGAGTGATTCAAGATATTATATTTAAATTATCATAACATTTTTATACCCACATTGTGTATTATGTATTATGTATTACGTATTATGTATTGTTAACTATTGGTAATACTGTCACATTGTCTTGTAAATTGATACCATGTATCTGTTAGACAATTAAAGATTATTATTATTATTATTATTATTATTATTAAATGTAAAAGCTTAATTTATTTTTCAGTTTAATTTATAATACTATATTTATTATAGTAAATGTAAATGTATTATAATAATAAACAAAAAATTCATATATTTTTTGAATTATTATTGTTTAAAATGACACGCCTCTGGAATTGGCATTCCCTTTACGTCTTGCACATCCCGGTAAATATGAGTCACTGCCAAATATTTTGGTACCGGAGTTAAATTCTGCAATAAAAATTGGGGTTTCCATTTAAAAAGAAAAAGAAGACGTCATATCTCTTTTTTGATATACCCTGTATATTTCGCTGCAACGTTAAAAAACTCTAAACTGAAAATATAAATCGACGGGTTCGAACGGTCTTTTTTACAAGCTCCCCTCTTAATTGTTATTGAATTTATTCGCTACTCTACGAATGCACTGTATACGTACTTTACTTGTTTTTTTCGTTTCATTTCACATCCTACTAGTAATCTTATGTATTTTTCTAGCTCTCTATTTCTCTATCGTATCTATCTATTTATCTATATCAGTCTGTAAACTATTTTTTTCCAGTGTATGGTACTGGATCTTTTCAAAGATATTCAAGCTCAAATACAAGCCATTACAACAAGCCGAAGTGTCCACGATTGTCTGTTTAGTCCGTCACATATGGTCAACACGCATTGTCAGAGTTATTTCCTGTTTATTGGGCAGTTTGCTCGGAGTGAGGCAGGCATGTGGATGTTAAAAAGCATCGAAATGTTTACTCTGTAAGTATAAAACCGTACAAACAGGGTTCCCTTTTTTAAGGCAATGGTTGTTCATAAATATTTATTCTCTGTTTTAGTTTACAACAGTTGGCAACAACAACTCGTCACGACTCTTATCTAAAACTGATAATCTCATCTTTGGATTATGGTTCATCGGGCCCTGCCAGAGAAATTCTGGAAGCAGTGCTCACTTGCGAGGTGGAAAGTTCGAGGCTCTATGCCACCCAGTTCCTATTAGTGCTGCTGAGGGCGGGAAGTTCTAATTTTGCTGGGTGGGCTGTTAAGCTTTTGATTAGACAGTTAGATGATTTATCCAGGTAAGTGACGGTTGACGTCATAATTTTGGTGTGTGTGTGATTTAATGGCACTGGTTAAAACCAAATGTCCTTCTGTTTATCGTTCCATCCATTAATTATTATTATTATTAGCATCATTTTATACTACTATGTAGTCATTTAACGCTACGCGAAGTTTACTTGGTGTGTCCTTTTACAGTAAATGCATTTTTTTAAACTTATCTAAGAACAATTTCTTTTTCGATTTTTTTCCGTTTTTTTAATTTTTATATTTATGCTAATCGGGTAGTCCTATGCCTCTATTATGTACTGATATAGGATATTGTTAATACTGATACCATTTTGGGAATAATTTTGGTTGTTGACCGATTGTAATTAATTTGATAGGAAAGTTAGTCTATCTGCTCTATCTACGCTTCATGAGGCATGTGAACTTCCTGATTGTCTCGAGGCATTGACGGATTTAACTCCAAATTTGACTAGATTAGGTGAAAAGGGTGAACTACTTGCTGTGCGACTTCTTTCCACGGAAAAAGGATTTAAGAAACTTGGCAAAGACAAGGTATTTAATCGCGTTATTTATATTTTAACGCATCTTCAATGTTAATTTATTCTTACAGTTGCCGGACGTAATCTCTAAATGGGACACCAATATGAATTATAGATATGTCAAATTGGTAGAGGGTGATATATCCGACTTTTTAACTTTGCATCAGAAGAACGAAGATGGAAAGTATGACAGAAGGGTGTCAAGTGCTTCTACGAGTAGAAGTATTAACAGGTACACAAGGAATCACTGCTGTATTATAACCATATATTTATAGCATTCTTTTAACCTTAATTCAGGTTTTATACTAGTTCTTTTTTAGGTTCTGGGTTTGACATATAACATGACTAGACATGGCATGCCCATCTAGGCTTAATTACTTTTTCTCATTACAGGAAGGACGTTTTTTTACCACCTCATCTGTATGGCCAGCTTAATCAATATGCAGAAGGGTTTCAAATGCTAATAGCTACTGGTACCATTACCAGTATGGTAGAGGTATGTTACCTCAACAGTGTAGAAATATGAACAAGTTGATTATCACTATCACACTCTTTTATTTCAGATAATCCAAAAGGGAAATTGTGTCTCTGACGATCAAATTCTAAGACTGAAAGCAGCCCTGTGGGCAATAGGGCACTTGAGCACATCGAACAGGGGATTCACCTATATAAATTCGTTCGGATTCGTCGGGAGCATGATTCAATTGGCCACGCACTGTCCGGTGTATGCTGTGCGGAGCAGCGCCTACTACGCTTTGGGACTAGTGGCGACCACATCTGTAGGGGCAGATGAACTCTGTCTGAACGGATGGTTGGCTACCAGACATAATAGGTAAGCGCGGGAATGTCACAACCTTTAGATTTCCGTTTGTTCATTGTTCCAACAATGGTATCCTTGAAAAGTATCTAGTAGTTTGTATTAACAGGGCATTGATAAAATTCGCCAGCATAATACAAGAAGCAAACATAATTTTAATATCCCTTGTTCAAGGCCACATATTGGCCAACAAAACCCTATAGTCTATAATGCGGCCTTCACCTATCATGAATGTTTCAAGGAATCAGATCAGGCATTTTTGAAAACCAAAATAAAATCGATACTTATTGATACATGTTACAATGTAGATTTTTTACATAGAATACTGACCTGACCTCTTGGGCACACATTTTAAACAATTGACTGAAATATATCTTTTATATTGTGTCTGTTGTAAAATTGTAGATTGTGTGATTCTTTTGTTGATCGATTTTATATCGCAAATTCTTAAAATATTGTTTGTAATGTTTCATACATTTGTATGTATAATATTTGTGATGTTAAAATACGAAATATACTTTATCTTTAAGCCTGGTGATCCCTGCAGGTTAGTTAGGCTATTTATCTATCCTCGAAAAAAATTGAAGTAAAAGCGTCATTGTATCCCTTTCATAATTCACATACTTGTACCATTACATATCCCTAACTCTCCTTCAGCAAAAAATTCGATTATCTTCTACAACGGCAGGAAACTTTTTAAGTCTCTACCAGGAGATCTCAGACCAATTGATTGTATCAGAATCATTATATGGGTGGGATTATATGATTCAAATCTACGCATACCTACAAAACTCGCTCCGCTCCTGTTCAATCTCTACGTATCTGATCTACCTAAAACCCGATCTAAGAAATTCAACTATGCTGATGACATGGCTCTTGGGTTTAGACACAAAAACCTACAAATAGCAGAGAACGTCCTGAACGAAGACCTAAAGGCCATGAACAAATTCTTCACTGAATGGAGACTCAAACCTAGTGTAACCAAAACCGAAACATCGTGCTTTCACTTAAATAATAAAATGGCGAATACAGAACTGCATGTCGTATTTAACGGCACCCGACTAAAGCACAATAAGCACCCCAAGTACCTGGGAGTTACTTTAGATCGCACACTATCATTCAAAAAACACTTAACAAATGTAGCTGCTAAATTAAGAACGAGAAACAACATAATCTCCAAATTAAGCGGCACGAGTTGGGGAGCCTCAGCCGAAACGCTCCGCTGTTCCTCTCTGAGCCTTGTGTTCTCCACAGCCGAGTACTGTGCACCTGTCTGGCTAAACAGCCCACATTCAAAATTGGTAGATGTCCAACTCAACAACACCCTACGAACAATTAGCGGCACTATTAAACCCACACCTACATACTGGTTACCGGCTCTATGCAATATACCGCCAGCCTACCTACGACGCTCAGACGCTCTGTGCAGGGAATATAGAAAGATCCTAAGCAACCCACATCTTCAAATCCATGAAGATATCGATCAACTTGGTCACAGGCTTCGTTCCAGAAAACCTCCAATCCAAACAGCTGCACTTCTTACCGCAAAAAACTTTAAACTAGAAGAAGAGTGGACACAATTCTGGCAAAATAGTGTGCCCCCTGATATCTATAACAATCTTCATATAAGCGAATCAGTTCCTGGATCCTCACTCCCTAGAAAAACATGGTGTTACCTAAACCGCATCCGTACCGAAACTGGCATATGTTTGGACTCTTTATACAAATGGGGAAAAACCCAAAGCAACGCTTGCGATTGTGGCGAACGACAAACCATCCATCACCTGGCCTATGACTGTATAAACCGGCAGAGTCACTGCTCGACCAGAGATTTCTTGGGGGCCACTCCATCGGCTGTCACCTGGATCGAAAACTTAGACATTAAGATTTGAGATTGTTATTCTTTTGTTTGACATAATTAAGTAGATTAAGATACATGTGTTGCCATACGATAAATAAATAAAAAATATCGGACAAACACTAATGATAATTCAGAATTGTCTAAGATTTATCTCTTACTACGCACCTAAAATGTTCAACATGCTACCAAATAACAGTAAGGATATAATAATTAAAAATAAAGACTATGGAAAAAAAATAAAGTGCTTCACTCTTCAAAATACAGACATTTCATAACAGTATTTTCTGAATAATATTGTTATGGCACTTATTTTCGTAATTTTCTGTAATTTAAGTTTAGTGCTATATTAGTTTTAGGTGCTTTGTCAAAAGAAAACTTTACTTTAACCACAATTTTACATACATTTATTAAAGCTTTTCCAATTACAATTATTAAAAGAAAAAAAAATAATAGAAAATGTTGGATTTAAAAAGATATAAAAATAAGTTCTAAGAATTTACGTTCACTTCATTATATTAAAAAAAAAAATTCCATCAAACAATTCATTCATTTCATATTTTAATATTTATAAAAACATTTATAGAAAACTAATTAAAAAAGCCAAGGAAAATTATTTTGAAAATCGTATTAGTAAATCATTAAATCTACGAAAAGAATGTTGGCAAATTATTAATGATTTGAGAGGGAAAAACAACATAATACCTATAAATACTTCATTATCTTCTGACGAGCTGAACGATTTTTGCTGTTCGATTGCTTTAAATCTTTATGAAAATATTCATCCATGCATTGATCCACTTTCGTACATGAAGAATTTTAAAATTAAGGATACATTTTTTTTTAGTCCAACCGATCGCGATGTTCAAAAAATAAAATATCATTTTGGAGATAAAAAATGAAAGTTCTGCTGGATGGGATAATTTATCTATAAAAAATTTTTCACAACTATCTATTCCTGCTTTAGAAGCTTTAGCGAAGGCAATAAATTTTTCTTTTGAAAATGGAATATTTCCGCAATGCCTTAATCAGCTTTTATTATTCCAATTCATAAAGGAGGTGATTGTGAATTTGCTTCTAATTTTCGACCAATTTCTTTACTTCCAATGCTTTCTAAAATTATTGAAAAACTTGTTAAAAATAAAATGATTTCTTGTTTAAATAAAAACAATATTTTAAATACAAACCAATTTGCATTTCAAAAAAATAAAAATACTAGTGATGCTATTTTTCATTTCTTGAACATCTTTATTTTAAATTAAATGAAGGAGATTTTGCTGCAGCAATATTTTGGGATATTTCTAAAGCTTTTGATTGTGTTTACCATGATATATTATTAAAGAAGCTTGAGCTTTATGGCTTTAGAGTGATATCATTTAAATAGTTTAAATTATATTTATCTGAAAGATCTCAAGTAGTATAGTTGGAGTCAAGCAAATATTTGACGCGTGACACTTCCATCTTGTCATATTTGTCCAATACTAGGGTATTTCGATTTCACCAACTTTATTACAGCTGATACTTAGTCAGGGCCGGACTGACGAATATTGTTATTTATAAACCTTTGCAGAAAATGATTGCTGGGAAGTTGGTCTAAGAATATGAATTATAATATAAATAAATTTGTTTTGATAAATTCTGTGAATTGTAATGGTGGGATTCAGGATTGACCATTAATATCACACGTCTTAACAAAAGCAATCTTAGTAGTGTATAACGATTAAATTAATAAATAAAATGCGGATCTGCAGCCCATATGATTTGACCAAATCGAGGAGAAGGTAACTCGGTTTATTGTATATCTCTTTTTAGTCATATAAAAGGATAAAGATACAAATACTTCGAGTGGGTGGTAATTATTATAATATAAATTAGCCATTAGTAACTTTTATATTATGAGCGGCCTGCCGTATTTGACACCCATGACAATATGGAAGTGTCACGCGTCAAATATTTGCTTGACCCCAACTATATTGTTAAATGGTAAGAAATCAAAAAGTAATAAAATTGATTGTGGAGTACCTCAAGGTTCAGTTCTGGGTCCATTACTATTTTTAATATATATAAATGACCTTGCTTCAATTTTTATAAATGGTAAATTTACCATATTTGCTGATGATACAACAATACTTTGGCATAGTAAATATTGTATTGAATTAATTAAAATAATTAATGAAGATTTAATAAATGTTAAAAAGTGGTGTGACTCTAATCTACTCTCATTTAATATCACTAAAACAAATATATTAACTTTTAAATGTTCACTTAATAATATAATTTTTGACAATCTCATAATTAACCCCAAATTTATAAAATTTTTAGGAATCTATATTACTCAAAATCTTTCTTTTAATGAACATATCAAAAAGTTATGTAGAAAATTAGCTTCAGGATGTTATGCCCTGAGACTACTTTCTCATGAAATTGATATGGCGGTTCCTCGAAATATTTATTTTGCTTTAATAGAATCTCTTTTGAGATATGGAATTTGTTTCTGGGGAAATTTAAGCCAATATCTTCTAAATTCAATTTTTATTTTACAAAAAAGAGCTATCAGATATTTGTGCAAAGCTAGATCTAGAGATTCTTGTCTTTATCTCTCAAAAAATTTTAACACTAACTTTACTGTTTACCTATTCCTTCTGCAAGTCTTGTAAAAAAAATCCATAATTTATGATTCTAAAGAAATTTTTAATTATCTTCGAGATTTTATTAAGAAAATGTCAAATTTTAAAATGTTTTAAAAAAATGTTAAAAATTTATTATTGGAAAAAGCTTATTATACTCTAGAGTAGATGAATATTTTGGCGATACTCTGTCATAATTATTTGTATTTTTTTTTTCGATGTTTTAAGTTTTACTATATTATTATATTTTATTGTTAATTTAATTAAAAAAAGGCTTTGTCGATAAAGATAATACTTTGATTTGATTTAATTTAACATTTTTTAAAGACAATAAAGGTGTTTTTCAGTTTGAGTTTGAAAAACATAAGTTAACCAGTATTTATCAGGTTTATTAAAGAAATTTAGAACTACTTACTATTGTAGCATGTTAATGTTTGTATTTTTTATCATTTAGACACGACCATTGGCCAGTGATCCAAGAAGAGCTAATGGACACGTTCTACCTTTCCTATTTTACGGCCTCGTTGTGGGATGAACCGAATTTTACGGAGAATCCGCTGTTGGGAGAGCAAGACGAAACTCAAGACGAAGAAGACGAGATTACCTTGAGCGAGGGAGACGAAAAATTGATCGAATATTCCACGTCGCCTGCCATTAGCCCGGGTAAAAAATATTTATTTTATTTTTATTTAAACACTACAATACACTACAGAACAAAGTTCCAAATGGTATATTCTAAAAAAAAAAAAGAGTAAACAAGAACTAACAGTACTTACTTAAAAAATGAGTTAAACAAAAAAAAGAAAAAAAAACAATTCACACAATTAACAATAATTCAGAGAATCATAAATATAGTCTTCCCTTTTTTTGCCTCATGGGCCTAGCAGTAAGTAAAACCTCCACCAAGTATTCCAAATCTCTCAAACGGCCCTATCGTCAATAAAATGTCCAATTTTGTTTTTAAAAGAAAGCGTGGAACAATTGATATTAAAATCCCGTGGCACAAACAGGTTAAAATTGCCCATTATACGATTTGCAGGGCTATTCCTTCCGATGTCAGTACGGCTCTGATTCACAGAAAACAAATCGGCCTGTCTCGTCAAACGACATGGTACTCTAAAGTTAAGCAAAAACAAAAGTTCCGAGCAGTCCATCAAGTTGTTTAAGATTTTATGGCCGAATAACAGGGTGAGCCTTATTCTGCGTATCTCCAGGCTATCCAACCCTACATTGCTTAAGCTATCCCTATAAGATAGCGTAGAACGATCAATCCCCAGTCTATGCAACAGAAAGTTCATGAACCTCGATTGCACCCGCTCAATCCGTTTAATGTGGACCTGATATAGAGGAGCCCAGACCACACAACAATATTCTAGATGACTTCGAACCAAGGCATAGTATATTCTCTTTAAAGTCTCGACATTTTTAAACTGCCAGCATTGTCTCATGACAAAACCAGCCATCTTGAAGGCCTTTGCAATTATGTTATCAATATGGCTGTTAAATCGTAGACTGCTATCAAATACAATACCCAAGTCATTAATCAGTTCAACTCTGTGAATTAGTGCTCCATTGATCCGATAAACAACATTCAGAGGTTGCCTCTTTCTTGAAAACGATATTACTTTGCACTTTTCGCTGTTTAGGGTCATGCTATTATTGAGACACCAATCATACAGTCTTGAGACTTCACTCTGTAAAAGGGCACAGTCGTTTTCATTCTCAATATGACGAAATATTTTCAAATCATCAGCAAAAAACAAATGATGGCACTGTTTGAAAACAAAGGATAGGTCATTAATGAAAATCAAAAATAATACGGGACCGAGGTGAGATCCCTGAGGGACACCGGAATGTGCAGTAATCTCCTTGGACAAAGCATGGTTAAATTTAACATATTGGATTCGATTGTGGAGATAGCTATCAAGCCAGGAAAGTAAAGGACCACCAATACCATAGAAACTCAATTTTTGCAGCAAAATATTATGATCAACTCGGTCGAAGGCCTTTCTAAAATCAAAATAAACACTGTCAATCTGCAAAGCGTCATCAAGAGCAGTAGAAATGAAGTCACTGTAAGTACATAAATTAGTTTGACAAGATCTACCGGAGAAAAAACCATGTTGATTTTCTGAGATGACACCTTTAAATGAAGCAAAGATTCTGTCTGTCACTATGGATTCCAGGATCTTAGCCATGCACGATAGTCCGGAAATAGGTCGATAATGATTTACGTCTGAACGCTTTCCATCTTTGAACAAAGGGGTTACGATGGAAAATTTCCATATTGTGGGAAATATACCGATATTTAGAGAAGTTTGATAGACAAAACTAAGTGGTAGAGATAAAGTCGGACTGCAATTTTTTAAAAATACGGGTGGAATTCTATCGAAGCCGGCTCCCTTACTAATATCCAAGTCAACCAACTTGTCAAAAACTAGATCACTATCAATATTGATCATACATAGATTGATATTAGTTTCAGGAAGAAGTCTAATGTCACACAACGCCGACCCATCTCCCGATACATAAACAGACTGAAAAAAATCTGCAAACATATTAGCTATTTCATTGGGATTAGATGAAATGGAATCAGCGTAACACATTTCTTTGGGATAGCCTGCAATAACCCGTTTAGACATTAGATAAGTCCAGAACGACTTTACATTCTTTAGAATATTATTCTCGGAAGAAGATATAAAATTACTATAATCGTCACTGATGGACTGCTTGGACCTTGCTCTCAGATTCCTATACTCACTTAATAAAGAATGACTTTTAGAAGATTTGAGTCTACCGTATACCCTATTTTTATCTTTGATGAGTTTAATCGTTTTCTGTGAATAATAAGTCGGAAATCTAAGTGCACTGTCGAGTTTTTTAGGTACAAACATATCAATGGCGACATATACAATTGAGTAAAAACACTCAACCATCTTGTCTATAGTTAAATTGCAGCCCAACAGCATATTCCAATCGACATGTTCAAAATAATTGTTTAGTTTATTATAATCTGCTTTAAAAAAGTTGAATATGCTCTTGGGATCAGCACCAGTTTCGTTAAGGGCAAGATCACTAAAGTAAATAGATAAATCGAGAGGAGGATGGTGAATGTCAACCTCGGACAAAGGCGTTTCGCTCCTTTGCACGTAAGTGCAGGAATGATTTGAAAACATTAAATCCAATATAACATTATTATTACTTATATATATTTCTTCTAAGTCTAAAGAGGCAACGAAGAGAAAACGATTATTATTACATCAAGTTTCAAAAAGATCCATTAATTCAATTAATTTATTGCAGATATTCGTAAAGTGAAACAGTGGACTTTACCGGCGACCCGCACCCCGCCGGAAAATTTTCACAAAAGGTCTCTGTCCGAATCGAAAACGTTTGACACTAGTAACGGATTCGAATCGGACAGATACGGGCCTTATGAAAACGAAAGGCAGAGAAACAGTTCAATGACTGAAAGTACTACCTCTGGTGTTAGTTCCTGCGATTCTTTGCAAAACAGACAGGGTGGAGGGTAAGATATATAATCCATTATACATAATTTATTATTGATTCATTGAGTCTTCTTTTCTCAGCTTTAATTTTCAATTATCCAGTAGCACATTGGTTTGATTGTTGTACTTTTTTACTTTTTCAGGACAAGTTATATGCAAACCCTTAGCCCAATTCCCAGTTCAACTAGTTTAAGTGTGTTGAAATTACCACCTCAAGTCAAAAGACATTCTCATAGAGTTTCCTCCAATAGTAAGTATAGTTGTTCCAAGCGTAATTTGATGACATAAAAAAGCATCAAACTCCTGACCATAGGCGTCGCTTCTACCAAATAATTAAAATACGGATTGTTTTAAATTTTTAATATGATTGAATATTATATATTAGAGGTTGTTCATTATAGTTTATATCGATAAAAGTTTGTACCCGTGACTTCGCCTGCAGAGAATATTTTAAAAAAGGTCTTTTGGTAAAAAAAAAAATGCTCATTTTGCCGAAAGCAATTTACAAAAATTGTCCTTGATCAGCAAAGACCGCAAGGAGGTATGAGTTTTCCTTGCCAAGAAAGGATAGGGACAGGTGCTATGTTAGTTGGAATATACAGTTAGTAGTTAGAAGTCACTATATATATTTTAACAACAAATTGATCGCAACAGCAGAATCACAGTAAACGTTATGTAATATACCAAGTTAACATAATTAATTTAAATTTTATAAACAATTTAATGACTGGAATCGTCAGAACTTTCAAAAGTAGAATCGTTTCCAGGTTGTATTAGTACTGGCGCTATAGGTGGTGAAACAGAATATCCATTTTCTGTTTTTATAACATGAGCTACGCAATTTTTCCATACATCGCTACTCATTTCGTTATTATCTGCCGAATATTATCAAGGACAACTGCGCTTAAAGTTGGTAATCGATTATTGAGTGATATTCTTTGCTGACAAGAGCAACCCATTAGGTACAAAGCCATCTTTACTTCCGACATGAAGAATAATAACGCGTTTTTCTCTCGAACACGGTGTACCAAAAGTACAATTTGTACTGTCTGCCCAACCATACTTAACAACATCATGAGTATCAAACCAAGTTTCGTCTAAATAAATTATTTTCTTAATTTTGGACTTGTTTTGCTTTCGATGGCCGACTCTGGCACCGACTCATAATATTCCTGCGATAATTCACCTTGACCTTCTGTTACAAATTGTCGCCAAAAAGCTATACTGATATAATAAAATAAAGGTATCAAGTAAAAACTTACTTGTCTGAAACCACACAGTTATAGCAGAAAATGAAATATCTAAATTACAGTAAATCGTTTCAACCAGTCACGCCGCTGTCCGATTCCCAATATCGCATACCTCAAACATCAACTGATTTTGAAGCTGATAAGGGATCACTCAATTGGCAGAACGTTAAACTGTTCTTGTCTACAGCATATAAATTTGTAATAAACTAGTGAATATTGGGGAGTGCAGCAAATGAAAGAGTACTCTTTAAAGTTATTCCAAGCTTTCGGAAATCATATATTTCATTTCCATCCTCAGGGAGAAACTTTTTTGAGATTGTTCATAAGGATGTTCATAGAATTAATATAGGACATGCGAGAAGAAAACGTGTTGAAACCCAAGTCAATTACAATTAAAATCAAAAATTGGAGACAATACTAAAAACATTGTATATGGACGTAGAAACACACAATTTAAAATAAAATCAAAATTTTGATGTTCACATTTTGAAAATTCGTTACTTAATTTGAAATTATGGAATTATTTAGCGGGAAATCATGACTTGCGTGTCTCCATTTTAAGTGACTAGTCACTATTTTAAATTGTGTGTTTCTACGTCCATATACAATGTTTTTAGTATTGTCTCCAATTTTTGATTTTAATTGTAATTGACTTGGGTTTCAACACGTTTTCTTCTCGCATGTCCCATATTAATTCTATGAACATCCTTATGAACAATCTCAAAAAAGTTTCTCCCTGAGGATGGAAATGAAATATATGATTTCCGAAAGCTTGGAATAACTTTAAAGAGTACTCTTTCATTTGCTGCACTCCCCAATATTCACTAGTTTATTTCTTAACTAGTCAGCAACGACTACCCTCTCGATAAATTTGTAATATATGCTGCTCTATTAATTTTCCCACTCGAAAAAAATAGTTCGCTCTTTAAAATTGCTAGCAGACATTGACATTCTCTCCAGGGTGCTGCCAGTTTTACAAGGTTTTCGTAAGTGTAGGAGGAACATAAGGGTTTGTTAATTGTTTATTTTTGTTGTTTAACAGCAGTGAAATTCTTTTTTAGTTTGATTTAAATTATTTTTGTATAACTAATACTTCTGAAATATGTACTACTAAAAAAATTATAATATTCATGAATGGCTTGTTCCCTCTTTCTTTGACATCGAAAATTTCTTAGTTCAAAGTACATTTGCAAACTAGTTTTCAAAGAGAGTTACGAACTATCAATTAAATACTGATATAAAAGAACACTTTTAATAATAAAAGCATAAAGAATTTTTAAAAAAAGATCTAACAACACCGATTATGATTCCGGTCGAAGCTTTTTTATGTCATCAAACTGACTTTGGAAAAAGTATCATTAATCTTGTGATAATTTGTATGTTTTTCCTTTAAGGATTTATACATAGCTTTTTGGACACACTATACACATTGTAACTTTGTAGGTGCTGGTTCAGATGCCTCAACGTCTTCTCTAACTGGGAGCACCTCAAACGAATTAAGTTTACAAAACATGCTGGGCTATCAAACGATAAGGATTATTCGACGGAGGGATTCATTAAATTTTCATCGAACTGAGCGAGACGACTATCTCTTTAGGCCTCCGCCACAGACGTAAGTTTTGATAAAAATACAGAAATATTTCTCTAACCCTTTCTTATTTTTATTAGAAGATCTCTCACCGCAGATAGCTTAAACAGTAACACCGAACCGAGCGCAACCATACACTATACCAGTTTTGTCACCCAAAAATTCGAACCAATTTACGAACCATCGAGAAATTATAAGCCCAGGGATGGTACATATATGGGGATTTGCTTGCCTAAAATTGTCACCGATATTTTTCCCAAAGAACAAGAGGTATGTATTGGATTAAAGAATATTATAGCTATGCGACAGAAACATTATTTATTATGGGTAGAAATAAAAATTACTTGTTCTGGTTCACAGTTTTTATATTCAGTTACCTGACACGCGTGTTTTGGCACTTTCGGGTCATTTTCAAGAGAGTACAAAGACTAATTTATAAATGTTGTTACAAAGGTATTTATCTAAATTCTAATGTAAGGCATAAATAGGTAATAAAGTAATTAAAAACAGGGCTTACAGTGAATTGATACTATATGGGTTTTTCCTATTGTACGGGTAGTTATCAAAAAATATGTTGTATCCTATTTTATTATGCTGTTGATAATTGGGTTAGCACTTGAATGTATTTCTGTTTGATTATTGACAACATTACTTTTGTTTTTTTTATTGCTTTTTTGATTGTAAGTGACTCTAGAATTTTTTTCTTTTGTTCTGGATGTGAACAGGTTTTATTTTATTTAAAATTGAATGTTTTCTTTTATGCAGTGTTTAGATATACCTGTTTTATTTTGTTTTTTTAAAATAGAAGTTTTATGTTCTTTTAGTCTGGTTTTAAAATTTCTGCCTGTTTGTCCAATATAGATTGCATCGCAGTTGTCACAATTAATTTGATAGACTCCGCTTTGTAAGAGTTTGTCCTTTGTTTCTATTTTAGAATTGCATAAGTGTCTACTTAAGTTGTTTTGTGCGACTTTAACAGTCCCCACCAGGATTGGAAGTATCAAAGCAACGACTTGAATGGCGAGCTTCTAACCGGCTGGGCCGAAGATCACAATTTACATTTAGTATTCGATGCGAAAGACCGAGGAACCTTTAAATCTGCTGCCTGGCAAAGGGAGTACAATCCCGACCTCTGCTTTGTTTCGAAAGACAAAAATAACCTCCCACTAGCGACTTCACGAAAGGTGCTTGCTGACTTTCCACATAGCCAGCACCGACCCGTTCTCATCGAGATAGGTACTCAAGTCCCCCTAGTGTCATCCATTCCTCGACCACGTTGGAATTTTAACAAAGCAAATTGGCCCGCTTTCACCACTAAGCTTGAAAAACCCCTCAGATTTATCCCACCGACGAGTGCAAACTACGAACGATTTGTCGGCCTGGTAATAAGCACAGCCAAAAAGACCATTCCTAGAGGGTACCGAAAGGAATATATCCCTGGCTGGAATAATACAAGTGAAACCCTATACCAAGAGTTTCTTGAGAGTGGCGAACAGGAAATAGCGGATGAGCTTCTACATAGCCTAGACGCTGCACGCAGACAAAAGTGGACTGAAACTGTTAAGGCTATGGACTTCAAACAATCCAGCAGAAAGGCATGGTCCCTCCTACGAAAACTGGGAAGTGGAAACGTGCCGATCCGTGACAACCCTGCCGTAACACCAAGCGCTGTTGCCTCACATATCGTCTCTACTTCTAGGGCACCCAGAGACCGAGAGCACACTACCCAAGTTAAGAGGGAGTTTAAACGTCTGAAAGCTGCCACCGACTTGCAATCAGAATACTCTCGGCCCTTCACCCATGAGGACATTACAAAGGCACTAGAGGATGTAAAGTCAGGCAAAGCTCCAGGGTTCGATGGCATACACCCGGAGTTTCTAAAAAATCTAGGCAAAAACGCCCGTGACTGGATGGCTAAGCTCCTCACTAACATTCTAAATACAGGAGATATCCCACCCTTATTCAAACAAACAAAGATAATAGCGATTCTAAAACCAGGAAAGCCAAATGACAAGCCAGAGAGCTATCGCCCCATCGCGCTTCTAAGTGCTAGTTACAAACTACTAGAGCGGCTTTTGTACAACAGAATTAGTCCAAAGATCCTTGAAAGCATACCAGTTGAGCAAGCCGGATTCAGGCCGAATCGAAGCTGTGCCGAGCAAGTCCTTATATAGAGGCCGGATACCAGAAGCAGCTAAAAACATCCGTCGCATTCATAGACCTAACTGCAGCATATGATACTGTATGGAAACAAGGGTTGCTCTATAAACTCCTTCGTCAAATACCCTGCAAAACAACTGTGGGACTAATCGATAATATGCTGAGCAACAGATTATTTCGTGTTGTCATGGGAAATTCACTGAGCGATTGGAAGAAACTCAATAACGGCCTTCCCCAAGGCTCAGTTCTGGCTCCACTCCTGTTCAACTGTTATATTGCTGATATGTCCACTACAAGATCCAGAAAATTTGGCTATGCTGATGACTGGGCAATAGCAACCAGAAGCAAATCAATAGAAGAAACGGAGGAAACGCTAACAGATGACCTGAACACCCTAGGGATATACTTCCGCAACTGGAGACTCCAACCTAGTGCAAGCAAGACGGAGGTGGCATGCTTTCACCTAAACAACCGCATGGCCAATAGAGAACTGAGTGTGAACTTCGGTGACAGGCTGCTGCAACACAACCGGTATCCAAAATACCTAGGAGTTACTCTTGACAGAACTTTATCCTTTAAACAACACCTAACTAAGACTGCCTCAAAACTCAAAACAAGAAATAACATCATACAAAAACTATGCGGCACTTCATGGGGATCCTCCGCTACCACGCTTCGATGCTCCGCCTTAGGCCTCGTTTACTCTACGGCGGAATACTGTGCTCCGGTCTGGCTAAACAGCCCACATGTTAAAATGGTCGACGTCCAACTGAACCATACAATGCGTCTAATCTCGGGCACAATTAGATCCACACCGAGTCACTGGCTACCAGTCCTAAGCCATATCCCACCTCCAACGATACGGAGATCCACTGCACTTGTCAGAGAGCACAACAAGATTCTTCAAAACCCACAGCTAGCAATAAACTCAGATATCGACGACATAGGAAGGAATAGGCTGCGCTCAAGAAAACCCCCTATCAAAACAGCTGAAAACCTGGCGACCGCTGACTTCAACCCAATAAATGAGTGGAGGCAGAAGTGGACCCAAGCAGCTCAACCGGAACTTCACAACATGCCGTGCATAACAACTACCCCAGCCGGCTTCGACCTACCACGTAAGACATGGACAACACTCAACCGGATTAGGACCAGCCATGGCAGATGCGCCGATGCATTCTATAAGTGGAACATAATACCCTCCCCACAGTGTGACTGCGGCGCTGAAAGGCAGACGATCCGCCACATCACGGAACATTGCAACCTGAGAGCGTATGGGGGCCACCCGGATGATTTCCTGACAGCGACGCCAGACTCAATTGATTATATTAATAATTTAGACATTCAACTGTGAATTATGTTATATTTTTGTGTTTTTACAATGTATATGTTGCACCTTTGATTTACGCGACATATTATGTGATGTATGCCATACGATAAATAAATAAATAAGTTGTTTTTATTGACTTGTATAGGAGTGATGTTAAAATTTTTTAGTTTTTTTACAAATTTTTTGGCTTGTATTGCCGGAAAAATTGATCGAACAATATTTGGATTTAGTTGGATTGGAGTGTCCATGGTAGAGAAATTTTTGTTTTTTTGTCTTGGTTTTTTCTTTAGAATTTTGTTAATGATTTTCATTTCGTAGTTTGTGGCTATGGTATATATTATTTACAAGTTCAAACAGCATCATTAGTGCTAATGCCATTCAAAAATCCAAATTGAGTACATCAGGACGTACCATTACTTATACCGAGTGATGCATGGCTTAGTTGAACATAGGAAATCCCATGTAAATTCTGAGGTGGCTAAATTTTGGCTCCCCTGTACATTTTAGAGAAAAATTGTATTATAATTTTTTGAATAGGTATAGTAAACCTATGTGCCGATTAAATAAATTGTAATAAGCCAATCCTAACTTATTTAATTAAATGTGCAATGTCTGAAATGTTTTCAATAGTAATATGTTAAGTGCATGTAATATTGCTGAAAATCATGCATGAAGGTTTGTTGCCCTAGAAACAGCTTGAATGCATTTTTATTGTTATTTACCAAATAGTGCCCGACCGAAGGGAGGGCACTTTTTAAGGTAAATAACAATAAAAATGCATGAAAGCTGTTTCTTTAGGGCAACAAATCTGAGTGCATGATTATCAAGCCATTTTACATGCACGAAATATATTTTTTAGACTATTTCCTGAATCATTTTGATAAATTGACGCGAAATTGTCAAAGCAGAAATTTCAACTTGTTGTGACAGTGACGGTTATTCTCGTAGGTAACCAACAATGAAAAACCAGAAGAGTGCAATTTTCAGCTCAATCGCGACCGAGGGCTGATTTTCACCGAAAATCAAGTGAAAAGCGCATTGTAGTTACAGTATATGAGGGAAATAGTCAGTTCAATTCCCTGATAAGCCTATCCCTTGTTAAACTTATCATTAGTAAATTTGAGTTCAAAGGCACTGTAATAAATATAATGTAATAAAAACTGTAAATGATCAACTCAAAATGCCAATAAAGCTGCAGAAAGGGATAATAGAGATCATGATATTTTACTGCACGTGGAGGAAAATAAAATGATTAGCACGAGGATTCTTGGGCAAGCCGTAGGAAAACATCAAAACAAAGTGTTGCGCACTGTAAAAAACATCACCCGGTATGTTAATGCAAGCAAGGCAATCAAATTATTCCAAAAAAAGATTAAACTGATTGACTGGTCTGTAGATCACAAGCCGTTTTTAATATTGGAGTGAAATAGCGATGGTGAAGTTTTATAATAGATATAAATTATTAAATTAGATTAAATATAATGAAAATCCCCAATCAATAACCAGAACTAAATTATTAAACCATCAAACAGCACATATTATTTCTCAAGGTTTTAAGATTTGCTGTCGTGGTACGAGTTTTCAAGGAAGGAGATTCCTACCATATCGCATACAATATACCAATACCTTTACTACCTATTTTGTCTAAGATGTTTGGATAGTGCCTCAATCATTTTTATGATAAGGGTCTAAACACGTCTATGGGTATCATTGTCTCTCATCTATGAGGCATTTGAGGACTGTCCAGCAAGCTTTATGACCTGAGTAAGACGTTCGATTGTGTACCGCACGAGGCATTAAACTGAAACGCTATTAAGGAGCTACCCCTTAGACCGTCGACAGGTGGGTCGCTGGGGAGGAGTCAACAAGAGGAAGGAGTACCTTTATTCGATCTATGTGCTCATTACACCTTCTTTGCTGATGACACCACACTTTCCTGTCTTGGGATGAGGTGCTCTGGGGATGCATTCTTGAGGGCTTGGTTTTCATCCAATCAATTTTATCTCAACACCTCCAAGACGCAGTTTATTGTTTTCTCAATTCAAGCAGCTTATAGGGAGGACGAAAGTTCAAGCTAGAGTGTTAAGTTCCTGGGGATTCAGGGGACTGTGTACCCTCACTTTACTTCCTCTCACTGGTGAACTTTGTAAAAAAAAATCATGAACTCTTTAAAACGAATCACTCCAATCAGTTCAATATGTCAATGCTAACCAGAAACCAGGGACGCCCTGAGTATTCCTTCTCACAATTCAACTTATTTCGAAAATGGCCCAAAGTATAGAGCCATCAAGGCATACAACATGCTACCACATGACTTGAGGCAAATACAGAGCCTGCACAGCTTTAATAAATCAGTCAAATTGTTTCTGTCAGAAAAATGTTTTTACTGTTTTAAATTTATTTGTTAATAACTATATAGTTTTTATACTTCATTAGTCTATTAGTATTGTTTGGTCAGTTACTCTTTACACTCCATGTTTTATTTATATTAATTTTTAATTTGGCTTTAGATAATGTGAAAATTCAAAGCATCTCCACTTTAGCCCTAAGTTATAATTTACTCCATGTTTTATTTATATTTATTTTTACTTTGGCTTTAGATAATGTGAAAATTCAAAGCAACTCCCCTTTAGCCCTAAGCTATAATTTAGTCTAGCTACCCCTGGTGACAACTTTTTTGCTGACTTTGCTTTGTCATATTGTATATGATTTTGATGGCAAATAAAGAATATTAAAAAAAAAAAAAAAATAATTTTATGGTGGTTTTTGTAATTTTGTACAATTCTAATTATTTATTTTACATTTTCTTCAACTTATCATTGAATATTACTCACTTGTGTACTAGAATATGGATATTGACACGAATACACTATTTGTATTTGTAGGTTAGGATATGTTTGTATGTGGGCTGATACATTTTGAATGCTGATGATTTATGTATACCATGTCCATTTTTTAGATATCTGTCTCCAAAGTAAACATACCTTTTGATGAGTCTGTACTGAAAAGTGACCATAGTACCAGTAGTACTGGTAGCGACAGGGACGCCAAAGTATGGAAACACTCTAAGGACACTTGTTTGAATTGCAGTCAATTGATATTAGGCTCGGTGGTCCTAGATTTCGCTGAAGGTAAATCAATACGATTTAAACTTTTTCATGAACTCAAGTTGATGATAATAATTCTTTTAGATCCGGTTAAAACCGAAATTTTAAAAATCTCCGAACGCCTCGCCAATCCAGTCCTGAGCAAACCGTACAAAAATCAACTTTTAAGGTTGAAACAGAAGGACCCCAAAGTGTTCAAGGATGTGTGCGTTTACTCGGAAGTATGCAGGATGTTTTCCGAGTCTAGTTACTCGTTATTGACCAGAAGGATATTGCACGAATTATTTCTGGACGTCTCTTACGATCAGTTTTTCGATTCGCCCAGGACGCTTCTGGATATCGAGCCGAAGCCAAGGGATGCGGGACGTAAGAGCACCGGAGATATCGTCGTGAGCCCCACCGAGTTCAAAACGTTAGATTCACTAAAGTTGATCAGTGCTGAGAATAAGTTTCCTATAAGGACTAGAAAGAACACTAATTGAGTAGTGGGTAGATGGTGTCGCGTGTGTAAATTTTGGATTTTTTTGTATGAATGTGCTTTGGTTTAACCGAAAAGTGCAGAAATGTTTTATTGTATTTTTTTTTTTAAGTAATTGGACATCTGGGAGTGTAGTTTATTACATGCTTTAAAGTTCTTTTTACTTTGACTAATATGGTGAGATCACAGCGTCGGTATGTGGTGTTATTTTTCTTCTTGTTTTATAATTTCAATGAGCGAGACACTATTTTTATATCAATCAATTAAAAGTGCATAACTTTTTGACCTATGTGACTTAGTGGCATGATATTCCAAGAAACTAATAAAGAGATTTTAAGCGCTTAACTTTGCAGTAACCTGTTATACAGCGTGTCCAGAAAAGTTCTAGACATAAGGGAATTTTCTTTATTGTTGATTTTACGAAAAAAAGTTATTCTTTATAAAAAGTTCTGCTCGATGCGCAAATAATATTGACCTATCAAAACTTAAGATAAGATGTACAGGGCGGCAAAAAATATAGAAACACAGAATTACGTTAAGAGGTAAGTACCCTCAATTTTTATTTTAGAGCAAATTGTTATAAGAAAAACTTTACCAAGGATTACAAAACGTGGTCAGATACAATTTTTCGTTGAAATATTTTAATTTACAGGGTACCATCAAAAACACGTTGATCATTCATTACCTCTTGTTCTAAAATCAACCTATCTACCTATCAGGAATATTAAAAACATTTAATTTCCTTAGAGCGAAAATAAATTGTAAATGTGAATAATAAACAATATTTTAGCAATTACATGATAAAAGTGATCTAAAAACAGATAGTTTAAAGTGAGAAATTATGTCTCCACATGCCCCCCTTCTATTTTCATGCAAACTATAGTACGCCTTGTAATTTCTCTTACTGTCGCCCGTATCATATTGGGAGTGATTTCTTGGACACAGTTTGTTATTATTGCTTCAAAATGGTCAATATCCTGAAAAGGTCTATGTCCATACACCATTTCTTTTAATCGGCCCCATAAAAAGAAGTCCAGGGGTGTGATGTTAGGCGACCTGGCTGGCCAAGGAATATTTAAACGTCTGCCTATCCAATGGTGCGGAAGTACTTCATTCAAATACCCAGTTACTGTTTTAGTACTATGGCATGGGGCTCCATCATGTTGATACCAAATTGTACGTCTTATATTTAGTGGCAGTTCGTCAAGAAATTGAGACAACTGGTTCCTTAAGAAGTCCAGGTAAATGGCAGCAATATATTTTGTCGGAAAAAGTATGGTCCAACGATCCGATCATTAAAAATGACACACCAAATATTGGTTTTAAATGAATATTGACTACAGCATTCGAATATAAAATTTGGATTGTTGTCATTCCACCACCGACAATTTTGGGAGCATACCACGCCGTTGGAAGTAAACATGGCTTCATCTGTAAATAATATTTTTCTTGCAAAAAAAGGATCAACTTCACACTCGCCTTGGAACCACGCGCAAAATAGGACACGGGATTCAAAATCTCTAGGAAGAAGCGTATGAATGTATTTCGGTTTATATGGATAAAATTTATTTATTTTTAAAATATTACTAGCAGTAGACTTTTTGACGTCCACTGGAATAGTTTTTGACAATTTCCTTAAAGAAATTTTCGGGTCTTTGATAATCGCTTGCATTACATTGAGTTGCTTTTCTTCTGTTGTGGACCATTTGTTGTGTTGTTTCTTAAATAAATTTTCGACGGAACCAGTAGCTTTAAATTTATTCATTACGTTTGCTATAGTGGCGCTACATACCGTTTTGTCAGGGTGTCTAGTATTAAATATGAGTGCGGCTTCCCTAATAGGTTTATAGTGATCTCCGACGATAAGTACAATTTCTATTTTCTCCTGCAGCGTTAACTTTACAACCATGACGAAACTAACGAAAAACTCTTGTTAATAAGTCTAAAAATAGTAAATGATTTTTGACTAACATGTCAATATTCGTTACTATAGTATTGCACATAGTTGTTGCAAAATTGTTGCAGGTAACTGTTAAAGAAAAAAAAATATTTTCCAAAGGCTTTTTGATGGTACCGTGTAAATTAAAATATTTCAACGAAAAAATTGTATCTGACCACGTTTCGTAGTCCTTAGTAAAGTTTTCTTATTAACAATTTGCTCTAAAATAAAAATTGAGGGTACTTCCCTTTTAACGTAATTCTGTGTTTCTATATGTTTTTGCCGCCCTGTACATGATATCTTAAGTTTTGATATGTCAATATTATTTGCGCATCAAGCAGAACTTTTTATAAAGAATAACTTTTTTTCGTAAAATCAACAATAAAGAAAATTCCCATATGTCTAGAACTTTTCTGGGCATGATGTAGATGACGTACGGGACGGAAATCTAAGCTATAAAAATAAAGTCGATATACTGATATCCTTAACCACTATATTGTACAAGATACAGCTTGGGTAAAAGTGGGTCAAAATTGCGAATATTAGGTCTTACTAATAATACCAAATACCACCGATTAATTTAGAAAATCTCGCGTACTTCTAAAGATATTATTAGTAAAAACACGAAAATTTACCTTGAGGTTTTTATGTACTTCTGAAAGTTTGAATTAAATGCAATATTTAAATTTCCATCGTCACTTTTTTCTTCTACAAAGAGTTTTACAAACTCCATGACAAATTGTATAGATAGAAATATAAACAATATTATTATTATAGTTTAGAATATATATATATATAGAAAATTGTATGGAATTTCAAATATTGCAGCAAAGTAAATCAATAGAAAATTAATAAATTAATCTTAGATGTTGATAGGCAGTTTGGGAAGTTTGGTAGAATTTGGTAACGAACCTTTTTAGTTGCTGTGTTAAGATCTGCTATTTTATGATGATATTTTGTTGTTTCTAAATTGTATTTTCCATAACTCTATACAAAAAAAGCACAACTTGGTTAGATCCGGAGATCTCATCGCCCATTTCTAATTAACCTGCCAGGAAACTCATTATAAAAAAATGCTCTTAAACTTGGTATAGAGCAACTTAACCTCGCAACATCACCGCGTTCCATCAATTGTCAGTTCGGGTCTTTCGTTCGTTCCTCCTCACTACAACATCCATAAATGCATAGGCTGCTGCTGCAATTTTCATTTTCTGTACTTGACAAGCCCAACTCGTGATACGCGACGCACCTCTTGATTTAAAAAATAAAACGGTCTTGTTGGCGATGAAGTTTTGTTGCGAGTTTACCAAGTTCAGCAAGTTTTTTTTCCAAATGAATACAAAATCTCGATTTAGACTCGGCATAATCGGTGTTTTTTGCGATTTCTGGGAACTTGTGATCTTAAAATGAAGAAAGGTGCAAGATCTTGTATATGGAAAAAATCCCTTAAAACTATTATGAATTTTATAGGTATGGTTGAAAATGTTTGAAAGTTAGAGACAGCAACAATGATGAACGATAGAGGTGTTTTGGACATCCACTGTCATTATTTATTAAACCACGACGTTTCAACTGATATACGTCTCCAGTCTTATTTAGGTGAATACTATAATATTATGTACTAATAGTATTCAACTGCAGATGCTTACCAGTTTACATGTTGTGAGGTAGCCAGAGAATGACAATGGAAGTCCAAAAAACATCGTACCACCTGTTTATGGTTATTGCGACGCATTAAAGGTAAATAACGGTTGTGGTTGATAAAAGGATTTTCCTTATAATTGTCAGTAGAAAATGCTACAGAGCATCTCAGGTTCGTCACGTTTTCGTTTACACACTTACACTTTCAGATTGCCAAATACTTTAGTAATATTTATGTGAATTTGGGGGGGGGGGAGGTGGTACAATTGGTTTTTGACCAAATTTAAAGAAGATTTTGTTATGTTTTTTCGTTTATTATATTGGTGTAATATTTTTTGGTAAGTTTTTTTGTTGATTATATGAATTTTTTTGTAAGGGTTTCAAAAACCAAAAGTACTTTATTATTATTTAACTAAGCAGGGGTCCTTTTTTGGGTATTTCCCCAGCATTCTAGTAGTTCGTTTTTAAAAAGCGGACTAATCAATTTTTTTATATTAAATTTAACCCAATCTACAAGGACGACTCAAAAAACTATTATTATGTTGCCAAAGATAATAGAGCCATGGGTAATTTTTAATTGTTGTAGATTTATACTGCCAGAGAGGCCTGAGAGGCTTTAATTTTGGATATTATTTAGATCTGTAAACATTATTTCTGCACTTTGACCCTATATTCCTATAAATTATAACTTGTATAATACTGTTAACTTTTACATTCTAAAACAATTCAACAATGCATAACGTAACCTAGTATTTTTTTCCTTTTTGTTGTTTTTAAGTGAGATTTATAAGTATTTATTTATAAATAAAACTCCTATATAATTTGTTAAATTGTTTTATTTTGATCGAAAACGTAACAAATTTATAAATCGTTCGAAATACTTTGTATTTGAACATCAATATAGCGCTAATAAGACAACGAATACATTTTCAGTTAAATGTTTCCAATAATTTTTTGGGATGTTTTGATTGCACAAGTACAGGCAGGGACAAAAAAATCGTACAGGTAGTTCACAGTCTTAAACGACTAAGCCAAAAGGAACTAAGGCTAACATCTCTAATGGCCTAGTAAATTTAACAGCTTCTTTGTAAGTATAGCTAGTAACATACAAAAGTTACTAGTAACCAACAAGTAAATAACGGACTATAAATTAATGAAATTTAACGGCCGGACACTGTCATTCCACTTAAAGCAAAAATGTGATGGAGCACAAGTGTTCAGGTTAGTTCACAGTTCAAAGAAAATTGGTTAGAATAATTGCAAGTGGATAATATAGAGCTGACTGTAGAGATTTCCTGTGTTTATATTTTGGCAAACTTACTGGATATCAGAAGCAACTTTAATTCTTACATAATAAATCAATATGTTGATAGTCATGACACAAGGCTAAAGAACAGATGAGTATTTAGGTACCATTGCTATTCGATTATTCAATAAAATTCTCACACATCTGAAAGAGCCCCAGCCCGCGTATAAGAAGCTAATTCACCCTGATTGCTAAGTTCAAAATTTAATTAATAGTTCGAGGGCGGTACTAGGGACGGTTTTTCGTCGGGTTGATCCTGCTGATCCAAAAAGTGTGTTCTTGTGAAGTCCTTATTAACCTCCATTTTTTATTGTGTAAGTTATCTGTATTTTGTATAAAAATGTATTATATGGACGTGTGTGTCGGTACTGTGCTGTATAAAAGTAGCAGTAAAGAGTTCCTGTACGAATTTTCTGTCCACAGGGGTACAGATTTAATAATTATGTTAAACTTTTAATAAAATTCATCTTAACGTTCACCTACTTATTAATAAAGGTTCATGATATTACATAATATCTTTTCAATTACATTTACTGAAAACCTAATAAAGTGATCTCCATTAAAGCTCGCCATATTATATAGATTCCATGCAGATGAATTCTACATGAACGAAATCTATGCAAAATTAAAGGAACAAATCATAGGCAACTATCAACAAAATATAATAAATATACAACAAAATACCTTCTGGTAAAATCATGTACACGTCTGGCACAGTTACATTTAGGATGAGGTGGAAAGGAGTAATTAGTTTCTTTAAAGTGGTACTAAGGGAGACTAAAGCCCAGAAATACACAATCATGCTTGCACAATAAACATATATTATGTCATACAAAATTTCCGTGAATAGTGTGGTATGCCTTTGACAAACCCGCGTTATGCATGATGAGAATCAAACTTGAACACATATGGAAACAGAGCTGGGCAGTAGCTAGCTACTAAGTCGTTAAGCTACTGGCTAGCTACTTTTTTGGTAGTTAATAGTGTTATTCAAGAGCTACTTCTAAATCAAGTAACTTGTAGCTGTAGCTTTTACATTATTTTTTAGTGTATTCATGAATCTATTTTAAAAAGTAGCTAGTTATTTGAAAAAGCTACTTAAGCTATTTTCGGTAGCTTAAGTTACCCATAAATAATTTAAGCTACATATTGCAAGTAATTACTTTACTGACAAGATGCTGTCAGATTCTGAGGCTAACCAAAGAGACATTTCTTTAAAAAATAAAATAAAATTGGAATTTTTAAAGTTTTTGGATGACAAAAGGCAGCATATCATTATGTTACAAGATTATCCAATCATTAAACAAATATCCTTAAGATTCAACACCTCTCTTGCTTCTTCAGCTCCAGTAAAGGGATTATTTTTGTTTTCCAAGACGAAATGAATTGTCGGACAGCCTATTTGAAAAGCACAAGCAAAGGAACGCAATTTACTGATATAAAGCAAAGTACCTTCAGAATAACTTATAGAAGTAGCTTGTAGCTTTTAAATAATGGTAGCTTAATTTTTCTAGTAGCTAGCTACTTTTTTTTAGTAGCTTGCCCAGCTCTGTATGGAAATGTTGGATGACACAGCAGTTCCTTCCAAAAATGATGATGTGTAAATCTTGCATCTAAAATATGTTTTTTTCTTTTTACTTGTGCATAATCACAACACGATACCCTTTCTAAATCTGTATATTACAACACAGCACAAGCTTCCTTTGTATCCAAATAATACTGCCTCTTGATACTTTATTCTTTGTCACATACAGTACACATAATATGTTTAATGGCTCATACAGTCTTTCAAACATGCATGATCGTATATTCCAGGTTTAAAGTGTGCTGTTGCTGATCTTCTTAACTTGGCTAATCTTAACTTCTTCCACGAAGCGCCAACAAAGCTCGGACGCGCTTCGGATGTCAACGGCAACATCGTCGCACTCCCATCATTGTTGCGTACAGGTACATATGAATGTTACTCTTATTTACATCTTTTACCCACATTAGCATTAGACTTTACCCGACATGTATATGTATATGTACTAGTTAATATGTAACAAGCTTTCTATTAATTGTATGTTATAACTTGCTACATACTAAACTAATACGCATATAAACAAAATACTGACAATAAACAATACACCGATTTTACAGTACTACCTATTCCTATTGTTTACTAAATATTTAAATCTTTATGCTTATAAACTTTTATTGTGTATGTTCTACAATAGGTTTTTGATCGGCATTTGATGCTAAACTATTGCTAGCTTTCGTATTCATCAGGATTTCATCCTGCTCTTCTTCAGTACCTTTGATACTTTTTTTAGACGGGCCTATATTCCCGATATGTAGTTCGGAGACGTAGAGTTCGTCGATTTTACCTTCTGCATTTTCTGGCCGTATATTAATGTCTCGTAGGATAGCCTTAACCTAGATAAGATAAGATAATTTATTAATAATAATGCACAATAAGTACTTTTACAGATAAATTCGGCGAGCTTCTTCAGTATTTATCAAAAATTACCTTTAAAGTCTGTTCGGAGATATAAGAAAGTGACTAACTGATCCCTATTAAGAAAGACCAGGGCCAGCTGTAAAATTGAAATACGGCCGAACAGGTCCGTATTTCACTTAGAATTTAATCATGGGTTGTAATAAAAATAAGTAAGACATTAAATAATATTTGACTCATGTTTAAATGTGAAATTACAAGTTATTTTATTATTAAAAATTATATTTATGATTAGAAAAATATACAAATTATTCGGTACTTATAATAATTATTCACTTAATATATCAATATCACTATCGCTATCATCATCTGTTTTAATTATTATTTGTGCTATATTGTTTATATGGATATAGGATTTTTCCACTTTTTCAACATGTGTAACAGAATTTGCCTAACTTTGTGAAAGGATGTTAAAAACTTCAGTTTCTATAAGCTCAAGTACACTGGAGTTAATAGTAGGGCAAATATTATTACGACGAATGGCAGATTTCAGTTGGTGCCAAACATGTTCGATGGGAGTAAATATACAATGGTATGGTGGAAGCCTTAAAACTGTATGCCTGTATTTTTTGCATAATTATCACAGAAGTATTCCTTTTGTAGTTTTAAACTTTGTAAAACCTCAATTAATTGCCTTTTGGTGTAATCTTCCTGAAAATAAATGTCATTATCATACATATAGTTTTGGATTGTTGCTTTTGTGTCATTTGAGGAGGGAGTCTTGGTCAACTGCCTACTATGGTAGCTTGCGTTGTCCATTACAATTACGCTATTCGGAGGTATATTTGGAATTAGCTTGTTTTTAAACCAATCTTCAAATAAATCAGCAGTGGTGTCCTCATGGTAATCCAGAGAAGAATCTAATGTTTTTTGCAGACAGAGAAAGTCCATTTGAAATCCATCCGTCTTTACATCCAGCATGCAAAATCGTAATTCGTTTACCTCTTACTGATGGCGCGCTTGTTTTACACTTGCTCTTGAGACAACCCAACCCTTTTCCAGGGTATCATATGTGTCGAACCAGGTTTCATCCAAGTAAATAAATAAATATAAATAAATAATCTCTTTATTGCCAGCAAAATCTTCTAGAGACATAGCAACGTCAGACAACGAGATAAGACAAAAGCCCTTACAGTTCTAGTATAAAAAAATATTTAAAATAAAATAAAATAAAAATATAAAAGTAAAATATACAAATTAGACATGAGCTCACAATTAAAAACCAAAAGCAGGCAAAACATCTACAATACACATTAAAAATTATTTTCAGGGAAACCTGTTGAAAACAATAGTTATTTAATAGGTAAAAAATGATATGATAGGTATTAAAATTCAAATTCAAACTTGAAGTTATAAAAACATTTTTGCAGTAAGAATTTGGTGGTTCTATCCCTAAAAATGACAAAATCCTGTTCTGAAATAATCGGCCTTCGCTGATCTCTGTAAATATTCTCGGCCCTTTATTGTTTCTTGTTTCTTATTTTTTCCAATGATTTGGCAAGATTCATTGGCAGGAGCAGTACATTTCAGTACGCCGACGACACGTCATGTGTTGTCTCAGACATTAGTATCGGCCGGGTCGCGGAACAGGCTACGTTGGTTGTCGCAATGATGATTGACTGGTGTAAACTTAATAGGCTAAAACTAAATAATGAGAAAACAGTACTTCTTTGTTTTAAGAACCCTACAAGTTCCCTGTATGTTCCTCAGAATGGACGATCGATTCCACAAATGTGCAAAACAAAATTTTTAGGGTTGATTATTGAGGATAATCTATCTTGGAGGGAACATATAAATAGCATCGAAGGAAGAATAAATACCGCCTGTTACGTTATTAGATTTTTGCATAATCAGCTTGGTAAGAATTCAATAAAACTTTTTTATTTTGCCTATGTTCAATCCATCATATCATACAGCATTATGGTTTGGTTTAGGGCCGCTGACGCACAAAAAATTTTCTTGGCACAGAAAAGAGTGATTCGTGCAATAATGAAATTGCCTCGTACTACATCATGTAGAGATTACTTCAGAAAGTTAGAGATTTTAACGGTTCCTTCTCTGTACATCTTCAACATAGCGGTGTACACAAAAAAAAATCTCAATAGGTTTCCTAAGAATCGAGACTATTATAATAATATGGTAACACGAGGAAATGGCAATCTTAGTGTACCAATCCATAAAACAACTTTTTACGAAAAGTGTCCATACTTTAACTGTATAAAAATTTTTAATGCTCTGCCAAATGAAATAAAAACAATTCCCGAACTGAGCATTTTTCGAAATAAGCTAAAAAAGCACCTAATATCTAATACATTTTATAGTCTAACCGAATTTTATGAGGCTGCTTGAGTTGATTTGGCTTCTCAAATGGTTAAGTTCTGGTTCAAATTTAAGGCCTAAGTAGCCGTTTTTGAGGGGGTCTCTTGCTGCTGGTTGAACTCTCGTTTGTTTGTTTGTTTGTTTGTTCTTGACTACTTTTAGTTTGTGTAACAAGTTGACACCTAATATTTATTTATGTATTATATTTTATTGTTATTTCTTCAAGTATTGCATTTTATTCTTATTGTATTTATTTATGCACTTATTGCTTGTACGTTTATCTAGTCAAATTTACTTTTCTCTCTGTGTTACGACTAGCTTAATACCTAGTTATAGACTATTATATATTGTAAAATATTGACGTTGTAATGTTTCATACCTTGAAATTATATACAATAAATGGAATTGAATTGAATTGAATTGAATAAATCCTAATTTTTTGTAGATATTCGGATCGCCATTCCCGAATTCTACTGGATTCCATTAAAACTTGTCTTTTGTTAATTTTTTTAAATCTAAAACCCGTGTGTTGGATACACTTCCATAACGTTGTTCTGCCACATTTAACGCCTGTTTCATCTTTTTCAAGCCTCTTAATTAAATTATCTAATGTAGGCAGGCTTTGTTCCTCGTATAACTTGTAAATTTTACGCCGTATTATATCTTGATCACTTCCATCTACCTTCGACAAAATGCCAGTATCGGTTCTTTTTTTCCTCGCTAAAATGGGATTATTCACAATTTTCCATACAGATGATGTTGGAATTTTTGTTATTGTGGCCGTTTCTTCTAACGTTCTTGCTGACCGCACGTTCAATGAGAGGTGAATAAACATTGTTCATAACTTCCTTAGTTTCCACAGAAAAGTGTTTTCTGCTTTTCGACGGGGTTATCTCCGCAGATACATTGGGCTCGCACATATTTTCCAGGACTCACACACGATTAAACAAACGCTGTATTACACACGAAGTAAAAATAATTACTAAGCTTAAAACTAACGAGAGTGGCGATATATACAGTCTTTAGAACATAATTTGTTTTATGGGATTAACCCTCTCATTTTGAATCAGGTAAAAATCGGTTTAAAATCACCAAACTATAACTTTAATAATGAAATTACGTCTTCCGGATTTGCAGTTTACTTTAAAACATTTTTAAGTACAGACCATAATTTACCTGCATTTATTCATTATTTGTTTATGGCCACCCTTGGATAATCCCATTCAAAGGCAAAGTGTAACTTTCTTATATTTCTGAACAGACTTTACCTCATATTTTAATTAAATTTGAAATACAGAGGCATTTTTTTTGTACATGCAAGAAAGTGGTTTTTATTTTTTCTCTCGAAAACGCAGCAAGATACGAAAACAATTTAGGGAACAAAAAGTTGTATAATTAGTTGGTAAATCCGAAAAAAGTTATAAAAATTAGAGAAGTCAGTGGCGTACATTTTTTGTCAATAATATTCGTTTTGGTGCTCCCCGGCACGTCACTGGACTTAATAAATTTAATCTAATTAGGGCAAATTAAGCCCCTTATCATTATGAACAACGGCACCAAGTTTAAAGTTAAAATCGGAAAAAGAATATTTAAAAAAAATGATAAAAAAACGTTTTTAAAAAACTTTAACACCTTGTATATCAAAAACAGGGCAACTCCGGACACATGTTCATACGAACTTACTCTCCTAGAATATCATA
The DNA here is from genome assembly GCA_963920685.1 of Polydrusus tereticollis. Lineage (NCBI taxonomy): Eukaryota > Metazoa > Arthropoda > Insecta > Coleoptera > Curculionidae > Polydrusus > Polydrusus tereticollis. The sequence goes on from OY987328.1 coordinate 144,292,364, forward strand.
AGGAACCACCCCCTTAAGTTACGTACCGTTCTTCTGAAACACCCTGTATATTTACCTCTTCCAAATCAGCATAAATATTCTCGCTCGGATCTTTCTCACTAACGGCGGAACTCGTAGTAGCAACGCTGCAAATTTCACACCTGTCCAATTCGGCTGTGATATCGGGCAGCGAACACATGTGCTTGGCCCTGCGAGTAGGCGTCTCTTCGAATGACGGGTTCAGTTCAGCACCTACTCCTGGTTCTCTGGGCCGCGTTAAAAGATCATCTTCAGTTAGTTTACCTAAAATAGTTTTGGAAGTATTAAAAAAGCCCCTTACTATAAATAAATGCGCAGCAACAAGTTGTACACTTACCTTGTCGTTTCATATGAATTTCATTAGAAATCTTCTCTAAATTCTTCAATGTCTGAGAGTAGAAGTTTTTAGTCTTAACGATTTCCTGTTTAATACTTTCTATTCGTTGTTTCTGAGTATTGAGCTGATCCTAAAAGTCATACAGAGAAATTAAAATCACTAGTTTTTCAGAAATATCAGGAAGTCACATTGATAACCATACCATATTACATATCGAGGTGAGAAGTATTTTATTAATGTCGACCAAAGACATTAGAACGTGTCGACAAACAAGTTATGACGGTTTATTTTATTTTTTGAAATAGATACCCCTATTTTATAATATTTTTCTGAATTCTGCATAAAATTCTAAACATATTTCATGAAATACGTCCTATACTTAAATTCAGCGGTGTTGTTGGAAATCACGTCTGCCAACAGTGGGGCAGTACCCGAGAGGATCTTCAAATTCGTGCGGAACGTTATTAACGACATAAGGTTCTATCAATTTTATTTCGCCTCTTATTCTGTTCTTGAAATCCTTAATATTGTTTGGTCGGTTAACATATACCTTAGACTTAAGATAACCCCACAAAAAAGAATCTAAAGGGGTTAAATCTGGAGATCTGACCGGCCATTCAATTGGACCTCGTCGGCTAATTCCTTCCGTGGGCGGGAAGTGAAAGTTAAACAAGTGACATTTTCCAACTTTTAAAAAGTAAGAAATGTAAACATTACATATATGATTGTAAATAAAATATCTTACCTGACAGAGAGCTTTCTCATCAAAATACGGTCGAGACTTAATAATAAATTTCTGTAGTTTCTCTTCCAACTGCTTCATATTTTCTTCTGTTTCCTTATAAATAAATGCTTTTATTTGATGGTCCCGCCCGCGTTCTGCTTTTAGAGTTTCTGCCTCCATAACCTAGAAGAGAAATAATGTCAAATGGTCCAATTTCAATAATAAAACAAAATTTTTAGTTACCTTCATAGTGGCATGGTTAAGCATTTCCTGCCAAGCATTGTCGAACTGCCATTCATGTTGGTTGGTTAAAAATCTTTGTTCTGCTAATGCTACTGTTTCCTTAGCTGCTGCATGAATTCCTTGGGGAAAAAACATAACTTTAGTCTGGGGAGGGAAAAACTAAAATTCACCACAAACACTTATACCATACACTTTACTTTAATATAGTTTCCTAATCCGAAATCCTGGAATGTTGTTTCAAGTACAACGAAAAAACATCAGTCAGCTAAGGAAATCTAACTCTAGATACTCAAGTACAGGGCGCCCATTTCAAAAATCTGCTGAAGTAAACAAGAAGAAACAAAGCTTTCACATTTTTAACATTCTTGCGTTTAGGGGATTTTCGAAATGTCAACCCTTTCAATGGTTCCTCTTGCGGCACACTTTGAATTGGAAATGTTTCAGAATAAATTCTCTTTGCATCCACACAATTTCCGAGTGCTCGTCCATAAGTTAGATGCATATGAGCATTAATGAGATGAAATAATGACAAATTTTATTATTTTAATGCGAATTATTAGTTATGTTGTTATTTGATTACCTAGTTATTGTGTGTAAATAACTTAACAGTATACAAAAAATGTATTTTCCTCGAAAACGGCTAATTTTAACGAAACAAATTTAATGAAGAGTACCTTTTTTAAAGAGGACTGACCAGAGTATTTAAAAAATGAGTTTTGAGCTGTGTAAAATGACACCTGTCAAAATTTTGGCCCAACGAGTGTGGTGGCAAGTCCGTTCCTGACTTCCCTGACGATGTAAAACATCTACTGTAGTATGGTTTTAGGAGTCTTTATGGTCTACATTAAATATTAAAATTTCATTAAATTATACATGTCGGTTCAGAAGTTAGAGCTGAAAAGGTAAGTCGCTGGGTACCCCTTTGGGGCTGTATCTCCGTTAAGGGGCATTTTAGGAATTTTTTTCTATGATAAATTAGGGTTATATTGACCTCCCCTATATGCACCCGAGAGAGTATGCCATATGCTTACCGGACACCCTGTAGATATGTCTCAAAACACGCTTCTGCAGCACAAACATAGAATTAACTAGTGTTTTCCCAAAATGGAATACCATATCTAATGTGAGCAAACAACAAGCGAAATAAATACTGCCTTAGCAAGAACCATGCCTAATTCCCAAGCGACTACTATAATCACAAAACAACGAGTTGCTTAATTCTTTGCAAAGGTTAGTCTTTCTTCACTATCTACGCGGTGTAATGGTCTGGAATTTGTTAACTATGTATTGTTGCAAGCATACCTTGTATTTCGGTCATTCCTTACAAAATTTTTCAGGTAATCAGTTATGGCTAATTATTTCTGATATCCATCGTGATTTCTCTTGCTTCGTATTTCTTTTTAATCCATCGTAATACATTTGTAAAACCAGATTTGAATTTGTTTACATATGAAATTCGCCAGTCAGCTGTTTGGTCGTTTTTATTGGTACGTCGCTCGGACCGTTTATTCGCTTGGCCGTTTGCATAGACTTATTTTATGCGTCGATACAGTTCGATAGGGTGGGCGTAGGTCTGTTCTCATTCGTACACTCCGCAACTAGCCTACTGACCTAGAGTAGAATTGCACTCTAACCTGGTGAACATCTAAGGCTTGATTCTGTGGCGAATTTCTTGTCAATCAACTTTTGACACTCCTTCGTTTTCTTTAAACCCTTGGAGGATCTCCATTTTACTTTTTGTCCAGACGTGAAAGAAGTCAGATCAACAGACGAATTTCTTCGGAAAATTCACGCTGTGTAGCGGATATGTTGGCTGAACTTCAATTTTAATCAATCCTATTTGGCCTTTATGTAGGTTTTGTTAGTATGAATTGATTAGCGAGTTTTTCGGATTTTATTCACGTAGAGGCTACGGAACATCGGCCTTCTTTGCGACACGTTTTTCTCTGGCCCTCCATGGTATTGTGAGGGTTTTTAGTTTTGGTACATTTTTTTGGCTTAAAAGCCAACCCCAGGCATTTCGGAACATTTGGACGTTTGCCTGTTGAAGTCACCTATGGGTTTTTGGACCTATTATAGATAGCATATTGACTATTATGCTTTGCTAGTAGATCCAACCTGCAGTTTCCTTGGCCTGGTAGCAGTCTATCGAGTACCTGGACTTTTCATTTTCATCGACAGATAAGTTTTTAAAATAATACCAGTGATATAACTTTTACAGTCTCAGACAGACTGGTCTAAGCGTTTGCCAAGGCCTTTTACTCTTTATTTATTTTATTAAATTTTACATCTCTTGGTGGAGATACTTTGTAAGCTTTCTTGTGGCTGAAGGCAAGCTTAACCTAGACTGCTGAGACCTCCTTAATTTATTTTATGAACCTCTAAATCATTACCTTTATTTATATCAATTTACTGTTTTTTTTCCTTAATTATCATGCTGTTATAATGCTGTAAGGTACCAGCATTTTGTAAGGTAATGTCGACATCACTGCGCTGAGTATACCAGGTTGAAATATTTACTTTAATAATTTATTAACACTTTACTTGAAATATTGCTCATAGAGCATTTCTGTTACTTTGGAATTGAGAATTCCTAGTTTGTACTTGGCCGTATTAATCTTATGACCATCTAAATCACACCCTATTATTTAAGGGCTTCACCCAATTACAGGGTAGTTTTTTTATTAAAATAAACCAGTCAACCTTATATTGTGTTTGATTTGCCTATTTGTGGTCTTTGGCTCTATATTTTATATTCTTTTTGGCAGTTTTGCTTATAGTAAAAACTGTCTGGCGCCCTTTATAGATTGTAACTTTATGTTCCATGGTCTGTAAGAAGTAAGTATGGTAGTAATGCTTTTTAGTGGCATCATGGTATTGGACAGGACCAGATATGAGATCCAGTGAACCCACCCTGATGAGCTAGTTTGGGAAATTAAAAAGGGTAAAGTTGGTATATATACTTTAAATTCTCATTTTACCTCACCATCCCTTCAGGATAATACTGACACCCGTTTTAAGCATAACACTGGCGCCCAACTGTTTTTTTGTTCTATTTGGTTAGTAAAACACTCAGTTTGCAGGAACTTGATTCGACCTTGCTCGAGTAAAATTTTTGAATTTTTGTTTAAATAGTACTGTGGCACGATAGATTATTACGAGCCTACTTTCCACATTTATATATCGAGTTTCTATTCTGACATTTGATTTAAAAATTTATTTCGATTTTTAAAATTTAATTTGGTACATGACCTTGGTTTTCCACCAATTTTTTTTAAAAAATTCTTAATGCCTTTGCAAACTTGAGTGACTTTTTTTGAATTTTGATAGGGAAGTAAATTGCACTTGCTTGTTTTCTACTGTGGCTGAAACCCCTGTTTAGCTAAGGGAATTATTTAGTAATAGACATTGTCAAGCTTGGGTATTTTTGATTTGAAGTGTTTTTAGAAGCTTTTTGCTACACTTTTTTGGTTTAGACCTGACTTGATTAGTGACTTGTAAATTTTTTGGTAATAATTTCCCTTATTTTTTTTGAGGGGGTGAGGTATATTGAATTGAAATTCAATATTTTTTTATACAGTGTTGCCAAGTAGTGTGACTTTTCTTTAAACCTATAGAACAAATTAAAAGATTTCTCTTTGGTTCTGCTGATATCTGTGATGGTATTCTTACAGATACATGGAATAATCGAATGACACTTAAATATTTTTATGACATTTTAATTTTTTTTAGCACATTTATTGAATATTTCTGGTACTGATACCTGATAGTAACTTTGTATTTTGGTATTTTTGATTTATTCTTTTGTGCTAATACCTGGATTTGACACTGATATATTTTGGACAAATTTTGTTGGTAATATTGTATACAGGGTAAACTTATTTTCAGGTTTTGATTTTTTTTTATTGAAACTTTGCTTTGTTTGGGAGTTTACCTGATATACTTTGATAGACTTTAGGTATTTTAGCAACTGCTATTACCTTCATTTGATTTTGACTTTTGTTCTACCTTGGATATATTTTTTTTTAAAAAAATATTTTGAACATATTTAGCACGATGTATAGTTTAGACGTTGATCGTTTAAATAAATGTGAGTTAGAGTACGAGCTGAAAATTCGCGGTATTTCCGAATCTGGAACTGTAGATAACTTAAGAAAATGTTTGCGTTCGCTGCTTTCTCTAGAAAGATCGGGTAGTAGCGTTCATAGTTCACAGTCTCTTGATCCTCAATCTGAAATTACGGAGTGTAGTAATAAAATAAAAGAATTAGGCGATATTATTACAGCTTTTAATGGATCTTCTACACAATCTCGTAAGATTGAAACTAAGATAGCGCATTTAGTAGGTCGCATTGATAGGATCCCGGATCAGGATAAGGATGTAAACGTGGAAAGATCTAAAGTATTAGTTAGCTTGACCACTTGTATTTCGGACTATGAAGATAGGCTTAGAGTGATCGGTACTCAACAAACTCAACCTGTAGGTCCTTTAAACCCGCATTTTTCTAATTCGGTCTTACAATATCCAGTTCAAACGACACCTACTGGACAGTCTACGTTACATAATTTAAATGCGCCACCCCCAAATGTTAGCCCTCTTAATTTAACGCAAGCTGGACCATCTACACAGATGATGCCTTCAACTTCATTTAATAGCTTACCGGTTTGGAAGTGGGACGTTAAGTTTTCAGGAAACTCATGCGGTTTAAGTTTTAATGCTTTTCTCGAACGCGTTAATGAACTTTGTTTTTCGAGAAGTGTTAGTAAAGCAGATTTGTTTCGTTGTGCTGCGGATTTGTTCGAGGGAGATGCCCTAAATTATTATCATCTCATTGTTAGGTATTGTAGTGATTGGGATGGTTTAGTGAAATTATTAAAGGATGAGTTCCTTCCCTCTCACTTGGGTGATAAACTTTGGCGGCAAATCTTAGAGCGAACTCAAGGCAATAATGAACCGATAGGTATTTATGTAGCTGCTATGACTAAACTTTTTGATCGTATGCCTTTACCTGTGTCTGATGACCTGAGGCTTAAAGTTTTAAGAGCTAACATTTTACCATTTTATCAGGAGCGTTTAACTTTACATGACATTCACACACCTTTTGAAGTCATCGAATTATGTCGTAAACTTGAAGAGACTCGGTTACGCGTTGAAGAGTTTAGACCACCTCGCAGAGGAAATTTATCTTTAGAACCTGACTTAGATTATAATCCGCCTAGGCGTGACTTTTCAAAACATCAAGATAAACCGTTAGTTCGTGAAGTTCAGGGTAATCAATCGGGCAATAGTAGTAATTCTTTGGTTTGCTTTAAATGCAATCAGCCGAATCATATGGCTAAAAACTGCACTTCTAAAATCATTAAGTGTTTTAAATGTGGTAAAAAAGATTTTACTAAAAAGAATTGCCCTGAATGTAACAAAAAACAATCTAAGAGTTCGGGAAACGACTCCGGGGAACGTCGTTAGGTCGAGACGCGCTTCCCACTGTTTTGTCGACCTCTGATATTTCAAATAAAAATAGTTTAGATGTTTTTAATTCTACAGATCTGAATTTTAAAGATAGGATCGTACTAGATTACGTTCTTGCTCACGTAGGTCCTGGAGAGTGTCCATACTTAAAGGTTAGTATTTTAGGTTTAGAATTTTATGGTTTACTTGACTCGGGCGCAAATAAGGTTTTTGTTGGCGAAAAGGGTTGGACTAAATTAAATAATTTAGGAGTTAAATTAGATCCGAATAGGACAGCTACTTGTACTGTCGCGAATAATGATTCTTGCCTTTGTATTGGTATTGCTTGTGTGCCAGTTAGGGTACGTGACGTAGTTAGGATAGTTGATTTGTATGTAGTACCGGAGCTGCGTCATGAGCTGATTTTGGGCATTGATTTTTGGATTAAGTTAGGTATAGTACCAGACATGAGAAAAGGTGAGTGGCATTTTTCGGATGAGGACTTTTCTGCCCCAGAGCTTTCTTTAGTTCAGTGTGAAGCAGACTTAGGAGCTGATCAACAAGCAAGACTGGATTCATTGGTTGCTGCGTATTTTGATAAGATCGGAGACAAACTAGGTTGTACTTCTGTTGTCAAACACAAGATTGTCACTAACAGCGACCCTATTAAGCAGCGGTATTACCCAGTGTCACCTTTTAAGCAGAAACTAATCGATCAAGAGGTTGATAGAATGCTTTCTTCGGGTATAATAGAAAGATCTACCAGTAGTTGGTCTAGTCCTGTTCTTTTGGTACCTAAGCGCGACGGAACACAGCGTTTTTGTGTCGATTTTCGCCGTCTTAATATGTCTAGCGCTAAGGACGCATACCCATTGCCTTATATCTCTGCTACTTTGGACAAACTAGGTGGAGCACGCTATTTGTCATCTTTGGACTTGCAGAGCGCATATTGGCAAGTGGAATTGGAGGAGTCCAGTAAGCAATACACGGCTTTTACAGTGCCAGGACGCGGACTATTTCAATTTTGTCGTTTACCCTTCGGGCTTCACAACGCTCCAGCTACGTTCCAGAGGTTGATTGATACTGTGCTAGGTCCTGGGCTGCAGCCTTATGTGTTTTGTTATCTCGATGACGTGATTGTGGTCACGCCGACTTTTGAGAAGCATATAGAGGTTCTTGCAGAGGTATTTCAACGTCTGGAGACAGCTGGCTTAACACTGAATAAGGAGAAAAGTAAATTTTGTCGCTCTGAGTTAAAGTATTTAGGATATTTAGTTAACCGTAATGGAATTTCTGTGGACCCGAGTAAAGTTCAAGCAATTACGGACATGCCAGCTCCTAAAAACATTACTGAAGTTCGTAGAGTGATTGGTATGATATCATGGTATCGTAAGTTTGTTCCAAAGTATTCTGATGTGATTTCTCCCTTGACTCGTCTACTCCGGAAAGGAATAAAATTTGTTTGGGATGAGAGTTGTGTGAAAGCTTTTCAGGATATCAAGAATGCACTTATTTCGGCACCTATTTTGACATGCCCTAACTTCGAGCATGAATTCACTCTAGCTACCGACGCCAGTAACTACGCAGTTGGAGCCATTTTAAGTCAATTTTATGATGGTCGAGAACATGTCATTTGCTATATTTCAAGGACATTGAGTCGTCAAGAAAGATTGTATTCCGCTACTGAACGAGAACTGCTTGCAGTACTATTCGCCATTGAAAAGTTACGTTGCTATTTAGAATATACAAGATTTACTGTTATTACGGATCATTATAGTTTGAAGTGGTTAGATAATTTGAAGGATCCGCAAGGTCGTCTCGGTCGATGGGCACTTCGCCTTCAGCAGTTTGATTATAATGTCGTTCATAGGAAGGGTCGTGATCATTGTGGACCAGATTTGATGTCTAGAGCTGTTCCAGAGACTAGCGGTGAATTGGAAACTTCAAACATTGAGCTTCAGGATATTAAGGACAAGTGGTATATTAAACTTAGGAAGCGTATTTTGGAAAATCCTTTATCCTATCCACAATGGCGAGTCAGTGATGACAAAATTTTTAAGTATGTTCAGCTCGATGTTCCCGAATTGAGAGAAGATGCTGAGTATTGGAAGTTGGTGATACCTAAGGAGAAACGCAAGGAAGTTATTTATTCTTGTCACGACACTCCGACTAGTGGACATTTTGGCGTTCATAAAACCTATTATAAGGTTTCTAGACTTTATTATTGGCCTTGTCTTAAAGCGGATGTTGCACGTTATGTCAAGGAATGTTTGACTTGTCAACGCGTCAAACCTGAGCAAAAGCTTCCAGCTGGTCATATGGGTGGTTTTGTTGCTGCGCATCGTACTTGGCAGATTATTAGTATGGACTTATTTGGACCACTTCCTAAGACTAAGCAAGGCAATATGTACATCTTTGTTGTTACGGACACTTTTAGTAAAATGAATCGTTTCTTTGCTATTAGGCGCGCAAACGCACAAACTATTGTCAAACTTGTTGAAGAACAAATTTTCTTACGTTTTGGCGTACCTGAAGTTATTCGTTGTGACAATGGCAAGCAATTTAAAGGTTGCAATTTTGATCAGTTAACAAAAAAATATGGCACTAGAATACTTTTTAATCCTAATTATTATCCACCCCCAAATCTAACGGAGCGTGTCAATAGAGTGCTTAAAACTATGATCTCTGCGTTCGTGACAGACACTCAACGTGTTTGGGACGAAAATCTAACGTCTCTTGAATGCGCTGTGAATACGTCCGTGCACCAAATCACTAGCCGTACTCCCTATTTTCTCAATTTTGGTTGCGAAATGATTCTACACGGTAGCGAATATCAGAGGGCGACAATCTTAGACGATATACATAATTCAGATAACGATTCGGTTAATGACAACGAACCTCCTAAAGATAGAGTAGTTCAGAAAGTAGAAAGTTTAGATAAATTGCGAAATTTTGTAGCTAAGAAACTAGAGAAAGCACATTTAAAGAATAGTGATCAATATAACTTAAGACGTCGCGATGTTCATTTTCCTGTTGGTAGTTTAGTTTGGAAACGCTTGTATGCCTTGTCAGATGCTGGTAACTATTTTTCTGCTAAGTTAGCTGGTAAATTCGAGGGGCCTTATAAGGTCAAAAAGAAATGTGGTTATTGTGTGTACGAGTTGGTGGACAAGGACAACAAATCCAAGGGAAGATGGCACGTTCAGGACTTGAAACCTTATTACGCTCCTACTGGAGAGTAACTGAATAACTTTTGTTTTTTTGGGTTGTTCAGCCCTGCGGTGATGGGCTGCAGAGTATCTAAACATTTATCATGGCGCGAGACGGATGGATGTATAGACACTGCTGGAATTACATCAAAGAATTATCCTGCACTGAGCACTAGTTGTGGTAGGAGCCCACTGAAAATGCTGTATTAAGGATAGCCTTCCGCTGCCTTGTTACTTTTGTTACCACCGTTTTGGTTTGTTTGGAATTTTTGGGTTTTGGTAAAGTAGATTCTAATTGCGGTTTAGCCTACGGCGTGTGGGCAATTATCTTAGCGTGAAATGGGATAAGTGCAAATACGACATGTGGTGAGACTTCGTTAGGGTTTTTGGTTTTAGGATGTTAGTCTTCAGCTAACTACCCTTAGCGGTGGGTAAATTTTTGAACAACCCTTTGGCTCTCTTTCGTTTTTTTTGTGCATATTTAGGTTCTCTTGGTAACTCTCTTGCAGTTTTTGAATTATGAAGTTACATGCTTTAAGATAAGTTATACCGATTTTGACGATTTCTTCTGGTATGAGACGATTAGTTCGACTAGTCTCTTTGTTCCTTACACTAAAGATAGTGTTAAGGATTTTTAAAATTGTATTTTTGTTTTACAGGCCGGTGGGCGTTGGGTATTAAATAGCTCCATTTTCATCTCTAACTTAGGTTAGAACCGAAATTGGAAGGGGTCTGTATGGGGGGTATTGACTTGGGCTTCCGGAACTTAGCTTTCTCGGGAAACAAGCTGGGTCGTACTACTGTATGGGTCCTGAGCTCCCTTTTCGTTTGAGTTTGGAGGATTTTTGATAGTGCCGCCTTTCGGAACACCCTAAAATTAGTTTTTTGGATTTTTTACAATACTTCCTAGTATTCTTTAGTTTGGTGAGTACTACAATTCACTCCCATTTGTATGGTGGACTCTTGGGTTATCCTAGTTTTATTTTTGATTTTTAATCATTTTCTTCCACCTTTCAGCTTACACCCCATGGGGGGATATCTTTGATTTTGCTTCGGGTTGGTGGTTTATTTTTCAGACTTGTCATTTTGAGGCTATGATACGAGGTTGCTCCACACTGATCTGGAAGTCAACGCAATTTTAGCTAACGTTCAAATTCACATTAACATCGTTCTCTTTTATTTTCTTATTATTTGTTTTGTTTTTACCTTGGACACGTTTAACCATTGTGGCAGTCTGAAACATTTACTTCTTTCCTTGGGAACTTCACTGGTGTCTTTTCCTGTGAGATGTACGTTGGAATATTTTTGGTTTTTAGATAGTAGTATTTTTTTATTAGGGGTATTTTCACCTTGTGGTCAGTTTTCACTTAGTAATACACCTGTTTTCTCTACTTTGGTAATTTAGGTTTTAGGGAAAATTACGGGGTAATTTTTTTTTGGTAGGGGAGTGGTGTAATGGTCTGGAATTTGTTAACTATGTATTGTTGCAAGCATACCTTGTATTTCGGTCATTCCTTACAAAATTTTTCAGGTAATCAGTTATGGCTAATTATTTCTGATATCCATCGTGATTTCTCTTGCTTCGTATTTCTTTTTAATCCATCGTAATACATTTGTAAAACCAGATTTGAATTTGTTTACATATGAAATTCGCCAGTCAGCTGTTTGGTCGTTTTTATTGGTACGTCGCTCGGACCGTTTATTCGCTTGGCCGTTTGCATAGACTTATTTTATGCGTCGATACAGTTCGATAGGGTGGGCGTAGGTCTGTTCTCATTCGTACACTCCGCAACTAGCCTACTGACCTAGAGTAGAATTGCACTCTAACCTGGTGAACATCTAAGGCTTGATTCTGTGGCGAATTTCTTGTCAATCAACTTTTGACACTCCTTCGTTTTCTTTAAACCCTTGGAGGATCTCCATTTTACTTTTTGTCCAGACGTGAAAGAAGTCAGATCAACAGACGAATTTCTTCGGAAAATTCACGCTGTGTAGCGGATATGTTGGCTGAACTTCAATTTTAATCAATCCTATTTGGCCTTTATGTAGGTTTTGTTAGTATGAATTGATTAGCGAGTTTTTCGGATTTTATTCACGTAGAGGCTACGGAACATCGGCCTTCTTTGCGACACGTTTTTCTCTGGCCCTCCATGGTATTGTGAGGGTTTTTAGTTTTGGTACATTTTTTTGGCTTAAAAGCCAACCCAAGGCATTTCGGAACATTTGGACGTTTGCCTGTTGAAGTCACCTATGGGTTTTTGGACCTATTATAGATAGCATATTGACTATTATGCTTTGCTAGTAGATCCAACCTGCAGTTTCCTTGGCCTGGTAGCAGTCTATCGAGTACCTGGACTTTTCATTTTCATCGACAGATAAGTTTTTAAAATAATACCAGTGATATAACTTTTACAGTCTCAGACAGACTGGTCTAAGCGTTTGCCAAGGCCTTTTACTCTTTATTTATTTTATTAAATTTTACATCTCTTGGTGGAGATACTTTGTAAGCTTTCTTGTGGCTGAAGGCAAGCTTAACCTAGACTGCTGAGACCTCCTTAATTTATTTTATGAACCTCTAAATCATTACCTTTATTTATATCAATTTACTGTTTTTTTTCCTTAATTATCATGCTGTTATAATGCTGTAAGGTACCAGCATTTTGTAAGGTAATGTCGACATCACTGCGCTGAGTATACCAGGTTGAAATATTTACTTTAATAATTTATTAACACTTTACTTGAAATATTGCTCATAGAGCATTTCTGTTACTTTGGAATTGAGAATTCCTAGTTTGTACTTGGCCGTATTAATCTTATGACCATCTAAATCACACCCTATTATTTAAGGGCTTCACCCAATTACAGGGTAGTTTTTTTATTAAAATAAACCAGTCAACCTTATATTGTGTTTGATTTGCCTATTTGTGGTCTTTGGCTCTATATTTTATATTCTTTTTGGCAGTTTTGCTTATAGTAAAAACTGTCTGGCGCCCTTTATAGATTGTAACTTTATGTTCCATGGTCTGTAAGAAGTAAGTATGGTAGTAATGCTTTTTAGTGGCATCATGGTATTGGACAGGACCAGATATGAGATCCAGTGAACCCACCCTGATGAGCTAGTTTGGGAAATTAAAAAGGGTAAAGTTGGTATATATACTTTAAATTCTCATTTTACCTCACCATCCCTTCAGGATAATACTGACACCCGTTTTAACACATTTTACAACATGTAAACAGCTTAGAACTTTGGATATGTTAAGTGATAATAAGGCCTCACACCATAATTTCACTTGTGCAATATCTTCTGAAATTATTTGTTTCAATCCATGAGTACCCCTATTGTGCCAGAGTATGATCGTGTCGTCCGCAAAAAATGTGAAAAATCTCTAATAATATTCATGTTTACTATATCATTTATATATAACAAGAATAATATAGGACCCAATAAGGAGCCTTGTGGGACACCAGAAGTAATAATCATGTTATTTGACATCACAGTAACTTTTTGTATTCTTCCGCCCATAGTATGATATAAACCAATCTAATGACCTATATCCGCAAAGTCGAAAGCTCTATAACAAATGACCCGAACACCTTCTGGTCATATATACGTTCCAAAAACGCCTCTACATCTATCCCTGAAATAATAACATGCAATGATACACAGTACTCTGAGCCCCAAGACATAGTAAATGCTTACGCAAATTTCTTTGGCAGTGTATATAATATTCCAAAAAACACAGCTCCTTCTGACATAAATATCAATCAAAATTCATACATTGCCCTGGAGGGCCTCTCGGATGAAATAATTCTAAAATCAATAAAAAAGCTACAAAATAAAAGTACCCAAGGTCCAGACAAAGTACCATGCTTTCTCGTCAAGGACTGTGCTCTTGCTCTACTGAGGCCCTTATCTTATATCTTATATTTTTAATTTATCACTTAAATCAAAAACCTTTCCCAGTGCTTGGAAAGAGGCAAGAATAACACCCATATTCAAAAAAGGAAATTTACACGACATCACAAACTATCGTCCCATTTCTATTCTGTCAGCCTTCGCGAAGGTGTTTGAGAAGTCGGTATACGAGTGCGTTTTTGACCAGGTTAGACAACTTGTCTCACCTTACCAACACGGCTTCTTCAATGGACGCAGCACAGTCAGTAATCTCGCCTGCCTCACCCAGTATGTCGGTTGGGCACTGGATAACCGCCTGCAAGTAGATGTGCTGTATACTGACTTTTCAAAGGCCTTCGATAAAGTGGACCACTCGATATTTTTAAACAAAATAGATGCTATGGGCTTCAGCGACAACCTTGTTGCCTTTTTCGGCTCTTACCTGAAAGATCGGACACAGTACGTGGAGCTACGTGGCCATCGCTCACCTAAATTCTGTGCCTCAAGCGGAGCGCCTCAAGGCAGTAACCTTGCACCACTTATTTTTTTACTGTTTATAAATGATATAAACAAAAATATCTCGAGTCAAGTGTTGATGTTTGCTGACGACCTTAAAATATTTAGAGTGATCCATGGTGTTGAGGACTGCCATGCGCTCCAGCAGGATTTAACGGCTATCGAACACTGGTGCCTTGAAAACAACTTGCCGCTGAATATTAATAAATGCCATTACATGACCTTCTCAAACAAAGTAAATAATACAACCTTAAATTATGAACTAGGTGGTTCTCCAATTGTAAAACGTTCTTCAATAAAGGATCTTGGCGTTACTTACGACCCAAAACTTTCATTTGCCACCCACATTGACCAGACTTGTACTAATGCTATAAAAGTACTAGGTATTATAATTAGAAATTGCAGGAAGTTTCAAAATCTACAAGTGCTCAAAACTCCATTCTTTACCTATACTAGATCCAAACTGGAATACGGCTCCCTTATTTGGCACCCTATATACGACCGGTATATTATCCAACTCGAAAATGTCCAAAGGAAGTTTGTCAAATTTTTAGCGTTTAAGAGTGATGGAGTTTTCCCTCCTAGGGGTACCGAGCAACGTATACTGTTACAAAGATTTCAGCTACCATCTTTAATAAACCGCAGAAATTACCTACTAACCGTGTTTCTACTCAAAATACTCAAATTGATTGTCCAGACTTACTGGCGCAAATAAATTTTTATATCCCGCCTCGTCCTACTAGGTCCCCTCCTGTTTTTTTCCTCCCCACCCCCACAACAAATTTTTTAATTAAAACGCCGATATATAGGGCTATGAGTTTATTCAATAACACCTGCCGTAACATTGATGTTCATGAACTATCAACAGCTCAGCTAACGAAAATACTTAAACGAAACCTCTTATCCAGTAATGAGTGAGTCAAGATATTATATTTAAATTATCATAACATTTTTATACCCACATTGTGTATTATGTATTATGTATTATGTATTGTTAACTATTGGTAATACTGTCACATTGTCTTGTAAATTGATACCATGTATCTGTTAGACAATTAAAGATTATTATTATTATCTCTAAAACCATACATTTCAAGCTTCTGTAGCAGTATTATGTGATAGTCAAAAGCCTTAGAAAGAAAACAGAACACTGCCGCAGCAGCCTCTGCCTCTTTAAAACGCAAGTATAAATTTTAAACGAATGAAAAAATTTATTAGTATTTTTGTAAATAATTATTTACATTACTTGAGAGTTTACCTACTCGTTTTTTTGATATGAACATGTAATGTACCTACCATTTGCTTTTTGATACTGTAAGGCAGCCTCTTGGCATTCTTTTTGTTGCTTCTTGGCTATTTCCAGTAAATCATAATAGGGTCTTGCTTTCTCTATACAGCTGCCCAGCTTTTTAGTCAGTAATTTTAGTCTCCTTGTTGATTCATTTAAAAGCATTCGAAATGTTGTATTGGCCTCCTATATTAAATTATTTTTAAATACATAAATGTAATTTATATTAAACTAGAAATTGCATATTGTTATACTAGTTCACATAATTAAATTTGTTGTTTATATTTTGGGAACTGTAATTATTTCTATGATACTTCTTTGTTTACTAGGTTATTGCAAGATTGTATATTTTAACAGGATTTTCTAATAAGTCTAACAACCATAATATCTAATTAACATACATAGTATATATTATATCTGCCCATTATACCTTTAATTAAAGCAAGTCCATTCATTTTATGTTAGAAAAAACTCACAAGTATTGAAAAAACTGAATTGAACACCTATTTCTGATAATCGATACTACTGTCTGCAGATAAGATTCCTCTTCCCTCTGAATAAAATAATGGCAAGCACATTTTTTCGAAGTTTTAAACTAATTTCATATTTATTATAAACTCTGGTTTAACAGAATATATGAATAATTGGCGTTCAGTTAGCACCAATAATGTTTAAATTACCTACTCAAATATACCGGGTGTTGCATCGTCGAGCGGGACATAGGAAATCCCATGTAATTTTAAATGGGGTCAATTATTGGCTTCCCTAATTATTTTAGAGAAAAATTCTATTTAGGTTTATTAAAGAGCACTAAAACCCACATTCAAAAGAATAACTTTAGATATTTTTGATGAGCCCGTTTACGGGTTATCGCCGATTTCTTTTTAACTATTTCTCCTTTTTATGGCCCCGTATTTGCGGGCACCAGTCAAGGTAAAAGATGACTGTCAAATAAAGTTGTCATTTTGAAATGTGTGCTTTATTGTTATAAAAACTCGTACATCGAAAATATTAAAGGTGTATTTATGAGTACAAATTAATCTGAATAAAGCTAAAATAAAGTATCCAATTACAAGGTTAATTATGACATTTTACATGTTTCATTATTTTACTAATTAATAGGTAGGTACTATTAAATTGTTAGAACTTTAAGATTTAAGAAGATGTTCAAATATTCCTCAAAATGACAACTTTATTTGACAGTCATCTTTTACCTTGACTGGTGCCCGCAAATACGGGGCCATAAAAAGGAGAAATAGTTAAAAAGAAATCGGCGATAACCCGTAAACGGGCTCATCAAAAATATCTAAAGGTATTCTTTTGAATGTGGGTTTTAGTGCTCTTTAATAAACCTAAATAGAATTTTTCTCTAAAATAATTAGGGAAGCCAATAATTGACCCCATTTAAAATTACATGGGATTTCCTATGTCCCGCTCGACGATGCAACACCCGGTATAGACATTGCATTTCTTTAATAAACTACTGGAAAAATGAAGATAACATCATAAATTTGCCACACATTTGACCAGGAGTTTAGTATTAAGATTATCTAGCAAAGAAAGATTTTGTTGCTACCTCTTTGATATCCTGGTAAATTATAGACTAAAAAACTTACATCATACTCAATCTCCAATTTATTGATCTCATCAGTTGTGGTGTTCAATTTTTCCAACTCGATTTGTATTCTGGGGTCCAATTCAGTATCTGAGTCATCATTTTCACTCATATTTGGTGTTTCTTTTTCTTGGTATAATTTTTTCTACAAAATGAGATACATACTAGACCTTTAAGTTTTGACCACTTGACTCAGCTAAGTTAAAAATACAGGTGACTTAGCAGGTGCAAGTAATTCTTCAATTTAAGTTAACTTTCTTCTCGAGATTAGCTAAGAAATTGTACAAATCATAAGCAGTTTAAATAAATCGATGGATCTACCAATTGCCCAACAACAAATAAACTAAATAGGTACTTAGTAGTACTATTCCAATAATAATTACTCACCCAATCTTCAATCGCAAAACTACTAACAAAGCATTGTTATTTGAAATAATCCACCTTTGTGTTCGTTTACCACACCATGAAAAAGTGCCTGCCTTTACAAAACTGAGTATAAAACCTTTGACCTACTTTGTGCTAATGTTTAGCTTTAGCTTGGTATTTTTTCCCACCAGTACCCCTATTAGTTGGGGTACTGAAATGTTTATTGGTACTTATTGGGAAGTTATTGGAATTCCGTCCCCATTCCTTAAATTCTATTAATATTCTATGACGTTCTTCACTTTAATTGATTTGAGAAGCTTAACAATTGTAAACAAATTGAAACATCACAATTTTATTATTGCAAATTTATTTTACTGATTTTATCACTAAACGCACAAATCTGACGTTATGTAAGTGCTTGGGGGCAATATTATCTTAAAATTGTGTTAAATATGCCCCCAAAAACGGAATTTCTATTTTTACTTTTGTGTTTTCACTTTTTTCTCGGAATGCTCGGAAAAACTTGGAAACCTTGAAAATGTCAAACGTATGTCTTCGTTGTGTGAAACATCTGTCTGTGATAGCTTTATCTAAAATAGCTAAGTATCGCAGTTTTCTAATTTGCATTACCATTAAAATTTGACATTATTATTTATTAATTGAGATTATTGAGAATGTAGGAAAATTTTAATATTAAAGTTCAATTCGCTGGAAAAAGTTTTAAAGTTTTTTTGGAACTCGTTTTGACTTTTGACAATATATAATTATTTATTAATGTGTGTTAAATTAATGTTAGCGGTGCATTTTGCGATATCTTTCCATTTACGATTGACGCTCTTCTTTTTCATAATAATGAACATTTGGCCAAGTTGATCATAGACCAAGGAGCAAGGAGTCTGTGTACTGTGAAGTTGATTTAAATGCCAGAAATAAAATGTCGAAGCGAGAGCTCTCCCATAAGCGCATCTCCCTTTCTGTAGTTCAGTCGACTTTAGTCCTATTATTGTCAGTCCTATGTCAGTCCTTAACATGATCCTAACTTAAATGGTTCAGCGCCAACTTACGCCTACTGTGGACCAATAAGCTGTTTACGTTTTGCACACTATTATCTAAATTTACAAAAATAGAGAATAATAGAACAGAACCACAGAGTAGACGTAGGCACACGTTCGTGTGACTGCTGTGTACACAGCAAGCCACAAAATTATACTTTTAAGTTTTTAAGCTGCACCACTTAGCTTATACACTTTATGATGTGCGTTCAACAAACGTTAAGATGTTCCTTTTCAACTAAATTTGTTGGTACTACCACAGATAATACAGATATTAACATGTATAGTCAGTCTACCAATATATTTGGTTCACCCTGATCAGGTGAGTTGACAGGTAAATTTGTTGTCGTTCTATCCTTTTCTATTAGCAGAGTTAAACCGAGAGGGCAATTTTAACTTTTAACTTTAAGGTGTGTGGTGTGCAGTGGTGTGTGTTACGTGTCTGTCCGTTAATCTATTTATTAATGTAAATTTATCTTTTTATTTACAAAATTCGGAATAAAATGAGTTTTACTGATAGGACTTACCTTTGTTATCAATTGTGTATTGTGTTTATTTTATCAAGTATTATATCAGGTGAGAAAATAAATAAAATAGTGGTTATGTTTTTAAAAATACCTGCATAGGTGGGGCTTTCTCCTTTGTAAAATTTTATGTTTAACAAAATTTATTTTTCTCTATGTAAAACTGCAGCTGATGACCGATACTGGGACACAAAACAAATAGATGATAGGCAGCCTCCAGAAGAGCTAAAAATAATTTGGTGCACAACAAACATAAATGAAAATGCAAAATGTAAGGCATTATCCCAAGCAAATGAAAGGGATCAAATAAAAGTTGGGTATGAAACAGTTCAAATTGAATGCAAGCAAGCTGCGAATAAAGGTAATGCTTAAACAATTATGTATTGTTGTTCATATTCTTAAAAATAGGAATCCTAGATTAAAATTTGTACTTTTAGATGAGTGCATGGAAATGCTAGATGAAGAAAAAGCCACCATGACTACCCTGGATGCTGGAGAAATGTTTGTAGGAGGACGGTTTCACAGCCTAGTCCCAATTGCACAAGAGCTGTTGGAAGGTGAGTAGTTAAATTAAAATAAATCTTTGCCTTGGTAAAATCAAACCAATTTTTTTAGGTGGATTTAATTATTTATATGCAGTAGCTGTAGTTAAAGCTGGAGGTCTGAGTGATGTGATTTCAGTACCAGAACTGAAAGGAAAAAGAGCATGTTTTGCAGGAGTTGAAACTTACGCTGGATGGATGTTACCCATTAGCACAGTAAGTTGTACAGCAATACAGTTATTCTATAATCCTCCCATTTAAAAATTTTTAGCTACTGAAAGAAGGTATTATGGAAATTATAGATTGCAACAATCATGTGAAAACGGCAACTAATTTTTTTGGTCCTTCCTGTGCCGTAAATTGCTTGGCAGACAAATACAATCCTATTGGTGATAACTCTGACAAATTATGTCAGTTGTGTGTAGGCAAGATTCCTGGGAAGTGGTGTACAGATGCGGATCCTTTTGCAGGATATGATGGAGCTGTTAGGTTTGTACTATTACCAAAGTGATTTAATAAGCATCAGTATACGATCCTCAAAGGTAGTGCTAGTGGAATTTATTTTATTTTTTACCTGTTATCTTACGTGTAGTAAATCCATCTAGATATCCTCATAATAAACACTAAACTCAAATAAACTATAACTACAGTCTTGGGGCCAAAATAATGGATCCACTTAATATTTGGATGAATTGTGATTCTGAATAATCTTTTCATTTTAATTTTTGTTTTATGTTGTTGGTTAGGTTAGGTAGGTTACCGACAATCTTACTGATATGTTCCAGATTTTAAGAAAGTTAACAATAAGTCCCTAATATGAAGAACTGTTTTTTGACTGAAACTTTAAAAGACCCTATGTTGATGGAGATCTCGAATTTTATATTTTGTCCTATAATTGTCAAGTCTATTCTTAACATTTTAATTTTGGGTTCATTTCAATTTTCTAGTTTTTGCAGTAGGTACAATTTTTTTAAAGACATTAAAATTTTCATCTTTGTTCCTGTAGTCCTGAGTTAAGAGCAGCCTAAAAGAACACCTTCCCGTTAAATTTAATCTAATAATTTTTCAATTTGTAAGACATTAACATGGGCATTCCATGTTAACAATGTCTGTAAAAGACTACAATCGAAGTTAAAATTGTGTGGAGTAGACTTATTGTACAAAGTCATAAACATTGACAACTTCAATCTTAGCGACATCTGTCTGGTTATGGTACAAAGAAAATGTTTTGAATAGTTTTATTGTTCTAGAATGAACTCTAAAGTTTAATGAACTAAGTAGGCCAGAAGAATCTATTTGGCTTTTTGGCCAAAAGAAAAAGTAAATTATATTTTTTTCAATTTAAAAATATGTCATAGTTCATAATGTCTTCTTGCCTCTGCAAGGAGAACAAATTTAAAGTACAAACAACAATGATCCTCCTCATACTATTTGTAACTCTTCACTTTTTCCTCATTTTCATTTTTTCTCCCCCACTGGAAACTATTCTATGGTGATTTTGTTGTTTTCCCTGATGATGATATTTTACATCTGAAATATGTTGGGATCAGATCAATAATATCGAATATAAATTGTGGAGAAAGGTGGAAGGCCCCTTTTATTTTTATTTTTTTTATCCATCACGTCAACACCCCTGCAAGAATGAGAATGACTAATAACTGAACAACTACTATAAATTTGTTTTCTTATCTGTTTTCTGATAAGCAATCACATCCATTATAACAGTAGTAAAGCAAAAAACCCATCACTTTACGGGTATACATGAATTTAGTAACAGAACTATGAATGACTACAACGCGTGTTAAATGATATTATATTTTTAGATGCCTTCTCGGGCAGGGTGAAATTGCATTCATAAAGCATACAACTATACCAGAATTACTTAAAACAAGGGAATTCGGTAAGTTTTAGAAAAAGACCGTTAGTCCAGAGATTTTTTTTGTACATCATCGTTTTTACGGAGTTATTTAATTTCAGCGGGAGTGCGTGAAGAACAATTCGAACTGTTTTGCAAGGATGGTACCCGAAAACCAATATCAGAATATCCAAATTGTCACTGGGGAAGAGTGCCATCTAATGCCATTGTAGTGTCGTCTGCAGTATCTTTTGAGACCAGAGAGAAATATCAGAAATTTTTACAAAAATTTGCTGAAAAGTAAGATTTTAAAATTCACGACAATCTAAAAGTTTCAGCTATTAAAAATTAAAAGACGAAACAGACTATGCATAGGGGTATTCCTTGGGTAACTATTTTAAGACTGTTTTGTGCAGAAAAGTATAACTTTGTTCATTGAGTCGCTGGTAGAAAAAATATATTTTTTTTAGATATCCTAAAAGTGGAATTAGGCCTTCTCACCCGACTCAAGATGAACCGGAATTCGACAATTTTGGCAACAGATTGCGCCCTCCTTCAGATCAGTTCGATCAGTATGGCAACCGAATCGATTCCCCTGAAATCGTTCAAAACGGAAACCTGCCTAATCAGCCAGATTACGATCAATATGGAAACCGACCCGACTATGATCAGTTTAAAAATAGGGGAGGTAGATTTAAACGGCAGAATTACGGAGAAAATAGGTAAGTAAATTTATTTATTTTTTGAATTTATATTCTCCAAAGGTATGACCTAGAGATATACCTGATTGCTTAACTAGAGAGACTATCTTACCTAATACCATGTTCCTGCACCCATTCAATTCAATTTATTGAACCAGTGGCGGCGTGCTATTATCGGTAATGTTATAGGTATTAACGTAAAAGCCACAAAACATAAAAGGCAAAAAGATGATAAAGGGTCGTCTATAGAGAACAAGTTTTGAAATGAGAACTCGAAAAAGTTTTCCATATTTCTCAAATAGGCCTGTTTTAGTAAATGGAACAGAACAATACAGGTTAGAGGATGTAAATAAAGGTTAGGTTTTGTTCACAGTAAATCACAATAATAAATTGTTTTATACCAGATATTTAGTATTTCAGTGTTATATTAATTAAAGATAAGATATAAAAGACATTATTAGGTAGTTAGTACAGCTAAAAAATGTGTGGTAATGTGCATTTATCTGAAATGCAGGATTAATTAGTGGCCTATTATAATTGGCTTAAGCAAACCAAAAATATAATACAGGCCAGATGTTGTCATTCAAATAAACAAACTAGCATAAGGTCAAAAAATGCAAAGCTTAAAAAAAAATATTATATTAAGGAATACCCTTCTCTTTAAACAATCTTTATTTCCAAATAAAAATTTATCTAATCAGCATCTGATAAACGCCTCCAGAACAATTTAGGCTACATTAACAATGTTGGATAAAATAATAAAATTGAATACCTACCTATATTCTTAACTTAATAAGAAAATTTATTTACAAATTTTATGTATGTATACAGATCTCTAGCAGAGTCTTGCAAACCATATGGCATAGTATGCTGGGGTTCCGCGAACAAGAATATTTTAAATAACATCTCAATTGCACAGAATACATGTTAAAAATTATTTTGTTAAACCAAAGCGCTTTCCTATGTGTTATTGAGGGTCTGGTGTGTTTACACTTTCACAATTGTACATAAAAACGTATTGCGATTTTCTCTAAGCAGGCAGGTATTTCAAACAATATAAGTCACAGCATCATGACAAGTGCAAATACTAGTGATTAATTAATATTACGGAACACGCATTATCATGCCGCTCAGAGAGATGTATTGCATATGTTGCTTCAAGAGTTCTAAATTTACTACCAGCAGATTATTATTATTATATGTAAGGGTAATAAATAACACACAAAAATTTAGAGACATAGGATTTTTTCTTCATGTTCATTGAGCACCTACTAACTGCTATTTTTTCTATTTAAGGTTAAGGATTTTATAATATCTTCTTCTTGTAAATAAATTGTTAACATTTGTCCAAAAAAATAAATAATGGTATCTTTCAAATAAATAATATACAAATGACAATTTTTATTTTGCTAGATATAATCAGGATCAAAACAACTATAATAGAGAAGAATCTGAAAGGCGACAAAATCAAGATTTTAATAATAGAGATCAAGATAGGTAAGTTATATTTTTTCTCGATATTTACAATTACAAATACAACTAGTTGATGCCACCATAAAGTCGAAACGGTCGTTCTTTGCCGGTACATGTTTCGCCATATTATGTGGCATCATCAGTCCGAATGAAATACCCTTAAATTAAGTTAAAACTAAAGAAAATGTGGTTGTTTTGTTTTTCTCTAGTTTTAACTTTGACTGTGTTTTCTTGATTATGTTAATAAAACAGAAATATAAAACTTTTCTGCCAGTTATAAAAAATAACAACAGACACATTTCTTTGCGATATACATAGGATATATGTAATGGCTAAGGGAATTGATGGACACCCCTGCAAAAGTATTTCAAATACCCTACATTCTATTTTTTTTTTAATTTTTACCTACCATGAAAAATAAAAAAGTTAAGGCAGTGGGACACCCTGTACACATTTTTAAAGAACTCAACAAATTCTACAATTTGTCAAAATTTAAGAATAATACGAGTTTGGGGAGTTTAAGTAGCGAACGACCTAAAAATCGATGATATCCTTTCTAGATATGGACAAAGTGGTAATCAAAATGTTAATGATGTAAACCAAAGTGAAAGAAATCCAACCGACTTCCCCTACTATGAATATTTCGATTTGTTTGAGTCTTCTCCTCGATTCGGCGATCATGCAAATTTGATGTTTCAGGTAAAAGTTTGACAATCGTTAGAAAATGGATTTTGTCTAAATAAATAAATAAATAAATAATAAATAAATCTTCTATATTTCAGAACCAAAATACATAGGTATATAAATATACATACAAAAAGGAAATGAAATTGCGTCACAATAGTCTTTTAACACTACTTAATATTGTCAAAGTAATCTTGCATACTATATGGTTCTAGATCTAATAACAATTTCTTCACCTTATTTCTAAATCTTTTGTAAACGTTTACTGCTTTGACACTATTTGGTAACCTGTTAAATAATTTAATGCTAGAGTACACAGGATTTTTCTCAAACAATGTGTATCGGTGCTGTGGAAAAGTGATGTTTTGTGTTCTGGTCTCATACGTAAAATTTAAATTATTTTGTAGAAATAGATGTTTATTTTTATACAGAAACATGAGACATTCAAACACATATAGAGCATAAACCGTGAGAATGCGCTTCTCCTTGAAAATCCCTCGACAAGAATCCCTATATCCCATTCCAAAACATAATCTAATCGCCCTTTTTTGACAAACAAATATATCATGCACATTTGCTGATCCCCAGAAAATCAGGCCATATCTTAGAACAGATTCAAAATTAGAGTGATACAACATTCTCAATGTTCTCTCATTCATATACTTTGAGGCAACTCTAAAACTGAAACATATTCTATTTAGTTTCCTGCTAGTATAATCTACATGTTTATCCCACTTTAAAAACTGATCAATATACAAACCAAGAAACTTGGTATTTTCATTCACTTCAAAATCCTGGCTTAATACATTAATTGACTTCGGTATTTCTTTTGTACATCTGCTTGTTCTGAAAATTAATATATTGGTTTTTTTCTCATTTAAAATTAGCTCATTCTCTTCAAACCACAATTTTGCCCTATTTAGGTATTGATCAGTTCTCAAAATAAGAGGATCCACTTTGACATCACCAACTAGAAGGTTTGTATCATCTGCGTACTTTGTGATACCTACTCTAACACTGTCGACAATACTGCACAAGTCATTAATGAAAAGAATAAACAATATTGGGCCCAGGATGCTTCCCTGAGGCACCCCTATTGTATTAATAAGTATGTCAGACTTTGCTGTTTGTCCATCAGACACTATCTTGACTCTTTGTTGTCTATCTGTGAGGTAGGACTTAAACCATTTATTCAAATTTCCTCTGATTCCATATCTTTCCAGTTTTTTCAATAATAACTCTCGATTAAGACTATCATATGCTTTAGATAAGTCAAGAAAGGAACCAGATACAATCATACTGTCTTCCATGAGCTCCAAAATTTTCTTTGTGAATTGAAAGATGGCAGTTTGAGTTGATCTACCCCTTAGGTACCCATGTTGACTTTCATTAAAAATATTACATTTGTTACAAAAGTCTGTCAACCTTTTGCACATAGTCAACTCAAAAATTTTTGAAAAACTTGATAATAAGCTAATTGGTCTATAGTTATTCATTGATTCCTTATTCCCTCCTTTATAAAGTGGTTACTTACATTACTTACATTCTTGCATTTTTAGGATTCAGCTAGAGGCATCGCCTCAGTTCCGGAAAATCTCCAGACTTACAATGCTTTCCTGGGGGAAACGCACGATGTCATCATGGATGTCAGAAAATGTCCCGTCAACAGGATGACTTTGTGTGTCACCTCAGACGAGGAGAAAAATAAATGTGTTAAAATGCGGGTATGTTATCAGAGAGGCAATCGTTTTGTTATTATTATAACCTACTTTTTTTTTGTTTTGCAGACTGCTCTCAAGGCTCAACTACTAAAGCCAGAGATGGATTGTTATAAAGGGCATTCGCAAATACATTGTATGCAGGCAATAAGGGCAGGTAGGTAAATAAAAAAAGGTTTAATTGATTTTTAAAACAATTTTTTGTGTTTATTTCGTTTAATTTTTAGGCACTGCTGACGTAGCAGTTCTTGATGCTAGTGATGTATACACAGCTGGACTCAATTTCGATCTGGTGCCGTTTATAAGCGAAGTGTACAATTTGGAAGATTCCGATTACTATGTGGTGGCTGTAGCTAAGGAATCTGATCCAGATACCGAGTTAACATATTTAAGAAGTAAGTAAGGGCATATTACTGTTGTATTTATTTTCCGTTTTTTTAATTCCTCATTTACTATATTATACAACTTTGGCAAGTAGTTATTACAATCAGCCGCTTCACGGGAAGACAAGAGAACGTATTGCACCCGAGCTGGTATTTCTATTTTTAATTTTTGCTTAATAAACTATATTACCTATACATCAGAAAATATTTGTGTTGTTTCATAAGCTGACGAGACTAACATTTTAATTGTGAAAAACAACTTCACTTCTCTAAAATTAATAGCTGAAAGACTACCTTAGAATATCGCTTTTGTCTGAAAAAAATGAACTTAATTTTTTTATAATTTTATAAATGGTCCCCTATGAAGCAAATGGCTCTTCTTTGAATGGAATCGAGCAATCTCAGGGTATATTTAGGAGCAGAGCCTCAGATATGCGAACAGTACTCCAGCGATGGTGGAATTTGGGTTATAGAGCATCAAAAGTTGTTGGGGTGTATAGAGGTTCTTAGTTCGGAAAAGTATTCCAAGTTTCTGTGAAGCTGCCTTAGCAATGGCCGCAACGTGACTATGCCAAGACATATGACTATCCAAATTGACGCCCAATAAATGAATTGATGAAGCCAAGGAAATCGAGTGTCCCGCCATGACTATGTCCGGTTCTTCAACATTAACTTTTTTAGAAAAAAACTGCCGCCTGGGGGTTTTCTAGCGTTAAATTCTACTTGGTTACTGTCACCCCAAGACGGAATTTCTTCCAGGTCTTTGTAGAGATGTGAGACCTCTTCCTCGTCGATGTTCGAGCATCCAAAGCAAAAGATGAAACAAGCGTGCTGTCATCAGCAAAGCTATATATTGGATTTTTAGTTTTTTCCAAAACATCGTTAATGTATAGTAAAAAGAGGGTGGGCGACAATATAGAACCATGAGGGAATCCAGCATTGATGTTAAATGTGTCGGAAAGAAATCCGTCAATCGCCACTTGCAGAGAACGGCCTTTAAGAAAGCTCGACAGCCATGAACAAAATTGAACCGGCATTCCGTATGCTCTCACTTTAGTTAGGATCCCCTCATGCCATACTCGGTCAAAGGCCTTGGAAATGTCCAGGGACTCCCCATGATGTTACGTGAGTAACATAAGCGAGAAGGTATCCTGTTGATCTAGACTTACGGAATCTATACTGGCGGTTCGGATATTTGCGCGACATAAACTATGAAAGACCGGCTTAAACAAACAATGGAATGGCAACTGCCAGGGACACCATAATAAGCTCGTGGTGCAAGATACCTCAATGAAGAATAGGCACAAGACCGAAGGGGAACTCAATCGGATAACATCGCAAGTTATTAAAAACTGAATATACAGGGTGTTTCATTAATAGTACGAAAAAAGTTTCTCCGAAACGAAGCGTTTCCGGATAGGTTTATAGGAGCTCTTTTCATATTTTTAAGTTGGGAAACTCATCCTGAATTTTTTCGCAATATTAGTGAAGTATATGACCTAACCCAGCTTTTTAATTTCAGCAAAAAATACTTGTCACGGCGGCATAAATACGGCGGCAGGATGGGTATATCCATTGGCGTTTCTAATAAGCAACGGTTGGATCAGACCATATGGGTGTGACAGCATTCGTGCTGCCGCTGAGTACTTCACGAAGAGTTGTGTACCGGGAGCGATCAGTACAGAATATAACACCGGCGTACCGTACGATAATATGTGTGATTTGTGTCATGGAGCAAGTTATAGGTAAATATGGAGTCCTAGTATTATGGTATCTAATTTTCCTATTAGCAATACTTTAATTACTTATCTGTTTCCCATAAATTATTTATTTATTTATTGATACAGTATCTACAGCAATGCCAATTGCAGATATTGATTACAAACTAAGAATTTCTTAAAGTTAATCGAAAATACATGTTAACTACCTACTTCATTTATATAACCTATATCAAGTTTTGTGCCTGTGAAAATACTGAACTAAAATTATTTAATTTACTTAAGTAAAACTCCTTTTTACGTATTAGTTCGATTATTACCACACTGGATATGATCTTCCAACCTGTTTCGACATAGGTACGCATTGAACAAATATGTCATAAAATCTAGTCAACTCCAGTACAGTCATAGAGGATCTCCCAGATTTGTTTATGTATTAAGTCGTACGTCAATAGAAAATTTGCTTTTCTAAAATTGAATTTTGTATTTTTAATCTGCTTGCATTCACACCAGGCAAACTCATAACTCACTCTTACCACCAGTGCTGGATAACGCTGATCCACCGGCAACAATGGATCTTCATCAGGTACTACATTACAGTTTTGAAAGTGGGGGGCTAACAATTACCAAGTCTATCATTGACATTATGTACATCCAGTGGCGTAGCCAGGATTTTGGGGCGGGAGGGGCGAACTATCGTAGGGGCTCAGAATGCGGAGGTAGAGCGCCGCAGGCAAAATATTTTTGAGACCACGCCCAAATTTCGTAGAAATTCACCTTTTTATGTTCCCTAGGAAACAGGGGTCTGGCCCCAAATGAAGTTAAAATACGCTACATAAAAAGATATAAATTAAATATGATGGGACGCTCTCAAAACCGGTTTTATTAAGTTTATTCCGATCGCTCTTCTTTACTAAAAATAAAATAAGACCGATATTGTTTTTTAAGTAGTAAAGGGCGCCAGGCCAAGAGGGGCGGGGGGGGGGGGCGATCGCCCCCCTGTGGCTACGCCACTGTGTACATCATTTATATGTCTAAAACCTGTGAATGCTAAAAAAACTATTAAAATCACAGATAGATTCGTTTGAAACATTATGCACTAGGTCGCGCAGATTAAAATCTAAAATACGACAACACCTTGAAAAATATAACTAATTATATTTTTTCTTACCTCTTGGTCTGGATATACCACGCAACGTAGTAATAACGCTAAAACCTAAATCTGAAGTCTAAAATAGGTCTAGTACACTCTAAAATCTAAAGTAATCCAACCGAAATCAATCGCCTTTTATCGACTACCACCCGTAAAGCAGTAGTCCATTTGCACCATTGTTACCAGGGTTGTTCGAAACGTATGTGTTGAAATTAACAGTTAATTCCGGATATTATAGGTTCGGATTACTTTCAAGGTTACAGTCATCATTAATAATATTATTTTGTTCTTTAGGTATTGCAGGAGAGATGCTTCAGAAGACTACTACGGTCATACAGGTGCTTTCAGGTGTCTGGTGGAAGGTGGGGGGCAAGTTGCTTTTGTCAAACATACGACTGTGTTCGAAAATACAGGTGGTAAAAAGAGGGAGTGGTGGGTGAGAGACAATCTGGTGGAAGATTTTGAACTATTGTGCCCCGATGGTAAGTGATTAACGTTTTTAATATAGTTTTTTCAATAAAAAATATTATACAGGGTCTACGGGGAGAAAAAGACGTTAGTTAGAACAGCAGTGGCTTTTGGACTAGGAAGCAGTAATTATAAATTATTAAATTCCTAATTTTAATTTTGATACACACACATTTACGTCGAATACGTACGTATTTGTTTCATTATGCAGGGTGTCAATTTGAAAACTTCCCACCCTTAATATCTTTCTTGCAGTTAAAAATATGAAAAAAAAAATCGGAAAGACACGTCAATTTTATATGTAAGGGGGACACTTTAAATGAATAGTTTTAGCCTTGTTGTTTCAACTCCCTAGGAGGGGTAGATGTCACACTTAGAATCTTAAATGGGAATGGGGGTCATGTGGCACATCGTTTTAAAGGGCGTTCAATTCTTTTTTCAGTGTTATCCTACTTTGTTGCTTTTTGTCCAGAGGTGTCCGAATAATCGCGTTTTAAAGTTGCAGAAACACTTAAACTTGCCTGCATTGAGATTTTGGTTTTCAGGTTAGTGTTTACACAAAAATTACTTCATTGGGTCTCCTTGTAGTACAAATGATCAGAAGATTGAGTAGCACCATGGGCGTAGCCAGACATTTTTCTAGGGGGACGAAATACTAATAAACACAAAACATCATAAACATTAACGTTGTTTAACAAATTCCAATAAGTGGCAA
This sequence comes from Polydrusus tereticollis, assembly GCA_963920685.1. NCBI lineage: Eukaryota > Metazoa > Arthropoda > Insecta > Coleoptera > Curculionidae > Polydrusus > Polydrusus tereticollis. The sequence goes on from OY987328.1 coordinate 144,323,009, forward strand.
CTTCTAGGGGGGGGGGGGGGGACATGGCCCTCCCCTGCCTCCCCCTCGCTACGCCCATGGGTGACACCGTTTCAAACTTTATTTGGGGATTGGCAAAGTAACCTCGAAAAATTTACACAAAAAGTAATCTAATAAAGTTTCGATGGTACTACGAGTACCTAGTTAATTTGCGTTCATTCGATGACTTATCACTGAAATTCCACAAAAAGCCTTGCTATTCTATCAACAAATTCTAAAAATACGTTGTTTTTTAACAAACAAGCAAAAAAAACATGGTCAGCAAATTTAAAAGATGTAGCCAAAACAGGAATATTATTGTTAATTCGCTTTTGCTTGGGCTGTTCAGTGATAACTTTTATTAAGCGCATAAAGTGTGAGAATGGTTTATTCTCTTCAAGAAAGAACTAAAATTATTTTCATTTATGGAGAAGTTGGAAAGTGCACACGAAGGACGGCGTTGGTTTTCAATGAAAGAAATCGAAATCGTGAAGTAAGTCACAGATATGTGCTGGATTTGGTGGCAAAGTTCTCCGAAACTGGTTCGGTGAGTGATAGAAAAATAAATAACCTACGAGTGATGAATGAAGGAGCTCAAATTGAGATTTTGGGATTATTTGCTGCAGAGCCCACCAGCTCCTTGCGGACAGTAGCAGAACAGACAGGAATATCACACGAGACTGTAAGAAAAGCACTGAAAATGCATAAACTCCATCCATACGAAATGCAGATACTTCAAGAACTCAATGACGATGATTTTGATAGAAGAATAGAGTTTTGTGAATTCATGATTCGTCAAGTCAACGCCATCCCTAATATTCTGCCGAATATCTCTTTCAGCTATGAATGTTCATTTTTTCTAAATGTAAATGTTAACAAACAAAATTGTCGATATTGGAGTGACGAAAACCCGCATATTTTTTGAGAAGGACATACACAATATCCCCAAAAAGTTAATGTTTGGCCTGGTATTCTTGGAAATGCCATTATTGGTCCTTTATTTATTGAAGGAAACTTGACAGGTGATCTGTACCTTAATATGCTTGAAGAGACTTGATCCTCTTATCACCCATGAGCTAGAAACTCATATTGATGCAGAGGGTAATTCAGTTTTACAGGAGGATTTGATAACATTCCAGCTCCACCTCATTATTTTCTTCCGGTCCGGCAGTGGTTAAACGAGAGATTCCCGGATAGATGGATTGGCAGAAGGGGACCAATTGAATGGCCTCCAAGATCACCGGGTTTAACACCCTTAGACTTCTTTCTTTGGGGACATCTTAAATCCATTGTTTATAAAACATAACCTGCTGATATTGATGTCAACTCCCGGTGAAGTTTTCCGAAATGTTAGGGAGGAGTTCGAAAACAGACTTTATTATTGTTTACAGGAAAATGGACAACAATTTGAACAACTTATAAGATAGTGCGTAAGTAGATCCCATGGGTTTTATTGTAGCAATTTCTCTTCCGCAATAAAAAGTTATTTTTGTCAAAATAAAATAATCAATAAATAAGAAATCAATTATTTAAACTAGATTTTCTTCCTGTTATTCAACGATTTTAACGGTGCCGCCTAATCTTCTAATCATTTGTACTACAAGGAGATCCAATGCAATAATTTTTGTGTAAACACTAACCTGAAAACCAAAATCTCAATGCAGGCAAGTTTAATTGTTTCTGCAACTTTAAAACGCGATTATTCGGACACCTCTGGACAAAAAGCAAGAAAGTAGGATACCACTGAAAAGAGAATTGAACGCCCTTTAAAACGATGTGCCACTTGACCCCCATTCCTATTTAAGATTCTAAGGGTGGCATCTACCCCTCCTAGGGGGTTGAAACAAGAAGGCTAAAACTATTCATTTAAAGTGTCCCCCTTATAAATTAAATTGACGTGTCTTTCCGATTTTTCATATTTTTAACTGCAAGAAAGATAGTAACGGTGGGAAGTTTTCAAATTGACACCCTGTATACTTATACTTAATGTGTTAACAACATTAAAAAATTTTAATCAAAGTATTGAATCTATAATATCGAGATAATAAACTAAGGATAAGGGTATGAAATATATTCAAGTCTCCCCTCTTGCTATTTTATATCTTACCAACTTCCCACCTCAATGAATACATTTTATAAATAAAATAATTAATTAATTTATATTATTTCAGGTACGAGGGCTGAAACCAATGAATATAGAAAATGCAACTTGGGCAAGGCAAAAGCTAATGCCGTTGTCACAAGAGGCGGCTTCGGATATAACGAGACGCACATCAACGCTTACATAAATCTATTCTTGTACGCTCAGACATTTTACGGACGAAAAACCACCGACGAGTTTAGGTAAGAAAAATATCCTTATACTACAAAATAGCATTAAAATTAACACATTTTCCTATAAAATATGCCCTGTTTCAGCTTCAGTATGTTTACATCGGAGCCTCCATTCTCCGATTTGATCTTCCAAGATGCGACGACACAACTTAAAGTGATAGAACCGAGTAAACGATATTACTCGGTCTATTTAGGCTCTGACTATATGAGAGCAAGAAGGATAGTGGACTGTCACGCCTCAGCGCCATCGTTCTTAGCGTCGCTAAGTCTGTTAGTGGTAACGGCCGTTTCTATAATTTTATTTTAAGTAATTACATTGATTTGATAGTTGATTTTTATTAAGATGAACATTGAGTGATTTTTTTTTATATAGCGACACTGTAAGTTTTAGATCTGACATGAAATATTGGTAATAGTTATTTTACTTATGTTGACTGATTAATGATAAACTAATAACTGATCTTGTAAAAATATTTGACGTTAGATTTTATAGAAATAGAGTTAAAAAGTGCACTTTATCATTATTAGTGAGATTATGTAGTCCGTCCAATTTTGCTTATATAATATACTTTTATACTAAGCCAAAAAACAATTTGCTAAAATTTTACAGTTTATGATATTATGACAATGATAATTCCAATTTATTCAATTGAATGAATATTGTGCTTGTGAAGCTTGAAATATTGTATTTTGTATTATACACACTTTTTAATAAAAAAATTTTTTTTACCAAAAATGGCTTTTTTAAAATAGAACAGCTGCTATATTGTTTTTAATAATGGCAAAATGCCGAAACAAAACAACGTTACCATATTGAGAAACCGCGGAACCGTAATAGTTATTAATATTACTAGTACGGTATGAGCTTCATTACAGTAAGGTACCTATGAGCTTCATTACAGTAACGAGTGGGGAATATTGCATTATATTTATAATACATAATATAATAACATTTTATATAAGACCCAGAATTTTGTTTTTTTTATGTATTCAAAATGATTTCCATATTATGAAAGTGACCTTACACAAAAAATACTGCCGAAACAGAAACAATCAAAGTAGCATGTAATGTTGGTTACTATCCCGACGAAGTATATTGTCAAATGTTTCAACAAGCCATTCCACGACGCGACGTGTCATTTTCAAAGAAGCAGAATTAAAAAAAATACTACTAAAAATGAGTGAAACTGATCTTCCATCAGACATAGAAGAAATTGCCCAATCCGCTATATCCTCGCTGTTGCCAAAAAAGTCCTAGGACAAATACAATAAAGAATACGACCCTTTCATTAGCCTGGTGTAACGAAAAAAACATTAAAAACTTCTTGCAAGAAATGGTATTTCTCGCATATTTTGAGACATTATCACAGTAGTACAGCTCGTCCAGTCTGTGGGCATTTTATACATTACATACTTTAGATACCTCCAAGGAAAACAAAAAAAAAGTGGCGAAGAAGATACTTGGGGTTGGGGGAAAAATGTTTGAAAATGTTTACTTAACAAGTAGTTGAAGCAACGTTTCAAGAACTTCTTTTAATGTACAAAACATTCAAAAGACAAACCAGGACCAGGTGCTGTCATCAGCTTCAGGTATTAATTTTACTTGTAATATTTATAATAAATAGGCATTTTTTTGAATAAATAAATTGTAAAAAATTGCTTTATGTTTTTTTTATGTATTCAAAATGGTTTTCATATTTATGCAGTGACATTACACAAAAAATGACAGTGACTGACAGAAAAAAAAAAATCAGTTTGATTAAAAATGAGTAATGTAATAAGTTCATTACATCACTGAGTGATGTAATGAGTTCATTACATCACTCAGTACGATAATATAGTATATTACAACACGCAAACATGCTAAAATGGGTTATGTAATGTAATAAGCTCTTTTCGTGTGGGTCTTATAACTCTTATATATAAAACAAATAACAGGTTCGTGGATTGTATGATTTGTGATAACTAGGTATACTCATTGATGCATATTTTGTTGCCTAGCATACATCTATGCTTCTGAGAAAAAAGATGACATAATTGGTCAACTGAACTGAAGGTAGTGATAGTGAAGTGAAGGTAGCTTAGACCTTGTCTAAGGAAGGTAGTATGTGTATTCAGTTAGCGTTAGCAGGCTATCTTTGTTTGAATAATACAACTAATAAGACTGGAGCAAACATCATGGAGAAAAAAGAACAACTGTCCTGTTTTGACGTTTTAGTGACGTTGTGCTTCTTGAATGATCTTCTGTTTTGTTCTTGTTCGTTTAGTTGGTGGCAAGAATTGTTTTCTTTTCTCTGAGTCATTTAACAGGAATTTATAAATAAATGCCTTGTTTAAAGTAACCAATAATTACTTTATCTTAATGCAAAAATGGTTGTGAAGATCGAATTGCAGGAGTGCCTCAGGGACTCACCCAAATTCAGGTAAACTCTTGAAATTTACATTTTATGTAACTGCACTGCAATTAATTATTCCAGTATCCAAGTTGTGCCTATCTGAATTTTTAATATTTTAGATATTTGCTGGAAAAAGAGGAGCAAAGTGTGGATCACTTAGAACAGAGATTGGATAAGATTCTTAAAGTGTGTGCCAGTATGATTGATACCGGGAAAACATATGTTGGACAGCAGAGGTAAAGTTAAAAATGGAGTACATCAATTGAGAAATTGGGGTACCCTTTACAAAACTTACCTGTTAATATCTTGGGCGCAAGGGAGCTTTAAAAATTACCTGTTTTGATTACAATAATGTAAGCTCAATATTCTTTGTTCTAGTTTATTTGCGAATAGCTTATGGGATTTAAGCACACATTTTAAGGAAGATCCAGAAGTGTTGTCGTCCTTAAACAAACTTATTCATAGCTTGCAAGAAATGAATAAGTTTCACACTATATTACTAGATCAGGCTTCAAGAACAATTCTAAAGAATTTAACTTCGTTTATAAAAAGGTAAGTAGGTACTTTAAGTATATTACATCTGTATTGCAAAGCCATATCGGAATAATGTATGTTTTAGTGATATTAAATCTGTAAAAGACTACAAGCAACATTTTGAAAAAATCTCCAGCGAGTATGACAATGTCCTGTTGAGAAACTCTCATACTCCACGAAGCAAGCCTCAAGAAGTTGAAGAAGTCCAAAATATTTTACTCGCAGTAAGGTCGTGTTTTGGCCATCAGTCTTTGGACTATGTTAACAGCATCTGTGTGTTGCAAACTAAAAAACGGCATGAGATTTTAAGTACTGTAAGTTTTAATATGGTTTTTAATTCACTTTGTTGGTACATTAATATTTTGAGTTAGCCCTATTGTGGAGTGTTGTTAGGAGTGGAAACAGGAAAATCTTGAAACAGGATTCCTATTTGCATTGTGGTGCTAAGACCCAATACTAAATGATTTTTTTTAAGTTTATTAATAAAATTCCACAATTTCTCAATTTGTAATAGGTTGAATAATCTTTGTACTAGAGGCACGAAAATCATGCACCCTTGCCTCTTTAATAAGCTGCAATTTATGCCATTCTACATCCAGGAGCCAAAGAGTAATATTTTGCTTTTTTGTTTTGCATCCTGTCTTAGTCTTACATGCCCCAAAAATAATATTGAATAGGTATTCAGGGTCTGGCAAAATATCATTTTCCAACCATAATAATTGTACTTGTAAGTGGGTATACTTTTTTTAAAAGGCTCAAAAATTGCACTAATTCAGATTCAGATTCAGATAATTTATTGGTGTTACTATTGTCAATATACAATTTACACACGTCATATGATGATGATAATGATATCAGTCAAACACAGGCTACTTAAGAAATTCATCATTTAAAAACTATTTAGTTTTATAATAAAACTAGGGGGGGGGGGGTTTCGAGAGGATACTGATGGAGATCTTTAGTCATTAACACCAGGTTATTAGTCCTCTTGTTTATTGCCAATTGCCAATAAAAGAACAACTTTATCCTTCATTCCACATTAAAGGTAATATCATTAGAAGGCTTGGACAATTTTGCATCATTTTGGTCTAATGCTCATTGGCGTTCCGACTTGATAAGAGTGAGTGAAACTAAGTGTAATCATTTAAATCGCTGTAACTTGTAAACTTCCCATCTGATTTTAGTAACCTTAAGCTTGTTTGGCAGAGAAATGTAAGTAATTTAAATAATCGTATCCAGTGGTACACCATAGTTTCCAATAAAATTGCTAGAGGGTGCAATTAGCAATAATAACAGTTTTTTTGATTTTATATATTTTTTTGATAAACTTAAATGATAGGTTATAATTATGATATAATCGAAAAGTAGATTAAATATGCAAGGAAAAACGTGAAAACCGCAATTCCATATCTTCCTTCGTTTCAGAGTCAATGCCAAAATAATAATTTTTAACACTTGATTGAAGAAGTAAAGAAAAATATTTTTAAACGATATTATGGTAGTGTAGGTTCTTCACTCATTATTCCAATGGCCCCGAAACCTACTTCAGAATTAATAACAGAATAATGGAAAACTTCTAATTTAGTCATAATTACTCTAATATGGTATCCGACTGTTTATTTTTATTTACCATCTAAATGGCGAAGTTTACTTAAAGTTTTTAGAAAATTACTTGCCTATCTTTTTAAAAGATGTTCCTATTGACCTAAGAACATCCATGTGATATCAACATGATTTCGTGATATTTTAAATGTTATGTTATATTTGCTGCTTATATATTTTAATAAAACTCTTAAACTGTTGGTCACTTGTTTATTATCTAATATCACAGCATTTAACAGATTTACATTTTTGAGAGGCACACGGAAAAACGGTAAGGAACAAAGGACACGAGCGCTCGGTGACAGACAAACAACATCAAACAACTAACTCTGTACACACACACACACACACGCGGAGAGGTGAGCCCGTCTGGCGGAAGTCCTTGTGGCCCTGTGCTCATTTGCTCAGGGTCTCAATGACTCCTTCCAGACTTCCTTCCACGCCCCCCTGCGGTCCAGTTCCGCAGGGTCTCACCTCTCTGTACGCGCATCCTAATGCCTTTTATATTCCTGACATAAAAAGAGATAGATATATTTCCGGAGATTGAATGGCGGTTTATTTGAAGTAAATACATGACATGTTAGATTGGAAGAGGCAGTTTGTTTCCGTGGCCACCTAAATTCCCGGACTTAACTGTGTTACATTTTTACTTAACGAATAAAAGACATTGTTCATAAAACGCGACTAACCACACGGAACAGCATGATTGAGCGAATTGAACATATAAATTCGATTTCACGAGCTGAAATTAAAACAGCTATTCTATTCTATTCCAGGCTATTTTAGTTCTAGACCGAAAATTAATAGTTGTGTATTGCAAAACGAATGTTTTTTAACATTTGTAAAGTTTTTCAATTGCTTCCTTAAAAGTTTTCCATAATTATTTAAATACTGTTGTTATGGCCTGTTGGCCTTTAAACACGCTTCAAATTTTGTGTTTTACATCATTTGGACTAGCCCTAAGCCTAGATAAAGTGTGAAGGGAGGCACCGAATATGACAAATGAAAACTCATTCCAACCTATACACTTACGAAACTATGAAAATAATCACTTCTTCAATTAACGTGTTAAAAATTATTCTTTTGGCGATACCTCTGAATTGAACGAAGATATCGAATTGCAGTTTCACGTTTTTTCTTGCAAATTTGATCTACTTCTCGATTATGATATCATAATTATACCGTATGATTAAAGTTTTCAGGATAAAATTGAAAAATAACTGTTATTATTGCAAATTGCGCCCTCTAGCCATTTTATTGAAAACTATTCTGTATCCCTTGATGCGATAATAAAAAGTACTTACATTTCTCTTCTAAGCAAGCTTAAGTACTAAAATCGGGCAAGTTGTTTAGAAGTTACAGCGATTTAAATGATTACGCTTTCAATAACTTCCCTTACTCTTATCAAGGTCGGTACGCAGACTAAGGTTATGCTAAATTATCCAAGCTTTCCAATAATTACCAAAAGTTAGTTCAGTTAAATGTGGAATTTTCCAAGATATTTCGAATTTTAATATTTACTTTTCGATTGCCCCCTTGCGGCAAAATGCGTAACTAAAAAATAGTTTTTAGGATTTTCTCATGGTCACTTTAGTAATGAATTTTTTTTTTCCTTTTTTATGCCCAGTAGTTTCCGAGATATGGCTGGTGGTCAGCCTTAACGAAATACCCTGTATATAATCCCAATAACCTCCCAGCATATAAATTGACTTAAAAAAATCGTAATCTGAGTTGTAGATAGATAATATAATAATAATAATAAGTTTATTTCAAATAGTTACAATATAAACATGTTAATATGATATTCTTGAATAAACTTATTCATAAATTCCCCAAAAGCAAATCTTATTTATTTAAAAGTATTTAAAATTATAAATATTTAAGAATATTTCTATAAAAAGTTGCAAGTATTTAATAAACGCTACTTTCTTGATGATAGATTATTAAATTTCTGAAAAGGATTAATTATATAATTGATTCACAATAATATTAAAAAACATTAATTAGTTATAGCATTTCCAAAAATATTTTTAAAGCGTTTGTTTCCAATATAAATGTTTTTATTTTAATTTTATATTTTTTTAATAAAATAATTTTTTTAAGATTTGTTGGTAAATAATCGTATAAATAAAAGCATAAATATTTAAAAGTTTTTTGTCCTACGGACTTATTTATTTTAGGTTTTATGTATATTTCATTTTTATAATAATAATAGATAATACTGAAATCTTATAAATCTAGGCAGTTTTAATCTACAGGGTGTCTCATAACTGATGGGCCGTAAAGCAACTAGAGATACCTGACATCAAACTAGACCGATTAAGTCATATAAGTTTTTTCGAAATATTACTCATTCTAGAAATACAGGGTGTTGAAAGTGAAAGTTTATTTTCGAAAATAAGCCATAATTTCAAAACGGTTCAATGAATCGAATTGAAAGTTGGCAGTAATATGTTTTTATGAGTAAGAAATAAGAATTTGTAGAAATTTTTAAGTTTCACACTAGAGGGCGCTAGTTACATACACTGGGTTTCATAAATCTATGATTTTTTTTCTTACCTGGGATATTAGGTGTGTTTGAATTAAAGTTTCTCAAAGAAGGGCAATTTCTGAGCTAAAAAGGTATACTAGCTTCATCTTAATATCTCTAACCGTTTTCGAGATATTTCCGTTTAAACATCACAAAGCATAAAAAAAACAAAGTAATTAAATTCATATTTTAATTATCACAACGCAATAAATTAGAAACAATGCAACAATAACAAGAAGCTCACTTTAGTAAATGTTGAAAGTGGCCACCGTTGACCTCAATACACTTTATTAAACTTTTAACTAAGTGACATCTCACATTTGGGAAAGTGTCTTGCTTGTTTTTAATTACATTAGCGGCTTCCTCAATTTTTTGGAAAAGTTCATTGCGTGTATTAGTTTCGTCCTTATAAACTAATGACTTCATGTGTCCCCACAAATAAAAATCAAGCGGGATAATATCTGGGCTACGAGGGGGCCAAGGACCAATCCACAGATGTGGAAAGTGTTGATTCAGGCGATTTCGAACTACAAGTGAAAAGTAAGGTGGTGCCCCATCTTGCATAAACCACATATTTAGTCCTATGTTTAAAGATACATCATCTAATAAATTAAATAAGTCGTTTTCTAAGAACTGCAAATATGCATCACCAGTAAGTCTTTGTGGAAGTTCAAATGGGCCTTCAAATAATTGCCGATGATACCGAACCAAACATTCATTTAAAATTCTTGCTGAAAATGTCTTTCTCTTACCAGTTGTAAATTCTCATGAGCGTAATAATAGTTATTTCTCCAGATGAAGATTCCACGTCTCGTGAACGTCGCCTCATCAGTAAATAATATGATTTTTAGGAATGACGGGTTTACATTTTTTTTATTTAATAATAACTGACAAAATTCTGTTCTGGATGGTAAATCATGTTCCAGTAAATTTTGTACAGGTGTAAAATGGTAAGGGTACAATTTTTCAGTGTGGATAATTCATGACACAGATGATTTACTTATTGTAGTAGCAGCTTTTAAGCGTCTAGTGCTCAGAGAGGGATCGTCCGCAACACGAACCAAAATCTCTTCTTCCTGCGCAATAGTTATAGCTTTTGGTCTGCCACCAGGATTCTTATTATAAAAGCTACCCCTGTCGCCTAAATCAGTGTAAATACGTTGAAATATTTTTCGATCTGGTTAGATTCCGTTTGGATATGACCCTAAATATCTTTTCGCAGCAGCAGCACCATTATAATTTTCTTGAGCATAGACGCAGAGCATATCTCTCAATTCTCTGTTAGCATATTGATAATGCCGCGGCATATTCGAAAAAAATAAACTTAGTATATGAAATAACGTAAAACTCTTTATTAACTTTTGCTAACATTCGTTTGACATAAATATTTCGTTGCTAGGCAAAAGTCACAACCAATAATCAATTGTTTCAATTGATTTTGTAGTGCACAGCCAACCTCGTCAATTAGTGTTTTTAAAAAATATGGCATGTGATGAAGTATTAATACACAATTATCTTAAATACTTCTTATTTCTAGTGTGAAACTTAAATAACGTTCTGAGTCAACGGTGGCCACTTTCAACTCAACATTTACTAAAGTGAGCTTCTTGTTATTGTTGCATTGTTTCTAATTTATTGCGTTGTGATAATTAAAATATTAATTTAATTACTTTGTTTTTTTTTTATCCTTTGTGATGTTTAAACGGAAATATCTCGAAAACGGTTAGAGATATTAAGATGAAGCGAGTATACCTTCTTAGATTAGAAATTTCCCTTCTTTGAGAAACTTTAATTCAAACACACCTGATATCACAGGTAAGAAAAAAAATCGTAGAAAAAGTGTAACTATGTAACTAGCGCCCTATAGTGTGAAATTTTAAAGTTTCTACAAATTCTTATTTCTTACTCATAAAAACATAATACTGCCAACTTTCAATTCGATTCATTGAACCGTTTTGAAATTATGGCTTATTTTTGAAAATAAACTTTCACTTTCAACACCCTGTATTTCTAGAACGAGTAACATTTCGAAAACACTTATATGACTTAATCGGTCTAGTTTGATGTCAGACATCTCTAATTGCTCTACGGCCCATAAGTTATGGGACACCCTGTATAAAAACGATAATGTTTACTCTTGCACTCTTAATATGCTTATTTTTTATGCTTTTTAGAATGGGAATCCCTTTGTATAGTTTTTCTGGGAAATATAAAATCATATCTTTATTATCTAATCTTTTTGAAAAGGTTGACTAACTTTTTACTGTCATTAATCTCTGTTTCCCCACACTAGTGGTATGTTTCACACTGAAACTATTTATAGAAAGTGATCTTAATTAAGTTGCTAATTTGCCAGATATAAACAACATTTAAGTTACCCCTTAAAGACGTAAAGTTTAGTGTCCATAATAAAATAAATAATTGGTGAGCTTACTGACCTTATACCTATTGCTTAATCTTTCAGCTATTATCATATATGCATGCCTGTACTACCTATTATCACCAAGGATCGGATTTATGTGACGATTTACAGCCTTTTTTCAAAACTTTGGCCGATGATGTAAGCACATAATACTATATTATAAATATATTTAATACGTAAATTAATTTAAATTTGTCTTAGATATCTAGCATGAGGGATGAAACGTACAAGGTGGAAAAAGAGCTGGAAAACCGACATGCAGTGGTATCGAACATGGAAAAGTTAATGCCTATAATCCCCGACGATAGAAGGTCGCCGAAAATGGAGGGATATCTATTCAAAAGAACATCAAATGCTTTTAAAACGTGGAATCGAAGGTGGTTTTATTTGTTTGACAACAAGTTAGTTTACAGGTAATTTTTTTAATTTTATTTTTACCTTGTCTTTGGGTTTATATCTGTATTTCCTTTTAGAAAAAGATCTGGTGAAGAACAAGAAACAATCATGGAGGATGATTTAAGAATATGCACAGTTAAACCTGTGACTGAAGGTGAGAGGAGGTTTTGCTTCGAAATTGTTTCACCCTCAAAGTAAGCATCCCAACACAATCCTGACAACATAATTTTAAAATGTATTTATTTATTTCAGAAGTCACATACTTCAATCAGATTCCAAGGAGATGTACGACGCGTGGATTCAGGCTCTTCAAAGGGGCATCGGGGCCGCAATTCAGAGGGTGCAAAGCACAGAAATTCAAAATCACAAGAAAAACGAAAAAAGCACCAGTTGCTTTTATCAGAATGATGGCCGAGACGTCTCTACTTTTAATAATAACAATAAAATTAAAAAAATCAGGTAGGTTTAATCTAGTAAAATCTGGAGAGGTTTATGAACGAGTTCGTTTCTTTTAGAATGTGGGAACAATTGCTGAAGATTCCTGGAAACAATTACTGCTGCGACTGTGGTAGTCTAAATCCTCGTTGGGCTAGTATTAACCTAGGGATAACATTGTGTATTGGTAAGTTAGATTTTATATTTTATTGTTTTTAGTATTATTACAAACCAATCTTTTTCATGCAGAATGCTCAGGAGTTCACAGAAGTCTAGGTGTGCATCACAGCAAAGTCAGATCTCTTACATTGGACGACTGGGAACCGGAAATAGTAAAAGTAATGGCCGAACTGGGAAATACGATAGTTAACCAGATTTATGAAGCCAATGTACCTGACGGAGTAGTTAGAGCTTCTGAGCATTGTACTGGGTAAACAATTTTTCAAATTCTTCTGGTTTTTAGTAATTTACAAATGTGTTTTTCATTTCGTCCCAGGACCATAAGGGAGGAATGGATTAGGTCGAAATACGTAGAGAAAAAATATGTGAAGAAGCTACCTGAATTCAGAGAGGGACTGCAAGAATCTCCATCGCAAAACAGAACGTCCAGGGTTAATTTAATGGAAGTCCGAAAATGGAGCGTGAGGAAAATGAGGCGAAGGCCTAGAAGTGTAGATGCAAGGGAGAAAAAAAGAAAGGTAAGTGCATATATAGCCTATACATCAAAATATTACTACTAGAGTGAATGAAGGTATTGCACAAAGGGATGTAAATTGTTTTAATGTAAAGTTAAAGCCGAAGTCAAGCGATGGACCGGTAATCACTGAGGTTATTCCCTCGGTTAACCTTGAAATTGCCCTGTTTTTTAACGTCAGAGCCGTCACCTGCCTTGTAATTATTCTATAGTTTGTTTGTCTATTTTTGTTATTCTTTTGGCTGGTGTATCTGCCCTCTTATCTGTAAGTACTTATACTCTTGTTTGTAAGAGTTAGAAGACGAAATTTTTAAAATTTAGTGTTATAAGACTTATAAGTCGAAATTTTAAGTTTAAGAAATTTTTATTTTGTTATTTTATTCGGCTCTTCTACGCCTTCGTTTCAGTTCAATGTTTTAATGCAAAGTACCTTCTGGAAATTTTTTTGAATTCGGCTTCGATAGGCGCATAGCGATATGCAAATAAATGTAATTTATTTTTTTAATCGAAAACCGTTCGTCCTACAAAAAAAGTCCAGGAACCATTAATGCTCAGCGATAGGGCGTAATTATGGAATCAATATTTATTTAAAAAAAAACTGGCGCATAATTTTTTTCGTAAAAATATAAATAAAAATAAGAATATAACACCCCGTATAATATAAATATTGTATTTAAAATTGATTTCTAAAATGGTTAATTTGTTTATTGATAAACAAATTTCTGCTTAACGTTTACTTTGTCAAAGAAACACGGTACGTAAAATTTATGGAAATTTTTAAAAGTGGTTATAAAGGATTAAATATAACCTGTACTTAATCACAACCGTGGTATCTGCCGCAACGTGATTGTTGAAGTACTTCAACATGAGACAATTTTACCCTTTTTCTAAAATATAGCCCCATATCCCCACGTTAGTTAACAACACTAAAAATTAAAAAATAATAAAAAAAATTTTAACAACAAAGTAATATTGTTAATCTTTATATTAAATTTAAGTTTTAAAAACTATAAAAAAAATATATATATGATATATATACAGTAGACTCGCGCTAGTGTGAACACAAAAAATTCGAGCATGTTCATACTATCGAGATTGTTCACACCACCGAAGGTATACTTGAAAACGCAAATATTAGTGTAAATCTAAAAAGTAGTGCCTAATCTGCTCTTTAATCTTTAATTTAACAAACTTAAAAGACTTTTGCTGTGTATGGCATAACAGAGTACCAACAAATACTATAATTCATACATATTTTCACAATCCTTACAACCCTAAAATCTCAACGGAGTCTTTCTCCGGGTTTAAGTAAAAAAAAGGAAGGAAATTGCACACACACATGTTTGTTAAACTTCAAAATTTACATTTTGTTGGTTAAAATAAGATGTAAGTTTTGTCTGAATCTTTCTAGCTGACCAATGAATAGCTACCGCTCTGTCCTCAATATTTCTTAGGCTCTCTATGTCACTAACGCAAACATTGTTCTGCTCTGACCATTGTGAAACCACTTTAAGTGCTGCTAAAACCTCCCTAACGGTAACTTTCTTGGGTTCCTCTACTTCAGCCTCAGATTCGTTGTCTTCCGTGTCTGTGTAAATCAGCGATTCGGGATTGTTTTCCGATGTCGCTGATATATCCTCTAAATCTTCATTCCATTCTTCAATCTCTCTGTTGTTATACTCGCCCTAGAAATTACAAAATTAAATTTGATTAAAAAGTTACCTAATGTAATCGTAATGTCAGCTCCCCCCATGCGATTTTTTACTCACCGGTCCTAGTATTTGCAGCAACTGAATGGTTTTCTCTACAGTATGTTCTGACTTTTGACTGATCAATTGTTCTCGAATTGCAGCTAGGGGAAGGTCATCCTCATCAATATCATTTTCGCTAAAAATATTATTCCAGCATTTTTCGATAATCGAGGCGTCCAACTGTTGCCACGCTCGATTCAAATAAACAATAGCATTTTTCATAGTTAGGCTTCTTAGAGTCTCCCCTATGTTTTCTCCCTTGGCCACCACGTAACTTAGCAAATTTTTTCTGTAGTACAACTTTGTCAATCTTAATGCATTTCGATCAATTGGTTGGATTAGTGGTGTAACGTTTGGTGGCATAAACATGACAAATATGGCGCCATCTTCAGTTTTTAATTCTACTGGATGGGGAGCAGCGTTGTCTAACAAAAGTACCGCTTTTTCAGGGAGCTTTTGACTTTTTAAAAATGCTTTAACCTACGAAAATAAGTTGCGTGAAGTGAAACAAAATTTGGATTAATCGATGTAAAAACTTACCTCTGGAACAAAGCTTTTAAAGAACCAACTCTTAAAAATTTCCTGTGTCATCCAAGCACTCTTGTTGTTTTTGTTAATGGATTGTTAAAATTTTTAAAACATCGAGGTGATTTTGCTTTGCCAATGACTAATGGAGTAAGTTTGTGAGATCCTGTTGCATTTGCACAGCCCAGAAAAGTTATCCTTTGCTTGGCTTGTTTGAGACCTGGAGCAGTTTTTTCAGAGTTCAAAACATACGTTTTATCGGGCAACAATTTCCAGTATAATCCGGTTTCATCAGCATTGTATATCTGATGGTGGGTTAATTTTTGAGTTTTGATCAGTTCGAAGAACTCTACTTTAAACGGACTGACATTCTCGGAGGCTGATGATAGCTTTTCACCAGACATTTTCAAAAACCTTACCCCATATCGAACTTTGAATTTTTGCAACCATCCATCACTTGCATTGAATGTTTCATTGTCGTTTCTTAAACTTTCGTGTAGTTGAAGAGCTTTCTGTTTAAGCATTTCACCTGTTACAGGCAAATTTAATTCTCTTTGCCTAACAAACCATTTATAGAGAGAAATTTCCATCTTTGGATATTCAGCCCTTTTTAAAGTGCGTTTTTTAATCTTACTTGGCCTACAACTTTGATTCACAACTCTCATTATCTTGTTTTTCTTTTTAATAATCGAGCAAACAGTTGATTTGGCAATTCCGTATTTCTTTGATAAAATTGTAATCCGCATACCTTGCTGGTAATCTTCTATGATTTTTGACTTCTCATACAGAGTCAGAAACTTTTTATTCTTCACCATATTTATAAGACAGGCTAACTACAACGAGAAACTCAACTAAAAATGATCAAATTTCCATACATTCTACTACCGCACGCCGCTCGGTGATTCCCCACAATCGACGTATGCGCCGGGGAACCCCCTGACTTGCACGGCCAACCAATGACGACAAGAAATAAGGGATAGAGCAGCCAATAAGAGTTGTTCATACTGTCCAGAGTCCTAACTGTTCACACTACTGGGATATTAATGTATTCATTTTGATTGTTCATACTACTGGGAGGTTCATACGAGCGGATGTTCACACCAGCGCGAGTCTACTGTATATATATAATAAATGTTTTAGCTTAATTTATTATCTTTATCCACAATGTTTCTCCACTAATCTAAATTTCACATTTATAATCAAAACTTCATTTATATCTCAATTTCAATATAATTAATATGTTAATATGACCAGTTCGTATACTAGTCTTCAACTTTACATTTCTCATCCTGTGAGTTGTACTTATTAATTTGATCCTCTGATAATGAGTGCTTAAGCATTCGAAACATGTAGGGAGCTTTTTATTTACTTTTGTGATCATTAAACTGTGAAGGAAGAAGGAAGACTGCATTGTTTCATTTACAAATCAAAATAAGCTTCATTGTCAGAAGTTCGAAAAAAACGACTTATTGACAAAGCAGTACACATTATAAGGGGTCCCCATTATATGGGGATTAGAGCTTTTAATCTTCTTCCAGCCCACATAAAGTCAATAAATAGCTTAACAAAATTTAAAAAGGAAACCACAGGCTTTCTACTGCAAAAATGTTTGTATTCTTTCGATTATGAGGCGGAATTCTTGTGTTCTCACTAGTGCTGTTTTCTCTTATTTTCTTTTAACGAAATTTTATCATTGTTATATTGTTTACTGTCCATGCATTTTAAAACATTTAACATTTTTTATTTTTATTTTTATTTCTGTTTGTATCTGATATTGTCAATTGAATCAATTTTTTTAGCAACTTAATATTAATAACATCACTTTGTATTATGTTATTTCTATAAATTTTTTTATACAACTATAGTTTGAGCATCAATATGGCTCAGTGTTGACGTTGCTATGTCTTTTTATAAATTTTGTTGGCAAATAAAGGAATTTATTTATTTATATTAAAATTAAAGTATCTTAAATCTAAATCGCAATCTAATATGTTTGTTCAATAATCATTAAACAAACCAAGAGATTAGGGCATGTATAACATTAAATCTAAGCAACAGGCAGACAATGTCGATTATAAAAAATACAAATAAGATGCAGTAACATTAAAAATATGTTATTAAACATTAAATAAGACATTCATATCACATCACATTGTCCAAAACATAAATTATGATATATTTCTTGTCAGGTTTTAGAAAAGCCATCCTGTGATAAATTGTCGGAGTGCTCTGAAAGTTCAAGTGTATCCAGTACCAGTATTAGAGATGAACCTTTGACAAACGAACCGTTAGACAAAAAATCGACAGATGACAGAAACAGTATTCTTCTCTTCGGCAACGATCTAGAAAAGCAACCTATTAGTAATATCGATTTAAGTAGTGATCAGGAGAGTACAGAAGGGGAGGAAAGTGAAACAGTTGGTAAGTTTATATAGTGCGATTTTTTAAAACGGACTATCTCCCTGCCATTCCTTTGCTTTATTCTAATAATAATAATTTTAATTTAAAAGGTATTAACTGACTCCACTATGTAGGTACAGCGTGTTATAAAATTTCGATTCTGAGGCAACCTATCATTATTATACTTTTTCTGTAATATAATGTGTATGCTGTTCCTATTTTATAGGAGAAGAAGATATTTCGAAATTGCACCCAAGTCTGTTACTGTACAAGGCTTCTTCTGCCCATAACGTACCTGTCATGTGCGAAGCTTTAGCCTTAGGTGCTGATAAGAATTGGGTGAACTGTGAAGATAGGAATAGGCCGCCTTTGCACGCTGCCGTGTTAAGCGTAAGTGAATAAGTGTATTGCAAATACCTCAATGACAAATATTCCCACTCCAGGGTTCTGTTATGGCCTGCGCTTACCTCCTCCTGAACGGTGCCAAAATAAATGCTCAAGACCAGAACGGCAAGACGGCCCTGCACCTGGCCACCCAGGAAGGTCACACGGCCCAGGTGTGCCTGTTCTTGAAATACCGGGCTGATCAGCATATTGAGGATGATGAAGGAAAATTGCCCCTGTCTATGGCGGAGCAAAAAGAACACGCGGACATTGTTACTCTGTAAGTAATTTTATATCTTTTATGGTGAATTTTAAGTAGGTGGTTTACTTTTAACCTACCATTGAACTCGACAAAGTGAACAAATTTTTCCAGTAGGTAACACTAAAAATACTTATTTATTTGAAATAATATCGAAAAAATGTAGATTAAAATTCATTTACAGATTCCAACGATGTAAATAAATGCATGCAAAGAGCACGTGAACAGAAATACATCGTGTTCGTGCCATCGTGCCTCAAGAACATTTACGGTCGCTTGACCAATAGAAATGCACTATGCAATGTCGTTGTACATCATTGGAATCGGTAATGAATTTTAAATAATGTTTTATGTTGAGTCCTAACCTGCCAATGAAACTGTTCTAAATTATCACCATTGTATTCGACACCAGATGTCGCACATATGGTTGCCAACTTTCCAATATAAAATAAAAGGACAATCCAAGGACCACGCCCACCCCTGGTCTCTGAAAATTTATTATATACCTGAACTAACAGGTAAGTTGGTCGCGACGAAAATGGTAAAATCGAGCGATAAGTAATAAAAATATTGAAAATTCGTTAAAGTACAATATTATAGAGTATTTTATTCCCAATCAGTTTACTATCTTCACTTTTCGTCGTGAAATCATCAGGAACCGAGCTACACGTGAAAAGCATTTTCAACCCCTTCAAAAATAGTCAAATCGAGCGATATCTCCATAAATAATAAAAATATCGAAAATTCTTAAAAGAACAATATTATAGAGAATTTTATTCCCAACCAGTTTACTATTTTCACTTTTCGTCCTGAAATCATCAGGAACCGAGCTACACGTGAAAAGCATTTTCAACCCCTTCGAAAATAGTCGAATCGAACGATACCTCGATAAATAATAAAAATATCGAAAATTCTGAAAAGAACAATATTATAGAGATTTCTACTTCCAACCATTTTACTATCTTCACTTTTCGTTGCAAAATCAACAGAAACCGAGCTCCGGTTGTTAAAATGATTGCATCGATTACTTGCGTGATATATAAACCGTCAGGCGATGCAATTGTTTGCAGAAGCAATACTTTGCATGAAAATTTTTGAGCCTAATGTATTAAACTCCCTTTATCCCCGTCCAAAATATGCCAACCAACCCTTAATACAAAACTTGCAAGCAAACTTAGTCATAATAACAGCAATACTCAAAACCTTAAGTTTTCACTTAGTTCTTGGTGACATTGGTTATGGTGACAATTTCGAACATTTTTTTTGGAGGGTCTAGACTCAACATAAATCCGTTTTCGATATTCTTGCATTGATTTTACATTTCGAAAAAACTACACTGGACGTTTAACACATTTGCCACAAAAAAGCTTACTTTTATGTGGTAAATGCTGAACCCTGATTAAAGATACATCCTGTATACTGTTGATACTCGTTGATAAATGAATCCCGTATATGGGGGCATTCCTCATTGTTTTATCTGTACAGTTGAACCCTATAATTTTCTTTGTTTTGTTAATCATGTTTTATCAAGTTTCGTAAACATTCGATTTCTTCACTGCCTTACATGGTGCTAACCCAGAAAAAGTTCTGCAACCTTATTTAACTCATCAAATAATACAAGTAGTGGCCGCCAAGTAGATAAATACGTTTTAATAAATGTCTTACAAACCGTGCACGTGCGACAAGAATGGCAAAGCCCTTCTCTACAACTTTTACATATAATTTTCTTCCATATAATTCATGTTTCTCAGTTAATAAAGCGACAGTTTTTATCCATTAACTTTATAAGCACAAAATTAATAACGATATAGCAGAAACTTGTTTGTAACAGTTGTAGGAAATTTAATTTTCTTACAAAAGGTACTAATGAACTTTGTACTGCAAAGCACCTTTTACCAGTGGAACACTTGTCTGTTAAGGTGGTGATTGTACCCACGCCCCCTGGCCGTGAAAATAGGAAATTAAAATCACGGGCCAACAACTTTTGTGAAATACATTTTCAAAAAACTAGTTAATCAGATAAATTTTTGCGTTTTTAAAAATTAAATATGTATTTTTAATTCTGGCGCATACTTCTGGGACATCTTGAATGTATTTATTTGAAGGTTAGAGATATATACAATGATGATAAGATAGAGGTGTTTTGTACTTCCATTGTCATTATCAGAACTTTTTAACTGGTAAACATCCAGTCCAAAACACGTCTATAATAAATATCGTGAATCATGCGACTTTTTTCGGTCCAGATTGAGGTTAGGCCGTCTAAACGAAGAAATGAAAAACTCTGAAACAGGAATCTCAGGCGACGACATGTTCAATGATGTAGTAAGGGATTTCTCGAGGCTTGCCTACTCTCATCCGGAAAAATTGCAGAGGCCAAAAAACGACGAAGACTAATAAAATATGGATTTATTAATATTGATCACTGCTTTGTGACTGACCAGTTAAATTTTTAGCTTGCGAATCATTTGGTAGTCTTAACTTGTCAATTGTCACAGCAAAATGTCTCCAAACATTATTGGTATAGACAGTAGCATGTTCCGTTTATAAAATTATTAATCTGAATTTATTATTTATTATTACCTGAATTGCTCTGTTTTAGCTAAGCATTTACTAGCGACTGACAAAGGTTTTTTATCAAAGTGTATATTTATCGCTGAATGAGGGACTGAAACGGGCTTCTATGTATTCAGATTAAAGTTAAGTCGAATAGTTTTCAAATTTAGTCATTTGAATGCAATGTCTATTAAATATTTAGCTGAAACGGACTATAGTTTAGTTTAATTGGTGCGTAGAGGGATGGAATCAGTAAAAATGTAACTATACGTTAATGGGTCCTAATACTTGTGACATAAGCTATAGTCTAGAATTAAAATTTGTAATTATTATTATATGAAGCTTTGCTAAAAATGTACACGAACCAGTTAAGAGAAGATAGGTAAGACTAAAATTTTGTCTAGTGTTGTTGCTGATTATACAGTTCACAGTCTCTAATTTTTCGAACAGTTAAAATTTTCAAAGACTTTTTTAAAGTTTTAATTTTAGACTATTTTTTATTTTCTCTTATTTCTTAGGTGGTCTTTGAATACAATTTTATTTTTATATATTATATAATAATTAATCCTTTAATCTTGATGTTTAATTTTAAACTCGACTAGTGACGACATCAACGAATTTATTAAGTGCATTTACTATAATAGGTAGGCTTCCAACTCACGCAACTTAACACACCATAAATTGCCTTATTTTTGGATAGATAATTGTACAAGAACTGTTTTACAAACAGGAAAATGCCCTGATTAGTGTGACCAACATTGTTTTACTTCAATGCTTTTCATTGATAAAATGTGCTACAATTAAATATTTTTGCTTTATGTAATTTACATCACTATACTACCACAGTTAAAGTCCTTTACTCATCTGTGAATTTATTATTGCCCTTTTTTGATATACTCGATATGCCAATGATAGAGAGACATCTGGGCTCTATCAGTGAATAGCAACTGCTTCATAAGAGATACTCTTTTAGATATTCTTAATTTTTACATTGTTCTTTTCTCTATATTTTTATTTTATTCGAATAATATGCTCCTTTTGCATACATATACTACAGGGTGGTTGACGATAGATGGAATATTAAGGTATGTAAACATCCTATCTGAATACGAAAATGGCCAACACGTAACGTTTAACATGTAGAACGGTACCATTTAATATTCATTGAATACATGATTTTACGAGTATTTAAACCCTGTATATCGACTATATTTTTTGTAATTTATATTAAGTTAACGTCTAGGAACAAACATCAAAAATATTTATTTAAAACACACCAATTCAATTTTTTTCCTTTTATGGGGGGTCACATCTCATCTCTTTGAAAACCAACAGTAATCACTTATCATGGCTGGATGCCATCGTCCTTGGTACCGACTTTCCATTGTCCTGATATTTTGATGGAACATTTCACCCTGCTCGTCGCTGACATCGCGCAAATCCTCAGGATAAAATGATAAACTAGTTCTATAACTAGTTGTTCGTAGTTTACATCCCTATTGAGGCCTAATAATCCCCCCACTACACTTACAAATGAATTCCAAGCTCTGAGTTCTTACGTGGTGAGCTTTTCTATGAAATTAACATTGTCCAGCAATTTTCTAATTTGTGGCTCAATATTCTTAGCCTTGACAAGGTTTTTCATTGCTCCAAGTTTAATGTGAAGAGGAGGTAAAAGGACATTTTTTGGGTCTACAAGGAGCACATACTTAACATTTTGGGATCTCTGTTGAAATTCACTCTTTTTCTACTAACTGTGAGTACTGTGACTACCTCTTTAATTCTCCCTAAATACTGTTTAAGATTTTGAACGATTCTTGGCTAACAAAAGATGTATCTACGTATTTCTTTTACACATTTACCTTGATTAGGTATCTTGGAACTTGTCGCCTCGAATAGGTCTAACAATTTTTTTAATGTACACGTTCCACTGATGCACATTTTATATTAAAGCAGACGAGATCTGTCCCGAGGTAGAGAGCGGACACATCTGCCAGCCTCTATTCTACCCTCTAGCTCTAGCTGAAAGCGCGCTCTTAGGTGAATTTAGACTCTTAATAAATTATTACGTAAAAATGTAGTGTGTGTATAAAGTCTGGAAACGGCTTAATAACATCACAATTTATCGGCCGATTTAAACGATTTGACGATATTGGCGGTGTTGCCAGCTTTTTAGTTAGTCTGGAATTCGAACGAATTTTATATTTTTAAATGTAACACCCTGTATATTTTTTCATTTATAGTTTTTACTTTAAATTCGTTACACTTTTGGTATAACATACTTTGTTCCTAATATCAGTAGTTTTCGAAATAACGAGTACAATTTAAAAAAATATATTTTTTATATTAAATGTTCAAACTGTTTTCCCTGTACAGCTTGACAGTGTGCTAATTGAAAATAAAATTTTTCAATTGTGTTGTAAATCATTTCTGGCGTTATTAATTCAAATTCGTCCAAAATTCGACGCTGCAAATCGACCAAATATTAAGGTTCTGTGTTATAAACCCTGTTCTTCAAGTGTCCCCATAAAAGTAGTCGTTAGGCGACGAATCAGGGGACCTAGGTGGCCACTCGATTGTACCCCCTCTACCGATGCACCTATTCGGAAAAGTGTTGTTCAAAAATTCGCGCACGTTTCGACCAAAATGGGGAGGAGCTCCGTCCTGTTGGAAGAATGTACTTGCATAATTTGGACCCATCACATTTCGTATAGTAGACACTATTTGCGTTTCCAAGAGCTCAAGGTAAAGTTGTGATGTCAAATTTCCATCAATAAAAAATGGACCGATCTTGTGTTTACCCAGAAGCCCAGCCCACACATTCAATTTTCCAGGGCGTTGTGTATGACCTTTTCTCATCCAGTGGGGATTTTCATTTGCCCAAAACCTACAGTTGTGTCTATTGACTTTACCATTTAACATAAATGTTTCTTCGTCCGAAAATACTATAAGTTTGAAAAACTGGTTATTTTGGTCAAATCTTGACATCATAATATCACAAAATTCAATTCTTCGCTCCTAATCATCTTCTGATAACTCTTGAACTACATGTATTTTGAAAGGGTGATATTTATGTTTTATTAATTATATTACGTCACTTACTTGAGAAATTTTTCTTAATGTTGTAAAATTTCTAAACTTTTCTCTTCATCTACTACTGCTGGTCGTCCTGATCGTCGCCCATCTCTACAATTTCCAGTTTCTTCGAACCTATCGCCATATCCTCTCATCATAAACTCTCTCAAACTCAAATATGCTTTATTGTCCAAAAATAAATTCTTATTGACAAAGCTTAATTAAATATAAAAATACAACAAAACTATTAGTTAACAAGTCATACAAATATTACACCAGAGAACAATAACTAGTACCCACTTACACAATATTCAATCAAAGGAATCGTAGAAATTCGACAATGTGTAAATGTATACACTACAAATACAAAATACACATTTATCTAAAAATACCCACAAAAAATTTTTGCCGGGGAACACTGAAATAATACATTATAATACTATTAGCACATACATAAAAGTATACATCTAACGTAAAACCGGCGCAAAGCCGCAAACATTAATAAAGTATAGACGAGCAAACTTATCCAACGTTACAACTAAGTTCAGTCAGTTCAAAAGGAAAAAGAAAAAAACAAAACCATTAAAATTACCTACCACCATTATATAAAATTATAAAAATAACATATTTAAAAGGTGATGCATGATTAAAACGTTATCTTAAAGATTATCACAGTAATACTCAGTCAAAGTGTAGTAAGCTTTACCAACTAATAACGTCTTTACCTTTTTTCGAAACAATTTCGGGGATTGTTCCTGTTTCATAGCTAGTGGTAAATGATTGAAAATCTTTTTGCTTTCATAAATTATTGATTTCTTAGTTAAAGTTGATGTAGGTATAGGTAAAGGTATATCCATACTACGTCAAATGGCATAAGGATCAGGATCTATAAATTTCTCCCTATTTTTAAATATTAAAATAACCGTCTCCAATATAAAAATCGAAACCAAAGTCAAAATTTTCCCGGAGATAAAAAATAATAATAATAAGAATTGTAATTCTTTTTATTTCAGTTAAAAACATTTTTGCATGTAAAAATGACAGCTTTTATGACTTAACATCAAACTGAACTGGTGTTTTAGTTATTAATAAATAAAACACAATTTGTTGATATTTTCAAAACACGTCGTTATCTCGAAAACTACTGATATTAGGAACAAAGTATATTATACCAAAAGTGTTACAAATTTAAAGTAAAAACTATAAATAAAAAAATATACAGGGTGTTACATTTAAAAATATAAAATTCGTTCGAATTCCAGACAAACTAAAAAGCTGGCAACAACGCCAATATCGTCACTCGGTGCGTCAGATCCTCTTACACAACTGTGCCGAATTTGGTTTAAATCGGCCAATAAATTGTGATGTTATTAAGCCGTTTCCAGACTTTATACGCACACTGTATAAGGAACATTGTTAGGACACTAATACAGGTTACGAAAATAAGTTTATATACAGCGTGGTCCGTTTAAAATATCAAAGTTTTTACTACTCTCTAGTAGAACCGGCAACACCACATCACCATCTATCGTGATCGTGAATCATCCTGTATATTATTCTTGTGCTACTTTATGTTGTGTATTTAAGAAAGTATAATATGCATTCCTTGTCTATTTTTTTAGCTTATGTATTTTGTAAGTAACTATAATTAATTGTTGAGTAATTGTCAACTAAACTGTTAAAATAAAATATATAATCCAAAAAACAAATATATTTTTTTAGATACAGTGTCTTAAAAACAACAATCTCTTATATTGCTATATATATATAGTAAAATTACAAATAAATAATACAAATACTGATAAAAACAAATAGAAACTTACATTTTTAAGCAAAACATACGAGAAAAAAATCTGTGATCTACAAAAGACATTTTTAAAATTAAGGAAAATCGTCAACCTAATATCAGTCGTAGTTACACGCACATACAGATATTTGTTTATAATTTTGTCAATAATTATCCTTTAGTATGAATTTCTTGTTGAAACGACTGATGGCCTGAGATAGATCTAAATATTCTTAAAAGTATTGGCTATCCGGACATCATGATTTTGTTTCACATCTGTACACATAAGCGGAGATTGATATATCATCTTCTTGTCTCACGCATTGCATATCCGTCGTACACTTACAACTAAAACAGAATTAGGTATAAGCCGGGTCTTATGAATGCGTTTACAATGTGCAGATAACTATAAACCAGGGTTTAGTTCAAAATATATCCATTTTACAATCCCTGATTACCTTTCAAAATGCTTAAACTTAAGTTTTAACCCTAACCTTTGGATAGAGTACTAGGTGAAGTGTGTTCACAAATATAAGAAACCGACCTAAATGACTGCTACTATTAGGGTATTCAAAATATAATAAACAACAATAAACCAGTTCTGTAAAATGATATGGGCGTAATAAATTAATAAGGTTAATTAAAATAAGGTTTTACAGCAATAAGTTCCGTAAATTTTTTTTACCGGACTAGTCCTGTAAAATTTCTTTACCGGACTGAAATTTGTAAGTTTTAGTTTAATCAATGTCAAACACAAAATGTTTCCACCAGTAAATATAAGCACTTTTCAAATATACGACGCAGAATAAAACTTCATTATAATTTCAAAACATAATTATAATTTTCAACAGAACAGTATGAAATAAAATATTGTACGTCATTCGTCCGGCAAATCCTTTACAGTATTCGTTTCAAAATTCCAGACTCGGCTCCTTCGTCGCCTCGTCTCGAAACATTTCACTCGTGCTGTAAAAGTTGATTTACCGGACTTATAACGTAAATATCTATTAAGTACCGTACTCAGGTAAATAAAAATGCGGATAAATCAGGGTCCTTTTTGGTTTTAGTCTGTCAACGTACACTGTTGAGTTTAGTTTGTTTTTTGAAAATGTTTCGTCCTTGGTGTTCTAGTGAGATTTGTGAAAGCAATGAAACTGAAGTAAATAACAGAGTGCATTTATCAACAGATGCCAAACAGATGATAAAGAATGTGTTTTTGACATTAAGGGCAACGGCTTTCGGTAGGTTTGCTTGGACGGTCGCGGCGAAGACCGACGCTACCCGTCGGGGAATGGGCGGTGGAATAGACTTCCAGGGCCGGTGTTATCGCGTGCCTATTTTGCTAGCTGAGGCGTTTCGATTCGCATTCAGTGCTTATTAATCATTTATTTATTTTTATGGAAGTAGTCCATCTCACAGTGGAGTAATATTTTAAGTGAGGAATGAAACACAAAGTCTGCTCCACTAATTTAATAAAAAAGTTCAGATCAACATCCCAAACATGTTTCGAAGGTATAAACCTTCATCTTCAGTGGGTAATTATTAAGATGTTATTTATGAAGAGACCAATGACATTGTTAAATTTATTTAAACTAATGTTGCAGAAAAATTCTTTTTAAGAAGACATATGTAACTTTAATTAGATAACTAATACATATTTAAATTAAAGTAAAATTTTTATAAAATAAAGTGAATTTAAAATGAATTTGGTTTTATTTTAAATTTATTAAAAAACCCAAATTTTACTGGGAAAATGTAATAGGGTACGACCATCATGGTGGAGTCGTACCAAAATTTTATTAAATTAGTGGAGCAGACTTGTGTTTCATTCCTCACTTAATCATTTATTTGTTGCGGGCGCGGATACATCGATAAGAAATAGTTAGCACTTACGATTTTCAATATGGAAAATTATAAATATGTAAGAAAACGGAATATACGTTTGTCCTTTAACGGGAAAATAGGTTTTGCTAAGAGAAGAGAAAATGTAAAATTCAATTACTATATTTACGAAGATACTAAATAATAATCTTATGAGTAAGATTTCTATTCTTATAGCACAAATAAAGAGAAACCTGTTGTTATAGTAACACCCAGATGCTATTTAGTCACAAAAAAAAAACAATAAATTAGATTAGTTTTAAAAATATAACCCGAAAATAACATTCAAATTTCCGAGATAGAATAAGAATCCATCATTTTTTGCAAGACTTTTTTTAATAATTTTCTCAATTTCTTTAGAAAGTTTATAATAAAAACAAAAAGAATTCAATAGAAACAAATGATTTATAAGAGCTTTTTTTACATGTCAACCATTTTTACTTTTAAAAAATCTCAGAGATTCTATTAATTTTCTTAATAGGCAAATGTTGCTGTTTTGTTTTTGTCTAGTAAGTAGTGTGTAGTAGGTAGGTACATATTTTTAGCCTCAAGGCATGCCGCATAGAGCCGGCATTTTTTGCGGAAGTTTCTATACAGAAGAAAGAAATGTGAACAATAATGTTATATTTGTGGCGCTTACTTTACCTAATGCAAAGGTCTCAGACTGATATAATATTAGTAGTCTCTATACAATAATAGCTGCTAAACTTTTGACATAGTTTGGGCATATTGCATTTAAAATATTAAATTTGCTTGTATAATAACAAAAAAGTATATTATATGGGGACGAAAGGAAAATCTGGTGGAGAAAGACTTTTTACTTTCGTCCCCATACTTTGAACTCCACTTGAGCATGGGCTATTTCTTCAAAATAAAAATATATACATATACAGTGTGTCCCGCTTTTCATAAATACACCCTAATATCTCAGTTATTAATAATAAGATTTTCTTGAAATTTTGGTGGTAATTGTATGTTGGAGAAATGAAGTATTTGGCATAGTAAACATTTTAATTTACCATTGGCGTGCGTGCGGTGTTGTTGGGTAAAAAAGGCTTTTTTTTTGGAAAAGGATATTAGGCGGGCTTATTTTAGATAACTGTTTCTATCAGATTTAGAATCAGCATCCCCAAAAACCCCTTAATTCATATTTTCAAAATCTCAATTAAGTACCCTAATTACGATTTAGGTTTTTTCAAAATTTTGCTAAGATACGCGCGCTCTGTTACCGCTGGCATGCTGACCTGTTTTATTTTTAAACAAATTAAGCAAAGAGTGCTTTCAAACAAAAAGTTTTTGTTTGACATTAAATAATTCGTACGAATTGTCAATAAGTGAAGCAGTGTTACGTAACTGTTAATAAGATGGCACAAAACCGAAGAGTAGTTCTCACAATTGGAGAAAAAGTAGAAATTATCCGCTTATTTGGTAATAATGAAAGATCTACGCGTCAGGTTGCTGGAATATTCAATGAAAGGCATCAGGATCGAGCACCAATTACTCACGATACCGTTGCCAAAATCAACAGATTGTTCGCCAGGACTGGAGCGGTTTTCAAAAGACAAGACCAAGGAGGTATATACAATTTGAATCAAAGACATTATTCAGACGACAAACTACCCAAATGGTAGTACCTATAAGGGTAGTTGCGAGGATACTGAATTTAACGAAAAACAAAGTATGAAGGTGTTTGAAACGCAATAGGATAAGGGCATTTAAACCAAAATTTCTACATACTCTGTTAAATGGTGATTTTGAACGGCGGTTTGAATTTCGCTTATGGTTGCAAGGTAACTATCTTAACTACAGACTTTTTCTAAAGAACATTATGTTTACTGATGAGGCAACGTTTACGACAAACGGTGTGGTATCTAATAAAAATTGTAGGTTTTGGGCAGCCGAAAATTCGAATTGGGTA
The DNA here is from genome assembly GCA_963920685.1 of Polydrusus tereticollis. Classification (NCBI taxonomy): domain Eukaryota; kingdom Metazoa; phylum Arthropoda; class Insecta; order Coleoptera; family Curculionidae; genus Polydrusus; species Polydrusus tereticollis. The sequence goes on from OY987328.1 coordinate 144,352,884, forward strand.
ATTAATTGTAAAAACCAGTACCGTGAAAGAGTGAACGTGTGGTGTGACATATTTAACGAACGAATTGTTGGCCCTTTTTTCCTGGATAACTTGACCGGACAAAATTTTCTTTATTTTTTACTAAATGATTTTTATGATTTTCTCATGGAATTGCCTTTAGCACAGAGACAAAACTTAATCTTTCAGTTAGATGGTGCCCCCGCACATTATTCTATGATAGTTTTTAAATGCAACTTTCCCTATGAAGTGGATGGGTAGAAATTCTCCTTTAGAACCAGCGTGTTAGGAAATTACTCACCAAACTTTAACATAAGAAAAGTGAATGTACCTTTAAGAAGAATTGTTGAAAAGCGTATTGTTTTAGAAGGTAGTTATGTTGAAAACACAAGAATCTAAAATAACGTAATTTTGTCAGCGCAGTTACAAATAAAGAATTTATTAAAACAATACTTTTTTTTCTGCTAAAATCAGCTCTTGAGATTTTGAAAATATGAATTAAGGGGTTTTTGGGGATGCTGATTCTAAATCTCATAGAAACAGTTATCTAAAATAAGCCATATCCTTTTTAAAAAAAAAGCCTTTTTTACCCCACCAACACCGCACGCCAATGGTAAATAAAAATGTTCACTATGCCAAATACTTCATTTTTCTAACATACAATTACCACCAAAATTTCAAGAAAATCTCATTATTAATAACTGAGATAATATTAGGGTGTATTCATGAAAAGCAGGACACACTGTATATTGTTTATTTATTATTATTCATTATCTTTTTCTTATAAAATACAAAAGCAATATAAAATATACTGTTGTTTTTTAAATTTATTTTTGGTGTATATATAGTAACTATACCTACTTTATATAGTAAATATATCAAAGCAAAAAATAAATTTTATTCAATAATATATTATAATTACAATAAAATATCTAACAAACACTTAAAAAGTCTCATGTTCAAGGCGGGATTCGAACCCGGGACGTCTTGATCGCCGGGCGAAATCTCTACCACCCGACATCGCGCCGCATTCAGACTTGATACCTACTGCACCGTTCGGAAGTTGAGATTTTATTTCGATTTACCGATGTTTAAAATAAACATCGATGTTATCAAACAAAGATCGAAACTAATCATCGATGTTAATATTTCTTTAAAGTAACACATTATAAGAGATACATGCATATTATAAAGATTAATACCATTTTAAACAGAACCTCCTTCACCCCTACTGGGAGATGTGAACATACTTTTATCGTTTTTACTGAAAATCAGCTCTTTTATAAAATTTGTATATTCTTCTCACAGAAAATAAAACCAAAAACTACAACATGTAGGCATTGACAAACCCTATGAAACTGCTAATTTTGGAAACATCATTAAACTTATTCTTAAACACGTTTTTAATCTGCAGACACGACTAAACACCGAAAATTACATTAAAGTTTCAACATAAAATAATTAATAAATGCTCCAAAATCTCCGAGTCCGTCCGCATATAGTTGGCCCCGCCTTCCAGCGTAAAACGTGCGATTGCGGTAAGTTTCGCCTTGAAATCCGCAAGAGGTCGTTAGCCGACGGCCGTATTTTGAAAACGGAGGGAAAATGATTTAGGCAAACTTAAAATTTTTTTTCTTTAATTCATTTAGTTTGGTTGTAAAGAAAATGGTAAAAGCCATGCCGATGCGGAACGTTTTTTTAATTTTTTTAATAGTTTATTAAAAAAAAACTGAGTACGTCGGCCCTAGGTCGTCTAAAAAAAAAGGGACAACGCATCGGCGTATATTAATATTTACCTATATACCATTCCAAATTTGAAATCCATTGGACTATAAATAAACTCACAATTCATTTTCTGCTATGTACCGTCCACAACCGTAGCCCTTAATGTCGCGTGGAAATTTGTGCCCTAAAGAAGTTGTAAAGGAAACGGCTTTACTTACAAAAAAATCCTTTTCCACTGTTTGGAAAATTACACAAGGCCAATTTTGAAACGCAGAAAACGAAGTGATATTGGAAAATCAAGAACGTTGGACCAAGGGGACGAGGAACTTATACGACGAAAAATTTATAAAATGTATGAGGAGCAAAGTGTACCAACGTTGGGCAATTTAATGAAAAGGCTGACAACAGATGAAACAGAAATTAAATGCTAAAGAACGACATTGTGGAAGCGCCTTCAACACATGGGCTTTAAATTCAAAAGGGTTAATAATAAGCAGGTTTTGATGGAGTCCAAGCGTCTTCAAGAATGTCGGTGGGAATATCTTACAAAAGTAAAAATGAAAAGTCCGCTTTTTCATTAAAACATTAGTTTGGGGAAGTTACCAGGAGCGAAGGGACCTAAATTGTCCTCTAGCGTGACACCACCTTAACCTAGTTTCCCGTGGGTTTTATAGAACCATTCCCCTGAGAAAATGACCAATTCACCCCCCGCTAAACTCTCCAAACTAATTTTTATAAAAAAGCGGAACATTTTTTTCTACGTGTTGAAAGTTGCATTTTTCAGCACTAGCGCTGTAAGGTTTTTTTTAACACCGATATAATTTTTAATACCTATAAAAATTTTCCTCACGCTCGCAGAAAAAACATTGTTTATATGAATTTAAGAAGTAATGCTTGCAGTGGATTGTACAGGGACCTTTTTTTAAGTGTCTCACCCGATTGGCGATTTTCCTGCTGACTATAATAAAAAATTAATTACACTTTCCTCAATGATTTTCCGTAAGGAAGCCAAATTTAATGTCAAAAAATATATAGGTTCACAAATTTGACAGATACGATGCCATTTTGAATTTGTTTAAATGGCAACCCTCATGAGTAACCGCACGAGTGAATTGCATCTCACAATTCGATTTCAAAAACATACAGTTCTTGATATTTATTTTCAACCGTTTCGGAAATACGGGGGTTTCTAAATTGCATTCATCGAATATGTCTTTTAAGATTCTTTAAGAACTTTTACGCTTAAAACCCCAATTTTTCTCACAGTAATATAATTTCCCGTGGCCGAGCTATTTACGCTATAATCAAATACGACAGATGTCAAAAAGTGACAGATACGACGCTATTTTAAATTTTTTTAAATCGTAACTCTCATTAATAAGCGCATGAGTGAATTGCATTTCGCAATCCGATTTCAAAAACATACAGTTGTTGATATTTATCTTCAGCCGTTTCGGAAATACTGAGGTTCCTAAATTTCCTTCATCAATTTTGTCTTTTAGGTGTCTCAACCCTTTAATAAATTGACCTTTTAACCATTTTGATTTTTTTAAAAATAGCAACCCTCATCAATAACCCCATGAGTAAATTGCATTTTGCTTTTAGCTTAAAATATCTATTTATTAAAGGGTTGAGACCAATAATTCCTATAGTACTGTGTTGTTGTCTAAAGCTAACTATACCAAAATATATGTTGCCCGCAGCTTATCAGGAGTTGTTGGTGAGACACTTAAAAGACAAAATCGGATTGCGAAATGCAATTCACTCGTGTGGTTATTGATGAGGGTTGTCATTTAAACAATTCAAAATGGAGTCGCATCTGTTAAATTTGTGAACGTATATGTTTTTTGAGAGTAAATTTGGCTTTCTTGTGGAAAATCATTAAGGAAAGTATAATTTGTTTTTTATTATAGTCCGCAGGAAACTCGCCAGTCCCTGTACATTGGTAAAATAAAGTATGACTTACCCAAAATTAAGTTGAACAAAAGTTTTGTTAAAGTTATCTAAAATTAATGAGCATAACTAAACGAAGAGTGAGGACTTTAAAATTTCAAAACAGTGGAAACTTACTTATAATGTGTATGGTGTCACTTTCAAAGGTAGGAAGGTTTTTTTTTGGGGTAACGTTAACAAAATTTGTATTTAACTCGATTTTGTCCTTTAATTTACCAATACACAATCCCTTCTAGTATTTCTTTTCCTATTCTGAAATAAATGACTTATTTAATAATTTAATAAAAGAAATTGAAAATAATGTACAGAAATGTACAACTCAAATTAAAATAAAAAATGACAAGAAAAAAATGGATTACTAGTGGCTTACTAAATTCTATTAAGACAAAAAAAGAGACAAAAACTAATTTTTATAAACATGAAATTGGTAAATGCCAAATTTCTAATCAAGATATGTGGAAAACCATTAAAAAAGTATGTAATAAAAATTAAAAACATAAAAGTATAAGAGAAATTAAAATTGAGAATGAGTCAATTACGGACAAGAAACGTATAGCTAATAGCTTTATCAAATGTCTTTGCTTTATCGACTATTTTTCTGAAGTTGTTGAAAATCTAGCAAATAAAATCAATAAATGTAATATCGCATTCTTAAATAAGAAAATAAACAATATAGACTCATTTTAGTTAGAAGAAACTAATTCATCAAGAAGTTGAAAATATAATTGATAGTTTATAATTAAAAGAATCTCCTGGTGTCGATGGTATAACCACAGAAATATTAAAATCTATTAGAACTACTATTTCTAGACCACTCACTTTTCGTAAAATAAAATTTTTAAAACAAGCATTCATCCAGAATAAATAAATAAGTCCGTAGGACAAAAACACTCTTAAGTATTTATGGTTTTGTTTAAATGATTTATTTACCAACAAATATTAAAAAAATTATTTCATCCAATCATTTAAAAACATTTATATTGGAAACAAACGCTTTAAAAATATTTTTGGAAATGCTTTAACTAATTAATGCTGATTAATATTATTGTGAATCAATAATATATTTAATCCTTTTCAGAATTTTATTAATCTATCATCAAAAAAGTAGCGTTTATTGAATACTTGCAACTTTTTATAAAAATATTTTTAAATTTTTATATTTTAAATACTTTAAAATAAATAAGATTCGCCCCTAACAAGCACGTCTTTAGGAAATTTATGAATAAGTTTATTGAAGAATAACATATTAACAAATTTATTATATTATAACTATTTGAAATAAACTTATTATTATTATTATCTCCTGAAGATGGACATCTAGACGCCCGAAACATGTAGGGAACAAAACAACTGCTTCATTTTTTTTTGTGAGTGAATACTTCATTTACATTGTTTATATAGCTATTGCAACTCTTGCAAACCCACTGACTGGGGGAACAACCCCGTAGACCATCCCATATTTCCATCTGCAAGAAACACCCGCCAGTGCCTAGGTAATTATTTGCTCAAAAACGCCCCTAACAAGAATATCTTTTGGCTTTTTAGTACCCATAGTCAGCTATCTTCAAACCGAAAATAATCTTTATCAGTAGGCCAACTACTTTCATTAGTTCATGGAAAATGAATTTGCCTCCTTTAAACTAAATCTGAATTGTAGTACCCGATTTTGCTCCCCTTGGGGACGCCCATATGCGTCTACCATATGCAATATTGTATACATTCATATTATTTTTGCACTTACTTATTTTTCATAAAATAATACACTGCTCTGGTGGACTCATTATAAACGGCCCAACCGCAAGGCGTGGATTGACCGCAAATCCTATCATCAGTTTCGTCCTTACTGATCTGCCTCTGCAACAAACAAGATACATTTTTTTACATATCACAGCCAATCAGATGCTTTATGCTTGATTTACATTATGTAATAAATGGATTTTGAACAAAGAAGTTATTCCTTTGGTGATTAATATTGGAACCAATCGGCGACCAGTGGATTTTTTGCTTGTTTTGTGATAAACAGAATTACCCAATGAATGCAGTTTTCTTATCTCGGTAAACTCCGTAAAATGGGATTTTCTAGCTTTGTTTTGTATTTGATGCATATGCACGCGTATAATTTATTTGATTTATTTGTTCATTTATAACTTACTAATCAATGTATAGATAAGTTTTTTTATTTACTCATTTATAAAACGTAAGGAATATTATTTATTACTCTTTAAGGAAAAATGGCGCATGCAGCTAAAGAAATGATTAAAAATGTGCACCAATCTTGGCTGAAAAGAGATTTTGATTGAAGTGATGCTTTAGCCGAGATGTCTGCTTTAATAAGTACTTCTTTATCTTCGGTAAAGGATATAATACTGAAACCTGTCATTCTCAGAAAAAAGATAAGTGATTGTGGCACATTTAGAAGTAGTAACGAGAATGATTTGAATTTCTTAAGAAGGAAAATTTCTCAAATGTATGAAGAACAATCTGTACTTTCCCTGGTTCCCCTAGAAAAGATGCTTACCAATGACGAAACCAACATTTCTTGTAGCATTTCAAACCTAAGCAAAATTTGGCCTTAAATGGGTTTTAAATATCACAGAAATGATCAAAGCGAAACCTTAACGAAACCTTAACGTTTACTAATTGACCAATTATCTACCTTCACGAAACATGGTTCAATACATATGAGACTGCAAGAAAAGGATGGAATGATTTTTCAAAAAAATGTCAAACCAAGGCTTCTTCAAATAAAGGCAAAAGAATAACAATAATACACGCAGGTTCATAAAATGGAATTGTTCCGAATTGTCTGTTGCTTTCAGCTAAAAGCATAGCAGATTCTGCTCTAGATTACCACCAAGACAGTAACGCACAACTTCTTGAACATTAGTTTGAACATCGACTTCTTAAAAATATACTCAAAAATAGCATTATTGTAATGGACAAGTTAACTCTTAACATACCGTTTCCATGACAACAACCGAAGAAAGCCTACTTGTTAATTTTTCACTATGGTTGAAAACAGTTATAATTTTGAAGTTAGCGTCTAGAGTTAACTTCTGTGTTTGATCATAGTGCTGATTGCCAGTTATCATAGTCGCCAGGTAAAAATGGTTCCTAGTTCTAACAGTACAAAAGCAGAAATCCAAAGTTGTATGATAAATAATAATATATATTTTGAAGAAACTTGCAAAAAACGGGTTATTTTAGAAGTATTACAGGCTTTTAAAATTAATAAAGAAAACGTGTGCGATAAATTTGCAACAGAAAATGGACATACAGTGTTGCGTCTTCTCCCCTACTACCGTGTATTTAATCCAATCGAACTAATAGGACATCAAGAAAAATCAAATATTAGAAGGAATAATACTTTCCCCACATTAAACATATGTTGTAGAATTAATAAAAAACATAGTAAGTAACATTTTTGCAGACAGTTTAAAAAACTGTATGCAACATGTAATTAAGATGTAAAATTCTTATACAGTGTGTACATAAAGTAAGGAACAAAGTCATTATTTAATAATCTAAAAACATTTCGTAAAAATCCTCGGACACGTATATAATCATTTTTAATTGCGCATATTTTGACTTATAAATTTATTATACAGGGTAACTCATGTAGTAGATATGACATTATCAACAAACATATTAAATGGAAACCCCTATATTTTAGTTCAGATCTGTAATCTCCAAGAACAGCTGATTTCAAAAACATAACACATTTAGGGCCTAATATTGATAGTTTCGTAGCTACAGGGTAAGAAAAAATATGTTTTCAAAAGTATTTTTAATTTAAAAAAAAATTAAATAAGCTATTTAATTAAGTGTTGAAATTGTCCTCCTTCTTGTGCCTGGCAGTACACCAAGCAATCAATAAACTCTTGTTGGACTTTTATTATGGTTTCTTCTGAAATATTCCTGCATTCTGTTGTTTTTCGATTTTTTAAATCGTCAATATTGGCAGGTCTTATTTTATAAACAACATTTTTCAGGTGACCCCACAAGAAGAAGTCCAGTGGTGTAAGGTTTGGAGACCTAGGCGGCCATTCAATTGGCCCACGTCTTCCATCCACCTGTTCGGAAAAACTTGATTGACATAATGGCGCACTACTGCTGCATAATGTGGAGGTGCGCCGTCTTGTTGGTACCACAAATTTTCGTCTAGAATTGCAGGATTATTTCTACTCGGATATAAGTTAACTAGCGTAGGGATAAGAAAGTCTTGAAGAAACTGAAGGTAATTTAGCCCGTTTACATTGTTGATGGCCCAATAATTTTTTTTTTTTTCACTATACCCGCCCAAACATTGATTTTTTGAGGATATTGAGTATGATGCTCACGCATCCACCTGGGATTTTTTTGTTTTTTTTGTGCCCAATATCTACAGTTTTGCCGGTTTACTTTACCATTTAATTTAAAAGTAGATTCATCCGAAAATAAGATATTTTCAACAAACAAAGGATCTGCGTTACATCTTTCCATTAATATTTGACAAAACTCCATCCTACGATCTGAATCATCTTCATTCAACTCATAAACCAGTCGAATTTTAAATTGGTGCCATTTTTCTACCGTTAATAGGTTATGAACGGTCATAGCAGCCGCCTCATGATCTATGCCAATCTGGCGGACGCTGTTATGGGGATCTTCTTATATAGCCAATAAAATATTTAATTTTTTATCATCCGAAATAGCTGGACGGCCTTTCCTGGGAAGATCTTCCACAGAACCCGTTTCTTAAAATTTTGTTTCAAGTTTCCTCACAGTTGATCTAGTGATTGATCTTTCTGGGTACTTGAGCGTTGAACAAAATGCAAACTTCTTGTTGGGTACGAATCCTATCACCATATCCCATCATCATAAGAATTTCTATTCTTTGTGTGGGAGATAAACGCATAGTAACTAAATATTAAAATTAATTTTATTACTTCTACTAAACTTACTAAAAAAATTCAATATAATGACAGCATAATGTCATTATCTAAATACCATAGTTACATAACAGCAAGTAAGCCTACTTTTAAAAAGTGTATCATATCTATAAAATTATTTGTTCTACCCTGTAGCTACGAAACTATCAATTTTAGGCCCTAAGTGTGTTATGTTTTTGAAATCAGCTGTTCTTGGAGATTACAGATCTGAACTAAAATATAGGGGTTTCCATTTAAAAAAATCGCCGATAATGTCATATCTACTACATGAGTTACCCTGTATAATAAATTTATATGTCAGAGTATGCGCATTAAAAATTATTATATACGTGTCCGAGGATTTTTACGAAATGTTTTTAGATTATTAAATAATGAATTTGTTCCTTACTTTATGTACACACTGTATGTGTATGAGTACTTATGTTCAACCCTTAATAATAAGTCCAGATGAAGATAGTGATTGTGACACAGAACTAAATTTATAGCGAATTCCATTGGTAAAAGAAGTGCGGTACCGGTATGTCAGTAAAACTGCACCAGTGCACAAAAAGTGTTGCACTATTTGAGTAGCAATGGTTTTCAGATTAGACCTTGAGTGCATTTTTCCAACAAAGTTGATGATAATACTCCTCAATCCTCAATGATTTTACTTACCACTGGACAACATTTAAGACAAAATAGAATTTTAAAGATCAAAAAAATCAAAACACTGTATTTTTTGACATTTTCATATAGTTTCGGTGCAGCACGGTCTCCAAGAGCACGTGCGGAACTGATTGCACTCGGTGCAACATTTGTTGCACCGGTTTCCAATGGTTTTCAAATTTTGCACTCGTTCCGCACTTTTTTTACCAATGGAATTCGCTATTAGAGCAAAGTAGACTTAAGTTGCCAAAATTGATTATTGTAAAACTTTTCTGTGTACACACATTGCGGGTACTGTACTTAAATCTTAAACTTAATTTTAATCTTGTATTAGTGTGTAGTCTAAATCGTAACATTGTAAATTTTAATCATGGCTTGTAAAAATCATTCTCATATACCTAGTTTACTTTGTTGACGACTGTAGAAACTTAATTTTTATTGAAACGAATTAATTAATAAACAGTGATTATGTTTACAGTCGGTATACAAATGTAAAATCCGTCTTTCTGAAATCGGGGATCATACTAACATATCCGACCTTTATTAATGAGTAATGTTGATAATTACTATCAACTAATATACGCGTCGCAACGTGACGCGTGACCATTTGCTTTACGCACATCACGTTGTGTACTTTTCCCATTGTAAACACAAACAAAACGACATTTCTATAACATCGTTCAATACCCTATCTCTTAGCAAACAAAACAATTATTTTCAGTTTTAAGAACGTGTGGAACATTTTTCGAACTTTCTTCTCAGAAAAATATCAACAAACGGTCATTAAAGTGATCCTCAATCAATAATAATTACGATAAAAATTATTGCGTGTTAATGTTTTGTCAGTTGATTCGATGTCAATTATAGTTTTAGCATTATACCATTTTAATGTTTCTAGAGGTGCCTAAAATACTAAAATTTAAAACAGTGACAAAAGCTACACACTAATACAAGATTGAAATTAAATTTAAGATTTAAATACAGTACAATGAGTGTAAATAATAGTTTTATTATATTGTGAACACCCAAACAAGCCCGTTACCTGTTCGATTGCCAAACCTACGTTTTTAAAGAATTTCTTGGTAAAATTACCCATATAAAACTGTCGATGAGCATGCCAACCAGCCAAATCTACCTTGCCCCAGCTGACATCACTGTTAATATTACTGAAATGAAATGAAATAAGGGGTACTGCTTTGCACAGGAACGGATTTTGTAGTTAAATGAAAAGCCATAGTAATACCTTTTATAGTAGTAATGTTTATTATGTTTATTTCTACCATTACTTGTATTATATGTATATTAATTTATTATAAGTACAAAACAAGTGTGAAAAGTTTGCGTGCGGAAAGAGCTCTATAATAATTTGACTCTTGTTTATTGTCTTATACTTAATCCCATCGCTTGCAAAGCGCGACGAAGACTTGTCCTGCTACATGATATCGTTGTATCGTCAGTTGTTAACCGTGTTTTTAAAGAATCTAACGTGGGCACAACATTTTCTCGACACATTTGGTATATTTTCCTGCGAATAAAATCTTTGTCACAATCATCTACGCACTTCATTTTCCGGTATCTTCGCGAACTTTTCTTTTAAAATGTCCTTTTAGCATATTATCTCGTATCGTTGATAATGGAACTTTCGTCATTTCACTGGTATTTTTAATGCCAATTACGTTAGGGTGGCCGCTCTTAAATAACGATTCACATACATTTTTTACGATTTGGCGTTAGAAGATAAATGCTTCCTGGAATGTTTAGGGTAGCTAGATATCGCATTAGCGGAAGATTCCCAAGGTTCCATATACTTTTAATATTATTTTGTTGCACACTGTTTCAATGTAAAATAGATAGGTACTATATAATCTATTTCGAATATTATGTTTACTATTTATATAAGCTATATAAACAGGTACCTGTAACTAAAAAGTTTTGAGAAATATCCTACTAATTAAGTTGTTTCTAGAACACCTTAATTAGACAGTTTATTAATTTTGATAACAAATCAAGTAATGTACCTATCTATTGTTATTATAAACTGGCATTAAAAATAAATGTGAGTTAATACGTCTCTGCGAAAGCGAAAGCCGAGTTTATGAGGGGTTTTATTGCAGTCATTAAGCCAAACGAAATATGTTAGGAAGTACTTTACACAGAAAAGTTTTACAATAATCCATGTTGACAACTTAATTCTACTTCACTCTAAATTTAGTTCTATTTTCATCTAAACTTATTATTAAAAGTTGAACATTAGTCCTCATGCACATATAAGAATTTTCCACCTTAGTTACCTGTTGTATACAGTTTTTCCAACTGTCTGCAGAAATGTTACTTACTATGTTTTTTATTAATTCTACTATAGATATAGAAGATGTATTTAATGTGAGGGAAGCATTATTCCTTTTAATTTTTGATTTTACTTGGTGCCATATCAGTTCGATTGGATCAAATGCACAATAGTAGGGGGAAGACGTAACACTGTATGTCCATTTTCTGTTGCAAGTTTATACCAGACGTGTTCTTTATTAATTTTAAAAGCCTGTAATACTTCTAAAAGATTCTGCTTTTTTTGTAAGTTCTTTCAAAATATACAGGGTGTCCGGAAAATACGTGTACAACGTTTGTCGACAGACTCCTGACGTCAAAATAGGTCGATCTAAGCCGACTTAGTTATATCCAAAATTGTCTCGTTTAGCCGGTAAAGGGCGTCAAAAATTTGTAAAAATATTTTTTTTTTCTAAATTACGTGAAAACCTGCTAATCGATTTTAATGATTTTAGTATGTAGACTAATACTATAAAATGATGTTTTCTAGTAGTATAGTCACCGGCTGTAAATAAGTGGAAGTATTATAAAAGTGATATAATACGTCAACATTTCTCCTGATTTTTTATATCAACGGCGTTATGACAACCCAGATATTTTTGTCGAGTGACTGGATGTATTTGGAAGCTATTTTACCTCTTATTATACATCAATTATTAACATTAGTAATAAAATTAAAATCAAATTACCTGTAACAATAATTTTTTTAGTGACCTTGTTGCTATGGCATTTAATAATTTGACAATTATTGACAAATTGTCACCAGCCTATGAAATTGACTAAAGTAAACGATCAACATTCTTGAATTACAAGTTCATTTTACCATTAAACATGGAAAATTATACGAACTCTGAGAAGGTTGACATGTTCCTGGTAGACGGGTTTTGTCAAGGAAATGGGCGTCAGAGTGTTAGGGTTTACATGGAGAGATTTCCTAACCGTCGAATACCAAACCACCAAACATTTGCCAGTATCAAAGTCATCTTGAACGGGCAATTTTGAAAAAAAATTTGAAGGCAGGGGTCGTATGCGAACAACTCGAACTGTCCAAACAAAAGACTCAAAAGAGAACATTCTGGAAAGAGTTGAAGAAGAACCAAGTACCAGTACCCGTCGTTTAGAACGTGAGTTCCATGTTCCTAAAACGATTGTCAATGAGGTTTTAAAAGAACAGTTGTTACATCCATATCACGTGCAAAAAGTCCAGGGACTTTTACCGACTGATCCCTTCCATGCTTCTTACATTTTGTCAATTTATTAGAAACAAAAGAATCCGTGATCCAAATTTTTGTAGAAAAATATTGTTTACTGACAAGGCGTGCTTTACAATATCTGGAGTAACCAATCTGCACAACGAACATATTTATTCCGATGAAAATCCACATGTTATTAAAGTTGCACATCATCAGTATCAATTTAAATTAAATTTTTGGGCAGGTATTATTGATCGCTACCTTATTGGTCCAATTGTTAGGTTAGATGGAAATATTTATTTCAATTTTTTGCAAGACACATTACCAATTCTTCTGGAAAACTTGCCCCTTTCACTTCGGAGGGAAATGTGGTATATGCATGATAGTGCCCCGCCCCATTTTTCCGTTGCCGTTCGGCAATACTTACACCATCAATATCCCAACCGATGGATTGGAAGGGGCAATGATGCACCAGTAAAATGGCCACCACGTTCTCCGGAGTTAAATATGTGTGAGTTGTTTTTGTGGGGCTCTATTAAAACAGAAGTTTACAAGACTCCGGTAGACACACGCCATGATTTATTGACGCGGATTTTAAATGCAGGCAACCATTTTAATAACCCCGAGACATTAAATAGGGTCCAATATCATTTTTTAAGGAGTGTTAATAAGTGTATTCAGCAAGATGGCGGTCATTTTACACATTTGCTTAAGTAATATTTTCGTTTTACTTAGTTTCTTACAATATTTTTAATACATACTTCCAACTTTGTTGTACTTTGTTTTATTATTACTGTTAATAATTGATGTATGCAGGTAATTGTAAATATTTTTTTTCTGGCAAAACAGCTCATTCAACAAAAAATATTGAAGAGGAAAAATAGCTTCCAAATACATCCAGTCACTCGACAAAAATATCTGGGTTGTCATAACGCCGTTGATATAAAAAATCAGGAGAAATGTTGACGTATTATATCACTTTTATAATACTTCCACTTATTTACAGCCGGTGACTATACTACTAGAAAACGTCATTTTATAGTATTAGTCAACATACTAAAAATTATTAAAATTGATTAGCAGGTTTTCACGTAATTTAGGAAAAACCAATATTTTTACAAATTTTTGACGCCTTTTACCGGCTAAACGAGACAATTTTGGATATAACTAAGTTGGCTTAGATCGACTTATTTTGACGTCAGGAGTCTGTCATCAAACGTTGTACACGTATTTTCCGGACACCCTGTATATTACTTTTTATCATAAAATTTTGGATCTCTGCTCTTGTACTGTTAGAACTAGGACATATTTTTGCTTGACAACTAAGATAACTAGCATTGTGACATTGTCCATTACAATAACGCTATTTTTGGGTACATATTTGAGAAGTTGATATTGAAACCAATTTTAAAAAAATTGTGCGTCACTGTCTTGGTGGTAATCTAGAGATGAATCTGCTATGCTTTTAGCTGAAAGTAACAGACAGTTCGGAACAAATCCATTTTGTGAACCTGATGCGTGTATTATTGTTATTCCTTTCCTTTATTATTTATCTTGTAGCCGCTAGTTGCTAGTATAATACGTTTGTTCTTTAGTACAAATAAAAAAAACAAGTGTTATTTCATTCAAAAACTCCATTGAAACAAATAAATCAATTAATTAGTATTTCCTTGCTATCTCAGCGTTAATTGGTGTTTTCAAATAATGAAATTGCTCCGATAATCGTATGTCGTTTACGTTGATACTGGTACAAATACAAACTATTTAATTCACAAGTACTCATTGATAAAAAAAAATAACAACGTTCATTCAACTGGATTTTACGAGTTACTACTACCACTCTATAAATACACTAATTGAAGAACATTTTTTACTCGTGCATAATGTTCTTTTGTTCCCAAATCCTGACCGAATAATAAGTTACAATTGGACGAAAAATAAGTTACAATTCGAATTCATTTGGCTTTTTCCGCTGACGTGTTCTGGTTTTGGGGGGATTTTTACTAAGCCTCCCCCCCCCCTCCCCCGTAGATTCCCCTCTGCAATTCAATAATCTGTTCTTAAAATTTATTAGGCGTCTTGAATTTATAGTTATTGGTAAAATGCTGTTAAAAAATACGGCTTAGGTTACAGTACAAGGGAATTCAAATGCAGTGTAACCATTGCCTAAAAATCTATAAAAATTTTATTTGCCTCCAGATACAGGGGCGTCGTGAATGTTCTGACGATGGAAGGGGGGTGGTGGGTAATTTTTATTAAAATGCTGACTTAAGTGACGTATTTGCCCAGTTTTGTTATTTGTATCATACATCGGTAGAGTCAGAATACTCGTCTCGAACAGTGAAATAGTTAGTCGGCATTTCCGAGAAGAGATCCATGAGAATGAAATGTATTTCAGTTAGATTAGATTTTTGTATAAATATTAATAGACATTTAATTACATGATTAAAATAAAGATACTTACCTATTATTTTATATTTGTTGTTTTGTTGAAAATAGCTAACCTAAACTATTGAAATTAGTACCTGTACCTGTACCCTTTCAAAAGGTCCGGTGCCAACACAATAGATATTTGTCAGGCAAGTTATTTATGGTTGGGATTACGACTGAGGGTTGTCATTTAAATTTTATTGCGGTCGAGAAATCAGCGAATAATTGTGGAATGGAGCATATATCCGAGGAGAAAAAAATAAACATATTATTATCACTACAGGAAGATTCTCATAGCTCAAGCACACAACTTGGACGGAACTACGATATTCACCAAACCACCGTATCTAAATTTTTACAAAAAGAGAAGTTTCACCCATACAAACCAGTATTTGTACAAGAGTTATTGGACGATGATCCTGATAGGCGAGACCAATTTTGCGAAATAACGATTGATCTAACAGATAATAACGCAAGATTTGTCCAAAGAATATGTTTTTCAGATGAAGCTACGTTTTGTTTAAATGGTCAGGTTAATAGACAAAACTAGAAATACTGGGCACAGGAAATATAGAAAATCACACCCAGTATAATGAAAAAGTTAATGTTTGGGCGGGCATTGTTGAAAATAGGATAATCGGACCATTTTTCTTTGATAAGAGTCTCACTGGAGAAAGATATCTATATTTCCTTCAAAATGATCTGGTTCCAGCTCTTGCTACTCTGTTTCCAGATGATAATGATCCTGATTTCCAAGCTTAACCTTATGGTTTCAACAGGATGGTGCTCCCCCGCATTATGCTGTTCATGTAAGGGAGTACTTAAATACAATTTTTCTGGGGCGGTGGATAGGTAGACGGGACAGGGGTCAATAGAGTGGTCGCCCAGATCGCCTGATCTTAATCCACTGGACTTTTTTTCTGGGGCTACGTCAAAAATTTAGTTTATAAATCTAAATTCATCTCGGTAGATACACTGAAGGAGTCTATTCGACGAGTAATAGGAAAAATATCTCCACAAGTAGTCCTAAATGTAGAACAGGAATTTCTAGACCGATTGATCTACTGCAGAACAGTTGGTGGAGGACATTATCAACATCTTATAAAATAGTTTCTTTTCATTCTTTGTCGTTTGTTTATTTTGTTTTAAAATTGTTAAAAAATTTAAAATTGTTAATATTTCGTAAACGGCTGAAGATAAGTATAGGGCATGATTAATGAAGTGTCTAGAATTGATTGTAGAATATAAAGATATACAATGTTTCATTAAAAAAATTAAAGTTGACACATGTAGCATTTTTATGATCTACCCTGTACAATATCTTTAGAGAAATAAACTAGTCATAACTTTTTTGTGTATAGATTCGAAACGTTTGTTCAACCAAATTTCAAAACTTTGATACTTCTAAACAAAAAAAAGTACTGTTGATTCATGTCGCTAGGATACACCGTTTTCGAGAAAAAGGTATTTAATAATTACGCTGCATACCAGAATAATGTCGAATATGTCGATGTCGAAAAAAAGTTATGACTAGTTTATTTCTTTATGCCCCCGAATGTTACGCCTCTGATTACATTTTAAGAATTTTGAGTTTAAAACTAGATTAAGCTATTGACTATTATATTAAAATTTCAAGTTTCTGCCGAAAACAGTTTCGTCGACAGTTTAAGAAAACCATCTTCAGGGTACCCCATTTGGGGGGGCTACAGCTCCCTTAGGAGGCATTTCTCGATATACGTTGATAGGAAAGAATGTGATTATTTTGGCATGCAGATTACACCCTTTAGGTACGCCCCTTAGTTATGGGACACCCTATATTGAAATTCAGAAAATAAGGAATAATTGTAATCGTATACCCACTATTAACTTAACTGTATCACTTTACAACTAACCTGAACTAACCCTGTGCTCAGTGCACCCTTAAAAAATTATGATGTAAGATTTCTCTTAAAACTAAAAAATTAGTTGAAACATTGATTTCTAAAAATTAATTTTTGTGAATAAGTGCCTAGTGTGTGGTTCAAGTCAAATGACAAAATATTCTAGTTCTTTGTGACATTGATTATTTCCATAAAATTTACCTTAATAACTTTTATAATTAAGATAAAATGTTTAAACCCCTACTTACTTTCGAAGGATGACTAAGAGCCACTTCAAGGGCAATGGAACAAACTATCAAAAATACAATATTCTTCGCCGCCATCTTTATCGGTTGAGTTATCAGAGGTTCTTCCTAATGGATTTTAGAAACGAAACCGAAATAAACAACACTCGTAAAAATGAATTTTTAGGTTTTCCAATGAAAAAAACACTAACTTCTTGGAGGTCGCGATTTTGAATTATGGTATCCTAGAGCGGTACTCTCTTATTTATAAACTTTTCAGACATAGGCGCTCGCGCATAAGGGATTTGGACGTGTATGTTGAAAATATACCCTGTATATTCTAAAAGACATCACATCGGTGGTACAAGATGATTTGAAGTGTACCTATATAGGTAGGTACCTATATTTTTTCTTATCTACTAAGCAATTAATTTAGGCGATACATTTTGGGGGTTACTTCTGTCGGACAAGGAATATTGGACACCTTCTTGTAAATATTAAAATTGTGAACAAGAAAATGTATTTTTAGTTTAATATGGGTACTTGACATGGGAAAAGTATAGGGGTATAATCTGTTAAATTGTGCCCATTTATAATTCGTTAAGCACTGAAATTTACATTTTTTTCTTCAGTTTTTGGAAAAATTGATTTTGGCATTTAAGAAAAATTTTAATTTCAACCCTGCTTTACAGAATTTTTTATCATTTAATAACATAAGGTGTCCTTAATTATCTTAAGGCATTTTGCAGATGATTAAGGATACCTTCGAATTTGGTATTAAATAATCAAAAGTAGATTATACGATTTAAAAATTTCTATAAAATAGGGTTGAAGTGTTGAAGTTAAATTTTATTCAATTTTAGTGCTTAAAGAGTTGTATTTGTTTTGTGAAGTATTATAAGGCCCTGTATATTTTGTAGTCATGTCAATTGCACAGCTAGATTTAAATATAAATTACATTTATTACATTTTTTGTTATATTTATGTCGCTATTTGAAACGCAATTTATTTTATGATAAACGTTTATTGGTTTGAAAATAAAAAATAGATAATTTTCATACAATTTGTAATGCCTTTTGTATTAAACGCCAGGCGGTATAATGTCTAAACTCCAGGTTAGGTCAGGAAGATTACTCTTTTAGTTTGGTACAAGATAATTATTAAAAATATATAGGAATATTTTACTGAAACCAGTTATATTGTTGCTATTTTTTTTATTATGCCCTATTTACCAATCACCTGTAGATAAATTTTAATTTTATCTAGGGCTAGGGGTATAGTAGTATAGAACTAAACTGGAGATAGGAAACTAAAAAAGTGTCCATATTTCAGTTGCGCAAGCTCCTGTGCTTTTTATCACATAAATAATCGACTCGATCATTCATTGACGAAAACCAAATTCATTGAAATTTTGATTGCACAACATTTTACTGAATACATATTTTAGGCTTTTGATCTTTGACCCATTTGTATGGTATGCCCATAAATATATTTAAGTCAACGAAAAAAATATATTTTTTATACAGTGTTAATAAAGGACGATACGGCTAAACTTCAGGGTAGGTATTATCAAGGCCGTAACTAGGTGATATTCTACTATAGGCAAGGTTTCTTTTTTGCGCCCCCTAGCGAAATGTGCTGCAGTAGGGAGGAGGGATACTTTAACATTTTTTTTAAAGAACACACAAAATTTATATCTATAACTTTTTTTACTTTTTATTGAATAAGTTATAAGTTTATTAATATTCTTTGGTTTAAAATTTTTTTTTATCAGTTAATTATTAAGCTTACTTAATAATAAGAGAAGATTATATATTTATTGTAAAACTAAAAAAAAGAAATATTGGAAATGTGTAGGTATAAATATAGTACATTATGATATTAGGAGAATAAGAGATACTTTATGTGCTGAGCGTGGAAAGTTCTCACTACGTTCGTCAGACAATCCATGCGAAGCACATAAAGTATCTCATTCTCCGAATATCATATACTATTTTTTCTTCAAACGTGCATCATATTATTCGAGATAAAACAATAAAAGAAAACGAATTTTTTAATGAAGATAACAAGATTGAATATTTAACTTATTTCACTGTATATTCCCTTTTTGGTATCGTTATCATGAATACGTACTTGTTTGGCATCTATCAAAACAAATATTTCAAATTCGGTGTCGCGTCAGTTGAGACCGAATAAATCTACAGAAAATGAGTTTAGAAGTGCCTGATGATCCTCCCGAGGTAGTAGAGGCAGCTAGAATAGCTATTCAAAATTTGCTGCCGACGAAATCTGGTGCAGTATATGAAGCTGCCTTTGTCAAGTTCAACAAATGGTGCACTGGAAAAAAAGTAATGCAATCCTGAGAACGTTTTATTGGCATATTTTAACGAAATGGCACTGAAAATGAAGAGTTCTAGTTTGTGGGCTCATTATTTAATGATAAGGTCCGTGTTAAATTTGAAGCATAATGTGAACATTGACAAATACAACAATTTGCGTGCTTTTTTAAAAAAGCAAGGAGAAGGTTATAAGCCAAAGAAATCGAGAGTCTTGTCAAGGGAACAGTTCAGCAAATTTTTGTCTGAAGTTTGAAGATGAAAAGTATTTGGCGATGAAGGTAATAATTGTTTTACATTGTGCTAACCAACCCTTAATTTTTTTGGCCGTTTTGATATTTTGAATATCTGGGACATGTCGCAATGCTCAAAGCTAAAAGACAATAAATAAAACGAAAAAAAAAATTATAGTACTATAATGTATTTATACGCCTAGGCCTAGGAGTATAAGTACTTATACTCCTAGTCATTAAATGACATTTAATGTTATTGAGAAACGTCACATAAGTTATCACTTATATGACGTTTGAAAAAAAAATACTTACAAATAGACTCTACGCTCTACTTAAATACTTGATTAGGAAGATAATTTTGCAAACAATATTTGCTGGCTTTTTGTGTTGCGAAATCTGATATATATTTATCAAAAGAAATGGATTCTGCAATAAGCCTTCCTATGGATAATATGGCAGTATTAGATAATCTTTGTTGGGACATGGTCAATCTTAAATAATTTTTTATAAGTTTCAATTTTAAAAAAGATCTTTCACAAGAAGCACTGGTGACTGGAATTGTAAGAAAAGTTTGTAATGCTGTAGCAAAATTGGGATGCTCTGCCAGTAGCTCATATTTATGTAGGTTTTGGTACATTTCCAATGCAGATTGACACTGGAAATCAAAAAGTTCTTGCGCTTGAAATTTAAAACTTTCTGCTTCCTGAATAAATTCGTTACAATTGAAGTCGTTTGGATATTTAGCGCACAAATCTTTAATGAATTTTTCAGTGTCAGAAAGACTCATTTTGGAAAGAATTGCTCCATTAAGAAAACTGAAATCACTGCAAATGTCATGTAAACCTTTATATCTGTTACTTAACTGCGTTATTATTGAATCGATGACTTGAAATAATAGTTGTTTTGGGGACTAAATAAAAATCATTAGCAAGCTCACCGCTTTTTTTTTTCTTTTTCGAACTTCCGTGCATTCAGTTGATGAAATATTGCAATTTTGACAATTCTGCAAAGCATTTGTTTCAGATTTTTCAAAACTACCATCTCTATTTGCTTTGATTTCTTCCAATAACCCTTTAATGTGTTTGCATGCTGTATCTAATGTTAACTCCTTTCTTTGAAGGAAGAGATTTACTCTATTAATCTTATCTAATAAAGATGACCAAGAAACTAAAAGAATTACAAAGTCGAAATTTTTAAGATTTTTTTGAAAATTTGTTGCCTCAATTACTGTTTCACCAGAATATATTGAAACATCAGTCATCTCTTCTAAAAGATCCAAAACCAATTTAAATTGAGTGACAAGTGCGTTCAACGCTAATGATTTGGATGACCACCTTGTATCGCTAAAGCCTTTTAAAGTAATATTTATTGTATTTTTTAATTTACTCAAGCGTACCGTGGAATGCGCAAAAAAATTAAATAAGTTTTCAATAATTCAAAAAATGGTTAATATTTCGGGACTAACTGAAGCACTATGTAATGCCACTAAATTTAAACTATGTGCAGAGCATGGGACAAATCTTGCAATATCCTGGCTTGTACGCCTTGATATTGACCTGCTATTCTAATAAAAGTTTTTATATTTTGGCCAGATGGATCTATTCCATAGACATATGTCTATGATCTATTCTAATAAACATTAAAAAGGTTTTTCTAAATAACAAGAAGACACAATGCACAATACAGGGGAATATTTATTTAAGCATAATCCGTTTTTCTCATTTTACCAGTGACGTGTGTTGGAAATAATATCCAACACCTTTTTTAGATTAAATCTATTTTTAGGTTGGCAATACTGCAGAATTGCCTCCCCATTTTTATACGCGTCGGAAGTGCCAAAAATTGTATTGGCACGACTGGTGACGCGATATCACTCTCTCGTTCGCAAGGAGGTGTGAGCATGTCCTACCAAGTTATTTTATATAAATATTACAAAAACTAGCTCTGCCTTTTGGGCATCTAAGTGAGCTGTGGTTTCTTACCATCTTACACCCAACCGTTATGTAAATAGTGTTTCTAAACAAGTTGTGTAAATAAAAAGTGTATATACGTTCAAAGATGAGTTTCCATTTCAGAACATCAGAGTATTCCCGGATTTCTGTCTACCTAAACTTTTAATACAGTCCACTTTCAATATCGAATTTATCCCTTTATGTGTTTCGCACAGCGTGTGCACAGGGCAACGCCCAATGCTTACTTAAAAACTATTAGTATAGGTACGCCACTGTTTTTTCTAACAGTCTGATATTTTGCTTAACACTTAAAACGGCTTGAATTTGGTTAAAATGAGCCCTTATTTAAATGACATAACATAACCTAACTCTTTTTCAGATCTAGCAATTACAATACCTGCATATCTCTATAGTACATACAAAATAACAGCAGGAAATTAAATAGGGTCACCTCAACTTTATTTCTTCCTATGACCTTGTCCGTGACCTTGAAAGGTCAAGGTCACCTCCAAGGTCAAGTTCAAATTTTAGTAAAGTTACCTCGAACTTGGTTTATATTGAACATGACCTTGAAAGTTCAAGGTCACTTCCAAGGTCTTCTATTAGAAATTTGCCAATTTCTTCTTTAGTAAATGTTCTATTCTTCTCGACTTTATATCTTCAGACTTTCTTTTTAAAAGCGCTTGTATTTTGGCAAACTTGCTTATATCCACGTTATTCTTCATGGAAATTGTGGCGCGTAAAATGGAATAAAATGCCCACAGACTGGACGAGCTGTACTTCTGTGATAATGTCTCAAAATATGCGAGAAATACCATTTCTTGCAAAAAGTTTTCAATGTTTTTTTCGTTACACCAGCTAATGAAACGGTCGTATTCTTTATTGTATTTGTCCTTGGACTTTTTTGGCAACAGCGAGGATATAGCGGATTGGGCAATTTCTTCTATGTCTGATGGAAGATCAGTTTCACTCATTTTTAGTAGTTTTTTTTAAATTTTGCTTCTTTGAAAATGGCACGTTGCGTCGGGGAATGGCTTGTTGAAACATTTGACAATATACTTCGTCGGCATAGTAACCAAAATTCTGGGTCTTATATAAAATGTTGTATATCACACGTACGGTAAGGCTCATTACAGTAACGAGTGGGGAATATTGCTACGACGAGGTCGTAGTAACCACACGAGCTCATACCGTACTAGTACCTAATATAAATAACTATTATAGGACCAGAATATAATTAAGACAACGTTTCCGGGGGAGGGGGCACGTAATAAAATATAAAAGTCAAATACTTGCAGATGGTAATATTTTTTAATGAGATAAATTTTATACACTATACCTAATACCTAAATAACATATTATTTAAACTTATAAGTATAGCAATAATAATGAACTTTACCTCACTGGCATCTGGTAAAAAAGAGCAATAATAGTACGGACAAAATAAAGAGTACACAGTAAAAATAATAAATACAAACAAACAATAAATCAACAAAATAGTTTCCTGAATTACAACCTAAATATATCTTAAGGTTTCTGGTAACTCCAGTTCAATTTTAGAACAAATTTTAATAGCACATTAACACCATGTTTAAGACCTTTAAAACGTAAATATGGCAACTTCGCACCAAAAACTTTTACCACTTACTTTATTTTTCCTATACTTGTGTTTGAATCTTAGCAGCTAACAAACAATTCAACTGGTTTATTGGGGTTTTCTGAACGATTTTCCGGCGTATTTGGCGGCAGCGCCCAATTCTTCTTCAATACGCAAGATCTGGTTGTATTTGGCGAGACGTTCTGATCTGCATGGGGCCCCTGTTTTGATCTGACCAGTCGAAAGACCCACGACAAGGTCGGCTATGAATGTGTCTTCAGTTTCACCAGATCTGAAAATTAATTAAGTACTGTGACGTAATTCAAAAATTTTATTACACTTCAATTTCTTCAATTGGAATTTTTTCGAAACTGTATTTTTGTATTATTTGTGCACCCACTACCCCAACAAAAGCAAAGTGACTTGTATTTACATAATAAGCAAGATAAACAGTGACGTGTTTAGGATTGTACTGGGATAACTCGACCCGAAAAAACGTAAAAATAAAGAAATTTTTAAATATAAACGGCAATATTTGTATTTTAGATATTAGTTTTTTGAAGGTACGTATAACGTATATTATTTTACCCCCTGAAGTAGAAAACACGGAACAAACAATAAAATTCAACGATTGCAACAGCTGCGGGAATCCTCAAACATCTTATATAGGCCACAGTCCAGGTTCAATACGTAAATAATGCCATATCGATATCATCTTTTTTGGGTTTATGATGAATTGAAATGTACGAAGTCGTAGATCGAATCGTACATTAAATATTAAAATAAAAATTTCATTAAATTTTGACCTATAACACGAAATTTTACTTTAAATTTTCAAGTTATAACCCGAATTTTCAAAATTTAGTCTTATAACCCGAAATTTTACTTTATATTTTCGAGTTATCACTCGTAATTTTGAAATTTCCTCTTATTGTACGAAATTTTAATAATTTCGTGTTATAAGTAGAAATTTTATAATAATAATAATAATTATAATTATAATTATAATAATAATAATTATAATTATAATAATAATTCTTTATAAATGTTACGACACAGAGGTTTACACAAGTCAATGAATAAATGATAAAATACATAGTATGACTAAGTTATTGTATGAAATTTAAAATTTAAAATTTTCATAAATACAAGATATACACACCCACTACAGTTTGTGACAAAAACAAACACGTTAAAAGTTGTTGCACTCCATAAACTCATCTATATGATAAAATGGGTTTCTTAACAGCAATTCTCGGGCCCGGCCCCTAAATAATTTAATGGGAAGCAATTTCACGTCCCCAGGAAGCTTATTAAAAAATCTAACTGCCCAGTAGTAGTCCGGGCCATTCCTCGATCTGTCCAGTCTCCAGAACGTTAAAAAACGTTTAAACTAAATACATAGTCGTGTTATAAGACGAAATTTTATAAATTTCGTGTTATAAGACAAAATTTTACTTTAAATTTTCGAGTTTAACCCGAATTTTCAAAATTTCGTCCTATAACACCGAAAATTTACTTTAAAATTTCTAATTATAAGTCGAAATTTTAATATTTCGTCTTATAACACGAAAATTTACTTTAAAATTTCGAGTTATAACCCGAATTTTCAAAATTTCGTCTTATAACACGAAAATTTACTTTAAAATTTCAAGTTATACCTCGAAATTTTAAAATTTCGTCTTATAACACGAAATTTATAAAATTTCTTCTTATAACACGAACTTTTACTTTAAAATTTCGAATTATAAGTCGAAATTTATTATTTCGTCTTATAACACGAAAATATACTTTAAAATTTCGAGTTATAACCCGAATTTTCAAAATTTCGTCTTATAACACGAAAATTTACTTAAAAATTTCAAGTTATACCTTGAAATTTTAAAATTTCGTCTTATAACACGAAATTTATAAAATTTCGTCTTATAACACGAACTTTTACTTTAAAATTTCGAATTATAAGTCGAAATTTAATACTTCGTCTTATAACACGAAAATTTACTTTAAAATTTCGAGTTATAACCCGAATTTTCAAAATTTCGTCTTATAACACGAAAATTTACTTTAAAATTTCAAGTTATACCTCGAAATTTTAAAATTTCGTCTTATAACACGAAATTTATAAAATTTCGTCTTATAACACGAACTTTTACTTTAAAATTTCGAATTATAAGTCGAAATTTAATATTTCGTCTTATAACACGAAATTTTACTTAAAAATTTCAAGTTATACCTCGAAATTTTACTTAAAAATTTCAAGTTATACCTCGAAATTTTAAAATTTTGTTTTATAATACGAAATTTTACTTTATATTTTCGAGTTATAACTCGTAATTTCAAAATTTTACTTTAAAACTTTGTGCTATAAGACGAACGTTCAAAAATTTCGTGTTATAAGTAGAAATTTTAAAATTTCGTGATATAACTCGAAATTTTAAAATTTTGTGTTATATGTTAAAATTTTAAAGTAAAAGTTCGTGTTATAAGACGAAATTTTATAAATTTCGTGCTATAAGTCGAAATTTTAAGAAATTTTTATTTCATGTGGCCCTTCTACACATTCGTAGAAATGATATCGATCTGGAAAATTTGATTAAATGAATATGATTTTGAGTTTTCTCTACTACTGAGCCTAGGTAGGGGGGGTGTCCAGACCCCTCCTATAAATACAGCACTAAAGAGAAATGTTGATTATTGCCTTTTTTTTTTCGAAAAAATTTTTTTTCTACAAATAATATAGTTAAAGTCTATTTACTTTCAAAATAGACACGATGTAAACATCGCCACATAATAAAATAGGCGGGACATTGCCGCGCTTTCTATTGTTATTGACCGTTTGCTAATAAAAATCGAAAGGTGCAAGAAGGTGCTTGTCAAGGATGTTTAACAGCTGGCGTAGAGTTTCCATACTGCTTAATGCTTACCTGTGAGAAACCATGGTACCCCATCCATTTTTCTTAGCCAACAAATGGGCCTTGATCGACTCGGTAACAGTACCGATCTGGTTCACTTTGAGAAGTAAACAGTTGCAGGCTTTCTTCTCGACGGCCGTCTGGATACGTTTGGGGTTGGTCACAGTCAAGTCATCACCAACAATCTGAAAAAAAAAAATGTAAGCGCATTTGTAACACCCTGGGTGCAAGTCTTCTTCTTTTCCATAAATAAAGATAATGCACCCCCAGACTGGCCATAGGAATTCCTATGTAAATTTTGCTGACCTCAAATATTGGCTCCCCCATAGACCTCGTAACTGGCTCCCTTATTAATTTTACATCCAAATTGTATTAGATTTTTTTGAAGGTCCTTGTATGATGGACTAATAAAAAACGTCTAGTAACATTTGACATTATCATGATTATTACTGGTGGTTTTATTAAGGGATTATCAGAGCTCTATTTAAGTTATAAGAATTTTACAAACAAATTATTCGGCTGTACTTGGTGGAAATTCATTATCATTTTATAATAAATGGTAAAAAATAATTTTACACTTTCCACAAATATACAAGTTTTATTTTTTAACTCGACATGTTTCGCAACACTTTTGCTTCTTCAAAGGAGTACAAAAGAGTAATATCCCAAATCGATTTCTTGATTGGGAAGCTCAGCTCCAGCCTGTTTGTGTTGAGAAACCTGTCGCATTGCGTTGCTGCTGATGTATTGAGGCAGGCCTATTTTTCTCTGTTCCATAGCCATATTTCTTATGCTGTTCTGACTTGGGGTCATGCGAGCGGCGGTGCACGGGTGTTTGGACTTCAGAGGAGGGCGTTGAGATTGGTAGCTGGTTTGCCATACAGAAGTGACTGTAGAGATGCATTCGTACAAAATAAAATATTAACTTTTCCATCAATTTACATTCTAGAAAACTTGCTATATGTCAGGAAAAATCCAAACTCATATGTAACGCACCAATACATACATACCCACAACACAAGGACTAAGAGTAATTTGGTGCCCAGATATCATAGATTAGGAAGGTGTCAGGATGGCCCGGGCTGCCTCGGTATTCGGTTTTTTAATAAACTTCCTGAAACTATTAGAATAATGTCTCCCTTTTTGTTCAAAGAAACGGTCAGAACATTGCTGATCCAGAAAGCCTTTTATTCCTTTGAAGAATTTCTAAGGGTGGAGTTCTGAATGGTATGCACATTCTATGATCTTCATGTTAAATGTTGTGTTTTATGTCTAGTAATTTTGTTCCATTTTTGGATATTTTAATCTGTATCAGTTTTAGGTTTAAGCATTTAATTGTAATTTTAATTGATTACACGTAGTTATGTCTTGTTCCTTTTACTAAATATTTTTTTCTTATAGCAATTAAGTTTCTATCTCTGAAGTTTTTATTTTAAATAATCTTAAATAGTGTTTTATTCTTATACCTACTATTGACTTGTGTAAATGCAAACAATGTATATAAGCACCAATAAAGAATATGAATACGAATATGAATATGATATGTATAAATTTTAAAGTAAGCAGGTGTATACTGAGGGAAAAACCTATATTTACAAACTAATTAAATATATTCAAAAGAGGTGATGAGTTTAAGTCTAATTGATCATTAAGTAGAGTATTGTAATTTTTAAGTTTGTTTATTTCCAAGGATTCAAGCAGATTTAATTTTAAACTTTTGTTTTCAGTATGTAAAATATCGTAGTTCTTATTAAATGTATGGGTTTCTTCTTTCAAATTGTTAGAATAATTTGAATTAGTTTTGTTCTTTATGAAACTAGAGTAATGTTCGTTGACACGTTTTTTTAAAATTTCTGCCAGTTTGCCCTATGTAAACTTTGGGGCAATCGTTACATTTTAATTTATAAACACCAGATTTCTTTTCCTTATTTAGTTTAGTTTTATTATTTGTTTTGAAGGCGATATTAATATTTATATTTTTGAAAGTTGTTTATATTAGTACTTATGTGGCCAATGTACGAGATAACTTTATAATTGTTTTTATTCTCTCTTAGTGTTGGAAAAACATGTTGAGTTAAAAAATAAAACTTGTATATTAGTGGAAAGTGTAAAATTACTTTTTACCATTTATTATAAAGTGAATTTTACAAACGTTTTTTGTAAATAACTTTTGAATTGGCTTATTAGAGAATATTACAATTTGGTGTGCTCCATCATACAAGGACCTTAAAAAGTCTAATGCACTTTTGATGTAAAATTAATAGGGGATCCAATATTTGAGGGTAGGAAAATTTAAATGGGATTTCTTATGGCTTATGGTAATCAAAAACTTACTTAAAACATTCGTAAGTAAATACTAGGGCATTTAAGCAATCAAAAAAATTTATCTTCAGGATGCCTTTTTATCATGAAGACGGTGGTGTGCCTTATGCACAAGAAGTACTCTTTTGATATTCACTCGCCAGCTAGAGTTTCCACCAGAAGTTAGTTCATCATAAGACTTCCAATCCCTACGTCCGCATTAACTTATAATTCTATTTATTACAACAGGTAGTAAAAAACTTTTTAACCGCTTGCCTATTGCTATCACACAAATTGTGGGATATAAGTCTTTCAGACGTGGGGCAAAAGAACTATTAATGGCAAAAGCTTATTATACTGTCGAGGAGTATTTCTTTGGACAATTCCAGGGTTGAAAGGATTTAAATCATTATTTAAATCGCGATTTAAATCACTTGATTTTTTTTCAATTTAAATCAAAATTTCTGATACGTTATAAGAGAAAATAAAAACTTTCAGTTTTAATTAATGGTTTATTATATCAAAAAAATAAAACCACTGTACCTAAATAATGTTTATTTTAGTTAATTGTAGTGCTTGTACAAAAAAACTATCTTTGTAGCTTTTTGTGTTCCTAATCGATTTCTGAGTTTGGAATGGACTAAACCAAATGTTGAGAAAATTCTCTCGACTGACGCGGAAGAAGCAGCAGCACAAAGTAATCGTCTAATTATGGGTATATTTTGTTGCGACTTCCACCAATCTATGGATTTTACATTCTGAAGAATATATCATGAAACATAATATCAGTGAAAGGTTCTGATCTGTCAAGAAACTTGACTATGAGTAGTAGTAGTAAACCACTTTGGATCTAATTCTTTAACAGCTTTTAAAGCAACATTTTTTTCACTCTCTGTTAGTGTTTGCTGAGTTTTTGTTGAGTCAAGAAGATATGCCAACAAATGATATGGGGTTATACACTGTTCATAACGCCTCCTAAATTTTTGCAGTTAATTTAAAGTTATGTCCGTTTTGTCAAAATGAGTTTCTAATATTTTAAATTCTTTCACAACATTTAAAATACTGGCTTTTGTTTCTTTGTAGTACATCTATTGCGATAGAGATAGGCTTAAGTAATGTTGGGTAATCTTCGACTAATGTTTTTAAGTGAATGTTGGAAATCTTTCCTCTTATAATATTATCAATTTCGTTTTTGTTCTCTTCAGCAATTTTGAAAAGTATGGGCCATGACTGAACGAAACCTTCTAAACAGTAGGCAAGCAAATTCCATCTGACATCATTTGGCAAAACTAGTTTTTCGCCTCCTTCTTTGGCATGGCAAAATGGTTGCTACGGAAGTATTTGGCAATGAAAACAACATGTTTCTTAATATCAGCGATTTCCAAATCCTTACATAGTTAATTTAAAATATGTACAGCACAACCATTTCGACAGGAACTATCTTCATTAAAATTTAAAGAACGGTGGGAATAAAATCAAAAACGTGTTGAAACTAGCAACTTATTTATAGGAAAAAATAGATAAAAATAAGAATAGAGGAAAAATCGAAAAAATCAAAAAAACCTTGATTTTTTAAAAAAAATCGCGAATTTTGATGTTTTTCAAAAACATCATGGTTTTTTTCAACCCTGTGTTACAATGTTAGTAATGTCTCTTACTTGAATGTTGGTAGCACCAGTGATGGAAGTCCACGCGCTCCAATCATCTTGATCAAAGGGATCCTCAATGGATACCATCGGGAAGTCCTTGATAAATTCCTGGTACAGAGCCAACAGTTTTTCAGGAGAGAGCCATTTGCTTTTGTCGGAATTGGCGTTTTTGAAGTCCAAATCGTATTGACCTGAAAAAGAAGTACAAGTGTAAGCAACCGTTAAAAGTTTAAAAACTTTTATGCTTACCATCTTTGTAGAATTCAGAGGCTGCTACGTCCATGCCAATTTCGATCTTTCCAGTGTATCCAGCTTTGGCGATGGCGTCAATGATGAGGTCCAAGGCGTCTTTGTTGTTTAAAATGTTGGGAGCAAAACCACCTATACAACAAGGGTCATTATTAATTATGTGTTCTTAAATAATTATCCTAGAATTTAAAATGCATTTAATCTTATTTACCTTCATCTCCTACAGCGGTGGCGTCCAAACCAAATTTGCTCTTAATAACATTCTTGAGGTGATGGTAGACTTCAGAACCCATTCGCATGGCCTCAGTGAAGTTAGTAGCGCCGGTTGGTAGAATCATGAATTCCTGCATGGCCAATTTGTTGCCAGCATGAGATCCTCCATTGATAACATTGAAAGCAGGTACTGGCAGTATAATGTTGTCATTTCCAGCTAAATCAGCCAAATGTTTGTACAATGGAATGCCTTTTTTGGCGGCACCAGCTTTGGCGACAGCCAGGGAAATACCTGAAAATAAAGGTCTTGGTTAGTTTAACAATGTGTAGTACAGCCAAAATTAAAAACAAAGGGTGGCAATTTTTTTAAATTTATTACCTAGAATGGCATTAGCTCCAAACTTCGATTTGTTTTCAGTCCCATCAAGTTTGATCATAAACTCATCGATTTCCGTTTGTTGGGTAACTTCCAATCCCGATTTTATAACCTCAGGTCCCAGAGCGGTGTTAATGTTATCAATGGCTTTCTGGACTGATTTTCCATGGTAACGTGACTTGTCACCGTCGCGCAGTTCGAGGGCTTCATGGACACCTTTTACGGCAAAAATTACAATTATTATCGGGTTTGTCTAATGTCAAATGAATACAAAGTAAATACACTCGGCGCTTGAAAAACTTACCAGTACTGGCTCCAGATGGTACCGCTGCACGAAATAAGCCTAGGTCAGTGACAAGATCAACCTCAACAGTTGGGTTGCCTCTGGAGTCGAAGATGTTGCGCGCATGGATACTTTTGATGGGCATTTTGTGAAATCTGTTACAAAGCAAATAACAATTATGAATATGTATATTTAAATGTTTTTTTCTACATTCTAATTCTACTAAAACTGGAACTTCTAACACTGTCTACTAGCCTTAAAAATGTTACTTTAAGGCACTAGTGCCTTAAAATACCTACTTTAAGGCACTAGTGTTAAAAGTAAAATGTCAATTTATAAAAAAAAACGTCAAAAAACATTTCTATTTTATTTATTTACACTTATATTAGTAGTACAATTTGAAAAATTTGAAAAATGAATTCGTTTCTCAGTTCTGCTGTTCTAGGCGGTTGAGGAGGATAAACAGAAACAGCAGCATGTCTAGTTGATGTTGAAGCATCATCGGCTGATGTCGTTTGTACTGTAATCAATTTTCGAATTTTTATTTTCCAAGGAATCCACGATGTACCCTTCCGCAACGATTGAGGATTTCCATCCCCCATGCCGCTTAATTGTCGTCAAATTTGCTCCAGCATCGGCAAGTAAGTTCGCAGAGGAACGGCGAAAGCAATGCCCCGTATAGAGTATTGAATTTGGAAGTTGCAGAAATCTTGCTATAGCAGCAGGAAATTTTCCGAACGTATTAATTCCGACCGGATTTCTGGTACGTTTACCTTTTACATATTTTAAGAAGAGCCGCCGATGTACGACATCTGCTGGAGGAAGAGCAGTATATTTTCGATAAAAATCCAAATAAAATTTTTCAACGATAGTGAAATTTCGTGGTACCTTGGTTTTATTATAGTGAAGCATACTATATCAAATGATTTAATGTAAACTAAAACTGGGTTTAGTTAACTGCAGAACTATCCTATCAATCCTTATCATAGCAGCTATGTATCCTATTCGGATGCAGAATTATCCAATGTGCATAGGTATCCTATTTAGATGCAGTACTATCCTAAATTTATTATCCTATGTTAAACTATAACAGAAACACACTTGCTATGAAGTAAATAATTTGCTTTGTACATCCATATTATGAAACTATTACTAACAAAAATTAAGAAAAAGCTTCTCCTATAAAATTCAATTTCTGGTTTTGGAGTTAAACTAGCTGTGTTCTAAGGTGACGAAATACGAATATTCATTCTTATCACCATACTGAATACAAGCTTCATTAAAGAAGACATCTTTAGGACGTTAATTAGCAAGCTATTGTCTCAATACCTAATTCGTAATTCATGTTTTGGTGCATACAAGTATTTTTATTACTTAGGCATTATTTATTTATTTATTTACGTATCAACATTTACAAGATATATTTGAAATTTTACTGGTGCGTATTGTACTTTACCCTTACCTAAAATAACCCTTCTAGCAGAGGATTTAAAGTTATTCACAGGTACATAAAACCAGTCTAGCCTGTTATAAAATTTGTTAACAGTGGTAGAAACCCTATTTATTGGACTGTGCAATAAATACGACGTTCGACAGTAGGGGACATGCAGGAGGGATTGGTTACCAGTTCGATATGAAGGGATGTGAAATGAAAATAAGCTTAGACATTCTGGACTTTTAATGATATTGTTTAAGACTTTAAATGCAAAGCCAAACGTCGTAAAACTCCCTTCTGCAAGCAAGAGTATTTAGTTTCAGGTATAACATAGTTTGATCACAACTTAAATTTATACCTGTTTTAAATAAATGGTAACTAGAAAATTTTATGAATTTATGTTCGACATTTTCCAATCTATTTACATGAGCTAGAAAATACGGTGATCAAACTATGTTTGAAAACTCCAAAATTGATCTCACAAGAAATATATAGCAGCCGAAGTACATTTATATTTGTGAAGTCTTTACATGATCTCTTTATAAAACCCAACATTCTATTTGCCCTACCAATAATGTTCTCAATCTCAAAGTGATGTGAGAAAGATAATTTGCTGTCGAAAAAAACTCCAAGATCTTTTACATGGGAGACTTTAACCAGGGGAATGCTATTGATTGAATACTGGTAAGGGACAGTGCTCATCAACCTACTAAACCTTATGAACTGACATTTATCAGTGTTAAGTAACATTCTGTTACGTTCACACCAAGAAAAAATTATGTCAATATCATTTTGTAACGCTAACATATCAAATGAAGATGAAGATTATTAAACATAGTAAGTAAATATTTAGGACAAATTAAAATAATTTAGAAACTAATATGTGCAATTATAACATATGTTATTTTTATATATTAGAAATAAGCTGCAGTATAAATTATTGTTTTGTATAATACCTCGTATAATACATTAAAAAAATCTATAATTAAGCATAAAGACCCAGGAAAGGAAGTCAAAGTTTTTTAATCAATTGTGAAAACAAAGTACCTACTAATAATAATGGGGTAACTTACTGGTCGTGTTAGCAATAGAACTGAACGGATAGAACACTTTAAAGTGTGGCTCTAGGTCTAGGTAAGGCAAGGTAAAGTATGTATATTAATTTTTTTAAAATAATATTTGATAAATATTATTGTGGGATTCAGTAGGTACCTGTATTGTCTCCTTATACTTCCTAATAAATTTAATTAAAGTCAATTTCAATGTCTACAGACTGTCCTAATAAGATATACAAATTCTGTACACCTAAATAGGTGTGCGAGGCCTAGCACAATAATAATAGCCCTTCTCATTAATTAAACTTCTAGCTTCTTATTTTACAGCTAAGGGCGTAAAGAAATGTTTTTCGGAAACAATATAATAAAAAAACTATCGGGGTGGTCCTTTTACATATTGGGCAACGTTACGTAAAAGCAGATATTTTTTACCGAAAACTTATTTTAAATGCGAGTTGAGAGATTCAAAACATCACTTAAATATGTGTATCTTTCAAATAATATGGCAAAAATCACATACCTGGTGGAAAACCTTCGAAAACTATGAAAAAACCTTCCAAAAGCCACTTTTTTGGCGACCCGGCGTGAGTGAACTGAGTGATGTCAAAATCTGCTAATTGCCGACTCTTTTAACCTTTTCAAGGTGATATAAAGGTTAAACAGCTTTAGTCATATTATTTAATGATAGATGGCACATGTTGTTTGTGGCTTTTAAAGTCCCAGGGACTTTAGTGGCTTTTAAGTGGCTTTTTAGTGGCTTTTAGTGGCTTCAAATAAAATTTCAATTTAAAGTTTGTGGTAACTATAGTATGACCACAAAATTGTAAACTAATTTCTGTGGTATGCTGGTATGACATTATATTTCCCACAAGACATTATTATTAGGGAGTAGGGAGAACTACCTCAAGTCCAAGAGTAATAAAGAATCCATAGAAAAAAGGTAGTGAGTGACATCTTCAGGCGATATAATTAGGCTTGTTCTACGATAACAATAAAGAAACCTTAGTCAAATAATTTACTTCCCGCCTAAAATAGATGGCGCTAGGTATATGTATACATAGATATTTGTTACAAGCCGAACTTCAAACTGACAGTGTAGATGACGGCAGTTTAGATAGCAGTGGCGGACATATTTAAAAAATAACTAGGATTTTTTATTCCAGAATTAATTTCAGGTTCAGGTATTGATGGATTGTTGTGGAAGAACTCCATCGTACATTCGCTTTTACCAAAATTTGTTGGAACCTAGTAAAAATTGGGTCTAGTTGATGATGATTTTGAATCGTAAAATAAGTTTATCCAAGCCCACATAACATATAGGTATGGGGCACAAATGAAACATAAAAAGGCGAAAATTCTTTAGTTAAATACCTACATCAAGTGAACTTTGGTAATTATTATAGGTACCAGAGGTCGAGGTGATTTGACATATTTTATGTCCCTTCGAAATTTTCGCCGTTTAATATCATTTATTGAAACTTCTGGTCCCATTACAAAAGAATACAAAATGTCGTGCCGTAAAGATGGGGCCGCAAGCGGCGGCGAAAAATCGAGAATGAAAACCATCTTTGCAAGAAATATTTTCGACTCGCGGGGAAATCCCACTGTCGAAGTCGATCTGATTACGGATTTGGGGCTGTTTAGAGCTGCGGTACCGTCAGGTGCAAGTACAGGTAAAAAATGCACATACAAGGAAAGTGGCCACATTTGATTGAGGTCAATTTCTTTATTGGTGTCGCCAATTTATTATAATTTAATATTTAATAAATAACAATAATATGCACTAGGTGGGTAATATTACCAAATTCACAATTTCTTCAAGAAATGTCTCAAAATTCCTTTGAAAGTAATTTTTTCTCGTTTTTCGTAAATAGGTATTCATGAGATTGGAAGAGAAACTATAATGAGAGAATGACACCCAATAAGTAATAATCATCAATTATTGGCTTCCCTAATTATTTTAGAGAAAAAGTCTATTTAGGTTTATTAAAGAGCACTAAAACCCACATTCAAAAGAATAACTTTAGATATTTTTGATGAGCCCGTTTACGGGTTATCGCCGATTTCTTTTTAACTATTTCTCCTTTTTATGGCCCCGTATTTGCGGGCACCAGTCAAGGTAAAAGATAACTGTCAAATAAAGTTGTCATTTTGAAATGTGTGCTTTATTGTTATAAAAACTCGTACATCGAAAATATTAAAGGTGTATTTATGAGTACAAATTAATCTAAATAAAACTAAAATAAAGTTTCCAATTACAAGGTTAATTATGACATTTTACATGTTTCAATATTTTACTAATTAATAGGTAGGTACTATTAAATTGTTAGAACTTTAGGATTTAAGAAGATATTAAAATATTCCTCCATTGACTGCTAGACAATAACCGAGGCGATCATAAAATTCTCTTCTTACATTCGCTAGTTGGTAAACTGAAATTCTATTGCATTCGGCAGAAATAGCATTTTTTAACTCGTCTAGATTTGGGTATTTTTTATCTTTGTATATCCTGTTTTTTAAATGGCTCCAGAGAAAGAAATCATTTGGCGATAAATCAGGAGACCTGGCTGGCCAATTTACTGTATGATTTAAGCCAATAACATTTCCATTAAAAGCACGGTTTAAATATTCCCGGACAGCCAGGGTACTATGTGCCGGGCAGCCATCCATTTGGTACCAAACTTCCTGATTGTCTTGGCGGCATCATGTAAAGTAGGTAAAATATGATCTTCAAGTAGTTCCAAAAAATATTCTGCATTTAAATTTCGTGTAAGAAATAATGGCCCGATAATATTTTCTCCGAAAATCCCAGCCCATACATTAACTTTTTGTGGATATTGCGTCCTTGCTTCCACAAACCTGTGTTGGTTTTCTTTGCTACAATATCGATAATTTTGAACATTGGGTTCATTGTTTAAGGTAAATGTGCATTCGTCAGTGAAACAAATGTTTTTTACAGATTCCCTATCCATGTTTGCTCTTTCCATCATACCAAAACAAAACTCCTGTCGTCGTATTTCGTCCCTATCTCTTGGTGCTTTTCATATTTGTATGAATAATATTTATGTCGTTTCAAAGCTCGTAACGCTGTGGTGTGATCTAATTTCCACGCACAATAAAACTTGCAAGTCCCTATCATTTCTTGCATCTCTTCTTTGTTCCTGCCTTTCTTCACATCTGCAGTTATTTATTACAGTGCCTTTTGTCTCAAATTTCTTGATAGTCCTTTCGACTGTAGATTTTGCAGGTATCGGTCTATTCGGATACAGAGCAGCAAACATGTCTGACACATTTTGATAACTATTTCCTTGATAATACCATTTAATCATCAATATTTTTTCTTCAGAAGTGTAATTCATGGCTAATATTTTCGATGTACGAGTTTTTATAACAATAAAACACACATTTCAAAATGACAACTTTATTTGACAGTCATCTTTTACCTTGACTGGTGCCCGCAAATACGGGGCCATAAAAAGGAGAAATAGTTAAAAAGAAATCGGCGATAACCCGTAAACGGGCTCATCAAAAATATTTAAAGTTATTCTTTTGAATGTGGGTTTTAGTGCTCTTTAATAAACCTAAATATAATTTTTGTCTAAAATAATTAGGGAAGCCAATAATTGACCCTATTTAAAATTACATGGGATTTCCTATGTCCCGCTCGACGATGCAACACCCGGTATATGTATATATAATTATTGAGACTTAATAATAACAAATTTTATTACTTTAATGCGAATTATTAGTTATGTTGTTACTCGATTAGTTACTGTGTTTAAATGACTTAAGTATGTTACTAAAATTGATTATTAAATAAAGTCAATGTTTAAACGTGTTATACAAAAAATTCCTTTCCTCGAAAACGGCTAATTTTATCGGAACAAATGTAGAGTAGGTACCTTTTTCAAAGAGACCAGAGTATTTAAAAAATTAGTTTCAGCCCTGTAAAATGACCCCTCAAAATTTTAGCACAAGGAGTTTGGTGGCAAGTTCGTTACTGATTTCCGTGACGATGTAAAACTAAAACATTTATGTTTTATGCCTCTTTATGGCCTATACACCGGTACCAAAATAATTGGCAGTGTCTCATTTTTACCGGGGTATGCAAGACGTAAGGGGAACGCCAACTCCAGAGGCGTGTCATTTTAAACAATAATAATTCAAAAAATATATGAATTTTTTGTTTATTATTATAATACTTATATTTACATTTACTATAATAAATGTAATATTATAAATTAAACTGAAAAATAAATTAAGCTTTTACATTTGGTAATCTACTGAAGTAATTAGAGAAACTAAATTACGTAGGTATAAAATCCAAAAAGAATAATAAAGCAACGGTATATGTTATTTTCATAATGTTTTTTTATACTACATAATAATAGAAACATATAATAGTGGATTAAGGGCAAAACCTAAACCTATTTCCTAACTATTGTTACCTAATGAACACTAATTAATAGTAATTTGACAAATTATATTCCACGCCGACATTAAAAAGTGTTGTAATGATAATACGTTACAATTTTCAATTCATTATTACCATTACAGCGATTATTCACTATCTGACGATGAAAACAGTTCATTACTGTTGCTGCTGCTGTCATCTGCAGGATTTATAATAATAGGTTCTACCATGTCTTCAACGCGTGCATCTAAGTCCCACATTATTTTTTCTATGCGCTCGACATGTAATACGCACTTATGCCAATCTGCTGCTTGTACATTTCGCTATTGCCGATTTTAACAGTTCTTTAACATCTTTTAATTTAAAAGTTTTATTTTCACGCGCCCTTCGCCTCTTATATGTGCCCATATAAGCTCGATTGGATTTAGTTCACAATGGTAAGGCGGTAAACGTAATATTGTAACACCTCGTTCACGAGCCATTTGATCCACTACATATTTCGTATATTTTTTTTTGTGAAGTCTTGCAAGATCGAGCAACTGCACTTTTAGCATCTTTTCGCCAAATGCAATATTTTTTTCTTCGAGTCAGTCAACAACCTTTCCTTTTCGCCAAGCAGAAGTTGGCAAAGCTTCCACCCGATGGCTGTGGTATGGTGCATTATCCATCACGATTACCGACCCACGTTTAATACGCGGTAAGATGGATTTAAACCAATCTTCAAACACTCCCGAGTTCATATCCTCATGATAATCACCGGTTTTACCAAATTCAAACACGTTTAACCCACCTTCAAGAAAACCAGAGTCACTCCTGATGTGGGTTATAATTAACCGACGACCCTTTCCTGAAGCAACCTTCAATCCAGTGACAGTCCATTGATAAAGGCGTTACGTGCATCTTTAATGTTGAGATCTTTCCAAACGTTATTCACAGTATGTTCTTCATTTAACCATGTCTTGTCCGTAAAGTAAATTCTTTTCCCTGCACAGCGATATTGTTGTATTTCTTCTAGATACTTTCTACGCCACAATACGATTTCTTCCTTTTCCACCAAAATACTTTTGCGATTTCGTTTCAAGAATCTAAAATTCAATTCTCGTAGTGTACGCGTAAGAACTCTTCGTGAAATTTTTTGCATATTTTCATCCCTTTAATTTCGGCAGAAATTTTTTTAAATTCGGAAGTTTATTTCTAAAAAAAAATGCATGCACTTTCCGACGAATGGCTAACTTTGTTTGCTGATCAATAAAAGTCTTTTTCCGTCCTCTTGTTTCCTTCTGATCGGACACTTTAGTATGTAGATGTCTTAGTTAATGTGGCACAAAGTTCTGCTGCATCAGTGAATGATATTCCACTGTGTGTACTTAGAATTCCCTCATACACATTATTTACCATTGTACGCTCCCCAGGTTTTAAATGATGTCGTTTTGTAACTCGTTGGTTACTATCACTTGAAGAACTCGCCTGCAGTATATTATTTGCTGGTTTGAATAACCACCAAAATAACACCAAAATAATAAAACTGAATTGCTAATATCCTCTGGATTGAAACTTGTCTACGACACTGAACGTTGGTTAGAGGCGATAAGAAAGCGTGCGAGCGCCTTTAGACATGGGTTTTTCTTACCTGCGTTGCCAAATTAAGTAAAACAGGTACCGTAGAGTGAAGAGGCCCTTAATGACATGCCGATTTTGGTAAATTTTATGAAAATTTCAATGAAATCTATTAAAACTAGGCAACATGTAATGACCTATTTATGCACAATCTTCCCAAGCGGTTTGGATTGCTTTTATTTAACTTAAAAGTGGGCGAATCAATGTTAATTATTTTCGCCGCACACCTTTAATGGTTATATGAACAGTTTTGTCAATTATTTTGAGACTGTAGTATACATAAAATATCAAAATTTCATTAAATTATACATGTCGGTTCAAAAGATAGAGCCGAAAAGGTAACTCGCTGGAGACCCCCTTGGGGCCCTGTATCTCCGTTAACGAGCACTTTAGGATTTTTTTTTCTGTGACATTTCTATGTCAATATTGTGATTATCGAGAGTATTTTACGTCCATATCTTTTCATATTGCCCAGTTGCGGTGGATAGGCGCCACACTACAGGCCGGGCTGCGTCGCTCCGGACGACAAGCTT
Source organism: Polydrusus tereticollis (assembly GCA_963920685.1). Classification (NCBI taxonomy): domain Eukaryota; kingdom Metazoa; phylum Arthropoda; class Insecta; order Coleoptera; family Curculionidae; genus Polydrusus; species Polydrusus tereticollis. The sequence goes on from OY987328.1 coordinate 144,393,342, forward strand.
CCCATTGATAAATATTTTCCTTGGATGTGCCCTCCCCATCAGAACGACCGCTGAGTGAGGGTTAAATCTGAAAGGGGAGTTCTTAACTACTCTTCTACTAATATTTCGGATATCACCTACACTTTCTTCTGATAGGCGTGCATGAAGCTCTGGAACTTAGAGACAACATCGCAGATAAATACGTGGGCAAGAGTGTCTTCAAAGCTATAGACAATGTCAATAATATAATTGGACCGGAGTTACTCAAACAAGATATGGACGTAACTCAGCAGGAAGATATCGATGAATTTATGATTAAGCTGGATGGAACAGAGAATAAAGCTAATTTAGGAGCTAATGCCATATTGGGTTTGTAAAGCTCGAATAAGTACTTACAAAAAATTAGGTTTCTATTACACGATAAATTTATCTTAGGGGTATCCTTAGCTGTTTGTAAAGCTGGAGCAGCTAAGAGGGGCTTGCCCCTCTATAGACACATAGCTGACTTGGCGGGAAACAAGAATATCATTCTGCCGGTCCCTGCTTTCAACGTCATCAACGGCGGGTCCCATGCCGGAAACAAGTTGGCCATGCAGGTAATGAATTGACTTTAAGAACATTAAAAGTTGTAGAAATACCTTTATTTATTTAGGAATTTATGATTCTTCCCACCGGCGCATGTTCGTTCACCGAAGCCATGAAGATGGGCACCGAAACGTACCACAACCTAAAGAAAATCATCAAGGACAAGTACGGACTGGACGCCACGGCTGTAGGGGATGAGGGAGGATTCGCCCCTAACATAACCAACAACAAGGAGGCCCTTCAAATTATTAATGACGCCATCGCCAAAGCCGGTTACACTGGGAGGATTGACATCGGTATGGATGTGGCAGCGTCGGAATTTTACAAAGATGGTAAAACTATATACACTAGATATACCTAATGTTCTCTAGGACGAAACATTATTTTATTTGTTTGTAACATAAAGCTACATATTGTAGTAGAATGAACCTATATCTGAATTCGAAAATGACAAAAAAAAGTTTTTTAACCCTGTATATCGACTATACCGGATGTTGCATCGTCGAGCGGGACATAGGAAATCCCATGTAATTTTAAATGGGGTCAATTATTGGCTTCCCTAATTATTTTAGAGAAAAATTCTATTTAGGTTTATTAAAGAGCACTAAAACCCACATTCAAAAGAATAACTTTAGATATTTTTGATGAGCCAGTTTACGGGTTATCGCCGATTTCTTTTTAACTATTTCTCCTTTTTATGGCCCCGTATTTGCGGGCACCAGTCAAGTTAAAAGGTGACTGTCAAATAAAGTTGTCATTTTGAAATGTGTGCTTTATTGTTATAAAAACTCGTACATCGAAAATATTAAAGGTGTATTTATGAGTACAAATTAATCTGAATAAAACTAAAATAAAGTATCCAATTACAAGGTTAATTATGACATTTTACATGTTTCAATATTTTACTAATTAATAGGTAGGTACTATTAAATTGTTAGAACTTTAGGATTTAAGAAGATGTTCAAATATTCCTCAAAATGACAACTTTATTTGACAGTCATCTTTTACCTTGACTGGTGCCCGCAAATACGATAGAAGAAATAGTTAAAAAGAATTCGGCGATAACCCGTAAACGGGCTCATCAAAAATATCTAAAGTTATTCTTTTGAATGTGGGTTTTAGTGCTCTTTAATAAACCTAAATAGAATTTTTCTCTAAAATAATTAGGGAAGCCAATAATTGACCCCATTTAAAATTACATGGGATTTCCTATGTCCCGCTCGACGATGCAACACCCGGTATATTTATAATTTATATTAAGTTAACATCTAAGAAAAAAGCAAACATCAAAAATATTTATTTCAACGCTAATTCTATTTTTTCCTTTACAAAAAAAATATATTTTTCTCTTAAAAAACCAACAGTAATTACTAAAGGGCGGAATATATGCAAAGCACATATCGCACAAGCGTGTAACAGAAGTATGGAACGCTTTAAATATCGTTTGTCCGATCTAGCTAAAATTCGGTATCCGTATATATATAAGAGGTTATCGCGGAGCTGCTAGTGACATTTGCAATGTTACCAAATTTACAGTTTTTTAGCAATTTAAAATACTTTTTTTTTAAATGGAACACCCTATATATTATTCAAGAAAATGATTCCGCAATAAATTCTAAATAACTTTTATATAAGTTACTTAATGTCTAAATCTAGCAATTTTTTTGATATTGTGGTTTAAATATCATAAGAACTTCTTATCCAAGAAACCTGATAGAGATATAAGTAGGTCTTGGAAATTTGTGACACAATTAAATTCTGACAGCGACATTGACAAACTTTTCAGAAGGTATTTGTGCTTCATAATTTATCAGTTTTAATAATTCTTAAAATGGATTTACTAACAGAAACACTGCGAATAGAAATATTAATGATATTGGGTTACGGGGATCGAAGGCGAATACTGCAGGAGGTTGCGGAGATTTTTAATGATAAGTATCCCAACCGAAATCCAATAGCACGGTCCACAGTAAGCAAAATTTTAAAGAAATATAACGAAACTGGCCATGTAAAAGACATTTCAAAATCTGGGCGTCCAAAAACTGCGACAAGCGGCGATAAAGCTTTAGATATTTTGCTTAGCATCCACACCTCTCTACTCGAATTATTGGCCTCAATTACAACACATCGCACATATCGGTAGATCGCGTATTAAAGTGTGAGAAGTTCCACCCAAAGAGGATAGGTTCCACCCATCAAAAATTCACCTGGTTCAAGAACTCTCTGAGGATGACTTTGACAGGCGTTTAGAATTCAGTCAGCAAATGATGGATTTGTGTAATGCTAATCCCAATTTTATTAATAAAATAATGTTTCCCGATGAGTCGACGTTCTGTCTTAATGGTAATGTTAACCGGCATGATACTCGTTATTGGTCCAAAGAAAATCCTCATTGGATTCGAGAACAGAGAACAGCACACCCAATTTCCCCAAAAAATTAATGTTTGGGCAGGCATTATAGGACAAAGGATAATTGATCAGTTGTTTATGGATTATAATTTAAATGGCGATAGATATTTGCAGCTCTTAAGAAATGAAATTGTTCCTGCTCTTGCGATCCTATTTCCAAATCTTCGTAAGTTAGTTGCATTAAAGTAAATTAAAACTGATTATCAATAAACAAAATTTTAGACAACGTTGCGGGATTAAATAACGAAGTATGGCTGCAACAAGACGGTGCATCACCACATTACTCCAGGCAAGTACGGGAGTATCTAAATGAAGTATTTTTTGAAAGATGGATAGGGATACGGGGTACAATTGAGTGGCCAGCTCGGTCACCAGATCTGACTCCACTCGATTATTTCTTGTGGGGACATTTAAAAAATGTGGTCTACAAGACAAAGCCACATGATATAGAAGACCTAAAACAAAGAATTGAAGTTGAGTGCCGACGAATCGAAGAAACAGATATTCTTTCTAATGTTTTAAATACTTTTCCGCAATATTTAGCATATTGTCAAGAAGTAAATGGAAGGCACTTTAAACATCTAATTTGATTTCTTTATTCTGTAATAAGTAAGTTTAAACAATAATTACCTTACAATAATGTTTCAATAAATTCTCAATTTTCGAGCTCGAATATTAAAAAAATGGCTAGATTTAGACATTAAGTAACTTACATAAAAGTTATTTAGAATTTGGTGCGGAATCATTTTTTTGAATAATATATACTTAGGGTGTTTCATTTAAAAAAAATATTTTAAATTGATAAAAAACTTTAAATTTGGCAACATTGCAAATATCACCAGCAGCTCTGCAATAACCTCTTATATACGGATACCGAATTTTAGCTAAATCGGACAAACGATGTTAAAGAAATTTAAAGCGTTCCATACTTCTGTTACACGCTGTGTGCACTTTTTGCATATTATTTTGTCATTTTATAAATGCATATTTTTCCCAAATTATTATTTTATGAGCATATTTTTATGTTTTCAGCGTTATCAAAAAATTAAAAACACCCGGTCATGAAAACTCGTAGACTCATAGGTTTAATGACCAGTCCGACATTTGTTTCAGGGATTTTCCAATCTGAAGATAATTATATAATAATTAATATTTACATTTTAGTTATACACAAGGTATTTGTTGGGGGTTAGTTCAGGTTAGTTGTAATAATAATAATAATAATAATAATAAACAATCTTTATTTCAAGGGTATGTCAAAGCTATAGCTACAACATAAAACGAAATAACGTCATAAAACCATAACACAAAAAGAAAAATGACAAATTTAAAAATTTCGCACATGTTCAAAATATTCGTTTACGTTATATGGTTCCATATTTACTAACATATTAAATATTTTTTTCTTTATACAACTAATATTATCAATCATTTTTATATTCTTTGGCAGATAATTAAGGAACTTTATACAATTATAATAACCCCCTTTTTCTGTTATTGTTAATCTGTGTCTTGGATACTTATAATTTACATGTCTAGATAAATACATATTCTGCGGAGCACTATCTCTGAATAACTCTTTATTTTTGAGAAAAAACAATAAACATTCCTGAATATAAACTCCTGTTATATAATACGTACTTGTTTTAGTTTGTCGAAAGATTTCAGTATTTTCAGTGTTAAACTAGTGATTTCAAATTTGTGTCAAAATGTCTAAAGTGGCGAAATCGTCTTTGTGGATTAAACATTTCCCAGAGTTAGAGTTTAGTGGAAAAAAAGTCTTCTGTAAAGCTTGTGCAAAAATTATTGTTTGTGACAAGAAGTTTCAAATCAATCAACATTTGAAAACATCGCTGCATAAATCGAAGTTACAGAAAATGAAATCTGAGCCAGTTCAGCTGAGTGTAAAAACGCATTTCAAAATGTTGGAGAAAATCGAAATCTGAAAAGGAAATTTTTTACGAAGACTTATGCAAGGCTTTGGTCGCAGCAAACATACCCTTAAAAATTGCAAAATCCGCAATTTCGAGGATTATTGCAAAAATATTGTCCACAAACCATTCCTGACGAATCCACGCTTAGAAAGAAGAGTATCCAGTCAGTATACGAAACCGTTTTAGAAGAAATTAGAGCTTTACTGGGTGATAAAATGTTTAGATTATTGTTGATAAAAGCACAGATGCTTGTGGCAGATATATCGCACATATTATTATTGGAGCACTTCAAGAAGATAATGCAACATACCCACATTGAGTAGCTTCTAAGCAGCTAGACAAAACTAATAATGTGACTGTAACCCGATTCATTCAGCAGTCCACATCGAGCTTTTTCTTACCAAATCCAGTCCCAGATGAGAAATTTTTAGTGCTTTTGTCTAATGCAGCACCGTATATGGTAAAAGTGGACCAAAACTTAAGAATCTTTTACCCCGATATGATACAAGTGACTTGTCTTTTACATGGAATTAACCCAGTATAGTAAAGTAAATAAATTAATTTCAAATGTAAAAAAAATGTTTCTAGAAGCACTGCAGATGCAGATGTACAATAATTAATGATGTAATAATTACGAGGAGTTAGTTTACCTCTAGAACCTGTAATAATATTCTACTGTTCCTGTTTCGAAGCCATTAAAGAAGTAATTTTGGATTTAGATGACGATTCGCAGTGTGTTGTGTAAACTGCAAAGTAAAGAGTTGTTGAAAAGTGCAAACGTAGATAAAGATCTTGTTTTTATTAAGGTTAGTATCAGTTTTATACCGGATATAATATCCTCATTAGAGAAAAGAAATTTAAGTTTAAGAGACTCAATTAGTATTGTTGAAACTTTTTCCGCTAAATGTAACAGCATTCACGGTAAAGTAGGAGGTCAAGTAAGGAACAAATTGGATATAACTGTAAAAAAGAATGAAGGATTTAAATACTTAACTGCAGTAAAAAGCATTTATGAAGGTAAACCATCCAACGAAGTTGTATCTTGGCCTTATACTTTACTACCTAAGTTGCAGTATTGTCCAATTACATCAGTAGATCTCGACAGAAGCATCTCTTTGTATAAATATAATTTTACTGATAGAAGACAATCCCTTTTAGTTGAAAATTTTGAAAAATATTTAGTAATAAATGCCTTTTATATAATTTCAGGTTAAAAAATTGTTTACTTTTATTTTTCTTTGTCTTTTTTTGCATTTTTTTTAAATATACATCTTTTTAGAATCCAGTGTGTTTCCTTGCCCTATTTTACTATAATAACTTAAGAAATATTGCATACCAGTATGCATATTTAGTCAAACAAATGCATATATAACTGCATATTTTAAAGGCAAACAAAGCATATTGTCACAACTTGTGGGTAGGTTTCCTAACGGGGCGTGAATGATAACCACTCGACTAAAAAACAATATAGGCTTTTATTGATAAAATTTACCAGGAAACTTGGAGAAAACCCAGCATGTCATGTCTCCGGGGGGTGTGGACCAGACCGGCACTGTCGATGGGGGCTCTCACGGGATGTGCCTGAGGGGCTTTACGTGGCTCCGCCTCCAGAGGACGGGAGTCGGAGAGGCCTGGAGTCTAGGGGACTCTTGGGGGGTACTTTTAGATCGATCAAGAGAGTGGCCTCGAGTTTATATGACACATGGGCACTCCTGTCGCAGGGTAGTTGACTAGTCGTTGAGACGAAGGTCTCGTGTTCATCCAATGTTCAGGTATTTATACACCGAAAGTGCTGATTCTTGTTTAATTGAGCTTGACATTGGATGGCACAGTGGTCCGCGACCTCAACGCACAGTGGTCTAGAAGTGTGAAAATTATAATTAAAATGTGGAGCCCACCATTTTAATTATATTTTGGCTGAATTTAAGTGCATATATTCCGCCCTTTAGTAATTACCCATCATGGCTGAATCCCATCGTCCTTGGTTGCATCCATATTGTTGCCTAAGAATCCCCTCACTACACTTACAAATGAGTTCCAAGCTCTGAGATCTTGTGTGGTGAGGTTTTCTATAAAATTAATTTGTAGCCCAATAAAAATGTCTTCTTCTAATTTGGCGTTACCTAACTGGGTAAAGACTTGTCTTAAATCCTTCACCCTCTTTATTCATGGCCTTCACAAAGTATTTTATTAGTGAGGCTATAGGCTTCGACAAAAAGAAAGACAATGAAGAGCACCTATATCACAAATGTAAATGACTAGCGGTCAAAATGTATTAAAAATTATAATAACGATAATAAACTGGTCGTGGTAAAAGTATTATTTGCCGTAGGTCTTTACGATTTGGACTTTAAAAATCCAAAGAGCGATAAGAAAAATTGGATAAAGGGCGACAAATTAATGAACATGTATCAGGACTACATAAAAAGTTACCCCATTGTGTCCATTGAGGACCCGTTCGATCAGGACGACTGGGATACTTGGGCCTTGATGAAAAGCTGTACGAATATTCAGATTGTAGCTGACGATCTAACGGGTAAGAATTTTTGAAAATCTCTTTAAGTTATTGAAGCCTCTTGATGCTGCTAATCAACCAGCATAAATACATACATAAGACGTTTTAAGTACGTACTAGTCGGACATAAAGTACGTCCTATGCATGTACGTTATTGGACGTAGTACGTACATTTTACAAACTTAGTACGTAAATTTTCCACACAATTGTACTTAATTAAGACGTACGACAAGTACATCTTATGTACGTACGATAAACGTATATTTAATGTACGTACATTTACTGTACGTGTTAAAGATGTACGCACACTTCGTGCTATGTACGTACTACATACGTAAGAAGTACGTTGTTTGTACTTACAATGGATAAATAATAACTACTGATTAAGTATCTACAATAATATATTACAATAAATTTGTTGGTTAATATTTAGTAACATTCTATATATATTGTGTATATATGAATGTATTATTATCTATCTGATACCCCGGGATTATTATTTGTTTCCCCATCGTTATCATTATTTTTCGCTTTTTGTTTATATTTTAGTCAATCGGGGGTCCTCCTTAGCAATTTGGCTATTTCCTGCTCTGACTCTTTTTTATTTCAGCTTTTTTCTGTTCTCAGAAGGGCATCTTAAATGAAGACTTTAATTACAACCCAGAAAAAATAATATTTTATAGTATATACAAATACAAGTCAACTAAATAAAATAAGCCATATTTTAAAGAAACTTTAAGATGATTAAAACAAAAAATTAGGGGAGATAAAATAAAAATAATATCAAGATACAAAATACACTCATATCCTACTCTACTTGACTACTATACACTACACCTCTAGTTAAAAACGTCCAATTTCCGTTTCATCATTTAAATTAGTACTTACTTATTATAACTTTTGCAATTAAAAACTGCGAAAATCTTTTTTTCTGGTATCTTTTTAGCCTGGTGATTCCAAATAAATGCTCCCATGCTTCGTTTAATAAAGCTTGCAAATTATTTCCTGCCAATATATGCATATTTTAGACTCCTAAAATGGTAAATGTACTTAAACATTATCAAAAATAAACATTCTTACTATATTAATACCTAACGTAAAGGGCTGTTAAGGTCTTATTCAATTGTTAATTGAATTTTACCTTAAAATACATATAGGTATCTGTATATCAAGTTTTACTATACTACTTTTTAAATAGAATGGGTGGTCAAATCTTACCAACTTTCTGAAATGTTCTGGTAGATTTAAGAAATCTTCAAGTGCCAGTAGATCTGCTTCACTATTACAAGCTCGATTACAAGTAACTTTTACTTGACTAAGCGCCCCAGGACTAATAGTTTCAGTATTTGATACCTTAAAGTTTTTTACTTGGAATGTCAAGCCTCTCAGAAAAAAATGCTGTCTTAAAATTTCAGCATTGAATTCAGCTAAAAATAAAACGAATCGTAGTCGACATAGCTAAGTACATTTAAGGTTTTTTAAGCTTCGAAACTGTTTAAGAGGCATTTCTACCACTCAAGTTACTATTTACCTGTAAATTGTATATCAAATAATAAATTAACGAACAAAGTAATAAAACTTAACGCATTTAGAGGAAAACGTCCTGGTAAAATTCGCCAATTCGTTGAGAAACATCGGCAATACAACAAAAAGAAGCCACACTTACAAACTCAAAAGTTTGGTTAAGTTAATTTAACTGCACAGAAAGACGTCCGAATAGTGTCGGATTTTTACGACGTAAGCAAGCGCGAAATTTAAATCGGTAGCGGATAATAATAATTAACCTTACAATCACAGAACAAAAAAATGTACAAGTTTGAAAAAGGTCTAATTTAATTATTTTTTATTAGTAATTTAGTTTTACATAAGGTAAAACATTGTTACATTATGTAATAAAACATACCTACATAACAACGTATCATCCCAACCGTTTTTTAGACGTTGGTACATTTAAGGATGATACATTGTACGTACAATCAAGAATGATCGTTGTACATACACAATATGTCAGAGAAAATACGTACTAAAATGTACATTTTACTTACTGTACGTACGGGACATAAAACGAACACAATAAGTACGTCTTTAGTACGTAGGGTGTTTGTTGGGATGTCGATATAATTATAGTGGGTATCCTAAATTGACGCTTCCTTTTAAATATATCATGTGGGTTCTTGGGTGGTCGTGAATAATATATTTACAAAAATAAAAACCACGCGTATTCGTTGTTAAAAAAAGCGCATGCAATATTGTCCTGTCTGACTTAGAACTGCGCAGCAGCCACATTGTGAATGCGAATAGGCAATCCATATCCACTAGTTTACTATTTTTTATAAGCCTGCACCGTTTTTACATTTAAAACTTCTACACACAAAATAATCAGGAACAATACGAGTGTGACTTCGTAGAAACAAACAAACCGTTTAACATGCACCTGTCGCTAACCTTCAAATAAAAATTTAAAAGTCTATGCCTATTGCACAGGGCTCAACCTATATCCCTTTACGAAATGTGTATAAGCTATTTTTATTTCGTCATTCTTTAGCCCTGCAGCCCCCCCCTCTGGTTGCGCCACTGAGTGTCATGAATTCCAAACATAATACCTGAATAATTAATTTACTTTTAGATTCTGCATGGAATTCAATAACTTTTTTGTCAATAGTGTTATATACCTAAACCTAGTAGTTGTTCTAATATTTTAATTCTTCTAGAAAAATATTAGTTTTTAAAAGATTGACAGTTCCGCCATTGTTTCTGAAGGTGGAATACTCATATTTACTACAAACGTTCTATTGGGACAAAAAAAAACATGTCGCGAAATTTGAGTTAGATGCTTATTCAAAATAACAGGTAATGTAATAAAAACAAGGGTAAAAATGAGAAAAATCAAAATAAATCGCAAACTATTAATTATTGAAAGTTGAAGAGTATTATAAAACTTATCAGAAAAAATAATAACGTACAGGGTGTATAATTTAAAAAAGCGAATATTTTTCAATTTAAATCAGTCGAAATGTATAAATTTATGTTGAACGCCTTGTAGCATCTAACTCAAATTTTGTTACATGTTTTCTTTTTGTCATCCCAATAGAACGCTTGTACCAAAGATGAGTATTCTACCTTCAGAAACAATGGCGGAACTGTCAATCCTTTAAAAACTAATATGTTTCTAGAAAAATTAAAATATTAAAACAACAACTAGGTTTAGGTATGTATTGAACTCCATGCAGAATCTAAAAATAAATCAAAAAATAGGGTGTTCGATTTCAAAAGCTTATGTTATATTCGCCACGCTTTTTTGAACCATCCTGTATACTCAAAAATAATTTTAAACTGTCTTAACATTCTCTAAAACCTTTGTATTTAACGTTTTTTGGTAATTCCCGAAACAAATGAGATAATGAACTTTACTCTATGGTACCCTGTACAGTGTGTCCCAAGCCTATTTATATACGAATTATTTTCTTCCCTGTTCATGATATAAAAATTCGAAAATGGACAACATTACAATATAGTATAGATTTTTGATAGAAATTTGATTGAAGAAGCAATATTTGACACAAAATATAGGGTGTCCTATTTAAAAAAGTAAAGTTGATATTAAAAGTAGTTTCTTAAACCGAAAACTATTTCTCTTAAAAGCTTTTTAAATCATGCGAACAGGGAAGAAGATATTTTGTGTACAAATAGAGTTGATACACCCTGTATACAAAACACTACTGATAAGATTTGAATTTTAATTGGGGTATTAGAAATATTTAATTGTAGAGCCTTTTTAAGATATTAATTGCAAGAATACAATTACTTGATGCAGGACCGGACTTATAGTTACATTCGCATTTTTTTACTTTTGCTGCCATTATCAAATAATATATTTAATGTAATATTCTTAGTAACAAATCCCAAGCGAATCCAAATGGCAATCGAAAAAGATGCGGCCAATTGTCTTCTCCTCAAAGTCAACCAAATTGGCACCGTTACCGAATCAATAAGAGCTCATTTGTTGGGCAAACAAAACGGCTGGGGTACCATGGTGTCTCATCGGTATGCTTTAATCATAAAGGTACCGAAACAAAATTTATATAGGTATATATTTTTATTGTCTTTGATAGATCTGGCGAGACAGAAGACACTTTTATAGCCGACCTCGTGGTAGGGCTGTCGACCGGCCAAATCAAAACTGGGGCGCCCTGTCGATCGGAGCGTTTATGCAAGTACAATCAGATTTTAAGAATTGAAGAGGAACTCGGTCCGAACGTTCGATTTGCTGGAAAGGCGTTTAGAAGACCGTCGTGCTGAAAATAGAAATGCTCTGAAATTATTATTGTCAATAAAACGAACCATGTGATTCTTGAATTACTGTTTTATTTCTTAAGGGCTCCTAAGTTGGCCCGATTTTCAACACACAAAAAAAATACTCAAGAAATAGGAAATAAACGACTATACGTTTTTTACGAAGTAAATAAAATATTACAGCAAATGCACCCTAATGGTGGGTTCCCAAGACCTGTGATAAATATTTTTTTACCAAAAGTTTCTCAACTTCGTCTTAACACTGGCGTTTTCACTTAAAACGAATGGAGATATTTTAATTTTGTAAAAAGCCATCGTTAGGTAGGATAACTTTGCATTTTTTAAAGATAACATCAATGCGACCCCTTCGACGCTGTTGGCCGCTGCCTTTATTTGCTTTGGCCAAACATAAATTGTTTACTGTATTTCCATCGGTTGCATGGTTCAAAATATGTCAGTTGAAATAAAAGGCTTTTTCTCACACAAAATATATTTACTTCTATTATTTCAGTTAATAACCGCCACATGTGGTCTACGTATCAGCAAATATGGTTTACTGTTATATTTTGATATGGTAACTAGGTACTTACTTCATTTAATCAGCTACACATTCTACATCACTATCAACAAACAATAATATCGTGATACAATACTACATTCTCAAACCTTTGAGAATTTATCGCATAAATTCCATGAATTTTCGACTGCTTTTTACAAAAGCTTAACTGGACTCGAGTCGTAATATAATAATTAAATTATTACATCTTTGGGATTTAACTCCGCGAATTGACCAACTTATTTCATGGCTTGGATGCCGTAAAGTCAACGAAACTCGCGTATATACCGCGAGTGAGACCGTCTGCTTCTCATGAATGCTCATACGAAACTCAATTACCAAATGTCAAAACATGTTAAGTCTTATTTGTCATATATCGTCCCTCTTTCTCGTACACACAGTAGCATCCTGTCACGCCGTTTCAATTAACACGTAAGTATATCTAGTTACAATTAAACCCTTCTTTCAGTCATGTACGCTCTAACACTTCGTTTTATGGACGGCCGCTCGTTTGTTGATGCACATAAGATGCCGTCTTCCGCGAAGCTCGATGCCATCTTGATTTTTCGCTTTTTTGCTTGCTTTATTTCGGCGAATATTCTCGGAAATTATTTTTGGCGGTTGAACTACGTTTAAGACTTTAACTGAAGTTAACTGGCTTTTTTTTTACTTCTTTCCATATGAATTTGTCGTTGCAATGCACGGAAGACAAATTAAAAGATTGTAGACGGCGACGTTGCCGTACTTTATTTACTTTGAATTGATACTTGTTTTTGGTATTAAATTATGCAACTAGATAACTGAACCTTTCCACAACAGACGCCCTGGTCATCGAGACGCTTCAACTGATGTTTTAAAAGTTTTCCGTGGGTAACTATTAAAATCGCTCTTCTTGTAAACTGTAATAGCAGTACATGCCGCTACAATTTTGTTTATTAGATCAGCCATATCTTCAACTGGTGTTTCATAGACAATATTCTGTAAGTGACCCCAAAGGAAGAAAATCTAAGGGTGTTATATCTGGTAACCTTGCAGGCTATTCTATTGGCCTGTTGGTTCCAAAGCATTGGGATACTGTCTGTCCAAATGGTCCTTAACAATTAGAGCATTATCTGCAAGAGCCCCTTTCTGTTGCAGTCACATATTTGTTTCGTACTCGGAGGGTACCTACCTTTTTTTAACAGTTCTGCAAGTGTAACTTGAAGAAAATGTAAATGTTCTCCACTTAAAGTGCTTTCGTGAGAATGAGGTCCAATGAGATGATTCTCTAGTCCAATGAAGATGATTCTGATTCTGGGACTAATAACGACAATTATGTCGGTTAAGATTCAATTATTATGAAAGGGACTCTTGTCTCTCCATAAAATGTTGGACGATATATTTATATGTTGGTAATACAATTCGGAAAATCTTGCTAAGAATTTCAGTTTACGTGCGGCTGGATCCCCTGGCTGCAATCTATGGATTAATTTGGCTTTGTATGGATAAAACTTGCTGTGTAGAATCCTCCATGAAGAGCTTATGGAAGCATCATCAGTATTTTCTTTGATTTTGGCTACTGAAGTTTTAGGATTATCAACTTACTGTAAAGCTTGGGCTGTATTTTCATCATTTGTAGCAATCTTCCTCCCATCTCTTTTTGGTCTTATAAAGCACCATACTCTCTTAAGCTCCTGCATAGAGCTGCAAAAGTTTCCTCATCAGAAATTCTTCTATGAGGATAATGATGCCCATATACTCTTTGTGCGTCCTTAGCATTTGACCTGCATCACAGATAATACAGGTTAGTCTCTGCCTGTATTCGCCGAAAATAATTAACATATCTACTTTTTCTTCGTTAGTGTGTTGAACCACTTTCATAGAATATTAATGAATTCGTATAATAACGTCACAATACAATAAGTCCAATGTTATAATCTGTCGAGGTGTTTCTATGGTCACAGTGTTTCACTTATGAAGGTAAAATATTTACTTCTGCTAGACATAATATGTCTAACTATATATATATAGGTTATGATATATTGTTCTTGGTGTTGCTTGTGTATCTTCTATGGTTATGTTGATTAAGGTTACGATTTTATTGTGTATACGTAGTGTTGCTTACAAATTCTGTAAATCTGTTGAATAGTTAATCAAGTAAAACACACCAAAAGAACTTACATGATTTCATTTCTTAACATCATTAATACTATAAGAAAATATTCTTTAGAAACATGGTAGCAACGATTTCAATATTCATGTATTAAGACAAAATACAATTAAAAAAACACCCTTTATAATTTATAGTCTCTAAATTGCTCTGCATCTTTTCTTTGCGGAATATATTCTAATACGGTTCATGTTAAAACACTTTGGTAGTTAACAGTCAATGATCAGAGCAATTAGAACTTACATAACAAATAGCAGATAGGTAGTTTTATCTCTCTTTTCTATTGATAGAGCACAGTGGTTTATGGCTCCAGTCAGCTTACTTTCGAACCCTTAATTGAATTTATCCTTGGAAGAGTTGATGACTTAATAACGTGCCCTTTTTCAGTGCTGCCTTAGCACACTTATGATTATTTTGGCTTTATCATACAAATATTAAATTATGTGACTTCTTTTAAACTATTTAATTTACTTATCAAACCAAGATCTTGATCACTTGCAAAAGTTGCTGTTTTATTTCAAAATAAAAAGTATTTTAGATCATATCAAAGTATATTAACGGACGGTGGTCCAACAGCAAATTTGTAAACTTGTAAAAACAAAAGGCTACGATTTTCTCGAGGTTCACCATTTTATATCCGATTCCTCCACCGCCATAGAGCGTTGAACTCGTACGTAAAATCAGTTAGGTCGTGGAATTCATTTTAGATATTTTCATTTCTAAAAGCTTTTAAGTTGTTAAGCAAGATCTTTTCTAGGAACGGAAATAACTTATTCCCTCTCATATATGACTCGGTAGATAGAAAAAGTAGTGTTACACATATAAGTTTGTCTTAAAATTATTTAAACTTCACGATTATATCGAATCTCTTATACTTGCTTTTATGGATTTATTCTCTATATTTTCTGGTTCCTTGCAATAAAAAGGAAAACTATTATTTTAACATAAGGACGAAATTCGCTTCGCGACAATTCGTTTTCCCGATAGCATTACATAACAAGTTACCCACGGCCTTCAAGCGGTTGGCTGTGTTAAGAGAATTTAATAAAACCGTGAGAAAACTTATCTGTAAAAATTGTTTTTATTCGGTGGAAGAGTACTTAGATTGCAATCTAATTTCTATGACTGTTTTGGTGATAACACTAATCGTTTGCCAAAATTACTCAACTGTGGAATAGTACGTGTTTATTACTGATGTTAATTAGTTAATTGTTTACTTTTAAATGTTGTAAGACAATATTTGATTGACAATATCCTATACATCGCGGCTTCAACACGAGGACTACTTTAAGTCAGGGTCTTGAATTTAGTTAAATTAAATAATAAAAAACAACGATAAAAAATTCTATTAATATCAAATAAATAAATTATCACAAAGTACGACTAACATAAGTTAACAGCCATCAACAACAACAACATCATACCTACTTAAATATTTTATAAATGCCCTAGTCTAACGTAGATCGGGTATCATGTATTTAATTTTTGTGTTGTGTTGTCGGTTCTGTGAAACTTATTTTCCCAATTCCTGTCTCTCCTAATCCAAACAAACACGTTTTGCTGAAAATAATCCTCGATGTAGCTTAACGTCTTGCCTTTAGTTTCGGGTAAAACCAAATACAAAAATATGCTGGCGAAAAGGGATGAAATTCCAAATATCCAAAATACACCGTGTACCCCAATGACACTTTTGACAAAGGGGAACATTTTGGCGACTCCAAACAACGTAAAATTGAAAAGCATAAAAGTAAAACCCCCCGCGTGTCCCCGGATTTTCGCGGGAAACAGTTCCGCGAGCATGACTCCGGGGAGAACGAAAAATCCGACTGTGTTCATTGCCACGTACATTAAAACGAAAATCGCCGCGAGATGATTGGATTCTTGACAGCCCTGGTGTAAAATGACGCCCAAACAAAGCGCCGTAATGGTCGTTCCAAGTCCGCTGGCTAATGCCAGAGTTCTCCTGCCAACGACGACCAAAAGTAAACTGGCTATTATGGTAAAAACAAATCTTACACATGCCGTTAGCGATGCAGCTAGGAAATGGTCGATGCTTTGTCCGTTCATGTGGCTTAACAAGTCCACTGCATAGAAAACTATTAAATACGTTCCTGATAATATTTGCAAAATATTGAAAATGTTAATGATCAACAGAGGTTTAATCACGTGAGGTTTGAGGAATAGTTTGAGCGTGTTCTCTGGTGGAAGGGAGTTCTCGTTTTTGACTCTTTGGAGAAGGTGGTCTGATTCTTCCTTAGCCTAAAAGTGAAACATTTTATGTTACTTGCATTGTTAGTAAGATACAAAAATAAGTAAAACATACCTGTGCGATATTTCCTCCTCTCAACCATGTCAACGCCTCTAACGCCTTTTTGTAATTGTTATGTCTTACTAAGAATACCGGACTCTCAGGAAGGAATACAAATACTAATATTGCTAATAGTGGTAACACGGTGCTGATACCTATGAAACAAAACACAGTATACTTTTACTTTCATACAAATTAAAAGAACAAGCATTTTTAACAAGACCGGGAATTTGTGGCGTTTCTTACCTGCCACGTATCTCCAAGGTAGAATTGATCCTAGGGCGTAGACCAGTAGGATTCCAAAAGAATAACTGGCAAAAGGTCCACTGGAAAGCATTCCTCTTAGATGAGGTTCTGTTGATTCTCCAATCAAAACCTGAAAATATTTGGATTGGCTCAAATACATTGGGGCAAGCACCATAGGCGTAGCTAGCCTACTTTGTGTAGGGGGGCTTAAGCCCCTGAAAGAATCGGAACAAGCGTCGAACGGGAAGCGCCGCAGGCGAAAAAATTTCAGGGCCACGCCCTAATTTTACCAAGATTTAACCAAAAGTGCCGAACGGGAAGCGCCGCAGGCCCTAATTTTACCTAATTTTACCAAGATTTAACCAAACTAGTTTTTTTACTAATAATATGCTTAAACCTATAATAAAAAACGAAAGCCAGGAAAAAGAAAATTTTAATCTAAGCAGCTAGGTGTATTTTAATTATTATTATAGCGGAAAAATATTAAAAACGTCGGTAAAACAACAACATAAACAGTATTAGGATTACAATAATATACTAAAAAATCTGAAAAAAGCTACCATCAATTGGGTAAAAATAGCTAGGTACTAACAAAAATAATCATTACTCTTGATAAACTTAAAAACAGTAAATATATTGAAATTGGGACTAAACACTAAAGTCTACTTTGCGATTTTTTTGCCCGACAAACTGCTTAAGAATATCTTCTAAATTCAAATTACTCATCATTTCACTTTCTATGTTAATTAAGCAGGCGCGGATCTAGGATTTTGTCCAGGGGGGGGCAAAATGGAAAAGCGCCGAAGGCGCTAAAAAAATAGCGCCGCAGGCGAAAATTTTTTGGGTGCCACGCCCTTTTTTGAATCATGGTGCTTGGTTCTCAAGTGGGAAAATAAAAAATACAACACAAAATCCTCAAGAAAATCACAAAAGCAACCCCGTGCGTTTAGGAGTGGGGGAGTTAATTTTTGCGATTTTACCTATCTTCCAGAGGATTCGTTGTAAACAAACAATTTCATAAAATTTTAATTTGTTATTTATGTAATAATGCATTTGATTTGAATAATGCTGTCTAAAAAAAAAAGAAATACAAACAATTTAATTTGAAGTAATTAAGTATGCACTTAAATACTAAATTCCAATCTTGTCCTAGGGCCAGCTTTTGCAAATCTTGAAATTACTTTCTCAACATCAATGGGAACATGCCTTTGGATGTGCATTAGGGCAAGACCGAGGAGGCGGTTTTCAGTCATGGTTGCTCTTAAATATGTTTTAAGGCGCCGCAACGACGAGAATGACCTCTCAGCAGATGCATTTGTCACCGGAAGGGTTGCAAGGATTAGTACAAATTCATGTATTATAGGAAATACATCCTTATCGCAACAAGCCAATATATCCAGAGCTCTTATGGGAAGCTCTTTTCTGAAGCTCTGTTCTTGAATCCATTTCTCTCTCCACAACAACAATTCATCTTTTAGCAGAAAAGAAGCAGCGCCCTTGTCAACTTCAAGAAGCAATCCAAAGCGGTCGAGGAGGGACTTTATACTTATGTCATTTTCACCAGCAGAATTTTTGACAATATTTTCTGGAATGAAAACTGATAGCTAAAAGATGTCCAAGGTTTCGGCTGAGAATCTTTCTCGCAGATCTGTGAGAACAAAGTCTAGCAATGGTGCATAGATTGATACTCTGTAGTATTCCTCCGCTGAATTCATTTGATGGTTGGCACGATAAATTTGGCGTCCACCATGGCGAGGGATCCGAGGAATATTCAGCTCGACACCCAGTTGATCGGCTAGATTTTCTGCACGCTGCCAGATCAGATACCCTATACCCTCTTGGGAATTTGCGTTTGCGACAGTTTGCGTAGCTCTGGTCTGGGACCGCATCAATAAGTAATTAAAATTAACTTGCGGAACTGCGGAAGGATACCAATATTCTAGTGGTTAGCGCGTAGACTTTCAAGAGTTTAAAGTACAGAGTACAGAAGGTTTAAAAGTAGACTTTCAAGTCGTGAACCCAGGTGCAAAGCTGGTGAAGGGAATTTTTTGTTTGTTTCTTAAAGTTTATGCAAAAAAAGGAAAAAGTCAAAAGGTGGATTTATTGCAAAAAGGTTAAAAGGTAGATCTATTCTGTAACAGGTTAGAGCTTGTTATTGGTTATTGCTTGTATACATCGTGTTACCTATGTGCTTTGGTCGGTCTCAGGGGGGGGCAATTGCCCCCATTGCCCCCCCCCCCTGTATCCGCGCCTGTAATTAAGGATAGGTACATTTGAAAATCGATCCTGCGACATACGACTCCGTAACCAATTTTTTATTCTTCTCATCGTTGAAAAAGATCTTTCGCATGTCGCAGAACTGATTGGTATTGTCAATGCTACTTGCATTAATTTATATAAATTTGGAAAAGTCTCTTTTTGTACAGTTGTTCGTATTTCACTCAAACTCCACTCAAAAATATCAGATTTTAGACAATTTTTTGCAACTAGCATTTGCGCTTTTAACACATCTTTGTTTATAGCAAATGAATCTAAATAATGACGAATAAATAGACTACTTTCTTCAAAATCTTATTTAAAAAAGTTGTCGACAGACAATGCAAACTGTTGGCTCTCTGGTGAAAAACGAATTTTCATATGGTTAATTATGCTATCCAGAATACGATAATAAGCATTTATTAACCAGAAATGACTTGTTATATCCAAACCTGACTCTGGCGTTTCTATGTCAATTCATTTTGGTCGGCGCCAATCGTTGACAAAATAGCAAAACCTTCCAGTAATGTGGATTCTGTTTTTTTTTTCGTTTAGAGATCGCAGTGATTCTAGGCTAATATCATGCTTGTTTGCTATTTTTTTTCAATCTCTTTCCATAAAGATAGGAAAGACTTCTCGTTTCGTTTTTGCTCTAAAGATTAAATTGTCCCATTTATAACTCCAGTAGATTTGGCCAATGTACATTCCTTCCATTGCAAGTGTTTACTAAGAATATTCGTAAGATGAAGAACATCATTAAGAATAAACAAGTTAATAATAAATGTTCCTTTTGACATACTAGATAAAAGTCCAACTGCTTCAATCGAATTTCTATTTGAGTTTTCTTCAATTTGAAGTCTCAAGGCTCAATTTGATTCCAAAAAATAATATAATAAAAATAGAAGGTAGAATTTGTCAGAGGGGGCTATTTTTATACCAGGGGGGGCTTAGCCCCCCCAGCCCCCCCTTAGCTACGCCTATGGCAAGCACTAAATGAACGTTACGGCCAAATGTTTCTTTTTATGGAACTTACTTGACCAGCTGCCGCACTTAGTCCCGCTGATAATCCAGCTACCAGCCTTCCAATCAATAAGACGGCATGATTTTGTGAAAATCCTATTAGTATCCATCCAATTATTAATGGAACCGATGCTATTTGAAGCACTAGCTTTCTTCCCAATCGATCCATTAGTAGACCGCTAAGTAACGAGCCAAAGGGCGTGGCAGCTGAATGGACGCTGGCTAAAAAAAGAAGAATAAAGGGAAAAGGTTAATTTAGGACATAAAAACTATAAACAATATTTTCTCATTTCTTTTTTATAGTTTATATATCTCGTAGTGCTTTATTGTCACTTTCTTTATTTGATCAAATTATTGAAACCCCCTCTTTTTAAAATTGGCGCCACCAACAATATTTATGAAGTTAGCGATGATATTGCCAACGTAAGGCGCGTGTATAGTAAAGTTTACATTATATCGTTGCCCTTTACTGCAATAAATCAACTGCCTGATTAAGCCCCATTATATAGGTCCCAACATCTTTAAACCGCAATAAATTGGTGCAGGGTTGGCTTGAAAATATAGCTGAATATAAACTACTCAAACCTGAATAGGGAACTAACATTTTTTTGCATCTTTTTGAGGATATATATGATCAGTGGCGTATTAACCCAGCCCCGGGCCTGTGTTCCGAAATCTCAGTCGGGCCCACGAAAAGTTAACAGATTTAAAATGAAATAAAATACAAAGAAATAGGAAAACAGTGGATAACACTTTAAATACATAAAAAATTAACTAAAACAGTTCAACTACAATCCAAATATAAAAAGCTAAAATACATTTAGACTAAGAAAAGCTTTTCTTCCTTGCTTTAGATTCTGCAAATGTTGGCACGATATTTTCTATGTTTAATGTGCGAGCAACATCATTTTCAATAGAAATTATGGCTAGAAACGATAATCGCCCTTGAGACACGGTGTTTCTTGAATAGTTTTTTATTAGTTTTAATTTTGAAAATTATCCGTCAGCGGAGGCCACAGAAACGGGAATTGTTAAAAATATGTTGCAAGCAGTTATAATTTCGCTAAAACTGCAACAAGAAGAAAAATTTTTAACTAGAATGAAATCTATCAATTCATGTGTGGAATTAATTTCTTGTAATTCATTTTGAAAGCACTGTCTAAAAGAAATTAATTGTTGGGAGAGTGTATCCGAAATATCTTCTGGATATGTTAGATATAAACACTGACCCATTTCATATAATTTTTTGTCTGAAAGAAAAGAACTGCGCAACACATCAGGGTGCAATGCTCGAAAAGTTGAACATATTTGATATAGCAGAAATCAGGGAAGGGGATCGCTCAATCAGGGTTGGATGGGGAATTTTATCGACTTTGACATGAGCCGAAGTTATTAATAAAAAGGGCTATGTGTCTGTGTTATACAGTGTGTTTTAACAAGTATTGCAAATTTAAAAATTTTTGATGTGCTACAAAATTTGACTATATGATTTCTGACTTCTTCTAGGATATTTTTTGGAAAGCTTACTAGATTCTGCCGAAACGTGTTTGGAATCATCAATTTATTCTGTAAAGTGAGAAAGCTATTAATTTTTAAATTAAACCATACATTTCCACAGCTGTTTTGCCATTAAATGTTCAACAATGGCCGTTTCCACGGAAACGAGTTTGAAATGTGAAGTTTTATGAAGGCGTTAAAAAAACATAAAATAAAAATAAAAAAAAAAAAAAATATAATTAAAATGGAAAATCATTAGTCGCCTATCAGACAATCATTTTCCATTTTAATTTATTTGCAGACACTAAAAAACTATACTAATAATGATGATAACTTTATTAAAACATTTAAAATACGCCGGTCCAAATAATAAGTGCATGGTAATCGTAAAAAAATAAAACTAATATCTAGTGGGGTGACGTCGACTTTGAATAACTTCATAACACCTCTGAGGCATACTTCTAATGATGTTGTCGATGTGTTCTTGAGATACTAGTTGCCACAAGATAGGAAGTAGCTGCCGCAACTGACCAATGTTTTTTGGCTGAGGCAAATGTTGATCCAGTTGGTACTGAAGCCTGTCCCACACATGTTCAATCGGGTTGAAGTCTGGAGAATATGGTGGTAATGGTACTTAAATGATTTAACTCTAAGTTGTTAATTTCTTCCATTACCACTCGAGCTCTATGAGGGCGAGCATTATCGTCAGGAAACACAAAATTGTGATCAATTCGACCTCTAGCCCCTGTCACATAAGGTGTAATAATTTCATCCCTGTATATTTGACCAGTTACTGTATTATCAAAACAGTGCAGCTCAGTTCGAAACCCCAGAGCAACACCAGCCCAAACCATGACACCACCTCCTCCAAATTTATGAATTGGCTGTATATGTGCTGGTAAGTTTCGTGTATTTACAGTTCGGTACACTCTTTTACGACGAGAATCATTGTGTAAGCAGAATCTTGACTCGTCAGTAAATAATACATGGTCCCAAATAAAATTTTCTTCAATTCTTTCATTGGCCCAAGCAAGCCTAAGTCGTCGATGATTCGCTGTAATAGATATTCGCCTTAGCGGCCTATAATACTTAATTCCCGCTTCTTCGAGTCGGTTTCTTACTGTCTGGTCAGAAACTCTTCTTCCTATTGCATTTTGTAGTCCTTGTTGAAGTCGTCGAGCTGTACTAAAGGGGGCTATACTTACGTCTATTCTAATGTGTCGATCTTCTCTATCATTAGTAGCCCTTACAGATCCGCTACCGGGTCTTCTGCTAGCACTTCCAGTCTCCCGATAATGACTAATGATTCTTGAAATCACACTCTTACTTTTACCCAAAATATCTGATATTTCACTTTGTCTGAATCCACGTTGGTGCATCGTGACAATAAAGTTACGTTGCTCTTTGGATAAATGGTTTCTTTCCATATTTTTAAACTAAACAAATAACTTCAATTTTAAACGCCATCATAAAACTTCACATTTCAAACTCGTTTCCGTGGAAACGGCCAGTGTTGAACATTTAAAGGCAAAACAGCTGTGGAAATGTATGGTTTAATTTAAAAATTAATAGCTTTCTGACTTTACAGAATCAATTGATGATTCCAAAAACGTTTCGGCAGAATCTAGTAAGCTTTCCAAAAAATACCCTAGAATAAGTCAGAAATCATGTAATCAAATTTTGTAGCACATCAAAAATTTTTAAATTTGCAATACTTGTTAAAACACACTGTATAACACAGAAACATAGCCCTTTTTAATAACAACTTTGGCTCATGTGAAAGTCGACAAAATTCCCCATCCAACCCTGGTTGAGCGATCCCCCTCACTGATTTCTGCTATAAAATATCTATCCTCAAAAAGAGGCAAAAAAATGTTAGTTCCCTATTCAGTTTTGAGTAGTTTATATTGATTTATTTTTATTTTGAATTAAAGAGACATTTTAAATCAAATAAAAGTAGAGATCAATTATTATAATAGTAATATTTTGAGACATAATAAGTAGGAATAATAGAAACTGAAATCAGATTTATTCGTTTTATGTTCTTTTATTAATTCTATTACAGATGTATTTAATATGACATATAAATATGTATACATGTGAGAACTTTGTTCTCTAGCCACTTGCTGAGACCCTATACAATAAGTATTAACTAAACTACGCTAAAACAGCTAATCTCTAGGCTATATGCGCCAACAATCGCTGAATTATACCGGGTGTTGCATCGTCGAGCGGGACATAGGAAATCCCATGTAATTTTAAATGGGGTCAATTATTGGCTTCCCTAATTATTTTAGAGAAAAATTCTATTTAGGTTTATTAAAGAGCACTAAAACCCACATTCAAAAGAATAACTTTAGATATTTTTGATGAGCCCGTTTACGGGTTATCGCCGATTTCTTTTTAACTATTTCTCCTTTTTATGGCCCCGTATTTGCGGGCACCAGTCAAGGTACAAGATGACTGTCAAATAAAGTTGTCATTTTGAAATGTGTGCTTTATTGTTATAAAAACTCGTACATCGAAAATATTAGCCATGAATTACACTTCTGAAGAAAAAATATTGATGATTAAATGGTATTATCAAGGAAATACTTATCAAAATGTGTCAGACATGTTTGCTGCTCTGTATCCGAATAGACCGATACCTGCAAAATCTACAGTCGAAAGAACTATCAAGAAATTTGAGACAAAAGGCACTGTAATAAATAACTGCAGATGTGAAGAAAGGCAGGAACAAAGAAGAGATGCAAGAAATGATAGGGACTTGCAAGTTTTATTGTGCGTGGAAGAAAATGATGGGAAGATCAGCACAAGGAAACTTGAGGATGACATAGGATTAGATCACACCACAGCGTTACGAGCTTTGAAACGACATAAATATTATTCATACAAATATGAAAAGCACCAAGAGCTAAGAGATAGGGACGAAATACGACGACAGGAGTTTTGTTTTGGTATGATGGAAAGAGCAAACATGGATAGGGAATTTTTAAAAAACATTTGTTTCACTGACGAATGCACATTTACCTTAAACAATGAACCCAATGTTCAAAATTATCGATATTGGAGCAAAGAAAACCAACACAGGTTTGTGGAAACAAGGACGCAATATCCACAAAAAGTTAATGTATGGGCTGGGATTTTCGGAGAAAATATTATCGGGCCATTATTTCTTACACGAAATTTAAATGCAGAATATTTTTTGGAACTACTTGAAGATCATATTTTACCTACTTTACATGATGCCGCCAGGGAAAATCAGGAAGTTTGGTACCAAATGGATGGCTGCCCGGCACATAGTACCCTGGCTGTCCGGGAATATTTAAACCGTGCTTTTAATGGAAATGTTATTGGCTTAAATCATACAGTAAATTGGCCAGCCAGGTCTCCTGATTTATCGCCAAATGATTTCTTTCTCTGGGGCCATTTAAAAAACAGGATATACAAAGATAAAAAATACCCAAATCTAGACGAGTTAAAAAATGCTATTTCTGCCGAATGCAATAGAATTTCAGTTTACCAACTAGCGAATGTAAGAGGAGAATTTTATGATCGCCTCGGTTATTGTCTAGCAGTCAATGGAGGAATATTTGAACATCTTCTTAAATCCTAAAGTTCTAACAATTTAATAGTACCTACCTATTAATTAGTAAAATATTGAAACATGTAAAATGTCATAATTAACCTTGTAATTGGATACTTTATTTTAGTTTTATTCAGATTAATTTGTACTCATAAATACACCTTTAATATTTTCGATGTACGAGTTTTTATAACAAGAAAGCACACATTTCAAAATGACAACTTTATTTGACAGTCATCTTTTACCTTGACTGGTGCCCGCAAATACGGGGCCATAAAAAGGAGAAATAGTTAAAAAGAAATCGGCGATAACCCGTAAACGTGCTCATCAAAAATATCTAAAGTTATTCTTTTGAATGTGGGTTTTAGTGCTCTTTAATAAACCTAAATAGAATTTTTCTCTAAAATAATTAGGGAAGCCAATAATTGACCACATTTAAAATTACATGGGATTTCCTATGTCCCGCTCGACGATGCAACACCCGGTATAGCAACATTTGGCGTATTTTGACTAACACTGTTAGAACTAAAATACAAAGTCAGAAACTACCGGCAAAGAAAGGAATGCATCTTTATTTCCAATGATAGGATGCTACACTGCTGCTGCCTGTAGACCGGTTTCGAACTCATTGGTTCTCGTCAGTACAGGGCACAGGGCAAGTATTATAAGCGAGCATACCTACCATTGGAAAATCGAAACACCCTATAGCCATAATATTGTTCTGCGTAAACTTTACCATACCTTTATATAAATCCGAGAAACATCGATAGAATACTTAATATACTGATGCTTTCTGTATAAACGCTGCATGTCTTCGATGCGTTAGGTGTAACCAGGCATTGTTTGCCATAAAATAAAACTACATATCTGCAATAAATTTTAAAGGCAACGTAATATGGGGTTTTACAAAAATGCCCTGGGATCAACCCTTTATCCAGTCTTATCTAGATCGTTTCGGTTTAGTGAATACGCCGACCTTTTCTTTATCCCCTTGCCAGAGAGACAACATATATTAGGTTTTAACGTGTAAAATATTAACAGTTTCGGATTCTGTTTAGGCAAAAACCAGTTGGGGGGAGATTAGGTGAAATCTAGAAAGTGACGCGAAGCCCTTTATTTAATATTTACAACTTTCCTCTTAATATACATGGCGAGTCTTAAATAATATATGCATTTCCTTCCTGAACGGTACTCTCTACAGTTGCAGCCCCCTAAGGGAGGGCAGGATAAAATAAAGTTTTGATTTTATTTTCTGAATTTTGTGCAGTTTAAAGGATAACTTTTAGTTTAATTTTTTTCATTTCCGCGAGATGTACAATTTTTAAGTAATAGTAAGCTTGTATTACTTATTCAATAGCTAAAGTAAACTTTTACTAACATTTCTGGAGTTCAAGAGGAAATGCGAAATGCTTTTAAAGAAAAATTGAGCATTTTATGTAATAAAATCTTTGCATAGGAAACATATTTCATTTTTGATATGCATGTCTGAAGAATCCATTCGCCTGCTTTTTTTAAAATTAATGAATTTTCTTTGGCGTTTCTGAAAACTTTTAAATGTGGTTTGCCAACTTGGTCCCACAAAGCAGGAAACGAAAATAACAAATACGAAATACCAACAAAAAACTTTCTTCCGAACTTCAATTCAATGCGTTGCCTCTGGGTTGTGTCGACTTTCTTTGTTGGAAATATTTTTTATAAATGTCAAGGAGCTAGCTTAGATTTCTTGTAATTGCCAAATAGGATTTTCGTGGTAATTACATTGACCTGCTTCTTATGCAACAAGACTAACTATGACGCATGAATTAGGAAAATATGTTTAACAGAATAGAAAAAATGCAAATTGCAAACAACAACTTAATAACAACTTAATTAATTGATTTAATCGTTAGATTGCCAGAGGAAAGAGGGAAGAATAATTACTAATGTACAATACACTGTATATTTACTGCGAGATATCAATCCAAAACAATTATTAACATTTGTTTTAATTTTAAAATGCTGGAAAAATGATGAAAAATGGAAATTTGTTACTGATAAAAGTGATAAGAAATTTTGTTTTTGTTGCTTAAAAGAATATCATCGCATGAATTTTGTCTACATTGTCAGGAAGTACTCCATTCTTCTCTCGTCATCACTTGGTTGCAACGCGTGTAAAAATCTTGGATTGAATGGCTTAATACCATTTCTTTTTAAACATCTCGACGCAGAACTTTCCGCCTAACATCAAGGCTTGTTTAGCTTGATCTTGGATTTACGTATTCAGTAAGACATTAAAATTACCATTGTGGAAAATAGTAGTCCAGAGGTGAAAAAATGAAGGAATTAAAAACATAGCCACACAATATTAATATATATACCTCATATAAACCATCGAAATTAACATTCTTACTTGATAGGGGATAAATAAACGGAATAGGTTTTGATTGATTTAACTGTTACACTATCAATGTCATGTTAACCCTAACTATTAAAGAACTTCTAAGGCCCGGTACCGTATATTCAACGAATTACGCTATCTGTAGATGAAAGGATCAAACCTAAGGATACAAGTCCTACGTATTTTTAGCCGTATAAGCCAAATCTGCAGTAGTTCCTATTTAAGATTTAACAGTTACCCCCGCCTCACCTACAAGGAGGAAGGAAGGGAGACAGAACACTTATTGTTGTCATGGAAGTTATGTGGCTGTTATTACTAATTGGTCATTGATATTTAGACATAACTGTTATGTGAAAATTGTAAATTTTGATAATTAAAAAAAATAAAGTAAAACTTCCACATCCAAGTTCATCCATTTTATTACCAATTATGGACAATAGATGTGAACTTTTAAACTGCCACCCAAGGTAGCATTCTTTACAGTATTACAGATGAAACAATAAAAAATAAGAAAGTTATAACAAACAAATACTCCTCCATACCTTAATCTTATTGATTAATTTGTTGTTAGAAATCGCAACATGCAATGTCATGTGTAAGGTCATTACCTATAATTATTAAATTGCAATGGAGGTCGTTCAGGACTACTTATTGCAGTTTATGTCACTGAGATAAAAATAATATTTAGCGACATGATAATAAATGGATCAAAATAATATTTTGACGAAGGCTAAAGTTTAGTTTTAATCACCACCAATTTCTGATACCACTGCAGATATTGGCTTGAAGGTAATTCTCAGAAAATAAATTTAATTAATTTAATTACTTTCTTTATTGGATTGCATTTAACATTTTGGACGTAAACCCCTTAGCATTACCATTAAAGGGTAGTTGAGCAAGAATATATACACCTACAATTTGGTGGCTCTATCTTTAACTAATAGTTTAGATATTTGCACATACACTATGACTTTCCAGACACTATATGTGTTTAACTTTTAGAATTAGGTAAACTGTTGATAATGTTCATATTACTATCTCACTAGTGATATTTTTAAATACTACTGCTTCAGTGGTGTAATAATGTAGCTACGGGCCTGTATTCCGGTGACTATATCTGGACCCAGCAGCGCACCCAGGATTTTATCTTGGGGGGGGGGGGGGGGGCGCCTGCCAACAGGGCCGGAAGCAAATTCTTTAAAAAAACTTCAAGGTTACTCATTTTCCTAGAACTTATAGCTTTTTTTAACAGGTACTTTTGGAAGATCGCAATATCCTAGTTCAATCGAGGTAAATATCGAAAAAAATCGACTTTTTAAAATATCCACTTTAACGATTATTCCTGACGAAACATACCCCTCTTTTTACCCAATAAAATATAATAGTAATAACGACATATCCTTAAAACAAATATATTTATTTTTTGTTCATATTTGAAAATATAAATTAGTACACAAAGCACAACAAAATTTTAGAAACACAATAAAAACTAAAACTTCTTCATAACACCCTTGCATTTTTTTAAATAATAAAAATTATTATTTAAAAGGTTTTTTTTTTCTTTTAGTTGTGCAAATGATGACATTATATTCAAGACATCTATTTTACGACCAATCTTGTTCTCTATTGCAATAAGCGCTGGGTTTGATAAGTCTTGTTCTCTCGTAGAAATTTTAAGAAAGATCTTTCTGCTGAAGCCAGCGAAACAGGAATAGTAAGAAAAATATTGCAAGCAGATAAAATCTCACTAAAACTACTAAATAAAAAAATATCTGTCTGTATTTAATGTCCTCCTTAATGAATTTAAATTTTTTGTTGATCGTTTTTAAAGCACTGTCTAAACGATAATAAATGGGACGGTGTACACAAAAAATAGTTCAGCATCAGCTTTAAATAAAAATATATACTTTGCCTATGGGGAAGATCATTATCTCTAAGCTGTGACTCTGTGATAAGGCATTACCAATTTAATATTTATCTTATTGCTCTCGCAGTGTAGTAACGCCACTGTATTGCTTATACAAAACTAGCATCGATACAGCTTTATATGGATTACAGGTAGATCAGATTCTGGGGTGTATAGGACTACCTAATAATACTGGTGAACAGCAAAAATGTTTCCAAAAAAAAAATAGCAAAATCTTACTTATTTTATTATACTAACTAACAATCTGTCTTGCAAAAGTCTCAGTTGGCTCCGGTTTTATAGATCCATGCTAATTATGATAATTACCTACCTGCCCGTAATGTATGGGAAAATTCGACTATTAATTAATGAGAAACATAAATCCTAAATTGTTAGTTAGTTGTATTTCAACCACCAGTTAATTGAGAGCTGTTCGTATTTGAGAAATTAGAGACTTTTTATCAACATGTCGCAAGTTTGTTTAAATAAGCCGGATCATTTTTGTTATATATGTGGTGAAGTGACTTTTGTGAAACAAAAACGTACACCTAGCCCTTTAATACAAGAGGCTTACCACTTGTATTTTGGCTGTAAAATTGGAGACCAGGATAAAAATTGGGCTGCTACAAATGTGCGTCCAACATTCGCAGCTGGCTAAGTGCAAAAAAGCGTAAGATGCCCTTTGCTGTTCCCATGATCTGACGAGAACCGAAATAGCACGTTACTGACTGTTACTTTTGTTTGACACTTTCCATCAAAAAAAGGTTTTTGGAGAAAAAAAAGTCTGCGATACAGTATCCAAATTTACAATCCGCCATACGCCCGGTGTCTCATAGTGACGAGTTGCCTGTACCTAATCCACCTCAGAAATAAAGCCTTGATTCTGATGATGATCCAATGGATTCAAACAAATGTCGCCGGCCCATCAACCTCGCAAGACTCCGTTTACTTCCCAGTAAAAAGCCTCACAAAATAAGTCAAAGTGAATTAAGTGACCTTAGAAGAGATTTGGAACTGCCTAAGAAATAATCCGAACTATTGAGCTCTCAATTGTGACAATGGAACTTACTTCAAGATGAAGTAAAATTTTGTGTGTACCGAAGCCGTCAGAAAAACCTAACATAATCTTTTAACATGGAAAA
Source organism: Polydrusus tereticollis (assembly GCA_963920685.1). NCBI lineage: Eukaryota > Metazoa > Arthropoda > Insecta > Coleoptera > Curculionidae > Polydrusus > Polydrusus tereticollis. The sequence continues at coordinate 144,424,100 of OY987328.1, forward strand.
CAATTTGGTAGCCTGTAATGGCAGCTTTAAATCTCGACTATGATCCAAAAGACTGGAGACTTTTCATTGATTCCTCAAAAGATGTGCTACTCCATAATGGAAACAAGTTGCCTTCAGTCCCAATTGGTAATGCAGTCTACATGAAAGAAACGTATAGCAATTTGGAATTGTTACTGGAGAACATACAATAGGAAAGATATAATTGGCAAATTTGTGGGAATTTAAAAGTTGTGGCGATTTTGCTTGAAATGCAGCTAGGTTATACGAAATACCGCTGCTTCCTCTGCGAATGAGACAGTCGAGCACGATCGGATCACTACATAAAGAAAATTTTCCCACCGAGAGAGTATTTTGAGTCAGGAAAGAAAAATGTAGACAGCGCGCCATTAGTTCCCCCAGAAAAGATTTTACTACCGCCAATTCATATAAAACTGGGACTTATGAAAAATTTTGTGAAAGCCATGGACAAAGAAGGCCGTGCTTTTAGTTATTTAAAAGAAAAGTTGCCTAGAATCAGTGACACTAAAGTTAAAGAGGGAATATTTGTGGGTCCCTAGATTAGGAAGTTTTTCGGAGATGCGCAATTTAGGAAATATTTCGGAGATGCGTAATTCGATTCCATACTTGAAGGCAAGGAAAAGGACGCTTGGAATGCCTTTAAAATGGTTGCAACAAATTTTTTAGGAAACATAAAAGCAGAAAACTATTAAGACCTGGTTGCCCAACTTCTTTTATGTTACCAAAACCTAGGCTGTAATATGTCGTTGAAAATTCATTTCCTGGATTCTCATCTGGATTACTTTCCGGAAAATTGTGGTGCTGTAAGTAACGAGCACGGTGAGAGGTTCCACCAGGACATTTCAAACATGGAAAGAAGGTATTAGGGAAAATGGAACTGTGAGATGTTAGCCGACTACTGTTGGACTATGACGAGAGATTCCCCCGAGGCTGCTCTTAAAAGACAGGCTAAGAAGCGTAAAATGAGTGTCTAAGCTTTAGACTCACTGATAAAAATGTGCTATTTGATTGTTATTGTTAAACCAACAATATATTGTTTGCATGTTCATTGTAAATGCCTATAAATTAGAATGTTCATTGTATATGCATTGAAATTAAAATTTTGTAACAAATAATTCAGATTCTTTTGCGAGCTTACTAAAATCTTTAATTGGTATTTTTTAGTTACTTGGGTGTAGTTCAATAAAAAAAAAATAGGTTTTATTCAGGAAACAGAAAAAAAGTTGAAATTTGTTCCCCAGTGTAATTATTGTATAAAGCATTTACCAGTACTTCCGGGACAACCTATATCGTTAACAAAGACTTCAATGGTCCCATAAATAGTACCAATTTCGATACTAAACGCAGACAACAAGTACTTAATGTCAATTTGAATGTGCGGTAAGGCCATTCACCCAAATTATGTCTAAGTGATACACATTGTTTTGCTTTCGACCGAATAAATCCTAGGTCAAGATCTTCAAATAAAAAATTATTATGATTTATTGAAGTTTGATGAGGAAAATTAAGGATTTAGCTCGTTATTTTACACGCTTGTATATATAGCTATCACGTCAGGGATTTTGATGACCAATTGACTGAACCGCCACTGCTTTAATACTTTACTTTATTTCAAAAAGACTTGAAAAATATGATTAGTTCTCAGGGGCGTGCGATGGGGTTAGCAGAGTGAGGAAGCGCTGCCGGTAGGCCCATTGGAGGCAAAGCACATCTGGAAATATTATCAAGATATCAGAGCAGAGTTAGATATCTACCTGCATTCTTTTTTTCAACATGTAGAAAAGGTATTTTGATGTTTCAGGTTTTTGACAATCTAGCCTAAACTAACCTGAACTCATTATGTAGTCTATAATTAAGTTTTAAGTGAATGTCCAAAAAATAATACTGCCATGTTTTTTGATGAGTTTTTACGTAATTTGCCTGTCAAGAACCAGTTCTCTACTGTTTTTTGCTAAGGAAGATTATCCTAAATTTCATAATAGAAACTAATACAAAATAACATACATTTTTACTTTGCATTTACAGTTTGCATTTCTTTAAACGGAAACTCTGTTTATAGTTACTATGTGGTAAATTTACACAAAGCATTTTGTTGCTCTTTTCTATCACCAAATAATTAAGAAAAACTCAAAGAGAAAGTGCAAAGTAAGCAAACTCTTACAAAATTCACTAACACAAAAACAATAATCAGATAGATACTCTTGTCGCGAAGCGAATTTCCTTCTATGTATGAAAATAATATTTTTCATTTCTATTGCAAAAAACTAGAGAATCTATTCAGAATAAATTCATGACGCTTAAATAATTTTAAGACAAAGTTATATGTGTACCTAATACTACTTTTTCTATTCAGTAGGTCATAGATGAGAGGCCCGAAAAGGGAATAAGTTATCCGTTCCTAGAGAAGATCTTGCTTAAAAGCTTTTGGTAATAAAAATCTCTAAAAGGAATTCCACGACCTAATTCATTTTACGTGCGAGTTCAACGCTCTAGGAGGTGGTGGAGGAATCGGCTATAAAATGGTCAATTAATCAATAGACAACACACTTGCACATCAAGCAACGTCTAGTACTAGTATCAGCACATGCCAATATCATGGGAGTTAGTGAATCAACAATCTACAGGCTTCTTAGGGAGAGAAAATCTGGAACGGTAGCCCCTCCTAAAGAGTCGCCAGGAGGGACACCTGTATAAATTGATAAGAATGTGAAAGTGCCATATAAAGAAAAGTTCATAATTTTTATTTCAATATAGAGATCCCAACATTGGGTACATCTTTTAATGTTGTAAGAGAAGATGAGAATTTATCCAAACTAGAAAGAAAAAAAATTGTTATATTTTTTCTAATAAAACCAAAGTGTGCTAAAGCAGTACTAAAAAAGGGTACGCTTTAAAGTTACCAACCCTTCCAAAGAAAGATCCAATGAAGGGTTAAAACGCCAGCCCACTGGAGCCGTAATCCACTGTGCGCTGCGAATAGAAAAGGGAGATGAAACTACCTATCTGCTATTTGAAACGTAATTTTTAAGTGCCAAGTGTTTTAACATAAACCGTATAAGAATATATTCCGTAAAGAAAAGATGCAACAATTTAGAGACTATATTTTCAAAGGAATATTCTTGTGTTAAGAAATAAGTATATAACTTCTTTTTGGGGTGTTTTACTTAATCAACCATTCAAAAGATTAACAGAATTCGGGATCAAAAATACGTATCCACAATAAAATCGGCGCCGCCACTTTTGCTCCCTTTCAAATCAAATATTTACGAAAACTAAATAAGATTAATTAATTAAATTTAAATAAATACTGGGGCGCTATAACCTCGTGGAAGCCCCGCTTCATAAACCGAAGAATCGTGATAGACTCCCGAATTCGTAGAAGGTAAACTAGATATTTCATCAGTTTAAGTATAATTTAAAGGCGCTTGATAGGGCCGCTTGCCAAGCGAACCCGAAACCCAGCGCTGCGTACCGATGACCATCTCGAAACTCGATAGATTACGCGTATACGCCTAAAGTGATTAATTCGCTGGTCAAATCAGAGGGCAATATTATCTTCTAAATAAAGCCGGAGTCAAAAAATATCAAAAGTTATTTTTCATTGAACATTTAACTGTCTACACAACTGTGCTATCTGCGGAGCTGTTAATATGATCTTTATTTATATTTTATACAATATAGAATCGTAATTTAAAAGCCAGTATAACAGAAACTAACACTACTTTTGACAGTTCAGGTTTGCTGTGTTTTAATAAAAAAAAATTGTTTTCTTATGAAAGCAGTGGGGGAAGCGGTCTTTCCATCGCTTCCATGGATTGCACGCATACTGTTAATTATTGTTATTTAACAAACATTCTTACCTATCCAAGATCCCATCTCCTCATCTATTTGCATCGAACCATTAGCTGACTTTAGCTGAGGTAGTAAAATAGCGGAGTAACCCACCGGCATTCCACAACTGGCTGAGGTCAGCATTACAGCGCTGGTTAAACATACCTATATAAAACGGGAATTATAGCTATACTACGGTCTCAAAATATTTGGCAAAACTGTTCATATAACCGCGATAATAATTAACATTGATTCGCCCACTTTTAGGCTAAATAGAAGCAATCCAAACCGCTTGGGAAGATTGTGCATAAATAGGTCATTACATGTTGCCAAGTTTTAATAGATTTCACTGAAATTTACATAAAATGTACCCTAATCGGTATGTCATTAGGGGCTTTTCACCCTACGGTACCTGTTTTACTTAATTTGGCAACGCAGGTAGGAAAAATCCATATCCAAAGGCGCCCCCACGCTTTCTTATCGCCTCTAACCAACGTTCAGTGTCGTAGACAAGTTTCAATCAAGAGGATATTAGCAATTCAGTTTTATTATTTTGGTGGTTATTCAAAACAGTGAATATTATAATGCAGGCGAGTTCTTCAAGTGATAGTAACCAAAAAGTTACAAAACGACGTCATTTAAAACCTGGGGAGCGTACAATGGTAAAAAATGTGTATGAATTGAAAGGGATGAAATATTCAAAAAATGTCACGAGGAGTTCTAATGCGTACATTACGAGAATTGAATTTTCGATTCTTAAAACAAAATCGCAAATGTCTTTTGGTGGAAAAGGAAGAAATCGTATTGTGGCGTAGAAAGTATTTAGAAGAAATACAACAATATCGCTGCGCAGGGAAAATAATTTAATTTACGGACGAGACATGGTTAAATAAAGGACATACTGTGAATTACATTTGGCAAGATCTTATCATTAAAGATGCACGTAACGCCTTTATCAATGGACTGCCCACTGGATCGAAAGCTTCTTTAGGAAAAGGTCGTCGGTTAATTATAACCCACATCGGGAGTGACTCTGGTTTTCTTGAAGGTGGGTTAAACGTGTTTGAATCTCGTAAAACCGGTGATTATCATGAGGATATGAACTCCGGAGTGTTTGAGGATTGGTTTAAATCCATCTTACTGCGTATTGAACGTGGGTCGGTAATCGTGATGGATAATGCACCATACCACAGCCGTCGGGTGGAAGCTTTGCCAACTTCTGCGTGGCGAAAAGGAAAGATTGTTGACTGGCTCGAAGAAAGAACTATTGCATTTGGCGAAAAAATTCTAAAAGTGCAGTTGCTCGGTCTTGCAAGACTTCACAAAAAAAAATATACGAAATATGTAGTGGATGAAAGGGCTCGTGAAACGAGGTGGTACAATATTACGTTTACCGCCTTACCATTGTGAACTAAATCCAATCGAGCTTATATGGGCGAAGTGGCGCGTGAAAATAAAACTTTTAAATTAAAAGATGTTAAAGAACTGTTAAAAACGGCAATAGCGAATGTACAAGCAGCAGATTGGCATAAGTGCGTAGTATTACATGTCGAGGGCGTAGAAAAAAAAAATGTGGGACTTAGATGTACGCGTTTCGGCGATCGTAACTTCAAATTTACTGAAGTGCTTCAAGTTTTCTGTCGGCGTGAATATTAAATCTTCTAGGTGCTCTTGGCTATACCAGAACGTATTATTGAGAACTTAAATTCTTCTTGAAAAAGTAGTCCATATATTACCATGAGCATAGCCCCTCTGGTATAAAAAATTTCAATTTTTTTAAAATTAACACGGAGCATGCCTCCAAAATTTTATTTTAAATTTCTTTCTTCACAACTACAATGTTTTTCTAGAAAATCATCATCAAAAATAAAATGCACCTTTTAAAATAATATATTTGCTATTCAATTCTTATATTTTCACAAAAATTTTCATTCTATAAATATACAAATTATAATTTTTCACATGTCCACCCAATTTCTGAGGTTCCTACTCAATTTTGGCTGTACTCATTAATTTGAGGCAACCATTTAAAGTTTTTATAGTCAACTCGATTATAGGTAAGTCAATGTTCACCATGATTCTAACTAGTTTTGTAAAGATGAAATTCCTTCTAGTATCCCCTGAAGATGGACGTCTAGACGCCCGAAACATGTAGGGAACAAGAATTTTACTATTATTAAATTTGTGGAGGAAGACATTGTCGTTTTATTTACATTAAATTCTTCTGTTATAACATGACATGTTCATTTCGAGGTATAAAGGTTACAAATTATTTAGATATAAAAACTAACCTGGGCTATAATTTTCTTGTGAGTGCTTCCTTTTACAGAAATCTTGGTTTTTAGAGACGTGAACGGTCTCTCGTAGTTATTGTTGGAAACAAGTTCGCTGTCATCCTCAGTACTGTAATAGTAATAGACGATTAATAATTAGGCTAGTTAAGTAACTTACACGTCTGTTGTGATTGGATAAAAAATAAAGTTTTGCTCTTATCTAATAGTTCATTATTTTATCCGCGTTTAGGTCTCCCTATAAAATATGTTAAATAATTCAGAGATTACAAAAGATAAAAATAAAATCCTAATGAAACGCCGTCAGAACTTGATAATTAAAATCTTTATTGCTCGTCGCCACTTTCTTAGAAAGTTTCTTACTTAATCAACTTTTATTAATCGTAGTTATTAAAATCAAATTGGTTATTAAAACCTGGTAATTTATTTGAATAATCGGGAGCAGAAAATCCAATGAAATGCGAAAAAATCATATTTTAAAAACAAATAGGAATAAGGCTGTGATAAATTATAGAATCTAAACTTATAGGGTTTAGTATTTGAATATTTTAACATTAATCGACAAAAAAGACGTTCATATAAATGCAAGTGAGTACTTACCCATGATCTGACTTATTATCAGAACACATTGTTATATTAAAAACCTACAATACTTTTTTCAAAAAATACTATTTATTCTACACTTCACACATCAAAGTTCTTTTTTTATTTTCACAGGAGAACTTTCTACAAATGCATCGATCTCTACCTCTTCAGGTACAATAAGAAATTCTGCCAATTTCCCTACAAGATATACTGAATGATAATGTCTTCGGTCGCAGCATTTCTTTTTGTTTTATGTCGATTGTCTCGGTGACATTAAAATTGAGATGACCCCCACGCCTACAAGAAGGTCCACCGTTGGTAGTTTTAGCAGCTATCGATACGCTATTTTTGTGCATTTGTCCAGTACGAAATGATAAAGTCGATTTGATTTGTTTACCAGTTTACCTATGAATATGGCAATATATAATGATCTACTAGTACTAACCTATACAAACATAATTCTTATTAATCACTAAAGAGCGGATAATATGCAAATTGCATTTTAATGCAATTTCTGCATTATTTGGTAATTTCGGAAAAATTTGCATTCTTCTGATATCTGGTGCATATATTATTTTGTGGAGTTGACGAACATTTTAGTCCCAGTTACTCCTTTATCTAGATTAATATTATTCTTAGAAATATTACAAACTAATAGGTCTTTAAGGAAGGTACCCTATTTCGGTATCTATACGCATGTAGAGTCCGGCTCGTCTATCTATCTTACAAAGTCATTATAAATGCTAATTCCTTATCGTCATAATAACCTATTGTGTGAGGTGTAAAGTTCGGCTACCTGATCTGGGGACTCCAGGTACGGATCTATTTAAAAACTATTATATTATTATATTTTCTCAGTAATCCTGGTAATATAATAAGGGTAAAATAAAATAGGTTTATTTTAGTTATTTAAATATGCTAATCTTTGGTTTTAAAGTACAGTGAGATGTTTGTATTGGTTTAGACAAGAAGTTATTTGTTGCCAATTAAACGTGATATCTAAGAATGTTTCGCCCGTGGGAAGAAACCAGTACGCCAAGTGGATCTATCGGTCGTGATAAAAACCATTTAAAGCGTGATATTTTATCAGTTTGTTCTAACGTCACAACAACTTTGTGTAAAAATTAGGTCTTGCAATAATAACTTCTTTTTATTAAAATTAATTACGGTTTTCTATCGAAAGCTATTTTACGATGGGAAGAGAGTTCGGCATCTTTGGTCGATCCTGTCGAGTGGAAATATTTCACACAAAATGCAAAAATGTAAAAGGTAAAATAGGTACAACAACGACTGAAATTAAAGAAAATTTAGTGCTAAAATTAAAATTAGCCCCAATTACCTCAGTTGACGTGGAAATAAGCTTTCTTTGTTCAAGCATATGTTAACAGATAGAAGGAAATCAATTCTTGTAGAAAATTTTAAAAAACATTTAGTTGTAAACTTCCTATATAATGCAAAGAGTAAGTAGACAATACTTTCTTGTTTAATAACATTTAATACTTTTTTTTTCTAGTACAATTTTATGGCCTTCATACTTGGGTATGATAATTTTAGATATACCTAAAGTACAACTTGTGAGTACATTTTTGGATTATATCTCTTTATTCATATTTAATAAAATGTTCAGCTTGTAAAAATAGTTTTAATGCAATAATTACTATACAGTGTGTATCATCCAAATGGAATAAATTCGATCATATATACATGCGGGCGTGTCCGAGAAAACGCTCAGACACGTCGATTGGTATTTCTAGTTGCGCATATTTTTCAATAAAAATGTTTATACATGGTGTGTTATGTAACAGTGGCCAATACTAACTTTCTTATTTTAAATGCAACACCCTGTATATTATTCAATGTTTGGAGTCTTCAGAAAATTTTAGACATATTTCATGTACAATATCCTATACCTATCTTCAAGTGTTTCGGAAATATTAAGTGTTTTCAGATTTATTGCAAAAATCAAGAACACACTAAAAAACTAATAAGTAATACTGTTTATTTCTTGATAATGTAAGAAACAAAATAAAACATTAATGTAGGAGATGTTGAAAATGCTCGCCGCGAACGTCTTGGCACCATCCTAATCTTAAATAGAAATTTCTTCTAACGTTACTGAACATCTCAGGCGTGACCGATCTAATCGCAAACGTTATTCGTCTTCTTAAGTCAGCTAAGTCGAGGGGTTTAGTTTTGTATACAATATTCTTGACATAACCCCATAAGAAGAAGTCTAATGGTGTCAGATCAGGAGATCGTGCTGGCCATTCCATCGATCCACGCCTCCCTATCCACCGATTTGGAAATACTCGGTTGAGGTACTGCCACGGAAAAAACAGTATTGTAAATTTAGTTTAGTAAGAATTTTATAGTATATTTCTCTATAAAACCTCTTAATAACTATAAATCTCTATACCAGTCTTTTCTAAAATAAAATTGTAAACTAAATTTATAAAAAAATATGGTTAGCTTTTTTATATAACATAGTATAATTATGCCACTACTAAGGTATATATTACATTTTACAAATGCGATTTGGTTAAATTGAATAACTATTTCTTTTAGTTAAAAGTAAGAAACTGAGTTGTGAATTTTACTAAATCCTTTCGTGGTTTTTATTATTTTTTATTACATTAACAGACAAGCATAAAAAATGGTTATAAAGGAAACTTAGTAAAAATTACTATATTTCTTTACTAAAATTTATAATAGAATTTAGAAGGGTGTAATTATAGTAAGACTGTTTAACAATAAACTATTCGAATTTTTATAACACTATATTTGCAAAATATCAAAAAACATAGAAGCGCTTATAAAATTTTCGTAGGAAAATTCGTATTTTACTAAATGAATATAGTAGAAACTCCTAAATAATTTACAGGAATAGTCAAAGCCGCGCCGTCCGCGTCCGTCGCCGCCGTCGCATTTACAGTTATGCCATCAAAGGGGTCGGACCTCTAACTCTTACTCTTATGTGTTTTAAGTTCAAACTGATTAAATTTGTCTCTGATTTTGTGTTTATGGTATTATGGTGCTGTTATGTGGAGTTTGGAGGATTTATTAGCAGAATGGAATCTGGAAGACTTAGTTTCGCCACCAAGAAAGAAATACCAAATATATTGCATTATACCACGTGTAAAAGCAAATAAAAAATGTTACAAAAATCTACAAAAGGAGTTTTAAATATTTACTAAAATATTTAATTAGTATAACAAAAGTTGGTGGTAGAAATTCAACTAAAATTAATAGAATTTACGAAAAAATATTACAAATTTTACAATATTCATTAGTAAAATGTGCAAAACTGCTTGGTAGTTTTTACAAATAATTACTACAACCGTAACAACAGAAGCTAGAAAAAACAACAACATATTTTTATATTACTTGCACTCCTGTTTAATAGTTTTTACTGTAACGAATTTTTTATTCCTACATATTTTTGTAGTAACTATTAAAAATATTAACTCGTTTTTACTATAATTTTATAGTCTTCCTTAATATACCATATGGCTGTCCTATATAGAACTATAAAATATAGTTACTTCTATTATATTTTTGGATATTCTTATACATTTTTTTTTCCGTGCGGACATTGATTTGGTAATGGGGCGGTGTTCTATCTTGCTGAAACCATATCATATTCACTGGAAGCTGTGGGTTTGCTGGATCAGGATATAACACATTGGTTCTGTTTTTCGATTAGAAGTATGTGGGTTTTCATGAAACTCAAGCATAATACCTAATTTGGTATCATCACATATTGCATTCGCAGCTACTTTTTTTTATGTGCTTTACATGTCCAAGCTGGCGAAACTGCTTTTCTATTTTACTAATTGTCCCTTGAGTTATAGGCGGCAAATTTGGAAATTTTTCATGAAATAAGCGAGCAACTTCCTTTTGTGTCCGTGTTTTATCTCCATAACCAATCATCTGTAGAATTGTTATTTTGTGCATTTCTGTTAAATAAACCATTTTTCTGATATGCAGTTAACGAAATTCAAACGACTATAACACTGACAACTATTGTCATGCAGACAGACAACAATTTGCTAAGGTCAGGCGTTTTAAACAAAAGTAAACAAAACTATTTATACCAATTTTTTTATTTCATATCAGTAAAAACATTTTAACATCAATTTTCAACATCTCCTACATTAATGTTTTTTTCTTGTTTTTTACATTATCAAGAAATAAATAGTGTTACTTATTAGTTTTTTTGTGTGATCTTGATTTTTGCAATAAATCTGAAAACACTTAATAATTCCGAAACAGTTGAAGATAGGTATAGGATATTGTACACGAAATATGTCTAAAATTTTCTGAAGAATCCAACAATTGAATAATATATAGGGTGTTGTGTTTAAAATAAGAAAGTTAGTATTGGCCACTATTACATGACACACTCTGTATAAAAAGTTTTTATTGAAAATAATGCGCAACTAGAAATACCAATCGACGTGTTCAAGCGTTTTTTCGGACACGCCCCCATGTATTTATTATGGAATTTATTCCATTTGGCTGATACACACAGCGAACCTAAATAATTTGCATACCTATTTTATTTGAGGCATATTCTTGCATTATTCTTTAAATGGGGTGCATTAAAATCTGCATTCTAATACATATTTTTCGTGCATTTTTTCCGATCTTTATTAAGCACTAATCACTATGTTGATTTAATAGTTTTCCTGAATGCAGATAAACATATACAAGACGGATACTTACAACTGAATAACTGAATATTTTAGGGTATAAAGTAGAAACATACCTATTTTAATGATAAAATCAAATTTAACATGTATCCTAATAAAAGGAAATAGTATGTATATGTATGTACGTAGTAGAAATATGTACATATGTACAACGTACGTATGTATGTATGTACAAATATATATGTATTTAATAAAAAAAACCTAAAATAAAATCAGTTCGTAGGATAAAAAAAATCTGTTAATTTAATTTGCTTTGTTGGGATAGTGTGAACTTTATGAATCAATTTAGCTCTCAGGTCTTGCAGATCAACTACGCTAGAATATTTTAGTTCATTTGAACTTTTTTTAGCTCATTGAATAACAGTGTTTAAAGGTTTCATTGCTTCACCTTTGGAACTTAACTTGTCTGTTACAATGGGATTTGCAGCAACGTCACTGTCTTCATCTTTAAATTCAGTTTCTTCATTTCGTTCATTTTTTGGCAGGCGTTCCTCATTCCAAACCTCAACATCATTCCGATCCCATACCTATAATTTATCATTTTAAGAACATACATGTTCATGACCTTTAAGGTGTTCATAATTTATTTCAGCTTCTGCATATTCCAGATCTTCGTCGTTTAATCGTAATTTTAAAATACTCAAAGGGATGTTTTCCTTCCTCATTCGAATTCTGCTTGTCTCGAGTACTTCGTTATTGACTTTACTTTTTTTATATGACATATAAATATGTATACATGTGAGAACTTTGTTCTCTAGCCACTTGCTGAGACCTTATACAATAAGGATTAACCAAATTATGCTAAAACAGCTATTCTCTGGGCTACATACCCCAACGAGCGCTGTATGTAGCCCAGAGAATAGCTGTTTGAGCATAATTTGGTTAATCCTTATTGTATAAGGTCTCAGCAAGTGGCTAGAGAACAAAGTTCTCACATGTATACATATTTATTATGTCATATTATGATTACCACTTGCCAAGTAGTATTCTCTTACTATTTATTTTACTTTTTTTATTTGTATGTGTGCAATTTCGCTCTAGCCAGATGTTATTTATTCACTATTCAGAGTTTGATGTTAATATTTGTATGTTCAGTGGAGTGGATAGTTCATTAAATAGTATGTTCAGTATAGTCGTCGATCAAGCGAATGGCTTTCCTCTGGATGAACTCCAGCAGTCTCGGAGCGAGTGTAGGGGTAGTTAAATGAGTAAATTTAAGCTTTATACTTAGTTATTGTCACACCAATACAGAATTTTCTCTAGGTCTTTGTTTAGGTCTCAGGTTATAATGTTAAACTGCCTATAGAGATGTACATTAACAGTCAATGTTTATGTATCCAAGTGCTGTCGTTAGCAAGGCTATAACTTTTAGTTATTTCCAAGTGGTCGCTAAGGTATGGCAGAAAAGAGGATGTAAGACCGCATGAACCATTGAGGGACTCTGGTATTGATGGTAAAGGTGTTTGGAGGAAAACCGCCATCATTGCCACTTGCAGGAACGGTCTTTAATAAAGCATGGCAGCCATATACAAAATTGAACCGTCATGGCGTATGACATACTTTAGTTAGGAGCCCTGCTTGCAGGGCCTTCACATTGGCGATAATGTCTCCTGTTCATCTACACTTACGGAATCAATACTGATGGTCGCTGATGATGTTGAAGCCTTGCTGGCACTTTATCACTTTTTAGTAATAGCCTTCTTCATAATTTTAAAGCGCGTTTTGAAGGTGAATATAAGGTTTCTGATTTAAATAGGTGCCATTTTAAAATTCCTACTATGGGAGTTTGCATTTAGAGGGGATAAGGACTTGATCTATTTGCGCGAAAACTCTCGTTCTTGTACATTTATTTATGGTCAATGTTACGCGGCAATTTGTCATAAATCAAAATATATTTTTGCAAATTGTATTTCCGCTCCAGTTTTTCATGGGATGTTTCGCATTCGCACGGAAAATAGGTCAGCTGTGGAGGAACCTCAAGGTAATTTTTTTTCTCGCCGATGTTCGTTGATTGGTTGGTTTCTTTATTCGTTTAATGCGTAAGATCGCTTTCAGAGAAATTGGCCGGTGGAGTCTAAAGACCCTGACTGAAATTGAATGTCAAGGAAGCAGAAGTAAATACTGCGATCCAAAACGCAATTATTTCCTTTGCATTCAATTGAATAAACATATTTTCTTCTTTTGGAACTGCGAAGCATAATGCCCTAATTGAATTCTTAGTATTGTTTTTTTTTGGCCACATTATTGTGTTTGTATAGTTTCCAGCACTACCATAAAACTTTTAATTTTTAGGCTCTGCTGGAAAATCCTACACAACCATGTTTTAATTTGTGTCAGAGATAATCTAAATTTAATTGGTTGCTTGTGTTTTTCGGATATTTTTCTTAGTTTTTTCGGTGTATTTTAGGTTAGGTTAGGTATTTCAGGCTGCAGAGTTAATCAAACATTGTAGAAAACGATTTCTTGTTAAGATCTGTTTTAATGGTGAAATATTACGTTGTCATAAGACAGGGGCGTATTTAAAAGAGTTTGTTAGGGCGGCGGGGGGGGGGGGGTTAATTGGTTAACAATTATAAGTATGATTTGTTTCCTAATGCTAGAGAGTAATAAATCATTATTGAAGTATTAAACCCAGTGGTCCTCGCCATAGGCGTAATCCAATTATTATTTAATATAACATTCGGAGTTACAAAAATAGTTGAAATGTGTTCGAATATGATTAGAGTCGGACAGTTAACAATATACCGACTTGTGCACGAGGATAAACGTGGTCCCATCAAGTCACCAAAGAGAAGTTCAGGACGAAAAGAAACTGTAATAAATGATGAAAAGACTGCCATCGGAAGAACCATTCACTCGTTTTACTTAAAAAAAATACCTACCTTTGACAAAATAATGTTCGAAATGAAAAAGGATGATTTCATTCCATCCACGGGTAAGAAGAAACTTGAAAAAATTCAAAACAGAGAATTACTTTTAACAGGGAAAGACGAAATCATCCGCTGGCGACGACGATATTTGAGGGCAGTTAGACATTTTCAAAGCCAGAACAGGAATATCTATTATATGGGCGAAACTTGGTTAAATGAAGGTTATACCGTTGGTAAAATATGGCAGGATAGACATATAAAAAGCGCGAGGCAAGCTTTCGTGGAAGGATGGTTCACTGGAATAAAAGCACCCTCGAAAAAAAGTAATAAGATTAATAATTAGTCACATTGGTAGCAAAACGGATTTGTCGATGACGGCTTACTAGCATTTAAATCAAAACGGACTGGAGACTATCATGAAGACATGAACGCTGATGTCTTTAAAAAAAACTTCCAACAAATGCTAGATCTTATTCATCCTGGGTCTGTTTTAGTCATGGATAATGCCAACTACCACTCAAGAAAATCCAAAAAAATACCAACGTCTACTTGGAAAAAAAATTACATCATTCATTGGCTTACTGTAAATAAGAAGCTATTTTTCCTTAACACCCACACAACAAACTCATGTGAGGATGCACCTGCCGAAAGGAAAGGAAGAACTTTTACAGTTCGTAAAGATATCCAGGATGTGATCAAGAAACGGATCATCGAAATATTTCGAAAACAATTAGACCACGTCCAGTTGAGATACATTTTCGCAAAAATACCTACCTACTTATTTAATTGTAAATGGTTGACCCAACAATATAAATAGTAAAAGGGTGCCATCAATAGTTAAGAACTTATATGGTTCTTATTGCCGTACTGTTTATATACGGGATCTTCCATGTGTTCGTAAGCTAGGTTAGACCTGTGACTTCTTTTCTTTCTTCGTCTACTTTGTCGGTATTGTTCATATGTATTTTTTTTATTTTTATTCGGCAGTAGCTTTATTCCTTGGTGAGTCGTGCGTGGTTATCTAGGATTTTGATGCTGCTTGCTTTTGGTGCCTTTTTTTACCGTCCTTAAAACGCTGCTGTGTTGATAGTGCTTCTCCACTATTTCTAGTGCCTCCCTACTGTTAAATGGGCTCGTCAATAGGAAGCCAATCTTTAGGTAGTTTGTACTTTGTGCCACATTGACTAAGACAACTTGCCGTACTGTTTATAGAACTATCAAGGACAATAGGAATACTTAAGTGTCCGATCAGAAGGAAACAAGAGAACGGAAAAAGATTTTTATTGATCAGCAAACAAAGTTAGCCATTCGTCGGAAAGTGCATGCATTTTTTTTTCGAAATAAACCTCCGAATTAAAAAAAAATTTCTGCCGAAATTGAAAGGGATGAAAATATGCAAAAAATTTCACGAAGAGTTCTAATGCATACACTACAAGAATTGAATTTTCGATTCTTAAAACAAAACCGCAAAAGTCTTTTGATGGAAAACGAAGAAATCGTATTGTGGCGTAGAAAGTATCTAAAATAAATACAACAATATCGCTGTGCAGGGAAAAGAATTTACTTTACGGACGAGACATGGTTAAATGAAGGACATACTGTGAATTACATTTGGCAAGATCTCAACATTAAAGATGCACGTAACGCCTTTATCAATGGACTGTCCACTGGATTGAAAGCTCCTTCAGGAAAAGGTCGTCGGTTAATTATAACCCACATCGACCCACATCGGGAGTGATTCTGGTTCTCTTGAAGGTGGGTTAAACGTGTTTGAATCTCTTAAAACCGGTGATTATCATGAGGATATGAATTCGGGAGTGTTTGAAGATTGGTTTAAATCCATCTTACCGCGTATTGAACGTCGGTCGGTAATCGTGATGGATAATGCGCTATACCACAGCCGTCGGGTGGAAGCTTTGCCAACTTCTGCGTGGCGAAAAGGAAAGATTGTTGACTGGCTCGAAAAAAAAACTAAAAGTGCAGTTGCCGAAATATGTAGTGGCTGAAATGGCTTGTGAACGAGGTGTTACAGTATTACGTTTACCGCCTTACCATTGTCAACTAAATCCAATCGAGCATATATGGACACAGATAGAAGGCGAAGTGGCGCGTGAAAATAAAAATTTTAAATTAAAAGATGTTAAAGAACTGTTAAAAACGGCAATAGCGAATGTACAAGCAGCAGATTGGCATAAGTGCGTATTACATGTCAAGGCGTAGAAAAAAAAAATGTATGATTTAGATGTACGCGTTGAAGTCATGGTAGAACCTATAATTATATATCCTACAGATGACAGCAGTAGCGACAGTAAGGAAATGTTTTTATCGTCAGATAGTGAATAATTGCTGTAATGGTAATAATGAATTTAAAATTGTAACGTATTGTCATTATAACACTTTTTAATGTCGGCGTGGAATATAATTTGTCCAATTATTATCAATTAGTGTTCATTAGGTAACAATAGTTAGGAAATTTATAAACAATTATAATTTAGGTTTAGGTTTTGCCCTTAATCCACTATTATATGTTTCTATTATTATGTAGTATAATAAAAACATTATGACAATAACATATACCATTGCTTTATTATTCTTTTTGGATTTTATACCTGCGTAATTTAGTTTCTCTAATTACTTCATTAGATCACCAAATGTAAAAGCTTAATTTATTTTTCAGTTTAATTTGTAATATTATATTTATTATAGTAAATGTAAATATATTATAATAATAAACAAAAAATTCATATAATTTTTAAATTATTATTGTTTAAAATGACACGCCTCTGGAATTGGCGTTGCCCTAACGTCTTGCCCACCCCAGTAAAAATGAGTCACTGCCAATTATTTAGGTACCGGATTATAAATATTTAATACGATTTTCTTTTTATTTTAAAGAACTGCACTTTTTAACATATCTTTAGCAAGCTACTGAATCGAAGTTAGAAATTAGGCTGCATTAAAAAGATAGTTTAATGACCTTTAATTGAAGTATCGCTTGACTCTGACACCATTTAAACTTTTAGGGGTATATCTCTCCCCCTAACCTAGCCTTGAATTGACACTTACATATTTTGATATAAGAGTTACTCTTAAAACAAATAGGTATGTGCAGTCAGTGACGTAAAAACCGGCGCAGCAGAGCCAGAGGCGCCCTCAAGTCCCTTGATGTTTTCTTATTTAAGTGAGTACACAACTTTTATGTCGGTTTTAATTATCACATAGTTTTTTTAATTGCAGAACCTACATTATTTTAAAATTTCATTACTTTTACAACAAAAAATTGTTCTTTGTTCTCCACATAATCCTTCTATATTAAACAACGCTTACAAATGACAATATTTTTTACTATAGTGTAAGTGTGAAGGATTCAGACAGGTGCAAAATAGCAGGGCGCTTTCAAAATTTTGCTGGGGGGCGTACATGCCCTTATTTACGCCACTGTGTGCAGTGGCGCAACCAGATAATAAGTCTGGAGGGGGCGCAAAAAAAAAAATAGCGCCGTGGGCGAAAAATTTTTGGGTGCCACGCCCTTTTTTCAATGATGGTGCTTGGTTTTCAAGTAACAAAACTAAAAAACAACAGAAAATTACAAAAACAGCCAGTCTCGTTTCAATTTTTGTGTAATTTTACCTATCTTAGGTAGTGATGAGTTAATATTTCTTGTAAACAGGTCGTTAGACGACCCGAGCTACGCCCGCTTGGGGGGGGGGGCTGCAACCCGTCAGCCCCCTCTGGTTGCGCCACTGTGTATGTGTAAACGTTAAAAATAATATGCAAATTTTCATCTTTCTTTAATTTTATTTTAGATAAAGACATATTTTTTTTACATTTGCAATTTAACGCCAAATAAAAATATCGTTAGCATTAACTGGTTGTTATGAAATTGACCATAAAATTTCCAAAATACTGTTGTAATAATTGTCAACGATTACATAAAACTTATCTGACCGCGATTAGAAATTAGAAAATACTAATTTGTCTCTCGCAAAAATGCTACCCGCGTCTTATTCCAAAAATCCATGTAAAACCGAAATCCCCTCACGGACTGTGCGTGTGCCTTATCACAGTTATCACTCTACCAGTAGACATTATCGTCACTTTGGGAGGTCATTAAAAAATTAACAAGAAACCCGTCGTTGTTTACTTTTATTGAGAAAAGTAAAACTCCCCGAGAGTGGTCGTCATTACTAGTACTACTACTACAACTACAAACAAGTACGGAAGTTGTTTTATATATTGCGTGATACTACAAATCAATTACCAGTTCTAGTTGTGATCTGTGACAAGAAACACTATTAAAATCATAAATATGGCAGACACTCTGAAAAACTCTCTTGTGTTTATAAGTCTACTCCTTATTTTTGCGACGAACAAAGCACTTTCCAGAACAGTTGCAAATATAAACAAAAATTTTTACCAAGTGACTTCTTCCACAGATGGAAGAGCTGACCTAGTGGAACCTGATAAAATATTTGAATTTGAAATAATTTTGTCCGAGAATGGCAGAATTGAAAACTTCGAAGAAGAATTCGTCTATGTGCCTCCAGATCATCAGGACAATCAAAGGATAAAACCCATTAAGGATAAAAAATCTAGTTGTGTCGGTCCCGTTACGCTTATGGCCAGGTGTTATTAGGTATAACAACGTATAGTACAAAATACCAAAGAGCTTTGTGTTAGTGAGCATAGTATAATCATACCAAAGTACGTTTTCATTTAGGATATTCATAGGTAGATTTGTGAGTGTAAAGTGGTAATTTTATGTTCAGTTTGACCGGATCGGTTAATATTTCTGGATAGCTGTAATAAAACTTGTGCTTTCAGCATGATATAAGTATTATTCTGTTTATGATTTACATATTAGTAGCTGTACAATATGAAACGAATACCTGGTGATACTTTACTTTCGTTTCAAGGCTGATTTTACGCGGTACTTGGCCAAGAATTCGAAAAAGTTCAGGGTTATCAACAGATAAATCAATTTAAAACTGGAATTACAGTTGACGTCCTAAAGTCTTTCAAGTTCTTGGTCAAGATATTGATCTGCGAGATATATAAGGTTACAATTTTTTGTTAGGTTTTATTTATATTATTATTTTACTAAATATGTATTTGTATGTTTCAGACTATCTTCGATTTTTTTCAAATCAATATTAGTGATTGTCACTTATATCAAAATAACGTTAGTTTTAAGAAAAAAAGTTTTAGTTTTTGGTAAGTTCCGGTTTTAAAGAATACAACAAAATATTAAATATAAAGCAAAAATGGTTTTTTCTATTTTTCACTTTGGCACTATTAGAAATAAAAAAATAAATTGTATATTTTATATGTTATACAGTAATATTAATAGGTAACAGTTTTTATGTTAGTTTTATCTTTTATAACTTCTCCGTAATGTAATTTTTCTTATGTATTCAAAGAAAATGCCAAAAAGTGGCATTCTTTCTCATAACTTCAAAAATTGTTAAATAAGAGTTGTTCATTCTGTATCATACCATACCAATTTACCGATAATTTTTAACCAACTACTAATGTTTTTTTTTTGCATTTTATTTTAAACAACAGATTTTTAAAAAAATATTCAAAATCTATGTTTTAAAATAATTACCTAGATAGGTATGTAATAATATTGTATCAAGTTTGATTAACCAAAATGAAAAATAAAAAAACGTCAAATCTATAAAAAGTAATATGGTAAACACTTCAAAATCTTTTTTATTACGTTGATATTTTTAAAATGCCTGTAATTTTAGAATTTAAAACAATAAATCGATATTTGTGTAAATAATTATTATTATTTGTAAAAGTGACCGCGCAAAAAATTCCCTAATTTCTTTGAGAAAAATTAATAACTAAAAATTTTGCATTATTTTTTTATTTTTTTCTTGATACAAGTTTTTAGCTGTTCTGCGCGTATAGTTTTAAAATTTTTTATTAGCATAAATACAAAAAGAAATATTAATAATTTAAATGGCAGAGATGTTTAATGTCAGTTATTTATTTAACTACTATTTTTGTAATAAATCAAGCGTTAAGAGTTGTGTGTTGTTTTTTAATATTTTATTTAATTCAATTGAATTTACCAATAATACATTTTCACAATAAAATGTGGCATGTAAAAGTTTAATAACACTCAACATAATACAATATACTTTTAATTTTACACCTAGCTGTGGAACACGTGTATGTGTTTGTTTAGCTTAGAGTAGAAGATAATCCTATAGATTATCTTCATTATTACCACGCAGTATACAATATAACTTCCTTTTCTTTTTTTTTTTGGAAACAAAAAGTTAATAACTAGGCTGCATTAAAAAGATAATATAATGACCTCTAATTGAAGTATCGCTTGACCCTGATACCATTTAAACTCTTAGGGTTATATTTTTCCCCCTAACCTAGCCTTGTCTAATACATTTACACTTACATATTTCATGTAAGACTTACTCTTAAAACAAATAGGTATGTGCAAACATTAAAAATTATATGCAAATTTCCACCTTCCTTTAATTTTATTAAAAATTAAATTAAACTGCCATTTATATGTAAGTAATAAAACTTCAGATCATGAGAATGTTAGCCTGATAATTTTAAAAATTACAATTTATTTGCTACCGTTAACAAGATATTTTAAAAAATCTGTTTCTATAAAAACGAAGGAAAATAAGAATGAGGTACCTTGCGGATCTTCCTCACTCGCCCCTTAAGCACTGCCCTCATTATCTTTAAAATGTTACAAGACACTATCCCACTTGTGACAATTCTCTAGAAGGAATTCTGAAAATGCATTTCAGCGATACCAAAATAGGAAAGATTTAATGAAAACAGGATCAATAATTTTAAAGAACAAAATTTGGGCAAACACTAATGAAAGACTTATAGTTTCAGCACAAAAAAAAATACTTAATTATATAATATAATAATAAACACAATAATTTAATTTAATTATTTAGATATTAAAAATTAAAAAACCTAGCAATATTTTGAACGAGGTAGTCACAGAATTGTTTTGTAAAATGCCTTTTGTTTCTTAAGGTTCTAATTTTTTGAGGTAAGTTATACAGGGTGGCTGCCGATATATGAGAGATACTCTGTATATAAATTCTATATATGACAGATTTTAAGCAAAAAAGATTCTATTCACTTTTCCCGAATTGCTAACGGTTCTTGGTGGTGGGCAAAAGATTAAGTTATGCGTTGCACAAGGCGGTGATCACATTAAGCAGATTTAATAATTGTAATGTCATTACGCTTTTATTAAAATAAACCACATTTTTTCCTAAGTTTGGGTTGTAAACATCTAACTTTTGTGTACAAATATAAAACGTGTTGGTCCCATTTATGGTGATTGTCAACGACTGTAAAGCCTGTCCAGAGATATAAGAAAGTTACACTTTGCCTTTGAATGGGATTATCCAAGGGTGGCCATAAACAAACAATGAATGAATGAATAAATGCAGGTAAATTATGGTCCGTACTTAAAAATGTCTTAAAGTAAACTACAAATCCGGAAGACGTAATTTCATTATTAAAGTAATAGTTTGGTGATTTTAAACCGATTTTTACCTGATTTAAAATGGGAGGGTTAATCCCATAAAACAAATTATGTTCTAAAGACTGTATATATAGCCACTCTAGTTAGTTTTAAGCTTAGTAATTATTCTTACTTCGTGTGTAATACAGCGTTTGTTTAATCGTGTGTGAGTCATTGAAAAAATGTGCGAGCCCAATGTATCTCAGGAGATAACCCCGTCAAAAAGCGGAAAACACTTTTCTGTGGAAAATAAGGAAGTTATAAACAATGTTTATTCAACTCTTATTGAACGTGCGGTCATTAACAAAAATTCCAAAATCAACTGTATGGAAAACTGTGAATAATCCCATTTTAGCGAGGAAAAAAAGAACCGATACTGGCATTTTCTCGAAGGTAGATGGAATAAGTGATCAAGATATAGTACGGGGTAAAATTTACAAGTTATACGAGGAACAAGGCGTGCCTAGATTAGATAATTTAATTAAGAGGCTTGAAAAAGATGAAACCGGCGTTAAATGTGACAGAACAGGGTTGCCATATAAAAAAAACATCTTAATACATCGTATTATTTGTTTAAAATGTTTTCCTCTATAGTCCTACTAGCCATTCACTTGGTATCTTGTTTAATATCATTTTAAATTATTAATTAAAATACGAAATTTATAATCAAAAAATTTTCTTTCGTTTAAAATTCTATAAAATGTAAATTTTTTTGGATGTAGAAAATATTATTAGATATACAATGAATACAACATTCCAGTGTACAGGTCGAGCAATATAGCATGACCTTCGACCTTGTCGTATACTCACGTATATCTGTCGTACACTGATTTTCCTTTTGTATCATTTACATATCTCGGAGCTCAAGCTAGAATGCACGAGCTGTATGTACGAAAACTTTCGTTAATTTTGTTTTCTTATTTTTGAAGAACCAATAAATCATATCGGGTTTTTATTAATTTTTTTAAACAAATTCCCTAAAATTATTAATTTTTCCTGAAGGTCTGAAACATCTTAAAAATTCTCTATATTTCAGAACATCAAACGTATTTTTTAGCTGCCATTTTACCCTGTTCAAATAAACAATTATGATTAAGTTCTTTTTAATGAAATAATCATCTGAAGATGGTCTCCGAAATTTGAAATGTAGGTCAACGGCCTGGGCAAACCGATTTTTTTATTAAGTACAACTGTAAATTATTTTTAAAATAATAACATAATTTTAATGCGTCTCAGTTTAGCGACAAGAAAAGTGATTATTTCCTCTTACTTTCCCGTATACCTATAGGTTTAAAAACTAAGACTTTCTATTCTTATAATGAAAAAGTAGTTTTTCCCATTATTATTACTTCTATTCTTTACTCAGGCTTTTCGGGAACTCAGCACTTTCGTGTATTAGAGGTTTTCCTGCCGATGCATTGTGAGAACACGGCCTTAGCAGAAAAGTATATTGTTGTCTTGTCAGCCACTATGTATAGTGTATATATATGTATATATATTTTTGCACATATGATAGGTTATGCAATTAATTAAAGGTAAGGAAACAAAATACGTTATTAATTTATCATAAAAGGTAAAACACATTAACCTCGACCCACAAGAATAATTTATTTCAACCGGTCAGACATAATATTGTTAAATTAAAATTTTGTTTACGTTAAATAAAATCAATTCAAGGATAGCGGATTTAATTTCGTCTTAATCAAAGGATGAAACTGTGTTAAGTTGCGAAAATAGGAACTAGATTGTTTGAATGAATTTGTGTTGCGAAATCAATGAAAATTTTAAGAGTATGGTATAAAGTTGTCATAACAGAAATTAACCATAATTTTTATATAGCCGGGTTACCAGCAAAACATAGCCATAGTTCTTCATAGTTTTTGGTTTTGTTCCATTCAGCTACAGTTTTCCACTCTACAAATTGGTAAAATCCAATTAGTCCTATACTATAAAATTAAAAAAATGACGTAGTTTTGCTTATAAACTAATGAATATAGCAAAATAAGGTGAAAATTATCAAGATTTGTTGATGCTGAGTCTAGAAACATTAATTGTTCACAATTCACCCTGGACCCAACCGCCCACAATTTATCTTTCACAGTTCACCGGGAACTTAATACCTCGCTATCATATAGCTTTTCTCATTTATATCACCATTAAAAAGGGCAAATAATATTAATAATAGCCTTTATTAAGAAATAACTTCAATGGTTAAATTACTCCAAAGTCTAGCTGGTCACAAATCAATGAAACCGTTTTTCCACATTGACCCTAATTACCAAGATTTTTTTTAGTACATAATTATTATACAAACAGAAGGTTACTTAAAGATATTATTAGGGCTGCGTTAAGTCATATTGGCGTCTTAGGCAATTTTCTTTTGCCCCCCCCCCCCCACTAATAAAATACAAGTAAAATTTTTTATATATTTTTATTTTAAAAGAGCTTCAACTCTAAAAATAAGTTTAACACTGATTAGTGCTAATAAAAGCATACAAATACAAAAACAAATAAAAATTCTAAATTAAAAATTAAAATTAAAAAAAAAACTCTTTTAAAAGGGTTTCTTCGTTGACTTTTCTTCGGCAAAATCGTTAATAACTTCATCATAACCGTCAAATGGGCACAAATCACCGAAATAAATTTAGATACGCAACTGGACTCTTGGAAGTGTCAAAAACTAATTGGCGTTGACGTCCTAGTATTTGCGATCCGAAACACGCGAGAAAGAAAGAAATCTGTTTGGCAACTGTGGGTAAAAATAAAGAAAACTGTTTTACCAACTTTTGATGAAATCTGTTTTATCGGTAGATATTGGTGCCGATTTAAAATTTAAAATATTCCTTGGTTTAAATATTAGTTTTTTTCTGCTTTTATTTTTAGTTCAGGGATACGCGTTATTTGAAACTCTTCTTTTTAAGTTTGGAGTAAATACCTTGTTGGTAAAGTAAGAAATAACGTATATCTAAGAGCTCAAATAGAAAGCAGCAAAAAAGGAATTATTTAAACCAAGCAATACCTATTTAAAAAAAAATACAGCTGACTAAAATAAAGCGAAATAGGAAATAAAACATTATTTTTATGATAAAAAATTACCGGATCTCTTTTTGGCAAGCGGTGTCGCATGCCATGTTTATTTAAACAGTTTGGAACTCAACATTTTTTAGGTTTTAACGGAGGTGCGTAGTCTTCCACAACGGAAATAAATACGCGAACTTTAACTAAACAAACCGAAAACCAGAGGTGGGTAAAATGGTTTTAAAAATGCATTTAAAATGAAAATACAAAATAGATGCCTCAAAAGCCATTTAAGATAAAAAATAGAAAATGGTTTTTAAATTTTCATTTAAAATATAAAATAGAAAATAGGCATTTTAAATAAGTTTCTATAGAAAATGCTTTCTCTTTATTAACGTAGGGTACATACTTTACATATTACGTAACACCGAAGGTACCACCACCACCGCTTTCTATGTTTCTAAAAACATTGGTAGCTTTAATTCTCAATAATTTTTAAAGCTTTCATCCGTCATTTATTTTCGTTTGGGTCTCATAATTATACCAGATTCAATAAAAAACGTTATTTACCTAACCATTCCTTCAATAATAAAGTATGAACAATTAGGTATCTTGACATAGCTATATTTGGTGACATTGCATTAATCTCCAAAAACTTTGATCGTAAACAATTTCATACCTGAATAAGAAACTTTTTTCAAAAGTATTTAAGATAGAAAATAGAAATGCCATTTTCTATTTTGCATAGCTATTTGAAATAATTTCATTTCAAATAGTTACCCACCTCTGCCGAAAACACACTAAAACTAAACAAAAAGTCAAAACAACTATCAAAAAACACGCTAATAGGACACACAGAGACCGAACGATCACAAACGGCATTAAAATTCAACACAACTTAAAAGAAAATCGAGAATAAAAAATTGACAATACACTTCAAATTTTTGACAACAACGAAATCTGGAAGGGTGCTTCTTCTCGATCGCAAATGAACGTGGTGCCCTCTATACGAACTTAACTAAACCAAATTGGGCGATGCCACTACCGGCGCCATCTACGAAATGCGATCCAAACAAAATAATAATGTTTGGCGGGAACGCCCAGCTTACGTATCTAAATTTATTTCGGTGATTTGTGGTCAAATGGGTGACTTTGAACTCGGGGGGCGACTTTGATCACTATTTTCAAATTTCAAATATTCAAATTTTCCGTGCTTAAGACTTATCGCCGGGCAGAGACGATGTTGAAATCTTCTTTAGTGATCGCGTGCGAAGTGATCAGGTGCAGTTTAACGGTTGTTTATAATTGATTTTGGGTTTTACTAGTGGACAAAGGTGAGTTACTTTTAAATCGAGAAAATGTACTTGTGAAAATTTGTTCGGTATCTTTAAATATATAGTCATTAAACCTAATTTCGCTATAAAATCCCAATTGTCGATAGCTTACGATATTCTAACCTAAAAATATTGGTTGCCATGCTGCCGGCTCAATTATAATTTAAACTTATGCTAGACGGGGTCAACTTGATCACCACATTGGGGCGAGTTTGATCACTATATCGAGGTGATATTGATCAACTATTTTTTGGTTTAACTTGGGCTGTTAAAGAATATTAAAAACTTTTATTTAATTTGAGGTTTCTTTATGGAAATTGTTGTTTATTTCAGATAGTGGACAATATGCCACGAAGGTATAAAAGAAAACTAGGGTCGCGTAGTTATAAAGATTATAGTGAACAAGCAATAGAAAATGCTTTACAGCAAGTTGTGGATCATGATTGGGGTTTAAGAAGAGCCGCAAGAACGTACAAAATTCCTTTTGGTACTTTGAACAACAGATTCCATGGGCGTCACGTCAGGAACGCTGGTGGACAAACAATATTTAGCTCAGATGAAGAGAAGTCTATAATTAAATGTGCTTCTTTATGTGGGGAATGGGGATTTCCCCTTAGCATGAGTGACGTAAGACATATGGCAAAATGATTGTTGGACAGCCAGGGACGTTCAGTTCCGTTGTTTAAAGATAACTTGCCGGGTCCCGATTGGATATATTCACTGTTAAAAAGACATGACAATGCCCTTACTCAGAGACTTGCCGCAAATATCAAAAGATGTCGAGCCGATGTTTGTAAAGAAATTTTAAATGAGTATTTCAGAAATTTAGAAGAGACCTTAAAAGACATTCCTCCATGCAATGTATATATAACTACGACGAGACAAACTTAGTAGATGATCCGGGTCGCAAAAAACTGATTTATCACCGTGGAGTAAAATATCCAGAAAGAGTATGTCACTTTACAAAATCAGCAACTACAATTATGATGTGTGGATCGGCAGCCGAAAGTCTTTTGCCTCCCTATATAATTTACCGTGCAGAGAAAATGTGGGCGCAGTGGACGGAAAACGGTCCAAAATTAGAACCTTGTTGCACTGGAAGATGTTGTGCTGCTGGTGCTCGGTACAATAAAACCAGTCATGGCTGGATGGACGCGGAAACATTTACCGATTGGTTCAAATCAACATTTATGCCCCATGCAATAAGGCAAGATGGGCGCAAAGTATTAATTGGTGATAATTTAGCGTCACATTTTACAGAAGAAGTAATTAAATTATGTGAAGCAAATAATATTGCATTTGTATGTTTACCAAAGAATGCGACCCACCTATGCCAGCCGTTAGATGTAGGCTTCTTTAGGCCTTTTAAAATGGCCTGGCGAGAAGTTCTTCTTGATTGGAAGAAAGCACATCCAACCCTTTCCTCAATTAACAAGAAGGACTTTCCACATTTATTGCAAAAAACGTTGTTGCAAATGAATAGCAAGTCGAAAGGCAAAACCGAGCCAAATGATGAATTTGAAGTCTTAGGGTTGAAGTCCACAGATCGAACAAAATTGAACTTTATTGTAGAAGAAGGTGATAAATTCATTGCAGGTTTTGAAGATATCATCGCAATATTACCTGAACCAATTATTGATATTGATATAGAGACTGTTAAATATAAGTTTCAGAAAATGGTAGATGTTAAGGAAATGTAGTTTAATCTCCTCGTTACTTAACAAAAACTGCTACCTAATTAATGAGTTAAGTTTAGGTACAATTTTTGAGTTAAGTTTATGTATTTCCCGTTTTGATTTATGAAAGAATTTTATGTTTTTTCTTGCTTTCAACATGTATGTGTCTTATTAAAGCTCTGTTTATTACATAATAGTAAAAAAATTGACAGTTTCCTTTATTTACTCATGTAATAGAACAAAAGTACAGGCGAACAATCTCACCCCATCTGATCAATCTCACCCCAAGTTTTACAAAATTTGCTACAACTTTTGAACGGATCTATGAACCTTTTCCGGGGTCAGATTGATCGCCGTCTATTTTTATTTTAAACTTTACTACGTTGGAAAATAATGCTGATCAAAGTAACACCATGTCTGAAGTTGATCACTTTGTTTTTTTAAATTTTTTAATGAAAATAAGCATTTAGTTAAATCTGTTGTGGTAAAATTTTATTAGGCGATCGATATACTTTTGTATGCATCCCGAAAAAATAATTTGAGATATTTATTTAAAATGTTATACGCAAATGAAAATTTTATATGATCAATGCCACCCCTTTTAACGGAACTTATATTTTTTGTGACATTGGATTCCAAAGACAAAATAGAGAGGGCATTTAAACGTTCTTGCTTCAAATGGTCGATCTAAAATTGTTTTTACTCCTTGACAGGTTTGAAAATGATCTTTCAGGTGAAGTATTATCAACCGGAATTGATAAGTAAATTCGACACGCGATGTCGAAATTGGGAAATGTTTCTTTTAATCCATTTTCTCTTAAATACTTGGACATTTCCAATGGAGATTTAATGTTGTTTTCTAAATGTGCTTTTAAATGAATGGATTCTTGAATAAACGAAGCATCTGAATCATTTTCGTAAATGTTTATTAATTTTTCTCCTTCTTTAAGTATTGCTTCATTTTCCAAGTTTTTAGGACATAAAATCGCTCATAAATACGTTGGTAAGCAACAAAGCGTCTAAAATATTTTTGGCTTCTTGCTCGTAAATTGCAAAATCGTTTCTTACTGAGTGTAAATATTTTATAAGTCCTTCCAGTTCTCGAACAACAGAACCTAGGGCAATGGCAGAATTTTGCACATATTTATAAGATGCGTTCATTCTTTCTAAAATGTGACGCCAAATGACAGAAAAAAAAAAACAGTTTCAAACTCGTCCATTTTTTCACAGAGTGCTCGTGCTTCATGTTTTACAGCCCCGGTTTGACTTTCATCAGTGGTCAGTTGGGAAAGGGACATTTTAATTTTATTATACCCATCAAATAGAGCTTTAGTAGCATCAACCCTTGCTGACCACCTAGTGGCTGATAGGGATATTACAACACGCGACTTTATATTTTTTGTTAAAATTTCCCATCGATATGCTGCTGCTGCTGTTACGGGACTATGGCCAGCTAAGTGGGTTGGCTGGTTTATGTTATACAAAAACACAAGATTGAGAGTGCTTATTGACCTTTATTATCCTCTCTTCTGGTATCTTTACCATAAAACTACGTGTAGAGATTTTGCAAAAAACAAGGTAGTGTTCTCACATGACTCTGCTGCAAGAGCAAGTCGATTATATTTAAGAAACCTTTTAATAGGTATACCTTCGGACGAGACATAGCGGACCAAGAATGCCAGCTCATCAATATGTGAGACATCTGGTGTTAAATCTATTATTAAAGAGTAATATTTTGAGCTTTTTAATTCACCAATAATTGTTTTTGATACCTTTTTCCCCATTAAAACCACTTATTATTCACATATAGTATTTGATAATTAATTGCAATTGCCCCACATTTCCAAATTTAGCAAGATGTTCACGTAAAAAGGGATCAAATTCAGCAATGAGTTCCAAACATCCCAAAAAATTTCCATTTTGAACTGATCCAATTTCAGAATTTTCCCCTCGAAGTTCAAGTCCTCTGGTTGTTAATGTAACTATAGTTGCAACGACACGTTTTAAAATACGCCAATACTGTACTTCATTTCTATATGCATTTGTAAGGGAACTATCTATTCGGTTAAACAAATCAGCCCGATCAGTGTACTAATGCAAGATGCCAAGATGTGTATTTAATTTTAATTTTTTACGTTTTCGGACAGTATTCTCATTAAAAATTTTGCCGCCCCCATCAGCCTGCCGCCCTAGGCAGCTGCCTTTCTTGCCTAATGGATAAATCGACCCTGAATATTATTCAGTTAAGTGTTACAATATATTACATGTAGATATTATCATTTGTTTAATTTAACCTTTTACATAATATGTCTTATGCCTGAAGCTGTACTAACTTGAACTAATCTGAACTAACCTCAAGCTGTACGCTTTAATAAATGCCCTTTGATTTTCTTACGGTAGGCCACTATAGAAGCACATAAGAAAGAATCGATAGAGTTATTGTAATATTTGACTGCATTGTATGTAAAACTACGTTGAAATCGACTTATATTGTTTTAAGGTATGGTATGAAAATCAGTTCTTGTAGGAATTCTATAAATGTTTCTTTTCAAGATAAGCTTACTCCTTAAATACATAGGTGCAGAAGTACGTAGTAGATTGTATAAAAAGACTAGCATTAGATATAAGAGTAGATTATACATATTTAGACAGCTTAGGTCTCTTGTTTTTTGAGATACTCGATTATATTTTTTTAACCCATCCACAACAGTTATAAGTCGATGTAAATATGTCTAAAATTTTCTGAAGAATCCAAAAATTGAATAATATACAGGATGTTGCATTTTAAATAAGAAAGTTAGTGTTTGCCACTGTTACATGACACACCCTGTATAAAGAGTTTTTATTGAAAAAAATGCGCAACTAGAAATACCAATCGACGTGTCCGAGCGTTTTTTTGGACACGCCCCCATGTACTTATTATCGAATTTATTCTATTTGGCTGATACACACTGTATGTACAAAAGTTTTGAGCCCCCAGACAATTGAATGAAGCAAGAAATATTATTATTAAGAAATATAATAAATATCTTTATCACAAGTTACACACTGGTTGTTTATACCCTTTTTTTCTTTGGATAAGGGCAGCATGCCCTTTCGTCCATTATATCCCGCAGGCTTAATTTCCAAAGTGGGCGTTGTGGCCAGTCTCGGCGATAAGACGACTCATTCCCGCAGGAAATCCCCTTAAATTTCCTTGAAAGATCCCTGTTACGCTTTAACTATGACGTGCTATCAAATTTTAGGGTCCAGGATTTGGCTTCTATCTATTTAAGGCGGGAATTGAGATAAAGTGTCGGGATTCGAGCGAAGAGACAACGGTCGCAGTATTTTTTGTGCTTTAAGGATGGTTAGTACCAAGGGCTATTTCGTGTTCTTTTATTGATTAAAGCATATACCGGGTCCGCCAACGAAGCGGGGACGGAAGGTTACATCCTTATCGAAAAACTTATCAAAAATACTGACACAGCATGAGGTCTGGAATTAAAAGTGGCATATTTTAATTAATTATTAGAATTAAAATTAAATAAAATATTTTACATTATACAGGGTGGTCCAAAAAAGTGAGGCGAATAAAACTTGTAATTTTTTAAATGGAATTGAAGTCTACATAAAATAGCAAATATTTTTTAATAAGTGCATTTTAAGTCTAAACATAATAGCTTTCTTCACCAGCGTAGAAATCAACTTGTCTGTTACAATGGGATTTACAGCAACATCACTGTCTTCATCCTGAATTTCAATTCCTTCATTTTGCTCATTTTCTGGCTGGCGGACCTCATTCCAAACCACAACATCATCCGATCCTATACCCATAAATTGGCATTTTAAGAACATACATACCTATCTACATAGATTTTTTAGTTTTTAACTTACACTGGTGTTCATGACCTTTAAGGTATTCATAATTTCAGCTTCTGCATATTCCGGATCTCCGTTTAATCGTAATTTTAAAATACTTAAAGGGATGTTGTCTTCTTCCTCAATTGAATTCCGTTTGTTTCGAGTGCGACGTTATTGATTTTACCTTTTTTTATTTGCAATTTCCATCTAGCGAGGTTTTATTTGTTCATTATTCAGATGTTGATGTTAATATTTGTGTGTTCACTCGAATGGATAGTTCATTAAATAGTATGTTCACTATAGCGAGACAAGAATATACCAGGAGAAATAAAAGATTTCAGCATGCTCCAATGTGTAGGTTCATATACAGGGTGTCCCAACTATATTTATACACGAAATATCTTCTTCCCTGTTCATTATATAAAAATAGTTTCTAAAGAAATAGTTCTTGGTTTAAAGAACTACTTTTACTGGGAGTACATTTAAGTATACAGGGTGCCTCAAAAGTACAATTTTTAATATCAACTTTACTTTTTTAAATAGGACAGCCTATATTTTATGTCAAATATTGCTTCTTCAATGAATTCTCTATCAAAAATGTATTATATGTTCTATTCATAATGTTGTCCGTTTTCGAGATAATTACAAATACAATTTTCTGATGTGTTTATTAATTAAAATACATTTAAAATGAACGTAAAATAAGAAAACAAAAATAACAATGATATTATAAGAGATGCTCAAAGTGACGACCATGTTAGGTCTGACATATCTCGTATCTTTTGAGGAGTTCCGTAGTGCAGGCAGACCTTATAACTTCTGCTGGAATTTTTCTACAGGCGCGTGAAATTTTATTTTTTAAATCCTCCAAATTGTTTGGTTTTTCAGTATAAACTACCTGCTTTAAATATCCCCACAAATAAAAATCTAAAGGTGTTAAATCCGGCGATCGTGCTGGCCACCTGACAGGTCCTCGATTCCCAATCCAGTTTCTCCCATAATTATTGTCTAAATAATCTGATACAATCCGGGAGTTATGTGGCGGAGCACCATCTTGTTGAAGCCAGATATTAAAACGTTCGTTTATGGGAACTTCTTCCAAAAGAGTAGGTAAGACCTCGATTAAAAAATTTAAATACCCTTGACCGTTTAATGTACCTTCATAAAAGTGTGGCTCAATTAATCGTCCATTAAAGAGACCACACCACACATTGACTCCCCAGATATTTTGGAAATGAGTTTCCCGAACCCAAAGTGGATTTTCAACAGACCAATAATGAATGTTATGACGATTCACGATTCCGTTATTGTGGAATCGCGATTCATCACTCCACATAATTTTTTCCAGGAACCGTGGATCCTCATTTAACTGTGTAGTCAAAAAGGCGATGAAATCCAATCGTCTTTCATAATCATTAGGCCGTAGAGCTTGTACCAGATGAACTTTAAAGGGGTGGTATCCGTTGTTAATTAGAATTCGCTGCACTGAAGTCTTGTTAATACCCGTTTCTTCTGATATGCCTCTTACTGACATATGAGGGTTTAGTACTATGAGTGCAAGGACATTTATTATGTTAGTTTCGTTTCTTACTGGTCGAGCATGTTGTTCATCCATGTAGAAACTTTCCCACTATATATATTGTTAAATTATTTGTTAGATTAAAGATATTTTATACGTTTTAAATATGCAAATCGTAATATATATAGTTAAAAAAAAACTGATAAAACGAAGCGAAAAATAAAAATATTGAGTCATTTGTAATATTAACATTTTTTGTTTATTATATCTAAATAAATATTTTCGTTGTCAATTCATGAGGTTTTATTTAAATTAGTTCAATACAATAACAATCAATAAACATTCCATATTTTGAACACATTGGTGCGGTTAATCTTTCTCCTGAGACATCCCGAATATATAAATGCATTGATGCGGCCAGCACGTGTCCATTAAATCTAGTGCGAATCGCTAAATCGCCGCTCTTACGTATCTGAATTAGGTTATCTGTGACTGAGATCTGAAAGCACCCAGTATAGGATTGCACGCTCAAAAACAATGACAACGCCAGTGAGAGGAGACTCGACACTGGACTACACACTAGGCACGCCCACCGAATAAAAGGCCTCTCTCCGCCGTGCATGGCGGTTGAATGGTCATTTCCACTGCACTGCGATTGCCTGCTGCGGGCGGGCACAATATTTCAGTACCTGAATTGATTCTACTGGGTTTATTGAGCTTTTTCCCAGAATGCTTGCCATTGGTTTTCCAAGTCAATTCATCGAAACTTTCTGCGAACGTAACGATTCCACCCCTCGGGGTAATAAAAACTCGTTAACACCCGTTAAGGCACTGCCGCTGGGACGCGAGTGAAATGCGCTAGTGACTTAAATGTTAAGTATGTCCTTAGGCCAAAATATCGGCCGCCGAGCTTGCTCGGTTTCTTGGGCGCATTTTGGGCCGTATGCTTACGGCTCATATTCGCCCAAAACATGTTAGTTTTATCTAGATAAGACTACTTAGACATAGGCTTAATAGTATCAAAGAAAAAAATAAAAATTTTAAAATGGGATGGGGCAACCGATGTCCGAGCATCCAAAGTACAAGATGAAACAATTGCGCTTTCATCAGCGAAGCTATATATATAGGATTTTTAGTCTTTTCCGAAAGATCGTTAACATCCGGCTTTGATGTTAAATGTGTCTGAAAGAAATCCACTCATCGCCACTCGCAGAGAACGGTCTTTAATAATCCCGGGAATTCTCGATTCTACAGGGGGAATGTTCGGTGGAGCTTTTTCCTGAAAATTAACCGTTGAATGTGAAGAGAATAGTTCCGCCAGTAAATTTGCTTTTTCCTGTGCTTTGGTCGCAATGGTGCCATCAGAACGTGTTAAGAGGTGCCGACCAAAATGATCTTGTGCCGTTAGGATATTCAAGAAGTCTGTCTTTGATCCTATGGTTGTGTGCTTCTTTGCTTTGGTTTATCGTTTGCTTACATTGGTTTCGAGTGTTAACAAAGATGGTATGATTTTCGGCGGTAGGGTTTTGACGCCATTATCGGTAGAAATAATTTTTTGATTTAACAGCTCGTTCGCAATTTTTGGTAAACCAAGGCTTGCCGTTAGAAGGGCACTTTTTTGAGAAAAGGATGAAGGCTTCCATACCAGTAAGGATAACCTCCGATATTTCTGTTGCATAGATGGATGGATCAGAGGTAAAACAAACGTCCCGCCAAGGAAAGGTTCGAAAATGGTCCCTTAGGTCCTCCCACTTAGCTGATGTATAATGCCATATCTTGCGTGGTTTAGGAGGCTCTTCGGCACCAGTTTGTAGTTTGTTTAGTGCCGAAATAAGGTTGTGGTCAGACGTTCCATTTCGTATTTCCATTTTTACACTTTTGTGCAAATCTTCAATCTTTGGTTTCTTCGTTATAATTTTTTTAAATTTCTTGGGTATTATATTTTGATGATGTTTGTACGCACACAATTGCTTGGAGTTACAGCTTCAGCTTGAAATAACCGCGTCAATAAAATCTGCTCTGGCACACATCAAAAGAAGCCCAAATATACCTAGGGTAGAGTGCGTCCTTGTCGCCGTGACATTACTTTGCGGGCAGTCATCGGTCACGTGCTTTTATTTACCCTTGTCGTCAGACTTATTTGGTTTTAGTATTGGTCCTATAGTCTATTCGCTATAATACCAATTTTTATTTATATTTAAACTATACCACTCTTTAAAGGGTAGTCGAATAATTAGTAGAGGCCAAAATTATATTTCTCTTAGCGTTTGTTATTAACAAGAAAAATAAACAATTATTAATTGACAAAGAGAAATATTAATTGAAAATTAAATTTCAATTAATTTCAGCCCTGCTCTCGAAAGATAATATACAACTGTGGCAATTTCACTTGAAACTAATTTTCCTGGATAGTTCTGGAAAACGTAAAGACGGAAAACGGCGAAAAGCTTTCAATTGTTATGTGGGAATTTAATACTGATAGAGAAATTCGCGACGCGCGACTATTAACTAGCTTTTACGGGAGCTGGCAAAGCAATACGTATTTAATGATCAGGCTTTTCAAAAACATTTAATTTAAATTAAGTAAATATCAATAAAACTAGATTTGGTTAACTTTGTTGTCACAACAATTTAATTTACTCTAGATTGTTTAGATGGAAGTTGATATCGATTAGAATTGGTAAAAACATGAAATTTTGTAACTATGAGCGAAAATTTGATCTATACTGCATTGAGAAACTAACCAGAACCATAACTAATCTACTCCCTATAATATATATACAGGGTGTCCGGTAAGTAAATGGCATCGTACCCAGCGACATGCCATTTCGGCTCTAATATTTGAACTGACATGCATTGTATGATTTATTGAAATTTTAATATTTTATGTGGGCCATAAAGATTTTTAAAATCATACTACAGTAAATGTTTTACATCGTCAGGGAAGTCAGGAACGGACTTGCCACCACACTTGTTGGACCAGAATTTTGGCAGATGTCGTTTTACAGAGCTAAAAACTGATTTTTTAAATACTCTGGTCATTCCTCTTTAAAAAAGGTAATCTATATTTCTTTCGATAAAATTAGCCGTGTTCGAGGAAAATACATTTTTTATACAACACGTTTAAGCATCGACTTTCGAGATTTATTTTAATAATTAAGTTTATCAACATAACTTATCTAAACACAGTAACTAATCGAATAACAACATTACTAATAATTCGCATTAAAATAATAAAATTTGTCAGTTAAATACAGGGTGTCCGGAAAATACGTGTACAACGTTTGACGACAAACTCCTGACGTCAAGATAGGTCGATCTAAGCCGACTTAGTTCTATCCAAAATTGTCTCGTTGAGCCGGTAAAGGGCGTCAAACATTTGTAAAAATATTGGTTTCTCCTAAATTACGTGAAAACCTGCTGATCGATTTTAATGATTTTTAGTATGTAGATTAATACTATAAAATTACGTTTTCTAGTAGTATAATCACCGGCTGTAAATAAGTGGAAGTGTTATAAAAGTGATATAATACGTCAACATTTCTCCTGATTTATTATATCAACGGCGTTATAACAAATCAGATATTTTTGTCGAGTGACTGGATGTATTTGGAAGCTATTTTACCTCTTCAATATTTTTCGTTGGATGAGCTGTTTTGCCAGAAAAGTAATATTTACAATTACCTGCATACATCAATTATTAACATTAGTAATAAAATTTAAATCAAATCGCCTGTAACAATGATTTTTTTAGTGACCTTGTTGCTATGGCACTTAATAATTTGACAATTATTGACAAATTGTCACCAGTCTATGAAATTGACTAAAGTATACGATCGACATTCTTGAATTACAAGTTCATTTTACCATTAAGCTGGATTTATAAACTCGAAAAGTTGGTGAGGTTGAAGTTATGACCAAGTTTGTGAGGTTAGATATTCCGAACTCCGAGCATAAAAATTGATTATCTCGAACTCCCGGGAAGTTTTCGAATCTTACATGAGCTTTACATGATCAACATGAACGAGTGTATAAATGGAACTGAGTGTTCCCTTTAGTTTAAATTGAACTCCTATTTCCAACACCAACTGAACCTCAACCTCGCCAACTTTTCGAGTTTATAAATCCAGCTTTAAACATGGAAAATTATACGAACTTTGTGAAGGTTGACATGTTCCTGGTATACGGGTTTTGTCAAGGAAATGGGCGTGAGAGTGTTAGGGTTTACATGAAGAGATTTCCTAACCGTCGAATACCAAACCACCAAACATTTGCCAATATCGAGCGTCATCTTCGGGAAACGAGCAGCTTTGAGAAAAAATTTGAAGGCAGGGGTCGTATACAAACAACTCGAACTGTGGAAACAGAAGAGAATATTCTGAAAGGAGTTGAAGAAGAACCAAGTACCAGTACCCGTCGCTTAGAACGTGAGTTACATGTTCCTAAAACGATTGTCAATGAGGTTTTAAAAGAACATTTGTTACATTCATATCACGTGCAAAAAGTCCAGGAACTTTTACCGACTGATCCCCCCATTCGGCTTACATTTTGTCAATTTATTAGAAACAAAAGAATCCGTGATCCAAATTTTTGTAGAAAAATATTGTTTACTGACGAGGCGTGCTTTACAAGATCTGAAGTAACCAATCTGCACAACGAACATATTTATTCCGATGAAAATCCACTTGCCATTAAAGTTGCACATCATCAGCATCAATTTAAATTAAATATTTGGGCAGGTATTATTGATCGCTACCTTATTGGTCCTATTGTTATTCCAGACAGGTTAGATGGAAATATTTATTTAAATTAAGACACATTAACAATTCTTTTGGAAAATTTGCCCCTTTTACTTCGGAGGGAAATGTGGTATATGCATGATGGTACCCCGCCCCATTTTACCGTTGCCGTTCGGCACTACTTACACCATCAATATCCCAACCGATGGATTGGAAGGGGCAATGATGATGATGCACCAGTAAAATGGCCACCACGTTCTGCGGAGTTAAATATGTGTGACTTCCTTTTGTGGGGCGCTATTAAAACAGAAGTTTACTCCGGTAAACACACGCCATGATTTATTGACGCGGATTTTAAATGCAGGCAACCATTTTAATAACCCCGAGACATTAACTAGGGTCCAATATCATTTTTTAAGGAGTGTTAATAAGTGTATTCGGCAAGATGGCGGTCATTTTACACATTTGCTTAAGTAATATTTTCGTTTTACTTAGTTTCTTACAATATTTTTAATACATACTTCCAACTTTGTTGTACTTTGTTCTATTATTACTGTTAATAATTGATGTATGCAGGTAATTGTAACTATTTTTTTTCTGGCAAAATATTGAAGAGGTAAAATAGCTTCCAAATACATCCAGTCACTCGACAAAAATATCTGGGTTGTCATAACGCCGGTGCCGTTGATATAAAAAATCAGGAGAAATGTTGACGTATTATATCACTTTTATAACACTTTCACTTATTTACAGCCGGTGACTATACTACTAGAAAACGTCATTTTATAGTATTAGTCTACAAACTAAAAATCATTAAAATCGATTGGCAGGTTTTCACGTAATTTAGGAAAAACCAATATTTTCACAAATTTTTGACGCCCTTTACCGGCTAAACGAAACAATTTTGGATATAACTAAGTCGGCTTAGATCGACCTATTTTGACGTCAGGAGTCTGTCGTCAAACATTGTACACGTATTTTCCGGACACCCCGTATATAACAAACAGAATGGCATACCTATATATTAATACCTAAAATACTGGAAGGCTTCTATGCAATATTGTATAACAAAATTTTAAAATATCGTATGTTAAAACAAGATATTTATTGAGCAGGAAACAAAACCGGACCTGTCCTTTCATTTAACTATCAGCGGTCATCGGTAAACCTTGCTTTGCGCTGCGTCTTTTGGTGCAACACAGAACTCCTGTGAGTCTGCAAGCTATGAATAACTTGTCAGATTTAAAGAATGAGTATAATACGTAATCATTTTGAGGAGAAGCTTTGTCACTCCTGGGAAGGGATGATTTAGCAAACAAATTTTAAGGTAACTTAAACCTAAACTAACCCAAACTAATCTGAACTAACCCATAAAAGTTATTGCAGTTGAATACGATTTATTAAATTAGTTCCCTTGCAAGTAGATATAAACTTAGGCTTGGTGTTTTAATTAAAGTACATTTGATTTTGTTGGTCTAAATTTTTTTCTACGTATATATTTGGTAATATGAATTTCAAAGTTCTAAAATTAGTTTCGTAAGGACATCTATTACAGTGCTTATATCTATTATAGTGCTGTAATGAGATTCATTACAGTGCACTATAGCTGTTCTTTAGAGAGATGATTTATTAATAATTAAAAAATTATAAACATTAAAAACAAACTTTTTAAAATTTTTAGGCCAATGGATGTGATGGAGGTACCTATATAAATTCACCCATACCCCCCCCCCCCATGTTAACTATGAATTTCTGTTGGTGCCTTATCTGGACTGTTACATAGGGATTTTCTTTTCGGGTGAAAAGAATCATAAGTGTTTAAATAAAAGTGGAATTTTGCACAAATTTGTGCTTACTTTACCTTCAATGACAAAATGGAGTTCCACCAAGTAAAGGCCGAATCAATTCCCTTTGGGGCTCTGTATAGGCTGACCATATCTTGCTTTATTAAAATACGGACATTTTTATTTAAACATAATATAACCACAGTGGTATGTTTATTTACTTACATTAAGAATACAAAATGGTATATGGTTAAGAGAAAAATGAAATAAAACTCATTCCTTTGATGTTGAAGGCTGAGGTTCATTAGGCTGCTGCTCATCTTTCTTCATACACTGTTTGTACTTCTCTGAGTAATATCTCTTCGACCTCCTTGAGCTATGGAAAAATTAGCATTGCATACTAAACAAAGGACTTCTGCATCGAGTTTACCCTTTTTTAAAAATGAAAATTCCTGTTGCAATTCACTGTTAAACTTACACTTCCTCTTGCCCATTGTTTATCTTGCCAGTTTATACTTTATTTCATTTCTATAATACATACACGTTTAAAACATTAAAAATAAACTTTGAAAATAAACCAAACATTTTGACAGAAAAGTGAGGTTACAGTTTTTTTTTTTAGATGGTTTGAAATCGGTTGTGGATAAACACCTGGCGCCTTATTTTTAAGTTTTGTATTTTTCAGTTCAGTACCTTACGTTTTAGTTTTTATTTTACGATTTTTGGTTTCCTAGGAAAAAATACGGACACATTAGAAATACGGACAGTAGTACGGACGCCGAGTCAAAATACGTACTGTCCGTACTAAATACGGACGTATGGTCAGCCTAGCTCTGGATCTCCATTGAGGGGCACTTTAGGATTTTTTTTCTATAACAAATTAGGGTTATTTTGACCTCGTCTATACGCTCCTAAGGGTATGCCATATACTTACTCTTGTATACAAAAACTTTATTTGCAACAATATAGGAGAAATCTACAAAAACCTATTTAAATTATAACATAAAATCTTTTTTCATTCCCAAAACGACGCTATGCGCTGAAAAAGGCGTTAGAATATAATACGGTTAAATTCAGCAAGGCGAGTCTTTATCCACATCTGTCGGTCTGGAAAATCCAGAGGAAATCCTCTAAAGTTTCCCTGTAGGTATATCACATAGTCCTCTCTGGTGCACTACGGAAATTTCGAGATTTTACTCTCGCGTTATCCGCTGAAATGGGACAAGAAAATTAGTTATAAGTGAAATTGTCGTTGTTATGGCCTTAAAGATAACCGTTCGAATTAAATTTAATTCCCGTGCGCCATAGGCTGAAGAAACTTGAGTGTTAATTTAATTATTTAATTAGATATTTTATATTAACGGATACTTGTACTAATTTAATGATTCAAAAGTTATTTAACTAAACTATAAAGTTTTATTAAAAACATTTAAATATGTACTAAGTTTCGTTTTTTATTATCGAGCACTGCAGAAAAACTCTCTATCGACGGCGCGTGTACCGAGGAAGAATTTTTACGGATATGCCAAAAAATAAAAAGTAAGCACAGTAGCGGTGAGGATGAAATTCCTTCTAGTTTAATAAAAATAATTTTTCGAGCAATCACTGATGTTCTGTGTTATATAATCAATAATTCACTGCGAGAGGGCATCTTCCCTGACCAATTAAAATTAGCCTTAATTAAACCTTTATGTAAAAATAAAGGAGATGCGGATTCACTGGACAATTATAGGCCAATTAGCCTACTTCCGGGTTTCTCTGAAGTGGTGATGTGTGATCAAGTGATTCAATTTATGAGGAAAGGGGATCTTCTTTCAGATAACCAGCATGGATATCTTGAGGGAAGATCCACGCAAACGGCTGTTTTTCAGTTTATACAGGCAATTTTGAGAAATCTTGAGAACGGCAAGATGACAATGGGGATATTTCTGGATCTATCAAAGGCGTATGATTGTCTAGATCGAGGTCTGCTTTTAAAAAAAACTTAATCTGTATGGCATTAGGAGACATGCCTTAAAGTGGTTTGATTCATATTTAAGTCAAAGGACTCAAAGGGTGGTCGTAAGGAAGGGCAACATCAGCTCGAAATCAGAAATAATGCAGATTACAGTGGGTATCCCGCAGGGAAGCATACTAGGCCCAATCTTATTTATAATATTTATCAATGATTTAAATTTCGAAATCAACCGTCCTTATTGTAATATAACAACATATGCTGATGATACAAACCTATTAGCGGAAGGCGAACAAATTGATGATGCAGTAAATAATGTATAAAGTAGCTTCAAAAAATGTCACAGTTGGTTTAATATAAATAAGCTAATATTGAACAAAGAAAAAGTCAATACAGTATTGTTCCGAACAAAGCAGTCTAGAAGGGAAATACCTGATTCAGTTGTAATAGATGATAATCAATTCTCCCTACAAAAAAGTACAAAATTTCTTGGTATTCATATGGATGAATTTTTAGATTGGTCAATACACGTTGATTTTATCTTAGTAGTAAACTTAATAAAACTTGTTATTGCCTCCGTATTGTTTCATTCATTTAGCAACAGTACACTACAGAATCTATAAATTCTAAATGGTACACCTACAGATTACAGAAATAAAATAAAAACAAACATAAACATAAACAAAAAAATAACGCCGTCTAACAAACAAAACAAACGTTTTTACAATCTCCTCAGTGCTGAAAGAGTAATTTTTAATATATCACAGTTGAAAAAACTGGCGTTGTAATTATTAAGCATTACGGCCATAGTTTGTTCTATGCGTTTGTTCAAAAAATAATTGAAACTGTCTGGTCCGCCGCACCGGTACACGGAACAACACTTCAGCAAGGAGGATTGCACAATTAATCATACCGTTAAAAGGTTTATAAAGGAACAATAAGAGGGCTTTCCTACTACGGTACTGCAATGATTGTAACCCACACAAGAGTATTCTGGTTTCATAAGGAATTTCCTGACATGTAATATTAAATTTAAATAGCAGATATTTTGCGAATTTATTTTGTACCCTTTCTAGTCTATTTATGTGACATTGATAGTAAGGATTCCATATTACAGAGCAATATTCCAGGATACCGCGAACGAGACAGTTATAGAGGGCAGTTAATGCCTTAGTGTCATAAATGTGCCTTGTATGCCGTTTTATAAATCCTAGCAGCCTAAAACTTTTCAAAACAATGCTATCTATATGCAAGGTGAATGTTAAACCACTATCAAATATGACTCCCAGATCATTAACATGCGTTACTTCTTCTAAGCTAACATTATCAATGAAGTAGATCTGAGCGTGTGGGTTAGGGCATTTAAAAAATCTTAAACCTTACACCAATCTACTAAGCTATTAAGGTTGAGTTGAGTAAAACTTTAGGTCATCCGCATACAAGAGACAGTGTGTTGTTCGAAAGCAGCGCAAAACATCGTTCATGAAAAGAACAAACAAAATGGGACCCATATGCGACCCTTGAGGGACGCCAGATGTTACAGATACTTCACAAGAGACTGACCCTCATATAGTAACGCGCTGACTACGAGAGGTATGATGCAGTCCACTTCAAGTAGGTTCCTCAGACCCTGACATTAGAGAGCTTTCTCAGGAGCAGTTGATGACAAACACTATCAAAGGCCTTTGACACATCGGTGTAGACGACATCGATCTGATTTCCAGCTTCTAGTGAGGTGACTAGAAAATTGTGATACACTGCTAAATTGGTGGATGCTGAGCGTCCGCGGTAAAAACCATGTTGTTCAGCCATTATGAAATGCTTGTATGCATTGAAAAGTTCATCAGTTATTATTGATTCAAACCCCTTGGGAATGATAGAAAGTAATGAAATTGCACGATAACTCTCAATCTCGCTCCTGTCGCCAGCTTTAAAAATTGGTATTAAGTTTGAGTATTTCCAAACGCTAGGAAAGATCCCGCTGTCAAAGGACCTCTGAAACAGCTTACACAAGGACAGAGCCAAAGATTGGCTGCAGTTCCTTAATAAAATTGGGTGAATTCCATCGGGGCCACTCTTTTTGGATGTATCTAAATTATTCAGCTTGTTAAGGATCTCTTTTACAGTGGGTGAATAGTGAAACAGTGGGACGATAGCAAACTTAAGAACTCCACTGGAATTAATCTGTTGGTATCCACGTTGCTGTGTACAGAATAGCATGATTGAAAGTGCTTTGCAAAAGCATTAGCTATAAGGCTGGTATCTGTTAGTTCTTGGTTTTGAAACTTCATAACACTCGGTAAACCTGAATCCTTCTTTAGGTTATTTACAAATGTTCAAAAGTGTTTGACATTTTAAGGTATTTCAAAATATTTCAATGAAACCGCTAAATGAACGCTGTATTTTGCAAATTTTGAATCATCCGTTAGATTTAGTATTATCTTTTGGGCTGGATACAAACATTTTTGTAATACAGAAGCGTGTTTTGAGAATAACATGTCTTATTTGCAATCATGTAGGAGCGTTTTTAAATCCAAGAAAATAATAACAATTTTTGGTTTATACATTTATGAAACAGTATTATTTTTTTATAAGAACAAAAATGCATGCCATGTACAAAATCAGCATAGGTATAATACCAGAACTAATGAATTAAATTATTCTGTCCATCGTCTAACCTTATCGGAAAAGAGTCCGTACTATATGGGTGTAAGGTTTTATAATAAGCTAAGTGCTGAAATTAAAAATGCACCAACGGAAAAATTATTCAAAAGACAATTAAAAAACTTACTTGTAGACTTGAAGCCATATAGTACAAAAGATTCTTCGAAAATGGAAATAACTTAGCTATTTTGTTATTGACGTCATTTCATTTTATATGTGC
The DNA here is from genome assembly GCA_963920685.1 of Polydrusus tereticollis. NCBI lineage: Eukaryota > Metazoa > Arthropoda > Insecta > Coleoptera > Curculionidae > Polydrusus > Polydrusus tereticollis. The sequence goes on from OY987328.1 coordinate 144,468,692, forward strand.
TGTACATTTTTGTATATACGAATGTAATTTGAAATAAAGATATCTAAACTAAGCTAAAAAAAAAGTAAACCCGATGTCAGAAAAGTGGTTTCACGTTCCCAGTAATGGGTTTATTTTGGTTAAAATTTAGAACCGTTCTAGAACAGTCCGCACATGCGCACTCAGAGATCTCTGTTTTGGTTCAGTTAGAACCGATTCCGAACTGAAATTTTAGCGTTTTGGTGATATTTTGAACCGGTTCGTAACCGTTCTTGAACTATCAATGCAGCGAGCTTTTTAATAGAATCCAGTCGGGATCATTAGTTAAAGCACGCTCAGTATTTTCAGCTCATCAGCTGATTTGGTTTTGTTGAAACTAAAAATTACAGAGAGAAAGGGTTTGTTGACTAAAAATTAGAATGGGGGATAATTGTAATTGTAATTAAGTAAATTACAGTTTAGTGTACAATTTCAGCCCTACGTACATTGCAAGTTTTCTAGTCGAATTTTTTAAAATGAAATAACAAAACCAATCGCATTACTTTACGGGTAGTTATCAGTCAGGTGTTTTTGTTTACCCCAGGCGTCAGGCCTAATATGGTTTTAATATTGAAATGATAATGACTTATTTGAGTGGCAAAAAGGTAATTTTGAATTTGAAATTGGAAATATTTGGGGTTATGGCTAATTTTCCTCTTCTTTCTTTCTCAATAAACTGTTTTGGTGCTTTTTTAAATGAACCGTTCTAAAACAGTTCAAGGATTTATCTTATTGAACGTCGAGTTTTGCGCAGTTCGCGAACTTCTTAGAATAAATCCTTATTTTAGAACCAAAACAATTCAGATGTTCCCCAGATTCCAGATGAAAGAATTTTTGAACAGTGTCGTTTGAGAAACACTAGGTTCAACCACGCACGGATGGGCAGCAGCGGTTCTTCATGCATTTCTTCCATGTAGGTACTTGTGCAAGTGTAAGTAAGATCAAGTAGACAACGTCAACTGAATATTTGCTGTAAAAGAGACTTCAGCCATCTTTACAGTCAATTTAAAATTTAACTAACACGTTTCAAACATCTTATTTATTCTCGCATTGGCAAATTCTTACTGAAACACTTACTATAAACATCATTGTCTGATAGCGAAAATTCTTAAAATACGAAAAAGGTTTACATTTAAATAGTCTGTTGCAAAAAAAATTTTAAAGGTGTTCATTAAACAGGGAAAAAATCCGAGAATTTTTGGATGTGACACTCCAAAAAAGTATCTAAAAAAAATACATTTCCCACTGCTAATTCACTGACCACATTTCATCATCAAAGATAACAGCAAACATTTTTTATTCAGAATAATTTAAATACAGGACCTTTGCAGTATCGTCTGGAAATACAGTTTCAACGATTAGAAAAATCAAATCAGGGGTCCCACAAGGGTCACCCCTAGCGGCGATTCTTTATAATATTTACACAGCAGACATTCCGCACAGCAATCAGACATAACTATATCTGTTTGCGGACGATACTGCAATAACTGCTACCTCAGGAGTGCCCTGGAGAGTGGTCGAAAGTTTGCAACAGCATGTACATGTGCTGCAAAAATGGCTTGAAGTCTGGAGATTAAGGCTCAATGAGGAGAAAACGCAGGCAATTTTCTTCTCGAAGGCAAGGCTAAGACTACCAGAAACAAGGGTTAGAGTCAATAATAAACCAATTATATGGTCAAACATAGTAAAGTATCTTGGTCTTGTCTTCGATAAGAAACTTACCTGGAACGAAAACGTTGACGAAAGAGTCGCAAAGGCACAGAGACAATTGAGTGCAGTGTACCTGTTAATTTGTAAAAACAGCAATATCACAAACAAGGCAAAAATGTCAATATACAGGACAATTATCAGACCAGTACTTACAGACGGAATACCATCATGGTGTATAGCAAACAAGACAAAACTCAAAAAACTACAAATCTTACAAAACAGGACAATTAGAATCGCACTAAACGTACAAAGACACGTACCAGTTAGAATACTACATGTCGAAATGAAAATTGAAATGAACAATACATAACAAAGACAATTACGAACTACCACAGACGGACAGACGTATCAACAAATAATCTAAAAACAAATTCACACATAATATCACAGTCACAGCATACAAAATGCCTAAAGACTGGCTCCCACCCTGAATGCTAAATTATCATGAAAAATATCAAAAAACTAACATAAAAAAAACTGGGAAAGAACAACGACTTTCAAGAGAAAAAATAATGAAAAAAGAAAACAGCAATGAAAAAAGAACAAAAAAAAAAGCTTCAAAAAAGTATTCGAAAAGAAAAGTCTGCAACAAATAGAAGTAAAAGCCAAGAAAGGCTAACTGAAGAAGCCAACAGTACAGAAAGAAAAAAAAAACGAAATATCTCAAAAACGACTTACTTTAGCGAATTTTCATAAGAGTACCTTTTTTGTTTAAAAATGTTCAAAAAATTAGTTCCTTAATAAAAGAAGGAAAAAACTACACTGATAAAAAAGTTATAGCCATTCTAAACCATAAGAAGTGCATTGTGAAGCGCCCCCTAATGGCCACAGTGAAAAGGGTTCCGTGTTCGGGTTTCGCATCCCCTGGTACCAAGTTTTAAAGTAATACGTTAAAAAATGTTCATTAATTTAAAAAAATTCGATTTTTATTTTTTATCTTTACCGCCCTTGTATCTCGGAAACGGAGCAATTTCGGACTAAGGTAAGTTGCTTTAAATCGCTTTATTTTGCCCTCAGGAATATGTGCTCAGATTTTGTACAGACCTTTTAGAGACGTTGAATTATGTTGAAAATAGAGCCAAATAACTGATGACTTTGATTAGAACAAAAAAATGGAAATTACTTAGTAGAAGGTACGCGAGAAATTACATTTGGCTGTGTTCACTAAAAGAATCAAATTAATTATCAAGTAGTTCCAGCTAAATTTTAATATAAAGGTACTTATTGGTAGGGTCCTGCTGGAGCTGGCGGCTGGTTCTCTTAACAGATAGCCCCCTGTTGGCTGCTAGTAATGCCGATGACCCTCAAATAGGTCTCACAGATTGTTCATAAAAACATGAACCAAAAACCCAAGGGTATAGGATATAAGTTGACCGGAAAAGGCGAACTACCGGATAGTTGGGAAACGGCAATTTAATTAGGGCAAAACGGCAGTGTGGTACAAAGACTGATCCAATAGATGCCTTTATATTATGAAGTAAGGAAAAACCCAAAGAAGGCCAAGCTTTCCCTATGTTTTCCACAAGGGCTGAAGTTTGACCAGTCTGCAGACTATAACTTGACCGAATAACCCAGATGATAGTTTTCCGTCGAACTCAAAAACCTACAGCAAAAGTCACAGAGAATAATCAAAATTTAAGCTAACACAACCTAAAATGAACAGCGGTTTTGAGCAAGGAGGTAGATTTACAGATTTGCGGTTTTAAGACAATCCAAGTAAAATACTTAGAATATACTTGAAAGTAACAACGTTACACAATATTGTAGTTCAGTTCCTGGCCGACAACATGATTTACAACTCCCTATATTTTATTATAGCTCGTCTCCGGGCTTGCGCAATACGTCTCGAATTCAAAGTAACGTATTAGACAGAGACAATAGATATTTGGAGAGTTGTCCATTGATTTCAAAGTGGAAGTAATGACGCACTGGCAAAAACCACCGCCGATTTTATTTTTGCCTTAAAAAAATATATTAAAGTAGGTCAATAAAATATGCCATCAATATGTAACCGAAACAGGATTTTCCCGCCTCTATTGTACAATACTTGGAAAATCTGTAAGCCTCATGCACCATTTCATTAGGGTAACAGATGTTTCAAACTTTATAAATTTCAAATTCGGGATTTTACGAAAGTTCATCCTTTATTTTAAGGGATTTATTTCCGGGAATATCATAAAATATTCGCGTAAAAATTATATGGGAGGATCGAAGTTCCATTCAGTTTATCTTTTATGTTGAAATATTTAATATTTAATACTTATATTTTTTTATAAATTCGAAGTACAGGATATAATTATGAGTTACAAGATTGCTCTATCCTGGAAGAATATTAATAGGAGTCCAAAGATCCACTGAAAGGTCTTTGCTAGGTCAAAAAAGGGATCACGTGACAATGCGTGTTTGGCTTATCTTTAAGCCACAATAGCGAATAGATCCTTGGTTGTATGTATTTCTATAAACAATCATGCTTTGTCTGATGTCTAATGCGTTTTAACTTTTGTTTATCAATATAAAAAAGTGTCGATTAAAACCTAGAAAATATTTGTATGTGATTTTGGCATAGTTTTTCGTCATTTTCCCCCAGTGGTTTATAAAAGAATTGCATTTCTTTTTTGATAATTTATGAGGGTTCCTTCACAATTATACTTGAACCTAATACGTTTTTCTCAAAATCCCTTATAAACTTGACTGCATATGCATGAAAAATATCAGGTTTTTAACACTCCTGCATTATTTTTTTTTTTTTTATTTCTTGTTTTGTTACTTTAGAAAACATTTGGAAATATCAGCGTGTCTCAAAAAATAATAACCTTGACCCAATGCAACGTTATTTTTACTTTGTAGTGTAACATGAATGAAAGTTACACCATCTTCAAGAAAGAATCCTTTTACTGCATCTTTTTAAAAATTCACACGTCCTATTTTGCTCAGTAAAAAGACCTTTGATCCAGTGTTAGTATTATCGTCCATTTTTTTGTAAATTTGTTTTCTCATCAGTAAAATAAGTAATTAATAATAATTTTGGCTGATGAAATTTAGAACGGGCTGTCATCAGTCTAAAATGACCTAAAATTGTTTTTGGAAAAATTTTTGATAAAGACCTGACTAGGAATTTGAACTGTTTTGACTATTTTCAAATTTATGCTTTTCCAAGTTTATGTAAAGTAAGCATATTTTTCGAATTACCATTTCTCGATCTGTGATCTTATACCTACAGTCTCAGTCTATTATTATTTCTTGTCAGGTATAGTTGAGTTTTTTACTACAATTTATATAACGCAGGCGTTCAAACTTTCAGGCGAAGCAGGAAAGTCACATAATATTATATGTTCTGTATACCCCAGCCGCCCAGCCTCAGAGAAGTCAACCTTACACCCTAGAAGCAATCCTTAAAACAATTAATTGCGCGTGCCCCTGATATTGAAGCTATAACATTTTTAAACATCGATTTAACTGATTAGGCGCTCGTCTGAACTAAACTGAACCGAATTTTTCTTTATTTCATTCAGTTCTAATTAAAAGGAGGTTCTATTAGTTCAGTTTTAGATACTCAAGCTTATTGCTAGAACCTAAGCTTTATTATTCTCTAGCTAGAACAACTAAAGGAAGGTGCAAAGAGTAAAGAGATTCACTAGCAGTGGCGTAGCCACAGGGGGCGCAGGGGGGCGATCGCCCCCCCCCGCCCCTCTTAGCCGGGCGCCCCTTTACTAATTAAATAATAATTCTTAAAAAACAATATCGGTCTTATTTTATTTTTAGTAAAGAAGAGCGATCGGAATAAACTTAATAAAACCGGTTTTGAGAGCGTCCCATCATATTTAATTTATTTCTTTTTATATAGCGGATTTTAACTTCATTTGGGGCCAGACCCCTGTTTCCTAGGGAGCATGAAGATGGTGAATTCCTACGAAATTTGGGCGTGGTCCCAAAAATTTTTTGCCTGCGGCGCTTTACCTCCGCAATCTGCGCCCCTACGATCTAGTTCGCCCCTCCCGCTTCAAAATGCTGGCTACGCCACTGTTCACTAGGCAGGCAATATTCAAGCAATCCGACAATCTGATTGAACATTTGGTGGCTTATCGGTATTTTAAAATATTGCATGTAATTTGTTTGCCGGCACCTACTCACTAGAAATTTGTTTGCAATCGATGAGATTCCCAATCTGGTTGCTCATATATCGCCAGTATTTAAGGGTCACAGAGGCTTCTTCAGATGTGAATTATTGAGACAAAGTAATTCTTAATATAGGGTCTTAATTACTTGCTGTGACGGCTGATAGGGAAGCCCATGGTATGTAAGTGGCGCAGCCAGCATTTTGGGGTGAGGTGGGGGGGGGGGGGGAAACTATTGTGGGGTGCAGATCGCGGAGCTAAAGCGCCGCAGACAAAAATTTATTGGGACCACACCCAAATTTTGTAGGAATTCACCTTTCTTATGCTCCCTTGGTAACGGGGGTCAAACAAAGTGAAAAGCCGCTCTACGGTCTTTCATGGTAATAAACTAAATCTCTGTTTATCGACATCATAGCTATACTCCGGTACCAAAATAATTGGCAGTGACTGATTTTTACCGGGGTGTGCAAGACGTAAGGGGAACGCCAATTCCAGAGGCGTGTCATTTTAAACAATAATAATTCAAAAATATATGAAATTTTTTTTATTATTATGATTATATAAAATATAATATTATAAATTAAACTGAAAAATAAATTAGGCTTTTACATTTAGTGCTCTAATGAAGTAATTAGAGAAACTAAATTACGCAGATATAAAATCCAAAAAGAATAATAAACGGTATATGTTATTTTCATAATGTTTTTATTATACTATATAATAATAGAAACATATAATAGTGGATTAAGGGCGAAACCTAAACCTAAATTATAAATGTTTATAAATTTCCTAACTATTGTTACCTAATGAACACTAATTGATAATAATTTGACAAATTATATTCCACGCCGACATTAAAAAGTGTTATAATGACAATACGTTACCATTTCAAATTCATTATTACTATTACAGCGATTATTCACTATCTGACGATGAAAACATTTCATTACTGTCGCTACTGCGGTCATCTGCAGGATTTATAATAATAGTTTCTACCATGACTTCAACGCGTACATCCAAGTCACACATTTTTTTTTCCACGCCTTCGACATGTAATACGCACTTATGCCAATCTGCTGCTTGTACATTTCGCTATTGCCGATTTTAACAGTTCTTTAACATCTTTTAATTTGAAAGTTTTATTTTCACGCGCCACTTCGCCTCTTATATGTGCCCATATAAGCTCGATTGGATTTAGTTCACAATGGTAAGGCGGTAAACGTAATATTGTAACACCTCGTTCACGAGCCATTTGATCCACTACATATTTCGTATATTTTTTTTTGTAAAGTCTTGCAAGATCGAGCAACTGCACTTTTAGCATCTTTTCGCCAAATGCAATATTTTTTTCTTCGAGTCACTCAACAATATTTTCTTTTCGCTACGCAGAAGTTGGCAAAGCTTCCACCCGACGGCTGTGGTATGGTGAATTATCCATCACCATTACCGACCCATGTTTAATACGCAGTAAGATGGATTTAAACCAATCTTCAAACACTCCCGAGTTCATATCCTCATGATAATCACCGGTTTTACGAGATTCAAACACGTTTAACCCACCCTCAAGAATACCAGAATCACTCCCGATGTGGGTTATAATTAACCGAAGACCTTTTCCTGAAGGAGCTTTCAATCTAGTGGACAGTCCATTGATAAAGGCGTTACGTGCATCTTTAATGTTGAGATCTTGCCAAATGTAATTCACAGTATGTCCTTCATTTAACCATATCTCGTCCGTAAAGTAAATTCTTTTTCCTGCACAGTGATATATTGTTGTACCTATATCTTCTAGATACTTTCTACGCCACAATACGATTTCTTCCTTTTCCACCAAAGCGATTTCGTTCTAAGGATCGAAAATTCAATTCTCGTAGTGTACGCATTAGAACTCTTCGTGAAATTTTTTGCATATTTTCATCCCTTTCAATTTCGGCAGAAACTTTTTTTAAATTCGGAAGTTCATTTCGAACAAAAAAATGCATGCACTTTCCGACGAATGGCTAACTTTCTTTGCTGACCAATAAAAATCTTTTTCCGTCCTCTTGTTTCCTTCTGATCGGACACTAGTATTCCTATTGTCCTTGATAATTCTATAAACAGTACGGCAAGATGTCTTAGTTAATGTGGTACAAAGTTCTGCTGCATCAATAAATTATATTCCACTGTGTGTACTTAGAATTCCCTCATACACATTTTTTACCATTGTACGCTCCCCAAGTTTTAAGTGACGTCGTTTTGTAACTTGTTGGTTTCTATCACTTGAATAACTCACCTGCATTATATTGTTTGCTGTTTTGAATAACCACTAAAATAATAAAACTTAATTGCTAATATCCTTTTGATTGAAACTTGTCTACGATACTGAACGTTGGTTAGAGGCGATAAGAAAGCGTGCGAGCGCCTTTAGACACAGGTACCGTAGGGTGAAAAGGCCCTTAATGATATGCCGATTTCGGTAAATTTTATGGAAATTTCAGGGAAGTCAATTAAAACTTGGCAACATGTAATGACCTATTTATGCACAATCTTCCCAAGCGGTTTGCATTGCTTTTATTTAACTTAAAAGTGGGCGAATCAAAGTTAATTATTTTCGCCGCACACTGTTAATGGTTATATGAACAGTTTTGCCAATTATCTCGAGACCGTAGTATAGTGCATTAGTCAGCCATTTTCACAGAAATGTTTTTATACGTTTAAGGAAATATTATTATCTCGATATTCTGATTAAACGGTCGCCCCCCTGGCCCCCACCTGGCTACGCCACTGATGGCATGTCTTTAACAAGTGAAAATCATTAAACAATACCTAATGTTTTCTTTCTTAATTTTATTATGGATTTTCACCGAGTTATGGTAAGTAATTAAGCCGGCAACAGACGGTGAGCGATAATTAATATATGTAATGAAAATTGGGAAAAATATTGCGTGGATATACAGGGTGGTCGATTAGTGCGAGGTAATAAATATCAGAGAATATCTCAGTTGGTTGGTTTGTAACCTACTGAAAATACGACAACTTTTTTGTATTTTCGTTTTTTCCCTACCTTGTCAAATAAAGGGTGTAGTGGGGAAGGGTTAAACGTTGGCTTGAAAAAGATCCAATAACTTTTTTTTGAAATAACCGATTTCAAATAACTTTTTTTACTTTTAAAGAGCTTTTATGGGCGCTCCTACTAGAATAATAACATTTTGAGTTGAGTTCTTTTTCGTGTCGGTAAGTGGCGCTTTATGACAAGGTCGCAGATTTTTATGATTTTCTCCAAAATTTAAAATGTAATGGTATTTTTATTTTTCGCATCAAATTAATTTGCAGCAATATGTCAGGTTGCCGAGCAATGAAAACCATTTAGTTTTTAGCTGGAGAGGGCTTTATCGCGATAAAAAATGATGCACCTTTTTTTTATCGATGTCAAAGTGTTAAAAATGCAAATGTCAAATGGACATTTTATTGTAGGAGTGAATTTATCATTTTAAATATTTGAAGTTATTCCTTTTAGACATTTTTCTTGCTATTCTAAAATTCGTTTTTGTTTTTTTCCCGTCCCATTTCTATTTCCAAATCTGTCCATTTCTCTTTGTTTGTTAAAATGCATTTCATTATAAAAGAATGTAGGTACTAGCAAAAATTAACTGAACTAATTACGTTATTCTTTGGTATTACCAACCCATAACTCGTACTTTTCTTAAGTGATTAAAGCATAAATAATTTATAACATTGTTTTTTCATATAAAAATAATCTTTATTTACAAAAATTACACCTAAGTGGTCTCCGATCTAATTTGCACTGTCATGTCCGTCCAATTTTTTCGGTTAGCGGCAGTTCTTCGTGAAAAGTCTTCGGTAGTCTGTCCATTTTGTCTTTGGACGGTAAGCAAATGTTGAATCTTGAGCAGACCCCCCAGACTATTAGCAGAGCTCCTAGGGTAGCGAAAAATAGAGAGGCATATTGCAGGAACTCTGGAAAACTCTGGATGAGGCGTAGATTCTCTGCCAGGTCATCGCTTAGTTCGACGTGCTGTGAGAAGTAGAACATTGGGACGTATACTTTTGGAACTCCTTGATATAACCTGCAAATTGGGGAATATTTTGATTATTTATTTACTGCAATTATGGTTCATATAGGTACCTGATTTAGAATATTTTCACTAGCGCGGCCTCCAGAAAATTTATTCATATATAAACGAGGCATTATTAACATCAAATACAGGGTGGTACTTAATGATAGGCCAATAGGCCGTAATTCCAAGGGTGTATTCCTGAACCAAATCAATAAATGATTTATTTTATCAATTTTTTGACATGCAATGGCTTTTATCCTTTTTCTCGAAAACGAAGTAAGATGCGAAAAAATATCAAGAGACAAAAAAGTTGTACTTTTAGCTGCTTAACCCGAAATCAATATAAAATTTTTAAACAAGTCAGTGGCGTACAATCTTCTTGTTAATATTATCCGTGAAATTGCCCTCCGGGACGCCACTGGAACTAGTTATCTTCTAGTTAGTGCTAACTTAGCGTCTTATTACAACGGACAACACTGCCAAATTTCACCAAAATCGGCAAAAGGATCTTTGAGATACTAATAAAAAAACGATTTTTTTTTTAAACTTTTAGATCCTGTATCTTGACAACCAGACTTTTTAGGACATGTTTAAACGAACTTTTCTACTTGAATTTGATTCAGGAATGCGTCTTTGGAATTACGGCCTATTATTAAGTAACATCCTGTATATTTATTAACTTGTCGAGCATATTATTCTATTATTAAAAAGAGAAATAAAATAAAAATCACAGTAAAACTAAAACATAATAAGTAAAAGTTCCCAACAAGAAAACACGTTGTTGAGTCCAATACCATGTTAGCGTATCAGTGTATGCGTTTCCTGTATGATTTTTTTAATTAAATGAAAAATATACTTGATATTTCTGTATGAGTTTCGTGTATGATTTTCTTAATTAAATGAAAAATATACTTTATATTTCTTTTTTTTTTGGTTAAAAGAGAATTTCGAGAGTGTTTGATGTGATGTCTTTCCTGATCTTCTTGTGCAACAACAGGAACATCTATAAAAATAAGAGTATGCAGTCTATTTTTTAAAGGATAGCATTTTATCCATTTTTTTTTACTGCCTCTTGCCAATATGTTATATTATTATTTTATTAATATTCAGTTTTTAGCTTTTTTTGACCATTTTATACAAAAGAATAGATATTTACGTTATAAGTCCGGTAAATCAACTTTTACAGTATGAGTGAAATATTTCGAGACGAGGCGACGAAGGAGTCGAGTCTGGAATTTTGAAACGAATACTGTAAAGGATTTGCCGGACGAATGACGTACAATATTTTATTTCATACTGTTCTCTTGAAAATTATAATTATATTTTGAAATTATATGAAGTTTTATTCTGCGTCGTATATTTGAAAAGTGCTTATATTTACTGGTGGAAACATTGTGTGTTTGACATTGATTGAACTAAAACTTACAAATTTCAGTCCGGTAAAGAAATTTTACAGGACTAGTCCGGTAAAAAAATTTTACCGGACTTATTGCTGTAAAACCTTATTTTCTGGACTAAATTCAAATATATAAAGGTGTGTTTTACAATACAGTATGAAATAATAGATATTTACGTTATAAGTCCGGTAAATCAACTTTTACAGTATGAGTGAAATATTTCGAGACGAGGCGACGAAGGAGTCGAGTCTGGAATTTTGAAACGAATACTGTAAAGGATTTGCCGGACGAATGACGTACAATATTTTATTTCATACTGTTCTGTTGAAAATTATAATTATGTTTTGAAAGTATAATGAAGTTTTATTCTGCGTCGTATATTTGAAAACTGCTTATATTTACTGGTGGAAACATTGTGTGTTTGACATTGATTAAACTAAAACTTACAAATTTCAGTCCGGTAAAGAAATTTACAGGACTAGTCCGGTAAAAAAATTTTACCGGACTTATTGCTGTAAAAGCTTATTTTCTGGACTAAATTCAAATATGTAAAGGTGTGTTTTACAATACAGTTTTTCGTAGTGTAAAATTTGTATTCTATTGACGTGTTGCAAAAGTATCTATTTTGATGGTATAGTTTCTCCAAAATTGTATTTTACGCTATCAATCAACTATACTCTATCTTTAAAACCGCCTTCTTGATGGGCGTGCAAGATTTTTCGACATGTTTAGATTTAAATAGGTCTAAGTTTTTAAATTTGTGCAGAAACGGTACAATTACATTAAATTCAAGTTTTGTCTTAAAATATGAATTTCTTAAATTGAATTATTTTAAGAATAAAATTATGTTGACCGTACCATTTACTTGGACTTCTAAAAAGCAAATAGAGTGTACTTATTCCGTTATTGCTCTAATCCTTTTATTACTTATTTTATAGACCTGGTACTGCCTGTTTTCTAATTATGTGCTTATTCTGCCTTTATGGGTGCCTTTATCAGAACAATATACCTATTTATATCTATACAATTATCTACACTGGTTCTTTGTTTCTCAGTTAAACTGGCTAGAGTGTGAAGTGTCAGTGTTTTTTTAATTAGGTATGGAATCACATTCTGAATCGTTTATTCAGTATAATTTTTAAGATACCTTACATATACTTTAAACAAATGATTGATTTAAAATATACATTATATAATTTTAAGTATAACTACAATGCTTAAATTATCTCTTTACGTTAGTTCTAGATAACTTACCCAAATCCACTAATTGGTTGTAGTAACATGTTTAACTGCATGTAAGCACCAATGTCCATAATTATTCCGGATTTCTAAAACAAAATAATTATATATCTATATACAAAGTGGCAAAAAAGTCACACATAATGCCTGTAACTTTTACCTCGTATACGGAAAAGTGACCTTTATGACAGTTGTTCAGTAAATTATTCCTCACATTACTACCTGCATGAATTTTTTCTTTCATTTCTGGTTTAGTTGCCATAGAGACTAACTTACAACACCGTGCATATGATTGCATATTTGGATTTTACTGGGAAAACTCTGAGTTTTTTGTATTTAAAATTTTCACCTATCTGCAAGCGTTTTTGAGATAATGACAGCTCAAAAATGAAAACTTCCTAATTGTAATTATTCCTACCTATTACCCATAAGTTGAGTCGAGGTGTTTTCATGACAGCGACCTAAGAGTCGTGGCGCAGCCAGCATTTTGGGGCGGAGGGGGCGAACTATCAGAGGGACGCATATCGTGGAGCTTAAGCTCCGCATAGAAAAAATTTTTGGGACCACGCCCAATTTTCGTAGGAATTCACCTTTATGCTCCCTAGGAAACAGGGGTCTGGCCCCAAAAAAAGTTAAAATTCGTAATATATAAAAAAAAAAATTTAATGTAATGGGACGCTCTCAAATCCCGTTTTATTAAGTTTATTTTCATCCCTCTTCTTTACTAAAAATAAAATAAGACCGATCTTGTTTTTTTAAGAATTAATTTTAAGTAATAAAGGGGCGCCAGGCCAAGGGGGGCTACGCCACTGCCTAAAAGGTGTCAATTTTGAGTTTCTGTTTAATTTTCTGTTGTCTGATTTCTAATTTGTTTACACTATGGTTCATCTGAATGAGAAACAACGAGTTGAACTTTTAATAATGAACGGTCACGGAAACATGAAGAGATCGCAAGATCAGGTTTGTTAACTTTTCAATGAATAATATTCAAATAGGCCTTCAATAAATCAGTCAACGGTGTGTCGAGTGGTAAAGAAATTTCGAGAAACAGGCAGTGTTGGGGAAGCCGCTAGATCAGGTCGACCTAAAACAGCAACCGGGGGAGATAAAGCTTTGAATATCATGCTCTCAATACATTAAAATCCAACACAATCATCCAGGCTAATGGCAATGGATTTTAATGTATCTCATCAGTCAGTGAAAAATTTGTTTAAGTAGGAGAAGTTTCATCCCTACAAGATAAAGTTGGTGCACAAGTTAAACGAGGACGACTTTGATAGAAGAGCTGAATTTTGTAAGCTGATGATAGAAAGATGCAATAACGATAATAACTCGCAACAAACATCAATTTCTCGGATGAAGCTACTTTCCATTCAAATGACATTGTTAATAGACACAATTATCGTTATTGGTCTGCTGAGAATACCCACTGGTTCCAGGAAGGTCATACTTAGAGGCCCGAAAAAGTTAATGTATGGGCGGGCATAGTTCGTAGACATATTGTGGGACCTTTTTGCATAGATGATAATTTGAATGGCGAAAAATATCTGGACCTTCTCAGGAATTACATAATTCCTTCTTGCAGAGTGGTTTTATCGGATGTAAATAATGGCATAAACGAACAGGTATGGTTCCAGCGAGGGGAAGCACCTGCGCATTATGCTGCAAATGTTAGACAATACATAAGCGAACAATTTCCAGGACGTTCGATAGGCAGAAGAGGTGCTATTGACTGGCCAGCGCAATCTCCGGACTTAGCCCCGCTCGACTTCTTTTTGTGGGGACCCTTAAAGAACAAAGTCTACGTTAACCGTCCAAATGACTTAGAATGTTTAAAAGCCAGAATTAGTGCTGAAATTTGGGCCATTCCAGAGGACTTCCTTTTAAACGTTGTATAGACGGGTTCAGGGATCGAGTGGCGCTATGCTTAGCAGAAAATGGTGATCATTTTGAACACCTGATCCACTGAAAAGTTTCACTTGCTTATTTTCCGATCTTAAGTTGTTCAATTTTCTGGACTATTTATTTTGTTATTATAAAGTTTTTTGCAATTTTAAATTAATAAAAATTTAAAATACAAAAAATTCAGAGTTTTCCTAGTAGAATCCAAATATGCAATCATAATATGCAGGGTGTTCCATTTAAAAGTAAGTTAGTCTCTATGGCAACCAAACGAGAAATGACAGAAAAAATGCATGCAGGTAGAAATGTGAGGAATAATTTACTGAACAACTTTCATAAAGGCCACTTTTTCGTATACGAAGTAATTCAAAAGTTACAGGCATTATGCGCGACTTTTTTGCCACTCTGTACATGCGTTGTTTTATAAACGCCATTTTATTTTTGGTAAAATGATTCTTACTTTAAAAGTATATGCCAAGTTTAATTCCAAAATTTTAAAACGGTACGTAACCTATTTTCTCCCTGAAAATTCTGATCAAAAATATATAAGCGTAACACAGCACAACACGCTTCAAGATTATGACTACATTTTTCATGTTGGGCCTTATCTATACGCTGACAAATTCCGTATTTTATGTCTCTCTGTTTACTTTACAATTTAATCCCGATGTTTAAATCAAGAGCCATATGGTAGGATTCGCCAAATATTTTTAAAAAGTCCTTTAAAAGAGAATCGTTTTCTTCTTTAAACAGAGAAAATGTTTATTTGTTTTATTGTTATGGACATAACTATAACATTTATTTGATCCTTTTTTTTCCTTTAACAAAACATGATATTTTATAAGGAGGCGATCCTAATCTTAATCTTGAAAGGATACCATCATATTTACGGCCGTGCCCTTTTACGATCCTTATAAATCCAATTTAATTTTTTATGAGCGTCAGATTTTGAGATACATTTTATTTTAGAAAAATTGAGCGTCTCATCGCTTTAAAGTAATAAATGTGTATTTAATAAATAAAAAAGGATAAAGACAATAAAATTGTAAATTTAATAGCACAGGAAATAAAATATCACAATGAGATTGGGTTGATCGTATAAACGTGAATTTTTATTTTTCTTTACTTGTCGAGCATATTATAGCTATTTCTTGGGCGTAAAGTACTACACCTTTTTAACGACTATTGTGCAGGGTCCAACAAATATATCACTCCACATTTATACAGTAATTATACAGGGTTTTCATTTCAAAACAAACCACCTTAAAATTTCTTGGCTTTGAGGAAATAATTGATAAAAAAAATTTAAATAGTGACCATTCACCTTTACACTCCCAGCCAACCTCACTGTGAAATGTCAAATGGCACCACCTATCTTTCCAAGAGATTGTTAAGTTTCCTATTCAACCGTGGTAATAAATGTAAAATCGGGTAATCGGCTTGCGAGTTACATTTTAAACAATTAAAATTGATTTAACGTAACTGTCTTTCCATTGTCACAGTGTTAAATATTAAATTTCCAAAAATGCTAAATATCAGTGCAATATTTTTGAATAAAAACGATTCCTATTCCTAATTCCATCAAGATTTTTTAAATTCCAATTCAAAATATGCTTTATTGTCCAAAGATGAACCTTTTTGACAAAGCAGTACAGTACATTAATAATTATACTAGATGAATATTACACAAGCAATAAGCATTCATAAAAATACAAAATATCTAAGATACAAAGAAAGAATTATATGTTTATTTGACAGTAACAAAGACAAATTAAATTTTTGCTAACGAGACAACAACAGTACAGCAATCCATTCTCAAATTAAATGAATACGTCCTCAAAATACTCGTCCACAGAGTAATACGCCTTTATGACTAACAGAGACCTTACTTGATTTGTTAATCGTCTGTCACTTTTAGATTTTCTTATGTGCAAAGAGAGATGATTAAATATCTTTTTACTATTATAAACTATGAAGTTCTTAGTTAGATTAGAAGTAGGAATGGGTAAGTTTTATATAAAGTAGGAAGAGAAGCGGTCCAAGCACAGATCCTTGAGACACTCCATGTTGAATCTCCATCCATGTGCCCATGCTGGGTATGTTCATAATATGTTCTTGTAGGTTTTGTGTTACTTCTTCTTGGCCCTTGTCTGTATCGTCCGCGTACAGGGCAAAGTTTTGTGTTGTGGTGGCATGGGTAGGCTGGGTAGTTTATGAATAATATGTTGAACAAGAGTGGCAACATTGGTGAACCTTGTGGCACTTGTGCTGTTATTTTCCTTGTCGTTAATTTTTCTTCTTCTGTTTTTGTCTGGAATGTTCTGTCCTTTAAAAATAAGATTACTGTTTTTGTTAGGGTTGATGGAAATCTTAGTACCTACTACGTTTTTAAGGTTTGTTTACAAAATATTTATTTGAATGGCATTTGCACCTTTGACTCCATCATTTTTAGGTAGTTTGAGATTCGAAAACGTAATAAAACTGGATATATCTTAGCTGTTAGAATAGAAATATTCTGCTTTGCTGACTGAGCACAAGGGTTGAAGAAAATCTTACCATCATCAAAAATATTTAAGGTTTTTAACAAACGCAATAATTGTAGATAAGGGATAATGAAAATGCGCGACTTTTTCTGGAATTCCCCCAGAAAATCAATTTTTGGGTAGGCGTTCTTGGATATGAAGTTATTCGGCAAGTCTTTATACAAAAGAAAATTTAACTGCTCAAACAAAATCTTTGGAAAATCAAGTGAATGAAAATGACTCCCTGGAACTATATGAAAAAAAACTTGCATTTTTAGCAAGATGGAGCTCCTCTTCTCTATGCATTAGTAGTTAGAGAGTAGTTTAATCAAAAATGGTTTTTGGCAGATGCAACACGTGTCCAGCAAAATCTCCCGATCCCGATTTGACTTACCTTGATTTTATCCTTTTGGGCCTCAATAATAGAATACAAATAGAATAACACTTGGAATGCAGACCAATTATCAGCCAAGCCTTCCTCTCAATCAAAACATCAATGAAAATTGACGTGTTTTCTAGTCAAATCTTATTTCTCCCAAAATCAAAAGGCATTTAAGGGGGGGGGGGGTCGTTTTAAATGAAAACCCTGCATATCTTTTTATATTTTTCAAAGAAACTTAGTCTTAAGGAAAAAATAAAGACAATGTTTTTTTTTAATTTAACGATATTACCGTAAAATAATATAATAATATTTTTCTACGCTTTTTAAATAATACAGGCCAAACAAAATTCAATTTTGTACAAGCAATGTTATTAATTATCCACACCTTTATTATGTCAATGATACGGCAGTATCATATTTCGAATGAATATTCAACAATGATTTTAATGCTCCTTGTTGAACATTCTTTCGGATTGTGATTCTATGGTAGCAAATAAATCTTTCTTTGGTGATAGAAATCGGAACTTTTGTGATTAACGGTTAACCCCCATTTTGGCCACCTAGTGAAGAATCCTTAAATATGGCCCGCTATATACTAAAATTCTGTATAATAGTCCTGGTTAGTCGGTTAGTCAAAATACTTGTAATATTGTGTGTCCGAAAAATCTTTATGTGCAAATATATCAGCTATTAGTAAAGATAAAGTTATCAAATTTTACGTGTATTTTATTTGTCAACGAATCTACTTTTTCTTGTAAATGAACTTTTGAGGGGGTGAAGTGTGCATTTTTAAAGGACTAATTAAGAGAAACACGCATCTGCATCCTAATTCATTTTGAAAAGGTAAGGTTGTAAAAACCAAAAATCTTAAAAGAAATTAAGTACCTTTAATCTCCTTGTTGTTCAAAATGACTACCATTAACTTATTGGTAGTAATTAAGTTGATTTTCGTGGATAAAAGAAACAATATAATCTCATTTTAGTAAAAATTGTAAATTCTTATTATCCTGTATCGAATTTTTGTGTTATTGTGATTTTATGAGCAAGGAAGCAATAATAAAACCCAAGCTCGATCTACCGACGGCGACGTTTCGAAAAGTATATTTTCTTTCTCGAGCCTATGAAATTATGGGACTATATGGGAATTATATGGGGCCATTACGAATTTTGTAGTCTCAAAACGCATGCCCTAAGAACAATAATTCAACGTTAAAAAATAGAAAAGCTGTACTACAAATAGATGTTCTTACAATTATGCAAAAAATTATTGTGGTTATTAAATAAGTAAAAAACAAAGATTCAAAAATTCAATAGATGAACAACTAATTTTAACGCAATTTAAAAGATCTTGAATTATTGTAAGCTTATATGTTGTAACCTCATGCCTTATACACTATAATATCAACAATATCAAGTGGCATCTGACAAAATATCTTGATAAATATCCATCTGGAAAGAACAGAAGGCTAGCGACAACCCAACCAGGGTTAAAGATTATTGTTGTCGTGTATATCTTCTTTAAGATATTGAGATATTTGCCAATACACTAAAGACCTGGCGTGTTGTGTTGTGTTTCTTTTAAATCTTTACTTCTTATACACTGACAGTTTTTCAATAAACTCAACTTCAAAATGAAATCTAATGTAGCCATTCTAACAAATAAATAATAACTACAAAGGGTATATTATCTGAAGTGATTTGTCAGCCGGTATTTTCAAAATGAGAAGCTATATATTACACGAACAAATTCCTTTTCTTGCGTCGACAAATAAATGTAAAAAATTCCGCCATCAGTAGCGACACCATATCTTTTACGACAAATGCATTACGTTTACTCTGCTGTCAACACGGAGTGTGTATTTTTTTTATTACAAAGAAATTGATGCTACTGCTAATGGACAATGCCGGTGTTCGTATTGTAAAATATTCTCTGTAGTTTCATATATCACACGTATGAAAGGGTTCATAACTATAAACAGTAACGCCACTGACATTTTTAATTTTGTGAGTATTTTTTGTAATTCTCAATTAATACCTGACATAACATGCACCTTAGATTTTTTTTTATTTATAGCGTATTTTAGTAAAATATTAAAATGGTTCTTACCGGTTCAATCACAACAAAGAACTCATGTTTACTCTTATTGGGCCTCATCCCTTCTATTCGATCGGTATAATAAGAATCGGCGGCGTAAAAGTGAGGAAACGACAAAAACGTCGGGGAATCCTTTCTGCACGTCGAGACGTCCAGGACTCCGGAGGGAATACATTCGTCCTTACAAAAACATTTGTATTCGGGACGCTTGGTTCCTGTAATTTATTCTTATTAGCATAAAAAATGCTTGTATAGTTTATTTCCCTGAAGTGTAAGCCAAAAAACCTCCGAGACTTTTTATATGTATAGCATGCTGCTTCTTTGCGTTGAAAAAATATTATAGGTGACATACATTAATTTTAAAATACCAAAATTGTATTTTTTTTTTGTATTTGAATGGGATACTATTAAAAACAAAAGAGCGTAAGGGAAAGTCAAGTGCAATAAAAAAAAGCCTGCAAATATTTACTGGATATTATAAATTAATTAGTCATATGACACTTTGCAAGAATTATTTTTAACATTGACAATTGAAACGTTGTTGTCCAGGTCAGGTTAGAAACTTGCAGTTCTGAAAGTAATTGGTTTTTCATTCAATTACACATTTCATATCAGCAACATTTTCTATTAACTCTGGTCACGAGTTATCTTATATTACAAAAATGGAAACATTTCTGTTCGTGTCATTTAACTCTTGATCTATTATTTTAAAAGTTGTCAGGCATTTTATGACGCTTATCTCAAAAGACTTGGAAAAGCGGTTAAATCTAGAATCGAAGGGGTTTCATTGTATGAGCCGGAAACCCCAGACCCCAACATTGATTTCTAGACCCGCCAAAAGCAATTCACAAATGTTAATTCTTGTCGATATTGTGTGGACTTTCTTTACTGCAGGCGACTATAGATTTGTTACCTCTCTTTTGTCTGCACCATTTACATTTACATTACAATATGCCTCCGGACTTAGTTAAAACTTTTTCGATTTTGCTTTATTTCTGCTAGTAAAATAAATGCGATTGCGTCAGACATCCAGAATGTCCAGAAAATGCAAAATTATAAAAATTGCATGTCTAACTCCACAAAATAAACAAGTTTTCAGAATAAAATAAAGAATTTAAATCTAAAATTTTATACTGGTCAAATTAATAAATAAGAATTGGTACAACTGATTTCTAACGTCTTGTAAAGCATGGGACAGCGACTGATTTTATAGGTCTAATGTATATTACAGTTTAGCAGTGCCCATTTGGAAAGTGTTGGTGAAAATCTACAATAACTCTAAAGTATGATGTCATATAACTATGGAACACATGTTTTTGCCAAAGTATACCAAATCATATTTTTTCAAATGTGCTTTGTCGGAAGTGGAGGTCAAAATAACCTTAATCTGTCATAAAAATAATTCCTAAACTGCCCCTTAACGAA
The DNA here is from genome assembly GCA_963920685.1 of Polydrusus tereticollis. NCBI lineage: Eukaryota > Metazoa > Arthropoda > Insecta > Coleoptera > Curculionidae > Polydrusus > Polydrusus tereticollis. Next base: position 144,489,555 of record OY987328.1, read on the forward strand.
GATACAGAGCCCCAAAGGGGTATACCCAGCGACTTACCTTTTCGACTCTAACTTTTGAATAAATCTGATTGATTGAGAACATAAGACTTAAATAATGGAGAATTGTTCCTGTAGTGAATATGCTGACATGTATCTAATTTATAAGCACTCGGCTATTGTGTTGAGGCGAGAAAAATTTATTCTGATACATTTCCAAAACGACGTTCACCGCACCAAAGATATTTTGAACGGATTGATCGTAAGTAAAGAGACACAGGTAAAAGGTAGCTAATCTTTTGCTAATTCATTTTAGGAAGTTTTTTTGCTGCATCGTGGTGGAGAAGAACCTCCAAGGAGAGCAAGGAACCCTTAGCTAGGGGAGGAATTTCCGGAAGAGATTAAGAGTAATTACTTTTCATAATGTGCATATCTGGCAAAATTCACATAAAATATTTAAGGAAATCTAAATACCTATCAATATACAGGGTGTTCAATTTAAAATAAGAAAGTTGATGCCTGGACGGGGAAAACGAAACACCCTGTATATGTATATAAAAAATGAACAGATAAAAATTTTACGTCAATGCAAGGAATGTATGTATTTAACTTTTTTCTTTAACTCTTAAGGCAAAGCTGTAATATCAAATTAAAATGTGGACACGATAAGTGGATCACACGATACAGGGCCATTAATTTTAAGTGTCTCTCTCACCCGATTGGCGGATTTCCTGCTGTCTATAATAAAAAATAAATTACACTTTCCTCTATGATTTTCCGCAAGGAAGCCAAATTTAATGTCAAAAAATATATAGGTTCCATATACGAAAATTTGCTAAAGTAAACAAGAAGAAGCAAATCTTTCACATTTTTAATATTTTAGCGTTTAATTGCCTTCCGAAATGTCAACCCTTTCAGTGGTTCCTTTATGCGGCACACATCGATTTGGAAATGTATCAGAATAATTTTTTTTTGCATCCACCCAATTGCCAAGTGCTTGTCCATAAGTTAGATGCATGTGAGCATTAATGTAATAATAACAAATTTTAAATATTTTAATGCGAATTATTAGTTATGTTGTTATTCGATTAGTTACTGTATTTAAATAAATTATGTTAATAAACTTGATTATTAAATAAATTTCGAAATTCACTTAAATTATATATTATGTCGGTTCAAAACTTATAGCCAAGAAGGTAAGTTGCTGGGTACCCCCTTGAGGCTCTGTGTCACCGTTAGGGGCACTTTAGGATTTTTTGTTATACAGAGTGTGTAAAAAGTCCCGGACCGGTCAACTATTTAGAAAATGGCGCAGAATATAAAAAAACTTCCGGTATAAAAGTTGTGGGCCTTAAAAACATTTCTAAAACTAGGACACCTGTAATTATACAGGGTGTCTCAAGCAGTCATGGTAAACAAAACTTTGGTTTATTTAAATAGAATGACCCCTTTTTAATCACGTTTTCTGATTCCTCTTCTAAACATTCTAAACAACAATTATGAAACATGCCATATGGCTAAACCGATTAAATAATTTGAGTTAAAGGACATAAATACAACAGGTAGGATATTACCTGAGTTTTGCTTTTTACAAGCGTTAAAACTGTAAAAAAACATAAAAACTGTACTAAATATACCCACGCAAGTTTTGTCAAAATTTAATAACAATTAAATTAAATACAAGCAGTAAAATTAACAACAAATTTACAAGAACAAAAATAAATTTAAGTAAGTCGTTATTTAATTAAATGTTGAAAATGTCCCCCTCCCACAGTTTGACAATGCGCTAGGTTATAATAAAATTTGTCGATGACGTTTTGTAACATTTCTTAGTTAATAGATTCACATTCTTCAATAATTCATCTTCTCAATTCGTTCAGATCTGCAGGTTTTGTCACATACACTTTATTTTTTAGTTGACCCCAGAGAAAAATCAAGGGGCGTTAAGTCTGGCGACCTAGCGGGCCATTCTATGGGGCCGCTTCGCCCTATCCAGCGGTTAGGAAAATTATTATTTAAGTAAACTCTTACAGCTCGCTCAAAATGAGGAGAGCTCCGTCCTGCTGAAACAACGTATGTCGTAATAGTCCCACTAATCTATTGCCAATAATATCGGCCCACACATTTACTTTCTGGAGGTGTTGAGTGTGTGTTTCTCTCAATCAATGTGGGTTCTGATCAGCCCAGTAACGACAATCATGTCGATTGACATTCCTGTTTAACATAAATGTTGCCTCATCCAAAAAAAACTATTTGATTAAAAAAATTGTTATTCTCTTCATGTTTTTGCATCATTACTTCCCAAAATTCCATTCCACGTTCGAAATCGTATTCTGATAATTCCTGGTTAAGTTATTTTATAGGGGTAAAAATTACTGTTTTTTAAAATAATTTCAACTGATTTAAACATACATCAACTTGGGTAGCTAGTTGCCGATTTTGGTCTTCCGGAACGAATTTTATCTGTGCAACACCCGGTTTCCTCGAACCTTTGAACTGTTCTCACAACTGTAGATTTTGATACAGGCTGTCGGTTTGGCAAAGTTATATTGAAAAAAGCTTTGTTTCGGTAAATGATCTTTGTCGGTCTCCAAAACCTTTGATCATTAGTAAAGTTATACGTTCCCTTTTGTTGAGAGACATTTTCAGGAATTAATATGACAGTGATGCAAAACATTCTGGTACTAGTTTAAAGAAATAGTCCATTCTCGAAGTGGAGTTGAAATATAGGGAAAAGGGGAAAGAAAGTCAAAAAGTCTTTCTCCACTAATTTAATAGTGAGCTATCAAAGGCTCAATTTTAAAATTAAAACGTCTCTACATGTTTCGAAGGTAGTAACCTTTATCTTCAGGAGACAAAGTAGTGCTGCAGTTATTATTAGCAGTAGAGAGAAAACTGTTGGTGGAAAGTGACGCTAATGGAGCTTTTTTTAAAAACTATTTTGACAAGATATTAAAAAATTGAATGCAATCAACATACTGAAATTGTAAAATAACATTTCATTTTTCATTTTAATTCAAAATTTTTGTGAATACTCTGTCAATTTGTGGTCGAATTTAAAAAGGGAAGATATTCGTCATTTGATAGTCATAAGTTAGGATATATAAAAAGAATCTTTTGGACATTCTAGGTCATTTTATAAAACTTTTTTTATTTTATTTTGTAGAAGAAAAGATAAAGATTTTTGTTAGCGTTTTTATGAGAAATTATAATGTTGAAATTTCATTTGTAAATTTAATTATTGGAGACCTAAGGTCCCGTCAACTTGTGTTATGTTCGTTCCATTATGTAGGGAAAATAATATAATTAGATTTAAAATAAAATTAGTAAAAAACACACAGATCTTATATTTTATATACCCTCAAAGACTAAATAGGGAGACGGACACAGTTAAAATGAAATTTAATATATAAAAAAAAAAATTTTTGAATTAAATATAACATTTCATTTTTCATTTACAATTTCAGTATGCTGATTGCATTCAATTTTTTCGAGAATTTTTTAATATCTTGTCAACATATTTTTTAAAAAAAGCTCCATCAGCGTCACTTTCCACCAACAGTTTTCTCTTTACTGCTAATAATAACTGCAGCACTACTTTTGTCTCCTGAAGATGAAGGTTACTACCTTCGAAACATGTAGAGACGTTTTAATTTTAAAATTGAGCCTTTGATAGCTCACTATTAAATTAGTGGAGAAAGACTTTTTGACTTTCTTTCCCCTTTCCCCTATTCTGGTACTAGTTTGTAAAAATGCAAAATGTAGGTAATATCTTACCTGTTGTATTTATGTCCTTTAACTCAAATTATTTCTTAAACTAATGGGTTTAGCCATGTGACATGTTTCATAGTTGTTGTTTAAAATGTTTAGAGGAATCAGAAAACATGCAGATTAAAAAGGGGTCATTCCATTCAAATAAACCAAAGTTTTGTTTACCATGACTGTTTGAGGCACCCTGTATAATTACAGGTGTCCTAGTTTTGTAGATTTTTTTTAAGGCCTACAACTTTTATACCGGAAGTTATTTTTTATATTGTGCGCCATTTTCTAAATAATAGACCGGTCCGGGACTTTTTACACACTGCGTATGACAAATTAGGGTTATTTTGGCCTCTACTATACGCTCTCTATAGTATGTCATATACTTATCGGACACCCTGTATAGCCCAAATTTCGAATTTAATATAATAATTACACTAAACTTACAAATTTCCAAAAGATTGGTTGTCTATGCCCCCTACATTTATTTTACTAACAAAAATGTTTACTTTTACGAGAAATTAAAAACAAAAACGTTTTAAGTAAATGCGCGGGCATTCTAAAATATTATGAATTGCGCAATTATTAAAAAACGATTTGTTGATTTTTGAATTATACACCGTTATTTTAAAATACTTAAAGTAAGAAAAAAAAATGTGCCCGACTTCTCTTCTAATTTTTTTGAAGTGATTATGATGCTCTGCAAGCAATGACTGTGTGAAGAAAGCGTTGGTCTTTAGTCTGTGGAGATTATGGTTATACTGCATCATACTTGTCCTGCTAATATAGTGTTTTAAAGTATTTCCATCAACTCACCATTGTCAAAAATATTGTCAGCCGTAAACCTATATCCCAAAACTCCTTTTATAACTTCCTCCCTGACGAATTCCAACTCTGCATACTTGCAAAGCTCCGACGAGTAAAAAACCAACGTCGTTTTTTTTATGTTCAGAGGATAAAATTCAGAGGCGGAGCCTCTAATCTCATTACATTGGCCATCGTAGAAGTTTGTGTAGTTTTTATTGTTCCAACTTAATTGTCTTCCAAAATTTCTGTCGTTCTTCGTGTACATACTAAAAACACCATCTGTACTTATAGTTCCATTCCTCTAAAATGTGTGGTTTATTGTTAAAAAAATGGTAGGTATGCACTTAATCTATACAGGGTCCATCACTTAAATTCCTGAGGTCTGTATTATCTTTAATATTTGACTGGCAAATTTGTGCGGCATACTAAATTCTAGAGTTTACTGATTTCTGTGCCAGTGCCCCAAAAAATTATTTTTAAAATACATTGACTTCCTTGAATATATTTAACTTTATCCTCTACATTAAATTAATCATACAAGTTTAATGCTATAATAAATTGGCTTTAATTGGAAGTTATGACAACCCATCCCAAACTTTCATTGGTTTTCGAGAAGAAGACAAAAATTTCCCCAATCCGTATTAAAGAATAGTGTTAATATGTAATCAAAAAATTACCTACTTACATTATGAAAATGTTTTTTAAAATTGTTTTTGGTTTAAGAACTTCGACTAGGATTTTACGAACGGAGGCTAAATTTCATAGAAGAAGTGTCAGTACACAGTAAAAAATATCCACCTGGTAAAAATCATTTCAGGAGTGGTAAAAAAAAGTAGTGTTAATGTTAACACCCGGATCAACATAATTTACCACATTTTTGCACTCATATGGGATCAAAGTTTTTTTTGTTTTTTTTATTTTACTTTTTACGATTCGTCGGCGTATCTGAGGCCATCTTGAACCGGTCATCGACCGTACGGTTTTTAATCGTGCAGTCTACCGACTGGGGAGTGCATGTGAAACGGCACCTTCATCCTACGAGATATCCGATCTCATCCGGCCTGTCCGGCGTGAATAGGATGGTTTTGATGTCGATTCATTTTACACTCTTCCCTAAGACAAGAACACGCGGTGTTTCCCAAGCGGTCACCCATCCAAGTACTAACCGCGCTCGACACCGCTTAACTTCGGTGATCTGACGGGAACCCCCCTTTTTAAGCTCTTTATTTCCTATAAATTACATTTCTAAACTATAACTAATATTTCAACTTAAGCCTAATGTACTACATTTCAACCCAAGATATGATATGAACAGATTTGGGCGCATACGGACCGTAATAATATTGTCCGAAATGCGCCCAAAGAACCGGGCCATAAGCCCGGCCGGCCCGGCGGCCGTTGGAATGGCCTTGGTTACAGTGTTAGAAACCAGATAATTATCTCATCACTCCCGTACCGGCAAGTGCCTTCGCGGGGTATTCAAAGATGGTTTTGCCTTTCGGCGTAAAACAGTTCTCACAAACTGTTAACACATATTAAGGAGTGAAGAAAAAATGGAAAACCAAAGCAAGCACGCTGGGAAAAGTTGAAAAAAACCCAGTCAGATTTGACGGGAACCGGTGCTTTATGTGTCGCTAAGCCCTTGCCCTTGGGATCAAAGTTGTTGTATTAAATTTGCCTATGAATTTAACTCTCTAAAAAGTTAATTTTGTTGAATGGGTGTTATTTATTCAATTTTACACTCTATCAGGAAAATTAAATACAATGACAATTAATAACACCATATTAGCGTGTAAATAAACCCCGCTAGAAGGTTATTTTAACACATTGAGTGTAAAACTTATTCTTCAATCGTTTTTTTACACGGCCCCGAGTAAAAATACCTAAACCCATGTTACCGAAAAGACAGGCGGCAACAAGTGATGTAAAATTCTAGGAATTGACACATGACGCCGACGCTACGTGCAAATTCAACTTTCAAGTCAGTCTGATTGTGCTCTTTGAACGAAATATAAAATAATGTTATATTTAAATTAAAATATAGAAACAAAGCAAAGTTCTGTCCAGTGCCAAATGAGAATGCCTTTTATGAGGATCTTGCTAAATTGGGTAAGCATATTAACAAAATTTAATAGAAACCTTACTAATAAGTACGCCATTTTTAAGAAACTAAGTAGGTATTTACATTGTTACAGTTTTCCTTTTAGCTTTTAAATTATTCTGATATAAGCTCATAATATAAATGTATTCCTTTTCATATAAAAACTTAGGTACCTACCTTCATATTTTACTTCATAGATCTCTAAATAAATATACGATTAATATAATACTCGTCGTTTTTATTCTTTTATGTTGTTCCACAGCATACTTTTATTTAGTTGTTTAGTGTTCTAAGTATACATATGTTTATTATGTTATTTGTTTTCTTAAGCAATCCACACTAAGAAACTTGTTGAATGTATGCTTTTTTCAGCATATTTAAAATAATTTTCGGTCTTGATGACAAGTCTCTAACTAAGTAATGTCTAAGGTGTCTTCGGGTAATACCGCCCAGTCTGAAATATCGCCCGTTTTCGAAATACCCGCCAAATCCATATATTTTGATCGGCCAATAGCAAGGGCCGGTAGCAGTGTCGCCAACTTAGTAACCAATCGAAATTGTTTGATGAAATATGCATAACGAACCAGTACAGTCTACCGCTAACGGCAAAACTAATAAAATAATTCGTTTTTATAATATTATGGTTGGTTTAAATAAGGATTAACTTCGAGTGACATTGTTTTTAAGGTAAGAAATATAGCTTAATGTGTTCATCAACGTTCGGTCTTGCTCCTAACAGGGTCTGTTTGTAGCATCCGGTTTTTTGAAAGAAAAACATAACCTTAAAATAAAAAATCAACATGGTTAGAAATATCGCCCAGTAAAAAACCTTGTGGGCGATATTTCAGTCGTACATAAATTGCTCAAAACCTTATATTTTTTTTGGTTTCTAGCAAAATGGGAAAGAAATGCAGAGGTATTCGAGGCAACTGGACACAAGAGATGATGGAGGAAGGTCTTAGGTTGATCAGAGAAGGGTGTAGTAGTAGATCCGTGGAGAAAGAATGTGGAATTCCAAGATCGACTTTACGGGATCACAATAAAACTGGAAAAGTTGAAAGGCGGTTGGGTAGAAAATCTGTCTTATCATTGCAACAAGAGCAAGATCTGTCCAATCGTATAATAAGGCTTTCTAATATGGGGGTCCCGCTTACGCCAAAGTCGGTAAGAAGAAGTGTTTTCAGCTATTGCAAGGAAAATGAAATCGAGACTAAATTTAACGAAGAAACTAAAATGGCGGGTTATAGCTGGTATAAAGCATTTATGCGAAGACATCCCGAACTGTCAAAAAGAAAGGCTCAGTCAATGAATTGTGCACGGGCGCAAAAGCTCAATCCATTTATTGTAAAAGACTATTTTACGAAGCTTTCCAGCATTCTGGATCAACTTAATTTGAAGCATTCGCCACACAGAATTTTTAATTTAGACGAAAAGGGCTGTCGCTTAACCCTCCACCATTCTCAATCCGTTTTGGCTGCAAAGGGATCAAAACGTGTTCATCTTATATCAAATGAACATGCAGAGAATGTTACGGTCGTTGCTTGTGTTAACGCCTCAGGACAGACTATACCGCCAATGGTAATTTACAAAGGTATAAGAAAACAAGACACATTTGGTGACAATTTGCCACCAGGTAGTGTTATAGAAATGGCTACCAAAGGGAGTATGACTAAGGAGCTATTTCTCAACTGGATCCATCATTTTGGAAAATTCAAACCGCCTGGAAGTGTTTTGTTAATTTTAGATGGCGCGTCTTGCCATATGGATGTTGCTGTTGCTGATTTGGGAGAAACCTATGAAACGTCTATTTTATGTTTACCTTCGAATACGACGCACGAGCTGCAACCATTAGACAAAGCAGTATTTAGATCTTTCGAGCATTATTGGGATAGCGAACTACTAAAATATTGGGAGCAAAATCCTTCTGCTAGCAGAAGGCTTACGAAAAGCCATTTTGGGTTAGTTTTTAACCCTGTTTGGCAACAAGCTTTATCCATGGCCAATATTTAGAGCGGTTTCAGGTCTACTGGCATATACCCATTCGACCCAACCATTATTCCAGAGTGTGCATATTTACCATCTTTGCTAACAAATCGAGAAATTGAGTGGTCTGATGATGACGACATTCCATTAATACATTTTAAAGGTAAATTAAAAGACGTTCAGGAGCTTACTCCAATAGCTTCAAAACCAGGTTGCTCTAAGTGGGACGATCCAGTTCTGCATCAGGATGATGGTCGCCAGGTTGGTCCCTCGATGGATAACGGGCCTTCCGAACAACAAAATAATACCCAAAATAAAAGTTCTAATAATAAAATAAACATTATAAGCGTTACCGTTATTAAGGCAAAGGAATCTGTTAAAGAAAAAGATTCTACAAATCCTTTGACTTTTTCTACGTTAATTCCAACACCTGATTTTAAGTCAAAGAAGCAGAGTAAGCCAAGAAAAAAAGCCATCAACTACAAGGCACAGATACTTAAAAGAGACGTATTTACTTCTATTAACCCAGTTAAAGACCAGAAAACTGCTCGTTCCAAACCGGCGGCAATTCAAAATGAAAAACAAGAAGAGAACTGGTTTTGCTCGGTGTGTAATGAAAATTATGAGAGTGACATGAGGCAATGCACAAAATGCAAGGATTGGGTGCACGAGGATTGCGTTGGTCTTACAATCGAGGATTTAGAAGATTTTGAGTGCCCTGATTGTTCACCGTAGTGAAATGTATATTATGGGCGATATTTTAAACCACGTGGGCGATATTTACGTGACGGGTAGTAATATCGCCCATTTCTAATGTTTTTTAAAAATTTAAATTTTTTCGTTAAGAATATATTTTTTGTTTTTTTGTTACTCTGGTTATTAAGAAATAAAGTTTTCTTTTGTAGCTGACGCATTTTTTCTACCTTTTTTGACAGACAGACGCATTAAAAGGATTTCTCAAAACGATCCTTGGATGTCTGCACCTAGATTTTTGCTGAAATTCGCGAAATTATGGTTAGTCCACGGACAGTTCCAAGAAGGTTGATAGACGCAAAGTTATTTAGTAGACGCCCGGCTAAAAAGCCCCTTATTTCGGCAAGAAATAGAGTAGCTAGGCTTGAATTTGCACGTCGACATTTAAATTGGACAGTAGACGAGTGGAAAAAAGTTTTGTTTAGCGATGAAACGCGTTATAAAAATTTCAATTCTGATGGAATGAAGCGTGTAAGACGGCCAATCAACACAAGGTTTAATTCCAAATACGTTACACCCACAGTTGAACATGGCAAAGGCAGTGTTTTTTTATGGGGTTGTTTCTCATGGAATGAGGTGGGTCCTTTAAACTTCATTAATGACACCATGGATCGATTTGTCTATAGAGATATATGTACTGCAAAATGTAATGTTGCCTTATGCAGAGTGGCAAATGCCGTTGCGTTTTATTTTCCAACAGGATAATGATCCAAGGCACTCTTTACGAATTGTTCAAGAGTGGTTTCAAGAAAATAACGTTAGGGTATTGCAGTGGCCGGCACAATCCCCAGACCTTAACCCCATTGAAAATCTATGGGAAGAAGTTGAACGTGGAATTCGTACACAATTATTTCCAAATAAACAATCATTGGTAAATAAAATCAATGAAGTTTGGACAAACCTTTCCGAAAATACTGTTTAAAAATTGATTGCCTCAATGCCGCGACGTTGTCGGCAAGTAGTAAAAAATAATGGATATTCTATTTACTATTAACATAATACTTCTAGCTATTGTAATTATTAAATACGCTCAATGGTTTTTTATCGTCATATGTAAAATAAAATACTGTTGACACAATTTGTTGCTTTATTTTTGTCGCACTTCATTTTGTCGATTTTTATAATTATAAATATTTCTCTACCTTCAATTTGTTTAAAGTGTACCACAATATTGTGAAAAATTACTAATATTTCATTAAAATTAGCTGGGGATCACAATCATATAATTAATTTTTTAAACTCAAAGAAATAAAAGCTCTACTTTTATCCAATAGTGTATATTTAAGATAGGGAAATTTTGAGGTGTCCATGCAAGGGCGGTTTTAGTTTTTCAACATGGGGAAGGGGTAATTTGAAATCCGAATTTTGTTTTAAAAAAAGTAACCAGAAAATAAGGTTGGGAGGGGGGGTCAGAAAAAAAATAGCGCCGCAGGCGAAAAATTTTTGAGTGCCACGCCCTTTTTTCAATGATGGTGCTTAAAATTCTAAATTCATGGAGGGGGGGTAATTACCTTATTAACCCCCCCCCCCCCCCCCCGTAAAACCGCCCTTGTGTCCATGTTCGTTATATGTATACAGTATCCGCTATTTTTTCTACATTTTTGCGATAGAAACATCAAATTGTCCGTTAAGATAGGTTTGACTGTAGGTTTCTTTTTTTTTGTTGTTTATCAAATGTGTGCAGGTTTCTTGGTATCACTGTTGATGACAGCCTTCGTTTTGAGGATCATGTGTATGGACTTGCCGGGAAGCTCTCTTCTGCATGCTTTGCGGTGATGGCCGCCGCTAAAGAACTGGGTTCTGAGACGGCTCGCACTGTCTATTTTGCCCTATTCGAGTCACAGCTTAGGTATGGGATTCCTTTTTGGGGTGCGGGTGCTCACTATCTAACTAATGCCTTATTTATTATTCAGAAAAGGGCAGTGCGTTTTATTGCGGGGATCAGTCAGAGAGAAACATGTAGACCCTGCTTCCTCTCTCAAAGGATACTGACCCTTACCTCTTTGTTTATACTTGAGACAGCCACCCTTATCTATAAGAATCGTAGAGCATTTCTGGGCTCCACCCCCCACTATGAGACTCGCCGGGCTCTTGACCTTCCTCTTCCACTGCCCATTCCATCAAGGGCTTTCACCCAGAGATCTCTAATTTACCAAGGAAGAAAAATCTTTAACAACTTACCTTTGAATATTAGGACTGTTTCCTCGGTGCGGCTTTTTCGAAGATCTCTTACAGCACTGCTGCTGGAGAGAGCATATTATTCTTTGGACGAATTTTTCGAGTGACGACTAGACAGTGCGCCTCCGGGTGTTTGGAGTATAGTTTTTCGGCTACCTTTATGTATTGCATCCTTACCTCTCGCTTATGATTAGGTACGCTTAATGATTATGCACATTATATACAGGGTTGGGCAAATGTTCCGGAACGGCTTAATTACAAGCGAACGAAAAGTGATATCGAATCGGGGTTTTTAGCAATCTATAGGACAAAAATTTTACTATTTGACTGGTATACCATATGTCAGTAATGTCACCAACTGTCAAGTGTCGACGATATTTTTTTATTTTTTTAAATGGAACACCCTGTATATTATCAGATATTCTAGATCTTCAATAAATTACAAATATTTTTCATATAGCATACCATATGATTAAATTCAACTGTTTCGGAAATACGGGCAAATGAATCTAGAAAGCCCATATTACATTTTGTTTAAAAATCAAGCAACATATTTCTTTTATTATGACATTCCAAATAAAAGTCTTAGTTTCCATGACTCCCAAGTGTCACTCTGACACATTTCCTATTTAATTTTTATTTATTTGTATTAAGTGAGTTGTGCGAGTTTTTTATTTATCGACTAAACCTCTGATATAACTGATAAAACTATGGTTCAGCTAACTGAACAAGAACGGATTACTCTGCTTATGATGATAGGATATGGGGATAGACGGAGATCTTTTCAAGAAGCAACCGACCTTTTCAATCAAAGTTTTCCTGTTCGAGATCCCATTTCTAAATCAACTGCTAATAGAATATTCCATAACTTTGAGCATACGGGTACGGTAAAAAACTTGCCAAAAACAGGTCGTCCGAAAACTGCTACAAATGACGAGAAATCCCTGGATGTTTTGCTTGCCCTGCAAGAAGAACCACAGACGTCAGTTCCAAAGCTTGCTCTTGCACATGAAAACAGCGAAAAATCAATTAGAAGAATCCTCAAAAAAAATAAAATGTTTCCTTATAAAGTCAGCTTGCTTCAAGAACTATCAGAGGACGATCCTGATAGGCGTATGCAATTTTGTCAAGAAATAATGGACTACATAGACCTACAACCTAACTTTGTAAGTCGTATTTTATTTTCTGACGAGGCTACATTCTGTCTTAATGGTTTCGTCAATAGGCACAACTGTCGATACTGGTCAGACCATAATCCCCATTGGATGATTGAGCACCGTACGCAACACCCCCAAAAATTAAATGTGTGGGCAGGTATAATTGGAAACCATATTATTGGGCCTTTCTTCCTTGATGGAAACTTGACATCTATTTACTACTTAGATCTGCTTCGAAATAGAATTATACCAAATTTGATTAATTTATATCATGATCAGGTTAACGATCAAATACTAGCGAATGACATTTGGTTTCAGCAAGATGGGGCGCCAGCTCATTTTGGTATACATGTCAGAAATTAGATCAAACTTTTCCTGGAAGGTGGATAGGTAGGAGAGGGTCCATTGAATGGCCTCCTAGATCTCCAGATTTAACACCTCTAGATTTCTACCTCTAGGGTCATTTAAAGACTGTCGTATATCGTACACAACCTAAGACTTTGGAGGATCTTCAAAACAGAATTTTAGATGCTGTGCATGTTATTTCTCGTGAACATTTGCAAAACGTGCGTTCTGAATCTTCCGACAGGATTGGACACTGTCAGGTGGCTGAAGGACGACATTTTGAACATTTAATTAAATAACCATTATTTTATATTATTGTGTTTTAAAGTTATTACCTTGGTTTTGTTTAAATAAAATGTACTACATTCATTTGCCCGTATTTCCGAAACAGTTGAATTTAATCATATGGTATGCTATATGAAAAATATTTGTAATTTATTGAAGATCTAGAATATCTGATAATATACAGGGTGTTCCATTTAAAAAAATAAAAAATTATCGTCGACACTTGACAGTTGGTGACATTACTGACATATGGTATAGCAGTCAAATAGTAAAATTTTTGTCCTATAGATTGCCCAAAACCCCGATTCGATATCACTTTTCGTTCGCTTGTAATTAAGCCGTTCCGGAACATTTGCCCAACCCAGTATACACATTTTTGACTTAAATTTGATTTCTAATAGTTTTCTATGTTTGTCATTAAGTTCTCTGTTCCCTTTTATGTTTTTTATTGGTTCTTTACTTTGCTTTGTTGTTTAGTTTCTTTTACCTACTTTAGATTTTAATATTATTTGTATGTTTTATTCAAATGTATATTTTTTTAATATTTAAGTCTTATTTATTAACAATGCTTTGTCACATAAAACTTTGTTTCTTTTTTTGACAATAAAGTAGGTATTTTTGAAATTGAAAATTGAAAATTGAATAAAACATAATCGCATATGGAAATTAAATCAATTATCGTTAAAAGAAATTGTTTTTTGAGACACTATAATATGTTTTTTAAAAAATACAGAAAGAAAATATAGTAAATTCGACAATTTCGCATACAACACAAATTTCTCTGCTAAAGATTAAGGATAATACAACTCTGATGAGTTTTAGGTTGCAGACCCTGTATAATGAATATTACACAAAGTAAGAACAACTTTATTTAGTTTCGAAAATGTTTCGATTATTTAACTTACACCATAAAAAATACCAAATTTTTTTGGTATATTTAAACCAGGGAAATTGCTTAGGACACTGAGTATTCCATCCTTGTATCCATCGAAAAGGATTTCTCTAGCTGTCTTTGTCACATATATGTTTGTCATACCAGACATTGGAAGAGATATGAGTTTCTTCGTAAAATAATTGTTATTTCTAGCTTGGAACGCCACTGTCTATGAAAATTAGCTTTATTCAATTCACTAGTGGCGAACAAATAATACAAAAATAATACTATTAAATGTGCACTCAGGTCTAAAATACACTTACCAAAGGAACTGCATTTAATGTAGTAATATTATCCTTATCTAATTTTCTAATACTATTCTTTGGGTAATAAAAATATAATTTTCTAAATCCATAACTAATTGTATTATTATCATGCCATGTTATGTTTGTTTTTTCTTTTATTTCCTTTACCCTAAAAAAACAATACATATAAGTAATTGATTACTGATAAATTCACTCCTACAATAAAATGTCCATTGCATTTTTATCACTTTGACATTGATAGAAAAGGTGCATCCTCCTTTATCGCGATAAAACCCTCTCCAGCTAAAAATTAAATGGTAAAAACCTCTCCAGCTTAAAATCGAGTAGCTTTTCTTTTTCATTGCTCGGCAAGCTGACATATTGTTACAAATTAATTTGATGCTGTCAAACATTTTTTTAGTGAAGTATTATTTTTTTTTGGTATCTATTCATGCCAAAATTCGTGAATTTCTCTAGCTACAAATCACTCTATCTTTTTTTTTAAGATCGGATAAACTTTTATTTTTTAAACTCAAACTAGATCACTTTTTAGCAATTTAAACTCGAACAAACGGTAATAGATAAAAACGCTCCAGCTTCGCTGTCGCGTTTTTATTATTTCGTTTGTTCTCGTTAAATTTCTAAGCTATCTAGTTTTCGTAAAAAATAAAAGTTTATCCGATAAAAAAAAGCTCTTGTGGTTTTACGTATGATAACACCATTCGTTTTCTGCTTATCTTACATTGTACCTGAATAATAGCCATTATATTATTATACAATACAGCCATGGTTGCTAGATTATCATATACCTTACCTATAAGGGCCAACTTCTTCAAAATGTGGTTTCACATTGGGTTTTCGTATTTCGTGGGCATTCGTCCAATTAAAAAGGTATAAGTCTAAATCTAGCGGAGGATCATTCGTTCTCCATGCTTTATAGGCTTCTGGAAAATGTAAATAAAACTTTGTTAATAAAAATAAAGTAATTAACGAGCGCGAGCTGTTACTCGCCTTTAGCTCTTTTCGCAATTTATCCCAATGATAATTCACCTCACTTTTATTGAACCAATCAAAACGCTCATTTTCATAGCAACCACCTTGGTAACGGTCGTCTTACCCGATAAGACTACCGCTAGCTCGAAAAGACGCTTTCGAAAAGACGCTTGTAGCTTTTTTACTTAAATAAAAAATTAGTAACACCTCTAACTTGTATATTTACCTTTATCAGACGGCCTTCATTTTTATGTTCAGTAAATTATCCAATAAAATACACCTCTAGAGGCGGTTTCTTATCTTCATACCTTCGTTTTTCACTCGAAA
Organism: Polydrusus tereticollis; assembly: GCA_963920685.1. NCBI lineage: Eukaryota > Metazoa > Arthropoda > Insecta > Coleoptera > Curculionidae > Polydrusus > Polydrusus tereticollis. Next base: position 144,505,398 of record OY987328.1, read on the forward strand.
CTCGATTTTCCAAGAACATTTTCACTCAATGTAATTTTTACTTATAATCAAAGATAAGACCCTCGAGCTAAAGCTCTCGGGATCATATCAGATTATAAGTAAAAATTACATTTCGTAAAAATTTGTCAGAAAATCGATTTCTTGTTAAAAACATCGGTATTACCGATAAGACGCCTCCTCTATCGGTATTTTACTGTTGACAATTATCATTACCTGAAATGGCCGGTTCTTTCACGCATTGTCGGCCAAATGCCTTTATTTAAATGTTAAATAGAACGAAAAAAATAATAGTACAGCTTGGGTGGCGGTATCCAACTACAGCTGCTCATACAACCACCATTTCTCAAGTTAATAAAAATATAAGGAAGAATAAAAAAACAAGGCAAAATAACTAAAATCAATATTGATATTACAATAAAAATATAAATATTATTCAACTCAAATGTAAGTAAATGAGAGAAAAAGCAACAAAAATACAAGAAAGCGTGGTTATGCCTCGGTACACTATACATACCTCTATAATGTGTAGGAACGTTATAAAGATCACATTGCCTAATAAGTTTACTAAAGAGATATGAGGGAAGTTTATGAGTTCTTACATTGTAGACATGATATAAGATGATCAACGAGGAAACATTATCAGATTTACATTACGTTTTGTGTGTTGGTTGGTCGCAAATTACTACACTGGACATCATTACCTCAAACTACATGTTGGAAATTGACCCTGTAGATAACAGTGGGACCAGTTGGGATTGAGATTTGAATTGTCATTGTCAGATAGTTTTGAAATAAATAGTTTTTTGAACAGTAAATCATTTTTAGTTTGAACCTCTCCGATAACTCTTTTTCTCAACGCACTGTCCTCTTGGATATTTCTCGATTGTCTTTGTGTTAAAGTCCTAATTACGTAGGGTCGTATATTGGGTGATATTGTTGTGATATTCTGTAAGTCTTCGAGTACTCTGATTGGCGAAACTGGTTTCTTGGTTCACTTTTGCTACTTCTTTGTTTTTGTATCTTTACAACTGATCCAATTGCTACATCAACTTTTTTAACTAGCGAACTTTCAATGTGTATAATTTTATTCTCCATGTTATTTATGGTCTTGTATATCTCCTTGAGCTGAGGTTTCTTGTCACTTATTTTGTCCAAAGTCATAAACTTGGAGCTTATGGTGACATCTAAGGTCCTAGGAGGAGCCCTTCTTGAACTCTGGATATTCTCCTCCAGGCCATCAATAGTTTTATAGATATCTTTGAACTGTGGCTGTTTGTCTTCAAACACAATCTTATTTTCTTCTTCATCTACACCAACCAATTCTACATTTACTTTCACCTCAGATGTTTGACAGCCTTTACAGGTAGATCTCGTGATATTGTTTCTATTAAAAACGTTCTGAGCTCCAGGATTTGGATTGTAACAAACTTTAGGTCTTCTGGACTTTACATACGAATGAGAGTAATCAAGTCCCAATACTACATATTGGTAATTACAGTTTTGAATAATAAGTCTAGAAAAATAATGATTAACGTACCTGATGTGGGTGTGAATTTCATTGCATCATTTAGAATATATTCATAAATAGATTCGAGAAAAATAAACATTATTACTCCTAGGCTAATCAAAAAAATTCCTCCTAATAGAAGACTTAGCTGAGCGCATTGTCGTCTTCTCTTTTTCATTTCTGCTGGTCTGCAACAAAAATAAAACCCTGAAATAACACTGGTAGGCTACATATTCGTATAGGTACACACTCTGAAAAAAGTAAAATGCAACAAAAATAACTTTAAAAAAATGTGATTTATTTTTTATTTATTTAATACAATCAGATATTATATCAGATTATTACAAGACCAGGTAAGGTTAAGGTAAATAGTTGATATCTCAATAAGTTCGTCGACCTGGTACATCTGTTGGCAGATTTTTCTCAAATAATGACTTTTTAGGTTTTTAAAACCAATAATTATTAACTTGAAAATATTTGTGGCTTATGCTTCTTCCTTAGCAGAAGCTCTTCTCAGTGCCGGCTTTTCAGGGGCAGCGAAGTCGGCAGTCCCGACCTAGCGTCAAATAGACAACAGATAGTATATATTATTTATCTACATCAATTTGCATTTTTAATTACTCGCAAATTGCCAGTGAATAGCCGTTCGAGCTACACCGCTATCAAATTAATTGCTTTACTTTTCAAGTTACCTTTGTAGCTAGAACCTGGTCCGGCAATTCTACCCTGCCAATAAAAAGAACTTAAAGATTCCAGGCTTTAAGAAAGGCAACCCCACATACACCACTAATTATTTGAAGACTTTACATAAGGCCAAATCGGATTTTCCGGTAAATTTAAGATTTGTTCTAACCAGACCAAAAAACGGTCCAGTGCTAGTACAGACCTCAAGCGGTCGCACAGCTAATTTACTACTGCAATAGTCTATTGCGAAGTTCAAACAAAACTTTCGGTTTAGATTATAAGTTTGTTTATGATTAGAATCTCAGGTAAGTTTTTAAAATTTAATTAAGATATCTTCTTTGGATGCATGCACCACGCAATGACATAAAAATCCAAGGTGAACCTGAGGTAAAAAGTGACCTTATTTGATGCTGTAAGTTTAAAATATTGATTTTCATCTTTCCTTTCGTTTGATGAACAAGGTAAAATAAAAAACAATGGTCCTGTCCGACTACCCCTAAAATGTTGAATTTAATTAACACTGGAGGCAAAGGAGTAATAGGTAATTTTGAGAAAATTGATATCAAAACTATGCATGGGTTACGGGAAGTGAAACCAAGATTAGACTGTTTTGTTGACCATATTGCGTAGCTACAATTTTCTTTGATAATATGCATTTTATATTTTGAAATCAAAAAGGAAAAAATTAATTTTTATCAGTTAATTATTGAGCTTACTTAATAATAAGAGAAGACTATACATGTGTTGTAAAACTAAAAAAAAAAATAAAATAAAAAATGGAAATATTGGAAATGTGTAGGTATAAATAAAATCTACGCTCTACTTAAATATTTGTTTAGGAAGATAATTTTACAAACAATATTTTCTGGCTTTTTATGTTGCAAAATCTGATATACATTTATCAAAAGAAATGGATTCTGCAATAAGCCCTCCTATAGATAATATGGCAGTATTAGATAATGTTTTTAGGGACATGGTCGATCTTAAATAATTCTTTATAGGTTTCAATTTTGAAAAAGATCTTTCACAAGAAGCACTGGTGACTGGAATTGTAAGAAAAATTTGTAATGCTGTGGCAAAATTGGGATACTCTGCCAGTAGCTCAAACTTATGTAGGTTTTGGTACATTTCCAATGCAGATTGACACTGGAAATCAAAAAGTTCTTGCGCTTGAAATTTAAAACTTTTTGCTTTCTGAATAAATTTATTACAATAATTGAAGTCGTTTGGATAGCTGGCGCACAAATCTTTAATGAATTTTTCAGTATCAGAAAGACTCATTTTGGAAAGAATTGCTTCATTAAAGAAACTGAAATAACTGCAAATCTTACGTAAACCTTTATATCTGTTACTTAACTGCGTTGTTATTGAATCGATGACTTGAAAAAATAGTTGTTTTTGTTTTGTTTTTGGGTCCAAATAAAAATCATTAGCAAGCTCACCGCTCTTTTTTTTATTTTTCTTTTTCGAACTTCCGCGTATTCAGTTGAAATACTTCAATTTTGACAAATCTGCAAAGCATTTTTTTCAGATTTTCAAAATAACCATCTCTATTTGCTTTGATTTCATCCAATAACCCTTTAATGTGTTTGCATGGAGTATCTAATGTTAACTCCTTTCTCTGAAGTAAGAGATTTACTCTTTTAATCTTATCTAATAAAGACGACCAAGAAACTAAACGAATTAGAAAGTCGAAATTTTTAAGATTTTTTTGAAATTTTTTTCCCCAATTACTGTTTTACCAGAATATATTGAAACATCAGTCATCTCTTTTTAAAGATCCAAAACCAATTTAAATTGAGTGATAAGTGCGGTCAACGCTAATACTTTGGATGACCACCTTGTATCGCTAAAGCCTTTTAAAGTAATATTTATTGTATTTGGAATGCGCAAAGAAATTAAATACATTTTGAATAATTCCAAAAAAGGTTATTATTTCGGGACTAACTGAAGCACTGTGTAATGCCACTAAATTTAAACTATGTGCAGAGCATGAGACAAATCTTGCAGTAGGATTTTCTTGCAATATTCTAACTTATACGCCTTGATATTAACCTGCCATATTAGAGCCATTGTCATATAGGCCTCTCTCCTAATATTTTGAATATTAAGATCTAATTCCTTCAATACTATTTCAAGGATATTGGCCAATGCATAACCAGTTTTTTCTTTTAACTCAATAAACATCAGAAATCGTTCCTCAATTAAACATGTTATCGCATTTTTCTCTACATATCTTACTACTAATGACAATTCTTCTGATTCGGATATTCTAATAAACATTTTTATATTTATCATTATTCAGAATAATTTTATTTCTGATTTTTGCGCCCATAGGCATGGGCCTACTCTGCCTATACCTAGTTACGGCCCTGTGTGTGATGATTTAAAAGAACTTGATTTATTTGGTAAACAAAACATTTTTAAATGACCCAAGACTGGCAATGAAGTTATTTAGAATAATCACTGTTCTGCCTCCAATTTGTTATGAAATTCTTGATACAATTACGATGAAAATTAAAACACGCTTAGCTGATTTTGAAAAACTAATTTTTTTTGACACTCAATAAAAGCAGGTTTAAAGGGTTTTCCAAAAATTTTCCTAAGTAGGCATTTGTTGAAAAATCTATTGTCAATGCTATGAATAATTTTTTAACATAGAGAATCAGTTAAAAGTGCAATGCTGACCCGCTAATTTTTGTAAATTGGGAATAATTTGTGGAAATGAATTATTTTATTAAGGTATAACGTATAACCTCGCGTATAACAATTATTGTCTTTTTCACCCACAATCTATGTCAATTGAGCGAGACTTTTCATGTCTAAAGGTTTCGCGCGCTTTAGAGTCTAATGCGCGTTATATGTTATTAACCAGAAGTGAATGTCAGGTTTGTCACAATTGTCAATAGAAAAAAAAATCTAAAAAAACTACAAAGACATATGAATTTTATGATGCTAATTCACTATTTTAGAAACAGAGAAATTTTCTTATGCATGATAGTTCATTAATAAAATAATATACTGACTAACCGAACTGCAGCTCTGGCTGCCGGCCCATTAGCCGCCACTGGCTTTTCTGTGATTGGGAGACATCTTTTTTTTTAAGAGATAAAATTAAATCTGAAGTATTTTCACAGCTGCTAATATTAAATTTAATTAAGGCATAGTAGAAAAACCACTCTATTTGCAACAAAGTATATGTTTACCTAGATAATAATATAGGTCATCAGGTGTTCAACGAGATAAGCATTATTGCTTAAAACTTATACTACCACTTTAATGTACAAGTCGTCTGAATTTTTTTTTTAAGATAAATATGTCGAACAAATGTTAAAAAATCTCGTATCGCCAATTATTCTTCGTAGAATATCAAATGCACTTACATTTTTGTTTTTTTGCTGAGCTTCTTAAGTAGAAGTGAAAAATGCAGAGATGTATTCTGGGGTAAAAAATAAGTTCTTTTTTAATAATAAACCTGGAGTCTTAGGGTAGTCCTTGTCGAGCTACAGGGTGTCAAAATATAAAAAATCAGTTTTTAATTTTTTATTTGTAAACGCTGATGTAATGTACCCAAATTCAGTGCTAGCGGAAGTGTGGGTATCCTCGATTAATATTTATAAAAAAATATATCACCCTGTACAGGGTTATCCAACCAAGACTAGACAAGGCGATTTTTTGACTTTTCCTGTACTTTTATAAAAAAACTGAAATAGCCATCTTAAGTCATTTTCTCCCGCGAATTCGAATATCTTCAGCAAAAAACAATTGAACATCAAACAAAAGTACTAGGGGTCACTTTGATATTTTTTTAAATGGGATGCCGTATTTTTAATGAGCTTATCCGATTTCTCATATAAATTTAGATCTAAAATGTTGGATTTTTAATTTATTTTTTATTTTTTTTTATTTTTAAGATTTTCCGAATTTAAAACTGAAGAAAAAAGGCGTTTTTGAATTAAAAATACAACATTTTAGATCAAAATTTATATGAGAAATCGGATAAGCTCATTAAAAATACGGCATCCCATTTAAAAAAATATCAAAGTGACCCCTAGTACTTTTGTTTGATGTTCAATTGTTTTTTGCTAAAGATATTCGAATTCGCGGGAGAAAATGACTTAAGATGGCTATTTCAGTTTTTTTATAAAAGTACAGGAAAAGTCAAAAAATCGCCTTGTCTAGTCTTGGTTGGATAACCCTGTACAATATTACAAACAAAATAGGTCTTCATATGCTCAATTGTCTTGGCTCATTTTTGGCCTCTTTATTTTCAATTACTGTAATAAATCGTGGTAAAGTAATTCCATTAATAATTAATTATTTTGTTATTATTTTAAGTAATGTAATGAGTTTTTTGGGATACAAGAAATAGCAAAGAGAGAAAAAGTGAAGATAATACCATAGCGCATAAGACGTTGTATTTTGTTTGTAGTATTATATAGGGCGATATATTTCTTTTTGGTGAATAATGATATGTACTAAGTATGTACACCTCAGTTGGTTATATTTCCTTACGCAGTTAAATAAATAAAAAATTAAAATATTTTTAAAAATTTTTGAAATATTTGGCTACATCACAGAATAGACTCCTGAATTTTTGCCCTCTATTTAAGAAACATCCTGTATATCTGGCAATCTATACAAAATGACTACATTTCTCATCTCTCTAAACTAAGATCCGTTTTGTTATTCTAATTTTGCAAATCCTAGGGTAATTTTTTGATATCACTGTATTCTGTATATCATTTGTCATTGACTGGAATTCAGTAACAAGCAAATAAAGAATGCGAACCCTCGTTTATCTTTTAGAAAAGGGGGATTCAAATACGACGTAAAACACAATAATTTAAAACTTAAGCGTTTAGATTCTAGCATCGAATCCAACCTTTATAAATATTAAAGAATAAATAAATAATAATATAATAATAATACATCATTTTAACAGTTTTTTTACGAAAGCTATATCTCACCGTGTTTGAGAAATATTGAAGTATACCTACATGCATGAAACATATTTCAGCTTCTTTCATTCCCTTAGGGGTTAAACATCAGATAATCCTGTAACCTCTGTAAACCGTATCGATAGTGCCACAATATATTATTATATTCGGAATTAAAACTTAAAGTGATTCTAAAATATGGATCAGGGAAGAAAATGTACTGTCTTGTTTTTGGACCTGCCAAAGGCATTTGATCCCATTCCGTACTGCATGATATCCTCAAATGTAGTGGCATTAGGGACATCGTATCGCGAGTTCTGGAGAGCGCACGTGTCCAGTACGTTAGGATTGGGAATGTGTTTAGTTCCCCCATCCCATGACTGTAGACATGGGGTACCGCAAGGTCAATATTTAGCCACCTAAAAGTTTACATGGGATTTCCTATGTTCAGTTAAGCCATGCATCACCCGGTATATAGAAAATTCAAATAGAACTTACTATTCGTTGATAATATTAATAAGCCTAAATGATTACTTAACGTTCTTTTTTTTTATTATACTTTGTTGCAAATATATCGTGATGTGGAATTTTAACAAGCCGCGTACATTGCTATTTTTTTTTAAACAAACTAAGAAAGTGGAAAAATCGTTTATTCTTTTAACTATTAGAAGACGTAAAACCCCATTCATGAACCAATGAGGTTTTTCTTAAAGTTTGTTTCCATTTACATTGCCTTTCTAGTTCTTGAACTTATACGAATCCCTTGCAAATGAAAATTTAAAAATATTTTCGGTCAGTCGACAGCTGCACCGACGACGCAGTGGCCTAGCCACTGGGGGGCGCAGGAAGGCGATCGCCCTCCCCACCCCCGCCCCTCTTTGCCTGGCGCCCCTTTACTACTTAAAAAATAATTCTTAAAAAAAAATATCGGTCTTATTTTATTTTTAGTAAAGAATAGCGATCGGAATAAACTTAATAAAACCGGTTTTGAGAGCGTCCCATCATATTTAATTTATTTCTTTTTATATAGAGCCTTCATTTGAAGCCAGACCCCTGTTTCCTAGGGAGCATGAAGGAGGTGAATCCTACGAAACTTGGGCGTGGTCCCAAAAATTTTTTGCCTGCGGCGCTTTACCTTCGCAATCTGCGGCCCTACGATAGTTCGCCCCTGCCGCTTAAAAATGCTGGCTACGCCACTGCGACGACGTATTGTTCCGCGGTGTACCATGGAATCGTTATGTCCGTTAGTTTGCATATTAATTACCTTTACACAAACTGATAATAAAATGCAGCACTTCGTGCCTACCGTAGTATTCCTAGCAGACATACATTTGACTGCTCCATTTCATCGTTTGCTGTCCTATTGTGAACTTCTAGAGAGAAATCAACTTTCTCGCAATAAATTACATAACCTCTGTAAGCAAAATAGCTTGCTTGAGTCACGCTCCTTTAGCCTGTGAGAATAAAATGGATGGAACATCTCCATAATGCGTAGTAAATTATGGCTTTCCTATGCGATACCTCAAGACCAATGGTATGCATACCGCTCAGGGTAGTTATAATTACACCAAAAGAAGGTTGGCAGCATTTGGTCAGGATTGGCTTTAGGTTGCTTAAATACCCCATACACACACAGTTTGGTTCGAAGTCTGGCTTGCGTGCCTTGGTTTGTGCAGGTAAGTTCACGTGTGGGTGGGTAAAAACTGACGGCGCCGGCGCGTCGAGTTCATGGCGCGGCTCGCGAGATATCCAAAATACTTGATATCTCGTGCAAAGCTAAAGGTCAGCTTCGATGTGCGTGGTGATTTCGCGCCAACGTCCCATGTTTTCAAATATCTTAGGTTAGAATAACAGATTTAATATTTTGGTGTTGATCAAGATTGTTTAGAGATAGAAACGTAAAATGAAAGACAAAATAGAAAAAGGAACAACCAGAAAAACAGAAAGATAAATTTTGAACTTTACAAATGGCTCTATAGGTTTCCGGAATTATTTTTCCTAACGCTTCAGGCGATATTAGAGCTGTATACTTGAGATCTTCAAAGCTTCGTCCAGTGGCCAAGAATTTTAAAGTCGCAGACAATCTTTTATGAGCGCTGATGAATTTTCTCATACGAGTATCTTGTTTTCCAATTAAATGGGTAATCAAAGTCCAAAGTTAATACTTCTTTCGTCCATTCGTAAAAAGTTTCGAAAGTCATTGGATTCAAGTCTTAATTCTTCCAATTTAAATTAATGTGAGAATAATTTGATCGTTTAGTTAGCCAGGATTTAACCCATTTGGAACGAATAGTCTTCTGTTTTTGCACTTAATTTCTCCTTCTATTTTTTTTCGCACAAACAAAGGTTAGAACGGACATTAAACACAAATCGTTAGTTCTTATCATCATTGCAAAATGGTTACAAACTGGGAACTGAACAAATTTGTGATTTACCTGAATAATGTGTAGTCATTTTGTACTTGCTCGAGGACAAGCCTGCACAGGCCGACCTCCGAGCCAAACTGTATGTGTATGGAGCGCTTTAGTTTTTTCTTTTTCTGTTGTTGTAGCGTGTCTTTTACGCAACGTATCAACGCATGACTCGACGTTTTTAGCGTTTTTGCTTCCTTGATCGAGGTAGATGTTTGTTGTGATTTGTTTTGTGTTTTTTAACTTTTTTAGTTTTAGCGCGTCTTTTATAGTGTCTAGTGGTATTATGGTGATTTAAGCAACAAACTTTATGAACAATGAGTCGCTGAATGGTGTTATTTTGTGATAGTAACGGAAATCTAAAAGGAATTACTTATTTTCTGTAAGTATTTGTGCTTACTATCGTTACATAATCATAATCTTTAGCATTAAAAATTATTGTAATTATTTAGAACACAGGAAAGCGAATTTCTCGCTTAAAAGTTTTATACAGGGTCGTTGCTATGTATGGAAACGGTCGATTATTTCTTAAAGTATAACAGTTAGCAAAAAATATTTTAGATAAACGTTTTAGGGTTTTTTAAGGTGTATTAGAATTAAAAAAAAATAAGTATACAGGATGAGTAAGAAAACCGTAGGGAAGCAAAGTTTCCTTTTTTTAAATGGAACACCCTATATCTTCGAATATTTTTTGATTTAACATGAAATAAAAATTGTTTTTTAATAAGTGCATTATAAGTCTAAACCTAATAGTTTCTAATATATCGACTTTTGAAAAATGACATTTTTGAACTTTGACAGCTTCTAGCTTTCTAACGGTACGTTTTAGAGTAAAACGGCTTACATGCCCCTATCTTACTTTTTTATTGTCTTCCCAAAAACATCAACTTCCGGTTAAACCGGAAGTACTGTATTTCCGGCTATTGAGTTACATCCGGTTTAACCGGAAGTTGATGTTTTTGGGAAGATAATAAAAAAGTAAGATAGGGACATGTAAGCCGTTTTACTCTAAAACGTACCGTTAGAAAGCTAGAAGTTGTCAAAGTTCAAAAATGTCATTTTTCAAAAGTCGATATCTTGGAAACTATTAAGTTTGGACTTATAATGCACGTATTAAAAAATAATTGTCATTTTATGTCAAATCTAAAAATACTCGAAGATATAGGGTGTTCCATTTAAAAAAAAGTAACTTTGTTTCTCTACGGTTTTCTGACTCAACCTGTATACCTACTTATTTTTTTTAAATTCTATTATATCTTAAAAAACCCTAAAACTTTTATCTAAAATATTTTTTGCTGACTGCTTTACTTTAAGAAATAATCGACCGTTTCCATACATACCAACGACCCTGTATAGACTAATTAAAGGTCGCTGATCACAATTTTTCATATGCCTTTTCTCCGGAAACGCCTAATTTTTGAGAAAAAAATATTAACATTTTTTCAATTACAGATTAGCTTTCTTTTTCCTTTTAATTTCCTGAATCTTGTTGTTTTCTCTTCAAAATCAGTGATTAAACTTGCAAAACATCTGTCCATACAATAAGAACAACGTTTTATCAACAAAGCAACGGAAAACTGCAAATTTGATTAAAATCTTCGTAAAATGCAAACAATTTGTAATGAAATTAACAATACTTAAACGTTGCGGTGTTGCTATGGTTCTTTTTATAACTGAAATATAGGATATTCCAACTACAGTTTGTCCAACTTAGTCAACTACATTTTAAGAAACCATTAGTAATTTATTGCAATGATACTGCATTTGGACAGTAGACCTACATGGGTTAAAAGGGCGCTAACCGGTTTCTAATCAGTCTTTTCTGTTTGAAATTCGCGATATAGGTATAATATCGTTATAGGCAAACATGGCAATAGAGTCTCGGTCAGCTTACGAACGGTCGTCAGTTGTTTTTGTTAAGACAATCTACGTAGTTTTTTCCGCAAATAACGAACCCGTTTATAACGAACTTTCGGATAAAACGAACCGTAATTTTTGGTATAATCGTAAAAAATTTCGGTTATAACGAACTTAAAACGATATTTTACCCAATAGGCAGGGGATTCACCGAAATCAATCGCCGTGTATTGGGACCGTCACCGGCCTTTGTCCGCCCGCGTTAGTTTAGTCTATAGTCTATGTATTGAATGTGTTGAAGACGTATAATCATAAGTGACGCAATTTCAAAGAAAGCACGTAAATCGCTTACTTTGAAAAATTAACACGATATTGTTAAAAGATTGCAAAGGGTATCAAAACAAACAATTTTTAATTGTTTTCAACACGGCGGTTTTCTGAAGGTTGAGAATAATTTTGATTCAGATGATGACCTTCCATTAGTCGAATGGCTGAAGAAAATTCAACAGGAAGATAATAACGATGTTTTAAAAAATCTTCCTTGTACTGAAAATGAGTTCAATGAATTCGTTCATATTGATGACAATCTTGTGAGTGTTGAATACTTGGATGATGATGCCATTGTCGCTTCTGTGTCTTCTTCAGTTCACAATGACGATGATGAGGACGAGGAAGAGGAAGAACCTGTCAGTACAGAATTAATACTAGTTCCAACCACATCAGACGCACTTCGACATATTGAGAGCCTTCGTCACTTTCTTCAGACACGAAATACTCCACAAAGTGTTCTTAATCGGCTAGCCGAACTGGAATTACATATTAATGATATTCATGTCACGAAAATAAAACAAGCTAAAATAATAGATTATTTTAAATAGGATTCTTAAGAAAAATTATTGTTAATGGACTTATTATACAGGGTCGTTGGTATGTATGGAAACGGTCGATTACTTCCTAAAGTAAAACAGTTAGCAAAATATATTTTAGACAAAAGTTTTAGGGTTTTTGAAGGTCTATTAGAATAAAAAAAAATAAGTATACAGGATGAGTTACAAAACCGTAGAGAAGCAAAGTTACTTTTTTTTTAATGGAACACCCTATATCTTAGAATATTTTTGAATTTTATGTGGAACAGCAATTATTTTTTAATAGGAGCATTATAAGTCTAAACCTAATAGTTTCCGAGATATCGACTTTTGAAAAATAACATTTTTGAACTTTGACAGCTACTAGCTTTCGAACGGTACGCTATAGAGCAAAACGGCTTACATGTCCCTATCTTACTTTTTTATTATCTTCCCGAGAATACTAACTTCCGGTTAAACCGGAAGTACTATATTTACGGCTTTTGAGCTACATCCGGTTTAACCGGTAGTTGAAACTTTTAGAAAGAGAGTTCAAAACTAAGATAGGGACATGTAAGCCGTTTTACTTTAAGACGTACCGTTAGAAAGCTAGAAGCTGTCACAATTCAAAAATGTCATTTTTTAAAACTTAATTGCTTGGAAACTATTAGGTGTAGACTTCTAATGCACTTAATAAAAAATAATTGTAATTTTATGCAAAATCCAAAAGTATTCTAAGATATAGGGTATGCCATTGAAAAAAAGTAACTTTATTTCTCTACGGCTTTCTGACTCATCCTGTATACTTAACTTTTTAAAATTCCAATAGACCATAAAAAACCCTAAAACTTTTGTCTTAAATATTTTTTGCTAGCTGTTGTACTTTAAGAAATAATCGACCGTTTCCATACATACCAACGACCCTGTATATAAAAAAAAACGTATTTATGTACCTAAAATATGTATGTGTATTATTGTGTATGCATTAATTAATAAAAATCGTTTTTGATATGTATTAGTATTTATCGTTTATTGCGAACTTCGCTTATAGCGAACCGTTTTTTTCGGTCCCTTGAGGTTCGTTATAAGCGAACATTACTGTACTTTTAAATACATAAAATAAATAACGTATTTATGGATTTAAATCTATTTCAATGTATTCAAATGTATTGAAATGTAATTAAAATATTTAATTTTATTAGTATTTGGTTGCAATTTTATATGTATCTAATGTCGCATTCGGTTTTTTAATATTACAAACCCAGTATTATACAAACCAAACTATTAAAATAGTAATAATTAAAATATTTTAACGAAAAATTGTATCTGACCACGTTTTGTAGTCTTTAGTAAAGTTTACTTATAACAATTTGCTCTAAAATAAAAATTAAGGGTACCCCCCTCTACGGTACATGCTATCTTAAGTTTTGATATGTCAATATTATTTGCGCACCAAGCGAAACTTTTTATAAAGAATAATTATTTTTCGTAAAATCAACAATAAAGAAAATTCCCATATGTCTAGAACTTCTCTGAACATATATTTAATATTAATGTCTCTTTTTTCGTCATCATCTTTGAAGTCACTATCAGACTTATCGCTTGCTGAATCATATAAGAAAATGTCTTCTTCTGTAATATCGTCATCACTAGTTGACGTATCTTTATCTAAATTTTGTTTGATTTTTGTTTCATTGATCTTCTTCCCATTACTTTGTTTTGTACTTCTTGATGTTTTCGTTAATTGTTTGCGCTATATTTTTGTCGATTCTATAAATCTTAAATGTTAAATGGGTTCTAAGATTGTCATTGTATAATTTTAGAAGGGACTGGTATTCTGCATTTTCTAAGGTACAATTCTTTTTAGTTATAAATACGGCATAAAATGTTTTTATTAGAAATAACACAAGTTTCTATATAGACTCATCTATTTTGACCATTTTCTTTAACAAAAATCCCAATACCTGTTAAATTTGAATAAACAAGTTATTTTCAGGTCATTAGAAAGACCATGATCCAATTTTGATGTTTTTCTTGTGAAATTGTTTGCTTGCTGCTATTCGATTTCTTTTTGATACGTTTTACCTGATGTTTCTATGTGTGTTCAATTCTGTTTGATCCTCTTGCAGTAACCAACACAGAGAACTCTTCTTTACAGTTATAAGCCTTCCCGTTTCAAGTTCACTTGTAAGTATGATGAATTTACAAAATTTTCAATGTCGCGATTGGAGTCCTTCAGGTTAAGCTCTTCTTGGGATGCGTAAATGCTGCCCAATGTGTTAATGCTAATTCATGTTTAACCGCATCTCATGCATGTATTTGTTGCTGCTTATGTGTGTTTATTTGTATTTGTTTGTATTTATTTGTATTTAAATGTGTATATCTATTTATATGTATTTATATAAATATGTTTTGCCAATTTGTGCACCTGTTTAAGGAGTGTCGCACCCCTCGACCTCGACCTATCCATCGAGGGCCAAGAACGCTTGTTAAGTACAATACGGTTTGGGGCTCTGTATTTCTGTTAGGGGGCACTCCTTCGTTTGCTCTCCAGATATTAGGAGGTACTTACCGTAGTATGTATGTATATGTATGTATGTATGTTTGTGGCTCTGGTAAAACCAAATGGCCAGCGTCTTTACCGTAGTAGTCATCGTTTTAGTTAAATGTACCTATATATAAATACTTATTTTGTCTTATATGAATATTAACATTGAAAATGTTTATATTATCGCACGGGCACGTTAGTAGGGGTACGGAATTCGAAATTCTTGTGTTGCATTTGTCCCTGACGTCACACCGAAATACACCGAGCGTAGCAATCGGCCATCGGCCGTCACCACAGGGTGGTTTGGCTGGCGCGGCTGGAGCGCGCTTCAGATCATATTCATATTTCGTAGTGAAAGCGCTTATGTATGATTTATAATGAACGCCGATATGAATTCATACTATAGGTACCATATTTAAATCAAAGCTGCAGCATACCAAGTAAACAAATCAATTTGATTAAGACGTAAAATGTTTATATTATCGCACGGGCACGTTAGTAGGGGTACGGAATTCGAAATTCTTGTGTTGCATTTGTCCCTGACGTCACACCGAAATACACCGAGCGTAGCAATCGGCCATCGGCCGTCACCACAGGGTGGTTTGGCTGGCGCGGCTGGAGCGCGCTTCAGATCATATTCATATTTCGTAGTGAAAGCGCTTATGTATGATTTATAATGAACGCCGATATGAATTCATACTATAGGTACCATATTTAAATCAAAGCTGCAGCATACCAAGTAAACAAATCAATTTGATTAAGACGTCAAAGTATCAAAACATTTTAAAATTGTATCATTAGTTGGTATATCCGGAAAAAATATCAAAATTAGAAAAAAGTCAGTGGCGTGCATTTTTTTGTCAATAATATCCATTAAGTGTTTCCCGGGACGCCACTGGCCTTAATAAATTTAATCTAGTTAGGGCAAATTAAGCCTCTTATCATTATGAATGACGGTACCAAATTGCAATAAAATCGGGAAAAGGATATTTACAAATATAATAAAAAAAACGATTTTTTTAAAAAAACTTTAACACCCTGTACATCAAAAACGGGGCAACTCCGGACACATGTTCAGGTTAGTACTTCTAAAACACCCTGTATACATACAAATACAACGGTCAAAAACACAAATATTTATATCAAAATATTGATAACAAACATTAACACCAATCGATACAATGCAATAATGCGAAAATCACCGGTAAACTAAATTCAACCCTGTCGCCCAGGGCCTTTTAGTTTTATTGCCGCTTGACCAATCGAAATAGAGTTACGGTTGTCATTAAGTACTGATCAATGTTTCCTTCGTATGCATAATCTTGGATTTGAATATGGTATAGGGAAGACTGGGGCAAGTGTAAAAATGGGGTAAGTAAATCAGAGCGCCAATCAGGCAATATTGAAAGTTTACTTGTCTGTGTGGTTCGAGGCAACTAACTATACATTAGCGCTGTTGAATTATCTACTCCTGGCGAGTTACCAGGTGTTTTTTTCTTTCTGAGTAGTCATTTGTAACATAACCTCCGAATCGGTCCGTTGAATAGTGTGTGATATCTCCATAAAAAATTGGTCAAAGGTAAAAACTTATAATATACTTTTAGTTTTATTGCATTTTCTTGTGTTTAGTCAATTGTTGTAGCTTTAAAATCCTATATACCGACCAAATCTGAAAGCGGTTTTTACTCACGAACAGGTTTGCACTTCCCCCAAAAAAAACATAATGTGGGGCATGTGTGAAAATTGTAATGGGAAAAGTGTAAAGGTTAGGTTACACTTGCCCAATTTCGTCCGGGACTTTGTAAATTTAAATAATATTCCCAATCCTTTTAAGAACAATATGCCAGGCATAGATTGGCTAATAAAGTTTAAACAACGTCACTCTTTGAGTATGAAAAAGCCACAAAGCTTAGGGTACTGCAGGAAGAAATCTACGGACCCATTCATAATAGACCAATATTCTGTTTTATTGGAAAACGCTATATTGGAGTTGGGTCTTTGGGATCGTCCTGAATGTATTTACAATTTAGATGAAACTTCACTGTGTAGGTACAGATCCTTCTCGTCTTAAAATTGTTGGCGCGAAAGGCAAACCGTCTTCAAGAATTATTGCTGGATCGGGCAGAGAAAATATAACCGTCCTGGCAGGAGCAAGTGCTAGTGGTAGAAGATTGCCACCATTGATAATATTTAAAGGCAATAATGTATGGAGTTTCTGGATTTTAGAAAGAAATGAAGACCACTTTAAAGACACCGTATATGCAGCCAGCGCCAATGGATGGATGACCTCCGAAATATTTAGAAATTACTTTCTAAAGACTTTTATTCCTTTGGTTCGTGATCAGGCACTATTGTTATATATGATGGGCATGTCTCGAATGTGGATTGCTTATTAATTCAAGCCGCAAGAGAAGAAAATATTTATATACTTAAGCTGCCAGCACATACAAGTCATTTACTTCAACTTCTCGATTTGAGTGTGTTTAGATCCTTTAAGGCAATATAGAAGAGGGAAGTAATAACATGGCGAAGACGTCATCAGGGACAATGACTACCAAAAAGGGAATTCGCCACATTACTAGTGAAAACCTGGGCTGAAGTAGATTCCGGAATCATAAAAACAGGATTCAGAAAGGGTTCCATTTAATAGACATGTTATTCCTAAAGAAAAATCACATCGATGCCCTAAAAAGATGGGAAGAACACTTAAAAAATCAAAGATCTGTAACATATTTACAACCGAGGCCAGAACGCATTGATATTGAAAGGAATGAACACGATGCTGTAGCATCGAATGTAACAGAAAAAACCGCTACTTTCGAACAGTCAATGTTAAAAACAGTAAAGCCTTCTACATCTGGCGCTTCATTCAAAAGGAAACTAGCATCTAATGCAGAATTACTTACAGCTCCTTCATCAGCATCTAGTTCCACCAATCTCAAAGCAATTGTCAGCTCTGATCAAAATGAAGAAAATATACTAAATAATCATCAGGATCCTATAACTGAAGCTGTAGTACTAGCTACAACCGAAAATCGGCAAGAAAAGAAGGCAAGTTTTAATGATCTACCACTTGATTCGTTCCGACAGAGTCCTTCTTCTAATCCAAGGAAACAAAAGCGCTTAATTCAAGGTGGCCAAACCATTGCAGGTACTATCGCAAGTAGTCAGTCAAAACTCTCTACAAGTTCATCTACTATATCTAAACCAGCTATAAAAATTGACCGAAAGAGTAAACAAAGTCGGCCAAGTCCGTATCAATTTGAATCCAGCTCTAGTGAATCAGATAATGAAAGTGTACCTTTTATGGAATCGGATCAAAGTTTCACTTTAGAATCGCATTGCGAAGATCAGATTCCTGAAATAAACAAAGACAATATTTCCATTGGAGACTGGGTACTGTTTAAATACACATTACCAAAAGCAAACAAACATTTCATTGGCCAGGTAAATACTGTTGACAACGGCTTTGAAATCAAGTTTACTAGAAAATTAAAAGACAATTTTTTATGGCCACTCACCGATGATGTCGGTGTAGTACAGCTAGACGATATAGTGACTCGTTTACCTGAACCGGTAGTAACACGCCGAGGAGGTTTTCATATTAATGTGAAATTTGCGGGATACAATATTTAACAAAGTTCCATAAAATTATTCGAATTTTTAAACTTTAAGTTTCTTTTCTGTTTTAGTTTCTCCTTGGGAATAATTCCTACTGTTTTAGAGATTAAAGCCAAACATTGGGTTTTGAACGGATAAATACGTTTATAAATATATTATTCTTGTTATTAGGAATTTTTTGAGGGTTATTTTGGATTACTTATTATTTTTCAAAGGCACCTTTAAATTTTTCGTTTTTATGATTTGTTTGGCTAACTATTTTCCAACAATAAAAAGTTCATAACTTCCCAGATTTTTATTTTTTTTTTAAGCCTGTAAAAAGAAAAATTGGCATAGGAGATATAAACTTCATTTGCACTTTCCCATTACCACTTCTGCGAACATGCATGGAAATTGTATTCCGATTTTACACTTTCCCTTTTTGAGGTAAGTGTAAAATAATCATTCAAATCTCAAGATCTCAAAAATAATTCATGAGTGCCCTATGCAGTATGAAAAGTAAACATATTAAACTATTACTTTCTTACAAAGACACTTTTATAAATATTGTATATTTAAAGTAGGGAGGAAATAAACTTGAACTATTAAAAAGGGCTTCGCACTTGCCCCAGTCTACCCTAATTATAAGCTTTGTAATGTAATGCTGAAAAATAAACAGAATTGTTTTGTACTGCTTTTTTGCTGCAAT
The DNA here is from genome assembly GCA_963920685.1 of Polydrusus tereticollis. Taxonomy (NCBI): domain Eukaryota; kingdom Metazoa; phylum Arthropoda; class Insecta; order Coleoptera; family Curculionidae; genus Polydrusus; species Polydrusus tereticollis. The sequence continues at coordinate 144,524,499 of OY987328.1, forward strand.
TGACGGCGAATGCTGTGTCGCTGAGCTGCGGCAGTGAAACCGTGTACATACAAATCGCATTAAACCAGTACCGAGCTACTAATCGCGAACGCCAGCCGCGGCAGCTGACTGCTCCAGAGAAACCAGGGGATGGGACTATTCGCCGTCGCCGTTTCGCCGTCGCCGTTTCGCCGTCGCCGTTTCGCCGTCGCCGTTTCGCCGTCGCCGTTTCGCCGTCGCCGTTTCGCCGTCGCGACAATTCGCCGGCAGCCGATTCGCCGTGGGCCGTTTCGCCGTCAAATAGAATATAAGTCTATAATTATTACAATTTTTTTATATCTAGCATATACCGAATTGGACCCAAAAAGGTGGATTAGATGCCGTGTTAGCGCTGTTTAACCAATATAAGTCTATAATTATTACAATTTTTTTATATCTAGCATATACCGAATTGGACCCAAAAAGGTGGATTAGATTAGAAACGGCGACGGCTGAACGTCCTAGACCCGAATTCCAATAACCCTAATTATTATTATTGACTTGCCTATGTAGGTATATTTTTATCAAACAATTTTGTTAAAATTTAGCAATATATATTATAACCTTTTTTACGTATTTTATTAATTTCTATTTGACGGCGAAACGGCCCACGGCGAATCGGCTGCCGGCGAATTGTCGCGACGGCGAAACGGCGACGGCGAAACGGCGACGGCGAAACGGCGACGGCTAAATGTCCTAGACCCGAAAAACCATACCTTAGAGGCTCGTTAAGCTGGATTTATAAACTCGAAAAGTTGGCGAGGTTGAGGTTCAGTTGGTGTTGGAAATAGGAGTTCAATTTAAACTAAGGGGAAAACTCAGTTCCATTTATACACTCGTTCAGGTTGTTGATGTGAAGCTCATGTAAGGTTCGAAAACTTCCCGGGTAGTTCGAGATAACCAATTTTTATGCTCGGAGTTCAGAATATCTAACCACACAAACTTGATCATAACTTCAACCTCACCAACTTTTCGAGTTTATAAATCCAGCTTTAGAGTTTATAACCTTTATTTTACTATTTTTTATATTATGAATCAATTAAACTTATATCATCTACCTAAATATTACATTCAAATCTATGAGTTTTCGCAGATCTCAAATCTCACAATAGTCACAAGCGTTGCACTCTGCTTCGGCATTTTCAATGTCATCCCCGGTTGCATCCTTGTAAAGGACTGTAAATTTTTTCTATATCTTTCCAAAACGTTAGAAAACGTTTTTTTTTTACAATTAAGTACATGTCTCTTCTTCTTGTCAAGGATTTTTATTCAGGGAGCTGGTATGCCTGACGATTGCATCTCGACGCATAACCAGTAACAACAATGTAATTTCGTATTCTTTGCCAATATTTACTTTTAAAGCTCTTATTTTACTTCCTATATTTTGAGGACTTCAGCTATTACTAGTTTCTGATAATGCTTTTCCAGAAAAGCTTCTTAGGGGGGAGGGGGCAGAGTCGTAGGCCATATAGACGAAAATAGGTACAATAAAACAACACACAAAATTTGAAATGCACACGTGTACCATTGGTCTGCGCGTGGTACACAAAAGAGCCATTCTCGGTTTAGTTGTGTTCATCCATTTTATTTTTGAGATCATTGCTCCTTTTATTAGTAATATAATTTATCCAATATTACGCTTATTCAGTTTTTTTTTAGGTTTTACATTACGCATTACTGTATAAAGATATCTATAACCCTCTTACCTTTTCATATCACATTTATTCATATCAAAACTATATCACAACGCAAAACTGAACAATTCAACACTGAACTATAACTACAATCTGCCATAGATTCAGATATTAACGTCACATATTACTATCCCCAAAAAAAACTGCAAGTAATCTAAAACTTCTTTGTGAAACTATATGAATCTTGGAACTAACATTTACTTTCAATTAATTTTACTGAATCAGTTGAAATTGTTATCGGAGGCCCACTGACCTCTTGTGATAACAGGCATTTTGTACATGTATTAAAGGACGTCTACAATCAATAACAGTTTATTGTTATTTCGGAAATTATTTTTACTACTATATGAAAAGATTAATGTAAGGAGGTTCATTTACATGTGGATATTATTAAATATTTTAAATTTATCGTGAACCTTGGTTTATATATGTATTAGAAAAATCATCAATTTCAAAAGCAAAAAAAAAAGCTTAATATACTACTTCTCCATTCTCCTTTATAGTTGAGGGTATGTATACCGCCTAACGGCACGCCAAATGACTAGACTGGCAGTCAATATCCTAAAGAGTTTTAATCGCCATTGGAGCGGGGCTTTCCGACGTTAGCAAAGCTTTCGACAAGGTCTGACATGACGGCCATTTACTAAAGTTAGGTATATGCCCAACCATCTCATAAAGGTAGTTCATTCATTTATGGACCCAACTTTATCTATTTGCTGATCATAGTGTAGAAGATACTTCCCTCCCAGATCATAAACTCTTGGAATTCTTTATTTACGAAGATATTGAAACAAAACAAAAATAAGCCATGAAATAAAATCAGGTTATAAAAAGTTTCAATATAATTTCAGACAAATGTTATGCACACAAATATCGATTCATTTTAAGGCAATATAAGAATAATTGGGACAAGTAAAGAAAACTGTGAGAATACCAAAAAATTCAAAATCCGGGAAAACAATAATCGAGTAAATGAAGAATTGCTTAAGATTATGAAAGAGCGAGGTAAAATATACAAACAAAAAATAAAAATCCAAATGACTAGAAATTAGAAACAGGTTTTAAAAATCTAAACGATCAAATTAACAACAAAATAGAAACATTCAAAAATCGGTATTTTATCAATAAATTTGAACAAACAGACACCAATATAAAACCCAATGGAATTTTATAAATACGTTTTCTAAAGAAAAAAAAGCTGAAACACTTGACAGACTACCAAGAGGAGGTAGACAACCTAAATGACGTTGTAAATAATCTGAGCATTCGTTTTGAGGGGGTATGGAAAACTATTGTTGAAACCTTCATAACGAAATAGAAATAATGGGTCATATCTCCAAATTTACAGATGTAACCTGTTATACAATAATGTATGTCGAACCAACTAATGAACATAAAATTGACGGAATCATATTTGATCTGAGACGGAAGTATGACGGGGCAGTGGCGCAATCAAAAAATAAGTCTGGGAGGAAGGGGGGCGGAAAAAAAAATAGTGCCGCAGGCGAACAATTTTTGGGTGTCAAGTAAGGAAAATAAAAAACAGTACAGAAAATTACAAAAACAGGCAGACTCGTTTCAATTTTTGTGTAATTTTACCTATTCTAGGTAGAGATGAGTTGCTATTTATTACGATCGCTCGGAGGCGGGGGGGGGGGGGCTGCCAAAACTGGATATCCTCCTAAAACTAAAGCAAGTAAAACTAATTTATAAAGTGTTAAATAAGAACCAAAAATGTAATATACATATTTTAATGTTTAATAGGGTCATAGTCACAAAACCAGATTACAAAATAATGTATATTGTAAAACCAGTATAATAAACATAGGATTTAATAATCCAGTAGTTGCACAAGCATCAAAAACTTATAATTAGGTCCCGAAAAATATTAATCTCAAAAAATATTACCAATTCGTAAAACATGTTAAATTGCATTTAGGATTTAAGTACGGATACATTGCATTGTTTATATTGTATAAAATGTTCTCGAGGCCAGAGCTACTGACACTGATTAGAGAAATTATTTATTCTAAATAAAATGTGGTTAATCAAAAAACTTTAATTAAGATTTTTCAAAGAAAAATAAGAAATGTCGCAATTACTGTCACCAGTGAACAGCTACGGTTAGTCTCAATAATGCAACGCCATGTACTTGAACCCCGCTTAAGCGACTGGTCAACTTGGTGTCATAATTATTTTTATTAACATATAAACAAAGGCAAACCTACAGAAGACATTAATTAGACCTGTACTGTCATACGGACTCAGAAAACCAATTTTAGAGAACTGAAATGTTTAAAAATAATGTGTTTAAAATTATCGCGGATGCACCAAGATAGACGATGACTCATGTACATCATAATGAATGCTGACTTTCGCAGAACATTACATACTATTGCAGGCTCACATACGTCTCTAAAAACAATTTAATTATACAAATCAACATTCTCTTACACCCAACAGCACAACAGCTCCTATCTAGCCCGCAATGAAATTTGCACCAATAATCTGATACTAACCAATAAGCTAATCAAACTCATCCTAAGGAAGATCGACCCAAGAGTCATTCATTGAAAAATAAAGATAAAAGTTTACCTTAAAAATTACACATATTATTATGATTTCAGGGCCCAGATTTTCGAACAGAGAGAGTAAAAATTTACAGTAGAAAAGGTGTAAAATCTGTCTTTGTTTTAATTTTTCAGCCTTTTTCTATTAGGAATTGGTGGAAAATTTTTCCTAGAATTTTCTCTTGCTATTTACCAAGAGAAGTTGACTTCTTAGTAGAGAAAAAATGAGGTTCTGTAGAATTTATTATTTAAATATTCTAAATCGCTTCCTGGCGCTAAATGTATTTGAAAACATAAGTGAAGCGAAAGCATCCTATAACAGACCAAGAACGTAAGTTCTTCGTAGGGAAGATCCAATCCATTTAACCGATAATAAGTTTAAAAGTTATTTAGACTTACTAAGGACTCAGTAAGGAATGTAATAGAGCGTGTAAGTCCCTATATCCCTGCTCCTACGCGGCGACAGTGCAGTCTGTCAAGATTATTTGCATTTTACTTGGTCGAAACCTGTAGTAACTCTGCTTTTATTTTCTCTTGAGCAACTCTTCTCCCTTTTCCAATTTGCTTTCTATTGCGTTACAAAGTAGGTTATTTTATTTAGCAAGAGAGAGATAAACCGACATCATACGACATTTCTGTTAGGGAGGTTTCTATTCCATTGCCGTCGAAAATCAGGGCCTAGAAGGATCAGGAGAGTTTTGAAGTAGGTTCTGGTATAGTCAATGCCATGAAAGATGACAACGCAATCATGCATACAATATTAGTGTAGTAATAAATATGATTATACCCTAAATCAGATAAATAAGCATTGTTGGAAATAGGATTTTATTCAGTCATCTTCCTTCAAAATGCAGGGTGCTTTCTTTCAGAATATTTACAATACTTACTGTTCATAGTCATAGTAAAATTTATACTTGTATTTCCCTTAAACTAAACTAAAAAGTACGTACCTTTTCTAAAAGATAACTATTTCCTAATTATAAAACTCTATAACTTTATACTATTAGACAACACAACATTTTAAGTGTTTGACACATGACTCGTTATATATCTAAATAAATAAAAATTTAAAAACCACTGATTTCATTTTCTAATCAAATGTTATCAATATTATTTATTAAGTGGTTTAAAATTTGTTTGATTAAGAAATTCTAATGGTACATAGGTTTTTGCAACTTCCATATTTTCGATTAAAATATCCGTATGTTTTGCAAAATCCAATAAAAATATATTTCCCTAAAAAAAGGAAATTAAGAAAACAATTACATTGACCCGAATTGTCAGGAGTAATCTATGGTATTGCAGTGAGAAATGATTAATTACGATTAGTTTCAACTAAACGTCACGACAGAAAGGCTTTTTTTCCAGTTAACCAACTTTCGGTTTAGCTCTTCTTTCATATATAATATCATAAGAGATAACTTACTAGGCAATTTCATGAATGACATGTTGTTTATCAAAAAGGATATTGCCAGACAGATTAAACGTTCTCGAAAATAAAGCGTAAAAAAATCAGGAGACAAAGAAACTTGTATTTTTGACTTTCTAGTTGTTTAATCTAAAAGCAAACAAACTTATAAAAACCCAGTATCCTAAAATGTGTTTTCCTATACTTAAATATTAATTAGGTTACTCTCCGGGATGCCACTGACATATAGGTATTTTTAATCTTGCTACGTTGAAATAAGCCCCTTACTACTACAAACAACCTTTTATTCATTCAACTCAATTTTGATCAAAATCAGCTAAAGAGTTTTTAAAATATTAATAAAAAAACCGTTAAAGAAATCAGACCCTCTATGTAATAAATAATAATAATAATAATACACTTTTAGTCCTAAAACAAGCCAAGGTATTACCTACTTTAATATGGACATGATATTTAGGAACATCCTATATACTATTTAATACTTAGGACACGTGATAAAGTATATTTAAAATAGACATATTATTTATAATAATGTATGAACAAATAATGTAAAAATCGCCTGCAGAATGACTTATGAACGCCGACGTTAAGTGGATTTTTTGATAAAGTCATAACGAATTACTTCAGATGGACAGACGTGTCGCAAAATGAACTGATTATAAGCTCCCACATTCCTTCTCTATCAAACAATACATATAAATTACCAAAAGGCTGGCTTCTACCAAGACCCGATTAATTTCGTTAAAACAACCTTCCAAATTCAATCAATTCAAGTAGCAACTTGAGTGCTGTCGACACACGTCAATTATTTAAAGAATTATTTCGGAATCCAAGACCCATTTAATGATGACCAGCCGAGCAGTAGAACGAGGAAAGAAAAGAAGTTAAAGATTCGATCTAACTTAAAAAACGCACATACAGAGTGTTTCCTAACCTCTCTGAAAAAATGAAGGAGGCGAATTCATGCCTTACCTTAAGACGAAAATGTGGTATAAAAGTTTTTCGCATGTCGCTTCTCTTTCGAAATACAGGGTGTTAAAAAAAATTAGTAAAGCAATTATAATTATTTTAATAATTGAGTTTAGAACTTTTAATAATGAACTTACATGAAGAAAAATCAAATAAATTGCTGAAAATGTCCTCTATAAGCCAGTAAACACCCATGTACACGACGCATGTGCTAAATTGTCTCTTACGTGTTGGAAAATTTCGGGACTGGCGCGAATCGTATTAAAACCATCAATGAAACGCAGTCAAAGGTCTTCTTCAGTTTCAATAGGAGTAGTATAAACGAGTTGTTTAAGGTGACCTCAGAAATAAAAATCGAAGCGAAGAAATTGTGTGATGTCAACTTTGACATCACACGTGGTGTTAAAAAAATTAAAATAATTATTTTCTAATTTTGTCTCGAAAAATAGATATTTCGAACGCGCTAGCGAGTTCGAAATATATCCATTTCGAACTCCGAATTTTATTTTTTAAAAGTTGGCATTGGTTATATTTAAATGTTTTATTCTGTTGACGTCTGACGTTTCCTGTTATTGTTATCCATGAGAAAAGAAAGTTTTCGGGATTTCTCTGGTAAAAGTTGATTTATCGTTTTATTAGCAATATTTTAATTTTCTTCGCTTATCAAAAAAGTTTTTATAAAAATGTTCTGAATTAACTTGTTGTGGGACTCGGGTCCCACAACTCATGAGTATTACTCAAAAATTAGTTAATTAAAAAAATATAATTAAAAAAATATAATAAATGTAATTTTGTTAATTCTTAATCTACTTATTAATTAATGGATGCCATCAATTAAATGAAAAATTTTTCTTTTTTTTCCTCCTAATGTGACGTTTCAACACTCTTTCCCTCCTTGATGTGAAAATTTCTTCGCTTCAAAACTTCAAGTAGTTATGCCCATTCATTTGGGGTAACGAACTTCATTATATGAACTCGATATTGTATCCCCTGATGATGGATGTTTAAACATCCGAAACATGTAGGGATAAACCTTTAAACCAATAAATCTATTTTGTGGAGGAAGACTTCAAGTATTTTATTTCCTATCGTATCAACTCCACTGTAAGTATGGACTACTTTTTCAATTTAACAAATATCATTAGAATATCGTTTGACATTAATTAATAAAATGAAAAAAAAATACAAAATTTTTTTTTAACAGACTGTATTTCGAAAACGAAGCGACATGCGAAAAGCTTTTATACCACATTTTCGTCTTAAAATAAGGTGAGGATTCATCTCCTTCATTTTTTAAGAGAGGTTACGAAACACCTTGTATAATATGTAAGAATCGCCACAGGCGAAAATTTGAGACAAAATTGTTACAAATCGAGCAAAGCCTAACTCATTTTTCAGTAGGGTAGGGCGGGGCTAGTTGAGCAATTTTGCATTTGATCGGTCATAGCTCCTAAACGATCAGTCTTAATGGCTTGTTATACATACTGATGGGTAAGTTATTTGTCTCATTCCAAAAGCGTCCATAGTAATTTATTTCTAAGAAATCGCATTTAAGAGCTACAGTCGTTTAAGTGAAGAAAGTCAGAGATGCTCAACATACCCCATAGGTGAGGTAAGTTGAGCAAGGGTATGGGGCAAATTAAGCAGTTAGAAATTCTAGCCAAACCATGGGTTCAATGTTTACTGGACATGAAATAAAATTTCTATTTGACAATAAACTTTTTACTTATAGTCATTTAGTGGCATAACAGTAAAACTAAAAATAATTTTCTTTTAATATTAAAGAAACAAATAGAATCAACAAAAACTCAACATATCTTAAGCTTAACTTTTGGATTAGACTCACTCTTTCTACTTAAAATCAGATTTGAACATTTATGTAATTATTAATGAAGCTTATATTAAAAAATAAAATATTAATGAGATCCTGGAAACTTAATCATCGTTGTCGCTGTTGCAATTAATACAGACGAAAGTAAGACTAGCAACTGGCGTACATTTTGTATGTGCCCATTCCTTGCAATGGTGGCACTGGATCCATGTTTCCCCTGGTAAACTTTCAGAATAGTCATCATCGAGGTCATCATCGTTGCTTTTTTCATTTGACTGAAGTACTTTTTTTAGAAACACTCTCACCCTTACTTCTATTTTTTTATCAATGTTCCTTTTTGCCTTCTTAACTTTTTTAGTGGTTTTGTTTTGTTCCTCTTGCAATGCGTTCTTTTCGGGAGTGTCTGTTAGGACAGCAGCTTTCCTCTTTCTTCTGATAGTTTTGGCTGCTTTTCTAGGACCTGCCTTTGGGTATGGTCGAACAATTTATGGGGAAAATGCATGCGTTGGATCGAACTGCTCATTTTCTTTGTTGCTTGTACCAGGTTCGGGTTCAGTTTGGCTGAGGGAGGTAGATGGAGTGGACTCAAGTTCAGTGTTGGACATTATCGCTTGCTCTGGACGAACGTTTTCTAGCTCGACAGTTTCTGGATCTGGACGGTCGGTTACAAATGATGGTGAAAACTAATCCTCACTAAAAACGTTCGCTTTATATGGGAAGATGCCAGTAAGAACCTCTTGAAGTTTTCCTTTTAAAAGTCCGCATCCTAAAATAAAATAAAAAATATACATTACTTTCGTTTTAAATCGTGTGGTTAGTATTGCTCAACTAACTCCAACCCGAAAATTTGAACAAAAGTGAGGTTATGAGAAAACTGTCAGAATTATATCCAAAACCTTTATACATGTCAAAAATATACTAAATTTATGGAAGTTTAATAGTTACCTGATTGAAAACGGACAATATTTGACTCGTACAGAAGAAATATTCCCATTCACTATTTTTTCACTTTTTAGTCGCAAAATAAACAAAGTGTGGGTGTACTTCACTCGATCGCCCAACTGTTTCCTGGTCCTGGGGATAACTAGCCCTATTACCCCAGCTCGTGTTATCGTCGCCCTTGATGTAAATGCGTAATTGTAACTTGTGTTCCACGTTTTTCAAAACAGTTCGAATCCTACTCAAAAGTAATTATCTTTGAACCAAAGACGAAGCCAATTTCATGGAGGGCTGATGGTCCCCATATGGAATTTTTTATGTGAGTCTTCTCTCCACAGCCCCCATAAAGTCCTATGTTTGACAGTGATTGATAGATAGCTAACCTAACTCAACAATATTTTATCATACATAATACCACTAGTGGTAACATTTTCTTAATATGCCACTTCCAAGTGCTTGAATTATTAGGAAATAATTATCTGCAATTAATTTAAGGACGATTAAGCCAGAAAATTTCACACATTATTTTTTTTTTGTTGATTATTATCGATTGAAACTGGTCTATTAGACCAATCATTAGTTTATTGTTAGCAAAATCACTCAAATACAATAAATAAATACCTACTAATTTTCTCTGACACTAAGATTATTGAAAGACGTACAGGGTGTTATTTAATAAGTGTCCGATACACTGTAAAATCGGCTTGTAATGTATAGGTAAGGTAATATATGGTAAATGTCTGTTTACTAAAATGCGTATTTTCAAAGAACATATATGTGATTTTTTCTGTTTGCATATACATTAATGTAAATTTAATATTTGAATGTAACATACAGAAAAGCTCATAAGTCCATATGTAAACAAATTTAAAAATACATAATTCTACTATATTTTACACTTATTTACAAATTTGCTGTAAAAAAATGCAATGGCCTTTTTTTGGCAGATACATCTACTGTAAAAAAATGTAAAATTACTGGTACATATTGTTAATTCCCCGAAGCTTGCTTGGTCGTCGATGCCGCCATTCCGTTTTCATCACTCGTTGATAGGGCCTGTATTGTTTTATATGCGTCTTATTTATGAATAAAAAAGATTTTTTAGCTGTTTTTTGTGTGTTAAGTGCTATTTATTTGTTTACTTTCGTGTTAATCTTAAGGTAAGTACGCAAGTTGTTTCTGGACAAACTTAAATTAATTTTTTTTTCTAGGAACATACAATATGCAATTTATAGTTGGTATGGAAAATGAAAAAATATTGAAGACGCATTTATTTATTGACAGTTTGGTGACAGCATTTTGCCTTTACTATATTTTTAATATAAGATATCCGGCAGAAATTAGTTGCACAACACAACTCGAAAAATAAAGTCACAAATTTGATAAATCGAATTTGAAAAAATGAAGATAAAGTGTCGTCCTAGGAATATCCTAAAATTCTATCATATGATAATATTATGCGTCATCATGTAAAGGTATGTTTTTGCAATAGTTTTGAAATACGCCAAACCTACAAAATTCAGTAGACCCTTGTTGGTATAAGACCTTTCCAAACATATCTTAATAGCTATCTCTTTAAAGGTCAATTTAACCTTCTGTTCATTGAAAAGAGAAGAAATGTCTAGAATAAGCAAATTTGGCGCCATTTGCTTATTTTTATACTGTTTTTCCCCTTTTCTTCTTTTGCCTTATAGAGGTAGCTTTTTGTTTTTTGTTTAGAATAATATTTGTTTTAGTTATTATGATTTTTTTTTATTTGATCTATGTTTTGTCTAGAAATTAGTTATGCAACTTAAAAACTATAAGTTTTATAAAAACGTTTAATGAAAAATTAAAACATAAATGATTGTCAACTGCTTACATAATCTTGCATAATATACAGTTTGCTTATAGAACTGCCAAAGGTTATTTTTCCAAATGTCAATATCTCGGGAAGTGTTATTTTTTGTCAGTATTTGTATGTGTTAATATTTTTTCTTAATATTATGTAAAATGAAAATGTAAAAATTCATTAAAAATAAATATTTTTTAAAGTTTCAATATTATTTAATGCTACCTATATTTTTTTATTTTTTGAAATTCAGTTTCGACGGATATAGGTATTTTAGATATTTTAATACCACTCCGGTTATTTTTTTTTAAACTACTGTTATTTTTTGCAAGCATTAATGGTTTATTTTTAATGAAAGTGGGAGATTCAGTTTTACCTTATCCAAAATATTATTACTATAAATATTATACAATTTTGCCTATTTGCTGTTAACAAGTAGTGGTACTAGATCAATAATCTAAATGTTTTAATTTATGTCTATTATTATTTCTCCCAAAAAAAAAATTGTCTAAAGATTATAAGGAGGAACCGATATACAAAGGGGGAAGAGAGGCAAGCCTTAAAATGTAAAGGCACAGGTACGTATATGTACTTTTATGACGTTACTTATACATATAGCTACAATTCCTAGTTTAAGATATGAACTTTTCCATAAATTAATAGGGAGTATTACAGAAATATACATTAGATTGTTAGGTTTTCACAAAAAATTCCACTCATATACCATAAAATAAATGTAAATTTACAAGAACCTAAAGCAATAATTCCTTATTTGTTTATAAAAGATTACATTTAGGAAAATGTACTTTTATACATAAATTTACCGTGGTTTTACCATTCATCTTAACCACATAGTAGGTAATAGTATAAATATTTGAAGCCTCAAGGCGAAATATTACCTATTACGAAGCAGGTAATTTTACACGAAAAAATTTTACAGTGTATTTTACAGGACGATTCCTCAGTTATTTATAAGGTGAAAAGTTCATATAAGCATGGGTCCGCAAACCCTTTATTTTTGAGATACAGGGTGTTACAATTTTTAACAGGAACAAAAAATATGTACGCCACTGCCTTTTGATAACACTGTTATGTAGGCACTTTATTGGCTAATGCAAAATATATTTTCATAATTTTTTGATTTCGGCTTTGTTTAGGAGATAAATACTATTTTCTGAAACCCTGATATGGGCATAGCGATATGCAAATAATTGCCATTATTTCAAGTCAAATTTCCAATTTTTAATTACCCTGGGAATTAAAATTGCCGAAAATCTTTTGGATTGCCATGGTAACGAAACCAAACATCTGATTGGCTGAAATGGTGAATACAGGCCACTCATATTAAAAAAAAAAACGAAAAGAAACAGGAAATTTAAGAATAAGTAATCATATTTTGTTCTAAGCAATTAATAATTGAAATGAACGTGTTATAATAAAGCAACAAAGATAATGTCAGAAATCTTGCAATAGGGTCAAGTACCCATAATTCAAGTGATCGATAATAGTTCAGTTTTATACTTAATGCCTAAATTCTTAAACTTAAATTGAATATTTCATTTGAAATTTTGTTTTAATTTTTATTAAGATTTATATAACAATAATATTGTTATGACGTTCGCAATATTTACTTGTAGATTTCATTTGTCTCTCTTACCTTTTTAAACATCATTGTTCAATTTACGGTATAAATTTTATACACAAGTACACATATAAAATGAAACACAGAAATATTACCACAAGATACACGAGTTCCATGCTTCAATGAAAATTGCTTTAAACACATTATAAGGCCCGCAGAACGCATCTTGTATAACAAGTAGGAGCGTTCATTGAATCTTTAGCTAATATACTGGGTGACAACAAGGTTATCGACCATTAGGCATCAGGCTGTCACAATTTAACCAACATTAATTTTAATTTACCTTCATACAAAACACCAAAATACAACAGCATTTTATTAAAGTCGTAGGTACTCGGATTAACTTATATGGTACAATAAAAATATTGTATAGCTGTGTCGTGTAACCTCTAAAATTTGTAAACAAATTAATATACAGGCTGTTTTTGTTATTGAAGGGCGTTAATCCGTGCATAATTTTGAGACAAAAAGTTCATAGGTTCGCAATCGCTTATTTTTGGGATTCAGAGTGGTTTAAAAAAATAAAAAAAAGGTTTTTTCCTCATATGTTCCAGACCACATTAGATATTCTTTTGAATTCTAGTAGGTTCTAACTAGGCATAAACACACTTTTTTTTTATAAAAAAGATTTGATCTGGTTCCACCAGTGGCGTCCGCACTAACATTTTTTTTTGATGTTTTAGACGAAAAAAAAAAAATGATGAGCCACTGTTATTTAAAAATAAATATTATTTTCATAATTACGCCTATGACTGAGCCAAAATCGTTCCCGAACTTTTTTTGGCATGACGAACGGTTTTCAATTTAAAAACTAATTACATTTATTTGCATACCTCTATACCGGGTGATGCATGGCTTAGTTAAACATAGGAAATCCCTTGTAAATTTTAAGTTGGCTAAATATTGGCTCCCCTGTACATTTTAGAGAAAAATTGTGTTATAATTTTTTGAAGCGGCTGATGTAATAGGTTCATGTGTCAAGTTTAAATAAATTTTAATAAGCCAATCCTAACTTATTCAATTAAATGTGATGGCAATATTACGAAATATCTATAGTTTAGGTTAGTGATTCCCACTAACCAACGAGACGAGATTTTCATAAAGTCTTGTCTCGTCTCGCATATGAAATAAGAAGTCTTGTCTCGAGTCTCGTTTAACAGCCTCCAGTCTCGTCTCGTCTCGCGTCTCGTACGAGAGTCTTGCAAATGTATCAAAATCTCATCATGCATAATCTTGTTTCAGTCCAGTACGGGATACTTACCTATTTGTTATAATGTAAGAGTAGGAAGAGAAAATTAAAACTGCTGAAAGATATCATCATGCGTGTATTTGAAAGTAATACCAAAGTTTGGGCTTACACTTACAGAATACAACTTTGGGAATACAAAGTAATAAATCTAAACTATTAAACGAAACGAAAACTTAACCTTAACATTATTTAGAAATAATAAGAAAAAGCTTCTAACAGCCTTCTCGGTTGCAAATTTTTTTGCTTTTCACCCAGTCGTTTAGGCATACTTAACAAACATCGTGCAGATTCATTACTAAGGCGATTTCTATGTTTTCTTATAGTTAACGCAGCGATAAACGCATATTGAACTCAGCTTAGTTTTAACATTAAAAATATTTCTGTTATCGATGATAGTGATGATAGTCAACAGTGTTTGTATAACACTGGTTTTTATAATAAATGTAATGAATTATAGGTTTTCAAGTCCGCACGCAGAAATATTCACCTGCATTCTGTACCTTTCTGCAAAGTGCACCACGAGCTTAGAAGGAAGGCACAGCTCACAAGCTCTATTTTTCTATTTTTATTCCACACTTTATGTAATGGTAGTTTCTTAAGTCAACTTGAAAGAGCTTTTACTTAAGTATGTTTGTTATCATTATTTCTTTTTGACTACTTACATCTTGCAGTTTTTTTGATTTTGTGATATGTACTTTCTTGATCTTTTTCGATGTTTGTTTCTTCTCTGATTTTATTGATTAATTGCCCTAGTTTTTTGTTCTAGAGTATTTCTTGACGTAATTCGGCTGGTAGGGTGGGAGTCAGTCTTTTGGGTATCTGTACATGTCAACTGCTTGTGACCTAATGTGTGAGGTCGTAATAAGCATTTTGTCAGATACGTCCGTTCGTTCGTAATATTTTGTGATTAGTTTTGTATAGTGTTCTTCTAGTGTCTCAAGTCTCATATATGCGTAAAGTTTTCTTAGTGGTTCGTATATCTATCTATCTATATAGAGATTTCTGTTTTATTGCTTATTTTACTGTTGGAAAAGAATAAAGGAAAGACTGCCCCCGAGTTGTTTTTGTGTTTTGACAACAATAAAAAATATATCAATAAATTCGATATATAATGTCGATGAGTTTCAGTCGATGTTTTTGCTACATTGATGGATAGAAATTTGATGCATGTATTTTGTGCAGCCCTAAAAATATGGTGATCTAGCCCAACCTATATTAGCCCAAAAATTAATATATTCCGCAATACAAGGCGTCAAAGTTTTAATACTTTAAACATTTTTTACAAATAATAATCTTAATAATGGCAATTTGGTAGTAAGATTTTTTTTTTGGGATGAGAGATCCAGGAGCTCAATTCTTGAGGGCGATATAATAAGCAGGGCTTTGTTTGCCAGTATTGTATGGGTAAGATTTAATTCCATTCCATTCCATATAATGATATCCAGCTACTGCATCAATTAAAAAGCTATCCTAATCCAGTAAGCAGTTGGTAGCGTTGACCTTATTTGATGATAGAGTATCCTTTAAACTGAAAAAAGGATGATAAATAATCTAAAATTGTCAAGCAAGACTAACTTTCCGCGACGAATATAAATAGGTGAGGAAAAATAATTAAATCTATTACAATTTGTAACTGAACGGACAAGCAGCTTTTACTTTCTTCTCCCTGAAGGAAAAGATAGGTCTAAAGCGTGTTTAGAAAAGTCGGAAGAATGGAAAGATCATCCGCTATACATTAATTTTGTGAACGTTGTAGTCGAATGAGAGTTGCCATGTTGCCAACGATATTGCTTAACGTGAAATCAATTGAAAAGTGTAACCAATCGCGAAGAACAGAAGCAATATCCTAAATTTCATTTTTTTGGTTTTCGTTTTCGTGTTGTTCTTGTTTATGCATTAGGGACTAAAAAAAAGAAGAGGTTGTGGAGACAAAATATTTATTTGTTTGTTTTTTGGACCACCTTAGTGGACGCATAATTGATGATAAAAACAACTTAATTTATTTTCAATATAAATTGGACCACCATAGAACACCGGGTTTGTTGAAATAAAAAAGTTGATCCATCCACATGGACTGCAGATTATTTTAAGAGTCATGATTTTTGGAAATCGATGCGTACTTCGCCACCTGCTTCGGTATGTGTAGATAGACCGATGTTGATGACTACTTTCATGATTCCCGGAGTATATACATGCATCGCCGCATGTTTTAGTGTGTATGGAGCTTTAGAGGTACCAAACTAATAATTTAATTGTCGTTGGGTATTCCTGAAAGTCATTGGTTGTCCTGAATCTATCTTCTAAACTAAATTTTGTACTATTATCTTTTCACAGTCCAACAAATAAATTTTTTTGTCTTGGTGCCGAAGAAAAAACAACTGATTTCAGTTATTTTGAATGCGGTAATTCCACAAACACTTAGCTTTTCTTCGTATCAGCTCTAGTTCTTGAGATAGAGCC
This sequence comes from Polydrusus tereticollis, assembly GCA_963920685.1. Lineage (NCBI taxonomy): Eukaryota > Metazoa > Arthropoda > Insecta > Coleoptera > Curculionidae > Polydrusus > Polydrusus tereticollis. The sequence continues at coordinate 144,541,131 of OY987328.1, forward strand.
TACTCATAATAAATTGTAATATTAATATATTTGACAATTATAATGGTCATACATTTAATCAAAAACTTCACTAATTTCAAGACTAATGCCTTTTTAATTATACCTATTTATTCATAAATCACTGGAAATACCTAATCTTATATTGGCAAAAGGCCATATAATTATTACAGATAAGAAATAATTTTTCCTGGAGTTTTTTTTGCATTTGCCGATTTCTTATTTTCGTATTTGCAATTAGCACGAAATATACAATAGAAGGCAATAAAAGTGAATGAAATTATATACCGTAAGCCCTGCCCCATAAATTAATTCGTTAACTTGGCTTGTGTCCTGGGATATTAGTACCTATATAATCCCCATATTATGAGGATTATATTATGCGGAATATTGCCTCCATGCATTTAGTTGAAACTTGAGCTTCATTGCAAGAGTGTGTTTTTTGAAAAATCGTATTTAAACATGGCTTCCACAAGTAGGCGTAGTTGCGTAAACCATCCGGACGTTTTTTGCTACAAATGTGGCGAGTACATTTTAAAAGAAAGTAGAAGAGTGATTTGTGACTTTGTGAAAAAAGCTTATTTGGCCTATTTTGGCGTTTACTTAGAAGACCAAAATAAACCCTGGGCTCCGCATGTTGTATGCAAAAGCTGTGTCGAACACCTGCGACAATGGACAAAAGGACAAAGAAAGTGTTTAAAGTTTGATGATCCGAATCTTCTTCTTAATCCAGGTACCAAAATTACATACTACCGTAACAGAGAAAAGGATCTTTTGCCATTTTTCTCTCAGGAGGATAATATGGTTTTTGTAATGATATTAAAGGCCTGTTAGAGAAAATGGGTATAACAGAGCACACACCAGTCCATTGGCGTCTCTTTATCGATAGGTTCAAACGAAGCTTAAAGTGTGTCCTTTTACATAACGGTAACAAATATGAAAGCATTCCAATTGGACATTCTACAAAATTAGAAGAAGAATATAAAACAATATCGTTAGTGCTTAAAAAAATTAAATATGACGAACATCAGTGGATAATCTGTGTTGACTTAAAAATGGTGAACTTTCTGCTGGAAGAGCAAGGTGGTTATACAAAATATCCTTGTTTCCTGTGTCTTTGGGACAGCAGGGCCAAGGATCAATCCTGGATTAGAAGTGGTCTTGTAGAGATGCTTTAGTACAAGGAGAAGCTAAGGTAATTAATGATGCGTTGGTTAAACGGGATAAAAATCATATTTCCTCCCTTACACTAGGACTAATGAAACAATTTGTAAAGGCCTTAGACCAGAATGGTGCGTGTTTTGAATACTTTTCCAGTAAATATTTGATGGACCTCAGATCAGGGAGCTGATAAAAGATTCACATTTTATAGAATCGATGACCGAAACTGAATTTAATACATGGTGCTCTTTTGTTAAAGTTGTGCAAAATTTTCTCGGAAACAAGAAATCGGAAAATTACCGAGAGATAGTGGAAGATATGCTCAACAACTTTAACCAACACGGGTGTAATATGAGCATTAAGATTCATTATCTTCACAGCCACTTGGAACGATTCCCAGACAATCTTGGTGACCTTAGTGAAGAACAGGGGGGAACGATTCCACCAGGATATAAAAACTATGGAAGAGAGATATCAGGGTAGATGGGACATTCACATGATGGCTGATTACTACTGAAGTCTTCAACGAGACTGTCCTTTTCAATCTCATGCGAGAAAATCTTATAAAAGGAGGTTTTTGGGTGATGCAGATTAGCTTATTTATTAGTTTAGGTTAAGTTAAATTAATAACTTAAGTTAATATTGTTAATGTTATTTTTCAGAAGATTCTTGTATTTTTTTTTAGTGTACAATAAACATTTTTTTTTTCATTCCTGAGTTGTTTTTTTGGTGGTAGCAGTAATACTATATATAATTATGCGATATAAAATACCCTTAATCTTGAAAATATAGCTTATGGCCCCAGTTTTTGAAAACGATCTGATGGAGCAAATATGAGGTTATTTTTAGGTTTAGCAGACCCAAATTACCTAGAAACAGTAAAAAAAATGCCGGCACTAAATTATGTGTTGACAAGTGATGCTTGTAGGCTGTGCTGTAGGTGTCTTTAAACTTGCTGAATTTAAAACTGTCTTAGCAACTTAAGTCAATTTAACAGCCCACGTAGTTGTAGTGATGATACATAAGCCGTTTAAGTATCACGATTATGATGCACAAACGGAAAAGTATTATTATTTCTTATGACTAATCAGTGAAGTGAATCCGCCTCGCTCGGGTTAAGCTTCGGGGATAGATAAGATTAAGGAAGTCAACGTTATATTTTGAGCGCGAAAAAATATTAGTAAACAAAGAAACAAAGAATATTAAAAAGTATACCTAATATAATGAGTTTATTGTACCTTATTAAGCTGGACTGGCCTTATCAGCAAGCACAATTATTTATTTACATTTCTGATCCTAAACACTGCGGAACATAACTTTTGATACACTCAATGTAAATACCTTTATTGTTATTATGCAAATAATAAAATTTAATAATAATATGTACGTATATCTCCGAATAAAAAATAAATTATAGTAGCTTAACTGAGATACAATGCACCGTTATCATTATCAAAGTTGTTTAGGGAAATATCGTTTGTTGCTGGAACGTTATACGGTAAAAATCTCATTTTTACAGAGTGTTTGGAAATAGTGTTAGGTAACTTTAGGGGCAGATTGGTCGAGTCAAGTTACGACAATAATTTCATATAAAGATGGGTCCGCAAATTCACCCTAAAGGAGCTAAGCGCCTTTAAAGATGACTTTAATTTAATTGTTTTTGTTTAATAAATTTTAACTGGGTTTTGGGTAATTAAGTACCGCTAAGAACCATTATTATTTGTGAGTAATAGTTGACTACAAGACATAATCATCAAGGTACTACAAAGATATGAAATTAAATGTTATCATACGACTTAACAGTATATTACATACTTATACAGGGATGGGCTAAAATATGGAACAAATTCATTTAAAAATCAGGTATTAATTTTTTGAAAAAACGCTCGGACACGTTGATTATAATTTCTTCTTCCGAATTTTTTGCCTCAAAAACAAATTATACAGGGTGTGTCAAAAAGTAGATGTAGAAATTTTTTTTTGTATTTTAAATAGAACCCTATTTTTTTCAGTCGAATTTTGAATTCTACGTCAAATTCTGCGCATAATTCATGTAGCATACCCTATCCTTATCTCTAACGGTTTAAGAGAAAAATTACATCATAGAACGAAAATTATTTTATTAAGTGTTGAAAATGCCAACCATTAACTTCTTGACAATATGCCAATCTACTTAAAAACCCTTCTAAAACATTATTTACAGTATTTTCATTAATTTGCCTAATTTCATATCTAATTTTAAATTTTAAGTCTTCTAAATTTTGTGGTTTATCCTTATACACTTTTGATTTCAAATAACCCCAAAGAAAAAAATCCATTGGCGTAAGATCGGGAGATCTTGCAGGCCATTCTATGGGTCCTCTTCTACCTATCCATCGTTCGGGAAATACAGTATTCAAATACTCTCGTACTTTTCGAGCAAAATGAGTCGGAGCACCATCCTGGTGAAACCAAATAGACGCTTCTGGTAGATTAGGCTGATTCGGATTTGGAAAATCCGCTGCTAGTGTGGGAATTAATTCATTTTGAAGAAATGGTAAATACCGGTCTCCTGTAAGATTTCCATCGAAGAAAAAAAGGTCCAATAATTCTATCATTTAATATCCCTGCCCAAACATTTACTTTTTGTGGGTTTTGCGTGTGCTGTTCTCTCATCCAACGGGGATTATTTGTACTCCAATACCGAAAATTTTGTCTGCTTACCGAACCATTCAAACAAAACGTGGCTTCATCGCTAAGAAGTATGTTGCGATGGAAAAATAGATTTAAGTTGCAAATTTACATCATAGTTTCACAAACTGTACTTGGCGGTCGGGATCATCTTCGTTTAGCTCGTGCAGCAACCTAATTTTGTACGGATGGTACTTTTCTTATTTATTCTTATTATTAAGGGCTACTTCAGTGGATGCACTTTGGGGATTTTCTTCAACTTCTAACAAAATGTTTTCATTAATTTTTGGACGACCTGGCCGTAGACGATCCTTTACATTCCCTGTTTCCCTGAATTTTTTCTCAATTTTACTCACTGTAGATATTGTAATCGGTCGTTCTGGATACTTAGCGCTAAATAAGTTAGAAACTTCTTCTTGATTTCTTGTTTTGTCTCCACATCCAATTAAAATTAAAATTTCGATTCTTTGAGTTTCATTTAAATGCACCATGATCACCGTTTTTCAAAATTATACCTAAAATTATTTTTGATTGACACATGACTTGCTATCGTAGTGACAAAACCGTTAGAGATAAGGATAGGGTATGCTACATGAATTATGCGCAGAATTTGACGTAGAATTCAAAATTCGACTGGAAAAAATAGGGTTCTATTTAAAATTAAAAAAATATTTGCTTCATCTACTTTTTGACACACCCTGTATAATTTCTTTTTGAGGCAAAAAATTCGGAAGAAAAAATTATAATCAATGTGTCCGAGCCGAGCGTTTTTTCAAAAAAATAATACCTGATTTTTAAATGAATTTGTTCCATATTTTAGCCCATCACTGTATAATCCTTCAAGCTATAAGGTTGCAACCTTAGTAACAGCTGTTTTGTTTTATTTTTAAAATCTTTAACATTTTGAACATGTTTTACAATTAACATCTGGTAACTTATTATTGTATATTATATACCTAGGATGAAAAGTGAGCCATTATTGACCGAGGTATATAATGTGCGAGGTCAATAATGGCCTTCTCAACCGAGATATATATAGAATTTTTTCTACTACCAACATCCGAACTAACACCAAAAGATCTAATTTTTATTTTAAAATTAGCCATTTCCCCTAATATTCAAACATATCGAAATATCAAGTAGCCTGGGGCTCAGTTGTCAATGCAACGAATAAGAAACAATTGAAACTGATGGGTTTCAATAAACGTCATTACTCTAAAATAATTATGGCCGCCTTTTGAAGGTTTTAAGTAAAAGTTTTACAATAAAATGTTAAAATATGACTGATAACTTAGCGACCAAAGCGACAGTGATTTAGGAATGGAAGCGCCTAGCGCAAGCCATGATTTGTTGCCTGAAAAATCAAAGCGACTTTATGTGAACGCATACACTCAATTAAAGAAATGGCGTGAAGAAAAAAAGTCGTTAAAATTACTGATAATATCATGCTCGCCTATTTTAAGGAAACATCGGAACACAATAATAAGGTATCAACATTGTGGGCAAGCTACTCAATATCCCAAGGAGAGTTGCAGCACGTGGGTACATCTCGTGGCAACCACACGTATCAACCCAACCAGGACAGGGTTGGGTCTGACGGAAAGGATAAGGGACAACTCTGTACACGAACTTATGATAAGTTTGTATTTTTTGAAGCTACTTAATGTTGAAATCAACTCTTTCACTGAAAGAAAATATCGATATTTCGAAGTATTTTAAAGTAGTAGCATTTTTGAAAAAGAAAAATGTCGCCAATAAACCTAAAAAAATCACGTGTATTCTCGAAAGAAGAAATTAATACATTTCAAATTGATATGTGATGGGCTACATGCTTGGTGAAATGGATATTCCGTAGTAGAGGAAATTAAAGTCGTACTTGTTATATTTCACAATTTAATTCAGTTTCCTGACAGGTGTTTCAACCCTTGCGGATCGTTATCAAAAGCATATAAGACAATAATAAATTCTACATGTCATTAAAATACAAATTGACAGATGATGGGTCATTTTGGTCCCTAATTTACAGGCATTGGCCAAAGGTACAACTAAATTACAGGTGTGATAATAGAGGTATTTACATCTAAGTAATAAAATTAAGAAAATGATATTGTGTATATTAATTATGGGTTTTTTCGTTCGTAATTATTGACAGTGTTTATTGCATATTTATCTTAAATTATTAGGCTATTAAGTATAAGATTGGCTCCTGAAGGTATTTCAATTTGATTGTTAACAACATTACATCGATTTTTTAAGGCTTTTTTGATTGCTAATGTTTCTAATAGGTTGGTTTTTCTACCCTTGTGTTGAGTATATATCGCTTTTATTTTGTTGATGATGAATTTTTATCAAAAAAGATATGGATTTTATTATATTCATATTTTGTCCTGCTATAATAAGCTCTAAATTCTAGGCTATTGTGATAATTGGCGTAGCCGGTGCTTGCAGAACAGACGAACTTTGCAATATTTTTCTTGATGATGTGGACATCCGAGATGGGATTATTGTGATAAGAATTCCTAACTCAAAAAATGGACCATCCAGGAGATTTGTCATTGTCGAACCGCAATGGATTAACGTCGTAAAACAATGCTTGGCTAACCGGCCGACTTGACATTAGAGAACTATTTATTTTATACCGCAAAGGTAAACATCATAAACAAAATATTGGGCACAATACTATTTTAGTACAGTACCATATGTTATTGCTCAATTTTTGAAATTACAACATCCTGAGTGTTACACTGGTCATTCTCTATGGCGCAGCTCGGCAACACTTCTAGCAGAAAATGGAGGAGACCTACTAAGCCTAAAAAGGCACGGTGGATGGAAGTCGGTGACAGTAAAAAACTTACAGACTGATGACTTAGTACCAAGTGTTAATGAACGTTCACAAATTATCGAAAATATTAGGTAAATTTACCTATAATAAATAATGGTAATTCTATTAATAGTGGAAATGCAGCAGTGCACATGAGTTGTAATAACTGTACAATCAACTATTATTTTAAATGATTTTCATAGTTTTTGATAATTTTTACTATCTTAGAACATTTTCTAGAGTTTATTTTTCATGTTCACTTCGTTAAATCAATAAAGTTTCAGTCAATTCCTTTAAAAAGATAGAAAATCTTCATTATTAATGAATTATCATTATTTACCTAGGTTAATAATAGTGAACTACTTCTCAATAGACAAATGTAGTAAATAATAGGATTTTCTCATAGACCTCGTAACTATTAGACCGAACAATAACAAATAAACGTGTTGTCATCATTGTATACCAGTGTAAAGTAAATCAACTTTCAAGCTGCTCCCCTCCACTTGGTTTGCCAGACTTACGCCACAGAAAACGTAGTTTTCTGGGCTTACTCTGTTAAAAGTATTAACTTCTATGATTTACTAGAATAACATGATGTGGGAAATATATAACATTGCCTAAAACCTTGTAAAAAATCTGTAGTATGGCAACGCAGCAAAAAAGAATCCGCCCAGATCTCATCATTTTCGTGGCCATCCGCATCGACTCGGGTATACTCGGATTTGTGACAGCGTGTTTCTGTGGGTTTTCCTGGAGTTTTGTCAACCTAACCTTTATTGTTCTGTGGTTTTGTCGCATGCATATGTAAATTCAGAGTAATCCCCACTCCCGACCCCACCTAGCTCCTCACGGCGTCTCGCCACCAAACGATTTTGGCATCACAATTTTATAGCATTTATGAATGGCGTGTCGGATCTATAGTTACGATACCTATGGATTTTCTCATGTTAGCAGTAGAAAAAATATTTTATTACACATAAGATGGGTGTTCCGCCATAGTTAGTCTGTGAATAGGATAATAAATGTCCCATATTTCTAGTCGTGTAAGTTATTTTGCTGTTATTTATTAAAAAGGAGTCCTTATTCCTAAATACATACAGTACCCAAATATTCATGCAGATATAAGCCAAGCATAGTTTGAAGTCCCTTTGACTCCCAAAAATTCATTCCAAAAATTATTCGTAAGACCAAGACCCTCTTTTGGATTCTAAAAATTACTTGAGATACAGAACTGACACCTCATTAAATTATCTCATATCGTATTAGAGCCTTAAAGTTTGAAAAGCACATAACCGTAAGAAGCTGTTCATATAAATAATTACTTATAAGCCTTATGACTTAACAAATTCGATTCAGTTTTTCATCAATTAAATAATTCATCGATAATAATAATGCCCAGGAATTTGGTATATGTGGTACTAGCGGTACTGTTTTTACCTCTATATTGTTAATAGAATTAGATGGTTTCTCTTTAGTTGTTTTATCTATAGTGAAGATTATATTATTTGTTTTCTCATCATTTACAACCAGTTTATTTATTTCAATTCATTATTGAGTTTCCCTCTTCCCTGTTAGCAAGTTTGTGCCAGCCGCAGAACTTGTAATTGTTTGATCATTATTGCCTTGCGGGATGCCTACGATATTTGCTGTTGGGTCTGATTTGAAATCATTGCCGTTTTGATGTATTACGACTTTTTGATGTTGATCTGAGAGATATGATTCAAATCATCTCACTATGTTTCCTCGGACTCCATTTAGGCAGCAAGCCTGTTTATCTTTCAAAAACAGCAGTATTGTTAGTATAAATTGAAAGACTGTTGTGTAAGTTGACCTATCCCTCAGATATCCATGTTGAGTGGGCTTAAATAATTAACATTTTTTACAAAGGGTAACACTCTGTTTCACATTGCTAATTTAATTATTTCCGAAGAACTAGAAGCAACAAACTTATTGGTCTGTAAATTTCTAACAATCCCGGATTGCAATTTTTATACAGAGGTTTAATTCCAGATAGCTTTGATTGTTGTGGAAAGATACCAAATTTAAAGGAATTATTCAATATGTTACCTAATACATCGTTTATTTTATTTACGCTAAGCCCCTTGGGTATACCTGAATTTACGTTAAAAGTAAGAAAATTTTATCCTGGATTTTGAAGCCCACAATGAGTTCCAGAAGTTTTAAGTTTAAAGAGCAAAATTGTCAACGCAGTCAAGTGACTTGGAGAGGTACGTGTAGATATAATCATCCATACAGGCATTCGAAACAAAGTCACGATCAAAGCAATGAAAACAACAAGTTTTAGTCTTGCCTTGTTTACAAAAAAATTGGTTTCATGTTTCGTCCGTTAAGGCATCATCAGACCTAATTAAATATCTATAGACAACAACAAATAAAAATTGGATTGAGCTGTATACTATAAGTGAATTGGATCATCAAAGTTTTTGGGGTTTTAACAAATACTACCCCTGGCGGAAATTAGACCAAAACAGATACATATTAGATAAACCTACTTAAAAAAATAAATATTAATATCAAGTAATTTCAAGGCCTGTAAAATTTATATTGTTGAAACATTAGATCCTGGAGATTCAGAGAGAAGAGCTACTTTTTGCTAATGGATAAGGGATCAAGCCACGATCAATCTAAATTTTTAAATCTGGACCGAGATCTGGACGGATGGATCAATATTCACAAACTATGGATTATTTAACCGAAAGAAAGCACATGTTTGAGCTGTAGAGGACATAAAGAACATCTTTGGTTTCAACATGACGTGTGTGCATTTTTACATTCGACATTTCCCTGAAAAGTGGATAGGAAAACGAGGTATTTTGGAATGGTCAGCGAGATCGCCCGACCTTTCACTTCTGGCTTTTTCTCTATGGGGTGCAACTAACAGATTCAGTGTACTTATAAAAATGGCCTTGTTGAACATTTGGCACAGTTACGTGAAAAGATTATAACTTCATGCCGATCTTTACGCAGAAGATCACTCAACTGCCTTAATCTTCTTTTAATATGACATGTATCCTATTTTAGTAAGTTTATCGAAGGATTCGTAAAAAATCCAAAAACCTTGCTGATGTATTTTTAAGAAACGAAACGTCCGAATGGCATTCAGAAGACATCAAATATTAGGTTTTATGGGTATGAAAATCAAAAATATGTAATTTAAGTTCCAGGTCCGTATTCGAAAAAATGAGGTTGATGATGGTGCCCCGAAAACGAAACGTCGGAATTGAAAATTAATTGTGTCAACTCGTAGAGGAGAAAAACTGGCAATGGAAATGTGATATTTGTTTGAAATTATTTAAACAAATGTATCAGCAAAAAATAAAAACGAATTTGCTAATTTTCGGATATCTCCGAAGATATTCGGAACTTTCAAATCTTTTCAACAGTAATATACCGATAGAGGAGGCGTCTTATCGGTAATACCGATGTTTTTAACAAGAAATCGATTTTCTGACAAATTTTTACGAAATGTAATTTTTACTTATAATCTGATATGATCCCGAGAGCTTTAGCTCGAGGGTCTTATCTTTGATTATAAGTAAAAATTACATTGAGTGAAAATTTTCTTGGAAAATCGAGTTTCGAGTGAAAAACGAAGGTATGAAGATAAGAAACCGCCTCTAGAGGTGTATTTTATTGGATAATTTACTGAACATAAAAATGAAGGCCGTCTGATAAAGGTAAATATACAAGTTAGAGGTGTTACTAATTTTTTATTTAAGTAAAAAAGCTACAAGCGTCTTTTCGAAAGCGTCTTTTCGAGCTAGCGGTAGTCTTATCGGGTAAGACGACCGTTACCAAGGTGGTTGCTATGAAAATGAGCGTTTTGATTGGTTCAATAAAAGTGAGGTGAATTATCAGTGGCATTTTGTTGAGCATCATATTTCGGAACTTTGCCCCCATTAACCAGACTTTGTATCTCTACTGCTACTAGCCTCGAATTTGCAACACCCTGTATGCGTAAAAACGAATTTGTAGATCATCCCGTTTACTGGTGCGCCATATACGCTATCCACTTAGAATCACCCTGCATTACCTTGTCAAAAACGAACTAGTACCTACTATAGTTGGGGTCAAGCAAATATTTGACGCGTGACACTTCCATATTGTCATGGGTGTCAAATACAGCAGGCCACTCATAATATAAAAGTTACTAATGGCTAAATTTATATTATAATAATTACCACCCACTCGAAGTATTTGTATCTTTATCCGTTTATATGTACTAAAAAGAGATATACATAAACCGAGTTAGCTTCTCGTCGATTTGGTCAAATCATATGGGCTGCAGATCCGCATTTTATTTATTAATTTAATCGTTATACACTACTAAGATTGCTTGTTAAGACCTGTGATATTAATGATCAATCCTGAATCCCACCATTACAATGCACAGAATTTATCAAAACAAATGTATTATATTATAATTCATATTCTTGGACCAATTTCCCAGCAATCATTTTCTGCAAAGGTTTATAAATAACAATATTCGTATGTCCGGCCCTGACTAAGTATCAGATGTAATAAAGTTGGTGAAATCGAAATAACCTAGTATTGGACAAATATGACAAGATGGAAGTGTCACGCGTCAAATATTTGCTTGACTCCAACTATAGTGCTTGTCAGTATCGGTATTGTTTAATACCTTGTATGCTTGCAGTAACTCCCTATATACTTATCACTTTAACCTCTACTGTCCAGTAATGTTCTTGAACGAATAACAAAAACAGAACAAATATTGTAAACATTGTTTGAAAAACTTTTCCGCCATGAAACCATTGAACAATAAAAATTATATTGCGTCATAACATCACTATAGCCAGCAGAAAATGGAAAAAACTAAAACACCAGATTTTTGTAAAAAAAATGTTTAATACAATATAAAAATATAGGGACCTTTATTTAACCTAAAAACGTATAAAATTTCATAAAACAATATCAAACATTGTACAATGAGGAGGTACTTCATACTAGTTCATAAATCATAAACATCTGTAATAACAACGATTGTTACTATTAGTAATGATTATGATTTGCTTGCCTTGCTTGCATTAATATCTGACGAGCAAAAATGATCGAAGAGAGTAATCATAAAAATATAAAGCTGGCCAATTGAATGCCCAACCATAGGCGGCGACGCCGTAACATGTTTATGCTTATAGGGATGCGCAAAATTTTTAAAACATCGATGTTGACATCAAATGATACATCGAATACAGAAAAACGATGTTGTAAAAAAATCGGACAGAAAATATCGATATTTATAAACATCGATGTCTTTATAAATATCGATAAATATGTTTAAAATAAATTATACATTATACCTTTTAATATAATAAATGCAAATATATTTATATTAAATAAAAATATAACCATTAAAAACAAAAGTAGAAATACATTTGTCTATTTGAAAACGAAATAAGAAACTACTAAATATGCAAAAAAAAACTGTAGTCTACTTAAAATACAAGTAAAATCCATAAAATCGCAATAAACCATGGGCGTTTCACTTACGAAGGAAAACCCTGTAGAGTATATAAAACTAAACTTCTAAAGAGAGCGTGAAAACTATATAACACCTGGATTTAAAATATCGGTATTAAATTTCAATAAAATTGAGAAAAAGATATTTAAAAGAATGATAACAAAACGATTTTTTTAAAACTTTTCACCGTACGTATATCAAAAACGGGGCAAGTCTGGACACATGTTCAAATAAACTTTTTCTATGGTAAGTACAGACCGGCCAACAATCGCCCGGATACATGTTGTCAACACTGTTGCCAACATGAATCCCATCAACTCGCAACAAGTTGATAGATACACGGCAACATAGCGCCGATGTTGTGCGGCAAGACATCAAAGAATTTTGTTGAGTGTTGCATGTATCCGTGTTTTCCAGTTCAAACGGAAAACATCGCTCTGTTTGGACGGTGTTGCCAACAAGTAACGTCGAATAAGACTAGTGAGGTATCATCTATTCGGTAATCCAACAATATCCTTTGAGCACATCAATGATCGCTTCACATACTTCGGGTACAATTGAGGAGATTGATTGCTTAGATATTTTAAACAGGTACATTAAACTCGTAAACGAATCTCCTGTGGCTAGATATCGTAGAGCGACCATCAATCTTATTGATGGTGGAATCGCGGCATGGTAGTTCGTATTCTTTTTGATGATTTTAGGGGCAACCAAACAGAGAACTTCTTCGAAATCAGATTTTGTAAGTCTGACAAAATTGCGGAACGAACTACCATCGTTCAGGAGTAACTCCGCCATTAGGTTGTCACCATAGGTTGTCCCATTTTGTAAGAACTGTCGCTGCCACCATCTTCTTTTTCGTCTCTGGGCGTGGAAGCTATTATGATAAAAGCAGCACTAACACCAGCAGCAGTAGAGGGGTCCATTTTCGCCAACACTGCGTTTAGTTTCAATGTTCAACTGGTTTTGGTTTGGAACGCGCATACTGTTGATAACATGTAGCCAGACACAAGTTGTTGTGTCCAACAAATATGTTGTCAACACCCGTCAACATGTTGCCAACTGTGGCGCACGGATACATGCAACACTCAACAAAATTCTTTGATGTCTTGCCGCACAACATCGGCGCTATGTTGCCGTGTATCTATTAACTTGTTGCGAGTTGATGGGATACATGTTGGCAACAGTGTTGACAACATGTATCCGGGCGATTGTTGGCCGGTCTGTACTTACCTTTAGAATAATAATGTTTTTAAAATGTGAAACTAAAGCTTTGTAGGTATTTCTGACGACAGCATTACCCCAAATTTTTTCGCCGTTGGCCTCGAAAATTCTCGGAAGATATTATTATAAGGTCTTTGCAGTTTGCTTTACATGATACCGCGTGCCGCACTTGTGCCAATTAAAGTAAGTTTTTTAGGCTGGAGGGTTACAATAAGTGAAAGTCAAGAATATACATAGCTATTTGATATTAGTAAACAATAAATTTGGATAACTAGATGTAAGTAGATTAAAATTTCTTTTAAATGTAGTTGTGGATAGGTCAATTTTATTTGTAACATTTTTTAAAATTAAAATGTCAAGTTTAAGTTCAAAAAAACATTGGAAAAACATCGCAAAAAATATCGATGTTAACGAATAATATCGAATAAAAAAACATCGATAGAAACATCGAAAATCGATGTTTTCAAAACATCGATACATCGTGCGCAACCCTATGCCAAGGTGACCTCGTTTGCTCTCGCACAATTAGGGCATGGACGATGTTTTTCGATATATCGGATCAAAACAACGATGTTTCTACATCCACAGATTTTATGATATTGACGGGGTTTCAAAATATATCCATGAAAATTTTTTAGTTAGTTAGTTAATAAACTAGTAAAATTAGACTTAGACTGCTATATGGATGAATCGAAATTTGATTCTCGATGTATAGATGTATTTTGAATTTTGTTAATCCCTGCTCACAATACACTGGCTCTTTCGCGTACGCCCATGGAGTGGCGTCAAATGGTCAACTCTAGTCATAAGTTTTAACTTATGGTATATCAAATAGGACGGATTTGCGTAAATAGTTTTAATCACCATGTATAAAACACATCAGTGATGACAAGAATGAAAATTAGTCACTATTCGTACCTTCTACTCTAATCGGAACGCCGCCAATGGTAAACATAATAACTATCTATCTTTTGTTTCGCTACAACCTGCCACTGGTCAATTTTCAGACGGTTATATTCCAACGCAAACCAACTGGTCTTGATATCTTCAGAATTTGTCCTATTTACTCATAATCTTTTCATTCATATTCCATCCTACTTTTAAAGTTAAAGGCACTTCTTCTCTGGTTATCACGTGGGCTTCTTTTTTAATTATGGCCCCTGAGAAAAGTCTATAGCAACAACAAATTTCTAAGAGTACCGAGAGGAAGATTATGATGATGCCGACGGCTAGGCAGATGGCATCGAAGTTGATCAGGATGTGTAGGTAGAAAATGATGTCGTCGGGTATTACGACGGATTGTTCGAACCACAGAATGGGCATGAAGACTCTTGGAACGTTTTGGAGTATACTAAAACACATACAAATTGTTGATGGTTAATGCGACGTAACAAATGTAGGTACAAACTTACTTTATTCCATGAACTGGTTGCATAAGTAGGTTGAGTTGAAGTCTAGCAGAAACTTGAAGTGGCATTCCAGTTTTCTAAAAAAAGAACAAATCATCATAGTTAAGTGCAATAAAGCTGCTAATAATTTATTAAGTTGCCGTCCTTAGAGTATCTTGGAACATTCACATCTTCTATCAAAGGAAATGGTAAAATATAAAGAGGACATTTAAATGTCCTCGATGCCTTTCCGGAAACCTAAAATGACGCGATGTCGCCTTCATCATCATCATCATCATGAAACAGCCATTCGTGTCCACTGATGGGCATAGGCCTCCCGTAGCATCCTCCACATTATCCTGTCTCGTGCGATGTTTATCCAGTTGCTTTGCATCCTCTTTATATCGTCTGACCATCTTGTAGGCGGCCGACCTCTGCTGCGATATGCTTCTTGTCATGGTCTCCATTCAATGATCTTTCTCGTCCAGCGCCCATCCGAGTCCTTTGTCTGATTTTGGTATTCTGAATCCTATCTCTAAGCGAAATGCCAAGCATTGCTCTTTCCATTTTTGTCTGAGCAATTCGTATTTTATTTACCGTTTTTTGGGTAAGGGTTAGCGTTTCTGCCCCGTAGGTAAGTACAGGTAACACGCACTGATCAGAGACTTTTTTTTTTAAGCACATCGGAATATTCGCTTAAAAGACGTAATGCAGTTTTCCAAATGCAGCCTAAGCTAGGCCTATTCGTCTGGTGATCTCACATGTTTGGTTGTCTCTTACAATACGTAGCTCGTGTCCCAAATACTTGTAGGAATTCACCAGTTCTATATTTGACCCGTCCAGCTCAGTGTTTTCGCTTATGACAAGGTTAGTCATAAATTGAGTTTAAGCGATATTTATTTTGAGTCCTACTGAGTTTGACATTTCATTAAGCCTTCGTAGCATTTCCTTGGCTTCATCAACCCTGTCATCAATAAGCACGATGTTGTCTGCAAATCTAAGTTGGTTTAATGTTTCACCGTCTATGTTTATACCCATATCTTCAAAGTCTACTTTCTGAAATATATAACCTAGTAGGGTTGTAAAAAGTTTCGGTGATATGACATCATATGACAATTTATAGATATGAGAAAGAAGACTTATCGGGCGGTAGTTCTTTAGATCTGTAATGTCCCCTTACATCACGGATATTGTGAATCGTAATGGTCCGGGAATACCGTTTAGTAGGAAAGTTGTTGGCATCCATTACACTCAGCGACAAGAAGAAGTTTTGTTGTAACACAAAGATGAATACCATAATGTAGTAAGGTTTTTTTGTTACACTAAACAAACTACATGTAGAACGGTATACCATTTAATATTTATTTTATTAAAATAAAGTTTTTATAATTTAGTTTTTCAACCCTGTATATCGACTATATTTATAATTTATATTAAGTTAACATCTAAGAAAAAAGAAAATATCAGAAATTTTTATTATCTTCTCTGTTTAAAAATCAACAGTAATCACCCATCATGGCTGGATCCCATCGTCCTTGGTACCGAATCTCCAGTGTCCTTCTGTCTAAAAGTTCATTAACTAGTTGTTAGTAGTTAACTTCCATATTGTTGCCCAAAAATCCCCTCACTACACTTACAAATGGGTTCCAAGCTTTTTTTATATAATTGGCATCGTCCAGCAATTTTCTAATTTCTGGCCCGTTAAAAATGCCTTCTTTTAATTTGGCGTCATTTAACTGGGGAAAGACTTGTTTTAGGGATTTAAATCCTTTACCCTCTTTATTCATAGCCTTCACAAAGTTTTTCATTAGTCTAAGCTTAATGTGAAGAAAAGGAAAAAGGATATTTTTTTGGGTCTAGAAGGGGCACGCTTAACATTTTGAGATCCCGGTTGAAATTCACTTCTTGCCGGTCAAACTTTCGTCACATTATGTTCATTCACTGCACGTCTATCCCATAAACAACGAAAACAGCAATATTTTGTAAATCCCCCTTGAAGTCCTGTGACAGTTTAATTTTGTCACTAATAAATTATTAGAACTGGCTTAGTCATATCACTTTATATCACAGATCTGACTTAGATTTTAGCTTTTAATACTAGTTAAACGTTAAATTTCGTGTTTTCTATATTATCCTAAATCATCTAATTTCTCTTGGCAATAGTTATCCAGTCTTTCCTTATAGGAACGGCATTTTTGTGAAAGTTTCTTTTGTTCTTTGCCTGTCAGTTTGGATTTTCATGTTTACCTCTTTCTTTCTTTCTTTCTGTTATTGGCTCTGCCCTGAGGGGCAATTCTGCCAGCACATTAGTAGTGACCGTGACCTTGTCGGGCTCTAGACCCCGTCACGACCACTGATTTCTTCTTCTTTTTTTCTCTCAGTTAGTTCCAAAACTTTCTAGGTTAACTTCTGTTTTAGTATTGAAAATACTAATGGGCGCGCTTATATGGGAATAGTCGACGGGCAACATGCAGAAGAAAACGACATGCAGCGACGCGCGGCGGCAGTCGGCAGTGGGATATCATCTGTCTTTGATTCTAGTCGCTATTGCGGTTACGGGCTCGAGACTGCTTAGCGTATCTAATATGAATGAACTTTAAAATTATTTAATCGGTGACAAATTTGTCTAATAAATAAACATACATAGTTTGGGTGTTTAATAGTTTTCAAATTGGTATAATATAAAATTTCGTAAAGGGGTAGGAAGTACTATTATACTGGTGACTGGATCGTATAGTAATTATTTTACTATTTTAGATGACGGGATTTTGTCAAAAAACGGAAATTTTATAGGTAAGGGATGGCCAGTTTCCAAGGTTTATAGATGAAATATCCATGATAAATACCCGTAAATCAGGTCAAAAACTGTAGTATTCCAAATGAGATTAAAAATACTAAAGTCGAAATTGTACCCATTTGTAACATCATAAAAGACAAGTGACACATAATTTTTTTTTTAATTAATGCGATTTAAAGCAATTTTAAAGTTTTACTCAAATGGAGCGCGAAGAGGTATTGTTGGCCTTTCTGGCCCGCATAGAAGTATATTAGTAAAATGTTTACATTTTTCATAGGTACTTTAAGAATATTAAAATGCGTTTATTTTATATTTGTTTTTCTGATTTTTTCATCTTAATTGAAGGGTATTTTGCAAAAACAACCAATGTAATTTTTTAATAATTTGCTTAAAATGGCTTGAATAATGGGTTGTTATTGCCAAACAAGGTAATTTTTCAAAGGTATCATTTAGCTCACTATGGTAGCTGTTGCTACAATAATAATTAACCAGGATAATATGGCAATGCGATTGAGATGCTGCAAACAGCACCAGTTTTAAAAAAATTAAATTGGTTGTTTTGGCAAAATACCAATTGAAGGTTAATGTTGACACAAATCAAAATCTTGATAATAGTAACGAGTAATTAGATTTAAACATCAGAAGGTATAAGTCGTGTCTGGCATTATTTTATTTAACTTTTGCAATTTTGCATTCTCCTTAATATTCAAAAAAAAAAAAAATTTATGTATCAGTAGCATACATTGTATGGTTCTCATTACGTTGAATTTCCTGTCGCCAGCTTGGCGATTCACCACTCGGTATAAGATGCTGCCAAATAACAAATTAAGATAAACTTAGTAAACAGTATATTATTATTACCTATATTGGAAGGGATTTTTATCACATCACATAGAAAAACATTAAAATGTAAAAGTTGTGTCGGGTATTTTCAATACATAGGATGGTTGCGTAAGATGCAATATCTGTGAATTTTTTTTTAAAGGGTACTGACCTTTATTGTCGAAGGCCGAAGCTACTAGGGCTATGTTTTGTTTTAGGAAATGTATGAGGAGTTGCATTGATTATAAATTGATTTCTAATGTATAACTAAATATGGGTACATCTGTTTGGTTTCACTTGGCTTAAATACTTGCAATTGGGTAATCAGAAATCAGAACCCATTAGACGTATTTCATCATCACCCGCCAGTATGTGAACCAACTTTTTTTCTTGGCTCAAACAGTAGCTAGCCCAATGTGCTTCATCTCCTTGACGCCTCACCTCTCTATGGTACCGGAGACGGAATAACACTAACCTAATTGTTCTTCCACTGCACTCGACTTCCAGCGGCAACAAGCCTTTCTAAATCCACGACTATTCAAGTCATCTTTAGAGGATTTTGGGTTTAGAGGCCTAATTTTCTGTTGCCCTTAAGTTTGCTTGGATTTATGGTTTATATTTTTGGTTTGCTGATTCCGGGGGGCAGAAAACCACTACGTCGGATTTTGTGTTGCAGTTGTTCGCTGTGAAGTCAACTCAGGTCACCAGGACCGACGAAAGGGGCCGAGTGTTTGGAGCACCCATCACCTTGTGAACCCCCTAACCACATTATTAGGACCCTAAAAAGCTCCGTTTAGGATCTTTTCGACGGTCTTTCTTTTATTCATCCGTCTTGTGACGTCTTTTTTGGACGTCTTTCGTCGTACCCGTCCAGACCTTCTGACCGTCTGTCACGGTCTATCACCGTCACCATCCTATCGGTGTGAAGATAAGTTAAGGTTTAAGTACTAACACCTTTTGCTTTTGTGTAATAAAGCCATCTATTTTCAACGGTAATATACCGATAGAGGAGGTGTCTTATCGGTAATACCGATGTTTTTAACAAGAAATCGATTTTCTGACAAATTTTTACGAAATGTAATTTTTACTTATAATCTGATATGATCCCGAGAGCTTTAGCTCGAGGGTCTTATCTTTGATTATAAGTAAAAATTACATTGAGTGAAAATTTTCTTGGAAAATCGAGTTTCGAGTGAAAAACGAAGGTATGAAGATAAGAAACCGCCTCTAGAGGTGTATTTTATTGGATAATTTACTGAACATAAAAATGAAGGCCGTCTGATAAAGGTAAATATACAAGTTAGAGGTGTTACTAATTTTTTATTTAAGTAAAAAAGCTACAAGCGTCTTTTCGAAAGCGTCTTTTCGAGCTAGCGGTAGTCTTATCGGGTAAGACGACCGTTACCAAGGTGGTTGCTATGAAAATGAGCGTTTTGATTGGTTCAATAAAAGTGAGGTGAATTATCAACAGTAATATACCGATAGAGGAGGCGTCTTATCGGCAATACCGATGCTTTTAACAAGAAATCGATTTTCTGACAAGTTTTTACGAAATGTAATTTTTACTTATAATCTGATATGATCCCGAGAGCTTTAGCTCGAGGGTCTTATCTTTGATTATAAGTAAAAATTACATTGAGTGAAAATTTTCTTGGAAAATCGAGTTTCGAGTGAAAAACGAAGGTATGAAGATAAGAAACCGCCTCTAGAGGTGTATTTTATTGGATAATTTACTGAACATAAAAATGAAGGCCGTCTGATAAAGGTAAATATACAAGTTAGAGGTGTTACTAATTTTTTATTTATGTAAAAAAGCTACAAGCGTCTTTTCGAAAGCGTCTTTTCGAGCTAGCGGTAGTCTTATCGGGTAAGACGACCGTTACCAAGGTGGTTGCTATGAAAATGAGCATTTTGATTGGTTCAATAAAAGTGAGGTGAATTATCAATAAAAGCCAGCAATTTTTTTTTCTTATATACATCGCTGCAAAATACCATCTTTTTTTTTAAATCAAATAAACGAAATTATTTTTTTTAATATCCTTTTATTTTACTTGTGGATAAAAAAAACAAGCGAAATACGCGTTACAGTCCCACTAAAATTGCTATAACTTTTAAATCTCTCATTGTCACAATAACACAAAGCTTTTAAAGCATATTTCGATGAGTCTATGAACAAGTGCCACTTAAGGGGAATGCTTGATATAGAGTTTCCTTATTGTAAAATGCAGGAAAGGTAGCCTTTCTTTTCCTAAAATTGTAGTGAGTTGTTTTTCTTTGGCTAGTAAGTTCCACTCATTAAGACGGGAACCAAAAAGTTCTGACTGTTGCTTTGACAAACGTAAATCACATATTAAATCATTTAACTTACTTATGGCTCGCCGGAACGAGGACCTGGAGTAAAAGTGGAATCGGTACACTGTTCTTCGGAGCTACCTGATCATGCATTGTTATCTTTATTATCTCCCAAAACAATATCTTGCCAATCTAAAGAAGCAGTCTTATTGCAGAAGACAAATTCGATCTTGCGCTTTTATTTTTTGGAATAATCATCAGCCTTTGTCATGCAAAAATAGAAATCGTCAAGATGATGGTTTCTCGCCATACCATTGAAACTGCAGAAGGCATACTTTTTCTTTTCCCTTTCATCCACTGCACCAATGACACGCTACAGCTGACACAGCACACATTGGGAGCCCACTGCTTGTCTCGATCTCCGATTAAAACACCAAAATACATAAAATAGGTTTTTTTCACATTTTCAGAAAATGGTTTGGCTTGTGAGCTTTTAAATTACCCCTCATAATATTTATTGCCTGCCAATAGGGCTTTATGAATATTTTTTCTATTATTAGAAAGGTATTAGTACTGTAAAAATAATGGGCTGAACTATGCTACAAAAATCGTGCTGGCCAGTGTATCCATCAAGGGCTTGAAAGATTAACTCGGAATAAGTTTTCTGTTGCTTAGTTGTGATTTTTTGCAACAATGGGAAACCAAACAAATATCAGGTGTCACAAAACACAATTTTGTAAAAATAACTTTTATAAAAGTCAAGTTTTCTATAGTCTACTTTCTCGCAAGATCTTTTGTGTATGAAGGCCATCCACTCAATTTACCGTCCTAAATTTTTAGACGTTATTTGATCTGGACTTGGAAAATACATATATGATATTTACTGTTTTATTTAATTTGTCAGACGAATACTACATTGCGACCAAGCTTTAATCTCATGCTGTAAATTCTATTGTACTTAATGAATTTATTTTAAGTGAACCAAACTATACAGGGTGTCCGGATAAGAATACGAAGCTGCCATATCTCGGATTTGAAAAAAAAAGTACCATTATAAAAATAGCCAACAGAAATTCATTAAAAACAATTTCAAGTTTCGAAAATTGCCGCAAGCAGGCGTAACGGCTCTTTTATCTTTTAAAATTCATTTCACAGCGATAAATACCACTTAACTGTAGAAAGACAAATACATAATTAATTTTTTAAATCTCGCCTAATAAAGGAGTGGGGGGAAGCCTTTAAAATATTAAAAAAAAAAAAAACTTATGTCGTTATCCTTCAAACAGACTTTCTTGCACTTGGATTTGTTTAAAATGGGATTCTTTGGAGTTTAAATCAATGATTCAGGAATTGTCACAAGTTCCTAATACAATTTTAAGATGGCGCTGTTGTTCAATCGAAGTTATTTTTTGATTTTTTTCGGCATTTTTAATTTTAATATTTCCTTTTAAAATTTTTTTTTGGTATTTATGTGAATAATCTTTTGAATTTGTTATTAATTATTTATATTTTCTACTTACTGGTTCAAAAATCATAAAAAATTCATGAGATTCATTTTTGGATTTCACTCCTTCAATAAGGCTATTATAATATGGATCTGCTTTATGGAAATGCGGCAGGGAAACATAGGCCGGGGACCCGTATCTGCAAGCCGAAATATCCAGAGCTCCGGAAGGCATGCAATCGCCCTTACAAAAACATTTGTTATCGGGAATTTTTGTCCCTGAAAATATAAATATTTATATTTTTAATAAAATATTCCTTAGATATTCAATTATTCACAGGTTTATTTTTAAGATCTTACCATTATCTAAAAATCGATCTCCCGCTACAAATTTGTACCCCAAAATTCCACTGATAACCACCTCCTTTTCGAACTCCAACTCGACGAACCGACACAAATCGGGGGAGAAAAACTTAATCAAACTGTCTTTTCTCAAATTGTTGGGAAAAAATTCTCCCGCTGATCCCGATACTTTTCCACAATGTTCGGGATAATACGGAGTGTACTTCATGTATTTCCAGGAATACAGCTCCCCTATTCGACCCGTGACTCCTGTGTCCATGTTGAATTGCCCCTCGTAAGTAGCCGAGTTATTTCTCTAAAAAATATAAGAATCATTTAGATTTTTCAGATCATCCATCATCATCTAAAATACAGTGCAACATATTAGGCTCTAGATCTGTAAACTAATCATTGTATTCGTTGATAGATCTGTTACATCCAAAAATGGGCACCCTGAATCTTTACACTAAAACACAAACAAATCTGTCGAAAATGATTTATCACACTATTTCCACTATTTAGAACGATAATGTACTGTATTTTTACAGTAAAATAGAAATAAATTCGCACGAAGAATGCCAGCAAATTACCAAAATAATAGTGCCAGCGTGTCAATAGTGTGCAACGTTGCCAGTTCGCCTTTAGCGTTTCGCCGCGGTACTTCACATCTTCTAAAATTTGTTATTGGTATTTTTTTATTAACTCCAAAATAATCCAGATGAATAACTACGTTAACGTAGTTATAGACAAATTACGTAGATAAAACTTATTTTAAAGCTCATCCTACCTAACTAGGAACTTGGATAGATTGGATGGATAATCTGACATTTCGCTTCAACGATAAGGCTCTAAGGCCGGCCATACCAAAACACAGCAAAATTCACTTGAGCACTTTGACCTCGTATTGTACGAGTTGTTGCCCCCACCCTCAGAACATATCAGATACTGTTTTGTGCTTGGAAACTGTTAATCTTGATGGATCAGAACCGGACAGATGCCGTTGTTGTATATAGCTATGTGGCAGGCGATTAGTATTCTTTACAAACGTTATACGCTTATTAGAAACTTAAGTTATTATTTGTTCAATGATCGAAACGAACTTACAGCAGCTATTTCACCTACAACACTGGTTGTTACAGTAGTTGCAGGATGTGTTCAGCACCAGTGAACAGATCTGTAATACTCACAAATGATATGTCTGATGTTTTCTTCTACATCATCTATAGTTTGTGTTATATTTATTTATGTAATTACCTGGAAAGAAACCCAGCCTCATATGTCGCACTGAAATGGAAAATTTGATTTTTCGAATGTACTAGTGCCAGTACAACCAACTTGACATGACAAGAAAGTCGGATTTGAATTTTTAAATACTTGAGAGACCCTCTTACCGAAAAAAACCATCCGAATTTGTCGAAAGGGGGCACTGTTACTCCTTTAACCGAGGGCATGTTGCGGGCCATTGTTAACACGGGATCCTCGTAACCTAAAATGAAATAAAGTTAAGATTTTATGCTAAGGATATTGTAATCTTAATTCTCGTACAACTGTTAGGTCATATTTGGACATTGGAAGATAAACTGTGACATCTAAGCGTGCTCCATAAGACGATAGAAATTCGGAAAAACATTGAATTGGATGATTAAAGGTCTTGGAATTATTATTTATTTATTGCCAAATATACGGGTATCCCTATTACATTAAAAAACACAATATTAAGATTTGCTAATACAATAAGAAGAAGTCTACAAACTACACAATGACTATATCAATATTGGTATAAAATTATATTAACAATGTAGGTCACAATTTTCAAGGAACCTTAGATTTAAAATCAAATGTAGGAGGTGACAGAGCAAATATATCAATGTCGTCAAGACGTGTTAATCTTAGGTTCGTTTCTACTAAAACCAATACAAGAACATTTGTTAAAAGATAAATTATTAGCCAGTAAACTGTCCCTCCGTAACACAGGGGCGGTCATATCAACATTTTGAGGGGGGGGGCCATGCAGTGGCGGGTCATGTCAATTTAGAGAGGCGGCGCTAGGAAGTCTTAGCGCCGCCGGCGAAAAATTTTTGGGTGCCACGCCCTTTTTTGTTGATGATTCTTGGTTTTCAAGTAGGAAAAATACGCATAAAACGGTTAAGTAAATTTTAAAATTATAGATACCTATATTATATTATACCTACTTACTTAATTATTTTTATTAATATTTTTTGCGTTTAAATATTTTAAAAAAATTAAGGGTTTGACACGATTGGTCAATTTATGGAGGCAGGGCTTTTATAATGTAAATCGACGCCAAGAGTGGCCAATACTAACTATCTTATTTTAAATGCAACACCCTGTATATTATTCAATTTTTGGATTCTTCAGAAAATTTTAGAAATATTTCATGTACAATATCCTATACCTACCTTCAACTGTTTCGGAAATATTAAGTGTTTTCACTTATAATATCACAAGATCTTAAATTATATCCGGAAATTTTCTTGAGGGCACGAATATTTTGAATATTTTCTTAAAATATTCGTGCCCTTAATAAGTGTATAGCGAAATGTCGCGATTTGGTAAAGAAAATCAACAAGTTATTAGACAAGAAATTCAAAATATAACACCAGATAACACCCGAAAATCAAAATCAATATGTTTAAATTTATATCATATGTTTAACTTTTCAATTGTCAATAAATTTTCACTTATAATCTCCCTAGTGCTCGAATTAATTCCGGAAATTTTTCCGAAGGAACGCATTTTTTGAAAATTTTCCCGAGTCGCAGACGAAATGTATTTTATACAGGGTGTTCCAATTTAAAAAAATTAAACTTTTTGTTTTTCCCTGTGTACTATCGAATTTAATTACTTCTTTTATACCGTAAGAGATAATAGTTCAAGTCACCCACGCGGCTGTATTTTTATTTTTTTTTAATTATATGAAATAAAAAAATACAGGGGGGTACATTATACGCGATCACCCGGTACAAAATTTTGCTATAAAAAATTGTAAAGCAGCCAAGTTTCTCACCAACATAAAGAGGCCAGAATTACTTTTCCCCTAAACAACGTGTTACAAGAAAATTGGAACAGAGTGGTCTTTACACATGAAAAAGTATTTCAGTCAACGTTTAATGGGGATATAAGGGTGTATCGTCCCTGTAATCCTAGATTCGATCGAGAATATGTAACCAATTACGACAGGTCTGGACGCTTTTCAGTGAACGTGTGGGCATGGTGTGGTATTTACGAACTTGGAGTATGTTGGTTCATTAATTGTGGTTACTGACCGGTTTAATGCTGTAAACTTCTGTGCAGTAAACTATAGAAATATATTAGAAAATGTAATGTTACCTAGCATATCACAACATTTTCTTGACAATACTTTTATTTTAAAACAAGACAATTATTGTCCAGTTCACTATGCGAGAATTATCAAAGAATGGCGTGAAAATAATAATATGGAGACAATGTTATTATGGCCTGCGAAGAGCACAGACCTTCATATAATTGAAAATATTAGAGACCTAATTACAAATAAATAATGTAAACTTTAAACCTGAAAATACAGAAAGCCTCGTAAATGCAATAGAAATGATCTGAAATGAACTGAGTGATGATCGAGAATTAACCAGAAGTCTCTATTTATCAATATCCCATCGACTTAATAAAATGTTAGAGGGAGATGGAGTAATGTCTAAATATTATGAGCTTTTTAAATAAACAAATATTGCAGTTTTAAATTTGTTTTTAATACAAAAAGAAATATATATAATTTTATTTATAAATAAAGCAACATAAACGTTTTTATTTGGAATATTTGCAATTTTTTGCCAACTTTATCTTATTTTTTTTATTAACTTCTTCAATATAAGTCAATCAAGAACTAAATGTCTAATATAACAAAATGATTGTTTAGGATCTATCTATTCATTTGTACTAGCAACCATTGTTTACGACATTCTTGTACAACACTTTATTGAACTTTACAAAATGATAGGCAGGTTCACATAGCACAAGTGGTTGTGAACATAACTGTACATTACAATGGATTTTTCATACTAACCGTCAAACAACACATCTCCAGCTGAATGCGTTCCATATACATTCGATGATCCAGAACCAAGAACGAGATTCATTCCTTTTTTAGTGAGAAAATTCCAGTCTTTTGCTGCGACGGCACTGGACTAAAAAAGTCACTTCAATATTAAAAGAACTCTTCTTATAATCCTTCAAAAGTTTACTGGCAGAGAGTACTTGCCGCTAGTAAACTTGTCATAATATGTAAACCGCAAGAAAGTGCATTACTTGCTTGTCGGTAAAACCATATATGTATTAGTACTATATGGCTATTACCCTGAATATCTTGAAGCAACAACAGAGATAGAAGATCCAGGGTCATTTCGACTTGTGCGCATGCGCCGTAAGGGTATTGCCAAATGTACTTTTATTTCTTAAGAACAGGGCAGAAGAGTGAGCCTTAAAAAATTAGAGCAATGATAAAATTACCAAAAATCTTGCTAAAAAATTGTAAAATAAGCATTACGTCTGTACTTCCAAGTGCTTTCAAATTATTTGTTTTCATTTCTAAACTAAAACGCGTTAAATAACAATTTCATATAACTAGAAAGTGACAACGTGACAACGTCTCAATTTTACTCGACATAACCTCGAAATCTTTAGCGAATGTTATTTTTGTTTGACAGTTCGCTTCATCTAGTTGATTTGGTAATTAATGGCTTTTGTGTACTGTTTATCTTTACTTTTCTGCAAGTTTTGATTGTGTGTGTGAAGTGTGATAATTTTGTGACGATGCCGAGGCAAAACCGAATATTTTACATTATTTTAAACAGGCGTAAAAACTTAAACAAAGATTTATCGTTCTACAGGTATGTACCTAGACCGGATGTTTCTTCCTTTTAACTTACCTACGTTAATTTCGTGAGGGAATAATAACTAGGTAGTCCATTTCCTAAAGATTATTTCCCTTTGCTGCTGTTGATATACTTGGGTACCTACCTACCTATTTTACCGAAAATTGCATGTACTTTAAAGAATCCTACAAAAACCTATTATTTTACTTGTTAAACTCTAAGAATAATTGTAAAATATCTAATAAAAGTTTTATTAATATGTTTACCTGCGTTCTTTTTCTTTTCTCAATCGAAATAATATACAAAATCTTAAACAAATCAAGAACTTTAATGTTTGTTTACAAATTTCGGTCCAGTTGTCAAAGTCAAATGTGATAACCTCATTTTTTTTCCGTTAGAATAAACGTCAATTTTCTTTTTCTCGCGCATGCGCACTGCGCGAAATGACCCTGGCGGAACAAGGAACCTCGGCTTCACTTTGTTTACATTGGTTAAATGGGCAAGGCGCCATATAGTACTAATACATATATGGGTAAAACTGTCCTACCAATGGCCGTATTCGTGGACATCGTTAATTGGATCGATTCGATTTTAAAAATCGTTTAGTAAATTAAGGCCAAACACTAAAATATCTTTGTAAGTGAAACAATGCAGTCTTCCTCTATGTAAATTATAAGCTCCCGACATGTTTCAAGTGCTGAAGCACTCATCATCAGGGAATACGAAAAGGATAGTACAAAGTTGAGAACGAACAATGAATATAAAATAAAGTTTGAGAAGGACTTACCTAACATCGAGTTTAGCAGAAATGTAAGTTGTCTCAAATTAATTAGTACAACTCGTAGGATCACACATGTAAAGGTTCAATACTTGGTGTATGAACTGGTTAATTGTATTGAAATTGAGATATAAATGAAGTTTTGATTAAATTGTGAAATTTCAATTAGTAAAGAAACATTTTGGATAAAACAATAAATTTATTTATATCATCTGAAGGAGAAAGGTTTTCTTTTTTATTTTAATCATGAGAGTTTAGCTATTAAAGTTTAATTGTTAAAATTAAAAGTAAAAATAATTTTTTGTGATTATTTCGTCATTAACTGACATGGTGATATGCATGGGGCTATGCCCCATATTTTAGAAAACTTGTAAAGGATTAACATTTTGGAAGATTGTAGGCGTTAAAAAAATATTTAAAAAATTATTTAAAAGTGGTTATAAGGTAATAAAATATAACCTGTGCTCAAACACATCCGCATTTTGGGAGCTTATAATTTACATTAATCATTGAACTGTGGAGGAATACTGCATTGTTTCATTTACATTACATTGACTCGACTGAAACTATAGACTATTTTTTCAATTGTAAATATCTTTGTTTCTTAGAAAATATCCAAAATTAAAATTCTCACCTCTCCAGGCTGAACAGCAATACACTCAACTAAACCGGAATCGATCCAAGTAAAAGTAAAACTCGAATAAATTTTTGATTTGTAACAATTAGTTTTAGTGTCGCTAAAAATTGACGACAAATGTTAATCAACACGAAAACGCACTAGTGAGGTAAACTGACACATCCATAGTAACCGCAGGGTTGTTGGCGATGAATAATAACAAACGTGTATCTCAAAAACTTACTAACGCAATAGGGTTTATAGACGTCACAGGATCACTTAGACTTCCATTACTCCTGCTCTGATTAAACCACCATTTCTTTAGGTGGTAATACGATACCGTATTATTGTTATTGTTCCATGTTATGTTCACTTTTTCTTTTGTTTCATCAAAAAAATATGGGCCGAGTTCTTGAAAAATGGGCTTGACGGAACTGTAAACCAACAATAAATACATATACCTGAATATTATCTACTTAATATGTACTACTTTTTATTTATACAGGATGTTTCAGTAATATTGCGAGAAAATTCAGGATGAGATTCCCTGCTTTAAAAGTAATACCACTAGAGGTTAAATTATTTCCGAAAATTTTTCCAAGAGAATAATATCTTGAGAATTATCCCGAGCCGCAGGCCAGGGAGAATTATCTTAAAATATTATTAATGTAACCTCGAGTGGTAAGAAAATTTCACATCATGTTGCAATTAATTAAATAATATGCTAGAATTTATTTCCACGTTAACCGCATAATTAAATATAGTAGGTTTTGAATTATTATAAATGTCAAATTCGACAAACTGGAAATATATTTTTTGTTTCACTGTGTGGTAGCTTAGATACAGCGTTTTCAAAATGAGTCGTTTCGGTTACGAAAGTACCAAAGTCATTCACCACGAAATACAGCACTTGCATTGACAAAAATGGATTTACCGATGTCGTGGGTTGCAGAATTAGAGCTACTTCAATGCACGTTTCTATGTTATTCAAACTGAGCTTACGAATTATCACAAATTATTTAAAAACGCTACAATAACTCAGCTTCTCTTGGTTCGCCTCAACACAAAAATATCAACATTTTAAACACATTGGGGATTACCACAATCCTTCATCTTGTCACCATTTTATGAGTTACCTGAACTCAGTTTTTGGATTGGGAAAACTTACTAACTGATTTTAAAGTGCCGTTTTGACCCAGACGTGCATTATTATAACTCATTACCATGTGTAAATTATTTTGAGTTGAAATAAGTCATAAAGAGTGCTCTAAAAACCCATGTCGAGGGTAAATCATCGATCGAAAGGTCACGAAAAGTTCCAAATTCGCGCTTGTGCCAATTTGGCGTGGTAACTTCATCCCATTGTTATTAGTACCTCGTACACGTCGCGTCGTCATGGACCACATAACTGGACTTGCTATCCGCGCAATCGTTGATCGAAGGGATCTTTTTTCATTTTTGTTCAGAGTTTGTTCTCATACAGGTGCGTGAAAATGAGGATACTCCAACTTTAGGACAGATTAAATCTTTAGTCGTTAAGTAAGCTAGAACAACTGAAAGGTCCAGTTTTGGTAGCTCGAATCATGAGTTAATCTAGCCCGAGTAGTAACGCATCACAATTCCCATATTGGTCTCTGGCAGCTTAGACAATGAATTGCTGCAGCCCACGTCGCATGTGTTCGTCAAATCCGGTCACGATTAGCTAAGCTAGCTAGCTAAAACAACCCATCTTTAGGGCTATTATAACTCATAAACAGTGATTTGATGCAACTTCTTCGATTTAGTTGCCGTAATTCAGAGGTCTGAGCTGTCTCCTATTAGCAACACGCATCGGTCTAGGATAACTCATATTTGAGTTACATCAACTCGATCCCTTTTCGGACGTGGAATTTGCAAATGATAGATCTGCAAGAAATACCAGACGTCGGCAGTTGCAAAAGGACCATCAAAAAGAAAGGCAAGTGCATCGGCTTTATCATTAATAGAGCTCGAAAAAATTATATCACTCTGGGATGAAGACACCCCAGAAGGTCCGCAGAGAAAAATTTTCCACACTGCTGCTCATGAACTGGCTTGGAGAGGTGGTGAAGGGGCTTCAGCATGTGTAGAGTATTCTGTGGTAGAAACGGCTCATCAAGGAAGGGAAGTATAATGCAGTTTTTTCCAAGACTGCTCAGGGAGGATAAACAGCTGGCAGACAGTAAGTGGTTAATAAAAAATGTACCTAATCAATCCAGATATGTATCCAGTAAGGCTTTTTCAAAAATTATTTGGCAGAAGAAGTAACCAAATAAATATGAACCGTGTATTTTTATCCACAAATACAAGCTGAAAACACTTAACTCCAAGGTTTGGTATAAAAGTTGTCCGTTCGGACCTAACACAATTTCTTCCTGGTTTAAATCGGCAGTATCATTGATTGGAATTCATAACAAAAAAGTAAAGATTACAAATCATTTCGCAAGAGCAACGGATGTATCAAATTTGGCAAAAACAGGAGTTGGCGACTAACAATTAAATAAAATAACAGGACATGGAAATAACCAATTGATCAAGCCGTAACTGTAATAAGGATGTAATAATAAAAGCATAATGTATATTTTTTTTATTAGGTACAAATTGAATAAAAAAAAAAACACAAATTAAAAAAAAATGGGTCAGACTCGGGCCTGAACTTAGCAACCTGTCGAATAAAAAGCAGACTGTTATTGTTTTAAATAACTCGAAAGTGTGTAAACAAGATAGATACGTCATAAATTGGAATTGCAAAATTAGCTTTTAGAGAAAGGATCCTATTTATAATATCTATTCATTTAAGAAGGCCCTGGTCTTTTTGCTCTTCTCGTTGCGTGAACATAAAAAATGGCGTAACAATGACATGACTTGACACCATTCATTTTAGTACGGCTGTTTAAGTATTTTTATAGTCATATTCTTTTATATTTTCTTGAATTTAACTTACTACAATAATTGTCGGTAGAAAATTATATTTTAGCAATTTTGGTTGTACCCAAATACAGTAAGTATCTATAAGTCACTATTAAAAAATCCCATTAATAACGTAGGTAGAGGGACATAACACTAGGTGAAGATTTCGTTGGTTCAAAAAATTTTCAATAGTAATATGTTAAGTGCATGTAAAATTGCTGAAAATCATGCATGAAGGTTTGTTGCCCTAGAAACAGGTTGAATGCATTTTTATTGTTGTTTACCAAAAAGTGCCCGACCGAAGGGAGGGCACTTTTTAAGGTAAATAACAATAAAAATGCATGAAAGCTGTTTCTTTAGGGCAACAAATCTGAGTGCATGATTATCAAGCCATTTTACATGCACGAAATATATTTTTTAGACTATTTCCTGAATGAAAAACTCATCATTTTGATAAATTGACGCGAAATTGTCAAAGCAGAAATTTCAACTTGTTGTGACAGTGACGGTTATTCTCGTAGGTAACCAACAATGAAAAACCAGAAGAGTGCAATTTTCAGCTCAATCGCGACCGAGGGCTGATTTTCACCGAAAATCAAGTGAAAAGCGCATTGTAGTTACAGTATATGAGGGAAATAGTCAATAGTAATATGTTAAGTGCATGTAAAATTGCTGAAAATCATGCATGAAGGTTTGTTGCCCTAGAAACAGCTTGAATGCATTTTTATTGTTATTTACCAAAAAGTGCCCGACCGAAGGGAGGGCACTTTTTAAGGTAAATAACAATAAAAATGCATGAAAGCTGTTTCTTTAGGGCAACAAATCTGAGTGCATGATTATCAAGCCATTTTACATGCACGAAATATATTTTTTAGACTATTTCCTGAATGAAAAACTAAAAACGAATCATTTTGATAAATTGACGCGAAATTGTCAAAGCAGAAATTTCAACTTGTTGTGACAGTGACGGTTATTCTCGTAGGTAACCAACAATGAAAAACCAGAAGAGTGCAATTTTCAGCTCAATCGCGACCGAGGGCTGATTTTCACCGAAAATCAAGTGAAAAGCGCATTGTAGTTACAGTATATGAGGGAAATAGTCAGTATAATTCACTGTAGGGTAGGTACCCCAAAATTTCCGAAAAAATACGTATTTTGAAACAGCGCCAGAGGGATATCAGCTAAGAATTCCGGACCTAACCTGTACTCCATTTAAATTTTGATGAAAAATGTATGATCCTAATATTGTATTGCTAAACATCCCAGTAGAGAGATACTAAGAGAGCGAGACCAGTGGTGCACCACCTGACGGGTGGTGCGATTTACGATCTAACCCAGGTGGTGCAGGTGGTGCGTTTTATGACCTAACCCGGGTGGTGCAGGTGGTGCGTTTTACGATCTAACCCGGGTGGTTCGGTGGTGCGTTTTATGATCTAACCCAGGTGGTGCAGGTGGTGCGTTTTATGACCTAACCCGGGTGGTTTGGTGGTGCTGTTTACAAAATAACCCAAAATTAAACCCGACTTTTTACGACCTAACCCGGATGCTTTCATGAGGCGGCTTCTTATCTAACCCTAACTTGAACCTGAATATTTATGAACTGACCCGAGATAAAACCCGACTTTTTACGACCTAACCCGGATGCTTTCGTGAGGCGACTTCTTATCTAACCCTAATTTGAACCTGAATATTTATGATCCGACCTGAGCCATCCTTAAACCAGACTTTTTATGATTTAACCTTAGTTGAAACGCCGCTGCTAAAGCGGGATAATTAAATCCCAATTTTTATAAGCCATCCTTAAACCCGACTTTTTACGATCCGACCTGAGCCATCCTTAAACCAGACTTTTTATGATTTAACCTTAGTTGAAACGCCGCTGTTAAAGCGGTATAGTAAAAATCATGATTTATATTTTCTAACTTAGTGAAACGCCACTGGTGGATGGCAAAGCGAAATAAAACCCTAATTTATATGGTCTAACAAGATAAGTATAATAAGGCGGCACATTATTTGTCACCGCAATAATTATTTATACCTAAATGACCCTCTCAAACCCTCTGCCGACTCGATTTAAAAAGAAAGGGGCATAAAACTTTATTTATTATTCCGAAGGACCCTCATTAAAATTCAGTAGCATATCTAATAATTGTTTTCAATTTTGCACCACTTATAAAAAATACAATAAAATAATTACCATCTAGAACCATTAACTAGCGATTTCTTTGTACTGGAAATGGATAAATTATAGGACTATCTTGTAATGAGAACAGAGTAGACAATAAATAAAACTTAAATACGTATATGGCTCTATATATCATTCGACCTCTACTTAAAATACCAACTAGGTATAGGTACTATACAACTTGTGTTCGCCATCAGGTAAAAGCCCTCATAATGCTTTTATAAAAATTTTGGATAATATCATAATATAAGTAAATAGGGTACAATTTCAGGAAAAAAGTAAAAAAAATTAATTCACAGTGTAAAATTGTAGTTAAATGGATTGTAAATACGAAATAATATAAAAAGCTACCTTTTGTTTGCGATGATGTATGCACAATAACTCTATATTATTCGGCCCTTAAACTGAAAATACCCACTAGATAGGTATCATAAGCTGTATTTGTCATCAGGTAGAACCCCCAATAAAATTATGAATATTAGGCGTAGGCATCAAAGTAGCAATCTTAACTTATTTTCAACACGAGCATAAAAATATGGGGTTGTTAAATATTTTACAACCTTAATTCTCAATGTCAACAATAAGCAAATCACGTTGGTTTTTTAATTTATTATTAATCTGGCTAACTTAAGAAACTGACAATATAACGACCATCCAAAAAAATCATAATACATTACTGGGTGTGAAAGCAATTGCGCTGCAAAATATAGTGTATACCGACTCTGAGGTAGTTAATTAAAATCCCAATTAGCGCTAAAAAAAAAAAAATCAATTAGATATTTACTTTAGATATTTTAATAAAAAAATTCAATATTATTAGCGTCACCTACGCATAGGGTTAAAAAGTATGAGAAACTTTGCGAATATCATTTTCCATAGTTCTCTCGACCACCACATCGATGTCACATTTCAATATTATCGCCAACATTTAACTTTTGAAATTATCATAATAACAAATCCTTTACAATGGATTAAACAAACGCATACATAATTTTAAAATCTCATAATAAGAATATAAGCTAAAAGTATAATGCCTAACAGCTCCAAAATCTAACAAGTTTCAACTAGTCGAATGACATCAGTTTACATTTGTGGAGAATACCCAACTCTCGAATCATAAAAAATGGTCAAACTTTGTCGGTAAATACCCTTCTATGGTGCAGGGGAAGGACAGGTAACTCGAGATGCTTATAAAGAAACGTTAAAGAACATTATTTGCTTATTTCTAGACTCTTAAAAATTAGATGCAATCGAACAATAAATGTTTTCATCATGTATATTTATCAGTAACACATTACTTTCGACATACGTAAATTCAAATTGATAATTACTTAGCTTAGTACTTTTTTAGAAGCTTGAATCATTGCATATAACCGTCTGAGGATACCCAAACTTCCCCTAACATATTTCTCCGTAACCGGGGAAAAAGAGGTAAAAAAGCAAAATAACAGCTCCAAGTGTCTTTGCGAACAACCGGCAATAAAATAGAGTACCTATTTCAATTTTTAATTTTTCGTAAATAAAAGTTGGTTAGATTAATAGTCTCTGTGAATATAATAACATAATCAAAGTGATATGGCGTAAATTTAGGAGTACAGTATAAATTATGCCTCTATTAAAATATACCGCAATAACTAACTACCAAAGGATTTTTTGATATTTTGAATATATTTGATGCTCATAGCATTATCACATTTCCAAAGGTTCTAAATTTTAGAAAAATGTTCTAATAGAATATGTCTATCAATATAAAGTAAAGGTATTGTTAGGGTTTTTTTAAAAAATACGACCTACAACAGTCTCTGCTACAACATGGCTGACTCTGTAGGAATTTCTGTGAAACCATAATAATTATATCAATAATCGAGTCGTCCTTATGATAATATTTTATTCCAATATCCGACTCCACTATCCATAAAAGTTATGTTAGAAAATCATAATTGAGCGCATTGTAATTTTTAAAAAGAAATTCACTTCCCACACAAAGATGAAGCCAATCGATTCATGAAAATAATGCAAGTCAGTATGTGTATGTTATGGCTAACTGTTTAAATGTCTATTCCTTCCACGTTTGTCGGAAGAAATACTTTTCTTTATACTAGTATTTTAGTTGAAAATAAGATTGTAAATCGTGCACAAAACAACCGTCCCTTATGGATTTGAACGAAAATCGTAGATTTGACTATTTTCATGAAAAATAAATCTAAGTACGGAATAATGCAGGAGAGAGACCTATTTCTCTTGCATATTTAATTTCTTTGATAGTAAGAACTAATCTCTTTATATTACAAAGTAAAAAAAAAGCTAAAGATCGGCGTTGTCAGTCAGGTATAAGAACTGATTTAACACGATGGTTTTTGTACAAACGTTCAAATACAATTGTATGCTTTTTAACCGATTATGTCGGAAAAATGACGTTTTATAGATTAGATATTTAGACGAAGAGGTAGCCTTCTCAATAAAGTATTGATTATTGTCCTGATAGCTAGACAGCACTTTTTATGTTAGTCAAAAAAAAATAATTTTTTTCGAACGCTATTACAGGTTTTATCGTTAACTAACAAACATTAAGAGCGAAAAATTACCGTGCAAGATAAAATGTATAGGTTCACTTCATTTTTACATTATTTTACATTCGACAAAGAATAAACATCAATTTATTGTTTATTTTTTGAGGGAGTACTGGATGGTACAACTCTTCTGGTGGGAGAATTGTGCATTTAATTAAACCATCTATATTATTTAGGTTTAATTTGTTACACGCATCTCCTACATACACTTCTGGATGTGATAGTGGAAATTTAGAACTCTTACAGATGTACGAATAGAGGGAACAAACATCGGCGTATTTAATTTTTTCCGTATCTTTTATTTCATAGTATTCGCATGTATTTCCTGTTCGTCCTCCATAAAAAGCATCTCTTGGATTTAGTTTTGTCAAAATTTTATTGTAATGGGTATTAGTATAGGATTTTATCTCTGGATTATTTTTTAATAAATTTCTAAAATCACACTCCCACATTTCATTAACTAAAAAACCGAAATCTTTTAGTCTCATAATTTTTGCCTTTGTGGTTTCATATCTTAAATTTAGCGTTTCTGAGGGGTCCTCGGAAAGAGGATCGTTCCTGCCGAACTTGTAGCATACAGTACATCCATGGAAATAACATCCTTGAAATTCAAATACCTCATTTGTTTCGGAGCAGTAACCATCAACTTTTACACCATTTAAAACAGCTTCTTTACCATTAGCAGCATGTAAGATGTTGATTTTTCTGTGATTCTCGGTCCAAAGTAACCAATCTATGGCAATTTTGCTCTGCCTGTTTCTCCATCGGTATCCATTTTTTGGTATGATTCCTATAGTATTAGGCTTCAAAAAATTTCTTCTAAAAATTTTATTGCATGCTGAAGCAATAGTTGTAGCTTCAGTAAATGGACATACATTGGTAGTTTGTATAAGTTGTTCTCTAAACTTTAAACATGATTGCGCAAGGATTTCGACATCCGATACGCAGTAGTCTACCAGATCTCTTTGCATATCGAAACCATCATTTTCATGCTCTACGAACCATTTAAGAAATTTGGCTCTGTCTTCTTCTTTCATACTATCTGGGGAGTAATATTCAATTGATGGTAGAGGTCCTATATAGTTTTCATTTGCCTTTGTATTAAATAGGTGCGGGAAGTAGCCTTTTTTAAAAATATCCTCAAGTCCAAATGCCTTTGGTAGTTTGGCTTAAGGCATAGGGAAATAGTTAAGTGAGTCGATAAATTTTACATTTTCAAGTTGCATCGTAATTATTTTGGTACCTCTCATGATTAACTCAGGTGTAAAATCTGTCTTTGTCATAATGTAGTTTAATATAAACTGGTGATCAAAAGCCTGACCATTATGGGCTATTACAATAATTTCTTTAAAGTTTTTCCTCATTTGTAACAAATGGTTAGTAAATGTTCCCGCTGGGTCTATACCTCTGACTTTTTGTAACTTTAGACCGCATTTTTTACAAGTATCTGCTTCAGAATCCATGCACTCATCGCAGTATTGTTTGAAAACACAGAGATTGACTTGATGTAAAAACGTTGAATTTTCCAATAGTTTGTCTTGGCTCGTCTCTAAATCGTAGAATACAAAAAAGATCATCTTTAATCTTAGGTTTTCCCTTATCAGGCCAAATATAACATAGATGATCCTCGGGTGCATGTTTATTACAAATTTTACAATAAATTTCACCACATGCATGTGCTCTTTTGGCTTTAATGGTTTTTAAACAAATAGAACATAGTTTAATTTGTACGCATACTGTAAATTTGCCTGACGAATAATCCTTTTTATGATTTTCGTAACAGTTTTGACTTCTAAAAAATCATAGACAGTCCTGGCATTTAATTTTTATTGCTATTTCACAAGCAGAGGCTTGCTGACATGCCTGACAGGTTCCACCACATCGGTGCTCATTTTTGTGATCATATGGGACGTAACACTTTTCACAAAAATAGTTAGAACAAAAAGCTGCTGTCAGCGATGTAATTACATTAAAATGGCTTTTGTAATGTAATAAGTTCAGCCGTTTATTGCTTTCAGTTGAACCTTCAAATATAATATTTCGTCCTTTTGATCCATAGCTATAAACAACTAATTTATATTCTTTTAGATGATTTTGAAATTGTATTAACTCGGGAATTCCACCTCCTGCCTCAGGAATGCTAATTTTAGCTCTCTCCAACAATGATCTTGTTCTTTCGGTTTGAATTTTACTAATATCTCTTCTAACCTTACTGAATTCGGGATCTCTTTTATTATGGGCAATGGCGACTACCAAAGCACGTGGTAAACACAGGTTATCGGTATTTTTAATACTTATAATACCTCGTCGCTTGTCGCATTCCTCGTGAAAGCTGTTATAATTTTTTCCTCTTCCCCCACCAACAGGTAATCTAACAGTTGTCACACTAAGACAAAATGATTCTGTATTAAGACCTGCTGAGTTTGACTGATAAATGCCACTTATAACACTCCAAACATCTTAAAAGGTTATGTCTTTAGCTGCTTTGAAGCGAATCCAACCTTCTCCTCGGTTGAAGTCTTTAGAGCAAAAACTAAAAGCCACACGATCTAAGGGTGGTAGGCCTTCTGTAGCGTTTTGAATAATTTGATTAATTCCTTTTTCTACCCAACCAACTGGTTCAACTCCCTGTGGAACGGGTTTTAACTTAAACTCTAGAGTGCGTCCTGTAAGGTTAAATTCTCGTAACTTTTTAACAACGTCTTTAACAACGTCTTTAACAATAATAAACTTCTCCATCTTTCTTTTTTTTTTTTGTTGTTTTATAGTCTACTATCTACCTACATAAAAAAAAAACAAGTATATTTTCATATTTTTATCGGTCTTAAGTTCGATTTCAAAAGCACACTCCCACTTTTTGATAATTTCACAGTCTAAGCACATAGATCTTATATTTTTTATTTACGATCAATTCATCTTTATTCGCCAATCGTCTCAAACGAGTCTGCTTTTGAAAGTAATATAGCCTTAGTATTCAGAAAATATTAATGATATCGGAGCCTAAAACATCCTTAACACTAAAAAATCATTGTGTTTCCTAACAAAACCCATCATCTTGTCTATTTAGCTTGCTTTCCTATTGTTTAGCAGGTTAAATAAAATTATTATTTCGCTCTTTTTGTCTGTACTGAATCGTTAGGGGAATACGATTCTAGTCCTATAAGAGAGACAGTTAAAATTTATGTAAGCAATCAGAAATCCTACACTATGAGCTACTTAGTTAAAATTTCATATTTCCTTCCTGGATCAGGTAAAATTTGTGTTGTGTCGGTCAAAATTTATAAAATACGAAAAAAATGCTAGATGCATTTTTATCATGACTTTCTATCTAATACCATCTTATTTCAAGGTATAATTCGGTTGTCAAAATGAGAATCTAAAAAATCCTCGTGTTTCCTCACAAAACCCATCATCTTGCCTATTTAGCTTGCTTTTCTATTGTTTAGCAGGTTAAATAAAATTATTATTTCGCTCTTTTTGTCTGTACTGAATCGTTAGGGGGATACGTTTCTAGTTCTATAAGAGAGACAGTTAAAATTTATGTAAGCAATCAGAAATCCTACACTATGAGCTACTTAGTTAAAATTTCATATTTCCTTCCTGGGTCAGGCAAAATTTGTGATGTGTCGGTCAAAATTTATAAAAATACGAAAAAAATGCTGGATGCATTTTTAGCGTGACTTTCTATTTAATACCATCTTATTTCAAGGTATAATTCGGTTGTCAAAATGAGAATAAAATAATTTTCCCATGGTTTATGTCATCTTAAAAAAGTCAAAAGGTTATATTCTGTAGAGGGTCAGATACATTCAAATTTAAAAATTTTCTCCAAGAAGAATTTTAAGATAGTATTATAGTAAATAAAAATTCTATACCTCCAATATTTCTTGGAAACATATCGTGTTCTAGCGACATAACCCAAAAGTACCTCTATTCAGAAACGCATCGTACTTTTCTTGTCAAACTTGACTTTGTTGTAATGTTGTATGCAGAGCACTTTGAAAACAAAAATTAGATTAGAAACCGCCGCCTCTTAAGGTATACTTTTTTAGGTCTTACATAGGGTACACTGGTATACAGAACAAATGTCATCTTTAATTGTCTCATTGTCCCATCCATTACATTATTATAATCTTAAAGCACCTGTTACCAGCATTATCTGTTTTTATGGTTTTCATAAAACATAGCGATTACCGATGAAAATTAAACGAAAACTTAATAAATAACTTTTTTTCAACTGAAATAGACTGATTTTCGATGGAAAAATGTTACTTATAACTAAAAATGAATATAAGACATTTACGCAATGATATTTAGAATAAATCAATCTTTTCTAAAATTACTATGAAATATTCACAAAATCGTTTCGTTATAACCAAAGTAGCAAGGCTTGCAGATTTCGTATAGAGTTCAAACGCGATACTGAGATGATCTTTTTTTTTATATTTTTGTAGGATAATTCACCACTACGTTGTACTTGAGAGAGGACTTTCTTGAAAAATCCTCAAATTTCTCTGCAATTTTGTTCCTTCTAGAGTTAAATTCACACAGAAAACCCCGTATTCTTATCTTTCAGGTTGGTATATTAAAAAGGGCTTATTAGTATGGTTTAGAAAACAAGCAATATTAATTAACGGATGTTTTTTCGTCGTATGAAGAGTTGAAATTTTTTTTTCCACTCCAATGGTTGCGATGCAGAGAGTCGGGTTTCATCATAATCTTTCAGGGTAGCTCAGGTTTGATTGCATGTGTTTCAAGTGTTTGAGAAACCTGAACAAACCTGAGGGGGGCGCGTCAAACCTGAAACCGATTGCAAGGAGCACTAACCTTAGTACATGCAATCAAACCTGAGCTACCCTGAAAGATTATGATGAAACCCGACTCTCTGCATCGCAACCATTGGAGTGGAAAAAAAAATTTCAACTCTTCATACGACGAAAAAACATCCGTTAATTAATATTGCTTGTTTTCTAAACCATACTAATAAGCCCTTTTTAATATACCAACCTGAAAGATAAGAATACGGGGTTTTCTGTGTGAATTTAACTCTAGAAGGAACAAAATTGCAGAGAAATTTGAGGATTTTTCAAGAAAGTCCTCTCTCAAGTACAACGTAGTGGTGAATTATCCTACAAAAATATAAAAAAAAAGATCATCTCAGTATCGCGTTTGAACTCTATACGAAATCTGCAAGCCTTGCTACTTTGGTTATAACGAAACGATTTTGTGAATATTTCATAGTAATTTTAGAAAAGATTGATTTATTCTAAATATCATTGCGTAAATGTCTTATATTCATTTTTAGTTATAAGTAACATTTTTCCATCGAAAATCAGTCTATTTCAGTTGAAAAAAAGTTATTTATTAAGTTTTCGTTTAATTTTCATCGGTAATCGCTATGTTTTATGAAAACCATAAAAACAGATAATGCTGGTAACAGGTGCTTTAAGATTATAATAATGTAATGGATGGGACAATGAGACAATTAAAGATGACATTTGTTCTGTATACCAGTGTACCCTATGTAAGACCTAAAAAAGTGTACCTTAAGAGGCGGCGGTTTCTAATCTAATTTTTGTTTTCAAAGTGCTCTGCATACAACATTACAACAAAGTCAAGTTTGACAAGAAAAGTACGATGCGTTTCTGAATAGAGGTACTTTTGGGTTATGTCGCTAGAACACGATATGTTTCCAAGAAATATTGGAGGTATAGAATTTTTATTTACTATAATACTATCTTAAAATTCTTCTTGGAGAAAATTTTTAAATTTGAATGTATCTGACCCTCTACAGAATATAACCTTTTGACTTTTTTAAGATGACATAAACCATGGGAAAATTATTTTATTCTCATTTTGACAACCGAATTATACCTTGAAATAAGATGGTATTAAATAGAAAGTCACGCTAAAAATGCATCCAGCATTTTTTTCGTATTTTTATAAATTTTGACCGACACATCACAAATTTTGCCTGACCCAGGAAGGAAATATGAAATTTTAACTAAGTAGCTCATAGTGTAGGATTTCTGATTGCTTACATAAATTTTAACTGTCTCTCTTATAGAACTAGAAACGTATCCCCCTAACGATTCAGTACAGACAAAAAGAGCGAAATAATAATTTTATTTAACCTGCTAAACAATAGAAAAGCAAGCTAAATAGGCAAGATGATGGGTTTTGTGAGGAAACACGAGGATTTTTTAGATTCTCATTTTGACAACCGAATTATACCTTGAAATAAGATGGTATTAGATAGAAAGTCATGATAAAAATGCATCTAGCATTTTTTTCGTATTTTATAAATTTTGACCGACACAACACAAATTTTACCTGATCCAGGAAGGAAATATGAAATTTTAACTAAGTAGCTCATAGTGTAGGATTTCTGATTGCTTACATAAATTTTAACTGTCTCTCTTATAGGACTAGAATCGTATTCCCCTAACGATTCAGTACAGACAAAAAGAGCGAAATAATAATTTTATTTAACCTGCTAAACAATAGGAAAGCAAGCTAAATAGACAAGATGATGGGTTTTGTTAGGAAACACAATGATTTTTTAGTGTTAAGGATGTTTTAGGCTCCGATATCATTAATATTTTCTGAATACTAAGGCTATATTACTTTCAAAAGCAGACTCGTTTGAGACGATTGGCGAATAAAGATGAATTGATCGTAAATAAAAAATATAAGATCTATGTGCTTAGACTGTGAAATTATCAAAAAGTGGGAGTGTGCTTTTGAAATCGAACTTAAGACCGATAAAAATATGAAAATATACTTGTTTTTTTTTTTATGTAGGTAGATAGTAGACTATAAAACAACAAAAAAAAAAAAAGAAAGATGGAGAAGTTTATTATTGTTAAAGACGTTGTTAAAGACGTTGTTAAAAAGTTACGAGAATTTAACCTTACAGGACGCACTCTAGAGTTTAAGTTAAAACCCGTTCCACAGGGAGTTGAACCAGTTGGTTGGGTAGAAAAAGGAATTAATCAAATTATTCAAAACGCTACAGAAGGCCTACCACCCTTAGATCGTGTGGCTTTTAGTTTTTGCTCTAAAGACTTCAACCGAGGAGAAGGTTGGATTCGCTTCAAAGCAGCTAAAGACATAACCTTTTAAGATGTTTGGAGTGTTATAAGTGGCATTTATCAGTCAAACTCAGCAGGTCTTAATACAGAATCATTTTGTCTTAGTGTGACAACTGTTAGATTACCTGTTGGTGGGGGAAGAGGAAAAAATTATAACAGCTTTCACGAGGAATGCGACAAGCGACGAGGTATTATAAGTATTAAAAATACCGATAACCTGTGTTTACCACGTGCTTTGGTAGTCGCCATTGCCCATAATAAAAGAGATCCCGAATTCAGTAAGGTTAGAAGAGATATTAGTAAAATTCAAACCGAAAGAACAAGATCATTGTTGGAGAGAGCTAAAATTAGCATTCCTGAGGCAGGAGGTGGAATTCCCGAGTTAATACAATTTCAAAATCATCTAAAAGAATATAAATTAGTTGTTTATAGCTATGGATCAAAAGGACGAAATATTATATTTGAAGGTTCAACTGAAAGCAATAAACGGCTGAACTTATTACATTACAAAAGCCATTTTAATGTAATTACATCGCTGACAGCAGCTTTTTGTTCTAACTATTTTTGTGAAAAGTGTTACGTCCCATATGATCACAAAAATGAGCACCGATGTGGTGGAACCTGTCAGGCATGTCAGCAAGCCTCTGCTTGTGAAATAGCAATAAAAATTAAATGCCAGGACTGTCTATGATTTTTTAGAAGTCAAAACTGTTACGAAAATCATAAAAAGGATTATTCGTCAGGCAAATTTACAGTATGCGTACAAATTAAACTATGTTCTATTTGTTTAAAAACCATTAAAGCCAAAAGAGCACATGCATGTGGTGAAATTTATTGTAAAATTTGTAATAAACATGCACCCGAGGATCATCTA
Organism: Polydrusus tereticollis; assembly: GCA_963920685.1. Classification (NCBI taxonomy): domain Eukaryota; kingdom Metazoa; phylum Arthropoda; class Insecta; order Coleoptera; family Curculionidae; genus Polydrusus; species Polydrusus tereticollis. Next base: position 144,585,508 of record OY987328.1, read on the forward strand.
TGTTATATTCGGCCTGATAAGGGAAAACCTAAGATTAAAGATGATCTTTTTTGTATTCTACGATTTAGAGACGAGCCAAGACAAACTATTGGAAAATTCAACGTTTTTACATCAAGTCAATCTCTGTGTTTTCAAACAATACTGCGATGAGTGCATGGATTCTGAAGCAGATACTTGTAAAAAATGCGGTCTAAAGTTACAAAAAGTCAGAGGTATAGACCCAGCGGGAACATTTACTAACCATTTGTTACAAATGAGGAAAAACTTTAAAGAAATTATTGTAATAGCCCATAATGGTCAGGCTTTTGATCACCAGTTTATATTAAACTACATTATGACAAAGACAGATTTTACACCTGAGTTAATCATGAGAGGTACCAAAATAATTACGATGCAACTTGAAAATGTAAAATTTATCGACTCACTTAACTATTTCCCTATGCCTTAAGCCAAACTACCAAAGGCATTTGGACTTGAGGATATTTTTAAAAAAGGCTACTTCCCGCACCTATTTAATACAAAGGCAAATGAAAACTATATAGGACCTCTACCATCAATTGAATATTACTCCCCAGATAGTATGAAAGAAGAAGACAGAGCCAAATTTCTTAAATGGTTTGTAGAGCATGAAAATGATGGTTTCGATATGCAAAGAGATCTGGTAGACTACTGCGTATCGGATGTCGAAATCCTTGCGCAATCTTGTTTAAAGTTTAGAGAACAACTTATACAAACTACCAATGTATGTCCATTTACTGAAGCTACAACTATTGCTTCAGCATGCAATAAAATTTTTAGAAGAAATTTTTTGAAGCCTAATACTATAGGAATCATACCAAAAAATGGATACCGATGGAGAAACAGGCAGAGCAAAATTGCCATAGATTGGTTACTTTGGACCGAGAATCACAGAAAAATCAACATCTTACATGCTGCTAATGGTAAAGAAGCTGTTTTAAATGGTGTAAAAGTTGATGGTTACTGCTCCGAAACAAATGAGGTATTTGAATTTCAAGGATGTTATTTCCATGGATGTACTGTATGCTACAAGTTCGGCAGGAACGATCCTCTTTCCGAGGACCCCTCAGAAACGCTAAATTTAAGATATGAAACCACAAAGGCAAAAATTATGAGACTAAAAGATTTCGGTTTTTTAGTTAATGAAATGTGGGAGTGTGATTTTAGAAATTTATTAAAAAATAATCCAGAGATAAAATCCTATACTAATACCCATTACAATAAAATTTTGACAAAACTAAATCCAAGAGATGCTTTTTATGGAGGACGAACAGGAAATACATGCGAATACTATGAAATAAAAGATACGGAAAAAATTAAATACGCCGATGTTTGTTCCCTCTATTCGTACATCTGTAAGAGTTCTAAATTTCCACTATCACATCCAGAAGTGTATGTAGGAGATGCGTGTAACAAATTAAACCTAAATAATATAGATGGTTTAATTAAATGCACAATTCTCCCACCAGAAGAGTTGTACCATCCAGTACTCCCTCAAAAAATAAACAATAAATTGATGTTTATTCTTTGTCGAATGTAAAATAATGTAAAAATGAAGTGAACCTATACATTTTATCTTGCACGGTAATTTTTCGCTCTTAATGTTTGTTAGTTAACGATAAAACCTGTAATAGCGTTCGAAAAAAATTATTTTTTTTTGACTAACATAAAAAGTGCTGTCTAGCTATCAGGACAATAATCAATACTTTATTGAGAAGGCTACCTCTTCGTCTAAATATCTAATCTATAAAACGTCATTTTTCCGACATAATCGGTTAAAAAGCATACAATTGTATTTGAACGTTTGTACAAAAACCATCGTGTTAAATCAGTTCTTATACCTGACTGACAACGCCGATCTTTAGCTTTTTTTTTACTTTGTAATATAAAGAGATTAGTTCTTACTATCAAAGAAATTAAATATGCAAGAGAAATAGGTCTCTCTCCTGCATTATTCCGTACTTAGATTTATTTTTCATGAAAATAGTCAAATCTACGATTTTCGTTCAAATCCATAAGGGACGGTTGTTTTGTGCACGATTTACAATCTTATTTTCAACTAAAATACTAGTATAAAGAAAAGTATTTCTTCCGACAAACGTGGAAGGAATAGACATTTAAACAGTTAGCCATAACATACACATACTGACTTGCATTATTTTCATGAATCGATTGGCTTCATCTTTGTGTGGGAAGTGAATTTCTTTTTAAAAATTACAATGCGCTCAATTATGATTTTCTAACATAACTTTTATGGATAGTGGAGTCGGATATTGGAATAAAATATTATCATAAGGACGACTCGATTATTGATATAATTATTATGGTTTCACAGAAATTCCTACAGAGTCAGCCATGTTGTAGCAGAGACTGTTGTAGGTCGTATTTTTTAAAAAAACCCTAACAATACCTTTACTTTATATTGATAGACATATTCTATTAGAACATTTTTCTAAAATTTAGAACCTTTGGAAATGTGATAATGCTATGAGCATCAAATATATTCAAAATATCAAAAAATCCTTTGGTAGTTAGTTATTGCGGTATATTTTAATAGAGGCATAATTTATACTGTACTCCTAAATTTACGCCATATCACTTTGATTATGTTATTATATTCACAGAGACTATTAATCTAACCAACTTTTATTTACGAAAAATTAAAAATTGAAATAGGTACTCTATTTTATTGCCGGTTGTTCGCAAAGACACTTGGAGCTGTTATTTTGCTTTTTTACCTCTTTTTCCCCGGTTACGGAGAAATATGTTAGGGGAAGTTTGGGTATCCTCAGACGGTTATATGCAATGATTCAAGCTTCTAAAAAAGTACTAAGCTAAGTAATTATCAATTTGAATTTACGTATGTCGAAAGTAATGTGTTACTGATAAATATACATGATGAAAACATTTATTGTTCGATTGCATCTAATTTTTAAGAGTCTAGAAATAAGCAAATAATGTTCTTTAACGTTTCTTTATAAGCATCTCGAGTTACCTGTCCTTCCCCTGCACCATAGAAGGGTATTTACCGACAAAGTTTGACCATTTTTTATGATTCGAGAGTTGGGTATTCTCCACAAATGTAAACTGATGTCATTCGACTAGTTGAAACTTGTTAGATTTTGGAGCTGTTAGGCATTATACTTTTAGCTTATATTCTTATTATGAGATTTTAAAATTATGTATGCGTTTGTTTAATCCATTGTAAAGGATTTGTTATTATGATAATTTCAAAAGTTAAATGTTGGCGATAATATTGAAATGTGACATCGATGTGGTGGTCGAGAGAACTATGGAAAATGATATTCGCAAAGTTTCTCATACTTTTTAACCCTATGCGTAGGTGACGCTAATAATATTGAATTTTTTTATTAAAATATCTAAAGTAAATATCTAATTGATTTTTTTTTTTAGCGCTAATTGGGATTTTAATTAACTACCTCAGAGTCGGTATACACTATATTTTGCAGCGCAATTGCTTTCACACCCAGTAATGTATTATGATTTTTTTGGATGGTCGTTATATTGTCAGTTTCTTAAGTTAGCCAGATTAATAATAAATTAAAAAACCAACGTGATTTGCTTATTGTTGACATTGAGAATTAAGGTTGTAAAATATTTAACAACCCCATATTTTTATGCTCGTGTTGAAAATAAGTTAAGATTGCTACTTTGATGCCTACGCCTAATATTCATAATTTTATTGGGGGTTCTACCTGATGACAAATACAGCTTATGATACCTATCTAGTGGGTATTTTCAGTTTAAGGGCCGAATAATATAGAGTTATTGTGCATACATCATCGCAAACAAAAGGTAGCTTTTTATATTATTTCGTATTTACAATCCATTTAACTACAATTTTACACTGTGAATTAATTTTTTTTACTTTTTTCCTGAAATTGTACCCTATTTACTTATATTATGATATTATCCAAAATTTTTATAAAAGCATTATGAGGGCTTTTACCTGATGGCGAACACAAGTTGTATAGTACCTATACCTAGTTGGTATTTTAAGTAGAGGTCGAATGATATATAGAGCCATATACGTATTTAAGTTTTATTTATTGTCTACTCTGTTCTCATTACAAGATAGTCCTATAATTTATCCATTTCCAGTACAAAGAAATCGCTAGTTAATGGTTCTAGATGGTAATTATTTTATTGTATTTTTTATAAGTGGTGCAAAATTGAAAACAATTATTAGATATGCTACTGAATTTTAATGAGGGTCCTTCGGAATAATAAATAAAGTTTTATGCCCCTTTCTTTTTAAATCGAGTCGGCAGAGGGTTTGAGAGGGTCATTTAGGTATAAATAATTATTGCGGTGACAAATAATGTGCCGCCTTATTATACTTATCTTGTTAGACCATATAAATTAGGGTTTTATTTCGCTTTGCCATCCACCAGTGGCGTTTCACTAAGTTAGAAAATATAAATCATGATTTTTACTATACCGCTTTAACAGCGGCGTTTCAACTAAGGTTAAATCATAAAAAGTCTGGTTTAAGGATGGCTCAGGTCGGATCGTAAAAAGTCGGGTTTAAGGATGGCTTATAAAAATTGGGATTTAATTATCCCGCTTTAGCAGCGGCGTTTCAACTAAGGTTAAATCATAAAAAGTCTGGTTTAAGGATGGCTCAGGTCGGATCATAAATATTCAGGTTCAAATTAGGGTTAGATAAGAAGTCGCCTCACGAAAGCACCCGGGTTAGGTCGTAAAAAGTGGGGTTTTATCTCGAGTCAGTTCATAAATATTCAGGTTCAAATTAGGGTTAGATAAGAAGCCGCCTCATGAAAGCACTTGGGTTAGATCGTAAAAAGTCGGGTTTAATTTTGGGTTATTTTGTAAACAGCACCACCGAACCACCCGGGTTAGGTCATAAAACGCACCACCTGCACCACCTGGGTTAGATCATAAAACGCACCACCGAACCACCCGGGTTAGATCGTAAAACGCACCACCTGCACCACCCGGGTTAGGTCATAAAACGCACCACCTGCACCACCTGGGTTAGATCGTAAATCGCACCACCCGTCAGGTGGTGCACCACTGGTCTCGCTCTCTTAGTATCTCTCTACTCATCCCTGCCCACACATTAACGCTAAATTTAACTTGTTTCCGGATTTCACGGTTTTCCATAGGATTTTCAATGCTCCAAATATGTTCATTTCGTCTGTTGAATATTCCGCAATTGGTAAATTTAGTTTCGTCTGACCAAATAATACAGTTTGAAAAATCGGGATTTAAATTTGTTTGATCTTGTAGCTACACACAAAAGTTTATTCGTCTTTCTGGGTCGCATGTATAGAGCTTCTGTGAGATACTTATGTTAAAAAATTACTACCTTTAAAAAAACTCACCATGGTTTCATGTGGTTTACGGATGGAAGATTAATGGTACTTTTTATTTGGTCTATTTCTTTGACAAATGTAATACAATTTTGGCATATTTCTCTCTTTTTCCAAAGAGAACTTCCTGTTTTCTATAACTTTGTGGAGTGAAGTGACAGGTAACTAAGAATTCGGGATAGGCAGGTTTTCTTTTTTTTTTGTTTTCACAGTACTCTTCTATTCGTCCTTTTTCGTCAAATTTGTTTAGTTATCCATAAGTAGTAATTCTTTAATCTGAGTATTTTAATGTGTAGACTAATCATTTAACAACAAACTTAATGAAAACCATATTAATAAATAGAATGTCATAATTAATTAATTAATAATAACTAATTTATTTAATTAATAATTCAGTAATGTAGATTTTACGCCTTATTAAAATTATCTTGTATTTGCTATTTATAACTCAGTAATTTGTATTAAATTTTTTTAGGTTTCGTTTAAATATTATTTAAATAGAAGTGGTGAATTTTTTAACATTTATTTAAGCAGTTAAGAAATCCAGGTCCGTATTTAAAAAAGTGAAACTTATGATGGTTCCAGGAAAATAAAACGTTGCATGACAAAACTAGTCGGGGATTCTAAAAGAGAATAAAAAGTTGCCGCAATAAAGCGTCAATTGTTTTCATTTATCTTTTACAGTTAAGGCGCAAATTGAAAAAGTCTGTTTGACGATCTCTCGGTTTCTATTGAATATCGCCGGAAGTACTCGGATTGTGTTTTCTTTTTGGATTATTACTAAGCGTCAAATTACGCAACTTTGCCCCCATTTAACCTGTATTTCTTACGGTTTACGATATCCCTGTAGTGATAAACGAATTTGTTACATTCCGTATAAATAGTAATTTACGAACATGCTAAGGTTTTACAACATAACATCTCTTCTAAAGTAATTAAAAAAAAACTAAAACTAAATGGTGATTTACGTTCACCAACCGATTGCTGTATGGGGAAAGTTTTAAGGGCAGGCCCTTAATATTTCGCAAAGCGAATATGCCGATCATGCATTATCTTTGGTATACTTACCTATTATTAATAACTTCCTTTGGATTAGTCCAATTGAATAAGTACAGCTTCAACGCTAAAGGCACAGGATTCTTCACCCACATCCGATAGGTTTCTGAGTCTGGTGTTAGAGTTAACATCTTATTTATGATTGCGTTATATAGGACATCTCTTACACATATTATCACAATACCAAAAATAAGTAGAAACGCTGAAATTCCGCACAGGCAGGCGCATTTCTTGAATTTCTTTGGATACATCTTCGTTCGCCTATTTACCTAAAAATGAAAATTTGTTCGTGTTATTCGTACATGGAAATTGAGTAAAACATATATGTAGCTACAGTAATTATATTATATCGTTGACCTTTGCTGCAATAAATCAACTACCTAATTAAACCCCATTGTCTAGGTTCCAACATCTTCAAACCGCAATAAATGGGTGCAGGGTCGGCTTGACAATATAGCTATCAACATGTTGATTTTTTTTTATTTTGAATTAAAAAGACATTTTAATTAATACTGGAGAATTTTCGATAGTTAAACTACCAAAAAAACGTATCATCTGAAATTTAAATAAATCAGTTTCCGTTTGCAACGATCATAAGCGCACGTTTGTTGAAAAAAACCTGTCAATCCGACCCTTTTCAAAATATTTTGATAAAAATTACACATTTTACTGAGCCGATTTCAGTTCATCATCACTCCAAAAATAAATTAACTCAGTGCAAAATGAAAAAAAAAATATTTACAATTATAAAGTGTACTCCTTTAATTTGAGCCACAGTGTATATTACTATTTATCATAAAATTTTGGATTTCGACTATGTAACTAGCATTGTCCATTAAAATAACCTTATTTTTGGGTATATTTTTAAGAAGTTAATTCAAACCAATCTTCAAAAAGTGTGCGTCAGTCTACCAGAGTAATCTAGTTCGAAACAAATCCATTTTGTTCACCTGCGTTTAGTATTGTTATTCTTTTGCCTCTATTTGAAGGAGCCCTGGCTTGACATTTTTTTGAAAACCCATTCTATCCTTTTCTTGCAGTGCCATGTGTATCGAACCATGTCAAGAAGAAAATTGAACAATTGTTTAATATCCATTAAATTTATATAACGCCATTGCCGTAAACGTAATTGTGTAACATTTAAAACAAGAGATGTTTCGTGGTTGGTAAGCCTCTTTTTTTATTTGTTTTTAAGGGAACCAGGGTAGGTACAGCGTTATCAATTTAGTTTGTCCCACTTTTAAGAGCCTGTAACTTTTTTGCATTTTGAGTTAGCGAGCCCATTCAAAAAACAAGATGTACCATTTTTAGCCAAGTTTTTATGAGTGTTGTCAAAAATGACAGTAGGTGTCACAAGTCACATTTAAAAGCAAAAATTTAATTTTTTTAAATGGGACACCCTGTATATTAGAGGCGCATTAGATGGTCCCTTTTCTTCCGATTTCAAAAATATAACACACATATGCATTCTTTTCTTCATTCCATCAAACATTGACAAAAATATGAAAAAATATATTATTGTTAAACAGCATCAAGATAGCTATGCAACTGTTTTGGTTGCTATGGATTTTATCTTCATTTATATTTCAATCTGTCATTCTCAGCATTATTAATCGTTTCGAATATTGTAAAATAGTAGTTTTCCTATTCAGTGCGCAAAGTTATGTTTTCCCGCACGCGAAAGCAGTTAGACGAACGACGCGAAGCGGAGTTCGGATAAGCTTTAAGTGCGGGAAAACTACTTTGCGCACGTGTTAGGAACAATATTTTTTCTACGAGTGAAATAACTATATATTTTTTTAATTTTAAATTTTTATTGACATCAAAAACAACTATATCCCCCTTTGTTCGCACCATTTGGAAAACAACTCGTACTGTTTCTCGTATTTTTCTCGCGATTTGGCAGGCAGCAATTGCAAACTAGCCATGTTGGCGGCTTCTAGGACATCTTCTGGAAGTTCTTCTTCAGTGATATCCATTTTTAAAACAGTTTTTTTTATTTTAAATAGGTGAAAATGCTAGTGAAAATTTTGAAGAAGACCTCTAAACTGACATGAAAGCGTTGTATGACAATGTATTTTGGTTGCTAAGGGAACAAACCGCATTTGACACAAAAATACTTGATTTTTTTTAACTTGAACAAAATTAGAGGAAAATATAATAATGCAGATTTCAAAAAAATTTTGAGCCGCACGGCACAATACTTCGGTATAGTTTATAAGGCAACACATAAACCACCTGTCAACTTTGTCTTGTTACAATATTTTTGTATAAATATCTAAAAAAATTATAAAATATAAGAAAAAAACGCGTCTATAATATGGTAATTTTGCTTTAAAATAAGTGTGCGGGAAAAAAAATTTCCCGCACAGTGTGCGGGAAAGTGCTACTTTGCGTATGCAAAAGTGTGCGCAAAGTAGCTTCTTTGCGGTCACTCGTAGAAAAAAGTTATTTTGTATGTAAAAATTAACTAACATGAGATATTATTATTCAGTGGAGGAAAAGTGTTTTATGTTTGATATTTTTCGTCAAACGGGCAGTGCAACCTTAGCACTTAAGAGGTATAGGCTTCAGTTTTCCAATAGACGGGTTCCTTTTAAAAAAATGTTTTATCGGCTGAAGAAGACATTTTTCGACACTGGAGGTATAAAGAAAAAACGAATAATTAGGCCGAAAACAATTGTTACGAAAGAAATGGAAATGAATGTATTAGCCTATTTTCGGGCATTTCCCTACAAATCTATACCCGATATACTACGAGAGCTGCCTATATCGTATGGTTTAGTAGAAACGATTTTAAAAAAATATAAGTTCCGTCCATACAAGCCTAGAAGAGTGCAAAAATTAACGCCTGGGCAAAAGGAAAATAGGCTGCATTTTTGTAGATATATGATGGACGAAATAGGAAGAAACCCTAACTTTTTAAATTCTATATTATGGACGGATGAGTCGAATTTTTCCACCAGTAGGGGCTGCCACCGCCGAAATACGCATCATTGGTCAGGCGAAAATCCTTTCAATATTCAGGAAACCAGTTTCAAGGGCGACAAAGTGTTAGCGTTTGGTGCGGATTAATTGGGGATCGGGTTTTGGACCCAATAATTTTCGAAGGTTCCTTAACTGGTCCACGATATTTGAATATGCTGCAGGAGGAAATTGAAATCGTTTAGATAATTTACCCATCCTAACGTTAAGAAATTTAAAATGCCAGCAAGATGGAGCGCCGCCACACAGTGTCGCTCCAGTAACTGCATATTTAAACGCAAAATATGTCCAATGGATTGGCAAATCGGGTACTATAAAATGGCCGCCGAACAGCCCAGATCTAACACCCTGTGATTTTTCTTTTGGGGGTATATTAAAAATATTGTTTATGAAACACCGTGTTATTCGTTGAATGAACTGTATATTAGAATTGAAAACGCCATCCTTCAGATTCAAAATAATAGGGAAGTTTTATTAAAAATTAATAGTCACATTGTAAAAGTGTTTCAAAAATGTATCGAAAATGGAGGGGGTCATGTAGAGCAATATCGATTATGAAAGAATTATTATATAATAAAATGCTAGTTATTAAATTAATGTTATAAACTTTTGTTATTTTCTAGTTATGCCAATATTAATAAAATTGTTTATTCGTTTCAATGTGTCGTGTTTCATTGATCATATAAGCTAACAACCAAAACAGTTGCATAGCTATCTTGATGCTTTTTAACAATAATATATTTTTTCATACTTTTGTCAATGTTTGATGGAATGAAGAAAAGAATGCATATATGTGTTATATTTTTGAAATCGGAAGAAAAGGGTCCATCTAATGCGCCTCTAATATACAGGGTGTCCCATTTAAAAAAATTAAATTTTTGCTTTTAAATGTGACATGTGATACCTACTGTCATTTTTGACAACACTCATAAAAACTTGGCTAAAAGTGGTACATCTTGTTTTTTGAATGAGCTCGCTAACTCAAAATACAAAAAAGTTACAGGCTCTTAAAAGTGGGACAAACTAAATTGATAACGCTCTACAGATTGTTCTTCATAAATTTAATAAATTTTCCTTCTTAATAGATCCAAATCATTCTCGTCAATACTTCTAAATGTCCCACAGGCACTTCGCTTCTTTCTGGGAAGTACTATATTCCTTTACCGAAGATAAATACGTACTTGTTAAAGCAAACGTCTCGGCTAAAGCATCACTTGGAGTAAAATCTCTTTTCAGCAAAGATTACAGAAGTACACATTTTTAATTATTTCTTAGATGAATGCTTTCTTTTGAAAGTGATACTTCAAGATGCCCCACTCTCAGCACAAGCCCATCGGTGCCACATTCTAACACCAATACAACAAGAAATATCACGAGCCGGTAAACCAAACACTAATATAACAACATATTTTATACCTTCTTAAAATTGTATAGCAATTAGGAACGCAGGTAATTTGTACTCCGTCTCTGCCTGAGAAGATGTAAATTTGGGGCACTTTATGGTCAGAGGGATAATAAGGGTTTTGTGGCAGTCAAAAGATCAACGGTATAATGTGAACTTTACCATACAGTGTCTACGTTATAGCAGACTTTTGCCATATTTATTTCTCAGGTAACAGATAAAGTTAAGAAATTTTGATCGGTATTGTGAAATGTGAATGTAAATACTAAATAGATGCAATTATTAATAATCATATTACTTATACGAGCCAATTTTATTAAACGATTAACTGTTTTGTACTCTTTTTACAACATTCTTTCCAATATTTCAGGTAAAACTTTGCTTCACATGGCGACCCGCCACTGGATTCCACAAAGGTTCAGGTAGGCGTATTAAATATTATTAGTGCAGAAAACGTATATTATATTCGAATTTTTCCTACAAATAATTATTTTTAATTGTAGGTATTTTAAAGGTATTAAGTATATCATTTAGAGTTTTCCATAATGAAAATGCATAAAAAAAGTTTAATATTTTTTTCCATGATATTAAAAACTCGTGTGGCGATTAAATCGACCTCTAATTTATTAAACAATGTCATAACATTTAAGTCTATAATGGTACGTCCACACTGGAGCAACATTCAGCAACTTGTCGCCATTTATGTAGTAAGAAGTTTATAATTCATTAAACTTTTTAAAGCAACAAACTGTCCATATTTATCGACTAAGTTTAAAGAACGTTTGCACTTGTATCTTTATACAAATTAAATGCAACTTTCTGTCCACTGTGTCTGTCTGTCTGTTATTTTAGTTGTATTAAGTTATTGTGATTAAATTTTTTTTTAGACTTCAATAGATTGGCACCCAACAACTGCAAAAACTGCATAATTTTTTGACTCTCTGCATATACATTTTAAATTTTCAGTATCTCAAATACATGAGTGCTGTCTATAATTGACAATTAATTTCAAACATTTCTTCGCACTCTACTTAACTCTACTATTATAACTAAAGGAAATCCTCCACTTCTAAAGCCGCATTTATACTATGCAACTTGTTTTACCAACAAAAGTTTATGAAACACAGATTCCCTTTGATCTTTACCGACTTGGGCCGGGAAGGCTACAACTTGTTGCATACAACCCAGCAAACATTGAGCGTCGATTAAACGTCGGCCGATTGGTTTCGGATTATCGGGCCAATGCCGGACGCCAACGTCGATCCGGACCGTATATGACCGCCTGGCCGATAGCAGAGCCAGCAATCGGCCAATTGGGGGTCCCGATATCTTGCCGATATTCCTTTACAACTCGATCCTCATTTAGATGCATATTCTTTACACAAAATTTGTTGGTACAATATCTAAATATTGCGTTTTATTTTATGTTACGTCATATATTCCTTTTCATTTAAATGAGGTATATTCAAAGTATGGATACATTTTATTTATCGGTTATCAGTTTTTCAAAAATTTTAAAAAAAATTTAGATTTTATATTTTTTACTTTTAAAAATCCCTACACTCGCAAATTACAGCTTGGCATAGGGATTTTTTTGAATGTAAAAAATATAAAATCCAAAAAATTTTTAAAAATTTTTTAAAAACTGATAATTGAAACTTATTGTTATTACTTGGTCCCTTTTATAAGTAACTAAAATAAAAAAAAAATTAAAGATATAGATAAAATAGGATGATGACTATATAATTTTAGAGTGATCATACATTAAATTAGATACATTCATTTTTAGTCTTTTCACTTTTGGTACAGATAATAGGGATTAATATAACATAACTCAAAGCCCTCTCAAATAGAATAATTAAAACAGTTGATATTTAAATATGAAACGTTTTTTTATTACACATCTTTCCCAGAACATAAAAATATTGGAAAACCTCTAACAGACAAAATATTTACAGTATAATATAACGTTATATGTTTAAGTTAAATAGGAACATAAATTATCATCAAAGCCTCTTGAGACATTATTTTAATTTTAGAAGGCACAATGATCACAATCGTACAACCTACAAACAAAAAATATATGTCAGTGAATTGCCAGTAAAATAAATGAAATTTAAAAACCGTAAACCACGAATTACCTAACAATAATTTACTGAACTTATACTTGGCAATAAAAATACCTAAATGAAAAGACAAAAAACTTACCTGAAATTTGGAAATATGAAAATGTAACGAAACAGCAAATCACTCTAATCGTATGCAACGCCGAAAAACACAAAAACACACCGACCGAAGCCAAAGAACTAAAGAACGCCATTTGCATTTGACGTCATCGTCACATGCAGTGGTCGGTAATGCAGGATACGATACTACCGTGAAATGGCGCTAAAATTTGAATTCCCAACTAATTTTTATTGCATTACCTATTCCGTTGGCTCTCGCCGTCTAAAATTAACATTTTCGATGACGAAAGAAAGAGCGTCGGTTAATATAAAATAATCGACATATAATAGATCGTGTTCAACCGACAATCGAAATATCAATGTTTTTTCGATTCAGATCCGATTACTATTCCCGATTGTCGGGAACGGGGCGTAAATTAAATGGTTTACCGTTCCAAGTAAACCGATCCCGATCAAAAATAGATCTGCGCACAGTCGGCCGACTTAAAACCAATCATAAATGTTTGCTGGGAACTGTTTTTACTGCGTTCTTAAATTTGTTATTTGTTGCAAAACTTGGTTTTACAACAAATTTAATAAACATGTTGCATAGTATAAATGCGGCTTTAGCGTTTTAGAAACCAAAAATATTGCTAAGATTTTAGTACTTGTAGTTTCGCGATTGTTAGAAATACATATAACAAGCCTCAACTCGCAACATTCCGTCCACATCGAAAGCAATGTTTGCAAATAATGATGTTTCATATTATCCTTTGATCTTTACCGCTAACAACGGATTTGCACAACATACAACAACTTTTGTTGAACTGCAACACCAACATAACACAACATATTCCAGCCAAGGTAAACTTTTTGTGTTGGAATGATTTGTTATTGCAGTACGTTGTGTTTGTTATGTTGCTCCACTGTGGACGCGCCTTAATATTTTACAGGATTTGTCTTTTTTATGCTTCATTTTCTCGGCTAGTTAGCGGTAAATTTAGAGCGAAAAAATCGATGGAAAGTAAATTGTAGTTTACAAATGTTCAGATTCACAACTTTACCACATATGTAGGGTTTCCATAATTTGTTCAGCTCCTATCGGGACATAGTGGTAAACCATTTTTAAACTTAAAAATAATTTTTTGTAAAAAAGTCCAATTTTGTAAAAGCCAGCAAAGGATTTACGAAAAGACATACATATGAAAACACTAGATTTAATCGACGACCAACACTTTGATTAAGAACACACTTAAATGATTTCTCGTTGCTTTTCATACAAAACGGATTACAATTAATCGATGTATCTGTAACCGAACTCTCAAGGCAAGTCCCATAAAAAAAATCTTAAAAAACAGCCCCATGTTTATATTCCGCATAGTCGACATGACCCAAAAGAATTCTTGATAAACACCAAGATTAAGTTATCTTTGCGTGGTCAGCATTTAAGGTGGGTGCTCACACATATTAATTAACATATAAATATAATATGCTACATATTATTATAATAAAGTTGAACTTGACTTTGAACAATATTTTTCACATGATTTTGTTGGTTTAAAGTTATTAAGTTATAAACTTGAAAAAGAGTCCAATCTTTTAGTGGAGTTGATATAATCAAATAAAACGACTTCAGTCTACCTCCACATAGTTTTATTATTAAGATTGTTATCCAACATGTTTCGGACATTTAAATGTCCATCTTCAGGGATACTAAAAGAAATTTCGCTATGTACTATACATAAAGAGAGGAGAAAAGGTACTTACGAGCAATTGGTGGTTCAGTTTAGAAAATACGAAGTTCAAAAATGATAACTCTTTGAGACTGAATCTAGATTTTGGTTCAAGGTGAAAAAGGTTAACATTATAAAATTAAATAAAATAATGACGTTGAAGGTAGAAAAATATTAAAAATTGAACTGAAGATAAAGAAAATTTAGTATTTCGAAAGTTCACATCCCTCGTTGAAGTAAGAGAACCAGGTAATAATCACATTTTCCGCCAGCAATTGTGATTGCATGAGGTTTCTTTCAGCTGAATTCCCAATTTTTCTTGTAAATAGCTCAAAGCTAACATAATAACCTCACTGACAATCACATTGGCCCAATAATCTTTATCACCTGGTTCTCTTACTTCAACGAGGGATGTGAACTTTCGAAATACTAAATTTTCTTTATCCTCAGTTCAATTTTTAATATTTTTCTACCTTCAACGTCATTAATTTATTTAATTTTATAATGTTAACCTTTTTCACCTTGAACCAAAGTCTAGATTCAGTCTCAAAAAGTTATCATTTTTCGTATTTTCTAAACTGAACCACCAAGATCAATTGCTGGTAAGTACCTTTTCTCCTCTCTTTATGTATAGTACATAGCGAAATTTCTTTTAGTATCCCTGAAGATGGACATTTAAATGTCCGAAACATGTTGGATAACGATCTTAATAATAAAACTATGTGGAGGTAGACTGAAGTCGTTTTATTTGAATATTAAGTTATGTTGGCATTGCAAAATGGCTTCAACAGTTTTTGCTAAATTCGGTTTCTCTCGTCGGTCCACGGAATGGACATAAATAAAAAAATTCTCTCGGAATTCGACTTGTGTGCGGGAATTGGGAATAAAAGTTCACATATTTTAAGAAGTTCAGAAATTTGAACTAAATGCTCGGTGTTCTTTAGAAAATAGATTCATCTTTCTTCAACTCGTTTGCATTTCCATTCCTCAAAATTTAAATCAATATTAGCTGTAAACAATTTTTTCAAATATATGTATTGCTGAAAACAGAGTTCTCCTGAAATTTCCAAATTTCTTTTCCATTTTTTATTCCCATTCTGGAATTTGAGAGAGTAGCATCCAGTCGAAAACGCAAAATTTTTGAAAAGATTGTGACCGTTTCTAAAGGAACTCAATAGCATTTCAAAAAAATTGCTAATTTTGGTTTCGAATTTTGACATCAAATTGATCATTTCTTCTGACGACTTACTCTTCAATTTGTATAGCTCTAATTTGGTTTGAATGCCAAAAGAGTTAGCAGTCTTTGACTGATGTATGTGAAAGGTTTTTTACTTCAATATCCTAGATCTTTCAATTGGTTTCATATTTTCTTCTAACAAAAAAAGTTTTGAACGGAGGAACATAAAATAAACTTCACTGACCGGATTAGTAAAAAAAATAGCATATTTCATGAGGTGGCTTGTCTTCGGCATTAAAAGAATCTTCCAGTGGAATCCATAGTTTCAATATTCAATCAAAAGTATGGGAAACGCCCACGTAAGCGCAAAACTTCTTTAGTTTTTCAGTTCTAATTCTATATTTGGAAAAATTTTGAGAACGATAACTTCGCCATCAATAGATAATAATAATAATAATATATACGTATACATAATAAGAATTGTGATCTATTGCATTACGCTAAAGCACTCCGTTGCGTAACAAATGGTAGTGAACGGTAGTAGGACAGCTCATGCAAATTGATTGGGTTTTGCGATTTCCAGTACGCAAAACGGGACTTTTTGTGATTTAATCGGGACATGAGGGCCAATAACGGCGACAGTCCCGATATAGCGGGACATATTTACAGTGTTTTTTGCTCGGAACTCATATTCTGTTTTGTTTTTTTGTCCAAAGGAAATGTAGGTACTACTATATTATAAATATTATTGACCAATTAGATTTCTCAGAAAATTGGTTTTTAATAGGTAAACAAGGACAATGTCACAACATGGACTTGTTGAATCAGAAATAAAAATGGGATATATACAGGGTGTGTTTTTTAAACTGCTACAAGACAATATCTCGAGAACGGTTTTAAATATTTTCATAAAACTTTGGTGAGGTAATAGGGGTATCGGGGACATATTTAACCATCTCTATTACATTTTACCCCTTTCTCACTTTTGAGGGGTTGGGGGGCAAGTTTGGAATTTTATCATGTCTTGTACTATTGTTGCTAAAATTTGAGTCTATTTGAAAAACTACGTATGTTATCAAAATTTGATTTGCTCCCCTGCATGGTTACGGAATTATGATTTATTATGACCCTGCAATAAAGAAATAACTTACAACTTAATTTCAAATTACTTAACGTCTGCCATGATTGAGAAGTTGTTCAAAAGGTCCCCCTTTAACTTCCAAACTCTTTCTCACTCTTTGTCTAAATTAATGAATTTCGTACCCGCTCTAAAATTCACGGGCCACTAATAAGCAGGTAGAACGGATTCGGTCTTTTATACCATCTGAAGTTGTAGGTGCGGTTGCCATTATGTTTGTCCTTTATAAAGCCCCACAAGAAGAAGTCAAGGGAGGTAAAATCTGGTGACCAAGCAGGCCAGTTGACCGGACTAGCTCGACAAATTCATCTGTTTTCAAATATTTCATTTAAATAGTTACGGGAATGTACTGCATAATGGGGTGGAGCCCCGTTCTGTTGAAACCACATGTCAGGATTTATGTAGTAATTTAGTTATTTTTTTTTTATATGCGTATATTTCTCCATTTAAATGTCTTTCAAAGAAATGCGGACCAATAACTCCATCCTCGATAATTCCACACCAGACATGGATTGACCAGGGACGTTAATTTGGAATAGTTCTCATCCATTGGGGATTTTCTGGCGCCCAGTAGTGCCTATTGTGTCTGTTTACCTTAAGGAGAATAAAATTCATGTCTTATAGATTTTGACCTGCTCATCACATATCCGATTGCCAAAATATTTTCAGAGGTCTGGTTTTCATGATACAGGAGTACCTTGTTTTTATAAAGGTAATAAACAATTATCATGTATTTACCTGTCCAGACATAGACACAGGCCTATGTCTAGACACAGACAGGCTTATGTCTAGACAAATTGCAATTCGTTTTTCCCCTTCTACGGTAGTAAAATGTTTAAAAATGCATAAGTTACTTCCCTAGTTTAGTCTTATTTCAACTGTCGCGTCGTATCGTTTAGTGTCTTATTAGTAAACTATACCAATACGCCGCGCGAGTGTGTTAATAGGCCCAGCAATTTTTGTTATATTTATGGAGATGTTACTTTTCAATGCCAAAAAAGAAATATAACTCCTTAAGAAAGCCTATTAGTTGCATTTTGGATATAAAGTTGGTGACCAAGATAAAAAAATGGGCTCTCTATACTTGTGCCAACTGTCTCCGAGATTGGCTTAATGGAAGAGGTCGATGAATGCCATTTGCTGTATCTATGGTTTGGAGAGAACCAAAAGACCATACATCTGATTGCTATTTTTTTTATCTCACACCTCCAATTAGTAAAGGTATTACGATGAAGAATAAGGATAATTTCAGGTACCCTAATATACTGTCTGCTATTCGCCCTGTGTCTCATAGTGATGTGTTGCCTGTTCCGGTTCCCCCTAAGAACTATAGTCTTGATTCGGAAGAAGAATTAAAAGTCACAGGCGAAGAGCTCTCAACCTCTAAGGATCCAAATTTCATTCCTGAACCCTGTGCGAAAACAAAAGGCAGAGTCGTTAGGATCTAGGCTACAACAGTGGAACTAGCTTGAAGATAATGTAAAGGTTTTTGTTTATAGAAGTCGTCATGAATTTCTTATGTCATTTTTTAAAATGGAAATGATTTAGTAGCTTGCCATGATATTGCTGGTCTAATGAAAGCTTTAGGTATAGAACACATCCCTCATGAATGGCGACTTTTTATAGACTCATCCAAAGTAAGTCTCAAAGCGGTATAATTACATAACGGCCACATACTTCGCTTAGTTCCAATTGGTTATGCCGCTCATATGAAAGATACACCAATATGAAGATATTGCTGGAAACATTGCAATATAAGAAATATGATTGGAAAATTTGTGCAGATTTGAAGGTAGTAGCTATTTTACTTGGTATGCAGTTGGCTTATACAAAATATTGTTGTTTTCTCTGCGAATCGGATAGCTGAGCTAAAATGGATCACTATAAAAGAAAAGTGTGGCCACAAAGACAATCTTTTGAACCGGGATTGAAAAACGTTATCAACATACCCTTAGTTCCTGCAAATAAAATTTTACTTCCGCCATTACATATTAAACTTGGCTTAATTAAAAACTTTGTTAAAGCTATGGATAAGATGGTCCTGCAGTCAGTTACCTAAAACAAAAATTTCCCAGATTAAGTGAAGCCAATATTAAGGAGGGAATTTTTGTGGGACCCCAGATAAGACAACTTCTTAGGGATTCTGCATTTGACGCTGTGCTTGAGTGAAAAGAAAAAGAGTCATGGATGGCATTTAGAATGGTTGTAACCGATTTCTAAGGAAATAAAAGAGCAGACAATTATACAGAAATTGTAAACAAGCTCCTTAAAGCTTACGAAAATATGGGATGTAATATGTCCCTAAAAATACATTTTCTACACTGACACTTAGATTACTTCCCCGAAAACTGTGGAGACGTTAGTAACGAACATGGAGAACGATTCCATCAAGAAATCGCAAAAATGGAAAAAAAAGCCGGGGGAAGTGGAATGTTTCAATATTAGCAGATTCCTGTTGGACACTTCTTCGAAAGCAACCAGAGGCTGTGTATAAGAGACAGATTAAAACGGAAGAAAAGTGATTAGTTCATTAGTTGAAATAATCGTTAATAAAAATAAATGATACTAAAAAATTAAGCTTCTATTTTTTTTAAGACCTTGGAAATTTTTGTTTTAACATTTTGGGTCGATTTCAGTCATACAATCCAAGAATCCCATTTTTGCCAAAGACCTTTAATAGTATATTATGTTACAAGGACGAAAAATGCAGTATTTCGGACGTATTGCAGGAGATTACTGGACGAGGCAAAGCCGAGGCCAGTAACCCGCATAGTCCGAAATACATTTTTCGTCCGTATAACATACGTTATTTTTTATCCGATTGTGTTTTTGCTCGGATTATAAAATAATGTAAAAATTAAGAAAACCAATATATTTCATCTTGCATTGTAATTTTTTGTCCCTTGAATGTTTGAACAATGAAACCTGTAATATGCGTATCCATAGATCTAACAAATAATTAAATTAATATTATCAACTGACGTTTTATCAATCAGGCGATAGTTTTAACTAATCTTTCGTGTTCTGCTAGTTTTAAAACCTGAAAAACACAATTAAAAATGGAAATAGACGATGATCTTATAGAAGGTACACCACCTGACATTCAAGAAACTGCCAAGGAAGTAATGTTACATTTGTTGCCACAAAAATCTAAGGAAATATATGAAAGAGCTTATAAAAAATTTATGGATTACCGGCAAGAAAAAAATATACAGTCGTTCTCCGAAAACGTCTTCTTGGTCTATATGGCGGAATTATCGAAAACTATGAAGTCATCTACTCTGTGGTCGCAGTATTCTATGCTACGTGCAGTGGTAAATGTAAAACAGAATATTGATATATCTAAATACATGAGATTACGAGCATTGTTGAAACAAAAAAGTGTTGGATATTGTCCAAAGAAATCAAGGATCCTAACTAGAGAAGAGGTTCACAAATTCCTTTGCCATGCTCCAGATGACAAATACTTAATGTTGAAGGTAAATGTAACTATATAATAGTATTTTAAATTTCTGACTAACAATTTTCTTAATTACAGGTTGCTTTTATTTTTGGAATCGCGGGCGCATGTCGTCGAGAAGAACTGGCTCATATGAAAATTGATGACAGACAAGATTTGGGAACGGCTTTGTTAATAAAAATTCCCTATAATAAAACAAACAAACCGAGATCATTTACGGTGACTGGAGAATATCTAAAGTATTATAGAAATTATCTGGCTTTACGTCCAACAAATATGAGTGATGGGCGATTTTTTGTGTCTTATCGCAATGGAAAATGCCATAAGCAAGTTGTCGGTATACACAAATTTGGCTCTATACCTCAGGAAATAGCATCTTACTTAAAACTGCCGAATGCCAAGGAATTCACGGGACATTGTTTCAGAAGAACATCGGCCACATTACTTGTAGATGCGGGAGCAGACATAACATCTCTAAAACGGCATGGAGGCTGGAAGTCTTCGGGAGTAGCCGAGGGCTACATAGATGATTCCTTAAGTAATAAGTTAGAGCTGACCAAGAAAATATTCAACATTCCACAATCTGACCTGCAGTCAGTCTCGACTCAGGTGTCGCAATCCGTCTCCCAATCGAGTTCAACATTGGAGAATAATATCATAACGGAGACCAAAAATAATAACACATCCTCAAAATCAAATTTACATCACCCCGTTCTTGTTCAAAATTGTTCTAATTGTACATTTAATATAAATATTGTAAATAATTGAATAAAATAAACTGTTGAACATATTTTAGCGTCCGACAAAATGTTTTTCGGACTAGGACGACAAAGGTTGCCTAGCTACCAGCGCAATAATCAATACCTTATTAAAAAGGTTACCTTTTCGTCCAAATATCTGATCTATAAAACGTCATTTTTTGACACAATCGGATAAAAAAAAAGTTTAAATTTGTTGCCTAGTGTAATTTATTAAAACTTCAGAATTTTCAACTGACTTAAGTAAAGATTACGCATTTCCATGAAAACGCTTATTAGTTCCGAATTAAGTGAATTTGATTTATTGGTAAAATTTATTATTTTTTTAAATGCAATCAAATTTTTATTAATCAATATTCCGTAACCAGGCGAGCACGACGAACATTCTTTTGATAAAATACGTAGTTTTCACGTAGATTCAAATTTTAGCAACAAAAATACATCATCTCATATCGACTTTCAAACTTGCCCCTCACCCCTCAAAATTGAAAAAGGGGTAAAATGTAAAAGTATGGTTAAATATGTCCCCCATATCCCTATTACCTCACCAACGTTTCATGAAATTATTTAAACCCGTTCTTAAGATATTGCCTCGGATATTGCTATGTAACACTTTTAAAAAACTCACCCTGCATATTCTATGCAGATTGGAAAGCAATTTGCGCTGATTTGTGCATGCAAACTGGCGCAAATGAACCGAGTCGTTGTATTCTGTTTACGCGTTGGTTAAGTCTATTTATCTTGCACAGTTAGCTTATGATAAGCCTTATCAATAGAGTTTGTTTTTGACATGACAACACAATTTACATAAAAAATTGAAAATAGTGATGAGGAGTCACTTCTTGCTTGGATTGTGTTATTAAAAAAACTTAAAAATTATTTGACATACTAGATTTTACTCAAGCCAACCTTTCTGGCTTGAGCAAGCTTCATGCTTCCGTTATACCGGGTGTTGCATCGTCGAGCGGGACATAGGAAATCCCATGTAATTTTAAATGGGGTCAATTATTGGCTTCCCTAATTATTTTAGAGAAAAATTCTATTTAGGTTTATTAAAGAACACTAAAACCCACATTCAAAAGAATAACTTTAGATATTTTTGATGAGCCCGTTTACGGGTTATCGCCGATTTCTTTTTAACTATTTCTCCTTTTTATGGCCCCGTATTTGCGAGCACCAGTCAAGGTAAAAGATGACTGTCAAATAAAGTTGTCATTTTGAAATGTGTGCTTTATTGTTATAAAAACTCGTACATCGAAAATATTAAAGGTGTATTTATGAGTACAAATTAATCTGAATAAAACTAAAATAAAGTATCCAATTACAAGGTTAATTATGACATTTTACATGTTTCAATATTTTACTAATTAATAGGTAGGTACTATTAAATTGTTAGAACTTTAGGATTTAAGAAGATGTTCAAATATTCCTCAAAATGACAACTTTATATTTGACAGTCATCTTTTACCTTGACTGGTGCCCGCAAATACGGGGCCATAAAAAGGAGAAATAGTTAAAAAGAAATCGGCGATAACCCGTAAACGGGCTCATCAAAAATATCTAAAGTTATTCTTTTGAATGTGGGTTTTAGTGCTCTTTAATAAACCTAAATAGAATTTTTCTCTAAAATAATTAGGGAAGCCAATAATTGACCCCATTTAAAATTACAAGGGATTTCCTATGTCCCGCTTGACGATGCAACACCCGGTATGTAACGATTGTGCAAATTTGCCAGCAAACATCAGTTTGCGCAAATTGTATGAGCGTCTAAACGTATCATTATGTTAATTTAGCAGACTTACAAACATATTTTTCACATTTTTTATATTTTGCACGTTTCGAACTTTCAGCTTTCAACCATAGATTTGTTCATTTTGCGTGGTTTAATAGCCATTAATTTCAATTTTTTTAACTTTTCACTGTGTATTTTAAAAATATCGTTCCACTAGGATTGTATTGTCAAACATTTACCAGTTCCCCGGCCTTTGTTTATCACTCGGGCTGTATGACTAATTTTTATGGTCAATTGAGATGTGCATACGTTGTTTTGGAGGCTAAATAAGTACTGATAGTACCAACGAACATTTGTATAGATATGTGCGTTGAGTCATGTTTGATAGCGTGAATGAAAATACTCGACAACTATTTTTAATTGCGATATCAAGGTTTATCCAATCATAAATAAAATGTGGACGATTTACATTGACGGCGGCAAGAGGTGCTGGGGTGGTGTTGCCCACCCCAAAATATTTTATAA
Organism: Polydrusus tereticollis; assembly: GCA_963920685.1. Lineage (NCBI taxonomy): Eukaryota > Metazoa > Arthropoda > Insecta > Coleoptera > Curculionidae > Polydrusus > Polydrusus tereticollis. The sequence continues at coordinate 144,609,014 of OY987328.1, forward strand.
GGTTCCAAGACATGACAGCGTGTAGTTTGCCAAGTATTTTTAACAATCGATCTAGAGTTATATCTGCTAATTTCGGTTAAACATGACATGAGGCTAGCAAAAAATATCATAGCTTCTTTATATTAAGTACCAGGAGTTAATTTCCCCTTCCTTTAATGGAAATTCAGTTTTTAAGCCATTTATTTGACAATAGAATGAGCAACCGCAGTTTAAACAATGCTAATCAGTACCTACTCAGTCATGATACAGTACCTACTGGTACTCACACTCACTCATGTCAGGCGGCAAAGTCTAATAAGCGATTGTGATTGTGCTAAGGATTGGATCGTGCCAGTTCAAAAAAGACTGAAGTAAATCTTTTTTTCCAATCGACCGAAAAGCATGCACTTCTGGATAATTTTTTAACCGGAAAATATTACTGGACCGGAAAGCAAAAAAGAGGGAGAAAAGTACTTTATTTACAACCATACATGTAATGTTGACATTACTAACCTTATTAAAGGCTTGAAAGTGTCACATTACCTACGTCTACTTCCCTCTTCCATTTCCCTCACTCATTTCCCTCATTGTTTTGTTTAAAGGTATGCTCCATTACTATGGCACTGCAACCAGAACATATTTTAATGACACAACCAGCATATTTTTGTATGGCGTCAAAACAATTAATGAAATATTTTGACATTTTTACTACATTTGAAAAAATCAAATATCTAATTTTCAATTAACGGTGTGGTTGTAAATAAAATAGTATACAAACCTCGGAGGGAAGTTTTCATTACTGTCCCGAGATTAAAGTTAACCTCGACGCTTCGCGTCTCGGATAACTAACTAATCTCTCGACAATAATGAAACACTTCCCTCTTTGGTATGTAATGTACTATTACCGGTCTCTCTTTTAAAGCCATTACATTTTTTTTCTTCAAACGTCAACTTGACATTTTTTCACTAAATTTTTGACGTTAAAATTTTGCTTTTTTTACAGTAGACGGTTGCTATAGGCAGCGGAAGTAAAAGTACTTTTTCTTCCGGCGAGAGCGGAAGAAAAAGTGTGTGTGTCATAAATAAATAATGTTGAAAAATACAAGAAATATTGGATATTTGTATACTTTATTTATTTTTAAAAAATACAACAATGAAGTATCTATTAAACATCACATTAAAAGTACAGTTATTTATTGTGGTCCCAGAAAAATTAACACAAGGTGTTGCGATCCCGACTTGTTTTTGTATTTTCTAGCGTTAAACTCACCGTGGAACCACTTGCTGTTGAATTTATGTCAATGTTAATAGGGATTGGATCAATAAAATGAGGTTGTAAAATTTTTTTTGCAATATTTTTCTTGTTGGTCGAGTTCTCCTTAACAGTGACCGGTATATTCTGTGGCATCAGATAATTTTAAGAAAACTGCAGCTTCCTTAAGAACAGTACTTATCTTATGAATTCCCATTACCATGCGATATCAGCGACCATTTACAAATTTTAAAAAGAATATTTTTTCATCCATGCCTTCTGGGCGTAATGATGCATATTTTTTATACATGCTTAAATATTGTTCCCCAATAATAGTAAACGATCGCGGTTTTCTAGTTTTACTATCAGGAATTCTTATGTGAATGGGCAGATCCTAAATCTTGTATGTCATTAACGGTAATTTTTACAATTTCTTTACATCGGCATGCACCAGAAATACCAATAACAAGTACAATCTAAAAATACCATAATATATTTCATAAAAAAACTTGTATTCTTTGACGTAATATCTAAATTTGCCTTAATTCCCAAATACTTTTGATTAGGAGCTTCAGATAGAAAATTTTCACATTGTTCCCTGGTAAATACATACTTTAGCTTTTTTGGGAGTGTAGCCTTCATTTTGTTTCTTTAAATAAGCACGTAGCTTAAAAACTTGCTTATGTCTATCTCTTGCCTGATATTTAGCAATGACCTTAACATAGAATAATGTAACCATATTGTTAAACTTTTCATTTATTGTTTGTTCGCCAGTTCAGAGAAATACGCCAAGAGTACATTTTTAGAATTATTATTTTTGATGTCTTTCTCATTACACCATATCTGGAATCTTTTGAACGCAGCTTCGTAAATACTACTGAATTTGGCTGGCAACACAACTGCTGCAATTTTGGCAACCTCCGGGGGCGTACAGGTAAATTCTGGTTCTGACATTTTTATTTAAATTAAAGTGTTCGATTAAAAAAAATGGTATTTAAAACAGGAAATTAAAGCTGGGAAATTGCTTGTAGTAAGATTCACTGACACTTGTTAAATCGAATTATGCGTCGGTATCAAACAATAAAACAGCTTTTTTATGAAACCAAATTTGAAAAAATATTTTTTGGAACTGCTTCCAGAATTATTTTGAGAATGTTGAAAATATTGAAATAGGATATTTCATGGCACAGAAACGTTTAAAGACAAATTAAAGTTGACAGATCAAAACGATGACTCCAAATACTAAAATTACTTTTACTAGTAGATATTGTTCATCTGATGCTTCACAAACAAATTTGGTTACTTGTTCTGCTGTAATATCCCTCGACATAACCTCAAAAAGGCAATAAATTTAGAAGATTTGTTGTAAGTAGTTTCTTTTATAGCAAAACAGTAGAGGAAAACGGACAGAGCGAGGCCAGGTGGTGCTGGTGGTGCTGGTGGTGCAACTAACCCGGGTGGTTCGGTGGTGCGTTTTATGATCTAACCCGGGTGGTTCGGTGGTGCGTTTTATGATCTAACCCGGGTGGTTCGGTGGTGCGTTTTATGACCTAACCCGGGTGGTTCGGTGGTGCTGTTTACAAAATAACCCGAAATTAAACCCGACTTTTTACGACCTAACCCGGATGCTTTCGTGAGGCGGCTTCTCATCTAACCCTAATTTGAACCTGAATATTTATGATCTGACCTGAGATAAAACCCGACTTTTTACGACCTAACCCGGATGCTTTCATGAGGCGGCTTCTCATCTAACCCTAACTTGAACCTGAATATTTATGAACTGACCCGAGATAAAACCCGACCTTTTATGATTTAACCTTAGTGCAAACGCCGCTGTTAAAGCGATATAGTAAAAAAAACTCGATTAAAATTTTATCTTGTTCGCTAGACCAATTAATTTCCAAATATTATAATTAAAACATACAATCACTACACTGGCGCACCGTCAAAAATCGTGCTTGCACTATCCCAACGTACAGAGCGTCCGCTTCAGAAAATACGGTGCCGTATTTTTTGCGCCGAACGCTCTGGAGGAACACACTCCGATTTGCAAGTACATACACGCTTTGTCGCGGCAAAGCTCGCCGTCAAATTACGGCCACTCTTTTGCGGTACCGCTTTGTAGGAAACCAAAGCTTTAGTGAAACGCCGCTGCCCCAGAACTCTGTCCATATTCCTCTACTGTGTTAATTTATGCGGGTAATAAAACCGACAAGGGTCGGATCAGCCTGCATACTTATAGAGGTAAAAAACCGCTTTAGAATGTTTTTGGTATATCTTTTTTAGATAATTTTGGGGGAAATAATTTGCCTGAGATGCCAATTAAAAAAGCCTACATTTAATTGTATTTTAGATTCTTGAATTTTGTACATGGATTAAAAATCTACTATTTCTTGAAATTGTATACATTATGTTAGATAATTATTAATATAATGTTATTAAGACTTTGTAAATATCTGTAAAAACTGTTCTAAATCGTGTCATTTCTGAAAATTGTATACTGAGTGATTAGAATTTAGTAAAAAATTAAAAAAATGTTTTAATGTTATTAAGACCTGTGAAAATTTGTAAAACTGTACAGAATTGTATTATTTTCTGAAAATGATATACTGAGTGTTTAGAATTTAGTAAAAATTAAAAAAATGTTTTAAATTTGTTAAATCATGTGAAATCTTGTATAAAATGACTAGAACCGTTCTTAATCATGTCATTTCTGAAAATTGTATACTGAGTGTTTAGAATTTAGTAAAAAATTAAAAAAAATGTTTTAACGTTATTAAGCCCTGTGAAACTTTGTAAAAAATGACTAAAACAGTCGCAAATCGTCCTATTTTCTTAAAAGTGTATACTGAGTGTTTAGAATTTAGTAAAAATTAAAAAAAATGTTTTAAATTTGTTAAATCATGTGAAATCTTGTATAAAATGACTAGAACCGTTCTTAATCATGACATTTCTGAAAATTGTATACTGAGTGTTTAGAATTTAGTAAAAAATTAAAAAAAATGTTTTAACGTTATTAAGCCCTGTGAAACTTTGTAAAAAATGACTAAAACAGTCGCAAATCGTCCTATTTTCTTAAAAGTGTATACTGAGTGTTTAGAATTTAGTAAAAATTAAAAAAAATGTTTTAAATTTGTTAAATCATGCGAAATCTTGTATAAAATGACTAGAACCGTTCTTAATCATGGCATTTCTGAAAATTGTATACTGAGTGTTTAGAATTTAGTAAAAAATTAAAAAAAATGTTTTAACGTTATTAAGCCCTGTGAAACTTTGTAAAAAATGACTAAAACAGTCGCAAATCGTCCTATTTTCTTAAAAGTGTATACTGAGTGTTTAGAATTTAGTAAAAATTAAAAAAAATGTTTTAAATTTGTTAAATCATGTGAAATCTTGTATAAAATGACTAGAACCGTTCTTAATCATGTCATTTCTGAAAATTGTATACTGAGTGTTTAGAATTTAGTAAAAAATTAAAAAAAATGTTTTAACGTTATTAAGCCCTGTGAAACTTTGTAAAAAATGACTAAAACAGTCGCAAATCGTCCTATTTTCTTAAAAGTGTATACTGAGTGTTTAGAATTTAGTAAAAATTAAAAAAAATGTTTTAAATTTGTTAAATCATGCGAAATCTTGTATAAAATGACTAGAACCGTTCTTAATCATGGCATTTCTGAAAATTGTATACTGAGTGTTTAGAATTTAGTAAAAAATTAAAAAAAATGTTTTAACGTTATTAAGCCCTGTGAAACTTTGTAAAAAATGACTAAAACAGTCGCAAATCGTCCTATTTTCTTAAAAGTGTATACTGAGTGTTTAGAATTTAGTAAAAATTAAAAAAAATGTTTTAAATTTGTTAAATCATGCGAAATCTTGTATAAAATGACTAGAACCGTTCTTAATCATGGCATTTCTGAAAATTGTATACTGAGTGTTTAGAATTTAGTAAAAAATTAAAAAAAATGTTTTAACGTTATTAAGCCCTGTGAAACTTTGTAAAAAATGACTAAAACAGTCGCAAATCGTCCTATTTTCTGAAAATGCTATACTGAGTGTTTAGAATTTAGTAAAAATTAAAAAAAAATGTTTTAAATTTGTTAAATCATGTGAAATCTTGTATAAAATGACTAGAACCGTTCTTAATCATGACATTTCTGAAAATTGTATACTGAGTGTTAAGTATTTTAGTTGAAAATAAGATCATAAATCATCTATACAAAACAAGCGCCCCTTATGGATTTGAACGAAAATCATAGATTCGACTATTTTCATGAAAAATAAATCTAAGTACGGAATAATGCAGGAAGATTATCTATTTTCTTGGTTTAGAAAGTGATGTAGTTAAGATTTATAACTTAGGAATAAATAAATTATTATTAATCTTTTCGACCTATTTCTCTTGCATATTTAATTTCTTTGATAGTAAGAACTAATCTTTTTATTTTACAAAGTAAAAAAAAGCTAAAGATCGGCGTTGTCAGTCAGGTATAAGAACTGATTTAACACGATGGTTTTTGTACAAACGTTCACATACAATTGTATGCTTTTTAACCGATTGTGTCGGAAAAAATGACGATTTATAGATTAGATATTTAGACGAAGAGCTAACCTTCTCAATAAAGTATTGATTATTGCCCTGCTAGCTAGACAACACTTTTTATGTTAGTCAAAAAAAAATTTTTTTTTTTCGGACGCTATTACAGATTTCATCGTTAACTAACAAACATTAAGACCAAAAAATTAGCGTGCAAGATGAAATGTATAGGTTCACTTCATTTCTACATTATTTTACAACTCTCAATCGCATTAAAAACAAGATCGAATAAAAAACAACTTATGACATATGGACGAAAAATGTTTTTCGGGCTATTTAGGTTAGCGACCGCATTACGTCTGAAATACTACATTTTTCGAGCTTATAACATAATTTACTATTTTAACGTTAAAATAGGGGAAATGACGTATCGAAATGCATACTTTTTTTTTGTCGGTCACGAGATTATAGTTTCTTTTAAAATGAACTCTAATATTTACAACACAAATTATCCTTTAAGCCACATTAGTTTAAAACTCGTCTGTCGCTTTCCCTCTATTGTGAGTTTGATTAAAGTATAGCGTAGTATATATTTAGATGAATTTCGCAAATGTTGAATACTTTCAAAACTGAAAAAGCCGCCCTTTGCAATAAATATCTCCGTAGAGTTAGATACCCTGCAGATTAAGGGTATTTCAGCGGATAATCATATACAAATTCAAAGATTTTGTCTATTTTAATGGATTAACAAACAATATCTATAGGATGACTTTACTGATAAAAAAAAAATAACAAAAATCTATAAAGTCTAGGCTCACATGAAATTCCATAAAGAGCAGCTGCATAGCCTTATCACATCAAACTATATTTTTATTTCGTTCTATTGTCAAAAGTCTGTGTTTAGGAGATTATCGTTCATTTTAAAATGAACTCTAATATGTACATCACCATAAACTACCTCTTAAGCCGTCGTAAAAATACACTTTTCGATTTACCTCTATATTGATTTTCTAATATTAAATATCTACAATAGTCGAAATTCGCTCGCTAATACCTATGTATGCAAGGTTTCTTCAAAAAATGACAATTTTGTTGTTTAATGGCTTGAAAAAATGGAAAAAGGAGGTTTTTGCATCCATTTATTTCCAGATGAGTGTTAAAAATACTTATAAAACTCGGTATACCGAAGATCAAGCATTAATGAGAGGGTTGAGTCCTGTTTGCCAAATCCTGATTTATAATTTGACGTTGGCAACGGTACAATTTTTAACATTTATCATAAGAGACGTATATTTTTGGGGCTTAGATCTACCAGTTTATCCACGCCCCATTTATTGTTAGTGCTTTAGTAATTTTACTTTCCAATTATTTTTTACCAAAACGCGTAGTTGAAACAGTGTCTATATCAGACGATATAATAAATTTTAAGGATTAATTTGCTTACAAATACACTTCAATTTATTTAGGCTAAAGCAGCCAGACATATACTGGAACTACGAAAACCCTATTACAATTTGGTTGCCTAGAGAAAATTTTGTAAAAAACATAGCTTTCTACACAAATGCTTGCACATTATGTACCTATCATTTTAAGATACCTGGCGACATCAATGTAAGCATTGACATAATGACGCAAGATATAGGTAGGTACTAGAATATTCAAGATTTCTATTAACGATACACTTCAGCATACATGCGAGATGTCATTAATGTCTACGGAAGGCAACAGACATACCAGCTATTTTTACATGGGATTCCATAGACTTGAACGCTTCTTGTTTAGAAATATTTGATGTCATCTTGAGGAGTTCCGTATTGAAGCATCAAACCTACCTGCCAAATAATTGACGAAATATGGGATATCATAAAATATGTCCCCCATCGAACTAAATGATCCTATAAACCAGCTTCACAGACCGTAATTTGTGATGCTAACACGATTAATACGCAATAGAACAAGATTAAGAAACAAAATTTAAAGTAGCTCTTTATCACACGAAAATAATTAAATAATTTACGGTTACAGAACAATAATTATTTTAAAAAGCTGTATAACTAAATATATTATGTTATTAGGAATATTCTGTCTAAAGTAACAGCTCATCTTAGTCGAAAATGAGATCGTATTATTGATTGTTGAATTCGTTAGGTATGAAATAAAATTATAGATTTCGTCTATTTTTTCACGATTAAAAAAGAATACCTCTATTTAGCTAAAAATGAAACGATTACAGTGGTAGATTAATTCACTTTACCAAGCATGTAAACTACTAATTTTGCAATAAATATCTTCTATATTTCTAGGTAGGTTTACTCGAAAATGTTGGGCTATTTTCATCAAAAATCCCGATACGAAATTGAAAAATTTGCCTATTTTTGTCGGTTTACAAAGTGATAGTGGAATATTGGTTTGATCAAAGAACAATAATTATTTTAAAAATGTTGTATAATTAACTAAATGTCGGTGTTATCAGGCAGGCAAGAAGTTATTTATCTGAATCTTATTTGTACCATTAGCGTTTATATACAAATGTTAGTGGTTTTCAAAAATTGATATCTCGGAAATTATTAGGTTTAGACTTATAATACGCTTATTAAAAAATAATGACTACTTTATGCAAAATTCAAAAATATTATAAGATGTAGGATATCCCAGTAACTTAACCAAAGATTTTCGGTCTTCGTAAAGCTTTATACGTTTCTTCAGCGTACCAAACATTCACTTTTTTTAAATATTGACATCGGGTTAGGATTCTGAACATAGGATTAACATCACTCCAATAGTGAACATGTTGCGTTGTCACAGTTCCATTCGTCGAAAAGTAAACAAAACCGTTTGAGCTACGTGGGGAATAAATAAAGTTGGCTTGTTGAAAAATTTTAATATTTATTAAGGTAAAAGACTATAAATATATCGATACAACACTTTGGCATTTCTAATACTACAAACATGAATATCTAAAATGTGATATTTAAAACCATCAACTCTCTCTCCCTTCTCTAATTTTGGTACACCAATGCTGTCTTCTAAGTTTATAATATATGGCGTCCTGCAGTTTAATTCCAAAAATGTTTTAACTAAAAATTCCTCTTTAACACATCCTTTAACGTAAATAATGTCTGCGTCTATCAGATTGTTGGATATGATATTATGTAGTTCCTTGTAATCGGTATCACCATAATTATAAAGGATACCATGATGATTTCCAAATAGATATTTGACTTGTTTCTTGCAAGCCTTACTTAAGGTGTCGAATGGTTTAACTGGTTTAAAAAAGTAACTTTTCATACTATTTCCATCATAAATAGCCAATTCTTTCGCGTAAAATTCAGGTATGTTAAATCCTTGAATATCGACTACAACGAACTTCATTGTCTGAAGACTCAAATCAAGCAAGTATATTTTCATATTTTTATCGCTCTTAAGTTCGATTTCAAAAGCACACCCCCACTTTTCGATAATTTCACAGTCTTAGCACATAGATCTTATATTTTTATTTACGATCAATTCATCTTTATTCGCCAATCGTCTCAAACGAGTCTGCTTTTGAAAGTAATATAGCCTTAGTATTCAGAAAATATTAATAATATCGGAGCTTAAAACATCCTTGACACTAAAAAATCATTGTGTTTCCTAACAAAACCCATCATCTTGTCTATTTAGCTTGCTTTCCTATTGTTTAGCAGGTTAAATAAAATTATTATTTCGCTCTTTTTGTCGGTACTGAATCGTTAGGGGAATACGTTTCTAGTTCTATAAGAGAGATAGTTAAAATTTATGTAAGCAATCAAAAATCCTACACTATGAGCTACTTAGTTAAAATTTCATATTTCCTTCCTGGATCAGGCAAAATTTGTGATGTGTCGGACAAAATTTATAAAAATACGAAAAAAAATGCTGGATGCATTTTTAGCGTGACTTTCTATTTAATATCATCTTATTTCAAGCTATAATTCGGTTGTCAAAATGAGAATAAAATAATTTTCCCATGGTTTATGTCATCTTAAAAAAGTCAAAAGGTTATATTCTGTAGAGGGTCAGATACATTCAAATTTAAATATTTTCTCCAAGAAGAATTTTAAGATGGTATTATAGTAAATAAAAATTCTATACCTCCAATATTTCATGGAAACATATCGTGTTCTAGCGACATAACCCAAAAGTACCTCTATTCAGAAACGCATCGTACTTTTCTTGTCAATAATTGTCTCATTGTCCCATCCATTACATTATTATAATCTTAAAGCACCTGTTACCAGCATTATCTGTTTTTATGGTTTTCATAAAACATAGCGATTACCGATGAAAATTAAACGAAAACTTAATAAATAACTTTTTTTTTCAACTGAAATAGACTGATTTTCGATGGAAAAATGTTACTTATAACTAAAAATGAATATAAGACATATACGCAATGATATTTAGAATAAATCAATCTTTTCTAAAATTACTATGAAATATTCACAAAATCGTTTCGTTATAACCAAAGTAGCAAGGCTCGCAGATTTCGTATAGAGTTCAAACGCGATACTGAGATGATCTTTTTTTTTTTTTTTATATTTTTGTAGGATAATGCACCACTACGTTGTAAGTACTTGAGAGAGGACTTTCTTGAAAAATCCTCAAATTTCTCTGCAATTTTGTTCCTTCTAGAGTTAAATTCACACAGAAAACCCCATATTCTTATCTTTCAGGTTGGTATATTAAAAAGGGCTTATTAGTATGGTTTAGAAAACAAGCAATATTAATTAACGGATGTTTTTTCGTCGTATGAAGAGTTGAAAAATTTTTTTTCCACTCCAATGGTTACGATGCAGAGAGTCGGGTTTCATCATAATCTTTCAGGGTAGCTCAGGTTTGATTGCATGTAGAGAGTCGGATTTCATCATAATCTTTCAGGGTAGCTCAGGTTTGATTACATGTACTAAGGTTAGTGCTCCTTGACGCGCCCCCCTCAGGTTTGTTCAGGTTTCTCAAACGTTTGAGAAACCTGAACAAACCTGAGGGGGGCGCGTCAAACCTGAAACCGATTGCAAGGAGCACTAACCTTAGTACATGTAATCAAACCTGAGCTACCCTGAAAGATTATGATGAAATCCGACTCTCTACATGCAATCAAACCTGAGCTACCCTGAAAGATTATGATGAAACCCGACTCTCTGCATCGTAACCATTGGAGTGGAAAAAAAATTTTTCAACTCTTCATACGACGAAAAAACATCCGTTAATTAATATTGCTTGTTTTCTAAACCATACTAATAAGCCCTTTTTAATATACCAACCTGAAAGATAAGAATATGGGGTTTTCTGTGTGAATTTAACTCTAGAAGGAACAAAATTGCAGAGAAATTTGAGGATTTTTCAAGAAAGTCCTCTCTCAAGTACTTACAACGTAGTGGTGCATTATCCTACAAAAATATAAAAAAAAAAAAAAAGATCATCTCAGTATCGCGTTTGAACTCTATACGAAATCTGCGAGCCTTGCTACTTTGGTTATAACGAAACGATTTTGTGAATATTTCATAGTAATTTTAGAAAAGATTGATTTATTCTAAATATCATTGCGTATATGTCTTATATTCATTTTTAGTTATAAGTAACATTTTTCCATCGAAAATCAGTCTATTTCAGTTGAAAAAAAAAGTTATTTATTAAGTTTTCGTTTAATTTTCATCGGTAATCGCTATGTTTTATGAAAACCATAAAAACAGATAATGCTGGTAACAGGTGCTTTAAGATTATAATAATGTAATGGATGGGACAATGAGACAATTATTGACAAGAAAAGTACGATGCGTTTCTGAATAGAGGTACTTTTGGGTTATGTCGCTAGAACACGATATGTTTCCATGAAATATTGGAGGTATAGAATTTTTATTTACTATAATACCATCTTAAAATTCTTCTTGGAGAAAATATTTAAATTTGAATGTATCTGACCCTCTACAGAATATAACCTTTTGACTTTTTTAAGATGACATAAACCATGGGAAAATTATTTTATTCTCATTTTGACAACCGAATTATAGCTTGAAATAAGATGATATTAAATAGAAAGTCACGCTAAAAATGCATCCAGCATTTTTTTTCGTATTTTTATAAATTTTGTCCGACACATCACAAATTTTGCCTGATCCAGGAAGGAAATATGAAATTTTAACTAAGTAGCTCATAGTGTAGGATTTTTGATTGCTTACATAAATTTTAACTATCTCTCTTATAGAACTAGAAACGTATTCCCCTAACGATTCAGTACCGACAAAAAGAGCGAAATAATAATTTTATTTAACCTGCTAAACAATAGGAAAGCAAGCTAAATAGACAAGATGATGGGTTTTGTTAGGAAACACAATGATTTTTTAGTGTCAAGGATGTTTTAAGCTCCGATATTATTAATATTTTCTGAATACTAAGGCTATATTACTTTCAAAAGCAGACTCGTTTGAGACGATTGGCGAATAAAGATGAATTGATCGTAAATAAAAATATAAGATCTATGTGCTAAGACTGTGAAATTATCGAAAAGTGGGGGTGTGCTTTTGAAATCGAACTTAAGAGCGATAAAAATATGAAAATATACTTGCTTGATTTGAGTCTTCAGACAATGAAGTTCGTTGTAGTCGATATTCAAGGATTTAACATACCTGAATTTAACGCGAAAGAATTGGCTATTTATGATGGAAATAGTATGAAAAGTTACTTTTTTAAACCAGTTAAACCATTCGACACCTTAAGTAAGGCTTGCAAGAAACAAGTCAAATATCTATTTGGAAATCATCATGGTATCCTTTATAATTATGGTGATACCGATTACAAGGAACTACATAATATCATATCCAACAATCTGATAGACGCAGACATTATTTACGTTAAAGGATGTGTTAAAGAGGAATTTTTAGTTAAAACATTTTTGGAATTAAACTGCAGGACGCCATATATTATAAACTTAGAAGACAGCATTGGTGTACCAAAATTAGAGAAGGGAGAGAGAGTTGATGGTTTTAAATATCACATTTTAGATATTCATGTTTGTAGTATTAGAAATGCCAAAGTGTTGTATCGATATATTTATAGTCTTTTACCTTAATAAATATTAAAATTTTTCAACAAGCCAACTTTATTTATTCCCCACGTAGCTCAAACGGTTTTGTTTACTTTTCGACGAATGGAACTGTGACAACGCAACATGTTCACTATTGGAGTGATGTTAATCCTATGTTCAGAATCCTAACCCGATGTCAATATTTAAAAAAAGTGAATGTTTGGTACGCTGAAGAAACGTATAAAGCTTTACGAAGACCGAAAATCTTTGGTTAAGTTACTGGGATATCCTACATCTTATAATATTTTTGAATTTTGCATAAAGTAGTCATTATTTTTTAATAAGCGTATTATAAGTCTAAACCTAATAATTTCCGAGATATCAATTTTTGAAAACCACTAACATTTGTATATAAACGCTAATGGTACAAATAAGATTCAGATAAATAACTTCTTGCCTGCCTGATAACACCGACATTTAGTTAATTATACAACATTTTTAAAATAATTATTGTTCTTTGATCAAACCAATATTCCACTATCACTTTGTAAACCGACAAAAATAGGCAAATTTTTCAATTTCGTATCGGGATTTTTGATGAAAATAGCCCAACATTTTCGAGTAAACCTACCTAGAAATATAGAAGATATTTATTGCAAAATTAGTAGTTTACATGCTTGGTAAAGTGAATTAATCTACCACTGTAATCGTTTCATTTTTAGCTAAATAGAGGTATTCTTTTTTAATCGTGAAAAAATAGACGAAATCTATAATTTTATTTCATACCTAACGAATTCAACAATCAATAATACGATCTCATTTTCGACTAAGATGAGCTGTTACTTTAGACAGAATATTCCTAATAACATAATATATTTAGTTATACAGCTTTTTAAAATAATTATTGTTCTGTAACCGTAAATTATTTAATTATTTTCGTGTGATAAAGAGCTACTTTAAATTTTGTTTCTTAATCTTGTTCTATTGCGTATTAATCGTGTTAGCATCACAAATTACGGTCTGTGAAGCTGGTTTATAGGATCATTTAGTTCGATGGGGGACATATTTTATGATATCCCATATTTCGTCAATTATTTGGCAGGTAGGTTTGATGCTTCAATACGGAACTCCTCAAGATGACATCAAATATTTCTAAACAAGAAGCGTTCAAGTCTATGGAATCCCATGTAAAAATAGCTGGTATGTCTGTTGCCTTCCGTAGACATTAATGACATCTCGCATGTATGCTGAAGTGTATCGTTAATAGAAATCTTGAATATTCTAGTACCTACCTATATCTTGCGTCATTATGTCAATGCTTACATTGATGTCGCCAGGTATCTTAAAATGATAGGTACATAATGTGCAAGCATTTGTGTAGAAAGCTATGTTTTTTACAAAATTTTCTCTAGGCAACCAAATTGTAATAGGGTTTTCGTAGTTCCAGTATATGTCTGGCTGCTTTAGCCTAAATAAATTGAAGTGTATTTGTAAGCAAATTAATCCTTAAAATTTATTATATCGTCTGATATAGACACTGTTTCAACTACGCGTTTTGGTAAAAAATAATTGGAAAGTAAAATTACTAAAGCACTAACAATAAATGGGGCGTGGATAAACTGGTAGATCTAAGCCCCAAAAATATACGTCTCTTATGATAAATGTTAAAAATTGTACCGTTGCCAACGTCAAATTATAAATCAGGATTTGGCAAACAGGACTCAACCCTCTCATTAATGCTTGATCTTCGGTATACCGAGTTTTATAAGTATTTTTAACACTCATCTGGAAATAAATGGATGCAAAAACCTCCTTTTTCCATTTTTTCAAGCCATTAAACAACAAAATTGTCATTTTTTGAAGAAACCTTGCATACATAGGTATTAGCGAGCGAATTTCGACTATTGTAGATATTTAATATTAGAAAATCAATATAGAGGTAAATCGAAAAGTATATTTTTACGACGGCTTAAGAGGTAGTTTATGGTGATGTACATATTAGAGTTCATTTTAAAATGAACGATAATCTCCTAAACACAGACTTTTGACAATAGAACGAAATAAAAATATAGTTTGATGTGATAAGGCTATGCAGCTGCTCTTTATGGAATTTCATGTGAGCCTAGACTTTATAGATTTTTGTTATTTTTTTTTTATCAGTAAAGTCATCCTATAGATATTGTTTGTTAATCCATTAAAATAGACAAAATCTTTGAATTTGTATATGATTATCCGCTGAAATACCCTTAATCTGCAGGGTACCTAACTCTACGGAGATATTTATTGCAAAGGGCGGCTTTTTCAGTTTTGAAAGTATTCAACATTTGCGAAATTCATCTAAATATATACTACGCTATACTTTAATCAAACTCACAATAGAGGGAAAGCGACAGACGAGTTTTAAACTAATGTGGCTTAAAGGATAATTTGTGTTGTAAATATTAGAGTTCATTTTAAAAGAAACTATAATCTCGTGACCGACAAAAAAAAAGTATGCATTTCGATACGTCATTTCCCCTATTTTAACGTTAAAATAGTAAATTATGTTATAAGCTCGAAAAATGTAGTATTTCAGACGTAATGCGGTCGCTAACCTAAATAGCCCGAAAAACATTTTTCGTCCATATGTCATAAGTTGTTTTTTATTCGATCTTGTTTTTAATGCGATTGAGAGTTGTAAAATAATGTAGAAATGAAGTGAACCTATACATTTCATCTTGCACGCTAATTTTTTGGTCTTAATGTTTGTTAGTTAACGATGAAATCTGTAATAGCGTCCGAAAAAAAAAAATTTTTTTTTGACTAACATAAAAAGTGTTGTCTAGCTAGCAGGGCAATAATCAATACTTTATTGAGAAGGTTAGCTCTTCGTCTAAATATCTAATCTATAAATCGTCATTTTTTCCGACACAATCGGTTAAAAAGCATACAATTGTATGTGAACGTTTGTACAAAAACCATCGTGTTAAATCAGTTCTTATACCTGACTGACAACGCCGATCTTTAGCTTTTTTTTACTTTGTAAAATAAAAAGATTAGTTCTTACTATCAAAGAAATTAAATATGCAAGAGAAATAGGTCGAAAAGATTAATAATAATTTATTTATTCCTAAGTTATAAATCTTAACTACATCACTTTCTAAACCAAGAAAATAGATAATCTTCCTGCATTATTCCGTACTTAGATTTATTTTTCATGAAAATAGTCGAATCTATGATTTTCGTTCAAATCCATAAGGGGCGCTTGTTTTGTATAGATGATTTATGATCTTATTTTCAACTAAAATACTTAACACTCAGTATACAATTTTCAGAAATGTCATGATTAAGAACGGTTCTAGTCATTTTATACAAGATTTCACATGATTTAACAAATTTAAAACATTTTTTTTTAATTTTTACTAAATTCTAAACACTCAGTATAGCATTTTCAGAAAATAGGACGATTTGCGACTGTTTTAGTCATTTTTTACAAAGTTTCACAGGGCTTAATAACGTTAAAACATTTTTTTTAATTTTTTACTAAATTCTAAACACTCAGTATACAATTTTCAGAAATGCCATGATTAAGAACGGTTCTAGTCATTTTATACAAGATTTCGCATGATTTAACAAATTTAAAACATTTTTTTTAATTTTTACTAAATTCTAAACACTCAGTATACACTTTTAAGAAAATAGGACGATTTGCGACTGTTTTAGTCATTTTTTACAAAGTTTCACAGGGCTTAATAACGTTAAAACATTTTTTTTAATTTTTTACTAAATTCTAAACACTCAGTATACAATTTTCAGAAATGCCATGATTAAGAACGGTTCTAGTCATTTTATACAAGATTTCGCATGATTTAACAAATTTAAAACATTTTTTTTAATTTTTACTAAATTCTAAACACTCAGTATACACTTTTAAGAAAATAGGACGATTTGCGACTGTTTTAGTCATTTTTTACAAAGTTTCACAGGGCTTAATAACGTTAAAACATTTTTTTTAATTTTTTACTAAATTCTAAACACTCAGTATACAATTTTCAGAAATGACATGATTAAGAACGGTTCTAGTCATTTTATACAAGATTTCACATGATTTAACAAATTTAAAACATTTTTTTTAATTTTTACTAAATTCTAAACACTCAGTATACACTTTTAAGAAAATAGGACGATTTGCGACTGTTTTAGTCATTTTTTACAAAGTTTCACAGGGCTTAATAACGTTAAAACATTTTTTTTAATTTTTTACTAAATTCTAAACACTCAGTATACAATTTTCAGAAATGCCATGATTAAGAACGGTTCTAGTCATTTTATACAAGATTTCGCATGATTTAACAAATTTAAAACATTTTTTTTAATTTTTACTAAATTCTAAACACTCAGTATACACTTTTAAGAAAATAGGACGATTTGCGACTGTTTTAGTCATTTTTTACAAAGTTTCACAGGGCTTAATAACGTTAAAACATTTTTTTTAATTTTTTACTAAATTCTAAACACTCAGTATACAATTTTCAGAAATGTCATGATTAAGAACGGTTCTAGTCATTTTATACAAGATTTCACATGATTTAACAAATTTAAAACATTTTTTTTAATTTTTACTAAATTCTAAACACTCAGTATACACTTTTAAGAAAATAGGACGATTTGCGACTGTTTTAGTCATTTTTTACAAAGTTTCACAGGGCTTAATAACGTTAAAACATTTTTTTTAATTTTTTACTAAATTCTAAACACTCAGTATACAATTTTCAGAAATGACATGATTAAGAACGGTTCTAGTCATTTTATACAAGATTTCACATGATTTAACAAATTTAAAACATTTTTTTAATTTTTACTAAATTCTAAACACTCAGTATATCATTTTCAGAAAATAATACAATTCTGTACAGTTTTACAAATTTTCACAGGTCTTAATAACATTAAAACATTTTTTTAATTTTTTACTAAATTCTAATCACTCAGTATACAATTTTCAGAAATGACACGATTTAGAACAGTTTTTACAGATATTTACAAAGTCTTAATAACATTATATTAATAATTATCTAACATAATGTATACAATTTCAAGAAATAGTAGATTTTTAATCCATGTACAAAATTCAAGAATCTAAAATACAATTAAATGTAGGCTTTTTTAATTGGCATCTCAGGCAAATTATTTCCCCCAAAATTATCTAAAAAAGATATACCAAAAACATTCTAAAGCGGTTTTTTACCTCTATAAGTATGCAGGCTGATCCGACCCTTGTCGGTTTTATTACCCGCATAAATTAACACAGTAGAGGAATATGGACAGAGTTCTGGGGCAGCGGCGTTTCACTAAAGCTTTGGTTTCCTACAAAGCGGTACCGCAAAAAAATGGCCGTAATTTGACGGCGAGCTTTGCCGCGACAAAGCGTGTATGTACTTGCAAATCGGAGTGTGTTCCTCCAGAGCGTTCGGCGCAAAAAATACGGCACCGTATTTTCTGAAGCGGACGCTCTGTACGTTGGGATAGTGCAAGCACGATTTTTGACGGTGCGCCAGTGTAGTGATTGTATGTTTTAATTATAATATTTGGAAATTAATTGGTCTAGCGAACAAGATAAAATTTTAATCGAGTTTTTTTTACTATATCGCTTTAACAGCGGCGTTTGCACTAAGGTTAAATCATAAAAGGTCGGGTTTTATCTCGGGTCAGTTCATAAATATTCAGGTTCAAGTTAGGGTTAGATGAGAAGCCGCCTCATGAAAGCATCCGGGTTAGGTCGTAAAAAGTCGGGTTTTATCTCAGGTCAGATCATAAATATTCAGGTTCAAATTAGGGTTAGATGAGAAGCCGCCTCACGAAAGCATCCGGGTTAGGTCGTAAAAAGTCGGGTTTAATTTCGGGTTATTTTGTAAACAGCACCACCGAACCACCCGGGTTAGGTCATAAAACGCACCACCGAACCACCCGGGTTAGATCATAAAACGCACCACCGAACCACCCGGGTTAGATCATAAAACGCACCACCGAACCACCCGGGTTAGTTGCACCACCAGCACCACCAGCACCACCTGGCCTCGCTCTGTCCGTTTTCCTCTACTCAAAACAACTCTTTAACATGCAGAATCGACTCCATAAGGTAGATGGTTTCATTGATTTGGCTTTTTTGGAAAAATAAACTAAAAGAATATCGTTCCTCACAGTTTTGATTCTTTTCTGAGACAGTCATTTAGTAAAAATGTGATTTTCGGGTTCATACCTCGAGCTGTATTTCTATGGTAATAAATCTGCGCTCACTTCTGATGCTTGTTTTAATATATTATCAGGAATATCGGGATTTTCCTCCAAATCTGAGTCCATTTTTTAGAAATAGCATGCATTTCACTGACAGAAAATAAAATAAGTCAATAATTAATAAATGGTTGTTATAGAAACAAATGACAAGGATGCAATATTGATTGACATCTAACCTGAACGTAATCTATTGTTATTTGGCCCACGAAAACAGAGATTGGGAATAGCTATTTTCCTAACAAGTGCAGAAAATCGATTTTTCCGCACGCAAATGCCGTTGACAGCACGACGCGTAGCGGAGTGGTGTCAAGCATTTAAGTGCGGAAAAATAGGTTTCTGCACGTGTTCGGAACAATAGTTTTTCTACTAGCGTGAGGAAACAAATTGAAAATAATTTAAAAAACGGAGTTTTTTTTTAAATTTTTATTACAATGAACAAAATTTTACAATATTAATTTACTTATTTATATTGTAATTAATTGTAAACGTACAATTACTAGCACTATTTAAATTAATAGCAAAAGCCAGTTGGTTGCGGTTCTCCAGTAAAGATTGGGGTGCAGGAATAATTGATATTTCAGTAGGTTGCAGCTCGTTTTCTGAGTCCTGAAGCCCATCAGTTTGTTCATGTTGTGTACTTGTTGCTGGATGGGAGTAAGAAAGGGCTACACAGCTGCTGGTGGAAGCACTGGCTGGGGTTGATTTCAATATTTTACTTGCTATTAGTTTTTTATTTTCCAAGGATTCGTTTAGATAACCTTCGGCGACTTTTGTGGATTGCCACCCCCCATGACGCTTCAGGTTGGTTATGCCCACTCCGGCATTTGCAAGGGCAGTGGCAGAAGACCTTCTATAACAGTGGCCAGTGTACTCTTCTGGATTCGGCAATCGTAAATAGGCTGCTACCTCAGATGGCATTTTTCCAAATTTATTTATGCCAACGCATTGGATGGTACATTCCCCTTTGCGATATTGTACGAAAAAACGTTGGTGTGAAGTATTTTTTGGTCTAAGTGATACATATTTTCTTATCAACGCCAAGTTTTTCTCCCCAGTGACCACAAAACTTCGGCTTGTGTGCGTTTTATTGTCGGCTATTTTCACTAAAACGAAACATTTTTCCAGCTGTACGTTTTCAAACAACAAATTTGTCAATTCTTCCCGTCTGCACGCCCCTGCTAGGCCAAAAATTGTTGCTACTTTAATTAGGAGGTATGTGTCATCAGGAGCGCTGTCTATAAATTTTTCCATGTCACTTGTGGTTAAAATTTTCGACTTTTTTGGTCTGAAGCCAACCATTTTTTTCTTGAGAAAAGAAATTAACTTAAAATGCATACCAATATCCACATTTTTTTTCAGCTTGAGCATAGTTTTCAACATTGAGTATCTTGACCAGAGTGTGGACGGCTGGTACGATTTCGATAATTCGTAAAAGTAGGCCAAAAAAACTTCTTCTCTTTCAAAATTCACATTTTTCTTCTCCTTACTCCATTTGCAAAAAAGGGTGTATTCTTTTTCATACCGTTTTCTTGATTTTTCTGGCAATAAATCTTCTTTGAGATTTTCAGCCGCCGAAAGAATCTCCTCCGGTACTTCTTCTATAAAATTTTCGTTCATCTCTTCATCGGAAATCATTTTGCGTGCCGAAGAATTCAGCAAAACTCCAGTAGAAAAACTGATAAACTAGTTTAAATTTATAATATTCTGTTGACAGTGACATACAAATCAACAACTGGTTATATACACCATAGCAACTAAGATATTTCAAAGGTAATATGATGAACAGTGACTTCAAATCGTACAGCATTTAATTTAATTAAATTTAATTTCAAAATATAACAGTGCGGAAAAATCTTTGCCGCACGGTGCGGAAAAGTGGATTTTCCGCACTAAAACATGTGCGGAAAATGCGTTTTTCCGCACGCTAGTAGAAAAAAAATATTCCGTGCGCTTATCTGAAAATGTCACCTGTACTTTATTATAAAGACATGTAAAAACGAGATGTTTTCAGATAAGTATAATTTGTAGCTAAATAATATAAATGGAAGGCAACTAATAGTTATGGGCATTATGAAGATGTTTATGCCTCCGAGGGCAATAATCTTACAAAGCCGAGGGCCTTTGGCCCGAGGTTTTGTAAGTTGCCCGAGGGTATAGACATCAAGTAATGCCCGTGGTTCATACAATATTTTATGTCCTACTTCAGATAATTCCAAGTTAAATTAAAAGAAAATTTAAAATCACGAAAGGTTTTTTACCTATATAGTTGCTAAATAAACAAGGGTAATAAGTGTTCATTGTTGTGCTGTGTCAAAGTCAAAACTGAAATTCATATAAAATAATTCCGTTGATTTCGGATTGAATCACTGTGAATGCTGCCAAGGCTTTAGATAATCTTGTCCCAAAGACGTCTATGATAAGGAATATCAAAGGTTTGGTTATTGGATGAAAAATAATGATTGATTATCAACGAGATGGTGCTACTAGGATATTTCCAGGAATTGGTATGTTAAAATTGCTGTTGTAAATTATATTAAAATACTAATTATGTGTTAAAGAAGACATAAATAATTATTAAAAATATAGACATTGCAAAATATTGCAAGTTAGGCCAGTATCTAAAGCAAGCATCCAAAGGATATGAAGCGAATAAATCGAAAATTTTGACTCGAGAAGATGTGCTGAAGTTTATCCGTGAAGCTCCCAATGAAACTTTTTGATGTACAAAGTGGCTCTGTTATTCGGTATATTTGGTGGGTACCGCCGCCAAGAGGTAGTTAATATGTTGGTTGAACATATAGAGGATAGAGGATCCGTAGTTATAATTAATATTCCCGATACAAAGACCGATAAAAAGCGTGTCTTCACAATTATTGATGAGAAGGAGATGGGTTGTTTAAAGCTACTGAGAACTTATTGGTCTTACTTATTATATTATATATATATAACTTATTGTGTTACCGTAACGGTTGTTGTTTTTCATATCCAGTTGGGAAGAACACCATAGGCAAGATTCCTTCTATTATTGCAAAATACCTGGGTCTAAGCGATGCGGACAAATATGCTGGTCATTGTTTGCGCAGAACCTCTGCAACTTTGTTGGCGGACGCGGGGGCAAACATGACCGCCTTGAAAAGACATGGCGGTTGGAAAAGTTCAGCTGTAGTTGAGGGATATTTGGAAGACAGTATGTCTTCTAAAAACAAAATTTCGAAATTACCATTAACATCAAAAAACGTCCAATCATCGTCAATTTCTGTTAGTGAAAATCACGAAATAATAGAAAACATTGCCTTATCAAAAGTCGGTAAATTCGTTTTTACTGGGTCTTTTCATGACTGTTCATTTAATATAAATGATAAATAAGTTTTTTCGTTAATAAAAAGTTGTCACTTTTATCTTTCCTATTTATTTCTCTTAATGGTCGAGGGCATTAGAAACATCCTTAATGCATTAGGGTATTATATACCATTTAAAGTGTCTGGTAACTATGGTATTATGAAACATTAATATTCGAGTAGGACATACAAAATATTTGAAGAAGTAGTCCATTCTTACAGTGGAGTAGGTAATATAGATAAAAACAAAACTTCTGTCTTCCTCCACAAATAGTATTTATTTCAAAAATTAATTTCTTTAAAAGTGATTATCCCTACATGTTTCGACTGTACAAACAGTCATCTTCAGGGGAACTAAATCGAGTTTGGTCTCGGTTTTAGTAGTTGCCTCAAATAAATGAGTACAACTCTTTTAAGATTATAAGGCAAATGAAATTTGTTAGTTGAAGACTAGTTTGGCTGAACGTGATGGATAAAAAGATGAGCACAGTTTAGAAAATATTCATTTTATTATTGTATGAAAGTAATAAAATATGATTATATGTAGCATGAATTTAATTTGGGTTTTATGTTGTTATAATGAAAGTTATACAAATAGGGAAATGAAAGTCTGTCTTTACCACCAAAATTTTTTATATTAACTACACTACACCCTAGATTTGGGTATCGAGGGCATATATATGGGAGGGATTCACCATATGAGTTAGATGTTCAATATAAGTTTGAAAATTGAGTCGGACTAGTTTCGACCTTAGAAAAGATCATCATCAGCAACTCTATATAATTATAATGTAAACAAGGTAAAACACAGTAGTGGATGGTTCAATGAATGTGTATGCCTGCCCATGGACTTGACTGGGAACGTCCCTTTGGCTACACAAATGGTTAAGAATAAGGGGTTAATTGATACACTTGTTGAGTATCGAGTGTAGAGGTTTTATATTTATTTGACGTAAGCCAATAACTGTAAACAGTAGGAGAAATAGGTCTTAAACAAGTTTGTTTTTACTCTTGACACATGCTAGTAGAGAAATGATTTTATTTATTTTCATTACATATATTATTGAGAGAAAAGGATTATGATTTTGAATTTGTGGTGGTATTCTTTGTGGAATAGACTTTTTAATTAAGGTGGGTTAATTTTTAATTTTTATTGTAACATTTTTAGATGTAAGATAGTACTAAAGGTTTGTTTTATGTTAAATTTAGGTTTTAGTTCGTTTTTTTATTTTATCCTTATTTCTCAGTCACTCAACAAAGGTGAGGCTTTTCTCTTTTTTCTCTTGAGAAGGAAGAACATATTAATTTGGTAATATTTAATCATCAGTTAAAAACTGTAAACAGTAAGACACTCTAAGTACTAGCAGAGTGTGTTATGTTTGAAACATTGCGAAATGTTTCTGAGGTAGGACATTTTCAGTTACATAAACATTTCTCAAACAAATATCTGCAGTTTAGTTATACGTTTCAAGGTTTAAATGTACGTTTATGAAACATCTCTGGAACTAAAAATTGTTTAGCGGGTAGTTACTTATTATGAACAAGTAAAACTCAGTGGTTCTGCTAATGATTTAACTTCTGTTGAATCTAATTCAATGCCCGAAGATTTATCATCAGAGGTGAACTCAAAATTCCGTACATAGAACGGTTCCCTGATTGCTTTTTTTCTTTTAATTAAGTATCACTGGCGTGTGCGGGGAAACAGAATATCCCTTTTTCGTATTATTGAACCGGTTTTTCTTGTAATGGGATATTTCCACGTTTTTATGTCACAAACTGTAATTTTGGATAAGGCATAACTAATGATCGCCTTTTTGTTTTCTATCACAGAGCAACAGAACTGTTGCAAACAAATATAACAGTTTATACAATTATTTACAGTATTTTCAACATGCTCACAGAAAATTCTAATGTTTCCGAAGTATTTCCACTGAATTACAGTTTTAGTTCAGGTTATTCAGCAATCTGTATAGTTTTAAAAAATGTACCATAAATTTAAATTTAAAATTTAAACAGGTTTTTTATAATGTTTATGCACATATTATATTATTTCGAAGTGCGTCAGGTATTGTCGAATTACATACGTGTGAATGACCTACGCTGAAAGATTTAATAATGTCATGCCATTTACCATACAAATTATTATTATTTACGTAGAGTTTTCCTTGTGCTAAGAATATTTTTGTTATGTATGTTATACCAGCTCGTGTAGCTAATTAAATATTTTAAAATCCTACTCAGGGTCACGGCAAAATTTTAAGAATATCTAAAACGAACAAAACGATACGGTTTCGCTTGCAATTTCCTTATTTTAAAGTAAATGCTTTTATATGTTATACACGTGTATTTACCGCACGTTTGAATTATAATTTATCTCATCAGGATGCGCGTCATTAAAATTTCCAAAAACCGGTAAAATTAATTATTAATTGACAATAAAAATAAAATATTTTAGGTTTTATTAAAAAAGTGGCAAGTCCTTCGGAATAGCCCGAATTTCAGCACTAATTCTGACTTTCAAAGATTCAAAGTCATTTGGACGGTTAACGTAGACTTTGTTCTTTAAGCGTCCTCCCAAAAAGAAGTCGAGCGGGGTTAAGTCCGGGTATCGCGCTGGCGCGCTGGCCAGTCAATTGCACCTCTTTCGCCTATCCAACGTCCTGAAAATTGTTCCCTTATGTATTGTCTAACATTTGCCGCATAATGCGCAGGTGCTCCATCTTGCTGGAACCATACCTATTCGTTTATGCCATTACTTACACCCGGTAAAACCATTCTGCAAGAAGGAATTATGTGATTCCTGAGGAGGTTCAGATATTTTTCGCCATTCAAATTACTATCTATGAAAAAAGGTCCCTCAATATATCTACCAACTATGCCCGCCCAAACATTAACTTTTTCGGGCCTCTGAGTATGACCTTCCTGGAACCAGTAAGTATTCTCAGCAGACTAATAACGATAATTGTGTCTATTAACAATGCTATTTAAATGGAAAGTAGCTTTATCCGAGAAATTGATGTTTGTTGCGAAGTTATTATCGTTATTGCATCTTTCCATCATCAGGTCACATAATTTAGCTCTTTTATCAGAATCGTTCTTGTTTAACTCGTGCACTAACTTTATCTTGTAGGGATGCAACTTCTTCTGCTTAAACAAATTTTTCACTGACTGATGAGACACGTTAACATCCATTGCCATTGGCCTGGATGATTGTGTTGGATTTTCGTGTATTGAGAGCATGATATCCACAGCTTTGTCTCTCCCGGTTGCTGTCTTAGGTCGACTTGATCTAGCGGCTTCCCTAACACTGCCTGTTTCTCTAAATTTCTTTACCACTCGACACACCGTTGACTGATTTATTAAAGGCCTATTTGAATATAAATCATTGAAAAGTTGACAAACCTGATCTTGCGATCTCTTCATATTTTCGTAACCGCTCATTATTAAAATTTAAACTCGTTGTTTCTCATTTAGATGAACCATAGTGTAAACAAATTGGAAATCAGACAACAGAAAATGAAACAGAGACTCAAAATTGACACCTCTTAGGTCGCTGTCATGAAAACACCTTGACTCAACTGGTGGGTATTAGGTAGGTATTATTATAATTAGGAAGTTTTTTATGTTTGAGCTGTCATTATTTCGGAAATGCTTGCAGATAGGTGAAAACTTCAATTACAAAAAATTCAGAGTTTTCCCAGTATAATCCAAATATCCAATCATATGCAGGGTGTTCCATTTAAAAAAAGTAAGTTAGTCTCTATGGCAACCAAACCAGAAATGACAGAAAAAATTCATGTAGGTAGAAATGTGGGGAATAATTTACTGTACAAGTTTCATTAAGGTCACTTTTTCGTTTACGAGGTAATTCAAAAGTTACAGGCATTATGCGCGACTTTTTTGCCACTCTGTATATTATACACGTATATTTACCACACGTTTGAATTTTAATTTATTTCATCAGGATGCACGTCAGTTAAATTTCCAAAAACGGGCAAAATTAATTATTAATTGACAATAAAAATAAAATATTTTCGGTTTTATTAAAATATCATTATTAATGTGTCCCAAGATTTGTTGTATACTTTGTTTGTTAATGCAAAAAAGCAATAAAATGTAAATTTGCAATGACAGGACCCATTAAGCAGGGTGGACAACTTAAAGGTTGCATTATAAATTGCAGGTAAATTGCAATGATAGTTTTTAAAAATTCCGTATTTTAGGTATTTAAGACCTACACACCCCGAATCGGTCCTAAATTAGGGTCACCCTAATTAGCATACAATAGAAAGATCAGTTCGGAGAATGAAGTAAAAACTATCTGTAGTAACAGCGGAGTTACTCCAGGTAGTTTAAATATTAATGTTTAGAAAAAAAATCTACAATGTAAAGGGTTTTCCAATAAGAACGATATGATTTCATAATAAAATAAAATTAAAATTATTTCAGATACAATAAAACTTTTTATATTATCTTAAAGTATAGTTGATAACATTTATGTTTTGAATAACACATCGTTTAAATGTCCTCCGCGACTTCGTGTACACGAGCGAATTCGACGAACCCAATTTTCGATGACTTTATGCAATAAATCGGGCGTGATCTGACGAATGCAGGGTTCAATGTTCAACCTTAATGCATCAAGTGTTTGTGGTCTGTTTGCATAAAACCTTAGATTTCAAATAGCCCCAAAAGAAGTAATCTAAAGGAGTTAAATCACAGCTTCTTGGAGGCCACTGAACAGTAGCATTCCTTGAAATTATCCTTTCGTCAAACTTTTCTTGCAGTATATCGATAGTTTCATGAGCAGTGTGACATGTGGCACCGTCTTGCTGGAACCACGTATCCTCCAAATCAAGTGCATCTATATTTGGCCACAAAAAATTTCTTAACATCTGTCGATATCGTTCACCATTCACTGTAACTGCATCTCCTGCCTCATTTTGGAAAAAAAATGGTCCGATGATGCCACCATACCATAAACCACACCATACAGTTACCTTTAGCGGATACAAAGGCTTTTCATGAATCTGTTGTGGATTGTTTTCACACCAAAAACGGCAATTTTGCTTGTTAACGTATCCACTTAACCAAAAATGACCTTCATCTGAAAAGATAATTTTTTTGGCAAAATTAGGATCCCTTTCAAGTTGTTCTAAACTCCAAGCAGCAAATTCTCTGCGCCGACGATGGTCCAGTGGCTTAAGTTCTTGGGTCAAAACAATCTTATACGGGTGTAAATTCAAGTCTTCTTTCAAAATACGCCAAGTTGTCGTTTTTTTAATCCTTAACTCTTGAGCACGACGAGGAATTGATAAATTTGGATACACTGCAACACTAGCTCTTACAGCAGCAATATTCTCAACAGTTCTTGCGTTTCGATGTCTTCTTGGTGTTTTTGCATCGTGAAGTGTAAAATTATTTTCAAATTTCTCAACGATGCGACGAATGGCAAGCAAAGAAGGACGATTATTTACACCAAAGTTTTCGCGAAGTGCGCGATAAGTGTTCACAGAAGATCGTCTATTTTCATAAAATTTTTGGATAATAACCAAACGTTCTTGAAGCGCGTATTTAGCCATAATAAATTGTTATAGTTTACTGACAATAACTGACAACTGGTGACAGGTATAACTTTATTACCATGGTTACCATCGTTTCAAAATCATATCGTTCTTATTGGAAAACCCTTTAGGTACGGTGCTTCCATTTTAATTTGTCCCACTTTTAAATGGCTGTAAAATACGTATATTTTGAACTAGAACGTTGAATAAAAAAAGGAATTGTAGGGGTTTGAGTAAAGTTTTATGCCGTTGAGTCAAAAATAATTTAAACTGTCAAATGTCAAAATTATTAACATAACTTACTTTTTTTTTAATGGAACGCCCGGTATATCATCACATATTTAAAAAGACATTTTTTTTCTGATTACAAAAATATACCATACATGCCCTTTCTTTTTATTTGTTTAGCCTAAATCGATATAAATATGATTAAAATTGGATTTTTTTTCAAAACATCAAGATACCCGCGTGTATTATTTTCAATAATTATTGTCATAGTTTTTATAGTTATTACAAATGTCATATTTGTGAATGTTGTTCTCTGGTATAGTTTGTTAGTAAGGACACGAAATGAGATATTCCACAGAAGAAAAATGTTTTATGTTCGATATCTATCGACAAACTGGTAGTGTTACAAAGGCGCTTAGAAGATATAGACTGCAATTTCCAGGTAGAAGAGCTCCATCCAAGAAAATGTTTTATAGACTCAAGAAAAAGTTTTCCGAAACTGGTAGCATGAATCGAAAAAAAACTATTAGGCCAAAAAGCGTTTTGACGGAGGGAACGGAAATTGATGTTTTAGCATATTTTAGAGCTTATTTATCCTCAAAATGCATTAAGTGACTTAGTTAAAGAATTGCCAGTATGTAGAGGATCAGCCCACGCAGTGCTAAAAAAATACAAATTTCGCCCTTATAAACTAAGAAGGGTGCAAAAGTTAACGCCAGCGCAAAAGGGAAACAGACTGCAGTTTTGCAGACAAATCTTGGAGATAATTCAAAGGGATGTCACATTTATGGATAAAATATTGTGGACCGATGAGTCATCTTTCTCTACAACGTTCTAGTTAAAAAAATACGTATTTTACAGCCATTTAAAAGTGGGACAAATTAAAATGGAAGCAATGTACAATACAACAATTTAATTTTTAAATTTTAGTCATCATGTTCCGAGTAGTCTGCTAGACTATCGTCGTTGGGTCCAGAGAAATAATAAGGGGCTCTACAGGCAGTGGCGGCTCGTGAGTTTGGAGCCAAGGGGGGCGCAGGGGCAAAAAAAAAGCGCCGCAGGCGAAAATTTTTGCACATTTCAAGGTCAAACGCCTGAGATGAAAAGTAGTAAATTAGCTAGGTAAAAAAAACTCGTCAAGAGAAAATTTGTCGATTTGTTGTAAAATAAAAAAATTTCCATGTTTTGTCAATAAAACTAAAAGTAAAATTGCCAGAAAAATCTCCGTATCTTTTTACTCGCTTATTTTTTATTATTAATTTCCATTCTTCTTTCTTCGTCCGCGGTAAACTTCTCAATTTCACGTTTTTGTCAAATTTCCGCGTAAAACCTGGTCGACTTTTACAGTTTTTACACCCTGTTTGTTCTTGCTTAATGTTTAACACAGATGTCGGACTTGCATTATTTTTTAAATTAAGTTTTTCACTTAAGCTCAGAGAGCTAAACACAAGCTGCTGCAACTCACTGACTTTCATTTTAAAATTTTAATTTATTAAACGACAAACGACAACATAAATAATCAAGTCAAAACAAATCGACAGATCGCCTCGAAACAAAACGCGAATGACGGAATGCCGAATGAACAGCTGTCGGGCGGAAAATTTGGGAGTCCATCCGAGCCACTCGAACTGCGATATGTAGGTGACGTCACGCCTCCGTAGTCATGGCAACCGACTTAGTATTCGCGTTGGATAGTCGGGCGAATAATCGGCCGTCCGGCTGAATAGATAGGTCTAGATATCTTGCCCAGGCAAATAGAAAATGCTAATTCGTTATAATTTGCTCGTTGGAATATCGCTACATTTGGTTTAATAGCTATTTATGTATCAAGGGCGTTACGGGGACTATAATGCCCTGAAGGTAGAAATAGCCCGAGGGCCTCTGGCCCGAGGGATAGGTTTCTGCCTGATGGGCATTATAGTCCAGTAAAGCCCGTGGTGCATACAATGCTTTATGTTTTACCTAAAAAAGAGTTTTTCAATGACTAATTACATTATTTATTCGCAATATAAAAAATAAGTTGCACCTGTACCTGTATACGTAAGTAGATAATGACTGGTGTTAAGTTTGACTTTGATGTTTCTGTCAGTTAGTCAGTTGGCATTTTTTATTTAACGATTTGCTCAAAATGGAAGAAATTCCACAAAATATAAGAGAAAAGGTCATAAAAGCGACCGAAAATCTTTTGCCAGTTAAATCAAGGCAACAGTATGATCGGGAGTATGGCATATTTGGTATTTGGAAAGATACGAACACAATTCTTCAAATAACCGAAAACGTTTTAATGGCATATTTCCAGGAACTGGTAAGTTATTGATTTTATTTTAATACATATGTTTAACAAACTTTATTATTTTTAGTCGGAAAAATACAGTCCGAACTCTCTCTGGACCAAGTATTCTACCCTAAGGTCTACGTTGATGGTCTATGAAAATATAGACATTTCGCAATACCATCGTCTCATATCTTTTTTAAAAGTTAAGTCGAAAGGATACGTCCCGAAGAAGTCTAAAGTTTTGGAAGGAGAACAAATATTAAAATTTATTAAGAAGGCTCCTGATGATATCTACTTGGTACACAAAGTCATATTGGTAATGGGTGTTTTTGGAGGTTTAAGACGAGATGAGTTGGTCAAAATGACCATTGATGACATTGAAGATAGAGGAACAGTCTTGGTTATAAAGGTACCAGAAACTAAAACTTCAACTTCAAAAAGTTTTACTATCATCGAAGAAGATTTAGGCGCTTTAAATTTAATAAAAAAGTATACAACATTAAGACCAGCTGGAATAAAGGAGCGAAGATTCTTTCTTACCTATAGAAAGGGTCGATGTACAGTACAACCCATTGGAAAAAATACCATAGGAAGCGTCCCAACATTGATCGCAAAATTTTTAAAACTGGATAATGCAGAAGCTTACACCGGCCACTGTTTGCGTCGCACATCGTCAACTTTACTTGTTGAGGCAGGTGCTTCGTTTGAAACGCTAAAACAACATGGGAAATGGAAAAGCTCTTCAGTAGCTGAAGGATATATAGAAGAAAGTATTTCATCCAAAAACAAAATAGCCAAAATGATTGCCAATTCAGTTAATTCCGAGGTTAATTCCGTAGCGACTATTGAAAATTCTTTAATAGACTGTTCTTCTATACAAAATAGCGTTAGTGCTACCACCGCTGCTACCATCACAAAAAACACCGACCATTCTATAGTGGGATCAGCTACATTTTCCGGGACATTTCAAAATTGTAATTTTTATTTTGGAAATAAAGTTTAATTTTTAGTATTGTTTAAAGAAAAAATTATTTTTTGTATAAACTTGATCTTTATTGTGAGAGAAATAAAATTGGATAAGCAATAAAATTTCCATATTAGCGCATTAGGGTAATATAAGCGGGCATTATCATAATGCCCGCTTATAATGCCCTAGGTGTGATAGCAGGTATTATTGCTATCATAACATATTCCGTTTCTAAGGTATTATAGATCAATAATAGATAGGTAAAACATAAATTATTTTAATTGGTTGCTTACATTGCGTTATGGGTTTTTTAAGTAAAGTATTTTTGGATTCCGTTTGAAGCAGGGAGGGCGGCGCCCCAGAGCCCTTCATGTACGAGCCGCCACTGTCTACAGGGTTTTCTAGCATCTTATCAGCTTTCCACAGTTTTTCTTCTATTTTAATCACATGTTCGAAGTACTTACTCCATTTTTTACAATCCACTGTCTTTATTCCGTCTTGCAAGAGGTTTCTAATGTCTTTCATTTTAAAAGTGGTGTTATGCCTTGTTACTTACCCTTTTACGTGTGCTCACACCAATATTGTGGGGCTTAATTCACAGTGATATGGCGGAAGGCGAAGTACTGTTATATTTCGTTTTGAAACGATTTCGTCGACAACAAATTGCGTACAAAGAGGTTTATTTAACTTTACAATCTACAGTAGCTCCTTTTCCAGTATATCTTTATGAAATTGCTTCTTATTGACAGTAAGCCAATGAATGATGTCATTTCTTTTTTCAAGAAGACGTTGATTTTTTTTCGGATTTTCGTGGTAGCTGGCATTACTAATGACTATAACAGACCCAGGAGGAATAAGATATATCATTTGGTGGAAGTATTCTTTAAAGACATCAGCGTTCATATCTTCATGATAGTCTCCAGTCCGTCTTAATTTAAATGCTAGTAAGCCGCCACACAGTTAAAAATTTTGCCGGTGTGAAACGATGTTCCTAAACGGTGTACGAAATTTAAACCAAATGGTGTTAAATTTAACACCGCATCAGTTGGTTAAAAGTAAAAACGTAATTTACCACCATGCGGTGTAAATATTTTAAGTTCACACTGAAAAGAAATTTGATTTCACCCCCTTATACGAGTTAAATAGAATAATTATATGGAGAGAAAATGAAGTTGTCACATTGCTGGTTTTTTCCTTGATACTTTTTAATACAAGGAAATTGGTGGATTATTAATTATTTATTTCGCGCTACTGTACCATTAAAATGTTTGATTTTATAGTTATGTTGCATAACAATAATAAAAGAAAATGTTTCCAGTAAATTTAGTGTTTTAAAAACTAATCACAAAGAATTGTCAACTACTCTTTGGTGTTGTTTCAATTAAAATATATTATTGGCAACGTCGCAATCTTCTCTCCTGTCTCTGAGTGGATTGAGTAGAGCAGCACGAGCGGGAAGAATGTGCGGTGCGCCTTGCCCATCTACGTCGTTCTGTTTTAACGTGTTTAATTCCATTCCATGCGGACTTGTTTAAGTGTTCTGTGTTCTGTCCATTGTTTGAGAAAAAATGAGTGTTTTTATTAAAGTTGAATATAACAACATACAAAAATATATTTCATTAAACAGGGAGGAAGCAACCTATCATGAATTTATTACTCAAGGTGAGTTGATATGATTTTATTTATACAGGTACCTACTACCTAGGTACAGTTAATAATTTTTTGGTTTATGTTTTATTATTACTAGGTATAGATATATAGGTACCTAAAGCACCTATATTTTTTTTCTTTTTTAAAATAACTACCGCCTAAACCACAGGGCATATTTTTCTTGCGGAATATATGGGGAATTTTAAACTATTTTTCTGGTGTTAATTATACTCCATTTGAAGTGTAAAAAAAAAGTAGCCTTTTCTGTTATCATTTTTGTGGCGTTGTTCAGTTAGTTTTAGAAGGTTTTTACCTACACACATTAGACATTAGGTACTAAATGTGTACAATGTTTTAAAGAACTTAAGTAATATAATTAGGTACTTATTTGATTATATTGGCCAACTTTTCAGTTTTTTTTTCATTTGTAGCACTAAAAAAATTCTTGCAAGAACCACCAGATAGTATTGAGTTTTTTAAAGTTTCTGACAATGCAGGCTGCCTGATTGAACCTGAAGATTTCAAAACTTTTATACAAGAGGTTGAAAAGGGATTTTTATTCAGATTGCTGGATTTGCGATCAGACTATAATAGAGAACCTGCAATAACTGGATGTTTAAAAGG
This sequence comes from Polydrusus tereticollis, assembly GCA_963920685.1. NCBI lineage: Eukaryota > Metazoa > Arthropoda > Insecta > Coleoptera > Curculionidae > Polydrusus > Polydrusus tereticollis. The sequence continues at coordinate 144,642,737 of OY987328.1, forward strand.
TAATTACATATATTTTTGTATTATCATCTTTCGAACAACTATGGTTTTAGCTCGGGTTTTAGTTAGGTTAGTTCCCGTAAGTTTCCCTTAAATGTTATTAAAAATAATGTAATAAATTTTACTAAGGCCAATTCAAAATGGTACCTACCTAGGTACTTGTTTGTCATTAAAAGCCTTGTTTAAGTTTTGTATATAAATTGTATATCGTTGCAAAATATAGTACAGCATTATGATGCTCATCAATAAAATTTGATTGATTAAATATTTTTTTAGAGCGAAATGTACAAAGATCTTAAAAGTCACCAATGTTGTCTTTTTGCATCAAGCCCACAACATGGTATATTATATTGACTATATTGGATACCAAAACACAGTTACGATTTTTTAAACAAGTTTTTGTGCTATTTTGTACCTATTTTTGTTATAAAATATTTTTGTAATAAAATAAAGTAAGTCTTGTTTAACAGTTTTTTTTTTACAAATCTCAGATTAGTACCACTGGGGTGGGATACTTATTAGAAATAAAGTTTGAGATTCAGAAAAAAATGGAATTTTCAAGCATTTTACACTTTCTTCTTAATAATTTAATGGAAAAACTAGTAGGTACCTAGGTACTTAGTTATAAAGTACCGATCAAGATTTTTTATTTCATTTTCGTAAAATATTTTTCAAAAATAAAATAGATACCATTTTCATGATAAGATTTAAATCGCTTTTGGTGTAGAATGACTTTTTTATGGAGTAAAGTTGAGTCTCTGGTAAATTTAATTTAACACTATATGGTGTGAAACATGGTTTTTTATGGTGTAAATTTGACCCACTATCAAGTTTTTAATAACACTATATAGTGTTAAACATCATATAATTTGGTGTAGAATGACTCTTTTATTGAGTAAAATTGAGTCCCTGGTAAGTTAAATTTAACACTGTATATGGTGTGAAACATGGTTTTTTATGGTGTAAATTTCACCCCTTATTAAACATTTATAATAACACTATATAGTGTTAAACATAACAAAATTTGGTGTAGAATTGTTTTTTTATGGAGTAAAGTTGATTCCCTGTTAACACCAAATAGTTGTTAAAACGAATGCATCATGGTGTAAAAGTTACTACATTTTGATTAAATTAGTAGTCTATTTTAATCCCATCTAGGTGTAAGTTTTACTTTTCTGTAGGTGTACGAGTTTAACACCATTTAACACCGTTTTGGTTTGTATCGATATAGACCACTTTTGGTGTTCATTTGGTGTTAAAATAGTCACGAAATTTTAAACAGTGCACCCACTTTAATGTCTTATCCAAGAGGACGCCAAGAAATTTTACTGGAGATGTTTTGTCAGTTAGCATAGTATTAGGGTTAAAGTCATCTTTTGCGTTTTCTCTTTGTTCAACAAAAGCCTGTTTGTCAGGAACTTGCTGTTTAGCCTCACTTAGGCTTGCATGGGCTCCTGCTTCAGTTTCACTAGTTGCAAAGACTGTAGTATCATCAGCAAAGAGCACAAACTTATCCGTCTGGGTTTTCAGGGGGAGATCATTAATAAAGATTATGAAGAGAACTGGTTCCAACACAGAGCCTTGTGGGCACCCACATTTATACCAGCTGGGGCAGAAAACTGTCCATTTTTTCACATCAATTTAAGTCTAAATATTCATTCCTACACCATATATACAATATTAAATTTAAAATATTTTCCCTACCTTCTCGATTATCAGATACTTTCATTTCACATCAATATAATACAATAATCTTTCAACAATGTCAATTTTACCCTTTCCTGCCTTAGTTTCTCTACATTAAATTATCCTCAATTACTCACCTCTTTACCGTAACAAAACTTAAATTTTTCTATAACTTCTCGATTATCATATAATTTTATTCCACGTCAATATAATACAAAAACCTTTCAACAATTTTCATCTTTTCTTACAACTGGTCTGTATTAAACACGACTTTACATTATTTACTTCTTAAGAGTTCGAATCACTGGTCACAATTCAGCATAAACTTTTACTGACTAGCGACTACAGACTTTGTTTTGACTTTTTGAATCTCCTAATATAATTTAGATTCATATGGTTTTGGTCACGTGAAAGTGATGACGCACCGGCCAAGATTCACCGTAATGTATTATTCAAAAAAAGCATGGAAAATAAGGTACAACATATGAAGGAAATTTTTTGATAAAGATAATAGCTGTTACTATATAGTTACTTTTTTCTGAAACGGTATGTTAAATATTATTTTTAATTTTGACCTCTGTCCTTTCGATGGCGTCAATGTCTTGGCCATAATTCAAATTCAAAAATGTTGACGATTTGTAATGTTAATTTCTATATTTACAACCTACAACTTGTAGATAGTTTATAAGAGACCTATCAATTATAAATGCAAAAATGTTTCCGTGTTATTGTTATTCAAGCAATGCATATTGGAATTAACTTTTGTTAATTATGCAATAAGGACATTATTTGATCATCAGATTCATAAAAAATAGTTTTTATCTACAAGGCAACAAACTCAAAGTTTACAGAAGCATATTTTATGACCACTGATATCTAGGTTAACCTGAACTAACCTGAACTAAAAAATTATTTATTAAAATAATTATTTGTTGTGGATATTTACCACAATCATCAGCGGAATGAGTCAGATCGTCTTTGCTTGGACCTACATAGGGAACTGATAAGCAACATTTTTAATAAAATAGTGATACGAATAGTATCACAAAAAAATGTACGCCATGTGTTTAAAAATTTTATATTATTTTCGGGTTAAGCAGCTAAAAATACAACTATTTTGGCTCTCGATATTTATTCGTATCTTACTTCGTTTTCGAGAGAAAAAAGAAAAGTCACTTCATCGCATGTTGAAAAATTGATAAAATAAAATCAAGTTAACTGGCACTAATAATTATTATCTAGTTATTGCGTCTTATCACAACGAACAACACTGCCAAATTTCGCCAAAATCGGCAAAACGATTTTTTTGACACCCTGTATCTTGAAAATCAGACTTTTGAGGACACATGTTCCTATGAACTTTTCTACTTGAATTTGGTTCAAGAATGCGCCCTTGGAATTACGGCCTATCATTAGGTAACACCCTGTATATAGTCTGTTCAAATACAAGCTGCATACGAAATAAACAAATACATGTGGAAAGCATCAACACATTATACAGAGTCGAACTAAACATAAAGTTTTAATATCCATAATATACCGGGTGTTGCATCGTCGACCGGGACATAGGAAATCCCATGTAATTTTAAATGGGGTCAATTATTGGCTTCCCTAATTATTTTAGAGAAAAATTCTATTTAGGTTTATTAAAGAGCACTAAAACCCACATTCAAAAGAATAACTTTAGATATTTTTGATGAGCCCGTTTACGGGTTATCGCCGATTTCTTTTGAACTATTTCTCCTTTTTATGGCCCCGTATTTGCGGGCACCAGCGAAGGTAAAAGATGACTGTCAAATAAAGTTGTCATTTTGAAATGTGTGCTTTATTGTTATAAAAACTCGTACATCGAAAATATTAAAGGTGTATTTATGAGTACAAATTAATCTGAATAAAACTAAAATAAAGTATCCAATTACAAGGTTAATTATGACATTTTACATGTTTCAATATTTTACTAATTAATAGGTAGGTACTATTAAATTGTTAGAACTTTAGGATTTAAGAAGATGTTCAAATATTCCTCCATTGACTGCTAGACAATAACCGAGGCGATCATAAAATTCTCTTCTTACATTCGCTACTTGGTAAACTGAAATTCTATTGCATTCGGCAGAAATAGCATTTTTTAACTCGTCTAGATTTGGGTATTTTTTATCTTTGTATATCCTGTTTTTTAAATGGCCCCAGAGAAAGAAATCATTTGGCGATAAATCAGGAGACCTGGCTGGCCAATTTACTGTATGATTTAAGCCAATAACATTTCCATTAAAAGCACGGTTTAAATATTCCCGGACAGCCAGGGTACTATGTGCCGGGCAGCCATCCATTTGGTACCAAACTTCCTGATTTTCCCTGGCGGCATCATGTAAAGTAGGTAAAATATGATCTTCAAGTAGTTCCAAAAAATATTCTGCATTTAAATTTCGTGTATGAAATAATGACCCGATAAAATTTTCTCCCAAAATCCCAGCCCATACATTAACTTTTTGTGGATATTGCGTCCTTGTTTCCACAAACCTGTGTTGGTTTTCTTTGCTCCAATATCGATAATTTTGAACATTGGGTTCATTGTTTAAGGTAAATGTGCATTCGTCAGTGAAACAAATGTTTTTTAAAAATTCCCTATCCATGTTTGCTCTTTCCATCATACCAAAACAAAACTCCTGTCGTCGTATTTCGTCCCTATCTCTTAGCTCTTGGAGCTTTTCATATTTGTATGAATAATATTTATGTCGTTTCAAAGCTCGTAACGCTGTGGTGTGATCTAATCCTATGTCATCCTCAAGTTTCCTTGTGCTGATCTTCCCATCATTTTCTTCCACGCACAATAAAACTTGCAAGTCCCTATCATTTCTTGCATCTCTTCTTTGTTCCTGCCTTTCTTTACATCTGCAGTTATTTATTACAGTGCCTTTTGTCTCAAATTTCTTGATAGTCCTTTCGACTGTAGATTTTGCAGGTATCGGTCTATTCGGATACAGAGCAGCAAACATGTCTGACACATTTTGATAACTATTTCCTTGATAATACCATTTAATCATCAATATTTTTTCTTCAGAAGTGTAATTCATGGCTAATATTTTCGATGTACGAGTTTTTATAACAATAAAGCACACATTTCAAAATGACAACTTTATTTGACAGTCATCTTTTACCTTGACTGGTGCCCGCAAATACGGGGCCATAGAAAGGAGAAATAGTTAAAAAGAAATCGGCGATAACCCGTAAACGGGCTCATCAAAAATATCTAAAGTTATTCTTTTGAATGTGGGTTTTAGTGCTCTTTAATAAACCTAAATAGAATTTTTCTCTAAAATAATTAGGGAAGCCAATAATTGACCCCATTTAAAATTACATGGGATTTCCTATGTCCCGCTCGACGATGCAACACCCGGTATACCTATTTGATTGCCGCCAGTTTTTTAATAATATAATAAATTAAAGTAATTAAAAGATCAAAACACCGATAACAAACAATAACACACTAATGTGGCTTATTTGATAATTGAATTATATTGCCGATTGACCAATCGGTTTATAGTTATACGGTTATATTATGGTCAACACCCGCTGATCATTGCTTTGATGCTATGCAGCCGAGAAGAGCCAACAAACCTTCTCGGCTATGCAGCTTGGCCTTGAATATAGAAAGAAGAAGAGAAATATAGAAAAAACTTGAATAATAATAAAATGTCGATATAAACATTACTGTTTAGATTTTTCATCTTCTTTGCCAGTTATGTTAGGGAAAAATCAGTATCAGGAATCAGGATCCACAGCATGCATTTCTTCACATGAAATTGCCATATCATTTTTACCAAAAACGAAAAGTGATTCGAAGAAAGCTTGGATCAAGAAGTACAATATACCGTTTATTATGTTCGCTGCATCATTTGTTTATTTGCACTAAAAATTATTATTCATTACATCAATAATAGACTGCAAAGGGTAAATGAACCCAAACGTCAAGGTCAAGATAAGCGGCTCTTTTTATTAAGTTCATATTTTTACATTAATTTACTTACATGGATAATGAACATGGCCATATAATCTCTTTCTTGTATTTTGGTTAAATATGCATCTTGTGATACAAAGTATTTAAAAGTAACTTTCAACATTCAATTTCAATTGTACAAAAAAGTAACATTACAAATATTACTCATATAAGTATTAACAGAGCAGTAATCGTAAGTTTTCATTTTGAATGCGTAGCGTGGGGCTCAACTTGTATAGCTCTGAGCAAAATTTACTGTAGAAAGCCGTAGGCGACGGGTAAAAGTTGGAGATACTTATTCCAATGGCGAAATAAAACTCTTTACAAAATGTAGCCACATTGGCTTATTAAACCACACTAAAAACGACTTACCGTGGTCTTGGCGAATCTTCCAGGTTGGCGGGGCTTCACAAGGTACCTTTGGGACCGCAAACCAATGGGGTCGGCGTCCAATTGGATAGCGACGAGAAAGGGCTGATAAACACACGGTGCCACTGGGGCGAACGTTAGTGACGTTCCAGGTGAAAGAAAAAAAAACTAAAAATGCGCGAGTAGATACTTCTGCGAGATCAAGGTTCGTACTACCTTCCGAGACGGAGATGGATACCCTTTTTTGGTCGCTTTTGTGTCTTTTTTATTTTACATTGAAAATAGAGACCTTCCGCAATTGGAATAAGTCGTACCATAACTGAACACATTTGATTTTAGAAAATCATTAGTACCTTACCTCCATTAACAGGAATTTTCAAAAAAATAAGACACACTGGAAAATTCACTAGATTATATTAGAAATGTAAACTATCATGGGGGAAACTTCGGCTTTGATATTATAATGTTGATATTGTAATATGTCCAATAAATACTTTTATACTAATAATAATTTTCAATATATTATTATCAGAAATGATTTATTCACGCACTAGTATAATTACCACAGTTAAAAGTGTAAAATATAAATTCATTATTCTAAACAAAGATAATAAATGATAAAAGATAAAGGACGTTAATATATGGGTGTTTATAATTTTATGTGATTTATGAAATCTTGTTGCAAACGCGACCTAGTTTAATAAAATACTTTTCTACTCGTATAATGTGTAATATAATTTACAAACAATGGTAATTTTATCACGATAGGTCCTCGCATTATTATTGGTTAAGTTAGTAATTTCACTCTACCAATCAGTCAACCTCAGTTTAAAAAAAAATAACAGAACCTCGATACAGGGTGTTTCAAGATTAACTGCAAATATTTTAAGGGCATATTTTTGAGGTCAAAATAAAACAATTTTTCCTATAAACATGTGTCCTAAAATGAACCCCCTTCCAGGCTACACGTTCCCACTTGCTCACCAGCGATTTTCCTGAAAAGGGAGAACAACATTTGAGATATTTTCATGCCCGACTGGATAGTACTGTTTAATTTTAAAATTTATCGGCGGTAATATAAAATTTCGAGCAATAAATCAATGGAATGGTCAAACAAGATAAAATATCTTGGATTGACTCTTGATAAAAAGATGGCATGGGGAGACAATGCAGATGAGCAAGTGGCAAAAGTCCAAAAACAGTTTCACGCTATATATCCCCTAATAAATAAAAATAGTAAATTAAATTTAAAAGTAAAAACAACGTTGTACAAAACACTAGTACGCCCGGTATTTACTTACGGTATACCGACGTGGTGTACCGTAAATAAGACCAAAATGTTAAAAGTACAAAGAGTACAAAATAAAATTCTAAAAGTAATAGTGGGGGCATCAATGTACATGATGAACAATGCATTGCATCCTAAAAAGTGACACACTCAAACAATTTACAGACAAAATAATAACAAAATACTATAGCAGAACAGACAATTCACCAAATATACTAATTACAGAATCGCACAGACACTCACACGAAAACGAAAAACATAAATACCCAAAAGATTGGCTCTCTCCTTAACAGATTTGAATCAACTCATTTTCTGAATTTATTCAAAATTCAGAAAAGTACAAAAATCAAAAATCTTGAAGACAGCAATAAAATAAACACTAACAAATAAAAGAGTTCAAACAAAAACTTCTAACCAAGTAGTCGAAAAGAAATCCCTACAACTAAAAAGAAGTAAAGGAAAAGGATTCCAACTTAAGAAACTACCATTACTATATATACAGGGTGTTATGGAAATGACTTATTATTTTTTAACCCGTAAATATATAGGTCGAGACGAATTGGGGAAAAATTGCTATAAATGGCGCTCGAAGCTAGAAATTCGAGAAAAATGCCTTCAAAAATTTAGGTCCAAAACACCTACGCGCCAATGACTCAAACAGCTGATTTGGGTAATTGTTTACTTTAGTGGAAATGTTGAATTTTTCGCTAAAATTTCGTATATAGGCTAATTAAGGGTAGCTGATCACAATTTTCCTTTTGCGTTTAGGCGGCAAATGCACTGGTATTGAGAAAAAAAATGTTAAAGTTTTTCTAACTCACCGGTATGTTATTTTGCATGTAATCCTAAAATGTTGATATTTCCAATAAAATATTACTTGTCGGAGTCATAGTATACACTTCTGAGTTGAAATAAACGAAATATGCCACAAGGAAACTCTGAAAAACGGGATAACTTGTAAGCGAACAGAAAACTTTACGTTCTGGAAAGACGGGAGACAGCTCACTGACAGCTGGCCAAAAAAGCAGAAGCAAACTGCAAAACCCATGTTGTCAGATTGTTAGTGTATTATAAATTGCCTATACTTTACAATTCATTTTTATTAATTGAATGAATCCTATTGGCTCGAGCTAGCATATCATTCTCCTGGATGGAAGCCATTAATAATTACAAGAAAAAGAAGAACAATCTGGCAACGTGAGTGCAATGAATCTGAAAAGAGACGGTTCTACTTTGTCGGCGTATTAACAACGAATTTAATTAAATTTGTGCCTTTTCCATTGTTTTTTTGCTAAAATGTTGTTCTTATTTTATGAACAGATAGTTTGGTGAAAGTTTTATCACATATTTTGAAGGGAAAACCATAAAATCTAGGAAATTGAAGACATCCTTACAAAAGAATACCCTAACCTGTAAGTGAAAAACTTTAACATTTTTTTTCTCAAAACCAGTGCATTTGACGTAAAAACGCAAAAGGAAAATTGTGATCAGCTACCCTCAATTAGTCTATATACGAAATTTTAGCACAAAATTCAACATTAATTGCACTAAACTAAACAATTACCATTCCAGCAGTTTGTCTTGTCAAAAACACATGTGTTCAGGGGCATTGAACTATCATGGAAGGCGCACATAGTCCGGTTTTAAGGTATTTTACAAAATTCAAAATACTTCCGATTTTAGAAAAAAAAACTATCAAGTGTAACTCTAGACCACCTCAGGAGTGGCCCCTTAAAATATAATAAGTCATTTCCATAACAGCCTGTATATATATATACATAAAATTTCGGCCAAAAGGGTAGATCCCTTTGTAGATCCTTCCTCAACCCCCCCCCCCCCCCTAAAATTAGGTTTACGCCATTTTTGAGGCACAAGACGAATAGAGCGCCTGAAGTAACAGGGGTATGCAAATTTTCAGGAGTTGTGATAAATAACTGTAGTCACTGTTCAAAATAATCAATATTCTTCGCGCAACCTACGATGGCTGTAAGTTGGAGGGGGTACATTTTAGAGCATATCTTTATAGGAAAATAATGTTTAATATTAACCTCAGAAATACGCCCTAAAAGCTGATCTCTCTCTAAAAAATCAATCTGATCAATTTTTAATTCAATTTGATCAATTGAAAAATCAAAACAGACCGGTTTTTGGTCCTTAATAGGTTTCAAACGAAAAGTCAGATCAAGATGCGGTTTAGAGCATTAGATAAAGCATCTTAAATATTTGTTTTACGATGCGTCTACTTATACCTAAAATTTTTTAATATAGTAGATCTTCCAGAAAAACTAGAGATAACCCGGTTTTTATTTATTAATATTTATCAAAATTTCGAATTTATCACCGGAAAGCTCTCTTCAAATCACGTAAAATGTATATTTTTAATTTTAAAATTTGTTATATTGAGTTCCTCACTAATTAAAAATTAGCTTTAAACTGAAATATTTTATGGTATTTTTTAACATTTATACTGAGCTTATTCAATACCCCTACCGTTTTTTTCTAGCAACTTACACTAAAAGTAAGTAAAAGTTTCTCAGTAATATTGCAGATATATCGGGCTTTGGGCTACGAAGAATCACGCATTTTCAACATTATCAATTTTGAAATGTCGCCTATGAAGAAAGCACGTGTTTGAAAATTGACAATTATTAACTGGACATCAAACGTCAAGTTGTCAGAAAATTCTAGTTCAATTTAACGAAATATTGCCTGGTTTTGGGCCCTAAAAATGCTCAAAAATATGTTCTAAAAAACGTATTGTTTCTGTGAACACACTAACTTTTTTACAAAAAGCGTATTTATTCCATAATATTTAGCATGCAAAGGTCATTGTACTATTTTTAGTCACCATATACCTAAAAAAGTGATTTTGAAGTTTCTTTTTCATTGATTTTGTATAAATTTAAAAATATTTATTTACGGTATTAAAACTTTTAGCCTACCAACTCTAACGATGTTACTTATATTTCGTATGGTTTTTGACCAACTTTAGTGTAACAGGTGTCCCAAATTATGTGTGAGTTGAACAAAATTCATAGTAATAATCGGAAAACGTGAAGAATTGTTTTTTTTTGCATATTCATGATGAAAATGATTTTATCTATGGAAATTTATTAAGTTTTTTTTGAAGATTTGTATGTTTGACAAGAAAATTGACAATTTTTCTATTATTAAATTAACAATCTTTATTTTTCGTTACTGCACAAAATTTTTATTAAAGGCTTGTCAAAAGCCGATGAAAGAGTATGCGTCCACTAATTGCTCCTAGACAATTCAATATTTTGTTATTTACGAAGAACGGTGTTGACACGGTTAGATTAGACATCAGTAAAAATTTAAACATTCTTGAAGTTATTAACATTTTTAATTTTGCAAATATTCTCGACTTTTTTTGGTGTACCTGTAATTTTTTCTATTGGTATTCAAAACCAAGCACTAATATGTATTACACTAATCACTTTCTTTAGTTAATAACACACAAGAAATATTCTTTTTCTCCGGAACGTCCTATTTTCCACATTCAATTGAGAACCTACTTACTATTGTCGCTATTAATTAACGAACTTAATTCCTTTAATAACTCGTTTGACTCGTTACCCGTGAACTAACCTCATTATTAAATTAATCACTGATTAACAAAGGTTAGATAGATTGACCCTTAGCTTACATTATGGCGATTTTTTTGTTATTAAGCGGCCACAGTCCTAGTCGGTGTATTTATGTAAATTTAGTACAAAGAAGGTCCCTAGAATGTAAACGAACTCATCGATTTACAGAAGCGTCATCTCAGCTGGACGGGGGTGCGCTTTTGCTTGCCCCCTGTGTAATTTAATTTGGTAATAACGACGTTGAAAAAGATTTCCTTTTTTGATTGTATATTGTATATACAGGGTGTTTTATTAATATTGCGAAAAAATGCAGAATGAGTTTCCCTGCTTAAGAATATGAAAAGAATTCCTATAAAAGTTGTAGATAGTTGGGGAAAAAGGAGTGAATGAGGAGTAAAATATAGCACGGGGAACACAAGGAGGACCTTTAAATAGGACGGGGCAAACCCCTCCTCCGCCTCATTTTAAAACTATAGTAAAAACTGTATTTTAAACGTACTGAAAGAACACACAGCCAGTCGACAAAACCCGCTGCAAATACATATACAAAACCCACCTTTGAAAAGCAACATACTTTTTATTTGCTTTATCTAATCACACATAACGATATAACGGACTGGGACCTATCTCAGCAAGACGCACCTCTTCCACAACATTTAATATTAGTTTATATGCAGCTGTATCATTTGGTGACACAAATTCTTTAAACTCGAACAACTCGTCAATAAAACCATTCGTCCTACAATCTTCAACGGGCTTGAGCATATCTTCTGTTTCATAGCAGTTTTGTATCATTTTCACACCACGTCTAAAATAATCGGCATCACTTTTGTACATATGACAGGACTCTGGATTGCACTACATCGCGTTTTCTACACATTCATTAACTAGATCATAAAAATCTTGTTCAATTTTTTTAAGGGTTTCAAAAAACTCTCGTACAGGATCTGCCATTCCTCTAAACTAATCTGTAAGATTTGTAATATCTTTTATACATCTTTACCACTAAATTTGAAAAAGAAGTCCATACTTGCAGTGGAGTGTAGGTAATGTAAATTAAAACAACACTTCTGTCTTATTATGTATATATTACTTGTGGAGAAAGACAGAAGTGTTGTTTTAATTTACATCTTTACCACTGTCTAGTGAGAATTTCTGTCCTTACTAGTTGAGTATAGTTGCTGTGTGTTCTTTTAGTACTTTTCAAATGTGGTATTTGCTCTAATTTTAAAATGAGGCGAAGGAGGGTATTGCCCCGCCCTATTTGAAGATCCTCATTGTGTTCCCCGTGCTAATTTTACTCCTCATTCACTCCTCTTTCCCTAACTATCTACTACTACTTGTAAACCTATGACCGGAAATGCTTCGTTTCGTTAAAGTTTTATTTTTATTTTTGTTTTTTCTAAATCATTTTTAAAATAATGTCGATAATTGAACTAAAATTGATATCTTGGGGTTTTTTGAAATGCTATATTTGAATCTGTAGAGAGCCTCACTTACATGTCTTTAATGGGTGTTTGTAATATATTTTTAAGCAAAAAAATAGATATCTCTATCACTTTTACATGAAAAAGGCATAAATTGGTAGAAGTCGCTACGAGCAACCGTTCTCGAGGAAACGAATAATAACATTCTCGGTGCACATTTCTAAAAGATACAGAAAACAGAAACGGTCATTTTTTCTTTAAATTTTCTATTTATCAACATTAATAATTACATTAAAAAAATATTCAACAAATACTTAACAATACTTCTGTGAATATATAAATATGTTTCTATTAGGATGGCTCTGATGCGGAAACCGTTGACGATATTCTTAAACAGCAGCAGTACAGAAACCATAAACAAACACCATATTTGCATATTTTAAATTAGAATTGGTGTTTGGCTTTCTGTAACACTTTAATCATTCAAACTTGAAAATAAACGTTCTATTACTATCACGGTACACTGACTTTTTATCAAAACAACAAAGTTTTCAAATGTTTTTGAGTCTCGAAGATGGCACAGCGCCGGATTAAAGATTTTGTAGGCCCTAGGCACCAGTGGTGAATTTTAGATTTAAATTCGGGGAGGTTCACTAACGGGTTGTGGGAAAAAATGCGCCGCAGACGAAGATTTTTGGGGTGCCACGCCCTAATTTTACCAAGAAATAACAAAATTTACAAATTAAGTGGTTTCCTAAACATTTCTATGCGTTTGAAGAGCCCAATGGATGCCCATTATTGCCCATGCCCTGATGAAGTCGCTGACGTCGCTGTTTTTACAGATAAAGTTAAAAACATCATATTTAATATATGGCCAAAAGTTGTTAATTAAAAAAAACTTACAAAATAATTTAGAAATTTTAGCTTTTTATTGAACAAAACTAACTTTTTGCCATCGAAAATAATTGCTAGTCTCAAGTCTCCCAAATGTAAATGTTGCTTTTCGCATATACCTTTCAATGCTGGGGTCAAATGCAGGAGGTGAGAGGTCGTTTTCTAAACTGAACCTTATCAAAAATTTTATGCGTTCAACTATGGGCCAAGAGAGAGTTTCTTCACTAGGCCTACTATGTATTGAAAGTGATTTGACTCGCGAGATGGACTTCGACGACATACTGCATAAATTCGTCGAATCAAAATCACGAAAAAAAAACTTATTGTAAAAATATGTGTAAAAAGGTTGTTAAAACTGTTATAAGGTTTTTTTGTATTACATTGTAGTTTGTCTCTGTGTCTGTGAACTCTTTTTCTTATTGTAGAATACAGTATTAATCCTTTTTTTGTGTCTATTTTTATTATATTATATGATCGTAGGCCCTTCGCGTTTCGTAGGCCCTAGGCAAGTGCCTAATGTGCCTTATGGATAATCCGGGCCTGACATGGCATACTCACTACTCAGATTAGGCGAATATTTGGATACAAGTGAAACGCTAGATAAAAGTTTTTAATTAAGCTATAACTTGAAAACAAATGCAAATCGAATGGGAGCATATTAGTTTTTCCACATTATTTTCACGTGTATAATACACTCCTGGAGTTTGGTTCATTCTTCCCGACTCACCCTGTATAATATATAAGGGATGACAATGAGATCGTTGGACAGAACCTTTTTTAAAGTAGCATTATATAGCGATAATCTTTTGTGTCAAATAACGCGAATAGCCGGCTTAGTGTTCCCCGAACGACACTATTCAAATATTCCTACATCTGGATAACGTCATCAGTCATCACTCTGGAACGATCTCTCTGAGGTCGTGTTATCCCACGAAAAAAGATTTAAGAATAAGAAACCATAAAAAATGGTTTATTGATCTAAAAGTGAATAGCCAACCTATACTTTAAATTAGTTTCTATCATTTTGATTATAGATTTTGGCACCCGTAAAGACATAGTTTTAAAATTAGGATATTGTAATCGAAATGGAATTGTGTTATTCTGATTTGCTACGCACTCTCGACTTTTAATATACAGTGAGAACGTCTAACATGGAATAAATAATTTTGTATTGTTGTGGTAAGTTTTCCTAAAAATCGCTCGTACACGTGAACTATTAATTTTATTTTTATTGCGCATTTTACGAACTAGAAGACGCGTATACAGAGTAATTTTTTTTTAAATGGAAACTCCCTATTTTTTAATCATATTTTTAAAGAACGCCTAGAGTTATATATTGGTGCTCAGTTTAGCTTTTCCTTCTTCCAAATCCAAATCCATAGTAGAGACGCACTATGTGATATGTATACAGAGTCGTTGGTATGTATGGAAACGGTCGATTATTTTTTAAAGTACAACAGCTAGCGAAAAATATTCAAGACAAAAGTTTGAGGGTTTTCTATAGTCTATTAGAATTTAAAAAAATTAAGTATACAGGACGAGTCAGAAAGCCGTAGAGAAGTAAAGTTACTTTTTTTTTAATGGAACACCCAGAATATTTTTGGATTTTACATAAAATTACAATTACTTTTTAATAAGTGCATTATAAGTCTAAATAAGTCTAAACTTAATAGTTTCCGAGATATCGACTTTTGAAAAATGAACGGCTTACGTGTCCCTATCTTAGTTTTAAATCATCTTTCTAAAAGTGTCAACTTGCGGTTAAACCGGATGTAACTCAAAAGCCGGAAATATAGCACTTCCGGTTTAACTGGAAGTTAGCATTTTTGGAAAGATAATAAAAAAGTAAGATAGGGACATGTAAGCTAGAAGCTGTCAAAGTTCAAAAATGTCATCTTTCAAAAGTCGATATCTCGGAAACTATTAAGTTTATACGTATTAACAAACAATTATAATTTTATTTACAATTCAAAAATGTTTTAAGCGATAGGGTGTTCCATTAAAAAAAAAGTAACTTTGTTTTTGTACGGCTTACTGACTCATTCTGTATACTTATCTTTTTTTAATTCTAATAGACTTTACAAAACCATAAAACTTTTGTCTTGAATACTTTTTGTTAGCTGTTTTACTTTAAGAAATAATCGACCGTTTCCATACATACCAACGACCCTGTATAATAGAAAAAGGCAAAACTTTGCAGGTAAAAACTTTTAATAGAAAACGCACGATCCAAAATTAATTAAGGCAAAAGCCGATATCAAAATTTCTATAAACGACAATACCTTAACAGTACACAATGAATAACACATGTCAAAGGATAAAATCCTGACGTAAAAATACATTTAAGAACCCGAGTACTTTTCCCTCTTTAACCATTATTTATACATAACGCGTATAGAAATCAATAATATCTTTAATAAAGTGTATTACACTTAGTTTAAAAGGTGTTCACTTCCTGGCAGCAACCTAGTCGTAAATAAAATCCATTCTTCACATTCTGAATAATAACCTTTAGGGCAAATAAATTCCTTTAGTTTCTTTTGGCTAGATAAAGAATGTATCACGTATGTTTGATTGTTCAAATAAGTACCTAACTGTCTTTACACATTGACGTATTTCAAAATTGTGTACCAGATCACGTGTCAATTAACAGAAACTTATCGTATTGAAATATTAATGATGGTCGAATACGGAGATAAATCTAGAACTCAACAGGACGTGGTTAGATTATTTAGGGAAAAACATCTAGACTTGCCACCTATAAGTCAAAGTACGATAAGTAAAATTGAAAAATTTGATGTACTCTTACAATTGAATAGAATCCATTCATTGCCACAAGACAGCGAGGAAGAGAAAATGGTATATTTATAGACCTTTATACTAAACATCCTTAAAATATACAAATATTATCCTTACACAATACAGCTTGTACAGGAATCGGCAGAAGACGATCCAGATAGGAGACTGCAGTTTTGTAAGGAAATGATGGATTTAATTGACAGAAATTAAGCCACCTTTACGTTACATCACCATGTTAACCGACAAGAGTACCGTTATTGAGCCGATATGCATGAATCCCCATTTGATGAGGGATGTACATACCCAGTGGCCCCAAAAAATTAACTATTGGGAATAGAGTGATTTGGTCCATATTTATTGACAATAACTCAACTGGAGTGCGATGCTTGTTATTTCTACAGCAAGAACTTGTTCCAAATTTCGCGGTTTTGTTTCCCAATGCTTTGGATCCACAAGTGCCAAATGCGAATATCTCGTTTGAGCAGGATGGGACCCTTCCTTATTATACGAGGCCTATTCGTGATTATCTAAACCAAATATTTCCAAATAGATGGATTGGCAGAAGGCATCCAATAGAATGGCCACCGAAGTGTCCGGATATTATTCCACTTGATTTTTTCTTGTGGGGCCACTTAAAAAGTAAAGTTTTTAAGATAAAACTCGAAAGTATTGAGGTATTTAAAGAACGAATAAGTTATGAGTATGGACTTTTTACACCGGGAGTTATTCAGAATATAAGAAATTGATTCAAAACTTTTTAAGCTAAGTGTAATACATTTTATTAAAAATATTTTTGAGTTATAGCAAATATTTTACTCATGTGTATACAGGAGCGGATGGGGAAGGGTAAACCGGCCCGGGAAACCAATAGCACCGGCCTATTATTGAAATTATTTTATTTACCGTCTTTTTTGACATAAGTGTTAAAAAATTGCCAGTTATTTGTTTTGCACCACTTTTTTTTATTTTTTTACTTTGTTCAATAACTTTGTTCAAGTGGTCTTTTAAAATCATATATAAAAGCAGCTTCGTTTAGATGTCCTCTATATGAAAGACCTCTTTTACCAATAAGTTTTATTACGGTAATAATTCTGTCCAATACCTATTTAACGATTTTTCATAATTTTTTTGGAACGCTTTTCAATATGTTCATTAAACAATAATTTATCGACAGTCTTATTCTTTGTAAACATAAAATATGCCTCGCAGCACTTTTCGTGGGTTATTGTTTTTTCATGTTCCTCAATTTTCTGATACACATGCTTCCAATCGCACATGCCACCAGAATTATTAAAGGTACCTAGCTCTCGTTCGTCAAATGCCAGGCAAACGGAACAAAATGTTGCTTTCTTTGTAAGTCTGTAAGTTAACCACTGCCTTCGAGATTGATTTTCACGTTTAAATGCTTTTTCTACTCTAAAAGGAACATTACCCCGACTAGGAATTTGTGGGTGTTTGCCAAAAAATAATGATAATTCGTTATTCGCCGGTCGTTAGAAAAAATCATATTCAGTTGCAACGCAGTCTAAACCTAACTGGTTAACTGAGGCATTAATGACATTTTCGTTGTAACTAATATTATTTTTATTGTTTGGTTGGGTTGGGCAACAATTTCCATCTCCATTTCTGGCTCTGGTTGAAGTTGGGGTGAAGGCTCTAACTGATTTAAGTCTGTTAAACTTTGATTATTTGAATCCTGTAAATTACTTTTGTCTGTGACAGTTTTGATAAACATGCTATTCAAAGAATAGCAAGTTTTCGCACTATCCAACAGTTTACGCATTTTTCTTTCTCTATCCTTTTCAGCGCCTCCTTTAAGTTTAGTACTGCTTTTAATTTTGTCCATGGTAAGTAAATATGTATAAAGCCAGGTGAATATTTTAATAGGTACGTCAATGTGCAGAAAATATATCAATAACAAAACAATAAAATCGAGCACTATCTACTAAGTACTTGTAAACAAAGTACAAAGGTTACTATCTATAGGGACTCTGTTTTTTTCTGAAAGTTTTAATTTAATATATCTTGGTATTTTTATCATTTTTTGTCAGAAACTAAGCGAACATCTGCATGAGTACTTATATTATTATAGTATGGCTAAGCTTATGCTATAACTTTCGACGCGTTAGCATATACATATTGCCATTATCAGTGGCTGCAGCCCCTCTCCCCCGAGCGAGCTTAGCTGCGATTATTTTCTTACTTGACTTTATGTTGACTATTGTTTTATTCTTATAATTTTGTTATTAGTGTTTATTATTTACTTTTAGTTAATTGTGATTTGTGTTGTGTTATTAAATTATTTTATTTTTTATTGAACCATGGATTATGACACTTTAACGTCCATTATTAATTTTGATATTCATAAACAATTATTAATGATAGAAAACAACAATAAAGTTAGTAATAGTCTGGCGTTATCGTTATTCGATGAATTACCTAAAAAGCTCATCCAGCGTATTGTAAAAAAAGGAATAAGACAAACAAGAAGAAAAAAAAAACGAAAGACCCAAGCCAGCAAAAATCACAGATGCTACAAAAATGGAGATTAAAATATAATTTACGACCTTTTCTTGAAAAAACTTCTTTCACTATTAAGACAAATTCTATTTTATAATATATTAAGAA
This sequence comes from Polydrusus tereticollis, assembly GCA_963920685.1. Taxonomy (NCBI): domain Eukaryota; kingdom Metazoa; phylum Arthropoda; class Insecta; order Coleoptera; family Curculionidae; genus Polydrusus; species Polydrusus tereticollis. The sequence continues at coordinate 144,661,430 of OY987328.1, forward strand.
AGAAAAATTATCAGGTTGAGTTTTTTCTATAACATGTATTTCGTTTAGCTTAGTGATTCGGGTTTCCCAAATTCGAGTATTCAAAGTCATAGAGTAATGCTCGTGACATAAGCACATTATATGATGCCGTTGGGCGGTCCGGCCCTGCCGCTGTTCGTTGTTTTTTACTATCATCGTCCATAGCCGGCCCGTTTTGGGCCTAAGGCATCCGGCCCTTCGGGAAACCTTTCCGTTTCCCAGCCGGCCCATCCGCCCCTGTATGTATAAATAACGGTTAAAAATGGAAAAGTTATACTCGGCACCAGTTTATAACTTTAGGCGTTCTTTAAAAATATGACAAAAAAATATGGGCTTTCCGTTTAAAGAAGAAAAGTTGGTCATGATAAGTATGTTTTGGCTCACCCTGTAAAATGCGCAATAAAAAATAATAGTCCACGTGTGCGGGCGATTCTTAAAAAAATGTACCAAAGTGACAATACAAATATTTCATGTTAGACGTTCTCACTATATATGAAACTAGATAAAACTAAAATCGATTGGCAATAAGAATATTTAAATATTAATACGTTACCTTAATACTATATTAAGTAAGTCCCACTGGTTAAACAGCTAGCCTCAGAGAATAAAACTCACTGCTACTATACCCACTATAACTTATTTTACACACAAATAAGTAAATCACATTTTTTAAGAACCGAATAGTTCTCTTATCATTAACAAAGTAAACAATATTTCAAGGTATATGGAGGTAAACTTTGTCCTGCTACATATTTTCTGCGAAGGAGATATAAATACACCATTGGGTATTAAGGACTCGCTTATTTAGAAGAAGACAACACTATTATTGCTAAAAATAAGCCTGTTTGTTTTGTTTGACCGGTAGTGCGGTAGTCGTTATTCTCGACAACATGCGATTTTTCGTCATACGTTTGTGTGACTCAAAATAATGTTTTATGGGTAAATTTATAGTAATAGTTTCAAATATACAAGGTGGTCACCAGTGGCGTAACTAAGGGCTTGTGCGCCCCCCCCCCCGCAAAATTTTGAAAGCTCCCTGCTATTTTGCACCTGTCTGAATCCTTCACACTTACACTATAGTAAAAAATATTGTCATTTGTGAGCGTTGTTGATAACTTATTCAAAAATAACTGCTCGTTGCCCTCGTTTTCAGCATAATTTTTTAAAATTTTATTTCTGGAACCTTCTTCACTGTTTTCACTGTCATTTTCAGGTTCTATAACGATTGTTATTTCTTCAGAGACTGAATGAAGATCATTATTTTCTTTCCGATATGATTTCTTCAAATAGGCGCTATATTCCTCTTCTGTAAATATTTTGTTTGGGATTAAAGTACTACGGTTAATTGGATAATCAAGTGGCGTATCATATTATAATTCAGTCATTTGAACGCTTCTTTTTAAATAAGATTCAGGAAAATTGGCCCAAACTTTCCAACAAGATTAGAAAAATCTTTTCTCCACGACCATTACTGAATGCAATAATTCCAAAATCATTTTTGATAATAGAATGTAAAAATTCTCGCTCTTGAGTTGGAATATTTATTCTGAAACACTTGCTTCTTATGCGTTTTGCGTGTATTTTCATTCCATAACAAGATACGGAATGAATATTCTGTATTTGATCTAAACAACTCAAAATTGTAGAGAACAAAGAATAATTTTTTTGTTGTAAAAATAATGACAACAAGCTTTTATCTGATACTGTTATTGGGGTATAATATTAAATTATTGAAATTGTTAATTATGATTTAGTACGTTACCCTTATTCTATATCGACTCATATTACATTATTTCTCATTCATTATTGTTTATTTCTAACTTTAATATTGTGATAATGAAACTATTACTTTCGTCGATTTTCATTTGATTTATTATTTTCATCAAGGGACTTGAGGGCGCCCCCCCCCCCGCAAAGCGGGGCCTGCGGGGGCGGTTTTTACGCCACTGGTGGTCACGTATCACAATCTTCTTAAATTGCCTTATTACCGGACAATTAAATATTTAGTTTTAGTTAAGCTTTAGTTAGGTAGTTGGTACTAACAAATACAATTACTGACATTATAATAATATGGTGAATATGGAAATATCAGTGTTGTTAAAAATCAAAAGGAAGCAACACCTGAGAGTCTACTTGACCGTAAAAGGTGAATGAAAAACGAAAAACGGCAGATTAACCCTCGTGGCGATCAAATGCATCCAAACGTTTGGTTGTTTTGATTTTATAGTTTATTTTGTTAAAAATAAATAGTTACGGGGTAATGGGGGGGTGTACTTATCCCACCATGCAGGAGCAGGAAACAACACTGCAAATTAAACACACGAACCCGGTCGAATCTTCATAATTCTGGGTGAAATTTTCAATTTTCGTCTGCGCTCCTTATGTTTCTTTTACTTACTTAGCGACAAAACGTCTCTTGAAATAATGTATGCGTTAAGAAAATTTACCGATAACATTAGATAAAAACTAAACTGGATATTTCCAGCATTTTTTAATTAAAACTTCTTCTGAAATTTTATTAAATTTATGCAAGACATTATTTGCGCTCACTGTATAACTAATAATATAGACTGACTCAAAAATGTATCTTTCTTAAATAGCGATTGTTGAACATTTAAAAAAAAAACAATTTCTAAGCGTGTTGGAACAGAAGATCTAACTACATAGTAGGAGGTAGTTAATATTAAAACCAGGACAGATTCAAGTAAGTTCTTTAAGTGTCTCCACAAAAAGAAGTCGGGCGGGGTTAAGTCCGGGGATCGCGCTGACCAGTCAATAGCACCTCTTCTGCCTATCCAACGTCCTGGAAAGTGTTCGCTTATGTATTGTCTAACATTTGCCGCATAATGAGCAGGTGCTCCATCTTGCTGGAACCATACCTGTTCGTTTACGTCATTATTTACACCCGGTAAAACCATTCTGCAAGAAGGAATTATGTGATTCCTGTGGACGTGGACGTCCAGATATTTTTCGCCATTCAAATTACCATCTATGAAAAAGGGTCCCACAATATGTCTACCAACTATGCTCGCCCAAACAATAACTTTTTCGCGCTTCTGAGTATGACCTTCCAGGAACCAGTGAGTATTCTCAGCAGACCAATAACGATAATTGTGTCTATTAATAATGCCATTTAAATGGAAAGTAGCTTCATCCGAGAAAATGATATTAGTTGCGATGTTATTATCGTTATTGCATCTTTCCATCATCAGCTCACAAAATTCAGCTTTTCTTTCAAAATCATCCTCGTTTAACTCGTGTACCAACTTTATCTTGTAGGGATGCAACTTCTTCTGCGCAAACAAATTTTTCACTGACTGATGAGACACATTAAAATTCATTGCCATTGGCCTGGATAATTGTCTTGGATTTTTATGTATTGATAGCATGATATCCAAAGCATTGTCTCCCCTAATAGAGTCCTATCTTCGCTATGGAATCTGTTTTTGAGGTTTATGCTCCCAATATTTATTTCACTCTGTGTTTGTTCTGCAAAAGAGAGCAATAAGATATATGTTTAGCGCTAAAGTTAGAGATTCTTGTCGCTCATTATTTATAAAACATGCGATATTGACTCTTTTCTTTTGAAGACTGCATGTTATGGTCATAAAAAATATAAAAGTGAGCTGTTGTTGCCTACTCATTATAATACTCGCAAATCCTTTCCTTTAATCTTACCTATTCCTCATTATGAACAAATCAAGGAATCCCTAATATATGGCGGTGAGAAAATTTTTAATCATCTACCTCTCTCCTTGAGAAGACAACAATGTTCAAGGAGGTTTAAAAACCTGACTAAACGTTTCTTAATTAATGAATCTTTGAGTGCATTTTTTAGTGATACATTAGTTCAGTGAATATGTTTGTTTTAAAAGTTGTTTTTTTTAAGCTGTTCATTTCTTTCCACCCTTTCGAAAGTAATTGAAAAAATAGTAAAATCCAGACTACTTAATTTTTTAACAACTAATAATCTTATAACTTTATCTCAGTTTGGTTTTTAGTCATCCAAAAACACTGGTGATGCTATTTTCTCACTCCTACAGAATATTTTCCCTAATTTAAATGATGCGGATGCTATCGCGGCAGTATTCTGTGATTTTTCCAAGGCATTCGACTGTGTGAATCACCGAGTGCTGCTGCGAAAGCTTCATTACTATGGCATTCGTGACACAGCGCATGGATGGATCTCATTATATCTTTGTGGACTATCGCAGGTTGTGTCCATTGATGGAAGATGCTCTGGTCTGTCTAGTATTGCGTTTGGGGTACCCCAGGATTCTGTGTTGGGCCCTATCTTATTTTTATTGTATATAAACGACCTTACAAGTATAGCAATTAGTGGCCAGTTTACACTTTTCGTGGATGACACCACTCTTCTGTGGCATTCAAGCAGTGGTGACCTCTTGAAGACTGTCATAAATCAAGACCTTCAAAAAATTAAAACTTAGTGCGACTCTAATTCTCTTTGTTTGAATGTTAAGAAAACTAATATTTTGACTTTTGGCTTTGACTATAATGATCTTGTTTTGGATAACAAACAAACTAAAAGTAAAGCAACCATAGAATTTCTTGGACTATTTATAGACTCCAAGCTTAAATTCGAGAAACATGTGATTGAATTAAATAAGAAGTTATCATCGGGTTGCTTCGCTTTTAGAGTAGTGTCACAAGAACTAGGTTGTTCAGCGGCAAAGATGGGATACCAGTATAATCATTTGAGAGTGCAGTATAGATCTTTAAAATATGTGCGTTTCCGCAGAGCGGTGAGAGACCTGCTGGCACAAAAGGTGTACTACAGCCTGGATAAGTACTATCGGGATGAAATTTGACACTTCTTGTGGGCTTTATTATAATGTTTTTTGAAGTTAAGTTGTTTTCTTTTAAAACTATTTTAAATTGTTGTTTGGTCTATTTCTTATGTTTGTTTTTATTTTTTTAAACTTTCTGTTATCTATTTTTTTTCAATTGTATTTCTCGCCTTGTCTATATTATGTAATGTATTATTGACAATAAAGCATGTTAAATAAAATAAAATAAAATGTTCATTACCTCCATATTTTACTTTGTCAACAACAATATTGTTCTTTAGACAATAAAGTACTTTTGACTTTGAGTGTGACATTGACCGTTGATTAGATTAAGAAATTATCTATAATTATATCAGTTGAACAAATTATTTCGTCTCAAAGGTAAAAGTATAGGATTTATAGGAACATTAAATAAAGTGCATAGTTAGGCAACTATTAGACTGTTAGATTTTGTGGTATAGATTTCAATTATTTAAATAATGTTGTAACGTAAAATCTTTTCTATTTTATTTGAACTAGACTATAGTTATGGTCAGTTAGTCAGTTAAACGAAAAAAAAACACTTACCATTAGAGAGGTAGGGATATGCATAATATTTCGATTAAATATTGATCCTCGGAAACCACTTTTGATTTTAATTTAGTGTTCGCTTGTTTTGTTGAAACAATGTTCCCTATTATATTTACTCAATGTCGAATTGATTAATGTTAGTTTATTAATGCACGTTTATCCCAACTTGTTATCTAAGTGTTTTCTTTGGTTTGTGCATTTTGTTTAATAAATTCTTGCCTTTATTGCATCGTTAAACTCATTTTTTAAAAAGAAAAAATGTAACTACTGCCGATAAGATAAAATATTTTCCGATCATACCACAATGCAATCAATTAACTGTACTATCACCTAATAAATTTTTAATAAATAATTTCTATAATGAAATAACAAAACATGAAATAATGCCGGTTTATTAAATATAATTAATATATCACTTTTTTATGTTGGAAATAATTACCGCAAGCACAATGCCGTTGTGTTTGAAGGAATACTTGCTGTTATCATGTGTGTAAAACAGTTAATCACCAACAAACGTTTTAGTTTTGTTTTTATTTCAACTAAATTTTCCTACAATTTTTTTTCTCGCTTTCTTTCTTATTCCTCCTGCCAGGAACCCCAAACACGGAGAGGGCGGGACATTGCTCCGGTTGCCCCTTAATAGGTCCGGTCCTGGTTTTAGGTATCACTATCGCATTTAAAGTTAAATCCCCCAAGAAAAAAACCAAAGGAGGTCAAATCCGAGTACCCGGCAGCTCGACTAATCCACTTGTCACCTGTTTTTAAATATTTAATTTAAATAGTTACGGGCCTGCATTGCCAAATAGGGTAGAGCAGCGGTTCTCAAACTTTTTTGGTGACGGAACCCTTTTGGGAAGCAAAATACTTGATGGAACCCTACAATAAAACAATAGTTTTTAAAAGTGTATTCCTTATTAATAAGCATAATAAAAGTACAATGTAACAGTTACTAATTATTACTTACTTTACCACATGGCAAGTACAATAATAGAAGATATTAAAAAAGAAAAAATCTAACTAATGGGAGGTATGAAACTGTTTTTTATTTTTCATCAATTGGTTGATATCAGGTTTGATAGAAGACAGTTGAAGTCTCATATCAGGTTCGGCGTCCAGTCTATTGCGATATTTTGTTTTCGTGGCTGCATAGGTTGAGAATCCTGTTTCGCACAAATATGTTGTTGGGAACGGGAGAAGAATATTCAGAGCCATTTTGCCAAGCATTGGATATTCATCACGGATTCTGCACCAAAAATCGTTGAGAGGCGTCGTTTTGAACAGTGACTCCATACTTGTGTCTGATGACATTTCTAAAAGAGATTCATATATCTCGTTTGACATACTTTCGGGCTTTTCCAAGTTGGGTAAAAAAGGATTATGAATCCATGAATTCAGTTTCATTTTTGTATTCTGTTCTTCGGGAAAATACTTTTCAAAAGATGCGCGCATCGAACTGAGATATTGGACCAATTCTTCAAACACATCATCTTGAAACATTTCTGAGTCGTTATCGCTAACAAACTCACTGAGTGACGTGAAGCTTTCTATTTCTTTCTTACCAACGCAAATAATCCAAAAATCTAATTTTCTTTTGAAGGCAGTTATTTTATTATTGGCCTGAAACACTGTTGTCTGTTTACCTTGCAATGATAAATTCAATTCGTTCAGTTTTTGAAAGATATCCGCCATAAAAGACAATCGGAACAACCAAGTTTTATCATACAAACGGTCCTTCAAATTAAAAGAAGTATCTGCTGAAAGAAACATTTGTAACTCGGCTCTAAGTTCAAATAGCCTTGTTAAAGTTTTACCCCGAGACAGCCATCGCACTTCTGTATGGAGCAGCAGTGTTTTATGTTTGCTGCCATAATCTTCACACAATAATGAGAACAATCGGGATTGTAGTGGTCGTGATTTGATAAAATTAATTATTTTTACCGCTTCATCCATAACTAATTTTAGATTTGACGGCATTTGCTTCATCGCAAGTGCTTGTCTATGCAGAATACAATGGCTGGAACTACAATTAGGCGCTTTATTTTTTATTCGTGACACTGCTCCTGTTGTTTTACCTGTCATCGCCTTGGCCCCATCTGTACAAATGTCAATGCAATTGTTCCAACTGAGATTATTTTCTTTAAAAAATATATTTATTTTATTAAAAATTTCTTCCCCGGTAGTGTTTGTGAGCAGCGGTGAACACATAAGCATGTCTTCTTCAAAAGAACTTTCATTTGGATATCTCACGATAACCAGCAAGATAGCCAAGCCAGCGACATCAGTTGACTCGTCCATTTGCAAGGCGAATCGTGTTTTTTGTAGACGTGCAACTAGTTCTTGTTTGACGTAGCTTGCCAGATCATGGATTCGCCGTGAAACAGTATCGTTTGATAGCGGCACAGTAGAAAGATGCTTTGCAGATTTTTCATCGAGCATACATTTTGTTATGTCTAATACACATGGCTTTATTAAATTCTCAGCGATAGTGTGCGCTTCACCTGCTTGTGCAATGCGATAGCTAACTAAATATGATGCCTCCGTGGCCTTTTCGTTGATAGTTTTTGTTACATGCATCATATTTTTTTGACTTTCCAATAACTGATCTTTTTTACGAACAAAAAATTCTTTATTCTTGTCTTTAGACTCGGGGTGTACAGTTTGTAAATGTCGGCGCAATTTGGCAGGTGCCATGGAACTATTAGGAAGCAGTTTACTACATAGCATGCAGAGAGGTGAGCCGTTGGAATCAACAAATCCGAAACTGATATATGATTCATCATACTTCCTTTTTTTCGTCTTTGAAACCGTCGAGCTTGACGTCGTGGCATCATCGTCTGGATCGGTGATTGCTATATTCTCCGCGCGTACTGCTTTTGAACAATCAGCGTCATTAGAAGATGTTGTTGCAACACGTTTAACACCTTTAAGCCAACGTTCCATTCTTCTTTATTTATAATGTTACACGTCAGGATGGTGGGGTCTAAATAATGCACAATCGTTACTGCGTATAAGAGACTAAGTTTAGTACAATGAAGAAATGTATAAAACTGAGACAACAGAATACAGCAGGCAGTAGAACAATGAATACTAGTTTCTCGCTAGCGAGCTTGTAAGTAGGTAGGTAGGAACTTATCGCTCCGACCGCTAATCGTCAACTGACTGACGAGGCGCGACGCGCGATCGCCGCTTTTATACCTAGTCCTAGACTCGATCTCGAATATTCTCGAAAATACTCGAGTCGGCGCCTTTGATAAACAAAAAGCAAAAATAAAAAGAGAAATATAAAAATTGCGTTGTAAACAATTCAGAGGCGGCTTTTATCAAAGGGACTGCGCGCTCACAAGTATACAAGTATACATGTTGATACCAAACTTATGAGATATTGTACCAGCTATTGTAACACATGTTTTATACAAATACAAATAAATAAATAAATATACCTACGCGCGGCCGCGGAGTCAAAACGTTGGACCAGAGAGAGGTGCTTTGATTTTTTTTCTAAATTCTTGAGGAACCCCTACAGAGGTATCGCGGAACCCTAGGGTTCCGCGGAACACACTTAGAGTATAGCTGGGGTAGAGCATTATGCTGCTGAGATGCTATGCCAGGATTTATGTTTTGATTTAATTATTGGGTAATTGGTTTTTTCAAAAATCTGTCTACATTTCTTTATTTAAATGTATTTCAAATAAATGCGAAATAATCACTTTATCCCCGATTATATTATACCCGATGTTAGTTTGGCAGATTTCTCATCCACTTGATGAGAACTCTGCAAAGTCAATATCAGCAATGTTTTTTTCTTGTACACAGAAGTAAATTCAAATTATAGAAACAAAACTCGTCCTGTCATAAATATAGTTAAATTTGTGCCCTATCTCCCTATTATCTCACCAAAATTTCATTACAATATTACAAACTATTTTCGAGATATCACCTTGTACACTTTAAAAAAATATCACCTTGTATAGGAACTGTCGCAAAGTTTTTAAACACCCTGTATATAAGGCTGGTCCAAAATACAAACAAACAAATATTTGGTCTCCACAATTTTATTTTTATTCCTTAATGCATAAATATGAAGTACACGAAAGCGAAAACCAAACAAATAAAATTTAGGGGTCGCCCATTATAATATTATAATATTTCGGAGCCCTCTGAAGATGACAAAAAAACTGATATTGTTTGCTCAGAATTTTATTTTCTTTCCCTTTTTCATATTTTTCCTTCGCCTTCACATCCTTTCTTGATTTCTTTTTCTGTTGTCTTTAAATCAGACCCACTCATGCTATACATGAGAAAACATCTTTGCTTTTCATGGAGTATCTCATTTTCTTCGGTTTCTACTTTCATTTTAGTATGTTTACCGGCAATATCAAGCAATTCTTTCAGGTTACCTAAAAAGATATCCTCACGTACTCTGCATGTTTCTCTTAACGAGTCCGATACGTCTTAAGACCTAGGTTTTGTTCATACAATTTGGAGAAATTTCTCACACATGAATCAGTTCGCTGAGTTGGTATCTTCTCACGCTGCCAAACACTTAAAATGCTTGGCATGCCAAAGGTTCTGCCTTCCTCTAAATAATAAAATTGCATTATTCGGAGGACGTCTAAACGACAGGGAAAGTCTAGCTGTTGATAACCTGGAGACTGGCTTTCTAAGAAGTCGGTGCAGATCTTAAATTAGCTGTCATTTAGCCCTATGATCAAACACACAAATTAACTCTAGACGCTAACTTCAAAAAAATTTTTTTTAACCACAGTGAAAAATTAACAAGTAGGCTTTTCTCGGTTGTTGGCATGGAAACGGTACGTTAAAAGTTAACTTGTGTGTTTGATCATATAGGGCTGGATATTATTTATTTCTGATAAAAATGTTAATTATCACATCATCATTCTTGGCGACCTCTTGTGTGGACCACGGAGTATTGTTGCGAAAATTGGAACACTATGGCTTTGGAGAGCTGGCCTTCATGTGGTTTACTTCCTATCTCGGTGAAAGAGTTCAGGTGGTGAAAACTGATTTTACTTGCTCCGACGCTTCCGTTGTCACTGGAGGCGTACCTTAGGGATCGGTATTGGGACCCATTTTGTTCTTACTGTACTTGAATGATTTGGCAAGTCTAAATATTCAGGGTAGGTTTACACTATTTGCTGATGACACCGGTCTGCTGAGGCATAGTAGGGATGGTTAGGGTTTAAAACTGGTAATCAATAGCGATTTGCATGATGTCAAGCTATGGTGTGATGCCAACAAATTATGTTTTAATGTACATAAGACAAATATTATGACCTTTGGGTTTAGCTTCAATGCATCACCCGGTATAGCAATTGTGAAGTATCAGAAAAGCAACATAATTGTCGAAAATTTCCTATTAATTTAATTTCAATTAATTAAAATCTTAAGTTGGCTCGAGAAAAAATGTTTAGGTTTGGTTTGGTGCATTTGAACTTTCTAAAAAAAAATGCACTATTTTTTAATTAAAACTTGGGATATTTACTATCAAGATATTGGAACAAGAAACTGTGTGCTGTAATAATATTGAAATATTAATAAAAATAATAAATCCACTAGCTCAGCCTTAAACATTTATAAATACTTTAAATCGTTCTATTGACTATTTAAAGTGCATTTGGGTTTTCCCCATAACCAGAACATCTGAACAGTTAGTGGATAGTGCAATGACTCTTGAATCAAGGGCGACATAAAACCAATGACATACCATATACTAAATACTAACACTTTTTTTTATGTACAGGGTGTCCCAAATTCGAGGGTGACCATTGGGATCTCGGAAACTATAAGAGATACGAAGAAGTTTAAATTATGGCAAAGTTGCACAATTTGGTCCTCAATCTAATGACATTTAGAAATTTAGGAAATTCCGATTACTTCCGGAGATATCCGGAAAAAAGCGAAATTCTGAAAATTGATTTTTATTTTTTCCTACGGTTATTTAAAGAGCAATTATGAAATAAATTGCACTTTCTCATTGACACTTTTTCTTCTCTACAAAATGGCATTATCAATTTTTGGGTATGACGTTTCGATGATTTGGGCCCATCATTAACTTAATTTTTTTAAATACGGACCTGAATATTTTATTTCGGATTTCGAAAGCGCTCGTCATTCTAAAAACAAATATATATCATACTTGCTATCTCATTGAACGTTTCGATGAAAAAAAAACGATTCAGGGAATATAAATTATAAACAATAGCAAACTTAAAAATTAAAAATTTTTATAAAAATACATAAATATATATTTAACGAAATTAATAAAAGAGTCAAATATTTTTCAATTTTTAAATAAATTATCAAAAGAAAAAAAAAATAATTATTTATTTTGTTAAAAAATACGATTTAGTTTGTTTTTTAAAAAGTAATTATATAATACTAATTTTTTATGATTTTATACTTATTTGGTATGGTATTACAGATCATAATCCCATTGTATAATAATGATCGTTTAGCGAAATTACTTCTTATATATTATAAAAAAATTATGAAGCAGAAATATAATCAAACAATACAACTTGACAAAACAAACTGTATATCAAAAATAAAAACAACTACTGATACAACAAGTTTGTCATTATTTAGTTATTGAGCAAGTAACAAAACTCAAATAGTCTTAAACAACTTAAAAATATTCTCATAATAGATATTCAAATTGCAAGCCCTCAGCTTCAATGCATTTTGCACTAAGCCGTCGTAATTTTAGTATCGAACGTTGAATGGACCTAGCAGGAATTGCTCTAATTTCTCGGATTAAATTTTGCTGCAGTTCATGTATGTCATTTGGTATATCTCGATATAAACGATTTTGTAAATATCCCCACAAAAAATAGTCCAGAGGATTTAAATCTGGACTTCTAGCAGGCCATCGCACAGGTCCCTGGTTTCCAATCCATTTATTTGAAAACAGTATATTTAAATAATTTGTTATTTCCCGTCCATTGTGAGGAGGAGCGCCATCCTGTTGCCACCATAACTGCTGCAGAATATTTAGAGGCTCATCTCCGAGATGATCGAAAATATTATTTAATATTAGTTCTCTATACCTCTCGGATGTTAAGCTACCCTCGTATATTATAGGACCAATAATTTTATTCCTCCACATGCCGACCCACACACTAAAAGAAGTTCGCCCCTGTGGTCTGACTTCTTGATGTTGCCGGGGATTTTCTATTGACCAATAATGTTCATTATGCCGATTAAATAAGCCGTTTGTTGAAAAATTGCACTCGTCGGTCCAGATTACTTTTGACAAAAAATTGTTGTCTTCTATAAGTTTATATTGAAGCCAATTGCAAAAATCCAACCTTCGAATTTCATCACCAGGTCTAAGTGTTTGGCTAAGATGGATTTTGTAGGGTCGATATTTGTTAGAATTCAATGTTCGCCATATTCGCATTCTAGGTGTTTCTAATTCATTTTCAAAAACTCTAGTCGAACTGCGAGGAGCATTATTAACCTTTGAATAAAAAAATGTCATTAGCTAAATTAGTAACGTTAATTAATATAAAATCGTACCGTGTTTAAAATATTTTCCTCTTCATCCGGATCAATTCGACGACCGTATTTATCTCTAGGCTTGCTAAAGCTTCCGAATTCCAACAAGTTTTTATCCAGTTTAGCAAAAATATTTTCATGCGGTTGCACTCGTTCGGGATATTGGATTAGATATCGCTCACCGGAAATTCTACTGTTTCTATCTGAACTATAATATATGCGTAACGTATCACGTTTTTCCATATTTGAAAACATATTTTTAATATATTATTAAACACGAAGAAAATAGCCACAACTAACAAAAATATCCAAACAAATCGGCCATTTTGGTTTAACGTAAAATGTTTTGTCTCATAGCCACCTTTAAAATTATTTAAATTCTGGCTTATTTGCCCGTATTATGAAAGCAGATAATATACAGGTTTGATGATGTAATTTTTCATCGAAACGTTCAATGAGATAGCAAGTATGATATATATTTGTTTTTAGAATGACGAGCGCTTTCGAAATCCGAAATAAAATATCCAGGTCCGTATTTAAAAAAATTAAGTCAATGATGGGCCCCAATCATCGAAACGTCAGACCCAAAAATTGATAATGCCATTTTGTAGAGAAGAAAAAGTGTCAATGAGAAAGTGCAATTTATTTCATAATTACTCTTTAAATAACCGTAGGAAAAAATAAAAATCAATTTTCAGAATTTCGCTTTTTTTCGGATATCTCCGGAAGTATTCGGAATTTCCTAAATTTCTAAAAGCCATTAGATTAAGGACCAAATTGTGCAACTTTGCCATAATTTAAACTTCTTCGTATCTCTTATAGTTTCCGAGATCCCAATGGTCACCCTCGAATTTGGGACACCCTGTAGACAACGAACCAACAAGTATGTATCGTAATAATTCTTTAAATCGGTACTTATTATATATTTTTAATACTTCATTAGAGTCACAATTTTCAAATATTTATACAGGTTCTCCGAAAATGACGATGACAATTTATTAAAAAATATAAATTTTTTGTTAGTAGGCCATGACGGGTATTTAAAAAAAGAAAATAACACAGTCATTTATGTCATATTAAAAACTTCTTTAGTTTCTCTCAGGGTATTCAGGTTCTCGAAGGTGTTTTAAAGTATATCTAATTGATAATAAAAAATCAGTTTGTCCTAATTATGGCAGAAAATATAAACTTTGAAAATAATGAAAAATACGACATGCTCGTTTGTTATGTCCATTGTAATGAAAATGCAGGTGAAGCATTAGAAGTGTATTTCAATAGGTAAATATACGCCTTTTTGTAGTATGTCTATGAAGATTTATTATCCCGAAAGACGTCGGCCGGATGAAAGAATTTTTCTAAGGATGAAATCAAATTTAATTGAACACGGTTCATTTTCTAAACCTCGGCCTGAAATCTACAACAAGGAAAACCGCGAGACTGATGAAATAAATGTTTTAGCTTCAATTGAAACAACTTCACCTAGTTCTTGCAGAACGGTTGAAGGTTCAGTCGGAGTAGTTAAATCAAGAGTTCAAACAATCATGAAAAAACACAATTTTAAGTCATATAAATTCCACCTAGTACATAACTTACATTCTGGTGATGCACCGTGCCGTATAGAGCTCTGTAATTGATATTTACAAAACATCAACTGGGAAAATAATTTTGAAAGAACCGTTATATGGTTCGATGAGGCTCATTTTAACAGTGCTGGTAACGAGTGATTATTAATTATTTTGCTCAAGGGCGGCTGTGACCCAGTATACATAGTGTAGCAGTAGCGCGTAGATTAAATCATAGGGCGAATTTGCAAGAAAGCAGCGTTGTCACGTTTAAAACCTAAAATAATGTTTTTTGACGGTATGTAATATAAAATCCTGAGCTATCTTACTTTGAAAGCCTACTTTATATGGCCGCCTCCTACTTCTAGACACCTTCTGATGTTTCTTCTTACCCTCAGAGACACATTAACCAATACGTTTGGAGAATTATTAATTTCGGCAATTTTTTCTGAAATCCTTCGTTTAAGATCATTTATATCCTCAATTGGTGTTTGATAAATGGAGTTTTTTATAAAAGGCCACAATAAGAAATCGCAGGGTGTTAAATCGCAGGAACGAGGTGGCCATATTTGTTGCGTATTTCGGCTTATAACTCTGTTTTCAAAAAATTCACTTAAAAAATTTAAATTTTCTCTGATTACATGAGGTGTAGCGCCATCTTGTTGGAAGTAACCTTCCCGCAATTCATCATCGTGAAGCTCATTAATAAATGTTGTCAGAATTTCGATCCGATATCTCTCAGCTGTAATTGTGCCATCAAAGTAAATTGGGCCTACTATTCTTCTAGAACTAATTGCTGCCCACACACCAACTTTTTGAGGATGAAGAGGTCTTTCTACAAAAACATGCGGATTTTGCGTATTCCACATTCGCATATTTTGTGAATTAACATAGCCTGATAAATAAAAATAAGCCTCATCGGTAAAAAATGTTTTTTCAAAAGCACCACTATTTTCTTCTTGAAAATTGTTTAAAAACCATTCACAAAAATTAAGTCTTTGGGGAACGTCATTGGGAAGGAGTTCATGAATAGCCGTAACACGATAAGGGTATAGATGCAGATCCTTTTTCAAAAGTGTTTGACATGTACTGTAGCATAAATCCGTTTGCTGAATTTGTTGAGATAAATGCCTAATAGAAGTTGAAGGATTACTTTCCATAATTTGTCGCGCTTCTTCAATAACCTCATTCGATCGTTTCGTTGGTCTTCCAGCCCCTTTTTTATGTTGAACTGAACCAGTCTGACGAAATTTATGAATTAGGTATTGTGACCCAGTACGAAAATTATGAAAGGTCACCGCAACATCAGGAAACTCGGTTCGAAATTCATCAAAGCAGTCATGCATAGAGTAATTCCACACACCGCCTATTTTGTTTCCATTTCTAAAAAAACTTTCAACAATAAAAATTTTTTGTGCTTCACTAAACATTTTTACTGTAGAACTTTCAATCCGGCAACAAAGCTTCACCAAAACTTGATACGCTGAAAAATAAAAAAAAAATAAAAAATAAAATCATATCCTGCAAATAGCACTTTATAATAGTCAAAAGACGACTCCCCGGAGAAATATTAGTTAAAGCAATAGTAACCTACCTTCAAATAACTGCAAAAATTACAAAATTTCTCCAATTTTTAAACTTTACAAATACACAAATTCAAATAAGACGTAAATGTCATAAAACAATCATGTCATCTTATCTACGCAGTACGGCCATGATGCTTTTAAAATGCATGGCCTCCCTTGAGCAAAATAATTAAAAATCACTCGTTATATTTAATCGGCAGAATACGAGGTTTTGGTCTCAGGAAAATCAGCACGTAGTATTTCCACTTGAACGGCATGGCAGGTTTGGCTTTAACGTTTTATGTTTTATACTATAGGAAGCAAAAAAATATATAATATATTTAAAGGCCGCCTTAATGCAAATAAATACTTGAAAATTTTGGAAAACGTTGTGCCGGAAATAATACAAGACGTGCCCTTAGCGGGTCTCAATAACTTGCATCTGCAACAAGATGGAGCACCCACTCACAATGCGCTAATTATCAGGGCCTACTTAAACAATAATTTCCCAGGCCACTGGATTGGAACTAATGGACCTGTAAGATGGCCACCAAGGTCACCCGACTAGTCGCTTTTGGATTTCTTCTTAAAAATAAAATTTATTCTATTCAATACCAGACAACTGCAGATTTAAGAAATGCCACTGAAAGAGTGTTTAGGGAGTTACAAGCGCGGCCTTTTATTATTTTAAATTCATTAAGGCGAATAGAAACTATGTGTGAAACATGTCTAAGGCATAATAGAGAACAATTTGAACAATATTTATGAGAAAGTTCTATAAATTGTCAGCTTTTGTTCCTAATGTTCTACGTAGTAAAACACAACTCGATTTATGCATTGTTATTATTTTTACTGAAATATAACTGCTAATTAGATTAAGGCGTCCAAAATATATTTCTTCTGCAGTAATTATCATACCAGTAATATAAATTAAAACAACACTTCTGTCTTCCTCCACAAATAATATATATTTTTGAAAATTTAACGATTGTCCCTACATGTTTCGACTATATATACAGTCATCTTCAGGGAACTAAAAGGAATGTGTGAGAATACAAAGATAATAACAGGTACCATAAGAGACTTACGTATATCAAGTGTAAAATGGGATCCAATAGTTATCTCAAATTAATGAGTACAACATTTAATATCATAGCAAGTGAAATTTGTGTATTTGAAGACTAACTAACTAACATATCCACAACTCTGAGTTACCTCAAGTTAGTCTTCAACTACACAAATTTCACTTGCTATGATATTAAATGTTGTACTCATTAATTTGAGACAACTATTGGATCCCATTTTACACTCGATATAGGTAAGTCTCTTATGGTACCTGTTATTATCTTTGTATTCTCACACATTCCTTTTAGTTCCCCTGGAGATGACTGTATATATAGTCGAAACATGTTGGGACAATCGTTAAATTTTCAAAAATATATATTATTTGTGGAGGAAGACAGAAGTGTTGTTTTAATTTATTACCTACACTCCACTGCAAGTATGGACTACTTCTTCAAATACCAGTAATAGTTTTTTTAAATACCCGTCATGGCATACTAACAAAAAATATATATTTTTTAATAAAACTTAAACTTTGCGCTTAATTTTCAAAATAAAAATAAAGTAGTATATATTTCTGAGAAGCTTCTTATAAACCAAATTATATTATTAAAAAATATAAAGGGTGACCCATTTAAAAAAAAGTTTGTTTTTTTCTCGGAAACTAGTAAACGTAAAAAAATCTGAGTTCGTCACTGGATTCTACGTAAAGAACTATAATAAGAACATTTATTTTCTCTTTGATAAGCTACAGGGTAACCTAAATATGGGGTGTCCCAAAATAAAATTTTTTTAAAAACATCCCGTATATCAAAAACAAGGAGGACAAGAGAAATTCTGATTGCGGCATCTTTTGTTTCACAAGTTGCGCAGTGTTGCAAAAACCGTATCTTTCTATCTGTGCTAATAACGGAGATACCACGTAAGGCCATTGAAAACTGGACACTCTGTACAGTGTCGAGCTTTATTTATGTATTTATAATCTTAAAAGTTTATTTAAACCGGCTAAAAAAAACATCCGGTCATTTCCTAAATCTATTTAACTTACCATAATTAAAAATATATCAATACATTTTTTCATTTTGTTTTTCACGTCGACACATTAGGATTTTTTAAAATAAATTTCGTTGTGTATTCATCCTGATTTTGTAAGCACTAATTGGCGTAATTGAGTAAGGAATAGCATCAGTAAAAGTACACTGACTAATAAGCTTAAAGAATTTACCCTAAATAGATTATCATGTTCAAATTTAAGTAACATATAGGTAAGAGCAAATAAAAATGATTGGCGAAATGCAATAAACATACTTTGTACCATTATATCCAATCCCATATCCAATAGTGTAAACAAGTTTTATAGGCGAGCACATAGACATCGTGGCGAGCATAGTAAAAAAACCATGAATTTATAAGTGTTGAATATTTTGACCGATTGTAATGGACATTAATACATTAATAATTACATTTTTGTGTATTTTTATTTTTCAGAAATTTCAAATCTAATCAAATTTTGAACCAATTGGGCCTGTCCATCTCAAGTCGTTCAGGTAAGAAATGTTTTCATTCAAACTAAATAGAGAACTTATTATTTGGCATCTAATGTCCTGAAAGACTTTAATGGCCGCTTTTCAACGGGGGCGATCTTTTTCGATGTTTCAAAACCTTTCGACAAAGTCTGGCACAAAGGACTTATAATAAAGTTAATAAGATTAGGTATGCCAAATTACATGATCAAGCTCATCATATCTTTTCTCGAGGACAGAACATACGCGGTGTCGTCAAAAAACGCCACATCAAGTGTTAGGAACATCAGGGCCGGAGTACTGCAGGGGTCCCCCCTTGTTAGCAATTTAATCACAAAAGTACGGAGTGCAAAAATAAGAAAGTGTGTCATAGATGTGATGAGGAACACGATGCTAAAACCTGTCAAAGTAGTGTCCATAAATGCAAAAGTTGTACCTATGTATAGTAACACTAAATACAATACCAAATACGACATATTATAACATCAGGCTAGCAGTTGGGAAAGCCCTAATTATAAACTTCAAGTTGAAATAATGAAAACCAAAATCAATTATAAGGCACAAACTCTTCAAACAATAAGTGAGGAAACTCAAAAGAGTGTTAGGATTTTTCCAAACGAATAAAAAACAAAGGAGCTACGAAAATAAATGCGTTTAATACTCATGTTTGTTCCTGAGACATGTATCAAGATTGGATATAAGTTCTATTCGTGACACTATAATATATGAAATGTACAAAACTAAGGTTTATTATTCAAAAACTTTTTTAGAACATCATGTAACTTTGACAACCTTGAGTAAGAAATTAAAAGACAGACAACTGTTTGATGATTGTCTAAACTCTTTAAGAAGTCTGTTATAGGAAATAGGCTTCGGATGGAAAAAATATGAATCAAGGCAAGGGCTTATGGAACTTGCCCATTTAGCTTTCAAACGACTGATATTTTTGAAAGAATACATAAAAGAAAAAGCAAGCAGTGTGTGGAAACTGAAAATACAGTTTTTAGTATTCTGCATCTTAACGTAAGTAAGAACTTACTTTAATAATTTTCTAGTTTTTTGCAATTCTATAATCTAACCTATTGTGATGTAATAGTATTAACAGAATGTCACAGATTGAAATCATATGCCCAATTTAGAATATCCGGATATACGACATATTATAATCGAGCTGAAACTTGATCTAAGAAATAAAATCTATTTCTGTGCATGGTGATATTGTCATATTAACGATATTGTTATGATCATGCAGAGAAAAGGTTTTTATTTTTTTTAAGCGAAAACCGTGCATCGGATTGAAAAAATTCAAGAGATCAAATTTGTTTAGAAATGATTGGGGATTTTAGAAATAAATTTATTTTTACGAGAAATCAGTAGCGTTACATTAATGTCTGGCAAAATAGGCAGGTGAAATTCCGTACGAACGCCACTGGTGGAAATAAAAAAAATTGTTGTACGGTAAATAATGCATCTTGATACATAGTACATGTCTGCCAAATTTCATTAAAATATCCAAAGTGGTATTACAGATATTATTAAAAAACTATTTATTTTTGAAAACTTTACCACCCTGTATATCAAAAATAAAGACGTTTAGGACATACGTTCATATGAAGTTTTCTTTTTAAAATGAACACAAAAATCGACCCCTTAATTATTGACATTCAATTACAAAACACCCTGTATACTGCGTGATATTTAATAGAAATGATCTCTATATACAAGAAAATATAGAAAAACATTAAAATTCATTTTTGAAGTAGTTAATATTTAATAATTTAGTCATTATTAGCAATATTTTGTATTTGTTTCAAATAAATTTTAATAATAAATAATCAATATAAACAATAATCTATTGGGTGTCCCATTTAAAACTTTGGTTAATATTTCAAAATCCAAATTTTTTACAAAAAAACTGACTACGCCATAAATGAAATACTAAAAAGCGAAGAGTTTCAACATCACCCTGTAGATTAAAGTCTAAGAGAGCCATGGCAAATTTAACACCGGAATCTTTTGCTTACTTTAGTAATAACTCTAATTTCAATACTCCCTAATAGGATCGAAAATGGGACACCCGTTACATTACAATTAAAGATCAATCCACACTAGCAAATCTACTTACTGTTGCCTCCTGATATGTCCACAACACTCTTATTACTAACAATGGTAAGTAGCTAACACAAATTATTTATCAATTTTACCTTCAAATAATATATCCCACTATCCTTTACAAAGTCCATTATAAAAAAGGATCTTTTTATCGCACAATGTTATGTAATAAGCTTGGGACGGAAGCTAAAAGCCGGTCTCTATTAGACTAAACCATGGAAGCATGTTCTATTTCAGGATAATATTCTTTATCCATTAGATTTTGATTGCACGTTGGAAAATGATGCGATGTGATAGGTGATACATAGGATGGTAATTTAAACACTAAAAGTAGATTATGTAATATTTTGAATTTAAATTTATTCATATCAAACTAGTTTTAGTAGTTCAGATAAGTTACAGTAGGAGTATGTCATAATGTCAAGAGTACATCATTATATCAGGTATAGTAGATTTTAAAAAAATATAAAACGTTAATACGATGACAGCATTTTTTAAAATTTTAAGTCATATGAGGTGAATATACAGTGGTAGTTTGTAAGTTGGAATAAATTTGGTCCAGTCTGGTTCTTTTTTTTTGTAAAAATTCTCGAACATAGCAATTATTGATATTTTAAGGTCTGGTTTTTTTATTTAAAAAATATTGATATAGTGTGTCCTAAATTAAAGATATGACGTCATCGAGAGTTTTTTTTAAATGGCAACTTTAGTTTTTTATATACTATTTTTAAACAGCATATTAAGTTACACATAACTGTCAAATTTCAAAATTTTTATTAATTTATAAGATATATGGAACAAGAATTAATTTTATTTACTTTAAACAAAAAAAATACTTCTGTTCGTTTTTATCATTTTCTTGTCAGTAAATGATTAGAATGTTTTCTATTCATTATTTGCCAATATCCTAAATGGAAGGAAAACTCGTTTTGAACATTTTTAATAACTTCTGAAGAAATTAATCTACACTAATGTCTTATTCGTGCTTTTAACTTCTCAACATTTGCCGGTTTCGTCTTAGAAACTTTACTTTTGAAGTACCCCCATTAAACGTAGTCTAAGGGAGTAAGGTCTGGAGACCTGCGTGGCCATTCAATGGGTCTTCTTCTACCAATCCATCTGCCTGGAAATTCTGCATCCAGATATTCACGGACAGCTCTTGCAAAATGGGGAGGCGCACCATCTTGTTGAAGCCAGATTTTTGTATGCGGGACATCAAAGTCGACAGGATCAGGAAATACAAAAGCCAAAATCGAAACTAGTTGTTCCTACAAGAATTCCAAATATCTTGCCCCATTAAGATTTTATTCAAAGATAATTGGTCGTATAACTCGATCACCAACAATACCCAAACGTTGACATTTTCTGGGTGTTCGGTGTGGCCTTCCCTCATTCAGTGTGGATTGTCGTCTACCCAACAATTTTGTCGGTTTACGTTACCATTTAACATGAACGTTGCTTCATCAGAACAAATAATATTCTCTGTCTTTAGATTATTCCTCTTTAGTAGGTCCATTCTTAGCTCGTAGAAATGAGGTCTTCTATCAGGATCATCTTCTGTCAATTCCTGGAGAATTGTTATTTTGTTAGGATGAAATTTATTTGCACGAGGAATTTTTACTACTGTAGATTGACTTATCTCGTGTTCGGTAGCTAGCTTCCTGGTGGGAATATTAGGGTTTTCTTGAATACCTAATAGTATATTGATTGAGCGTACGCTGTCGATAAATGAGTCTTTCTTATACTTTCTCCAAACTGGTTTTCAATCTTGCTTGCTGAATGAACTTCATTTGTGTTCTCCTATCTCCGTATCCAATCATCATTAAAATTTCAGTTTTATGTTTGTCAGTAAAGTTAGACCTTACGGTAAACGATTTTTTTAAATGACTGACTTTTAACAAAGATAAAAGTCTACGCGTTCAAGATGCGTGGTGTACCAATGATTAAATACGATAATTCTGTTAAGAATGTCAAAAGGTGTTGCTTTAAATTGACACAAAAAAGTAAACAAACGACGGATACTACTGAATTTATTTCAGGTTACAAACTCTCACTGTATGAAAGTTATTTAATTAATACGAAAAAATAGCAACAAATAAAATAATAGTAATAAAAAATGATTTATTGCCAAAGAAGTAATTCTTCTTTTTGGAAATTTGATATTTATTGCAGTATAGTTTCTTTTTACTCTCTTTCTATAATCTCTAATCTCTTTTTTGCGGATGATTTAAAGATATTTGGTCGGGGTTCCGAGTCCTTAGATTGCAGTCTGTTACAGCATGATATTGACAGGTTGGTGGCTTGGTGTAGGGACAACAACATGTCTTTGAATGCCTCTAAGTGCAAGGTCATATCCTTCACTAGGAAAAGGAATACTCTCGAACACATCTACTATGTAGCATCTTTGGCTTTGACCAGGGTCGGTCTTGTTAGTGACCTTGGTGTTTTGTTCGACAGTGACTTGAGATTTGTTAGCCACATTGACAACGTCATCGCAAGGGCATTTAGAATGGCAGGTTTCATGATGAGGCAGTGCTGGGATTTTAAAGATATTTCAACTTTGAAAGCCATCTATTTTGCTCTGGTAAGAAGTCACCTGGAGTATTGTTGTGTGGTATGGTCGCCTGTCTACAACGTTCATATCAGGAGAATCGAGCGAGTTGAGTCCAAGGTCGTGAACTTTCTTCTTCATAGGCTTGGCGTTGATAGGTCTGGACAGTTTGAAGGTGCGCAGGGTGAAGCTAACGTTGTTATTCGGCTATAAGATCCTCAATAATTCTATTCGTTGCTCTGATTTACTAGCACTAATAAATTTCTGGATTCCATCCCGTCCGACAAGACAGTTAGATTTCTTCCACTTGAATCAAAGCCGAACTGACGTAGGAAAGAACAGCAGTATCAACCATATCATGCACTATTTTAATTCATTTTTACTAGCCGAGTTCAGTCTTGAATGCTCCCTCTATTCCTTTAAAAATAGGATAAGGTTGCTCATGGATAGCTTTGTGGGAGGACCTCCTGGATTGTCCCAGTAGTGCTGGGTTGGTGAATTCTCTCTGGGGGCTTGGCGCTGTTTATTGATTGTATTATATTGTTGCGATTGATTGTTTATTTTATGTATGACATCTGAAAAGTTAAGTTAAGTTAAGTTATGTGTTTTTATCTTTTTATTTTTTTAGTGTATTTTTCATTGTAATTATTACTACTTTGCATTTTTATTTTGTACCTGCTTATAGGGTTGTTAGATTAATTTTTTTTATTGTACTAGTTGGGTATTCAATGCCTGTAATGTATATATGTCTGTGAAGAAATAAAAAAAAATAAATAAACAATCTAATGAAATTATTGTATTTAACGGTTCAACAGTTTTTTTTGACAACCTGCTCACTTTGGCATTCTTCAATAATGTAATCTTCAAATTCATTGTCACACTTCAACACATCAGATTTTTCAAATGCACCCTATTTTCCTGGTCATTGACATTTGTTTTCATAAGCTAAATAAAGATTAATTTGCAGCCTATTAAAATTAATACCCATGAAGAATATAACGGCATCAATTTCTGCTGCTTAGGAATGGGACTTGGAAACTAACCAATATAATGACAATTTTTTTCTGTAAAGACTGTACCGTGTGTCCACGAAAGATAGCTCGCCCCTATAACTCTCTTGCTTTTAAAGATAATTGAATGAAATTTGGAGGATTCGTATGCGATATAAAACTGCATTTTTTGACGGGTGATTTAACTTTATAGAACTTCCGGTTTTACCGGAAGTGACATAAACTTTCGATTTTTTAATGAGACACCTGGTATATTTTTACTTTCTTTAAATCCATATGGCATTTTAAATACAACCATGTGTCAGCTGTCACTTTTTGTCATATAAAAAACAAATAAATAAAAGAAAAAGAACTAAAAATCTACATCCACATATCTATTAATTTTTAGGGTTGCAGATGTTCAAAGTGACCTCCATCTTGTTGCTGACATAGTCGTACTTTTTCTACTGTCGCTCTTAAAACGATTCTTAACTGCTGTGGTGTAATTCTATGAGTAGCTGCCCTTACTTTTTCCTTTAATTTATTCTGTGTGGTACGAGGTACATCATAAACCTCGTTTTTAGTAGAACCCCATAAAAAGAAATCCAGAGGCGTAAGGTCAGGTGACATGAAAAGATTAAAAAAGGAATAAGTCTTAGTAAAGGTATAAATTGAAAACAATTCTGTTTGACCTAGCCGGCCAACTAACTGGACCTCTATTTAAAATCCAGTTTTCGTTGTATGATTCGTTCAAATATTTTGTAACTGCCCTAATGTTGTGTGGTGGGGCACCATCTTGTTGGTAAAATAGTCCTACTCGATTTACTAATGGTATCTCATCCAAGAACTGCTCAAATTCTTGCGTGAGGAAACCTAGATAACTTGCTCCTGTTAGCGAACCGTCAAAGAATATAGGGCCTAAAAGTATGTCCCCTATAATCCCAACCCAATAGTTAAAAGTGTTAAAACCAAACCGTTCTTGAAAATTTCCCTCCTGCCAATATCGACCACTTATCCGTCAGTATAAAGAATTTTATATGGAAATGTATTATCCTCGAAATATTTTCCCAAGAACCAATTGCAATACTGAAGTCTCCTTTCATTATCGTTTGGGTACAGGTGCTGATGTAGTTGGTCGGTTGAGTTTTGCCCACACTCTCCAAAAACTAATAACATATCAACTTTTTCTCTCATTGTATAAATATTAATATTTTTCATGATTTTTAAACAATAACGTACACAATAATTACATCAAGACATCTTTTAAAATTGTTTTTAAAATATCAAGGGTTTGCTTTTTCCTTCCGCCAGAATCATCCCCAGACGCGTTTCGTTGTATTACAGCTCGTCAGTGAGATTATAGGTTCTGACAAAAGGAAAAAGCATAGGTGTCTGTTTTAAAACATTCATTTTCTGTTTAATCTTAACGTTCTTGTAGATTAAAACATGAAATTAAAGAAAAATAAAAAAAATGGTGACAAAAAGTGACAAGTGACACATGGTTGTATTTAGAACGTCATATGGATTAAAAAAAAGTAAAAATATACCAGGTGTCTCATCGAAAAATCGAGAGTTTACATCACTTCCGGTAAAACCGGAAGCTCTATAAAGTTGAATCACCCGTCACCGAATGCAGTTCTATGTCGCATACGAATCCTCCAAATTTCATTCCAATGTCTTTAAAAACAAAACAGTTATAGGGGCGAGTCCCCTTCCATGGACACCTGGTAGGGATCAGATTAAAAATTGACAGTACGCGCCTGACTTTATTTGCCAGTATAAAAGAAAGAGGGCTTTAAAATAAAAGACTTTGATTTCTACATTAGTAGTTTATTTATTATAATATGTATAGTTTTAGATAAATATGATATTAGATTAGATACAATAAATTCCGAAATAATTATTCAAACATTTTAATACAGGGCTAATAATATTATTACAGCCAAAAGGTTGGTTCGTAGAAATAATATACATAAACGAGGAAAATTATTCTAGGTTAATTAAAAAGAATAATTACCGAAAATGATGTTCCCCGACATTGCCTCCGCAAAACTACATTTTTGTTTATCGCGGAAAATGAGTTAAACCTATAAACCTAGCCATTTTATTTTGCTATTATTTTATACAGGACATGACATGTAAAATAAGGTTCTCCTCTGAGTCCTTATTAAGAAATTAATTTATTTAAATTTTGCTTAACAAAAATATGAAATGTATCCAGACTCGAATTAATGTTGCTAAAGAATATTGATTTGGATTTTATGGTAATTAAGGCTAAAATTAGACGTTATAGTTCCTAGAACTGTTCATAATTACTAGTAATTAAGTAAGCATAATAATTAAGTCAACTGTTTTTGTACATTAGTGTCAGTTATAATAAGGGAAATGAATAGTAAACGATTTTCTCAAATTTCTAACTAAGATTATGCTTAAGACCAGAAAGTAATAATATTAATAATTTGTATCTAAACATGAAATACCTATAACACCCTGCATAAAATAATTATTTTAAACCCACCGTGAAATAGAAAAGCTGGGGCCAAAGTGCACATAATAAGTGTACACAAAAAAAAATTCTCTTATCTCTTTAAAAAAAATACATTTTTCTATTACAGAATAAGTAGTAAGAAGGAAGAAATACGTTAGATATGATACTAATATTCATATAGCTTTATATATTAAATTATTTTATGCATTTTCTTTTTTTTTATTAATACTCTACATAGATATAGGTCCCACAACTCTAATTTTGTAACAAGATCAATAGTAAATAGTACTTTTTCTAAGGCTACATATTTGATTTAGAGGAACTTTCAAAAAACTTCAAATAATTATGTAGAATGTATTTGCTTTTTTTTAAGTCTCTCCGTGATACAGTTTTCCTCGGCATTAGCATTTTTATTATTACTGTATTTTTAAAGGATTTGATTTAACGTGACACATACCTAATGCCGAGTGAAACTGGCTCTAAAATTGTTTGGTCCTATTCAAGCGATAAAAATATATATCACAATTTATAAAAATATTTAATAGTATAAGTAGAATTTTTGCCACATCAATAAATCTTTTATTGTTGTACGATAGGATGGAGTTGCTTTCGGTTATTTAAGTATACAATCTAGAAAAAGTATTTCTTGCGTGGCAAACGAGGTCTTAAACGAAAATAGAAAATAGTGATATGAGCTTTAAAAGATAACCATTTTGGAGTTTCTTTAGTCGCTTGATGGAGGTAAATAGGAAGAACCCATTTACAAATTGAACATGCGCCTCCCGAGGCTTCTTCAGAATTTCAAAGTTTCGCAATAGGGTTTGTGCGAATAAAAACTGGGAAAGCTTTTACCGTATTGCGAAGTTTCTCGTTTTTTATTTACCGTTTAAGTCTACAGTCTTGCCATGCAAAAATCTTATTTTTCAGTATGTTTAAGAAACAAAATATTTCTGCCATTGAGCGACATTTTTAATTAAAGGATACTTTTTTTATAAATATTTAGAGACTTACATAAAGTATAATCAATACCTAAAGCAAGTAGAGAATAATATTTTACTTCATAACGCGTAATACTTTTTTTTAGATATAAGCTAAAATTTCTAAACTGGATCTACGTAATATTACTATACTTA
The DNA here is from genome assembly GCA_963920685.1 of Polydrusus tereticollis. Classification (NCBI taxonomy): domain Eukaryota; kingdom Metazoa; phylum Arthropoda; class Insecta; order Coleoptera; family Curculionidae; genus Polydrusus; species Polydrusus tereticollis. Next base: position 144,689,329 of record OY987328.1, read on the forward strand.
CAATACGTTTTTTAAATACTGTTAATGTGTGCTTTTTAAAATTGACGAGGTCGTTTTTCTAGTTCACTTTTTTAATTCGTATTTTTGAATTGGGTTTAACAAAAATAAAACCATTTGTAATTGCATCCGCCCGCTTCTGTAAACATCATTTTCTTGCTATAATGATTTATCATAATAACAATGAGAATTATTATTTTATTTAAGCATCGAGTAAAAAGGTGCTGGTCATTCAAAAATAGTTAAAAAAAAACACGTTTGTTTATATTTTTTAGCAAGTTTCTTAATGATCTCAAAAATGCGCGTCTTACCATTTGTTTTTGTTCATATACAGGGTGATTCAGGATGGAAAGAATATAAAACATTTATTGCGAACGAGTCGACGGGATACTCCACAAATTTGGTGATTTGCATTAATTATCCAGCTAAATTTTAAACGAAATTCGGTATATAAACCTATACTCCAAGTTCAAAATGTCTGTCAGTTACTTATCACTAGCATACAGGGATAAAGAGCTCCGAGTGCGACGTCAGGGGAATGAATTCCAGAAAAATAATAAATGATGATATCTCGTCGGAATGTCATATAATTCTTTATAAATTAAATTTATTTGATTAACACTTAAAATCTTATTCTATAAGACCTTTTCAATTTTTCGATATTTTATTCTTTGCGAAAATCCGCACAAGAAAAGATTTTGCCATACCTTCCCAACTGTGTGTCCTTTATTGAGCCATGTTTTTCCCTTTTTCCGGAACTCCCGTATTTTTTCAAAATATTTTCGCCATCATACAACAATTTAATTTCTTTGAAATTTTGATATTTTATTAATATACCTAAAATCATTTCTTTGAAAAAGTTCGTTTGAATACTCTTAATTATCTCAATTAACGATGTGTCCCTCTTAATTTAAGCCATCTTTTTTTTTATTGTGGATACTTCATTTACAAAAAATATTTACGACGAATTGCTTATTTTGTGGCATCGTTCAAGATTATTTTTTGCCGTCCTCTTGTCTCGGCTGTTCGACTAATTTCTTTTTCGTTATTTTTTGATGAAGGCCTTTTAAAACCCCAAACACGCAAGGAAACTTTCGTTAAAGTGCCACATATTTCTGCAGCACCCAATGTGGTTAGTTCAGGATTTCGTTCCCGAATTCCATGGTATAAGTTTTTAACTATTTTTAGTTCTTTAATGTTAATTGAACTACTAGTTGAAGGTTTGTTAATATCCATAGTTTACTCAATTAAACGCAGCTAACAAAATGAAATACAGTTTAATAACTCTATATTTACACAAAACAATATCTATGTAAACGACCCATATACTATGGAAACTGAAAGAAACTCACAAAATATATGGATAAATTAATAATAAAACATAAATGAATCAAGCAGTACAAAGACCCTACCTGCACGCCTATTTTCACATCTTTTAAGTTGTGAATTCCGTGTATGTGTGTTGCCACATTTATTTGCTCCGTAATCAGAATCCCAGTATTGGAATCGCCGTGCAAATGAATTTAGCTGATTGCGGCGCCTCTTAAGTTCACTGTTTTTGTAGCGGCAACGTTTATTCAATGCATACAAAACATTTACTTGTACAGGGTGTCCCATTTTCGACACTTTTATAGGGTTATTCCGTAATTGTTAGTGCTATCAAAAAAGTAATATAGGTGTTATGTACTCTTTTTGGGTCAAACTTAAAATGGTAAAATCAAAATTCAAAAATTTTCGCTCGCTTAAGAGATACGGGGAAAATAAAAAAATTGACAATTTCAAAATGACCCTATATTTCCTTAATTAAAAGAGATACAGAAAAATGTTTTATACAAAAGTTTCTTTGATGATTGCTGAATAATATGCCGTTTTCAGAATAAGTGTACGGGGTCAGATAAAAAAAGTTATCGGACCTAACTTCATTTTTTTAAATGGAATACCCTGTATATTTTAATCTAGAAAGATAGCATTTTAAATTCTCTTTTCAAATATATAACACATCATGGATGATATTGGTTTTCTAGGCAATTTATTTAAACTTTATTACTTTAAACCACAGTAGGTCATGAAACAAAAGCTAATATCCGAGAAACAACTATGTTGACATTCTAGTTGTTATTAACATTTAACGTCAATTTTATTTTTACATATTCGTTTGTGAAAATGACTTATCAACATTTTGAAAAATTTGATATGATATCAGTTTATATTGAGAGTGGAAAAAACGAAGAAAAGGCGCAAAATTTATATTTTGTTCGCTATTCGGAAAGACGGCAACCATTTAAGGACATATTCCGACGACTAGAACATAATTTAAAAACATACGGCTCTTTTACGATGCTAAGATCAAAAACTTATAATAAAGAATACTTACAAGGAAAATGAAGAAATAAGCGTGTTAGAATTTGTCGAGGCCAATAATCAGGTAATATATCCTGTGATAGCTTTGAATAGTAGTAGCTCAACTTTTACTGAAGTGAAAACTTCTTTAGGCGCGTTTAGCACTTTTAGTGGGTATTGAATGTGACTGAGCCGTCAGATTCGGCTATGCAACGCTCATCATGCAGCCGGGGAAAAAAGCAAGATACTAAAATATGACCAAATGCATAGTGTATTTGCTTTTTATGGATCGATTCTTTTATCGTCTTGAATTTGAGATTTGCTGATGTTAGATTGTGAAAGGTTAATAGAGAATCTCGTCTTGATGAGGTTTTATTTATTATTATTTTCTAAAATCACTTTGTAATTTTAGGAACAAGAATTTACGACAGTCAGAAACGTAGAAACTGAAACTGGAATTACAAAATTTAAGGCGCAAAGAATTTTGACGTCCAATAAATATTTTCCCTATGTTCTTAAAATTACCCAATATTTGCATCCTGGCGAAGATGTGAGTTGATTGGAATTTTGTCACTGGTTTTTAAATACTTTAAAATCCGTTCGAAAAAGATGCCAAAAGTGCATTGAAAACAACGGAGGAGCTTTCGAACATTTGCGATGATTCCCGTTATTTTTTACCTTAACCTGAATCTTTTATTTCGTTTCAAAGTAATAAAGTTTAAATAAATCGCCTAGGAAACCAATATTATCCATGGTGTGTTATATATTTGAAAGAATTTAAAATGCTATCATTTTAGATTAAAATTTACAGGGTATTCTATTTAGGAATTAAGGTTAGGTCCGAGAACTTTTTTACCTGACCCCGTATACTTATTCTGAAAACAGCAGATTATTCAACAATCACTATAAAGAAACTATTGTATAAAACAAGTTTCTGTATCTCTTTTAACTAAGAAAATATAGGGTATTTTTTAAATTGTCAAGTTCTTGATTTTCCCCGGTGTATCTCTTAAGCGAGCGAAAATTTTCAAATTTTGATTTTACCATTTAAGGTTCGACGTTGATGGCACTAACATATACGGACCTATAAAAGTGTCAAAAATGGGACACCCTGTACAATATTCTTTTCTTCCTAAATTTCATGATTGGTATTAAATAAGTCACTGCTAGAATTGATGGATTTTAGGTATATGTTTGCAATCTCTATTAGTTGTTTAGCAACGCTTCTGATTATTTCCCTATACCTTCTATTGCCATTTTTTAGATATTAATTGATTTTCATTTTTTTTTTGAAAAACATTGCAATGAATGTTCCTTTTTTTGAACTCCGAGTTACTAATGCACGGAAATTAAGTTTGTCCGGTGGCCAAATGTTAGTTGAATTATATAGAGTGATCTTAAAATACAAATATTTTGGTTGCTTGAAAAAATGTCTAAATGCGGATTTTTTCAAATAAAACGCCCTGTATATTTTTACCGATTTGCTGCTGAAATTTGTGCTTTATTTTACCATAGCAAGTTTATGACTTATAAAATTAAATAGAGGAAAAACATTTTTAGACAATAGTTACCTACATAGTTCTAATAATATACTCTCTTATATTTTTTAAAGTATTTCCGTCGGTTTAAAATGGGCCACCCTGTATTTGATTATTAATTCAACACGCTTCTGTTTTTTAATTTGTCAAAATTCTATTTGTTATATAATCATATAGTTAATTATTCTAAAACCTGAATAAGCTCATAATGTATCAAAAATGCTGACATAATATGAAAATTTATTCCCTATATTATAGGGAATAAATTTTCTTAAAAAAAAATATTTTAAATAAAAGCTGTTTTCGCACGTACCTACAATAATTATAATATCCTTAGCGAAAGAATTGATATTGCTTTTTATAAAACTTAATATTCTTTTAGCATTCTAAACCAAATATACAGGGTGTCCAGTAATTGGTATACCCTCAGGGGCGTATTGTGGAGTTCAAAACAACACTAATTGGTCATAGAAAAAATCCTTAAATGCCCCTTAAAGGAGATACAGAGCCCCAATGGGGTACCCAGCGACCTACCTTTTCGACTCTAACGTTTGAGCCGACATGTATAATTTAATAAAATTTGAATATTTTATGTAGGCCATAAAGAGTCATAAAACCATAATACAATAGATAGATGTTTTAGATCGTCAGGGAAGTCAGGAACGCACTTGCCACTACACTCGTTGGGCCAAAATTAAAGATGAGATTGCTGAAAATCCCTTAATAGTGTAAGAAAACTGTTGCTAGGCAAAATCATAATTTTACTAGTATTGTTTTGTTCACGGACGAAACCGGTAATTTTTGGGTACGTCGAGGTGGGCCTATTTTATGGCCACCGACGTCCCAATACCAAATTTTGTGCAAAAATATCCTTTTTCCAAAGTTATTTAAGAAAATTGAAAAATAATTTGAAACTTTGACACCCTGTATCATGGTTGTTGTGAACTTTAGGACTAAGGTAAGATTTTAATTAATTAGTGGACACCCTGTATAGATAGAACAATATCTTTTATTATTTTTTTAAATTTAATGAGTTAATAAAAGTTTAAACTGATTTATTGCTCGCAGCGGAATATTATCAATACAGTCGAAATGGTCGTTCTTTGCGTCATGTACCTATATTTGTTCGTCTAAGGTCATGGATAAACGATCAAGACATAACGTGATTTACAACGGGTCTTTATTTATTATAGCGTTGAAAGTGGATAAAAATATAATAAAGCGTCTCTGGGGTTGCGCAATACGGCTAAAATTCAAAGTAACGTGCTATAGAGAGACAAGGGATATTTGGAGAGTTGTCTATTGATGTCAAAGTCATCGTTTCGATCTGTCACTTTTAATTTGCTTTTAAACGTTTTTGTGCCTTGAAAGTGTTCTTTTCAGGGCCATTTTTATCGTACTTTCGTATTGGCGGTAAGTAGTTAGGGAAATTTGCTATTATTATGAGGTCCGAACGATAGCCACGAAGAATTTCACGTTCTTAAACTTTACAACATGTTATGTTTTAACTTGATAATGGAGAATATCATATTATTAACCTATACTACCATTATTATACATGAATAGTACGAAACAAGCGACTGACGCTTTTTTTAAGCATCTAAGCCGACTGCCGGCTGAAATTTCCGCAGCCTTCAGCAGAATTAAAATTGTGTATAGCGAGGCGCAGCGAGCGTGACCGACGCCGCACGATCTGGCGCTTGTCACGTGTAAATTTATGGCTGAAATAATTTGAGCCCTCATAAGGCTTCATTCCGTTGCAAAAATCGCAGACGCAGAGTGATCGCCAGGGACGGACTTTAAAATTATGATTGTTACAAATATAAAATAACATAGTTAAAGCAAAACATGGAGAATAACTAATTTAATATAAAAGAAAACAAGGTCTGTCTATACCACCAAAATAAAATATATTTGTCCTTTTAGGGTGAAATAAGGGTTAAAGAGTATACATAATTTATATTTGACATTAGGTTGTACTAGTTTCGACTTTAGACAAAGTCATCTTCAGCAACCCAGTAAATAAGAAATATATTTTTTTAGGATGTACCTAAATAAACTAAAACAAATTAGAAGAGGGGGAGGAGTGGTTCAACAATATACGGTCACAGCGTGTACCCTGTGCAGCCAATGGATTCGACAGCAGATAATTATGAACATGATGCTACTTTAGGCAATCAAGGAAATTAAATGTAAATAAGTAATAGAGGCCAAAATTCTTAATGGGAAAATTTATAGTTATGTTATGTTATATAGATGTAAATAACATGTTAAATTAAGAAAAGTTCAATAAATTCATCGTTTCATGAATCAACTCAGTGAGGGGACATGATTTATATTTTGGTGGGTCAGAATTTTAATAAGAAAAAAGAGGGGGGGAAGGGAAATTAAAATTAGTTTAAAACCAGTTACGTCATTGAGTAAAATTGGGGGTCATCAAATTGTCAATATTTATAATTATCTGCTGTCGAATCCATTGGCTGCACAGGGTACACGCTGTGACCGTATATTGTTGAACCACTCCTCCCCCTCTTCTAATTTGTTTTAGTTTATTTAGGTATATCCTAAAAAAACAAATTTCTTATTTACTGGGTTGCTGAAGATGACTTTGTCTAAAGTCGAAACTAGTACAACCTTATGTCAAATATAAATTATGTATACTCTTTAACCCTTATTTCACCCTAAAAGGACAAAAATATTTTATTTTGGTGGTATAGACAGACCTTGTTTTCTTTCATAATCTCGTCACAGAAAATGGACTACTTCTTAAATCTTAATTTAATATAAATAGTGATGTACATTTTATTTTCCCGTTATTTGTTCCTTGTACTGGGGGGCTGCAGCCCTGCAGCCCCTACGGAGGAGCCAGCCGCCACTGGTGTAAAGAACAAAGAAAATAGTGAGGCACATGAAAATTTTAGCGACTAACTGTAGAAATATATATTGTTATGTTTCTTTTATTAGATACGAATATATTACAATAAATAATTAATTGCCCTTTCTTCTTATTCAAATATATTTTTTTTTCTTATTTTTATATTACAACAAATTACTTAAACTCTGTTTGGTCGTGATGAAGATGTTTTACAGCTTTAGGCGGAAAAATGGAGCCCCCCCCCCCTCCTGATTGCGTCACTGAATATAATCTGAACATACATTTGTTTTCTTCTTTCTCTAATACATATACCTACACTTTCATATCTCCTTCTCTTAAATTGTCAACCCGTGCCCTATACCACTTATACAGGGTGAGAAGTTCATATAAGCATGGGTCCGCAAGTCCTTCATTTTTTAGATACAAGGGTGTTAATTTTATTTCTGTTTCTCGTAAATAATTTTTGAAATAATGTTCATATTTAGACGAAAATTGGTATCTAGGAGTTTTTTGAAATGCAAAATACGAATTTGATATTAGTGTGGCTTTCACTTGTAGAGGGCGCCACCTACGCGTCCCTTTAAGGCTTAAACACACCGACGCGGCCACGGCCACGGTAGCGATGGCGGCCGCGGGGACGATCATATTAGCGGTCGGGCGTATTCACACCAAAGCGGTGAGTGGAGCTGTGAGGTAGTTGCCGTTTACAGATTTTTTGTATACGAAAATATATTTTTAAACGTCCAGGTTTTATTTTTATTTCTATAATTTGTTATTATGATAGACGATGTTGAAGAAGAGACTTTGTTACTATTAGCTCTTTGTCCCACACTTTGTTTTTAGCCCTTATATTTTTATAATTTGAATGGGATATAATTTAACATTTTCTATTAACAATTCTATTATATTATTTGCCATTACTACTGTCACTTCTCGCAGTCAAAGTTGACACGTTCTATTTGACCGTCACCGCATATCAGAACGCTGCCCTAGGCTGCTTGATCTAGACCTGCCCGCGCTGGTATGATTTCATTCATTTATTTCTATGTGTTTAGATTGGCCGCCACCGCGGCCGCCACCGCTACCGTGGCCGTGTCGGTGTGTGGAAAATATGAAATTTTGAAAATATACTTTGCATTAGCCAATAAAGTGCCTACATAACAGTGTTATCAAAAGAGAAAACGGCAGTGGCGTACATATTTTGTGCTCCTGTAATAAATTGTAACAACCTGTACCTCAGAAATGAAGGGCTTGCGGACCCATGTTATATGAACTTTTCACCTTATAAATAACTGTGGAATCGTCCTGTAAAATATTGGGCACTTATTAAATAACACCCTGTATATTCGTATCTGTATATTTTGTTAAACCAAAAGTGACTAGAAATTGACAGGACTTTAGCCATTTAAACAGACTCTTTTTTATTTTATTCTTGGTCAACATTTGACAGGAGTCTTTTCCATCAATTGCGTATTTGATAATAATAATTTTTCGACCATCAATTTTTTATGGACCCTTCAAATCTTTATTTTTATTATTAGGAAATTCTGCATCCTCTATGCATTTGCATAAATCACTAACTTTAAAGTAAAGCTTTCCAACCGATTTGCCATTTACTTTACATTTTGATACGTCACATATCACATTAAAAATACAAAGAACAAACGAATAATTAATTTACCAAAGAAAAATCATCTTAATCAATCGCTATACATCACTACTTATTAGACTTTCCAACAACGGAGAGGTAACCTTCAACTCCTCCAACTGTATCACCACTGGCGACGCTCGGTCCTCTTCGGCAATCGAACATCTCCGATCGATGCTAAACGAGCTGGTAACGTCGAGACTGGTCGCCATTCGTTCGGGTTTCGGTTGTTTGGCAGTCTCCGGCTGTTCGAAACTACGGGATATTTTCGGTTTGAATACCACTCGATTCGTTCGGGAAGGTTCGGGTGGCTCTGACGACTCGAGGGACTCGAGTGGTGTTTCAAAACTTATTGTCGGTTGGTGGTAACTAAAAGAGAATTAAATATATAAATGTTCATTTAGGTTTAATGAGCATATTACTATAGAATTATACTGTCTATCTACAGGGTGTAAGGACAAAAAGAAAGTAGGTTTACAAACTCACGAAAATTGTGAGTGTGGCGAAATGAGAGACTTGGAACATCATGTTCTAAGTTGCTCCAGACTAACGATTTATTAATATACATTCATTAATAAGTTAAATAAATTAGTAGAACAACCTTATAATCACAACCACCCTCTTTCCCTAAATATTACCAGTGTTTACAATATCCTATATCGGTACATAATGGAGGTAAAGATTAAAATCTAAAGATCCACTCATTTACAGAATATACCTTTAGTATTAAAAAGTATTAAGAAATATAAAAATTAAAAATAATCAAAAATAATTCAAGGATACAAAGTTAAAAAGAAAGATAAAAAAGAAATAAGAATCACAAAAAAGAAAAAGAAATTGTTCTCAGACGAGTTTAAAAAAATTATTTACTATAAAAGGACACGGCAAGTAAACTCGCGTAGCGTAAAATGACTGAAACAGAATAATGATGGCCATTTGGTTTCTACCACTGACATTAATATTGAAATTAGTTCGAAATATTATTTGTATCTATTTGGTTATTTTGAACGTATTGCCCTATTTGAATAAATTATATGTTTATTAGACGCTAGGTGGCGTATTGGTTGTAGTTTTCTTCGTGTTTTTGGTTTCTCTTTTTACCCTGGTACTTTTTCAATACTTTATTGCCCTAATTTTAATAATTGAATCATACAAACACACACATCTACAGGGAGTTTCTTAAGTATTCCACTATATTTCAGAGGGCGATTCTCAGGATCTTTTAATGAAAATAAGTTCGTATATCTCCTTTTCAAAGTAGGTACGTTGAAGATAAAGGAATAAAAAGGCCACTGATACTTCTAATTTTGCCAGTATTAAAGTTTTTTTTTAGCTAGTTTTAGAATATTTTTCTTATTTTTAAAACAAATTATGTATTTGGAATTTTTTTTTAATACAATAGCATTTGTCTCCTAAAAGAGGCCACAAATAAAAAATTCGCAGATGCATCTGATATGAGATATTGAATGAGAATTTTTAAAATTGGTGTATCTTCCACAATTTTTAACCAAATTTAATCAGCTTGGGTTTGTTTGAATTGAAAGATAATTTTAAAGTTATTAAAAAATGTTTTTCAAATTTTGCTGATATCGAGACTGGTCTACATTCTGGCGTAAACAGCGATTGAATATCTTTTCTCGTTTTCGAATTATTTGCAAATATCTATTTTAACTTGACGTTGAAAAACGATGACCTCCCATGATAACGTCTAAAGTCGCCTTCGTTTATTACCTATTTTTGCTCGTAAGATTGTTAGGTAGTACAATATTACAACGCAAATATTTCAAAAGCTAATTGAATTATCGAGATTAATTTTTTTGCGTATAAAATACCCCTCTTTCATAATTTGGTGCAAAGCAGTCAGAAATGTGAGAGACTAACTAGTGTTTTCTAGGAGGTATTTTAAAACTGATAATGAAATAGTCTTTCTTGCCCCCAGAAACATAACCAAACCAAATTTGATTCATATCCGCTTAACCATTTTCAAATCTTCGCTAATTTTCTGAAGTAAATTTTTACTTTTCGAAACCTGGACAAAATCAGCTCTATATTATATTTGCTGATGAGATGGCAATTACATCAAATTTGAGGCAACCATGACCAGTGGTCACAAGGTTGCAGTGCCACATTTGAAGTTTAGAAAAATGGCGTTAGGACTGGAAATTCAGCTGAATCCTTCCAAGAGGAAGAACTTTTTTTCTTTCAATAGAGAGTCTAAATTTAAGCCAATTGAGTCCAAGTGAACTGATGCCAGGAAGTTAAATACCTGGAACTTATTTTTGATTTAAATCTGAATTGGTGGAGAAATGTAGACAAGAGAGTAAAGCTGGATTTATAAACTTGACGTTCCGTTTGCGTCATGCGTCTGCGTCTGCCGTCTCAAATTAAAAGCACAATATTCCATAAGGTCATTTATAGATGCCGCCGGTCTCGCCGTCTGCGTCGCGCCTGCCGTTCCGTGCCGCCAGACATAAACCAATTTTATCTTTTCCGTCGCGGAGTCGTAGAAACGCTCGTAGCAGATTTCAAGAGCCAATCAAAATCGTGTTTGTCTGTCACGTGATATTTAGTAAATAATATTATTCTAATTGACGCCATTTTGAATCATTCTTGTGTTGTTCGTTAAGTCCATTTTCAAAATACCAAAAACACCAAAGACATTCGAAATACACTGACATTTTAATAACAGAAAAAAAACAGGTTATGTTATTGTTTTCTGACCAGAACGTCAGAGCCAACGTCAAGTTTATAAATGGTCAAATTTTGTATCTACGGAGGACGACGCAAACGTCAGACACGTTGCCGACGCAAACGGCACGACGTCAAGTTTATAAATCCAGCTTAAAGTTTGCTGCTGAATAAATTAGCTTTATTTGCTCCCTGCTTAACAGGCAAAGCAGAATTTGTAAGAGGATGGCCCACACAGCACACTTCCTTTCAGAAATATCTGAAATATCTATCTAAAATAACCTTTTGTATCAATATTTCTGAAATATGTCAGATTCGTTACACCCAAAATGACAGTCGCCTTTGACCCTTCATGGGTCAGATGCAGAAAAACCAGCCTGTTCCCCTCACGGGTTCCACTTATTTTATGTTTTGTTTGTGTAATGTTCTTCTTCTTCTTAAAGTACCGTGCAGATTCCTGCGTAGGCGTCCTCCGTCTTCTCATCATATGCGTCGTTCCATCGCAGCTCGTTGAAGAGATTGGAAGTAATGAATTCCCGTCCAATGTCTTATGTTCCGGAGCCAAGACAATCTCTTCCTTCCTATTCCTCGTCACGTCTACCACCCTCAATCTTTCCCTGCAGGATTAGTCGTTGGAAGTGGTATCGTTCTTCACGTAGAATGTGTTCAAGGTAGGAGATTTTCCTCTGCTTGATATGCTCGAATAGCTCTCGATCTTCAAGTTAAGCCATTCGAAGCACATCCTCGTTTCTTACGTGCTCCGTTCATGATATTTTAAGCATCCGTCTCAGTACCCACATCTCGAATGCTTCGAGTTTATTGATTGTGACAGCCTTAAGCGTCCATGCCTCGACACCATAGAGAAGGACCGAGCAGACATAGCATTTGACCATTCGATATCTAAGTCTAAAATTGAGATCTTGGTTTGTCAGGAATTTCTTGAGCTTAAGGACAGTTGTTCTTGCTTGCTCTATTCTACCTTTGATCTCCAGTTCCGGGTTCCACTTCTCATTTACAACGCATCCCAAGTATCTAAACACTTCCACTCGCTAAACTCGCTCACCGTTCAACTGTAAATTGACGTCGGGGAAGTCATCTCTAGATATGACCATGAGCTTCGTTTTGTCGATGTTGACTTTTAGGCCTGATCGTTGGCTTGTCTCACTAAGAGCATTCAGGAATGTTTGCATATCGTCTGCATCATCGGTTATGATTGCGGTATCGTCTGCGTACCATATGTTGTTTATGCAGGTTCCGTTGATTTTGATGCCCCTGGGACTTTCAGATACTGCATCTGCAAAGACTCTTTCCACATACAGGTTAAACAACATCGGGGACAAAATACAACCTTTCCTCACACCCTTCTTTATTTAAAACTCTTCTGATGTTGATGCGTCGTGTTCAATAAAAAAAACTGTGCTACTACCAAATAAATATATTATGGATAAAACTGAGGTGAGTCTCTATTTGAATAATAGGTATATTAATAATTTTAGGTTAGGTTCATTTTATGATTTTCCCCGCTTTAGTTTATTTATTAAACTTGAGTTGTTACTGTTGTGAATTATAGAGAAACTAATATGAAATATTTCTGAAACATCATTGTGCTGTGTGGGGAAAGTCAACCTCTACTGGTCAGGCCAGTTTTGACCTTTTGTGTACCTACTTGCACCATAGGCAAATCGTTGCACAATAAGTTTCAGGTATTTCAGAACAAAGCGCTAGAATTCATAGTCAAGGCACCAAGATACGCCACCAATCGTATTTTACACAGTGACCTAAAAATTCAACATTATGAAAATTTTACACTAAAATCATCACTGACTACTACAAACGAACTGACGTATCGACAAACGCGCATACGATCTAGATTGAGCTTGACGTACTCCCAAAATATTGGCTCCTTGTTTGGCACTAAAAAGCACGATAAACAACAGCCAGGCACAACTAACAACACAGAGCGATCGAAAAAACACACTAAATCAATAAAACGCAGCTGACGTCAACCAAAAAAGCAGAGAAGATCTCAAGCAAGGACAATTTATCAATCTAGTCACTTGCAGAAGCACTTTTAATTATTTTCATAATAACTTTAGCCAAATTAATTTGAAAATTATAGGAATTGGTCATTTAAGCTGTTGCCCAGCACTTTTGTCCTAAAAGAAGCTAAAGAATCACCTTCCTAAATATTTTAGAATACTTAAAGGGAGCCCACACTAATAGAAATATCTTTGTATATAACATTTAAATTCTTACCTGCAAGATCGTTGTTCATTTATAATCAACGTTGAAGGCGTCCTGCGATCTGGATGCTCGAAACTAATAAAATTCTTGTGTTTCCCGGTAACCCTCTCCACGAAACATGATGATCTTCTGACTCGGGGATACAGATGGGGAGGTCTCTCGATGGTGATCGATGGTCGATGACGTGATATGAAAATTGGTCTGTCTGGTCGTTCAATGGTAAGAAGCGATGGTCGACGGTCGCGATTGATGATGGGTATTACAGATCCTGAAAAAAAAATTGAGCAACAATTAAGGGGTTTCTTGTAATCATAATATACAGGGTGTGAATCTACAGGGTGTCCATTTTTCGATGCAATTACAGGGTATCTCGGCAACTAGTAAAGATAGAGATTTGCGGTTTTTACATTACTGCGTTATATCGCTACATCTTCGTGAAACAAAAGATGCCGTAACCAGAAATTCCATAAATTTCTTAGTTTTTTAAGCTACTGGGTGTTTTCGAAAATGTTTGTATTTCGGTTATCCTTTAACTTATCAAAAAATTTAAAACTTTTTTAAGAGAGCTTTTTAAGTAGAATTCAGTCGCATGCTTACCTCTTTTCTGGGAGTCTTACTTTTCGCGATTTAAAGTAAAAATATCATTTTTTAAATGGGATACTCTGTATATTTTTCCCCTATTTGATTAGGCTATTGTCTAGCTTTTCAAAAACATATAATGGTTGATAGTTACTATTTGCAATAAACGCACAAATAGAAATATTTAGAAAATTAGGGTAATGTAGGCCATGAAACCATTGAAACAAACAAAAGAATTCTTTTACATCAAAATCGTATAACTTAGTGAAGTCGCTAGGAGCAACCATTTTCGAGATAATGGCATATTATGTTTTTATTGCAAGAATGCTAAAATATTTAAAATAATTGTGTATTCGTAATTATGTTATTTATCACAGCTGGCCTTGATTAAAGACAACGACGTTTCTAAGGCAACAACATGTTACACAAAGTATCATCTGTCAAAGTTATTAATTTTCCAAGTACAGTACGCAGATATTATTCAATTTTTTAGTAATGCCTCGACATAATTTATTTTCCAATGCGGAACTGCGTGATATGCTTTGTATTTACGCACAAGAAAATTTTAACGGTCGGAGTAGAGGGCGCAGGTACCAATAAATGTTCTCGAATAGAAGGCAACCAAACCGAAAATTATTTCAAATTATTTATGACCGACTAGGAGAGACTGGTTCGTTTCGACAAAAAAAAAGAGGTTTCGGGCCGTCCAAAAAATATAACATCAGAACAGGAAGAAGAGGTTTTAGTTCGTGTAGCAGAAAATCCAGAACTGAGTTCCAGGAGATTGAAGGCAGCTACAGGTGTAAGTAAATCTTCAATTGTTAGAATATTTTACGATGAAGGCCTGTACCCATACCACTTTACACCCGTACAGTGTTTACTGCCGCCTGGTCTTCCAGCCAGACTTTAGTTTTCTCATTTCTTCCAAAATCTGCAAAATACAGATCTAATGTTCTTAAATCGTTGGTTGTTCACGGACGAGGCGACATTTACTCAACGGGGTGTATTCAATTACCGAAATAGACATACGTGGGAAAATGAAAACCCGCATTTAGTTGTTGAACGTCACTTCCAACACGAGTTTAAGGTCAACATTTGGTGTGAAACTCTAAACGGAGATTCATAATTGAATTATTTACAAAATGAACTTGGAGGGCTTTTAGAAGATGTACCACTAAACGTCCAACGAAATATGTATCTCATGCGCGCCGGCACACTTCTCCAGATAAGTGCGAAATTATTTAAATGAACAGTTTCCTGAACGTTGGATAGGCCGTGGTGGCCCCTTGACTTGGCCGGCGCGAAGTCCGGATTTTAATCCAATGGACTTCTGCATTTGGGGTTATTTGAAAACCATCGTTTAAAACAGTTCAATAAACAACCTTAATGAGTTAAATCAAACAATTATAAATGCTGTTAATTTGCTCAGAAATGATGAAGATCTCTTGTTTAAAGTCCGACAGTCGTTTGTAAAACGTATAGCGAAATGTATTGAGGTCAATTGCTATCACGGCGTTACCATTTTTATTTTTTACTATTTTGTTACTTTTAAATGTCATTAAATTAAGTATTAAATTTTTGATTAGAATAAAATAGTAATTCCGTATATAAAAAAGCGTGTTTATTAGAAAAAAATAGTCAACCTTAAGTATCTACATTAACTTTGACACTTAGCAAATGTAGCTGATTTACAATAACTTTAAGTCAGAAATTCACCGTTGCTCGATTTTCCGTTGCTTTTGGACCACGTACTTAGTTTAATTGGACATATAAAATGCCATTATCTCGAAAATGGTTGCTCCTAGCGACTTTAATAAGTTATACGTTTTTGATGTAAAAGAAGTAAAGTAACTTATTTTTTTATTATTCCGATCGACCTAAACAAAGTTATGCCAGCTAAAATGAGTGGGGCATGCCGTAGATAGAGCCCTCTTCTGGTTACACAAAAACTATGGATAATTTTGAATTTCTCACCTCAAAAAACCCCAAAACCCATAATCTTGTGCTGCTACAGGGCGAAACAAAACGCAAAATCACTATTTTTCCAACTATTTTAAATGGCACAGCCTATATATTTTTTGTTAAATTGCCCATCCAATTCTTAATACTTATAATTCATGTAACATACCCAATATCTAAAATGTACGGTTTTCGAAATATTTACATCACAGTATTTCCTAACAAAGCAGATCAGTTTATAAAACGACAATGAGAATTTATTAACAAACACAATATAATAGATTAAGGTAAAAAACAAATTAATAAACTACAACAAATGTTCACTATGACGACCATGTTACCAGGAATGATTTTAAAATATACACCTCAAGGGTCCGCACAACTTTACTATACATTTTTTTCTTATTTTTTCAAATATACCGGGTGTTGCATCGTCGAGCGGGACATAGGAAATCCCATGTAATTTTAAATGGGGTCAATTATTGGCTTCCCTAATTATTTTGGAGAAAAATTCTATTTAGGTTTATTAAAGAGCACTAAAACCCACATTCAAAAGAATAACTTTAGATATTTTTGATGAGCCCGTTTACGGGTTATCGCCGATTTCTTTTTAACTATTTCTCCTTTTTATGGCCCCGTATTTGCGGGCACCAGTCAAGGTAAAAGATGACTGTCAAATAAAGTTGTCATTTTGAGGAATATTTGAACATCTTCTTAAATCCTAAAGTTCTAACAATTTAATAGTACCTACCTATTAATTAGTAAAATATTGAAACACGTAAAATGTCATAATTAACCTTGTAATTGGATACTTTATTTTAGTTTTATTCAGATTAATTTGTACTCATAAATACACCTTTAATATTTTCGATGTACGAGTTTTTATAACAATAAAGCACACATTTCAAAATGACAACTTTATTTGACAGTCATCTTTTACCTTGACTGGTGCCCGCAAATACGGGGCCATAAAAAGGAGAAATAGTTAAAAAAGAAATCGGCGATAACCCGTAAACGGGCTCATCAAAAATATCTAAAGTTATTCTTTTGAATGTGGGTTTTAGTGCTCTTTAATAAACCTAAATAGAATTTTTCTCTAAAATAATTAGGGAAGCCAATAATTGACCCCATTTAAAATTACATGGGATTTCCCATGTCCCGCTCGACGATGCAACACCCGGTACCTATGAGAAATTGGACTTTATCGCACTGAAGGATCACCATGTATATTATATAGTAGGGTTTTTTTGATATAATGCCCTTTCTCTAAATTATATTTTGCAAGTTTCATTTTTTCCTTAAACTTTCTTGTTTTACTTCATACTACTCTAATTTGCCTCTTTCTTTCGGTTGAAATATGGACAATTAATTCTTTGCTTCGTTTATTTAATTAAAACTGACTTTTAACTAGATACGAATGTAAGCAGAAAAGGGCTTGACAGTAAATAGCTACTGTCGGAAAGAAAAAAAATCGAATAGGACATTATTGGAGGGTCCTTTCGTTTGCTAATCAATTATTAAAATAGGCAAAAGAATTTGTTAAAAAAACATTTTTTTTTATACGACAAAAAACTGGTAGATTTATTTAGGATAATCACTTGCCATTTAAAGGAAAGTATGGCAAACAAAAAAGTTTACAAAGCAAATTATTGTAATCACTGTTAAACATCAGTGAATATTTTGCTTAGAAGTCACATAATTTCTGGTCATCCTGACTTAATTGGGTCCATCAAAACGATTCACCACTTGCTTTTAAGCATCTATATATCCATAATTACTGAGAGTAGAGAGATACTAAGAGTTCTGGGCCAGGTGGTGCTGGTGGTGCAATTTACGATCTAACCCAGGTGGTGCAGGTGGTGCGTTTTACGATCTAACCCAAGTGGTGCTGGTGGTGCGTTTTATGATCTAACCCAGGTGGTGCAGGTGGTGCGTTTTATGACCTAACCCGGGTGGTTCGGTGGTGCTGTTTACAAAATAACCCGAAATTAAACCCGACTTTTTACGATCTAACCCAAGTGCTTTCATGAGGCGGCTTCTTATCTAACCCTAACTTGAACCTGAATATTTATGAACTGACCCGAGATAAAACCCGACTTTTTACGACCTAACCCGGATGCTTTCATGAGGCGGCTTCTTATCTAACCCTAACTTGAACCTGAATATTTATGAACTGACCCGAGATAAAACCCGACTTTTTACGACCTAACCCGGATGCTTTCATGAGGCGGCTTCTTATCTAACCCTAACTTGAACCTTAATATTTATGAACTGACCCGAGATAAAACCCGACTTTTTACGACCTAACCCGGATGCTTTGGCGAGGCGGCTTCTCATCTAACCCTAATTTGAACCTGAATATTTATGAACTGACCCGAGATAAAACCCGACTTTTTATGATTTAACCTTAGTGAAACGCCGCTGCTAAAGCGGGATAATTAAATCCCAATTTTTATAAGCCATCCTTAAACCCAACTTTTTACGATGCGACCTGAGCCATCCTTAAACCAGACTTTTTATTATTTCCCCTTAGTTGAAACGCCGCTGCTAAAGCGGGATAATTAAATCCCAATTTTTATAAGCCATCCTTAAACCCAACTTTTTACGATCCGACCTGAGCCATCCTTAAACCAGACTTTTTATTATTTTCCCTTAGTTGAAACGCCGCTGTTAAAGCGGTATAGTAAAAAACATTATTTATATTTTCTAACTTAGTGAAACGCCGCTGGCGGGTAGTAAAGCGAAATAAATCCCTAATTTATATGGTCTAACAAGATAAGTATAATAAAGCGGTACATTTGTCACCACAATAATTATTTATACCTAAATGATCCTCTCAAACCCTCTGCCGACTCGATTTAAAAAGAAAGGGACATAAACCTTTATTTATTATTCCGAAGGACCCTCATTAAAATTCAGTAGCATATCTAATAATTGTTTTCAATTTTTGCACCACTTATATAAAATACAATAAAATAATTACCATCTAGAACCATTAACTAGCGATTTCTTTGTACTGGAAATGGATAAATTATAGGACTATCTTGTAATGAGAACAGAGTAGACAATAAATAAAACTTAAATACATATAAAATACCAAGCAGGTATAGGTACTATACAACTTGTGTTCGCCATCAGGTAAAAGCCCTCATAATGCTTTTATAAAAATTTCGGATAATATCATAATATAAGTAAATAGGCTACAATTTCAGGAAAAAAGTAAAAAAAATTAATTCACAGTGTAAAATTGTAGTTAAATGGATTGTAAATACGAAATAATATAAAAAGCTACCTTTTGTTTGCGATGATGTATGCACAATAACTCTATATTATTCGGTCCTTAAACTGAAAATACCCACTAGATAGGTATCATAAGCTGTATTTGTCATCAGGTAGAACCCCCAATAAAATTATGAATATCAGGCGTAGGCAACAATAAACAAATCACGTTGGTTTTTTAATTTATTATTAATCTGGCTAACTTAAGAAACTCACAATATAACGACCATCCAAAAAAATCATAATACATTACTGGGTGTGAAAGCAATTGCGCTGCAAAATATAGTGTATACCGACTCTGAGGTAGTTAATTAAAATCCCAATTAGCGCTAAAAAAAAATCAATTAGATATTTACTTTAGATATTTTAATAAAAAAATTCAATATTCTCACCAACATTTAACTTTTGAAATTAGCATAATAACAAATCCTTTACAATGAATTAAACAAACGCATACATAATTTTAAAATCACATAATAAGAATATAAGCTAAAATCTAACAAGTTCGGACTACTCGAATGACTTCAGTTTACATCTGTAGAGAATACCCAACTCTCGAATCATAAAAAATGGTCAAACTTTGTCGGCAAATACCCTTCTATGATGCAGGGGAAGGACAGGTAACTCGAGATGTTTATAAAGAAACGTTAAAGAACATTATTTGCTTATTTCTAGACTCTTAAAAATTAGATGCAATCGAACAATAAATGTTTTCATCATGTATATTTATGAGTAACACATTACCTTCGACATACATAAATTCAAATTGATAATTACTTGCCTTAGTACTTTTTTAGAAGCTTGAATCATTGCATATAACCGTCTGAGGATACCCAAACTTCCCCTAACATATTTCTCCGCAGCCGGGGAAAAAGAGGTAGAAAAAGTAAAATAACAACTCCAAGTGTCTTTGCGAACAATCGGCAATAAAATAGAGTATTTCAGTTTTTAATTTTTCGTAAATAAAAGTTGGTTAGATTAATAGTCTCTGTGAATATAATAACATAAACAAAGTGATATGCCGTAAATTTAGGAGTACAGTATAAATTATGCCTCTATTAAAATATACCGCAATAACTAACTATCAAAGGATTTTTGATATTTTGAATATATTTGATGCTCATAGCATTATCACATTTCCAAAGGCTCTAAATTTTAGAAAAATGTTCTAATAGAATATGTCTATCAATATAAAGTAAAGGTATTGTTAGGTTTTTTTAAAAAATACGACCTACAACAGTCTCTGCTACAGCATGGCTGACTCTGTAGAAACTTCTGTGAAACCATAATAATTATATCAATAATCGAGTTGTCCTTATGATAATATTTTCTTCCAATATCCGACTCTACTATCCATAAAAGTTATGTTAGAAAATTCATAATTGAGCGCATTGTAATTTTTTAAAAAGAAATTCACTTCACACACAAAGATGTAGCCATTCAATCCATGAAAATAATGCAAGTCAGTATGCGTATGTTATGGCTAACTGTTTAAATGTCTATTCCTTCCACGTTTATCGGAAGAAATACTTTTTTTATACTAGTATTTTAGTTGAAAATAAGATCATAAATCATCTATACAAAACAAGCGCCCCTTATGGATTTGAACGAAAATCATAGATTCGACTATTTTCATGAAAAATAAATCTAAGTACGGAATAATGCAGGAAGATTATCTATTTTCTTGGTTTAGAAAGTGATGTAGTTAAGATTTATAACTTAGGAATAAATAAATTATTATTAATCTTTTCGACCTATTTCTCTTGCATATTTAATTTCTTTGATAGTAAGAACTAATCTTTTTATTTTACAAAGTAAAAAAAAAGCTAAAGATCGGCGTTGTCAGTCAGGTATAAGAACTGATTTAACATGATGGTTTTTGTACAAACGTTCACATACAATTGTATGCTTTTTAACCGATTGTGTCGGAAAAAATGACGATTTATAGATTAGATATTTAGACGAAGAGCTAACCTTCTCAATAAAGTATTGATTATTGCCCTGCTAGCTAGACAACACTTTTTATGTTAGTCAAAAAAAAATTTTTTTTTTCGGACGCTATTACAGATTTCATCGTTAACTAACAAACATTAAGACCAAAAAATTAGCGTGCAAGATGAAATGTATATTCTCAAACGTTTGAGAAACCTGAACAAACCTGAGGGGGGCGCGTCAAACCTGAAACCGATTGCAAGGAGCACTAACCTTAGTACATGTAATCAAACCTGAGCTACCCTGAAAGATTATGATGAAACCCGACTCTCTACATGCAATCAAAACCTGAGCTACCCTGAAAGATTATGATGAAACCCGACTCTCTGCATCGTAACCATTGGAGTGGAAAAAAAAATTTTTCAACTCTTCATACGACGAAAAAACATCCGTTAATTAATATTGCTTGTTTTCTAAACCATACTAATAAGCCCTTTTTAATATACCAACCTGAAAGATAAGAATACGGGGTTTTCTGTGTGAATTTAACTCTAGAAGGAACAAAATTGCAGAGAAATTTGAGGATTTTTCAAGAAAGTCCTCTCTCAAGTACTTACAACGTAGTGGTGCATTATCCTACAAAAATATAAAAAAAAAAAGATCATCTCAGTATCGCGTTTGAACTCTATACGAAATCTGCAAGCCTTGCTACTTTGGTTATAACGAAACGATTTTGTGAATATTTCATAGTAATTTTAGAAAAGATTGATTTATTCTAAATATCATTGCGTATATGTCTTATATTCATTTTTAGTTATAAGTAACATTTTTCCATCGAAAATCAGTCTATTTCAGTTGAAAAAAAAGTTATTTATTAAGTTTTCGTTTAATTTTCATCGGTAATCGCTATGTTTTATGAAAACCATAAAAACAGATAATGCTGGTAACAGGTGCTTTAAGATTATAATAATGTAATGGATGGGACAATGAGACAATTATTGACAAGAAAAGTACGATGCGTTTCTGAATAGAGGTACTTTTGGGTTATGTCGCTAGAACACGATATGTTTCCATGAAATATTGGAGGTATAGAATTTTTATTTACTATAATACTATCTTAAAATTCTTCTTGGAGAAAATATTTAAATTTGAATGTATCTGACCCTCTACAGAATATAACCTTTTGACTTTTTTAAGATGACATAAACCATGGGAAAATTATTTTATTCTCATTTTGACAACCGAATTATACCTTGAAATAAGATGGTATTAAATAGAAAGTCACGCTAAAAATGCATCCAGCATTTTTTTTTTTGTATTTTTATAAATTTTGTCCGACACATCACAAATTTTGCCTGACCCAGGAAGGAAATATGAAATTTTAACTAAGTAGCTCATAGTGTAGGATTTTTGATTGCTTACATAAATTTTAACTGTCTCTCTTATAGAACTAGAAACGTATTCCCCTAACGATTCAGTACAGACAAAAAGAGCGAAATAATAATTTTATTTAACCTGCTAAACAATAGGAAAGCAAGCTAAATAGACAAGATGATGGGTTTTTGTTAGGAAACACAATGATTTTTTAGTGTCAAGGATGTTTTAGGCTCCGATATCATTAATATTTTCTGAATACTAAGGCTATATTACTTTCAAAAGCAGACTCGTTTGAGACGATTGGCGAATAAAGATGAATTGATCGTAAATAAAAATATAAGATCTATGTGCTAAGACTGTGAAATTATCGAAAAGTGGGGGTGTGCTTTTGAAATCGAACTTAAGAGCGATAAAAATATGAAAATATACTTGTTTGATTTGAGTCTTCAGACAATGAAGTTCGTTGTAGTCGATATTCAAGGATTTAACATACCTGAATTTTGCGCGAAAGAATTGGCTATTTATGATGGGAATAGTATGAAAAGTTACTTTTTTAAACCAGTTAAACCATTCGACACCTTAAGTAAGGCTTGCAAGAAACAAGTCAAATATCTATTTGGAAATCATCATGGTATCCTTTATAATTATGGTGATACCGATTACAAGGAACTACATAATATCATATCCAACAATCTGATAGACGCAGACATTATTTACGTTAAAGGATGTGTTAAAGAGGAATTTTTAGTTAAAACATTTTCGGAATTAAACTGCAGGACGCCATATATTATAAACTTAGAAGACAGCATTGGTGTACCAAAATTAGAGAAGGGAGAGAGAGTTGATGGTTGTAAATATCACATTTTAGATATTCATGTTTGTAGTATTAGAAATGCCAAAGTGTTGTATCGATATATTTATAGTCTTTTACCTTAATAAATATTAAAATTTTTCAACAAGCCAACTTTATTTATTCCCCACGTAGCTCAAACGGTTTTGTTTACTTTTCAACGAATGGAACTGTGACAACGCAACATGTTCACTATTGGAGTGATGTTAATCCTATGTTCAGAATCCTAACCCGATGTCAATATTTAAAAAAAGTGAATGTTTGGTACGCTGAAGAAACGTGTAAAGCTTTACGAAGACCGAAAATCTTTGGTTAAGTTACTGGGATACCCTACATCTTATAATATTTTTGAATTTTGCATAAAGTAGTCATTATTTTTTAATAAGCGTATTATAAGTCTAAACCTAATAATTTCCGAGATATCAATTTTTGAAAACCACTAACATTTGTATATAAACGCTAATGGTACAAATAAGATTCAGATAAATAACTTCTTGCCTGCCTGATAACACCGACATTTAGTTAATTATACAACATTTTTAAAATAATTATTGTTCTTTGATCAAACCAATATTCCACTATCACTTTGTAAACCGACAAAAATAGGCAAATTTTTCAATTTCGTATCGGGATTTTTGATGAAAATAGCCCAACATTTTCGAGTAAACCTACCTAGAAATATAGAAGATATTTATTGCAAAATTAGTAGTTTACATGCTTGGTAAAGTGAATTAATCTACCACTGTAATCGTTTCATTTTTAGCTAAATAGAGGTATTCTTTTTTAATCGTGAAAAAATAGACGAAATCTCTAATTTTATTTCATACCTAACGAATTCAACAATCAATAATGCGATCTCATTTTCGACTAAGATCAGCTGTTACTTTAGACAGAATATTCCTAATAACATAATATATTTAGTTATACAGCTTTTTAAAATAATTATTGTTCTGTAACCGTAAATTATTTAATTATTTTCGTGTGATAAAGAGCTACTTTAAATTTTGTTTCTTAATCTTGTTCTATTGCGTATTAATCGTGTTAGCATCACAAATTACGGTCTGTGAAGCTGGTTTATAGGATCATTTAGTTCGATGGGGGGCATATTTTATGATATCCCATATTTCGTCAATTATTTGGCAGGTAGGTTTGATGCTTCAATACGGAACTCCTCAAGATGACATCAAATATTTCTAAACAAGAAGCGTCCAAGTCTATGGAATCCCATGTAAAAATAGCTGGTATGTCTGTTGCCTTCCGTAGACATTAATGACATCTCGCATGTATGCTGAAGTGTATCGTTAATAGAAATCTTGAATATTCTAGTACCTACCTATATCTTGCGTCATTATGTCAATGCTTACATTGATGTCGCCAGGTATCTTAAAATGATAGGTACATAATGTGCAAGCATTTGTGTAGAAAGCTATGTTTTTTACAAAATTTTCTCTAGGCAACCAAATTGTAATAGGGTTTTCGTAGTTCCAGTATATGTCTGGCTGCTTTAGCCTAAATAAATTGAAGTGTATTTGTAAGCAAATTAATCCTTAAAATTTATTATATCGTCTGATATAGACACTGTTTCAACTACGCGTTTTGGTAAAAAATAATTGGAAAGTAAAATTACTAAAGCACTAACAATAAATGGGGCGTGGATAAACTGGTAGATCTAAGCTCCAAAAATATACGCCTCTTATGATAAATGTTAAAAAATTGTACCGTTGCCAACGTCAAATTAAAAATCAGGATTTGGCAAACAGGACTCAACCCTCTCATTAATGCTTGATCTTCGGTATACCGAGTTTTATAAGTATTTTTAACACTCATCTGGAAATAAATGGATGCAAAAACCTCCTTTTTCCATTTTTTCAAGCCATTAAACAACAAAATTGTCATTTTTTGAAGAAACCTTGCATACATAGGTATTAGCGAGCGAATTTCGACTATTGTAGATATTTAATATTAGAAAATCAATATAGAGGTAAATCGAAAAGTGTATTTTTACGACGGCTTAAGAGGTAGTTTATGGTGATGTACATATTAGAGTTCATTTTAAAATGAACGATAATCTCCTAAACACAGACTTTTGACAATAGAACGAAATAAAAATATAGTTTGATGTGATAAGGCTATGCAGCTGCTCTTTATGGAATTTCATGTGAGCCTAGACTTTATGGATTTTTGTTATTTTTTTTTTATCAGTAAAGTCATCCTATAGATATTGTTTGTTAATCCATTAAAATAGACAAAATCTTTGAATTTGTATATGATTATCCGCTGAAATACCCTTAATCTGCAGGGTACCTAACTCTACGGAGATATTTATTGCAAAGGGCGGCTTTTTCAGTTTTGAAAGTATTCAACATTTGCGAAATTCATCTAAATATATACTACGCTATACTTTAATCAAACTCACAATAGAGGGAAAGCGACAGACGAGTTTTAAACTAATGTGGCTTAAAGGATAATTTGTGTTGTAAATATTAGAGTTCATTTTAAAAGAAACTATAATCTCGTGACCGACAAAAAAAAGTATCCATTTCGATACATCATTTCCCTATTTTAACGTTAAAATAGTAAATTATGTTATAAGCTCGAAAAATGTAGTATTTCAGACGTAATGCGGTCGCTAACCTAAATAGCCCGAAAAACATTTTTCGTCCATATGTCATAAGTTATTTTTTATTCGATCTTGTTTTTAATGCGATTGAGAGTTGTAAAATAATGTAGAAATGAAGTGAACCTATACATTTCATCTTGCACGCTAATTTTTTGGTCTTAATGTTTGTTAGTTAACGATGAAATCTGTAATAGCGTCCGAAAAAAAAAATTTTTTTTTGACTAACATAAAAAGTGTTGTCTAGCTAGCAGGGCAATAATCAATACTTTATTGAGAAGGTTAGCTCTTCGTCTAAATATCTAATCTATAAATCGTCATTTTTTCCGACACAATCGGTTAAAAAGCATACAATTGTATGTGAACGTTTGTACAAAAACCATCATGTTAAATCAGTTCTTATACCTGACTGACAACGCCGATCTTTAGCTTTTTTTTTACTTTGTAAAATAAAAAGATTAGTTCTTACTATCAAAGAAATTAAATATGCAAGAGAAATAGGTCGAAAAGATTAATAATAATTTATTTATTCCTAAGTTATAAATCTTAACTACATCACTTTCTAAACCAAGAAAATAGATAATCTTCCTGCATTATTCCGTACTTAGATTTATTTTTCATGAAAATAGTCGAATCTATGATTTTCGTTCAAATCCATAAGGGGCGCTTGTTTTGTATAGATGATTTATGATCTTATTTTCAACTAAAATACTAGTATAAAAAAAGTATTTCTTCCGATAAACGTGGAAGGAATAGACATTTAAACAGTTAGCCATAACATACGCATACTGACTTGCATTATTTTCATGGATTGAATGGCTACATCTTTGTGTGTGAAGTGAATTTCTTTTTAAAAAATTACAATGCGCTCAATTATGAATTTTCTAACATAACTTTTATGGATAGTGGAGTCGGATATTGGAAGAAAATATTATCATAAGGACAACTCGATTATTGATATAATTATTATGGTTTCACAGAAGTTTCTACAGAGTCAGCCATGCTGTAGCAGAGACTGTTGTAGGTCGTATTTTTTAAAAAAACCTAACAATACCTTTACTTTATATTGATAGACATATTCTATTAGAACATTTTTCTAAAATTTAGAGCCTTTGGAAATGTGATAATGCTATGAGCATCAAATATATTCAAAATATCAAAAATCCTTTGATAGTTAGTTATTGCGGTATATTTTAATAGAGGCATAATTTATACTGTACTCCTAAATTTACGGCATATCACTTTGTTTATGTTATTATATTCACAGAGACTATTAATCTAACCAACTTTTATTTACGAAAAATTAAAAAATGAAATACTCTATTTTATTGCCGATTGTTCGCAAAGACACTTGGAGTTGTTATTTTACTTTTTCTACCTCTTTTTCCCCGGCTGCGGAGAAATATGTTAGGGGAAGTTTGGGTATCCTCAGACGGTTATATGCAATGATTCAAGCTTCTAAAAAAGTACTAAGGCAAGTAATTATCAATTTGAATTTATGTATGTCGAAGGTAATGTGTTACTCATAAATATACATGATGAAAACATTTATTGTTCGATTGCATCTAATTTTTAAGAGTCTAGAAATAAGCAAATAATGTTCTTTAACGTTTCTTTATAAACATCTCGAGTTACCTGTCCTTCCCCTGCATCATAGAAGGGTATTTGCCGACAAAGTTTGACCATTTTTTATGATTCGAGAGTTGGGTATTCTCTACAGATGTAAACTGAAGTCATTCGAGTAGTCCGAACTTGTTAGATTTTAGCTTATATTCTTATTATGTGATTTTAAAATTATGTATGCGTTTGTTTAATTCATTGTAAAGGATTTGTTATTATGCTAATTTCAAAAGTTAAATGTTGGTGAGAATATTGAATTTTTTTATTAAAATATCTAAAGTAAATATCTAATTGATTTTTTTTTAGCGCTAATTGGGATTTTAATTAACTACCTCAGAGTCGGTATACACTATATTTTGCAGCGCAATTGCTTTCACACCCAGTAATGTATTATGATTTTTTTGGATGGTCGTTATATTGTGAGTTTCTTAAGTTAGCCAGATTAATAATAAATTAAAAAACCAACGTGATTTGTTTATTGTTGCCTACGCCTGATATTCATAAT
The DNA here is from genome assembly GCA_963920685.1 of Polydrusus tereticollis. NCBI lineage: Eukaryota > Metazoa > Arthropoda > Insecta > Coleoptera > Curculionidae > Polydrusus > Polydrusus tereticollis. The sequence continues at coordinate 144,717,377 of OY987328.1, forward strand.
TTTATTGGGGGTTCTACCTGATGACAAATACAGCTTATGATACCTATCTAGTGGGTATTTTCAGTTTAAGGACCGAATAATATAGAGTTATTGTGCATACATCATCGCAAACAAAAGGTGGCTTTTTATATTATTTCGTATTTACAATCCATTTAACTACAATTTTACACTGTGAATTAATTTTTTTTACTTTTTTCCTGAAATTGTAGCCTATTTACTTATATTATGATATTATCCGAAATTTTTATAAAAGCATTATGAGGGCTTTTACCTGATGGCGAACACAAGTTGTATAGTACCTATACCTGCTTGGTATTTTATATGTATTTAAGTTTTATTTATTGTCTACTCTGTTCTCATTACAAGATAGTCCTATAATTTATCCATTTCCAGTACAAAGAAATCGCTAGTTAATGGTTCTAGATGGTAATTATTTTATTGTATTTTATATAAGTGGTGCAAAAATTGAAAACAATTATTAGATATGCTACTGAATTTTAATGAGGGTCCTTCGGAATAATAAATAAAGGTTTATGTCCCTTTCTTTTTAAATCGAGTCGGCAGAGGGTTTGAGAGGATCATTTAGGTATAAATAATTATTGTGGTGACAAATGTACCGCTTTATTATACTTATCTTGTTAGACCATATAAATTAGGGATTTATTTCGCTTTACTACCCGCCAGCGGCGTTTCACTAAGTTAGAAAATATAAATAATGTTTTTTACTATACCGCTTTAACAGCGGCGTTTCAACTAAGGGAAAATAATAAAAAGTCTGGTTTAAGGATGGCTCAGGTCGGATCGTAAAAAGTTGGGTTTAAGGATGGCTTATAAAAATTGGGATTTAATTATCCCGCTTTAGCAGCGGCGTTTCAACTAAGGGGAAATAATAAAAAGTCTGGTTTAAGGATGGCTCAGGTCGCATCGTAAAAAGTTGGGTTTAAGGATGGCTTATAAAAATTGGGATTTAATTATCCCGCTTTAGCAGCGGCGTTTCACTAAGGTTAAATCATAAAAAGTCGGGTTTTATCTCGGGTCAGTTCATAAATATTCAGGTTCAAATTAGGGTTAGATGAGAAGCCGCCTCGCCAAAGCATCCGGGTTAGGTCGTAAAAAGTCGGGTTTTATCTCGGGTCAGTTCATAAATATTAAGGTTCAAGTTAGGGTTAGATAAGAAGCCGCCTCATGAAAGCATCCGGGTTAGGTCGTAAAAAGTCGGGTTTTATCTCGGGTCAGTTCATAAATATTCAGGTTCAAGTTAGGGTTAGATAAGAAGCCGCCTCATGAAAGCATCCGGGTTAGGTCGTAAAAAGTCGGGTTTTATCTCGGGTCAGTTCATAAATATTCAGGTTCAAGTTAGGGTTAGATAAGAAGCCGCCTCATGAAAGCACTTGGGTTAGATCGTAAAAAGTCGGGTTTAATTTCGGGTTATTTTGTAAACAGCACCACCGAACCACCCGGGTTAGGTCATAAAATGCACCACCTGCACCACCTGGGTTAGATCATAAAACGCACCACCAGCACCACTTGGGTTAGATCGTAAAACGCACCACCTGCACCACCTGGGTTAGATCGTAAATTGCACCACCAGCACCACCTGGCCCAGAACTCTTAGTATCTCTCTACTACTGAGAACTTTGTTTTAATTGAAGGGGTAACATCTGCTTGATGATGAAATTAGATAAACAGCTGCTCATCTGACCATCCGCGGCTATCAGCCTTTTAATACGGTAACTTTACGTGTTTGATAATAATTAATAGGGGGTTACTACATCAACATCTAATCTAAGCTTGAAGAAGCAGTCTCTGCGTAAAATAGAGTCGATATAATCAAATAAAACACAGTCGGTTCTCATTCGCAAATGTATTATTAGTTCAGGTTAGTTTCATGTTTCGGGCATTGTGATGTCCATCATCAGGGAGATACTACAATAAAGTATGCTTTTTTCTTTAAATACAACAAAAAAATAAAGAAAAGTGATTTGGGCTTACCAGAACCGATCAGAGCCGCGGTGTCCAAAAATACGTATACTTTTTCCAAAGTCAGTTTGATGAATAAAAATCACAATTAAAAAGCTTCGACGGGGCTTCAAAGGGACCGGCATCATAATCGGCGTTGTCAGATCTTTTTTTTTAAATTCTTTAAGATTTTGTTATTGAAAGTGTTCTTTTATATCAGTATTTAATTAATAGTCCGTAACTCTCTTTGAAAGGTAGTTTGCAAATGTAAGAACTTACCAAGAAATTTTTAATGTCAAAGAAAGAAGGAACACACCGTTCATGAATATTATAATAATTTCTTTAGTACTTCGGAAATATTATTTCTACAAAAATAATTTAAATCAAACTAAAAAGGAATTTTTTTTTAAATCGACCGGAAAGCAACCACTTTCTACTCAATTTTTTAACCGGAAAATGTCATTTTATCGGTCTAGACCAGAAAGTCATAAAAGAGGGACCGGTAAAGTACTTTACCGGTCCCTCTTTTTACTTTACCGGGCCCTTTTTTTACATTCCGATCAATATTTGAGAAAACGAACCAAACCCATAATAAGTAGGCTTTGACTTGATTGTTTCTTTCATGGCGTTTCATGGCAACGAACTGTCAAATTTGATACTGCTTATTAAAAGTTGTGTTTAAAAGTTAAAAGTTAGATTATATTATGGAAATGAATGTGGATGAAGGTGAAATTCCTCTTGAAATAACTGAAGCGGCTGCTAGAGCTACTCACGATTTGTTGCCGCATAAGTCCAGGGACAAGTATGAAAAAACGTTTGCCGTTTTCAAATGTTGGTGTAAAGAAAAAAATGTCAGAAATATTTCTGAGGATGTTTTGTTAGCCTATTTTGCTGAAAAATCCGAAAAATTAAAATCATCTACATTGTGGAGTGTGTACTCGATGATTAAAATTTTCCATCAAGTCTACAATTTAATAACGTACAAAATTGTACTTTTAACATAACAGTTCAAAAATAGATATTATTAATTATTACAATAATTCTAATTTTAATTATTTATTAAGTACCTATTATTAAATAATATTTATTATAACTATTATAAATAAAAAAAAATCCTGACTATAGAGTTTTCAATCTGTTTAAAACTATATTAATGTAGTAAGCCATTATCTAAATTTTCTTGTACGCCACTGGTCTTGCGTCGATTTAAAAAAAAAATATTGTACGTTACACAACCGGAAAGTACGTTTACAGGACTCGCAGGCTTCCAGGACTCGCCTGGCGGCTCGCCCTGGAAATTGCCTGCTTCGTCCTGTAAAATAGTACTTTCCGGTCTTGTAACGTAATATACTATTTTCGGCAACCGTCCGGGAAGTACCCACTTCCCAGACGCTTTTTCTTTGAGACATTAGCATTTCTCCGGCCTAGTCCGGGAAGAATCACATCGTTGTTGTCATTGTGAATATGAAAATCTTGGTAGGTATGATTTTGATAAATGAAGTTGAACATTACCATAGCAACGAAATAACGACTGACAGCTATCTGAAATGAAATTAGTTGACATTTTAATTTTCGAAAGTTTGCATGGTTTTTGGTCGCAATTGTCGCAATAAACTATGGAAAGCAACAGCGATAGTGAGTTTGAAAATGTGCCTTACGAAATTTCCGATGCAGCAGCTGCTGCTACAGCACAATTATTGCCTGAAAAATCAAAGTCCTGGTACGAAAACGTTTATGATTTGTTCACGAGATGGATGGATATGAAGAAATGCAAAACTATTACAGAGGATGTAATTTTAGCTTACTAGGCGCAAAAATCTGAAACTGTTAAATCCTCTACCCTGTGGAGCATGTACTCTATGTTGAAAAGTACGATTTTAGTAAAGAAAAATGTAAACATAGCCAATCCCAAAGGTAATCGGATTTTCGAACATCTGCTAAAGCCGAATGCTTTGTTTTACTAGTTGAAATATAATTTTTTAAACTTATTTTTTGAATTTTGTTTAAAGTAATTTTTCACACCTTGTATTATATTTGCCATCATACTATGTTACATGAAATATGTGTAGAATTTTCCGTAAAACACAAAAATGTTAAACAAATTGTAGTGTTTCATTTGAAAAAACGAAGAAGTCGTGCCCCCAGCTTTTGTGGGACAACCTGTATAGAAACAAACATTTTTGATATGTGTAAAAAATAAAAATAAAATCGACGTGTCCGAGCGTTTTTATGGCAATGCATTGATTAAGGAGATACTTGCAAAATTCCATTCTTTTGAGACTATTTAATCATATTAAAAATGTTCAACAATCCCCATTTTAATTATTTAATAGAAGCAGTTTAATGCTTTTTTATGTCATCAAATTAAGCTTGGAGCAACTATACAATAAATTTGTAATAATGACAGATTTATCATTGAAACCCGACCTTGTTAAAAAAGGTGATTTAGAAAAAATAGTTTTATTGTTTACCAATTCATTTTTATTAAATATTTTATATCAGAAACCAATAGATCACAGAGGCGTCTTTTGACAGAAGGTGGACTTTGTCGATTTGAAATAAAAATGTAATAATATTAAATAATAATAATATAATGTATAGTATATTACTAAGCCTTTAATATATTACAATTTAAATATTAAAAAAGTTTCCTATATGTTGAATATTTTTTTTGGCAGACTGCATATTAAGGCTCTACAGATCAATGGCCAGGTTCTGAAGTAGCTGTAACAGCAACATGTATTACAACTAAATATTGGTGAAGAGTCTATTTAAAAATATTAATAAATCTTCAGCCTTTCATTTTATTTACCATAAAACAACAATGAGACCTAACGAAGCATTTGAAAGTATATTGGGAAAGTATTTTTGCCCAGAACATATAAATATGAAAATCCTCGTACTGCTCTTAAAAGAAACATTCCATCCCGAAAATAAATCAAATTCACACAGAATACTTCAGAATCGTGACATAATCTGTATCAGAGATTTATATGTCATAAATAAAGAGCATCCTTTGAAATTTTTGCCATATTTCACGACACAAAATGATCCCCTGATCCCATAGAAACGATGGGGCATGATATACGACTATAAAATAAATGTACCCACATCCGAGTTCTTAAAAATAAATAAAATAATAGTTAGGAATCTTTGATTTTATATTTTACCAAGTTTATATCGAAAAAAAAAAACTCTGTACGTCCATGCAAAAATACAGGGTGTCCCATAGGCAACTGGAAATACTAGACATAAAACTAGACTGAATAAGCCTTTTCGAAATTATACTCGTTATAGAATAAAATATAAATAAAAAATGTATGTATCGAATTGAAAGTTGCCATTATTATGTTTTCCTACAAGCGTGCGCGATATACCGTTTTCCCGCACTCGTTTTGGTTCTGAAAGACCCATTTTCCCGCACGGTGCGGGAAAATTTTTCCGGCACGGTGCGGGAAAATTTTTCCCGCACGGAAAATTAAATTTTTAGAAATACTTTGTGGTAGTTTTTCTAACGCTTGTAGAAACAATTTTGATTCTAACTCATGCGGAAAGACACTTTAATAAATAAAATATAAATTTTTATTGAAAGTAAATGAGGTATATTACAGAAACACTAATTTTTGCCGTTTATTTTAAACATTTTTAAAAAAGCTGATTTAAAACGGTTTATTTCAAAAACCCCGTACATAGATGTTAACATGGTAACCACGACACACACATAAAATTTAATTGTCAAAGTGACACCTTACAACATTTCACCGGAGCGTGGCTTTGATTTATAATTTCGTTCAGATTCTGATACAGATGTCTTCCATAGATAATTTCTCGGACGATGAGCTTCCAGAAGATATTCTAGAAGCTGCAAGTGTCGCAAATTTGGATTTGCTACCAAAAAAGTCAATAGTCAGGTATGAAAAACAATACGATAATTTTGTTACTTGGTGTGAAGCGAAAAATGTAAAAGCACCAAGAGAAGAAGTACTTTTGGCATATTTCTTGGAAATGTCTAAACTTTGGAAGCCAAATACTTTATGGTCTCGATATTCCATGTTGAAAAGTGTACTTAAGGTTAAGAAAGATTTAGATATCAGTAAATACTATAAAGTTACTGCGTACATCAAGAGACAAAATGTAGGTTTTCGAGCAAAAAAAGCAAAAGTTTTTACACAAGAAGAGATTGCGAAATTTATGAAAGAAGCACCTGATGAAATTTTCCTTCTAATTACGACAAAGGAGACGTTATAATTGTCACAATAAACGACTCCAAAAACCATTCTGCTAGATCCTTTGTAATAACTAAGGCAGTCAATAATGAAATTTTTCTAAATCTATACAGAAAATATGCAAACTTACGTCCACAGCAAACTCCACACCGCCGATTCTTTTTGAACTACAAACATGGAAAATGCAGTACCCAATGTGTTGGAATTAATACCATAGGAAAAATGCCCTCCAACATTGCAGCTTATATAGGACTCAAAAATCCAGAATTATACACAGGCCACAGTTTTAGACGTTCCTCGGCCACTCTACTTGCTAATTCTGGCGAAGAAATAACAAACATTAAACGTTTAGGAGGATGGAAATCCACGTCTGTTGCCGAAGGCTACCTGGAGGAATCCATCACACACAAAAAAAACATGTCTAACAAAATTCTCAATCTCAATAGTCCATCAAGTTTGAGCTATAATTTAGAAGCAAAAACTCCACAGTTTCCCAGCAGCGCTAACAACAGCTCGATACCTCTTTCTTTGCAACCATCCGCTCATCAGGATCAGTTGGCTTCAATGGCTTCATCCGCAATCAATTTGCATAATGCATCAAATTGAACTTTTAATGTAAATATTAGTTATAATTAGAAATTAAATCTGTGTTTGTTTTTCAGTAAAATTAAATTTTTAGAAATATTTTGTTGTAGTTTTTCCAACGCCTGTAGGAAAAATTTTGATCCTAACTTGTGCGGAAAGACACTTTCCCGCACTCGACTGCTTACCCGAACTCCGCTTCGCGTCGTTCGGGTAACGGCAGTCGCGTGCGGGAAAGTGGCTCTTTCCGCACTTGTTAGGATAATAACTATTTTATGATGAGAAATAAGAATTTGTGACCATTCGGAAGTTTTACGCTAGATGGCGCTAGTTACATCACAGTGAGTTTAATAAATCTATGATTTTTTTCATATTATCCTGTATATACAGGGTGTTACTTAAGTACGTCGCCAAACTTTAAGGCGTGATTTCTTGAGTGAAGATGAAAGGTTTGTATAAACATAGGTTCGGTAATGCTTCGTTTTCAAGATACAGGGTGTCAAACTTATTAAAACAAATCGTTTTTTGTAAATATCTTAATAATCCTTTAGCCGATTTTGTTGAAGTTTGGCAGTGTTATTTAGGGTAATAAGGGGCTAATTTTTTTTTCTCTGTTTTTTTAATTTCTAGCATTACCACTGTGCACGTCACTGGGAAAAGGCCACGTACTTCAATAACATCCAGTATAGTAGTAATACGTCTCAACATAATAATTTTAAGAAAGAGTTATTTCTTATTACAGGTATAAGTTGTGGTGTTGTGGTATGGGTTGTTCGCTTGTGGCATATGTGGCTGGTGGTGAGCTGGTGAGTGAAGATGTTTTGTTTGGTATTTTAATAATACCTATTATGTTTCTTTCATGTGAAAAGATAACTTAACACTCTTCAGAGCTTTTTTGCAAAAGTAAGAGAAAAGGGTTCAAAGTTTTGTTCAAAGATATTGATATTTGATTAATATTTATTTTAAAAATCTATTCAAGTCGACCAAGTTTACCAGCAGGTGTTTTGACAGTGAGATTACAGCATAATATAGTTGAAACTGATAATTGATTATTGATTAGTTAGTATAGAAACTAACAATTTCCCCAGATTCACACATAGAGTCGTATTAGCCCACGCTTGTCTGGCTTGACATATTTTTTTTACACCTAATAGAAGTTACGTCCATTTCATGTAATTTATCTTCTCATTCATGATCTTAGAGAGAGCATTAAATTAATAATATTTAAAGGCAACGCAAAGTCTGCCACTGAGATTTATATTGTGTGACTATTTTTGTATTTGTTTAGAAAAAAAAAAGTTTTTTTAAATAAATGTGACTAAAATCTTAATTAAGAAGAAATTACCGATATTTTTTATTCGATGATTTTCAACATCGATGCTTTTTTATGTGCCCATCTCTACACATAACCATACATGAATGATAACTTTAAGATTTAGTTTGACAAGTGAATAATTTTAAAATTTCGTATTTATTTCGTATTAGTCGTTCGTAAGCAGTGCAGGAGAATAGTTTTGTGTTCATCATGCCCATATTAATTTCTAAAAGAGCTGCTAATATTATTGTATTGAAATAAGATTGCTTTAAACATTTTGACAGATACATGGCGTCTCGTCTAAGATCTTTATCTCAGATCAATCAAATCAGACAATTTCCACAATATCCTCCAGGACGCAGTCGCAGTACTCAAATAACAGCAGCAGTTTTGAAACTACTCAATGTGGACCTCTAATGGTTGAGAATATTTAAAACTAGACCGAAAAGGCATTTTATCAGGAAATACGCAGGATGATTTCATGTCTGAGTTGTCTTCGGCAATGGTCAATTATTAAAAATATGCTTTTTGGTATTTGATTTGGGAAATTGTATTGTTTTCAAATTATTACTATATTTTATTGCCCTCTTGTTTAAAAAATGTACAGCTAAGGATATAGAACATGAATCACCCGGGAGAAAACCGTATTTGATTAAATACATATTTTTTTAACTAACTTTGATAAATTCTTTTAGACCATCAGATAACTGCATCCATAACTTCTATGAATTTATTTATTGATGATTCGAAAACCCTAAATAAATATTTCAAGGTTTTAAAGGAGTCTCCAGTCGCTAAATATCTAAGTGATATTTCCAGTTTCAGTTTGGCCAACAGAGCTTTCCTCATATTAGTGTCATTTGTTTGAAATTTGGTGCGTACGAGTAAATTTTTGAAATCCTCGAGATACTTGGATATTTCTTTAATTAAATTAGTATTACTTCTTTGTAGAATCCACTTTCGTTAATCGTCTGGTGTTTTTTTGCCGAAGGATTTTTTGAAATGCTACCTGCTACCACTCTACACATAACTTGACATGCCTCTGCTACCATGCCCTGCATTTTTGCGACTAGATAACTATTGAATATGCTGTGTATACCTTTTTCACGAAAGTAAAATGACTTTTGTAGTGAAATTACTACACTCGTGATACCATGAGGGTGGGTTACGTTCGTCATTCACGACCCATGTCAACGCAGCTTTACAGTCAAGTTTACTTCATCTTATAATATATTTAACCAAACTAAAATGTTATTAGAAAATTATATTCAAAATTATTATAAAGTGACATACCGGGCGATGACATGGATTAGTTAAACATAGGAAATACCATGCAAATTTTGGGGTGGCTAAATATTGGCTCCCCCGTACATTTTAGAGAAAAATTGTATTACAATTTTTTGAAGACGCCGATATGATAAACCCATGTGCCAATGAGTAAATTTTAATAGGCCAATCCTAACTTATTCAATTAAATGTCATGGCAAAATCACGAAATTTTCTGTAGTAATATATTAAGGGATAGGGAAATTATCGAAAATCATTCCGAAGATTTTTTGCCGTTGAAATCGCTCGAGGGCTTGCCCGAGAGCGATTTCCTAATGGCAAAAAATCTGAGAATGATTTTCTGATTATTTCCCAATCCCGAAATGTATTTTGAAGATTATTTACCAAATAAAAAACTAACGATTTCTGACGGGTGAGATTTTCACTTTTGACAAGGGTGATTTTCACCGGAGAGCGGGAGATTATCGCTGGATTTCTGACGGGTGAGATTTTCACTTTTGACAAGGGTGATTTTCACCGGAGAGCGGGAGATTATCGCTGAATAATCAGGTGAAAATCAACCCGCTTTTATAATGGATGAGGTAATAGATATTTACGATATAAGTGTTGTAAAGATTCATATTACAACACGAGATGTTAAAGTTGTTAAACGAGGCGTCAGCCGAGTTTAATCAAACATCGAGTGTAGTTATATGAATTTACAACAAGAATATTGTACAAAATTTTATCTACTTTCATCTATGAATAAAAATATTTGGCAAAAGGCATTTTTAAAAATAAAAATGCACCTGCTATTAAAAATCGTTTTGTAAGGGCATCTATTACAGCACTAGTGCTGTAATAGATGCCCTTACAAAACGATTTACAGAACTGTAAAATTCATATTACTAAATGAAAGTAGATAAATAATCATTAAAACCACATTTTCGTTTTACCAATTCGGCAATCACACATCCAATATAAAAGACACCATTATGTTTTTCTTACTAAGCCTTTAATTTAACATAACATGTCTAAGACTACAGATTTTCACAAAAATATTAATTAATTAAATGTTCAAGCAACCCTCCATTAATAGCTAAACAATATTCTAACCGACCATAAAATTCATTTCTAACACTGTGTTGAACTAAGAAATTCTGTCACATTCTAACGAAATACAGTTTTTTAGCTGGTCTAGATTTTCAAATTTTACATCTTTATAAATAAAACTTTTTAAGTGACCACCAAAGGATTAGATGCCGTGGGCCAATAATGTTTTCGTTAAAACTATTTTGCAAGTATTATCTAACCATAAGAGAATTATGGGCACGACAACCATCAATTTGTTTCCAGATCTCCTGATTTTCGCATACAACTTCTTCTAGTGGGGGTTCAATTCGATTTTGTTGTAAGTCCAAATAGGTTACTGCTATAAGGTTGCCTTCCATAAAAAATTGTCCAATGATGTGATGTCCTACAATTCCCGCCCAAACATTTATTTTTTGTGAATATTGCGCCCGAGTATGAACAAGACGATGTTCATTTTCTTGACTCCAATGCCGGCAATTTTGAACATTTGGTTCGTTGTTGAGGGTGAAACGGTAAAACAAATAACGCATAAGCGAGTGCTATATTTTAAGAAAATCAAAGGGATTGTTACGGATAATATTTTTAAACAATACTGTAAAATTTTAAAACAAGTAGTAAAAGAGGCCAAAAAAATATCAAACAGAGATTTTCTAAATAAATCGAAAAACAAGGTTACAGCTATCTGGCAACTAGTAAAAAAGATCACCAACAGCAATAATAAAAAAGGGGCCCTTGAAAACTTTTCACATAAATGTAGTGATCCTTTCACAACTGTTAATAGCTTGAACAAATATTTTATCAATGCTTGCCAAAATTTGAACTCAACGATTGAACAAGTATTTCCTTCCACTGATTGTTTGCAGTCCATTTACCTGAGACCAACAAGCCCACATGAGATATTCAAAATAATTAAAAGTCTAAAAAACAAAAAATCGGTTGGGGATGACAACCTGCCGGTCAGAATCATCAAGGAAATTGCAGATCATATCTCCGAGCCTCTGTCATACATAGTCAATCTTTGTTTTAAAACAGGCGTCTATCCGGATCTTTTAAAAAATGCCCTTGTAAAAGCAATATATAAAAAAGGCGAAGTTGACGAAGAAAAAAATTATAGGCCTATCTCTCTTCTTTCTAACATTGGTAAAATCTTTGAAAGATCAATTTATGATCGTTTGTCGGATTTTCTGGAAAAGCACTCACTAATATCTGATAGTCAGAATGGGTTCAGAAAGGGGAAATCTACTATAAGAGCGATTTACCAAGCTATTTCAAATGTTTTAGACTCTCTTAATAATAAGAAATTTACTGTGGCTATGTGTATGGACCTGTCAAAAGCTTTTGACAGCGTTAATCATAAGACTCTTTGTGCAAAGTTGGATAATTATGGTATAAGGGGAAACGGTCTTAGGTTGATCAAATCTTACTTGGCGAATCGCACACAACAGGTATGTGAGTATGACATTTATGGCAGACCCATTAAGTCTGATAGGATCAGCATTGCTCGGGGTGTCCCTCAGGGATCCATCTTGGGACCGCTGTTGTATATTTTATATACAAATGAGCTGTCAGATGTAACTGGCGAATATACAGTTCTGTATGCTGATGATACTACTCTAATTTTCGGTAACGATAGCCCTGAGGCGGTGCTGATCGACATTCAGAGAGCTTGTGGCGTGCTGGACAGGTACTTCTCTGCTCACGATCTCCTCTTAAATGTGTCAAAGACGCAGTGTATTGTTTTTGGCAATAGATCTGATAATGCATTTGCTTTCACTTATAATAATTCGGATATCCAAACTTCAGAGCACTTATCTTTTCTTGGACTTATAATAGACAAAAGATTGGATTGGAGAGCGCATGTCGAGCACGTGGCAGTGGCTACGTCTAGGTACTGTTATGCTTTAAGGGTTGTTGCTGAGAACGTTGGTGTTGATGCTGCGATTTCAGCATATCATGCCTTCATTCAATCTAGGATAAGGTATGGCCTCATTTTTTGGGGGAATTCAATAGAAATAGAGAGAGTTTTAAGACTTCAAAAAAAGTGCATTAGGTTTATCTTTAGAATGCAGAAACGCGAAAGTTGCAAGGGAATATTTAGTAGTAACAAAATTTTAACTCTAATTAGTATGTATATATTGGATTCTTTTATGTTTGTCCATAATAATAAAGACTTATTTCAAGATACAATTAATAACCACCAATATCTTACCCGACATAAGGCCAACCGTTTACCGGAAAAATGTAATTTTAGCTATATACAAAAAAATGTTTCTTACACTATTATAAAAATATAGAATAGTTTTCCAGAGAGCATACGTAACCTACCTCATGGCCAAGCCAAAACAATTATAACTAAATTTTTAATTAAAAAGGCATATTATAGTCTAAATGAATTTTATAGTGATTCTGATAGATCTGCTATTCTCTGAACGTTATCTTGGATTGTAAATTACATTTTTGCCTGACTTTCTTCTGTGTATTTTCTTCTCTTGTTAAATCTACAATCACTACTACCTGTGTGTATGTTAGGACGTATGTGTCAGTTAAATGTATTTATTTTTTTTATATATTCTTATAAATTTTAACAGTTATAATGTAACTTTTGTAATCATTGTACTGCGACAATTGTTTTACGCCTTTTGGCTTTTTCTTAGAAACAAATAAAACATTATCTATCTATCTATCTATTTCTCAAAAAATACCTATTATTTGCTCGTTTCATTACCTCAGAACAGAATACCCATTCTCTGTTCTTCATCACCTTTCCGTATCTCTTGATGTCTTTCATACTTGTAAGGAAAGTATTTATGTTTTTTAAAAGTGTGCAACACTGTGTTTTCCTACGGCTTGCCCAAGAATCCTAGTTCTAATAACTTTGATTTCCTCGACGTGCGGTAAAATATCAAAATCTCAATTACCCTTTCTTCAGCTCTATTGACATTTCGGGTTGAGCATTTACAGTTATTTATTATTACAGTGCCTTTGCCTTCAAATTTACTAATGATAATTAATGAAATGGAAGGGATAAGCTTATCAGGGAATTGAACTTAAAACATTTTAGACACTGCTCTTAAACGGTTTCCTGTATAATTCCACTTAATCATATTTACTTTTTCCTTAATGGTATAGCTATAATTATTTATATTAGCTATAATTAAAGCGCCTTTAAGAAAATGTTATCACTGACGCTCCTTTCGTTTTCCCAATGCCAAATAATAATTTGCTGGTGCTTGCTGTATTACCTAAACTATGAAAATTTCGTAATTTTGCCATCACATTTAATTGAATAAGTAAGGATTGGCTTATTAAAATTTGTTCAAACTTGGCACTTGTGTTTATTACATCAGCCTCTTCAAAAAAATAAAATACAATTTTTCTCTAAAATGTACAGAAAAGCCAATATCTGCTTTCCTCAAAATTTACATGGGATTTCCTATGTTCAACTAAGCCATGCATTACCCAGTGTATTTACAACTACCGTAAACTAAAAGAGAGGTTTCAATAAAAGCGAAGTTTTAAAATAATAACACCCTGTATATGGTTATTTATCATAAACAAATATACTTACTACCAAGCTAAGCCATCGATGCTTGTCCGTGTGTGTGTATTTAGTATCCAGTATATCAAAAACTAGTCGTACGATTATAAGAACTTTTGCTTTGAAGGTTTACTCAATTTTTTGGAAAATTTTACTGAAATTCATTTTCCTTAAGAAATGTGCGTGATCCTTGTCAACACTGGGCATAGCACAAGAGACAAAGACACACCACTGTGTGGCAGCAAATAATCGGTTGGCCTGGAATTCTTGCGAAGGCAGAATAATTGGACCATTTTTCATAAAAGGACAATCTTGAGCCCCCCTTCTTGAAAGTGAAACCCTCTATTTCAATTTATTACAAAAACTTACAATGGTCCGCATATAATAGACTTACCCGATAAAGATGTGGTCGGACTGTGCTCGATCGTCCCGATATGATGTATATCCGTTGCTGACTTCACTCTTCTAGGAGGCGCGTTTAACATGATAGAGCTGCCGACGAAAACCGAGTTTTGTCGAGGTCTCCTGATGATGGGCGACGGAAGGGCCGAGAGAGGGTCTGTTAAGGCGTTGACGTTGTACTTTGAGAATGACATGCGCTGCTGAAAAAAAAATTGTATTATATTTTGAAAGCGCCTTTTAATGTTGTGTTTAAAGTATTATCTACGTATACTAGGTGTATCGAATTATAATTATAGTCCGTCTTACGAGTCTATGGCTACGACGACTGAGAACACAGGGAGAAAAGCGTAAAATAGTCAGTTTTAGCAATAGGCGTGCGATGCCTCATTTCATATAATATTTTATAAATTATTAAAATCGTAAAAACATAAGAATAGAATAAAATGCCTCTAGATTTATATAATACGTTTCAAGTAGTGCGATTCGATTTTGACAGGCACAGCTACATACGTTTAAATATAATTATTAATTACAAATTAAATGATATGATTCTTATCTTTGCCCATGCCTGTAAAATTTCTAAAGATGTCATGATGACAAGCACCTTCGCACAAATTCAATATTATACAGAGTGTTTTAGAAGTACAATACGTAACTTAAGGGGGTGATTCCTTGTGATATTCTCCACGGGACGCCACTGGACTTAATAATTTTAATCTAGTTAGGGCTAATTAAGCACCTTATATTTATGAATAACGCTACCAAATTTCAATCAAATCGTGAAAAGAATATTTGAAAAAATTATAAAGAACCTATTTTTTTTTTAATTTTTAGCACCCTGTATATCAAGAACGAGGCAACTCAAGGTACATATTAATATAAACTTTTTCTCTTAGAATATTATGCAGCATCATCCCCTAAAGTTACGTACTGTGCTTCAGAAACGCCCTGTATACGATAAACCCAGTATCAAGCCACAGGTGATAATTTCTGGTTCGGGAATCCGCGCTCTATTAGACGCGGGTTGCCAAATTTACTAAAATACAGGATTAATTAATATTAAGTGTTATCTTCGCCGCTTTAATGATTATAATATGCAATGTACGGGGGAAAATAAACGGGATATATGTAACAGGGTCTATAGATTATACAGAGATATATACAGGGTGTTTCCTAACCTCTCGGAAAAAATGAAGGCGGTGAATCCTTACTTTATTTTAAGACGAAAATGTGGTATAAAAGTTTTTCGCATGTTGCTTCGTTTTCGAAATACAGGGTGTTAAAAAGATATTTTGTATTTTTTTTATTAAATTTTTTAAATAATGCCAAACGATATTCTAATGATATTTGTTAAACATAAGAGATTAGAGCGCTTTACTTTGGGTCAATTTTAAATTTTACAATTAGTTCATTGGCGGGGATCTGGGTAAAATAGTACCTTAATTTTTTAGTTATTCTTCGTATTTTTATCATTATGTTGCGTCAAATGATACGAGTAGGCTTTGCTTTGTTCCATAGCAACCACATTTGTTTTCTCCGTAACATTTATTGTCTCCTGTTTAACCTCTTTCAAATAATATCCTTTTGAATTGTTTTTGATTTTATTTGTACTACATTACATACTTTTCATAATGGCTAAGTTTACCAATCAAGAAATGGCTCAAATTCATTTTATGTACGGTTTGGCAAATGGAAATGCGCTAGTGGCGAGACGTTTATATGCAGAACGTTTTCCTAATAGACGAGTACCGTGTTCGGAAACATTTTACAAGATTGCACCTCAGGTTAGAGGAAACAGGTAGCTTTGCAAAAAGCAAAATAGGCGGCCGACCATTTACAATTAGAACCGTACAACTTGAGGAAGAGGTCTTAAACATGGTGGAGGAATCTTCAGGCAGTAGTACGAGGAAAATCGGGAACGAGTTGAATGTGAGTTACAAAACAGTATGGAGTATCTTAAAAGACTATTTACTTTATCCTTATAACGTACAAAGAGTGCAAGCTTTGTTGCCTAGATACTTTCCGGCTCGAGTTAATTTTTGTAACTGGTTTCAAGAAAAGGGCCCCACATTTTTTGGCAAAAATACTATTTACAGATGAAGCGAATTTTTCCAGACAAGGCATCATAAATTTTCACAACAACCATATTTGGGCGGAAGATAATCCTCATGCTATTATCGAAGGACATCACCAGTATACATTTTCTTTTATTATTTGGGCAGGAATTAGTGGAGATAGCTTAGTTGGACTGTATTTTTTTCCAAATAGACTTACTGGTGATGTCTATTACAACTTCCTTGGAGATGAATTGCCAGAATTGATGGAAGCAGTGCCATTAAGAACGCGAACTTTAATGTGGTTCATGCATGACGGCGCTCCCCGCCACTTTGCAGTACGTGTTAGAAACTATTTAGATCAACAATATCCTGCTCGTTGGATAGGTAGAGGAGGACCTCACCCATGGCCACCCCGTTCGCCGGATCTGAATTCATTGGGTTCTTATTTCTGAGGTCACCTTAAACAATTCGTTTATACTACTCTTATTGAAACTGAAGAAGACCTTCGACTGCGTATTATTGATGGTTTTAATACGATTCGCGCCAGTCCCGAAATTTTCCAACACGTAAGAGACAATTTAGCACGTCGTGTACATGGGTGTTTACTGGCTCATGAAGGACATTTTCAGCAATTTATTTGACTTTCGTTCGTGTGAGTTCATTATTAAAAGTTTTTAAATCGATTATTAAAATGAATATTATTGCTTTACTAATTTTTTTTCAACACCCTGTATTTCGAAAACGAAGCGACATGCGAAAAACTTTTATATCACATTTTCATCTTAAAATAAGCTGAGTATTCACCTTCTTCATTTTTCAGAGAGGTTAGGAAACACCCTGTATACGTCTAATTGTTTTATATAATATATTTGAATTCCATACAAATTAAGAAAATGTAAGCGGCAACACTGTTATGTTTTGGACCTTATTCCTTAAATTCCTTTCGTAGCTGTAGACTCGTGCGTCGGACTGTAAAACAGAACTTGATAATTGAAACCCGATGAAATAAAAACTGCAGAGCTTGTTCTATCTATTCAGGATGTCATTCTTATACAACATTGTAGCTATCTCTGACTTTTAGCGACATTCCTGCCAAATGACTTTTAGTTTAGTTTAGTTTAGTCCAAAATATTTAGAAAAAGTGCAAAAGCTTTTCATACGTAAAAATCTTTATCAAGTGATTCTAAACCATGAATCTTTCTCTCGGCTTAATTTGAAGTTAACTAAGTTAGGGTTCACGTGTATGTGATAGAAATCACAAATAAAAAAAGCCCAAAACCGGCTTGAAGCCATTGTTCTTTATTATTGGGTTTCGACCCCGTGATTAGGAATTAACGAAAGAAATTTAGTGTTACGGTTCTTCCGAGAAAAACCAATCATCATAATTTTTGTTTAGTCAAAACAAGTAAAAGAAAGGCAAGAAACCCATGGACGGTATTCGAATTAACAATACACAGATCGGTGACGCTGTGATTTGCGTGGGTAAATGTGAAATCATGGACACATTGGTGATAAAGTGTTATTATGTTTGTTGGAATACTGCAAATCGTACAATATTGAGTTATGAAAGATAGATAACCGAAAAGTTATAAATTGCTGTTAAGTCCCGCAGTGTCTCATATTATTGTACGAGTTAACACCGGGATATCCTAGTTAAAGAACAGTTGGTTTTAACACCTTAAATGCGAATTATTCCCTTATAATGAACTTTTTCCATCCCATTCAAGTGAAAATGTTTTGTATAAATTTGCACTGTTAAATAGGCTTCTAGAATTTTTATTTTCGCTGACAACGTGAAACAATACCAGCCATTGCCATTCGTAATTAAACCCTAATAACGCAGAACAATTGTCTAATGAGCCCTTTGTGAATAATGTGGAACATATTATTAATTAACAATTAGTACTTGAGAACAGTGGGACTTATGATAATGTTGTTTTTATGTGCGGGAAGTTATTTATAACGTGGGTGTAATACTCTGAATTAAAAATAACGGGAACAGTGACTGCTATTACATTTACATATCGTTTATGTCTTCGTCGCACAAGGTTGTTTCCGTTTGATAAAATCTGCCCAAACTTCTTTATTGCTGTCCCAAAAAAGTTTAAAAAGCTTTTAAGCTGTTAATGGTAAAGTAAACACCTTTGTGAGACTCTTAGAGGAAAATTTTAGTTTGAAGACGTTTAAACAGATATTTATACAGTTTTTTCTGTATCACAATGTGAAACAAACAAGTCTAGAGTTTTCCCGTTTAAATGAAAGAACTGTAATTAATACCACGGATCACTAGGAGATGTTTTACTGAACCTGAACTAACCTGCCTCGAATACATTATTAAAGTATAGATCTATTTTTAAAAGTTTAAAAGTTACAGAAACAATAAGTATGCAAAAACATCTGTTCGAAGAAAAACTTTTTGTCGAAATGTGTTTACTATGACTCTTTCTTTTAGTTTTAAGGGTCAGAAGTACGCGTTCTGCATAATTCGCAAAAAAGTTCTTCGAAATTTTTTGGCACATTTTCAAGGAAAGATATCGTTGGGTCACAAAAGTATACTTAAACAGCTTTTTGGCACGTAAAAGTAAAACGTGTTGGACCCTTTTATGGTAATGTTTGGACGTGATAACCTGTTAACAAAAAATTAAAGAACACCATCATAGAACCGTTAACTATATACATCGAAAATAAAATACCCTGAATCTTTCAGAATACGTAAAGTAACAAATATAGAAAGCTAGCAAGCAAATTTGTCCCTATACAGTAATAAAATAAATCCTCTGTCGGGTGGTGTAAAATTTGTTGCGACAAAATAACAAGTTTGTCTCCAGGAACGATGTAAACGCTTAAAAGTTTGTGTGGTGTGTACAAGTTTTTAGTTAGCAATCTTTTTTAAATCTTAGCTAAAACTTAATATGTTGCTTAAAAGTCAACAGAGGCTATAGAAAATTATTTATTATATTACATGTAAATAAGTAATTAAAAAGTTGTATTTTAGCAATGATATAATACTTTAACTTTTAATTCTTCCAACTTTGCTAATCAAAAGTTAGCCAGTTTAGCTAGTGTGTCAGGATTTTATTACCCCTATTTGATATTCCTTTATTTTCCTATTGCATCGAGTTTAACTTTTGCAATAATCACTTTTACGACTTCAAACTTCGTAAAACATATCACGTTTGACCAGAAAAACCTTTAAAACTCGCTTCGAGTGTCTTAACATTTAGTTTTAAAATCACATTGAATATACATGTCTCAAACTCTAGGTCTTATTTAGCTTTTAAGATAGAGAAGTGCTTCTCGTATAAGCTTAGTAATAGGAATTTAGTATACCAAAATAAAAGCAAATAAAAATCGGCATAATTTTATCCAAAGTCAATTGAATCAGCAGCACATATGTTTTAATATTTTACGAGAAAGTCAAAGTCACGACTGATTCGCTGCTTTTTAAATTCGTAAAAAAGGCAGTACCGTCAGAGATATAACAAATTTATTTACATAACATTACAGCCGCTGCTGTAAAAGGTGACCCAATTATATGTGACTATTTAAATTTTGTAACAATGGCGCCGTACACAAAAGAAACAAAGTATTTTATGCCAGCTCTTTCACGTATTTTCCAATGTGATGCACTTATACCAGTGTAGTTATCTCATAATAGTATGCCGGCGGTCACAATATTTTTGTTCATTTCGTTTTGCTTCCTTATGAACATGCTTTATGTTTAACTAAAAATGAGCTTTGAATAATAAAGCTGGATTTCTACACTATTACTGTTTAGTCTCCATGAAACACTTCTAGATTTCAAGCCAGCTAGTAAAAGTTTTAAGCAGCCCTTTGTACTATTTTTTATTTTAAGTTAAGAAACTGCTCAGTTTATATTTAGCCGGTTTTATTTTATTTTATTTTCATGTTGATCATAACCTTGCAAACTATCATTTTCATTTCCTTTTGTTCATCACAATTTCATCGAATATGACTTACACATCTTCTAAACATTTTATTCTCCTCCACATTTCAGGTACTAGAACTAAAAAGCCAAAATCTGAAGCAGATAAAATTTAGAATGCTAATAATTTAAGACATACTTATTTTGAGATTAAGGCTAGAATAGTTAGCGTATTATTTTTTGTCAAAAGCATTTTTTTCCTCTCTTGTTAATTTCGTTTTTTACTTTTATATTATTATACCCTTGTAATGTGTTTTTTTTTACCTTAAATTTTTTTTAGCCTAGTATTTTCCAATGTGAAGTACTTATACCACTGCAGTTATCTCACAATAGTATACCGGCGGTCACAATATTTTTGTTTATTTCGTTTTGCTTCTTTATGAACATGTTTTATGTTTAACTAAAAATGAGCTTTGAATAATAAAACTAGATTTCTACACTATTACTGTTTAGTCTCCGTGAACGGCCCATAATAAGATTAAAACTTATGGAGACACAGTTAAATACGAACAGTTCTAGACTTTAAGCTACCTAGTAAAAATTTTAAACATCCTTTTGTACTATTTTTTATTTTAAGTTGAGAAACTGCTCTCAGTTTATATTTAGCTGGTTTTATTTTATTTTCATGTTGATCATAACCTTGCGAACTATCATTTTCATTTCCTTTTGTTCATCACAATTTCATCGAATATGACCTACATATCTTTCAAACATTTTATATTCGTCCGCATTTGAGGCACTGGAAGTAAAGAGACATAATTTGAAGCAGATAAAATTTGGGATGTTAATAATTCAAGACATACTTATTTTGAGATTAAGGCTAGAATACTTAGCATATTATTTTTTGTTAAAAGCATTTTTTTTCCTCTCCTGTTAATTTCGCTTTTTACTTTTATATTATTATAAGCTTGTAATGTGCTTTTCTGGTCTAAAAAATTTCTAGCCAGTCAAAACTGGACGGTTTACAGGACAGGGCACATTAACTGTTAGTGTACCGGGTAAACAAAGTTTTGTTTTACAACAAAATAAAATCGTATTTTTTTTAAATACAAAAAAATAGTTGTTTGTACATAAATCCCTAAACTATCTATGTTAAAAATTTTAGCTTTAAAGTGTCCAATAAAACGTGCCTAGTTAACAATGTTTCAAGTAAAACTCTATCGCTCGTCTTAAATGCAAATCTGTGTCTATACGGAATTTTTCTTGATACACATTATAAAATGGCTAGTTTTTGGTTATGATAAATCACCCTAATTGTATTTGTGTACGAATATGAAATATAAATCTCCAAAAACTACTTTTGCTGAAGTATATACATATAAAATAAAGCTTAGTGTACATTTGCAACTAAATAAATAATTGTATTTATTTTAGGTAAACGTGTAAATATTTTACTATTATATGATAAAGTGTAATTAGCTTACAGTCTTTGTTCAAACAGATACCGGTCTATGAACAAAGTAATAGGCGATTAGACAGAAAACTAGATCAGTGTTTTAACCGCCTGACCTTATTTCTTTGTCTTATTTATTTTAGCAGTGAAACCAGCACTATGCGAACTATGAAAGCTTTAAGCCTCTACCGTATACAAACCAAAAAATATGAAAGGTTTTGCAGAAAGGAGACGACAATAAGAAATTGTTAATGTTTTTATGACCAAATTTACTATTTTGTGAATAAAACCCAGCATATTTCTTGTTTCTACTAGCTATTTAGCCGTCTCAGGCTCTAGCCACTTCTCTTATAGCCCACATACTGCCATTGGTTTCTGCGCCCTCGGTAACGTATTGCTCACTTGGTGGTTGATGCCGGGGGGGCTAAGGGGAGCTAGCGGACAAGATGGACGATGAGGTTGTTGGTGGAACTTGGGCTGGTAGGGCTCTAGCATCCTTATTTTCCCCCAGCGATTGAAAAACAGGGCTATAGCCGCCACCCAGATAACTAGGACAAGGGCCACTAGTAGGACTTCCTCGACACGAACTTGCACTATTTGACCATCTGAAAAAATAGAAAAAACGATTCAAAGCTCAAAAAAAAATAATATAGGTTGAGATTCGGTCAGGTAGAACGTGCTATTGAGCTGTAAAATAGAAGAGGGATTATAGACAGGCAACGTAATGGACAAAATTATTCTAGGCAGCATTACAATTTTTGTAATCGCAATGTTTTACCCTCGACTGGCAACCAGTATCCTAAAAGACTTTGTTGACGCTGCCTTCATTTGCTTGCGCCAAACATAAATTGTTTACTGTATCTCTCATAGGTTGCGTGGTTCAAAATATGTCAGTTGAAATAAATACTTTTTTCTCACACAAATATATCTATTTACTTCTGGTAGTTCATTTACTCATCTTGACATCCGTTCCGCGTAGTAGCAAACATTTTTTTTTACTTTTACAACTTAGTATGGTAAGTACTTACTGCATTAAAACAGCTATACATTTTTACATCACTAAACAAACAATAATATCGGGATACACTACTGTATTCTTAAACCTTCGAGAATTTATCGTATCTACGAACTTGAGACGACTTTTTACAACAGATTAACAGGATTCGTGTCGTGGTATAATGACTACGTTATTATACCTTCGGGCATTCACACCGCGAATTGACCAAGTTATTTCAACAGATAAACGGAACTAGAGTTGGAGTGTAGTAATCACATTAGTACACCTTCGGAATAGAACTCCGCGAATTTTCCGACTTATTTCATAGCTTGAATACCATAAAATCTTACCGCGCGCAAAATACCGCGAGGAGACCGTTTGCTTTCTGCAAGGCGTTATACGGAATTTTGCTGTCCGCCCGAAAAGCTGAAACACGTCGTCTTACTTGCGATATATCATCCCTCTTTCTCGTACATAGTAACATTCTGTCATGCTGTTTCAAACCCTGCGCTCAGTCACGTAGGCTTATTCCGCCTTCAGCGAAGCTAGATGCTTGCTTTATTTCGGCCGATTCTGGGAATTTAGTATGGGCGTTGTAGACGGAGTATTTTAGGAAATTGTTATTGGTTATACGTTTCAGAACTCAACTGTCTTGTCTTGTCTTGTTTTCATGCGGATTTTTCGCCTCGATGCACCGTAGATAAATTAAAAGATTGTAAACGGCGGCGTTGCTGTGCTTTCTCTACTTTGACTTGATACCTGTTTGTTGTTAATAAATTAAGCAACTAGACAACTGAATCTTTCTCCAACGGACTTCAATAAAAGAGCTTACACATGCGCGGTCTTCTTTGGCGTCAAAAAAGTATTTAATAAAGTATGACAGTGTGGCTTGATTCTTGATAGTCAAAGTTGATAGGATATGCCAAACTACCTGATTAAAAAAAATATTCTTTTTGGAAAACGCTCTAAAATAAAACACATCAGGGTTGTGCTATAAAACATTTACACTTATAGCAATCTCGAAGATATATTTTCTTAGTTCTATCCGACGCAGTGGCGTAACTAAGGGCATGTGCGCTCCCCCGCAAAATTTTGAAAGCGCCTTGCTATTTTGCACCTGTCCTGAATCCTTCACACTTACACTATAGTAAAAAATATGTCATTTGTAAGCGTTGTTTAATATAAAAGGATATAAAGTATTGTAGAGAACAAAGAACAATTTTTTGTTGTAAAAATAATGAAATTTTAAAACAATGTACTGCAATTAAAAAGACAATGTGATAATTAAAACAGACATAAAAGTTGTGTACTCAAGGAGATAAGAAAAATTTTCGTCGATTTTCATTTGATTTATTATTTTCATCAAGGGACTTGAGGGCGCCTTTGGCTTTGCTGCGCCCCCCCGCAATGCGGGGCCTGCGGGGGCGGTTTTTACGCCACTTATCCGACGACACTGCAACTTTAAATTCAAAACAACCGGGGCTAATAGACACGAGGTTGGAGCGGTACATCAAGGTCCTAGAAAAATGGCTTTCGAATTTTAAAATTCATCTAAATTCATCGAAGACAAAAGCAAAATTCATGCACAAAAAGCTGGGCCAAAAGGGAATCGAGGCTAAAATCAGTATCATTGAGATTAACTGGTTCCAGAAAGTTATTTGATACCTGGGACTCGATTCTGCAAAAAGCGTTTAGAATAATTGCGAGTTTACCCAGGTACGTGCTAGATCACGTAGTAAACAATGACCTAGAAACTTTATTAGAATATTATGACAGAATAATAATAAACGGGCACACGTCCCCACTAACCCACTACCTAATCACACTCACGTTCACCTAAACTACTCAGAGACTGGTTGCCCCAACCGCCAAGACAGTAGAGAAACACTGTATAAACAGACTTCAAAAATGCACACAAAACTCAAATAACAGGGACCAACTCATTCAAATCCAAATAAAGGAAGTTACTCAGAATATGACGAACATTGAAAAAATTTTTGAAAGAGGTTAGTCTACCCCTAGAAACCCCTAGCGACACTTAAAGCACCGGTTCCCGTCAGATCACCGAAGTTAAGCGGTGTCGAGCGCGGCTAGTACTTGGATGGGTGACCGCTTGGGAAACACCGCGTGCTCTTGTCTTAGGGAAGAGTGTAAAATGAATCGACATCAAAACCATCCTATTCACGCCGGACAGGCCGGATGAGATCGGATATCTCGTAGGATGAAGGTGCCGTTTCACACTCCCCAGTCGGTAAACCGCACGATTAAAACCCGTACGGTCGATGACCGGTTCAAGATGGCCTCTGATACGCCGACGACCGTAAAAAATAGTAAATAAATAAAAATAACCCCTAGAAACCACAGAAGAGGGATATGGGTGTATTAAAACCTCTTGTCTAAAGGTCTGTGTCTGTTTCTCTGCTAATATGAACGTTTTTTTAAAATAAGGCCTGTTTTAAGAACCATACCCTGTTTGGAATAGGGTATGGAAACCCATGAGATCTCTGACAGAACAATTTTAAATAAAAAATTACTTTTCTTTAACTTGTTTGAAAAAAATATAGTGGCGCCAAAATTACAAAATACTGTAATTGCGTAGATGACAATTAGAGGTCTAACTTGCCAACTTATCTCTACTTTGCCGTCTCTATCTTTACTAAAGAGTATCAAAATAAATTTTTCTTAATGGATATCAGGGGAATTTTACCCGATTACATAAAATATAAGGGTCTGTCACTTTTCTCCATAAGTGCTTATAAAAAAAAAACATATTTCTTCTCCTAATAAATCCAGGAAGGAACTAAATCTCGGGGTAATGGCACAGCACTGCGGTGCAATTGACGGCTTAACCTAAAACGTTTTACCAAGAATTGCGATAAATCTTTCCGAAACGTAGAGAAGACTTATTGTAATTCAGACGGAGCTACCGAAGAAATATAGTTTGCGATCCTGGGACAAGGAATGACTTAATTTGTAATTAATTGAAAATATATCCAATGGGGTTACTAGCCTTATACTTTTATTGGTAAATGCATTCAATACTGCCACAATTACCGTAGGGGTCATTTCGAGTTGCAATAATCATACTAGTAGATATCTACAGGGTGTTTCCTAAGAAATCTAAAATATTTCAAGTAGCTACTTTTCAGGGCTTTTTATAAAAAAAAAACCTTCATATGAACATGTTAAGTTCCTAAAATACAGGGCGTTCAAGTTTTAATTTTAACTTTGTTTTTGTTAATTATCTTAAAAAGGGAATGTTTTATTTTTATTAAACTTTCAACGATTACACTACTTATCAAAAGGAGGGTTTCAGTGTAAAAAGTTTTTTTTTGTTTATGAGGGTTCTAACATGTTATTAATTTATTAAAAATGTATCAGAAATCCCAGAATAAATCTTGCGTAAATTGTTGTTTACGAAAACCTGGTGGAACAACTGCGGATCGAAGTTATCTGTAGAAACACAAGAATATTGGCTTGAACAATGTATATACTGGCTAAATACAAACAGTTAAATTGCATCAAAAATGTGCTGCCAACATTGTCGGTTTACTATGATTATACCATACATTTGGGCGATTTAAATATAGCCTGGTCTGAAAAAAAACCGAAAAGGGATTACCTAGAATCATTACTGCATATGTTTAATATTAATCAAATAATAACTAATCCGACCAAGTTCACTCGAAATAGTTGCAGCCTAATTGACTTTCGTGATGTTTTACTTCAGGAAAACCTAGACATTAAGACTGATATGTTTAACCAGCGGCTTGGTGAGGTTTTCGATATGTATGCGCCAATTAAGACTTCTCGAATCAGACGTAAGTATAAGCCCTAAATCACAGATGCAATAAAAGAAATACTTGAATTAAAAAAGATGGCATTTAACAAATTTAAACGTATAGGTAAAGACGCGCACAAAAATTATTATCTGGGCCTTAGGAACTACCTATCTTTCACCATTCGCGTGAAAGAAAGGCTTATATAACGTCTGAAATAGAGATAAGTCCAGAAGGTTCTGCAAAACTATGTTTAATAACACCTGGAATATACACTCTAAAAGCTCAAGCGAGATTAAAAAATGTAAACCAGATAGGCGACCATTTTTCTAGTGTAAGGCAGATGGCCGCCCCGGTTGATAATATCACTTTAGAGCTTTCAAGAAACAATAAACTGGGCGAGCTAGGCAATAGACGTTTTAAAAGAAAAATGTTTCTCCCTTTTCTTTCCGTCAGACCCAATCCTTGGACGCGTTTCGCCGTATTACGGCTCCTCGGCAAGGCTATAGAGTCTGACGAAAATGAAAGGGACCTTACAGTGTTTTCAACACATAATGTATAGATACATATGCGAGACGTTGCACGTGGCGACATCTCGTAGCAATCGAACTATCCACCCAACCAGACCAGCGAGGTCTTAGAGAATACCAAACGCTGGAATGGAACCCGCATAAGCAGGTATCTAATGTCAGGGGGCGCTGAAAGTCAATCGTCGGTTTCTGTGAACCGAAAACGCGATATAAAAGGTGGTCAGACACTCTAGCCTTGCCGAGGAGCCGTAATACGGCGAAACGCGTCCAAAGATTGAGTTTGATGAAAAGAAAATGAACAAACATCTTTCTTTTATATCATATCATAGACGTAATTACAGAACTATTTAACATGTGTCTGCAGAAGGGAGATTCTCCCAGCTTATGGAAAACTTCTATTATTAGGCCCTTGCCAAAAACCCCGAAGATTGAAGCTCTAACTGAACTAAGACCAGTATGTAAATGAAACAATGCAGTATTTTCATTTACATTACATTGTCTCCACTGAAAGTATGGACTATTTCTTCAACTGAAGGGGAACTATAAAATTCACCTGCACATCATCGCAGAGTAGTTGCTGCATCTACAGACAACCAAGCAACTGTATGGGGTGGTTCTAAATTATTATTAATTGTTATGTTTGAAATTATAACTCAAAGTCTATTTTATTAAACCTTCAATTTATTTCTAACAAGTTTTGCAGAAATCGAAAATTCCACTCGAAATGACAATTTACAAACATAATGAAATCCTTTCGATAGTACTTACATTTTATTTGTTCCGACTGAACATAAGTAACATACTTAAAACTAAATAAAATCTAAATTAAATGAAATAAAATATAAAACTTTGACTTGATGACGATACTAAACTAATTAATTAATAATTAATTTAAAAATTAATAAACACGTCAGTCTAATTGTAGTGAATAATCTTAAAATTACTGAACATCACAAAATTAACAACACATTACATGCTAGGTAGTTCAAAGAAAGTGCAGAAAGTAAAAAACTTATGTGCAGAATTGCACTCAAATTTAGTTTCAAAGAACAATTGGTAGTTGATCCATTAAATAGTTCTACCTGAGTGTAAATGTTCTTCGAAGAACAAACAACAAAAAAAAACACTTTTCTTATACACAATGTCTTTCTGTGAATATGAATTGCAAGGACTGTATAGTTATTTGTCATTTGAACGTTTTGGCGCTATAGGCTGCTTGTATCGCATCAAAAATAAAATAGTTTGATCCTACCTTCTAATTATATTACTGCAAGCATCTCAGAACGTGAAGGGAGATCATGTACCTGGAGGAAAGCACCATAAAATCACGAATCACGTGAGTGCTTGGACGGAAACTAATCTCTCATCAGCTTTGACTTGAGAGTGATGAGAATAATTATTGTCGCACGCCAAACAATTAACAACGTTACAAAACAATTTGGGTCACTTTCCGAGCGAGGGTATCTAAAACTAAGAAAACGTGCCGTCACATAACAAGAGAAGATGCTAACTACCCACTCCTCAAGTCCTCATTGCAACCACCCATATTGCGACGCAATTTTTAAGGAAGCGACCAGGGATCTGCAGGGCGAAGGGAGATCTTTTACGCCTCTATTTCCGAGGGCTTGTCTCAGGGTAAATTTAAATGAAGAATTTTAAAAATATTAGTGTATTGAACAAAGAAAGCGCGATACACCGAAGAGTACAGAACTATTAACCCCATAAATTGGGGACAAACAGCAAATTGTTATCGTTGTAATAGAATGTATTATACAAATGTAAGAAGTTTGATTTTTTAGACAGCGTCGTCAGATAATCATTTTTTCTTCCTATTTTCAAGTAATTATTGGAACGAGTTTTCCAACATCAACTTTAAGACCAATATGTTTATTACCAATTCTCTCTAAAATGCCTGAGGTTAATGAACTGTATTCTTCCGGATGTGCAGTCCGGCTCCAGGGGCCATAGCACGGCAACAGCCCTTAGTAAGGTAACAACAGACATTGTTTAATGCAAAGTATCCTACTTCTCCCTTCTAGATTACAGTAAGGCATTCGATCTCATTAACCATGACATGCTGATTGCCAAGATTGGGTACCACGGATTTTCTGAGCGGGTATCCCGATGATTCTCTAGTTACCTCACCCGGCATACACATGCGGTTGAGCTGGACGCAGTAGGATCGCAGGCTATCACAACAAACTGTGGTGTCCTGTAGGGAAGCATCCTTGGCTCAATATTGTTTAGTTAATATACCTCTGACTTGCTGAAGTAACTACAGTCCTGCTTCGTCCACCTCTACGCTGACGACACACAACTTTTAACTGGCTTCGCCCCCGAAGATGCCACTCGGGCACTTTATGGGGTTAATAAGGACCTGGTGGTCTAGTGATCTTGGTCTGCTTTTTAATGCTTAAAAGAGCAAGTACATGATAATAAGTTCTGGCATTTTTAGAAGCACGTCCGAATTCTTTTAACTTTTCAAATTTACATATTAATGGAGCCCTGCTACCACTTACAGAGCAGGCAAAAAACTTGGGGTTGATATTCGATAGACATATGAATTTTAGGAATCACACAAAAATTAAGTCATCATCGGTATATATCAAACTTTAAAGCTTACACCCATTCAAATATATATACTACCTGTCAGCCTGAAACTTATGCTCGCCGAGTCGCTCATCTACCATTTTAGAATAAGATACAGCTGGCCCATAAAGCATGTACCCGATTCATCTAATGTATCAACAAATGCGAACATATGACACCCGTGTACGCGAACACTAGTCATCTTAAATATAAATATTGCATTCTGCCTCTTTTGGGGGTGTTCATTTATAAAGTATATAAATCCAGATGTCCGGGCTACCTGTAGAAATGTATGGTGCCTAATCAGAACCTGCACAATCGAAATATCAGAAGTGTGACCCGATTCAGAATTTCTCCTCGCAGAACTTCGAAGCTTAGGAGTTCATTCGCATTTCTGGCCGGTGACTTCATGAATACCTTTTACGACCTAGTAATGGGCTATTCCCTGAATGGCTTCAGATATAAATCTAATATATCTAGATCTAATATTACTTATAGTTATCTATTTCTTGCGAACCGTTATTTGCCTACTGCCAGTATTGGCACCAGTAATGTTATTTCCTGGTCCTTCTTAGTACTATGTTTTTGTGTGCTCTATCCATTTAGGTTCTGTATAAAACAATAATTTTAAAAATTGCGTTTACGCTAAATTAATTTTTATGAGAAATGCTAGTATGTTAGTCCTTTTAGATTCAACGTTAAATTAGATGAGGTATGTACTTGTACAGGTAGCATAGAAGAACTCCTAGAGAATGCTACTTTTTACGTAGATGATTTTCTTTATTTTACTATTTTAAGCTACAGTTGTACTATCCAATTTAAAAATAACAAGAAAAATCAAGAACTAAGTTAGATTGAATAACAGCGCTATTTTAAATTTTTTTTAGGAAACTTGTAACAATTCCTGAATCATTCGCTTAAACTCCAAGGAATTCCCTTTTAAAAAAGTCTAGGTTCAAGAAAATTCGTTGAAGGATAACGACATAATGACAGTTTTTTAAAAAAGTCCTTCACTCCTTTATTAGGCAAGATTCGAAAAAGACTAAATAATAAAAGTTGTAGTGAACGATGTACTGATATTAAATATTTATTTGTTTCCCTACGGGTAAGTGGCATTTTTGCGTTAAAATGAACTTTTAAAAATAAATAAGCCGTTACGCCCTCTTACAGCAATTTCCGAAACTTGAAATTATTTTTAATGAATTTCTCTTGGCAATTTTTACAATGGTAGCTTTTTTTCAAATCGGTGAGACGTATCGTTCCCGAGATATGGCTGCTCCATATCCTTATCCGGACACCCTATATTATATTAAGTTAGCTAATGGATGCAATCTATCTTCTTTATTATACAATTTATCTTTTTGAAAATTTATTATAATTACTATTATGATTTATAGGCATTTGAAAACTCGCGGTGAGATTGTGCGTTATTATTCCAGTAGCATGGCATAGACCATGAACCTTTTGTAAGCATAATAAAATATGTAGAGAGAGAGATTATAAATAAATTACGAGAGCAATGATGTAACAACACACCTATAGACTCAGGTAGCACAGTTTCACTATAGGTCCTATTATTCTTAGAAAATAAAGACATGCCAGTAGTTATTGCACATTGACTTTTATACAACTTTATTATTAAACAAAAATACAAAAGAAAATACCTTTTTCTTCTATACAACATAGGTAATCCTAGGTCCTAGGCGCGGCCTTAAAAAGTGATCTTTCGCATTTACTATTGTTTGTCTTATTCTTATTTTTTTAAACAAGCAAGTAAAGAAGTCTTGCAATTTTCTTTGGAAAATACCAATTGCCATCACAAATAAATGTCTTTTGACGTAAAACTTTTTAATTTGCCGCAAACCGTATCTACGAGCATATAAAAATATTTTACTACCTCGTAAAATGTGACAAAAGCAAAAAATGTGCTTGAACTTGAAATACTGTAGAATTAGAATTGCTACAAAATAGTTTTATTGGTCTCAAAATAGTTACAGCTGTAACAAATGTTTTCGATATTGCGCAATATGTTTGAAGGGAAAAAATAACGCCAGATCCATGTAGCTCTTGACCATTTTAGTTCTATCAAATGCAATATATTAAAGGCTTACTTCTCCCTGGCTCATGATAATTAAAGGGCCCACTATTTTGGGTGATTGTGTTACCGACTTCAGAAGTGGGTCAGGCATTTCAGATGTGAGAGGGTCCTTTGATGTTGTCGATTTATTTCGGTATTACATCTACTGACCCGATTTCGCAACGACAATACGGGAATAAATCTCGCTTGTTTTAATTTGACCGAAAAGTTTTTTATTTATACACTTTAAAATGGGTTTTAGGAAAATAAAATGAGGGTGCTTAGTAAGCGTGAGGGGTAATTTTAAGAATAAATGTTGTGTTGTGATTCTTGTAAAGCCGATAGAGGCAATAAATGTTTACGACGGAAACAATATTTAATGAATAACAAAAATATTACGGTACAGCTTCTTATTCTACGAAAATGACTACCACCAACTGTTGGAGAAAGGTTCAGTTGTCTAGATGTAAAAGTACGGGAACGTTGCATTTTAACACTTGCTAGAATATCGTCGGTGCATAGAAACCACAAATAATAAAAGTCTGTTAATTTCGGTTAAATTGTAAAACGTATTTTAACTACCAATAGTAATTTCTTAGAAAATAAGCCGAAAGCGGGCCAGTAAAACGAACTTCCAAGAATAAGCAAGATGGCCTCTCTACAGGCATCCGCGGCAAGCGGCAATCTACAAACGAGCGGCCGTTCATCAAACGACGGGTATGAGCCTATGTGACAAAAAAACATGGTTTAGAGCCGACATATATTTCCTAAACGACTAGTACGACGGATGTAAATTCAGTTTTAGAGGGGTTCGTTGCTAAGGCAACTAGAGATACGTGCGGGATGGGTGGAAGTAGTATGACAAGATTTTACTGTATGTACAAGAAGAAGGGAAGACTTGACATACTAACATTCCAGATCAACACAAATGAGTTCCACATCAGGGTTGAAAGCAACCAGGCGGGCTCCCTCGTGGTATTTACACGAGGTTAGTTGATTCACGGCACACGGGCCGTGAAAAAGAGTCTTTCGCAACACTCTTTGTAGAAAGCACATGGGTTTTTCTCGCGGCATTTTAGCTCAGTTTTAGTTGATTTACGGCACACGGGCCGTGGAAATAGTTGTAAATTTCGCGGTATTAAATCCCGAAGTTCGTATACCACGACGCAAGTACAGTTAACTCTTTTAAATGCGATAAAGGCCTCAATAGTTTAAGACTGATGTATTGTATCCAGAGAGAATTGTTGGTTTAGTGATGTAATATTAGTCATGTACTAGGTATCGCAGTAAGTAGTTATCTGACTAAGTTGTAACAGTGACACTACATAAATTTGAAGATGAGTGAATGGCATACCAGAATTAAATAGAAATATTTTTGTGTGAAAACAGCCTTTTATTTCAGCTGACTTATCTTAAGCCAAAGCAAAGTAAACAATTTATGTTTGGCCTAAGCAAAACAAGGCTACGCCAACACCAACTAGGATGCATAAATCCAATTCGTTCATGTTCAAGAAACATCGATCTTTTTGCCGAACCCTTAAAAATAATATTCAATAAAGACATTTCCTCAAAAATGGAAAGAAGTTAAGGTGTATCAAGTTTTCAAAAAAAATGGAAGGAGTGGTATACAAACCTATAGACCAATTGCTATATTATTATGCTCAGCTAAAATATTCGAATTAATTATTTATAGGTATGTATATAAATACGTGTTGAATAAAGTCACAGATTAGCAACACGGTTTCTTAAACAAAAAATCTACTTCTTCCAACATATGTATTATTACACTACATATAGCCGACACCCGGGACAAAAAAACAACAGGTTGATGTTATTTATACCGACTTTGTGAAGGCCTATGACAAGGTCTCCCATATTGTCCTCATAGAGAATTTGTGCACAGAGTTTCAGTTCCATAAGAACATGATTTGTTTTTTCTTTAAATCCTACTTGCAAAATAGGTCTTAGAAGGTAGTTAACTAAAGAAATTAAGAAAAATTCTAAAGTATTACTGCTGGAAGATGACCTAGAACTTTACTTATGTGTGTGTGTGTATTTGAGTTTTTTGGCACTGGTTTAAACCAACTGACCAGCTTTGTCTTGTTTAGTCTTTGTTAATATACTGTTACAAATATGTTAAAAGCAGTCACGTCAGAGAGTCAATTAAGTACTCTACTTAGGAATTAATTTCTTCTAAGGATAATTTTAACCTATTCACCCATTTTTTACAACTCTATGTCAGGCTATGTGTAACTTCGCTAAATGTAATTTTTATCTTATTATATATTTTATGAGCATTCTTTTTTGCTTCTTTTTTTTTTCTCCTTTTTCTTTTTTTGCTTTTTTCCTTTTTAATAACTAAACTAAGTATATACTTGGTTTTTTACCTCCACCAATGACCTAAAGTTGTAAGTTGAGTCTTTTGATGTAACCGTATGTTAATCTGTAAATATGCAAATTTTCGATGGCTAGTAAGTATTTTAGATTCACAGGCCATGAAACCTGAGTTTTTATATTGGCAAAAAATACATTAATTTCATTTTGTTTTAACGGATATTCTAAGACACAATGTTGTATCTCTCCTATTTCCCCGCATTCACAGTTACTATTGATTTTAAGTCCTATCCTGTTCATGTGAGCCGGGTACATAGCATGAAAACTCCTAAGTCTACAAATAGTTTTTATAAAGTCCCTATTTCTCTCTGAGTGAAACCAAGGTTGTTTTTTGTATTTAATGTCTAACGATTTAAAATGTATTCCTGTGGTCGCTTGTTGGTATTGTGCTAACCATGATTCTAATAGTTTATTTTTTGCATCCACAAATAGATCGGAAAATGGTATTTTAAACAACGCAGGCGTATCTCCATCTTCTGTTGCTTGTTTGGCCAACTGATCGACTATTTCATTTGCGGCATGTCCTTTAATCCAAACCAAGTAATAGTATATTAAAGTACATGTTTTATAAAGCATCATCTTATAGCACGCGTCCATGTTAAAAAACGAGCCGCTTGCGGCGAGTTTTTTAACGGGACAAGTGCTCTAACTGCTTTATAAAACACGTACTTTATACTATTTTTTCTATTTTGTATTTTTTTCAATAAGAAAATACATATTTAAAAAGAAAATCAACCCTTCAAATTTTGTAAATTTGTGTGTCTAAATTCTATGTTGGTAATACTCTAAATTTCTTTTTATCATAGTAGCCTTGACAATAAATAATATTTTCTTTGTGTCATTGTCACGAAATTTGTGATTTAATATTTCATAGAGTTGTTCATAATTATAATTAAAAAAATATGGAGCATGATAATCTAAGTTTAACTCCCCCTGAGTTAAGGGATATTGCTAATAAAACGATAAATCAACTTTTACCAGAGAAATCCCGAAAACTTTCTTTTCTCATGGATAACAATAACAGGAAACGTCAGACGTCAACAGAATAAAACATTTAAATATAACCAATGCCAACTTTTAAAAAATAAAATTCGGAGTTCGAAATGGATATATTTCGAACTCGCTAGCGCGTTCGAAATATCTATTTTTCGAGACAAAATTAGAAAAATAACTTTATGATCGTCTAAAAGAGTTTTATTTAGTTGCATAATAAGAACTTTACTTAGAAATTGAATTGAACGACTGCCACAATCTTCAAGCAGATTTAAATACGTTGTATCGATGATCGGTTAAAAATAAATAATTTTTTTTTATACCGGGTGAACAACTAAGAATGATCGCCGGCTATATCTCAAAATCTGGCAGTCGTAGAGCTTTCAGGCAAAATATTTTTTAGTAAAAGTGCCCAAGAGAAAATGTTGGAAATTGTTTTCGAGTTTGTAAAATGTCCGCAAGGGGGCGTCACAGTCATGACCAGGGCAAATATTAAGATTTTCTTCGTATTTTGACTAAATAACAGGTACCGAAAACATCTTAGTTTTAATCCTTACATATTTCGTTATAATTTTTATTGCGCACAAATTTTTATATCTAGTGAAATAAAGTGGTGGAGGGAATTCAAATGTTTTTTTACATAAACTACGATTACTCCCATTTGGCATACCCGATTTTAACAAACATGGTCTCATTTAAGAGAGGAGTATTTTATCTACAAATTGCACTTTTGCACAATTGAACTGATGTTCCAGCAAGATGGTGGTCCTCTGCACTATGCAGCCACTGTGCGTACATTTTTGGATGAAACATTTCCCAATCGGTGGATAGGAAGGAGAGGATCTATCGAATGGCCTGCTAGGTCGTCAGACCTAACTCCGATGGACTTATTGATCGCCTTGGATATTGTCAAGCCGTAAATGGTGCACATTTTCAACATTTAATTTGATTTGTTGTTCTGTTTTTTTTTTTTTTTAATAAACAGGTCTTACTTATTGATATGTTTAATCGTAATTTTTTGGATAACTGTTGAGTTAGACATACTTAGAATTCGATACAAGATTCAAAAATTAAATAAAAAATAGATGTTTTCATTTGAAAAAATGTTGATGTTCGTAACTTATTTTTGGGCTACCGTGTGTACATGAATTTACCATCAAAAGAATAACCTTAAGAAGTAAAAATCGACTGGTCCGACCGTTTTTTCAAAAAACACACCGCTCAATTTTAAATGAATTTAGGCATTACTTCTGAGACTCACTTTATGAGCAAGTGCCATGTTCTCAGGCACCCTGGAAAAGAAAGTATAATAAAATATGAGTATTAAGTTAATGGAACAGCACTGGCCCGAGTTACAGAAATGCGTAACCTTGGAGTCAAATTCGGTTCCTAATAGAAATTTGGGGCCCATATATCTGAAATAACAAACAAAGCCTCGAAAATGCATGTCTTTATAGTTAGAAATTCTAGATTATTTACAGATATCAAGTATATATGCTATATGTTACGTATGTAAGGAATATTTTAGAATACTGCTCCATAGTATGTTATAACAACCACAAATACAGCATCGAAAGTATACAAAATAAGTTTCTAAGATATATTTATTTTAAAGAGTTTGGCGTGTATCAGCTGCATATACCTAGGACGGATGTTATGAAAACACAGTAAACAACTAAACAGTTTAGACAATCGTAGAAAAATAGCATCAACAACTTTTTTATATAAACCATTAAACAATTTAATAAATGATTCAGATCTATTATCTAAGATAAATTTGCATGTGTCCTCACATAGAACAAGAAATCCTCTGACCTTTTATGAACACTTGTACTAGTTATTATAGTAACTCACCTATTACGGTGGTACTATAAATAGGAATCAAGAATTATTGAGTAACATATTATAGTTTTTTTTATATCTAGGCCCCACCCTATTCTGTAATTGGATAATTTATTTATCTGTGGAATTTGCATAATAAAAATAAACCAATAAATAAATATGCCATATTGCATTTGTCGTTACCATTGGTGTAGTCTATGAAAAGTCACGTGACAACAACACATTTCAATACACCTCACCAAATAGCTACCTAAAGAGTTTGTTTCAGGGGTAGAAAGAATCAATAGTTGAGATATTTGAACCGATGTTTGCAACTGCTGCTTCTTCAAAATATTCCACACATTTAAAGCAGTTGCAATTTTCTTAATGGAAATACCTAGAACTTCATCCACCCTGTGCAGCACAGATTTTCCAGTTCAACAATTGTTACTGCCATTTTATGACATATCTGGTCTGGGTCTTACAATTCACTTAGGAATACTTTTAATGAGAATGGCACTTTGTAAGCACATAAGACATGCCATTTAACATTTTTCTACAATAACGTTTATCCCCTTTCTAACTTCTTCAATGAAATGGATTAATTTTTGTCATTCAGCTTGCTGGAAAGAAATATCTTCTTATTTCTACTTTTCGCTCCATTTTCTATTAATATAAACAACATAATTAAATACAAAAATATCCTTTACATCTATTATAGATTCTACTGGTGAAATTTTTCCTTTCACAGCAACCTGTTTGTATTGTCATAAATTATAAATAATTCAGCTAAACTGTACTGTAAGTTGGTCAAGAGAGAATTGAATAATAAATGTAGTATATTAATATTTAAGCTGTTTCTGGGCGAATTTGTAGTCGTTAGTTTTTCTCTTTTCATATCATTCACATAATGCTATATAATACAATTTATCGAAAGGGTAGTCGTTGCTGACTAGTTAAGAAATAAACTAGTGAATATCGGGGAGTGCAGCAAATGAAATTCATTTGCTGCACTCCCCAATATTCACTAGTTTAATACAATTTATATAGGTAAATTATTATACCTTTGCAAATCGGGGACATGCAAACTCGTCGCCGAAAAGGTCGATAATTCCTTTTTAAAATATTCAATGCTAATGGCACTTGCATTTTCGTCACCGAACCCCTAAACAGGTACGATAGGTACATGAAAACTCGTCACTGACCACTAGGCAGGTATTATAATGATTATAATGATAATCCCAAATGTATAATAGTATATTGTAAAAGTCCCAAATGATATGCAAATTATTTAATTAGAAATTGAACCTATAAATATAGAGTTACTGAAAATAACAGTTTAGTATTACCGTAAACGGCTATATTAAAGTTATGGAAGCGAAAGTGATCAGGAGCATTCGCGGAAAGCCAATGGTAGTGGTTGGTGATTTTAAGTTTAATTTCAACAAAGACATTAAGTTTACTGGGGCGAAATTCTGGAAATGTACAAATCGACAGTGCAAAGCGACGGTTCACACAGTTGGGACGTTGGACAATAATATTACAATATCCAGAAACACCGGCGAACACCTACATGAACCAAATCTGGCCAAACTAAATCGGCAAATTTTAAGTACTTCTTGCAAAAGGAAAGCCGTGGAAGATTGGGCTGAAAAGGCTATGAAGATCATAAGACAGGAATTACAAAAGAATATCCCCGCAAGTTTGACATCAACCGATGTGGGGCACCTACGACATATAGTCCGTTCATTAAGTGATTTCTCATATCGGATTAAGGATGCATAAATTAAATATTACCTGGCACCTGTTAATTCCAGTAACCCTCAATAAGTTATCTATTATATTAATTAAATGCTTAATGTACAGGTAGTGACTGAGACTGGGGATTTCTTTGCATTTTGTTTGTCGATTTGTCTTCTAAGCATTTTAATTCTAATAAATATTTGTCAATAAGTAATTTATTATATCAATTAAATGCATAATGTACAGGTACTAAGTGGGACTTTCTTTGTTTTCTTTAGTTTGGCTATATTTTTGTCTTACTTGCTAACGTAACGTTCGAAAGCAGATATATTAAAATGGCTTCTGATAAACATGTTCTTACACCGAATGAAAGACGTCTTATTTTAAAATTTGAGGATTATTTCAAGAAAGAGAAGGAAAATGTAATAGTGACACTACATAAATTTGAAGATGAGTGAATGGCATACCAGAATTAAATAGAAATATTTTTGTGTGAAAAAAGCCTTTTATTTCAGCTGACTTATCTTAAGCCAAAGCAAAGTAAACAATTTATGTTTGGCCTAAGCAAAACAAGGCTACGCCAACACCAACTAGGATGCATAAATCCAATTCGTTCATGTTCAAGGAACATCAATCTTTTTGCCGAACCCTTAAAAATAATATTCAACAAAGACATTTCCTCAAAAATGGAAAGAAGTTAAGGTGTGTCAAGTTTTCAAAAAAAATGGAAGGAGTGGTATACAAACCTATAGACCAATTGCTATATTATTATGCTCAGCTAAAATATTCGAATTAATTATTTATAGGTATGTATATAAATACGTGTTGAATAAAGTCACAGATTAGCAACACGGTTTCTTAAACAAAAAATCTACTTCTACCAACATATGTATTATTACACTACATATAGCCGACACCCGGGACAAAAAAACAACAGGTTGATGTTATTTATACCGACTTTGTGAAGGCCTATGACAAGGTCTCCCATATTATCCTCATAAAGAATTTGTGCACAGAGTTTCAGTTCCATAAGAACATGATTTGTTTTTTCTTTAAATCCTACTTGCAAAATAGGTCTTAGAAGGTAGTTAACTAAAGAAATTAAGAAAAATTCTAAAGTATTACTGCTGGAAGATGACCTAGAACTTTACTTATGTGTGTGTGTCTATCTGAGTTTTTTGGCACTGGTTTAAACCAACTGGCCAGCTTTGTCTTGTTTAGTCTTTGTTAATACACTGTTACAAATATGTTAAAAGCAGTCACGTCAGAGAGTCAATTAAGTACTCTACTTAGGAATTAATTTCTTCTAAGGATAATTTTAACCTATTCACCTATTTTTTACAACTCTATGTCAGGCTATGTGTAACTTCGCTAAATGTAATTTTTATCTTATTATATATTTTATGAGCATTCTTTTTTGCTTCTTTTTTTTCTCCTTTTTCTTTTTTCGCTTTTTTCCTTTTTTTTTCCATTATATCAATTAAATGCATAATGTACAGGTACTAAGTGGGACTTTCTTTGTTTTCTTTAGTTTGGCTATATTTTTGTCTTACTTGCTAACGTAACGTTCGAAAGCAGATATATTAAAATGGCTTCTGATAAACATGTTCTTACACCGAATGACAGATGTCTTATTTTAAAATTTGAGGATTATTTCAAGAAAGAGAAGGAAAATGGTGGTCTTTTATTATCTACGGTGGCGGTACAACAACGAACAGCGGATTCCTGTAGCATATCACGAAGAACTCTGATAAATATTCACAATTTAGGAAAAGACGGCCATATTGAAAATAAAAATAAAAACCGCCGTTTAAGTTTGAAAACCAATGATTTGCCAGAAGGAGTTAAATGTCAAATCCGAGGAGTTATTTATGATATGTACAAACAGAAAGAGGTGGTAACTCTTAAGTCGATCCTTGAGAAAATCAGAAACAGAGAAATATGTGACATTGGACGTACTAGTCTTTCATTAGTTTTAAAGCAGTTGGGGTTTAAGTACCACAAAACCAACAACCGAAAAATTCTTTGTGAGCAACAACACATTGTTTCTAAGCGGTGGTCGTTTTTGAGGAAATACCTAGCTAATTTAAAGTCCGAGAATTCAAAACCTGTGGTATTCTTAGATGAGACATGGATTTTTGCAAAGGGAAATCAAACAAAATATTCATGGCAGGATGGGTCAAAATACTGCTATTCAAGGGTTTCATCCGGGAATGGAAAAAGATATGTCGTAATACACGCCGGAAGTCGAGAAGGATTTTTGCCAGATGCAAGTTTAGTTTTTACTTCATCGAAGAAAGTGAAGGACTATCATGACAATATGACTGCCGCGATATTCGAGAACTGGTTTGAAGAATATGTGCTAAAATCACTAGAAGAACCCTCGATCATTATTTTAGACAATGCTTCATATCACTCTCGAGTTTCTGAAAAAATACCAAACAATAGTTCCACCAAAGATGAAATGAGGAACTGGCTAAACACCAGAAAAATAAAAAACGACCATATATTTTTGAAAGCAGATTTGTTATCCGAAATTAAAGTACACACTGCTGGTAAGGATAAGTCTTACATAGTGGACTCCCTCGCGGGGTAATACGGTCACGAGGTCTTACGTCTGCCCCCATTGTGAATTTAATGGTATTGAATTAGTGTGGGAAATTTGCAAAAACTACTATGACAAGCATGCATGTCAAACGACGAACGAAGAAAGCATTTTAAATTTATGGAATGAAGCTTTAAAACAAATTGGACCAGAGACTTGGTCAAAATGTATTGACCACGTGGAAAAATTGATTCAGGATACTTTTGACTCGGAACAGGTCATTGATGAAATAAGGCCAATTATTATAACTTCTGATAGTGACAGTGACAACAGTGCTGATAGTGATATTGACGATTAAATGTACATTTTATGTAATAAAATTTCTAATTATTATTATTATTATTATTTACATAGTTATGAAATAAAAAATAATTAAATAAATAACTGTAATGGAAATTTTAATTACGGCCCATATATCTAAAATTAGTAGAAATTGTTTAAGGACCGCTGCCTATTTTATTCCAGACTAATTTTGACCATAATCGGTTAATGACAAATGCGCATTCACTCACTGAACGCACTATAGTGGTTGCCGATTTTGAAAAGGCAATACACATCGCTATAGCGGATGTTTGGCCAAATGCCGAAATAATTGGCTGCCGTTTTCACTTGTGTCAATTTTGGTATCGAAAAATTCAGCATTTAGGATTAATTAATGATTATAAAGATGACACAAGTGAAATTGGACGCTGGATAAAATTAACTTTTGCGCTCATGTATTTAGAAGCAGGAGAAGTAGGTGAATGTTTAGCACTGGACTTGCAGAAAATATGCCGAAAGGTGTAAGAGTAGTGATATATTCGGATTACTTGATAGACACATATATACTCTGAGGATTCAACTTTCCCACTTTACATATGGGCAAAACAATCAGCTACTTTAACTCGTACAACTAACGCTTGTGAGGCATTTCATAGACAGCTTAACGATTCCATGTACAAGGAACATCCAAATTTACTTGTTTTTATTGCGAAATTAAAAGCATTTTAAATTGATACATACAGGGTGATTCAATAAAAACTCCCAGGCTAATTATTTCGAAAACTATAGGTGACATGTAAATTATGTAAATGCCAGTTTTTAGCCTCTATGATTGGCTTTACAACTGTGTAAAAAATGTGTTTAAATAATACAAGATGTAGGTGGCGCCATGGTGCAAAGAATTTTTTCGATGACAGGAACTTTTAAATGTTACAAGGTTCTTAAAGATAATTAATTTTTGATCAAATTATGTCTCATAAAAATTTTTGATAAATCCAACATGAACGGAGATATTTGGGGTT
This sequence comes from Polydrusus tereticollis, assembly GCA_963920685.1. Taxonomy (NCBI): domain Eukaryota; kingdom Metazoa; phylum Arthropoda; class Insecta; order Coleoptera; family Curculionidae; genus Polydrusus; species Polydrusus tereticollis. The sequence continues at coordinate 144,759,964 of OY987328.1, forward strand.
AAGTTTTTTATTAAAATAATTTTAACGAGTATTTTAATTATAAATATTTTTAATATCCTTTAGCAGGCTTTAATTTAATTTTGGTAATGATAATTTTAGTAATAAAACGCTCGTGTAGCGCTAAATTATTACGTCCAGTGACGTCTCAGGGGACGCCTTAACAAATAATATTGGCAAAAAATAAGACGCCACTGAGTTTTTGGTAATTTTTATATTTTTTTTGGATTAAGCAACTAAAAATATCCTTTTATTGTCTGTTAAATTGTTTTCATATCTTGCTTCGTTTTCGAGAAATAAAAATAAAAACAATTTTATTGCATATGCATTAAGAAACAAAACCATAAATTATCAATACGTTGTATTTTTTGTTATTTAAAAGCAAAGTTAAAACATTAAAGCATAATAAGATAAAATTAAAAGATGTTTTAAATTTTATGAAAGAACTGATGAGAAATTATACAAAATTAATAATGAAAATTAGAACAATACCAAAAACTAACTAATGGGGTCGAATGAGGTGTTCAAAATTATTGCCGTTTTCATACACACACATATCAAATCGATATAATAATTCGATTCTGCAAACTCTCAATAGTGTATTTCGATTAATAGCGGCTTTAGTAGCATAAATTTTGTTGTACAGGTCAGCCATGTCTTCTATTGGTTCCTTGTAGATTTCATTTTGTAAGTAGCCCCATAAATAAAAGTCCATCGCGGTTAGATCAGGGGACCTTGCTGGCCATCTAAGATCCCCATTGGTGCTGATCACTTTTCCTGGAAACGTCACATTTAGATGATTTATAACGATATTGCTATTGTGTGCTAGGGCACCGTCTTGATGAAACCACATAGTATTTACGTCAATTTCTACATTTTGTAACAGCAAATGAAGATCGTTTTGCAGAAATTGTAAATAACGAACTGAAGTTAAATGTTCATTGTATAAATAGGGCCCGATTATGTAACCATTTACAATACCACACCAAATACTTACCCCAAATTGTGTTTGAAATTTAGTCTGTCGCATCCAGTTAGGATTTTCCCGGGACCAGTAGCGACAATTATGTCTGTTAATTACTCCATTATTGTGAAACCGGGATTCGTCACTCCACATAATTTGGTTTTATAAATTTGGATTTTCTTCAAAAAGAATATAAAAATGTGTCAAAAAGTTTAATCTGCGCTGGTAATCTTCTGGTTGTAGATGATGCACTAAATGAATCTTATATGGAAAAAACCCATTTCCTTTTAGGATGCTGCGACACGAACTTACTGTAATATTAGTTTCATCTTTTAATTTTTGTAATGACGTTTGTGGGCTATTTTCTACTGCTTGTAGGACTATAGCTACATTTTCGTCATTCGTAATCCTCTTCCTTCTTGGAGCTTTTCCCTTTTTAAAGCTACCATATGTAGCTAAGTTGGTACACAAAACTACAAAAGATTTGCGATCGGGCGTTGGTCTATCTGGAAAACGAGCTCGATAGCAGCGCACAGCTTCTGAAGCATTTTGATGGCATTCTCCATAAACTAAAACCATGTTTAATTTGTCTTGATTTGTATGGTGAACCATTTTATTTTAAAAATGTAGAAATTGCAAATTCTGACACTGAGTGTTAATAATGTTAATTATTTAATGATTTTTGTTTTCCAGAGATATGCATTTTTATTTCTCGAAAACGAAGCAAGATATGAAAACAATTTGACAGACAATAAAAGGTTATTTTTAGTTGCTTAATCCGAAAAAAATATAAAAATTACCAAAAACTCAGTGGCGTCTTATTTTTTGCCAATATTATTTGTTAAGGCGTCCCCTGAGACGTCACTGGACGTAATAATTTAGCGCTACACGAGCGTTTTATCACTAAAATTATCATTACCAAAATTAAATTAAAGCCTGCTAAAGGATATTAAAAATATTTATAATTAAAATACTCGTTAAAATTATTTTAATAAAAAACTTAACCCCAAATATCTCCGTTCATGTTGGATTTATCAAAAATTTTTATGAGACATAATTTGATCAAAAATTAAATATCTTTAAGAACCACAACATTTAAAAATTCCTGTCATCGAAAAAAATCTTTGAACCATGGCGACACCTACATCTTGTATTATTTAAACACATTTTTTACATAGTTGTGAAGCCAATCATAGAGGCTAAAAACTGGCGTTTACAGAATTTACATGTCACTTATAGTTTTCGAAATAATTGGCCTGGGAGTTTTTATTGAAGCACCCTGTATATTAAAATTCAAAGTTTGCATATTCCTCACAATGTTCATGATATGACAGTTAAGAAAAGGCTGGAATACATTAATTCTCAGATTACAAAATATAAGAATCACGAGATAAGTAGGAGGTTACATTTTGTTTAAATGTATTTCATATCATTGTTCTGTTTATAAATAAAGAGTTGTAAATATCTAAACTGTTAATTAATTTTTTCCACCTTCCTACTTTTAGTGGCGAGCTTGCGAGTGTAATAAACGAAAATGCAGGTTGGATTAACATCGACCCGAAGGGTCGGTGATGAGAATGCAGGGTGGATTAACGCCGACTCGAAGGGTCGGTGACGAAAATGCACTTTGGATTAAAACTTTTATTGCCTTGGTGATGAAAATGCAAACTCCCTGCAAATCAGTTTATAGTTTCCTTCATGGCACTAGTGAGTTTTATAGCAAGAACTTTCAAAAATGTGGGAAATATTTTAAGGTTTTTTTCGTGTGTTCAATTACCAGTCTAGTCGTCACAAAAAGTATGGTACCCCTCTTCCACGTCATCGTCAGTCTACAAAAAAACCTCTCTCCAAACAAAGCCCTTGTTAAAAGAAAGAACTTGAATAATAAAAGTCTTTAGCTTACAAATTGCCCTCGCTGGAACAAGCTCTGAATGTTTTGTGGTCGCTTAAATTTTTATGGTAACTGGCAATTTTAAGGAAAAATGTTGTATTTGTTGCTGTTGGTTTAGATAGATAGCCAGATACTTATTTATACTTTTGTCAAATATATGGATGTGCGTATTACGCAAATTACAAAAGTATGTGTATCACATCGCTCTATACAGGGTATCCTAGAATATGTGGGCAATCTCCCGGCATCAGATAGAACCCTTAAAATTAGTTTGACAAGTTCCTATATATATTTTTTTCCTACGGGCCCATAAGGACGCCCCTGGGAATCGTTTCTTTCTAAATAACTTTTGAAGTGTAATTTAATATTTTTTTAATGTGATGGTAAGTCCCCTTGAAATGGGCAGTTTTCCCACATTCGGCTTATTTAGTTTGCCAGAGACGGACTAGCTCTAATACAGTAATGCTATTTTTTTCAAACCCTGTTCGATAAAAGCACAACAATAATATTTTTGTAAAGCCTAAACCTTAAACTAAAAAAAGGGTACTCTTTGTAAGTTACCGAGGGTATAGACATCAAGTAATGCCCGTGGTACATACAATATTTTATGTCCTACTTCAGATAATTCCAAGTTAAATTAAAAGAAAATTCAAAATCACGAAAGGTTTTTTACCTATACAGTTGCTAAATAAACAAAGGTAATAAGTGTTCATCTACCATAAGCGCATCTCCCTTGTCTATGTGTTCATTGTTGTGCTGTGTCAAAGTCAAAACTGAAATTCATATAAAATAATGGATTTTCCGTTGATTCCGGATAGAATTGCTGTGAATGCTGCCAAAGCCTTGGATAATTTGTCCTAAAGAAGTCTAAAGACGCCTATGATAAAGAATATCAAAGGTTTGGGGATTGGATGAAAAATAATGATGTGAAAATTATCAACGAGACGGTGCTACTCTGATATATCCAGGAATTGGTATGTTAAAATTGCTGTTGTAAATTATATTAAAATATTAATTATGTATATCGATTATAGTCTGGAACATTCACTCCTAATTCCCTATGGACGAAATATTCAATGTTAAAGAAGACATTAATAGTTAATAAAAATATAGACATTGCAAAATATTGCAAGTTAGGCCAGTAGCTAAAGCAATCATCCAAAGGATATGAAGCGAAGAAATCGAAAATTTTGTCCCGAGAAGATGTGTTGAAATTCATCCGTGAAGCTCCCAATGAAACTTTTTTGATGTACAAAGTGGTTCTGTTATTTGGTGTATTTGAGTGCCGCCGCCAAGAGCTAGTTAATATGTTGGTTAAATATATAGAGGATAGAGGATCCGAAGTAATAGTTAATATTCCCGATACAAAGACCGATAAAAAGCGTGTCTTCACAATTATTGATGAGAAGGAGATGGGTTGTTTGAAGCTACTGAGAACTTATTGGTCTTTACGCCCGACAAACTGCAACATCAATAGATTATTTTTGTGTTACCGTAACGGTCGTTGTTTTTCACAGGCAGTTGGGAAGAACACCATAGGTAAGATTTCTTCCATTATTGCAAAATACCTGGGTCTAAGCGATGCGGACAAATATGCTATACAGACCTGATGAATCGACAAATGTACTGGTCATTGTTTGCGCAGAACCTCTGCAACATTGAAAAGACATGGCGGTTGGAAAAGTTCAGCTGCAGTTGAGTGATATTTGGAAGACAGTATGTCTTCTAAAAATAAAATTTCGAAATTGATAGCTGGAGTACCATCAACGAGACCATCAACATCAAAAAACGTTCTATCATCGTCAATTTCTGTTAGTGAAAATCACGAAATAATAGAAAATATTGACTTATCAAAAGCCGGTAAATTCGTTTTTACTGGGCCTTTTCATAACTGTTCATTTAATATATATGATAAATAAGTTTTTTCGTTAATAAAAAGTTGTTACTTTGATTTTTTCTATTTATGTCTCTTAATGCCCGAGGGCATTAGAAACTTCCTTAATACTCTAGGGTATTATATTATACCATTTAAAGTGTCTGGTAACAATGGTATTATGAAACAATAATATTCGAGTAGGACATAATAGTTATTTATGTATCTAGGGAATTATGATGGTCTTAATTACCGAGGGCAAAGTTTACGTCCCGAGGGGCTTTGGCCCGAGGGACAGCAATTACCCGAGGTAATTGAGACCCTTATAATTCCAGTGATACATAGATAATTTTATTTCTGACCGATTTTAGTAACATTTTGTTCATTTTTAAAGTGGAATAAATGTTTCAATAGATGACAATCAAATTGATATTAGATGTCAATCGTTTGATTTTATGTCAAATTTTTCTTAATATCCCAAGGGAGTTATGATCCTTATAATTCCCGCGTAACTAAGACGTTATAAGCTAATAATATACCGGTCAGAAATAAAATATATTTTTGTTCAAATGGTTGTCATCTTCAAGTTCCTTTCTTGTTGCTATGGTTTTTTTGATATGTACCGATTTAAATGAGGATATTTATTCCAGTGTTAGTTAAAAATAGAGTGTTTTGAAATTTTCGATCTTTTTTCTTCTTTTTCTTCTTGGTTAATTGCTGAATATGCCGACATGCATTTAATGTATGGGCTTGCATCATGTAATGCATTAAAAGCCAGAAGGCTTTATGAAGAATGATTCTTAAATAGAATAATTCCTGATAGGAAAACCTTTGAAATAGTGGATCGTCGTTTGAGAGAGACAGGTAGAAACTACGATCTTTTATTTTTTACTTGCATTGATCCAATGATAGAGCTTTAATGTAAACTGTCGTAAATAATTTTAGTAAAGTATAACAAAGCCAGACAAACTTGTGGAAATCAAATCCATCGCGATGAAGGTATTGAAGAAAACATCCTAAATGCCGTAGAAGCAGATCCTTTTACAAGTGTCCGAGAATTGACTGTAGAGTTTGATTCCCCAAAATCGACGGTCTTGGAATCCTTAGAGAGCAACAGTTGCATCCGTACCGTCTTCAAAAAGTCCATGCGCTTTCTTCCTGAAGACTTTCCGCGGAGGATGGAGTTTTCTAATTGGGTTTTAGATCGGCACGGAAACGATGCAAATTTCATTGGTTCAGTTCTCTTTACGGACGAAGCTGGATTTTCTACAAGCAGCATCATAAACTTGTCAATTTGTTTTTATAGGCAGAGAAAATCCCCATGCTTTTATTGTAACCAAAGACATTATAACTAAAATGTCTTTGATTGTAACTCATTATCAGCATCAATTTGAACTCATCAACGTGTGGGCTGGAATAATCGGGCAATATTTAATTGGAACATTTGTATTACCAAGAAGGTTAACTGGAGAACTTTATTTGGAATTTGTTCAAAACGATTCGCCAGAACTTTAAGAAGATCAACCTCTGCCAATACGACGTGATGCATAATGGGGCCCCGCCACAATTTAGTCTAGTAGTTCGAGAACACCTAAACAAAAACTTCGCAAATCGATGGATAGGAAGAGGAGGACCAGTGGCTTGACCTCCTCGACCACCTGACCTAAATCCATTAGATTGTCTTCCAATAGACAATCGTCTATAGTGTGTATAGTAATAATAAGTAATATGCAAGTTTAACAATAGAAAAGAAGAAAAAAATATATATATCGTTTATTTACCAGAAGGCCCCTTACATACAATTGAATTTTATTGAATACAAGTGTTTGAACACGTAGTGGTAGCTTATCAAATATTTTTTTAGCTATACTTATACCAAAGAAGATCTTTTGCATTGTTTGGGCTTTCTCTAATATTTGCGAATACTTTCTAGGATACTATTAGCTTCGATAGAAGTAATCTAAGTGCGAAATATCGGGGCTTTAGGCTGACTATGGCCTAAAATGGCCAATTCACCGTGGACGTGGTTCTACAGCATTTCTTAATATTTCGTAGTATTCAGATTACCCCCTATGAGAAATGGCCCAATTATTCTGTCTCCAAGACTTCCAGCCAAATGTCAATCGACCGGATTAAAAAAATTGTAATATAAAAAAAGGAAAAAACCAGTAATTAATTTTTGAATCACATACATATTTTTATTATAATTTATTGTTCATGCTTAATATCACTGCTTCAAAGTAATCAATAAAAAGTCCTAATCAATTTGCAGTTAAACATAAACGACATTAACCAAACAACATCCATTTTATAAATTGGTTGTGTCTTAGAATAATAATATGGGTTTCTTTGCCCTATTCATTACATTTCTACTGCTTTATTGATTGGGAATTACCTTTTTTTGCTTTTTATACTTCTGGATATATATTGGATAAAATAAATAAAATAAAAATACAATTTTGCTTCGTAATGTATAGTATAGTAATAGCACAAGGACTAAATACAACCCTAACAAAGTCAATAAAGTCTTTGTAAAAACTAACAACGAGGGTAAGGAACGGGATGAGTTTACAAATTACCCTTAATGTGCTGAGATTTAGACCTTTTTGCCTCGATAGCAAATTGTCAGAGTAATGATTTACGGTTTGGGTAAAACTATAAAGTTTACTCCAAGATATGATCTACAGTTTATGGTGCTCTGAAAAGTAAACTCTCGACATTTTTTGTAATACACTAATAATATCAAGAGAGACTATGATTAAAGACAGTAAATATAGGGCCTAGTTTAAATTATAGGAAAACAATTATTTCTTTAATATATGTAATCATACACGTGTAGTAATGTTCTTAAAGTCCATCCGAACATATTTCGTTTGACCTAATAACTGCAATAATAGTTTTATTATATTGTAAACACCCAAAGAAACCCCGTTACCTGTTCGATTGCCAAACCTACGTTTTTAAAGAATTTCTTGGTAACATTATCTACTTGGCCCCAGCTGGCATCACTGTTTATATTACTGAAATAAAATGAAATAAGGGGTATTGCTTTGCATAGGAACGCATTTTGTAGTTAAATGAAAAGCCATAGTAATAGCTTATAGTAGCAATGTTTATTATGTTTATTTTTACCATTACTTGTATTATATGTATATTAATTTATTATAATTACAATACAAATCTGAAAAGTTTGCGTGCGGAAAAGGGCAACTTTTCGCACGTATTTAGGTAAAAGTAATAACTTTCGTCATTTCACTGGTATTTTTAATGGCAACTACTTTAGGGTGGCCGCTCTTTAATAACGATTCACATACATTTTTTACGATCACTTTGGCGTCAGAAGATAAATGCTTCATGGAATGTTTAGGGTAGCTAGATATCGCATTAGCTGAAGATTCCCAAGGTCTCCAGGTCTCCACATACTTTAATATTAACTTGTTGCACACTGTATTTTAAAAGCAACTATGGTTCAGCCTTTAATACTTATTTTGTTATTACTGTGTATCCGTAGGCTGAGTAGCTGTCTCTGGTGTAGATCTGTCGATTTAATAAAACACTGTATTTAATTCCAACAGCATTTTATTCGTAAGGTAGCACTAACGTTTTATTTACAATATTCACTTAATAACTTCCCACTATCTGAGAATACACTACATCAAATTACTAGTTACACTTCAAATTGCATTCACACATACGTTTCCATAATACTCAATACTTTCACATTGTATTAACTTGTTGAACTTTGTTTTTGTTAACTTTAACTACATAGTACAAGAAATGTGGACAATTTCCACTTCGTGACGTGCTTTACTTTTTAAAAGCAGTCGTGCGACATGCACCGCCGAACTTTCGGGGAACAGTCCCCCTGATAAACTTATATCTTATGCGTTTAGCCAAACTCTGCTTGGCGACCGTCTGGAGGCTGCGTTGCCTCATCCCTTCTCGCGTCTGTCTCCCTTCCTCACGCAGCTTGGTAGGTGATTATTTTTGGTGAAGCGCCTGATTACATATGACAACAATGCCGCGCTGTTACTATGTGGGTTTTATGAATGATGAATCTTGGATATTTACGTATACGTGAGGAAAAGAGATGAACTAATAAAAAACGCAGACAGCACAGCGTTTGTTATTGCATCGTGCGATAGCTACATAAGCGTTATATATACACTATATACATCAATTAGACTTCCAAGAACGCCATCAGTGGCGTACTTTGCTTTAACACTCAGCGTGTTCTCAACACACTGTTTCAAAGTAAAATAGATAGGTACTAATCTATTTCGAATATTATGTTTACTATTTATATAAGCTATATAAACAGATACCTGTAACTAAAATATTTTGAGAAATATCCTAATAACTAAGTTGTTTCTAGAAAACCCTAATTAGACATTTAGGAAGTAGTCCATATTCTGTGGCGAGATTGTAAATAGAAATAAAGGTCTGTCTTTACCACCAAATGACTTTATTTGCCCCTCTAGGGTAGAAAACAAGGGTTATAGAAATACATAAAATGACGATGAATTAAATTAAATTTCTTAATGTATGTGTTGTACTAGTTTCGACTTTAGAGAAAGTCATCCTCAGCAACTAACCATTTAAGAGATTTTAATATGAAAAGAAGTTAAATCAGTTGGGGGAGCAGAGAGGTGATTCAATAATACAATACAATATAATGTAGATTGTGCAACCTTTGGAATCGACAGGAGTTTAGTATAAGAACGGCGTATCTCCATGTAAAGGTAGGGGTTCATTTATACTGGTTTATTTTAGCGACGCCATTTCCTTTGAATAGCATGCTGAAGTTAAAATTAAAATTAATTTCTTCACCTGGCAACAAGATGAAAAATAAAAAATCAACAATCTAATGTCTTAACAATTTTTGAATTTTATTTTATTTTTATTTTAATATAACAGGTGATTAGTGACCACTTGATGTATTCCCAGTATATATAAAATGACATAGTCTCATTTTGACAACCTTTTTTAGAATAGCAAGTTCATTTAGTTTCATTCACAAATATCCAATCCACCATAACATTAAACATGTCCCCTCACTAATTTGGTGTCACTAGAAAAAAGAATGAATTGATATGTTAAAATTCTTCTTTTACAACACGTTTTGACTTCAACATTGCTTAAATCACTCGACTATGATTAAGGTCCTTTATTCTACTCGCGTATAAATCAACCCCTACCTTTACATGGAGATACACCGTTCTTATACTAAACTCCTGTCGATTCCAAAGGTTGCATAATCTACATTATATTGTATTGTATTATTGAATCACCTCTCTGCTCCCCCAACTGATTTAACTTCTTTTCATATTAAAATCTCTTAAATGGTAAGCTGCTGAGGATGACTTTCTGTAAAGTCGAAACTAGTATAACACATACATTAAGAAATTTAATTTAATTCATCGTCATTTTATGTATTTCTATAACCCTTGTTTTCTACCTAGTTATTTGATGGTAAAGACAGACCTTTATTTCTACCTAATTAGACAGTTTATTAATTTTGATAACAAATCAAGTAATGTACCTATCTATTGTTATTATAAACTGGCATTAAAAATAAATGTGGGTTAATACGTCTCTGCGAAAGCCGAGTTTATGAGGGGTTTTATGGCAGTCATTAAGCCAAACGAAATATATTGGGAAGTACTTATTACAAAGCTAGTATTTTTTACAAGCGCTAAGACTTAAAGTACATAGACCTTCTATTCACAGTGCAATGTTTGTGAATAATTGCCTGGACTACAGTATTAATACAGTAGTTGACCTTGTCGTTCTAAATATTTTATTTTAACGGTGTTTGGAGTTTTTTTTATTCATATTAACAGGTCAGCTCTTTATGAATTAACATATTATTTCGGTTTTACAAAACAGCAAATACATCGGCCTATGTCCAGCCGAAAGTTGCGTAGATTCTTTAATCATAGCCATGTTCGAGACTAAAAACATTTGATAACTTTGTTGTTTTGACAATGTGTCAGTATACTGTGACAGTAATTGAACGTTTATATTCAAGTTTGAATGATTAAAGTGTTACAAAATGCTAAATACCTATTCAAATTTAGAATATGCCGATATGGTGTTTGTTTATGATTTCTGTAATGGAAGTGCTACAGCTGTTATTGAAGAATACGTCAACAGTTTACACATCAGAGACATCCTAATAGAAACGTATTTGTAAGAGTGTCCAAGAAATTGTGAAAAAGTGCTAACATAACATCTGAACGAGCTACTCTACAAGGTTTAGAAGAAGTAGAAAATATTCTGGAATTAGTAGAAGAAGATGCAGACCAGCTCACGAAGAATTGGTACTCAATTGTGCATTCCGCAAAACAGAGTGTAAACACACTCCACAAGCAAGGCTTATATCCATACCATGGACAGAGAGTACCGCAGCTAAAACCGGAAGGTTATGCTTAACGTATGGAATTTTGTCAGTGGATATACAGTGTGGTCATTTAAGTGTGCAACATATCGGAATTTTTTTTATTACCGATTTCTCAGAAAATCTTATTCTTGATAAAAGTTGGTGCATGTTCGATAATCATATTAGGTATACTTGGAATGGTTGCAAGTCAAACGGCGTACAGGGTAGGTCAAAAAATATAAAACTTGTACAAGAATAAAGTACTCCTATTTCAGAAAATTCAGCAAAATGTTATTAAAAAAAGTTGTTTAGAATTAAAGTTATGCAGAGATTCGAAAACGTGACCTCGTAAAATAAAAGAAAATATTTTTTTTTTAAAACAGTAATAACTTCCCAAAAATTCCTTATTCATATAGGCATTTTTTTTAAATTATAATTTTAATGGTAGGACCCCCCAGTTTTTTTCATAGTACAGACAGACAAACTGTAGAAAATTTGAGCTCGATCGGACTTCGTTAACCCGTGGCCCATCGATGCCAAATTTTTTATTTTTTTTTCTTGTGTATTTTTTATAGTAGGTAAGTCTTATTATGTGTTAAATTTAAATATCACTGTTATGCATAAATTGTACATTCTGTAAACTACCAAAAACAAGCAAATGAAAATTGTGGCAACATAATTCTCCCGAATATGACTCCCAGTTGACTTCTCGCAAACCCGTTAGTGTCGCTTAGTGAATAAGCCTTAATTTAACACGGTTTGTCATAAAATAATAGAACAAACGGTATGCGTTCCAATGTATGAAAACAATTTGAGCTATTAGTTGAGAGAACAGCGTTGTCAACTTTATAGTTATAGAGCGTGTAACAGAAGTATGGAACGCTTTAAATATCTTTAATACCGTTTGTCCGATTTAGCTAAAATTCGGTATCCGTATATAAGAGGTTATCGCGGAGCTGCTAGTGACATTTGCAATGTTGCCAAATTTACAATTTTTTAGAAATTTAAAATATTTTTTTTTTTAATGGAACACCCTATATATTACAATATTTTTGGATTCTACATAAAATTACAATTATTTTTTAATAAGTGCATTATAAGTCTAAACTTAATAGTTTTTGAGATATCGAGTTTTAAGTAATGATATTTTTGAACCTTGACAGTGTCTAGCTTTCTAACGATACGCCATAGGCTTGAATGTCCCTATCTTACTTTTTTATTATCTTTTCAAAAATGCCAACTTCCGGTTAAACCGGAAGTACTATATTTCCGGCTTTTGAGCTACATCCGGTTTAACCAGAAGTTGACACTTTTAGAAAGATAATAAAAAGTAAGATAGGGACATGCAAGCCGTTTTGCTCTAAGACGTACCGTTAGAAAGCTAGAAGCTGTCAAAGTTCAAAAATGTCATTTTTCAATACTCGATATCTCAGAAATTATTAAGTTTAGACTTATAATGCAGTTACTAATAAATAATTGTGATTTTATGTAGAATCCAAAAAAATTGTAATGTATAGGGTGTTCCATTTAAAAAAAAATTATTTTAAACTACTAAAAAACTGTAAATTTGGCAACATTGCAAATGTCACTAGCAGCTCCGCGATAACCTCTTATATACGGATACCGAATTTTAGCTAAATCGGACAAAGGTATTAAAGATATTTAAAGCGTTCCATACTTCTGTTACACGCTACGCTGTATATTAAAAAAGTATTTTGATATTTTAATCTTTAGTGCTAATAGCGCTAAAAACGCTTTTTTATACAGGGTGATTTCTAATGTGATACTTATTTTTCAAACTATGTATACAACTACTTAAAAGAAACAACTTTTTTAAATAACTTTCTTTAAATAACTCAAAAATAAAGGAGAAGGCTAATGTAAAAAGCCTACGATATGACTGCTGATAATTTTTTTTGTTGGTGTTTATTGTTTTTTATGTCAAGCACTGAAGTCTCAATTTATTGTCAGTTCATCGCGTGATAGATTTTAGTTAGTTTGGGAGTGTTTAAAAATAAAAATGGCTCATGTGTATGAAAATATTGAACTCGTGGATATGCGGTTGAGTTATGGGAAGTGTCGTCAAATTGCGGCTGCGGCAGCAGAAATGGAATCCACAATTACCGCAACACTCATGTTTGATCTGTTGAGAATCCCCATGCTGTTCAAAGATCAAACTTTCAACCAAGATTTTCCGTTAATGTGTGGGCTGGAATTGTGGGTGGAACACTCATTGGTCCGCACATTTTACCAGACCGTTTAACGGGCGAACGTTATTTATACTTTTTGCAAAATCATCTGCCTAATCTGCTAGAAGAAGTGCCATTAGCTATAAGACGAAACATGTGGCGCACCTCCTCATTTTAGACGGGAAGTGCGGGAGTTCTTGGATAATACTTTTCCAAACAGGTGGATTGGTCAAAATGGGCCAGTTGCGTGGCCACCTCGATCACCAGACCCTACACCATGTGATTTTTTTTTTGTGGCGTTACATAAAGAGCTTAGTTTTTAAAACAGCTGAAAGAATTGATTCAGCGCATAGAACAGGCTGCAGCAACAATTGGAGGGAAACGAATTTCGTTATTACGTGCTCTCACCGAACAGTGGTTGCGTCGCGCACAGCGTTGTGTAGAAGAAAATGGTGACAACATTGAATACGTCATTTAAAATGGAACTGAATTGCTTTTTTTATACCGGAATATCTCCTTTATTTTTGAGTTATTTAAAAAAAGTTATTTGAAAAGGTTGTTTCTTTTAAGTAGTTGTATACACAGTTGAAAAAAAAGTATCACCTTAGAAATCACCCTGTATTTATTCCACTATTACTGTCAAAAATCAGACACTTAGGTTAGTTAGTTACTCTGCACCACAGTCATTCAACGAGGACCAAAATGACCATATTTTTAAGAATGTATAAGAAAATAACTGTCAATCATTTTATTGTTTTGTTAAAAAACTTTTTCCATTTCGTTGATCTTAATCGGTTGCAACAAATATAGAGATTTTGTAGTTAACCATAAATATGGTCCAACCCAACCAAAAACTGTACCAGTACCGTTCCCGAACGGTCACTCAACTAATCTATCACTGCAATAATCGATTTCCAACTTCAAAATATAATTGACAGGCTGGGAATGGTATTAGGTACGGTTTTTGGTAAATTTCGTTAGTTAAATAATAGTTTAATAACATTTCAGGTCACGCAATTTTGCAAAATTGGTTTTTGTGCATTATTTCCAGTGGAGCCGGCAACATCGAAAGCAATAAACATCTTGCTTAAACTATATCTGGATTTAGTTCGCAAAAGAGAATAATTTATTAGACGTGCAATATGTTTGAACAGTATGAGTAAATTTACAGTAGTTACAACCGAACATTGTTCTTGTTTGTTGTGAGTGTTGTGACGTATGAAGTTTATTATTTTCATTGTTCTCTCGAGCTTAAGCTTGTAGTACAATATAAATAAATAGTTGTTTGGACTAGTTTTAGTTTCATTAGGTATGATGTAGATGGTAGATGTTGGCTCACCCGACATCGCTAGGTGAAATACCATGGCATCGGCTTAGGTGGGTAAAGTTCACCGATTTTGTGTATATTTAGTAGTGTAGGGTTTGTTTGTTTCAATTTTGTATCGCCTTGGATATCTTTCCTGTTTGTTATTTGGCCATATTTTAATGGGGTCTAAATCAGGTGATTCTGACGGCCTGCAGAACAATTTGAAGATAGTTTTCCCGCAATTCGTGTTGTTCTTATTATCGGCAAAGAAAAGAAAGATATTATGGCAAGAACTGTAAGGTTTCATTTATTAGTAAATATATTTTGCTTATAGACTTGATTGTTTTTTTTATAAGAAAATGAAATTTTAATATGTGTAAAAATATCTGTGATATAAATAAAAACATTTACTTTTTAAGTTTACTTGCTTCGTTCTTCAAATCTTTGCGTTTTTCACCTGTTGTAAAGCCTCTTGCTAATGTTTGCTTTAAATCTGCATTATTTCAGGTTTGGCGTCTTGTAATTACCTAATTATAAAAAATAATTTCTCGATAGTTAAGGAGTGTACTAAACGCATTTTTGTGAGATATGTCCCCATGCTTTTGATTTGAAGTGTACGTGCAACTACACTCGCTCTTTGAGCTAACGTTTTGTCGCTGTGCTTCCAAGATCAAAATGCTTCGGAGTTAAATTCGCCCCCCCCCCCCCCCCGATCGGATCTCCGGGAAGGGGCTGGTCCTGGCGTCTGATCAAGTGAAGTTATCCAAACATCCACCCTTTCCAACAGTCCAACAGTCAGGGTCCTGCGAGCAACATTCAAAATTGAAGTTGTTAAAAGGCTCAAAATTAGCAGCTTCCAAATTGACTTCTGCAATATAAAAGGACTGAACTCGAACATCAATGCAGTTCTTCAACATACTAGCACTAACCGAAGCGGAGGTTAGATCATTGATTAGTACGGTCAGCTATTTATATCCTGGGTACGACTTTCATCGCCGATTTAGGCACAATTTTGGTCTTTCTCTCTGTGTCTGCAGTGATATCTTCAAGGTTCTATATTGTCGCCCACCCTCTTTTCACTATACCTACATTAACGATCTTTTGGAAAGAAATCCTATATATAGCTTTGCTAATGACAGTACAATTGTTTCATCTTTTACTTTGAATGCTCGAGCATCGATTGCCAATGCACATCTCTATAGACAGCAAGAGGTCTCGTAGCTTAACAAAGACCTGGAAGATATTCTGTCTTGGGGTGGCAGTAACCAAGTAGAATTTAACGGTAAAAAAGCAAGGCGGCAGTGTTTTCTAAAAAAGTGAATGTTAAAGAACCGGATATAGTCATGGCGGGATCATCATTGGCTTCATCAATAAACTTATTGGGCGTTGATTTGGATAATCATATGTCTTAGCATAGTCACGCTGCGGCCACTGCTAAGGCAGCCTCGCAGAAACTTGGAATACTTTACCAACTAAAAACCTCTATAAAGCCCAAATTCGACCATGGCTGGAATACTGTTCACATATTTGGGGCTCTGCTTCTAAACATACTTTGAGATTGCTCGATTCCATTCAAGCAAAAACCATTTGCTTGATCGGTGACCATAATCTGACAAACAACCTGCAAAGCTTTCAAAATCAAAATAAAATCAAATCGTTTATTTTCCCAAAATACAATATACGAGTATAATAATTGTAGGGGAATAGTCAAGAAGAGCTAAACCTAAGATTTACAAGCTAAATAGAGTAAAATTAATAAAGAATACAACATATATCTATGTAGAAACACTTAACACACATTTGACACTTTTATGACACACGACTTAAAAACTCATCTATGCGCATCTAAGCACTCGACAATTAGATAGGTATTTAGCTTATTTTTAAAATTCATAAGACTTGGAGAACTTCTCATATCCTCAGGCAAGCGATTAAATATTCTAACACCAAGATTACGAGGAGAAATTGTATGATATAATACCTCTAGCATTTGGGATGCAAAAGTTATGTCTATTCCTTGTTGCGAAACCGTGAATGTCCTTATTCTGAGTAATATCACTTTTATTACCATATATAAATATAGCTAATTCTAGTATATGCAAACAAGGAAGAGGCAATATCTTAAATTTTTTAAAAAGGTTTCGGCAACTATATGCCGACCAGGAACACCTGCTATACATCTTAAAATTCTTTTTTGTTTAATAAAAACATTTTTAATTAGTGTAGAAACACCCCAAAATGCTAGCCCATGTCTTAGGTGTGATTCAACATAAGCATAGTATAACATCACTAAATGATCTTTGTCCAAAATATATCTTAAATTTATCAGCAGATAATATGATGAATTTAGTTTAGCCGCAACATGCTCACAATGATCCCTCCAGTTTAAACATTCATCCACACATATACCGAGAAACCTGATGTTACGAGTTTGGCATAAGGATTTATTATCGATACGAAGATCTATGTTTTCTACCTGTTTTTGTCTACTGTGGAACCTGACGAACCGTGTCTTGTGTACGTTCAAAAACATATGATTATGTCCGAACCAATTGGAGAGCTCAAGAAGCGCATTATTAGATGTTTGTTTGAGAATATTTAAGAACTTATTCGAAATAAGAAAAGAAACGTAATCAGCTGTACGATGTGCCTCCGGGCCTACATGATCCATATCATTTAAATACAATAACACAGGACCTAAAACAGAGCCCTGTGGAACCCCTAAATTAATATCCACAGTTGACGAATTTATCACCCTCCTCGACCATCCATTGAAGTTACTAACACTAACATATTGTGTGCGGTTTTCAACAAATGAATGGATCCAGTCATGGGTTTCCATCTATGCCATATTTCTTCATCTTTTGAAAAAGAACATTATGGTTGACACAATCAAAATCAAAAGCCCTGCTGAGATCACAAAAGATCCCAACAGGGCTCTCATTTGCATCAATAAACCTAGTTAACTCCGTATAAAAGGCATGCATTGCTGTGGTTGTCGATTTTTTATTCTGAAAGCCATGTTGGTTTTTAGATATAATGTTGAATTCATTTAAATATGGGACCAGCCGGTCCAAAAAACAATATTCAAATATCTTAGAAAAGACAGAGGTCAACGTAATTGGTCGATAATTTTAATAAGAGTTTTCATTACCTTTTTTATAGATAGGAATAATTTTACCCCTTTTCAGGGATGTTGGAAGTTTTCCAGTAAAAAAAGAAAGGTTAACCAAGAACACAAATGGCTTAGCAATATCCTGGACAATCTTTTTAATTAAAAAAGCGAGAATATCATCTGTTCCTGCTGATGGCTTATTTTTAATTTTATTATTTAGGATTGTAATAGATTCGTCAGCCGTAAATGGACAAAGCAGTAGTTTATTTTTGTTTACATTACTAGCATTATTGATAGTTTTTTCAGTATTCTGATTTACAATCTGTTTTATAGTATTTAAAGGGGCATCCCTGAAAAAACAGCTAAACGTTTCAGCAACATTTGATGGACACTTAACACATTTGTTATCATCATTCAATTGTAAAGCAATATTTTTATATTTTTTATTCTTGTTCGTCTGATCGTTAATAATAGTCCAAGCGCACCTCGTAGGATTATCAGCCAGATTAATTTTATTTTGATAAAATGCCCTTTTTGTGGCACTAACAAGTTGTCTATGCTCTCTTTTTGCCCTTTTATAATATTCATTCAGTTCCGGGTATTGTTTAGAGTTTAGATAATACAAACATGTCTTTAAGTGAAGCACTAGATAATTTAACTTCATAATTAATCCATTTTTTTGTTTGTGTACAAACATATTTTTTTAGCAAAGGAAAATGAACATTAAAATGATAATAGAATGTTTCGAAAAAATAGGAAAACGCACTATCCATATCATGAATAGTATATAAGTTAGTCCAATATTCCAATTGCAGTGCAAATTTAAAGTTTTTAACTGAGGATGAATTGAATGATCTAGACATAATTGTATAGTTATTAATTTGGTCACTTACAAGCGATATTTCGGCAAATACCGTTCTATGATCAGACACCGTATTATCCAAGACACAGGTCGCCACATTACAGGACTGATCGAAATCTATAATATTTGTAAAGATATGACCAAGAGTTTTTGCCGTGGTATTAGTCACTCTTGTAGGCCATGTTGCAATATTACCAAGACCAAAACCCCGATATACACCGAGTAGTTCTCCATAATCACTGGATAACATATAAGAATCGCAATTAAAATCACCACATATTACAATTTTACAATATGGTTTATACACAAACTCTAGAACCCGGTGCATTTTTTCAATAAATAATTGAAGGCTACTGGATGGCGATCTGTATACCGACAGTGGCATGACCCTATGAGCAATTACGACAGCCGAAATGCCGCAAACTTCAAAAACTTTATCTTCGCAATACTGTTCTGAGTTAATTCGGTTAAACCTTAGACAGTCTCTAGCCCAAATCGCTACACCGCCCCTACGACAGGACGATCTACAATAGCTAGTAGCCAAGGTGAAACCACTGAATTTAAACTTTGAAATGGAATCTTGAACATCGAAGGCAGGTTGGCGACTTGAGTCTATTTTACAAATATTTTCATGGCAAGTGCTCAACTGAGGTTGCTCGCTTGATACCACCCAGAGCGATGTATGATAGAAATACAAGACGAGTTACTGCAGCTCAGCAGTATATGGTTCAGCTTAGTGTCCCTCGAACGACACTGTTTCAAAATTCTTTCATCTGGAGAACGTCATCACCCTGGAACGACCTCCCTGAGGCCGTGTTCGCCAACGAGTATAATCTCCAAAGATGCAAGAAAAACGTACATCGTTTTCTGCGCACACGTACCTCTCGCAGAGCACCATAAATTCTGCAGTGCTGTGCTTTATCATTAAAAAACAGTGACAAGAAATTTTAAAAATATGGTAAAATTTACCTGCTAGTGCGGGTTGGTCTTGAGTGGCCAATAGAGGAGAACCGGGGGCGCCTCTGGCGCCCCCCTGCGACGGCGAGGGCAGCGCGGACGCCTCTTCCCGAACCTCCACCTCCATGCCATGGAAGCCACTGTGGCCCCCGTTCCACTCTGAAATAAAATATTTAAATTCAAAATAAAATCAATTGGTATGGATATTTCCTTTTTAATTCCTTTTAATATGTATATGTATATTTATTAAATCATTTGAAATTTCATAAGCGGTAGCACATATTATAACGCAACTCGTCAGTTTAACAGCTAACTTAACTTAGCTTAAATTAAGCAGCAAATTACTGAAATAAAGTCGACACATGCATTACTTACATTTAAATGCAATAATTGAATTTTAAAGAATTTTTGTTGTTTAATTAATTTAAGATATGAGTCTAACTAACTTATTGCTCGAATTAGTTTTCAATTATTTGTTGGTACAACACTTGCTTAAATAATAACACAATCGGTATGTTGTGCTAACAATAACCACCATAAATACAGTAAAAAGTTATGCGGATGGTTGAGAGAAACCACAATTTAATTTAAATACTATTTACATATAAAACGCAAAGTTTATCATGGCACCCCGCTACTAAATGGAATTAAAAACTTTATAACGCCGAACGCCTGCTGTGAGAGAAAACAGCCCCAAAATTAAAGAAACTATATAAACAAGCAAGACCTTAGAAAGGCATTTGTGAAAATGTAAATACGCAGATAAAATTTGAGTTGGTGCTTCTGTGCACATCAGCAAGAAATTATTTATCATATTGTCAAAAAATTAGCAAAAATAAAATACCCTACATTTTCTTTCATATTTATACCAGTAAAATCTGAATAAAAAAAAATCGGGATCACAACCAATTTTTAAAGTATTTCGATATCTGGATTAACTTTTGAAATCCAGGGTTTCACATCGGGATTGAGATTACACAGTAGCGGAGTATTTTCGAAGAAAAAGGAGCCCTTAAAAGTATATTCTTAATTATATTATATTATAATTCGCAACGTGATATCTTTTGTTAAACCAGAGATTTAATTGATTAATTAATGTTTTAAAAAATGGCCTATTTTTCCATATTAATTATTATTATCCCTAATTTCTCTAGTTTAACAAAAGATATCACGTTGCGGTTTTCAGTTCCTTATAGTAACTTTTCCTCCTCTACAAGCTGATGGGGTTAGTTTTTTAATTGGCTGTTCTTGTCCCTGGGAATGATCCATTTTCTACTAAATTTCTATGGACACAGCTAAATACTATTCGATGTGGCAGTCTTTTTCTGAAAAACCGTCTTTGGTACTCACGTACAGCGGCACGTGCATTACCATTGCAATATCCGTAAATAAAATGAATATCAGTTAATTCGTTATTCGAGAAAAATTAACTACAATTATACCAGAAAATTTCGAATAAACTATCATAATAATTGTCAAACTGGCAAATAACAAATATGTCAATTTTGTTTTAAGGCCTACTACTAAGTTTTAATGAAAATGTGATCGGTCCTTGGTAAGCAGGGTTACCGTTAAGAACTTTTTTTCAGAAATGGTGCATCTGAGCGAAGTACATCAAGAGTACCTCTTTTTGCCAGAAAGCATTAAACTTTCATAATTCCAGAAAAAAATAAAAAACATTGACTTAGAAAAAAGTTACTTTTGTTTTTGTTCCTCAACCCCCCCAAATGCTACGCCTATGATTAGGACAGTTTTGATTTTAGATCTAGATTCGGCATATAAAAGTTACTAAAATACCAAAAATTCATGTTTCTATGTTCAACTGGCAAGGGCCTAACGACACTTAAAGCACCGGTTCCCGTCAGATCACCGAAGTTAAGCGGTGTCGAGCGCGGTTAGTATTTGGATGGGTGACCGCTTGGGAAACACCGCGTACTCTTGTCTTAGGGAAGAGTGTAAAATGAATCGACATCAAAACCATCCTATTCACGCCGGACAGGCCGGATGAGATCGGATATCTCGTAAGATGAAGGTGCCGTTTCACACTCCCCAGTCGGTAGACCGCACGATTAAAAACCGTACGGTCGATGACCGGTTCAAGATGGCCTCTGATACGCCGACGACCGTAAAAAAAAAAAAAATAGTAATTATGTTCAACTGTTTGGGAATAATCTGAAAAATACCATCTTCATTAGTTCCCTATTAGGGGGCAGCAATTTCCGATATTTGTTTATTAAACAAATAAGTATTATTTTCCGATGCAGATTCCACTGTTTTCCTTTGGCCACCTAATTTCTTGACCCCCTGTATATTAACTAAAAACAAAATCTACCTAAAATTGTCGATTCATTCATTAATCCCAGACGAAAAAGTAATGATCCGGACATTAACGGCAAGGGTCGGATCAACTGTAAATAATTAAAAAATTGAATTCCCCAGGCATTTTCCCTATCGCGAGGATATGGCAGGATAATACCGTGAAGCCTCGTTATTGAGTAGGGTTTAAGATATTGTGACAACCTGCAGAAATAAAGCGTTTATAAGAAGTTCAGAAATTTGTTTGGGGTGGTGTTAAAATTTTATAATTCGGTGTGTTAAAATTTTATTATTCGATGAAAGATGTCAAATTTTGGTATTTCTTTATTAGCGACGCCCTTTTCTTTAATAACAAGTACTTAGCTTTAAATGTATGCTTAAAGATATATCGTTTGTCTGTTATTTCATTCATATGGGGTAATTTACGGTGAATTATCAATTTATCGTGAATCAGTCTCAACGGGAAGCTCCAAAAATTTAGTTATTTGCTAGGCGTGTAGGGCTTAAGTGACTTAAGCTTATTCTGAGGATTAGAGAGAAGGATTTGATTTAAGAGCCCAGTTTAATATGATGTTGACCTGCTTATGGGCCCAGTGAGTCGGAATGGATAATTGACAGCTGTTGCTACTAATTCTAGTAGAAGCACCAACACCGGTGTTTGAGAAACATGCTTTACAGAGCTGTTGAGGGAAAACTGGGACTCGGGGGTAGTAACCTACGGCCCTTCCCCTCCATTTTATAAAAGTGATTTCTTCATTTCACACAATTTAATAGTATCAAAAAATACGAATACAAGATACCAGCACACAAAACTTATGCTGTACATTTAGTGAAAATATCTGTATAATAAATTGTCATTTTTCCTGGATTTCAGGATATTGATTGAAATCTGGGCCCCTTAGAAACTCCGGGCCCAAGGGGAATCACCCCCGACCCCCCTCTCAGCTTGCCTGATGCTCTAATATAAATTAAAGTAATAAATAATCTCCTATTTTCCTACGATGTGAAATAAAGAAAATCACTTCTTACCATTCCTATTTTAAAAATGTTCTCCTCCGAAAATTTCGCAAACACTACCTAAAGATTCAACAACATGTATATTTATAGATCAACAGTCTTTATTGTTGCCGAAAAATAAGTAAAAATATGCAAATTAGGCTCCTTAGAGCAGATCCAAGCGGCGGTAACAAAAAGTCTAGTATGCGTATAATTTAATATCTAATATAATTATCTGTAATAATTTCTGATTGGTAATGTATAAAGTCATGACTAAAGTTGTTATATAGCAACGTATTATACAACAATATACGTCATATATTATATGGACCCTAACCGGTAAGCTAGATAGTCCGATTTGGTTATTCTCGCATGACAATTCGGCGAGTAAAGTCAATTTCTTCTGCCAGTTTATGGCAATTTTCGTATTCTAACAGAAACATTTCAGTAATATGAAATATTACGAAGATATTAGACGTGTAGTGTGGTCTCATGTTGAAAGTTTTGTTGTTGTTTGTTGAAAGCTTTGTACAAGTGTTATTTTGATTTTAAAGTGTCGTTAATACCTAGATGTTCACTTTTTGTTAAAAGAAGAGTCAATTCAATCTATGCAGTTATGACCAACCCGCCTATACTGTAGCGAAGCAGAAAATTCTAAATGACTGCAAGCTTGTAACCCTTGTCCGTTCAACTGGATTGTCGACAATATTTTAGCTGGGTGACCGTAAATGACCATGTATACTATATAGTAACGAGAAAAAAATAACATTAGAAAAAATAATATTAATATAAACTTTAGAACTTATTACAATACATAATCATAAACAATTCAGTTGAATTTTTAATAATAACTAAAAATTTGGTTATTTCTCTAAAATTCCAATCTTCTGCAAGACGGAAACTAATTATTTAGAAAATACACAGATTTAGCACTACAGGCGACAACAGCTGACTGTTTCGTTTGTGATTCAAATTTATCCAGACGTACCCCCTCAAGGACTACGTCTATTTCATTATGACGCAGCGTAATATTGAGCAGGGTTATTCAATTCTGACAACTTCCGAGATATGGGCTATTTTATTAAGTATTTATTGTTAGAGCTTAGTTTCTTTGGCATTTGAGATGAATTTACGAAATTCTATTATATTTTTTTAGTTTTGTGTGCATCTTCTCTTAACAAGAAACTGTTTTGGGGGCTTGCATTTAAATTAGCTATTCAAGAATGGCGTATTCTGGCAAATTCCGGTGGGATTTTCACCCAAGAATGTGTAGAAAGGATGAGTACATAATTAATTTTTAATGTTAGGTTAGTTAAGGTTCAGAATTTATAATATCATACGTTTCGGCAGGACAACACCACCAAAACGCAGATCTTATTCTAATGCCTCATTAATGTCATCAGTTACTTACACTGATGCGTAATTGCAGTACAAGAGTCACACTGATTTACACGAATAATACTTATTGCTAGAGATAGAATCTATGGAGCATTCATCGAATAAGACATTCTTAATATTCTAGAAATAGTAGGCACGGCAAAATATAAATATTCGATAAAATTTCTGGTAGCCTAAATCTATATTCAGCTTTCATGACTAAACTTTAATTAAACCCATATAATTAATTAATTTTATAACAGCATATAACATCACACAGTTCTCGAAATAATTTTCAAGAACACATACATTAGTCAGAGATAATTAAATACTAAGCCAAACGAGGTAAGTAGTTAGAGCTAAAGCTCTCAATCTGAATGGATAAATAGAAATTCCTTTAATTAATTAGGAAATAACTTCTTCATACATAAGATGGAATATAAGTCCAGGAGAAACGGATTAAAGTAAATGGAGTTTTAGTCGAGGTCTAAAGAGTTGTTGCTTGGAAAAATATGACATATTGTGAACGCCTTATTGGAAAAATATGAGCATTGTACAAAGCCTGGGTTTTAAAATCTCAGTCTCAGCAACAAAAAGTACTATTTTTCCATAGGGCGACTCACTGATTCTTTTTTATAATTTCACACTTTTATTCACAAAAGCATTTCTTTATTCTACCAAACTATGCCATTTGAACAGATAATGTCAGGTGTTTACATAAATTGTGAAATCATACAACTACTTTACATAACTTTTTATCGATTAGCTAATTAATGGCCACATTAACTAATCACACATAAGGGGGTTCGTGTAACCCGCGACAAACTATTATACGTTTACTTCAACAATCTTTGCAAAAGGTTGTTTCGTGGGAAGAAGACGTTTCACCACAAAAATAATCTGTAACGTGATTTAAATCACGGCAGACCTACACCACGGAGTCAAGTTTAAAACCTACTGCCTTGGCAAAATGAAAACATCCGCTTTGTTGATCACTCCTTCCACGCGAAAACCACTTGCTACACCGCCTCCCTCTAAGCATCTTCCTACTGCATCCCATCACAACTGACCTGTATATAGTTGGAGTCAAGCAAATATTTGACGCGTGACACTTCCATCTTGTCATATTTGTCCAATTCTAGGTTATTTCGATTTCACCAACTTTATTACAGCTGATACTTAGTCAGGGCCGGACTGACGAATATTGTTATTTATAAACCTTTGCAGAAAATAATTGCTGGGAAATTGGTCTAAGAATATGAATTATAATATAAATAAATTTGTTTTGATAAATTCTGTGCATTGTAATGGTGGGATTCAGGATTGACCATTAATATCACAGGTCTTAACAAAAGCAATCTTAGTAGTGTATAACGATTAGTAGTGTATAACGATTAAATTAATAAATAAAATGCGGATCTGCAGCCCATATGATTTGACCAAATCGACGAGTAGGTAACTCGGTTTATGTATATCTCTTTTTAGTCATATAAAAGGATAAAGATACAAATACTTCGAGAGGGTGGTAATTATTATAATATAAATTAGCCATTAGTAACTTTTATATTATGAGTGGCCTGCCGTATTTGACACCCATGATAATATGGAAGTGTCACGCGTCAAATATTTGCTTGACCCCAACTATAGCACGTAGGCATTGTTTTCAACGCCCGCTGGCCGCCTTTTGTCACAAATAGGAAAGCCTTGCCGAACCTGATGTTCACCGCAAACCGAGTAGACATATATTTACTATTTACCAGCTAGACGTAAGCTGAAGGTGTATAAAAACGTAAACAAGCTGTGTTACAAAGGGTTTTCTATTGTATTTTTTTTACCGAAAGGTTTATTAAATGCAAAGTAAATTTGCAGTTAAGTTTTTATAATATGTTAAAATATGAGTTTTATTTATTTCTTTAAAACAGTAGACATGACCCAAATGCGGCGTTGCCGATCATTATTAACTTTTCACTGAAATGCGATTATGGTTTTGGTCTAATTATTAGGTAATATTAGGAGTTTGAATTATGTTAATTAGACTTAAAATGCACATGCATGTTTCCCCAACAAGTATAATTTCACAAAGTTTAAAGACTGCAAAGCAATGTAAGTAATGTTATTTTTACTGGAATTGCTAAAACCTAAATGTGATGGCAAAGATACCATTACACTGGCACGAAAAGCGAACAGCGTGCTTTAAAGGCCATTTCTGCTTTCAAGAGTTCTATTATAAGTACATTTTAATTTAAACATTGGATGTTATGACATAATTTAATAGTTTACGATAGACCTTTTCCTAATCCCAGTTCCCAGTCGTCCATCTTGTTAGCTTTTCGGTTTGCCAAGACAACGAAAACCCTAATCGGATTAGCAAACACATTTTACCAATTGGAGGTTAGTTTTAAGCTAAATACTTACCGCTTCTAAAACTCCAATTAACTACAATCTCTATTTTCCAGAACCCACGCAATTCGGTGTGTAAAGTTAGTTTGTAATTACCTAAATTGCCGAAATAGACGAGTTCATGTTACGCTTATAATTATCTTTGTTAAACATTTTTGCTTTTACTGGCTCTACCATATTATATTACGTCACTTCATATTCTTGTCAGCCTGTGTTATTGTAGTCATTTTTCTTATCTCACCTTGTATAGGCGCTCCTAGATAATGTTTCGCATCCTACGAGATGGTTCAGGTTAGGACAGGTCAATTAAAAGTGAACAAAACAGAGTTTATTCTTATATGCCGTGAATAGTTCCTGTATAACCACAGTATAAGTTTGATTCGTTCATGTACTGCCAGGTTTAATAAAACGCTTTTTATAATTAAAAATGTCTTCTATTTTCCACATTTAAACCCGATTTGTAGACAGGAGTTTAGAATCCTTTTAAACTTCTTAAACTGCGGATGTATTGAACTTGATGAAAAAGAACCTTTCAACGATTCACTGCACTGTATCTAGGTATCTGTGGGATTTATCTATACTTTACTACGAAAGATAGAGGAACACATACTGTGCTGCCATACTATACTAAAAATTTCGCAACGTGACGTTACGACGCGGGCTACCTACCTCCGCTACTCGGTGTCCCGGGTAAAACAATTAGCGCTCAGTCACTATTGAGATAAAATAGTAACACGGCGGGAAGTCGGCGTTGTAACAAAGGAAGTAATTTGCATATTTTTACTTAGTGTCGCATTTACCACATTAGCTGTTGAGTTATAAATACATCTACTTTTTTTTATATTATGCTGTTTGTATTACTTCGTGAGATAAAATTTCCTAGAGCTTACATTAATATCGTTTTGTTATCTTCTGAATTCCGAATCGAATTCAACCATATTTTTATATACGTTTGGGTAAAATGTAGGTTTAAAAATAGAATTATTCCAAGGTGGAGTTCTTTGTTGTTTTCGCGGACTTTACTGCGCGAGGAACATTGTTAAGGTCTTATTTAAAGCCGCCAGATGTTTCAACATTGTTGGGAAAATTAAATTTTATGTTTGGACTTGACTCGTGTCTACACGCGTTTCTCAAGCAAAAGGCAATTAAAAGAAAAAAGCAAGTCAGCAATGTTCAAGAAGGCCAACCCAATGATTATTTCCTTAGAATGTAGTTTTGTGATAGTGGGTGAAAGTAGTTCTATAATGAGTAGAATGTAAAATTTGAATAACATCCATGTTATCAACTTCGATAGCCATAAAACCATTTTTACATGTAATACTGACTACTCTTAAAAATTGGCCAGGTGAAATGAGGCTCAATTTAATATTAATTTATTTGTCTGCAAGCAAGCCCACCAAATTAAACAAAACTGTTGTAGGTTATGTAATAATATGTCAAAAATAAAAAGAAAAGTATCTAAATAATAGTAGTGCCAACATAATCTGATCACCAGTCCAGCAAAACTAAAGTTCGGTGTTAAAGAATGAACGTAGTTTATTAAACTTTTTTTTTAGTTTATTGATCAGAGTTGTTTGTTTGATATTTTATTGAAAATGGCAACATTTTAAAAATTCGATGTTTCCACGTTTCCAAATATTTACCTAGCAGAAGAGGTACTGGTCATTTGGCAGTAGCCAGAGTCATAAAAGACACAAAGAGAAGAGGTTTCAAACAACAATTTAAGTTAACTCGTTGGTCCCAACTTAGAGTTAAAAAATATAGCACGCAAAATTCCATAATCCGAGATAAAACAAAGCTCACTTTAAGTATTTGAAAATCTAAAGCGATTTTGTTAAAGAAAATAAACTTTTGTTATACTTTAATTATAGAGTTTGTTAAGATTGATGTCTTAAAGCGCTAAATAATTTATTTTCCGATAATATTTAATTTGCCCCTTATTTATTTTCTTCTCCGAATGATAGAAATACTTTGAAGAAAGGCTTAAGAAAGGAAGAGCCTGAAAAACGTTAGAGTCGTATTTTAGGTGTTTATATTTAATGCAAGATTCTCTGTGGAAATTTTTATTTCTTTTATGTAGACGCTTCGTTTGAGGATGGCTATTGATTAAGATAACTTTGTATTTAGGGATTTTTTCCTATATTAACAAGCATTTGGAACTTGAAAAGTCTAAACTTTTAAAATAAGTCTTTAAAGTTGTAAATACTCAGCTGTGAATGATAAGAAGTGTTGATCCTATTTTCTTCTTTAATTTAATTAAATCAACTTGAGAATAAACACGAAAAGTTCTGAGGTTTAAATCACACATTTTGAAATAATATTATGAATTTCGCCCTTACTTAGTATTTGTTATATTAAAATAAAACAATGCAGTCTTCCTCCACAGTTTAATTGTAAACACAAAAAGTTTTTAAGTTCCCGACATGTTTCGAGTACTTAAGTACTCATCTTCAGGGGATACTGAAAGGATAATATAAATTTGAGAATGAAAAGAATAAGATAAAGAAGGACTTACCCAACATCGAGTTTAACATCGAAATAAGTTGTCTCAAATAAATGAGTACAACAGAAAGGCTGGAGACTTGGTGTATTAAATGGTTAGTTATATGGAATTTGAAGTAAAGTTAAGATTGAGTTTTGTAATTTAGATAAGTGTAACATATTTAAGTATGATAAATATAAGATTATGATCTCTGAATGCGATTAAAGGAAGGTTTTTTAAAAATTAAGAATTATGAGCTTGTATGATTAAGTTTAGATGAGTAACACATATATTACCCACATAGCAAAAATATATCCTGTGGATATATGAAATATATTCTCTTTCGGATATGGATATTGAGTGGCACATCCTCCGCAGATTCATAGAACATACATATATATGCTACATATATGCATACGACATGCGTTTGGCCACAAGTCGGACATGCTGAGAAAATGCGTTTTCGGACATTAAGCATATCCTCCGCACATTCACAGAAGATTCGTATGTGTGCATACCAATGACATGCACAGTATATTCGTTTTGCCCAAAATAGGGATGACCCGATTTTTAAATTTTACTTTTAAATTTCTGGTATTTAGACCAAGAATGAAAATGCAGATAAAATAAAAAAAAATAAATAAAAGTAGAAATCTATGAGCCGGACTCTAACCGACGACACTCGGTTGTAGGGTTAGTAGTAAATCTACTTTTCATTCTTCATCCGAATGCCACAAATTCGCGTATAGGTATAGGTATGGTGCCCATTCTTGCTTGGAATTTTCATCGAAAAGATTGTAAATGTAAATAGGCTATACTATATACCATTCCAATGCAAACATCATTCAGTAGAGCCTTTGGTAAGCTGGCAAATAATAATTTTTCGTGTCAAGAATTTTATTGCGGCTATAACTACCCCTACTTTAAGAACCCAGAGTATTTTGCCGACATGGCAACTATGGCCGCCGTATCTCGAAATGTTGGGTCAATCGACGTCTCTAATACTTAATATTGAAGTGTCAGTCTCATATTTGTTTAAATCAAATCAAGTAAACATATTAAAACAGGCTTTATTAGAGCACAATCAAACTCTTAGAAAACAATTACAGACATAATTATTAGGTAGTTTTTTAAATTAAGGAGTTACTGCTTTATAACGTCAGTTTCGTTTTTCCTGAAAAGAAAAACATAAATGAATGGTTGAGAAAATATTTACGTTAAAAAAATGTAGAGTAATGTCTGAGCACTTTAAAAACAGGTTTCTATTATATTATGTTCTTGCAGTTTTTAAAAAATGAGTAAGGAATTCTTACTTGTCAAGGTTGTTTTTCTTTTTATTGTTAAGCATTTCCTTTGCTTTGATAAGCCATTTTTGAATGTGTACTATGACTTCGTCCTCATATGCGTCTATTGTCCTGTTATTTTGACGCACAGCATCTAAAGAATTACAGAAGTTATTATTACAGTATCTTAACATTTCAGGAATTTGTTAATCTATATTTTTTAGTAAATTATAAATTATTTTAATAAAGAATACCGAAAATTTCTGGACGATTTTAAATAGGTACCTCAAAACTTTTTTTTAATTCAATTGTTAGTAAACACCTTTAAACTAAGACATTTTCTGCTAATGAAATATCACCTGCTATTACACCTTCGGGTGAATGGCTCTAATACTTCTAATGACAGCAAATCATTATGTTTTTAGGGATATAAACCTACGAAATGACATCTTAGTTTTGCTGCTTGAAGACATAATATTTAAGAGAGTAAAATTTTGGCTGTTGAAAGCAATATGTTTAGGTACGTTATAAAATTATACTTATACATGTTCACTTATTGTTTACAAATTCACACACCAAAAACACTTTATTAAACAGTGAACATACTTACTACTTACTGAACTGTAAAAATGAAAAACAAGCCACCAAAAAAACTTACACGACACGAGCAGAGAAAATGACAAAAACTGAGGTTATGTAATGTCATCCCAAGCGCGAAGTGCGGGCGCAGGGCTGCCAAAAGTTGGAGATTTAAATACCAACCTGAGCAATCGCATTGCCCTAAAGAAATTTTGATATTATTTTAAAAATACTAAAGTAGGAAAATCTTTTTAATACTATTTTTAATTTCACTTTTTTGACTTATGATTTTTATACCAATTTCTAGATATGACTTGGATATGCTATGGATATATCCAAACGAACATGATTTTAATCAATTTCTAAATATGACATGGATATGCTATGGATGTACCTAAACGAATGTGAGTTGTGGGCTGTCGATAGCATATTCTCAGAATGTGAATATACTTTTTTTGCTATGTGGGTAAGTTAAAATAAAGAAAGATTGTGACACCTGGAGGTGAGAAGTTTTCTTTTATTTAATTTTTATGTAAAATATTGAAATTTTTTTTTTTAATTTAGAGTGGTTTATCTTCATTTTTAGCTTATATGATGAAATGGGGCTTTGGACCATATTTTAGAAGAATAATAAAAAATAATCATTTTATTTTTATAATAAAATAAATTTGTTGATAAGTTTAGAAAAATTTTTATTTAAAAATCTTTATTTATTTAAAACATTTTTAAAAATTTAAAAAAAAGATTCCATACAACCTTTGTGCGAACACAACCGCGGTACTTCCGCAAAACGTGGGAAATGAAATGAGGTTAAATATAAGAGAAAAGTCCTTATTTCATTTCCCACGTTTTGCGGAAGTACCGCGGTTGTGTTCGCACAAAAGTTGTATGGAATCTTCTTTTTAAATTTTTAAAAATTTTTTAAAATTTTTTTTAAATAAATAAAGATTTTTAAATAAAAATTTTTCTAAACTTATCAACAAATTTCTTTTAATATAAAAATAAAATTATTATTTTTTATTATTCTAAATAATGGGGCAAAGCCCCATTTCATCATATAAGCTAAAAATGAAGATAAACCACTCTAAATTTAAAAAAACCTTTCAATATTTTGCATAAAAATTTTTATTAAATAAAACCTATGATTTGAAAAAATAAAAGAAAACTTCTCACCTCCAGGTGTCACAATATTTCTTTATTTGATCTTAATATATGTGTTACTCATCTAAACTTAATCATACAATACATATGCGAGATGTTACACGTGGCGACATCTCGTAGCAATCGAGCTCGATTGCTACGAGATGTCGCCACGTGTAACATCTCGCATATGTATTTATACATTATGTGTTGAAAACACTGTAAGGTCCCTTTCCTTTTCGTTAGACTCTATAGCCTTGCCGATGAGCCGTAATACGGTGAAACGCGTCCAAGGATTGGGTCTGACGGAAAGAAAAGGGAAAAACATCTTTCTTTAATCATACAAGCTCATGATTCTTAATTTTTAAAAAACCTTCCTTTAATCGCATTCAGAGATCATAATCTTATATTTATCATACTTAAATATGTTACACTTATCTAAATTACAAAACTCAATCTTTTTGTTTTTTTATTTACTATTTTTTACGGTCGTCGGCGTATCAGAGGCCATCTTGAATCGGTCATCGACCGTACGGTTTTTAATCGTGCGGTCTACCGACTGGGGAGTGTGAAACGGCACCTTCATCCTACGAGATATCCGATCTCATCCGGCCTGTCCGGCGTGAATAGGATGGTTTTGATGTCGATTCATTTTACACTCTTCCCTAAGACAAGAGCACGCGGTGTTTCCCAAGCGGTCACCCATCCAAGTACTAACCGCGCTCGACACTGCTTAACTTCGGTGATCTGACGAGAACCGGTGCTTCAAGTGTCGCTAGGCCCTAAAACTCAATCTTATCTTTACTTCTAATTCCATATAATTAACCATTTAATACACGCAAGTCTCCAGCCTTTCTGTTGTACTCATTTATTTGAGACAACTTATTTCGATGTTAAACTCGATGTTGGGTAAGTCCTTCTTTATCTTATTCTTTTCATTCTCAAATTTATATTATCCTTTCAGTATCCCCTGAAGATGAGTACTTAAGTACTCGAAACATGTCGGGAACTTAAAAACTTTTTATATTAACAATTAAACTGTGGAGGAAGACTGCATTGTTTTATTTTATATTACATTGACTCCACTGAAAGTATGGACTATTTTTTCAACCTTAGTATTTGTTCTTTTAAATAAAATTGCCGGTCATTGCAAAAGTAGGACCTAATTTTTAACATTTGCCACAAATGCACGGAACTCTATCTAAAGTTATCCAACTTTTAAAGTGCTTTTGTTTTCTGTGTTTTGGCGACAAATGATTTTGGCGTCCCAGATATCATTCTTTATTTGAGGGGTCTAGGCCTCCAAATTGACACGATTTTAACATTACTACCACAGAGGATATAATTTATCTTCCGCAATATAAACTTAAGGACTTTACTATGCTGTGCGTTGACCACCTGCTAAAGTTGGTAATATCGCTTGGCGTAAGCACATGGAGAGGTACCGCAAATGGTCAACTCTATTAAAATACTAATGGTCATACCGAGCCTTTCTCTTTCCGTCAATGACTGTTTCAAAACGGGAACAGACATAATTAATAACATACGATTTTTATCAACCTATTACAATAATTAACTTCTCTGTTACCGTGCCCTTATCCAGTGTTTGTATGGTAAATTCCTAGAAAAAACTTATTAACGGAAAATCTAAAAGTTATTGCGTATACGGCATGTGTGTGTCCTTAATCGCAAGTCATATTTTAGAGTGTTTGTTATGATTATTCTAAAAATGAGAGTCTGTATACAAACAATGTGTTTCAAGACTATTCATTAGTTAAAGAAATAAAGGGATGTGAAATGTTAAATGTCAGCAAGCGGCCTAACCTTTCTTTGATTTCTACATAATTATCTAAAATCTATTTGCGTATAAAAATAGTCAGAAATTGTTTGGTAAATGTTTGCTGGAATTTCCAGGAACACTGTCCAATATGACGTCACTTCTAATGAGTTTTCTAGGTTTTAATCAATAACAATTACCCAATGACGTCACATTGGACGTTTAGTGTGTTTATTTAGCGTTAGGAGATTGTTACAATGCGTTTTTTTTTCAAGCGGTACACTTTTAGCCTCATTTAAAGCAATAATTATAAATTCTAATATTTTATTTAAATCCGGGGTGTCCAGTAAGTATATATAGTGCGTTTATTTTAACGCCGGACATAGGGATTTACATGGTAAATCTTAAAGCCTATGTTAGGCACATTTGTATTAAACAAATATTACTAAAACTTGAGAATAGACGAAATTTGAGGCGGGGGGAATAAGTTATAGTACAGTAAGTGCAAAAAACCTCTAAAAGATACCCAAAAAAGATTTTACTAGATAATTTATGTAATTAACTACCTTAGATAAAGAAAAATATTATGACACCGCTGTCAGTATTTTCGTGATTTCATGAAATTGGTTTTGTAATTTATCATGTCTATCTACACCGTAAAAGAACGAATTGAAATGGTTTCAAACTGCATAGGAGGAATGTCATATCGGGAAGTTACTGATAATTTTGCCGCTGTCTATCAAAACCGTCCAATTTCCAGCAAGTCGACCGTGCAACGATTGCTAAAGTTCATGACTAGTGGATGTCTTAATGATTCTCATAAAAAACGGAAAAGAAATTCTTCTGTGTTAACTGAAGAACTCCGAATGGATCTGTGCATAGCGATAGAAGAACAACACATGTTTACAGATGAAAGCTCCTTTAGTATTAATGGAACAGTGAACCAGCAAAATGTTAGAATCTGGTCGCGAGAAAATCCCTACGTGGTGCACCAAACGCATACCCAGTGGTGACAAAATGTAAATGTATGGGCAGGTATTCTACGAAATATGATTATTGGTCCATTTTTTATAGACGGTACACTTACCAAAGAAAAATACATCGATCTTTTACATATGGAAGTAGGTCCTGCGCTAGCCTACAGAGGGGAGGAAATTATATTTCAAGCTCCAGCTCATAGCGTAATAATTGTAACGGAGTATTTGAATAATGTGTTTCCGGGCAGCTGGATAAGACGATTTGGACCTTTTAAATGGCCCGCTCGAAGCCCGGATATCACGCCTTTGGACTTCTTTTATTGGGGATTGTTAGTGCTTTGTCTGTGCTGTGGTATGGTGATTTTTCTCATACCAGATATGCAAGTTATGGTAATTTATTACTACGTCTCGGGTGAAACCGGCTCCGTCCGTGAACGAAACAATACTAGCAAAATTATGATTTTGACTAAATCGTTGCAAAACCAATTTGCGATTTGGACTCTTGCAGGATAATCAGCTTGAGACATGGCATGTACCTTTTGGACGTGATAAGTATGTAGCAGTTATTCTCGAAGGGATGAACATCCCACTTTGTCGCATGAACTTGGACCGACAGTTTTCTTACACTAATAGAGGAATTTTCAGCAATTCCATCTAGAGTTTTTTCCTCGAATTAAGGATTTCTTGTTTATATTGGAGGTCCTGCTCCACCATGATGCGGTAAAAAGCTTCCCCTAAATATTCCAATAAAGAAATGCGAACTAATAAGGAGAAGAACCGCAAGAAAGTTACACAAGTTTTGTTCAATTTTACATTACGCTTTTTTTCAGTGTACGTTTTAAATTATTCTTATTCTTTGATGTTTCAAAACTTTCTTCGAGTGTACCAATTAGGAGAAACGTCAATGTCGTCAATCCGTCGGAAAAAATCTGGCGACACGATAATCAAAGGGGCTTGTGTCGCTTCTATTTCGTTTAGCTCTCTGGGACCATACTTTATGTTTATGAAGTTGACTGGTTTTATTTTTCAATAATAAATCTCTGTGTTAAGAACCAGCAAGGTAATTTTAAATATTATTAATTAAGTACACAAAGCAAGAACTTTTCATTTTTTTGTAGTACTCTAGTATTCTAAATTTTAAAAATAAGCCAATAGACTTATAAATTGTGAAAGGTTTGTATAGCTTTGATGAACTTTTAAACCACGCGTTGTAAACTTGTTAAGAATGTTTGTATATTATATTGAAGTATCAAATATCTCCCTACATAACTATGCGTGGGATTTTATTTAGTTTATCAGTTATAGCTTTAGTTTCAGTCTTAGACTATTCCTCTACAATATCTGTATAATATTTATGAGGAAATAACGGATAAATAAATAAATTGTTGTTATGTAAGTAAGGCTGTTATCGCTAGCGGGATATTGAAAATGCATTTTAAAATTTGTTTTTGGCCTTTCTTAACATAGTTGGTTTCTTAACGTATTCTTAAGACATTTAACTTTGTAAGTGTCTCAACTCTTAGCCTGTATGGCCCGCTTAAACAAAACGCGTTGTATACGAGACCCGCACAGTGTTAATTCTATTAGTTAAGTTAGTGCAATTATGAAATTTACATGAGCGATATACCGGCGTGCACATAACCGTTGTGACCCTGCGGGGTGGGCTGGGATCTTGAAGGCTTGAGGGTGGCTCTTAGAGGGCTCTGATGCTGTTCGAGGAGCAGCTGAGCGATGTCGATAGCCCCCAGGTTGCGATCTGTAACAAGAAAACACGTATTTAGTTACTATAGAAAGTATACGATATCCATCGGTGATGCGGTGAAGAGACCGGGGTGAATGTAACCGCAGGGGTGAAAATGAAGAAAATTTCACAAAAGTTTTAAATTCATATCTTAAAAATACCAGGATTTGAATGAAAAACACAAAAAATAATAAATACACATAAAATAATAAAAAAAAAGTATATGTGCGGACTCACGTTTGTAACAATGAGCTACACAAAACTTTAACCTGTATCTCCACAAGTCGACTGGTTCAAATTTGTTGAAAAATTGGAAAATAAAATTCTTTTTGAATTTTACTGCATTACTTCTTTATTAAACGATTAATAACACTCCTCCTCTGTTCACCCTAGCATGGGCTACAACATATAACAACTTTCAATGTGATAGCTTTGTCCACTCACTTAGCGGTGACTTAACTTTCTATACTTTCCACCTGACACTTTGTAAATAATAACAAATTTTTACATGAGGACTTTCTCCCTTCACGGAGCGGCGACTTATATCGTTCGATCTCTGCCAGCCACACTGACTTGTTTACAAACAACATAATATAATATAACCATACTCAAACACTCCGACCAATCAGATCCTAACACGTCGAAACCAAGATGGCAACGTCTTACATCAGGCCACTGTCAATCGGCCAATCAGAATAGCGTCTCCTTGTTACTACGCACGTGGCGTATGTCGTACTTAGAATTGCGTTTTAGAGAATATGATAAAATAGCAGACAGTTTTTTACATTAGGATTTAACTTGAACATTTATATTGTTATGGATTTGTACAACGTTGCCACCACTTTAATATGCGGTGTTGCCATTTATATTGCATGTGAATTTAATGTATTTTTCTCTATTTTTTAGCATTTAGTTGTTGAAGAAAAACATAGTAATTTAGCACGAATGCGACGGTGCCGCTTGGTTTAGTATTACATTGCATTATATCCACTAATATTGATTTCAACGTTTTTACTTTGCTTTCCTACTGGGTCACGACAGAAATATGAAGTGTGTCCCAAACAGTATACATGGTGTTATTTGATGGTATGTACTAATTTTATTAGGTTTCTGTGATATCTTTGTGCAATTATTCGTACTACTACGTTTAAAGCCGGGAAAACATGGTCAACCACATAATAACACATCTACGCAAGTACATGTTTGAAGCTTTTCGGTGCGCTGTTGTCATGACAGCGCAGGAGGCATGGTCAAACGCCCCCTGTATGTCAATGAAGGCACACGGGGCTATTTCCATGTGATTTAGCGACGTTTCGACCCTCGTGATAAGTTTGTGCAAAGCAGTGTCACATGATTTCTTTGGTTGATGCATGTTGATCTTAGTGTAGGGCTTCCACTATGACCCATCTCTGATATGCCTGTCTATAAGTTTTTCCAGCGATTATAGTCCATGTTCTAATTGTAATTTGAATACATTGTAGCAAATAAGACATTAAAAAGGTCCAGTTTCCTCACAATTAAATTAAATTCCAATATGGGAAACTGCAGCTGACTTCGACTTGTTGCTGTTTGTCATTTTATTGGTTACTCAAAAATCTTATGTTAATCCGAGAACACACGGTCAATCATGTGTTAGCACATCTACGCACGTACATGTTTGCGAATATTTATATGAAACGAGGCACCGCACGTTTATGCCGCTACAGTTAAACCTGACTTTTTTATTCCTTTTACCCCCCTGTCTTCTCAGCCGTCGTAGCCACAGACTCGTAAGGCGGACTATACAGACCACACGAAAACGACGTATGTATATACAGGGTAGTTCAAAAATGTTTGGGCACGATTTTTTTTTTATTAGATACAATGATCATGATAGTGATAGGCAGAAGTTTAATGAAAGGCCACCTATCAATAATTAAAGCTTGAATTGAATATTTTTTTTTCAGATAGTGACTTTACAGACAGAACTTTAATGCTTTACAGTTACAAGATACAGGGTGTTTATCGAGCTAGTGATAAACTGAGTAAAGACACACGCAATTTTTGAGAAAAAAATATTTACTTTTTTATTATATAAGTAGCACTATTTCTACAGAATATTTTGTATGTTTATATATAAACGTATTCAGTGTCGGCAAAAACATTATTATTTCAATCCTATTGTCTCTCAAAATGTTACATTCGAACCAAAATATCTATACTTGTCACACGAGAAGAATACGAATTTATGTAACTCTATATACCAATTAAAATTTTAATTAGTTTGTCGTTCCTGTCCAAGCCAATTAGCTTTTTCAGTCGTGTATCAGATTAGTAACCGAGATTATGGTGAATTAAATTTATTTAACCGGAACAAGAGATGTTTTGTAACGTTGAGCAAAAAATGACGTAAATTTTAAAATTATTACTAATTAATATTTCTTATATTAAGTTTTACATTAGGGTTAATTACATTCAACTCTAACGAAAGTTAAATCTTCTAATTTATTTTATTTAGCTGTAGCTTATTTAATGGTTCTTGCGATAGTTTGTGTTGCTAACGTTTTAAAATAATGTTAATAATAATATCAATAAATAAATACATTTTACCCCCGTTTATGTTATATTTACGATCGAAATTAGCAATACAAATATTTCCAACGTTTTGGCACAATTCCCTCAATAAATAACGGTGACGGTGCCGAGTTATCTGCAATAAAACACTCGGTTGAAATAATAATTTACTTGGTTTCCGCCGTAAAGTGGATTTTGGCAAACGACACGAGAAATGCATTTCATTACCGCACATCCTCGAATCCGAAATAAAAAATGGTTTTGGCAAAAGACAAAACTTAGAAGATAAAATAAGTGAAGTGAAAGAATCGAGAAAAAATATAATTGAAGATTGAAGAAGTATACGGGATGTAAAAAAAATCATTGTATTTAGTACACCAAAGCGTTATGTTAAAAGATATTTTATTCAAATTTAGGTGTATGTTTGAATAATTATTATCCAATACCCAAAGAAACATCACTTCCTGTGAAAAAATCTGTTGTGTTTACATTAAAGGATCCAAATAATGAGCATTCTTTAGGTAGGCTGACCCTGAATTTATCGCAGGTTATTGTTATATTTGAGGATTTAGCATTGTTATTTTGAAAATGCTTTATCCAGGAGTGTATTGTGGAAGTTTTTAAATTAAAAATCTTAAACATGTCTATTCTCCTAAAATTGTATTATACTCGTAGGTATTTACAACACATTAAAACATTTAAAAAATCGTATTAACTAATAGATAACAATAGGTGGTACTATTTTACATAATATAATTACACAAACAAGATACAATATAAAATCTTACAAACAGAGCATTTTCAAAAATCAAATATTACTTTGTCGTTATGGCTTAATCATAGTCCGATTCGGAAGATGAACTTTTATTAACATCGTTTATAATAAGCGGTTCAAACATTTCTTCGATTATTATATCTACCTGCCACATTTTGGCTTCTTCTTCTATCACATGATCGATACACTTTTTCCACTTTTCCACACTGATTTTACCCATAGCTTTATTAAAGAGTCTTGTTGATTCAACCTTTTTATAAGTGTTTTTTTTTCTGGCGACATCTGTTTTTATGTTTCAAAATTCTTTCATCTGGAGAACGTCATCACTCTGGAACGACCTCCCTGGGATCGTGTTCCTCAACGAGTATAAATCTCCAATGATTCAAGACCAACGTGAATCGTTCCCTGCGCGCACGCACCGCTCCCAGAGCACCATAAAGGATTTATCCTGCAGTGTTGTGCTCTATCATAAAAAAAATTATAAACAGCTTCATAGGTAGCTATTTCAAATGAAATTTTATATCAGTCAGTTGGTAGGTACATACTCTCATTTAGTCTTCCTTGAGAAACCAATCAGGTTTTATTTAACTTGAGTTTTGACTAGAAAAATAAAGGGGCACCAAGAGGGACCTGCTGTAAACTTGTGGGTAGGTATCTTTTACCGATACTTTGACTAACAAAAACGTATTGTATAAAAAACTAAAAATAATTTTCAACCAAAGATAATACAGGTTAGTATATTGTCTGGTAGGTAGGTATTGTTTTGTTACTAAATTGTTGTCCTAACCTAACCTGAGTACGACATGCTCAATCTTCAATATTATATTTTCTGCTTTATACCTAATCAGTATACTTATTGTTGGGGAAAGGTTAAGTTATCTAGTTGCATAATTTAATAACAAAAACAAGTATCAATTCAAAGTAAAGTCTACAATATTTTAATTTATCTTCGGTGCATTGAAATGAAAAATTCAACAAAAAAAAGTGGGTTAACTTCAGTTAAATTCTAAAACATAGTTTCATCCGCCAAGAATAATTTCCGAAAATATTCGCCGAAATAAAGCAAGCAAAAAAGCGAAAAACCAAGATGGCATCGAGCTTCGTGGCAGGCGGCATCTTGTGTGCATAGGCGGGCGAGCGGCCGCCCGTGGGGCAAGGTGTACGTGACTAAAAGGAGGGTTTATTGTTAGGCAACCAGATATACTTACGTGTTAATTGAAACGGCATGACAGGATGCTACTGTGTGTACGAGAAGAAGGGATGATATATGACAAACAACATGTTTTGACAATTCAGATTCGTATCAGCCTTTGTAAGAAGCAGATGATCTCACTCGCGGTGTCTACGCAAGTTTCGTTGATTTTACGGCATGCAAGCCATGAAATAAGTCGGTCAGTTCGTGGAGTTAAATCTTAAAGATATAATAATGTAATTATTATACCTCGACTCAATTCAGATTCGTATGAGCCTTCATAAGAAGCAAACGGTCTCAATCGCGGTGTTTACGCGAGTTTCGTTGAGGTTACGGCATCCAAGCCATGAAATAAGTCGGTCATTTCGCAGAGTTAAATCCCGAAAATGTAATAATGTAATTATTATATCACGACTCGAGTCCAGTTAAGCTTCTGTAAAAAGTAGTCGGAAATTCGTTAAATTTATGCGATATATTCTCGAAGGTTTAAGAATGTAGTATTGTATCATGATATTATGGTTTGTTGTTAGTGATGTAGAATGTGTAGCTGATTAATTAAAGTAAGTAGTTACCGTATCGGAATGTAACAGTAAAACCGCATATGCTGCTACGCAGACCAAATGTGACGATGAGTAACCAATATAATAGAAGTAAATAAATATATTTTGTGTGAGAAAAAACCTTTTATTTCAACTGACGTGTTTTGAAATATGCAACAGATACAGCAAACAATTTATGTTTGGCCAAAGCAAATAAAGGCAGCGGCAATTACAATATGTAAAAATATTATTAAAAAAAAGTTACCTACGCTGTTACTGTTACCTGTTTGCCATCAAGCCCTTAGTTCCCTGACTAAAAACTTTTCGTGGCTCGGAAAATGGAAAACAGGAGTATTTTATATTTCGACATTAATTTGTCATTTTTCTTAATCAAATAATATGTGGTTTTACAGATGTCAACTACGTTAAATTAATATTAGAGGTTTTCTAAAATAATCACAATAAACTGGTAAAGACAACCAAAAACTTACACGAAAGACCAAAGCGCTTCATCAGAACAAGCAAGGCTTTTAGGTAAAAATTAAGATCCCACCCATATTGGAATTTTGATTTAATTGACGAATTAAATCACTTTTAAAAGAAGCCACAAATCCAATCAGCATGAGAGACGCTTTTCTGCTAAATGCATCTACTGCATGCGAGAGTCGCTACAGACGGAACTAGACCTTTACAGCATGGTTTTCCTACATACACCTACCGCAATAAACGGCAACATATTAATATAAATAACTGAATACAACCTTCTAGCAAAAAAATCAACCACCTGTTGTACCAATTATTGTCGTTGTATTTATGAAACTTTAAGAACTATTTTTGGATACATTGGATTATAGATGGCATAGGTAACACAAATTGTGGAATAATTGTATTGTATTTCTTGAAGGGTGTCATTAGCCATGCCTCTTAGAAAAATGTGCTCTGGTTCGGGTTAAATAAATTACTCCCAAGGCCGTGTTTTCTGGCCCTGAACAAAAGTTTGGCACGTGTTTTTAAAATTAAATATGAAAAAAGTTCGGGCTTTTTTTTAGCTTACGTGTTTGGGACTGCTAGTATCAAGACCAGGTAATTGTTAGACAAGTCAGAAACTTTTTTATTTAGTTATTCAGCTGAAAACTTTTATTTTTCGGCAGGTATTTTTATTCAAGACAAATGGCAGAACATAAAAACACCCCCAGAGTGAAAAATATAACCCTTCGCAAAGAAGAAGCATGTTTTATGCCGCAGCTACAAGCACTGCCTAAAACAGAGTCATTTACAAAATAAAATAGAGCAATTTTTCGCGAAAAGTGACCAACAAATCATAGACTCGGTCTCGGCTTACAATAAAAGGTACGTTAGATTCATTGCAACACTTTTTTAAGAAAAACATTTGTTTTTATGAATAGGTAAAATGAGGAGGTTGTGATCGTGTACAAAATAAGTTTGTAAGTACACAAAATTACAATGCAGTGAGAATAGGCTGTTAAATATGACGATAACTTTATCAATACTGTTTATCTTTCATATATTGAATACTATACTGAAA
Source organism: Polydrusus tereticollis (assembly GCA_963920685.1). NCBI lineage: Eukaryota > Metazoa > Arthropoda > Insecta > Coleoptera > Curculionidae > Polydrusus > Polydrusus tereticollis. Next base: position 144,803,173 of record OY987328.1, read on the forward strand.
GTTTACAAATTCTGTCAGTGACTCATTTAATACCAATTATGAAATCTAGGGAGCGGCAGAATAAAAATATTGTACAGGTAAATGTTTTTATACAGGGTGCTGATAAAGTCTGGAATAATCGATTTTTCTTGAAAACGCAAAAGTTTTTCGAAAAATGCTCGGACCCGTCGATTTTATTTTATTCTTTAAAATTTTTTGACGTTCCTCAATATTATACCGGATGCGCCAAAAACGCTAGGCAAGTGTCAACTTCACTTTTTCAAATAGAATACCTCTTTTTTTCTCCAATATTCAGATTCCTCTCTAAACTCTAGACAATTTTCATATAACATGTTGTATGGCTAAAGTCAACAGGAATTGAAATACAGGGCCCCCAATAAAAATCAAGGTATAATTTTAAAGCTTGTTTTCCATGACAAATACTTAGGCTAGGAAAAAAATTTTAACAGAAAATTGGTAATACAATACAGTGAACAATCTAAAATATTATTTGAGTAAGTGTTGAAAATGGTGTCCATTTACGGCTCTACAATGTCCCAATCTCTCAACAAATTCTAACTGTACATTATGTACAATTTCTGGGGTAATTTGTCTTATGGTTGTTGTTATACGGGGTTTGAGAACATCAATATCTTCTGGTTTATTTTTGGCGTTAAGTCGGGGGACCTCGCAGGCCACTCTATTTGACCCCGTCGACCTATCCAATGATGATGAAATAACTTATTCAGGTATCTACGGACTTCGGCCGAATAGTGGGCTGGTGCACCATCCTGCTGAAACCAGATAGTTGTATCATGTGATTCAGGAATGTTCCGATCGGGAAATAGGGCAATCAACGCTGGAGCGAGGTCTTCTTCAAGAAACTGCAAATATCTTTGGCCAGTCAAATTTTCCTTAAAAAAATAGGGTTCTATAACAGTATCCCGAATTATTCCTGCCCATACATTAATTTTTCTCGGCCGTTGGGTATGAATTTCTCGGAACCAATGGGGATTTTCGCTGGACCAGTACCGGCAATTTTGACGAGTTACCATGCCATCCAATAAAAAAGTCGCCTCATCGGAAAAAATTATGTTACTCGGAAATAATGCATCGCTAATCAAGTAATTATCTATGAGAATTTCACAGAACTCATTCCTTCTGTCAGGGTCGCCTTCCAAAAGTTCCTGTACTCTTTGACATTTATATGCGTGCCATTTTTCCTTTTTCAGGAACTTTGCCACCGTAGAATCGTGGATATTTTCAAAATTTTGAGAAATGCTTCTTGTGCTCGAATGTAGTCTCTCTTCCAACGAAACTAGAATATCAAGTTTGACATCGTCGGAAATTTTAGGTCGTCCACTTCTAGGTTTATCCCTAACGTGACCAACTTCATTATACTTCTTAACAATTTTGGAAACAGTTGCCTGATTTATGTGTTCTCTATTTGGACATTTATCATTAAAATACTCACAAACTTCTATTTGTGTTCTCTTTCGATCTCCACATCCTACTATTATTAATATTTCGATTCTCTTAGAAACATTTTTATGGGTAAAAGTGACAACTTTGGAGTAAATATTAAATGTTTTGACATTTACGCCACTAAGTTATTATGTAGAAACCGGTAAAAAGGTAAATACCTAGACCTTAAAATTATACCTTGATTTTTATTGGGGGCCCTGTATTTCAATTCCTGTTGACTTTAGCCATACAACATGTTATATGAAACTTGTCTAGAGTTTAGAGAGGAATCTGAATATTGGAGAAAAAAAAAAGGTATTCTATTTGAAAAAGTGAAGTTGACACTTGCCTAGCGTTTTTGGCGCATCCGGTATAATATTGAAGAACGTCAAAAAATTTCAAAGAATAAAATAAAATCGACGGGTCCGAGCGTTTTTCGAAAAACTTTTGCGGTTTCAAGAAAAATCGATTATTCCAGACTTTATCAGCACCCTGAATACTGGGTATCCATTTGAAAACGAAACAAAGCCAATTCTGGGCACCCATGGTTAAACAAAAAACGCTAGAACCCGTCGATTTTTGATTATAGGGGAAAACATTTTTTTGGCATTTTCGGCCCCGAACGTCAAACCCCTAGCGGGGGCGACAATTACCCCCAAAATTTTAAATGGAATGGGGGGTCGAGTGATACTTTGTTTTAAAGGAATTTTTATGTAGAGTATAGCACCGGAGTTTAGCATCGCTACTATCTACCTAGTCTGTACAGTGGCTCACCAAAAACACAAAAACAGGTTGTTTTTACCTTCTTTATTACAAAAAAAAATTCTTACAAGTCAATCCAGTAAATGCTGGAAATGCTGCCCCTGGGCCTTCATACAATAGTAGAGATTTCGTTCACAACGCTCTCGTACATTTTGAAGCATGTGTGGGTGATTTGACGATATTCATCAATTGTCCGTTGTTGTAGGTGTCCCAAAGATGTTGGTTGGGTGGCATAAATTTAAATTAATTTATTTTTTTTTTGAAAATCTGTAAATGTGTTTTAAATGTGAAATAATCTTTATTCGTTACGTTTAGCTTTACGTTAATTTTTGACAATAGCGTTTATATGGTGTTTGCTGTATTACCAAAACTATGAAAATTTCGTTATTTTGTCATAACGTTTAATTGAGTAAGTTAGGATTGGCTTATTAAAATTTATTCAGACTTGCCACATAGATTTATTATATCGGCCCCTTCAAAAAATTATAAAATAATTGAGAATTTCAAAATTACCCTATATTTTCTTAGTTAAAAGAGATACAGAAAAATGTTTTATAGAAAAGTTTCTTTATAATGATTGCTGAATAATCTGCCGTTACCAGAATAAGTATACGGGTCAGGTAAAAAAGTTATCGGACCTAACCTCATTTTTTTAAATGGAATACCCTGCATATTTTAATCTAAAAAGATAGCATTTTGAATTCTCTTTTCAAACATATAACACACCATGGACGATATTGGTTTCCTAGGCGATTTATTTAAACTTTATTACTTTAAACCACAGTAGGCCATGAAACAAAAGCTAATATCCGAGAAACAACTATGTTGACATTCTACTTGTTATTAACATTTAACGTCAATTTTATTTTTACATTATCGTTGGTGAAAATGACTTATCAACATTTTGAAAAATTAATATCAGTTTATATTGAAAGTGGAAAGAACGGAGAAATTGCGCAAAATTTATATTCTGTTCGCTATCCGGAAAGACGGCAACCATTTAAGAATATATTCCGACGACTGGAACATAATTTAAAAACATACGGTTCTTTTACGTTGCTGAGATCAAAAAATTATAATAAAGAAAACAAGGAAAATGAAGAAATAAGCGTGTTAGGATTTTTCGAGGTCAATAATCAGGTAATATATCCTGTGATAGCTTTGAATAGTAGTAGCTCAACTTTTATTGAAGTAAAAACTTTGATTTGATTTGTGGAGTTCCAATGTCTTTCATTATGTCGGTTATGTATACCGCAACTTGTAATTTGACATTTATCTGACCAAATTATTTTTTGGTGAAAAGGACGATCCTCGTTAGATTTATTTAAAGACCAGTGACAAAATTCCAATCGTCTTACATCATCACCAGGATGCAAATATTGGGTAATTTTAACAACTGACGGACGCAGATTTTTGTTCCTAAAATTACAAAGTGATTTTAGAGAATACAATTAGGATGTGTGCTTAAGGGGTACGGTTGTGGACGGTATATAGCAGAAAATGAATTGTGAGTTTATTTATGGTCCAATGGATTTCAAATTTGGAATGGTATATAGGTAAATATTAATATACGCCGATGCGTTGTCACTTTTTTTTAGACGACCTAGGGCCGACGTACTCAGTTTTTTTTTCATAAACTATTAAAAAAATTTAAAAACCGTTCCGCATTGGCATGGCTATTACCATTTTCTTTACGATCAAACTAAACGAATTAAAAAAAAAATTGTAAGTTTGTCTAAATCATTTTCCCTCCGTTTTCAAAATACGGCCGTCGGCTACCGACCTCTTGCGGATTTTAAGGCGAAACTTACCGCAATCGCACGTTTTACGCTGGAAGGCGGGGCCAACTAGTGCGGACGGACTCGGGGATTTTGGAGCGTTTATTAATTATTTTATGCTGAAACCTTAATGTAATTTTCGATGGTTAGTCGCGTTTGCAGCTTAAAAACGTGTTTAATAATAAGTTTAATGATGCTTCGAAAACTAGCAGTATCATAGGGTTTGTCAATGCCTACATGTTGCAGGTTTTGTTTTAATTGTATGTATAAATAGATAAATAAATAGACATAATGTATATTTTTATCATAATAATGTGGTATTATATTCCACTTAAATTATGCAGGTTGGTGACCAAACTTGATCAAAGTAAGGGTAATTTTTCACGAAGAACACGATGTTCAGGGTCCCGGCTCGATTTGAGTGGAGAGTTCACCCCTTAAAAGTCATAAACACCCTTTTAAGGGGTGTAGTGGCTTGTGGTGAGTGAAGGTATTTTGGTTTGTTTTATTAATACCTTCCGTTTCTTTCAAATTGTGAAAAATTTTAAAAATGCCTTGGCATTCCCTAATAGTTTTTTTTTGCAAAAGTAAGGGAAAAACGGTTTACAGTTTGCTTCGAAAATCTATTCAAATCGACCAAATTTACCAGCAGATTTTTTGACAGTGATATTACATTATCGTAGTTGAGAATATATTGATTATCTAGTATAGAAACTAAAGTCCCCAGATTCACACACAGAGTCGTATTATAGCACACTCTTTACTGATTTGGCATATTCTTTCTTACGCCTAATACTTAGAAAAGAGAGCATTACATTTAATAATATTAAACAACAACGTAGAGTGTGCCCCTGCATTTTATATTGTGTGACTGGCTTGTAGGTACATAAAGATAAAAATAAATGTTTTTAAAATAAATGTGACTAAAATCTTAATTAAGAAAAAAACATAGATGTTTTCGAACATCAATGCTTTAGGATCGATGTTTTTTCTACACTACGAGAACTCCAGAAATTGAAGAAGCAGTTTTAAGTTTAATTGATGAAAATTCGGAACTAGAAACATTGGAAATAACTTGCACATCTCGCACATTCTAGTCTGGAGAATTCTTTACTATTCTCTTTTATACCCGTACCACATTCAACGAGACAAAACCTAACTTTCATGAGATTTTCCCCTGCGAATCATCTTTTCTCAATGGTTTTTGAAGAAAATTGTGCAAACCCGGTGTTTGACTGTGAAATAATGTTCATAGGCGAAATTTCCCAAGAAATGCTATCAGAAATTTCCACAATATTCATCTTTGGACAGAAGACCCGCATTTTATTGTGGAATATAGCCATCAAGAGCAGTTTTCGTTAAATGTCTGAGTTGGAATTGTTAAAAACAACTTAATTGTTCCTCTTCTTGGCCAGAAAGTCTAAATGACCATAACTATCGCCGGTTTCTAAAGGGCGATTTGCCCATATTGCTTGAAGAAGTGCCAATTATAATTATAAATATAGAATGTGGTTCATGTAAGCAAGAGAATATTTAAATCGAACATTTTATCACCACGTGTAGGTCGTGGTGGACCCCAGCATTGGCCCTTAAGGTTTCCAGCCTGTAGAACAACTGAGAAATCGCCTAAGAGCTTTTTGTAATGTAATAGGGCATATTAAAAGCATTCTTCAAAGAGTGCGCACTAATATAAGAACAACAGCTAAAGCATGTGCCCATGGAGGTGGGGGGCATATTCAACAACTTATTTAATTTTTTTTTAGTTTTAGAAAAATGTTATTAGTTTGTTAACAGTCAATTAAAATCATTAACTAATTTAATCAGAAATGGGTATTAGTAATCAAGTAGTTAAAAAGTTATATCAAGAAAAACTGTAAAAATGTGTAAAAATACGTTATCTTTTAGGTATAGACAGCGCCGGATTAAAGGTTTCGTAGGCCCTAGGCACCAGTGGTGAATTTTAGATTTTAATTTGGGTAGGTTCATGAACGGGTTGCGAAAAAGAATGCGCCGCAGGCAAAAATTTTTTGGGTGCCACGCCTTAATTTTACCAAGAAATAACAAAATTTACAAATTATGTGGTTTCCTAAACATTTCTATGCGTTTGAAGGGCCCAATGGATGCCCATGCCCTGATGAAGTCGCTGACGTCGCTATTTTTACAGATAAAGTTAAAAACATTACATTTAATATATGGCCAAAAGTTGTTAATTAAAAAAAAACTTACAAAATAATTTAGAAATATTAGCTTTTTATTGAACGAAACTAACTTTTTGCCATCGAAAATAATTGCTAGTCTCAAGTTTCCCAAATGTAAATGTTGCTTTTCGCATATATACCATTCAATGCTGGGGTCAAATGCAGAAGGTGAGAGGTCGTTTTCTAAACTGAACCTTATCAAACATTTTATGCGTTCAACTATGGGCCAAGAGAGAGTTTCTTCACCAGGCCTACTATGTATTGAAAGTGATTTGACTCGCGAGATGGACTTCGACGACATACTGCATGAATTCGTCGAATCAAAATCACGAAAAAAAAACTTATTGTAAAAATACGTGTAAAAAGGTTGTTAAAACTGTTATAAGGTTTTTTGTATCACATTGTAGTTTGTCTCTGTGTCTGTGAACTCTTTTTCTTATTGTAGAATACAGTATTGATCCTTTTTTTGTGTCTATTTTTATTATATTTTATGATCGTAGGCCCTTCGCGTTTCGTAGGCCCTAGGCAAGTGCCTAATGTGCCTTATGGATAATCCAGGCCTGGGTATAGATGATTGTTATTCTCTATTCCTTCACTGTAAGATACGAAAAAAAGACGAGAGATCTTTTAATAAAATTATTTTACTTTTTAAAAGAACAGTGGCGTATCATTTTAATCACCTAAAATAATCAATAAATTTAAATTACCTATAAATTAATTAGAACGCCACTGGTTAAAACTTAAAATTCGATTTTTACAGAAACGATAGACCCCCCAAGTTTAATAATTTTATAAAAATATCTAATGTAGTTTCTGAGTTATTAAAAAAAACAATTTTTCAAAATAATACTTTCATCACCGTGTATTATGGTAACAAAGCAAAACGGATAAATTAAGTTTATATAAATTTTTTGTCTTAAAATCATACACAGATTAACCACCTTCAACATTGACATACATACTTTCATAGTTTTTTGTTGGACTAAAATCAAAACAAATTGAACAATGCCACATATTATTGTATATTTAAATTAAATTGGCATTAATTTGTTTAGTCATAAATATGTAACTATACTAACTCACTAAGTATAATTGATGTATTTTTACTATAATATTATGTCAATACAAACAAGTAACAGAAAAATTCGCAGTATTTAGGTACCTGCCTAATTAACTAAACAACAACCCTATTTATTTGCAAAACCCCCCTTCCATTAAAGAACAAACCTTTTTTCCATATTGCAAGTAGTTAGTAGTGCCGAGACTCATAGTACAAAAAATATGTACCATGGTGCCGCCGTCTATTTTCTCATATCGATGCATTCGCATCCGTAACCATAAGATGACTAATAAGCACTAAGCGTAATCGCGCCTCGCAACCATCAAAGGCATCAAGCCAAATTCAAACAGCGGCCCTGGAAAAATATTGTTACCGCCTACTCCTCGACGAGCAGCTTCCCCCTCGCCGTGACCGTCCAAGCAAACCTACCGAGAGTCGTAGCCCTTAAGACCACAAGACAGAAGTGAAAACCTCACCAAGACGAGATTCTCTATTAACCTTTCACAATCTAACATCCGTAAATCTCAAATTCAAGACATCAAAAGAATCGATTCATAAAAAGCAAATACACTATGTATTTGGTCATATTTTAGTATCTTGCTTTTCCCCCAACTGCATCATGAGCGTTGCATAGCCGAATCTGACGGCTCAGTCTCATTCAATATCCACTAAAAGTGCTAAAAGTGCCTAAAGAAGTTTTTACTTCAATAAAAGTTGAGCTGCTACTATTCAAAGCTATTACAGAGGATATATTACCTGATTATTGGCCTCGACACATCCTAACACGCTTATTTCTTCATTTTCCTTGCCGTCTTTATAATAAGTTTTTGATCTCGGCATCGTAAAAGAGTCGTATGTTTTTAAATTATGTTCCAGTCGTCGGAATATGTCCTTAAATGGTTGCCGTCTTTCCGGATAGCGAACAAAATATAAATTTTGCGCCATTTCTTCGTTTTTTCCACTTTCAATATTAACTGATATCATATCAAATTTTTCAAAATTGCCGTTAAATGTTAATAACAACTAGAATGTCAATATAGTTGTTTCTCGGATATTAGCTTTTGTTTCATGGCCTACTGTGGTTTAAAGTAATAAAGTTTAAATAAATCGCCTAGGAAACCAATATCATCCATGGTGTGTTATATACATATTTGAAAAGAGAATTTAAAATGCTATTCCATTTAAGAAATGAGGTTAGGTCCGATAACTTTTTTACCTGACCCCGTATACTTACTCTGGAAACGGCAGATTATTCAGCAATCATTATAAAGAAACTTTTGTTTAAACCATTTTTCTGTATCTCTTTTAACTAAGAAAATATAGGGTAATTTTAAAATTCTCAATTTTTTTATTTCCCCCCATATCTCTTAAGCGAGCGAAAATTTTCTAATTTTGATTTTACTATTTTAAGTTTGACCCAAAAAGAGCACATGACCCCTTAATTACTTTTTTGAGAGCACTAACAATTACGGAGGTACCTTATAAAAGTGTCGAAAATGGGACACCCTGTACATATTTCTACTACATAGGTACTATCCATGTTTTATATTTTTATCTGCACTCTAAATAGGGAACGACCTCGGTGGAGTGATAAAGCCTTTATAAATTAATTTTATGGAAGTAGTCCATCTCACAGTGGAGTAATATTTTAAGTGAGGAATGAAACACAAAGTCTGCTCAACTAATTTAATAAATAGGTTCAGATTAACCTCCCAAACATGTTTCAAAGGCATAAACCTTCATCTTCAGTGGGTAATTATTAAGATGTTGTTATTTATGAAGAGACCAATGACATTGTTACGTTTTTTTTATAAACTAATGTTGCAGAAAATTTTTATGAAATCATATGTAACTTTAATTAGGTAAATAATACATCTTAAATTAAAGTAAAATTAAAATTAACTGAATAAAAATAATTTAAATGAATTTAAGTTTCATTTTAAACTTGTTGAAAAACCCAAATTTCCCAGTAAAATTTGGGTTTTTTAACAAGTTTAAAACGAAACTTAAATTCATTTAAATTATTTTTATTCAGTTAATTTTAATTTTACTTTTATTTAAGATGTATTATTTACCTAATTAAAGTTACATATGATTTCATAAAAATTTTCTGCAACATTAGTTTATAAAAAAAAAACGTAACAATGTCATTGGTCTTCATAAATAACAACATCTTAATAATTACCCACTGAAGATGAAGGTTTATGCCTTTGAAATATGTTTGGGATGTTAATCTGAACCTATTTATTAAATTAGTTGAGCAGACTTTGTGTTTCATTCCTCACTTTATAAATTAGTTTACAATATCGAGACTCTACTGTAATTGACGTCTATACATCCAATAATTATGTAGGCCTCGCACAATCAATCAAATATTTAAGCAAAAAATAAAATACTTAATAAATTTTAATTAATTTAAAATATTTTTAAAATATAATTTTTTTGCTCACTTTCATTTAATAGAATGTGAAAAATATACACGCACAGGGATAACGTATAAAGTGCGAGGCTGTTGGCCTCGTACAGTTACCCCAAATAGTTCACAATCCTTACTTGACCAAAAAGGCGATTGTTTCCAAATCATAGTCAGCAGTTGTGTGATTAAAAAAAATTACACATATTGAAGTAATTTTTTGTTTTATTTATTAAAATAACAATCTTTATTTTATATGAGGTTTTAAATGCACCCCATGTTTTGTCGTAAAGGGAAGTTGATTGCATCTAGCTAGTTCTTAATAGAATGTTATTACAAACTTGACTTATACAAAATTATTAGCTGAACTTTTCAGCAGCAAAGGAACAGCAAAGAAACTTTTTATAAAAGAAATATTGTGCATTAAAACTCTTACTAATTAAGTTAATAAGTAGGGAACTTTTGCTTCTTAGTATTGAGTAATTTATTTAACTTGAATTATTGCTTATAGATTAATTTAATTTCTATTTTATGAGAACTCGCACACCTGTTGTTCATTTTAATGCTAAATGATATTTTTATTCTATTATATCTGTTACATTACTTACGAGCAATGGCAGGGCACCCTCAGTAAATTCGCATAATAACAACTATTAAGATTCAAAATACAAAAAGAACGTATTTATTTTATTGCAGTATTTATAATTAACGACCTGTCGACCAGATAAATGATAAAATGAGAATTGTGGGCGATTATTGGTAGAAGAACAAAACAAAAATGTAATTGCTGCCCGATATTTTATTATTCTTGTCATGTGCACCATGAATACCTGTCCAATATCGGCTATCCTAATTAAATAAACATGATTATTAGTAATTGCTTTCCAGGTAATTGGGCACAGCATACAGTATTGCCATTAATTGGAAATTCCTGATTGTATTTATCGCTATGCCCAATTGTGTTGAGATTGCAAAATACTAATTTTTGATCACAAAGCGCTTATTTTCATATTCAGATATTACATTTTGCTCTTTTTAGTTTAATAGGTATACAGAGAATTTTTAGCTTTGTATTAGATCATTTTCTATAGTTCTTCTTTTTTAATACATCCACGTTAACAAGATAACAATTAAACAAACCAAGGTATGTCATACATATACGCATTATGAAAACCCATTATGTAATAATCTCGATGGAGTAAGATGCCGTGTAAAACAATAAATTATATTTTAATTACTCTGTCACAGTCTGTCTTAACCACGCAACTATTTTAGACGTTTTGCATTGGTATATACATTAAGTTTTGTTGATGCGAGTTATATTTTGCTGAAGCTTGTGAGGAAATTTATCTTAGCTTGTTAGACATAGTTATTTGTCACGTCTTTAGGAATAGAAATAATAAGAAGAGTAAAGTATGCTTGAAATCGAAGCATTGAACATAAAATCATTATTCCGCAATTCTAATTATAACTCAATGAATGACACACGCGACATGAATCATTTGCTTTATTTTGTAATGATATAATTTTTAATTTAAAGAAACAGTCCATTCTTAAAGTTGAGTTGAAATTATAGGGAAAAGAAAGAAAGTCAAAAAGTCTTTCTCCACTAATTTAATAAAAGATCAATCAAAGGCTCAATTTAATGTATTAATAAGTCTACATGTTTCGAAGGTAGTGACCTTCATTCTTAGGAGACATAAGGAATGTTGCTGTTAGTATTAGCAGTAGAGAAAAAATTATAGGTGGAAGGTGACGTTGATGGAGCTTTATGATTTGTAAAATGTATTAAGAAGTGAATGAAACTTGATGAACGCAATCAGCGCAGCATACCGAAATGTTAGATAAAATTTAGTTCAAATTTATTGATCTTCTTATATACAGGGTGTTACCTAACCTCTCTGAAAAAATGAAGGAGGTGAATCCTCACTTTATTTTAAGACGAAAATGTGGTATAAAAGTTTTTAGCATGTCGCTTCGTTTCCGAAATACAGGGTATTAAGAAAAAAAATTTGTATTTTTTTTTTCATTTTATTATTTAATGCTAAAAGATGTTCTAATGATATTTGTAAAATATAAGGGATTAGAGCACTTTACTTTGGGTCAATTTTAAATTTTACAATTAGTTCATTGGCGGGGATCTGGGTAAAAAAGTACCTTAATTTTTTAGTTATTTTTCGTATTTTTATCATTATATTGCGTCAAATGATACGAGTAGGCTTTGCTTGGTTCAATGGCAACTACATTTGTTTTCTCCGTAACATTTGTCTCCTGTTTAACATCTTTCAAATAATATCCTTTTGAATTGTTTTTCAATTTATTTTTACTACATTATATACTTTTCATAATGGCTGAGTTTACCAATCAAGAAATGGCTCAAATTCATTTTATGTACGGTTTGGCAAACGGAAACGCACTAGAGGCGAGACGTTTATATGCAGAACGTTTTCCTAATAGACGAGTACCGTGTTCGGAAACAGTAACAAGATTGCACCTCAGGTAAGAGGAAACAGGTAGCTTTGCAAAAAGCACAATAGGCGGCCGATCACTTACAGTTCGAACCGTACAACTTGAGGAAGAGGTCTTAAACATGGCGAAAGAATCTCCAGGCACTAGTACGAGGAAAATCGGGAACGAGTTGAATGTGAGTTATAAAACAGTATGGAGTATCTTAAACGACTATTTACTTTATCCTTATCACGTACAAAGAGTGCAAGCTTTGTTGCCTAGATACTTTCCGGCTCGAGTTAATTTTTGTAACTGGTTTCAAGAAAATTCTTTAAGGGTCCCACATTTTTCGGCAAAAATACTATGTACAGGTGAAGCGAATTTTTCCAGACAAGGCATCATAAATTTTCACAACAACCATATTTGGGCGGAAGATAATCCTCATGCTATCATTGAAGGACATCACCAGTATACATTTTCTTTTAATATTTGGGCAAGGATTATTGAAGATAGCTTAGTTGGACCGTATTTTTTCCAAATCGACTTACTGGTGATGTCTATTACAACTTCCTTAGAGATGAATTGCCAGAATTGATGGAAGCAGTGCCATTAAGAATGAGAACTTTAATGTGGTTCATGCATGACGGCGCTCTCCCTCACTTTGCAGTACGTGTTAGAAACTATTTAGATCAACAATATCCTGCTCTTTGGATAGGTAGAGGATGACCTCACCCATGACCACCCCGTTCGCCGAATCTGAATCCGTTGGATTTTTATTTCTGGGGTCACCTTAAACAACTCGTTTATACTACTCCTATTGAAACTGAAGAAGACCTTCGAGTGCGTATTATTGATGGTTTTAATACGATTCGCGCCAGTCCCGAAATTTACCAACACGTAAGAGACAATTTAGCACGTCGTGTACATGGGTGTTTACTGGCTCATGAAGGACATTTTCAGCAATTTATTTGACTTTCGTTCATGTTAGTTCTTTATTAAAAGTTTTTAAATCAATTTATAAAATGATTATTATTGCTTTACAAATTTTTTTTTAACACCCTGTATTTCGAAAAAAAAGCGACATGCGAAAAACTTTTTTCCCCTACTAACCTATAACATCGCCATTATTGACCGATTATTAACGTTAGAAATCGTTTTTCTCTACCCTATAAGTTATTATTGACCATGGTCAATAATAAGGCATTGAAATCCATTATTGACCGATCTTCAAGAATCTATTTGAACGCAGGTAACATGATTTTTTGATTCTACAACATGAATTCATTGTGGTTAGGCAACCAGATAATTATCAATACATATTAGATTATTAGAGATTCTTGATATTGTAAAATATCGATACAATCAACATTTTTTCTATTTCCATCCTTAATTCTGGAGGTGTCCACATAATAATATCACTAACATTTTCTTCGCTCATTTTTTAAAAAAACGGAAAACTCGTGAAATCTGATGACATAAATGAACAAAAATTGACATTAACAAAGCCACCTGACAAAACAACAAAATATTTTGCCAATTACAAAGCGCAACTTAATTAAAAAATATACTTATACCTACCTATAATTTTTTATAATTATTAATACTATAGAGATAAAAATGTCTTATAAAAGTTTGTAGTAGTGGAAAAAATATTATATTAACCACGGTTTAGACAGCTTATAGCCCTCGCGTCTTAAATCCCTCGTCGCTCCGCTCCTCGTGATTTAAACTTGCCGCTCGGGCAATAATGATGGCTGTCTAAACCTTGGTTAATAATATACTATTATACCACATCTTCGTCTTAAAATAAGGTGAGGATTCACCTCCTTCATTTTTTCAGAGAGGTTAGAAAACACCCTGTATAAAGAGGATTTGTGGGACATTCTTGTTCATATCATGATATTTGTTTAATAGAATAGAAGAAAGATTTTGTTAGACTTTACGTACAATTTTCATTTTGTTGAAGTCACATTTATAAAGGCTTAAAAAATACTTTTCAAAATTTTTGGGGGTACTCGAGACCTAAGGCCCAGTAACCCATAATGAAGTTAACCCCATTTTGTAGAGAAATTAATCAATAAATAAAATTTGTTAAAAACATAGAATCTGTGATTTATATACCCTTAAAGATGTAGAAATAGGAAGACAAACACAATTAAAAATGAAGACCAGAAACGTGTTCTGTGTAAAGTCTAACAAAATCTTTCTTCCATTCTATTCTAAAAAGATAAGAATGTATAAATCAAGAATATTATGTTAACTTACACAATTTCGTTGCTTTCTTTTTGTAAATTGTTTTGTCTTTCAGTGTTGAAAGTTACTAACCAGAATTGCTCGTAATAATGACAATACTTTATCTAATCCAACAGAATTAAGAACAGTGAATAACAATGAAAAAAGCGAAACAAACTTGATCAGCGTTTTAATGATAACCAGACAAAAGGAATGTTTAATGTTTATGTTTGTCAGTCTGTTCTTGATCCGGAGTTCGAGGACTTCAAGCTGGTATTTTCCAAATTTACTTTTCTAACAAAAGCTGTCTCTAAAACCATCAGTCCTACCCCACAGCTTGGGTGATTCGCCTGATATTGTTGTAGGAATCGTTCGGCTTATCTTTACGCCTCTAAATAACATAAACCAGTCCTCAATACAACTTATTTGTTTTTACAAGGGTAGCTTTTTGCATCTGACTGATTTTTTTTTATTATTCAGAAAGAGCTCAGCCTGAGATATTCCAAGAGTCTGCATGCGGTAAATATATTATCGGTAAACACTACAGAAATGTATCTTCTTCGCATTTCAGCGGTTTTTCGGTAAACTTTTCTAGGCACTTGATTTACTAACTCGTTAGGTTTCCCTTTTGTGGCTCCTTCTACATAAATTCTTGATGAAGGTCTAAACATGCACGATTTTCGTGGATCCTTGCGTTGTTTGTTTCAGATATACGGTACATGGGAAATTTGAATACGTAGGCCTACACATGAAATAAAACGACATAACGGCAGACAGAGATAAATTTACAGTCGGCACGGTGGATCTTCGCCGGTGCGTCATTACTTCCACGTGAGTAAACCCATATGAATCTAATCTTTTCTAATCTAATCTAAAACTTCAATTTGTTTCTAAAGTTTTTGTGCCTTGAAATTCGATTTAATCCTATAAACTGTTCTCTTTCCAGAGCCATTTTTATCGTACTTTTGTGTTGACGGTAAGTAATTATGTATATTAGTTACTATTATTAAGTCTGAACGCTAGCTATGAAAATTTTGACGTTTATGATCTTGGACTTAGTTTTAACTTATTGAACCTCGGAATTTTATTTAGATTCATATAACTAAACTATCTTCCATTTACTTTAAACCTAAATAATGTTCCACAAAATATGAATACTATCACTATAGGCGATGACATTCAAATTTTAAAAGTTAATCGTGTAAAATATTTAGGAATAATTTTTGATAGTAAGTTAAATTGGAATTTTGAAGTAGAATATTTGATAAAAATTTAAGAAGTTTACTACGGATATAAAACCTATAAAAATAATTTATTATGAATTGGTAAAAGTCATTTAAATTACGGAATATTAGGTTGGGGGGAAATAAACAGAATTGATAGATTCAGCCGATACTAGGTGGAAATCCATAACTATAGATTTATGAAGTACAGTAAAACACACTTGAACTGTAAATTTCCACTATATTTAACTATGAAATTTATAACATGTTTCGCTAACACTGTAGCTTCATCAGATGACACAGGTATAATGATTGTTAAAAATAATTGATGTACAATAAGGTTCAGATAATTACAAATAACAATAAAACTAGAAATAGAGGGAAGGGTTATAATTTTGGGGAAAACCAATAAGTGGTGGTTGTAATTATAATAAAGTAGGTAATGTGTTTATTACAGAGCCTTAAAGGTGTAGATAGTGGTCAACAGAATAAATTTAATAAGGGTGAACTATTTAAATCTAATTGATCATTTAATAACAGGTCCGTATTTTTAAGTTTGTTTATTTCCATAGATTCTAACAGATTAAGTTTAAAACCTTTATTTTCGGTATGTAGAATTTTGAAAGAAGGGTCAAAATTATGTTGGCTATCAAGTAAATGATTAGCATAGTTCGAATCACTTTTATTTTTGGCAAAACTATTATAATGTTCTTGTACTCTTTTCTTAAAATATCTACCTGTTTGGCCAATGTAAGTTTTCGGACAATCCATACATTTCAACTTATAGACTCCAGATTTTTTATTAATGTCGCTTTTAGTTTTATTATTTTTAATGAACCTGCCTAAAGAGTTATTTGTTTTGTAAGATACATTTATATCCAGTTTATTGAGAAAGTTACCAATTATTTTGCTAGGTTGTCCAATGAAAGAAACAGTTTTAAATTTGTCTGATGACGTTTTCACTCTTGGAAATACTAAGTCAATGGTCTTTTTATACGTCTTCTTTTTTAAGATGTTATTAATTAAATTAGCTTTATAACCATTGTTTACGGCTATTTGTTTAATATAGTTTAATTCTTTTTGAAAATTTATCTTGTTAAGAGGGAGAGTTACTAATCTATGGATCATACTGTGAAAGGCAGCTAATTTGTGTTGAGTAGGATGGCAAGAAGAGTTAGGTATGACGGTGTCAGTATGAGAAGGTTTATGAAAGACCGAGAAACTGTGTTGATCATTTTCTCTTTTAATATTTAAATCAAGAAAATTAATAGATTTATCCAATTCTTGTTCGATTGTGAATTTTATATTTTTGTGTAAACTATTAATATACTCTAAAAATATATTTAATTGTCTATCAGTTCCAAGAAAACAGGCCAAGACGTCGTCAACGTACCTGTGCCAGTAAAGAAAATGTTTGAAAAGAGGGTGTTTGCTGATCTTTCCTTCTAAAAAATCCATGAATATTTCAGCCAATAAAGGGCTAAGAGGGTTGCCCATTATTAGGCCATTTTTACTAGTGTATATCTTTCATTGGACAACCTAGCAAAATAATTGGTAACTTTCTCAATAAACTGGATATAAATGTATCTTACAAAACAAATAACTCTTTAGGCAGGTTCATTAAAAATAATAAAACTAAAAGCGACATTAATAAAAAATCTGGAGTCTATAAGTTGAAATGTATGGATTGTCCGAAAACTTACATTGGCCAAACAGGTAGATATTTTAAGAAAAGAGTACAAGAACATTATAATAGTTTTGCCAAAAATAAAAGTGATTCGAACTATGCTAATCATTTACTTGATAGCCAACATAATTTTGACCCTTCTTTCAAAATTCTACATACCGAAAATAAAGGTTTTAAACTTAATCTGTTAGAATCTATGGAAATAAACAAACTTAAAAATACGGACCTGTTATTAAATGATCAATTAGATTTAAATAGTTCACCCTTATTAAATTTATTCTGTTGACCACTATCTACACCTTTAAGGCTCTGTAATAAACACATTACCTACTTTATTATAATTACAACCACCACTTATTGGTTTTCCCCAAAATTATAACCCTTCCCTCTATTTCTAGTTTTATTGTAATTATCTGAACCTTATTGTACATCAATTATTTTTAACAATCATTATACCTGTGTCATCTGATGAAGCTACAGTGTTAGCGAAACATGTTATAAATTTCATAGTTAAATATAGTGGAAATTTACAGTTCAAGTGTGTTTTACTGTACTTCATAAATCTATAATAAACAGAAATATGTAAAAATGAAAAGTATTAAAAAAAAAAGATTTTTGAAAACTCTTAATATTATAATAAAATGCGTATTTTTCCCAAATTATTATTTTATGAGCATATTTGTACGTTTTCGGCGTTATCAAAAAGGTTTAATGGCCAGTCCGGCACTTGCTTCAGGGTTTTTCCAATCTGAAGATAGTTATAAATCAAATGAAATCAAAATCAAATCAAAATAATAAATAAGCATCCTATTTTGTATATTCATATTTATCATTTAATAATAGTTTATATGTTTGTTTAATAAATATGTTCTTGGTGTTGAATGATATAATAGTAAAGTTTTCTTCTTGACCTTATTATTTAAATTTTTTTCTTGTTTATTGGGTTTTTAGGTCATTTATAAATAAATAAAGGTATGGTTTAGGTTGACGTTTCGGTTTATATTACATTTAACCATCTTCAGAACTACAATTACAGGAAAATATGATTATTAACTAGTTTTTAGGATTAAAAAGTAGACATACCTCTATAAAATCTTAGCACTATCACTTCTATTTTTACATGTTTAACTATGTGGTAACTATGCAAGACTGATTTTATGAAGGGATTTTTTATGAGGGAGGGTAGGTATATTTATTTTTATATATTAATAATTATAAAAACAAAAACATTAATATTGGAAACAAACGATTTAATAATAATGGAAATGCTTTAATAATAATTAATACAATTAATCTTTTTCAGAATTTTAATATATTTAACATCAACGTAGCGTTTAATAAATACTTGCACATTTTTATAAAATTAATATTACATAATATTTATAATTTTAAATACTTTTAAATAAATACGACTTGCCCCTAACAAGCACGTCTTATGGGGAATTTATGAATAATTTTATTGAAGAATAACATATTAACATGTTTATTTTTATGGGTTTGTTGAAGGGTATAGTACTTCGGATGCTATGCATAGACTCATAACAGAAGCAGTCAATAATTTGAATACGAATAAAAATGGCTAGCGGTATTTTTGGACCTGGCAAAAGCGTTCGATACTGTACCTCATGACATACTTCTGAATGTTTTATACAATTATGGCATAAGTATTGAATTATTAAAAAGTTATTTGTCGGATAGATATCAAAGGGTAAAACTTAATTCAGTCGTAATGATGGGTTTGTTGAAGGGTATAGTACTTCGGATGCTATGCATAGACTCATAACAGAAGCAGTCAATAATTTGAATACGAATAAAAATGGCTAGCGGTATTTTTGGACCTGGCAAAAGCGTTCGATACTGTACCTCATGACAGACTTCTGAATGTTTTATACAATTATGGCATAAGTATTGAATTATTAAAAAGTTATTTGTCGGATAGATATCAAAGGGTAAAACTTAATTCAGTCGTAAGTGAGAAACAAGAAATTAAGATTGTCATTTCCCAGGGTACGGTTCTGGGCCCGCTGCTATTTATCTCGTACATCAACTCCTTGTTGGGACTGAATATGGATGGGCTAAGCATCTCATATGCGGATGATGCTGCAAATATATTCTCGAGCAGCAGCTGGGAGTGTCTAAGAACTAAAACTATAAATAACCTGATAACAGTAAAGAACTGGCTAAACACAAACAAATTATCTTTAAATTTAACAAAAACAAATTACATCGCTTTTTCGGTCACTGGAGCAAACAGGCGCACATTTAATAACATTGTAGTAGATGGTCATTCACTGCAAGAGACTCCACAGACTAAGTACCTTGGCATTATTATAGATCGGTTTGTTAAATGGAAGCCTCATATTGAATATCTCTCGAGTAGGATTTGCAAACTTACTCATAAATTTTATTTACTAAGAGAATTTTTAGATAGAAAAACACTAATAACTGTTTATAAAGCCCTCGTTGAGTCAATAATTAGATATGGAATTCTGGTATGGGGGGGGGGGGGGGTCTATACATTAACAGCTTATACAAACTAAATCTCATACAAAAATATATCCTAAAAGTAATATTTAAAAAAATAGACTATACCCTACGAATTTGCTTTTTACAAAAGAAATGGTAAATATCAGAACAATATACATGTTGCCTATATGATCCTTTCTTCATAGTCACAAGAAATTAAAAACCTATATACATCATGATTATACCTCACGGGCTCAGGTAAACCAGGA
This sequence comes from Polydrusus tereticollis, assembly GCA_963920685.1. Classification (NCBI taxonomy): domain Eukaryota; kingdom Metazoa; phylum Arthropoda; class Insecta; order Coleoptera; family Curculionidae; genus Polydrusus; species Polydrusus tereticollis. Next base: position 144,823,152 of record OY987328.1, read on the forward strand.
GTTACAAATACCACTAAGTTTTAATAATATAAATTTAAAATATATAAATTATATAGGTCCTAAGATTTATAATGTATTGCCGATTAATGTTAGAAACTGTAATCGCGAAAAGACGTTTAAAGACAAGTGTAGGAAGGTTATCATTACAAATAAACATTTAGAGAAGATTTTTGATTAGATACCTGCAATATTTCGTGATTTTTATTGTTTATTCTTTCTCTTTGGCTTTCAGCCAAAAAAAAATTGTGGCTTGTAGTTATACCCACTCTGCTCCTAGCACATACAGCTGTTCACTCAACTAGGTGCTATTTTTTTCTTGGTAATTAACTGTAAATAAGTTATGTACCTTTATGTTTATTAGTATATCGTTGTCATGTAAAGAATTTTGTTTTATTTATTTCCGTAATATATTATATTATGTTCGAAATTTATTATTGCCTTAAAAGTGAATAAAAAGATAATAAAGTGTCTCAGGGATTGCCGAATACGTCTGGAATTCAAAGTAGCGTGCTAGACAGAGACATAAGCTTTTAGCAGAGTTGTTAGTTTATTTCTAAGTCATTGTTTTCATATGTCAACTTTAATTTGTTTTTAAACGTTTTTGTGCCTTGAAATACAATCTAATCCTAAAAACTGTTCTTTTCATAGCGATTTTTATCGTATTTTCCTGTGGGCGGTAAGTATTTATAGATATTTATTATTATTTATTTATTTTAAACGCTAGCCACGAAAATGTTGACGTTTATGAATTTAGACCTTGTCTTGACTTCTTGAATCTCACAATTTTGATTAGATTTGTATGGTTTTAGTCACGTGCAAGTAATGACGCATCGGCAAATATCCACCGTGCCGACTTTATAGTCAATAAGTCCAGCCAGTATGATGATATTATGTACCAATTCTGGCCTCTACTTAGTCGGAAGCGAATTGAAAAATTAATATTAAAAAAAAAATACAATATCGTATATCTCGAAAACAAAAGCAATTTATATATAGCAATATGTATAAATTGCAAGTGTATAGAAACATTTTACATTCTTTTGAGATCCTCTATCCATGTGATACTATGCATTTTTCATTTCTCAATGCCACCCTGTATATAAGGTGTCCCGAAATTAAGGGGCAATACTTTCCCACCATATTCTCCGGCTAAAAATAATAGAATTTTTTCATATGGACATAAGTGCAGAAATGCTTGTTAAGGGAGCTACCCCCCTGGGCAACCCTGAAATCTTTTTTTTTTATATTTTCGAACCCGTTCATAATAAAATTTTGAAATTAGGTATGGTTATAGACTTTTAACGATAAGTCAGTTTCTGAATTCAGAATTTCAAAAATTTAGTTATAGGCGTCACATACCGGGGTCGTTAAGGGTTAAAATAATCCCATTCCTTCAACCAGTACCCTTAGTTTACCTTGATAGGACTTACAGTTTTTGAGTAAAATCGTTTTAAAGAAAGTCACGTCCATAATGAAGTTAATTAGTAAAATTATTCTTAAAGCTTTTATATCAAAAATTTACTAAAAACTACAAAATGATTGAAAGTAGATGCTTTTAAAATATACGTAGTCAGCTCTTACGCTTCTTACGAAAGTAAATAAATTAAAAACAGAATAAATATGACAACTTATTTAGAGAGTAATAATGCGACATGCAATAGGGTTGTTTAACAAAAATTTTTTGAAAAATAAAATTTAAATTTAAACCAAGAACTACTCCTTGAAGAGGTGTTCAAATACACCCCCATTTTCTCTAATACAAAGTACAGCTCTACGGCGAGGTTGTGAAATGCCCGGAGAATCTGAAAAGGATTTCTTCTTATTTCATTTCCAGCTTGAAAAATTCGCTGAAGCAGATCCTCACGGGTATCCACCTCCGTTGCATAAACTATGTTGCACATATGACCCCAAAAATAATAAGCGAGTGAATTTAAGTCCGGCGATCTCGCTGGCCAGGATACTGGTCCACCTCTGCCTATCCACCCTTCAGGATAATTCTCATCTAACCAGTTACGAACAGACCGTCCAAAATGGTCAGGAGCATCGTCGTGTTGGAAATACATCCCCAACCCGGACCTTAAGGGTACTTCGTTCAACAGTCCTGCTAATTGATTTTGAAGAAAGGCCAAATATCTCTCGCTGGCTAAATTATTGGGCATTTTAATTGGACCAATTAACTGATTTCCAATTATTGCCGCCCATAAATTGACGGAGAATCTATATTGACAATTAGTTCCTCGGACTGCTCTCGGATTTTCATCGTGCCAAAAGTGAGTGTTACTAAATAATGTTGCCTCGTCAGACCACAAAATTTTGATGTCCTAAAATCCACCGACATAACTCGATTCTGGGTGGAAAATGTCTAGGCAACAGCTCTTGAACTCTCTGGTAATGATATGAGAAGACCTTGCATCTGAGTTATTCTTCCTATCGAAAATAAATATTCGTTATAATTATGGATTTATGGTGAAGTACAACGCATTACAATTGATTTCGGAATGTTGACTTTTGTAGCCAATGATCTGAGTCCAACTTAAGGATTATCTTCTATTTGTTGAAGTGCATTTTCCAAATCATAGTCCCCCCTAGGTCGTTCTTGCCCACGAAGGCGTTTAAACGAACCAGTCTCCATTAAATTTCTATGAACCTTCTCAAATACTTTACGTCCAGAAAGTCTCCGTTGCGGAAAACGTCTGCGATATTCCTGTACCGCAGCAAAGGCACGTCCATTACAATATCCGTATACAAAATGGATATCGGTAAGCTCGTGGTTTGAAAAATTTTGCATTTTCTTATTTACTATGTCTAATTTTACAACACTTATAACAGCAGACAATATCTGACACAGAAATGTCAAATGAAACAAATATCAATTTTAATCTATGGCCTTCTATTGTCAGATTTCACTTTGATAATTATTCTTATTAATAATCTACTCTATGGACGTGATTTTCTTTAAAACGATTTTACTCAAAAACTGTAAGTCCTATCAAGGTGAACTAAGGGTACCTTTTTTACGCAGAATACTTTGAAATTTCATAATTACTAAAAAAATAATAAAAAAAAAGACGAATTGAAAAAAATGGAATTATTTTAACCCTTAACCACCCCGGTATGTGACGCCTATGACTAAATTTTTGAAATTCAGACACTGATTTATCGTTAAAACATTATAACCTTACCTAATTTCAAAATTTTATTATGAACGGGTTTGAAAATATTAAAAAGAAACGATTTCAGGGTTTCCCATAAGCATTTCTTCACTTACGTCTATATGAAAAAATTCTATTATTTTTTGCCGGAGAATATGGTGGTAAAGTATTGCCCCTTGATTTCGGGACAACCTGTATAAATATATTCGATGTTATGACTGGTCGCAAACCATGGAGATATAAGGTCATCTTAACGGTTACAACTGAGACTATGAATTATGAATAGCATGACTTGTTCAAAATTAAATAGGTTGAATCTTTAACATATTATATTATTTCCGTTTTAAAGAAAACAACTATTTAGGCGAAAAGTTTCAAAGTTCTAGAAGATATAAATTATTTTATAGAATTGCTTGTAGAAACCGAGTTCAATTTGCAGAAAGAACTTGACAAGTTAGTTGTGTTTTGTTTTAAATAAAAGTTTTAAATCGAGTTAGTACCTAAGTTGTAAGTTGGAATTAGGTGATGGAAAGAGTGGGTTTCCAAATAGCAGTAGTTAAAGTAGTTTTGCAGATCGAGAATAGGACTAAAAAGATAGTAAGAAGTTGTTAGAATATGAAAAAAGTAGTTAATTTCTTATTTAATCGAGCTGATTGTTTTCCGTCTTTCTGTTGATCTGTCTGCTTTTTGTTGCGTTTTTCTGTCTTTTTCTCTCTCATAATTTAGGAGTGCCCTTAAGGTATTTTACTCTGTGACTTAATTTTGGAGCGAATCTACTGGAAGTGAACTCTAAAATATCCTACTCCTGTACAATGAGAAAATTATCCAATACCTGATATAGAAAATATTATATTAGTTATTTGAATTCCGCATACGTATTTGGACAGCGCGACAGTTGGCTACTGTAACTAATCTCGCTTTGCTAAAATGTGGTTATAGTGGTAATAATTTACTTCTTATAGTAGTTATACCCTAGAATAGTTGTTCTTAGTAATTAGATTATTAGTAGCGGTTATCCGTTTTATACCCAATATAGAGGTATTTTAATAACAGCTAGTGAATATGTTTTAAGTATTATAATAATGTTACTAGTGACCAATATATATTTGTATACCGTTTATAGGAATTGCTAATATCAGTGATAATCTAGATAATATCGAATATCATACTGTTTTTTCCACTTAAAAGATAGTTGATACCCAATATAAGAAAGGTTCTAATACCTAATATAAGAAGGTTCTAATACTGTGATATATCTGATATAATAGGTGGTCCACTTACGAAAGCATATTTTCCATGAGATATGATTCGCCAGATGTTCCTGATTTTGATATGGCTCTATCCTAGTTGATCCTTTTTTAGTAGAAACAACCTTATACAGATGAAAACTGTCCAAAGTATAATAAATAATATATTATATGGCGTTAATGGAATAACTTATGATTGTGTTTACTAGAATTTGTTCGACAACAGAAAGCATTCTATGATATTCTATATACAATTCTGTATTACAAAAAAAACTACCTATATTTATACCGGGTGTGTCAACAAGGTGTTCGCCTTCGATAGCGCCTAAACTGCAAGAGATATAAGAAAAAGTTTTATATAAGAGCTATAGGGTTTGCAATAGAGCATAACGTAAAAATATTTTGCGTTAAACAGGATGGCTCAAAATATTGGTACTACATAAAAATTATTTTTTTTTAATGAAACAACCTATATATATTCTCTTTCTGATTCCGCTAGAGAGAATTTCTACAGTTATATTTACTTTTTTGAATTTGATTGCGACGTTGTCAAGTAAATAATTATGTCCTGGTTTTTTATGATTTTTATTTGACTTATTAAAAAAATCATAGTTACCTATGGAATCAATAGAATTAAACAAAATTTTTACCATAAGTACCTTAAAGTACTTGGTACGTTACCATATGACTATTTGTTCTATTTATTATACGGGGTGTTCGTGTTGACTTGGCAAATTTCGCTAATTTAAATATGCATTACTGATAAGGTGTAATTCTCAAATGCCTTTATTTTTTGTTAAATATGGCATCTACCTAAATCTTCTAGTTTTTGAAATATTGTATATTTTATGAAAAGCTACACGAAAATTAGTAATTTTATTATTTTTATCAAGAATGACATGGGCAAAATAATTATATTTGGTTAAGGTTTTGAAAAAGGAAAGGTTATAACATATCAACAAATAAAATATATTAAATACTTAAAAATATAACTCACTTATAAAAGCGTTTAAACAAAAAACTACCGCTTAAAGGAAAAACTATAGTTTTTAAAAAAATAAAACATATTTCTCAAAAAAAACTTCCTAGCTTTCAGAATTAGGGATTTTTGAATGATTTTGAACGATTTCTGCGACTACGGTGGTGCTTTCGATGTTTTCTAACACTAATTTCGGGATTTCGAGCGATTCCCCGACAATTTGTACACGTGTTTCGGAGAGTGGTTGTCCTCTTGACTAAAATACTTTAAGATAATATATCAGATTATATATTATAGTATATAGAATACACACTTACTTACTATTGTGCACAGTCTTATAAGTTATCACTTTATCACTTACTTTTAAGCATTTGTTTGTTTGTTTGGAATTGGAACAGAAATGACCTGGGACCAGGTGGCGCTGGGGTGACGAATATCAATCGGTTTATTTGGGAATATATGATTTCTAATAACACGCAGCCGACAAATCGCTGCGACTATTATGCTGACTTTTATAAATGTCTGTATTATAAGTGCGGGAAACTGATTTGCTAAACCTCTAAGCCTTTCTTATACAGACATTAAGAATTGTTTAAATAAGCGAGATTGTTACCGATAGAGAACATTTTTGTAATTGTTATGATTGCTCTAATAGTGCTAAGCGAATATTTTGCATTTTTGTCGGTGTAACCTAGGGATTTACAAACTTTCTAATGATTCAATTATTCTAAGTGTACACCGTTTACTTTAATTTACATTGTAGATAACATTAAAGCCTTTACGAAAACAATTTTTCGTAAGATAAGAACGAAAAAAGACAGAAACCTCTTTTAATGTCACCGTTATTTACTCTTATCTCGACAAACACCGACGATGTTCTAAATCCTGTAAAATAAGGACAGCGCCGCGTCGCACAGCAGTTAACATTCCGGTTTTTTTTGCTTCTGGCTCACTAATTAAATTTCTTTACTGAAAGATGATTATTATCGATACGCGGTTCAAGTTGCCCTTATTATATTTTGACGTTTTTAATTAACTTTGATAATTTAGTAACGTGAGGAGGCTTATCGCTTAGAGATTAAAGCGATCATTTAACAATTAAAAAATAAGTGGCCCTGGTTTCTGTCAGAAGATATAGTTGATGGGGAGAAGTGTTTTGAACTGCCTTTATATCATCTGTATTTCTGACAGTAACGCATGGTTCATGAAATATTACCTGATTCAATAAAGCACATTATTACTTTAACATGTTTCGTTTATTTCACGGTTTGGTAACTTTTTGAAGTTAACATAAATTTACCTTTTTATTATTGTCACAGGACCTATTAGACGTTGACACATAAGACACCTTGTAACTAAAGTCAGTTTAAATACCCTTGGGATTAAGTTTCGTTTAGCTTAGACAATCGAATCAATACGTCTTTGTTTAATTTTAACTTACAACTGAACGAAAGCGTCTATTTTACTTTGATGCTGGAATAAATATCACTTGTTAACATTGGAATATAGAATCAACACACTTTTGTATTATTATTTCTGAGAACTAAACTACAACATCTTTCTTTTACTATAATGCCAGACTAACTAATTACTGCCGCCGGAAAACTTCAATTCTCGTACGGAAGCCCTTTAGGAGAGAATTATGATATGCAAGCTCATTACATACCCAAACATACACGACGTAATTGCCGTTTTTGGCCAAGAGAAATACTTTAAGAAGAATATCAATTTACTGTGATCGAACTAGAGTGACACCTTGTGTTAGAAAAATACGCGGAGCAGCTTCTCGCTTAAGGAGTCTTGGACGCTACTCTTGTAAAAAGAATTATGATATGCAAGCCCGTTGCATTACCGAACACACACAACGTATAATTGCCATTTTTGGCCGACAGAAGCCCTTTGAGAAGAATATCACGTTACTGTGATCGAACTGTAACGTTGTTAGTTTTAGGTTGTTTTGGTTATATTCTATGGTGTGTCGTGAAACCGCAAGTTCATGATTCTACCTCTTTGCGTGAAACCGCTCTTAAATTTAGGTTGTGCTGGCTCAAATTTTGATTAATCTCTGTGACCTTTGCTGTGGGTTTTTGAGTTTGACGGAAAACTGTCATCTGGGTCGTTCGGTCAAATTATCCTCTGCATACTGGTCAGACCTTAAGCCTTTGTATAAAAATAAGGGTAATCCTTACCTATCTTTGTGTTTTTCGCACTCAATTCTGTTTGAGGCATTTATTAGGTAAGTTTACAACGTATAATTTCATAGATTATCGGTATTTTTGAGATTTTTGCCACATAATCTAAAACTTCATTATATATTTAGGCCAGTCCCTCTATAACATTGTAGTCTCTGTACGACGTTGCCGTTCGCCCATTTTTCACTTGCCGTTTTCCAGCTAGCCGCCTTATTGACCTTGGGTTTTCGGCCCGGTTCTTTGGACCATTTGTGAGGCTTATTTAAGAGTCAACATCACAGTTGCCGACTTTGCTAACCAGCTGCAAGGGGCCATCCCTTAAGATAACCAACCACCTACAGGAGGATCCTACTGATAAGTATCTCTATATTAAAATTTAATCTGCAAATATCCAATTTGATTTGGTAAGTCAGCTGGCTACAGTTTTATTAGATGCTGAATTAAGTATAGTAGATTTTTAGCTTAAAATGTTCCTTTTTGTTAAATAACTTTTATTTTTACTTATATTAATAATGCAATTACCTTTTAACATTGACCTCTTTTTTAAATTAAATACCTCTTAATCATTTTTGTGTGTTTTGTTTTGGCACTGACAGGAATTTGATGTTGTTGTGGCAGATTAGAGCTAAAAGCAGTTGTAAATGGCCCTTTAAACTCAATCATATATCTTGGCTTGCACCGCAACATCCTTTGGAGTCCATATGCGTACACATTGTTGTTTTACCAGCACCCCGATTACAATTGCCACCGGCTTGAGCTACCTGCAGTAGTAGTAGGTGGTGACTTTAACCTTTACCTAATATTTAAAATTCCAACATTTATATTTTGTCGCCACCTTATAAAGTTATTGAACCAGAGTGACACCTTATGTCAGAAATATTTCGTGGATCCTGCTACCCGACCATGGGAGGCAGCTCCTCACTTTGAGTCTTGGACGCTACTACTGTTTGTTTCCTTTGCGCTGAAGCCGCTGTCAGCGCCAAACCAATCAGCGCGGGGTTGCGTGATTCCGTGAACCAATCAAAAATCATTAGCTATTTCTATGCTGAGTTAAAATTAGGATGGCAGGCGGTATATTTTTTTTGTTACAGCGTTGCACTTTTGATTTTTAGAAACAAATAGCTATGCCCTTATTAAGCTAGTGACGCCGTTGTCAAGTTGTCATAATTGCTACCTATAATATGTTCAAAAGGGCGTTTCTCACATTATAACTTAATTCTCATAAATTGTGTATTAGGGTGGAGCGAAATTTTTTTTTTTTGAAATTTGATTGGCCTTAGTTATCAAAAGTTGCCTGGTATATTAGGGATCAAATAAACATTTTACTTTTTTTGATCAAAGACAGTCTTGAGGGTCCACTTGACTCCTAAAAAAATCATGTAGCCCAAATTTTACCTATTATACTAAAATATTTTTGCGTAGCAAAAATATTTATTTTTGTTTGGCATTATCCATGATTAAGTTGTTGGAGGACATCTAAAATCAAAAAAAAATTTAACCCAAACATTTATGTTTTATTCAGGGTCCGCCGCGTACCTGAAAAGTGCCATTTTATGGAATTTCTATGCATAGCTAATTAACATACCAAAAATGCAGGACCACGTGCCCTACCTCTTGTCGGCATATTTTCAGATGTTTTGTCTGGGGCATTTAATTAATTTATAATCATTGTTTATTACTTCAGGCCTTATTCCCCAGGCCAGCACTTTTATGCCTTTAGTGTGTGCGAAATAGTATACGAGAAAGTAGAGCGACGGAATTAATAATTTTATCAAGAGATATTAATTTTTAAAGTTCGTTATTGGTTTAGTGAATTTTGTTATTATATTAGTATAAAATGGCAAGTGCAAGTAGTGTAAAAACTAGAAAAAAATCTGCGTGTCCCATATTTGGACAAGGAAGTGATTTGGACAAAAGAGTGTTACCGACATATTACGATATTATGAAGGTTTACTTACATATCCGTGATAGTCTTATACCTGAAGTTAATTCCAAAGAAGCAACGTTCTTTGATATTTCCCAGATTCTTATACAAAAAATACAAGACCTGTGGGATACAGCTTCAATTCCAACCCTTAGTAAGCAAAGAATGGTAAAAATGTTGAAAGACTATCATAAAGTATATGAAGATAAAAAAATTTTCAGACAAAAAAGATCTTTTTAAAATAAAAAGTGAATCTTTTTTAGAACACGCAAAAGCAACACTTTTTGATGTATCTTACTGTAAGTGCAAGGAGTTTTCAAGTTGTAAGTGCAGTAAAGATAAGAAAATCCCTAAATTGGAACGGCAATTTATTGTCGACCAGAGGACAGTTCGGAAAATGGGTATTGGTAACATCGATATTACAACAACAAATCAAATGGTTAAGAAGCATGCTCGGCAATTAGCTTTTAAAAATAAGGTAACAAAATTAAAAATAACGACAAGTGATACTCAGAAATCCATTGATATCGAAGATGAAGAAGTAACCCCCGAGAAAAATATAGATCCACAGTTTATTTGTAAAATACAAGATGAACCGTCTACATCTTCAGGGGTTAGGTCATCTCAAATGCGAAAATCTATACCCACAGTGGCTTTAGAATGTGATAGGACTTCTGTTTCCGATCGTGCAGCAGCCAGAATTGCCTCTGCTGTTCTAAAAGATTTTGGTATCATGACGGAGAGTGCAACAAGCAATGTAATAGACCGATCAAAAATTCGAAGAGCGAGAAAACGACAGAGGAATTTACTTCAGATTGCTGAAAAGCGTGAAACCCAATACCCTCTATCAGTTTATTTTGACGGCAGAAAGGACCGAACATTAAAAATGGAACGACGTGGTAAAAAATATTACAGAGTAAATGTCGTGGAAGAACACATTGTGTTAATTGAAGAACCCAATTCAAAATATATAGGCCACGTGAGTCCAGAATCCGGAAGCTCAATCAGTTGCGCAAGAAGTATAATTAATTACTTGCAAAGTTCTGCCGACTTATCACATCTCATCGCTTTAGGATGTGATGGAACTGTTACCAATACTGGCATAAAAGGGGGAATTATAAGACTAATTGAGTTACATTTAAAAAGAAATTTACACTGGTTTGTATGTCAACTACACGGAAATGAGCTTCCCCTTCGTCACCTATTTTATAGTATAGATGGTAAAACGACTGGACCAAAAAGTTTTTCTGGGCCAATTGGAACTCTATTGCAGACATGTGAGACTCTGCCTGTAGTAGAATTTGAAAAAATTGGATCTGAAATACCGTTGTTGGACTTAAAAGATCTCAGCTCTGATCAGAAATACTTACTAGAGATCAGTCAAGCTGTGATAAGTGGAACTGTGTCTGAGGATGTAGCGAAAAAAAATCCAGGAAAGTTGGCTCATGCGCGTTGGGTTACCTTTGCCAATAGAATATTACGACTATATGTTGCCACCTCTAATCCTTGCGAAAAATTAAGGAAACTTGTCACATATGTGGTAAAAGTGTATGCACCAATTTGGTTCCGTATAAAAAATAATAATTTATGTACAGATGGTGCAAATAATCTGTTTTATCTAATTAAACTATCACGGTATTTAGATGAGCCTGACAGAAAAATCGTGGACGCCGCTATTCAAAGAAACGCATATTTCGCACACCCAGAAAATGTACTGCTTTGTATGGTTGCTGATCACCGACAACATGTTAGGGAGCTTGCCTTACGCCGTATTCTAAAAGCTAGATGTTCTAAAGAGAAAAGCGACGGGACAGCTTTAAGAGTCTTTAGAATACCCCCGCTTAATTTTGAAGCTAAAGACTACATCGAAATATTAGACTGGCAAAACCTAGATGTAACGGATCCACCTGCATTGGCAAGATACTCGGATGAAGAGCTAAAAATGTTCATAGATACTGGAGAATCACCAGAAGTTCCAAAGTTTCCATGTCATACACAAACTGTGGAAAGACATATTAAGCTTGTGACGGAGGCTTCATCATCAGTCTGCGGTCACATTAGAAGAGACGGTTTTATTCGGTCCAAAATTCATTCGCAGCGTTTAATGCCAAAATTTGAAACAAAAAAAGAATATAAATGCTAAGACTACACCAGCATTGGTTGGGAGGTTGGGTTGGTGTAGGGTGGGGCTCGATTAGCAGTCACCTCCACGTGGTGAGCTCTGGGTTATTTTGATCTATTAATCAAGATAAGCGAAGAACTGCTAAAAATACCAATAATTTTTTTGAATCAAATTTAACTTCAAACAATTAATAAAGAAAAAGATGATAATTTTTTTTAATCAAATTCAACTTCAAAAAATTAATAAAGTAAAAAGATAGGGCGGACCCTAATGATATTTTTTAAATTTAAAAAATAAAAAATGACAATAATTAAGACCCCAAAATGCAACTTTTTACACTAGTGCTGACTTGTTTTAAAAAAAAAATTAAAAGTCAAGATTTAAGGGTGCGGTGGACCCTCAGGACCTATTTCAAATTCAAAAAATAAAACATAATATTAAATCAGAACATAAAATACAACTTTTCCGCACTAAGGCTAGTTCGATTTCAAAAAAAGAAAATTTTGGATTAAATTCGCTCCACCCTATTGTGTATCAATGTGAAATCTTTAAACCAGAACCATAATCAGCAGTACAGTCGCAGAGTACAACTTAAACACCTGATTAGCGTTTGTAGCATAGAGTGCCAAGGGTAGCAATGGTCCCGTATTGTTAAGTTGTTCCTAAAAATACCTAATTGGAGAAGCTATTAGCTCTTTGCACTGGCTATTTAAAGGCCTCAGCATATTTCAAAAATAGTAAACCACGTAATCGACAGAGATATTTATGTGCACTATTGTTTTTCTTAAAAGCATAGTTTTTAATGCTATTTATGAAAAGATCTGGAGTTTTTGTTAAAAAATAGACGCACAACAACACGAAACCATAGAAGAATAAAGGTTAGTTTTTCACGAAACGTAAACAAAACCTCAAAACAAGCCACCGAACGAGCTGGCGCCACCGTACCGTTGGCAGTTCTGTTGCCAACTGTCGGCCAATAAAATCCAAATTAAATTAATTTTTACAAACTTAAATAGATGAAATGTTTGCTATAAGTGGGTTCGTATCGAAGAAGAATACTTTAAAATTTTAGTTCATTTAATATCACATTAAATTTTAATATTTTTTGCCCAAATTTAATTTCCTCATGTTCTCTTACGGATTTACAGTTATCAGCTGATTGATGACGTGCATCGGAAATTGTTTGCAAGAACTATACATCGAAAACTCACTGTGGATTTTGTGCAAAACAATTTTTTTTTAAAGCAAGCATTCCATTTGAATTAAGCCCTGTCCCTGTTTGTTATTTCCTTTGACAAATTTGTAATTAATTTAATTTCTTTTTAAGATGACACTACGTTGCTGCAAGACAAGAAAACTTTGTCAAATTAAGGTAGGTAAATCATATTTTTTAAAACCTCTTTTTAGAGTCTTTCTATTTCCTCCATATAGCCTAACGTGAGTTTTGCTCCCCTCATTTACTGGGCAAGAAAGTTTCAAGTGAAACCGCTTGAAGCCCTCGATCGAAAAATTAATATAAATGCGCCCCAGCAAGATCTAGCACGAGAAGCAGTGGCGTAAAAACCGCCCCTGCAGGCCCCGCATTGCGGGGGGGGGGGGCGCAGCAAAGCCAGGGGCGCCCTTAAGTCCACACAACAAAAAATTGTTCTTTGTTCTCTACAATACTTTATATTCTTCTATATTAAACAACGCTTAGAAATGACAATATTTTTTACTATAGTGTAAGTGTGAAGGATTCAGACAGGTGCAAAATAGCAGGGCGCTTTCAGAATTTTGCGGGGGGGCGCACATGCCCTTAGTTACGCCACTGACGAGAAGCTAATCTCTCTCTAAACGTTCGAAATAGGACAGCAAAGGACGAAGCGTAGCCAAATGCATATGACTCTGTAGAAATACTACGGTCAGCACGATGTGCATAATGATTACCTAACGCACCGCGAAACGAAAACTGGACAGTCAGGTTAAGTACAGGGACGTAGACAGAGTGTTTATTTTGGGGGGGCCAGTTGGGGCACATCCAAATTTGTTTTTGGGGGGCATATAGTGCAATTTTGTACTAAATTTTTTTTTAAAAAAAACTCAACGCAGTAAGTACATATATACAGTTTAGTTCATAAAAAAGTGGTATAAAAAGGTTATGTGCGTTGACAGGTTTTAATGTAATTCTTATGACACTGTGACATTTAACCTAACCTTTTTGTACTTTCACTTTTCACGTTTACTTTTTTATGAACACAACTGTACCTCAAAATTGTTTTTTTTAACAAAAAAAAAATATTAAAAATAAACGGATTTAATATACGAAAACATTTTAGATACAAATCTAAAAACATATGAAGTGCTTTTTTAAAAGCATTTAAACGCAAATTTGGAAAACCACTACTTAAACTTATGTTAGTATATACAATACAATGTTTTACGTTATTAATAAGTTAGGTATATTCTTCTCTTCTTTTCGGCGAATATATCTATTACTTTGTCAAGGTCTATTTTTTTTACGATTGATTTCTCGACAGATAGAATGGCAAGATGTGTCAGTCGGTCATTGCCCATTCTATTCCTTAAATAGTTTTTAATAATTCTTAAACAAGAAAATGTTCTTTCACAAGAAGCACTTGACACAGGAACAACAACGGCAATTAAAACTATCTTATGCATTTCGGCAAATGCAATCTTATATTTGTCTAAAAAACTTAATAGTTGAAATATATTTTTAACCTCTATGTTATTTTCTTTTTCAAAATTTAAAATGCTTTTTCTTAAAATTTTTATTTCTGATTCCAAGCCTTCAGCATCACAACTATAATGAAAGGCCATTTTTTTCAAAATAGAATAATCAAGAAAATGTCCTTTGTTTATTGGGTTTAAACAAGAAATTCCCTTTAAAACATCATCATTTTCTTTAAATCTGTTTTTTTTTGGCAACCGCTTCCGCGTTTTTCCACTTCTCGGAACTTGGAATATCGACCGACCGTTCGACCGATATTGAGTATCCCGTGGCGTTGGTTTTGTCTGTAAATACTAATTATTATTATTGAATTTCCAGTTTTATGATGTGTATTTTTATTCGTGATAATTTCGTAAATTGTAAAATCGTTTATTTAATTTATTTATATAGAAAATAAAAAATAAGGATAACATAGGTAGGGTCATTAGGATTGGGGGGGGGGCCAGTGGGGGGGCCGTGGCCCCCCTTGGCCCCCTCCTGTCTACGTCCCTGGTAGTCCAGTAAAATATTCAAATCTACGCGGGCAAATTTGCATCCACCTAGCAAAGACTCGAGTATCACCAATACGTACAAAATCTGCTTAACGACATGAGTTGGTCTGTCAATCAATTTGAAAAAATTTTAGAAGTGAGAAGTTATTTCTGCTGTGATTTTAAAAACGTATTTTTTGCACGTATTTGTTTCAATGATTCTTTCACTGAACAAGTAAGTATACAGGGTGAGCTTGTTAAAGTATTACAAGGCGTTATCTCGCAAACGGTTTAAATTTTTTTCTTGAAATTTTACCGAGGCAATAGTAAGATGGGGAGACATATTTAAACATATTTTTATTATTTTGAGAGGTGGGGGGTAACTTTGAAATTTTGAATGGGATTATGTACTTTGTTTATTAATTTCGAATCTACGTAAAAAACTACGTATGTGTACAAAAAAAATTTGATTTGCTCCACTGGTTACGGAATTATGATTTATTAGGTTATAAAAATTAAAAAATATTATTTACCATTTGTCGCCTGTCATGTTTTAGGAGATGTTCGAAATGTCTCCCTTCAACTTCCCAACATTTTCTCACTCTTATTTTAAATGAATTTCAAACCCGCTCTAACATTTCAGGTGTCACTAATAAGCAGGCAAAGCGAATTCGGTCTTTCATATCGTCTACAGTTGTAGGTGCAGTCGCCACTGCATCACTTTGTCGTTTATAAATCCCCAGAAGAAAAAGTCGAGAGGGGTCAAATCCGGGGACCTAGCAGGCCAATTGACCGGACCAGCTCGACCAATCCACCTGTTTTCAAACAATTCGTTCAATTGATTACAGGCCTGTATTGCATAATGCGGTGCAGCTCCGTCCTGTTGAAACCACATATCAGAATTTAGGTTTTGGTTTAATAATTGGGGTAATTGGTTTCTTAAAAAATCTGTATACATTTCTCCATTTAAATAGCGTTCAAAAAAATGCGGACCAATAACTCTATCTCCAATTATACCACACCAGACATTAACTGACCAAAGATGTTGATTTGGCACACACAGTTCTCATCCAGTGGGGATTTTCCGATGCCCAGTAGTGCATATTGTGTCTATTTACCTTCAAGAAAACAAACAAAAAAAAAAAACAATTATTTTTTACTGACAAGGGATAACTTAAAATCCTACCTGGCCACAATTATGAAAAGTAGCTTCATCAGAAAAAATAACATTCTTTAGGAACCTGTTATTTTCTTGCATTTGCCTTTATACCCAATTGCAAAATGTAACGCGATTTTCAAAGTCTTGCCCATAAAGCTCTTGGTGGTATGGATGGAATTTGTACATATTCAATATGGTCAAAACTGATTTTTGGCTCATTCCAGCATCTGCAGCAAGCCGCCTGGAACCTACATGCGGGTTAATAGCTACCATTCCTAAAACTCCAACTGCCCTATCTTCATCCGTTTTAATTCGCTTCCGAAATCGTGGTTTTGACTTTAGGCTGCCCGTAGTACGACTTCTTGTTTCCAGCCTTTTAAATGCCATGTGAGATTTCGAGTTGTTAGGAAACCTCTCGGTCCACATTAGTGAAGCTTGTCTGTAGTGTCTTCTGCACTCCCCCAACATTAACAACATATCAATTGCACACTAAAATTCACTTCCATGTTTAATTGACCAAACTGAGAAATAATCGTTGATACGTAAAATATCTCAACTGACAGAAGTCAAAACAACGCATTTCCATGTAACCGAATAATAATTCTGAAATAAGTGAACTTGATTTATTGGTAAAATGTAGTTATTTTTTAAATCCAATGGAAATTTAATAAATAAGTAGAAATTAAATGGTAAATAATAACATTTTTATAACTTAATAAATTATAATTTCATAACCAGTGGAGCAAATCAAATTATTTTTTGTACACATACGTAGTTTTTTACGTAAATTCGAAATTAATAAATAAAAGTACATAATCCCATTTAAAATTTCAAAGTTACCCCCCACCCCTCAAAATGGGGACAGGGGGTACATGATAAAAATATGTTTAAATATGTCTATTAGTGACTTGAAATAAGCACTTGTAGACCATAGATTTCTGCACGACCTAAAATAAATGCTAATGGAGCAGGACAAACATCTTAATAAAATTGGACTACAAATATAGATAAGTAAAACAAAAATGATGTGCAAAAGAGCTCTGTAGTTAACCAATTTCTGCGCTGTCTTCACAATTTTCCCCATTTCAATAAAAATCTTGACGAATTATTTTTTTTTCTAAAAATTATTTTTATTAATCACTTTCTAGAAGATAAGTTGATTAACAGATCAACAAAAAAAGTAAAATGTCACTATAAGGTTTTCCAGTTCGTTCTTTGATAAGATTAATGATATCGTCGCTGTAAACGAAGATAAGCTTAACTAATTGTGCCATCAGAAATGTTTTTTGTCCTTTTGTGTGTCTAATCCCGCGCGAAAAACAAGTATTATTTGTTGATCCTTCAAGTTAAATGGTTTTGTCTTTAAGAGATCTTTTGTCGTCGATTCGTTGCACAAGTTATATTAAATTAATTAAACTATTGGCAATAGATGGCATGGCTGGATAAAAGATAAGTTTACTTTTTGCGCACAACATCTCAAATTACGTTTATGTTTAAAGTTCAGGACCACTGTACGAAAAAAGGTTTTATTTACAACCATATATTCAATGTAATTTTTAATACAAAACTTTTAAAATAAAAAAACTATATAATCTAACAACATTAACTTACAATAAAAAATTTAAAATTTCGAAATAAAATAACAAATCAATATTTATTAGTATTAGTAGTTAAATTTGGCTTATTGTTTGTCTTAATAGATATGGATAAACCAACTTGCATGTCTTAGTAGGTAAAACGGTACTTGATTTTTTCCTTTCGTGTTGTCATTGTTGTTTACTGAAATAAATTTGGGACTGAGACTGGTATAAAACGTCGATGGATTGGAGAGCATTTTTGCTGTTTTAAGTTGGTTGTCCAAGGATGAATCGACATATCCTTCAGCGACAATGCTTGACTTCCACCCGGAAAATATCTGCTCCTCTCTGAGCAAGTAATGTAGTAGCCGCTCGTCGCAATGAGTGTCCTGTAAGTCTTTCTGTCGCAACTTCTTGGAAATTGTAAGATTGAATTATGTCCAAAGGTTGGTTAGTTGCTTTTCCAAAACGAGATTGAATAAAAAATCTATCATTTATAATATTTTCCCACAGACGTAGAAATTATTGGACAATTTTGACCCAACTTGGATTTGTATTCAAAAAGGATCTACTGACGTATCTGGAGTTTCAATTGACACTTTCTTCCTAATAAGTTGATGTGTGTTATTCCCTTTTTCATCAATTCGTCACTTCTGTAAGCCACGGATACACCGATTACAAGCGTCACCTGAAACAATACAATACAATACATAATGCTTAGAGACGATATTTCTGAAATAGGCATACGAAATGTTGAAAAAAATTAAATATTCTTTCAACGTTGTCAAAATATTCTGAAATATTTTTTTTTACCTTGACACCTGCGGTGCTTTTTGAAGAAAATCTTCTATGCTTTTCAATGCAATAAGTTTCCAAAATTTTGAAATGTCAACTCTCTTCCTGAGCGCTAACATGGATTTTATTATGATATACATTGACCAAAGTGTAGACGGTTTCTTATTTTTGCTTATATCGGCGAAATATGCCAACAAGACATTCTCTCAGACTATTCGTCTTATTTTTTCTCCGTACACCAGTCTTCATATATTTTGAAAGAGTTTTCGTAACGTTTACGGCTTTTTTCAAAAGTTAAACATTTCTCCACTTTCCCAGCTCTTTCTCTAACATCTGGTGAAGTGCAATTCATGTCTTCTTCAATATCGCTAGACATATTTTCTTTAATTTTTCACCACAAAATTTGACCTGATGCGCGCCAAGTTTATTACTTATTTATGCCTAATTGCTCATCTCATAGTAACCATTAAAATCTTTCAAAAACTTTTTTAAATTTTAAAAACGTAAATTGTATTACTGTTAGAAAATGTTGATGGTTGTAAATAAAATCGTATACGAACCTCCGTAGGAAATTTCATATATGTCTCGAGATACTATTATTGGAGACTAAGTCAGTCAAATTAGTGAATTAACCTGAACAGCCGATGTAAAGATGTAGATAAACGAAAATATAATATGTTGCAATAAGCCAAAAATTACATAATTCCCTATTTAAGATTAATAAAAGCGATATTTTACAGGTTTAGATTTTAAACTTTCTCGTTCTTTCTATGAGGACAATTTACAATTCTTTCCAACTTTTCGAAATAGTCTATGGGCAAATTAAAAAACCCTTGACCCTAATTAACCAAGATTTACGAATATCGTCAGCAATAGGGAAAATAAAGGTTGTGTAATTAAGAATGGCTGTTAGCCTTTTTCGCCTGTTATCCCTTGTTATTTGTGTTGGTTCATTAGAGTAAGTTGCGCCACATTGAAAAATGAATTTTGTTTTTAATTAATTTTTTAATGGAGTTTATTTATTCCCGGCATAATATCATGTAATAATTATTTACACTAAAAGGCGTTCGATATTATGTATGCCAAATTTTATACATCCAGCTTCGACAGTTTAGTTCGTCTGATTACAAAATCTTACAAATGCGTACTGGTCGATTTTATTATTGGAATGAAAATAAAGCACTGCACTGTAATGGGTTTCGTCTTGAAGTTTTAAGTAAAATTACAATTACCTGCTAGAATGTTAACCTGATTGAACAGTTGAGCATATTTTATGCAAAACACAACATAATTCTATATAGTTACATATAGCTCGACACATTTATCTGCAGCTACCGAAAGAATGCGGACAAAATACGTTCTGCCGTTTACGATGTTGTCACATACCGTTACGTAAATGTAATTTAATACTTGTTAGCAAGGAAAGCCTGGAATTAAATGTATTCATTGAAAATAATAATAGTATATTTAAGAAACTAAGAGTATCTTAAAACAATTTCAACATTATTCGAAATTTCTTCTTATTTCGATATTAAAAAGCCGGAAATATGGCAACAAAATGTACTATTAAAGTGAATAGGTGGTTCTTGTTAATTTAATTGGTTGACACGAGTAGCGTTCCGCTTGCAAGAACAACCGTTCGATATTTGTGTGTGCCAGTGAAGTAGTGATACAATAGTCGACCAAAACCAAAAAAGTTATTATCACTGAATTAACCATGAGGCTTAAGGTTTTTTTTTTCGTGCCGAAATATAATTTCCTATTTTTATTGCATTTTAAACATATCGGTGCGTCACGCCCACGGCGGCGCCATATTTTAAAATATTGTGCTTCCCCTTACCGATACCTCGTAGCCTCGTAGCCACAGGTTTACAAGTTGAATTTTAATGAGTTTGTGCATAGAATAAATTACAAAGTAACTCATTAAACTTTTATATTTTATTGAATGAAAATTTGTTTTAACTTAATGTAACAATATTACGGTGAAACACTAACTTGCACATACTCGATTGTACTCATAAATTATTCAACGAGATTCCTGCATCTCAGATATTCTAACCCCAATGTTACAGACAACAAAACTTCTCACATTAAACAACACTAAGTCCGGGAAAACGGCTGGCATTTTACATAAGTGTTTCTGTTTATACCGTTTGAAATATAGCCCGGTTCGCGAAGCTTTCGTTTTAAGTGGCTGAGCTATCTGCTTTCATGGAGATAGTTTGGCAGTTAAGATTAAACTACGTGGAAAATCAGCTTGAATTTATTTAAATTGTAAAAAAATTGGGTTGGTTTAAACAAAGCTCGTTAGGATAAGAGCATTTTTAGTTCTCTTGTAATCATACCCCCACTCTTTGGTTCTGGGGTCTTGCTTTAGCTTTAGCAAACTTACCTAAAACTTACTTAGAGGCATTTTACCAACAAAAAAAGATAAATGTCGCACTGTCTCCAAAATAGTTAAAACTGAATTTGTCTCAGTAAATTTTTTTTGTGTTTTTATTTCGCAAGCTTGAAGTAAACCCAGCATACTATGGCTATAGAAAGCTTTTAGTGTTTTTTGCTTCGTCCTTAAAGGATACTGATTTCTTTTATATACGCCTCTTTGTTTAACTTTTGGGACACCTAAGCGAAAAATACAATACTTGTCTGTCTAGAGTTCTTTTTTTCCCAATACGCTTTATCTTCCACTAAAAATAAGCATGTCTATATTGGCAAAACTTTTTACCTAAATATTTACCCACGAAACCCACACCAGACATTATTCTGACAACCTGTTATAGAACTAATATTTTGTAATAGAACACTGTTTTTTCTTTTGTCTGCTAAAGGTCTCCCTATATTCAGAACAAGAAAGTTTCAACCCTTCTCATAAAATATTACAAACAATTTCAAATAACAACGTTGGCGTTGGGGTAAAGTTATTGATATTTATTGCCTTCAATACGTCTGACGAATAATGTTCGCTTGTGTATTTACGTGCAGTAGAGTTTTCTTTAAAAATAAAATTCCATATAAATTGTAATATTACAATATTGAAAATTTAATTTTCCAAAAAGAGAGGCAAAATTATTATATATAGATTTTATGAATAATTTATTACAATCGGGTTTTCACCCCGATGGTAATACCCCAAATAAATGTACCTACAACTTGTGCGTCTGTCGTAGTAGTCGTAGTCGTGTCAAATCGATATTTTTTCAATTTTTTAAACTTTCTTCTTAATAGTTAGTTATAGTGAAACAACTAAACTTTTTAAAGAATTCGGGGTGTGGTGCAATAGAATTCGAATATACAGGGTGTTTCGGTAAAACGCTATTTAACGTCAAAGTCGAAATTTAAAAATGTCCCAATGTTACTCGATACAGCTCCCAAAAGTCGATTAAACCGATTTAAACTTTCTGAATTTGTAGCGAACCTTCATCTTCGGAACTGTATAGTTTTTGGCAAAGCTCGGAAAATGCCAAATATTTTTTTTTTCATTTTTTAAAAATTCAAGTTTTGAAATTTAATTGGAATGCGGATTGTACTGTCGGTTATGTTATCTCTTTTTTTACAATACATCTCCCTATACGTAGATTGAGAAATTGCAGATTTTCGAGAAAAACTAAAAATTACAATAATTTAAAGGATTTTTGTTTCTAGTTTAGGTTAAAACATTCTGTTTTCAAGATTTTGAATACGTCGCCAAAAACCCCTTCTTAAGAGACGTATAATTTAATTTTTGAATTTTCAAAAATTTTATACAGAAAGTGCAAAAAATCCAAATACTATTCTAAAACAATAAAATATTCTATAGGAATTTCTTTTTTACAATCATATTGGGTTAATTCAATTCATCAATTTATCATTCTTAATAACTTTCACTGAAAAAGAAATAAAAGTTTTCCCCTAATATTACATATTATTATATAGGTTTTTATGTGCCAAAAAATCCTGGAGTTTCAATAATATCAATTTTGCAAACTCGTCTATGAAAATAGCACGTGCTCTTAAATGTGAAAATATTAACGTCAAGTTGTCATAAATTTCGAGTTTTAATTTAATGATAGTGTTAATATTGCATGATTTTTGACCTGAAAACTGTGATATTTCTGTTTTAAAAAATGGTTTCTTTCTGTGGAGACACTATTTTTTCTATAAATACCCGTATTTATTTTATAAAATTTAATATGCGAAAGCCATACGTTTTTTTTTCAGTGATTCTGTATGCATAACGTTTAAAATATCCATTTACGATATACGGACTTTTCTTTTTTGCCCATGAGATACACAGAGTTGTGTAAAAATGGAAAAATGTGTAATTTGTTTTTGGTAAGTATAATATAATTTCATTTAAACTAAAGGATATAAATTTATTTTGCTTAAAAGCTACTTCTTAACTAAAATGAGGGTTCTGGATTTAAAAAGTGTGTTTTTCTTAGGTCCTAGTCTTTTTTACTGATTTCTATGTGTTTATTTTACACGGGATCAAAACTAAGTCAGGTAAAAATTTAAAACTTTTAACAAACCAATTCTGGCTATATTACTTAATATTTCGTAATGTTCTTGACCGACTTTAGTGGACCGGATGTTCCAAATTATGTTTGAGTCGAGAAAAAGTCATATTACAAATCGGAGACGATGAAGAACTGTTGTTTTTTTTTTGAATATTTGTAATTAAAATAAAAAATGGAAATTTATTTGTAGATCAAGACCAATTGCTGTGTTTTTTTGGTTAATTTCTTTTTCTCGTTGGTTGTTTTCTTCTTCGGTTAAAGTTTCTGCTTTGCTTACTTCTTCGTTGAACTGAATCAACCAAAGCAGAAACAACTGGAACAGGTGAGATGTTATACAGAATGTTTCCAGTGGTACACTTTTCAGGTGTTTGTTGGTTAGTAGATTCAGCAGGGGGTTGATTTCGTTTTTCTGCTGCAGGCTCGCCTATTAATTGATAATTGCACCAAGTTTGTTGATTATCATAAGCTAAGGGTTTGGATTATGTTCAGCCTCGTGTTCAGCTCTATTTGTTGCATCAGGAACATTTATAATTTGGATTTCAGTAAATTGTTATTAGGATCTATTCTGTGTTGCAGGGCCCTGTATAGTTTAAAATGTTGAGGTTATATAAAAGAGTTTCATGTTTTTGCTAGGCTGATTACAATTATTGTTAAATTATATTATTAATAGCGCCAAGAAATAAGTAGGTACACACATAACTTTCGAACCAACCAAATCAATATTTAATGTATGATAAATTTTTATTTAGTAAACACAAATTTCGGTGTCGGTCATAGGCGCAGGTAAACTTTGTGCATTAAATTATTTATGATAACTAACCAAAAATTTTAGAGAATTAGGTTAACGGGTATTAGGATAAAATAGTATTGTTTGTAATATTAAAATTTCAAGTAACTGCGTAAGAGGATTAGGAAAGGTATGTTTTCTGGCCTGAAGTGTCAAAATCGAAATATTGTGTAGGGACTAGTTAGGTAGTAGATTATAAAGTTACGGTTTGCGTTTAATAAAATTTAACAGGTACCGAGTTTGGCTCTGGCCTCTTTGGCTGGACCATATAAATAGGTGGTAATTTGGAATAAACTTCATATATCGTGTGTGTGTATGACCTTAATAAGTATATTTATTTAGTTTAACGCATAAGTATTTGCTGTTAAGCCTTATATAGTGTTCACAGTATTATAAGATTAGTAATAAAATGGCGACATTCCCATCAACAAAAGGATGTTTCAATAATTCTCCACTATCAGTGAGTAAAAAAGTTATTATTTTAAATGTACATGATTGCATAAAATACGATTATCCGAATTTTACTGTACAAGAAACTGTCGACCGATGTTCCCGAATGACTGGAGTTGGAAAGTCCACCGTTTTTAAATTATTGCGGGAGAGAAAGACAGCAGGTCAAGTGGGAATTATCAACTGGTTAACCGCCAACAGTATTGAATTTGAAGATAATTTGATAAAGAAGGAACTATTAGCTATAGCAAATTTACACAAATATCGTTTTATGAAATATGCCGTTAAAGATATAGCAGAAAAGCATAGTGTAACTGTGCTGCGCACACCGCCATATCGTTGCGAACTAAATCGTATAGAACTTATATGGGCGCAAGTAAAAGCTACGTTAAGCTACTGTTTGATCAAGCCATTAAGGAAGTGACACCAAAGAACTGGCGAAAAGCAGTCCATCATGTCATTAAAGGAGAGGAGAAAATGTGGGATCTTGACCACCTGATCGATCGGACCGTCGACCCGTTAATTATAACGTCAAGAGGAGATGACAGTTCCTCAGATGATGAAGAATATTATGATTTTTTATAATTTAATTTCTGGATAGTGTATTTTTTGTATTTGTATTTTTTTCATAATGTTTAATAAAAAATAAGTGTAGCTAATACTATGTACCTAATGCCTAAATTTTATTCTGTTAAAATAAAGTTCTTTCCTTTTTACGAGTATAATTAAATTTATTATAATTTTTTTTTTAAATGTTTAATAAAAAATAAGTGTAGCTAATACCTAACCTTTATTGTTCTGTGGCTAATACTATGTACATAATGCCTTATTTTTATTCTGTTAAAATAAAATTCTTTCCTTTTTACGAATATCCTACCGGCACGCCTTTGTCACACCATTTTCAGTGTTTGTGAATGGATAACAGTAGGCAAAACCCATAAATTGACCCAAACCCGGGTGGTACTACCTGCACTTGAGGAAAAGAAAGAATTTTGCAACGAACTCTCTGTAGTCCCTTTGCATACCTAATGAGCTTTTATTACTATACACCTTTTTGAAATAGACTATAGCATGCACTAAGATGCATCAGTGAGTTGGCACTCATCTGTAATACACATAAATTTAAATTATCTAGGCCGTTATTCCATTCCATTGAAAATGTAAAATATCTGGCTTATTTAGCTTTTTAATTTTTAATACTCTTTTAAAGGTCGCCCTTTGTTCGATATAATGACAGTAAAATGATATCCTGAAATGAAATTTTGTTTGTTCATGCAAGGTTTTTAAATTCAGGCTGATTGGATAAACAATGAAAGCCAGCAGAGTATAAAGTTACGGAAATTATCGCAAATGTCTTTTAGCAATTTTTGCGGATTTAAAATTAAATTGGCTATTTATTGAGATTGAGTTTCTTCATTTAAATAGATTTCTAGTCAAGTAGTATATTTTTTCATTTAATACCTAAAATAATAATATATGTGTCCTTGTCAAGTATAAACATTAGATAAGCGATTGAAAAAAATATAAATACTCGAGAAAGTAAGGTAAATATTTTATTTTTAAGTTTTTCTAAAAAATATCAGTTTTTTTCAGAAGTCGGTCACTTATTGTTTAGTAGTCGGCCATGCCTATACCAGAAGTCGGCAGTCATATATTAATGGTTATTTAGCACAGGCTTGTGCTTGCATTTTTAATTTTGTCAATAAAACGGGGAAAACACATTATAAATGAACACAAAAATTATATTTCTAAAAATATTAAAAAAACACTTAAATGTACCTATTAAGTATACATAAAATATGAAAAGACATTTTTTAAAAGTATAGGTTAATTTCAAAAAGTACTCGCAAAAATCGAGTTCTAATCTAGATGCACAATCTAGAAACCACCTGGGACACCAGTCACATCCCACATTCTTATCACCTTCTGCTTCTGCATCGCTTTCTAGTTCATCTTCACATTTAGCACAATATTTCTTTCAGCGCATTTTTCTAAAATCTTGCTTCTTTCGTTGGGTCTTTTTTTTTATTAGTATTATTAACCATTTCGCTTTTTTTTTTTTCGTTCTAACTTTTTTCTTTGCTTCTTCTTTCTCATTTTGTACACTCTCCTTCTCCATGTAATATGTTCTCCAAACGTTGGATGAAATGACACTTGTGAAAGGGTCCAGCTTTCGGACGTTTTGTTTTTGGAATTGACTTGGGGTATTTAAGATATTTTTTAAAAGCATCGGTTGGGGAGGTGGACTTTGGCATTGGCTCTATTGCATGTAAGATTATTGATGACTACTTATGTGCTCATATATAGATTTGGTGCCCATTCATCGTGGCTTATTGCTTGCGACACAACCTGCGAGCCGGTCCTGCAGAGTTGCACTTGGTATACCATAGTTGCATAGAATCTGAAGATTTTTCTAAGGACTCTTAGGAATATTTATGGAACTTATTTTTTGACCTGCATAGCCTGGCGTGGCATCGTCTATAAGTAAAGAAAACATTTTTTCGTTAGATTAAAGTGCTTTTATAACCAAAAAAATCTTCTGGCCCAGTACTAGCATAATCATCAATTTATGACTTTGCCAGAAAAAAAAAAATTATAAAAATAAGTAAAAATATAATAGAACTATATTTTATATTTCTATATAGAACAGATTGGTTACAGTAAAAACTATTAAACAGGAGTGCAAATACTATAAAAATATGTTGTTGTTTTTTCTAGCTTCTATTGTTACGATTGTTGTAATTATTTGTAAAAACTACCCAGCAGTTTTAAACATTTTACTAATGAATATTGTAAAATTTGTAATATTTTTTCGTAAATTCTATTAATTTTAGTTGAATTTCTACCACCAACTTTTGTTATACTAATTAAATATTTTAGTAAATATTTAAAACTCTTTTTGTAGTTTCATTCAAATATTTTTGTAACATTTTTTATTTGCTTTTACACAGGATATAATGAAATATATTTGGTCTTTCTTTCTTGGTCGAAACTAAGTCTTCCAGATTCCTTTCTGCTAATAAATCCGCCAAACTCCACATAACAGCACCAAAATACCATAAAACACAAATTCAGAGACAAAATTAACCAGTTTGAACTTAAAACACATAAGAGTAAGAGTTAGAGGTATGACCCCTTTGATGGCATAACTGTAAATGCGACGGCGGCGGCGGACGGTTCGGCTTTGGGTATTCCTGTAAATTATTTAGGAGTTTCTACAATATTCATTTAGTAAAATACGGATTTTCCTACGAAAATTTTATAAGCGCTTCTATATTTTTTGATATTTTTGCAAATATAGTGTTATAAAAATTCAAATAGTTTATTGTTAAACTGTCTTACTATAATTACACCATTTTAAATTCTAATAAAAATTTTAGTAAAGAAATATAGTAATTTTTACTAATTTTCCGTAATAACCATTTTTTATGTTTGTCTCTTCATGTAATAAAAAATTATAAAAGTCACAAAAGGATTTAGTAAAATTCACAATACAGTTTCTTACTTTTAACTAAAAAAAATGATTATTCAATTTAACCATCGCGCATTTGTAAAATGTAATATATACCTTAGTAGTGTCATAATTATACTACGCTATATGAAAAAGCTAACCATATTTTTTTATAAATTTAGTTTACAATTTTATTTTGGTAAAGACTTATATACAGATTTATAGTTATTAAGAGGTTTTATAGAGAAATATATACTATAAAATTCTTACTAAACTAAATTTACAATACTGTTTTTTCCGTGTAGTCGGCCACTAACTTTAATATCCCCCAGGGACTTTATCATTCATTTTAGACTCGGCCGACTACTGATACGTACGTTTTTAATACACCATAGTACATGATGGCAAGGAAAGAATCTGTTTATATTAATTTGTGAGCTTTATATAGATAAAATAAATTTCCCGGCCACCGTGGCCGACTCCTGGTAACTTTGTAATATTTTAATGCCAGTAACCGGCCATATTATTTTTGTAACTAAAAATAAAAATGAATATATTAGGGAGTTGTTACTAATTATTTAAACATATATTCATCCAAAAAATTTTACTCCGGTTATCATATCTTGTATAGAATTAGTTAAACTTACCTTTAAAATTGCCCTGGTTGATCTTCACTGGCTTTTGTAAACTGTTTTTGGAGACACAATGACTAACACCTAATTTTTCGCGCCAATTTACGGAAGTAAGGTTCGACTTATAATAAAGAAATATTGATATATTATGTGTTCTTGGAAAGTAAAAGAAGATAGGAAATGTAAGAAATAGAGCTAAACTCGCGCGAAATTCGAATTATAAGTGATTAGTTATTTTTGTACCTTTTCCAAATTTCAATTTATCTTTAAACAAAACAAACATTATTTATTTGAATACATTTTTCATACTAGCCTGTGCACAACACAAACTGGCACGAACTATTTAACTCACGAAAAATACATGCACACACACTCATCGATACGAAATGCGTCAGACAATTATTCATTGTTTTCTGAATAAAAGAAATGTAAAAAGTAATGGTTGGGCATAAATAACGGAACGCAAACCAAATTAAATAAATGTTTTCCTATAAAACAGTGAGAAATCTAAATATACGAGTTATTTTTGTGATCGACCTCTAGAAAGCTACAATTCTTATTAAATAAAATATTTACGTTAAAATATGTTTTTGAGAATCGACGTAAAATTTCACAATAGGAAAAGTAGAATTAATGGTCAGTTAAGAAAAATTAACAATGATTTATTGTGACTTCTAACACAATGTATATTTTATTTATCACCATCTATTTTAACTGTTGGCAATAAAGTTAAAAAGCAATATGCTCTTGCAACTTTGAATGCACTCTCTTCGTTAACTTGCAGTAAACTTTGTTATAGCATCCAAACTCAAAGGAGGGATTTTTAGAGAAACAGATCTTAATATACAAGAGACATTTCGCTAGTGCGATTTGTACCTGTCTCCAGCGAGTTTATTTACCGCCCATTATAAAATTTAATTATTATTAGAAGAAATAAGATATTATGCAGTAAATTATTTTACTGTTCAGGTAGGGTACCGTTGATCTTTTGACTGCCATAAAACTCTAATCATCCCTCTGGCCATAAAATGCCCTAAGTTTAAGTCTTTATTGTTTTTATTAGTTTTAATCGAATTGGTTTTCCGACGAGTGAATTTTGTTATAAAGTCCATCTATCTATCTTACAAACTCATTATAAATGCTAATCCCTTACCGTCATAATAACCTATTGTGTAAGGTGTAAAATTCGGCAACCTGATCTGGGTACTCCAGGTACGGATCTATTTAAAGACTATTATATTGTTATATTTTCTCAGTAATCTTCTCAAAATAATTAGGGTCAAATAAAATAGGTTTATTTTAGTTATTTAAATATGTTGATTTTTGGTTTTAAAATTCAGTTAGATGTTTGTATTGGTTTAGACAAGAAGTTATTTGTTGTCAATTAAACGTGATATCTAAGAATGTATCGTCCGTGGGAAGAAACCAGTACGCCAAGCGGATCTACGGGTCGTGATAAAAACCAATTAAAGCGTGATATTTTATCAGTTGACACAAAAAAAAAGTAATCTTTGACGTTCACACCACGCTTCTTAACCGTGGTTTTTCAAAATTTGGTGCAGTGAACGAAGCGGCAGCTTTGACACGCAGGCCAGTGAGCACAGTGTGGTTAGTTGTAAATAAACCTATAGTGGAGAGAAGAAAGCGGAAAGGTTTTTTTACTTTTAAGAAACTGGACGCGACCAATGTCGATATAATTCGTAGAAAAATATATGCCATGTACAGGGAACAAACGATCCCCACTTTAAAACCCCTATTGCAAAGATTAAAAAAAGATGATACATGAATAGAGTGTTGTCGTGAGACTCTAAGGAAATGTATTTTAAGAAACGGGTTTAAAATGAAAAAAATTAACCAACAACAAGTAATTATGGAATCGGCCCTGTTAATAAGATGGAGGATGGAATACGTAATTGCAGTCCATGAGTATAGACAGGATGGAAGGGATATTCGTTATTTGGACGAGATGTGGTGTGACACACACGAAGTTTCAGATAAAGCTTGGGTAGATTTATCGAGTAAATGCAGAACCAAAGCTCCATCAAATAAAGCTAAGCGTATAACAATAATTCAAGCTGGGCAAAAAACGGATTTATACCAAACGCTTTGACCTTATCAGCCAAAAATATAAAGGACTCCCTTGTTGATTATCATGATGATACTACGACAGAACTATTTGAAGACTGGTTTAAAGACAAATTATTACCAAATATACCACCAAATAGTGTGATAGTGATGGATAATGCGAGCTACCACAGTCGTAGGTTAAATAAATTTCCGTGTTCCAATGACACAAAAGTTACCACCCAGGACTATATGATGGAAAATAATAGATATTTTGAGGAAAATTACACAAAAAAGCAATTGATCGAAATATTAAAATCATTTTCAATAAAAAAGCAATGATATTGTGACACTTTGGCGGCAGAAATGGGTCATACTGTGTTAAGACTTCCTTCTTATCATTGCATGTTCAACCCAATTGAACATAATATGGCACCAGCATCGGCAAGGAAAAATAATGTTTCGCTAACCTTAAATTCTTCTGTGACAGCTTTAGTACAGTCAGAGATGCAAAATGTTCCAAACAAAAGCTGGGAAAATTGTGTAGCGCATGTTGAAAAAGTAGAAAAATCATACGTAAATATAGATCTGTTGCCCAGAGAAAGAATTATTGTGAACTGACGACAGTGACAGTGAAACTGACTTGGGTTAAAATGTAATAATAATTTTTCTGACACGGTACCTCCTTGT
This sequence comes from Polydrusus tereticollis, assembly GCA_963920685.1. Lineage (NCBI taxonomy): Eukaryota > Metazoa > Arthropoda > Insecta > Coleoptera > Curculionidae > Polydrusus > Polydrusus tereticollis. Next base: position 144,854,067 of record OY987328.1, read on the forward strand.
AGGTATATATAATATGTTCTGTTTTAATTAATAACCTCTATGTTATAATTTTAATTGTGTTGTATCTTATATACTGTTATATTATTATTTTATTATTATTACTTATTATTATTACTTATTATTAAATTACGTTTAAAATATGTTCTTGCGTTTTCTTTCTAACATGAAAAATCAGTAAAACATTTTTTTGCATACAGGTAGATGAAAAAAAATATTTTTTTCCACGCTCTTATAATATATTATAATTACGGTGGAATATTCTTATACATATGTGTATGAGTACTAATATTCAACCCTTAATAATCAGTTTAGATGATAGTGACATGGAACTAAATTTAGAGTAAAGTAGAATTAAGTTGCCAAAGTTAATTATTGTAAAACTTTTCTGTGTACACATGTTACTGTATTTAAATCTGAAACTTAATTTTGTATTAGCGTGTAGTCTAAATCGTAACATTGTAAATTTTTATCATAATAACCTGTAAAAATCTTTTTCATATATCTAGTGTACCTACTTTGTTGACGTCTGTAAAAACTTAATTTTTATTGAAAGGAATAAATCTATATTTCAGTATTTCATTAATATTTGTTTTATTATTATTATTATAATAATAAATATTACTATTATAATAATTGATCTTTACTTTCATTTGGTTTAAAATGTCTCTTTAATTCAAAATAAAAATAAATCAATATGTAGATAGCTATACAGGGTGTAATTTAATTGAGTGCCGATACTTAAGGGTGATAATCTATGAATGATTCTAAGATAAAAAGTTCATATGGACATATGTCCTAAACCTCTTCATTTTTGAGCTACAGGGTGTTAACATTTTAAGAAAAATATAACCTTTTTATATAAATCACTCTTAGATATTTTTATGAAATTTTGTACATACCTTTTAATCAATAAGGAGCATTTTTTGACCTAACAGATTTATAAAAATTTTTACCAGTGACGTCCGTACGGGGTTTGAACTGAATATTTTTAAAGAAAAAATGGATACGCCACTGCTTTTTCTAAAAACGAAACTTACTTTTGAAATTCTCATTTACTTTAAAGCAAATTTCGTTTACAGACTTACTTTTGTACGACGCACCGTTTTCGCGTAAAAAAATAAAAACAAAAAAAACATTTTTTTCTTCGGTTCATTGAGACTGCTTTTATTTATTTTGTTGAATTTGGTTGGCACCCACCATGAGTGGAAACACTTTTTTTGGGACAACAATTTATTTTCTACTCACCAGTGACATTCAACTGAACGTTTGAAAAGAAAAAAACGGTAACCATATTAAATGCCCTCTTAAAGCAAATCAAATAAAAATCAGTAGGCTGGGTAAAGCTACATCAATTTTGACGTTTCTTTTCATAAAGACAAAAGGCCTGGCATTGATTTTGCATTATTAAATAATTATTATTACAGTAAGACGTTAAATTATAATAAAAGAATGGTAAATTTTACAAACAGTGAATTAACTGACATGCATTTTATTTATGGGCTTGCAGACGGTAATGCATACGAAGCCAGGCGGATATACCAAGAGCGGTATCCAAATCGCGTACTACCCGATCCGAGAACATTTTCTAGGATTCATAGACGTCTCCACGAGACCGGAACTTTAAAAGTAGACCACAGTGCTAAAGGAGTCCATCAAACAGTAAGAACACCGGAACTTGAAGAAGGAATTTTACACGAAATTGAGGAGAACCCCGAAAGTAGCACGAGGAAAATCGCGGCAACATTTAATGTTTCACATTTTCTTGTTTGGAAAATTCTCATCGAAAATTTATTATACCCATATCACATTCAAAGAGTCCAGGCATTACTCCCTAGAGATTTCCCGATGCGCATTAATTTCTGTGTGTGGTTTCTTCAAAACCTGATGGAAAATCCGTTATTTGACAGGCACATTCTTTTTACCAACGAAGCTAATTTTTCTCGAAACTCAATAAGAAATTTCCATAATAACCATTTATGGGCGGATGAAAACCCTTATGCAATTGTAGAATCAAATCATCAAGAACAGTTCTCAATAAATGTTTGGGCTGGCATTATTGATGATTATTTGATAGGCCCATTTTTTCTCCCAAGAAGACTTGATGGACAATCATATTTACACTTTCTTGAAGAAGATCTGCCGCCAATGCTTGAAGACCTTCCATTATTATTAAGAAACCAGATGTGGCTAATGCACGATGGTGCGCCTCCACATTTTAGCTTACGAGTGCGTGAATTTTTAAATCACACCTATCGCAATCGGTGGATAGGTCGCGGAGGAACGCAGCCATGGCCACCTAGATCTCCGGACCTTAACAGTTTAGACTATTTTTTCTGGGGGCATCTGAAAAGCTTAGTGTACCAAGTGCCGATTCATACCGAAGAAGAGTTACGAAATCGTATATTAGTATGCTGCCAAACCATAAGAAACACCCCGGAAATCTTCGAAAATGTGCGTCAGTCTATGGGAAGAAGAGTCCATGCTTGCATACGTGTGGGTGGACGACACTTCGAACAACTACTGTAAATAATGTGGGTTCTTTATTCTGTTTATCTTCTCTTGTCATTTCGCTTTCGATTTAAGGTTTGGAATTTTTCCTTTTAAATTAATCGCGATTTTTGAAATAAAATTTTTTATTTTTTTTTGTTTTTATTTTTTACGCGAAAACGGTGCGTCGTACAAAAGTAAGTCTATAAACGAAATTTGCTTTAAAATAAATGAGAATTTCAAAAGTAAGTTTCGTTTTTAGAAAAAGCAGTGGCGTATCCATTTTTTCTTTAAAAATATTCAGTTCAAACCCCGTACGGACGTCACTGGTAAAAATTTTTATAAATCTGTTAGGTCAAAAAATGCTCCTTATTGATTAAAAGGTATGTACAAAATTTCATAAAAATATCTAAGAGTGATTTATATAAAAAGGTTATATTTTTCTTAAAATGTTAACACCCTGTAGCTCAAAAATGAAGAGGTTTAGGACATATGTCCATATGAACTTTTTATCTTAGAATCATTCATAGATTATCACCCTTAAGTATCGGCACTCAATTAAATTACACCCTGTATATTTAAGCCGACCCTGCACCTATTTATTGCGGTATGAAGATGTCGGGACTTACACCATGGGGTTTAATCACGTAGTTGATTTATTGCAGTAAAGGTCAACGATATGATGTAAACTTTACTCTACTTCAAATAGCCTTTCTCTAGGTACCAATTAAATGTGTATGCTAGCAGCACTGGATAATTTAGTCATAACACGAGGCAGATAGAATGGGAATAAACTGTGTCTTTAACATTAAATGCAAATAAGTTGATAAAAAGTAATTATAATTATCAATATTGTAAATAAGTAATATTAATATAAACCTATTATATGAAATAAAAAGCTCTTAGTCTTTCATATCATTTCAACTCCACTGCAAGAATGGACTACTTCTTCAATTTTAAACCTGTTATATTTCATACAGCCTACCCAACGACTGACTCACTCCTACCCATCCCCCACCTCTCCCTCTATAATAGAAATTTAGAAATTTGAAATCAACCCCTGTTCAAAATCCGCACAGCAGCAACTCTGTTTACAAAACATGATCCTATTTGTGTATTTATTATTTCCTGTGTCAACTTATTAATTCTTGAAAAGTAGTTCAGTGCGGTCCTGTATAGGTTTTGTTTTATTATGCAACAATCGTTAAAAACAAACCCCCCCAAACCCGTTGGGGATGAAAAATTTAATCAAAAGTAGTAAGAACCCGAAAACTTTGTTTATTTACATAGGGTGTCCGGAAATGACGAGCAAATAAGTTGAAGAGGAATTCTGCTCAAAACATTATTATATTAGGTATATTATCTTTCGGGCTTAGAGGTTTTTCTAGAATTCTATCAAAACGTTATAGTAATTACTTAATTTTTAGATCTTTATTAAACTTTTTTCTTGTATTTGCACTTAGAATAAAAAAAGGAAAAATGTCCCCATTAAAAAGGTAACGCTGCCGTTAAAATGAGGTAAGAGGTAATCAACCTGGGGATATATAGTGCCAATATATTGGCCGGCCAACTTTGGCATAGAAGCGGCGGGACCAAACATTTCCAATTAGGTTTCTGTCAGAATGGATTAGGTCCAGTGATTTATCTTTTTCAGTAAGTAACAGTATATGAGCTCTTTTTAAAGAAAAAATATTAAATTTTTCTTTTTTGCGTGTGCGTATAAAAAGGTAGATTAAAAGGTTCGCGAATGGAGGGAATTCTGGGGTATTGGGGCAGTGGTGGTTGTACAGTCAGAGTGTTTTTACTTATTTCGGTCAGACATTAGCGCTGAGTGAGAAAGTCAATCGCAAAGAGGGCAGAACAATAAAAGAAGCTGTACTTTCGAAAAGGGGAGGATGATGATGCGACCGTACCCGCGATGGTTTCCGTTCGGAAATTTGGCTTCCAAACTAACCTGAGAAAGAGCTTTGAGGGCAGACTTTTAGGGGTGGTGGTGAAGATTGAGAGTAATTTCTGCCTTTTTTGGATACCAAAGATATAACTTTTAATTGTGTGGGTGTGGGGGGGGGGGGGGGGAGGGTAAGTACCTTCTAATTTCTCGTGAGCATACAGAGGATGTTAAAATAACCCTAATTTGTTATTGAAAATCCTTAAGTGCCCTTTAACGGAGATACAGAGCCAAGCGATTTACTTTTTGGCTCTAACTTTTGAACCGACATGTATAATTTGATGAAATTTTAATACTTTGTAGAGTCTATAAAGAGTCATTAAACCATACTACAGTAGATGTTTTGCATCGTCAGGGAAGTCAGGAACGGACTTGCAACCCCTCTAGTTGGTCCAGAATATTGACCGGTGTAAGTTGACAGAGCTAAAAACTAATTTTTTAAATAATCTAGTCATTCTTCTTCAAAAAAGGTACTCTTACTTTATATCGATAAAACTGGCGGTTTTCGAGATAAATTGTTTTTAATGCGAAACACAAACATGTAAAAATAAAATACGCAGGGTATGCTGATGTACCTTTAATTTTCGGGAAGCGCTTTTCAACCCTTTGAAGGCAAGAAGACTTTTTCTTTTCCTGTAGGATTTCCAGCTAGGACATTATCAAGTCCAAAAACCTTTTCAACGGTTGATCGTAGCATAATTAATTGTTACAAAATGGGTTGTACATGAAACTTCACCCGTACCATGTTCAAAAGGTACACGCTATGTCTCCGGATGATGACTTCAATACTCAAACTGGTTTATACAGCAACATAACGAAAATCTAGATTTTTCAAACCTTATCTTGTTTACCGATGAAGCCGGTTTTACAAGAGATGGCATAATAAACTCGCACAATTTACATTTTTGGGCTGATGAAAATCCGCACGCTATAATTCAAAACGAACATCAACAAAGGTTTTTGGTAAATTTGTGGGCTGGCATTATCGGAAATAACCTTATAGGCCCATTTGTTTTGGAAGAAAGACTTAATGGTGAGATTCAATTACAATTTTTGCAGCATAATTTGAATAATTCATAGAAAAATTGGAATTGAATGGAATAGAAAGTGGGGCTCTGTATCTCCATTAGGGGGTACCTTAGGAATTTTTTTTTATGACAAATTAGGGTTATTTTGACCTCCTCTGAATGTTCCCGGGAAATTAGGAGGTACTTACCGGACACCCTGTATATTAAGATAAAAGGAAAATTTATTAGGAAAACATTACGGTGTATATTTATCCAGCTGGTTTAAGAAAATCGGCAATATTTTGAAGACAGCGTAATAACATCAGATTTTCACAGGATTCGAAACAAAGTTCTCTAAGCAAAGTGTGTATTATTCATGCAAAAACCCAAATTTAAAGTTTGATTCTGATTAAAACCGACATGTTTCCCGTTGAATGTCAATTGACCCCTTTTCGGCGGCTTTGAAATGGGTAACAGATTTAACTTGTCTTGTTTCGAAACTAACATTCAGTACATCTTTTTCCAGGTACCGAACACTTTAAATAATTATAACTATAATAGGCCGGGTATTTTGGTATGGTATTCAGACTTTACAAGGACGGAATTTTTAAAATCAAAACTTTACGACGTTTACTTACAAACTATAGATTTGAAACCTGACTTTTAATGGGCCTACAGACACGCGGTGATGGCCCCTTTATAGAGCGTAATGTAAAGATATTGTTCGCGCACATAATATTATGACAGTCAGTTGTCAACATTTACTTGTTTAAGCTCCTATACCGGGTCCGCCAACGAAGCGGGGACGGAAGATTAAATCTTTATCGAGGAACTTATAAAGAATACTAAAACAGCATGAGGTCTGGAATTAGAAGCGGCATATTTTAAAAATATTTTACATTATACAGGGTGGCCCAAAAAAGTGTGGCGAACTAAACTTGTGTTTTTTTAAATGGAACACCCTGTATATTATTAGCCCAGAAGATGGGCATAGAGCTGCTGATCATTTTAATATTTGGTTATGTGGGTTTATTTTTAATAGTTTAAGAAATAATAACGATTTTATCTTAAAAATTATCTAAGTTTAGTAACCATTTCCAAATTACTAAAAACAATTGAATGAAATAGTAAGCTAAAAAGCAATATGTTAGAATGTTGCCTATCTTTCCAATTGAAAATATTTGTGTTCAGTGCATTTATCATACAGGGTGATCACATTATGCAAAATATAAAAAATCTATTTTTTTTTAAATGGAACGCCCTGTATATTTTTTTATTTTTAGAAAGCCCTTTTCACATCCTTTCTACTGATACCAATTTGATACCTCTTAGAGTTTACCGTATTTTAGTTATTTCGATATAAACTTTAAAACCCCACACTTTTGCTACTTTTTCGAAAAATCTAGCGGTAACCCTTAAATGGTTTGCATTTGTTATGCATAACTTCATTTTCTTAATACTATTTTAATAACCTAGCATCAAATGACATTCCTTATTTTTTATTTTGCAATAAAGAAACTAAATGTTATTTATGAACTGATTTATTAAGACATTTATAAAACATAAACTTAAAACGATTATTATAAAAATAATGAATTAAAATTACAACTTTAAAAAAATAAAGGAGTTGACAAAACAAAATAAACAAACCCTTATTATGCGGTAAATCAGAATTTATTGTGTGGCTCTAATGATATGTTCAAAGGTTCTTCCCTGTTCTTGAAGGCATAAATGTAGCCTTCGAACAAAATTTTGCTGGACATCTTGTAGAGTTCTTATTCTAATATTTCTAAATGCCTCTCGTATACGATTTTTCATATCGTCTCGGTTCGTAGGAGCTATGGCATAGACTTCTTCCTTAACATATCCCCAGAGGTAGAAATCAAGGGGAGTTAAATCAGGGGACCTAGGAGGCCAAGCGATTGGTCCACCACGTCCGATCCACTGATTACCTCGCCAATGATTTAAAAATTGTCTAACCGGCTCATAATAATGAGGGGGAGCGCCGTCTTGTTGCATCTACATTTTGAAGCAAAATGGGTAGATCATATTGAAGAAAGTTTAAGTAAACTTGTCCCGTCAAACGCTCTTCAAAAAAATATGGCCCAATAATGTAAGGCCCTAATATTCCTCCCCAGACATTAACCGACCAGCGATTTTGGTTATCTACATGACGAACCCAATGTGGATTTTCACTAGCATAATAATGCATATTATGCCTATTTACGATTCCGTTATTTTTAAATGTAGACTCGTCACTAAATAGAACTTTTGATAAAATGTCTGGTACTTCTCTAATTTTGTTAAGCATCCAATTACAGAATGTGATTCTTCTTAAGAAATCATCTTCATAAAGTTCTTGGTGTAATTCTATGTGATAAGGATGATATTTATACTTTTTTAAAATCCTCCGCACGCTTGTTTCCTTAACACCGGTTTGCTGAAAAATGCCAGTCTGACTTACGTGATGATTTTCCTGTACTGCCAACAGAACCCTTAATTCGGGTTTATTGATTACCATCCTTTTTTTGTAAGCAACGCTTCCTGTTTCTACAAATCTTCGCAACAACTTCTCAAAGGCCTCTGGTCTCGGCTTTCTCTCAATATTTGGATATCTTTCAGCATACACTCGAATCGCTAGAAGGCAATTTCTTGCACATTCTCCCAGTATAAAAATCATATTTACCATTTCCACAGTGGTAAAATTCGACATTTTGAGAAATTTAGTACTTAATTTCGACCACTGAACAAATAATGTTAAATAATTGTATTCGGTCGTCATAGTGACAATCTAAACAAAAAAAATCATGGCAACTCGATTACGAATAAAAATAAAATGAAATAAATAAAAAGTAGCAAAAGTGTGGGGTTTTAAAGTTTATATCGAAATAACTAAAATACGGTAAACTCTAAGAGGTATCAAATTGGTATCAGTAGAAAGGATGTGAAAAGGGCTTTCTAAAAATAAAAAAATATACAGGGCGTTCCATTAAAAAAAAAATAGATTTTTTATATTTTGCATAATGTGATCACCCTGTATGATAAATGCACTGAACACAAATATTTTCAATTGGAAAGATAGGCAACATTCTAACATATTGCTTTTTAGCTTACTATTTCATTCAATTGTTTTTAGTAATTTGGAAATGGTTACTAAACTTAGATAATTTTTAAGATAAAATCGTTATTATTTCTTAAACTATTAAAAATAAACCCACATAACCAAATATTAAAATGATCAGCAGCTCTATGCCCATCTTCTGGGCTAATAATATACAGGGTGTTCCATTTAAAAAAACACAAGTTTAGTTCGCCACACTTTTTTGGGCCACCCTGTATAATGTAAAATATTTTTAAAATATGCCGCTTCTAATTCCAGACCTCATGCTGTTTTGGTATTCTTTATAAGTTCCTCGATAAAGATTTAATCTTCCGTCCCCGCTTCGTTGGCGGACCCGGTATAGTTTCAGGTAAAAATTAATCTTGTTTGGCAACAAATAATAAAAATCATACCTACAATACGCGAGGAAAAGAAAAACTTAAAATAAAGAAATTGAATATCCGTTACTATAATAAAGTCACTGGACCCTACTATTTATATTGTTTATTTAAGGAACTCTAAGCAGTCCTTTCTAAAGCAGTTTTTGCATAAGCATAGCTTTTATAACTTTAATAAATTCATTGGATTCACTGGATTTTGTCAGATATAATTATTGTTCTTGATGTTAAATGTATTTGTTATCTATTTTTATTTTTGTGGCATGTCCTATCTGTTTATTGTAATAGCCTAAAGTCCTTATTCTTATTATAACTAACTAAAAGGAAATCATCTATTCTGGAAAATATTTTATGAATTTTTTCACCCCTAATGTCGGAACACATCAAAACATCCCTATAGGAAGGGTGCGAATATATTTTATCAAACGCCAAAGTAATCAGAATGATCAGAAGATGAACCCTTCCGTCTCCTGGGCGTATTTTTTTAAGTTATGAAGGGTTTTAAAGGAAATTTATTAAAAACACCCCTCACAATACCCTTTTCCGTCGTAAAAAGTAAGACGGGCGTTCATTTATCACCCTTATCTTCGAGTATTTTCTTTATATAGTCCTAGCCGATGAAAAATAACTAAAAATCCTGGTGTTCATGAGAATATAATATGTTTGTACTATTACAATGATAATTAAGAAAATATTTTTATATACCTATGATATATTTTGTCACTGGAATTCTGTATAGTTGTAGAAAAATATTTATAGTCAGTCCGAAATTGTACCGTTGTCTTTTAGAGCAAAAAATTAACTACCAGATAAAATATTATTGCGTGGTCATAATGGTCGGTAAAATACAAAAGGCTGCAAGGTCTGACTCTCTTTAATAACTAAGTAACTTTGTATTTCATTTATTTAAGAAACTAATTCTTAAAATAATGTAAATATTATTATTTTATTTTTGCATATTTTAATAGTTAGTGTCATAATTATTATTGAAACTAAAGAAACATCCGTTTAATATCTGTATAGTTTATTCATTAAACCAAAAACAAAACAGTGAAAATCTAGAAACATGTATCTGAAAGGAAACGAGGGAAGCGTTAAAGAAGTCATTGCTAATTCTGTTTCCGTTATTAACAATTTTAGGTATAGGTGAGGATTTACCGTAATTCCATTGATGATGAGGAATATGTTTGCGAATTGCAGCAGCGCAACAAATGGAAGCAGCAGTCAGGACAATTGCTTAAACTTGGAAGTTTGGTGTTAGTCAAATGTGAAAATGCTGTGACTTTAAATTGGCAATTGGGTAGAATCGTTGGACTCTTCCCTGGTAGTGACAACATACTGCGAGTAGTAGACATTCAATCGACTGCAGGGGTATTTAGACGATCAGTCCATAGTGTATGTGTCTTACCGATCGAGTGATTAAATTAAAAAAAAAGGATGTTCTTGACAATCAAGAGTAACATTAAATAAACAGTATAATTTATGATATTTCGAAGAGACTAAGGTTCTTCAAGGTCGGCGGAATGTTCGGGCCAATTTTACCCATTACGTAAAATTAATCGTGAAGGCCGCGTTACGCGCCCTAACAATAAGACATTATTGAAGTATCGATGGTAACGACTGATAGAGGAAGACGGACTTTTTTGAAATTGTATTTTATATGTTTTTTTGTCGTTCCAAGTTGTTTTTAAATAATATAGATTATCAGTAAAAACTACAGTCCATTTTTATATATCGTTTACACTTATAAAACAAAATCCCGACAATAGCGCCATCATCGTCTGGTTGAAGAACTAAACGAACGGGGAACGATCCTCACGATTTAAGTTATCCTAGCCTAGATCACTTTTTTATATGAAAATTCAAAGAGCATGTCAATTTCTAGCCAGTGGCGTAGGTAAAAATTTTTTGGGACCACGCCCAAATTTCGTAGGAATTCACCTTTCTTATGCTCCCTTGGGAACGGGGGTCTGGCCTCAAAACAAAGTGAAAATCCGCTCTACGGTCTTTGGTGAAAATAAATTTCTCCAAGACTTTTTCTTCAAATCATTTATTTCATTCAAGCTTTAGAGGATTATGTATATACTGATACCGATACCCTTGGGACTGAATGTTTACCTTTTACTTGATAAATTATGTTCTAAACTGCTGAGTAGTTTGCAACAAAACATGTTCCATGTTGTAAACAGGGTAAAGATTGGTTGTCTCCACGACTACAAAATAGATTATTCATTATGGACGTCTCACGTATAATAAAATCATTATTCATTGGTTTGCCTCTATAATTATTGTAACCTGCAAAGTGCAGATGAAACCACCACATACGAATTTGTACATTCAAAAGTACATAATTATAATTAAATTATCCACTTTAATATGGATGGACCTGACTGTATGACTAATTTAATTATGTACGTACAATCATTTTGTTTAAAATAAGGTAATATAATGTATGGACAGAATTTTAGTGGGTTTTGAGGTATCAAGGTTCTGAAGTATTGGCTGAGAGTTCATAAATTCTGTGAGTGACTCATTTATTACCAATGACCAAATTTAGGAAGCGACAGAATAAAAATATTGTACAGGTAAATGTTTTTATGCATATATGGAATGTTGCCGCTACAATTACAGTAAACTTAAGAGGCGACATTGTCAAACAAGCCGCAATCAGCTAAATGCATTTAAAATAGCGCGGGAATTCTTGATACTGGGATTCTGATCGTTAAGAAAATAAATGTAGCAACACGCAGAGACCGACTTCACAACTTGAAAGATTTAAAAATAAGTTTTGTCTCTGTCTAGCACGATACTACACAGCGGATATTGTTTTGTGAAAATCTATAGTTATTCAACTTTATATGGATATTAACGAACTTTCAACTAGTTGTCCGCTTACAAAAAGAAATTCAATTAAAATTAAAAGAAAGAATAATCCTAAACTAACCACATTGGATGCTGAAGAAAGATGTGGCACTTTAACGAAACTTTTCTTGCGCACTGTGTTCAGTATATTTCTGCTTTGTTAATGAAAATTTAGATTTTTTTTCTGACAATAAAGCTTATTTGATTTTGATTTGATTTGAAAGGCCTTCATCAATAAAATGACGAAAAAGAAGATAGTCGAGGAGCCCAGACAAGGGGTCGGAAAAAAATAACCCTGGATGATGCCACAAAATACGCCATTTGTTGCGAAATCCATGGATTTCTTTTCCTTAATGAAATATCCACAATAAAAAAAATTATGGCTGAGATTAAGAAGGACACATCTTTACCTAAAATATTATTAAGAGTTTTCAAATGAACTTTAAAATAAGTGAATTTGAGGTTCATTAAACGAAATCGAATACGCATATTAAGTAAAAAAAATTAAATTATTGTGTGGCGGCGAGAATATTTGGAGAAAATCCGGGAGTTTCGGGAATAAGGGAAAAAATTGTATTACACCGACGAGCCATGACTCAATGAAGGGCACACAGTTGATGGCAAGATCTAATTATTAAGTTCAAGGCAGGCATATATGGATAGGCTAAAAAATCTTAGTGGAAAATGTAGTCATCTTATAGGATCAGGTTTTAACGGTTAATGAAATAAATGTAATTTATAAAAAATTATACGACGTTGCGACGAAATTTTGTCATTGACTATTCTTTAAAATGCACACGCCACTGGATTCGTTCCCCTGACTTCGCACAACCCAGAGCTCTCTATATGCTAGTGACTGATGAAGTGATGAGTCAGTGACAGAAGTTATGTGGCGATATATTATAAACACTAATGTCAATAAAAATTTTACCATTCGTGTGATCTCAAGATAGTAACTGCATAGTCAAAAAGAGAAAACACCGTATTACAAGCAGTGTGTGGTTAAATATCACAACGTACAGACAGAGGCATATGCAAACCCCAAACTCGGCTTAATTTAAAGCATTTTCTCATCCGGCACCGCAAACATTTAGAATATTATTAAAAACCTCTTGAGATGAAGCCCATAAAAGAGCCAATTTCCAAAATTTGGCCAGACTCTACCAGCGGAGTTATTTAATTTACTCTACCGAATGACCTACTTTAAATATCCATCCAGCGCCCCATAATACCCCGAAATAAAAACTGAAATTTCTATTTTAAGAAGCACTGTATACGAATATCTGCTTAACCCGAAACATTTGGTCTGGAAGTGTCTGTAATGGCGGAATTTGTGCTATAACACGGGCTGTTTGGTATAATAAGAAGAGGACCTTTCGGACATCTTTTAAGGGGTATTAGACAGGTTTTTTTTTAAATGGCATGTGCCATGCGGGAGCAGTGTAAGATATACTATAGAAATCTGTACAACTTGTTTATTGTTAGAAAAGTAAATAGTATATTATAAATCAAGGGACTGAAGTAACTCATTTAATCCCGCGAATAGAGTTTGTTGCTCGGGGGCAACAACCATTAAAGAAATTAATATAACCAATTACGTCGTAGAATGCTGTCACGTGGCTCAACAGCTAGACGTACGTCACATTAGGACACTTTTTTAGACTAGTATTTGTGGTTTAAATAGTCAGCGACTTCTCATTCATAATCCATGTTAATTTAACTTGTAAAATATTTTAACGAAATTGCAAAAAAAACACATTTAAAAATATTAACCTTAAAATAACCTCCTATGCCCAACGATGATGCGACCGTCAAATTATAAATCCAGCTTTATGCCGACAAAATCAACGAAAATATATGAAGCGCAATATGAGGCATTTAAAAGACGGTGGTGTGAACAAAAGTGGAAAATTACAACAAATATGCCCTACTTGTGTCACACAGCTAGTCCAGCGAGCTTCCTATTGAGCGAAATATGTGGTCAGATCGTATCGCGCGCCGGTAGATAGACGGCACGGCGCAACGGTTAAGAGAAAGTAGTTTTTCAAGATGACTCGGTGGACAAGTGCTGTTACGTACGCTTACGATTTTAAGGCTTTTTTGGGCAATTAAGAGTCTGTTGTTAAGATGGCTCCGTGACACAAGGTGCTCTTACGCAAGCGGCACGATTTTAAGGCCTTTTTGTGTTTTGTGATGTACTTTAAAGTGATAAAATGTAAAAAAGCAGTGAGTAATATGAACGTTAATCATCGACCAGTGTATTTGTCGTGAATATATGCTACCATAACCTGCATTTAGGAATAAAAATGCAAGTGTTTAAGTAAACAGTTGTTTTAATCAAATAAGGTAGCAAAAAATTAACGAACCATTGAGCCCTATTAGCCACTATTTAATATTGTAAATTGTACAAACGTAAACATTCATCTGAATATAAATAAGTAAATAAAATTTGAACCTTTCTTTAAATTACATGTTGCTAGAAAGTGCCTTAGTCCCTTGGGATTAAATGACCCACTTTAGTCACCGCTTGGTGGGACTAAAGTACCTACTTTAGTCTCGGAAGTACAAAAAATATGTTATACAGGAACAAGAAACAATAAAAAAAAAACTTTCACAAATAAGCATATTGAGGAACTGTCGCCGATACGGCCCTGTGGATGTCTTTGCTTCGGCGGTCTGTGGAAAGATACGCTACCTTCAGAGCCCGAGTCAGAGTCGAGGTCTTTTTGACAGAGTAGCGTTCTCCTAAGTAAAGCCGGATTCCAGAGAGGGTCGACTCCTACTTCTCGCATTGGGGCCAACTCGGCTGGGCGAGTTGGCCTAACGTTGCCCAATATGTCCCTATGGGAGTGCGTTTCTATCCCTGGGAGTGGTTCTCGGTCCCACCGAGGATTGGTTTGGGAAGCAAGTAAAGCGTCCTGGTCGGCATTTTTGGTTATATTTAAATAAGTTTGGATTGATTCTACCATTGTTGAAAAATCCTGGGCTTCAGGATTCTCAGGGCTTACTTGGGACTCTATACTACCCGAGCATTCAATGGTTTTTTCGGTCATTTTGATAATTTAGGGATGCCAGATTTTTTTATTGGTTTTAAAAAAAATCAAAAACTAAATTTATAAGAAAAATCAATCATAAAAATATTAATTAATTTTTTCTTTGTTAAGGGTGGTCCCACCTCCTTTAACCCCGATGGCGGAAAGGCCACCGGTCCACCAAAATTAAGATAAAAATATTTGAAGAGAAATCAAAAATTTAATCAAAAGGGGTCAACCAATAACCTCATGGTGGTTAATGGTAAGAGAGAAGGTAACGTATTACCAATTCTTAAATACTTTTTCTCTATTTTCTTTTTTAACTAATTTATGGGGGGGGGCAAGGGGAGGACTTTTAATTAATGTTAATTTGTAATATGTAATTCCACGGAGGGCAAAAGAGAATAAAGTGTTTTGGTTTATTTCAATATTTTTTCAAAACCTTTTACATTACAATAATGACAATCGACAAACTTAATATTAACCCAACATTTATAACATATAACATCCAATCTCGATAAACTTTACCTCAAGAATAAAATGATTTAAAACTAAAACTTCAATTATAAAAACTAAAAGGTTTATCGAAATTAGTTTCAGTAAACTATTATTATAAACAATTAACAACAAATAAATAATAATCAAGCTTATTTTCACTTGGGGGGCTGCGCCCCACTTAATAAATTCGCAATGGCTCTTTTTGGCAGACGGCCAAGTCTGGGGGACTGCGTCTCTCTTATTTTTATAAAGAAATCTAGGGGTTGTTACCTCGTAAACTAGCCTGCAGTGCCAGGACTAGTCCGGTAACAGCCAACGAACTATTCAACTCTGGAATTCCTTACTTGCCTGTATGCGAAGCGACGACGTGAAAACCAGAGCTGAAACATTTAAATTTCGCGCCCGAAAATATTTTCCCCCCTACTTCCGATTCCCCAATACCTCGCGTAACACGACCCAGGTCCGCATGGGTATGAGCATACTAATCCACAGAAGTATCCAAAAAATAAATCACTGATAATCCAAATCAAGGGAATAACACTTGATTGACATACAGGAATCCACCAACTAATCAAGGGAATAACATTTGAATAGTATTCCAATCAAATCACTGTAAATCCCGGAAAGATAACTATATCAAAAAGGACGGGAATCACCTCCTCGATAGACGCGAAAACTTTATTGCCCCCCTATTGAAAGGTACGGCACAACACTTGATGACAAGTGGAAAATTTTAAAAAAAAAATTTTAAGTTTAACTTCAAAAATTAAACTGACGTGAAGTACTTTAGCAAGCAAAATTCAGGTCCCGAATGAACCAAAAACGCCGCGTTTTATATTCTTATCCATTTAATTACAACGCAATAAACGGTTTCAGCCAATGACAACCCAGCGAAAAACTACAACTCGATATTTTCTATAATCAATAATTTTTTTTTTGAAAAAATATCGCATTTCGATGGGTTACATTATATTAAAGTAAAATATCAACTTTTATTTGTTTAGTGATACAAATTTTAGCAACAATTGTCAAAAATATGTATGAAACAGGGAGGAGCCTCCTGACTTACTCAGGGCTAATTACGCATTAATTTTACCAGCCGAAAATGTTTTGGGGTATATCAAAAAACGCGACCAATCAATGAACAAAACATCGCTAAATGACCAAAAGGCGGGGCTTGTTAAGGGAGTTGAATGGCTTATAAATAGAAACGCGAAATCGTTGTACCCATTCTTCACTTGACTGTCATAAAAGCCGCTCACGAAAACCAAATTTAAAAACATCCCAGAGACCAAAAAATACAAATCCCATTTGTCCGCCTGAAGTCATTTAACGACTTTTCTCGTAAAACTAAACACAAATGACCCACAATACAGAAGGCAAATACACTTCATACCGTGAATTAACATTTTACACTTCAAAACTTTTATCGAAAACAACTTTTTGCCAAAATTACTTTTTGTTTCTGACAAATAATTTTTTCATTATTTGTGCCTTTAAAAAAAAAAATAATAATAATACTAACAAATTATTATTCCTAAAAAATTGAAAACTAAATTAAACTTAAAAACTACTACAGGGGTTATGCACTAGATAAAATAGCATTAAATGACTAGTTATACGACACCCCCCCCACAAGACGGAAAAATAACTTAAAGTACTTAATTTTAAGTTTATTTCTACGAACCCTCAAAAACAATTAAGAACCCCCTCCCAAAATTCTTCCTTTAACTTAAAGAAATCACCCCACCTATTACAATAAGCTCCGGGTAGTACTGAGTCTTTGTTTAGCCTGGAGTTATAGAAGTACTTCGTACTTGCTTTTGAGATTAGATCGTCCTTTTCTTTTTTTAGGGCTGCAGGAACTGTAAGATTTGTCTTCTGGGTTTCTGGTTGAATACAATCGCGTAGATTTGTCTTCATGGGGATATGATCACGTAGATACATATCGTCGATTACAACCTCAATTTTGTCTACAATGTTTTTTCGTTGTTTTCTCAAACATTCATGCCCCAACGTTTCGATCTTCTCTACATTTTGAATTTCCTGGGTGAGCAATTCCTCTAGGATTAATAAATCTTGAAAGTGTTGAATATTGGAAACTTTGGTTTTTAAAACATTTGACGTTTCGTTCAACATCTTTTAGGAGTCGTTGCTGGTGCAAGAATTCGGTGGGCAATTTGTTCCCCAGTATTTCGGAACTCGAACATTGATCAATTTGCATTGCATGTAATTGAGGCGTCGTCTCGTCCATTTGTTTATTTTCTTGAGGTTGTTCAGGTTCTTCCTCAGAGTCTTCGACATTTTGGGGGGGAACCTCCTCAGCGGAAAATTCGAATTCCGCGTCGCTGTCATCGCTTTCTTCATATATGGGGTATTCGTCGAGGTCAACTTGATTTCCGTTCTTCGCTTTTCGCAGATCGTCGATATGGAAGTTAACGGGGTTGTCGTTCACTATAACCTCATAAGCTGAATTCCCCAAGACTTTTGTGACCTGATGAGGCCCGGTCCAGGCAGGTTGAAAAGCTCCTGTACGGTGAAACTTTGCATTTACCATATCTCCAACATTTAACTTAAGTATGGCAGATCCGGCTTCAGAAAATTCTTTCCGTTGAAAATCCAACTGTTTTGCATAAACTTGTCTTCTTGTTAATACCCTTTGTTCTTTCGTCTGGGTTTTTTGGTACTGGGTCCATTTAGTTTGCCATTCGCCTGGGCATTTGAGTTCATACCCCAATATAATCGACGCCGGCGTTTCCCCGGTGGCTCTATTTCGCCTGCTTCTTAATACTTGGAGGGCTTGAGGCAAAACTCGCTCCCACTGGTTTTCTTGTTTATTTAATAAAAGAACTCGCAATACCTTTTTTAATTCTTGTACTCTTCTCTCCACGGGGTTTGCCCGTTGATGGTATACACTGGAGTTATGTTGTCTAATCTTTTTTACTTCGCAAAATTTCGTTAGTACGTTCGCCTTAAATATCTTGGCGTTATCGCTTACTATATGCTTAGGATATCCGTATCGTGCAATTATTTCCGTCTTTAGAAATTCTAATACATCCTTGGCACTTACATCCGAATAAGTTCGTGCCTCTATCCATTTAGAGAAAACATCTTCGGCAAAAAGAATATATTGATTGTGCGTTCCGGCGGCTTCGCGATACGGTCCTAACAAGTCGATACTTATCATCTCGAAGGGATTGGTAGGAGTGCGTGGCGTTTGGGGAGCATGCTTTTGCTTTTGCTGGGTTTTGCAAATTGAGCAAATTATACACTTAGATACATATTCTGTGATCTCTTTGTGCATACATCCCCAAAAATACTTGTTTGCGATTTTTCGGACAGTTTCCTCAGTTCCAGGATGGCTTTGTTCCGGGTCATCGTGGTGCATATAAATAACTTGTTGTGTATATTGTCGGGGCACAACAAGTCTATCTCCCTGTGGATGTCTACGCCATAATAAATTATCAATAAGTACGAACTCTTCCAATACACGTCTTTGTTTGTTATCCGTTGGTTGTTGGCCTGCAAGCAGGTCCAAAGTGACTTTTAAACGCCGAATTGCCTTATCATGCTCCTGGTTTTCGGCAATTTTAGTGTATAAATCACCCAGGTCGGCTATAACTACAGCACATTGAGCTACCGTTGATTTAGTCGTCTCCACAGAGGGGGGCAACAATCGATCATTGTCTGGTTCCGCTTCATAGGGAGTCTCCTCGGGATTGCGGCTTAATAAATCAGGTAAATGATTTTTTGATCCGGGAACATGTTGAATTTCAAATTTAAATTCCTGAAGAAGGAGCGCCCACCTGGTCAGCTTGGCTCGTGAGTCCTTAAATTTTTGGAGCCAGGTCAATGACTTGCTGTCCGTACGGACCATAAAAGGCCGATCTTCCAGATAGGCTCGGAAGTATTGAATAGCCCAGACGAGCGCAAGACACTCCTGTTCGTTAATGTGGTAACGCTGTTGAGAAGAATGAAATTTTGCGCTAGCGTATGAAATAATGTTTCGTACTTCCGAGCCATCTTCAGGTTCTTGATACAGTACAGCGGACATGCCTATAGCTGAGGCGTCCGTCTGTAATATGAATTTTTTTTCAAAATTAGGGCGACTCAATTGCTTTGCTTGGGCTACAGTAGTTTTAGTTTTCATAAATGCGTCAGTTTGCAGGCTAGTCCATGTAAATTTTGAACCCTTTAACGCTTCGGTCATCGGGGCAGTAAGTTCGGCCATATTCGGAATGTACTCCCGTACCCAGTTGCATAATCCCAGGAAAGACTGCAGTTGCTTCTTGGTCCTTGGTTCGGGACATGCTTTGATTTGTTCCAAATGTTTGGTTTGTGGTTCAGTGTAATCGCCACAAATCCTATATCCTAAATAGTCTATGCTAGTTTGGCAAATCTGGCATTTTTCGGCGCTTACTTTCAAATTATGTATCCGAAGTCGCTCGAAAACGATTCGTAAATGTCTAGCATGAGTGTCCTTGTCGGTTGAATATATTATAATGTCATCAAGGTAGACCTGTACAAACTCCTGTATCAGGCCTACCAATACTTCTGTCGACATAAGTTTCTGGAAGGTACTGGGTGCGTTTTTTAGCCCAAATGGCATCACATTGAAATGATAACTTGCCCCGTCTGGTGTAGTGAAAGCGGTATACTGTTTACTGGAGTCTTCCATGGGAATTTGCCAGTATCCGCTCTTAAGGTCCAAAACTGTAAAATATTTGGCTTGGGCTAAAGCTTTCACGGAGTCCGGTATACGTGGCAAGGTCGAGGATTCTGCGACACTAATATCGTTCAGGCGCCTAAAATCGATACAGAATCTTGGGTTTTTTCCTGGCCTCGTAACAAGCAAAGGTGGCGAAGAGAACGGTGACTGTGTAGGTTCTATTACGCCTGCGCATAACATTTCTTGGATCTGATCATTCAAGATTTTTTTCTTGTCTGGATTTAAATTATAACAGCGTTGATTGATGACTTTATTATCCTTTAAGACGATCCTATGTTGGGTGGTACGAGTTGTTGGCTGTGCTAATCCGATTAGAAAAATGTCTTTGAATTCCTGAATAAGATCCCTGATATTTCCCGGGACGTCCGGTCCCATTTCCGGCAATTCGCATGGCATATCTACCGAATGGAATTGTTTCCAATATATGGTTTGACGTAGAGTCTGTCCAATATATATACAGCTTCTATTGAAGTCCATTAGGGCTTGTTCTGTCCTTAAAAACTCGCTACCTAATATAATTTTAGCAGTTAATCCTGCAACAATATTGAAAACTACTTTATAACTATAATTCCCTAAAACTAAATTGACTTCAATTAATCCTAGAACTCTCGCTTTAGCACCTTCTATTGCTAATATGAGAACCCGATCATCTTCTATATATATTTCAGATTCGATTAGATCCTCTGAAATCAGATTTAAATCAGAACCCGTGTCAATGAGGGCTTCATAATCTTTATCAAACATTTGCACTCGGACTAAGGGCCGCGAGCCTATCGAATTAATTGATTCTTTAATTACATTAATTGGGGTCTTTAATGGTCTTGGATCGTCCTGCCCCAAGGCGGATCGATCAGCGCTTAGTTTTTTTGGGAATTATATTTGGCCTGTTCCTTTTTGGAATTTTGATTTTCCAAAATTTGGTCACGGGCAGGGGGAGTCTTCTTTTCTTCATAAGTTCTTTGGCGGCATTCATGATCAAAATGTTCCCCCTGACAATGTCGGCAGGGGCGTGACCTTACAGGAGGTCTTGGCCTATTCGAGACATTATTCGTCCTTGGTCGTTCATTATTATTTACTATATTAGTTGGATTGGGGGGGTTAGTATTAATTGTCTGTTGTCGTTCTTCAGTCTGGTCCTGCTCGATCGCCATCGTGAGACACGTAAGGCGATCGGTATCCAATATGTCCACGCATCTTATCCTAGAACGGAGGGCTGGTATTAATAAGGGCACAATGACATTAACACATCCTTGTTCTGTCCCAAAGGGCACCAACCTCCTAAATAATGCTCTCTTTTTTAGTATGAACTCTTCAACTTTTTCGTTATTCTTTTGTTTAAGTCCGTATAAATTTGATTTTAGGTCGCTTACTAGCTCGGGGCTATTAAAACGTCTGCTTAAGCGCTTAGCGAATTCTTCAAAATTCAAAATTAGTCCTTTTAGCGGCTCTATCCAACTTCGGGCCCCCCTTTGAAGCTGCTCCACTGCAATATTAATTTTTTCATTTTCATCTAAAATATTGCATTGTAAAAAATATCTTTGCAGTGTTATCAAGAATAAATCGGGGCTTTCGTGTTGAAACCCGCTGAAAGTTTCTCGTAATTTATTTGAGGGGGCGGGGGGATTACTTCGTTGATCACCGATTATATGTACTAAGCTTCCAATCGCCTGCACAAGGTCCTGTACATCTGTCATTTTTTTGGTTTCACAAGAAGTGGAGTTGGCAAACTTCGTATAGGGTCCTCCAGATCCATCGGTCTGTACAAACTGGTTACGTGGGGCAACTATTTCATCAATTTGTTTCCCCACCAGGGATGCCATGTCGCCGATACGGCCCTGTGGATGTCTTTGCTTCGGCGGTCTGTGGAAAGATACGCTACCTTCAGAGCCCGAGTCAGAGTCGAGGTCTTTTTGACAGAGTAGCGTTCTCCTAAGTAAAGCCGGATTCCAGAGAGGGTCGACTCCTACTTCTCGCATTGGGGCCAACTCGGCTGGGCGAGTTGGCCTAACGTTGCCCAATATGTCCCTATTGGAGTGCGTTTCTATCCCTGGGAGTGGTTCTCGGTCCCACCGAGGATTGGTTTGGGAAGCAAGTAAAGCGTCCTGGTCGGCATTTTTGGTTATATTTAAATAAGTTTGGATTGATTCTACCATTGTTGAAAAATCCTGGGCTTCAGGATTCTCAGGGCTTACTTGGGACTCTATACTACCCGAGCATTCAATGGTTTTTTCGGTCATTTTGATAATTTAGGGATGCCAGATTTTTTTATTGGTTTTAAAAAAAATCAAAAACTAAATTTATAAGAAAAATCAATCATAAAAATATTAATTAATTTTTTCTTTGTTAAGGGTGGTCCCACCTCCTTTAACCCCGATGGCGGAAAGGCCACCGGTCCACCAAAATTAAGATAAAAATATTTGAAGAGAAATCAAAAATTTAATCAAAAGGGGTCAACCAATAACCTCATGGTGGTTAATGGTAAGAGAGAAGGTAACGTATTACCAATTCTTAAATACTTTTTCTCTATTTTCTTTTTTAACTAATTTATGGGGGGGGGCAAGGGGAGGACTTTTAATTAATGTTAATTTGTAATATGTAATTCCACGGAGGGCAAAAGAGAATAAAGTGTTTTGGTTTATTTCAATATTTTTTCAAAACCTTTTACATTACAATAATGACAATCGACAAACTTAATATTAACCCAACATTTATAACATATAACATCCAATCTCGATAAACTTTACCTCAAGAATAAAATGATTTAAAACTAAAACTTCAATTATAAAAACTAAAAGGTTTATCGAAATTAGTTTCAGTAAACTATTATTATAAACAATTAACAACAAATAAATAATAATCAAGCTTATTTTCACTTGGGGGGCTGCGCCCCACTTAATAAATTCGCAATGGCTCTTTTTGGCAGACGGCCAAGTCTGGGGGACTGCGTCTCTCTTATTTTTATAAAGAAATCTAGGGGTTGTTACCTCGTAAACTAGCCTGCAGTGCCAGGACTAGTCCGGTAACAGCCAACGAACTATTCAACTCTGGAATTCCTTACTTGCCTGTATGCGAAGCGACGACGTGAAAACCAGAGCTGAAACATTTAAATTTCGCGCCCGAAAATATTTTCCCCCCTACTTCCGATTCCCCAATACCTCGCGTAACACGACCCAGGTCCGCATGGGTATGAGCATACTAATCCACAGAAGTATCCAAAAAATAAATCACTGATAATCCAAATCAAGGGAATAACACTTGATTGACATACAGGAATCCACCAACTAATCAAGGGAATAACATTTGAATAGTATTCCAATCAAATCACTGTAAATCCCGGAAAGATAACTATATCAAAAAGGACGGGAATCACCTCCTCGATAGACGCGAAAACTTTATTGCCCCCCTATTGAAAGGTACGGCACAACACTTGATGACAAGTGGAAAATTTTAAAAAAAAAATTTTAAGTTTAACTTCAAAAATTAAACTGACGTGAAGTACTTTAGCAAGCAAAATTCAGGTCCCGAATGAACCAAAAACGCCGCGTTTTATATTCTTATCCATTTAATTACAACGCAATAAACGGTTTCAGCCAATGACAACCCAGCGAAAAACTACAACTCGATATTTTCTATAATCAATAATTTTTTTTTTGAAAAAATATCGCATTTCGATGGGTTACATTATATTAAAGTAAAATATCAACTTTTATTTGTTTAGTGATACAAATTTTAGCAACAATTGTCAAAAATATGTATGAAACAGGGAGGAGCCTCCTGACTTACTCAGGGCTAATTACGCATTAATTTTACCAGCCGAAAATGTTTTGGGGTATATCAAAAAACGCGACCAATCAATGAACAAAACATCGCTAAATGACCAAAAGGCGGGGCTTGTTAAGGGAGTTGAATGGCTTATAAATAGAAACGCGAAATCGTTGTACCCATTCTTCACTTGACTGTCATAAAAGCCGCTCACGAAAACCAAATTTAAAAACATCCCAGAGACCAAAAAATACAAATCCCATTTGTCCGCCTGAAGTCATTTAACGACTTTTCTCGTAAAACTAAACACAAATGACCCACAATACAGAAGGCAAATACACTTCATACCGTGAATTAACATTTTACACTTCAAAACTTTTATCGAAAACAACTTTTTGCCAAAATTACTTTTTGTTTCTGACAAATAATTTTTTCATTATTTGTGCCTTTAAAAAAAAAAATAATAATAATACTAACAAATTATTATTCCTAAAAAATTGAAAACTAAATTAAACTTAAAAACTACTACAGGGGTTATGCACTAGATAAAATAGCATTAAATGACTAGTTATACGACAGAACTCAATTTAAAATAATAATAATACAATAATAATAATAATAAATAGCCTATATTTAAAATATTCAACAAATATACAAATACAATATTTGACAAGAGTGGCGAGATCTAGCAGAGCTACTCATCTAACCACTCAGTGCAAAAAGTATATTAACAATAAAAAAAAAGAAAATAATACGAAAAGTAAAAATACAGGGAAACATAATGTAAGTTTACCCTTGTTTATTATACACAATCAAATAATCATTATAATTACCTTAAAATATAATTAACATAAGAAAAAAAAAACAAATGCGCAATCATAGCGCCCACTGTGCTTAGTTTGGTGTTAAAAGATAGATATAGAATACAAGAAGTAAAGTTAAATTTGTTCTAATGATCGAATATAAGTTTTAAAGCTGGATTTATAAACTCAAAAAATTGGTGAGGTTGAAGTTATGATCAAGTTTGTGAGGTTAGATACTCCGAACTCCGAGCATAAAAATTGGTTATCTCGAACTACCCGGGAAGTTTTCGAACCTTACATGAGCTTTACATCAACAACATGAATGAGTGTATAAATGGAACTGAGTGTTCCCTTTAGTTTGAATTGAATTCCTATTTCCAACACCAACTGAACCTCAACCTCGCCAACTTTTCGAGTTTATAAATCCAGCTTTAGTTATATTTTAAATGTTTCAACAGTTGAGCAGCTTTTTACATTAGTTGGAACGGGATTGAAATATTTCACGGAGTTGTAGGTAAATGATCGCTGAAACAAGGCTGTCCTGTGTCTGGGGACAGAAAGAAGATCGTTATGACGCGTTCATCTTTCATGAATGTCAGAGCCGTTACCAAATTTTTCGTGAAGATATTCAGGCTGCTGAAATTTTTGTACGTTAAACACTAAAGTACATAAATGTAACTGAAACCTCTGCTCTAACCTTACCCAATTAGAATTCGAGAAGTGCTGGGTGACATGATTAAACTTTCTAAGCCCATAACAGAATCTTAAGCAACTGTTCTGAAGCTTTTGCAGACTGCTTTTATCCTCCAGCAATAGAGCAGGTCAAAAGAGTACATCACAGTAGGATAATAAGCGAATCACACAGTCTTAATTTGACAGGTGTAGACAAAAAGTTTTTAAACATGTACAATGTTCTTAACTTGCCATAGATCTTTTGTAGTAAGAATGACACATGCGGCCTTAATCTCAATTTAGAATCGAAGTAAATACCTAGGTTCCTGCATGATTCAAAGGCAGCGAGCTGAACATTATTTATATTGGTAGTGAGGTTCCCAGAGATATCATTAGTATTGTTACCAAATAGGAGAAGCTGTGTTTTAGTTTGATTTAATGAGAGACTGTGGACAAGAGATAGTTCATAGATAATTTTAAGATCTTGATTAATATTAGTATTAGCCACCTCAACATCACCAGGACCAAAGCTATAATATAATTGAAAGTCGTCAGCGTACTGATGCGAATATGAATGTTTTAAATACCCTCCAAAATCTACCGTATACAGCGAAAACAACAAGGGGCCCAAGATACTGCCTTGGAGCACCCCACGGCTCATGTTTAACATATCAGAAAAATGATTGTTAACTGTTACGTTAACTGTTAACGTAACCATATTGTCAGGGTTAGCTCAGATTTTAATTTTTACATGTCCAATTATGTAAAACTCAAATGTAAATTAACCTGACTTTTTATTTTGGTTTATGGTAAATATCAAATTTGTAAAATGCAGTTAGAAATTCATTACAGTTTTTAGAGGATATTGCCAGTGCGAGATAATTTTAAATTATATGAGTCCAACTACTGAAACAAAGTTTTGGCTAAAGTTGTTTGTTTTTCTCTTACAAATATAATGCGAAGTAGAGTAATGAAGTTAGTTTGCATATCTCCTATAATACGTTAAAATCTTAGTAGCTTTCTTAGATCTTGATCTTCAAACAAATTTTTTAATTAAAAATTTTTCTGCTGACGCTTTTATCTGTTTTATTTTCACTACAACTAAGATTAAAGTCGAGATGTTAAGACTTTTTCCTTTTCTATGCATTTCAATTGGCACTTGTTTTTCGGCAACGAACTAAAGTCTACTTTTTAGTTAATAATAACTAACAGATTTCTAGTCACAGTAGGAAAAAATATTTCATATTTAATCAAAGCTAATTTAACGACCACTCGTTTTTTTCTTGGTTATATTTTTCAGCTCTGACAAAAACTTTTTTGTTGGAAATTTGGGTATATTTATTCTGTTTAGATTTAATCTTGGAATAAACATGCCCGAATTTCAACGAGTAGAACACCAGGAAAATATGAGTAAACAGTAAAAAATTAAACAGTGAAAGAATAACGACTGTTCACCCATTTGTATGACAAAATAATATACAGGGTGTTTATTAAACATACGGCAAAAATTAAAGGGGGTTATTCCATGGACTATATAGCCTCGTTTTAGGCCTACGGACATTGCTTTTCGAAAGGAAGATGACCCTCATCTTGGCAGGATTCAAGAGAATCTTTGAAGCCGAAAGCCATTTTTCCAGCTCGAATATGTGACACTGTATCCGGCTGACGACAACTCGTGGCGATTTCGTAGTCGAAGTAATTGCTCTATCGTCAGCGAAAAGATAGAGCTGCGTAAATCCATTTCGCTGAATATCGTAAGTATAAATGTTATATCGGAGAGAGAGGAGAGCCTTACGGCACTCCCGCCTTGATGTGTTTATTCAATATATATAATATATATAATATATATAAATAGACTATATAAGATATCAAAAATAACTTGTATGAAAAGAACATAGACAAATATGCATTATAATATAAAAACATGTTGGTAAATAAAAACTGTTATTAAAAAATAATATAAATTGATATATTTAAAAAAAAAATTGATAAAACGAAGAAGCACCGATCCGGACGTTATATACCGCTAAAAACTTTTACTCAGACCTTTTATAACTATTATCTATTATTATAGCTGATTGGTTGAAACGAGAGAGTTTGATTAGACGAACCGGTGCAATTGACAGTAAAATCTAAACTTAACTAATAACTTCGTTTTAGAATAATGTTACTCAATTTTTATATGAACCAAAATTTAAAAAAGAAGCAGTTACTTCTGTCCATCATCTCTGCAACTATGTAAAACTAAACACAACTTAATTACACTATTTTTTCATTCAAAGAACTTCAAACGTTCTTGTTTAAAAAGTTAAAGAAATCGATTCTAAGTGATAATCGTAATAAATTTTTATGGCCCCTTTTTATGGAAAAAATAAACACATGGTCCTTTTCCAACATATCTGGCTATAAAATAGCACTGACCTTATCTTTTATTATAAAGGTTTGGCCGATTTCTTTTATTTGAAATTTTATATTCCTTTTTCTCGCTTAGATCAGGTTTGCTTTTATTGCCCCCAAGTATGAGCAAACACACATTGGATTCGCTGCAATTTTCTTGAAGTGTCTCGAAATCTATCATAGAAGATCCCTCTGCTTGATATATTGCTTCCAAACGAAATACATGTGGAGGCCTATGCACAGACAAATATTTTGATTTTAAAAAAATGAATGTTGTTATTTGGTTTTATTAGGTCCAAAATATACAGGGTGTCCGGTATGTATATGGCATACTCTAGGGCGCGTATATGGGAAGTCAAAATAACCCTAATTTGTCAAAGTCAACAGGGCTAGCATACACCACTGCAGATATACGGTATAAACTTATAAAATTAACTTATATTTTTAACGAATTTTTTTCAAATAAAAATCAGCTATTTTTAAAAAAATATAAACATTTATCCAGGTATATTAAAAAATCCAAAATATTCAGTTTTTCATGGGTTCAAGAAACTCTATGTAAATGCACGCAATGAAACTCTTAAAGTTTATTTTAAATAACTTCACACATGGCAAATATCGATCTATGTTCAACTAAACCACATGCAATGGTTTTCTGAACATTACGTCGTAAAATACTAAATTTATAGGTATTTGTAAAAATATAAATCGGCGAAACCTTTGTAATATAAGATAAGGTTAGTTGTTAGTGCTATTTTATGGCCAGACGGGCCAGACCTCAGGAAGGTCGTAACAAAGTGATGAGTATGATGACGTTTGCAGCGGTGCAAATAATTTTTAAGTGGGACTGATAACGATTAGCAGCAAGTTCTTCCGAAACTTTTTATACTAAACAAGAAAACCTAAAAATTGTGGCTTTTCTGTAGCCTTTCTTTAAATTCCTATTGAATTTATATCTTCGTCCTCATCCTGCGCTCTTATTATTTTAAAAAATACCGGAAATACCCGATCGCTATGAATAACCATAAGGAAATGTTACGGAATTGCTTTCCTGGATATTTGCAGTGTTCGGCTTGTTCCGTTTCAAATCAGATGTAAATTGTGTGTAAAGAAAGATGTTTTCCGGATGAGATAAGGGAAAAATAAAATTGTTTTACTGTGCGGCGGAAATAAAATGTGAAGTTTAACGACGTCAGAAGTTACGCTTGGTTATTTGAGATGTAACTGACATGGTACAAATCTTTTGCCTATATACTTGCGTGGTTGTTTTATTTTAAATAGGGTGCCCCAAATTTATTTATACACTACATATTTGACCGTATCGATAGAGTTGCTTAGTTCAGGTTATTATTCCTGTTCCAACATTAAATTTAGATGGTTTTATTATTAAATCTTATGTTTTAAATATTATCAGTCTAATGACCTCCTCCTATTTCTGGCACTCTTGAATGAAAACAGCTAAGCTAAACAAAAGGCTAAAGCAGAAACCCCTTTAAAGTAAAGTATGCCTATACGTTAGAACAATAATTTAAAAGCCGTGATTCGTATGAGTTCTGGGCGATCGAAAGCAAATAAATTAATAAAAGAAAGATGTTTGTCCCTTTTCTTTCCGTCAGACCCAATCCTTGGACGCGTTTCGCCGTATTACGGCTCTTCGGCAAGTTCAATCTTTATATGATATTATTTCACTGAACATCTTCGCTAGCATCAACTCAACAAGTTATAGAATAGTTATTTTAATCGAAAAGTAACCATGGAATCAAAAATTTGATTTTTGTTCCACCAGTTAAAGTTTAACTTAAGTTAAATTTAAAATATTGCTTTAAACTCGTAAAATATTTACCCCAAAGATTTTTTAATTGAAACAAATATCTCATCATTGCCAGTCATGTGACTACTGAATCAACCAATTCAGTTTCTTCAGTCTAGCACGAAAGTTTTGCATCATCTGATCCAACATGTATATTCGGATTGCAATCATCTCTGTCCGAATATAATGTTTTCCTCTGGTTTTTCTTTGGCATACAAAGCAGTAGGTACTGCAAAACTTGTATACTTGCCCACTTTTCAATTGCTATTCGACTAGGAACTAGCTCTCCTGAATTTAAATGAAATGAACGGCGATATAAATGCTGTGTGGTTAAAACATAATTTTAACCGCAAAAGAACGTTGAGTATTTGACCAACACCTCATACTCACAGTTTAACTAATAATTCTTGCAAATACTTAAATTTCCATAATATATCGCGAACACATGACAACTCTATTTGAAGTTATATTATATACTGAACAGCAATATTAACGCACCACTAAAAATTTCCAACAATTTTGATGTTATATATCTTCGAGACCTATTGTCCGATTAAAATGATTTTTTTTGCACATGATAGGTTTATCCTTTAGGAATATTACTGTACTCGCAATTTTTGTTAGGAGGTTAATTTTTATGGTATACCGGGTGTAACAAACATGTTGTGTTTTTCTCCCAAAATTTGAAACACCCTGTGGAATATTCTAGGATTCGTACAATATTGCATAGTAATTCTAACGTGAGCCACGTGTTTTCTCAACGTTTTGTTTATTGGTTCAATTAGTTCAATATTAATGAAGATAGACGATTTTATATTCCATTATACATTTCTATTAGAAAATCATAAGAAGTAACTTTAAAAAAATGACACTACCAAGAAACAAAACATAACAAATAAACAGATTAATAATTATGTTATAAAAATAAAGATTAATTAGTAGCGTGTGTTTCCGCCTCTACTTCTAATAACGGCTGCACATCGGCGTGGCATACTCATAATTAGGTTTTCAATTTGATTTTGTTCAATTTCATTCCAAATTTCAACAACTATCCTTTCTATGTATTGCAAAGTTGCTGGAGGAGGCTGACGACGTCTTAATTTTCTGCCAATAACGTCCCACATATGCTCGATTGGGTTAAGATCTGGACTACGCGATGGCCAATGGAGAATCTGAATATTTATCTCTTGCAAATATTCAGTAACTATACGCGTTACGTGTGGTCTCGCATTGTCGTGCATTAACAAAAAGTTATTGCCGATATAAGGAGCAAAAGGTACAACGTGCTCAGATAAAATATCAGAAATATACCTTTCCCCACGACCATTACTGAATGCAATAATTCCAAAATCATTTTTGATAATAGAATGTAAAAATTCTCGCTCTTGAGTGGGAATATTTATTCTGAAACACTTGCTTCTTATGCGTTTTGCGTGTGTTTTCATTCCATAACAAGATACGGAATGAATATTCTGTAATTGATCTAAACGACATAGGTTGCCATGAATTTCGAAACTGTCAATGTCAGATAAAAATGGCCACGTTGTTATAATTATTTTCAGACAAATTTTAGTGCAAGTCAAAAAATGAGTGAAAAATCGGATGAATCAGATATGGAACTGGATAATACTCCACCTGAAATTACGAATATTGTGAATAAATAACTTAATTGCTTTGTACAGATTTTATTTGTTTTTATTCGTACTTTTTGGTCGTGGAGAAAATATAGTCTGCTACTCGGTTAGAATCTACTATTCGCTGTTTAACGAACCTCCACGTAGAGGAACAAGATCTGTGCGCGCTGTTAAGGAAATTTCTCCCCAAACCATCACAGAGCCTCCATTAAATAAAGTTGTTTCACGTATGTTGCATGGGGCATACCGCTTGTTTAGTCGTCGAATCACTCTTAGACGTCGATCGGAGCTATACAGGCAAAATCTAGATTTGTCCGTAAACAAAACATGCCCCAGTCCTCAATAGTCCAGTTTACCTTTAAATTTTGGGAAAAAAAACACAACATGTTTGTTACACCCGGTATACCATGCAAATTAACTTCTTAACAAAAATTGGGAGTACAGTAATATTCCTAAAGGATAAACCTATCATATGCAGAAAAAATCATTTAAATCGGACAATAGGTTTAGAAGATATTATATAACATCAAAATTGTTGGAAATTTTTAGTGGTGCGTTAATATTGCTGTTCAGTGTATTATGATGAAAATGGATACTTTAGAATTAGGCAGAAAGTAAACGATTGGGCTCGGATTCTAGAATAACTTGATCATTCTGTCAATGTAAATACGGAGAAGTTTAGGAATATCATCAATCAAACAACCACAATTATTTAAGATTAAATTGCTTTCTACATTATTCTAAGGTTCGCTTATAGATTATTATTTAGAAATAACTACTAGTGTAATTATTGTTCTAGTGATAATACCAAAAACTGTTCTTTATTTCATATCTTACACAGAGACCGGCTTAAGCGAGAATCGAAAACATATGTGCGAAAAATTCAATCTAAAATATATCTTCCGAAAATAACTGTACAAAGAACTGAAGTCATCTGGAAAATATTGTTATAGATTTTGTCTCCCCCAATATCGGAATTTATCAAACCAACCATTTGCTTATAGAAAGGGGTGAAAAACATTCCATACAATTCTGAAATAATCAGAAGATTGATCTTTGAAAAGACAATAATGTTTATTTTCTCTCATTTATTGAGAGTAGATTTTTATGCGCCGTATTTGCCAATTTTGATTTTTCTCTAAAATAAATATCATTTTAAGGGTGAGTGAACTAACTGTAGTAAAAGTACTAAAAAACTAATCAATTTTAGGGCACAGTGTATTTTCAACACAAATATACCTATAGAAGAGGCGTCTTATCGATAACTCCTCTGGTATTCAGGACAAAGCTATTTTCTCGTGAAAATTTCCATACTCAATAGTATTTTCAGTTATGATCTAATATTATTTTATCTCTGTTTATAATTAATCATCAACCCTAAGCTTTAACAGCTGTCCACAGACGGAATAATGTCAGTACCAAAGTATAATCTCATGGTCTGGTGTGCAAAGCCTTTTTGATAGTTTTTGCCGATTATAAGGGCACATGTTTTACTAGCACTTAGTTTAAAATCAAGATCATGTGAAATTTTCAGTATTGCCTGTAAATCACTGTTAATATTATCGGAACCAAATTATTTAGTTTTAATGTTATTTAAAATATTTAAAACTTCAAATTCGTTTGTTCAGCTAAAATCTAAATTTTCCGATATATTTTCTTTAATGTTATTGTTATAAAACCGCATTTTTTCACCATTAGGATTAGCTAAACTTGCCGTAGAATCAAGAAAACAGTTGTTTAAATTATCAACATTGCTTACTGAATTGGGTATCTCTTTGTTTTTTGCGGCAATAATATCTAACCTTTTAAGTTCCGTTCAGCATTCCTTTGAGTTCCTTTTGTTCAATATTTGTGAGAGATAATACGTTTTCTCTCGACGAGCCGCAGAAAATGTTAAGTTACGTAACTCCTTACAGTAATCAGATTTCCTCTGACGTTTAGTCCGTCGAAATTCTCGCAAGGCTTTATAACGAAATATTTGCATAATACTTTATATTGTCGGTGATCAGTGGCGCATTTCTGCGATTACTAGTTCTACGAAGTTCCCTAAAAGGTGCAATGTCTATTCATGGCACTGTCTAGAGATCGCGTTCAAAATCTAGAGGGTATGTATTTTAAATCCCTAAAAAAATAAAACCAACCAAAGCTGTACCATCAATTCGCAGTAGACTACAACCGAGAGAAGATCAGTTTCTTCCGAATTGTCAGTTTCTGAAAGGTTGATATTGGTGTCAACTATGTTGGCGTAGGTAGACAACATATTTAAGCTGGATTTATAAACTCGAAAAGTTGGCGAGGTTGAGGTTCAGTTGGTGTTGGAAATAGGAGTTCAATTTAAACTAAAGGGAACACTCAGTTCCATTTATACACTCGTTCATGTTGTTCATGTAAAACTTATGTAAGGTTCGAAAACTTCCCGGGTAGTTCGAGATAATCAATTTTTATGCTCGGAGTTCGGAATATCTAACCTCACAAACTTGGTCATAACTTCAACACAGTTTTATTAAATAACAACAAAATTAATTTTCAACAACAAATAACACATTTTATATTGCATTTTTAATTATACTAATGACAATGTTTTCCATAAGTTTAATAGTAATTTCTTCAATTTTATTGCTACCAAAATGACTCATTTTGACTTTAATTTAGAATAAATCGAGCAAAGTTGAAAAATGACCGTGTGGTTAGTGGCAAGTGAATCGATAACAAAAACACCTAATGCGTTTTCATGAAAACAAAGCCATGCTACTTTTTATTTCTGCATTTGTGACAATTTGATATTTTGTGTTAAAATGTAAATTTTTAAAATTAAAATTATCGCCGAAAAACAATACAAGTCAATGTTTTATGAAAGTTCATATTTCTACAAGAAAATATTTCAGTTGATATTTTTCCTGAAATTTGTTTCGCATCGTAAGAAAGTTGTCGAGTTAGAGAAAGGTCGTACCACAGCTTCCTTTACTTCCAAGCTATGAAGGACAAAGTCTGGCAACGTTGCAGGTAGACTGATGATTCGCTATTTTTGTTTGTGCTCTTGTGCTTGTGCTTGTGAAGTGCATCGACAAGTGTTGAAACATACGTTGTTTGTTATTTTCCCGAGTTTTAGTTATCAATGTTATCATTATAGGAAAATCTTAAGGTTAGTTCCAATGTTTGTTTAACTGGCAAAATGTTTTTATTTGCGTACGGCAAGGTTAAAAAAAGGGACGATTGGACTACCCCAATATATTTAAAAAATGATTTCAAGGTAAACTAGCTAAAGAAATTTGTGACTTGGCCTGATATATGGCATAACGATCCAGAGGAGGTGGTTTTAACTAGGGACACTTATGATGCTATTAAACGTAGTACCAGTACCACAGTCCTAATAGAATTGATAGAATACTCATTTATCTATTTTGATATAAAATCATTTTAGCTGGTAAATTTCAAACAGATACCCTTGAAAAAAGATTTCGTCGATATAGGAACCTTTCTGGTTGTAACTGTCATGTATCATTTAAACAGATCCTCGAATCAGAAAAAAAAAATTAGACTCGATCAAAGTATTGTAAAGTCAGGGTTAAAAAATTTTACAGTGTTAAAATCAAATACTTTGTAAAGCATGATATTGAAAGTACAGAAATATTAGAGTTTCCTGTCGGATTGTCTTAAGGATTACCAGTTGGATGAGTTTGTGTATGGCCCATTCTATCTACAAAAATAGGAAATTAAATTTGATTAAATTGAAATTTAACATTAAAGTGCATGGATTGCAAAAACCTTATTATAAATAAAACAATGCAGATTGCATTGTTTTATTTATATTACATTGACTCCACTGAAAGTATCGACTATTTTTTCAACTTTGAAAACCTTATTGTTCGAATCATAGGTTTAAATGTGGGGGATGAATATTTTGATTCTTTGCAAAGGGGGGGGGGGGGGTTTATGTCTTGCTACCAATGAAGTAAATATTATGTACTTTCATACATTTGCAGCTTTTCAGTTTATTATAGCTACTAAATAACTTAAGCTTAAATTTTTGAATCGGCAAAATCACCAAGTTCTTTTAGATAAACTAGGTTTGGCTAGTTTAGAAAGTGGTAGCTTTCTGATACCGCTTAATGAGACATGTCCCTGTGGAGAAAGCTATCGAAATATTTTATAAAGTAGCACTTACTCTTAGCAATATATTACTAAACAATTACACAAGAAACAGAAATGACCTTAAACACTAAAATACATTACCAAAAAAAGAAAGCTTTCCACTTTAAATCATTAATTTTTTTAAGTTAATTTAAATTTCCTGTTATTATATTATATTATATATTATATTATTATATTCTTGTTACATATTAGACATATCTATACTAAAGTAAAATGCAAAAAGTTCAATAAATAATTTGAAATAAACCGTAATTTTTATCGCCTAAACGGGCAAATCTGCACGGAAGTTGCGTTAGTTACTTATTAAAAATCGGTCTACCTCTGACAGGATTTGCGACGTTGCCTTTCTTACTTCACTGCTTGGAAATGTAGGGGCTATGGTCGTACCCTATAAGACCGCGTTACCAGGATGGTTTCTATGCAAATAAAAATTTTGATTGGCTCAATAAACGTGAAGTAAATTATCAATAGTAATATGTTAAGTGCATGTAAAATTGCTGAAAATCATGCATGAAGGTTTGTTGCCCTAAAAACAGCTTGAATGCATTTTTATTGTTATTTACCAAAAAGTGCCCGACCGAAGGGAGGGCACTTTTTAAGGTAAATAACAATAAAAATGCATGAAAGCTGTTTCTTTAGGGCAACAAATCTGAGTGCATGATTATCAAGCCATTTTACATGCACGAAATATATTTTTTAGACTATTTCCTGAATCATTTTGATAAATTGACGCGAAATTGTCAAAGCAGAAATTTCAACTTGTTGTGACAGTGACGGTTATTCTCGTAGGTAACCAACAAAGTGCAATTTTCAGCTCAATCGCGACCGAGGGCTGATTTTCACCGAAAATCAAGTGAAAAGCGCATTGTAGTTAGAGTATATGAGGGAAATAGTCAGTTTAATTTATGAATGTCAACTTTTTAACCAGCAATGACTTCAAAACTCCGTTTTTTGATGTGATAAGAGGGTGAATGAAATTAGCATCTACTTAAGATTACAAAATTACATTGTATTCTTATCGAGATTTCTTTTTAAATCTGAGTTACTTTTTGAAGATATTTTACTACTAAACATTTTTCTGGCTCTACATCAATCTTATTTGGTAGCGAGCAACGATCTATCATGGCCTTAATGCTCAGGATTTTACAGTACTTTATAATAAAATGAAAGTTCAAAAATTATGGCTTTAATTATAATGGAGGCTTGAAATTTTTTATTGTTAAAATAGTCAACATCATACGGTAAAGACACTAAATACAATACGTCCCATAAGAATGTGGATAAACATTTAATACTCAGATGTTCACTTATGTGTTCAAAGAATATTAAAAATTGTTTCCTTTTCCCCTCATTTTCCTTTCTATATATTTTACAAACATATGTGAACAACATTACTAGACATTTTCTGAAATTTTCTATATCAAAATATTTCAAATGTTATTCCTTTCCATTGTCGAGAAGTAATTGAATTTCGTTAAGCGTGATTTATATTTGAAAATAAACGAAAAGGTCAAAAAGTCATAGCAAGGAAAATTGCTGTCCTTATTATTTGTTTCTCTTTTATTTTAATGCTAGCGTGTGAGTCAATATATCGAAGTTCATATTTTCACAAAGCATCTTAAAATACTGGGAAAATACATAAACGGTATTCTTGCATACCTTTTTTAGAATATATAACCAATTCTTAATATAAATAGGTCAAACATTTTTTATTGTATAGATAGTACTGATCTACAGTATAATATTACAGAAATAAAGATGTGTCATATTATGTTCAGTTGTGAATTAAAACTTTTAATATAATTCGTACATTCTAAAAGGTTTTATCGACGTTTTAGTATTATTAACTTTTTTATGGATAACAAAACTATGTAAGCCTTATACATGCAGCATTATATAAATGGAATACAGGTAAAATGGAAATTAATCAGTGGATAACATCCGAGTTTCACTTACATTAAAATATACTTTTTTTATCTCCTTTATATTACACTGGGCAACACAAATTTTTTTTTAATAAACATAAAGCTGAATAGCATAATATTATTATAGTAGAAGGAACCTATCTACGTACGAGAATGGTAAAAAAAAAGTTGTAACACTCAAGATTTTCTTGTTACATTAAACAAACCACAGAACGGTGCTATTTAATATTGATTGAAAAAATGATTTTATAAGTTTTTTTCCAAGCACAGTATTTTTTTTTCTTTTATGTGGGGGTCACATCTTCTCTCTCCAAAAACCAACAGTAATCACTTATCATGGCTGGATCCCATCGTTTTTGGTACCGAATTTCCGTTGTCCTGGTATTTTGATGGCACCTTTCACCCTACTCGTCGCTGACAGCGCCCAAATTCTCAGGAAAAAATGATAAATGAGAGTGGGGAAAGTAAATTTTTAATGGCATTCGGTAACCAAGCGATTTGTAGGAGTCTAAAAGTTCATTATCCAGTTGTTCGGAGTTTGCATCCATATGGTTGCCTAAAAATCTCCTCACTATACTTGTTGACGCCGTCGTTGTATGCTTGCGCCAAACAGAATTTGTTTACTGTATATATCATAGGTTGCATGGTTCAAAATATGTCAGTTGAAATAAAAGGCTTTTTTTCTCACACAAAATATATCTATTTACTTCTAGTATTTCATTTACTCCTCTTCACATCCGTTCTGATTAGCAGCAAATGCTTTTTACTTTTACAACTTAGTATGGTAACTACTTACTGCATTAAAACAGCTATACGTTTTTACATTACTTTACATCACTAAACAAACAATAATATCGGCATACAATACTATATTCTTAAACTATCGAGACTTTATCGCATCTACGAACTTGAGACTGTTGTTTTACAATAGCTAAACAGGATTCGCGTCATGGTATAAGAACTAGGTTAATACACCCTCGGGCACTAACACCGCAAATTGACCGAGTTATTTCAACGGATAAACGGAACTAGAGTTGGAATGTATTAATCACCTTAATACACCTTTGGAATAGAACTTCGCGAATTTTCGAACTATTTCATGGCTTGAATACCACAAAATCAACTAAATCCTCGCAAAATGCCGCGAGAAGCCCTGTGCTTTCTCCAAGGCGTGATACGAAACTCTGCTGACTGCCCGAAAAACTCAAACGCGTCAAGTCCAACTTGCGATATATCGCCCTCTTTCTCGCACCCAGTAACATTTTGTCATGTTGTTTCAACCCCTGCCTCAATCACGTAGGCTTATTTGCTTTCTCGGGTTTAGTTGATCTTATGGTATTCAAGCCATGAAATAAGTTGAAAAATTCGCGGTATTGTAACTAATGTAATTATTACAACTCAAGTTCCGTTTATCTTTATTATATATCTTATTATCGCGGTGAATGCCCGAAGATAGAATAACGTAGTTATTATACCACGACACGAGTCCTGCTTATCTATTGTAAAAAGCAGTCTCAAGTTCGTAGATACGATAAAATCTCGAAGGTTTAAGAATACAGTAGTGTATCCCGATATTATTGTTTGTTTAGTGATGTGATGTTAGTGATGTAAAAATGTATAGCTGTTTTAATGCAGTAAGTAGTTACCATACTAAGTTGTAAAAGTAAAAAGCATTTGCTACTACGCAGAACGGATTTGAAGATGAGCAAATGAAATACCAGAAGTAAATAGATATATTTTGTGTGAGAAAAAAGCCTTTTATTTCAACTGACATATTTTGAACCAAGCAACCTATGGAAATACAGTAAACAATTTATGTTTGGCATCAGCATATAAAGGCGGCGCCAACGAAGGACCATATGTTTGCTGTATTCTAGGAAATTGTTATTGGTTATATGTTTTAGAACTCAACTGTCTTGTCTTGTTTTCATGCGGATTTTTTAAGTCGATGCACCATAAACATTAAAAGATTGTAAACTAGACAACTGAACCTTTCTCCAACATTTTTTTTTATTAGAAAGGTGAAAATAATGGGCTAAACTGTGTTACAAAAATCGTGTTGGCCAGTGTTATTATTCATATAAATATCAAAAAGCTACGTTAAATAAATAATGGAAATCGATTTGAATGATTCCAATACTAACACGAAGAAAGCGGATATTCAAAATCTATTTTCTCAATGCTATGCAGTTTTCACTAACTTTTCAATATTCAAACATTGAAATTTCTTTGCTCGCCGCTGAAAAAAGTTATGAGATTTCGATTTATCGATAAAGGTCTTTGTCTGTAGTGAATACAAGTTTTCATGTATAAAATATGCACGCTAAATTTCCGTCTATCTATTGTGTATAAAACTTTGAGCTTAAGCTCCTGGCTTTGCATATAGTTTTGAACAAAAGCTTATAGTTTTAAGTTTTAAATCATATCAAATTGAAAAATGTATCGATTAGTATTTTCAGTTTTTAGTATTTGATCAGTAAAACAATCCGTTGGAATTCAGAAGGCTTACTTACAATTAACAACAACATTTAGTAATCCCCTTGCTTGATCTCAATAAGCATTGGCTTAGGAAAACAAAGACAGGTGTGAATGGATCTGAATAAACAAATTAATCGAGATCTTTTAGTCCATTTATAAGCGAAAAATCACCAATCCAAGATATTATTGTTCTTGGCACGCTCTCTTCCTTTTGTTGTCGACCTGAATCAGCTCTCGCATTTGATTTAGGGTTAGGATTTGCAGAATCAAAAAGACAAGAATGTATGCTTGACTAAAGAGGGTAAAAATGGGTCTAAAAATTTAAGTTATAATGTACCTAAAAATATCCCCATTATGTCTCATGGTTCATAACAAAGTTTTTCTTTTTAACGCGTATAATAATTATACAGGGTGACAATTTAAAAACGAACAGCATTTAATATTGCCTCTACCAATGATAGTATGAAAATTTGGCGAAACACGTCAATTGATATATCAAGGGGGAAATTTTTTAAGGCATTTGTTGTCGTGTTACTTTAAACCCTCTGACCCCCAGGGCACCTACCCCTAAAATTTTAAAAGGCAAGCCCTATTTCTTTTGCCATTTTTGTGTTCCTTATAAAATTCTACATAAACTGTTCATTTTTTTTTCAAAATTGTGATTATTAACCTCACAAATTAATGAAATGTATTTAATATCGAATTTTAAAACGGATTGCATTCACCGCCTCATAGCACTTCGTTTAAAACTGTTTGTACCTACCAATAGTTACATTCCAAATTATTTTATTTATTTACATTTCGTCTTCGATATCGCCACTAGAAAACATAAAATAATTTAATTTTTTTGCCGTTTTCGACAAAACAAGATTCTCGATTTGCTTATTCCTGATATTCCGAACAAATGATAAGTACTTAGTAGGTACTTTATTTTCCGACTCCTGGTGTTCATTATTTATTTCATGTTCTTCTAGAATCAGTGAAATAAGCTGTGAAAGTTAATTTCATAAACAAATCAATAGTTTTTAATTATTAGTGTCGTTTCCTTAAATGGTTTACACTATTGCTGAACGCGTAGAAATGATTTTCATTTACGGAGCTGAAAATCGTTGCTTTGCAAGAACGGCGGCCGTATTCAACGAAAGACATCGTGAAAGAAATGTTGGACACAAGTACATCCGTGAGTTAGCAGCTAAATTTGAAAAAATGCAATAAGAAAAGGAATGAGCCAAGACTGCTCAATGAGGCCGCTCAGATTGAGGTTCTTGGTGAAGTTGCTATGGCTCCCACTACGTCCCTTCGTAAAGTTGCAGATCAAACTGGACTGTCGCGTGAGTCAGTCAGGAAAGTATTGAAGCTTCACAAATTTCATCCATACAAACTCCTAATTACTCAAGAATTAGGGGACGATGACCCGGACAGACGTATTGAGTTTTGCGAAATTATGACGGATAAGATTATTACTCAGCCCAGCTTAATAAAGAATATCTGTTTCAGTGACGAATGCACTTTTTACTTAAATGGCAAGGTCAACAAACAAAACTGTCGTTATTGGAGC
This sequence comes from Polydrusus tereticollis, assembly GCA_963920685.1. NCBI lineage: Eukaryota > Metazoa > Arthropoda > Insecta > Coleoptera > Curculionidae > Polydrusus > Polydrusus tereticollis. The sequence goes on from OY987328.1 coordinate 144,895,319, forward strand.
GACCTCAATCCTCACATTATTAGAAAGGGGCATACGCAATACCCTCAAAAAATAAATGTTTGGGCGGGTATATTAGGCAATAGTATCATCGGTCCCCTCTTTATCAATGGAAATCTAAATTGTGAAATTTATGCAGAAATGTTAGACACAGCTATAGAACCTCTTATAATTCGTGAGGTGGAAAATCAAAGGGACGCCAGTGGAAATGTTGCTCTAGATGAACATTTGCTCCACTTCCATCAGGACGGAGCGCCTCTGCATTATGTACGCCCAGTAAGAGAGTGGTTGGATAATCATTACCCAGAGCAGTGGATTGGTAGGAGGGGACCCATAAAATGGCCACCTAGGTCACCAGATCTGACACCGCTGGATTTTTTCTTATGGGGTCACTTGAAATCCGTTGTATTTTAAACTCAACCACATTCCATTGAACAATTACAACAAAGAATTGTACAGGAGTGTAGAGCTATTTCACCTAAAACTCTTGAAAACGTCCGAAACCAGTTTGAATACCGGCTGTACTTGTGCTTGGAGAAGAATGGAACCCATTTTGAACAATTCATAAAGTAGGAAAGGTGAGTTTTCCAGTATTTCATTATTATTATCATAATTTTTCAAGGAGTTGCATTATTTAAATGTTTATTTAAACACATTTAATTAATTTGTGAGGTTAATAATCACAATTTTGAAAAAAAAATAATACAGTTTATGTAGAATTTTATAACGAACACAAAAATGGCAAAAGAAATAGGGGTTGCTATTTAAAATTTTAGGGGTAGGTGCCCTGGGGGTCAGGGGGTTGAAAGTAACACGACAACAAATGCCTTAAAAAATGTCCCCCTTGATATATCAATTGACGTGTTTCGCCAAATTTTCATACTATCATTGGTAGAGGCAACATTAAATGCTGTTCGTTTTCAAATTGTCACCCTGTATACTTATACTATAGTTATACTGCTAAGGAAGCCTATTTTGTTACTAAAAATAATTTTTTCATTTAACTGCTAGGAAACGAATCAAAATGTGTAACCACATAGCGACAGGTTAAAAATAGTATATTGTTTTATTAGGAGTAAAAGCAATACTTTTTATGACGAGTCTGAAAGTTTGCCGGACTCACTTAGTTCGTCCGGCAATTACAGACGAATTTTACCTGCTAGCGTTGCTATGGATTTATTTTATTGTTGTATTGTTTGATACCGACGCATAATTCAATTTGACAAGTGTCAGTGAATTTTATTACAAGCAATTTCCAAGCTTTAATTTCCTGTTTTTAAAATACCATTTTTTTTTTCGCATTTTATACAGTAATGCACTAGATTAATGACCTCAAAATCGTACAGTAATGGGTCACTTTACAGCATAGCAACCATTACTGCGCATAAAACGTCAATGTCATTCAAAACACAATTTTACAAGAAAGAAATTCGTTTATTTTAAATCTTATTGCAATAAATATTAAAAGAACAATTATTTAAGTTAGAAAAGGATGCAACTGCTGACCTCGCCGTATTAAGTAGTTGTTGCTGAACATTTTTTTCATTCACCACAATTCCTATGGGGACTTTTTGGGGTAGTCCCAGTTGGACATTTTTGAATACCCTTTGAGAATTTTTCAATTTATTTTCAATGCTTTCTTCCACGTATCCTTCAGCTACGGTTGTGGATCGCCATCCCCCATGCCGTTTGAGATCCTGAATATCAGCGCCATTGTCAGCAAGAAAAGTTGCAGATGTTCTTCTCAAACAATGACCGGTGTAGCTTGAAGCATCAGGAAGTTTTAGATATTTCGCAATTTCTTGTGGGATTTTTGCGAAAGTGTTGATGCCAACTGGCTGTACTGTACATTTGCTATGACGATAAAACAGGAAAAATCGATTGTGCCTTACTGTTTTAGGTCTTAACAGTAAGTACTTGTGGTTAATTTTATACCCATTGCCATCTGATCCTACGGTAAATACACGTTTTTTCTTTGTTTTGGTATCATGTAGCGTTACTATTAGCATTGTTCCTGAATCCTTTATATCTTCAGATGTTAAACTGCACGCCGACATGCGCCATTCAGCCCAAAAATTAATACCACTTTCATTAACAGAAACGTGTCGTCTAGAGCTTCGTTCAAAAACTTCGTGACGTTTTCCATGGTCAAAACTTTTGATTTTTTTGGTTCATATTTGTCGTTTTGACGTTTCAAAAAAGTGATTAACTTTTTATATTGTGAAATATCCGTATTTTCACTGATAAGTATTGTGCTTTTGATCATAGAGTACGTAGACCATAAACTGGAAGCTTTGAGGACTTTTGCCTAAAACAAATAACAAAATTAGTACCTATATACCACACTTTAACCATATAAAATAGCTTACCTTCTCGTAAAAGTATGCCAGCATCAAATTTTTGTCAATGCCTTTAAAATTTTTGGTGTTTCTCCACTCGCAGAACATATTATATGTATGCTTTCTCGTATCTTTCCTTGGATTTTACTGGAAGCAAACTTGAAGAAGCTTCGCGGGCCGCATTCAGGATATCTTCCAAGTCGTTTTCATTAGCCATTTCCATAATTCTTGTGAAATTCACTCTTCAAATATGATTTTATTTGGATGCTGTCAATAGTCGTCAAACACAAAAAAACATCTTGTTTATATTGCTAAGTTAGCGAGAAGTCATACTACTAAGTTTTTGTAGATTTTCTTTAGTAACTATTCTTTTTAGATTTTAATATGAAATGCAAAATAATTAATTACTTACAAAATGCGAAAAAATAGTATACGCACCTCGTCAGAAAAGTGATTTTACTTGACTCGTATGGAAATTAAATCCTCGCTTCGCTCGGATTCAAACTAGCCATACTAGTCAAGTAAAGTTCCACTTTTCTAAACTTGATACGTAATGTACTATTAATCGAACACTTTACTTTAAATAAAAATGTCAGAATCAGAATTTACCTGTACGCCCCCGGAGGTTGCCAAAATTGCAGCAGATGTCGTGGACAATTTGTTGCCAACCAAATCCAGTTGTATTTACGAAGCTGCGTTCAAAAGATTCTAGAGATGGTGTAATGAGAAAGACATCAAAAATAATAATTCTGAAAATGTACTCTTGGCGTATTTCTCTGAACTGGCGAACAAACAAAAAATAAAAAGTTCAACAATGTGGTCACATTATAGCTGGATTTATAAACTCGAAAAGTTGGTGAGCTTGAAGTTATGATCAAGTTGGTGAGGTTAGATATTCCGAACTCCGAACATAAAAATTGGTTATCTCGAACTACCCGGGAACCTTTCGAACCTCTCGAGCTGTACATGAACAACATGAACGAGTTTATAAATAGAACTGAGTGTTCCCTTTAGTTTAAAGTAAACTCCTATTTCCAACACCAACTGAACCTCAACCTCGCCAACTTTTCGAGTTTATAAATCCAGCTTAATCCATGATAAGGTCAATGCTAAATATCAGGCAACGGATAGACGTAAGCAAGTTTTTGAAGCTACATGCTTATCTAAAGAAAAAAAATGAAGGCTACACTCTCAAAAAAGCTAAAGTATTTACCAGGGAACAATTTGAAAATTTTCTATCTGAAGCTCCTAATCAGAAGTATTTGGGAATTAAGGTAAATTTAGATATTACGTCAAAGAATACATTATGAAATATATTATGGTATTTTTAGATTGTACTTGTTATTGGTATTTCTGGTGCATGCCGATGTGAAGAAATGGTAAAAATGACCGTTGATGACATACAAAACTTAGGATCTGCCGTTCACATAAGAATTCCTGATAGTAAAACTAGAAAACCGCGATCGTTTACAATTGTTGGGGAACAGTATTTAAGCATATATAAAAAATATGCATCATTACGCCCAGAAGGCATGAATGAAAAAATATTATTTTTAACATTTGTAAATGGTCGCTGTTGTCGCATGGTAATGGGAATTCATAAGGTAAGTACTGTTCCTAAGGAAGCTGCAGTTTTCTTAAAATTACCCGATGCCACAAAATATACTGTCACTGTTTAAGGAGAACTTCAGCTACACTGCTTGTAGATGCAGGTGCAGACATTACGTGTTTAAGGTGCCACGGGGGATGGAAATCCAGTAGTGTAGCTAAAGGGTACATTGAGGAATCGATGACCAACAAGAAAGATATTGTAAAAAAAAATTTACAACCTCATTTTACTGAACCAATTCCTATTAACATTGACATAAATTCAACAGCAAGTGGTTCCACGGACGATTTAACGCTAGGAAATACAAAAACAAGTCAGGATCACCACATCGCAACACCTTGTGTTAATTTTTCTGGGGCCACAATAAATAACTGTACTTTTAATCTGATGTTTAATAAATAGTTCATTGTTGTATTGTTTAAAAATAAATAAAGTATACGAATATTTCTTGTATTCTTTAACATTATTTATTTATGCCACACACACTTCTTCTTCCGCCCTCGGCGGAAGAACAAGTACTCTTGTTTCCGCTGCCTGTAGCAACCGTCTACTGTAAAAAAAGCAAAACTTTAACGTCAAAAAATTAGTAGAAAAATGTCAAGTTTGTTGACGTTTGAAGAAAAAGATTATTTACCAACTAAACTGTAATAGCGTAAAGTTACTTTAAAAAACTTGAAATAAAACACGTATGTGTTGTAATTTTCACAATATATTTGTCAACATGACATATATTTCGCCAGCACAGTGGCTTCTTCAGATGTGAGGAAGGTATAACAATTTGTAAAATAAGAGGCTTAAAATTAAGGTACCTGAACTAATGATATTATAGTAGGGAATTATTGTGGTTCAATATAAATTTAACAAAGGGGAGTTGTTATTATCTAATTGGCCATTTAGGATATTTTGGGTTTTTCTACCCTTGTTAATAGATAAAGACTCCAATAAATCCAATTTTATGCCTTTGTTCTCAGTGTGTAAGATTTGGAAATTTTTATCAAATGTATGATTTTCGATTTTTAGATGTTCCGCGTAAGTTGAATGCTTATTATTTTTAGAAAAAGAATCGTAATGATCTTTAATTCTGGTATGGAACGATCGACCAGTTTGGCCTATATAATACTTGGGGCAAGATCCACAATTTAATTTATATACTCCATTTTTATTAATTTTATTAGTTTTGTCTTTGTTGTTTTTTATGATAGAGCCTAAACTACCCTTAGTCTTATAAGCAATCTCAATATGGTGTTGGTTCAGAAGTTTTTTAATATTATCACTTTGTTTGCCTAAGTAAGTAATGGAATGGTATTTAGTATTGTTTTTTATTAAGGGGTAGACCTCTTTAATTGCTTTTTTATATTTCATTTTAGTAAGGATATTATTTATAATTTGTATTGAGTAACCATTATTGACCGCGATTTGTTTAATTAAGTTTAATTCTTTATTATAATTTTCTATAGACATAGGAATGTTAATTAATCGAAAAATCATACTATTATAAGCTGCCAGTTTATGTTGCATTGGGTGATGTGATTTGTTATGAATGGTTATGTCATTGTGTGATGGTTTGTGAAATATGGAAAAATCTAATTTATTATGTAAACGTTTTATGGTTAGATCTAGAAAATCAATAGAAGAATTGTTTTCTTTTTCAAATTATCATAGACGAAATAATTCATTTATTTCAAATATGCCTTAAACAAAACTATTTTCAATTTAACGGTTCATTATATACTTCTACAGATGGTTTAATTATGGGTAACCCACTAAGCCCCTTATTAGCCGAAATTTTTATGAATAAAATTGAGGAACTCATACATGATCACCCCTTAGCTAAAAGTTGCCAATTTTGGTTTAGATACGTGGACGATATTCTAGTATCATTCACTGGGTCAGATAGACAATTAAATTCTTTTTTAAATTTATTAATTCGATACACCCTAAAATTGAATTTACTTTTGAAAAAGAAAACAATTCTTCTATTGATTTTCTAGATCTAACTATAAAACGTTTACATAATAAATTAGATTTTTCCATATTTCACAAACCATCACACAATGACATAACCATTCATAACAAATCACATCACCCAATGCAACATAAACTGGCAGCTTATAATAGTATGATTTTTCGATTAATTAACATTCCTATGTCTATAGAAAATTATAATAAAGAATTAAACTTAATTAAACAAATCGCGGTCAATAATGGTTACTCAATACAAATTATAAATAATATCCTTACTAAAATGAAATATAAAAAATCAATTAAAGAGGTCTACCCCTTAATAAAAAACAATACTAAATACCATTCCATTACTTACTTAGGCAAACAAAGTGATAATATTAAAAAACTTCTGAACCAACACGATATTGAGATTGCTTATAAGACTAAGGGTAGTTTAGGCTCTATCATAAAAAACAACAAAGACAAAACTAATAAAATTAATAAAAATGGAGTATATAAATTAAATTGTGGATCTTGCCCCAAGTATTATATAGGCCAAACTGGTCGATCGTTCCATACCAGAATTAAATCATTACGATTCTTTTTCTAAAAATAATAAGCATTCAACTTACGCGGAACATCTAAAAATCGAAAATCATACATTTGATAAAAATTTCCAAATCTTACACACTGAGAACAAAGGCATACAATTGGATTTATTGGAGTCTTTATCTATTAACAAGGGTAGAAAACCCCAAAATATCCTAAATGACCAATTAGATAATAACAACTCCCCTTTGTTAAATTTATATTGAACCACAATAATTCCCTACTATAATATCATTAGTTCAGGTACCTTAATTTTAAGCCTCTTATTTTACAAATTGTTATACCTTCCTCACATCTGAAGAAGCCACTGTGCTGGCGAAACATATGTCATGTTGACAAATATATTGTGAAAATTACAACACATACGTGTTTTATTTCAAGTTTTTTAAAATGAATTTTCACCAAGTAAAGGCCGCTACGATTAAAATTTTTAAAGTTACTTTCATTCTTAAAATTCGAAAGGCCAATGGACTTGAACAACGACAATAAAACAGAAAGTATTTAAAGCTACGAAGAAACAATTTCAGCAAAAGTTTAAAAAGTCAAAACGAAACAAACAAATAAAAAGAACACAATATCTTTCTAAATGTTCAAAACGCATTCCATTATTTTCAATACACGATTTAATCTGCGTTGCGTGCTTAATACTGTCCCTTCAATTTTAGCTCTTGAGATGCTATCAATAGCATCGTGGATGCGTTGCTTCATGTTTTCAGCAGTAGTAGGACGAGTTTGACAGACAACGTCTTTTAGCCTGCCCCATAAATAAAAATCAAGTACTGTTAGATCTGGGGATCAAGGCGTCCATAAAAACAAACTTCCTCGTCCGATCCAGCGGTTCCGGTATCTTTGGTTTAAAAAGTCAAGAACTATTTTAAAAAATATAAGAAAATATGTTCCAGCAATTTCTTTTGGTCTATTTATTATTTACTATATTTATATTACTATAATATCGTACCTTGCCGACCTTAGTGGGACATCCTGTATATAGCCACGGCATTTAATGTTAAAATCTAAATTAAATATTAAAGACAATTTAAAACTTAAACCGATAGGAAAATTGCAAAGGTTTCTCTAAGCAGAAAATTGGTGAAAGTTGTGTTAGCTCAATGAAGGAGATTCGTACCATGCTTTTTACTATTTTTTTTGTATTTAGCTATGTTTTACCTTGTTCAATTACACACTGGCACCAGTGCTGAAAGTAGTGTTTTAGTACAATTACAAATACGAATCCTTCAGACAGAAAACTATCTTTTAAATTTTCGATTTATAGCTTTATACAGATTTGCCCCAAATTTGGTTAAAGGTTTTATACGTAAAAATGTAATTATTTGGCAATTTTTTGAATTAAAATATATTTTTTTGAATGTATTAAATAGTAATTAATAGAGTAAAAAATAGCGTCGATATTAAAATACATGTTTAAAGAAAGGATAAACCAGATCTACCATTTATCACAGTAAAAACAGTTCAAGCACTCCAAAAATAAACACACAAATGTATTGAAAAACGTTGTGGTATTTTTAAGCATCTTTAAGAAAAATTAGTGATTTTATTTTTTTATTGTTTATGTGTAAAATAAATTTAATCTATATTGTTCCAGTTTGGGCTTTATAGCCTTATACATTTTTCTCTACGAAAAAAATACAATAAAAGCTTTAAGCCACGAAACAAACTACATTTTCTAAAAGTCGCCATTAGTATTTGCTCATTACACTAGCATTTTTATTGTTCAGCGAATTTTTTGGTAAATAAATAAAGATCTTTTAATCTGTGTAAACCTATTAAAAAGGAAAATGGATTAAGAGAAGAGCTGCCGAACTGATATTTATTTTATTGATCTGAAAACCTCAGTCTCAAAAAATTATTATTTGTAACCTTTAAATTAAACACGGTTTTTTTTTAGGATATAAAGGTTTTATTTTACCTCAAAACTTAAAAGCAGGAGGCCCATTAATTCGTTTTTTGTAATACGCTATATGAGTGTTTTTCAACCTGCGTTCCGCAGAATAGTATCACCCCATAAAAAAATATTCGGAGAATTCCCCCTAGCGATTTATTTTTCAAATTTTCTTCATTCACGTTCGTACGCAGATATCGTAATTCTGTCTCTTCTATTCTATACGTACTGTTATGTGTATAAATAACGCATAAGTATATTCAATCGACATTTGAATATTGTAACAAGAAATTAGGCTCAATCCGGCAACGTCCCCGGTATCAGCCGCTCTTCACGCCAAAAATAAACATGACCTAATAAGCGCGGTAGAGAAGGAAATAAGTTTCTGACAGTGTACCTATCTGTATCCCTCGAGCGAGCTAGATGTCGAACGCGTACTAGAAAATTCGGGATCGCCTAAATCGGCTAATAAGCGCCGGAATTGCCGATAGAGAGGACAGTTAATGAGTAATCCTGTTTATCGTTAGTGATCAAACAATAATAGAGCATAAGTATAATATTTATTTATCATGGATAAATGACTTAAAACTGGTAGTTTGAAAAGGAGAGATAGATATAGATCCAACCAGCCATGATGAAAAAGTTTAAGAGATTTCGGGTAACACTAATAGCAATGAGCCTGTGCCTCCAACTTTAAGTTTCGTTTACATCGCAAATCGAAAATCCTAATTACAAAATACTGCCAAAAATATTTGTCGTATGGTTTTGTTTCTGTTGGTGATTCTAGTGCTCCCAACGGCCAGTGTGTAATCTGTTTTATAATGTTTAACAACAGCTCATTGGCTCTAGCGAGAGAGCTAAGACACTTACAAACAAACCATAGTATTTGGTTAGTAAGTACAAAGACAAACCTGTGTAATTTCTTCAATGTCGGTTAGCGGAAATGAATAAAAGTAAAAATAACTTATCCTCTCTAGATAATAGATATTGTTGAAACCATGATTGGCGAAAAGTTTAGTAATAATATCAAGATGGTGCCTCTTTCAAATGATACCGTACGTAGGAGAATTCATGAAATAAGTGACGAAATAGAAAATACATATATTCGGAGGATAAAAGGTAGTAGTTGGTACGCATTACAACTTGATCAATCACTAGACGTGGCAGGGCTTGCAGTACTGCTCGGTATTGTCCGGTTCATAGACTACAACTCTGCAAAAGAAGAAATTTTATTGCGCAAACCTCTGAAGATTCATAAAACTGAACTTGGTCGATTCTTGTATCACTGAAGAGAAGCTTAATTGGCACAAATGCATTAATATCTTCGGCGCCGGTGCAATGCAACATTTCACTTCAGGGACTATCTGTGGGTACTTGCACTTTATGGCAAAATTGAGATCCACTTAAAAAAAATACAGTTTTAGGAATCCTGTATGAACAGAGGTACAACTGAGTGCTTTCCTACACTCCATGATTTTGTAATCGAGTCAAAGAAATTATGTTGGATATGATATAACCAACCACCTTCAGAATTTACAAACTTCATTCAAAGAATATTTTCCAACACGAGAAGAGGATCTAAGCTGACTTCGCAATCCATTCTCAGTCACAATCAAAAATTTACATCAGTCCCTAACAGTAAAACAAATTGAACAGTTTATTGATATAGCAGCTGTTGGGAACCTAAGAACTACTTTTAACTCGACTACTTTGTTAGAGTTTTGAGCCCAGCATAGATGTACATACCAAGAAATTGTCAATTGTGCTGTAAAAAAACTACTACCATTTGCTACAACTTACTGCTGTGAAGTAGAATTTTCTAAGAATGCTCTTACAAAGACTGACCAAAGAAATACACTGAATTCTGAACCAGGCATACGGCTTCACCTTTCAACCTGCTTTTGAGACACTTTAATTTAATATATTATTTTGTTCTTACAGTTGTTTTTGACATTATTATGATTACGTATTTGGAAGCTATAGAAGCTTGATGTTGTTGTTCTGATAAAAATTTGAATATCTCATATTTTGGTGCTAGGGGAAAAAATAGAAGTGCTCCAGGGCTGCTCGCTCTACAAAAGGTTAAGAAACACTGCTATATATTAATGGACTTTAAGAATACTACTATACTCCGGTACCAAAATATTTGGCAGTGACTCATTTTTACCGGGGGTGTGCAAGGCGTGTAATTTTAAACAATAATAATTCAAAATATATATTATGAATTTTTTCTTTATTATTATGATATATTTACATTTACTATAATAAATATAATATTATAAATATGTTATTTTCATAATGTTTTTATTATAGTACATAATAATAGTGGATTGAGGGCAAAACCTAAACCAAAATTATAAATGTATATAAATTTCCTAAGTATTGTTACCTAATGAACACTAATTGATAATAATTTGACAAATTATATTCCACGCCGACATTAAAAAGTGTTATAATGACAATACGTTACAATTTTAAATTCATTATTACCATTACAGCGATTATTCACTATCTGACGATGAAAACATTTCATTACCATCGCTACTGCTGTCATCTGCAGGATTTATAATAATAGGTTCTACCATGACTTCAACGCGTACATCTAAGTCCCACATTTTTTTTTCTACGCCCTCGACATGTAATACGCACTTATGCCAATCTGCTGTTTGTACATTTGCTATTGCCGTTTTTAACAGTTCCTTAACATCTTTTAATTTAAAAGTTTCATTTTCACGCGCCACTTCGCCTTTTGTCTGTGCCCATATAAACTCGATTGGATTTAGTTCACAATGGTAAGGCGGTAAACGTAATATTGTAACACCTCGTTCACGAGCCATTTCATCCACTGCATATTTCGTATATTTTTTTTTGTCAAGTCTTGCAAAATCGAGCAACTGCACTTTTACCATTTTTTCGCCAAATGCAATATTTTTTTCTTCGAGTCAGTCAACAATCTTTTCTTTTCGCCACGCAGAAGTTGGTAAAGCTTCCACCCGACGGCTGTGGTATGGTGCATTATCCATCACGATTATCGACCCACGTTCAATACGCGGTAAGATGGATTTAAACCAATCTTCAAATACTCCCGAGTTCATATCCTCATGATAATCACCGGTTTTACGAGATTCAAACACGTTTAATCTACATTCAAGAAAACGAGAATCACTCCCGATGTGGGTTATAATTAACCGACGACCTTTCCTGAAGGAGCTTTCAGTTTAGTGGACAGTCCATTGATAAAGGCGTTACGTGCATCTTCAATGTTGAGATCTTGCCAAATGTAATTCACAGTATGTCCTTCATTTAACCATGTCTTGTCCGTAAAGTAAATTATTTTCGCTGCACAGCGATATTGTTGCATTTCTTCCTTCTACACAACAGTACGACAAGATGTCTTAGTCAATGTGGCACAAAGTTCTGCTGCATCAGTGAGTGATATTCCACTATGTGTACTTAAAATTCCCTCATACATATTTTTTACCATTGTACGCTCCCCAGGTTTTAAATTACGTCGTTTTGTAACTTGTTCATTACTATCACTTGAAGAACTCGCCTGCATTATAATATTTCCTGTTTTAAATAACCACCAAAATAGCACCAAAATATTAAAACTGAATGGCTAATATCCTCTTGATTGAAACTTGTCTACGACACTGAACGTTGGTTAGAGGCGATAAGAAAGCGTGCGGGCGCCTTTGGACATGGATTTTTCCTACCTGCGTTGCCAAATTAAGTAAAACAGGTACCGTAGGGTGAAAAGGCCCGTAATGATATGCCGATTTCGGTAAATTTTATGGAAATTTCAGTAAAATCTATTAAAACTTGGCAACATGTAATGACCTATTTATGCACAATCTTCCCAAGCGGTTTGGATTGCTTTTATTTAACTTAAAAGTGGGCGAATCAATGTTAATTTTATTTTCGCAGCACACCGTTAATGGTTATATGAACAGTTTTGTCAGTGGTGGCCACTTAATTTGTATTTTATGGACATTCATCTGACAGTAATTTCTTGAAAAATTTCTTTGCAATTCACATTTTTTTTCAAAAGTTTTGCTGCAATTACGTCCCCTGGAAACTTTCTCGGCTACTAACAACAATAATTTGTGATTGGACTTTATTTTAAGTTGAATGCTCCAAGTTTTCACGGTTAAATAAAATATCAGTGTTTTCAGAAAAAATCTTGAGAATTAGGGTGATTTTGGAAAAAACTTTGTTGGTGCTTAAGATATGGTCTATTGTAGTTATTTTTTGATCGGAATATTAAATGAATTCTTTGCACGTTGAGCCGTCTGTGCGGGAATACCCAACTCGATTCGTATGTCTTGCTTAAAAAATACACTGTAGAGAGAACTAGTCACGTTCTTTAAATATTTAAAGCACCTATTGTAAAAGATAAACGAACAATGTATATAATACTGATAAATAAGAATCTTAAGAATTTAATCAAAACGAAAATATTCATTCCAAATATTTACAAGAAAACATTTTTGTCTGAAAATGAAATTACAACAAAATGATTTAATCAAATACCTTATTTTGTTGCCCTGTAATAAAAACGAATTGCTTTTTTTCAGAGGCGACAGAAATAATTTTCCACCTTTACGTACGAATACAGATAGTCTACGTTTTTTTTTTAAGCAGTGGTGGTGCTTTGTGAGAGGTATAATACTAAAATTAAATTTGCATTTTTTTTTAAATCGGTTAAACTGTTATAGTAAAAATTATCTAAATTAATCCTTAATATTTTATCCTATGTTATAAGAATACAGTAAAGGCAAAAAGTATGGAATAATTATAGTCAGGACTAGAACTACTTAGAACTTCAGGGGCCCTGAACCCTGAACCCACTCTAGATATGTCTATAGATAGGTGATAAGGACAGCGCTGAGATGGTCCCTATAATAACATCTGAACCGTTAGAGCACTACACCTGGCGAGACACATGCTACAATAGGAAACCGCTAAAAGAAATTAAGAACTGATATGAGTGATATGCTACTTTTAACACTCACTCAGATAAAACTAGTCGTAGGCTTATTAACAGGCCACTGTCCTGCACAGGATTGGAATTCACTCCTGACCCATAGAATGCACATTATGTGATGAAGAGTAGGTAACCGCATCATAAACAAGCAAAACACATCATGTATAACTGCAATGCGTTGGTAGCTCGCAGAAGTCTCAACATATTTGAAGCAATTCAGCATGGGGCCACACTCCCACATGAAAAGCTTGGAAGGAAGATACTGGATCTAACCAAAGGAGTTCTTTAACAAAACAGGGGAGAACAATAAACCTTTTACCCCCCCCCCCCCGCCTTTAATTAACCAACCAACCAACCAATTATGAAAAAAAGTCTTAATTAAAAAAAAATCATTTTGTGATAAAACAATGAGGTCATTTTTATTTTTATTTTAACGTAATTATTTTTTCTAGTAGTAAGTATAAATGGTGAATTAAGTTCACTATGAATAAACAACGAATAACAAAAACAGTTTTCTTACCTAAAAAATGTTTCTATAACGCCAAGCTCATCATAATTAAAACCTTCAATTTTAGAACGTTCAAGTCCGAGACAAAAAACCCAAACCACAAAAATAACAACTTTCAAAAACTTTTCCGCTCTTTAAGCGCAAGTGCCAACGGCGCTAAGCGGCGCTCTCTTTAGACGTCGCGGCGTTAGAAGCGTCGAATAGCAACTGAAACTCTGAAAGTGACTTCATTTCGCTGACAAACTTCTTGATGACGATTTGACGCGCGCATCGCCAGTTTTTCTGTTGTTTTTTCAGTTTTTCTTTTCTAGGAGACTCTTCGGTAAAATTCTAAAAAGCGCTAATGGATTTTTCTTTATTTCTAGATGCGTCTTAGAAGAAAAATTCACTTTAGTGAAGAACTTTTACAGATAGCGACCATAATTAGCAAGGAAAATTATAGTGCAGGTAAGTTATAATATTTTCTGCTATTCCTAAGAGTAAATAAAAGTTTGATATACTTGGGCTGTACCTACCCTAACCACAGAGTTGAACCATTAAAAAGAAATTCCTGTATTGTGTGGAAGCGTGTGTCAGAATAATAACTAACGTCAACTGAGTCGTTATATTGTCAGTTTCTTAAGTTAGCCAGATTTGGCTTTTACTTTTATTCATTATTCGTGTCTTCCTTTTCGGTGACTATTGAAGCTGGGTTTGAGTGTTCTTTTTTCATTGTTCTTCCAGATGTTTATTGCTTCTTTGTTTATTTTAATTATTTCTTCTTTCTTCATTTAGTTGAGCTAGGGTGGGAGCCAATTTTTAGGGAAACGGTGTAAGTGTAGAGGATTTGAACGAATGTGTGAGTTTAATATAAGTGGGTTGGTCGATACGTCTGTCCGTCTATGGTAGTTTATTATTAGTTTAGTCATGTGTTGTTCCATTGTCTCCAAGTTTGCATCGTTATGAAGTACTGTCACTGGTACATGTCTTTGTGAGTTAGTTATTATTCGTAACGTCTTATTTTGTAATATTTGTAGTTTTTTGAGTCTCGTCTTGTTTACTGTGCACCATGTTAGGACAGGTCGTATTACTGTCTTGTATATTGTGAGTTTTGTCGAGTTGTTAACTTTACTACTTCTAGATATTAAATGATACACTGCCTCCACTTGCCTTTAAGCCTTTTCCAGTCTATCAACAATGCTATCATTCCAGGACATTTTCTTGTCGAAGACAAGGCCAAGATACTTAACTTTGTTGCTCCAATTAATTGGTATATTATTAAATTTAACCCTGGTCTTAAGTAGTCTTAGCCTTGCCTTCGAAAAGTAAATTGCCTGTGTTCTATCCTCAATAAGTTTGAGCTTCCATGTTTCAAGCCACTTCTGCAGGATCAGAATATGGCGTTGCTGACGTGAAACCACTCTAGAGGGCGCTCTTGAGGTGGTAGTCATGGCAGTATCATCAGCAAATAGATATAGTTGTGTGAATGGATCACGCGGTACATCAGCACAGCTCTGTGTATATATTATACAGAACCGCTGCAAGGGGCGATCCTTGCGGGACCCTCGCTTTGATCATTCTTATTGTTGTTACTGTATTTTCTGACCATACCGCGAATGACCTGTCTCCAAGATATGATACCAACAGCCTGATAAGGTAATCAGGTATGGCTGCCCTTATTAATTTTATTATTATTTTATTGTGCCAGACCTTGTCAAATGCTTTAGAAACATCGAAAAATACTGCTCCCGTCGACATGCGGCGGTTAAATCCACTTAGGATATTGGTTGCCAGTCGTGTTGTCTGTTGTCTGGCGCACCGTACAATGAGCAGCTCGAAAACCAAACTGCTCTGGTGGTAAAATGTCATTGTTTGATACAAAATCAGTTACCTGATTTAGTATCAATTTTTCAACTACTTTGCCTAGACACGATAACAGACTTATTGTCAACTGAGGGCATGGCACTAGACCTTACCTTTATATTACTACCCTGTACCAATTAGGTTAAGTGATTGAGTAAAAAATTAATTTTTTTATACATTTGTACTATTATCATCATGGCTTGAAAAAATTGTTTTCGAATTGAAAGAATCTGGTTCAGGGTGAATCGAGTCGAGTTAAACTGGTGCCAGGAGGTCAAATATCCGGGACTTATCTTTGACCAGAGACTAAATTGGAGGTTGAACTCAGTCAATATAATCGAGCTTTCATTGCGCCAATTGAGTTCCATCTACCCCCTGCTTCACAGGCGAAGTAGACTTAGCAATCGTACCAAAGTTAACCTCTACAGTCAGGGTGGTTCTGACTTATGGTGCGCCCTCGTGTTGCAACATAAGCGGGACTGAGCTGGATGAGTTCCAGATCATTTAAAATAGGGTTCTAAAACTGATCGCAGATGTCCCCCGTTACGCAATGAACCAGATGCATCATCAAGATTTCCGAATTTCGACTTTGGATGAATTTTTACTCCAAATTATTACAGACGCAAACCCTAAAATCAGCAACTCATGTCACAAAATGTCAGAACGTAAAACAATGAAGATTTCTTACCTTGAAAGGTAAAAAAAACATCAATGATTTATCATTTCCGCTTATTTAAATAGGGATTTTTTTAAAACTTTTAGCAGTCTGTACGAGATATTAGCTTTGAAATGATGTATCACAAGTTGTATGTTTCCATTAAAAAAAAAGATCGATGTCGTCATATCTTTGACAAATGTCTATAAAGGAACAAACGAATAACTATATTAATTTTATTCCGGACTTCTGGGCAGCCCTGTATAAGAGCAAGATCCGACTCGACTTACATGGAGATAATAGAATAATAGTATTGATTGAAGAACCAGATATAGCTATGGAAGTATAGAAGTAGATAAAACCAAACTAATAAAAAATGAGAAGAGCCTAAATATTGTAAACTTCAATTTTTGTTTACCTGGTCTAACTTCTCTTACAATACCCTCTTACTTAAAACTTGAAACTGATATATATAAATATTTTTCTTTTAAATTGAAATAGAGATGCTCATTCTTTTGTATTATAAAATAGATTAAAAAGAGCTTTTGTTGTCCCAACTCCCATTTATAAAGTGACGCCTAGACAACAAACGAGAAAAAGAACGTCTAAATTTTTGCTTTTTCAGCGCTAAAATGTTTATAAATGCAAAAAACAGGACCAAGGATGATAAATTGGGGCTTGTCTCTTAGGCTTGCAGCGTTTACGAGCAAAATCGTTCATCAGTGTCAAAGAGATTTCTTTGTATAATGTTATATAATGGAGTGTTCAAGCAGATGGATTTATTGTATTTAAATACATTATTTTGTAGTTTTGATATAATAAATCAGTGGAAATTATCCAAAATAAGATCTATCAGGGGGTGGAGACTTAGCCCTACTCTAAGCCCTTCTAGAGGGTATAAATTAGTGTGAAATTAATCTTTATTTAATATGATCTACTTAATTGAATTTTGGAAGGAGACATGTAAAATATAATAAATCCACAAAAATATTGTCAATGCAATTTATTATCGCTGAATTCGTTAAAGAAAGATTTACAGATTATAGATATATTAAAACGTGGCCCGGTGTTCGCAGCATTTGAAAAGACAAACGGCCTGAATGTAAAATATTATACGCACGATTTGCCCTTAATGTCTTCTTTGTGTAGATAAAGAACTGAAAGGAACTGAATAAATTTCTTAACTTTAGTATAAATTCCTTCCGATTTGTCGTTTTTATATTTTGTTAGTATACTTTGTTCCTTTAAAACTTTAAACATTGGCACTTCAACCATATCATAGGAGATCGTAGATGTTGGTTCACCCCAGATCGCCCGGTGAAATACCATCGCATCGGCTTTGGTGGCGTAAAGTTGCCGAATCCCGAAGATATATTTAGTGTGATTAATATATCCAGAATTAAGCAGAGTTCCGCCTCACGCCTTGCAGAAAGCACACGGACTTCTTGCGGCATTTTGCGCGGTTTAAGTGGATTTTATGGTATTCCAGCCATGAGATGGGTTGGAGAATTCGCAGTATTGTATCCCGAAGGTATATCTAATGTGATTATTACACTCCCCAACTCTAGTTCTGTTTATCTGTTGTAAAAGGCAATCTCCAGTTCGTAGATACGATAAATTTTCGAAGTTTTAAGAATACAGTAGTTTATTCCGATATTATTGTTTGTTTAGTGATGTAAAAATGTATAGCTGTTTTAATGCAGTAAGTAGTTACGATACTAAGTTGTAAAAGTAAGAAGCATTTGCTGGTACGCAAAACGGATGTGAAGATAAGTAAATGAAATAGGAAACAGGAGTGTTGGGGCGTAAGTGAATTATTATTAGAATTTCACGTCAAAGAAAATCTTTCTTAAAAAACAAACATTTATTTCTGAATTTAACAAACTAAATTAAATATCGGTCGGCGCCCGTCCCTCGCAACGTCTTCTCACTTGCTACCCTTAACTCTCGTCTTCGTCTTGTTGGCGGGTCGCTGCCGATGGTCGCGGTACGATCATTTCGCGAACTTGTCCGAGTTACACTTTATGCCTGAATGGGTAGTGACGGCACATAAATTAAAAGTACTAAACATACCGCCCCCTTTGAAGGGCATAAGTCCTTCAAGATTAAAAAAAAGTATATCCTTTGAAGTAACTGCACTATTAGTCTTGCCCGGGTAACACACACAATTTCACCACTGGACGTTTAAAAACTCCTGAAGAAGTTTGAAGTGTTACAGTCCTTACAATCCCATCAGTTCCTGGATGCACATGAGTAATTCTTCCTAGACACCATTTTAACGGAGGTAAACCATCTTCCTTCACGATAACTAGGACACCAGGTTTCAGCAAATTTTGACGAGTAGAGTCTTGTTTCCATTTAGCTCGTTCCTGAAGATTTGATACGTATTCCTTTGACCACCTTGCCCAGAATGACTGCATCATTTGTTGTATAAGTTGGTACCTCGACAAGAGACTTTGTTTGATGTCTTGAAGGCGTCCATCAGGGATAGCGGTCATTGTCTCACCAATTAAAAAGTGCGAAGGAGTAAGGGATGTAGGATCAGAAGGATCGTGCGATAAAGGATACAAGGGTCTGGAATTAAGACATGCTTCCACCTGTGATAATAGAGTTGAATATTCTTCGTAAGTGAGATGCGTGTCGGCAATTACTCGCTTTAGGTGGTATTTTACCGATTTAACTCCTGCTTCCCAGATACCTCCAAAGTGTGGTGATCTGGGAGGAATAAATTTCCACTCAATACCCTCAGTACAAAGACTATTTGAAATAGAATCTTCGCTGTTTCTAAAAAATTGTGCAAGCTCCCTATTAGCGCCAACAAATGTGGAAGCATTATCGGAATAAATTATTTTAGACTTTCCACGTCTAGCAAAGAAACGCCGCAAAGCTGCAAGGAAACATTCAGTGGTCAGATTACTGACGACTTCTAAGTGTATAGCCTTTGTCGAAAAGCATATAAAGAGAGCAACGTAAACCTTAATTGTTTTGTAATTTCTGGTAGTTCTATCTTTCATATTTAAAGGTCCGGCGTAATCCAAACCTGTAACTAAAAAAGGTCTGTTAGGAGCAAGTCGAGTTTCCGGTAGATTACCCATTTGGTAGGATTCCGACTTGGCATTAAATTTAAAACATCGAACACAATTGCGTACTATATGTCGTACTAGATCACGTCCAGACAAAGGCCAGAAACGTTCTCTAATTGATGCGAGGAGAGCTTGAGGTCCTGCATGCAATAATCTTAAATGTTCGTGTCGAGCAATAATTGTGGTGAAATGATGACTATTAGGTAATATGGCAGGGTGTTTTTTGACATAAGAAAAAGTAGAATTTTGTATTCGTCCACCCACGCGAATTACATCAGCATCATCCAAAAATGGATTGAAACTTAATAATTTACTTTTTCTGTCAACAGTCCCGTGTTTTTTGAGATTATGATAATCCGTAGCAAATCTTTGTTGTTGTATAACACGAGTCAGACATGTAAGTGCATCATTTAAGTCGTTAGGTGATAAACATTGAAGCTTTTTGGAATGCTTATGGATGGATGTATTATTTTTAAACCTGAGAACGTAGGCAAAAATACGCTGAAGTTTTAAAAATGATGAGTGTTTGTTAATTATAGAATTTAGGTGGTTAATCCAATCATTAGGTTTAGATAATAAAACTGTTCGAAACTCAGGAATGTCAGTCACTTGTTCTCGAGGAACAACTTTGGGCCACTGATCTTCAGGGTCTAATAGCCAAGATGGGCCGTGAAACCACATATTTAAATTGAGTAAATTAGAAGGAGTAACACCCCGTGAGAGAAGATCAGCAGGGTTTCCAGAGGTGTTCACGTATTTCCAGGAGATCGAAGAAGATAATGATTGTATCTGTGCTACACGATTTGCAGCAAAAGTTTTCAACAAACTGGGTGATGTATTTATCCAAGCTATTACAATAGTGGAATCACACCAATAATGTATAGAATTGAAATTAATCTGAAGTGATTGTCTGGTTTTCTCTACAAGTTCTGCAAGAAGTAGAGCACCACAAAGCTCAAGGCGAGGTATTGTAATTTGTTTGATTGGAGCAACCCTTGTTTTCGCAATCAAAAGATTGCAATGGTATTTTCCAACACTGTCAAGAGATCGAATGAACACGCAAGCACCATAATCAACACTTGAAGCATCTGAAAATCCGTGTAATTCAATTAACCTTGGATTTTGACATATTACATGTCTGGGTATTTTAGGATTGTTGAGTTTTGGAAGTTGAGTGAAATATGCACTCCATGTTGTGTGTAAGTCCAAGGGAATGGATTCATCCCATGAAAGTTTTAGCTTCCATAACTCTTGTAATATTATTTTTGCAGTAATAGTTACGCAGGAAAGTAGACCTAAAGGATCAAAAATACGGGCGACAGATGAAAGAATGGTTCTCTTCGTCACTCGTTTATTCTGTAATTGTAAAGTAATGTCATATTGAAGAGTATCAATGTTTGGATTCCAAATGAGTCCTAGTGTTCTACTAGTTTGATCTTCAGCTATAAGAAGCAATTCAGTAGAATTGGTAGTAGGAATAACCGAACGTATGTTAGATCGCCATTTTCTTAATGAAAAGCCATGTTTACAAAGAAGAATAGAAACTTCATCTTTGATTTGTTGTATTTCGTCAACAGTAGAAGCTCCGGTCAACAAATCGTCGACATAAAAGTCATGTAAAATTATCTGAGAAGCCAGAGGATATTCGTCAGCGTGTAAATGAGCAATCTCATGTAATGAGCGAATAGCAAGGAAAGGAGCTGAACTAGTACCGTAAGTAACAGTGTTTAATTGAAACACAGAAATAGGCTCATCAGGATTTGTTCGCCAGAGAATTTTCTGAAGATGTCGTTCGTCATTTTTTATTAGTACCTGCCGGTACATCTTAGCAATATCTGCACTAAGAGCAAATGTATGTTGTCGAAATCGTAATACAATGGATACAAGATCGTCTTGTATCGTAGGACCAACCATTAACAGGTCGTTCAAGGATATATCGGAAGTAGATTTCGCTGAACCATCGAAAACTACACGCAGTTTGGTTGTAGAACTACTGTCCTTGAGAACAGCGTGATGAGGAAGGAAAAATTCCGAATTATCCGTAGGATTAGTACATAAGGACATGTGGTTAAGTGAAATATACTCGTCAATAAATTCAGTGTATTGATTTTTCAGATCATCATTGCGTTTTAATTTATTTTCAAGGGAAGTAAATCGCTTTGTGGCGGCCATACGAGAATCTCCAAGTTTAGAAACTGAATCTTTAAGCGGGAGGGATACAATGAAACGTCCGGTTTCATCAGTAGTAGTAGTCTCTTTGTAATATCTTTCACACGCTTTTTCTTCGTCAGAGAAATGTCTTACTTTTGGCAACTCCTCGATTTCCCAAAACTTTCGTAATTGTGAATCTAAATTGGCATTGATGCTAAGATGGCATTGAGTAGTTGAATATAAGACAGAATTAGGCAAAGAAATAGGACCTGATATTATGTATCCCAATTTAGTTTTTTGAAGAATTGGTTTATTAGATCCAAGTTTGATTTGACCAACACAAAGTAGATCCCAAAAAGTGTCTGCACCTATGAGTAGTTCAATGGGCGATGAGTTATTAAATTTAGGATCAGCTAGAATAATGTTAGTAGGGACATTTAAAAAAGTATAATCAAAACTAGTAGAGGGTATGTTTCCAGTAATAACTGGTAACACTAGGCAAGACAAAATTTTCGTGTAATTATTAGTATTAGATTTAATTTGTAAAGAAGTGCTATGTAAAACTTGTGAATTTACGTGATTGATACCAGAAATGGAAAAATTAACCTTCTTCTTGAGTAAGCCAAGTTTGTGACATAGAGCTTCAGTGATAAAATTGCTTTGTGATCCATTGTCTAATAAAGCACGAACAAAATGAACAACATTATTATTGTCCATAATCTGGACCATAGCAGTCGAAAGTAATATTTGTGAAGGATTGTTATTGCAAGAATTATTTACCGTTAACGATAACGGATTATTTAAAATGGGTTGATCAGTACTATTGGCCTGATTTTGTGTAGGAGGGTTTTTGTTATCGAATGTTTGTTGAGTAGTATTAGTTTTAAAGTGTAAAAGTGTATGATGAATACTACCGCACTTTCGACAACCTGAAGATTTACAATTTTTTGTCGGATGATTATTGCATAAACAATTTACACAAAGGCGTAATCGTTTGATTTGACTAAGTCTGGCAAAAGGTTCAAGTTTTAACAGATCAGGACAGGAATAAATCATATGTTTCTGTTTACATAAATAACATGTAACTGAACTGTTATCATGTGTCAGTGTTAAAGCTTTAAAAGGCTTACGCGGCACATGATGTGTCGTCTTTTTCTCGTGATGAGTAGCGTCAAGCGTCTCGAGAACATGACATTTATTTTTCAAAAATTTAAACAAATCTGCCAAAGTTGGCAAGGCGCTAGTAATATTTTTCTGTTCCCATTCGCGATGGGTTGAATTATCTAGTTTCGTCATCACTAGATGTATGATAAGTGGGTCCCATTGATCTGTTTGGAGATTTAAAGCCTCAAGTGATCGTAAATGATGTTGTAAACTGTCAAGCAAATGTCTTAGTTCTTGATGTGAATCTTTATGCACCGCTGGTAAAGAAAAAAGCGCGTTAATGTGGCTATTAACCAAAATGTTTTTGTTTTCAAATCTTTCTTGAAGTAGTAACCAGGCCGTTTCATAAGTCACATCAGAAACCTCAAGAGAAGCAATGGTATCAGCTGCAGCACCCTTTAATGATAACCGCAAGTAATGAAACTTCTGAATGTTGCTTAACTGTAAGTTATTCTGAATAATCGATTTAAAAGAATCTCGAAAAAAAAGCCACTTATCATAAGCACCATCATAAGTAGGAAGATTTATGGGTGGTAATTGTATGTTAGTGGAAATCTGTGCAGGTGTTGCTACAGTTCCATGGGAAGATAGAGACAGTCGATCAGGATCCACCACTGAATGTTTCAAAATAAACTTTCTTGCTGCACTGGTTACTTCGAAGAATTTGTCAGTAGCATGTATAGTGTCGGCGTTTGTTTCAAGATTGTCATCGTCAGTCTCAATTCTAAATTGTGCGTCATTAAAATCATCCAGTAGAGCTTCAGCGTTTGTTAACCGCGACTGAAGCTCTTCAAGGTTAACCTCGTCAATAGGTGTGTCTTTTGTGTTTTTAAACCAATTGGCAAACCTTGTAAGCGCACCTTTAGTAATTCGTCTTCTAATTTTAGCTTCGTCAGCCATTAGTAGAAAGTTAGAAAAAAAAAACAAATAAATAATTTGTGAGTTACTAAAAGTGTAAATATGTAAATCAAAAATGTTAATCTAGTAAACAAGTATCACCTGGAGTAATTTAATTTGTAAAAAAAACATAATGCACAACGTAATTACCTTGCACAACCTTTCAAAAATCACTTTACTTACCTATGTGCAATGTTCAAAAAAAAAATATAATAATAAATTTACCATAGGTGTTATATAGCACAAGTAATTTACTATAAAAAATAATAAAGTATTGTGGTGGAAATACTCCAAGGAAGTTTAAATATGTAACACTAAGTACCAACAATGACTAAACACTGAATTCAATATATGAAACAGAGTATATCAATAAAAGAGTTAAAGTGTGTAACGAGTAAAAAGGTTACGTAACATAGCACAAAATGTGTATGTAATAACGTATAAATATGACTGAACACTGTAAAAGTTTTCAAATCAATTCAAAATACCATGTAAAAATGTTAATAAAATAATGTCCAAAGCATGTCAGTCAGTTCTAAACTAAATTTTAAAAATATACGCAATAATTTACGTGTGATAGCCTAAACACTATAGGCAGAAAATATATAAAAATGTGACTGAACGCTTAAAACATGTAGAAAATAGCATTTAGTGAAAATACTATGTGAAATAGCCTATACGTATGACGAATCATTGTATAGCAACACAACATTAAAAAATGTGTAAGAAACGTATACCAACTACTAAAACAAATGGAGTATGTCGGACAAGGATAGATAGACGTTACAAAGGTAAAAAGGACTAAAAAGGAACGCACTGACCTGAGATCTCGTCGTCGATGAATCATCAAAAGTCTGCCATCGTTGTTGAAAATCTCGTTCAAAACTCAAAACTGCACTTTCCGTAGGATATGGCGGTTTAAATCCGCTTGCGAAGGACCAATATGTTGGGGCGTAAGTGAATTATTATTAGAATTTCACGTCAAAGAAAATCTTTCTTAAAAAACAAACATTTATTTCTGAATTTAACAAACTAAATTAAATATCGGTCGGCGCCCGTCCCTCGCAACGTCTTCTCACTTGCTACCCTTAACTCTCGTCTTCGTCTTGTTGGCGGGTCGCTGCCGATGGTCGCGGTACGATCATTTCGCGAACTTGTCCGAGTTACACTTTATGCCTGAATGGGTAGTGACGGCACATAAATTAAAAGTACTAAACAAGGAGTAAATAGATATATTTTGTGTGAGAAAAAGACTTTTATTTCAATTGACATATTTTGAACCACGCAACCTATGGAAAATACAGTAAACAATTTATGTTTGGCGCAAGTAAATAAAGGCGGCGTCAACATATGGTCCTTTGAGAGCCGGATGTCAGTTTGAAAAATTGAGAGGCTCCACAAAAATATAAAAAGTTGAATGTTCCTGCAGTGAAGTATAAACGTTCCAGTTTATAAAAGTTCCAGTGTATATACCGAGGTATATACGTTCCAGTTGAAAGTACAAGATTATAGACGTTCCAGTGAGCAAACGTTTTAGTTTATAGACGTTCCAGAGTGATCCAGACTTTCCTGTGCGTGTTTAGTGTCGTGAAATTTCCTGACAGGGAAATACCTAAGTGCGCGAGTGTATGGACAGCGTTCCAGACTGAACAGCAGAGTTAAACTCGTTCCCTCCGATCAGATCTCCGGGTCATGGCGCCTCATCAAGCGAAGATACTCCAACTTCCACCAATTCCCACAGCCAGGCAGGTCCTTTCAGTCATATTGAAAATGGCGGGACACTGGAGTTGGTAAAATACCCAAAATTACCAAGTTCCAAATTGGCTTTTGCAATAGAAGAGGACTAAATTCAAACATAACGAGTATATTCTCCAAAGATTCAAGCAAGAGTAACGTTTTTTTTGTTTTGCTTTTTATGATAAGGCACAGCACTGCAGGATTAATCTTTGCGAGCGGTGCGTGTGCGCAGGAAATTATTCACGTTGATACATTGGTCTTAAATCTTTGGAGATTATATTTGTTGGAGAACACGGCCTCCAGAGTGATGACGTTCTCCAGATGAAAGAATTTTTAAACAGGGTCGTTCGAGGGACACTAAGCTGAACCACGTACAGGTGGGCTGCAGTGGCTCGTCGTGTATTTCTACCGCTCTGGGTGAAATCAAGCGTGTAACCTCAGTTAATCACTTGCCATGAAAACACTTGTAAAATGGAGTTCAAAAGTACAAAGAAAAACAAATCATTTATCATGATTTTAATGTGATGCCAATTTTGGCTAAAATTCTGGCCTGCGCTAATTTTGTGTGTTTTGTTTTTATTCATTATAATTTAAATGTTTATGGAAATTAGACTTGATTTGGTTAAAATAAACAGCGCACCCCATAAGTAATGGATTCAACGATAAGTAGTAATAGAGATATTTGCAAACAAGTCCTATAAACAGTGGCCCGAAAGGTACTAACTATGCAAATTAGAGATGTTTGTAATTTTAGTAATAATTGCTAATTTGATCTGAAAAAAATTATTACATAAACTATAAGCGCTTGCTGATAGAACACTGTCACAGAATAATGTTACTAACATCTAAAATGCCCTTTTCTAACTTTAGTCTTTTGCAAAATTTAGGTATGATTTTCACTCTATTTTAGCATTTTCAAAAAATACGAGGTATTATTTGGAGGAACATGATAGAAAAAAATACCATAAAGTACATGTGCTCGCTATTCAGAAAATTTAAAGTTGCCTATTGATTTAGGTAAACTAACATTTATTGAATTGTCCCAATTAGTTTGTTTTATTTGATGAGAGGTATATATACAAAGTTTTTCACTTAAAACTCCGCACGTCAATATCTCGAAAACGAATATGAATATTTAATTTCTGTAAAAAGTAGTCAATGTATGATATTTTTCAAAGCTTAAAAAATTCGACGACTACTAAGAGCTAAGCGTCGCGACGCGTCGAAACTATAAATCGATTGCATTGACTTTGAAATTACGCGCATGCGAAAGTATATGTTATTTATAAACTTTTTTGTTATTTACTCGAACTTATTTATTTTACTCATTTCCGAGTTATACCGGTTTATAGTAAACATTTCTTGATTGACAAAAAATGCAATTACGGATGATTTTTACAAGAATGCCATGAATATTAGTTACTATGGCAACCATTGTTATCGCAATAGTTTTAAGTGCAATTACAAAAGTAATAAACAAAAATTATTATTGGCAATTAACTAGATGATAAAACAAATTAAAAATGTTGTTCAAAATTATGTCCATCTGCTCAAATGTAAAATATTACAACACACTATTAAAAACTTTCAACAGATGAGCTTGGTTCACTTGTAGGAGCCTCCTTCTTGTAATAGCGGCACACGCCGCACTAATATTGTTAATAAGATCAGCCATATCTTCGATAGGTTCTTCATAGACAACGTCCTTTAGGTGACCCCAAAGAAAATAATCTGGTGGTGTAAGGTCCGGGAACCTCGCCGGCCACCTTATCGGTCCATTAGTACAAAACCATCTATTGGGGTATTCTCTGTCTAAATACCTCGTTACAATTACGGCATTATGTGCAGGCGCTCCATCCTGCTGTAGCCACATATTCATTCTAGTCTCAAAGGGCACTTCTTCTAACAGTTCCGGAAGTGTAGTTTAAAGAAATCTTAAATAGCGATCTGCATTTAAAGTGCCTTCGTATAAGTGAGGTAAAATAAGGAATCCGTTTATTATGCCGCACCAAACATTGATGCCAAAAATTCGGTGATTACCTCTTTCTGTAATCCAACGAGGATGGTTTTCGGACCAAAAACGAGAGTTGTGTCTGTTCACGATTCCATTATTATGGAATCGACTTTCGTCGCTCCATAGAATGTTCAAGAGAAAATTTGCATCTTGGCTATACAAATCGGCAAATCTTGCTAAAAAATCCATTCTTCTAGCGGGATCACCTAGTTCTAATTTATGCACTAGTTTAGTTTTGTAAGGGCGAAAAGAGTTTCTATTTAGAATTCTCAACGATGAACTTATGGAAACACCGGTATTTTCTTTTATTTTTGATAGGGATATCTTGAAGTTATTATCAACCTGCTAAATTACAGCAGCAGTCTTTTCATCATTTGTAGTCGTCTTTTCTTTATTTCTCTTAGGTTTTACGAAACTGCTATATTCTCTTAAGTTTTTACATAAACTTGGAAAGGTTTTTGCATCGGGGACTCTTCTACGCGGATAACGCTGTGCGTAAACTCTTTTTGCTTCTCTACATTTGGGCCTGCATTCTCCAAACACCAGTAACATGTCTATTTTTTCCTCGTTGCTAAATTGAACTATTTTCATATAATTATTGTTAGTTTTGTTTAAACCGAACAAGTTTGAATATTTCTTGTGACAAAATGTGACAATATATCTTTGACGCAGCAATGACAACATCTGTCGCTTGTAATTGCACTTAAAACAATTGCGATAAAAATGGTTGCCATAGTATATAGCATGTGTTTCTTATTATGTTTATTTAAAGTAAAATCAACAAAAACTGTGCTTTTACCAAATATATGCATTGTTTCTTCTTTAGTTAATTTAAGGTGATTTATTTGGCTTGATGATGTCAGCAATGGCGAAACATGTAGCCTCAACTTCTTAATTTGTAAACAAAACTATGTTTGAGACCATGACTTGAAGCTGTTTTCTTTATTAAATTAAAGGAGTTGAGATTATGGACGGTTTCTTTTAATTCATTGTATTCTGATGGTCAAAATGAAGACAACTGTTTTGTCTGCCCCCTCGCCCTCAGAACCTGGTTATATTCTTAGCCAATATTCAAACTGAATATACGATGAACTCAGCAAAATATAATTTCAATGTTTAACGTACAGTGATTATACTTTTAATACATAATTGTCAAGATTCGTTTGGACCATTTTGCCTCTCCCTAATGACGTGAAAAAAGCTCTTTAGCGAACAAATAGCTCTTAAGAAATAACGGGTAAATACCCTATAGATGATCCATATCCATTTTTAAACATTCCAGAGACTTTTAAAATTAAAATCTCCCTTGGTCCAATTGATTTGATGAATGGCCCCCTCAAATCTCATAAATCAGAGGAATAACTTAATAAATCAAAAGTTTTTTTAAGCGTATGATTTTTAAATGGATTGAAGCATGGGAATTAAGACGGAGAACGTTCTATACAAATTTAATGGCCGGACAAGCTTAATGCGAAAGAGCGAAAACGTATAAAAATTTAAATTGGATCGAGGGAAAAATATTATTTATTTTTTTGTCTCAATGCGACAGAAGCGGGTTAAAAAATGTTTAAATATTTGTATCGACTTAGCGACTGAAAGTTAATAATGGGAATATTTCTAATACATTTGTGCATAGCATGGGCGGGGGCGAAGGGGGTTATTATAAAATATACATGTATAGGACATAGATTTACTAATCGATACTCGAAGGAGATTTTAGAGGAACTGCGTTGTAGACAATTTGGACATTAATGGCATGATTTTTGTCCTGATACTTCACAAACTATTTGTGAGACAGATCCGGTTATCACTTTGAATCTTGTAATTGTTGCTTGTGATTTTTAGATCTGTTTTTAAAATATTAGAAGTGGATAGAATATCCCAAATATTATTTGTTTTTGTTCTACGTAAATTTTTAATCACATTTTATGTATTATGTTTTATACCTAAGTCTAACTGTTTTTGAGATGTTGAATTGATAATATTTTGAGAAATATTAATTTTCGAAACAGGAAACCTTATGCAAAACTGTCCTTATTTTTAATGCTGAATAAGATACATTATAAAAATAGGTATAGTTGTTCCAAGCCCAATTTGATTGCATAAAAATTCCTGACCATAGGCGTCGCTTCTACCAAATAATTAAAATACGGGTTGTTGTAAATTTTTAATATGATTATAATATATTATATATTACAGCTCGATCATTATAGTTTATATCGAAAAAAGTTTGCACCCGTGACTTTGCCTGCAGAGAATATTTTTAAAAAGGTCTTTCGGTAAAATAAAATGCTCATTTTGCCGAAAACAATTTACAAAAATTGTCTTTGTCCAGCAAGGAACGCAAGGAGGTATGAGTTTTCCTTGCCAAGAAAGGATAGGGAAGATGCTATGCTAGTTGAAATATACAGTTAGTAGTTAGAATTCACTAAATATTTTTTAACAACAAATTGATCACACCAGCAGAATCACAGTAAGCATTCTCAAGAATAACGAGCTTTTAAAATACGTGTTAAACGAACATAAATAATTTAAAATTCATAAAAAATTTAATGACTGGGATAGTCAGAACTTTCAGAAGTAGAGTCGTATCCATTTTTTGTTTTTATAACATGAGCTATGCAATTTTTCCATACATCGCTACTCATTTCGTCATTACCTGCCGAATATTATCAGGGCCAACTGCGCTTAAAGTTGGTGATTGATTTTGAGTGATATTCTTTGCTGACAAGAGCAACACATTAGGTAGAAAGCCAGTTTTACTTCCGGCATGAAGAATAATAACGCGTTTTCCTCTCGAACACGGTGTATCGAAAGTACAATTTGTACTGTCTGCCAACCATACTTAACAACATCATGAGTCAAACCAAGTTTCGTCTAAATAAATTATTTTCCGAATTCCGGACTTGTTTTGATTGCGATGGCCGACTCTGGCCCCGACTCATTAAATTCCAGCGAAAATTTACCTAGACCTTCAAGTAAAACTTACTTGTCTAAAATCACACAGTTATAGCATAAAATGAAATATGTAAATTACAGTAAATCGTTTCAACCAGTCACGCCGCTGTCTGATTCCCAATACCGCATACGTCAAACATCAACTGATTTCAATTGATCACTCAATTGGCAGAATCTTAAACTATTTGCTGTTCTTGTCTACAGTATATAAATTTGTATTTATATGCTGCTCTATTAATTTACCCACTCGAAAGAAATAGTTCGCACTTTAAATTGCCGGTGGGCCTCGATGGTCTATCGCCAGGGTGTTGTCAGTTCTTCAAAGTTTTCGTAAGTGTAGGAGGAACATAAGTGATAGTTAATTGTTAATTTTTTTTTTGTTTAACAACAGTGAAATTCCTTTTTAGTTTGATTTAAGTTAAATTTGTATAAATAATATTTCTCAAGTACTAAAATAATTATTATAATATTCATGAATGGCTTGTTCCTTCTTTCTTTGACATTGAAAGAGTTTGAAAAAAAGATCTGACAGCCCCGATTATGATGCCGGTCCCTTTGAAACTCTGTCGAAGCTTTTTTATGTCTTTAGACTGACTTTGAAAAAAGTATAGTTTCCATTTACTTTTCCAGTTTTTTCAATTTCGTTCTTATTTCTTGTTTTTGAACACCTCGCATTAATAAATATTAAGAAATTATAGGGTATATAGATGCGTCCTTTATGGCTACTAATCATAAAAATGTTATTATTAAGTTTCCATTTTGATAATAAAGTACCCTCATTGTCTACACTAATAGAGTAAATAATATAAAGGTGAAATTAAGGTTATTAAATGGGATGCTAATTTTGTGACACAGTAAAATGGCTGTTTAGTGTGAACACCTGTTAAATTGGCTGTTTTGTTATCAAATCTGGTAAGAAATGCACAATATCTAATTAACTAACGAAACGTAAAAAAGTTTTTAATTTGGTTTTGTGAGATTTATAATGATAGAGCAAGGATATTGTTTGTGCTTTCAAAAATGTACGGTTTGTTAACTCTTAAATAAAATAGAATAATGGAGGTGGCTGTAACTGGCAGTTGCTTGTAATAGGATTTAATAGGCCACGAATTGTCTGTGAAACCAATTAAGGCCAGTAGCTAAATTATTAAAAAATATGTTTATATTCCCCATGAAAGAATGCTAAACCATCTACAAGCAAAGAGAATAATTTAATAAAAACCATAAAATCACCACAGAACCTTGTTACAATAGATATTTACGTTATAAGTCCGGTAAATCAACTTTTACAGTATGAGTGAAATGTTTTGAGACGAGGCGACGATGGAGCCGAGTCTGGAATTTTGAAACGAATACTGTAAAGGATTTGCCGGACGAATGACGTACAATATTTTATTTCATACTGTTCTGTTGAAAATTATAATTATGTTTTGAAATTATAATGAAGTTTTATTCTGCGTCGTATATTTGAAAGTGCTTATATTTACTGGTGGAAACATTGTGTGTTTGACATTGATTAAACTAAAACTTACAAATGTCAGTCCGGTAAACAAATTTTACAGGACTAGTCCGGTAAAAAAATTTTACCGGACTTATGCTGTAAAACCTTATTTTCTAGATTAAATTCAAATATGTAAAGGTGTGTTTTACAATACAGTATGAAATAAAATGATTTTAAAAATATCATTCCTTGGCCAAAGGTAAAAGGAGAAAAGATGACAGACCTAAAAGCATCTTGACGGCCGATAAAAGATTAGAGTCTTAAAAAAAAATGACCCAGGAAATGGAAGAACAGAAACAAAAAAGAAGGGAAGAAAGAGAATCAAAAAAGAAAGCCAAAACTAAAAAACAGGAAAAAGTAAAAAGGAGGTACACTAATACAATTTCTAGTTCAGACGAGGAAGAATGGAAAGACAGTAGAAGTAGTATGGAAGATATAGACATAACTACAGAAGGGTCAATTGAAATGTTGGCTAAGGAAGATTTAACGCTTGGAAATTACTTGTGCAGTTTAAAAATAACGGTAAAAGTAACTCTGTGACATATAAATATGTGTGTAATATTACAAAAATCATATAGACTAAAGAAAATAAAGTTACATCTATGAAAAATTCTAACAAAGATAAAGTTGTATTTGTATTTGTTAGTGACGTATTGGGTAAACTACCCAAGTCTGAATTTAAAATGTAGGGAAGATTTAGCTTGTGTTTTCTCTAGGCAAATAGATGTTTTTGAAAAACGATTAACATTTATGTATTATGTTTTAGTAGTAAATTATTTTGTTAATATGGTTTAGTTCTTGTATAAAATAAAAATTTCACTTTTTTTTCCTTATGTAAATCTTTAAAGTTTGACCTATATATGACCATAAGTAACAAAAAATAAAGCCATAAGTAGCAAAACTAACATGACAGCATTTATGTTAGTTTATGTTTACTTTCCAACATGTAAAGGTTTTCTAAAGCATTTTGGGATTTTCAGAGGTTACATTTTGTAGAACAAAATTTTTCTTTCTGTCTTTCCTTCTTTTTGTTATTGGCTCTGCCCTGAGGGCAATTCTATTTAAATAGGTACTTACAAATCAATAATTATATTTAATATTTTTTATGGCAGCTAAACTCTTAAAAGTTCCATAAAGGATACCGCTACCTTACGTAGTTTGCGAAAGTGACACCCATCCTGCAAAGAAACCAACCCAATTTTTTGACATTTTTGACATAAAATTTTGAAATACATACATAAAAAACGGTTAGACCTAGATATTATACACTATTGGACAAAAGTAGAGCAACAAAGTGCTTTTATTTCTTTGAATTTAGAAAATTAATTATATGATTGTCATCCTCAGCTAATTTTAATGAAATATTATCCCCACAATATTAGTAATATTTCACAATAGTTTGGTACACTTTAAACAAAACGAAGGTGGAGAAATATTTATAATTATAAAAATCGACGAAATGAAGTGCGACAAAAGTAATGCAACAAATTGTGTCAACAGTATTATCTTACATATTACGATAAAAAAACATTAAGCACATTTAATAATTACAATAGCTGGAAGTATTATGTTAATAGTTAATAGAATATCCAATATTTTTTATTACTTGCCGGCAACGTCGCGGCATTAAGGCAATCAATTTTTGAACAGTATTTTCGGGAAGGTTTGTCCAAACTTCATTAATTTTATTTACCAATGATTGTTTATTTGGAAATAATTGTGTACGAATTCCACGTTCAACTTCTGCCCATAGATTTTCAATGGGGTTAAGGTCTGGGGATTGTGCCGGCAACTGCAAAACCCGAACGTTATTTTCTTAAAACTACTCTGAAACAATTCGTGAAGAGTGTTTTGGATCGTTATCCTGTTGGAAAATAAAACGCAACGGCATTTCCCACTCTGCATAAGGCAACATTACATCTTGCATTATATCTCCCTAGACAAATCGATCCATGGTGTCATTAACGAAGTTTAGAGGGCCCACCCCATTCCATTGCTATGTTTAACTGTGTGTGTAACTTATTTGGGATTAAAGATTGTGTTGATTGGTCGTTTACATGCTTCATTTCATCAGAACTGAACATTTTATAACGCGTTTCGTAGCTAAGTAAAACTTTTTTTTTTTTGGAAAAAGCTGTTGCCGCCGATAACAGCAGCCTACTTCGATATTTAAGACCCGATAAATTTAAATACGATATCATGCATTTAATATTATAAAATCGAGATTTCTTTCATTTTTCGAAAGTGTTGCTCTACTTTTGTCCGATAGTGTATGTATAAACATATTGCATAAAATGTGATCCTAAAATTAAATAATAGTCCTAATTGAAATAAGCACATTGATATCTATTTCCGGTGCAAGATCTTTGAATATATTTTGGGCGAATGGCCCCATCGACGTTAGCATGCTACCAAATTTTCAAATTATTACTAATTATAGTTTTTCCATAATCGATCGACGAACTTCCTATTAGGACACGCTGTATGCAAGGTGTGAAAGTTTTATTTTTTTACGATTCTCGGCTTTAGCTAGTTCCTTTTAATTCAGTACAAAATGCTTTATCATGTGTATCAAGAAAGATTTTGGGATATATTTTTTTATTTCCTAACGAGGTACTGCTACAACAAATTTTGATCCACTTCATTTACGCTAAGGGCACATTTTGCCGAAGGATGCATCTTTGCTTTGCGTCACATCGCATTAACTGTCATGCTTTTGACCTGAATGTCTTAAGTGTGCTTGTCATGCAACTAAAATAAAAGTGCCTGCAGCCTGCATACTCCAAGTTCCCATAAAATTATCTTAAGAACACTTCTTTTGCACTCAGCACTAATAAGATATTTGGTAGCATGTACAGGATTATTTTAGCGAAGGAGGCGAAAGGAGAATGTTGTAAATATCTTTAGTAGCACCCAATGTTGATCAAACATTAAGATAATGAAATATTAATTATTGGAGCGATATTGTCAAGATAGTCGCAATATTTATAATATATTGTGGTTTTATAAAATCGCAATAAAAAAAATACATACTGTAATATCTTATTACATCTTTCATATTTAAAGTTATTTGCAGCCTTTCAGAAGAATTAGATACAATTTTTTAATGAGAAAATATTTAGCATATTCCAACAAAGCACATCTTTCAGCCATATGTCACACAATTAATAATAATATACAAGGTTATTCGAAATAATCATGCAGAACGGCTAATTTGCTTCAAAACTACCAAAGCCATATAAATTAATTTTGGTATAGCTCGTTAACTTGAAAAATTAAATTCAAATTTAGCAATTGCAACGTTGCCAGATTTTAGGTTTTTTCTGTAAGTCGAGGATTTTTTTTTAAATGTAGCCCTACTCTTTTTTTAATTGAATTCAATTCCTCTCAGACGCAGTTTGGTTTCATAAAAGAATTGGGCATTATTCTCGATAAAGCTTCTGGTATAACGCCAGAGGGTGTTCACTTGTTCACAACAACAAACAAACACAAAACAAACACACTTAATGCCCACCAGAGAGTTCCTGGTGCGTTTGTTTTAGGAGTTTTTAAAAGTATTTACTTAACTATTTAAATATTGGAGAATCATACTCACCATAACCTTTTTTTTTGTCAAATTGGCTCATCCCCCTTTTTAAATGCAAGCCCCGAAGAAACTTTAAACCAATAAAGCGAAACGTTGGTAAGCATTTGTTAGCCCTCTTTTATTGTCTCCCGTTTCAATAATAAATAAATAAAGTAGGTTGCTTTTGAGTTTTAAATTAATATAAATTAGATAGTAAACCTACTCGAATTGCTGATTATGCTCTCTACAGGCAAGTTAAATTACAAAAAGGTAAAAAATTTATTCCTGCAGCATTTAGGAAACCGTTTGACAATAATTTGTAACTAAGTAATTTCTTGTGAAACATGGTAGTATTACGTTATATTTTAAAGAGGGTTAAGTAGAAATAATTTTAACGATAATGGTAATCATAAATCCTCTTATATAAACTTATATGTTTATTTTAAAAAATAATACAAAAAAAATATACGCTAATGAAGTTTATGATGCGATCAATGTACTTATTAGTCGATATAAAAATTACACCGATAAGTCGAAATTTTTGTGAGATTCTGGATAGCTTTCCCCACGATCGAAGAAAATTTTAAATAGAAAACTTGCTGGCGTTTGGCTTTTCGTTACCAGATGTCCCTCTGTGTTTTAAAAATACGCGTTGGAAGCTTTGCAATGTAATATGTAATTGCATTGGAGTTTTAGAGGTTGTTTAATGAAAGTATGAGCAAATTGTAGTAGTGAGTGTAAGGACCGACCGATATGGATTTTTGGGTATTCACGATATATCGGCCGATACCGCTATTTTACTACTGATATTGCGGATAATAATATCGTATCGATATTGGCAATAATTAGATATTGTTTAACCTTAAATAATATACAAGGCAGTAATTCAGGTTAGTTCAGGTTATCACGGATTTTGTAGATCCACTGAGAAAGTTCTGAATCTTTTTTGCATTGTATTTTATCAGATGACAGTGGCGTAGTAAGGGTCGATGGGGCCTAGATTCAAAATATTTCGTGGGGCCCCTTTTTAATTGATATTTCTTGCATTCCAAAAACAGGAAACATAAGTAAAAAACGCATTTTTGGATTAAAACTAATGATTAATATCCAAATTATTTTATCTTGACGGCATTCCAATTTCGTACTTCTCAAGCCCTTTGAAGGCCTTTAATCCAGGGTTGGCCCCTAGCCCTATCCTATCCCCCTACACTGATAAAAGGCAGCACTTGCCACAAGAGAGTAAATTATCTTGAATTTAAATTACTTAATCTGAAGGTAATAATCTAATTTAGACTAAAAGTGCTCTTAATATAGTCCTTGCAAAACAATTTCCGTTTGCAAGTCATACCCTTTGAATAACGTCAGTTATCGGCAGTGTTGCCAGCTTGTAACCAAAATAACCGAGTGAGGAAATTATACTGTTTTTTTTTTCATAATAACAAGATGAATGTACAAAAATATACACAAATCTATTTACTTTATTTTTAAAATCTTCTAGGATGACGATATATACCTAAATTGTTTGGAAATAGTCATGTAATTTTATTGTTACTTTTTTTAAACATGCTTTGCCTATTAATCTATTTCATTATTCCGTATTCCTATAAAAGCAAACCGCGTAAGGAACAGAGATATGTATGTGCACTTTTGTTGTTCTTAAAAGAACAGTTTCCCAATGCTATTTATAAAAAGATCTGAAGCTTTTGTTAAAAAATAGACGCACAACAACACGATACCACAAAACAGTAATATAGCTTTCCCCACGATCGAAGAAAATTTTAAATAGAAAACTTGCTGGC
This sequence comes from Polydrusus tereticollis, assembly GCA_963920685.1. Lineage (NCBI taxonomy): Eukaryota > Metazoa > Arthropoda > Insecta > Coleoptera > Curculionidae > Polydrusus > Polydrusus tereticollis. Next base: position 144,932,578 of record OY987328.1, read on the forward strand.
GTTTGGCTTTTCGTTACCAGATGTCCCTCTGTGTTTTAAAAATACGCGTTGGAAGCTTTGCAATGTAATATGTAATTGCATTGGAGTTTTAGAGGTTGTTTAATGAAAGTATGAGCAAATTGTAGTAGTGAGTGTAAGGACCGACCGATATGGATTTTTGGGTATTCACGATATATCGGCCGATACCGCTATTTTACTACTGATATTGCGGATAATAATATCGTATCGATATTGGCAATAATTAGATATTGTTTAACCTTAAATAATATACAAGGCAGTAATTCAGGTTAGTTCAGGTTATCACGGATTTTGTAGATCCACTGAGAAAGTTCTGAATCTTTTTTGCATTGTATTTTATCAGATGACAGTGGCGTAGTAAGGGTCGATGGGGCCTAGATTCAAAATATTTCGTGGGGCCCCTTTTTAATTGATATTTCTTGCATTCCAAAAACAGGAAACATAAGTAAAAAACGCATTTTTGGATTAAAACTAATGATTAATATCCAAATTATTTTATCTTGACGGCATTCCAATTTCGTACTTCTCAAGCCCTTTGAAGGCCTTTAATCCAGGGTTGGCCCCTAGCCCTATCCTATCCCCCTACACTGATAAAAGGCAGCACTTGCCACAAGAGAGTAAATTATCTTGAATTTAAATTACTTAATCTGAAGGTAATAATCTAATTTAGACTAAAAGTGCTCTTAATATAGTCCTTGCAAAACAATTTCCGTTTGCAAGTCATACCCTTTGAATAACGTCAGTTATCGGCAGTGTTGCCAGCTTGTAACCAAAATAACCGAGTGAGGAAATTATACTGTTTTTTTTTTTCATAATAACAAGATGAATGTACAAAAATATACACAAATCTATTTACTTTATTTTTAAAATCTTCTAGGATGACGATATATACCTAAATTGTTTGGAAATAGTCATGTAATTTTATTGTTACTTTTTTTAAACATGCTTTGCCTATTAATCTATTTCATTATTCCGTATTCCTATAAAAGCAAACCGCGTAAGGAACAGAGATATGTATGTGCACTTTTGTTGTTCTTAAAAGAACAGTTTCCCAATGCTATTTATAAAAAGATCTGAAGCTTTTGTTAAAAAATAGACGCACAACAACACGATACCACAAAACAGTAAAGGTTAGTTTTCACGAAACGTAAACAAAACGTCAAAACAGGCCAACCAACGAGCTAGCGCCATCGCACCCGTTGACAGTTCTGCTGCCAACTGTCGGCCAATAAAATTCAAATTACCTTAATTGTTACACGCTTAATTAAACAAACTATTTGCTTTAAGTGGGTTCGTATTCTAGAAGAACACTTTAAGTTTGTACTACGTTCAATATCACATAAAATTTTAATATTTTTTGCCCAAATTTAATTTCCTCGTGTTTTCTTACGGATTTATGCATCGGAAATTGTTTTGCAAGAACTATAATATATCATTTTCTGTGTCTTTGGTCATTTTTGGTTATGTTCTTGACGGTAAAATTCCTTGTTCAAAAACTGGCGTCTTTGGGATTGTAACATTTAATAATGGTATTTTTAACAAAGATAAAGTTCTTTGTGCCAAAGTAATTGGCACTGTCCTAAGAGTATGGTCTTAGGACACTTACGATTATGTGATAATAATTGTCTATGTTTGCTTCGCTAAAGACAGCAATTTCGTTTTTTTATATTTGCGCGTAATATGGGTGTTTAAAAAAATATTTTTACTGTGTGTATAGCTAGGAAAAATACGCCCTTGTAAAAATATTGAAAACATCTATGTATAAACCAACAATAAACCTCCAAAGCCGTTCAGGTGTTTGTACGTTTGCTGCAAAGAAATATATTCTTGCACCAAGTCATATGAACTTAGATCAATTTCATTAAGACTTTTAACGAAAGAAATTATTAATTTCTTTGTCTTGATTTGAGCATGCCGCCTTTGAGTCGAAGCAAATACAGATATACTTGACATAAGTATATAAATACTTGTACATAGTACATTCAGATATAAACGCTTCTATTCAAGGATGTCATCTTTTAGACCGGTATAATATAAGTCTTACTGAAAGGATTGATTCTTTAAGATGAGTACTAAAAAATAACAAGCCTTATTTTAAGATAATGAATGAATTTAACTCAAGGCTATGCTTGGAATGGTTTAAGTCTGTTATCTTAGTTTAAGTAAAGTTGTCTTCCGCTAAGATAATTATGAAAATTGCTTCCATGGATGTAGCTGCCTCTTATCAATGAAATATTCATTTGGACATATCGAAAGACATGGCGGTCTTGTTTTAAATTCGCTTTGCTTTACATTAACATATCCTTCTTATCTGTGCACCTACTAGTAACGATAAGCAAGTAGATGTCTTACTAAGTGTAGAAGAACAACATCATGTGACATCTAAAAATCTAGCAACCAAGACAGTTACTTGCAAAACAACTGTGCAAAAGATATTGCAAAAAAATAAATATCATCCATATAAAATGCAAGTTCTTCAAGAACTTTATGCAAACGATTATGACAGGCGCCGTGAATTTTGTGAGCCGTTAGAAGGTATATAATTTTATAAAAAAACATTGTTTTTCACATGAATTCGCTTTCCATTTAAATGGAGGGATAAATACTCAGAACTACTGTTATTGGTCGGACGTAAATTCACATTGGATGAGTGAACGGCTCACTCAAAATAAAGAAAATATAAACGTATGGGCCGGCATTGTGGGTAATATTGTTATAGGCCAATATTTCTTCAAGAAAGTTTAACTGGAGATAGATATTTGCGATCTTTATAACAAGATCTGAATCCAGACTTCTCTAATTTAGACATTTGGTATCAGCAGGACGGGACTCCACCACATTACACCGCACTAGTCCGTGCCTACTTAAATAATATTTTTCCAAATAGGTGGTTTGGAAGAAGAGAAGCAATCGAATGACCACCAAGATCGCCAGACTTAACCTTCCTTTCTTCTTCTTTTTTTAAAGATACAATATAAATAAGGTATTCAAGACAAAACCTGCGGATATAGTGGACTTAAAAATCCGTATTACTCATGAAATATGGTTAACTTGACCATCAATTATTTCTATGTAGAGGATGAATTTATTAATCGCTTAGGTTACTGCAAATTAACTGAAAAACATTTTTAACATGTGATAAAATAAATTTAATATTTTTTTATGATGGTAACATTTATTTAACATCAATTTAAAGACATAGTCCATATTTAAAATGGAGTTAAAAGTATTAAAATAAACGAAAGTCTAGAAGTCTTCCTCTACAAGTCTAATTAAGATAAAATGTTGATTATTTATAATCATTTAAATAAGTCTACATGCATCGAACGCAGAAACATTCATCTTCAGAGAAAATTAACAAAAATTAGGTTGCAGTTAGTGTTAGCAAAAGAGAAAATTGCTTAGGTGGTAAGGAACCTTAATAGAGCTTTGGGAAAAGTGAAGTGTTTATTTAATTGAGGGGAAATCTTTATTTAAGTTATGGATGTCAGTATATTGAGAAGATGTATATTTATTCGACAGAATTGGTAATGAAAAACTGAATTAGCGGAATAAGAAAATATGAGTGGCATAGAATTTAGTCGAGTAGGTCTAATAGATATTGTGGTACATTTTGGAGAATTTAGGTTATATTTTTATGAAATCTTATTCGAGTAAAAACAGAGAAATAGAACAATTCAAAATCAAATTTAGGAAAATTATTTCAATTAAAAGAAAAAGGGGTACTGACTGAGTTTTCCATTTATTCTCTTTGAGATAGAATTAAACGTGAACGAGGTATACAGAATACACAAATACGCAAAAGCATTATATATGTGTATTTCTGTTAATGTATTTTGAAATTGGCAAACGCCATATTGCATGCCAGACTTGTCACAAAACCCCGTGTCATGACCGCGTCGCGAGCTTTGACGCGTATCCTCGTCGCGTATCATCGTTGCGTATCATTAGACTAGGCGAACCAAGCTGCTTGGAATCCCTGTGATGCGACGGCAAAAAAGCGACAAAACATGGAAGGGACTGATGACACGCGGTAAACGCAACGATTTCACGCGTCGCGGCTACGGAGTACCATGCTGACTTACACGCGACGGTGTCACGACACGGACCTTTATCACAAGTCTGGACGAGCCTTTAGGCTTAATAATAGGAGGGAGTCAAAAGATATTTATCTCCAACAGATTCCTTATTTAACCGTATAGCATTGATTCGATGATAAAATATGTAAACTGACACAGCAAAAAATTTACATCTGTACTTACTCTCAACACCCTTTCTATATACAACAAAAAAGAAACAAGGCAATTAAAACAAAAAATATACGTACTGGAAACAGGCCTTTGTTGTTTTCATTTGTTCGCACGTCCGGAGTTTCGTTTGTTTTGATGTTTTTGTTTTGTATTTGATGGCGCACCGGACCTTTTTCACGCCCGTAATTGGGTTGATAAAAGGTCCATTTGGGTTTTTAAATATATATAAAAGAAATGTTTAAATCATTGAATCACTTTCGTCAGGTCTTCCTACAAATACCCGTCACAGTAGACACTGGGTTAGGTGAGATTAAAGGGAGTTGTGCCTCAAATCCAACAACTTTATCATCTCTACGAATATTGCTTTGAAATTTTGAAGAAATTCCGGGCGTAATAAAACAAAAAAATCGTTTTTTTTTTTATCTCAGGACAGTATAACCAACTGTACATAAGAGGCAAAGAAGGAAAGCTTCAAATGTAAAAACAGAACTAAACAAAAAGGTAGCAGTCAGCAGTACCAATCTTGAACAAGAGACGTGAAACATACAGGGAAAATCACAGCAACAGAAATGAGAAACCAATATTTGACAAAAAATTGAAACAAGAAACAAAGAAAAGCAAAGAGTATTCCTCCACTAGTTTATTAAAAGTCATATTTCTTTATATATATTGCTTTAGATTCTTAAGTTCATAGTGTTAAATAAGACAGAACTGTTACAAATAAACTTCAATTGGATTTAGTGTGGGCAAATTTACAGATAACACTATTCATATCAATTTCTCCAAGTAAATCGTATTCTATATTCATCAAGGTGAGGTGATTTAGTCGTTCTTGGCCCATGGTGTTCCTGTCCGACGGTTCGAAGAAACTGGAAATTGTAGAGATAGGCGACGATCAGAGCGACCAGCAGTAGTAGATGAAAAGAAAAGTTTAGAAATTTTACAACATGTTGTTGAAACCCCTGTTTCTTCATTAGGAAAAATTTCTCAAGTAAGTGACGTCTGCTTCAAATCCGTCCATAATGTTTTATTAAAACATAAATATCACCCTTTCACAATACATGATTATGAGCGAAGAATTGAATTTTGTGATATTATGATGTCAAGGTTTGACCAAAATAGCCAGTTTTTCAAATTTATAGTATTTTCGGACGAAGCAACATTTATGTTAAATGGTAAAGCCAATAAACACAACTGTAGGTTTTGGGCAAATGAAAATCCCCACTGGATGGGAGAAGGTCATACACAACGCCCTGTAAAATTGAATGTGTGGGCTGGGCTTCTGGGTAACCACAAGATCGGTCCATTTTTTATTGATGGAAATTTGACATCACAACTTTACCTTGAGCTCTTGGAAACGCAAATAGTGCCTACTATACGAAATGTGATGGGTCCAAATTATGCAAGTACATTCTTCCAACAGGACGGAGCTCCTCCCTATTTTGGTCGAAACGTGCGCAAATTTTTGAACAACACTTTTCTGAATAGGTGGATTGGTAGAGGGGGTACAATCGAGTGGCCACCTAGATCCCCTGATTTATCGCCTAACTACTATTTTTTATGGGGACACTTAAAGAAGAGTTTATACCACAAAACCTCAAGATTTGGCCGATTTGCAGCGTCGAATTTTGGACGAATTTGAATTAATAATGCCAGAAATGATTTACAACACAATTGAAATATTTTATTTTCTATTAGCACACTCTCGAGCTGTACAGGGAAAACAGCTTGAACATTTAATATAAAAAAAAATTTTTTTCTAAATTGTAGTCATTATTTCGAAAACTACTGATATTAGGAACAAAGTATGTTATACCAAAAGTGTAACAAATTTAAAGTAAAAACTATAAATGGATAAATATACATATACATTTAAAAATTTAAAATTCGTTCGAATTCCAGACAAACCAAAAAGCTGGCAACAACGCCAATATCGTCATTCGGTGCGTCAGATCCTCTTACACAACTGTACCAAATTTGGTTTAAATCGGTCAATGAATTGTGATGTTATTAAGCCGTTTCGAGACTTTACACACACTGTATATCAAAAATAAAGCATTTTTGACCGCTCCATCACTCCCTTAAAAATAGTAAATATCTACTTGACATTTATTAACACCCTGTATATGGTTTATTTCGGTATCCCCTTTCACCCTCTTGCATCTATAATTCCATTGCAATTCACCTTTTACCTAAAATACATCACACTTTGACAATTTGACCCGAGCTTTGTCGCCACGAACGGAACTTTTGACGCCGAAATCCCGACGCCGGCCGCGTCCCGAAGCTGCAAGGCGTCGGCGTCGCCGGTTCACCGAATTTTCTCAGTTCATTCGCGATGTTCGAGACGTCATGTGACCCAAACGACCTGCTGACCAAACGGTAAACAAGTTTAAAGCGCGACACATGTAAAAAACTTTTTTGTTTTTTATCCCAAAAAACTTTTTTTTTAAGTTTCATTGTGAAACGCATACATATTGATGTAGCATATCGAGTTGTAATCAGTGGACCAATTTTCATGTCAATTTTTTTAACGGTTATTTTTTAAAGTCGTGTGTGTGATATACATATACATTTTGTGTTAGTACGTACCTATGAGAGAAAATTACTGGTAAAGAGGTCATTCTGTCTGTTTAAATGTAAGTATTTATTGGCACTGGATAGAGGAGGGTATATAAAAACGGCGGCTAATATTAAAAATAAACAATATCAATTAATCAAAAACCCTACTAGAACTACCATAAAAGGGATTAAATATTTTATAAAAAGTATGTGACCATATACTCTATATTTACATAGAAATCAATCAACCCGCGCTACTTTTTCTTTGATTGTATTGAAAGTCGATAATAATATTTGGAAAAAGTTCTAATAGGTCAGAGGGAACATTAATAATTTATGAAAACAGCTGGTAAAAAGGTTTTTCTAATAATATCTGGTATTTTCTTGATACAATAAATGTCTAATTTTGTAATATCTATTATGAACAACTGTTGAAATAGAGATTGTTTTTGAAGGCGCATTTAAAGCTTCTTAATTTCTTTAGGAAGCTGAAGACAAAAAGAAGAAAGTGCATTCCTTGCGAACCATCTTGCTTCTAAAAAAAGCACGATTTGTAATTAGAAAATTTAGTTTTTGTATACAAGGAGGTGTATAGATGCAACATATTGTAAAAATGAAAAATTATTTCTTTTTGTGATATACCTAGGTAACACCAACAAACGATCCTGCGAAAATGAACTTGAACCCCAATGGCAATAACTGCTTAAAAAAAAAATGGTGTAATTAAACTAGAATTTACCTGTATTATACAGGGCTGCCCAGAAGTCCGGAATAAAATTAATATAGCCTTAACCTGTAACTTTTGGGGAAAATGCTCGGACACGTCAATTTAGTTTAATATATGCTCACATTTTGATGTTATTCGTTTGATTTTTTATAGACATTTGTCAAAGATATGACGACATCGATCTTTTTTTAAATGGAAACATACAGCTTGTGATACATCATTTGAAAGCTATTTCAAAATGGCGACTGTTAAAAGTTTAAAAAAAGGCCCTATTTAAATAAGCGGAAATGATAAATCATTGATGTTTTTTTGTACCTTTCAAGGTAAGAAATCTTCATTGTTTTACGTTCTGACATATTGTGACATTGTGATTTAACAATAGTTATGGTTTATTTGTTATTTATTTTGTCAAAGACAATAAAAAGATAACGAAGCAAAACAAAACACAACAAAAAGGTGGTTTAACGTGGCAAATGCTGGAAATGTCCTCCACCCTCTACTTGGCATGCTCCCAGACGATGGTAAAATCCGTCGACGGAATTTCGAATGGCTTCAGCCGGTATGTTGTGTGTCTCCAATCTAATTTCGTTTTTCAAATCTTCAATATTATTTGGCCTATTTTGGTAAACTTTTTCTTTTAAATATCCCCAAAGAAAATAGTCTAGAGGCGTTAAGTCTGGGGACCTCGGTGGCCATTCAATTGTATCACGTCGTCCAATCCAGCGACCTGGAAATATCTGATCTAAATATCTTGTCACATTGACACCAAAATGCGGGGGAGCACCATCTTCCTGAAACCAAATTGTTTCATTACGTATATCTGGATATACTTCGTTGGGAAAAATTACAGCTAGAGCTTCCTTCCAAAAAGAATGGCCCTAAAATTCGGTTATTAATGATACCTGCCCATACATTTACTTTCTGGGGCCGCTGAGTATGCGCTTCAAATCCATCGTGGATTTTCTCGACTCAAGAAACGATAATTATGTCTGTTAACCACCCCGTTTAAATAGAAGGTAGCTTCATCCGAAAATAATGTTCTGTGGAAACCTATTATTCTCGTCACACCGTCTCATCATTTTTCCGCAAAATTGCAAACGCCTATCATAGTCATCTTCTAAAAGCTCTTGGTTAAGGCATACTTTATAAGGGTGGTATTTTTCTGCTTTCAAAAATCTTCCAATAGTACGTTTAGATGTATCATGATTTTGAGCCAATGAAACTGTTAAAACATGCGGATTATCCTACAGAGATAATGCAATATCCAATTTTTCATCGTCGCCTAAAACACGCCATTCCTAGGCAAGTCCTTTACTGTGCCATGTTCATAAAATTTGTGGATAATTTTATTAACAGTGCCCTGTGAAATTTAATTTTCTTGATATTTAGCATTAAATAAAGTGCACACTTCACTTTGACTTCTTATTTTATCTCCACATCCTAACAATATCAAGACCTCGATACGCTGCCTTTCCGAAAAAAAAACATTTTTGTTTAGAAAATTGTAAAATAATACTTCGGAAATACTTCAATTAATTTTACAAGTTCACAATGTCACAAAATGTCAGAACGTGAAACAATGAAGATTTCTTACCTTGAAAGGTAGAAAAAACATGAATGATTTATCATTTCCGCTTATTTAAATAGGGATTTTTTTAAAATTTTAATAGTCGCCATTTTGAAATAGCTTGACAGAGTCGCGCCAAAATTTATGAGCATACTGTACGAGATATTAGTTTTCAAATGATGTATCACAAGCTGTATGTTTCCATTTAAAAAAAAGATCGATGTCGTCATATTATCTTTGATAAATGTATATAAGAAATCAAACGAATAACGTCAAAACGTGAGCATATATAAAACTAAATTGACGTGCCCGAGCATTTTCCCCAAAAGTTACAGGTTAAGGCTATATTAATTTTATTTCGGACTTCTGGGCAGCCCTGTATATATTATGTTTATCAAAGGTACACAGTCACATAATATATTCATATTCATCATATATTATAAGTAATTGCCCATTTAACCATTGTAAATATAGTGATGCCGAGATGTCCTTGTCTCGTGAGGAGGATTTCACTCAGTGCGCTTGCGCGTAAAGCAAGACTGAAGTTCTCTCGCTTTGCATCACATTTGACAACAGCAATTTGTAAATAAACATCAAAGTTCCTGTTTTATTAAGATTCTGTATATTTCAATTGATAGAAGAATCTACAGGGTGTTTATTATACATACAGCAAAAATTAAAAAGGTTTTTCCCTGGACTATTTTAGGAATATTGTATCCTTTGATGATTTTTGAAAAGCCGTTTTGTTTCGAAGATACGCGAGAAAAATTTTTGACAATAACATTCTATTACCAAGAATTACATGAAGGCAAAGTTTCTTAATCTAAAGAACCGTTAAAAATGACTCCAGCTAGGATGCAAGAATCCAATCTTCTCCTCATTGACAGCCGAACTCTTTGAAAAACACCATCTTATTGAGTTACACTCAGTAATTTTTCGATTTTCTAAATCTTCCACATTTTCCACTGGAGTAGTATAAACTAATAACTCTAGATTGCCCCATAGGAAATAATCCACGGGGGTTTAAGTCCGGGACTCGAGCAGGCCATAACCTCGACTAATCCAGCGATCTCCGTATGTTACTGTTAAAAACTTACGAGCAACCACACCAAAATGCGCTGGTGCACCATCGTGCATACACCACATCTAACCCAAACATTCATCGAGAACTGATGTTGAAAACAATCTTCGAGTACCTCATGTGGATTTTCTTCAGCCCACACATAGTTATTATGAAAATTCCTTGTTGCATTTCTTGAGAAATTGAATTAATTGGTAAAAAGAATCAGCATCTGTAGTTGAGGGATTTGAACCAATGTGTGCAAATGCCATTGAAAGAATGCAATTCGTGGAGGAAAAACAGCAGGAAGGAGTGCCTGAACGCGTTGTATGTGATATGGGTACAACAAATAGACGCTAAGGATTTTCCAAACCGTCCATTACTTATATTTGTAATTGTAAAATATTTGCAATTTTTCAAGTAGAAGTACCTGGATCTTTCTCTATCATATCCAGTACATTCTCTTCCACTTCTACCGTTCTTACTGTCACTGGCCTTCCTGGTCGCCCACCTTGTTTCAATGTGCAATAATAAACTACACTTACATGGTTTTTGTTAATCAACTATATCAAATATCGGTTGCTTATTTGTAATTGAAGCATCAAAAACACACATACAATCACAAAAACTTTTGAGAAAACGAATAAAACGACGAGCTGTCAAATTACAGAAGATAACCGCTGAGGTTATGTTGTGTTTATCAGAAACGAAGTTAATTTGGCAACGCACTGATGGAGAATGCGCAGAAGTTAAAATGCCCCTTATGTTCCATCTCCGTTGCTGCTTCAATTTGTTCAAGGTAATAGCCACATTACTAATATTCATATATGATCAGATTTCAATAACAGACAGTTTTCTTCGTCATTGCCAGTATTTGCGACTGATACCGGACCTGTTGAATGGCATTGCTCGTATGGGTTTGTGCATTATGTTTAAAATGTTCGTAAAACACAAAGTAAAGTGGGGTAAGGGAAAGTAATTCAGGAGTCAGGATACAAGATTTTTATACATAGCCGTTTTTATTTCTATTTTAACTTTGTTAAGAGCTGCTAAAGTAGACCGCTGAAGAGATGAAAGGCCAACTTCCCATTAAACAAATCGAAAATTAAAAGACGTTGTCTAACATAAAATGTTTAATGAAAGTTTTTCAGACCTGAAGTTCACAAATACTTCTCAATATCAGAAATTGGCTTTCGTAAAGTTGTAACTTTGGAATGATTCGCTTAGAGGTAACAATTATAGTCTATTTCAGGAAGGTGTAGAGTAATAAAAGCTCATTAGGTATGCAAAGGGACTAAACAGTGACTCAACGAATATTTAAGCCACTTTCATAATTTGGCATTGATTTCATTGCACAATTCTTTCTATTCATCAAGTGCAGGTAGTACCACCCGGGTTTGGGTAAATTTATGGGTTTTGCCTATTGTTACCCATTCACAAACACTGAAAATGGTGTGACAAAGGCGTGCCGGTAGGATATTCGTAAAAATGAAAGAATTTTATTTTAACAGAATAAAAATTAGACATTATGTACATAGTATTAGCTACACTTATTTTTTATTAAACATTGTAAAAAAAATACAAAATATAAAAAATACATTATACAGAAATTAAACTATAAAAAATCATAATATTCTTCGTCGTCTGAGGAACTGTCATCTCCTCTTGACGTTATAATTAACGGGTCGACAGTCCGATCGATCAGGTGGTCAAGATCCCACAATTTCTCCTCTTCTTTAATGACATGATGGACTGCTTTTCGCCAGTTCTCTGGTGTCAGTTCTCTGGTGGCACTTCCTTAATGGCTTGATCAAACAGTAGCTTAACGTCTCTAATTTTGAATGTCGTGTGTCTTGCTACAAATCCTTGCGCCCATATAAGTTCTATAGGATTTAGTTCGCAATGATATGGCGGTATGCGAACTGCGCAGCACAGTTGCACTATGTTTTTCTGCTATATCTTCCACGGCATATTTTATAAAACGATGTTTGTGTAAATTTGCTAGAGCTAATAGTTCCTTCTTTATCAAATTATCTCCAAATTCAATAATCTATGATCCTTGAAACCCTTTTAACAAATGATTGGTGATAACTAAAGGCAGATAGTCATTCTCTTAAATCTGTGAACGGACTTTAGCTCTGGCCACCGATAACTCCTTCAAGGTGGGCTCACCTTAACTGCGTAAGAAGCTACGCACCGGTGTTCCTGGCCAGGTCACCTCCTCACCAATTATAGATACTTGCAATTGGCTCTTTTAACAAGGATGCTGCGTGACACCTACCTTTCTAAAGTTTCCCTCGGTCCGACCGCCGACCGGTCCCCTAGTAAAGTTTAATCTTGGGAGATAAATAAATGTTCTATTGAAAAATTCCAGTCTTTCATCCGTACCCCTACCCCCCTAAACCACGTAGTCGTGACAATACTAATAACTCAATTCACGCACCTCAAGAAAGCACCCATAAGTATCCAAAAGACTGGCTACCCCCGTGAAAGATTATTAAATAGGAGAAAACAAAAATTCATTATTGCATGCAACCAAGAAATCAATCAAAATCAATAGAAACAAAAAAACAATCAACAAAGAAAAGATTCATTAAAGAAACTCTCGACATCGACATTCTATGCAAGAAGCAAAATAAACAAAAAGTAGTGAAGAATAAAGAACAAATATGATTCCAGGGTGCCCTCTTGCTATTATTGATTAGCCAATTTTCTAAAACGCAAAAGTTCTAATTAACTGACAGCCGTAAATTTTTGACCCTTTAGAAGAAATGCGTTCACCCTTAAAGATGATAAGGGTTATAATAGGGTTGAATATGTGCTAATATTACAAATTTTGGAAATTTCTAAATAATTCGAAGTATTATGTATGTAATTAATGTATTATTATTTAAAGAACAGGATTGTCTTTTAATAATTTGTCGTTCGCAATTCGTAACGTCTTACGACGACCTATATTTTTAATATTCCATTGTAATTGCTCAAGAGTCGATAAATATTCATACCCCTTTGTTTTTAATAATTAAGGGTACATTTCTATTACTTTTTCACCGCTTGACTAAATATTGAACCCTTTATTCATCTATAGTATTGTTAAATTTTAATACGTAGGTGTTTTTTTCGGGTCATTTTCTAAAAATAACTTCGCCGGAAAGAATAAAATAGAAAAAAAGTTCATTTATACAAATCTAGAGAAGTTTGTAAGGCGCTTGATTTGAAAGAGTCGTAGCAGCTGCGGCATAATAGATATCAAAGTTTTCAAAAAAAAATATTCTGTAAACTTTGACGATAATAATATCCTCTTTGCTCGCCACTCACGGAGAACTGAAAAGTTGAATTGCTACATGCAGGTATTATATCTGATTGTTGATCTTGTTATAAACGTTGCTATACAGGGTGTCCGGTCAGTACCTCCTAATGTCTTGGGAGTGTACAGAAGAGGTCAAAATAACCCTAATTGTCATAAACGGAGATACAGAGCTCCACCAACGATTTACTTTCTTGACTCTCAGTTTTGAACCGACTTGTATAATTTAATGAAATTTTAATATTTAATAGTGGCCATTTTGACCGGTGTCAATTAACAGAGCAGAAAACTGATTTCTTAAATACTCTGATCATTTTCCTTTAAAAAAGGTACTGTTAATTTATTTCGATAAAACTGGCGGTTTTCGAGATAAGTCGGTTTTTATGCGAAACACTCAAAAGTTACTATTGCTAAATACAAACAGCTAAAAATAAAATATGCAGGGTATGCATTTAATTTTCGAGAAACGCTTCGAAGGAAAGAAGACTTTATGCCGAAAGATTTCCAGCTTAGACATTGTCAAGTCCAAAAACCTTTCAAAGGGTTGATCGGAGCTTAATTAATTTACAATGTTATTAAAATACAAAAATAATGAAAGCGCCTTAATGTTATTTTGGCAAATGTTCAATATGGGCTCCATGTACTTCAATACATTTTCTCAGTCTTTATTTATTTGGTATTTATTTTCTTGCTGCACTGCAAATAATATTCCGGCATTATTACGGACTTCGTTACAATGCTATGTGTTATTTTCGCATGTAGTTCTTCTATAGTATTTACTGTTGTTGAGTAAACTAGTTCTTTTAGATGTCCCCAGAAGTAAAAGTCTAAGGGATTTAGGTCTGGATACCTTTGGTAACCATAAAACAGACCCACCTCGACCTATCCATTGAGAGCCAAAAACGCTTGTTATGTGTTGACGTACTATACGGTTATAATTAGATGGAGCTTCATCATGTATGTACCACATTTCCATTCTTCTATCAAGGGGCAAGTCTTCCAATAAATTAGTCAAATTTTGCTGCAAAAATTGTAAATAAATCTCACCATTGAGTCTTTCTTCCAAAACAAATGAACCTATGAATGGCCGCGCCACACCAGCGACATTTTCACTTGGCTTGGTTAAAGACGATGATATTATTAACGCTATTTCTCAGTTAAGATCTAACGCCTTTGGAGTGGATGGTATATCTCTGGAGATGGTTAAATTATGCTGTCCAATAATTGTTCCATTTTTAACTCATATCTTTAACACCTGCATCGAATACGGTATATTTCCTTTGCAGTGGAAAACTGCAATAGTCTTGCCGCTTCCAAAGGTAACAAATATTAATTCTATCAATGATTTAAGACCAATCAGTTTATTGCCTATATTTTCTAAGTTACTCGAAAAAGTTGTTTTTTCCCAGATAATTAATTATTTACATCAAAATGGTCTATTGCCGGATTCACAGTCGGGTTTTCGAAAACATTACAGCACCACTTCCGTACTACTCAGTATTTTGGACGACATTATTGGAGCTGCAGATCGTGGTGACACGTCTGCTCTTGTATTATTAGACTATAGTAAGGCATTCGACACTTTAGATCATCGAATGTTGTGTGCTAAACTATATTATTACGGGTTTTTGGAGGGAGCTGTGACGTTTATCTATCTAACGGGTCGTTCACAGCGAGTACTTGTAGAGGAGGTAATATCAGACTCTATTGATATGGTTCGTGGTGTACCACAAGGCTCTATCTTGGGGCCATTGCTTTTTCTAATTTATACTATTGACATGAACCTGGCCATTACAAACTGTCATATGCAAAGATATGCCGATGACACTCAGTTGCGTGTAAGTTTTAATAAAGAAGGGGCACCCCGGGCTAATCAAGTCATGAATAATTCTTTAGAGTCTATCTATCACTATTCGAAAAACCACGGCCTAAAAATAAATCCTAATAAATCAGCTGTCATGTTTTTTGGTAAAAAGCAATGGTCTAACGTTATAATTATAGTTTAATAACAATAATATTAATACTAATTATAGACTTATATTGGTTAAACAGCGCTAACACGGCATCTAATCCACGTTTTTGGGTCCAATTCGGTATATGCTAGATATCAAAAAATTGTAATAATTATAGACTTATATTGGTTAAATAGCGCTAACACGGCATCTAATCCACCTTTTTGGGTCCAATTCGGTATATGCTAGATATAAAAAAATTGTAATAATTATAGACTTATATTGGTTAAACAGCGCTAACACGGCATCTAATCCACCTTTTTGGGTCCATGATAATGAGCTTACCTGCAATGTTTGGGGCCGAAATTTCTTGCACCACGTCAAAACGGCCCACGGCGAATCAGCTACCGGCGAATTGTCCTGCCGGCGAAACGGCGACGGTGAAACGACGACGGCGAATAGTCCCATCCCCGTCAGCAATATCTTGCATAATTTGTTCTTCTACGTGAGGGTCTCGTGCTCTCTTGAGAGGTCCATCAACGCCACGTCGCAGAAAAAATTACCCTGAATAAAAAAGTTCGAATAATTTCTTTCTAATAATCTTTTACCTATTTCCCTTAGGCTCCGATCAACCCTTTAAAAGGTTTTTTGACTTGGCGATGTTCAGGCTGGAAATCTTTCAGCATAAAGTATTCTTGCCTTCGAAGAGTTGGAAAGCATTTCCCAAAAATTAAATGCACATCAGCGTATTTTATTTTTATCTGCTTGTGTTTAGCATTAGTAACTTTCGAGTGTTTCGCATAAAAAACGATTTATCTCGAAAACGGCCAGGTTTATCGAAATAAATTAAAAGTACCTTTTTTAAAGAGGAATAATCGGAGTAGTGGTAAGAGACAGTTTATTTACAATTTGGAGGATTTTAAAAAAATATAAGTTTGTACCTTATAAGTACCGACCAGTGCAAATATTATTACCTGGTGACACTGAAAGAAGACTCATTTCTTGCCAATGGATACAAGATATGTGTAGGCAAAATCCTAACTTTTTAAAGAAAATTTTATGGAGCGATGGAGCGAACTTTTCAAATAGGGGTATGTTTAATCGTAAAAACATGCACTATTGGTCTAGAACAAATTTGTTTATTGCTGTTCGCAGAAATCCAAGTAATATTTAGCATTAGTGTTTGGTGTGGTCCCATAGGCGGCCAAATTATTGGGCCAATGTTTTATGAAGGTACTCTGACCGGCAGGGGATACGTTAATATGTTGTCAGAATTACTAGAAGAATATTTAGATGATGTGAACTTAGAGGACCGTAATCAAATTTATTTTCAACAAGATGGAGCTCCTCCTCATCAGTTTCACGAAGTGAGAATATTGTTAGAAAGGCTTTTCAGAGATAGGTGGATGGCAACAAATTGTCCGATACGTTGGCCCCCAAGGTCTCCTGATACTGATTTTACTTCTGGGGATATGTCAAGGATGAAGTCTTTAAAACGAGATATGCGAATCTGGTCGAACTTCAAGACAACATTAGACGCATTATAGCCTATAATGCGTCTATTAGCATCCATCGATGGCAGAACAGTTTTAAAAGCTACAAAACGTGTATTAAAGAATGCCTGCAAATGTATTTAACAAAACGGTGATGTGTTTGAACATTTAATATAGTTTTTTTTTAATTTTTTTTTGTTATATTATTTAAAGTAAAACACGTTTTTTACTTCAATTTCCACTTTATTTGACAATACGACATGTTTCACTGCACTGCAGCTTCGTCAGGTAATGTCACATTGTGAAACATGTCGTATTGTCAAATAAACTGGAAATTAAGGTAAAAAAGTGTTTTACTTTAAATAATATAACAAAATTATTATGGATTTCCACCAAGTATCGACCAATAATATTAAAGTTTTTTTTATTTCTTCCGCCAAAAATAAAATCGAGTTTTATATTCTGAAATAAATAAATAAATTCGTTTTTGTTTTCATGGGAGTCTCGATGAAAACGCCAAAGGCAAACCATTTTTTATTTCCATGGCTGTGTTGATGTTTTTTCAATTTTAGGGCAATATTGCATATGAACTTTTTATTCCGTATACGATTTGCAAACGTTTCTGTAAAAAATATACAGGGTGTGATATTTAAAAAAAATACATTTCTCTCATTTATTCAGAAACGTTATGTCCAAATGTTTTTCTGCTTTCACCATATTAATTAACAGACAGAATGCTACTACTTTGCTAATTTAAGCGACTTTGTATCTTCAATAATAAAAAAGTTTGCAATGGTGCGCACTTAATTTGGTACACCCTGTATAGCTATATAGCTCTTGGTGTAATTCCGGTTTTAGTAATACGAGGAAGAACATAATTTATAAGAATCCAACACTTCAAAATTCACGTATTTTTAGTATTATCGTCAGTTCTTATAAAATCTCACTCTTGCAGGATTTTAGGATAACTTTGCCAACAATTGCGTCTAAAAGCCAATAACATAATATACAAAGGGCTTACAGTAAAGCCCTCGAAACCCTTTTCCGGAATTGAAGTACCCCCGGCTAATTACAATTATTGATTGTCAAGTCGAGAGATCCTCTGCGACTTATTCTTGAAAATGACATGTGGTTACGTCCGCCATTTCCCATGTAGTTAATAAATAATGAAGGGATCAAGTCAACTCTATATTAATGGAGGCAGTAGAATTGATGGAAAGTCGCATTTTACCATTATTTTACTGAAATAAAATTGTTGAACTGGATTTAAAGATAACACTCGTAAGTCACAAGCTTTAGCGTACAGGCTCACTTGAAAAGAGCTGTACTATATTCTGACTGGTTCAGACCCACTACATTTGAGACGTGAAAGTATTAATGTGCAATATGGTTTGTTGAACATGGTAGTAAGTTATTACTATGTTAGATTATTTTAAAAATGGGAATTTACCCGTCAATATTCAGGTAACAGCATTAGTGGTCAGTCTAGTGACTATGCAGAAAGTTGTCACACGTAAAACCACAAGAGCTTTTTTTTATCGGATAAACTTTTATTTTTTACGAAAAGATTGCTTAGAAATTTAACGAGAACAAGCGAAATGATAAAAAAGCGACAGCGAAGCTGGAGCGTTTTTATCTATTACCGTTTGTTTTGAGTTTAAATTGCTAAAAAGTGATTTAGTTTGAATTTAAAAAATAAAAGTTTATTCGATCTTAAAAAAATGATCGAGTGATTTTTAGCTAGAGAAATTTACGAATTTTGGCATAAATGGATACTAAAAAAAAATAATACTTCACTAAAAAAATGTTTTTCCTACGAGCGTGCACAAAGTAGTACTTTGCGCACGCATTTCCGTGTGCAAAGTTACACTTTTCCGCACTAGTGCGGATAAGATTTTTATGAATGCGACCCTGAAGAATAGTTTAATCTCATTTTAAACCACGTGACTTTGTTTACGTGGGGCGTCAAGCTTACTTAACTTTACTATAAATACGGTGTTTTTTTTTGCTATATAATTGTTTTAACCAGCAGTCCGGGACTAGTTTTTAATCAGAAAAATAGTCTACCAGATGAAAATTTCATGTAGACCCCACGGTGCCTTGTTAAGTCCTACAATTGGTTGATTGTATTTGACAGTTTAAAACTGTCAGAGACTAATGGTTGGGAAAGACCTAATAATATGTTCGTATTCTAATATAAAAAAAAAAACATCTAATTCGTTGTAATCAATTAGGTACAAGAACAACGTGATTAAGCAACAGGCAAATTAGGGAAGGTAGTGATAGTTAAATCGATTAATAAATAAAAAGCGTATTTTTCTGACCAAACGAATGTGCTGATACTACATAATCTAAACGTCTGATAATCTATTTTTTTATGATGCTGTCGTGTACAAAGTGTACTACGCAATAAGGTCATCTTCCTTGTCTATGCTACCCAGTAAAGTGAAATTAGTCAAGATATGACGGGTAATTTCTAATTTTGAATTCGAAGTTACTAAATAATAATGAGCTGCTATTCTTTTAGATTAAACGTTAGGCGATATAGGCTGATATCCGCGTCTCTATCTCTTCTTTACTTTTAAAAAAATTTTGACTACGGTACAGACGTCATATAATGCCACATTAAGAGTCGATTGAGTATTACTCAATTAGTATGCATACTAATTTACCAATACTGGTTACATACTGGCCTTATTGCATTAATTGACCATTTTTTACGATATCGATTGCCATTTTATTATTTTAAAAATAAATACGACATGCAGAATGACCATATTTGGACACTCGGTTCTTGATAAGGTCAGTAAGGTTTTGTATCCTACAAACACAAATTCTTTATGTTTGACCACTAAACTCTTCTAAAATCGTTTTAAGTCTCCAAGAATCCAACAATTATAAAAAATACTTTGTTTCTAAAAACAACACTTTACACAGGTAATTAGTAAGTAAGGTGAAGTGGGGTAGGTGTGTAAGCGGGGCAAGTGTGTAGGCAAATAATATCCGTGCTAATTTCATTCTTGAAACAGCGACATCTATAGAAAAACAACTCGATTAAGTATTTATAAGTATCTATTATCGAAAACTGCAACCAGATTAATTCAGGCACCCGCACTCTTAGGTTAAATGTGTAATTGACGTTTTAGGCAGCAGCTATAGATTGAGTGGTTCACGGAAATCGGCGATTATCCATCTTGGAAAGTTATTTTTTATTGGTATTTTGCGGTATATCGATAGTGAAGGTAAAGATTTATTAATGTTTATAATTATTTTATTAATATTGTATGCAAAACCATAACATTTTCATTACTAAACACTTTCCTCCTCAGAAAAGCGTGTTGGGGGAAGTGCGTAGTAAACAGTAAGGGCAAGAGTGTAGTTACTACACACTTGCCTCCACACCGAAATGTGAACAAAAAAACAGTTGTTTTTTTTATTTTCATACAAAAATGGTGAGAAATTATAACAGAACATCCAATAGAAGAACTGCATATACTGCAGAAACACTGACGAGGGCCTTGGATGAAATTAAAAGAGACATTATAACTGAATACGGTCGTGGCTTCAGGAGCAGAAGTCATAACGTCGGATGATGTAATGCTACGCATCTCTTTAAAGAACACTATTAATAAAACACCAATATCAAAATCAAAGGAACGTTTCAACAAAATTCTCGATAAAAAATCTGTAAACGAAGAGCAAATTATTTTTAACGGCCGTGACGATGATGTCGAGGAAGAGATAAGGGAAGCAGAAGCCCTGGATGCTTGTATGTCTGAAATTAATAAACCACTAGATGATGTAATATCGGATGATTGGGTGTTGGTATGCCTAGCAGGGAAGAAATCTAAAAAATACTGTCTTGGACAAATTATCACCGTTAATAAGAAAGACGATTTGTTAGACATAAAATTTACAAAAAAATACCTACATTAGATCCCTTTTCTTCATCAAATTTTTCTTGGAAAGATCCCGAAGAAGTTGCTCCTGTTAGCAAAAGTGATGTGGTCTACTCTCTTCCAAAGCCAACATTGACTGGAAGGCGAGGATTGCTAAAATTTGATGTGGATTTCTCGGCTTATAATATACAATAACCCATATTTTTGCTTAATATATTTAATATTAAGGACACATTTTTCTGTTAAAATGCATTTATGAAAAGTTTTGAATGTGCGGTTTCATTTTGATAAACCATTTTTTTATTGAAATTCTAAGTGTTTAGTTTTTTTTTGACCACGTGGCTTTATTAAGCTCACAGTTAGGTATTACATACTTGCTCCATACTAGTTTAATTGCGTTTCTGTGAAAGATACCTGTCGATTACACTCTTGCCCCTGGCGTCTGGGGAAGTGTGTAGCATGAAATTGTAATAAAAAAAATTATTCTAAATACTAAAGTTATGACTTTTTCTGCTAAATATTTATTGGAACATATTGCCTGAACCCTAAAGAATAAACAATAGACGGCGGAGTGCAATACGTTTTTATAGTCGACTTTTAGCACCATTCGAAGCTAAATTACTGTATTTATACTACACCCTTACCTCACTTCACCTTAAACATAAGTAAAATAACACTTAAATTGTTCATTTAGGGCAGTAAAATAGTTCCTTGTCTTTTTTACTTAATGAACAGCTGCGCATGTCTAATACTGTGTTCTCATCACAAATGAGACCAGAATTCCTCCTTTTAATTTGAGCATTTTTTTTCCTTTGCGCGTAATTCAATTTTCTTTCACAAAAGTGCAAACACGCAGAATTTTCGGGGCATACCAACATCACACAACTTTCGTATTCTCCTAACCAACTCTGCCTCTTGAGCTTCAGTTAAAATCGGGCGGCGATTAAGTACTTTTCTTAAACTGCCGTTTAATAAATGATTCCGTAGGAAAATTAAATATTTTGATACACTGAAGAGCGGCATGTCATTTCTGATGGCATCTGCAGCAGCTACCATTGTGTCTTCAGATCATTGGTATCTCTTTTTGGGAACCATGACTATGAACAATCATTGTTGCAGAGAAAAAGGAAAGGTTGCCAAATAAGGCCAGTCCTGTGGTCTTATTACGCTGCTAAACATATTTCAGCTTAAAAATGCATATAGTAAAAAAGGGGGCAATATAAAAGCAATAAACTATCACAAACGGATAAACACGTGCTTGTTTATATATTTAAATAAAGAAACAAAATTAAGCTCTTTGACACTGACCTTATATCATATATATACACCTGCACCTTATATCCTTACAATCATAATCATCATCATTAACCATCATACTCTAAATCCCACTGCTGGTCATAGGATCCTATTCTGAGTAAACTCATCATGTCATGTGGGTGTAGGACAGCCCCTATTCATAAATGCGTTATGCTGACCACCATCCACAATCTTCTTAGTCTATCGGTCTTCGTTAGACCTCGTAAGTTGCACTTTAGAGTAGCTGTTTTTTCTACTGCATCTATTAACATTATTGACCTTTCCATTGCACGTTGTGTAAAACACATTAGTTGCAAACTTTTCTTTTTAAAAATATTGGAAATGTATCCAAAGCCTGCCTACATCACGCCTACTTTTCTAGCGAGTTCACAGGTCTGTTTATAGCAGCTGATTTGAATTATCACAATACCCGTCAATATACAGGGTGATTAAGGAGGAAATGTCAATATTTTAGGTACAGGGTTATTGGTTATAAATGTTACCCCACTCTAGCCTCTTCATTTTTTAAGATAGAATGCTGATTTTTTACTGAATTGTAGGGCATCGTCTGAATTTTTTTAACGATAATAGAAATATAATACAGGGTGTACCACAAAAACGCACCGAATCAAATTTATATATTTTTTAATAGAATGCCCTATATATTATTGCATATTCGGATTCTGCAGAAAATTCTGATCATAACTCATCTAACATGTCCTATACCTAAATGTAACTGTTTCCAACTAAAAGCAATCGAAAATTGGCTATTTATTTTTTTTATGAAATCACTAGTAACCGGATAGGTATAGTTTTTGAAAGTTTTAAAGTTTAACAGTAATAAAAACAAAATTATTGAATTAAATGTTCCACATGCTCCCCATTTTGCTCAATGCATTTCCTATAAATTCCCTTCTGTCTTTCGATAGCTGCCAAAATAATTCCCTGATTGCGATGGTTTAGTGTTTTAATTTGTTGGGTTATTCTTTCTCTTATAATATTAACGGCTAGCGGACGTCTTTCTTCTCCCAACTCTCCTTTTAAAAAACCTCATCTGGTCAAGCCTGCCTATCCAAAACGGAAAATTTTCGTTTAAAAATTCCGTAACGGCAGCAATGTTGTGGACTGGAGCGTCATCTTGTTGCCAAAATATATCATTATGATGTTCAACCAAATTTTGAATTACTGGTCTTATTAACGTTAATTACATTTAGGTATAGGACATGTTACATGAGTTATGATCAGAATTTTATGCAGAATCCGAATATGCAAAGGGCGTTCTATTAAAAAATATAAAAATTTGATTCGGTGCGTTTTTGTGGAATTGTGTATTATATTTCTATTATCGTTAAAAAAATTCAGACGAGGCCTTACAATTCGGTAAAAAAATCAGCTTTCTATCTTAAAAAATGAAGAGGCTAGAGTGGGGTGACATTTATAACCAATAACCCTGTACATATTCAGGGAACCAAAATAAACTTAAAAGTTCCTATAAATATGGGTCCTATTCCCAGCCGTTATCGAAATTCAGGGGTTGTTTTCTCAAATTAAAATTTTTATGAAATTATTTATAACAAGTAGGCTAGGTTTCATAATTTTCAAAAATGCCACCGTTTACTTCTAAACAGAAGTCAGCTCTCTGATGAATAGCTCGGGTCACTCTATGAATGGATGCGGGTATGTTTGTTAAAGTTACTGCTGCATTTATTATTCCATCGAGTAAAGCATCTCTAGTTATTACTTTACTTAAATATACCAATAATTTAAACCACCCCCAAAGACAACAATCCAGAGGATTAAAGTCTGGCGATCTCGCTGGCCAATTATGCGGACCACCTCGACCAATGCACCAGTTTGGAAAGTTATTGTTTTCATGTTGTAAATACATGTTCTGTCGTACATTAAGTGGAACATCTTCTAATAGGTTTTGCAAGTGATTATGTAGAAAATTTAAGTATACTTGTCCTGTGAGATTACCGTCGATTATGAATGGACCGATTAATTGACTATTTAACATACTACGCCACACATTAATACTGAATTTATGTTGACAATTATGTTCTACAGTAGCGTGAGGATTTTCATAGGACCATCGGTGTTTATTGTAAAGATTATTAATACCATCGCGAGTGAACTGTGCTTCATCAGTGAACAGAACATTTTTATACAGTCTTCCATTTACATTAATCCAATTGTAGAATTGCATCCTTAACGCAAAATCACCATCTTGCAAATGATAAACTCGTTGTAAGTGATATGGGTATAAACAATTAATGTGAAGATTCCTCCAAGCAGACGATTGTGTAATTTGATCATCTTCGACGGCGTTAAGAATAGCCTCTTCTAGTTAAACATCAAGTCCCGATTTCCGTTTAAATACAATTCTTGCACTTGGAAACATACCAGATTCTCCAGCAATAGTAAAAACTTCTTGAAAAATCCTTCTATCTGGTACTCTCCGATTCGGAAATCGACGCTGGTACTCGGCGGCTGCAGGATTTGAGGTCCCGTTGCAGAAGCCATAAACAAATATCATATCAGCATATTCACGATGAGAGAATGTCGCAGACATAATGAAATGAATCTAATGTTTAAATTGTCAGAAAATACAAATTCTGCACACGATTTGACAGTGACAAATATAATTATTATCAATACCTGTTGGAGAAAGGTTTAGTTGTCTAGTTGCTTAATTAAATAACAACAAACTAGTATCAAGTCAAAGAAGAGAGAGCACGACAACTCCGCCGTTTACAATCTCTTAATGTATCTACGGTGCATCGAGGCGAAAAATGCGCATGGAAACAAGACAAGACAGTTGAGTTCTAAAACGTATAACCAATAACAATTTCCTAGAATATACGCCGTCTACAACACCCAGACTAAATTCCGAAAATCCGCCGAAGTAAAGCAAGCATCTAGCGTTGTTAAAGGCGGAATAAGCCTACGTGACTGAGCGCAGGGTTTGAAACAGCATGACAGAATGTTACTGTGTACGAGAAAGACGGATTATATATCGCAAGTAAGACTTGACGTGTTTTAGCTTTTTGGGCCGACAGGAGAGACCTGTATCAGTGGTCGTGCTAAGCAGACGGTTTCCTTCCCTCGCGAGGGTTACGCGAGGTTTTACTATTTTCACGGCACTCAAGCCAAGTAATTAAGCCGGCCAGTTCGCGGTGTTATCCCGAATATATACTAATGTGATTAGTATATCCAGACTTAAGTAGAGTTCCGTATCACGTCTGGCAGAAAGCACACTGTCTCTTCGCGGCATTTTGCGCGGGTTTAGTTGATTTTATGGTATTTAAGCCATGAAATGTTTGGAAAATTCGCGGTATTGTATCCCGAAGGTGTAACTAATGTGATTATTACACCCGAACTCAAGTTCCGTTTGTCTGTTGAAATAACGTGGTCAATTCGCGGTGAATGCCCTAAGGTAGAATAACGAAGTTACTATACCACTACACGAGTCCTGTTTATCTATTGTAAAAGCAGTCTCAAGTTCGTAGATCCGATAAGTTCTCGAAGGTTTAAGAATACAGTAGTGTATCCCGATATTATTGCTTGTTTAGTGATGTAATATTGGTGATGTAAAAATGTATAGCTGTTTTAATGCAGTAAGTACTTATCATACTAAGTTGTAAAAGTAAAAAAAAATGTTTGCTACTACGCAGAACGGATGTAAAGATGAGTAAACTACCAGAAGTAAATAGATATATTTTGTGTGAGAAAAAAACCTTTTATTTCAACTGACATATTTTGAACTACGCAACCTATGAGAAATACAGTAAACAATTTATGTTTGGCGCAAGCATATAAAGGTGGCGTCAACAATACCTAATGGGGTTACTATTGCCAAGCAACAGTGTAAAGGCAACAGAACCTGCTTTTTGAAAACTATAAAATAAATATAAAACCTAGCCTACTTGTTACAAATAATTTAATTTGAAGATTGTTTACCGCTGTATTTCGGTAACAACCGGGAATAGGACCCATGTTTATAGGAACTTTTATGTTTATTTTGGGTCCCCAAATACGTACCTAAAATATATGTACCTAAAACATTGACATTTCCTTTTGAATCACCTAACTTAAATTGGTGCTGTCTCTGATAAATTTACACTTGCATCTGTTCTAAGTGTCTTTACATAAAACCACTAAATCTGCATTATGTCCCACAGTGGCAATTTTTGTCGTTTTTACCCTAACCCACTCTCATTTTTCCTCATTTCACTCAACAGGCAATTTTCTTTTTAAGTGGGAAAATATTACATATTTTCCGTTAATAAAAGGGTCTTTGCTGGAAATTTATTTATTTTTAAACATTCCTTTATCTTGATACTAATTTAAAATAAAGGACGGCGCATAACTCGCGAAGGGGTTTTAAATAATCATAACTTCTGTGATTTGAACTTTCTGGTAATTTCTTTTGAAAATATTCACAACTGATTTATGGCGATTCGTTTAGTCCCTTAATCATTTGCTACCTCATACAGTTTAAATTAAATATTGTTTAGGATCAATTATAATTAGTTAATTTTTTTTATTTCATACCGTTAAGTATATGGCATACTCTGGGCAGCGTTTAGAGAAGGTCAAAATAACCCTAATTTGTCATAGAACTAAAATTTCTAAAGTGCCCCATAACGGAGCTATAGAGCCCCAAAGTGGTTCTAACTTTTGAACCGACATGTATAATTTAATGAAATTTTAATATTTTATAGAGGTCATAAAGACTCATTTAACCATACTACAGTAGATGTTCTACATCGTCAGGGAAGTCAGGAACGGACTTGCTACCAAACTCGTTGGTCCAAAATTTTGACCGGTGTCACTTGACAGAGCCAAAAACTATTTTTTTTAATACTCTGGTTATTCCTCTTCAAAAACGGTACTCTTACCTTATTTCGATAAAACTAGCGGTTTTCGATATAAATCGGTTTTTGTGCGAAACACTCAAAAGTTACTAATGCTAAACACAAACAGGTTGCTATTGTTAATACCTACATAATGAATTACTATTGACATAACTTGCCAAAGACTTTATGCTAAAAGATATCCAGCTTAGACATTGTCAAGTCTAAAAACCTTTTTTTTTGTATAACTCGCTTAAGCATTGATCTTTGAAATTTATTTATTAATTAAGTTATTTAAACACAGTAACTAATCGAGTAACAACTGCATCTAGCTTATAAACCAGCACAAGCGGCATTTGTATGGATGCAAGAAGAATTTATTCTGATACACTTCCAAATCGAAGTGTGCCGGATAAAGGAATCATTGAAAGGGCTGACATTTCGGAAATCACTTAAACGCAAGAATGTCAATACTCTCCCGAATACATTCGATGTTTTGTTCAGTTTAGACCAAATGTGGTCCTGCTTCGTGATGTTCCTGTTTGACGAAAACGGGTCACCAAACAACGAACCATTGACTCCGTGTAATTGCATTAAAATGACGACGATCCTTGATCTTGATCGTGCGGCTGATAGATATACAATTATCCATATCTAATTTCCCAAATATCCTTTTAAATTTCTAAAGAGAAAACGGAAATAAGATTAGAAATAAAGATGTTATGATATTTTAACATGTATTCGAAACTATTGCGCTGCCATGTATTTTTCTGGATTTTTGGTATTCATCAGTTAAACAATACTGTCTATAGTCTATCTTTAAATGGTGCGAAGTAACAAATCAATCAAAACCGTCTTCTCCATAGGCGTGCAAGATTTGTCGGCATGTATAGATATAAATAGGCCTGAATTTTAAAGTTTTGCAGAATTAGTACAAGTATCGACATTAAATTCAAGTTTTGTCTTGAAATATATATTTTAATATTAAATTTTTTAAGCTTAAAATTATGTACAGCCGGACCATTCACCTGGAGTTTTAGAAAGCAATTTTATGAAAACTAATTAGAGTATAGGTACTTATTTTGTTTCTGCACTAGTCATTCTATTCCCTTTTTTTGTACCTAATCCTGGTTACAAACCTGTTTGCTAATTATGTGGAAATAATACACCTATTTATATCTATACATACCTACCACCTACCTTGGGTGTTTGTTTCTCAGTGAAACTAGTCAAAGTGTAAAGTGTCAGTGTTTTTTTTAATTAAATATGGAGGATCTTCAACAATTGCCTAAACGCCCTAGAGTCAGTCCATGTACAGTAAATGAAAAAGAAAGTAAGAATGCAGATTTGAGTGTTGATAATGCAGTGTAATTTACAGCAGATAATATGCTTAACGTTGGGAAAACAACAATATATAAACTTTTAAAAGAAGAAGAAAGTGTTGGCGTCAAACCTCCAAAAACTTCTCCAGAACGACCAAAACTTGAGCTGGATGACGTTTTAATGCAGAGAATAAGGCGAAAAGTTATAGTTTTTAGAAAAAGAAATTCCCACGCTGGACAGAATTTTGTCCTCAATCCGAGAAGACCAGGACTACCCATTTATATATACGCTTTGAAAATTATTAAAAAAAAATGGGTTTTTGGTGAAAAAAAACATAATAGGCAATTGATTTTAATAGACAGAAGCAATATCGTCTGTTGGAGAAGAAATTACTTAAGAAGCATCCGAAAAGCCAGAGAAGGAAACAAGGAGATATTTTACCTAGACGAAACATGGCTAAATAAAGGCCACACTGTGACTAAATTTTGACAGGATAAAAATAATAAAAGTTCAAGGAAAGTTTTTTTGGAATGATTGTTCACAGGATTAAGACCGCTATCTGGAAAAGGACATCGACTTATCATAATCCATATTCGAAGTTCTGAAGGCTTTGTTAAAGGTGCTCTACCGATGTTCCAATCTAAAAATACAGAAGACTATCATGAAGATATGAATGCCGATGTCGTTGAAGAATGGTTCGGCAAATGTCGGTTCTTATACCAAGAGATGCATTCATTGTATTGGATAATGCAAGTTATCACTATAGGCTGACGGAAAAATTACCGACAAGTGCATGGCGTAAAAGTGAAATAAAAGAATGGCTAAGTTTAAGACAAATAGAATTTCCATTAGATTCCTTAAAAAAGGAACTATTGATACTAGCCAATTTACATAAAAATGCATTCAAAAAATATGCCGAAAATAAATATAATAATAATAATTTAAAAAAAATACCACTGCGAATTAAACCCGATCGAACTTATATGGGCTCAAATAAAGACTGGTGTCGCCAGAAAAACACGAGTGGTGCATTTAAAAAAACTCTTTAATGAAGCTATGGGTAAAATCAGCGCGGAAAAGTGGAAAAAGTGTATCCATAATGTGATAGAAGCAGAAGCCAAAATATGGCAGGTAGATGTAATAATCGAAGAAATGGTTGAACCGCTTATTATAAACGATGTTAATAAGAGTTCATCTTCCGAATTGGACTATGATAAAGCCATAACGACAAAGATTATTCGATTTTTGAAAATGCCTTGTTTATAAGATTCTATATTATATCTTGTTTTTGTAATTATATTATGTAAAATAGTACCACCCATTGTTATTTATTAGTTGATACGATTTTTTAAATGTTTTCAAATGTTATAAATACCTACGAATATAATATAATACAATTTTAGGAGAATATGCATGTTTAAGATATTTAATTTAAAAACATCCCCAATACACGCTTCTGGCTAAGGAATTTTCTCAATAACAATGGTAAATCATCAAATATAACAATGGCTTGCGATAGATTCAGGGTGGACCTACTTAAAGAATGCTCATTATTTGGATTCTTTAATGTAAACACAATAGACTTTAGGGCAGTTTAAGGGATGGTGTTTATATTGTTCTTGATACCACGGTATGCGTTATGCATATTTAATAAGCTCGCGCCATTTAAAGATAGACTAGTAAAGATATTCAAGCAACTTAGAACATTTAAAACTAATTCATATAAGTTTCTCTATAACTGCTGATATTCAATTTTCAATACAACCTGCACGTAGCGTAACCTATAAAACTGTTCAATCGGATTATACAGTGGCCATAAACAATTTTTATTATCAAAATCCATATCTTTTCATGGCAGAATAGGATATTAATCTAAGTAAGTTTTAAGAAGAGAAAGAGTAAGTATTGGATTTATTAGAACATTTAGGATTGACGGCGCGATATATGTTATCCCAATTTTAAATAGCCTTTTTATTGCGGTAACAAAAGCTTACAAAAGTGTAATAATATTTTTTCTTACGTTATACACGAACCATACAAAATTGTAAGGATAAAATTCGGAGCTTCTAATGCCCGGAAAAATTGTTCCCTGAAGAATACCTCGTAATCTACATTGTTTTGAGCACGCCTTGTGAATTTCTAAGTGTTGTTGAAAAGCTGCTTGCAAAATCCCCCTTTAAAAAGCATATTTCACGAAACAAAACATGCAGTAAGTTTATTTAGTTTTTATCTTAGTTTTTGAGGCTATTAAAGGAAAAGTTTAATTCCAAAGTTTGCACCTTTGTTTGTATTATTTGTACAAAAATAGACGAAGAACAAAATAGCTCCCCTGCGGGTGCTTATAAATTATAGGATCGAAGAATGCAAGCTCATTCATAAAATTATTTTTGTGCTACACTACCATCTTAGTCTTTATTTACTAGAATTACTAGAATAGACTAGTCATTCAGATTAATTATTATTCATTTGATGTACTTGCTATTTACCGATAATGGATACTATTACAATATTAATTTTACATTGACGTATTTCATACTATCGGATTTTAAAAGAGACTTGTGTACAATCGATTTAATAGTATTATACAGGGTGGTCCTTCAGTACATGAAAAAAATCTAGGACATTTTAAGACGAAAAGTTCATATGGATATATGCCCTAAAATGCTTACCCTCTAAGATACAGAGTGTTAAAATAATAAAAAAAATAATTGTTTTTTTAAAAATTTCGGAAGTCCTTGAAGATACGGTATTGAAAATTGGTGTGAACTGATTTTGTATTAAACTGTACTTTTTCGTTAAAAAAGATTTTGCTTACTTCCACCAGTGGCGTGCGTGAAGATACCATCAATATTTTTTTTGTGAAGATATTTGATACGCCACTGATTCTTTTTAAATCTGATGCATTTTTACGCATTATTGATACAAGCTGAATAAAAGTTGCCCCTACTGTGTTTTTGAAATCTTCCTGGTTTTCAACTGGAGTTGTGTAAACTAGAGATTTTAAGTGGCCCCAGAAATAAAAATCCAATACATTTAAATCTGGGCACCTTGGCGGCCACGGTTGATTAGATAGTGTAACGCCATTATCGCCGATTCATCGATTTCTGTATACAGCATTTAGATATTCTCTGGCCGTGGCACTAAAATGGGCGGGAGCTCCGTCGTGCATAAAAAACAACTGGTTTCGCTGAGCTAATGGCAAATATTCCAATAATAGTGGCAGTTTATTTTGTAGAATCTAACCGCTCGGAAAGAAAGAAAGGACCTATTAGTCTGTTACCAACTATTTCTGCCATACATTGAACGAAAATTGGTACTGAAAATGTCTTTCGCTAATAGCGTGTGGATTTTCTTGACTCCAAACGTGAAAGTTTGTTATGGCATTCTTAGAAAAATTAGCTTCATCGGTAAAAAAGAAATTATCTAAAAATTGTGAATTTCTGGCCAACCTTTCCAAAAACCATTGACAAAAATTAACGCATTGGGGTGAAACAACTTTTGTTCACCTTGTATCATAAATTCATAAAAATGCACGAGTTTAAAAAAAAAATTAGGACTTCAAGGACTTTCAAAATTTTGAAAAACAATTATTTTTTTAAAATTATTTTAACACCCTGTATCTTAGAGGGTGACATACATTTTGGGCATATGTTCATATGAACTTTTCGTCTTAAAATGATGTCAGGAATTATATCCTCGACTTTCTTCACGTACCCTGTATAACAATTTTATTAAAATAGTTATTTTTAATGTGAGTGTTAAAAGTGATAAAAGCGGAGCGAATTGAACAATTTCACGAACAAAATAAAATTACTTTTAACACAAATATCATACAATGTTTTTTGTATAACTGCCCTATTTCGATAATAAAATAGGGGAATTTGAAATGACATTAAACTTCAAAATGCATCTGTCATTTAAATAATTGCGTTCTTGTCCAATTTTTGTCTATGTAGTGTTAAAAATATGTTTTATTTCTGACCGGTATATTATTAGCTTATAACGTCTTAGTTACGCGGGAATTATAAGGGTCATAATTCCCTTGGGATATTAAGAAAAATTTGACATAAAATCAAACGATTGACATCTAATGTCAATTTGATTGTCATCTATTGAAACATTTATTCCACTTTAAAAATGAACAAAATGTTACTAAAATCGGTCAGAAATAAAATTATCTATGTATCACTGGAATTATAAGGGTCTCAATTACCTCGGGCAATTTTGCCCTCGGTAATTAAGACCATTATAATTCCCTAGATACATAAATAACTATAACACGCTTCCACGTAAACAATCACTTTTAACACTGTTGACTGTCATTAAAAGTGTCACTTTTAATGGCAGCTGTACAAAAATAACTATTTCTACTGACGTTTCATAATAACCCCTTTTTGATTGTCGTTTTGATTTTTAAATAACCTCCTTTTAGGTACAGCGTGCGTAAAAGTTTTTTAAGCACGCTGTGCCTTATCTACAATTAAAAACTAAACACAGACTATAATTTTACCTATTTATTATAAATATTAAAAGTACAGTTACTTATATTATTAAAATTAATGCTTGGGTAACCTAAAACAGTACGTTGAGATATTTCTCTTTGTAAAATAGATGAGGAATTTGAACTAGAAATAGAAAATGAATCTGCAACAGCAATATCAATTAAACCCATGCCACTAATAGAGCTGGTAGAATATTCTGATTCATTAGATTTAACACTTTTGTTGTTAGCGTCCAAAGATTTTTAACCAGGAATTTCTTCGGATTTTTTTTTTGTTTTCTAAGGCATATACCCCTCAGCCACGGCATTTGACCGCCAACCTCCATGTCGCTTTAGCATCAATATATCCGCTCCAGAGTCCGCTAAAAAAGTTGCTGAAGATCTTCGAAAGCAGTGGCCTGTATATTCATTTGCCTTTAGAAGCCCCAAGAACTCGGCAATTTTCTTTGGTGTTGATCCAATGGTATTAATGCCCACTGGAAGTCTGGAACAGAAAGTACGTGATAAAAAATCTTTCATGGGTTATGTGTGCTGGACGTAATTGTGCGTACTTTCAGACAATATTCAAGAAGTTAATGGCGTTAATAGAGCCTTCGCTAATTACAAAGCTTCTTACAACATTTGTTTTAGTGTTTGAAATGGTTATTTTAATTAAAGACTCCGAAATTTCGATATTATTCATCTTGAAATATATGAGTTCTTCTCTGCGACATGCTCCAGAGATTCCCACAAAAAGAATGACTTTGTCCAATAAATAGTTCTTATCGTCTGCTTCTTTGACAAATCTTTCTATTTGTTCCTTGGAAAAGCTTTCGACTTTTTGGGCTTATACCCGTAGGTTTTCTTTTCAAAAATGCGATTAGGTTTGTAAATGTCTTTATATCAACATTTTTATTTAAATAAACCATCGTTCGAAGCATTGAGTAAGTACTCCACAAAGTTGATAGCTTATAGGCATCGGATAGTCGTGAAAAATATGCCCCAATGACTTTTTCTGATAAGTTTTTTACCTTTTTTTCTTCACTTCAGTTTTTGAATTTTTCGTATGTGTGCCCTCATACAAACTCCTTGATTTTTGGAAATCAAGGTTCACCCTTGCCTTATTTGCGGCATTTTCAATGTCTGAGTCTTCTAAATCACTCATTTTTTTACTTAATATTCGCCGCAGTTTTTGACAAAAAAATTCTTTCTTTCGAATTTTTTTTTTGACAAGTGTCAATTTTTTTGACATGAAAGGTGTAAATGGAACACAGGTAATAAAATGTTTGGTAAAATAAATTAAGTTTTTAATTATAAAACGCCCGTAGAAAAAATATTGTATACCATTCGTATATTCATACTCCATATATGTCCAACTCGGCTTCGCCTCGTAGGACAATTTTCACGTCGCGTGCCTAAAAGACCCTTATTTCGTAACTTATTGTATAAAAAGCTATTGAAGTTTCATTAGGGATAATGCTCGAATACCTCGCCAAATATTATAAGTCTGTAATAATATAATAACAACAAACTAGTTAATATAGATATATCAAAATTAATGATTTGAAGTTTGTTTCATCATTTAGATTACAATGAATGGTCGGTTTAATTAATTCACACGTTTTCAAATTATAATCTATACTACGCTAGCTTATAAATCAATATCTAATCTAATGACTTTGTACATATATGTGACTTAATGCGACATGCGACAGGCATAGATATAAATTAGTAATGACAAATGCCTAGTAATACGAACGTTTGATACGAAATATACATACCAATAAACTTAAATATACATTTTATTCCGCAGAAATATTTCTTATTAGCGCTGCTTTTTCTCAAATTAAATTATTTTTAATGAGCTGTAGACCCGTTGTTTCCATTAGTTAAGTGCTGCTTTAAAGTAGTAGAATTACTCCATGGTATGTTCATAGTAGGTATAAAATTACATTAAAAGCAATGGCTTTTATACTATAAGATTATATGTAACTTTATTTTTGTTTTTTACAAGTACAACCTTTTAAAAAAATTCATTAAAAGTTTGGACTCGATCCCATGAATATGGTTAGGGATAAACATTATTAACCGCTTTTTCGTCGGATGCTTTGAACAGGTTCTTGAAACTTTAAAGACGATTATCACAAATATACGTTTTAAAAGTTGGTGACTATTTTTAAAAATCCGCTCAATCGATCAATATAAAATATACAGAGTGGCAAAAAAGTCGCGCTTAATGCCTGTAACTTTTTAATTACCTAGTATATGAAAAAGTGACCTTTATGAAACTTGTTTATATATGAATTTTTTCTGCTATTTCCGGTTTGGTTGCCATAGAGATACTTTTTTTAAATGGAACCCTGCATAGGGTCTAGGACTATTCAGCGCAGGCGTTTCAGCGCCGCCGTTTTAGAGCCGCCGTTTCAGCGCCGCCGTTTCATCGCTAGGACATTTCAGCGCCGGCCCATTTCAGCGCTAAATTATTTCTCAAGGTTTTATAATTAAATATTTATAATAAAAATGATCTAAATAGAATTAATTAAATAAAATTAAAAATAGATAAAATATTGGTAATACAAACTAAAAAAAAAAGCAATAACTAAAATTTGTTTAATAAATAGAATTTATTAAATAAAACTACAAAAAGATACAATATTGGTACTACAAACTAATAACATTTTTAATATATATACAATTAAGGGTAACAATAATAATTAATTAATTAATTTATAATACAGTTTATCCACTAAATTCTTTCTCTTTATTTTTTAACTGACTATTAAGTATGTAGTTACTCTCATAATATACCAAAGGGAACTTTGTAATAATAATTATAATAATAATCCGTAATTATTATCATAAAATTATTAAACTTTAAAAATATTAAAAAATTTTGGCGCTGAAATGAACGGCGCTAAAAAGAGCAACGCTGAAACGTCCTGGTGGTGAAACGGCGGCGCAGAAACGGCAGTGCTGAAAAGGCTGCGCTGAATAGTCCCATTCCCCCCTGCATATGACTGCATATTTGGATTCTACTGGGAAAACTCTGAATTTTTTGTATTTCAAATTTTAATTATTTAAAATTGCAACAAACTTTATAATAACAAAATCAATAGCCTAGAAAATTGAACATCTTATCAGTCGATCCCTGAACCCGTCTACATCGTTTAAAAGGAACTCCTCTGGAATGACCCGAATTTCACCACTAATTCTGACTTTTAAAGATTGTAAGTCATTTGGACGGTTAACGTAGACTTTGTTCTTTAAGTCTCCTCAAAAAGAAGTCGAGCGAGGTTAAGTCCGGGGATCGCGCTGGCAGTCAATAGCGCCTCTTCTGCCTAGCCAACTTCCTGGAAATTGCTCGCTTATGTATTGTCTAACATTTGCCGCATAATGCGCAGGTGCTCCATCTTGCTGGAACCATACCTATTCGTTTATGCCATTACTTACACCCGGCAAAACCATTCTGCAAGAAGTAATTATGTGATTCCTAAGGAGGTCCAGATATTTTTCGCCATTCAAATTACCATCTATGAAAAAAGGTTCCACAATATGTCTACCAACTATGTCCGCCCAAACATTAGGTTTTTCGGGTCTCTAAGTATGCCCTTCCTGGAACCAGTTAGTATTCTCAGCAGACCAATAACAATAATTGTGTTTATTAACAATGCTATTTAAATCGAAAGTAGCTTCATCCGAGAAAATTATATTTGTTGCGAAGTTATTATCGTTATTGCATCTTTCCATCATCAGCTCACAAAATTCAGCTCTTCTATCGTCCTTTTTACCTCATGTACCAACTTTATTTTGTAGGGATGCAACATCTCCTGCTTAGACACATTTTTCACTGACTGATGAGACACATTAAAATCCATTGCAATTGGCCTGGTGTGTTGGATTTTCATGTATTATGATAGGGCGGCTTCCCTAACGCTGCCTGTTTCTCGAAATTTCTTTACCACTCGACATCCCGTTGACTGATTTATTGGGGGCCTATTTGGATATAATTCATTGAAAAGTTGACAAACCTGATCTTGCGATCTCTTCATATTTCTGTAACCGCTCATTATTAAAATTTCAACTCGTTGTTTCTCATTCAGATGAACCATAGTGTAAACAAATTAGAAATCAGACAACAGAAAATTAAACAGGAACTCAAAATTGACACCTTTTAGTCGCTGTCTTGAATACACCTTGATTCAACTGGTGAGTATTAGGTAGGAATAATTATAATTAGGAAGTTTTTAATCTTTGAGCTGTCATTATATAAATATAAATTTTTAGTTTTCAATATAGGTGCAGCCTAAGTCAAAAATCTAGTTTATCTAATTCTAATCTTATTAAGGATAATACGGGCTGGCGGATTTTAGGAGGCGGACCCTGTACACATACAGC
The DNA here is from genome assembly GCA_963920685.1 of Polydrusus tereticollis. Lineage (NCBI taxonomy): Eukaryota > Metazoa > Arthropoda > Insecta > Coleoptera > Curculionidae > Polydrusus > Polydrusus tereticollis. Next base: position 144,969,763 of record OY987328.1, read on the forward strand.
TTCGATTAAGCACTCAATAAACTAATAAATTTAATGCCTCAAGAAGTAGTCTATTCTGACGGTGGTTAAATTTTTAAAATGGAAGGAACAAAAGGCTGGCTATTAAATTATTTGTGGTTTAGACTTTTATTCCTACCATAAATTAATTACATTTTCTAATGCATTGCTTTCATAACACTGCCTGTAGTGCACTCTTAAAAAGCCCTCTATGAAACTGTCAATTTGATATAATTACATTATTGCAAAAGGCATCTCTGTACGTACCTTTTTCGATACTTTTTGCGAGAACTCTCCCTATTATAAAAATAAGACCTAACGAATGAAATGCCACCATTAGAATTAGGTAATTCGTTTTTTACTAGAAAAATATTCCACACCTCAAGTTATATTTCCCACGCTTTTGCCCTAAATTCCAGACACGCAGACTAGTTAATTTAAGTGGTTTTTTTGTCGTTGTCTCTCCGTTTGCTTATTGAAAACGGTAATTTTTTTTTAAATGGATGGAAAGCTTTTATAACAAATACGTAAAGATCGAGAATTTATGCAGAGCATATTCATGCCACTCAGACAAGATGGTTGAGGGGGCTCAAAAAACCTATAAAATATAATCGTATGACCACTTGCCTTACAAATTAAAGTTCATAAATACAATTTCCGTAGATCCACCCTTGTCTCAACATTGGTATTCTAGCCCCCAGATAACTTTACTAGGGAATCAAATACTTATATTTTAGAATCATAAACATTTATTATACAATTTCTTTTAAATCTGAAAATGCTTAAAAATGTTTCTGATGAGTACTATAATACAGTTTTATTCGTTAAATCTTTATTTGAGGAATCTATGCCATTGCTTCTATTATAAAAAAATAGTTCCACTCTATTGATTTACACATATAGGTTTTAAATAAGTTCTTGTAGAAAGGGATTAAAGAAAATATCTACAAAGCTGATTTCTTGACATAGCCTTTTTAAACCTAACCTCCTATCACATTGGCCTCAATAATATTTTTTTGAAATAGAGACATAAGCCCCCTCCCCGTATCCTTGCAGCATTTCTATTCAAAAAATAAAAAAATTGTATAGAGATCAGCAAAGCCATGTCTAAAATAAATTAATAGGAGGCATTGTTTTTCCGCTAACAACAGTCTGTTTCCGGAGTGACACAACCCGGAAGTTTGATGAATGGCCAACAACCGGAACTAGGTCGTAATATGCTAAACGGGAAAAGTTGCACGAATATTTTTAGTGTCTGGCACAAAAACATAATTTTATAAATTGGTTTGATTGGGAAATACCTCGCGGAGAAAAATAATTTAATATTTTCTGGAGAAGATAAAAGAATACCTTTGGGTTTATTTTGCCTTTCCACGATAAGATTGATTTATTAATTATGAATAAAGACATTCCGCTGAAGTATGATATAAATTTCTTTAGCTAGGACATTTTTTGAGGTACACAATAGGGTGGGATACGATACACAATAGTTTTTTAAACAATCAATGCTCTGTCGTCACATAATAATCAATGGCTTGCCTTTCACATCTTTATCTGCTAAGTATTTTTTTTATTCCAATCTAAGCCTTCCTTAGTACCTCCTGCTTTATACTTATAAATAGATTCTCCCTTAAATCGATTCCCAATGAAATAAAAACTTTTTCAGATTCAGTTGTCGCTCTATATTAATTATGTATACAAAGGTATACCCCTCTGTATTAAGAAGCGGGTTGAAGTGTTGTCCTTAAATCTCTCCTTTTCGTCTTTGTTTTTGATACAAAATAAAATCTAACCTTCGATAAAATTCTATGACGTATTATTTTCAAAAATTTGTGCAGAATCCAAGTAATCTCCTCTAAAATGCAGTCAATTTTAGTAGAGCTAAACTACAGCAAAAAACTTTAGTTTAAGTGATGCACTAGATTAACTCAAATAATCTTTAAACATAAATTAGCATTAATACCTATCAAATCTTGCAGTGAGCTTGAAGTATTGTTGATTTTATAACTCGCGCGGTAAACTTTTTTAATATAAATCTAGTGAAATAATCATCATCCATCATTCTGCTTGACAATATGGCGCGAATCTGTTTACACCAATATTCAATTTGCTGCTGTTGCTGAATACTACACGAGATATAAATAACATTTTACATTTTAATTTTGGGGGAGAGTCAACACATTTGAAAAAGCAGGGACGTACATAATCTAACTACGGGCCTGTGTTCCTTTAGCCCTCTAGACTCTAATGTGAAATTAAAAAATTAGATTTTATTAGGCAGATAAAGAACAAAATTGGTACTGTATCGAAGTATTTCCAATACTGGTTATGACTCTCGGGACGCGTGGAGCGAGTAAATATAGAAATTAAGAAAACGCACTTATTGGAGGAACATGCAAAAGGTAGGGCATATAAAGACAAACTGTTTAGATGCATATGCGAGATGTTGCACATGGCGACATCTCATGGCAATCGAGCTATCCACCCAACCAGACCAGCGAGGTCTTAAAGAAGACCAAACACTGGAATGGAACCCGCATAAGCAGGTATCTAATGTCAGGTGGCGCTGAAATGTTGGTTTCTTCGAACCGAAAATTCGACATAAAAGAAAAGAGACAAGCTTCTTTATTTTGCAAACTGTTTACATAAAATATGCATGTAATATTTTAGTATTAAACTCCACTTTCTTCGCAGTCTCATCTCGGCCCATTTCCTGAAAATCTTTTACATTTATTTTTCTTAAGTATGTACGTTCACATTCGCTTCTTTAAAATTCAACAAACGCAGACACTCAAGTTATACACATAAAAATTGTATTTACATTATTTATAATCAGCGTGCTGAAATAAATTGAAACCACCTGAAAAATTCTAGAGAATAGACAGGTATAGTTTAAACTGTGTTGTTCATTTAATCATTTATGTTTTATAATTATCCAATTTTTCTCTGTATTGGTACAACAAAGTTCACACATTATTTACACTTCATGTTCGAAATTGCACTCAAAAATTGTTCGTTTTTTGACTACGATTTTGGGATTTGGTCACACTGTGTAATGGCAGATGCCAGTATGTTACGTCGTATTTAAAGTGAACCAAGGTGCAAGCAAAAATTATTATCATTAAAGTGTGCTTTGCATATAAGGATGTACTGCTTAACGGTAGAGCTTAATACCTGTTGGGTGTCAATAAATACCAGCATTATCATCAATTAATAAGAAAATGAAATATAACGAAATGTGTAGATCTGTTTTTAAGGTTTTAAGACAGGATTGTTAACTATATATGCATTATACATCTACGAGTGCCTGATGTTTTTCTATAAAAATAAAAATTGTTTTCAAAGTCCAATAAATCATTAGCGGAACACTAGAACTGTTAATGTTAATTATCCAATACATAGGCTTACTTTAATAGAAAACTCACCTCATTATATGTGCTTAAGGTTGTACAATAGACCTGACAGAATTAAAAGAATGGATAGGGAAAACAATTTTAAATCTGAAATAAAGAAATTATTACTGGATTTAGTAGTATTTAAAAATTTATAATATCTGTTTTTTTTTATAATTTCATTAAATTAATATAAACACATCATACGAGTATAATTACTTAATTTCCTTAGTCCGACCCTCTACTTCAGCTTTATACTTTACATATTTATTGTCCACACAATGTGCCGTATTCATAAAAAAAAGGTTATGCTTATACTTGCAGAATATGAAGGAAATTCCGAGTAAAACCTTATACTTATAGAGTATGAGCATATCCTTCCCAAAAAAGTATTTGGTTATTTATAAATGTTACCTTTTACTCTAAATAAAAAGGATATCCTTTAATAATTTTGAGTGTGGTCAGTAGCAGACTCAGTCGTGTAGTGATCAGTTGTAGCGATGGCAGATGTGGAACTGAGAGAGATTAAACACTACAAGTAGCGTTTATCAACACTTGTTCGTGATTACAAAGAATTATACCGGTTTGAAGAGGAAAATGTGCAATGGCTTGCCAACACATTTTTGGGAATAAATGCTGAAACTCGAGGAGGTGCGTTATCATCCGTCCTAAAAATGAAGATTGTTTACGCTCTCAGTGACCCTGGGTATCAGAAAGGCATTGGGCAAGAACTGGGTGTAAGTCAAGCTACAGTATCTCTTACAGTGACTGCCGTAATTGACAGCATAGTTGCGCAATCAAATTACTGGATAAAGTTTCCGTCTACTAACAATAAACTTATAGATGCGAAGCAGGTATGGCAAAGCAAGTATAGGTTTCCGACAGCAATTGGTGTAATTGACTGTACCCACATAGGAATACTGAAACCAAATCGCCATGGTGATGAGTATGTCAACCGAAAAGGTCATCCTACACTGAATGTACAAGCCACTTGTGATACAAGAGAAATGTTCACTAGTATGGATGTTAGTTGGCCTGGATTGGTCCACGATTCAAGAATATGGAGAAATTTATAAATAAGGGTTCATTTACAAAATAAAAACAACGTCGTGCTACTTGCTGATGATGGATATGGTATAGAGCCGTGGCTCATGACTTCATTCAGAAATCCCGCTCGAGGTCCTGAACTAAATTATAATAAATTTTTGAAAAAAGAGAGAGTGATAATTGAACGTTGTTTTGGCCAACTAAAACGTCGATTTCCTATTTTGCAATATGTTTGCCGAGTGAAATTGGAGAATGTGCCAAAAATAATTGTTACCTGTATTGTGCTTCATAACGTGGCAAAAACTTTGAAAGACATCGATTTTGAAGCACCTGAAGGAGAAGTGCCAGAAGAAGATGACAAGTTGACCTACCTCTTCGCCAGCAAGGACAAGAAGTCAGAAGAAATTTGAGCATTGTAATAAACAACTTTGATAATTAAATGTAGGTATAAAACTGTATAAAATAAAAGTTCAAATTTAATTTAGTTTTATTATTTACGCCATAATATGAAATCATTTTGGTTTTTAAAAAACAAAATTCAAATAATTATACTCAAAATCCCCTAGTTTTCCAAACAAATAATAAGTACCTAACATAATATATAATATAATAAATTGTCAATATAATAACGTTGTACGAGAAAATTTGGTGAATTGTTTACATATTGTAGTATGTTACCTCCCCCTCGTTAACAATATTTGCTGTTGATTCCTCCCGCTTCATCCTCTCCAACTTTTTTTCATAGTATTATTTTTGAACTCTACTTGTTCGATACTGCTCTAAAAGAACTAGCTGTTGAAGCTCTTTGGTTGTGAGTCCTTTTGTTTCATTTGTTTCGTACTTTTCTGTTGCTGTTTTTTTTCTTGTTGACAGAAGAGATTCGACAGTCTTGACACTACTAGATTGTGGTTTGATGGCTGATTCAGTCTCTTCTCGCGTAGTAGAAGCTTTACTCACTCTATGCTAAGTAGATTCATCATAAATAACAATCTGCATTGCGCCTCCGATTCTTCCAATTGTAGGATAACTGTCACCTTCCATAGCCTTTAATAACTTTTTCTCCCATTCCAACAGTTTGATTGCTTTATTTCCAGTTTTTTTCAAGTCAGTTTTTTTCTTCAACCTTCCTTTCATATTGTTTATTTTCTTTAAAAACCCTTTCGCATCCAGTGCTTTACCAAATATCACCTCGTACTTCCTGCTAACATTTCTAATAGCCTCATCCTTTCTAGCTTTTATTTTTGGTGTTTGGGACTTTTCCAAAATCACGGGGGCATTGGCAATTTCATCTGCTATTAACTGCAGTTCGGTTGTAGCATTATCTTTTTCTGTACTTTCACTATCGCTGCTTGAGGAATACATATTCTCTGATCGAAGTAATGTGCTCAAATAACACTGATAAGAAAGAAATACCGTAAATAAACAAACCATCGTAAATAGGTTGGAACCTGCCCCGGCACACACATTACTTATTCTTGGAAGATATCCTTGCAAGTATAAGGTAATCATTATGAATATGAAAAAAAGGAAATGCTTATACTCCTACCTTTTTCTTCAACTCAAAACCTTATACTTCTACCTTATACTTACAAGGATATCCTTCAGTTTTATGAATAAGGCTCAATGGGACCGACCCTTTAGTTTTATTGCAGTTAAAAAGTCAAAACCATTTATTTTGAAAAGAACTTTACTGAACTTTACTGAACTAACCTGAACTTTACGTCTCCTGTTAACTGGCTTAGAGTAATTAAAAATTCTTAATATTCTTTTTTTTCAAGGAAGAATAATTCACGTGTTTATGCCATGGCGTCTACAGTAAAACTAATTTAAAAAACTAAATTGTGGATTTAAAAGTTGAGCCGACGACTTTAATCACGCGGCTTTTTCGTTGCGACTATTACCGCGCGACCGCAGTCCTTTTAGTCGCCGCATTGTAATTACACCTTTAGTCGTACACAACGGCAACGAACGCAACTTACTATAGGACTTAGTGACGTCACACAGCGGTTTCCGCGAGACGGTGTCCTTTCTTATTGAATCACCCAGTGCATCCTTATTTTCGTTGTTTTACACATAAGCAACAAAAATAAATTTATATTTTTATGGAAGAAGTCCATCTCTCAGTGGAGTAATATTTTAACGTAAAGTAAAACACACAATCTGCTCCACTAGTTTAATGTAACAATTGTAAAATTGTCAAACCATACATGTTTCGGAGGCATAAACCTACATCATCAGTGGGATTAAATTAAGTTAAGTTAAAGAGAAAAGGACCAGAAACATTGTGAGAACTTGTGTCGCAGAAAAAACTTCTTCATTTTGTATTAAGTACCTATAGTTGTGAAAATAGCAGGATGTTCGTATCTCTTATTTTGTTTCCTCCTCATTGGACGAAAATGTTGGGTTTTTCTACAAACGAAAGATTCAAAAAAATATGTACTATTTAATTATAAACTACTAAATAATTTTTTTTTTAAATAATGACAACTTTTTCCATTTTCTATTTTATTTTCACAACTATACTTAATACAAAATGATGAAGTTTTTTTTGCGACACAATTTCTCACAATGTTTCTGGTCCTTTTCTCTTTACCTTAACTTAATTTAATCCCACTGATGATGGAGGTTTATGCCTCCGAAACATGTATGGTTTGACAATTTTACAATTGTTACATTAAACTAGTGGAGCAGATTGTGTGTTTTACTTTACGTTAAAATTTATATTTGTTTACATATTTTAATATTCTTCAGTTATATCATGTCATAATATGAATTTGACACAATTTTTACCTAGATTTGGTTAAATATATCGTCTCCTTATAATTGTGACTTGAACCTACGTTTCTCAGTCCAAACCCTCTTGGACGAAGGTAATTACTAATCGCACGGCAGTTAGAGTTGCAAGGATATTAATTATTTGAGCCTTACCCACTTTAATTATACAGGTTGTCCTAGAAAAATGCTTCGTGTATGTAAAACGTCAATTAAATGACCCAAAATTTATTAAACTTTATGATCTCATTCTGTATAATAATATTACCCACATGGAAGTAGGTACAACGGTATAAATCAAATAATTTAAAATTCGTTTTAGAATATAAAGGTACAAAGCTTGCTTCGGCATCTTATCCCTCTTGAACTTTTGAATGAAACGACTCCCTCAGCGACTCTACATCATAATTTCCGATTTCAACTTTCTCTCTAAACACTTTTATACACACTGAAAAAAACTTCATGAAAATCCTTTTAAACATCAAATTTAATAAATTATCCGTTCGTAAGCCATTAGGGATACTAAAGGTAAAACTTTCGACTTTGTTTGAACAGCTTAAGAGTATTAAATTTTGTTCGGATTATAGCAAAACTTTTAGCGTAGGTACTTATATTTAAACTGATTAATTTACCTTTTTAGTGAAATGTCTTTTTTAATCCTCGAATTACAGTTTAGAATTTTTCCCATTTGTTTTAATAATTATTATAGTCTATATCACGTACATGTTATAAATAGGGCGCGGCAAGTGGATGGCACTCCAAAGATGTATTTTGTACATCAATAAAACTTTTATTGGTAGAAATACGATAAAACTTCCCGTTTCCGCCACCCCTTAAAAGCGATCAGCCATCTCAACTGTTAGTGTGAAGGTTCTTAAAATGGATCTTATGGCAACTTCTGTAATAAGCGACTTTTCAATATCGGAACCATACGAAAACAGCTACGGTAACTTCAACCATTATCTTTTATGGCAAGATTACATGGAGTTTTCACCCTTAATACCGGTCATAAACCGATCTGACCGTTCCTAAAAATAGGTTTTTAAATAAACTTTGCAGTATTATTGGAAATTCCAAAATAATAGGTTCAACGGATTTATGTAAATATATGTTCGCTGATTTGGATGAAGTGAGTGTTCAAAATTGGATTGTGTGAGTGTACCGTCTTTCGTTCAATGCTCGTTTCAAAAAGACTCGTATCTATGTTTCTTTTAATTTTACTATTATTATTATGTTTTAATTGTGGAGAACTTATTCTTCATACAGACACAGTCATTCATAAAAAATCTAATCATCCATATTCCCACAAAATGGCAGCTTTCAATTCTTTTGTACATATACTTTTAAATGTTCCATTATCAAAGGATAACTACGAAAAAGAACTTAATATCATTAAACAGATCGCAGTCAATAACGTATAGTAGATAATCTTGTTAGGAGTAAATCATATAAGAAGGCAATAAACTTGGTCTATCCAACAACCAATAGTACACTCGACCAAAGATTTAAATGTATCACGTACACAGGCACCATTTCGAAAAAGATATCTAAAACTCTCTCAAAAAATAAAATAAAGACTGCTTTTAGAACCAATAATAACCTAGGTAAACTTATTAAAAACAACAAAAGTAAATCGAATAAATTAACCAAATCAGGGGTATACGTGCTAAATTGTGGTTCTTGTCCGAAAGTATATATTGGACAAACAGGAAGAGCTTTCAAAACAAGAATTAAAGAACATGAATCTAGTTTTATAAAAAATAACAACCTTTCACATTATGCATTACATTTGAATTCAGAAAAACACCAATTTTCCAAAGATTTTAAAATTTTAAGCATAGAAAACAAATCTAAGAAAGTAAATTATTTGGAAAGTTTAGAGATTAACAAAAAGAAAAGGTCGGGTTTATTATTGAACGAACAACTAGACACAAATTACTCCCCATTATTGAACTTATATACCTAATTACATAAAAATATTACATCTCTACCATTCCTATTATTCAAATTGTATAGCATAAGTAGGATTTGCCCATTTGTTCTACCTAATTATAGTTTGTTAATCCCATACCATTAATATTCTTTATTACACCTTGTACCTACCTACAATATTTAAATTCATATTTGACACATTTATATTTAGTCCGTCCGAAGTAGGCACCGTGTGCAGAACATGTTACGGCTTTTTTAAAAAATTAAAATTGTGAAAATTTAAAACTTTGTTTCTGTTTAAAATTGAAAATTTACAAATGAAATATGAAAATAGAAAGCAATTTTGATATTCCCATCCCTCTGTAGTTAGCAGTTTTATGGATGGGGTTATCCTGTACAATTGCAACAAAAACCTATTACCTTAGATTGACTTTAGGTTTAATTTAAGGGGAAATCTTCATATTAATTCTATAGTTAATTCCAACCTATACACTTGGCCCTTAGATAAGATTGGGATTATTTTTTGAGAACTCTACTATTGACGTGTGTCAACATTTTTTTTTGTATTAGAACTAATACTTTGACTTTGATATATTAGGTATATAACCTAAACATCGATGTAAAAACCTTGAACTTTAAATCCATTATATCGATGCCTTTAAGTCTTCAATATGTTATTGTCGTCCCTATTTGTCTATTATGCTGGTGACGTCACATCATGGCGGCTAGCATTTGACTACCTGTGACTTATAGACAACCAATTACACTTTTTAAAACTTAAATATTATCAATCAATGCACAATTACAATATTTCACAATTAATTTATCATAGTGCCAAATACCATATTATGCCCGTCAAAAGCGGTGACCTCCTTAAACGGTCAAATGTTCGCAAACAAAAATTATACTTGCCGCTATTAAGAAGGTTTGCTGTATCTTTTTGGATCCTTTAAAACCATCATTGCCCTCAAGCTCTAATTAATTAGGCATTTATTACCATTTCATTTTTAATTAGGCATTACATTTTATTTCGATTTATTAATTTCCTATGGACAAAGAGAAAAATTTCATATCTGTATATATGGCAATGGCAAATATGTTAAAAACTATAAAACTACCCCCGTTTCAGATTAAGATAACATGCAACTCAGCATAGTTTACTACCCTGTTACGGAAATCACGCGGATTTACTACTTCCGCGCTTTTGTCAAACGGATTTACGACCGGCAACATGACATAAATATTATTCATTTTAATGACCGACTTATTTTTACTTGTGTCTTGGTGTTTTGGCGAAATATGCAACAGGGACGGTAAACTTAAATTTAGGGATAAGGATAGTGCAAGGATGCAAAGAAATGAATACTGACCATAGTATGAAAACATTATTAAGTGCGTCCCTGCAAAATCTAGCTGAGCTCACTGTTAAAGTTCGAAATAGGACGACAAACGACGATGTGTAGTCAAGTGCATTATGAATCTGCTAGGAATACTAAAGTCTGTGCGTTTTAAGACGTCCGATATCGGATTAAATCACCAAGGGATGTTATCGCTTTTAAAACAGTAAGTCGGTTAAGTTACAATATCTTCGCACCTTCGCTATACTTGATCACACCGAACATCCCACTGGTTTACTGTATTCTATTACTGGGCGAAATCAGAGGTTTCAAAACAAAATTATCTTAGAATTACGCGTTGAGCATAAATAATAATTAAATAGATAATTAAATTATTTTGCTATTATTATAGTTAAATCTATATAATAATCGCTATTTTCCAAGAACCAAATAAAATTTGCTCAAGTGCTGGATGGTTAAATATGTTAAAGATTTTGTCAGGTATATACTTTTCCGATAATGACATTATTTTGGGATTATTATAATTAAATCTTCATAATAATTACTATTTTCCAAGAAATAATTAAAATTTGCTGAAGTGCGGGATGGTATGTTCTACTTTATTTTAAATAAGTAGTTGTGCTTTTCACTTTTAGTTTGTTTCTCATTGTGTGTGAATTAAAATCAGTTATTAAGCAAAGTTATGGAAAATGTTCAGCAAGGTGGCACATCGCCTAGAAGGCATTTATCTTCAGGTGAACGCGGTTTGGTATTACAAGTGGAACGTTATTTTACTTTAGAAAAAGATAACTCGGGCCCGTTAGAGTCTGTTTTGGCAGTGCAAAAACGAACGTCTGATGCTTGCGGCATTTCAGAGAAGACCTTAAGAAGACTTCGAAAAAAGAGTGAAGAGGATTTGGACAGACCATATAAAAGGGTTCGACTCCATTCAAAAACCTTGGATTTATCCCAAGGGATAAAACTCTCTATTAGGAATATTGTTTATGATATGTATAAAGCCAAGGAATATGTTACCCTCAAAGCTATTCTTGAAAAGATAAAGCAGAAAAAACTTTGCGATATTGGAACTAACAGTTTGTCCATCATCTTAAAACATATGGGTTTCAAATATAAAAAAACGAACAACAGAAAACTGCTTTGCGAGCTGTCCAATGTTACTTATTACTTAAACTTTATAAAAAAGAATTCGTTTAAAACTAATTTGTCTGAATACTACAAAAGCTAAAAAATTATTATTTTTCTTTACCTAAACTAATTTTTTATTTACTTTAAATTATTTTATTTAGAAAATGTAATTCATCAACATCCAAAATTACCTTCAATATAATTTATTGTTTGAGAGCCACCGACATAATGCTCAAGAGGTTTTATGGCTTAGCGGACTTCTTAAAACGCACAGACTTTTACCGTTGGCACCATAAGTTAAAACCGGCCTGACCACGACCTTGTAGAGGTTGACCTTTGTCCTGTTGCCTATTCTAGTCCTCCTGTGAAGCAGGGGGTAGATAGATCTCAATTATCGCAACGCAAGCTTTACTCTAATAATTGAATTCAGACCAATTCAGCCTTCGGTCGAAGGTCCCAGGTATTTACCTTCCTGGCACTAATTCACTTGTACCCCGTTGACGCTGAGCCTAGTTTCAGGTCGTTTAACGTTGCTTTTTAAAGAAAATATGGCCTTCGTCTTGGAAAAATTCAGATAAATCTTACAAGCCGAAAGTCATTTTTCTATAAGCCTAATGTGGCGCTGCAACCTCTAGATTATCAACCACGGCTGTTTTGATTTCGCAGTAATTGCAGTGTCGTCGGCAAATAAATAAAGCTCATATTGTCTATCTTTCGGTATATCAATACAATATTTATGCTTAGGGCTATGAAGACCTTTAGTAAACACATCAGCAATCATTTCTTGTGTTGAAATATAATCCAGTCTAATTTCACCTTTATCTACAACCTCTCTAATGTAGTGATGACGAATATCAATATGTTTAGTGCGATTATGAAAAACTGGATTAGAGACAAGTTTTTGTGCACTCAGAAGCAAAATATTATCATCTTTATCGATAAGCTTACTGAGAAACCCCTTTAAGAATACAGCTTCTTTTGAGGCTTGCGAAATGGCTACATATTCAGCCTCTGTACTTGATAAGCAAACTGAGTGCTGTTTTTTTGCCTCCCAATAAATTGCACCCTCGGCAATCATAGAAACATACCCTATATAAGACTTTCTGTCATTTATGTCATTTGTCCAGTCGGCATCTACATATCCACGTATTACATTAGATCCATTCCTTTTAAAGATTAAATTTTTATCAAGTGTCCCCTTCAAATATCTTAAAATTCGCTTTGCATGTTGAAAATGATTTTCAGAACAGCATGTATTAAATTGACTGAAAAAACCGACTGCATAAGCGATATCTGGTCTGGAATTGACAGCTAAATTAGGTGACCTATTTTTTAGGTAAATTGCAGTATTGGTTGCTTCTGTCCACATCTTGCCTTTTTGACTAGGGTCCTATTTGTCCTCTCTGCCACACCATTTTGTTCTGGGGTGTACCTTACTGTGAGTTGATGCACTATCCCTTTTGATTTTAAATACTTCTTAAAAGAATTATTGGGATATTCTGTTCCATTATCTGTACAGAGTTTTTTAATCTCTTTGCCAGTTTTATTTTCAACAAGTATTTGAAATTCTTTAAACTTGGAATGTACTTATTACCAACACCAAAACTTGCTATTTTTTGATTATTTGCTACAGTTACTTGTGCTTCCTCATTAGTTTTAAAATTATATAGCAATTCCCTTTTAAAAGTCATGTGGGAAGTAGCACCAGAATCTATGTACCACTATACATTATCTTGAGCAAAATTTGTGTGCAGACCCACTTGCAAAGCTTTATTGTCTTTACAAACTTACTCTTAAATTTGTTATCTTGATTTCCACCTGCAGTTAGCTTGTTTCTCGTACACTGACTCTTATAATGACCTGGAAGTTCACAGTTATAACATTTGACATTTTCTTACCAAATTATTTTTTCTTTAATTAAAATGCAGACTGTCTTTGCTATACTTATCATCTTGGATCAATTTAGTCTTTATAAGATCACTCGTAATTTTTAATCCTGAACTTTCTATGGCCATAACCATTGGGTCGTAATCATCTGTCAAACCATTTAATAAAATGACGCCCAAAAATTCATCATCTATGGGATGACCTATGTCTGCTAATTTTTGCGCTAGCAGCATAGTCTCATTGACATAACTTTCCATGTTGTTGTAATTTTCTAGTCTAACTCGAACTAACCCTCTAATCAGACTCAATCTTCTCGACAAACCTTTATCTTCATAGGCCTTTTCAAGATTTTCCCACGCTTCCTTAGCTGTTGCTGCTGACCTCACATGTGCACATGCAACCGGCTGTACCATAAGACATATTTTTGCAAGATTCTTTTGGCCAAAGCGAATTTTTTCCGTCTCCGTTGATTTATCATCACTTGCAAACCCTTCAATACATCGCCATAAATTCTCGTGTACTAGTGCAATTTTCATTCCGAATTTCCAGCTATTGTAGTTTTCACGACCGCTCAATTTGTCAACAGCTAATTGAATTCCACTTGAACCGGCCTTTTTACTTTTTACCAGCTACGGACGACTCACTAATCACGCACGACTATACTGTTTTTGGAGGTTTTTACACTTTTCAACTATACTTGCATGCCTGGGCCCATAACCTGTTAGAACAATAAACACATTTTAACTATTTTACAGTAGTTTATTGTAATATAGACATGAAAACATCTATAGTTTAAGATAACGATATATAGACGGTGTTTCATCAAAAGATCAACTTTGATTACTAACAGGAAGTAGGATTACCAACTATACATATTATTAATATTAAAAAGTGAAAAATTCCCATAGAATCAGTGCACTTATACATACAAAACGTGATTCTATTATAACAAATCTTACATTATCAGATTATCCTTCTCGAAGATTCCAACAATGAGCGTATATATTGTACAGCATCGGACAAAGAGGTGAGCCTTGCGGCACTCCAGCCCTTATGCGTTTCTACTTCGTTAATGTCACCCCAAGACAGAATTTCTTTCAGGACTTTGTTGAGATGTGAGACCTCTTGCTGCCTATAGAGATGTGCATTAGCAGCCGATGTCCGAGCATCCAAGGTAAAGATGAAACAAGTGTGCTGTCATCAGCAAAGCTATATATTGGATTTTTAGTTTTTTCGAAAAGATCGTTAATGTATAGTAAAAAGAGGGTGGGCGACAAAATGGAACCTTGAGGGACTCCGGCGTTGATGTTAAATGTGTTTGAGAGAAATCCGTCCATCGCCACTCGCAGAGAATGGTCTTTAAGAAAGCTTCACAGATATAAACAAAACTGAACCGGCATTCCGTATGCTCTTACTTTAGTTGGAGTTGGAATCCCTTTATGCCATACTTGGTAAAAGGCTTTGGAAATGTCCAGTGTTACCGCCCGGGACTCCCCATGATGTCCTAATTGTCGACACAATGTAAGCTGTAGTATTCTGGGAATAAAAATACTCAGAGAGAGTTTTTGGGTTGCCATGGTAACGAATCCAGGTGTGAAATGTTCACTATAATTTTAGTTTTTATAACAAGACGTAAATTCTTGATAGATCTACTTCTACCTCATATTCTGCCCTTGCAAATGAATAAATTAGTGTAATGTTAATAAGAATTATGGTATCCTCCCGATAACGACTGAAGTGAGCCAAAATAATGATGTCATTAGCACGTTAATATTAATTATAATCTTAATTATAATAGTTATCGGGCACACAAAGCCAGACGAACATATTGTTTCGTATTTATCTCGCCCATAATCTACAAGTTTTACGTTAGCTTTAATCCATTAGAACAGTGTAGACGGTCTAGCGTTTCTGCTCATTCGGCCTGACAGCATAGATATAAAATTAATTTAGTGAGAACATGGATATTAGAAAGGGTTTACGGTATATATAAAGGACGATTAATGCGATGTTAGATGGAAGCAGCTGGCTTATTTGTACAACTAGGATTTGGGGAATTACCTAGAAATATATATTCATAAGGTTCTTTTGTCAATGTTAATAAGGTATGGCTCTGGTTCTTGGAAGTTGAATCAGATGAAGGTTAGGGTTTTTAAATTACATCAGCTCAATATTAATCCTAAAATAACAACGCAGGTAACTGAAAAATTTGCGATTAATTTTTGATAAATAGTTTCTATCAATGCACCCTTTATACCGGGTGATTCATGGCTTAGTTGAACATAGGAAATCCCATGTAAATTTTAAGGTGGCTAAATATTGGTTCCCCTGTACATTTTAGAGAAAAATTGTATTATAATTTTTTGGAGAGGCCGATATAGTAAACCCATATGCTAAGATTGAATAAATTTTAATAAGCCAATCCTAACTTATTCAATTAAATGGCAAAATTACGAAATTTTCATAGTTTCATTACAGCAAACACCAGCAAATAATAAAGGTTATTTCACATTGAAAATACATTTTCGTTTCACCAATCCGGCAATCTCACATTCAAAATAAAAGACTCCCTTATGTTTTTTTTACTAAGGCTTTAATTTAACATATCAATGCAATTCCACGTATCTCCAAAAACCCAAGCTTTACAGGAAAGAGAAAAAATGTTGTGATAATTAATGTAGCTTAAATAGAAATGTATTATTGATTTTGTTATTTCTTGGATAGACATAGAGACTTATAAGACAACTTATTACAATATAATTAGCTTAACATGTATCGTGTGTAAAATCTTTGAGCAACTTTTGTCAAATTATGTTAGAAGAGAGTTGGACAGTAAAAATTGCTTTTTTTCCAAGGTCAGAAAATTACGGCAAAATTCAAACCTATTCATCTTATCTTGTTGACCCAATTTTCTGAACTATGGCAATTTTATATTGGTGGAACTTCAGTTTTTTCAACATTCTTTTCATGCTCCTGTCTGTCAAATTAAGGGTTGCAGCATATTAGGCAACGCATCTTGTTGGGCTAGCAGTGACAGCAGCTCCTAATTTTTCTTGGTTACGTTAATTGCAAGCAGACCTGGATTTCTTGTCTAGAACTGACCAAGGCATGAATTTCCGTTGACGGCATCAGCGAATGTCATAATTATGGTGAAATCGTCTTTGAGTAACAACTGAACTACGCTGAATACATTTTTCAACACAAAGGGCACATACATTTTGCCGGATCAGTAGAATGCTTTCAGTTATTAGTCAGTAAATGCCTTTTAGTTACCATTCCAGACAATATACGATTCTTTGGTTATCTGTAACTATTAAACAAAACCACCTACCTGTACGATTACTCTCTGCCCACGTGTCTATATACAAAACAACTTTATTTTGCGGCGATATTCCTATGCTGATAAAAGTGATAAATAATAAACCCCAACATCGAATTCACATGGAATAATACGGATTCGAAGGAAAACTTTCCCCAACAAAACAGTTGTAAAGGGAATCGATCCAATTTCACCTCATATAACACATTATTTATTTATAAAGTTTGCCGGATATTCCTAAAATAAATGGCACTACCACCGCAATAGCGTTATGGAATTTGTTTCATACCAAAAAAAGCTTTCTATCATGAAACAAGCCATTTTTTATTATTTAGATTTTTTTGGAAGAAGATTGAGGCTTTGTTGAAACAAAGATTTATTTTTTTATAAGTTCTATATTTCGACATTATATTTGCCTGTTGCTTACAAAGTATCCAGACCAAGATAAAATGAATATTTGTTCCCTGAATCGCTTACGTATTTATAAATAGAGCAAGCTCATTGACTTCTTTATTAATATAAATACATATACAAAACGAGAACGCTTACCCATGAACTAACATAATAGGGAATGCAAACAAATCATATTGACAAGAATTCCTTCTTTTTACCTTCAATAGACTATGTCAGCTCAGAAAAAATTCAACAAATTCATTCTTCGCTATTGAAAAGGTTTCCAACGTCGAACTTTTCACAAATAATCATTGTCAGACGGAGAAAATAATAATAACTCAGCAGCAAGTAATTTATTGTATCCGTTCCATTACCAGTTTCTAATTTGAGGAGCAACAACGAAAATAAGCTTTCATTTTGTGGCTTATTTCAGCGAGCTTTCGAGGGGCTTCAAGGGAAATACAATTTTCATTACGCTTTACGTATTTTTCTCAAGAATAACGTATGCCACGTTATATCTTTAAGTTATTTTTTTATCTTGCATAGAGCATTTTATCTAAAATATTATTAAAATCACTGTGTATAACATAATCATTCTCAATGCTAATTATTAAAAGGTCATTTAGCCGTCCTTCGCCAAGAAGATCTCTGAAATATTGTAATTTTTGCCAGTCTACTGAATGACCTTTCTGCTCCGGCGCTATTGGCTATTGTAAAGTTTTGTTAAGTTCTTCCTAGTTGTTAGCTATTATAAAAGGTAAAATCTCCTCAGTCTTTAAACGATTATTTTCTTTTTCAATTTCAAATATGAGACTACAGAATGATTTATATTCGTCAAGAACTTCGGGACCCAAGTCCTTTTTATAGAAAATAGTTAAATCCATTAGGGCTTTTATATTGTTTTCGGTTGCCTTAATATTTTCTGCAATCAGACCATCAAATTTCTGTGACATCTTAATAAAATCCGCAAATCTAGTGTCAAGGGTTTAAATAAATGTGTCAAGAGCCACATAAAATATTTTACCTTTAAAAATTTCTTCCGGATCACGATGCGAAAAATTTAAATTACTTTCACATTTTGTTGCAATTTTTAGCGCATCTTCCTTCAATCGTAAAAATGTCTGCTCACTTCTAAAAGCTTTTAGCTTATTTTCAGTAGTTCTTACTAGACTGCTGTGTTTAAATTTAAATCAGATTTTTGCATATAGTTAGATAAGGCATACATTTTTGTCAACACATCTTTCCAAAAACATAAAAGGAATTTAAATTTAAATGTTTTCATGGTGTTTAACATCCCTGAAGCCAAGCACGTATCCCCGAACTTTGAAATTTTTTTTTAAGTTTTAATGTGTGATTCGCTTTGCTCTGAAGCCTGCGTGAAGCCTGCGTGCTATCTGTTTCGCTGTAGCGTTGGTCAGTTCTCCAGAAGTTATATTTTGTAAGGTGGCTTCTACAGCTTGAATATTTTGATATAGAGGATTAACAGCCCGTTTGTGGATGGCCCATCTTGTAACACACTGGTTCGCATTCCAGAAATGCTACCGGATATACCCCATCATTTTTATTTTTCTCTCGCATTTTTAATATTACCTTAAGGGAAGATGATAGTTACCCAATCATGGAAAAAATAATAAGGGCAAATTTTACATTAATTAAATTTTTCTTGAAAAAAAATACAACCGACAGTCAATCTTACTGGATAAACAAGATATTATTTTTTTGAGACGGCAGTATCTAAGAGATATTTGCAGATATACAGAGTATCTCTAAAAGGTGCGGAAAAAATGCTACCACACGTATAACGATCTAACCCAAGTTACCTTAGTCCAAAAGTGGATGATGTCGGAGATACAGGAGTGTCAAAAGTTCAATTTGGTTTTAGTTTTTCATAAATAGTTTCTTTAATAATTGGTGTATTGTCCCAATATTCGGTTAACGAGGGTTTTGTGTCTTTATTATTATCACTTGTTTTCCTGTTCTTCCTATTTCGAAATGGAGTATAACCCGAAAAGTCATGAACCATCTTTTATGGCAAAAAATGAGTTTCCCCCACCCCTGATTCTATACTCACTACTCAACCCACCACCCGAATTGTAAGTGTTCCGCCGGACCTGTCCTATTTAAAAAAACACCAGTTTGAGTCATAACTCAAGAACAAAACTTTTTAGGAAAAGAATAACTACTGACTTCTACATGAAGAACTCTATAAAAACCCATTTTTACATTATTTATTATTTTATTTATCAAATAATCGAGATACAGGGGAGCGTCAAATTTTCAAAATCGCCCTATATGTCAGAAACTCAGAAAGCTATGAAAATTTCATTTGCGGCAATAAGGGCTTCATAAAATAATAGAACAGTAAACCGCAAACCCCATCTTTCTATCTTTTATAACAAGGGAGCTGGTATATGAAAACGGACGGGAACTGGACACCCTGTACATTATTTATAAAAAATATACACTTAATTTAATGTACAGACTTCCTAAAACATTTATGTGTACAACTAAGAGGCAAACCAATACTTGACAACTGGACCTTATCCATTAAAACAACTTTTCTTTTCCTCGCTTTTTATAAATTCAATTGAAAACGATCCCTTCACCATCTTCTCCAACTTTTTATCCTAATCTTTCAATTCTGGCGTCCTTTAGAGTCACTTAACCCAAAATTGAAGGGATATAGGACGTTAAAGTGATTCTCTCCTTTAGAATGAAATTTTAACATTCACGCTGACAGTTTCTCGAAACAGAACAAGAGACTTGAGGTTTTTTTTCATAGTTTCGATCGTTCTATCTAAATAATCCAGTTTTAGCTGTTTAGGGTACCGATATTTTATTGCAGATTGTTAATAATTAAGTCAGCATTTTATCCAATATACAGGGTGTCCGGGAAAATGTGGGAAATCTCTCGGATTCAGATAAAACATGAAAAAATAGGATGACAAGCTTCCATAAATTTTTTTTCTTACAGGTCCTTCCTACGGAGATATGTGCCCCTAAAGGGCGCGCTGGAAATTGGTTTTCTTGAATAACTTTAATAATGTGATGGACAGTAGTAAGGACCTCTTAAAATAGTGTCCTTGAAACATATTTAGCTTCTTTAGTTTACCAAGGGCGGACTAAGCTTTACAACTTAATGCTTATATCTTTAACACCCTGTACGATTAAGACTTACAAAAAATAAATCTGGGTAGCTTGTACCTTAGACTAAAAAAAAGGTGCTCTTGTTTATTGTCGATAAAAGGAACCATTTTTGGAGAAAAGGAATAATAAACCAATAATTGTAGAAGATCTATGTTTGCAAAAAATGTGCGTTTTATTTATTCATCAGCACCGAAAAAACCTATTGTTATTGCAGACGTTCCTATGGTATATTGAAAACCCATTTTTTTTTTCAATAAATATTAAATGGTACCGTTCTACATGTGGTGTGTTTAATGTAACAAGAAAACCTAACGTGTTACAATTTTTCTTATGACTATTTTCGAATTCAGATAGGTTCATTCTACTATTCTACTATTCGGCTTTATGTTATAACAAAAAATTTTTTGAAGCCCAGTTTTATTATTGTAAAACGTAAAGCCATCAGTTAAATATTGAAGAAGATAATTTTAAAATAGTATTATCTGTACTTTACCACCCAGCCTATAGTTTTCTATATTCAAAATATCAACCTAATCAACTGATAAAGTTGGCTTTCCATTCTCCATTCAAACCAGCCACAGTTGCACTGTAAAGGATAATTTACTCTGAACTTCAAGCCACAACATGAGATTTAAAATTCACCCCCGGGGGGCGGGTGCATTCGCCGTCGGGGTGATGTTTAATGCGGCGGTAGTTCATTATCATTTCACAACGGCTCAAGTCGCTGCCGCAATAGAGACCCGCATGCTACACGCGAACTGTTGAAGATTTGCCAAATGAGTGGTTTAGTGCGAAAAAGTGGAGTTTTCGAAATATTGGGGCTGAAATTATGACTTGGAGGTTCAATTAGCATATTATAACTAATAACTTCAGCCCCAATTGTTCGAAAACTCCACTAATATAAGTATGGAAATTTACCGAACTACTTAAAAAATATATTTTTCTCTTTATGGTAGATGCAGATATTTCTAATGGATGTATTTAATTTACGTTTATATACAGTGTGTCCACGAATAGAGTTTGGAAGAGGAAAAACTTTTTTATTTGTGGGTTTAGAAGAAAAAGTTATTCTTGATAAAAACGTCTGCTTGTGTTGAAACTCCAATTTCGAATACCAAATTTACGATTAGTATACAGGGTACATCAAAAATAACATTTTTAATTATTTTGATTTCGATTTTTTTTTGAAATTATATGAAAATATTTTCAAAACCGGGATTTCTTACACCAATTGTGCAAAAAAGTCTAATAAACATTTTTCTCAAAGTGGTTAATTTCAAAGCTACTATTAAAATAATAAAATATCCAAGTAGCCTGTTCTAAATAAATGAAATGTTTTAGTTACTTTGCATCTTTCAAATTGTTGATATTTGTGTCATAATTTTCTTATAAATCTGCATAATAGTGAAATTAGAAAATGCTAACGTTAGAACAAAGAATTTATATTGTGCGAAGTTATGGTTTAGGACATGAAAAAAGCTATATGGCAGTTCTTCGAGAATTCCATGAGATATGGCCTGCTGTTTCTCTCACGGACAAGGGTTTAAAAAAATGTTTAATAAAATTCATGAGAGCTGGTAGTGTTTTAAATAAAAAAAGGGAGAAAAAAGTATGATGAAGATGATGCTGTAACTGTAATGACAATGGATTCAGTTAGAAATTTTCCCAAACTGTCTTTAAGAAACAGATCTTCTCAAATTGGTAATGTGAGTAAATCTCTAGTAGAAAAAATATTAAAATTCAATAAAATTCGTCCGTGCAAACCTAAATTTAATCATTTTCTGGAAGAAAATGACGACATGAAGCAATTGGATTTTTGTTTGTTGATAGGGGAACATATCCTTAGACAAAGAAGTTTTGTTGATAATATTATTTTCTCGGACGAGGCAACGTTTACCACAAACGGGGTAGTTAGTTCGCAAATCTGTCGCTATTAGAGCCGCGACAATCCTAATTTTCGTATCCGCTCTAGAAGACAGTATTCACAAAAAGTTAACGTGTGGTGTGCTATTACTTACAATGAAATCATTGGACCATCTTTTTTTGAAAACAATTTAAATCAACACACTTATTTGCATCTTCTGAACACTTTTTTTTATGATCATTTGCAAGATATACCTTTAGCTGATCGAATAAAATTACATTTCCAACAAGACGGCGGTCCCGCTCATTCCACGATAATTGTTCGTGATTGGCTAAATCATCAGTTTGGGAACAAATGGTTTAGAAGGTATGGTCCAAATGAGTGGCCACCTAGGAGTCCCGATCTCACAATTATGGACTTTCATTTGTGGGGATATCTGAAGCAACATGTGTATAAAACCAATTTCAATAATAACCTAGATCTCTTTAAAGAAAAAATTAGAGAAGTCATTGCAAATATCCCAATACAGCAAATTAGGAATTGTTATCGGGAATTCAGATATCGAGTTGAACTATGCGCTGAACTCGGTGGTACCACGTTCGAATAGAACGTTATTTATTTTAATATTTTATAATATATGATTAAATAAAATGAAGAAATACCTATGACATGTAATAATAAAAATACAAATAAGAAATAGTTTTCTTACAACAAAATCGTTATTCGGCCAGATATAAAATTATATTCTAAGTAGGAAAGCAACAATAGTTTACGTAAATTTATTTTAAGCGAAATCCAAAAAAACTAAAAATGTTGTTTCTGGCTAACCCTGTATAGTAATCGTAAATTTGGTATTCGAAATTGTAGTTTCAACACAAGCAGACGTTTTTATAAAGAGTGACTTTTTCTTCTAAGTCTACAAAAAAAAAACGTTTTAAAACATGGTTAATCACAAACAACATTTTTAGTTTTTTGGATTTCGTTTAAATGATGAAATTAACCACTTTGAGAAAAATGTGTATTAGACTGTTTTGCACAATTGGTGTAATAAATCACGGTTTTGAAAATATTTTCGTATAATTAAAAAAAAAAAATCGAAAGCAAAATCATTAAAAACGTTATTTTTGATGTACCCTGTATACCAATCGTAAATTTGGTATTCGAAATTGTAGTTTCAACACAAGCAGACGTTTTTATAAAGAATAACTTTTTCTTCTAAACCCACAAATAAAAAAGTTTTTCCTCTTCCGAACTCTATCCGTGGACACACTGTATGTATTCTAGTTTTTATTATAACTTTGGCTAAAGGGGTTATTCCCTGGACTATTCTAAGATGTTGTACATTGAGCGATTTGCTGACCATAATGTTCGCTGGATTGGTCGAGGTGAACCTCACTTATGTCCTGTTCGATCCCCGGACTTAAACCCCGTGGACTACTTCCTATGGGGCCATCTAAAGTCATTAGTTTATACTACTCCAGTAGAGAATGTGGAAGATTTAAGAAATTGAATAATCGCTGGGTGTAACTCGATAAGAAATGACCCTGGTGTTTTTGAAAGAGTTCGGCAGTCATTGAGGAGAAGATTGGATTCTTGCAATCTAGCTGGAGGTAGTCATTTTTAACAAATCTAAAAAAAGTACGGTGCTCTATTACACAAACTACTAATTCTTGTAAATGTTTATAAATATTTTATATTATTTATTATATCTTTCTGTGGGGTCACTTTAAAAATTTTATTTATAAAAATGTAAAATTTGAAAATCTAGATCAGGTAAAAAATTGTATTTCGTTCGAATGTGACATAATTTCTCAATATCAACTCAGTAATGTTAAAAATGATGTTTATGATCGGTTAGGATATTGTTTAGCTCCTAATGAAGGGTTGTTTGAACATTTAATTAATTAATGTTTTTGTAAAAATCTGTAGTCATAGGTATGTTCAGGGGCGGATGGGCCCGCCGGGCAACCGGGCAAATGCCCGGTGGGCCGGTCGATCTCTAAATGTTAAGACTGACATTTTTCTTCTCAAAAAGAAGTCAAAGATAGTTCTGGAAAATATAAATGGAGAAATGCATAAATTCAGTTTATAGTTGTTATCATGTTGTTTAGTGCAGTGAAAGCCTCATCATTATTGTCTTTGCTTAATTCAGTCGCCACCTTCTTTCGTGAATCGTATAAGAGGATTGATGTTTGGTCATCTATTTCTTGTGACAAAAAAAGGAGAAAATTA
Organism: Polydrusus tereticollis; assembly: GCA_963920685.1. Lineage (NCBI taxonomy): Eukaryota > Metazoa > Arthropoda > Insecta > Coleoptera > Curculionidae > Polydrusus > Polydrusus tereticollis. The sequence goes on from OY987328.1 coordinate 144,994,228, forward strand.
GAAGTAATTGAACAAACTAGACGGTGGTCTCATTTGAAAAGTCAACACCAATTTTTCTAAGTTGGGCTAATAGTGAAATGCAGAAAAGAGATTGGTTTTGACATCGAAGATGAGTTTCCAGTTACGAAAATACGAAAAGTCAAGAAATTCTTCGACGAAAATTGCAGTGATGAAGCTGTTGATAATTCAAAAGACAAATTTAAAATAGAAACGTTCAATGTTATAATGGATACCGCCATTATGTCAATGGAAAACCGATATAACAGAAATATAAACTTATTTGCTGATATGTCCATTTTCAATCCTATAAATTTTAATGAAATCAAAACCAATGGTATTTCTGAAAGTCGCTGGCAGAGCATTTTAGAGAAAATTTTACAATTTAAAGAAGATGCCTAAGTGTCAAATATTAAGGAAGAATTGTGCCATTTTGTATTGAATTGGGATATTTATAAAATGACTTTAAATGAATCCTTCCAAAAAGATACTTTGGCAGATTATGAGGAGATAACTAACGAAAATGACCCAGATGTTATAGATTCACAAACAACCTATTAATGTCAAGAAAAAAGTCCTAGTAGTCTCTGTAGAAGCTGTATACATTGTTGCTATCTAGCAATAATGAAATACAATATGTATCAGAATGCCTATCCATGCTTATCTGTAGTCTACCAATATATTTTAACTTTGCCTGTCACCCAAGTGTCATGCGAGAGAAGTTTCTCTATTTTAAAATACATCAAGAACCGACTACGCAATTCTTTAAGCGATGAACATTTGGAATCATTTATGATAATGAATATTGAAAAAGAAATCTTATGGACAATCGACAATGAGGAGGTCATTAATGAGCTAGCAGGATCATCTAGTTTCTTAGGTAGATTGTTAATCTTATAATTTAAAATATCCCTTATTTTTAATTGTCTATTTTGATAAAATGTTGACTGCTATTACACAAATACTATTTTATCTCAGTTGTTAAATTTAGATTTAGATTTTGTTGTAAAAAAATTATAATAGGAGTTAATTATATTAGAAATATTTTTAGTTTTGTTTACTATTTTATTAGGTTAGCAATAAACATCGCAAAATAAAGAATGGTATTATTTTTTGTTGTAATTTGTGGGCCGGTTTTAGCAACTGATTGCCCGGGCCGGTCTTAGGTAGCCCATCCGAATTGAATAAGTAAGGATTGGCTTATTAAAATTTATTCAAACTTGGACATGGGCTTATGATATCGACCTCTTCAAAAAATTATAAAACAATTTTTGTCTAAAATGTACAGGGGATTCAATATTAAGTCATCTCTAAATTTACATGGGATTTCTTATGGTCAACTTAGCCATGGATCACCCAGTATAGGTACTTATCTAAATATTTTTCATAATCATACACAACCTTTAGTGTAATACTTTACAAACTAAACTTAATTCTAATTTTCCCTACTACTGCAGTAAAAATACAGCAACTTCAAAAACTCCCTTAAAATAACATTATTTCCACTAATACTGCCTCAGTATCAAGATAAAAGTTGTGCTTTTCCGGAGAAACTGTTTCGCTTTACAGTTTGTTTCCAGCCGAGATGATAACTTAGCAAGGTTGAAACAAATGTATTTTTTTTGTTAAATGTTGCGGGAAATGGAAAATAAATCATTTACGGAATAATAACTTGCCATATAATATATTGTAACCATGACATTAAAGAACCTTATTACGGAATCTAAATTAATAAATAAATGTTGTATGAATGCTAAAAAAAAGAGTAGTATTGATGATTTAAATAACATCCTATGTAATTTCCTTTTTGATTTCGAAATACAGCACATTGCACCACAAGTCCAGCTAGTTTAATGTTTGACCGTACAACTAACAATTCGATTTCACAACCTTTTACGAAATGCAGATTCAGAGGTAAAATCTAATTTAAAAAATCGAAAAACAAAAATTGTATTATGAAGGAAAATGGTCTTTACAGTTTTATATTGGAGTAATTGTTAGTATTAAATATTACTGTAATATTCAGAATCCAGCCCGAACTAACTAGAGCAGTAGTTATTAGCAAAATTGTCAAATCCACTTATTTAGTTCGGATTTAATTAATGTAACTTGGAAAAGACATTTAAATCAAGTTAGGAAAATTTGGAAATCAAAAATTGTAGGATCAGATGTAAATATCGGCAAGAGATCTGACAGATTCAAGGACCAACGAAAACGGTGACAAGGTAAATTAGTTGGCGGGTACGACGCGGCTATGATTCGTCGGTGTAATTTAAATGTTTCCCTTTTTCCTGAAACTCCCGTATTTTTTTTAAATATTTTCGCCGCCATTCAATAATTTAATTTTTTTCAATTAGTAGGCTTTTTCGATTTCGTTTGATATACCTAAAATTAATTTCTTTTAAAGTTTGTTTAAAATGATATGTTAGGTAATGATGTGAAATTCTTAATTTCAATCATTTATTCTATTATGAGTATTTCATAGGAAAAAAACAATGGATTTTGCGACGAATGACGTATTTTGTGGCATCATCCAGGATTATTTTTTTCCGTCCTCTTGTTTGGGCTCCTCGGCTTTTCTTTTTGTCATTTTCTTGATGAAGGCCTTTCAAACGCCTGAACACAGTGCGCGAAAAAGTTTCGTTAAAGTGCCACATATTTCTGTAGCATCCAATGTGGTTAGTTTAGGATTTCGCTCCCGAATTCCATGGTATACGTTTTTAACTATCATTCGTTCTTTTAAGGTAAATTGATAATTTTTTATTGTAGTCGCACAACTAGTTACTCAAACAAAGAAACACTATATAAAGTTTAATTAATAACTACACAGGGTGTTTCAGAAGTACGGTACGTAATTTAAGGGGGTGATTCCTTATGATATTCTAAGAGAAATTTTTTAAAAAAAATCGACTTTTTATAATTTTTTTGAATATCCTTTTCTCGATTTTATTGAAATCTGGTTCCGTTATTCATTATAATAAGGGGCTTAATTAGCCCTTACTAAATTAAATTCATTAAGTCCAGTGGCATCCCGGGGAGCACCTTAACGAATATTATTGACAAAAAAATATACGCCACGGACCTTTTTTAATTTTAATATTTTTTCTCGGATACAACATTTCGTTTCCTGAATTGTTTCGTGTCTTGCTCCATTTTCGAGTGAAAAAATAAAAACCACTTTATTGCTTGTACAAACGAATACTTATGTACTTCAAAGTTAATTAAAATATAAGATAAAGGTAAGTTTTGATATCTAATTTACCTGTTCTGTCAATAACAAATCAAAAATGAATAACTTTACTAACGCTGAAGTCAAATCAAATCAAATCAAATATGCTTTATTGTTAAAAGAGGGCATCTTATAAACAAAGCTGGGATAAATAACAATGAAAAAGGTTAAACTTAAATACTAAACTAAACTAAGTCAAAATAAATAAAGAACGGTCAACTAGTCAGTAAAAGAGACAAACAATAATACACATTGTAAAGGAAATCCTAACATATAACAAGCACAGTCTTCACAGTCAAAAAGAAGAAGAAAAAAAAACATATAAAAAATAAATCTTTTACAAACTATAACGCGCTGATGATAAATTTATTTTAAACCACCAGACTTATCACTTGTGGGCAACATATAATATAGTATATCGTAACGCACTCAAGAATCGAAATTAAAAAAAGCCAAAACACCAAAAAAAGAAAAAAAAATATCAGTATAGTGACTACCGCTGAATGGCAAGAGCACAGGTAGTAGTGCCACAGAAACATGAGAAACAAACAATTCAGTAATTTAGTTAATATAAGTACACCACTAGGATGTTAACGTGAAGGGTATGAGGCGTATAAAGTTGTCACCCAGTGCCCAGATGCATTTCAATTATGGTCTAGCAAATGAAAATGCTGAAGAAACGCAGTAAATTTATCAGGAACGTTATCCAAACAGAGTACTGACATGTGCCAAAACATTTAGATAACACCATGCAAGATTAAGTGAGACTGGGAGTTTTAAACGTAGTACCGAACTTCCTGGCAGACCTGTAACAGTAACCACGCCTGAGTTAGAAGAGGCTATACTTCGAGAGATAGAGGATGATCCTTCAACTAGTGCCAGGAAGGTAGCAGTGGAACTTCAAACAAGTGCATCAACTGTGTAGAGGGTTTTGCATCTTTATCAACTATATCCATACCATATTTAACGTGTGCAAGCTCTGCTGCCCCGTAATTTTCAGCCAAGGTTTGATTTTAGTGGGTGGTGGCTGCATACAGTAGCACATGACAACAATTTTATACCGAACATTTTATTTACTGATGAGGCCTGTTTTTCAAGAGAAGCCATTATGAATTTTTATAACGAAAATTTTTGGACGGACGATAATCCTCATAAAATTAGAGAAGATCGTTTTCAGCAACAATTTTCGGTGAATGTATGGGCCGGAATCATTGCCGATTATCTTATTGGACCATACTTTTTACCACCTTGATTGAATGGAAACTCCTATACGCAGTTTCTATCTGAAGAACTTGACGTTCTGTTGGAAGACGTACCAGCTCATTTTAGCCGCTCGTCAATACCTCGACAGCAATTTTCCTAATTGCTGGATTGGACGCGCAGGTTCCCAAGGTTGGCCAGCTCGCAGTCCCGACTTGAATCCTCTCTAGACTATTATTTATACCGTCACCTAAATTCTCTTGTATACAAGACGCCTGTACTAGATGAAAACTACTTAGAATCAAATTATTGAAAGTCGCAATACGATACGAAATAATGCAGGCATTTTTGAGCGTATAAGAGAATCAATGGTGAGACGATTGCAATCGTGCGTTTTATCAGAAGATGGCCATTTTCAACATTTGCTTTGATTAACTGTTGCATTTTTTTGTATTATTATTTAAAAAAATAATTTTATTTTTAATTTAAATGTTTTTAAAAAAAGAGTTTAACACCGGACACATGTTCATATGGAACTTTTTCTCTTAGAATATCATAAGAAATCACCCCCTTAAGTTACGTACCGTACTTCTGAATCACCGTGTATATTTACACAAAACAATACCTATGTGAACGACCCGTATACTACTACGACGGAAAAAAACTGACAAAATCTGCGGATAAGTTAACAATAAAAACACAAATTTATAAAGCAGTGCGAAAACTCTGCCGGCACGCATATTTTCAAATTTTTGAAGTTGTGAATTCGGTCTCTGTGTGTTGCCATATTTATTTTCTCCGCGATCAGAACCCAAGTATCGGATTTGGCGCGCTATTTTACATGCATATGCAAAACTTTCTTTTTCATGCCAACTTGACATACTATAATACGAAGGCGTATAAAGGACTCATGAAACAAAAGAAAAGATTTTGTGTAATATCCCTAGTTTAAACTCGTTGGAATTATTTTAATTTTAGTGCTTAATGCTGTCGCAGCATAACTTGTTTCTGTTATTTAAAAAAAAATAAGTAGGTAAAGCCTGTTCAGAGATATAAGGAAGTTACACTTTGCCTTTGAATGGGGTTATCCAAGGGTGGCCATAAGCAAACAATGAATGAATGAATAAATGCAGGTAAATTATGGTCCGTACTTAAAAATGTCTCAAAGTAAACTGCAAATCCGGAAGACGTAATTTCGTTATTAAAGTAATAGTTTGGTGATTTTAAACCGATTTTTACCTGATTCAAAATGAGAGGGTTAATCCCATAAAACAAATTATGTTTTAAAACTGTATATAATATAGCCACTCTAGTTAGTTTTAAGCTTAGTATTTATTCTTACTTCGTGTGTAATACAGCGTTTGTTTAATCGTGTGTGAGTCATAGAAAATATGTGCGATCCCAATGTATCTCAGAAGATAACCCCGTCGAAAAGCAGAAAACACTTTTCTGTGGAAACTAAGGAAGTTATAAACAATGTTTATTTAACTCTCATTGAACGTGCGGTCAGCAAGCAAGCAGCGTTAGAAGAAACGGCCACATTAACAAAAATTCCAACATCAACTGTATGGAAAATTGTGAATAATCCCATTTTAGCGAGGAAAAAAGAACCGATACTGGCATTTTCTCGAAGGTAGATGGAAGTGATCAAGATATAATACGGCGTAAAATTTACAAATTATACGAGGAACAAAGCGTGCCTACATTAGATAATTTAATTAAGAGGCTTGAAAAAGATGAAACCGGCGTTAAATGTGGCAGAACAACGTTATGGAAGTTAGATTTAAAAAAAATTAACAAAAACCAAATTTTAATGGAATTCAGTAGAATTCGGGAATGGCGATTCGAATATCTACAAAAAATTAGGATTTAGCTACAGAGATCAGCAAAGGCCGATTATTTACTTTGATGTAACCTGGTTCGACACATATGATACCCCGGAAATGGGTTGGGTTGACTCAAGCGGCAAGTGTAAAATAAGCGCGTCATCAAAATGAGGTAAACGAATTACGATATTGCGTGCTGGATCTAAAGACGGATGAATTCCAAATGGACTTCCTCTGTCTGAAATCTGCCATTCGTCGTAACAATATTTGCCCTACTATTAACTCCAGTGTACTTGAGCTTATAGAAACTGAAGTTATTAGCATCCCTTTACAAAGTTAGGCAAAAACAATATAGCACAAATAATAATTAGAACAGATGATGATAGCGATAGTGATATTGATATATTATGTGAATAATTATTATAAGTACCGAATAATCTGTATATTTTTCTAATCATAAATATAATTTTTAATAATAAAATAACTTGTAATTTCAAATTTAAACATAAATAAAATACCTAGTATTTAATGTCTTACCTATTTTTATTACAAACCATGATTAAATTCTAAGCAAAATACGGACCTGTTCGGCCATATTTTAATTTCACAGCTGGCGCAGGTCCTTCCTAATAGGGATCAGTTAGTCACTTTCTTCTATCTCTGAACAGACTTTTTTTTTACCTATACGTTTTTTTTTCTGAATATCGTACAGAATTAAGGGATTAGTATCAACTCTTCGATTCACTAAAAATATTACATACCTCGATCCGACACTGTAGCTGAGGTTATACGTTGTAGTTCAGGTTTCTCAAGGGGCAACCGAAAGTTACTCAAGCGAAAGGAAACAGTGAAACGAAACTTCAGAAAATAAAACGAAACGGGCTGTACAGTGTGCAAAAAAATACTCAGCTACTTCAAAAGATTGGTATAATAGGTGCAAGAACAGTCTAAAATGGGCACATGAGACATGAGGAATATTGGATGACTTACACTTTTATACAGGGTCGTTGGTGTGTTTGGAAACGGTCGATTATTTCTTAAAGTAAAACAGCTAACAAAAAATGATCAAGACTAAAGTTGTATGGTTTTGTAAAGTCTATTAGAATTAGAAAAAGATGAATATACTGGATGGGTCAGAAAGCCGTAGGGAAATAAAATTACTTTTTTTTTAATGGAACACCCTATATCTTAGAATATTTTTGGATTTTACATAAAATTACAATTATTTTTTATTAAGTGCATTATAGATCTAAACCTAATAGTTTCCGAGATATCGACTTTTGAAAAATGACATTTTTAAATTTTGACAGCTTCTAGCTTTCTAACGGTACGTCTTGGAGTAAAACGGCTTACATGTCCCTATCTTAGTCTTTAACTATCTTTCTAAAAGTGTCAACTTCCGGTTACACTGGAAGTACTATATTTCCGGAATTTAAGCTACATCCGGTTTAACCGGCAGTTAACACTATTAAAAAGATAGTTGAAAACTAAGATAGGGACATGTGAGCCGTTTTACTCTAAGACGTACCGTTAGAAAGCTAGAAGCTGTCAAAATTTAAAAATGTCATTTTTCAAAAGTCGATATCTCGGAAGATATTAGGTTTATAATTATAATGCACTTAATAAAAAATAATTATAATTTTATGCAAAATCCAAAAATATTCTAAGATACAAGGGTGTTCCATTAAAAAAAAAGTAACTTTATTTCTGTGCGGCTTTCTGACTCATCCTGTATAGTTAATTTTTTAAAATTCTAATAGACTGTAAAAAACCCTGAAACTTTTATCTCGAATATTTTTTGGTAGCTGAAATAATCGACCGTTTCCATACATACCAACGACCCTGTATTTACTTAGACGTTTATCAAGATAACTGTACCTAATACTGCAGGATCCTTACTCTGAAGGATTAGCAATTAAAAAGTATTGACTATAAAGTACTAACCCTCTAAAGTCCAAGTATTGCAGTAACAATGTCAGCATGTATTGCTTTTATGTGGAAGTTTCAAAATATTCCTGAGTTTATGCATAACTTCAGAAATAAACTCCGTTTAATAGAGTATAGCGTAGAGTTTTATAAAGCCCATGCAGGCTGCTGTAGTCGCAATATTGTTTAACTGTGCAAAGAATAGTATTGTACAAAGTATAACGGAAATATTTACTTAAAGTAAGGTCTTCCAATCATTTAACTTAACTGGTTCCTAACCCAATGTAAATAAAGGCGCGTTGGATAGATATAATTTAAATCAAACATTATGGGGGGAAGACATTTCCCTGTTGTAAATCCACCAATTTGCAGTAAGTTGTTTATTACAAGATCAGCTGTTACTGAATATTCTAAATATAACTTGAACTAACCCAACAAGCGTTAAAACATACGTACACATTTTTAGTACATTTCTCTCTATTTCCAAATCTTTCAAGGGAATAAAATGCAGGGACGTGGCAAGTTCTGTAACTTAAAAGATGAATGAAGGTTTACACGCTTTAAATAGGTTTCGCCTTGTTAGCGAATTGAAAATGATTTATTTCTTGAATAGAACTTCAAACTTTGCTTGATCCACTGAAAAGTTAATCAACTAAGTTAAATCAAAGGTTCTCACCATAATTTTCATTCGTGTTTTATCAATCAACCAAATAAGTACAGGCTACACAACGTAAACTTAAACCGCCACAATCACTTGAACATCTTGAAAACTTTTTACATGGCCAAATTAATGGGATTAGCGAAAGTTTTTGTTTTTATATATCATGCAAAAATCAGCTGCAACGTTAAACTAAATTACTAAAGTAAACTATGGTTAATTACTTCTATGCAGTATTAGTCTTTTAATCGTTAAAGTAGCTGGCACGGGAGTATTGCCTGTTTCCGATTTTTACCGGGAAATTTTATAAAGCTCGGAAAATGCCTGTTTTTGTTTAATTTGATTATTTCACAAATCTACATTCGTTGTAAAACGAAGAAAACCTTTTCAAAATAAAAAAAGAAATGGGAAGCAGTGAAAGGCCTCTAAGTCTATTTTTAAAGGATGTGAAGTAATAAATCAATCAAACCCATCTTCTCCATGGGCGTGCAAGATTCTTCGGCATGTATAGATTTAAATAGGCCTAAATTTTTGAATTTGTGCAGAATTAGTACAAGTATCGACATTAAATTCAAGTTTTGTCTTCAAATATATATTTCAATATTAAATTTTTTAAGCTGAAAATTATGTACAGCCATACCATTTACCTGGAATTTTAGAAAGCAATTTTATCAAATCTAATTAGAGTCTAGGTACTTATTCCGTTTCTGCTAAAATCATTTTATTCCTTCTTTTCTGTACCTAATCCTGTTTACCTGTTTTCTAGTAATGTCGTTATTATGCCTTTATAGGTGCCTCTACTCAAAGTGTGAAGTGTCAATGTTTTTTGAATTAAATATGGAGAGTTTTTAACAATTGCCTAAACGCCCTAGAGTCCATGTATAGTAAATGAAAACAAAATAATTTTTAACTGTTACGATTCTATTAAAAGGAAGGCTGCGAATTTGAGTGTTGACAATGCAGTGCAATTTACAGCAGATATGCTTAACGTTGGGAAAACAGCAATATATTAACTTTTAAAAGAAGAACAAAGTGTTGGCATCAAACCTCCAAAAACTTCTCCAGACGATCAAGTTTAGTTCCTTTTTTAAAAAAAAATTTCCACGCTGGACAAAATTTTGTCCTCAATCCGAGAAGACCAGGACTACCCATTTATGTGTAGAAATACGCCTTGGAAATTATTAAAATAATGAGTTTTTGGTGGAAAAACGTAATAAGCAATCGATTTAAATAGACAGAAGCGATATTATCTGTTGAAGAAGAAATTACTTAAGAAGTATCCAAAAAGTCAGAGGAGAAAACAAAAACATATTTTACCTAGACGAAACATGGCCACACTGGGACTAAATTTCGGCAAGATAAAAATATTAAAAGTTCAAGGCAAGCCTTTTGGAAGGATTGTTCACAGGATTAAAACCGCCATCTGGAAGTTCTGAACGCTTCGTTAAAGGTGATCTACTGATGTTCCAATTTAAAAATATCTATATCTATCTATATCTATCACGAAGATATGAATGCCGATGTCCTTGAAGAAGAATGGTTCGAGCAAATGTTGGATCTTATACCAAAAGATGCAATAATTGTATTGGATAATGCAAGCTACCACTCTAGGCTGACGGAAAAATTACCGAAAAGTGAAATAAGAGAATGGCTGAGTTTCAGACAAATAGAATTTACATTGGATTCTTAAAAAAAAAACTATTGGTACTAGCCAATTTACATAAAAATGCATTCAAAAAATATGTAGTCGATGAAATCGCAATGTGACGAGGAATATCTGTGCTCAGACTCCCTCCTTACCACTGCGAATTAAACCCGATCGAACTTATATGGGCTCAAATGAAGACAGATGCCAATAGAAAAAAACACGACATATAAAATAATATATTTTATCTACTTTCATTTAGTAATATGAATTTTACAGTTCTGTAAATCGTTTTGTAAGGGCATCTATTACAGCACTAGTGCTGTAATAGATGCCATTACAGCACTAGTGCTGTAATAGATGCCCTTACAAAACGATTTTTAATAGCAGGTGCATTTTTATTTTTAAAAATGCCTTTTGCCAAATATTTTTATTCATAGATGAAAGTAGATAAAATTTTGTACAATATTCTTGTTGTAAATTCATATAACTACACTCGATGTTTGATTAAACTCGGCTGACGCCTCGTTTAACAACTTTAACATCTCGTGTTGTAATATGAATCTTTACAACACTTATATCGTAAATAACTATTTTCGCATTTTATACAGTAATGCACTAGATTAATGACCTCAAAATCGTACAGTAATAACTTTACAGCATAGCAACCATTACAGCATAGCGACCATTACTGCATAAAACGTCAATGTCATTCAAAACACAATTTTACAAGAAAGAAATTCGTTTATTTTAAATCTTATTACAATAAATATTAAAAGAACAATTATTTAAGTTAGAAAAGCATGCAACTGCTGACCTCGCCGTATTAAGTAGTTGTTGCTGAACATTTTTTTCATTCACCACAATTCCTATGGGGACTTCTTGGGGTAGTCCCAGTTGGACATTTTTGAATAGCCTTTGAGAATTTTTCAATTTATTTTCAATGCTTTATTCCACGTATCCTTCAGCTACGCTTGTGGACCGCCATCCCCCATGCCGTTTGAGATCCTGAATATCAGCGCCATTGTCAGCAAGAAAAGTTGCAGATGTTCTTCTCAAACAATAACCGGTGTAGCTTGAAGCATCAGGAAGTTTTAGATATTTCGCAATTTCATGTGGGATTTTTGCGAAAGTGTTGATGCCAACTGGCTGTACTGTACATTTGCCATGACGATAAAACAGGAAAAATCGATGCCTTACTGTTTTAGGTCTTAACAGTAAGAACTTGTGGTAAATTTTATACCCATTGCTATCTGATCCTACGGTAAATACACGTTTTTTCTTTGTTTTGGTATCATGTAACGTTACTATTAGCATTGTTCCTGAATCCTCTATATCTTCAGATGTTAAACTGCATAGTTCTGCACGCCGACATGCGCCATTCAGCCCAAAAATTAATACCACTTTCATTAACAGAAACGTGTCGTCTGGAGCTTCCTTCAAAAACTTCGTGACGTTTTCCATGGTCAAAACTTTTGATTTTTTAGGTTCATATTTGTCGTTTTAACGTTTTAAAAAAGCGATTAACTTTTTATATTGTGAAATATCCGTATTTTCACTGATAAGTATTGTGCTTTTGATCATAGAGTACGTAGACCATAAACTGGAAGCTTTGAGGACTTTTGCCTAAAACAAATAACAAAATTAGTACCTATATACCACACTTTAACTATATAAAATAGCTTACCTTCTCGTAAAAGTATGCCAGCATCAAATTTTCGTCAATGCCTTTAAAATTCTTGGTGGTTCTCCACTCGCAGAACATATTATATGCTTTCTCGTATCTTTCCTTGGATTTTACTGGAAGCAAACTTGAAGAAGCTTCGCGGGCCGCATTCATGATATCTTCCAAGTCGTTTTCATTAGTCATTTCCATAATTCTTGTGAAATTCACTCTTCAAATATGACTTTATTTGGATGCTGTCAATAGTCGCCAAACACAAAAAAACATCTTGTTTATATTGCTAAGTTACCGAGAAGTCATACTACTAAGTTTTTGTATTGAAGCAAAAGAACCAACACAAAGTCCCGGTCTCAATAAATTTCTCAATTAAATTTTTATTTATTGAGACCGGGACTTTGTGTTGGTTCTTTTGCTTCAATATTATATTCAGGTCTCTTAGAGAAATATGGACACTTTTTTTGATTTAAGTTTTTGTAGATTTTCTTCAGTAACTATTTTTTTTAGATTTTATTGTGAAATGCAAAATAATTAATTACTTACAAAATGCGAAAAAATAGTATACAAACCTCGTCAGAAAAGTGATTTTACTTGACTCGTATATGGAAATTAAAACCTCGCTTCGCTTGGATTCAAACTAACCATACTCAACAAGTAAAGTTCCACTTTTCTAAACTTGATACGTAATGTACTATAAAAAGACTCTTTAATGAAGCTATGGGTAAAATCAGTGCGGATAAGTGAAAAAAGTGTATCGATCATGTGATAGAAGAAGAAGCAAAAATGTGGCAGGTAGATATAATTTTTTTTTTTTTTTATTTATTTATTTCACTTTGGGATACAAACAGAATAGCATTCCACAATAGCATCCACTTAGTACTAGAGTCTTAGTAAACAATCCGTTAAGTAACTAGAATACAAAAAATTAGTAAAAAAAAAACATGTTAATCCTACGGAGATAACAGAAAATGAAAATAAACTTATTTTTATTACACTTAATCACTAACATCACTAACACCAACCATTATGTTACAATTCGAGGCTCATAAAAAAACGCCTCATTTTCCTCTTAAACAATGGTAAGGACATACTATACAGATCTATCAAATCCGGATTATAATGGTTAAAATTTCGCAAAATCCGACAGAATGGAGAATTATAACCCAAGTTCGTCCTTCTATACGGAACTACAAAAATATTTTGATCCCTAAAACGCCTGGTAGGTACATAAAATTTAATTCTTGCTAATAATTCCGGAGCATCCATAAGATTGTTTAACACTTTAAATAAAATCACAAAATCTGACATTTTTCTTCTAATCTGCAATGGCAACAAGCCGTAACGCGATCTTATTTCTGAATAGTCGTGATTAACAACTGGAATGTTAAATTTAAAAGATAAAAATCTCATAAACTATTTTTGGACCCTTTCGATCCTATCAACATAGACATTATAACCTGGGGACCACACAGGAGCAGCAAACTGAAGTCTGCTATATATAAAGGCATAATACAAGGCTAAAAGTGAATTAGAGTTTTTAAAATCTTTACAGGAACGTTTTATAAATCCCAACAATTTAAGTGCCGAGTTAACCATCTGCTCAACATGCCCCGCAAAAGTCCATTTGCTGTCCATAATGACCCCCAAGTCTCTAATTTCGCTTACAACTTTAATACCTATATCATTAGATGTATAATTAAAATAAAAAATGTTTCTGTTTCTTGTGAATGAGATCTTATAGCATTTGTCTACATTTAATATCAAGCTATTATCTTTGCAAAAAGCAGCGAATCGCTGGAGATCCTCCTGCAACCTATGGCAGTCCTCATTTGACTTAATTATCTTAAAAATTTTCATGTCGTCTGCGTACACCAAAATTCGAGAATGTAGAAAGCATGACTTTACAGAGTTTATAAAGATAATAAATAGCAGAGGACCCAAATGACTTCCCTGAGGGACACCCGTGGTCAACAAAAAAGAGTCAGATTTATAACCCAATACTGACAACCTAGAAGATCTCCCACAGATGTAAGATGATACCCGCCGGCAGATGAACGCAGCAACCCCGGCCTCGGAAAGCTTATTGATTAGAATATTTTGATCGATCCGGTCAAACGCCTTACTGAAATCCGTATAGATCGCATCAACCTGCCACTGCGCATCGAACGCCCCCGTGACACATTCAGAAAAGCATAATAAGTTTGTCTCGACTGATCGATTTGGATAAAAACCATGTTGTTCCTGAATAATTGCGCCCTTTACTTCACATAAGATTATTTCATAAACAAATTTCTCTAAAAGCTTTGCTAGAATATTTAGTTTGCTGATTGGTCTATAATTTTTAACATCTGTGTTCGTGCCACCCTTAAAAATTCGGACAATATAAGAATTTTTCCACTTCTCTGGAACATATCCAAAGTGCAGTGATTTGTTATATATTATGTAGAGCGGCTCGCACAGAGCTTCAGCGCAATTCTTCAGGAAGAGAGGCGATAATCCATCCGGGCCAGGGCCCTTATTGACATCTAAAGAAGACAAGAGCTGTAGAATTTTATATTTGCCTATATATATTGAGTATGAGCTACAATTTTTATCTGGGTCACTTGCCAGCACCGCATTATTAGGAGGAGTCTGTAAATATATACTAGAGAAATGATTTTTAAAAGCTGAACAGATGTCCAGTCCCCCTTCAAAGTTTTCCCCATCATAGGTCATAGAAGCAGGAACAGCCGAATCACAGCCCTTCTTTTGCGAGATAAATTTCCAAAAGTGCTTATTATTTGAGGTTATGTTATTTTCAGTGTTATTTATGAAATCTTGATAATCTTTTATTATAAGTTGTTTGGATCTAGATCTTAAATTACGGTACATGGTATAAGAGTCAAAGTCACCAAACTTTTTCCATTTTTTGTGCGTTATAATGATCGCGTATATAATGATCGAAGAAATGGTTGAACCGCTTATTATAAACGATGTTAATAAAAGTTCATCTTCCGAATCGGACTATGATTAAGCCATAACGACAAAGTATTATGCGATTTTTGAAAATACCTTGCTTGTAAGATCTTATATTATATCTTGTTTTTGCAATTATATTATGTAAATAAGTACCAACCATTGTTATTTATTGGTTAATACGATTTTTTAAATGTTTTCATATGTAATAAATACCTACGAATATAATATAATACAATTTTAGAAGAATAGGCATGTTTAAGATCTTTAATTTAAAACCTCACCCGATGCACGCTCCTGGCTAAGGGATTTTCCCAATAACAATGGTAAATCCTCAAATATAACAATAGCTTGCGATAAATTCAGGGTGAAGTTGTGGACCTACCTAAAGAATGCTTATTATTTGGATCCATTAATGTAAACATAATCGATTTTAAGGGATGGTGTTTAAATTGTTCTCGATACCCCGGTATGCGTTTTGTATATTTAATGAGCATTTATTACACCGCGCCATTTAAAGGTAGACTATAAAAGTACAATGTAGATTAGAACAATAAGAGGGCACATGTGTATCTAATTTCATTGTAAAAAAGGTTTCTGACCTAATTATATCCCTATTAAATATTATTGCGTTTAAAAATAGTACTTCTAAATTTACTTACTTACTTGCCAAATCCAGATATAGATAACTAAAATATTTATTTTCGTATAATCAAGTCCAAAAATAAAGGTGTTTGTGATTTATAGTTCTCATATCGTTAATTTGCTCTTTTCAGGTTTATGGAGTCGAGGAAAACATGTAGGAGATTCTTTTAGCTACTGGGTAAGCCTCGCAGATAATTTAGCACGAAAATATAATTCTAGAATATTTATACCATAGTGAGTATTCTTTCCCAAAAACACCAAGAATATCTTTACTCATCATTTAAATTAATAATTATAAGTTAGATATCTTTTAAGGAATTTAGGCAAACACAATTTAAAATAAATGAGATTTTTAGTCCCGCGAAAAATCAATGTTCTCGGAAAAAATTAAAACAAAATTCATACAAAGGACTTGAACATTTTAATTAGAATTTGAATAAAAAAACTTTCGCTTATTCGTTTCCAGAATAACCTTTAAATTTTTTATTTTGTGTTCCTAAAAACGTATCAAGTGGAAATACGTTTTTTGAACATGGAGAATCAGCACATTCTGCTTGTAAAAAGGCTTTTCATGTAAATAAGCAAGAACACATTCTGTTTTAAAACACCTTCTGGACCAATAAACATCAATAATTTGTGTTTCTTTAAGGGTAACCTTTTTGTTTCCAATTTTTGTGTTTCAAGTTTAATTAATTTTCTTATAGTCTTCATTATAAATATAAATATAGTTAGACCAGTACTAACGCCTTTACCAACTTTAGTTGGTTGACACTTCACATAATGAATTGCTTCGCTCCAAAACTCTAACAGTGTGTTTTGTTGTGTAACACAGTAAAGTCGACCCATTCAAAAAATATATATTTCACAATATACAGGGTGTTTCAGTATAAGATGCTGATCCTTAACGGTGTGAATCCTCAGGTGACTTTAAGAAGAAAACTTAAAATTAACATATATCCTTAACCTATCAACTTTCGAACTACAGGGCGTTTAAGTTTTAAGAAAAAAATCGTTTTTCTATCATAACTTTAACAACTTTCTAGCTATTTTTATGAATTTTTCACACATGCCCTCTAAGCATCAATAGCCATTTTTTTGGTGTAGAAAAATTTTAAAATTTTTTAACCAGTGGCGTCCTGAAAGGGTTTTGACTAGACATTTTGGAAAAATATTATGTACGCCACTGCTTTTTCTCAAGATTAAAATTATTTTTAAAATACTCATTCATTTTAGGCCAAATTTAATATCTTGCCTTTTTATCGTCCGACAAACAGTTTCCGACAAAAAAAATAAAAAGCATTAAATGCGCATTCGCTATGTGCCTATGGTTTATTTTTTAACATTAAATTAAAACAACTAACATTAAATAACGTGTGAACAAAAACGAAAATAATTTAGATTAGCTGTTGAAAGTGGCCACCACCTGCAAGAATGCATGCTTCAGCTCTTCTCCTCATTGAGTCTCGTACCCTTTGAAAAATTCCTGGAGTATTCCTGATAGTGTCGAAACAAACTATTATGCGATTTCTCAACTCCTCTTCAGTATTTATTGGGATGCTGTAAACCAACGTTTCCAGATGTCCTCACAGGAAAAAATCTAGACTGTTTAGATCAGGGGATCTAGGTGGCCACGATTGTGTTCCTCTGCGCCCTATCCATCGATTACTATAATGTTGATTTAAAAACTCTCGTGCTAAGAGGCTGAAATGGGCAGGTGCACCATCGTGCATAAACCACACGATGTCGGGTTAAAATAGGGACGTCGTCTAGCAAATTTGGTAAAGTGTGTTCAAGAAATTGGCGATAATTGATTCCGTTCAATCTGGCTGGTAAAAAATAAGGCCCAATTAAATACTTACCAATAATTCCAGCCCAAACATTTACAGAAAATTGCTTTTGGTGGTGGGATTCCGTAATGGCATGTGGGTTTTCTTCTACCCAGAAGTGATTGTATTAAAAATTTTATATGGCGTTCCTGGAAAAATTAGCTTCATCCGTGTCCGTGAACAAAATTCTGGCATCAAATTGGGGATTTTCGGTAACCATTTGAATAAACCATTGGCAGAAATTGATGCGTGGAAATGGAAAATCTCTAGGAAGTAGGGCCTGGACCCGTTGAATATGGTACGGATATAACAAATAACTTTGAAGAATTCTCCAGACTAGGACATGAGTAATATTTAAAATATTCCCAATTTTTCTGGTACTTATATTAGGGTTTTGTTCCACTAAATTTAAAACAGCTTCTTCGGTTTTCGGTGTTCGTGTAGTTTGGTGTGCCCCTTTTAAGTAGTTTTTTGTTTCAAAAGATGCCGTTTCACATAACTTTCTGTGAGTTCCTGAAATCGTTCGTGCATCCGGAACTATTCTATTTGGATAACGCTCTTGGTATAATCGTCTATATAATATAGTCCAAACCCTTTCAGGACGCCACTGGTTAAAAAATTTTAAAATTTTTCTACACCAAAAAATGGCTATTGATGCTTAGAGGGCACGTGTGAAAAATTCAAAAAAATAGCTAGAAAGTTGTTAAAGTTATGATAGAAAAACGATTTTTTTCTTAAAACTTTAACGCCCTTAGTTCGAAAGTTGATAGGTTAAGGATATATGTTAATTTGAACTTTTCTTCTTAAAATCACCTAAGGATTCACACCGTTAAGGATTAGCATCTTATTCTGAAACACCCTGTATATAGTATATATAATTATATTTAGTATCTCAATTTCTTTTTATTGAATCTGTACAAGCACCATGAGACTATGATTATAAATCAGGCACTGCAATCGACAGGCTATAGACATGAATCAGTACCTAGCTTGCCTATCATGGAAATTAATAAAATCTATAAATCTAATAAATAGTATCCGGAACTAACATTTTTTCTATCCACTAAGACTCAGCATAATTATTCTTATCTGGGAAAGCGGGGTGTGTTGGCGGCGTTTTTGGATTTATTTATTGTTGTGTGAAGATCTTTAGTTAAATACGAATTTCTAGAACGCTAATTGATATATTAGACTTCCCAGTACTAAAATCGACTTTCAGGTATTTTTTCAAAATAAGTATTTATTAACAAAAATATATTTAGCAAAAAACAACAAGACTTTTAATCATACAAATCAACATCGGATTCACAATTTGGACAAACAAAGGTTAAATTAAATCTTTGTATGCCCATGCAGCCTCATGTGCTCATATTTTGCGGGTTACACAATGAATCCATTTTTCCCTAGACCTGCTATTTTTAAAAATATCTGTGCAAATCAAGCAAAAATATTCCTCTTCATCCATGTCGGATTTGTAAGAAACACTCGTAATTTTTTCCTTTTTTGGTTTTTCAGATCCTATGTTTTTACCGACCTTTGCTTTTTTAGCGCATTCCAGACTTTCTTCATCTATTTTGGCTTTCTCTAAAGTATATCTTATAATAGAAGTCTATACTATATATTTTGGAGACTTTATTAGAGTTCTGCTGCAGGCAAGGTTTAGGACTAATTTGGATTACGCTGGGCTATATTTTCTAAAGTTATCTTAGAAGAGAATCTTTCAAATGTTCGTAATGGAATTTCAAAATCTTTAGCCACTTTGGTTCTATTATTTAACAATACTTTTTTGGCAGCTCTTAACCATAATATCTTTAAAAATATTAGCTTAGTACTTTTTCTTGTGTACTTTCTTGGCATATTGTCAACAAAATGGCGGCACCCATAAGTTTAATCAACTTTCACATGACTCGACCACTGCGCGCCATCAAGAGTCTAACCCACTGTACGCTCACGGTCAAGAACAGTTAAACAATAATCAGCACTTTCTGTGTATAAAAACCGGAGCGTACGATGGGTAAGGCACCTTCGTCTTTCCGACTTGGTCACCTCCCATACCCTCAGGAGTGCTATAGAACGGACGATCTAAGCCCCTCTCCTGATTCCTTCCTTTAAAAGAACACCCCTCAGGAGTGCTATAGAACGAACGATCTAAGCCCCTCTCCTGAGTCCCTACTGTGAACCTACTATCCTAGTTAACATCCCCTAGTAGGACCCAGTTACGTCCCCCAAAAAAGGTCCCCCGGAACATGCTAAGCGGTCTCTGGGCTACTGGGTAAATTAATGTAGAATACTTATCATTAATAAAAGGGTACTTTGTTTTTTAGACGAGCGTCTTATTTCCTACTCCACGCCCCCTCTAGGACCGAAACGGCACTAAGTCGTGACAATATTGTTCTGAAAAGAAATAATATCCTACTATTTTAAACCCGCTAATTCGACCCATGTTTCTCCCGTCAACTATCCCCATACACCATTCCAAATATTTTTCATTTTATTTAAACTAATATTAATATAAACTAAAAAGTACATTGTGCCTAAGGATTGGTTAAAGCCTAAAATAGAAAGTACTTAACTACAAATATTCCAGTATTTAAATAGTTTTTAAAAAAACGAACTTTTCTTCAGGGCTAAGAATTTACTCGCACAGGTCAGAGACCAATAACACTCCAAAAAAGAACAAAGGCGAACTAATTTCACTTTCCGACCTTCACAGATGCACCGCGTGATGATATTTACACGTTGCCAAATACTTAGCTTAGGCTTAAAAATTCGACTTCGCCAACTCTGCCTCCCGCCAACACACCCCGCTCTCCCCTAACAAGATCAAACTGCAAGAGAAAAGTTTAAAACAGTAACTTCTCCGTCAACATTGTAAGAATTTAGTAAGAATATCAAAAATATGTTAGATTTGTATTTTTCAGTGTACGATCTTACCGTATTTTGTACAACATACTTTAGGGATTCTTCTTTTGCAAAATTGCTTTTTGGGATAATAAAACATGGAAGAAATTCGTTTTGGGATAAACCCGTTTCCGGACCTGTCAAAGATATTTTCAGGATATTTTAAAATGTCCATGGACCGGGATTTAAAAGTAAAAAGTCTTTGTGATTGTTTAAATTAATATCTCGAGATGAAAGCAAGAAATAATTAATTTTAGGATTCTGAGCTTTATGGAAAATCAAATATTAATTAACCGGATTCAGGAGAAAGACCATTTGTTGCCAATTTAATTAAAAATAGGGCTGTTGAAAAGAATGCCACAAATGTCTAATTTAAAAACTGTTTTATTTTCTACTTACCTATTGTAATAGTATATTACGTCCCGAGGTGGAAAGTGTTTCATTACTGTCAAGAGAGTCGGTAAATCTCGAGACGGTAATGAAACTTTCCACCGAGGTTTGTATACTATTTTATTTACAACCACTTCATCCACTTTTTATTATTTTGAATTAAAATTATTATTAAAAGCGAAATGTCATTTAGACTTTTTCATGTAAAAATTAGATAGACATTAGAATTTCAAACAACCGCAGGTGGTAAAATAATAATACATATCAAGCTAGCAATAATGAATATGGTTTTCATGTCACTAAACAATATATTATTTTTTGAAAACGTATGTAGTGTTAAAGATTTCGCAAAACATCAAAAAAAATCAGATGAGGAATTTGAGTTTGCTGCTACTCGACCAGAAATTCG
Source organism: Polydrusus tereticollis (assembly GCA_963920685.1). NCBI lineage: Eukaryota > Metazoa > Arthropoda > Insecta > Coleoptera > Curculionidae > Polydrusus > Polydrusus tereticollis. The sequence continues at coordinate 145,015,516 of OY987328.1, forward strand.
GGAAGCAGCAAAAATAGTGGAAGAAGATTTTCTACCAACTAAAAGCCGCCCGAGATATGACAAGGAATATAAACAGTTTTAAAAAATGGTGTAAGAAAAATAAAGTACAAAATCCTGGTTCTGAATCGGCGCTACTAACGTATTTTAGCGAAAATACCAAGACAAAGGAGATATCAACGCTTTGGTCAGTATATTCAATGCTGAAGACCACTCTATCAACCACTTGTTCAAAAGGTACTTCAGGCTAAAAGGTTGACAATTCCTATATTAACTTGTTATTTTATACATTAGTAGGTTGGATTGGTTATTGGTGTCTCGGGATCCTGCCGATCAGATGAATTATACAAAATGAAAACAACAGACGTTCACTTTTTAGAAGAAAGGGTCGCGATTGAAATACAGAATCGCAAAACGTACTAGTCACGATCATTTATGATAACTAATAAGAAATATATTGCACCACTTAAGGAGTACCTACACAACTTTTCGAAAAAATATACAGGATGGAAAGCTTTTCATGCATATCAGATATGGAAATTACTAAACAACAGTCAGTTGTTAAGTCAGTTTCCAACAAAATTGCAGCTTTTCTGAAGCTGAATATTGAAAGTTTTACTGACCACTGTTTCAGAAGAACAGCGGCTACTTTGCTTGAAAATAACTGTGGTGACCTCATGCAAATTAAGCGGTTAGGAGGCTGGAAATTAGCACAGTCTGTAGCTGAGGGATACATAGATAACTCTGTCGCTACTCAACCTAAACGGCAAAACTGATTTCAAAGCCAAGTTCAAATTTTACTAACACTACTTTAACTTCAAATAATTATGAATTGAACATTTTAAAAAAAGAAATTCAGCAAAGTTTGAACATATCAGTGGCTGCCTACAATAATACCAATATAATAATTATTAATGTAAGTAAGTAAAACATAAAAACCGTGTTAATTTTTTCTTTTTTATAAATGTCAGTGTGAGCGTATTACAGTGTCTATGTTGGTGTGTTGTTGTATTATTTCGAGATATCGATATTTAATAAAATTACAAAAAAATAATAATTTTACTTTCCACCCGGGTCAAAAAACGTCAACTTTCTGCCTTTCAAAGATAGGTGAAATGTCATTATTACATTCATGCATGGTTGTAAATAATAGCTATTTACGTAGGAAGCTCAGAAAGTGCTTTCGGTCAGTGTTACAATGACTGTTACATAAACTATTATTTCAACAACCGTCGTTTTCTTACTTTGTACGACTCTAAAAATTGTTGTTCTTCAGTTTTTATTTATTAACAGATTTGTCAAAAATATCAAATTGACAATTCTGGATGGAATGGCGAAAACAAATGAACCTGTAACTGGATTCGGGTCAGATATAGAAAAAAATAGTTTTTCCACTACTAACCTATAACATCGCCATTATTGACCGATTATTAACGTTAGAAATCGTTTTTCTCTACCTTATAAGTTATTATTGACCATGATCAATAATAACGCATTGAAATCCATTATTGACCGATCTTCAAGAATCTATTTGAATGCAGGTAACTTGATTTTTTGATTTGACAACATAAATTCATATACATTTTAAATAGTTAGGCAACCAGATAATTATCAATACATATTAGATGATTAGAGATGCTTAATATGTAAAATATCGATACAATCAACATTTTTTCTGCTTCCATCCTTAATTCTGGAGGTGTACAAATAATAATATCATTAACATTTTCTTTGCTTATTTTTTAAAAGAACGAAATAGTCGTGAAATCTGATGACATAAATGAACAAAAATTGACATTCACAAAGCCACCTGACAAAACAACAAAATATTTTGCCAATTCCAACTTGATTAAAAAATATACTTATACCTACCTATAATTTTTTATAATTAATAATACTATAAAGATAAATGTCTTATAAAAGTTTGTAGTAGTGGAAAAAATATTATATTAACCACGGTTTAGACACCTTATAGCCCTCGCGTCTTAAATCCCTCGTCGCTTCGCTCCTCGTGATTTAAACTTGCCGCTCGGGCAATAATGATGGCTGTCTAAACCTTGGTTAATAATATACTATTATAAGACATTTATCTTTATAGTATTAATAATTATAAAAAATGATAAGTAGGTATAAGTATATTTTTTAATCAAGTTACCTGCGCTTTGGAATTGGCAAAATATTTTGTTGTTTTGTCAGGTGGCTTTGTTAATGTCAATTTTGTTCATTTATGTCATCAGATTTCACGAGTTTTCCGTTCTTTTAAAAAATGAGCGAAGAAAATGTTAGTGATATTATTATGTGTACACCTCCAGAATTAAGGATGGAAGCAGAAAAAATGTTGATTGTATCGATATTTTACAATATCAAGTAATATAATATGTATTGATAATTATCTGGTTGCCTAACCACATTCATGTTTATGAATTCATGTTGTAGAATCAAAAAATCAAGTTACCTGCCTTCAAATAGATTCTTGAAGATCGGTCAATAATGGATTTCAATGCCTTATTATTGACCATGGTCAATAATAACTTATAAGATAGAGAAAAACGATTTCTAACGTTAATAATCGGTCAATAATGGCGATGTTATAGGTTAGTAGTGAAAAAAATAGTTTATATATACAAGCTTAGAAAAGCAGGACTGAATCAAACCTATTATTGTAAATACAGTGTGTGTATACAGCCTGGAAACGGCTTAATAACATCACAATTTATTGGCCAATTTAAACCAAATTTGGTACAGTTGCGTAAGAGGATCTGATGCGCCAATGACGATATTGGCGTTGTTGCCAGCTTTTTAGTTGGTCTGTAATTCGAACGAATTTTATATTTTTAAATGTAACACCGTGTATATTTTTTCATTTATAGTTTTTACTTTAAGTTTGTTACACTTTTGGTATAATATACTTTGTTCCTAATATCAGTAGTTTTCGAAATAACGAGTACAATATAGAAAAAATATATTTTTTAATAAATGTTCAAACTGTTTTCCCTGTACAGTTTGACAGTGTGCTAATTGAAAATAAAATTTTTCAATTGTGTTGTAAATCATTTCTGGCATTATTAATTCAAATTCGTCCAAAATTCGACCCTGCAAATCGGCCAAATCTTGAGGTTATGTGGTATAAACTCTGTTCTTCAAGTGTCCCCATTAAAAATAGTCGTTAGGCGACAAATCAGGGGACCTAGGTGGCCACTCGATTGTACCCCCTCTACCGATCCACCTATTCGGAAAAGTGTTGTTCAAAAAGTTTCGACCAAAATGGGGAGGAGCTCCGTCCTGTTGGAAAAATATACTTGCATAATTTGGACTCATGACATTTCGTATAGTAGGCACTATTTGCGTTTCTAAGAGCTCAAGGTAAAGTTGTGATGTCAAATTTCCATCAATGAGAAATGGACCGATCTTGTAATTACCCAGAAGCCCAGCCCACACATTCAATTTTCTAGGGCGTTGTGTATGACCTTCTCTCATCCAGTGAGGATTTTCATTTGCCCAAAACCTAGAGTTGTGTCTATTGACTTTACCATTTAACATAAACGTTGCTTCGTCCGAAAATACTATAAATTTAAAAAACTGGTTATTTTGGTCAAGCCTTGACATTATAATATAACAAAATTCAATTCTTCACTCATAATCATCTTCTGATAACTCTTGAACTACATGTATTTTGAAAGAGTGATATTTATATTTTATTAAAACATTATGGACGGATTTGAAGCAAATGCCACTTACCTGAGAAATTTTTCTTAATGAAGAAACATGGGTTTCAACAACATGTTGTAAAATTTCTAAACGTTTCTGTTCATCTACTACTGCTGGTCGTCCTGATCGTCGCCTATCTCTACAATTTCCAGTTTCTTTAAACCGTCGGACAGTTTCTAGAACGGTTGTTTTTGAAATTGGATTTTGGTTTGGAAATGCGTCGTTAAATAGATTTTTAACCACTTCGTAAGACCTGACCCTATCGCCATATTCTCTCATCATAAGAATTGTAATTCTTTCACTTTCAGTTAAAGACATTTTTGCATGTAAAAATGACAGCTTTTATGACTTTATATCAAAACTGAACTGGTGCTTTATTTATTAATAAATAAAACACAATTTGTTGACATTTCCAATACACATCGTTATTTCGAAAACTACTGATATCAGGAACAAAGTGTATTATACCAAAATTGTAACAAATTTAAGTAAAAACTATAAATGAAAAAACATACAGAGTGTTATATTTGAAAATATAAAATTTGTTCGAATTCTAGACAAACTAAAAAGCTGGCAACAACGCTAATATCGTCATTCAGTGCGTTAGATCCTCTTACACAACTGTACCAAATTTGGTTTAAATCGACCAATAAATTGTGATGTTATTAAGCCGTTTCAAGACTTTATACACACACTGTATACATAATACTGCGTGGTTTTTAATATTTGGATTTCTGCTGGGTTCATTCAAAACTTGTTCTGTTTAGCACGACATGCTAGTCTTATGCTAAATAATTTTCGATTTATAGGGATTTAAATATTTACCTTTAAGGCGTAGTGTTCCTCGAGCAACCCCGCTTAATAACGGAGAACATCTTCACTCCGGAAATTCAAAGTTTCAGCCATTATTTCGTACATAATTACGTTTGTGCAACCCTTTTGACTTTTAATAAAATTTCTATTCGCGGAAATTAGCTCTTTTAAAATTTCCTAGTTTCCGGGAAACTTGTCTAACTACATTAGTTTGCACCAGGAGTTGCGAGAATTGACTTAAGAGGCAGGGGAATGTTTCGTGCAGTTTTTTTTAAGCACATTTATATTCTAGGGGGTTATTATTTTCTTATATTTGTTCAGCTGAAAATTCAAGAAAAAATATTAAAGGCTCATTACGAAGGTCTCTGATTATATGATTATATGGGCACAAGTACTGACTTGGTATATCAACATGGTGTACCATATATTAGGCAAATTACAAAAAACTTCATATCTTTCAAAACAAAATACTGCGAAATATTACAAACGCTCCAAGACATAAACTTACAAGAGTACCACACAATGACATGCACATGGAGACATTAGAAGAATTTCTTAACAAAATTACTGTATTTTCTATAATCTCTCAATAGCGACCAGTCGGGGGGAATCAAATGTTGGTCGGTTAACAGGGGTAGTTGGTTAACAAAGGAAAATTAACTGGTCTGCATTTTACAGTGTAATACACATATATAAATAATTTTTTCCACTACTAACCCATAACGTCGCCATTATTGACGAATTATTAACGTTAGAAATCGTTTTTCTCTACCTTATAAGTAATTATTGACCATGGTCAATAATAAGGCATTGAAATCGATTATTGACCGATCTTCAAGAATCTATTTGAACGCAGGTACCTTGATTTTTTGATTTGACAACATGAATTCATAAACATTTTAAACAGTTAGGCAACCAGATAATTATCAATACATATTAGATTATTAGAGATGCTTGATATGTAAAATATCGATACAATCAACATTTTTTCTGCTTCCATCCTTAATTCTGGAGGTGTACACATAATAATATCACTAACATTTTCTTCGCTCATTTAAAAAAAAAAAACGGAAAACTCGTGAAATCTGATGACATAAATGAACAAAAGTTGACATTCACAAAGCCACCTGACAAAACAACAAAATATTTTGCCACTTCCAAAGCGCAGGTAACTTGATTAAAAAATATACTTATACCTACCTATAATTTTTTATAATAATTATTAATACTATATATAGATAAATGTCTTTTAAAAGTTTGTAGTAGTGGAAAAAATATTATATTAACCACGGTTTAGACAGCTTATAGCCCTCGCGTCTTAAATCCCTCGTCGCTTCGCTCCTCGTGATTTAAACTTGCCGCTCGGGCAATACTGATGGCTGTCTAAGCCTTGGTTAATAATATACTATTATCTACTGACGTTTTATAATAACCCATTTTTGATTGTCGTTTTGATTTTTAAATAACCTCCTTTTAGGCACAGCGTGCTTAAAAGTTTTTTAATCACGCTGTGCCTAAGAGTAATTATTTACAATTAAAAACTAAACACAAACTATAATTATACCTATTTATTATAAATATTAAAAGTACAGTTATTTATATTATTAAAATTAATGCTTGGGTAACCTAAAACAGTACGTTGAGATATTTTACCTTTTTTTCTTCACACCAGTTTTTGAATTTTTCGTATGTGCCCTCATACAAACTCCTTGATTTTTGGGGAACAAGGTTCACCGTTGCTTCATTTGCGGCATTTTCAATGTCTTCTAAATCACTCATTTTTTACTTAATATTTGCCGCAGTTTTTGACAAAGGAATTCTTTCGTTTTTTATTTTGACAAGTGTCAATTTTTTTTGACATGAAAGGTGTTAATGAAACACAGGTAATAAAATGTTCGGTAAAATAAATAAAATTTTTTATTATAAAACGACCGTAGAAAAAATATTGTATACCATTCGTTACGAAACAAGTCTTTTAATCAATCTGACGTGTTGTCCAACTCGGCTTTGCCTCGTAGAAAAATTTTCACGTCGCGTGCCTAAAAGACCCTTATTTCGTAACTTGTTATATAATAGTTATTTACGATATAAGTGTTGTAAAGATTCATATTACAACACGAGATGTTAAAGTTGTTAAACGAGGCGTCAGCCGAGTTTAATCAAACATCGAGTGTAGTTATATGAATTTACAACAAGAATATTGTACAAAATTTTATCTACTTTCATCTATGAATAAAAATATTTGGCAAAAGGCATTTTTAAAAATAAAAATGCACCTGCTATTAAAAATCGTTTTGTAAGGGCATCTATTACAGCACTAGTGCTGTAATGGCATCTATTACAGCACTAGTGCTGTAATAGATGCCATTACAAAACGATTTACAGAACTGTAAAATTCATATTACTAAATGAAAGTAGATAATAGTTATTTATGATGTGAGGGTTAAAAGTGATGTTTTATTTTGTGAGTGAAAAAGTTAGTGAAATGAGTGGATCGCAGCGGAGCGAATTGAACAATTTCACGAACAAAATAAAATTACTTTTAACACAAATATCATACAATGTTTTTTGTATAACTGCCCTATTTCGATAATAAAATAGGGGAATTTGGAATAACATTAAACTTTAAAATGCATTTTAATATTGAAATAATCACAAGGTTGTTGTGAATGACAAACGTTGCCAACGCTATGGTTACTAACAAATGCTTGTTTACAAATAAAAAAATATGCTGTCATTTAAATAATTGCGTTCTTGTCCAATTTTTGCCTTTGGTTCTTGACTGCTTAATATGTTTGTCGATAGTGGAATAATTAATAAAAGTGTTCATAAGTAATCGAGTAAGTAATGATTGTTAAATATTGATAATAAAAAATTGCACTTCCTAAAATTATTATTATAATTTTATTTGATTTCATCATAAGAAAATGTAGTGTTAAAAATATTTAACACTAGTGTTAAAATAGTTATTTACGATATAAGTGTTGTAAAGATTCATATTACAACACGAGATGTTAAAGTTGTTAAACGAGGCGTCAGCCGAGTTTAATCAAACATCGAGTGTAGTTATATGAATTTACAACAAGAATATTGTACAAAATTTTATCTACTTTCATCTATGAATAAAAATATTTGGCAAAAGGCATTTTTAAAAATAAAAATGCACCTGCTATTAAAAATCGTTTTGTAAGGGCATCTATTACAGCACAAGTGCTGTAATGGCATCTATTACAGCACTAGTGCTGTAATAGATGCCCTTACAAAACGATTTACAGAACTGTAAAATTCATATTACTAAATGAAAGTAGATAAATATTTTTTTCTAATTTTGACATATAAAGTGACACTTTTTAAAACTGATTGACATTATGAAATGTCTTACTTTTTGTAACTAGTTGCATAAAGTAAAATTTTATGCAATTGGTGACGAAAAATGTATTTCAAAATTAGTGACAAAAAGAATTATTCTATTTATTAAACTGTTATAATACACGTTAAAAACATAAATTTTAAATTAATTAATTATTATAAATATTGATAACACAATTATTGCAATTATTCAAATTAACTCCCGACGACATATTTTTTTCATTGCTCGAACTTGTCAAACTGACAACTAACATGAAGTAACAGCAACAATAGCTATTTATGCCATCAGTTATATGTCAAAATTAGAAAAACTAAATTTATGTTTTCCAAATTTTTATCAATTATATTAAATTTTATTTTTTTATTACTTTCTTCAAAATTAGAAAAAATCTTGTATGCAATACGTTACGAAATGAAATTTTGTGTAACGCGTGAGATTTTTGCGGAACGAACGAAGTGAGTTTCGCAAAAACTCACAAAAATTAGGCATTTCGTAACTGATGGCATAAATAGCTATTAACACGCTTTCACGTAAACAATCACTTTTAACACTGTTGACTGTCATTAAAAGTGTCACTTTTAATGGCAGTTGTACAAAAATACTTTTGTTTAGATTTATCAGAACTAAAACTAAAAGAGATGAAGCCAATTTGAATATACGGCACGAGCATACTAACATATATAATATACAATGTACTGTATGTTTGCTTTGAAAGTCTTATTTTTTAAAATAAGCAGAAATAAATGATTGCTTCATATTTTTTATTTTATTTTTATAAAATTCATATTCACATTTTAATAGCAATTGAGAAATATTTGTAGACCTGTCAAAACTGCTAACATTATTAAAAAAGTTTTTTAGTCTCTTAAACTTGCGCAGGCTTTAGATATACTTGATACTTTTGACACTGAAGCAAGCTCAGGTTCCTCTTTCTCTGTCTCAGAGTTGGGAGTAGTTTCATCCGTTTCTTGGATCTCTTCAAAACACTTGTTGATAGTCAAAAAGGAATAACAGGAGGGTAGAAAAAGAGAGTAACTGTACGATAACACCACAAATGTTTAACGATTTTTTTGCAAATATAGCCAACAACTTGATCAAGGGCCTACCTCAGACTAATATTAACCCCTCGCAACACCTGCAAGACACACGCTTCTCACATAATGAATTTGTTTTTGAAGAGGTGAGTTTTGTTAGTGTGAGGGATGTCATTGACCAATTAAAAGATAAAAAAAGTTCAGACATATACGGTCTAACTGTTCAATTAATAAAATCAGTAAAGAATATTGTTATTATCCCCCTTACAAAGCTGCTCAATATGTGCATTCGCGAATGCATCTTTCCTGGGGTCCTCAAACGGGCTCTCATAGTTCCTATCCACAAGAAGGGTGATAAGAATGATGCTGCAAATTTTCGACCAATTTCCTTGCTTCCAATCATCTCGAAGGTGTTCGAAAGGGCAATGGCTCTACAGGTTGTTTCTTTCTTTGAGGATAACAACTTGTTTACAGATAGGCAGTTTGGCTTCAGAAAGGGTAAAAACACCATCCTTGGAGTTATGGACTTGCTTGACGCTATAATGGACTCCTTCGAGGATATGCAGTACTTATCAGCTATGTTTTGCGACCTAAGTAAGGCGTTTGATTGTGTCAATCATAATATTCTTCTAGAAAAACTAAAATATTATAATTTTAGCGATAACAGTATACAATTGACACAGTCATACCTTCAGGATCGCTTCCAGAGTGTGAAAATGGGCAGAGTGCTGTCGGCGGAAGCTCGGCTGGATATTGGTGTCCCACAAGGATCGGTGTTAGGACCGGTCCTTTTCTTGATTTACATAAACGACTTACCAGCATGTGCCCCGCTTGCTAAATGTGTGCTATTTGCTGACGATACCACGGTCTGTGTGTCTGGATGCTCGGAGCAGGAAGCTGGGGAGCGGCTGTCACTAGCGCGCACAGCAGTAGAGGACTGGTTCCTGACCAACAAACTTTTGTTAAACCCGGACAAAACGCAGCATATGCTTTTCACGCTTAGGGAAGTCAACCACAGAGGTGTACAATCAACAAAGTTTCTTGGAGTAAATATTGATGCCAAACTAAATTGGGATGTGCACGTAGATGGTGTCTGTGGAAGACTTAGGAGCAGTGTGTTTGTGCTGCGCAACTTGGCGGGATGTGTGTCGCGTGATACGATGTTATCTGCTTACTACTCCTTGTTCCATAGCATCATGTCCTATGGAATACTTGCCTGGGGAGGATCGCCTCATGCATCCAGGGTCTTTGGCCTTCAAAGAAGAGCCCTTAGAATTGTGTGTGGACTGGGATACAGGGAGGACTGTAGGGGTGCCTTCTCTAGCTTGCGCGTGCTTACTTTTCCATCGGTCTGCATACTGCAGGGCCTTCTCTTCATAAAACAACGCGAAGAAGAGTTCACAGCCCACGGGGACTGTCATGATTATGATACCAGAAACAAACACCATCTGGTAACCAAATATTGCAGATTGAAGAAGTGCCAAGGTAGACCGGCCTTTATGGCAGTCAAACTATTTAACAAGCTACCACTTCAACTGAAATTGTTACCTTTTAAATCATTTAAAACTAAATATCAGGAGATCCTAGTTAGTAAGGCCTTTTATAGCTTTGAGGAGTTCTTTGAATGTCAACTCTAATGAGTGCACGTTCAATACTTTTATTAAAAAATGTACACAAATTCTTAAAGGAGTTATGTACCATGATAATAGATAGTCCTTGTCTTGTTTTAAATAGTCCTTGTCTTATTTTAAATAGTCCTTGTCTTACTTTAAATAGTCCTTGTCTTATTTTAAATTTTTTTTGACGTGTGTGAATACTGTGTTGTATGCTAACATTAATAAATTTTGATTTTGATTTTGATTTTGATTTTGCACTTTCTATTGGCAAATCGTTATCTATAGAGGCAAATTGTTTCGAGTTCACAAATGTGTCCTTAATGTTAGGAAATAGTTGTGTCAGCGGAATATTATCTTCTTGTTCGAAGTCGTCAATGTTATCTGTATTACACACAAATCCGGCTTTCATAAAGCATTTTTTTATTGTCACTAAGGGCAAATTGCGCCAGGCCACCGAAACCCATTTCACGATTTTTTAAAAATCTTTAAATGTTCTAATAATATATTGCTGCGCACTAATATTGATCATTTGAGGGTATTTTAAGTGTATACAGCGTGTCCAGAAACCATCTTAACATATGGGAAACTTTTTATTTTTAACTTTACGAAAAAAAATTATTCTTCATAAAAAGTTCTGCTTGTTGATAGAATAACATTCAAATCAAAAGTTTTTAGCCAGCACATACGGGGTGTTCAGAAAGTCAATAATATTAATACCGTAAATGGAAAACTATATTTAATAATTTTAATTACAATGTACAATAATGAAATACTACACTAAGCTTCAACATGACCACCGTTTTTTTCCATACAAACGGTTGTATGTCGTGAAAATTCCATTACTGCATTTCTAACCATCTGAGGGGAAATTTCTTGGACACATTCTCTGATAATTCTCTCTAAATGGTCTATGTTCTCGAAAGGTCTGTGGGTATACACTTTTTGTTTTAAAAATCCCCAATTATTGGAACCAAAGTGTTTGTCTTATATTCATTGGTAGTTCATAAAAAAATTCAAATAATTCCGTGTCCAAAAAGTTCAAGTAAATTTCACCGGTAATATTTTCTCGAAAAAAGTACGGCCCTACAATTTGGTTCCTAAAAACGCCGCACCAAACATTTGTCTTGAAAGAATACTGGTCACGACACTCAATTACAAAATGGGGATTCTCATCACTCCACCACCTACAGTTTTGAGAACACACTACTTCATTTGAGGTGAACATCGCCTCATCTGAAAACAATATTTTTCTTGCGAATAGTGGGTCATCTTCTACCTCACCTTGAAACCAAGAAGAAAAGAAAAATCGTGAATCAAAATCTCTAGGCTGCAGTTTGTGAAGAAATTTTGGCTTGTATGGGTAAAAATTATTTTTCCTTAAAATAACTTGGGCAGTGGACTTTGTAACAGGTCGTGGAACAGTTTGTGAAATATTTCTAAATGAGATTTTAGGATTTTCCACGACAGCTAGCAAAACATTCAATTGGGTATCTTCGTCCGTACGCCAAACCTGATGCTTGTCAGAAAATTTATTACTTACAGATCCGGTATTTTTAAATTTATTAAAAATATCTCCAACCGTTACATGGCTAATAATTTTATTTGGATATCTTGCATTAAAAATTTGAGCAGCCTCTCTGTACGTCTTGTAGTGGTCTCCAACAATTAACACTATTTCAACTTTTTCCTCGATTGTAAATTTAAGCACCATATTTAATTAAAAGGAAACTGTCCGCCTTGACAAATAAAATAATTAGTTGTCATGGTTTCATTTAGTTTTCCAAGGCGTGCTGGACCTACTAAACGATAATGAATACCGCTTCTTAAAATCTTGATCGCCCTTTTCTGAAAAATTCTGTGAGATAATTAGAGAAACTATGGAATCAGGAAAAACAACAACATTACGCCACAGTATCTTTGTTTTAAGCTAAGTCGCCTTTCGAATGGCAACTTTAGACCATTTATTATATTTTTGACAATATCGAAAATTGTCAATAAAAAAAATTGATCAGAACCAAAAACCACGTTTAAATTACAATTAGATAATGCAATGAAAAATTAGGTTTTATTATTTTTTACGAATTTTTCTTCCACAATCAAAACAATTTCAATTTTCTCCTCAGAAGTTAATAACGCTACCATTTTTATGTTTTATAAATTTTAACGCGTTTTGACGGTTGCTGTCAAACATTTCTTGCTATCAACAATTAATTTGTATGTTACAACCAGCCTAGATTACATGTAACTACAGTTAAATTTGCATTGTTATTGTAGACATACGTTTCAAAAAAGACGAAATAATTTTTTCAAGGTAAATGGGCGTAATTTCATATTTAAACGTGGTTTTTAGTTCTGATCAACTTTTTTTAATAAAAATTTTCGATATTATCAAAAATAAAGGTACTTTACTTTTAAGCCAAATTCATATTTTTTGACTTACCTCGTATAGGCCTGGGAGAATTTAATATCTGATAGTTGCATTTTAGGTTTTAGACCATGCAGAACTTTTTATGAAGAATCACTTTTTTTCGTAAAGTCTAAAATAAAAAAGTTTCCCATATGTTAAGATGGTTTCTGGACACGCTGTATATACATTTTCGTGAATAAACGGAATTTGTAAGCTATTTTGTTTATTTTAACAAGGCAACAAAGGATCTGAGATCATACAAAGATTAAAAGATTCGAACAACGGAACAACAACCCGAAAACACAAAATAATTTTGATAAAGCTTAAGTGTGTCGAGATTAAGGTTTCTTTGCTTAGTTACAGCGCGCAGAGCTATATTGCTGTTTTGATGATCAAAAAATTAAACCATTGGCATTTAAATTTATAATCCTTCTTAATCATGTTTCTTCCAATTATATATCGTCCACAGAGGTAGCTGATTGTAAACGAAACATTAATGTATAAAAATTTGAATTTTACATATAGTTGTAAAACAAAATCGATTCGTGTTTTGACAGGGTTAGATAATGAGATATTAAAGTGTAAATTTATTATAGGAACAAGACAACAAGTATATTTTCAATAATAAAGTTACCTGTTATATTATGTTTCATGCGCTATCAAAATATATGTGTTGGTCTAGGATTTCTTTTTTCTCTCTTTATTATTTTAAAACCTTTTCACGGCAGTTTGGTTTTCTTTGCTTAAGAACTTGTGCTACATAATCCGACACTTTTTTGCTTTTTAATTCATTCTTGCTCGAAATAGACGCGACTTGTACGAAAGGTAAGGCTAAAGAGAAAAGCCGTATTTTCCGTGTATTGGAATCGAAATTCCGGTGAAAATCTCAACAAAAATGAAAGCACTCTTTTCACATACCTGAAGAGTATCATAAAAGCCGAACAAATAAATCGGTAAGAGACTCAAAATACGTCTACCAGGAGAGAGAGGATATGCCGAACTCAATGCAGTCTCACATATATTGTAATTATAATATATTTTTCTACAACCATCAAAATCTATTAATAGTTTACTTCACAATTTCATTTTATTAGCATATTTAGTCTAAATTCAGTAGCAATAATGCTTTTTATACTTAAAGGAATTTAGGTTTGGTTTAAAAACGACTTTTTGTCTTCGCTAAAGGCTAATCTCTTTTCAGTTACTTTAAATCAAATACCTGCTTTGCCCCCTTCACGCGAAAGACTCCAAACTTTTAAGCGTATTTTTCAATAAATAAAAATCGTAATGAGAGGAAACGTCGAACCTTTTAAAGTTATAAAAATAAGCCGTGAACCGTATTTCCCTGGGGTATCATTAAGATATTTTATTTAAGACAGTTAAAGGAGTCTTCAAATGCTGACTTAATGTTTTCTCGAGCACGGATGATATTCTCAGGAAAAGTTTTTAATCGAAGCCCGACAGATAAAAACTAACGTTAACGATTGCTATCTCTCTAAAATTGACTTAGAACAGGTAAAAGGAAAAAAGTATAAAAAATAAATTAATAAAACCTACTACAGGCCCAATGTCTGATTACTTTTACCGCGTTCTTTTGCGTATACATACAAAGAAATATAATGTACACAGTAAAAATTTTAAATTTAACACTCAATGGTGGTACAAATAGGACCACACTCAATAGGGTATATTAACCAATCAGTATATCTTGTAAAAAAGACATTTTTGAATGGTTTTTTCACTTTTTGATGAGTGTTAATTGTTCTAATTTATGGGTAGGTATGTTTACACTATCGTGCGTAAATTAAACTCACAGATTGTAAACCTATCCTTCTAGGGTGTAAAAGAAATGAGAGGTGTAAGTAAACCATTTTTTATTGGTAATTTGTGATTAATTAGTGTAAATATCATATTATTGTAGTGTAATTTTTATTTTATTTATTTACTATAGTGAGTGTAATAAAATAATCTACCCAGGGCTAGAATACTTTCCACTTTGTTTAAGTCATTTAATCCCGTATAAAACGAACCGGGCGTTTATAATTAAAATGTAAAAATATATGCATTTAAGATGTTTTACATTATTAACCTCTGCTTAGTTTGATACATGATTGAATCTTCAGATCGGTTGACTCCACAGGAGAAAAAATGAAATTTCATAGGTTTACGGACGATCCACGTTGTAAAAAGTGTAATGCGGATGAAGATAACTTAATTCATAGAATTAAAAACTGTGCGAAAGTAAAAGAGTCGTGGGTATTTGTTGAAAAGATATTTGAAAAAAAAATTAAATTCAATATTAATGCGTGCAAAGTGATATACGAAATGCTTGACCTCAAAATACAAAGTAGAAAGGACAAGGACATGGCAAAATGGTTCTTAGCGGCTATTATTTTTTATAATCTGGAGTACAAAAGAGGTAATAGTTTAGAGGAGATTAAGCAAATTCTTAGGGTTAATAGATTAAATTTGGTAAAAAATAATTTAAAAATTAGCAGAAAAATATTTTGTTTTTAACGCAGCATGTAGGTGGACATATATTGGTGGACGTGTGTAAATCTAGTTATGTAGGTACAAAAACAGGGAAGAGCTGTGGAGTGTTGAATTGTTGCATTGTGCATGAAGGGCTAAAACAAAGGTCTAGCAATATTTCAATTAAGTTTTATAGCCTGTTTAGTTAGTTAGTAGATAAGTAGATATCTATTGTATCACATGCTGGATAAATAAAGATTTTATTAAAAAAAAAATAACTAGTTAAATAAAATGACACTCCTATTATATAGTTTAACAATTTAGTAAATTAAACATATATATATCTACGCTTAATGTACCTCATTGTTAAGCTTAACAAAACAAATAACATAATAAATATATGTATACTTAGAACACTAAACAACTAAATAAAATTATGCTTTGGAACAATATAAAGAATGGAATCGACGAGTATTATATTAATCGTATATATATTTAGAGATCTATGAAGTAAATTGTGTAGGTGTAGGTAGGTACCTGAGTATCTATATAAAAAGGAATACATTTATATTATAAGCTTCTAACAGAATAATTTAAAAGCTAAAGGGAAAACTGTAACAATGTAAATACCTACTTAGTTTCTTAAAAATGGCGCTCTTATTAGTAAGTTTTCTATTAAATTTCGTTAATATGCTTACTCAATTTAACAAGAACCTTATAAGAGGCACTCTCATTTGGCACTTTACAGAACTTTGCTTTGTTTCCATGTTTTAATTTAAATATAACATTATTCTATATCAAGTTTAAAGAGCACAATCAGACTGACTTGAAAGTTGAACTTGCATGTAGCGTCGGCGTCATGTGTCAATTCTTAGGATTTTACACTTGTTGCCGCCTGTCTTTTCGGTAACACGGGTTTAGGTATTTTTACCCGGGGCCGTGTAGAAAACGACTATAGAATAAGTTTTACACTCAATGTGTTAAAATAACCATCTAGCGGGGTTTATTTACACGCTAATATGGTGTTATTAATTGTCATTGTATTTAATTTTCCTAATAGAGTGAAATATGGGATAAATAACACCCATTCAACAAAATTAACTTTTTAGAGAGTTAAATTCATAGGCAAATTTAATACAACAACTTTGGTCCCATATGTACGAAGGCGTAGAAGGGCCACATAATTTATATTTATTTTTTTTTACTAAATTCCGACTTTAAACTCGGAATTTAACCAAATTCCGACTTTGAACTCGGAATTTAACTAAATTCCGACTTTGAACTCGGAATTTAACTAAATTCCGACTTTGAACTCAGAATTTAACTAAATTCCGGCTTTAAACTCGAAATTTAACATTTATTTGTAGTTTAGGTTTTGAGAAGGTAAATAAACTGCTGGACAATTCAAGCGGACCGAGCTAATTGTTAGGTGAACTTTGGAGTAAAATATTTTACGAACGAATAAAGCTATCGATGCGCGGTTTGCAAAATTTAAAAGAGAATTTAATTCCTAATATGCACATTTTTTCCGATTTTTTTTTACTTCTAACCTTTAACTGTCTACAGGGTTCAAAGAGAAGTATGTTTTTTTTACCAAAGTTTCTAAGTACCGGATTTCCACAAAAATAATTTTAAATTATTTTGGATGGCATTTTCTTGGTCTCCTATTTATAGAGAACAAAATAAATTCTCAAATTTTTGATATCCCTCTTTGTTCATGAAATTTCGATTTTTTTCTCAACCCCTGTAAATTTCAGGTATTTTTGTCATTAGGCCTTACAATGTTTTGTAAGAACGGGTTTTGGTAAGTGATTATAACTTCTTAGGACCACCTCTTTTGCAACGAGTACATTTTAATTTCTTGCGTTTCGTCGTGACCAGTGGCGTACCCATAATCGGTTTTAATTAGTTTTTTTTTCATTTTATATGCCTCCATTTCCACACATCGTGTGTTTCGTGCCAGGATAACGTTGCAGTAGGTACCATGGTAACACCATTGTTAATTCAGGAGATGTCATTAGGTCACATAATTATTTTTAAAAATGACACGATTATCCTGAACCGAACGCGCAAATGTCTTAAGATTGCTTAATGAACGCCTGGCAGTTGAGGCTGTAGCCAATATGTATAATCACTAACATCAAGGTTAGTTCCCTCTAATAAAATGGACGCTTTTAAAGTTTTTTAAAATCATCATGTAATTTATTACATCGCCTTTAGGCACCAAATTTTTAATGTGTTAAGTTTATACATTGTTATATTATGGTTATATTTTGACAAAGTAGTACTGATGATGGCGTAACTGCCGAAAGCGCTCTACTGATATGATTTTATTCAATAAACTTGCACTAAGTACAAAATTAAAGAAATTCTTTCTTAATCTTTGATGGTGCACTCAGCCCCTTTCCTAATTTATATTTTTATAATATGTATAATGTTGGGAAGGCCACAATCATTCGGCTAAAAGAACGGTTTGCAACCACGGGCGACACGGCTTACAGACATGGAGGTGGCCGGAATAGAAAAATACCAGTGCGAGCAGAGAGGAACCTCCTACGAGAAACTCGACGTAGACGGACCCTGAACTCTAGGGTCCTCAATGAAAATATGCGGCGACATACTGGTATTGTGGTTTCCGATAGGACATTGAGGGGGAGGCTAAACTACAATAACTTAAGGTATACTAACAAAAAAAAAATACTGTAGAATGATTATTTTTACATCTTTCCTGTTTGTAGAGTAAGAAGGCGCGCAAAATGTACGCGGCTTTTGCAGCAGCACCGTCATCAGAGGCAAGCGTGGGCAGCTACGCATATAAGGTGGGGTGCAGAATGGCGAAATTGTATGTTTTGCGATGAGACAAGATTTAATTTGATCCATTCAGATGGAAGGATTCTTGTTTGGAGGCAACCTGGGGAAAGATACATTGAGGAAAATATGGTTCCTCAAGAAGCTTTTGGCGGAGGGGGTATTACCGTATGGGCAGGAGTAATGCACAATGGAAAAACGGATCTTTTTATTTTGCAAAGAACCGTAAATGCCGAAATTTATATGAAGGAAATTTTAAGAAACATCGTGCTGCCGTTTGCGGAAAACTTTGGGCCCGGTTTTCTCTTTGTTGATGACAACGCAAGGCCACACAGGGCACGGATTGTTCAAGAGTTTTTGGAGGAAAGCAATATTAATCAATTAAACTTGCCTTTAAATCTCCCGCTCTAAACATTATTGAGCATGTGTGGTCTTCTTTAAATTTTTTTTGTTTTCTATAAATAGGAGACCAAGAAAATGCCATCCAAAATAATTTAAAATTATTTTTGTGGAAACCCGGTACTTAGAAACTTTGGTAAAAAAACATACTTCTCTTTGAACCCTGTAGACAGTTAAAGGTTAGAAGTAAAAAAAAATCGGAAAAAATGTGCATATTAAGAATTAAATTCTCTTTTAAATTTCACCTAACAATTAGCTCGGTCCGCTTGAATTGTCCAGCAGTTTATTTACCTTCTCGAAACCTAAACTACAAATAAATGTTAAATTTGGAGTTTAAAGCCGGAATTTAGTTAAATTCCGAGTTCAAAGTCGGAATTTACTTAAATTCCGAGTTCAAAGTCGGAATTTAGTTGAATTCCGAGTTCAAAGTCGGAACTTAGTTAAATTCCGAGTTTAAAGTCGGAATTTAGTTAAATTCCGAGTTCAAAGTCGGAATTTAGTTAAATTCCGAGTTTAAAGTCGGAATTTACTTAAATTCCTAGTTCAAAGTCGGAATTTAGTTAAATTCCGAGTTCAAAGTCGGAATTTAGTTAAATTCCGAGTTTAAAGTCGGAATTTAGTTAAATTCCGAGTTCAAAGTCGGAATTTAGTTAAATTCCGAGTTTAAAGTCGGAATTTAGTTATAATTCCGAGTTTAAAGTCGGAATTTAGTTAAATTCCGAGTTCAAAGTCGGAATTAAAAAAAAAAAAATTATGTGGCCCTTCTACGCTTTCGTACATATGAGTGTAAAAATGTGGTAAATTATGTTGATCCGAGTGTTAACATTAACACTACTTTTTTTTACCACTCCTGAAACGATTCGTACCAGGTGGATTGGGACTGTGTAGACATTTCGATAGTAGTTTCTCTGTTACCTCTTCTTCAGATGCACTGTTTCTCTACAAGCTCCTCTAACTTATATACGACCCTTCCTTTTATCATTCGAATCGGTGGTCGTGTCCACACATATATAGCCTACAACATATTGTTAATATCAGGTTACAGAAATGTCCCCAATATGCGGCGTTTTGCAGAAGATTTGCGTCTGCGCAGTTCGCGTGTCCGGCTTTAAACTTAAAACAATTATTTGGTTCAAATAGGTATTGATTCTTAAAAAAGCAGCAATTATAGTAAATCTTGGTATAATATGAATTATATTATTATATATATATATAATATATATATATATAACACCGCAAAAAATTATGAAAATTTCAGGACTTGCGTAGTTTGGGGTATAGATATGGAAATTGAAATTTTCAATTTAAATGTAGTTTCCTGCATAGTTCCGTAAGTAATAATGGTGTTTCTTAATACAGCAACAGGTGCCCTTTGTCGCCTGGTTTCCTTCTATCATTTTCTATGCAACATACGACAAAAGCACAAAAATTACTGTTTTTTTTAGTCATTATAACGTTAATAAACCTAAACTATATAAGTATAATCTTAAACTAACTAATCTATAAACTGAAAATAACGCTCACAAATTTCAAAATGCACACGCCAAACACTTTGTAAATAAAGAATCAAGAGATTAACGTCTCTGGACAAGATAAACGTCAATTTGAAGGGAATATGAAAAAATCGTAAAAATCCGATATAATGCGTATGATTGAAGCTTCCGCGAAAATAATTTTTAAGGTGCATGCCGAGGGCATTTTTAGATTGCTCGTCCATTAGCTTGGGCTTTTTACTGGTGTGGCTTCAGTGGTCGTGTCTCTTAACAAACCTTTCGTAACTGATGAAAATTAGACTTGACTTTTACTTTTGGGTGTAATTCCATTGCGAAAAAGATTCAGTCAACTTACCAAAAGAAGAGTGATAATTTCAATTCATAAATAAAAATACTGCGTGGATGAAGAAAGTAGACCATTTATTCTGGAGTGAATTATTTTATCACAATATGAAATGAAAAAATGCGGAAACGGCTGAATTTCATAGAGCTAAATGATGTCCGCCGAGTTTCGCAAATTATTCGATGACTTTTTCGGGAGTAATAAGTAATAATAAGGTCCGACCAGATTATACAGGCCAAATACGATTTTGATGATAACGTCATAATTTTTGAAGTGTATTTTAAAAATAAAGTGTGGATAATGTCTTAAATATTTTACAAGAACAAACATATTTCTACTATACTGGCAAGATCTATGAATTCTGAGGTTCTAGGGAGAGGGGGATTTTCTCTAATTCCATCCCCCCTCCCCCCCGTAGATCCGCCACTGATTAATAATACCACAAATGAGTTACAACATAATTAAAAAAATTTATTTCAATTAGCTGACTGTCAAGCTGTACAGGGAAAGCAGTTTGAATTATTAATATAATATTTTTTAAATTATACTTGTTATTTCGTAAACTAGGAACGAAGTATGTTATGTCAAAGTCGTAACAAATGTTACGTAGAATCTATAATTGAATAAAAATACAGAGCGTTACATATAAAGACTTAAAATTCGTTTGATTTCCAGACAAACTAAACAGCTGGCAACAACGCCAAAATCGTCATTCATTGCGTAAGATCCTCTTAGACAACTGTAACAAATTTCGGTTTAAATCGGCCAGATTGTTAGGTTATTAAGCCTATTCCAGACTTTATGCACACAATCTATATTGTTGTAAACAATGTTTTTACATATAACATATTATGTCGTAATTGTTTTGCATCAACAAGTATTTATACTGCTATATGTTGTTATCCATAAATAAATAAATAATTCTATGCTGATGAAAGCCTCACCAGAGTATTCAGCAAATATCTCAATTATTTAAATATTAAACTGGGTTGTTAGTTGAGCTGAGCTGAATTGTATTAAAATGTTTCATTTTACATTACAACTTTTTATTATGTTCGCCGCCACTGATCAAAAGTTACAAGGAAAACAGACTGCTCTGTATACACACAAATATTTAACGGCAAACGTTGGTTTGGCTGGCAGTTTTGAATAACTTTGCTTTCCGCCTGGATCAACAGAAATGTTAGGCTTTGTTTGCACAAATGTTGATGTGAAGAAGCCCCACTGAATTATTTTATGAAATTCTGAAACGAGGACGTTTTTAACAACGTCGTAAAAAGTAAAGGCAACATTGAAGTGTGTTGAAATGGTGCTAAGGCTAAAGGCACTATGTAACATAAAAAATTTACGAAATAATAAAAAACAAGTTTCGGTTTTTATAAGAGACCTCCATATTGGCTGTATCAAAAATTTAAAGGTCGGCAATTTTTATCCTTGGCTGCATATATTAACCAAAATATAACTTACAGTCGGTACGGTGGATCTTTGTCGGTGCGTCGTGGATCAACGATCAAGGGGTAACGTGATTTACAACTCTCTATCTTTATTTAATAAATAATTCGACATAAAATCAAGGAAGCCAAAGACGCATGGTTCAGAGAGTCTTGCCGGGAAATAGAAGAGCTTCAAAGGAAACACGACCACTTTAATTTGCACAAAAAGCTGAAAGCCACAGCTGGAACTCAAAAAACTAAAAATATGAGTATACTTAAAGACTCCAATGGAAGAATCATAACTGATCTGGATCAACGTTGCAAAGAGTGGGAGAACTATGTGTCCAATCTCTTCGAGGAAGTTTAACGGGTAGACCAACACTTTTCTCTCGGAGAAGACTGAAACAAGCAAGGACCAAATATCCTAAATTCAGAAGTTGAGAAAGCCATAAAGCAAGCAAAAAACAACAAGGCACCCGGGCCAGATCAGATCCCTGCTGAACTACTTAAGTTACTGGATGAAGACAGCATCACACACTTAGCCACCTTCTTCAATAAAATCTGCAACACTGAACAGATACCTGAAGACTGGTTGGAATCCCTTTTCATCGCGATTCCGAAAAAGAGCAAACCTTGCAGGTGTGGCGATTTCAGATTAATCAGATTAAGATTCTGCTACGTATTCTTCAATATCGCATGTACGCATTATGCGAAAGTAAGTTAACGGATGAACAGTTTGGATTCCGGAATGGATTGGGAAGTAGGGAGGCATTGATCAGTATACGAGCCCTCCTCCAAGAGAATTGTGAATTTCGAAAAAACGTTTACGTATGCTTCATATATTTTGAAAAGGCTTTTGACCGAGTCAGACATAGTCTGCTGCTCGAATATATGGAGTCAATAGGACTGGACAATTACGATCCTAGGCTATTAAAATACCTATACTACCACCAGGTGGCTACCGTTAAAGTAGATGGAAATACCTCTTCAAATAAAATCCCAATTAAACGAGGGGTACGTCAAGGGTGTGTGTTGTCGCCCACACTGTTCAATATATATAATGAAAACCAATTCCCAAAGAAATATAGACACCAGGTAGCAAATATTACGCTCCTGAATTGCCCAGCCAAGTAGGGTTATGTACAAATCAAATCTCGATATGAAGATTGGCCCATAAAGCCCTAGAATAATGAAAAAGAGTTAAAGGTTTGATCAGTTGTCAAGTTCGATTCCACATATACTATTAGCAATTTTGAAAAGATAACATATTAGGTTGGAAAACTTAAAAATTTATTTTAGACTTTATGAAAGTATCCCAGCATCGTCTGTGTTTCTCTTTTCACATAATTTGCTCTACGTTTTTGTAAGCACATTTCATAATTATGAATTTTAATTTATGTTTATTGCAGCCGTCACATAAAACTAACAAATTAAAATTTCTAATTTACATTACCACGTTATTTTTAAAGCATTTTAACGTAAGCTAATTAGACTTGTTGACTTAGCTTGTCTATTAATAATAATTAATTTTAATTTCGTTTAAGGGGTCATATTATGTACTGTCAGAATTTTGAATAAATAAGATCTTTATTATTCTTAGTCGTTGGGCAAAAATATAATTGTACTGGAGAAAAATGCTCCTTTAGCAATTTAATCAGTTCGTCGTGACTTTTGGACTCTGGCAAATCTGGCACCTACAAATTCCGGATTAGAACGTAGCACTCATCGGAAAGAATATTGAGAAAAATCGCTTTCTTTCGATTATCGTCCGAAATATTGTTACCAATAAGAAATTGCTGTAGTTTTTCACTAAAAACCGAAAAATCTTAAATATTTCTATTAAAAGTGCTTAACGAGCCCAGAAGTTCGACCATTTCTATTTTAGATGAGGTAGGGTTGTCTACACTTTTTAAATTAAGAGGGAGAACCAGTAGATTTTTGTATTAAGTGATATCCTTCTAAAATGTTTTAATGCAGAGCGCTTTCGGCTTTAGATCATCATCAGTGCTTCCTAAAAAGCGAGGAAAATTCCAATTTGTAGAAGTATTTACTTTGAGAATTTTGGTTTCTAGAAAATGTATTTGTGAAAAGATGAATAAATCAAAAATCTGCTGTGTAAAAATTTATCAAATGTTACCTTTTGTTGAAAGTTGTTCTTGGAAATATTATAGAAGTATTTTGGTTTTTACTCACTTTGTCAGGAAACAATAACACTTCATTGATAAAAAATTTTTTATCAATGAAGTGCATTACAAAATTTTAGAAGATTATACACGTATTACACAAAATCTACTGGTTCTCCCTCTTTATTTCTATTTTAGTCTCCATAGCGACTGCAGCACTAATGTAACTTAAGTCTCCATTAAGGTCATTAAAGTAGTTTTAATAATTTTGCTAGAAATATAATTTGAATCACTGAACATGGTTTAACTGAGGAGATGCAAAGAATCGAAATCTAAATGATGATAGGATATAGAGATAAAATGCGAACACAAATTGAGGTTTGTCAGCTTTTTAATCATAAATAGGAAAAATCAACAAACTTTTCAACCTACAGTTAGTAGAATTGAACAGAAATTTAAAGATTTTGGGCATCATACATGTAAGAGACCTTCCAAGATCAGGCAGACCCAAACATTCGGAAAAACGAAACTAAATATTCTTCTTTCGGTAGAAGACACTCCTCATAAAGATACAGAATTATTAGCTCTCGATAACAACGTTGGAGCGTCTTCAGAAGAATTTTACGAACAAACAGATATTTTTCCTACAAAATTAAGCTGATATATGAATTAACGAAGACGACCCTGATCGACGATTAGAATTTTGTGAAACAATGATGTACGTATTGTATGTCGAAATGATGGAGAGTTTATTTACAAAATAATTTGTTCTAATGAATCAACTTTGACAAAACTATCGATATAAAAGGATAGCGACTGGGCCGGTAATGTGGGAAATCGAGTAATTGGCCCATCTTTTTTTGAAAAGACCGACTGCCCAAATATATTTGGATTTTTTCGAAAATGATTTTATACCAGCTTTAGCAATGCAGGAGACCCGAACTTACCAGCTGGTGATATTTGGTGTTAGCAAGATGGTGCTCCGCCCCATTTTTATCGCGATGTTCGTAATTATCTCGACACGGTGTTTGCAGGGAGATGGATAGGTAGAAGGGGACAAATAGAATGGCCAACCAGGTTCCCTGATTTGATGCCTATGAACTACCTTTTGTGTGGTTACTTGAAATATTAAGTGTATTTTAATAAACTTAACAGTATGGATGAACTGAGAAGTAGAATCCGACAAGAAATTAGACAAATAACGCCGGAAACCGTCCATAATGTTTTAGAAGAGTTACCTACCGTCTTGGATACTCTCAAGAAGTAAATGGGAAGCAATTTAAACATTTAATTAAGTATGTTTTTGATAAATAATATACATAGTTTACTAGGATCAAGCTAAATAAAAGTTTCATTTTAAACGTTAACACTTCCAAAACGGTTCAAAATCGGTATAGGATATGTAACATGGAATGTGTTTAGAACTTTCGGTAGAACACAAAAATGGAATAAAAGGAGGGCTGTTCCGTTTAAAAAAATGGTAGATGACGTCATAGCTTCTTCATGAGTTACCCTCTACATTATTTTTTTATATCAAAAAATGGGCAATTAGAAATAGAGATTGACGGGTCCGAGCGTTTTTAAAATTTATTTTTCGTTTGGCATATATCGAATTTATATGGGACTTTTGGCGGCCACTGTATATTAAAATTAGGCATTGATTATAATTAATAATTTTATTAACCGAGACCACGAGATATAAACAGGCACTAATCTGAGTGACTATATGTCTATTAATAAATATAAAAGGTAGTACAGACAAGGTACGAACGTTTCAGGTACCCACAAAGAGTATAATTTATTTGTTATGATGCCTATTGCAGAAACCAGTAGTAGACAAAATAATGTTTTTATGGGGATATATTACAGATTTGTTGCACACTTAGTCGACCACACTGTATAAGTTTTCTGTGTTGAACTCTCTCCAAGGCTTTCTCATAATCAAAGGCAAGACAAAAGACAACGTTGCTCTCAGCATTTTTGTAGATGTACAGGATGTAAATGATTCTGAGGACGATCTTTAAGGTCTGGTTCATAATACATTAATCTTTACTCATTACACTGTTTTGCTCATTGTTTCCTTGGAATGGTAACGAATATGGACTTTAACCAATCCTCCGGTATATTTCCAGTCATGTATTAAGTATCAAACAATTTAACCAAATTTCAAATGTTTTCTTCCTGGATCATTCGTAACAGCATCAGGGCCAGTAGCTTTTCTGATTTTTGCGGATTTTATAGCAGACAGAATTTCAGATTTCAGAATTTCTGGTCCCTCGTATATGTCAGCGATATCAGCGATTTTATTTGGTCTATCATCATCGAACAGCTCACTTATGTGTTTATACCACGTCTCCAGGATTTCTTTTTCATCTAAGATGTTCTGCCTGTGGGGTCTACTAGCATGTTTGGGGCTCATTTGTTGTATAAGCCTGATTTCTCTGACCTTTTTATACATATTGAATATGCCATGCAACATTATTGTAGGAATTTGTTGAAATTTTGCAAATCCACCACAGGATGTTAGAAAATATTTTGCATAATATTGTAAATGTTTTTTTTCTCCGATTCTCACAGAACCAATTAAACATTTTTATTTTGGTTATAATATAATTACCCTTAAAAAAATTCTCTAAAAGTAATAATTTTCTCCACGCTTAGTAGTAGGTAACTCTTAAAAGTGCTCGGAGGGTGACTCCTCTTGGCCTGGGTTATACAGTGCGTACATAAAGTAAGGAACAAATTCATTATTTAATAATCTAGAAACATTTCGTAAAGATTCTCCGACACGTATATAATAATTCTTAATTGTGCATATTTTGACATATAAATTTAATTTACAGGGTAACTCATGTAGTAGATATGACATTATCGACGATTTTTTTAAATAGAAACCCCTATATTTTGGTTCAGATCTGTAATCTCAAAGAATAGCTGATTTCAAAAACATAACACACTTAGGGCCTAAAATTGATAGTTTCGTAGCTACAGGATACAAATAATTTCATTTAAGATACATTATTTTAAAAGTAGGCTTATTTGTTGTTATGTTTTTTTTTAAGTAGGCTTATTTTCTGTTATGTAACTATGGTATTTAGATAATGACATTATGCTGTCATTATATTGAAAATTTTTAGTAAGTTTAGTAGAGGTAATAAAATTAATTTTAATATTTAGTTACTATGCGTTTATCTCCCACACAAAGAATGGAAATTCTTATGATGATTGCATGGATATAGTGATATGATTCGTACCCAATAAAAAGTTTGCATTTTGTTCAACGCTAAATACCCAGAAAGACCAATCACTAGATCAACTATGAGTAAACTTGAAACAAAATTTCGAGAAATGGGTTCTGTGGAAGATCTTCTCAGGAAGGGCCGTCCAGCTATTCCGGATGACAAAAAATTAAATATTTTATTGGCTATAGAAAAAGATCCCCATAACAGCGTCCGCCAGATTGGCATAGATCATGAGGCGGCTGCTATGACCGTTCATAACCTATTAAAATGGTAAAGTAAACCGGCAAAACTGTAGATATTGGGCACAAGAAAATCCCAGGTGTATGCGTGAGCATCATACTCAATATCCTCAAAAAATTAATGTTTGGGCGGGTATAGTGAAAACAAAATTATTGGGCCATATTCTTTTGACAACAATGTATACGGGCTAAATTACCTTCAGTTTCTTTAAAACTTTCTTATCCCTACGCTAGTTAACTTATATCCGAGTAGAAATAATCCTGCAATTCTAGATGAAAATTTGTGGTACCAACAAGACGGCGCACCTCCACATTATGCAGCAGTAGTGCGCCATTATGTCAATCAAGTTTTTCCGAACAGGTGGATTAGAAGACGTGGGCCTATTGAATGGCCGCCTAGGTCTCCAGACCTTACACCACTGGACTTCTTCTTGTGGGGTCACCTGAAAAATGTTGTTTATAAAATAAGACCTGCCAATATTGACGATTTAAAAAATCGAATAACAACAGAATGCAGGAATATTTCAGAAGAAACCATAATAAAAGTCCAACAAGAGTTTATTGATCACTTGAGGTACTGCCAGGCACAGAGAAGGAGGACAATTTCAACACTTAACTAAATAGCTTATTTCATTTTTTTTTATTTTTTTAAATTAAAAATACTTTAAAAAAATATGTTTTTCCCTGTAGCTACGAAACTATCAACTTTAAGCCCTAAGTGTGTTATGTTTTTGAAATCAGCTGTTCTTGGAGATTACAGATCTGAACTAAAATATAGGGGTTTCCATTTAAAAAAATCGCCGATAATGTCATATCTACTACATGAGTTACCTTGTATAATAAATTTATATGTCAGAGTATGCGCATTAAAAATTATTATATACGTGTCCGAGGATTTTTACGAAATGTTTTTAGATTATTAAATAATGAATTTGTTTCTTACTTGATGTACACACTGTACACAAAGAAGCTGGTACATTTTATTGAAAATTGTTAAGTAATTTGGTTAAGCAGACTACTACTATAATTTGTCCATTATTATGGTCATGGTTATTGGGACCACCATGGAACATTGGCGTCGTGTTATCCAAAATTCAAGTTTTTTGTTTATTCCAGCCGACGAATAAAAATAATAAATGTATCCACTAATTACATTAACAAACCTTGCATCGACTTGATTATTTTTCAAGTAATTTAACATAAACTATATCAGACTTGTTGATATTCGTATAGGTAATAATAATTTGTTTTATTTTTAAGGTAGGTGTATACCGGGTGTTGCATCGTCGAGCGGGACATAGGAAATCCCATGTAATTTTAAATGGGGTCAATTATTGGCTTCCCTAATTATTTTAAAGAAAAATTCTATTAAGGTTTATTAAAGAGCACTAAAACCCACATTCAAAAGAATAACTTTAGATATTTTTGATGAGCCCGTTTACGGGTTATCGCCGATTTCTTTTTAACTATTTCTCCTTTTTATGGCCCCGTATTTGCGGGCACCAGTCAAGGTAAAAGATGACTGTCAAATAAAGTTGTCATTTTGAAATGTGTGCTTTATTGTTATAAAAACTCGTACATCGAAAATATTAAAGGTGTATTTATGAGTACAAATTAATCTGAATAAAACTAAAATAAAGTATCCAATTACAAGGTTAATTATGACATTTTACATGTTTCAATATTTTACTAATTAATAGGTAGGTACTATTAAATTGTTAGAACTTTAGGATTTAAGAAGATGTTCAAATATTCCTCCATTGACTGCTAGACAATAACCGAGGCGATCATAAAATTCTCTTCTTACATTCGCTAGTTGGTAAACTGAAATTCTATTGCATTCGGCAGAAATAGCATTTTTTAACTCGTCTAGATTTGGGTATTTTTTATCTTTGTATATCCTGTTTTTTAAATGGTTCCAGAGAAAGAAATCATTTGGCGATAAATCAGGAGACCTGGCTGGCCAATTTACTGTATGATTTAAGCCAATAACATTTCCATTAAAAGCACGGTTTAAATATTCCCGGACAGCCAGGGTACTATGTGCCGGGCAGCCATCCATTTGGTACCAAATTTCCTGATTTTCCCTGGCGGCATCATGTAAAGTAGGTAAAATATGATCTTCAAGTAGTTCCAAAAAATATTCTGCATTTAAATTTCGTGTAAGAAATAATGGCCCGATAATATTTTCTCCGAAAATCCCAGCCCATACATTAACTTTTTGTGGATATTGCGTCCTTGTTTCCACAAACCTGTGTTGGTTTTCTTTGCTCCAATATCGATAATTTTGAACATTGGGTTCATTGTTTAAGGTAAATGTGCATTCGTCAGTGAAACAAATGTTTTTTTAAAAATTCCCTATCCATGTTTGCTCTTTCCATCATACCAAAACAAAACTCCTGTCGTTGTATTTCGTCCCTATCTCTTAGCTCTTGGTGCTTTTCATATTTGTATGAATAATGTTTATGTCGTTTCAAAGCTCGTAACGCTGTGGTGTGATCTAATCCTATGTCATCCTCAAGTTTCCTTGTGCTGATCTTCCCATCATTTTCTTCCACGCACAATAAAACTTGCAAGTCCCTATCATTTCTTGCATCTCTTCTTTGTTCCTGCCTTTCTTCACATCTGCAGTTATTTATTACAGTGCCTTTTGTCTCAAATTTCTTGATAGTCCTTTCGACTGTAGATTTTGCAGGTATCGGTCTATTCGGATACAGAGCAGCAAACATGTCTGACACATTTTGATAACTATTTCCTTGATAATACCATTTAATCATCAATATTTTTTCTTCAGAAGTGTAATTCATGGCTAATATTTTCGATGTACGAGTTTTTATAACAATAAAGCACACATTTCAAAATGACAACTTTATTTGACAGTCATCTTTTACCTTGACTGGTGCCCGCAAATACGGGGCCATAAAAAGGAGAAATAGTTAAAAAGAAATCGGCGATAACCCGTAAACGGGCTCATCAAAAATATCTAAAGTTATTCTTTTGAATGTGGGTTTTAGTGCTCTTTAATAAACCTAAATAGAATTTTTCTCCAAAATAATTAGGGAAGCCAATAATTGACCCCATTTAAAATTACATGGGATTTCCTATGTCCCGCTCGACGATGCAACACCCGGTATACTTTAGTTCGGTCACAAAAAATATACCTAAGCAAATATTTTCTGTGGTTCGGTTTATATCCGGCGTGAAATATTTTAAATGTGTGCATGTTAGATCCATCAAACCAAAACACATAAATATTGTTTTCAATCACTCTTTAACAAATTTACGAAATAACAGAACTAGAAATAAACCCCGCGTAGGTATATAGGATGCTTGTTTAAAATTTATTAATTGCTTATTGATTAACAATATGTTGACCTACATACGCGGTATTGTAAGTCAATTGAACATAATTGTATGCTCTTCAGGTATTATTAAAGAGAACAGCAGTTTCATGTAAAATGCACACTCTGAAAAACCTGCAAATGAATGATATACCTAACGTAATATAGAAGATATTTTATTTAAAATGAATGCTGAATGGACAAATGAAAATTGTGTGTTATTTTGCATGAATAGTTATTATATTATGTAAAATATATTCATTACGTATGTATATCTTTAAGAATAATAATATCCATTATTCAGTGGTCTGCTTCTAACGTCATAACTCAAAAGAAATACCCAAATAGGTACTTACAATTCAAAAAGCGAAATACATGGCAATTTAATTAAAGGGAATGAATTGTTGTCACACGTCACGGTTAAAGCCGTAAAGCGAAGGTAAATCCTACCAGGTGCATCAAATTAATGGAAATATTCTCCCTTGTAAATGTAAATATTTTGACAGTCGTTGGGTTAAGGTCTAACCACAGGATAAATAACTACGCAGCAGAACTCTGGAGAGCATAGGCAAAAAGCGAACAGAAAATTCTCTTTTTCGTTCCACGAAATCCTCAAGGGGTCGCCACCATAATCAGATTCTATATTATTTTCATTAAGCGCGTTCATCGTTCTCGCCATACGCGATTTTTGTAAAAATGAATATTATTTTAGCTATTAATAGGTATTCAAATACCTATTAATAAGTTTGGACTGGCGCCGGCGTTATATTCTTACAGCCAAATGCAGAAAATGATGCTGTTATGAAGACCGACGCAATTTTTTTAATGTCCCTTTACGGCGCAAATAAGTCAACAAAAGATTTGAATGAACTTGGTTTTTTAAAATTTACTATTAACACAGCACGACAAAGTTTAAATAAAGATATTGAGTTAGCATCTGCCTCCAACATCAAATGCAACATGTTACCACACACAGGTGTCAGGAAGGGAATAAAAGTTTCGGTACGATAACAACGGAAGATAAAGGGGGAAAATGATAGGTTTGATGGTCAGAAAACGGAAAATTCCGACCCCTAAATCATAGCTGTTCATCTAGACAAACGGTACACGATTCTTGAAATTTTTCCGATTTATACGAAAAATTCCGCCCTCTCTCTATACCGGGTGTTGCATCGTCGAGCGGGACATAGGAAATCCCATGTAATTTTAAATGGGGTCAATTATTGGCTTCCCTAATTATTTTAGAGAAAAATTCTATTTAGGTTTATTAAAGAGCACTAAAACCCACATTCAAAAGAATAACTTTAGATATTTTTGATGAGCCCGTTTACGGGTTATCGTCGATTTCTTTTTAACTATTTCTCCTTTTTATGGCCCCGTATTTGCGGGCACCAGTCAAGGTAAAAGATGACTGTCAAATAAAGTTGTCATTTTGAGGAATATTTGAACATCTTCTTAAATCCTAAATTTCTAACTATTTAATAGTACCTACCTATTAATTAGTAAAATATTGAAACATGTAAAATGTCATAATTAACCTTGTAATTGGATACTTTATTTTAGTTTTATTCAGATTAATTTGTACTCATAAATACACCTTTAATATTTTCGATGTACGAGTTTTTATAACAATAAAGCACACATTTCAAAATGACAACTTTATTTGACAGTCATCTTTTACCTTGACTGGTGCCCGCAAATACGGGGCCATAAAAAGGAGAAATAGTTAAAAAGAAATCGGCGATAACCCGTAAACGGGCTCATCAAAAATATCTAAAGTTATTCTTTTGAATGTGGGTTTTAGTGCTCTTTAATAAACCTAAATAGAATTTTTCTCTAAAATAATTAGGGAAGCCAATAATTGACCCCATTTAAAATTACATGGGATTTCCTATGTCCCGCTCGACGATGCAACACCCGGTATGTATATGCAACAGATAAAGGGGAAGTTTCTGGATAATAACAAACAGGACTTTTTTTACGATTTTCTGTATTTTCTCAGTACTTCTCAAATTTTTACAATAAAGAAATCAAAATCTTCATGAACATCACACATCGAGTCACACATGCTTAGAAGAAAAGTCAACGACGGCTTTCTGTAGCTTCATAGTGTAATTTGGATCTGAGTGAACTGAACCTGAACTAACCTAAATTTAAATATCTCCACTACAAGCTCAATTTCAACAACAGTTAAGGAAAATAAATTATTAGAATCACCTTGAAACAAACATTCTAATTCAAAGAGAGTTGTAAATGT
Organism: Polydrusus tereticollis; assembly: GCA_963920685.1. NCBI lineage: Eukaryota > Metazoa > Arthropoda > Insecta > Coleoptera > Curculionidae > Polydrusus > Polydrusus tereticollis. Next base: position 145,048,611 of record OY987328.1, read on the forward strand.
GTGAAGACTGGATATAAGTTCTATCCGTGACATATGGAATCTACGAAACAAGTAGGTAAGTTGTATTATTCAAAACTTATAATATTTTACATCGGTTATTCATAAGCTGTAACTTTTTTTAGAACGTCATGTCATGTAACTTTGACAACTTTAAGTTCGAAATTAAAAGACAGAAAACTGTTTGATGGTTATCTTAACACTTTGAGAAGCCTCTTCAAGAAAATAGGCTTCGGATGGAACTTTCCCATGTAGCTTTCAAACGACTGGTATTTTTGAAAGAATAAATTAAAGAAAAAGAAGCATTCTTGTACCAATTTGTTTTCTTGGATGAAACATGGATTTTTCAGAATGGTACCATTGGTCGATCTTGGCAAGATGAAAATAAAAGAAGTGTTAGATCTACTAAAGCTGTATGTAAAAGGTATTATGCAGTCAACAAATATATAAACTATCAGAAATTCTTGTATATCTATCTTGTTTTTATGAAAAGAAAACTGTGTAATTCCGTCACTCGGATATTTTGGTTACAAGCTGGCAAAAGAAGGTAGCAAATTTCGCTGCTTCTCTGCTTCCGTAATTGCGGGGAAATTCAAACTGAATAATCGCCATGATACAAAGAAAAGAAAGATATGCTAGATCGCAGTCTCAATTTCGTCCGCTTTGCGCATGACGTCACGCGGAGAGTTAAATTTGAATTTGAAGTAGATTACTTATGAGATAGTACGTTGTGGGATCTTTATTACATAATTTTAGTAATTACGACGATTTAGGTCAGTTTAGGTTCTATAGCTACATTAATAACAATAACCATTTGTGTATAAAAAAGTTTTCCACTGTACTACAAGAAAATATACACATTTAAACAGTAAGGATTTGTAGGAGTATTTTCTTTTGAATTTAGTATTTGCTTTATTATTATGTACCTACCTAGTATTTATTATTTTGAGTAATATTCGTGTTTTGGGCATTTCTTGTGCCTATATGTTATGCCTATTCTGAAATAGTTTGTCCTCGGATTGTAAGACTTTTTCACCTATTGATGCTCCGATCAGGGGACACACATGTAGATACAATTAGAGTAAAAATACAAGTTAAACGAAACAAATTTATTAGACATTTAAACACTTTATAGTACAATAAGTAATTGTAACAAATAGCAAAAGAATAATGCTTTAAATGTTGAAAAAAAAAGTAACGGTTAAAACCACTTTAAAATGCAAGGGTCTTAATTTATAAATAAAAAATAAACAACAAATATTTCTTGAAAAAATTCAAAAATAAACTTTAAAAACCTTTACACTCATCAATAAAAATAAGCATTAGCAATCGATAATACATTTTATTTAGTAAAGGTATAAATGAAAGGCTGTCTAAACCACAAATTACTTTAATTTCAAACAATGGGGGCGGGAGAGTAAAAGATCTCTACATTAAAGTAGCAGATCAAGGGAACATATTCCTGTAATTTGCATGCATTTGTTAGGAACCTATATCATAAAAGTAATCAACTTACCTAGCTTGAAGAATTCAATCGACCAATTTTGTTCTATTTCTCTTATTCACTCGTTCATTTCTGTCCTCATTTCCTTTCACATTTTTGGATCTTTGAACTGGTAAATTTAAAAATGGTATTGAATCCCTCTTTAGTAGCCGGTGATTTCGAGCAGAATATCCCAAAAGCTCGTATTTTAGGTTTCGTTCATAGCTCTGTACATCGAAATGTTTAGAACAAACCCTCGCATTTTTAACATTAAATTGTGTCAACACGTTTACAAGCTGCTACCCATTCCTTTATAAGGTCTTCATTATTCGGGAACCGAAAAAGCATCAAATCTTTGGTAAACTTTATTGATTGATTATCTGTGTTGCATCCTGCCACTGCACAACGCATTTTTACAAGTAAATCTGAGCCAAAAATCTCACACTAACAGCAAATACAAATAGTAAACAACAGGGAAAATTTAAATAGGTTAGGAAACCACTCTCCGCGTGACGAACATTGGCTCCGCCCACATGCGCAATGTCATATCTTGTTTTCTTTGTATCATGAATAATCGCTATATATTGTTGCCCGCCATATATATATATCAGATATATATATATGTATATACCTTGGTCACTTTGAAGAGTTATATACCGGTATGTATTATATACCAGAAATCATATATACCGTTTATATTCCTAAAATGACCGGTAAACCAATTAAAATATACCGGTTTAAATCCACAAAATGCACGTCTACTACTTAACAATATCTGCTAGCGCTAACTATTAATTAGAGACGTGGCGCTAACAATATCTTTACTTTAATAATGTCGACCCAATTGCATTTGCGTATAAAGGCATTTTAATTAATAATGTCTAAATTTGGAGTTTACCCTATAAGTAAATTTCTTTAAAAGGTTTTTTATTACCCCTAATACACCATACAGTATTGTGAGTTTCGATTTGGAGATACACGCCTCCTTAATTGTTTCGTTACACTGATAACGCATAACCGATCTGGATTTTGCTTGCCTGGTGGCCTGCAAACTAATGATCGAATCTCTAGTCAATTCCTTTTCCAACTGATTCTTGTTGGATTGGAGTCAGGTTTTTGCATTTGATTTGCCACGAGGTGTGGCTTAACGTTATATCTCACCATCCCTCATCTACATTTATTTCGGGTCATATACCGGGTGTCCTGATAAGGTTGGCCACCGGCAATATCTAGGAATCTATAAGGCCTAGAGCTGTGAAAAAAACATTTTTATATACACTGCGTCCATAAAGTCTTGCACAAATTCATTTAAAATTCAGGGGCTTACTTTTTTTAAAAACGCTCGGACACGTCAATTAGTACTTTTGTTTGCGCATTTTTTAACGTAAAATGTTTTTATACAGGGTGTCGCACGTATGAGGTATGAGGTCATCAAGGATTTTTTTTAATGGAACACCCTGTATATTATATCAATTTTGAATTCTATGATGAACACTTAACACCTCTGGAAATCACGGTTTCCGAAATATTGACGTTTGAAAATTTATTTTAAACACATTTATTGATGACCTCATACCTCATACGTGCGACACCCTGTATAAAAACATTTTACGTTAAAAAATGCGCAAACAAAAGTACTAATTGACGTGTCCGAGCGTTTTTAAAAAGTAAATACCTGAATTTTAAATGAATTTGTGCAAGACTTTATGGACGCACTGTATATAATATACATGGCGTCTCCTTGAAATACGCAACGAGAGAGCGAAATTTTCCGTATAAATCGGAAAAATTTCAAAAATCGTGTACCATTTGTCTAGATGAACAGCTATGATTTGGGGGCCGGAATTTTCCGTTTTCTGACCATCAAACCTATCATTTCCCCCCTTCAACTTCCGGCGTTATCGTACCGAAACTTTTATTCCCTTCCTGACACCTGTGCACAGTTTACGAGTTTACCATCAAATTCAGGAATGGACGGGTAATTTAATATCTCCTACTATTCGGTGTTGTAAAAACACGGAGTAGCTATACAGCCTATACAGACCAAGAAGCCAATAGCTCTGCAATTTATCCTTAAATTAAACCGCAAAACCGACTGCAGAAAGTTGTGCAGCTACGGTAAGGCAAACCTAAACTGCTATAATCGCGGCCAGTGCCAAGGCAATGCATGCAGTAATTGTTTTTAAGAGTACAAGGATGCTTTATTGGAAGATAATGTCTAATATTTTCCTCTAACTCTGGTAAATATTCGTACTTTTTAAGTCATTTTTTTATTTTGGAAAGAGTTGAAGAAGAACCAAGTACCAGTACCCGTCGCTTAGAACGTGAGTTACATGTTCCTAAAACGATTGTCAATGAGGTTTTAAAAGAACAGTTGTTACATGCATCTCACGTGCAAAAAGTCCAGGAACTTTTACCGACTGATCCCCCCATGCGGCTTACATTTTGTCAATTTATTAGAAACAAAAGAATCCATGATTCAAATTTTTGTAGAAAAATATTGTTTACTGACAAGGCGTGGTGCTTTCCAAGATCTGGAGTAACCAATCTGCACAACGAACATATTTATTCCGATGAAAATCCACATGCCATTAAAGTTGCACATCATCAGCATCAATTTAAATTAAATATTTGGGCAGGTATTATTGATCGCTACCTTATTGGTCCTATTGTTATTCCACACAGATTAGATTTAAATTTATTGCAAGACACATTACCAATTCTTCTGGAAAATTTGCCCCTTTTACTTCGGAGGGAAATGTGGTTTATGCATGATGGTTCCCCGCCCTATTTTTCCGTTGCCGTTCGGCAATACTTACACCATCAATATCCCAACCGATGGACTGACGCGGATTTTAAATGCAGGCAACCATTTTAATAACCCCGAGACATTAAATAGGGTCCAATATCATTTTTTAAGGAGTGTTAATAAGTGTATTCAGCAAGATGGCGGTCATTTTACACATTTGCTTAAGTAATGTTTTCGTTTTACTTACTTTCTTACAATATTTTTAATACATACTTCCAACTTTGTTGTACTTTGTTTTATTATTACTGTTAATAATTGATGTATGCAGGTAATTGTAAATATTTTTTTCTGGCAAAACAGCTCATCCAGCGAAAAATATTGAAGTGGTAAAATAGCTTCCAAATACATCCAGTCACTCGACAAAAATATCTGGGTTGATATAAAAAATCAGGAGAAATGTTGACGTATTATATCACTTTTATAACACTATTTACAGCCGGTGACTATACTACTAGAAAACGTCATTTTATAGTATTAGTCTACATACTAAAAATCATTAAAATCGATTAGCAGGTTTTCACGTAATTTAGGAAAAACCAATATTTTTACAAATTTTTGACGCCCTTTACCGGCTAAACGAGACAATTTTGGATATAACTAAGTCGGCTTAGATCGATCTATTTTGACGTCAGGAGTCTATCGTCAAACGTTGTACATTTATTTTCCGGACACCCTGTATATTTTTATTTATTCTATGCATTTCTTAAATTTTAATTAATAAACTTTAAAGCCCATTTTAAACAATAATAGTACGCCAATGTATTAAATACCTATATTTAAGAAATATTTAAAATGTTAGTTTAATATTAGGAATTAAATAAAAAATTAATAATGTCCAAAACATAAAGTTTAATTTTTTTAAAAGTATTATTTGACTCCTTTAAGCCTCTGTGGTACGCCACTGTTTCAAAATACTATTCTTTTAATATAATCAACTTTTGTAAAATTTTATGGGGTTTCTTTTTTCCCTCTTCACTTTTTCTCGCAAAATTAACCATAACGGATATAATTTTGAAAAAAATGTACATTGGGGGGATCTTGGGGGACTTTTAGTATGATAAGTAGGACGGCAAAAACTAAACATCCCCGAAAAAACACATTTATGTTATTTTGTTCCCAGCCAAGCACTAGGTGCTCCGGGGTAGTGTCCCACATTATTTGTTAAGTCAAAAGTACTAGCTATTTATACAATAAAAGTATTTTTCTTTTTTTTTCCAGATGCATTTGAGTACCGGTTCTGATCCTAAGTAATGTGGCAGCAGTCCAGCGACTGCTCGTGGTCCGTCTGAATGTCGGGGAAGCGCCGCCGCCATGCCGGGTGCTCCGCAGGGTGCCGCGTCCATTTAATATGTGCTTATTGGCTCCTGCGGTACTGCTGTTTAGTATACTCGGTCTAACAGGTAACTCATAGTCTTGGATTTTTAATATTAATACTTGGTTATACGTCTTTAATGTCATTATTCTCTTTAAATTAACCTCACTTCAACAATCACGTTGCAGTAGAGAACACGGTTGTGATTAAGCACAAGTTATGTTTATTCTTTTATAATCGCCTATTTTTTTTTGAAAAAAAATTCTTAACATGAAACAACTTTTTTTTTTTTTTTAATATGGGGCGTAGCCCCATACCTATATGTTAGTTAACAACACTAACAACTTCTTCAACAATTAAATCAATAGTTTTAATCTTCGTATTAAATTAAAAAAAACTTTCATAATAAAAAAAACCTTTCTCCTTAAAATATTATAACCTTATTTATTAACTCTTATCCACAATGTTTTTTCACTAATCAAATTTCACATTTATAATTAAAACTTTACCTATATCTGAATATCAATACAATTAATTTGTTAATATGACCATGCAGTGGGAAAACTGCGTTTCAACTTAAAACAACAACACATAATTTATCAGCGAAAAGAAAAGAAAATTCAAAAGAAACTAAAAGCCACTTTATCAATGTTGGAAATAACCTCCACCAACAGTCTGGCAGTACCCGAAACGATCTTTAAATTCTTGCAGAAAGTTATTATCGACGTAAGGTTCTATCAATCTTATTTCACTTCTTATTCTGTTCTTTAAACCTTTAATATTGTTTACTCAGTTAACATATGCCTAAGACTTAAGATAACTCCACAAAAAAAAATCGAAAGGATTTTAATCTGGAGATATGGCCGGCCATTCAATTGGACCTCATCGAGCAATCCATCGTTCGGGAAAAACTGTAATAAGGTACTCACGCACACGACGGGTGTATAATGGGCCAGAGCTCCATTTTGCTGATACTCCAAAAAATTGTTCGGTGCATCAGGATCTTCTGACTAGGGTATAATGTGGCAAGGCACGGTACTAGATCATTTTCTAAAATTTGTAAATATATCTCACCTGCCAAATTTCCGTCAATAAAAAAGGGTCCCAAAGCTCTATTTTCAACAATGCCGGCCCTAACAATAACTCTTTGAGGATATTGGGTATGACATTCTACAGTTCAGCGTAGATTTTCTGTATCCCAATACCGACAGTTTTGTTTGTTTACACTTCCATTCAAATAAAACGTTGCCTCATCCGAAAATACAATTCGTTTCGAAAACTGTGAATGATTATTGCACATATTCATCATTATCTCGCAAAATTGGACTCTTCTGTCTGGATCACCTTGATTGAATTCATGAACCAATTGGACTTTGTAAGAATGTAAATTATTTTTATCTAATTACTTTATAACGGATGTTTTGCAGATATGATTTTCCAAAGCAATAGTACTACTCGCCTTATGGTGATCTTCTTGAACCGACAATAACATATTTAATTCTGTATCGTCTAATACCGCAGGTCGACCTTTCGTATAATTGCCCCTAACGTGACCTAAATCTCTATATTTATTTTCTATTTTACTGACAGTAGATTGAGATATCGGTTTCCTGCGAGGATACTTGTTATTGAAGAGTTCGCAGACTTCTATGTGTGTGCGCATTCTATGTCCATAATCAATCATTATTAATAAAGAGCGGAATATATGTAGTGCATATACATATGCATTTTTTGCATATTTTGTCAATTTTATAATAAAGTGCATATTTTTCCCAAATTATTATTTTATGAGCATATTTTTATGTTTCCGGTGTTATCAAAAAATTAAAAAGCCCTGTTATGAAAACTCGTAGACTCATAGGTTTAATGTCCAGTGCGGTACTTGTTTCCGGGATTTTCCAATCTGAAAATAATTATATAATAATTAATATTTACATTTTGGTTATACACAAGGTATTTATTGGGGGTTTCCGGGGTTTGCAGGTATATTGCTAGGGGTTATATATTGTCATTAAATAATGCCTTATTATTAGCTGCTTAACAAACTGTATTTATATCGGGTTGTGATACGTACTTCTGTTTTAGTTTGTCGAAAGATTTCAGTATTTTTAGTGTGAAACTAGTGATTTCAAATTTGTGTTCAAAATGTCTAAAGTGGCAAAAACGTCTTCGTGGATTAAAAACTTCTCAGAGTTAGAGTTTAGTGGAGAAAAAGTCTTCTGTAAAGCTTGTGCAAAAATTATTGTTTGTGAAAAGAAGTTGCAAATCGATCAACATTTGAAGGTGTAATTGCATATTTAAACGTGGTTTTTAGTTCTGATCAACTTTTTTAATAACAATTTTCAATATTGTCAAAAATAAAGGTAGTTTACCCTTGGGCAATTTTTGACAAACCCCGTATATGCCTGGGAAAATTTAATATCTGATAGTGGCATTTTAGGTTTTAGACCATGCAGAGCTTTTTATAAAGAATAACTTTTTTTCGTAAAATTAATAATAAAAAAGTTTTCCATATGGTGCGAACTTACGGAGACATACTGTATATCTATTGTGAGCGATCGGCTAGAATATTCCCATTTTTCATCGCCTTTATTTAGATATTTTGGGGATCTAATAGGTCTATGATAAATTTCGTAAATACAAATATGCTACGCCCAAATATCGACAACGTTCACTGAGCGAGAAAATCCGTTCACAATGCGTTTTTGATCACGATGCGTGGTGGTCATATTAAAAATCATTATCATACTTTTTAACAAGGAACAAGAGCCGCTTTGTTGGGATGAGAAAACTATGTACCGTCGGAACATGCTGTAACAGTTTCTTTTTTAATAAAGAGGTTCTTTAATTAATACAAGGAACATAAAATAAAAAAAAAGAATACCCTTAAAATCTTTGTATTATCTATTATAGTAAATGTAATTAAACAGGACCTAAACGCGATATATACATTTTCAATCTCGTAGATGAGGGATAATCCAATAGACATCCCTCTAATTAGGTTAATGCCTATCTCGGTCGCCTTAGATTAGATTTTATTTATTCAGGACAATATATTTGCTAAAATTCGATTGATACGAAGTCATGATCTTGAATTTTTTACATGCGAGTCTTTTATACGCATGAAAAATGAAATGATTCTAATTAACTTCTTTGATATACAATGTAATCCATTTATGGAAGATAAATAAAGAAAGGCTAGATACGTGCTTGTCCAATTTTACACCTATTTTTGTAACGAAGCTCCAAAAATGTAAAAAGCTTAGTGAATTGTGGCTTCATATCAGATTTATTACAATAAATCCGTGCTAAACCAGCTAAATTTGTTATTATCTTCAGCCCAATATTAAATCAGAATTCATTTTATTTATTTTTTCTTTATTGTTAAGTATTACAGCTGTGAAAAAGATTCCCTTAGTAAATTTCCTCATATCCTTTTTGATGCACAAGAAGGACAACATCGCTCAAGAAACCCTACTGACTCACTTGTTATTATGTTAAAACAACTCATATTACGCGACTAAAATAAGCGGGATAGCTAATTCGTCTTCTGCATCTAAACCCAAATAATCCTTTAATTTTGTGTTATTTTGCTGCAAAAGCGCACATATATTTCTATTACTTATTGCATACCTACTACTTACTTATAAATAGGTTATGTTCCTTTACGTACAGGTCTGTAAGACCTAACGCCTAGAAGTATTTATTTACCTATTCTTACAGATTATTTTTTGTATGTAACTCTTGAATGTAAAAAATGTAAATAAATAAATATTTATTATTATTATTATTACTTTCTAATCTATGTGTGCCGCATAAAGGAATCATCATAAAGGGTTGTCATTTCGGAAATCCCTTAAACGCAAAAATGTTAAATATTTGCTTCTTCTTGATTACTTCAGCAGATTTTTGAAATGGGCACATTGAAAATTTGAAAAAATATTAACTTTAAATGCATTTTGATTGACGCTTCTGTAGTGGTTACGTCCGTGCCCGGAATCAGATGAAAAGTAGTTCTCGTAGATTGAAGAATACTTTTGTTCCCTTTGTGACAGAATGACGTGGTTGTGATAGACTTGGTTTCGAGAACGTGGTAGCGTGGAGAGCAAGTCAGTATCATTCCGCACATCTGAATCGGGGCAAAAGCACTCTTGAAGAATCTGGAAGATCAGACTGTATCTCGAAGTTCTGATATCGTCGGATGTAGCCATTAATTAATATTGTTAGTACCTATTCAGATGTACTTACCCATCTGGACCTTGTCTGAATCTAACAGTTAGTTGTAGCTGGGGGAAGGATCCCTTACTCCTCTGGTCAGCTGGTCAGCAGACACACGTATAGTATTACCCGCGTCCGCGAGACTACTGCGAACCGCAGAATCCTCGGTAAGTGAACCGTTTAAGTAGTTTAGTCAAGAATTATTATTAGCCAAATAAAACAACTACTTTCTCAAAACACTTAAAACATATTACACAGAAAAAGAAAATGATACTTTACAAAAAGAGTATTACATATATTTACAAAGGAATATTTACCTCTAGCGAGAAAGAAAGGTTTCGAAACTAAAGCCCCACTAGCTAATTATTCAGTATTCAAACTGAATAATCGACATGCGTCTAATAAAAATCTCCAATAAAAAGAAATAAAGAAATAGCACAGCATGTACTACCAGATGGTACACATCTTACCGCAAAACACTGATTAATAAACGATAAAAAATTAAATTAAGCTTTATAAAATTAAAAAAAGGATCACTTTACACAAGGATTAGTAAGTCGACCAGAGAGTTCGGTAAATATCTCGGAACTGATTTCACTGCGTTCTCTAAAAAGAACTTGTGCCTTAGTAACACACCCCTGGGCTCCTAAAATCCCAACCTTTTAACTTTAAACCAATTACAATTCCAAAACAAGTAATGGTCGTTCCCGCGTCCCATGACTGATGGTACTTGGCCAATAACAAGTGTAATTGCACTTCTATCTTTTTAACCCTTATTGACCATCCCCTTAATATTCTTAGGCTGTTCGCTGATAAATGGCTCACCTAGTCCACGGAAAGGATATAATAGAAAATTTTGATTTCCTCTCATAGAAAATGAGTTAAACCTATAATTTATACGAGACAACAAAGTCCTAATCAAATTATACCTAAAAAGAGTTAGAAATCTTAAAAAAAAACCTACAAAGTCGTTTTTGCTGGTTTCTTGTGTTTTTCAGATATTGGGTAGGCAACAAAAACAGATCTAAAACTTTTTTATAAGGTGTATAGGGCAGATACCGCTTTCAGTCTCAAAGTCACAGCTTTATCTATTTTTCTTTTAATATCAAACTATATGATGCAATTCTAGCGCATTCTTTGTTTTCGAGAACCGTTGCATGTGATAATAAAAAAACCCATGTTCTCCAACTTTCTAAACTAAACCCTAGTAGGTAAGGGTACTTTCTAAGAAAGGTACTTTTTCTACCAGATTTATGTTTCAAGTATCCATAGAGAATATCTTCTTTCTAAATCCAAAACTTGTCAATCTTAGAGTATTTACTCTTATTGCTATTAGTACCATAACGAATAAAATCCAAAAAGGAGTTAGGTCTATATTACAGAAAAGATGTTCTATAGTTTGATTTAGTGTTTAGCTTTTTTAAAAGGCAATAAAACCCTTGCTTTCCCCAATACGAGCCACATGTTAACACGTGTTTCTTGGGAAAGTTTCTTCCAATAAAGCAAGCTTTTTTAAATACAAAAACGAATGGCTCGGTAGATCACAAAAATAATTAATTTCAGCAGAAAATGCAAAAATTTTATAGCATTATAATAAAATTAAAGCATTATATATAATAAAACATGCACTTACATTATACTTGGTAGTTAAATAGGAGTTTAAAGGTCATAGGAGATGGGTGCTTGTTTAGAAATTTAATTTGATGCATAAATTCCTCTTTCTCTCCTCTTAAGCTAGCTTTTTATAACTTTATTTGAGTATGAAAATAGAACAGTTTATTAGTGTTATATGATTTTGAAAAATGAGGTTAGTTATATGGTATAATATTGTTCAACGAGCATATAATGCGAGTAATGGCTTTTATATGCGGGATAAACCTCACTTGAAAATTTCCGACCTTTCTACCGCAGGTTTACAAATTATTCATGAAGATCCTTACGGGTACAATCACAAATAAACTTGGTCAATACTAGCCTTCAGAGGCACACGTCGGCGTCGGTTTTAGAAAAGGATAATTATAATTATAGAACTTCCGATCATTTTCTACCAATAAGAATTATAATAGAAAACACAATATGGATGTTTTAGGACCCTTGTTGACTGTTACAATGCTTTCGAAAACTACTGATATTAGGAACAAAGTATGTTATAGCAAAGGTGTAACAAATTTAAAGTAAAAAGTATAAATGAAAAAACATACAGCGTGTTTAAAAATATAAAATTCGTTCGAATTCCAGACAAACTGAAAAGCTGGCAACAACGCCAATATCGTCATTCGGTGCGTCAGATCCTCTTACACAACTGTACCAAATTTGGTTTAAATCGGCCAATAAATTGTGATGTTATTAAGCCGTTTAATAGCAAGACCAAAATTATCATAATTAATAGACTTATGAGACAGATCGATACCTTGTCCCCAAAGTTGTTCAACTTAGTCCTCGAAGGCCCATTAAAACAAAATAAAGAAGAATTGAGACGGATGATATTAAATTATTCTCCGTATGAACAACGACAAAACCAAATAATGTATAAAGAAGACTCATATATTACAAATTAAGAACTAGGGTGAAGTGGGGTAACTGCGACTACATAAATTAGATTTTCACAATTATTTTTAATGTGACTTTTAATTATCGCACCAAAAGAGTTTGTATATTTTTTTTAGATACCCTGGTGGTTTATATTAATTAATAGTGTATAAGAAACGATCTTATTGTGGTCAATAATATTTTTGTCCTACAAAATATTTAATTTTTACGCCCTAGGTGCACTTGCCCCATATCTGGGGCAAGTGCAACAGCAGCTCCTAAAATATGTACAGGTTACATATAAGACAACCCGGGGTAAGTGCGTTACACTAGAAGCATATAATATTAATTTGCAATTGATTTTGTGGCGAAATCTGTTTTAGTAACAGAAATATGATTTTTTTTGTAGAGCATTTACGTAATGTCTATTAATCGCACATCAAGTGCGATATAAGAACAACACTTGCAAAAACTACTGAGTATACAATGATTCTTTGCAGTTTGGGTATCATCTATTTTTTCCAAAAAAATATGTTTTTACTACAAAATTCCTAAAAAAAAAAAGAAAAAAACTATTTATTTAAGAATGGCGTACACTTGGCAACACAAAAAATAATACTTGAATTCTGGAATAAAAGAAGCAAAAATGTCTTATTCTATAGAGTAATTGGAAAAACTAACAGCGAATTTTAAATTTCCTCTTCGTGTTATTTCTGGGGCAGGTAAAATGGAAATAAGTGACTCATCTGTGACCTCCGAGATATCTTCAACGTTTGGCCAAGTAAACAAAGTTTCCATATATGAACTTTTTGATTTTACTCGTCTAAGAAATTTGATTTGATTTATTTTGGAGTCTTCTGGACCTTCTTCCTGAATTTGACCAATGTAGAATTTGAAAGTTTTTTTTTCTGTTTTCAGTTTAACCAGTACCCAATCACCAGTTTTTTTTTCGCTTAAATTGCTGTCATATAGAGACTCGTCATTTATGTCTTGAACAATATCCTCCATATTTTCAAAATCACTCTCTGAATCATCAAGGATCACATTATCTTCTTCGAAATCTGATTCATTTTCTTCTAGAATATTAAATTTTTTTTTGGGCACTTTTTTTTTCGGTATGGGTGTATCTTTCTTTTTTTTCGTCACATTTTCTTTTATTCTTTTTCTTACTTCATCGCTAGTGACAATTTCAGCGCCCAATGATGCTCTTTTTCTATTCTTTTTAGAATTGTTTATTGCTGATTCCCTGCAAGTACTTAAAAGTAACTCTTCAAAGCTTACTTTTTTGTTGCTGTTGTTCTCTTTCGCCTCAGGCGTATTGGTTTCATCAAAACTTACTGTTTTATTATCCACATTTTTTGAGCAGGAGGGCATATTTTGTTCCTCTATTTCAATTTGATCTTCTTCTTGTCGTGAGGTGCTGGCAACGGAAGAATCTTGATTAATAGTTTCGGTTTTTTTAGCTTTATATTCTTTCCAACGTTTGAGCTGTTCTGGATCATACTTTTCATCAGGTATTATATTTGAGTTAAAAGGATATATTCCACCCTTTCTGAACCCTTCAATAAAAAGCTTAGAATCGGCTTTATTCCACACTTGTCCGACCATTTCGGCAATTTTGCTTTTAGGTAAGGTTTTCCCCAAATTTTTCCTTTGCCATTTTACTAAAAGTTCATCCCAAGATACTTTTACAGATTTAAAGACTGCCAAGTCTAGGGGTTGCAGAAGATGACTGCTATGCGGAGGTAGCTTTATAATGGTGATATCGTGCTTTATTGATTCTTCAATCATTTCGATATCAAAATGTGATGCATGCCCATCATATATAACCACAACTGGTCGTGCTGGTCCTAGGTTTGGAATGAAACTTTTTATAAAATAATTTGTAAACACGGTTGTTTCCATCCATCCATTTTCAGTTGCTGCGTAGGTTGTACCCGGATAGTCCATAGCTTCGTCGGCAATCCAAGTGTCCCAGACATTTTTCCCTTTATAAATAATTAATGGCGCGGCTTTGGTACCGTCGGCAGCAGCGGCAAATAAAACAGAAGTATTCGATTTTCCTGGTCCAGCTGTTATTCTGGTTGATGCAGCTCCTCTCTCACCGACCACTTTGGTTTTGCATGGGTCACTACAAAAACTCGTCTCATCCATATTCCAAATCTGACCAGGACGGGTCGTCAGATTAAGGTTCTCTAAAGTCCGTTGAAGGAGTACAAAATATTCGCTTAAAATAAATGGATCAGTGTTCTTCTTTCGAGCATATTCCAGTGCTTCTGGCTTTTTTATCGATAAATTGTGCCTTGTTTTAAATTTTAGAAACCAATCCTCACCAGGAGTATTATCTTTGAAAGGATTTGGGATATTATTTTTTGTAACGTACTGCCCAACAGTAGCTAAAACTTCTTTTCGGCTTAATCCAAATCCCCACTTCTCCATGCACCTGTAAAAAAATATATGTTTAACAACTTTTTTTCAATAAGCTAGTGGGATGGATACTTTGGGCTCTCTTGGTTGAAACGATTTGGCAATTTTAAAATGTTTATAATAACTTACTTGATAGAATTAGCTAATCTAGTTTCATCATTTTCGGGTAAGGCTGTGGGTCTTCCCATAGAATTACTTTTTACTCCTCTACGCCCTTTAACGTGGTCGCGTATGGTGCTTCGAGGTACTTTGAAGGTTTTGCTGGCTCGCAATGTACCCATGTGGCCATTTCTAATTGCTTCGACTGCTCTATTTAAATCTTCTTTTGCATAATCGGCCTTCTTGGTTTTTCTCTTGTAATTTCTAACCATAATCTGAAATAAATTGGGATTCAATTTTGAGTGAGGTAAGTGAAGGTGTTTTCTTACAATTGCCTGGAGCAAGTGCACCTGGTAGGTGCAGTTGCCCATTATATGGTAGGTGCAATTACCCCGCTCTAACAAAATATGGGGAAAGTGCACCTACACCCTTTTTGAGGTTAGAAAGTGTATAAACTCTGCACAAATCAAAAGAACATAGTAACTAACATTTAAAATGTTGCAAAAGTGTGAAAAATAATAAATACTTACCGATTTTTTGGAGATATTTTAGTAAAACTGGAACTCTACCAATTTATTCACGTAGCTCAATAAACACCTGTTACTGTCGATACCGATAGCACTGCACCAAACAATCGGAATGGCTCCAAAACAAAAGGCGTTGTTGCCAGACCTTCCTAGAACTACTGGATATTTCGCACAGGATTATATTGATGAAAATAATTGTTTTAGGGGGAAATGGTGCACTTACCCCTAAAACGCACTTACCCCACTTCACCCTAGATTAGTTATACTATTTTTATTACATATGAATTGACGCTAGTATCGCTGCTCTTATCGTTTATCGCAGCTCCAACATTAACGTATCCTAACAATATGTGCGTCACTTTTTCTGTATTAAACTGGGGAACTAACGTAAACATCTAAAATATTTATCGAGATAACGTTTACAAGCCCAGAGGGATAGACCTACAAAACACGGTGTGCATATGTGTGTTTCCATGTTACAAGGGGAATAAAATTACTAATATACTCTGGTTAGAGTAAAGTTGCTAAAGATGCCCACTGTTTTATAGTTTAACAAGTTTAACATTTTACAGACAGTATGTGTTTTAAAGTTTGGATATTCTAACTTATGCGCTTGATCTTCTTCTGTCCAAATATCAAATTAGAAATCTAACTTTTACTAGTACAACGAAGGAAGTGTCTATGTAGAAAAGTGTTAGCCAACCCGAAAATACCTTTTTCGGCAACCGTCCGGGAAGTACCCACTTCCCGGACGCTTTTTCTTTGAGAAAGTAGCATTTCTCCGGCCTAGTCCGGGAAGTACGTACTTCCCGGACTAGTCCGGGAATAATCACATCGTTGTTGTCATTGCGAATATGAAAATCTTGGTAGGTATGATTTTGATAAATGCAGTTGAACATTACCATAGCAACGAAATAACGACTGACAGCTATCTGAAATGAAATTAGTTGACATTTTAATTTTCGAAAGTTTGCATGGTTTTTGGTCGCAATTGTCGCAATAAACTATGGAAAGCAACAGCGATAGTGAGTTTGAAAATGTGCCTTACGAAATTTCCAATGCAGCAGCTACTGCTACAGCACAATTATTGCCTGAAAAATCAAAGTCCAGATACGAAAACGTTTATGATTTGTTCACGAGATGGATGAATATGAAGAAATGCAAAACTATTACAGAGGATGTAATTTTAGCTTACTTGGCGCAAAAATCTGAAACTGTCAAATCCTCTACCCTGTGGAGCATGTACTCTATGTTAAAAAGTACCATTTTAGTGAAGAAAAATGTGAACATAGCCACTTTCCCAAAGGTAATCGCATTTCCTAAAAGGAAGAATGTTGGTTATAAAGCAAAGAAATCAGAAGTCTTCAGCAGCGAGCAAATCAACAAATTCTTTAGAGAAGCAGATAATGAAACATATCTAATGCTAAAGGTAATTTTAACAAAATATTACGATTGTAGAATAAAGAATAAATAGTCGGTCCATAGTTCCCAAAGAGACCTGATATAAATTAAGAGTTAAAAAACCCAAAGTCTTGGTCTCAAATTTTATAAGAGTTTTAATATGCTGTCGATAAGTTTATGTAGGTTACATGTTTCGCCTTCTCGGGCATCATCAGACCTAAAATAATTGAAAACCTAATATACAAGAGGGTCTCTAGGCTCTACGAGTAAGAAAAGTGAGGTTAAAAATATGTAAAAATATAAAAATAAAAATAAAAATACAAAAAAAATTTATAAAAATTAAACTAAATAAAAACGAAAAACACAGAAAACACAAAAACTATCAGTTTACCTAATCTAACAGTAAAAATAAATTATCTTTACAAAAATACAGTAATGGCGCTAAAATATATGACATAACACAAAAGATAAAAATAATGACAGAGGTTGAATGCATCCTGGAACTAAACCGTGCTCTGGGGCGAACAGCGAAAAGTTTTTCAGTAAATTATTGTTGGAGGTGGCTGAAATACCTTAGAAAACAAAAAGAATTGAATGGTTGAGTTCGACTCATGTCCATGTAGAACAAAGTCCTTCATAGGGAAAGAAGAAGAAAAATATTGACAAATGACATATAGAAAAGGGGGGCGGGGAAACTACTGGGATTGTTGTTGTTAAAATTCTACTTTTAGGTTATTAAAAATTAAGTTGGATTCAAAATTAAACACCTCGTTAACGCAAGTAAGAATTGGACTCCTCTTAGCTTTAGTGATCTCCATCTTCTCCAACAAATCCAACTTCCTGCCCTTATCACATTCATGCAATATTTTTATGTTTTCAGGTGCTGAAAAATGGTGTTGTGCTGAAAGTAAATGATCAGCGAAGGCTGAATTAGTCACCGATATATCTGAATCCTTATATTTATCGTACTGCTTTATGTGCTCCTTAACCCTAGTTGAGATTTTACGTCCTGATTGGCCGACATAAACAGCTGGACAGTCATCGCACTGAATAGAATAAACACCTGATTTAGTGAATTTATCAACAGGGTCTTTGGTCTTCACTAGATGTTTTTTAAGGGAATTATTAGTTTTAAAAGCAATTGAGATGTTAAATGGCTTGAAGAACTTTGCTAGATGGTAGGAAATACTGCCAAAGAACGAAACAGAACGAAAATTGCAAGTTTGTTTATTAGGTGATTGTATTATATTATAGGACAGTTTGTATCTATTAAGAAATTTATAATAAAGCTTATTAATCGACACTAATGGGAAACCGTTATTTAAGGCTAATTGTTTAATTATGCTCAATTCCTTCTTGAAAGCATCTTGTGTCAAAGGTAAATTGAACAACCTATACAGAAAATATTTGAAGGCAGCATATTTATGAGAGAAGGGGGAATTCGAACTAAATTGAATCACATTGTCTGTAGCAGAAGGTTTTCTATATACTTCAAACTGTATTTTATTATCCTCTCGTTTTAAGAGAAGGTCAAGAAAAGGAAGTTTAGCCTCGTTTTCAATCTCTATAGTAAAGGTGATTTTAGGGTGTAAAGAATTGACAAATAACAAAAAACTATCCAACTCTTCACTATTACCTCCCCATACAATGCATATATCGTCTACATATCTCTTATATCCCAGTAGGAAACCTGAATAATTACTGCTCATGATCTTCTGTTCCAAGTTGTTCATGAAAACCTCACTCAAGAAAGGAGATAAGCAAGATCCCATGGCTAAACCCTCTTTTTGTCTAAAAAATTTTGAATTAAATTGGAAAAAGTTTTGATTTAGAACTGTTGATAATAGCAAAAGTAAGTTTTCAATCGCAAACCTAGGAACGTGAGCCTTCAATAGGAGATTCTTGACCAAGATAAGACAATCACTCGGGGGAATGCTTGGAAAAAGGTTCTTGACATCCAAGGAGATAAGTTTGGCATTATTAGGGACAACAATATTCTTCAAATAGTTGGCAAATTCAATTGAGTTCTTTGTGGAATAAGTGCTAATAAACCCCGTGCTTGTTCTTAAAGTGTCATTGAGCCATGATGAAAGATTGTAGGCAGGAGAATTAATGAAAGAGACAACTGGTCTCATAGGGATGCCTTCCTTGTGTATTTTGGGTAATCCATACAAAAGAGGGGTTTTTGGGTTCATCGGGTAAAGTTCATTTTTGTTTATACCAAAATACTCCAAAGTGACTCGAGCCTCATCAAGAACCTGTTTTAACCTATTGAAAAAAGATGTGGTTGGATCTTTAGCAATCGGGGTAAATTCGTCAGAGTCCAAGAATTCCATCACCTTGTAAACATAATCTGATCTTTTAATAATAACTAAACATGAGCCTTTATCCGCCTTGGTTAATAATAAGTCATACTTTTTAATTTTAGCTTTTATCGAATTTAGATGATTGTTGTTATAGTTAGAATTCCGATTGTAGGATATAAAAGTATCAACTTAATTTGCTTCATTTTCAGGTAGCAACAATTATTGGGTTAGCCGGTGCGTGTGCGGGAAGAACTAACAAAAATGTCAATTGATCTAATAAACGACAAAGAAGACATGTTGCTTGTGAAAATACCAGATTCTAAAACACATATTGAGAGAAATTTTGTTGTAATTGGGCAAGAAAACCTGCTGTTGTATAGGCAATATTTATCTTTACGGCCATCCCCTACTCCACATAACAGATTATTCGTGAATTACAAAAAAGAAAAATGTTCGATTCGGCCCGTTGGTATCCACAGTTTTGGAAATCTCGGATTAAAATTTGCAGAATTTTTAAATTTACCCAATCCTAAAAATTACACAGGCCATAGCATGCATCGAACTTCAGCGACGATAATTTGCTGATAATGGTGGAAACATCACAAATTTGAAGAAGTCTACCAATGTCGCTGAAGGATATATAGACAATTCACTAACAAACAAAATTAAAATTGCCAAGACCATTCAAAAATTATCAGATGAAACAATCAATATGAAACGGAAACTTTACCTTCTTGTTCTGACTACAAAAGGCATTTAAATTTACCAAGCATTTCAAACAAATTAAATCCTTTCAAGATTAGCAATTGCTCAAATTATTTATATTAGAATGTTTCTGTTAGTACCTCTCTTCTGTTCGAATTTCAATATTTAATACAAATAAAAATTAAAATGTTCGAAATTTTGTTCTACAAAGAAATATAATAAAGAAATGTGTCTCTTTGATTTGTTATTCTACATGGTTGCCGAAAAAATAGTGTACGCAACACGTCCGAAAACAGTTTTTTTGAACTCGCAGACTTCCAGGACTCGCCTACGGTTCGTCCTAGAATTTTTGTCAACTCGTCCAAAAAAAACAGTATTTTCCGGACTTGTTACGTAAATTACTATTTCAAAATTTCAGCAAAACATCTGTATTTTAAGCACCAACAGAATACTCTTGCACGCGACATTTGATTACATTTCTAATTAGGGGTGGCTCTGCCGACGTTATTCTATATACTCAGTTCTTGTTTCAAATTACAAGAGTATACTTAATGCAAAACAGAAACCGATGCATGTCATACTCTTTCGAGTGACGTCATTTATCAAATCAGCTTGTAACCAAAATATCCGAGTTAGGGAATTACACAGTTTTTTTTCATAAGAACAAGATAAATATACAAAAATCTCCCATAGTTTATATATTTGCTTACTGCATAATACCATTTACCATTAACTTTAGTAGATCTAACACTTCTTTTATTTTCATCTTGCCAAGATCGACCAATGGTACCATTCTGAAAAATCCATGTTTCATTCAGAAAACGAATTGGTACAAGAATGCTTCTTTTTCTTTAATATATTCTTTCAAAAATACCAGTAATTTAAAAGCTACATGGAAAAGTTCCATAAGCCCTCGCCTCAGTTCACCTTTTTACCATCCGAAGCTTATTTTCTTGAAGAGGCTTCTTAAAGAGTTAAGATAACCATCAAACAACTCTCAATTTCAAACATAAAGTTGTCAAACTTACATGATGTTACAACTTATGAATACTCGATGTAAAATATTATAATTTTAACTTACTTGTTTCGTACATTCCATAAATAGTGTCACGGATAGAACTTATATCCAATCTTCACGCATTTACAACTCTCTTTGAATTAGAACGTTTGTTTTAAGGTGATTCTAATAATTTATTTTCCTTAACTGTTGTTGAAATTGCGCTTACAGTGGAGATATTCAAATTTAGGGCAGCTGCTACACGCTAAAAATTAATAAAGGAGAAATAAAATATCTAGACCTTAACATACTCTTTAAATTAACTTCTCTGTACTGCTGTCAAGGGTAACAATGGGCCATTGTTGTTAAGTTCTTCCTGAAAATAGCTTCTTAGAAAAGCTATTACCTCTTTGCACCGACTAATTAAATGCTTCGGCATTTTTCACAAATAGTAAACAACGTAATGAACAGATATAAGTGTGTGCACTTTTGTTTCTTTTAATAGAACAGTTTTCTAATGCTTCTTATGAAAAGATCTGGAGAGTTTGTTAAAAAATAGATGGACATCAACACGGAACCACGAACAATTTAGGTTAGTTTTGCATGAAACGTCAAACAAAGCCAACCAATTAGCTGGTGCCACCGCACCGTTTACAGTTGTGTTGTCAACTATCGGCCAATAAAATTCAAATTGTATTAATTTTTACAAGGTTAAATAAACAAAAAAATTTGCTCTAAGTGGGTTCGTATCTAAGAAGAATACTTTAAGTTTGTAGTAAATTTAATATCGCATAAAGTTTTAATCCTTTTGCCCAAATTTAATTTCCTCGTTTTTTTTACGGACAATTATTAGCTGATTTATGAAGTGCATCGGTTTTTGTTTTGCATCAACTATAGAACGGGAATGTATTACTATTTACCAAGAACATATTACCGGCAACTTATAATTTACAAATAAAGAAACGATTTTCTTATATTTTGCAGCCTTTAACTTAGTTCATTAGGTTTAAATAAATAGAACGAAAAGTTACGTGCTCCAAATATAAAGTTTGAGTGAACGCAGATAGAATTAAATTTTTTATTATATTAGATAAGTATTTACGAATATTTGATGTGGCTACGGACGGATCCTAGTTCGTTGAAGTGGTGTAGATACAATTTTGTTTTGGGGGATTGTTATCTAATCTAGGCTACAAAAGGAGGTTCGTACAAATCTAGGGTAATAGGGTTGATAATGAGACCGTTTCTTCATTCAATTTTATTGTTCAATATTTGGATCTAGATCACTTATATCGTTTTATTTAAGGAATAATTGTATTTTAAAAAAATCACCGTAAGCAATAATATTTTTTAGTAATAAATTTTTAATTAAAGCGAATTAATCGATCTCGTTTAAATCTCCGAGAAAATCGCCTTAGGGTTTAATTATTTATCAATTGAATATTAAATTTAACTTATTTTCCGTTATTCCCCGTAAATCGTATTGCGGTAAACTTTAATTAATTAATATGGTAATTAAAGTACTTTACAAGCTTCCATGCATGTAATTAGTGTCGGCTCCAGTCTATCCAGGTCTCCTAGTTTTATGTGTTGGTCTAACTTGTTTAATATTCAACTTATTCCAAACCAAATATACGAGGTGTGTTCATATAGTCGGACAGGGGCTGCAGAAAGAATCCTTTGTGTGCAAAGGAAGTGATTCACTTTGGTCTTGAATCTTTGGAAATTATATTCGTTGAGAACAAGACCTCAGGAAGATATTTCCGGAGTGATAACGTTCTTCTGATAAAGGAACTTTATAACAGTGATTCGTCGTGTTTTCCTACCAAATATATTTGCCATGATATTATCTGTAAAACAGCCTCAAGCCACCAATGGGTCTTCGATGTTCCATGCTTTCGTCAGATCATGGTTGCCAATTATGAGAATGGCTCTTCTCTGAATGGAGTCCAAAAGTCTCAGCGTATGTTTAGCAGCAGAACTCTAAATGTGTGAGCAGTATTTCAGCGATGCGATGGTCCAATTTGAGCTTAGCAGCGCTTTGTTATGCCTTACAAGTTTTTGGTTCTTTGCGATGCTGCCTTAGCGATTATGCCAAGACATTTCGCCATCCAAATTGAAGCCCAATAATTTAATTTTAAGGAATCGAGGGCTTCGCCATGGTTATATCTGGTTCTTGAACGGTTTCTTTTTTACTTTTTGAAAAAAGAAAAACATCTGCTCTGGTTTTATAGCACAAGTCTACTTGTTTACATGTCTTCATATGATGCTAATAAAGACGAGTCATATCTGGCGTATTTTTACATAAATAAACAATATGGCTGGGCAATGTTCCAACATCTGCCTTATGGATGTTTTAAATGGCTTTCTAATGATGAAATTAATAGTTTTAATGCAATCGAGGTTTCTGATGAAGCTGACATCGGATATATCTTAGAAGTTGATTTGAATATTATTCTCGAATTGCATAATAAATTTTCCGATCTTCCACCTTGTCCAGAACATCAAAAACCTATTGGAGCTAGCAATATAAAACTTTTGGCCACCTTGCATGACAAGGATAAATATGTTATACATTATAGGAACTTAAAGCAGGCGTTGAAATCAGGGGTCGAATTGAAGAAAATACATAGGGTGCTGTCATTTAGTCAATCTCCATGGTTAAAACCATATATTGATTTAAATACTAGTCAGGGGCTAAAAATGAACTTGAAAAAAATTTATTTAAGCTTATGAACAATGCTGTATTTGGGAAAACTATGGAAAATGTTCGAAACTACTCCTCAGTAAAATTAGTTATGAACTGGAACGCACGTTATGGGGCCGAAGCTTTAATATCAAAGCGTGAATAAATGAAAATTTTGTAATTATCGAACTTGCAAAGTCAAGAACTTATTTCAAAAATATAAATATATATAAATACCAAATGGCACAGCACCTTAGCAATAAAGATAGAGAAGCAAGGTTAGCATTTTCTCAAGAATTTTTGGATTTACATCAAGGAGCAATTCACAGTCTCCTAATGACCGACAAAGCAAATTCTTATTTGAACGGCATGGTCAATAAACAGAATTTTAGATACTGGCCAAATGAAAATCCTCGTAAAATCTTTACACAGAACCTCCATAATCCAAAAGTTGTTGTGTGGTGTGGAGTAGGATATTTTGGTATTATTGGCCCTTATTTTTTTTGAGGATGAAAATAACCGCGCTGTAACAGTAACATCCGAGCGCTACGTTAATATGCTAGAGACATTTCTCATTCCAGAATTAAATAGACGAGGATTACTAAACAATGCCTTACTATTCCAACAAGATGGGGCAACAGCTCATACCGCCAGAAACTCAATGAGGGTCCTGCGAGAAATGTTTAATGGCCGACTTATTTCTCGATTCGGAGATTTGCCTTGGCCTTCGAGGTCCCCCGACTTACGGCACCCGATTTTTTCCTGTGGGGATATTTAAAAGCCTGAGTGTTTGCGAGTCGTCCAGGTACAATCGAGGAACTGAAAGTCAAAATTCGTGAAGAAGTTGAAGGAATAGACGAAGGTTTGCTACACCGTGTAATGAACCACTTTTTATCTAATATTGAAAAATGTGTTGAAGTTTGTGGAGGTCATTTAGAAGACGTGATTTTTAAAAGTTAGAATTAAATTAGCCAAATATTTATAAGTTATCATAAATCCCAAAGAGTTAGCTGTAATTTAGTAAAATAAAAAGTTTGTTTTGTTAACTAAAAAATTTTAATTCAAATAATAAAATGGGTAGTCTATTATGGGGAACCCTGTACTATATTTACAGCTATCCAATTTAGTGTTCGTGTGTTCTTCTCCTCCTTTCCCTTCTCTTATTTTTTTCTTTTTTCTCCTTTTTTTTTATTTTCTGCCTTTACAGTTCTATTGTGCTGTTTATAATATACTATATATAATACACTATAAATATTTACATTATTTAATAAGCTAAGGCAATATAAATTAAATGGTTGAGGTACAGATCCTCTCAAGTTGTCAAATAGGTAAGTTAAATAATTTTATACGTTGCTACATTTCAAAGAGCAGGTCTCTTCTGAATTTTAATTATTAATCTATCTGAATCGAACTTCATTTCTAAAAAGAATACTTGTATACCTTAGATTAGTCTAAAGAATATACAATTAAAATCATTATGACGACTGAGGAAGGTCTGAATAGTCTAAATGGATTTTGAAAATGCAAATATTTTTGAATGGCAAATCCGAAAAATATTTTGAAATATATCCTTCTAGGTACTTTAAAATAAACGAACAATACCTATATATAACTAACCTTTGTACCCTATTTGCTTAAAATTGGATTTTTTTACATATAATCACATCGCAATTTTCACGGCACTTCAAAATGAATAGGTGTAGGAAACAAATTTCCATTTTATTGACTTTTTATTTACTTTTTTTAGTCAGATTCTAACAAGGCATAATCGAAACTGGCTCAAAATCGAAAATCAACCAGAGCGTGTTTTGAATAACTTGGCTGAAAGTAAATAGAAACGAAATAGAAATAAATATAAAGGTTTCACAAATAAATTAAATATCGATTTAGGTCTAAATCTATTATAAAATCGCCAAATTGTTGTACATACAAAGACCCGTATTCATTTCTCATAAAAAAAGAAATTACCTTTAGTTAGTATTCCTAATTTAAGTTTTAACTCATTTCCCTTACCTTTGAGTCTATATTTTCAAAGACTAAATTTAAATTTAATTAATTAAATATGTTTTAGCGTAATTAAAGATGAATTTTATGTTCTCTTTATTATTCAGTTATATATCGCTAAAATATATATTTTGATGCCAAATATCTCCCATAAATAATGTAAATTTATTCATATAAAGGATATAGGAATATTCCAAACCCCTTTTTTGTAGTATAAATATGTAAGAATTAATGCTTAAATCTAATAAAATATGAAAGTGTTATTGTTACTAAAAATGTGTGTAAGTTGGGATAGATCGTCATATTCTTGCCTTTGGAATTTGTACTAGCGTTTGTGCACCCCTGTATATAATATCAGTAACTGCTTTAATTAAACAAATGAACATCATACATTATTAAATTGAGATTATTGTACAGTTCACCTTGCCTTGGATCCATACACTTAAAGCTTTAAAGCTTTTATATGTTCACAAAATGGCAACAATGGTTTTAAAGTCTTATGTTAAAGATGTCTAGGGAGACTACTATATTCATAAATATTCTAAAAGCTTCATTGTAACATGAGGAATTTGTTAAAAAAATTTCACATATTCACGAGAATTGCAAGCAAGTGAAAAAAACTTAAAAACTATTTTAAATAATGATAGGTGATAGGTACCTGACAAAGGCGTCGATATTTTGCTAGGGGACACTTTACAATTTTTAAGTTAAAATAATTTGATTTTTGTATGCCAGTATAAAGTAAATACCTTTAAAACATGATTTATAGTTAATTATATTTGACACTGTATAGGCTTCCCTAAATTCAAACCAATGTGTATACAGCTAACACCTGCCAGACATGACATTTTGAAATTACTTAAGCCTCTTAGAGAGCCTGCTTAAACCCTAACTTGAATTATTCAATTTATTAATACTATTAACAGCTCTTTATAGCCATTTTAAGTCAAATATTATCACGCTGCTATTTTAAATTAATGGCATTCATATAAAATATAAATTTTAAAGCTATGACAATAATTATCCTTTTCATATGCAAAGTGTATGTTCTTGTATTGTAGTTTATTCTGGAATAAAGACGATTGTGCAGTTTATTACATTCAAAGCCAGTATCCCATATTTGTGGAATATAGACCATTTTCCCTACAACTTCTGTTATTATTTAAAATTTTTAATCCACGTTGGTTTGTCTATTCATTAAAATAAGTTCACTATTTTATAAACACGCCTTGAAATCACAGCTTGGGGTTCATCGTCTAGTGAAACGAATTTAAATAGAAAATTAAGGCCAAATCCGCTTGGAATATTTATTCTTTGTATTCAAATGCAACGTGGTAGAGTTTAAATATTTAAATTTATAGAACAACTTGATCTATGAATAAAGATGTGGCTGATCTTAGAATGTAGGTCGTGTGCAACAAACAGCGTTTTCAACTGGCATTTATTATTATCCAGTTAAAAATTCAGACTTGAGGTTTGCGTTTCATAACAGGCTACAAAATATAGCTCGTCGTTTGAGTCTGTAGCTACGCAGTATCGGCAAGAGGGGAGGGAATCAAGAAGTTAAATCATCTTCGATTATCTTCGCAGGTGCAGATTTAAATACACTAAAATCTCTAGAGGTTTTCTACGAATATAGGCCATTAGAATAATAATACCAAAATCAGCATATCATCAAGGGCCTTTACACCCTACGGTACTTGGTCTACTCAATTTGGCAACGCAGGTAAGAAAAACCCATGTCTAAAGGCGCTTGCAAGCTTTCTTATCGCCTCTAACCTACGTTCAGTGTCTTAGACAAGTTTCAATCAAGAGGATATTAGCAATTCAGTTTTATTATTTTGGTGGTTATTCAAAACAGCAAATATTATAATGCAGGCGAGTTCTTTAAGCAGGGACGTAGATAGGAGGGGGCCAAGGGGGGTCACGGCCCCCCCTGTTTAATGCCAGGCCCCCCCACTGGCCCCCCCAATCCTAATGACCCTACCTATGTTATCCTTATTTTTTATTTTCTATATAAATAAATTAAATAAACGATTTTACAATTTACGAAATTATCACGAATAAAAATACACATCATAAAACTGGAAATTCAATAATAATAATTAGTATTTACAGACAAAACCAACGCCACGGGATACTCAATATCCGTCGAACGGTCGGTCGATATTCCAACTTCCGAGAAGTGGAAAAACGCGGAAGCGGTTGCCAAAAAAAAAACAGATTTAAAGAAAATGATGATGTTTTAAAGGGAATTTCTTGTTTAAACCCAATAAACAAAGAACATTTTCTTGATTATTCTATTTTGAAAAAAATGGCCATTCATTATAGTTGTGATGCTGAAGGCTTGGAATCAGAAATAAAAATTTTAAGAAAAAGCATTTTAAATTTTGAAAAAGAAAATAACATAGAGGTTAAAAATATATTTCAACTATTAAGTTATATATATAAGATTGCATTTGCCGAAATGCATAAGATAGTTTTAATTGCCGTTGTTGTTCCTGTGTCAAGTGCTTCTTGTGAAAGAACATTTTCTTGTTTAAGAATTATTAAAAACTATTTAAGGAATAGAATGGGCAATGACCGACTGACACATCTTGCCATTCTATCTGTCGAGAAATCAATTGTAAAAAAAATAGACCTTGACAAAGTAATAGATATATTCGCCGAAAAGAAGAGAAGAATAGACCTAACTTATTAATAACGTAAAACGTTGTATTGTATATATGTACTAACATAAGTTTAAGTAGTGGTTTTCCAAATTTGCGTTTAAATGCTTTTAAAAAAGCACTTCATATGTTTTTAGATTTGTATCTAAAATGTTTTCGTATATTAAATCCGTTTATTTTTGATATTTTTTTTTTGTAAAAAAAAACAATTTTGAGGTACAGTTGTTTTCATAAAAAAGTGAACGTGAAAAGTGAAAGTACAAAGAGGTTAGGTTAAATGTCACAGTGTCATAAGAATTACATTAAAACCTGTCAACGCACATAACCTTTTTGTACCACTTTTTTATGAACTAAACTGTATATATGTACTTACTGCGTTGAGGTTTTTTAAAAAAAATTTAGTACAAAATTGCACTATATGACCCCCAAAAACAAATTTGGATGTGCCCCAACTGGCCCCCCCAAAATAAACACTCTGTCTACGTCCCTGTCTTTAAGTGATAGTAACCAACAAGTTACAAAACGACGTCATTTAAAACCTGGGGAGCGTACAATTGAAATAATTTGTATGAGGGAATTCTAAGTACACACAGTGGAATATAATTCACTGATGCAGCAGAACTTTTTGCCACATTGACTAAGACATCTTGCCATACTGTTTATAAAATTATCAAGGACAATAGGAATACTAAAGTGTCCGATCAGGAGGAAGCAAGGGGACGGAAAAAGATTTTTATTGATTAGCAAACAAAGTTAGCCATTCGTCGGAAAGTGCACGTAACGCCTTTATCAATGGACTGTCCACTGGATTGAAAGCTCCTTCAGGAAAGGTCGTCGGTTAATTATCACCCACATCGGGAGGGATTCTGGTTTTCTTGAAGGTGGATTAAACGTGTTTGAATCTCGTAAAAAGGATATGAACTCGGGAGTGGTTGAAGATTGGTTTAAATCCATCTTACCGCGTATTAAACATGGGTCGGTAATCGTGATAGATAATGCACCATACCACAGCCGTCGGGTGGAAGCTTTGCCAACTTCTGCGTGGCGGAATGGAAAGATTGTTGACTGGCTCGAAGAAAAAAAGATTGCATTTGGCGAAAGAATGCTAAAAGTGCAGTTGCTCGATCTTGCAAGACTTCACAGAAAAGAATATACGAAATATGTAGTGGATGAAATGGCTCGTGAATGAGGTGTTACAATATTACGTTTACCGCCTTACCATTGTGAACTAAATCCAATCGAGCTTATATGGGCACAGATAAAAGGCAAAGTGGCGCGTGAAAATAAAACTTTTAAATTAAAAGATGTTAAAGAACTGTTAAAAACGGCAATAGCGAATGTACAAGCATTAGATTGGCATAAGTGCTTATTACATGTCGAGGGCGTAAAAAAAATGTGGGACTTCCTGCAAATGACAGCAGTAGCGACAGTAATGAAATGTTTTCATCGTCAGATAGTGAATAATCGCTGTAATGGTAATAATGAATTTAAAATTGTAACGTATTGTCATTATAACACTTTTTAATGTCGGCATGGAATATAATTTGTCAAATTATTATCAATTATTGTTCATTAGGTAACAATAGTTAGGAAATTTATAAACATTTATAATTTAGGTTTAAGTTTTGCCCTTAATCCACTATTATATGTTTCTATTATTATGTAGTATAATAAAAACTTTATGAAAATAACATGTACCGTTGCTTTATTATTCTTTTTGGATTTTATACCTGCGTAATTTAGTTTCTCTAATTACTTCATTAGACCACCAAATGTAAAAGCTTAACTGCCAATTATTTTGGTACCGAAGTATAGCTTGTAATAAATTGCCATCAGCAAGTCCGTAAATGAGATGCGAGCCAGGTATCTCGTGGCATTTGTATAGCGTTTTATGATAGAGGACTTCACTAACAAAAGTTGCACATATACCTGACATTCTTTTGATAGACACAAGACTCGTTACCGTAATTTGACATCTGGCGTTCAAAATATAAAAATAAAACTTCTTTTCATAAGATGAAGAAGAAGTCTAAAGTTTGACTAAACTCTAAGAAAATTACTATAAAGTTTTTATGGCAATTTAATATTTATATATACAGACCCAGTAAAGCGTATTATGAGATTTTACAGCTGTAGAACAAAAATTCGACGAATGCGTAGAGAATCAAGGCAAAGGATAATGGCAAAAATATTAAATTTTCTAGATATTCTGAAAATGCGCCGGTACAAAAACATTTTATATAATATACTGCTAGACGTATCTTTGTTGTTTGTAATTCCTAAAACTAAAATTGGATTTATTGATTTAATATATCTGTTTTTGTTGCAGGTTCGATGCCAGGAGGTCCCGGGGCTCCCGAAAACATAACAGTGACATTTTTAAATCCCACGTCAGTCAAAGTGTCCTGGGCCACGGCGCTGGATAACGCAGACAAGTACGATGTCACTTACAAGCCTACTGACGCCAGGTAACCGTTAATCTTCTTTTATTTAACACTACCGGTGGCGGCTTCTGTATAAGGGCTATAAAACCACCAAAATTTTAAACCAAAACCATCAATTAATACCTGTTAATATATTTTAAAGCGTATTATAGTTATAATTTGTCCTATATCGATAAGTACCTAAACTATACTAATTCTACACCAAATTCCCGAAGTATTTAACCGAGTATACTATTAGTAGACGTAATGAACGGTAGGTCTAATAAACCATCAAGCCATCCGCCCATTCCTATTCTATGCATCCGCGGAGTACCGACAGCGCATTTTCTCCTTAAAATAGCCAACGGTGAATTGCGTCGAACGTATACGGCCGGGTTTATTACAAAATGCCGATTATGTTGGGTTCAGTGCTGCAAATTATTTCAGATCAGGTTGGTTCCCGGTAATCGGCCTAATGATTATATTTGTTCTTGTTATTTGTTCTACTTGTTGGCGGTTTACGTATGAAAAACAATTAATTGTAAAAAGTGTGGTCGCCCTATGTCCAATTTAAATATTGAAATTGCGTGTAAAATCTATAAGCGGCAGTTTAACAAGGACACCTATTTAAAAAATAAGTGGATTAGTGGTTGTTCAGATAAAAGCGCCTGTTTTAGACAGGGGTTCTCCCTGGTTTTACATAGACACTGAATCACCCACAGTATGAGGTTGGTTCGTTTTATTCTTGCTAGACGAATCAAACACAACTTATTTTGCTATGTCTTTTTATTCTTCCACTTTTACAATAATACAATATTTACAATGGTAAACACGAATATATCATCTTAACAACCCTAAAGCATTGCACCGAGATACCGTTAGTATTTCATTGATTTTTACCGTAAAGAATGAATCAGAACTTGAATTAGTTACAGCCTCATTGCCGTATGAATATCAAGGGGGTTATTTGATAGAACGAAATATTTCACATATTTACGCGAGCTGCAAAACACTGAGGTGCTACACGAAGAATGTAGTCTATTTAACTGCGAAATTACGGTAGTTTTACTGTTCATTTAAAAAAATAGTAAGCTGTGTTACTAGGAGCGCGTCCCAAAAATATCACTTACTTTAACATTTAACAACCAACCAACGAGAAGTGCCCGTTGAAGCATTTAAGTGATGTTTGCCCGTTGTCGATTAAAACATCACAGAACCTACTTTACATATTCTCGAAGCCGCAAACCCATTGCAAAGCTACCGATTAACGGTTTTCCTAGACGTGAATTTACCATTATTTAGTTTAGAATATAGCACGTTTTCATGTTTAGAGAAGACTTGATGTTTTTCGAGAATTAGAATACTGCTGGATAAAACACTAGTTTATTACTTTGATTATTAGAAAACGTGTTTCCCAAACTGCGTCTTTCTTTTTTGTTTCCGTGTGTGTTCAGTATGTTGTTTGGTACAGATCGTGACAAAAAGGTATGGCGAAAGGGACACATTTGGTGTATTTAAGTCACAAAACAAAAAAAAGACATGAACAAAGTAAAACTCACCTTAACAATAATTGGTAACTTCAATATACAGGCTCCACTGGATTCCGCTTTCAAAAGCATAACGAGTAGGTAATAAAAATAGGTTAAGTTCTGCATAGCATTTGAGCTTGCTTTACGGGATTGTAATGAAACAGAAATACCTGAAAGTCTTGGAATTTTTCGTGGTTTCATACATTTTATGGCAGAACTTGACCATGTCCTTAAACAACATCTAGAAAGTGCATCGGGTTTTAAAGGTACTTCTGAAACTATACAAAATGACATTTTAGATTTTATACTAAAAGTCTATTATAAAGAAATATTGCATGCAACTAGCAGCAAATAAGGACCGACGCATTCCACTGCAATTTAAGAAAAATAAATAAATTATAGGGTAAGCATTTCTAATTCAATATTTATTTGTTTATAGTTTGTAGGTACTAATGTTTAGTTACTGTAGCACCCGTGGTATAAGGCAGGTGTAGCCTATTTTTTATGAATTTTTAGTTAAGATCTTTGTTTTTTTAAGTAGGAATATAATACATTTTTCAAACTTTATTGGACTTAACCTCCAGAGCGGGAGGGGTGTTGAAAGAAAATTTTGCCTGCCTAGAAAATTGAACAACTTAACATCGGAATAATAAACAAGTGAAACCTTTTCAGTGGATCAGGTGTTCAAAATTACCACCATTTTCTGCTAAACAGAGCGCCAGTCGATCCCTGAACCCGTCTACAACGTTTAAAAGGAAGTCCTCTGGAATAGCCCGAATTACAGCAATAATTTTGACTTTTAAAGATTCTAAGTCACTTGGACGGTTAAATTAATAAGTAGACTTTGTTCTTTAAGTGTCCCCACAAAACAAGTCGAGTGGGGTTAGGTCCGGGGATCACGCTGGCCAGTCAATAGGACCTCTTCTCCCTATCCAACGTCCTAGAAATTGCTCGCTTATGTATTGTCTAACATTTGCCGCATAATGCGCAGGTGCTCCATCTTGCTGGAACCACACCTATTGGTTTATGCCATTATTTACACCAGGTAAAACCATCCTGCAAGAAGGAATTATGTGATTCCTGAGGAGGTCTAGATATTTTTCGCCATTCAAATTAATATCTATGAAAAAAGGTCCCACAATATGTCTACCAACTATGTCCGGCCAAACATTAACTTTTTCGGGCCTCTGAGTATGAACTTCCTGGAACCAGTGAGTATTCTCAGCAGACCAGTAACGATAATTGTGTCTATTAACAATGCTATTTAAATGGAAAGTAGCTTCATCCGAGAAAATGATATTTGTTGCGAAGTTATTATCGTTATATCTTTCCATCATCAGCTCACAAAATTCAGCTCTTCTATCAAAATCGTTCTCGTTTAACTCGTGCACCAACTTTATCCTGTAGGAATGCAACTTCTCCTGATTAAACAAATTTTTCACTGACGGATAAGACACATTTAAATCCATTGCAATTGGGCTGGATGATTGTGTTGGATTTTCATGTATTGAGAGCATAATGTCCAAAGCTTTGTCTCCCCCGGTTGCTGTTTTGGTCGACCTGATCTAGCGGCTTCCCTAACACTGCCCGTTTCTCGAAATTTCTTTACCACTCGACACACCGTTGACTAATTTATTGGAGGCCTATTTGGATATAATTCATTGAAAAGTTGACAAACCTGATCTTACGGTCTCTTCATATTTCCATAACCGCTCATTATTAAAATTTCAACTCGTTGTTTCTCATTCAGATGAACCATAGTGTAAACAAATTAGAAATAAGACAACAGAAAATTAAACAGGAACTCAAAATGGGCACCTCTTAAGTCGCTGTCATGAAAACACTTTGACTCAACTGGTGGGTATTAGGCAGGAATAATTATAATTAGGAAGTTTTTCATTTTTGAGCTGTCATTATCTCGGGAACGCTTGCAGATAGGTGAAAATTTGGAATACAAAAAAATCATAATTCAAGAAGTAGTCCATTTTCTGTGGCGAGATTATTAAAGAAAACAAGGTCTGTCTATACCACCAAACTAATAGTTTGGTGGTATAGACAGACCTTGTTTTCTTTAAAAAAATCATAATTTTCCCATTAGAATCCAAATATGAAATCATATGCAGGGTGTTCTACTTAAAAATAGTAAGTTAGTCTCTATGGCAACCAAACCAGATATGACAGAAAAAATTCATGCTGGTAGAATGTGGGGAATAATTTACTGAACAACTTTCATAAAGGTCACTTTTTCGTTTACGAGGTAAATCAAAAGGTACAGGCATTATGCGCGACTTTTTTGCCACTCTGTATTATATAAATATTAAACTCCTGGTGTTAAATTTAAACTATAAAACTGTATTAATGTGGCACCAAAGATTATTACTATAATACTATTTACTTTTTGACACTTGTTTGACAAGTGTTTAATATTTTATTAGGTATACAGTGTGGCCCAAATTGGGCCTACATGTATGGGGATCTTGGAAACTATAGAAGATAGAGAAACGGTTAAATGGGGAAAGTTTTTGACAATTATATTTCTAACCGAAAACCGTTTAGTACGCGGCCCTATCTTTTTTGGTTTTTGAAATATGTTGAAAAAACCAAAAAGATGTATTTTCGAAAATTTGCTGTAGATTTCTTATTATTCACTATTTTGGCAATCTGTAAAAACATTTTTAAAGCAACTTTTTAAGTAGATTTCAGTTCTGCAATTTAATTTTGAACACGACGTTTTAGTTATTTTATACCATCATCAGGTTCATTTTTTCTTATGGGCGCCATATTGTATTTTAAACTTAAAAGGTAGCTTATGACGTCAGCTTTTCAACGATGTATTATTTGTTGGAAAATAAATGAAATTGACTTGAAAAATAAAGAAAATTAATTTTCGCAACACGTCAAATTTGACAACTGCACTATAACTCCCTAAATTGAATACCAATTAAAAGGTTTACATTTTGTAGTATTCACAAAACACTGCTTGCATTGTTTCAATCAACAATATTACAATAACCTATGAATCAAAAATAAAATCCAGTAGCCTATGACCAACCACTACCGTTTGAAAATGAAACAAAAATATTACTTGTCAGAACGAGTAAAAGTATAATAGTTTTTATTATTATTATCTAATAATAACGATTTATTTGTGTATTCTGAATTTAAAAGAAAATGGTATTGCGTTTTTCTCACGAGGAAAAATTTGATTTGCTAGAATGTTACATTCATTGCAACAGAAATGCAAACATGCATTAGAAAGGTATTTTGAAAATTTTCCTGAAAGACCGCAGCCAAGTGTCAGACTTTTTCCAAAAATTGTTATGAACCTGAAAAACCATGGAAGTTTTGAAAAACCGTGGCCCAAGAGTTACGAAAAAGCATGTAATAACGAGCGTGACGAAAATGTCAGAGCCTATTTTAATGCCGCTCCGACATCATCTACAAGAGCGTCGGCAAGAGACTTACCAACCCCGCGAAGTACCATACAAAGAGTCCTTAAGGAAAATAAATATCGACCATACAAGCCAACTAAAGTTTAGGGTTTACGAGAAACGGATTATCCAAGAAGAATGCAGTTTCCAAATTGGTATGTGAATCAATGCGAACAAAATCATGATTTCAGTCGTCTTGTAATTTGGACCGATGAATCACATTTTACCAACTGCGGGGTATTTAATAGACATAACCATCATTTTTGGGCAACAGAAAACCCTCACCAATTGGCTCAACGAAGACTGCAAACCCGATTTGGTTTTAATGTATGGTGTGGTATGTATGGTAAGTAATGTCACCTAGCTTGCTAAATACATAGCAGGTATTAAGTAACCCAGCTTTACTTTTCTCCTTACATTTTAGACAACAGACTTATAGGACCATTCTTTTATAATCATACGTTGAATGGCCAAAGATACTTGGAGCTGTTAGAAGATCAAATATTACCGGCAATTAGAGCAAGAGTTCCTCAAGATCAATTGAATAATATTTGGTTTCAACAAGACCGTTGTCCCGCACATAATGTTCGGGAAGTTCAAACTCTCTTAAGACAGATATTCGATGACAAATTAATTTCAAAAGGCGGACCAGTTAATTGGGCTGCTAGATGCCCTGATACAACTCCTCTCGATTTTTATTTATGGGGTTATATAAAAAATTAAGTATATGAGTTTGAACCCCCGGAATCTGTACAAGAATTAGAAGAGAGAGTGAGGAATGTGTTTACGAGCATAAATGGCAAAACGCTTCGCAGGGTCATCAATACTGTGTTAAAAAAGTGTCAAAAATGTATTAATAAAAACGGCCAACATTTCGAATAAGTATAGTAAGTTAGATATTTTTTCTTATTTTCGTTTCAAAACAATAATTATTATTCATTGCGTTTTTAGTTTTCTTTATTTGAAATGTTAATATGAGATTTTTAACCATAAGGAAAAAATAAAATAATGTATTATAATATTATGATATTTTAAACAAATTTAACCCTGCCTAATGTGTTCTTCTCAAATTTGACGTGTTGCGAAAATTAATTTTCTTTATTTTTCAAGTCAATTTCATTTATTTTCCAACAAATAATACATCGTTGAAAAGCTGACGTCATATGCTACCTTTTAAGTATAAAATACAATATGGCGCCCATAAGAAAAAATGAACCTGATGATGCTATAAAATAACTGAAACGTCGTGTTCAAAATTAAATTGCAGAACTGAAATCTACTTAAAAAGTTGCTTTAAAAATGTTTTTACAGATTGCCAAAATAGTGAATAATAAGAAATCTACAGCATATTTTCGAAAATACATCTTTTTGGTTTTTTCAACATATTTCAAAAACCAAAAAAGATAGGGCCGCGTACTAAACGGTTTTCAGTTAGAAATATAATTGTCAAAAACTTTCCCCATTTAACCATTTCTCTATCTTCTATAGTTTCCAAGATCCCCATACATGTATGCCCAATTTGGGCCACACTGTATGTTCATGCCCTGAGGGCGACGATCTTACAAACAATCGAAGGGATTCTACGAATATCACTGTGTAGCATATTTTAGTAATTTTTACAGTCTCCATCTTTCGCAGTAGACCACTTCATAATCTTGTATACTGTTTTTTTTACCCTTTTATCGCTTCTCCTAATATTAAGGAGAATATTATGCATGCATCCTTGCTTAAAACATAAATATATAATTATTTATTAGCTTTAGCTTAAAAAAAAAAAACCTTATAACAGTCTATTGTACACCGACCGTAATTTTCACCGTATAAGTGTTCTTGAGTTTTAAACAGATTACAATTTCTCTCTTGATTGTCAGAATTAGCTTAAAAATGGACGAATTGTAAAACCAAACTGAATTAAAACTATGTGTTTGTTTAAGACATCAAACTAACACAATTAGCTCGGAAACATGGTCAGTTGATTTATTTGTCCAATCTGGTGCTAGGGTAAATTATTGAAAAGGTCGGTATGCGTGAGGAAAGATAAAATTTAGCAGGAGCCCCCAACCTGACTCTATAAATCATTATTGCAGGAAAAGTTTTGAAGGACTACTTATCAGGATATAATATGTGCTCTCCATGCATGAATTATTTAAAAATACTTCTTAAAGATATAAAAATAAGCCATAAAGATTTAATGTACAACTGCATGCAAAAAACTAATTATACAAATCACAACTGCAGAAAGAAATACTGTATTTCCGAGGTCGTATTTTACTTTTCCGGAAATTTGACTGTAGATAAAAGTTTCTTACCGTTTAAAAAGTTTGTCCCACGTTTTCACTTTCGCCATTGATGGGAAAGAATTAAGTTTGGAAAACGGTAGAGCCAAAAATGTTTAACCGTGAAAGTTTGATTAAATAATAATAATAAGTCCCCCTTTGTTAACTTTTGATTAACAAATATGAGAATAATGAAATTTTGACATTTTTAATAATAATTAGAATACTACTTTCTTAGTATAAATTCTTGACTTAAAGATGGCGGCAGGGCGCCATTATAAATAAAATTTTTAAATAGCAGATGGGATCGAGTGATACCTCGTTGGAAAGTTATTTTAATCTACAAACGATCCCCAAGTTTGATAATAGTTTATTGATTTGTTTCAATATAGCGACCACTTTTGTTAATAGGGGTTCATTTGATTTGTAAGTAATAAGACTATGAATGAATTGGGATTTTACTGCTTTTTGATAATTATTTACTGCAGCTACGAAACTTAATTCCCCCCCCCCCCCTTTCTTGTTTTCGAGGGTGGAGAAAACGAAAAAGACAGTCAAAACCTTTTTAACCTTTGAAACCACCCTTTTTGGTAGTAATGCGTGTTTGAAGGGGTATGATTGGGATTTCTATGAGGGTTTGGAGATATTAAAATGGTTATGATAGGTAAGTTTCCTTGGCCTTTTAAAGGGTTGTTAAAGCCCTTGTCCTACCTAAATTTCGACATTTTTAACACAATAGTTCGATTCTTTCCATGATGTTTACTCCAATACCTAAATTTCAAGTTTGTATCTTTATTGATTTTGAAAATACTAAAAAGAAAAACATCTTCAAGGTCTTCCCTTTAAGAGCCTATAGCTCGGTTATGGGAAATCCCTGTATTTATTTTAAGGGTTTTATCACGTATCTCAGTAAATTACCTAAAGAACTTTACCGCGTATGTTTATTTCTCCCTTGGCTTTAACTTTGTTTAGGTAGGGACTTAAGTTAAGAAAATGAAGGTAGTGAAGTAACAAATTAGACACATTAATTAACCGATCAACTGTTTTGTTCTAAAATTATCAATAATGGAGAATTAAGTACCAGAACTTTACTTTAGGTTTTGGGGAAACTTTACTCGTATTTTATAAAGCAGAGTTTTCTCGAGTAGGTATTATAAAATTTTATGAAGTTTAAAATTGAATACCGGTCTTACTTACTAGGTACTTACATTGTTAGACAACCTGTGCCTAAATTAATTTCTGAGCCCTACAATATGAAATAGAAAAATTAGCTAGAGTTAATTTAATATGCTGAACTCACTAACTTCAGTTCCAGTTAAAACCATACGCTGATCAGTGTAAAAAAATATTAACCATCTAGCTAAGCGGTCCAATTAGCGTCCATTTTCCATAACATCTGCAATTCTAGCAGTTACTGCATTCAAATTAAACCGGATGCAACCAGGGAAATGTTACGACGGAAGTTTCACCAATTTGCGGTAAATAAAGTTACGATGCTTTTCGTAAAATTCAAAACTAAGTATTGTTTACCTTTGGGCTACCTTGGGTTAAGTTAATATTGTATAAAAGTGCATATTTTATTATGCTATGTGCTGACAAATGAAAATGAATTTCGGCCAAATTTGTGTCTATCTAGTGTATTCATATAATTATTATATAGTACTTCCCAACATATTTCGTTTGGCTTAATGACTACAATAAACCCCCTCATAAACTCGGCTTTCCCTTTCGCAGAGACGTATTAACCGACATTTACTTTTAATGCCAGTTTATAATAACAATAGAAAGGTACATTACTTGTTTTGTTATCAAAATTAATAAACTATCTAATTAAGGTTTTCTAGAAACAACTTAATTATTAGGATATTTCTCAAAACTTTTTAGTTACAGGTACCTGTTTATATAGCCTATATAAAAGGTAAATATAATATTTGAAATAGACTAGTACGGAATAGTACCTATCTATTTTACTTTGGAACAGTGTGCAAGAAGTTAATATTAAAAGTATGTGGAGACCTTGGGAATCTTCAGCTAATGCGATATCTAGCTACCTTAAACATTCCAGGAAGCATTTATCTTCTGACGCCAAAGTGATCGTAAAAAATGTATGTCAATCGTTATTAAAGAGCGGCCACCCTAAAGTAATTGCCATTAAAACAGTGAAGTGACGAAAGTTCCATTATCGACGGTACGAGATATTATGCTAAAAGGACATTTTAAAAGAAAAGTTTGCAAAGATACCGGAAAAATGAAGTGCGTAGATGATTGTGACAAAGATGTTATTCGCAGGAAAATATAGCAAATGTATCGAAAAAATGTTGTGCTTACGTTAGATTCTTTAAAAACACGGTTAACAACTGACGATCCAACGATATCATGTAGCAGGACAAGTCTTCACCGCGCTTTGCAAGAAATGGGATTAAAGTATAAGACAATAAACAAGAGACAAATTATTATGGAGTCCGAAAGATTAAGAAAAATTAGATTTCTGTACCTTAGAGAAATAAGAAAGTTAAGATCCGAAAAACGTTCAATAGTTTATCTGGATGAAACGTGGTTTGACCCTCATAAGACTGTCAAAAAGGGATGGGTTGATTTAACTGAAAAATGCCAAAATAAAGCCCCTTCAAATAAAGGAAAACGAATAACAATAATTCATGCAGGTTGGGAGAATGGATGGATCCCCAATTGTTTATTACTGTCGGCAAAAAATATATAGGATTCAAGTCTGGACTACCATGAAGATACCAACGCTGCTCTTTTTGAAAGCCGGTTTAAAGACATTTTGCTTTCAAATGTACCAGAACACAGTGATGAACAATGCAAGCTACCACAGCCGGCAACTGGAAAAAGTATCAAATGCATCGAGCACAAAATACGCAATAAAGGAGTTCATGTTAAAAAGTGACTTGTACGTCGAGGAAACATATAGTAAAAAACAGCTGTTAGAAGTGTTAAAGGCATTTAGTATTAAAAAAGAGTACGTGTGTGATGAAATGGCGGAAGAAATGGGTCACACTGTGTTGCGACTGCCACCCTATTATTGCATTTTAACCCTATTGAACACATGTTCAAATTAAATCGAAAATGATAACTGAAGATAGCACATTTACTCTTAGGATAATAAGGAAAGTTTTCGGTACAATTCCAGATGAAAAACTCGGTTAACCATATCTTAAAAATTGAAGACTTTTATATAACTACACAACAAAACGTCCTCTTATTATAAATGTGGATGATAGTGAATTTTAAAAAAATTTATAATTACAAATAAACCTATATTAATATATTTTTTTAAGTAGGTACATTAATTGTTATTATTACTTTTACCGTGTTTGCGTGCAAAAAGTTGCCCTTTTCCGCACGCAAACTTTTCACACTTGTTTTGTATGCACTTATATTAAATTAATAAATACAAGTAATGGTAAAAATAAACATAATACACATTGCTACTATATACAGGGTTGGGCAAATGTTCCGGAACGGCTTAATTACAAGCGAACGAAAAGTGATATCGAATCGGGGTTTTGGGCAATCTATAGGACAAAAATTTTACTATTTGACTGGTATACCATATGTCAGTAATGTCACCAACTGTCAAGTGTCGACGATATTTTTTTATTTTTTTAAATGGAACACCCTGTATATTATCAGATATTCTAGATCTTCAATAAATTACAAATATTTTCCATATAGCATACCATATGATTAAATTCAACTGTTTCGGAAATACGGGCAAATGAATCTAGAAAGCCCATATTACATTTTGTTTAAAAATCAAGCAACATATTTCTTTTATTATGACATTCCAAATAAAAGTCTTAGTTTCCATGACTCCCAAGTGTCACTCTGACACATTTCCTATTTAATTTTTATTTATTTGTATTAAGTGAGTTGTGCGAGTTTTTTATTTATCGACTAAACCTCTGATATAACTGATAAAACTATGGTTCAGCTAACTGAACAAGAACGGATTACTCTGCTTATGATGATAGGATATGGGGATAGACGGAGATCTTTTCAAGAAGCAACCGACCTTTTCAATCAAAGTTTTCCTGTTCGAGATCCCATTTCTAAATCAACTGCTAATAGAATATTCCATAACTTTGAGCATACGGGTACGGTAAAAAACTTGCCAAAAACAGGTCGTCCGAAAACTGCTACAAATGACGAGAAATCCCTGGATGTTTTGCTTGCCCTGCAAGAAGAACCACAGACGTCAGTTCCAAAGCTTGCTCTTGCACATGAAAACAGCGAAAAATCAATTAGAAGAATCCTCAAAAAAAATAAAATGTTTCCTTATAAAGTCAGCTTGCTTCAAGAACTATCCAGAGGACGATCCTGATAGGCGTATGCAATTTTGTCAAGAAATAATGGACTACATAGACCTACAACCTAACTTTGTAAGTCGTATTTTATTTTCTGACGAGGCTACATTCTGTCTTAATGGTTTCGTCAATAGGCACAACTGTCGATACTGGTCAGACCATAATCCCCATTGGATGATTGAGCACCGTACGCAACACCCCCAAAAATTAAATGTGTGGGCAGGTATAATTGGAAACCATATTATTGGGCCTTTCTTCCTTGATGGAAACTTGACATCTATTTACTACTTAGATCTGCTTCGAAATAGAATTATACCAAATTTGATTAATTTATATCATGATCAGGTTAACGATCAAATACTAGCGAATGACATTTGGTTTCAGCAAGATGGGGCGCCAGCTCATTTTGGTATACATGTCAGAAATTATTTAGATCAAACTTTTCCTGGAAGGTGGATAGGTAGGAGAGGGTCCATTGAATGGCCTCCTAGATCTCCAGATTTAACACCTCTAGATTTCTACCTCTGGGGTCATTTAAAGACTGTCGTATATCGTACACAACGTAAGACTTTGGAGGATCTTCAAAACAGAATTTTAGATGCTGTGCATGTTATTTCTCGTGAACATTTGCAAAACGTGCGTTCTGAATTTTCCGACAGGATTGGACACTGTCAGGTGGCTGAAGGACGACATTTTGAACATTTAATTAAATAACCATTATTTTATATTATTGTGTTTTAAAGTTATTACCTTGGTTTTGTTTAAATAAAATGTACTACATTCATTTGCCCGTATTTCCGAAACAGTTGAATTTAATCATATGGTATGCTATATGAAAAATATTTGTAATTTATTGAAGATCTAGAATATCTGATAATATACAGGGTGTTCCATTTAAAAAAATAAAAAAATATCGTCGACACTTGACAGTTGGTGACATTACTGACATATGGTATACCAGTCAAATAGTAAAATTTTTGTCCTATAGATTGCCCAAAACCCCGATTCAATATCACTTTTCGTTCGCTTGTAATTAAGCCGTTCCGGAACATTTGCCCAACCCTGTATATATATGGCTTTTCATTTAACTACAAAATCCGTTCCTGTGCAAAGCAGTACCCCTTATTTCATTTCATTTCAGTAATATTAACAGTGATGCCAGCTAGTTCCAGGTAGATTTCGCTGGTTGGCACGCTCATCGACAGTTTTATAAGGGTAATTTTACCAAGAAATTCTTTAAAAACGTAGATTTGGCAATTAAACAGGTAACGTTTTTTTGGATATTTACAATATAATAAAACTATTACTGCAGTTATTAGGTCAAACGAAATATGTTCGGATGTACTTTACTTGTACTTATCCTTAACAATTCAGGGAAGGGATAATTATTTCA
Source organism: Polydrusus tereticollis (assembly GCA_963920685.1). NCBI lineage: Eukaryota > Metazoa > Arthropoda > Insecta > Coleoptera > Curculionidae > Polydrusus > Polydrusus tereticollis. The sequence continues at coordinate 145,092,160 of OY987328.1, forward strand.
GATAGGCAATTCATTTTCTTAATTTGTTTTTAGTGCGTGTACCTTTTCGTAATTTGGGTAGGCTCTAAATTCTCTAAATTAACTTTAAGACAAACTAGACGTAAAGTTTCTGTTAACGTGAATTAATCTTGCCTAATTACTTACCAACCTAATTATATGTTGATTTAAATAAAATTTAAGAGTGGCTTGTCAAGAAAAGTTTATGTTTCATTTCGTATCAAGAGAAAATAAAAAAAAATGCCTCAAGCTCCGAAGGGAAGAAAGAGTCTAACCTATTAAGTAAACAGTTCTGGACCATTAAAAGTAATAGGAAGGACAGTTCTACCAAAAATATTGTCAACAAAATGGCGGGCTATACATTTTCAATTACAGTTTTCACACTTCTAGACCACTGTGCGTTGAGGTCGCGGACCACTGTGCCATCCAATGTCAAGTTCAATTAAACAAGACTCAGCACTTTCGGTGTATAAATACCCGAACATTGGATGGACACGGTACCTTCGTCTTAACGACTGGTCAACCACCCTGCGACAGGAGTGCCCAAAGTGTCTATATAGATTCGAGGCCCCTCTCCTGCTCGATTTAAAAGCATCCCCCAAAAGTCCCCCTGGTCAACTACCCTGCGACAGGAGTGCCCTCAGACGAATATTTGTTCGTCTGAGGGAGTGCCCATAGTGTCAACATTGACTCGAGGCCCCTCTCCTGCTCGATTTAAAAACAGCCCCCAAGAGCAACCATCGATTGTGCCGAACTGGTCTGCACCCCCCATGCTGGGCTTTCTCCGAGCTGCCTGGTAAAATTTATACCAAAGTATTAATAAAGACCTGTATTGTTTTTTAGTCCAAGTGGTTTTCATTCACGCCCCGTTAGGGAAACAACCACCAAGTTGTGACAATATTGTGTAAGTACATTGAACTAAAATTGGGAAGGTTAAAAGTTTTGCACATCCGGACCATTCGATTATAGAAGTTTTTAAATTATCCCTTTGCAAACTTAAGGGCAGGTTTTCTGCCAATGCTACCATAACTACTTTATTTCATAAAATTTATCTCCAGGCGACGTTTACAAACTTTCCGAAACTTTTTTTAGACTAAGAAGTTTTTTTATTTTTCATTTTAACTTTATGTTTTATAGTTAAGAAGAACTTAAAAAAAGATAAGTAAAAACAACAACCAAACTCCTTAGTTATTAAAATAGTTTGTTAACAAATATTGTCCGTCTAGGGTTTCAAAATACGAAAACCCAATTCAATAAAACATAGGGGAGAGTGGAGGAATGATGTCCAGTTATCAATATCATTAGCTAACGTTTCTTATGGCTATCAAGAACTGTTCTTGTCAACTGCTAAAAGATGACTATCAAATCGATCACCTTATTATTTGGTCTGACTCGTGTGCTGCACAAAATAAAAATTTTACGTGTCAGATTTTAATTTCAAATGATATATTTAAAGTAATTGATCATAAGTACCCAGAAGTAGCAGTCACAATTATTTCGATTCAGATTCAGAGCAATACCGTGATGTTAAGTCTGCAAGTTCTAGAAGTTCTCCATGTATAAATATGGAAAACTCCTTTTTCGCATTTTAAGGAAGGAGAGAGTTAATTTCAAGGAAAATTTAAGTGGATCAGAGTTGATGAGTTTGGCAGCTACCTGTACAAGATCTTGACGAAATGTCACCATCTTACAAAGTCGACCTATTGAAAAAAGGAAATAAAGTAATGACCATCAAAGATAATATAGGAGCTGAAAGAATTAAGGACAAAAAGGATGAGCATGTAAGAAAGCTGAACAAAATTTAAGAAAGTTCAATCAATCTACCAATATACACGTTTGACTAATTTGCGGTGAAATGTTCAGTAGTCCAGATTAAAAGGAATACAAGCGATAAAGTGATAAAAAAATGGTTGATGATGGTAGAAAATAGGAAAGTGAGTAAAGTAAAAAAGGAAAAAGGGAGGTCTTTTATAGCAGCTCACCAGAAGAACACTAAGCAACATTGAGAACGTTTGTGATTATGATACAATGTAATATAATGCCTCGTATATTATTATGTCATGTTTGGAATACCTTTCTTGTATGTGGTCACCGTCATATTTAAAACCTATTCAAAATATCGTAAAAGTACAAAAAAAATAATTATTAGATTTATTTCGTACAAATTTAGGTTGCTTGTTGATTCCTATGATGGTCTGAGGTGGAGACTGAATTTGGACTCGCTCTCTGAACGTAGAATCAAATTTGATGTATATTTCCTATTTAATGAATGGAATAATTAAATACCCAGATCTTTTACATCGGGTTAACTCTCGCGTTCCACCAAGAGACACAAGAAATCATCTTCTTTTTGCACTTGACCATCATAGGTGCAAATACGGTAAACCCTCTACCATACCTAGAATTGTTACTATTGGAAACAGAATGACTTTTTTAACGGTTCCCTACAACAATAATTATCAAAATTTAATATTTGATCATATCACCCTGTTTTTCGACTGGTTGAGCCAATTTGTCTGGAATTGATTGAATTAAATTGACAATAAAATTTTGATGAAGCCCTTCCCAGCAGTCATGGATTACTTCCAATATTTCATTAGAAAAGAGGTCTAAAATTTATTTTCTTTTTAAAATTAGACCACCCAGACACTGTCTATGGGATTAATATCGGGATTATGGCAAAACTTCCACATTATTATATTCAAACCATCCTCTCACAGCATTTGCGGCATGAATGTAGAAATGTAGGCCGGACCAGTAGCAACTTTTTTCTTAAAGACCCCTCTTGATCCCAACGCTCCTTAGTAAGATTGTGTTCTTGCCTTTTTCATAAACATTTATTGGCTACCTAGCCTGAATTCTGGCTACCATTTAACCTTCTTCAATTTCTAACGTGGCATTTTGTAAATTTTGGCAGTGACAGACTTGTCAATCATACATTTTTAATCAAGACCGTTTAACAGTAGAACAAATTTAGTGCCGGTACTTTTAATACTGATTACCTTATTTGGTAGACGATTAAGATAATCATGGTTTTAAATGTGCCACTGCCAGTATAAATGCGTAGGTTTTGGCACATTGGAAACCATAGTTACTTTAATCGTCGATCAAATGAGTTAATCATTGTTAAAGGTACCATCACTTAGTGTACCGATTTTTAATTATTACAACTGTACTATTCTTTTAAGTATGTTACCTTGTGGAAATTAATGCGAAATTCATAGCTCTGAGGTTTAAACAATAAACCCAAATGTTTGCTAATGAAATATTTTTTTAATTGTTTTTGCCCTTATTCCGACATCATCATCATCACAAACGTTCTCAATATTACTTAGTCTTCTACTGATGAGCTGCTATCAAAGACCTCCATTTTTCCTTTTTCAATTTACTTACTTTCCTTAATCTCCGATTTTCTACCATCACCAACCGTATTTTTTATCACTTTATCACTTGCATTCCTTTTAATCTGGACTACTGAACATTTCACCGCAAGTTAGCCAAAGGCGTATAGAATTTTTTAAAATTTTGTTCAGCTTTTTTACATGTTCATCTCTTTTGTCCTTAATTCTTTCGACTTTTATATTATCTTCCATCGTCACTATTTTACTTCCTTTCTTCGATAGGGTAACTTTGCAACAAGCTGCCAAACTAATCAACTCTAACCCACTTAAATTATCTGTAGTAATATATTAAGGGATAGGGAAATTATCGAAAATCATTCCGAAGATTTTTGCCGTGGAAATCGCTCGAGGGCTTGCCCGAGAGCGATTTCCTAATGGCAAAAAATCTGAGAATGATTTTCTGATTATTTCCCAATCCCGAAATGTGTTTTGAAGATTATTTACCAAATAAAAAACTAACGATTTCTGACGGGTGAGATTTTCACTTTTGACAAGGGTGATTTTCACCGGATAGCGGGAGATTATCGCTGGATTTCTGACGGGTGAGATTTTCACTTTTGACAAGGGTGATTTTCACCGGAGAGCGGGAGATTATCGCTGAATAATCAGGTGAAAATCAACCCGCTTTTATAATGGATGAGGTAAATAATCTTTGAAATTACCTTCTTCCTTCAATGCATTACTTTTTATTCCAAATATTCAACTTCGCTGGTAGTTCGTCAAAGGCGAAAAAGGAGTTTTCCATATTTATACAGAATTTCTAGCACTTGCAGACTTAATATCACGGTACTGGTCTGAAACGTAGATAGTCTCAAATTTCCTAATTGTTCTAATCTAAATCGAAGTAACTATGACCTTTACTTCTGGGTACTTATCATCAATTACTTTGAATAAACGATTTAAAATTAAATGCTTGTAAAATTCTTATCCAGCACACGAGTCTGACCAAATGATGGTGATCGATTTGATTGTCATTTGCAGTTTACAAGATCTAAAAAAACAACTTGCTGTTACTACACCAAAATTATAAAACCATATTTAATCCATTGTCTCTATTGTAGTAAAGCAGATGAGTATCAGGAGATTAAGGAACATAACACCTTTATCCATAAAATGTCGGCAGCTATTTACCGGATTCTTGAAGCAAAGTAGCAAGAATGAGAATATAATATCTTAAATTTTAAAAAAATGTTACATAACACATTCCACTGCTGTCTTCATTTATTCTATAAGTAATCATACTAAAAAGTAAATTTGCATACAGTTAACAGGAATATTTACTATAGTAATAATATTAAAATTTTATTTTATTTTACTATTATTACTTATTTTCTAAACTTTCCTTGATATGTTGGCACCGCATTTTTCAGTTACTTAACTGGACAAATAAAATGTGTCAATAATAATGGTGGGCGTCATTACCTCACTGTCCCCTACACAATTTTTACCTTAGTGCGGCTTCGGAAGCTCCCGGTTTTAATTTTGTCGCTAAAAGTATTTTTAAAAGGTTTTTAATCAAGTTTCGACTTTGGTTTAGAACTTTGGTGCAACCACTTAAAAAGTGTAACGAAACACAAGGAAGAAACAAAATGGGGAAGGTCGTAACGAAACGATTTAATAAAGTGCTGGTCGAGTTTTTTTTTATTTAAAAAGGGCTTCCGTAAATATTTTTTACCCCGTCACACAGCTAAAAGGGACGAAGATTGAGTGAAATTTATCAAAAGCTTTGAATTACCTAAGTGGCCAGGCAGTTTAGCTGACATACCAATTAGCATATAGTCTGAATAAAACGTGTTTGTAAGTGGCATTGATTTAAAATTAAAATTTAAGATAAATATTCATAAATAAGGTGGGTCACTTTAAGTTAAGTTCAGGTTGTGGTGCTATTCGACAATAATTCTCGCTTTTGGTTATGTGCGTTGTGTATAATCATGCAATTGCTATTTATTAGTTTTGCAGTTACAGTTTTCAACTATTTAAGAGCAATAGCAAAAACTCTACAGGCCATCTTGTATTTCAGACTTTCAGGCGTTTCCAAATTTGCCTTGGGGAATTTGTTATTCGAAACGGAACCCTCAAAGTTTTAGCCGGTCGAAGTTATTTCGGAAGACGTAATTCGTAGCGGATGTGGACAGACCCTATCTGAGGAGGGGGCAAAATAATTTATGCCAAAAGGTCTGGAAACTTTAATAAATGCTAAGATAATAATATGCATCTGTTTAGTAAATTATTTCAAAAATATAAATTTTGCTGCGAAACTTATTAAAAGAAATTTAGAACTACACTACAACGGTAATGTACACGGGGTCCTTCTTGGGTCCTTACATCAGGATATACCTTTGACTTCTGTTCTTTGATCGAGGACTTGTTGGGTCTTGTCGCTTTCTGAGTTTTGAGTTTTTATTCGGCTATTGCTATATTGAATTTTGTATCATGTGTCATTTAGAAAGGTTGGAAAGCTGCATAGTTCTTGGCGCCTGTTACCTGTCTATTAGACGATGATGGTGGTGCTTCTTTACTGTATATTCACAGTGCTTCTTTACTGTTAGAGATTTATGCCAACCGGGAGCCAATCTTACGGCAGTTTGTATGTAGAGTTTGGTCTGGTAAAACGTGTCCAGAGATATAATTATTATTAAAGTTTGGTGATTTTAAGATTTTAACCCGATTTTCACCTGATTCAGAATGAGAGGGTTAATTAATCCCATAAAACAAGTTATGTTCTAAAGACTGTATATATAGCCACTCTAGTTAGTTTTAAGCTTAGTAACTATTCTTACTTCGTGTGTAATACAGCGTTTGTTTAATCGTATGTGAGTCATGAAAAATATGTGCGAGTCCAATGTATCTCAGTAAATAACCCCGTCGGAAAGCAGAAAACACTTTTCTGTGGAAACTAAGGAAGTTATAAACAATGTTTATTCAGCTTTCATTGAACGTGCGGTCAGCAACCAAGCAGCTTTAGAAGAAACGGCCACATTAACAAAAATTCTAACATCAACTGTATGAAAAATTGTGAATAATCCCATTTTAGGGAGAAAAAAAAGAACCGATACTGGAATTTTCTTGAAGGTAGGTAGAAGTGATCAAGATATAATACGGCGTAAAATTTACAAGTTATACGAGGAACAAAGCGTGCCTACATTAGATAAATTAATCAAGAGTCTTGGAAAAGATGAAAGCGGCGTTAAATGTGGCAGAACAACGTTATGGAAGTGTATCCAACACATGGGATTTAGATTTTAAAAAATTAACAAAAGACAAGTTTTAATGGAACCCAGTATAATTCGGGAATGGCGATCCGAATATCTACAAAAAATTAGGATTTCCAGAGATCAGCAAAGGCCGATTATTTACTTGGATGAAACCTGGTTCGACACATATGATACCCCGGAAAAGGGTTGGGTTGACTCAAGCGACAAGTGTAAAACAAGCGCGCCATCAAAAAGAGGTAAATGAATTACGATTTTGCATGCTGGATCTACAGACGAATGGATTCCAAATGGACTTTCTCTGTCTGCAAAAAACATTAAAGATTCTTCTCTGAATTACCACGAGGACACCACTGATGATTTATTTGAAGGTTGGTTTAAAAACAAGCTAATTCCAAATATACCTCCAAATAGCGTAATCGCAATGGACAATGCAAGCTACCATAGTAGGCAGTTGACCAAGACCTCAAATGACACAAAAGCAACAATCTAAAACTACATGTATGATAATGACATTTATTTTCAGGAAGATTACACCAACAGGCAATTAACTGAGGTTTTACAAAGTTTAAAACTACAAAAGGAATAATTCTGTGATAATTATGCAAAAAATCTAGGGCATACAGTTTTAAGGCTTCCACCATACCATTGTATACTTAATCCCATCGACCATGTTTGGCACCAACTGAAATCTGCTATTCGTCGTAACAATATTTGCCCTACTATTAACTCCAGTGTACTTGAGCCTATAGTTGCACATGTTGAAAAAATGGAAAAATTCTATATCCATATAAACAATATAGCACAAATAATAATTAGAACAGATGATGATAGCGATAGTGATATTGATATACTAAGTGAATAATTATTATAAGTACCGAATAATTTGTATATTTTTGTAATCATAAATATAATTTTTAATAATAAAATAACTTGTAATTTCACATTTAAACATAAATAAAATATTATTTAATGGCTTACTTATTTTTATTGCAAAATACGGACCTGTTCGGCCATATTTCAATTTTACAGCTGGCCTGGGTCTTCCCTAATAGGGATCAGTTAGTCACTTTCTTATATCTCTGAACGGACTTTATCTGGTATTTTTAAAAATAATTAATTAACTGGTTTGAAGTAAAAAGTTGTAGAGCACAGATTTAAAGCTCTTCAAATTATTTTTGGTATTTATATGAAACGAAGCTAATTGGTGCCCTTGGTATATAAATACTTTAAAGCGGAATTATATCCAGATTAATGTAAAATTTGCTTTCAATATAACAATTTATCTCGGCTCAACAGGCCTTTAAACTTATGAATGTCACGCATATTACTTCAGGACAAAGAAAGGCAAGGGATAAATTGTACAAAAGTCCTGAAGCGGAATTCCAGAAATTACAATAATATATCATCGCCCTGACCCAAGTGTACGTAAATTTTGGCTTTGAACCTTGTTGGTGGTTACTATAAATTTAATATTCCAAAGAAAACATGTTATATTCGGACAGAAAGGTTTTAGGTAGCCTAATTTATCACTGGAATGGTATACTACTCATATTTTTGAAATGGAAATGTGTTTTTAATGTTACGCAGTAGCTACAACGCACATTAGTTCCACTCTCGACATGAAATAACTGCTTTTAAATCATCAAATTGTAAAATATTTTTCAAATAATATTTTAGTTTATAAAAATCAGGACTCTGGGGCTGTGATTCCAGTAAAGGTCGACTAAGCAGAATACTGATTCGTAAACCACAACCATTCCTGCGAACTTTTAAAATGTCGGCGTCGATTTGCTTGTTCGTTTAGATAACTAAATTCGATCTATGCGTAGTATAGTGTATTTCTATACCTACCTAAATAGATGTTCGTTTATCCAAAGCCGTCTGGTAATAGCTTTGTGTTTATTAATCTCCTGGAATTGTATTTTGCTTGTGGACAATGCAGTTACTAGATTAATCATCGATTGTGCTGGGTATTGCTTACCCATTCTTTAATTCACAACAATGACAATCACAAAAGTAAACTATCCAAATTCAGGTTACTTATCTATATTTATAGGCAATTAATAAAACGTGCAAACAAGTTGCACTACAACAGCAATAGATTAAGTAACGTAAATAATGTACAGAAGGATTTCAAGTTAATTCAGAATTCAGGTTAGTTATATACAGGGCTGCCCAGAAGTCCTGAATAAAATTAATATAGTCTTAACCTGTAACTTTTGGGGAAAATGCTCGGACACGTCAATTTAGTTTTATATGTGCTCACATTTTGACGTTATTCGTTCGTTTTTTTATAGACATTTATCAAAGATATGACGACATCGATCTTTTTTTTAAATGGAAACATACAGCTTGTGACACATCATTTGAAAGCTAATATTTCGTGCAGTATTCTCATAAAAACTGTATCTATGATTGGCTTTATAAAAAGTTGTTGATACATTGAACAAATAAATAAATTTTGGCGCGATTCTGTCAAACTATTTCAAAATGGCGACTGTTAAAAGTTTTAAGAAAATCCCTATTTAAATAGGCGGAAATGGTAAATCATTGATGTTTTTTTTACCTTTCAAGGTAAGAATCTTCATTGTTTCACGTTCTGACATTTTGTGATATTGTGACTTAACAATAGTTATGGTTTGTTTGTTATTTATTTTGTCAAAAAAAAATAAAAATGTAACGAAGCAAAACGAGACACAACAAAAAGGTGGTTTAACGTTGCAAATGCTGGAAATGTCCTCCACCCTCTACTTGGCATGCTCCCAGACGATGGTAAAATCTGTCGACGGAATTTCGAATGGCTGGCTACAGCCGGTATGTTATGTGTCTCCAATCTAATTTTGTTTTTTAAATCTTTAATATTATTTGGCCTATTTTGGTCAACTTTTTCTTTTAAATATCCCCAAAGAAAATAGTATAGACGCGTTAAGTCTGGGGACCTCGGTGGCCATTCAATTGTACCACGTCGTCCAATCCGGCGACCTGGAAATATCTGACCTAAATATCTTCTCACATATTGACACCAAAATGCGGAGGAGCACCATCTTGCTGAAACCAAATTGTTTCATTAGGTATATCTGGAACTACTTCGTTGGGAAAAATTACAGCTAGAGCAGGCCTCAACTCGAAGGTTAAGAAATCCAGGTACCGTTCAGCTGTGAGGTTTCCTTCCAAAAAGAATGGCCCTAAAATTCGGTTATTAATGATACCTGTAAAGTGCCCATACATTTACTTTCTGGGACCGCTGAGTATGCGCTTCAAATATCCATCGTGGATTTTCTTGACTCCAGAAATGATAATTATGTCTGTTAACCATCCCATTTAAATAGAAAGTAGGTTCATTCGAAAATGATATGTTCTGTGGAAACCTATTATTCTCGTCCCACCGTCTCATCATTTCTTCGCAAAATTGCAAACGCCTATCATAGGGGAACGTTATGGATTTAGGGGGGGGGGGGGGTCACTTAAATAGTTTCGGTATTTTATGAGTAATCATGGTCAGAGACCAGCTATTGCGGTGGCTTAGAGGGATCGGTACTTGGACCGGTTCTCTGCCTTTTCTGTAGTAATGATTTAGCACTTGTCGGTATTGCAGGAAAGTTTACCTTATTTGCAGATGCTATATTATGTTTGTGTATATGTGACAAAATTCGTTTTCTAATTAGTTTTTCTACAACTTTGGAGAAAACACATAAGCAAGTACAGATGTTAGTCTGTAGCTGCTTATACACTTTTTGCTCCCAGATTTAAATATCGGACTGATTTTGCTAATTTTTAAGCCCTCCGGCGTTTTGAAATTCGTTATTTATTAATTTATATAGGATTTCTACCAGAGTTTAGCGCAAATTGATCAAATCCTTAACTGTTCCTTCGTCATGACCTGGCGAAGCACCTTTTTAAGTCCAATGTCATTTCTATTATGTCATTTCTGTTGGTTCATTCAGTATCTATTTTACTTTGTGACATAAGTTCGTTGCCTAAGGAAATACCATCCGGTTTCACGAAACTCAATGATTATGAAGATCAACAATATACCTTCCTGTCTAAGAAAAATAATCATTTAAACAATTCACAATATCAAGTGGATTATTAATTTATATATTATCTATTTCGAGACAGTTTACTTGTATTTCAGTCCGTCTAATTTTTAGAAAGTTAGGGTTAAAAAATTTCCATAGTTTTTTAATATTATTACACGGAAAAACAGTATGCACATTTAGTTTAGTAAGAATTTTATGCTATATTTCTCTATAAAACCCCTTAACAACTATAAATCTGTATATCAGTCTTTACCAAAATGAAATTGTAAACTAAATTTATAAAAAAAGATGGTTAGATTTTTTATGTAACATAGTATAATTATGCCACTACTAAGGTATATATTACATTTCACAAATGCGTTTTGGTTAAATTGAATAACCATTTCTTTTAGTTAAATGTAAGAAACTGTAATGTGAATTTTACTAAACCCTTTTGTGGCTTTTATAATTTTTCATTAGATGAAGAGGCAAGCATGAAAAATGGTTATAACGGAAAATTAGTAAAAATTATTTTTTATTCCTATATATTTTTGTTGTAACTATTAAAAATATTATTTCGTTTTTACCATAATTTTATAGTCTTCCTTAATATACCATATGGCTGTCCTATATAGAACTATAAAATATAGTTACTTCTATTATATTTTTTGCTATTTTTATAATTTTTTTTTTCGTGTACCTGCTTTTTCCCATAATTTTCTAAACTGTGTATTTTTTAATTATCTTATTTTATTATTTACTTGCTTTTTTATTGCTTTAAATTCAGTCTCCAAAAACTTGTCATTAGGATTTTTTATTTTTCTTTTGTTCAATTTCTCTTTTACTATCATCATTCTCTGTACTTAACCATTAACCCAGGTACTAACTTCACGAGCTCTACAGACCTTAATGCTCTCTTACTTTTTTTTTGAATCAGTTATTCGGGTTCTTGAAGGTATTTTTACGTCAGGATTTTATCCTTTGAGATCTGTTACTTATTGCGTACGGTTTAGATATTGTCGTTTATAGAAATTTTGATATCGGCTCTTGCCTTTTAATTTTGGTTCGTGCGTTTTCTTTTAAAAGTTTTTGTCTGCAAAGTTTTGGCGCCTTTTTCTATTATATTATATAGTGCCTCTCTACTATGGATTTGGATTTGGACCAAGGACCAGGGAGCCAGTCTTTTGGTAGTATATATGTCATGTCTTGTCTAGATCTTGTATGTGAGTCTGTGATTAGTGGGTTTGTCGATACGTCTGTGCGTCGGTAATAGTTTTTAATAATTTTCAAGAAAAACTCGTTTATCGTCTGCATTTGAAAGTCACGGTGAAGTACTCTGTTGGATGTATATCTAGGTACGTCCGCGATCCGCGATAGTTTTTAACACCTTGTTTTGAATTACCTGGAACTTATTAAGCTCCGTCTTGCTTATGTTACACCACGAAGGTGCACCATAAGTGAGAACCGGCCTGACCAATACCTTGTAGAGGTTGACCTTAGTCCTGTGAAGCAGGGGGTAGATAGAGCCTAATTGACGCAATGCAAGCTTTACTCTATTAATTGAATTGAGCCTCCAGTTAAGCCTTTGGTCAAATATAAGTCCCAGGTATTTCACCTCCTGACACCAGTTCACTTGGACTCCATTAACCCGAAGCCTTGTTTCGGGCCTGCGCACGGTGCTCTTTAAAAAAAAGATGACTTTCGTTTTTGCGGGATTCAGGTGAATCTTCCAAGCCAAAAGCCATTTTTCCAGCTCGATTATGTGACGCTGCATCCGACTAACGACAATGCGCGGTGACTTAGAAGTCGAAGTAATTGCTGTATCGTCAGCGAAAAGATAGGGCTGCGTAAATCTATCTCGCGGAATATCATGAGTATAAATATTATACAACATCGGAGATGGTGAGCCTTGCGGCAATCCCGCCCTGATGCGTTTATTCGAAGAAAGTGCGTTCTCTGACGAGACCGCAAAACTTCTATTCTCCAGAAAAGAAGCTACCACCTTAATTTGAATCAGTGATAACCTGAGGCAAGTGATGGAAAGATAAAATATTAATGCCTTTTGTTTCTTGTTGAAAAATTCTAGAAACTTTATGCAATCAATTATTCTAGCCTTATGTTTATTTTCTTACAACTGAAAAGTTGTAGAACATTAAACAAAGAACAAAAATGGGAATTGGGATAAAACTGGAAAACACTCACATGGCAGAAAGGTTTTATATAGGGGCATTAAAAACCTGTTTCTTTGTTTAATGTTTTACAACTTTTCAATTAACTTCAATTATTCACCTCATTAGTTCTACTGTACCATAATAAAATTAAATATTTTTTCTTTAACTTTTAAATATGCACCGTGTTTTATTTCAATAATTGTATTAGTTATGCGAAACTTATGAGGCTATTAGCACTAACATCAAGGACATTAATATTATAGCCGGCCTAATAATAATGTTAGATAAAAAGTGTGATTAGAAAAACTACAAACAATCGTAATAATGCAGTTAAGATGGCGAAATAGTTGTGAACTTTTTTGATCCCCAAAAGTTGGCACAGACTAATGCCATTAACTCTTAAATTCCTGGAAAAAGTAAGCTTATTAATTAAAACTGGATAAAGTTTCCTAAATTAATTACTCATTGTAGAGGGAGTCACGAACAAGCAATTAAAGAAGGATAATCAACTAACGCACAAGTTTTATAAGTGAAGAATAAATGTTATTTTAACAAGACTAAATAACAAAGGCCAAAATACTTGAAACAAAAATAAACATACAATTCTACTCGATCTTTAGGAAACTATTTTAAATAGAGTTTCCGTTTTCTGTAGCTTTGGCACGATCGACTGCGTACTGAATCTATCTTTTTAGTTGAAGTGTTCTTAGTTCCCTAAACAAAAGGTAATTCATTTTAAAGAATTTGCCAAGTTCCAGCTATTAAGTAGGGCTTTTAGAAGTTTCTGAAGTTCTAATTTCAGAATAGAAGCGAATGTCTGGTAAAGAAAATGCAAGAACCATTTTAAAATAGTTAGTTTTGTAATTACTGTTTTACTCTATGATAGGTATTTACTGTATGTGTTCTAGGTTTGGTTTAAAGTAAAAGTTTAGTTAAGCTGCGTTAATTTTTTTTTGTTTTTACTGGTTTAGAGTCGCTCAATGTTTGATTTGAACCAAACCTATTTAGGCTCGAACGTGACAACTAAGTCGGGCATCATGCCTTTAACTCATTTTTATTCCTCTACAGCTCTATCTTCAAATCGGGATTTGATTTGGGTATAACTCTACTTGGCTGGGTAATTCAAGAGCGTAATATTTACTACCTGGTGTCATTATTTCTTTGCGAATTGATTTTCGTGATGAAAATGTTGAAAGCTTTTGTCACATCCTCCAGTTTAGTGCCTCCCCACTACGACTGGGAGTCGCCAGTTCTTAAGATATCTATAGGTGGAGCCTGGCGGAGATTGAGCTTAAGTAATTAGAGGAATTGTAGCAACGTCGGTAAAGTCTGTTCAGAGATATAAGAAAGTGACTAACTGATCCCTATTAGGAAAAACCCGAGCCAGTTGTAAATTGAAATATGGCCGAATAGGTCCGTATTTTGCTTAAAATTAATTCATGGTTTGTAATAAAAATAAGTAAGACATGAAATAATATTTTGTTTATGTTTAAATGTGAAATTAAAGTTATTTTATTATTGAAAATTATATTTATGATTACAAAAATATACAAATTATTCGGTACTTATAATAATTATTCACTTAATATATCAATATCACTATTGCTATCATATGTTCTAATTATTATTTGTGCTATATTGTTTATATGGATATAGGATTTTTCCACCTTTTCAACATGTGTAAAAGCATTTGCTAAACTTGGTAAAGGAATGTTAAAAAATTTAGATTATATTAGCTCAAGTACACTGGAGTTAATAGTAGGGCAAATATTGTTACGACGAATGGCAGATTTCAGTGCCAAACATGTTCGATGGGATTAAATATAATGGTATGGTGAAAGCCTTAAAACTGTATGCCCTAGATTTTTTGCAGAATTATCACAGAAGTATTCCTTTTGTAGTTTTAAACTTTGTAAAACCTCAATTAATTGCTTTTTGGTGTAATCTTCCTAAAAATAAATGTCATTATCATACATGTAGTTTTGGATTGTTGCTTTTGTGTCATTTGAGGAGGGAGTCTTGGTCAACTGCCTACTATGGTAGCTTGCATTGCCCATTACAATTACGCCATTCGGAGGTATTTTGGAATTAGCCTGTTTTTAAACCAATCTTCAAATAAATCAGCAGTGTTGTCCTCATGGTAATCCAGAGAAGAATCTTTAATGTTTTTTGCAGACAGAGAAAGTCCATTTGGAATCAATCCGTCTTTAGATCCAGCATGCAAAATCGTAATTCGTTTGCCTGTTTTTGATGGCGCGCTTGAGTCAACCCAACCCTTTTCCGGGGTATCATATGTGTCGAACCAGGTTTCATCCAAGTAAATAATCGGCCTTTACTGATCTCTGTAAATCCTAATTTTTTGTAGATATTCGAATCGTCATTTCCGAATTCTTTTGGATTTCATTAAACCTCTTCTGTTAATTTTTTTAAATCTAAAACTCATGGGTTAGATATACTCAAAACGACCTTCGCCTTTTTCCACACACAAGGAAAGTGGTCTTCTTCGATAATTACCTGGTTTACTATGTCTCTGATAATATTGACCGGTAGATTACGCAATGCCGCGTTTCTAATACCGTCCAAGCTTTGAGACTTCCTCCAGAGTGACGCCCTGTACATTTTAGAGTGGATGGTCCATGTCGCGATACATTCGTATTGTTTTGGAGATCCTTTCGTCTCTCGCTGGGTCGGCAGATAGGTTTTCGCTGAACTGTTCGAAGAGTTTTTAAACCAAAGTTATACTACCGGCATTATTTAGTTTAGAAAAGTGCATTTTTACATTGAAAACTGAACGAAAAGAAGAAATAATAAAATCAGAGTGGGGTCGTATGCTTATTTTACAAACTAATTTAGCTAATTACGCTCCAGAACATTTTTAAATCAAATTGGCAATTATTCTTCGAGTTAGTAAAGCGAATTATTTTATTTTAGCAGTTTTTTTTGTAGACTTTCTTGTATTATTTTATAATTACAATATTTTTTAAAGTATCTTATGGTTGTTACAGACTTTGGGCATGTTGCTAAACACATCAAACGAGCGAACAAACCCACACTTGGCTATTAAATGGCAGGGTAATGCGAATGACCGACAGTAATAATTTGGTGTCACGATTAAAAAGTTTAAAAATGATTAAAATGTGTGTTGTTATATATTTCAGAAAGGTGTAGAGTAATAAAATGGGAAATTCCGTCCAGTTCGGCTCAATTTCGGTGTCGGCCATAGGTGCAGGTAAACTTTGTGCATTAAATTATTTATGATAACTAACCAAGAATTTTAGAGAATTAGGTTAACGGGTATTAAGATAAAATAGTATTGTTTGTAATATTAAAATTTCAAGTAATTGAGTAAGAGGATTAGCAAAGGTATGTTTTCTGGCCTGAAGTGTCAAAATCGAAATATTGCGTAGGGATTAGTTAGGTAGTAGATTATAAAGTTACGTTTTGCGTTTAATAGGTACCATTTAACAGGTACCGAGTTTGGCTCTGGCCTCTTTGGCTGGATCATAGAAATAGGTGATAATTTGGAATAAACTTCATATATCGTGTGTGTGTATGACCTTAATAAGTATATTTGTTTAGTTTAACGCATCAGTATTTGCTGTTAAGCCGTATATAGTGTTCACAGTATTATAAGATTAGTAATAAAATGGCGACATTCACACCAACAAAAAGATGTTCCAATAATTCTCCACTATTAGTGAGTGAAAAAGGTATTATTTTAAATGTACAGGATTGCATAAAATACGATTATCCAAATTTTACTGTACAAGAAACTGTCGACCGATGTTCCCGAATGACTGGAGTTGGAAAATCCACCGTTTTAAAATTATTGCGGGAGAGAAAGACAGCAGGTCAAGTGGAACCTCCCAAGAAAAGTCCAGGCAGACCAGTAAAAGTCCTTGATGAAGACACCAACAGTGTAGTTCGAAGAAAAGTTCACTCTTTTTATTTTAAAAAAGAAATACTTACCCTAGATAAGATTCTAATGGAGCTTGGCCAGGATGACAGTATTCCGTTTATAACTAGAAAACTTTTATGGACCACTTTAAAAAATATGAATTTTGTCTGGGAAAAGCATAACCGTAAATCATACATAAGACCTAAATTTTATTCTGTTAAAATAAAATTCTTTCCTTTTTACGAGTATAATTTAATTTCTGTATAATGTATTTTTTTAAAAATGTTTAATAAAAAATTAGTGTAGCTAATACTATGTACATAATGCCTAATTTTTATTCTGTTAAAATAAAATTCTTTCCTTTTTACGAATATCCTACCGGCACGCCTTTGTCACACCATTTTCAGTGTTTGTGAATGGATAATAATAGGCAAAACCCATAAATTGACCCAAACCCGGGTGGTACTACCTGCACTTGACGAAAAGGAAGAATATTGCAATGAAATCAATGCCAAATTATGAAAGTGGCTTAAATATTGTTGGGTCACTCTGTAGTCCCTTTACATACCTAATGAGCTTTTATTACTCTACACCTTTCTGAAATAGACTCTAATTAATAAAAAAAATTTTCGTTACAACCAGGGTCTTTGCCCTGCCGTTTCATTTATATTTTATAAAGAGGACAAAATTATCATTACATTGTTCCAGTTGGGCTAAAAACGTACACAAAATACCCAAATATAAACGGCAAGTAAACACACACCATCCCCAAAGGAAACATTTTACCAAACTGCGTAACACTGACAGCTTTATTTTTCGTAAATATTTTACATACTCATGGCGTGCTTCAGCAGATTTTCACATGGGCACAAAATTATACCCCGGTGCGGCAGAAAATTGAAAAATGTAATTTTAAAGTCCATGTTTTAATTATATTTTTTGCAGTCATTTAATTGGGCTTTTTATTTTTACACTGTTGCCGATGATTTAGCTTTCTGAACCACGAGTTAGCGCCATTTTGACGTCTTCACAAGGTAAATTCTCGTCGCTATAAATTGCACGCATCTTCCTAATACTCGAAAACTATAGCATACATTATTTAACTTACTCACAACGTAATCTACATGACAATCCCATAGAAGGGTGTGTTGGGGAACCATGTATCAACACGCCAAAGATATAAGGCTGTTAAATGCTGTGTGCGTGCGATTTCAATCTCTGCTAGTTTTGGGTTCTAAATTATAAAAGGGTTATAATTTGTTCACGCAGTTATTTGAATTCAGTCACGTAGCTAGTCAAAAGCGATTTGCGATGGTACTTGTAAAACGTCAACATTGGGACGCGAGCTCCTGAGAAACTATATCTATTTACTTCTGTTATTCAGTCACTCATCTTCACAATTGGGCTGCGTAGCAGCAAATACGGTACTGTTACAGCTTAGTACGTTAACTACTTACTTCATTAAATCCTCTACACATTTTACATTACTAACTAACAAGCAATAACATTGTGATACAGTACTATATTCTTACACTTTCGAGAATTTATCGCACAACTTCAAGACTTTCCGAATGCTTTTTACAATAGATTAACTGAACTCGAATTGGGATGTAATAATCACGTTGCCACACCTTCGGGATGTACATTCGCGAATTAACCAATTTATTTCATGGCTTGTATACCATAAAATCAGCTAAACCCGCGCAAAATGCCGCGAGGAAACCGTCTTCTTCACTCGAAGATTGCTACGTATCTTTCTTAAGTCTGGATATAATAAATACATTAGTATATCTTCGGGATAACTCCACGAATTCGCCAACCTATTTACTTGGCTCGAGTACCGTAAAAACAATTAAAAGCTTGCGTAAACTGCGCGAGGGAAACCGTCTGCTTCTCACGCATACTGTTACAGATCTCATTTTGTTAAAACGTCGTATTTGTGATATATTATCCCTTTCGTACACACAGTAACTTCTTGTCATACCATTTCAATTAACACGTAAGTATATCTGGTTGCATAACAATAAATCCTTCGTCTACATCACGTACGCTATAAACACTTCGTTTATGCCGCTTTCCGCGGAGCTTGGTGTGTAGACGGCGAATATTCTAGGAAATTGGCGATTGGAAATACGTTTTAGAACCTAACTGTCGGTTAACTGCCTTTTCTTGTTTCCATGTGCAGTTTTTATGCACCGGAGATTAAAAGATTGCAGACGGCGGCGTTGCCGTACTTTCTATACTTTGATTCGATACTTGTCTAAGTATATTAAATTATGCAACTAGACAACTAAACCTTTCCCCAACAATACCTAACAACTTGGTGCTGCTTTTTACTAATCAAATGGCGTCACTCCTATATCATCACTGGGGAGATTTATTAGAGAATTTTAAAATTTAGGAAAACTGAGGAATCAGCAATACATGAAAATAACAAAAAAACCGCAAAACAACGTAAATAATATTATTAATAAAATGAATATGAAAATAAATATTGAAAAATCTAAAACAATGATAAGGAGACAAAAAAACAACATGAAAAGCGGAAAAAAATACAAACAAGTAGATATACTGTAGCAATTTTAAAATTGCCACTATTGACTTTGTGGGGAATCCTAGACTTACCTTTGATTTTTACAGTCGTACTTCCACAAAGTGTATCTTATAAAGTTATTTGGTTCAAAATTTGTTTATTAAATTGTGTCATCTTTGTTTACAGGAGAATTAGTCAAAATATGTAGGGTTAGAAGTAGTGCGTTCGCTTATCTGTTAGTTAATTGCACAAGGCGCTGCAAGTAGGTTGACCATGTATTTCCGTTTCAGTCTCCGTCAAGTCGCAGAACGCCCATTTTTCACTCTTGGCAATTTTATGTATAAACCAAGTTGTTTGGAATTATTTTCTTTATTTCATTATTTAATTTATGTTCTGGTAAAAGCCCAGACTCTCGTATCGTTTTGATCTTGTGTAGTGTGTCTCTGTTCTCTTCTTTTTTTTTGGGTTAGGTTGGGTTGGCAACACTTTAGTTAGGTGGTTGTTGGAGAAGAGGGGGGTTTCTTCGGAGTTCTCGTGGCCTTTGAGCACTAACCTTTATTGTTCTGTGCCTTTTTCCTTAACATATAACTTTTTAATATAATGCTATCTTGGCAAGGGGTAATACTTTTTTAACCATACACTATTTACAGGGTTCTAAAATCTTCCCTGATATATTATACCCAATTTTTAATTTAAATCCTTGCGCACATAAAGGCTGTTTTCCTTTTTTATCAAACTTGCATAATTTAAATAATACAGGTCAATATTGAATTAGAATATTTTACAAATGATATAAAACTAAAAAAAAAACCTTTTGTTAACAAGTAACCTAAACCCCACCCCTTCTCTTTATAATAAAAACTTTATTATTTCTGTGGGAAAACTTTAGTTTTATTTATTGTATAGCCTTCCAAAAAGTACTGACATTCGGTATATTTTTCCTGGTTTGGACTTCTGTCAAACCAGGTGGCGCCCAAGGCCAGCCAACGACGAAGGGAATGTGTAAGTATAACGGACCACGACCTAGTGCCTCCACATTAAGACCTACCGTCAGCAGAGAGTCACAACCTGTGGTCCACGACAAAAGGTTCCCACTGTCATAATACACCTAACAAAATTTAAATGTTTAGGAGTAATTTCGATCAATCAAGGAAACTTTGAAAAACGAATACAAAAAACTAGACAATTATTTAATGCCTTAAAAACACAAATTTTGAATAGAAAAAACTATAGGCATCCAAAATTACGAAAACAGAAGTAGTGGCTAAGATTTTTGGCAGCACAACTTATACAATATCAGGAGGACGAAGAATCAAACATAAACGAGATGACGTTTCTAGAAAGGTCGAACGAAAGACAAAAATGCATATAATCAAATAGAGGAAATTTCAGAAATACTTAAATATAATACAGGTGGAACGTACAATACAGCGAAGCCAATTGGAAACATTAAAAGAATGGGAGATGAAAAACTAATAAAACAGTTATGCAATGCCATGCAGAGAAGTTGGAAAGAGGAAAAAAGGGAGTTCACGCAACAGTTGGCATGAACGGAATAAAGCCGGCGTCCCATGCATACGATTCCCGACGTCCTATATCCGAGAACAATTTGGTAATCGTTCGAAAATATTTTACATATTCCATGGATCCGTTGTCGTGTCTAAAATCTTTATTAAAAGTGTCAAAAAGAAGAATAGGTACATTTTTCATTAACTTAACCTTACTTAAATACTTGGTTTAAGAACTGTTTTTAATGTGCTGGCAGAATTGCCCCTCAGGGCAGAGCCAATAACAAAAAGAAAGAAAGAAAGAATAGTTTACAGTTTTCTGTGGTTTAAGTATCACAATAGAACACACTTTTTTTTTATATATGCCACCGAAATTAATAATGAATAAACATGTCAAACAAACAATAAACCGAGAAAAGTGTGGTTAAAAATCATCCGACATCGGACAAAAGTAAAGCTAAATTTAACTCGTACGATGCATCGTAGATTGTTAAAAATATTCGGATGAAATTTGCCGCCAAAATCTTCTACCAATGAGAGCACTGTCGGATCATCGTATCGTCGGAAATCGTATGCATGGGACGTCGGCTTAAAAGGCATTCCGAAAATATCTCAAAATCGACCAGAGTGGGAAAAATATGCAAAACACTCCTACAGCGAGAGGTTAGCTTAGGTTAGTTAAGATGCCTATGACATCAGAGATAAATGGACTGGTAATGCTGTGATGACCTACCCGATAAATTATCTCGCATATCCGATCTAAACAAAGGAACAAAATGTATTTTTACGCGCCGTAGTGCCTATTTGACAACCCTGTAATTTAATAAATAATGCTCCGTGATAGGCGTAATTACTCTTTTACTAAACAGGAGAAAATGAACGAATTAAACCCGGGAGAAATTTAATATCCCGATTAATAAATTAATTCCGATCGATTGAGTTCTGCTATTTACGATGTAAATCGACAAATTCTTTGATTAGATAATGTAAGCAGAGGCAGGGGCGTAGGTCAGGGGGGATACCCTCGCACCGTCAAATAAATAAATAATATTTTTAAGAGACGGAATTGGAACATACAGAAACGGGCGATTCCCAACTCCGCCTGGCGCCAGGTACACGAGGACAGACAGTACCCATCTCCGCCCCGAAATATTTTCGCTCCCTTATCTAACTACCTAACTCCGCTCCTTTTACGGTGTTTAGTAAATAGTAAATAATTGACCGGTGAACTTAAAAAAGGCGAATTGAACCAAAAAGGTGGATTAGATGCCGTGTTAGCGCTGTTTAACCAATATAAGTCTATAAAAGGGGCAAACAATTAATAATAATATTCCCCGGTGAACTTGAAAAAGGCGAATTGGAACCAAAAAGGTGGATTAGATGCCGTGTTAGCGCTGTTTAACCAATATAAGTCTATAAAACCTTATACCTCGCAAACTCGCAAAAATAAAGTAAATACGCTCGGGGCGGAATTAAGATGCAGGATTAACATACCTGAGAGGTCACTATTTTTGGAATAATTATGCGGGCGGAGTTAGGCACTGCTCACAGAAACTACAGAGCCTATAACAAAACACATGTGCTGTTTCCGTGTCGTTGCCATAGTACCTGCCTAAGTAAGTAAGTTTGATGTTTTTATATCTCCCCATGAAGCAACTCTGGCTTCTAACTGAGCAGAGGCGTACCAAATCAAATGTAAAACTAATATTTTAAAAGAATTTGTTTTACCCCAATGAACCAGCATGCCGTTAGTTACAGGGTGGTGGCGGTGGTGGCCGGCAACAGCGACGCAGTGACGCTGTCCAACCTTAAGCCCGATACACAGTACCAGTTGACAGTGGCGGCCGTGTGGGCGGGAAAGAAATTTAGAAGCAGGCCTATCGTCTTCCGTACTCTGGGTAAGACTATTTTTATTGTTCATCTCATGATGGTAAATACAACGGACCAGATTTCTCAAAAATGAATAAGGATTCAAGAAGTGGTTTTTATTTAAAAAAAAGCAGCGGCTTACCATTTCTTTGTTCAAAAGCATTTAACCTAAATATCGCACGAACACCACTGGTATAAATTTAAAAAAAAATGTTGTACATCATTACTTCTTGATACATAGAAGATGTACACCAAATTATTTCTTAGAACGGTCCCAAGAATTACAACCTGAGACTATTCACATATTATTATGGCACAGATATTAGTAGTATAATAAGATGGGGTCTTGTCCACTTAAAAAAGGTCAAAATAACCCTAATTTGTGATAAAAAAGAATTCTTAAAGTGTCCCTTAATGGAGATACAGAGCCCCAAAAGGATACCCTGCGATTTACCATTTCGGTTCTAACTTTTCAACCGACATGTATAATTTGATGAAACTTTAATACTTTATGTAAACCATAAAAGTTATAGCCAAAAAGGTAAATCGCTGGGTACCCCTTTAAGGTTCTGTATTTCCGTTAAGGGGCACTTTTTTCTATGATAAAATAGGGTTATTTTGACCTCCCTATACGATTATACTTAACGGACGGTACATATTTATGGTAAAAATACACCTTTAGGCTGTTTAGAAACCCAAGGTGGGAATTTATATTTATTATTTAAGATTTTTTTAGGTACAAACTTCTAAAGAGAATCTCATAAATTACTTTTGTCGACATTTTCTGCCATACCCAAAAACTTTATCCCATTCTGCAATGACTACCAAGCCGAAAAAATAGGCCATCTAAAAATAACTCTTTAAAAGTAGATTAACGTTACTGTTTTTTGATGCCTCTAAAACCATATAAACTCTATTAAATTCTCAGTAAAAGCGAATTGACAATGAAACTACCAATTTCTTTTTACTGCGCAATAATTTCTCTCCTATGTTTATCCTAAGGCAAACGCGATGTGTTTCTCAACGTAAAATGAAATCGAATAAAGTTTAAAAAATAAATCAAGATATTTTATAATATGAAATATTATATGGCTTGAACTAAGAAAGCAACGTTGCTTTTTTTGTATTCCAAGAAAGGGGCTGTAAATAGCTTTTTAAAAAGAAGAGTAAGTAGGGTTGAGGATGTCAATAAAACGATGCCTTGTAATTGGACAGGGGTTTAAAAATGCAAACGAACAGAAACAGTTTTTCTATGGAAAATGGTCGATAATTTGTAGTTATCTACTTATGGGTTAAATAAAATACATTAAAAATGTTAAATACAACTCGTATATTATGACACAAAGATCTAAATTTTAAACCCCCTAGTACAAATTTATTTTTCTTACATTTTTAGGCATTTTATTTAAATGTCATCAGGTTCGTCACGACAATGCAGTTATGGGTTGATATAATTTATTTTCAGGATCAAATATTATTAAAATTTTAGGTAGAATTTTGACCAATACATACTTAGTAATTTCGTAATGAAAAACGGTAAATATTTCAAATGTACCGAACTTGACATGATGTGACGCCCTTGATAATTCTATCTGTGAAAATTGCTGTACCCGATTTTCAGGTTCGTAACAAGGTGATTAGCTGCGTCTCGAGATTATATGGCACAGCTGACTGTGACGAACCTGATAATTGTATCAATTCTAAATCATATTTAAACCAACTTTAATTTTTTCTATTTTTTGAACATGCTCAACAATTTACATGTTTGTACATTTCTGTGAAGTTGTAAAGTAATAAAAAAAGAAAATACATAAAAGCTCAATTAACGTGACGTACCTGACGTCCAATAACCGTCCGCACCTTTAGATTCGTTCTTGTTTCATACACTCGCGTTTCGTACACATCAAAAATTGACCTGAAACATTCTTGTTTCGTACACTGAATAAATTAACCCATTTTCGTCTTCTCATTTCGCACACCGACCATTGTGATGGTCTGGTAACATGAGTAATATCAAAATATATACACTTTGTTACTTTGTTTTCTATCACTTTATTATATTAAATTAATCCTATGGACAGTGTTGCATTTGTATTTTTTTATGTTTTGTTATACATATATACACTAATATAAGCTACCTTATCAAATTTTAATATATTATCATATTAAACGATTTAATGTCTCAC
The DNA here is from genome assembly GCA_963920685.1 of Polydrusus tereticollis. Classification (NCBI taxonomy): domain Eukaryota; kingdom Metazoa; phylum Arthropoda; class Insecta; order Coleoptera; family Curculionidae; genus Polydrusus; species Polydrusus tereticollis. Next base: position 145,116,957 of record OY987328.1, read on the forward strand.
GAATTTCCATTTTTTTAAGTAAATATTCGCTCAATATTTTTCTTAAGCGGCTGTCCAAATCACTGTATTTCTTAGAACGTTTCCGTGTAGATATGTGTAGGTTGCATCGCTGCTGTACAATGTCATAGTAATGCATTTCTTCTGTAAGTACTTTGAAGAGTTCAAATATGTTAGGGTGCCCTTGCCAATGCGTCTGTTCAGTCTATTATGCCAGCCTTCGACGAAGTTTGTAGTACGGTGTCGCTCATTATAGCATATCCATAACAACTCGTTTTCCAGCCATTGTTCGACAAAATAATCGTTAAATTTAACAACAGCTTTCTCATTTGGTGCATTCTCCATTATGTGTAGCCAAGCGTTGCTGATATAATCTTTTGGTTGGTATGCCAACGCGGCACACATACGTATGTGATCTCGAACTTCTTTATTTTCCTTGTATTGTGGGACCAGTCCAAGTTCTTGTACTTTTCTCCAGATGGTTTGGTTGAAATGGAAATTGCATCCTTTGATAACAACTTCGGGGAAAGCATCTCTTAATGCGCTTATTGCGGCACGCTCAAAGTCAATGTGTACCTTCTGTGGAATAAAATTACGTACCTTATCTTGCAGTAACTTAATATAGGTAGTTTCTCTACGGTTTTGCAATAGCGCGTAAACAGCAGCAATGATACGTGTTGCATCTGGAGTACTTCCCAAGTCTACGTGTATGGTGTAGAGTTGATCGAAAAGGGGGCAACAACTTTTAAATGTTCCGTCCGTGAAGAATTAAGACGAGTGTGTAAGCAAGTGTCCTCCATTGCTCGCAAAAATTAGTATTCTGTCTTCAGTGTCTTCTTGGCCATCGTCTACTAATAAATAAGATTTCATTGTTTTAGTCAAGGTAACGTCTTCTCGCTTTTTCGGCAGAACATCTTTGCCTAGATCCATCTGCCGTTCTCTGTATAATCGATCTTTAACGCAGGAAAATTCAGGAATATTAACAACAAAAGCGCGCCCAGCCTCTTTCGCAACCATCATTTCTTGCCTGTAGATCTGTGATATTGGAGGCAGTTCTTCTCGAGCACGTTTCTTGACCTGTTGCAAGCATAAGTCAACTTCGTTTTTCGCTGTGTCAGGAACACATGTGTGGCTGTCCTTGCAGGTTATCAACGTCCCAGGGAATGGTCTCTTGGTGCACATCCATATGTTGTTGGTATATGTACGTTTTATTGTATAACGATGTCCTGAATGCAAAATGGCTGATTTCCCTCTTTTCGTTTCAATTACTTGAATATCCATGATGAAAAATATCAGTGTCGCAGTAATACTTGATATGATCAGATGAGAGCTTTTAGAATAATATCAGAAACAAACTCAACACCTTTTATATATACACCATACCGATTATTGCATCCTTTGATGAAATTATTATAGGAAGTTTTTGTTCCCTAATTATTAAAGTTAGTATCTGGCACCTGTAAATTCCAGTAACCCTCAATAAATAATAATTATATTGTGTAGCAATAATCTGTTAATGACAACGAAATCTACGTTAGTAAGAACATCTAATATTTTTAAATTCTTTTAATACCATTATTAAATAATTATTATGAAAGTGCCTACCTATAAAGGTACCTACGTTACCTGGTACCAATACCCTTATGGCCATCACAATGGTCGGTGTACAAAACGAGAAGCCGAAAATGGATTAATTTATTCGGTGTACCAAACGAGAATATTTCAGGTAAATTTTTGAAGTGTACGAAATGCGAGTGTACGAAACACCTTTAGTAACCGCTTTGCTTATTGTTTATTCTTAAACTTAAAATGCTGATGACAGATGATTTCACTAAATGCAACAAGCGACACAGTACGTTATCCTAGAGGTAAAGCTGAGTAAGCCTTTAAACCTATCTCATTTTTTTAAGACTACGGAATGTGACGAACCTGACGCTTGAAGTTAGGGATACTGCTTTGCATGCTGTAATTAAAAATGGAAAGTAAATACAGATTTTATAATTTAGAAGTCTATTTATCAACAAATCTGCGAGAGACTCTCGTGAATATTTGTTAATTAAATTAATAATTTTTATTGTCGTTTACGACTGTGTAGACATTATAGTGTATGGGCCCGTGACACAACCTGACATTTTTATACTTTTAAAAATTGCCATAAATCAGAAAAAATTAAATTTTAATGTTCTTATATGTTAGACTTGAACTAAGTCTCTTTAGCTTTATATAGTCGTAATTACCTATAATAAAAACATTAAAAGTAACTGAAAATTTTCGAACGATAACAAATGGCGATCTTAATTGGGAGAGACCATGCAGCTTCGTCTGAAACCAACCTTAAAGCAGGTAGGGGTGCATGACATACTATCATCTTCACAAAATAATTCGTAAATTGGTATAGTATTTGTAGAATTATATCGTTGATCTTTAGACTGCAATAAAACCCTCATTATCCCTTTGACCATAAAATAAATAAGGAAATCCCAAATTTTAAAACCTTTTCGAGTAGAGCCGGACCAGGTACAAATTCAATTTCTATGCCTGATGCATATATAAATACAAACTGATCTTTAATAATTTTAGTCTTTAGTGATTTTCCGGCGAGTAATTTTTATTTGGGCTTATTAGTGGTAGAATGTGGCGTCCTTGGAATTGTGCTGATAGGGGGCATCTTCAAGTGTCATTTTTAAAAGAAAGCATTTATCTACCGATGCCAAACTAATAATTAAAAATGTGTATCAATCTTTGTTGAGTAGAAATTTTAATTCGATGGATGCTTTAGCAGAGACGTCTACTTTGACAAAAACTCCTTTATCTTCGGTAAGAGACATAGTACTTAAACCTGTTAATCCTAGAAAAAATCGGAGTGATTTTGGCACATTTAGAAGCATTGACGAAAATGACATGGATTTATTATGAAGAAAGATTTACCAAATGTATAAGGCACAAACTTTACCCACTTTGATTTCCCTCAAAGAGCGGCTGATTAAAGACGAAACAAATATCTCGTGTAGCCTTTCAAGTCTTAGGAAAATATTGCATAAAATGGGTTTTAAATACCCGAAGCATTAATAAAAGACAAACATTAATGGAATCTCAACGTTTACGGGAATAGAGACTTAAATATTTAACAGCTGTTAAACAATTTAGAGAAAAAAATCGTCCAATTATTTACCTTGACGAAACATGGTTCGATACCCATGACACTCCAAGAAAAGGTTGAGATGATTCTTCCAAAAATTGTCAAACCAAGGCACCATCAAATAAAGGCAAAAGAATCACAATATTACATGCTGGTTCAGAGAACGGGTTTGTTCCAAATTGTCTGTTGCTTTCAGCTAAAAACATAGCAGATTCTTCTTTAGATTACCATCAAGATACCGACGCACAACTTTTTGAAGATTGGTTTAAACATAAACTCCTTAAAAATATATCTGAAAATAGCGTCATTGTAATGGACAATGCTAGTTATCATAGTCGGCAAGCAAAAATCATTCCCAATTCTAATAATACAAAAGCAGAAATTCAAAATTTTATGATTGAAAACGATTTATATTTTTAAGAAATTTGCAAAAAACGAGAACTGCTAGAAGTATAAAAAGCTTTTAAAATAAATAAGGAATACGAGTGTGACAAACTTGCAGCAGAAAATGGACATACAGTGTTGCGTCTTCCCCCATACTATTGTACTATTGAGCTAATATGGCACCAATTAAAATCCAATATTAGGAGAAATAATATTTCTCCTACCTTAAATGCATCTGTAGTAGAATTAATTAAAAACGAAGTAAGAAAAATGTCTGCAGACAGCTGGAAAAACTGTGTACAGCATGTACTTAAGGTGGAAAATTCATACAACTGTATGATTACAAATGTTCAACCCTTAATTATAAGTTTAGGCTTAGATGAAGATAGTGATAGTGATACAGAGTTAAATTTTGAATAAATTGTCATTAGTTTTCAAGATTTTAATTAATTTTTATTGTACTTCTTATCCTAATAGTTATACTTTGAAATTATATTATTTTCAATTATCATTAACTGTTATCATTATTTTACATTTATTATAGGTACCTGAAACTAAAAATACCTGTCTATTTATTTTATATTATAAAAATAAATCATGTGGTGTAGGTACATTTTCAAGCCGACCCTGATCCCATTTATTCAGCTTTGAAGAGGTTGAGGCGTATACAATAGGATTTAATCAGGTAAATTATTTATGGCAGTAAGAGTCAAGGGTATAATTCTGCAAATATTATACATCGAAGTTTCAAAATGTATACAGAATGTCAATTCAAACTACATACTACTTCTTATACATAGGCATTCTGTGTACGCTGTTTATTCGAAACGCCAATCAGACAAATAAATGATGAGTTACCCCAATTTGGGTTTTAAGCAGTTGACCTTTTTTCAGTTAAGAAACTGCCGTCGCCAGGTTTGCGTTGACTTTAGTAATTGAATACGTGCTCATTCAGCACATTCACCTCGTTATTTAACTAAAAGTTTCGTATAAAGTATGGATGATGTTAGCATAGTTTAACGTGAGTTTTATTGTCTTTACGTTTTTAGAGAGCGACAACGTTATAATGTTAAATTTACATTTGATGCTACGTTTTAATCTTAACATGAAAAGTAAGTAAAGTTTAGTTATTCAGTTTACATCTACAAACCACAAATGTTCAATCAATTATTCATTATCTGACGAAAATAAAACATATCTCTCCTTTTTACTCAACAATCCTTGAAATACTCTGTCGTGATTTTATGCTACAGTCTAATTTAAATTATACCTGTTATTTCCCTTTGACTTATTTGTTCATTTAGGAATTATGTTAATGATAATAATGATCAGTATGTTTACTTTGAGTTTAGATATACAGGGTGTCCGGTAAGGAGCTCCTAGTTTCTGGGGAGCATACAGAGGAGGTAAAAAAACCCTAAGTTGTCATCAAATAAAATACGTAGGGTATGCTAATGTGGATTTAATTTTTGGGAAGCGCTTTCCAACTCTCCGAAGGCGAGAAGATTTTATGCAGAAAGATTTCCAGCTCAGACATTGTCAAGTCCAAAAACCTTTGAAAGGGTTGATCGGAGCTTAATTAATTTACAATGTTAGTAAAATACAAAAATAATAAAAACGTTTGAATGCTATTTTGGCAAATGTTCATATCGACTCCAAGTACTTTAATACATTTTCTTAGTCATCGAATAGTTTCCCGCTGCACTGCAAATAATATTCCGGCATTATTACGCACTTCGTAAAAATGCTATGTTATTTTCGCTAGTGGTTCTTCTCTAGTGTTTACTGGTGTTGAATGAACTAGTTCTTTTATAAATCCCCAGAAATAAAAGTCTAGGGGGTTTAGGTCTGGAGACCTTGATGGCCATAAAACAGGCCCACCTCGACCTATGCATCAAGGGCCAAAAACGCTTGTTAAGTGTTGACATACTATACTATATTTAACTTAAAGGCGGTTTTGACAAGTTCCGTCAATAGTTATTCATTATAATATAGGTATTAACAATAAAAACCTGATTTTTACCTGTTTGTGTTTAGCATTAGTAACTTTTAAGGGTTTCGCATAAAAACCGATTTTCTATTTTTACGTCGATTTTTTTTTTATATATTATGGGTGGTCCAATAAAAATATAAGATTTCTTTTGTATTTTTGTAATGAGAAAAGTAAATAAAGCTGCAGCAATTTGTTTCACAAGTTTATTAACATTCTTCGTCACTAGAAAAATCTACTAATGGTACTTCATCAACATCAATTTGAGCATTGGTCATAAGGCTAGTGTAGTATTCATGATAAATGGGTGGCACATAATCTAGTAAACTTAACAGATCTTTCTTTTTCAGAGAATTTATATAATTTTCTTTAGTAAACAATATAAATAACCATAACCTAAAAATGTCATGTGTTTACTTTTTAAGCGGATTAACCCACTTTAGTCCATTATTGCTCTTAAAAATATCGACACCAAAATGCAATAATGATTTAGGTGCTGCCATCTAGTGAATTGAAGAGAAAGGTGGCTTAGACCATTTTTCCATTGTTCCTTGTGCTCTATGGTTTCTATTAATTCATATTATTTTAAATATGAAATAGTGTGGCTTAGTTCAATATTGCGCTGAAGGCCTCGAATTAGGGTTTTTTGACCTCCTCTGTATGCTCCCGAGAAATTAGAAGGTACTTACCTGACACCCTGTATAGGTATGTATGTAAACAAGTAAAGTAGAAATAAAAATACAAAAATATTTTAACAGAACTCCACATACTAGTTGGTACACCACATAAAAAACAATAACATCCGTGCCATGTATTTATTGTATATCAAATTTTCTTTATAAGCTCAAGATCCAACCATACCAACTTGTCGTAGAATATTTATGTTTTCCAGAGCATCCCAGGTCATCGCCTCAACAGGATTCTATGGCTGTAGCGGCCGGAGTTGGGGCTACAGTTTATACCACCACAGATCCTCCCACTACGAAATATTCGTCAACCGAGGACGACATTCCTGTAGAGTATCCACAGACTAGTTCGACGGTAAGTTTCTTTCCATGCGCGCATAGTGGCCAAGAAATCTGAAAACCAACAGCCGAAGGTACGCCACTGTTATTCTAACGTCGTCGTTTGCACCGGCGCTTTCGAGTAAAATATATCGCGCGCTTTAAAATAATCGTTCTTTGTCTCTGGTACGTTCAGCATTCATTTTTTAACCTAGGCAGGTTGCTAGTCTCAATGACGATAAAGCAAGTCTCATCCTGTAACCCTCTTCCTTTTTTATTCTGGACTTAGGAGCAGACACAGTAGGCGAAAAGGATCGCCATTAGTCTACTATATTACCTATTCCTTTTAGTGCTACTACTAGAAGCAGACAACGGCGAAAAGAAAGAGTGAGAGAGAGAGAGAGAGAAAGAGAGAGACAGAGAGAAAGAGAGAAACTCAGATATAAGACTGGTGACAAATGGAGGACATTGTGAGAATGGTAAGAAACAGAAGAAAAAGAGAGTAAAACCAGTATGTAGGAAGGATGACCCCCCCCTTTGAAGAAGACTTATCGGCAGACCGCCGGAGCGTTGGCGATTCGAAATTGTTCCTCGCCCTGTATCTATGAAATGCAGCAGCTTTTTAAAAGTAACTAGAGGACAAAATATTTTTAAAGTAGTCTACGGAATAACCCCTTCAACTTTTGGCCTCCCCTTAACCCTGAAGTTACCCATTATTTTAGGACTCCTCGTATGTGCTTTAATGTCATCGCAATTCCGGACGCTTAACGCTTTCGTATTTATTTGTATTATTTTTTGTTAAATAATATGAACTTAGACTTTCTGACTACTAAAGATTTAACTGCAGAGGACGACATACCTGTAAACACATATTACTTCAGAGTGGCCAAGGAATATAGAAAAGAAAAATGTCGGAGGTATAAAGAAGCAGTACGCCACTGTAATGTCATTTGAGCCGGCGCTTAACAGTAATATATGACGCTCGCTTGATGATGCGAATTCATTTCTTAAATAAAATAGTATTTTTCACTTTACTTTACTTAACATATGATTGATTGCACTGGGGAACAGCCAAAATGTTTCCGAGACCAAAAGAGCAAAATCTTACTTATTTTATTATACTAACTAACAATCTGTCTTGCAAAAGTCTTAGCTAGCTCCAGTTTTATAGATCCATGCTTATTATGATAATTACCTTCCTGCCCGTAATGTATCTGAAAATTCGCCTAATAAATGAAAAGTACCTGGATTTATTATAGCAGGTGTACTTTATAAGGGGTTTAAATACATATAATATATATCCTAAATTGTTAGTTAGTTGTATTTCAACCACTAGTTGATTGAGAGCTGTTCGTATTTGAGAAATTAGAGAGTTTTGAGCAACATGTCGCGAGTTGTTTAAATAAGCCGGATCATTTTTGTTATATATGTGGTGAAGTGAGTTTTGTGGAACAAAAACGTACACTTAGACCTGTATTGCAAAATAACTTGTATTTTGGCTGTAAAATTGGAGACCAGGATAAAAATTGGGCTTCCCATATCTGCTGCTACAAATGTGCGTCCAACATTCGCAGCTGGCTAAGTGAAAAAAAGCGTAAGATGCCCTTTGCTGTTCCTATGATCTGGCGAGAACCGAAACTAACCTGACTGTTACTTTTGTTTGGCACCTCCCATCAAAAAAGGCTTTTCGAAGAAAAAAAGGCTGCGATAGAGTATCCAAATTTACAATCCGCCATACGCCCGGTGACGATAGTGACGAGTTGGCTGTACCTAATCCACCTCAGGAATATAGCCTGGATTCTGATGATGATCCAATGGATTCAAACGGTAGTGTACTGGAAAATGTCGCCGGCTGTATGTTTAAATGTGTTATGTCATTCAAATATAAAAGAAATAAAATGGGACCAAGTACAGACCCCTGAGGAACGTCACAACTAACACTCAAGGGCTCAGAAAATTTACCATCCACCCTCACTGCCTGCACTCTCCCTGAAAGATAAGTAGAAAACCATTTGTGGGCCACTCCACAAATCCCATAATAGTGAAGCTTTCGCAGCAGCACCTCCCGATCGACACAGTCGAAGGCTTTGGAAAAATCTCAAAATACTGCTGCGCCAACCTCGTCGTCATTAATACATAAATATATTTGTTCCAGGAAGGCAAAAATTGCATCACTGGTACTTTTGTTGCTTGAAAGCCAAACGGAACCGAGCTGAGGATATTAAATCTTAAAAGAAATTCAACTAGCCTTTCCTTGACAAGCTTCTTCACCACCTTCGAGAGAGTAGCAAGCAGTAAGATGGGGCGGTAGTTTGAGAGATCGCCTGTTTCACCTCCTTTATTAAGGGGCACCACAATAGCCCAGTCTCAAAAGATCCATTGATGGCCTCGACGAGGGCACAGAGGGCGGATTCTGGAAGATTTTCCAATATTCTAATACAAATATTATCATATCCAGCAGAATTTTTATTTTTTATTTGAGAAAATATTTCTTTCAAATCAGTAAAATTGGTAGGATACAAATGAAAGGTCTGTGGGATATGTACCTCAGCTAGATAGTCAAGTGGATCTGTTTGACAAGAAATATTTGATGTTATTTTTGCTGCTATTGAGCAGTAGAAATTATGCAAAATTTTAGGATCTAGATTTATAGAATTCTGTAACGGCCTGTGACATCTCAAATCGTTAATAATTGACCAATTTTCCTTTGTTTTGTTGCCAGCCTTAGAAATTCTATCATTATAATAACTTTTTTAGCACACCTAATTATATGTTTATACAGTCGCCTGTAATTATCAAAATAGTTCACAAAAATATGATTATTTAAGTTAAATTTTCGTATATAATGAAGGCATCGCAAATATCTTGCAGATGTTTTAATCCCCTTTGTCACCCATGGCTTTTTATTTTTTGGTCTTATTTTTTTTAATAGAAAAACATTTATTAAAAGTGTGGCACAATTGTTTATGAAACATAAGTAAGGGATTAGAGGATTGTGAAATGTAGTTCCACCGTACCAAGGAACAATCTACCTTAAAATTTTAAAAATTGTAGGCACAAAAAACTCTCCCCATTTTTTGTTTTTTACGACATTGCCGTTGTTTATTAACTTGTCTTTTCTTTTTAAGGTGCGAGGAGTAGAAATCGGAATCGTTCTCCTGGTACTAGTAGTGTGGGTAGCCGCCATAGCTCTATTCTTCAACCGGTGGGGTAAAATCAGGATGCTCCTCCCTTACCAGCCTGACTATAAACAGGAACAGCTTAAGGTGCCGGGAACAGCGGCATGCGCAGCCGCTGTGGCACAAGGGAACACTTGTACGCATCATGTGACACCAAACATATGCCAGCAGGTATTTAGATTCTTTAGGAAATTAGTTATTTAGCGGTTATTTGAAACTTGTCAGGTTCGGACTAAGTAAAACTAAAATAATTGTCTAAAATACGGAGGGATTTGGTTATTAATTAATTAAAGTGAGTTTTAAATGGTTAGTACTGTACTGTAAAAGGTTAGGTTTTTATATTTTTATTTCTCTTTTCCTAATATAGTTTTATTAGTTTCAAATAACTGCCAACATAGGGAGGTAGTTGTGTTCATTAGTTGCCAATATCATTAAGTAGGTTTTTCATTTTGCTATACTTTTCTCTCTAATACATTAAAAACACTTTCAATTTTTTTATGAACAATTGCTCCTATTTGTGTTATGTCTATATCTAAATTAAATTTTTAAAAATTTTAAATTTTGAAAATATTAATTAAAAATTTGAAAATATTTTAAAAATCAGATTATTATTTTAAACACTCTGTTATCTCACTCTATTATTTGTACACAGGGTGTTAATGAATGTCACGTAAATACTTGGCAATTGATAGGGCCCGTCAAAATAGAAAAAAAAATACTTATAAACAGCCGCAATAAGGCTTCATTTTAGCTTTAATTTTTTTTTGTTTTTTCGTTCGTTTTTCTCCCACATTTTCCGAAATAATTATTTCAAATTTGGTACATTTAGTAGTTTTTGGAATCTCTACAATAAAATGTCCAAATTGTCAGAGGTAATATACAGAGTGTTATATTTTTTGGGCTACCAATACTTTCAGTCTCCTAAACTTTTTTTTGGGATACCTTGTACAAGTTCTTATATCATATTTTCACTCCCCGTTCTTTTCTCATTCTTTTTGATCCCTTACATTTTTATCGTATCGCTCATCGTTTTCTAGTTATTGGCAGAGATAGCCGTGGATGCAAACCAAGTATTATCCAACTAACTAAACTAAGTTTTAATACCTTTTGCCCAAACTTAATTTCCTCGTATTTTCTTACGGATTTACAATTATCAGCTGATTGATGACGTGAATCGGTTTTTGTTTTGCATCAATAAGTTGAAGCAGCAACAGAGATAGGACATCCAGGATAATTTCGACTTCTGCGCATGCTCCGTAAGGGCATTGCCAAATGTACTTTTATTTCTGCTTCTAGTAGAGTACAAGTGTACCGTGGAAAATTAGAGCAATGATAAAAATAAGCAAAAATCCTACTAGAAAATTGCAAAAAACAAGCATTGAGTCGGTAATTACAAGGGTTTTCAAATTTCAAATTATTTCTTTCCATTTGTAAACTAAAACTATATTTTTCATGGATATGTATGACTAATTGACTAATTTGTCGACGATTGTTTTGGTATCTATGTATGTTGGAGAGAGAATAATATCCGTCCCTTTCGACAATGGACGCTTGAAGTGAAAGCACGTTTGTGGAAGTAGCTCCCGAATTTTAGTTTTCTTGGGCAGGGAAGGCCATGTGATGTCGATAAAACTTTCACAAATTTATTAAAACCCTCGTAAGTTATTTGATAGTTTTTGTTTTGGGGGAAAACGTTACAACTGTTTATCTTTACTTTTCTACAAATTTTTATTGTGTATGCGAAATGTAATAATTTGATCTGTGCTAGTGAAAAATTTTGATGCATAATTTGATGCAACTTTGTCATATCTGGACAGTCCAAGCTCTTCACGTAGACGATTTTCCACCCCGATTAAATTTTTGCCAGTGGCTCATTCAAATGTCGGCCCAACAATCATTTTTGGGCAGAAGAAAATCCTTATGCAATATTATAGTCGAAAGTCATTTCCAGGATTAGTTTACAGAAAATGTGTGGGCTAGCATTATTGGAGACGATTTGGTGGAGCCATTCTCCCTGCCAAAAAGATTAAACAGGCAATATTATCGTAAATGTATAGAGGAGGAACTCCCGGTGCTGTTAGAAGAAAGAAATCAATTGTGGTTTATGCATGATAATGCACCACCACATTTCAGTTTGGTGCTAACGGAGTTTATCAAATCAACACTACAACCGTTAGATAGGTCGAGGTGGACCTCAGCCATGACCCCCTAGGTCCTCCGATTTAAATTGTCCAGATTATTTTTTCTGGGGACATTTAAAATCGCAGACTCCTATCCAGATAGAGGAAGATTTGAGAACAGAATTTGCTAGGCAGGAACAGGAATAATCCAAGTAACATTTCTGTTAAGCAAGCCAAGTGTTGTTATTTAACTTGCGTCAACAGTTCATGAGGCTTTTATGTTCCTCAATTGGAGGTTAATTTCACTGATTCTTTCATTTACTGAGTGAAGGAATTAAACGAGCTTTTCACTGTGGTAATTTGACGTTTATTTCTCCAAATCACACAAAACTTCTTTAGTACACGACTTTACAATAATATACTACTATAACATAACTATTTACTACTGATTTTCCCAGACGGCACAAACATATTCCATACATATTCCATGAATATTTCGTTGGCATATTGGAATATCCCATAAATGTTCCATATCTGCCAGGGCATATGACTGGCATATTGTATGCATATTCCAAGTCACCATGAAATATATGCCTGCAATATCTTTTAATCTGCCAAAATATATTTATGGCATATGCTAAGAATATTCATTTTTTTCTTTTTCATATAAATATACTTAATTTAGGTCAGGTCAGTTAGTTTAGTAGAGTTACAAATTTGGTATAATAAAACATTACTAAAATTCATATATATTTTTTTACTTTTATAAATAAAAATTAAAACCTAAAAACTACTCTTTAAAACAAGGTGAAAAAAAATTAACTAAAGCAGGTTCTGTCAGTTCTGTGACGTACAGGCAGCGTTTCAGAGTTCCGCAACAGAAATTAGTTAAACTTGTGTTAAAAAAATTGTTATTAAAAAATAACTCCTCAATTAAGCACATATATATAAAACATAAACTTTCAGTATAAATAAATGATAAATTTAGTCGGTCAGTCACCGAATCGCTAACAAATAGAAAAAATATAAAGGCACATCTGGAGAATTAGTCATAAAATGATATAAAATAGTCAGTAATCCATACACTGACAAAAATGGATTTACCGATGTCGTGGGTTGTAGAATTAGAGCTACTTTAACGCACGTTTCTATGTTGTTCAAACTGAGCCTACGAATTATCACAACTCATTTAAAAACGCTACAATAACTCAGCTTCTTGTGGTTCGCCTCAACACACAAATATCAACATTTTAAACACATTTGGGATTACCACAATCCTTCATTTTGTAACCATTTTATGAGTTACCTGAACTCAGTTTTTGGATTGGGAAAACTTACTAACTGATTTTAAAGTGCCGTTTTGACCCAGACGTGCATTATTTTAACTCATTACCATGTGTTAAATTATTTCGAGTTGGAATAAGTCGTAAATAGTGCTCTAAAAACTCATGTCGAGGGTAAATCATCAATCGAAAAGTCACGGAAAGTTCCGAATTCACGCTCGTACCGATTTAGCGCGGTAACTCCATCCCATTGTTATTAGTATCTTTGTGCACGTCGCGTCGTCTTGGACCACATAACTGGACTTGCTATCCGCGCAATCGTTGATCGGAGGGATGTTTTTTTTTATTTTTGTTCAGAGTTTGATGCGTGATAATGAGAATTAATTGATAGATTCAGCCGATACTAGGTGGAAATCCATAACTATAGATTTATGAAGTACAGTAAAACACACTTGAACTGTAAATTTCCACTATATTTAACTATGAAATTTATAACATGTTTCGCTAACACTGTAGCTTCATCAGATGACACAGGTATAATGATTGTTAAAAATAATTGATGTACAATAAGGTTCAGATAATTACAAATAACAATAAAACTAGAAATAGAGGGAAGGGTTATATTTTGGGGAAAACCATTAAGTGGAGGTTGTAATTATAATAAAGTAGGTAATGCGTTTATTACAGAGCCCTAAAGGTGTAGATAGTGGTCAACAGAATAAATTTAATAAAGGTGAACTATTTAAATCTAATTGATCATTTAATAACAGGTCCGTATTTTTAAGTTTGTTTATTTCCATAGATTCTAACAGATTAAGTTTAAAACCTTTATTTTCGGTATGTAGAATTTTGAAAGAAGGGTCAAAATTATGTTGGCTATCAAGTAAATGATTAGCATAGTTCGAATCACTTTTATTTTTGGCAAAACTATTATAATGTTCTTGTACTCTTTTCTTAAAATATCTACCTGTTTGGCCAATGTAAGTTTTCGGACAATCCATACGGATACGTATGGATTGTCCGAAAACTTACATTGGCCAAACAGGTAGATATTTTAAGAAAAGAGTACAAGAACATTATAATAGTTTTGCCAAAAATAAAAGTGATTCGAACTATGCTAATCATTTACTTGATAGCCAACATAATTTTGACCCTTCTTTCAAAATTCTACATACCGAAAATAAAGGTTTTAAACTTAATCTGTTAGAATCTATGGAAATAAACAAACTTAAAAATACGGACCTGTTATTAAATGATCAATTAGATTTAAATAGTTCACCTTTATTAAATTTATTCTGTTGACCACTATCTACACCTTTAGGGCTCTGTAATAAACGCATTACCTACTTTATTATAATTACAACCTCCACTTAATGGTTTTCCCCAAAATATAACCCTTCCCTCTATTTCTAGTTTTATTGTTATTTGTAATTATCTGAACCTTATTGTACATCAATTATTTTTAACAATCATTATACCTGTGTCATCTGATGAAGCTACAGTGTTAGCGAAACATGTTATAAATTTCATAGTTAAATATAGTGGAAATTTACAGTTCAAGTGTGTTTTACTGTACTTCATAAATCTATAATGAGAATTAATAATCTAATTTTAGTGTTGGAATATATTTAAAGTGCCAAACCCTTATTGTGCCTAGCTTCGTTCATAGAGTAGTTTCCTTGCACTTGACGTTTATCATATGTTGTTAGATGTCACTTATGTCAGTAATGTCAGTTAACCTAGCATGTGCTTTCGTAATAAGTGTTTGTTAATTAAAGTACATATTAGTAAATATTCCTTGTGTTTCTTGACTCTATTAAGATTCCCTGTCAACATTTAGGGCAGATTAAATCTATAGTTGTAAAGTAAGCTAGAACAACTGAAAGGTCCGGTTTTGATAGCTCGAATCAAGAGTTAATCTAGCCCTAGTAGTGAGGCATCACAACTCCCATATTGGTTTCTGGCAGCTTAAATAATGAATTGCTGCAGCCCACGTCGCATGTGTTCGTCAAACCCAGTATCAATTAGCTAGCTAAAACAACCCATCTGCAGGGCTATGATAACTCATGAACAGTGATTAGTAGATAATCTAAGGCGTTCCGGGATTAGAGTTGAGCTTTTTTACATGTAAATCTCCATAAGGAAATTTAAGGTCCATTCTGTTTTTCAAGCGAACCGACGCCGGGTCAGGGGCGTACTAAACATTTGGGCCCCCTCGGAGGGCGTCGCGACGCCAAAATTATTAACTCATACAACCTCTTCCAAACTAACTACCCATAATATGCCACTGTCTTCTGAGAGTTGACGATCAATGCAGAAAAAAAGCTGGTTTCTTCGGGGATAGAACCCGCGTCCATCGGCACATGCAGGCTACGCTCTAACCATTGAGCTACGTTGTCTTGCGGTAAATGTTATTCGTGGTGGATGATATGCTTACAATGCAGACGCGTTTCCGTATCGGTCGCGCAGGGGCGCAGATGTTACCCACGAGTATTTCTTGATTATCTTTACAAACGCGTTTCAGCTTGTTAATCGAAGTAAAACGTAACAGTTTAGGCTGATTTAAACAATTTATATTTTTTTATTTACAATAAAATTGTATATAATATGAACAATAAATATCGTCAAACTGTGCTGTTGTTAGATGCAACACAATAAAATATAAGAAACAGCAGATATAAAATTTATTAGTTTTTCAAGAAAACGTGCAAATAAGATTAACATCACACCACGGTTATATTATACTGCGTCGTAGAAAGAAGTGCCGTAATGCAATTTGATCAATTTTTAGTTACCTACCAAGTAGGTGGGTAGGTACCTATAGATATACGTACCTACAGTTTTATGGTAATTTTGGCGGTGCGAAATCCGTTTTTCGCTTTTAAGAAAGCAGTATTTTCACCCTATAGGCATTTAAACCTTTTTCAAATCTTAAGTTAATATTTTGCATTTTGTAAGTTATAAAATCAGATATAACAGACAAAAGGTAATAAATATTACTGTATCTAACAGTTACGAAAATTATATTCTAAATTTCCTCAATTGCTTTATGGGTAAAATGTATTACCTACCTATCCTCCTCTATGCATATACTTAGGTACCTAACTTAGAAAGTCTTAAGTGTTTTTTCCTTATGTAGGTAGGTTTTTGGCATTTGAATGCTGCCACATTATCTAGCAGTAGATACCTACGCAAGTACACATTTTTTTTTTTATTGATTTTGCACCAAAATAATTAAAATGCATCCATGAGCCAGATTTACTGTGCATATTTAATTATTTTACCTTTATTATACAATGCAAATTAGTTCGGATATAAAAATACCATATAGTAAGTACTTGTCTCAACAGTAAGGATTTTTCTGTTTGATTTTTAGCAGGGTGAACTAGGTATAATAATTTAAAACGCCGTAAGTGTATTTTATAACAACAAAATATTTTGTTCGCATTCTGAAACTATTACCTACCAATAAATTTATATCAAAAAATACCCCCAAAAATAAATTGTATCTGAAAAGAATAGCATAATGCAAAAGGTAACTAAAACAAAAAAAAAATGTGTTAACCTACCCCATTTTCCCAGAATTCTCATTTTGCACATACGACACTCGTCGTTACGAGAATTATTTTTAAATAAAACAACTAACAATGTTTAAATAATATATATTTATTGACACTACCTACTACACAAATAATTTCTTTGGACATTTTTACAGATATAAAATACACAATATACTTATTATTCCTTTTTTTTTCAAATTATATTTGCATATCAACATAATATCCCCATCTGTTCTGTAATATATACCTATGACAATAATTACAAATTGTATAGGAATGGTCAATAGTGTAATACTTACAACCTAAACTTAAAACTAAGTGATAACAAGGTTTAAATAGTTTCACGTAGGTACTTAGCACAAATACAAATCCTTTCAAACAGTTATAGATATCTACATATTCGCATAATTATTTTAACATTTAGAAGCCAATTAACAATCGAAAGTCACCAGAAATAAGATAAAAAATGATTTGAGCTGGCTCTTAAACAGAATAATAATAATAGACATTTTTTAATGTAATTAACTTGCGTTGGGTTACATTCATGGTGAAACCGTATATTATCCATTATGGGTAAAAATAATAATAATTAATAACTTCTTTGAAAATGATCCGAAAGAGTCGAAACACGCGTGCCAGTAACTGAATAAATAGTGAAACAACAAGTAATTTTATTTTTACCCATAATGGCATTTTTTAATTTCATGTGGTAATTTATTAATCATTTTCAAACTTATAACATTAATTTGGGAATTTATAAATTATTTGTGATCTGTTTTAATTTTAAATATGTATTTGTCTATATTCTTGTAGATAAACATGTTTAGGAGTATACACTCCTGGAAAAGTTAGATTGATTGTTAGGTAAAATATATTTTTGACTAGCCTTCCATTATCGAACAATGTCCCCAAGGAATCGTGTCAGCAGAGGATTTTGAAATTCGTCTCTTATCATCATGAGGGCTTAAACCTATCTTACTTTGTTTTACACTATATATATCATGATTTTTGGATCTTATTAAATTCTGTGAAATCTGTTTATCCGTAAATGTTTGCAGACACTTAACATAATCTTCAAATGATATTTGATTTTCAATTACCGACTTCTTAATACCTTTAATTTTTTTTGTTAACCCCTTTTTCGAAAGATAACATTCAATTTCTTGTCGTTGTTTACCAGTCACCGCCAGTTTCAATCTTTCTTGTTCTATTTCGTCAAAGGTAAAATGCACTTTTGTAGCATACATTTTAGATCTAAGCCCTATGAAATGAGTCATAATTCGCCCATTGTTCTCATCTTTCATCATTCCAAGAACTTTTTTATTAACATTTGGAATTCCATATATGTTGTCCACAAGGTAATCAGATGTATCAAAATATTGTTGACAGTCTCTTCTAATGACTTCATAAATATCTATATTTCTAATTTCATATATTAGCGAATCGGTATCGGTATAAAGGACATTGCAATTAGAGAAATTTTGCAGCATGTAATTATAATGAAAATCGTAAATGGTAGTTTTGGCTATATCTAGAATAGACATTCCTACATAGATAGGTTTGTTGAAATAAATTTTTGACTTTGCAAGTTCGATAATTACAAAATTTTCATTTATTATAGTACATGTTTTAAATTCAGGCTTTGATATTAAAGCTTCGGCTCCATAGCGTCCTTCCCAATTCATAACTAATTTCACTGAGGAATAATTCCGAACATTCTCCATAGTCTTTCCAAATACAGCATTGTTCATAAGCTTAAATAAATTTTTCTCAAATTCATTTTTAGCTGCCTGTCTTAGACTAGTATTCAAATCAATATATGGCTTTAACCATGGATATTGACTAAATGACAGCACCCTATGTATTTTTTTTAATTGCACCCCTAATGCTAATGCCTGCTTTAAGTTCCTATAGTGAATGACATATTTATCCTTGTCATGCAGGGTAGCCAGAAGTTTTATATTATTAGCACCCTCAGGTTTTTGATGTTCTGGACAAAGTGGAAGGTCTGAAAATTTATTATGTAGTTCGAAGGGAATTTTTAAATCAACTTCTAAGATATATCCTGTGTCAGCTTCTTCAGAGACATTGACTGCATTAAGACTGTTAATTTCTTCACTAGAAAGCCATTTAAAGCATCCATATGGCAGATATTGAGACATTGCCCAACCATATTGGTTATTTATGTCAAAATACATCAAATATGACTCCTCTTTATTAGCGTCGTATGAAGGCATGTACTTATTATTGGCTTCAGCATATCGCTTAGAACACTGACTTAATCCCCCTCTTATACCTTTTTCAACAAACATAATCATATCTAAATCGGTCAACAGTTCGAGTTTTACTTGACTTGTTCTAGACATTTGAAATAACATGCATTGCCAAGCATACCCCGGCAAGGTGTACGCATGTGTAGGAGAAATGCCGTAGGTTTTAAAAGATGTCTTGCGAAATTTTTCAAAAATATCTGCTAGAAGCAAAATATCAGTTTTAAGATAAAGATCAGAATAATCTTGCATTGTCTTGCAACCTAAAGAGTTCCAGACTTTTTGCGCATGAGCATAATCCATATCGCTTATCAGGGAGTCATTCAATCTGTTATAGAATTGAATTTTTAAAGGCAATTTGGTTTCGCTTAATTTATCCCAACTACTCATGAAATCATATGGAAATACTCCTTTCCTACAGAGCAATGAAAACTGATCTTCAGAGAGCTCCGCAAATTCAGATTTAAGAATTGGATAATCTGATAAGTATGATGCTAACTTATCTAACCCAGAAGCCAAAAATCGAAAACTATCTATAAATCTTAACTGCACCAAATTTTCTGGAATATTTTTCGTAAATGAAATATATTTCTCTTTGTTCACAGGTAAAATATCGATTTTTCCTGGTACCTCTGCCAATGCCTTTAATACCAAATGACCATCATAGGAACTCATATTATGGAAAAGAACGGGTATTGTATGACTATCTTGAAAGTTAAGATTACATTTTTCATGAGCTGCCCCTCTTATTTTACCAGTGATATGACTGTGATCTCGAACTATAATGTCGTCAGACGAGAATGGTTTTTCGCAAATATGACACAGCTTGGAACTATATAAAATCTGATTTTGTTCAGCAGAAAGATTTTCCATGGGCAAATCACACAAAAAGACTGTCTCAACGTCTTCAGCAAAACTAACAAGTTCCTTAACAAACCATTGCATGCAGTCTTGTCCAGTGTACGACTTATAAAATGAGAGAGTATCATCATATGAACATTTAACATAAAACCCCACGCTATACGGAATGTGTTTTTGGTAGTTTAAAGTTGCTTTACTTCCAACATCTTCAATTGGATCCAGAAGACATTCAGTGTCCGCATAAATTATAAAGGGGGCTTCTTCCTTGAATTTGAAATCTTTGAATTCTACCCACTTTTGCTCCTCTGTTGGAATTTTAGGTACTGCACCAGTGTTTACCATCTCACAATCTTGAATATGTTTATTTAACTTCTCTTCAGAATAGAAAAAGTGAAGACAACGGTCGCAAATATACTTTTTTTGTTCATGACTACTGAGCTGTTTTGACATTAAGCGAGATAGGTTTTTTATCCACACAAAATGCTGCTTAGCAGAGAAAATGTCTGTGTCTATTTCATCATCATCTGTATCATAATACTTATCCTGTACCAATAAAAGATTTACATGTTTTTCTACTCTGGCTTTTGTTAAATAAGCTGGGATAACATTAAACTTATTTCGATATTTTTCCAGCCGATAAATATTTATTGATAAATAATTCTGGTGTTCAAATCTAGATACTTGTCGCAAAGTCATAGGAAATTGTATTCCCTTCAAATTCAGTACTGTCTTAGGATCTGGGTATGATGACGGCAAGTTATAATTGTACTTATTAGGATATAAAGCTGACGTCACAGCCCATGCAAAACACATATTATCATTATTTTGTACATTGATACAAGCTTGCTTGTTTTGAATGAAAGGAGGTAGCTTAATATAACTACCTACACGAAGAGGATTATACTTATTTATAGATACTGTCAAATTTACTAGCTTCTTTAAAGCCCAACCACTATCTTTTTCCTGAAACTCCTCCAATTTAGTTAACAACTGATCTTGCACATTTTCTAGAAACCATTCATCGAAGTTAGTATTTTGGTCAATAACAGCATTCTTTGAATTAAGATATTTATATTCACTTAGAGTTAGACTGTCTTTAGTAACTTGGAACTCTCCACATAGCACAGCGTTAACCTTAAAGGAATTATCAACTTTTAAACAATTTTGAATTCTTCTTTTAAGTAAGGCTGCACAGTCTTCTAGGAACGATTTAGCATCGGTGTTTTTCAGGTTTGTGATTATTCCAGTCCTGACTCTAGATTTAAATGCTGAGTGTAAGTCATCCCATTTAACACGATGTGTTGCTGTCTCCTTTCGTTCTGCATATCCAAACCCGGTTACTTCCAATGCTCTAATAATCGCCGTAAAGCTTTTTACCCGGGCTAATAACGTTAAAAGATGCTGCTTTTCTGCAATAGATGTAGAATTTTTAAGAGCCGTTGAAATTAATTTTGATGCTTTATAACATCGCTTAACTCCGATATTCACAGCTGTTTTATTATTCTTCAAATTGGCATCCAAAAAAAATTTATTTAAATCTTCAACAAGACCATCGGCAAAAGACATCTTGAATAATTTTTATATGTTAGACTCTAGACAGGTCTTTCCTCTGTAACAGTCAGAGCGATACTAAAATAATATAAATTGGTTGAAATGTTTTATAGACTGTAGCTAGTAGTATTCGGCAAAGTTCGTATAAGTTCGATTAATTAAACTCATGTAAAACGAAGTATCTGAAAAAAAAAGAGAGTCTATAATACCACTTTGAAAATTAAACTTATCTACTAGTTATGGTGGGCTATATCTTAATAAGACCGCAACCTCCATGCAGTCATCGTGCCTCATCAACCATCGTATTAAATCTATAAGTAAATATGGAAAATGCGAAATGCATGATTTACTTAAATTATTGGCCCAATTCTCAAAATTGAATTATTTACAATGGAAAAAAAAAGTTCGTAGACACCAGCAAAAAAAAAAATGTATAAAAGAGCAAGAGAAACAATATAATATATTTTAAATGACTAGCATGCACATTCTTTAAAACAGTACTACAACCAAGCCAAATAACTCTTTTATGTGCTGTATAAAAGAACAAAAAGGGTGTTCCTAAGACAGCGTAAGATTGCTTCACAGCTACGCAGCCTGCTTT
Source organism: Polydrusus tereticollis (assembly GCA_963920685.1). Lineage (NCBI taxonomy): Eukaryota > Metazoa > Arthropoda > Insecta > Coleoptera > Curculionidae > Polydrusus > Polydrusus tereticollis. Next base: position 145,138,896 of record OY987328.1, read on the forward strand.
GAACACAGGTGTTACAACGTAGCTCCATAATCTTACTATACTCTATGCGGGCGAGGATGTCAATAGGTTCTAATATATTCTTCAATACATCTTAATAGCATAATCGTTAAATATAAGTGGAAACTATATGCAGAAATGAGTTTCTTGTAATATTTTATCAACAATGCATAAGACACATAAGAAAGCATCTATTTATGGCTTAAATTTATTAGGGTTTGATACTAAAAGAGATTTTGATAATATGCCATTAGTTAAATACATTTTCCAGTGAGCCGTATAACAGAATAAAAAAGAGGTTCCTCAGACTGCGTAAGATTGCTTCACAGCTAGGCGGCCTGGCATATAACTTAACTCCACTATCTTACTATTCTCAAAAGTAGAGAGGACGTCAGTAGATTCTAAGTGCATTATAATTAAATATAAGGGGAAACTACATGAAAAGATGAGTTTCCCGTAACATTTTACTGATAATGCATCTCATAAGCTCATAAGAAAACATGCATTTAAGTATTGTAATTAAAAATGTACCAAGTTGTAATGTTTAAAGATAGTTTGATAATATGCCGTTGGCTAAATATATTTTTTAATGGCCCATGTAGCAGAAAAAAAAGAGATCACTAAGACGGCGTACAAGACAAACAACAAGTTTCAACCGCGAAGCCCTAAAGGTTAAATGGAAATATGCTCACCAAGTCAATAGGTTAATACGGCACCAGTCGTACTTCTTCGGGGGTTCGGAGAACTCGGATCGAGCAAAGCACCCCAACGGTCGACAATCTCGAAAGAAGTGAGAAGTTAACCGTCTAGCGGTCGAATCTATATCTTTTGGCGAGGGATGGGTATCGAGGTACGCCGTGTAGCACGTCGCGCTCGCGGGAGATAAATTAATATGTAACGCAATTGTTAATAAATAGGCAATTACGAGAATCGATTCAAACAAATTATCATTTATAATTAGTAGAATAGTATTTATGACGGCGGTTAGTGAAAGAACGGAAATTTTCTAATGAAAAATAATAAAAATAAAAAATTATTTCTCTGCGTAACTTGCTTTAAATAAAATACATAGGTTCAAGAAATAAAAAACTTAGTAACTTCGATACAAATCAATGGATTTAATATATCAAAAATTGTCCCGTTTTATATTCCATACATGCGAGACATGCTGCATACTTGACATATTCAGTATAATGTTAATAGAACTAAAAAAATTTTAAACCAGAGATATCTAAAAAGAAAACAGACTATCTTATCAAAAATAAACTCAAGAATACCAGTTTAACCATTCAACACATTATAAAAATTACCACATTTCTACACTAAAAAAGATTTCCTTAAACCATTAATGGCCAATGCCTCAACTTAATAGACATTAAATGTGTTACCATATAATGTTTAAATGAGTTTTGATAATATACCATTAGTTAAATGCATGTTTCAATAATCTACCTATGTATGTTACAGAGATCCTATATTTTTATTTACGGTCAATTCATCTTTATTCGCCAATCGTCTCAAACGAGCCTGCTTTTGAAAGTAATATAGCGTTAGTATTCAGAAAATATTAATGATATCGGAGCCTAAAACATCCTTGACACTAAAAAATCGTCGTGTTTCCTCACAAAACCCATCATCTTGCCTATTTAGCTTGCTTTCCTATTGTTTAGCAGGTTAAATAAAATTATTATTTCGCTCTTTTTGTCTGTACTGAATCGTTAGGGGAATACAATTCTAGTCCTATAAGAGAGACAGCTAAAATTAATGTAAGCAATCAGAAATCCTACACTATGAGCTACTTAGTTAAAATTTCATATTTCCTTGCTGGGTCAGGCAAAATTTGTGATGTGTCGGTCAAAATTTATAAAAATACAAAAAAAAAATGCTAGATGCATTTTTAGCGTGACTTTCTATCTAATACCATCTTATTTCAAGGTATAATTCGGTTGCCAAAATGAGAATAAAATAATTTTCTCATGGTTTATGTCATCCTAAAAAGTCAAATGGTTATATTCTGTCAGATACATTCAAATTTAAATATTTTCTCCAAGAAGAATTTTAAGATAGTATTATAGTAAATAAAAATTCTATGCCTCCAATATTTCTTGGAAACATATCGTGTTCTAGCGACATAACCCAAAAGTACCTCTATTCAGAAACGCATCGTACTTTTCTTGTCAAACTTGACTTTGTTGTAATGTAGTATGCAGGGCACTTTGAAAACAAAAATTAGATTAGAAACCGCCGCCTCTTAAGGCATACTTTTTTTAGGTCTTACATAGGGTACATTGGTATATACAGAACAAATGTCATCTTTAATTGTCTCATTGTCCCGTCCATTACATACATTATTATAATAATCTTAAAGCACCTGTTACCAGCATTATCTGTTTTTTATGGTTTTCATAAAACATAGCGATTACCGATAAAAATTATACGAAAACTTGATAAATAACTTTTTTTTTCAACTGAAATATACTGGTTTTCGGTGGAAAAATGTTACTTTTAACTAAAAATGAATATACGCGATACTCAGATGATCTTTTTTTTTATATTTTTGTAGGATAATTCACCACTATGTTGTAAGTACTTGAGAGAGGACATTCTTGAAAAATCCTCAAATTTCTCTGCAATTTTGTTCCTTCTAGAGTTAAATTCACAAATAAAACCCTGTATTCTTATCTTTCAGGTTGGTATATTAAAAAGGGATTATTAGTATGGCAATATTAATTAACGCTTGTTTTTTTTTGTCGTATGAAGAGTTGAAATTTCTTTTTTCCACTCCAATGTTTGCGATGCAGGGGGTCGGGTTTCATCATAATCTTTCAGGGTAGCTCAGGTTTGATTGCATGTACTAAGGTTAGTGCTCCTTGCAATCGGTTTCAGGTTTGACGCGCCCCCCTCAGGTTAGTTCAGGTTTCTCAAACACAATTTATTGTGAATAAGTTAGGTGACTGGAATTAAGATTTTGGGTGCTGTAGCACAATAAATTGTGTTTGAGAAACCTGAACTAACCTGAGGGGGGCGCGTCAAACCTGAAACCGATTGCAAGGAGCACTAACCTTAGTACATGCAATCAAACCTGAGCTACCCTGAAAGATTATGATGAAACCCGACCCCCTGCATCGCAAACATTGGAGTGGAAAAAAGAAATTTCAACTCTTCATACGACAAAAAAAAACAAGCGTTAATTAATATTGCCATACTAATAATCCCTTTTTAATATACCAACCTGAAAGATAAGAATACAGGGTTTTATTTGTGAATTTAACTCTAGAAGGAACAAAATTGCAGAGAAATTTGAGGATTTTTCAAGAATGTCCTCTCTCAAGTACTTACAACATAGTGGTGAATTATCCTACAAAAATATAAAAAAAAAGATCATCTGAGTATCGCGTATATTCATTTTTAGTTAAAAGTAACATTTTTCCACCGAAAACCAGTATATTTCAGTTGAAAAAAAAAGTTATTTATCAAGTTTTCGTATAATTTTTATCGGTAATCGCTATGTTTTATGAAAACCATAAAAAACAGATAATGCTGGTAACAGGTGCTTTAAGATTATTATAATAATGTATGTAATGGACGGGACAATGAGACAATTAAAGATGACATTTGTTCTGTATATACCAATGTACCCTATGTAAGACCTAAAAAAAGTATGCCTTAAGAGGCGGCGGTTTCTAATCTAATTTTTGTTTTCAAAGTGCCCTGCATACTACATTACAACAAAGTCAAGTTTGACAAGAAAAGTACGATGCGTTTCTGAATAGAGGTACTTTTGGGTTATGTCGCTAGAACACGATATGTTTCCAAGAAATATTGGAGGCATAGAATTTTTATTTACTATAATACTATCTTAAAATTCTTCTTGGAGAAAATATTTAAATTTGAATGTATCTGACAGAATATAACCATTTGACTTTTTAGGATGACATAAACCATGAGAAAATTATTTTATTCTCATTTTGGCAACCGAATTATACCTTGAAATAAGATGGTATTAGATAGAAAGTCACGCTAAAAATGCATCTAGCATTTTTTTTTTGTATTTTTATAAATTTTGACCGACACATCACAAATTTTGCCTGACCCAGCAAGGAAATATGAAATTTTAACTAAGTAGCTCATAGTGTAGGATTTCTGATTGCTTACATTAATTTTAGCTGTCTCTCTTATAGGACTAGAATTGTATTCCCCTAACGATTCAGTACAGACAAAAAGAGCGAAATAATAATTTTATTTAACCTGCTAAACAATAGGAAAGCAAGCTAAATAGGCAAGATGATGGGTTTTGTGAGGAAACACGACGATTTTTTAGTGTCAAGGATGTTTTAGGCTCCGATATCATTAATATTTTCTGAATACTAACGCTATATTACTTTCAAAAGCAGGCTCGTTTGAGACGATTGGCGAATAAAGATGAATTGACCGTAAATAAAAATATAGGATCTCTGTAACATACATAGGTAGATTATTGAAACATGCATTTAACTAATGGTATATTATCAAAACTCATTTAAACATTATATGGTAACACATTTAATGTCTATTAAGTTGAGGCATTGGCCATTAATGGTTTAAGGAAATCTTTTTTAGTGTAGAAATGTGGTAATTTTTATAATGTGTTGAATGGTTAAACTGGTATTCTTGAGTTTATTTTTGATAAGATAGTCTGTTTTCTTTTTAGATATCTCTGGTTTAAAATTTTTTTAGTTCTATTAACATTATACTGAATATGTCAAGTATGCAGCATGTCTCGCATGTATGGAATATAAAACGGGACAATTTTTGATATATTAAATCCATTGATTTGTATCGAAGTTACTAAGTTTTTTATTTCTTGAACCTATGTATTTTATTTAAAGCAAGTTACGCAGAGAAATAATTTTTTATTTTTATTATTTTTCATTAGAAAATTTCCGTTCTTTCACTAACCGCCGTCATAAATACTATTCTACTAATTATAAATGATAATTTGTTTGAATCGATTCTCGTAATTGCCTATTTATTAACAATTGCGTTACATATTAATTTATCTCCCGCGAGCGCGACGTGCTACACGGCGTACCTCGATACCCATCCCTCGCCAAAAGATATAGATTCGACCGCTAGACGGTTAACTTCTCACTTCTTTCGAGATTGTCGACCGTTGGGGTGCTTTGCTCGATCCGAGTTCTCCGAACCCCCGAAGAAGTACGACTGGTGCCGTATTAACCTATTGACTTGGTGAGCATATTTCCATTTAACCTTTAGGGCTTCGCGGTTGAAACTTGTTGTTTGTCTTGTACGCCGTCTTAGTGATCTCTTTTTTTTCTGCTACATGGGCCATTAAAAAATATATTTAGCCAACGGCATATTATCAAACTATCTTTAAACATTACAACTTGGTACATTTTTAATTACAATACTTAAATGCATGTTTTCTTATGAGCTTATGAGATGCATTATCAGTAAAATGTTACGGGAAACTCATCTTTTCATGTAGTTTCCCCTTATATTTAATTATAATGCACTTAGAATCTACTGACGTCCTCTCTACTTTTGAGAATAGTAAGATAGTGGAGTTAAGTTATATGCCAGGCCGCCTAGCTGTGAAGCAATCTTACGCAGTCTGAGGAACCTCTTTTTTATTCTGTTATACGGCTCACTGGAAAATGTATTTAACTAATGGCATATTATCAAAATCTCTTTTAGTATCAAACCCTAATAAATTTAAGCCATAAATAGATGCTTTCTTATGTGTCTTATGCATTGTTGATAAAATATTACAAGAAACTCATTTCTGCATATAGTTTCCACTTATATTTAACGATTATGCTATTAAGATGTATTGAAGAATATATTAGAACCTATTGACATCCTCGCCCGCATAGAGTATAGTAAGATTATGGAGCTACGTTGTAACACCTGTGTTCAAAGCAGGCTGCGTAGCTGTGAAGCAATCTTACGCTGTCTTAGGAACACCCTTTTTGTTCTTTTATACAGCACATAAAAGAGTTATTTGGCTTGGTTGTAGTACTGTTTTAAAGAATGTGCATGCTAGTCATTTAAAATATATTATATTGTTTCTCTTGCTCTTTTATACATTTTTTTTTTTGCTGGTGTCTACGAACTTTTTTTTTCCATTGTAAATAATTCAATTTTGAGAATTGGGCCAATAATTTAAGTAAATCATGCATTTCGCATTTTCCATATTTACTTATAGATTTAATACGATGGTTGATGAGGCACGATGACTGCATGGAGGTTGCGGTCTTATTAAGATATAGCCCACCATAACTAGTAGATAAGTTTAATTTTCAAAGTGGTATTATAGACTCTCTTTTTTTTTTCAGATACTTCGTTTTACATGAGTTTAATTAATCGAACTTATACGAACTTTGCCGAATACTACTAGCTACAGTCTATAAAACATTTCAACCAATTTATATTATTTTAGTATCGCTCTGACTGTTACAGAGGAAAGACCTGTCTAGAGTCTAACATATAAAAATTATTCAAGATGTCTTTTGCCGATGGTCTTGTTGAAGATTTAAATAAATTTTTTTTGGATGCCAATTTGAAGAATAATAAAACAGCTGTGAATATCGGAGTTAAGCGATGTTATAAAGCATCAAAATTAATTTCAACGGCTCTTAAAAATTCTACATCTATTGCAGAAAAGCAGCATCTTTTAACGTTATTAGCCCGGGTAAAAAGCTTTACGGCGATTATTAGAGCATTGGAAGTAACCGGGTTTGGATATGCAGAACGAAAGGAGACAGCAACACATCGTGTTAAATGGGATGACTTACACTCAGCATTTAAATCTAGAGTCAGGACTGGAATAATCACAAACCTGAAAAACACCGATGCTAAATCGTTCCTAGAAGACTGTGCAGCCTTACTTAAAAGAAGAATTCAAAATTGTTTAAAAGTTGATAATTCCTTTAAGGTTAACGCTGTGCTATGTGGAGAGTTCCAAGTTACTAAAGACAGTCTAACTCTAAGTGAATATAAATATCTTAATTCAAAGAATGCTGTTATTGACCAAAATACTAACTTCGATGAATGGTTTCTAGAAAATGTGCAAGATCAGTTGTTAACTAAATTGGAGGAGTTTCAGGAAAAAGATAGTGGTTGGGCTTTAAAGAAGCTAGTAAATTTGACAGTATCTATAAATAAGTATAATCCTCTTCGTGTAGGTAGTTATATTAAGCTACCTCCTTTCATTCAAAACAAGCAAGCTTGTATCAATGTACAAAATAATGATAATATGTGTTTTGCATGGGCTGTGACGTCAGCTTTATATCCTAATAAGTACAATTATAACTTGCCGTCATCATACCCAGATCCTAAGACAGTACTGAATTTGAAGGGAATACAATTTCCTATGACTTTGCGACAAGTATCTAGATTTGAACACCAGAATTATTTATCAATAAATATTTATCGGCTGGAAAAATATCGAAATAAGTTTAATGTTATCCCAGCTTATTTAACAAAAGCCAGAGTAGAAAAACATGTAAATCTTTTATTGGTACAGGATAAGTATTATGATACAGATGATGATGAAATAGACACAGACATTTTCTCTGCTAAGCAGCATTTTGTGTGGATAAAAAACCTATCTCGCTTAATGTCAAAACAGCTCAGTAGTCATGAACAAAAAAAGTATATTTGCGACCGTTGTCTTCACTTTTTCTATTCTGAAGAGAAGTTAAATAAACATATTCAAGATTGTGAGATGGTAAACACTGGTGCAGTACCTAAAATTCCAACAGAGGAGCAAAAGTGGGTAGAATTCAAAGATTTCAAATTCAAGGAAGAAGCCCCCTTTATAATTTATGCGGACACTGAATGTCTTCTGGATCCAATTGAAGATGTTGGAAGTAAAGCAACTTTAAACTACCAAAAACACATTCCGTATAGCGTGGGGTTTTATGTTAAATGTTCATATGATGATACTCTCTCATTTTATAAGTCGTACACTGGACAAGACTGCATGCAATGGTTTGTTAAGGAACTTGTTAGTTTTGCTGAAGACGTTGAGACAGTCTTTTTGTGTGATTTGCCCATGGAAAATCTTTCTGCTGAACAAAATCAGATTTTATATAGTTCCAAGCTGTGTCATATTTGCGAAAAACCATTCTCGTCTGACGACATTATAGTTCGAGATCACAGTCATATCACTGGTAAAATAAGAGGGGCAGCTCATGAAAAATGTAATCTTAACTTTCAAGATAGTCATACAATACCCGTTCTTTTCCATAATATGAGTTCCTATGATGGTCATTTGGTATTAAAGGCACTGGCAGAGGTACCAGGAAAAATCGATATTTTACCTGTGAACAAAGAGAAATATATTTCATTTACGAAAAATATTCCAGAAAATTTGGTGCAGTTAAGATTTATAGATAGTTTTCGATTTTTGGCTTCTGGGTTAGATAAGTTAGCATCATACTTATCAGATTATCCAATTCTTAAATCTGAATTTGCGGAGCTCTCTGAAGATCAGTTTTCATTGCTCTGTAGGAAAGGAGTATTTCCATATGATTTCATGAGTAGTTGGGATAAATTAAGCGAAACCAAATTGCCTTTAAAAATTCAATTCTATAACAGATTGAATGACTCCCTGATAAGCGATATGGATTATGCTCATGCGCAAAAAGTCTGGAACTCTTTAGGTTGCAAGACAATGCAAGATTATTCTGATCTTTATCTTAAAACTGATATTTTGCTTCTAGCAGATATTTTTGAAAAATTTCGCAAGACATCTTTTAAAACCTACGGCATTTCTCCTACACATGCGTACACCTTGCCGGGGTATGCTTGGCAATGCATGTTATTTCAAATGTCTAGAACAAGTCAAGTAAAACTCGAACTGTTGACCGATTTAGATATGATTATGTTTGTTGAAAAAGGTATAAGAGGGGGATTAAGTCAGTGTTCTAAGCGATATGCTGAAGCCAATAATAAGTACATGCCTTCATACGACGCTAATAAAGAGGAGTCATATTTGATGTATTTTGACATAAATAACCAATATGGTTGGGCAATGTCTCAATATCTGCCATATGGATGCTTTAAATGGCTTTCTAGTGAAGAAATTAACAGTCTTAATGCAGTCAATGTCTCTGAAGAAGCTGACACAGGATATATCTTAGAAGTTGATTTAAAAATTCCCTTCGAACTACATAATAAATTTTCAGACCTTCCACTTTGTCCAGAACATCAAAAACCTGAGGGTGCTAATAATATAAAACTTCTGGCTACCCTGCATGACAAGGATAAATATGTCATTCACTATAGGAACTTAAAGCAGGCATTAGCATTAGGGGTGCAATTAAAAAAAATACATAGGGTGCTGTCATTTAGTCAATATCCATGGTTAAAGCCATATATTGATTTGAATACTAGTCTAAGACAGGCAGCTAAAAATGAATTTGAGAAAAATTTATTTAAGCTTATGAACAATGCTGTATTTGGAAAGACTATGGAGAATGTTCGGAATTATTCCTCAGTGAAATTAGTTATGAATTGGGAAGGACGCTATGGAGCCGAAGCTTTAATATCAAAGCCTGAATTTAAAACATGTACTATAATAAATGAAAATTTTGTAATTATCGAACTTGCAAAGTCAAAAATTTATTTCAACAAACCTATCTATGTAGGAATGTCTATTCTAGATATAGCCAAAACTACCATTTACGATTTTCATTATAATTACATGCTGCAAAATTTCTCTAATTGCAATGTCCTTTATACCGATACCGATTCGCTAATATATGAAATTAGAAATATAGATATTTATGAAGTCATTAGAAGAGACTGTCAACAATATTTTGATACATCTGATTACCTTGTGGACAACATATATGGAATTCCAAATGTTAATAAAAAAGTTCTTGGAATGATGAAAGATGAGAACAATGGGCGAATTATGACTCATTTCATAGGGCTTAGATCTAAAATGTATGCTACAAAAGTGCATTTTACCTTTGACGAAATAGAACAAGAAAGATTGAAACTGGCGGTGACTGGTAAACAACGACAAGAAATTGAATGTTATCTTTCGAAAAAGGGGTTAACAAAAAAAATTAAAGGTATTAAGAAGTCGGTAATTGAAAATCAAATATCATTTGAAGATTATGTTAAGTGTCTGCAAACATTTACGGATAAACAGATTTCACAGAATTTAATAAGATCCAAAAATCATGATATATATAGTGTAAAACAAAGTAAGATAGGTTTAAGCCCTCATGATGATAAGAGACGAATTTCAAAATCCTCTGCTGACACGATTCCTTGGGGACATTGTTCGATAATGGAAGGCTAGTCAAAAATATATTTTACCTAACAATCAATCTAACTTTTCCAGGAGTGTATACTCCTAAACATGTTTATCTACAAGAATATAGACAAATACATATTTAAAATTAAAACAGATCACAAATAATTTATAAATTCCCAAATTAATGTTATAAGTTTGAAAATGATTAATAAATTACCACATGAAATTAAAAAATGCCATTATGGGTAAAAATAAAATTACTTGTTGTTTCACTATTTATTCAGTTACTGGCACGCGTGTTTCGACTCTTTCGGATCATTTTCAAAGAAGTTATTAATTATTATTATTTTTACCCATAATGGATAATATACGGTTTCACCATGAATGTAACCCAACGCAAGTTAATTACATTAAAAAATGTCTATTATTATTATTCTGTTTAAGAGCCAGCTCAAATCATTTTTTATCTTATTTCTGGTGACTTTCGATTGTTAATTGGCTTCTAAATGTTAAAATAATTATGCGAATATGTAGATATCTATAACTGTTTGAAAGGATTTGTATTTGTGCTAAGTACCTACGTGAAACTATTTAAACCTTGTTATCACTTAGTTTTAAGTTTAGGTTGTAAGTATTACACTATTGACCATTCCTATACAATTTGTAATTATTGTCATAGGTATATATTACAGAACAGATGGGGATATTATGTTGATATGCAAATATAATTTGAAAAAAAAAGGAATAATAAGTATATTGTGTATTTTATATCTGTAAAAATGTCCAAAGAAATTATTTGTGTAGTAGGTAGTGTCAATAAATATATATTATTTAAACATTGTTAGTTGTTTTATTTAAAAATAATTCTCGTAACGACGAGTGTCGTATGTGCAAAATGAGAATTCTGGGAAAATGGGGTAGGTTAACACATTTTTTTTTTGTTTTAGTTACCTTTTGCATTATGCTATTCTTTTCAGATACAATTTATTTTTGGGGGTATTTTTTGATATAAATTTATTGGTAGGTAATAGTTTCAGAATGCGAACAAAATATTTTGTTGTTATAAAATACACTTACGGCGTTTTAAATTATTATACCTAGTTCACCCTGCTAAAAATCAAACAGAAAAATCCTTACTGTTGAGACAAGTACTTACTATATGGTATTTTTATATCCGAACTAATTTGCATTGTATAATAAAGGTAAAATAATTAAATATGCACAGTAAATCTGGCTCATGGATGCATTTTAATTATTTTGGTGCAAAATCAATAAAAAAAAAAATGTGTACTTGCGTAGGTATCTACTGCTAGATAATGTGGCAGCATTCAAATGCCAAAAACCTACCTACATAAGGAAAAAACACTTAAGACTTTCTAAGTTAGGTACCTAAGTATATGCATAGAGGAGGATAGGTAGGTAATACATTTTACCCATAAAGCAATTGAGGAAATTTAGAATATAATTTTCGTAACTGTTAGATACAGTAATATTTATTACCTTTTGTCTGTTATATCTGATTTTATAACTTACAAAATGCAAAATATTAACTTAAGATTTGAAAAAGGTTTAAATGCCTATAGGGTGAAAATACTGCTTTCTTAAAAGCGAAAAACGGATTTCGCACCGCCAAAATTACCATAAAACTGTAGGTACGTATATCTATAGGTACCTACCCACCTACTTGGTAGGTAACTAAAAATTGATCAAATTGCATTACGGCACTTCTTTCTACGACGCAGTATAATATAACCGTGGTGTGATGTTAATCTTATTTGCACGTTTTCTTGAAAAACTAATAAATTTTATATCTGCTGTTTCTTATATTTTATTGTGTTGCATCTAACAACAGCACAGTTTGACGATATTTATTGTTCATATTATATACAATTTTATTGTAAATAAAAAAATATAAATTGTTTAAATCAGCCTAAACTGTTACGTTTTACTTCGATTAACAAGCTGAAACGCGTTTGTAAAGATAATCAAGAAATACTCGTGGGTAACATCTGCGCCCCTGCGCGACCGATACGGAAACGCGTCTGCATTGTAAGCATATCATCCACCACGAATAACATTTACCGCAAGACAACGTAGCTCAATGGTTAGAGCGTAGCCTGCATGTGCCGATGGACGCGGGTTCTATCCCCGAAGAAACCAGCTTTTTTTCTGCATTGATCGTCAACTCTCAGAAGACAGTGGCATATTATGGGTAGTTAGTTTGGAAGAGGTTGTATGAGTTAATAATTTTGGCGTCGCGACGCCCTCCGAGGGGGCCCAAATGTTTAGTACGCCCCTGACCCGGCGTCGGTTCGCTTGAAAAACAGAATGGACCTTAAATTTCCTTATGGAGATTTACATGTAAAAAAGCTCAACTCTAATCCCGGAACGCCTTAGATTATTCTACTGTGATTTGATGCAATCTCTTCGATTTAGTTGCCGTAACTCAGAGGTCTGAGCTGTCCCCTATTAGCAACACGCGTTGGTCTGGGATAACCCATATTTGAGTTATGTCAACTCGATATTTCGCTCAGTGTACGAACGCGGCTGGTTTTTCTCTCCGGACACGTGTTTCGGCTACCTTATAGCCATCATGAGCGGAGCTGTATTAAACCAGAAAGAAGTAATAGCCCTCATAGTAAAAACGGAAGAACTGTCTTTAAACTATGGATTCCAAGTGTAATGGAATGCAGTACGCAAAGATTACTGGCCATTTTGACTGCGAAATTACCGGTTCTGACGGTATCAGTTATTATGTCGCGCCCTCTGTGTTTGTAGACCACAAGTTTGAAATCCATGTTTTAATGCATACGTTCTAGCGTTGATCTCGTTCATTCTCGAAAATGTTACACATTAGGTGTCAACCAGTGAAGGCATATATTCATGTACGCTACTATTCACCAGTTTGTCCAATCGTGTATGGCCAATTCTTTCGAAATAACGAAAATCTCATATCAAATAAATGATAAATTTAGTCGGTCACGGTCACCGAATCGCTAACAAATAGAAAAAATATAAAGGCACAACATCTAACACGTGTCCGGAGAGAAAAACCAGCCGCGTTCGTATGGATTACTGACTATTTTATATCATTTTATGACTAATTCTCCAGATGTTGTGCCTTTATATTTTTTCTTTCAGTATAAATTTATTTGCAATCAAAATATGTGTTAGTTTAGAATTTAATTTAGGGTTAAAACGCGGAATCTAGCAACACCGTATAAAACGCCAAATTTGTATCACCGCTCGAATCCAAAAATTGACTTAATAATATGATAAAAAAAATCAAGTTTCATTTTTAACAAAATACTAATAAAATGCAGAAAATGCCTACACAAAAACTTTATGAAGTCTAAAACATTTTCATATTTAAATTTATTTTTTAATTAGGTGCATACATAATTATATGCACCTTTTCCTCTATATTATCTATAATTAAATAGTTCCTATACCTATATCAAGTTATGTAAAAATAGAATTTAAGACCGCAATCACTCTGTATAGATATTATATTATTTATATTATATATTATTATCAATAAGTATTAAAAAAAAATCGAATATATTCCACAATGCATATCCTGTAAATATACCCGCGGCATATTCCAGGCATATCTACAATGGCATACATATGGAATATTCTTATGAGATAAGATACATTTGAGATATTCAGTGCATATTCCAGGAATATTGCAAGATATTATGGCCTATTGGCAGATAGGGGAATATTCCAGGAATATAGGGTGCCGTCTGGGTTACAATCAAAACTAATCACTATATTTGTTTAATACATTTGCTGGGTGCCTTTTTTTAGGCAATGCTATTTGTTTCACTCCGACGGAGAGATAACCACGTGCGTTTGTTGACATACGACTTTGACTTTTCGTAGCCCAAAGTGTAGTGTCTTTAGAAGAAGGAAAACTATATCATCTGACAGCAAGGTGACGCCCCCGCTGTCACGACGATTAACCAACAATGCATTCTGATAGTCCACACAACCGCCATGTTTTCTCCCAACCAATCAGACGGCAATAAACAAACTGTTCCATGCCGTGTCCTACGTCAAAAACACCGTCAAAGGGTTTTCGGATATACTTTTAACATCTAAACGTGGAACATTGCTTTTTCCTGGAATAACGGTCGACTTATTATGGAGATATTATATGTATTTTAAAAGATGATATTTGCAAGTTTTATATTTATTCCGGCGATAACACTATTCGTTCCGCAACCATTGATACATTTTGAAATAATATTGAAATCAGATATTTAACAGTAGTATTGATTCTAAAAACATTTGTTGCAATTAATTATATTACTTTTTAATACATTTGGGTGACCGTTTCCCCAACAATTTTTATGAAATGGAAAGAAAATGGCACCATTTATGAATTTTAAAATGTGTATTTTACCTATAGCAGAAGGGATCCAAATGACATATGTTATTTTTCCCCAACAATTCTATTAAATGCACTTCTGCATCTTGATATTTCATATAATATTTTTGTGCAGAACAACTTAAGGTAAGCAGACACTTAGGTTACATATTTATTAAAAGATCATACTTACGATTATGAATCAACTACAAAATGGCAAGTTTGAAAATTTTTATAGCTTAAAATACAATTTGCAAAAACACATTTCGCTTATTATTTCAAAACAAAAACAATGCAGTTGGATCACTTACCTATGTTTCTGTTAGAATTGAGACGGCGACAACTTCGAGAAATCTGTTCTTTTAAAAATTAAGATCCAAAATACTGCAGAATTAATAAAAGCTGGCACACGTGTTCACACTCAGCTGCATTTTTCTTTCTCGCCCGCAAATATTGACTACGGCTGCCAGGTTCTAAATAGAGACTTAGAAATAATACATAATATTTCCATGGAACACTGTTTATCGTTAAATCCCAGTAAGTGTAACGCTATGCTATTTGGAAGACCTATTGACAGGGCTCGTTATGCTGACCGGGTTGAGATTTCTATAAATAACGTTCCTGTGCCCTTTTTGACTGTAGCTAGGAATTTGGGAGTTTGGGTGGACTCCTCATTGAGATTTACAAAGAATATTTCAGAATGTATTAGGAGGTCTATTTGTAAACTCAAATTGTTATAAAGTTCCAGAAAAATACTAAATATGAAACTTAAAAAAAATTATGTGAATCCCTTGTTTTATCTAACTTCAACTATTGTACCACAGTTTATAGCCCATGTCTGACGCCCTAGACTCTCAAAGAACACAATAAATTCAAAACTACTGCTTAAGATTCATATATGGCATTCGGAAATATCAACACATTTCCCATAAATTAAAAGATGCGGGATGGCTCTCAATGAAAAAAACAAGACGTATCCATTGTGCAACTTTCTATCATAAAGTTATTCTTTCAAAAACACCATCATATCTTCACAGAAGGTTAATGTTTAGATCTGACGTACACACTTTGAATTTGCGATTTCGAGGTCTCCTGACACCTCCTCTTCATAGAACAACATTTTTTGAAAGGTCATTCACACATAACGTTCCGGCAATGGATAATGAAATCCCGAATAGTATGAAAAGCTTGTTCCCATTTGTATTTAAGTGGAAGCTTAAAGGTGTATTACCTAAAGAATAGTTAATAAACTTTTCTTTCTCTTTTAATTCTTGTATATACTATTATTATATACTTTTTGCTGTTTTTCTTTATTATGTCATATAAATACTTACTACATTTATTTCCGTACCGATTGTATATTTTGTTAGTCTTTATTTATGTTTTTCTTTTTTTTTACTATATTTTTTCTTATTTTATGCATTTAAATAGGTAGAAGTGCTGTCTAGGTTTTTTTTCTCAGGTTAAGTGTAAGACCAACCTTTCTTTAATACAGTACCTACCTAACTATAAGTAACAGTTAATTTCAATCATATTGTGTATATTGTAACTTGTGCTGTTTTTGAATAAATACTATTATTATTATTATTATGCAGGTGTCCTCATGTCTTAAATTTGCAATATTTTTGCAAAAAAAATAAACTATAAAATGATGACAGATATGACAAAAAAGTTGGGAATTAAAAAGAGTGAGAAAAGAATGGGAATTCAAAATATGATATCAGTATTTTTACAGTGTATCCCAAAAAGAAGTTCAGAAGAGTGAAAGTGTTGGTAGCGCAAAAAATGTAACATTCTGAATACCGCCTCTGACAATTTAGACACTTTATTATAGGGATTCGAAAAATTAATAAGTGTGCCAAATTTGAAATAATTATCTCGGAAAATGTGGGAGAATAACGAAAAAAACTAAAAAAGACTGAAGTGTTGATACCCTGTATATCAAAAATGAAGCCTTTTTGACGTCATGTTTTTAAGTATTTTTATTTTCTATTTTGACGAGCACTGTCTCTTCCTTAAATATCTATGTGACATTCCTTAACACACTGCATAGACATTGTTGTTTCAAAAATGCTACCAATCAAATTTATGTAAATTTTCTTTAATTAAAAAAAAAAATAGCTCTTAAACGTTTAAAGAATAGCACAAGCAGTATTAATATACTTCATAATTTGGCAAATTCTACCCTTAATCAAGTGTATATAGTATAGTTAAACAATTTTTATTATTGATATTGTTTTATCAATTAGGGAATACTTAATAAATTTGAAGCCAGATTTATTTTTCTGGACAAACAAGCTATAAAATTTAAATAACTGTCTATACGTATGTAAATACCTAGTTTAGTATATACAGTGTTATATGGCTGTTTATTTCATGAGATTTCCGAAGAACTACGATATATCAGGATTCTAATTAATTTAGACATTTGTTCTACTAAGGATTCCTAACCAACGCAAATTCAGGTTAGTCAGAATAAAAATCAATAAACATAATCATAGTAGTTTTAAAAATTGTTTAGCTATCTTTGATTAAGGTATGATATTTATTTATACTGTTTTGTATATTGACGAAAAAAACATTTTTCTATAGGTACATAGAATCATTTATAAATCAAAGCCATCATACTTGTATATTTTTAATCAATATTTTGTTCACTTATAATACCAACCATTTTTTACAGCTTACATAGATTTTTTTATCACTAGACTTTTTACCAGTAGCCTGTTGACTAGCATCTTTTATTTCTTCTTCTTATTTTCTTTTGTTACCTTGCCCAATTAGTGCAAAAAGAGGAAGAGAGAAAGACTGCGATTGCTCTGCCGGCCTCAGCCTATATCAGGACCTGTATGCACTTGCGCCTTGTTGAAGAATAGCGCCAACGTGGACATGGGAGGTGGTGGATACGTCACCGATATCGATTCTGACTAAAATTCGACGAAAAAACACTTTACACAGCTTTATCTTCATCTTTCCTCTTCTTCTTTCTAACGTACCTGGTGCCGGCCAAATCTTCTTATGGGCTAGCGAACCCGCGAGCAATCTGCTAAATTGAATGGTACATAACATTTTTTACACCTTTTTTACAAGCGCTCTGTGTGATGTTTTATTGACACCGGCTTTATACAAAGTTTACCACGTAATAAATGTTTCTTTGTATAACGATATAGTTTGGGTATATCACTGGCGCAGCCAGGCGGGGCTAGGGGCGCTATACCCAGTACCCACCCTCAAGCATAGCGTGTCACATTTTTTAGAGTACCAAATTTGCTTTATTTTATTTTCCCTCGGATTTTCTGGCTGCGCCACTGGGTTATACGATTTTTGTCGGAACATTTAATTTTGTAAGCCTTAATACGAGAATAGTAAAGCTATAAGAAATTTATACGGTTTGTGTGTAGGTGCCCTTTTAAGACCGGTTACAATTTTTCGTGTGATCATCATTAATACGAAGAAAGCATGGTCCTGTAGGTAGCGCCCGCAAAGAAGTATGCACAATCTCTAGATTCACAGTTAGTTCATACATTCTTCAGCTTAAAAACAGTTCCAGGCGTGAGTTGTCAACTAATTGACTTCACAGGTAATCTGTGATTAACTTTTGACATATTGTGTCATTGCTCTTTCATGACGCTTTCAGAGGTGCCGGTGTATGAACTTTACTTTATGAATAACTGTGTTTTAGACTTCAACTGGTAAACATCTACAGTCGTCTTCAGGTGAATATTGAACAAGCTACTAAGCTACAAGAGTATTTATACTACCTAGAAGGTAGCAGGGCACGACCGAGATGAATTAAGTGGTGTGTTACTGTATGGGCTGAATCCAAGCTTACATTTACTTAACAAGGGTTTTCAAATATTTCTTATGTCTAAAGAGGGTTTACTGAAGCAGTCAGGATTCTGGGATATGGCAGCCGCTTCTTTGAATCTCTCTCTTTAGCATCTGTTTGTTTCTCCCTTCAGTGTGTGGTTTCCATTTCCTTCGATCTTTGTTTCAAGGGGTTGTAGGGTTTCACCAACATAAGATTGTCCGCATTGTATTTTATATATATTTCCAGCCCAACCCAACTGACCTAACCCAAACCAACCCAACCCAACTGTATTCTATATACACAATTCTTTATGTCCTCTTGACTTGTAAGCTTTGATATCATCAGATGGCTTCTTAAGGAATCTTTGGAGCTAAATATTGTTCGAACGTTGTTGTATTGTTGTCCTAATCTTCGAATTTTTTCGGAGATTTCTTTGACATAGTTGATACAGTTTCGATGTCGTCCTTTTGTTTATTTATGTCATTCTGACGCTTCTTGAT
This sequence comes from Polydrusus tereticollis, assembly GCA_963920685.1. Lineage (NCBI taxonomy): Eukaryota > Metazoa > Arthropoda > Insecta > Coleoptera > Curculionidae > Polydrusus > Polydrusus tereticollis. The sequence continues at coordinate 145,157,855 of OY987328.1, forward strand.
CGCCTCGTCCACTGGTCTCGTAGGATAGCCATTTGTGTTAAGATCTGTTTCGACATTGTTGTGTTGTGAAAGAGCTTCCTGGGAGTTACAGAGAGTGAATGCCCTGTCGACAAGTGTTTCTACTATTCCATGCTTGGTGTTATTGTAATGATTCGAGGCATAATTAAGGTATTAGCCTGTGTGGGTTTGCTTCCTGTATACCGATGTATATTTGTATAATACGAACACGCTTATATGGTTTACCAAAAATACACAAGCAAAACATTCCTCTACGACCCATTACAAGCTCCAGAAATTCTCCAACATACGAACTGTCCAGATTTCTGCTTCCAATATTACAACCACTACATGTGATGTGTCCTAACTCATCATTTGCGAAAAACTCGCAACAATTCGTTGAGACTATAAGTGGAAAGAAAATACAACCAAATGATCGATTTATCAGCTTCAAGTCTCTACACACTTCAGGTCATCCGAAGGAAACTTGGGGAGGACCAAACCCTTGATGAACGAACACCGCTACCGATCAACGCCATTATATGCCTTAAATTATTCAAATAGCACCAAACATGGAATAGTAAAAGCACTTGTCGACAGAGCATTCACTCTCTGCAACTCCCAGAAAGCTCTGTCACAAGAACTCATCAACCTCAAAAAGGACCTTAACACAAATGGCTATCCCACGAGAATAGGCCATCAGGAAGCGTCAGGATCACACGAATAGACAGAAGGATGGCGTCAAAGCTGGACTCACCATAAATGTGCCATATATCAAAGGAATCTCCGAAACAATTCGAAGAATAGGACAACGATACAAAATTCAAACGGTATTCGGCTCCAAAGATTCCTTAAGAAGCCATCTGACGAAGACAAAGCCCACAAGTCCAAGGGACATGAAGAATTGTGTGTATCGAATACCTTGGGAGTGCGGACAATCCTATGTTGATAAAACCCTAAGACTCCTTAAAACAAGGATCCAGGAACATCGAGCCACACATTGGGGCGAAACAGGAGAGTCAAAGAAGCGGCTGTCATATCAACACTTGTTAAGTTATGTAAGCTTATATTAAGACCATACAGTAACACATGATTAAACCGCTCTCGGTAGTGTTCTACTATCTCCTAGGTAGTATAAATACTCTTGTGGCTTTAAAGCTTCTTCAATATTTACCTGAATACGACTGAAAATGTTTAGCAGTTGAAACGTTGTAAGAAAAAATAAATAATGACAATGGAAGTCCAAAAGACGTCTATACATCATTGTCTCTAACCTTCGAATAAGAACTTTACTTTAATGTCTTAGCAAAGTGACAAAGTAATGACAACCCTTGTCACGTATATTAAAAGAAGGTTGTAGGTATACTATTTTTCATTTTAACATGATCCTAAAATACCTTAAGGTCGCCTACATATAAAAAATCCTTTTTATAAATTTAGTTCTGGGTAGTTCAGGTTAAAACTTATAGATTTAGTTCCCTGTCTAGCAAAATATTTTAATTAACATATAACTGCTTTTATTAGCAAGATCTAAATAAACCGCAGAACATTAACAATGAAATTAGACGCTGTATTATAGGTAACAATAAAATTTTATTGACTATTTCCTTGACTAATCACTAAATTGCCTTAACTTCGAAATAGTTAAAACATAATAGTTTTGGCGCAACAAAACTGTTATAATATGTACATCGTAAAGAAGAACGTCAATTTTATTATATTGTCAATTATTTGGTTATTCCTCTGAACAAAGTATCAATGAGGATATATAAAATAAAATAAAAAAATAAATAGGTACCTATCTTACTTATTTCTATTAGAAGTCATGGTCACACATGCACACACTGCCGTTGGGTTTTCGGTCTCGTACTAAAAACTGCTTCAAAATTAATTTTTAAAAATTGTACGCCCCCATTTTTCCTTAAGGCGGGGCTTCACCAAACTGGCCTAGCCCGGCGGCACGTGCCAGCGGCATAGGCCGCCGGCTTTAGCCTAAAATAAAATAGACAAAAACGTTCATCAGGGCCGTCGGCTTGTTTTCGCTAGCGGCAAAATGTCGGTAAAGATCAAAAGGAATTCTCGCGGCCTACGGCCATTGTTTCACTTCTGGTTAAAATACGGGCACTCCAGTGTGCATTTTGGAGTTACATACCGAGTTTACGTCGTGTGCGTTTCGTGTGAATTTTAAATAGTATGATGGATAGCCAAGGACTAGATGAGCACTCACAAGAGGATACTCACTATATGCGCTTCTCCTTAAACTGGGACGTACCCAAAACCTGCGTTTTTTCAGTTTCCTTTTTCGAATAATCTGCAGGGCCAGGTACCCTAAAAGAAAATTTTCGTCATCCATACCTCTCCACGAACAAAGACTTACAGACCAAAAATTAAAAAGCCGAATGTCATTTTGCCCATTTTGGTGTGGTCGAATTTAATTTCGCGGCAAGGCCACTGATGGCCACTGCAAGCCGCTGAACATTTTGCCAGCGGCAGAGCCGCCAGTGCCGCCGGGCTAGGCCAGTTTGGTGAAGCCCCGCCTTTACACGCAATGCATCGACCGATGACGTCACTAAAGTCGGAGGTTTGTTCGAATGAATACTCGCTGTTACCATGCGTGTAAAACAGTTAAATAAATATCTGTAGGATTCACATAGTATACAATTTTTCCATGCAAGTATTTAGTTTTCCGGGACTCTTAAACTTTGTACAACTCTCAAAGTTATCTGCCTGTTTGATAGATGACCATTCTGGAACGTTGACAGCTTGAAAGTCGTACAAACCTCCGACGTTAGTGACGTCAGCGACGGGCAAGGAAAAATGAGAGCGTGGTGAGATAGTGTATTCAACTTTAAAAATGTATTGTAAAGCAGTTTTAAGTAAAGAAAATATAAAGGCATTATTTAAGTTAGACAGAGCTTTTTCCAATAGAGCTATCTGCCTGTTTGATAGATGACCATTCTGGAACGTTGACAGCTTGAAAGTCGTACAAACCTCCGACGTTAGTGACGTCAGCGACGGGCAAGGAAAAATGAGAGCGTGGTGAGATAGTGTATTCAAATATAAAGGCATTATTTAAGTTAGACAGAGCTTTTTCCAATAGAGCTATTTATTGACTCAATGAAACAAAACAATAAAAAATGATTTTTGAATGCCTCGTAATTTTAGAGCCATAACTCCAACACAGATTTTAAAATGCCTATTTATCGACTAAATTTATAATGATTGGTTTGTTTTCTTATTCATTAGATAATTTAATCACCTAATAACCCATATATCATTGGAATTACCTTTTAGAGGACCACTATTATTGAAGTAATGGACAGAGTATTATATTTAGAATGAAAAAGCTTACTTCCTTTCTGACCCTGTACCTACGGTTACAAAAAATAATAAGGCTTCAGAACGTATGTTATTCCAGACCAGGGGTAACCCTAGTGGCACACCAATATTAAAAAAATATTTTTACAACATTTTGTTTGATAGATTTTTTTTTATATCACAAATATTTATTAATATATTTATAATATACAGAGTGTTAATGTGATCATGTTACAAACTTCTAGGGTAAATTACTGTTAGTAAGTTCATTTATTTGAGCCTATTGAATGATGTTAACTTTAACTAGAAGCTATTATAGCAACAGCATCGGTGTCAAAAAATACGTACTATAATAGTTATTTATATTACGAGTACGGTATGAGCTTCATTACAGTAACGAGGGGAATATTGCTACGACGAGGTCATAGACCGAGTTGTAGTAACCACACGAGTGCTGTAATGAGCCTTACCGTACGTGTGATATGCAACATTTTATATAAGACCCAGAATTTTGATTTCTTTATGTATTCAAAATGATTTTCATATTATGAAAGTGACGTTACACAAAAAATGACAGTAACTGACGGAACAAAAAAAATCATAGTTTGATTAAAACTGAGTAATGTATTATAGTAATTTAACGAACAAGTGTATTAATAAGGGCGATTAATAATCGAGACATTTTTAACGCGTGAGCGCAGCGAGCGCGTTAATTTGTCGAAATTATTAATCGCTTTTTAATATACGCGTTAGTTACAACATTTTTCCGTCGATTGTGTTGTTAATAATGAAAAAAAAATTTTTATTTAACAACCAAACCTACAAAAGTCGATAAAAATATGATTATGTATGGAACTGACTATTATTGTTTATTAATACTTATATTTACATTAGAAATAGTGCAATTACTGAAATTAAAGCAAGGTACAGATACATTATCAGTAGTTGTATGACATTCTGAATTTAAATTTAGGTTTATGTCATTATCTTGGATGTTTGTAAGGGAATGTGGTTCGGCGCTGGTCGTGGCGCTGATAGAACTAGCATGAGGGGCTTTTGTTATAGTTGTACCGAGGATTTTTTCAGCTGTATCAATTTTATTTTGTAATGAGTTTTCAATATATCCCTCTGCAACAGCAGTGGATTTCCAACCACCAAGCCGTTTAATGGCTGAAAAATCTGCACCACTGTCACAGAGTATCGAGGCAGATGAACGCCGAAAACAATGCCCAGTGTAGAGATGTGGCTGCTCTAATTTTAAAAAGGTTGCTATAATGGAAGGCATTTTGGAAAATGTATTTATGCCAACTGGCTGTATAGAACATTTATTAAATTTATAAAAAATAAAAAACCGTTTGTGTGGAGTGTGTCTTGGTCTCAGGGACATATACCGTTTAACCAAATTGAGAAGGTTATTTTCTTCATTACCCACAATAGTAAATATTCTGTTTGTGTGTGTTTTAGATGCCTTTACGGTGACTAGGAATTTTGAACCCAGATCTTGAACATCATTCGTTTCTAATTTCAACAGTTCATCTTTTCTTAGTGCGCCAGCCACTCCAAAAATCAATGCAACCTACGAATTTTAATTTATTTATTATTATTGTTAGATATTATAGTTTTACCTTTCTTTTTTATTACCTTTGTCATCAAGAAAAGGTTGTTAGGAGCATCAGAAATAAACTTGTGTACGTGTTCTTTTTCCAGGACTTTCGATTTCTTAGGTACATATCCTACTTTTTGCCTCTTGATAAACATAATTAATTTACTGAATTTGCTTATATCGATGCCATCTTTCAAATTTAAAGTCGATTTGAGCATTGAATATTTCGGCCATAAACTTGCAATGAGGCCTCTTTCTGCAATATTCGAAAAATATGCCAATAGCACCGATTCTGAAAAGCGCGTCACTCGTTTTTCATCACACCATGACATAAACTCAGCGTACGTTTTCTCATACAATCTTTTGCTTATCGCGGGAAGTAAACTTAACGATACTACATTAGCAGTTTCTGCTATTTCTGGTGGGGTTAAATTTTCGAAGACATTCATTTCAACGTTGTACGATCAAAATTTTGAAATCCAAACTAGTTGACAGCGACAGTTTTTTTTTACTTACGCGAAACGCCATCATGCACGCGTCACAGCCGCTTCGCGCCACCTTGATTTGAATAACAATTGAGTATTAATTTAATTTCATGTATGTTTGGTTGCCTATAATACAATCGTTTATTAATAGAAAAATCATGCATTAATGGGGGCCATTAATGTACGATTTTTTATACATTAAAGAAGTTCGTAAATACACGGTCGACGGAAAAGTTCATTACATCACTCAGTACGATAATATAGTATATTACATAACGCAAAGAGGCTAAAATGGGTTATGTAATAAGCTCTTTTCGTGTGGGTCTCATATAAATTTGCAATAATGACAGATTTTTCATAGAAACTCGACCTTGTTGAAATGAAAATAAATTTTGCAATTTTACAAAAACGCAATATTGTATAAATATTGTTTGTATATTGACAATATTGCCACAATAATCAATATTGCATAGATGTTGCCTTAATATTTTGTCAATATTGGGTGCTACTACATAGGGTAGCATCAAAAAGTAAATTCAAAGAAATAATATTCGTTGATATTGTTGATAGGATTACGAAATTTTCTATTAGCCAGAAATTATCCCCCTCTCGCTACGCTACTGTCCTGTGATAAACGGGATTGGAAATAGACAAACACACCCACCATGTTGAATGCTATAAGCTCCCAAATAGCTAAACTGAAAAATACCTATATAATTGTCCCGTGATACTTATTTCTAACCATAGGAAAACTTCGAATTCTATTTCTACTGTAATAATATCATATTGATATCCTATTTCCTGTTACCGTTTTTTAAGTGATATTTTCAGTATTTCAGTAATGGCATTGATCGATTCTTTACATTATTAAAAATTGGGCGACCTGTGAGAATACAGACCTTCGAAATCAATAAACTGTATGGAATAGTTTTAGCACGGTAGCTAATTATACGTAGTAAGGTCCAAAGGCTCCGGCCTGAACATGTTTAAACAACATATGCCCGGCATAACTGTGGCAGTCCCCTATTGCGTATCCTTATCCTTGTGTACCGCAGTTACTTACTTGAGTCAGTAGAAGTTGATTTAAAGCCGAAGTGTGGCATAAATTGTTCTACAATGATTAAACTGGAATGCCAAACTGTCTGAACCGAAATTTCTTAATAAGGAAGGCGAAGCCACGGCAGAAATCAAATGTCGTGTGGCGATTGTCAATATTCATCGGTCAACTAAACAGTTTCGCTAGTTAGGATACTTTGAATGATAAAATTTAACTGATTCGATTAAAGATGATCCACATCCCAGTAAACCTATAGAACCACTACTAGCTAAGAAAATTGAGCTAGTGGAAGAACAGGCTCTTTTAAGGAAGGCAATAATAAGTTCTCAGCTAAATGCGGATTATCAAAAACCACAGTACATAACTACCTTTGTATGAATAAGATAGACGTCAGTAAAAAGTAATACCAGTCCTGACATTTGGCATATAGACACGATGCACAGTCAATAAGACGCGCTACAAAGAAACTACAGGTATTGAAAAAAGCACTCACAATCATTGCGACGATGATACACACCGATGCTTTTGACAACGATTTACAAATGCCAATAATATCAGAATACATAAACAAACTTATAGTGTTGAAGAGGAAAGAAAAATCCAAAATTCTTCACAAATATTTAATATCTTGCTCTACGTGTTTCGATTTTTTAAACCATTTTCAAGAGCTGTATAAAAAGTTCATTTATATACCTAATAATCTCAATTCAAAATCAAAATTGTTAGGTATTACTTACATAATATAATCACAAACTTTACGTTAAGGACACAAACAAGTTCACAATGACGAACACAGGTTAACTAGCTATAAAATTGATCAACGGAATAAACCCAAAAAACATTTAAAATAATAAAACAAAATATACCGAACCAGAGCGACATCTAAGTTGCACAAAAGGAGGTACGATTATTTAAACAAACATTTACTACTTATAGTGGAGTATTGCAGACGAACAGACGTACCAGAAAAGAAATCTCATCAGATAAACTCACATCCAGTCACCACCATACACTAGGTACAAATTTCCACGGGATTGCCAAACGCCATGAATGGCGAACAACAAAAACCCAGTTAATCAAAACAAATCAAATACAAATAAACAAGAAACAGAAAGCCACTAAAAAAAATTAAACGATCAAGACAAGCATAGAAGCTCTTAATAACCAAACAAACCTAAAAATGTATGTCGAAGAAGCAATAACATTTATATTAATATAATTAATAGGTGACGATATTTCTGTATTTGAGCATTTAGCGCTCCGAGAAGGTGAAAAGGACCCTTAGGTCCACTAAATCGAATGTGCATATAGGTATTTGAATATATTGCACTGCAATCTGTGCATCGTATATCACTCCTCAAAACGGTTTAGATACCGTTTCAGAATCACTACCGTTTCTTAGTCTTAAAACAATCTTTACATTTCTTATTCATATAACAATCCTTACGTCATAATTAAACTTTAGGATAAATTAATTTTAAATAAATATAATTCTGTTAGTGGTTAATTCGCGCTTCTGGAGCCGTTCTGATTTTTTGGGTTTTTGAGATATTTTGGAAAAGCTATAATGTTTAAGTTTTGAAAATCAGCCATAACTTTTTTGTTTTAGAAATCTTTAACCAGACCGATTGTTTTGTTTGTCAATAATAAATCATATTTTTTTTTCCTCTTTTACAAGAAGTTCAAATGGATATTTTTTTAAAAATACATATAAGAGAGGACACGCTTACTTAAGCTGATGTGAAATACTAATAAATTACTAGTTGGGTTAATAATTATTGTATCGGCGAGTCCGATAACCGTACAAGTACAAAAACGTCATTTTGAGAAATCGAATAAAAATCTATAAACTTTCAAATTACTTATTTCAGAGTATTAGCATGCACAGTAAAGTTTTTGATCTGATAGTCTACGGTTTACAAGTTTACACTAGCATCAATTTTGGCAAGAACAATATGGTACCATATGGAGTCTCGTGTTCTGGATATACTGTATAGGTATAATTTTCCTTGGTCTATTTTATTTGGATATTGTACCTATTAATATTGAGAACGTCTAGGATTAAAATGGTCCTCTATAGATTATTGGATATTTGATTTACCAATCCTATTTATAATAACGCTAAGAAGGCTTCTTGTAGCCATCTTTTTGACATTGATTCTCTTTGCATCACTTTTGGAAATCCGTGTAAGCCGTTTAATACACTGCCTTTAATTTAATCTAAATTAGGAAAGGGACTGAGTGCACCATCAAAGATTAAGAAAGAATTTCTTTAATTTTGTACTTAGTGCAAGTTTATTAATATATAAACTTGCACTAAGTACAAAATTAAAGAAATTCTTTTTTAATTTAATCGGCAGCAAAGGACCCCGCACGGAACATATGGAAATCGGCCATCGGTTAAAAGCTTTTATACCCGGGGATGTTATCCAAAAATCGATGCTGATCAAAAGTCTCCATGGTCACGAGGTCCGAAATCATATACAATATATATACCGTTCATTAGAATAAGAAAAAAGTGTTCAGTGATTGAAATAAAGACGTGAGAAATCTTGAAAAAACGTCTTGAAGTCTGAAGTGGAATTTCGATAAAGTCTGGAAAGTCAGCAAAAAGTGTTCAAACTAAAACTTCGTACATCTGCAAACATTATTGAGAGTGGGTTTTTTACCAGCTTTTTCTTGCTCTTTATTCTGATGTGCATTCTTTCTGTTCGCGATTGTCGTTTCTTTTCTTTTTTGTTTCTCGCGATACAGCCTAACACATATACACACGTGAGAAAAGTGCAATTTTTCTTGCTAGTTAATTATCAATAAATAATAAAAGCGTGAAAAGCAGGTATTTTTATATATACATCAGAGTTTCTCAATTCGCTGGTGATTCTCAAGGAAACCACTTTGTGTCCAGATTTACTTTTGAAGCAGTTGACGTGTGAAGATTTATTAATAGGTGTGTAGTTTGTTCTAGAAATAGTTTTTTCTCAATCTATTGATAGTGAATAAAAGATGGCGGTAGGATTGCGATGTTATATGTGTAACCTAGTAGGCGGACCTCAACAAATGCCACGAATTGGCGACGATGTTGACAAGCAACAAATCGCAGTTTCACGACGTGCCGCAAACGAATTCGTAGATCTTGACGTTCAAAATGATCACCGAATTTGTTTCAATTGCAATCAATCTATGAATAATGAGATTTGAATGATTAGAGAAAACCCTACACATTTGAGATTGAACGTGTTGAATCAAAAGGGGGAATGTGCGTGTCTTATCTGCAATGCTCCTGATGAGGTGAGAAGAGTCAGTTTGGAAGCGAGGCTCAATGTTTTTGTGCTTCGCAATATATATGTGCCCCAAGACGTCCGTTGTTGCGAACACCATTTTGATCACGATGGCTTTATGTTGAGACCTCTTATTCTTGGTCCTAGATTCACCAACCATCAGCCATATCAGGGCCAGAGTTACAGACAATACTTAAGAAATCTCGCTTTAGCCAATCCAAGGCTCACAAATCCAGATTCTTTGACTGATGAAGAATTTTCCTGTTTGTATCCGCTGAACAAACTTCAGTTCGAAGACCTTCTCACTTATTGTGAAGCAGTTCAAGATGCAAACGCTGCCGGTGAGTTTTTCAGGCGGATTAGCCGCAGAGACTTGATTTCTCTACAAAATGAAACAAGGAGTGTCTGACGAATTTCTCAAAGTTATCTATAATTATAATACCCGACAAGATGTTAGCATGGCAATGAACACTGTTCGAAGGGCATTAATAGGAAGACTTGTCTCAGAAAATATTGGCGTTCAGGCGATCGGGAGGCAAAACATTATCGCTCTCCATGTATCGGGTTTCGCTAATTATTATTTAATGAGTAGCCCGACGTTCCCAGAGCTATTGTCATATGCGATGGTACATACTCCTACATCCATAAGAGTAGCAATTTTCAAGTGCTCCGCCAATCGTACTCCATGCATAAAGTACGACACTTGCTGAAACCGACGCTGATCGTGGGAACTGACGGATATATATTCTTCAGATTCGATAATTTTTTAGCATAAATAAATTTTAGCAAAAATTTGTTAACGTTGACTCTTTTCCGTGGTGAAACCCTTATATCACGATTGTTGCATAGTTATCTCTAGTAAATCAAAAGAAATGCCTTCTGATATTATTTTAATCTAAATGAGAACGAGACGCGACAACTTGGTTTTTTGTACTTACTGAATTACAAAACTTTAATACCACATGATGCAAAATAGCTGGTTTTTTTTGTACACATTGTGTTGGACCACTGGGTGGTCTAATATTTACGTCTAGTGCGAAAAACACGCTCATTTCGCAAGTTATTACATAAATAGCTATTTAAACTTCTTACCTTCGTTTGCTTGCGATAATAGGGCTAACTTTTACTTATTGTTTCCATTAGGAAAACGTCTTCCCACACTGCGAAGTTTTCTCGCTTTTCCTTTTATTAATTTTGTCTACGCCAACGTTGTTACTATTATCAATTTACCCAGCCCTGGACTTTACGGTGGGCGTTAATTCAATATTACGTCTGTTTTCCTAATATTTTATTGTTAGTTTGTTACTTTTTGTTGGTGTCATATATCTTAAAAGCTTCCTAATTTGCCTATATTTGTATAAAGCTTATTATGGGCCATGGGTACAAATGGATAACTATCCAATTATAGACTTTGACAAAGAGACTCGTATTATTCGATATTCGACGTCACCTTGGAGGAATGTTATATTATAACATAATATTATAGACAGGCACTAACAAAATACCCTATGATCTCTCTTACGTCGTAAAACAGAGGTATTTTTATTATATTATAGCTTGCTCGCTTCAAATGCAAATTAAAGATAGACAAAGGCAAAGTTCGTATTTATTATGCCTATATTTTATGTAAAAGGTAATGAATATTATTTTACACCTGTGCTAATTAACTTTTTTTTTCATTTATCTGTACAGGGTGTTCCAATGAGGACTAAATAGGGCTTATTTTTGACTTTCCCTATGTCTTTGGAAACCCCCAAAATAGCCAATCGATTTATTTTTTTTAGTAGAATTCAAAAATGTCACTAAAAAAAATTTTGAATTAATAACAAACGGCTTATGTAGCGTTTTTTAAATGGAACACGACATTTTTTATATGATTTTTAAAAAAGTCACATTTTTTTACTTTATTCACGACACTGATCGATACTTAACGTTCACATTACTAACTACTTTTTTCCATTTTTCCCCAACTATCGCTTGAAACTCTTTTACTTAAAAAAAAAACAGCTGGACAAAATGCAATTTGCATGTCTCTAAACTGCGCTGTGTTTGTCGTTCAAATAGATTTTTGAGTAGAATAATCTAAAAAATTAAACAAAAAATATGTTCTCTCTAAGCAGTATCTTGTTTCGTAACAGTTTTTTTTTATTTACTATTTTTTACGGTCGTCGGCGTATCAGAGGCCATCTTGAACCGGTCATCGACCGTACGGTTTTTAATCGTGCGGTCTACCGACTAACTTCGGTGATCTGACGGGAACCGGTGCTTTAAGTGTCGCTAGGCCCTTGCCCGTTTCGTAACAGTTACATGACCAAAACGTTTAAATTCCTAAAACCTTAGAGAACAGATATTTATAGTATATGTTTTTAATAAACTTTAAATAAGATTCACTTTTTCAATGTCGTTACACTCACACTGTTTATTTTCTTCAACAGGCGTTTCTTTATCTTCACAGTACTCTGCAAAAATTTGTACTAACCATTCCAACTCTGGATCATTGTTCCAGTTTCTCCCAGATAATGATTCCAATAGTTTTTTCAAACTATCCAACTTTTTTTTCTTTATCTTATGACCCAAAGGTAGTCCTGGTACGTTTACTTGGTCGATTCGTGCGCGTGATTTTAGTAGTGATTGGAATTTTTTTGACTCATCTCAAATACTTTACTTTTTACCAAAATATTGTTTGTGGTCAAACTTTTTATTATACATTTTATGAAAAATCTTCGACAAGAACTTATGCCATTCACATATTTTTGACATCAAACCCTCTTTGCTGTATATATAAGCATCTGGAGTTTTTATGATACCGTGAGACTATACTATTTTCTCGATGCGTCCAAAAATACGATCGGCAGGAAGATAGGAGTGACCTCTGATCGAAAATATAATTTCTATTTCTCTTATTTTATCACCTGAAAACTTATGGAGCCAAAACATCAAAGCATGTACGACATGACTATTTTTGTTTTGGCCTCCACAGCCATCTGCGAAAAGACAGATTTTCGTCAAATTTTCAGGAAATTGAGCTTTTTTCAAAAAATCTACAATAGCAGATGATGTCTCAGTAGCTCCACTACACGCTTGGTGTTCCATCCATGTGTAGAATTTTGGTTCGTGGCAATTAAGTTTGGTAACGTAAAAAATATATTGTCAACTATTGAGCGTAAAATGACTCCTGTATAGATACTTTCGGCAATACCTGAACTTGCTGTAAATCGAAGCAATATGAACTTGTGATGCACGAAATTTGTGTACTTTCAGTTCAGTAGATAGTTTCTGGTTTTCAGAGGAGTTTTGAGACGTACTTATTTGGGTTTGTGTTCTTACGCAATAGCTACAAACATCAGTAGCAGGATTGCCAAAACCTATATTAAAATGGTTATTAAATATCCTGCTGAAATACTTGTAATTCACTTTTAAACGGTCCGCCAAATTTTTGTTATACAATTGTCAAAGTATATAAATGTTGTATTCCGAAGATACATAGATCTTTCGAGACTTTTGTCTTTCATAGTGACTATCCTTTTAGTTGACAAATAAACTTCTTCACAGCATCCAATTTTTCTACGAACTTCAAACTTCGTCTATCACCTCCTCTTTTTTCTTTTATAACTTCTTCCCCATCCTGGAGTTTTTTGCAAATTGTATTGAACCTTCTTTAACGAACGTTGTACACAGCCATTATGAACTTCTGGCAAACTTGTAATTTTTGTCGACTGACGAGTCCGTAAAAAAAAATTGCAAATAAAAAATAACAACTAGAAACCAAAATGTCAATAAACACCAAGTGTTCTTAATAACTTTATTTCTTTCATGTAAAACAAAATTATTATTGAAACATGCCGTATGTACTTTAATTTTAACTTACATTCTAAAGATTCCATTATGAGTAAAACGTGGGATCGTGAAAAAGTTGCAATACTTGTAAATAAACCGAAAAACAGTTTGGCTATGAATACAACGTGTTTACGGCTGGACTAAACGCTTTTTGTTGGTCTAATATCAATGGACTAAATGTATTTTGCAAGTCTAAGCTGTTTTCACAGTACATTTTAAGTGAGACATAATACGATTTGAATGTACAACATTTTATGAAACGATAGCGATTCAACTAAATATTGTAACGCCATCTATAGTTAAAAAATTGGAAATTTGGACTAACTGCGTTTTGCAAGTCCGCTCCTCAATTAATAACTGACAATTTTCCTGTGGTGACCTCACAGCGTATTATGCAAGTATATATTGCCCTGGCTGAAAGATATTTCCCGCGTTTAGGATACTGGGATACGGCTTGGCATTAGAGGAAAAATCTACTAAAAAACCCCATTTACCCTTTTCAGTCAAACATTATGTCCGCCATAGCAGACAACTTCAACGCAGTGGGCGAAATCTTCAATCAACCAGCACGAAGTGCCGGCAGAAGGAGACCATTACAATAAGGGCGTAGATTTTCCGTTTTGTAGGTGGGTCTTTGTCGGAGGCGTCGCCAGTAGTCTCCCCCACTGGCCAACGGCGTGTGAATCGACCGTGTGGGTGTTGATGTGTAAAAAATGTATTTATTCTTTGACGGGTTTGTGTGGTGATGTTTTTAGAATTTAATTTTGTGTATTTTATTGAATTGTGTTCGTGTTTATTAGTCGATGCCATGCCTAAGGCTCCCCCTGCAGGGGATGATAGTCAAAGAAAGCGCATTTTTATAAGTTACTTGACGTATTTCAGCGATTTTATCAATACATATATCTACATTTTAATCGCAATCGCAATATTAAAAAATTTCACCAAATGTGAATTTTTCAAAAATCATATAAAAAATTTTATTTAAAATAGTCGTTTGTTTTTGGTTTAAAATTCTTTTTTGTGACATTTTGCAATTCTACTGAAAAAATACATCGATGGCCCATTTTGGGTTTTTCCAAAAAAACAGGCAATGCCAAAAATCAGCCTCTGGTCAGTCCTCGTTGGAACACCCGGTGCAAGAGTTATTCTAACTGGGAAAAACTAACCCACTAAACGCCTAAATATTTAATTGTTTAAAAAATATAAGTCCTGACGATACAGCATTTATTCTAAACGACAGATGGGAAACGACCCTCAAGATGAATTCGCATACTAACCCCACTTTTCGCAGGGCTGCGGTATATGGGAGACTTGCTGCGGCACCACTCATCGCACCCGAGATCCCAAGGAGTGCGGCTGCCAATTCGCCTTACTCCATCGAGCGGAAGAAACCTAGCAGGAGATGCCCGACTCGATCGGGTCAACGAACACGCCCGATCAAGTCGAATACGCACCTCAAGCTAGCCGAGTGGAGGCGTTGCTGGCCGAACACGAAGCACTGTTTGCCCCGCAACAGTCGATTATGTCCGAGTGTTACGTTACGACATCGTCCGATGGCGAATCGACGTCAACGCTGAAAGATGGTCGGGAGTCTTCGGTTTTGTACGTAAGTCGCGCACCGAGTGTGTTTTTTGCACTTGTGGTAAACCATGCAAGCTGTAAATAGTTTTTTTTTATGCTAAGGGGCAAAGGGGGTGGGGTGGGGGGGGGGGGGTAGTGAGTTTGCAATGAAAATACCACATTTACTTGGCTTTTGTAATATTTAATGCTTTTTACGCCTAAGACACTTTCGTTTTTTGCTTTTTATTAAATTAGCACAAGTCTATAAAATGGGTAAGCTAAAATATTAGATTCTTATACCGTGCGAGAAAAATTATTTTCATCCAAGAGGGCTTTGGACTAAAAAAACGTAAGGCCTGGTTTAGATCACAATTATGAGGCAGCAATTGAGACAGAACATCCAGGGTCATTTCGACTTCTGCGCATGCTCCGTAAGGGTATTGCCAAATGTACTTTTATTTCGTTAGAACAGGGCACAAGTGTGCCGTAGAAAATTAGAGCAATCATAAAATTAGCAAAGATCTTACTAGAAAATTGCAAAAAAAGCATGGAATCGGTAATTACAAGTGTTTTCAAATTATTTCTAAACTACAACGCGGCAATAAAGATTTCATGTAACTGAAGGCTGACAACGTGACAACATCTCATTTTCCTCGACATAACCTCGAACTCTTAACGGCTTTTGTGTACTGTTTATCTTTACTTTTTTGCAAGTTTTGATTGCGTGTGTGAAGTTCTCTTAACTTACTTACGTTAAATTCGCGAGAAAACAATAATTAGGTAGTTGATTTCCTAAAAATTATAATTTTCTCTGCTGCTGTTGATATAATTGGGTACCTACCGATTTTTACCGAATACCTCAAAGAATCCTACAGGATATACAGGTATATTTTACCTGTTGAACTAATTGTTAAATATCTAATAAAAGTTTCATTAATATATTTTTCTACAAACGTGTTAAAAAATGGAACTTTTAACAATGTCTACTAGCCTTAAAAATGTTACTTTAAGGCACTAGTGCCTTAAAATACCTACTTTAAGGCACTAGTGTTAAAAGCAAAATGTCAATTTTTTCAAAAAAACGTCAAAAAACATTTCTATTTTATTTATTTACACTTATAATAGTACAATTTGAAACATTTGAAAAATGAATTCCTTCCTCAGTTCTGCTGTTCTTCGCGGTTGAGGAGGATTGAACAGAAACAGCAGCATGTCCAGTTGATGTTGAAGCATCATCGGCTGATGTCGTTTGTACTGTAAGCAATTTTCGAGCAATATAATTTTTATTTTTCAAGGAATCCACGATGCACCCTTCCGCAACGGTTGAGGATTTCCATCCCCCATGCCGCTTAATTGTCGTCAAGTTTGCTCCAGCCTCGGCAAGTAAGCTCGCAAAGGAACGGCGAGTGTTGAATTTGGAAATTGCAGAAATCTTGCAATAGCAGCAGGAAATTTTCCGGGCGAATTAATTCCGACCAGATTTCTGGTACATTTACCTTTTACATATTTTAAGAAGAGCTGCCGATGTACGACATCTGCTGGACGAAGATCAGCATATTTTCGATAAAAATCCAAATAAAATGTGTCAACGATAGTGAAATTTCGTGGTACCTTGGTTTTGGTATCTGATATTTAAATAACTAATGAAGTCTCCATATCTTCCACGTTGTCAAGGGTCAACTGACAAAGCTCCTCCCTGCGGCAGGCGCCAAATACTCCTACAATCGTAGCTACTTTCATCAGAAGGTATGCCTCCATGCACAAACGCTGATTGTATTGCCACTCACCATTTACTCTAACCCCGTTTTCAAAATACGCTTCAACTATGAATTTTCTGTGCTGTGCCCATAGAAATTCAAGAAATTAGCGATGAATCAAATTACTTGTAACGACTGTTAAAGATGACGGAATAACTAATTTATTGATAATGCTGGTATTTACTGATACTCCACGGGCATTAAGCTCTATCGCTAAGTACGGCCCTAGATGCAAAGCACACTTAGATGAGAATAATTTTTGTTCGCACGGTACTAAATTTGGGACATTTTTAGTTTGGCTTACTGTGTACTTATCCAATACGTATCTAATAAAATGTAATCTACTTGTTTGTATGTGGCGTGCGACCTTTGATTTTTGGAATAATTATTAATGTACGAGGCAGTATTTTATATACCTCTATATAAAGTACTAAAAATAGTATCGTATTTACAGGATTTTTATGTTTATTCGATACATGTACGTACACAACTCGATTTATTTCTTCAAAGCTAGAGTAATCTTCGAAAATTGAGGCAGAGTTTACTTATCCAAAGTTGTTATTTTTCAACTATTTTTACTTTGATTTTTTTTTAATCGGAATAATCAAAGTGTTAGTATTAGTTTTTTAGGTTTTTATCTTTACAAATTGTATTATAAAATATTTGCAACTGAGTAAAATCCAGCACACTCTACAACTATCAAAAGATCATGGACATCTCGTCATGTAGGTAAATGTCGTAATTTCACTAATTGGCCAAATTTATTGCCAAACGTTTAACAGATTTCTTTTTATTAGTATGTACACTTAATCAATCGGATTTTTTTGTTTCTCCTGTAAACTCTGCCCTTTCAGATTTTACAGAAACTTATAACGAAATTTTAAAAAATTTTAAAAATTAATTTTTGTTTTATTTATTTTCTTTAAAATAATTTTAAGTCGTAAACTAAAAGGGAATTTTTCAATTTGAACTAGAACATATAGTTCAAGACAAGTATTTATATACCGGTTGGCAAGTTATATTTTTCCGCCCAAAGGGATAAATTTTTTCCCACATGAATCTGGAAACAGATTTTGAATATAATTAATATTTTTAATGGAATAGCGTGTATATAGGGTGTTTCAGAAGTACAGTACGTAACTTAAGTGGGTGATTCCCTATGTTATTCTAAGAGAAATAGTTTAACATAGAATATGTGTCGGGAGTTGCCCCGTTTTTGATATTGTGGTGTTAGAGTTAAAAAAAAAACGGTTTTTTATAATTTTTTTAAATATCTTACTTAAACTTAGTACCGCTATTCATAATGATAAGGAGCTTAATTAGCCCTAACTAAATTCAATTTATTAAGACCAGTGGCGTCTCAGGGAGCACCTTAACGAATATTATTGACAAGAAAGGTACGCTACTGACTTTTATCTAATTTTGATATTTTTTCGGATTTAACAGCTAATGGTACAACTTTTTTGTTCCTTGAATTGTTTTCGTATCTTGCTTCATCTTCCACCACTTTATTGCATACCTATGTATTTCAAAGTTAATTAAAACATTTAAATTAAAAGTAAAATTATTTTTTAAAATAATGATACAAAAAAAATTAAAACAGTTAATCAAAGCACATGTTGAAAATGGCCATCTTCTGATAAAACGCACGATTCCCTGTATATCAAAAACAGGGCAACTCCTAACACATATTCGTATCTCCCTCTTAAGTTACATACCGTACTTCTGAAACACCCTGTATATAAATTTTAAAGATAGGATATCAAGATCAAGTATAAGGTCTTTTTGAATAGGTAGTTTTTTATTGAGTTTCTAGAGTTATTAAAAACGTGTGTTAAGATTCATTTAGGAAAAAATTTGCCCTTCTGGCGTTAAAGAGGTTGTAAGAATATACTTGACACCTGGTACTTATACCAGTACTATGCATATAATAGGACCCTCACAGACAAAATAGAACATAACAATAAAAAAAGCATATTACCTGGATGTCGTTAAATGGAGACAATTATAAATTTTTAGACCTGTCGTTCTTTATAAAACAAAAAACGATTTGTAATTGGAAAATTTAGTTTTTGTTCCAGGGAGGTCAAAATCTTAAAAAATATTAATGTTTCATTTCTAATTTTTTCAACATTATGAGACAAGTGTTGATTGATGTAAACGTTTTATTTTCATAATATTTATTCAACATGAAAGCCGTCAACTTCTACACATTTTTGTAGTCGTGTTAACGATTTAGACGAGACTCTTGGATTATGATTAAAAAAAAAATCCTAACCAGTATTTTGATTAAAGACGAAAGATAAAACCAAATTTTTCAATTAGAAACAGAATTTTTTCTTAATCAAAAATAAGGTTCTTCCTAAAAAAAAAACTTGTTGCATTAAATTGTAGTATCTCCACTAAAAGTGCATATAAAAATATCAAATAACTAACTAACTAACTTTAAATGTGTGTAGCACAGTGTGTTCCAAATTTTTGAGACAACATCACCAATTTCTAAGCGCTCAGTGTTTGGCCTATCCTACATTTTGCCTATAGACATTATCATAAATATATAACCCGATGCAGTCCTTACAGGAGGTTGTAGTAGAGGTAATTGTTAATTTTTATTTTCTAAATATGTCCTATTCTGAATTTTTTTCTGGATTTTAAGGATTGTTCATTTTAAATTAAAGTGAATAGCAGTTTTATTCTCTTTTAAACACGTGGTTTTCGTATTTGTGGCACACTTGCTTAATTTTTTCCTAAAAGAAAGTATTGTTGCAGTCCGACACATGAGTCTACAGCTACGAAAGGAATTTAAAGGATGAGGAACATCGTGGTCGTAAAAGTTTACATAAAATATTCATTTGTATGGAATTCAAATATATTACATGAAGCAATTAGACCTATGCATATCCCTGTATAATAATTAATCATTCATTTTCGTAAATTTGGCAACCCACGTCTAATAAATCGCAGATTTCTGGGCCAGAAATTATCATCTTTGCCTTAAAACTGGGTTTTATCTGTTTCTATCGTAAATAATACTGAATTTGTGGAAAAGTGCTTCATCATGGCATATTCAGGAATTTTACAGGCATTGACGGAGTTTAAAATTATATTATTTAATTATTAAATATATGTTTAAACCTATATAGTTGTTTTATGGAAGTAGTCCATCTCACAGTGGAGTAATATTTTATTTATGGAATAAAACACAAAGTCTGCTCCACTAATTTAATAAAATAAATTTATATTATATGCCTATACATGTTTCGAAGGCATAAACCTTCATCCTCAGTGGGTTAATATTAAGATGTAAGTAAATTATGAAGAGACCAATGACATTGTTAAATTATTAAACTTATGTTGCAGAAAAAATTTTAATTTTTATAAGAATACATATGTAACTTGAATTAATTTAATAATACATTATAACTAATAGTAATAATAGGTTTTGTTGATAAATATAAGTTTTAAATTTATTTTTACTTGTAATAATAGGTTTTGTTGATAAATATAAGTTTTAAATTTATTTTTATTTATCAACAAAACCTATTATTACTATTACTTATAATGTATTATTAAATTAATTCAAGTTACATATTATTATGTATTCTTATAAAAATTAAAATTTTTTCTGCAACATAAGTTTAATAATTTAACAATGTCATTGGTCTCTTCATAATATACTTACATCTTCATATTAACCCACTGAGGATGAAGGTTTATGCCTTCGAAACATGTATGGGCATATAATATAAATTTATTTTATTAAATTAGTGGAGCAGACTTTGTGTTTTATTCCATAAATACTATATAGCTATGTTTGTCAAAATGAAATCGCAGTACTTGAAACGTAAGATGCAGAGATTTTTTTTCTATTATGTTTTTACGAATTTATAATAACTTATTATATATTAATATGAAACGAAGCACCGCACGCCTATGCCGCTACGGTTAAAACTGACTTTTTTATGCCTTTTACCCCTCTCGTAGCCGCAGACTCATAAGGCGGACCATAATTAGGTGTAGTTGGCAAAATAATATCAAAAATAAATATGATTTCGGAATATATTTTTGATATTATATGATATTCGGAATAGGAGATTATTTAAAAGAAATTACAAATTACCTCCTTCGAGGAATACATCAAATTACCAGTCACTCCGTATTAACCTTCCTAAAAAGTGTTAGTTAAGATTGTGAATGTAACGTCCAATACTGATAGAAGAACATTACATATTTAATGTAACTTGTGAATTGTATCCTTAACTATCTAGCTAATAGTCTAGTTTCTAATTGATAATTTTATATCAATTTTTAGGGGAGATTCTCTTGCAGCAACCTGTTTTTACATTTTTTGTTTTGCGATTTTTTTGTCT
Source organism: Polydrusus tereticollis (assembly GCA_963920685.1). Classification (NCBI taxonomy): domain Eukaryota; kingdom Metazoa; phylum Arthropoda; class Insecta; order Coleoptera; family Curculionidae; genus Polydrusus; species Polydrusus tereticollis. The sequence continues at coordinate 145,179,117 of OY987328.1, forward strand.
GTGAGTGTATTTTCTCAACTGCTTTTTTTAAATAAAATTAGCAATCAGCAAAGCACTTATTTCACTTTAAAATTAAACCTCAGGTATCTTGCTTATTCACCTTTCACTTTTACAATTTGCATGGTTCGTAATCACGTTTTTGTTTGAATCTTACTGAAAAGTTCAAGACTCTTCCCAGCGAAATGGTTTCGTTTAAATTCTTTCTTGGATTTCTATGCCAAAAAGTATTGCTTAATCGCCTAATAATTAGCGTAGAAATTATCTTTATTACTTGTCACTTAGGTCACACCTTGCCATTATAAATAGCATTCAACATGTATCCTCGTATCCTCGATAATAGCACCACAATTTGTTCTGAGAGTTTCAAGTTCATGAAGTTGTATCAATTCACCTGATAGCTTTCGATATATCAATGAAGAATTTACCGTAAAAAATAACGAAGGAAGTTAACAGAATGTGTTGAAAATGTCTACCGTTCTTATTTTGAGACTAGTATTGTAAATCAGGACCAGGCGTGGATGATGCCTCATCGGGTCTGCTTCACTTGTGTAGAAGAACTACGTCAGTGATGAAGGAGGAAGAAAAAATCTTTCGACTATACTACCAACATTTCATGCTGTTCATGTGAGTACAATATCCGAAATCAAGATCTACACTGGAAAAGAAAATCTTTAGAACTCGAAACGAAAAACATTAGGAAAGGAAAATTCGAAGAAAGTGCTCCTTCCTTCACTTTACATTAAGCCGACGCTGTTGGAAATATACGTGCACACAAAAATGAGTGTGATAGATCGACTTATCGTCTCTGTTGAGGCGATTGCTATGAAGGTACTTTCGTAAAAGTACTCTTATCGTGGAATTGACGCTTAAACACACTGAATTTGTTAAATATTACTTGTCAATTTTAATTAGTAAGCGCACACCTTCAAACTAAAATTACCGAGAATTTCTGAATCTACTAGCTGTACAAAATTAATGAGAACCGTGTAAATTATATAGAAGTCAAATTATTTGAAGCTTAATGAACGTGTTCGTTGCCGTTCGATATATCAAAGGATTTTCGTTAATTGACTATTTTTTATGACTGGGTTAGATAAAAGGTGAATTTAATGGGTACCGCGAAATTTCGTTGAATATAATAAAAATAGCATTTGGGTTTAATTCTAATTAGATTGTGTTAACGCTTTTTCTTTTAGTGTTTAAATTGCTTTGAAATTGTATTGTACAGTACGATACTTTAGCTTAAACGTATAGATATTTGTTGTACTACATAAAGTTTAATTAAAGAAAGCTGCAAACCTTCTACCTTTTTCACGACAATTTTCTCTTAAATTTAATTTACCCACAATACCCACTTGATATTCATATTGAAGAAAGCTCTAAAGTAAAATATTTTCAAAATTTTGTGCTGACTATACAGGGTCAAAAAACCTCAAATTTGTCATAGAAAAGGAAATTCCTATAGTCCCCTTAAAGGAGATACAGAGCCCCAAAGGGGTACTCAGCGTCTTACCTTATCGGCTCTTTTAAAATCTCAAACTTTTAATATTAATTTTTCATTTCTAATTTTAATATAACATTTAATAGACATGTATAATTTGATGAAATTTTAATATTTTATGAAGGCTATAGAGACTAATAAAACCATACTACAGGAGATGTTTTACATCGTTAGAGACGTCAGGAACGGACTTGCCACCACACTCGGGCCAAAATTTTGACAGGTGTCATTTTACAGAGCTGAGAGCTGATTTTTTAAATATGTGGTGGCAAGTCTATGCCTGACTTCCCTAACGATGTAAAACATCTACTGTAGTATGGTTTTTTACGTCTTTATGGCCTACATAAAATATTAAAATTTCATTAAATTAATATACATATTATATAATATAATGTTTTTTTTATGACAAATTAGGGTTATATTGACCCCCTCCCCTATACCGGATGTTGCATCGTCGAGCGGGACATACGAAATCCCATGTAATTTTAAATGGGGTCAATTATTGGCTTCCCTAATTATTTTAGAGAAAAATTCTATTTAGGTTTATTAAAGAGCACTAAAACCCACATTCAAAAGAATAACTTTAGATATTTTTGATGCGCCCGTTTACGGGTTATCGCCGATTTCTTTTTAACTATTTCTCCTTTTTATGGCCCCGTATTTGCGGGCACCAGTCAAGGTAAAAGATGACTGTCAAATAGTTGTCATTTTGAAATGTGTGCTTTATTGTTATAAAAACTCGTACATCGAAAATATTAAAGGTGTATTTATGAGTGCAAATTAATCTGAATAAAACTAAAATAAAGTATCCAATTACAAGGTTAATTATGACATTTTACATGTTTCAATATTTTACTAATTAATAGGTAATTAATAATTCTTGCATCTCTTCTTTGTTCCTGCCTTTCTTGACATCTGCAGTTATTTATTACAGTGCCTTTTGTCTCAAATTTCTTGATAGTCCTTTCGACTGTAGATTTTGCAGGTATCGGTCTATTCGGATACAGAGCAGCAAACATGTCTGATACATTTTGATAACTATTTCCTTGATAATTCACCTCACTTTTATTGAACCAATCAAAACGCTCATTTTCATAGCAACCACCTTGGTAACGGTCGTCTTACCCGATAAGACTACCGCCAGCTCGAAAAGACGCTTTCGAAAAGACGCTTGTAGCTTTTTTACTTAAATAAAAAATTAGTAACACCTTTAACTTGTATATTTACCTTTATCAGACGGCCTTCATTTTTATGTTCAGTAAATTATCCAATAAAATACACCTCTAGAGGCGGTTTCTTATCTTCATACCTTCGTTTTTCACTCGAAACTCGAATTTCCCAGAAAATTTTCACTCAATGTAATTTTTACTTATAATCAAAGATAAGACCCTCGAGCTAAAGCTCTCGGGATCATATCAGATTATAAGTAAAAATTACATTTCGTAAAAATTTGTCAGAAAATCGATTTCTTGTTAAAAACATCGGTATTACCGATAAGACGCCTCCTCTATCGGTATATTACCGTTGATAATACCATTTAATCATCAATATTTTTTCTTCAGAAGTGTAATTCATGGCTAATATTTTCGATGTACGAGTTTTTATAACAATAAAGCACACATTTCAAAATGACAACTTTATTTGACAGTCATCTTTTACCTTGACTGGTGCCCGCAAATACGGGGCCATAAAAAGGAGAAATAGTTAAAAAGAAATCGGCGATAACCCGTAAACGGGCTCATCAAAAATATCTAAAGTTATTCTTTTGAATGTGGGTTTTAGTGCTCTTTAATAAACCTAAATAGAATTTTTCTCTAAAATAATTAGGGAAGCCAATAATTGACCCCATTTAAAATTACATGGGATTTCCTATGTCCCGCTCGACGATGCAACACCCGGTATGCTCTCCAGAGTATGCCATATATTACCGGACATCCTGTATATTTTGAATTTCCTTGAGCCTTCCCAAGGGAAAAATTGTTTACGATAAAATTTACACCGTCTTTGTTTTATGATAGCTTTATGATCACGGTGTCAATATCGAAAATAATTGGGTTTCCATTAACACGTTGTCGAAAAACCATTCTGCATTAAAATGTAAAGTTCACAGCGTATCAAAATAATCCAAGAAGTTTACGGTTAAATTTTATAAAAAATAATATACAGTGTGGTCATTTAAGTGTGCAACATATGGTAATTTTTTTTATTACCGATTTCTCAGAAAATTTTATTCTTGACTATTCCACTCATCATAATTTGAACCAATCAAAATGTAGCAATTTTAGATATTTACCTGTTTTTAATCGGAAATTTCTCTAGTGTCAATTAAACTGGAAATTTTACATGGAAATTTTAAAAAATTGATAAGTGGAAATTGCATCCGTTTTGAAAATTACATCTGGAAATATCCCGGGGATAATTGTCATTTTTGACATTTATAGTTTCAAAACATCAAAACAGTCGACCTGTCAAAATTTTAAATCAGCATAAACTTAGTGTAGTTCGCTATTATAATTAGTTGCTATGGAGCTAAAACAAAATTGCTACAGTAAATAAAGTACCTTCTGTTTCGATTTGGTCGTCATTTTCACAGTCATTTTGAACTTTTTAAACAAAAAACAGAAATGGCCCGTTTCGGTAATGTTTCTTTAAATGATATCAACGAAATTGCGGAAAATAGCACTCCCGTCAATACTATAAAAAGCAGAAAATCGATTTGGCAACAGTTCCAGCAGTTCTGCAATCAAAAAGAATACTCCTTGGTGGAGGAAAAGTGCACAACCAACATACTAAACGACGTACTAAAGGACTAATATATCAAAATCAACTTTTTAGCAATTACCTAAATAAACTTTTATCAACGCGGCAAATTTCCGATCAAAACATAACACGTGCCTAAAATATTTCCTAATGGAAATTTTTCAAAATTTGGTCTTCAGCCAATTTAAAAAAAAAAAAAAAACATTCGTGCATTGCACCAAAGAAAAAATCCCTCACCCTGCGGGTTCGGGATTTTTTCAGGTGCGATGCACTTCATGCTTTTGTTAAAAAATTGGTTTCAGACAAAATTTTCAAAAATTTCCGGAAATATTTCATGCACTAGTTATATTTCTACTGGAAAAACCACTACCTTCATAATTTTGCCGATCCCACTGACCAATCAGAATTTCAGAAAATAGCTAGCAGCATAGTTTTTAATCGGCAAAATTTTTTTACCTTAGTTACATTCACTGTTAAGATTGGTAATTAATGACTGACAGTAGATTGTCATTGTTACTTTTGAAAGGTTGTAATCTCACGTAAATTTATTTATTTTTACCAAAGTATGTGTGAAACCATTCGTTTCGGTCAAACCTTGCTATAAATGTCTCCAACCAAAACGAGAATGCGAATAAAAATGGGATTATATATCAAAGCTGCACATTTAATATTGTTAATAATTATAAGTAGTTTTTATGTTTTCATTTTCCTATCTTCTTTTGGAATAAAATTAATTTATAATTCACTCATATACCTAGTTTTAATATTATTCGTGAAATAGTCTTGACGAATACCACTCAAGAAAAAAATTTGTAGGTAAAATTTTCCTCTTTTATATTCAAGTTTGTTGCTTTTGGCAATTTCGCTCCTGACATTTTTCAAAACCACTCGCCTAACGGCTCGTGGTTTTGTACACAAATTACTGAAATAAATTTTCGGTGATTTGTGGTTTTGTAACAAAAATGTCAATCGCGAAATTGCCAAGCAACAAACTTTCATAACAAACGGAAAATTTTGCCGGCAAAATTTTCTCTCTTGTGGTATTATATACGATAAAAAAGGATGCATCCTTTTTATCGATGTCAAAGTGATAAAAATGCAAATGTCAAATGGATATTTTATTGTAGGAGTGAATTTATCGTGATAAAACCCTCCCCAGCTGAAAACTAAATGGTAAAAACCTCTCCAGCTCAAAAACGAATAGCTTTTCTTTTTCATTGCTCGGCAACCTGACATATTGTTACAAATTAATTTGATGCTGTCAAACATTTTTTCAGTGAAGTATTAATTTTTTTTTAGTATCTATTTATGCCAAAATTCGTGAATTTCGCTAGCTAAAAATCACTCGGTTTTTTTTTTAAGATCGGATAAACTTTTATTTTTTAAACTGAAACTAAATCACTTTTTAGCAATTTAAACTCGAACAAACGGTAATAGATAAAAACGCTCCAGCTTCGCTGTCGCGTTTTTATCATTTCGTTTATTCTCGTTCAATTTCTAAGCAATCTAGTTTTCGTAAAAAATAAAAGTTTATCCGATAAAAAAAAGCTCTTGTGGTTTTACGTATAATAAAATTTGGTGCATGTTCGATAATCATATTAGGTGCACTTGGAATGGTTGCAAGTCAAATGGCGTACAGGGTAGGTCAAAAAATATAAAACTTGTTCAAGAATAAAGTACACCTATTTCAGAAAATTCAGCAAAATGTTATTCAGAAAAGTTGTTTAAAATTAAAAGTTATGCATAGATTCGAAAACGTGACCTCCTAAAATAAAGAAATGTTTTTTTTTTGAAAACATTAATAATTTCCTAAAAAAAAATTTTTTTATATTCGCCCTAACGACCTTCATAAATTAATCAAAATCAAATCAATTTCACATATCTTTGTTCAAATTGAAGCATATTTGTAATATTAACTTGAATTTTTAATTTATTAAAGAATCATAAACTTGTAATGATAATATGCAAATTAAAAAGCTCTCATTTAAAGTGCAAAATTTTTATTTTATATGTTTATTAAAAAACTGTACAAATTAATCGACAAACATGAAATCCTACTAAAACATTATGACAGTTTGGTGGCATTATTAACAAAACAATGTATGCATTATGTATGCGATTAGTGCAAACTCAAGAAATACAACGTTTTTAATCGTATTTGAATATGGTGCCAATGGTTTTGCCAATTTGGCTTCTTTTTATTATAACTTAACAATAAACATAAAAAAGTTCACCCTTCGTTTAATGCATTTAATTGTCCGATCATAAAATTCACTAAGAGTGGATCTCAATACACTTGCTGGAATATTTCTGCAATGAAATCGTATCGAATTTTCAAGCTCCCCAACATTATCAAACGGTAGATCCTTGTAAACTTTTTGCTTTAAATATCCCCATAAAAAAAATCTAATGGGGTGAGATCTGGCGAACAAGGAGGCCACCGTGGATCGGTATTTCGTCCTAACCATTTATCACTAAATTCCCCATTTAACCATTCAGAAACAATTCTAGCAGAATGAGCGGGATAACCATCATGTACAAACCATAATTTATGTCGTTCTTGTATACTCAAATTATCCAAAAAATCCATCAGTTCGTTTTCCAAAAAATGTAAATAGGTATCACCAGTTAGGTTTTGGCGAGAAAAAAGCGGCCCTATTAATTTGTCGTTATTAATACCGCACCAAACGTTTGTTTTTGGTAATGCTGGTTTTATTGTCAAAGACAAAATTTGGATTTTCATCCGACCACCACCTACAATTTTGGGAAGAAACAACGCCATTTGTTGTGAACGTGGAATCATCCCAAAAAAGTATGTGTCTATAGAAATCACGTCGATCCTCTATTTGTCCTTGAATCCACATGCAGAAATCATACCGCAAGTCATAGTCTCGTCATTGAAACGTGCAAATAAACATTGGCTTATAGGCATTGTATTTTTGTTTTTTAAGAATCTTCTTAACAGAGCTTTTTTTATACGCGTATAAGCATAAATCTCTTGGGTGAATCTTCTAGGGTTCTCAACAACTGCCTGAAGTACTTCTAATTGATTTTCTTCAGTGCACAGTTTTGGTACGTTCATTTTTATATTTATGGTCTGTTTAAAATTATTTAAAATTCTACTTACAGTTGAATAGTGAACTTGTTTATCTGGATGTCGTTCATTAAATATATCTCCTGCTTCACGCACTGTTTTATAGTTTTTTCCACATATTAACACTAATTCTGCCTTCTCGGCTAACGTTAACTGTATTGGAGGAGGCATTTGAAATCAAATAACAACAATAATTATTTAAGAATGAATAATGCCACCAAACTGTCATAATATTTTCTTTTAGCCCTTATTTGTTTTTTTCCATAGGTACCTGTGATTATTTTAGTAGGATTTAATGTTTGTCGATTAATTTGTAAAGTTTTTTAATAAACATTTAAATAGAAATTTTGCACTTTAAATTAGGGTTTTTTAATTTGCATATCATCATCACTAATATTTTATCTTCTTAAAAAGAACTTTTAGGATATTTTAAAGTTGTGTTTAATGTCGTTGCAACAACCATGAAGTTAATAAATTAAAAATTCAAGTTAATTTTACAAATATGCTTGAATTCGAACAAAGATATGTGAAATTAATTTGATTTTGATTAATTTATGAAGGTCTTTAGGGTGAATATAAAAAAAAAATTTTTTGGGAAATTATTAATGTTTTCATAAAATAACATTTTTTTTTATTTTAGGAGGTCACGTTTTCGAATCTATGCATAACTTTTAATTCTAAACAACTTTCTTAATAACATTTTGCTGGATTTTTTGAAATAAGGGTACTTTATTCTAGTACAAGTTTTATATTTTTTGACCTACATTATACGCCGTTTGACTTGCAACCATTCCAAGTGCACCTAATATGATTATCCAAGATGCACCAACTTTTATCGAGAATAAGATTTTCTAAAAAATCGGTAATAAAAAAAATTCCCATATGCTGCACACTTAAATGACCACACTGTATATTCTATAAACTGGAAAATAAGTTGACAAATTTAACTGTCGATCGTTACAAGTTACGCTAGTCTAGACAATATATTTAAAAATAAATACACAATACCAAGTAATCATCGCTTTCAGTGCTATATAAATTCCCATTTCTTTAGAAAAACACACATTACTTTTTTATGTACAATAAAACTATAAACGATTTTAAACCTATCCCATTATTCCATGGCCTCTGCCCTTTCAGGACAATATTTCTGTTTGCAGCTACGACATTTCAGATAACACATAAAACGAGACATGGTGTGATCAGGTGCAGTATTAGCAAAACATTTCAGAGATAAAATAATTATTTATCCTCAAGATTAACACACACAATTTAATAAGATATGATTCACAAATTATTGTATTTTCATAACTGAACAAACTATGATTTGTCATTAGTTATGTTATCTACATCTGCATATCTTTTTGCGAGTAATTGTAAAGTGTAGTGTAACCTCAATATATAAAATATAATTTCATATCCATTATAATGGTTGGTAAAATTATTGCCCTGACACTTTCGGTTCCTAATATATCCCCTGGGGATTTTTGAAATCCTTTTCTGATAAAACCGTTATAACGCCCCTTGCTCTAAATTTGTGGGTTTGAACTCTTCACCCACAAAACTAATAAACTTTTGCATCATAACGTATACGTCAAAATTCAATTAAAACCAAAGTTATTCCATTAATATTGATTAAATCCTAGATATTATAAAATATCGCTGTTAATCAGCTAGATGAGAATTCCACACGTTGCGTTGTAACAAATTTCAGAACAATCCCTTGTTTGTAGAGTTTGTTTTTAATAAACTAAAGCCTGGATTTATTTACCCTGTCGATATTTTTAAACATATGAACGCAATTTGTAATTTTTTAATATTGGTGCTTTGATCCCTTAAAATAAATATTTCCAAACTAAAATTATATTTTTAGAGATTAAATGTCCTAAAAAACATATTTTAAACATAATTTCATATTTAGCTGGTATATTAAAGTTTACCTGCAAAATTTGTTCACATATTAATGAATTTCAGAGAACACAGCAATGGTAAATAAAATACCTGTTCGGTCTCATTAAATTAATTAAGTTGATAATATTTTATCTTCAATATTTATTAAACAAATACCTTTTTTACAATTAAAGGCACTTTCTCTAATAAATTAAATAAATAGATAATAATATAAGACGTGTTTTATAAATATAAGGCAAAAACCATTTCATTTATTTTTCGCAGGAATACTTACAGAACAGTTGTATTTCTCATTTTTCTTTTATAAGATCTGAACGGATATTTACGAAATACATGTCACAACGGATAAAAGTTTAATAAGTACGAAGCCGTCTCAGCAAAACTCAACAGCCTCTTATTTCGTTACGTGTAGAAAAGGAAAAAAAAATCATTATTAACTGAATAGTATTTTTCTATTTATTAATATTTTAATCACTTACCTGATTTCTGATAAGAATTAATATCCATTAATAATTAACTAGTGTAGTAATGAAACCATACAAAATTAGAAACTCCTACAACCGCTAGTTGTAGGAGCAATTAAATTAGGGCCAAACGTTATTAAATATACAGGGTGTCCAGTAAATATGGAGCAATATTTCGCCGGCGTATAGAGGAGTTCAAGATAATAGCAGTAGTTTATACAATCATATTTTGTAATGTTCCTCCTAACGAAGATATCAGACTAATAAAGATTTACATTTTCGATTACAACTTGTTAGCAACCCTGTATACAGTGTCACCATTAAAGTTCGCACCATATGGAACTTTTTTTTATTAATGAGGTTAGTTAAAATTAAATTTCGGCAATCGTTTTTGCTTCAAATTAGACTAAAAATTATATAATCAAATGTCACCATCTGTCATTCAGTATCTGTCAAAAATTACATTTTAATCAAAAAATGCTGAAAAATGGCATTGTTTTACCGAATTTCAAAAAATTTTATTAGAAAAAGTTGTTTCTAGTACAATTCTTGGCCTATATACAAAGTTTCAGTTTTCTAGCTCAAAGTTGATTTTTTTGCCATTTTTTCTAATTAACTTTTTTTTTATTTAATGTAAGTTCGCTTAATGGATATTAAACTATTTGCTTATACCATACTCAATATTTTATTTAGTTTGTATGAGCTTTTTTTTACTAGAATGCCATTTTTTTTCGAAATTTAAAATTAGAGGCAAAAAAATTTGACACAGGTGGGGCAAAGTTATCCTAATTTAAAAATTTTAAAAGATAGACGTCAGATATTCCATTTTTTTGATAGTACATACACCTAAGAAGTTTAAAAAACTTATAATAAAATTCCCAGATATCAGATTAGTTCAAAATTTAGACACATTTTCTTTTTATCCACAATAAAATATCAAGGCAATTTTGAATTTTATAAGTAGGCTATGGAAAAAAAACGAATTAGAGTGCCGAATAAATAAAAGAAATGTCATAAATTTGAATATTTTCGCAAGTTATAGTTTTCAGTGTTATCACCAATGTTGTCCATTCAAGAAAAAATAGAAATTGTCTTAATTTGTGGAGAGAATATGCCTCACCGGCAAGTATCTGCCATTTTTAATGAGAGGCATCCAGAAAAAAATTTGCAGCATAGGACTGTTTCAAGAATAATGTCAAAATTTAGAGAAACTGGATCTGTTCAAAATAATTTTAAGAAACCTCACGCGGCAAGTAAATACGATGAAGCAGCACAACTTGATGTTTGTTTAACTGTTATTGACCACGGTCAAACTAGTGTAACCAAGATAAGTGATTCAACAGGGTGCAAGAGGGAAAGCGTTAGAAAATTTTTCAGAAAAATCGATTTCGGGCATATAAACCCAAGTTTATAAACACATTAAAAGAACGCGATTTTGATATCCGACTTGATTTTTCGTTTTGGTATCAGGGACAATATGAGGAGAATATTCTTTTTCCATACAAGATATTATGGACAGATGAAGCCACTTTCTCTTCGAATGGTACCGTGAGCTCACAAAATTGCCGATGGTGGTCCCAAGAAAATCCTAACTTCACAATTGAATGTCGCGACCAGTATCATTTTAAAACCAATGTTTGGTGTGGAATTTTGAAAGATGAGCTTATTGGACCATACTTCTTTAGAATAAACTTAACTGGTGAAAGGTACCTGAATTTTCTTGATAACGAGATTACCGAAGTTTTGGATAATATGCCCTTACACCATAGACACAACTTATGGTATCAGCTTTATGGTGCACCCATACATCAAACTGTAGCAGTGAAAGAACGCATAAACCAATTATTTCAAAACAGAGTTATAGGGTGTGATAGAGAATGTCACTGGCCACCCAGGTCGCCTGACATAACCCCACTAGACTTTTTTCTGTGGGGTTATCTTAAGCAGAAAGTTTATAAGAATCGACCGTTTAGAAATATCGAGCATTTGGAACAAACGATAAGATAGTGTTGTGCCGATATAAGACCAAGCTTTTTACAAAATGCTGTCAAAGACGTTTATAGACGGACGGGTGTTTGTATAGAGCGAGAAGGACGTCACACTGAAATGTGAAATTTATATTGCTTTTGTGTTACCTATTTAAAATGATTAAAGTTCCTTTTTGTTCCTTTTAATAATAATGATAGTTTTAAGTATAAAATACAATTTTTATCAAATATTTAGATGTATTTGTCATTTGAAAAACGAAACATCTGACGTCTATCTGTTAAAATTTTTAAATTAGGATAACTTTGCCACCACCTGTGTCAAATTTTTTTGCCTCTAATTTTAAATTTCGAAAAAAAATGACATTCTAGTAAAAAAAAGCTCATACAAACTAAATAAAATATTGAGTATGGTATAAGCAAATAGTTTAATATCCATTAAGCGAACTTACATTAAATAAAAAAAAAGTTAATTAGAAAAAATGGCAAAAAAATCAACTTTGAGCTAGAAAACTGAAACTTTGTATTTAGGCCAAGAATTGTACTAGAAACAACTTTTTCTAATAAAATTTTTTGAAATTCGGTAAAACAATGCCATTTTTCAGCATTTTTTGATTAAAATGTAATTTTTGACAGATACCGAATGACAGATGGTGACATTTGATTATATAATTTTTAGTCTAATTTGAAGCAAAAACGATTGCCGAAATTTAATTTTAACTAACCTCATTAATAAAAAAAAGTTCCATATGGTGCGGACTTTAATGGTGACACTGTATATTAATGAAATTTTGTAACTTTATACAGCCCATATGGACTAAGAAATTCGTACTAGAATCATTATTGTACAGGGTTATCCAACCAAGACTGGACAAGGCGATTTTTTGACTTTTCCTGTACTTTTATAAAAAAACTGAAATAGCCATCTTAAGTCATTTTCTCCCGCGAATTCGAATATCTTCAGCAAAAAACAATTGAACATCAAACAAAAGTACTATATATATATTTTTAAATGGGATGCCGTATTTTTAATGAGCTTATCCGATTTCTCATATAAATTTTGATCTAAAATGTTGGATTTTTAATTCAAAAACGCCTTTTTTCTTCAGTTTCAAATTCGGAAAATGTTCGTCTACCGTACGATTAATAAAAAAATTAAAAAAAAATTAAATTAAAAATCCAACATTTTAGATCAAAATTTATATGAGAAATCGGATAAGCTCATTAAAAATACGGCATCCCATTTAAAAAAATATCAAAGTGACCCCTAGTACTTTTGTTTGATGTTCAATTGTTTTTTGTTGAAGATATTCGAATTCGCGGGAGAAAATGACTTAAGATGGCTATTTCAGTTTTTTTATAAAAGTACAGGAAAAGTCAAAAAATCGCCTTGTCTAGTCTTGGTTGGATAACCCTGTACATGATCCGCGAAGCCAGGAACTAAGTTGGCACAGCACTGGTAGGGTCAAAATTTTGATAGATGCCATTTTTGGAAAACTAGAAAATACTTTTTTAACTTCTTTGGGCTTCTCTTTAAAAAAGGTTCTCTTCATTTGTTTCAAAAAACTCAACCATTTTCGAGATGATCAAATTCTTATTCAATCTAATATCAGCAGTTATTTATTACAAAATTTCCAAAATTAATTTGTTTACCGTCAATTTATAAAAACACAATAATATCTACCCTATTATTTTAACATCATGGCTCTCTATAATTTTTTTTATATGGCTCTGGTTTGTACCAACTGGCCAGCATCTCTCTCTGTTAGTTTTTATTTATTTGTAAAACTTCTATACAAACATTCACATTCACACCAACGTCCATGCCCTTGCCCGGATTCGAACCAGGGACCTATCGGTTGCCAGGCAAGCTCTTTACCCACCGAGCTACCGTGGCCGGCTCTCTATAATTTAAATTCATCATTATTCCAAGTGCTCGTTTTTGGCAGACAAAAACTTTTACAATATCTCTACAATTTCCATACATGATAATTCCGTATCGAACATGATACTCAAAATTGGCATGATACAACATTTCTTTAGTTTCTGAGGGTACGTATCTGCCTAATACTCAAAAACTATAGCCTTATTTAACTTACTCACAACATTATCGACATAACAATCCCATAAAAGAGTGCTATCTTGTACATCCATGTTACAATTATTTTTTATATGAAAACTTTCAGGTTGTTCAATCCGTGATCTGTTTGTCCTGAACATGGTTAGACCAGTTTTAGAGCTATTAATAATTAATTGATATGTGATGGGCTACATGCTTGGTGAAATGGATATTCCATAGTAGAGGAAATTAAAGTAGTACTTGTTATATTTTTTTTGATATATTGTGAAATATAACAAGTACTACTTTAATTTTCTCTACTATTAATAATTAGTTTAGTTTTAGAAAACCAATCCTTAGCTCCAGCCATAAACACTTGAACATCCTGCCCAAGGGTGATCACATCTCTATTAGTCAACAGAACATTAGTGTCAGCAGCAATATTAGTGATTTTGAAAGTATTATTCAGAGAGTAGGGTTCTGTTATGTTATTAATGTAAACAATGAATAGAATTGGGCCAATAACGCTACCTTGTGGTATTCCAAATAAAGTATTTTTTTGTTTTGGACAAGACTCTGTTTCTACCTTCACCTATCACTACTTTCTTTTGCCTTTCTAAAAGATATGTGATATGATGAGCTGTTCCCCTGATGCCATACAGACTCAATTTATTTATAAGAATATCATGACTTAATATGTGTCATATGCTTTTGACAAATCAAGGAACAACCCCAAAGGGATATCACCCCTTTCCAGGGCTTCCAAAATGTACTAAACAAAAACAAAAACTTCCGTTTGGGTGGATTTTCCCTGTAAGAATCCGCGTTGTATATGGTTAAACAAATTATTTTAATTCATAAAGGTTAAAATTCGTTTACACATAATATGTTCAAATATTTTGGGAAATGATGGTAGTAAACTGATTGGACGGTAATTTTCTAAACTTATAGTCGCCTTTTTTAAAAATGGGTACTACAACAGGATGTTTTAGTTCATCTGGGAAAATACCAAATAATGTAGGTGAGTTATTGATAACAAAGACGAGTGGTTCCAAAATCGTAGCCTAAGAGAAACAAGGAAGACATCCAGGTTAAATAAAAGTGCATAAACCAATGATTTAAAAATAATTATCAAGAGAAATGCTTCACATTTTTTTTTTATTTTTTTAGTTTTTCTGTTCCTCTTGTTACGATCAATCCTTACAAATATTTTTCGAGTCGGTTAATTACGATTTTGAAATCTCTCAGCAAAAACTCCTTTTGCTTTCAGAGAATTGCATTGTGCTTGCCCATAAATTAAATGTATGTTAGCATTACTCCATATTAAATTTTTAAGTTTATTTGTTTATATTAATAACGAGTTATAATTAGTATGTGGAAATTATAGGTTAGTTATTATTGTGTTCTTATAAATTGACAGAAAATAAATTTATTTTAAATGTTGTAATAAATCGCTACTGCTTTTAGATTGTATAAGAATTTGGTTATCTCGAAAATGGTCGATTCCTCTGAAACAAATGAAGAGTACTGTTTTTTAAACAGAAATGCCCAAGTAGAAAACTTTAAAAATAAACTTGTAACAGAAAATAATTATATTGTAAACTTTAAAGTAAATTATTGATTGCACGCCGACCGATCTCCAGCAAGATTTATTTCTTTTAATATTCCTTGTTTCGTTTTTCGTTGCGGCAAAGGCGAAATATAAAAATAACCCGTTTTAACAACGCCATGTTTCGTGATGCATTAGTTGCTTCACACGTATATGTTTAGCTATAAATTTCACAATTTAGTAAAGTACACCTTGTTTCACGTTTTATAGCGCTACGACATTCCGCACCTGACACACATACATATATTGCTTGTGGCTTTAACACCGTATTTTATTCAGTGCAACTACCATCAAGCTAAAAAAAAGTTCTATGGGTAACGTTTCTTCGATGGATTCACGGGATATCATAGTAGCAAATAGTTATAGAAAGCGCATCTAACAGAAAATTTTAAAACCCTCGATCGATGCCAACTTTCCTACTAAAGAATATAGTTGATCCACTGAAATACGAGGCCCGAGGCCACATTATGAAATTTGTAATTTGCAGTGGACCAATAGCACAAGATGAAGGTTCTATTGATAGTAGAACAAAAAATCTGAGAAGTTCCGGTTTAATTACAGGCTCAATGTCGCAAACAAATCATAACTATTCTCTTTTGTTTTGACGTTTTATGAACTGTATTAAATCTTAGATACTAAAAAATAATAGGTCTGTTCCAACCAGCAGTCCTTGAGAGTTTCAAACCGTCAAATACAATAGACTAGTTGTAGGACTTATGTAATATTCATCTGGTAGACTCTTGTTCTGATTAAAAACTCATCCCAAGTGGAACAAATCTATTAAATTATCGATACGTAGAATTCAGTGGCGTTAAGAATAGGGCAACAGAAAGTTGACAGAATTTGTATGTCAAAAGCGAATCAAGATTTCTTTATGTTTGCGGCATTGAAATTGCAATTAATATGTGAATTGGAATATGTGAACAGATTTTTTTGATTTACTATAGTCTGTACAAAACAGGGTATCCAAATCCGAAGTTTTTTCAGCGGTCTCAACATAGTTTTTGAGAAAAAAATTATTTAAATTTTTCCACTCACAGGCACAGATTAGGTTTGTTTCTCACTTTTAACAGTAGTGCCTTAAAGTAACATTTCTAAGGCTACTGGGGGTGCTAAAAATTGCATTTTTAATAAGTTTATAGAAAAATGTTATTCAAAAAATAACGAGAAAAATGCAATTTTAATTGAATTCTAAACAATTGAACGAAATAGCAGTAACTTGACAATTATGACAAATCAAAATGTACTGCATATTTAACAATCTTTAAAATTTTACTTGAAATAGCAAGTTAATAGAGCAATTTAAAAAAAAATCATTAGATGAACCCCGGCCTATGTTTGTCAAAGAGTCCAAAAGGACAGAGCACGATAAAATAGCACAATCCGAGTATTAGATTAAGAGAAACTAGACCCTATTTGAGGTACACTAGTATCGGTCGCTATTTTGGCGAAAAAGTACGACTTTGGTTGAATGAAGTCGAATAGAAAAGGAAAAACGATCGTTTAGTACTTGAAACATTTCATAATAGGAAAATACAGATATTGCTATAGATAAACACGTCAATAATGCACGTTAATTTTAACAAATCAGGCAATGAATGATCGTCGTATAATCTAAATTTTTCTGTTTTTACGTTTTTCGGTATATTATCGGATAATCTAAATTTTTCTGTTTTAACGTTCTTCGGTATGTTCTCAAGGTTTTTGTCCCAGTTTCTATTTAATTTTAGAAATAATTATTGTTGTATAGTTATTATAGGTGATATTTTAGTGGAAATGGCAAAATTTTAGGGATGAAATTCATATATCGTTCCTGGAAATTAAAAAAAAAACACTTAAATAATTTTTTTCTTGAAAACTATTTAGGACCGCAAAAAAAAACCTCGGATTTGTAATCTGTGATTAGGGTGTATGCAAAAACTTATCGAAAAATTCGCCACCTTTCCGAATAATAATTACCCAATGAATTACCATGTCCTCGGACCATTTAGGCAAAACAAATGCATTCCCTAATTAAAAAAAAAACAGAACGAAGCAATGTCGAAAAAAATCTTTATTATTAAAACTGGTTCATCATAACCCACAGAATTATGTGGATCTCAGAAATAAATGTGTATCATACAAGCGTCAGTTAAGAAAACTTTCACACTCATCTGCTATTCTAACTAACAAAATTCATGTTTCTAACCATATTTTTCCAGATTCACGCGCAACCACCTCACACGCCTCGTCCCCGGATGAATTCGGCCATATTCGTGTCAAACAGCGGCCCTGGCATCGACCCCAAAGAGTTTTTCCGCCGATACGGATCTGTATCGAAACTCTGTCGCAAAGCTAGGAGCGTGGACAATATATCTTTGGAAGAGAAACACTTCGGCTTACCGGTGCTGTCCATAAGCGGCCCCTCGCCTCCCGAAGTCGAAGAGGAAACGGAAATAGACGAAACCGAGAAGTTTTTAGCGTAAATATATACTAAAATACTTCGTGTAGTGTTTTGTACTTTTCGGCATTCGTTCAAAAGTGTAACGAACTCGTCGGAATTTAATCTCCGAGTCGATAACTTTTAAGACCCCCTCCATTTGATGTAATTGTTTACTTTTTATGTTTACGGTATCTATAATAACTGTTTTTGGTTAACAAACTTTGACTCTCTTACGTTAAATTTTTCTATCCTAATTTTTTAATTTAAAATATCATTGACATCAATACATAACCTGGTTGGCTTCTGCTTGTTTCGCCAAAGCTCTATGTACACAAAGCAAAACATTATATTTATTTTTGTTGTATGCAATGAAGGGTCCATGATGTTAGGGGCCATGCCATTTCAAATATCTCTTGGAATAATTATTATTATTATAATTAAGAGTACTTATACAAGAAGAAACATTTTTATATCTAAACGAAATAGTCCTAAAATTAGAAAGTGTTCAGTTTCCTAAACAGCATAAATTCACAGTGCGATATTATCAGGTTGTGAATAAATGAATGAAACACTATTTGTATTAAGAGAAGTAATCTGAAATTGTAGGACCAGTAAAAACTTAAATGAAGATTAGTGTTAAGTATTTCTATAGAGGAAAATGTCGACCAACTATTTTTAACTGTAAGATAAATTTAGATTCTCTAGGGTGGCATTACATACAATAAAGTTACCATCATAATATACCCTGTTGAATTAAAATTTAAAAAGTAGCGTTAAAACAAGACAAATAATTTTATTATTTAAATTAGTAATAAGTCGCACGTTACAAAAATATTTCTTAACTAACTAACATGGACTTAAACGCTTTCTAATTATATGACTCAAAATGTAAAAAGATTTAAGATGAGCTGTAGTCAAAGTGCCAATTTAAAGAAAAATGGGTACAGACTGTAGTAAAAATGTAGGACAAGCATGACATATCTAGCTGAAAAAAAGAAATATTTCCTAACCTGTTTTTATCTGTTTTAAATATTTGAATGAGAGATCTTTCTTTTACAAAACTTTGGTTCTATTAATCTAATTTTTTACATTTATTTAGTGCAAGATATTAAAAGTGGATTTATGCAAACCAATTAATATTAATAATTAACTGGGCAGTTGGTTTCAACCAATTATCATATAAAAACGTTCGTAATGCTATGGTATGTAGGTAGCATTTTGTTTTAATTGGTCTGCCTAAATCCGCCTCAATCTAAAGTTTATCTCGAGGTTTGTCTTTACCTCAAAAAACACAAACTTATAAGTTCGTGCATAGAATTGTCCCTTATCCTTTCTGTCAGACCCAATCCTTGGACGCGTTTCGCCGTTTACGGCTCTTCAGCAAGGGTCTGACGAAAAGGTAAAGGACCTCAAAGTGTTTTCACACAGAAATGCAAATAACCAAATGAGAGTTGCAGCACGTGGCTACATCTCGTGGCAACCACACGTATCAACCCAACCAGGACAGCGAGAATCCAGGTTCAAATGCTGGCAAGGCGGCCCATCGCGGGCAAACTACGTTGGGTGTCGCTGGAAGCCAATGTATCGGTTCAGCCTACCGAAAGCCGAAAATTCAAAAAACGTGTGGTTGACACGAGATGTAGCCACGTGCTGCAACTCTCATTTGGTTATTTGTCTTTACTTGCCATTAGAACTAAAAGTAGTTTTCAGAAACCATGAAAAACTTTTTCATTAACAAGTTAAATATTTACTAATAGGATATTGTAGTTGCTAGACAACATTTATGTATTAGAGAAATTTGAATAGAGATTAATATTCTGAAGCAGTATTTTCGTAACTCACTAAAAGTGTACATTTCTTTCTGAAAAGGGCCTATTCCAGATGTACAAATATTTTTAAAAACGTCCAGACATTAGTAATAAAAGTTGTTCGTAATTAAAAAAAAAATACAGTAAAATTTTTTCTTACAGGATCAACTAATGTTGATTTTGTAAAACAAAATAATATTTCAAAATAATAGTGTATTTCTTATGATTATCGCCTCTTTACGTCACAAAGTCAATAATGCACAAATAAAATTATTGTGATTAAAGGGTTTTATATCACAAATAGGCTTATTTAAGGGGACCAAAAAACCCATTGATATAAAGAAAATATTTGTGCATCAAGGGTATTTCATGCCTACTTCAATATCTCGATGGCTTTAAATTTTAGATGTTAAGATGGGAGCTGCTTTGATTTATTTACACTGTAAGCCAAATAAAGATGTTTTTGGCTTATTTTTTATAATGAAGCGGTAACTGCTCTTCAGAAGGGACACGTTAAATAAGTGTTAAATAAGAGCAGTAGAAGTCATATCACCTTCTTTTAAAAAAATCCTCTACGCGTTTCGATCAAATGATCAACCTTAAAGTAAGTGGTTTGTAAGTAAATATACAGGGTGCTGATAAAGTCTGGGATAATCGATTTTTCTTGAAAACGCAAAAGTTTTTCGAAAAACGCTCGGACCCGTCGAGTCTATTTTATTCTTTACAATTTTTTGACGTTCTTCAATATTATACCGGATGCGCCAAAAACGCTAGGCAAGTGTCAACTTCACTTTTTCAAATAGAATACCCCTTTTTTTCTCCAATATTCAGATTCCTCTCTAAACTCTAGACAAGTTTCATATAACATGTTGTATGGCTAGAGTCAACAGGAATTGAAATACAGGGCCCCCAATAAAAATCAAGGTATAATTTTAAAGCTTGTTTTCCATGACAAATACTTAGGCTAGGAAACAGATTTTAACAGAAAATTGGTAATACAGTGAACAATCTAAAATATTATTTGAGTAAGTGTTGAAAATGGTATCCATTTACGGCTCTACAATGTCCCAATCTCTCAACAAATTCTAACTGTACATTATGTACAATTTCTGGGGTAATTTGTCTTATGGTTGTTGTTATACGGGTTTTGAGAACAACGATATCTTCTGGTTTATTTTTGTAAACCCTTTCCTTAATATAGCCCCACAGAAAGAAGTCCAATGGCGTTAAGTCGGGGGACCTCGCAGGCCACTCCATTTGACCCCGTCGACCTATCCAATGATGATGAAATAACTCATTCAGGTATCTACGGACTTCGGCAGAATAGTGGGCTGGTGCACCATCCTGCTGAAACCAGATAGTTGTATCATGTGATTCAGGAATGTTCCGATCGGGAAATAGGGCAATCAACGCTGGAGCGAGGTCTTCTTCAAGAAACTGCAAATATGTTTGGCCATTCAAATTTTCCTCAAAAAAATAGGGTCCTATAACAGTATCCCGAATTATTCCTGCCCATACATTAATTTTTCTCGGCCGCTGAGTATGAATTTCTCGGAACCAATGGGGATTTTCGCTGGACCAGTACCGGCAATTTTGACGATTTACCATGCCATCCAAGAAAAAAGTCGCCTCATCGGAAAAAATTATGTTACTCGGAAATAATGCATCGTTAATCAAGTAATTATCCATGAGAATTTCACAGAACTCATTCCTTCTGTCAGGGTCGCCTTCCAAAAGTTCCTGTACTCCTTGACATTTATATGCGTGCCATTTTTCCTTTTTCAAGAACTTTGCCACCGTTAAATCGTGGATATTTTTAAAATTTTGAGAAATGCTTCTTGTGCTCGAATGTGGTCTCTCTTCCAACGAAACTAGAATATCATGTTTGACATCGTCGGAAATTTTAGGTCGTCCACTTCTAGGTTTATCCCTAACGTGACCAACTTCATTATACTTCTTAACAATTTTGGAAACAGTTGCCTGATTTATGTGTTCTCTATTTGGATATTTATCATTAAAATACTCACAAACTTCTATTTGTGTTCTCTTTCGATCTCCACATCCTACTATTATTAATATTTCGATTCTCTCAGCTTCCGTTAGAAACATTTTTATGGGTAAAAGTAACAACTTTGGAGTAAATATTAAAGCTGGATTTATAAACTCGAAAAGTTGGCGAGGTTGAGGTTCAGTTGGTGTTGGAAATAGGAGTTCAATTTAAACTAAAGGGAACACTCAATTCCATTTATACACTCGTTCATGTTGTTCATGTAAAGCTCATGTAAGGTTCGAAAACTTCCCGGGTAGTTCGAGATAACCAATTTTTATGCTCGGAATTCGGAATATCTAACCTCACAAACTTGATCATAATTCAACCTCACCAACTTTTTGAGTTTATAAATCCAGCTTTAATGTTTTGACATTTACGTTATTTACGTTATTATGTAGAAACCGGTAAAAAGGTAAATACCTAGACCTTAAAATTATACCTTGATTTTTATTGGGGCCCTGTATTTCAATTCCTGTTGATTTTAGCCATACCACATGTTATATGAAACTTGTCTAGATTTTAGAGATGAATCTGAATATTGGAGAAAAAAAGGGGTGTTCTATTTGAAAAAGTAAAGTTGACACTTGCCTAGCGTTTTTGGCGCATCCGGTATAATATTGAAGAACGTCAAAAAATTTCAAAGAATAAAATAAAATCGACGGGTCCGAGCGTTTTTCGAAAAACTTTTGCATTTTCAAGAAAAATCGATTATTCCAGACTTTATCAGCACCCTCTATACAAGATATAAGGGTAAATAATACAATTTTGTGAGAGTACTCACAGGTTAGCACGAAAACTATTCGCATCAGACAATATAGTGATGGGTACACAAAATAGTTATTAATTAAACTTATCAATAACATTTAAAAAATTTACAAAGTAAAGATCACGAAACGAACACCTAATTACAGAGCATGTTAAACACCTTCTACCAGAAGTAAATATTTGATTTGGTGTTGTTAAGTGTACAGACTGTATAGAGTGAAGGAATTGGGGAATCGCACTCATTTTTTGGTTTTGTGTTGGTAAACGTCGTCCTTCACAAGCTGATCTGGACAATCTAAGTTGAAATGATATGGAGAGCTCTTTAAATGTCTTTACAGTGGACAAATATCGACGATAAGTTTTTGCTTCAATGTTCATTATTTTCATGGACCTAAACCAAACAAATATAAAGTCACTTATTGCAGACATGAAGCTAGCGCTACAGAATAACCGTAATGCTATTTATGACAATATCAGAGGTAAATTTTTCCTTACTGTTAAGAAATGTTCTACAGATAATCAAAGTAAATCCATTTATTCGAACAAAAGACTTATTAGAGTCATTAAATCCAAATTAAAAAATTTTGATTTAGTGTTGGGGAAGGCGACAATGGCGGCTGTCTGGTAATCCTAGAAAAACAAAATTACATTTACACATTTCAAAAATATTTGTTTCTATACAGGTTGTCCCACAAAAGCTGGGGACACTTCGTTTTTTCAAATGAAACACTACAATTTTTTTAACATTTTTGTGTTTTACGGAAAACTCTACACAGATTTCATGTAACATAGTATGATGGCAAATATAATACAAGGTGTGAAAAATTACTTTAAACAAAATTGAAAAAATAAATTTAAAAAATTATATTTAAACTAGTGAAACAACGCATTCGGCTTTAGCAGATGTTCGAAATGGCCCCCGTTGACTATTTGGTAATATCCTAATCTCTCATAGAAATGTTGTACGGTTTCTGGCGATATGTTCCTCGTTACCTGGCGAATTCGTTCTATCAGATCGTCGATATTCTGCGGTTGGTGTTGATATACCCTTTCTTTTAAGTATCCCCAAGCAAAATAGTCAAATGGGGTAAGGTCGGGTGACTTAGGCGGCCACTCCACCGCCCCGCTACTTCCAATTCACCTGTTTGGAAAGATTGTGTTCAGATATTTCCGAACTGCATGCCCATAATTAGGCGGGGCACCGTCTTGCTGTAGCGATATCTGTTGTCCAGGAATATCGGCCGTTAGTGTTTTTTGAAAAAAATAAGGTCCCAACATCCTGTTGTTAATTACCCCCATCCAAACATTTACTTTCTGCCGATATTGCGTGTTGTTTTCTAAGATCCAATGTGGATTAGTCGGAGCCCAATAACGATAATTTTGCTTATTAACGTTTCCATTGAGACAAAAAGTTGCTTCATCGGTAAATAGGATGCCTCGTAAGTGATTTGGATTTTGATCACACAATTTCATCATTTGCTCAAAAAAATTCAGGCGCCGCACTGGATCATTATCGAAAAGCTTTTGCACGTAATTAACTTTATACGGGTGAAATGTTTCTCTTTTATAAAATCTGTGGATTGAACTTCTATGCGATTCATTGTTTCTTGATAATAAATTAAGTGAGGAGTGAGGATTTTCATAGATAGATAAAGACAAATCTATTTTTTTATCATCAGTTAAGGAATTTCTTCGCCCGGATTTTGGTAGATTCTTAACATTTCCATATGTTGAAAATGTTTGTACAATTTTGCTTACCGTCGACTGAGTAATCTGCCGGTTCGGATATTTTTCAATAAACAAATCACAAACTTCTTGTTGACTTCGTTTTCGGTCGCCGCTGCCCCTCAATATTAATATTTCGGTTCGCTGTTCATCGGTTAAATAACCCATAATGTGCAGTAATATCACTACTTTTTGTAAATATTACAATTCAAACTTATGTCAATTGATTGACAAGCGTGAGACACGCAAAATAGAAATAATTAAAACTCATCTTGGTTTACTGGTACTTGAACAGGTGCAACTTTTACCAAGGAATTAGACTAAAAACACGTATCTTTAATTTTGTTTAAAGTAATTTTTCACACCTTGTACTATATTTGCCATCATGCTATGTTACATGAAATCTCTGTAGAATTTTCCGTAAAACACACAAATGTTAAAAAAAATTGTGGGCTTTTGTGGACAACCTGTATAGAAACAAATATTTTTAAAATGTGTAAAAAATAAAAATAAAATCGACGTGTCCGAGCGTTTTTATGACAATGCATTGATTAAGGAGATTTTTGCAATAGTCCATTCTTTTGAGACACCCTGTACGTATACAGTTACCTCCTTCTTAACTAGAAATCAAAGTTTTACCAAACCCCTGTATAAGCTTCACTCAAAAAAAGTATTTCCGATGAGGAGGAACCTATTACATCTCTGAATTGTGAGAAATCGAAAATACCTATGAACCCCTTTACCCCGCATTATATGGAATTGTTAAAATACATAAAACTGGACACCCCTGTCGCTCAGTTGTATCATGTATATACAATGTTCTTAAATCTTGCCTTTCATTGAAATTTAATTACAGTTAACATAAAGTTTTCTTCGGAAAGAAGAATTAGCTGTCAAGCGTTTCGCCAGACTGCCCTTTCTAGGTAAAATATTAACCATTATAAGGACGCAACTTAAAAAACTTAATAAAAATATATTTGTCTGTTACAGATCAGTCGACACCGTGGCCCACCTCTTTTCATCTGTTGGGGAAACATGCATGTGCATTTCAAGTCTAATTAACCTAATTCAAACTCCTAATATTACTTAATAATTAGACCAAAACCATAATCGCATTTCAGTGAAAAGTTAATAATGATCGGCAACGCCGCATCTGGGTCATGTTTTAAAGAAATAAATAAAACTCATGTTTTCACATATTATAAAAACTTAACTGCGAATTTACTTCTCATTTAATAATAATTTCGGTAAAATAATACAATAGAAAACCCTTCATAACACAGCTTGTTTACGTTTTTATACACCTTCAAATTGCGTCTAGCCAATCGATTCACTTGACGGCCGGTAAACATCAGGGCTCGGCGAGGCTTTTCCAATTATGACAAAAGGCGGCCGGCGGGCGTTGAAGACAACGCCTACGTGCTAGACAGTTCAGTTGTTATGGGATGCAGTAGGAAGATGTTAGAGGGAGGCGGTGTTGCAGGTGGTTTTCGCGTGGAAAGAGTGATCAACGGGGCGAATGTTTTTCATTTCTACAGTCAGTAGGTTTTAAGATTTACTCCGTGGTGTACATCTGCCGTGAAATCCCCACGTAATATTCGGGACATCAGCACCAAGTGTTTTGGAGGAGGTTTTATACTTCACTCCGTGGTGTACGTCTGCCGTGATTTAAATCACCACGTATTCAGGCGATCAGCGCCAAGTGCTTTCAAGAAGTGAGTCGAGTTACAGATTATTTTCGTGGTGAAACGTCTTCTTCCCACGAAACAACCTTTTGCAAAGATTGTTAAAGTAAACGTATAATAGTTTGTTGCGGGTTACACGAACCCCCTTAAGTGTGATTAGTCAATGTGACCATTAATTAGTTAATCGATAATAAGTTATGTGAAGTAGGTAGTTGTATGATTTCACAATTTATGTAAACACCTGACATTATCTGTTTAAATGGCATAGTTTGGTAGAATAAAGAAATGCGTTCGTGAAGAAAAGTGTTTTCTTGAGAGTGTACACATCATCCTTAAAAGACAAAGTAAAAAAATTATATAAGAGTGAAATTGATTTGCTATCGTATGACTCTTGCCTCGCCGAATATGTCGGCCAAACAGGCAGATCCTTCCACATAAGAATAAAAGAACACCTTAGACTAAAAGAATTCAACATGACAATAAGTCACTCTCTGAAGTTCACCCAAAAACCAATACTCATGATTTCTATCCTGACAAAAACTTAAAAGTTTAATACCACTTAAATAAAGGCAAAAGATTAAAGCTATTTAAAGAGCACTCCACATAATTTTAACTTCGATTGTCCAGATCAGCTTGTGAAGGTCAACGTATGACTCCAACACAAAACCAAAAAAATAAAACAAAAAAGTTAATGAGATTCCCCAAATCCTTCGCTCAATACAATCTGTACGTTTAACAATACCAAATTAAGTATTTACCTCTAGAGAAGGTTTTTAACTTGTTCTCTAAATAGGTGTTTGTTTCGTGATCTGCACTTTGTAAATTTTTTAAATGTAATTGATAACTTTAATTAATCTTCCAAAATTGTTGACGTTATCTAGGCTAAAGGTTTCTTACATAATAATAATTATGCTTATGTGACATAGTTTAATGGAGTTATAAAGTAGATCATTAATTCTTCAAAAATCTTTTGTAAGCTTCGAATTTTAGACTGGAGAATATTGAAATTATTTTTTGATGCGAAATACTATATCTGCTTCATGCCCCCATATACCCCAAAGTTGTCCATCATTATATTGTCTGATGTGGATACTTTTTCGTGCCAACCTGTAAGTACTTTCACAATATTGTATTATTTACCTTTATATCTTGTATATATTTACTTACAGACTACTCGCCCTGAGGATGATCTTTTGATTGAAACACGTAGGAATTTTTTAAAATAAAGAAAGTGATAGGCCTTCTACGGCTCTTATTTATCTCCGATTTAAAATTTCTATGTTCATGGAATATTGTCTTCAAGTGATTAATATTTATAAAAATCCAATAAAATGTTGAAATTATTCCGTTATTACCATTCAAAAATTAGGTTTGAATTGGCTTATAGTGTCCTTAGAAGAAATTTAAAAATATAGGTTGACCATATATGTAGGTTTTCCAACCAAAAGTATTTGTTGTTGTTTCTTTTTTGTTATAGGTTTGTTTACTAAGTAAAGCATAAAATAATATAAAACACAGTGAAGCCTATATTTTTAAATATCTCGATTATCTTTTATGTCTGTAAGATATACACTGTAAACGAAATGTATTAAGTATGTACTTTTATATCAATTTCTACGAATTTAAAATAATTTTTACACTTTTAAAAAGCTATAAGTACTTTTACATTTATGCAAAAGTAGTTTAAGTATTTCCCCCTCAAAAAAAGTCGACTTTGCGTAACCCCAATAATTTTATTTAAAAAAAATTGATTAATTTAGCTAAAATACCATATTTACTATTAAAATGTGAAATTGGATATGGCAAAATAAAGCTGGTTAAATATGTAGAAAATAATTCATGTCAAGCATATTTTATCTACAGGGTGTTCCGAATTAAGGTGCATGGCATAAAATGGATTTGAAAATAACAAATATGACAAGGGCAAAAAAGTTAAGAAGACTTTGTATTTTTGGCCTAATTTGAATTAAAAAAAAAAAAAAAAAAAAAAACAATATTTGACATCATTCTGGTATGTAGCGCAATTTTTAAACCCATTTTTTTCGAAAATTGTGTATCTTAGACCATTAGACCAACCTTTTTTTATTTAAAAGTATGTATTAGGATTTTCAGATTTGATTGAAAAAACGCTTCAAATATATTCATAAAAAAGTTATGACTAGTTTACTCTCTCTATGACCCCAAACGATACACGATACACCCCTGACTATACTTAAGGATTTTGAATTACCCATCTTTATAGGGTAGTCCATATGGGGGGGGGGGGCTGTTGTACCCTTAGGATGCATTTCTCGATATGTGTATAAAGAAAGATATTTTTGGGCGTAAACTATGGTACATTAATTTCCGGACACCCTGTCCACTAACTACTTGACAGCATTTTCATAAAATATGAAATACGGGCCAATTTTAAAATTATATCTTTTTGTATTTACTGTGATTCGACTAAGAGCCTTTCTTTGTAAATAAAAATAAAACTGTATCTAGTTCTTAAAATATTTCCCTAATCTGTAGAGATAAATTATATTACCCTACTGAAAAAAAAAATGTTTATATACACCCGAAAATGTAAAGCACACAAACTCAATTCACAATTCTGCTGGAGTTTCTACTGTTACTGCTATTTTGAAATATGAGCAAAAGTTTTTCTACTGCATTGTATTAGCTTTTCTCCTTATCAATGATTTTACTTGTATTTTTAAGTAGCATCAAAACTAGAAACAAAACTAAAAAATAGAAATTGTAAGACCCTTAATTTAAAAATAAATATCCTTCGAAAATATATGAGTTTTTATCTCCTAACATTCTTTGCTTCTGGCAAGAGATGTAAATGGAAATATTAGAAACTTCCGCGAGCATTTTGAGAATAATTGAAATAATATATTGGGACTATTTGTAATTTGTTCACATTGCTTGAAGTGGCTATAATTAAAAAAAAGGCTGCATGCACAATATTTTTTTAAAATTACGAGTTTTTTTTTCTCGAGTTGATAGCCCTACCTTTCTTAATATTTATTGAAATTCATTCAAATTTCGACAAGACATAGGTCAATGTATTTCCGCTAGGCAAAATAAAAGAAAACCTGTCAAGAATTAAACATTCTCTATTAATTTTTAAAATAAGACTGCATCAACAAAATCTCAAGTTTTATTACTTGCCTTTATAAATCACCCTATAACTTTCTCAATGCTTATTGAAAACCTTTGAAACTTTAATTAACTATAGTTCAATGCATTCTTGCTAGGTTGATTATAAGAGAACCTGTCATAAGTTCAGAAGAAATTTTCTATGAATTTTTAAAATAAGACTGCATCACTTTGTTTGGGTCTTTTTAAATAATCGGATTTATTTTTTATACTTAGGTACAGGTTCATGGCGTCTGCAAACATCAGGACGGTACGATTGTTCTTAGCAATAATAATTAAGCTATGTATTAATAAATAAATGAAATAACAATGGTCCCAAATCGGAGTCCTGCGGACGCCAAAAATTGC
Organism: Polydrusus tereticollis; assembly: GCA_963920685.1. Classification (NCBI taxonomy): domain Eukaryota; kingdom Metazoa; phylum Arthropoda; class Insecta; order Coleoptera; family Curculionidae; genus Polydrusus; species Polydrusus tereticollis. The sequence goes on from OY987328.1 coordinate 145,208,450, forward strand.
ATTAATCTGAAAAATGTCCCCTCACCACCACATTTTTCTTACGACCTTACAGGTATGATTTAAAATAGAAAACCAGTCTGGAATAAAAGTCAAATTCATTGTTCAGTTTATTTAGGAGAATAGCGTGTGCTACTTTGTAAAATTTTTTTTGAAAAAAAAAGTAGGCCATGTGATACAACATAAACCTAAAATACCTTTAAAACAAGATTTTTGTATTTATTTGCAAAACCCAAATTGGCCAATTTGTGAATTCTTAAAAATAAAACAAAAACTACTTATCCAAAAAAATTGAAACTTTGGATTTTTCACCTTTTTAATGAGTGGAATAAAAGTGCTAAACATTGTTAAAATCGGAGATGGTAAAGGAAAAACCTTTGGTTGATTTGATATGGACTGGACCTTCAAGAACTTTTATTTAATCTCGTTTTGATATGCAGGATTAATAAAATATCTTCTTGATGTCATAAAATTGCTTTATTATGTACAAAATAAGTTTTTGTAGGCACATAAAAAAAATTATAAATTATTACAAAGTAAATTTTTAATTATGGATTATTAAATCATTACCTAATGCAAAAGAAAAAAAAACTGTAAGTAATTAATTAATTATTTATTAAAATTTTTGCACAGGGGACACCCTGCACTGTATTTCCTACCTCTAAATCTTTGTACTTTGAAGTTTAAAAAAAATTTGATATTTACATATTGATCAATAAGTACCTACATCTTAACAATATTATAATACACTGCTCAGAATATTTAAGTCTATATATTTAAACTGCACTATAGGTACTGCACTGAGATCATTAAGTGCTGTTTACGAAAACAACATAAGGGTTGCCTAAATGTTAATGCAAGCAGCCCGTATATCAATTAAGTAAATCTAGTCAGAAAACCATAATAGCTTTGGTCTAGCCAAAATTAGCCCAAATCTCATCCCACGCCAGATGCTCTTCATCCAAGCAATCTTTACAATATTTTAACTAGGCATATTAAAATGTTTTAGTTTTACCTCAAAATAGCTGCAACAATCAATTAACTACTATGAAAATGATTCCTCCATCTCTTTTGAGTCATCTTCTGACCCACTTTCATCTGAACTAGCCTCTTTGACCACTTCATCCATTGGCTGACTAGAATTTTGACTAGATTGAGCTAAACTATCCTCATGATTTTTTCTCTCCTCTCCTAATTTTTGTTCTAGATCAGCCCAGGGATCTTCTAAACAAGTTCGATCATAAAATGCCGAACTGTTGTAACTTTGGTTCGGAGCATTCTGATTAAAGCTTCTTCGAGGATTTTGCGTTTGGTGTTGTCTATGCTGACTGTGTTGACTATCAACAAAAGTAGGATAGTTGTTCACATTCTGCAAAAAAAAAACGATTAATTAAACAAATTGAATCAAGGGCAAGAAAAAAATGTGTTGTTACTCCTACTTACCCTATCAGCAGATCCAGTCAGTCCTGAATTCTTTCTCCAATACTTGCCTCCCATTTGCTTTATTGGGGAATAATACTGATATCTTCCCCCTCGTTGCCTCGGACTTTTACCGCCATGAAACTTTCTAGGGCTACTATAGGTTGAAGGAGAGAACTGGTGTCCGTGTGGAGAACTTCCTGGAGAGGAGTCACTTCCAAAACTTAAGAATTCCGGGGTATCTAAAGTGTTTTGGTTGCTTGGGCTTGGGCTCGAATTGCTTGTATTAAAGTAGACAAAACCTGTACTGCTATTATTTGAGGTGTTCCTCCACGATCTGTTCATGATGTCTAAGAATTGATATTAAAAAACTCAAAACGAAGACCTATTTAAAAATTGCAAAACCTGTGACCTGTGACAGGTTGAAAACAAAAAAACAAAAGAGTTAAACAGTTAGGTTATGTTCTAAAAGTTGTATGTAAACCTATAGATGGCGCTTGACATCTAAGCATATATCTAGTAACCCGCGGATCCTAAATCCGATTACCTGAAAACTGAAATTCATAAGGTATAGTGGTTAATTTTTTTAAAATATTAATAAGGTATAGAAATTTATTGACACAATGCTTAACTAACTTTTGCACATTGCGCCTTTTTCTTCTAGAGTCAAAAAACTTTCTTTTTTATATTACGCTGGGACTACGTCGCCACATTATATATGTTTTTTTGGTTGCCTATATCACCAATATGCGCCAGACTTTAAAACTGCCACGCAAGTTATTTAATGATTTACAACGTTGCCGAACCACTTTTAAAATACGCAATTCTGAAATGTAAATAAATAACTTTTGTTTAAAGGTTTAAAAAATTGATAGAAATGAAAATTGTGTAAACATAAATCCAATTTTGATAGATCATGTAATTAAAGGATGTTAAAATATAATCCTAATTTTCATACCGATACCTACCCAGTTGGTTTGTCTTTCTAACAATATTGTTAATAAACAGATATATTCGTAAACCATGGTAATATTTAGGCACAATATTTTTTGTGACAGATTGGTATTTATGATGGTAAAAGTGTAATAATGCAATAATTATTAATATTTGCAGTATTTGCACGATAATAGCCATTACCCATTATTAATTAATTGTAAAATGGGATAACTGCAACGAAAAAATTAGATTAACGTTCGGCAACACTGTACGTCACTAAAAGAATGAAAATGGCGTCCTGTTGTCAGGATCTGTAAAAAATTCAAGAAATCCAAAATTTTCTTATGACCTATGAAACATCTATAAAAATAAATATTAAAAATATATTCTATACAGTATTAAAAATTGAAATTAAAGAATATTTACGAAAAAATTCAAAAGGATAAAAGAAAACAGCCCAGGAAAAGATTGAATGACAGCGTAAAAAACGTACGGGGTGTGAGCTGTGTGTTGTTAAGTGACCGAGTTGGTGAAGTGAACTCCTTCATTGTTTTCAATTAAAGGTAAGAATTTGAAATATTGTTACCTAGCATTTGGCTCGGCTAAATTGTTCTTGTGCTTAAAAAACAATTTTTTTCCGGACCCACCCATCACACCAAACCCTATAATCGGCCATTTTTGTTAAAGGTCAGAGATGTCAACCTTACGTTTTAAAATAAAAATTATCTTGCTTTTTGTCTAATTTTCCTGCCCACGATGGTGTATTACTTCTTTGTGGTTGCTTCGCTTTAAGTTAAAAATAGGAGGATTCAGTTCTTAGCTTTTATTTGGGTTGCATGTAAACATAACCTCTCTGACATTTGAGTATGTGGAATTTCCCTAGGACTCCGCTGCCTTCCGGCAAGCCAGCACTGTATACTATGTGCTGGATTGCGCTTAAGTTAATATAAAATGGAAAAAAGTCGTCATGGTAAAAGAGACAAAACGAGGAAATCAAAAAAACGTAAAATCAGAGATGGTACTGCCACCACCATAGTCCCTAAACCTCTTGTAGAATATTCTGATGTAAGTTCTGAGGATTTGTCAGGGCCCGAAGCTGGTGAAATTCAAAGCGGCGAAGAAGTGGGCGAAGTTTTAAGTAATACAGAGGACGGAGAAGTTGGAGATTTTGGAGATTTTACCGAGGAAGAATACGCCGCAACCATGCATAGAAGTCACAGGAGAACCTATTTGGAAGAAATGTATATGGCAAGGTCGTCGGGTGCATTAATAATGAGATCACCTGGTGAGTTTATGATTATTTAGATTAGCCAAAATTAGTTAAAATGATATGAATATAATATATTATACAGATTGTCCAGATTAACCAGAAAACATGTCAGGTTACTTAATAATAATAATAATAAACAATCTATATTTCAAAAGTATGTTGCATAAAGATATAACATAAAACGAAATAACCTCAACAAAGGGAAATACTTAAATATACAAAACAAACAATTCCTAATTCTACAAATTTCTGACAGATTCAAAATATTCAATAACATTGTAAGGCTCTATTGTTACCAGGATCTGAAATATTTTCTGTTTTAACTTATTAATGTTATCAATTGCCTTTAGAGTTGCTGGCAAATAATTAAAGAACTTTACACAGTTATTGTATGCTCCTTTTTCAGTAATTGTTAATCTATGCCTAGGATAATTGTAGTTCGTATGTCTAGATGGATATATTATAGTTTGTGGAGCACTAGGTATTCCTAAATAACTCTATTTTTGTAAAAAAATATTATACATTCTTGTATACCGGGTGTTGCATCGTCGAGCGGGACATATGAAATCCCATGTAATTTTAAATGGCGTCAATTATTGGCTTCCCTAATTATTTTAGAGAAAAATTCTATTTAGGTTTATTAAAGAGCACTAAAACCCACATTCAAAAGAATAACTTTAGATATTTTTGATGAGCCCGTTTACGGGTTATCGCCGATTTCTTTTTAACTATTTCTCTTTTTTATGGCCCCGTATTTGCGGGCACCAGTCAAGGTAAAAGATGACTGTCAAATAAAGTTGTCATTTTGAGGAATATTTGAACATCTTCTTAAATCCTAAAGTTCTAACAATTTAATAGTACCTACCTATTAATTAGTAAAATATTGAAACATGTAAAATGTCATAATTAAACTTGTAATTGGATACTTTATTTTAGTTTTATTCAGATTAATTTGTACTCATAAATACACCTTTAATATTTTCGATGTACGAGTTTTTATAACAATAAAGCACACATTTCAAAATGACAACTTTATTTGACAGTCATCTTTTACCTTGACTGGTGCCCGCAAATACGGGGCCATAAAAAGTAAAATAGTTAAAAAGAAATCGGCGATAACCCGTAAACGGGCTCATCAAAAATATCTAAAGTTATTCTTTTGAATGTGGGTTTTAGTGCTCTTTAATAAACCTAAATAGAATTTTTCTCTAAAATAATTAGGGAAGCCAATAATTGACCCCATTTAAAATTACATGGGATTTCCTATGTCCCGCTCGACGATGCAACACCCGGTATAGACAGCAGTTACAATTAACAATGTGTTTTCCCTGAATTTACCGCGACATGATTCTCTAAATTTTAGCCCTAATATAATTCTTAAAACCCTTTTTTGGCACACAAATAATTTTTCTACATCCTTGCTATTCCCATGCTGAACTATACAATATCGGATGTGAACCTCAAAATTCTTAGTTTGAAAATCTGTGTATCTTGCCAAGACACGAAGACGCAACAAACTGCATTCAATTTTTGTTTAATGTAATTGATGTGGTGCTCCCAAGACAAAACATCATCCAAAACTTACTTAAAGTCAGTAATAATATACAGAATAATTTATACAAAAAAATCTTCCTTTTTCAAGTAGCCAAGATTCCTTTATAGCGTAAAAAGCCTCCAAGCATTGCCTAACTTTGCACCAAATTTCAGTGCCCAAGTTCAAAAATATCAGCATTTGTTGCAGGCCATGAAAAAAAAAATAGAAATTAATTAATATCTCGAAAACGTTAACAGCTAAGTATAGGAAAGTAAACTAACCAGTAAAGTTGTCAAGAAATTAATAGAGATAAAAAATAAGTTTATATACAGCGTATTCTGTTAAGAATATCAAAGTTATTACTAAGTACTTTTCAGTGTTTGTCGAAAATATTGTAATTGGGTAGAACATGTCCGTTTATGCAATACTTATAACAATTTTTGGGAGCGTCCCGTCGACTGGTTCGTCATGAATGTTCAGTCGTTGATCGCCTTGTATATAAATACCTTTTAGGCCGAAGACATAGATTAGATCCAGCTATGATCCCCCGCTCCCCCACCCCACCTCTGTTAATAACAGCCAGAGAAAGACATCATTCAGCTTCAGACTCGTCGAAATCCAGCGAGTTGAGACGAAGAATCGTCGAGGTCATTTCACCATATCCCACTGAAGATTACGAGAATATAGATAAGAAAAAGAGGAAAAAGAAGGAAAAAAAACATAGGAAAGATAAAAAAGCTAAGAAGAAGAAGAAAAAGAAACATAGATCCAAGAGTTCTAGTGCTGAGAGTGACAGCGATTCAGGTCGGTTTGATTGAGTTTTAACTATTTCCAATATTCTTTCTTTTTTAGTGACTTATGTTGGAATGTTTTTAATAGGTGAGTCCAGGGAAAGTAGCCCTAAAACTCCACCGAAGATTGAGCCAGAGCAAGACAGGGAACTCAGTGATTGGGAGCAGCAGGAGCATGCTTCAGCTAAAATAATTGGTAAGGAATGCAAATTTTATATTTTTCTCTTGTATAATTTACCAAATGATTTTTTTTCCGCAAGATTACTATGGAATAGTTTCTGATAGTCCCGGTAAGCCAATGTTTAGATATTTATTTATTTATTTATTTCACAACGGTACCTTACCAGCAAAAATCGATTGTACAATAAAAATAAAACAATAACTAACCAATAAAATACAATACAGTACAGTGATAATTACGATCAAAGTAAAACCTGAAACACTTCTACAACGTGTTCTAACGTGTGTGTAGGTCAGAGCTGCAATTTGACTCTTTTTGTTAAGATTTTAGGAGTAGTTTTATTTTTGTTTTACATGTTGTCAGTGTACAGTCAAAGTCAAGATTTGGGGAAGATATATTGGAGAATACAATTGATATTATTGTTTCTACCAACATCTGTTGGGCTTCTATTACCCAAAAACATATCTTGCAACCGAATATCATGCCCAGGCATACGAAAGTTAATTAGAGCTAAGAGTTCAGAGCAGTTAGTTTTATTAGTTAATATTTAATTTTTAAACCCAAACCAAAGAGTGAGATAAGTTCTACGCGTTGCCAGGCTATCATCATACTCAATAATTGCAAACCATGTTGGCGAGTGAACAACTTTTTATCGATTCCAACCTTGTAAAGTAAAAATTGACATGGACTGGACGCGTTTGATACGTTGATTATGGATTTTATAACAAGGTGACCAGACAGTACAGCAATATTCAACGTACTAACGAATAATAAAGGAACTTTAAAACCTCAATATCGGAAAAATCCCAGCATCGACGCAATATAAAAGAGACAGGGTGTCACTTAATGATGTGGCGTAATTTCAAGGGAGTATTCCTGAACCAAATTCAAATAGAAAAGTTCATATAAACATGTGTCCTGAAGAGTCTGGTTTTCAAGATACAGGGTGTCAAAGTTTTAAAAAAAAATTGGTTTTTTATTAATATCTAAATGATCCTTTTACCGATTTTGTTGAAATCTGGCAGGGTTATTCATTGTAATAAGACGCTAAGTTGGCACTAACTAAAAGAAAATTATAAGTTCCAGTGGCGTCTCGGGGGGCAGTGTCACGAATAATATTGACAAAAAAAATGTACGCTACTGAGTTTTTTGAAAAATTAAATTTTTTTTCAGATTGGGCATCTACAAATACAACTTTTTTGTCTCTTAATATCTTTTCGTATATTACTTCCTTTTTGAGGAAAAAAATAAAAACGACTTCATTGCATGTCGGAAAATTGTTAAAATAAAATCAAGTTAACTTTGATCGTTCAGTATATTTATTTCTGAGCCATTTTTTAAAATCTAACAAACGAAAAGTAATGACTATTTACAAAAAATGTTGGAAATGACTACCTCCCGCTTCTATGCAGGCTTCTGCTCTCCTTCTCATCGAGCGACGAACTCTTTCGAAAATTCCATTAGTGTTACGAATGGTTTCACACCCGTCAATAATTCTATTCCTTAGTTGTTCTTCTGTCTCGATTGGTGTAACATAAACTAATGCTTTTAGGTGCCCCCACAAATAGAAGTCTAGGCTGTTTAAGTCAGGCGGTCTAGGTGGCCAGAATTGTGGTCCTCCACGACCTATCCAACGATTTTGGTAAGCTCCATTCAAATACTCACGAGCCAATATGCTAAAGTGGGCAGGAGCACCGTCATGCATCAACCAATGTTGTTGACGTAAATAAAAAGGAACATTTTCAAGAAGCAGAGGCAAATCATTTTGTAGTAAGATTGTCCGTTAAGACGTCGTGGTAAAAAAAAAGGTCCAATCAAATAGTCATCTAAGATACCGATCCAAACGTTGACAGAAAATTGTTCCTGAACATTTGACACTGTAATAGCATGAGGATTTTCTTGGGCCCAGTTATGATTATTATGGAAATTAATTATTGCATTTCTGGAAAAATGGGCTTCGTCCGTAAACATAATGATGGAATCAAAGTGAGGATTTTCTGCAAGTCTTTGATGATACCATCTACAAAATTGCGTACGCGGTTCAAAATCTCTTGGCAGAAGTGCCTGAACTCTTTGTACGTGATTAGGATACAACAGGGAATCTCTTAAAATTTCCCATGCCATTTTATAACAAATATTTAATTCCCTACCTATTTTTCGGGTACTAGTTGCAGGATTCTCTTCGACCGCATGTAGGACAGCCTCCTCAACTGCGGGAGTTCGAATTGTACGAGGTCTTCCCTCTGAGGTATTACGTTTAAAACTGCCAGATTGAGTCAGACGACGATGAATGTTTATGAATATTTGTCTACATTACTCTACATGGAAGGACACGGTCAGGATACCTTTCTGGATAGAGCCGCCGGGCCTCCGCCGAATTACCATTGGCAAGACCATAAAGGAAATACGTTTGTGTCATCTCCAAATTAGAATAATTATTTGCCATTTTTTGAATAGCACAATTATTAACCTTTTGACCAGAGGAAAAATAATAACAAACTGTTACCGAAAGTCAAAACCATTATGTTCATAATAACAAAACAACATTTCCTAGCAACGATCAAAGTTAACTTGATTTTATTTTAACAATTTTCCGACATGCAATGAAGTCGTTTTTATTTTTTTCCTCGAAAAGGAAGTAATATACGAAAAGATATTAAGAGACAAAAAAGTTGTACTTGTAGATGCCCAATCTGAAAAAAATTTTAATTTTTCAAAAAACTCAGTAGCGTACATTTTTTTTGTCAATATTATTCGTGACACTGCCCCCCGAGACGCCACTGGAACTTATAATTTTCTTTTAGTTAGTGCCAACTTAGCGTCTTATTACAATGAATAACCCTGCCAGATTTCAACAAAATCGGTAAAAGGATCATTTAGATATTAATAAAAAAACAATTTTTTTTTAAAACTTTGACACCCTGTTTCTTGAAAACCAGACTCTTCAGGACACATGTTTATATGAACTTTTCTATTTGAATTTGGTTCAGGAATACTCCCTTGAAATTACGCCACATCATTAAGTAACACCCTGTATATATAACTACTGATCTTTGATGTTTGTGCGGTCGTTCTCCAGATACTTTAAGAGTGTGTTTTCACCTGCCAATGATGACTATGAAGCTCCTAACCCAGAACCCGGAATATGTCAGAATATATCATTAAAATGCTTAAACGAGGAGGAGGTGCTCAAGTCTCTCAAAGGAATAAAGCCCAAATTAACCTCTGGTGTAGACCAGATTCCAGCATTTATCATTAAAGATTCTGCCCATGTCCTGGCTAAGCCGCTCTGCTTTTTATTCAATCTGTCTCTCAGAACCTACAAGTTTCCAGATTTGTGGAAGATAGCACGTATATGCCCCATATTAAAGTCAGGTCAGTCCAATCTTATTACTAACTATCGACCGATTGCATTGCTTTCGAACTTTGCTAAAGTCTTCGAGATGTCTGTATACGAGCGCATTTTCTATCAAATCAAAAATCTAATTTCCTCAGAGCAACATGGTTTTTATCAGCAACGATCTACAGTGACAAATTTAGCATGTTTCACACAATTCATTTATCAATCGTTTCATGATGGGAATCAGGTGGATGCGATCTTCACAGACTTCTCTAAGGCGTTTGACAGATTGGACCATGGCATAACGCTAAGAAAAATGCGGGAGTTGGGCTTTGACGAGGGCTTGGTTCAGTTTTTTAAATCCTATTTAGCAGATCGACATCAATTTGTTGAGTATTCGGGCTACAGATCGGACATATTCGTCGCTACAAGTGGAGCACCGCAGGGCAGTAACCTGGCTCCGCTTATTTTCTCAATATTTATTAATGACATTACAACAAACATAACGAGTGAGAGGCTGCTCTTTGCCGATGACTTCAAGATATTTCGCCAAATTTCAGATCCCAGGGACTGCATTGAACTTCAAAAGGATTTAGACACGATATGCGAGTGGTGTATGAGGAACAAACTACCCCTAAACATAGGTAAATGTAAACAGGTAACATTTTCTTTAAAACCCGATGACTTTAACTTCCACTATAGATTAGATGGGATGGATTTGGAGAGGTGTGATGGTATTAAGGATTTGGGTGTATATATGGATAAAAAAATGTCGTTTTCCCAACACATTCAAGACACAACCCAATCAGCTTTAAGAGCTCTAGGTTTTCTAATGCGCTCCGCTAAATCATTTCACGATGTGACCTGTTTAAAAGTTTTATACACTGCCCTTGTAAAATCGAAATTGGATTATGCATCTTTAATATGGTCTCCAAATTACAAAATCCATATAGACAAATTGGAGTATGTACAGAGAAGATTCTTGAAGTTTCTGTGCCTCAAGATGGATGGTTACTACCCAGTCAGGGGTTTTAACCACGTCACTCTGCTCGAGCGCTTTGATATGAGTTCCTTGGAGGATAATCGAAAATATTTCTCTTTGATATTTCTATTTAAGCTAACTAATAATCTAATAAACTGCCCTAAATTACTTCAGCAGATTAATTTTAATATTCCGGCATATCGCTCTAGACAGCATGATCAGTTCTACCTTAATGTACCATATACAAATGTTGAGAAAAAAGCACCATTATATCAGGCTTGTAACAACTTCAACAACATTGGGGCTGGTTCAGATCTTGATATCTTTGGCAATACCCTCGATACATTTAAGAAAACAGCAGCACGCCTTACTTTGCGTCGAGTTGTTTAATTTCCACTTATTGTCAAACCATTACAAAAATTTCTTGTTTTTCCTTTTTTAAAACTAGTCTATATATACACACATTTATAATGAATGAAATTGTCATGTACTAATAATGCTCAGTTTGTTGAGTATTTAGTTTTAAGTAGATACCTTTTGGTTTAGTTTGATTGGTTTGATTCTTAGCTTAATTTAGGTATATTAATTACTTTAATACTATGTTGTGGCATTTACTGATAAATTATCTTATCATTAGGTAGGTTTTCTACCTGTTGGATAATAAACGATAAATAAATAAATAAATAAATAAATAAATAAATATTTTTTACTAAATTTCCCTCTTACTTATTTTATATGTTTATCTTTTTAGACGCTAAAATCGACACTAGTGCATGCTCGCCAGTGTCAAACGATAGTCACATTGCGTCGCCTGAGCCCGTTTCACCTCCTTCGGCGACTCCGCCCCTGCGAGCCTACCGAGGCGACTACCATCGCGAGTATCCCAGGGAGTCGCCACATACGCCACCATTACATGGTCATCATCACTCCGGCAGGTAAGTTAAGAACCTCTTGCTGAAAAAATTGTTGTTTATAGAGTTCTATATATTGTTTTGGTTTTAGAATTGTTTCGGGTACCTTAATTTTCCAATATTGTTTTGTTCATAGAGGGTGCTGTAAAAATGGCATAGTATGTTTTAAGGAGTGTTGTCCTTTAATTTCGTGTACAGGGACCCTTAATGATTCAGTTGCTGTAGCGATGTTTGTTATTGTGATGGTTAATGAAGATACAGTTCTTTACGTTGTTACCTTGGTAACAAAACAAGGTTTTAAAAGACAAAAGACTGGTTGTTCCTAAGAGGTTGTTCAATAGGGACGCACGAGTTATTTTCTAAATAAAACGACCTATGTTTGGGATTTCGGAGTGATTTTTATTTCATATGAAGGTACCATCCAAGCATTTAATTGTGTAACAAAATATCGTTTAAATATTGCTTGCTGAAATGGATGAGTTTAACTCAATTTTCTGACTATTTCGCATTAATCGGTCCGAATACTTGCTGTTTCGCGTTCGATGTCGACTTGAACTGAAAGCTTCCAGGCTTTGGTTCATTGACATAGAGTAATGACTTCATGTAGCCCCAGTAAGTCTGGAGGCAGCCAATACGGTGCATTGCAGGAGATCATTGGTTGTGCAGAAGAGCTTTCCAGCAAATTGTTAGTATAGCAAAAGTGCTTCGGTTCATAGTTGGGTATCAAAAACAAAATGGTGCATCCTTATTAAAAAAACCCTTTAGCTATTTAAATGTAGAAGGTAGTACACGGAGACTGAGGATATGAGAAACATCATCTCTCGCGATATTCAGCGTATAAAGGAGTGGTGTGATTCTAACTCCCTATGCTTTAATATAAAAAAGACTAACATAATGTCATTCAAGTCATCATTGGCTTCGCTTACTATTAACGACCAAATAGTGCACAGTGCACCTTATATTAAGTTCTTGGGTATCACATTGGATGACAGGCTGAAGTTTCAGGAACACATAGTTAACCTTAATTCAAAATTAGCTTCTGCGTGTTATGCTGTGCGGGTGGTCTCTGGTGAGTTGGGTGTGTCATCCGCAAGAATGGTGTATTGCTCATTGATAGATTCTAGGCTGAGATACGGAATCGTTTTTTGGGGCCTCTGCAGTAAACAGCTTTTTAACTCTGTTTTCGTGCTTCAGAAGCGAGCTATTAGATATCTGCGCGGGGCGAAACCTAGGGATCACTGTAGACCTTTGTTCTTATCATTGGACATTTTAACCTTACCGTGTTTATTGATACTGGAAACCGCATGTATTGTCCATAAAAGACGGTCTCGAGATGTTTCTGATACACCTGAGTCATATCAGACGCGACAGTCCGGAAGGCTTTCGCTACCCATCCCTAGGACAACCCTTGTAAAAAATTCGATAATTTACGAGAGCATCAAAATTTATAACCATTTACCACAGACTTACAGAAATGTGGCCAAATTAAGTTTATTTAAAAAATTAGTTACAAAAATGCTAGCAAGTAAAGCATATTACAACCTCCAAGAGTACTATGATGACACGCTTTAAAGGGTAGAGAGAGAGAAGAATGCAAGGAGGAAGATGAAAAGTGTTATTTTTATGTCGTTTGTTCCCAAATTTAATTTATTGTCTGTTTCATATTCCATAATTGTTGAGTGTTATTTTTCTGTTTTTTTTTTTTTTTTCTCTTTATATAATATTTTGACTGACTTTTTTGACAGATAGTTTATGATGTCCTGATTTTGGGTGCCAAATCTTATTATAGTACATTTAGGGCTTTAAACTAATATATGATCAATATTTTTTATTACTATGTACATTTTTTTTGTCAACGCTTTGTCAATGAAATTTCAAATTTTGAGACAATAAAGCATATTTGAGTTTGAGTTTGAGTTTGAGTTTAGTTTTAAAAACTTCTTAAAATGTATGGGAACATTTTTATAATGCCCTCTATACACCAACATTTCTTAGCATATAGAACGCTATAATTCGGGTTAACGTCAAATCAAAGCACAAATGTAATTGTAAATATTTTTCGATTTTGTAGAGGTAATTATACAAAAGGCCCCCGGACTGACGACACATCCATGATGTTGCAAGATAAACAGAAAATATGGTAATTTCTTGCCGACTAGGATATATCTTTTTTTGTGTTTGTGATACGTTCGTTAAAAGTTTTAATCCAAGTAGTTGTATCCTGGATATTAAATATGCTTTGCATACTTGTCGGATTTAGGACCACAATGAATGGAAAGACATACATATTTCATTTATAACGTTTAATCAACCCAAGGACTGCAATTTCAAAAAATAATATAAGACAGGTATCATATCATTTAAGCTTATTTAAATTCATTACTTCTAAACAGAAATTATACAAATCTAATCAATGTATGTTATTGGGCATTTATCTACCTTATCTTATACCTTAAAGTGTTTAGAGCTTCGGGATTGTTGATGCTACAAATACAGTATAAGTTTTCAATGACATGCAACAAGTTGTTAGTTACTTTCAAAATGGCGGCGTTAGAGCCATTTTACAAAAAAACAAAACGACAAGGGGAAAAGTAGTGTTTAAATCTGTTAAATTGGGCCCTTTTACATTTAATTTTTTTTCTCAGTTTTTAAATATATCTATTAAACTTTAACCCTAGTTTATAAAAAAAATTTAAATGGTATGCTATACTTTTCATTATTTAATATCAAAGTCTAAGGTGTGTATCCTTAATCCCTAAAGCATCTTCGAAATCATAATGCGTTTTGCTTCAATTTTAATAATGTTTTAGTTAATTTCTCTTTTTTTTTTTTAATTAACCTAAACTGGTTTATCGTTTTGTTTAAAAATTATTATGATTTCCAAAACGCTTTTGGGCATATGGTATTTGTAAATATATCATACCATTTAAAAAACATTTGTAAACTAGGATTGAAGTCCGTTTTTTTTTAAGTTAGAAAAATCGATTTATTCCAAAAATGTCGTCTCATTTAAATATGGTTTTATTATTATTGACTCCTTCGAACCACTTGTCCTAATTTAGCAGCCATTATTGTATCCCCTGATGATGGACATTTCTATGTCCGAAACATGTTGGGAGCAGTACACGAAATTGTATCTCTGAGTTAGGTTAAACATAAAAACGAAACATTAGTACATGAAATAGGCTTGTCTTTTCATCAATGTATTCGTCCTTTTTATCCATTTTTGTGCTAAATCTGACAAATATTGAAAGCTAATTTATTAAAACTTCGAAGTACTACCTGCGGCACTGTTTTACTTGAAATAATGCAATTATAGGTACAGATGCTTTGATGACATTGGTTCCTGTTTTCATAGGTATAGTGTGTATTTTTTTTTTCAAGGTCTGTGTCAAATCATCACATAACCGTAGTGAGAGAAATAACTTCACCAATTACCATTATTGATGAATATAACAGGCATTCCCCTATCCCTAGGTAAGTGAGACTTTGTAAAACTTTGTTTCTGTGACGAAAATTTTTCTAGTCTATAGTCTATTGTGAAATTTGTTGGTCCTTTTTAATAATTTCTGCTTTAGGACTTTAACACCTGATATAGTCCACAGTAGTCATAAGCATAGCCGATCAATGTCCCCAAACACCAGAAGACGGAGAGAGGCGCACAGAAAACATAGGCGAGAAAGAGAAAGAGCTAGAGAAAGAAAAAAAGTATCAAGGTAATCCTTGTTCAAATATTGTACTTTTAGCTTGATACTTGGGAAATTAATACAGCTTTTTTTTAGGAGTAGAAGCCCAGTAAATAGGCGGAGATCTAGATCGCCAAGCTACAGTGGTAGGAGTAGGCACTATAGTCCATCGCCCAGTAGAAGTAGTAGGAGTAAACGGCATAAGTCGAGGAGTCCTAGGAGAGAAAAGACGCCTACAAGGTATTTTACACATTTTACACTTCTTCCTTGCAGCTAATCTCATTTTATTTTTTCAGGCATAGGCACAGGAGTCCGTCGCCTCATTCAGTGAAAGCATCACAGTTAACCAATAAAATTACCGATACTAGTCTATTTGCCGAATTGGTTAAAGACAGGCATAAGCGGGAGCAAGAACTGAAAAAATTGGAGAAAAATTTTAGGTCGGAGAAAGCTTTAGAGGTGAGTTGCTTGAGCTAATGTCTTCACGTCTTACCATTAGTTAAAGGTATTC
This sequence comes from Polydrusus tereticollis, assembly GCA_963920685.1. Classification (NCBI taxonomy): domain Eukaryota; kingdom Metazoa; phylum Arthropoda; class Insecta; order Coleoptera; family Curculionidae; genus Polydrusus; species Polydrusus tereticollis. Next base: position 145,224,008 of record OY987328.1, read on the forward strand.
TGTCTTGTAACATTTTACGACGTACGAAGTAGCAAAGATTTTTTCATAAAATTGGGACATTCTTATTGGAAAACCTTAAATTTTTAGGACAATGAAAACCGGGCGAAAGGCGACTCTATCACAATAGAGGATGAAGTCGACAATAGACCCAATGAGACATCTAACACGTCAACGGTTCCTATGGATATAGATGACATTCCCATTCCCGATGCGACACCCAAAGATACTTCTAAAACAGATAATGGTACAGTTACGAATAATAACGTACAGGTAAACATTTAACAGGTACATTTGTTTGAGATGTTTACGCTTAATTTTTTTTTTTTATTTTAGGCCAGTAAACCACCTAATGTTCCTTCGCCGTTCACGGGAACCCCAATCATGAACAATGATCCCAAACAGTCTTCGGTAGACGGTACTCCTGTCAAATCGAACGACGTGTCAAAATGTAAGCCAAAGAGTATTACCAAGTTGCCTATGCCGCCTGGAATGGATGACACAGAGTGAGTAATATTTTGACGATTTGTTTTTGTATGTAGTGTTATTTTTGTTTATATATCTATCTTTTTACATATAGATTGGAAGCCATCGAGTCGCCTCCAAGCAGGTCTCCAACGCCACCTCTATTGCCTCCTAAAAAAGCCAAAACTCCTCCATTTAATCATAGAAAGAGTATCAAGGATTTGCCAATGCCTCCTGGTAAGTAAATGTATATTTCCGTTCCCAAATCTATTCAAATTCAATCATATTCAATTCAAACTCCAATTTAATCACTATAAAAATTTTTATAAATGACCTATACTCCGGTACCAAAATAATTGGCAGTGACTAATTTTTACTGGGGTGTGCAAGACGTAAGGGGAACACCAATTTCAGAGGCGTTTCATTTTAAACAATAATAATTCAAAAAATATATGAATTTTTTGTTTTTATTATAATATATTTACTTTTACTATAATAAATATAATATTATTAATTAAACTGAAAACTAAATTAAGCTTTTACATTTGGTGATCTAATGAAGTAATTAGAGAAACTATTACGCAGGTATAAATTCCAAAAAGAAAAATAAAGCAACGGTATATGTTATTTTCATAATGTTTTTATTATACTACATAATAATAGAAACATATAATAGTGGATTAAGAGTAAAATCTAAACCTAAATTATAAATGTTTATAAATTTCCTAACTATTGTTACCCAATGAACACTAATTGATAATAATTTGATAAATTATATTCCACGCTGACATTAAAAAGTGTTATTTATTTATTTATTTATTTATTTAATAATTCACGGGCTGTAGCCCATTTCCATAAAAAATTTTTAAGTAACAAGACTTAAAACTAAGAAAAGTTAAAATTACAAAAGTAATAATTTAAAATAGCTAAAATATAACATATAATAACATATTAGGTACATCTCAACATAAAGTTTTATAAAAAAACAAAAATATTATACAATAATTGATAACAATAATTACAAAATTCAAACCATATCACAGAGGAGTAGTAATATTCAGTCTCAGATGTCTTTGAAATTCCGAATAGGAGACCCCAACAAACTCCAGACCACACTCAGTAACCGAAAGATTCGCCAATCTCAGCATTCGGGGCATGCAAGAATAATAAGCGTAGTTTGTTCTATGAAACGGCAAATGAAACAATATTTCGGATATTGTGGTTCTAATAGGGACATGTAGATTGATTTTCGAAAGTAGGTAGGGGCAGTCAGTTCTGTTATGGAAGAGGTTGTAAATAAACATAAGGTCTCTATGCTGACGTCTAGTTGCAAGGGATAACAAGTTTAACAGACATTGACATTGGTGATAAGCATGATTTGTCTCTCGTTGGTGAGGGCAAGTCCTTACAATTTAAAAAGAGAGTACTAATTTTGAGTGACCAGAGGGGATACAATTTTGATCATTTGTTGAATGGGTGTTTGGAGAATGCCTGTATCCAGTCAATCGTCAAACCTTATGCTATGTTTACTAGTGTTATCGACAATATTATTGACTTAACAAGAGACTTTACTTTACGTGACTATGTGTTGATTATTGCAGGTTCCAATGATCTAAACAGGAACAAATACCCATTATTTAGGGATATAAACGCTCGCTTAAAATACCTAGGTCATACGAATGTTGTTGTTTTATCTGTACCATTTAGTATTAGTCTAGCAAGTAGTAATAGTTTCAGAGTGAATAGATTGGTTTTCAGATTTAATAGCAAAATCGAAAAATATATTAATAGATTGAACTTGTGTGTGCAGGGAAACTTCAGTTTCTTGGATGTTAATTTTAACTTTACTCCGCTGAGGAAGAATGTTGTTTGTGATATGCTAGTTCAACTACTTTCTCTTAGACCTACAAAAAACCTAGTTTTTGTTAAATTGACTGAGGATTACTCTAATTTAGAGTCTATCCACCCGGGGAATCCTCTGGACACGGATGTGGATCTGGGACCTGAGTCTGATGATACTTTGGGTGTTTGCTCTGTGGCTAATGAGGCCACTGGCACTGAGGTGAGTGCTGGGAATGTTGAGATTGCCAGTGTGAATGGTGAGGTTGCTGGTAATGAGGCTGTTATCCAGAATATTGAAAGGAATAATACAGAAATGAATATGGATTCAAATTTTCTCACTATTTCACAGACTCTGAAGGCCATCTAGCTTGTAAGAAGAATAAACTCTCCCTCCTTCTTTTAAACATCCAATCACTTAGAAATAAATCTGACGAACTATATCTGTTTATTGATCAGTTGAAGTATCCGAATTTGGTGTTGATCACCGAACATTGGCTTAGGGAGGGAGAACTGATACATATTCCTGGCTATATAGTAATATCCTCATTTTGTAGAACTAAATTTGGGCATGGTGGTTCCATGATTCTTGTTAGTTCCGAATTTCTCTGTGTCAATTGTTTTCAGCCTGTGGTAAAGTTTAATGATCTGCTTGAGGAAAAAGTCTTTGAATTTAGTATTGTGTTCTCACCCTCAATAAATGTATATATTGTTTGTGTGTATAGGTCACCAAGCGCAGATGTTAGCCTATTCTTAGACAAACTTGATACGCTGCTGTCACTGATGCCAGTGTCTTCATCAGTGATACTAACTGGTGATCTGAACGTGAATTTCTGTGACTCAGATATGATTACAACCATAAGGTTAACTAATTTGTTCAGATCTTTTAACCTGCAAATGCATGTTGGTTCTCCGACTCGTGTGTCACAGTTTTCGTCTACGCTAATAGATTATGTGTGTTCAAATATTTGTTCGGAACTGATCCACTGTTCGGTGATTGATGCTGCCTTGTCGGACCATCAGGCTGTCCTGTGTAGTGTTGACAGTGTCCCCTGCCAGGGACCCTCAAGGTTTAGGATGGGAAGGTTGATGAGTTCGTCGAATTATGGTAGGTTTTATCAACTGTGTAATAATGCTTCTTGGGACAGTATTTTTCATTCCCCAGATCCTATAAAAGTCTTTCACACGATGATAATGCAATTATTTCATACGGCATTTCCTGTTATGAAGATTAAAATAAAAAATAAAAAACCATGGTTTACCAGAGGTCTTAAATTGTCTAGTAAGAACCTTCGATCCCTCCATTATATTAGGAAGTTTACAGATAATTCACACTTTCACACCTATTTTGAGAGATACCGTTCCATCTACAGAAAACTTATAAAGCTTGCAAAAACTTGGTATTATAATAGTCGTCTATCAAACGCAACTAACAAACAAAAGGAAAGTTGGTCAATTATAAATGATATTCGCAAAAAAAAACAGTTCTCCTCAGGTGTTAATGACAGCGATTTGTCCCCTGATTTAGTAAACAAATTTTATTGTTCTGTAGCAGGAAACCTTACAAAGGATATTCCTCAACATTCTGACCCACTTGAATTTCTAGCAAATATTGCAGGGGTCAATGGTTCCTTTTTCTTTGTTCCTACCGACCTGGAAGAACTGAAGCAGGTCATACGCGATATTAAAAACAAAAATAGTTCTGGGGAGGATGGCCTATCTATGAAAATATTTTCAAATCTGCCTGACCATGCTCTGGATGCCTTGGTTTGGGCCATAAACTTTTCTTGGGAGTCAGGTGTATTTTCCTCATGCCTTAAACTGGCAAAAGTGATTCCTCTTCACAAAGGGGGAGATTTGGGAGATCCTTCTAATTATAGACCTATATCGCTACTCTCTAATTTGTCTAAAATTGTGGAAAAATTGGTAAAAAGCAGGATGATTTCCTTCCTTAGCTCAAATAATATACTTAGTCCCCTTCAATTTGGCTTTCAGGAAAATCGCAATACAAATGATGCTATCTTCCAGTTTTTGGAAGGTCTTTACTCAGGGATTAACAGTGGTGGAGTAAGCGCAGCGGCTTTTTGCGACTTATCTAAAGCTTTTGATTGCGTCAATCACCGCATTCTGCTACAAAAACTATTTCACTATGGCTTTAGGGGGGTGTCCCTTGCATGGTTCGAGTCCTATTTGTCCGGTCGTTGTCAGAGGGTTTATTTTGGGTCATCTAAATCCGAAATTTTGGGGAACAATTGTGGCGTTCCTCAAGGGTCTGTTCTGGGACCTGTCTTATTCCTGATTTTTATAAACGACCTCACATCACTTAACATTGCTGGGAAATTTACTCTGTTTGCGGATGATACCACGGTTCTTTGGCACAGTACTGACCTAATCACACTAAAAGAAAGTATTCTCGCCGATCTTCAGAAGCTCAGATCCTGGTGCGATTCAAACCTACTACGGCTAAATTTGTCCAAGACAAATATCTTGTCATTTGGGAATGATCTACAATTACCCAAAGTTCACAATGTTTTCATTGAATGTCGGCCAGAGACTAATTTCCTGGGAGTTATTGTCGACAATGGATTGGTATTTAAATCTCACATCCATAGCCTTTCAAAGAAAATTTCATCTGGGTGTTTTGCTGTGAGACTGTCGACCGTTGAACTGGGACATGCCGTGTCCAGATCCGTCTATTTTGCCCTTATAGAGTCAAGACTGAGATATGGCATCTGTTTTTGGGGATTGAGTGGCCAGACCCTGATGAACTCTGTTTTCATTTTGCAGAAACGGGCTATTAGGTATATCTGTGGTGCTGGGAGAATAGATCATTGCAGGCCCCTATTTAGAAGGGAAAAAATTTTGACCTTGTTCAGTCTTTTTATCCTGGAGACTGTATCACTGATTCACAAATACCGGCATAGATTCGCCTCCCACGAAGCTCATTATATCACGCGAAATGCTTCTAGCTTAAAATTGCCCATACCCCATTCTACTTTAGTTAAACGATCTATTGTTTATGAAAGCATTAAGATCTATAATCACTTACCTGATAACCTATCAAACATTCCTTCTCTGAGACTATTTAAAAGGAAAGTTAAGAAACTTTTAGTGACTAAGGCGTATTATGACTTAAACGAATTTTACTGTGATAGTTTTTAATTGTTTTGTTTGTATCCTTTTTGCATGTACTGTATCTGACGATAATTTAAGATTGTGTTATTACTTATTACTATTATTTTATTTTTATAGTTGTAAGAACTTAGACTAATACTGGCTTTGTCAACAAATACGCGGTATTTAGACAATAAAGCATATTTTGAATTTGAATTTGTTTACTTGGGCCTGCAGGATCTGGTAATCGGGTGCAAGACTGCTCTTAAAGGACACATAACGTAAGAACTTGTGCTGTACACTTTCAAGGCTACGAATATGGTTAGCATAAGAAGGATACCATACACTAGAGCAGTACTCCAGGCAGGGTCTGACTAAAGCACAGTGCAACAATTTAATGGAGTTTGCGGTCCGAAAAGCATGAGTAGCTCTCTTTATGAAACCCAGCATCTGCAAGGATTTGCTGACTATATAATAATAATGACAATACGTTACAATTTTAAATTCATTATTACCATTACAGCGATTATTCATTATCTGACGATCATTTCATTACTGTCGCTACTGTTGTCATTTGCAGGATTTATAATAATAGGTTCTACCATGACTTCAACGCGTACATCTAAGTCCCACATTTTTTTTTCTACGCCCTCGACATGTAATACGCACTTATACCAATCTGCTGCTTGTAGATTCGCTATTGCCGTTTTTAACAGTTCTTTAGCATCTTTTAATTCAAAAATTTTATTTTTACGCGCCCCTACGCCTTTTATCAGTGCCCATATAAGCTCTATTTAGAAAAAAAAAAATGCATGCACTTTCCGACGAATGGCTCACTTTGTTTGCTGATCAATAAAAATCTTTTTCCGTCCTCTTGTTTCCTTCTGATCAGACACTTTAGTATTCCTATTGTCCTTGATAGTTCTATAAACAGTACGGCAAGATGTCTTAGTCAATGTGACACAAAGTTCTGCTGCATCAGTGAATAATATTCCATTGTGTGTACTTAGAATTCCCTCGTATACATTTTTTACAATTGTACGCTCCCCAGGTTTTAAATGACGTTTTGTAACTTGTTGGTTACTATCACTTGAAGAACTCGCCTGCATTATAATATTAAAATAATAAAATAATAAAACTCAATTGCTAATATCCTCTTGATTGAAACTTGTCTACGACACTGAACGTTGGTTAGAGGCGATAAGAAAGCGTGCGAGCGCCTTTAGACATGGGATTTTTCAACCTGCGTTGCCAAATTAAGTAAAACAGGTACCGTAGGGTGAAAAGGCCCTTAATGACATGCCGATTTTGGTACATTTTATGAGAATTTAAATGAAATATTTTAAAACCTGGCAACATGTAAGGACTTATTAATGCACAATCTTCCCAATCGGTTTTAAATGCTTTTATTTCAGTTAAAAGTGTATGAATCGATGTTAATTATTTTCTCCGCACACCGTCAATGGTAATAAGAACAGTTTTGCCAATTATTTTGGGATCGTCGTATAAGGTTCGTCATGTCCGACTCTAAAAATATATATTATAGTCAGACTCGTCGCCTTATTTATTTTTTTATTACATACATTTCATATATCTGTTCTTTAATTTTATCGCAGCTTCAGCATAAACGCATAAGGTAGTTGTGACTATCCTTGCTTAAACATTTTTTAAAATTTTCAGTTGTCCCTGGTACGGAGGAACTGAGCGGAGACGACGACGATATACCGGGTACTCCTCCCAGAAACGACATCAAAATTATTGAAAAACCAAAACTGATTATTAGGCATAAGCAGGTGAAGAGACCAAGGATACTTAAGAGGAGGAGCTCGAGAAATTTCCAAATGAGCGGGAAAGATTGGGGGGAGCGGTGCGTGGATATGTTTGAGGTTATAGCTCAGATTGGAGAAGGTAAGCAGTATAGAAAATCGTTACTTGCCAGTGTTGAGTAATTGCCATAAAACAATACTGACCCAAACAAAGCATTGTTTCCTTCCTTCTCTTATAACATATACAACATACACTCTTGTACCAACTCGGCATTCGAATATATAACTAAAATCCCTATTCTATCTAATTAACTTGGGACGTGTTAGCTGCCCTTAACGATTTGACTAAAACAGACTCTAACTGTAAATGTGTTAATATTTTTCCTATTTTATTTGAGGTACTTATGGGCAAGTTTACAAAGCCAAAGATGAGCAAGCTAATCAGCTGGTAGCTCTGAAAAAAGTGAGACTAGAAAACGAGAAAGAAGGATTCCCCATTACAGCTGTGAGGGAAATCAAAATCCTAAGGCAATTGAATCACAAGAACATTGTAAATCTACGGGAAATTGTCACAGATAAGCAGGATGCAGTCGATTTTAGAAAGGTAAGAATAATTCTCTAATAACGCGGTTACTGAGGTTACATTCACTTGTAGTTGTTTTCCGTACGGACTACTAAAAATGTGTGATCGTACCCCGTATCTATGGTGCATTTGAACTACCGCCTATACGAGGTCCGACCAAAAAAATTTTGCTTTTAAACGCTATTTTTCCGCTACAGGAAAAAGGCTCTTTCTACTTGGTCTTTGAATACATGGACCACGATTTAATGGGACTGTTAGAGTCCGGTATGGTGGACTTTAACGAGCTGAACAACGCCTGCATCATGAAGCAACTGTTGGACGGTCTTAATTATTGTCACAAAAAGAATTTTCTTCATAGGGACATCAAGTGCAGTAATATTCTAATGAACAACAGGTTAGTTCAGGTTATTTGGGTATTATTTTAGGGATTTTAATAAACCCCAAATAAAATAATTCAAGTATTGAATATTTAAGATCTCAGTGTATGTATGTACCATACTTGAAATTGAAAAAATTCGGATATTTCGAAAAGTCAAAAAACGAAGAATTGCGAACATATAGGACTTTTTACAAGAAAAGTAGACTCGAGGTCATTTAAATTAAAATATAGCAGTATGATGTCAACAACATAGAACAACAATAAAAATAAGTGTTGTTACAATTCCTTTTTTTTACTACAGTAATCTGGGGTTTATGATTTCAAAATTAGCCCCTCTTTAACAAAAAATTATTTTCTCCAAAGCAAGTTTTGTTAGCTTTATTGTTGACCTGTGCTAAAACAGGGGCGAGGTGAAGCTGGCCGACTTCGGACTGGCCCGTCTGTACAACGCGGAGGACCGACAGCGACCATACACAAATAAGGTGATCACTTTGTGGTACCGACCGCCGGAGCTGCTGTTGGGCGAGGAACGGTACGGACCGGCCATCGACATTTGGAGCTGCGGCTGCATACTTGGAGAGTTATTCCTTAAGAAGCCGCTGTTTCAGGTAAAATTTGATTTTAGATATAAACGTTTACTGTGGAATTGAAAAAACCGCTCATTATACTGAACAATTTAGGGTTGATCGAGAAAGTAAAAAAAATTTTTTTTTTCCTTTCTGATTTCTAGTAGTTATAAAAAGTTCCTTGGTTGTGTTGTCTTTAAAAAATGCTTTTGAAATTTAACATAAAAAAAGTTTTTGAAGGTTCGCGGGACCTTTCAAAACGTGTTAAAATATATTTTAATAATTTTTTTTCTCTAATAGCAAAAACCTTTAAATTAGGCATATCCATACTTAGTAAAATTACAGTCTCAAAGAAATATTTAATATCTACAGAATCTCCCAGAATTAATAAAATTCATAAAAAATCATTATTTTACACGCCACCCTTCAAGTAGTTCCTTGCTTACTTTGTTTAAATTAAAAAGAGAGTACAGGGTTCGATGTGGACACCCTACGTGGCAGCTCGATTTCTCGGAATTTGTCAGCAAAGTCATGCCATGATCACAGGCCGGAGTCCAGAGTATCGCTACTAGTCTTTGTTTATGTACGTGGAGGTGGTGACTGCTTATCGAGCTCCTCCACATCCCAGCCCTACCTCCCAACCTATGCTAGGACATAAGTCGTAGGACTTTAACGAGCTTAAAATTTGTTAGTTACTGTTGAAATTTATATTCCTTTTTGGTTTCAAAAGTTGGCATTAAAATTTGGAACTTAAGTGTTTCTTTTATAAAGCCATCTCGTCTACTGCGTCCATTTACCGATGAAAAAGCCTTAATTGCGAGCTTAATACTCCGTTCCACTGCTTGTGTGTTGCAAGAAAATGTATGGATCTCAAACATTCTTTAACCCGAGTCGCTTCTTCAAGATCTGCGTCTGTAATATTACGAAAAACCGATGGTTTTGTTTTGCCGATAAATCATCTCCGTATAGTCATTTGCATCAATTTAAATCAGTTAATTGTTGGTATTTTGACAGTTCTACCACTTAATTGACTTTCTTGTGGTTCTATCTTTCTTTAGTTTTTTAGTTTCTTTTTCTTTTAGTATCCTTCGCAATCCCAGTTCCCTAAATATAGTTAACCAGCGTGTTTTCTGCATTGCGCTGAACGACAGGATCTATGACCTTTAAATATTTCCTGTCTATAAACCTGGAATATTTAATGGTCTTCCAAACAAACGACGTGCCCTGTATATTTGGAAAGAGGCTCTTCAATTAGGACTAAGTAACATTCTTCGACAATACTTCTTTTATGAACCTAGCTACAATTTTTTCCATCTTTCGGCCATCTTTTACGTATTTTAAAGAGCGTATCAAAATTTAACCTAAAAAGAATTGTCTTTTAGATAATCTCGAAAATCTGTAATATAAAAAAAATATTTCAGATGCTCCAAACCTCATTTTGATCAGAATTTTCGTGTTCAAGCTGTTTCAAATTTCAATCGATCAAAAAAAATACTTGTCATTTTACGATCATCCCAAAAGCTAGGGGCTTCGAAAGGCAACGGTTCTCTACACGCGTCCGGTTCTTGCTCCAATCAAAGAAAACTGATTTGAAAGCCGCCGATTTTTTCTTTTGGTAGTGAATCTCTAAATTTCTCACGCTCTCTTCAGATTACATTACTTAAACATTAGGAAATAAAACATACACGACCCTTACAAAGCGGTAAAGTTAATCGACACGAATCAAAATAGGATTAAAGTCACAGCCCAAGCGTCTATTCATTCCCACTCCTTTACTTACTACAGGCACGGACTAAGTGCTGGTCTTGATTGAAAGCAATTAAACAGGGTAATATTACGTGACGGACCCTCTAAATGATCGATTGCAGTTATCGTATTGTTCATACGACTAACCTTAGAATAAATTTTGTTATTAGTTACATTTCTTCTTACATTAGTGGGTCTGGCAGACCCACTAAAAATAAAGCGATTGAAACAAAAATTGATATGAGTAAAATGTGGCCCTAAAGGAAACTTTTTGTAACTATTACATCAAAGGAATAGAAAAAATTTACTGACCATATTATAACTTATCAAGGGATTTGCATAAGTCCTATTTTACTTTGTGCTTATATTATGCAGCAATAGTTTTTTTCTACTACTGTATCAATAAATTAACCTTTGGGTCCTAGCAACACGAATGGTCACGAAAGTAATCATTAGAGTAACCTGAATATTATACGTTGCTAGCTACGAAAGCAGTATGTTTCTAGCTACGAAAGTACTACTTTCGGTGCCAGGACAAGAAAACGCGAATACTCATAGGAAATTTTTATTGTATTTATTCAAGCGAATTTTGGAAAAAAACTTAATAACAAAATGCTTATATTTATTGAAAAAACAAGTGGTATAATAACAATAATATAAAACTTAAATAATAATTATTTATTGCCATTAAGGTTAATAGTGAAATTTGAACAGTTGGAAAAATAAATTGATGGAATATTATTCAATTCAATAGCTTCGCCGCTTCGTATTAGAGTCTCGTTATTATCCTGGACTTGAACTATATTACAGCTCGTTCTATTTGTCACTTTCACGTCGTTAGATGGAATAAAAGTAGGAGTTCCATTTAAGATATTTTTGGAAATTTCGATTTTATTACTATACGAATCACCAATATATCCTTCCGCAACGGACGAAGACTTCCAACCGCCATGTCGTTTCAAATCCAAAATGTCGACACCTGGAGCATTTGCGAGAAACGTAGCTGATGTTCTTCTAAACGAGTGAGCGGAGTATTTATTTATGTCTTGAAGTTTCAAAAGTTTGGCAATTTCTTTGGGAACATTCGAAATAATGTGTTTTCCAATCACCTGATTCACACACCTACCTCGTTCATAGCGATAGAACAAGCGTTCGTCTTGTGCAATTATTTGGCCGAAGTTTAATGTAATCTTGTAGTAACCTTACAAAAGAAACTGGACCTCCATCATCGGTTATCACAAAACTTCTTTGAACCTTGTTTTTGCTCTAGAGGATTTTAACTATAGCTACATCATCCTTGATTTCGACGTGTTTTAACCTCATTTTATGGATCTCATCGGTGCGGCATGCTCCAGCTATTCCCATTACTGCTATCACTTTCATAGATAAATAGCTATGATTAGAAGCGTCAAGTAAAAACTTTCATTATTTCTTCTTTTCTGAAAATTTTAGACTTTTTACGTTTGATTTTATCTATCTTTCGACTTCTCAGGTAACAGTGAGGCACATGCCAACTCGGCCGCCTTCTGAATAGCAACGTTTTGGCCTTGGGAGAACATTTTAGACTAGCGAAATTAAAAAATTCGAACTGACAGACCCTGATAGTACTCAAATAACTAGTTGTCATGGATTATTTTACAGGTGGAAAAACCTTATTTTATCATTATAATTTGATTAAAGTCGAAGTTCATTACTTAATAATATATTGATCAGAGAACAGTACTAGAAAAAATTTAATACATCACACGATGCGAAAGCCTTTTTTAATGTTCGGAGGTATTGAATCACCTCGGCTTCGCCTCGGCTATTCAAAAACCTCCTCACACCAAAAAATTAACTTTCGCATCTAGTAATGTAAATAACTATTATTGTTCTAGGCCAATGCCGAAATGGCCCAACTTGACCGTATATCGAAAACTTGCGGGACTCCCACCCCTGCAGTGTGGCCTTCGGTGATCAAGTTGCCCCTCTTTCACGCACTGAAGCCCAACAAGCTTCACCGACGAAGGTTGAGAGAAGACTTTGTGTTCATGCCGAGTCCCGCCCTTGACCTGCTGGACAGAATGCTGGAATTGGATCCGGACAGGAGGATAACTGCCGAGGACGCGTTGAAAAGTCTGTGGTTGAAGAATATCAATCCGGATCAGTAAGTACATTTTATTTTTTTATAATTTCGTAAACCAAAAGTATAATCTCTTTTATATCACATTTTATTATCATACCAAAGAAAATTATAGCTATGCAATAGAAACATATGCATGCGAGATGTTACACGTGACGACGCACGTCAGACTCTATAGCCTTGCCGAGGAGCCGTAATACGGCGAAACGCATCCAACGATTGGGTCTGACGGAAAGAAAAGGGACAAACATATTTCTTTTATTCAATAGAAGTCCGATGTAATAATAATAATTCGACCTCTCGATGGATCCCGGTTTTTCAAGCCGGGATTCTGCTTCGTTAAGCAGCTGGGCTTTGCCGAATGCACGTCCAGTGTTGTCTTCTTTTCGGCTGCGAAGCAACGGTTATCATTATGTTATAGCCTTCAGCATTGTTAATTGAATTTGTAGACTAGTTATTGAGATTACTACATTCAATAAAGTGTTCGCAAAATACGTAAGTCTTTTGGCATAATCTCCTGACAACTTCTGGCATTTTCGATATACTACCAAGACTTTATAAAATTAATTAGTTATTAATTTAGTTCAATGACGGAAAACTAATATAAAAATTCTAGAAGAACTGTATCACCAACATAAAAAGGGATATAAAATGTACGTTCATCGGCATATAAGGTGACAAAAAAATATCTTGTTGCAAATCTAAGAAACTTTACAAATTTTTTTTGTATCTGTCAAATATATTTTATTTTACGGTAGCTCGACGTGAGTAATAAACGTTTTTGGTCATAGATCTAAAACGACAAGAACAAAAAAATTGAAATCTTACATGTTGCCACCACAAAATGACCTAACATTCGAAAAGTTTGTTAGAAGTTTTAATTAGAGTCCTATTTATTTTCAATAGGAGAATACGAGTTCTTAGCATTCTTGCTATAGAATAATAAGATTACCTATTTTGCAAAGCCTAGGATAAATTATTTTAAAAACTACAAGCATTAAATAATAACATGTTTGATAAAAAAATTAAGGTATTTAAAAGATATTCCTCATCAGTTGAATTTTCGAAGTTCAAACTTTCTTTTTTTTTTTTAAATGCACCGCAGGCTAAAAATTTTTGGTGCCACGCCCTTTTTTGAAATATCAAAACTTCTAGTTTTTAAATATAAACGCCAATATTTCTTTTTTAAATATTAGTTTTTTGAAGGTATGTAAAACGTATATTATTTTACCCCCTTAATTAGAAAACCCGAAACAAACAATAATTGCAACTGTGGGAATCCCCAAACATCTTATATACGCCACAGTCCAGGATCAGTACTTCAATAATGTCATCTTTTTTGGGTTTATGATAAATTGAAATGAAATCGATCTGGAAAATTTGAAATAATGTTTCATGTTGTTTATTGTAAATGAATGAATGTGATTTTTGTGTTTTCTTTCCTATCGAGCCGACGGGGGTCCAGACTTTCGCCTTTCTCACGCTTAGATCGGGATTTACAGATGTCAAAGGATAAAATCCTGACGTAAAAATACATTTAAGAACGCAAGTGATTCTCAAGCTTGTCATAAACTGTTGAACATAAAGTTCACACCTTCGCTATTATATTTTACGTAGAAATTGTGCACTTGTGTTTGATCCTGAAAATTTAGTGTAACCTTGAAATTAACCTAACCTTGACCTCAAGGTCAAATCCAATTTTTAGTCAAGTGACCTTAAACTTGGATTAAGCCTTGACTTTGAGTTTTTCTTTTGAGACTTTGACCATAACAATGCACACTTTTGCTATTATATTTTCCGTTAAAGTTGTGTTCTGGTGTTTGATATTTAAAATTTAGTGCAACCTTGAAATTAACCTAACCGTGACCTTGGAGGTGACCTTGAAAGTTCAAGGTCACTTGCAAGGTCAAATCCAATTTTTAGTCTAGTGACTGTCCTGGCACAGTTCGCCTTCACTTCCTTCTTCAAGGGGCGTATCCCTGGAAGCACCACGGCTAGCTCTATCCGTTTTCTCAGGGGCGGCGGTCTGCGTAGGGCAGTTTGAGGTCGCCCCAGGTCCCTTCCTGGGGTCGGCCTCGCTATTCGTGAGCATGTACGGGTTATCTTCGCCCTCAGCCGTCAGGGCTGGGGGTGTTTCGCTATGTATAATCTTATTTTCAGTCATTTCGCTGTTTGCCACGCTTGGCTTCGTCTTCGCCGGCCTGGGGCAGGGTATGCCCAGGTGGTAGGTATTCGTATTCGTCCTCTAGGCTCCGGCACTAGCTGCTGGAGGTCTGGCCTCGTCGTTCAGCTCTCGGCGTCGCCGGGTTTCTATTAATTCAACTCAAAATCTCGTTGCCACGTGGTTTTTACTTCTTGCCGACCTGGTGCAGGTTATGCCCAGGTGGTAAACACTCGTACACGCTTCCCTGGCGATGGCGTTCGTCGCAGCAGTTATGGCACAGTTCGTCCAAGGTTGGCAACGTCGGCTATGACCGGTTCTCGTCACTCCAAAGTCAAGGTTGTGTAATTTCCAGGTTACACTAAATTTTGAAGGTCAAACTCTTCGATTGACCCAAAACTTGGATTCGACCTTGCAAGTGACCTTGAACTTTCAAGGTTAAGGTTAGGTAATTTCTAGGTTACACTAAATTTTCAAGGTCAAACACCTCGCTTGACCCAAAACTTGGATTCGACCTTGCAAGTGACCTTGAACTTTCAAGGTCTCTTCCAGAGTCTAGATTAGGTAATATCAAGGTTAGGTTGCAAGTGACCTTGAACTTTCAAGGTCACTTCCAAGGTCAAGGTTAGGTAATTTCAAGGTTACACTAAATTTTAAAGGTCAAACTCTTCGATTGACCCAAAACTTTGATTCGACCTTGCAAGTGACCTTTCAAGGTCACTTCCAGGGTCTAGATTGGGTAATATCAAGGTTACACTAAATTCTCAATGTCAAACACGTCACGTCACTTGACCTTGAAACTTTTTCAAGGTCACGACCTTCAAACATTTTTAAGGTCACGGCCTTTAAACATTTTGAAGGTCACGAGCAACCTCGAAAGTCACCTTGCCAAAGTGCAAGTGACCTTGAAACTTTTTCAAGGTCACAAGCAACCTCGAAAGTCACCTTCCCAGAGTGCAAGTGACCTTGAAACTTTTTCAAGGTCACAAGCAACCTCGAAAGTCACCTTCCCAGAGTGCAAGTGACCTTGAAACTTTTTCAAGGTCACGACCTTGAAACTTTCTCAAGGTCACGACCTTCAAACATTTTCAAGATCACGAGCAACCTCGAAAGTCACCTTGCCAAAGTACAAGTGACCTTGAAACTTTTTCAAGGTCACAAGCAACCTCGAAAGTCACCCTCCCAGAGTGCAAGTGACTTTTAAACCTTTTTAAGGTCAAGACCTTCAAACAATTTCAAGGTCACGACCTTCAAAGATTTTCAAGGTCACGAGCAACCTCGAAAGTCACCTTGCCAAAGTGCAAGTGACCTTGAAACTTTTTCAAGGTCACAACCTTCAAACATTTTCAAGGTCACGAGTAACCTCGAAAGTCACCGTGCTAAAGTGCAAATGACCTTGAAGCTTTTTCAAGGTCACGACCTTCAAACATTTTCAAGGTCACGAGCAACTTCGAAAGTCACCTTGCCAAAGTGCAAATGACCTTGAAACTTATTCAAGGTCACGACCTTCAAATATTTTCAAGGTCACGGCCTTCAAACATTTTGAAGGTCACGAGCAACCTCGAAAGTCACCTTGCCAAAGTGCAAGTGACCTTGAAACCTTTTTAAGGTCACGACCTTGAAACTTTCTCAAGGTCACGACCTTCAAAGATTTTCAAGGTCACGAGCAACCTCGAAAGCCACCTTGTTAAAGTGCAAGTGACCTTGAAACTTTTTCAAGGTCACAAGCAACCTCGACAGTCACCCTCCCAGAGTGCAAGTGACTTTTAAACCTTTTCAAGGTCACGACCTTCAAAGATTTTCAAGGTCACGAGCAACCTCGAAAGTCACCTTGCCAAAGTGCAAGTGACCTTGAAACTTTTTCAAGGTCACGACCTTCAAACATTTTCAAGGTCACGAGTAACCTCGAAAAGCACCTTGCCAAAGTGCAAGTGACCTTTTTAAGGTCACGACCTTGAAACTTTCTCAAGGTCACGACCTTCAAAGATTTTCAAGGTCACGAGCAACCTCGAAAGCCACCTTGCCAAAGTGCAAGTGACCTTGAAACTTTTTCAAGGTCACGACCTTCAAATATTTTCAAGGTCACAACCTTCAAATATTTTCAAGGTCACGAGCAACTTCGAAAGTCACCTTGCCAAAGTGCAAGTGACCTTGAAACTTTTTCAAGGTCACGACCTTCAAACATTTTCAAGGTCACGAGCAACCTCGAAAGTCACCTTGCTAAAGTGCAAATGACCTTGAAGCTTTTTCAAGGTCACGACCTTCAAACATTTTCAAGGTCACGAGCAACCTCGAAAGTCACCTTGCCAAAGCGCAAGTGACCTTGAAACTTTTTCAAGGTCATGACCTTCAAATATTTTCAAGGTCACAACCTTCAAATATTTTCAAGGTCACGAGCAACTTCGAAAGTCACCTTACCAAAGTGCAAGTGACCTTGAAACTTTTTCAAGGTCACGACCTTCAAACAATTTCAAGGTCACGACCTTGAAACTTGTTCAAGGTCACGACCTTCAAAGATTTTCAAGGTCACGACCTTCAAATATTTTCAAGGTCACGACCTTCAAATATTTTCAAGGTCACAACCTTCAAATATTTTCAAGGTCACGAGCAACTTCGAAAGTCACCTTGCCAAAGTGCAAGTGACCTTGAAACTGGGAGGGTGACTTTCGAGGTTGCTTGTGACCTTGAAAAAGTTTCATGGTCACTTGTACTTTGGCAAGGTGACTTTCGAGGTTGCTCGTGACCTTGAAAATGTTTGAAGGTCGTGACCTTGAAAAAGTTTCAAGGTCACTTGCACTTTGGCAAGGTGGCTTTCGAGGTTGCTCGTGACCTTGCAAATCTTTGAAGGTCGTGACCTTGAGAAAGTTTCAAGGTCGTGACCTTAAAAAGGTTTCAAGGTCACTTGCACTCTGGGAAGGTGACTTTCGAGGTTGCTTGTGACCTTGAAAAAGTTTCAAGGTCACTTGCACTTTGGCAAGGTGACTTTCGAGGTTGCTCGTGACCTTCAAAATGTTTGAAGGTCGTGACCTTGAATAAGTTTCAAGGTCATTTGCACTTTGGCAAGGTGACTTTCGATGTTGCTCGTGACCTTGAAAAAGTTTTAAGGTCACGACCTTGAATATCTTTGAAGGTCGTGCCCTTGAAAAAGTTTCAAGGTCACTTGCACTTTGGCAAGGTGACTTTCGAAGTTGCTCGTGACCTTGAAAATATTTGAAGGTCGTGACCTTGAAAAAGCTTCAAGGTCATTTGCACTTTAGCAAGGTGACTTTCGAGGTTACTCGTGACCTTGAAAATGTTTGAAGGTCGTGACCTTGAAATTGTTTGAACGTCTTGACCTTAAAAAGGTTTAAAAGTCACTTGCACTCTGGGAGGGTGACTTTCGAGGTTGCTTGTGACCTTGAAACAGTTTCATGGTCACTTGTACTTTGGCAAGGTGACTTTCGAGGTTGCTCGTGACCTTGAAAATGTTTGAAGGTCGTGACCTTGAGAAAGTTTCAAGGTCGTGACCTTCAAAAAGTTTTAAGGTCACTTGCACTTTGGCAAGGTGACTTTCGAGGTTGCTCGTGACCTTGAAAATCTTTGAAGGTCGTGACCTTGAACAAGTTTCAAGGTCGTGACCTTGAAATTGTTTGAAGGTCGTGACCTTGAAAAAGTTTCAAGGTCACTTGCACTCTGGGAAGGTCACGACCTTCAAACATTTTCAAGGTCACGAGCAACCTCGAAAGTCACCTTGCCAGAGTGCAATTGACCTTGAAACTTTTTCAAGGTCACGAGCAACTTCGAAAGTCACCTTGCGAAAAAGCAAGTGACCTTGAAACTTTTTCAAGGTCACGACCTTCAAACATTTTAAAGGTCACGAGCAACCTCGAAAGTCACCTTGCCAAAGTGCAAGTGACCTTGAAACTTTTTCAAGGTCACGAGCAACCTCGAAAGTCACCTTGCTAAAGTGCAAATGACCTTGAAACTTTTCCAAGGTCACAAGCAACCTCGAAAGTCTCCTTGCCAAAGTGCAAGTGACCTTGAAACTTTTTCAAGGTCACGACCCTCAAACTTTTTCAAGGTCACGACCTTCGAACATTTTCAATGTCACGACCTTCAAACATTTTCAAGGTTACGACCTTGAAACTTTTTCAAGGTCACGACCTTGAAACTGTCTTAAGGTCACGACCTTTAAAGATTGTCAAGGTCACGAGCAACCTCGAAAGTCACCTTGCCAAAGTACAAGTGACCTTGAAACCTTTTCAAGGTCACAAGCAACCTCGAAAGTCACCTTGCCAAAGTGCAAGTGACCTTGAAGCTTTTTCAAGGTCACGAGCAACCTCGAAAGTCACCTTCCCAGAGTGCAAGTGACCTTGAAACCTTTTTAAGGTCACGATCTTCAAACATTTTCAAGGTCGTGAAAAGGCTTCAAGGTCACTTGCACTTTGGCAAGGTGACTTTCGAGGTTGCTCGTGACCTTGAAAATATTTGAAGGTCGTGACCTTGAGAAAGTTTCAAGGTCGTGACCTTGAAAATGTTTGAAGGTCGTGACCTTGAAAAAGTTTCAAGGACACTTGCACTTTGGCAAGGTGACTTTCGAGGTTGCTCGTGACCTTGAAAATCTTTGAAGGTCGTGACCTTGAACAAGTTTCAAGGTCGTGACCTTGAAAAAGTTTCAAGGTCACTTGCACTCTGGGAAGGTGACTTTCGAGGTTGCTTGTGACCTTGAAAAAGTTTCAAGGTCACTTGCACTTTGGCAAGGTGACTTTCGAGGTTGCTCGTGACCTTCAAAATGTTTGAAGGCCGTGACCTTGAAGGTGTTTGAAGGTCGTGACCTTGAAAAAGTTTCAAGGTCACTTGCACTTTGGCAAGGTGACTTTCGAGGTTGCTCGTGACCTTCAAAATGTTTGAAGACCGTGACCTTGAAAATGTTTGAAGGTCGTGACCTTGAATAAGTTTCAAGGTCACTTCCACTTTGGCAAGGTGATTTTCGAGGTTGCTCGTGACCTTGAAAAGCTTCAAGGTCACGACCTTGAATATCTTTGAAGGTCGTGACCTTGAAAAAGTTTAAAGGTCACTTGCACTTTGACAAGGTGACATTCGAAGTTGCTCGTGACCTTGAAAATCTTTAAAGGTCGTGACCTTGAAAAAGTTTCAAGGTCACTTGCACTTTGGCAAGGTGGCTTTCGAGGTGGCTCGTGACCTTGAAAATCTTTGAAGGTCGTAACCTTGAGATGGTGTCAAGGTCGTGACCTTGAAAATGTTTGAAGGTCGTGACCTTGAAAATGTTTGAAGGTCGTGACCTTGAAAAAGTTTCAAGGTCACTTGCACTTTGGCAAGGTGGCTTTCGAGGTGGCTCGTGACCTTGAAAATCTTTGAAGGTCGTGACCTTGAGAAAGTGTCAAGGTCGTGACCTTGAAAATGTTTGAAGGTCGTGACCTTGAAAAAGTTTCAAGGTCACGATCTTGAATATCTTTGAAGGTCGTGACCTTGAAAAAGTTTAAAGGTCACTTGCACTTTGGCAAGGTGACATTCGAAGTTGCTCGTGACCTTGAAAATCTTTGAAGGTCGTGACCTTGAAAAAGTTTCAAGGTCAGTTGCACTTTGGCAAGGTGACTTTCGAGGTTGCTCGTGACCTTGAAAAAGTTTCAAGGTCAAGTGACGTGACGTGTTTGACATTGAGAATTTAGTGTAACCTTGAAATTACACAACCTTGAAAGTTCAAGGTCACTTGCAAGGTCGAATCCAAGTTTTGGATCACCCGAAGAGTTTGACCTTGAAAATTTAGTGAAACCTTGAAATTACCTAACCTTGACCTTGAAAGTTCAAGGTCACTTGCAACCTAACCTTGATATTACCTAATCTAGACCCTGGAAGTGACCTTGAAAGTTCAAGGTCACTTGCAAGGTCAAATCAAGTTTTGGGTCAAGCGAGGTGTTTTACCTTGAAAATTTAGTGTAACCTTGAAATTACACAACCTTGACGTGACCTTGAAAGTTCAAGGTCACTTGCAAGGTCGAATCCAAGTTTTGGGTCAAGTGACGTGTTAGACATTGAGAATTTAGTGTAACCTTGATATTACCTAATCTGGACCCTGGAAGTGACCTTAAAAGTTCAAGGTCACTAAGTGACCGTGAACTTTAAAGGTCGCTTCCAAGGTCAGACTCGAATTCAAGGTCACTTGACTAAAAATTGGATTTGACCTTCACCAGGTCACTTCCAAGGTCAGAAACTCAAATTCAAAGTCACCTGGCTAAAAATTGGATTTGACCTTGTACTTTCAAGGTCACTTCCAAGATCAAGGTTAGTTAATTTCAAGGTTACACTAAATTTTAGTAAAGGTATGCACTGTTATGGTGAAAGTTTCAAAAAAAACTCGGAAGTTAAGGTCAAATCCAAATTCAAGGTCACTAGACTAAAAATTGGATTTGACCTTGAACTTCCAAGGTCAGAAACTCAAATTCGAAGTCACCTGACTAAAAATTGGATTTAACCTTGCAAATGACCTTGTATTTTCAAGGTCACCTACAAGGTCAAGGTTAGGCTAATTTCAAGGTTACACTAAATTTTAGCACAGGTGTGCATTGTTATGTTTAGTGTAAAAAAAACTCGAAGTCAAGGTCAAATCCAAGTTCAAGGTCATTTCACTAAAAATTGGATTTGACCTTGCAAGTGGCCTTGAACTTTCAAGGTCACTTCCAAGGTCAAGGTTAGGTTTATTTCAAGGTTACACTAAGTTTTAGTAAAGGTGTGCACTGTTAGGTTCAAAGTTTCAAAATAAACTCGAAGTCAAGGTCAAATCCAAATTCAAGGTCACTAGACTAAAAATTGGATTTGACCTTGCAAGTGCCCTTGAGCTTTCAAGGTAACTTCCAAGGTCGAAAACTGAAATTCAAGATCAATTCTAAAAATTGGATTTGACCTTGCAAGTGACCTAGAACTTTCAAGGTCACTTCCAAGGTCAAGGTTAAGTTAGTTTCAAGGTTACACTAAATTTTAGCAAAGGTGTGCACTGTTATGTTCAAAGTTTCAAAAAAAACTATAAGTCAAATCCAAGTTAAAGTTCACTTGACTAGAAATTGGATTTGACCTTGCAAGTGACCTTGAACTTTCAAGGTCACTTGCAAGGTCAAGGTTAGGTTAACTTCAAGGTTACACTAAATTTTAGCACATGTGTGCATTGTTATGTTCAAAGTCTCAAAAAGAGACTCGAGGTCAAGGTCAAATCCAAGTTCAAGGTCACTAGAACAACTATTGGCAACGTTGCTCTTCATCAAGCTGAACAAGGAACGCGCGAATTTAAATTTGCTGCAAAAACCTTGTGTTTATTAACCTGGTACAGCGCCTCTCGCGGTTCTAATTAATTGCCATTAGGATTACACTTCTATTGCGTAGCTATAGTTTTCTTTGATCATACTGAATGACGCATTTTGATTTCACCCAACCTCGTACTCTATGCTTTTAACCTTTGGGGTTTTTTAATACATCCGTTATTTTCAGAATCCAAGCTCCCGAGCTGCCCACCTGGCAAGACTGTCACGAATTGTGGAGCAAGAAACGCAAACGGCAAATCCGCGAACAACAAGAATCTATGGCGAACTTGCCACCCGGCAAGCCGGCGCTGTTGCCGCGTCCCGACAAAATCGGCACGAACAAGTCGGAGGAGAACGAAGGGGGGTGAGTGTCAATCATATTTTACGAAGCCGTACGTGTCTTGTGTTCCTAGGATGCGATGTGTCGCTGAGAGTTGGTATTGGTAGACTCGTGCACGAATTTTGTGATGTATCGTGGCCTGTTCTCGGGTAGTTTGGTTGTTAGCAAGCCGGTAGTGTTACTTGTTCTTGGTAGGAATGATTTAATCAATTTGAAAAAAGGTATTTTGGACTTTCATTGTCTTTTGTGTTACACACTTTAGGTGAATACTTTATAAGCGCTGTTTATACTATTTATATCACAAGTGATAACTAATTTTTTGAGTATACAGGCGAACCCCCGTAACTGGGATTTCAAGGTACCACACATCACTACAGACCACAGTAATTTTCGACTGCTTTCCGGTTTGCAATGATAATTAGTGGATGAATTTTTTCGCGGATTTCTTCATCAAGTTTTACTTTACACTGGCCTTCACAAAATCCTTTTGCACTGCAAATGACAGTGAATAATTTTACCAACAAATGAAAATATTTTAAAACCTTAAATTACTAGAAATGGAAGTCAAACATCAACAAAGAAAATACGTGTCAATGAGGAAAAAAATTGTCTCTCCCTACTCAATTGTTATAGCCTCCTGTCCCAGTTTCCAGCCAGTTGATGTGCCTTTTCTTTTAGCAGCCCCCCCCTGCTTACTATATCTTGTCTAGTCTGAAAAGCAGTCACTACCTAATCTTTCCCTAATTCTGTATCACCAGTATTACAAGCATTTTGGTCGCTACTGTGAGATGTTTATTGTGTATTTTTATTACATTTTTAATGGAAAAAATCGTTTGGGCTTGCTGAATCTGTTAATTTTATATCGTTTCTGGCCATCTGATTCAGAAGTGAGCGTGCAAGTAAGTTGGGTCTCTTTGGATCTGTATTGGTATTTCCATCAGTAATGACAGATTAATGTGTAATTGCTGCCACTGCTGTGGGTGGTTATCACATCCTAATAAATGATGGTTTAGATCTCCAACCTCTTTGGATCCAATCCATTGTTAGACAATGTCTATTGGAGTGTTATTGGTCTCTATAAAACCATGGTTTCTTAGGTGGTTGCTTGACCTACTGTATGCTGTTCCTTTTGCTCTTCCATTATTTTTGTATATCTGCTCGATTCTTTCCATACGTTTTCTTTTTCTTGGTTTCCTGGTTCTGGGTAGTGTAGTTTGTTGTAGAGGATGTTGCCTTATCTATGCTTAAATGGCTTGGTACCCACTGTTATTGAGTGGTGGTGGTGTATGGTCAGCCTTTCAGCAATGCAAATAGAGGTTCTCTTTAAAGATCCGAGTGTTTTTAGTTTAGTTGAATTGTCCCCTGCTACAATTTCCACTGTCTGGATCCAATGATGCATCTGTTCATAATTTCACATGCTCTTGGTATTTTCTCATTCAGTATTCTATTCAGTTCCATCCAACATTCTTGATAATCCGAGAGTCTGTCATATTTGTGGCCAGTAATCAGTTCAGATGCAATAAGGAAAAACTATTACCTCGCTTATTTCTGCTTTTTATATTTGAATTATCACTTAATAAATATCAGCAGCTATTGTTTTAATTTTTAAGATCACAAGTAGTTTGAAATAAACTGTTTTTCTGGAAGTTATATTAATTAAGTACTAATTTTGGCTCAGTTCATATTTGAGCGAGCTTGTATACTCACTAAGTATGTTGACGTTATTGGAACAAAATTTAGAAACAAACTGAGTTTGATTTATTTGACTGATGTATCTATATTATCTATTTGTCTGGTTATAAGGATGCAAAGCAATGAAAATCCAAATTACATCTATATACATTATTTTCTTTAATCTTCAGTATGTAATTTTCCTTGCTAGAAACAATAATTATTCTTAGTTGGTATGATGATTTAGATATTTTAATTTAATTAAAAAAGTTGGTCATTTTTAATGGAAAAAATCGAAAGTAAACTATTGATTTGTTAACAAGTAAACTAGCGACCTTAATAAAAATAAAAAGTGTGATATTTTTACGGACGTTTTACTACGCAACAACTTATACTAGGTATATGAATTGGATAAGTTTCTTTGGTTTTAGTAAAAACGCTTTATGTTAATGATGGATCCACAACCTTTTAAAACCTCTTCATTCTTACTTCTCACAATTCGAAAGTCGCTAAATGGGCATATTTGTATTTCCACCATATCTTTACTAACACCAAAGAGAGCTCATGTTTAAAAAAATACATTTCCAACAGTAACGGGTCAGATGATAGAAAAAGCATACATGGAAAAGATACTTTTTGTTACTGTTTTTCTACATGCATTTTGATTTAGATTTTTGTGTCTTATTTTACCTTTAGCTGTTGCGCATAAGGTTGGGTGTCCACCAACTCGGGACGATCGACTATAGTGTTCGGCATTTCGTGTCCCCCGGTATTGTTTTAATTATATTGGTCGGGTTTGTTTCACTCGTGGATAAAATGTCGTCCAGCGGAGAAGAAACCGTTGTCATGATGTGGATGACTACAGTAGTAGAAGAGAAAAGAAACGTCGCCGCAGCTATTGGGCACATCCGTATATTTCCACTTTGCAACACAAGTCTATTAATTTTCCTTTTTTCGCCATCTCTCTAGGCTCTAGGCGAACCATCAAAATTCAAAAACACCGTCGCGACAAACAATTACCGGGTCTGATCAGTCGATCGCAACTTTGGTCTATCCCGATTAAAATCGAATACGAACACACATACCCGATCTTTATCGGACGACTTAAATCGCGCCCATCTTGGTCGGCCCGTTCCGGTGGACACCCGGCCTTCGTCTTTTTTTATTGATCAAGTAAATCTATAGTCTTCAATATATACAAGACCTATCATTAATCCAGAGTTTGTGTCATTGGTTAATTCTTTTAGAAAAATATTTTTATTTTAATCTCGCCTTTTTCTAGGTAACGTTAGAACCCAGTTAAAAGTAAATAGCGCCTTCAAAAAATAACAGTAGGGTCAAGTTTTTCTCCCATCATTATTAGCGCGTCCTGAAACCATGTTAACAAATGGAAAACTTCCATTTTTAAGTTTACCAGCAAGAGTCAGTCCTCATATTGTATGCTCTGCTTGTTGAAAAATATAATATCGTGGAGGGAAAGCTATAATAAATTTGAATATTATAAATCCACTTTTTCACCGGCCACCAGCAACAGACCGTCAAACGTCGACCAGTACCAGCCACCGTCAAACTATAAATCCACCTTAAAACAAGAGAAAAAAAAATACTTGTTGCGAACAGCTAAAATAACTGTAAAAAAAAAAGTGATCAACAAGGGACTGAAACACTGTCATTCTAATACCTAACTGTAAAGTTCCGCGATGGTATAGTAAATCTTACCAACCAACAGATTATTTACCTTTCTTCTAAATTTATTGATTGATTAAATAACTTCTTGCTATTATAAATTAATAATCTCGCTAATGTTAACATTTTCTGGGCCAAGAAAAATGCCCTGCACGAATTTCTAGGTCTAGCCTTACACAGCTATTGTATAGCACTTTTCTGCAAAATAAAAACCTAAATAAGTAATCTGAGCATGAACCCCAAAAGCACAACCCGTAACGTAACAATAGCACAGGCCTGCATTTTTACACTTTATTGAATGTCAATTGAGTTTGGATAATTGGTGTCCCTGATTTCAAATTGTTTTTAGTTTTTTCGCATTACGTAAGGTTTTTTTGTCAAAAAAAAAATCTACATAAATCATAATAATGTATATAAATAAACGGTATGATTTTATAACAAGTATAAATAAACAAAATATTATTAAAGAAATACAAAAAACATAGCAAAAGGAAAACCAACTGCTCTTTGCTCTTTTTTGAAAATCTCTCTCTTTTTCTCCAAAAATCCGTTTGGTAATTTTTCTCTTATACTCGACCATACGAGAATCCCTCTTTAACATCCAACAATAGTCCGCCATCATTTTTGTCTCATCGTCCCTGATACCTCTTCTCCATTTCTTTAATTTCTTGGTGACATCGCTGACATTGACAACCAAAATCGTGAAATTTTGGGACGGTAGAACAATTTGTGAAATCTTTCTTAATGAAGTCTTTGGATGTTTCACGACAGTTTGCAAAACTTCTAATTGGGTAACTTTGTTCGTTCTCCAAATCTACGAACTAGGTACTCTTAAACTTATATTAACAATATATTCTCCAATAGTCGCATGGTTTATTATTTTATTGGTTCTTATGTCTTTCATTAAAAAATTCAGCAGCTGTTTCAATTTTTTGCTCCTTGGTTTCAGGTACCATTATCAAGCACAATATTTAATTGAAAGGAAACACTCCCTGTCATCCTTAGCAAATAAATAAACAAAGTTAATTGTGTAAAGCAAAAATATCATAGATTGCTGAAAAGCAATAAATTTATATAACACAATGTTCAATTTCTGTAAGAATATTTTTCAAAATTTCAATGTTGAAATTAAATATAGTTCTCCTACCAACTATGTCCATCTGTTTTGGTTTTTTTGACACCCCGTATATCTTGAGTCAAAATGTTTGCTTACTTTTTCAAGAAGCAGAACTTTTTATAGGAGTGATATTTGTTCGTAAGGTTAAAAATAGAGAAGTTTTCCACTTGCTAAGATGGTTTATAGACACGCTGTAGAAAGTCTTAACATTTTTAATATCACAGTATCTTAAAAGAATGGAGTCAAAATTTTTCCTTACAGAAAGTTAACCAATGCTACAATAAGCGGGAGAAACTAAAAAGTTGAAAAAAGGTGCTATAATACAACTTTGTAAAATATAAATTATTTAAACATAAAAAATTAGTTATTGTATATATTTATATTAGGTATAAGCCTGTACCTACAAAAGAAATGGTTTTATTGTGAATTAATGGAAATTTTACTAAAATTGCCTTGCAAAATGGAAATTGGTGCCTTTATTTTCAAGGCCTGTACTATTATTGATTTTTTTAAACGATTATAGCTGTAAATTTGTAATAAATAATTTAGACCTATACTGAACATAGAAGCGATTAAATTAATAATTGTAAATACTTGTAAGTTATTATAGTTTAGCCAATAAAATGTTTTATTTAACTTTGTATTTTTTTCTTTTTGTTTCTTTTTATAGGAATAAATGGGATTATTTATTTTATTTTTGTGTTTTCTTTTATTTTATTCTTTTTGATTGTAGTAGTGCATTTGAAAGGGATCGCGTAAAAATAATAGGTAATTTTGGCATTACCCTCTATAATGTAGACCTGAAAAAAAACACATTAGGATTAATTTAAAGAAAAACGTCTTTGAATGAACTTCGTTAGTTCTCCATTAATCTTTGGTAAAATGTGTAAAAATACTATTGTCGTTGATATAGGAAAGCTGAATGAACTGTTAGGTGGTCTCCACCAAATTGCTAGTATAGTGGTTAAATGATTTCTTAACCTTTTAAGTTTTAGTATTTTTTTAAATTACTTTTTAGCACAAAAAAAGCTAAAACTAAAGACAAGTAAAGTAATCATTTAACTTTTCTTTTAGCCAAAGCACTTTTGCGATACTAACTGGTTGCTGGAGACTCCTTAGTTAAAAATGTAGTAATGGATGTTAATTTTTGCAATTAAACAATAATTAATGGACACTGCGTAAAAACTGCACTTTTGCCTGAATCCACAGAGAACTGTGATTTCTTTTTAACTTTATTTCGTTATGTAGCTGTTGTGCATTTTAACTCAGTAGGTATTTCGATGTTCGCACAAGTGTCACACAATAATTGGCTGCGACTTCATTTATAGCTCATCGAAGAACCTCAAAATGGAGGCCTACGACGCTGCAGTGTTGTCATACGCCCTGGCTACAGCTGCTATAAAAGGCAGACCTCCTGGGCAAGGCCTATTAGGTAGGGATGCTACTGAACAAACTTATTGTATAAACAAATATTTACTTTTTCTGTTTTTAGGTATAGCCCCTGGAATCCCAAGCGTACCAGCGAGCCCAAAGGAACCGTCTGACGACAATATCGACCCTAGAAGTTACCTATATCAGCTGTTATACAATATGGAGCAGATGATTGTGAATAAAACAGCAGTGCCTTTGTCGCTTTTGATGGAATTATGCAGTATGAAGCAGAAAGAGGCGAGTATCAAATATAGATTTTTTCATATCACTCCAGAAGTCTTTTTTGAAGATCATGTTTTTTCGTTGACACTTTAAATGTATACCGGGTTTCCCGCTAAGGTCGGCCAGCGGCTGTATTTTCCAGCTTTCGGGAAAAAATTCATTACAAAAGTGACCCCTACAAGTATACGAGAATTATTTTCCTTTTTCAAAATTTACCGCTAGATGGCATATTTTGTACGCCAAAATAAAAAATGAGAATATTTGACATTTGGGCCTATCTCCTAAAATAAGGGGTGGGGGGGGGCGACTCGACTCGTGTTGCAGGAGAAGCTTTAAAGCTATTCGATAGCCGAATGATAATACTTAACTTCTAGTCTATGCGTGAACCGCCAGATGACGATTTTTGACCGCTTTAGTAGTTTCCTCCATTTTCCGTTAAAAGTTAAATGGAAAGCAACTTTCTATTAGGCTAGTCTTATTACTTGACAAATTACCTAAAAAGGGGCGCTAACCGTTAGTCGATATCGTTTTTCAAACTTAAGTTATGAGCAAAAATATATAATTTTTAAAACAATTTTATGTTGAAACCAATTTCAACAATTTTTTGCAACACCCTATCCTTTTCTTGGAGCTAAGTATTCAAGTAACGACGCCTATTAACTTTTTTACTAGTTCGTAACTACCTTATGATGACAAAAATTTTTCATGCGTTAATTAGTTTAAGGTGGATTAATACTGAATATTGCGAAAAATTGTTGAAATTTGCTTTGAAATAAAATAATTTTTTTGCTCATAGCTTAAGTTTGAAAAACGATATCGGCCACCGGTTTGCGACATTTTTTGGACAATTTTATGAGTAATAAGTCGAATAAAATAAAAATGTACCCTTTCATTTAGCTTTTAATGGAAAATTGAGGAAACTACTAAAGCGGTCAAAAAACGCCATCTGACGGTTTAGGTTCACAATAAAACTTAAGCATTATCATAGATTATACTTAGGCTATCAAATAGCTTTAAAACAAGACCAAGTTCGATAAAATCGGTTAACGTATTCGGGGGTTATCAAACTTCTTCTGCAACAAAAGTCAAGCATCCCTTCACTCCCTATTTTAGGAGATTGGTCAAAATATCAAATAAATAATTTTGAGTGTTCATAGGAGAGTCCAAAACCGTTTCCCGTAACTTACCTTGATTGATTTAAGGATAGATTCTCATTTTTTCTATTTTGACTTTAAAATACGTCACCTACCGGTAAAATTTGAAGGTGGAAAATAATTTTTGTATACTTGTAGGGATCACTTACAGACGTTGGCCGTCTTTAGCGGGACACCCGTACTATACTATTATACTTTTAAAATAAGGATGATTTATTTATTTATCAATAATAATAATAATAATAATAATAACACACTTTTCAGGTTAGTTCTGGTGAATCTCAAATAGTGGCCTGTCTTGAAACGCTGCTGGGAGAACTGCGCTCGATATGCAAAGCAAACCCGGGTGCAATACATCTGCTTACTTTGAATTTCGACGGTAAGTATCAAGAAAAGTACTACATCTGCATAAGCAATTATATTCATAACAAATTGCTACTTTTTAACTGCATTAAAATCCCTACTTATTCATTATTTAATATACATTTCAGATGATAACACGGGTGTATCACTGAACACAGAAAAAGTCTGCAAGGCTCTATCCGATCTACTTCGTCAGTTTGGACTGCAAAACGGATCAAACGCGGTCAAAGGTCAAACTAAAAAATCTTCATAATAAAATATATCTTGTAAAACAAGGAAAATGAAGAAATGTTTCAGATGCGGACTATTTCTATGAAGGCGTCAAGGCACTACCAATTATTGTAAGATACGCTTAAAGTTGTTTTTAATTATTCAATGTATTGTACTTCCCGTTCTTTTCAAATCAAATTATATGTTTTATTTAAGATGGGTGTGATTTATTTTAGTTTAAGTGGTTTACTTTGCCATTTGTTATACGGCTTTAAATATTTTCATAAAATATGGGTCAGGTAATAGGGATATGGAGGGGGCATATTTAACCATTTTTTTACATTTTACTCCTTACTCAATTTAGGGGCAAGTTACAACCTAATTTCAAATTATTTAACGTCAACCATGCTTAAAAAGTTGTTCAAAATGTCCTCTTCAACTTCCAAACACTTTCTCACTTTTTGTCTAAATGAATTTTGTACTCGCTCTAACATGTCGAGTGTCATTAATAAGGAGGCAGGACGTTCGGTCTTTCATAACATCTGAGTTGTAGGTGCAGTTGCCATCACTTTGTCCTTTATAAAGCCCCACAAGAAGAAGTCAAGGGGGCTTAAATCTGGGGACCGAGCGGGTCATTTGACCGGAACAGCTAGACAATCCACCTGTTTTCAAATATTTCATTTAGTTATGTGCCTGTACTGCATAATGGGGTGAAGCCCCGTTCTGCTGAAACCACATGTCAAGGTTTATGGGGTTGGTTTCTTAAAAAATATTTGTACATTTCTCTATTTAAATGTCCGTCCAAGAAATGCGGACTTTACGCACTCAAGTCACTGTTAATGAAAAGTTCTGCTTGTTGAAAAAGAAAAACTCAAAACCAAAAATTTGGCTCGGCGTATACGGACAAAATTACGTAAGAAAGTGTTGCTCAAAATTGAAGAACCAATACGAAATTATTTTGTAGTTTATATTCTAAAAGATTCAAATTTTAACAAATAGGTATTCTTTTTAATATTCAGGTTAGTTTTTGAAATGTACTATTTCTTTTATTCAGGAAAGTATTTTGTTAATGTTTTTCATCAATCGATGATATTCGTGGTTTATCTAGAAAGGTACATACCAAATGAAACTTTGACAACTAATTGTTTTCTTTAATAATGCCGAAGTGATAATCAGCAATGCATCCCTGACGATACCGCGATCACTGGCACCGCCAAACAGCCCAGGCTAGTAGTCTCGAAGTTGCAACGACATATAAAACTTTTAGAGTCATGGTTGAATAGGTGGAAAATTCGGTTAACCGACGCGAAAACCCAAGCCATCTACTTCTCAAAGTCCCAGAGTTAAATTTCCTGAAACCCGTTTGTTGGTCAAAAACTCTAGGATAAATTGAAGTGATAATATTAAATATCTGGGTCTCTGCTTCGACAAGCGGATGCTTGGAATAAAAATGCTAATCAGCGCTTTTCTCGCTCGTCAACAAACGAGGCAGAATCGACTTACCTACAAAGACATATACAGCGTGTCCAGAAAAGTTCTAGACATATGGGAATTTTTTTTACTGTTGATTTTACGAAAAAAAGTTATTCTATATACAAAGTTCTGCTCGATACGCAAATAATATTGACATATCAAAACTTAAGATATCATGTACAGGGCGCCAAAAAAATATAGAGACACAGAATTACGTTAAGAGCGAAGTACCCTCAATTTTTATTTTAGAGCAAATTGTTATAATAAAACTTTACTAAGGACTACAAAACATGGTCAGATACAATTTTTCGATGAAATATTTTAATTTACAGGGTAACATCAAAGACACGTTGAGCATTAATTACCTCTTGTTGGAAACCAATCACATAAAAAAATATTGCGGAATAATAATCAGGAATATTAAAAACATTTAATTTCCTTAGAGCAAAAATAAATTGTAAATGTGAATAATAAACAATATTTTAGCAATTACATGATAAAAGTGATCTAAAAACAGATAGTTTGAAGTGAAAAATGATGTCTCCACATGCCCCCCATTTTTCCATGCAATCTATAGTACGCCTTGTAATTTCTCTTACTGTCGCCCGTATCATATTGGGAGTGATTTCTTGGACACAGTTTGTTATTACTGCTTCAAGATGGTCAATATCCTGAAAAGGTCTATGCCCATACACCATTTCTTTTAATCGGCCCCGTAAAAAGAAGTCCAGGGGTGTGATGTCAGGCGACCTGGCTGGCCAAGGAATATTTGAACGTCTGCCTATCCAACGGTGCGGAAATACTTCATTTAAATACCTAGTTACTGTGTTAGTACTATGGCATGGGGCTCCATCATGTTGATACCATATTGTACGTCTTATATTTAGTGACAGTTTGACAAGAAATTGAGACAACTGGTTCCTTAAGAAGTCCAGGTAAATGGCAGCATTTATATTTTGTCGGAAAAAGTATGGTCCAACGATCCGATCATTAAAAATGCCACACCAAACATTGGTTTTAAATGAATATTGACTACGGCATTCGATTATAAATTGTCACTCCACCACCGATAATTTTGGGAGCATACCACGCCGTTGGAAGTAAACATGGCTTCATCTGTAAATAATGTTTTTCTTGCAAAAAAAGGATCAACTTCACACTCGCCTTGGAACCACGCGCAAAATAGAAAATGGGATTCAAAATCTTTAGGAAGAAGCGTGTGAATGTATTTCGGTTTATATGGATGAAATTTATTTATTTTTAAAATGTTCCTAGCAGTAGACCTTTTGACGTCGACTGCAATAGTTTTTGACAATTTTTTAAAGAAATTTTCGGGTCTTCGAAAACCGCTTGCATTACATTGAGTTGCTTTTCTTCTGTTGTGGACCATTTGTTGTGTTGTTTGTTAAATACATTTTCGACGGAACCAGTAGCTTTAAATTTATTCATTACGTTTGCTATAGTGGCGCTACAGACTATTTTGTCAGGGTGTCTAGTATTAAATATGAGTGCGGCTTCCCTAATGGGTTTATAGTGATCTCCGACGATAAGTACAATTTCTATTTTCTCCTGCAGCGTTAACTTTACATTCATGACGAAACTAACGAAACACTCTTGTTAATAAGTCGAAAAATAGTAAATGATTTTTGACTAACATGACAATATTCGTTACTATAGTATTGCACATAGTTGTTGCAGGTACTGTTAAAGAAATAAAATAAAAAAAATATTTTCCAAAGGCTTTTTGATGGTACCCTGTAAATTAAAATATTTCAACGAAAAATTGTATCGATGTAATTACCACGTTTTGTAGTCCTTAGTAAAGTTTCCTTATAACAATTTGCTCTAAATTAAAAATTGAGGGTACTTCCCCCTTAACGTAATTCTGTGTTTCTATATTTTTTTGCCGCCCTGTACATGATATCTTAAGTTTTGATATATCAATATTATTTGCGCATCAAGCAGAACTTTTATTAAAGAATAACTTTTTTTCGTAAAATCAACAATAAAGAAAATTCCCATATGTCTAGAACTTTTCTGGACACGATGTATAAGTTCGACCAGTACTGACCTACGGAATCCCTACCTGGTGTACTCTTAACAAGACACACTTCAAGAAACTACAGACATTTCAAAACAAAGTACCTAAAATTATAGCGGATACACCACGGTACACGATGACTCATGTCTTACACATGACATAACATTTCGACAAACTGATTAAAGATTACTACAGATGGACAGACGTCTTGCAGAACGAACTCATTACACAATCAGATATACATTCCATTCCGAACAAACCATATAAACTACCTAGGGATTGGCTGCTACCTTGACCTTAATGATTAGATATAATCGAACTTAATTTCAATAATCGAAAGTAGCTACTTTTCACGAACTTCTTCAGTTAAATAAGAATTACTTCCAATTTCAAATCAAACCCTTCTAAAGAAGATCTGCTTAAGATGTAGTACCGAGAAAAATAGAAGTAATAGACGTATGTCTCACTTAAAGAACAAACATGATTTAAGAAGCAATGCATCCGTGGCCACTTAAACTAATTAGATTATAATCTTAGCTTCGTGTCAGATTCGACCGAAGTTTTTAGCAGTTATCCTATCCTATCCTTTAATTAATAAAAATACCCTAAAATAATTTTTGAATTTAAAATCGTCTAGCATATTTTGAAATCCTCC
Organism: Polydrusus tereticollis; assembly: GCA_963920685.1. Lineage (NCBI taxonomy): Eukaryota > Metazoa > Arthropoda > Insecta > Coleoptera > Curculionidae > Polydrusus > Polydrusus tereticollis. The sequence continues at coordinate 145,258,401 of OY987328.1, forward strand.
GCATTTTTCTAGTTTCTTCATGTAACTGCATATCCAACATCTTGCCTCTGAACGAAACAACATCTGATATACAGTAAAACCTCTGTTTGCGACCACCTCTATAAAGTGACCATCTGCGCCGCGTTAAACGACCGGTTATGAATTCCCCATATTTAAAAATGGAAATCCCATTATTTTATGCTCCTCTTTACCGACTCATCTGTTAAACGACCGTGGGTACTCATCATCGGAATTTTTAGTAAACATTAATGCTAAGAATACCCTTCATTAAGGGCAGTAAAACCCGACCCGACAAGTCTTAAGAAATATAGGTACATACACTAATTACTTTATTGCAGGCGAATCCATTCAAAGTGGATAAGACCCAAGTAACTATGTTGCTTCAAAATAAAGCAGAAGTTAGAAATGTTGTTAGAATGTTGTCAACGGTGAACAAAAAAAAAATCCCGAAACCGAAGGACTAGCAGAAGACCAAGTTGTTTTTAACTGAAATTTGAAGAAGTAGTCCATACTTGCAGTGGAGTGTAGGTAATGTAAATTAAAACAACACTTCTGTCTTCCTCCACAAATGATATATTTATTAATTGTCCCTACATGTTTCGACTACATATATAGTCATCCTCAGGGGAACTAAATCGAGTGTAGTTTATTTATTTATTTCCATATAGAAACATAAACATGTTTTGGAATTGTCAAGAAAAAAAGGTGTAGTGAGAATAGAACAGTAACAATAAGTGAATTGTGGAATATTCGCTTACAAATTAGACATACAAATATTCGTTTAGATGATAGAATGGATTAGCTATTAGTTTATTCTTAAGTTGTCTCACAAAAGCTCTATGTGAGTGGGTGGCTTTCATATCAGCTGGCAGGTTGTTAAAGATCTTAAGTGAGATTAAGGCCCTCCTGTATTTGAGTCAGTCTAGCATTAGGGATGTAAAGGTTTTCGGAGATTCGTGTAACATATTATTATGTATTAATATCGCCGCATCTAATAATGCTTTTCAGGTTTTTATGGACGTAGGAAACACATTGGAGGATATAGAGATTGATGATGATAAGGACTCTCTTTTCTTTGAATATCTGGCGGCATGAGAAAAGGAAGGGGAGTCGAAACATGGTTCTGATGATCCTTTTCTGCAGGATGAGTACCTTGTTAATTTGACTGGAATTTCCCCATGCATGCAGTGCGTATGTTAGTATGGAACATATTGATGAGTAGTAGTAGAAGTTCCTGAGTGTGGTTTGATCATGATCCCTCAAGAGCAGGATTGCATAGTTCTTACTTGCAAGTTTCCTGCACAATCCTTCAATGCGGTTATTTCATGAGAGTTGTTGGTCAATAGTTATTCCGAGAAATTTGACATATTCTTGCTGCTTTAATGGCCCGTTACCCTTGATCAGCAGGCTTTTATCTTGAATTACTCTGAGGGGGGTAAAAACCACAAAATTTGTCTTAAGGTTGTTAAGATGAAGTCCATTTCCCTCACACCATCTGGCTATATCTCGTACACATTTATTTTCCTTGGTGCACAATGTTTCGTAATCGCTGGCATCTACTATAGCCGAGGTGTCATCTGCAAACAAGGTTATATAGTTTTCATTCACAAAAAGCGGTAGGTCATTAATGAATAGCAGAAAAAGGATAGGGCCTAGGATGCTACCTTGTGGAACTCCTGTTTGAACACTCAATCAATCAGATAGGGTTGTGGCCTCTTCATTTCTCAATTTAACTGCTTGTGTTCGGTCTGTTAAGTAAGTCTCAATCCATTGATGTGCTGGACCTCTTATTCCATAGATATAGAGTTTATTTAGGAGAATTTTGTAGTTGATAGTGTCAAAAGCTTTAGTAAGGTCAAAAAATACTCCCACAGATTTGTTTATTGTTAAAGTTGTCGAGAAATTTAACAAGTAGAATGACAGAATGGCATCTATCGTTGATCTTCCAGTAACAAATCCAAACTGTCTTTGAAGTTAGGATTTTAAAGAACTCAAGGAAGTTAAGTTAAAGTTAAAGTAGTTGCCTCAAATTAATGAGTACAACTTTTAAGATAATATCAAGTGAAATTTTTTTAGTTGAAGACTAACTTGAGTTTACTCAACGTTGTAAGCGCATTTTTAAATTATTTTAATTTTTATATTTATTAAAGCAGGAAAATTTAGTTGTAAGTGTTAAGCATGATGATACCCACATGAATAGTTTTTAAAAATATAGTTCCTTGACCTTCCAACCAAGGTTGGTTAAGTTAACTAAATTATAATAATTAAAATTAAATAAAACAACTTAAAAAACAAAATTTTTCTTTTTCGATTTCTCCATATCAACCATGTTATGTTTTTGAAAACTATTCATGTGGTTGGTAACTAAATAAAATAATAAAAAACAAAAATTTTTCTTTTTTGATTTCTCCACATCAACAATACTATATTTTTAAAAACTATTCATATGGGTATCATCATGCTTTACACTTACAACTAAATTTTCCTGCTTTAATAAATACAAAAATTAAAATAATTCAAAAATGTGCTTACCTACAAATCCACAACGTTGAGTAAACTCAAGTTAGTCTTTAACTAAAAAAAAACTCACTTGATATTATCTTAAAAGTTGTACTCATTAATTTGAGGCAACTACTATAACTTAAACTACACTCGATTTAGTTCCCCTGAGGATGACTATATATATGGTCGAAACATGTAGGGACAATCGCTAAATATATTATTTAGAATATATCATTTGTGGAGGAAGACAGGAAGTGTTGTTTTAATTTACATGTTTTTAACTGGTTTTGTAAGGCGCGAAACAAGCACTGACTAATATTCGTGCCCAAATTTCAAGCAGAAGCCCTCGATCTGCTCAATGTTTACGACTAAATAACTTCAAGGCATCAAATGGATGGTTAGTAAATATGTGGCGAACCAGCCGATATCAATATTGAAGACGTAACTGTTTAGAAAGAAAAGCTATGGGTCTCGAGCAAAAAAACCTGGATGACAGCAGACATCATGACAACATGGCTACACAGATTTGATACTAAGATGAAGCAGAATAGAAGAGTGATATTGTTTCTGGATAATGCAACGTCTCATCCCAAAATTACACTCGATAACGTCAAACTTATTTTTCTTCCACCCAATACTACCTCACATTGCTAACCTTTGGACCAAGGCATTATTCAGAATTTTAAAATGCTCTACAGAAGCTACCTTATTAAGAGGCTTTTAACATGCATAGACAGTGGTTGTCCTTTTCTCTATATATGCAGTGTACCTTCGAGCTTTAAACATAACATACGCATCACTTGCAGAGCGCCCTAAGGGATTGCCCAACCATAAATAAATTATTTAAAACCACAAGGAATCTTCGAGTAATTTGTTACAACTTTTATTAACGAATTGAGTAAATTTATACAAATCTGAAAGTAACGTTTACATAAAATGTTTCGAATTTAAAAAATATCAAACAAAATATCTTAAATTGTGCTTCATTCCTACGTCTACAGGAATGTAAAGATTTTCGAAAAACGGCAATTTCATTCGTGTAGAAAAATCAGTACGTGTATTAGCGCCCTAAGGCCTGCTTTACATTGACGAACAATGTGATATAAAACATACTTTAGTGCGAGATAGAGTCTATATATGTACATATTTTGTAAAGCTTAAATAATAATACATAACTGTAGGTATGTACAAAAACTAAAGTACATAATATATGTTTAAATGTTAATATGAATCACAAATTTCTCATTGAGGCTGACCCTGCTTAAAAATCAATTGTATATGATATTTCTTTTGCAAGTAATAAAATAACCCCTTTTAGGTATAAAACTGTTTTGCAAATAAATATGTAGGAGATATGGAGTATTATTTCTATCCGGCATAGTAACTTAATTAGATTCAATTTCATACAATCATAATCGAGACTGGATTTTAAAAACTATAGCATATAATGTAAAAGTAGAAATACAATAACTTAAGATTAAATATTTTTATTTACAAAATTAAACAATGTAATGGTATTGTGCTTGGGTCAGTACCGATAAATAGTTTTTCCATGTCAAAATATGCAATGAAACCTCGCCCCACAATATATCGGTCCTTCTTTTTCTTACAGTTTTTACAATATGTATATTTTCAAAGCATAAGGATATTTCGGTTCGAATATACCAAAACATCCCTATCCATACAGGGTGTTCCTAAATGTCATGTACATACGCAAGGGGGTGATTGCCTGGCTTATTTTATGACTAAAAATCCATATAAACATACGTCCGCAAACGCTTCGTTACCGATTTACAGGGTGTTCAAATTTCAAGATTTTTTAAGTCTTTCCTTAATAGCTCCTGCAGATTTTGAGATACTTTGCTCAAATTTGGAACACGGGTTACGCTGTAGGACTTACATGATTGGGCATGCCAAATGGTTCTGAGAATCAACAGGAGGATATTTTTTCCGGGGTCATGCCCCCTTTTTTCCTCCTGTTAGAGTCTAAAATATGAAGTGTATTTTCCCTTTTGTTTATAAGCTTTTTAGTTTCTTGTTAGTTTTTAGTATCTGCGACCGATGTCGAGAAAAAAAAATAAACAAAAGAGAAAATACACTTCATATTTTAGACTCTATCAACGGCGCACCACAAAAAAGTTCAGGGGGAGAAAAGGGGGCATGACCCCGGGAAAAATATCTCCCTGTAGATTCTCAGAACCATTTGGCATGCCCAATGATGTAAGTCCTACAGCGTAACCTGTGTTCCAAATTTGAGCAAAATATCTTAAAAACTGCAGGAGCTTTTAAGAAAAACTAAAAAAAATCTTGAAACTTGAACACTCTGTAGATCGGTAACGAAGCGTTATGTTTATATGGATTTTTAGTTATAAAATAAGCCAGGCAATCACCCCCTTTCGTGTGTACATGACATTTAGGAACACCCTGTATAGGGTGCCCTATAAGTCATGGGTCAAACGAAAAGGCAACAAGAAATACCTATAAGCGGCGGATTCGTTTCGATTTGCAAGTTTTTGTAATAATTGCTACCTTAATCTGAAAAAAATTATTACATGAACAGTAAGTGGTTCTTAATAGAAAGTTGTCGCAGAATAATGTTACTAATTTAATTTTAAATTAATTTTAGCTTTGTGAGAAAAGTTTCTCTAATTTTGCAAAAGTTGCATACCTTTTATTCTGCGTCTTAAAAAAAAACACGTAATATTTGGATTGTCCATTATTCAGAAAACTTACGTTAACTGCTGATTTAGTTATGGTAACATTAATAAATAAATTATTGTAATTAGTTTTATTTCTTAAGGGATAGTAAAACACCCTTGTACTTGAGACATAAGAGCAATAAAAAATTATCTTCTCTATTACCCCTTTTCCTTTGATCCACGATTAATGGAACGCCCTGTATTCAGTGCGTTACAAAGGATGATGACAACTCAATATTTTCCTTAAAGCTAGAGCAACATTTTAAAAATCAGTTTATAACCTGAGTTTTATGACTTAAAAGATGCATCTCGTGAAGTTCTACCACAGTGCAAATCTCTTAGCCCTAAAAACGAGGCCAATATTGAGTGGTTTGCATCTTATATGCGACCCATTGAATGTGTCATAATTCACTAAGCATTAAGAAATATACTACGTACTATAAATATCTTTGCATTTTATTTATTGTGTACGTACGTTTACAAAAAATATATAAAACACCCAGTAGCAAAAATTCGTGTAGTTTGTGCAAAAATCGCAAAAATGTTTTGTAAAAATTTCGTAGCAAATGTCTAAGGGCTAAAATCGGAAAAGGCACCACAAGTATTTCAAGGCAATTTTTTTCTCGTCCTTATTTAGTCCTAATTATTAAAATGTTTGCTTCTTTAAATGTTTAACATGTTATGGGAAACTTCTTTTGCTCTGTCGAACAAATAATTAAGGACTTTGGCAGTAATTATTCTGGCCAGCTTTATTAATACTCTTTACACAGAGCTCTCCAAAAACTTTGCAATAAACAATTAGGAAACCACCAATTTGTGTAATTGATCAAAATGTAATAGTTTTTATTAATTTTCGATGAAGTTTTTTGGATAACCCTGGGGGTAATCACATTTTATATATCAAAAAACATTAAACTTCTACCTCTTCCAAATTTTTCGAGAATCTATTATCGATTTTTCTGCGTTGACTTCTCCTGACGGCGTCCGCTCGTCGATAGGGTTCATTTTTCAACCCCAAGAGGATGTCCTCTAGGGCTCCGTTGTACACTTCATCCTGAGGCAGGAGCTTCTTTTCCTTTACCATTTTCGTTTTCGTCTTAAGTTCATTTATCACAGCTTCCTGTTGGGGGGTACACAGTCGTAATATTTTTGTCAAATGTCAACGGGTAAAAGGAGTTTATAAAATACGCGTTGTTCAAAACAAAACAAAATCATACCATTATTTTTAAATGTTTGTGACGCGAAAACTTCTTGTAGTACTTCTGCAAAAATCTGGAAACGCTACTTTGTAGATTGGATGAAATGTTTTTAATTATTCAGAGTCGAAAACGAAAAATAATTTTCTTAGAATACTCGTAAACGACAAATAATTTAGACGATAAGAAAATTGAAACGTTTTAAATTAAAAATTTTATATTAGCATTATCAAAAAATTATCTTTACAATTGGAAGCAAAGAAAAAGTTAGCAGCTTGAGAAGAAGAAAGATTTCAGCGACAGAAGGAAATTATAGAAATGGAATAAAAACTGAAATGAAGTGAAACTGGTTCCTCTATAAATAGTTACCACAGTTTAAACGAAAGCTCTAATGCGAATTTTATTAAAACGCATGTGTAAACACCCTTAAATCGGTTTAAAAAACATTATTCGGATTAATTTAACGCATGAAATATGTAGATTATCCGATTTAAATCCGGATTTAACCTTCGTGTTAACGCGGATAAGCATTATCTTTCAATGCTACCAACCAAGTTTCCAGTGTTTGCTTTTAAAGTCAAACGTCAAATTCGATATTTTCATGTTGGCAACGCCAAACAGTGGTACAATGTCATCGTAAAACCCCCTTTTCAAACCCGTCGTATAAGCACAATTTAAGGCGTATTTTCGCTAAACCGCATTTTTAGTTAAAACGCATTAAGCTCTCGTGTAAACTTGGTAAGTGAATTGGGAGTTCAATTAGAACAAATTAAAGAGGCAAATTGCCACAATTATTTAGAGCCTCTAACGGAGGAAAAAGATATACAAGAAGCCAATTGCTGGTTAACAAAAATAAAAATGAATTTGGGAACCAGATTGTCCCAGTTTTAATAGTCAGTATACGACAAAAATACTTGACTTATCAGAGGGAATGTATGTAGATTAAGAAAATGCTTGAAAGGGGATTCACGAAGATCCGTAGAAGGTTTATTAATTTCCACATCAGTTGCAGCAACATCTATCATGGAAATACTTAAAAATAGATATGGAAGGTCATATGTTATAGTAAGCACTTTGGTAAGTGAAGCAAAGTTGATGCCCATAGTTAGAGGTATTTAACATATTTTTCTGAAACTTGATATGCAAAATTACATGTCTTGTCCCCAATTGCTGGATGAAATGATGCAAAGGGGGGGGGGGGGGGGAGAAGAGGAGAACTTATGGAAGTTACAATTTACGAGATTTTAAGAACTGGATTTTTGTCATAAAGCTCAGGATGCCAGTTATGTTCAAAGAATCAAAGAACAGTTAATCACTGGTCACTTCTTTAATGGGCTCGTCAAGTTTCACAAAACCACCTGGGTTGTTTCAAAACACACCAGAAGAGAACAGTGGAAATATGGACAGCAGCTTGTGCAAAGCTTCTGGAGAAGATGAGTAAAATCAACTCTAATAACTCAAAGCAAATGGCTGCAAGCAAAGGAAAATATTAGAAGTGGTGACCTAGTTGGCATTACAGATAAGTCTACCCAGAAACATATATCCTCGAAAGATGAGAAAATACGGATTGTAGACGTAAAGAGTAAATATGAAACCTACAACAGACCTGTGGCAGTTGAAGGAGGTGATAAATAGCATTCAAATTTACTCCTGGGGAAGAAATCCAGGTTGGGGTCGAGATATTGTGATTGTCATTGTCAATAGTTGTTTGAACAGTAAATATGATTTGAGCTATTGAAAGATATAAAAACAGTTAATAGAAAACACATACTAATTTTGTCTGAAGATTATTCTAAAATACGTCTTAGAATAGTCTTAAGGTATGTCAATGTCAATAACTTCACAGAAAATTTCCACTTATTAATTTCGTCCAGGGTAACCTGTGGATGAAAATATCCGGACATTTTTTGGGTGACCATGGTAACAAACGAAACAATTTAATTTTAATTAAATAACTTTGTAAACTCTATAATTATTCCGCACAAATTTGTCGGTCAAAAATGAAAGATAATACGGGACTGGGGTGTTGAAGTTCGAAGTGGCTGACCCTGTATACTATTAAGAAGTTTTCGAGTCACATTTAAAAATAATCGGTAAAAAGCAGTAACTTAAGAAAATAATTTGAACAACCATATTTTATACCTTAAAACCTATAATATGCTACAGTGTATGAGTTTGTTAAATGTTATGCAAGACAGCTGTGAGAGTGTGTTTAAAAATCGTGAAGCATGACTTACAAGCAATGAAATGAAATGGATCCCTATACCTAACTTTTATTTATACTTTTTACAAAGATTTCCTATTATTTCAATAATATACGGTTAACTTACATTAATCCTAACATTTACTTTTCCTCAAGTATTTTAACCAAAAAATTTGGCAATTTTGGTGGCTGAAAAGAGACGAAATATACCAGATAGTAAAAATTGGAGTGACTATAGACACTTTCGGGAAATCTTACAATAACACCACTATAAAGGAACATTCATGCGTGTTCAGGGAGTCCCAAAAAATCATGAATTTAGAGAACGTTTTTCTCGGTTAATATGACCAGGGGACCTAATTATTTTAAATTACAATCGATGGGCTTTTATGTTTTTAAACAATAGGATTATTGGGACTCCTGCAATAATTTGTTACAGACAGATAGATAAACGGTAAATTTAGTAACATTACATATAAATATAAACTATTTATAATCCCTGACATATACGAGTTTTACTGTAAATATGCGGTTAGTATATTTAGGTTAGACAACACTATAAACCAAATAAGTAGGATGGTATGCTTAAAAGGGGTAGTACCTATCACGTAAGAAAGAATTACTATTTTTTTTTTGATAATATGAAATTTAAAACAATACAACAAGAAAAGTGAAATATGATTATCTTATGTGAATATGTAGTTTTGTGTTTTTTACAATAAAAATGGGCACAAAAGCAGTTTTTAAAATAAAATCAGTACATAAACTCCTGGATAAATGTCAAAATTTTCGTTATTTTTGATCAAAAATAATATTTTCGTTTTATACTGGGTCTACTTAATGTATGTGTGTTGTGCTGATTTTTGGAAAGTGTATATCACCGTGTGGAATTACAAGCAACCGTAACATATCGCGGTTAAAATTAGACTGTAGCATCCCATCTTATAGTAAAGTTTACATTATATTTATACAGGGTGTCCATTTAGTGTGCCGGTGGACGATATCTCCTTAAGAGTCGACTTAAGGAAAAAACTTTCATACAAAAGTTGTACAGGTTAACGCCGCACAAAAATAATTTCAAACATACAGGTTGGCTCAAAAATCCAGGGTGGGCCATATTGAAGCCTTTAGTAGTCCCCTATTCTACTTTAAAAAATTTTGATAATCAAATGCGACCTTGTTAAGATATGAATTTTTCAATGGATTTTTGGCTAAAACGATTTTACATAAAAATCGTTGGATTTTAACTATCTTTACAAATTTGTTTACTAAAATTTAGGAAAGAAAAGTTATAACATGCAAAATCACCTAACTGTTATTAGAATTGGTATAAGTACTACAGAGTGTTCAACATTTTGGTCCAAACTTAATGAATTTAAAACCAAGTTTTCGTTGTTTTTTTTTTTAATAAAACACCCTGTATTACATTTTTTTCGAAAAAATATTTTAATTCCCTTCAATTTGATACCAATATCTGATACCTTACCTCAAAAAGTGGTTAAAGGAAACATGATTTCAAAAAATTGTGTCTTAAAAAACCTTAATATTATGAACAATTTTGAGGTTTGCTTATTCATTTTTAAAATTACTCTAAAAAAAATTGAGAACTTAATAAATTAGTGTGTAATTCATATCTAAGTAGTTATAATAGTTATTTATGATATAAGTGTTAAAAGAGTACATTCGTAAGGCATGCATGTGCTAACCACAAGAGTGCCTTAAAAATTAGTGATCGACCGATACCGATATATCGGCTATATCGGCCGAGAGCCGATTATCGGTATCGGCCGATAGATGTAAATATATATCGGCTATATCGGCCGATGTATAAAAACAACCATAGCAGCTTAAAACATTTTTTTTTATATTTAAATTTAAAGTAATATTTCAAATAAGTTAATCTTAAGAAATTATGGTAGATATAACATGAAATAGGCATTTAATATGAATAATGTAGTTTAGGCAAATTATCATGTAAAAATATTAGTTTCTCGGTTGTTTCTGGATTCAGCCGATTCCTTTTCGCCGAATTTACGGTTCCAGCTTCTAAAAACATTTGCTCACTTGCAACACTGCCAACTGGTGCAGATAAATATATAAGAGCTTGATTATATAATAATGGTAGAACTTCTCGTTTTTCTTGCCACCAAGAAATGGGATTCGCTTTTCTTTCAAGAAGAGGATGTTTCTTATATTCTGTAATTTCAGCATTCACTTCTTCACAAATGGATGCCCTAGAAGATTATTTTGTGTCACAAGAAGATGTTGTTGGAATGGTTTTTGTTTTTATGGAACTCATCCCTTCTCCGGCAAATTCTTCGTAGATTTCCCAAAACAGATTTTGGCCACATGTTCGACTAGTCTCAGGTTCAGAAGTTCGAACATACTTAGCAAGTGGTTCATTGTCATCACTATCAATTTCTATAGAATCTATAGTTTCATTTATTGTATGGTCTTGAATGTAATCCGAAATGTCAGGGGAACTGGAATGTTCTACAGATGTATTGTTTTCTTTTATTTGGGACTTTAGATTTGTAGTTATGTATTCGCATATAAAATCACGGTCTTTTGTAAAAAAATTGTCTTTGAAGCGAGGATCCAAGAAATTCGCGATGGTATAATGTTTTTTTATAAATATATTCTGAAATCGTTTATTCAAGCTGTTTTTCAATTCTTCTTTCATTGTACCTTCTCCTGCAAAATTAGCGTTTTCTTTGTTAAGATAGGCAGTGATAGTCGAAACAAATGGAATGACTTCAGATATGCAGCAGTCTGAAGAACTTGTAATTTTTGTTATGTCTTCAAATGGCTTTAACAAATTTAAAATGCTTCCAACTAATTCCCATTCGGAAAATGTCAAGTCTGTAAGAGTTTCATGATCCAAAATATATAAATTTACTGCTTGTTTTTGTTCAAGTAGGCGAGAGAGTAGATAAAATGAGGAATTCCAACGTGTTTGTACATCTTGAAAAAGTTTGTGTTTGGGAAGGTTTAGTTGTTCTTGTAGTTTACTTAGTTTATCGCAAGCAGTTTGAGAGTGATTAAAATGCGAAACGATTTTTCTTGATCTTGCTATTAAATCACTGACTGAACGTTGACTTTGTATAGCATCCTGTATTACAAGTTGTAAAGAATGAATGAAGCATGCTTCATAATTTACTTTTGCCTTAACAAAACCATTCCTCATATTGTAAGCATTGTCTGCTAATACTAAGTGAATATGTTCCCTTTTTATATTCCATTCTTGTAACAAAGAATTAAATGCTTCAGCTATGGCGTCTCCTGTATGAGATCCTGGGAACTTCTTGCAGGCAAGTGAAAAATGGGATCTCTGATTTAAACTTAAACATGTTTTTTCAAAAAAAATGGATTGTGAGAGACAAAAAAAAACTGTTTGTATATTTGCACGTCCAAATATCTGTAGTAAAAGATGCTTTTCCCAACATATTTGAAATTTTTTAAGTCACTTGTGCTTTACATCTTGAGTAAATATCTGGTACAACTTTTTCTCTGAAGTATTTGTCAGAAGGAATTTCATAATTTGGAATAGCTTTCTTTAGTAGCCGAGTAAAGCCATCATCTGATACAATGCTGAATGGCTGATTATCTAAACATATCATTTCACCTATAAGGTAGTGAAACTCCTTCGCTCTGGATGAATTAATGTTCCACTTTTGCATTTGGTTGAAAGAGTCAGCCAGTAAGACTTGCAATAGCTTAGAGTTAGAGTTAGAAGTACTACTAGAACTACTAGAAGGTCCAGCCGTTTCTAAAAAAAAATAGACTCAGGGTGATCAAAAGTCAAAACGTTGAAATAAACGGGGAAATTTGTTTTTAAATAAAATCATATCGTAGGTGTTAATTGTTAATGAAACGATTTAAAGTGATGAAAAAGAAAAATGTCCCCCCTCCTACACAAATTCCTTGAATTTCCCCAAATTCCCAACAAATTACTTACTTCTTCAGATTTTTTCAGTAATTTTTTTACACAAATTCCCTTAAAATTCCCTAAATTCCTAATAAAATAAATCCCTAGATTTTTAGCAAAAAATTCCTGGGTGGTTTGCCCCTCAATCCTATATAATAATATAATCCTGAATGAACAGGTCCTATTGTTGGTAAATATTTTTATAACGTGAACTGGAAAATAAAAATTTAGTACTAACCTGAGCTTGAATCAGTCGCTTTCAATTTATAATATTCTTGAGGATGTTTTTTCTCTAAATGGTATTTCATGTTTGAGGTATTCGCCGATTTTCCCACTCCCCCTAATGAAATGGTTATGTCACACAATTTACATTTTGCGGTGGATTTCTTATCCGCTGGGGATAATTTATTCTTTATGAAATATTTCCAATAAATACTTTTTCCATCCATTTCGCTACTTTGCACTCCACCAAACTCCAACAGGATTATTATTAACTATTAATATTATGTCTTTGTTAAAGATTAACTAAATTACGCCAAGAAATAATCGAACTTAAAACGATCTGCTTTAAGAATGCAATACTGAATGCACGGCAATAAACGCACGGGATTCACCGAGAAATTCAAATTAAGGGGATTCACCAATAACTTGGCGCTGAGCCACATAAATTACCGCCTATTGCTGTGTTGCCAAAGTGCAATTTTTGTTTTTATTTTTGTGATTTTAAATTGAACGTTAAAGAATTATAAATTATATTACAGAATATTCAGATTTTAGACATTAATAATGTTATCAATTAAAAAAGGCCGATATGCCGATATATATCGTTATCGGCCAAGACATTATCGGTATCGGCCGATTATCGGTATCGGCCGATTATCGGTATCGGCCGATTATCGGTATCGGCTAAAAAAGTCATATCGGTCGATCACTATTAAAAATACTTTTAACACAAGAAATCGATCCACTTAAAGACATAGAAGAAGCTGCTAACAGAGCTACCTTGATTTACTGCCACGAAAATCAAGAATTCAATATGAGATTGCTCATAATAAATTTATAAAATGGTGTGAAAACAAAGGCGTTTCTGGAAAGTATTTCGAAAACATATTCCTGACCTATTTTGAGGAAAAGACAAAGGTATGGAAGTCATCTTCTCTTTGGTCCCATTATTCAATGATCAAAGCTATGCTACGTGTAAATAACGACGTAGATATCAGCAAACATTTTAAATTGATTGCCTACTTGAAGCGTCAAGGAGAGGGTTACCAGTCCAAAAAATCAAAAATTTTTACTAGAGACCAAATTGAACAGTTTCTGAAGTGCGTACCGGATGATGAGTACCTTCTGATGAAAGTTGCTACGATGGTAGAAGTATTTGGTGCCTGCCGCAGGGAGGAGCTTTGTCAGTTGACTCTTGACAACGTGGAAGATATGGAAACTTCATTAGTTATTAAAATATCAGATACCAACACCAAGGTACCACGAAATTTTACTATCGTTGAAAAATTTTATTTGGATTTTTATCGAAAATATACTTCCCATCTTCGTCCAGCAGATGTCGTACATCGGCGGCTCTTCTTAAAATATGTAAAAGGTAAATGTACCAGAAATCCGGTTGGAATTAATACGTTCGGAAAATTTCCTGCTGCTATAGCAAGATTTCTGCAACTTCCAAATTCAACACTCTATATTGCTTTTGCCGTTCCTCTGCGAGCTTACTTGCAGAAGGGTACATCGTGGATTCCTTGGAAAATAAAAATTCTATTGCTCGAAAATTGCTTACAGTACAAACGACATCAGCCGATGATGCTTCAACATCAACTGGACATGCTGCTGTTTCTGTTCAATCCTCCTCAACCGCGAAGAGTAGCAGAACTGAAGAAGGAATTCATTTTTCAAATTGTACTTTTAATATAAGTGTAAATAAATAAAATAGAAATGTTTCTTGACGTTTTTTAAAAAAAAATTACATTTTACTTTTAACACTAGTGCCTTAAAGTAACATTTTTAAGACTAGTAGACAGTGTTAAAAGTTCCATTTTTAACACGTGTTTGTAGAAAAACAATTTTACAGAAGAAACTTAAATTACTACTATTTATAACTATTTATATATAATATTTATTTTTATTTATTATTGATTTATTTTTATTTTGAATTAAAGAGACTTTGAACCAAATGAAAGTAAAGACCAATTACTGTAATAATAATAATAATATTTTGAGACATAATAAATTAATGAAATACTGAAATAAAGATCATCAGAATCAATTTTGGCACCTTAATTTTACTTTACTCTAAATTTAGTTCTGTGTCAATATAACTATCTTCATCTAAACTTATTATTAAGGGTTGAACATTAGTACTCATACACATATAAGAATTTTCCACTTTAATTACATGTTGTATACAGTTCTTGCAACTGTCTGCAGAAATGTTACTTACTGTGTTTTTTATTAATTCTACTACAAATGTATTAGGTTTGTTCCAACCATCAGTCTCTGACAGTACTTGGTGCCATATTAGTTCGACTGGATTAAATACACAATAGTAGTCCATTTTCTGTTGCAAGTTTATTACACACGTATTCTCTATTAATTTTAAAAGCTTGTAATACTTTTAAAACATCCAGTTCCTTGTAAGTTTCTACAAAATATATATTAATATTTATTGTAAAAGTTTGGATTTCTGCGTTTGTACTGCTAGAACTAGAAAACATTTTTACTTAACGACTATGATAACTAGCAGTCCATTACAATAACGCTATTCTTGGGTATATTTTTCAAAAGTCGATGTTCAAACCAATCTTCAGAAATTGAGTTACACCCAGCAATTATCCGATTTCTTAAATCTTCCACATTCCCCCCTGGAGTAGTATAAACTAATGAGGAAAATATTAAGAAATAATCCAGGGGGTTTAAGTCCGGGGATCGAGCAGTCCATAAGTGAGGTCCACCTCGACCAGTCCAGCGATCTCCGAATGTTACTGTTAAAAACTCAAGAGCAACCACACTAAAATGCGCTGGTGCACCATCCTTCATAAACCACATTGCATTTTTTGTTGCCAATGGTACATCCTTCAGAAATTGAGGTAGCGATTGTTCCAAAAAGTTGCGATACACCTCACAGGTAAGTCTTCCTGGTAGAAATACCGGTCCAATTAGCCAGTCACCCACAATTCAACAAGAACTGATGTTGAAAACGATCTTCAAGTACCTCGTGTGGATTTTCTTCAGCCCGCACATGGTTGTTGTGGAAATTTCTTATTGATAATGACATACACGTTTAAACTGATGTGCTAACAAGATTAACGCATTTAAAAAAAAATTTATACTCGGTAAGCCCAGTGTAGTACGCCATAATTTATTTCGACTGCATTAATAATTTAAAAAATATCAAAATTGGTTTTGTCGAAAATTTTTTTCGCCCTGTGTCTTCGAAACAACGCGGCTTTTCGAAAATCATCAAAGAACAAAATATTCTTAGAATAGTCCAGGGAATTCTATTTTTACCGTATATTTTTGTGGGGTTGCCTAAACCTGTACAGTACACCTAAATTAAAGCCGCCACTATCTCCTCCAATCGTAGACATAATGAAGTGAACCAAAAATGAGATTATTAAGGAAAGATGGAGCTACTATCTAATTTCAACTGCCGGTTGCTGGTATACCCGACAAATAAGAGTGTAACAAAAAACCAATGATCTACTAATGTCATCGCAAAAAATAATTTTTTTATTACACCCGGTATAAAACGATTAATTTTTATCAAAAATAACGAAAACTATGACATTGTCAAGGAACCCACCCAAATTTGTCCATGAGTTTATGTTGTTCTAAAATCCAAGCAACTAGCGAGACTAATATAATTGAAGCAATCAAATTGTACATAAACAGAAAGAATTATTTAAAAAAAAAGGTTGGAAAGAAAAATGCAATTACTAAGCAAAAACGAGTATAATGAATTGTTAAACAATATAAAAGTATTAATAACAAAAAGGATTTTCAAGGCCAAGAAACTTGCAAGGCAACATAAAGATTAGCATTCTAAAATAAGCATTAATTAAGGCCAACTAAAAAATCGCAATAAAGCTATTTGATTTTTTGAAAGTTCATCATTACAACCCTCAACCTTATTACTGGGTTACTTTACTACACAGATACGCGAATTGCGAGATTGAAGGATGCAGCTAAGCTCAGTTATCAGCAACTTTTGTGCGATAGCACTGGTGAAACGTACCTGCTGTTTTTTCTGGTTGATTTTATTCCTCTTTACCACATCCTCATTGGCTTTGTTGTTGGCATTTTGGGCTGCCAGTTCCAGCCGTTTTCTCTGTTCGTTTTCTTGGTCTGTAACCTAAGAAATAATGGTATAAGTCAAAAACCGCATTTATTCTTTTAACAAAAGAAGATCGAGGAACAAACGAACAAGTGGGAAGTCAAGCAAGCAAAAATGAAGTAATTGCTTCAAGGATTTGTTAATATCCAGACAATTATAGTCGATTTACTTTCATGAAATCCACGTGATCGATGTCAAGATCGAACAGAGTCGCACTTAGAATTATCGAAAATTCATTCTCGCAAAAATTATAGCTAAATGTATGCAAGAGGAAAAGTAAATTTTAAAATATTGGTTCTGGTGTCTTTTAAGACACTTAGAATTTTCGATATAGAAGTTAATCTGTTGCCTTGCATTATGACCGTGCACATTATGCGTGTAGGTGAGTTTACTTATTAGATAAGTGGGCGCACTACCAATTATAATTTTAAGAACAAAAACCAACTATAAACATTTCAAATAATCCAAAACTGGCAGCCATTGCAAACACTGGTGCATAAGTCTAATAGGAGTGTATTTAGAAAAGCACAATATCACTCGCATTGCCCTGTGTTGTAATTTCTACATCCTAGCCATTTTTCTTCGATTTAACAGAGTGGCGAAAAAGTCGCGCATAATGCCTGTAATTTTGAATTACCTCGTATACCAAAAAGTGACCTTTATGAAAGTTGTTCAGTAAATTATTCCCCACATTTCTATCTGCATGAATTTTTTTTGCCATTTTTGGTTTGGTTGCCATAGAGACTAACTTACTTTTTTTAAATGGAACACCCTGCATATAATTGCATATTTGGATTCTACTGGGAAAACTCTGAATTTTTTGTATTTCAAATTTTTATTTATTTAAGATTGTAACAAAATTTAAAATAACAAAATAAATAGCCTAAAAAATTGAACTTAACATCGGAATAATAAACAAATGAAACCTTTTCAGTGGATCAGGTGTTCCAAATGACCACCATTGTCTGCTAAGCAGAGCGCCAGTCGATCCCTAAACCCGTCTACAACGTTTAAAAGGAACTATTTTGAAATGGCCCGAATTTCAGCACTAATTCTGACTTTTAAAGATTCTAAGTCATTTGCACGGTTAACGTAGACTTTGTTCTTTAAGTGTCCCCACAAAAAGAAGTCGAGCGGGGTGAATAGTCACTAGTCAAAAATGATATTTTTTGAAATGTCAAATTTATTTTCAATAATAGTCTACTAAGAGAAGAAACAGATATAATTTTTAATGCCAATCAACATTTTCTTATTCCATTTTGCTCTAAAATTAAAATTAAGGGTACTTTTCTCGTAGGTAAATTTTGATTTTTTTACTTTTTGATCATCCTGTACATACTATCTCAAGTTTGAATAGTCTAATATTATTTTTTCAGTAAGCAGAACTTTTTATAAAGAGTAACTTTTTTTCGTAAAATAAATATTAAAAAAGTTTCCCATATGTATGTACAGAACTTAAGCGGACACACTGTACCTATACTCTGAATATAGAAAGAATTAAGCCTGGTTGGTCATATATTTTTGTTATTAATTACTTCATTATCAAAATCAATTTCACTAATTAAATTTTGATTATGTATTTCTTTTCGGAAAGATCGTTTTCAGAAAATCCCACATTTTTGAAGCATTATTCTTACAACCAAAACCATAACAAGATAGATTATTGTGACAGTTTTAAAATTCTAATTAAGGTTCAATAAAAGTCATGCTATTCAGTGTGGTCGATTAAGGGTGCAACAAATTGGAAACTTCTTTATTATCTATTTCGACATAAGACTTTTATCAAGAATACAATTTTCTGACAACCCAATAATAAAGAAGTTTCCTATTTGTTGCACACTTAATTGACCACACTGTATATGTATGTATGATTCATATCACTCTGCCATACGTACCTTAAATGCTTTTACAAATCTAACTAGCAACGAAAAGAACGTATTAGCATCAGTTGTTCTTGGAGATTCAGCAAAGAATTCGACACATTCTCGGAACGCCTAAAAGAAAATAAGTTTAACAATACACATTCGATTTTTTACATGCGAAAAATCATTGACTTACTTCTTGGGCTACTTTGGCATCACTTCTCAACCTTCGAAGCTTGTCCTCGGCATTGGCCAAGAAATCCCTGACGACTAGACTGTGATTGCCCCTGCCCCTTATTTCAGCCTCTTTTCTCACAGCCTCCATTCCTTTTTCCAGCTCGTGAACATCAGTAGAAATGTTTTCTAGTGAGACTAAAAGTAAAACAAACAAAAAATGTTATACAATATCACAAGAACACACATTTAAAACACAACAACACAACGTCTTTGAAAATCGAATTACAGCAACAAATGTATTATTAAAAGAAATATATTCAATATACTAGATGTTTCCTAAACATATGGCAAAAAATCAACACGCATGTATATATGTTTACCTATACCTTCTTCAAGTCTTGTAAAGAATTCTATAATTTATTATTCCAAAAATGTTTTTAATTATCTTACAGTATGCAGGGTAGGGTGTTTCTTAATAACATGCTAATATTTAAGAAGATTATACTTGGGTAAATTTTGAGGAAAAAACTTCATATGGACATATGTCCTAAAAGTCTTAACTGTTGAACTACAGGGTGCTAAAGTTTTAAGAAAAAAACCTTTTTTTTTAATAACCTTGGTATGACCCTATATATTTTTGTGAAACGCGGTACGCATCTTCTATGCATCAAAAGGCATTTTCTGCTGTACCGGGTGTTCTACCTAAGGAGGTAATCGGCTATATCTCAGAAAGTAATAACACTAGGACTTTAGGAAAAAAATATATATCGATAAAAGCGGCCAAGAGAAATTGCTGGAAATTATTTTCAAGTTCGAAAAATGACCGCTAGGGGGCGTAAGAGAACTTTCAAAATAGAAATGCTGATTTTCTCTTGATTTTTCTTAATAAAAATATGTTAAAAATATAAGCATTGTATTCTTCATAAAATTATGCAACTTTATGTTAGGAATCGTTCTTTTCTATTTTCAATAATAAAGTGGTGGGAGAAGATCAAACTTTTTTTCTTTCAAACGCTGATATCTCTGCTTTGGATAAACAGATTTTATTCAACTTGGTCTTGAAAAAAAGCCCTTCTTTTCCTCTACACGTAGATCTATTAACTATACCATATTGATTCTGATGATGGTCACTAGATGGCGTTTTTCCGTAATTCCTCAATGAATAAGGATTTTCTCAAAACAATAAAATGTTATGATATGACTTTTTCATCATATTTTATTTTAGGCTTATAAAGGCTATTAAATAGTGGAATAAAAAATCCAGGTCCGTATTTAAAATAAAAAAGTTGATGATGGTCGCTCGAATCCGAAACGTTGGAATAAAGAACTAACCCGATCAGCTTGTAGAGGAGGAAAAGTTACTAGAAGGAACTGAAAACCGCAACGTGATATCTTTTGTTAAACTAGAGAAATTAGGGATAATAATAATTAATATGGAAAAATAGACCATTTTTTAAAACATTAATTAATCAATTAAATCTCTAGTTTAACAAAAGATATCACGTTGCGGTTTTCAGTTCCTTATAGTTACTTTTCCTCCTCTACAAGTTGATGGGGTTAGTTCTTTAATCCGACGTTTCGGATTCGAGCGACCATCATCAACTTTTTTATTTTAAATACGGACCTGGATTTTTTATTCCACTATTTAATAGCCTTTATAAGCCTAAAATAAAATATGATGAAAAAGTCATATCATAACATTTGATTTTTTTGAGAGAATCCTTATTCATTGAGGAATTACGGAAAAACGCCATCTAGTGGCCACCATCAGAATCAATATGGTATAGTTAATAGATCTACGTGTAGAGGAAAAGAAGGGCTTTTTTTCAAGACCAAGTTGAATAAAATCGGTTTATCCAAAGCAGAGATATCAGCGTTTGAAAGAAAAAAAGTTTGACCTTGTCCCACCACTTTATTATTGAAAATAAAAAAAAAACGATTCGTAACATAAAGTTGCATAATTTTATGAAGAATACAATGCTTGTATTTTTAACATATTTTTATTAAGAAAAATCAAGAGAAAATCGGCATTTCTATTTTGAAAGTTCTCTTACGCCCCTACTAGCGGTCATTTTTTGAACTTAAAAATAATTTCCAGCAATTTCTCTTGGCCGCTTTTATCGATATATATTTTTTCCCAAAGTCCTAGTGTTATTACTTTCCAAGATATAGCCGATTACCTCCATAGGTGGAACACCCGGTACATACAACATATTTATCCTTGCCAGTGGCGTTCGTGCGGGATTTGCACCGAATCATTTTAGAGAGAAAACTGACACGCCACTGCTTTCTCTTAAAGTAAAAATTAGTTTTGAAATCCTTATTTTGGTTTCGTTTCATGTATGGTTTTTGCATAAAAAAACAAAAGTCATTCCTTTGCATGTTGTTATGAAATTGGGTATTATCAAGGATTAAAAACGTATCTCGTAGCTAAAAAGCAGATTTTGTTTTGTAAACATAAACAATTTGGACAGTTGTCTACCTAGTCTAGTTGTTACGTATTTAAGTCATTAAAATTAACAATGTTATTAAAAAAACATGGTCGATTTCACGAATTTTTTTAGAAATTTAATAATCTATCGTCAAGAAAGTAGCGTTTATTGAATACTTGCAACTTTTTCTAGAAATATTCTATAATATTTATAAGTTTAAATACTTTTAAATAAATAAGATTTGCCCCTAACAAGCACGTCTTCTGGGGAATTTATGAATAAGTTTATTCAAGAATATTAACATATATATTATATCTATTGTAGCTATCTGAAATAAACTTATTATTATTATTATTATTATTATATAGGGCAGGGATGCACAGACTTGTAGGGAACAGGGGCAACTCGGGAAAAATATAAGTCAAGGACGGGCCACTACAAACAATACTTATTAACACAAAATTTTTTATTTTGACGTCAGTTTTATTGACTTTCTCCATAATTTTTTTGTAGTTCGGAAAATGGCTGTAATTGGCTGAATTGATTTGTGTCCTGAAAAGACTCAATTTGCATTGAAAGGACGAAACATGAGAGTATAACTGCTAAACCAATTGATCTTTGCCTTGGAGTCGCGTATTTAAGACATTCAAGTGATTTGTGATGTCTACAAGAAACGCTAAGTCACACAGCCAATCAGGGTTGACGAGTTCGGGGACGTCGTTTTTCTTTTCAGCCAGAAATAATTGGATTTCTTCAATCAAGTTAAGAAACCGCTGTAGTGTCAACCCACGACTTAGCCACCTTACTTCAGTGTAAAACAGGAGATCACCATATTCGCTTTCAATATCCTCGAGAAATTGTTTGAATTGTCGGTGATTGAGACCTCGTGATTTTATAAAGTTTACAGTAGGTACTACAACTTTCATCACATTTTCAAATCCCAATAATTTTGAACAGAGGGCCTCTTGATGTATAATGCAATGAAACTGCATTAATTCCTTCATATTTATGTTTTTAGTTTGTAAATATTTTTTTAACAGTTACTATCCCAGATGTACTTCCAACCATTGAAGGTGCTCCGTCAGTCGTAATTCCAGATATTTTCGTTAAATCCAAATCCATTATAGAACATTTTTCCAGAAGAGCTTTGCGCATGTCACTCTCCTTGGTTTGACTTGTCAAAGAACTCATACCAATCAATTCTTCACTCACTTCAAAATTTTGCGTTACACCTCGTAAAAATATTAAGAGTTGAGCAGTGGAACTTATATCTGTAGATTCGTCGAGTGCTATAGAAAAATACTCAAAACTTCTCGATTTCGTAGCTAATTGCTCTTCTATATTAGCTGCTAATGCGGTAATTCTTCTTTGAACAGTCATCCGATTTAACTGAATTTTTTCAAACTTCTTTACATTTTCCGGACAATATTTTTTTGCGGCGATATCTAAACATTGCTTAACAAACTCACCATTTTTAAAAGGCCGACAAGTTTTCGCTATTATTCGAGATATTTCAAAGCTAACTTCAGTAGCTGTTTCAGCATCTTGAATTGGTTTTGTAAACATAGCTTGCTGGTGTAAAGTGGAAATTCTTTGCGTTCGATTTTCGCCAGTTAATTTGGTAAAAGTAGGATGCTGGGTTTCATAGTGCCTTTTCACATTATATTTCTTCGGAATAGAAACACTACTTTTGCATATTAAACAGACAATTTTGTTATGCAATGAAATAAAAAAGTATTTTTCGGTCCAAATATCTTGAAACTGTCGATTTTCATCTTCAACCTTACGACTACGTTTCTTACTGGGGCCTGGTTTATCCATATCAAAATTGATATTATATTGTTACGTCGGTAGAAGCCAAGTTCGAACGACGAAATATTTACTCGTCACAGATTACAGTTCTCAATCAGTATAACGTTCGCTTGCCCGTAGTTAAAACTTAACTGCCCCGGTAGCTGGCGATGCGTCGTATTTATACGAGTTACCGAACATCGAGAACCTTCCACTTTGTTCGGGGATACTACCGACGTGTTTTACGAATCTTAAAGTAATATAGTTGATGCGACAGATTTCTAGTCTCGTAACAATATGCTAGACCGGAGCGCGGCGAGTAGAATACTTTTAAAATTCGTTGGCAGGCCGCATAAATATCGCTTTTAAAATTCGTTGGCGGGCCGCGGTATGTGCATCCCTAATATAGGGTCATAACAAAGTTATCATAAAAAAAATATTTTTTTCTCAGAACTTTAGCACCCTGTAGTTCAACAGTTAAGACTTTCAGGACATATTTATGTTCATATGAAGGTTTTTCCCAAAATGAACCCAAAGATAACCTCCTTAAATATTAGCATGTTATTAAGAATATTAAAAAAATGTCAATTTTAAAATGTTTAAAAAAAACTGTTAAACATTTATTATTGAAAAAAGCTGATATGATGATAATCTGTGATAATTATTAAATTTTTTATCCAATATTTAAAATGTTACTATTTATAGCTTACTGTTAATTGAAATTTCTTAAAGCTTTGTCGATAAAGACAATTAAGCATATTTTGACTTTGACTTTTGAAGACGCAATCAATTTGGACAACTTCAAACAAAAATAATTTTTTTATTTATTATCTTCGATACATTCACAAAATCATTGAAGGCAAAATATTCCCAAACTCCACCCCTTGAATTTTTTTTTCGGAAAAGAAAAAAAGATTATTTTAATTTCAGCATTAAGAATAATAATTACAATAATTCTAAAGCAGTACAATAATTTCAAAATCATTTTATAATACATTTTAACATTATTTGATATTACAACATTATATTATAAAGGTAATATTTTTGTGAAGATGTTCAATTGGGCCACAATTTTCTTAAATGCATTTAGTTTTTTATTTATCAAAACATACATAACAGGCAAAGCTGCCCAAATAGTACATACATACCTAAATGTAAAATATAACAACAACAGTTTGCAAAATATATTATAAGTTACCGTAGAAGATGTAAGAATAAGAAAAGCAGCAATCCATTCTCTCGCATGTTGGTAGTTATTCAAACTTACAATAGTAACGAGATACTGTCCCTAATAGAATAATAGCTCTCTACAAATGTATTGCAAGCAATTTAAAACCGCAAAAGGTCATCAGGAACAGTCTCAAACAGCCTATCAATTCTATTTTTAAAAGTAATAGATTTACAATCGAAATTAAAATTGTGTGGAATAAACCTATTGTGCCATGTCATAAACCTATTGAGAACTTCGTTCTTGCCGACATCTGTTCGGTTGTGTTGCAGAGAAAATGTTTCGAGTAATCTTGTTGTTCTTGAAGGAACTCTAAAGTTTAATAGACCAAGTAGGTCAGGGCAGTCTATTTGGTTTGTGATAACTTTGTGGCCGAAAGAGAGAGTGTGTTTAATTCGGCGCCTTTCCAATGAATCCAGACCTAAAGTATTTAAACGCTCATTGTGTGTAAGTATCGCTTTATCAATTTATAAAGTAAAAAGTTGGCAAACTTTATTTGAACTCGTTTAATTCTGGCAATGTGGGTCCTATAAATAGAAGACCATACGATGCTGCAATAGTCGAGATGACTTCTGACCAAGGAAAAGTATAGTGATTTAAGCACTTCGATATTTCTAAATTCGCCACATTGCCTCATGATAAAACCTGCCATTCTAAACACCCTAGAAATCACCCAGTCAATATGCTGTATGAACCTCAGCTCACTATCGAACAAAACACCAAGATCATTTACTGTTGTTACGCGTGTTAAGTCACAGTTCCCAATTAAGTAGTTTTGTAAGACTGGGACCCTTTTTCTTGTAAATGAAATAACTTTGCACTTTTTAATGTTTAGTTGCATTTGATTGTTAGTACACCACAGATTTAGGCGCGTGATATCCGACTGCAGAAGAATACCATCATTGGCGTTTTTGATTACCCGGTAAATTTTAAGGTCATCTGCAAAAAAAAGAAAGCGACAATGTTGAAGGTTACTGCTCAAGTCGTTTATAAATAATAAAAACAAAACTGGACCCAAATGGAAACCTTGCGGTACTCCAGAGTGAGCTGTTTAGTAAACACCCTGTATAAAAGTTAACATTTCGTCGTTGCACTCATCTTTGATCATACTTACCAACGGCTGCCTTTTCAATATAATGCAATTCCGAGTCAAAGTTTAGAAATTCGGGGAACTTCTGCCTTATAGTAGCCACAATAAAATGCAACAGACACAATCTTTTATCTGTCGATTTCGTATCGAGCAGCGAGTCCAGCGACTGTAACTTAAACCCGTAAGCCGGACCTCTTTTCGCACTGAAATAATAAAAAAAAATAATCATAAGACAAACTGCTTGGTAAGGTCACCGACAACTTACCTATTTAAATAGTTACCGAAGGCGAGAATTACTTCTAAGACGGATCGTAACTTTCTTGAATTTTTCACCGAATTTGAGCCTGAGATTATTGCGTGTATTTGCTGCAAATATAATATTAATTAAATTTAACCATAACAGTTAATGTAAGCGGAATAATCTTACAGGTTGTATCAGATGTATGTTATCGAAAAAGTTGCCAATATAGCTCATAATAGACAACTTTGCCGAGATTCTGTCCACTTTGGTCAGTTGCAGCAAAAACTTGTCTTCCTCCGTCAACAAACTGACGTTTTTCTTCTCCTGGATAAATTCCTTGTACGCTTTGGTTTCTTGTTCTGTCGGCACCATCCTCTGGAGCAACTCAACATTTTCTAAAGACAACTGCTTAAGGTCCAACATGTTAATGGCATTTATTACTTTCTCTGGTGGCATTTCTAGTTTTCTTCGTGATATTGCTAAGAAAAAATTTTTCAAAGATTGCTATTCAAAAAATCAGCATGCGTATAAGAATGATTGATTTTTATTATATAAATATAAAATTTAAAAAAACAAATTAACTAAACTAATTAAAGAGACAAAAACCAACTTTTATAAACATGAAATTGATGAACGTCAAAACTATGTGGATAACCATTAAAAAAGTATTTAATAAAAATCAAAAACATAAAAATATAAGCGTAATTAAAATTGAAAATAAGTCAACCACTGACAAGAAAAGTATAGCTAATAGCTTTCTCGACTATTTTTCTGAAGTTGGTGAAAATCTAGCAAATAAAATCAATAAATGTAATAACACAGTTTTGAGTAAAATAATAAACAATATATACTCATTTTACTTAAAACAGGCTAATCATCAAGAAGTTAAAAATATAATTGATAATTTAAAGTTTCAAAAGTCTCCTGGTGTCGATGGTATAACCAGAGAAATATTAAAATCTATTTAAACTACTATTTCTCGAAATCTAAAAGTTAGTTGCTTTCCTTCGCCGGATTCATCTCCAGACGCGTTTCGCTGTATAACAGCTCGTCAGTGGAGCTATAGAATCCGACGAAAGAAAGCAACACTAAATGGTCTACTTGACCCTGAAAGATGGATGCATTCTAACTGATTCTTGTTAGACGGGTCAGGTGATGCATTTGATTGTCACGAGATGTCGCTTAACGGCTACATCTGTCATTATTAACTATTTCTAGCTCACTCACTTTTCTTAAAATAAAATTTCGAAAACAAATATATATCCAGAAGTTTCAAAATTGGTGTAGTATAACCTTATTTTCAAAATGGAGATTCAATAAAATTAGTTATCATGGGCCTATAACATTAATATCTTTATTAGCTAAAGTTTTTGAAAAAAATTAAAAATACGAATTGATAATTATTTAGAAAATATACATTTTATTTCTGAAAATCAATTTGGGTTTCAAAAAAATAAATCGACGCAAAATGTTATTTGCTATCTAACAGAACAAATATATAATGCATTAGATGATAAAACATTGTATTTGTATTTTTCTGGATTTAGCAAAAGCCTTTGATACGGTTAACCATAATTTACTATTGAAACAAATGAAAATATTGGATTTAGAGGAAAGTAATTAGAATTAATTAAAAACTATCTTAAAGATAGACCAATTTATGTTAAAATAGATAAAGAAGAAAAAGTATTTAAATATGGTGTTCCTCAAGGAACAATTTTAGGATCATAATTTTTAATAATTCTATTAATTATATATTTAGTATAAATTGCGATGGGAGAATTCATAGTTTTGTAGACGATACTGCTATTTTTTATAGCCAATATGGGCCAATTTAAATAAGAAAATTAAAAAAGGTTTTAAAATTATAAAAAAATTGGTTTGATAATAATTTATTAATAATTAATTTTAATAAAACTAATTATCTTCCTTTTACTTTAAACCTAAATGATGAACCACAAAATATGAATAGTATCAATATAAGCGATGATATTGAAATTTTAAAAGTTAATTGTGTAAAATATTTAGGAATCATTTTTGACAGTAAATTAAATTGGAATTTTCAAGTAAAATATTTGATTAAAAAATTAAGAAGTTTACTACCAATTCTTAAAAATATTTAAAAAATTCTGGATATACAGTGTGTCCGCTTAAGTTCTGTACATATGGGAAACTTTTTTAATATTAATTTTACGAAAAAAAGTTACTCTTTATAAAAAGTTCTGCTTACTGAAAAAATAATATTAGACTATTCAAACTTGAGATAGTATGTACAGGATGATCAAAAAGTAAAAAAATCAAAATTGACCTTCGAGAAAAGTACCCTTATATAATTTTAATTTTAGAGCAAAATGGAATAAGAAAATGTTGATTGGCATTAAAAGTTATATCTGTTTCTACTCTAAGTAGACTATTATTGAAAATAAACTTAAAAATTTAAATCTTAATTCTTAATGGCATGTCCATTGTCCATTATCTTGCCACCATATCCCACCTGAATTTGAATTTTAACTGTCAGCTATGTTATTTGTCTGAAACATCAGTTTGAATATTTAATTAGATAAATATGCCGTTGAAATTGAGTATGCAAGATAAAATTGAAATAATTTTAATTGTTGGTGAAAATTACAAAACGTATCGGGAAACTGCCGAAATTTTTAACTACAGATATCCTGACAAAATGATTTCTTTTACAACAGTAGGGAACATAGTGACTGAATTCAAGACCTTTGGAAGTGTGGAAAATAACTACAATAAGAAACGTAGACCAAGGGTTGCAAATAATGAAACTGTGACTCAAGTAATGTTGTCTGTAGTAGAAGATCCTAAAAAATCATTGCGAAAAAGGTCCAAATGATGACCAAACTGCAAATAATGAAACTGTGACTCAAGTAATGTTGTCTGTAGTAGAAGATCCTAAAAAATCATTGCGAAAAAGGCCCAAATGATGTAGGGAAAACGACGAATTCAAAAATATTAAATGAAAACAAATTTCAGCCTTACAAACCAAAATTTATACATACCTTTAAGCCAGGTGATTTTGAGCGACGCTTACAATTTTGTTTTTTAATACAAGGAGAGTTAGCAGATAACCCTTTCATGACAAGAGATATAATTTTTACCTGTTACCTGGACTGTAAGTTCACAAAATTGTCGTTGGTGGAGTGACGTTAATCTAAATTTCACTATACAGGCACGTGATCAGTACTCATTTAAAACAAATGTGTGGTGCGGAATTTACAAAAATAAATAGGATCTTTTTTTTTTCGACAAAATTTAAATGGTGAACGTTACTTGCATTTTTTAAATAATTATTTGTTTAATTTTATTCATGGACTTCACATACCCGATAGACTACGGATATGGTACCAACAAGACGGTGCACCATGCCACAGTACGAGGAATGTAAGACAATACTTAAATACCCTTTTTAATGGAAAAGTTATCAATAGATATTCTGACCTTTTTTGGCCCGCTAGGTCTCCGGACTTGAGCCCCCTCGATTATTTCTTTTGGGGCTACTTAAAGTACAGTGAGGGAAAGTTAATGAATATTTTTATTTAAATTCATATTTTAATGTTTATTATTATATGTAATTGTATTTTTACAAAATAAATTGTCATGTTTCTATCAATTATTTAAATGCGTCATAAAATTACTACAAAACAGGGATAAAGAATCAAAGGTTACGTTTTGAATAAAAATTATTTTATTAGCTTGAATTGCATAATAAATACAATTATTAATTATAAATTATTTCAAAAAATGTTATTTTTTGAAATGTCAAATTTATTTCCAATAATAGTCTCCTAAGAGTAGAATCAGATATAATTTTTAATGCCAATCAACATTTTCTTATTCTATTTTGTTGTTACAGAACTTAAGCGGGCACACTCTATATAACAAGCACGTCTTCGGGGAATTTATGAATAAGTTTATTGAAGAATAACATATTAACATGTTTATTAAATTATAACTATTTGAAATAAACTTATTTTTAATATTATTAGTATTATTTTGCTTACCAATATTTCTTAGCCTTGTATGTTCCAACAGGGTAATATTCTCCGGCTTCTTAAACCTACAAAAATTTAAGAAGTAGTACAACGACAACAAAATCATTTATCAACTTTTCTTACCTTTTACTAGGGAAGGTCTGAAGCCCATCAGCTTCGCAAGTACCGTTGGCAAGAGGACCAGCGTTGCCGATTTTAAATTTCTCCTCAAACTCCGCAAAATCGATGTAGGAATGTAATTTGTCATCGTCCAGTTCATTGAATATCGTCCCTCGTACCTGGTTAGGTTTAAGCGCTATCCAGTTGATAGTTGGTAATTTATACTGAAAAGCGCCAAACGTTAGGGCTTTCATTTCAAAACGAACCACTATACACTACGATACTTTAAGGTTTATTTACGAACTATTTATTTGACGGGTGTTTATACAATTGTCAATATTTGACTGATGTTTTACTCTGTCATTTTAAAGTAGTTTAAAATTCGAAAAGTAATAAATTGGTATATACTCTAGCTAAGCGAACAAAAATAATCTTCCTTAACTAACCGCCCCATAGTATCCAATTTTTTTCGTGATTTAATGTGCCAAAAGACTGACGAATTAATAAAAAAACATTTGCTTTAGCGGTGAGTCAACTTTTTTCTTGAATGGTTTTGTTAACACACACAATTGTCGATATTGGTATAATGAAAATTATAGCGAGTTTTTCAGGAAGGCCACACTCAATTCCCCCAGTAAATCAACGTTTGGGCAGGCATTCTAGGAGACAAAATTATTGAGCCAATATTTCTAGAAGAAAATTTGTATTTTCAGCAAGATGGAGCTCCTCCCCACTACGCATTATCAGTTAGAGAATGGCTTAACCAACAGTTCCCTGGCAAATGGTTGGCAGACGAGGTGCAATAGAGTGGCCAGCAATATCTCCCGACTTGACCCCTCTCGATTTTTCCTGATATTGTGTCCTCTTCAAGCAAAACTGGTCAAAAGAGTGCAGGGTTATGTGAATTGGTTCTATGACACATAATTCATAAAGAAGTTCATTTGGTGTATTATGGAGCTGGTTGTTTGGATGTCGAAGTTTTTTATATTTCTTTTTCCAGCTACCTTTAGGATTCTCAATGCTGTCTGCTTTGTATATTCGGAATGCTGTATCAGTGGTTATGTCCTTTGATTTATTTGTCAGTTTGAATCTGCATAATATGATGGCTTTCTTTACAACTGATGTGTGGGCGTTGAAAAATAATATTTATCTCGATGGTCATTACTAAATACTTGATGGTATTTATAAAATGTAGTTGCTGTGAAAGTTGTGTAAGAGATGGAGAGTCTGGATTTGGTTGCCATTTTCATTTGTTAAACCATATGATAGTATAAAGAAACACAGGATTGAAAATAAATAAGGTAAGTTTGAGAGAACTTTATTTCTTTTCATTGCTCAGGATAAAGCCTGTCGAGAGATATAAGAAAGTTACACTTTGCCTTTGAATAGGATTATCCAAGGGTGGACATAAACAAACAATACAATAAATGCAGGTAAATTATGGTCCGTACTTAAAAATGTCTTAAAGTAAACTGCAAATCCGGAAAACGTAATTTCATTATTAAAGTAATAGTTTGGTGATTTTAAACCGATTTTTACCTGATTCAAAATGAGAGGGTTAATCCTATAAAACAAATTATGTTCTAAAGACTGTATATATAGCCACTCTAGTTAGTTTTAAGCTTAGTAATTATTCTTACTTCGTGTGTAATACAGCGTTTGTTTAATCGTGTGTGAGTCATGGAAAATATGTGCGAGCTCATTGTATCTCAGGAGATAACCCCGTCGAAAAGTAGAAAACACTTTTATGTGGAAACTAAGGAAGTTATAAACAATGTTTATTTAACTCTCATTGAGCGTGCGGTCAGCAAGCAAGCAGCGTTAGAAGAAACGGCCACATTAACAAAAATTCCAACATCAACTGTATGGAAAATTGTGAATAATCCAATTTTAGCGAGGAAAAAAAGAACCGATACTGGCATTTTCTTGAAGGTAGATGGAAGTGATCAAGATATAATACGGCGTAAAATTTACAAGTTATACGAGGAACAAAGCGTGCCTACATTAGATAATTTAATTAAGAAGCTTGAAAAAGGTAAAACCGGCGTTAAATGTGGCAGAACAACGGTATGGAAGTGTATCCAACACATCGGTTTTAGATTTTAAAAAATTAACAAAAGACAAATTTTAATGGAATCCAGTAGAATTCGGGAATGGCGATCCGAATATCTACAAATAATTAGCTAAGCTAAGTCCAAATATATCTCCGAATAGCGTAATTGTAATGGACAATGCAAGCTACCATAGTAGGCAGTTGACCAACACAAATGACACAAAAGCAACAATCCAAAACTACATGTATGATAATGACATTTATTTTCCGGAAGATTACACCAAAAGACAATTTATTGAGGTTTTACAAAGTTTAAAACTACAAAAGGAATACTTCTGTGATAATTATGCAAAAAAATCTAGGGCATACAGTTTTAAGAGCTCTTATCAGTGACCTCCATTAAGGTGAAAAGGTTTGACAAACTACAAGAAAACTATTGAATAGAATTTGTTAAAATTTTGAATTTAGATTCGCAATTTGGTGCTGTATGACTATATGGTCTTGAATTAAAAAAAAAAAATATTTTTTTTTAAAACGATAAATATAGGTGAAGCTGAGAAAATGTTCCCATACAGTCTTTTTTGAAAGTATTTCCTCAACTATCTACAATTTCAATTAATTTTATACCTTTTTTTTAATGTGAAAAAACGTCAAACCGAGTTTTTGAGAAAAAATACCTAAAACCGGAACTATCTAAAGCGATTTGGCAACACTGCGGTTTATCTAGCCAGTCCTGACCGCCACTCGCCGCTCGGAGCGGTAAATTATATTAGTCTCGCAGCGCGGCGACGAATGTAGGAATAGCCATGTTGCCTGATTGTTCAATAACACTGACTTATCCTCCTTCGCGGCAAATTCCCAAGTCGGACCACGCGGTTCACTGAATATGCCCCTTAAGGCTTCCACCATACCATTGTATATTTAATCCCATCGAACATGTTTGGCACCAACTGAAATCTGCCATTCGTTGTAACAATATTTGCCCTACTATTAACTCCAGTGTACTTGAGCTTATAGAAACTGAAGTTTTTAACATCCCTTCACAAAGTTGGGCAAATTCTGTTACACATGTTGAAAAAGTGGAAAAATCCTATATCCATATCAAAGACATTAGAACTAATGTAGTTCTAATGTCTTTGATCCATATAAACAATATAGCACAAATAATAATTAGAACAGATTTGTAAGTGTATCGTGGAACAGATGATGATAGCGATAGTGATATTGATATATTAAGTGAATAATTATTATAAGTACCAAATAATTTGTATATTTTTGCAATCATAAATATAATTTTTAATAATAAAGTAACTTGTAATTTCACATTTAAACATAAATAAAATATTATTTAATGTCTTACTTATTTTTATTACAAACCATGATTAAGTTCTAAGCAAAATACGGACCTGTTCGGCCATATTTCAATTTTACGCTGGCCCGGGTCTATCCTAATAGGGATCAGTTAGTCACTTTCTTATATCTCTGAACAGACTTTACCTCTAGTTCTGACGTAGCCGAAATTTTTTTTTGTATATGTATTTTTATTTAAATCTATACATGCCAAAAAAATCTTGCACGCTCATGGAGAAAACGGTTTTGATTCATTTATTACTTTGCATCATTTAAAGATAAAACTATATATTATTATATTAATTAATCTTACCTTAAAAGAAAATAAAATAACCACTTACTTTAGTTTGTACTTTCCTCTTAATAGTCATAGCCCCCTCAGGCGCCTGCATATATCCAGCTGGCGGCGGAGGAATGGGCGCTCCGGGAATCCCAGGCGCCCTGGGTGGTGGCGGCGGGCAAGGCGGAGGAGGGGGAGCTACCGGAGCGGGGGGAGGACAAGGAATAGGTGCAGAGACGGTTATAGAGGGAGTCAGTGTGGTCGTGGAGTCTGTGAGGACGCTGGAAATCGACGGCACTGAAAAAAGGTAAGTTCGATATAGCCCAAGTGCTGGCGACGATTTTACTAATTATTTAACAGCTGCCTTACTTGTTGTTCCTTTAGGTAAGCTGTTGCTTTCCAATTCGGCAATCTTATTTTCGAACATGGACTGTCTGTTTTTCGATTCTTGCTCGTGATGTTGCACCACTCTTCTTAACGTTGACACTTCCTCATCTGCTCTCGTCTTAAATTCAATCAGTTCATCTCTTTCTTGCCTGTAACCAAAAATCGGAAAATGAATATTCAAAGCTTGTCCAGGTTAACAACCAACACTCACCTTAATTGTATCAATTCCGTTTCTAACATTGCAATTTGCTCCAGAGCCGCATGTTCAATGTCTTGGAGTCGCTCATGCATCTAAAAAAGATATAAAAAATTAATTAATAGTTCATCAACAAAGTGAAAAATATGCGTTACCTGTGCCAGCTCGTCTTCCAGCTCTCCAACTTTCTCAAGAGCCGCAGTCTTAGTTTCACTGTCCTCCATCAACGCGGCAACGTCGAAGACGTTGTCCAGGTATGCAGAGATTTGGACATGCAACTCCTCGCTTTCGGTGAACCGTAGTTTTTCTAAATAGCTGTCCAGACCGAGCGCGGTGAATTCGTATTGGAGGTGGACGCGAAAATTCATGTCTTCCACTGAATGTACGATTATGTTTACGAATTGCATACATGCTACCTACAATTTTAATATGCTGAAATATAATTTTTGGACGTTCAGGGAAAACTTACCATAAATTCTATATGAAAAGCTTCATAATTCAAAAAATACTCCATTAGGGTTTGAAACCTATGGGCTTCGCGACAGACTACTTTAAAATTGTCAAAAGCGGACAAAATTATCTCGTGACCCCCTTTAACTAAACATATTGCCGCTAACAATTCTAAAACTAAGGCCTTCGTCCTAAGGCTCTTGTGTATTAAACTAAGTGATATGCAATTTATTGCTTCTCGATGTTGGATTACCATATTGAATCCATACTGTAATTAAAGAAGAACAAAGTTAGCAGAATACTAAAATTTAATACTTATAAGGACAATAAAAAATCTTACTTTGTTATTCATTATTGCCCTCATACACATGATGCAAACATGTATGTCATCCTTAGATTCTCCCATGTTGAGTTTCGCAACATGTTTTGAACGTCTTTTTAAGCTCGGACTATCGTTAATATCTAAGGGCATTCGCATATATCCATTAGTTCTAAAACAAGCAAACAGAACACTGTGGGGTCTCTTGAAGGAAAATATTCTTAGAATAGTTCAGGGAATAACTCCTGCAACTTTTGCCCTATGTTTAATAACGTTAAAGTAAAGTTATCCTAGAATCTAAGTAACTACTGCGTTTTATGCCAGCTTCAAAAAGTGACTAATTTGAACACCCTTTAATACTTCAAAACCCTTAATTTTGTACTTCAACTCCTTACCTATCAAAAGTCTTGTCTATACTCTTCTCAAAAGTATCAGACCCAAGATTCGCCTGAGTATTTTGACTACTGAGTCTTTCCTCGGACGACGTTCTTGATTCGGCTATCCTTTGCTCATGCCTCATCATTCCCAATCGGAAACTCAGGTAGTCTATTAGTACATCCAAACCAGCGTTCTCTTCGTTTAGGAATTCTCTTACCCATCTAAAATTAAATTTTTAATAATTAAAACAAGATTTAGAATTTTGGTTTAAAGCAAACAGTCTTAACCCAGAGGAAACAAACATAGTATTATATAAAAGCCATAGTGAGTTTATGACTATGATACCAGGAATAAGAACAATAATTATTACCTTGCATTGCAGATTAAGGAAGAGTCAAAGTGAACTTAGGTTTATTGCAGTAAAGTTAACCAATAAATTACCAGTAAGCATAAAAGCTTTACCACTGAAGATCTTTAAAACTTCTATTAAGGCTGTCTTGCTTGAGGGTTACTTTTACAGCATAGAAACCATAATAATTTTAACTGTTTTTAGTGTACCGGGTGCCACTAATTAGGGTTAAGTTGAGCTAAATTCATATTAAAAATCGGAAAATATGAATAACTGTGTCTCTTGTAACCTTTTAAAGTATAGAACAACAAATTTTAAATGCTTCGGGACGTTTCTGACAGTTTTTGCTTCAATTTTTATATACAGGTTGTTTCAGAAGTACGGTACGTAACTTAAGGGGTGATTCCTTATGATATTGTAACAGAAAAAGTTCATATGAACATGCGTCCGGAGTTGACTCGTATTTGATATACAGGGTGTTACAAGTTTAAAAAAAAAATCGTTTTTTTTACAATTTTTTTAAAAATCCTTTTCCTAATTTTATTAAAATTTGATACCGTTATTCATAATCATATTTTAAAAAAATAGTTTTATTTTTAATTTAACTTT
Organism: Polydrusus tereticollis; assembly: GCA_963920685.1. Taxonomy (NCBI): domain Eukaryota; kingdom Metazoa; phylum Arthropoda; class Insecta; order Coleoptera; family Curculionidae; genus Polydrusus; species Polydrusus tereticollis. The sequence goes on from OY987328.1 coordinate 145,294,575, forward strand.
TTTCTCTCGAAAACGAAGCAAGATACGAAAACAATTCAGGGGACAAAAAAGTTGTATAATTAGTTGTTAAATCCGAAAAAAAAACAAAATCAGAAAAAGTCAGTGGCGTACATTTTGTTGTCAATAATATTCGTTAAGGTGCTCCCCGCGACGCCACTGGGCTTAATAAATTTAATCTAGTTAGAACTAATTAGGCTCCTTGTCATTATGAGTAATGGTACCAAATTTCAATAAAATCGGAAAAAGGATATTTAAAAAAATTATCTAAAACCGATTTTCTTTAAAAAAAACTTTAACACCCTGTATACCACAAACGGGGCAACTCCGGACACATGTTCATATGAACTTTTTCTCTTACCGTACTTCTGAAACACCCTGTATATAAAAATGTCTGAATTCTTTTAGAAAAGACTTTGAGATTAAAATAATAGAATTCTTTTATCTCAAATATTTCTTAAGGTTTTTGACCGGCTTTAGTGTACCAGGTGTCCCGAGTTATGAATGATACATAAGAAACTGATTTTTTTGTTAAAACATAAAATAACTAATTTTGCGTAAAAAAGATATTTTGCCTGAAAAAAATTGAATTAACCATAAATAGAAACATTATACAAAACTCGCCCTGATGAATAAAAATATAATGAGTTGCCCACAAAGATAAAAATCCTAATTTAATTATTTAAAAAGAAATATGAAGTTAATTAGACTGCTTAATTTAATATTAAAAATTAAAATGATAACTAAATAAATAATTTACGTCTATACTTTTAATAATTATATAGTCAAACTGGCGTAGACCACGCACAATCAATTAAATACTTAAGCAAAAAATGGAATATCTAATTTTAATTGATTTAAAATATTTTTAAAATATTCACACTGCCTATAATAAAATATAAATAATTTTTTGCCCTAATTCATTTAAAGCAATTCAAGAAATACACGCGCTTAGAGAAACCGCATATAGTGCGTGGTCATAGGCCTCGCACAGTTATGCCAAATAATTAAAATGACAATCCTTATTTGATTCAAATTCAAATGGTTTATTGTGTCAAAATACCAAAATTTGTTTACGCTCGTCACATATTGTTTACACTCAATAAAATAGTTTAAATTTAATATTAATTATTACTTTACGTGTTCCAAGACATAAGTAGAACCTAATGTAAAGTCCGTTCACAGATTTAAGAGAATTAGTTATCACCCATCATAAAATTCTTTGTTGAAAGGGTTTTAAGGATCATAGAGATAATGATTTTATTATCCAGGTAGGGACCGTACTTGGCCGTAATTAGTTTACAAAGCCTTATTAAATAATGGGAAAAAAATAGGTAGACAAATCAGTGTTGCAAAACCAATCATTCTATTAGTTTGTGTGAAAAAAAAAACGCAGCTTTGATTATCCAAATATGTGGCGACCGTGGATTGGTGAATCTAGTATAGAACAGCCGGAGGGGGTACAGGTACAACCACAGTGCGGAAATGAAAATGGAAGAAGACACTTATCTTTAGATTCTAAAGAGAATATAAAAAATGTATATACAACTCTCATAGAACGTGAAAAGTTGAGTAAAATGGAATATATTGAATAAACAGCCACATTGACTAAAATTTCGGAAAAAACAGTATTGAAAATTATGAATAAACCCATCACCGAAAGGAAAAGAAGGAAAGATTCTGGGATTTGCAAAAAATTAGATCGCAGCGATGAAGGTTTAGTCCGACGCAAAATTTATAAAATGTATGAAGAGCATACGGTACCAACACTAGATAATTTACTAAAAAGACTTGAGATAGATAACATGGATATCAAGTCAAAGTAAAGTCAAAGTCAAAAAATGCTTTATTGTAGAAAGAATCAGATTTCTTATTTACAAAGCTTTTTAATGTTAAAGTATCTTAAATATAAGTCAAAGATTCTGTATCAATTGCGGTAGGACAAAGCTGTGGAAGTGTCTTCAACGAATCGGCTTTAAATTTAAAAAAATCGATAAACGGCAAGTTATCATGGAATCGCAACGACTTAAGGCATGGCGATTTGAATATTTGACAAAAATCGCTCAGTACAGAAGTAAGAACAGACCTATTATATACTTAGATGAAACCTAAACAGGTGTAGAACAAAGGCACCATCAAACAGAGGAAAAATCATAACCATAGTACATGCAGGGTCCGAAGATGGTTGGGTACTAAATGCATTTTCATTGGCAGCCAAGAATATAAATGACTCCTGTATGGATTACCATAACGATACCACACCGGAGTTATTTGAGGATTGGCGACAACGCAAGTTACCACAGTTGACAGTTAAACAAGCACCCTTGTTCAAAAGATACGAAAATGGCAATACAGGAATTTATGTATCAGAATATATATTTTCATGAAAGTTACACTAAAAGAGAGTTACTTGATGTGCTTAAATTTCTGAACCTAGAAAAGGAGTACTACTGCGACAGCTACGCCAAAAATAAGGGGCATACAGTGCTAAGGCTTCCGCCGTATCACTGTATATTCAATTCCATAGAACACATATGGCATCAATTAAAATCTGCCGTTAGACGTAATAATGTATCACCCACTATAAACGCTAGTGTACTGGATATTATTACTGAAGTGGACAAAGTGCCTGTGAGTAGCTGGAAAAATTGTGTTTCGCATATTAAAACTGTTGAAAATTCATACATTCAAATTGGGAATATTACAGAAAGATTTATTATTAACATAGGTGTTGATAGTGACAGTGAAAATGAATTAAATGAGTAAACTGTAGTTGCATTAATTAATTATAATATATAATTATAATATATTATATCTAAAATTGTTTATTATTTGTGTCAAATCATCCATGCTTGAAATACAATTCAGTGCGGGCCTGTGTAGACCCCAGTCTGGTTTTAAACAGGCGTCAACACGAGTCGGTAAGTCATTCTCTTAAATCTGTAAACGGACTTTACTAAGGTGCAAGATGGACGCCATTCAAGTTACACAAGATTAAAAAATTAAAATTAAAACTGACAATTAAGGAACTCGTCTACCTTATAAAACGACTTTTTTAATAAAAAATTTTTTACATGAAATTAGGAATTAAAAAATAGGAATGAGATGGCCAAATGTCTGGTTAATTATACAATATGCCTCTAAGAAGTCAAGTTGAATGTTATATAATATGTGGATGATAATAATAACTTACTCTATATGATTGGTTCTTAAAGAAATTTCCAAGTCTCTTAGAACTTGTGTCGATGTTGACTCTCCAACCATTTTCCTTTTCTAAAAACAGAAAATACTCTATATAATATAAGTTAGGACATAAACGCAACAAACGGCATTATTTAAACTTAAATGCCTATTATTTAGGGTGTACGGAAATAGAACTTTTAAGGCAGATTCGTAGACACAAAACTTCATGTATAGAAATAGAACTTTTAAGGCAGATTCGTAGCCACAAAACTTCATGTATAATATACCTTGCAGGAAATTTATGAGGACAATTTCAATTTTGGTTCATAAAACACACCTTTTTTTAATCTTATTCTAATCTTAATTTTATTTGCCAGTGTTTGTCAATAGTTGCTTTTACCTAATGGCCGTATTTTGCTGTTTTGATTTTTATATACCGAGCATTCTTTCTAAAATCGCATTGTTTTATTTAAGTAGGCACCTAAATTTACTTTTTTTATTATTAGTATTTTTTGGCTTTTCAATGCGATTTTCTTTTGTTGATAAATTCACTCCTACAATAAAATGTCCATTTGACATTTGCATTTTTATCACTTTGACATCGATAAAAACCCTCTCCACCTAAAAATGAAATGGTAAAAACCTCTCCAGCTCAAAATCGAGTAGCTTTTCTTTTTCATTGCTCGGCAACCTGACATATTGTTACAAATTAATTTGATGCTGTCAAACATTTTCTTAGTGAAGTATTATTTTTTTTTAGTATCTATTCATGCCAAAATCCGTGAATTTCTCTAGCTAAAAATCACTCGATCTTATTTTTAAGATCGGATAAACTTTAATTTTTTAAACTCAAACTAGATCACTTTTTAGCAATTTAAACTTGAACAAACGGTAATAGATAGCGTCATTTAGTCATTTAGTTTGGTCTCGTTAAATTTCTAAGCAATCTAGTTTTCGTAAAAAATAAAAATGTATCCGATAATAAAAGCTATTGTGGTCTTACGTATGATAAATACACTCCTACAATAAAATGTCCATTTGACATTTGCATTTTTATCACTTTGACATCGATAAGAAAAGGTGCATCCTTATTTTATCGCGATAAAACCCTGTCCAGCTAGAATAGATATTAAATGGTAAAATTGGTAAAAACCTCTCGAGCTCAAAATCGAGTAGCTTTTCTTTTTTATTGCTCGGCAACCTGACATACAGTTACAAATTAATTTGATGCTGTCAAACATTTTTTTAGTGAAGTATTATTTTTTTTAGCATCTATTTATGCCAAAATTCGTGAATTTCTCTAGCTAAAAATCACTCGATCTTTTTTTTAAGATCGGATAAACTTTTATTTTTTAAACTCAAACTAGATCACTTCTTAGCAATTTAAACTCGAAGAAACGGTAATAGATAAAAACCCTCCAGCCTCGCTGTCGCGTTTTTATCATTTCGTTTGTTCTCGTTAAATTTCTAAGCAATCTAGTTTTCGTAAAAAAAGTTTATCCGATAAAAAAAAAAATCTTGTGGTTTTACGTATGATAAAACTTTTTTCATTAGATTTCAAATCATTAAAAAAAATAAAAATTCCAGAGACATGCAAGTAATAGTTCAACATTAAAGTAGCTTCATTTGAATTTAAAATACATTTCATTCCGAAGGCCTGTAAAAGAACGCCACACCTCTGCCATTTGTTCCACTCTAAGTGAGTGGATTAGATCTAAAATTTGTTAGGCAAATGCGCGTGTTAGAATAAATAAATGTCTTACTGCGAAAGTAAATCGTTATCATTACATGTTCGCGTTAATTTAAAATTGCATATATGTAGATATTTCAAGTTAAATGTCAATTACAAAGATCCTGCCCTATTGCTAATTCAAAATCGTATTTAATTGTAATGTAGGTACCAGTATATTTTTTACCTCTAAACATAAATTCCCTTGGCAAAGAAGGTTATATTCCACTTCGAGGTAAAGTTTTTAGGAGAGATTTGCAGCAAATATAAACTGTGACCTTTTAAGGAAAATAAAACCAAAAACATTCCTAAGGCAAAGAAGAGTATAGCTACGCAATGGAAAGCTGAAGTAGGAGTTAAAAGTTATCAAGGTTTAGTACTATGTATGGCAAAAAAAAAATTATAAGAAGGTGCTTACCCTATGACTTCGAGACGCTTTTGGATCCAGATATGTCCTTAATTTACTTAAATAATAAGACGGAGGGTCCTTGGCTTGAACCATCTCCTGCAAATAAAAACAAAGCATAAAATGGGATCAATAAATGTGAGAAATTACGAGTGCCATTAAGTCGTCCCTAAAATGTCCTTATCCTCATTAACACTAGGTGTATAAATTCGTTAATGGGCATTCTATTACCACACCGCAATATTTCCTTTAATAAGAGTGCTAACTATTAAAAAAAAATTAATTCATATACAGTGAGACCTCGATAATTCGGACCTTCAGTAAACCGGATTCTTCGGTAATTCGGCCAAGAATTTCAATTGCATTGTGTACTTTATAATCCGGCTTTGACAGGACTCGGTAATCGAGACCTGCGTTTCTATGAAACCGATTGTGAGGGATTTCCCCTCTCTTGAATTCGGCCAGACCTGATATCCGGGGGTTCCCATAAACAGTGTGTGTGCGCCTTCGTTTCGACTGTGGATTTGGATTAATTGCTTAGCTATTTGTTGTTGCATAGTACGTACATTCGTGATAGTTTATGTTCTAAATAAGTATATAATCATTTTTTATACATACACATATTTAAATGCCTCCTAAAAGAAAACATACTACGTTGTCAAGAAAACAAAAATCCGATATAATAGAAAGACTAGCCCGTGGTGAAAGTGGAAAATTGTTGGCAAATGAATATAGGGTAGGAACATCAACAATTTCCGATATTTATTTATTTATTTATATTTATTTATAAAATTTAGGATACAACAGAACTGAGTTCCAAAAAAGCATCCGCTAAATACAATTTAATATTAATATTGGGTTTCTACATTAATATTAATGGAAAAAATAGACATATTTTATTTTTCATACATTAACAATTATATGCGCGAGGAAAAGTTCTTTTAGTTTTGATTTAAATTTCAAAATTGAAGCAGAAAAAACTTCAATGTCATAACAATACTTATTACAATATTACAAACTATTTGCATTCTAATCAACGGGGTATTACGTCCCAAATTTGTTCTGAGCAATGGTATATTAAACAATTCATGACTTCTTAGTTCCCTTGCAGGAACATTAAAACTCAAAGATGATAAAAGAAGTGGTGAATCAATTTGATGGTTTATAAGTTTAAATATTGTGTATATATCTGACATTCGACGCTTCTCGGAGAGCGGTAAAATCTTAAATTTTTTGGCTACATTCTCCGGGGTACAAGCAGCTTTATATGCGAATACTTTGAGAAATTTATTTTGAATTGCTTCGATTCTGTTTATATAAATTTTATAATTAGGATTCCATAAAACTGAAGCGACAGAGTACTGTAAACAAATGCGAAATAAAGTGATAATAGTGTTTTTGGTTCTCTAAAAACCTGACAGTTTCTGACAATGAATCCTAACAATCTGTTAGCTTGAGCCGTAATCATATCAAAGTGAAATCGAAAAGACCATTTGCTGTCCAAAAGCACACCAAGGTCCCTAATTCAGTCAACTCTTTTTAAAACTTTTGAATTTATATTGTAGTTAAAGCTAATTAAGTTAATATTTTTAGAAAACGTTATAGATGTACACTTATCCAAATTTAAAAAGAGGCTGTTTGCATTGCAATAATGAAGCAACCTATCGAGGTCCCCCTGTAACTTAAGGCCTCCATCGTACGATAGATTTTAAGATAATCTGCATACATGATAAAATTACTATTTAAAAAGCACTGGCTTATGTTGTTGATATAAATTATAAAGAATAGAGGCCCTAAGTGACTTCCCTGGGGAACCCCCGACGTCGCCCCAAATGGCTCCGAGTGATGCCCGTTAACCACAACAATCTGCTTTCGGTCACAAATGTAGAACGAAACCCATTTTAACATCGCTCCGTACACCCCGACATCAAAGTCGCTCCATCAGCACCTCATGACTGATTTTATCGAAAGCCTTGCTGAAATCGGTGTACACGGCATCGACCTGTTTCTGACTATCCATAGCCAAACAAACATTCTGAGAAAAACACAACAAATTTGTCTCCAAGGATCTTTTGGGAAAGAAGCCACGCTGCTGTTCAATAATAGTATACTTTACAGTAGAGAAGATCTTTTTATAAACAATTTTTTCAAGAACTTTTGCAAATATACTGATTTTACTAATTGGACGATAATTGGACACACTACTTCTGTCCCCACTCTTAAATATAGGTATTACATAGGATGCCTTCCATTTTAGAGGAAAGCATCCTTCCCGTAGAGACAAATTATAAAAAAAAACAGAAGAAAAATCAAAAGGTATGATATATTTTAATGACCATTTGGGACTTGTACTAAATACATACGTGTTTCTCCTTATAGATTTATTAGAAAATGTGATTCCGGTCCCGGTGCTAGAAAAACATTACGAAAAGCCGAATATTCAGAAGTGAAAACTCGCTTGTATGCACGGTTTTGTGCAAAACGATCTATAGGTACGTTCCGATTTCTTATGAACTTTTATCTGCCAAAGCAAACCAGTTTTATACCGAAACCTATGGAAATGATAATTTTAGAGCTAGCAGGGGTTGGATTTCTAATTTCAAAAAAAGACATGGTCTGCGTGCTTTAAAAGGGTGTGGCGAAAACCTATCCAATGATCAAAGTGTCGTCGATCCCTTCATAACTGAATTTGCAGAGAAGATAAAGGAGTTAATAAACCTCGCACCTACTCAAACATACAATGCAGACGAATCTGCTCTGTATTGTAAAATGTGGGCTGAAAAAACTCTGGTTCGAAAAGACCGCACCAGGTCGAAAAATAAGCAAAGAACGCGTTACATTTCTAACATGTTGCAATGCTGATGACTCACAAAAATTAAAACTCTTAGTGATAGGAAAGGCAAAAAATCTAAGGGCATTTAAAAATGTAAACATACCCGTTGAATATAAATCATCTGCCAATGCATGGATGACTACACAATTTTTTTTAGATTGGTTACATTGCTCATTTATTCGTTAAGTTAAAAGTCGTTTGAGAAGTCTCAATTTGCCTGAAAAAGCCATGGAACTGTAGAAGAACTGACTAGTGAGGATGGACAATTTACAACATTATTTCTTCCACCAAACTGTACAGCACTTTTGCAACTTCTGGATCAAAACGCCATCAGACTGACAAAATTATTTTATCGGAAAAGTCTTTTAGCCCATATTTTATCTAATGACGAAGAGAACGTTGTAAAGTTATTAAAAACCATTAACTTAAAGGACGCTGTATGGTTACTATGCAACGCTTGGGAAAAAGTCTCCTCCGAAGTCTTGCAGAAGTTCTGGCACAAAGTTATGGCTTATGTAGCCAACGACATAGATACTGAATATGATGATGAAGATCTGATTCCTTTGAATCAATTACGGCGTAATCTGCTTTCCTTGGCTGAAGAGATAACAGATGTTTCAGATATGCTTAATGGTCTCACTGAGCAAAATCTCACGAATGTAGAAATACGTATCTGGCTTGAAAATGATGAAGATTTGTTACCACTTGAAGACATAGATGTTATAGACGAACACCATGATAATGACAATAAAGGTCCAGAGTTAAATATTACAAACCAGACTGTTAAAAGAATGATGAGGCAGTCAGAAGTTTCAATTTGTGCATAAAGTGGGCAGAAGAAAATGATATCCCACTACATGATGTTCTTGTACTTCAAAGATTAAAATAAACGGCTTTTATAATGAACCAGAAAAGGGGTAGGCAAATAAAAGTTACAAATTACTTCACAAAATAATATAAAATTTACTAGGGATGCTTGTATTTTATATATTTTTTTGTGTATGTACTGTTTTCTAGTTGTTTTCATTAAATGTTTAACTTAACAATAAAAAAACGGTCCCACTTCAGTAATTCGAATTATTTACTAATCCAGATCATCGCGGTTTAAATTAGTCCGGATTATCGAGGTCTCACTGTATCAAGTCTTTACAAACCATCACAGAGTGTGTCTGGGAAAATTACTAATAACTACAAAAATAGTTACACAATTAAGGCCCATACAGACTAATGCGCATTTAAAGCGACACGCATTCGTGGGCTTTTGATTAATATGTAAAAGTTTGATTTGTATGGGCCGATATATCGGTATCGGCCAAAAATCTATCGGTATCTGCTAAAAAAACCTATCAGTCGAACTCTAGGACTATGTCGACTGTGACTATGTATAACTGGAGCAAAGATATTTAATATATTTGTAATACCAGGTTCTACATAATATGAACTTAATAATAATTGTAGCGAAACAAGATAGTGCGTATAAAAAATTAAATGGTAATTTTACAACTATATTATTAAAAAAAAAAAAATGTTTGTCTGAGACCTCGAAAAACCAAACAATGATAGATAATTAATATGCTACACGATGGTACTGTATGACTCATCCAGTTGTATCACCGCGGTCATATTTTTTTAATGAGTATTTTTACTGTCACTTTTACGAACCCGTATGATTGCTCACATAAAGAATTTCCGAATGTTATTTATATTTAACGTATATTGAATGTAAACTTTCCTTTACGATTAGTGCAAAATAGCAAATATAAAACTGATAAAATATGTTTCCAAAAATGTGGCAATCGGATAATGCAAAAGCTATGTAGTTAATAACCAATCAACAGATGTGTTGCTTCACAGTTAGTGAATATTCATAGCAACACGAATTTAACGAGGAGCCAATACATACTAATAAAATACAAAATACATTTAAGTGCATTTGAGTACGTTAACAAACAATTACGTTGCTCTAGTTTCATTTTTAGTTCTAGGCTTCTGATTACGTTTACTTCCTGCTAATTATTGACGCTAATTGAAATATTTATTAGACTTTCAAATAAGGGATATTTTAACCCAAACAGACAGAACTACAGTGGCGGCCCGTCGGGGTTGATAAGGTAGGTCTATCCTTAACTTACCCCACCGTAACCGATATTTATAAGGGGTTTATAAGGAAGTTTTACTTATATTATGGATTTTCTAGTTCTATAACAAAACCATGGGTGTTACAAGTCTTGTAAGGCATCCAATAAATACCAAAGTTTTATAAGAAGGTTTTATAGTGTTCTTAAAAACCTCATTATAAAACTTTTACTCTAGGGGTTTTATAGCTTTCTCCGTAAAAACCTTATAAATGTTTAAGCACCGAATAAATATTCTAGAAGTTACTTTAAAAGTTAAGAAATGTCATAAAACTTATAGGCCTAATAGTACCTAAGTAAAAAAGAGGTTATGTTTTTGGGGTTATAATGTTTAACTGTTTTATAATATGCCTAAGCCTATATTTAAATATTTTATTTGTTAATTTTGGTAATATACATTCTTTGTTTATTTCGGCAAATTTTAAAAATAACTTTGTAAAAGAACAATATATAAATGTATGTATGACGAACTGACACATGATAAAGCGTATCTGCCAGGATTGGCCCGCGTTTGTTTACGAAAATTGTGAGTAGTGACGTCACTCCCAAACAAATATGGCTGCTAACGTTTTCACGCATAATTTAAAAGATGAAATTGAAATTAAGTCAAAAAATGCAGGTTAGTTCATTATTACCATATTCGGGTACTTTTGGGATACTTATTTGTAGCAACGGTGTTCTTAGTTTTTAAAAAATGGGAGAAACTAAGTGTTTTATGACTCTGTCGGTGTAAACATGGTCAGAAACTGCAGAAATAAATTATCTCCGTATTAAACCAACGAACCTCGATTATCTCGTCGCGTTTTATAGAATCAGTCTTTTGAAGCTATTGTTGTTGATTGTAGTTGATATTTTTAAAGCAGACGTCTCTATATCATACTCCATTGTTAAATTCTTAGAATTAATACATTTAAATATAAAAGACTTTCCTCTTATTAAAAGGCCTATCTTTATTTTATTTATTCGTCCTTTTTTGCTGCTGAGATCATATTTGTTATACAAGCTAGACATGTCTTTAACTTATTTGTCCTGCTTTTCAGCATATTATCATCATTATGGGGGTTGAGTTTGAGATTATTTCTCCATTATTTGTAGAAAAAAGAAGAATGGAGGAAAACGTTGCCAATTCTTGCAATAAGTTAAAAGGGTACATTTTGACAAATTCAAAAATGAACTATTCTTAATAAAGTGCTTCCCAACATATTTCGTTTGGCTTAATGACTGCAATAAAACCCCTCATAAACTCGGCTTTCGCTTTCGCAGAGACGTATTAACCAACATTTATTTTTAATGCCACTTTATAATAACAATAGATAGGTACATTACTTGGTTTGTTATCAAAATTAATAAACTATCTAATTAAGGGTTTCTAGAAATAACTTAATTAGGATATTCTCAAAACTTTTTAGTTACAGGTATCTGTTTATATAGCTTATATAAATAGTAAACATAATATAGATTAGTACCTATCTATTTTACTTTGAAACAGTGTGCAACAAGTTAATATTAAAAGTATGTGGAGACCTTGGGAATCTTCAGCTAATGCGATATCTAGCTACCCTAAACATGCCAGGAAGCATTTATCTTCTGACGCCATAGTGATCGTGAAAAATGTATGTGAATCGTTATTAAAGAGCCGCCACCCTAAAGTAATTGGCATTAGAAATACCAGTGAAATGACGAAAGTTCCATTATCGGCATCACGCTGGATAGTTCTTTGACATGGGCTTGTCATGTTGACTTCTTGTGTGGAGGACTCTCCAGCGTGGTGTTTCTTCTGAGGCGGCTCCGGCGTTGTTTTTCTGGGAATATCCTTAGGAATGCCCACTTTGCACTGTTTCACTCTCGCCTTGTGTATGGAGTGACCTTGTGGGGATATTCTTCTAGTGCAGGGAGAGTATTTAAACTCCAAAAGCGAGCAGTTAGGGTTCTTTGTGGTGCTGGTATAATTGACCACTGTAGACCACTTTTCAGGACAGCAGAGATTTTGACACTCCCTTCCATCTATATATTCTATCAGCTATTGGAAGTGCATAGAGGGAGGCATCAGTTTCGGACTCATGCGGAGAACCACAATTATCGCACTCGCTCTGCTAATCTCTTAATTGAACCAAATTTCAGACTATCTAAATCTAAAAAAAATTCAATACAGATTCACCTATACATTATCCTACCCTTGGACTTGAAGAATTTGGGAAATGATCGTTTTAAAAATAAGCTAAAGGAAATTTTAATTGAGAAGGCTTATTACTCCATTGAGGAGTTCGTTCAGGAAGCCCGTAACTTGACCATCTGACTCAAGACTCTATATTGCTCTTTTAATTTAATTTTTTTGTTAGTAACATTGCTTTTTGTTTTGTTTCTTGTGTTATTTTCTTATTCTCTATTTTTTAACTGTACTTACTGTTGTTCTGAATTTTTAATTTTGTTTTATTTTGTAAGACTTGCTACAAACTATATTACATTAGTAACGTAGTCAGAATAAATAAATAAATAAATAAATAGACGGCACGAGATATTATGCTAAAAGGACATTTTAAAAGAAAAGTTCGCAAAGATACCGGAAAAATGAAGTGCGTAGATAATTGTGACAAAGTTATTATTCGCAGGAAAATATACCAAATGTATCGAGAAAATGTTGTGCCCACGTTAGATTCTTTAAAACATGGTTAACAGCTAACAATACAACGATATCATGTAGCAGGACAAGTCTTCACCGCGCTTTGCAAGTCCGAAGAATTAAGAAAAATGAGAATTCTGTACCTTAGGAAAATAAAAAAGTTTAGATCCGAAAAACGTTCAATAGTTTATCTGGATGAAACGTGATTTGACACTCATGGGACTGTCAAAAAGGGATGGGTTGATTTAACTGAAAAATGCCAAAATAAAGACCCTTCAAATAAAGGAAAACGAATAACAATAATTCATGCAGGTTGGGAGAATGGATGGATCCCTAATTGTTTATTACTGTCGGCAAGAAATATAAAGGATTCAAGTCTGGACTATCATGAAGATACCAACGCCGCTCTTTTTGAAAGCTGGATTAAAGACAATTTGCTTTCAAATGTACCAGAATACAGTGTTATTGTGATGGACAATGCAAGCTACCACAGCCGGCAACTGGAAAAAGTACCGAATGCATCGAGCACAAAATCCGCAATAAAGGAGTTCATGTTAAAAAATGACTTGTACTTCGCAGAAACGTATAGTAAAAAACAGCTGTTAGAAGTGTTAAAGGCATTTAGTATTAAAAAAAAGTATGAAATTCCAGATGAAAGTTGAAAAAATTCGGTTAACCATGTCTTAAAAATTGAAGCGTCTTATATAACTACACAACAAAACGAAATACACCCTCTTATTATGAATGTGGATGATAGTGATAGCGAGACTGAATTAGGAATATATTAAAATGCGTGCGAAAAGTTGCCCTTTCGACAGTTTTATATGGGTACCTAATCTTACCAAGAAATTCTTTAAAAACGTAAGTTTGGCAATCGAACAGGTAACGGGGTTTCTTTGGGTGTTTGCAATATAATAAAACTATTATTGCAGTTATTAGGTCAAACGAAATATGTTCGGATGGACTTTACAATAATGCATTAGTCTTTTGAGATCACTCTGTAAGTTATAACAGTCATCTATAGTCTGCCTTTTGTTAAAAACTTTTATATCATCTGCATACAGAAGAAATCTACAATAGAAGCAAGAGGCAATATTGTGTATGCAAATTATAAAAAGTAATGGCCCCAAGTCAGACCCTTGAGGGACTCCAGATCTTTACTTTTTTGTAGGCAGCTTAGTTTTTATGAGACAGAGTGGCACTATAATTTGACATCTCTCCAGTCCCTGGCTTCTTTTCCCACTTAAGGAAAGCGCCTCTTTTCAATTACCGTCTGAGCTATGTTTACTACGTCCATTATCGGGTTTGTTGAATATTTAATATAATTTTAAAGACGTTTCTAACTTCCTCAATATCGACATTGCGGATAGTTTCTGACTGTTGTATTGTCCTGAAAATCTGCACCGTTCTGCATACAAATATATAACACTACACTCACTTAAATTGTTTAAAAAATATGTGACACGGATGTTGTTGAAGAAGGCTTACTATTGCCTGGGGGAATACTATTCTATTCAGAGGCGGATTATAGTACAAGCCGATCAAGCCTAGGCTTGTAGCGCCAAATCTGAAAGGGCGCCACATTTCCCAGTTCCCAGCGCCAAGACTCCAAGAGAGACTAAGAGACAGAGAGCACCAGCACCTTATAACCAAAAAAGATATGAAACTAAGCAATTTTAACCGTGGTTAGAAAAAGCCCGGCGTTTGATTAACCGGTTAATTTTTAGCTAGCACCACACACCATGTATATGTCGTTTTTTGATGTAGAACAGGAATTATACAACTTTTTCTCGGTAGCAACACAAAGATGGTCCTTGCTTCAGTCTAAGTTTTCCATTAAAAATTTATCAGTTACCCGCTGGAGTGCACGAGCAGTAAAGCATTATACACATCATACCATGAAATATCTGAGGTTTTGCTATCAATAGCTCAGGATGAACTTCAAAAATCTGCTACAAGATCGGAAGCAAAAAATTTAGCAGATAAATTAATGCAATTCGAAGGTGCAATAATGACTTGTTTTTGGCATAAAATATTGGAAAGATTTGATCAAACAAGCAAAGCTCTCCAAGCAGTTGACATCGATTTACAATCAGTGCTTCGGTTATATGACTCTTTACACCGGTACTGAAGCTGCTACTTTATGCCAAAATAATATTTTTCAATATGATATATCAAGGAAACGAAAAAGAAAGGTATCTTTTGCAAAAAATGAAACCGATTTTATAGACGGAAAAACAAAATTTCGAATAACTCTATTTCTCCCCTTAATAGATAAATTAATAAATGAGCTGTTAAAGAGGAAAGATGCATACCAAGTAGTAAATAAATAGTTTGGGTTTCTTACCAATCCAGCCACTTTGAGTGATGAGGATCTTAAGCAAGGCTGCTTGAGGTTGACCAATATGTATAAAAACGATCTCGATATTGACATCGAAAATGAGATTTTTCAAGTTAAACATATTCCAAATATTCCGCTGGAGCTAAGGAATTAACTGAAATCACTTAAGGAGGGAAATCTAGCTGGCATATTTCCAAACTTGGAAATATCATTAAGATTGTTTATATCTACAGCAGTAACTAATTGTTCAGGAGAGAGATCTTTTTGGACTCTTAAGAGGGTTAAAAATTACTTAAGGTCCAAGTTAGTCGATTCCAAACTAAGTGACTTAGCCTTAATGTCAAGCAGTGGCGTATTTAGAATTGTGACACCGGGGGGGGGGGGGGGTCCACTGATCTCCCTTAAAAAAATGCGCCGCAGGCAAAAATTTTTTAGGTGCCACGCCCTTTTTTGGACTGTCTAAACTTGCAAATTTCACGTTTTGATAGCCCGGCTCAAAAAAAACGTAGAAATAAAGCAATTTTTAAATATAAACGTCAATACATATTTGCATTTGAAATATTAGTTTTTTGAAGGTATGTATAACGGTGCCTATAGGTACTATAGACTGTGGAAATCCCCAAACATCTGAAAAATTTGAAATAATGTTGCATGTTATTTATTGCAAATAAATGAATGTGAATTTCAGTTTTCTTTACTACTGAGTCCACGGGGGGGGGGGGGTCCAGACCCCCCCCTAAATACGCCACTGATGTCAAGACTTACTTCAAAATCTAGACGCGACAGAGATAATTCAAGTTTTTGCAGCAAATAAATCAAGAAAAAAGATATTTTCTTAAGGCCCTTTTTTTGTTGTATTATATTTATATTACTTAAACTTTATTTTGTTATATTTATGTAATATCTAAACTCGATATATTTTGTTCATGTATACTTATTGTTAGTTTGTTTGTAAGTTTGCACTTTTGCTTTTTAATATGCGGGTCATTTGAACTATGAAAAAAATAACAGGGGGGGGGGGGGCGCAACAATATCCCAGGGCTTTGGGCGCTTCCAAGTGGTAATACGCCTCTGATTCTATTTATATACTATATACTATTTTCTTTAAGGGGAGAAAGTAAAAAAAAAATACTCCTATGTGTCACACGTCATCTTTATCTTTGTCTAATTTTAGTTCTTTGTATTTCTTTATACTTAGATACTTATACTGATTGTCAATAAGAACATCTTCTCTGATAATAAAGCATATTTTGAGTTGAGTTGAGTACCCTCGCATCTCTCTGTAGGTCCGTAGTCGGGTTGTCACTGACCTTTTTTGCTATTTAATATAGGGATTATGGAAAACATATTATGTACGTATAATCTAAAGGAAGTGAGTAGGGCGACAACTCTATGGGCGTCAAAATTCTGTTTATTGTGTATAATGCACTTTTCCCATCTAATAAAAACGAAATTAAAACGTGGGATTTAATACGTGACATTGTATAGAAAGTTCCTAGGTAATCATAGCAATTATTGAAGTTAAATTTCTTTTCATGACATTTAATAACAACCTCATTACTTATGCGCATTTTTTTAAAGCTGTTTACAAAGTGGAATTAAAAGAAGCGTGAAAAAACGAAGTGATTAGTAAACACGTAAAGAACTTTTAAGGAATACAATGTAAATGAATTTATTAATTATTATTAGGTTTGCAAATAAATATTTCTGCAACTCGACAAACTATGTAAAATGTGCAATTTTTATCGTGACACTTTATAATTGTACCCTCCCGTGGCATTTTATGTTGCTATCGAGACAAGCACGAAAAAGCAATTGAAATGAATAAAATTCATTAAAATTAACCAAAATCGAGGACTATGGTGGTAAGGAAAGGGCAGCAGACTAGCTTAGGAGGATTATGGTTGGCCGTAGCCACCACGTAGCTGTAAGAACTCTTGATGTCCTCCATGGGTCAATATTGGGCTAAGTGCAGATCGTCTCATGACAACTCGTAACCAAATAGTTGAAAAACGGTTTCGACAGTAAGAATTCATAATTATTGTGAATCAAGAAACAATGATGACCTAGCTGTAGACTTGAATGATGAAGTGTTGCAAAGGGCTAACATTTTAGGCAACGCAGTAGACGAAAAGCTAAACTGGAAAGTGTACTGCGTTTTTTTTCTTTCACTAAATTTCTTCGGTATATTTCGTAATCTCGCAGAGACATTGATCAAGAGACAACTACATACTACTTTTAATTTACCACGGGTTGGTCGGTTCAAAGACTGGATCAGAAGAAGATTCTAAAGATTGATGGACTTGCATTCCTGCAAGCTTTTGTTTAACGAGCAAGAAATTGTGCTGCTAACTATCATTGAGCGCAAAAGCATACTTCTTAAGTAAAAATAAATAAATGAAATTTTTAAATAGATATTGTAACACCATAGTAGGCCCTCACCCCGGCTGAACCGACCTGTCGTAGGCGTTAGCCTGTTCGTCGCGTTGACCGAGAGGTGCTGCCCCCATCCGCCGGGAATAAGAAAATAAGAAAAGATGGTTCCCGCATAACAAGTCGTTGTTATTCGTTTTAAAACTTAAACGTTCGATTTTTACTGTAATTTCCCAACAGTGCGAATAAATTTATATATAAGATGAAGTGTTGTTGTTTACCTCAGCCTTCCCTCTTATAAGTGGCGCTCCAACTCGGGCCTGTAGTGTAAAATTAACAGTTTTGTCGGTAACAATAACGCCGGTTTTCCGCGGAAAGAACCAGACCTTTCGTTTTTTCGTAGAAAAATCAGAAAAAAGGTGTTGTGTACGGTAAAATAACTACAGACTGAACATTTTTAAGAATCCTGCGTGGAAACTTATAAAAATTCAGACTGCAAGTGCCGTGTTTGTACTTTTGGTTGATCAGACTTTTACAAGTTTGAACTTAGTGAACATTGGAGAACATTATATCAACATTTTGATAAAAATTCTGCAAATTTACTATATCCATGGAACTTTTGTGTTGTGTTTTGACGTACCTAGGTGTGGTGTAGCTGCATATCTACTAGATGCGATTTAGTTAAGTTGTAAAAATATATAAAAAAAAAAACAAACAAAACGGAATAACGTGGAGCTGACTAAGTAAGTTTTTGCACATGTTTTTTTAATTTGTCAAACTGCAACCGCCACAAGGAAATAAGTATTGGCTTAGAAGCCGTGAAAACAATTCATCTGATTCTGGTAGTCCTAATCAACAGGCTAACATGGCTGTTACATTGTCAACCGAACAATTTAATGAACTTTTGTCGAAAATTGGTAATATTTCGGTGTCACAGCCACAAATACAGTGCGGTAACTTTTCTGCCTGCTCTTCTCGTTTTAAGGGTGGCAAAGATTCAAACGTAAATGCTTTTATAGACGCAGTAGAGACATTTAAAGACTGTTCTAAGGTATCGGATGATAATGCTTTACGTGGGTTGTCAATGTTGCTTGATGACTTTGCTGCTACATGGTGGCACGGTGTAAAAGACTCTGTAACTGTGTGGAAAGATGCGGTTGACCTAATGCGCTCGACTTTTGGCCCAAAGAAACCTGCTTATGTTGTGTATCGTGAATTGTTTGCAAATGAACAAGACTTTAAAACTCCTTCTGACGTTTTTATATGTCAAGCACGGTCTATTTTGGCACAGTTGCCTTCAGGTACCCTCACTGAAAACATTCAGCTCGATATGATATATGGACTGCTTCACAGGCGTATTCGAGAGAAAATATTTCGCGACAAAGTTACTTCTTTGAACGAGCTACTCAAAGAATGTCGGATAATCGAAGAGACTTTTGTAGACCGATTTGATAGTAAGCTTCCTATTGAAAAAAACAAACGGGTAAAATGTCAATTTTGCAAGTATCCTGGACACTCCGAGGATCAGTGTAGGAAAAAACAAACTGCTGCCGCGGTAGCTGAAGAGTCTTCATCAAAAACTCCTGCAGGTCAAGTGCCCAATACTTCAGCGCACACAGCCTCTCGTAATGTCGGACAAGTTACATGTTTTGGTTGTAATAGGCCTGGTTACATAAAATCTAATTGTCCTACGTGCAAAAATGCAGCAGCTTCAGTAGATTTTTGTTCTTTGGATGACTGTCAGCCACACATATCTCCACAAAAGCGCCCAATTTTACACATTAAGATCTCAAATTTGAATGGTTCTGGTATAATCGACACTGCTGCTAAACAAAGTGTTGCTAGCAGATCATTATATGAAGCATTGATTAAAAGGGGTATAAAGTTTAAGTTGTGTATGACTCGTATTAAACTAGCAGATGGAAGTGTCCGAGAGCTAGACGTGAATGTAGCTCAGGTGGATATTTTACTTCAAAACCGTTGTATACCTACAACATTTTTGGCTTTACCAGACGCGGATACAACCTTGTTAGGCATAGACTTTTTACGGAGTGCTAACCTATCCCTGGATATTGGACAGAAATGTTGGAATTTTGCCGATACACCGGATGTCAAATATCCTCTATCTTTTGAAGAACAACCTACGTTTTATAATGTTGATGTACTTGCGATGGACGAAACATCGTTTTTGCGATCCGATGAAGGTACCATGCTGTCAGATAAAGAAAATAAATTGTTATCAACATTGATTGCCAGTAATCAGGATATCTTTACTCTAGGGGGAGAGCCAACACCCTATGCAGAGCATTGTATTGACACAGGCAATCATGCACCCATTGCGGTACCGCCGTACCGTATGACGCCAGCGAATAGAGAAAAGCTGCGCCAAGAACTTGATAGGCTGCTTAAGGAAGGGGTCATTGAAGAGTGCGAGTCTGCTTGGTCCGCTCCAGTAGTTCTTGTACCCAAAAAAGATGGGGAAACACGCCTTTGTGGGGATTTTCGTGCCCTGAATGCCATTACTACACCCATATCTTATGCGCTGCCACGTATTGATGATCTTCTTCACGCGACAAAGAAAACATACTACATGTCAATCCTCGACCTTCGTGCTGGCTATCATCAAGTTAAAGTACGTGAAGAAAACCGTGATAAAACTTGTTTTGTTACACCTATTGGGACATATAGATACTTGGTTATGCCGTTCGGTTTACGTAACGCGCCGGCCACCTTTCAAAAATTGATAGATCGGTTTCGGAATGGACTTCCTGACGTTTTATTGTTAACATATCTTGACGATATATTTATTTTGTCAGAAACATTCGAGCAACATTTAAAAGACTTACAGTGCGTGTTTGATCGCCTTCGACTTTTTAAATTACGCGCAAAACGGGAAAAGTGTACGTTTGCCAGTCCACAGGTGAAGTACCTGGGCCATTATATTACCTCTTCTGGTATACAAGTCGATCCTGAGAAAACCACTGCAATAAATAAAATGCTCCCACCCCAGAATATTAAACAAGTTCAATCGTTTTTACAGAGCTGTTCTTGGTACAGAAGATTCATCGATAAATTTGCTGAAATGTCTAGACCATTGAGTAATCTTTTAAAGAAAAATGCAATATGGACTTGGGAAACGGAGCATCAACATTCATTCGAAGCACTAAAGAAAGCCTTAACTAGTGCGCCTATCCTTCAACAAAATGATGGAAGCAAACCATACATATTACGAACGGACGCCTCATCCTATGCCTTGGGAGCCGTTTTACTACAAGGCGAAGGTGCAGAAGAACATCCCATCGAATATGCCAGCAGATTGCTGACTCCAGCCGAAAGAAACTACACCACCACGGAGCGTGAAGCATTAGCAGTTGTCTGGAGTTTGACAAAGTTTCGTGGCTATTTAGATACTTCTTCAGTTATCGTAGTTACGGATCACCAGCCGTTAAAGTGGTTGCTTACACTAAAAACACCAACAGGACGTTTGGCTCATTGGGCACTACTAATTCAGAGCTACAATCTACAAATTAAATACGTTCCTGGAAAGCAAAATGTTCTAGCTGACATGCTTTCCCGTCCCAATTGTGAGCATAGCGGATCCAGTACTTGTGATGTATGTTATGTTACAATAGATATTCCAAAACGCAGTTCTAGTGAGACCAGATTGGAACAGCAAAAGGATCCAGAATTAAAAAAAATAATGGATAGTTTCGAATGTGTGGAAAGTGACGATTATGCACGCTGGACCTCCAGAGGCTATATCATGAGCAGTGGAGTTCTTTACAAATATGCCGATGGTGAAACAGAAGACGCCCAATTGATAGTGCCGTCCCATGAAAGGTTACGGGTCCTGCAAGAACATCACGACTCTCCCACAGCTGCCCATTATGGTGCTGAGCGCACATATCAACGTGTATCCAGAATATACTACTTTACAGGAATGCGGCAGTTTATACAAGAGTATGTAAAAAACTGTCCTGAATGTCAACGGTACAAAGCCTCTAACCAGAAACCTGCAGGTCTAATCCAAACTCCAGCCTATAATAAACGATTTGAAGTTCTGTCAGTAGACCTTTTTGGCCCACTTCCTGAAAACATACATGGACAGCAGTGGATTTTTATTGTAGAAGATACTGCTACGAAATGGGTAGAGTTGTTTCCGCTAGTAAAAGCTACAGCCGAAGAATGTGCCAAAACCCTAATTAATGAAGTTTTTTTGAGATACGGACTACCCAGAAGACTGATTTCTGATAATGGAGTACAGTTTGTATCACACGTCATGCAGCAGGTTTGCGATTACTTAAAAATCACACAGAACTTAACACCACTATTTCATCCAGAAGCTAACATGGTTGAAAGAAAAAACCGTGATCTCAAGCCTAGATTAGCCATACTTGTTGGAAACGATCACCCGTCCTGGGCAGAAAAACTTCCGAGCATCCGATTTGCTATGAACAGCGCTAAGTGTCAAACAACTGGACATAGTGCATCATTCCTAAATTTTGCAAGGGAAATGAGAAGTCCAGGTGAAGTGGCTAGTGATCCAAGATCCATTTCTGAAACTGATAACTTCGTTCCAGAAGTTATTCCCTATTTGCTTCGTATTGGCTCGACGCTGACTGAAGCTAGAAGCATTAATGAAAAGTGCCAAGACCGCCAAAAGAAGTACGCTGATATGAGAAGAAAAGCTTCACCCGATTTTGAAGTAGGTGACAAAGTTCTCGTGACCCTCCATACCAAAAGTAGTCAAGAAAAGCAGACTACAGCAAAATTTGACCCTAAGAGAGATGGGCCATACCTTATTATCCAAAAGGTATCCCCTACTTCTTACCAGATTGCTAACGTCAATAGACCAGAACAACCGCTGGGTACTTATCATCGTAGTGCCCTTATCAAGTACTAAGGAGAAGAAGATGCCTTCCCTGTTGCCCCTATTCGTAAAAGAGGTAGACCTAAGAAGACCGATAATGTTGTCCCTGGTTCCTCGACGCTTTCCCGTCCTCGTAACCAGAGGGGGAGAATGTAACACCATAGTAGGCCCTCACCCCGGCTGAACCGACCTGTCGTAGGCGTTAGCCTGTTCGTCGCGTTGACCGAGAGGTGCTGCCCCCATCCGCCGGGAATAAGAAAATAAGAAAAGATGGTTCCCGCATAACAAGTCGTTGTTATTCGTTTTAAAACTTAAACGTTCGATTTTTACTGTAATTTCCCAACAGTGCGAATAAATTTATATATAAGATGAAGTGTTGTTGTTTACCTCAGCCTTCCCTCTTATAATATCTATTAATATAGATAATTTATTAATATAAATTATAAAACATGTCAAATTTCGTTTCTAAATATGGACAGATTAAAGCCATATAATTTAAAATAACAAGTCAATTGCCAATAAAATTGATTGTCAAATTTCGTTCCTAAATATAGAGGGATTAAAGCAATATAGTTTAAAATAACAAGTCAATTGCCAATAAAATTGATTAAATGTTCAAACACCACAATTAGAAAATTCATCGATGGAGTAAAACGCCTCATAAAGAAGGGTTTCCAGGGTGAATACGGCAGAAACCTAACTTTATATGGTCAATCTGAGTACCAAGAAACCTCACACTGGTCACGATTGTCAAGTACAGGTTAGTTCAGCGAAAATCGTTTCATGGATTTTATCCTTGTTGTTCATGTTTATCATTCCTCGACCCTCGATCGCACCACATGTAACTCCTCCACCAAGTCCAGTGAGTCCCCGCTACAGATACAGAGCAAAGATGTGTCGTCCGCAATGAGAGTAAAGGCTGCAGTTGGATTGCTGATCAGAAGATTATCGATGTACATAATAAATAGCAACGGCCCCAATACTGACCCCTGTGGGACTCCAGTGGCAATGAACACCCTCCGCGGACGTCACAGCGCCAACCCGAACAACCTGGGTTCTATTTTCTAAATAAGACTGCAATGAAGTAGTTTAATGCTATCAGGATGAAAATTGTAAAATTTTAGTTTTTGGAGGAAAATGATGCAATCAAAAGCTTTACTAAGGTCACAAAAGGTTGCCGCATTAAACTACTAATTCTCGAATGACTCCATTATGCTAGACACCAATCTGAGTATACCCTGGAATGCACCTCTACCCAGTCTGAGTTGGTGTGAAAAGATTATCCGTTTCAAAAAAGTTTCTATTCTAGTTCTTCAATCTTTTTAAAAAGATAGGGGATAAGAAGATAAGTCTGTAGTTTGATGGTGAGGTAGCATCTCCAGCCTTATAGATTGGCGCAACCCTGCCTTTTTCATTTTGATTGATTAGTTTTGCTAAAGGGACATATTAAGTGATATTTTTAATAGTTTTAATAATTTTTACATTAAATCCATACAAGTCAGATCCATTCTTATTGACAACGTTATCAATGACATCTCGCACCTCTATTATGTAAGTTAAATCAGTAAAAGTTAATGTAAATTGATCCCCCTCAGATTGTGAAATGAGGTTATATTATAATCGCCAATATTGATCATTTTCTTATGACGTCACAGGGTTGGCGGCCATTTTGCTTAGAGGACAAAGAAAGTAAATAAACATAAGCGTTTGGGTTATAAATTCAAGTTTTCTTTACAGTTTGCCTTGAAATTTGAGATCTCTGTTCGTTGTGCTAATAATTAAAGTGCCCTAAATAAAAATGCCGTCCTTTGGTTAAGTGGTAAAATTGTGATACGAGAGGAAATATGGACAATGTACGTTCGAATTCGGTTGCTTGATATAGAGGCCATTAGACCTTTAAAAAACAGAAGTTAACCTAGAAAGTTTTAGAACTAAAACTAACAGCAAAACAACAAAATACTGGTATATGAGATGATAGAATAGTTGATGCCAGGAAAATAAGGGGATTGAAGATATGGGCAAAATGTAATCCCGCTTGCACCAACTTCGAGTATGAAACAAAAATAAAGTCGGAATGTTGTTTTATACAGAGAACAACAAATTACTTCACTTCAATTTCTTTAGTCAAGGAACTAAAACTACGGGGCATAAAAGCAACAGGAACAATGAGGGAAAATCGTATCCCTTACTCCCCATTATCTACTGCTGCAGTAATAAAAATTTTGAAAATATTACAGCTGACAAAGATATCGGTATTTGTAAATGGAACGACAACAATGCTGTAACCGTGGCATCAAATGCATTGTCAGTGTTACCACTCAATAAAGTACAACGATTCTCACAATCGGAAAAAAAAAATACATTTACATCAATCAACCAAAATTAATAAAATTTTATGAGAACATGGGAGGGGTTGATAATGCAGATCAAAACATCAGTGAGTATAGGGTGGCAATAAAAGGGGAAAAGTGGTATTTTCCATTAGTTGCTCACTGTGTGGATATGGCAGTTCAAAATGCTTGGCGTCTTCATAAATTCAATGATGGCAAATTGGATCAGCTAGAATTCAGAAGGCCCATAGCCACAAACCTTTTGGAAACACATAAAAAAGCAACAAAAACAGGTCCTTCCAAACCTCCAAAAAATGTGCACGAGTTTTCACGATTTGATAGAATTGATCACCTTGTTTTATATATTACAAATCAATGGCGCTGCTTTGTGTGTAGAGATGTAAAATTCTCGGTAATAATCTTTTGGAGAATATTCTCAAGTTAGAGAATTTTCTGGGAATGGTAAGAAAATCGCAAGAAATGGCAATAATAAGAAATAAAGTTTTTACATTACACTACAGTACATTTTTTGTATTGAAATATTTCCAAACATTACTTTTTGGTTGTGTGATACCCTTTAATTTATTTTGCTCCATGTTTTTATACTTATAGACGGTCTAAACTGAGCCGAACGGAACGCCAAAATAAAACAAGTCTCACCACATCATTTACAATTCTCACAGCTGTATACGAGTATACGATCGCGCTTCTATTTCTAGTTATAGAAAAGGTTTGAAAAACTCAAAATTTTAAAAATCATTGCAAAATTTTTCAGAGTAGATTATGTAGAAAAACTTCTCTAGATAATATTCTCGGGAGAATTTTCTTACAGAGAATATTCTCGAGAATATTCTCGTTCTCGACAATATTCTCTCGAGAATATTCTCCTCTCACATCTCTATTTGTGTGTCACAAAAAGTCTAATTTTGTACGTAAAAAATGCGATGTTGGTCTACACCCAAAAGAATATTTTATTAATTACCACACTTGCTAGTTTATAAATTTTATCAGTTAATTTTTCAATAAAAAATGTATCGGACTATCGCTTGTATTTTTTTTAAAATAGGTTTAAAATAGTAGTATACAGGGTCGTTGGTATGTATGGAAACGGTCGATTATTTCTTAAAGTATAACAGTTAGCAAAAAATATGTTAGTTAAAAGTTTTAGGGTCTTTTATGTTGTATTAGAACTTTAAAAAAATAAGTATACAGGATGAGTCAGAAAACCGTAGGGAAGCAAAGTTACCTTTTTTTAAATGGAACACCCTATATCTTCGAATATTTTTGGATTTAAAATAAAATAGCAATTATTTTTTAATAAGTGCATTATAAGTCTAAACCTAATAGTTTCCGAGATATCGACTTTTGAAAAATGACATTTTTCAAATTTGACAGCTTCTAGCTTTCTAACGGTACGCTTTAGAGTAAAACGGCTTACATGCCCCTATCTTACTTTTTTATGATCTTTCCAAAAACATCAACTTCCGGTTAAACCGGAAGTACTGTATTTCCGGCGTTTGAGTTACATCCGGTTTAACCGGAAGTTGATGTTTTTGGGAAGATAACAAAAAAGTAAGATAGGGACATGTAAGCCGTTTTATTCTAAAAGGTACCGTTAGAAAGCTAGAAGCTGTCAAAGTTAAAAAAAATCATATTTTAAAAGTCGATATTTCGGAAACTATTAAGTTTAGACTTATAATGCACGTATTGAAAAATAATTGTTATTTTATGTAAAATTCAAAAATATTCGAAGATATAGGGTGTTCCATTTAAAAAAAAGTTACTTTGTTTCTCTACGGCTTTCTGACTCAACCTGTATACTTATCCTTTTTTAATTCTAATACACCTTAAAAAACCCTAAAACTTTTATTTAAAATATTTTTTGCTGACTATTTTACTTTAAGAAATAATCGACCGTTTCCATACATACCAACGACCCTGTATAACCCTACCGTCCTTTTAAAAGGACCCAATTGGAATGCTTTAAGATTTTTTTAAATATTTTTTCCATCTTTAAAACGGTTCATTTAAATAAATTTTAAGAAAGAAATTTAACATTTTGAAAAAAAAAATACTTTTAGGGTTATATGGGATAATTAGGCCAGCTCTTATGACTTATTAGTGACAAAATTGAATTGTCACAATCGTACCTAACATCGGCACTTAAGAGCCCTAAAATATTGACTTCTTTCCATGTTTTAAAATTTTAAATTTAGAATATGAAGTTCAAATAAGTTAGTATTACGATAGGAATACAGTTGGAACACGAAAAAGTATTTAAGTCCAGGTAGCACAGGTATAGACAGTTTCTAATAAGTCATTAGAATAAACGGTCATGAACCTTTGTTTGTCCTCCAGGCAAAATGGCCGAACTGTCAAAACCACGTGTTTGAAAATGGTCAATTCTTTAGCAGGTTATGAGCGATGTTTGCAAAATAGTTGTTAAATTCTTGGTGTCATGTTAAAGTATGTATGTATCAGAATATCAGAAAAAGAAGGATACAACTCACTCAAATATCAGCAATCTAGTATTTATTGAGAACGACTAACACTTACCCGTCAAGTATCACCCCACAAAACAACATCTGCATGGTATTTGACGCTTGACATGATACTAACATAATCACAATGCTGTCGTAGCGATCTGATATATAAATAGTTGTTAATTATAATGGTAGCGACAAGGTTAGTGAAAATGACAGGGGAAATGAGATAATTATATCATGAAATGAACTATATTTTTTATTGTTGTCTAAATTAGACGTAAAATTAAAAACAGTGGGTAATTTGTATGTCTAACGGCATGACGATTAAAACTAATGTCGATTGCAAGAACAATGTTAAATACATCTCATGCATCTAAAATTGAATAGTAGTTTTATTGGTGATGATGGTAGTAGTACCGAAATATGTAGTTTGACACCACACAATGGTATATGTCCATCTTTGAAAGGGGACATTTTTATGGAGGGGTTCGCTACTTTAATAAACTGCCTAATGAACTTAAAACTGAACAAAGTGTAAAGGTGTACAAAAGAAAATTATAGAAACTTTTAGTGCAACTGGAACCATACAGCCTAAGGGACTACATGGGGAGTTAATGCTCCCATTCTTGTGACGTCATTTCTTTTTATGTTGATAAAATCTATGTAATTAGAAATAAAGAAGTTTATTATTATAATTATTATTGCCATGTACGGAAAAAGTCAATGTTAGAAAATATTTGCTAAAAGATCCACTTTTATTTCTTGATATTGCGCTTCATAATGAGCGAGTCTTAAGTCTCTACCTTCCGATGTCGATGAGGTAGCAAAAGCTGTTTCTACTAGCAATTAGCAAAATGTAAATGATATTTTCTTGGTAAATATGAATCTGTCAAATATAACAGTAAGAACAAAATATCAACAAACATTTTTGGGGCAAACAAACAAATGTGCCAATATGTCGTTCGATGAATTGAATGAATTGATGAGTTGATTATAATTCCAACCAAAATTTCAAGTCCCTAACCATCATGGAACAATAATTCTCCCTAAAAACATCGCATTATAACTTTACAACGAAATCTTAGAACTAAAAAAAATCTTCGCGACGATCAAGCTAACCTGCCGATACTTAAGTGGTTGCTGCAGCACCCTTGATTATATATATCTAGCTTGTGTCTGTGCGTTTTAAGAAGTCCGATATCGGATTAAATCACCAAGGGATGTTATCGCTTTTAAAACAGTAAGTCGGTTAAGTTACAATATCTTCGCACCTTCGCTATACTTGATCACACCGAACATCCCACTGGTTTACTGTATTCTATTACTGGGCGAAATCAGAGGTTTCAAAACAAAATTATCTTAGAATTACGCGTTGAGCATAAATAATGTCCAATGTTGTTTCGAAAAGATGGCAATTTTTAAGGGATTATTTAAACAACAAAAAATCGGAATTGTCAAGACAAGTTGTTTTTCTTGACGAAACATGGGTATTTGCAAACGGAACTTCAACAAAAACGTCTTGGCAGGATGACTCGAAGCATTGTTATTCAAGTACCCGTGCAAGTAATGGAAAAGGTATATTATATTACATGCTGGTAATGAAGAAGGTTTTGTTTTAAATGCCAGTTTGATAATTTCATCAACAAAAAAAACTGATGATTATCACGGCAATATGGATGCTAAAAATTTTGAGCATTGGTTCGAGGAAAAACTTTTAAAAAGTTTAGAAAAACCTTCCTTAATTGTTTTAGACAATGCCTCTTACCATACGAGACTCGAAGAGAAATTCCCTACAAGCAGCTGGAAAAAGGAAGAAATAAAAGAGTGGTTGTCAAAGAAAAACATAAACCATGAAAATTTATATTTAAAAAGTGAACTTTTAAGCAAGTGTAAAGAGCAGTCATTTAAAAAAAAGTATGTTGTTGACGAATTAGCCCTCAAATATGGACATCAAGTTTTGAGATTGCCGCCCTACCATTGTCATTACAACGCAATTGAATTGGTATGGGGTATTAGCAAGAACTATTATGACAAACATGCCTGTAAAAATATCGGTAAGCCTAGCGTTATAAAGTTATGGGAGGAGGCGCTTAGCCAAGCGGGCAAAGAAAAATGGCGGAAATGCATTGAACACACAGAAAAAATTATTTTTGAATCTTATGAGACAGAACAGGTTATAGACGAAGTAAGACCGTTAATTATTACGAATGATGATGATGATGACGATGATGTTGATTCTGATGAGTCTGAAAGCATGGGTGAAATTTCAAATGCAGAGGAAGACTACTTTTAGTAGTACCTATCTACAAGTAGGTACGTTCTGTCGCAAGACTACAAAATCGGTTCTTTTTAGAACCAAAACTTTATAAAAAAGAATTCGTAAAACTAATTTGTCTGAATACTACAAAAGCTAAAAAATTATTTATTTTCTTTACCTAAACTAATTTTTTATTTACTTTAAATTATTTTATTTAGAAAATGTAATTCATCAACATCCAAAATTACCTTCAATATAATTTATTGTTTGAGAGCCACCGACACAATGCTCAAGAGGTTTTATGGCTTAGCGGACTTCTTAAAACGCACAGACTTTATCAATGTGTGTTTATGTATGACTAAACTTATTTTAGCACTGCACGCTACTAATATCGTGCAGAAATATTGATGTACAAAGATTACAAGGGTTACAAAACAAAGCTATGAGAAGTATTCTGTCTTGTACTCGATACACCCCGGTTAGACTAATGCTTAAGTCACTTGGATGGCTGTCGGTTTCGGAGAGCATTGAAGCGTCAAATCTTTTATTTATCTTCAAGATACAGCATGAATTATTGCCCTCATATCTAAAAGAGTACTTAATTCCTAGGTCCCTTCGACACTCGCATGACATCAGATCTAAAGGCAATTTTGATATTCGGTTTGCTAGAACAACACACATGCAAAAAAGCCTCTTTAGTGATGGCTTAAGACTTTTCAATGCTCTGCCGGCGGACATCAAAACTCGCCCAATGTGAGAACGTTTATGCGTGGTGTAAAGAACCATTTTATGTTAGCAACCCGTTGAACTTTCCTTCTTTTTGAATATTCTTCTTTTGAATCTTTTTAAATATGTATTCTTCTTTTAAATTTTTAAATTTAGTTTTAGGCTAAGAGCATTATATTAAAATGTCATAAATTATATTATATCTTTCTACATTATATACGATTATTGTATTAATAAAAAATTGTATTTGTTTACAATAGCATTAATGCTAAAATAAAAACATTTTCATTTCATTTCATTTCATTTCATTTCACTAGTGTTAAAATTAACTCATTTTAGCACTAGTGCTAAGATGTAAAGCCTGTCCACAGATATAAGAAAGTTACACTTTGCCTTTGAATGGGATTATCCAAGGGTGGCCATAAACAAACAATGAATAAATGAATAAATGCAGGTAAATTATGGTTCGTACTTAAAAATGTCTTAAAGTAAACTGCAAAACCGGAAGACGTAATTTCATTATTAAAGTAATAGTTTGGTGATTTTAAACCGATTTTTACCTGATTCAAAAGGAGAGGGTTAATCCCATAAAACAAATTATGTTCTAAAGACTGTATATATAGCCACTCTAGTTAGTTTTAAGCTTAGTAATTATTCTTACTTCGTGTGTAATACAGCGCTTGTTTAATCTGTGAAAACTAAGGAAGTTATAAACAATGTTTATTCAACTCTCATTGAACGTGCGGTCAGCAAGCAAGCAGCGTTAGAAGAAACGGCCACATTAACAAACTCCAACATCAACTGTATGGAAAATTGTGAATAATCTTATTTTAGCGAGGAAAAAAAGAACCGATACTGGCATTTTCTCGAAGGTAGATGGAAGTGATCAAGATATAATACGGCGTAAAATTTACAAGTTATACGAGAAACAAAGCGTGCCTACATTAGATAATTTAATTAAGAGGTTTGAAAAAGATGAAACCGGCGTTAAATGAGGCAGAACAACGTTGGAAGGACAACAAAAATGGAAGTGTATCCAACACATGGGTTTTAGATTTAAAAAAAATTAACAAAAGACAAGTTTTAATGGAATCCAATAAAATTCGGGAATAACGATCCGAATATCTACAAAAAATTAGGATTTACAGAGATCAGCAAAGGCCGATTATTTACTTGGATGAAACCTGGTTCGACACATGTGATACCCAGGAAAAGGGTTGAGTTGACTCAAGCGGCAAGTGTAAAACAAGCGCGCCATTAAGAAAAGGTAAACGAATTACGATTTTGCATGCTGGATCTAAAGACGGATGGATTCCAAATGGACTTTCTCTGTCTGCAAAAAACATTAACGATTCTTCTCTGGATTACCATGAGAACACTACTGTTGATTCATTTGAAGATTGGTTTAAAAACAAGCTAATTCCAAATATACCTCCGAATAGCGTAATTGTAATAGACAATGCAAGTTACCATAGTAGGCAGTTGACCAAGACTCCCTCCTCAAATGACACAAAAGCAACAGTCCAAAACTACATGCATGATAATGACATTTATTTATTTTCAGGAAGATTACACCAAAAGGCAATTAACTGAGGTTTTACAAAGTTTTAAAACTACAAAATGATAATGATAACCATGATTAAATTCTAAGCAAAATACGGACCTGTTCGGCCATATTTCAATTTTACAGCTGGCCTGGGTCTTTCCTAATAGGGATCAGTTAGTCACTTTCTTATATCTCTGAACATTACCACTTTATACAATGAAAATCAGTGTGGAAGAGATGAGATTTCGTAACTGAATTACAAAAACCTATTTTTCTATTTTGGCTTTTACTATTTTATGGCATCTAATCAATACGATGACAAAATATTTATTGTTTGTTTATGAGTACATATACTAATCATATTTTGACGATGATTTATCACTTTATTGCCCCCTAATCTTAATTAGTGCCATACATATTTCCGGCCCCATCCTTAAAAACAATAACTGTAGATCATATATATATAATCTTTAAAGTGAAATTAGAAGACCTATTTTTGCAGGAAAAATTATTTTTCCACTATCAAATTAACTGATGGCGCCTTCTCGATTAGATAGACGGCAATATTTTGGCAAGCGTTTAAAGTTGTTCACCTTTTTTTCCCGCTAAATGTGGGTTAATGCCTGCATAGTAGTGTGCCAAAAGAATAATACTTTGGAGTCATTTTTATATCAAGAGAAGTCTAGTCTCGGTACAAATTAAAGTTGCAAGCACAAAAATACTTTTGAATTGAAAATGGGCATAAAATTTTCATAATCGGAAAAGAGCAAATGTTATTTTTTAACTTAAAAAACGAAATTTATACAACTCAGCCAATAAAATATACAGTTTAGAGTACGACACACGATAAATGGTCATGACTAACGCCTTTATACTTTAAACCTGCTTGTGCTTCTATTTTGGCAAATAGATCATTCCGATCCAGGGTGGTAGTAGAAAGATTGAAGAAATGCTTGTATATGTACCGGGTGTCCAAATAAGAAAGGACGCCGGCTATATCTCAGGAACTATTAGTCCCAGAGCTTTCAGGTAAAATATTTTTGTACAAAATAGGCCATAAAAAATTGCTGGAAACAATTTTTAAGTTTGGTAGTCGTCCGCTAGGGGGAGCAACGAACACTCGAAAACATAATTCTGTGCTTATCTCCAAAAAGACATACTAAAGGTATCATAAAAACACAATATTTGAAATCTTGATGAGATTATGAAAAAATTTAGTTTGGGACTTTTTGCCATTACTCTTCAAATAAGGGGTGGGGGAAGGTTCAAACATGCTATTAACAAATGTCATACAACTTTTTTGTTTTTTAACCGATTTTAATGATTTTGGCATCATTTAAAATAGCTTTTCCTGTTTAATAAAATTCATAGTAAAAATAAAAAAATTAAATGATTTTGTCGCCGCTAGGGGGCGCTATTTCAAGAAGTCGACAATTTTCCCATTTTCCTAGGAAATTTTAAATGTAATGAGCTATTTTCTTACATTTAGATGGAAAGAGGATAAAAAAATAAGGAATTTAGTGAAAATCACAAGTCGATATCTTAATCCTACCCCAAGATATACAAGAATATTTTGGGAAAAAACTTTTTGCCTTGCTTTTTGGGCAAGTAGGCCTGAAATTGCAAAAATTAAACAAAACATCTGTAGTTGTCACTAAGGCTTATTTATCAGACGCTATTCTTTGTCGTTGTTGTGGTATTGCAATTAAGCTTAAAACAATGAGAATTCCCAATGAAATAATATTTAATATGCAACCCGTTTATTTTGAATGCTACCAGAACTCAACAATAACATCAAGAATATACGCGATGAGGTATCCTGGACAGAGACGATATAATAACAGAACCTTTACAAGATTGGCCAGACGGCTACGAGAAAATAGCAATGTTAATTTACCTTTCAACCGAAGACGAGGAAATGGACGCACTGAAGAAAACATAGTGAATGTTGTACACAAATCTTGTGTGTTTAATTTTGTTTTTATGTTAAATTTGGTCGTCATTTTCTCGTAGCCGTTTGGCCAATCTTGTAAAGGTTCTGTTATTATATCGTCTCTGTCCAGGATACCTCATCGCGTATATTCTTGATGCTATTGTTGAGTTTTGGAAGCATTCAAAATAAACGGCTAGCATATTAAATATTATTTCATTGGGAATTATCATTGATTTAAGCTTAATTGCAATAATACAACAACGACAAAGAATAGCGTCGGATAAATAAGCCTTAGTGACAACTACTGATGTTTTGTTTAATTTTTGCATTTCCAGGCCTACTTACCCAAAACGCAAGGCAAAAAGTTTTTTCCCAAAATATTCTTGTATATCTTGTATATCTTGGGATAGGATGAAGATATCGACTTACGGTTTTTACTAAATTCCTTATTTTTTTATCCTCTTTCCATCTAAATGTAAAAAAATACCTAATTACATTTGAAACTTCCTAGGAAAATGGGAAAATTGTCGACTTCTTGAAATAGCGCCCCCTAGCGGCGACAAAATTATTTAATTTTGTTATTTTTACCATGAATTTTATTTAACAGGAAAAGCTCTATTAAATGATGCCAAAATCATTGAAATCGGTTAAAAAAACAAAAAAGTTGTATGACATTTGTTAATAGCATGTTTGAACCTTCCCCCACACCTTATTTGAAGAGTAATGGCAAAAAGTCCCAAACTAAGTTTTTTCATAATCTCATCAAGATTTCAAATATTGTGTTTTAAAGCGTTTTTATTTATTATTCATTTTTAAGTTTTTAAGGAGATAAGCACAGAATTATGTTTTCGAGTGTTCGTTGCGCCCCCTAGCGGACGACTACCAAACTTAAAAATATTTCCAGCAATTTTTTATGGCCTATTTTGTACAAAAAATTTTTACCTGAAAGCTCTCGGACCAATAGTTCTTGAGATATAGCCGGCGTCCTTTCCTATTTGGACACCCGGTACAAAAATTGATTGTGTACATACTGCTGACCTTGACGTAAATTATTAATATGCGTAAAAATAATAAGCCGTAATAAATAATTTTTATTATACAGGGTGTCATACGTAGAAGTTCCAGCCCCCTTTATTCTCTTTAGTTTTTGAGATATCGGAATAATTTATTTTTGTTTGAAAACGAATGGCAAAGGTTTTTTTGACATCTGTGTAATTAGCGGGTTGAAAATGCGGAACTTCTATGTGAAACACCCTGTATAAAACCGTATAAGTAAAATGAGTAATCTCTATAGTTTGAATCTGTACCCGAGAAAAGCAAACAACGAGAAGCGACAAAATCCCGAGTTTAGCATTGATTAAATGGGGACCAAATTATATGTCCTTCACCTTGAAATTTTGACAGTTGGCCGGGTTATTACACTAAAGAAAGCACTAAAGCGATGAAGTAAATGCTTTACACTGATATTAAAATTGTGGGTACCTAGTAAGAAGTACCTTTTTCATGAATATCTTCTGTGTGTGTGTGTGTATGTACGTTTTTGGCACTGGTTTAAACCAAATGGCCAGCTTTGTTTCATGTATTGGCTTTCCAGCAAACTTCGTAAAATCATAAAAAAATTAAAAAAAAAATATTTTTGAAATGTTTTATTGATTGTGCGTTACTTAGTGATAGTATATTTTAGAAAGGAAATGAAATTGTATATTACATACCAAGAGTGGTAAGAAGCCTATTACACACGATTTCGAAAATTACGGTACGAGCGTTAGCGAAAATTGCCCCTGTTAATACAGACATTATAATATTACGTAACTGCTCTTACGCACAGCCTGGCTTCTCACAATATAGTGTATAATTAGAGTTTTATGGATAAAGTAGACAGTGCGTAAGTAGATTCTTACTAATATAGAAGTAAAAAAACAGTATTTTCTTATGTATCCCTTTATTTCTTTTTAAATATTAAACAGCAGTTTTGTTACCTTTCCTTACGTTTTTAATCAACAATCCTAAAGCAGTGCAAATGTACTTGCTGTTCAGGATCCTTTGGAAACATGCTTATTCCTTGGTCTTCTTTTGAGTGACACTCTCGAAACGCAGAGGTATTACCAGGCATAGTTTTACAATAGCACAGCACTCACAAAAACAAACAGTTAAACAATACACTTCTGTCAACAAAAATGGCAACTAAACTCGATAACGATAAATCATCGACTACCGGACTAACGGCTGAAACAAGGCCGGCTTAAACTTATCGACAGTTGGCCGGGTTACCTCCCACTCCAATGATTTCGCCAAATGTCATATTGTTGCTTCTCGTTGTTTGCTTTTCTCGGTTTGTACTATCTGTATCATCCACTGATATAATTAAAGGTTTTACGTTTTCCCAAATTTTTTTATAATATTAGATTTCATATACCTAATATCATTAAAAAACATAAAGAGGACATTATTCAGCAATAATAAAATAAATAATTTTTGTTACTCGAAACTTATTTATATTGGGTCGCTGTTAGTCAAGCAATTTATTTCCATAACAAAAACAAATAATAAAAGGGTTCGGAAGTGTACAAATGGAAACCAGATGTTTAAATGTGTTAAAAATATTATAATCTTGAATGCATTTATGTATACCGGATTTAGAGAATAATAAACCATTTTAAGCAGTCTAAAAAAGTTTACTGATGAATAATAGGCAAGATTACACACTAGAAACACCCCCATTTTGAATATTATAATATTTAACTGACCACGGCTCTGGTTGCCAAATGTTTTACTTTGTAATGCTGGCTTTAGATTTGTGTAATTTTACATAAAGTACTTCCCAACATATTTCGTTTAGCTTAATGACTGCAATAAAGCCTCTCATAAACTCGGCTTTCGCTTTCGCAGAGACAGACGTATTAACGCACATTTATTATTAATGCCAGTTTATAATAACAATAGATAACTGTCTAATTAAGGTTTTCTAGAGACAACTTAACTATTAGGATATTTCTCAAAACTTTTTAGTTACAGGTACCTGTTTATATAGCTTATATAAATAGTAAACATAATATTCGAAATAGATCAGTACCTATCTATTTTACTTTGAAACAGTGTGCAACAAGTTAATATTAAAAGTATGTGGAGACCTTGGGAATCTTTAGCTAATGCGATATCTAACTACCCTAAACATTCCAGGAAGCATTTATCTTCTGACACCAAAGTGATCGTGAAAAATGTATGTGAATCGTTATTAAAGAGCGGCCACCCTAAAGTAATTGGCATTAAAAATACCAGTGAAATGACGAAAGTTCCATTATTGACGGTACGAGATATTATGCTAAAAGGACATTTTAAAAGAAAAGTTCGCAAAGATATCGGAAAAATGAAGTGATAGTGAGAAAGATGTTATTTGCAGGAAAATATACCAAATGTATCGAGAAAATGTTGTGCCCACGTTAGATTCTTTAAAAACACGGTTAACAACTGACGATACAACGAAATCATGTAGCAGGACAAGTGTTCACCGCGCTTTGCAAGAGATAGGATTTAAATATAAGACAATAAACAAGAGAAAAATTATTATGGAGTCCGAACTAAGGAAAATGAAATTTCCGTACCAAGTTGCAAGTCCGAAGAATTAAGAAAAATGAGAATTCTGTACCTTAGGAAAATAAAAAAGTTTAGATCCGAAAAACGTTCAATAGTTTATCTGAATAAAACGTGGTTTGACACTCATGAGAGTCAAAAAGGGATGGGTTCAATTTACTGAAAAATGCCAAAATAAAGCCCCTTCAAACAAAGAAAACGAATAACAATTAATGCAGGTTGGGAGAATGGATGGATCCCCAATTGTTTATTACTGTCGGCAAAAAATATAAAGGATTCAAGTCTAAACTATCATGAACATACCAACGCCGCTCTTTTTGAAAGCTGGTTTAAAGACAGTTTGCTTTCAAATGTACCAGAACACAGTGTTATTGTGATGGACAATGCAAGCTATCACAGCCGGCAACTGGAAAAAGTACCGAATGCGTGTGTGTGTGATACGTTTATTTGGCTCTGGATTTAACCAACTGGCCAGCTTAGTACCGAATGCATTGAGCACAAAATCCGCAATAAGGAGTTCATGTTAAAAAATGACTTGTACGTCGAGGAAACGTATAGTAAAAAAAACAGCTGTTAGAAGTGTTAAAGGCATTTAGTATTAAAAAAGAGTTTGTGTGTGATAAAATGGCGGAAGAAATGGGTCACACTGTGTTGCGACTGCAACCCTATTATTGCATTTTCAACCCTATTGAACACATGTGGCATCAAATTAAATCGAAAATGAGAACTGAAAATAGCACACCTACCTTAGTGGCAGTGTAATAGAACTAATAGGGAAAGTTTTCGGTGAAATTAAAAATTGAAGACTTTTATATAACTACACAACAAAACGAAATACGTCCTTTTATTATAAATGTGGATGATAGTGATAGCGAGACTGAATTGGGAATAGGTTAAAACGTTTTATAATTACAATTAAACCTTCTGTGTATATATTATGTAAATATATTTTTTTAGGAATGTATATTAATTGTTATTATTGCTTTTACCCAAATGCGTGCGAAAAGTTGCCATTTTCCGCACGCAAAATTTTTACTTCTTTTGTACTTATAATAAATAATTATTTGATATCAAAGACTTGAGTAACTTGACAAGTTCGAATCAGACGTATATCTACTTACAGTATTTATTATTTAGTGACCTTAAAACCTTTGCCAAAACAGCCCTGAAAAACAGTATTTTCTTTCAAAAACAAGAGAGTCAGGTTATGGAGACAACGAGAGCAGTTCGTAGCTTTCAATATACGAAAATTAGAACAAGCTCTATTCGGTCAATGTATATACCTCATGAAGAAATACACGAAAAGCTCGACAAATATAAAACCAGCATAAGTCCCGAAACTATTGTCAACACGACATCAACCAATTATAGACAAATTTCTTGATTCCTAAACTAAAAAGATTTTAAGATTTTAATGTCGTGACTCACGTAAACTACTCCAGGCAAGATTCTATTGACAATACTGCGCCAATCTGAGCTAATATTTGCACACAAAGAAACGATAAATATGCAACATCTGTTCTTTTGACGCTGATTTTTTTGAAACGTCTGGGATGGCTTTCTTATAAACGAAGAGTAAAATTAAAGTTAGTGACTTGTTTCGACAAAAACTAGCCGGTAGGCAGATAGATCACTAAACATTTTTTTTTTTTATAATTTTGTCGTTGAAATTTTCAAAACCTGAACCTTTAAAAAGTTAAGCAATTATGGGCAAGGTTAGGTAACGACGCGTAGAAATTTATTTTCTATATAAGTAAGCGTAGAAAACAGCAAAAATGTAGAAAATGTATACCATAGAATTTGGTTTTAACTTATTCTTTTCCATTAAAATAAACTTTTTTTTATTTAATTATATACAGTGTGTGTATAAAGTCTGGACACGGCTCTTAATAACACCACAATTTATTGGCCGATTTAAACCGAATTTGGTTTAATTATGTGAGGATCTGACGCACCGAATGACGATATTGGCGTTGTTGCCAGCTTTTTAGTTTGTCTGGAAATCGAACGAATTTTATATTTTAAATGTAACACCCTGTATATTTTTTCATTTATAGTTTTTACTTTAAATTTGTTACACTTTTGGTATAACATACTTTGTTCCTAATATCAGTAGTTTTCGAAATAACGACATGTTTTGAAAATATTAACAAATTGTGTTTTATTTATTAATAAATAAAACACCAGTTCAGTTTTGATGTAAAGCTGTCATTTCTACATGCAAAGATTCATCAAAATCACTTATGTTTCGTCTCATTAGAAATTAACCAATTTTAATCGTAAAAAACTTGGTTGGTTACATAAATTGCTATTTTAAGTTAATAAAATGCGTGGGTGTTATAGATATGGACCACATGGCCAGTTAATTGTAATTATATTAGTCACTTTCGCGATAGAAGAGGCATTCACTTGATATTAAATCTGCTCGACAAAATAAAAAGTGACGACATCCTTGACCTTTTTAATTGTTTAATTTGCTGAGCGGATTTTATAAGTTTCGTGCACTTTAATTTTGTAGAAATGATTTTTCATACCTACATACCCAATATTTAACCAAATAAATTGAAAACCATCCTCAAGAACACCTCTAATAACTGGAAGATTAAGTACATATATACATTTTTCTTTCATCCACCCTGTATATAAACAAACATTACGCATTTATCAGCGTCGATTTAGAGTATTTTCTGTGTATGCATACATATGTAACGAAAATACAAAAAAAAACGCATAGGTACAAACAAAAAAGCATAATGAGTTTATATAGCGTGCAGTTGGGCAAATACCGATACCGATACACATATGGATTTATTTGATCTCTGATTGCAAAATCCGTGTTACAAAATATGTACATACTACTGAAATCATAAATTTCTCAGTACTTCACTGATTCATAATTTAAAAGATCCCATATTTTACTAATTAAGGAGAAGAACCAACTATAAAGAACGATAAAGCGTTAGTCTATGTACTACACGGTGGAAGAATTAACCCACCATGAACTTGTAAATATATACAGGATGTCAATGCCAAGCAGAGTATAAAAACG
Source organism: Polydrusus tereticollis (assembly GCA_963920685.1). Lineage (NCBI taxonomy): Eukaryota > Metazoa > Arthropoda > Insecta > Coleoptera > Curculionidae > Polydrusus > Polydrusus tereticollis. Next base: position 145,334,980 of record OY987328.1, read on the forward strand.
TTTATTTTTTTTTATAGTATATCTGATACAAACCTGATCACAGATAATATCCCATTTTTTCTCAGAATCGTAACTTTTTAACAGTTTAGCCTTGTCAGGTGGGAGGTCCATGGAGGCCTAAAAATAAAAACAAATTCTTAACATACATACATGTACCTATAATAATATAAAAATATAAGACTGTTTTTGCTAATTATTGTTTTTAAGGTAAAACCTCGGTTAAAACACTAGGATCACAGTAATATTTAATTAAAAAAATCTAAATGTTTCCACCACGAAAACCGAATATCGCGAGTGTTAAAAGTAATTTTTACAAAATATATTTTTTCTACGACCGTGCGTTTTAACCCATTATCTAGCTTTTCTAGCTTTTTGTTGTATTTTTAATTTTTTGAAAATATAAAATAATGAAGATATTTTATATAATCCTGTACATTTCTTTAAAGTCATGTCACAAAACAACTATTAAACCAACCTGTGACCGGTGGTTTGATATCATTTGCTATGATAACCAAGGCGTGTCATTGTTACTAACTAAAACGTCAAAGTTGTTTAAAGCGTCTTCGAAGTGACAGTATACAGTCTTTTTCTACATTGGTCCATGAAGGGGGTTTTACGTCAGGGCATCCCTTAACATCTTTTGATTCATCGGCTACTTTTTAGGTGTTTTCGCATAAAGAAACTATTGCTATCGGCTGTTGCCTTTGTTAAGTATAAATAAACCGAATCAAGGCAATATTTAATGGATTCATCCGACGAAGAACCTCCCGAAGCCATCTTGAAGGCTGCAGATAAAGTAAATTCCGAGCTGTTACCTGCCAAATCCAGACTAAGGTATGAAAAGCAATACGAACATTTTGTTACATGGTGTAAGGAGAAAGGGGCGAAAACCTATAAGGAAGAGGTATTTCTGGCGTATTTTATAGACCTAAGTAAGGTTTTGAAATCTAATACATTATGGTCCAGCTATTCGATGGTAAAAAGTCTAGTAAAAATAAAACAAAATTTGAATATAGGGAACTTCCATAAGTTAACGTCGTTTCTCAAACAAAAAAAAATGTTGGTTTTGATGCCATCCCCATCGACGTCATGCACTTACCAGTTAACACCAAATAACTCCACTGGACCGGCAATTTTAAATAATTTACAGAATGCAACAAATTGTGTTTTTAATATTAACATTCATAATAATTAGTAGCTTTTTAGTTAAAGTTTTGTATATACTTATACCGGGTGTTGCATCGTCGAGCGGGACATAGGAAATCCCATGTAATTTTAAATGGGGTCAATTATTGGCTTCCCTAATTATTTTAGAGAAAAATTCTATTTAGGTTTATTAAAGAGCACTAAAACCCACATTCAAAAGAATAACTTTAGATATTTTTGATGAGCCCGTTTACGGGTTATCGCCGATTTATTTTTAACTATTTCTCCTTTTTATGGCCCCGTATTTGCGGGCACCAGTCAAGGTAAAAGATGACTGTCAAATAAAGTTGTCATTTTTAAATGTGTGCTTTATTGTTATAAAAACTCGTAAATCGAAAATATTAAAGGTGTATTTATGAGTACAAATTAATCTGAATAAAACTAAAATAAAGTATCCAATTACAAGGTTAATTATGATATTTTACATGTTTCAATATTTTACTAATTAATAGGTAGGTACTATTAAATTGTTAGAACTTTAGGATTTAAGAAGATGTTCAAATATTCCTCCATTGACTGCTAGACAATAACGGAGGCGATCATAAAATTCTCTTCTTACATTCGCTAGTTGGTAAACTGAAATTCTATTGCATTCGGCAGAAATAGCATTTTTTAACTCTAGATTTGGGTATTTTTTATCTTTGTATATCCTGTTTTTTAAATGGCCCCAGAGAAAGAAATCATTTGGCGATAAATCAGGAGACCTGGCTGGCCAATTTACTGTATGATTTAAGCCAATAACATTTCCATTAAAAGCACGGTTTAAATATTCCCGGACAGCCAGGGTACTATGTGCCGGGCAGCCATCCATTTGGTACCAAACTTCCTGATTTTCCCTTGCGGCAACATGTAAAGTAGATAAAATATGATCTTCAAGTAGTTCCAAAAAATATTCTGCATTTAAATTTCGTGTAAGAAATAATGGCCCGATAATATTTTCTCCGAAAATCCCAGCCCATACATTAACTTTTTGTGGATATTGCGTCCTTGTTTCCACAAACCTGTGTTGGTTTTCTTTGCTCCAATATCGATAATTGTGAACATTGGGTTCATTGTTTAAGGTAAATGTGCATTCGTCAGTGAAACAAATGTTTTTTAAAAATTCCCTATCCATGTTTGCTCTTTCCATCATACCAAAACAAAACTCCTGTCGTCGTATTTCGTCCCTATCTCTTAGCTCTTGGTGCTTTTCATATTTGTATGAATAATATTTATGTCGTTTTAAAGCTCGTAACGCTGTGGTGTGATCTAATCCTATGTCATCCTCAAGTTTCCTTGTGCTGATCTTCCCATCATTTTCTTCCACGCACAATAAAACTTGCAAGTCCCTATCATTTCTTGCATCTCTTCTTTGTTCCTGCCTTTCTTCAAATCTGCAGTTATTTATTACAGTGCCTTTTGTCTCAAATTTCTTGATAGTCCTTTCGACTGCAGATTTTGCAGGTATCGGTCTATTCGGATACAGAGCAGCAAACATGTCTGACACATTTTGATAACTATTTCCTTAATAATACCATTTAATCATCAATATTTTTTCTTCAGAAGTGTAATTCATGGCTAATATTTTCGATGTACGAGTTTTTATAACAATAAAGCACACATTTCAAAATGACAACTTTATTTGACAGTCATCTTTTACCTTAACTGGTGCCCGCAAATACGGGGCCATAAAAAGGAGAAATAGTTAAAAAGAAATCGGCGATAACCCGTAAACGGGCTCATCAAAAATATCTAAAGTTATTCTTTTGAATGTGGGTTTTAGTGCTCTTTAATAAACCTAAATAGAATTTTTCTCTAAAATAATTAGGGAAGCCAATAATTGACCCCATTTAAAATTACATGGGATTTCCTATGTCCCGCTCGACGATGCAACACCCGGTATACGGTCGTAGAAAAAATAATGTTCCTAACTCATGCGTAAAGTGTCTTTCCCGCCCTTGACCGCTTGCCCGAACTCCGCTCCGCGTCGTTCGGGTCAACTGCGGTCGCGTGCGGGAAAGTATCACCTTCCGCACTTGTTAGGAAAATAACTATTTTACACTACGCGACATTATTTGAGCGCGGAACAGAATTCATCAGATAGGTAGAAAGAAAGCTGAAGAATTCAACAAAAAAATTTGATCGGAAAGTGTGCAAAAAAAATGCGTCAGAGTAATATTCAATGAAAAAAATCTCAATGTTCCCAACACGAGAATCTCAAATTCTCTACTTGAAAGCGACATTAGATTTTAATTACATACCGGGTGATGTATGGCTTAGTTGAACATAAAAAATCCCATGCAAATTATGAGGCGGCTAAATATTGGATCCCCTGTACGTTTTAGAGAAAAATTCTATTATAATTTTTTGAAGAGGCGGATATAATAAACACATGTGCCAAGTTTGAATAAATTTTAATAAGCCAATCCTAACTTATTCAATTAAATGTGATGGCAAAATTACGAAATTTTCATAGTTTAGGAAATACAGCAAACATCATTATGTTTTTCCTACTAAGCCTTTAATTTAACGTAACATACATAAGACTACAGATTTTCACAAAAACATTAATTAATTAAATGTTCAAACAACCCTCCATTAACAGCTAAACAATATCCTAACCGATCATAAGTCATTTCTAACATTACTGAGTTGATATTGAGAAATTCGGTCACGTCCTAACGAAATACAGTTTTCTAGCTGGTCTAGATTTTTCAATTTTACATCTTTATAAATAAAATTTTTTAAGTGACCCACAGAAAGAATTCGTTTGCCGAAAGGTCAGGAGACCTGGCTGGCCAAATGATTAGATGCCGTGGGCCAATAATATTTCCGTTAAAAATATTTTGCAAGTATTCCCTAACCATGAGAGAATTATGGCCAGGACAACCATCCATTTAATACCAGATTTCCTGATTTCCGCGTACAACTTCTTCTAGTGCGGGTTCAATTCGATTTTGTAATAAGTCCAAATAGGTTACTACTGTAAGGTTGCCTTCCATAAAAAATGGTCCAATAATCTGATGTCCTACAATTCCCACCCAAACATTTATTTTTTGTCGATATTGCATCCGAGTATGAACAAGACGATGTTCATTTTCTTGGCTCCAATACCGGCAATTTTGAACAAATTTGGTTCATTGTTGAGGGTGAATGTACCGGGTGTTCCACCTAAGGAGGTAATTGGCTATATCTCAGAAAGTAATAACACTAGGACTTTGGGAAAAAATATATAGGGCTATCGATAAAAGCGGCCAAGAGAAATTGCTGGAAATTATTTTCAAGTTCGAAAAATTACCGCTAGGGGGCCTAAGAGAACTTTCAAAATAGAAATGCCGATTTTCTCTTGATTTTTCTTAATAAAAATATGTTATAAATATAAGCATTGTATTCTTCATAAAATTATGCAACTTTATGTTACGAATCGTTTTTTTCCATTTTCAATAATAAAGTGGTGGGAGAAGGTCAAACTTTTTTTTTCTTTCAAACGCTGATATCTCTGCTTTAAGAAGGGCTTTTTTTCAAGACCAAGTTAAATAAAATCGGTTTATCCAAAGCAGAGATATCAGCGTTTGAAAGAAAAAAAGTTTGACCTTCTCCCACCACTTTATTATTGAAAATAGAAAAAAACGATTCCTAACATAAAGTTGCATAATTTTATGAAAAATATAATGCCTATATTTTTAACATATTTTATTAAGAAAAATCAAGACAAAATCGGCATTTCTATTTTGAAAGTTCTCTTACGCCCCCTAGCGGTCATTTTTCGAACTTAAAAATAATTTCCAGCAATTTCTCTTGGCCGCTTTTATCGATATATATTTTTTCCCAAAGTCCTAGTGTTACTACTTTCTGAGATATAGCCGATTACCTCCTTAGGTGGAACATTCATCGGTAAAACAAATATTTCTCAAAAAATCCCTATTTTTATTTGCTCTTTCTATTACCTCAAAGCAGAATACCATTTTCCGTTCTTCATCACCTTGCCGTAGCTCTTGATGTTTTTCATTCTTGTAAAGAAAATATTTATGTTTTTTTAAAGTGCGCAACACTGTGGTTTGATGTTTTCCTACGGCTTGCTCAAGAATCCTCGTGCTAATCATTTTATTTTCCTCCACGTGCAGTAAAATATCAAGATCTCTATTATCCCTTTCTTCAGCTTTATTGACATTCTGAATTGAACATTTACAGTCGTTTACTACAGTGCCTTTGGACTCAAATGTACTAATGATAAGTTCAATTAATGAAATGGAAGGGATAGGCTTATCAGGGAATTGAACATAGGCGTAGCTAGCCTACTTTGTGTAGGGGGGCTTAAGCCCCTGAAAGAATCGTAACAAGTGTCGAACGGGAAGCGCCGCAGGCCCTAATTTGACCAAGATTTAACCAAACTACCTAGTTTTTTTACTAATAATATGCTTAAACCTATAAAAAAAAACGAAAGCCAGGAAAAAGAAAATTTTAATCTAAGCAGCTAGGTGTATTTTAATTATTATTATAGCGGAAAAATATTAAAAACGTCGGTAAAACAACAACATAAACAGTATTAGGATTACAATAACATACTAAAAAATCTGAAAAAAGCTACCATCAATTGGGTAAAAATAGCTAGGTACTAACAAAAATAATCATTACTCTTGATAAACTTAAAAACAGTAAATATATTGAAATTGGGACTAAACACTAAAGTCTACTTTGCGATTTTTTTGCCCGACAAACTGCTTAAGAATATCTTCTAAATTCAAATTACTCATCATTTCACTTTCTATGTTAATTAAGGATAGGTACATTTGAAAATCGATCCTGCGACATACGACTCCGTAACCAATTTTTTATTCTTCTCATCGTTGAAAAAGATCTTTCGCATGTCGCAGAACTGATTGGTATTGTCAATGCTACTTGCATTAATTTATATAAATTTGGAAAAGTCTCTTTTTGTACAGTTGTTCGTATTTCACTCAAACTCCACTCAAACTCCACTCAAAAATATCAGATTTTAGACAATTTTTTGCAACTAGCATTTCCGCTTTTAACACATCTTTGTTTATAGCAAATGAATCTAAATAATGACGAATAAATAGACTACTTTCTTCAAAATCTAATTTAAAAAAGTTGTCGACAGACAATGCAAACTGTTGGCTCTCTGGTGAAAAACGAATTTTCATATGGTTAATTATGCTATCCAGAATACGATAATAAGCATTTATTAACCAGAAATGACTTGTTATATCCAAACCTGACTCTGGCGTTTCTATGTCAATGGGCAAGTTCATTTTGGTCGGCGCCAATCGTTGACAAAATAGCAAAACCTTCCAGTAATGTGGATTCTGTTTTTTTTTCGTTTAGAGATCGCAGTGATTCTAGGCTAATATCATGCTTGTTTGCTATTTTTTTTCAATCTCTTTCCATAAAGATAGGAAAGACTTCTCGTTTCGTTTTTGCTCTAAAGATTAAATTGTCCCATTTATAACTCCAGTAGATTTGGCCAATGTACATTCCTTCCATTGCAAGCGTTTACTAAGAATATTCGTAAGATGAAGAACATCATTAAGAATAAACAAGTTAATAATAAATGTTCCTTTTGACATACTAGATAAAAGTCCAACTGCTTCAATCGAATTTCTATTTGAGTTTTCTTCAATTTCAAGTCTCAAGGCTCAATTTGATTCCAAAAAATAATATAATAAAAATAGAAGGTAGAATTTGTCAGAGGGGGCTATTTTTATACCAGGGGGGGAGCTTAGCCCCCCCCCCAGCCCCCCCTTAGCTACGCCTATGGAATTGAACTGAAAACATTTCAGACACTGCTCCTAAACTGTTTCCTATAAATTGCCACTTAATCATAGTTACTTTTTCCTTAATGGAATAGCTCATATTTAGCTATAATTAAGCGCCTTCAATGAAAATGTTGTCACTGACGCTACTTCGGAGTCATATGAATACATCTGTAAAAACCGCAACCCAAAATATTTTTTCGCGGCTAAGTTATAAGCATTTTAAATCTGTTAAAATACCGTGGGATACCCGGTATTATACATTTTATTTTTATTAGTACAAACATCAGACGCATGTCGGAATTTTAAAAATAATTAAGCTAGTAGATATCTAAACTAAATGAAAATCTTCGTGCCTCTCTAAAAGGAATGCAGAAAATATATGTAAATATTGAAAGATGGATTCGTTGCCCTCTTGGTCCGCACTGGGACAAGAAGTCGAGTCGCGAGCATACACCTCCATAACTAGTTTTCACATGACTGCATATCAATAATTAAAGACCTATACTGGCAGAAATAAAATACCCACGGGTCACAAAACATTCCATGATATTTTCGAATGTATTTTATTGCTTCTACAGGGTGTCCGGTAAGTATATGACATACTCTCGGGAGCTTAAAGGGGAGGTCAAAACAACCCTAATTTGCCATAGAAAAAAAATTTATAAAGTGCCCCTTAACGATGATAGGGGTACCCAGCGACTGACCTTTTCGGCTCCATCTTTTGAACCGACATGTATAATTTATTGAAGTTTTAATATTTTATGTAAGCCATAAAGAATCATAAAACCATACTACAGTAGATGTTTTACATCGTCAGGGAAGTCAGGAACGGACTTGCCACCACACTCGTTGGGCCAAAATTTTAACAGAGCTGAAAACTGATTTTAGTTGTTCCACTTTTCAAGGGGGGCGATTCCGGGGACCCTTCTAACTTTCGTCCTATTTCTCTTTTATCGACGCTTTCAAAAGTGATAGAAAAGCTAGTTAAAAAGAGAATGATGGTGTTTCTTGAGAGCCAGAAAATACTTAATCCCGTCCAGTTTGGTTTTCTCCCTGGCAGGAGTACTGACGACGCTGTTTTTTCCTTGATGCATGACGTCTATTTAAACATAAATAATGGTGAGGTCATTGCGGTAATGTTCTGCGACTTCTCGAAAGCCTTCGATTGTGTGGACCACGGAGTATTGTTGCGAAAATTGAAACACTAGGGCTTTGGAGAGCTGGCCCTCAGGTGGTTTACTTTCTATCTCGGTGAAAGAGTTCAGGTGGTGAAAACTGATTTAACTTGCTCCGACCCTTCCGTTGTCACTAGAAGCGTACCTCAGGGATCGGTGTTGGGACCCATTTTGTTCTTACTGTACTTGAATGATTTGGCAAGTCTAAATATTCAGGGTAGGTTTACACTATTTGCTGATGACACCAGTCTGCTGTGGCATAGTAGGGATGGTGAGGATTTGAAACTGGTTATCGATAGCGATTTGCATGATGTCAAGCTATGGTGTGATGCCAACAAATTATGTTTTAATGTACATAAGACAAATATTATGACCTTTGGGTTTAGCTTCACTACCCTAAATCTCCAATCTAAAACTATTGAGAAATAAGTCCATATACAAATTCTTAGGTCTCACCATTGATAATAAACTTAAGTTTGAAGAGCATATAAAGAACATAAGAAGTTGGCTGCAGGATGTTTTGCGATTAGGGTTGTTTCTCATGGGCTCAGTGCCTCTGCGGCTAGGATGGTGTACTACTCCTTGTTCGAATCATACGTACGATATGGTATTGCATTCTATGGGGGTTCGCGAGCATTCAGCTCATGAATTCAATATTTGTTTTGCAAAAGCGGGCCGTACGGTATCTGTGTAGGTTAAATGAATATTACGGTGATGTTTTTTGATTGTGGAGTTTATTTTCTTTCGTCTCTTGTTTGCGTGCTTGGCTCACTAATGCTATTTGTAAATTTGTTTTAAAATTCAATTGTTTTTGACAAAAAATGCAGGTCTTGCAGTCTTGACATTTGTATAAACCTACTTTACTTTTATTTTACTTTATTTATATGTAAATGTTTGAACGTGTTTTACTTATACAGAATGTTATTGATATTGTTTTATTATTTTGTTGTTTATTTTAAGTTGACTGGATAGATGTGTAGATTAGTTTGCTAGATCGCTTTGCCAATAGAAATGTTGTTTTCTCAGACAATAAAGTATATTTGACTATGACTAAATACTCTGGTCATTTCTCTTTAAAAAAGGTACTCTGCATTTGCTAAGATAAGATTAGACGTTTTCGAAAAAGGTACATACCATGTCTCCTGCTAATTATCCTGCAAGAGTCAACTACGCAAATTGGTTTTTGCAACATCATAATCTTACTAGTATTGTTTTGTTCACGGAAAAAGCCGATTTTACCCGAGACGGAGTAATAAATTGCCATAATTAGCATATCTGGCATGAAGAAAATCCCTATGCCACAGTACAGACCATGCACCAACAAAGGTTCATGGTTAACAAGTGAGCGGGGATTAGTGGAAATCATCTCATTGGACCGTTCTTTATTAAGGGCAGATTAAATGGTGCCATGTATTTGCAATTATTCTTGCAACAAGACTTAAACAGTTTATAGAAAATGCTAGGTAAAGTCCGTTCACAGATTTAAGAGAATGACTTACCGAGTCGTGTTGACGCCTGTTTAAAACCACACTGGGCCCGCACTAAATTGTATTTTAAGCATGGATGGTTTGACAGAAATAAAAAACAAGTTTAGATAGATTCCCAATTTGAATGTATGAATTTTCAACAGTTTTAATATGCAAAACACAATTTTTCCAGCTACTCACAGGCACTTTGTCTACTTCAGTAATAATTATATCCAGTACACTAGCGTTTATAGTGGGTGATACATTATTACGTCTAACGGCAGATTTTAATTGATGCCATATGTGTTCTATGGAATTGAATATACAGTGATACGGCGGAAGCCTTAGCACTGTATGCCCCTTACTTTTAGCGTAGCTGTCACAGTAATACCTACTCCTTTTCTAGGTTCAGAAATTTAAGCACATCAAGTAACTCTCTTTTAGTGTAACTTTCATGAAAATATATATCATTCTGATACATAAATTCCTGTATTGCCATTTTCGTATCTTTTGAACAAGGGTGTTTGTTTAACTGTCTACTGTGGTAACTTGCGTTGTCCATAACAATCACACTGTTTGAAGAAACATTAGGAATTAACTTATTTACGAACCAATCCTCAAATAACTCCGCTGTGGTATCGTTATAGTAATCCAAACAGGAGTCATTTATATTCTTGGCTGTCAATGAAAGTGCATTTGGTACCCAACCATCTTCGGACCCTGCATGTACTATGGTTATTCTTTTTCCTCTGTTTGATGGTGGCTTTGTTCTACACCTGTCACTAGAATCAACCCAACCTTTTGATGGGGTATCAAACCAGGTTTCATCTAAGTATATAATAGGTCTGTTCTCACTTCTGTACTCAGCGATTTTTGTCAAATATTCAAATCGCCATGCCTTAAGTCGTTGCGATTCCATGATAACTTGCCGTCTATCGACTTTTTTAAATTTAAAGCCAATTCGTTGAAGACACTTCCACAGCGTTCAAAGTCTTTTCAGAAAATTATCCAGTGTTGGTACCGTATGCTTTTCATATATCTTATAAATTTTGCGTCAGACTAAATCTTCATCGCTGCGATCTAATTTCTTGCAAGTCCCAGAATCTTTCCTTCTTTTCCTTTCGGTGATGGGTTTATTCACAATTTTCCATACTGTTTTTTCCGAAATTTTAGTCAATGTGGCTGTTTCTTCAATACATTCCATTTTACTCAACTTTTCACGTTCTATGAGAGTTGTATATACATTTTTTATAATCTCTTTAGAATCTAAAGATAAGTGTCTTCTTCCATTTTCATTTCCGCACTGTGGTTGTACCTGTACCCCCTTCGGCTGTTCTATACTAGATTCACCAATCCACGGACGCCACATATTTGGATAATCAAAGCTGCGTTTTTATTTCACACGAACTAATAAAATGACTGGTTTTGCAACACTGATTTGTCTACTTATTTTTTCCCATTATTTAATAAGGCTTTGTAAACTAATTACGGCCAAGTACGGTTCCTACCTGGATAATAAAATCATTATCTCTATATGATCCTTTAAACCCTTTCAACAAAGAATTTTATGATGGGTGATAACTATAAAGGCAGGTAGTCATTCTCTTAAATCTGTGAACGGACTTTATTTAAACACACAAAGTCAATGCTTAAACGTGTTATACAAAAAATTAATTTTCTTCGAAAACGGCTAATTTTATCGAAACAAATGTAGAGTGCCATTTTTAAAGAGGAATGACCAGAATATTTAAAAAATCAGTTTTCAGCTCTGTAAAATTGTGGTCTAACGAGTGTGGTGGCAAGTCCGTTCCTGACTTCCCTGACTTACCGAAAACCCTGTATAATAAAATCAAATAGTCGAAGGCCCAAAGGCCAGTTATGCACTGCGCTGTAAGGATTATATTCATGCTAATCATACGGTATAGTCAATATAAAATCTTCTCACTTGTAGCGACCACGCTTAGTTTTTTTGTTTGAAATCGGAACTTGATCCTTTTGTCTTTTGCCGATAAGGCTAGGTATATGCCATTGAATATTGCAGTGGCTTTACCTATAAAACACGAACAAAAAGCGTTAAGCCAAGAAGATATCACAAAAATGTCTGTGTGTTAAGGTTACCGTTCAATACTTTGTGATCTTGCCTATTACTTCAGCTGGCTTAATTCGTGTGCTATGTGTACCCAAAATTTTATGGGTAACCTCCATCCAAAACAACTAAAAATCGACCGTGGCTCACCCATTCTGCTGTGGTGATTTTATTAATTAAAAAATTCAAAGAACAATTAGGTATTTATTTGGATAATTTCATGGTTAGTCGCGATAAACACACTTAAATCGTTAATAATATTTTAATATACAGGGTACCCTCGATTTAATCAGTTAGCAACCTCGTAATCCGGATCTGACTTCTGTTGATAATTTAGTGTATAGTGTAGACTGTAGATTATTGATGATATCATTCATAATGATAAAATATAACTGAATTAAATTAACTAATAAACACAAACCAGAATCCATTCATTTACCCTTGTCAAATATTTAAATTAAAACACAATAAAAAATAATAACAATAATATGAATTTGAAATGACTAAACATTCATTGTATTTGTGGGTATGTGCTCCGAACGTTAACCAGGTTTATTGTGATTTTCCACCATTCATGGTTGAGCTTCCTGTCGCAGGACATTGTCACTTCCTGTAAATAAAAATCGAAACCGGCAAAAAAGAAAAAAGTCTCGCAGCAAAGAACCGCAAAAAATATTTGGTGTTGATGGCAATCGATATCTATGGAGGTTAAAAATGTAAAAATAGCGGTTTATCAATTGCGTATTCCTGTATTATTGTAAAATTAATTATAAGCAAGGTGACCCCGCTTCCTGCTGGTTCGGTATCGTATGTCTTTGGGTATCGTCTACCGAAAGTGAAGGATCCAAGGGGAGGACAGCTATAGTATATTTCAGAAAGGTGTAGAGTAATAAAAGCTCATTAGGTATGCAAAGGGACTACAGAGTGACCCAACAAATATTTAAGCCACTTTCATAATTTGGCATCGATTTCATTGCAAGATTCTTTCTTTTCATCAAGTGCAGGTAGTACCACCCGGGTTTGGGTCAATTTATGGGTTTTGCCCATTGTTATCCATTCACAAACACTAAAAATGGTGTGACAAAAGCGTGCCGGTAGGATATTCGTAAAAAGGAAAGAATTTTATTTTAACAGAATAAAAATTAGGCATTATGTACATAGTATTAGCTACACTTATTTTTTGTTAAACATTATAAAAAAAATACAAAATACAAAAAATACATTATACAGAAATGAAATTTAAAAAAATCATAATATTTTTCGTCATCTGAGGAACTGTCATCTTCTCTTGACGTTATAATCAACGGGTCGCCGGTCCGATCGATCCAGGTGGTCAAGCTCCCACATTATACAGAAATTAAATTATACTCGTAAAAAAGAAAGAATTTTATGCTTTTCGCCAGTTCTCTGGTGTCACTTCCTTAATGGCTTAATCAAACAGTAGCTTAACGTCTTTCATTTTAAATGACGTGTTGTGTCTTGCTACAAATCCTTTCACTTGCGCCCATATAAGTTTTATAGGATTTAGTTCGCAATGATATGGCGGTGCACGCAGCACAGTTACACTATGTTTTTCTGCTATATCTTCCATGGCATATTTCATAAAACGATGTTTGTGTAAATTTGCTATAGCTAATAGTTCCTTCTTTATCAAATTATCTTCAAATTCAATACTTTTGGTGGTTAACCAGTCGATAATTTCTTGTTTTCTCCTAGATGAAGTTGGAGTCTTCTCTGTGCGTCGTGAATGATAGCTTGCGTTATCCATAACTACTACTAAATCTACTGGAAGATATTTTATCATTTCACCAAAATAGTCCTCAAATACATTCGAATTCATATCCTCGTGGCAATCTCCCGTATTGAATGACTGAAAGGTTAGCAAACCTTCTTTTAAAAATCTCTCTTCGCTTCCAATATGGACGATTATTAGTCTCTTCCCTTTACCTGAAGGCACCTTAATACCCGTTGATAGGCCTTCTATGAAAGCTTGGCGAGCACTGGTTATATTTTTGTCTTGCCACAATTTTGGTACTATATAACCTTCATTAATCCACGTCTCATCAAGATAAAAGATTTTCTTCTGCTCTCTTCTGTACTGCTTTATACTTCTCAACTATTTTCGTCGCCAGCAAACAAGTTCATCGCTTTCCAGTAAAAGTGATTTACGGTTATGCTTTTCCCAGACAAAATCCATATTTTTTAAAGTTAGTTATAAACGGAATACTGCCATTCTGGCCAAGCTCCATTAGAATCTTATCTAGGGTGGGTATTTCTTTTTTAAAATAAAAAGAGTGAACTTTTCTTCGAACTACACTGTTGGTGTCTTCATCAAGGACTTTTACTGGTCTGGCCTTTCTTGGGATGTTCCACTTGACGTGCTGTCTTTCTCTCCCGCAATGATTTAAAAACCGTGGACTTTCCAACTTCAGTCATTCGGGAACATCGGTCGACAGTTTCTTGTACAGTAATACAGTAAAATTCGGATAATCGTATTTTATGCAATCATGTACATTTAAAATAATAACTTTTTCACTCACTGATAGTGGAGAATTATTGGAGCATCTTTTTGTTGGTGTGAATGTCGCCATTTTATTACTAATCTTATAATACTGTGAACACTACATACGGCTTAACAGCAAATACTGATGCGTTAAACTGAACAAATATACTTATTAAGGTCATACACACACACGATATATGAAGTTTATTCCAAATTACCACCTATTTATATGATCCAGCCAAAGAGGCCAGAGCCAAACTCGGTACCTGTTAAACGCAAAACCTAACTTTATAATCTACTACCTAACTAATCCCTACACAATATTTCCATTTTGACACTTCAGGCCAGAAAACATATCTTTTTTGATCCACTTTACGCAATTACTTGAAATTTTAATATTACAAACAATACTATTTTTATTTTATCTTAATACCCGTTAACCTAATTCTCTAAAATTTTTGGTTAGTTATCATAAATAATTTAATGCACAAAGTTTACCTGCGCCTATGGCCGACACCGAAATTAAGCCGAACTGGACGGAATTTCCCATTTTATTACTCTACACCTTACTGAAATAGACTACAGAGGAAAATATAATCTTAATACACGTTACTCTAGTACTTTAATACATACTTTTTCTATGATGAATAATCTGACTTGACCTATAACTTGTTGTCATTAAGTCTTATCTGCCAGTCAACTACGTTACCGAGCATACCAATAAAACCAGGGCAATTAACACTTAATAAAAATTCCTAGCCTCAGCTTTGGCGGCTTATTTATTTTATTTTTGTACGCACAGTACCTAACAAAGATTTACATTAGCTTCCTGTTTTTTTTTCTCTCTCTCTGTCATCTTAAAAAAATATTGTTTTTATATTTTTAACCCCAAACTAGCTTGTTTTATGAACTATGGTCCAGAAAATGTTCCATTACGAAATTATAGGGTGTTAAAGTTTTAGGAAAAAAATGGAAATTAATTAATATTTTCGAAACCACTTCAGATCTTTCAGTGATATTTAGTACATAGTGACAATTAATAAAGGTGGATATTTTTCAATACAAAAATAATTTTCATGTTTAACAGTGACATGCCTACAGGCACTGACTTCGATATTTTTGAGGAAAAAAATGGTACGCCAATGTTTTTTTCCCAAAAATATTTTTGAATTTCTTGGAAAATTATTAATAAAATAGGAAAAACAAAAAAAAACATATAAAAAATATAAGCTGTTGAGGTCGGTAGAGCTTGGTGGCCATTCTTGAGGCCCACCGCGGCCCATCCAACGATTTGGATAAACAGTTTGTAAATAATTGCAAACCACTATAGGCTGTTGCTTAATGCGAGAGAGTAATAAATCATTATTGAACTATAAAACCCAGTGGTCTTCGCCGTACTCCATAGGTGTAGTCCAATTATTATTATTTAATTAATTTTATTGTCGGGGCTCTCGAGATCGAAATGTTTAGTTACTTTCCGGCAGTTGTTGGAAAACTTCGTTTTTTAAAATGGCTAGTGTTTCTGAATTTGTTGCTGAGAAACGGATTAGTAAAACTGCGCTTTCTAAAAATGAGAAAATTATATTATTCTCAATGTGTTCATCGCTCTTCGCCACCAAAATTCAACAGTCGGAGTTGCAAAACAAGTTGAAATGTGTTCGAATATGACTAGAGTCGGACAGTCAGCAATATACCGACTTGCGCACGAGGCTAAACGCGGCCCCATCAGGTCACCAAAGAAAAGCACAGGAAGAAATGAAACTGTATAAATGAGGATGAAAAGACTGCCATCAAAAGAATCATAGACTCGTTTTACTTAAAAAAAGAAATACCTACCTTGGACAAAATAATGTCTGAAATGAAAAAGGATAATTTCATTCCACCCATGGGTAAGAAGAAACTATAGAAAACTTTGAAGGAAATGAATTTTGGTTATGAAAAAAATTCAAAACAGAAAATTACTTTTAATAGAGAAAGACAATATCATTTGCGACGACGGTATTTGAGGCAGTTAGACAGTTTCGAAGAGAAAACAGGAATATCTATTATATGGACGAAACTTGGTTAAATGAAGGATATACCGTTGGTAAAATATGGCAGGATAAACATATAAAAAGCGCGAGGCAAGCTTTCATGGAAGGATGGTCCACTGAAATAAAAGCACCCTCGGGAAAGATAAAAGATTAATAATTTAGTCACATTGGTAGCAAAAATGGATTTGTCGCATTCCGTACTACGTTTAAAACTCCCAGTTTCACTCGATCTTGCATGGAGCTGCCTAAATGTTTTGGCACATGGCACATTTTTTTGAAAAAACACCCTCCTGTATATCAAAAACGGGGCAACTCTGGGCACATGTTCATATGAACTTTTTCTTTTAAAATATGATAATGAATTACCTCCTTAAGTTATATACCGTACTTCTGAAGCACCCTGCATATTTTTAACACATTATAAACGTAAAAATGATACAGAAGATAAAAATGCAGATAAAAAATTAGTTAAGAGTGTTCTAGAATGTCCGAAAAATAATCAGAATTTTTTTATAAAGCTTCAGAATTTTTTAGAATTTTTTTAGAATTTTTTAGAATTTTAGGTGTACAGGGTTATCCAACCAAGACTGGACAAGGCGATTTTTTGACTTTTCCTGTACTTTTATAAAAAAACTGAAATAGCCATCTTAAGTCATTTTCTCCCGCGAATTCGAATATCTTCAGCAAAAAACAATTGAACATCAAACAAAAGTACTAGGGGTCACTTTGATATTTTTTTAAATGGGATGCCGTATTTTTAATGAGCTTATCCGATTTCTCATATAAATTTTGATCCAAAATGTTGGATTTTTAGATTTATTTTTTTTTTTTTTTTTGTAGACGAACATTTTCCGAATTTAAAACTGAAGAAAAAAGGCGTTTTTGAATTAAAAATCCAACATTTTAGATCAAAATTTATATGAGAAATCGGATAAGCTCATTAAAAATACGGCATCCCATTTAAAAAAATATCAAAGTGACCCCTAGTACTTTTGTTTGATGTTCAATTGTTTTTTTGCTGAAGATATTCGAATTCGCGGGAGAAAATGACTTAAGATGGCTATTTCAGTTTTTTTATAAAAGTACAGGAAAAGTCAAAAAATCGCCTTGTCTAGTCTTGGTTGGATAACCCTGTACAAAATTGGATAGGTGGTTTCCCCCTCGGCCTAAAAGGAGGTTATTTAAAAATCAAAACGACAATCAAAAAGGGGTTATTATAAAACGTCAGTAGAAAAAAGTATTTATAAATAAGTGTACAAAATATTGGAAGTGTCGCACCCCTCGTCACTGTTAAACCTGAAGTTTCTTTTTTGTATTGAAAAATATGCCCCTTTATTAACTGTCGCTACGTACTAAACATGACTTGAAGTATCTGAAGTAGTTTCGAAAATATTAATTAATTTCCATTTTTTTCCTAAAACTTTAACACTCCGTATTTTCGTAACGGAACATTTTTGGATCATAGTTTATAAAACAAACTATCGTTAATTTTTCATGTAGATTCACACCCTTAAATATTCGCATATCATTAAGGAACACCCTGTATAACTACTACATAACAGAAATTTTAGATTTTAAGGTAGCCATGTGGCAATAGCTTCCTATTTGCAAAAAACAAGGATGCCAAGTAAAAAATTCGCCCTGTATAAGGTTCACGGACGACCAGACAGGGTGTGGCCTTAAAGGTATTTGACACAGTGGGATGGACTACACGACTCCCACTGTAAGGCTAGACGCACACAGAGGGCTTTTACTAAGTATATACCAGCAAAAAAAACTGTTTTTTAATATAACATTACTTCACTGTTTTATAAAATGCCACCGGGCACATACTGCAATAATAAACCAAAATGGATTTTCATAAGGTAATTTATATCAATAATGCTTTGAATATTGCCGTTTTTACCTGCCCCTAGAAAAACTGTAAGTGTACGTTGGACCTTAGAATGCACAATTTAATGCAATTTCACTAATGGAGGGATGGAACCCTCGATTTTATCTGTTTGATTTGGGCTTTCTTGTCACTTTATCGAATAATAATAATAATTGTAAATGGTCTTTGTAGGATTAGCTAATGGTTTAACTAAATGTTACGCCCCATTAATAAATGCTTTAACGGAAATTTGATAAAGGGTATTTTACGACGTATTTTACCTATTGTGGTTTGTGGGATAAGTCTAATTGTTATTAGGTCATTGGATAAGTTCACTAAGTTTTTCATTTACGCAAACCGGTTCTTGAATGAATTGAAACAAAAACTTTCTTGCCTCGTTTCTGGCCTTATCAATAGTTTTGTCAACTCTTAGGCCTTGAGTTTTCAGACTAGATAGTAATAATACTAACAGGAAAAAACTACACAAAAATTGCAGCTGTTGTAATAAATTCCCAACATGTGAAATAATAAATAAAAGGAAGCAACTTCTAAACTTCCAGAGTTGTAAGGAAATTCCGGGTACTCAGTCTATAAGAAGAAAACCAATCTAAAATTAAAATAGCTTCTAAAAATAGACTCTTATTTCTGTGGCTTAATGGTAATGTTTTAAAAGCATATTTAGCAGTTCCAGAAATAATTATACTGGGCATTAGGGGAATAGGTATTTCCAACATCAAAAGGGAGTTTTTCTTTGACAGAGAAAAGTTCAGTCAAGGTTAGTTACTTACCAGGAATGCTTAGGGAAAATGTGAAAGCAAGCATTTCATCCATATTTTAGGCTTAATTTTTATTCTGTGTAAATATTGTAAAAAAACTCCTACTATTAACTAAGTAAGTACCAGCTGCCAGGCTGTACCTTTTTATTCCTGACAAGTATTTGTAAACAATAGTACCAGTACCTATGTACATACTTGAAAGAGCAGTTACATGTGCAGTGTACTATAGCTCAGTGAGGTATGGGACAATGTTTGTAAATGCCAATATATAGTTTATCAGAGTTCAAATTGTACAAAATTTTAGTACCTAAGTAAAACAGAATAAATGTGCAAATTTTAAACAAATTATTAGTATTTATTTTTAAGGACACTGAGACTGCTACCTTCCTCTAGTTACCTAACTAATACATGTAAAAGGTAATATTTTTTACAGTAGGTACCTATTATAACAAAGTGCTGTCATTTCTTTGCAAGAAAATAATAAATATGTAGAATACAAAACTGTCCTTGGCCCTGATAACAACCATACAATCCATGAAAATTATTGCAACATGGTTCCAACAATGGTAAACAATCTATAGTTATCTTGTAGTTAGAGTAAAGAGGATAAAGAACATTATTAATTTGGACCTTAACAGGCTAGTGAACACCCATCCCCTCGTACATCCCTCAATAATTGCTTTGGAAATTAATGAGTTATGAGGGGACAAGCAACACCCTAGAGAACCCTGGCTATTTTCCCTTGAGTTTCCTTTCAAAAGAAACTGGAGAAAAATAAACACTGATAAGTATCAATAAAGTATTCATTCCACTATAAGGACTTTGACCCTATGTCTTGAATAATTTAAGCCCACCCTGTTTGTTTACAATTATCACAAGCCTTTTTTAAATGAGAACAGAAAACATTTTCAAAGCTGCAAAGCAACATCAAAGAAGATAATCTGTTATGCTATTTGAACTGTTCAGTGCCTGTGTTAGATTATAATGGGGGTAAGGGTAGTCTGCCTTTAAAACAATACTACTTATACAAGTAAAAACTTACCAGCACTTTTGTAAACCTTCTTTCCAGCTCAACAGGTTCGGGCATAGCCTGTTTAGCCTTAGCCCTAATGGTACTTTGCCTGATGCTAGCCTGCCTACCATGGAGCTTTGATCCCGATAATATGGTACTTTCTGGCCTCTCGTCCACATCTTCCGACGCATCTTTTGTAAACGATAATCCCATTGTAAAGGTAAATTAAAGTTTTAAACACAAGTGAACACTTTACGCGAAACACTACATTACGGTGAGCTTGGAAACAATTTTTTCGGCTAAAAGCAACAGGTTTGGGCGTACTAGCGATAAATCAGCGAACATTACGATCTCTCGGGTATAATCAAACTGTTTACAGCTTACAGCGCTGTTTTTATCGTATGTCGTATGAATAAAGAAAAAACATTCGTTGAAATGTGTTGTGCGCAAGGATTGTTTTTTATTTTAAGGTTATCTTTTACCTATTAGTGACATCTATTGACGTGAACTAAAATTATAAGGAAGCTGTCAGTGATATAATAAAAAACTTTTGCGATATGACTGTATAATTTATAATTTGTATAGAAGAGCGGAGTTATATCGAGACTTGAAGTGGACGAAATGGTTGTGTAAGTTGTAAATAGAATACCCCAAATTAATTTTTATTTATGTAAGATCTTTTGGTAAACCACGAGTACATTATGGCGTTTGTTTAGTTGCATATACAAATGACAGATACAATTGTCGCAACCTTATTCATATTCAGTAACACGACTATGAAGGACACAGGACTCAAAAGGAGGAACCTCCTTGAGGTTGGTTCCTCCATAACCACGACTATGGACACGACATTACAACAAATATGGTTGGTTTTTAGGTTGGTTTACCTCATGTTTACCTGCAACCGGCGTGCCCTCTATCCTCCAGAAACCATACTAGCCGGCATTCCTTCTGTGACGAACTATACATTCATATAATTATATGGGTAATTGCACGGTCACGTGACCTTTATTTTTTTTAGGGAATCCAGTCGATAATTTGTCAAAATCAGCTGTTGACCGTGGCACATAGAAAAAAGAAACAAAGTTTAGAATAAAAACTTAAATGGAGCATTATTCTGACTGATAATTTCGACGTGCAATCGTCGGATGGCGCCACTTACCAGAAATATCCCGAGCGATGGTGCTCGCCGCGGTGCAGAGTGGGTGCAGATTCCTGTCGACTGTTGCTTTGTCATCTTGTCAGTTTTAGTAACGGCTTAGTTTTTAATTTTTTTGCTTTCGCGCATCCATAGTGGTAAGAGGCATCGAGTTTGAATCTGTGCGAGTTTTATATTAATTTGTATTTGACTAAAACTGTGAAGTGGTGAAGTGTGTTTCCTTTTGAGCAATGAATAAGTACTATGTACCTGCAGTACGCCCAACAAAGTGTTTTGTGTAAAACTGCACAAATAGGCATAACAAAGATTTCCAAAACATAATCCGGAGTTGTACGTATAACATTTGGTTTGAACTTGTAAAGCCTGCAAGTTATTAAACTTTGAGTGTAGAAGAAATTAATAAGAAATATTGTGTATGTGAAGAAAATGTTGACCCCTAATGCGTCATCAATTCCGGAGCGGTCCTAAGGTTAATGCAGTTCCTACACTTCGTGCCCAGGTAAGTTACAGAATTAAAGTACCATTGCGAGCAAAGAAAACTGAGACACGCATTTTTGCTTCTACCTGCTGTTCTAGAGAGCCTATAAAAAAAAATATCAGCTTTGATGTTTAAAATAGGTCTTTTGTCTGTTGATTAGTAGAGCATCGATTCCATGTTTTGTTTTTTTTATGATAGTCTATAAGATCTAGAATAATATAGATAAAATGTTTTTGTCGGTTTTTTTTTCCTAGCAGTGGTACCACTTACTTTTTAAATAACCGAACTAAAATATATTGTGCCTATAACAATAATAAAAAGAAAGAAAGAAGAAGAATATTGCAATAGTTTTAGAGGGAGAATATAGGTACCTACTTTTAATTTATCTATATCTACCTATACTTATAATTAGGATAATTGACTTGAGGTGCCTATATATATTATACTTACCTAATTTTTTTTTGTATTCCAGGATTTACTGATTTTAATTTGGAAGGAGTCGCAGGAAAAGGAGCTTGCCTGATTGTCGATTGATGGTGGATATATCAAAGGTATGTTATTTTATATACATTTCGATGCAGAAGAAAATCAATAGTTTAATAAACTCCCTCTAACTTTTAATTAATGGAAAATTTGTAGAGTAATTATTGTAGTAACTACATACAATCTAGTGTAGGTATAGGTGCGTACCTTAAAAGATTTAGATGTATACCTGCTGTTGTTTGTTCAATTTTTTAAAGAAAAACAATAGTTTTGGTGTATTTCTCTTTTCGTTATATACTATAATAAATACCTATTGACATATTTAATATAACTTCTATAAGGGTTGAGTTTATTATATAAATAGGTGCCTATTGCAGTAAACTTTAACTGATTTATTATAAGTAATATTATATGGATGGCTCTGTAGAAGTTTCTAGTAATGTATAAATAATTAATATATTGCATGGCATTTTTCAGCAGTTCCCTCAAGGGCACAACAATATGGATGTTGCCAAACATATCAGGACAAGAAAGTAGGTCAGCCCTATCAAAAGCAAGTATTTTGGTGGGTAAGTGATTTGTTACAGTATATTTAGCATTTTATAAACATTTTTGTATACCTAAATTACTTTTTGCTTATATATACCTGTGTATACCTAGATACTAAGAAATATTAAAATTTGTGCACACAATGGAGAGAAAGGCCAATCTCCTAAATAGCCATGCATCAATTTATAGATTAAGGAAATACCAAAATATTGAATGGGTCATAAATTCATTTTAAAGAGAAACCTAATTTTATAACATAAAAAAAAGTGCCATTTGTTATACCTACCTGCCATATTCAAATTTCTTGACCATTGATAATACTTAATGACCTAAAATTTATAAAGATTTTATTACTTTATTGTAACCATCATCCTATTGCTCATTTATTAGTGATTTACAAAATATCTCCGCCCCCCCCTCCAACGTGTGTCCACGAATAGGTATAGAGTTCGCAAGTGGAATAACATTTTTTTGT
This sequence comes from Polydrusus tereticollis, assembly GCA_963920685.1. NCBI lineage: Eukaryota > Metazoa > Arthropoda > Insecta > Coleoptera > Curculionidae > Polydrusus > Polydrusus tereticollis. The sequence goes on from OY987328.1 coordinate 145,358,010, forward strand.
ATGTTATAAAATTCGAGCATTTGCAGACATGGGTTTAAAGGAACTTCTTTTCTTAAAATCATGCATACATATGAACCCCCTTCAATATTAACATTTAATTATGAAACACGCTGTATATTTAAGAATAGCCCTCCGCAAAATGTATACTTTGCATACCCATCTAGGCATATTAACAATTATTATATATATTCCAAACACAAACTAACAATGACAAACAGAGAGGGACATGATATTTATTGTATAAAGTTCTTGTATCATTTGCGTCCTAGTATAAATGCGTTTAAGAAGTTAAAAAGGAAAACATTTAATTGCTGTCAACTATGAAACCTTATGATATGAATATTTTGAATTTGTTAGAAACAATACAGGTCATGTTTTATTGTTCACATTATTTCGTTTTATGTGTTAAACTTTGGTTGTAACATGCTTTTGAAATCAAGAGGGTTTATTATTATTAGACAATAAATTTAATAAAAAAATGTCAACATGTCTTATCTTTTATTCCTCCTTTTTTTTGTGGTAATGAGATTATTTGTCAATTTGTACCTATACTCTATATATGTATGTGTTTAGGGCATGAAAATTCATTGTTTTTGGAATAATGTGTTTCATAAAATTGGAGTCCACACTTTTAGAGATTTTTTATTATTTTTGTATGGTAAACAGTAGAGTAGCATCTCTAAAAAAGTGTGCTTAGTTTTAATCTTTATTTTTTATAAGATATTCTAAGAAAATTGAAATTTCATGCCCTGAAGACATGCAAGTGATAAATGATAATAATGAACTGTTATTTAGTGTTATGAAGAAGCTTAATTATTATTTTTATTTCTTGGGTTTTCGGTCAATTTCAAAATTAAAAACAATGTTTGTTTTTTGTGACGTTTCGCTTTATTATATTGTAAACCATTAAGCGTTTTCGGTTTATTATATTTTAAACGCTTTATGGTTTACAATATAATAAAGCAAAACGTCACAAAAAACAAACATTGTTTTTAATTTTGAAATTGACCGAAAACCCAAGAAATAAAAATATTAATTAAGCTTCTTCTAATCTTGACTAAATGGTGAGGGAAAAAAACAGATTTCTGTAATTGGTACGTTCGAATACCGTAAGATGTCGCAAGGCCTTACCATTGCATTGCATAGTGGTTCCTGTAATTCATTTTGTGGAAGAAGTTATAGAATACTATCTTCGCTTTTAGTTGTGCGTGCAATCCCGGCAGGTCTTGGCGCATTATCGCTAATAATTTTATTAGGCAGTTTGCGTTCTAAACTTTGTTTCTTTTTTCTATGCCGTGGCAGTTTGGTCGAAGTGGAACAAATCCTTGAAAATTTTCCAATTTGTTTATTTAATGTGATTGTGTTTAACCATGGCCGATGTAAAATCGCTAGAACATCCGACATTAAAGGTATTTTAATAAAATATTACTATCTCATGGTGAGGTGCCCTTAAAAACTATTTCAATTTATAGAAGGCATTTTGTAGACTATTTATGGCGTAGTTAAAAAAATATAATTGGATATCCTAATAGCAGCATCATCATATTTCCATTTAATACCTATTATTGTTGGTTGTTGCAACATATCTGCATATTAAATGCTGCCATTAACATAAAATTAGTATTCTCCTGCAGTGTGAATAACTATAAGAAAATTGAGGGTTTATGTTCAAACTTTAAATATTTTAATTTATAATGTGTTTCAATTTAGGTGTATTTTAATAATAAATACTAATTTATCTCTGGTTTTATTTAGGTACCTATCCCCTCCTAAAATAGTCTAATCTTTACTTAGGTAGCTCATTTTACATTAACATAGAACCTATCTTAACAGACAGAAGGCATTTTAAAAAACAATTGTGTGACTACACCTTTCTGAAAATATTGTTAGATTTCTTCAATTTTTTTAGCAAAAAGAAAAAGAACCTATGTTGTATATTTTATGGTATTAAAGTTGATCTCTATAGGTTTATCTTCTACTTTTTAAAAACAAACCCCATGCAGGTGTTCCACGCTGTATATTAAGAGTTTATTGTATTATATTACATGTTTTTAAACTTTTACATGCCACATTGTATTGTGAAAATGTATTATTAAAAAATTTAATTAAAATTCAAAACTAATTTTCTTTGTTTATTTGTTCATAGAGTAAAAAATGTTCCCAAACTAGATATTGGTTTGTACCAAATCATGCTGTTTTTTAGGTACCATATGAACTTTTAAATAAAAAATTTCGGACCGCTCAAAAAGCTTTAGATAGAGAAGTTTCCCATGTTCAACAAGGAGTGAATGAAGTAGAAAAATCGCTATCTACTGAAGGTGAAGTAAAAGCAAAGGATATCACTAACCTCTTAGGTAGATAACATTTGTGCAAAGATATACTATTTTTTTACCTCACAGTTCTTATGTACAGAGTCTTTAGTCTTTCCCTATAATTAAACAGCCTTCTGCTGACTCTTTTGTTAAGCAGGTACCTATTACATCTTTTTATTCACGATGATTCTCATGTAGTTTGTCGCGATTTTCTTCATGAATTTGTGTTAACTTTACACTAGTCGTAAAGTTTTTAGCAGTTGAAATGTCAAACCATTGTACAAAGTACAAAGGTATCAAAATATCAGTGTTAAAAAATGTTCAACAGGAAATATGAATTAGTCTGTTTTGCATGGTACAATGCAGAGCGCACTTAGCCTTTCTTATTTTTCCTCTTTTGAGGTTACTAACTTCAGGTAAAAGTTCACAGAAAAATATACCATGCGCAAATTTTGCTTTCAGTGTTTTTTTTCATGAAGCCGAACTTTTCATTGAGAGTGACTTGTTTGTAAAGTTAAAAATAGAAAAGTTGATGATTCTGTATTCACAAGTTGTGCTCCCAATTATTACTTTTGTTATTATTAAAATTACCTTTTGTAGGTGGAATGGTGGAAAAACTACAAGTGCTAAAGCGCAAAGCCGAAGAAAGTATTTCTGAGGAACTCACAGCATCAAATGTCTGCAAAAGACGTTTGGAGCATTTAAAAGAGCACTCTAGTGTGACCACTGGTAACAATATTTCCACAGGTTAGTTCACCTCTCCAATGTTTATGTTACTCTTCCATGCCAAAACCACTTAACTGATTATCATAAAATTTTTCAATTTATTTCCCCGTTTTTAAAATTTTAATATTGCTTTAGGAACATTGAACAACTGGCGTAGAAAAAGGTTGGATCGTATGGTGGTTGAGTATTTTTTACGTAATGGATTCTATAATGCAGCCATAACTTTAGCTGAGAGAAGTGAGATCAAAGAATATACTAATATAGGTAAAGGAAAAAATATAAATCTCTTTTACTTATTTCATGTCTTTTGCTACTACATATTAGGGTGATCCACATATCACCCTGTATTGATATTAATTCAAGAATCTGTTTATCATGGGTAAGTAGTTGTAGATGCTATCAATCAAATTTCAATCAATCAATTTATTTATTGATAGTTTGTGCAGTGTGCACTTTTACATGTATACAATAAAAAATAAAATAAGTTACAATTTAAAATATTACAAGGAAAACACTACCTATAAGGACAGTACATTACAATACAGTAGTGAGTAGACCTACGAATTTTGACAGAAATAGCTAAAATATTTTTAATTTGGATAAAATACATTTGGGATTAAAATTTAAAATTCGTTTATTGGTAGTTCCCTGATTTCTGTGGGCAACACATTAAAAGAATTTATTGCCCAGTAGCCAGGGCCATCCTGCACACCTTCTTAGTCTCCAATAAGCTGGTATTAAATTACTTTTATTTCTAGTTGAGTAGGTGTGTACACTTTCCTGAGTCGAAAATAGATGCAGGTTATTTTTTATAAAGGTAATAAATACCACATCATTTACCATTTTCAACTTGACATACTTAAATAGGGGTTGATTTCTTAAGAAATCATTGTAGTTTTTTATGCCCCCTTATATTAATATTTATAACAATGAATAACAGGAACCGAGCTACACGTGAAAAGCATTTTCAGCCCCTTAGAAAATAGCCAAATCGAGCAATAACTCAAATTAATATTAAAAATATCGAAAATTTTTAAAAGTACAATATTATAGAGAATTTTATTCCCACCCAGTTTTCTATCTTAACTTTTCGTCGCTAAATCAACAGGAATCGAGGTACATGTGAAAATCCTTTTCAACCCATTCAAAAATAGTCAAATCGAGCAATAACTGGATAAATAATAAAAAAATCGAAAATTCTTAAAAGAACAATATTATAGAGAATTTTATTCCCAACCAGTTTACTGTCTTTACTTCTCGTCGCGAAATCAACAGGAATCGAGCTACATGAGAAAATCCTTTTCAACCCCTTCAACAATAGTCAAATCGAGCAATAACTCGATAAATAATAAAAAAATCGAAAATTCTTAAAAGAACAATATTATAGAGAATTTCATTCCCGACCAGTTTACTGTATTTACTTTTCGTCACGAAATCAACAGGAATCGAGCTACATGTGAAATCCTTTTCAACCCCTTCAAAAATAGTCAAATCGAGCAATAACTCGATAAATAATAAAAATATGGAAAATTCTTAAAAGAACAATATTATAGAGAATGTTATTCCCAACCAGTTAACTATTTTCACTTTTCGTCGCGAAATCAACAGGAATCGAGCCACACGTGAAAATCCGTTTCGCCCCCTTCAAAAATAGTCAAATTGAGCAATAACTTATAAATAATAAAAATATGGAAATTTCTTAAAAGAACAATATTATAGAGAATTGTATTCCCAACCAGTTTACTGTCTTCACTTTTTGTCGCGAAATCAACAGGAATCGAGCTACACGTGAAAATACTTTGCAACCCCTTCAATATTAGTCAAGTCGAGCAATAACTCGATAAATAATAAAAACATCGAAAATTCTTAAAAGAACAATATTAGAGAGAATTTTATTTCCAACCAATTTACTATCTTCACTTTTTGTCGCGAAATCAACAGGAATCGAGCTACACGTGAAAATCATTTTCAATCCCTTCGAAAATAGTCAAATCGAGTAATAACTCGATAAATAATAAAAATATCGAAAATTCTTAGAAGAACAGTATTAGAGAGAATTTTATTTCCAACCAATTTAATATCTTCACTTTTTGTCGCGAAATCAACAGGAATCGAGCTACACGTGAAAATCATTTTCAATCCCTTCGAAAATAGTCAAATCGAGTAATAACTCGATAAATAATAAAAATATCGAAAATTCTTAGAAGAACAGTATTAGAGAGAATTTTATTTCCAACCAATTTACTATCTTCACTTTTTGTCGCGAAATCAACAGGAATCGAGCTACACGTGAAAATCATTTTCAATCCCTTCGAAAGTAGTCAAATCGAGTAATAACTCGATAAATAATAAAAATATCGAAAATTCTTAAAAGTTCTGGGATTTAGCAGCGAGAATGAGTAGTAAAAAGTGACCTTTGACATTTTTATAACCTATGTGATGATAAACAATTTGTTACATATTTTATAACTTATGTGATGATAAACAATTTGTTACATGTAAAATATGTGATATACAAATATCTCTAGTGGAGAAGTGGAGAAAAAAGTACAACTTTCCCTATTAAATAATCTAAAACGCTAAAATATGTGATATACAAATATCTCTAGTGGAGAAATGGAGAAAAGAGTACAACTTTCCCTATTAAATAATCTAAAACGCTTTTACAATGATGGTATGAGGAATTTCAAAGGGAGAAGAGTTTAAAAGGCGTAAACACATCCGAAAATCGTAAAAATTGCCGGCCTCTGCCTCTACACCAAAAAACCCTGCAAGAGTTTATGGAAAATTGGACCAGGATGACAAACGTGCTAAAGCTCTACAATACGCTATATAGCCGAAATGGTTGTACTAGAGAATTATTCCAGTTTCAACTTAATATATTTTAATTTAAACAATGTAACTTTTTGCAGATCATTAATTTTAAACCAGCATTCGGGTAGCACAAACGAGTTAAAAACAACAAGAAACTCTTTAAAATTGATATTCGAAAATGCTTTTTGATAAGAGTCAAACTCAGTGTTACCATTTTTAATCGCTTTTGCAAAATTTTGATTTTGAATAGTCAATACTTAATTAAAAAGGTTAATGAATCAAGTAACTCCAAATTACACTGCACTCAGGAGAAACTTTTTTATTTAGGTACAAAAGAAATCCTGAAATGTATGAACGTCTTGTAGAAATTATAAAGAGTAAAAGTAATAATAATAATAATAATAATAATAATAATCTTTATTTCAAATTTGGTTGAAATACAACAAAAAGAAATGACGTCACAAATATACAGTTGTATGGCTACAGCAATAAATTCATTATTCACTATTCAATACCTCATATTTTACATGTTAAAATAGTCATCCATGCCATAAGGTTCTAAGTTAATCAACATTTTTTTAATTTCAGTTTTAAATGCCCTTTGACTTGTTATTCTTTTTATTTGTAAAGGTAACCTATTATAACACTTAATACTCATATATTCTGGGCTTTTTTCACTTAGTTGAAGGCGATGCATGGGATAAGAGAGATACTCAGCTCTAGTATTGTAACTGTGATCACCAAGTTGTTCAAATAACGTTTTATTTCTGTACAAAAACATAAGGCATTCAAAAATGTATAGTGCATACACAGTCATTATTCCCATTTGTTTGAATACCGTTCTACATGACTGACTAACCTCCAGTTTTTTAACAATCCGTATAAGACGCTTTTGTGCAACAAATGTTGATTGAATGTTTCCATCACTACCCCAAAAAATTATCCCGTATTTTAAAATTGACTCGAAGTTGGCATAATACATTATTTTCAAAGTTTTCTCGTTCATATATTTACCCACCACCCTGATCCCATAGCAGACAGACGACAGTTTTTTTTGTAACTGACTTATATGGACTGACCAGTCTAAATTTTCGTTAATATATAATCCTAGAAACTTTGTATTTTCAGACACAGATACTCTATTACCTATTAAGTCTAAGTAGTTAATATTCTGCATTTTTGATTGTTTTGTTTTAAAAAATATAATATTTGTTTTATCAGTGTTAAGAATTAATTTATTTTCTGTGAACCAATTAGAGACTGAGGTAAGGAGATTTTTACTATCTATTAGGAGTTGACACATAGTTTTATTTCCTATTAGTAGGTTGGTATCATCCGCATAACTAATTATAGTTTGACAGGGTCTGTCTGCTACAGAATAAAGGTCGTTAACAAATATTACAAACATAATAGGTCCGAGTATGCTACCTTGGGCTATTCCATGGTTATTATTTAATATTTTCGATTTATGTAATTGGCCGCTTTTATTTATACCCACTATTTGATTCCTTTCATGAAGATAAGATGTCAGCCACTTCAATGCATGCCCTCTTATCCCATACATTTCCATTTTTTTCACCAATATTTCCCTGTCCAGACAGTCGTAGGCTTTAGACAAATCCAGAAATATTCCAAGAGCGACTTCACCACTTTCAAAACATTTCAAAACTGCTTTAACAAATTGATAATGAGCTGTTTGCGTGGATTTTCCTTTTAAGAAGCCGTGCTGGCTACTATTAAACAAGTTACAGTCACTCATGAATCTGATCAACCTCTTGGACATAGCCAGCTCAAATAATTTAGAAAACCCAGGCAAAAGACTTATAGGCCTATAGCTGTCCATTTTTTGAGGATCTCCCTTTTTATATAACGGTTTGATCAAAGCCATTTTCAAATTGGTTGGAAATATACCATTTTTAAATGATCCATTAATTAAATAACATAGTATTTTTTTTACAACAATAATAGAGCTTTTTATAATGCTTGTCGGTATTTCATCTATGCCGCTGCTATGTTTATTCTTGATCTGCTCAGCCAACTCACAAATTTCCCCAACATTAACAGGTGCCAAGAACATTGATTGATTGTTGCCCAGAATATTACCGATAAATGGTAAAGATTTTACATTTTTCAAAATATTTGGTATTATAGCGATTAAAAATTCATTATATTTATTGGCTATCACATCAGCTCTTCCCTCCAATCTTACCTCATTATTATGTGACATTTTACCAGTGATTTCTTTGTTGATAGTCCACATGCATTTCATTTTATTATCTGAGTATTTAATTCTATTTTCATAGGTTTTAATTCGATTGTTTTTCAGAATGCTATCATATTCTTTTTTAGTCTGTTTGTAGGCATGTGAGTAATTAATATTTTTCTTACTTAGTGTTAATAGAGCATCTAATCTTTTTTTACACTCGGCAAGTTCTGGATTTATAATTTTATTTTTCTGATTATTATGAACTACTTTTAGAGGAAAACTCTGGTAAAATAGCCGTGTATATGTATTTATAAAACTGTTCCATTGGGTATTTGTTTCATTTTTATTACAAGAATAAACATCTTCCCAATCCTGTTCCCTTAGAGAGCACAAAAAATTATTTTTATTTTCCTGAGAAAAAATTCTCTTACGTTCTATCATTTGTGGTTTTTTTATTTGTGTTTCAAAAATTATTTTTTGTGCTGTATGATCGGATATGAAATTTTCTATTATATCTGTCTTAACATAATCCGAATCTGTAAAAATGTTATCTATGCAACTGGAAGAAGCTGCTGTTATTCTTGTGTTTTGATTTACAGTCTGATTTAAGTTAAAAGAATTAATCATTGTTACAAATTCGGATCCTGTTTTATTTGCTTTGATTAACTCTATATTAAAGTCACCTGCCAAGAAGATAAACTTTTTTTCATTTTGTATTTTTGACAACAGTTGTTCAGTTTTTTCCAAAAAAACTTTAATGTCACCTGATGGAGGTCTGTACACTGAAATAACTATTATGTCAACTTCTCCAGCTCGACATTCGATAGCTGCACACTCAAACACGCCACTTTTTGAGAGTCTAATTAATTTCGGTCTCGGTTTAGCTGTTACTTTTTGTCTCACATATATTGCCGAACCACCATGTTGACCTTCATCGCGACAAAACATTGCCATTAACTTGAACTTTTCAATACCTAGTTGTTTAAGCTGCATTTCAGATTTCCAGTGTTCTGTGATGCAAAGAATCTCACAGTCCTGATGTATTAAGAGCATGTCATTAATTTTGTCGATAGAATTTCCAAGTGATTGTATATTTTGGTGTATTATGCTTACTTTCTTTTTTAAATAATTGGTGTTGTGTTTAGGTGCTTTTGGGTTGATAGTATCTGTTAGATTCTTGTCGTTATCCTGATTTTTCAAAAAAATGATCCGTCTGAGTAATTTATTTGACTTCTATAGTTTGTTAGTCGTTTTTTGTACATCGGACAATTAATGTCACGTGCGGAGTGTTGACTATCTTCAGGCATAAATTTCATTTTTATACAGTTTGGACATTTCAGTACAGCTTCTTTGCACTCTTTTCCACCGTGGTCATTGGCCCCACATTTGTAACAACATATTGTCTCCTTGCAGTGTTTTGCAACATGTCCAAAGCCAGAACAGCTGTAGCACATGGCTAAATTGAGATGTTCCTGTACATACACTTTCATCAAGTCAAAGTTTACGGTTTGCTTTTTTAAGAACCATTTGGCGACCGATGGTTCTGCCTCTAGTATCCAGTTTTCCTTGGTAGGGTTTCGGCATTGTCTCTTTGTAATAACTTTTATTTCTTTCCGGATGTTAATTGTAGGAAATTCAATTTCAATTTCATCATTTAATCTAATAAGTTCTTCAACAAATTCCGTATCCGAATATCCTTTTAAAATGCCGGTGATCATAAACATTGGGTTCAAATTCTGTGACTCTTTAATTTTTATATTATTTTTGTTTTCCAATGCCAGTTTTAGTTGTCTCTGTTGGGTTTCATTGCAGCTTTCTATTACTATAGCCCCACTTTTTAACTGCCTTATATTTTTAAATCCCCCATTTATGTCCTTTGTGCATATTTCCTGTTTAAGTTGTTGTATTGTTTGTTTTGGATCTGTGACATTATCTATTCGAACTATTGTTTCTAATTTTTTTGATGTTTTCGGGGTTTCCCACTTTTCTGGCATTTTATCCTCTGGCGTTGTGTTTTGTGTGTTTTTATGCGCTATGGTTGCATAGGTTCTTTGATTTTTTTCATTTTGTGGGGTTTGGTCTGCTATGTTTCTGTTTATAATGTTGTCGTAAACGTCTTGTAGTTTAATTTTATATTCTAATGCCATTTTTTCTTGTTCTAGTTGCCCAATTTTATATGTAATTAAAGTCAAAGCTTTGTGTATAGATGTAGTAGCAGTTCTTACCAAGTCTTGATCTTGTTTGTTCGAAACGTTTTGCATTTTATCCAATGATTCGAAAATTTCCAAAAGTAGTTTGTCTGTAACTATTTGGTTATCATGATCATTATTCTGCGTGGTGGTGTCCGAATGATTATTTTTTCCATTGTCATCGTTCATTTTTATTCCTTCGCATTGTTTTTTGGTTTGGTTTTGTAGTTGCGGGGATATCTCTGGCCCTAGTCTTTTACCAGATGTTTTTTCTTCATTTTCGTTTTTTTTTATTAATCACTGGCGGTGGCGTCCGAGATACTGAATTTCTGGGCTTAAACACATCGTTAGGACTATTAAAGGCTTCCTTATGATTTCCAGATTTATTAAAACTAGCCTTTAACTTATCGACTTCCCCTTGTATTTCCAAATCCTTATCAGCACTACTCGCAGTTTTGCGTTGTTTACCTGAATAAGTTTTTATCTCGGTTATATTTTTTGCGCCGATAATTTTATTTATTTCCGACACTGACAATTTTGTAGAACTTGTGGTAGAACCTACCGAAAGAGATCGGGTTTTCCGCGAAAATTCTTCATTAAACTCCGGGATTTTTTTAGCAGCGGCTTCTTTGCCGCTACTATTTTCCCCCATTGTAATTTAAACAATTTATTCTGGTATATTTCACCCACAAAATACAAAAGAACGCGAGAGAACAATAATAACCGTAAACTGTAAACTGTTTAGAAGGGGATTTTTTTTTTTTTTTTTTTTTTTTTTTTTTACGATCGCAAGTGCGAAGTATAGATCTTTCACTTTAGATATATAGACCTGCGCTAGTACAAATGAAAGTTTTATAAGCTTTACTGAACATTGGTATACAGAAGATTTCCAGTACAACCATAGAGGTAGTTTTCAACAGAACTGCAAACATTTCCCTGGTAGTTATTCCGGAGAGGCAATTTGAAAAAATAATTTTAGATATGCTGAATATGTCATATCTAGACCTTCTACGCATCTACTTAGTGGTTCGAATATATTTATTTATTTATTTATAGTATCAACAGCAGTGATTGCCATTTATAGACAGATACATTAATCAAATCGTACAAGTAGTTTGAGCTAAAATAAACCTTAAGCCTGCTCTTGTTGTTTTGTTCTTATAGATTCTGTGAATATACTTAGTGTTGTGGTACTTACATCAATATCACTTGCCAACCTATTAAATAGACTACACATACACAATATAATGGAGAATTCTGGTAAATGTTAGTTTTAGGAAAATCGAAATAGAATGTCATTACTGTTATTCATATTATGATTTCGCATTTTTTTTTTACATTTTCTGGAAGATTTTGTAATTTTAGTACTCGCGGAAACCACTGTGTGACGTCACTATCTCCTATATATAGCAAGTCGGGTCGCGTTCGCTGCCGTGGTTACTTGCTGTTTATGACAGGTGGCCATTTACATCGCCTTTTCTCCGTTGCTTGGCGACGAAGTTAACATTGACAAGAGAGAAAGAAATAATTTCATTTTCGTTTTTCTAAAATAGTGTTAGAGAAAGTATAGTCTAGGACTCGTATGGATTCTGGATTATCAACACTTTGACACCAAACTTTATACAGCATTCCTAAAATTCCGTAATTGGACAGCTTAGAGAGTAGAATTTTGTGATTTACCTTATCGAACGCATTGCTCAAATCTGTATATATTGCATTGGTTTCTGCGCCCTTTTCAAAGGATTTATTGATGAAGTTAGTGTAAAGGAGTAGAGGAATAAGTTAGTATCGACGGTTAGAGCTAAATCCGTGCTGTTGACTAATTATTGTTTGTTAAAAGACTTTAGTTGGTAAAGTTTCAATACAGTGCTCGAGGAGTATTGGTATAGCTCAGTAATTATTAACATCATTTCTACTGCCTGATTTGTCGATGGGACACACATAAGACAATTTCCAGATATTTGGAAAAATGCTGAAAAAGTTGGTGATCTGGAAAATATATGGTGTAAGGGAAGGTATATGATTTTAAATTACCGAAAAATTAACACCCAAAACTGATGAAAAGAAAAATATATGGGACTGTTTTGATAAAATAGCCAGTGCTATATCATCGCAATCTCAAACACAGGCAAGAAAAAACGACAGCTTAATGAAGAACTGGTTACCTATTTGAGCATACCCTTAAAAAAAAGAAAATGAAGTGGTGGAATGAAAGAAACTACTCCAGCAAGCAGCGTTTACTTGGAGAATTCTCCGAAATGGGAAATATTTACGGAGAAACTAGAAACAGAAATGCTGATAGATTAATGCCCCTAACAAGCACGTCTTTTAGAAAATTTTGAATAAGTTTATTGAAAAATAACATAACGAGTGATTTTTAATTATTTTGCTCAAGGGAGGCCATGCATTTTAAAAGCATCATAACCTTTCATAATTTTCGTACTGGGTCACAATACCTAATTGATACATTTCGTCAGACTGGTTCTGTTCAACATAAAAAAGGGGCTGGAAGACCAACGAAACGATCGAATGAGGTTATTGAAGAAGCGCGACAAATTATGGAAAATAATCCTTCAACTTCTATTAGGCATTTATCTCAACAAATTCAGCAAACGGATTCATGCTACAGTACATGTCAAACACTTTTGAAAAAGGATCTGCATCTATACCCTTTTCGTGTTACGGCTATTCATGAACTCCTTCCCAATGACGTTCCCCAAAGACTTAATTTTTGTGAATGGTTTTTAAACAATTTTCAAGAAGAAAATAGTGGTGCTTTTGAAAAAACATTTTTTACCGATGAGGCTTATTTTTATTTATCAGGCTATGTTAATTCACAAAATATGCGAATGTGGAATACGCAAAATCCGCATGTTTTTGTAGAAAGACCTCTTCATCCTCAAAAAGTTGGTGTGTGGGCAGCAATTAGTTCTAGAAGAATAGTAGGCCCAATTTACTTTGATGGCACAATTACAGCTGAGAGATATCGGATCGAAATTCTGACAACATTTATTAATGAGCTTCACGATGATGAATTGCGGGAAGGTTACTTCCAACAAGATGGCGCTACACCTCATGTAACCAGAGAAAATTTAAATTTTTTAAGTGAATTTTTTGAAAACAGAGTTATAAGCCGAAATACGCAACAAATATGGCCACCTCGTTCCTACGATTTAACACCCTGCGATTTCTTCTTGTGGCCTTTTATAAAAAACTCCATTTATCGAACACCAATTGAGGATATAAATGATCTTAAACGAAGGATTTCAGAAAAAATTGCCGAAATTAATAATTCTCCAAACGTATTGGTTAATGTGTCTCTGAGGGTAAGAAGAAACATCAGAAGGTGTCTAGAAGTAGGAGGCGGCCATATAAAGTAGGCTTTTAAAGTAAGATAGCTCAGGATTTTATATTACATACCGTCAAAAAACATTATTTTAGGTTTTCAACGTGACAACGCTGCTTTTTTGCAAATTCGCCCTATGATTTAATCTACGCGCTACTGCTACACTATGTATACTGGGTCACAGCCGCCCTTGAGCAAAATAATTAATAATCACTCGTTATTAACATGTTTATTATATTGTAGCTATTTGAAATAAACTAATTATTATTATTATTATTATTACCATTTCTACCTCACAATTTAAAAAAACTTATTTTTGAGTATTAACTTGACTCTTTTTCGTTTGTATTCAATTATTGTTGTTAATTGTTCCTTCATTTGTGTTAATTCTTTTGTTCTTTAATGTGTTTAATATTGTTTTATGGCATAAACTGTTTTGTTTATATTTTTCACCCCACCTAGTGACTTTATTAGGTATTTCGGTTATTCGACCGAAACACCGCTTGGGTAGGGTAATGATCAATAATTATGTCAATATATTAATAGCAACTAAATATGTTGTAAACCCATATATGGCCGATAGTACCTCGGTCAATAGCCTTTTGACATAGTGATGTTATAATAATATTGTGTATTGTTGTCAATAAATTGCGTAATAAATTTTAAAAAATCAACCCTTGTTTTTACCACCAGTCAATAATGAATTTAAATTTTTTTATCAACCTCATCAAACAATAATTGGGGTGGCTCCTTAATAAGTGAAAATTACAACCTATTTTATCAATATTCAACACAAACAGAAGTAAAAATGTTTTTTTTGTCTACAAATCCCTTAAGGTAGACTTTCGATGGACGCGACTGCGACTAATGCGGCTGCGGCTGACGACCAATGCGATCTGTCGCATCTGTACCACCTTTCCGAGATATGCGACTTTGTGCGGTCACGACCCGCACGATTATGGTTTATTATCTGTTGTTTCGCAACATCGTAGGGTTTGATTATTAAAAGTATAATTATACCTAATGCATTCTAAAAAGTTAAGGTACTGCAAGTTATTACTGGAGGAGAAACGAGATGATGACGATTAAATTTTACGTTGTTGACTGAAACAAAGAAAACATCAATTAAGGAACTATACCACGTACTCGTAAAGGTTCATATAACATCTTTATTGAAAATTAATTTGCTTTCGTCTTCACTCGAAAACGGAGTCATTTTGAATTACAATTATTTATAAATAGTATAAAACCACGTGCAATCAACACGACCTTACTGCTTCTACAGCAGTCGAGTCGTGCGGCCGCGTTGGTCGTATCTGTATATATATCTGATATATGTAAATGCATTAAACCGGTACACGCACGACCGGCCGCATAGCCGCATCAGTCGCAAGGGTCGCATTGGTCGCGACCATCGAAAGTCTACCTTTAGAGGTTGATTGTATTTTCTTCCTTTTAGATATTTTTTTAAATTCTCGCGAAGTTGAGAAATCCCTAGCAAGCCACGAAACTCAAAAATGCCTTCTGTGGTGCCATGATAACAAGTCCAAACTCAGAAAGCTCAAGTCCACAATGGAGTTCAACATTAGAGTGCAAGAATTCATCGAAATGGTCAGAAAGGATCGCAGAATGGATGCCATCAAGCATGCAAGGAAACATTTCCCAAGCTTCGAAGAGGAACACTTGCCCACTATACAAAAAGTGATGGCGCTCCTGGCATTTTCAGTTAATACAGCCATTGCTCCGTATGCTTCATTGTTTGAAACATCCAGATGGGATGATTTAATTGAACAATTTCGACAGGAAAACTACAGATTGTTTCAACTGGCTTCTCAGTCAGTTTTTACTGTTACTTTACAAGCTGGATTATCTGCGCTTAAGACACCATATCCTTTTTATACAATATTAAGTTAACTATATGTATTACCTACTATCAAATTTATTCCAGACTGATACCATTTTACAAATCATTGTTTTATTTTCTTTAACTAATACCCACTCAGTGCTACTCAGAAAGCACTGAAAACAAAAATCCAGGTTGCCCAGTTTGCCATGAAGATCTGAACAAGCTTGCCGAACCGTTGCCATTTGCTCACTGCTCCCAATCGAGGTTGTACTGTCACATTACAGGGTTGCCAATGAACGAAAATAATCCGCCGATGATGTTGCCCAATGGTTATATTTATGGAGAACAGGTAAAATGGGTTATCATTACTAATATAGAATAATAATAATATTACAAGCATTTCCAAAAATTTTGACGAAACTAAATTATTTTTATGTTGACTCAACCATAATTTGATATTATAGTGTCAACAGAAACTTGGAAAGTTTTTAATTTATGACGAAGTTTATTGAAGAATAACATATTAACATGATTATTATATTATAAATAAAAGTATGTAACTGACAAAATTTTTTTTCAGGCTCTTACTCTTATGGCCAAAGAAAATAATGGGCAAGTGATCTGCCCCAAGACCAAGGAAGTCTTTCCATTCAAAAAAGTGGAAAAGGTATTCGTCATGTAAATGACATTCATGTGATATTTGAATGTAATGATTACAAGTTGGGATATACCAGGTCGGAGGCCTCCAATCCAGGAGTATATCTCGGAATTTCACGGGAAGACTCGCGTCAATAAGACGTGAGTCTCTAAGGGTACGTACAGACTTGCAACCTAACATCAAATCGAACCCATTGCGTCAAATTTGGAGAAGGTACCGCGAAACGTTGCAAACATCGCAACATCACCGCGTTCCATCTGTTGTCGGTTTTCTGTTATCACACCACAGGGAATGTTGAGGGGTAACGTTAACAACACCGTAAATACAAGGACTCGGTGCTCGCGTGTGACGTCACCACAGGTAGGTAGCGCGTTGAGTCGGCAGCCCATGCTGACCGCATACTTTATTATGAGTTTTTCGCTGTTGTAGCATTAAATAATAGGTATTTCTAAAACCTTTAAAGTGCGTTCGGTTGACAGAGGGTGCCAGTCGTCAACTGAGCCCTTCTTTGCACGCCATTCGATTTTATTCCAAGTTCCAAAGCACGAACTAAAACAAAACTTTAACAAAACGACCTATTTAGTGAGTAACAATCTTTAATTTACGGCTTTTAGATGATTTAGCCAATCGGTCGTTAGATTTACCACAGTAATATTTGGTGTTTACTGTGCATGTTATTACAATCGTTGCTGTATGAACAATCGTATGAATAGTACACCAGAATATCTCAAGTATTTGTAAGCACGCAGACCTATTGTTTGAAGGTTGTTTGATGTATGTAATTTTAGTTACTCAAATATAAAAGCTAAAACAGAATTATTATGAAAACTCTCTTTCCTCTCATCTGACGTATTTGGCACCAAAGAATCTAAGGTTCAAAATATGGTTTAAAAAACTTTTATGTTCATCGCGTTTTTCAGGCTCATTTTTTTCCGAGTTTTTGTCTCACTTCATTAATATTATAAGAGATAAACGTTGTCTTTAAGTCAGATTTAGTGTCATTTTGGAGTATTTGTATTTCGCATCCATACAAAAATATTTCTACCTTTAAATCAGAATTTATTATTACAGAATATGTTATTACACATCCGGGAGAATATTTAAATTTAAACAATGTAACTTTTTGCAGATCATTGATTTTAAACCAGCATTCAGGTAGCTTAAACGAGTTAAGAACTCTTTGAAATTGGTACTCGAAAATTCTTTTTAATAAGTTTCAAACTCAGTTTTGCAAAATTTCGATTTTCCAGTTCCTGGAGTTTATCTTCACGACTTGGGCACCATTTTACAGTTTTATATAAATAATAGGGACAGTTGGGAATTAAGTTTCTCCTCTGAATAGTCAATTTATCAGACATGCATGTACCTTCGGTCCATTACTATAATTTCCCCGACATCCCAGCCCACAACAGGAATACGGCATTTTAAGTATACCAGAACCACACCATAAGACAAAAATATCACAGAATTGATTACTTTTTAATTAAAACTCGAGCAAAAAGGGAAGAAGTTAACCGCTTCATTCACTCTAAGAGCACCCAGTCCTTGTATTCTCGGTGTTATTGGTAACGTCCGCTTTGATGTTGTAAATGTGGACAGTCATCACGGCGTTCGGCTTTAGTTTAATTTTGTCAGTTCTATTAAAATTCATCAAAAGGTAGCGCTACTTCATATCGGGTGGTTCTCATTCCCACTTACTAAGCGATTACTGTGAGTAGGAGTGAGAGCCACCCGACCATTGGTGCTGGTTCAAATTCGGAAATGGCTTTCTCCCGACAATTTCTGCCCGTTCGCTTTTCCGACTTTGACTGCCGAGCTGCAAGCTATCGCCTACATTCCTCTGCGTGCCCATCGCCACACATGTCGCAGCTGATTGGTAAGATTGGTCTAACTAACTGGCTTGAGGGTTAAAGGATAAAGGAGCACGTTTATGATGCAACTAGACATTTTCTGTTCTTATTTAACTTAAACTCTGAACGCAGCAATTATTTGGTCTTGTTCGCAGAGTTTTTGTTGCAAGTCTGTACGTGGTCACAGAAAGTATAGCTATATTTTCTGTGGCATGCCTTAATGATTTATTTTGTGCTTAAAAATTTTCAGAGATCTCGGGGTTGGCTGCCTTAGTAGGTAAGGTCCAATTTTCAGTTATACAATCCAGGATTAAATTTTTAGAGTTAATAATAGATTTTGCGTTTCATTAAAAACATTGGCAGTAACGACACAGAAGAATTCTTGTAAATTTGGGTTCTGTGTTCTGTTGTTAATAGTGATTTTTTTTCGAAAATATCAATTATTTTTATTTCCTTTTCAAGAACGGATTTTACTGTAAGGGTATTGGATGCGCTGTTCAAAAATATTTTACTGTACGTTGGAAATATACAGCCAAATAAAATGCTATTCGTACAGCAGTCAAGCTGTAATATTTACTATGACGTCGCTCAGCCACGCACAGTAACAACCAACATTCCTTTTGGAGTTTTTACTATAAAATACCTAGCAAGTTTGTTTTTTATGTGGAGTTGTCTCTGGATTTGAGTAAAATAATAATTATTGTGATTTTTGTTCAGTTGGAAATTCAATTTTTTGTAATTATTCCTTCTGGTGGTGTCAAGGTCCTTGCGGAAAATTAACATTTTACTTCCACTATGGCTTCTAGCTAAACGCGACTATTACAACTGTTTTTAAATTCTTCGATTGTGATTGCGATATTTTTCAACTCCATATTCCGTAAGTTTGTTATCAGCTTATTCACAAAACTCATTTACGAAGAGTATCAAAATTTAATTAATAAATAATAATCTGACATTATTTTATAGCCATAAGATGGATTAATGCAGACCAATTACAATAACTTGTTTGTCATTTTTGACTGAGCTATTTATTATTTTTATAAAGAATAAGCTTCTCACTTATCACTAAAGACCGGATTCAACCAAAAACCTTAAGAATATGCGCATATTTATGCACATATTTTTTAAAACTTATGCAGGATATATGCAAAACAGACGTAAATATGCAATGAATATGCGGTAATAAAACAACTGAATTTCGATATTCTAAATTAAATTTATATAAGACCCACACGAAAAGAGCTTATTACATAACCCATTTTAGCCTGTTTGCGTTATGTAATATACTATATTATCATACTGAGTGATGTAATGAACTTATTACATTACTCATTTTTAATCAAACTATGATTTTTTTTTGTTCCGTCAGTCACGGTCATTTTTTGTGTAATGTCACTTTCATAATATGAAAATCATTTTGAATACATAAAAAAACCAAAATTATGGGTCTCATATAAAATGTTGTATATCACACGTACTGTAAGGCTCATTACAGCACTCGTCGTAGCAATATTCCCTACTCGTTACTGTAATGAAGCTCATACCGTACTAGTAATATAAATAACTATTTCATTTAATAAGGGGATTGAATATTGAATAAAGATAAATTCAAACTATAATATACTTTATTAAATCAGTTAACACCTAATATAGTTGTTTATATCAAACTTATACTGATATTAATTTGAAAAATTATAAAACGCACCAGTTATATGTGTGCTTCAAGGTTTTAAACTAGAAAATGCGTCTATCACTGAGGACATGTTTGTAAAAAGAAAACAATCTTTCTACATCTACTGAAGTTATAGGGCAAAATTTTAATTTCGGAACTAAGGCAGGTTCAATAGCTAAATTATTTACAGTTTTCCCTGACATTATGTTTACGACCTGCCTTAAAATCTTGAAACCTGTGTTTGTTTCTATTAAATTTTCTAATTTTGCCACTACTGTTTTGCCTACCTCACCTCGTATTTGTTTGCAATTTTGTACACGTTTCTATTATATCCATCGACTCTGGTGAACTTGTACACGATTCCTCTAGTTGCAAAATACTGTCTGCTATAAATGCATAGTTACACTTTATATACATTAACTGTTGTTCCACTTTAGCACTTTGAAATATTTCTTTAGATTTTAGGATGCACTGTGAATCATCACCAGCCATTTGTGAAATTAAGCCTTTCAATTTTTGGAAATCATCTGCATAAAATATTGCCGCACGAATCCAGGTACCCCATCTGGTCACGACAGGCTCAGGTGGTAATGGTACTCCGGAAAGCTTCTCCTTGTAAAATTGTACTCTTAATGAGGCCTTTATAAATATCTTTTTTACATTTGCTATTAGGTCATTGACCAACGGAAAGGAAACTCTAATAGTTTCCGCAATCCTATTTAATCCGTGAGCTAGGCAAGTTACATTAATCAAATTTTCATAAAATATTTTTAAATTCTGTCCTGCCTTTATCATATACGGCGCAGCATCGGACAACAGGACAAGAATTTTATCTGTAGGAACTGAATTCGGCAAAAACAAATGTGTTAGGGTTTCTTGAATAAAACGTGTAACTGTGAGGTTGTTTGTTTTTTTCCACTTCTTTTATGGCTATAAGGTAAGCTTTTCCAGGTTCTTCTTCTGTGAGTTTTCCGATCATTAAATTAACTATATAACGACCACACGAATCAGTTGTTTCCTTGACGACAATATACATATAGTTACCTTCAATTTCTTTCTTTATTTCATCTAGCACGGTACCAAATACCTTTCCAACGACATTTTTTCTTAATGTTGATTCATCTGGAGCATTACATTTTGTATATTTTTGCAGAAAGGCCTTAACTTGCGGGTTGGCTAACTTGTTTAAAGAAATATTAGCAGCCAAGAACGTTTTACATAGATCTTAGTTTCCGTTTTTAAAAATCTCAAATGACTGTTTCAGCGTTGACTGTATGGGACCAGACTTCATCTTGCTAACCTTAGCAATATGAGACGGTGTCTTAATGTGTTGGTCTATTTAAAATTTCTTTCAGCAAGTAACAATTTTTGAACAAGACTTGCAAAAAACATGGTCGCCGTCCAAAGCAAGTTCTGGGTAAGGCTTAGTCCACGAAATACATCGTATTTTCGACATAATCACCGCTTTCACTTTCACTTTGCGTTTACAATACTAACTGCGGCTACGACAAACGACAACCTCAATAATACTGACAAACTGTAACAAATGTGAGCAAATAAATAATTATAGAAGGTGTAGATAAAGAAATTCTAGTTAAAACATCTGGTCAGAAATACCCACCCACTAATGAAATTTCTCAATAGAAGAATAATAGTTTATTACTTTATTAATTAGCCTATTTATTGCCCTCTTATCTTCAGACCCCGACAGCACAGGCGACACGGCGGCGTGCGACCATAAAACGTAAGAAAAGAACACAGAAATCCCAAAATATTCTTAGATATGCAATAGTTCCTAAAATATGCATTTTTTCCTTTAAAATCACAAAATATGCAAGAAATGCATATATATGCAAAATGCATAAAATCCAGTCTTTACATCACACATAAATGAACCTGTCCTAATGCTATCCTAATATTCTCTAAGATATAAAACTAACCAAGATGCGAGGTTTATTGGGAGTAATCCATCGGGATGCTGTCGACGCGGTCATTAGGAAGGCAGGAAGAGCTGTGTGTATAACAGAGATAGAGCAAATGACACCAAAATACTAATTAAATTGCCATAAAAAAACTAAAAAATATTTGAAATTTCGGATTTTGCTGTTGTATTGGTAATACAAATATGATCGGCGCCAATGAAAATTAAAATAATATTTTGAATTATTTTTGGGTATTTTTTTTTAGTATAAATTTTATTTTTGCACTTTCTAAAAATGTTTTTTTTAATATAGCATTTTTAATAAATTAGCGCCATTTGACCCTGTGTTATAATACAAATACCCTAAAAAAAAAAAAATAATGTATCTTTACCGGTTAAAATGTTATGGGAAAATTACAAATGCGCTACAATCTTTGTTTCGAACATATCATTCCCACTAACGGCTATAAATAGGGGAGACAGAATAGAACGATCGGGTTCGTTAGGCGTTTCGCGTGTAAAAAAATTATAAGATGAAGGCGTATCCAATACCTTTAAGGAATTTTAACTAGAGTTTGCGGTTATTTCGTCGTTCAATTTTATACTGAAAAATGGACCTGTAAAAAATAAATATATATGTTTACAATAATAAAATATACTATAAGAATGTACATACATAAAATATTACGATATTTAGATATATGTTTTTATCTTAAGTTATACGAAGTTTGATGCTTGAATACAGGTTTGTAGTATGTAAGAATTGACACAACAAAATAAATCCTTTAAAAAAACAATATTTTTATTAGAACGATTGAATTATGGTATCGAAATACAACTTTATTTGCCTTAACTAATCACAAAATGTATAGAGTACGTCAAAAATGATAAGTTTTGCGCTCTATACAAAAAACTTAAAATGAACTTAAACAATTGAAACCTTAAAATCTAAGCTTGCAAAGTTTCAAACGCATTATCATTGCAAATAAATCGATTAAGGTCGAAATTTTTTCCTAAAATATCGTCCCCTAAAAAGGATTCTAAATCATTAGTTCCAAATTTTTTGGGTTCTAATGTCTTCGAAATGTTTTCGCTTGAATCGCGACTTCGAGCACCAAGATTACTATTTCTATCCAAGTTTGCATCTTTGTAAGTATTTTGCTTTATGGTATTGTCTACTAGATTTTTTGGAATTTTTTCTTTTCTTCTCCCTTTCTGGGTTTCTCCGTGTTTGTTAAAATATCTCACCACAAAGCTATAGACTCTTAGTCTTTCTAAAATCCCCATTTTACAAGCTTTTTTGGCTTCCTGCAAGGCAAGATTGACTCTTTTTCTATAATAATCATATTTTTTCGTTTTAAAAACCGGATTTTTAGCATTTATTTCGAACGGTTCCAGATTGGCTGTTCTGATCCATGCGCGGGTCACTTCTGCAGTGTCGAAAAACGTGACGTGGTACCAAGACTAAAAAATAAGCAGTCTCAGAAATTTGTGGGCAAAGGTAAAGAGAAAAAAACTTACTGGTTCTTGACTATTTTCGTCATTTAACCAAAAATAATCTGTAAGGTCTGGATCATCGTCTATGAGTGCAGGCCACCATGGATAACCGTCCATTTTTGCCCATACAATGCTTCCAGCATTATACTAAAGAATACAATGAAAATGTTCTATATTTGCATATTTTATACAGGTGGCAAAAAACGACTAGCCAGGCCACCATTTTAAAACGACTTATTGTTTGTGTAATGTGCACATAAACCAAACAAAAAAACGATATTGACAAGTTTTCACTGGAAACGCCCAAAACTTTTTATTTTTAATTGTAACCCCTGATTTGACATTGGTTTGAATAGGAAGGGGTAAAAGTAAAGCCCAAACTGCTTTTTTTTTCATTTTATAAAACATCGCCCAGGCGTTTCGACCCATCAGGCTATCATCAGGGCTTAGTTACGGAGGTTTGTCATCACATCAATAAGTAGGGCACACTATAGTCACACATTAATACTCTACATCTAGGTTAAAAACATTTTAAAATTATGTAAGAATAAAAAATAACTACACACTAGATACACAAATAATCAAAACCACTGCTGGAATACAGAATGTCAACATCATAATTTGAAAATGTTTTTAACCTACATGAATGTGTGAGTATAGTGTGTCCTACTTATTGCTGTGACGACAAACCTCCGTAACTAGGCCCTGATGATGTCCTGATGGGCCGAAACACATAGGCTTTATTATTATTTTTAAAGCAGGAAGTTAGGGCCTTACTTTTACCCCTTCATATTTAAAAAATGTCCCGCCTGGATAGGAGATACGATACGATTTCATTAGTTTTGATTGTACACAAAATCAACGCAGTCTAGGGATTCAGAGTTTTTGTTACGTAGGTAGCTTACTACCTTTATTTAACTTTCTATGGTAAAACTTATTTATAGATTTCAACAATGCAAACAAATTCATGCAAAGAGCGCGTAAACACGATATACTAGGACTGTCCCCGAACAGTTCAATTGCCAATCCATTGCCAGGCTGGAAATTAATTTTTGGACGGTAGGTACGGTTTTTGGTCGTGTTGTTTATATTGTTGGAATCTGTAGATGAATTTTAGTATAGATATTTTACTGGCAGTTAACAATTTAACTAAATATGAAGAATGAGTTAGTCACATAATTTTTTACAGTGTTGGAAGAAACGTTCCTTTTTTAAAATTTTTGAACAAAATATGCATTTTCTTGTTTTAAACATGTTTTTAATTTCAAGGACAAGTCATGTTTAAAACAAAAGAAAATCTTGTAATCAAACTTGTTGCAATCTTGAGCTTGACTTAAATTGTTAACCCAAAATGTACGGGATACGGAATAAGATGGGATAATTGTATTTTTTTAATGTCATGTTTTAGACAACAAAACATCTGTTTTTTTTGTTTAAAGCATTTTTAATTAAGCAATACAACTTGATTTAAACAGGGTTAAAACACATTAGTTTAATATGCAACTAAAGGACGAGGTTTATGTTGACTCGGACGAAGAGTACCTTTTTTGTTTAGTATTTTATTGCTTTCAACGCTACATATTCGTTTTAGCAATATCTATTAAAAAAAAAAGGTATGTGAAAAATAATATGTGGGTTTTACGGTAAAGTGCCCTCTGGTGGCACAGTAGAGCAACATTTTTGTAACAGAAGGATAGAAATTACCGAAAAAATCTCTGTGTCAAACACATATTAGTTCAGAAATATTCACAAAAAATACGGAAATTAAAATTGAACTTTGACTAGCTGTATCTAGGTAATCTAGGAAAATGTTGAGTATTCTATTTTTCGTTACATAGTGTAGATACTACCTTTATTTTATCACATAGAATCACCTATACTCCGGTACCAAAATAATTGGCAGCGACTCATTTTTACCGGGGTGTGCAAGACGTAAGGGGAACGCCAATTCCAGAGGCGTGTCATTTTAAACAATTATAATTCAAAAAATCTATGAATTTTTTGTTTATTATTATAATATAATAAATATAATAATAGTAAAGTTTTCTTCTTGACTTTATGATTTAAATTTTTTTCTTGTTTATTGGGTTTTTAGGTCATTTATAAATAAATAAAGGTTTGGTTTAGGTTGACGTTTCGGTTTATATTACATTAAACCATCTTCAGAACTACAATTACAGGAAAATGTGATTAACTAATTTTTAGGATTAAAAAGTAGACATACCTCTATTAAATCTTAGCACTATCACTTCTATTTTTACATGTTTACTATGTGGTAACTATGCAAGACTGATTTTATGAAGGGATTTTTTATGAGGGAGGGTAGGTATATTTATTAAAAATGGGCAAAACCATTTGATTATTGTTTATTGTTTCTTTTGTTAACGGTAGTAAAAATTTGCAATTTTTATTAGGTTATTAAATTACTGTAAGTTGTACTTAGATTATCAGTGTCGGTTCGAAAATTTAATTTATTTTTATTTTTTTTAATATGGATCATTTCTTTTATATTTCGTTTTTTATGTTTATTTCATGGTCTAAAATTGTTGTATTATTAAAGTAAAAATTATGTAAGTTGTCAATAGCGTGTTTTGATAAGGCTGTGTATGTTTGGTTCGTATTTCTCATGCTGTATTTATGTTCATATATTCGGTTTTTTTTACATTAATAGAGGTATGTCTACTTTTTAATCTTAAAAATTAGTTAATAATCACATTTTCCTGTAATTGTAGTTCTGAAGATGGTTTAATGTAATATAAACCGAAACGTCAACCTAAGCCAAACCTTTATTTATTTATAAATGACCTAAAAACCCAATAAACAAGAAAAAAAAATATAAGTACCTAATATTATAAATTAAACTGAAAAATAAATTAAGCTTTTACATTTGGTGATCTAATGAAGTAATTAGAGAAACTAAATTACGCAGGTATAAAATCCAAAAAGAATAATAAAGCAACGGTATATGTTATTTTCATAACGTTTTTATTATACTACATAATAATAGAAACATATAATAGTGGATTAAGGGCAAAACCTAATCCTAAATTATAAATGTTTATAAATTTCCTAACTATTGTTACCTAATGAACACTAATTGATAATAATTCGACAAATTATATCCCACGCCTACATTAAAAAGTGTTATAATGACAATACGTTACAATTTTAAATTCATTATTACCATTACAGCGATTATTCACTATCCGACGATGAAAACATTTCATTACCGTCGCTACTGCTGTCATCTGCAGGAATTATAATAATAGGTTCTACCATGACTTCAACGCGTACATCTAAGTCCCACATTTTTTTTCTACGCCCTCGACATGTAACACGCACTACGCGCTTATGCCAATCTGCTGCTTGTACATTCGCTGTTGCCGTTTTTAACAGTTCTTTAACATCTTTTAATTTAATAGTTTTATTTTTACGTGCCATTTCGCCTTTTATCTGTGCTCATCATATAAGCTCGATTAGATTTAGTTCACAATGGTAAAGCGGTAAACGTAATATTGTAACACCTCGTTCACGAGCCATTTCATCCACTACATATCTCGTATATCTTTTTTTGTGAAGTCTTGCAAGATCGAGCAACTGCACTTTTAGCATTTTTTCGCCAAATGCAATATTTTTTTCTGCGAGCCAGTCAACAATCTTCTCGTTTCGCCACGCAGAAGTGTGGTATGGTGCAATATCCATCACGATTACCGACCCACGTTCAATACGCGGTAAGATGGATTTAAACCAATCTTCAAACACTCCCGAGTTCATCATCCTCATGATAATCACCGGTTTTACGAGATTCGAGCACGTTTAACCCACCTTCAAAAAAACCAGAATCACTCCCGATGTGGGTTATAATTAACCGACGACCTTTTCCTGAAGGAGATTTTAATCCAGTGGACAGTCCATTGATAAAGGCGTTACGTGCACTTTCCGACGAATGGCTAACTTTGCTTGAAGATCAATAAAAATCTTTTTCCGTCCACTTGTTTCCTTCTGATCGGACACTTTAGTATTCCTATTGTCCTTGATAGTTCTATAAACAGTACGGCAAGATGTCTTAATCAATGTGGCACAAAGTTCTGCTGCATCAGTGAATGATATTCCACTGTGTGTACTTAGAATTCCCTCATACACATTTTTTACAATTGTACGCTCCGCAGGTTTTAAATGACGTCGTTTTGTAACTTGTTGGTTACTATCACTTGAAGAAATCGCTTGCATTATAATATTTGCTTTCTTGAGTAACCACCAAAATAATAAAACTGAATTGCTAATATTTTCTTGATTGAAACTACGGCACTGAACGTTGGTTAGAGGCGATAATAAAGCGTGCGAGCGCCTTTAGACATGGGTTTTTCTTACCTGCGTTGCCAAATTGAGTAGACCAAGTACCGTAGGGTGTCAAGGACCTTAATAACATTCTGATTTTGGTACATTTTATGAGAATTTAAATGAAATATTTCAAAACCTGGCAACATGTAACGACTTATTAATGCACAATCTTCCCAAGCGGTTTTGAATGCTTTTATTTCAGTGTTAAAAGTGTGTGAATCGATGTTAATTATTTTCTCCGCACACCGTCAATGATGATAAGAACAGTTTTGCCAATTATTTTGGGATCGTAGTATAGTCAAGTGTCAAAACGCATTCTCCGAACACCCTGTGTACAGGGTTTATTTTGTAACATAATTATTTACCTTATTAAAAATAATCAAATCCTCCTTTTCAGGCTCTACATCAAAATTGGGGTCACTGCATTTGTTATAGTTTGGATCGGGGTTCATGTAGCAAAACCATTTTTCAGGCAGCTCTAGCGGGTCTTTACACTGTTCTAAATACCGAACCTACAAATATATACTCTTCCATTAAGAGAACATTGTCTTATCAACAAAACCCAACCAGGATTTTTTTTTTAGGATTTTGTGAACATTTCGTAAAATATATTTTTCTAATTTTGTCTCGAAAAATAGATATTTCGAACGCGCTAGCGAGTTCGAAATATATCCATTTCGAACTCCGAATTTTATTTTTTAAAAGTTGGCATTGGTAATATTTAAATGTTTTATTCTGTTGACGTCTGACGTTTCCTGTTATTGTGATCCATGAGAAAAGAAAGTTTTCGGAATTTCTCTGGTAAAAGTTGATTTATCGTTTTATTAGCAATATCCCTTAACTCAGGGGGAGTTGAACTTAGATTATCATGCTCCATATTTTTTTAATTATAATTATGAACAACTCTATGAAATATTAAAACACAAGTTTGGTGACAATGACACAAAGAAAATATTATTTATTGTCAAGGCTACTATGATAAAAGTAAATTTATAGTATTACCAACATAGAATTTAGACATACAAATTTACAAAATTTGAAGGGTTCATTTTCTTTTTAAATATGTATTTTCTTATTGAAAAAAATACAAAATAGAAAAAATAGTATAAAGTACGTGTTTTATAAAGCAGTTAGAGCACTTGTCCCGTTAAAAAACTCGCCGCAAGCGGCTCGTTTTTTAACATGGACGCGTGCTATAAGATGATGCTTTATAAAACATGTACTTTAATATACTATTTTGTAGAATATGCATATCACCGGGTTGGCGCTTTAGACCATAAGGTTTGCGCATTCAACACATGTTGGATACAGCCCCATAGCACCCCTCATTGCACCACTGTCAACAAATATGCGTTTAAGTAATAGTAAACATTATAGCCACGCGCCGATAGAAAACTCATTCCATGATAATTTGACGATGCCAACAGTCCCTACTTATTGGCATCTATCAGACCTTAAAAAGTTCTTATTAATTGACCTTTTTATTGCGCACCATTATTACTAAATATTTTCACAATATACTTAATTCTGTTACCTTGTCACAGCTGTCACAATAGACATACAGCCCGATATCTCGCTCCTCTTGTAACTGCAGCAGGTTCTTCAGGTTCAGCTCATTTTTCTTCGGGGTTTCAGACGTAAAAATCATGTTTCTAGGTTTCCGCGGACCATTATCTGCTGTCCTCATAAGTGATCGGTGTTTCTCTAATTGTTTACCCTTTAATTTAACCTCATTATTTTTCTTGTCGTTGTTTTGCTCTTTTATCATATTTGTCTTGGCCTGACCCTTTTCGTTTTTATTCTTTGTAAAATTATCTTTGATCATTGATTGCTTGTTTTTAATTTTTTCTTTTAACGTTTTACCAGATTTATTCTTCTTTGGATCACCTTTATTCACATTTTTATTAATAACTGGTGGTTGTTCCACATTGTCATCTTCTTCGGAGCACAGAGCTCTTATCCTCTTCAACGATTTTACTTCGGATTTTTCGTCCCCACACTCTGATGTAGATTTAAATGAAGATTTCACACTATCTATATTTTTCTTGGTTCTTTTATTGGACTTATTTTTCTTAGCTTTTTTGGAAGAATTGCCCTCGCCAAAAATTTTCTGACTTAAAATTATATTTTCATTAACCACATTATCTAGCATACTCCGTGTAGAGGCATCCGTCTCGTTTTCTTCTTCATCTATAACCGAATGTTCAATTTGCATGTTTTGCTCATCAGTGTCAATATGTTTTTTACAATTTTTTAAGGTCTGGTTTTCACCAAACTTATTCTCTGATGACTGCTTTGCGTTCGATTTTATATGTTGCTTGTTTTTCCCTATCTTCTCCGATTTACTGTTCTTACTTTTCTCTTTGTTTTGTTCAAATCCATCCTCAAAAATATCCTGGCTTAACATTTCATTTTCTGAGACGATACCATCCAGAATAGTTCTTAGAGATGCAGCCAAGTCGTTTTCATCTTCTTGAATGTCGGAAATTGAGGCTGGATGTTGCATTCCACCATTTCCATGAACAGCTAAATTATCTGATTTTAACAATTGTTGACTCATTCTTATATCTTTAATGGCAGGGCCATTCAATGTATCATTAAGATCAGTATTTGAACTTATGCCGATTTTAGTTGTAACAGTTATACTTTTTTCAGTTTTAAATCTTTTCTTACTGCTTCTTTGAATTGGAGAAGGGACGGGACTAGGGGGAAATAATAGCGGACTCTGAGCAGTTAAATCTTCCGTTGATTTAGCGTCGTTCCTAAAGTTTGTAGGTTCATGATTTGGTTTGTTATGCACTGTTTTTTTTCCATCTCTATTTTTCTCTGTCTCATTAGTTTTGGAAACTTCAATTAAAGTATTCGATAAGTCTTTAAGCGACTTACGCTGTAAGTTATCCAATAAGCCTCCCTCCATTGATATATTTATAAGTGGTTCAAGAACCTTTTTCTTGGTTGGTATAGGAAGGGTTTCTTTATAGTCGTCATTTATTAAATCTTTTATATTGTTTTGCGTTGTCGAAAGTAGTGGAGATATAAACGAGTTTTGAGTTTTAACTCTTGCTTTGGAGGTTATCTTTTTATACAGCGGCATGTCTTGAATTAATAGGTGCACTATTATTACCTAAAAATTATTTATATTCTTATTAGTCGAGTTGAAGAAGGTGCTTACCATCAAAACCAGAGCTGATATTGTTTTTTTTTAATGTTTGTTATATTCAACTAGGTATCAGAAACATTCCAGCTGGGCTGCTCAAATATTCAATTGTTTAAACAATTTTTAAAAAATGTCTTGTGCGACGCCACATTTACGTAAATTTCGGCGTAAACACGAGCAAATACAACGCACAATATGCCTATCTTCTAAAATACAGGGTGTTGACGATATGATTTAAGCACAAAGAAGTATAAGCTGCTGACATTTTAATTTTAAGAGTTTTTTTGTAATCCTCATTTAATTCCTGACATAAGATGCCTCTTAGCATTTTTCCATTCAGAGCTTATTTTAGGAGAATATGTTTTTAAGTAATAAAATTCTTAAAACAAATTATACAGCGTGTAACAGAAGTATGGAACGCTTTAAATATCTTTAATACCGTTTGTCCGACTTAGCTAAAATTCGGTATCCGTATATAAGAGGTTATCGCGGAGCTGCTAGTGGCATTTGCAATGTTGCCAAATTTACAGTTTTTCGCAATTTAAAATAATTTTTTTTTTTTAAATGGAACACCCTACATAATATTCAAAAAAATGATTCCGCAACAAATTCTAAATAACTTTTATATAAGTTACTTAATGTCTAAATCTAGCCATTTTTTTAATATTCGAGCTCGAAAATTGAGAATTTATTGAAACATTATTGTAAGGTAATTATTGTTTAAACTTACTTATTACAGAATAAAGAAATTAAATTAGATGTTTAAAGTGCCTTCCATTTACTTCTTGACAATATGCTAAATATTGCGGAAAAGTATTTAAAAATTAGAAAGAATATCTGTTTCTTCGATTCGTCTGCACTCAACTTCAATTCTTTGTTTTTGGTCTTCTATATCATGAGGCTTTGTCTTGTAGACCACATTTTTTAAATGTCCCCACAAGAAATAATCGAGTGGAGTCAGATCTGGTGACCGAGCTGGCCACTCAATTGTACCCCGTCTCCCTATCCATCTTTCAAAACATACTTTATTTAGATACTCCCGTACTTGTCTAGCGTAATGTGGTGTTGCACCGTCTTGTTGCAGCCATATACTTCGTTATTTAATCCCGCAACGTCTAAAATTTTGTTTATTGATAATCAGTTTTAATTTACTTTAATGAAACTGACTTACGAGGATTTCGAAATAGGATCGCAAGAGCGGGAACAATTTCATTTCTTAAGAGCTGCAAATATCTATCGTTATTTAAATTATAATCCATAAACAATGGACCTGCAATTATCCTTTGTCCTATAATGCCTGCCCAAACATTAATTTTTTGCGGAAATTATATACGGATACCGAATTTTAGCTAAATTGGACAAACGGTATTAAAGATATTTAAAGCGTTCCATACTTCTGTTACACGCTGTATACAGTTTGTCCGCTTAAGTTCTGTACATACATATGGGAAACTTTTTTAATATTAATTTTACGAAAAAAAGTTACTCTTTATAAAAAGTTCTGCTTAATGAAAAGATAATATTAGACTATTCAAACTTGAGATAGTATGTACAGGATGATCAAAAAGTAAAAAAATCAAAATTGACCTGCGAGAAAAGTACCCTTAATTTTAATTTTAGAGCAATATGGAATAGGAAAATGTTGATTGGCAATTAAAATTATATCTGTTTCTACTCTTATATTGAAAATAAATTTGACATTTCAAAAAATATCATTTTTTGAAATGATTTATAATTAATAATTGTATTTATTATGCAATTCAAGCTAACACACATTTATCAATTATTTTTATTTAAAACGTAACCTTTCATTCTTTATCCCTATTTTGTAGTAATTTTATGACGCATTTAAATCATTGATAGAAACATGATAATTTATTTTGGAAAAATACAATTATAATAATAAACATTAGAATATGAATTTAAATAAAAATATTCATTAACTTTCCCTCACTGTACATTTGCCTCGACATATCCTCCCTCCGTTTCAATACATTTAGTCGTTCTTGCAGAAAATTCTCTTAAAACATTTATAATCATGGCAGGAGTTATATTTGGAATTGTTTGTCTAATTACCCTCTCTAAAAAATGGCCTTTGTAGGTATACATTCTGTTTTAAGTAGCCCTGCAAGAAATAATCGAGGGGGCTCAAGTCCGGAGACCTAGCGGGCCAAAAAAGGTCAGAATATCTATCGATAACTTTTTCATTGAGAAGGGTATTTAAGTATTGTCTTACATTCCTCGTACTGTGGCATTATGCACCATCTTGTTGGTACCATATCCGTAGTCTATCGGGTATGTGAAGTCCATGAATAAAATTAAACAAATAATTATTTAAAAAATGCAAGTAACGTTCACCATCTAAAATTTGTCGAAAACAAAAAGGTCCTATTATTCTATTTTTGTAAATTCCGCACCACACATTTGTTTTAAATGAGTACTGATCACGTGTCTGTATAGTGAAATTTGGATTAACGTCACTCCACCAACGACAATTTTGTGAACTTACAGTCCCGTTCGAGGTAAAGGTTGCTTCGTCGGTAAAAATTATATCTCTTATCATGAAAGGGTTATCTTCTAACTCTCCTTGTATTAAAAAACAAAATTCTAAGCATCGCTCAAAATCACCTGGGTTTAAGGTTGTATAAATTTTGGTTTGTAAGGCCGAAATTTGTTTTCATTTAATATTTTTGAAATCGTAGTTTTCCCTACATCGTCATTGGTAATATTGTTGACCTTTTTCGCAATGATTTTTTAGGATCTTGTACTACAGACAACATTATACTTGGTTCACAGTTTCATTATTTGCAACCCTTGGTCTACGTTTCTTATTGTAGTTATTTTCCACACTTCCAAAGGTCTTGAATTTAGTCACTATGTTCCCTACTGTTGAAAATAATTTTATCAGGATATCTGTAGTTAAAAATTTCAGCAGTTTCCCGATACGTTTTGTAATTTTCACCAACAATTAAAATTATTTCAATTTTATCTTGCATACTCAAGTTCAACGGCATATTTATCTAATTAAATATTCAAACTGATGTTTCAGACAAATAACACCGCTGATAGTTAAAATTCCAATTCAGGTGGGAAATGGTGGCAAGATATGGACATGCCATTAAGAATTAGGATTTAAATTTTTAAGTTTGTTTTCAATAATAGTTTACTAAGAGTAGAAACAGATATAATTTTTAATGCCAATCAACATTTTCTTATTCCATTTTGCTCTAAAATTAAAATTAAGGGTACTTTTCTCGTAGGTCAATTTTGATCTTTTTACTTTTTGATCATCCTGTACATACTATCTCAAGTTTGAATAGTCTACTATTATTTTTTCAGTAAGCAGAACTTTTTATAAAGAGTAACTTTTTTCGTAAAATTAATATTAAAAAAATTTCCCATATGTACAGAACTTAATGCGGACACACTGTATGTAATCTGCCAATAAATTTTGCGTTATATTTAATAACATAGCATTTTTCGCCTAATCTACAACTGATAAAATTTTGTCAGGTATTGAATGGAGGATTGAAAAAAATACTCACAAAATTAAAAATATCAGTGGTGTGCATATTTAAAAACACATTATGGATATCATGGCCTACACCAACGCCCATCGATTAAATTTTTGTTTGCACTAATACATTCCCTCAGATAAGCTGTGTAATTGTTTGATAAAAAGGAATCATTCAGTTTTTAAGTAATTAAAAGATGGCATGGGGAGACAATGCAGATGAGCGAGTGGCAAAAGCCCAAAAACAGTTTCACGCTATATATCCCCTAATAAATAAAAATAGTAAATTAAATTTAAAAGTAAAAACAACGTTGTACAAAACACTAGTACGCCCTGTACTTACTTACGGTATACCGACGTGGTGTACCGTAAATAAGACCAAAATGTTAAAAGTACAAAGAGTACAAAATAAAATTCTAAAAGTAATGGTGGGGGCACCAATGTACATGATGAACAATGCATTGCATCTAGACCTAAAAATTGACACACTCAAACAATTTACAGACAAAATAATAACAAAATACTATAGCAGAACAGACAATTCACCAAATAGACTAATTGCAGAATCTCACATACACTCGCACGAAAACGATAAACATAAATACCCAAGAGATTAGCTCCCTCCTTAACAGATTTAAACACAACTCAATTTCTGAATTTATTCAATCAAAATCTTTTCAAAATTCATAAAAATACAAAAATCAAAAATCTTGAAGACAGCAATAAAATAAACACAAACAAATAAAAGAGTTCAAACAAAAAACTTCCAACCAAGTAATCGAAAAGAAATCCCTACAACTAAAAAGAAGTAAAGGAAAAGGATTCCAACTTAAGAAACTACCATTACTATATATAAGTAATTAAAAAAGAAACGAAAAAGAATGGTGCATATACAGTATGTCTCACGTTTTCATGACTCACATATTATAGCTCCTTCATTAACAATGTGATTTTTGAAAAATTTTGGGAGGAAGGTAGGTACAGGGTCTTCCAACGAGGACTGAACAGGGGCTCATTTTTGAGCTTCCTTGTATTTAAAGAAAAATCCAAAATAGCCGATCGATGTACTTTTTCCTGCAGAATTCAAAAATGAAACCAAAAATTTATTTGAACCAGAAACAAAAGAGTTACGCTATGGATAAGGTGTTTTTTAAATGGAACATAGCTTTTTTTATACGATTTTTGGAACGAGTGATTTTTTTTTTGTCCGTTCTGATTAAAATATTTAATATTGTGACAGCTATTTTTATTAAATTTTAATGTTTTATCCAGTATAATTTAACTTTAATCTGTTTGAAACATACACTAGGTAATAAAGGTATAATCACCTTTGAATCCTTCAAAGTCAAAAAATTTGACAAATTTACTATAATATTGCCGAAATGAAATATTCATTAGATGAGAGATTGCAGATTGTTATCTTGTTCTACAAATGCCAAGAAAATGCAAGAGAAGCAAGGAGAAGATTTACCAAGATTTATTGCAAATTTTCACAGAAATATATCCGTCAATACTATTCTAAGGATAAAGAACCTATTTGAGGAAAATAAAACATTGCATGACAGAAAAAGAAATCCAGAAAGGAATAGAAATCGAGACCGTGCCATTGTGAATTATTTTCGACTGAATCCAACCAAATCAATTTCGGACGCAGTTCGGGACGTTCAATACGGCGGCGGTGTAAGACGCAGAAGAGTTACCCAAGGAACTGTTCACAGGACTTTAAGAAATCATAAATTTAAGTCTTATCATATCCTTCCACTTCAACATCTAACACCGGCACAAAAAGAACTTCGCTTCCAATTTGTTTCCCAAATTGTGATTCGGAAAGAAAACGAAGACCTTAATTTATTCAGAAATATCTTATGGACTGACGAAGCCACATTCACAACATCGGGGGTTTTCAATAGACATAATAATCATCACTGGGCCGTTGGAAATCCAAGAAAATTTCAGACAATTAAATTTCAAGGAAGGACTTCAATCCATGTTTGGTGTGGCATAAAAAATAATAGAATTTTGGGACCAATATTTTTTAACGGGACTTTAAATGGACAGAGATACTACGAGTTCTTAGAAAACAAAATTGAGAACTTTTTGGAAGATTTACCATTGGAAGAATATCAAAATTTAATTTGGCAACATGATGGGGCCCCTCCGCATGCCGTGCGTGAGGTTACTCAATATTTAAACGGACGCCATGAAGAATGGATTGGTAGAAATGGAACCTATGCTTGGCCACCCAATAGTCCCGATTTGTCAATATTAGACACATTTCTTTGGGGCCATTTAAAGAACGTGGTATACAAGCAGCGAAACCACGATATTGAAGAGATCATGCAGAAAATTGTGAATGAAATAAATCGCCTTAACCAGGAAAATCACAGTATAACAGCAAGTTTGGAAAGGCTACAAAGAGGTTATCGCACATGTTTCGAGAACAACGGAGGTCACATTGAACAATTAAATTATTAATGTTTTTTTTTTAAATTATAGTATAGAGTTGGATTTCTTTTTCTGTCATGTAATGTTTTATTTTCCTCAAATAGGTTCTTTATCCTTAGAATAGTATTGACGGATATATTTCTGTGAAAATTTGCAATAAATCTTGGTAAATCTTCTCCTTGCTTCTCTTGCATTTTCTTGGCATTTGTAGAACAAGATAACAATCTGCAATCTCTCATCTAATGAATATTTCATTTCGGCAATATTATAGTAAATTTGTCAAATTTTTTGACTTTGAAGGATTCAAATGTGATTATACCTTTATTACCTAGTGTATGTTTCAAACAGGTTAAAGTTATATTATACTGGATAAAACATTAAAATTTAATAAAAATAGCTGTCACAATATTAAATATTTTAATCAGAACGGACAAAAAAAAAATCACTCGTTCCAAAAATCGTATAAAAAAAGCTATGTTCCATTTAAAAAACACCTTATCCATAGCGTAACTCTTTTGTTTCTGGTTGAAATAAATTTTTGGTTTCATTTTTGAATTCTGCAGGAAAAAGTACATCGATCGGCTATTTTGGATTTTTCTTTAAATACAAGGAAGCTCAGAAATGAGCCCCTGTTCAGTCCTCGTTGGAAGACCCTGTACTTAGGTACCCTACAGAAGATTGCGACCCGGTAATTCGCGGTTATGAAGAAAAGAGGTCCTCATTTTTGAAAAAAAAATATCAGGCATAATTTTAACTGTAAAATAATATCATAATCTTATTGGGCATTACCAAAAACACCCCAATACCGAATTTCAAAAGTATGTAGTGTACAGTGTACATTAACTTTTTACAGTTCCAATACTATTAGATTTTCTCAACATTTACCTCTAGAACGTAAGTTGCCCATGACAAACAAACGTCTAATAACAATTCAAAATTACTTTGAAGTTTTAGTGACATTTCACATTATTTCGGTGTTTGCACAAATTTGTACTGTAAAAAATGAAAACACCCGGCCTATACTTTGCATATCGCTAATGGGGTCTTTTTTTTTAACGGCGAATAAGATTGTAATATTATTTTACAGTTAACAATATGCCTAATTGCTTATTTTGTGAAATTAGGTACGTTTTTCTTCATAACCACGAACGCCACTGGTGGAATTTTAAATATGCTACCATGCCACAATCTCCTGATGGTAAGTACCTTCCATCTAAATTTTTCAAAAATCGCATTGCAAATAAAGGATACTACTGTATAATAATTTTACTCGTGCAGACATATTTTCCTTACGACCACAAGATATTTACCAAAAGTCTTCATTTAATACTCTCAACTTCAACTGTTGGAAAATAATAAGTTTCAACACCAGAAAATAGACATTTTTGGACGTCCTAATATTTAAGGAGGGTTTATGCGAACCAATTAAGACCCTGTTAATTAAATATACTTATGTACTTATAAAGGTGAACTCATTATATAAATTGATTGAAATTGAAAATGATTATTAATTATTAAAAACGATTTATAACGCTATGGTGGCATTTATATAAAAAAACAAAATTAAGGCCTGCATAAATCCACCTTAAATATTTAAGCTTTTTTCATAAAATTACCTACTTGAGAAACATTTTATTTACTTAAAATATTTTAGCGATTAGGTACTTTGGAAACACCCTGTATAACAACCCTAATTAAGTTTCACTAAAAATCTGCAAAAATTTTAATGAGGTTCAAAAAATTATCGGTTTCATCGCTCGATGTGGATTTATGCCGACCAATTAATTATCCTTAATTTTGTTTAATTATTCAGGTGATTTGTGATAAATAGCA
Organism: Polydrusus tereticollis; assembly: GCA_963920685.1. NCBI lineage: Eukaryota > Metazoa > Arthropoda > Insecta > Coleoptera > Curculionidae > Polydrusus > Polydrusus tereticollis. The sequence continues at coordinate 145,396,337 of OY987328.1, forward strand.
TTACGAACGTTTGTAATAAAATGTAGGTATAGTCGATAATTTAATTTCATTTTCCTTAATTGGTCTACTTACATAAAACCAGTTTAAGTTCCTGATATTGAATAATTACAGACTATAACAAACATTAAAAAGAAAATAATCAAGATTTGATTTTGGGTTTAAATGAAGATTAGATTTTCCGCTTCATTTTTGACTTGACTAATTATAGGTACCTACTAACTGCCCCAGTGCCCCATAGATATAAATTTAAGGTGGATTTTAGACCAACTGAAAAATATTAGATTAAATTATAAAATTACGGTCTGCATAAATCCACCTTTCGCGGTTAGGTCTTAATTGACTTGCATAAATCCACCTTATATTTATAAGATTATGGCCGCTGGCCCCCTGTCGCCATTTTGGAATATCAATTAAGCTATAATAGTATGTACATAAATGGGAAATTTATTTATCTTCGTAAGCTAATAGGTAAGTACAATCATAATTTATAGATAAAAAAAACACTATTCAAAAGCAGTTCTTACCGCGCTAGAGGAACACCGCAAATTCACAAAATAAGTACCTGTAAGCACAATTCTTTCTGTAACCAAACTTATAAAATTTAAATTAATGGCGTCAGTAACGTATTTTCATTTATTTCCATAGCTAACTTGAACTCACTTTTTGTTTTCAAATTTGGCGAGGTGGCGAGTCGTGAGCTTTACCGCTTCATCCCTTTGAATATTGGCGCCAAGACACAACCTTGAGGCAAACAATTTTTAGCAACGGATTGTGGGCTTAACAAAGAAAATATTCTGGAATAAATAAATAAATTATTAGTCGCCTGTATGACATTTTTTTTTTATTGACCTAACCGAATTAAATAATTCAACAAATCAACGAAAAGTAAAAAAATCGCGGAAATGCCAGAAATCAAGAGCTTTGTTCCAGTCGCCACCTTCCGGATGCAATCGTGGCAACTCGCACGATTATTTAAAATGGCGCCCATTTACAAGCGCAAACGATTTGCAGTCGTTCAGCGAAAGCATCTCGTCGAGGTGGGTCCTGAAAATTTAAGCGATTTTTAAGCGGAAGATTAAGGTGAAAGTTACGGGAAAGTGTCCCAGATGATGAAATAGGAAACCAGGAATCCAGTATAGGTAAAATTTTTGAGATTTTTAAGGTTTTAGTGGGATATTTCGGGATTTTAGGGGAATCAGTTACCAGGCTCCGCAATCCGCAATGGTTTACAGTGTTGCACGATTGGGCAATGTTACTTTCCTTAGACCGTTCTACCATTTTTTAACGTTATTTTATTGCTAAAAAAACATCGTTTTTCTTGCTTCGAAGTATCATTATTAAGTATACTAGTTTTAGTCAGTTTCTTTTTTTTCCTTTTAAACAGTTTTAAGTCCCATTTGTTGATAGGACTTTTGCTTGTTGGGAAGCTTTAAAACTAAATCACCTGAAGATTTTATTCTAGACGTTTGTAATAATTATTGCTTTTGATGATAGGATTTTGTATGTGTATTTTTATTTCATTGGGTTTAAGGCACAATTACACCACAATGTTTTGTGTAAGCGACTTTAATCTAAGGCTTCATCAATTAGCAACAGCAATAATAACCAGATTTGTTACCGCCTAGGATTTGGGTTGTAATCAACGTAGGTGTTGGTAAAGAGTTCCCTATGAATGAAGCCTAAACCAATTAATTGTTCCTTACAACATCTACTGAGGTTTCGTCTACCTGGCAACGTCGCATTTATTATCATTTTGCCCTACTTTGACCCCCCACTGGATTTTTAAAGGGAGGGGGTTTGGTAGTGGGGAAGTGCCACGGGAGAAAAAGGAGAAATGCAGTTTCCCTCCCGCCTTCGCGTTTTTCCCAAATCCCCATGTTCTTTGTTTGGAATTTCGGGGTAATGTTTATGGGATTTAGCAACGTGGGGGGTTGTAAATGGGAATTTGTGTTAGGGGAGGTTTATTTTCTCCAAATAGGTAGTAAAATGAAGGGTTTTATACGGTAATAAAATACATTTAGGCGGAAAAGTTTTTTGCTTCCTCTGTAGCCTAAAAAAAATAAAATTGTGACCTAATTAATTAAAAAATTTGGGTTATTAGTATTGTAAATGGTAAATTTGTTTTGGCACTTGTTAATATTCTAGCTGGGGGGGGGGGGGGGGGGGGGGTGATAAACTTCAGGACTAATTAACGCCACCTCATAAATTTGACACACTTTTTGCTCTGATCCTAAACATCCGATTTTAATTGTTTTCTTTTTAATTGTAATTGGGTTGGTTCCTTGGCAATTGTTTTAGTTTCTTGTAACAAGATATTTGTTTTTCTTTTAGAAAATTCGTATCACCCTGTGGGGGCGCATGCTTAGCAACCGTAACATATGCCTGCTGGAATTAGACTGTAGCTCCATCTTTCCTTAATATTCTCATTTTTTGGTTCACTTTGTTATTTCTAGAAATAAAGGAGATATTACCGTTTTATAGCTGAACATGTTTTTATAATTATAAAATGACTCTTTAATTTGGTTTTCATTTATCACAGCAAACAAAAATTATACAGGAGGTTAGTACCTTTTTGCATATACAGGTATAAAAAAATGTATTTGAAAATAAAGTTTAAGCATAAAATAATGCTGAGCTATAAAACGATGATCTCCCCTAATCTTATATTTATAAAGTTGTATACACAGGGTATCCGGTAAGTCCTCCTTATTTCTCAGGAGCATATAGAGGAGGTCAAAATAACCCTAATTTGTCATAGAAAAAAATAAAATGGCAAATGTGTGGGCTGGCTTTATTGCCATACACTTAACAAGCGTTTTTGGCCCTTGATGGATAGGTCGAGGTGGGCCTGTTTTATGGCATAAAGTCTTCTTGCCTTCGAGGAGTTGGAAAGCGCTTTCCAAAAATCACACATGCACATCAGCATACCCTGCGTATTTTATTTTTACCTGTTTGTGTGTAGCATTAGTAACTTTTGAGTGTTTCGCATAAAAACCGATTTATCTCGAAAACCGCCAGTTTTATCGGAATTAATTAGGAGTACCTTTCTTGAAGAGGAATGACCAGAGTATTTAAAAAATCAGTTTTCAGCTCTGTCAAATGACACCTGTCAAAATTTTGGCCCAACGAGTATGGTGGCAAGTCCATTTCCGACTTCCCTGACCATGTAAAACATCGCGCCGAAAAGGTAAGTCGCTGGATATCCCTTTGGGCTCTGTATTTTCGTTAAGGGGCAATTTGTTTCTATCACAAAGGCTTATTTTCACCTGCTCTGTATGCTCCTAAGAAATTAGGAGGTACTTACCGGATACACTGTATTTATTCCAGGAGTTTAATAGAATTTTTTACCAAAAAACTTAATTTTTATTATTTTTTCGTAGATTTTGACATACACAATGTCGTCAGCAAACGTTTTGAATCCGCCAACTGCGAAGCCGGATTCAAAACCTCATTCGAATAACCGCAATCACGGCAACAAGCAGCAGAACAATAATAGGAAGCGAAATAAGTATGATAGGAGTGCTAGAAAACGCTCAAAAAGGTACAAATCGCTAAATATTTGTTTTTTTAGATTTTTTTTCGTCATTTTCAAATAAAAGTATTAGTATCAGAACTACAAAGGATATACTAAGTAGGTACATGAAATTGAGTTAAAATCATATCGTTATATTTTACATTTTTACATTAATGTCATATTTAATATACTTACTGCATAACCTTATGCTTTACCAAGGACTGCACAAAATTAATATTCCTGTACATCCTATTGTCAGCTCCTGCCACTTATAATCTCTTTAAATATCTTTGAAACATATTAATAAATGGTATTTACACCAGTCAGCAGTATGTCTCTGGATAGAAGTACTAATAGAACCAAAAGTTCCATCCTTTGAGAAAAAGTAATTCTTCACTAAATCTCCGGCCTGCCAAAAAATGCCATTTACGGCGAGAAAAACAATCTCTCTCGTATAAGGTGTAGTAAAAGTAAAAAATGTGAAACCTGATCAAGAGCAAACCACCCGTACCCACCACATCCAAAACAAATGTTGAATAACAAAGCGCCCTGTGGGGCCAAACTGAATATAATAATGTAAAAGATTGATCGGACTTTATAAATAACAAAACCAGGGTTGAAAGGATTTAAATCTATTTATTTAAATCACTTGATTTTTTTCAATTTAAATCATGATTAAAATTAAAATTTCTGATAAGTTATAATTAAGAGAAAATAAAAACTTTCAGTTTTAATTAATGGTTTATTATATAAAAAAATAAATAATGTATAAATAAATATGTAATTGACAATTTCAAATTTAACTGTAGAAATTTTGGACCCTGATACAAACTTTTAATGCAAGAAATATAAAATAATTTTAGTACTGTTTATATAAATTTTTGGAGGTAATAAATTGCAAATTTTTAATATCAAAAACATTACCATAAGTTTACAATATTATAACAACCCTAATTTTAAACTGATATTTTCAGTATATTAGAAAAACCCAGGGCACCCTCAACGATTCCTACAATACAATATGTTGTAGGAGATGTTAGTATCCTCCTTCCTTAATGAATACCTTTAAAATTCAGTTCCTTTTTAAACCCAGACTTGGTAGTAAATTAAAAGTGACAATAGTATTGTAAAAAGGTGAAATAATAGGTTTTTCAAAAAAAAGAGGCCTGAAAACTCTCAAGCTTATGGTTATGCTAAGAAAAAGGTCGTGCCATGCTATCAAGATATCTATTTTATTTTTAATAGATTACATCCTGTGCTTTAAATTTAACTTTGTGGTTCTGATGATAATTGTAAATAAAATTTTTCATTCAAACGGTCAGAAAGAAACCTATACTATACTCAAAGTCCAAAATTTCTGATACTGACTCATCACTAGCATATAAAGAGCTCCGGGCTGTGCGACGTCAGGGGAATGAATTCTACTAGCGTGTACATTTCAAAACATAATTTAATAAATGATGAAATTTCGTCTGAACGTCATATAATTTTTTATAAATTAAATTTGTTTCATTAGCCCTTAAAACTTGATCCTATAAGACGACGACCTTTTCCACTAGGATTTCTTAGTCCTTGCAAATCCATCCACCTGCCTTGAAATTTTAATATTTAGATCTTGCCCTTAACTGTGTGCCCTTCATTGAGCCATGTTTTTTGTCCGTGTAATACAATTTTTTCCCGAAATTTCCGTATTTTTTAAAAATGTTTTTCGTTTTCGTTTAATATACCTAAAATTAATTTCGTTTAAAAATGCTTAATGATATTTTAGGTAAAGATGTGTCCCTAATTTTAGCCATAATTTTTTTTATTTTGGATATTTCATTTAGGAAAAATATCCATGGATTTTGCGAGGAATGGCGTATTTTGTGGCATCATCCAGGAAAAAAAATTTCTGTACTTTTGTGTGGGCTCCTCAACTATTTCCTTTTTCGCAATTTTCTTGATGCAGACCTTTCAAAATTTATTTCTTTTCTTTCTGCAACATCCAATGTGGTTAGTTCAGGACTTCATTCCCGAATTCCATGGTAATAATAGCAAAATATAAACACAAATTAATCAAGCAGTGCGAGAACCCTGCCGGAACGCCTATTTTCAAATCTTTGAAGTTGTGAATTTGGTCTCTGTGTGTTGCCACATTTATTTTCTCCGCGTGCTATTTTAAATGCGTTTAGCTCATTGCGCCTTGTATGACAACGTCGCATCCTAAGTTCACTGTAATTGTAGCGGCAAACTTCATTATATTTATAAGAAACATTTACTTACAACGTACAATATTTTTATTTTGCCGCTTCCTAGATTTGGTGATTGGTATTAAATGAGTCACTGACAGAATTTGTGGACTTTGGGTACAGTAAGAATGACTAATTTGATCTTGGTATATAATATTTAGTGTCATAAATTATCAATTTTTTCTTAGCTTCTCCGGTTGCGGAATTCCCCTAAACCCCAAACCAGTATTGCCAACCAAATTCCTGCTTGGTGGTAACATAAATGACCCGTTAAACTTGAACAGTCTTCAAGATGAGGAGATTAACAGGGCTATGAATGCAGTTACGCCAAAGTCATCTCCCTTACCAACTCCTCCCAGAAGAAAGATGCCTGTAGAAGTAAGATACCTTTAAATTATTACTATTAGTAATAATAATTATTTATAGAATTACAAATTTAATAATTAAATAATTACTTATCTGTTTTCCGATAAGTAATCATATATACCAGCATACATAATTTTAATAACAAAGCCAATGATAAAAAAAAAATCAAAAATACTGCAGATGCAATTGTAGGACCTATAAAAATTGCTTTAAAATTCAGTGTCAATGCACCGAGAGAGTTTTCCCTTTGTCCCATCCTAGACTCACTAAATTTAGTAGAATTAACTGAGAATTTATTAAATTAATAATTGTTCGCAGGTGATTGTATCTCCAAACACACATGATCCCTTACACTTGATGGATTGTAAAAATGATGAAGAGTACGAGGAGCATCTTTGTTCGCCAGTTAAGAAAGGTCGTAAGAAACGTCTGAAAAAACGCAGGACAATGTCAGCTTCGGCTGAAGGTTGCGTGCCGGACCCCAATAGCAATACCGAGGCGCGCACCCCGGAAGCTACAACAGATTCTGCAAAAATACCGGAAGATCCGGAAATTGTAAAGATAAGTGTTGAAGAGATTTTAAAGATAAGTGTTGAAGTGGAAGAGAAGGACAAGGATGAAACGAAAAGCAAACCAGAAAACAAATGTGCGGCCGCCAAAAATTTGTCATTTGATTTTGGAAAGGACAAGAAAGAGAAACCACTTAAGAGAAGGTATGTATTTGTTTTTTTTTGTTATTTTCCTGTGTGGTAATGTATCCAAATAAGACCCAAATTATCAATGTCCTGTTAGCGATAATAACTTCCATGACAACAAGTATTTCACAATGGCATCCTTAGAAGTTATCTCGTAGATAGAGTTAACAGGGCGTTGATAAGTTGTGTCTAATTCTAATCTAAAATATGTCAGGGGTCAGGTGTGACTGTTTGAAATATTTTAGATTACTCACGAAATAAGGCTGTGTATTGATAAAATAAATTTTAGTTTTTCTTATAGGTCCGAAGATGGGAATCCACCCTCCAAGAAATTTAAGAATTTTATGGACAAAATTGTTAGTCCTGTGGTTCCACAGCCAGGGGCCTGGCTGAAAAGGTCCAATTCCATAAAAATGCCCCGACCCAGGCAAAATAAAGTTCCCGATGAAAAAATGCCAGTGTTTAAAGAGGGAAATTCTCGGTTTCAATATGGAAATTATAACAGGTAAGAATATAAATGCAAGGAAGTCGTACACTATACTTTTTCTACTCCTATACAGAGTGTTCAAACTCAAAATATGCTTTATTATCAGAGAAAACTTTCTCATTGACAAAGCTGAAATAGTACAAGCACCAAAAGCACCTAAGTATAAAGAAATAGATTTTTGAAAAAGTCACATTTTTTTACTTCTATTTTTAATATAATTATCCTTAATAATTTTATCACAACCTGTTTAAACCTGTTTAATTTAATAGGATTACAGGTGATGTAGGTGATGTTTCCCTTTAGTAATGCTTTCAAAGTCAAGATAAATTTAACATTTTTTTGAATTTTGCCAACATGAAATACTCGTTAGACTAGAGATTTCAGTTTTACTACCATGTATCACAAAAATCAAGAAAATGCAATGGAAACAAGAAGAAGATTTATTATTGAACATTTTTATAGAAATATATCTATAAATGCCACTTTAAGGATAAAAAAAACCCATGACAGAAAAAGAAATTCACAAAGAAGTGGAAATTTTTTACTATTTTAGTGTGAATCCCACCCAATCAATTTCGGATGCAGTCCGGGACAGTCAGTACGGTCGTGTAGTACGCCGGGGAACCGTACACAGAACTTTAAAAATTAATAAACTTGTACCTTTTCATATACTCCCACTTCAGCACTTAACTGCTGCACAGAAAGAACTGCGCTTTCAGTTTGTTTCTCGAATTGTAATTCGACAACAAGACAACGATCCTAATAAAAAAGTGAATACTTCCCTACTGCATTGTACCTGCTCAGCTCAATAAGAACTTGAGTGATGTAATGAGTTCATTACATCACTCAGTACGATAATATTATAGTATATTACATAACGCAAACAGGCTAAAATGGGTTATGTAATAAGATCTTTTCGTGTGGGTCTTATATAAAAGTATATAAGTGACACATTTCTATATGGTAGTGGAAAAAAAAATACTTTTACATAATGCAACACACTGTTTTTTGATGATAAATACATATTTTAATTTTTAGGTATTATGGTTATAGAAACCCAAATAACGACTCTGATCACAGACTAAAAGTTTTTTCGCATCACTCATATTTGTTCGGAAATAAGGATATTTTGGACATTGGTTGTAATATTGGCCACATCACCCTCAGTGTAGCGAGAGATTTCAGAGCTCGATCTGTTACTGGTGAGTAATATTTAAAGATAGTCCTAATTGGCCCATTCATAAATAATGCGGCAAAAAAGGTAAGGTGACTCTTTTTTTTTGTTTATAGGAATTGATATTGATCCAAAATTGATTGGCATTGCGCGCAAGAACGTGAAGCACTACGTGAAAACGGTGGAAAACTCCCCGAGGCCCGAGGGAACTCCCGATGCGAAATCGGCAACATGTAAAAGTAGTAGTGAGTTTTTCCCTATATCTTTGCCTATATTATATGGACCAATTGACATTCCAGGCTTCCATGACACGCACAAAGGCAGGGGCTTCCCGAACAATGTTACATTTAAACAAGTAAGATTTTATTTTCTATACTTCAGTATGTGACCCAACTTTAGGGTATTATACCTTACTAAATTTTAGGATAAAAGCATAAACATACGCTGTTTTGGATTGGAAACAAAACAGTGTTTTTGTACGATAACTTTGAAACATCCCGTGGAACTGTTGAGTCATGAAATAACGTTATGTTACCAGGAATTGAATTTTAACAAAATTAACTTTGTCTATACTCCGATATCAAAATAATTGGCAGTGACTCATTTTTACCGGGATGTGCAAGACGTAAGGGGAACGTCAATTCCAGAGGCGTGTCATTTTAAACAATAATAATTCAAAAAATTAATGAATTTTTTGTTTATTATTATAATATATTTACATTGTTACCTAATGAACACTAATTGATAATAATTTGACAAATTATATTCCACGCCGACATTAAAAAGTGTTATAATGACAATACGTTACAAGTTTAAATTCATTATTACCATTACAGCGATTATTCACTATCTGACGATGGAAACATTTCATTACTTCGCTACTGCTGTCATCGGTAGGATTTATAATAATAGGTTCAACCATGACTTTAACGCGTAAATATAAGTCCCACATTTTTTTTCCCACGTTTTATTTTCACGCGCCACTTCGCCTTTTATCTGTGTCCATATAAGCTCAATTGGATTTAGTTCACAATGGTAAGGCGATAAACGTAATATTGTAACACCTCGTTCACGAGCCATTTCATCCAATACATATTTCGTATATTTTTTTTTGTGAAGTCTTGCAAAATCGAGCAACTGCACTTTTAGCATTGTTTCGCCAAATGCAATATTATGGTGCATTATCCATCACGATTACCGACCCACGTTCAATACGCGGTAAGATGGATTTAAACCAATCTTCAAACACTCCCGAATTCATATCCTCATGATAATCACCGGTTTTACGAGATTCAAACACGTTTAACCCACCTTCAAGAAAACCAGAATCACTCCCGATGTGGGTTATAATTAACCGACGACTTTTTCCTGAAGGAGCTTTCAATCCAGTGGACAGTTCATTGATGAAGGCGTTATGTGCACATTCAGACGAATGGCTAACTTTGTTTGCTGATCAATAAAAATCTTTTATCTACTTTCATTTAGTAATATGAATTTTACAGTTCTGTAAATCGTTTTTTAAGGGCATCTATTACAGCACTAGTGCTGTAATAGATGCCATTACAGCACTAGTGCTGTAATAGATGCCCTTACAAAACGATTTTTAATAGCAGGTGCATTTTTATTTTTAAAAAGGCCTTTTGCCAAATATTTTTATTCATAGATGAAAGTAGATAAAATTTTGTACAATATTCTTGTTGTAAATTCAAATTACTACACTCGATGTTTTATTAAACTCGGCTGACGCCTCGTTTAACAACTTTAACATCTCGTGTTGTAATATGAATCTTTACAACACTTATATCGTAAATAACTATTTCCGTCCTCTTGTTTCCTTCTGATCGGATACTTTAGTATTTCCCTTGTCCTTAATAGTTCTATAAACAGTACGGCAAGATGTCTTAGTCAATGTGGCACAAAGTTCTGCTGCATCAGTGAATGATATGTACTTAGAATTCCCTCATATACATTTTTTTCAATTGTACGCTCCTTAGGTTTTAAATGACGTCGTTTGGTAACTTGTTGGTTACTATCACTTGAAGAACTCGCCTGCATTATAATATTTGCTGTTTTGAATAACCACCAAAATAATAAAACTGAACTGCCAATATCCTCTTGATTGAAACTTGTCTACGACACTGAACGTTGGTTAGAGGCGAGCGCCTTTAGACATGGGGTTTTCTTACCTGCGTTGCCAAATTAAGTAGACCAAGTACCGTAGGGTGTAAAGGCCCTTAATGACATGCTGATTTTGGTACATTTTATGACAATTTAAATGAAATATTTCAAAACCTGGCAACATCTAACGACTTATTAATGCACAATCTTCCCAAGCGGTTTTGAATGCTTTTATTTCAGTTAAAAGTGTGTGAATCGATGTTAATATTATTTTCTCCGCACACCGTCAGTGGTGATAAGAACAGTTTTGCCAATTATTTTGGGATCGTAGTATAGTTGTCAAATCTTTGTATTGATACTTCATTTATTACTTATCTGTTTTTTTTTATATCCATTATTACATTAGTGTAGTAATGAACCCATTACTTCATGGGTTTTTGACGAATCAACACACAAAATTTCAGTTAACAATATGTAACATGTTGTATGCCATAAAATATTTAAAACAATGCACATAGATGCTATTGTAGAACTAATGGCATAAAATTGCTGTTAAAATAATCAGGTAGGTGTGGAAAGGTATGAAGTTTCCGGAGTTACAGAAAGATGTTGTGCTAAACTCGCGCGTAATGGTCATTACTCCACTCGCGTTGCGCTAGTAACGCAAATTTCATCCTTATTAGTAATAGCCAACTTCACAAGCTCATTAAACGATATACTATTTGTTTTTAGTGTAACTACGTACCGGAAGACGAGAGCCTACTATCTCTTGAACAGCCCCAATTCGATGTCATTCTGTGCCTGAGCATCACAAAGTGGATGCACCTAAATTGGGGCGACAACGGCCTGAAGTTGGCGTTTAGGCGGATGTATGAACAATTGCGTCCGGGCGGGAAGTTGATTTTAGAGCCGCAACACTGGGCCAGTTATAAAAGTAAGAAGAAACTGACGGTATGTAAAATAGTTAAATAATTAAGTAGTTGCAGTGTTTCGTGCAATAATGTAAATATTACTGTGGAGTCCGTTTTCAGCTGAACTTTTAATGAGCGCATGTCAAGCTGTTGGCATTCTTTTAGATCTAACCCGAACGAATTTGTTTCCTTCTTTCTCTAATATATACCGTGACAGGGTGATGCATGGCTTAGTTGAACACAGGAAATCCCATGTAAATTTTGAGGTGGCTAAATATTGGCTCCCCTGTACATTTTAGAGAAAACTTGTATAATAATTTTTTGAAGAGGCCGATATAATAAACCCATGTGCCAAGTTTGAATAAATTTTAGTAAGACAATCCTAACTTATTCAATTAAATGTGATGGCAAAGTTACGAAATTTTCCTAGTTTAGGTAATACAGCAAACACCAGCAAATTCACTGACGAACATTTTAAAACTTTTTTTCCTCCCTGGAATGATTTTGGCTGGATTTTATATATTTTGGCCTGCTGAATTAGGATCTGGCCTCAGATTTTCGATATCAGCCTCCAATGATAAGGGAGGGACATATGCTTTGATATTAAGAAAAAGTCAATAAGAACCCCTTTCAATGCCGATTTATTAAATTTAAACAATTAAAAACCTATAATATATTTTATTAACAGTTAGCTTAGGTACAGTATAAACATTTATAAATAATTTAAAATTTAATATTTACTTCCCTAACGTCTTTCTTTTATAAGAACTCCTGGATGTGTCTCGTATTAGGGTCCAGCAATAGTCGGCTAACATATTCGGGCTCCACTTTCCTGTATACCTTTTCTCTATGGAGGCAATATCTTGGTGAAATCGTTCTCCATGCTCATCTGATACTGCTCCTAAATTTTCAGGAAAAAAGTCCAAATGAGAATGGAGAAAGTGAAGTTTTAGTGACATGTTGCATTCTAAAATATGATAGGCCGTGAGTAGTTCTTCCACGAGTTCACGATAATTTTCTGATTTATTATTTTCAAGAAAATTGTTGCAAACACTTTCAAATGCCCGACTTTCATTGTCACTTAAAATTTGCCTGAAGTTCGCATCTTTAAACAATTGCCTAATTTGGGGACCAACAAAAATTCCTTCTTTAATTTTGGCCTCACTTATACGTGGAAATTTGTCTTTTAAATACTTGAAAGCATTTCCTTCTCTATCCAGTGCTTTAACAAAATTTTTGATCAGACCCAGCTTAATGTGAAGTGGAGGTAAATATATTTTTTCTTTCTGAAGTAATGGTTCTCGGGTCAAATTTTTAGCGCCAACTTGTATTGTGTCACGTGGAGGCCAAACCTTAATTTTATAATGTTTGTCTCTTGCACGGCTGTCCCATTCACACAAAAAGCAACAGTATTTTGTATATCCTGATTGCAGTCCTGTCCGTAACGCCACCACTTTTAAATCTGCACATATGTTTCATTTGTGATCTTCGTACTTTACACATCTTAGTAACATCTTAAGATTGTCATATGTTTCTTTCATATTTACCGAATGACCTATAGGAACCAATGGATGCTCGTTTCCATTAAAAAGTAAAACAGCTTTTACACTTGTTTTAGACGAATCTATGAATAGTCTCCATTTATCGGGAGTATATGGTAAGTTCAGTTCGTCATTAGGCCAGGTATGTCATGGCAAAATACTAAATCACCTTCCACTGCAAAAAAATTTGTGAGAGTAGATTGCCTTTTCCTGTAGATGGACACCTTCACTCCTTTTTCCAAGAGCTTCCACTGCTGCAGGCGGGATCCGAGAAGTTCAGCTTTTGTTTTCGGGAGGTCCAAGTCACGAACAAGGTCATTTAATTCACCTTGAGTGATTAATGATGCTTAAATGAGGTGTATCAGGCAAATCATGAGAACTAGGGATGTAGCTTGGTCCGGCTTCTGGTGAAATACTTCCGGAGTCTGATTCGGAATCAAGCGTGTAACTCTCAGGTGGCTGGGGAATGAGTAATGAGTTGTCATGGGGCACTGGTCGCATTGCAGAAGGAATATTGGGGTACTGAATGCTACGCTTGGTTTTGCTAGTAATTCCTTTAATATTCGTCATGTAAAAATAACAATCATCTACGTGATTACGAGGTTCCCTCCAAACCATTGGAACTGCGAATGGCATAGATTTATGAGTACCTTTCAGCCATCCAGTCAATGTTCTCGAGCACGAACTGCAACACATTTTTGGGGCCCAGGACCTATCTTGATCGCCAACTTTGCATCCAAAGTACAGTTCATAAGCCTTTTTTTAGTAATGAAGATATCGGTTTTTGGTACGCTTTCGCGGTAACTTCGCCACATATATAACAGAAGCTATCGGCTTTATTAACGCAAATGCGCATCGACATTTTTGGTACCGTTTTAACACGCACGTAGATCTAAGCGAAAATATGAATAGATGTTTACTAAATGATTATATAGTAAGGACTAAAGGGATATTTCAAGCATAGATCCAACTACCTGCAAATAACAATGGGGCGACCGTTTATTACCTATTAATGGGCCTATTCGACCCTTCCAAGAAATCTGAGGCCAATATAAACATTTGGGGGTCAGTTGTATATTAGTTTAAGTCCAAATGTTACAAAATACACGATATTTTTATAAAGAGGATTTTTGTGTTGAACGGTGAATTATTATTTGGCATTGTAGCGTCAGTGACAAAATTTTCATTGAAGGCGCTTTAATTATAGCTAAATATAAGCTATTCCATTAAGGAAAAAGTAACTATGATTAAGTGGTATTATACAGGAAACAGTTTAAGAGCAGTGTCTAAAATGTCTTCAGTTCAATTCCCTGATAAGCCTATCTCTTCCATTCATTAATCAAACTTGAAAAACATCAAGAGCTACGGGTAAGGTGATTATGAACGGAAAATGGTATTCTGTTTTGAGGTAATGCAAAGAGCAAATAATAATAGGAATTTTTTGAGAGGTCTCTTTCTGTGGGGTTACTTAAAAAATTTTATTTATAAAGATGTAAAATTTCAAAATCTAGATTAGCTAAAAAATTGTATTTCGTTCGAATGTGACAGAATTTCTCAATATCAACTCAGTAATGTTGGAAATGATGTTTGTGATCGGTTAGGATATTGTTTAGCTGTTAATGTAGGGTTGTTTGAACATGTAATTAATTAATGTTTTTGTGAAAATCTGTACTCTTAGGTATGTTATGTTAAATTAAAGGCTTAGTAAAAAAAACATAATGGTGTCTTTTATTTTGGATGTGTGGTTGCCGGATTGGTGAAACGAAATCTCGTTTTTAATGTGAAATAATTTTTATTCGTTATGTCCAGCTTTACGTCAACTTTTGACAATAGCGTCATAGAAATTATTTGCTGTATTACCTAAACTATGGAAATTTCATAATTTTGCCATCACATTTAATTAAATAAGTTAGGATTGGCTCATTAAAATTTATTCGAACTTGACACATAGGTTTATTATATCGGCCTCTTCAAAAAATTACCATACAATTTTTCTCTAAAATGTACAGGGGAGCCAATATTTAGACACCTCAAAATTTACATGGGATTTCCTATATTTAACTAAGCCATGCGTCACCCGGTATATTTAAAAATGTGCTTTATTGTGCAAAGAAATAATTCTTGTTGACACAGCTCTGAAAAATATTAATAAAATACACAGAATAATTATAGCAGCCTCACATCGAGTTATTAGGTGCCAACTTACATTAGGACGAAACGGCAGTAGGTAATAAGTATCTGTGTTGCGACAATATAACCTAAAATTTAGTTTTGGCAATAATTCTTCACGAACAATTATACCATTGACAAGCTTGCACAAATACTGACGGTATTTACGTCTTCTATCTAACGTATGAGCGAAAATCTTTGCAACATTTGGTCATGGGCAAAGCTTTGAATCGAATAAACACCATCCGTTCTGAACCATAGAGCCTCAGTAAATAGTCTCTGCACCGACTCTACAGAATTTATATGAATATTGTAATAAGGGGACTAAACAACTGATGCGTATTCCAGCTTAGATAAAACGAAGTTTTAAGTGGAACCGTATTGTGGAAAGCCCTTGTGCGTATAACAAAACCAAGTATAGGCAGCGGAGGCGGTAGGTTGAATGTTAGGAACAGAGGATAGTTCCTTGTCAAAGGCGACCCCCCAAATGTTTAAATAGGTTGCGCTGGTGTATTACCATTATTGCTATAATTAAATAAAATAGTGGTGATTTTATTTTTTAACGTCATAACATTACATTTAGAGACATTTAAAGTCAACCCTATTCTTTTTATACCAGTCGTTTGAAATATCCAGATTACGATGTAGGTTTAGGCAGTCTGCTTTAATAGAGACTGTAGAAATCATCCGAGTACATTATCGGTTTAAATAGTGGAAATAGTGTGTTAAATCATTTTTGACATATTTGTTTGTGTTTTAGTGTAAAAGGGCTTTGAATTATCGGTTTAAATAGTGTGATAAATCATTTTAAGATGCCGTAATAACCTAAATATTGCAACAGAGCGCGTGTTTTGTTTTCCAAAAAGTAAGGAATGTAATCCATCGTGACAGTTTTATTATCCCAGGGGAGAATAGCAGAGTAGGTCTGTTTCATTTTACAGAGGCAGATTTCCCAACAGTCGGCCCCCGGGTAATGACGTCACAAATGAACGCTTTGTCCTTGTACCGTAGGAGTTATTGCTCCTTCTAATCAGTGAAAGAAGCTAATTGCGGGATTGATTAATTTTTTGATATTTTTGGTTTTTGTTTGTGATAGGTTTATTTGGCCTCACTGCTAGGGTTGTGATGTGAAATTTATATTAGATCTTAAACATGAACTGTGAATAGTGGCGCAACCAAGGGGGGGGGCTACCGGACTGCAGCCCCCCCCCCCCGAGTGAACTTAGTTCGGGTCGTCTAACTACCTGTTTAGAAGAAAAATAAACTCATCACTACCTAAAATAGGTAAAATTGCAAAAAAATTGAAACGAGTCGGGCTGTTTTTGTGATTTTCTATTTTTCTTACTTGAAAACCAAGCATCATCATTGAGAAAAGGGCGTGGCACCCAAAGATTTTTTGCCTGCGGCGCTATTTTAGTTACAGCCCCCACCGAGCTTTTTTTCCTGACTACCACTACTGTGATCACTTCTAGGTTTAAGATTGGATACATTTAGCCACACTTTTTGTTTGTTATATATTTATGTAGATATGTTTTTTCAAAAATTTATTATAAACTAATTGGAGTATTTCGACACGATACGTTACTTGCCATTGCAGTGGGCATAACCTCACTTTGATACTATTTCGCCGCTATTCCCCTGCCACATCAAGTTCTGACCAATCCTAAGCCACATACCATGTCTTTACCTCACCGCTGCCACACACTACTTCAGGGCAAGATATTTAAAGATCTAAGCCGTTTTGGTAGTCAATTCGTTATGTTTTTATTTTGTTTTAGGAAATAATTTATAAAAACTACAATTCAATCGAGTTTTTCCCTGACAAGTTCCGAGACTATCTTTTATCGCCTGGTGTGGGATTTGCCAAAAGCGAAATTTTAGGATATCCTCAACATAAAAGTTCAGGATTCCGAAGACCTATACAGGTATACACATCTGCATTATTTGTTATCTTCAGAATTTTATTGGTTAAACTTTAACAATATACATTAGAATATTTTCAGTTCTTACTATTAGTTTGTTTTGTATTTCAGGTGTTTACAAAAAGCACTATGTTCCCCAGCGAAAGAGTTGAAGCAACTCCAAGCAATCCTGTGTACAATGATTCTGTATACCAAAAAATAATGCAAACAGGTAGGTACATTATATTAAAAATATAATATAACAAACAAGTATTTTAATATACCTACAGAGAAAATAAGATTTACCTCTGAAGCTATGCTCAATGTACAAAATTAATCCAATATTTCTTTATTTAGGTAAATATGAATCTCAAAGGAGCAACGAAGACTGCATAGAACACGTCTACACGAATCTGCTTCAACCCTCCAACCTATACTGCGAGACCACAGAAGAAAATATGGAAATTAACGAAACCGTCGCTAAAACTTTAGAACAGAGCAAAGTCAATCTGGCAGAGAATTACAATCAAGAAAGTGTAAACTCAAATAGGACATCAAACTCGTACGGTGTAGTTGACGTTAGTGACCGCCTTAGAGGTAATTTATCGGAGTATTCTTGTGATGCGATGGACAAAGATAAAAATAGTGATGTCGCAAGTCCTAGAGAGAGAGAGTTGAGTAAAGATGTGATTTCCAGTAGTCCTTGCTCTGGTGACTTCGTCACTACGCCTGATCGGCAGAATTTGACGGTTGATAATACTTAGATTTTGTTTTGATTTTTGTATGATTTTGTAAATAGCTTTGTTTACTTTTGGAATGAAAATACTGTAATATACGCTTTTGTACATATTTTAGTGCTAAAGGAATAAAGTATTAACAATCGTTTATAAACGGTATTTTGGTTTGAGTAAATTTGGTCTTTATGAGCGTACCTAGAAAGAAGCCCCGTTATGAATTGCTTTAACAGCAGCAATGGCCTATATTCTGATTAAAGAAGATATTTGAACTGGACATCAAGATGATATTTGTAGCGTCACAATAAATAGTCAAGTCAGCACTTGGGTACTGCAGACATTTACAATTTAAAAAATAAAATATTGTTTGCAATATTATACATTATTTGTACTTATACCTGAACATACAAAAGGCAGGTTTTCAAAAACGAATTCAATGCCTTATTGAATCCGTCACATATTATCTTTTAACCCTTTATACCTGATTTTTTTAATAATGCGATAAAAAATATTTGGGTGTAATAATTGATTAGTGTGTGTCTATAAAAGCCCCAGTTTTTTAAATTTTTTAGTATTTCTTTTTGAAAAAAAATGATGTGCATAATTGTGTACAAAACGTTTTAGTAGAGGTAAAAAAATTACATAATTAAAATACTTAAATAGGAAAGTGCTAAATTAATCGGGTTCAGAAAAATTATTTTCTATGAGACATAAAAAACAGTTTCGTTCTTTTTTATACATATGTATATAAATGTACTTTACACTTCTTACAAAAGAAATGTTTTCCTTTTTGGTATATTAGGCATTTTTGAACTGCTCCCCTTTAGATGATCTGTTGTGTTGTTCTTCAGGACAAAACTTGTTTTCTGCATTAGCTTTTGGAATTTTTGCCTTGGCAGCTCAGGTGTTCCGTCACTTGGCTTTCCCATTTTATATATTTTTGAAAATATTATAAAGGCCTAGTATTTCAGATTTATTATTGCTTTGGTCAAATTACGTTTACGCCATTGAGTTATAATACTATTGAATTTTTGCTCATTCACTGTTTGTGCAATCAAGAAAAAACGCAAATTATCTTCGTCGTCCCAATGAAACTCGGGGATTTCCAAAGTTTTTGGACCAACAATATCTGGTGTAGGAACGTGGAAATAATTTTTCTCTTCCTATTTAGACCAACTATGGATAGTTCTGGCCCTTAATAAATAATCAGTTATATTGCTGTAGTTGTTGTGACCAATTTTGCATAGTTATACCGCCTAAAAGACACCGCCATTTTTTTTTACGTTGATAAAAGATCTTTGCAATAAACGCATGTCTGTGCTATGTCCTAACCTCTGCAATATTAGGTCACAACATGTAACTTTATTCATAAGTATGTATTGATTACACAAGATTTGCTATTTCTTTATTTGTATGCCGTTATCATGGGAATCATTGAAATGTCAAAAGGACATAGTTCTCACATTTGTCACAAGATGAAGACACTAGCGTAGCATATTGCAAGAAACATGTTTAATATCATGTCTTTCTTTTTAAAACCCCACAGAATTAATTTTTAAAGCTGAAAAGAAATTTATGATAAATGTGTCCATAATTAGGTACACAGTGTCTCAAGGGGTTAATCTTAAGAAATACCTTGTAAGTTTTTTATTGACTTTAGCTCAGTGGGTCTCAAACTTATTTCGCCCACCGTCCAGTTTGAGAATATGTAATTTTTCGTCTAGAGTCCCCCAAAATTTTTTTACTTACGTGTCGCACATCTATTACAACAATTTTTTTTTAAACGTGCATTATACAGGGTGTTATTTAATAAGTCTCGATATTTTACAGAACGCTTCCTCAGTTATTTATAAGGTGAAAAGTTGCAATGGGTCCGCAAGCCCTTCATTTTTGGGATACAGGGTGTTAACGTAAATAATTCTTGAAATAATGTCTATATTTGGACGAAAATTGGTATTTGGGGATTTTTAAACAACAATAAACGACGAAATACTACATATAAAACTAGATTAAAATCACAATAAATGTTCGAAATGTCCACCTCCTTGCTGTAAGTATGCACGCATCCAATTTTCTTATCATTGATTCACGCACTCTTTGGAAAATTCCTGGATTATTTTGAATCGTTCTACAACAGTTAATTATTCGATTTCTTAATTCTTCTACATTTTGGATGGGTGTCTGGTAAACTAAGGATTTTAGATGTCTCCAAAGAAAAAAATCCAAACTGTTAAGGTCTGGTGACCTAGGGGGCCATGGTTGAGGCCTTTCCCGACCTATCCAACGATTACCGAAAGTACGATCTACAAATTCTCGCGCTAGGATGCTAAAATGTGCCGGGGAAACCACATTTCATTTCGTAGTCTAAGCGGCACATCTTTCAGTAAAATAGACAAACAAAGTTTAAAAATTATTACAGTCGCTAATTACTAAAGGGCGGAATGTATGCAAAGTGCATTAATTTTTAAACTTTGTTTGTCTATTTTACTGAGAGATGTGCCGCTTAGACTACGAAATGAAATGTGGTTTCCCCGGCACATTTTAGCATCCTAGCGCGAGAATTTTTAGATCGTACTTTCGGTAATCGTTGGATAGGTCGGGAAAGGCCTCAACCATGGCCCCCTAGGTCACCAGACCTTAACAGTTTGGATTTTTTTCTTTGGAGACATCTAAAATCCTTAGTTTATTTTTGGCATATTTTGTCAATTTTATAATAAAATGCATAGTTTTCCCAAATTATTATTTTATGAGCATATTTTTATGTTTTCGGCGTTATCAAAAAATTGAAAGCGCCTGGTCTTGAAAACTCGTAGACTCGTAGGTTTAATGTCCAGTCCGGCACTTGTTTCAGGGATTTTCCAATTGAAGATAATTATAGAATAATTAATATTTACATTTTGGTTATACACAAGGTATTAATTGGGGGTTTCCGGGGTTTGCAGGTATATTGTTAGGGATTATTTATTGTCATTTAATCATGCCTTATTATTACCTGCTTAACAAACTGTATTTATATCGGGTTCTAATACGTAGTTCTGTTTTAGTTTGTCGAAAGATTTCAGTATTTTCAGTGTGAAAGTAGTGATTTGAAATTTATGTTCAAAATGTCTAAAGTGACAAAAACGTCTTCGTGGATTAAGAATTTCCCAGAGTTAGAGTTTAGTGGAGAAAAAGTCTTTTGTAAAGCTTGAGCAAAAATTATTGTTGGTGAAAAGAAGTTCCAAATCGATAACCAATTGAAAACACCGTTGCATAAATCAAAGTTACAAAAAATGAAATCTGAGTCAGTTCAGCTGAGTGTAAAAGACGCATTTCAAAATGTTGGAGAAAAATCGAAATCTGAAAAGGAAATTTTTCAAGAAGACTTATGCAAGGCTTTGGTCGCAGCAAACATACCCTTAAAAATTGCAATATCAGCAATTTAGAGGATTCTTGCAAAAATATTGTCAACAAACCATTCTTGACGAATCCACGCTTAGAAAAAATGTCCATTCAGTATACAAAACCGGTTTAGAAGAAATTAGAGCTTCACTGGGTGATAAAAATTTTTACATTATTGTTGATGAAAGCACAGATGCTTGTGGCAGATATATCGATGATTGGAGCACTTCAAGAATATAAAGCAATAACCAGGGTTGGGCTGATTTAAATCACGATTTAAATCATGATTTAAATCATGATTTAAATCATTGATTTTTTTTTAAATCATGATTTAAATCACTTTATTTAAAAAAAAATCATGATATAATGAAACTATTTATTTTTAATTCAGAACAATGAACAATATAACATATTAAAAAAATATTTTCAAAAATCAACAGTACCTAAAGTACCTATATAGAACTCGCGCTTTTAAGAAATAAAAAACTAGTAGGTATATAATACATATAAACTTTATGTTTCTGTATTTTTCTTTTCGTTGTATAGTTTAAATAAAAATACTAATTTTCCTCCTTTTTCTACACCCATCCTGTTCCTAATATCAGAGTGTACAAAAATGAATTTTCTTGCAAGAAGCGCGTTCTGACAATATTTTGGGTAGAATTTAGACCTACTATATTGTTAGACTGACATTAAAATAATTTGTATTAATTTGAAAAGAGAGAAAAATGTTAAATTTTTAATAAAATCAATAAAAATCAAAAAAATCAATGATTTTTGATTTTTTTAATAAAAATCAAATTTTGCCCAACCCTGCAACAAACCCAGATTTAATACCTTCTAAGCAGCTAGACAGAACTAATAGCCCGATTTATTCAGCAGCCCCTATCGAGCTTTTTCTTACCAAATCCAGTCCCATATGAGTTTTTGTGCTTTTGTTTGATGCAACACCGTATATGGTAAAAGTAGGCCAAAACTTGAGACTCTTTTACCCCAATATGGTACTTGTGACTTGCTTTTTACATGGTTACATGCCCCGTATTTGCGGGCACCAGTCAAGGTAAAAGATGACTGTCAAATAAAGTTGTCATTTTGAAATGTGTGCTTTATTGTTATAAAAACTCGTACATCGAAAATATTAAAGGTGTATTTATGAATACAAATTAATCTGAATAAAACTAAAATAAAGTATCCAATATTACAAGGTTAATTATGACATTTTACATGTTTCAATATTTTACTAATTAATAGGTAGGTACTATTAAATTGTTAGAACTTTAGGATTTAAGAAGATGTTCAAATATTCCTCAAAATGACAACTTTATTTGACAGTCATCTTTTACCTTGACTGGTGCCCGCAAATACGGGGCCATAATAAGGAGAAATAGTTAAAAAGAAATCGGCGATAACCCGTAAACGGGCTCATCAAAAATATCTAAAGTTATTCTTTTGAATTTGGGTTTTAGTGCTCTTTAATAAACCTAAATAGAATTTTTCTCTAAAATAATTAGGGAAGCCAATAATTGACCCCATTTAAAATTACATGGGATTTCCTATTTCCCGCTCGACGATGCAACACCCGGTATACTATCTTGGGTAGTTTATTAAAGTACCTTATTCCGAGAAAGTTCAGCCAATTGTGGCATTTTTCCAACCTATGAAAATGGCACATAGATGTAAATAAAGATGGTCAATCTTTATTTCGCGTACGTTATATGTGAGAAGCACCGTTTTTGGTATACATACCGATATTTTCTTTAACATAGAGAAAATTTTCCAAAATAAAAGGACTTGGAAAAGTTAGAGTGACAAAGAGCAAGATAAGCCGGTCTCAAGACCACCAGACACTATTTGCCAGGTTACGCGGAGAGAGATATTTTGGCTGCTGAGCCATCAACATCCCACTTCAATCTCGGATGCAGAGCAACAACCAAAGATCATACAATGATACTTGATTCATTCAGTAAAAGATTGTTCTGAACAAGCCATTCCTGAACGCTCAATTACAATCCTCAGCTCTAAGAGTGATTGTGGTATCATCCGCAAAGAGGTTGAAGTTAACAGTGTCGTTACTTTGCGGTAGGTCATTATCATAAATTAATTATAGAAGTGGACCAGGGATTGATCCCTGCAGTACACCTACTGTTTTTCCCATAACCCTTGAGCAAATTTCTCCGATCTTTACTGTTTGAGACCTATTTTTCAAGTATGAGGTCATAAGTTCCAAACTGGTTTTCATTAGGGTAATATGACACAAGTTTATTTAAAAAAGAAGGACATGCGAAACGCAGCAAGACTTAGGTCCCAGATTATTGTGCTGGTATTTTCCATATCCATATGTTCAAAAGCTCAACATAATATGTTTCAATTAGTTAATTTTCGATTAAGGGTATATTTTTCAAAAATGTAAAATTTTAATTATCTAAAATCTAATAGGGCAACCATTAAAAACTTCCGAGATGAAATGTTAAAGTGTTTATTTATGAACCAACAAAGTTCTAAAAAATGTTCCATGATTGGTACTCTTTTACAAAATGCATAATATAATATACATATATGAGAAAAACTAAAATTTTTACTTTGTCTAATTTTGTTAATTAAAAATTAACAAGGTTAATATATATATTTCGCTGGCTTTAAATTTTCTGTTACAACGTACCTACATCATATTTAGTCGATGTCGACAACAATAAAACAGTACTTTGTTAAGATATTAGACTATAAAAACATGTAAAGCCAGCTTTAACAAAAAATTCATAACAAATTCATGTTCAATAATGTAGTTAAATTTTTAGGATAAAACAATTATATTTAATCATTTTCACCTGAGAGATTAATGAAAACTTATCTTCGGCAAGAATGCACCCATTTCCGTAAATATTCGCCAATTAAACAATTTCCAACCATATTAATAATTTGTTATAGTTCAGTTTCGATTTTGCTATTATTGCTTATTTATTTATCAAATAGGTATCCTGGCGTACTTTTCGAACACCATGTATAAATAATTACATTCGGTAATGTCCGAATTATCAATGTCCTGTCCAACAAGATAAATTCTAAATGATAATATTGTTGGAAGAATTGTTGTCATGGAAGTTATGTGGCTGTTATCACTAACAGGACACTCATAATTCGAATCGTAAAATGAAATAGCAGCAGCGGAACTGAACGATATCCAAATCAGAGCCAAAATGAAATGCAAGCACTAACTTCTATCATGTAATCTCTATATAAAAAGGCAATTTTCTCTAATATATTTACTTATAACTTACAGTAATTAATTATAAATTGTGTGATGTAAGCTCCAATTTTTTAATGTCTAATGGCAGTTTCTGTGTACTTACACTATAATTTTATATTGCATCTCAAATGCATGATCAAACCCGCAAGTCTTCAATATAAGCACAAAAGTAGTGATGAGTAAAATCAGTCTTGGTCTTGCACATTTTGCAAGACTAAGACTAAGTAGTGAGCAAGGTCAAGACCTAATCAGGAAGACTAGAGCAACAATTTTACGTTTTTTCTACTTATTTTTTGTCACACAATGTCTAAAAATAATTGAAATAAAATCTTATTAATTGTTTGTTCTACTCAATCTTTTTTTTTCTCCATTTAATGTGACATTAAATTTTAAAAAATAATCATAAATATAGGTAGGGTCAATATTTCATAAAGTATCATAGCAAAAGAATGCAAAGTAATTAAAAAAAAAAACTAAGGTAGATAAAGGTTAAGTAATAAATGGTTATATTTAAAATATTAACATATTAATAATGTTCATATAAACACCGTTATAAAACCCCTCAAACTCGAAGCACTTTTACTATACAAGAGGCCCCCACTCTTAGGCTATTTACTCATCACTACACACAAGCACAGTTGTAATACAGACCAGTAGTGGCTCCTGTATAAGAGCACGTGCCCCCCCCCCCCCCCCCCAGAACAAACAAAAACATCATTTTCACCTAAAACATGTAAGCATTAATGTAATAGGTATTTTATAGATGGTAGTTTAGTAACTTTGCATTGATTCATGAAATATCTATTCTGTAAGTTTTTATCAGATTTTTGTTTATTTCTTAATTTTTACTGGTGAAGGGCGAAAGAAAAGTGCGAAATATCGGCAATTTCTTCGGAAAATAAATACGGGGTGTTTCCTAACTACGGTATGAAACTTCTGAGGGTGATACGTAAGGCCGTTTTAAGAAAAAAAGTTCCTATGAACATATGTCCGGACTTGTTTCTTTTCTGAGATACAGGGCGTTGAAATTAAAAAAAAAAGGTCATAAATATCGTTAAACCAATTTGGTTGAAATTTGATTCAGTTATTTGAAGTAATAAGGCACTTATTTAGCCCTAACTGGATTTAGGTCCAGTGACGTCTCAGTGGGCACCACAGCCAATTATTATTGAGAAGAAAAAGTACGCCACTGCCTTTTTTTTTAATTTTTTTTATTTCTTCAGATTAAGCAACTACAAATACAACTTTTTGGTCTCTTGTATTTTTTTCATATCATACTTCGTTTGCGAGAAAAATATAAAAATCACTTTAACTCATTCTAAAAGCTAATCATGGACAACATAAAATAACAACCAAAAATAAAAAAATAAACTATTTCGACCTTACAGTAAATTAGCAAGATGTCCACCTTCTGATAAAATGCACGACTGCAATCGATTTGTCATTAATTGTATGACACGTTCAAAAATACCTGGAGTATTCCTTATGACATTGCAATTGTCAATTATTCGATTCCTTAAGTCATTCACATCTAGTACAGAAGTTTTATAAACAAGAGTCTTCAGATGACCCCATAAATAGAAATCTAGAGGATTAATATCAGGACTGCGAGCTGGCCAATTTTGAGGCCCTGCACATGCAATCCAGCGATTAGGGTAGGTGATGTCGAGATGCTGACGAGCAAGAACACTAATAAAATGAGCTGGAGCTCCGTCGTGCATAAACCACATGTTGACTCTTACATGTAAGGGTACTTCTTCTAACAAAATGGGTAAATGATGTCGCAAGAAGTCCGAGTAGGATTCACCTGTTAATCTTGGCGGTAAAAAAATGGGTCAATTAGGTAGTCACCAATAATTCCTACCCAAACATTGAGCGAAAATTGTTGCTGAAAATGACTTTCTGTAATAACGTGTGGATTTTCGTCGGCCCAAAAATGGTCATTGTTAAAGTTCATAATAGCATCTCGTGAAAAATTTGCCTCGTCCGTAACTAAAATATTTGGTAAAAAATTAGTATTGTGTGCCATCGTATGAATCAACCACCTGCAAAGCATTAATCTTTGGTGAAAATCCCGAGGCAGTAGAGCTTGGACCCGCTGTATGTGATATGGGTACAGGAGGTTTCTTTTTAGAACTTTCCAAACGGTTTTTGGGCTGACTTCAAGCTGCAGTGCAATCTTCCTGGTACTATTTGAAGGATCTTCTTCTATCGCATCAAGTATAGCTTCTTCTAGTTCAGGCGTTGTTACAGTTTCTGGTCTTCCACCACCTGTATTTTTATTAAAACTCCCAGTTTCACATAATCTTGCATGTAGCGTTTTAAATGTTTTAGCACATGGGATTACTCTGTTAGGATATCTGTCCTGGTAAATTCTCCGTGCTTCTTCCGCATTTCCATTTGCTAATCCATAAATAAAGTGCATGCCAGCCATTTCAGCGTTAGTAAAATTGTTCATGATGGAATCACTCCTAATTGACAACTCTAAATTTTACTGATAATATAACAATACTATCACTGTCAGCTGCTCTCCAAAGCAGGTAGGTAGGTACTTCATTTGGCCTTGGCAATAATTTGTTATAAATAGCAGCATGTGGTAAGCCAAAAATGTGATAATAAAAGTAAATCTGTTGAAACCAGTCGTGCATTTTATCAGAAGGTAGACATTTTGCTCATTTACTGTAAGGTCGAAATTGTGTATTTTTTATTTTTAATTTATTTAATTTTGTCCACGGATAGCTTCAAGAATGAGTTAAAGTGATTTTTATTTTTTTTTCCGCACGCCACTGGACCTAATAATTTCAATCTAGTTAGGGCCAAATAAGCGCCTTATTATTTCAAATAACTGAACCAAATTTCAACCAAATCGGTGTAAGGATGATTATGACCGTTTTTTTTTTTTAAACTTTAACACCCTGTATCTCAGAAACGAAGCAACTCCGGTCATATGTTCATAGAAACTTTGTTTCTTAAAACGACCTTACGTATCACCCTCTGAAGTTTCGTACCGTAGTTAGGAAACACCCTGTATACAGTGCAATTGTTTAGGGAATTATTAGGTGGATTACCTTTATTATAATTTTTCTTAAGAGTACTCGCAATGTTTTACACATATTTTGTGAACCCCCCTCCCCCCCATGATTTTATCACGACCCACCACTGATCCAGACCAAATTGACTAAGCGGTAATCTTGCTTAAAGGATACAAATCTTCGATTTGTACAATCTTATCAAAATAAATATAATATTATCTAAGATACATATACGAGATGTTGCCTTGCCGATGAGCCATAATACGGCGAAACGCGTCCAAGGATTGGGTCTGATGAAAAGAAAACGGACAAACTTCTTTCTTTTATAATATTATCTGTTGCTGATTTCTGCAAATAACATTTGCACCTTTCTTCATATTTATTTTTGACTTCTTAAAAACTACAAAGAGGCTATTATATAAATAATACTTTTCTCCTAAAAAAATGTTTCATAAATTTGATCTAAATGTTGGAAAAAGTTTAAACAAACCTTTAATTCTTGATTAATTTTATAATAATATATTCTATTTACAAAGTTATAAGTTTTGTGATATGTTTGAGTGAACAGGGCCTATATTGTTTGTGTTAATTTGTACACTCTCAATTTCCCAGGCTCAAAAATTTCGGTAAAATACAGACCCTAATTTATATTATGCATCTTTTGAGGTATTTTATTGCTTACAATATACACGATTATTACTAAAAACGTTGCCAAATGTCCAATAAATTGAACATATTTTGGGATACCATTTGGCTCACATTATAATTAATACAGGCGGGTGTCCCAAAGCTGGGTACAACATCTTTATTTGCGCACTAACTTTGGGACCCATCAAGTTAAAATATATTAAATTTGTCTTAAGAAAATATAATTTAACTTATCAAAGTAAAGTTTAAAATAAACGCTTCAAGCCTTCTTATTTTTGATATTATAAGTGGGTAAATTTTTCCTAAATATGCATTTAAAGTAGAATATTCCAAAGAATTTGTGATTTTTAAATGTTGTGTGCCAACTAAGTAAAAATATATTTAAATCCTTGAAAGGTATGCTGTGTGGAAGATACCTTAGTTATTTACTTCAGTGGAAGCCTAATTGGTTAATTTAGTAATTCAGCTTTTTATAAGCCTAATTGCTTTTTTGAAATTGTGCGATTTTTACCACCTTCCGGCGATATAATATAAATCACACCTAGGTTCGTATTTGTAAAAATATATGTCAACTTTCAAAACTCTCTGATCCCTAATAACGCAGATTCAACACTTCGAACGTTGTACTGTCAATGTCCGAGTCAACATCTGGTTCATCGTCGTATTCCTCTTGATAATTTCTATCCCATCTTCCAATTCTAGAATTTATTGGATTTCTTATAGCCGGCAGATAAACTGGGGGTTTATGCTAAAAATATTTATATTTAACACGCAAAACTACAGGGCGTTAGATGAAAATGTGTTATATTTCTTACCTATTCTTCCGTTAGCTGCCATAACATCAATCCAGCGTCGGTGCCTCCAACAGTGACGAGATTCCTGTCGTTGAACAAAAATCTGGCACATGCTACTGTTCCACTATACACCTTTTCTTCGTTGTATTCGGCCTTTGGATTCAAGCATGGATATCTAAAAAGGGAAGACAAATTACAAAAAATAAAAATAAAATCCTAATGTAACTTACCTGAAGAGTCTTAAATATCCATCGGTATCCCCTGATATCAATAAGTCATGTGCTGCTGATCTGCTGGCAGTACTGATGATAGATGTCATTGGGTAGAAACGGTTATTCCACACACCTTGTAAGAAATATGAAGTGTTACAATACACAAATCTATAAATTCTAGAAGGTGCGGAAATAATGCTACCATAAATTCTTGAGGCTTAAATATGCCGATCTAACCCAACTTACCTGAGTCCAAAAGTTGATGATTTCGGAGACACATAATGTCAAAAATTCAATTTGGTTTTAGTTTTTCATAAATAACTTTTTTAGTAATTTGTGTATTGTCACAATATTCAGCTGTGGGGTGAATTCGGTGAATAATTAAAATCTGCTCTCATTTTTATTGTAAAATTTAGACGGCATCACCTGCGGTACCTTGCACACGTTTAAAACGAAATAACTTTTTTGAGTCACCCTGTATTTACCTTTTAAATAAAAATTCTTATTCTCCAGCGTAACGTATAGCATTCGCTTTAAATTGTGTTCAATTATTACAATAATTTAGACCTGGCCACACACGAAGTGAATTTTTTAAACCCAGATATCTCAAAAACGGCTGCTCAAATTAACTCTTACCACGTATATAATTTTTTAGATAAAAGACGTTGGAGAATAAGAATTTTCATTAAGAAGTTAAATACAGGGTAGCGTAAAAAAATTATTTCGTTTTAAATGTGCGCAAAGTACCGCAGGTGGCGCCCTCTAAATTTTACAATAAAAATGAGAGCGGATTTTAATTTTTCACCACACAAAAACCCCCCTAGCCGAATATTGTGACAATATACCAATTATTAAAAAAATTATTTATGAAAAACTAAAACTAATTTGAACTTTTGACACTCTGTATCTCCGAAATCATCCACTTTTCGACTGAGGTAAGTTGGATTAGATAGTCATATTTGCCTCAGGAATTTATGGTAGCATTTTTTCCGCACCTTTTAGATACAGGGTTGTATATTCGATCTAAGACTAATAAAAACAAAAATAAAAATACTTACCGGCTACCATGAATCCAACCGTCGAATTGTGGGTGGACCACTTAATATCTTTCATAGCTATGGGGCTTTTCTCTGGCGATAAAGTCTTTACGTCCCCTAAAATGTAAAAATACACATACTTAGTAGTTTGACGAAGTAATCAAAG
Source organism: Polydrusus tereticollis (assembly GCA_963920685.1). Lineage (NCBI taxonomy): Eukaryota > Metazoa > Arthropoda > Insecta > Coleoptera > Curculionidae > Polydrusus > Polydrusus tereticollis. Next base: position 145,426,689 of record OY987328.1, read on the forward strand.
GCCCTGTTTTAAAAGCAGGCCCTGTTTTCTAAACAGAAAACATGACATTTATTTAAATCGACCTTGTTGACAACTCAGCTTATTTAAAGCAGGCCCTGGTTTCTAAACAGCGTCTGTTAAAATCAAACTGTTTATTAAACAAGGTCGGATTGGGTTCAATATCTGTAAGCAGTTCATTTGAGGCGGACCCTGGCTTCTAAACAGCAAAAATGTCCTATTTTAAAAACAGCTAGCTTTGCTTTGTAGGCAGTAAAAATCGTTTTATTTAAATTCACCATCTTTAGAAATAAGCATGTCTTATGGCAGACCCTGGAAAGAAACAGTGAACCCTGTTCTATAAACAGAGGCTGTTATAAATCAAGCTGTTTGTAAAACAAGGTCGGTTTGGGTTTGATAACTGTAAACAGCTCGTTTAAGGCGGCCCTGCCATCTAAGCAGCAAAAATGTTTTAAGCCCTGTTGTAAAAACAGCTTATTTAAAATGGAATAAGTGGATCGTATTTTGTAGACAGTAAAAAACAGCTTGTTTAAAACAAACTCTGTGTATAAAATAGCCAAAACTGTTTTCTAAGCATAGTCAAGCTGTCCTTTTAACAGGGTCGGTTTGAATTTGCTGACCATAAGTAGTTATTTTTAAAAAATTCATTCTATTAATATAATTCGTTTAAAAAAGCCTTTGGTTAAGAAACAGCAAAACCTGTTTTATAAACATGACCTGTTGCAAAAAAGCTATTTTGTAGAAAACATTAAACATAATTTTACTTACAGAAAGACAGATCGTAATCCGCCGTAACCGTTTGTAAATAGTTGCTGTCAGAGCTCCAATCCATTTGCATTAAAGGTTGAGAGCCCCTGATTTTGTTGGATTTTTTGTAGGAGAAACCGTCCCTACTGACCCTGAAGAGGTAGATACTTCCGTTCTGAGAGGCTATGGCCACTAGGTCCCCAGCTACAATATTATTTGATTAACAAAGGGGTCTCTACATAACTTTTGTTTGTATAATGAAGAAAACTTGTTTTCTTACTTGGATTAAACCCTACGCAATTCAAAGGAGACCCGCAAACTCTTATAGTGTTCACGATTTGACCAGACTCGGAATTAATTATTAGTAGATGTCCCTCGGTGCTTCCGGCAGCCAAAGCTACTCCAAACGGATGAAAACTTAACGAGACACATTCAAACGATACCTATACAAATAGAATATTAAATATTAAACAATTGGAGTATTTATTCCCCCTTAAAATTAATATCAAAGTATCATCAAGTGTACTATTATTAATAAGATCCTTATCGTTTAATCCATGACCTTTTTTTTTTACCTGAGTAGTCCAAATAAGTTTATTCTTTCTCCACAGAGCGATATTTTTATCATGGCCGGCTGTGGCAAAAATTTCGTCGTCAGGATGGACAGCCAAACCCCACAATTGTCTACCATGCCCAAAAACAACCTAAAAAGAAAATATTAACATAAACCTGGTACTTCGAATTATACAGGGTGTCTCTAAAAGGTCTGTACAAAATCTGAGCACATATTCCTGAGGCCAAAATAAGGCGATTTGAAGCAACTTACCTTAGTCCGAAATTGCTCCGTTTCCGAGATACAGGGTGGTAAAGTTAAAAAATAAAAATCGAATTTTTTAATATTAATGAACATTTTTTAACGTATTACTTTAAAACTTGGTACCCGGGGGTTTTTTGGGATGCGAAACCCGAATACGGACACCTTTTCACTGTGGCCATTAGAGGGCGCTTCACAATGCACTTCTTATGATTTAGAATGGCCATAACTTTTTATCAGTGTAGTTTTTTCCTTTTTTTGTTAAGGAACTAATTTCTTGAACATTTTGAAACAAAAAGATACCTACTCTTGTGAAAATCCGCTAAAGTAAGCCGTTTTTGAGATATTTCGGTTTTTAATGTTCGATGCCGCACCGGAATATTTCAATTCTTTTGAATAAAAAATTCCGCTATTAGTAAATTTTCGGCAGAAAAAAATGTTTCACTTGGGTTAGTTACAGCAAGTTTTGCAGGAATAATTTGAGTATGGATTTTTTTAAAATTAAATGAGGAACAATTTTATTTTAAAAGTAAATTTAATTAGCATAAACTTTTAGTAATTGATCAAAATGACCTCCGTTAACATAAGTACAAAGATTAATACGACGTAAAAAGTTTAAATTTACTCTTTGCATTAATTCCGCATCGTTCTTTAATATGTTGACTGCATTAAGATCCCCATAAATAATAATCCAACGGAGTCATATCCGGTGAGCGTAGCGGCCACTTTACAGGAGCGTCGTTTCCTCTACCGATCCATCTGTTTGGATACTGTCGATGCAAATAATTGCAGACATTTAAACCAAAATGTGGTGGAGCACCGTCATGCATAAACCACATATCTCGTCGAAGTTGTAATGGCAAATCTTCTAATAAATGTGGCAGCGTATTTTGTAAATGTTCTAAATAATCCACACCATTTAGTCGTGGCGGTAAGATGACAGGACCAATAATGAAATTGCCAATGATTCCTGTCCACGCACATTTATTCTAAACTTACGTTGATAATGAGTTACTTTCGTGGCATGCGGGTTTTTAGCAGCATAAACATGTTTGTTATGTAAGTTGGTTACACCACTTCTTGTAAAACATGCTTCGTCAGTAAATAAAATGTGCTTAGCAAAATTCACATCCTGTTGTCTTTGTTCGGTAATGAATCGACAGAAGTCCAATCGTTGATCGAGATCCGGAGCCAAAAGGTCTGGTACCTTTTGGATATGATATGGATGAAGCTGCTGTTCTTTTAATGTTCTATGAACTACATCCTTGGATACTCCTACCTCTAAATCTAAGCGTCTGGTGCTTAATTTTGGATCTTTAGCAATTCTTTCCAAAATTTGTTCCTCAACCTTAGGAGCGGGTAGCGTGACGTCAGTCTCTTGGTCAGAAAACAACTCCACTCCACTCCCTCCACCGATTTGCAATATTCATCGTATAAATGTCAGTTTGAAAATATAGCGAAAACAATATAATAATACTGGACTTGTTTCGGAATTATTTATTTTACATTTTTAAATCAATGCAGTCTTCTTGCTATCCAATTTTTTTCGCAAATCTATCGAAAATGACTTGAGTCTTTTTTAAATTTATAAATGGACCAATGAACTACGCTGTAGGTCTGTGTCTCAGCAATGCGAATTCGTTGCGAAAATCACGTGGAATGTTTAGGTACGTGATTGCGTAGCTTTAACCACTACCATAATAAAACCAAATGACAAATGACAGTACGAAATTGGAAATTCTTCACAAATCACCGAAATAAATTTAGATACGTAAGCTGGGCGTTCCCGCCAAACATTATTATTTTGTTTAGATCGCATTTCGTAGATGGCGCCGGTAGTGGCATCGCACAATTTGGTTTAGTTAAGTTCGTATGAGGGCACCACGTTCATTTGCGATTTGCGATCGAGAAGAAGCACCCTCCCAGATTTCGTTGTTGTCAAGAATTTGAAGTGTATTGTCAATTTTCTATTCTCGATTTTCTTTTAAGTTGTGTTGAATTCTAATGCCGTTTGTGATCGTTCGATCTCTGTGTATACTATTAGCGTGATTTTTGATAGTTGTTTTGACTTTTGTTTAGTTTTAGTGTGTTTTCGGTTTGTTTAGTTAAAGTTCGCGTATTTATTTCCATTATGGAAGACTACGCACCTCCGCTAAAACCTAAAAAACATTGTGTTCTAAACTGTTTAAATAAACATGGCATGCGACACCGCTTGCCAAAAAGAGATCCGATAATTTTTGATCATAAAAATAATGTTTTATTACCTATTTCGCTTTATTTTAGTCAGCTGTATTTTTTTAAATAGGTAGGTATTGCTTGGTTTAAATAATTCGTTTTTTGCTGCTTTCTATTTGAGCTTTTAGATATACGTTATTTGTTACTTTACCAACAAAGTATTTACTCCAAACTTAAAATTAAGAGTTAGAAATAACGTGTATCCCTGAACTAAAAATGAAAGCAGAAAAAAATGAATATTTAAGCCAAGCAATATTTTAAATTTTAAGGCGGCACCAATATCTATCGATAAAACAGATTTCATCAAAAGTTGGTAAAATAGTTTTCTTTATTTTTACCCATAGTTTCCAAACAGATTTCTTTCTTTCTTGCGTGTTTCGGATCGCAAATACTAGGACATCAGCGCCAATTAGTTTTTGACAGTTCTAAAAGTCCAGTTGCGTATCTAAATTTATTTCGGTGATTTGTGAAATTCTTTCTCTATAAAAATCCGTTTGGGGTTCGTTGAACTTCGTTGTTTTTTTCTTTTCCTCTTCTCCATTACTGTGCTCCATTACTGTGCTCCATTATGCCGACCCACGAAACCTGTAGGAAGTGCACAACCTTTGAAGGTATGTTTAAGATGCATAAATCTATAAATTTTAACGATTTTTTTCTACGAAAATTTGATCGTATAACTTTTAATAATCATGAAACCCATAATATGACCTATTATGAGTTTCATCAATTATATAAAGATGTACTAACTTACGAATTGTTGAAGGCATTCCTAGTTCATAAAAGGGTAGGCGTACGGGTAGATCGCAGATCTCACCAGAGAGACATTGAGAAGTTGTATCACTTGTTGAAGCCCCATGAGCACCTAACCGATCTTTTTTCTCGGTTAGGTGGTCGTTGGCCTTCGACAAGTAATGGGTCTTCTAATACTAGACGACCACTAGAAGTTAACCCGGCCGTTGATACAGGATTAACTTCCACTTCTGCTGGTGTGGAAGGAAGCTTGGTTAACGCCACCCTTCCTTCTACATCGGCAATTGTGGAAATTGTTCCGGAATTGTCACCTGGGCCCCTTTCCACTTCGTCACATGTACAAATTAAAATGAGCTAAACCTCCATCCAATATACCTAACTTACTGGTTCTTTTGTTTTTAGAGAATTGAATGAGAATAGTTTAACAGTTTAAATACCTGGTCCTTGGATGGGAAAAGACGTAACTAACTAACTAACCTGAACTTGATGCTATAATACTAGATGTTCAATACTTAGAGGAATTATTAGAAAAGAGGCCATCGAATTACGTATGGAGCTGTTCTGAAATACGAAGAATAGCACCATTTTATAAAGGAGTAGTTCAAAGATTTAATCTTAGACAATATATTCAACTAGTAAAAGATAGAGATGTTGAGCCTTTAAAACGGCGAATAAATCAATATAATGAACAAATAGCTCAGACAAGCACTCAGTACCAAGAGCCAAAGATGGATTTAGTACTAGCAGTACGAAATATCTTCCATATGAGTAGTCCAAATTACACATTATATATGAAGCCTGAAGGTTTTGAAAATGAGCGATTTACCACCGGTTTAAAAATCTGGATCGCGCATGTTACGGCCATATGGATAAGTATGGATGATACAAAACATGGAATGGATTGTACCTGCTGTATAAAATTCTCTAGATTAGTAACTAATTGGGACAGAGAAATTAAGAATACAATGTCCGAATATGAATTCTCAGAAAAACAAGTTACTAAGAATGAGATTATCCGTTGGGCAAAAGGAATTTCCACAGAAAGTGCTAAAGCGAGTTACGACTCGATGGTGCTAATTGGTAAAGCTTTAATTGAAAAAGCCGAAACTAAAAGATTGTCAGATATGACGACAGATTCAAGCATGATGTCGTCTGATATGTCTGTAACTGGCTGTATTTCTGTAACAACAGAGGCTAAATACCAAGAGCAGTTATATGATCAAAAGATAGAAAACCTAAATAGCGACGAATCTTCAGATGAGATGAATGAAGAAAAGAGAATTCGTAAACTAGAGACAGTGATTGAATTAGATTCAAATGATGCTATTGTTAAATATGCCATACCAGAGATCAGGAAAGTAATAACGTTGGATACTTTCAAAAGTGATATACTAGGTAGACAAGGTATTATTAAATATCAAAAGAATTTCTTTCAACAATTACTGTTAGTTCATAACAGTATGGGCTCACTAATACTGATGCCAAATATCGAACAAGCTAAATATTTTAAGAAGAAACATATAGCAGCTACACGTATACAAGCAAATCTAGCACGTTCGCTCGACGCTGTACGACCCGTATATACTACTCGGAGTCGGAAAAGAGCTAGAGAGAAAATGACTGATGTATAAATAAAACCGCCATATAAACTAGAACTTGGTGCGGCCCAAGAATAAAACAAAGAGTTGGTCTTAGGACAGACGCCTACTTAATTGTAGTTAAATCTGCGAACTCAATGTTAACTTAAGTTAGCAAAACTAAAGTAGATTAGATTAGATTAGATTCTTTATTCATGTTAAGAGTAGTGATGGGCAAATACCCGGTAAATATATTTTGGGTAAATACCCGGGTAAATACCCGGGTATTTACCCAGATATTTACCCGGACCCTTAATGGATATATAAATAGATTTAAGGTTTTTTATATATTTTATTGGGAATGTAAATTAGTAAATTCCTTTAAGTCGTATTTAAAATCAAATAAAACAACACATCAATAAAAAATAATAAAAACATAACATTAACATTACTAGGAAGCTAATATGAGTTAAACAAAATAAAAGAAAAACAGTGAAATTTTTTTAACATGTAAAAACATAATCTCGATTCTCTAGACTACGACTAGCAGAGATAATACTTATAGGATAGGAGTAGAACGAATAAATATATAAAAAATATTAAAATGAAAAAACAGTATAATAATATAATAATCTGCATAAATTATGTTGTTTCTGGCTCGGATATATCATCGTCTGTGTCCATGTATGGAATATTGTCGCTGTCATTGTCATCGTCAGTCTCAGTATCGCTGGTTTCCAGTTCTTCTTCGTCCGTTTCATCAGTGTTAATCACTTTATTTTTATTAGCGTTTGAATTACTTGATTTCTTTATAATTTGTGATACGCTATCATCTAAATGAAGTGATTTTCTGCTTAAATTATTGCTCAGTCCAGAAGGACCTGGTTGTGGTGTCTGAGTTGAATGAGTTGATATTTCCGACTCTATGATCACTTCATTTTCAGTCTTATTCTTATTTCTAGTTTTTTGCTGCAGCTTCCAGTTATGTGCAAGGTATGTAATCTTTCCTGCTCTTAAGTTTGTGAGGCGATTGCGTCTTTTATTGTGAATCCAACTGAATGTGCTAAACGACCTTTCAGTGGCAGCAGAGCTAACTGGAGCTGATAATATACGCACCGCTACCTCTGAAAGGCGACTACTTCTACATATTCCCTTCCACCATACCAAAGGCGACACTGAAGAAGAAGATAGCCATATGAACGGCTTAGCCCATAAGCCATCCTTTGCACAGTAACTAGCTAGGTCATTTGACACTAACTCTTCAATATTTAAGTCTGCTGAGACTTTATGGATAAACTCCATGGCATCTACGTTTTCATCGGGACTTAGGTTGCAACCTTGAGAAACCGGATCTAGCAGCGCAGCAGCTAAGTGAATTGGGCTCAGTGCCATTTCTTTTCTTTCTTCCATTTTCTGTATTATTGTTTTTTCTTCTTTTTTTGTAAGGGGTGATTGTGGCAACAACTTAATAAGAGTACTTTGCAGTTCCTTTAAAGCATGATGCACCATAGGTATGAGGCAATCGTTACTTTCAAACTTTTTTATCAAAGCAACGATTGGTTGTAAAATTTGTAAGAGTTTCTCGACTCGTACCCAAAAAATGTTGTCATCTAGAATACGACTTTTCAGTTCTCTTGACAAAGACTCGGCAGCTTGTTCATTTACAGCTAAGGTCTGTAGTGTACTTTTACAAGTAAGTAAGCTCTGCAGAGTGTCTAGGTAACTGCCCCAACGTGTTTTAACTGGCATTTTCAAACTAATTTTTATATTTTTCTCTTCGTTTATCTTTGCGAATAGTGCATTTAGAACATGAACATTTTTCATAGTTTTGATTATCTAAGTACAGCAATTTAAAAATTCGTTTCAGGAGTTACATGATAATATGTCTGTACACAACAATTGCAGAGTATGGCAAAGGCATCCGAGGGGTACAATGTGGTTGTATTTCTCTTTTAATAATGCAAATGCTTTTTTCATATTAGCTGCGTTGTCGCCAATAACAGCAAAAAAACTTCTGTGGGTTGTGTTTTTCAATAATTTCTGCCATTTTTTGACATAAATATTCTCCTGTGTGTTTGTTTGCCTCGGTAGCAAGAAATTCTACAAATAATGGTTCAGGCTTTGAGATAACAAAATTTATAATGCTTTGATTACGAATGTTGCTCCAACCGTCACACTGTAGATGTATATTTTTTGCATCTACTATTTGAGATGTAATATCAGCTTGCATCTCAGTGTATTGTAAATCTAGAAGGGTTGTTGATATATACTTGCGGCTAGGGAGCTGGTATGAAGGTCTCAGTTTTTCCATGCACTCAATCCATAACGGATGCTCTACTAAAGATTAGGGTGATCCACTGATAAAAATTGCTTTAGCCAAACTATAGTCTATGGTAGCCTGAAATACAGAAAAAAAACACATGTAATACGTACTTATAGAATTTTTGACTAGGTATAAAAATTTTTCTCGTAAATTTTAAGTGTGAAGATAAGATTTTTTTATAATTAAAGTATTTTTTCCTTCTGTCGATATTGTGACTTGTGACTGTCTCAGTTTTTTTTAATGCATTTCTTAAAAATAACACAACAAACATACACAATAAAAATTATACAGTATACAGTATACAGATAGTAAAATAATATTATTTATTTAAACTCCGTTAATTAAAAATAAAAAAAAAATTGTAAGTTACAAATATAAATAAATTGTTTAAATTATTTTTTAAATCTCTTATTATCTACAAATATAAACAGTTTTGTTATCGCCTCGGTAATCGCTAGGTATTTAGTTTTTTATCAAAACTATTACTTATCGCATTAAAAAAATATTATGTAAAAAGATATTATGAGAGGCCTTTTACTTACGTTTTCTTTAGCGCTCATCGTGTCCATAAAAGATTTTAATAAAACGTTTTTTTTTAGTGGCATATTTCTGGTATCGTGTTCTTCTTGACTGGTACTGGAAATGGTGCTGGCGCTTGAAAAGCTTGCCATTTCCGTATCTCCTAATTGTAAGTTAAAATTTGTAGTATTGGCAGTTCTTGCAAGAGCGCCCACAGGACTAGCAGGGCTTGTACTCCATGTTCTGAGTACATTTTGGTTTGTATTTGCAGCGTCAGTATCTATGGTGTTTTTTAATTCCTTTGGGCACTTAATGCAATTCCTAATATGCTGAGTCATTTTATTTATATTTGGAAATTGGTACTGCTTTTGACAAAATTTGCAGGTAACCGATTTGGATTTGTCTTTATTAATTATCCACATTTTCCACACATTACTCTTCTTACGCGGCGTATTTAACATATTTTTTCTGGTATTTTATTTTATCACGTTGCCGTTCATAATTGGCAGTTAAAGGAGTAAAGCTACCGGTTTCGGGCAGGCGTCTCTCAATGGCAGCAAATGTTTGATGGTTTGGTATGCGCCGATATGGATATCTTTCCCTGTATACCCTAATACTTTGGCGGTCATTTCCTTCACAATACCCAAAAACCAATAGCATATCCGTCATTTCTGCAGAACTGTATCCTTCAGCCATCTTTATAGTCAATTTAAAATTTAACTAACTCGTTTCAAACACCTTATTTATTCTCGCATTGGCAAATTCTTACTGACACACTTACTTTAAACAACATAGTCTGAGAGCGAAAATTCTTAAAATACGAAAAATGTTTACATTTAAATAGTCCGTTGCAAAAAAAATTTTGAAGGTGTTCATCAAACAGGTAAAAAATCCGAGGATTTTTGGATGTGACACTCCAAAAAAGTATGTAAAAAAAATACATTTTCCACTGCTAATTCACTGATCACATTTCATCCTCAAAGATAACAGCAATCATTTTTTATTCAGAATAATTCAAATATTCCGGTGCGGCACCGAACACTAAAAACCGAAATATCTCATAAACGGCTTACTTTAGTGGATTTCGAGAAGAGTACCTTTTTTGTTTCAAAATGTTCAAAAAATTCCTTAACAAAAAAAGGAAGAGACTACACTGATAAAAAAGTTATGGCCATTCTAAACCATAAGAAGTGCATTGTGAAGCGCCCTCTAATGGCCACAGTGAAAAGGTGTCCGTATTCGGGTTTCGCATCCCAAAAAACCCGCGGGTACCAAGTTTTAAAGTAATACGTTAAAAAATGTTCATTAATTTTAAAAAATTCGATTTTTATTTTTTAACTTTACTACCCTGTATCTCGGAAACGGAGCAATTTCGGAGTAAGGTAAGTTGCTTTAAATCGCCTTATTTTGGCCTCAGGAATATGTGGTCAGATTTTGTACAGACCTTTTAGTAGTAGTACACCCTGTATACTCATTGCAAAAGTGCAAAAACCCTGAAAGTGTTGGGCAAAATTAGACTAGCCACTCTTCCGAAACTAACAATTGAAAAAATCGTTCTTTCTAAAAATTAAGAGGGACGAGCTTTATGCAAGGGGGCGGAGTTATGACTATATCCGACGCGAGCGCTTGCGGTGTGCAGAATTGTAAATTTTGGAATCCCTTGACTAGTGATGGGCACAATTGTTATTTTCAAGTACCAGTTGCAACTGTCAACCGTTACTTAAAAGTAACAGATCCATGAATTCAGTACTAAAAATGGTTGATTGAAGTTTGAACGTGAAAATCATAGTTTAGTAGCTTCTTGATGATAAACGAAACATGGAAGAAACGCGGTTTAGTTATGCGCCCTCTGGTGCCGCAATTAGAAGGACGTAGAATTAGGGTTATAAATTATTTTTAATCACCAATATATCGGTGCCTGGTATTTTAGATTAACTGGTATTTCAAAGGAAGTAGAGTTTTCACATTTTAAAAGGAATGAGGTTTCAAGTGGGATTTTAAGTTTTTACGAAGTTGAAAGAAGCGTGTCGTTATTGCTGTTTATTATGTCAAATCTCTTTTGTCAAGAATTTGACATATAAAATGAATTAATCAACGTTATGTGTATGTAAGTATTTATATACAGTGTGTGTATAAAGTCTGGAAACGGCTTAATAACATCACAATTTATTGGCCGATTTAAACCAAATTTGGTACAGTTGTGTAAGAGGATCTGACGCACCGAATGACGATATTGGCGTTGTTGCCAGCTTTTTAGTTTGTCTGGAATTCGAGCGAATTTTATATTTTTAAATGTAACACCCTGTATATTTTTTCATTTATAGTTTTTACTTTAAATTTGTTACACTTTTGGTATAACATACTTTGCTCCTAATATCAGTAGTTTTCGAAATAACGAGTCCAATTTAGAAAAAATATATTTTTTATATTAAATGTTCAAAGTGTTTTCCCTGTACAGCTTGACAGTGTGCTAATTGAAAATAAAATTTTTCGAATGTGTTGTAAATCATTTCTGGCGTTATTAATTCAAATTCGTCCGAAATTCGACGCTGCAAATCGGCCAAATCTTGAGGTTTTGTGGTATAAACTCTGTTCTTTAACTGTCCCCATGAAAAGTAGTCGTTAGGCGACAAATCAGGGGACCTAGGTGGCCACTCGATTGTACCCCCTCTACCGATCCACCTATTAGGAAAAGTGTTGTTCAAAAGTTCGCGCACGTTTTGACCAAAATAGAGATTAGCTCCGTCCTGTTGGAGAATGTACTTGCATAATTTGGACCCATCACATTTCGTATAGTAGGCACTATTTGCGTTTCCAAGAGCTCAAGGTAAAGGTGTGATGTCAAATTTCCATCAATAGAAAATGGATCGATCTTGTAAGTTACCCAGAAGCCCAACCCACACATTCAATTTTCCAGGGCGTTGTGTATGACCTTCTCTCTTCCAGTGGGGATTTTCCTTTGCCCAAAACTTACAGTTGTGTCTATTGACTTTACCATTTAACATAAATGTTGCTTCGTCCGAAAATACTAAGAATTTGAAAAACAGGTTATTTTGGTCAAACCTTAACATCATAATATAACAAAATTCAATTCTTCGCTCATAATCATCTTCTGATAACTCTTGAACTACATGTATTTTGAAAGGGTGATATTTATGTTTTATTAAAAGATTATGGACGAATTTGAAGCAGACGTCACTTACTTGAGAAATTTTTCTTCATGAAACATTCAACATGTTGTAAAATTTCTAAACTTTTTTCTTCATCTACTACTGCTGGTCGTCCTGATCGTCGCCTATCTTTACAATTTCCAGTTTCTTCGAACCGTCGGACAGTTTTTAGAACAGTGGCTTTTGAAATTGGATTTCGGTTTGGAAATGCGTCATTAAATGGATTTTTAACCACTTCGTAACACCTGACCCTATCGCCATATCCTCTCATCATAAGAATTGTAATTCTTTCACTTTAAGTTAAAAATATTTTTGCATGTAAAAATGACAGCTTTTATGACTTTACATCAAAACTGAACTGGTGTTTTATTTATTATAGCTATTAATATAACGAGATTTTTATGCGATTTATAATAGTCGAGGACATTGCTAGGTGACGAGGCGACAGCTGAGTCACCTGCAATGTCCGAGACGGTGTTAAATCGCTAATAATCGAGTTATATTCAAAGCTTTATCGTATCATTGACAACGGCGATGCGAAAATAAAAACAAGGTGTTTTGTCATTTCATTTTGGCATTTCAAAAAGTCATCATTAAAATCATGCAAGATTTTGATATTCCTGACGATATATTAGCTGCAGCCAACATTATAAGGTTGAACTTGCTTCCGGACAAATCTAAAATCCATTATGAAAAAGAATATCGGCAGTTTTGTGAGTGGCGAAACAAGGTACATGTTCAAGGTGCAGAAGAAACGGTATTGCTGGCGTATTTCGCAAAACTCTCTGAGGAATACTCTGTTTCATCCCTATGGCCGAAATATTCCATGTTACGAGCGACTTTAGAACTGAAGGAAAGAGTGGAAATCGACAAATACGGCGCCTTAATACGTTTCATCAAGAAGAAAAATGTTGGATATAGAGCAAAAAAATCAAAAGTATTTACAAGAGAACAAGTCAACGAATTTGTGTGTTCTGCCTCAGACGAGAAGTTTTTAATGATGAAAGTGGCTTTTTTAATTGGAATTGGAGGAGCCTGTCGAACTAATGAATTAGCGAAGATGACCACGGAAGATGTTGACGTTTTAGAGGACAAGCTGATTGTTACTATTCCCGACTCAAAAACCCACAAAAAACGTATTTTCGCTGTGATATTTGACGGCGAAGTCAATCCTGTGCTTTTATTTAAAAAGTACGCAATGTTAAGGCCAGACCATGTCACTCACTAAAGATTGTTTGTATCATATAGAAGAGGGAAATGTACGGTACAGCCCTGCGGCATTCATTTCTTCTCTAAAATACCTCAAAAAATAGCTGAGTGTCTCTCACTTGAAAATCCTAATTTGTATACTGGTCACTGCGTTAGAAGATCTTCGGCAAATTTTCTTGTTAATGCTGGAGGAGATATATTAGACCTACAAGAACTTGGTGGATGGGAATCGGCGAAGGTTGCTAGAGGGTATTTAGAAGAAAGTGTGACCAAGAAAGTTTCCATTGCTCGTAAAATTCAAATCGGCGATGTTTCCGGCAGTGGATTAGGCACTGGGGAACCGCACGAAATCGAACGGAGTGCTTTCTCGGTCAATAATCAGTCTTCAGAGGGCATACCTAAGATCGTGGACGTTAAAGACAAAGGTGTATCCATCAAATTCGAAAACTGTCAAAATATTGTTTTACATGTTCATGAAAAATAGTTCTAATATTATTTGGTATCTAACGTATTATGCTTTCGTAACTAACGTATTAAATTATGGTAACTAATGTATTATGAGTACCGTAAAGTCGGGTGACTTAAGACGTATGGGTGACTTGAGACGCAACTTTCCGAATTTCTTTGATACAATCTGACAACGCCGTTTTCGCGAATCAGCGAACGGCGGTTGACGATTCTCGCGCCGGACAGGTCCCAACACCGTTTAGTATAGTTCTTGACTTGGTAGAGAATGTACTTACGCTTCTCTGAATTTTTAACGGAAATACGGTAATTGACAGGTAAAAAATATTCTAAAAAACTTTATCTAGTATTCCTTATACATTAATACTTTGTAATTTAAATTGCATGTCCTACGTATTAATATGCATGCCCAATACTTTTATGTTTGTTTGGTTTATATTTTATATTTCTTGTTAGGAAAAATAATTAAAAAAATAAAAATGTGCCCTTCTTAGGATGACTTGAGACATTGTCTCAAGTCACCCTCCTTGACTCAACTGGTCCTGATTTGTTTTAATTGTCGTCAAATTTTAATTTTATTATATATTATATATTACTTTTAGTTAAGAAATGGGAAAATACAAGCGAAAATTAGGCAGCCGCAAATATGCCGCTTATGATCCCAAAAAATTAGAAATGGCAGTCGAGGAGTACAAAACAAGGGGTGGTAGCTTTCGAAAACTTGAGAAAAAATATGGAGTGAGTCGCTCAACAATACAAAGAAAGGTTAACAATATTAATATGAAAAAACCAGGGGGGCAAACGAAACTAAATTCTGAAGAGGAGGTGAAACTAGTAAAGAATATAGAGACTGTTTGCACATGGGGCTTTCCCGTTACAAGTCGTGATTTAAGAACAATAGTAAAATCGTATCTAGATGCAAAAGGAACGAACCTATTTAAAAATAACTATCCTGGTAAAGACTGGGTATACAGTTTCTTAAGCAGACATAGAGAAGTTTTAAGTCAACGCTGGGTAGAAAATATTAAAAGGGCCAGGGCCGGGGTTACAGCTAAAACAGTTAGCGAATATTTTGTTGAACTCGAAAAAACTGTTGCTGATGTAGATCCAGAATTAATAGTTAATTATGATGAAACCAATATTTGCGATGATCCAGGAAAGGAGAAGGTGATTGCAAGGCGAGGCTCCAAACATACGCACAGGATTGTTGACTCATCCAAATCCAGCAATTCGGTTATGTTTGCAGGAACGGCTTCAGGCACTTTGTTACCCTTGTACGTGGTATACAAGGCTGAACATTTATATACCACCTGGACAGAAAATGGACCCGCAGGTACCAGATATAACAGAAGCAAGTCTGGATGGTTTAATGAATCCATATATGAGGATTGGTTCTTTGAAGTGGCACTGAAATATTTTAAGAAATTTCCCTTGGAAAGCCGCAAAGTGTTGGTTGGTGACAATCTGTCAAGCCATTTGAGCGCAAGGGTAATTGATGCGTGCGAAGAAAACAATATCGCATATGTACTTCTTCCCCCAAATTCAACCCACATATGTCAACCTCTAGACGTCGCCTTTTTTAGACCGCTAAAAATTCTGTGGCGTAAGGTTCTCTTAGATTGGAAGTTAAAAAATAAAGGCACTGTGCCTAAAGACTTTTTCCAAGATTGTTAAATAAAACTATGCAAAAACTCAACGAAGGGAATAAATGCAAAGAAAACCTCCAGGCTGGGTTTAAAGGAACAGGAATCTACCCATTAAATAAAAATTGTGTGTTAAAAAAATTGTCACCTGATGTAACGCCAACTGAAGAAGCTAATATCACAATAGACAATGCCTTCCAGGTTTTTTTGAGTAATTTATATGAAAAGGAAATTGTGCCAAGTAGAACTAGTACTGTAAAAAAGCAAAGATTAAAAGTCAAACCTGGAGCCAGCATATCAAATAGAGAAAATCCAGAACCTTCTCACGAATCTGAAACTATTCCTGTACCATCGACGTCAAATCAACTTGAAGATCACGAAGCGTCAGATGAAGACCTTCCTTCATTTTTACCATTGAGGAAAACTAACACAAAACAAGTCAAGAGGCGCAGAAGTAGCAATAGCGAAACATGTGAATCGGATTCATATTCCCTTCAAGATTCATCAGATTCTTCAGAGAATTTCGAACCTGATCCTGAAGAGGGGTTCAAGGTAGAAAATATTAAAATACAAAGCTTTATTTTGGTGGAAATTCCTTACGAAGCGCCAAACAAAAAAATAATAAATAAGAAATTCATTGGTCTCGTGACAGAAATAAAAGAAAACTCAAAATTTTGCTGTAAATTCTTAAGACAAAGTTCTAACTCCAATAAAAATATTTATGTTTTTCCTGATATCCCAGATTTCGCAGATATAGAAGCGTCTCAAATCATTTCGGAATTAACACCAACCTTTATAAAAAGGGGAAGACACAGTTTTGCTGTACATATTTAATGGAAAAATGTGTTTCTAAATTTGTTGTTTTGATTGATATGTAATATGTTCACTATATTTTTAAGAGTTAAGTTAAGTTAGCTTGTGTAATAGCTTCAGTTAAGTTTAATATAAACATACATTTTTTATGTTATTTCTATAACAACTTGTTTTTTTTTCTTGCGTCTTTCCAATCTAAACTTTTTTAAATGATATTTCCTTGTCTCAAGTCGCCCGCACCTTTTCTGTCTTGAATTATTCATGTAAAATGAGGTGTGTCTCAAATCACCCGAAAGTGCGGGCGACTTGAGACAACAAGAAAAAAAATAAAAAAATATGAACACTTTAAATAATAGTTTTAAAAAGATCCTAGTCTTACTGTATAAACTAAGACTCAAGATTTGACACCAATTTTAGATGTCTAGCGCAAATAGTTTCAAAGATATTTAACTTGGTAATTAAAAAGTGTCCTAAGTCACCCGAATTTACGGTAACTAAGGTTTTATGTAGGTTTTAGTACGTTTATGATGTTAATAATTATTAATAAAGAAATCATATAAAAATGACTTAATCTTCAATGATACGATAAATAAATAAAACACAATTTGTTGATATTTTCAAAACACGTCGTTATTTCGAAAACTACTGATACTAGGAACAAAGTATGTTATACCAAAAGTGTAACAAATTTAAAGTAAAAACTATAAATGAAAAAATATACAGGGTGTTACATTTAAAAATATAAAATTCGTTCGAATTCCAGACAAACTAAAAAGCTGACAACAACGCCAATATCGTCATTCGGTGCGTCAGATCCTCTTACACAACTGTACCAAATTTGGTTTAAATCGGCCAATAAATTGTGATGTTATTAAGCTGTTTCCAGACTTTATACACACACTGTATTTACATACCTACACATAGCCGAAAGGAAAGTTTTTTAAGTTAAAGGTGTAGTTTGAGAAGGATAGGGATTCTAATTTTGCCGGCATATATCGTATCCTCGCCTTCGAAAACGGTAGGAAAATGTTTTGGATTAGCCATATTTTGGTAAAACATTGCACCCGGTTTCCGATGATGCCGGCAAAATTAGAATCCCTACCCTTTTCACAAACCACCCCTGTATCCAAAAATAAAGCACAAAATAAATGATTGGATTATTTCTAACTTTCATAAGATCTGTGAAAAAATACCATGGTTTATGTAAAATCTCTGTATAATACTATACTATACAGTTTTATTATAAATCCAGTTTAGCGTTAAAATTGGTACATCTCAAGAATAAATTATTCTATGATACTGTAAAATGAATTCATGTAAAAATGTTACAAGTATTGTCTGACGTATTAATACACTACAAAGCTGTTGCTAAATAAAGATTAGATTTAGATATATACTTATTTAAGGTATTTAGTGCACACACAAATCCTATGGATATATTGTGCTCTAGAACACTGTAAAAAAGTTTTGTAACCATTATTGTAAAGTATCTTGGCAAAATAAATTTGATTTGATTTGATTTGATTTTGATGTAGGTAAATATAAAATATAAATACACAGTCTCGTACAAATTTTTCCGATTACCTATTAATTTTCAGAAAAAAACTCCCTTTTGAGAAGTTGTTTCAACCCCTTCACCCGTCAATTTACTCATATATTCACTGAAAAATACCCGATCTGGGAAGCCCTGGCGAGCGTAGAACAAGATAAGCGAATAGGGGTGGATTTTCAATTTAGTTAGTAGTTTGAAAAGGCGTAGTCTAGATTATTTGCAACTTTTGCATGGAGTAATAAAGAATCAATTTGTCAAAAAACAAAAATGTGTTTCTGGTAAGTTCAAAAATGTATCAAAAACGTAACCAGTCAACAAAAATAAAAAATCAGCAGTACAGTGGCGGAGCAGTAGGATTAATTACCGATCTATAGGTAAATCATTTCTTAACATCTACTAAAAATATTATTTCAACAGGTATCTAGGTAAGGTAAGCTTTCTCTTGTCAAGCTACTGTAGCATGATATTCGGATATTATTGCCTAAACTCTTGTCCAAAACTCCCAGAAGTAACTCCTCCTGTCTACGCCACTGTATCCTTTTTTGGTGATAAAAGGCTCCAAAAAAAAAAATTCGAGCAAAAATATTTTAATTTGGTCGTATTTTCATCCATTCCAAGCGGGTGGGAGTGTCCTGTATGCGATGGGGCGGTGTTAAACATATTTTAATAAACTGGTGGCCAAATGGGGGTACCCATATTAAAAATAAAAATATTTTAAGCTTAAATGTAGACGCAGTCAAGTGGCGGTACCTATTAACATTTGAAGCCCAACATAAAGTCTCAAAATAAAAAAATATTTGTCAAATTTCCCTTGGTTTAAAAGGTTCAGAAATACTTCCGCCTTGAGTTTTTAACAGTAACTGTTTTAGTATTATCTCGAAAAGTACTGGACCTACATGGTCGACTTTATGTTGGGCTACAACATAGCTTGTTCATTCCAGTTGCAAGACAAAAAATTGCATCTAACCTGTCTAAAATGGGGTCTTTCGCAAGCTTTAATACGGGAAACGAATTTGGTATTCCCACGGGCTAACCCACCCCTTAAAACTTCCTGAGAGACGAAAGTTTCGTAAGGCTAAGCAAACAGAAAAACTTATTATTTAGAACGGGTACAAGTCCTAGCGTGTAGGATATTTTATACACAATCTCTACGCGGCGTGAAAAGCTTAGTTATGTAAACAAACTACTCAAAATTACTTAAAAATTATCAAGAACATTTTTAAATCATCAGAGGGCCACCATACTTACTTGGTTAAACCTTCGTTGTAACGATCCTTCCAGAATATTATTTTTGGTTGTGCCTACATAAATATTTCCATCATTCCTGCCAGGCCGTTGCGGGTAAATTGATCTTACACCCCCAAAAAGATCCGGTAGCTAAAAGAAAGACAAAACTTAATCAACACCCTGTAAGTAATGCTATTTTTTTACCTTTGTGTCAGTAATTTTTTTGTAATTTTGCAAGGAGTCCCAAGCTGCTATCCTTCTATCTTTTTCACCTCCAGATAAAAGGGTCCCTTCAGAAAGCATCACCAAGGCTCCTACTCCTTTATTGTGGGCCTCGTACTCCATTCTTACAAAGTAGGCACCATCAGCATCGACGCTAAAATAAATAATTATTGTGTTTTTTACTGACCGTAACAGAAATTATATAAAATATATTTATTCGATTGATGGAATATATTTTGGGGTTTCCATCTATAATTTGTTGAAAAAAAAAATACAAGAGAAATTACTAATTCAATAAAATTGTTACCATGTTAAGTTGTCGGATAGCCTAATGAACCAATCAATGTAAATGAAGAAAATTTTGAGAAAAAATCAATTTGATTGGTTGGTTTGAATTTAGGGTTAATTTAGGTTAGTCAATCAATCCCTGATAAATTGATTTTATTGGACATAATCATGAAACAAGCCGCATTTAATCGGTTGATCGGAATTTAAGGTATATCTAATAATAATAATAATAATGAGTTTATTTCAATTATTTATAATATACTAAACATTTTTATTTCAATTTTATATTTTTTTAATGAAATAATTTCTTTAATATTTGCCATTTAATTAAAAACATAAATATTTAAAAGATTCTTGTCTTACGTACTTATTTCTTTTAGGCTGTATGTATATTTCATTTTTATAACGTGTATTATGGTTATGGTCTTTAAACTTTATAAGGTTTTTATTTTTAAATATACAGGGTGTTTCCTAACTACGGTACGAAACTTCAGAGGGTGATACGTAAGGTCGTTTTAAGAAAAAGAGTTCCTATGATCATATGCCCGGAGTTGCTTAGTTTCTTAAATTTAAAAAAAAAAACGGTCATAAATATCCTTTAATTTTTAATATACAGAGGTGGCCACGGATAGAGTTCGGAAGAGGAAAAACTTTTTTATCTACGACTATTTAATAATAGAAGCATAATGTGTTTGTTACTACATATATAATGTGGTTCATATTACCATAGTTACTCATATTCCACAGCCGTGGAATATGAGATTTCATATTCCACGGTCCCAACAAAACCAAGTTACCTGAATTACGATAAAAACGCACCAGATCTAGTTTAAGCAGGCGTGAATGGTATTAATACCATAGCAACCGATTGACAAGTAAACGAATCATTTTTTTCCTCAGTCATTTAAGTTTCGCTGTGACATTTTGTTGTTGATTTCAAAGTAAAATATCATGATTTCGGATGACGAAAACGAACCCCTCCAGAAATTCGGGCTGCAATTGTATTTTGTTTAATTATGGTTAACATCGTTGAATTGTATTTTTTAGTTAAGAAATACCATTAATAATAATCCTATTGTAATAAAATGTGTTGCTCTGAATCCATTTTCTAACTTCTTGAATACTGAATAGTCGTAGATAAAGTATAGTATTTGACTCGCGTATAATGGCTATATTACACTCGAATCCTTAAAACACTCGCCTTCGGCTCGTGTTTTAAAATCTCGTGTAATATAGCCTTCATTATACGCTCGTTAAATAATGTACTATTATTTGTGGGTTTAGAAGAAAAAGTTATTCTTTATAAAAACGTCTGCTTGTGTTGAAACTACAATTTCGAATACCAAATTTACGATTAGTATACAGGGTAGGGTAGAGGGGGGGGAATGGCGGCCCTGTAAGCAATTTCTGTAATTGTAAGCGCATTTTTTACTGTAAAGGTTTGAAAACTGTATCAAATTGAAAACAAATTATTTAAGTAAGATATACACGCATTTATTTAAATAAAAACAAAATCAAACTTAACTTATATTTAAAATAACATATATATGTAATGGCCGGTATTACCCACACTCGTGGGGTAATTCCGGCCAGGGCCGGTATTACCTCCAAACTATTTGCAAAAATCACATACAAATGATTTCTTGTCATTGTCAGAGCAAGCTTTGTGTGCCCAATCGCCGCACTCTACACACCTTATCCAAACCTCATTGTTTTTACCGAATTCTCCACAAATTATACATATGTCATTGTTAACTTCCTTGTCATCGCCCGAATCGCCAGATTCGCTTTCAGAAGAATCTTCCTGCTTTTTATATTTGATATCCGTTTTAATTCGTTTGGACTTCTCTCTAACGTTAATTATTTTCAATTTTTTGTTCAAGTCTTCTTTATTTTCATTAGATACTTCAGGACTCGGTTCAGGATTTCCAAAAACACTTTTCTTTACCTTTTCTACTCTTTTTCTTTTCGGTTCGAGCCTATCAAGTTTTTTCTTCTCTCTTTCTTCTAAAATCTCTTTCATGGGGGTTATTGTAAATATTTGGGAGTGCTGTTGTCGATTATGGTTTCTTTGTTGTCCCTCAGATTTTGAAGTACTAGGAATAGGGATAATTTCTCTGAAGGGTATTTTGGCCTTTTGATTTAATTGGACAATATTATTTAAGGCTTCTGGAGTTCCGTGCCTATCAAAACTTAAGTTTTCAGCAGCCATGAAGTCATCTTCTGAAAAAATATCTTTATTCATTGGAAATATACCAGTGGCTTTAAAACCATTTATAGCTTTTTCTGGGGTCGCAACTCGACCAAAAGCTTGATTGAAAAGTTCTGCAATCTCATTTGGGGTTATTTTTTCACCAGGATGACTACGCAAATATTTGTCACATTCAGAATTATAGGCAGCTTTAAGTGCAGCATAAAAAGATACATCCAGTGGCTGTGTGCGATGGGAAGTATGGGGAGGAATCGTAAGAAGTATTATAAAGTTCTCTTTGCAAAAATTGTACGCTTTTAGCGTGCAGTGGCTTACGTGATTATCTAAAACTAGTAGCACGGGATCTTCTACAGAGGGCTTAACAAAATTTCTAAAATGTTGTAGCCATTCAATAAATAAATTTTCGTTAATCCATCCATTATCAGAACACATATATATTGCACCAGGAGGGCCATTTTTTTTTAGTTGTGGTGCCATTCTTTTACGTGCAAATATAAACATTGGAGGTACATAAATACCTGAAGCACTAAAAGCGCACATTGCCGTTGTTGTTTTACCTCTCTCCCAACTCGTTACGAATCCCACTCTCTTTTGGCCCTTCTCAGCATAAATTTTATTAGGCCTTTGGACCGTCGTGATGCCAGTCTCATCTGCATTGAAGATTCTGGCTTCCGAAAACTTAAATTGTTCCATTAAACTTTCAAGATTTTGATAAAATAAGGAAACTTCTTCTTTGTTGAAAGCAGTTATTCGATTTATACTGGTAGCTTCTGGTTTCCTTAACGACATTCCTGGATTTCTACGCAGAAAACCTTGAAGCCAATCCCTTCCTGCAGCTTCATTATTTATTTGAAAATGATTTTTTAAATTATTTTGGTGTGCATAGACGTAAGCACACTGTTTTACTTGACTTGGTGTTACCCCAAAAAATACTTTTGATAGTTTAATAATTTGCGCCGCCAACTCGTTTTCTTCTTCGGGAGAGAATACTGAATTTCTGCCTAGAGATGGGCCGGACTTTTTTCCGTTTCTACGACGATCTTGCAAAGTACTTCGAGGAATGTTGAAACGCCTGGATACTTCCCTCAATGCAACACCATTATTTATTGCATCCAATGCTGAATTTAAATCTTCAGTAGTCCAGGACGCCTTATTCGTTTTCCTAATATATTTACGGGGCATCTGAAAATTAAACAAAAGCATTCTTATTATCACTTATTCGATTGGAGGTAATAGCGGCCGGCCGCCATTGTCCGATACGCCTTGTCCGCTATTGCCCCCACAAGCACTGCAAGACATTTATTTCCTTAGAAAAAAAATTAGGTTATGGGTTGCAATATTACAATTTACACTAAAGTATGAGTATCCTATGTTAATTGTTGGTTTATTTTGAATATACTTAAAATACGTTTATGATATAAATACATACCTTTTAAAATGTAGATTTGCTATAATACAGGAGCACAATTCACAACTTTTGCTGGAAACTTCTGCCGACATGTAACAGGTAGATCGCATTTGAAGTACGGATTCCACAACATTAAACGAGATGGCGCCACTTGTGTAAAACATAAAAACGTTTACTGAATATGAGAAACGCGATGGCCGGTATTCCCTCCAGGGCCGCCATTCCCCCTCTCTACCCTACATCAAAAAAAAACATTTTTAATTATTTTGATTTCGATTTTTTTTTGAAATTATATGAAAATATTTTCAAAACCGTGATTTATTACACCAATTGTGCAAAAAAGTCTAATAAACATATTTCTCAAAGTGGTCAATTTCAAAGCTACTATTAAAATAATAAAATATCAAGTAGCCTGTTCTAAATAAAATGTTTTAGTTACTTTGCATGTTTCAAATTGTTGATATTTGTGTCATAATTTTCTCATAAATCTGCATAATATTGAAATTAGAAAATGGTAACGTTAGAACAAAGAATTTATATTGTGCGAAGTTATGGTTTAGGACATGAAAAAAGCTATGGCCTGCTGTTTCTCTCACGGACAAGGGTTTAAAAAAAATTGTAATAAAATTCATGAGAACTGGTAGTGTTTTAAATAAAAAAAGGGAGATGATGAAGATGATGCTGTAACTGTAATGACAATGGATTCAGTTAGAAATTTTCCCAAACTGTCTTTAAGAAAAAGATCTTCTCAAATTGGTAATGTGAGTAAATCTCTAGTAGAAAAAATATTAAAATTCAATAAAATTCGTCCGTACAAACCTAAATTTAATCATTTTCTGGAAGAAAATGACGACATGAAGCGTTTGGATTTTTGTTTGTTGATAGGGGAACATATCCTTAGACAAAGAAGTTTTGTTAATAATATTATTTTCTCGGACGAGGCAACGTTTACCACAAACGGGGTAGTTAGTTCGCAAAACTGTCGCTATTGGAGCCGCGACAATCCTAATTTTCGAATCCGCTCTAGAAGACAGTATTCACAAAAAGTTAACGTGTGGTGTGCTATTACTTACAATGGAATCATTGGACCATATTTTATTGAAAACAATTTAAATCAACACACTTATTTGCATCTTTTGAACACTTTTTTTTATGATAATTTGCAAGATATACCTTTAGCTGATCGAGTAAAATTACATTTCCAACAAGACGGCTGTCCCGCTCATTCCACGATAATTGTTCGTTATTCGGCCAGATATAAAATTATATTCTAAGTAGGAAAGCAACAATAGTTTACGTAAATTTATTTTAAACGAAATCCAAAAAACTAAAAATGTTGTTTCTGGCTAACCCTGTATAGTAATCGTAAATTTGGTATTCGAAATTGTAGTTTCAACCCAAGCAGACGTTTTTTATAAAGAGTGACTTTTTCTTCTAAGTCTACAAAAAAAAAAACGTTTTAAAACATGGTTAGTCACAAACAACATTTTTAGTTTTTTGGATTTCGTTTATATAAATATAGAATTTTTTGCACAATTGGTGTAATAAATCACGGTTTTGAAAATATTTTCATATAATTTCAAAAAAAAATCGTTATCAAAATAATTAAAAATGTTATTTTTGATGTACCCTGTATACTAATCGTAAATTTGGTATTCGAAATTGTAGTTTCAACAAAAGCAGACGTTTTTATAAACCCACAAATAAAAAAGTTTTTCCTCTTCCGAGCTCTATCCGTGGACACACTGTATATAAATGACCTTGCGTCAATTTTTATAAATGGTAAATTTACCATATTTGCTGATGATACAACAATACTTTGGCATAGTAAATATTGTAATGAGTTAATTAAAAAAATTAATGAAGATTTAATAAATGTTAAAAAGTGGTGTGTCTCTAATCTACTCTCGCTTAATATCACTAAAACAAATATATTAACTTTTAAATGTTCACTTAATAATATAATTTTTGATAATCTCATAATTAATAACCCCAAATTTATAAAATTTTTAGGAATCTATATTACTCAAAATCTTTCTTCTAATGAACATATCAAAAAGTTAAGCAGAAAATTAGCTTCAGGATGTTAGGCCCTGAGAGTACTTTCTCATGAAATGAATATGGCGGTTTTTCGAAATCTTTATTTTGCTTTAATAGAATCTCTTTTGAGATATCGAATTTGTTTCTGGGGAAATTCAAGCCAATATCTTCTAAATTCAATTTTTATTTTACAAACAAGAGCTATCAGATATTTGTGCAAAGCTAGATCTAGAGATTCTTGTAAAGCTCTATTTATCTCACTAAAAATTTTAACACTAACTTCAATTTTTATATTGGAAACAGTTTGTTTAATTCATAAAAAGCATAGAAACAGTATTAATTCACATACTGATAATACAAGACAAACCTTTAATATATGTTTACCTATTCCTTCTTCAAGTCTTGTAAAAAAATCCATAATTTATGATTCTAAAAAAATTTTTAATTATCTTCCAGATTTTATTAAGAAAATGTTTTAAAAAATGTTAAAAATTTATTATTAGAAAAAGCTTATTATACTCTAGATGAATATTTTGGTGATACTCTGTTATAATTATTTGTATTTTTTTTTATTCCGGTATTTTAAGTTTTACTATATTATTATATTTTATTGTTAATTTAATTTTTAAAAAAGGCTTTGTCGATAAAAATAACACTTTATGACAATAATGCATATTTAGATTTGATTTGATTTGATTCTATTGCTCACAATAAAAAAAAAACTATTTGATCAGTTGGACAAAATAATAAAAGAACTGTATTTAATCGGTTGGTCGAAATTTAAGGTTAATATAAGTTACTCAATAACTGATATATTAATTTTATTTTACACAATTTTAAAGAACTGCATTTTATGGTTGGACAACATTTTTAGAAAACCCCACTATATTTATTGATGTTAATGTGAGACATAACTAACATAACTAACCTGTATATTGTTATAAAGCCATCACTGTCACCAGTTATAACATCGCCATCTTGCTCAAATTGTAAAGAGGTAATCATTGTGCGGGAAGGCTAAAAAGACATATACGTTTAGGAAAAATGCAACAAAAATCGATGGTTATCGAAATATTCTATTTGATTTTGGTAAATATATATTTTACCGGTTTGATGATGTCAGTCCTTTCGAAAAATCCATCTTTCCTCCTGTTCCAAAACGTGAGGTGCCCTTTACCGAAAGTTATCATTAGATTGTCGTCTAGAGGATGGAACGCAGCACCAGTCAGTTCTTCTTGCAGTGTCTGTAAGGAAAAATATTCGGAATGCGACAGTCATAATACCATCAAACAATCAACTTCTAATTCTAAAGTTAAATGGCTGAAGTTCAAAGTTTTGCATACAAATGGTAAAGTCCATCCGAACATATTTCGTTTGACCTAATAACTGCAATAATAGTTTTATTATATTGTAAACACCCAAAGAAACCCCGTTACCTGTTCGATTGCTAAACCTACGTTTTTAAAGAATTTCTTGGTAAAATTACCCATATAAAACTGTCGATGAGCATGCCAACCCGCGAAATCTACCTGGCCCCAGGTGGCATCACTGTTTATATTACTGAAATGAAATGAAATAAGGGGTACTGCTTTGTACAGGAACGGATTCTGTAGTTAAATGAAAAGCCATAGTAATATCTTATAGTAGCAATGTTTATTATGTTTATTTTTACCATTACTTGTATTATATGTACATTAATTTATTATAAGTACAAAAAAAAGTGTGAAAAGTTTGCGTGCGGAAAAGGGCAACTTTTCGCACGCATTTTGGTAAAAGTACTAATGTGCTAAATAAGGTTAAAAATGCAATAATAGGGTGGCAGTCGCAACACAGTGTGACCCATTTCTTCCGCCATTTTATCACACACATACTCTTTTCTAATACTAAATTTCTAACAGCTGTTTTTTACTATACGTTTCCTCAAAGTACAAGTAATTTTTTAACAGAACTCCTTTATTGCGGACTTTGTGCTCGATGTATACGGTACTTTTTCCAGTTGCCGGCTGTGGTAGCTTTTATTTATCACAATAACACTGTGTTCTGGCACATTTAAAAGCAAACTGTCTTTAAACCAGCTTTCAGAAAGAGCGGCGTTTGTATCTTCATGATAGTCCAGACTTTAATCCTTTATATTTTTTGCCGACAGTAATAAACAATTAGGGATCCATTCATTCTCCCAACCTAAATGAATTATTGTTATTCGTTTTCCTTTATTTGAAGGGGCTTTATTTAGGCATATTTCAGTTAAATCAACCCATCTCTTTTTTTCTTAATCTTTTGGACTCCATAATAATTTGTCTCTTGTTTATTGTCTTATACTTAAATCCCATCTCTTGCAAGGCGCGGTGAGGACTTGTCCTGCTACATGATATCGTTGTATCGTCAGTTGTTAACCGTGTTTTTAAAGAATCTAACGTGAGCCTAACATTTTCTCGACACATTTGGTATATTTTCCTGCGAATAACATCTTTGTCACAATCATCTACGCACTTTATTTTTTCCGGTATCTTTGCGAACTTTTCTTTTAAAATGTCCTTTTAGCATAATATCTCGTACCGTCGATAATGGAACTTTCGTCATTTCACTGGTATTTTTAATGCCAATTACTTTAGGGTGGCCGCTCTTTAATAACCATTCACATACATTTTTTACGATCACTTTGGCGTCAGAAGATAAATGCTTCCTGAAATGTTTAGGGTAGCTAGATATCTCATTAGCTGAAGATTCCCGAGGTCTTCACATACTTTTAATATTAACTTGTTACACACTGTTTCAAAGTAAAATAGATAGGTACTAATCTACGTACAGGTACCTGTAACTAAAAAGTTTTGAGAAATATCCTAATAATTAAGTTGTTTCTAGAAAACCTCAATTAGACAGTTTATTGATGTTAATAACAAATCAAGTAATGTACCTATCTATTGTTATTATAAACTGGCATTAAAAATAAATGTGGGTTAATACGTCTCTGCGAAAGCGAAAGTCGAGTTTCTGAGGTGTTTTATTGCAGTGCATAATGATGTCTTGTCAGCTGCCGTTAAACATTGAGTTATTGGCATAGACTGTATTGGCATAGACATAGATCGTTTGCTGATAAATGTGCTAAGTAACCCAAACTTATTAAATGGTATCATGAAACCATTGTATTATGTAAATTTAGCGTGAATGAATTATTCAAAATAGGTTGGTTTTGCTTTGCAGGACGTGTTTTCTTTGGCTTGTTCGTTGCAGTTTCGTGGGAAACTATAAATCTAAATGGTGAAAGAAATTATATAGGGGAAAAACAAATTTTAAAAGCTATTATTAACATAATAATCTAGTCTACTATTTTAATAATTTATAGTTTTATGATTGAAACACCTCACAATTTCAAATATTACGATATAATATATTTTTGCTATCGAAACTTACTGCAACTTTTCCCAAAAGGTGACCCCATTGCCACTGCCACACGGAAAGTATGCTTTCTCTTCCAGCATCAACCCCTAATACATGACTACCTCCGTTCTAAAATAAATATTTTATAAGAACAAAACATACATATATATTTCTACTAAATTTGCTCACCAAATTTGAAAATGCTACTGCTGCCACTCCAACTTCAAATTCTCCCATACCAAAAACGTACAGGGTTTGTAATGTTTCTGTACTCCAAATCCTTATATGAGCTTGGGTTTTTCTATTTCTGCCTGCTCTCTGTCCAGATGCGACCATTTCACGAGATGGGTGAAGATCCATACTAAAATCATTTGATGTAAGTGTAATGTAAGTAATGTAATAAAACCAGATATGCCAAGACATATGACTATTAAAATTGACGCCCAATCAATGAATTGATGAAGCCAAAGGAATCGAGTGTTTCGCCATGATTATATCCGGTTTTTCAACATTAACTTTTTTAGAAAAAACTGCCGCTTGGGTTTTTCTAGCGTTAAATTCTACTTGGTTAGTATCACCTCAAGACATAATTTCTTCCAGGTCTTTGTTGAGATGTGAGACCTCTTGCTGCCTATAGAGATGTGCAGTGGCAGTCGATGTACGAGCATCCAAAGTAAAAGATGAAACAAGTGTGCTGTCATCAGCGAAGCTATATATAGGATACTTTTTTCCAAAAGATCGTTAATGTATAGTAAGAAAAGGGTGGGTGACAACATAGAACCTTAAGGGGCTCCGGCGCCGGCGTTGATGTTAAATCCGTCAATCGCCACTCGCAGAGAACGGTCTTTAAGAAAGCTTGACAGCCATGAACAAAATTGAACCGGCATACCTGACTTTAGTTAGGAACCCCTCATGCCATACTCAAAAGCCTTGGAAATGTCCAGTGCTACCACCCGGGACTCCCCATAATGGTCTATTGCGTTTTTCCAAACATGAGTAACATAAGCGAGAAGGGCTCCTGTTGATCTAGACTTACGGTATCCATACTGGCGGTCACTAATAATGTTGAAGCCCTCCAGGTGTACCAAAGTTATTTCTCTTCATAACGGGAATGACTCCAAGGAGCCATCTAACTATCGCCCCATCTCACTGTTATCGATTGGTTAAAAGACGCTTAATATCATTTATTGAGAGTAACGATACTCTTAATATTAATCAGTTCAGTTTCCAACAGAATGAAAATACCAATGATGCTCTATTTCGTCTTTTGGAGGATGTGTACGTTCATTTGAGTAGGGTGCTTGCCGCGACAGTGTTTTGTGACTTGCCAAAGGCCTTTGACTGCGTGAGTCATGGGATACGACTGCGGAAGCTCAGTTGCTATAGTTTTAGGGGAAAAACATTTAACTAGTTTGTATCTTATTTTGGGGCAGAAGTCAGAAAGTTTTTAAGGGTTCTGTTTATTCTAAGAGTCATGTGATTAACCTGTAACTTTTGGGGAAAATGCTCAGACACGTCAATTAAGTTTTATATATGCTCACATTTTGACGTCATTCGTTTGTTTTTTTTTTCATATACATTTGTCAAAGATATGACGACATCGATCTTTTTTTTTAATGGAAACATACAGCGTGTGATACATCATTTAAAAGCTAATATCTCGTACAGTATGTTTATAAATTTTGGCGCGATTCTGTCAAGCTATTTAAAAATGGCGACTGTAAAAAGTTTAAAAAAATCCCTATTTAAATAAGTGGAAATGATAAATCATTGATGTTTTCTTTTTACCTTTCAAGGTAAGAAATCTTCATTGTTTCACGTTCTGACATTTTGTGACATTGTGAACTTGTAAAATTAATTTATTTCATACTGTATTGCAAAACACACCTTTACATATTTGAATTTAGTCCAGGAAATAAGGTTTTACAGCAATAAGTCCGGTAAAATTTTTTTACCGGACTAGTCCTGTAAAATTTCTTTACCGGACTGAAATTTGTAAGTTTTAGTTTAATCAATGTCAAACACACAATGTTTCCACCAGTAAATATAAGCACTTTTCAAATATACGACGCAGAATAAAACTTCATTATAATTTATTTCAAAACATAATTATAATTTTCAACAGAACAGTATGAAATAAAATATTGTACGTCATTCGTCCGGCAAATCCTTTACAGTATTCGTTTCAAAATTCCAGACTCGGCTCCTTCGTCGCCTCGTCTCGAAACATTTCACTCATGCTGTAAAAGTTGATTTACCGGACCTATAACGTAAATATCTATTAGGTATTTCCGAAGTATTATTTTACAATTTTCTAAACAAAAATGGTTTTGTCGGAAAGGCGGCGGCGGCGTATCAAATTCTTGATATTGTTAGGATGTGGAGATAAAATAAGAAGTCAAAGTGAAGTGTGCACTTGATTTAATGCTAACTATCCGGAAAATCAAATTTCACAGGGCACTGTTAGTAAAATATTCCATAAATTTGATGAGCATGGCACAGTAAAGGACTTGCCTAGGAATGGACGGCCACGTGTTTTAGGCGACGATGAAAAATTGGATATTGCATTATCTCTGCAGGATAATCCGCATGTTTCAACAGTTTCATTGGCTCAAAGTCATGATACATCTAGAGGTACTATTGGAATATTTTTAAAAGCAGAAAAATACCACCCTTATAAAGTATGCCTTGTCCAAGAGCTTTTAGCTTTTTTATATTTTCGGTTGAAGCTACTTTCTATTTAAATGGGGTGGTTAACAGGCATAATTATCGTTTCTGGAGTCAAGAAAATCCACGATGGTTATTTGAAGCGCATACTCAGCGGCACCAGAAAGTAAATGTATGGGTAGGTATCATTAATAACCGAATTTTAGGGCCATTCTTTTTGGAAGGAAACCTCACAGCTGAACGTACCTGGATTTCTTAACCCTTGAGTTGAGGCCTGCTCTAGCTGTAATTTTTCCCAACGAAGTAGGTCCAGATATACCTAATGAAACAATTTGGTTTCAGCAAGATGGTGCTCCCCCGCATTTTGGTGTCAATGTGAGAGGATTGGAAGACGTGGTACAATTGAATGGCCACCGAGGTCCCCAGACTTAACGCTTCTAGACTATTTTCTTTGGGGATATTGAAAGAAAAAGTTTACCAAAATAGGCCAAATAATATTGAAGATTTGGGAAACAAAATTAGATTGCAGACACATTAACATACCTGCTGAAGCCATTCGAAATTCCGTTGACGGATTTTACCATTGTATGCCAAGTAGAGGGTGAAGGACATTTCCAGTATTTGCTACGTTAAACCACCTTTTTGTTGTGTTTTGTTTTGCTTCGTTACATTTTTATTTTTTTTTGACAAAATAAATAACAAATAAACCATAACTATTGTTAAGTCACAATGTCACAAAATGTCAGAACGTGAAACAATGAAGATTTCTTACCTTCAAAGTGAAAAAAAACATCAATGATTTATCATTTTCGCTTATTTAAATAGGAATTTTTTTTAAACTTTTAACAGTCGCCATTTTGAAATAGCTTGACAGAATCGCCTCAAAATCTATGAGCATACTGTATGAGGTATTAGCTTTCAAATGATGTATCACAAGCTGTATTTTCCATTTAAAAAAAAGATCGATGTCGTCATATCTTTATATCTGTATATCTGTATATTAATGGTTTGACGTCTATCGACATTGGGAGAGAGTTCATACTTCTCGCTGACGATACTACAATATTATAGCACCCTAACAATGCTCTTATATTAAAAGATATTATTACCTCAGATTTGGTTAAGGTCAAAGAGTGGCGTGATTCGAACTTGCTGTCTCTAAACGTCGAAAAAACAAATGTAATAGGTTTGTTCCAATCTTCCAACCCGACCAAAAACCATACCTACCTAGAATCGTCCCCAAACGGTCATTTTCAGCCTGTCAATTAAATTATGAAGTTGACCATCTATTGTTGTAGTGGTAAAATAGTTCGGGGACGGTACGGGGTAGGGTTTTTGATCGAGTTAGAACAAACCTATTGCCATTGGCTTAGCACCCGTTCAAGCGGCCTTGCTTGGAATTTGGATGAAGAGGGAAGAGACAAGTCGGAATTTTTATTTAGAACAACAGCGATGTGAAAATTGATTAAATTGAAATGAAATAATTATTATAATCTGTAATAATAACAGCGGTTTAAATTTTAGGTAAGTTGCTAGAATTTGTTAGTTATATGCTATGTTTTTATTTCAAATTATAAGCTTTTTTTCTCCAAAGCAGTTTGAAGTGTTGTGCATTGCTTTAATTGACTGCGATATTTGTTATTAGCAAGTTTCTTACCATTGGATGTCTTCAGTGTGACCTGTATAATGCCTTTGAGTTTCTTCATCCCTGTCAAACATAACAGCTACTGCAGCTACATAATACAAAATCTCTCCTGTGGGAAGTACCCATAAATTTTTTCTGGAATCGGTTCCCCTATAGCCATAACTACGTCAGAGAGTTAAGAAAAATTTCCGAAACTTTGTTGTTTGACTAAAACAGGTTCTAACGCATTCGATATTTGGTAATTTATAAAGTCTAACATGCACGGAATAATAAAGGGCAGATTTTCATACTGGCCACTGACGAACTTTGGCATTAAAAAAGCCAAAAATAAGCCTTTCCGTTAATTCATTCATACTTCCCGTATTTGCATTTATAAGACTTTTATGTTTATGATTATACTATTATAGCTTTATATTTTCTTCTTTAATAGTCATTAGCCTGGCTATTAATTCAAATTACTTTTTAATACCGCCGTTTTACTGTTTTTCGCATCGTATATTAAAGAAAAGGATACACCCATTCTAACAACATCTTTTTTTCGGGAGGAGTATTGTCCATAGGCGCGTGATGAATCGGAGGATAGAATGTTCTTCTTAGTCCTTTTATAGTTACCCTAGCTGGTTCTTCTTTTAAAACTTCTAATAGTGTATAATCTGAAACGAGGAAATTGATAACTAAAGTCTGTTCAGAGATATAAGACAGTGACTAACTGATCTCTATTAGGAAAGATCCGGGCCAGCTGTAAAATTGAAATATGGCCGAACAGGTCCGTATTTTGCTTAGAATTTAATCATGGTTTGTAATCAAAATAAGTAAGATATTAAATAATATTTTATTTATGTTGAAATGTGAAATTACAAGTTATTTTATTATCAAAAATTATATTTATGATTACAAAAATATACAAATTATTCGGTACTTATAATAATTATTTACTTAATATATCAATATCACTATCGCTATTATCATCTGTTCTAATTATTATTTGTGCTACATTGTTTATATGGATATAGGATTTTTCCTCTTTTTCAACATGTGCAACAGAATTTGTCCAACTTTGTGAAGGGATTGGATTGGATTGTTGCTTTTGTGTCATTTGAGGAGGGAGTCTTGGTCAACTGCCTACTATGGTAGCTTGCATTGTCCATTACAATTACGCTATTCGGAGGTATATTTGGAATTAGCTTGTTTTTAAACCAATCTTCAAATAAATCAGCAGTGGTGTCCTTATGGTAATCCAGAGAAGAATTTTTAATGTTGTTGCAGACAGAGAAAGTCCATTTGGAATCCATCTGTCTTCGGATCCAGCATGCAAAATCTTAATTCGTTTATACCTCTTTTTGATGGCGCGCTTGTTTTACACTTGCCGCTTGAGTCAACCCAACCCTTTCCGGGGTATCATATGTGTCGAACCAGGTTTCATCCAAGTAAATAATCGGCCTTTGCTGATCTCTGTAAATCCTAATTTTTTGTAGATATTCGGATCGCCATTCCCGAATTCTACTGGTTTTCATTAAAACTTGTCTTTTGTTAATTTTTTTAAATCTAAAAGCCATGTGTTGGATACACTTCCATAACGTTGTTCTGCCACATTTAACGCCGGTTTCATCTTTTTCAAGCCTCTTAATTAAATTATCCAATGTAGGCATGCTTTGTTCCTCGTATAACTTGTAAATTTTACGCCGTATTATATCTTGATCACTTCCATCTACCTTCGAGAAAATGGGATTATTAACAGTTTTCCATACAGTTGATGTTGGAATTTTTGTTAATATGGCCGTTTCTTCTAACGCTGCTTCCTTGCTGACCGCACGTTCAATGAGAGCTGAATAAACACAGTTACAGTTGATATTGGAATTTTTGTTAATATGGCCGTTTCTTCTAACGCTGCTTCCTTGCTGACCGCACGTTCAATGAGAGCTGAATAAACATTGTTTATAACTTCCTTAGTTTCCACAGAAAAGTGTTTTCTGCTTTTCGACGGGGTTATCTCCTGAGATACATTGGGCTCGCACATACTTTCCATGACTTACACACGATTAAACAAACGCTGTAATAAACACATAAGTAAGAATAATTCTAAGCTTAAAACTAACCAAAGTGGCTATATATACAGTCTTTAGAGCATAATTGGTTTTATGGGATTAACCTTCTCATTTTGAATCAGGTAAAAATCGGTTTAAAATCACCAAACTATTACTTTAATAATGAAATTACGTCTTTGGGATTTGCAGTTTACTTTAAGATATTTTTAAGTACGGACCATAATTTACCTGCATTTATTCATTCATTCATTGTTTGTTTACGGCCACCCTTGGATAATCCCATTCAAAGGCAAAGTGTAACTTTCTTATATCTCTGGACAGGCTTTGCAGTAGATACGGTTTGATTAGCTAATATCCCTAATATTTTTCAAGTACATACAACAGCAAAGTTGATCTTAAAACTGATTAAAGATACCTACTAGCAAATCGAAGTGTCGTGTAACAAAAATAAAATAAAGACAATAATGCTTCTTCTTAACATTGTCCTACAATCTTCAAATATAATGTTTTTGTGACTCTAATAATAATAATAACGTTATGTTTGTTGGGTTTGAGTAACTTTTCCTTTTTGAAAATATTTTTTCTTACCGTTGGTCCTGACAATCTCGTTTTCAGCCGCATATAATGCCCTAGGTCTGCTTTTACTTCTTGCTCGTCTCTGTTTACTTATGTCTTCTACGATGGCAGTTGGTGGAGCCCTTGAACGACTTCTCCTTACTGGAGAGAGCATTACGCTTGGGTTGGTTGTCGCGCCAACAGGCCCTATACCTTAGAAACAAATTATTATTCATCATACACTCAGTATGCCGCACCTGATTTTTGGGGTTAAATTCAAAGACCTATAACTTTTATTCTAGTTACCCAATTTTCATAAACTTCCTCCTTATATGTAGGTAAACTCATTATCTTTCAGTGTAATGCTGTATTAGAATGAAAGTATTACTAATTAACTCGGCAGAAGGTATAACATACAGCTGTAAGATGTAAGATGTCTGCGATATAAACTTGTGCTGTCATTGACTTATGGGACTAACCACACACTGCCATAACCTAGCCATCATTAGAACTCTCGCATTATGCACTTGGATGTTCATTGAATTTTTCGCCAGTTCTCCTTCATATTCTTTTACTTCTATCTGGCATATTAAAACAATACATTGATTCATCGGCAAACAAAATATTTTACCGTTCTCGATTATTCAATTCTCCATAATTTTGAATAGTTTCTCCAAACGGCACGATATTCTGACAATCGAGTTTCGTAGGTCTCCTGGCTTTTAAATTTACATGTTTACTAACTGTAACACCTCGGATTTCGCAAAGATCTTTCTGAACATTTATGAAGCGATCATCCAGGTGTAGGATATTTTTCTCTACGAGCTGTTGCTTCATGAACTTCTTCTTAACGAGCAGTATAACGATTACCATCATTTACTAATGCAACTAATCTTGTCGTTAGCCTGGAAGTAATATTCTTAATTTCAATCAATTAGAATAAGTTGAGACATGTTAGTAAAAAAGTTGCTTTATAACAAAGGGTGGATAACTTTAATGTAAATATGTTTAAACTTCCATGAAGTGTGGAGAAAATCTCCATAACTAGGAGGTTTACTTAATCGGGTGAACTGGTTTACCTACAAGCCCCTTACCTAAAAAATCAGGTGCGTAATATTTTTTTGGAACTGGGTATATAATTTATACTTTTGTTAGATTATTTACCTAAATAAAATGTGTCTATATCAGCAAATTCGTTCCTGAGTTGTGAAAAACTGCGCACCTCTTGCCCTGAAACAGTATACATCCTTTTAGCACCGTTCATCTTCAAAACTTGCCCTAAATCTTCTAAAACTTCTTCGAAAGGTTGGGACGTCCGGAGGTTTAGTAACACCCTACACTAGAATGGAAAATCACTATAAAACGTGGGTCATACTTCGCCTTATTGTAAATACGACTTGTAATTTTGTTGATATTTTTGCAATATTTTAGGCTTTTTGACACGCTAATAAATTCTAAAAACATAATAGACATGTCACTGACCTTCAAACCCGTAAAATTTATGAGTGATTTATGTATCTAGAACATTCCTAACAACTTTTAATCGACCTAGGTAAATGGTTACACTGTTGCATGATTTTTATATCTGAACATTACTCTCGTCTATTTTTTCGCAAATGAACTAATTTCCACAAAAAAACTTTTATGCTAGTATAGGTACTTGTTATTAAAATTGCTTTGTTTTTGTTTTCTGTAATTGGCCGTTATTTCTAATTTGAATATTAGTGGCATGCTATAGATTCTAGATATTGTGGCTATTTACGGGATATTTTTTTCTTATATCCAAGGTTTAGTAAGAAATAAATAATCAATGAAATAGCTAATTTTAAACGAAAACGCTTTCTTAAATCAGGACAAAATTTCTACCTGTACAGTATGGTCCATATTATTGATAATTCTAATAACTCTTCCTGAAGAAGGCTTAATGGTGCCGCCTCCCGGTGGGGGAGCATCGGTCTCCACTATGGAGGCTTTTCTACTTGTCGCCTTACTCCAACCTTGCCCTCCTGGAGCTGCGTACCAGATTCCGTTCTTTTTTCCATAACTTGCGGCCTGCAAAATAATGTATTCGGAGTGTATTTTGATTGGTCGGAGACTCGTTAAGAATTAGATTCATTGCTGCAATAAATCTAGTAATCTTCATCGAGGACAGATAAATCAGTAGAAATCAGTGTTTTAGGTAAAATGCGAAAAGTATTTTCAGCACCAGACTATTGCGTGATGTCATGAGCGTTTTCGTTTCTAATTTCACATTAATTGACAAAAGCTTAGGAGTCATAGCAGGAATTCCGACGCAAATAATACTTATATTTAATTTACAGTTTTATAAATAGTAAGAGAATACTACTTGGCAAGTGGTAATCATAATATGACATATAAATAAGGATTCCTTATTGTATACGGTCTCAGCAAGTGGCTTGAGAACAAAGTTCTCACATGTATACATATTTATATGTCATATTACAATTTTATGAAAGAAACATTTTCCACACTTAAATTAGTGCAGAAATGGTTTTATTTACCAAGTTTGTAATATTGATCACAGTATACTGGGTGGCCCACTCTCAACGCAGGATTTCATAGCACCTAAACTCCTCAATTATTTTAAAATATACCGGATGTCCCAAAAAAAAGATCCATAGCAAAGTTATATTTTTTTAAATGTAACACCCTATACCTTACAATATTTTTGGATTCTACATAAAATAATAATTATTTTTTAGTAAATGATGTAGATAAAAGCCGGAAATATAGTACTTCCGGTTTAACTGGAAGTTGGCATTTTTGGAAATATAATAAAAAAGTAAGATAGGGACATGTAAGCCGTTTTGCTATGTGGCGTATCGTTAGAAAGCTAGACGCTGTCAAAGTTCATAAATGTTATTTTTCAAAACTCGATATATATATATGGACAGCTGATTTTTCATAAAATTGAATGTTAATAGGTTAACAATTAATTTGAAACTATCAGTCATAATAAAATGACGGGTGACGGGTCTCGTTCCAAAATTAATTTTTCAGGGTTGCGTTCGTATTGTTGCAAAAGGTTGCATGTAATATGCATTTTGAATATAGTCAAATCTGGTCTTATCTGGCGGGTTTACGATTTAACAAAGACATACTTTCAATTTTTCTTTTCTTTTATTGCGTTTAATCATACTAACCAAATAAAATCCGTCAGACAAATATGACAGACTTATGCAATTTTGGCATGTAAGAAAAGGATAGGTATTTTATTTAATTTTCAGCGATTCACAAAAGTTTGTACCTGCCCAAGTACCTGCCACCTTCGTCTTGATTTAAAGATGTCAGTTTTGTGACTTTGACAGTTTGTGACAAAATGAAAAAATTTTCTGGGTTTTTGCATCCCCAAGCAAAAAAAATGGTACTTAATCTGATAAGCTATTTCGAAAATGCAAGAAAAAGTGGAAATTCGCCAACCAATATTCAGGAAACAGCAGCCAAAGCACTGGGAATTAGTTTAAGGGCTGTGCAGAGAATTGCGCATGAAAAAAAACATAACATAATACCCAAGAATACTAAAAAATGTAAACGAAGAAAGCCAAAGGCTGAGGATTTAAGCGAAAATATTAAAATGGGAGTTCGAAATGTGATTTACGATTTATACAGATCAAAAACCAATGTAACTCTTCCAGTTTTACAAGAAACATTAAAAATTCGGGGTGTTTTGGAAATTGGACTTGAAGCGCTATCAAAATTAATAAAAAAGTTAGGTTTTCGCTATAAAAAAGACTGTAACCGAAGATTTTTATGTGAGCAGCCACAGATAGTGAGTCAGCGTGTTCAGTTTTAAAAAAATTATACGGAGAATTACAAATCGAAATTAAGAAAAGTGGTATTTTTAGACGAAACGTGGATATTTTCAAATGGAAGTGGTTCAAAATCTTGGCAAGATGATTCTGTGAAAAGCGTGAAGAGGAAAAAGGCATGTGGCACGGGAAAGCGGTTCATTATTTTACATGCTGGTTCTGTAACAGGATATGTTCTAGGTGCAAGCCTAATTTTTTCTTCAACATCAAAAAGTGCTGACTATCATGATAATATGAATTGCGAAATGTTTGAAAAATGGTTAAAAGTTCAATTGATACCAAATTTGGATTCTACGTCTTTAATTGTATTAGATAATGCATCATATCATTCAAGAATTTTAAATAAACAGCCTACTTCATCTTGAAGGAAAAATGATATTTATGAGTGGCTTGAAAAACACAACCAAAATCCTTCACCAAATATGCTTAAATCGGAACTCCTATCAATGGCATAGTCTCTTAAAAAACCAAGAATATACGCGGTAGATGAAATATTGCGAGAATATGGCCATGAGGTTCTACGACTGCCGCCATATCATTGCCAGTTTAACGCAATAGAATTAATATGGGCCGGGGCAAAGTCTTATTATGAAAAACATGTAGGTGATGGTCTTAAATTCGACCAAGTACAAGATTCTTTGGATCATATTACACAAGAGTACTGGAAGAAATCAGTGGAACATACAGAAATATTAATAAGGGATTGGTGGGATCGAGAACAAGTACTAGATGTCGAAGTAGCGCCAATGATAATTGCTCCATTCGAAGACGACTCAGAGGACGAGGACTTTTCAGATTTTATAAGTGACGATGACAGTTTTTAGTCTATAATTAGTTTATAAACGGTTTTCTTTGTTTACATTTTTTAGTATTCTTCGGTATTATATTATGCTTTCTTTCATGCACATTATTCTGCACAGTCCTTAAACTAATTCCCAGTGCTTTCGCTACGGTTTCCTGCATATTGGTTGGCCAATTTCCACTTTTTCTTTCATTTTCGAAATAGTTTATCAGACTAAATGCCATTGAATTTTTAGGTTTTAGTAGTAAAATTGTTAAAATAAATTACACTGTTTATTATTGTCGTTTTTAATAAATACATTTAAGGTATACTATTTACAGGGATGGCGAACCAATGGCACGCGACATAAAATTTTGGCTCGCCACCGATCACAAAGTTTACTATGAATTATTATTATATTACGAATTGCTACGGCACGTCTATGGCCTCATTAAACATTTCTATAGAAAAAATGCACGTTAATACATAAAGATTCGCCACCCCTGTACTATTATGTACATAATTTTTGCAAAAATAATAATATTATATCTGGCTATCTTCACGACTTCACGACAAAAAATAATAAAACTATGTATCTTTTCTCCGGGTATATTGATACCTACATAGTCTCACAGCATTTTGATATAAGCTGTGGAATTTTCGAATTGATTTATATGATCCATGAACTTTGGACCCGCATTTTGAGAGCGGTTTAGACTTTTTACGTTTCTTTCTCCCACTTATTTTTAGCGGGGCGCTTATTGGCTTAACAGGGGCAAAATACGTGTAAAATAAATTTGGGATTTGATACCTCACCGGCTCTAGTAGCTTTTTCTCGTTGACTTTTGAAGTAGGTAACCTATTAAATTGGAAATATTTTTTTAGCCTGATATTACACAACAAAAATTTAGCGAATGTGTGATTTGATTTTTTTTTATATTTAATTTATTATTATCTGCTGAAATAAATTAAAATTTGTTTAATTTATTTAACATTTCATCGACATTTTTGGTGGTCGCTAGTCAGGGGATTTACTGTATATTTTTTATCTAATTTTCCACCATCATTCTGGTTTTTAAATTTGTTAAATGTAAAACTATTGTGTTAACCGTCTGCAATAATACGAACGCACCCCTGAGAAATTAATTTTGGAACGAGACCCGTCATTTTTATTATGACTGATAGTTTCAAGTTAACGGTTAACCTATTAACATTCAATTTTATGGAAAATCAGCTGTCCATATACGGCCATATTGGTTTTTATTTACAACATTTTGATGAGCTCTGGAATTTTCGAATTGATTCATATAATCGGTGACCTTTGGACCCGCCAGATAAGACCAGATTTGACTTTATGTCTTTTTATTAGTTATAGTTTTTTTAATCATTTATAATTTAAAGAAACAAAGTAAATAGAATGTTAGATAAATTAAACAAATTTTAGTTTATTTCGGCAGATAATATATTAAATATCAAAAAAATTCGAATTAAATTACACATTGGCTAAATTTTTGTTGTGTAATATCAGGCTAAAAAAATTTTTCCCAATTTAATAGGTTACTTCAAAAATAACAAGAAAAAGCTACAAAAACCGGTGAGTTATCAAATCCTCAATCTATTACACAGAACGTCTTGGAGATTCTTAAACTAAGTTTAAGACCTACACAAAGGGTTGTCCATGAAAGTAGTAGGAGTATACCAAACTAACTTTAAGGCCACCGTGAACCAGTAACTATTACATCTAATCGTATTTTTGAAAAGGAAATCTATGGGGCATAAGCCCAAAAAGTCGGAAACTTTTTCCAAGGAACAAATAGAAGGATTTGTCAAAGAAGCAGACGATAAGAACTATTTATTGCATCCTTATTCCGGGAATCTCTGGAGCATGTCACAG
Source organism: Polydrusus tereticollis (assembly GCA_963920685.1). Taxonomy (NCBI): domain Eukaryota; kingdom Metazoa; phylum Arthropoda; class Insecta; order Coleoptera; family Curculionidae; genus Polydrusus; species Polydrusus tereticollis. Next base: position 145,468,695 of record OY987328.1, read on the forward strand.
GGAAGAACTCACATATCTAAAGATGAACAATATCGAAATTTCGGAGTCTTTAATTAAAATAACCATTCCAAACACTAAAATAAATGTTGCAAGAAGCTTTGTAATTAGCGAAGGCTCTATTGACGGCATCAACTTCTTGTCCGAAAGTACGCCCAATTACCGTCCAGCACATATAACCCATGAAAGATTTTTTATCACGTACAGATACTCCGAATGTTCTAGACTTCTAGTGGACATTAATACCATTGGAGCAACTCCAAAAAAAATTGAGTTTTTTGGGCTTCCAAAAGCAAATGAATATACATTATACAGGCCACTGCTTTCGAAGATCTTCAGCAATTTTTTAGCGGACTTTGGAGCTAATATATTGATGCTAAAGCGACATGGAGGTTGGCGGTCAAATGCAGTGGCTGAGGGGTATATAGACGATTCTTTAGAAAACACAAAAAAAATTTCCGAAAAAATTCTTTGTGAAAAATCTTTGGACGCTAACAACAAACGTGTTAAATCTAATGAATCAGAATGTTCTACCAGCTCTACTAGTGGCATAGGTTTAATTGTTATTGCTGTTACAGATTCATTTTCTATTTCAAGTTCAAGTTCCTCATCCATTTTACAAAGAGAAATATCTCCACGTACTGTTTTAGGTTACCCAAGCATTAATTTTAATAATATAAATAACTGTACTTTTAATATTTACAATAAATAGGTAAAATTGTAGTCTGTGTTTAGTTTTTAATTATTGTAAATAATTACTTTTAGGCACAGCGTGCTTTAAAAACTTTTAAGCACGCTGTGCCTAAAAGGAGATTATTTAAAAATCAAAACGACACTCAAAAGGGGGTTTTTCTACGACCGTGCGTTTTAACCCATTTTCCCGTACGCATTTTAGTTTTGAAAGTGTCACTTTCCCGCACTAGTGCGGGAAGTAAAATTATGCAAATTTTGACCTTATTAGATAGTTAGCAATATTAAATGGATTCATCCGACGAAGAACTTCCCGAAGCCATTTTGAAGGCTGCAGATAAAGTAAATTCCGAGCTGTTACCTGCCAAATCCAGACTAAGGTATGAAAAGCAATACGAACATTTTGTTACATGGTGTAAGGAGAAAGGGGCGAAAACCTATAAGGAAGAGGTATTTCTGGCGTATTTTTCAGACCTAAGTAAGGTTTTAAAATCTAATACATTATGGTCCCGCTATTCGATGGTAAAAAGTCTTGTTAAAATAAAACAAAATTTGGATATAGGGAACTTTTAAATTTTAAATAAATAATTTAAATAATTTACAGAATGCAACAAATTGTGTTTTTAATATTAACATTCATAATAATTAGTAGCCTTTTAGTTAAAGTTTTGTATACAGGGTGTATCAGAATAAGATGCTGATCCTTAACGGTGTGAATCCTTGGATTATTTTAAGACAAAAAGTTCATATGAACATAGGTCCGCGATCGCTTTATTTTTTAGATGCAGGGTGTTACAATTTTTAAGCGAAGCAAAAAATATGTACGCCACTGCCTTTTTTCTTTTCGATATCATGGTTATTTAGACAGTTCAATATCTAATGCAAAGTACCTTTTGATAATTTTTTTATTTCGGCTTCGTTTAGGAGATAAATGCAATTTTATCAAACTCTGATATGGGCCTAGCGATATGCAAATAAATGTAATTTATTGTTTAAATCGAAAAACGTTGGTCACACGAAGAAAAGTCTAGGGACCATTTTTGCTAAGTGGTAAAGTGCAGTTTTGAAAGTAATATTTATTTTGAAGAAAAACAGGGGCGTATCATTTTTTTCGTTAAAAATATCTAAATATATGTTCACGCGGACGCTACTGGTAGAAGTAGAGAAAATATTTTTTATGAAATAGATAAGTTTTTATGCCTACTTAGTGTCTACTAAAATTCAAAATGATACCTAAAGCGGTTTCAAAAATATTAAGGAAAAATCGTTTTTTTTTTTAATTTTCAACACCCTGTATCTCAAAAATAAAGCGATGGCGGACCTATGTTTATATGAACTTTTTGTCTTAAAATAATTCAAGGATTCACACCGTCAAGGATCAGCATCTTATTCTGAAACATGTTGAAATAAAATAATTTTTGAAAAATAAGCAGGTATACTTTTTTGTATAAACGGTCGTAGAAAAAAATAATGTTCCTAACTCATGCGTAAAGTGTCTTTCCCGCCCTTGACCGCTTGCCCGAACTCCGCTCCGCGTCGTTTGGGTCAACTGCAGTCGCGTGCGGGAAAGTATCACTTTCCGCACTTGTTAGGAAAATAACTATATTATAAAACGTCAGTAGAAAAAAAATATTAACTAACCTGAACTAACCTTTTTGCATACAGATCAAAAAAATGGATAGTACATAATAACGAAATTTGAGCCGCCGCTGAAAGATAGTTGTAGTAGAACACTGACCGATACAAAATTTGATCCAACTAAAACTTTGATCAAATTAAATGTAAACTTTTTTCCGTAGTCTGAACTAAATGAGTTTTTCCAATTGCAGACAAATGTATTGGTCTTAATTAATTTATTTCGATTTCCTTAAATGAGTATAAAAAAATCATTAAAGAAAATTGTGTAAATCGAACTGATGGGAAAATTTGACGAAAACTTTGGATGAGTTGACAATAAATTGCATATCCAAACTGAGAAATTGTAGTAAATAACTTCCCAAATTGGGACACATAAAGGTAGAGGTTATGTATACAATTTCGCCAAATTGACCCATAATTTAAGCCACCTGAAATTTACCATTTAAAATTGTTTTGAATTTATAGAATGTATACGTTTCCTGAAATGCAATTTATGGACTTGCAAAAATGCTCATTTAACACACGCAACTCTGTACGGTTTGAAGGAAAAAGGCATATTTTATACGAAAATACGGTTGAATGTTTTAAAAAATGTGTTATTATAAAAACGCATAGTTCGAATTGGTTATGATTATTAGATTCGTACTTTGTATAAGAGTAATATAATAAAAATGATGTTTTTGCGAAAAATTCGTAGTTTTGAGTATATGAGAAGGTCACCAACAATTGCCTTGGACGTCAAAAAGTTTTTCTCAACCCCAGTAGATAATAGAAAAGGTCCAAAAACGTTTGCTTTAAAGTTTCTATCGCCAGAAGAGCATTTTTTCGGAAATGCGTCCATTACTTTTGCCCTGTATAACAGTAATACTACTGTATAAGTTAATGTTTAAAAAATCCATTGTTAGACCGTAATTAATCGATATAACGGTTTTAAAATTATAAGGCTTTAAAAATGTTACTAAAAATAGTAAGTAGAAACCTCCACTAAACAAAAAACTTTTTGTATTTCAGTTTGTGGGGTTCAATATAATACAGTGTGTGTATAAATTCTGGAAACGGCTTAATAACATCACAATTTATTGGCCGATTTAAACCCAGTTGTGTAAGAGGATTTGATGCACCGAATGACGATATTGGCGTTGTTGCCAGCTTTTTAGTTTGTCTGGAATTCGAACGAATTTTATACTTTTAAATGTAACACCCTGTATATTTTTTCATTTATAGTTTTTATTTTAAATTTGTTACCCTTTTGGTATAACACACTGTGAAACACAAGTGAAAGATCTACAATTCTTATGATGAGAGGATATGGCGATAGGGTCAGGTCTTACGAAGAGGTTAAAAATCTATTTAATGACGCATTTCCAAACCGAAATCCAATTTCAAAAGCAACTGTTCTAAAAAGTGTCCGACGGTTCGAAGAAACTGGAAATTGTAGAGATAGACAACGATCAGGACGACCAGCAGTGTAGTAGATAAAGAGAAAAGTTTCGAAATGTTACAACATGTTATTAAAACCCCTGTTTCTTCAAAAAACCCATCCATAATTCTCAAAGAGACCTTTATAATTATTGTAAAAGAAACAAAAATCAACGTCTCGGTCTCAGTATTTATTTTTTGGTGACGCGTTTCGCCCTATAGGGGCATCATCAGACCTACAAATACAATCACCTAATGCACAAAAGATAAAATAGAACACAATATTTACCTTAAAAATATGGTCCAGTCACACTAAACCCGTTCACAGTACGGGAAAACAATAGAAAAATATTAAAAACATTAGAAAACATCAAAATACATTAAAAAATATAGACACGAACGTCCTTACAACACATCAAAACAATATTAAAAGTTAGGTTAAGCTAGCTAAATAAAGTCAAAACAGAAAATATCGGAAAAAAATTATAAAATTTTTTTTTTTTTTTTAGTAATAAATTTTTTATAATTTTTTTCCGATATTTTCTGTTTTTAAGGTAAATATTGTGTTCTATTTTATCTTTTGTGCATTAGGTGATTGTATTTGTAGGTCTGATGATGCCCCTATAGGGCGAAACGCGTCACCAAAAATAAATACTGAGACCGAGACGTTGATTTTTGTTTCTTTTACCCCTGTTTCTTCATTAAGAAAAATTTGTCAAGTAAGTGACGTCTGCTTTAAATCCGTCCATAATGTTTTAATAAAACATAAATATCACCCTTTCAAAATACATGTAGTTCAAGAGTTATAAGAAGATGATTATGAGCGAAGAATTGAATTTTGTCATATTATGATGTCAAAGTTTGACGAAAATAACCAGTATTTTAAATTTATAGTATTTTCGGACGAAGCAACATTTATGTTAAATGATAAAGTCAATAGACACAACTGTAGGTTTTGGGCAAATGAAATTCCGTACTGAATCAGAGGTCATACACAACGCCCTGGAAAATTGAATGTGTGGGCTGGGCTTCTGGGTAGCCACAAGATCGGTCCATTTTTATTGATGGAAATTTGACATCACAAATTTACCTTGAGCTCTTGGAAACGCAAATAGTGCCTACTATACAAAATGTGATGGGTCCAAATTATGCAAGTACATTCTTCCAACAGGACGGAGCTCCTCCCCATTTTGGTCGAAACGTGCGCGAATTTTTGAACAACACTTTTCCGAATAGGGAGATCGGTAGAGGGGGTACAATCGAGTGGCCACCTAGGTCCCCTGATTTGTCGCCTAACGACTACTTTTTATGGGGACACTTGAATAACAGAGTTTATACCACAAAACCTCAAGATTTGGCCGATTTGCAGCGTCTAATTTTGGACGAATTCGAATTAATAACACCAGAAATGATTTACAACACAATTGAAAAATTTTATTTTAAATTAGCACACTGTCAAGCTGTACAGGGAAAACAGTTTGAACATATAATAAATATAATTTTCTTAAATTGTACTCGTTATTTCGAAAACTACTGATATTAGGAACAAAGTATGTTATACCAAAAGTGTAACAAATTTAAAGTAAAAACTATAAATGAAAAAATATACAGGGTTTTACATTAAAAAATATAAAATTCGTTTGAATTCCAGACAAACTAAAAAACTGGCAGCAACGCCAATATCGCCATTCGGTGCGTCAGATCCTCTTACACAACTGTACCAAATTTGGTTTAAATCGGCCAATAAATTGTGATGTTATTAAGTCGTTTTCAGACTTTATACACACTCCGTATATAAAATATTGTTGTTTTTTTTTTATAAAACCCGTGGGTTTGAAAAGTACTTCAATCAATTATTGTTGACTTAAATACCCAAACAAAGATAGTTAAAAAAATCCACAATATTTTGCGTCGATAGGAATATCACAAAAAGAATATGCATTCGTCGGAATTAGGACAAAAATGGATCATAAAAGTACACCATTTCATCAATAAAATTGAAGAGATACTATTAAAAAATATTACGACTGGTTTGTTCCTTATTTGTAGGTAAGGTAAATAAAGTACTAACTTTAATTAAATCTGTAACAAATTATGCGTGTTATAAGTAGTGCCTTATATTATTATTTTTTAATTGTTGCCCTAAAGAAGGTTTAGGATAAACCGAAACGCTGATGAAATATTTTTTTTTGATCCAGTTTTGTTCTAATCTCAAAGACAATTTCCAAAAAAAATAATAAAAATACTACCATTTTATTATTTGCAGCGTAGTTAAAATAAACTGCCTTTAAACTCTTACCATATTCGGTACAGTAACAACAGCGAAAGAAGTCTCGTCATCAAAGCTAAACTCCAACATTGGCAAATAAAAACCGTCCACTCAAAAAGATACTTTGGTCAAATCAAATCAAAAACTCCGATTAAAATTAAAATAAACCGCGAAATTTAACTTTACATTTAACACGTCCAACTTTTTAAACAAACTAAGAACTTCTGCACAGAATGTAACAAATCGCGAGCAGTTATGCCAGTTATTGGGTAGAGGCCAAACTGTGGGGAGCAACATAATAAGGGTTGTAAAATGATTGTGCTAATGAGCGTGGTGGGGGGCCTCAAGGTTAAATATGAAGGATTGTAATCGGACCACTCGCTCGGTTGCATGATGCCGGGCGCTGACATCGGCGTCGTAGGGGGGGGGGGGGTGGTTTCTTCCCCCCAGAAAATGCGTAATAAAATGTGTCTTGTATGGTATGAATGAAAAAAGACCTAAACGTACTATACAGGAGATTATCATGAACATAACTAGATTAATTTTTTTAACTGCTTCTATTTTTATTGTAGTTTTCTAAATTTAAGACTTTTAGCATTTTAAAATTCAAATCAAGAGTGCCTTTAGTATACGTTTAGGTAAAAAAGGTACCTTTGTATAAAGAGGGCTCCAGTCACAACGCTAATAGAAAATGGATTCGTTTAATCACAATTCAGCACTTTTTTTTAATTTCTTACTAAAATCTTATTTATTTTTAACATAAATAGTGTTGCTTGAACAAATCTTTATAAGGTTAGCTTTATCAACAATTAGAGAATTTATACCATATCAACAATTTTCTATTGTTGCACAGACTTGAGTACGTTAATTTTAAAAGCACAAAAGTTCTTACTTTTTAGTTTTCTTCATATTTCTAGAATTATAATATCGTTGGTATGTATGGAAACGGTCAATTATTTCTTAGAGTATGACAGTTAGCAAAAAATATTTTAGATAAAAGTTTTAGGGTTGTTTAGGGTGTATTGGAATTTAAAAAAAATAAGTATACAGGATGAGTCAGAATACCGTAAAGAAGCAAAGTTACCTTTTTTTAAATGGAACACCCTATATCTTCGAATATTTTTGGATTTAACATGAAAGAACAATTATTTTTTGATAAGTACATTATAAGTCTAAACCTAATAGTTTCCGAGATATCGACTTTTGAAAAATTACATTTTTGAACTTTGACAGCTTCCAGCTTTCTAACGGTACATTTTAGAGTAAAACGGCTTACATGTCCCTATCTTAGTTTTCTATGATCTACCTAAAAACATCAACTTCCGGTTAAACCGGGAGTACTGTATTTCCGGCTTTTGAGTTACATCCGGTTTAACCGGAAGTTGATGTTTTTGAGAAGACAATGAAAAAGTAAGATAGGGACATGTAAGCCGTTTTATTCTAAAAGGTACCGTTAGAAAGCTAGAAGCTGTCAGAGCTCAAAAATGTAATTTTTCAAAAGTCGATATCTCGGAAACTTATAAGTTTAGACTTATAAGGCACGTATTAAAAAATAATTGTTATTTTATGTTAAATCCAAAAATATTCGAAGATATAGCGTGTTCAATTTAAAAAAAGTAACTTTGTTTCTCTACGGTTTTCTGACTCAACCTGTATACTTATTTTTTTTAATTCTAATACATCTTAAAAACCCCTAAAACTTTTATCTGAGATATTATTTGCTGACTATTTTACTTTACGAAATAATCGACCGTTTCCATACATACCCAACGACCCTACATATATTCCTTGTTTTTCTTTGTTTTCTGTATTTTGATTTAACTTCCTTCAACTATTTAAATAATAGGTATAAAAACATCAGACGACAATGGCAGCAACAAAGAGAGAAAGAACGTAAATGAAGCAGTAAAAGAAGCGGAAAAAGATTCGTGGATTAAGTTTTGGACAAACCATGACTGAGAATTTCATTTCAGAGATACCCAATAATTTTTCGATGCCACATTAAGACAATAATTGAAGATCACAGGGGACAAAGAAGGGATTGAGTAAGTGCCAACATTTTGTCCTACAGATAACTACAAGCGAGAAAACGATAGAGAGCCACATTTTATAAGCATAGCTTCATATTGCTAAAATATAGCTTAATGATAAAAAAAATGTCTGATAGTTATAGTGCTGCAGGGTGTAGTTCTGCCTGAAAAAATACGAAGAAGAGGAAAAGTTTTGGAAGAATACAAGAAACTTCAAAGATACTAAATCTCCTTCCCCTAAATGTATTAAAATAACAGATTTATAACATTAAAACGATTCTGTAGTTCAAAAGCACAGGATAACTAACAAAATCTGCCATTTTGCCACGCAAAAGTAGATAAAGATGTATAAGGATATTCCCAGAAAGTCTGTTTTTTCTCAAAATATATTTGCATAAGAGCATATTATACAGTTTTTCATCAGCACACTTATAAAGTTTCAAACTTTAAATTGTTTATTGCACAAAATAAAATACATCCCTTCTTTTTCCCCTGTGGTCTTCAATTAAAACGAATAAAGATAGAATAATAACTAACCTAACCCGAAAGAAGTGACGAATATGAAGCAAGAAATAAAAAAGCAACGATGAACAAGGAACGCGACATATAAATCGAACAAATAAGGCGTATATGAGGCAATAACAATAATAATATTAGGATAAGCTGCAGGAACAGATGACATAACATCGAAGATGATCAAATACTTGGGGGGAACAGGGACAGAAACCTACTCAATATTATAAGTAATGAAAAAATTACCGAGAGAATGGAACACAAGGATGCAACTATAGAGGCTGTTTATAGTTCTGATGAGCCTTTAGTGGGAAAAATTATTATCGCCATTAATTATATCTAATTAAAAAAAATACTTTTATACTTCTGAGTCCCTCCCGAATTTTTGTATTGTCGAGGGCCAGATTAACCGATATATTGTGATTAAACCCAGATGACTTATTAATATATTTCTCTATCAGCATGTAACCAACACCAATCTACTTTATATTTAACCTAACCAGGGTTTTCCTAAATATCATTTGACACAATTGGCCAATTGACATTGTCCTACTTTTTAACCCGCCTCTGTTACACGTCGCGCAGCCTTAAGTGGCCCCCACATATCGTGACTGGTCTAACTTTCTTATCGCCTGTTCTCGGAAAATTTCCCCGTGGCACCCAACGGCGTGTATAGAATCCGCATTTGCATATTAAGTGGCATAAAAATCTTTCGCTTAGGGGGAATTTATTAATTTAGCAGTAACATAAGATATCATTTATCTGGGACGGATTTTAGTACACCAGTGACCCAATATTTTCGGAACGGCTTGACCTATTGTCGGTTTGACTAGGTGAAATGGAAAAATGACCCACTTCCTGCTCGAGAATATTAGTATGGTAATTTTTGTGAAATTGATAGTGCGGTATAAGGTTGAAGTTGTTAAAACGAAGTAAATTTGACAGCTGACAGAGAGGGGGAGAGGGTTGACGTCACACCACCCTCTGTGATTTTAGTGACATAAAATTTCGAATTATTCGTGTCTTTTTTAACATATTAAAATTTTAAAGGGATCAGATAAAACTTGTGTAAGTACTGTTAGGAGCCCAAAAAGGGCTTTTTGATTCTCAACGGATGTAGGACTCATTGGAACTTTTACATTATTCAGGGCACTTTAAAAAAGTGGTACGTTCCTTGGAGAGACGTTTTTACGTGGTAGAGTGAAGTTATTTTTTAACATTTTGCGATTATTTTCCAGCTAATCATTACATTTTTGGCACAGAGACTCGGAACTCAGAATTATGCAACCGTTATGTTTCCTGGACATGCAGAGATATGGCTTTAAGAATTCGTTTGCATGCGGAGTTAACGGAATATCAAATAATCTAATTGAAAAATGTGGATCAGAATTAAGGAAAATTCTTGATTTTCTTATCAATATCTCCATTATTAATGGAATTTATAAAAGCAAATTCAAGCTAGCATTAGTCAGGCCAGTTTTCAAAGAGGGTGATCTTAATGTTTATACAAATTATTATAGAGCGATAAGTTTGCTAACAAGCATCTCAAAGATTATCGAATTAGTCATAGAAGTAGCAGCTAAATGAATTTCTACTAAAAAATAGTGTACTTTCAGCATCACAACATGACTGTGCTCTAGATCAAAAATTATCGGTTTTGGGACTTCTCTCGGGCTTTTGATAGGGTTCATAATGACTTATTAATGGCTAAACCACAGATTAACCTGTGCCAAACTACGTAGTGAGAGGTGTCCCTCACCGTCTTTTCACTGTAAACCTTAAAGACCGCTATCAATTTGTTGAGGTAAATGGGGTATAAAGCACTGAGGCTCGTTTAACGTTTTTGTTAAAGTGACACATATTTCTGCAGCATCCAATGTGATTAGTTTAAAATTTCGTTCCCGAATTCCATGATATACGTTTGTAATTATTATTCGTTCTTTTAATGTTAATTGAAATCTTTTTTTATATGCGAACAACTAGTTGAAGTTTCGTTAATATCCATATTTTCCTCAATTAAGATAAGCAATTCTGAAACAACTCACAAAATCTACGGATAAATAATTAATAATATATGATTTCGTCAGTTATTATTTCAGTATGTAACTCTTAAATTGGAGAAATAAACATTATTATTATTTTTTGAATTTAAAGAAAATTATTGGTTTCAGGTAAAATACTTTGTGCCAAATATTTATTTGATTAGTTAAAAAAATAACAATCTGGCTTGGTTCTAAAAAAAAACTCACTGTAAACCATCTAGTTTTTGTTATCAACTCTTGCTAAAGAGTATTTGACAGTGTTTTAAGCGATATAATCTTCAAACATTGCCGAAAATCTAGAGGCTCATGAATGACGTCACATTTTAAACATTTTCATTCAGCCAAGGTTGTCGAGGCAAAAAAAACTTTCTGCAAATAAAAGTAATTTGCGGCCCATATTTTATTATTCATATTTGTATATGGAGTTATAAAGGTTTCATGGTTGTTTCGATGAAAAATGGTAATATGTAATGTCGGAATTTCTTGATATTATGATTTAATTAAGGTTAGATAAATTGCTGATACTAGTAGAAACAAGCAGTCTGGCCTAGAGAATAACATTATATAAATATGAAAAAGTTATGTTGCGTATAATATGTTTTTAAATATGTTGTACATTTCGCTTTTTGGGGATTGGAACTATAATCATCCTATCAATATATGTATTGTCGGTATTTGGAGGGAATTAATGACAAAAATATATAACATTTCATTAGCCGATAACGTTTCGGTTTACTTTACAATCTTCTTTAGAATTAGAGCATGGATTTCTACAGGAGAACACACTAATTATAATAAGTTAAAATCAACATTAAGACCTGCTCAAACAAAAAATATAAATAATAATGGAGACACTACGATACTTTTATTATATAGGTATATTTTGACAGGGTAGTTCTTGAATTCCACAATAAGAGGGATAAGATCTAATGATATGCATAATAAGCTAAAATTGACCGAAATGTTAGCAGCTATTTCATTTTATTTTTAAAAACATTGTAATATTTCTAAATTACACATAAAGAAAGTAACAACAATTTTTGATCATTACTAAGTTCTGCCAAATTTGTAGAAAAAATTTCAATATCTGGCAGAATATGCAAAAAATATAATTTAATACTCAAGAATGGATTTTTGCTCATTAACTGCCAAATAAAATAATGAATAGGAACATCGAAACAAACCCATTAACGAACATGCAACGTCTAAGAGTTTGGTTCATATTTTGCTGACGGTAAATTGGACTGAATAAAAAAAACCTGTTAACGCATTCCTACGTATTGCAATATTCCACTCCTTTTTTGAAGATGACATAATAGTGTATTAAAGTACAAGTTTCATAAAGCAGTATTTTAGCGCACGTGTAATTTTTCCAAACTTTTTTTCATTTCCTAACCTAAACCCTGTAGATATGTCACAAAATATCTCTGAAAGTTCTGAACTTTATGAAATCCGAATAGAAAATTAATAAAAGGTTAATCATATCATACTTAATTTCGAATAATATAACTATTTGTGGGTCATACAGTAATATATTATGGAAAGTCGGTCATGTTATACGTGTTTTTTGTGCATTAGAGTCTGAGTTCAATTGACTACTTTCTTATATATACTGACCACTTAGCTTTTGTGAACAAAGGCTATAGATGCTATATTCCACTGCTTTTACGCAGATGACATAAAATAGTATATTAAGATACGTCTAAGTCAGAAAATGAGCCGCAAAATGGGGAGTTCTCTACAGAACAAGTGCTTTATAATACTATTTTGTTTGAGATTTAAAAGTGTGAGAAACAGATTTTTCCCATTTAATATTTTTCTTATATGGAACATGTAGCGTCGTCGCTAAATAGAGCTGATTCTTTCAGTATGTCATGAGTATAAATCTTGTATAGCACCGGAGCTAGGGACGAGCCTTGCGGCACTCCTGTCATGATGTGTTTAGTAGCAGAAATCGTGTTCTCCGATTGCAAATAATCTATTTTCAAGAAAAGATTAAATTACCTTTATTAAATAGTTCGGCGCTCCGAGCCTTGTTAACTTTAGAATCACGCCGCAGTCACAAACTTTATCAAACGTCAAAGAAAATCGGCATCGTGTGTGCTCTTTTGTTGAATCCTTAAAGAATGCTAGTTGCCAATTATCGCAAATATCATGCAGATTTGTGTGTTATAAATTTATATACTATGAGTCTGTCGTTTGTGTAATAAGTGATTTATGTATTGAAGTCTGGGTTGAATTGACTAGTTCCCTAAATATACTGACCACTAATGTAAGCCAAAGGACCGAAAGCGCTATTACACTGCTTTTATCAAGATAACATAAAAATACCTTTTTAAAAAGTGAACCATGTCACACGTAATTGGGATGAAATAGAAATATGCATGTAATAAAGGTATATATTATGAGACGTCTGTCGTTCATGTAATAAGTGATTTGTCTATTGAAGTCTGGGTTGAATTGACCAGTTCCCTAAATATACTGACCACTCAACTAATGTAAACCGAAGCACCGAAACCGATATTCCACTGCTTTTATCAAAATAAAATAAAAGTGAATCATGTCATGCTTAATTGGGATTAACTTAAATATTTGTGCGTCACAAAGTTATATATTATTAAAGGTCTGTCGTTCATGTAATTAGCGATTAGTGTATAAGAGTCTGGGTTCAATTTTAATAAAGTTATTGTCATATTGGGTTTGTAAAACCTTGGCATAATTTAATTAGTTTATTTAGGATATTTTACTAAACAGATTGACACCAAATAGTAATAGGTTAGTTGACTAGGTCCCTAAATATACTGACCACTCAACTGCTGTGAGCCAAGGCTGCAAATTATGTGCCTGTTTCCGCAGTTTTGGGGTCAATGGCGTCCACACAGCTTTAGACACGCTAACAGGGTGATATTTTGGCCGGTGTGTCGTGTATCCCAGACTTGTTTTTATTGACGAAAACTTACCATTTAACCTCGAAGAAAATGTTTTTATTTACATAAAGCGTCGTAGAAAAATGAATTTTTCTGATTATAACTTAATACCAGAAACAAGGTTATTTGTGGGTTATTTATTGGTAAATATGAGACATTTTAGATAGGATGTCATATCATGCCTTACTGAAATTTAAACAGTCAATCTACTTAGCATCTAGTATTGATTTCTTTATGGAAGTACTATTTACCATAATTATGCACATAAATTTAGCTTGTCATTATTATGTTTAATGCAGATAAATAAGTAAATTTTGCCAGGAATAAATAATGAGGACATCTATAGTAGAATGAAAAGTTAAAAGAAATAGTTATAAAGCATAGAGAGTTGTCGTAAACAATAATAATAATAATAAAATAAATTTATTGCTTTCCATATACACAATATAACTAATATAATAACAAAAATTCGAATGAGGTAGACGGTTCTTGTGCTTTATAGGTCAGCTGAAATTTTATGTAACAGTAGCTTTTGAACTATTTCAACGCGAAAACTGTCTTAAAACGTTTAAGCTGAATTTATAAACTCAAAATGTTTGCAAAGCTGAGTTGGCGTTGGAAATAAGACTTCAATATAAGCTAAAGGGGAACACTCAGGTCCATTTATAAACTCAGTTCCTGCGAAGTTCGATAGTTTCAATAAGTTCCCGGGTAGTTCGAGATAGTTCGAGAGTTCGGAAAGTTCGTTCCGTTCTTGATTGGTTGAAATTTTTGTCCAATGGTGTTGTAGATAAATTCATAATTTTGGATTAACTCTATTAACAATAAATTAGTGTCATCATTCTCTATACTATCCATTCCTAGTTTTCCAATTTCTGACACAAAACACAATACTAAGCTTACAACAAACAAAAAATCCGAATAGAAATGACAGAAGGGCGACGTGAACAACGAAAAGACATTTGACATTTCACTGTAACCACATGACTTTAAAATAGCGTCTTAATTGGTCAAAACGAACCTCTCGAACTCCGGACATAAAAATTAGTTATTTCGAACTACACGGGAACTTTTCGAAACTTACGAACTTTGCACGAACTGAGTTTATAAATTGAACTGAGTGTTCCTTTTAGTTTAAATTGAACTCTTATTTCCAACGCCAACTCAGCTTTGCGAACATTTTGAGTTTATAAATTCAGCTTAAACGTTTTAAGAGAGTTTTCGCGTTGAAATGGTTCAAAAGTTACTGTTATATGAAATTTCAGCTGACCTATAAAGCACAAGAACCGTCTACTTCAGTCGGATTTTTCGTATCCACAATTCGTATCTCATTCCAGTGTGGTTACATTACATTATATCTGCGAAAAAGTATTGTGTAATTGGATGTATTGGTTTTAAGTTGATGAGATATCGCTTTGCTAAGATAGAAGCAGAAATATTTAGCGAAATGGAGCTAATATAAACATTCAAAGACTTCTAGTCATAGATCATAAAGTGACTTCTTTAAAAAAGTATGCATATAAGCATATTTTTTGTTGTACTCTAGTAACTAGTTTTACAAATAAAGTAAACGTTTTTATTTGTGTATTTTTATTCGTTTTGTTCAATTCAAAATGTAAGTCCAAATACACACTGCTGTTAAATGAACATGTGTTCTGGATAATGAAAGACATGTTAACTTGAGACTTGTATAATATGTGTGTTCTTAATCTAACTCGATACAAAATTATGTAGGCACTTTACATAATTTAAATCGACCTCAATAATATAGTCCATCCACCACCGACGCTGACTATCATTAAACCAAAGTATTGTTGTCACTCTATAGGGTATACTTTGCCAAAATAGTGTCACTTTTAAGTCTTGATGACCAGTGATTATAGGTTTTACCAACTAGAAATTATCAACGTTTTTGTTTTGGGTCATCGAAAATTCTATTCCATAAAAATGCATGATAGGATTTTCACTAATTTACTTTCTCTATGCAAATTCAGTCCACAAATTACAATGAATATGCATGAAAGCTTCGTATATCCAAGGGTTGGTTGTCTCTTCAGAATAGCGCAATTCTGCCATAATCACACAGAAAAATCGATAATGTGTACTGTACACAGCAAATAGAAAGTTTTCTTTTTCGCAACTCACTTTCGTTTTTATCAATTTCATACCATTTTAAATCTAAGATTGTTGTTGTAGAAATTTTGACAAATGGCTGATATTTATCGTTGCGGAGTAAAACATTAGTGGATTGTTACCTTAATACAAAATTAGATTTTAGATTTTTATTCGGTGTTTATTATAAAATGTTGGCGTGCTATTTCGGATCGACCAAGTTTTCTCTCAAGATTTTGTTAGTTACGTGGCTTTTTCCCGTAAAATTTCCGGAAAAACCAGTTTCCGGTCGTGTTGCGTACACTATTTTTTCGGCAACCGTGTGGAATAACAAATAAATAAAGCACGTTCTTTACAATATTTATTTGTAGAACAAAATTAGGAACATTATAATTTTTGTTTATTTTAATATTTATACTAAAATTCAAACTGCTAATATTAAAGGGGTTGAATTTGTTTAAAATGCCTCGTATATTTAAATGCGTTTTATTGAAGTCAGAACCCGAGAAAAGCAAACAACAAGAAGCGACAAAATCCCGAGTTTAGCATTGATTAAATGGGGACCAAATTATATGTCCTTCACCTTGAAATGTTGACAGTTGACCGGGTTATTATACTAAAAGAAGTATGAAAGCGATGAAGTAAATGCTTTACACCGAAATAAAAAAGGTGGGTACCTAGTAAGAAGTACCTTTTTCGTGAATATCTTCTGTGTTTCATGTAATTGGCTTTCCAGCAAATTTCATAAAATTATAAAAAAATTAAATAAAATAAAAACATTTTTGAAATGTTTTATTGATTGTGCGTTACTTAGTGATAGGATATTTTAGAAAGGAAATGAAATAGTATATTACATACCAAGAGTGGTAAGAAGCCTATTACACTTGATTTCGAGAATTACGGTACGAGCGATAGCGAAAATTGTCCTTGTTAATGCTGACATTATAATATAACGTTACTGATCTTACGCACAGCCTGATTTCTAACAATATACTGTGTGTAATTAGAGTTTTACGGATAAAGTAGACAGTGCGTAAGTAGGTTCTTACTAATACAGAAGTAGAAAAACAGTATTTTCTTATGTATCCCTTTATTCCTTTTTAAATATTAAACAGCAGTTTTGTTACCTTTCCTTACATTTTTAATCAACAATCCTAAAACTCAAATAAACAATGTTATTATTAAACTATAACTGACGCTATAATTGATTCACTGAATTTCCTAATTGACGAACTAGAAAGTGGCAGGGTCGTGGCTGGAATCTATTTTGACCTGTCGAAGGCGTTTGATGTGATAAACCATGAGCTATTGCTGAGGAAGTTGGAGATTTACGGCGTGCGAGATGTGGGCATTTCCTTTTTTAAATCCTATTTAATGAATATGTATCAACGGGTTTGTATAGCATCACTAAAATCAGGAAAAAGATCCTCCGTTTTCTCAAATAGGGCCTTGATAACATCAGGCGTGCCTCAGGGATCTATTCTCGGCCCTTTATTGTTTCTTATTTTTTCGAATGATTTGGCAAGATTCATTGGCAGGAGCAGTACATTTCAGTACGCCGACGACACGTCATGTGTTGTCTCAGACATTAGTATCGGCCGGGTCTCGGAACAGGCTACGATGGTTGTCGCAAAGATGATTGACTGGTGTAAACTTAATAGGCTAAAACTAAATAATGAGAAAACAGTACTCCTTTGTTTTAAGAACCCTACAAGTTCCCTGTATGTTCCTCAGAATGAACGATCGATTCCACAAATGTGTAAAACAAAATTTTTATGGTTGATTATTGAGGATAATCTATCTTGGAGGGAACATATAAATAGCATCGAAGGAAGAATAAATACCGCCTGTTACGTTATTAGATTTTTGCATAATCAGCTTGGTAAAAATTCAATAAAACTTTTTTATTTTGCCTATGTTCAATCCATCATATCATACAGCATTATGGTTTGGTTTAGGGCAGCTGACGCACAAAAAAATTTCTTGGTACAGAAAAGAGTGATTCGTGCAATAATGAAATTGCCTCGTACTACATCATGTAGAGATTACTTCAGGAAGTTAGAGATTTTAACGGTTCCTTCTCTGTACATCTTCAACATAGCGGTGTACACAAAAAAAAATCTCAAATCTCAATAGGTTTCCTAAGAATCGAGACTATCATAATAATATGGTAACACGAGGAAATGACAATCTTAGTGTACCAACCCATAAAACAACTTTTTACGAAAAGTGTCCATACTTTAACTGTATAAAAATTTTTAATGCTCTGCCAAATGAAATAAAAACAATTCCCGAACTGAGCATTTTTCGGAATAAGCTAAAAAAGCACCTAATATCTAATACATTTTATAGTCTAACCGAATTTTATGAGGCTGCTTGAGTTGATTTGGCTTCTCAAATGGTAAAGTTCTGGTTCAAATTTAAGGCCTAAGTAGCCGTTTTTAAGGGTCTCTTACTGCTGGTTGAACTCTCGTTTGTTTGTTTGTTTGTTCTTGACTACTTTTAGTTTGTGTAACAAGTTAAAACCTAATATTTATTTATGTATTATATTTTATTGTTATTTCTTCATGTATTGCATTTTATTGTTATTGTATTTATTTATACATTTATTGCTTGTACGTTTATCTAGTCAAATTTACTTTTCTCTCTGTGTTACGACTAGCTTAATACCTAGTTATAAACTATTATATATTGTAAAATATTGACGTTGTAATGTTTCATACCTTGAAATTATATACAATAAATGGAAAAAAAAATGGCGGGGAATTTCTTCAACTTGTTCAGTAATTTAAAAGGTTCAGGTTAATATAAAATGGCATAGCACAAAAACACACACTTAAACAATATACAAAACGATAACTAATTCGATAACTCATTTACTCCCGGACTAATAGCTGAAACACGGCGGGCTTAAACTCATGAAAATTGGCCGGGTTACCTCCCACTTCAATGATTTTGCAAAATGTCATATTGTCGCTTCTCCTTGTTTGCTTTTCTCGGGTCAGAACATGAAGGTAGGTACCCGATTTATGTTCATTGCTGTCATGTGCTAATTTTTGAATGGTCTTGGCAATTGTCTAAACAGCCAGTGCCCCTTAACAGTGATACAAAGCCCCAAAGGGGTACCCAACGACTTACCTTTTCATTTTACAGAGCTGAAAACTGATTTTTTAAATACTCTGGTCATTATCCTTTAAAAAAAGGGTACTGTATCTTGATTCCAATAAAATTAGTCCTTTTCGAAAAAAACACGTTTAAGCATTGACTATAGAAATTTATTTAATAATCATAACATAAGTTAATTAAATACAGTAACTAATCGAATAACAACATAACTAATGAAATAAAACGACTTCAGACATAACTAATAATTGGCATTAAAATAATAAAATTTGTCATTATAACATGTCATTAATGCTCACATTGATCTAACTTATGTTACACATGTTAACCTTGAACCTTTATTGGTGCTTAGTCTATACTGTTGCACGGGGGTTTTCTTCATGTCAGATATGCAAATTATGGCAATTTATATCTCCGGGTAAAACCGGCTTCGTCCGTACGTAAAGTTATGATGCTGCCTAAATTGTTGCAAAAATCAACTTGCGCAGTTGACACTTGCAGGATAATCAGCGGGAGACATAGCATGTACCTTCTGGAAGTGATAAGGATATAGCAGTTGTTCTCGAAGGGTCTCATGAACAACATACTTCGCCGCATGAACTTGGACCGACATCTTGTTACACTATTAAAGGGATTTTCAGCAATCTCATCCGGAATTTCCTCCTCTAACTGAGGGCTCTCTGCTCTTCTTGAAGGCCCTTCGCCACCACGATGCGGCTAAAAAGTTCCCAAAATGGATTAGCAAATGATTAACTACTTTTAGCACTTTCTTTGTTTCACCTAACTTTTTACACGTGTCTCTTAAGCTACGATCAACACTTTCAAAAGTTCTTCGGTGCAGTAAAGGTTATCGGAATAAATTCTTCTTTTCTCCACACAATTGCCGAGTGCTTATTCATAAATTAGATGCATGTCAGCATATTCACTATACGAATAATCCTAGTCCGAGAAAAACGTACTTCGCCGGACTAGGCCGAAAAAGTGCTACGTCCTCAAAGAAGAAGCGTTCGGGAAGTGGGTACTTTCCGGACGGTTACCAAAAAAATAAATTACGGTGGTGGTATTACATTTAAATATCGAATGATATTTATGATGGCAATGTTTGATTTTTTATTAGATTTAGAAATTTAGTGATAACGAGAATTCATAGGCAAATTAATAGATAATTAGGTAATACATATTAGAAACAAACTTTGGGTGATGTTTTTAAAATAACTTTTCTATACCGGGTGATGCATAGCTTAGTTGAACGTAGGAAATCCCATGTAAATTTTAGAGAAAAATTGTATTATAATTTTTTGAAGAGACCGATATAATACACCCATGTGCCAAGTTTGAATAATTTTTAATAAACAATTAAATGTTATGGCAAAATTACTAAATTATCGCAGTTTAGGTAATACATCAAACACCAGTAAATAACTTCTATGACGCTATTGTCAAAAATTGACGTAAAGCTGGACATAACGAATAATAGTGTATTATTAACCAAGGTTTAAGCTGGATTTATAAACTCGAAAAGTTGGTGAGGTTGTAGTTATGATCAAGTTTGTGAGGTTAGATATTCCGAACCCCGAGCATAAAAATTAGTTATCTCGAACTACCCGGGAAGTTTTCGAACCTTACATGAGCTTTACATGAACAACATGAACGAGTGTATAAATAGAACTGAGTGTTCCCTTTAGTTTAAATCGAACTCCTATTTCCAACACCAACTGAACCTCCACCTCGCCAACTTTTCGAGTTTATAAATCCAGCTTTAGACAGCAATCATTATTGCCCAAGCGGCAAGACGCGAGCTATATATAAGCTGTCTAAACCGTGGTTAATATAATATTTGTTCCGCTACTACAAACTTTTATAAGACATTTATCTTTACAGTATTGATAATAAAATTATAAAAAATTATAGGTAGGTATATAAGTATATTTTTTAATCAAGTTACCTGCGCTTTGGAATTGGCAAAATATTTTGTTGTTTTGTCAGGTGGCTTTGTTATTACGACCCGAATCTGTCCTCCTAATGAATATGGAGAATTATTGTCTCTTATACCCTATATTTGTTATTGATTGTATCGATATTTTACAATATCAAGCATCTCTAATAATCTAATATGTATTGATAACTATCTGCTTGCCTAACCACAAGAAATCACCTTTCAGGTTATTCATGTTTATGAATTCATGTTGTAGAATCAAAAAATCAAGTTACCTGGGTTCAAATAGATTCTTGAAGATCGGTCAATAATGGATGTCAATGCCTTATTATTGACCATGGTCAATAATAACTTATAAGGTAGAGAAAAACGATTTCTAACGTTAATAATCGGTCAATAATGGCGATGTTATAGGTTAGTAGTGGAAAAAGATTATTTCACATTAAAACACATTTTCGTTCCACCAATCTGGCAATCACTCTTCCAAAATAAAAGACACCATTATGTTTTTCTTATTAAGCCTTCAATTTAACATAACATACCTAAGACTACAGATTTTCACAAAAACATTAATTAAATTAATGTTCAAACAACCCTCCATTAACAGCTAAACAATATCCTAACCGATCATAAAATTCATTTCTAACATTACTGAGTTGATATTGAGAAATTCTGTCACGTTCTAACAAAATTCAGTTTTTTAGCTGGTCTAGATTTTCAAATTTTACATCTTTATAAATAATTTTTTTTAAGTGACCCCCAGTGGCGGCTCGTGGGTGTATAAGGGGGTGAGGCTACAAAATAGCGCCGCAGGCGAAAATTTTTCGCGATTTCAAGGTCATTGGCTTAAAATGAATAGTTAGGAATTCAACCAGCAATACCTATAATTATTTTGAAATACTAGGTTTCACGAGAAAAATATTCAATTTGCAAGGTCAGGATCAAACTTTCTTTAATATTACGAATTTAGCAAAATTAAGTTGCTTTTGATAAAATAATAGCTAAAACGTTTTTGCTTCATTTTATATAATAATTAGGTATACCTATATAAATAATATTGATTCATTATATTATAAAATTGTTACAATGTAAATAAATATTTTTTACTCTTACTCACCTGATGTAATAGGCTCTTGCCTTACCTTACCTCCTATCACCAACCACAACCGACTCTAGGAGTCGGTAGGTACGTGCACCAACACAACAAGAAAACAAATTAATTAGGTGTCAGTATTTTAACACGCAGACCCGCCTCGAAAATATAAAATCTAAAATCACGATAGGTTAACAATCACAAACGAATGGCAAAGAGCTTTTCGAACGATCTAATTAGATCTAATAAGCCGACACCTGATCCTACGAGAAGAAAAGGTAGATATGAGCCTGTTAACAATAAAACATTGCCAAGTTTCAAATAGGCACTAGGCACCCACCTGTAATCTTTAATTTTTATCTGTTTTTTGTTATTGGGATTTAATTGCATATTTATTAATAATATCTTATAAAACAATGAAAACATTTATCAATAATTTCTAACTTATTTTTTTATGTTTTTAAAAATAAAACATTTAAATAATAAGTAAATAAGTCAATAAGTGTCCTTGTTCAATCAACATTTGGCAACATGCAAGCCATTGCAAGCTACTGTAAAAATAATACGATATAGGCCCAAATAAGTGGGCCTCACTCGCCTACAAAATTTGGCATTATTTCTGTTCTGCGGTGGAGGTGCCGGGTTGGAGAGCATAGCGTTTGTGACGTAAAGGAAGCTCAAGTTTTTGGGATTACATTTTTCTTTTTATGCGGTCAAGCAACGATTTCAGTTTTTAAAATTAATGTTGGATGGGGTGCGCGCTAAATTTAAAAGATAATATGTTGAACTTTGATGGTAATTCAATGTTCTATTGTTTTGATACTTTTAATGATTGGTAATTAGTTAAAACATGTTTTTAATATAATTTATTAATTTTACATGTGAGGCCCGGCCTCAGTTGCTTTATACGACGAGCCGCCACTGGTGACCCCACAGAAAAAAGTCGTATGGCGAAAGATCAGGAGACCTGACTGGCCAAAGGATTAGATGCTGTGGGCCAATAATATTTCCGTTAAAAGTATCTTGCAAGTATTCCCGAACCATGAGAAAATTATGGGCAGGACAACCATCGACTTAGGACAACCATCCATTTTATACCAGATCTCCTGATTTTCGTGTACAACTTCTTCTAGTGCGGGTTCAATCAAAGTGCGCAACACTGTGGTTTGATGTTTTCCTACGGCTTGCCCAAGAATCGTCGTACTAATCATTTTATTTTCTTCCACATGCAGTAAGATATCAAGATCTCTATTATCCCTTTCTTTAGCTCTATTGACATTACTATGTTGAGCATTTACAGTGTCTTTGGACTCAAATTTACTAATGATAAGTTAAATTAATGAAATGGAAGGGATAGGCTTATCAGGGAATTAAACTGAAAACATTTCAGGCACTGCTCTTAAACTGTTTTCTTTATAAATAATACCACTTAATCATAGTTACTTTTTCCTTGATGGAATAGCTCATATTTAGCTATAATTAAAGCGCATTTAATGCAAATGTTGTCACTGACGCTACTTTTCGTTTTGTCAATGCCAAATAATAATTTACTGATGTTTGCCTGTATTACCTAAACTCTGAAAATTTCGTAATTTTGCCATGACATTTAATTGAATAGGTTAGGATTGGCTTATTAAAGTGTATTCAAATTTGGCACATGGGTTTACTATATCGGCCTCTTCAAAAAATTATAATACAATTTTTCTCTAAAATGTATAGGGGAGCCAAAATTTAGCCACCTCAAAATTTACATGGGATTTCCTATGTAAATAAGTCATGCATCACTCGGTATAAGAATATTCTACTTGTTAAATTTCAGACAATCTTTACAAGGGTTGAACTCTGAATTGATGTAATAAAAATAATAACGGTAAATATGCAATAACCGGTCTGTTTAAGTTAACTTCTCTGGTTTTTATATGTGTTATAACGCGGTTAAAAAAAATCTATACTTCATACTTCTATAACGTGTATAAACCAAAGATTTTATCTGTTATGCCGTAAAAGATGTTTATTGCCTGTGATTAGATTCGATTATAAAACTGAAGCAGGTAAGGCATCATAAGGTGTGGTTTTAATGGTATTGGAATTATAGATGTTTTCTTTGATGGTTTGCTACTTTTAGAATATCCAACATCATGCAGTTTTAATATTTTGTTACTGAATATTGCATTTTTCTATATTATGATTTCCCCTTGTCATAATAAGCAAATTTTACAATTGCACTAACAAATAATTAAATTAGGTTAGGATAAATTAAATGTCTAGTATGTAATTCTATATATTCGATAATATCTCAGAAACTGAAAGAAGAATCCAAAAATGTCATAAAATATAGGGTATTCTATTTAAAAAAATACAACTTTGATATAAATCTTTTTTCTGGAATATCCGATACATTTCAAGATAATTTTAAATTGTGCTCACAAACATCCTACATGTACCCAAATAAAAAGAACATTTTAAAATTCAGCCGTTTTCCATTAAATTTCCGCGTCGTATAGGGTGCGCAACCACACTGTATATAGTTCTTAAATTTTATTTAATGTTGTTAACTGCTTTTAATTGAGTAAGCTATATGAATAATAACGAACCTTCAACTATAGTTGAGGCCTTCAAAAAAATATTAAATTAACATTAAAGGAATGAATAAAAGTTAAAAGCGTATACCATGGAATGAAATCCTGAACTAGCCACATTGGAAGCTGCAGAAATATGTGCCACTTTGACGAAACAAAATACGTCATTCGTTGCAAAATCCATGGAATTTTTTTCTTAAATGAAATATTCACAATAAGAAAAATGATGGCTGAAATCAAGAAGGACACATCTTTACCTAAAATATCATTTTTCCAAACAGATTAATTTATTGTATTCGATTATCGCAAGGACTAAGAAATCGTAGTGGAAAAGGCCGTCGTCCTATAGAATCAGGTTGCATTGGTTAATGAAATAAATATAATTTATAAAAAGTTAGGTATACAGTGTCACCATTAAAGTCCGCACCATATGGAACTTTTTTTTATTAATGAGGTTAGTTAAAATTAAATTTTGGCAATCGTTTTTGCTTCAAATTAGACTAAAAATTATATAATCAAATGTCACCATCTGTCATTCGGTATCTGTCAAAAATTACATTTTAATCAAAAAATGCTGAAAAATGGCATTGTTTTACCGAATTTCAAAAAATTTTATTAGAAAAAGTTGTTTCTAGTACAATTCTTGGCCTAATTACAAAGTTTCAGTTTTCTAGCTCAAAGTTGATTTTTTTGCCATTTTTTCTAATTAACTTTTTTTTTTATTTAATGTAAGTTCGCTTAATGGATATTAAACTATTTGCTTATACCATACTCAATATTTTATTTAGTTTGTATGAGATTTTTTTTACTAGAATGCCATTTTTTTTCGAAATTTAAAATTAGAGGCAAACAAATTTGACACAGGTGGTGCAAAGTTATCCTAATTTAAAAATTTTAACAGATAGACGTCAGATATTCCATTTTTTTGATAGTACATACACCTAAGAAGTTTAAAAAACTTATAATAAAATTCCCAGATATCAGATTAGTTCAAAATTTAGACACATTTTCTTTTTATCCACAATAAAATATCAAGGCAATTTTGAATTTTATAAGTAGGCTATGGAAAAAAAAAACGAATTAGAGTGCCGAATAAATAAAAGAAATGTCATAAATTTGAATATTTTCGCAAGTTATAGTTTTCAGTGTTATCACCAATGTTGTCCATTCAAGAAAAAATAGAAATTGTCTTAATTTGTGGAGAGAATATGCCTCACCGGCAAGTATCTGCCATTTTTAATGAGAGGCATCCAGAAAAAAATTTGCAGCATAGCACTGTTTCAAGAATAATGTCAAAATTTAGAGAAACTGGATCTGTTCAAAATAATTTTAAGAAACCTCACGCGGCAAGTAAATACGATGAAGCAGCACAACTTGATGTTTGTTTAACTGTTATTGACCACGGTCAAACTAGTGTAACCAAGATAAGTGATTCAACAGGGTGCAAGAGGGAAAGCGTTAGAAAAATTCTTCAGAAAAATCGATTTCGGGCGTATAAACCCAAGTTTATAAACACATTAAAAGAACGCGATTTTGATATCCGACTTGATTTTTCGTTTTGGTATCAGGGACAATATGAGGAGAATATTCTTTTTCCATACAAGATATTATGGACAGATGAAGCCACTTTCTCTTCGAATGGTACCGTGAGCTCACAAAATTGCCGATGGTGGTCCCAAGAAAATCCTAACTTCACAATTGAATGTCGCGACCAGTATCATTTTAAAACCAATGTTTGGTGTGGAATTTTGAAAGATGAGCTTATTGGACCATACTTCTTTAGAGTAAACTTAACTGGTGAAAGAGTGAAAGGTACCTGAATTTTCTTAATAACGAGATTACCGAAGTTTTGGATAACATGCCCTTACACCATAGACATAACTTATGGTATCAGCTTGATGGTGCACCCATACATCAAACTGTAGCAGTGAAAGAACGCATAAACCAATTATTTCAAAACAGAGTTATAGGGCGTGATAGAGAATGTCACTGGCCACCCAGGTCGCCTGACATAACCCCACTAGACTTTTTTCTGTGGGGTTATCTTAAGCAGAAAGTTTATATGAACCGACCGTTTAGAAATATCGAGCATTTGGAACAAACGATAAGACTGTGTTGTGCCGATATAAGACCAAGCTTTTTACAAAATGCTGTCAAAGACGTTTATAGACGGACGGGTGTTTGTATAGAGCGAGAAGGACGTCACACTGAAATGTGAAATTTATATTGCTTTTGTGTTACCTATTTAAAATGATTAAAGTTCCTTTTTGTTCCTTTTAATAATAATGATAGTTTTAAGTATAAAATAAAATGTTTATCAAATATTTAGATGTATTTGTCATTTGAAAAACGAAACATCTGACGTATATCTGTTAAAATTTTTAAATTAGGATAACTTTGCACCACCTGTGTCAAATTTCTTTGCCTCTAATTTTAAATTTCGAAAAAAAATGGCATTCTAGTAAAAAAAAGCTCATACAAACTAAATAAAATATTGAGTATGGTATAAGCAAATAGTTTAATATCCATTAAGCGAACTTACATTAAATAAAAAAAAAGTTAATTAGAAAAAATGGCAAAAAAATCAACTTTGAGCTAGAAAACTGAAACTTTGTATTTAGGCCAAGAATTGTACTAGAAACAACTTTTTCTAATAAAATTTTTTGAAATTCGTTAAAACAATGCCATTTTTCAGCATTTTTTGATTAAAATGTAATTTTTGACAGATACCGAATGACAGATGGTGACATTTGATTATATAATTTTTAGTCTAATTTGAAGCAAAAACGATTGCCGAAATTTAATTTTAACTAACCTCATTAATAAAAAAAAGTTCCATATGGTGCGGACTTTAAAGGTGACACTGTATGACTTTTATATGTCGGAATTTTTTGAAATGCATACGCCATTGGAATTCATTCTCCTGACGTTGCACAACCCGGAGCTCTCTGTATGCTAGTGATGAGTCACTGATAGAAATTTTGGACTTGGAGTATAGATATGTTTTATTTTTGTAATGTATTATAATGGTTTATAATATCAATAAATAAATGCATAACCTATTTATTTATTTAGATAATAAATTCGTCACTGACTTTCTCACTTTATACGCAGTTTATTTGTATTCCAGATAACTTTTATCTATAATCGTACCATGTTTCTTTAAATTGCGCCCTGAAATCGACATTTTCTTAATCCAGTGTCAACAGCAGCAACTAAAAACGCGTATTTTCAAGCCCCATCATTATGCTAATTATCCACAACTAAAAAATATCATAAACCTCATAATTTCCCTCATTTAGCACGGTGCGTGTATGGTCACCTTTATCTCCATTAAACTACGCTCTCTCGGTCACATGCTAAAAGGCACTAAACCGTTACTTTTTCTTTATCGAATCAGAAAATCTGCACGAAAAAATAGGTTAGACCCCTGGTGACTTACTATACTAAAAACCTCATTCATAATATTTGTTATTCTGATCTTGAGTCTAAAATTAGCTTGAGAAGAAAATCGATTTTCGAAATATAGCAGAATCAATATTGACCCTTGAGACCATAATGTGATATTGGACACATCGAGGTGAAGTAAAAAACGCTTTACTATCAAGGGGTAAAAAAATTAAAACGGGATGAGTTTTCTACTGACTATAATATTGGTTGCTAATACTGCTCTCCAAAAGGGACTTAAAATAGGGGGATAAATAATAACAGTAGTTCCTATCACCCTCTTTATTTTAATAAAATCCATTCGCGTTAAACTGTTTAAAGAACACTCCACACAATTCACCTTCGATTGTCCAGACCAGCCTATGAAGGCATACCCATCTATGATTGTTCATTGAATTTTTTTAAAGATTTAATATCCTCAGCTCGGTTCAGTTTGGCTTTCAAGCAACAAAAAGTACCAGTGATGCAATTTTTGCCTTCCTGTGACAAATATATTTATGTATTAATGACGGCGAGGTTGCAGCAGCAGTATTTTGCGAATTTTCCAAAGCCTTCGACTGTGTCGATCGGGAGGTGCTGCTGCGAAAGCTTTAACATTATGGGATTCGTAGAGTGGCCCACAAATGGTTTTCTACTTATCTTTCAGGGAGATTGCAGACAGTGAGGGTGGATGGTTAATTTTCTGAGACCTTGAGTGTTAGTTGTGGCGTTCCTCAGGGGTCTGTACTTGGTCCCATTTTATTTATTTTATATTTGAATGCTATAACACATTTAAACATACAGGGAAGCTTTACGCTGTTTGCCGACGACTCTACCCTTTTGTGGCGTTCAAGTAATGTCGAACTTCTGGAAAGGACCATGAGTGATGATCTGTGCAGGGTTAAGGAACGGTGTGACTGAAATTCTCTCTGCCTCAATATTAATAAAACAAAACCAAAATACTGACTTTTGGTATTAACAACATCAGCCTTCATTAAAATTGAAAACAAAACGGTAGTTAACTTCTTGGGTATCTCTATCGATAATAGGTTGAGGTTTGAGGAGCACATTATTGGGCTGAGTAGCAAGTTATTATCTGGAAGTTTTGCAATTAGGGTGGTGTCCGCTGAACTGGAAACTTCCACGGCAAGAACGGTATATTTTTCTTTATAATAAAATATACGCCTTCCTATACCTAGGCTCACTTTGATAGAACGGTCAATAATCTATGAAAGTCTCAAGATCTACAACCACTTGAGTATCGAATGTAGACAATTGCAATATCTCTAGTTCCGCAGGAAGGTGAAGAGTGTTTTACTCCGGAAGGCATATTACAGCTTGGGCGAATTTTACAATGAAGTCTTTTAAAAATGTTTTTAATCAAATACCTATCTAAATTACATATTTTTTTTCAACAATATATTGATACTGACGACATCAAATGCCTTTCTTAGGTCCACAAACACTGCTATATATGACGGAATCATACTGATACTGGTCAATACTTATGTATTTCTAAATAAACAATAACATTATTCTTTTTATAATTCTTTCTATGATTTTTGAGAATATGTTTTCTGATTTAAAAATTGAGCTTATTTTCCTTATTTTTAGCTCTTCCGAAAATAAACCGTTTTTTAATGTTTTGTTAATAGGTTTATTAGAATATTAAGAAGATTGCCTTTAAGATTTATCGCGCCCCTAACCAATATGCCATCATGTCCCGGTGTTTGTTTTTAGTTTAGATATGATTTAGTTAATCTCTCCCGGACTAGTCATTTCTACATACATTGTATTATTACAGCTTATGTCTTTAAATGTAGGATTATGCCCTAGTCTTTGAATATCTTTATTTAGAATCAAGGGTTTGCTTTTTCCATCTGCCAGAACCATCCTCAGACGCGTTTCGTCAGAGGGCGCAGGTATGCTTAAGAATTGGTGTTCTTTACCAGCACCACGAGATGGAGCCATCTGGCTTCATTCTCCGTCTCATCTTTATTTAGGTTCTCTACAATGTTTTTTCCTATTTCTGCAAAAAAAAACTGTTTGCAAAGCTCCATAGTTTTTTTTCTGAAGTATTTGTTTTTTAGAGTTTTTACTTTGTTGTTAATAGAATTTTTTATAGTGAAGGCTTTTTACAATTGTTTATTGGTAGCATGTTTCAATTTATTTTTAAATTTAGGTTTTATGAAAAGACAATACAGAATTATATGAAAATAAAATAAACTAAGCGCAACAGCTCCCTTAAGTCGTCTTTAAAACTCTAACGCGTGTACACCTTAATATTAAAAATCGCATTTACAATGCTACGCTAATGACGAACAATCAGCATACGCCTGACGCTTCTCAGATACAAAGCACACCAAATATTTCTTGGTTATGTGGAACCTGAGTCAATTAATATATTTTTCTCGTCCGCACTGCCTTAAGCTCGTCGCGTTGATCTGTTGTCAGATTTGGATAATTAGATTAAATTATAATTTTTTAAGATATTCCACAACAGAAATCATAATTATTTCTTTACTGAAAAAAATGATGTGATAAAAATTGAAATAATTTCGTAATAGTCTGTGCGTTTTAAGAAGTCCGATATCGGATTAAATCACCAAGGGATGTTATCGCTTTTAAAACAGTAAGTCGGTTAAGTTACAATATCTTCGCACCTTCGCTATACTTGATCACACCGAACATCCCACTGGTTTACTGTATTCTATTTCTGGGCAAAATCAGCGGTTTCAAAACAAAATTATCTTAGAATTACGCGTTGAGCGTAAATAATAATTAAATAGATAATTAAATTATTTTGCTATTATTATAGTTAAATCTATATAATAATCGCTATTTTCCAAGAACCAATTAAAATTTGCTCAAGTGCGGGATGGTTAAATATGTTAAAGATTTTGTCAGGTATATACTTTTCCGATAATGACATTATGAATGAAAGAATGATGATGATGATGACGATGATGTTGATTCTGATGAGTCTGAAAGCATGGGTGAAATTTCAAATTCAGAGGAAGACTACTTTTAGTAGTACCTATCTACAAGTAGGTACGTTCTGTCGCAAGACTACAAAATCGGTTCTTTTTAGAACCAAAACTTTATAAAAAAGAATTCGTAAAACTAATTTGTCTCAATACTACAAAAGCTAAAAAATTATTATTTTTCTTTACCTAAACTAATTTTTTATTTACTTTAAATTATTTTATTTAGAAAATGTAATTCATCAACATCCAAAATTACCTTCAATATAATTTATTGTTTGAGAGCCACCGACATAATGCTCAAGAGGTTTTATGGCTTAGCGGACTTCTTAAAACGCACAGACTTTACCTATATTTACAACCATACATGTAATATTGACATTACTAACCTTATTAAAGGCTTGAAACTTGAAAGTGTCACATTACCTACGTCTACTTCCCTCTTCGATTTCCCTCACTTATTTCCCTCATTGTTTAAATTGTTTAAAGGTATGCTACATTACTATGGCACTGCAACCAGAACATATTGGAATGACACAACCAGCATATTATTTTTGTATGGCGTCAAAACAATAAATGACATATTTTGACATTTTTACTACATTTGAAAAAATCAAATATCTAATTTTAAATTAACGGTGTGGTTGTAAATAAAATAGTATACAAACCTCGGAGGGAAGTTTTCATTACTGTCTCGAGATTAAAGTTAACCTCGACGCTTCGCGTCTCGGATAACTAATTAATCTCTCGACAGTAATGAAACACTTCCCTCTTCGGTATGTAATGTACTAATATTTTATAACTCTTACATAGATTTTGGAATTTGAACACATTAAATCGATGCATAAATTTATGAATAAAACTCAAAGATGTAATGTAAATATAATAATGTCTAACAACCTTCTTGGGCATGAAAGTAGAGCACGACAGAATAATGTTTATCAAATGGCTAGTAAGGCTAATATAGGAATAAATGACCCAATTTGTACAAGAAGCGTTCAAGACATACAACCTGTATTCTCCAGACCAGAGCTTTTAAGCACTGTTTGGAGAACTATTAGCTACATTAATAATTGTAAAAATCTAAAGTATTTAATGACGATTGTTTAAAAAAAAACATATGTCAAACTATTTTACTGTAAATAAGTTCACATGTTCGCCCGTTAAGCCATCATTGGAACTAACCTAAATATTAAAACAATACAACAATTATTATTTTAATATTTTAACTGTTGTGTTGTTCAGATGATGCCCTAACGACTACACAACGTAACCATATTGTTCAACAAACAATTTTTAACACTATGAGACTTTAAAACCTATAAAAGTAATTTAAGTATTAATTAAATAATTAATTGCAGAATAATAAAGTTGAATCAAATGCCATACGAATACAATAACTGAAGAAAACTGCTATGTGTAATAATAGGTAAATATATATAATAAATTCAAGTAAACAGCCTTCCTATTCGTCACCACATTATGACAGGGGGAAGGAATACACCGCAAAAAAAGTCTAAACTAAATGCTGTCATTGGTTGCTAAGGATATGTTTATTCGGGGTTGGGAGGGGCTTCCTTTCCTTTGTCTCGCCTGCGATGTTTTGACATCGCGAAGCCACCAACCGGAAATATCGATGCTGGGGTGGCAATTTAGGATGGTTGACAATTCGTCACAGTGGCGGAGATAATGATATTACGCATGGGCTGATTTAAAAGTATTGTAACTATCACTATAATGTATTTTTTTAGGCAATAAAGTATTTTTCTATTTTATTATATCCATCCGTCCATGTGACACTTTTTGATACAGTTAAATAATGTAGGTATATTAAAAGTCACACGTCACATCACTTAGTTTGTTTCGCCATTAAGCGATTTTTCTTGTTTTAAATGTTATCAGCCTAACACTCACCTTATAAGCCTTGTAAGAAGACACCACATAAGAGGCACCATCTTCAAGCTCATCCAGACGATACTTCCGGTCGCCGTCCATGGAAAATATGTATCTAAAAATGTTTAAAAGTTATGCGTCATGTGACTTTTATACTAAATGTGCTTTTTCTACAACTGTTTTATTACTTTATACATAATAATTTGGCAATAACAGGTTTGATTATATGGTGTTCAGAAATTTCATGTCATACCATTTCTATACTAACTCAAAACCAATGATCTACTATTCCCATAGATAGCACAACTCATTGCTATGAAAATGTGTTAACAAAATCGTTTGTAGGGGAGGTGAAGTGAGGAGTTAGGTGGGGCCGGAAGTGGGGATTAGGCTGCATTCACCTTAGAATGTGACAATGCTAAATCTCACCTATAACTGAAGTTTCTGTTTACTCACCTATTAAAAGTAATTACAATACGATATTGTCGCATGCTACTTGTTTTAGTTAGTTTCCAATTAAAAATATCACAAAACACACTGCAAATTTTTTTCAAGGATTTACACCAATGTTATAAATTTCCCACATCATGTTATTCATGTTAATATTTTTAAGAGCATAAGTTTGGCAAATCAAGTGGAGGGGCAAAACTTGCATGTTGATTTACTTTAGACTGGAATACGTTGGTGTCGATACCTTTATTTTGTATTGTTGTATCTATAGTTAGTAGATCATTGCTCAAATATTGTTGTCAGGGACGTAACAGTCGAATGAATGGAAATACTGTATTGTTCATTCGTGGTTTGCATTAGTTTCCATGCTTCGGGAGTTCTACGTTACTGACAATAATATTGGGTTTTGAGTACAGTTGTTAATTTTATAGCATTGATTTTAATTGTTCCTATTCAACCACATTCAGAGTTTAAAATTTTCCATGGCATAAAAGATGGTTTTGTCATTAGAATTTTGTGTGTTGATTGATAGTAAACTCGCCAAGTAATGTGTTCATTGCTACACTAGTGCAATAATGTGGGTATGACTACTTACTTGAACCTAGATAAGAAATTTAAATATTAATAAATTGTTGTAGAAAAAGTGTGCCTGTTGTCTAACATAAGTAGAGCCAGTATGGGGATATTGGGGATCTTGTTTATGGTAAGAGATACAACTTAAATGGCAAAAAAGTTGCACAATTTAAGGACTAATAATATGATACTCAAAAAGTTCTGGCAAGTTTTTTAAGTTTTCAGTTATTTAAAAAACCTTAATTTTTGGATTTGTTTTAATTTAAATTTTTTCCGGAGTTAATATTAAAGTTAGAGCAAAGCTAACAAAACTTCCTCACAGCAACTTTTAATGTGCTTAAAGATAACATCACAATTTTTTTTAATCCGTCGTTTAGATTTGAAGCAATCATTATCAACTCATCATCCACTTTTTATAATTTTATAATGTCAACTTTTGAGAGCCTTATTGAATATAATTTTTTTTTAGCTTCTTTAAACCATCGTTATGAAATTTTCAAAATAAAGACGTGGATCTAGGTCGTGTTTTATGCTGTTGCAGGTTTTTACATCTAAAGAATAAAAATACTGATTGTAGTAAAGAGGTAATGACATTTTACTTGTTATATATTAATTATGGATTATTAATTATATTATTATTTCTCAATTGCTATTAAAATGTGAATCTGGATTTTATAAAAATAAAATTTCAAAGCAGATATACAGTACATTGTATATTATATATATGCACGCGCAGTACCTACATACCTACATACTGATACATTATTTTATTTAATTTTAATTCTGATAAAGTTAAACAAAAATATTTTAAATTATTTTTCCACTACTAACCTATAACATCGCCATTATTGACCGATTATTAACGTTAGAAATCGTTTTTCTCTGCCCTATAAGTTATTATTGACCATGGTCAATAATAAGGCATTGAAATCCATTATTGACCGATCTTCAAGAATCTATTTGAACTCAGGTAACTTGATTTTATGATTCTACAACATGAATTCATAAACATAAATAACCTGAAAGGTGATTTATTGTAGTTAGGCAACCAGATAAATATTAAATTATTAGAGATGCTTGATATTGTAAAATATCGATACAATCAACATTTTTTCTGCTTCCATCCTTAATTCTGGAGGTGTACACATAATAATATCACCTCATTTTTTAAAAAAACGAAAAACTCGTGAAATCTGATGACATAAAGGAACAAAAATTGACATTAACAAAGCCACCTGACAAAACAACAAAATATTTTGCCAATTCCAAAGCGCAGGTAACTTGATTAAAAAATATTCTTATACCTACATATAATTTTTTATAATTATTAATACTATAAAGATAAATGTCTTATAAAAGTTTGTAGTAGTGGAATAGTAGATTCTGTACTCGTGGTTCCTCACGCTCGTTACGCTCGCGTTCGGAATCTTCCACTCGGATCGAATTTTCATTCCAACCGAGTAGCAGACTATATTTTCTCCACAACCAAAAAGTACGAATAAAAACAAATAAAATCTGTACAAAGCAATTAAGTTATTTATTCGCAATATTCGTAATTTCAGGTGGAGTATTATCCAGTTCCATATCTGATTCATTCGATTTTTCACTCATTTTTTGACTTGCACTAAAATTTGTCTGAAAATAATTATTACAACGCGGCCATTTTTATCTGACACTGACAGTTTCGAAATTCATGGCAACCTGTGTCGTTTAGATCAATTACAGAATATTCATTCCGTATCTTGTTTTGGAATGAAAATACACGCAAAACGCATAAGAAGCAAGTGTTTCAGAATAAATATTCCAACTCAAGAGCGAGAATTTTTACATTCTATTATCAAAAATGATTTTGGAATTATTGCATTCAATAATGGTCGTGGACAAAAATATTATATTAACCACGGTTTAGACAGCTTATAGCCCTCGCGTCTTTAATCCCTCGTCGCTCCGCTCCTCGTGATTTAAACTTGCCGCTTGGGCAATAATGATGGCTGTCTAAACCTTGGTTAATATTATACTATTATATATAAGTATGTAGATACTTATTAATAAACAAACACTGTAAAATACACACCAGTTGGTAATCGACCAACATTTGATTCCCCGAGGGTGGTCGCTATTGAGAGATTTCAGTGTATTTTTAAATATTGGTATTGTAAAACCATACGTGACACGGTAGTACTGATTGCATTAAACTGTTACTTTACAAATATATAAGAAATACAGGTTCGTACTTTGAAAATAATAAGACACATAATGAAACGATAAAATGTGGTACATCATTGAATTTAGGATAACAAAAAAAGAGGTTGATGATGATTGCTTGGAAACGAAACGGCGAATAAAAAAAATAGCAATGTAATCTCTAAGTACATTAAAGTTGCTTTGAGTTGTCAGTTCAGCTATAACTTTAATATGAAAAAAATTTAAATTAAGAATCCAAAATTGATTTTTTTTTTAAATAACTCAAAACCTTATCAAATCTTACCAAAAATGTTTGTACTTTCATACTATTAGTCCTTTAATTGTGCAACTTTTCTCCCATTTAACCTTTCGTATCTTCGACATCCTGTATTTTATATTGTTTATACATACCTGGCTCCCCTTGGAAGATCCATACGCAATGATAACTTGTCCAGAAGCGATTCCAAACTAACAATGTCTCGTCCGGGCTTGAACCGGAATTCGACACCCGGGAAAAAAGGGTCGCCATTTTTGTAGAATAGTACTCTACGTGCTTTCCAGTAACCCAGATTCGAATATCTGCAAAAGTAAATGAATGGTTGTGTGAAGGTTAGATACAATGATGTAGGTATCATGCAGACGTGATTTAGATATCCATTATCATTATTGGTTTCATCCCAGAGTTTCAACTAGTAACATCTCCAATCGTCGTCAGATAAATAGGTACTGAACAAGTTATGGAACTACTACCACCGAACAAATATGCCTTATTTGTTCGGTGCTACTACCTAGGGGCAGCAGACCAAGGACCAAGCCTATACCCATGGTCACTACTTGCAATGGTGAGAAGCAAAAGTATTACTCAAAGAAAAGCACTGAAGTCTAGATCTAGAACCCCATTGACACAGAAGGAAATTCAAAGAAGCAGAGATCCCTGAATTCTGACTATTATAGCAAGCCCTGTTTAGAAACATTTGGAAACCCTCATTAAGCGGATATATTAATTGTAGCTTAGGTTAGTTCAGGTAACTTCTCTTTGTGCCATCATTTGAAATGCTGTGGTAAAACAAATAATGATAATGGATGTCTAACACTCGTTAATTATTTAAGTGCAACAGTACAATAAAATGTGACGTCGTAAAAATCAATTTAACGGTTCAAATCCCCCATGCAAGTAAACCCAATTAATATGCAATAATCCACCTGACGATCAGAGACCTCATCATGTCAAAAGCCAAGAGCCTAAATTTGTTCTGAAGCCAACACATTACCTTATTGAACTTGACATCGTTAATAATTGTTGATGCATTTATATCATGATCAAGATACTAACCTACTAGAAGCCATTTCGGCTCTACTCTTCGGGCGCGGTGCGGGAGGTTGCATGGAAGATGCATCGCTAGCATTATCGGCCATCGGTGGACTCGGAGGCCGGGAGGTACCCCCTCGGCTCCAGTAACCTCCGCCGTTGGCCACTGGAGGATCCTCTTCTTCCTCGTCACTTATCTCGTCTGAAATTTAAAGAAAATTGCGGGTAAAGACTTTGTTCTTTCATTTTAATGTAAAATTACTAAATTCTATATACAGGGTGTCCCTAAAATGTCTGCACAACTTTCTAAGGCTTAAATATGACGATCTACTCCAAAAGTTGATAGTTTTTAAAATGCAGGGAATCAAAGTTATTATTTTATTTAACTGTTCTTGGTTACAACTTTTTCCCACAAAAGGTTGCGTTTCCTAGACACAGAGACATATTCCGAAGGGTGTCATCAATAATATTAGTGACTATTTCCCTCATATACTGTAACTACAATGCGCTTTTCACTTGATTTTCGGTGAAAATCAGCCCTCGGTCGCGATTGAGCTGAAAATTGCATTCTTCTGGTTTTTCATTGTTGGTTACCTACGAGAATAACCGTCACTGTCACAACAAGTTGAAATTTCTGCTTTGACAATTTTGCGTCAATTTATCAAAATGATGAGTTTTTCATTCAGGAAATAGTCTAAAAAATATATTTCGTGCATGTAAAATGGCTTGATAATCATGCACTCAGATTTGTTGCCCTAAAGAAACAGCTTTCATGCATTTTTATTGTTATTTACCTTAAAAAGTGCCCTCCCTTCGGTCGGGCACTTTTTGGTAAATAACAATAAAAATGCATTCAAGCTGTTTCCAGGGCAACAAACCTTCATGCATGATTTTCAGCAATTTTACATGCACTTAACATATTACTATTGATAAGTCCTACGCCTGGATAAAGTACAAAGAAGGCCATGACAAGTTTCAGTACGCCATAAAGCATTTAAATTTAATTACTTTAGAAATGGTTCCTCCCAAACAAACCTACCAAGTATATGCTCCTTGAATAAAGGATGCGATGGAATAAGAATTTATTATTAGAAATTTAATATACCCAGGTAAAAAAAAGCTTTAGATGTATGCGAAGTGCTGCTGGTGGCATCTTGACTGTTATCAGATCTAAATTTCGCATCCCAAAGAAACTCCTACTAACAAATGTCATACCGATGGTACTATTATAAAGCTTAATATCTCGAAAAAAGTTTTTAAAACAATAATAACTTATAACAGAAACTCGCCAAAGAAATAATTCTTGTCATTGTCATTGTCTGTGTAATTTATAAAGAACAAAACTAACTTTTTCTTTCAAATTTAGAATTTTGTTTTAAGTTTTAAACTTAGTTTGGTTTAAAGTTATTAGTTGGTGTAGGTTATAGAGATAATATAATATATACCAAGGGACTAAAGTGACTCATTTAATCCCTTCGTTGTACTTTCGGGAACATCTAATAATGTCACAATGTAAGTACCAGTTAAATATTTTATTCGTCCACTTTGAAAGACAAAAGTCACCTAGTTACAGTAAAAATAAACAAGTTTTCAGTCTCATCTTGCGATCACAGTCGAAATGGAACCATCCATCTGAATATAAATAGGTGAATAAAATTTAAACCTTTTTTTAAATTATATGTTGCTAGGGTCTGGGTCTGGGTCCGCCTTATGTTGTGAATCAGTTCTGGCGCAGCTAACTAATTTATCATTATTCAAGGTTATAAGAAAATGAGTTTTATACGTTTGTTAACTAAACAATTCAAGGAATACGTTTTCTACAAAATTAAATCGAGAAAGGACAGATCGTACAATATCAACTGAATTAAAGTAAAATACAATAGAATAAATAGTACAGGTACTTCCCGTCATTTTGTCAGAACTCCTGTTATATAAGAATAATTTTTACAAAGGTAATGAAAGATGTATTACCAAAAATAGGAACGATTTTTCTTTAAAACACCGGATTTTTGATATTTTACGCAATTAAGGTCGACCATGGACAACTGCCAAATGCAGAGTACTCTCAGATAAAAGACTCCATCCTGTCCGATTAACTGTTATTATCAAGTAAAATAATTATTAAATTCATTAATGATAAATGGCCTATCATATACATCTTAATTATGTGATGTACTTAATTTGTTTCCGCTTTATGTCTTGACTTAATTAACACAGTTTAAGATAATTATATGCTAAGAGGTAGCATGGGAACGCCCTTTGGGAATTCCACACTAAAGTTTTATGGTATTGATACTAATTAAAAAGGTTTAGTAGTGGTGAATTATTTAAATCTGTCTGGTCATTTAGGATATTACCTGTATTTTTAAGTAGGTTAATTTCCAAGCTTTCCAAATAGTTGAGTTTTTTACCCTTATTTATGCTCTCTTATTAAATTACATAAAACAGGTTACCCAATTATATAAATAAATTATCAAACTTTCTAATAGATAAAATCAAATATTACTGTAAATTTCAACCAAAACACAGCATAAAAAATTCTACAGAATTACAAATGAAGAAATACAAATTCATTAATGATAAATAATGGCCTATCATATACATCTTAATTATGTGCTGTTCCTAATTTGTTTCCGCTTTATGTCTTGACTTAGCTCATTCAAGGTCATACAAAGATTTGTTTGATAAACTTATTAACAACATTATTTTAAGAATATGGCTTTCGTAAAGAACAATCAAGAAACGGCATATCATACAATGTTCAGTTATGTTCTGAGCATTCAGTTATGGTAATGGCAGGCGATAAATATTAGTTTTGCACCGAATTATTTCTCAGCCATTCTGTCAGAACTTGATACAATTTCTTTAAAAAAAATAAAACATATATTGCAAAAGTTGTAAGGATTTTTTTTTTAAACATTGGAGCGCAATGAATATCGACCATAGACAACTGCTAAGTATAAGTACCATACATGGTACTTTACTCGGGCCAAATAATATTATAAATACAAAAGTTTTGCTAGTTTTATCGAAAGAAAATGTCAACACTTACCTCGTTTATTATGCAGCGCGCCATTTCCCACTGCTGGCACCAAACTGAGCGCGTTCGTGTTTTTGTCGTTGCCCACGTTGGCGGCGCCAGAGTCTTCTTGGTCGCCGTTGGCGGCGCCTTCTGCTTGCTGACCATTTTCTTCCTCTTGGGCAGCGTCTTCGTATTGCTGCATCCGACTGCCGGCACGAGAGGGAGCCACAGACTACAAAATAAAAAAAAAAAATTGATTGAGTAACAACTTAGACGTAGGTCCAGGTAATGGGGTCATTTATCATTTTTTTATTACATTTTCATAAAGATTTTGTATGAAGATAGATGCACATCTACATCGCCCTTTCTCCGTTGCTGGGTAACGGAGGAGACATCGACAGCAGAGAAAAAAATAATTTTTAATAATTTCTTCTTCTTTTTTCTATAATAGTGTTAGAGAAAGTATAGTATACGGCGTGTCCAGAAAAGTTCTAGACATATGGGAATTCTCTTTATTGTTGATTTTACGAAAAAAAGTTATAAAAAGTTCTGCTTGATGCGCAAATAATATTGACATATCGAAACTTAAGATATCATGTATAGGGTGGCAAAAAAATATAGAAACACAGAAAACTTTACTAAGGACTACAAAACGTGGTCAGATACAATTTTTCGTTGAAATATTTTAATTTATTAGCTACTATCAAAAAGACTTTGGAAAATTTTTTTTTTGTTTCTTTAACAGTTACCTGCAAGAATTTTGCAACAACTATGTGCAATACTATAGTAACGAATATTGATATGTTAGTCAAAAATCATTTACTATTTTCTGACTTATTAACAAGAGTTTTTCGTTAGTTTCGTCATGGTTGTAAAGTTAATGCTGCAGGAGAAAATAAAAATTGTACTTATCGTCGGAGATCACTATAAGCCTATTAGGGAAGCCCCACTTATATTTAACACTAGACACCCTGACAAAATGGTATGTAGCGCCACTATAGCAAACGTAATGAATAAATTTAAAGCTACTGGTTCCGTCGAAAATGTATTTAAGAAACAACACAACAAACGGTCCACAACAGAAGAAAAGCAACTCAATGTAATGCAAGCGGTTATCGAAGACCCGATAATTTCTTCAAAAAAATTGTCAAAGACTATTTCAGTTGACGTCAAAAAGTCTACTGCTAGTAATATTTTAAAAATAAATAAATTTCATTCATATAAACCGAAATACATTCACACGCTTCTTCCTAGAAATTTTGAATCCCGTTTCCTATTTTGCGCGTGGTTCCAAGGCGGGTGTGAAGTTGATCCTTTATGAAGCCATGTTTACTTCCAACGGCGTGGTATGCTCCCAAAATTGTCGGTGGTGGAGTGACAACAATCCTAATTTTATAATCGAATGCCGTAGTTAATATTCATTTAAAACCAATGTTTAATGTGACATTTTTAATGATCGGATCGTTGGACCATACTTTTTCCGACAAAATATAAATGCTGCCATTTACCTGGACTTCTTAAGGAACCAGTTGTCTCAATTTCTTG
Source organism: Polydrusus tereticollis (assembly GCA_963920685.1). NCBI lineage: Eukaryota > Metazoa > Arthropoda > Insecta > Coleoptera > Curculionidae > Polydrusus > Polydrusus tereticollis. The sequence continues at coordinate 145,510,449 of OY987328.1, forward strand.
ACGAACTGTCGCTAAATATAAGACGTACAATTTGGTATCAACATGATGGAGCCCCATGCCATAGTACTAACACAGTAACTGGGTATTTGAATAAAGTATTTCCTCACCGTTAGATAGGCAGACGTTCAAATATTCCTTGGCCAGCCAGGTCGCCTGACATCACACCCCTGGATTTTTTTTAAGGGGCCGATTTAAAGAAATGGTGTATGGGCATAGACATTTTCAGGACATTGACCATCTTGAAGCAGTAATAACAAACTGTGTCCAAGAAATCACTCCCAATATGATACGGGCGACAGTAAGAGAAATTACAAGGCGTACTATAGTGTGCATGGAAAAAGAAGGGGGGCATGTGGAGACATAATTTTTCACTTTAAACTATCTGTTTTTACATCACTTTTATCATGTAATTGCTAAAATATTGTTTATTATTCACATTCACAATTTATTTTTGCTCTAAGGAAAATGTTTTAAACATTCCTGATAGGTACATAGGTTGATTTTAGAACATGAAATAATCTCGCATTATTTTTTTACGTAATTGGTTTCCAACAATAGGTAATGAATGCTCAACGTGTTTTTAATGGTTTTTATTTATTATTTTTATTTGTTTTAGAATATACTATTTAAAGTAACAGTAAGCGCCTCTCCCTTGTACATGCACAGAAAGACCGTCGCACAAGTTCAAAGCGGACGAACGGTGGGAGGTAATGACGTCACTGCCTTGCGAGCGTTTTATTTCATTTTGATCTCGTATATTTCGAAAACTTTTTATCGGATTGACTTCAAATTTTTAGGGCTGACCATATCTTGTAAATGCTTCATAAAAATTAGATAAAGAGTATAATTAGGATAAATCCTATAAGAAAACATTATCGTGTGAGAACTCTAATTAGAACCTCAATTGACACCAGTCGGCGAACCTGGTATTATTGAATTGGTTTCCAACAATAGGTAATGAATGCTCAACGTGTTTTTAATGGTTTTTATTTATTATTTTTATTTGTTTTAGAATATACTATTTAAAGTAACAGTAAGCGCCTCTCCCTTGTACATGCACAGAAAGACCGTCGCACAAGTTCAAAGCGGACGAACGGTGGGAGGTAATGACGTCACTGCCTTGCGAGCGTTTTATTTCATTTTGATCTCGTATATTTCGAAAACTTTTTATCGGATTGACTTCAAATTTTTAGGGCTGACCATATCTTGTAAATGCTTCATAAAAATTAGATAAAGAGTATAATTAGGATAAATCCTATAAGAAAACATTATCGTGTGAGAACTCTAATTAGAACCTCAATTGACACCAGTCGGCGAACCTGGTATTATTTCCGTTCCACTCGCCCATAATATTTGCAAATTTATTCAAAGCTTTAATAATTACTTAACTGGTATCTTACATACTAATATTCGTTTCGTGGCAGTGCAAATAGTTTAATCGTCTAAGAAGAGGCGACGCGACGGTAAAAAATACTTAAATAGCAAAATTATATTGCAGTGTTTCTCGCAACATTGTTGTTTATGATTCACACATTGTTATTAGGTACTTATATCAGATTTCATTAAGTACAGAGGTAGTTGTTTTACCATACAGTTTATAGTTACTATATACAGGATGCATCTAAAACGCCCCATACGCCCCAATAGCAGAATTTGCACGAAATTGTTAGTAAGGGTTTTCTTGGGATGCGAAATACAGATCTGATGTCTGATATCTAATCTAAATAACTTGTTTATGCCTCGGTGTACTACATTTCTTATAATACATTCTCATTCCAATGCATTTTTTGTTCAAAATGTAGGTATACTCTTTGTTATTGATTTTAGGATAAAAAGTTAATCTTTATAAAAATTCTGCTTGTCATGAAAGACAGTTTAAATTACAAGAATCTTAGAAATTAGGAATTATAAATTAGGAAAGCATAAAAATATCAATTATTTATATTTCACTTAATCAAAATATTTATAAAACAAAGTTGTCTATAATCCCAAAATAAAGCCTACAAAATGTGAAACCTGAAATCTAATTTTTAAATTTTTAATAATAATCCAATCCAATCCATTTGGTAAACGTTAATATTATGTCTAAACCTTATTTACTTCTGTCAGTACTCTGACTTCGTAATGATAATTAATTTCGGCAAATAATGGGATATTTACTTGATAACTTTAACTAAAATTTTGATTTAAGATATTGAATTTCGGCTTTTATTTGGAGTACAAACGATTTTTTATAAATAATAAATTTTCCTCGTTTATAAAATATATAGATTTTTTCTTCTTATCAACTACATGCAAGGACACACCATAAATAATTGGTAATAATCAACCTTCATTGAATTTATAATTTTTATTAAGTATGCGCGAATAATATCCCTAAAAACAGTGCACTACATCCTGCTCTACACGTGTTTTAGTCATGTTGAACTAATGAAAATAACAAGTTTCCAATTTCAAATTAATAGCTATTTAAAAAGGTCTAAAACGTAAAGGTCAAATCGATGATATGGGTTAAATTTAGGTTTTTTAAGTAGCACGATTTTTATATTGTGTTGGTGTTTGTAGAGTGCAATTTTTTAAACTCAGGTCATGGAATTTCGAGTGCATTGCAACCCTTTCTTCTTAAATTAGGTCAGCTTAATTTTTTTTAAAGAAGTTTGTCCCCTTTCTTTCCGTCAGACCCAATCCTTGGACGCGCTTCGCCGAATCACGGCTCCTCGGCAAGGCTATGGAGTCTGACAAAAAGGGAAGGGACCTTACAGTGCGTTTCAACACAAAATGTATGGCTGGGTGGAATGCTTGTTTGCTACGAGATGTCGCCACGTGCAATATCTCGCACACGAATCGTTAACTTCTTTTACTTAAAAGTATTTAATTATTAATCACGCAACCTATATTCACTAAAGTCGACTTAAGTAAACAAATATTAACAATGTGTATTAAAAAATATCAAGAATAAGATTAGAATGCCATTAACAAAGCTTTCAAAGTGTTAAACAAATGAAATTTCTATGCAATTTATTTATATTTGAACATGGAATATTTCAAGAATGAGTCCAAATATCATCAACATGTAAGTATGCCTTGGTCTTACAAAAAAGTTTAAATTCGCAATTTTGAAGTATTTATTGATATTTAAATCTATTAGGTGGTGTCCCGTCCTGCTATAATATGAAAATATCTATTTTTTCGAATATGAACCATAGTAAATTATATACAGGGTGGTTCTTAATAACATGCTAATATTTAAAGATAGTCGATTTTGAGAAAAAAAAATTCATATGAACATATGTCCTAAAAGTCTTAACTGTTGAACTACAGGCATATGTTCATATGAAGTTTTTTTCTCAAAATGGACCCAAGAATAACCTTCTTAAATACTAGCATGTTAATACCGGGTTTCTTTATTTAAAAATAGCCAGGTTATTTAAAAGTTTTAACTTTTTGATGTCTTTTTGTTTTTGTGATAACGAATTCTGTATGTCCATAAAAGATACCGTAAAATTGCTAATATAAACTTCTTTGTAAGACCAAGTTTCAAAATGGCGGTGTCGAGCCATTTTACAAAAAACAAAATGGCGTCTATTAAACAACGTACCTATGCAAGTGACGAGAGAAAAGTGGTGATCAAATCTGTTGTTTTGAGCTGTTTTACAATTCTCTAAGAATTTTTTCTTCAGTTTTTAAAGAAATCGATTTTTTTATTTAAAAAAATCTAACCTTGACTCTAGTTTACAGAATTTGTTTAAATAATAATATACCTTACACCTTTCATTTTAATATTAAAGTATAAAGTATCCCTAATCATTTAAAGGAATTTTGAAAATCACAATGCGTTTTGGTTTAGTTTTAAGTTGGTAATTATTTAAAAACTAAATTTCTATGAAAACATGTCCAGAATTGAAGCAAAATGCATTATAGTCTCCAAGGTGCATTTAGATGATTAAGGATACCTTAGGTTTTCTTATTAGATTAAAAAAAGTATATTTATTTAATAAAACTCTGTTAACTCGAGTTGGAAATTACGATTTTTTTAATGGATTTCTTCAAAACGTGACGAACCTTTAAATGTCTGTGCTTAAATAATGATGAAATTACCCAATATAACAGATTTAATCACTACCTTTATCAAGACATCTGCATATATTGTTTTATAGACGCCATTTTGTTTTTCGTTAAATGGCTCCTACGCCGCCATTTTAAAATTAAATGTCAACTTGTTGTATGTCGTTGGAAAGGTAATTTTGAGAAGAATTTGAGTATGTCATAAAACAAACAGGTTGTCGTTTAAAGATGCGAGTTCGTTTTTTTTTTTAACTTTTGTATATAACATTTTCCTTCTATCTCTAATAGTAAAAGCTCCAGATAGAGGTCAAAATGAAATGAAAGACTTTGTACATAAGTAATTTAAATTATCAGTAATTATAGTTAATTTTAAATCGTCAAAATTGCTTTAAAAGCAACTTTTAGATCATAAAATTGGTTATTTTGGCACTATTAGGTGCAGACTTTAATGAACTCTTTTTCAAGAGATGTTTTTTTAGGAATTTCAACATTTTTTAGGTTCTCGAAATTAATTATTTTATCTTTTCATTATTAGAACAAATTTTACATTTTAATTAGACAATAAGTAAACATATAAAAAAAAAATCGGCACTTACCATTATTTTTAACAGAAAACTCACACTGCTAATTCACCGTAAAATAGTAAAACACTCTCAACACAGCCGCATAACTTTCCATAAATATCCGAGCAAAAATCCTATTACCATAAAGCAGCGGGTCACTAACCGCAGCACAGTTCAGAAATTGCAAAATATCAATTCTTAATTTTTCTGTGCAACTTTGAACAAATAAATACTATTTGCAGCCGGATCGCCTTGAGCTTGACCGATCAGAAATTCGTCAAAATTCTACTGCCGATTTCCGATGTGAATTCGTTATAAATGAGCATGAGTTTGAGTTAACGTTGGCCCCAACAGTGTATGTATTGCCAGATCCAGGATTTAAATAAGACTTGTTGCTCGAATACCTGGATTATTGACTCTGAACAGGGAGGTATTCGAGATTGGGCATTTACGATTGGCCCTTGGCGACGTGTCCTCGACCAATGAGGTTCAGGGATGTATGGCCTCTTTATGGCGCGCTTGGGATTCAAAGGCGTAGGGTAACGTGTAAGATTTAAATCCTTCCATATGTCTCTTAAAATATTTAAAAAAATAATTCTTTATTATCTGGCATATACAGGGTGTATATGGCATACTCTCAGGAGCGTATAGGGGAGATAAAAATAACCCTAATTTGTTATACAAAAAAAAATCCTAAAGTACCCCCCTTAACGGAGACACAGAGCCCCAAAGGGGTACCCAGCGACGTACCTTTTCGGCTCTAACTTTTGAACCGACATGTATAACTCAATTAATTTTAATATTTTATGTAGGCCATAAAGAAGGTCAGGAACGAACTTGCCATCAGACTCGATGGGCCAAAATTATGGTATCGTTTTACAGAGTTGAAAACTGATCTTCTAAATACCCTGGTAATTCCCGTTTAAAAAGGGCACTCTATATTTGTTTCGGTTAAATAAGCCGTTTTCGAAGGCTATTGAAATATTAAATCAGACTACTACAATAAAACACCAATCGTTTTCATTTCGTTTATAATGATTGACAACATTTTTCTAAATTGTCTGATTGATTAAGTACAAAAGACCTAAGTAATGGAATATTATTTCTATAGTGAATATGCTGACATGCATCTAATTTATGGACAAGCTCTCGGCAATAGTGTGGGGGCGAGAACAATTTATTCTGATACATTTTCAAATCGAGGTTTACCGTACGGAAGAACTTTTGAAAGGGTTAATCGTAGCTTAAGGGAAACAGGTAAAAACTTAAGTGAAATAAAAAAGAAAGCTAGAAGTAGCTAATCTATTGCTAATTCATTTTAGGAAGTGTTTTGCCGCATCGTGGTGGAGAACAGTTAGAAGAGGAAATTCTGGATGAGATTGCTGAAAATTCCTCTAATAGTGTAAGAAAACTGTCGGTCTAAGTCCATGCGACAAAGTGGGTTGTTCATGAGAGTCTTCAAGAAAAAATGCTACATTCTTATCACGTGCAAAAGTTACATGCCATGTCTCTCGCTGATTATCCTTCAAGAGTCAACTTCGCAAATTGGTTTTCGCATCGATTTAGGAAAAATCTTAACTTTTATTAATAAGATATTAGTCAACTCAATTTACCTGAACCAACGTAATAATTTAAACAACTTAGTTGATTCCATATTTCCTAATAGTATATATGACATTTCAATACACCTCAATTTTTAGATTTAACAAAATCTAAAAATTGGATCTGGAATACCAACCATATTCCTTAAATGTTCGTATTATTTCACAATAAATAACTTTAATCACATCTTTAGCCACCATCTGGTCGTTAATAAAATGAAATTTTGTATCAATGATATTTTCATGGCATTGAATTTACATCTTTTAACGCTTTTGCGACATCTACCTACATACAATACCGCTGAAAATTGAACTAATACAACTTTTCTTTCAAACACTATTTCCAATTATTCTATCATATCTTTGGCTGTTTTATCGTTTATAATACCACAAGAGAGAAAATTTTGCCGGCAAAACTTTCCGATTGTTATGAAAGTTTGTTGCTTGGCAATTTTGCGATTGACATTTTTGTTACAAAACCACGAGCCGTTAGGCGAGTGGTTTTGAAAAATGTCACGAGCGAAATTGCCAAAAAGCAACAAACTTGAATATAAAAGAGGAAAATTTTACCTAAAAAATTTTTTCTTGAGTGGTATTCGTCAAGACTATTTCACGAATAATATTAAAACTAGGTATATGGGTGAAATATAAATTAATTTTATTCCAAAAGAAGATATAAATAAATTTACGTGAGATTACAACCTTTCAAAAGTAACAGTGACAATCTACTGTCAGTCATTAATTACCAATCTTAACAGTAAATGTAACTAAGGTAACAAAATTTTGCCGATTAAAAACTATGTTGCTAGCTATTTTCTGAAATTCTGATTGGTCAGTGGGGTCGGCAAAATTATGACGGTAGTGGTTTTTCCGATTAAAAACAGGTAAATATCTAAAATTGCTACATTTTGATTGGTTCAAATTATGATGAGTAGAATAGTCATTAAAAAGCTTGAAATAATCTAGATGTTTATCAGTGAACCTAAAATTCTACAGCAATTTTTTTTATTAAATCCAATTTTGAGAGTAAAACTTTTCTTCCAAACACTATTTCCAATTATTCTATCATATTTTGAGCTGTTTGAGCAATATAAAGCTTTAAATAGTCTAGATGTTTATTAGTTAAACACTGTATGACTCTGAACCTGAACTACCTCGAACTGACCTAGAATTCTACAACTATTTTATTTCAGATACAATATTCAAAATACAACTTTTCTTTCAAAAACTTTTTCCAATGATCAATCATCATCAAATCTGTAGATGTTTTAGCGCTAATAAGCTGTGAATATTCTAGATGTTTTTCATTTAAACACTGTATAATAACTGGCCTTACTTTTGAATCGCGTTTCTTCTGGTTTTCATCTGATAATCCCGTCTTCTACATTTTTTTCAAAATCCTTATTTTTCTTTTAATGTAACATTTGCACCAGTGTAAGAAATTGTGACTTGACAACAATGGTAGATTTTCAGATGTGGAACTCATTTTCAATATTTTCTTTAACAATGTTCTCTCTTTTATATTAACGTCTGTTAATATATTTTAAAGACTGTATCTCCGAAAGTGTCGTGTTTTAGTTAATGTTTTCCAGCTCCAGGAGCTTGGAGTAGAAGAGGAACCGTTCACGTCCAAAGAGTGGTGCTGGTGCACTCATTTTAGAAATTAGGTCATTCATTTCATTTCCTTCTACTGTCTTATTCCCGTAGGTAACACTGTTGGTGGTTGCCAGTTCCTCTCTAAACACCATTTGCATTTTGCGTCATTTTGGACTTCGAGGGGCGGGGGTACACCATTCTCATATTAAGATATGCCTAGTTCTAGCAGAGATCTGGTGTAATTAGAACTAGGTCCTAGTAGCTTTTATCAGACTCCGATTTCCGCTGTTGTACAGTATTCACCATAATGTCTAACCCCCCCCCCCAAACTTTTTTAGTTTTCATGCAAGGTTTAGAAGAAGTAGAAAATATTCTAGATTTAGTAGAAGAAGATGCAACAACCAACTCACGAAGAATTGGTACTCAATTGGGCATTTCCCAGAAAAGAGTAATAAACACACTTTACGAGCAAGGCTTATATCCAAACCATATACAGAAAGTACAGCACCTAAAACCGGAAAATTATGGTAAACGTTTGGAATTTTATTAGTGAAAGAATAATAATCATCGTGTTGTATCGCGTATTACGGATAAAGCCACATTCACCCGTAACGGTATTAATAATACTCATAACTCTCATGTATAGTCAATCGAAAATCCCCACGCAACAGTCTAAAGTAATTTTCAACATAAGTTGTGTATAAAGTAAATGTGGACACTCGGGATGCACTAATTCGATTAATCGGAAATACTGCAGCCAATATTAAAGGTGGAAGACATGAAGCAAATAGGAGAGCAACAGTCGCACTTCGTAGACAAGTCAGAAAATGTTTAAAGGTCAATGGCGGTATTTTTGAACATTTTTTAAAAGAACGCTATGATTAAGAAAATTTTAATGTATGAAATTTTCTTTAGGATTACGCTTTAACTTGAAAACAAATGAAATCGGATAAGAACATATGGGATTTTCACATTGTTTTCGCGTGTATAATCTCTTGACTCATCCTGTATATTGTCACAAAGGGAATAATCAAAAAGAATATTTTCTCAAAATAATTCAAAACCTAAATCAATATTTCATAAATCCACATTTCAGTAAAGAAATTAATTTCCCATTATTTATTACTAAATTTATAAACACGCCAATCAAGCCGATTCAGCAAGTCAGCAGAAACGAAGGTGTTCGACCTATGCATTGACCGTAGTACATTGTTTACCTAAAATAGATTAAAAGATAGTAAAAAGAGTGCTGACTTGACGAACCGTTTGAAAGGTATAAAGACAAATTTGATCGATGGCAAAGGAGGCAGTTGTTGGGCGACAAAGTAACTGATCGATTCTATCCCGATTCTCCCCTTTGCGAGACGCCGTTCGAAAGCAGCCCAATGATGGTTATTTTCAAAGTTAATCTTTTATTGTAAGTATGAAATTATAGTTTGTCTCACCTATAAGGAAATGTAACCACGGGTAATATTTAACCATAACGTAATTGAAGTGTAAAATAATTGTAATGATTTATTTGAAACAGACTAACAGTAAATAAATTAATTCATTGTTGTTGTATAAAATTTAGTGTTTTTATTCCGATCTTAGGTTAACGTCCCCAGTCACACCCGCAGGGCGTGACAATATGCAGAATATCGCATTAAGTTATATTTCTTAAATAGGACACCATATTTTTGGATTCTACGTAAAATTCTTTGCGTATTTCATGTCACAAACCTTAACCTAACGGTTTTCAAAATATATATTCACATTTTACATTACTTTCATATGCACCTAGTACAGTTTAACTGCACTTTACCGGCATTTAATATGAAATGTCTGGCTCCTCAATGCACAATGCGCTGTATTTCTGAACGGCCAGACGCTCAGACATAGGTGTTTGTTACTGTGAACGTGTATTAAATCATCATATTTTTCACTTTGTCCAAGGGCGTCCCCAGGATTTGGTAAATTAAAAAATCATAATATAAGGATAATTACTTATTCCAAAAATTTATTTTTAAGCATGTCTATTCTGCCCTGGTAAGACAGGAAGTCGTATCCGCTAAATTAAAGTTTTGAGATATTAAGCAATTTGTAAATTATATGATGCCATACATGTTTTTTGACAATCCTTTTCGTTTTTAGTTCCAAATTGTGGACCATACTCCAATAAACTTAGACAATAATTGTTAAAAATTTTAAATAGTAAAATTTGATACAAATGTGGGTTTTGTTAGTTACGGCATTTTGTCTTAGTATTCAGATATTAAAATCTATAATCATGTTAAGGAAATTTGTCGATAAAGTACATATATTCAGTACATAAAAGCCAATAATTAATTATTTGTTATATTAAGTAGTATAAAATATCAACATTACAAAAAGTTAGTTATTGTCAATAGTTGGTCCATCTGTTACAGGTAGATCTTGCCAAAATGCTAATATGTTGAAGGGAACAATGTCTGGTAACTTTTGTAGTAATTTTATCTTTCTCTCTTTATCAACATTTTGCCCGAGAAGAGCCAATCTTGGCTCTTCTCGGATTTTGCAGCCAATCTGACCGTAGGTTTAGGGATATTATCTTAAAAATCTTTAGCCAGGAGAAAGTTTAGTTCAATAAATGGACCAATAAATTTAGTGTTATAAGAAAGGTTTTTAGAACCTCTAAGAAACTGAACTTGAGCAAAATTAGCTAGATAAGGTTTTGGTGTAATTTTATTCATTTTGAATCGGGAAGAAAAATCAACAAAATCATGAAAGTCATGGAGTTTCTTATGTTGTTATTTTGTTTATGTTATTTGTCTTTTTTTATCAATTTTCTTTACTGCACTGAAATTAAATTGGGGCTGTTGTTCATAATTTAGTTCCCAATATTCATTATTTATAGCATTTTCCTGTTTGTGTCAATTTCATCAAAACATTTTTTTGTACAGTTTTCTTTGCATGTTTCCTGCACGGTATGTCTTGCAGTTGTCTCCTCCCTTTTTTTGTTTTTTTCTTTCCTCTACGAATATGTTATGTATTTTTCTGTTTTGTATTTTTCCTTCTTTTGTAAATTTTTTTAGTTCATTTTTTTCACATGTTTCTATAGCGGCCTCTATAACATTCTTTATGACATCAGCAATGAATTCTGTAGGATTTTCACTTACTCTTGGTATTAAGCAAGCCAAGTGTTGTTATTTAACTTGCGTCAACAGTTCATGAGGCTTTTATGTTGCTCGATTGTAGGTTAATTTCACTGATTCTTTTATTTACTGAGTGAAGGAATTAAACGAGCTTTTCACTGTGGTAATTTGGCGTTTATTTCTCCAAATCACACAAAACTTCTTTAGTACAGGATTTAACAATAACATAGTATAACATAAATATTTACTACTGATTTTAAAACCACATAACTAGTCACTACATTTGTTTAGTACATTTGCTGGGTGCCTTTTTTTAGGCAATGCTATTTGTTTCAATCCGACGGAGAGAAACCACGTGCGTCTGTTGACATACAACCTTGCTTTATCTTAGCCAAAAGTGCAGTGGAGTAGAAAAAGGAAAACTATATTATCTGACAGCAAGGTTACGCCCCCGCTGTCACGACAAAAATCCTTGTGATAACTGACTACACTATTTGAGAAGTTGTTATTTCAGTCTCTAAATGTTTAGCTACTATAAACTTATAGTAACGTCCTTTCATTTGAGTTTATTTTGTGAGCTTACACTACGCCGCTGACTTTCTGTGACCCGTATTAGTCCTTCCGGAATGGCAAGCCGCAATGTATTTTAGATTGTTATCGGGCATGCGGCGATTCCAAATAATTATGATAAAGTTAACTGCTGAGAAATTGCATCCTTTGTCGTTTTTATTGCCCCTTTATTGCTAACCTCAACATCTGTGGTTTTTATTGTGCAACTTAAAAGAATTTTTACTACTTTGGTTTAGTTTCAGTCGGCACAAATAAAGAAAATAACAGGTTATGCCTTATAGCAAACGCAAGTTCATAAATGTTTATTGAAATGAAGGTAATAAATTCAAATAAAAAAATCCTTTTGCTTCATAGTAATTCCTACCTCTATGCCTATACGCAGCTGGTATACAGGGTGTTCCTAAATGTCATGTACATACGGAAGGGGGTGATTGCCTGGCTTATTTTATAACTAAAAATTCATATAAACATAGGTCCGCAAGCGCTTCGTTACCGATGTACAGGGTGTTCAAATTTCAAGATTTTTTAAGTTTTTCCTTAATAGCTCCTGCAGTTTTTGAGATATCTTGCTCAAATTTGGAACACAGGTTACGCTGTAGGACTTACATCATTGGGCATGCGAAATGGTTCTGAGAATCTACAGGGAGATATTTTTTCCGGGGTCATGCCCCCTTTTCTCCCCTTGAACTTTTTTGTGGTGCGCCGTTGGTAGAGTCTAAAATATGAAGTGTATTTTCTCTTTTGTTTATGAGCTTTTTAGTCTTTTGTTGGTGTCTCAAAGGGTGCAGGCGCTCCCTCTCGAGATTTCCTTTTAAGAATTAATTTCTGTCAGTGGTACGTTAATAGGCTAGCAGCAAACTCCAATTTTGATTGTAAAATCCTTTTTACCGACAAAGCCAATTTTTCAAGAAATTCAAGTTTAAATTTTCAAAATAACCATATATTATGGGCTGACAAAAATCCACATGAAATTGTAGAAACGCATTTTTAAGAGCAGTTCTCATTAAATGTATGGGGTGGTATAATTGGAAATTATTTGATCGGTCCTTTCTTTTTGCCTGGTCAACTTAATTTTTTGCAACAAGAATTGCCTTTATTACTGGAAGACTTACTTCTTTTGCTGAGAAATCAAATGTGGTATATGCACGATGGCGCCCCAGCACATTTTTCTATGTTGGCTAGGGAGAATTTAAGTAAAGTGTATGAGAACAGGTGGATAGGACGGGGTGGACCTCAGTCATGGCCCCCTAGATCCCCTGAGTTAAATAGCCTTGATTTTTTCCTATGGGGGCACCTCAAATCTCTAGTGTACAACACCTGTGAATAACCTTGATGACTTACGAAACCGAATACTAGATGCATTTAAAACCGTAAGAAATACTCCGGGGGTTTTCGAACGAGTACGGGTATTAATGAGAAGAAGAGTGGGCGCATGTATAAGGGTTGAAGGAGGTCACTTTCAACAATTGCTTTAACAGTTCTCTTGGTATTATAATTATTTAGGTTTTTTGCATGGTAAATCATTGCTACAAAAACCGGGTCGTCCCAGCTTTAACTTTCAACAGGTAGTGGCGAATAAACTGTCAATACAGAAAATTGTTTTTTATTTTTTTCTCGATATCGGTCGCAGATACGAAAAACCAACAAGACTAAAAAGCTTATAAACAAAGGAAAAAAATACACTTCATATTTTAGACCCCGGAAAAAATATCTCCCTGTAGATTCTTAGAACCATTTGGCATGCTCAATGATGTAACTCCTACAGCGTAACCTGTGTTTCAAATTTGAGCAAAATGTCTTAAAACTGCAGGAGCTATTAAGACAACTAAAAAAAATCTTGAGATTTGAACACCCTGTAGATCGGTAACGAAGCGTTTGTGGACCTATGTTTATATGGATTTTTAGTCATAAAATAAGCCAAGTAATCACCCCCTTTCGTATGTACATGACATTTAGGAACAATATAGCACAAATAAAAACTACTTGCAGTCTAACATAGGTTGTACATTTTCTGACTCTGTTTAGTTTAACTAGGAAATCATGCTTACTAGATTCCTCTTATAACACCCCAATGCAGTATGTAAATTATCATTCGATTATTAATTATTGTCAAAGCATGTTGTAGGGTAACGCCCGATTGCTGCATAAAAACAAAATGAAGTGGCTCGGTATACTTTTATGCACGCGAACCCTTCTTGCTAGCTAAAATATATTATCAATCATTCCTACCCCTTATTATTTAACTCAAATAAACTGTATTTAAGCCTTGTTTTTAGATTAAATCTCTAGGATTTATTGTGTAGCAGTAAACATATTTGCGTTAGTGTTAACTTAACGCACCTTTTAACTATAAAGCGCTCTCACAACCTTTCTTGAAATTATAAAAGAAATGGTTTGTAAGTCCTTGAATGTAAACTAAGACGTTATTTTTTTTAACTATAGCGTCTTTATTGGTCCATATATTATGTAGTTACAAAATGTTATTAAAACCAACGTGATTTATAACTTCATATACTACTTATTAACTCACTTTACTATTTCACAAGCTTTATTGGTGTATTTTTAATTATATTTGCTTATACTTTTCTATGTTTGCAGGTAAACTCTTTAACGTATTAAATTGTCGTTAAAAAAAACTTTTCGAAACTAGACGGCGTGTTTTTATAAACTCATGGCTTAGAATTTGGCGTGATAAATTTTCAACCACAACAATTCAGAATCCGATTCCATTTTGAAGATTTTTTAAACTGTTTGATTTACTTATTATATTATTAAACAGGGTGTAACAAATTCGTTTAAAACTACAGGGATTTGAACAAAAAATACCAATACAACATGCATGGCTTAGTTAAACAAAGGAAATCCCAAGTAAATTTTGAGGTGGCCTCTTGGCATTCCCATACCAGTCTTGATGTCACCTTATTGCATGTTAGCGATCTAAGGGCTGCTTGGCTGTCGGAGTATATGTGGAACTACTTATTAAGAGAAGTCCTCCTATTGTTTTCATACGCACACTGTAGAATGGCGTAGATTTCCGCTTGGAACAACGTGGGATACTTTCCCAAGGAGAAATAAGCATACCTCTTTGGTCTTACTCAGTGTATCCCTGCTCCGGTACCGTCCTTGGTTTTTGAGCCATCGGTGTACCAAATTATTGCCCCAGAAGTATCTGGTGTTTTATTGTTCCACGCATCTCGTTCGTCGATTACGGCCTTGAATGGTATGTCATAGTGATATACAGCGTTTGTGTGGTCTGATCTCATTTCTAACTCAGGTACTCTGATGATATCGCTAGAAGTACATGTTCAGTTCTGTGCCACCCAGGAAGTGACGTAGAACCCTGTAGTCTGTATAGTCCTATTCTTGCTTCTCCTTTAATCACCAAATGAAGCGGGGGAAGGTCTAGGATTCTAAGGGTCAGTTGCTTTCTTTCGCCGGATTCATCCCCAGACGCGTTTCGCTGTATAACAGCTCGTCAGTGAGGCTATAGAATCGGACGAAAGAAAGCAACACCGTACTTGACTTTGAATGATGGATCACCTGGCCCGTCTTTTAATGCTGCGCTCCTGGCGGCGACTCCTGTAAGAATACCGGCTTGCCGGGTCTTTGCAGGAGTTTGCTTCTCCGTTTCTGACTGATTTTTGTTAGACGGGCTAGGTGATGCATTTGATTGCCACTCTGCTGAGTGAGCGTAGCAGCCCGTCCATGACAAGGTTCCAGAGTAGGAGAGAGATTACCCCCCCCCTCCCTGCGGGCTCCCCCCCTGTTACTCGCGCTGATAAAGCAGATCCGTATATTCAATACTTTCTGTTCACCTGCAGCAAGTTTCCTCCAGTCCGATAGCCCTGGTTTTCCTAGTGATTTATGCGAACAATGTGTTGTCAAATGCTCCTTCTATGTCCAGAAAAGCTCCTAGTAGAACTTCACTATTTTCTAGAGCCCTCTCCACCCTGCTGACCATTTTTGTTTATCATGATAACTAGCAATAATTAGTACGTGAAAATAAGTGGTTAGTTATTATTGTGCTTTTATAAACTGACAGTAAATACTTAATTTAAGTTTAAAAATTTTCTAAAAAATTACTGGTTATATATACCGGGTGTTGCATCGTCGAGCGGGACATAGGAAATCCCATGTAATTTTAAATGGAGTCAATTATTGGCTTCCCTAATTATTTTAGAGAAAAATTCTATTTAGGTTTATTAAAGAGCACTAAAACCCACATTCAAAAGAATAACTTTAGATATTTTTGATGAGCCCGTTTACGGGTTATCGCCGATTTCTTTTTAACTATTTCTCCTTTTTATGGCCCCGTATTTGCGGGCACCAGTCAAGGTAAAAGATGACTGTCAAATTAAGTTGTCATTTTAAAATGTGCTTTATTGTTATAAAAACTCGTACATCGAAAATATTAAAGGTGTATTTATGAGTACAAATTAATCTGAATAAAACTAAAATAAAGTATCCAATTACAAGGTTAATTATGGCATTTTACATGGTTCAATATTTTACTAATTAATAGGTAATTTATAATTCTTGCATTTCTTCTTTGTTCCTGCCTTTCTTTACATCTGCAGTTATTTATTACAGAGCCTTTTGTCTCAAATTTCTTGATAGTCCTTTCGACTGTAGATTTTGCAGGTATCGGTCTATTTGGATACAGAGCAGCAAACATGTCTGACACATTTTGATAACTATTTCCTTGATAATACCATTTAATCATCAATACTTTTTCTTCAGAAGTGTAATTTATGGCTAATATTTTCGATGTACGAGTTTTTATAACAATAAAGCACACATTTCAAAATGACAACTTTATTGGACAGTCATCTTTACCTTGACTGGTGCCCGCAAATAGGGGGCCATAAAAAGGAGAAATAGTTAAAAAGAAATCGGCCATAACCCGTAAACGGGCTCATTAAAAATATCTAAAGTTATTCTTTTGAATGTGGGTTTTAGTGCTCTTTAATAAACCTAAATAGAATTTTTCTCTAAAATAATTAGGGAAGCCAATAATTGACCCCATTTAAAATTACATGGGATTTCCTATGTCCCGCTCGACGATGCAACACCCGGTATAGTTGCTAAATAAACAATGGTAATAAGTGATCATTGTTGTGCTGTGTCAAAGTCAAAACTGAAATTCATATAAAATAATGGATTTTCCGTTGATTCCGGATAGAATTGCTGTGAATGCTGCCAAAGTTTTGGATAATCTTGTCCCAAAGAAGTCTAAAGTCGCCTATGATATGGAATATCAAAGGTTTGGGGATTAGATGAAAAATAATGATGTAAAAATTATCAACGAGACGGTGCTACTCGGATATTTCCAGGAATTGGTATGTTAAAATTGCTGTTGTAAAATATATTAAAATACTAATTATGTATATCGATTATAGTCTGGAGCATTCACTCCTAATTCCCTATGAAATATTCAATGTTAAGGAAGACATTAATAGTTAATAAAAATATAGACATTGCAAAACATTGCAAGTTAGGCCAGTATCTAAAGCAAGCATGCAGAGAATTTGATGCGAAGAAATCGAAAATTTTAACTCGAGAAGATATGCTGAAATTCATCCGTGAAGCTGCCAATGAAATTTTTTTGATGAATGTACAAAGTGGCTCTGTTGGTGTATTTGGTTGGCGCCGCCGCCATGAGCTAGTTAATATGTTAAGAAAGAATTTTTTCAATTTTTGTACTTAGTGTAAGTTTATTGAATAAACATAATATCCGTAGAGCGCTTTCGGCAGTTACGCCATCATCAGTACTACTTTGTCATAAAAATATAACCAACCACAAAACAAAACATACAGGTATATGTATAACAATTAAAACATTAAAATTTTGGGCCTAAAGGCGATGTAAATTACATGATGATATTAAAATATATTAAAAGTGTGTATTTTACTAGAGGGAACTAACCTTTATCAATTAATATCATCATGTAATTTACATCGCCTTTAGGCCCAAAATTTTAATGTTTTAGGTATGTGTATGTTTTGTTTTGTGGTTGGTTATATTTTTATGACAAAGTAGTACTGAAGATGGCGTAACTGCCGAAAGCGCTCTACGGATATTATGTTTATTCAATAAACTTGCACTAAGTACAAAAATTGAAAAAATTATTTCTTAATCTTTGATGGTGCACTCAGCACTTTCCTAATTTGTAGTCAATATGTTGGTTGAACATATAAAGGATAGAGGATCCGTGGTAATAGTTAATATTCCCGATGCAAAGAGCGATAAAAAACCTTGTCTTCACAATTATTGATGAGAAGGAGATGGGTTGTTTAAAGTTACTGAGAACTTATTGGTTTTTACGCCCGACGAACTGCAACATCAATAGATTATTTTTGTGTTACCGTAACGGTCGTTTTCTTCACAGCCAGTTGGGAAGAACACCATAGGCAAGATTCCTTCCATTTTTGCAAAATACCTGGGTCTGAGCCATGCGGACAAATATACTGGTCATTATTTGCGCAGAACATCTGCAACTTTGTTGGCGGATGCGGGGGCAAACATGACCACATTGAAAAGACATGGCGGTTGGAAAAGTTCAGCTGTGGTTGAGGGATATTTGGAAGACAGTATGTCTTCTAAAAACAAAATTTCGAAATTGATAACTGGAGTACCATCAACGAGACCATCAACATCAAGAAACGTTCAATCATCGTCAACTTCTGTTAGTAAAAATCACGAAATAATAGAAAACATTGACTTATCAAAAGCAGGCAAATTCGTTTTTACTGGGTCTTTTCATAACTGTTCATTCAATATTTGATTGTTCCTATTTATTTCTCTTAATCCCCGAGGGCATTAGGAACTTCCTTAATGCCCTAGGGCCCTAGAGTATTATATACCATTTAAAGTGTCTGGTAACTATGGTATTATTAAACAATAATATTCGACAAATTGGTTAAGGCTTTCGCGGCCAGTTGATGAACTGGTGTGGTCCTGATTCGGGTCTAAAGGCCGTCGTCGGTTGGAATTGCTTCCTAACGTTTCGCTAGCACGAGTGGCGAGCTTCTTCAGAGGTCCTTCCATCTCCGGTGCTGCAGTCAGTCTACTTCCAGCACCGGAGATGGAAGGACCTCTGAAGAAGCTCGCCACTCGTGCTAGCGAAACGTTAGGAAGCAATTCCAACCGACGACGGCCTTTAGACCCGAATCAGGACCACACCAGTTCAATAATATTCGAGTAGGACATCAGTATAGTATCAGATTATCCTCTTTGAAAAATTGCCCAATTATCTCCAAAAATTTCAGCCTATACCTTTACTTACTGCCTTGTCTTGGTATGCATTTCTTGAATTATGGTGTGTTGGTTGACTGTATCATTTGTAGGTACAAAGACTACCTTCATACGAGAATAATATTTTATTTGTTATGGGGTTCTTCTTCTTCTTCAAGTGCCTTGTCCTCGTCGAACGTTGGCAATCATCAACACTATCTGCACTTTATCCACTGCTTTTCTAAAGAGACTCGCCGTGGTCTCACCATACCACTGTCTCAAATTCTTTAGCCACGATATTCTTCGGCGTCCAGGGCCTCTCTTTCCTTCGATTTTACCTTCTATGATCAGTTTGAGAAGTCCGTACTTGTCATTCCTAAGTATGTGTCCGAAGTATTCTAGCTTTCGCTTTTTAAGTGTGAACATGACCTCTAGATCTTTTGACATTCTCCTAAGCACGTCTTCATAGCGCACTCTGTCCATCCAGGAAATTCTTAACATCCGTCGATACGTTCACATTTCGAAAGCCTCCAGCTTTTTGCACATGGCGTCTGTCAGAGTCCACGCCTCAATTCCATAGTAAAGAATGCTGAATACATAGCAACGTAGCACTCGAGTGCGAACGGAGAGCGACAGATTTCGGCAACACAACACCGACTTCATTTTCACAAATGATGCTCTGGCTTACTCAATTCGGGCACGAATCTCCTGCATATTATCCCAGCTTTCGTTGACCTGACATCCTAGATATTTGTATGATTGGACGCGTTCGATTTGTTGGTTCTGTACCTGAAGTATACCTCCATCAACTTGGTTCTTACTAATCGCCATCCATTTAGTTTTTTTGGTGTTTAAGTTTAATCCAAACTCTGCACTTCCAGCTGCCACTCTATTAAGTAAAATCTGGAGGCCCTCCAGAGAATCCGCGATTATAACAGTATCGTCGGCGTAGCGAAGGTTGTTAATATTTACGCCATTAATGGAAATTCCCTCAGTGCAATCATCTAACCCTCCTTCAAATATTTCGTTTGAGTATATGTTAAAAAGAAGCGGTGAAAGAATGCATCCCTGGTTATGGGGTTGCCATTGTAAATTCGTTTAATCCACTGTTCACAAAACTGCACTCTACAATCATTAGGAAAAATTATTGAACATTCCTAACTTTAGAAAACTTGTATTTTTCTTTCTTAATTGCTTCGGTCAGCTAATTAATATGTCGTATGGAACACAATTTCACTTTGCCGTGAAATTATACTATCAAATTCAGAGTAAATAGGTAAAGTAATTATTCTTAATTTTCGGCGTCGCTTATCAAAACATACGACATTGTGGTGTGCAAAAAATGACCAACTTATTTTTGCATGTCTCCATTTAAGTTTTTGTTTGCGTGCTTTAAAAGCGATATGCACGCGAGTTAATTAGACATTTCAGATGTCGAAAAAATATAGGTTAACTATTTTATTTAAATTAAACTTTCGTCAGCTTAAATAACTGTACTGTGGACATACTGATAATATACGTATAAATCATAATATTTAATGACGAAAAAAGGCAACTCACGAGCTAAATGGGCACAAGCTACCACTGCAGCAAAAAAATTCACTTTCAAGAAGAGAGAGACGTGGATTATTAGTTTCTTGACCTTATGTCATTTATCATTAAATCATATCTACATTTGTCGGGAAAAGCAAGGGTCAGGGAAAAGTGACTCACTGCACTTAAGTCCGGTTAGGTTAGCTTGACATGCACATTTTTGGTGCATAACTTAAAAATAACGATGACTGGTTAACACGTCGTCGAGGTAAACGTAAATAATATTTTAAATACAGAAAATATTAAGGTTTAAGATTATAGGTTAATTAATAAATTATACAGTCCGGAAATGACGATGACAAATTTTAGTATGTTCGTCGAAACGTCCGTTCGTCTGTAATAGTTTGTTATAATTTTTAAGAAATATTCGTTTAATGTCTGTTGTTGCGGGCAGCTGTGATAATATTTATGCTAAATCGATCAGCCGCTCGCAGCTAGAATGATAATATAATTATATTTTCTTATATAACTCTCGATCAACCATTCTGAACTGTCTTTCTAATTTGCTGATTGATCTTTTATTCTGATAGGATTTAGCGGGTTCTTAAAAAACACAACAATTACTGAAGTAAATAAGATTTATTATAAAATCTACCGAATTAGAATAAATATAAATTCCAAAAAAAATTATGAAAAAAACTTTCTACTTATACTAAATTTTAATTAAATGTTTATGAAACGAATGAAACCAACAAACGCTTTTACAATATACTTAAAATTAAAATTGTACCTTATTTGTCTCAGCGTGGTCTCTAGGTACACTGTACACGAACTAATCTTGCGAACACACACTAGTTCAGATAGATCCTTGAAACAGTTTTGTTGATTGTCTTAACTGATTTTTTACAGTAAAGTTCAGATAAATTGTTCTAATTACTTCATGCCGAGGAATCATATGACCATAGAGTCTAGAGTTTTGGTTTCCCGACAATCGTCTTATGTAGGAACACTAAAACACTGGCCCAATACTTATGAAAAAAAATATAAGTTGACTACTTGTAGTACATAAACGATATTTGGTCTTTATGTAGGTGGATACATAAAAAAACCAACAGAATAATGACTGATCACTTAAAATCGCCTGGAGCACACTACTTGCAGAGGAAAACACTGTTACAAATACTAATAATCGCAGATACTTTGACTTGTCGTCAATTTTTGGCTCGAGCAGCCGAAACAGTAATTTCTCGATAATTACTTGTGGCTAGAGCAGCCGATACAACAATAAGCTGAATAATCACTTGCAGCTAGAGCAGCCGAAGACAACACTGATGATGATACTTGTGGCTATAGCGGCCGAGACAGTAAATTTCACTATCAAACTTCAAGAACTTGTGGCTTAGCAGCCGAAAAAAACTATAATACCACTGGCTAGAGCAGCCGAAGCGACACTGTCTCGATACAATACAAAGAAATAAAATCCTTTTATCTCATACCATTTTTAACAATAGAATAATAACCCTGTTTATACCCTTCCTTCTTAATTTTTATGGTTCTTTTATAGAATCCCACGATCCGACCATTTACTTAATTAGGTAAATTTATTCATAGTCATGAACTACCTAGTACCTAAATATTTACATCGGGTGAATCATCTGTGTTGCAGATGTTTCTGCAACATCTGTATTCTAAACTCATTATGCAATACTCTATTCATAGTTGATGGGGCGAGGTGTTCTGACCTGCCCTCTCATATTCCTGTATTTCCGACAGTAAACGGATGGTTCATTAAATATTGCCTGATTTAATAAAACATATTATTACTTTAACATGTTTCGTTTATTCCATGGTTTGGTAACTTTTTGATGTTTACATGAATTTAGCCTTAACTTGATGATGGCATATTTACTCTACAAGTTGAACAATGTTCATTACTCCTTTTTTTTGTCGTTCTTCTTCTTTGGAATATCTTGATATACACTTGCTATTCGGCTTTGCTAATTCATGGTTTGCTTTCGCTTGTAGAGTGGTTTTGAATTTTGAAAAGGTTCTGGGTGTCTTAGTTATCATCTTCAGGGTGGGAGTCAGTCACGGGGGAGTCTGTATATTGCCCCTGGTGGGGCGCGTGTGTATGTGAGCGTCTTATTAATATTTTGTTAGTATTTTATCGAAAAAGTGATGTATTGTGTATCCTTGTCTTATTTTTACAGAAACAAGGTATTATGTTAATGTTGACACGTAAGACACCTTGCAAATCAGGTTAATTTAAATACCCTTGAAATTTAGTTCCATTTGGCTTAAACAATCGAATCAACACGTCTTTGTTTTATTTATACCTTATAAATGAACGAAGACATCTAGTTTTTTTTTTATGCTGGAGAAAATAATCACTTGTTTAGATTGAAATATATCATCAACACACTTTTGTATTATTATTTCTGAGAACTAAACTATAACATCTTTCTTTTACTAAGATGCCAGACTAAATAATCACTGTCGTCGGGAAACCGCAATTCTCGTATGGAAGGGCTTTAAGGAAGAATTATGATATGCAAGCTCGTTGCATACCCAAACACACACGACGTAATTGTCCTCTTTGTCCGAAAAAAAGCTTTTTTATAAGAATATCACTTTACTGTAATCGAACTAGAGTCAAGCAACCTAGTATATTTTGGCGCACCCGCGATCATTTTCAATGCTCTATTTCGAACTGTAATGGAACACTATAAGTCAGAACGATCTAACCAAAACTTTGTAGAGGTTGACCTTACTTCCGTTAGTAAGTGTACTCCGTCTGTGAACCAGGGGGTAAACAGAACTTAATTGATGTAAAGCGGGCTTAACTGTGTTGATTGAATTCAGCCTCCAGTTCAGTCTTTAATGAAAGATGTTCCAGGTATTTCACTTCTTGACAACAATTCACCTGAACCCCGTTGACACTAAGCTTACTTTTCGAGAAGATGATGGCCTTCCTCTTGGCGAGATTCAAACGAATCCTTCAAGCTGAAAGCCACTTTTTAAGCTGATTCATCTGACATTTTAAAGGTGTGACGACTACCCAAGGTTGATTTGAAATAAACGGTTCATCAGCAAACAGATATAACTGCGTCTGGCTATCTTGCGGTATATCGTACGTGTAAATATTATACAACACCGGGGACTTAGGTGAGCCTTGCGGCTCTCTGGACCCGATGCGTTTAGTTCGCAAATGCATTCATAGGAAGCTACAGGCTACAGGCCCTTAAAGATGGTGCAAGGTGTTGTTTTCTTAATTTGATAGGATCTAGTTACAATACAGAAATAAATGCATGAAACTTGCCTGCCAGGGTACATTTCTTAATATAATCTTATCGCTTCGCGAGCGTGATCACTGGCACGGAGAATGCATTTGCGCCATTTGCTAATCTAAGTAATTATCCATTTTGTACAAACAGCAATGGGTTGATAAACTAAAATTTCAAAAGTGACATGAAACAATCTCCAATAAATGCATTTGACTTTAGCCATCTATGATTTATTGCGAAACGAAAGTTTTTGAGCTAGTGATGGTGGTGGAATCCACAGGTGTTGTAAAAGAATAACTACATTTTAAAATAGCATGCAAGCACCTTTTTATTTTTATTACTTATGTGGCCTATTTGCTGAGTTTACGCACTGCAGTCCTACGGTCAAGTCCGAGAAAATTATGTAAAAAGGAACAAGGAACCATAATTTATTCAAAAAATAGCGAAAACACGCTTTTCTAAAAAGTATGACGTTCTATAAGACACCATCCTTTTGTTACCATGCCTCTGGGTCCAATATCACCTGATATTTTAAAGAAGTGCCTCCAATAACACTAACTTATGCCTAACAGTCGTTATCTGTAATGTAACTAGATCCTAATAAATGAAAAAGAAACCCTGTATATTATATAAACGCGAAAGGTTTTCGTTAGAGAAATAGAGTAAATATTCGCGTTTTTTAAAGTTGGTAGTAGAAGAATTAATTTTAATTCCATGAGAAAATGAGGTTCATTCATTATTAAATTGTGTAAGAGATCTTATAAAATGAAAATCATACATTTGCATATTATCATTAGTTACGTTACAATGATATTTCTATGGTTATACAGGACGTTGAGTAAATGAAATTGTACTTAAAATATCCAGTACTGAACAAAGAAATGATATTGTGCCTTTTTTTATCGATAATTAAGTCAGTAAGTCAAATTAAGTATGCTAGTTCAAATCAGTTGCTTCCATACTATAGATACTCTTAAGAAGATCAGTTTTGTTAATTACTTATAGTGTGCTCACATTAATTAAAAAGAAATGGCTAAAGATACTTTCCGAATTTAATGAAAAAACTATAAATAGAAAGGTGTTAAGTTAGTTTTATAAGAGGAACCTTTATAATAAAGTTTTTTTTAAAAATCACAAAATAAGAGTTGTCTAGAATTACGCTACTTTCTAATTTTTATACTTTTAGCTTTTTTTGTTACAATACACAAAATGGCTGTCATTAATTAATAAAAGCCATTATTACACACATTAATTAATCTGTGATTTCGTAAATTATTTTGTAATTTACGGCGCGATATCAACTTGCATGTGAGCTTATGGCACGAAAGGGGTTTTTCCTTAGATTATGTAAGTAGGCTGGAAAAGTTGAAATACTTTTTGTGCTAATTATTTTATGTTTATTATTATCTTACTCTACGCCTGAAACTAATATAAGATTTTTAGAAAACGTCCCCAAAGTATTAACGACACATGTCTTGAAAGGTTACTGTTGAAAAACCATGGTTTAAAATAAGTCATATTTTTTTATGACATAAAATATGATGCTAATTTAAATTCAACCAGTTTCAATACACCGTTAAAAACGGTATAGCAAACAAAAGAAATCACCTATTATAATTTCTGTTTTAAAAATTATTTATCTCAAGAAAGTTGCAAATACTACCTAAAGATTCAAAAACATGTCTATTTATAGATTAACAGTCCTTGTTTTAAGAAACAATATGTAAATTAAGTTTCCTTGAAAAGCGCCGAATTATAGTTTAAAATACTCTCTCATTATTTTTATACTATATTGTTATGAGAAGGTATGTTACACCCCCTGGTTAAACTAGTTGATCTTCCCTCAGTTCTTGCGAGGAAGGTTTATTGAAGAATTTCTTCTAGACGTAAGCCTCCGAGTCAATACCTATCGGGTGTTATAAAGCCTGCTTTGTTCTCTTGCGAGAAGATAAATCAAAATTTTAAAATTTTCAGTGCGTTTTAATTGTTCACAAGGAGTGTTGTGCCGACTGTTTTTTGTTGATTTAATTTAAACAATACTATCTTACCCGGTGACTTAAAAACACTGCCATGCTTTATCACATGTAGGTACGGCACTCCCGCATTTCTGATTTAGCTGTTTAGCACCTACGAGCGTATGAACTAACCCTCTCTCATGAAATCGAACACCGCTATGGAATTTGATTTAATCGAAGCCAACCTTGAGCCACGTTGGCATTTCACAACTCTTACATTATTCACATGCAACATATCTGATGAGATTCGGCCCGTGGACAAAGCTTTATAGGTACGTTGAAAACTTTCACGCCCTTGTCGCCATAAGCATGCCGATTTGAATAAGTAGTTGTGCGATTTAAGGACTTTGTTTTGTACTGCATGCGAAGGACTTAAGTCAAGGGTTTTTAAATAAACAGGGTGTTCTATATACAGGGTGTCCGGAAAATACGTGTACAACGTTTGACGACAGACTCCTGACGTCAAAATAGGTCGCTCTAAGCCGACTTAGTTATATACAAAATTGTCTCGTTTAGCCGGTAAAGAGCGTCAAAAATTTTTAAAAATATTGGTTTTTCTTTAATTACGTAAAAACCTGCTAATCGATTTTAATGATTTTTAGTATGTTGACTAATACTATAAAATGACGTTTTCTAGTAGTATAGTCACCGGCTGTAAATATGTGGAAAAGTTATAAAAGCGATATAATACGTCAACATTTCTCCTGATTTTTTATATCAACGGCGTCAACCCAGATATTTTTGTCGAGTGACTGGATGTATTTGGAAGCCACTTTACCTCTTCAATATTTTACGTTGGATGAGCTGTTTTGCCAGAAAAAAAATATTTACAATTACCTGCATACATCAATTATTAACAGCAATAATAAAACAAAGTACAACAAAGTTAGAAGTATGTATTAAAAATATTGTAAGAAACTAAGTAAAACGAAAACATTACTTAACCAAATGTGTAAAATGACTGCCATCTTGCTGAATACACTTATTAACACTCCTTAAAAAATGATATTGGACCCTATTTAATGTCTCGGGGTTATTAAAATGGTTGCCTGCATTTAAAATCCGCGTCAATAAATCATGGCGTGTGTTTACCGGATTTTACTGGTGCATCATTGCCCCTTCCAATCCATCGGTTGGGATATTGATGGTGTAAGTACATATTGCCAAACGGCAACGAAAAAATGGGGCGGGGCACCATTACGCATATACCACATTTCCCTCCGAAGTAAAAGGGACAAATTTTCCAGAAGAATTGGTATTGTGTCTTGCAAAAAATTTAAATAAATATTTCCACCTAATCTGTCTGGAATAACAATAGGCCCAATAAGGTAGCGATCAATAATACCTGCCCAAATATTTAATTTAAATTGATGCTGATGATGTGCAACTTTAATGGCATGTGGATTTTCATCGGAATAAATATTTTCGTTGTGCAGATTGGTTACTCCAGATCTTGTAAAGCACGCCTCGTCAGTAAACATAATTTTTTTACAAAAATTTGGATCACGGATTCTTTTGTTTCTAATAAATTGACAAAATGTAAGCCTCATGGGGGGATCAGTTGGTTAAAGTTCCTGGACTTTTTGCACGTGATATGGATGTAACAACTGTTCTTTTAAAACCTCATTGACAATCGTTTTAGGAACATGTAACTTACGTTCTAAGCGACGGGTACTGGTACTTGGTTCTTCTTCAACTCTTTCCAGAATGTTTTCTTCTGTTTCCACAGTTCGAGTTGTTGGCATGTGACCCCTGCCTTCAAATTTTTTTTCAAAGCTGCCCGTTTCTCACAGATGACGCTCGATATTGGCAAGTGTTTGGTGGTTTGGTATTCGACGGTTAGGAAACCTCTCCATGTAAACCCTAACACCCTGACGCCCATTTCCTTGACAAAACCCGTATACCAGGAGCATGTCAACCTTCTCATAGTTCGTATAATTGTCCTTGTTTAATGGCAAAATAAACTTGTAATTCAAGAATGTTGATCGTATACTTTAGTCAATTTCATAGACTGGTGACAATTTGTCAATAATTGTCAAATTATTAAATGCCATAGCAACAAGGTCACTAAAAAAATTATTGTTACAGGTAAATTGTTTTTAATTTTATTACTAATGTTAATAATTGATGTATACAGGTAATTGTAAATATTTTTTTTTTTGGCAAAACAGCTCATCCAACGAAAAATATTGAAGAGGTAAAATAGCTTCCAAATACATCCAGTCACTCGACAAAAACATCTGGGTTGTCATAACGCCGTTGATATAAAAAATCAGGAGAAATGTTGACGTATTATATCACTTTTATACCACTTCCACTTATTTACAGCCGGTGACTATAGTACTAGAAGACGTAATTTTATAGTATTAGTCTACATACTAAAAATCATTCAAATCGATTAGCAGGTTTTCACGTAATTTAGGAAAAACCAATATTTTTACAAATTTTTGACGCCCTTTACCGGCTAAACGAGACAATTTTGGATATAACTAAGCCGGCTTAGATCGACCTATTTTGACGTCAGGAGTCTGTCGTCAAACGTTGTACAGCCTGTATATAACTGCATTAAACTAGGAAGTAAGGGCAGCTTTTAAAGTATTTTAAATTGTGTGAATTGGATAACCCAAGTTTATAATATATATATATAAGTTTAAAAAAACTTACAAAAATCAAATTAATGAAACCAAGAGATTATTCTATAAGAACAAAATATCTAATTCTGACTGTAAAAGTAAAACTATATGGGCCCTTATTAATGACAAGTTAAACAGGAAAAATACAAAGGATCGCCAAATTAAACTTTATGTTAATGATAAGATTATAACCGACCCGTACCAAGTAGCTAATGAATTTGTAACCTATTTTAGTACGGTATCGACAAAGAAGCTTGAGCGGAAATATGGCACTGTTGCCACAACCTGTACCACTCATCCCCCGATCTGTAATACTATTGTTATCAATCCAGTTAGCGAGGAGGAACTCTTAAAAGTTATTGTGGGATTAAAAAATAAAAATTCCTCTGGATTTGATGACATTAATGTAAAATTAATAAAAAGCATTAAAGATTTCATTAAGCAACCTCTTACTGCATTGATAAAACGTAGCCTAAGTGAAGGAGTATTCCCAATGATACTTAAAACTGCAAATGTTACTCCTGTATACAAAAAAAATGACTGTCATAGTACTGAAAACTACAGGCAAATCTCAGTATTGAGCATTTTTTCTAAAATCTTTGAGAGAATTGTCCATGAAAGATTAATGAATTTCATCAATAGATATAATGTGTTAAATTTATCTCAACACGGCTTTCTCTCGAAAAAATCTATAGAATCCGCTTCATACCATTTCTTAAATCACGTATATCGAAGTATTGATGGGGAAAAATATGTCGCGACCATATTTTTTGATCTCTCCATAGCATTTGACACTATAAATAAGGAATTCCTAGTTACCAAATTACACAACTTGGGTATCCGAGGAACAATGCTGAGATGGATAGAATCATATGTGACTGACAGAGTAATGATTGTTAAATATAATGGAGTGCAATCAGAAGCTCAACGAGTAGAACTTGGTGTCCCCCAAGGATCCGTACTGGGTCCACTTTTATTTATTCTGTATGTAAATGATTTGCCGTTGAATGTGGTATCTGGTCATGTGACAATGTATGCGGATGATACAACTGTTGTGGTTACTGCCGATAGCATGGATGATCTGAATGCAAAAATGGCAACTGTTTGCGATGAAATGGAATTGTGGTGTAAGAGAAATAGTTTAATATTGAATGTTGATAAGACTGTATATATGAATATGTTTAATCGCAGGAACCTTCGTGAAATGGATTATGAAAGAACGCTTAACATAAATCCATCAAAAAAAGTTAAGTTCTTAGGTACCCACTTGGATCCCCAACTTACCTCCTGTGATCATCTGGACCATGTCTCGGGCAAGTTAAATTCTGCATTCTTCGCAATACTAAGCCTTAAGAATACACTCGATACCGAGGGCCTCTTGTCTGTATATTACTCGCTGGCTTATAGTCATATGACTTATAATATTATTTGCTGGGGAATTGCTACAATGCACCAAAATCGCATATTTATAAACCAAAAAAGGATAATAAGACTTATTTTTAATTTAGACTTTCGGGAAAGCTGCAGAGGCACTTTTGCCAAAAATAAACTACTAACGCTTCCCTGCATATATATGCTCCGATGTTTGCTGTTTGTGAATGGCAATCGATCGATGTTTAATAGACTGGGATCTGCAAGTACCCATAATACGCGTGGAGGTGATCTGCTTGAGATACCTTATCATAGGACAACTTTTTTCAGGAATTCCCCTCTTTACAACTGTGTGAAACTTTATAATGAGCTACCATTTGAATTGCGAGCATTACGTGGCGAGAGATTTGCCAAGATGACTAAGCATTTTCTACTGGTCAATGAATTTTATTCTGTGGCGGAATACATGTCATTCAATCACTAGTCATGTTTATTATCGTGTTTTCTATTATTTCACAAATTCAAGTTTGACTGGCCTTTAGTCCATCTGGAATACCTTACTCAGGATCACATGAAATGAAATTGTGATAGTATTTCGTAAAATGGCTTCATAAATATCTTTAACGATAGATATGTATTTGTCTTGATATGTATACTATTATGTAATGTTATAAATTACCTGCAATATTAATATTATAAATTCCATAAAATACTCTATCCTTAATATTTAAAATTGCATCTGTGTGTGACTAAGTGTATTGTGTCTATTGATTTTATACTGACAGTTTTTATACATTTACTTTTATTTTATGTATTTGTGTAATCTTTATTTCATTCTTTCGTTGACGACCCAATGTACAAATTGTATTGAAAATGGTAATATATATATTCTATTCTATTCTATTCTATGTATATTAGAAATGGAAAACTTGATCCTCGTTATTGAAGTCAAAATTTCATTTCGATATGAATACAACCAAACAAGTGTTATGCCACTGAATTTTTTAGAACAATAATGTCAACATTAATTCATTCATTTTAAATAAGGCATTTTTCATTTTTGTCGCAAAATTTACCGTTTTAAAGATATTACGTAAGTACTAACATAATTAAAATTCCAGTGGCGTGAAGCGAGTGTCCCCGTGCATATTCCTATATCATGTACCCTTAACAACTTTATTTCAATATAAGCATTTGAGTAATCATATTTAAACTTTAATATGACAATAATAATATATTCTGCTGTGACTAAATGAGTTATGCTCAAGGTCAAAAGAAGAGGGAAAAACAAGGAATTAAAATTATAATAGTTATTTATGCATCAAGGGAATTATATGATTGCTAACAATTGATGGCAAAGTTTCTATAGTTGGGCTTAAGGCTTAAGGGACGGCAATTGCCCCAGGTTATTAACATCTAATAATTTCCGTGATACATACATAATTTTATTTATTACTGAATTATTATTCCTCGCCTGTATGTATTGTTTGCAACAACGACTACAACTACTCAACAATAGACGACAATAATGACTCCAAACCAGCTTGTTTCCTGTTCATTCTTAAAGTATTTGTACCTAAAAATGCGTATGATTAATAAACCTACTATTTTGTTGTATTATTATGCTCGAATTCATTAAAGATTTATTTATTCCCTATAGGTATGTATCCCTTATAGTAAAACTTACCTTGTACCGTTGATCTTCTAACAGCCATAAAACTCTAATTATCTCTCGGGCCATAAAAGGCCCCAATTTACGGGCAGAGCCGAAGTACAAATTACCTGAATCCCTAATTGCTATTCCGTTTTAAGTAGGTATAAATACCTAATTTGAGTTCCAGTTGGTTTACCGAAGGCTCCTTCAAATAAAGGCAAAAGAATAACAAAAATACACGCAGGTTTACAAAATGGATTTATTTCGAACTCTCTGTTGCTTTTAGCTAAAAATATAGCAGATTCTTCTGAAGATTACCACCAAGACACTGACGCACAGCTTTTTGAGATTGGTTTGAACATCGACTACTTCAAAATATACCCAAAGAAAGCGTTATTGTAATGAATAATGCTAGTTATCATAGTCGTCAAGTAAAAATGGTTCCTAGTTGTAACAGTAGAAAACCAGAAATCCTAAATTTTATGATAAATACTAATATACAGGGTGTCTCTAAAAGGTGGGGAAAAATACTACGACAAATTCCTGAGACTTAAATATGACGATTTAATCCAACTTACCTCAGTCCAAAAGTGGATGATTTCGATTTGATACAGAGTGTCAAAAGTTCAATTTTGTTTTAGTTTTTCATGAATAATGAAATCATCCACTTTTGAACTGAGATAAGTTGGATTAGATCGTCATATTTAAGCCTCACGAATTTGTTGTAGCATTTTTTCCGCACCTTTCAGAGACACGCTGTATATATTTTGAAGAGACTTACAAAAGCGGGAATCTTTTAAAAGTATTACAGGTTTTTTA
Source organism: Polydrusus tereticollis (assembly GCA_963920685.1). Lineage (NCBI taxonomy): Eukaryota > Metazoa > Arthropoda > Insecta > Coleoptera > Curculionidae > Polydrusus > Polydrusus tereticollis. Next base: position 145,542,500 of record OY987328.1, read on the forward strand.
AATTAATAAAGAATACGTGTGTAATAGGCCTGGAACAGAAAATGGACATGTTGCGTCTTCTACATGTTGCGTCTTCTCCCCTACTATTGTGTATTTAATCCAATCGAACTAATATGGCACCAAGTAAAATCAAATATTAGAAGGAATAATACTTTCCCCACATTAAATGCATCTGTAGTAGAATTAATAAACAGTTGGAATAACTGTATACAACATGTTATTAGGGTAGAAAATTCTTACATGTGTATGAGTACTAATGTTCAACCCTTAATAATAAAATTAGATGAAGATAGTGATAGTGACAAGAACTAAACTTGGAGTAAAGTAGAGTTAGGTTTCCAAAATTAAGTATTGTAAAACTTTTCTGTGTACTAATGTTGTATTAGGGTATATTGTAATATTCTAAATTTTAATCACAATAACTTGTAAAAATATTTTTCACATACTTTATTGACGACTGTATAAACTTAATCTTTACTGAAACAAAGTAATCTGTATTTCAGTATTTCATTCATTTTTACTGTACTCATTATGTCTCAATATTATTATTATAATAACTGATCTTCACTCTCATTTGGTTTAAGATGTCTCTTTAATTCAAGATAGAAATAAATGAATATGTAGATAGCTATATTTTAACGTCGACTCTGCACCCATTTAGTGCGGTTTGAAGATTTTGAGACTTACATATTTATTTATTTATTTATTTTCAATACATGCTCATTACAATATCATTACAATATACCCTTTTAGGGTGTAGATCTTGTCAATAAGAGCAAAAACAAAGATAACCTAATTAGACTTAACTAAACATACTTTACTAAACATACAACTATTAACATGTTAAAATAATTAAAAATGTTAAAAGCTAACAGTCAATTAAATTTTTTTTTTAAAAAATCATGCATCAGGACCTACGTAATTGCAGGCATCCGCCGCTAAAAAGCACTTATTTAAAGATCCTGGAAATCTTTTTCGTTCAGGAACTTAGTGACACTGTACTAGCACTTTTTGACTAGAAACTTTTTCAGCCTCATTTTTTTTTTTTTACTATCATTTAATGTTTTAAAAGATATGGGCAAGAGGTTCCAAACTTTGACTAGCATATATACAATGTTTTTTTGAAGATAAGAAAAATTAGGTCGATCAGTGTACAAGAGATCCCTATTTCTAGTATTATATATGTGGTCATGATAAAAATCTATGAGGATAGAGTTGTTTCTTATCACAAACAATATACACGCCTGGATGTAAAGGCTATATAATGTTAATATATTATTATTAATAAATGCTTCCCTACATGAATCCATTGGTTTCATTTTAAATATTGTTCTTATAGACCTTTTTTGCAATATAAAAATTCTTTGACTATCTATAGAGTTTCCCCAGAACATTAATCCATATCTCAATCTAGACTGAACAAAAGCATGCTATGCCGACAGAGCCGAAGACACACTAATACTATTGGGTTTAATCAGGTAGTTGATTTATTGGAGTAAAGGTCAACGATATAATGTAAACTTTACTATACTTATAAACATTTAACATGTTCTTTGATTAATATTAACTGATCAAATGTTGGCTAAATGTTAAATTTACAAACCACTGTAAACATTTAAGCCAAAAAAGTTGAGATACGAGATGCATTTACAAACCAAAACCTTGAACAATCTACACGCATAGTATGTTTGGAAACACTTTTAAAACAGAAAGTTGCGTGTCACCTTGTTCGATATACCTACATACATATAATAGTAATTTGGACGTACGGTATAAAACATTTTTTTATTGGCTATAAGACTACAAATTTTCTTAATTCCCTAAAATATGACGCTCAACTTGTTCAGCACGTGCCATTTAGCTTTTGTTCCCGTTAAATTTACGTCTTTTTTCGGTCGTTAGAAACACACTCTGAAAAACGAGGTTACAGAGATTAGGCTACATTACGAAAATATCCCAAAACGATAAATAATTCATAAAATACAATACGACCAAAATGCGGTATAGGTTGTAGAAAAAGTTGTGGCAAATTATTTTTTATGTGGTCCCGGAGTAATTGAGGTCAGACACGTCCACTTGTGGCGAAGTTTTATATAGTGGCATAGTTAGTGTATTTAAGTGGTATTTATGGTTGTTTTAGCATATAATAATATATACTGTATCTGTATAATATTTTAACTATTGTCTTAAGAAGCAATATGTCTATCCTACCTGTGGTTGCAAAACCCTAATATAAGCTTGATTTGTCAGCACGAGCATTTACACAAAAAGTCTAGCTATTTAATAAAAATAATAATAATAAACACTCTTTATTTCAAAATTACATTATATAACATAAAATGAAATAGTGTCAGATATTCTAGGCAACATTTACGCTACAAATTTGAGATTTTTACAAAATAATCTTCGATATTATATGTCAATGTCTTTCAGTAATTTAAATACGTTTATCTTTACTTTTTTAATGTTGTCACAAGTTTTGATGTATCTAGGAAGACTATTGTATAGCTTAATACAGTTATAATCGGCTCCACTTTCGTACAATGTCAGCTTATGTTTAGGGAAAGTATAGCTCATCGTTCTTGTTGGATATTTATTTTGTGATTTACTGTATCTTAACAAGGATCTGTTTTTAAAAAAGAACAAAACACATTGTATGTAAACTGCAAGGACAGTAAGAAGATGGATCTCTTTAAATTTACCTCTAAAACTTTCTCTGATATTGAGACCCAATATTGTTCTTACTGCTTTTTCTTGACATATAAACAATCGTTCAACGTCCCTATATTTCCCATTAAAAAAAAATGACGTGTCTGACGTGTGATTCGAAATTTGCATAGTAGACCATTTTACATGTTTGCCTATCCAGATATCTAACTAAAATGCGTAAAGTGTAACATACCCTATTCAGTTTACCAAGAACATATTCTGCATGATTTTTCCCATGATAGAGTACTATCCAAGACCATTTCCAAAAATTTTGTCGTCTTTAACAATTTTAGTTGCCCATTATTTACAACGATATATCCATTTCTTCCAATGTGGACCTCGTGGTTTTAAATAGTATTGCATTTGTTTTTAATCTATTTAGCACAAGCTTATTTTTAGCAAACCACTAATTTGCTCTCATCATTATTCATTCAGTTCTTATATTAATACTTGGCAGACTTCTATAAGGAAATAGGAATCATCCGCATAATTTGTTACAGTACAATTATTTTCCATAGAAAATAGTTCTGTAATATCGTTTACATAGATAATGAATAGTAAAGGGCCCAGTACACTTCCCTGTGGTATTCCTAGTTTTATTTCCGCTCTATTAGATGTTACGCGGTCCTTTCCCTTACCTATTGTTGCGTTTTGGCACCTTTTCGATAAGTATGATCTGAACCATCTCAAGACCATTCCTCGAATTCCAGTATTCCATACAGTTCCAACTTGTCAAGCAAGATTTCATAGTCCAATGTATCATATGCCTTTGAGAGGTTAATAAATACTCCCAAGGGGATCATTCCGTCATTCAAAGACCCTAAAATCCGCTCAACAATCTAAAACGATGCTGTCTGAGTCGACCTGTCCTTTAAATATCCATGGTGAACCCGGTTAAAGAGATCATGCGTTAACATGAACTCCATAATACGGTTACGCATTATCCGCTCAAAAATTTTTCAAAATGATGGGAGCAAACTAATAGGACGGTAATTTCGGTGTTTGTTTCATCGCCTTTTTTAAATATAGGGATTACTATGGCGAATTTTAGTTGGTCAGGAAGTAATCCGTACTTTAATATTATGTTATTTACTATGTAAACGAGGGGGTATACAATGGGTTTAATCATATACTTGTTTAAAGTGAAGTTGACATTTTATCATGCCCACAACTAAATTGGGGTTTTTAGATTATTGACTATATTTAGGATTTCTTGCGAGTCTGACAATTTTATGGGAATGGTCTCGGGGCATCGCTCTATTTTAGCAGAGTATGGCCTATTTTCTAGCTGAGTTAACAAATTGGGAGCTGCGGTGGATAAATAAGTGTTAAAATCGTTGGCAACTTGTATAAGTTGCCCTTTGTATGTATTTCGCATTTCTTCCTTGTACCCTGACTCTCACTATTTAAAACTCGACAAAGACATAGGTAGAATCAATCCAATCTTGGGGTGACAGTAACCAAGTAGAATTTATGCTACTACCAAAAAAACCCAGACGGCAGTTTTTTCTAAACAAAAAGTGAATGTTAAAGATGAAGATATTATCAAGGCTCTTGGCCTTATATCTGGCATGCTCTAATTTTTTGAAATATTTTTAGCCACCTCTCTTTAACTCTTTAATCTGTAGCTACCCCAACCTAGGTTACATGGGGCTGTATGAAAAAGCCTTCAAAAACTCTCATGGTACCAAAAATAACATAACACATAACATATAGATACATAAATTACATAAATTTACTCAAATCTTGTTGACGCAGCCTTTATTTGCTTGCACCAAACATAAATTGTTTACTGTATTTCTCATAGGTTGCGTGGTTCAAAATCTGTCAGGTAAAATAAAAGGCTCTTTTCTCACACAAAATATATCTATTTACTTCTGGTATTTCATTTACTCATCTTCACATCTTCTCTGCGTAGCAGCAAATGCTTTATACTTTTACAACTTAGTATGGTAACTACTTACTGCATCAAAACAGCTATACATTTTTACATCACTAACATTACATCACTAAACAAACAATACTATCGGGATACAATATTATAGTCTTAAACTATCGAGACGTTATCGCATCGACGAACTTGAGACTGCTTTTTACAACAGTTAAACAGGACTCGCGTCGTGGTACAAGAACCACGTTCGTATACCTTCGGGCATTCACACCGCGAATTGACCAACAGATAAACGGAACTAGAGTTGGGGTGTACTAATCACATTAGGTACACCTTCGGGATACAATACCGCGAATTTACCGACTTAATTACTTGGCTTGTGTGCCGTGAAAATCAACCAACCTCGCGTAAAATGGCGCGAGGGAGCCCGTGTACTTCTCACGAAGACTGCTTTGGAAATGAATTGTCAAAATATGCCAAGTTGTATGTGTGATATATCATCTCTCGTTCTCTCGTACACACCGCAACATCCTGTCATACTGTTTCAACCAATCACGCAAGTATATCCAGTTGCCTCCCAATAAAGCCTTCTTACACTAGATTTACTTCGCTTGTATTGTTTGATACGCGGCCGCTCGTTTGTATAGATGCCGTCTTCCGCGATTCCGCTTGTTTGTTGCTTACCGCGAACCTAGAGAGGCCATCTTGGTTTTTCGCTTTCTTGCCCGCTTTCGGCGAATATTCTAGGAAACCACTATTGACAGTTGAAAATACGTTTTACAATTTAACCGAAATTAATTGACTTTTATTATTTGTGGTTTCCATGCACCGACGACAATTTAACAGGTGGTAGACTGCAACGTTGCCGTACTTTATCTACTTTGTATTTATACTTGCTTTGTTATTAAATTATGCAACTAGACCTTTCTCCAACAAATCGAAATAAAGAAATTATCTACAGGACAGCCTAGCACATTGGCTTCTTTGAACGCACAATCCCACTCCTCAAATGTTCACAAATCAAAATCGTTTTCCAAAAATATAATAAAAGGTACAAACTTAAACCTACGGATTAAAATAAAAATAATTAAACCCATAAAAAACCATATCACAGATAAAATTTTACTTTAAAATAAAATAGTATTATATAAAAATTATATTCAACTTTTATAAAAGTAGATATTTTCACATTATCACTAATTTAAAAGGCTGTTGAAATTTGTTCTCTATTTAAGTACCATACCTAAACCTTATTAGTCAAGTTTCTGACTTAGGTATAAACATTTATTTGAAAAAGTTATTTCCATTCGGTTTTTAGTTAGTGTCACTGTTCCTATCGGAATTGGGCTCCGAGATCACCCGATCTGAATCCATTAAATTACCTTTGTGCGATATATTCAAGATAAAAAATTACAAATCACTAGTAAGTTCTAGAGAACGTCAGGGCCACCGAGAATTTCGAGATCTTTCAATGTTGTGTTTAATTATTTATCCTTACTCAAATACCGTTTGTTCTCCTAAAACTCCTTCGTATTTTGGAATACTTATAGGAAAACACGCAATCACCTAAAGACACACAACATTTTTCTCAAAAACGAGGGCGAACTGGTTCCCGCCATACAACTTGGCCATATTTAGAACTTAATAATTTAATAATAATACATTTCATCAAGGCGACGATTTTTTTGCGGTAATAAGCCTTAATCACTTGTTGGTAATTTCCCAGTTTGGATATGAGCCAATTGGAATTTATGTAGACTCATATAAAGGCTTTTATTTTAATTAATGATAGGTTTTAAATGGAATTGCTTAATTACCAGTTCTGTAACGAATTTAATTAAAATTAAAATATATCTTTATATACAGGGTGGTTCTTGAGGAAAGGGAAATATTATAATGACGTGTTCTTGATGTAAATATTAGAAAAAAGGTCATGCAAACATGGATGCGGAAATGCTTTCTGTCCAAGATGCAGAAACAAATTTTAAATAATATGTTTCTCTTATTACCTTGAAAACGATTTAAGATCTTACACTGGTCTGAAACTTATTTTGAATGAAGAAACAGTACGAATCTATTGCAGTTGCTTGTAAAGAATGTTGGTTATATTTTTAACAAGCCCTGAAATTTGTAAACAATTGCGTTGTAGTTCCGAAGATGGTTTAATATGAATAAACCAAAACGCTAACACCTTAAAAAGCATATATATTTTTTTTAATATTCACTATCAAGTTCAAGAAAGTTCAGGTTATAGTAAAAGCGGTCAAATCTGAACTATAATAATTTCTTTCTTGGACTTGCCAGTAGGGGAGAGCCGTACAAGATGGCGCAGCGGGAAAGATGACATATCTCTATTTTTTTATAATTGCATACATACCACAGGGGCTAATATAAGTGACAGAAATAGTATATTATTAACCAAGGTTTAGACAGCCATCATTATTGCCCGAGCGGCGAGTTTAAATCACGAGGAGCGAAGCGACGAGGGATTTAAGACGCGAGGGCTATAATAAGCTGTCTAAACCGTGGTTAATATATTATTTTTTCCACTACTACAAACTTTTATATGAGATTTATCTTTATAGTATTAATAGTTATAAAAATTATAGGTAGGTATAAGTATATTTTTTAATCAAGTTACCTGCGCTTTGGAATTGGCAAAATATTTTGTTGTTTTGTCAGGTGGCTTTGTCAATGTCAATTTGTGTTCATTTGTGTCATCAGATTTCACGAGTTTTGCGTTTTTTTAAAAAATGAGCGAAGAAAATGTTAGTGATAATATTATGTGTACACCTCCCGAATTAAGGATGGAAGCAGAAAAAATGTTGATTGTATCGATATTTTACAATATCAAGTAATCTAATATGTATTGATAATTATCTGGTTGCCTAACCACAATGAATTGATGTTGTAGAATTAAAAAATCAAGTTACCTGCGTTCAAACAAAATTCGGTTAAGGTCAAAGATCGGTCAATAATGGATTTCAATGGCTTATTATTGACCATGGTCAATAATGACTTATAAGGTAGAGAAAAACGATTTCTAGCGTTAATAATCGGTCAATAATGGCGATGTTATAGGTTAGTAGTGGAAAAAAAACTTTAAATACAAAAGCTGCATATCTTTTGAAAAATATAGGCGCATCGCAAAGTTGAAAAACAATTGGAAGTTTTCTTCTTTTAAATGGAATACCCTATATATTTTTCACAAGAACGAAAGATCTCTTCCCCCTGATTTTTAAAATATATAACATGTCAACATTTAGTTGGTCGTGGCGTTTCGCATACTTCAACATAACATATTTGTCGCTTTAAGTTAAATTAGCACATTCATTAAGGAATGGCCGGCCAATAGCCCTGACCTAAGTCGGTTAGATATTTTTTGTGGTCATTTCTAAAAAATCGTATTTATTATGACAGACCTCAAAATATACAAGTGTTCATGCTCACTAGAGATCAAATATTAGAAAATGTGGTGGCAAAAGTCGTGGCGTATATATAGTAAACATATAGTAATTTACATCATACTTAAATTATAAAATACAAATTTCACTTTAAAGTAAAGCGACAAATATGTCACGCTATCTAGTGGACTGGACTTCAACAAACTGGCAAAAATCTTCTTCATATCACGTTAGTATTAAATTTGTTTCACCAGTACCAGTACCACAGAAGAAAAAATTTCAGCAAAAGAATTCCTGCAAAGCAACATTCCGAAATATTGACGGCTACTCTTTTAAAAACAATTCTGGAAGAAATAGAATTTTAAAAATCCAAAAAGTGCTTTTTATTGTTTTTCTCGAAAACGAAGAATCAGAAAAAAAATCAAAATTGGAAAAAAGTGGCGCACATTTTTTTGTCAATAATATTGGTTAAAGTGCTCCCCGGAACGCCAATGGACTGAATTAATTTAATCTAGTTAGGGCAAATTAAGTCCCTTATCATTGTGAATAACGGTGCCAAATTTCAATAAATTCGGGAAAAGAATATTTAAAAAAATTATAAAAAAACGATTTTTCTTATAAAACTTTAACACCCTGTATATCAAAAACGGGGCAACTCCGGACACATGTTCATATGAACTATTTCTCTTAGAATATCATAAGGAATCACCCCTAAAGTTACGTACCGTACTTCTGAAACACCCTGTATAATGACATTTAAGAACCTCGAAACATACTACTACTTTAAACTTTTAATGCGTCATCTTTGCCTACCTTATGCGCCATCCTTTCCGCGTATTCGGAAAAGATGGCGCAAAGACACATAAACTACGAAATTCCTTTTTTTTTGTAAAGATTTATGAAATTTGTTTAATCATATCGTTAGTATCACATATATAGTTCAGTGGTTAGTATACATATAAAGCACCAATTTGCCGCAATAAAATTTTAGCTTTTCAGTATATCTGGCAAGATATACAGTATTTCACTTAAGTGCACCATCTTCGACGCCTCTCCTATCTACTATTAAATAAATAAACTGTGTTTTAAGGTGTTAACGTTTCGGTTTATTAATATTAAACCATCTTCAGAACTACAAAACATTTTTTTTAAATTTCACGCTTCTTAAAATTATAACAAAAATAAATCTTACCTTACAAATTTACTTCAGTTAAAGGGTGTTCGATTTAAAAAAAATTAAAATAGCATATTTAAATTAGCCAAATTGGTCAAGTCGACACGAACACCTTATATAATATATTGAAAAACAGTAGTATAAATTTTGTTGTGCATTGTAAGTAAAATAATAGAAAAGGCCGTTTTTACTTTCATATTTATTGAGTAATTACACCCTACGCGTTTCGATCATTAAATCGTCTTCTCCAGGGGTTGAGGATTGTGTAAGGAAAGGGAGCAAAGTTACAGAAAAAGTTTGGACATATTACTTTTCCTAAATTTTAAGGTTGACTAAGGAAAAATAAACAAAAAGCATAAAATATTCAATCAATTTATTATTTTTTTCCTTAATTTCGCTGGATTACTTAAACAATATTGGCACAATTTTATTGATTTCGAGTTACACTTAATTTAAAATGCTTAAACTAAAAAGTCTATGTACGAATTACTACGCTTTGTTGTTCTTTGATATATTGTGGGATGCCCAATTTAGAGACGTCTTCCACGAGTTCGACAGAGCCTCGTCGAATTTGGCCCTAAAGTGCGCTAGGGCTTCATCGTCCGTTTTCGAAAGCACCTATAAAAGTACAGCGATTCTATATTTAATGTAAAATTTATTTAACTTAAAATTAGAAACGATTTAACCGACATAAGAATCATCGACATACATTTTTGATAAAAATAAAGCTCGATTCTTGGGATTAAAGCATACTAAAATTACACTACTCTCCAACCTTTAATTTAAAGTTGCACCAGGCATTTTCAGTAATCTACAATTATATTCACGGATGGGGTAGACAAGAGGACAAGTGGGCCAAAAATTGGAAAAAAGTTTTTCTTTATAAAATAGTTTGGGTTAGTTTTTTTAAAAACATTAAAAAATTTCTGGATATAAAACATCTAGAAATATTATATTATGCATTAGTTAAAACTCATTTAAATTACGGAATTTTAGGTTGAGGAGGAATAAATAGAACTTAAGTTAAAAATTAGAAGTATTCCAAAAAAGAATTTTGAAAATTATATTTAATAAGGACTATCTTTATCCTTTAAAAGAATTATATTTAGAAACAAAAAAGATGAACGTTAGACAAATTTACATTTATAAAATTTCAATATATACAGGGTGTTTGGTTCACCGACGTATATCTGAAAGGGGGTGATAGGTAAGATGATTTCAAACATATTTAACCATATATACTATTATACAAAGTGTTACGCATGTCGCTCGGCATATCGAGATATCATCGTTTTTCCGAATTTTATATGGGTAGTCCATAATATAAGTTATAATAAAAGTTTTGTAAAACATTTTATCTGATTGTATCTTTTTTTCCTATAAAGTTGAATACGTATTTCATCGATATAAGATACTTAATGGAATCTACATGTGATGAAAAAATTTTGTGGCTCAGTAGAATTTACAAAATGAGTTGACTTTATCAGTGAATGAAATAAAGTGTGTAAATAAAATATTCGCTCAAATATCTTTAAAAAGTTGCTTTATCTTTTCCCTGTTTAGTGATATATCACATTCCATCACTAAATGCTAGTTATTTTCTATCGAGTGCGGTTTATCGATGTGGTGCAGGCACCAAAATTTTTTTTTGTTATTGATGTTGTTCTTAAATAGCGTTGCTCGGTGACGCACAAACTTATTATTGAAGATTTGATTAGGTATAATGGTTGCTTTTTCGAATGTTGAGTATGCTGATATAATTTTTATGTACAGCAACGCAGCTGCTGCTCAGCGATTATATCTTGAAAGATTTGCTCAAAGAAGAGTACCCCACGTGACCGTGTTCGCTAATACATATCGTAGAATAAGCGGTAGTTTACATCACACAGAACCTAGAGCGAACAACCAACGATATTTTTGCAGTAGAGCCCACCGTGAGCACCAGGAAAATAGCGGAACAGCTAAATCTATCTACATGGAAGGTGTGGTCAGTTCTTCACTCTGAGAAAATGCAACCATTCCACTACACCCCCGTGCAAGGACTTGAGGAAGGAGACCCAGTCCGAAGAACAACTTTTTGTCGATTCATCTTAAATGTCGACATAGAAGATGCAACATTTTTACGTAGGATTTTATGGAAGGATAAATCCAACTTTTCTCGTGGAGGGATTATTAACTTTCATAACCTGCATTATTGGGCAGAAGAAAACCCCCATATGAAGAAACAAACTTTGTTCCAACAAAAATTTAATGTAAACGCATGGGCAGGTGTAATAGGCAGAGTTTTGGTTGGTCCTTATTTTTTGCCAAACAATTTAAATGGTGAAAATTATCTAGAATTTTTAATAAATAATTTACCCGATATTTTGGATGAAGTGCCTTTGGATGTAAGAGGACAAATCATGTACCAAAACGACGGATGTCCTGCCCATTACCGGATAACTGTAAGGGAGTTTCTAAATAATCAATTTCCTGAAAGTTGGATAGGGCGAAATTGACCGATATTATGGCCAGCTAGATCTCCAGACCTGACCCTCGCCGACTATCACGTCTGGGGACGAATGAAGGAACTGGTGTACAATGAGGAAATTCGAGATCAAGACCATCTTATTCAAAAAATTAATGGGGCAGCAGAAATAATGAAGATGAGGCTAGGCGTAACCACTACAGAGATGCGACGAAGATGTCGACGTTGTATTAGAAACGGTGGTTCTCATTTCGAGCCTGAAAAGTAATACTCATAAATACCCGCTTATAGTTGTTTTATTTTATTCTGTTAAATAGTCATATGCAATTTGTTCCTGACAAATTATAATTTTTTTAAAAATAAATATCCTATGCAACGTTAAGTCTGCAGCTGTTATCATTCATTCGAAAGGACCAACACCAAGTAAGTTTTTAAAGATATTTGAGTGAATATTTTATTTACACACTTTATTTCATTCACTGATAAAGTCAAATTTGGATGTTACAGTAACTCATTTTGTAAATTCTACTAAGCCACAAAATTTTTTCATCACATGTAGATTCCATTAAGTATCTTATATCGATGAAATACGTATTCAACTTTATAGGAAAAAAAGATACAATCAGATAAAATGTTTGACAAAACTTTTATTATAACTTATATGGACTACCCACTAAATTCGGTAAAATTCGGAAAAACGATGATATCTCGATATGCTGAGCGATATGCGTAACACTTTGTATAATAGTATATACAGGGTGGGGACTTTAAATGGAACGCTGCTTATAGCTGATCTGAGAATAAGATTTCACTAAAATACAAAAATACGTCCTCAAGGATTTTTTATGGGCTTCGTTTTTGGTCATGTAAAAAAAAATTTGGGCCCCAAAGAGAGGGCGCAGCCCTAACCAACTTTTTTTATAAGATTGGAAGACACCACTTGTGACACCTTTTTGGAAAGCTCATTGAAAAAGGAGTTTGTCAATCAATTTTTTTTGACATCTGTCAAACCATGTGCCAGAAATTTAATAAAATCTAATTTTAAACAATTTGGTAAACAATTATGTTAAAATACCATTAAAACTGTAATGTCATCTTTTTAGCTTAACAATTGTTAGAAATATGCCCCATTAACCTGTGGGCATAGAGTCAACCGTAAGTCAATTATTGTTTTGTTTCCTTGGTAATGCCGCCAGTTTTGTTACGTTTGACAAGCAGGTACTAATTAAAATTTTATTTTTGACGCTTTCATTTAAAAATTTTAAGAATGTATTTAACTGAAACCTTAAAGATTGAAATACTGATGATGGTCGGGTTTGGAGAAAGAAAACAAAGTCAAGAAGAAGTTTGTGAGTTGTTTCATGAAATTCATCCCGATTGGCTACCTCTGTCGCGAAGTACAGCCAGCAACATTGAAAAGCAATTTAGGGTATTAGGTCATGTAAGACATGTTCCGAGACGAAGACCCCCAAGAGTCTCAGATGAAACCAAATTAAATGTCCTATTGAGTTATCAAGAAAACCCAATTACTGCAGCAAGGCAATTATCTCGTGACCACAATATTGATCATAAAACGGTGTTGAAGATCACAAAATCTGCTGGCATAAAGTCATTCAAAATGCAGCCAGTGCAAGAGTTATTGGAGGATGACTTAGATAGAAGGGTAGAATTTTGCGAAGTTATGATGACCGCATTGGACAACCGACACATTGATTTAGAGTGGATACTTTTTTCTGATGAAGCAACATTTACTTTAGAGGGCCAGGTAAGTTTGCAAGTTAAAAGGAATTAACCATTGTTCTTGACAATCACTGGGCAAAGTCTTACTTTCTAAACCGATTATTAATTAATTTCCATTTTAGGTTAATCGTCAAAATTGCCGGTATTATGCCGACGAAAATCCTCATTGGATTGTTGAATGTCACTCTCAACGCCAAGGGAAAGTGAATGTTTGGGCTGGAATAATAGGCGACAGAATAATTGGTCCATTCTTTTTTTAACATAATTTAAATGGAGACGTGTATTTAAATTTTCTTCAAACATTTCTAATACCAGAACTCCAAAGAATATTCCCAAATTATGGAAATCTAGATCGAAGGATATTTTTTTAGCAGGATGGAGCCCCTCCCCACTTTGCGAGGATTGTAAGAGAATTCTTAAACACTGCATTTCCAAATAGGTGGATAGGGCGGCGAGGATTTTTAGAGTGGCCGCCCAGATCACCGGATATTACACCCTTAGACTTTTATTTGTAGGGGGATTTAAAAAGAAGGGTATATGTTACCAGACCTAACAATTTAGAAGAGTTGAAGGCAAGGATTCGGGCAGAGATACGTTTAATCACGCCAGAAGTTTTGGGAAGAGTAAGGGAAGTTTTACCATCGGTTAGGTTCGTGCCAACTGGTTAATGGGGCACATTTTCAACAATTATTATAAAGTTAAAAAGATGACATTACAGCTTTAATGTTACGGTTAATATAATTGTTTAAAATTAGATTTTATTAAATTTCTGGCACATGGTTTGACAGATGTCAAAAAAAATTGATTGACAAACTCCTTTTTCAATGAGCTTTCCAAAAAGGTCTCACATGTGGTGTCTTCCAATCTTATAAAATAAGTTGGTTAGGGCTGCGCCCCCTCTTTGGGGCCCAATTTTTTTTTTACATGACAAAAACGAAGCCCATAAAAAATCCTTGAGGACGTATTTTTGTATTTTAGTGAAATTTTATTCTCAGATCAGCTATGAGCAGCGTTCCATTTAAAGTCCCCATGTATAGTTAAATATGTTTCAAATCATCTTACCTATCACCCCCTTTCAGATATACGTCGGTGAACCAAACACCCAGAAATAGTCCGTAAGACAAAAATGTTTTAAATATTTATGTTTTTATTTAAATGATTATTTACCAACAAATATTAAAGAAATTATTTCATTTAAAAAATATAAAATTCAAATAAAAACATTTATATTGGAAACAAACGCTTTAAAAATATTTTTGGAAATACTTTAACTAATTAATGTTATTTAATATTATTGTGAATTAATTATACAGTGAGTCCCAGAAGTAATGTTTAAATTCATTTAAAATTCAGTCGATTTTTATTTCTTAATGTGTTTTTTTTTATGGTAAATTCATGTATACAGGGTAGCCCAAAAATAAGTTACGACCATCAACTTCTAACTATGTTAAGTAAGTTATCGAAAAAATTACGATTGAACATATTAATAAGTAAGACCTGTTTATTTAAAAAAAAAAACAGAACAACAAATAAATGTTGATACATTTTCGAATTCTTTCCCCAACCTTATTAATTGCTCTTTGAATAAATTTGAATCTGAAAAATAAAGTGGCGACAAATCCGGAGATCTTGCTGGCCAGTCTACAAAACCTCTATTTCCTATCCATTTTTGAGAAAACTCATTATTTAAAAAAATCTCGTACGCTAAGGGTATCATGGGGAGGAGCCCCCATCTTGCTAAAACCACTGCAAGGAATTTTGGAACAGCCCGACAGGGATTTCAGCTAAATATTCTTGAAAATCTGTACTTAAAAACTGAATAAACCTTCCTCCATTTAAATTTTCATTAAAAATGTGGTCTTAATACTGCCTCTCCCATCTCTATTCATACATTAACACTAAATTTAACACGATTCCGGATTTCACGGTTTACCATAGGATGTTCAATGCTCCAAATATGTTCATTTCGTCTGTTGAACATTCCACACTTGGTAAATTTAGTTTCGTCTGACCAAATAATATAGTTTAAAAAATCGGGATTTAAATTTATTTGATCTTGTAGCCACACACAACACTTTATTCGCCTTTCTGGGTCGCCTGGATGGAGTTTCCGTGAATTACTTATTTTGAAAGGATTGTAATTACTAGCTTTTAAAAATCGCGACCCTGGACGCAGAAGAACGTCTTGGCGGAGAAATCTAGGGCAATGGATTGGCCAATGTCCAGTATAACTATTCCAATGCACAGCAAGAACAAAAACAAAATACCTAACATGTTATAAACTTACCAAGGTTTCTCGTAAATACTGAAGATCCTTCTCAGAACCAAGTTCGGGGAGACCCGTGGAGATCATCATGGCAAATAATGATAAAATTAAATTTCCATGCTTCCTTAAAATCATAAAGGCCTAAAAATAAAGCAAAACCACCAGTTTAAATTAATTGTCTTGACAATGATATCCAATAAAACTAAAATACAACTAAATCTTTTCCTGACCTTCTCGCAAAACTCCTGGAAAATTTTAAACTCCACAGCAGTCCCCTGCTGCGGCTTCTGTCCCTTGTTAATCACGTATACGAAATCGTGCGTGAGCACGAAGGGTACCCGCTCCCTTTTGATGCCGAATTTTTCCTTAAAATGTCCGAGGATATGGCCAAAGTCTATGTGAAACAGCTGAAAAAAAGTAAATAAAGTATAAGTGTTAATCTGCAATGCATTACAAATAAACTTTCCACTTTAGAAATTATATTATTAAAGCATTTACAGAACTCGTCAAAACCTTTAATGCATCAACGCAAGTTGGCCAATAAAGAAAAAGAAACAAAAAATGCCAAAAAAATCTTATTAATATCTCAAGATATTGTAAATTATTTATCCATAAAAAAAGTCGAAATACATTGGTTTTTGGAAATTATAAATAGCACAGATTAAAAACACGTAAGAATAATATTTTTTTATGTTAGTATAGTTGAAGATAAGAAGAGGCAAGTAGACTGTGGCAGACAAAAATCACTTAAATTTGGAATAATCTTGTGACAAATTAGCCTGACATTGACAAGGTAAGTTATTAAAATACAAGAAATGATAATCAATGCGAAAAAAGCTAGACCCCAAAACAGAAAAAGAAGCGATTTTAAGAAATGGGTATTTACTTTCACTTTAAAAATTACAAAGCTTTTGAATCCGAAGAAAATAGTTTAAAAATAGTGAATGAATTAAAAAAATCTGTTATTTTTATATCTGAAAGATTTGACGAAATGGAAAAAAAATAAAGACATTACTAAAAAATATAAAGAGAGAAAAAGAAGAAGTCAAATTAGAAAATAACTCTTTAAAGCAAGACGTTATGAGATTTAAAAAAGAAATTAATTTTTTAACAACAAAATCAAGTATTGAAGAACAAAATAAAATCATAAATAATATTGAAATAAAAGGAGTTCGAAATCAAGAAATGAAAAATGATGAGAACGTTACAAAACAAATTTTAACCAAAATTGAAGTAAACATCAAAAAAGAACATAATATATTAATAGAACGAAAAAATTGTAAAAACGAAGAAAACAACAATACCATTCAAAGTAACTGTAAGAATCAGAAAATAAAAAAAGAAATTGAAAAAAAACTAAAGCTTATTTAAAAAAAAATATGAGAATGAACATTTAACAACCAGAAACAAATTTTTACTTGGGAAAGCTAAAAAATTGAGAAAATTTAAATATAAATTTGTATAGTGCAAAAATGGAAAAATATTTGTGAGAAAATATAATTCAAAATTGAAAAAAATTTAAAAATTATAAAAAATTGGTTTGATTACAATTAATTTTAATAAAACAAATTATCTTCCTTTTGCTTTAAACCTAAATAATGCACCACAAAATATGAAGAGTATCAATATTAGCAATGACATTCAAATTTTAAAAGTTAATCAGGTAAAATATTTAAGAATAATTTTTGACAGTAAATTAAAATGGAATTTTCAAGTAGAATATTTGATTAAAAAATTAAGAAGTTTATTGCCAATTTTTAAAAGCACTCAAAAATGTCTGGATTAAAACATCTAGAAATATTATATTATACATTAGTTAAAACTCATTTAAATTACGGAATTTTAGGTTGGGGAGGAATAAATAGAACTTAAGTTAAAAAATTCGAAGTATTACAAAAAAGATTTTTGAAAATTATATTTAATAAGGACTATCTTTATCCTTCAAAATAATTATATCCAGAAAAAAAAAAGATTAACGTTAAACAAATTTACATTTATAATATTTTAATATATATTTTTAAAAATAAAAACCTTGTACAATTTAAAGACCATAACCATAATACACGTTATAAGAATGAAATATCCATAAAATCTAAAATAAATAAGTCCATAAGACAAAAAACTTTTAAATATTTATGTTTTTATTGTAATGATTATTTACCAACAAACATAAAAGAAAGGCTAAAGGACCACGGATTCGAAGTAGACTGTAAAATAAATCTCAGTAAATTTTGTAAAGGGAGAAACAATAAGCGCATTAGCGTATACAAAGAGAGATGCTGGCCAATTGGTACAACCAGTCATAAAACAAAAAAAATAACTATTTGAAATTAACTTATTAATATTATTAACACCCTGTAAATACAGTTAATAGAAATTACTGATTATAGAAAAGCTTTGAAATGTGAGCTCATGATAGATAAAACATAAATCCAACTATATACAAGGTGAAACCTTACCTGTCCAGTCTTTTTGACCATAATGTTATCCGAATGCCTATCGGCTATTCCCAGTACGTAAGTAGCTACACAATAGCCGGCGCACGAGAGCGTGAATTCCTGGATTGCTTTATTCAAAGCGGCTTCAGTGGTATTGTAATCTTTTAACCAAGCTAAAAATTAAAAATTAGTTTAGGATTATAATTGAACCAATCATGTTTGATTACTACCTAATATTGGTCCCTTCCTAAAGGCAGCCGTAGCAGTGAATATTCCCTTTTCTTTCTGGATATTCGCGATGGTCTCTGCATTCAAAACCACCTCAATCATTCCAACTCTATGTTCGAGTGATATGCAATTGTAAGGATTCATTCTAAAAGCAACAGAATCGTTATCCTGGGTCAAAATATCGTTTAACTACTTTCTTTAAGCCTTAGAAAAATATTAGTATCAAATACTGACAATATTTTATCATTATTCATTCAATAAGCCCAGGCAATCAATATGGTTATCAGTACATCAGTATTTACCCTCAGACAATCAGTATTTTAAAACACTGACAGTAATATTGATCATCTGAGGCCCGCTTTACTTTATCCAAAGTCAACGGACGCTAACATAATATTGGCTTACCAGGCCACCGAACCATTAGGTATCTGTCAAAGTCAAAATACTGTCTAAGTACACCAAGGACGGAAGTAAAAGAACGCTGAAGTCTGAATAAAGTGCTGAATGCGTAAAATAGCGTAGTTTGGCAATTTAATGCTCTATATTACAGGTTAAGTACAGCTTCATTCTTTGGTTTAGTGCCTAAAATAAATCATATATTCGTCATAACCGTTAGAACGCCACTTGACTTTGACAGATACCTCACGTCTCAGTGACGCGTTCTTTGTACGTCTGTTGTCCATCGTATTGTAACAACAAAAAGCACTCGCTCTGCAAAACATCAAAAGGTATACCTGAGATCAAGTCCTTCTCTCTTCCACAACCTATCCATGATTTTAATCATTTGTAATGTTAACATGTCCTGCCTAAGGTCATCCCCGTGCTTAAAAATAATATAAATATCCTCCCCATATCGATCCGAATTTTCGTATACTATGTAAAGTGGTTTCATTTTACTGTCCATTACTCTACATTTTTCAATCCTAAAATAAAGATTACCAAATTTTTAATGGAAAAAAATATGTTAACGATAGATATACGAGGTAATGACAGGGGTCATGGATTTAATTGATATCGTGAATTGCAGATAATTGATAAATGCCAAAACTGTAATCAAGTTACGTGGAAAACCATTACAAGATTATGTAATAATAATCAAAAACATAAAAATATAAGCGAAATTAAAATTGAAAATAAGAACACAACTGACAAGAAAAGTATAGCTAATAGCTTTATTGACTATTTTACTGAAGTCTAGTAGTCTGAACTAGGGATGTAACGGGTACCCGGTCTACCCGGCCAAAACCGCTTCGCTGAGTATATATTCAGAAGCTTTTAAAATTAATGTAAGTGTAATAAAACCTATCTTTAAGAATGGAGGTTCAAGTAAAATTAGTAATTATAGACCTGTAACATTACTTATTACCTAATAATTAGCTAAAATTTCTCAAAAAAAATTAAAATTACGAATTGATAATTATTTAGAAATAATTACATTTTAGTTCTAAAAAACAATTTGAGGTTTAAATATTTAATTTTAAATATTTATTTGCCAAGGTTTACAAAAAAATGGAATAAAAATAAAGAAAATAACATAACATTCTATACAAATAAATAATAATCAAGGCTACTTCGTTTTCGTTCTTTACAATACTACAAAAAAATCAGATCATATCTAGGGTTTACTAAGATAAAACTTGACAGCAAACAACTAGACATGTTATAATATACGTGTCTCTAAGTTCAAAGCCCACCCCTCAAGTAAGATAAAAGTCCAATCAGAGAACAAACAATCAATTTAAAAAAAAAGAAAAAACAAATTCATTCAGCTCTCTCTGGTTGCCAGAATAAACCATAATTACTATTTCTTAATAGTTTCCCTCCCATATTACACTATTTACAAAGTAAGAGAAAAAAAAAAATGCCAAAGAAAAAAAAAGCGAAGGGAAAATGAAATACAATGTATGTTACAATATATTAATTGGAGTTTGAATAATCCAATTATTTAAGATTATCTTAAATTTTCTTTTAAAAATCTGTATTTTTATTTCATGTGGCAACACGTTGTGCACCCTTTATCCAACACTGACAAATGAACGACCACCTATTGTTTTTTGTGTTCTAAGCATTTCTAAGTTGTCACCAATTTTATATCTGGTTTCATGTTGATGCGTGAGTCCTGATGTTGAAGTTATTGTTTTTGTTTTAACCAGAAACAAAATACTGGTTTTATAAAATAACTGCCTAATGCTCAAAAGTCGTGTATCTCGATACAACCTGTCTGTACTGTATAAAATCGTGAGTCTATGCATAATTTTAAGTATTCGTTTATGAACTGTTTCTAGTGGTCTCAATGTATTGTTATATAATCCGCCCCATCCAATTATACCATATGAAAGAAGCGATTGAACAAGTCCAAAATATACAATTTTTATATTTTCAATATTTGTTATTCTTGTTATCTGCTTAAAAAGATACATTAAGGATCTCAGTTTTTTAGTCAATTTTGTAACATGTTGGTCCCATTTTAAACTTGAGTCTATACAAATTCCTAAATAGTCTATATTTTGTTTACTTTTTATTATCCAATTTTGATAGTTTCGAAAGGGAATGTTTATATCTATGTAATTATCAATAGGCAAATTTGCTTTATAAGAAGAGAAAGGTAAATAAAAAGTTGTATCTATATTTATTGTTAAAAGATGTTTATCAAACCATTCAATTATTTTTGTTAGTCCCCTACTAATTTTTTCTTTAACTTCTACCCAGTTGTGGCCTTGTACAAAAAATGCTGTGTCGTCAGCATAAGATATAATATGTCCCGGTAGGTCTAAGCTGAGCAATGAATTTAAATAAATTATAAATAATACAGGTCCTAATACAGTTCCTTGGTATACCCTAGGTAACTGTTAGTTGATCGCTTAAAACACCCTGTATTTCTACTCTTTGTACCCTATTTATTAAGTAGCTCTTAAAAAGGGAATACGCCAGTCCACGAATACCTATAGCATACAGCTTTGACAAAAGCTTTTTATGACAAACAGTGTCAAAAGCCTTTGCCAAATCAATAAAAACCGTGACACACTGTTATTTTTTGTCCATACAATCAAAGATGCTAATTGGTATCTAACAGAAAAAATACCTAATTCATTAGATAATAAAACACCCTGGGTTTGTAATTTTCTGGATTTGGCAAAAGCTATCGACGGTTAGCCATAATTTACTATTAAAAAAAAAATTGAAAATATTGGATTTAGAGGAAAGCAATTAGAATGGAGTAAAAACCATCTTAAAGATAGACCAACTTATGTTAAAATGGATAAAGAAGAAAGATATACAAAATTATTTTATGGTGTTCCTGCAAGGAAGATGATACTGCTAGTTCTTATAGCGAATTGGGACAATTTAAATAAGAAAATTAAAAAATATTTTAAAATTATAAAAAATTGGTTTGATAAAATTTTGGTAACAATTAATTTTCATAAAACAAATTATCTTCCTTTTACTTTAAACGTAAATAATGTATCACAAAATATGAATAGTATCAATATAAGCAATAACATTGAAATTGTAAAAGGTAATCATGTAAAGTATTTAGGAATAATTTTTGGCAATAAATTAAATTGGAATTTTCAAGTAAAATATTTGATTAAAAAATTAAGAAGTTTACTACGGATTTTTTAAAACATTAAACAATTTGTGGATATAAAACATCAACCAACCAACGAAAAAACCCATAATTATTATACACAGTATCATTTTCTTAATTTTATTACTTAGATGTAAATACCTCTATAATCACACCTGTAATTTAGTTGTACCTTTGGCCAATACCTGTAAATTAAGGACCAAAATAACCAATCACCTGTCAATTTTTATTTTAATGACATGTAGAATTTGTTATTGTCTTATAATGCCTTTGATAATGACCCGCAAGGGTTGAAACACGTGTCAGGTTAGTTGAAACTAAAATAACTGAAATAAATTGTGAAATATAACAAGTACTACTTTAACTTCCACTACTATAAAAGAATAGTATTTTGCCTTTTTCTCATTAACCAATTAAACAATTACTTAGATTGCTAATTGTTATACAGGGTGAGGTGAAAAAATATTTAAAGCAAATTTACGTATTATTGTAATAATTTCTTTTGGAAAATATTTTTTGGGACACCACGCGCACACCTTCAAAGAGATTTAAAAACCTACAATCATTGGATGATTTACTCAAAACTGTTACCTAGGAAACACTTTTAGGTGACGGACCTTGTACTCTAAAAATGTTAAAACTCTAACACCATGTATCTCAAAAACTAGGAAGTTTAAGGCATATATTGAAATTAAGTTCTTGTCCTAAAATACGGCCAGCAATCACAACGTAAACATAAAAATGAATCCAATTATACATACCTAATACCGTTACACCTATAGCTAGGATCCAATGGGCTCCTAACAGTATCCTTCTCATCATTATTATTTAGACACTCTTTCAATGCCGCCTTAGCCTTTTCTTTGTCTCTCCTGCTCCGTACAATCTCGCAACAATTCTTAAGTTTCTCCACCGATTTTAATTGTCTCTGTAAAATGGGTATGTGCTCTTGGCTCCCTCTGCAGTACGCCTCGAGAATCAAACCGAAACGTACCGATACTGCTGGAACTTGCATCTCAGACCTAGAAATATTATGATAGAAGACCGTGTGAAGTTGAACAAAGTGTCAAATACTCCGTATATCGAGATTGATGTACCTCAAATGCCAAAAGAGAAAATGTCCAATTTTCTGATTGCTCAAGGCTCTGCGAATTAGAAAATTGACTAAATCACATTCCAAATAGAGTTCGTGTTTGATCGCCTGCACTAGCTGAAGGAGGTAGAGCAAAAGGTCCTCGTCACTAAAATACAATGGGAGTAAAATGGGAAGAGGTAGTAAATATTTCAAAAAGAAAATAATGCCGTAGATAAGTAATATATACCTATACCTTTCAGAAAAGTGCAGAGTAATAAAATGGGAAATTCCGTCCAGTTCGGCTCAATTTCGGCGTCGGCCATAGGCGCAGGTAATCTTTGTGCATTAAATTATTTATGATAACTAACCAAAAATTTTAGAAAATTAGGTTAACGGGTAATACGATAAAATAGTATTGTTTGTAATATTAAAACTTCAAGTAATTGCGTAAGAGGATTAGGAAAAGTATGTTTCCTGGCCTGAAGTGTCAAAATCGAAATATTGTGTAGGGATTAGTTAGGTAGATTATAAAGTTAAGTTTTGCGTTTAACAGGTACTGAGTTTGGCTCTGGCCTGTTTGGCTGGATCATATAAATAGGTGGTAATTTGGAATAAACTTCATATATCGTGTGTGTGTATGACCTTAATAAGTATATTTGTTTAGTTTAACGCATCAGTATTTGCTGTTAAGCCGTATATAGTGTTCACAGTATTATAAGATTAGTAATAAAATGGCGACATTCACACCAACAAAAAGATGTTCCAATAATTCTCCACTATCAGTGAGTGAAAAAGTTATTATTTGAAAGGTACATGATTGCATAAAATACGATTATCCGAATTTTACTGTGCAAGAAACTGTCGACCGATGTTCCCGAACGACTGTAGTTGGAAAGTCCACCGTTTTTAAATTATTGCGAGAGAGAAAGACAGCAGGTCAAGTGGAACCTCTCAAGAAAAGTCCAGGCAGATCAGTAAAAGTCCTTGATGAAGGCACCAAAAGTGTAATTCGAAGAAAAGTTCACTCTTTTTATTTTAAAAAAGAAATACCCACCCTAGATAAGATGCTAATGGAGCTTGGCCAGGAAGACAGTATTTCGTTTATAACTAGAAAACTTTTATGGGCCACTTTAAAAAATATGGATTTTGTCTGGGAAAAGCATAACCGTAAATCACTTTTACTGAAAAGCGAAAATACTTGAGAAGTATAAAGCAGTACAGAAGAGAGCAGAAGAAAATGTGGCAGTGCTCGCCAAGCTTTCATGGAAGGCCTGTCAACGGGTATTAAGGTGCCTTCAGGTAAAGGGAAGAGACTAATAATCGCTCATATTGGAAGCGAAGAGGGATTTTTAAAAGAAGGTTTGCTAACCTTTCAGTCGTTCAAACGGGAGATTACCACGAAAACATGAATTCGAATGTTTTTGAGGACTATTTTGGTGAAATGATAAACTATCTTCCAGCTGATTCAGTAGTAGTTATGGATAACGCAAGCTTTCATTCACGACGCACAGAGAAGACTCCAACTTCATCTTGGAGAAAACAAGAAATTATCGACTGGTTAACCACCAAAAGTATTGAATAAAGAAGGAACTATTAGCTATAGCAAATTAACACAAACATCGTTTTATGAAATATCCCGTGGAAGATATAGCAGAAAAACATAGTGTAACTGTGCTGCGCACACCGCCATATCATTGCGAACTAAATCCTGTAGAACTTACATGGGCGCAAGTGAAAGGATTTGTAGCAAGACACAACACGACATTCAAAATGAAAGACGTTAAGCTACTGTTTGATAAAGCCATTAAGGAAGTGACACCAGAGAATTGGCGAAAAGCAGTCCATCATGTCATTAAAGAAGAGGAGAAAATGTGGGATCTTGACCACCTGATCGATCGGACCGTCGACCTGTTAATTATAACGTCAAGAGGAGATGACAGTTCCTGAGATGACGAAGAATATTATGATTTTTTATAATTTAATTTCTGTATAATGTATTTTTTGTATTTGCTATTTTATTTTATGTTTAATATAAAATAAATTTTATTCTGTTAAAATTAAAATAAAATTCTTTCCTTTTACGAGTTAATTTAATTTCTGTATAATATATTTTTTTGAAAATGTTTAATAAAAAATAAGTGTAGCTAATACTATGTAGGTACATAATGCCTAATTTTTATTCTGTTAAAATAAAATTCTTTCCTTTTTACGAATATCCTACCGGCACGCCTTTGTCACACCATTTTCAGTGTTTGTGAATGGATAACAATAGGCAAAACCCATAAATTGACCCAAACCCGGGGGGTACTACCTGCACTTGATGAAAATAAAGAATTTTGCAATGAAATCAATGCCAAATTATGAAAGTGGCTTAAATATTCGTTGGGTCACTCTGTAGTCCCTTTGCATACCTAATGAGCTTTTATTACTCTACACCTTTCTGAAATAGACTTTAAAATTATACATTTTACAAATTAATCTTTATTATACTTTTAATTAATAGAAATAAAGGTCTGTCTTTACCACCAAATAACTTTATTTGCCCCTCTAGGGTACAAAACAAGGGTTATAGAAAATACATAAAATGATGAAGAATTAAAATAAATTTCTTAACGTTGTACTAGTTTCGACTTTAGGGAAAGTCATCTTCAGCAACTAATCATTTAAGAAATTTTGTTATGAAAAGTAGTTAAAACAGTTGGGAGAACAATGGGCGATTCAACAATAAAATATAATGAAATGCAGATTATGCAACCATTGGAATAGACAGCAGCTTATTATAAGGACGATGTATCTCCATGCAATGGTAGGAGATGATTTAAACGCAAGTAGGATAAAAGACCCTAATCATAATATAGTGATTTAAGAATGTTGAAATTAGAACATGTTGTAAAAGAAAATTGTAAATTAAGAATGAATTTCTTCTTTTACAACATGTTTTTACAATCTCGCCACAGAACATGGACTACTTCTTAAATCTTTTAATTAATAATTTAACCACTTTGTTAGTTTTAATAATATTAGAACTCAGAAAATAGGCAATTTAGGCAGGATCTTGTAATTTAGCATTTACCTGACATCCATCAAACATGTGACAGCGAAACTTCTGACTTCCTGATCGGCATAAGCGTAATCAAGCAATTCCAAAGACTTTTCCACAGGCAGCTTTGGCCAATCTCTTAGCAAAGCTATAACTTGACTGACTTCATCCCGCTTATCCCAATCAATGCACGATAGTAATTTCGGGAATATTTCCGGGACATGACGCATCCAAAAACGCCGTTGTGCCCAGAGATCTTTCCTCTCCTGAAATGGACGATAAATATACGGGGTTGTCTTTTAACTGATGACAAAAAAATGTAGCATGGGATATTCCAGAATTGTTCCAGCATGTAGCGTAATGATTCCCCGCAGTTCGCGTTTATCAGAGCCGCCGCTTGTTCAACAATTTCATATTTTAAAAGGTGCAGATCGGATGATAAACGTCGTATGTTTACATTTGGCTATACTCCGGTACCAAAATAATTGGCAGTGACTCATTTTTACCGGGGTGTGCAAGACGTAAGGGGAACCCCAATTCCAGAGGCGTGTCATTTTAAACAATACTAATTCAAAAAATATATGAATTTTTTGTTTATTATTATATTATATTTACATTTACTATAATAAATATAATATTATAAATTAAACTGAAAAATAAATTAAGCTTTTACATTTGGTGATCTACTGAAGTAATTAGAGAAACTAAATTACGCCGGTATAAAATCCAAAAAGAATAATAAACAGTATATGTTATTTTCATAATGTCTTTATTATACTACATAATAATAGAAACATATAATTGTGGATTAAGGGCAAAACCTAAACCTAAATTATAAATGTTTATAAATTTCTTAACTATTGTTACCTAATGAACACTAATTGATAATAATTTAACAAATTATATTCCACGCCGACATTAAAAAGTTTATAATGACAATACGTTACAATTTTAAATTCATTATTACCATTACAGCGATTACTTACTATCTGACGATAAAACATTTCATTACTGTCGTTCTGCTGTCATCTGCAGGACTTATAATAATAGGTTCTACCATGACTTCAACGCGTACATCCAAGTCCCACATTTTTTTCTCTACGCCCTCGACGTAATACGCACTTATGCCAATCTGCTGCTTGTACATTCGCTATTGCCGTTTTTAACGGTTCTTTAACATCTTTTAATTTAAAAGTTTTATTTTCACCCGCTACTTCGCCTTTTATCTGTGCTTGATTTGATTTAGTTAACAATGGTAAGGCGGTAAACGTAATACTGTAACACCTCGTTCACGAGCCATTTCATCCACTACATATTTCGTATATTTTTTTTTGTGAAGTCTTGCAAGATCGAGCAACTGCACTTTTAGCATTTTTCGCCAAATGCAATATTTTTTCTTCGAGCCAGTCAACAATCTTTCCTTTTCGCCACGCAGAAGTTCAAACACGTTTAACCCACCTTCAAGAAAACCAGAATCACTCCCGATGTGAGTTATAATTAACCGACGACCTTTTCCTGAAGGAGCTTTCAATCCAGTGGACAGTCCATTGATAAAGGTGTTACGTGCATCTTTAATGTTGAGATCTTGCCAAATGTAATTCACAGTATGTCCTTCATTTAACCATGTCTCGTCCGTAAAGTAAATTATTTTCCCTACGCCATAATACGATTTCTTCCTTTTCCACCAAAAGACTTTTGCGATTTCGTTTTAAGAATCGAAAATTCAATTCTCGTAGTGTACGCGTTAGAACTTTTCGTGAAATTTTTTGCATATTTTCATCCCTTTCAATTTCGGCAAAAATTCGGAAGTTCATTTCGAAAAAAAATGCATGCTCTTTCCGACGAATGGCTAACTTTGTTTGCTAGTCAATAAAAATATTTTTCCGTCCTCTGCTTTCCTTCTGATCGGACACTTTAGTATTCCTATTGTCCTTGATAGTTCTATAAACAGTACGGCAAGATGTCTTAGTCAATGTGGCACAAAGTTCTGCTGCATTAGTGAATGATATTCCACTGTGCGTACTTAGAATTCCCTCATACACATTTTTTACCATTGTACGCTCCCCAGGTTTTAAATGACGTCGTTTTGTAACTTGTTGGTTACTATCACTTGAAGAACTCGCCTGCATTATAATATTCACTGTTTTGAATAACCACCAAAATAATAAAACTGAATTGCTAATATCCTCTTGATTGAAACTTGTCTACGACACTGAACGTTGGTTAGAGGCGATAAGAAAGCGTGCGAGCGCCTTTAGACATGGGTTTTTCCTACCTGTGTTAAAGTAAAACAGGTACCGTAGGGTGAAAAGGCCCTCAATGATATGCCGATTTCTTCTTCTTCCCAAGCGGTTTGGATTGCTTTTATTTAACTTAAAAGTGGGCGAATCAACGTTAATTATTTTCGCCGCACACCGTTAATGGTTATATGAACAGTTCTGCCAATTATTTTGTGACCGTATAGGCACCAACAACACCTCCCAGTCATATGTTGAAAGCAATATGCAATAAATGAATATCTCATCTTTGAATAACCTATTGCTTTTTGTAAATCACAGCAGAAGTAAATACCCCTCATCCCCCTGGCCAAAACAATGTTGGCGTCATATAATAGACCTGTTTGTGAATGACTAACTGTGTCCATTGGTGTTGGTGCAAACTTCTTCGATTTGTATATAAAATAAATATAATTTTTACCTGGTCATGAACATCATAAAAGTTTTCCATATCGCTAATCAGTCTTCTAAAACTCTCAGTAGTTTCATGTGTTAGGGGTTCAGGAACTTGTTCTAATTCTAAATTTCTAGCATATTCTACTATCGTTTCTATACAAGGATATACAAGGATTTGATCGTTTGCATAACTGAAAATATAAATACAATAATTTTGAATGATAGAAGAAATATTGTACATTACATACTGAAATGTCCCAACCATGGGTCTATTAATTAGCGAATAAATTGCCTAATAAGGCCTAGAATATAAATATTTATTTTAAATTATATTATATTATTTGCATACAAGTAATACAAATTTTAAAAGCAGTTTAAACAGTCGAAGAGTGTAACTTTGACAATCTTAAGGGTGGAAAAGGGTCGTCCAGGCTAAATTCCGAGAAGTTGGAAAAGCCAAGCGACGCTATTTTTCGCAAGAGGGACTATGAATATAAATAGGCCAGCGCCATGCAGGCATAAGGAATTCAAAATTTCATAAAATAAATATAGGGAGAGGAAAGAAAGTCAAAAAGTCTTTTTCCACTGATTTAATAAAGAGCAATCAGACTCAATTTTATAATAAAAAATCGTCTACATGTCACATTTAGTAGGTTTTAAAGTAAGATGATGTTCTTTCCATGAAAGTTTCAAGAAAGGATATATAAATTCTTCATGGAAAGAACATCATCTTTCTTTAAAACCTACTAAATATGGCAAACATTTCATAATGATATCAATAAAGCATTAATTTATGATAAGTGCTAAAGTACTTCCCAACATATTTCGTTTGGCTTAATGACTGCAATAAAACCCCTCATAAACTCGACTTTCGCTTTCGCTTTCGCAGAGACGTATTAACCCACAATTATTTTTAATGCCAGTTTATAATAACAATATATAACTGTCTAATTAAGGTTTTCTAGAAACAACTTAATTATTAGGATATTACTCAAAACTTTTTAGTTACAGGTACCTATTTATAAAGCTTATATAAATAGTAAACATAATATTCGAAATAGATTAGTACCTATCTATTTTACTTTTGTGTTACTACAGTGTACTTTATTAAAAGTATGTGGAGACCTTGGGAATCTTCAGTTAATGTGATATCTAGCTACCCTAAACATTCCAGGAAGCATTTATCTTCTGACGCCAAAGTTATCGTAAAAAATGTATGTAAATCGTTATTAAAGAGCGGCCACCCTAACACAGAGTGACTAAAATCAACAGGTGATGAACATACCTGGGGGTCGGTCAGTTTCAATACAGTGCACTTGCACACAGTTTACTGCTTACCTCTTAAAGACTAAAGTTAAAGCCGTGGAATACTCGGTATTTGGATTACTAACTACAGTTCCTAGTGGATGCAAGACCTCGTCTGACATCATATCCTCGGCGTAAGTCCACATGTAAAGTGTCATTGCGCCAGTCCTCAACTGACCTTTAAAATCATATACCGACGTATTTGCCCAGGCTATGGGGTTTATTTGGTTCTCCTAAGAATAATGATTAGATATTCAGTAAAACTGAAGATACATTTTCAGATTTTCACTTACTTTGGGATCTTTAGGCTTCCTGGGCTTTGTTCCTTTATTATATTTGTTCAGTTCGTACACTACAAAGCACAATTTAGCATTTCGAGGTATATTGCACACTTGAATGTCAAACTCCAAGGAAACGTCGAAATTAACGTCGCATTTCTCGGACACCGGCCTTTCGTCTGTCTTAAGCGGTTGGCATAAAGGTTTGCCTCCGTGAAATAAACTTACTTGAATTCCCAGCTAATAATAAAAATAATTTTATAAATTATGTACTAAATCCAATGTTGGGCATAAATTCTAATTTTTGGAACGGCACTTTTAGGGTCGAGCTTATAAGGTAAGTGAATTCTGCAATAATGTGTGGGCTACATCAGATGAATACGAAATAATTGTTTTAAGCGAGACATGGTTACAAAATAGTGCAAGTAATAGCGAACTCTTTCACAGTATATTTAATGTCTTTAGAAAAGGTCGAATCTATGACAACACTTGTAAATCTAAAGGGGGCGGAGTACTTATAGCCATTAAAAACAAATATGACGCTCATATAATCAAAACAAGCTGTATGCATCAAGTTAAACTTAACTAAGTACATTTGTATATACAGGGCTGCCCAGAAGTCCGGAATAAAATTAATATAGCCTTAACCTGTAACTTTTGGGGAAAATGCTCGGACACGTCAATTTAGTTTTATATATGCTCACGTTTTGACGTTATTCGTTTGTTTTTTTATAGACATTTGTCAAAGATATGGCGACATCGATCTTTTTTTAAATGGAAACATACAGCTTGTGATACATCATTTAAAAGCTAATATCTCGTACAGTATGCTCATAAATTTTGGAGCGATTCTGTCAAGCTATTTCAAAATGACGACCGTTAAAAATTTTAAAAAAATCCCTATTTAAATAAGCGGAAATGATAAATCATTGATGTTTTTTTTATGTAGGCCATAAAGACTCATAAAACCATACGATACTAGATGCTTTACGTCAGGGAAGTCAGGAACGGACTTGTCACCACACTCGTTGGGCCAAAATTTTGACGGGTGTCATTTTACAGAGGTAAATTGTGCGGAGGCGAGAAGAACTTGTTCCGATACATTTCCAAATCGACGTTTACCGCACCGAAGAACTTCTGAAAGGGTTGATCGTAGCTTTAGAGAAACAGGTAAAAAGTCAAGTGACATGAAAAAAAATGCTAAAAGTAGCCAATCTTTTGCTAATCAATTTTAGGAAGTGTTTTGCCGTCGCCTGCAAGAAGAGCAAGGATCTCTCAGTTAGAGGAGAAAATTCTGGATGAGATTGCTAAAATCCCTCTAATACTTTAAGGAAACTGTCGGTCCAAGTTTATGCGACAAAGAGCTACATTATTCCCTCGTTTTTTCACCCCAAAGCAAAAATTTTGAGGTTATACTTAAAATAAGATGATTCAATTATAATTAATCTACTCTATTATGCTTACCTACCTTTATACTAATAATATCCTCAAATTATAAAGCACAGTTCATTATAGTTTTAATTTTTTATTTTAAGCACAAAAAACTATTGAATAACAAGATCTAACCGCTCGCATAATATTTTCACACATTCGTGTAAATAAAAATACTACATAGCAGGTTTTAGCTGTACTGGAGAACGTTAATACCTGTCATGTGTTGAAAGAGATACACATAACAGTTTTTGCGGCGCCGCCAAGCAGCCATGCTGTTTAGTTAATATCTGCTATGTATAATGACTCCACATAGCATTATTTTTTGACAACCGCTCACATAGCAGATTTTTCAAACGCATGTAGAACGTAAACGAAAAATATTTACCTAAAACTGTTTGGTTACAAAGTTGCGTAAAGTCAATATCTGCCTTGTGACAAAATATCTGAATTTGTAAAAAAGTACCACATAGCAGCTCTTGACTTTTCAACGACGATATCTGACATGAAAAAAATCCCCATGTAACAGTACAGACAAAGCGCCAACAAAGATTTATGGTTAACATGTGGGCGGGATTTATTGGGAATCATCTCATTGGACCGTGTTAAATGGTGCCATGTATTTGCAATTTTTGCAACAAAACTTAAATGGTTTATTAGATTAGCCCAACATAACTCCATTGGATTGTGTAATATGGTACGAAGACACCCTGTATAATAAAACAATAAATTATGCATCATTTAGTAATAGTTAAGTATCTTCAAAAGTATTATAAAGTAAACTACGAATCAGCATACGATCAACTTGTCGACTCCTACTATTTCATAAAAGTACAGGAAATTGTAAGTTGAATGTGAACAGACAATATACAGAGTTCAATAACAAAGCGTGGATTTTATTACTCATTAGTTAGAACAGAACCTAAATTATTACAATTGGATGGAAAAGTAATATTTGGAAATATATTATTATTATTATTTCTTTTTATGGGTAAATTTAAAGAGGCTTGTATATTTGACGCCAGTTCTCACCAGGGGAGATCTGATTGAAAGAATAACACACCATTTATTCATGTAGTAGATCTGTCAAGTACAATAAATAATAAATATCACAGGTATACTGGTGACTTTATATTATTATTTTGAATAGGTACCTTTAGTTATTTTCCATAAGGTTTAAAATATTTTCGATTGTAACTGCTTCAGACAATTGAATCCCCAATAGTGACATTTATTTTTAACCCTGACAGTTGTTTTTTTTTTTTCGGCCCTGGGTGTTGAACGAGAAGGATCGTTTATATTTGGTGGCGGAAATTTTTTGAGATTTTTCATTATTTCTCATCGAAAGTGTTGGTAAGGAAGTTGGAAAGTCATCTGAGTAAGTTTCGTAGTTAATTGTTTTTGCTTGCTGCTTTTGCTTGGCTTCAGTTAACAGATTGATGGTTGGAGGTTAGGATAGGCTGCACGCATGGCGGAGCCACATGATCCAGGGGGAGGAGGTCCCCCAGTTAACCAAGATAGAATAGAACCCACATTTAAATCACTGCTTAATTCAAACACGCTTATTGTTTTTAATCAGCTGCATGCTCTTTCACCTTTAGATAATTCTAATATCGATACTGCTATAAAAGAGGTTTCAGATATTCTTAAAAGCGACAGGGCTTCATCTATCTCGACAGAATGGTTGAACGACTTGAAGGGTTTAGGTAGGCGATTGGTTGAGGCCAAGGGGAGAAAAGTAGACTACAACAAGGATGATGGAAAACCATACCTGGTCAATGTAGAGTCCATTGCTCGCAACGTAGCAGGACTGCACTACTCGGACCTAAGCAAAATGCTTCACCAGCTAGGAATAAGGGGAGTTAAGGATGTCAAAAAGACAGGCTACAACAAAGTTGGAGTCTCATTTGAGACACACGAGGACGCAAACAAACTATTGTATAAAAATGAACTAAGAGAAAGAAATTTAAAAGCGTACATACCCCAGACGATGCTATCCACAAAGGGTATGTAGGATTTTCAATAGACCCGGAGGACATAATGGGTGATAGTGAAGGAAGAACGAGAATCACAGATGCTAAAAGAATCTCAAGAAGAGTAGGAAAGGGCTCTGAGGCACAATTTGTACCAACCAGAACCTTCTTAATTACATTCGAAGGGAAACAGTTACCTAAGGAAGTTAGGTTATATAATGTCAACTATAAAGTTGATATATATATAAGAAGTGTTACGCAGTGTTTTAAATGCCTAAGGTATGGACATGCAAAGAAATTCTGCAGAGGAAAATTCAGATGCAGTAAATGTGGACAGGAGCACACAAGAGATGTATGTAATAGGACAGAATACCATGAGATGGAATGCTGCATATGCAGAGGAAATCATGAAGCTACTTCGAAGGATTGTCCAGAAATGACTCGACAGAAGTTAATAAATGAGACGATGGCAATGGAAAACATAACATTTTTTGAAGCTTGCCTACGCTTTCCGGCGACCTACCTCACAAGTAGGAACCCAATTAGGACCAACAGGAACATAGATTTCCCCACACTACTCTCGCCTCAAAGGAGGAACATACAAAAGGAGTTACAATCTGTTAGTCAAAAAGCAAGTAAATATGAGGCAGGCACGTCACATAGTCAGAGAAGCCAAATTAAAAGAATTGATATTCCCAGGACCCCACCGAAGAAGAGAATGCTCTCTCGCAGCCCAGTGACTGACGGGTATGACAAGGAGGCAAACAAAAGATGTCTATTTCCATTATCAAATAGGGTAAGAGTGGAAGAGCTCCCCCAATTTAAAATGTTTTCAGCAGAGAGACAGGAAGCTAGCGATAGCCAGGAACACAATGACACCAGGGACAGATGGTGGAACGAAGAAAAAATGGAGGAAGACACGGCAAATCTCAAAGAAAATCAAAGACTCAAGGTAACAGATAAAGAGAAGTATACAGATGAAATGGAAGACACGACGAACAAAGTCTTTAAGAACACAAGAAATAAAAAGGAGACAAGTACAGAGACAGAAAGAGATAAAGAACAAGAGACCATAAGAAAAAGCCTATATGAAGGGGACTCACCCTTTATATAACAGGCATTTACTCAGAGGTAGATAGTTTAAAGTTTAGATTTAGGTTAGTAAAAGTAGATATAGAATATTAGATAGTAGAGCACAAAAAAAAAAAACACAAAACATGAAAGTAAAATTGATGCATTGGAACATCAGGAGTTTCAAGACCAACAAGGATAATCTTATTTCACAAATCAGGAAATATTCCTCGGACATAATTTGTTTAAATGAGACATGGCTCAAGACAGAAGATATAGCCAACATTCCTAGTTACCAATCAATCCGGAACGACAGAGATGATGGATATGGTGGCGTGGCTATTCTTGTCAAGTACAACATTTCCTACAGAAGGATAGATATGGGAAATATACAACTGGATCCAAGATGGCAGCTAATCGCAGTGGAAATGGAGAAGATGTGCATAATAAGCATGTATGTCCCACCAGATATTCGCCTTATCAGTCAAACCTTACAGGCAATAATAGGAAAGGCCCAGCAAACTAATAAACCAATAATTCTGCTTGGAGATCTAAATAGTCAGGATCCAGCATGGGGTTCAGGCTTCACTAATAGAAATGGAGAACTTCTTTTAGAGTTTTTAGATCAAAGCGGTATGGTGTACATAAATAACGACACACCAACAAGATTCACAGCGCCAGATACTCGACAAAGCGCACCGGATGTAGTCATAAGCTCTCAGTCTGAGTCAGGATTTGGGTAACAGCGACCATTTTCCGTTAATAGTCGAATTTGAAGACCGGACAAGGCGCAGGGATAAAGTGATCGACGAAAGATTGGTTAGATACAACGAAAACAGAGCGGACTGGAGCAAATTTCAGCAAAGAGCTTCGCTACTCTCTCGAGCTGTCGAAGGTCATGGGTACGACGAAATCAAAGGCTGCATCATAGAGGCTGCGAATGCAAGCATGCGCAAGAACAAACTTAAGTTTGAAGAACAAAAGGCACAACATCCTTGGTGGAACGTGGGCTGCTCTTTGGCCATAAGAGAGAAAAAGGAAGCTATGGAAAGGTATATGAGCGCGAAGACAATGGAAAATTACATAGACTTCAGGAGAATAGCCGCCAAAACAAGAAGAACCCTCAGAGAGAGCAGACGGCAAGGGTGGCAAGAGTACTGTCAAAGAATTTCCGTAGACACACCGACCAAGGAGGTATGGAACGCAGTCAAAAGATTTGCTAAGGCTCAGGCGCCAAAGAAAAATCACAACATACTCGATGCAAATATCGGGCAAGAACTACTAGAGTCGCTAACTCCTGTACAGGGTCAGAACGTTGTACCGGATTTAGCATTTGAGAGAAGGGAAGAAATCCAATTTTCTATGGCTGAGCTAGAAGTAAGCCTGATAAGAAAGAAAAAGTCCGCGCCAGGTCTGGACCTGATCACATACTCCATGTTACAAAATCTCCCACACCTAACCAAACAAAAACTCCTTAATTTCTTCAATGAGTTGTTACGCAATACCAGTATACCACTGCCACAAGACTGGAAAACGCAGGTAGTACAACCTATACCAAAAGCGGGGAAAGACCAAACCGACATTACGGGATGGAGGCCCATCTGTCTGTCATCTTGTACGGGAAAGGTACTAGAGAATATGATCAAAACTAGAATCGAGTGGGAAATAGAAAATAAGCTAATTATTAGCCCCCACCAGATGGGTTTTAGAAAGGGAAGAGGTGCAATGGAAAACCTATGTAACATATATACACAGATCGAGGGTGGGATGGCCAAAAACCAAAGGTCCATATTGGTTTTGCTAGATGTAACAGCTGCATACGATAACATAAAGTTGGAGAAGATGATGGAAAAGTTAAGAGAAATCAACATGTCATTTAAGATGTCCACACTTATAAAGAAATTTTTAGAAAAAAGAATGATTTATGTGAAAGACCCTGCAACAGGACTGCTTGTAGGCCCCAGGGAGACAAGTCAGGGCGTACCTCAGGGATCACCATTGTCCCCAATTCTGTTTAATTTGTACACAGACTCGTCCAAAAATGTGACAGTAGGAGAAGTCAAGATAGTCAAGTATGCAGATGACATGGCCCTGTTACTTACAGGTTTCAATGATGAAGACATGATACAACTGGTAAATGACTCGCTAGACAATCTGAGAATTTGGATGGATGAACATGGACTGTCACTATCGCCTAATAAATCGTCAGCCATTTTCTTTAACTCAAGAGGTCGGATCCCAGTGAACAACATAATTTTTAATCAACAAATAATTGAGTGGAAAACATCAGCGAAACATCTAGGTGTTTACTTGGATAACAAATTTAAATGGAAACCTCAGGTAGAGAACATGTGTACAAGGGCTCAGAAAGGTATCAACATTATGAGATGTCTTTGTAGGACCTGGTGGGGAGCAGACCCAACTTCGCTGCTCATGATATACAAAGCTATGGTAAGATCCCATCTTGATTATGGAAGCTTGCTTCTGGGGAGAGTTTCGAAACAGTTACTCCTCAAACTGGACAGAATCCAATTTCAGGCTATCAGAGTCGCTCTGGGAATGATGAAGTCCACTCCAACTAATATACTGTTGAGTGAAGCTGCAGAAATGCCCTTACAGCTCAGAAGAGACTGGCTGGTAGTCAAGTTTGTGGCAAAGAACCTGTCATACCAAAATGAAACCGCAGGCAACATCATAAATCTCTATACAGTATATAATTCCAGAACTACTTTTTGGAAAAATGTTCCACCAGTGGTGGAAGCATTTGACAACGTCTCGACGTTTTTACCCTTCATCAGGACAGTGCCGAACCTACCATGCTTCTTGTTTGAACTACAAGAACAGTTGGAGCAAAGAGAATTTACTAACCTTGGGTTAGTCAAAGAAGCGGACAATAATCAGAAGTTCCTGATAGAAGCGAGAAACAAGTGGCCAGAAAACTACCATTTCGTATTCACGGATGGCTCATTAGACTCAGAAGGCAATGTGGGAATCGGAGTGTACTCCAGTGGACTTAATATCAAGATGTCCAAGAGAATGCCCAAAACCCATTCTATATGTTCGGCAGAGGTGTATGCAATATATGCAGCACTGTCAATCCTGGAAGAAAAAGATATTACTACGGCGGTAATTTTCTCGGACTCGTCAAGCGCGCTGAACAAAATTGCTAGAAGGGGAATATTGGCAAAAAGTGAGGAAATGGTATTGCAAATGAAGAAAAAATTAGCGCAGAACCCTCTAATCGAGCTAGCATGGATACCAAGTCACACAAAAATTTATGGCAATGAAAAGGCTGATTCACTGGCAAATGAAGGCAGAAACCTCCCAGAGGCGGACACACCCAAGGTAGACTTCAAAAACATCCTACCAATAATACACAAAAACATATGGAATCAATGGGTAACTAGGTTCAAGGCCCTAGGAAGGTTAAAGGGAAAAGAGTACAGCGCTGCAGTCGGATCTCCATTAAAAGAAACATGGTTTAAAGGTTTTAAGAAAGCATCCAGAGGGGAAATAACAACAATCATCCGATTGAGATCTAGCCACTGTCTGTCTCCTACTCACCTTCATAAGATAAAGATCAAGCGGGATAACTTATGTCAATGTGGAGAAGTCGGAAGTCCTTTCCACATAATCTTCGATTGCATGTTCAATCAACCTCATTCCCAAATCCTTTACACACAGCTCATGTCTATTGTTAACCATCAACCCATATCGCTTCATGACATTATATTCAATGCTATTAGCCCAGCATGCACCAAATCAATTTACAAGTTTTTGCACGCCTGCAAAATTAAGTTTTAGGTCGTAAGTCTTCTAAAGGTCCTTAACGACCATCGCTAAGTCAGTGATTATCTTATTACAGAACATGAGACATTCCAATCCTCAGGAGTAGAGACTTTCCGTCACCACCATCACCTGGGGCCACAGTAACTGGCTGTATGGTCTTAGCAGCCCAGGCCAATCAGCTTGTCTAAGACAAGCAACGAAAAAGGAAAAGGAACCCTGACAGTTATATTATTGTCACACCTCTAGGAGGGAAATTTGACAGGGAATGAGGTTAGGTTTTAAGTTTTTACAAAGTAGAAAAACCTTTTATTGGAAAAGTGTTTAAGTTTAAGAAAATAAAGCAATCCAGATAATGGCATGTAACAAAAACTTACTTCAGTCATTTTTCTAGTATCACAATTTAGTTTACTGGCAGTGCATAGTGTAATCGCGTAATTTTCCGCTACATTCCAAGACGATTTTGTGTTTTTCTTCTTCCTCAATGTATTACTAGAATTATTGTAAGATGTATTCCATAATTTTCTAAACTCAAAGGTGTCTAGATACTCGTAATCACTATGTACAACTAAAATTTTAACTTAAATTATTTTAAGAACGAAAAACCTTAGCAACAGCTTACCTGGGATCCTATCAATATGTACGGTTAACAGAGAGGGAATAATATCCTCCGAAAGGCAGTCTTGAATGTACTGAAACTGAACCAAAGGGTAATCCCCCACCAAATACTCATCTCTTCCGCACACTTTCAACACATACTCAGGCACTCTTTCATTTTTTATATTTAAGTTGGCTCTCTTGGACAAAATCATTTCGATTAGCTCAGTCGGTAGTATTTTCGGCGAAACGTTGAATTTAAATGAGCTCTGAAGGACCTAAAATTACCATAGAGTGTAAGGACAAACTGCCTAATTCAATTTGTTCAATTTGGGGCAATATTTTAATGACGTTATACCTCTTTTTCAGGCTCCGAAAAATCATACTCATATTCACACTTAGTTTCGACCTGTATATAACCAACTTCCTTTAAAGTCCCTAAAAAAATGTTGTTGGTTTCGGTTAGCATGGGAGGAAATTGATACAATAGCTTTTCTTGCCATGTTCCTTGATTTCTCCTCTTTGATATCTCATCTCCCATCTTACGCATTTTAAAGCGGAAATCATTGATTTCAGAACTGTTTAGGGCATCAAAGTCTTGTAAACCTAAAAATGATTGATTTTCTAAAATTAAAGTTCTATGTCTTTTCCACTTTAAGCTATTTTCTATACCTTTTCCAATCAAATGTCCAATAGCAACGTTAATTGAGTGATCAATAGAATTTTCTCTGCACTCTGTGATAATTAGAACACCTGCAATCGGTCTGATATCACATAATCTTCTTGATTCATCATTTAATTCTTCTTCCTCTGCCATAGAATTAATAATTTTGAATATATAGACTGACATATCAGACTGAAGTTTCCCATAGAGGGGAAACCTAGAGGCTTCATCCCAGAGATCCTAAATAATAATAGAAATCATTGATTTTAAAACTGTTTAGGGCATCAATCAATTTAGCTGCTCATGACATATCCATAGAAAACACATTAACAGTGGAACAGAATATTAAAAGTGCAACACTTAGAAGGACCTTTACACAGGCTCGTCTAAGGCAGTTCTGCGACACTTTGCATGATTGGGAGTGGGAGAGTCTGTGTGGAATGAATGATGCTGACGGTGCGTATGATCGCTTTCTAGGTTTAATTACTAATAAAATGAATATAATATTTCCCAAAAAATATGTCACAGCTAAACGTACAAATGGATCTTGGATGACAACTGGCATCAAAACATCAGCCAAAAATAAACGGCAACTATATAAAAAATGCCTCTCAGGTCAGGTAAGTGAACAGTTTTATAAAAAATACTGTCTTATTTTAAAAAAAGTCATTGCTAAAGCTAAGATAGACACAAACCAGCGATACATCTCAGAATCTGAAAATAAAGTAAGAGCTACTTGGGCTCTGGTAAAAAATATAACAAATCAAAACGTAGCTATCCAAGCTTCACTTGCAGACAACTTCCATGTTAGGTCATCTGAAAATATCATTAATGAATTTAATACATTCAGCGATACATCTCAGAATCTGAAAATAAAGTAAGAGCTACTTGGGCTCTGGTAAAAAATATAACAAATCAAAACGTAGCTATCCAAGCTTCACTTGCAGACAACTTCCATGTTAGGTCATCTGAAAATATCATTAATGAATTTAATACATTCTTCTTAAATATCTGCCCTGATCTCAAGAACGTTTCAGAGGAAAATCTAGGAAGTGTGC
Source organism: Polydrusus tereticollis (assembly GCA_963920685.1). Lineage (NCBI taxonomy): Eukaryota > Metazoa > Arthropoda > Insecta > Coleoptera > Curculionidae > Polydrusus > Polydrusus tereticollis. The sequence continues at coordinate 145,583,356 of OY987328.1, forward strand.
CTATCTGTAAAAATTCAATATTCCTGGAGCCCGTCACTTTATATGAGGTAATAAAATGTATAAAGGAGACAGCTGAGCACTTGGCTGTGCCTCTGACCCACATTATCAATCTCGCATTCCGGGCGGGATGTTACCCAAGGGCACTGAAGGAGGCTTTGGTGAGACCAATACACAAGAAAGGAGCTAGGAACGAAATAAGTAACTACAGGCCGATCTCACTTTCATCAAATATCAACAAAATTTTTGAAAATCTGCTTAACACACGAATCATACAATTTCTTGAAAGATATAATATAATTACCCATAGGCAGAACGGGTTTATGAAGGGTCGGTCAACAGTGAGGGCAGTCTACCTAGCACTTCAACAAATTATTAACTCGCTAAATAATCAGCAAACCACAATGGCCTTGTGCTTGGACTTATCAAAGGCCTTCGACAGTGTCAGTCACGATGTTCTCTGCGGCAAGTTGGAGAGGTGTGGAATAAGGGGGCCAGCCTTAGCTTTGCTGAGATCCTACCTCTCAGATCGCAAACAGTGTGTCATAGATTATGATAAAAACGGCAGAATCCTGAAATCCGATTCTGGTACAATCACGAGCGGTGTGCCGCAGGGGTCGATACTCGGCCTTCTGTTGTACATTATCTATGTAAATGACCTTGTACAAGTGGACAGCAACCTAATCATGTATGCGGATGACACCTCACTGATTTGCAGCGGGGCACGGGTGGATGACTGTCTGCGGGGTGCTGTGAGTGGTATGGATGCTTTGAATGAGTGGTTCGCAAAAAATAACCTAACACTGAACGTCTCCAAAACACAGGCTATCAATTTTAAATTCAATCCCGGTAACCCAGTATCAATCCAGTATGATAATGTGGAATTAAAAACACAAGACAAAGTTACATTCCTGGGAATAGTAATAGATCAAAGATTAACGTGGGAATATCATATAGAAAAAGTAGCATGTGATATGAGTAAATACTGCTATGCCCTTAGAATACTAACACACTCGGTCGGACCGGCCGCGGCCATCCTGGCATATTACGCCTATGTACATTCACGAATGGCATATGGTCTTATGCTTTGGGGTAACTCCATGCTATGTAGCCGTGTTTTCATTATACAAAAGAGATGCCTTAGGGTGATGCTCAGGATTGGGGGAAGGACAAGCTGCAGGCACACTTTCAGATCGCAACGCATTTTCACTCTGTACAGTCTATATATTTTAGAGTGTGTAAAATTCATACTCGGTAACGAATCCCTGTTTTTGGATCTTAGAGCCGGTCACGAGCATGATACCAGGTATAGAGAAAACCTTTCAATAGAGAGAGCAAATTTTAGTTTTATACAAAAAAATGTCACTTACAACATTCTAAAAGTATGGAACAGGCTTCCGGTACTGTTTAGGCAGAGAGGTCCGAAATATTTAATTTCAAAACTAAAAAAATTTCTGCTTAACAAAGCATATTATTCCATACAGGAATTTTTTGATGATGGGGCTGTTCTCCTCATGACATGACTCTGTAAACTTCTAGGGCCAAGGGTAGACTTTCTCTTTCTCTGACTTTTAAAATGTGTTGTGAGTAGTTAAGTATTTTAGATGTTTTGTTTTTAATTTTAATTCTAATTAATTTTAACTGATTGAAGTTTTTGACAGGATCTACACCTTAAGGTAAAAGGAATTTATTATAATTCTTATAGATCAAATAAAGATATATCTATCTATCTATCTATCTATTGGGGGTTTCCGGGGTTTGCAGGTAGATTGTTAGGGGTTATTTATTGTCATTTAATAATGCCTTATTATTATCTTATGTGAGACCTAAACTGGAATACGCACAGTCAATATGAAACCCATATTATGTTAAGGGCATTGAACAAATTTAAAGAGTACAAAGACGTATCACCAAACTTCCAATGGAACTCAGGGACCTACCTTATGAGATGAGACTGAATCAACTTAATCTTACCACCTTAAAGGAGCGCAGAACGCGGAAAGATCTTATAGAGACATTCAAAATTCTTAACGGTCATTATGCCAGTAATCTAGAAATATATACTCTAAATAGTAATGTACATCATGACCAAAAACTATCGAAAGAAAAATGCAATAAACTGCTGAGAAGAAACTTCCTAACGAATAGAGTTGTGTATGACTGGAATAGACTGAGTGACAACACCATAAATTCATCATCGAAAAATCAATTTAAGAACAACTTGGACCGAGAAATGAAGAGCTGGAATAATACTTTCATACATTACTCAGCATAGAATACCTGTATATCTGTGATCCAAACGCGTAGTACATACCGTTTTAGAATAATATAACAAACATTTAATTAGACATTAAAGTTAGTGTGTGATAACAACCTGTGATACAAAAAGACTCAGTAGTCTCATCGGATCTTGGATCTCGTCTACTACTGAATACTATAATAATAATAATAATAATAATAATAATAATAATAATATTACCTGCTTAACAAACTGCATTTATATCGGGTTGTAATACGTACTTCTGTTTTAGTTTGTCGAAAGATTTCAGTATTTTCAGTGTGAAACTAGTGATTCCAAATTTGTGTTCAAAATGTCTACAGTGGCGAAAACGTCTTCGTGGATTAAAAATTTCCCAGAGTTAGAGTTTGGTGGAGAAAAGTTTTCTATAAAGCTTGTGCAAAAACTATTGTTTGTGAAAAGAAGTTCCAAATCGATCGACATTTGAAAACATCGCTGCATAAATCAAAGTTCCAAAAAATGAAATCTGAGCCAGTTCAGCTGAGTGTAAGAAACGCATTTTAAAATTTTGGAGAAAAATCGAAATCTGAAAAGGAAATTTTTCAAGAAGACTTATGCAAGGCTTTGGTCGCAGAAAACATACCCTTAAAAAAATTGCAGAATCCGCAATTTAGAGGATTTTTGGAAAAATATTGTCAACAAACCATTCCTGACGAATCCACGTTTAAAAAGAAGAATGTCCATTCAGTATACAAAACCGTTTTACAAGAAATTAGAGCTTCACTGGGTGATAAAAGTTTTTTCATTATTGTTGATGAAAGCACAGATGTTTGTGGCAGATATATCGCACATCTTATGATTGGAGAACCTCACGAAGATAAAGCAACAAACCCATATTTAATAGCGTCTAAGCAGCTAGACAGAACTAATAATGTGACCGTAACCCGATTTATTCAGCAGTCCTTATCGAGCTTTTTCTTACCAAATCCAGTCTTAGGCCTATTCTATACGAGCCACAAAAACGCGACCGGTTAGACGCTCAGTCGCTTGAAAATTTTGCCCATTCTATACGAGCGTGTTGACGCCGCGCCTTTGTAGCGTGTCTAACCGGCGAGTGAAACGCGACCCATTCTAGACTAGCGACAAAACGCCTCATATTTGCTATGGATCCCGTACAAGTTGGGTGTATCGCTGTTCACCAATTAACGTTATTAAGTTTTTTGGCCAAAAAACGTAAAAAAAAAAGTTGGTGGGTACACCCGGTTGGTGCTAATCGCCTGACCTTAGGGGTGTTTCTTCTTAGCTTTGCAGAACATCGGAGATATCCTGAGAAGTTTTTTCAGTACTACCGGATTAGAATATTCCTTACTTTTAACATCATAGAGAGGAGGTTGATCCTCGATTTCACAAATAAATCGTTCAGTTTCAAACATCTTGTTTGCAAAGATACCAAGCACAACAATCACAGAACTCAAAAATTTAAGAACAATGATCTGCACTACTAGTCGTGGACTGCTGAAGGACAAATCGGCTCGGCCGGCCAGACGCTTGCAAGTTGCTACATGTAGAATGAAACGCCGGTCTCCGGCGCGCGACTTTTACGCAACCTCTTGCGTTCAACACGCCGGCACGCCAACGACGCGTCCACACGCGACCGCAAAGTTGCCCGTATAGTATGCCCAATTAACACTCTGTGGTTCTGTGACACACGCGTGTCGCTCGCAGGCAAACGGTCGCGTTTTTGTGGCTCGTATAGAATAGGCCTTAGGCCTTAGGCCTATTCTATACGAGCCACAAAAACGCGACCGTTTGCCTGCGAGCGACACGCGTGTGTCACAGAACCACAGAGTGTTAATTGGGCATACTATACGGGCAACTTTGCGGTCGCGTGTGGACGCGTCGTTGGCGTGCCGGCGTGTTGAACGCAAGAGGTTGCGTAAAAGTCGCGCGCCGGAGACCGGCGTTTCATTCTACATGTAGCAACTTGCAAGCGTCTGGCCAGTCTGGCCGGCCGAGCCGATTTGTTCTTCAGCAGTCCACGACTAGTAGTGCAGATCATTGTTGTTAAATTTTTGAGTTCTGTGATTGTTGTGCTTGATATCTTTGCAAACAAGATGTTTGAAACTGAACGATTTATTTGTGAAATCGAGGGTTAACCTCCTCTCTATGATGTTAAAAGTAAGGAATATTCTAATCCGGTAGTACTGAAAAAACTTCTCAGGATATCTCCGATGTTATGCAAAGCTAAGATGAAACACCCCTAAGGTCAGGCGATTAGCACCAACCGGGTGTACCCACCAACGTCTTTTTTTACGTTTTTTGGCCAAAAAACTTAATAACGTTAATTGGTGAACAGCGATACACCCAACTTGTACGGGATCCATAGCAAATATGAGGCGTTTTGTCGCTAGTCTAGAATGGGTCGCGTTTCACTCGCCGGTTAGACGCGCTACAAAGGCGCGGCGTCAACACGCTCGTATAGAATGGGCAAAATTTTCAAGCGACTGAGCGTCTAACCGGTCGCGTTTTTGTGGCTCGTATAGAATAGGCCTTAGATGAGAAGTTTTTAGTGCTTTTGTCTGATGCAGCACTGTATATGGTCAAAGCAGGCCAAAACTTAAGAATCTTTTACCCCAATATGGTACATGTAACTTGTCTTTTACATGGAATAAACCGAGTCGCAGAAACCGTCAGAACTGAATATCCTGTAGTAAATAAATTAATTTCAAACGTAAAAAAAATGTTTCTAAAAGCACCTCTAAGAGTGCAGATGTATAAAGAGAGATTACCAGGAGTTAGTTTACCTCCAGAACCTGTAATTACCCGGTGGGAAACATGGATTAAGACCGCAATATTCTACGCAGAACGTTTCGAAGTCATTAAAGAACTTGGATTTAGATGACGATTCGCAGCGTGTTGTGCAAAGTAAAGAGTTGTTAAAAAGTGCAAGTGTAGTTAAAGATCTTGTTTTTATTAAGGTTAATTTCAATTTTATACCAGACATAATATCCTCGTTAAAAAGTAGAAATTTAAGTTTAAGAGACTCAATTAGTGTTGAAACTTTTTCCGCTAAATGTAACAGCATTCCCGGTAAAGTAGGAGGTCAAGTAAGGAACAAATTGGATGTAACTGTAAAAAACAATGAAGGATTTAAATACTTAACTGCAGTAAAAAGCATTTATGAAGGTAAACCATCCAACGAAGTTGTAACTTGGCCTTATACTTTACTACCTAAGTTGCAGTATTGTCCGATTACATCAATAGATGTTAAAAGAAGCTTCTCTTTCATATTTTTACTGAGAGAAGACAATCGTTTTTAGTTGAAAATTCTGAAAAATATTTAGTAATGAATGCCTTTTATACAATTTCAGACTAAAAAAAATACTTTTATTTTTCTTTGTTTCTTTTTGCCTTTTTTTTTTAATAAACATATTTTTTAGAACCCAATGCGTTTCTTCAATAAATTAAGAAATATTGCATACCAGTATGCATATTTGGTCAAAAAAATGCATATAACTGCATATTTTAAAGGCAAACAAGGCATATATATATGCGCATATTTTGGCTGAATTTAAGTGCATATATTCCGTCCTTTAGTGATGATACTTCTTTAATGTAAGTGACGAATGTAGAACTGGAATAGCTTGACACTTAGTTCACCGCGAATAATTTATTGCTAAACATAGACAAAACGCAAATGATAAACTTTAGTAGTTCAAATTACCTTATTCTTGATTTTGTATACAAAAATAAAACTATAACAGCAGGCAACTTTGTCTCTTTCTCTGAGGCATTACAATTTATTCGAGACTAGATTGGAAGAAACATACTGAACTGCTATGTTCTTCTTCAGCTAGGTACAACTATGCTTTAAAAGTACTGTCCACTTGTATGAATGAAAATGTGGCCTTGATGGCATTTCATGCCTTTGCACAATCAAGGATTTCCTACGGAATTATCTCTTGGGGATGAACATCCCATTTAGCCGATACTTCAGAAGCGATGCATTGGAAGCATATACCGGTGTGGAAATCCGTTGGCCCCCCATATCCTAGTAATAAGTTAGAAAAGTAAAAATATGAAGTATTGCAAAGTAAACAGAAATGGGTAGATTATGTTTCCCCCACTCCATCGTATCTCATCTTGCTCATTGTTCTGCTGGTGCCTCATTGGCGTACAGTTTTATAGGGGATTTAGAATAATAATTTAAAGAGTAAAGTAGGTACTTTTAGCGATTATTTAATTTCGAAACTAATACCAGAAATCGATTTGGCATCCCTCAAAACGACCAAATACACACACACAGACAAAATCAATTAACTTCCAAAAAAGTTGACTTTTTAACTGCTTCATCTAAAAAAAATAATTTTTAATAATCGATTAACTTCATTAAAACGCCACTGACAAAAAAATATAAAAACTTGGTCATGTAATTAAAACAAAATAATTATTTGAAAACAACAATAACAATCTGATAATTACCAAAAACAAAATTAATATAAACTAAACTAAACATGATTGACATTGATTGAGTGTACAACTCTGAACCAATACCTAATAACATATTAAAAGTCAATAGACCAAAATAATTTCTAATGCATTTTTCATACATTTTTCTAACTCTTAAACTAACTTCTTGATGGGAAGTTTCTGTACATCTTGTCTTATAGGATCCTTCATAGCTAGTAAAGTCGCTGGACGAATTTTAAAAACTTCATTTTTTATATTAGGTAGCCTATAGATAAAAATCCGGCGGGGCAAGTCTGGAGCCCAATGAGGCCAAGCTACAAAAGGACTATTGCTACAAATCCATTTATTTTCAAAATTTTAATTGAGCCATCATCAAACAGGAACAAAATAATGAATTGGAGCGCCATCTAACTAAACATACAAATTCTCCCTGTATTCTAACAGCAAACCATGAACAGCATCCCAAAAATCATTTTGCAAGAACTCCAGAAATATCCCACCATTTAAAGTTGCATTAAAAAAAAGGGTTCAATAATACGACCTCTTAAAAAGCCATACCACCCATTTACATGCACAGAATATTCAGTTTGACAATTAATAACCCTGGATGGATTTTCCTCACTCCAAAATCTAATATTTTGAGATGACACGATCCTGTTTGTAGAAAATGTTGCTTCCTCAGTCAACAAAATTTTGCCAAAAATACTATTGTCTTCATAAAATTTTGCCTGCATTGTTAAGCAGTACTCCACTCTTCTTTCGTCACCACCAGACTGTAAAGTGTGTAAAAATCTTAGTTTGGTTGGTTTAATACCATTTCTTTTTAGTTTTTAATTGATTCCTCTTAAACCATCAATGCAAATTAAAAAAAATTTAGGAAATTACAAAGGATAAATAATTCAATAATATAAACCGAAATATGTAAAAAATACAGTCTCATTTAAAAAAATTCCACTGTACGTTATCACTCTTTTTTGAAATACATCGGATACAGTATAAGTGAATATATGAAATTCCTAACTTACTTCATATAGGAGTTATGGAAGCCTGACGCAGTGTTGCAGGATACTGGATAATAATAATACTAAAATTTAATTTAAGCGGAGTTAAGTACCTATATAAAATTGAATGTAGTATACACCATTGATAAGTCTTAAAACAGCCCTAGGACTTTACCTTTTTCTTAAGGAATCTAGAGTATACTGAATGGATTGAAACACCACAGTTTGTGTAAATATTTGTCTTTTATGTAGATCAATGATCAAAATACCTTAGATGTTCCTGATTACTTAATTTTTATGTATGATGGAAATATCAAATAATGATTTATCAGTTTCAAGACATTCCTTTAAATGTATTGTTATTGAGGCACTTAAAATTTGTGTTATCAACAACTATTGCTGCATAAAAATTCAAGAACTGCGTGTAAATAGCAGGGTAAATATTATTTTCACAATCTGAATGAGTAAACATGGCAAACCAAACTGAAATAATGTTGACCTACCTCTTTGATTTCGGCCAAAGTGGCAATATAATTCACGTGCAGTAGAACTATTACTCCATTAGGTAGTAAGCATGTTAGCTCCACCGTGGGGCTTTCTGAAGACACCTGATTCCAGAAATCTGGCATATACTCAGCTGTTATCCGAACCATTTTAACAGAGTTAAATTGCCTGGCTAGACTGTTTACTTCGTACTTTAATATCAAATCATGATTAAATTACACTTTATCTAGAATAATACGTAGAATCCATCAACAACGAACCGCTATTTCCTTGGAAATTCCTGGAAGCTTAATCATTGTGGTGGGCCTGCAACTTCCCTTCAGAAATTCCCCTATTTAGTGGCGAACAAGTGAAAACTAAAATTAACACTTAACAGTAGCAACTACTTCTTAAAGCTACATTAATTGTTTTTATGTAAACAAATAACATCAAAATTTTATATAAAAATATTAGAGGAGACGTACTTGTACAAGTCAAAATATCTTTAAACTGACAAGCAGAGAACTCAAACTGACAAGTGACAACTATTGACAGTAAACCTTCCTGTTAGCAGGAACCAGGAGCATTCCGTATTGCAGTCGATCAAGTTCATCACTGACAATGTCAGTGAAGTTCATGCATGTTCTTTAACCACTTTGGATCGTTTACAGATCGATTTAAAGCTAAACAATAAAGTGAACTGATTTGTGTCTTATTAATAGTTTTATTGGAAAAATATCACTTCCCCTCATTTGCCTCAATTTGTTTTTCTATTCGTTCCTAAGTTCGTGGGTGTGTCTGACTGACTTTGTGACGTTTTAGTTCCTACGTTTGTCGTGCTACTGACGTGACATGTCATTGTCACTCCGACGTTGTTGACACATGACACAGTACACAGACTTCAAGGTTGTTGATGATTTTGTTATTTCAAATCTGAGGAAAGTTTAAGTTTGAGAAAATGCGCTAGTTTGAAATGGAAACTGACGAGCCACCTCAAGAAACCAAGCCCACGTTTAACGTCGAAGATCTAAACATTGAAATTTTACCAGTAATTTACGAAATTATCCGCAGGTAAGAAGTTAGGTTAGATGTGTTGTCTTGAACCGAAAATTTTTTAAAATTAGACATTATTGTCCCAAATTGACGTAAAAAGTTGCGTAAGTTTAATAATAAAATAATCTTTTTGCTTATTGCAGTTGTAAAGCCAAATTATATACGGTTTTATCAAGTAAATCTTAATTTTAGTATTGAAAAAGACCATCACGATAATACTACCAAAACTAGAGAATCGCAAGATTGTAGTCAGAAGGTACTTGAGTTACAAAAACGACTTGATCAAGCTAGAGCAGATGTAAGTAAAAATTTCATTCTAACCATGTTAACTCGGAATAGTAAATTTAAGAAGACAGAAAATTTTGATAAAATTGAATTAAGTAGTTATCAGTTTAATCTACTAATACCAATAAGAAATAGGGCAAATTTTAGCTTAGTATATTATTAAATATAAATTTTCAATATTAACAAAATAAAAAAGAATCTGCTGTTATACAGGGGAAAACAAAGTGTTTGTACCATAACTTTAAAAAATCTTGTGGAACTATTGAGGCATGAAATAATGTTATATCCAATCTCATATTTCTAGTCTTATCCTTTCCCAACATTTTGTTGTGTTCACTCTGAATTCTTTCCTACTTCCATTCAGTGTATTTTAACAACATTTTACCTTCAATTCAGATTCGCTTGCTCCCTGGCATTGAATTCAGTAAAGAACAACAGCTGAACCACTTAGAGGCATTGAAAACACAACTGCGCCTTAAGCAAGAACTATTACAGAAATACAGATACCTTTATCCATTTGATTTTCAAAAACCATAGAAGAAAAATTACTGCCAGTTACAGTATGGTATTTCGTTTCATAATTAAGTTGTTTGCCAACAATGAACACCTAGTGCAGAGACTTAGCGAGTCTTATCCTATGCGCAAGGCAGCACAACTTGTGGTTCGTGCTATGTTTACTGGTAAAAATTTAATTGAAGAAAGCAGACTGCATGAAAAACTGACTCCTGAGCAGTTTAGGACCCTTATGAGAGACATTTCTATGACTTTTCAAAAACAGATTAAACAAGCCCAAGAAAACATTCAGAGGAAGATGAAACAGTAACATTCGGTTTGTGTATGTATTAATTTAAGAGGTTGGTCTATGATTTAAGTAATCCTAATAAAATTAACTTTAGGTACAAGGTGCTATAGCTTTATATTTGTGTCTGAAAACATTTTAGGTTAGACAAAATGTCTAATTCATCAGCTATTTTTATTGGTTCTCCAAATTCCTCACTGAAGGTCAGCAGGCAGTACACTGGACTATTTTTAGTGCCTGTGCAAGAACTATTTTTTAGAATATTATCCTCTTTTGTGCCCCCTATATCCAAAAGATTTAGAGACATTTATGTTGATTTTATTGGCCCTCTATTGGGGCTCCTAGTTCTAACTTCCTTTTTGGTTTATGGATATTCTTTCAAGAAGTACAAAGCAGGTACGTCGCCCGCCGAAGCCATGGTTCTATTTGCCACTTTTATGCCATTTTTCTGTTTCATTTTGGCAAAATTAGGCAAGTCAAATATAAATCTATATGAAAGTATATCCATTGTAGGTTATTCTCTCTATGGACATCTTCTGACGTTGCTAGTGTCCTTTATATTCTTTCACGAAACTAGCAATGTGTTCTTTTTTGTGTGCCTCGTATTTTTTGGAGGGTTTAGTACTCTAAGACTTGTTTTGCTGTTTTTAAAAACGATACATACTCCAGGTGTTAGGTTTTTAATCTGTACCAGCATCTCCTTGGTAAATGTGTTGTTTTTAATTTATTTACATTTTGCCTTTATGCATAGAACGTTTACTTATAAGGAAAAATTATAAAGAAGTGCAGATCAAACTGTAACTTTTACATCAAGGAAGACGAAATATCCCGAGAATTAGATGTTACTGTAGGTGGTCCCAGATAAGAATGCACTCCACATGGATCTTGTAAACCATAGATGTACAGAGATGATTAAATTAAAAAAAAGTTGTGCATTACTGAATCTCAAGGTCATATTTTCAAACTTATTAAATTCCCAACATTTCCCAAGATATTTAGGGCAATTTAGGCAAAACAGAATTTTTGAGATAATATAATTGTTCAAAATTCAATTTTTTCACCTAGTTTTTAGGGTACTGCTAAGTTACAAAAATTAAACTATTAAGAACCATAAAATAAATATAATCCTCAGTTGTAAAATTTAATCACCTTTGGCATGGGATTTTTAGTTTTATGGTAGGTCCGTATTTCCCATGACCAGAGGGTCAATTATTCTAGGTAGAAAAGAGTCACAAAAATTCACCCAAACGGTCGGAAAGCAGTGCAACCTTTTCTCTCGCCAAATAGGGTCGATTTTTATCTTAAGAAAGCGCACAGCTTTCGGTTTCACCCTGTACTAGGGGTTTTTTATTCTTGTTGTACTCACTGTACAATTTAAGGAACTACTTTTTTTTACGGTAACTTTCGGCAGATACTCTGGTTACTTGACATCATAGTATAGTCAGTTTATTGTATTATATTGTGTACCTAATATCTGTCATTTACCATCAAGTTTCATTGTTAAAACGTTGTAAATATATATTTATATTCCTGTTATCAAACTAAAGTGTTTTCACCGCCCCATAACCTATGGTGATACTCGGGTGATACAATTATTCGCAACGATATCGAAGATTGCTGCTGGGCAATCCCCATCAATAATTATTAGTCAAAATATATTTAAATTTTTATTGCCACTTTTTCTCCTCTGCAGATGGTTTAATTTGTTTTTATTGTGCATATTTTTAAACCCTAGTTGGCTCTAATAGTTATTTATATATCTAGGGAATTATAATGAGTAATGTTTCTGTTACTTACCCCAATGTCAATCAAAACAAAAACATCGGTGAAAAACCACGTCTTGAGAAACAACACAAAAAGAATGGGTATGCTACGTCGACAACTAATTTAGAGTCTACCGCTGAGATTTCCCTTAGTCAAACTTCCAAGGCAATAAATGAAGCAGTTGTCCAAACTTTACAACCATATATAGAACAAAATTTGCATGATATAAATAGTTCAAGTTCCTCGAGAAATAAAAATGAAAATAAAAAGCCTGCGCCCCCAGATCAACTTTTTCAGGGTGTACCTGGTAAAAAGTGGATCTTTCTGGGTAGAGTAAGAGAGAATGCCACAACAAAGATTGTTGATGATTATATAAAGCAAAAAGCTGGTATCGCTGAATTGAACACACTTGTGATTCAAGAACTTCCATCCAAAGCAAAGTCAAAGTCCTTTAAAATTGGAATCACTGAAAATTATTATGACAAATTACTGAATGAAAGCTTTTGGCCGGAAAATGTTATTTCTAGGCCATTCACATTTAGAAAAAAACAACAAAAACAAAATTTTCAGTTACCTCAACCTCCCAACAACCAAAGGGAGCTTTAGCATTTTATTACCAAAATGTTAGAGGAATAAGAACAAAAATCAATGATCTTATGTGTAATGTACTTGTCGAGGATTACGATGTTATATTGTTGACAGAAACTTTTCTGGATTGTACTATTTTGACTGGTGAGCTGGGGTTGGAGGACTATCAGATCTACAGGTGTGACAGATCAGCAAGGACTAGTACATGTAAATCTCAGGGAGGAGTACTTATAGCAGTTAAGAGTTGTCTTTCATCTAGAATATTAATAACACCAATCGAAAATGTCGAACATCTATTTGTTTTGATTACCATTGGAACACAACGAATATTAGTTGGTAATGCATACATACCAGGAACATCACCTCTCGATATCTATGAGAGCTTCTGTTTTTCTTTAATTAACCTAATAGAGAATAATGATTTTACAAACATTTTCATTTGGGGTGACTTTAACCTTCCCAATATAAAATGGGAGAAAACTATAGATGGATCTGTACCTGTGGGACCTCTTTGTAGTAAAGCGATGTGTATGGCTGATTGTGCAGCATATTTATCATTATTTCAAATAATAGATACCCCTAATATATACGGAAACTTCCTTGATCTCTTGTTTTGTAATGATTGTAACTTAAAGGTTGATATATGTAATAATCCTATGTTAAAGTTAGATGCTCCGCATCCTGCATTTGAATGTTCTTTTGTCATTACGGAAAATCAATCAGATCTCTCATGTGACTATTTTTATTTCAATTTTAAACATGCTGACTTCAATGAGATAAACTTTTATCTTTCCTGTGTCGATTGGGGCTCAATTTTTGAGTGTGCGGATGTGAATGTGGTGGTCTCAAAGTTTTATGATATCATCTACAGTATTATTGAGACTTTTACCCCTTTATCAAGATTCAAACCTCCAAAATTTCCTAAATGGATGCCAAACAATTTAAAAAATTTGATTGTTGAAAAAAAGATTGCACATAAAAAATATAAATGTACACAATCTAAAGAAGACTATAATTATTTTGCTAGTCTAAGAGTTGATTGTCGTAATATATCCAATCATCACATAAAAATTACATTAAAAATTTAGAATATCATTTACAAGATAGGCGTGCCTTTTGGAGCTTTGTCAATTCTAAAAAAGATTGTGCAGGGTTTCCGGGGTGCATGTTCTTTGATGGGTGTGAGTCTGAAAATGGGCAGGAGATTACAGAGATGTTCAAGTCTCATTTTTCATCTGTTTACTCTGACTTTGACAAACCATTGACAGACCAAAATTTTGATTGTGAGAAATATCTGAGTGTAGGTCTTTTAGAATTGTCCACAATTGATGTTTTTAATAAAATTGATAGGTTAAAGAAAAATTTAGGAATGGGTCCTGATGGGATTCCTGTATCTTTGTTGCAAAATTGTAAGTGTATTTTATCTGACATTTTATGTAAAATTTTTAATTTATCGTTAAGTTCAGGTGTTTTCCCAGATTTATGGAAAAGATCGTATGTTTCTCCTGTATTTAAGGATGGGAACAGAGCTGATGTAAAAAATTACAGAGCTATAAGTAAGATTTCATTGGTGGCAAAGCTCTTTGAGTCATTAGTGGCTGACAGATTAACTCCTCTTTTCAAAACTATTATAATTAATGAACAGCATGGCTTTATGAAAGGAAGATCCACTATATCTAATCTCTTGACTTATGAGCAAACTCTGTTGGGTGCCCTTGAGAATAAGTATCAGGTTGACGCGGTCTATACGGACTTCTCGAAGGCATTCGACAGAGTGGATCAAAAGATTTTACTATTAAAACTAAAGGCAGTAGGATTTCATGGCTCTCTCCTTGCTTGGTTTGAAAGTAACCTAACTAACCGCAAGCAAGCTGTCAAAATAAAAAATTATATTTCTTCAGAAATCACTGTAACATCAGGTGTACCTCAAGGAGGACATTTGTCGCCTCTATTATTCAACATCTTTGTAAATGATATAAAAAATATTTTTTATGACTGCCAGTTCAAGGCTTTTGCTGATGACTTTAAAATTTATAAAATTATTGTTAATCCTACTGACTGTCGATCTCTGCAGAATCAGCTAAATTTGTTTTCTTCTTGGTGCACACAGAATAATCTTACTCTGAATATCAAAAAATGTAATATCATTACTTTCAGCAAAATAAAACAACCAATCCTGTTTAAGTACTCTATTAATTCTGAGGAGTTGGAGAGAGAAACTTTAGTGAAAGATCTAGGAGTATGGATAGATAGTGATCTATCATTTAGCACATATATTGAAAAAATCACAAACAAAGCAATGAGATTATTGGGGTTTCTCTTTCGCACTCTAAAGGAAATAGAAAATATTTTCGTGCTAAGGGATGTTTTTTGTGCACTTGTTCGTTCGGTGCTTGAATATGCTAGTTCAGTTTGGCAGCCTTTTTATTGTGTCCATAAGGATAGTTTGGAGAGAGTGCAGAAAAAGTTTTTGAGAAGAGTGGGTCTTAAGATGGGTATTCCTTATGAACAAATTAATTGTATTGAGATAATGAAACTTTTAAACCTTACTTCATTGGAAAACCGTAGAAAATATTTTGATGTTTGTACTCTTTTTAAAATTCTGAATGGAATGTTGGACACTCCAGAACTTCTGGCAGAGATTGGCTTGCATATACCTCCCAGAAGTTCTAGAAATAAAGACCTATTTAGCCTAGCATTTTATAGAACTAATTATGGCACTAATATCCCTATAAATCGTATGTGTAAAATTGCAAATTCTCTGATACAGGAGAATAAAAATATTGATTTTTTTAATTGTAGCTACAATGTATTCTACAAACAAGTAAAAAAAAATTTATTCGTTTAACTTCATATGCTCCTAATTTTGTGGTACCGTAAAATGGGGTGACATTGGCCGATTTCCAAGTTTAAGATGCCATATTTTGGCCATTTTTTAAAGCACGCTTTGGCAACCCATTACAAAATTTTAGTCTATCTTAGGTTGTTCAATTTAGCATATCTCCAAACATACCGGGCGTCCCATTGTCCTGTGAAAATTTTTTTTAATGGTGGCCAAAGTCAACCCGACTTCGGGGTTACTTTGGCCAGCCAGGTCATTTATGGTAAATATATTGAAATAAGCAATTGTATCAATTTCGAGCTACGCCATATGTTACTTTGGCCACCTCAAAAATATCTTGGTTAGGTTTTTGGCCGTTATTTGGCAATTTTGATAATTTTTTTAATAAAAATACAACTATTTACACAAATATCTTTTATTGTAAGCGACACTTTAACTTAACAGCTATTTCTAACAAAAACATCGTTTTATTATGAACCAAAAACAAATAGGTAATTATACCTTAACAACTATTTTGTAAAGAAACACCATTTTGGATTTAAATAATGTAGATCTAAATACATATATTATCGTCATATTTTGACATTTCAGGGATCTTAAAAAACCCTCTGTTGCCTAGAGCGAAAGGTTCTTCAATTTTTTCTATAATATCGCACCACTTGTACCAAACAACGTCTTCTGGTTTAGGCCACTTGAATTGACTAATACCACTTTTGGCTAACACAGAGACCTTCAATCCATCTTTGGAATGTTCAATAACTTTTCCAGGGTAGAACTGTTTTTCGTACTGCACCACAACGTAATCGAATACGTTATATTGCACATGTCTATTAGGTGATGGAGATTTTGCTTGAGTTGCCTCAATGTTTTCCAGATCCGAAAAGTCTTCATTATATTCTGATGAGGAGTCATGAAGGCTCAATATTTCGTCTGCACTTGAGGAATCGTCACTTTCTTGTCTTTGAGATCGTTTCTTTATTTTCAAAGCCTTATTGCTGATTTTCTTGGTTTGTTTCTCCATTTCACTTGGTGTCTCTCGCTTTCTTTTGATTGTTTTTTGTAAAGCTTTGCCACTGTCACTATCTTCACTTTCGAGTGTTTCATAAATGTTATTGGAATTGGATGAGGTGGAGGGTATAGCTAGATCATACATATTATTTGAATTGGTTGAGGTAGAGGGTATAGCTAGATCGGAAGATCCCACGCTCTTACCCGGAGTGATCGTAATCTTCTTTTTTCTTTGGGTTTGTTTCTCCTTTCCGAATCTTTGTTCTTTTAAAAAGTCAAGCACGGTTTCACTTAATACCGGTGTGTCTACTCCTATGCCATCTTCCTCACCAGTCAGATGGGGTATTTTATTAAGCACTTCTCTTCGGTTCAAAGGATGTATCCCAGTTTTACGAAATCCACTTTGTAAATTTTGTTGACAGTTTTCTTTCAAACTTGTCATTAGTGTTAGAAGCAACTGAGGAAAATCTGATTTTGCTAAAGTTTTGGATCCTTGAAGTTTGTAACTCTCCAAAATTTTGCGCCACGCAATCTTCATAGGTCGAAAGAATGCGACATCTAACGGTTGCGTTAAATGGGTTGTGTTGGGGGGTAAACAAACGAACCGAATGTTATTTTCTTCACACAACTCTATAACTGTTGAGTTTATATGTGAGGAAAGATTGTCCCCGATTAAAATTTTTACACCTTCTTTTTTCTTTAGCACCGGAAGTACTAATGATTTGAACCAATCTTCAAAACATTCGCTGTCAAACCACCCTGAAATGGTCCTATTATATCGCGTTCCTTTGGGACCGTTCAGCGTCCATGTATCATATAAATTTTTCGTGGATTTGTAGACCACGTAGGGGGGTAACAATTCTCCTACAGCATTTCCACATATCATAAGTGATATTGCACTTTTCGATGAGTTAATAACTCGCTCTGGGTATTTACAACCCCTCTTTGTAATAATTTTTTTCCGACCAGGGTCGTCCGTTAAATTGGTCTCATCATAGTTATAGATATTATTGGGAGACACATCTTTAATTTCTTGCTCGAGATTATCAAAATAATTATTAATACATTCGGGAGTGATTGCCGCTCTTGCCAATTTTATATTTGCAGCAAACCGCTCCGTTAAATTTCCATGTCGAGCCAAAAATAATTTAGCCCATTCATATGACGGCAAATTATCGTTAAAAACTTTAATTTGTACGCCCTTTTTATCAAGGTAGTCCTTAACAAGTCGTCTTAGTTCCGTAGCGTTTACAGGAAATCCATAGTTGGCCAAAGCTACCAGTGATTTCTCTAGAACCTTTTCAGCATCTTCACCTAAGGCTGTTTGACCTCCAGCTTGTTTTTGATGCAAATTCTTTCGTTTATTTTGCAAAGTTCCTCTAGGTATTTTAAATACCTTTGTAGCCTGACGCTCAGACATTCCATCTCTTACCGCATCCAAGGCATCTTGAAGGTTGGCCGTGGTATAGTTTCGATACGGTCTGCCACCAATCTTTTTTTTGTATTTTCTGACCATGTTTAAACCTAAAAATTAAAAAAATCAGGTTTAAAGATAGTCTTACCTACTTAATTAAGTGAATTGCCTTACCTGTGCTTGAAAAACGCGCTAAAAACTGTTTAAATTATCTAAAGTTGTACAGCGTCGGCACAAAACTTGCAAACAATTTTTGAGGTTAGGTTTTTGATTGTTTACCGGCGTAAACCTACAAAAAGATACCTAGGTACCTACCTCATAATATATTGAGGTGTCTTTGGCCGCCCGGCCAAAGACATCCCCACCTACATAAAAAATGAAGGGGCGACTTTGACATAGGTCTAATTTTTGGCCAAATTGCCCAAAGACTTGTTTCTTATAATTAATAGTTTAAAATATAGTTCCTTATAATAAAAAGTCCACAGAAATACTTTCAACGCCCATAGAATACTCTGTATCGTTCACCTTTTGTACCCTTTAATTTGTAACAAAAATAAACATTGTTTTAAATGTTGGCTAAAAATTACGCAATACGTATATTACAATATATTTTCAGGTAAATTTATTGATATGGGTTATTAGCAGCAAAATAAACTCATAACCAAACCTAAAAACTGCTTTTAAGTGCCACAGTGACAAAATTAAGTTATTTCCGAATTTGGCCAAAGTCACCTTTAAGGCCAAAGTCACCCCATTTTACGGTAATATTACTTTTTACTTTTTAATTTTTACTTCTTGGTTTTTAATTGTGATACTTCTTGTAATGTTTTTGTTAATTAATTGTAATTATAAATTATGTTTGTGTGCTAGATCGCCATCTGGATAAATATGTGATAAATTGTGATACCTTTTTTTCTTTTATTTTTTACTGAGAGACTTTGAGACTTAACTGTATTACTATCTATAAAATTGGAATGACATTATCCTGTTAATTATTGTGAGGGTTCAATTAATTAGTTTTCCTGTAATTGCTATATGCGTAAATAAAATTTTTTTTTGAATTTTGAGACCCTTATAATTCCAGTGATACATAGATAATTTTATTTCTGACCGATTTTAGTAACATTTTGTTCATTTTTAAAGTGGAATAAATGTTTCAATAGATGACAATCAAATTGACATTAGATGTCAATCGTTTGATTTTATGTCAAATTTTTCTTAATATCCCGAGTGAGTTATGACCCTTATAATTCCCGCGTAACTAAGACGTTATAAGCTAATAATATAATACATATATGCTAATAATATACCGGTCAGAAATAAAATCATTTTTATTTGACATTTTTTACAAAAGTAAATTTATTTTCAAATGCATAAATCCTAACCATTTTGGTGCATAATAAAAATAACTAATAACAAACCATTGTGAATATGAACAATTTTTGAATTTATAGAAACATAAAAAATCCAACTAGTAATGTAGGTATATCTGAATATTTTTATAAAATAAATTATTTTTTAATGTTCAACTTCAAACTCTCCGATTCTCCATACTATGTTTTTTAATACTTTTGGAGCTATTTTTCTTATTGTGGCTCAAACTTCAGCCTTCAATTCATCAATAAACTCGAAAAGTCTTGCAGTAAACTTCATTCTAAAGAAATCCCATCCCACCCTCAAAAAAAAGTTTATCGGTGTTATGTTTGGCGAACGCGGAGGCCAATTTAGGGGACCAGAAGTGTTTCTTAAGAATTGTTTCTATTGAAAATGTAAATAAATCATCCTGTGGAGAAACAGTGGTAACGAGAATGTAAAATTTATTTTGACACAAAGTTCTTCAATTGTTTTAATTTGAAAACAGATAATTGCAGGATTCAGTAATGTGCAACTAGATCTGTATAGAGTGCACTCCCTGTAGTGTTTGTAATGTTACCATTATTAAATAAAAAGAACTTAAAGATTTTTAAATTTGTATTTATTTGCATACCTAACTTAAATTATACAAAATAAAAATAAGTACAAAAAAGTGTAAAAATAAAAAAGAACACATGTTGATAATCCAAAAATACAATTATGTACTATATTTAAATTATATTATTAAAAAAAAAGTAAAAGTAATAATACACATTAAATTATATTATATTCGAGGAATGATTTTAACATTAATTTTTGGAATATAAGCTATAGAAAACCAAAGTTTTCTTAAGGCACTATAATATTAAGAATGTAGGTATGTTACATCAAATTTTAAAATATCAAGTAATGCAGATTTATTACTGACAAATTTAATGACTAAGTGCATTTTTTAAATTAATAACTTTAAGACTATTAACTAAGACCACAAGTGACTGATTTCAAGCGTAGGGTATTTATCGTTTTAACAAAACGTAGCGCTCGAGTAGTGCGGGTGGTTCTCATTCCCGCTCGCTGAGTGAAAACTACCAGGACATGTATTCTCCAACCTAAGGGAAGTGAATGCTCTCTCAGGAGAAGTGACTGTTCACATCATATGTTTTTTTTTAACTAAACACGGATATTCGTCAACGCACTTCTCACGATATGTTCCCGTTCTTTTAGAAAATTCCGAGAGGTTTTCCTAACTTTTAATGGATGTGAATCGTCATTTTCACTTTCAAGAACACGGTTTAAAAATTTTTAATAGAAAGAATTGACAGAAGACAGATCACTTTTCTTGATATGGTCATTCCCCCAATTCGAGAATAGACGCCCAGATACGATGTAGCGCCATGTTCTCGTGAATGCAAGCAATCGCTTGAAATCATTGTAGTAGCCTCCAAAATCTAGTTACAGTAAAGTTTCTTTAAAAACAATGCAACATTGGGAACTGGTATATTATTTTAGATGTTAATTTACGGTAGATCCAGCGTCATAGTATCATATTGAAATTTATTCTCCGTCCGATTTGACTGTAATAACAAAAAATCGAGAATCCTATTATAACTGCTATACCCAAGTCAGTTAAAACAAAAACGAGAGACATAAAATACTATCTAAAAAGAGAGCCATATTTTGAGATCTAAGTAAAAGTGTTTTGGTTAACAAAAAATCCTGAGCGGAAATTGAACAAAGTTTTTTTTTAAAGGAATTTCGAACTTGGGTAATAAATCTGGAGCTTGGTAGAAAAACGGCCAATGTTCAAAAATTGCATTTAGTAGGTAATGATTCTGCTTAACTACTCAGATTACATATGTTAATTACAATAAAGGCCAATATCATCAACTATTATACTATGTGATCTTATTTATCTTAGTTCAATAGAAAAAGGGCCAATGTCACAATGGACATTGGCCCTTTTTCTACCAAGCTCCAGAAATAAGGTTCCAGTTATTGTATCAAAAAAGGGCAAGCCTTGAAAATTAAAATAGTAATGGAGTTTCACTGCTGACTAAGTTTTATTTGTTAACATGTAGATAGCGTTTGCCAAGTTACTGGATTTTATAATAATGTAGAATGCTACTTTTGCATATAAACACCATTATATCATCCAAAGCACTTTTAGGCTAAAATTATCAATGTACTGTCAGTGATTACAGCCACATAACTTCTAGGACAACAATGGCATCATTAGAAGCTATCTTATAATTATTACAGTAGCAGTGCATTAATAATTTGGACTTTAATATACTTTTTGCTGGAGACTTCTAAAATTTACAGGGTATCCCAGAATTCCTGGGCAATCTCTCAGATTCATATAGATAGAAAGAAAAAAAGATTAATATTTTTGAATTCATTTTCCATTTGTGTAATTAAAAAGTTTAAAGCCTTTTGAATATTGACAATGCTGCATAATGCCCCTAAGTGTATAAATCTCAGTGAATAGGATTTTTTATATACACAGTGTGTAAAAAGTCCCGGACCGGTTAATTATTTACAAAATGGCGCACATTATAAAAAAACTTCCAGTATAAAAGTTGTAGGCCTTAAAAAAATCTATAAAACTAGGACACCTGTAATTATACAGGGTTCCTCAAACAGTCATGGTAATCAAAACTTTGGTTTATTTAAATGGAATGACCCCTTTTAAATCACGTTTTCTGATTCCTCTAAACATTCTACATGTCATATGGCTAAACCCATTAGTTTAAGAAATAATTTGAGCTAAAGGACATAAATACAAAAGGTAAGTTATTCCCTACATTTTGCATTTTTACAAGCTGAATGTTTTGCGTCACTGTCATATTAATTTCTGGAAATGTCTCTCAACGAAAGGGAACATATAACTTTACTAATGATCAGAGGTTTCGGAGACCGACAAAGATCATTTACCGAAACAAAGCAATTTTTCAATATAAATTCTCCAAACTGACAGCCTATATCAAAATCTACAAATCAAAGATTCGAGGAAACTGGGTGTTGCAGAGATAAAGTTCGTTCCGGAAGACCAAAATCGGCAACTAGTGATGAAAAAAAATTAGAGACATTACTTCATTTTGTTCAGGATCCACGTTTGTCGTTGAGAAAAGCTGCTACCCAAGTTGATGTATGTTTTAAATCAGTTTAAATTATTTTAAAAAACAGTAATTTTTACCCCTATAAAATAACTTTAGTCCAGGAATTATCAGAAGACGATTTCGAACGTAGAATGAAATTTTGCGAAGTAGTGATGCAAAAACAGGAAGAAAATAACAACTTTTGTAATCAAATAGTTTTTTCGGATAAGGCAACATTCATGTTAAACGGGAATGTCAATCGACATAATTGTCGTTACTGGGCTGATCAGAACCCACATTGGATGAGAGAAACACACACTCAACACTCCCAGAAAGTAAATGTGTGGGCCGGTATTATTGGCAATAGATTAGTGGGACCTTTCTTTATAGAGGGGAATTTGAATGCAGAATATTATCTCCACGTGCTGCAAAATCAAATTGTGCCAGCAATAACCAATACAGTAGGACCACTATTACGACATACGTGGTTTCAGTAGGACGGAGCTCCTTCTCATTTTGGGCGAGCTGTAAGAGTTTACTTAAATAATATTTTTCCCAACCGCTGGATAGGTCGGAGGGGCCCCATAGAATTGCCCGCTAGGTCGCCAGACTTAACGCCCCTTGATTATTTTCTCTGGGGACAACTAAAAAATAAAGTGTATGACTGTGACAAAACCGGCAGATCTGAACGAATTAAGAAGAATTATTGAAGAATATGAATCTATTAACTAAGAAATGTTACAAAACTTCATCAACAAATTTTATTATAACCTAGCCCATTGTCAAACTGTGGAAAGGGGACATTTTCAACATTTAATTAAATAACGACTTACTTAAATTTATTTTTCTTCTTGTAAATTTGTTATTAATTTTACTGCTTGTATTTAATTTAATTGTTATTAAATTATTGACAAAACTTGCGTGGGTACATTTAGTACAATTTTTATGTTTTTTTACAGTTTTAACGCAAAACATTCTGGTACCAGCTTGTAAAAATGCAAAATGTAGATAATATCTTACCTGTTGTATTAAGTCCTTTAACTCAAGTTATTTCTTAAACTAATGGGTTTAGCCATATGACATGTTTCATAATTGTTGTTTAAAATGTTTAGAGGAATCAGAAAATGTGATTAAAAAGGGGTCATTCCATTTAAATAAACCAAAGTTTTGTTTACCATGACTGTTTGAGGCACCCTGTATAATTACAGGTGTTCTAATTTTATAGATTTTTTTAAGGCCTAGAACTTTTATACCGGAAATTTTTTTATATTGTGCGCCATTTTCTAAATAATTGACCGGTACGGCACTTTTTACACACTGTGTATTATGAAAATCATTCTAGTCTTTTAAATTCAGCTATTCTACTATTCTCTAGAAACTATCAAAAGAGAGGTGAACTTTCTTTAAAAATAGTCAACAACTTCTAACAATTTCGTGTCGATTTTTATACTAATTTGTGTGATTAAAGCCTTTTATTTTCCAGTTAAATTTTACTAAATGTTCCATTCTCCTATTAAAAAATAATCTTTGCGCGATCAGTCTTCTTTACAATAAAAATCCAGTCGTTATAGGGTCCTTGTATCCAATCTCTCCAAAAAATTTCAGGAATTTTTAACTACTCGCTCAAAATTAGTAAAAATACAAGGTCCTAAGTGCTCATAATCTCCCCCCTCAAATTTTCACCCTATTCATCATAAAAACATAGGTCGAATTAAACTTCTCCATGTACTTAAACTTCTTGCTAGCCAAGAACTTTTTTATAGTCCCAATTTCAGAGTCATTCTCCTTTAGATCAACCCCTACAACCTCAATTTTAACTCTGTCAAAGGGAATTGTCTCAAGCACTTGCAATTCTGTCCCGCCTGTCTCCAGACTTAGATAGTCGATAGTGCTGGTGTTCATAGCCAATAAAAGAGAGTAGAGGGGAAAACATTTAACACGTATGACCAACCAATCAGGGTTTTCGATGGAATTACTATGTATATCGTTAATCTTGACGTCGTTTTCATTGTGTAAGGTAACCTGTATTAAAAAAGAAAATTAAGGGAAAAGAATCAATGGGGTAAACCGTTTTTTCTTACCTCTCGGGGATACGGCATTGGACTGAGACAAGCGTGTATGCACTGACTCTTAACTCTGTTGTGTCTTCTTAAATTAAAGTAGTGTCTAGGATCCGGTTGCACCAAAAGACCTCTCCAGTTGTATTTTCTTTCTAGGGCTTCAGTTTTAGAAGTTTTGCCATCGCCATAGGCCCCAGCCTCAATAAAAACACCATTACTCTACCAAATAAATGTTTATCAGCACTATTGTCTCAAAAAGTAATAGTAAACAATTCTAACCTTATAGTTGAGAAGCTTTAACACATATTCAGTTTCACTAGACATGAAATCATGAACCTGTAGAGGTTTGTGATGTGGTTCTATAGCAGGGAAAAGGGCAACCTCCCGTAGATACGTTATAAGTTGCTGATTGTCTTGTGCTATACCATTAAGTTCCATGTCTTTATTCAGACTTAATGTAAACTGGTAGTGTTTCATGGCTAAAATATAATGACATTATAAATGTGCCTTAGCTAAATAGTTATGGTGCAAACAGGAGTTAAAATCTCGGTTAAAATAAATTACCTGTATTATCCATATACAAAATTAACACGGTCATAACAGTGGCAAAAGCGACAAAGAACCCTGCAATAGGTAATAGTTTTTTCGTCAGGATCCTTGTGGGATCGTCAGCATCAGTCAAATGGTTTTTTATTGGAGTTGGAGGCATTTGGGGTATGCTAGTAGGTAACCCATTCTGTTGGGGAAGCGGGGGCTGGGGATTTTGGGTGGCTGTCATATTGAATTTTAATAAGGTACCTAATAGGTCCTGCAATAAAATAATAAGAAACGCATTTTTTAAAGTTTTCAAAATAATTTAATGATATATGGATACAGCGACTAACCTACATAGCATGTCCTGTTCTTGGTCAGGAAATGCCCATCTCCTCACCTGGCGTACGAACAAACAGGCGAGAAATATAAAGCTCAAAAGCCACAGGGAAGCGAAAAAACTATTTTATAAACTAAAATAAAATTACCTGTATATATTTTCACAAAGTTTCAACGTTAACCTGCCCAATCGTCCACTTGTTCCCTAAATACTCTCTCGACGTAACGCCATAAGTCCCTTCTTATGTAAATGAACTGAAGAAAAAGAACGTGACCAAAACAACAAAGGTAAAAGGCCCATACCCTCTTTAAATTTTTAATTGTTACCTGCCAGGTGCTTTACTGGCCATTAAGGCTATAGCCGTGGGGCGAAGTCTCGTAAAACCGGGCGATTTTCGTCCTTATGATATTTTCAGATTTTGAGTCATCCGTGTTTTCCTTTGCACAGTCAAGGCAGGGCTGGACTTAAAATTATTGAATTTAATTGAAAGTAAAGGTGGATTTAGGCACATCAATTAATTATTAAGAAAAATGAAACAAAACTAATTATTAAAGCCGGGCTCAGGCGACTCGTGTACTTGGCAAATATGTTAATAATTGAACATTTGACGAGTATCCAAGTAAGCAAGTAAACTCGTTTTACACGATTTGCCGATAGCCGATGGGAAAATAAGGCAAGTGCCGAATAATTGTCCAAGTAGACCGCTCATACGATTTGACAAGTATCCCCAAGTGACAAATAATTGCCAAGTACAGTATTTTTATTGCATTTAAAACATCGGTGTAGCCCATGACTACGCCATGTTTTAAAATATAGTGCTTAACCACAGACTCATGTGTGGAGCTTGTAGTGCTAAGTGCTACATTATTGGCAGAGGTGCCATAGGGCATTTTTACAGTAAAGTGTGCCACTCACAGAACAATAAAGGTTGTTCCACTCTTGGACTCTTGGCACCTTTGTGCTCCAAGCTCAATTATTTTTATAATTTTGTTCTGTTCCTGACCTGCTCTTTCATTCTATATAATCAAAACTCTTTTCCTCCATGACTTTAGCAACTGCATATTCAACATGGCGTATTTGTAGTTGCCTAATGATGATTCTATTATGGCAAAATTCGTTAGGTTCGCCATTTCGTTCAGAAAACTTCAAATCAAAACTAAAAAATCATTAAAAGGAGATAAAAATGGATGACACACGATATGTCTTAGCGATATGTTGTAATGTCTTTGCACAGGACACACATTTTTTAAGCAAAGTCCCAAGGTCAATTGGAGCCTTTTACGAAAAACAAAATGGCGTCTGTGAACAACGTGCTATAAAAAAACCAGCGATAAAATAATCGATTTAATTAGGCCCTTTTATTATTCTTAAGAATCTTAAGCACTGACATATACATTATTTTCTTCAGTTAAAAACCAAGACGCCATTTTTTTTTAAAGGTTCTTACGCCGTCATTTTGAAAGTAAATGTCAACTTGTCATATGTCGCTGAAAAGGTAATTTTAAGAAGAATTTGGTTGTCCAATAAAAAATACAGGTTGTCATCCAAAAATAAAAAATGTGCGTGACATGGTGTGACGTTTAATTGGTTTTAAGAGTCCACCACGGTAATCCCCGACCGGCACGCAACCGACCATACAGCAATGTAAATTAAATGTGGTTTCTTACGCTCAGCTGTCAACGAATTTCGAGAAAACTGGTAAATTATTTAGCTTTGGTAAAAGGTAATTTTGAAAGACAACTCTATTTGCTAGATTAACCATGTTGCAGATTTTTCTATTTGGCTTTCGTTTTCGAAATGTATGTAGTAATATATTTATCGCTCTAATTTTACGCATGATTTTCTCCACATGTAAGTCCTTAATAAAAAATCTGCAACATGTTAAATGTAGCAAATAGAGTTGTCTTTCAATTTCCTTTTAACCAACGCTAAATAACTTACCAGTTTTCTCGAAATTCGCTAACAGCTGAGCGCAAGAAACCCCATTTAATTTACATTGCTGTATGGTCGGTTGCATGTTGGTCAGGGGTTACCGTGATGGACTCTTAAAGTAAATATTAATATCCCACAGGGTCGTTGGTATGTATGGAAACGGTCGATTATTTCTTAAAGTACAACAGCTAGCAAAAAATATTAAAGACAAAAGTTTTAGGGTTATTTATAGTCTATTAGAATTAAAAAAATTAAGTATACAGGATGAGTCAGAAAGCCGTAGAGGAATAAAGATACTTTTTTTTTAATGGAACACCCTATATCTCAGAATATTTTTGGATTTTACATAAAATTACAATTATTTTTTATTAAGTGCATTATAAGTCTAAACCTAACAGTTTCTGAGATATCGACTTTTGAAAAGTGACATTATTGAACTTTGACAGCTTCTATAGCTTTCTAGGAGCGGCTAAATCGGGAACTCGGCTCCTAAAATTGCGCATGCGCGAGTCGGCCACCTGTCACTTTCACGTTGGCGCCGCAAAATTTAAATTAGAAATAAATGATAATGGTTGGATAATAATTAATAATAATAATAATTATAGACTTATATTGGTTAAACAGCGCTAACACGGCATCTATTCCACCTTTTTGGTTCCAAATCGCCTTTTTCAAGTACGTATATTTGGCAACGTCGCGGAGCCGAGTTCCCGAAATAGCCGTTTCTTAGCTTTCTAACGGTATGCCGTAAAGCAAAACGGCTTACATGTTCCTATCTTACTTTTTTATTATCTTCCCAAAATTACCAACTTCCGGTTAAACCGGAAGTACTATATTTCCGGCTTTTGAGCTACATCCGGTTTAACCGGAAGTTGACCCTTTTAGAAAGAGAGTTAAAAACTAAGATAGGGACATGTAAGCCGTTTTACTCTGAGACGTACTGTTAGAAAGCTAAAAGCTGTCAAAATTAATTTTTCAAAAGTCGATATCTCAGAAACTGTTAGGTGCAGACTTATAATGCACTTAATAAAAAATAATTGTAATTTTATGGAAAATCCAAAAATATTCTGAGATATAGGGTGTTCCATTAAAAAAAAAGTAACTTTATTTCTCTACGGTTTTGTGACTCATCCTGTATACTTAATTTTTTTAAATTCTAATAGACCACAAGGAACCTCAAAACTTCTATCTGGAATATTTTTTGCTAGCTGTTCTGCTTTAAGAAATAATCGACCGTTTTTATACATATACCAACAACCCTATATATAGCAGTAACCCAAATTTGAATAAAATATCTTCTAACATAACGCGGTCACAAGAATAAATATAATAACCAGAAGAATATCTCGCTGAATATCGCATCGCCGGCATCCGTTGACCTTGAAGGGCATGTACCCCGAAATTCTCGCCCGAAAGTGTCAGTGCAATTGTAGCAATATGTATATGACGTAGACTTCCTACACTTGATATACCTCTGTAAAATATAGTTATGTACGAAAGCCCATTAAAAAACTGAAATATTTTAGCCACATAAAAGCCGGTAAAACAAAAATTAATT
Source organism: Polydrusus tereticollis (assembly GCA_963920685.1). Lineage (NCBI taxonomy): Eukaryota > Metazoa > Arthropoda > Insecta > Coleoptera > Curculionidae > Polydrusus > Polydrusus tereticollis. The sequence goes on from OY987328.1 coordinate 145,612,171, forward strand.
TTTCCTCATTATCTATAGGTAATTCACATTATTATTGTGTTTTTATTATTACTTTTTATTTAAAATAAAAAAGCGCAACAAAATAAAAATGATCGTTTATAATGAGCAACGACCTAATAAAATAATAATTAATAATTCTCGACATTAAGTTAAAAAAAAATTGAAAACAAATTTCGTTAAATTCAACATTTATTTCGAAATGATGTATACTCTTCCTTTCAGGTAAAACAGTAGGTACCAAGGTACCTCGTCCCTATTATTCATATTTTTTATGAGAACCAGTCAACATGCACGTACTTTCTTGGCTTCCGTGCCACCGTCTGTCTGTCGATCACAGTCTCTTAATCTCTGAATTAATTCAATAAGTAGGTAAATGACAAGAATAAAATTTTTTAATATTTGTAAAAGTACGTACCTACCATAGACTTTAAAAAAGTCTATGGTACCTACCTACCTATCTAGTCCCGATTTTAATACAATTAATTTTGTTTTCTACATTTAGTAACGCGTGAAAAGTGAATAATGTTTTCGATGTAATTATTCTTCGCAACCTGTAATTAGTGGCATTTTCTAATTAATTGAGCTAATAATTTCGTATTTATTTTTTCTAAATTGTTTGACGTAGATACATCCTATTTATCATGTTTATTTTCTTTTGTTCTTATGGCATAGGAAATTTTACGCAAACAAGAATAGCCTAAGAACTTTATTTTACGAGATAAACGCATCCAATCAAATCGGAATTTTTGTAATATGTACCTAAAGAAATGAATATGCTCTTGCCATAGTTTACCATTATGGTAAGTTGTGCTTTTTTGCTACAACCAGCTAAAACATTTTTGGATAAAGCGGCGTTGCCGCCAGGGGTGTTCCTGTGTGCACAATTGTCTTGTCCGATTTAGAAAACGAATGCGTAAACATATACTTATTGCAAAATTAAAACCGTTGCACGTTATACCCTTTAAGTGACGTCAGATAGTGTTGCCAGCTTGTAACCAAAGTATTCGAGTGAGGGAATTTTTTTTTTCATAAAAACAAGACAAATATACAAAATTTTCCCATAGTTTATATATTTGTTTACTGCATAATACCTTTTACCATCAACTTTAGTAGATCCAACACTTTTTGTATTTTTTTCTTACCAAGATCGACCATTGGCACCATTCTGAAAAATCCATGTTTCATCCAAGAAAACGAATTGGTGCTTCTTTTTCTTTAATATATTCTTTCAAAAATACCAGTCGTTTGAAGGCTACATGGGAAAGTTCCATAGGCCCTCGCCTCAGTTCATCTTTTTACCATCTGAAGCCTATTTTCTTGAGGAGGCTTCTTAATAAAATAATAATACAAAGATGGATCTTCAATCATCCTCCAAATCACTTGAATCACTCGCTTTATTTACTTCAATAATATTGAATGTTCAGTCTATCTAATACATGTTCTCTTTCATACCATTTTAATATCTCGCTTTCTGTGTGCCGAATCGAATTTTTCCAAACATCAGGAGTAGCAGTACCCAATGATTCTTTCCACATATTCATACAGTCAGTTTCTGTACTGCCATCTCGACCAATATGTCTGTTGTAATAATTTTTGGTAATCCCCCAAATATGTTCAATCGGATTGAACATACAGTGGTATGGAGAAAGCCGTAAAACTTTATGTCCATATTGCTCAGCCAGGTTATCAACTAAATATTTTTTTGGTGGCTTATGTCTGAAAACAATTTTAGTTTAATATTCAAGAATATGTTAAAAAAAAAGGGCATACAAAATGTCTTGTACCAACCTATTAACGATTTGTAAAAGTTCGGCTTTGAACATTATATAATCAAATTTAATTTGATTAGCAGTTAACCATTCTTGAATTGCAGCTTTATTCCTTGATGTATAAGGTATTTTTGTCAACAACATGCTATGGTATGGGGCGTTGTCTATTGCAATCACAAATGGCTTTGCTAAATTTTTCAATAATTGGTTTTCGAACCATTGTAAAAAGTGTTGCTGATTCCGGGATTGTCTCGAACTTCGTTTGAATTGGTGTGTTATTCGTTCCTGGTGTGAACTGGTGTCAAATATACAAGCCTCTTTAAATTTCTACATAAAAGAAATCCAATGGAGCCATCTCGGGCGACCTCGGTGGCCATAAAATGGCCAACCTCGACCTATCCATCGATTACCAAAAGTATTTGATAAGTGCTGACGAACTAAATTGCTAAAATGGGGCGGTTCACCGTCGTGCATACACCACATCTGATTTCTAATTTCTAGGGGCACATTTTCTAAACAACCATTTAAGCTTTGTTGCACGAATTGCAAATACATGGCACCATTTAATCTGCCTTCAATAAAGAACATTCCAATGGGATGATTCTCAATATTTCCGGCCCACATGGCAACCATGAACCACTGATCTCCCTCGTGCCATGAACCTTTGTTGGTGCTTTGTCTGTACTCCGTCTCTGGTGAAATCGGCTTCGTCCGTGAACAAAACAATACTAGTAAAATTGAGTGTTTGTTGCGGTCCTTTTATGAAGTTTGTTGAGTTGGTCAGCTATTTCAAAATAGTTTATTTTTAGTGACTATTCACATCATATTATGGTCACATCCTATGTTTTGTAAACTAAACACGGATTCTTGTCAACGCACCTCTCAAGATATGATCCCGTTCGCTTAAAAAGTTCGGAGAGACCGCGTTCTCCTATCGCTTGATGGCAGAAAACAATCCAATAATACGGTTTACAAAATTTAAGAGAACGAATTGACAGATTACTTCCCTTGATATGGTTATTCCCCTAATTCGTAAATTTAATTGTCCAGGACGAACGCGATCATCATATGGTATAAATTGACTTATTAGACTGTAAATAGGTTTCTGTCGATTTGTTGAGCCACTTGAGGCTTTAAAAAAAAATATATGTGTACCCAAATATGTTGGAAAAAAATTATTATTAAATCCAAAATAGGAGATTTGAGGCCGTATATAGGTTTAAATAAATTCTGTGACATACTAATGCTCTCAAAAAAAAATTTATTTGCCCAAATAACTTAGAAAATAATTTTTTTCCATTTTAAGGGGGAATAAACCAACCCTATATGTCGCAAATGGCCGCAAATGGTGTAAATCTCCTACACAACCAATGATTTTGAAAATAATCAATACAATTAATCTGTATCTAGACTGACTGCGCCATTGGAACAAAGTCTCCCAGGTTTCTTCAGTTTGATGACGTTTCGACAGAGTTACCTATATTTACGTCATTTATTGATTGGTGACCTCCAAAAAATCAGTTTGGTGCGACGTCAAAATTATTGGGGACCATGGGGAGGCTGTATAGCTAGGTAATGCAGAGGCATTGAACAACGAATCTATTCGATCGATTTATTGAACATATAGGACAACTTGTAGTCCTGTAGTCCTGTAAACCAGGTTCCACATAATACAACTCAATCAGCGTTTGCATCCTTATAAGATGCCCTTACAAATACGTAATAATTTAATATAAAAGCAAATTAAAATATAAAGTGTATAAAATATATAAATTTGAAGTAAGTGTCAGTTTAAATTGATTACCAAATTGATGCACTACAATCGGATAATACGCTTTTTAAAAGTAGGTCTATTTACCTCTTATATAACTCTCTCTTTTTTAGTCATATCGTACTTACTGCAATGATTGCTCCGATTTGGTTAAGCGGCTCCAAGGTCGTCGATACGGCCCAAAGTTCTTTCACTTCTGACACTGAATTTCTCTTTTGCAACCACACAAAGTCGGATTTTAATTTTTTATTGCTCCGTAACATTTCGATAGATTGGAGTACGTATTAGTGGAAGCATGTATCGCTTTCATAACTAAGTATAAAATATGAGTTAATTGGCAATTTTGTCTGTTGCGTTAGAGCGTTAGTGTATTTATAAAATCAGTCGAAACAAAGACAAATTACATTGATGATGATGATAGTTAATCTTTAAATACAAATTGTCATTTGCGAGGGATTTCGCCGAATTTGTTGATAACTTTCTTAGCAAATTGCGCATCCTTAGTTCTCGATGTATACTCAGCATTGAGTCGGCTCTCAGATGTTGTAGCCCTTAATCAAGTTTTAACCCTTCTTAAAGTGAAAAATTACCTTTCAATGGAAAATGTTGTTGATGGAAGAGTTAGAAAGATTTGACTCAAAGTTAGGATATTCGGAAAATGTTTGTTTTCCGAAAATAGATGAAAATATGAAAGATCGGTAAAGAAGTCCACATATGGTATGTAAATAGCTTTCCTACAATATTCCTCAGTTGTATCCGATACAGTCATTACCTCCGAAAAAATTGTAGATAATATTTTCCCCGCCCCTTTCCTATGTTGCTTGAACAAGGTCGACAAATTGGTAATATGCTTCTTAACATCCATTCCGTTTATTTGTAGTCCCTGAAGTATGTTGGTGATGGGTTCTAACATCGCTAAATACTTCGAGATGACAAAAGTGTATTTAAAAATTGCTATTGGATAATGAAGACATTAATTGAAAGGCAGTCTGACGCGTATCTCCATTACCAGAAACAGATAATTCTGAAAGAGCTTCCACGATAGCAACAAATTTTTCTGATAATATTCTTATAGTTTTGTGTTTTTCTGACCAGCTATTTTCGTACAACATGGGTGTGTTCGGGATGAAACTTCGCATTAATCTCTAAAAAAATATTATAACACTTTTTATTGCGCCCACACAGTTTCTGACATCAGGTACTGAGGTTAAGTCGTGCAAAACAATATTTAATTTATGTGATGCACAATGGAAATATTGAGCTTTCGGGTATTACTCAGCATACCTAGTTGAACACTATTTTCTTTCCCAGCCATAGCAGAACAACCATCCTAACTTTGTCCATATAAGCTATTTAAATCTAAGCTTAAAAGGAACTCAATTATTACATTTAAAATGATTTTTGCATCCAGAGCTTTAAGAGGGACATTTCCCAGAAATCTTTTCGTCGTACCAGGGAGATTTCTATCAAAATATCTCACTTCAATAGTGCTCGGAATGTTTGAAATTTAAATATTCGAATACTGACTTTATTTATTATTCAAATATTCAAATTATTCAATAATCGAATATCATCTATGAGTTTTTAAATATTTGATTTCGAATATTCATATATTCGATTCCTATTACTCAAATATTCGATTTCGAATATTCAAATATTGAAATATTTGAATACTCGTACTGATATTCAAACATTGAATAATTTTATTATTAGACTTTTAATACCTTTAATTTAAATTTTAGCTTTAGCTTCAACGTACTTAAAAAAATAAAAACTTTTAGGTATATATACTATATATAATATACATATATGGTAAAGTAAGTAAAAATAATTGATAATTGAATTTTCGAATATTGAAACATTTAAACATGCAATTAATCGAATATTTAAATAATTGAATACTCGAATGATCGAACATATGAATAATTTTAAAGAAAAATACTCGGTGTTTGAATATTTGAATATTCGAATAGTCGAATTATTCGAATTTGATTCCTAGCACTACACTTCAATAGACAGTTGTTCAATTCCACCTATAACACCAGCTTTGTGCACAAGAACTAATAAATATGTATTTTGATTTACATTTTCTAAAAGTTTCTCCCGCATCAACCATTTATTATTTCATTTTAAATGATTGGTAAAATATACACACCTTTCTTGTTGTCCGGGTCTTTCAAATGTTCAGCAAGTAAAACATCGCCGCTATCTACACGAAAGTTACATTTTCGTATGAAATCATGAAAGTTCCCAAATTTAAGAGTTTTGCTTCTTAATGGCGTAATTTCTCAAATAATGTCTAAATTTGGACGAAAGTTGGTATCTAGGGATTTCTTGAAATGCGAAATTCGAATTTTTACTCTTTTGAAGAGCATTAGCCATAACTTGTTATCAAAAAACGGCAGTGGCGTACATATTTTTTGTTCCTGTTAAAAATTGTAATACCCTGTATCTCAAAAATGAAGGGCTTGAGGACCCATGCCTATATGAACTTTTCACCTTATAAATAACTGAAAAATCGTACTGTAAAATATCGGACACTCATTAAATAACACCCTGTATATTGTTCAATTTTTTGCCTTTTTTTTCATCAAGTAGTTGGGAAATTTCCAAAATTTTTTCTTCTTTTACTTTAAAAAAATGTTCTGACTTTACTACGCTCTCTTTATGCTAAGAAGACGTAACATGTGATTTAAATGCCATTTATAGTAAGTCTATGTTTATAGAGTGGCCGCCCAGATCCCCGCATATTACACCCTTAGACTTTTATTTACGAGGCGATTTAAAAAGAAGGGTCTATGTCAACAGACCTAGAAATCTGGAAGAGTTGAAGGCAAGGATTCGGGCACAGATACGTTTAATCACGCCAGAAGTTTTGGGAAGAGTTCTATCATCGGTTGGGTCTGTGCCAACAGCTTAATGAGGCACTTTTCAACAAAATGTTATTGTTAATGTAATTGTTTAAATTTCCGACACGTGGTTTGACAGGTGTCAAAAAAATATTTCTGTCCCTTACTAATGGTTTTCTCTTTTTATCTTAAATGATATATTATTGATTTAGTGGGAATACAACGTACATCTTGACACCTTCAGAAATTTTACAGGCACTGCCGGAGTTTAAAATTATTATATTTAATTCTTAATTAATCATATTTAAACGTTGATTTTTTGACTTGAGAATGTTTGGGCTGAAAATCTTTCAGAATAAAGTCTTCTTGCCTTTGAAGAGTTGGACAGCGCTTCACCATAAATTAAATGCATATCAGCATATTATTATTCTGCATAAGAATATTCTTTCATTTTTTAAAATTATTTTTACTTGAAGGCGGTTTTGACAGATTCCGTCAATAGTAATTCATTACGTAGGTATTAACAATAACAACCTGATTTTTACCTGTTTGTGTCTAGCATTAGAAACTTTTGAGTATTTCGCATAAAAACCGATTTACCTCGAAAACAGCTCGTTTTATTGAAATAAATTAAGAGCATCTTTTTTGAACAGGAGTGACCAGAGTATTTAAAAAATCAGTTCTTAGCTTTGTCAGGTGACACCGACCGGTCCAAATTTTGGACCAACCAGTATGGTGGCTAGTCCGTTCCTGACTTCCCTGACGATGTAAAACATCTACTGTAGAATGGTTTAATGACTCTTTATGGCCTCTTTCATTGACATTACTTTGACTCCACTGAAAGTGTAGACTATTTTTTTAATTTTTCAGTTAATGACTAAATTCCTTTTTCAATAAGCTTTACAAAAAGGTGCCATAAGTGGTGTCCTCTTATCTTATAAAAAGAGTTAATTAGGGCTGCGCCCCCTCTTTGGAGGCCCCAATTTTTTTTTACAAGACAAAAGCGAAGCCCATAAAAAATCTTTTAGGACGTATTTTTTTTATTTTAGAGAAATCTTATTTATATATCCGCTATAAGCATTTATTCAATTTAAAATTCCCACCCTCTATATTTATACTTTTCCTACCATGTAATTGGAACTTTCTGTCTGGGTAGTGGTTATCATATTTAAATAATAAAACAATATTATGTATTTTAGTGCGTTAGGTTATTTTATCCCTTCTTTTCCCTGATTGTTGCAAATGCTTATGTACCAAATCTGGTGGTACCTACTAGTAATTATGATTATTTTTGATGTAAGTTTGATACTCCTAAAACAATATACAATTACACATCTTTGAATCTATTTTTTACAACCCGGTATTAGCAATACTCATTTAAAAATGGAATCAGAATTATTATTATAATTTTTTTTTTGTTTTATGGCTCGGGTTAAACCAACTGGCCAGCATCTAATCAAAATTATATTTCTGTACTTCTACGCCTTCATTTTCATTTTACAATTTGTTTATTTATAAAATATAAATTCGAAAACCGTTATACAGACATTAATTTTATTGTTTTTTTTCTTATAAGTATTTTTTATCTGAAATGACGTAAAAGTCTTGGATAAGTAATTCGACATTGGTATCAAAAGTGGTATAAAATATACTGCATTTTTTCATTCAATTCCAATATGCAAATAATTAATAATGATGCGACATAATTGCTTTGCTGATGGTAAATATGTTTTCCTGAAAGTTTGCTATGTTATTGCAAAAAATATAGGTACTAATGGCCAATAAATTTTCTAGCATGATTGATTTAATTTTTTAATGTTGTTGATCGTTTAATAAAACAGAAAAATTGCCGACTGTTGATCATCATGCTTGTTTCCTGGTATGTGTCGTGTTGTTTGAAATCAAAGGTAGTTTTAAACAGGTTCGAACCATTATATTATTTTAATTAACTTATCTACATATTCATTGACATAATTGTATTATTAAGGGTGTTTTTTTAACCCAATTCATAGAGTATGTCAACCTTTCATCTCTATGCTAGAGATATACAAGCTGAAACTTCCTTTCCTTCTTTTTTATATCTACTTATTTTTTCCCCTTTTCCCCCTTTACAGTTCTATTGTGTTGTTTATAATGTATTTATATAATACACTATGAATATTTACAATATGTAACGAGATAAGGCAGTTTAAATTGAATGGTTGAGATGCAGATCCCCTCAAGTTGTCAAATAATAAGTTTAAATAATTTTTTACAATATCTACAGTTTGATATTTCTTCCAGTGCATTCTCGCTGTCTTGAAAAGATTAGAAAGTGGTTATTATATTTAAAGTCTAAGCAATATTTCAGTGCTTCCAAGATGGCCCATAATTCGGCTGCATTAATTGACGCTTCATTAGGTAGTCTAAACTTTTTCCAAATATTTTTATTTTTATAATAAAATGCGCATCCGGTTCTTTTGTCGGTCAAGGAGCCATCCGTAAATATTTGCTCATGATTTTGCCATGGGGTATTACGATCTTTAATAAATTTTTATCATGTTACATTTTGATCATTGTTTTCATGACATTTGATTATTATTTTAGGTATTGTGTTGACATTTGAGAGGTTTACTACCGGTACTTTTTACACTGATTAACTCATTTGATAGACGATTAAAATAATCAGAGTTTTCAATGTGCCAATGTCAATATAAATTTGTAGGTTCTGGCACATTGGAAATTATGATTATTTTAATCGTATATCAAATAAGTTAATCAGTGTCAAAAGTACCGGCACTTAGTTGATAATATGATGATGATGGTAGTAACGAATGATATATTTTTTCTTACACACCTACCTTCACTGATAAATGACTTTATAAGAGATGCGTTTATATCTGGCTAAAGCTCTTCATTAATAAAACAGCACTCTGAAATGAAAGAAACCCTACTAGCTGCAGTATCTAAAGTTCAAAAGCTTCTTTCTGAAGCTATAATAGAAGAGAGTAGTTCTCCATGGCGAGCCCAAGCTTAAGTAACATCAAGTATAAGTCACAAGAAACGAATGATTATAAGTTATGCACAAACTATTAATAGATTCACTAAGCTCGACGCTTATCCATTGCTTCATTCAAAATATCAGTTATTTAGTACCATAGACCTCAAAAGTGCTTATCATGAAATACCAATCGCCAAGTGATTGATATCAATTTTGAAGAATTCTTTTTGGAGTAACCAATGATGTTGCTAGTTTTCAACGAGGTATAGACAATATCATTAAAAGTAAAAAATTGCGAGGTACATTTGCATATTTGGATGACGTAACGATTTGCGGAAAAGACCAAGCAGAGCACGACTCAAATCTACAGCGATTTCTAGAAGTGGTTACAAAATATAATCTAACATTAAATCTAGAAAAGTCAAAGTTGTCGTTAAGAAAAATAAAGTTATTTGGATATTTGATTGAAAATAAGACAACTATAGACCAGATTCGAAGCGACTTCGTCCTTTTTTGGAGTTACCTGCACCTAGTCATGCTTCATTAAAACGTATATTGGGAATGCTCTCACATTATTCCAAGTGGATGCGGTAATAATATTTGATAACCCCTTAGAACTGAAATTGTCAAATCTGTAGTTACTGCAATTGATGATGAAATACCTTTCACTGTCGAGACTGATGCATCGGATTATGCGATAGGTGCAACGTTTCGCAAGATGGATCGCCAGTAGCATATTTCTCAATAACCTTATCAGAAAGTAAACGACGTCATTTAGCTGTAGAAAAGTAAGCATATGCCATTGTCGAGTCTCTTTTAAAGTGGAGACATTAACAGATCAGAAATCAGTTTTCTTCATGTTTAATGACAGACACCTAGGAGAAATTAAGAATGATAAAATGGAACGCTGGCGTTTGAACCTTGCATGTTATAAATATGTGTAGTTCAAATGCTACTGACCAAAAATTACAAAAACTTCATAGGCGACCTATGCCACCCAGGAGTAACAATAATGGTACTCCGGGTTCGTGGTAATAATCTGCCCTATTCGGTAGAAGAAGTAAAACAAATGACGGCATTCTGTCCCGTATGCGCACATGTTAAACCACGTTTTTATAAAAACACTACACTGAGAAAATTATCAAATACCTGATATAAAAAATATTATATCAGTTATTAAAATTCAGCATACGTATTTGGACAGCGCGACAGTTCGCTACTGTAACTAATCTCGCTTTGCTAAAAAGTGGTAATAATTTACTTTGTATACCGTTCATCAGTAATATTAGTGATAATCTAGATAATATCAAATATCATACTGTTTTTTCCACTTAAAAGATAGTTTATACCCAATATAAAAAAGATTCAAGAAGTAGTCCATTTTCTGTGGCGAGATTATGAAAGAAAACAAGGCCTGTCTATACCACCAAAATAAAATATATTTGTCCTTTTTACTTTTCCTTATTAAAATTCTGACCCACCAAAATATAATCATGTCCCATCACTGAGTTGATTCATGAAACAATGATTTTATTGAATTTTCGTTATTGACATCTATATATCATAACTATAAATTATTCCATTAAGAATTTTGGCCTCTATTACAATTTTTTACATCTAATCTCCTTCTTTGCTTAAATTAGCATCATGTTCGTGATTATCTTCTGTCGAATCCATTTGCTGCACAAGGTACACGTTATAACCATGTATTGTTGAACCACTTCGTCCCCTTTTATAATTTGTTTTAGTTTGTTTATTTAGGAACATCCTAAAAAACATAATTCTTAATTACTTGGTTGCTGAAGATGACTTTGACTAAAGTCGAAACTAGTACAACCTAATGTCAAATTAAATTATGTACACTCTTTAACCCTTATTTCACCCTAAAAGAACAAATATATTTTATTTCGGTGGTATTGACAGACCTTGTTTTCTTTCAATATAAAAAAGGTTCTAATACCTATTATAAGAAGGTTCTGATACTGTGTATTAGAATATCTGATATACTGGGTCCCTTACGAAAGCATATTTTCCATGAGATATGATTCGCCAGATGTTCCTGATTTTGATATGGCTCTATCATAGTTGATTCCTTTTAGCAGAAACAACCTTATTTAGATGAAAACTATCCAAAATATAATAAATAATATATTATATGGCGTTAATGGAATTAACTTATGATTGTATTTACTAGAATTTGTACGACACTAGAAGGCATTTTATAATATTCTATATACAATTAATTCTATGTATAACAAAAAAAAATTACCTATATTTATATGTTACGAACATATCTTTATTAAAACGAAAATAAAAAGAAACACTTACTTATTATTAGTTATAATATAATACTGCAACACATATTTCGTTAAGGTTTTGAAAAAAAAAAGGTTATAACAGGTATATAGAATTTTAAGCTATACATATCAACAAATAAAATATATTAAATACTCAAAAATATAACCCACTTATAAAAGCGTTTAAACAAAAAACTACAGCTTAAAGGAAACACTATAGTTTTTATAGAAATAAAATATATTTCTCCAAAAAAACTTACTAGCTTTATTATATTTTTCGCAATTTCGGGATTAGGGATTTCGGAATCATTTCCAACGATTTCTGTGACTATGGTGGTGCTTTCGATGATTTCTAACACTAATTTCAGAATTTCGAGCGATTCCCCGACAATTTGTACACCTGTTTAGGAGAGTGGTTGGAATCTCGACTAAAATGCTTTAAAATAATATATCATATTATATATTATAGTATATAGAATACATACTTACTTACTATTGTGCACAGTCTTATCAGTTATCACTTTATCACTTAGTCTCAGGCATTTGTTTGTTTGTTTAACACAAAAAGGACGTGCAACGACGCGACAAGGGCGGTATTCGAGAACATAATAAAACATAAATGACTGGTACCAGGTGGCGCTGAGGTGACGAATATCAATCGGTTTATTTGTGAATATAAGATTTCTAATAGCACGCAGTCGACAAATCGCTGCGACTATTATGCTGACTTTTATAAATGTCTGTATTATAAGTGCAAGAAACTGATTTGCTAAACGTCTAAGCCTTTCTTATACCAACAATAAGAAATGTTTAAATAAGCGAGATTGTTACCGATAGAGAATATTTTTATAATTGTTATGATTACTCTAAGCGAAAATTTTGCTATCGGTGCAAACTAGGGATTTACAAGCTTTCTAATGGTTCAATTATTTTCAGTGTAGCACATTAATAAAAGCGGAAAAACCATTTGAAAGACTCTCGATGGATTTTAAAGGATCACTGCCTTCTTCAAGCCGTAACATCTTCTAACTATTGTTAATGAATATTCGAGATTCCTTTTTGCTATTCCTTATTCAGATCTATCAGCAGCTACTTTAATTAGACATTTCTCCAGCTTGTTTTGTACATTTGGAATGCCAAATATTATTCATTTCGACAGAGGTTCTGCTTTTATGTCAATGGAATTTAAACAATTTTTATAGTCAAGTGGCATAGCAACTAGCAGGAAATGGCCAAATAGAAAGGTAGAATGGAATAATTTGGAATACAATGCAGTTGGCATTAAAATCAAAGTCTTGTTGTTAACCATTGGGAATTAGTTTTGCAAGAAGCCTTGCAGTGTATTAGATCATTACTTTGCACTGCTACCAACGCCACTTCTCATGAAAAAATGTTGGAGTATAACAGAAAGTCTACTAACGGTTGATCTATTCCAACATGGCTAAGTACACCAAGAAAAGTTTTATTAAAGAAAAATGTTCGGTCTAATAAATATGAACCTCTTGTTGAAGAAGTGAAACTGTTAAAATCCAACCCTGACTATTCCTTTGTGAGACTCCCAGATGGAAGGAAAACTACAGTATCTAAAGACATCTAGCCCCAAGAGGAAGTGGAAATGAGAAAGAAAATCAAAACAACAATTATTTAGACATTCCTGATTTTCAAAACTTACAACAACTATTCCAGATTCCTAAAGTACGTCGCCTGAAAATCAAACTGAGGAGATATTCCATGGAAATCAGACTTTTGAGTCACCTACTAGCATATATTTATGTTTTCGGCGTTATCAATGGTCATGAAAACTCTTTATACGTTTAATGTCTAGTCCGGCACTTGTTTCAGGGATTTTCCAATCTGAAGATAATTGTACATATAATAATTAGTATGTACATTTTGGTTATGCACAAGGTATTTACTGAGGGTTTCCGGGGTTTGCAGTTTGCAGGTATATTGTTAGATGTTATTTATTGTCATTTAATAATGCCTAATTATTACCTGCTTAACAAGCTGTATTTATATCGGGTTGTAATACGTACTTCTGTTTTAGTTTGTCGAAAGATTTCAGTATTTTCATAATATCCTCGTTAGAGAGTAGAAATTTAAGTTTAAGAGACTCGATTAGTATTGTTGAAACTTTTTCGGCTAAATGTAACAACAAACAAAAATGCGTATATTTTGGCTGAATAAGTGCATAATATGCCCTTTAGTCATAAACTATCACTGTATTTTTTAGTTAAACAAAGCCAATCTTTTGGTTATCTCTGTTACTACTTATCATTTGAAATATGGGCGTCTTAAAATTTGAATAAAATATTTCCAGCCGTTTTATGGATTTTGAATTTTTGAACACTTTAAAATTCTCACCCACGGTATTTAAAAACCTTACAAAATTATAGGTAACAATAAAAAAATGTGGTTATTAAATTATTGTCGCATTATTAGTCATAACAAAATCATAGCAACAAAAGACATTTACTGGTTAAATTTTTGTTTGACGTTTTAGATGTTTTGAATGATTTTTTTCTGATTGCCTCACAAATAAAAAACTTTTTTCATATAACAGCCATGGCCGATTGCTGCAAAATAATCCGCTTAGTAAAAGAAGTGAAAAGAAGAGCTGATTCTTCGTTTTGCGAAATAAATCAAAAAATCGCGAGACTCGAAAGCAGATACACTTTGCTGTGCAAACAAAACGACGAAATTAAGAAGCATATAGAAGACAGCAGGAAAAGAATGGAAGATATAAATCAACCACCAAGTAGACCAGAAAAATTTGTCGAACCTACTGGACCAGTTAGAAGAAGCCTTCGGAGGGGGACAATGCGAGCCTTCAAGAAGCTTGCTAGGTCAGCCTCAAGAAAGCGAAAGGGGCCGTTGTCTAAAATAAGAAGCAAGAAGGCGATGAAAAAGGGTTCAGTAAGAAGATCGAAAAGGGCAAAGTCAAGGAGGAGAAATTCATGCCTGTAGGAGATATTCTGGTGAGGTCACCCTGTTAAATTTTCCGTAATATAATAAAAAATGAAATGTGGTTTTGTTGTTTTATTTTGGGTATTCCATATACTCACACTGGATTTATAAACCTAAAAAGGTCGCAATGTTGGGGTTCAGTAGGCGTTTGAAATATCAGTTCAATTTATACCAAAGGGAACACCCAGTTCAATCATTTATAAACCCAGTTTAAACTAAGTTCGATCATTCGTTGAATGAATTTTTATGTTCAGGGTTTAGAATATTCGTTTCAACGAATGAAGAAGCTCTTAAAATGCTCCTAAATTTAATATACCATGCAACTGAACTGTCGAAATTTGAACCTTACCAACTTGAACACGTAAACCTCAATTTAACTTCAACAAGTTTTCGAGTTTATTCATCCAGATTGACAGTACCTATATAGGAATTAAAGCGATAACTTTTTTCATTATAAAGCATCGAGAGGAGTTATCAACAACGTGTCTTTTTTTATTGGTAGCAATGAACAACAACGCTTATTGTAAATTGAAGGCTAACATCTTCATCAACAATAAAACAATGTTTATTTTATTTATTTACTAAAATATTATGATTTATTTTCACTTAAAATAAATAAATATGGGTTTTTAACGATCAAGATGCTACGAAAACATCATTGTCACAATATATACTTTTTTTGTAGTTGAATAATCAAAAGGAACTTTATAAAAATTCTTTAAGTAGTAAACACTTCTTTAAAAAGAAACTATGTTTATTAAAAGAACAGGCTTTTAAAACGTACTTTTGAATCTGACAGTCAGTGGCGTATTTAGGATTGTGACACGGGGGGGGGGGTCCATTTACGTTTGTTAAAAAAATGCGCCGCAGGCAAAATTTTTTTAGGTGCCACGCCCTTTTTTGGACTGTCTAAACTTACAAATTTTACGTTTTGATAGCCCGGCTCAAAAAAAACGTTGAAATAAAGCAATTTTCAAATATAAACGCCAATATTTGCATTTGAAATATTAGTTTTTTGAAGGTATGCATAACGATATACTATTTTACTCACCTGAATTAGAAAACACGGAACAAAAAATAAAATTCAACAATTTTTAAACTAAAAGACTGTGGAAATCCCCAAACATCTGGAAAATTTGAAATAATGTTTCCTGTTATTTATTGCAAATAAATGAATGTGAATTTCAGTTTTCTTTACTACTGAGTCCACGGGGGGGGGGGGTCCCGACCCCCCGGACCCTCCCCCCCCCCCCCCTAAATACGCCACTGCTGACAGTTCAAGTTTGCTGACTAAAGACCGAATTTTATATATGCATTGTGCATATGTTGTGATTTTAAAGGAAAAAATGCATATTTTAAGAACTATTGCATATCTAAGAATTTAAAGAAATAGTCGATTCTCGAAGTGGAGTTGAAATATAGGGAAAAGGGGAAAGAAAGTCAAAAAGTCTTTCTCCACTAATTTAATAGTAAGCTATTAAAGGCTCAATTTTAAAATTAAATTGTCTCTACATGTTTCGAAGGTAGTAACCTTCATCTTCACGAGACTAAAGTAGTGCTGCAGTTATTATTAGCAGTAGGAAGAAAACTGTTGGTGGAAAATAACGTTGATGGAGCTTTTTTTAAAAAATATTTTGACAAGATATTAAAAAATTGAATGTAATCAGCATACCAAAATTGTAAATGAAAGTGAAATATTATATTTAATTCAAAATTCTTCCCTTTTTAAATTCGACCACAAATTGACAGTGTCTTTTCAGAAATTTTGAATTAAATATAACATTTCACTTTCATTTACAATTTTAGTATGCTGATTACATTCAATTTTTTAATATCTTGTCAAAATATTTTTTAAAAAAAGCTCCATCAACGTTATTTTCCACCAACAGTTTACTCTCTACTGCTAATAATAACTGCAGCACTACTTTAGTCTCCTGAAGATGAAGGTTACTACCTTCGAAACATGTAGAGACAATTTAATTTTAAAATTGAGCCTTTGATAGCTCACTATTAAATTAGTGGAGAAAAACGTTTTGACTTTCTTTCCCCTTTTCCCTATATCTAAGAATGTTTTGGGATTTATGTGTTCTTTTCTTACGTTTTATGATCGCACGCCGCCGTATCGCCTGTGCTGTCGGGGTCTGAAGATAAGAGGGCAATAAATCGGCTAATTAATAAAGTAATAAACTAATAAAATAAACTATTATTCTTCTATTGAGAAATTCCATTAGTGGGTGGGTATTTCTGACCAGATGTTTTAACTTCAATTTCTTTATCTACAATTATTTATTTGCTCACATTTGTTACAGTTTGTCAGTATTATTGAGGTTGTCGTTTGTCGTAGCCGCAGTTAGTATTGTAAACGCAAACAAAGTGAAAGTAAAAGCGGTGATTATGTCGAAAATACGATGTATTTCGTGGATTAAGCCTTACCCAGAACTTGCTTTGGACGGCGACCATGTTTTTTGCAAGTCTTGTTCAAAAATTATTTCCTGCTCAAGGAAATTTCAAATAGACCAACACATTAAGACGCCGTCTCACATTGCTAAGGTTAGCAAGATGAAGTCTGGTCCTATACAGTCAACGCTGAAGCAGTCATTCGAGATTTTTAAAAACGGAAACCATGACCAGTCAGAAGATCTATGTAAAACGTTCTTGGCTGCTAATGTTCCTTTAAACAAGTTAACCAACCCGCAAGTTAAGGCCTTTCTGCAAAAATATACAAAATGTAATGCTCCAGATGAATCAACATTAAGAAAAAATGTCGTTGGAAATGTATTTGGTACAGTGCTAGATGAAATAAAGAAAGAAATTGGAGGTAACTATATGTATATTGTCGTCGACGAAACAACTGATTCGTGTGGTCGTTATATAGTTAATTTAATGATCGGAATACTCACAGAAAAAGAACCTGGAAAAGCTTACCTTATAGCCATAAAGGAAGTGGAAAAAACAAACAACCTCACAGTTACACGTTTTATTCAAAAAACCTTCACATATTTGTTTTTGCCGAATTTAGTTCCTACAGATAAAATTCTTGTCCTGTTGTCCGATGCTGCGCCGTACATGATAAAAACAGGACAGAATTTAAAAATATTTTATGAAAATTTGATTCATGTAACTTGCCTAGCTCACGGATTAAATAGGGTTGCGGAAACTATTAGAGTTTCCTTTCCGTTGGTCAATGACCTAATAGCAAATTTAAAAAAGATATTCATAAAGGCCCCATTAAGAGTACAATTTTACAAGGAGAAGCTTCCCGGAGTACCATTACCACCTGAGCCTGTCGTGACCAGATGGGGCACCTGGATTCGTACGGCAATATTTTATGCAGATAATTTCCAAAAATTGAAAGACTTAATTTCACAAATGTCTGGTGATGATTCACAGTGCATCCTAAAGTCTAAAGAAATATTTCAAAGTGCTAAAGTGGAACAACAGTTAATGTATATTAAGTGTAACTATGCATTTATAGCAGACAGTATTTTGCAACTAGAGGAATCGTGTACAAGTCTACCAGAGTCGATGGATATAATAGAAACATGTGTACAAAATTGCAAACAAATACGAGGTGAGGTAGGAAAAACAGTAGTGGCAAAATTAGAAAATTTAATAGAAAAAAAACACAGGTTTCAAGATTTTAAGGCAGGTCGTAAACATAATGTCAGGGAAAACTGTAAATATTTTACCTATTGAACTTGCCTTAGTTTCGAAATTAAAATTTTGCCCTATAACTGCAGTAGATGTAGAAAGATAGTTTTCTTTTTACAAACATATCCTTAGTGATAGACGCCACAATTTTTTATTTCAAAACCTTGAAGCACACATAATAACTGGTGCGTTTTATAATTTTTCAAATTAATATCAGTATAAGTTTGATATAAAAAACTGTATTAGGTGTTAACTGACTTAATAAAGGATATTATAACTTGAATTTATCTTTATTCAATACCCAATCCCCTAATTAAATGAAAATTTAATTTAGAATATCAAAATTAAGTTGTTTTATTACCGCATATTCATTGCATATTTACGTCTTTTTTGCATATATCCTGCATAAATTTTAAAAAATATGTGCATACATATGCGCATATTCTTAAGGTTTTTGGTTGCATATAATCCGGTCTTTATTGATGACTGTTGCATCCATACACAATAATATAAATAACAAGGATTGGTATTTAATCGCTAATTTTAAAATATTTTCAATAATTACAATTTTGTAAAGCATTAATTCGATAATTATAAGGTTTCTAAGATTAAGAAATATTTTCAATATTCTGCAATAAAATCTTCGAGGTCGAGTATCCAGTAATTATACTTTTCGTAAGAAACTGAAGTGCGTGTACATTATATTTTCACTTAGAAGTGCAAATCTTCCTAATCCAACACAAGAGAATAAACCAGTAAATAAATTAAGTGAGATTCTTTAGAGTAGAGCCATATTTTCTGTTCTGAGCCTTTAAACATTGTTTTCACATTTAATTAAATTGTAAATGACTGTGTATTAAAGTAAACTAAAGTAACCTTCTAGATCAGGAGCAGTTTAGTTTAATATTTGTAAAATCCCAATAATTGAAGCCGCAATTTTGCTTTGAAATGTGTCTATATATTTCTATGTCACGCGCAAGGTATATTATTTATTATTAAGGGAACATCCTGTATATTTTTACACATTTGGTTACTTCATAAAATTGTCGATATAAAGCCATATTTGGAATTTATTTATTTTTTAAATTTTTCCAACAAATTTTAGACATTTTAAATTTTTAGAAAAGTAGGATATAATATAAAATACCTTGTATTCAAAATTCTTAGGGTTTGGAAACTGGGGAACACTGATGTTTTCACGAGAAATATATGCGGAGTTTTCACCCACCACATAAAGCGAAAACCCAAATAAGCCCCACCTGAATATTTTAAGCTTATTTGTTACTGCAAGGACCGAAACATTTTGGTTTAAAGCCTCTAAAACCAATAACATTTTGATTTTTTTTAATAAGGATGTTTTCATTAGGGCCTCATTTAGGACCTGGGGTCTCAAAAAGACCCACAATAATATTTAACTTATAATTCTATAAATGCACGTTATGTCAATAAGAGATGTATGAAACCAACTGTAAATAAATCCTAATTATAAATATAATCCAGGACAATCAAAATCCTCGTCATCTTCTGTAAGCCCAACACAAATTTCATGGTGTACTCAAAAAATATTTCTGGTAATAATAAGTACACTGCGCGTCATATAAAACTGGTACACTTTGATTTTATCAATGTAAATCGGGTTTTATAATATTCGCTATCAATCATGCTTTGCATAAGAATGACACCTAATACACCTGTCACTATGACAAATAATAGGATATTATGTCAAAAATTTCCATTTTACGCTATAGCGATGCCAAGGCAGTTGAGTAATTTCGAAAAGTTAAAAATAATTTCCAAAATAGAGGCTGGTTGGTCTGTAAGAATACTGGCCGAAGAATATAATAGAAGCAAAACTACTATATAGAATTTAAAAGAAAGATGCGATAATGAACAAACTGTTGAAAGAAGAAGAGGAAGAGGAAGATCGTGTATAACTAACGAACAGCAAGATGCAAGATGCAAATTTAGTTAATTTTGTAAGAGACCATCCTTTTGATTGTGCAAGAAAAGCTAAAGTTGAAACAAATTTCCCCGCTTCTGTCACAACTGCGTTAAGAAGGATTCGAAAAACGGAATTAAAAAATTGTGCAGCGGCAAAAAAATATAAACTTTGCCAAGAAAAAAAACAAGGTAGAATTATTTTTGCTCTTAATTACCTAAATTTACTACATCATTTAACAATGATGTAGTAAATTTTTGGGGGAGAGTTATATTCTCTGACGAGAAAGTGTTTCAATCGTATCATGATGGTCATATTCGAGTATATAGACCGCCTCGGTCCAGATACGAAGAAAAGTATATTTCTCCAAGCGATAAATCGGGAAGATTTTCAGTAAACGTTTGGGCTTGGATGTACAGAGGGGGATTAGGAGTATGTTGGGACATTGACGGAAGATTGAATGCGAGGAAATATATAGATATTTTGGATAATGTAATGTTGCCTTCAGTCAGGGAGGTTTTTCCGAACAACAATTTTATTTTTCAACAAGATAATTGTTCAGTTCACACTGCTAACTGTGTGAGGAATTATTTTGATGAACACAATATTCAAGTTCTTCCTTGGCAATCAAAGAGTCCGGATCTTAATCCTATATAAAATATTTGGGGAATTATGGTAAAAAAATTTCGAAAATTAAATATCTTATTGAGGATGTTTCGGAAAACCTGTCCGTGAAGTTTATTTATTTACGCAGAAGATTAAAGGAATTTTCGAATAGCTGACAGTACTGTTTCTTAAAGCCATAACCAACAAAATTCATTGTTATACAAACGTCATAAACGACCAATTTACAAAGCTTAAAAAAGCTAATTTTTAGCCTACAACAGTTGTACCAGTTTTATATGATGCGCAGTGTACTAGGGAGATTCGGTAAAAAAATTTAACATAAATATTAAAACAGTTTCAAAAATTTTAATATTAAGCCAAACACTCTCTAAACTAATTAAATATCAAAGTCGATCATGGATGACAGTTTATTATGACATACACAGTTAAAAATTTTGCCGGTGTGAAACGATGTTCCTAAACGGTGTACGAAATTTAAACCAAATGGTGTTAAATTTAACACCGCATCAGTTGGTTAAAAGTAAAAACGTAATTTACCACCATGCGGTGTAAATATTTTAAGTTCACACTGAAAAGAAATTTGATTTCACCCCCTTATACGAGTTAAATAGAATAATTATATGGAGAGAAAATGAAGTTGTCACATTGCTGGTTTTTTCCTTGATACTTTTTAATACAAGGAAATTGGTGGATTATTATTTATTTATTTCGCGCTACTGTACCATTAAAATGTTTGATTTTATAGTTATGTTGCATAACAATAATAAAAGAAAATGTTTCCAGTAAATTTAGTGTTTTAAAAACTAATCACAAAGAATTGTCAACTACTCTTTGGTGTTGTTTCAATTAAAATATATTATTGGCAACGTCGCAATCTTCTCTCCTGTCTCTGAGTGGATTGAGTAGAGCAGCACGAGCGGGAAGAATGTGCGGTGCGCCTTGCCCATCTACGTCGTTCTGTTTTAACGTGTTTAATTCCATTCCATGCGGACTTGTTTAAGTGTTCTGTGTTCTGTCCATTGTTTGAGAAAAAATGAGTGTTTTTATTAAAGTTGAATATAACAACATACAAAAATATATTTCATTAAACAGGGAGGAAGCAACCTATCATGAATTTATTACTCAAGGTGAGTTGATATGATTTTATTTATACAGGTACCTACTACCTAGGTACAGTTAATAATTTTTTGGTTTATGTTTTATTATTACTAGGTATAGATATATAGGTACCTAAAGCACCTATATTTTTTTTCTTTTTTAAAATAACTACCGCCTAAACCACAGGGCATATTTTTCTTGCGTAGCCTTTTCTGTTATCATTTTTGTGGCGTTGTTCAGTTAGTTTTAGAAGGTTTTTACCTACACACATTAGACATTAGGTACTAAATGTGTACAATGTTTTAAAGAACTTAAGTAATATAATTAGGTACTTATTTGATTATATTGGCCAACTTTTCAGTTTTTTTTTCATTTGTAGCACTAAAAAAATTCTTGCAAGAACCACCAGATAGTATTGAGTTTTTTAAAGTTTCTGACAATGCAGGCTGCCTGATTGAACCTGAAGATTTCAAAACTTTTATACAAGAGGTTGAAAAGGGATTTTTATTCAGATTGCTGGATTTGCGATCAGACTATAATAGAGAACCTGCAATAACTGGATGTTTAAAAGGTAATTACATATATTTTTGTATTATCATCTTTCGAACAACTATGGTTTTAGCTCGGGTTTTAGTTAGGTTAGTTCCCGTAAGTTTCCCTTAAATGTTATTAAAAATAATGTAATAATGTAATAATAATGTAATTTTTTTTTAAATGTTAGAATGAAGCCAGACTTAGAGCGAAATGTACAAAGATCTTAAAAGTCACCAATGTTGTCTTTTTGCATCAAGCCCACAACATGGTATATTATATTGACTATATTGGATACCAAAACACAGTTACGATTTTTTAAACAAGTTTTTGTGCTATTTTGTACCTATTTTTGTTATAAAATATTTTTGTAATAAAATAAAGTAAGTCTTGTTTAACAGTTTTTTTTTTACAAATCTCAGATTAGTACCACTGGGGTGGGATACTTATTAGAAATAAAGTTTGAGATTCAGAAAAAAATGGAATTTTCAAGCATTTTACACTTTCTTCTTAATAATTTAATGGAAAAACTAGTAGGTACCTAGGTACTTAGTTATAAAGTACCGATCAAGATTTTTTATTTCATTTTCGTAAAATATTTTTCAAAAATAAAATAGATACCATTTTCATGATAAGATTTAAATCGCTTTTGGTGTAGAATGACTTTTTTATGGAGTAAAGTTGAGTCTCTGGTAAATTTAATTTAACACTATATGGTGTGAAACATGGTTTTTTATGGTGTAAATTTGACCCACTATCAAGTTTTTAATAACACTATATAGTGTTAAACATCATATAATTTGGTGTAGAATGACTCTTTTATTGAGTAAAATTGAGTCCCTGGTAAGTTAAATTTAACACTGTATATGGTGTGAAACATGGTTTTTTATGGTGTAAATTTCACCCCTTATTAAACATTTATAATAACACTATATAGTGTTAAACATAACAAAATTTGGTGTAGAATTGTTTTTTTATGGAGTAAAGTTGATTCCCTGTTAACACCAAATAGTTGTTAAAACGAATGCATCATGGTGTAAAAGTTACTACATTTTGATTAAATTAGTAGTCTATTTTAATCCCATCTAGGTGTAAGTTTTACTTTTCTGTAGGTGTACGAGTTTAACACCATTTAACACCGTTTTGGTTTGTATCGATATAGACCACTTTTGGTGTTCATTTGGTGTTAAAATAGTCACGAAATTTTAAACAGTGTATAGCTTAACGTAACAGCATGAACGAATGGTGCTCTATTAACAAACTCATCCTAAATAAATCAAAAACAATAATGGTACATTTCTACAACACAAAACCTAGGTTAGTTACGGAGGAAGGAGAGGAAGCTGTGAAATTTCTTGGCACATTCTTGGACAGTCGGCTTCGTTGGGACGCTCAGCTGGATCATGTTTGAAACAAGCTTAATAAAGCATACTTCGCCCTCCTGCGACTTCGACAAGTGATGGACAGAGAAATTCTTTTAACTGGGTATTACTCAGTAGCATACCCTCACATTTCATACAATATGATACTATGGGGCCAAGCTGTGCAAATAAGTAGGGTGTTTCTTCTGCAGAAGCGCATAATTAGGCTTATTTACGGACTTAAGCACCAGGAAACATGCAGGACGACTTTAAAAAAAAAACATATTATCGCTTACATCCATCTATATACTGAACTGCTCTATGTATGTTTACGACCATAAGAGCCAGTTCCAGAAGAGTGGGAAAAATCATAGTTACCCAACAAGAAACTCCAACGACCTGAACATCCCAAAGCACAGCACCGCCATGTATGTGTATGAGAAGTCACCAAAATATGTGTGTATTAAAATATTTAATAAGCTGCCTACTACCATCAAGCAGATTGAGGGGCGCAATGCATTCAAAAATACTCTCAAATCGTTTCTGACTGAGAACTGCTTTTATAATATGGGAGAGTTTTTTTGAATTGTTGACTTTAATTTTTTCTTTTTAATTTTACTTTAAATGTACTGATTGTCTTGTGCTTTTTGATTATGTGTATTAAGTTTTATATTTTACATCTAGTTTATTATATTAGTTCATTTTGTATTTTATATTTGACAAAGCTATGTTCATTAAATGAATCATTGAGTAAATTTAATAAATAAATAAATAAATAACTAGTGCTCAGTTAATTGCAATTTATTTCTCGTTAAAATTTAAAATGTTACGGTTCGGAGAAGAAAAGGTAGAAAATATAAGAGAAGAAGTAGAAAATTCAATTCCTAGCCATACAAAACGATCCAAGGAACGCGTGTGGAAACAATTTTTAGAATTAGTACAAATATGAGTTTCTCCTATGTTTCTCTTGGTATTCATAATACTTTTTTTGAGATTGAAAATTTAGCTATAGGGTTTTTTTCTCCCATTTAAATTATTACAAAAATATTTTTTTTAAAATCACCTAATTTGAATAATACGTGTACCTACATTTTTTTAACAAGGGTTAAATATTAAAAAATAAACTTCCTTAAAATTTAGTATTGTCAGATATACTGCATCAAATTGTGAATGTCTTTAACCGTTAATGTTAAAATAAAGCGTGTTACTAAAGTTGAGGAAGATCTACTTTTTAAAACGTTTTTTTATATCGCATGATGATTTTTTATTATAAGAAATTCAAACTTGATCTTCATTCATTTGATTCAAAAAACTTTTTTTTAATCAACATAGAAACATTTCAAACGGTAATTTTTAAACTAAATCAAAATCACAATAATTGTTGGAAATGTCTACCTCCTTGCTGTATGCACGCATCCAATCTTCTTCTTTTTGATTCGCGCACTCTTTGGACAATTCCTGGAGTATTTTAAATCATTCTACAAGAGTTAATTATTCGATTTCTTAATTCTTCTTCACTTTGGAAGGGTGTCTGGTAAACTAAGGATCTATCAAATGCCTTTGATAAGTCGATACACAAGGCTGCAGAAATCTTACCATTATTCAAGGCGTCGATAATGTTTTTTAGTGCTTGGTAAATAGCAGTGATAGTGGATTTACCCCTCCTAAAGCCATTTTGCTGATCCACAAGAATATTTGCCGAAGTCAGGAACCCCAGTAATCTATCAAAAATCTCCCTCTCAATAACTTTATTCACATTTGACAGTAATGATATTGGTCTGTAATTATTTAGCTGCTTACAATCCCCTTTTTTATAAATTGGCTTAATCCAGGTTTCTTTTAAAGCTTTTGTATATATTCCATTTAAGAAAGCTATATTTATTATGTGGGTAAGGGGGAGGCTATAATGTGTGCAGTCTGTTTCAATATTTTTACTGGCAACTCATCAAATCCTACAGATTTTTTATTTTTTAGAGCAGTTATATACTTATACACCTCACATTCCGTTACCGGCCTCAGGAAGAAGCTCTTACTGCAAGTTTTAATTTTGGTAAGATCAGGATGGAACAGGGGTCAACTGTTAATAACAGGACAGGCATTTATAAAAAAATCATTCATTCTATTAACCAGATGTAGCTCCGCCTCCGCAGGAAATGATTGAAAGAGAGTAATTTCTTTTTTCTTTTTCTTTGTGATATTTTTAATTAAAGACCATTTTGAATATATTGAGAGTTACTGATTGCTTTTGGTTTTTTTATAATTTGTTTTAATGTATTGGAATATGTTTTATAGTATTGCTTACTTACAGTGCCATCTGTAACTCCTTCGTATAGAGCCCTTTTTTTATTACTAGAAATCTTAATACCATTTGTAATCCATGTTCTTGATGTGGTTTGTTTGATTTTGCACTTTTTTTTGGGGAATGTTAAATTAATGTTAGTCTTTATGATATTATTAAATATACTGTAGGCCCTGTCAACATCCTGCTCCGCCAACACATCATCCCATGCACAGTCTTGCAAGCTTAATTCAAATCGATTTAATTTATTTTGAGAAAAGATTCGTTTAGTTGTGAAGTAAGGCGTAGTCTCCACTGAGTCAATCTCTAACTTAACAAATTGTGCATAATGATCAGATAATCCTGATATGAGCACCTTATTTTCAGTAAAATGACGAACATTTACAAAGATGTTATTTAATATAGAGCAAGTTGATTTAGTAACCCTGGTAGGTGTGAAGATTGTCTGCCTAAAGTTACAACTATTTAGTAAATCAATAAAAATTTCTTTTTCTTGGCTTTCCACCATTAAGTTTACATTAAAATCACCACAGATAACAAGATCATAATTTTCATACTTAACTAAGACATTTAAGATATTTTCAAGCGCCTGTATAAACTTGTTAAGATTACCCAGACAAGTCCTATAAATTGACAAAACAATGATCCTCCTGACACTGCTTCTTATGCCGGACACTTCAATTTCTCCCTCTATGCTCATACTCCTTATGTCCTCCATTTCCCAAAAATCCTTTCATTCACCAAGATACAGGAACCACCATGCCCCATAACTTGCCTTGTGTACACCGATATCATTTCATATCCCTGCGTACCTTGCAATAGTCCGCCTCATTGTTTACCAGCCAATGTTCAGAGTATTTATGAACATTTCTATTTCCAAAACTTTGGTCCTGAGGCACTGTATATTTTGGTGCAAGATTCTTATGCATTCTGGGCTTGATTCTGGGTCGTTCGATTTGCCCGATTGTACGGGGGTTGTCGGAGGTGAAGAAAATGGTTAATTATGATCCCATTTCCCCACATTTCAGGGTTCATTATGGTCTCTTTTTTTTCGCTCGGTACCTGTATTTTGAAGGAACTCTTGTATCTATCTTTTCTTGTTTTCATTTTCTCACATTTACATGGAAATTCAGTAATTTCTTTTAGATAATCTTCTACTTGTGTCCGGATTTTAGCCTGACAGGAACAAGGATGAGATTTTTTGAGCACTTTTTAAAACAAAAACCTCCTTTCCTCCTTTTACTATTGTGTATAGGATTTTTTTAAACGGTATTTTAAAAAAATGCCTGTGCCCACTGTTCACTTCAATTTTTGACCGGCTTGTATGGAATTCAAGAAGAAAGTAAATCGAATTATGAATTAAAGACGAATAAAATAAGCGGTTGTCGACTGAAACAAAACGGTACCTACTTACTCCTGCCATTTTAGAAATTTTCTTGAGAACTAGGCAATCTCTTCACCAAGCATACGCGTAGGAACTTTTAGTTGTTCTTGACCATGACCGAGAAAGTAGATACGTTTAAGTATTGTCACGAGATAAATGCAAATGTGCTGTTTTTTTAAAATCAGAGTTAAATTTTTCGGTCATCAATAAAATCTTTGAAAAACTGTGCAGGGATTTTAGGGAAAATCCAGTTTTAAATAGTTCGGCATTTGATTTGTGATTCAAACGGAACTAGACATGTAGCACAAACTGAGTGAAAGTTCGACGATCGATAATGATAACTAAAAGAAAATGGTATAATTTCATATATAGCGTGTCTGTGCCTTGTGAATTAAAATATTAAAAAGTGTTTGTTAACTTGGCTGTTTCAAGATGCTGTCGATTACAATTTTGCAAACAATACTAAACATTATATCACTGATATTTTTCTTTAAGAAAATTGTGAAATTTAGGGAGATGTACAAGAAAGTGTTGTTGGTTGTGTTTATTTATGTTGTTTTAACAGTAAGTAATTAAAATGTTGATTTGGTAAATTGACTAACACTTTAGCTTAACGTTTTGCGGCATTGCCTATACGTTAAAACTCGACGGATTAGACGCTTGTTCACACTTTCAACTATAGCGCTATTTTAATCGCACACAGTCTTCTATCTTGCTCTTCTCTTTAAAATGTCATTATTATCGGATTACTTAATTGTTCTTTTTTAGAAGACACCAATGACGCAAGACATAAGAAAGATGTTGCTTTTACAAGGGTTAATGTAAATGAAAATAAAACATTTTTTTAATATTATTATCAATCATTAAACTTGATCAGTGATCAATAATGAAAATCATTAATATGAATATATGAACTCATTAGTCTGTAGGAATAATTATCGCTAATTGATATAGACGAGTTTTTTGGTTGTTATTGTTTCGTTTCTTAGCACCCAAAAAAAAAATAGCACGTTTTGTAGAGGATTGTGATTAATTAAAATACTGATACTGGATTGATACCGTGTTAAGTAAAAATAATATTACACATTTTGTTGGCGTATTTTGCCTTAAGGGCGGTTTACACGCAACGTCTTATAGTACAAATTGTTTGCGTCGACAAAACGTTGCAAGCAAAACGATGGGTGTAGATGGCAAATTTGAGCAAATGTTAGAACTGCACAAACACATTTATTTATTTATTTATTTACGGGAAAACCCCATTAGCAGTTTTACACAAAATATTATATTAGATTATGAACATAAACTTGTCCTAAATATTATTTCAAATAAACAATACAACCCTATTCCAATCACTAGTCCATTAGGTAATTACTAAAACTAAAGAGTAACCCTACCAAATTGCCTTTTAAACATTCCTAAGGATATACCAAAAATCTCAAGGCGATGATCATTAACAACTCTAGAGTATCTATCCATAGGTGAATTTAAACCATAACTTGTACGGTGAAAAGGAATATAGAAAGAGCTAAAATTCTGTCCTCTATTTCTAGTTACTATTTCAACATTAACTTCACCTAATAAATCAGAACGATCAATCGTACCGTTAACAATGCCATACAGAAAAGTAATCCCAGCAAAAACTCTCCGGTCTGATAGTGTCCGCAGGTTCAATTGGTATTCTATCACAGAATAATCATGATTTTCAATCAGCACTCCCAGCCTAAATGCACAAAAACGAAGAAATTTATGCTAAACTCTCTCCACAGTGTACTTATGAACTGCATGGTATGGAGACCAAACTACTGCACCATACTCTAGCCTCGACCTCACCAATGAACAATAAACACCCCTAACCGTATCAACAGAGAAGCCGTTACAGGTTCTCAAAATAAAACCCAACATTTTAGAAGCCTGAACCGTAGCTGTGTTCATGTGATCTATAAAAGATAGCCCTTCATCAAAAACAACCCCTAAGTCTCTAATCTTTTTTACATATTTTAAGGCATCCCCATTGATTGAGTAAGATGTATGATACTTCCTTTTCCCCTTATAAAAACTAATCTGACAACACTTAGAAATATTCAGATATAACTTGTTCGTTCTGCACCAATCGCTCAATCTGTCCAGGTCATCCTGCAGAAGCTGTTGATCGGACCAGTTGTCAATCACTCTAAATGCCTTGAAATCGTCAGCAAAAGCAAGACCCTCACTGTTCTGAAAGCAATCAAATATGATATCAACGAATAGATCAAAAAATAATGGAGAGCAATGCCCTCCCTGAGGAACGCCTGACGTAACCAAAATTGCCTCAGACTGAAAGGACCCAACCTTCACCATCTGCCTACGACCAGACAAAAAACTCCTTGTCCAACTGACCGACGTCTCACTGAAGCCTACATTGTGCAATCTCTTCAGAAAAGTATAGTGATCCACTGTATCAAACGCCTTGGAAAAGTCCGTATATATAGCATCTACTTGCTTAAACTCTTCCAAGGCTCTCGTTATTTTATCATGATAAGTGAGCAGATTGGTTACTGTTGATCGACCAGCGCAGAAACCATGTTGATTTTTATTAATCAACCTGAAACACACCCATTTTAATTGATCACTGACTAGACTGTCGAACAGCTTGGGAATCGATGATTGTATGCATATACTCCTATAATTAGTTACATTTTCTTTGTCACCACATTTGAAAATAGGAACAATAAAACTATCTTTCCAAAGGTCTGGGAAGACCGACGAAGACAATGACTTGTTCCTTTGCGGAACAACAAGAGTGCATAAGCAATGCTTTAGGAAACAATTTGAAATCCCGTCAGGACCCAAGGTGTATTTATTAGGAAGTTCCACTATTTTATTGTAAATCTCTTCTTTAGAAATAGGGTTGAAATTGAAATTTTCTGAGATATTTGAGGGGGTGGACAGTTCCAATGCATTAACATCGTTGCCCGGCGTGTAGACCGTTTTGAAGTACTTTCCAAATAAATCAACTATATCCTTGCATTATCAGCTAGCTCCTCCCCATAAATCATCGACTGAGGAAGTGAATGATTGACTTTAAGATCCCTGACATACTTCCAAAAATACCCGGGATTAGATTGGAATTCCATGTAGACTCTATCCAAATAATGATAATAAAATGGAGTTGAAAGACTGAGCTAATGGGCATAGATTTAGGCAGTTTGTGCAGACAAGTCGTAACGTGTGAACACCTCTGCTCCATTTGTCGGCAGACGTTAATTGTAGAGTAATTGAAATGTTGCAGTTAGCCTTTCGTGTACCGAAATTGCTTTACTTATACAAGTGTCTTCTTTTGTAATGTATGGACCAACTAATTCCAGTAAATAATTATATGCTTCAACATCCATCCTCAAATAAATTCTCTAATCTTTAGGTTCACCTTGCAGTTCCTTCAGCAATTGCACATGAGAATATCTATGTCTTTTTAGTAACCAAGCTCTGGACCATCTAGGGCGTTGTTTATACTTTATATTTAAACGTTTAATTTGCCGTTTTCTTATTAAACAAAGAGCGAAAATTGACCATAACACAATTTCCTCCATGATTAATCACAACGACTTGAATAATGAAAACTTACAAGAAATCGTTTTAGTGTAGACATGCTTTGTTTGCAACATTTAGTTTGCGTCGATTTGTCGACGCAGACAAGTCGTACTATAAGACATTGCGTGTAAACCGCCCATTATGTTACGAACGCTCGCAACAAGTTCTGACAGATAGTCTTCCAGCTCTTTTTTTTATGTTGTATAGAACCTGTTTCCCTAAACAGAGCTACGGTTCTTCTCAAACAATGATAAACATTCCCAGCAGTAAAAGGGACGTTAGGAAAATTTTTGCAAAAATCGTCCATGCACAAACGCTGATTGTATTACCACTCGCCATTTACTCTAACCCCGTTTCGAAAATACGCTTCAACCATGAATTCTTTGTGCCGTTCATTCCGTGAATTATTCAAAAAATTGAATAAATTAGTGATGAATCAAATTGCTTGTAACGACTGTTAAAGATGACGGAATAACTGATTGATTGATAATGCTGGTATTTACTGATACCTAGCAGATATTAGACTCTACCGCTAAGCACCACGGCCTTACGAGTCTGTGGCTACGACGGCTGAGGAGACAGGGAGGTAAAAGGCATAAAAAAGTCAGGTTTAACTGTAGCGGCATAAGCGTGCGGTGTCTCGTTTCATATAAATATTTTATAAGTTAATAACTCAAATTTACTTTCTCTTATTTTAATAATTAAACCACACCACTGTTCACTCTTAGTGGCAATAGGTAAAAGAAAAATGCAGTGGAACACACATTTTTTAGGCATTATTTTATTCATGTGTCCACAACAATTATTATTTCATCGACTAGAAGCGGCCGCCGGGAAATGCGTGGGCGGGAAAAAATTCATACGCGGTCTAATCATCATAAAATTAGGATATTTTTATTTAAAATTTATTGGTAAACTTAGCAGACCTGGTACGTTAGTCAGTTTTTTTATTGGCATTCCTTCTATAGCTACAGAAGCGTAAGGCGGACTATAGATGCAAAGCATACTTTGCTGATAATAATTTTTGCTCGCACTGTAATATGGGTATAGGATATCAATAAAAAAAGTAGAACGACAGTTCTTGTCTTGTCTTTCAGGTTTATGAACACAACTGCAACTATACCAGTGTAGAACAGACCTGCGATTTGTAGAACGCATAACATGTAATTTTAAATTTCATCAAACTTTTCAATTAAGTACTGATGTTTCCCGTACGTTCCCTTCACAACGCTCTACTTTTCAAAGCAGCGTTATTATTTAATAATATAGATTAAGTTACTAACTTTAAACACTTATATTTAACACTAATTCACACTTCCGATGTTTTCTTTATTTTAGTAAAGTTGAGAAATTTCTATAATGGTCACGTTGCCTAACGGTATTCAATCCATTTATAGATCATTTTTTCTTTGGGCAAGCTTGATGCGCTAGATTAAATTACAAAGAAAAGCAATATTGGTTGACCATCGTTTAAAGATTTCCACATTAATAGACAAATTTCCCTCATTTAATGAACTAAACCAATGCTAATTGCAGGGAAAGTATATTTTCAGACGTAATATCTCAAACCGTTTTCCTGATTTGTGATAAAATCCGAAAAAATTAAATACTTTAGAACTTTGTACCGGGCAACCAAAAATTATTATAATCAAAGTGTGCTTTGCATCTAAGGCCGTACTGCTTAGCGGTAGAGCTTAATATCTGTTGGGTGTCAGTAAATACTAGCATTATCAATCAATCAGTATTCCGTCACCTTTAACAGTCGTTTCAAGTAACCAACAAACCAACATCACTAGCATTTACAGAGCTCCGGGTTGTGCGACGTCAGGGGGAATGAATTCCAGTGGTGTGTGCGTTTCAAAAAATAATAAATGATGAAATTTCCTCGGAACGTCATCTAACTTTTTATAAATTAAATTTATAATATAATATACTATACGACGACGACCTTTTCCACTAAGATTTCTTAGACCTTGCGAAAATCCATCCATAAATGCCTGCCTTGAATTTTTAATATTAAAATCTTGTCATACCTTCTCAAATATGGATTATGGATTTTGCGATGAATGGCATCCTCCAGGATTATTTTTTTCCGTGCTCTTAACTGTGCTCCTCGACTATTTTCTTTTTCGTCACTTTCTTGATGAAAAACCCTGAACACAGGGCGCGAGGAAAGTCTCGTTAAAGTGCCACATATTTCTGTAGCATCCAATATGTTTAGTTCAGGATTTCGTTCCCGAATTCCATTATATACGTTTTTAACTATTATTCGTTCTTTTAATATCAATTGAATTTTGTTTTAGGCGGACAACTAATTGAAGGTTTGCTAATATGCATAGTTTACTCAATTAAAAGCAGTTAACATGACTAAATAAAGTTTAATAACTATTTATTTATACAAGACAATATCTATCTGAGTGACCCATACACTACGAAAACTAAAAAAAAAAAACTCTATCCATAAATTAACGATAAAAACACAAATTCCGTTCGAGAACCCGGCCGGAACGCCTATTTTCAAATCTTTAAAGTTGTGAATTCAGTCTCTGTGTGTTGCCATATTAATTTTCTTCGCGATCAGAGTCCCAGTATCGGAATCGCCGTTCTATTTTAAATATATTTGGCTGATTGCGGCTTGTATGACAATGTCATTTCTTAAGTTTACTGTAATTGTAGCGGCCAACTTCATTATAAGCATGTAAAACATTTACTTGTATAATATTTATATTCTGCCGCTTCCTAGCTTGGTAATTGGCATTAAAGAAGTTACTGATAGAATTTGTGGATTTAAATATAAGTATTTTAATATATACGTTTATATCAACTTTTTAACTTAAGATTGATCCAGAAATCACCAATTTAAATAAGTACATAACATTAAGTAACTTCATGAATACAAAATCTGATCACTTATGCTGATGCCCATAATAATTGTGTTTCTGTGGCTCAATTTGTAATATCTAAAAAACATCGAAGTTCTTAAAAAATAAAATGGACCCAAATCAAAAAAGTAAACTTCAAAGAACCCCACATTCAGTTTGCGAAAGAAACGTTATATTAATCCTTTCCAAACTATTCCTATTCAAAATCTACTTAATTATGATCATACCGGCTACTAGCATTTGTTTTATTTTATTTGTGGTCATTGTTAGTAATTTTAATACCTATACGTAAATTATAATTAGAATTAATATGTACACTGCAGCCAGACTAACAAAGTCACGATTTGACTGTATAATTTAGTATTTTCAGTATAAGTAGGTACGTATTACGAGCATTTTCACATTGCTGTGGTTCGCCTTTCATACCTGTTTTTCTATGAAAAACTGCATTTTAACGAAGTGAAAATTAGCGTTTGCTTTACAACAATATCGTTTAACCACCAATTTATTGCAATAAATATTTTTTATCGGGCCACTATAAGATTTTCGTAACATAAACTATATTATCTACAGTGAGGACATAAAGTCTGGAAAACTACCTTTTGCAAGTAAACGAAACACCTGAATAAAAAACGCTCAGACACGTCGATTTTATTTAATTGTCTTCTATCTCCTAAGATTTCTGAGATATACACAGGGTGCTTCAAGAAAGCTGGGCAGCTGTTAACTTTTTTTTTTTTAATGGAACACCCTGTATATTATTGCATTTTTGGATTCTACGGACAATTCCAAGTATATTTCATATAGGATGTCCTATACCTAAATTCAATTGTTTTTAAAATATTGCCAGTTGAAATTATACATTTTTTCATTAAGAGAAAAACCATGATACAACGTAAAATCTAGGAGAAATGTAGTAACTTGATGTCACTTTGACTCGTTGTCACTATGACAACTGTGCCAATTTTTAACATACTGTAGGACAGTTCTGTTACTGTCAAGTTATTAAAAATGCTCTCAGAGCTTTTTAATAACACATATCCAGAGCGCGGACAAGAAATTACGATATCTACAGTCAGCAAAATTGTCAATAAATTCCTTGAACATGGTTGTGTAAAAGATCTTCCCAGGACAGGTAGGCCGAAACTAGATGATAATAAGAAATTAGATGTTTTACTCAGTTATAACGAAAATCCACATTTACCTACAAGTCAAGCAGCATCAGATTTGTCCATTGGTCAAACATCGGTAAAAAATATTTTAAAAAAGGCAAAGTATCATCCATACAAAATAAGATTAATACATGAATTATATGAAGACGACTATGACCGCCGAATTCAGTTTTGCGAAAATATGCAAGAGCGGTGCAATATAGATCCATTTTTTTGTAGAAATATTTTATTTTCCGATGAAGCTACCTTTTTTCTTAATGGTACTGTCAACCGACAAAACTGTAGATACTGGTCCACAGAAAATACTCATTGGGCTCAAGTGGCTCATACGCAACATCCCGAAAAAATCAATGTTTGGGCTGGAATATTTCAAGACAGGATTATAGGTCCGTATTTTTTCGACGTTAACTTAAACGGCGAAATTTATCTTGACTTTCTGCAACTAGAGTTGATTCCTGCCTTAGTTCAACTGTATCCAGGTAATGAGCCTGATATACCAACTCCAACTATGTGGTTTCAACAAGATGGAGCACCACCTCACTACGCGCTTACTGTTCGGCAGTATCTTAATGAGATATTTCCTAACAGGTGGATAGGACGTCGTGGCCCCGTAGAATGGCCGGCCAGGTCTCCGGATTTTACTCCCCTAGATTATTTTCTGTGGGGATATTTAAAAACCAAAGTTTATTTCAACAGACCTCCTAATATCGATGCGCTGAAAAATCGTATAAGAGATGAAATGCGACAAATCCCACCTTTTTCCATTCGAAACGTGCAACAAGAGTTCATCGATCGGTTAGGATATTGCCAGGAAGTTAACGGACAACAGTTTCAGCATTTGTTACGTTAAAATGTGTCATTTAAGTTATTGTCATTAAAAATTCAGTAAACTAGTAAGGTGTGTTTTATTTTAAAAACAATTGAATTTAGGTATAGGACATCCTATATGAAATATACTTAGAATTGTCCGTAGAATCCAAAAATGCAATAATATACAGGGTGTTCCATTAAAAAAAAAGAAGTTAACAGCTGCCCAGCTTTCTTGAGGCACCCTGTATATATCTCAGAAATCTTAGAAGATAGAAAACAATTAAATAAAATCGACGTGTCCGAGCGTTTTCTATTCAGGTGCTTCGTTTACTTGCAAAAGGTAGTTTTCCAGACTTTATGTCCTCACTGTATACTGTATACAAAGCCTGCAAGGGTTCTACAATGTTTCTTTACGCCAGGAGACATCCATTGCTTAATTGTTATAACTATTTAGCTCTATCGTTTGAAGAAATTTGTAATTAGCTCTTTGCTTGAATGTTTGTGACTTTTACAGATTTAATTTATAAGTTATGTTGCAAAAATGTTGGCGCCTTCTTCTTAAATTTCTAATATTTGTGCATGTCAATTTTAGTGTCTCTCTACTATTGTGGGATACGATTTGGACAAGCAGAGAGTCTTTCGGTAACTTGTACGTCCCGACTTGTCTTGATCTTGTATGTGAGTCGAAAATAAGTTGGTTGGTCGATACGCCTGATCGTTTCTAATAATTTGTAATACTTTTCAAGAAAAACTCGTTAATTAAATCTGAAAGTACGCGATGCACCATAAGTTAGAACCGGCCTAACCAACTTGACCTTAGTCATATTAGCAAGTCTGCTCCACCTATGAAGCAGGGGCTAGATAAAGTCTAACGGCCGCAATGCAGGTTTTACTTTATTAATTGAATTTCGATTCCATTGACCCGTAGCGTTGTTTCAGGCCTGCAGACAGTGCTTTTCGAAAAGAAGATGTCCTTCGTCTTGGTGGGGATTCAAACGAATCTTTCAAGCCGAAAGCCATTTTTCCTGCTCGATTATGTGACGCTGTATCCGGCTGACGACAATTCACGGTGATTTAGTAGTCGAAGAAATAGCTGTATCGTCAGCGAAAAGAAAAATATTTTATCATTATTAATATCATTGTTAATTTTGAATGACCTTGTAATTGCCGCTTAAGTAAATGGCTAACCAATATCACCTGACATTATTACCCTGCAACAGGTTCTAGGCAGTATTTGTTTTAAAATTTTGTTCTGTTGATCCGGATATCTCAGAACACCTTAATTTAACTTATCATAGTTGGGCATTGTTAACTCTATAAAGAATACATATCTTCATCTGCCGAATATGTTTTTGATTGATTAAATTTTTCTTATAATTAACGACCCTAGTGAGCATCTTGGTGTCCATCTCAGCTTTTGACGATACTGATAAGAAGTGCATTTTTAATGATTGATTCTAAACCATTATACGATTGTAACGGTAAAAACTTTAACCCAAATCAAGAATTATCAAATCGATAAACCATCAGTAAATTTGAGATTTTATATTTATTGACATTTTAAAATCTCTGGAGAAATACGGATTTTCGTGTTAGTTATGCTACTTTTTTTGGTACACTTCCTAATCGAATTTTGTTTGTCCGATTTCTCAGCTTTTTTCTACTTATCTGGTGAATCCTGTTGCCGATATAACGATATCAATATCGGTATCGTGCGATCTGTACAAAGAAATAACATAATAAGTCACTTGACTTTGGATTTTTATGGCTTTAATTTTGAGTTTGGTAGAATAGGTATTAATTTTGTTAATTAATATTTAGATAGACAAAATATTGTATGATGCGCGTGTTAAAAGTGGTTTTATT
Source organism: Polydrusus tereticollis (assembly GCA_963920685.1). NCBI lineage: Eukaryota > Metazoa > Arthropoda > Insecta > Coleoptera > Curculionidae > Polydrusus > Polydrusus tereticollis. The sequence goes on from OY987328.1 coordinate 145,649,991, forward strand.
AAAATTGCAATTAAAATAAAATTACACTTTTATCACTAACGTCATAATTAACCATTAAGTAAAAATATTAATAAACATTTTTCAAAATTATTCGACCTCCACTAGAAATTACTTGCCAATCTTTTGTATAGTGATTCTCAGAAGCAAAATTGAAATAGGGCCGAACAGGTCCGTATTTTGCTTAGAATTTAATCATGGTTTGTAATAAAAATAAGTAAGACATTAAATAATATTTTAATTATGTTTAAATGTGAAATTACAAGTTATTTTATTATTAAAAATTATATTATTTATGATTACAAAAATATACAAATTATTCGGTACTTATAATAATTATTCACTTAATATATCAATATCACTATCGCTATCACCATCTGTTCTAATTATTATTTGTGCTATATTGTTTACATGGATATAGGATATTTCCACTTTTTCAACATGTGTAACAGAATTTGCCCAACTTTGTGAAGGGATGTTAAAAACTTCATTTTCCATAAGCTCAAGTACACTGGAGTTAATAGTAGGGCAAATATTGTTACGACGAATGGCAGATTTCAGTTGGTGCCAAACATGTTTGAGTTGAACAACATGTCATGTTACATGAATGTTTGCGGAGACTAAAAATATAATCCAGGACATCTAAATATTAGTTATATTACACCAGGTATATAATTATTATTAGAGTATGCAGAGTATTAAAATATACCAATTATAAAATTATTTAATTTTTTATCAGATGAATATATTATTTAATTAAGAAATAATTATGATTGCTGTCCTGGAATATCTTAATAAATTATATTTTAATCTAACTATCCAAATCTGTCAACAGGTCAACGCGATATGGCAGTGGACCAGAAAACGCACTAGAATTGACTTAGGTTCCCCATAACAAAAACAATATTTGGTGTGCTGTGCATTTGAAGAGTGTCAGGCGTGTGCTGATTGTGCGTCATTAGCGTAGCATTGTAAATGCAATTTTTAAGATATTAATAAGATGGGATTAAATATACAATGGTATGGTGGAAGCCTTAAAACTGTATGCCCTAGATTTTTTGCATAATTATCACAGAAGTATTCCCTTTGTAGTTTTAAACTTTGTAAAACCTATATTAATTGCCTTTTGGTGTAATCTTCCTGAAAATAAATGTCATTATCATACATGTAGTTTTGGATTGTTGCTTTTGTGTCATTTGAGGAGGGAGTCTTGGTCAACTGACTACTATGGTAGCTTGCATTGTCCATTACAATTAGGCTATTCGGATAATTCGGAAGTATATTTGGAATTAGCTTGTTTTTAAACCAATCTTCAAATAAATCAGCAATGGTGTCCTCATGGTAATCCAGAGAAGAATCTTTAATGTTTTTTGCAGATAGAGAAAGTCCATTTGGAATCCATCCGTATTTAGATACAGCATGCAAAATCGTAATTCGTTTACCTCTTTTTGATGGCGCGCTTGTTTTACACTTGCGGCTTGAGTCAACCCAACCCTTTTCCGGGGTATCATATGTGTCGAACCAGGTTTCATCCAAGTAAATAATCGGCGTGTTTGCGGATCTCTGTATATCCTAATTTTTTGTAGATATTTGGATCGCCATTCCCGAATTCTACTTTCCGTTAAAACTTGTCTTTTGTTAATTTTTTTAAATCTAAAACCCATATGTTGAATACACTTCCATAACGTTGTTCTGCCACATTTAACGCCGGTTTCCAAGTCTCTTAATTAAATTATCTAATGTATATAGGCACGCTTTGTTCCTCGTATAACTTGTAAATTTAACGCAGTTGATCACTTTCATCTACCTTTGAGAAAATGGGATTATTCACAATTTTCCATATAGTTAATGTTGGATTTTTGTTAATGTGGCCGTTTCTTCTAACGCTGCTTGCTTGCTGACCGCACATTCAATGAGAGTTGAATAAACATTATTTATAACTCCCTTAGTTTCCACAGAAAAGTATTTTCTGCTTTTCGACGGGGTTATCTCCTGAGATACATTGGGCTCGCACATATTTTCCATGACTCACACACGATTAAACAAACGCTTTATTACATACGAAGTAAGAATATTTACTAAGCTTAAAACTAACTAGAGTGGCGATATATACAGTCTTTAGAACATAATTTGTTTTATGGGATTAACCCTCTCATTTTGAATCAGGTAAAAATCGGTTTAAAATCACCAAACTATTACTTTAATAATGAAATTACGTCTTCCGAATTTGCAGTTTACTTTAAGACATTTTTAAGTACGGACCATAATTTACCTGCATTTATACGTTCATTCATTGTTTGTTTATGGCTACCCTTTGATAATCCCATTTAAAGGCAAAGTGTAACTTTCTTATATCTCTGGATAGGCTTTACCTACACTGATAAAAGGCAGCCCTTACCACAATAGAATAAATTATCTTGACTTTAAATTACTTAATCTGAGGGTAATAATCTTATTTAGATCGAATGTGTTCTTAACAAAGACAAATTTCTTTGGTTCTTAATATATGATTTTCTGTCTCTTTGGTAATTTCTGGTTATGATCTTGGCGGTAAAATTCCTTGTTTCTTGAAGATAATTGTCTATATTGTCTAAAGACAGCAATTTCGTTTTTCTATGTTTGAGCGTAATGTGCGTATTTAAAAAAAAATATTTTTACTGTGTGAATAGCTAGAACAAATAAAAATAGTAAAAACATCTACTTATAAACGAACAGTAAACCTCTTTAATGCCGTCCAGGTGTTTTTACGTTGGCTGCAAAGAAATAGATTCTTGCAACAAGTCATATGACCAATTTCATTAAATCTTTCAACGAAAGGCAAAGCAATAACAAAGCCTTGTAATCTTGAAACAAAGACACATATACTTGACATAAATATATAAATACTTGTACACAGTATATTCAGATTTAAACGCTGCTTGTCATCTCTTAGACCGGTATAATATAAATCTTACTGAAAGGATTGATTCTTTAAGATGAGTACTAAAAAATAACTAGCCTTATTTTAATATAATGAATAAACTTATCTGAAGGCTATGCTTGCAATGGTTTAAATATGTTATCTTAGTTTAAGTAAAGTTTGCTTTACGCTAAGATAACTACGAACATTGCTTCCAAGGATGTAGCTAACTCTTATCAAGGAAATATTCATTTGGACATATCAAAAGTCATGGCAGCTTTGTTTTAAATTCGTTTTGTTTACATTAAGAAATCCTTTTTATCTGTGTAATTAATTATAATAATTAAATTAATGCTACTAGTAACGACATTTGATCGGTGAAGACAGTAAAATACTCTACCTATGTTAATGTTATCGTTGGTAGAAACATACAAAAAAGTCCAAAGAATCCAAAAATAGGGGACCAATTTGACATGATTGCTATTTAATATTAGCCCACAATATTAACAGACGCGTCCATACTATGACAGTACATTAGTGCATTGACTCGCAGCTACCAGTCTTAAACAATATCAACAATCAAGAACCTCTTTGTACATTAAGATGTTTCCAATTAAAAGAAATAAACTTTGTCAAGGTACCTTGCGTCATCGCAACAAACGCTACCTATGAAGCAGACCTGCGAAAACCCCCTCTTTCTATTGGCCAAAGTTCGACTCAAATAAGCGCGTATAATTTTCTGAAAAAACGGAGTGGGGGAGTATCAAAATGCTCAACCGAACCATATTTTACAAAAGTTTTGCCAAACTGGCGGCATTTTAGTAAATTGCATCTAGCTCGGTATTTATTAATAATACTTTCAATATTTGGGTACTACGATATAGCGCGCGAACAGGTACCGCACAAGGTACCACTTCCATTCGAGATTTGTTTGTAACTGACATGAATTTTTCGAACTAGTGAGAGTGATTCTATTATCTAACTGAAGTATATTTTGGAAAATATCTTACGAAGTAATTTCAATGGATGCTCTTAAATGTACTTATATTTTATAGAAATATTTTTATGATATAGTGACTTTTGTATTGTTGGTGATTTCTGAAAGACTGACTTAATTACAACCATGGAGCATATAACAGAGCAAATTACGGGGCTTATTTTGGAAGAGACACAGTTTCTGTTGAATGTCTCGCAATATCCAAATACCACCATGAAGGTAAGTGGTTTATTGGAGCGTTAAGTATACTTAATAACTCTCAGAGTCTAAAGCCAATTTCCAAAATTCATTTAAAGCATTTAAACTAAGATTAACTAGCTTAATACCAACTTTTCTATCTATGAAACAAGGTAAGGTAGCTTACTCCAGAGATATTTCGGTCCTTTTGTGTAAAATTTTTAATGAAATTTATTGATGTAAGCCTCGATTTTTGAGCGTTTTGTGTAACTAGGGAAATCATTCTAGCAGTGCCATTGACAGGAATGTTGAAATCTTGCACTTTTGAGAAACTCAGAGCTCCAGCTTTATGCCGTAGTAGTGTTATAAACTTATAGGCTAAACATTTCGTTAAGTTTCGGTTGCAATTTTCTAAATATTTATTTATTTTGGTAAATAAAAACAACTATTAGAAATCACGGTAAATTAACGGAGAAGTACCAAGCAAGTAGCCTTTCCATTTATACATGCGTGTTTACAGATTGGAATAAATTATTCCAAATAAATAACATAGTTAAGTACCACTATTATTCCATTAAATGTACGTTGCATAATAAGACGTTCATCTGTTGCTGTTTGTTTTAATTATGTGTTTATTGGGAACAACTTGATTTGTCAATATAAATGAGGTTTTCTAGCGATTTTTAAGATTACGCATAGGAGATGTACTTTAAAAATTGTTTTTTCCATTGTCATGATCATAGATGTATCTAAGGTCCTCAGTTACACGACAACCCCCGTCTTAAATACCCCAAAAGCTATATTAACAATAAAAAAATGCTTTATCTCGTGTTTGATATTAAAAATCAAATTTGCATTTCATTTTAAATAATCACCAACAAGTTTCCGATCAATGTCAGTTAGCATCAGAATTGTTCAATTATTACATACCTACCGAATTCAAAATAATTCAATAATATAGTCATCAGTAATCGGCCTTTTGTGTAATTTTAATCTAAAATTACAATACTGCCATATTTATTTAAATTATTGTACCTTCGAAATTATAGAATACACGAAACTTCTATTAATTTTAACAAAAATTTCACAACAAAATTCCATCCGCTTGAGACCTTGTCTTTTACTTTGTGAATATGCTTGTTGGTATTGAGCAATGTTTATAGGAATATTTATTTTATAATTTGTATGACATCTATTGTAATGTCCAAAGATTTAGGAAACTTCTTTCGATTTTCAAGGAAAATGGCATCGAAATTATAGCCTTTTAACATATCTTGCAACATTATCAAATTTTACTTGGTTTTTATTTATTTAAATTGTGTTAAATTGAAGATATATTTGGGATTCTCATTGTCTTTATCAATAAGTCTAAGGTCTTCATTTTATATACAGAGTGTTTCAATAATATTGCGAAAAGATTAAGAATAAGTTTTCTTACCTAGAAATCTGAAAAAAAATCCTATAAACGTTTGTCCGGTAATGCTTCGTTTTGGAGATACAGGGTGTAAAGTTTTATTTCTGTTTTTTTCTAAATAATTTTTAAAATAATGTCGATATTTGATTTAAATTTGGTAACTAGGAGTTTTATGACATGTACAATTCAAATTTGATATTAGTATGGCTCCCACTTGTAGAGGGCGCCACCTACATGTCCTTTTATTCTTTTGAGGAGTCATAACTTTTTTATACGTACTTATATTACATTTTTAAGCAAGGAAACAGATTTCTCTACTATTTTTACGTGAGAACGGCATACCTGGTAGAAGCCGCTACGAGCAACCGTTCTCGAGAAAATGAATAATAACATTTTCAGTGCACATTTCTAAAGGAAATAGAAAACAAAAACAGACTTTTTTTTATTTTTCAACATTAATAATTACATAAAAAAAATATTTAACAATAATACTGTGAAACAGTCGGTTCCTAAATAATATTACTTTTTTTACTCATTAACATTAACAATTGCACAAGAAAAACAAAATTTTGTCCAGCGCGAACTTTTCGCCTCATTCTCTGCATTAAAACGTCATCCAGCTTAAGTTTTGGTCGTCCTGGAGAAGTTTTTGGAGGTTTGACGCCAACACTTTTTTCTTCTTTTAAAAGATTATACAGGGTGATTCAAAAGTACTTCGACAAACTTCGGGAGGTAATTGCCGGCAATATTTCAAGATGAAAAGTTCTTATAAACAGTGGTCCCTGGCGACTTCGTTACGGAGATACAGGGTGTTGAAATGTTAGAAGGAATGGTAATAATTTTTAAATAACTCCTTAACGAGTAATTTTTTTTTTATGAAATTTGGTGAATTAAATAAGCATCTCAGGACACTTATTTTCAAAGTAAAACACATTCGTAAATTTAACCAGTGGCGTCGGTACAAAATGTGGCTATCATATTTTTTGTGGAAACTATGCCTAACCTAACCACACCACTGACTTATTTGATTTTAACTTTTTTTTTATGAATCCCCCATTCAATTACAACAAAAAAGTTCACGTGTGTTATTTTGCTACGAGGGCCAGTTTAATGTCAAATGATTATTTTATTTGACTATACACAAATATTAAAAAATATGTTTTAAATAATTGATCAAACACTCAAATATTAATTTAAGTATATTAACTAAGATCTATACATACTTACAATAAACAAATATGTAGGTATATGCCAAAGGAAGGCATCTGAGGATGCCTATTTAAGTATAACATGTTCTCAGTGACATGCATATTTATTTATTAGTATGAATAGTATGTTATTTTCTAATATTTTCTATTTTGACAAGGCGGCTTTGGAAATACTTTTTTGATATTTTGTATTTTGATAAGGCGGCTTTGGAAATGCATTTGTCGTGAATTAAAACATATTTGACAGTTAGTTGCTTATGTGGTTTATTTCTCAGTTTTGTCATTTTCATTGAATATTAATAGTATTGTTTAAAAGGTATGGATTACTTAAGAAATAATGCGCATTTAGCTGACATGCATTTTGTATATGGCCTTGCCGATGGAAATGCACGAGCAGCTAGACGAATCTATCAAGAGCGATATCCTAACAGAGTACTGCCTGCTGCTGAAACATTTTCAAATCTTCACCGACGTTTAGCTGAAACAGGGAGTTTTGCGAGGTCACGTGACATTCCTGGAAGACCGCGAACAGCCCGAACTCCAGAATTAGAAGAAGCTGTTTTAAATGCTGTAGTGGAAAATCCAGATACGAGCACTCGAATAATTGCTGATGCTCTCATTTCCACCCAAGCCACAGTTTGGAGAATTCTGCACGATGAGCAGTTGTATCCGTACCATATTCAAAGGGTACAAGCTCTTTTACCCAGGGACTTTCCTCAGCGCATTAATTTGTGTCAGTGGTTTTTGGAAAAATTTGCTGAAAATCCCCAATTTTTAAATTATGTACTTTTTACGGACGAGGCAAATTTTTCTCAGAGTGCGATTACAAACTTTCACAATAACCATATCTGGTCTTTGGAAAATCCCCACGCCGTTAGTGAACGAAATTTTCAATACCAATTTTCATTAAACGTGTGGGGGGGAATAGTTGGCGATTACTTAATAGGACCTTTTTTTCTTCCACTTCGGCTTAATGGCGAGACGTACCGACATTTTTTGGAAAATGAACTTCCTCCCTTACTGGATGATGTGCCCTTAGAAACTCGAAGACGTATATATGGTTTATGCATGACGGAGCTCCCGCCCATTTCAGCATAGTGGCCAGGACCCATCTTAATCAAATTTATCCAAATCGATGGATAGGTAGGGGAGTTGAGGAAGGAAATCAACCGTGGCCACCAAGGTCCCCAGATTTAAATCCTCTTGATTTTTATTTGTGGGGACATTTGAAGTCAATCGTTTACAAGACGCCAGTCGAAAATGCAGAAGTGCTAAGAAACCGAATAATCGATGGTTTTGAGGCAATAAGAAACAGACCAGATATCTTAGCACGCGTACGAGATTCCATGCAAAGGAGATTAGATGCCTGCATCTTGGCTGAAGGTGGACATTTTGAACAATTTATTTAAAAATCATTTAATTTTTGCAACGCACTTATTTAATTATAATTAAATTAAATGTTATACCTTACCCCTTACATAATAAAACTTTGAATTTAAAACATATTTTTTAATATTTGTGTATAGTCAAATAAAATAATCATTTGACATTAAACTGGCCCTCGTAGCAAAATAACACACGTGAACTTTTTTGTTGTAATTGAATGGGGGGGGGGGATTCATAAAAAAAAAGTTAAAATCAAATAAGTCAGTGGTGTGGTTAGGTTAGGCATAGTTTTCACAAAAAATATGATAGCCACATTTTGTACCGACGCCACTGGTTAAATTTACGAATGTGTTTTACTTTGAAAATAAGTGTCCTGAGATGCTTATTTAATTCACCAAATTTCATAAAAAAAAAATTACTCGTTAAGGAGTTATTTAAAAATTATTACCATTCCTTCTAACATTTCAACACCCTGTATCTCCGTAACGAAGTCGCCAGGGACCACTGTTTATAAGAACTTTTCATCTTGAAATATTGCCGGCAATTACCTCCCGAAGTTTGTCGAAGTACTTTTGAATCACCCTGTATAAGTATTGTTGTTCTCCCAACGTTAAGCATATCTGATATCAATTGCACTGCATTGTCAACACTCAAATCCGCAATCTTACTTTTAATAGAATCGTAACAGTTAAGAATTAATTTTTTTTCATTTACTGTACAGGGTGTCAAGTTTTCGTATGTTTTACGGGTTATCTGCGCTATTGGTAAAGATAGAAGGTTGAGGTTTTCGCGGCACTGTGTTACTTTTTTGAGAAACACACGATGCAATCAACATAATTTTCATAGCCCCCTTAGTTTTTTAGATACGGGGTGATTTTGAAAATTTTGCATTTTGGAACACCCTCCCGTATCTCGGTTATACGCTGCAACTTATCAAAAGGTAAAAAATGAACTTATTAGTTTTTTTCACGCAAAATCCAGTGGCTTAATCAGATATTTTCTATGTTTAATTGCTCTCGAGAAAAAGAGCGAACTTTCATTTTTTTAAATGGGACACCCTATATATTTTTAGCTATTATGATTCAGTTTATCACAAGTTTTTTGAAAAATATATAATACTTTATAGCTGTTTTCAATGTGAAGCTCAAAATTTACATTTTTCAACAAATTTAAATTTTTTTTTAGTAGGCCATGACGGGTATTTAGGAAAACAAAATATGACAGGCTTGTTATCTGAAAAAATCTTTATTTACTGTCAGAATAGGTTATCAATTTTCTGTTCTTTATTTCTATTCAGTTTCGATAAATAGCAGTTTTTCCTTAATTATGGCTGCGAATGCAAAATTCGAGAATTATGAAAAGTACGATATGTTCGTTTGTTATATTCAGTGTAACGAAAATTCGGATGAAGCATTAGAAGTTTATTTTAACAGGTATGGGCATCTTTTTATATTTTTCATCATATTTTAAAATTTATAAAAACGTAATATTCGCAGATTCCCAGAAAGAAGACAGCCGGATAAAAGAATATTTTTAAAAATAAAATCAAACTTAATTGAAGTCGGTTCATTCTTCAAACCCCGACCTAGTATTTACAATAAGGAAAACCAGGACATTGATGAAGTAAACGTTTTGGCTTCAATTGACACAAATCAAAGTAGTTCTTGTAGAACAGTGGAAGGTTCTATCGATGTTACAAAATCAAGGGTTCAAACTATTCTAAAAAAACACAAGTTTAAGCCATACAAATTTCATGTCGTACAAAACTTACATCTAGGTGACGCAGAGCGCCGCGTAGAGTTTTGTAATTGGTATTTACAAAATGTAAATAGAGAAAATCATTTTGAAAGAACGATTGTATGGACTGATGAGACTCATTTTACCAGTGCCGGTATATTTAATCGGCAAAATACTAGGTTTTGGTGCCAGGAAAATCAACATGTTATATTTCCACGGGAAGGGCAAGGCAGATTTGGGTTTAGCGTTTCATGCTTCATACTGGGAAATAAAATTTTATATAATATATTTGAAGGCGGTCTTACTGCAAATAAATATTTAGAAATTTTGGAAAACATTGTGCCCGAAATAGTAGAGAATGTGCCCCTAGCTCATCTTAATAGCTTATATTTGCAACAGGACGAAGCTCCCGCTCACAATGCTCAAATTGTAAGAGCATATCTTAACAATATTTTTCCTGGCCGCTGGATTGGAACACATGGACCTGTAAGATGGCCACCGAGGTCACCCGATTTAACGGTTTTGGATTTTTTTTGTGGGGCTACCTAAAAAATAAAATTTATACCGTCCAGTACCAAACGATGGCAGATTTAAGAGAATCCATTGAAAGAGCCTTTAGAGAGTTACAGGCACGGCCTTTTATTATTTTAAATGCACTGAGGCGAATCAGAACAATGTGTGAAACATGTCTTAGGCATAATGCAGAACAGTTTGAGGAATATTTATGAGTTTCCTAAATCATCAAATAATTGTAGCTTTTAATTTTTGAACGTACTAATAACACAACTGAGTTAATTGTTATTTATATTTATAAAAGTTATTGTTATTGGTATGTATTTTTAAAATGAGTGTTTTATATTTGTGAGAAGCTTGTGACAATTGTTTAATCTTAAAATTTATACGGTGTGCCGTTTAAAAAAATGTAAATTTGTTGAAAAATATAAAATTTCAGCTTCACATTGAAAACAGCTATAAAGCATTATATATTTTTAAAAAGCTTGTGATAAACTGAATCATAGTAGCTAAAAATATATAGGGTGTCCCATTTAAAAAAATGCAAGTTTGTTTTTTTCTCGAAAACAATTAAACATAGAAAAATCTGACCAAGCCACTGGATGAAACGTGAAAAAAACTGATAAGTTTATTTTTTACCTTTTTGATAAGTTTCTCAAAAAAGTAACACAGTGCCGCGAAAACCGCAACCTTCTGTCTTTACTAATAACGCATATAACCCGTAAAACATACGAAAACTGGACACCCTGTACATAAACCGACTATAGAACGTTTAAGCAATTGTTGAAAATTCTCCATATTTAATTAAAAAAACACTGACGTTCCATACTTTGACTAGTTTCACTAAGAAACAAACACCCAAGGTAGGTATGTATAGATATAAATAGGTGTATTATTCCAATAGAGGCACCCATAAAGGCATAAAAACCACATAATTAGTAAGCAGGTAACCAGGATTAGGCGTATAGAAAAGTTATGACTCCTCAAAAGAGTAAAAGACATGTAAGTGGCGCCTTCTACAAGTGGGAGCAATAATAACGTCAAATTCGAATTTTTTAATTAAAAAAAACCTCTTGATACCAATTTTTTACTTCAAATAGTGCAATTATTTACAGTATTTCCAGACAAAGGTTTATAGAAACATTTTCTCATATCTTTAATCAGGAAAACTAATTCTGCAATATTAATGAATTAATATGAATATGTATAAATCACTAAGCTTCTATTCAGCTGGTAACTATCTCGATACAAATTTATAATATATTTTAATATAAATACTCAACTAAACAGGACTGAAAATAGTAAGGGCTCGAAGCGTTTTTATTTATACAGCAGCATCCTGATGATACTACTTATGTTAGGCCACAGAGTTAGTTGGGTTACTCTTTGTTATATATGCCTCGAGTCATCGTCGCAAGCTTTAAGCAAATTTAAAATATCTTTAGTCTACAAATATTTGAATAAAATCAAGACAATAATCGATTATTTATTGCAAAATCTTATTGAAGATACAAAATACGATATTTAACTTGAAGCCGTGTATCTCTAGATGATCAACTTTTCTTGGTATAGGTACAATATTTCGGGCTTCTACAATTTTGAGCCAAGATATTTCTTCTTGTCTTATTCCGATAGCGCTATCCAGTATAATGCAAAATTTAAACGATACCTCATCGGGAATTTGTTTTTCATATTCAGAACAACCTTCATAAGTTGGCGTATTTCTGCCATTAGGGTGAAGTACAATGCAATGGAAAACATTTTTGTTCCTCATAGTATACCTCGGAAATGACATTGATTATGGTTTCTTCTTTCAAAATAACAAGAAAAATACATATGAATATGTGTAAATAAGCATGGTATTGCAGCAAATATACAATCTAACCCACTTAGACACAAACCTGTTAGCGTAAATTACTTGAATCTACTCACAACGCAACAGTTTTTGTTTTGGGTACAGCACAATGTGGTTTTGTGTAACATTTCTTTGTGCTTCAATTATTTGATTTCTGACTTCAATGTTTCGAGTCGAGTTTTATCTATTGGCAATTACTATTTTACATTATTTTAGGTCTCATAACCAAACGCATAAGTGCAAATTCTGAAAAGAATATTAAAATAAAAATTAATGCAAATTACCGTTCAGGTTAGTAAACATTGAAATTAAAAAAAAAATTTTGAATTGTATGTTTTATTATCAAGAAGCTCTAGCCACTTGCTTTAGGGCAGGAGCTCAACCTTTGCTAGTCACATTTCCTTGTTTTATTGAATCTGGATACAACGAGGGAGCGCCCCCCTTCCCTCCACACAACCTAAACACAAGTTTTTTACACAATTCCACTACATGGTAGTTTTTCCCAGAAGGAATGTTATTCGAATATTTATATCTAATTTATACAGGGTGTTCATTACGCATACGACAAAAATTAAACGGGTTATTCCCTGGACTATTCTAAGAATATTTTATCCTTTCCCGTTTTTCGAAAAACCGCTTTTTTACGAAGCTAAAAGGCCAGAAAAATTTTCGACACAACCAATTTTGATATTTTTCAAACTATTTTTTTTATGGTAAGGCACATCACTGCAGGATTCCTTCTTCAGGGCGCTATGCGAGCGGTGCTTGTGCGCAGGAAACGATTCACGTTGGTCTTAAATCCTTGAAGATTATACTCGTTCGGGAATATGGCCTCAGAGAGGTCGTTCCAGAGTGTTGACGCGTTCTTCAGAAATTAATGTAGGTAAAGCATGTCCAGAGATATAAGAAAGTTACACTTTGCCTTTGAATGGGAATATCCAAGGGTGTAAACAAACAATGAATGAATGAATAAATGCAGGTAAACTATTTCTTTAAATTAAATGCAGGTAAATTATGGTCCGTACTTAAAAATGTCTTAAAGTAAACAGCAAATCCGGAAGACGTAGTTTCATTATTAAAGTAATAGTTTAGTGATTTTAAACCGATTACGATTTTAAAACGAAAACTACAAAATGAATACTTCTGTGATAATTATGCAAAAAATCTGGGGCATACAGTTTTAAGGCTTCCACCATACCATTGTATATTTAATCCCATCGAGCATGTTTGGCACCAACTGAAATCTGCCATTCGTCGTAACAATATTTGCCCTACTATTAACTCCAGTGTACTTGAGCTTATAAAAACTGAAGTTTTTAACATCGCTACACAAAGTTGGGCAAATTCTGTTACACATGTTAAAAAAGTGGAAAAATCCTATATCCACATAAACAATATAGCACAAATAATAATTAGAACAGATGATGATAGCGATAGTAATATTGATATATTAAGTGAATAATTATTTTAAGCACCGAATAATTTGTATATTTTTGTAATCATAAATATAATTTTTAATAATAAAATAACTTGTAATTTCACATTTAAACATAAATAAAATATTATTTAATGTCTTACTTATTTTTATTACAAACCATGATTAAATTCTAAGCAAAATACGGACCTGTTCGGCCATATTTCAATTTTGCAGCTGGCCTGGGTCTTTCCTAATAGGGATCAGTTAGTCACTTTCTTATATCTCTGAACAGACTTTAGTCGAAATAAAAGTATGGAATACCACACTGGGCTTACCAAGTATAATTTTTTTTAAAAATGCGTTGTTATCTTTTAAGCAAATCAGTATAAACGTGGATTTCATTTGAATACTTCTCATAACTGATCATTTCGCATGTGTCAAATTTGTTGTTTGACTTGTATTTTCTGTCTTTATAGTTAAATTTTTGTTGTGAAGTCATCTATCAAGAATCGCTTAACGAATGACTGACATGCAGGGCCGTATATAAGGGGGGGTTTAGGGGGTTCAAACCCCCCCCCCCATAACAACGAATGTTCAGTTCTACCTTGTTAACCACCGTAAATTTTAATAATAATTCTAATAAATTGCCAGAGTTTTCTTACCTAAACCCCCCCCATGGGTAACGCCTAGCTACGGCCCTGCTGACATGCATTTCATTTACGGACTTCCTGTTATCAATTCATTACAAGCTAGGCGGCTGTACATTTAACGATTTCCTGGCCGTAATGTTTTGACAGAAAAACCTTCCAAAATATTCATCAACGTCTTTATGAAACAGGCGCATTGAAACGAAGTAGGGGACCAGAAAGCCAATGACAGTAAGAACGGTAGAAGTGGAAGAGAATGTGCTGGACATGATACAGAAAGATCCAGGTACTTCTACTCGAAAAATTTCAATTACATGAATGTAATTAATGGGACTGTTTGGAAAATCGTTAGTGACTATTGTTGTATAATGCTTTCAGGCACTTCTTCCTGCTGATTTTCTTTCACCTTCCTTTAACTACTGACACTGATGCTTTTTCCCAATGAATCCAATTTAGTGCAGATTCAATAAGGAATAATAATCATGTGTGGGCTGAAGAAAACCCACATAAGGTACATGAAGATCGTTTTCATCATCAGATCTCGTTGAACGTATGGGTTGATTAATTTTATTAAGAGTTAAATGACCTCTTAAATAAGGTATTTTCTTGCTTCTCTTTCTACAGATCCAAGCTGGCGTCCAGTCGTTATGTCAACAAGAACAACCATACTTCCTTGCTCAACATTTTTAACCTAAGTCTTATTTGCTTTGAATTTTATTAAATTTTTTATTTTAAACCGTTTCACAGTTGGACCTACATTATAAATGCACTGTATACTAATTTACACAGATTTTGTAACATAGATTCCACAAATATTTAATTAACCATGACCATAAAAATGTAAAATCACGTTAATATGTAGTAATTTGTTGAGAATGGTTTTCGAGATATTGTGACATTATCTTAGCGACTACGCGTCAATTATCATATTAGTGAACTTCAACTTGAGGTATATTTCCCAATACCTAGTAGCAATTACAAAAATGTCCGTAATATGGCATTAGTTAATATGAAATGGCTCCTTTAAATCACTTGTTCAAAGGTTATTTTCTCACAGCAATTGCTGAGGTAATCAACAAAAATTATAAGAAAATTCACACTCTGTTTATGCATTTCCAATTAAAATAATAATATAATCTCTAGCTGTCAGCTGATTGATTAACATTAAAAATACCATTATGTATATAAATGCAAATGCAACAATGCATGTACAAAAAATTAAATAAAAATTTATTGGTAATAAAGTTTATAATAAAAAAATGTATTATTTGTATCGGTTACCAGATTTCTTAATTTTTTTATTAGTATTCAAATAGGTTTTTGTACCTATATACCCACTGATGGGCTTATATTCTCGTTATGTCTGAATTTATCTACTGTTAAATTTTGTATGTTTACATACGACTCTAGGACGAACTTTTTTATTGCTAAAAATTTTGGCGTACGGTTTTATAAGGGATGTAAAATAATAATTTAAAGAGCAAAGCACATTCAGCGATTATTTTATTTCAAAACGAATATCAGCAATCGATTTGGCATTCCTCAAAACTATCAAATACAAAATTTCCATAAATTGACACAACCAGGGGGGTGCCTATGATCAATTTTATTTTACTCCTTGATAAAAATATTTACATATATATGCGCGAGGAGGAACAAGTTAATTACCAAAAAAGACTGTTTAACTGCATTTAAAAAATATGAAACGTTAAAAGTAGTGCCGTACTGTATTTTCAGGAATGAGGAATGCCAAATCAATTTCTGATATTAATCTCGTAATAAAATAGTCACTAAAGGTAGCAGCGTTAGAAGAAACGGTCACATTAACAAAAATTCCAACATCAACTGTATGGGAAATTGTGAATAATCCCATTTTAGCGAGGAAAAAAAGAACCGACGCTGGCATTTTCTTAAAGGTAGATGGAAGTGATCAATATATTATACGGCGTAAAATTTACAAGTTATACGAGAAACAAAGCGTGCCTACATTAGATAATTGAATTAAGAGGCTTGAAAAAGATGAAACCGGCGTTAAATGTGGCAGAACAACGTTATGGAAGTGTATCCAACACATGAGTTTTAGATTTAAAAAATTTAACTAAAGACAAGTCTTATTGGAATCCAGTAGAATTCGGGAATGGCGATTCCAATATCTACAAAAAATTATAATTTACAGAGATCAGCAAAGGCCGATTATTTACTTGGATGAAACCTGGTTTGACACATATGATACCCCGGAAAAGGGCTGGGTTGACTCAAGCGGCAAGTGTAAAACAAGCGCGCCATCAAAAAGAGGTAAACGAATTACGATTTTGCATGCTGGATCTAAAGACGGATGGATTCCAAATGGACTTTCTCTGTCTGCAAAAAACATAAAAGATTCTTCTCTCAATTACCATGAGGACACCACTGCTGATTTATTTGAAGATTGGTTTAAAAATAAGGTAATTCCAAATATACCTCCGAATAGCGTAATTGTAATGGACAATGCAAGCTACCATAGTGGGCAGTTGACCAAGGCTCCCTCCTCAAATAACACAAAAGCAACAATCCAAAACTACATGGATGATAATGACATTTATTTTCAGGAAGATTACACCAAAAGGCAATTAATTGAGGTTTTACAAAGTTCAAAACTACAAAATGGATACTTCTGTGATAATTATGCAAAAAATCTAGGGCATACAGTTTTAAGGCTTCCGCCATACCGTTGTATATTTAATCCCATGGAACATGTTTGGCACCAAAAGAAATTTGCCATTCGTCGTAACAATATTTGCCCTACTATTAACTCCAGTGTACTTGAGCTTATAGAAACTGAAGTTTTTAACATCCCTTCACAAAATTGGGCAAATTCTGTTACACATGTTGAAAGAGTGGAAAAACTCTATATCCATATAAACAATATAGCAGAAATAATAATTAGAACAGATGATGATAGCGATAGTGATATTGATATATTAAGTGAATAATTATTATAAGTATGTACCGAATAATTTTGTAATCATAAATATAATTTTTAATAATAAAATAACTTTAATTCACATGTAATTTCACATTTGAACATAAGTAAATTATTATTTAATGTCTTACTTATTTTTATTACAAACCATGATTAATTTCTAGGCAAAATACGGACCTGTTCGGCCATATTTCGATTTTACAGCTGGCTCGTGTTTTTCCTAATAGGGATCAGTTAGTCACTTACTTATATCTCTAAACAGACTTTACTTTACTTCTTAAATTATTATTTTAAATATCCTATAGAACCGTACGCCAATGAGTAACCTAAAATTTCAAGCAAAGGAAAAGTAAGCCCTAAGGTTATATTTTAGTTATAAGTAAACAATCCAAAATTCAAAAAACGTTTCGTGTTTGTGCCCCTTCATCAACTTTTTCTTTTAAATGTAATAAAAAAATTCAGGTGCGTGGATTTTTTATTTCATTTTTGAAATCACGAAGGCTGACTGCATTATATTACTGTATTACTTTGATTAGGATTCAATATTTTAAGCTAATAAAAACATCTTACAATAATGTTTTTGTTCCTTTCTCTTAAATTCATTTCTAAAAATAACCTAAGAAATCTTTTCTTTTAATAATTTTAATTCCTAGCGTAAAAATATTATATACACATAAGCTTTAAAAAAACAAAAACAATAACATCAAGATTTTGATTTTTCTTTAGAAGATAATACAAATACCCCTAATGATATTTTGGATTGATTTAAATTCTAGAAATAATAGTAAAATAACGTTAGGTACACATTCACTAAAAAAAAAAAAACGGTTTTATCTAAGATGTTCAATAACATTTTCGTTTGCACGTATGCATCTATCAATTTTGTTCCTTACTTTTTCAGTGGATCTTTGTACCGACCTTCCCCTTATTGACCCAAATCCTAAATTCTAGCTCTAAGTTCTCCTAATGTACTAACTTCATGTTTATAAATTTTGCTTTTCAAAGTCCATAAAAAAGGTCTACATTGGTCAAATCTAGGGATCTCGCAGGCCATTAATTTTACCACACCTCGATTTCCTATCCATCTGCCTGAGATTCATGATTTAATTTCCCTTGCTCCATGAACTCGGGCACCGTCTTGTTGAAATCAAACGGTTGGTAGTCTGGCGAGATCTCAATGCAAATCTTGCAAATAGGTGTTTAGGTTAGTTCAGGTTAGTTGGTTAGAGATAGTCCCTTTATCTGCCTGGTAAAAAAATTAACCTAAGAATTTTGTCTCCAAACATCCCTGCCCAAACATTAATACTGCAGCATACTGGTCTGCGTAATTTTTACGCCTAGGATTTTCTACGGCCCATATGCGCTCATTATTGCTACAGATTATAGACTTAAGAAAGTTATTATCATCGCCAATTTCATTCTGTAGCCAGTAACAAAAATCTAACCGCCACTAAGCATCTCTTCGTGCAAGGCATGAAATATATGAATTTTGTAGAGTTTTAATCTATTATTTTTTAAAATTCTCTAAGCCCTTACATGATTTAGGGTTGACAGGTTAGATTTTGCGGAAATTTGCGTTGTGGATGTGGAAGGGTTGTTGCCTACCTAAAATAATACCATATCCTAAATAAAATAGGGCCTACTTTATAGAAAGGAAATAATTAAAAACAAAGTTTACATGGTTTTAAAAGAAAGTCAGTCAAACTTTTCAACACAGACCTGGCGTAAAACATTTTTTTTTATTTTAGAAAAGTCCTCCTGTCGGGTTGCTGTCTTTCGGGGTACTCTTTACAATACCTATGCGAAGCTGTTACTGAGTTTCTATTGCAGCTGTAATAAACCTTTATCTTATCAATTTTTCAATTCTTTTCCTGGTAGAAAATCCCATTTCAGATTTTTAAAAGAACAACCTAGAGCACCTCACAAAAATCTTGAACTAGATAATTTCAAACTGTCACTTCTGAAAACTTGCCATAATTTATTTGTTTTTTTTTTCATATGAAGCTACAATTAAGAAGTTGTGCTTTTTAATCGTTTAAAATGGGAATAATAAATAAATAAAAATTATAAGCGTTAGCGGAAACAGTCGATGCATACCAACGTGCAAATGGATAAAATCGTCATAATATTTTATAGTGAATGTGTATTATTTTATCTCTAGAATTTAAAATTAACACAGAAAAATGTTTTATGGGCATTTCTGAGATATCTTAAGATCATTAAGAAATAAACTAAGTAAAACAATAAACAAAAACATTATTGTAAGATGTTTTTATTAGCTTAAAATGTTAACTCCTAATCAAAGTAATGCAACAATATTTAACGCAGTCGACCTTGGTGATTTTAAAAATAAAATAAAAAATTGAGGTTAGTTCGGTTTAGTTCTTGACGGCAAAGTCATCGGCAATAAATTGCGTAACTTTGCCTCAATTGAAATTTCCTCGGATCTCCTACCGTTGTCAGGATCCCAATGGTGCTCCTCGAATGTGTAACGCCGTGTATATGAAAGTGTTTAAACAGGAATTTAAATTAAATAATAATTAAATTAATATAGACACTCAATAGATTATGGATTGCATTTGAAATAGAATTTAATTGCGAATATATCGTAGAATATGCTATAATTGCTTGTTTTTTTTTTCATGGAAATTTAGTGGTCTTTACTGTATCCATAAAAAAAAAGTCTCTTAACATTTTGTCGTGTGTCGCATAATAATTTTTGAGATATAGTAAAATTGAGAAAATTGTTGTTTTAGTAAAATTAAAAAAAAATAATGTAATTATCCCCTAAAATATACGATAATATGTAAAGAGACGACCAATTAATTTTTTAAAAGAGAATTATTAATTCTCCAAAATAGTTGAGCCAAGGCAAGTATGTTTATACTTTATACAACTCCAGGGTTCCGCCCAACACATTTTGAGAAACGCTGCTCTAAACTGTCACCGAGTTAAAACTTTAAACCGTAATGTTGCAAACATTTTATTAAAGTAAAACATGTAGGTGACATGGTGACATTGATAAACTGTACACCTAAAAAAATTGCCAAATCTCGGGACAGTGTCGTAATATTTAATATTTCGGATAGCCTTTTATTAAAGTCGTCTGCATATTTACCATACAAACTTATTTATTTCAAGGGTATTAGGAGATAATTAGAAGAAAATATTTCTAATTAATTCGCGCGTAACATGATGAAAGGTTTTTTTTTATAGATTTTTATGTGTAAGAGAGAGAGAGAGAAGAAAAAATGACGTAGAATTTAAATTTGGATAAGCAGGTATTGGCCCCTCTAACAGTGTACCCAGAATTTTGAGCAAGGGGCAGTGTTGCGAATAATTGGTGAATGTTTAAAAAAAAGTACCACAGGCCACGCCCAAGTTTTGTTTTTGTCTACTATTCTAATATGTTCCAATTAAAATACTTATGATAAATTATAATTTCCATGCCAAATAAGATATGGAAATTTATAAACTTGTACCTTATACTATTACAAAATAATCAAATATTTTTTCTAATTTTGACATATAAAGTGACACTTTTTAAAACTGATTGACATTATGAAATGTCTTACTTTTTGTAACTAGTTGCATAAAGTAAAATTTTATGCAATTGGTGACGAAAAATGTATTTCAAAATTAGTGACAAAAAGAATTATTCTATTTATTAAACTGTTATTATACAAGTTAAAAACATAAATTATAAATTAATTAATTATTATAAATATTGATAACACAATTATTGCAATTATTCAAATTAATTCCCGACGACATATTTTTTTCCTTGCTCGAACTTGCTGTTATTTGGGAAGCGACGCACATTGCATTAGATGTTTCACCAAATATTTCTTGCGCTATAAGTTTTTTATTATTCATGAAATTTTCAACATATCCCTCCGCAACAGAGCTAGATTTCCAACCTCCGTGCCTCTTTAATTTTAAAAGATCAGCGCCACTGTCTGCTAGGAAAGTGGCAGAGCTTCTTCTGAAGCAGTGGCCGGTATATAGAACAGGATTTGAAAGACCAAGAAATTGTGCAATAACTTTTGGCAGACTGCTAAATGTGTTAATTCCCACAGGATTTCTGGTACATTTTCCATTCGCATATTTTACAAAAAATCTGTTGTGTTTAAGAATCTGGGGACGCAACTTAATATATTTTCTTAATATTTCAACAAGATTCGTATTTTCAATGTCTCCAGTGGTAATTGCACACTGCCGTATAACTTTTGTTTTTGAAGGTGGGATATCAACAAGAAAATGGCTTCGTTCGTCTATAACATTTTCAACTGGAAGAAATGTTAATTCTGCTTTTCTGCATGCTCCTGCCATTCCAATTATCATTGCAACCTTAGCCATTAAGTATTCTTTGTCATCAGCTTCCAATAAAAATTTGGCAAAATCTTTTTTAATAAAAACTTTTGACTTTTTAGCACTGTACCCGTCCGCTTGCCTTTTAATATATGCTACCAAATTTGTATATTTTTTAATATCAATATTCCTTTTCAGATTTAGTTCAGACCTTAACATTGAGTAAAGTGTCCATAATGTGGAAACTTTTAGATCTTTCTTACCCTCAAAATATGCAAGTAAAACTTTCTCATTAACATGTTTAATTTTCTTCTCATCACACCACGTAACAAATTTTTCGTATGCCAAATCATAAACTGCCTTTGCCTTTTTGGGAATTACTGATAATAGAGCATTACCTGCTGCCTCTTCAATATCGCTTGGTAGCTCTTCAGAACTTGAATGACTCATTTTTTAAAAATAAAACTAAAAATATATCAATCTCGATAAAAACCTTCCGTCTAGACTTTTTTACAAAATGTCAAACTGACAACTAACATGAAGTAACAGCAACAATAGCTATTTATGCCATCAGTTATATGTCAAAATTAGAAAAACTAAATTTATGTTTTCCAAATTTTTATCAATTATATTAAATTTTATTTTTTTATTACTTTCTTCAAAATTAGAAAAAATCTTGTATGCAATACGTTACGAAATAAAATTTTGTGTAACTTGTGAGTTTTTGCGAAACTCACTTCGTTCGTTCCGCAAAAATCTCACGTGTTACACCAAATTAGGCATTTCGTAACTGATGGCATAAATAGCTATTTCATCATTCTAATCCAGTTTTAAAACTTTACTTTTACTAGGTAAGAGTACTTAAAGTACTCAATTAAACAAGCTTATTCTAAAGAAGTTTTCTTTTCTTTTTGTAATAGCCAATCGAGCAAGACTTCTTTAGCCGACATATAATTTTTAACAACATCATTCTCTATATGTGTGTTTGTTTATGCGTATTTTATGAAAATAATTTATTTTGCGAAAAAGACAAAATCTTCAAATTTAACTACAAAGCCGTTGCATAGATCATATTGACTGTCATATGTGGCGAAGAAATAAGATTTAAAAGTGACAGAAAAACGTTTTCGTATAGCACTTAGGATAAAGGAGAATATCTCGTATTGAAATAATTCTTACTTTAGTTTGTCTGTAAATAGGTTTTATATTAAATAATAAATGTCTCAAACTGACAAATATTTTTTCTCCATTTAAGACAGACTATTTTTAATTGTAAACTTAAATCTAAAAATAAAACTATTTTCTCTCTGTACAAGAGCAAGGGTATTTCATTGTGTGTACATTAAATCTTCCAATGAGATCGTTAAAATCTGATATAAAGACCTTGATTTCCTGATTTCAAACAATTGTATTCATTAACAAATATGCATATTATTCTGGGTGTTTACATGATTTACGTCCTTCTTACCGTGTTCGATTTTTGAGAAAAGGTAGTTTTCCTACCTGTGCCTCACTGTTTCAAAAATTTGAAATGTTTAGTTACTTTCCGGCAGTTGTTGGAAAACTTCATTCTTGAAAATGGCTAGTGTTTCTGAATTTGTTGCTGAGAAACGAATTAATGAAACTGCGCTTTCTAAAAATGAAAAAATTATTATTCTCAATGTGTTCAACGGTCCTCGCCACCAAATTCAACATTCGGAGTTGCAAATATAGTTAAAATGTGTTCGAATATGACTGGAGTCGGACAGTTAACAATATACCGACTTGTGCACAAGGATAAACGCGGCCCCATCAGGTCACCAAAGAGAAGTACAGGAAGAAAAGAAACTGTAATAAATGAGGATGAAAAGACTGCCATCAGAAGAATCATACACTCGCTTTACTTAAAAAAAGAAATACCTATCTTGGACAAAATAACGTCTGAAATGAAAAAGGATGATTTCATTCCACCCATGGGTAAAAAGAACCTATGGGAAACTCTGAAGGAAATGAATTTTTGTTATGAAAAAATTTAAAACAGGAAATTACTTTTAATAGAGAAAGACGAAATCATCTGCTGGCGATGACGATATTTGAGGGCAGTTAGACAGTTTCGAGGGGAAAACAGGAATATCTATTATATGGACGAAACTTGGTAAAATTAAGAATATACCGTTGGTAAAATATGGCAGGATGAACATACACTGCGTCCATAAAGTCTTGCACAAATTCATTTAAAATTCAGGGGCTTACTTTTTTTAAAAACGCTCGGACACGTCAATTAGTACTTTTGTTTGCGCATTTTTTAACGTAAAATGTTTTTATACAGGGTGTCGCACGTATGAGGTATGAGGTCATCAAGGATTTTTTTTAATGGAACACCCTGTATATTATATCAATTTTGAATTCTATGATGAACACTTAACACCTCTGGAAATCACGGTTTCCGAAATATTGACGTTTGAAAATTTATTTTAAACACATTTATTGATGACCTCATACCTCATACGTGCGACACCCTGTATAAAAACATTTTACGTTAAAAAATGCGCAAACAAAAGTACTAATTGACGTGTCCGAGCGTTTTTAAAAAGTAAATACCTGAATTTTAAATGAATTTGTGCAAGACTTTATGGACGCACTGTATAAAAAAGTGCGAGGCAAGCTTTCATGGAAAGATAGTCCTCTGGAATAAAAGCACCCTCGGGAAAAGGTAAAAGATTAATAATTACTCACATTGGTAGCAAAAATGGATTTGTCGATGGCGGCTTACTAGCATTTTAATTAAAACGGACTGGAGACTATCATGAAGACATGAACGCTGATGTCTTTGAAGAATACTTCCAGCAAATGCTAGATCTTATTCCTCCTGGGTCTCTGTTATAGTCATGAATAATGATAAATACCACTCAAGACAATCCGAAAAAATACCAACATCTTCTTGGAAGAAAAATTACACCATTCATTGGCTTACTATAAATAAGAAGCAATTTCATAAAGATATGCTGAAAGAGGAGCTAAAAGGGTTTTTAGCAAGGCGTAACACCACTCTTAAAATGAGAGACGTTGGAAACCTTTTGCAAGAGGGAATAAATACAGTGGATTGTGAAAAACGGAGTAAGTGCGTCGAACGTAGAATTTAATCTATTTAATATCTCAATTATCTCTATCAATTATCTCTATAATTGTGTTATTGCTGTTGAAATTTATTTTTGTTGTTCCGTGAAAATTTCTATACATACTTAATGGTATCAAAGATAAGACCCGTCGAGCTAAAGCTCTTTGGGTCATATGAGATCATAAATAAAATAGTATTTCTTACTATTGACATTATGAATAATATTCTTTTTTTCTCTGTTTAACAATTCCTTTATCTGGAGAACAGAAATGGTTTCCTGAGGTTGTGTTCCTTAACGAGAATATTCTATAATAATTCAGTCCAACGCACATTTAAGCGTTAGATATGTTCTGTTCAGTTTTATTCTCTTTATGAAGAAAACTAAAGAATAATTCGACAAACTTGTTTTAGATTGCAAAACAGCTAGATCCTTTTGTAAGAAGCAGACTTGAGTATTCAGATTTTCACAATATTTTGTTAAGCTCAAGATAAGTTTATTGCTTAATAGATATAGTATTTTGCAATAATAATTGCTATCTGGAGGTTGTCTGAACATACAGAAAAGTACCATGCATCTTCACCTCTCTCTTTTTAGTGCACGCAAGTCATATTGACAATATCGAATAAGAAAATACGCTCACGTACAAAAATATCGAGAATATCGAATAATAAAAAAAAAACTTGGCTTACGTTTATTGCAGAAACTTGAATATTTTGCATACATTTGCAGAAACAACTTTTATGTTAGTTAATTATATTGTATTTTTTTATATATTCAAATGCAGTTGCTCCAATTTCTAATTCTAATATTTTGTTCCTCCTAAAACTTATTCTCTACAGTATTGCGCAAAAATTTCTTTAAAATAAATTTGGTTTCAAAATTAAACGTAATTACAATTAGTATGTGAAATAACTTTCATGGCCCAGATTCGCAATGATCTAATGAATTTAAAATAAAAAGAGCATTAAGTAGTTTCTTTCAAGATAATCAATAATAGAACACCGACAATTTTAATCTAAATTGTAAAGCCGACAGTATTTGTTATAATATTACAATCGATTTTCCCATTTTCTCCGCTTTTTTTTTACCGATACGAGTATACACCTTCAAAATATCGTATTTATTTTGATTGTCTTCTTCCTTTAAATATGTCCTTGCGGTCTTTCCCAAGCGTATTTATATGTGTACACTTTTATTGCTTTGGACATATTTTTTCCTCAGATGATTTATGTTACCTTCGAGCCACAAAATTATAATAGGTTGGTTTTCTGGGTTCGAGTCTGAATCATTATTAGTAATATGACAGTGGCGTAGCTAGCATTTTGGAGCGGGGGAGGGGCGAACTGCGGGGTATAGATCGCGGAGGTAAAGCGCCGCAGGCAATATATTTTTGGAACCACGCCCAAATTTCGTAGGAATTCACCTTTCTTATGCTCCCTTGGGAATGGGGGTCTGGCCCCAAACAAAGTGAAAATCCGCTCTACGGTCTTTCAGGGGAATAAATTTCGCCAAGACTTTTTCTTCAAATCATTTATTTCTTTTACTAAATTTCTGTGTATGGACATCATAGCTAGAGCATTTAGTCAGCCATTTTCAAAGAAATGTTCTTATATGTTTAAGGATAAAAGTTCTATTTTGTGCTTTTACTTCTGTCCGGTTTAAATCTTGCTTGCTCAATACTTTAATTTTTAATTTAACTTCTAGTTAAAGATTGACAAAATTACCATTTAGTATATAACTAATATATCCTTCATGACTACATAACTACGTAATGGATAACGCGATAATACTTACTTATTCTTGTTGTCAGTCAATGTAATGAAATCATAAAGCAAATAAACAGTCTAAAAAATGACAGTGCCCCGGGCATGGATAAACTGGATACTAACACTATCAAAAACTCACATATATACTTAATTTCTTCTCTTGAACATATAATCAATTTAATTTTCAGTACTGGCGAAGTTCCAGAACAATTTAAAATTTCAATAGTTACTCCAGTTCACAAATCTGGAGATAAATCAAATATAAGTAACTATCGCCCGACTAGTCTTATTAACAGTTTTGCTAAAGTGTTCGAGACATGTGCGTTTCTTTGTTGTGAATAACACGCTCTCAAAAAAAACAATATGGGTTAGGAAATATCAATAGGGGCGGCACAAGGTCAGGCGCGGGGGGGGGGGATGATCGCCCCCCCCCCTTGACTTCCTATACGCTACGCCACTGTAATATGGTAGTACCTCTCAAAATACTGACTTTTTGATATTTTTACTTATAAGAAACTTATAATAAGATTATTTTAATCAGTATTAGAAAAAAATAAATAATTTAATTACTAGACGTATCTAATATGCACAAAAGTGTCTTGAAACTATATTATTATATAATGTTATTGTGCACCTACAGAGAGCTTGTGCTTTATTTAAAGCATTTTGTAACACTTTTTATGTCAACCCAATTTTTACCATTGACGCATTGCGTAGAACAGACAACACGCAATGTTTGTTTTTAATTATTTAAGGATGACTTTAAACAATGGATTCTTTTTTATATCATAAGATGGTGAATAATTTCAAAAACCCTACTGTTACACCAATTGCTTAATTTCATGAAAATTTGTTGTTTAGTTAAACAGAGCATTAGGAAATAAAGTATGTTTGCCATTGCCAAAAAATTCGATTTCATTTGTATAATAGTTGAAGTAAGAATTATTCAGCTGGAAATGATTATCACTTTTTTGATTTTAATGAATTTTCTGTGACTCTTAAAAAAATTAAACGAACTTTAAATACTATCTGTCTTGTTTGCAAGTTGGACTATAATATGCAGGGCATCTGGTAAGTACATGTCATATTCTCGGGAGCATATAGGGTAGGTGAAAACAACCCTAATTCGTCATAGAAGAAAAAAATCCTTAAGTGTCCTTTAACAGAGATACAGAGCTCCAAAGGGGTACCCAGTGACTTACCATTTCGGCTCTAAATTTTGAAACATGTTTTACATCGTCAGGGAAGTCAGGAACGGACTTGCCACCATACTCGTTAGGCCAAAACTTTGACAGGTGTCATTTTACAAAGCTGAAAACTGATTTTTTAAATATTCTGGTCATTACTCTTTAAAAAAGGTATTCTACATTTGTTTCGATAAAAATAGCCATTATGTTGTATATACGTTTAAGCATTGATTGATGATTTCCAATTATCCCCACCCACATGTTAACCATGAACCTTTGCTGGTGCTTTATCTGTACTCTTGCATGGGGATTTTCTTCATTTCAGATATACAAGTTATGGCAATTTATTACTCCGTCTCGGGTGAAACCTGCTTCGTCCGTGAACAAGACAACACTAGTAAAATTATGATTTGTCAATGACAAGCGCTTTCGACCTATTATCGCAAATTGCTTGCATCTGATCAGGTATTCGATCTAGTTGGCTTATCAAATGAGCTATTTTCAGTTAATCTCCCTAGAGCTTGAATAATTTCCAAAAATTTTTTTAAGGTGCGAATTTTCTTGGAGATTCGGTACGAAAATTTATACCAAAAATTATTTAAAAAAAAAAAAAAAAACATTTTTGACAGTTTAGCGGGAGTTTAATTTGCTTTGATGTTTGATGCCTTAATAAATTAAGAAAAAATGTCTGTGTTATATTGGACAATAGGTATTATAAGTAGGTACCTCCTTTATTGATAAACCTACCTATACCTATATTGTATTTTAAATAGTTTTATTTATTTTTTTTACTTTCCCTTTGCCCTAGTAATAAAAGGTAGGAATCAGAGTCTTATATGAATACATTTCTTCATACTATAAATAATTTTATACTACTAGAGAGAAAGGAAAATAATAATAGCCCATGCAAGATCAATGACAATTTTACGCGGTAACAAAAAATCTGTGAATTTGGCTGTGACTGCAGCGCTTTGGTGGAATGACGTTTCACGTTATTCGCCATATTAGAATTAGAGTCGCAAAGAAAACATCATAAAATGAATGGAAAATCGTACAATCTTTGTTCCTTTGGTACGGAATCTGAGCATATTCAAAATTATCATAAAAATATAAAATATTTAACGTTTTGGTGAACAATTCCGGCTTAAATCCCGAAAAAGAAGATCTATTCAAAGGTATGAGCAATATTCTTAGTGAAATTATACCATATTTCACCCATAAATCTAGTGTTGAGAAAAACAAAATCATGTCGAAGTATTACTTTTATTTCATGAAACATAGACATTTAGTGAAGAAAACCCACAGCTCTTTACTTTATTCGCCATTGACGAAAAAAGATGTGGAAAATGAATTTCAAAAATACTTGCAAATAATAATTGATGTTGTCAATAATAAATAACATGTACTTATTTTTAAATTAAAAATAAATATTTGTCAAAACTAATCTGCGCTTCTGTTATTCTGGCATCTGCACGTGACAGCAACTGTCAAGCCAGTGAAATTATCACTTATTATTATTACATTATTAATTTTGCAGCTAGGTCACGTGACGGAAAATTCAGGTTGTCTTCATAGCAACCTGTCGAAATCAAGACATCTGATTGGCTTAAAATAATAGGTATGAAATTTTCGTCTAAATTTTTCGAGATTGGGAAACCGAGCTACTAAAGTTGTAAATATTATCCGCGGGCTCCTTAATTTTGTTCGTGTATTCTGAAATTTTGACTTCCGAATCTAAAGAGTATCGCAGCTGAGAACGCCGCTACCCGCCTTCTCTAACACTCTGTTACACAATAGAGAAGGTAAACATTTCTCTCAATTATTGTTCGAGTTCGTCTTTCACCAAACAGTCTATGTCTATCCCGAATTTCCTCCTCTAACTGAGGGTTCCGTGCTCTTCTTCCTAAAATGGATTAGCAAAAGATTGGCTACTTTTAACATTTTTTTTATTTCATTTGACTTTTTACCTGTTTCTCTTAAGCTACGATCAACCCTTTTAAAAGTTCTCTTCGGTGCGGTAAACGTCGATTTGGAAATGTATCAGAATAAATTCTTCTCGCCTCCACACAATTGCCGAGTGTTTGTCCATAAATTAAATGCATGTTAGCATATTAACTATAGGAATAATCCTCCATTACTTAAGTCCTATGTACTCAATCATTCGGATAATTTGAAAAAGTGTTGTCAATAATATATTGTTAACCAAATAAAAACGACTGGTGTGTTATTGTAGTATTCTGATTTATTATTTCAAAAAATTTATTTTCTTCGAAAGCGGCTAATTTTATCGAAACAAATGTAGTAGAGTATCCTTTTTAAAGCGCATAATGATCAGGGTTTTAAAAAATATACTTAGCAGGCAGTGGCGCAACCAGAAAATAAATTGGGGGGGGGGGGCTGAAAAAAAAATAGCGCCGCAAGCAAAAAATTTTTGGGTGCCACGCCCTTTTTTCAATGATGGTGCTTGGTTTTCAAGTAAACAGAAAATCACGGAAACAGTCACACTCATTTCAATTTTTGTGTAATTTTATCTACCTTATCTAGTGACGAGTTTATTTTTCTTGTAAACAGGTAGTTAGACGACCCGAGCTACGCTGCAGCCTGCTAGCCCCCCACTTGGCTGCGCCACTGTTAGCGGACACCCTGTATATTTTATTATGACTTGATTTGAAATTGCGGGCTTAGACTGCTAATATGACGTTTTCCCACCTAAAGGCAATGACAATGTAAATTTAGCTCATGACATGTTATTCATTCATATTTTTCTGGACGACAACACCTGCTCAATAACTATGTGATTAGTCGAAGATCTGATGGTGTTTAAACGATTATTAGATTTTTAGTATGTTAATTCAATAGGTAAAAAAATGTAAATTAAGTACTTTTTTAATTATCACGAAATTATCAATTTTTGATAGTAATTATAATTAGGTTCACATAATAATAAAGATATGATAATTACACAACATTCGCAAGCTATATCGCCTACCCCTTAACCTTTTCTATTGTTGATTAATAGGTTAGTTAAGGTTTAAATGCACTTAAAGCAAATTGTTGCAGTAAAAAAAGTGAAACGTGAAACACTTTCAAAAAAATGTAATAATAATTTCGTTATTGTGATGTTCTGTATTGGAAATTAATTTAATTAGACGACAATTAAATTTATTAATAATCATGTTGTTTTACTGTAACGGGTAAATAGAATAAAACTTAATTATAAGTGCTTCTCTGTAAACTCTGTTATATTGAAAATTTGTTTCAAAGCATTTAAATATTCGACTTGCTTTTTAGAAATATCTACAGTTTTTTACCATACACAAAAATGTTACAATACAATTCAGTTGATAGTCACCTTCCTGGTGTATTAATATGACAGTATATTACACCTAAGCCGACCTAAAACTTTAGTACCCTCCACAAATAAGGTAAATGAATCAGCCCAAAATACATTTCTTATTAACCAACCTGATAAGTGGGGTGAAAAACTTATTTTAAAAAAAGTTCTTAGTATCTTCATGATATTCACCAACCACTTAAATCAAATGTTAAGTTATTCTGTAAACACAACGTAATAGCTGATTTGTCGTAGTAATTAACTTACAATCAAGGTCAATTATATTTATTTAAATGTCTATAGCCTTTACAAACTTGGTATAATAAAATTTTAATATAGGAGATTTAATGTAAATTTCCTTTTTGTTTAAATAGTATTTCCCCCCTTAAATTCCGTGTTCTCAAACAATGTTTACCTACTGCTAATTTTGGGCAATATTTATGTAAATTTTTTGGCTAATAAATTATGAATCAATAATAATTAGCCACATTATCCTCATTAATTATCAAGAAGTTTAACAAATTTGCTAATGTCTGGCCAAACTGGTTTTCCATCTGTTTTCATTCAATTATTTGAAATAATAGCCTTGTATATACACCTGGATAAAAAAACCGGACAAGCAAAATTTTGTACAAAATCAATCTTAAATAACCTTTTAACATTTGCATTGATTTTGATCATTCTTTCTCAAATTGTAGGCGCTTTTCTTCTTATTTATATCTGATATTGATTTTGCAAAATTTTTTCATTGATTTTATGTTATACAGGGTGTTTCCTAACCTCTCTGAAAAAATGAAGAATGTGAATCCTCACCTTATTTTAAGACGAAAATGAGGTATAAAAGTTTTTCGCATGTCGCTTCTTCTTCTAAATACAGGGTGTTAAAAAAAAATTAGTAAAGCAATAATAATCATTTTATTAATTGATTTAAAAACTTTTAATAATGAACTCACATGAACAAAAGTCAAATAAATTGATAAAAATATCCTCCATGAGCCAGTAAACACCAAGGTACACGACGTGCTAAATTGTCTCTTACGTGTTGGAAAATTTCGGGACTGGCGCGAATCGTATTAAAACCATCAATAATACGCAGTCGAAGGCCTTCTTCAGTTTCAATAGGAGTAGTATAAACGAGTTATTTAAGGTGACCCCAGAAATAAAAATCCAATGGATTCAGATCCGGCCATGGGTGAGATCCTCCTCTACCTATCCAACGAGCAGGATATTGTTGATCTAAATAGTTTCTAACACGTACTGTAAAATAAGGGGGAGCGCCGTCATACATGAACCACATTAAAGTTCTCGTTCTTAATGGTACTGCTTCTATCAATTCATCTCTAAGGAAGTTGTAATAGACTTCACCAGTAAGTCGATTTGGAAAAAAATACGGTCCAACTAAGCTATCTCCAATAATCCCTGCCCAAATATTAAAAGAAAATGTATAGTGATGATGTCCTTCGATGATAGCATGAGGATTATCTTCCGCCCAAATATGGATGTTGTGAAAATTTATGATGCCTTGTTTGGAAAAATTCGCTTCATCTTTAAATAGTATTTTTGCCGAGAAATGTAGGACCCTTAAAGAATTTTTTTGAAACCAGTTACAAAAATTAACTCGAGCTGGAAAGTCTCTAGACAACAAAGATTGCACTATTTGTACGTGAAAAGGATAAATTAAATAGTCCTTTAATATACTCCATACTGTTTTGTAACTCACATTCAACTCGTTCCCGATTTTCCTCGTACTAGTGCCTGGAGATTCTTCCACCATGTTTAAGACCTCTTCCTCAAGTTGTACGGTTCTAACTGTAAGTGGTCGGCCGCCTATTTTGCTTTTTGCAAAGCTACCTGTTTCTTCTAACCTGAGGTGCAATCTTGTAAATGTTTCCGAACATGGTACTCGTCTATTAGAAAAACGTTCTGCATATAAACGTCTCGCCTCTAGCGCATTTTCATTTGCCAAACCGTACATAAAATGAATTTGAGCCATTTCTTGATTGGTAAACTCAGCCATTATGAAAAGTATGTAATGAAGTACAAATAAATTCAAAAACAATTCAAAAGGATATTATTTGAAAGATGTTAAACAGGAGACAAATGTTACGGAGAAAACAAATGTGGTTGCCATGGAACGAAGCAAAGCCTACTCGTATCATTTGACGCAACATAATGATAAAAATACGAAAAATAACTAAAAAATTAAGGTACTCTTTTACCCAGATCTCCGCCAATGAACTAATTGTAAAATTTGAAATTGACCCAAAGTAAAGTGCTCTAATCCCTTATGTTTAACAAATATCATTAGAATATCGTTTGGCATAATTCATTTTCATTTCATTAATAAAATAAAAAAAAAATACAATTTTTTTTTAACACCCTGTATTTCGAAACGAAGCGACATGCGAAAAACTTTTATACCACATTTTCGTCTTAAAATAAGGTGAGGATTCACCTCCTTCATTTTTTTAGAGAGGTTAGGAAACACCCTGTATAGTATAGAACCAAAAGTTGCATTTTGCAATAAATTTCTGAACACTATGTAGAAGTATTCAACGACATAATAATATCGCTTTGCAAGAAATTGTTAAGCCTCATCATTTCTTAACATTTATTTTTTTGATTCATATCAATATCTTTATTCTAAAAAATAACTCAAATTTTTAAAGGAAACGATGCGATTTTTAAAAATTAAATATATTACAGATAACTTAAACAAATGAACAAACACTAAGATCGTGTATGCCTTCTCGTGCTCTAATATCTGCTGGCGAGCGATGTGGTAAGGATTGGAATTAATTGGCGATTGCCCATTGAGGAATGTTTTCCCACTCTTCAGGATAAGCAATTCGAAGATCTGGAATGGTTTCTAGTTGTCAGTTGCGAATAAGGCTCCCTAACACGTCTCACACGTGCCCAATCGGGTTTAGATCAGGGCTAGATACTGACCAGTCTAATCCTTGAATGTCCATTTCTTCCTACAGACTTATAACAGCATCTTGTATAGTATTCGTCTAATGCCCAAGAAATTTGCAATGTACAATGTATATTTGCATGTTAAAAAAAATTGTGAATTCATTATCGCTATTGTGGACCATTGCATCGTTTCCTTTAAACATTTGGGTTACTTTTTAGAATAATGATATTGACATGAATAAAAAAAAAGGAATGTTAAGAAATGATGAGTCTTAAGAATCTCATAGCTCTACACTGTATAACAACAAATCCATACAAAAAATGCGCACAATCAATATCAAATAATGATTAAGATAAAAGCGCATACAATTGGAGGAACCAATGATCAAAATCGATGCAAAACTCAAAAAGTTATTTCGAGATTGTCTTTGAAAAGAAATTTGTTTGTCCGGTTTTTTTTGTACAGGAACTATAATATAGTTAGTTTACATTAATACTTTTTTGGTTAAAAAAATTAGGGAGTATACAGTGTTAAAATTAATATAACAACTATACTTCTTCATGAAATTTTAATTTTGCTTCTGTACGTTTTTTCTTATTTTCACACAGAACTTAAATTTGAAAAAATAATGAAAACAAATCATCCCTTGTTCTTAAAGCAACCTAGTGACAATTTACAAGCAATAAAAGACACAAAGTCTTGCATCAAACCAATTTTTCATTAATAGTTACATGTTTCGCTCCAAAAGGAGCATCTTCAGACCTAAAGATTGCTATGTGAGCCCTTGAAACCTGATATAGAACCCTAATGTAAGCATAAAACTAACAATTACAAAAAAACAGCAGCAAAAAAAACAAGCTTTAAAACCATTTGTACAATACAATCTATAGATGCCAATATTCAAAACTAAAACTAATCTATCTCATGCTAGTTTTGTGCTGTTTGATTTTCATTAAAATGTTGTGGTTACATTAGGGTATGTTTTATATCAGGTCTTTGGTGCTCACATTGGGTCATTATACAGGGTTCCCCATAATAGACTACCCATTTTAATATTCGAATTAAAATTTTTTTAGTTAACAAAACAAACTTTTTATTTTACTAAATTACAGCTAACTCTTTGGGATTTATGATAACCTATAAATATTTGTTAATTTAATTCTAACTTTTAAAAATCACGTCTTCTAAATGACCTCCACCAACTTCAACCCATTTTTCAATATTAGATATAAAGTGGTTCATTACACGGCGTAGCAAACCTTCGTCTATTCCTTCAACTTCTTCACTAATTTTCTTTCAGTTCCTCGATTGTACCTGGACGACTCGCAAACACTTTGGCTTTTAAATATCCCCACAGGAAATAATCGGGTGCCGTTAAGTCGGGGTCCTCGAAGGCCAAGGCAAATCTCCGAATCGAGAAATGAGTCGGCCATTAAACATTTCTCGCAGGACCCTCATTGAGTTTCTGGCGGTATGAGCTGTTGCCCCATCTTGTTGGAATAGTAAGGCATTGTTTAGTAATCCTCGTCTATTTAATTCTGGAATGAGAAATGTCTCTAGCATATTAACGTAGCGCTCGGATATTACTGTTACAGCGCGGTTATTTTCATCCTCAAAAAAATAAGGGCCAATAATACCAAAAGAACCTACTCCACACCACACAACAACTTTTGGATTATGGAGGTTCTGTGTAAAGATTTCACGAGGATTTTCATTTCACCAGTATCTAAAATTCTGTTTATTGACCATGCCGTTAAAATAAAAATTTGCTTCGTCGGTCATTAGGAGACTGTGAATTGCTCCTTGATGTAAATCCAAAAATTCTTGACAAAATGCTAACCTTGCTTCTTTATCTTGATTGCTAAGGTGCTGTGCCATTTGGTATTTATAGGGATGAAATTTTAAATTCCTTTAAAGAATTCGATCTAAGCTTCCCTTCGATATTCCTAGGATAAGGGTTTGTCGATTAGCAGACCTTTTAGGACTTCTCGTAAACGCAATTCTAACTCGTTCAATATTTTCTGGTGTACGAACTGTTCTTCGACGTCCAGGCTTCTTCAAATTTTGTGCAGAACCATTTTCACGCCAATAACGAACCCATAACTTAACAGTTTTACGATTTGGCGCGTGCCCCCTATTGTTGTTATTAAACTGACGCCGGAATGCACGCCTAACTTCTTCTATCGAATTGCTTCTTATGTAAGTTTCTACACAAAACACACGTTGTTGGACTGAGTAATCCATAAAAGTTCAAACGGATGTTGAAATTATGTCTCAAAGCAAAAAAATTAAATAATTATTGTTGAAAACTAACAAACTTCTCGTAGAAAAATGACGTTCCACGAAATTATTAATTTAAAATTTATTTGTGACAGGCTCCTACTTGATTAATAATTTACTTAAATCCCAAAGACTACAGAAGATAGTCCCACAGAGAACAACCTATTTAGTTATCTCGTAGGGAATTTATTAATAATATAAAATGGGTAGTCTATTATGGGGAACCCTGTATATTAACAAGCTTTAGGTCTGAAGATGCTCGCTTTATAGTGAAACATGTAACCACTAATGAAAAATTAGCATTAGGCCGAGACTCTGTGCCTTTTATTGCTTTTAAATCGAAAAATTAAGTCAATAAATTTTAAAAAATCTGACCGTAAAAAGGGTGCAGAGAAATTTCTGACATTACAGAATATTTGCTTAGAAGACGATAACAGTCAGAAAGACAGGTAACCCGGTAGACGGTTATAGTCCGTATAGAAAAATTAGTAACTAAGCAAAATGAGTGAGAGACTCCCAGAACACAAGTTATTCTCCTTGGATTAAACTCAACGGCCTAAACCAGATTCAAAACAAGTTCGTAACAAATTAAAGCTAAGAAATCTTTGACCTGCGTTTCTGCCTTCAAGTGACGTATAGGGGAAATCCCTAATACCTGTTTAAAACAGGAAAATAAAGATGAGCGAACTAATTTATATATTTAGCATGCAAAAATCCTGTTTTAAAGGCATGCCATTTTTTACTTAAATTGATTTAATCATTTTGCACAGGAATCTGGTAGTGTTTTATAATTTTAAGCTTAAATTTTTATATTTAGGATTACGCCAAAAGTTTAAGTTAGGCCTGGGAGAGAACCATCGATACTTTGCAATATTATTACGATTATTATAGACATTTGCTTTGCTGAAGCAGATCGTTGCAGCGATTATACATTATTTAAAAAAAAATATTTTTTTTCACAAAAGCGCACTGAACTTTAAATGTTTATAATTTTATTCGAATTGGTCTTCCAACTGTAGGGCTTTAAAAATAAAAGTAAAAAATCATTTTTCCTCTCTCTTTTCTGACCAATTTATATAAAACTAGCCAAATGTAATCGGGCCCCCTCGGCGACCAACCATGGGGTGCATTCAAGAATTCAAGATTCTAATAAAATAAAAATGGCCAATTTGACAAAAAAAAACAAGTAAAATAAAGATGCTCATTTAGTAAAATTTAACGAATTCCCCTGCAAAATTTTAAATCATGCTGCTACCTATGTTATCTTTCTAATTTTAAATAAAACTCCAATAAAGCTTTTATAAACATATATTTTATATACCTTCAATAATTGCATGTGCTTATTTTACATGAAAATTCTTATGTAATAATTAAAATATGTTTTAGAAGGAAAAAGTGTGCTTCAAAATAGTTTTTTTAGAAATTATTGTGTTTAAATGATACATATTTAACAAAATCAGATCTGGAAATTTGCCCCATTTGACACTGTTCGATCTTACTTTGCCCAAAAATATTTTTTTTAACAACGACTTTTCGGGGAGTATTAACTTCAGAAAATTTTGTTCTCTTAATTTTCATGTAACGCCGCCAAAAATGTATAAATGTTCGAGTGAGGGGTCTTATAGTACTCCTTGAACTTCGAATGGAAAGATTCGCAATTATTTGTAGTTCCTAAAATACTTGAGGATTATTTTGCTCAGATGTATGGTGGAAAAAGAGAATCGTTATCAATATATGTTTTGATGAAATAGTCTGCTAACTCTTCTAGTCTTTTGTCTTTAGGCATGCAAGACATGAAATAATCCACGAAACATTCGCCAACCCTGGTGAGGTGGCAAAAACATCAAGCCAAAAAGATATTTTAGCCACTTTCCAATTTTCGACTGTTCGCTTTTATATTCTCTTGCAAGACCTACTTGCTGAATCTTTGTCCACCATGACTGGGGTAGATGAAATCGGCATTCAGTAATTTCGCTTTCGGGAAAAACTTCCCTACAACTGACATGGATCCCGATTTCATTGTCTATTACAATACTCATGTGGTTAAAAGCCATGTCGTAATTTCTACAAATTTCTTTTAGGCTGAATTCTTATATGTATTTTTATCCTTATTTTTTAATAAACAAAAGACAAGAGGTACATAAATAGAATTTTTATAAACATACAAAGTAAATTGTTGATAAAAATATTTTGTGCAGTATTCAAATGTACCATCCATATAAACATTAGATTCATTTTCACAGATCACAGTTAAATTGGTAACGCATGAAAAAATAATGATTTCGGACATTTCATCATTATGTAAAATCAAATTTTCTTTTAAATTAGTTTTAATATTTACAGACCTTTAAAACTCATGAACCGCAGCACTACTTTTGGGCAACTTTGGCACAGTTTGCAGCTTTGCTCTGTTGAAGTTGTTAATAATGAACTGCATATCTTTTGATGTCAAATTCTGTAGTGTTTTAGCTCGTTCCGCAACCTCCTGGTGAATTAGTTTTCTTGGTCTTGAAAATAGATCATTAATGGCCTTCCGTTTAACGCTGTTGCTTATTGTTTGTCAGTTTA
The DNA here is from genome assembly GCA_963920685.1 of Polydrusus tereticollis. NCBI lineage: Eukaryota > Metazoa > Arthropoda > Insecta > Coleoptera > Curculionidae > Polydrusus > Polydrusus tereticollis. The sequence continues at coordinate 145,688,661 of OY987328.1, forward strand.
ACACTTTAATACTATCGCACTCGTGATTGTGCTCTTCGGGAAACTTAGAGAACACTCCATTGAGTACGTACAGTTTTGCACTGCAACCCTTTTTAGTACATCGCCAACATTCCTTACCTGTTGACTTTACACTTCATTCAAAGTAATATTTATAATTTGAAATAACCAAAATTCTCTTTCCGCGCTCACTAAGCATTTCACTTACTTCAATATCCATTCTTCACCGGAATACTAAGGCAAATGGCCTAAAATGTGTTGTACGTCCCTTATTTAGCAATACTGTCAATATACTCCGTTTCGTTGCCGTTGATAGCTCGATACCCTCATTAAAGATTCAAAACAAGGCTCGGGTGGCTTAAAATATTTTACCTATAAAATGGTCTTTTTACGTACATCTAGCATAAGGATGAAGAAATTTTGACCTATTCCACCCGGTAACAGATAAAGTAACAATAGAGCCATAAAATGAAATGAAAGGATAATGATTAAAACGGCCCACCATGGTCGGAGAGTTGGGTTTTAATATAATCTAACCGCTTATTATTTTATTTAAATATAATAGATTTTATGATTTTATGAATTTTGGTAAATAATAACCATTGATTGATTTATTCTCGAATAAATACAATGTTTTACAAGAAAACTAATTTATTTACAGATCAAAAAATATTGACAATTTTAATAATTATAACTCGATAAAATCGTCCTCAGAAAAATCTGAAGAGTCATCATGTCCTACGCTTATTACTAAAGGCTCAATTTCCATAGTTGTGTCAATTACGTTGTCAAGTTCCCACATTTTTTGTTCCTCTACTATAACATGTTTTATGGCGTTTTACCAATTTTCTGATGACACATTTGCTAAAGAATTAAGCAAGAGTAGTCGCACTTCTTGCATTTTAAAAGTTTTGTTATTTCTAGCAACATATCCTTTTACTTCAGCCCATATTAATTCTATAGGATTTAGCTCACAATGATAAGGTGGTAAACGGAGCACTATAATACCTCGATCTCTTGCCATCTCGTCAATAACATACTTTTTATACTGAGATTTATGTAGCCTAACAATACCCAAAAGTTCTTTTTTTACCATGGTATTATCGTAACTCAATTCCTTCCGTTGTAACCAGTTTACGATTTCCGCCTTTTTCCATGAAGTTGTGGGAAGATTCTCTTTTAGCCTAGAGTGATAGCTGGCATTATCCATCACTATTACAGAATTAGCGGGAATGTATTCTATCATTTGCTTAAAATATTCCTCGAAAACATCAGCAGTCATTTCTTCATGGTAGTGTTTTGTAGAATTCGACTGAAATTCTAATAATCCTTGATCCAAAAAGTCATTTGAACTTCCTATATGAGTTATAATAAGTCTGCGTCCCTTTCCAGATGGTGGTCTAAGTCCTGTTGACCAGCCTTCCATGACAGCTTGTCGAGAACTTAGGACATTTTCATCTTGCCAGAGTTTAGATCTCCAGCAAATAATATCTGCTCTATCAATAAGAAAATATTTTCTTTTTTGCTTCTCCCGACGAAAGTTCATATCATGAAGCATTTTCCATAGTTTCGTTCGTGATAGCTGTGGTAAGTCCTCGTCATAGTTAATGGCTTGTAAAATTTTGTCTATAGTTGGTATTTCCTTGGCAAAATAAAAACTATGTACTTTTCTTCTAATACCATTTTTAATGAAATCGTCAATTTCTAACGGTTTCTTTCCTGGGAGTGGTTTTGGCTCACTGAGGTTCTTAGACTTTCTTTCACGCAAGAACCTATATATAGTAGCCTCTCCAACTCCTACCATATTGGCACACTCTGCAATGATACTACGAACATCACTTGCAGGTTTCTGGTGCATTATAGCATCATGCACGTTTAATATTAATGTCTTTTCTCGGAGAGAATATGCACTCTTGCTAATTTGACGAAGACACGTTGGCGAAAAACTTGAAGCCATTGTCACAAGTATAGGAAATAATTCAACTTTGGGATAATTCAGTATCTAAATACACTAAAAACATAGTTTGACAAACGCACATCAAATGGCGTAGTAATATCCTAAAGCAGGCAAAAATAGGTAAATTTAATTACTAATTACTCCTGTTGTACCTACTTTAACCCTAATATTCCTAATGTATATTGAACAATGGACAGAGGCCAATTTTCTAATTAAATAAAGCATAGTAGGTAATTACTATTATAATAATAAAATACTAATTAACAACGCCTATGGTTTACGGTTGTTTTATGGCTTCAACCCTCGATATGAGCTATCAACTGCAACGAAACGGACTTTAGCAGTAAATAATCAGATTATCATTAAGTCCTCATTTTAATATTATTGCCTAATCCCTTATGAGGTGTTTACGAGGGAGTTCGTGACAAACGTTAAAGAATATTGACTAACATTACTTTAGAGTGTAAGACGATCAAACATAGTGATATATTTTTACATTACTGTCTTTTACACCCTGTACAAAATCAACAAGTAGGGAGTCAAAAAGATTAAAGAAATCTATAAAAAACCTACACAACAAAAAATCTTCATCACATAATTTCTTATGTAGCAAATCTTATTTTATTCAATCCTAAATTTTAATAACTATTTAATAATCACAAGCACACAATGAAAACAAAGTAAAAATCCAAAAATAGTAAGTCGCTGGCATTGTGCTAATGCATTTTTTCCCAAGTACATTATTCAAAAGCTTAAGTCAATCATACAAAACAAATTTGTCGGTTTTTTTTTTAATTAAAGGGTTGTTTTTTTACATTCTAAGCCACTAAAGTTGCACAAATCAATCTTTTAAAAGTCTGGAACTTGTTTAAATTGATTAAGCGGTTGTTGAGTTATAGTTTAAAGGTTCAGAAATGACGATCTTTTATTGACTTTTACATTATTATATCGTATGATAATATTTTCATATGTATTTATTATATTCACGCTGTGGGATTGTTAATAAGTTGTTTTAACAATTTAAAGTAAACAATGTATACCTAACGTACCTACAAGTGCATAAAAGACAAATTAAATTATTTTTCTTATAAATATTCCAAAACCGTAAAAATAGATGACAATGATAAGTTTAACGATCCTTTGTTCGTTGCAAAATAAACTTAAAGGCGCGGTAACTATCTTTAAAGAGGGGGCACATTCCAGAAACCCGACAAATGAACTTTATTCTAGTCTGGCATAAACTATCAAAAAAATTACAAATATTTTGAAAAAATGTCTATTTTTGCCTAATTCGTCCCTACCAAGTCGAAGGGGCGTATCTCAAAATATTAAGTATTGAGAAAAACGATGTTGAAGTAAAATTTTACTTCATAAAATTTGTAAAAAATAAAAGAAGCGTAATAATTTTTTGAAAACTATATATTAAGTGATAGATACATACATAGGATTAGGATTATAGGTTTTGATAATTTTCCACCTTCATAAAGGGCAGAAATGCACCCTTAAAGGAGATACGCCTATTCGTCATGTTTTAGAATTAGCCATAAAAACAAAAAGAGACTTACGCCCTCCAAATTAAACATCTAAATAAACGCAAATAAAAAACTTTAAACTTTATTTGGGACACAAATGAAAAATAAAACGAACCTAAAAAGTATTAACGAATGAAAAAGGTTTCTATTCTTATTAATCTCTTACTGTGGCAAATTTCGATAAAAATCGACATGCTCCTTTAGTTTTATGACTGGCGTAAGGCCAGTAGTTAAATCCATTCAGTCTTTATATTTCTCCGCAGATATTTTTGGGCCAAGAGGATTATTATTTGGGCGTTGTGGTAAAGAAGAGACTTCCACAGCTGTTCGTTTTAAGATAACATAATGGTAACTTTCCTGCAAGTGACTATTTTTAAAATAAATTTTATCAGTAGAATCTTTCCTAACCATTATTTCCCGTACGTTTTTCCAGTCTACAGAACTTCCTACATTGTCTTTTCTGATTGATAGTATCTTAAGATCACTAGAAAGTTTTTTAAAATTCAAAAAATCATCGGATGTTAAACAGTGAACAATGTACGGATGTTTTCGTCTGACAAGTCTCAATATTGGTGCTAACTGAGAAGGTACAAATAAATCGCCAGATTTTTGTATAGCATAATCATTTGCACTGTGTGCAGAATCACCCTCATTTTGACCGTGATATGGCTCAAAAAACGAAAGAGAAACAGTTTCTATGTGTTTTGATAAACTAACCACATGCAACAACATAGACATTACGATAGAGTTCTTGTTCTGGCCGCTACAGCCATCTGAAAATAAATTTATATTTTTAATACCTTCATTATCAAGAAGATTAAGATATTGAAATAAACAGGTGGAAATCTCACTGGCGCCTCGCTTACTTAAACCCTCATGCCACAAAAAACAATGACACTCTTTAGACTTAATGTTATATATGGTAAAATTATAATTCGACAATCTGCGTCGATAAAACAACTTGCTGTCATTAGAGATTGGCAAAAAAATTACTTGCTGCAGGTCGAATACCGCGCACGCTTTTGAAGGATCATGATCTTTTTTCTTATCTTGTTTTTTATTGCGAACGCTTTCCTTTTCTAGTATATGCTGTTTGTAGGTTTCTTCTAGTTCTCTTTTTTTGTCAGCGTCACCTTGTCTGTACGTGAAGCACTGTCCGCACTGATCTTTTTTCGGATGGTGAAAAGATAAACGCAGCATTCTAAAAACATTAAGGTACAGTGCATAGCTGACATTCTCGTTACTTTCAGTAATAAACATACTGTGCATTTTTTTGACTGTCAGATCTGGATGTAAATATTCACGAGTTGTTTTATTTCTGCAATAGTGCGACTCCATACGCGGAAATTTTTCGATATGTTCTAGTATTAGCTTTCTGATGCGTTCGTCGTTTTCTTTTAGTTGTATATTTCGACCTCCTCGTTTTTCATGCTCAACAACTCCAGATTGTTTTAACTTGCTCAACGCATTGCGCATAAATTTCTCGCTAATACTCAGTGTATTCAAAAACATTAATTTACACACAGGTATTTGTCTGTCATCTTTTGGTAAAAAATAATACATAGTTACTTTTCGTTCGTCTAGAGACATGATCATTATTATTATTCGTCGTTTTTTGTTTCGTGTCTTCTAGCTTTACATACCGCGTTATAAATTCCCTCTGAAGCTATATACTACCTGTACTATAGAAATCGATTAAAATATTTTGTCTTTCTTGATCTGATAATAGATTACATTCACTGGAACACAGACACTACTTTCAATCAATTTAGTGGTTAAAAACACAAAAAAACATTAAGATATGACCGTTAGTTTACTAATTATTTGAGGTTAAGTTACTGGCAAAGCATGCTGCGATTTAAAAGTTGTTCGGTTATCGACTGGGCGCAACTCATGCGTTTCCAATGCACGATACAATAGCAGTACAAGACTAATGGGCGTAATTCGACATCCGCCGGTTCGTCTTATTTTAAGGTACATTATTATGAGTTACGCCAACAGATATTTTCTCTATTTGGGGATAATGAGATGCGCCCGTAAGTCATATGATAATACACTTAAATTCAATATGATTGAAGGGCTTATCTCAAAAACCATATTTATTGAGATACGCCCCTTCGACTTGGTAGGGACGAATTGTACTGATAATCCTTTAAATTGTTTCAGGATATTCCATTTTTGGCGAGGGTGGTTGCAGAACGATATACGGATATATATCAGACGACCTTAGAGAAAATTAGTGGTAAGTATGCCATACTGGCTTACAAAAAATATCAAAAAGTAATCGAAAATTTCGTTAAAACGAGAAAGTTTGCAAAAATGTGTTGTGTTTACAAAATAAAATGTGCGTTTATTTTGGGACACCATCCACATAACTATGTTATGGCGTTGGTTTTATTGGCGATATATTCTATAAAAACAGTAGATAAATGCGAACAAAAAAAGAAAATCTCTACCAGTATTATACCGTTTATAATTTCTTTCTTCACTCACTATTATCATTTAATGCATGCCTCAAATAGTATTACTTTCCGCAAGTATGGAAGTCTGCATTCTCTTGACTTTTACCTAAGGAATTTAAGGGGTCTGCTCTCAATCAGTATTTTACCAAATTCAACGAAAAAATTTATGATCTTTACACCCGCGTATTTCTGAATGTGTACGGTATTCTTCCACTTAAGCAATCGGTGTTTAGAAGGGGCTGTGGTTGTGCAACAGCAATGGCAGATATTAGCGATGACTTCACCAAGGCCTTTGACCTACTAAACCATGCTATATTATTATCAATTCTGCACTAAGTTTCTCTGATAGAACTATAGGTTTTTTAAAATCCTTTTTAGATAACCGTAAACAGCAAGTGGTCCTGGGACCCTTGTTGTTAACCATACAGTGATGGGCTAAAATATGGAACAAATTCATTTAAAAATCAGGTATTAATTTTTTGAAAAAACGCTCGGACATGTTGATTATAATTTTTTCTTCCGAATTTTTTGCCTCAAAAAGAAATTATACAGGGTGTGTCAAAAAGTAAATGTAGCAAATAGCTATTTTCCTAACAAGTGCAGAAAATCGATTTTTCCGCACGCAAATGCCGTTGACAGCACGACGCGTAGCGGAGTGGTGTCAAGCATTTAAGTGCGGAAAAATAGGTTTCTGCACGTGTTAGGAACAATAGTTTTTCTACTAGCGTGAGGAAACAAATTGAAAATAATTTAAAAAACGGAGTTTTTTTTTAAATTTTTATTACAATGAACAAAATTTTACAATATTAATTCGTTCATCTCTTCATCGGAAATCATTTTGCGTGCCGAAGAATTCAGCAAAACTCCAGTAGAAAAACTGATAAACTAGTTTAAATTTATAATATTCTGTTGACAGTGACATACAAATCAACAACTGGTTATATACACCATAGCAACTAAGATATTTCAAAGGTAATATGATGAACAGTGACTTCAAATCGTACAGCATTTAATTTAATTAAATTTAATTTCAAAATATAACAGTGCGGAAAAATCTTTGCCGCACGGTGCGGAAAAGTGGATTTTCCGCACTAAAACATGTGCGGAAAATGCGTTTTTCCGCACGCTAGTAGAAAATTTTTTTTTGTATTTTAAATAGAACCCTATTTTTTTCAGTCGAATTTTGAATTCTACGTCAAATTCTACGCATAATTCATGTAGCATACCCTATCCTTATCTCTAACGGTTTTAGAGAAAAATTACATCATAAAACGAAATTTTTCTTTAAAAAAAGTTACATGTAGGTACCTACTTAAAGGTAAACAGGTAAATTTAAATGAATTGTCACTACGATAGCAAGTCATGTGTCAATCAAAAATAATTTTAGGTATAATTTTGAAAAACGGTGATCATGGTGCATTTAAATGAAACTCAAAGAATCGACATTTTAATTTTAATTGGATGTGGAGACAAAACAAGAAATCAAGAAGAAGTTTGTAACTTGTTTAGCAGTAAGTATCCAGAACGACCGATTAAAAGATCTACAGTGAGTAAAATTGAGAAGAAATTCAGGGAAACAGGGAATGTAAAGGATCGTCTACGGCCAGGTCGTCCAAAAATTAGTGAAAACACAAAATTGAACATTTTGTTAGAAGTTGAAGATAATCCTCATAGTGCATCCACTGAAGTAGCCCTTAATAATGATGTCAGCCGACGATCTGTTTTGCGGGTATTGAAACAAGAAAAGTACCATCCGTACAAAATTATTTTGCTGCACGAGCTAAACGAAGATGATCCCGACCGCCGACTACAGTTTTGTGAAACCATGATGGAAATTTGCAACTTAAATCTATTTTTCCATCGCAACATACTTTTTAGCGATGAAGCCACGTTTTGTTTGCATGGTTCGGTAAGCAGACAAAATTTTCGGTATTGGAGTACAAATAATCCCCGTTGGATGAGAGAACAGCACACGCAAAACCCACAAAAAGTAAATGTTTGGGCAGGGATATTAAATAATAGAATTATTGGACCTTTTTTCTTCGATGGAAATCTTACAGGAGACCGGTATTTACAATTACTTTAAAATGAATTAATTCCCACACTAGCAGCGGATTTTCCAAATCCGAATCAGCCTAATCTACCAGAAGCGTCTATTTGGTTTCAGCAGGATGGTGCTCCGCCTCATTTTGCTCGACAAGTACGAGAGTATTTGAATACTGTATTTCCCGAACGATGGATAGGTAGAAGAGGACCCATAGAATGGCCTGCAAGATCTCCCGATCTTACATCAATGGATTTCTTTCTTTATGGTTATTTGAAATCAAAAGTGTATAAGGATAAACCACAAAATTTAGAAGACTTGAAATTTAAAATTAGATATGAAATTAGGCAAATTAATGAAAATACTGTAAATAATGTTTTAGAAGGGTTTTTAGGTAGATTGGCATATTGTCAAGAAGTTAATGGTTGGCATTTTCAACACTTAATAAAATAATTTTCGTTTTATGATGTAACTTTTCTCTAAAACCGTTAGAGATAAGGATAGGGTATGCTACATGAATTATGCGCTGAATTTGACGTAGAAAGAAAAATTTTTTGCTACATCTACTTCTTGACACACCCTGTATAATTTCCTTTTGACGCAAAAAATTCGGAAGAAAAAATTATAATCGACGTGTCCGATCGTTTTCTCAAAAAATTAATACCTGATTTTTAAATGAATTTGTTCCAAATTTTAGCCCATCACTGTATAATGTATATACATGTCAATTTGATCAATGTCTAAAATGTTGTCAATATCATTTTTACGTTGATGACACGCAACTGTAATGTGCGTTTGAATCAATTATCTTAGGTGCAACAAAAATACTAACCTAAAAAATCGAATTGAAATATCAACTAACCATCACTTAAAAATTAATCCAAAAAATCGTCTATCACTCTTTTCGGTAGCGATTTGCAAAGGAATGTGGCCTGCAGGACGCTGGCCATCAAGATAAATAACACACCTATCCAGATAACTGATTCTACTCATTGGGGATTATAATCGATTCTAATCTTCGTTTTGTTGACCATGTAACCGGTAAGTTAAGAAAGGCATACAAAGGCAACGCGTGCTAAAACTAGGCTGGCCATATCTTTCTTTATTAAAATACGGACATTTTTATTTAAACATAATATAACCACAGTGGTATGTTTATTTACTTACATTAAGAATACAAAATGGTATATGGTTAAGAGAAAAATGAAATAAAACTCATTCCTTTGATGTCGAAGGCTGAGGTTCATTAGGCTGCTGCTCATCTTTCTTCATACACTGTTTGTACTTCTCAGAAGATATGACTTTTTTAAGTATTTCACTGTCAGTTTTAACTTTGTTATAAAACTCAATGCAGTTCAAATTTGAGTTTATTTTAATGTTTAACAAAGCTTTTACTATAGAAATATGCATGTGCCCTCTTTCAGCTCTGCAAATATTATTCATAAGCGAGAAAACTCTTTTAACTGAAGCTGATGTACCCGGAAGACTTAAAACATACTCGGTTAATTTCAATAAATTGTCACAGTTATTATTTGTTGCTTTTAACATTCGAAACAGTTCACACCATTTTTAAGCAAGTGTTTGATTCTCAGAAAAATTGCTCTTTTCGTAAACAGAATTAAAAATAGTGATTTCATCGAAAAGTTCATCAGTATTAATTTCATGATTTTTATGAATATTCTGATTAATTAATTCTGAATCAGCTTCAATTTTCGCCCAAGTTATTTTTTCTTTTAGCATAATCCACTCAAATTTACTTGCATTTCCAAAACTATCCTCCCATAAATGCAGATACTTTAAACAGTCTTCATAAAAGGATTCTACTTTTTGCTTAAATTCATTTTCATTTATTTCTCCTGATTCTCGTAACTTTAATAATAACTGTTTTGTCGTTTGAGGTAAAAACTGATTATTTTTTCTTTCTTCAATTTTTTTATTAAGTCTAAATAAATAATGTTAACTTCTGTTGCACTGCATTCAGACTTTTCCATTTTTAAAATGGTCTTATTAAATAATTCCAAAGTACCATGCAAAAACCACATATACAGTTCATTAGCTGGGTTTTCAAAAAAAGATTTTAAAATTATTGGACACTTATCCTGCGAAAGAAAATATGATTTTAAACCATCAAAAATAAGTAAAATCCTTTCAACTCCTGGTAGTAAACTAAAAAGTCTAGTACTAGAGTGAGACAAAACTTTTTTATATTCTATGTTACTAAATTCATTTCCTAAGAAAAAATACGGACACATTAGAAATACGGACAGTAATACGGACGCCGAGTCAAAATACGTACTGTCCGTACTAAATACGGACGTATGGTCAGTCTAGCTAAAACTGATCTATGGCCAGAGACACTTGTTAACTCAAGATAAAAGAATGCTGTGGGACTTGCACGTTTTATCACGTTTTAGCAACTGCTATATACTGACTATATGGGCTACGTCTAGATTAAAACGAAATAAGAATTCAAAAAGTACAAAACTCGTGTTTGTGCTTAATCTTTAGTGTACTGGGGAGAAATCGGATTTCACATAAATTAAGGAACGCCAGATGGCTTAATATGCATAATAAACTAATAATAATATACAGGCTGTCTAGAAATAATACAATACATTTATTTATATAACATTTTTCGAAAACTCCAAAAATAACGAAATTTCAGGGCGTCAAAATTTGTTTTTTGAGAATCAATTTCGCTTTATAATTTTACCTTAGTAGTCCTTACTCTTAAGATAATGACCCTAAACTTTTTTGTTTGAAGTTTTTTTATAAGTTTTAATAGCTTACAACTGAAGGCCATCGCCTTTAACATTTTCATGCCAGTGATGATTTATTAAAGCATGCCTTGGAAACAAACGCAAGGAGTTTCCTTGGAAACAAATGTCATTTCATTAATTCATAAACTTGTTATTATTTTTACGCCGAATAACCAGAAATATGCGTATTGGCATTTGGTTCCCTCTATGTCGTCGCTGGTCTGGTTGGGTGGATTGCTCGATTGCCGTGAGATGTCGCCACGTGCAACATCTCGCACGCGTACCGTTACATCTTGTGCTGAAATGCACTGTGAGGTCCCTTTTCTTCTCGTCAGACTGTATAGCCTTGCTGATGAACCGTAATTTCGGCGAAACGCGTCCAAGGATTGGGTCTGACAGCAAGAACAGGCACTAACAACTTCTTTAAATCATATTATGAATTATTATTATGGACTATGATGAAGTAAATCCGAATAGAAGAATACCACAATCGCGAATGTTTAGTACTATTCATCAAATGCTTGGAGAATATGGATCATTTAAAACTAAACACTATGATATAGAGTTGCAATGAAGTACTCGAACTATGGAAGCAGAAGTTTGTGTTTTGAATTTAATTGAGAATAATCTCAAAATAAGTACAAGATCAATTGCTACTTATATATATTCCAAAGAGTTCGGTAAATTTTGAAAGAGTAACTTCTTCATCACTACCATTATCACAAGGTGCAAGCTCTACTTCCTGGAGATCCTATTTCTCGGGCCAATTTCTGAAATAACATTCGAAATCTCCATAACGAAGATCGAAATTTTGTACTCTTTGTTCTTTTTGCGGATGAAGCTGGATTTGGACATGATGGCCCTATCAATCTTCATAATGAACATTATTGGTTTGATGAGAATCGTCACTTGGTGATAGAACGCGATTTTCAAAACAAATTTTCGGTTAATGTGTATTGTAGGAGACTACTTAATTGGGTCACATTTTTTCTACAAATGCATAATGGTGAGATTTACTTGGATTTGTTAAAAAATAATGCGAGTGGCGTGACAATTTATACAGATGATCAGAATGTTTCATTAGACAGTTCCAGAGAAAACGCAACCATTTTAGATTACAACATTGGGAATGATGGCGAACTTATTTTGGTGCAAGAAACTATATTAAACAAAACTGGTGGTAGGTTTAATATAATTTCAATTAATGGTAAATTATAACTGTGTGTTACTTGAATTACAGCCGATCACAATGTTACCTTGGACTATGGCGAAGAGGATAGTGAGAATGAAACTCTCGCTTCCCTGCAAAGAAGATTAACTGAAAATAGGGATAATGATAACCGGCAGAATGTCATTGAAGAAGAATATGAAGAAAGTGCTGAAAATACTTTAAGATGGAAGAAAAAGAATGGACATCAGTAGAAGAAGAAAAAAAATAAAGAAATGAGCAAATGTGAGGTCTACTGTTCTAAATCTGGTGTTAATAGGGATCCTAAACGGCCCAAACCAATAACTTGTGGCAAAAAATGCAAATTTAAGTCCAGTGAGAAAATAACTGAAGAAGAAAGACTTTCTATTTGTAAAAAGTACTGGGGGTTTAAAGATTATGTAAGACAGAAGAACTTTATTTTAAGCAACATCGATGTAAAATCGCCAAAAACACGTAGACCTCGGAAAGGAACTAAAGCCTAAGAACGACAAAACGCCAAATACTACTATTTTGTAAAAAAAGCGACCGAATCAGAGTGTGTCAATCTTTTTTTATGAAAACACTTTCTATTAACAATGGACCTATTTTTACAGCACTTAAGCAAAGAAACACTTCTGGCACATTTACTGGACAAGATAACAAAAATGGAAAGCCATTATACACGTAAAAGTACTAAAAGACTGTACTGAGACTCTAAACTTTCTATTTCCAAAATGTATTATTTATATAAAGAAAAATGCTTGGAAGATAACAGCCACCCAGTTTCTCAGTCTATGTACAGGAAAATATTTTGTACACATTTTAATTTGTCCTTCTTTGTTCTCAAAAAGGACCAGTGTCAAATTTGTTGGAAACATGGCAAAAAGCTATCAGCCACTCAACAAGAAAAAAAGACTCTCCTTATATTATCGAATACAAATATGATTACTTTGGAGAATACAGTCGATCAGATATTCGCGGAAATAAGAGAAGGTTTCCAGAAATAAATTTTCAAGATTTAAATCTAATAATTCTTTACAAAAGGTTACTACCGAAATCCAAGGAAAAAAAATCAGATTTACTGAATCTATGCCGAAAGGGTACAATTCCAGAAGAATATCATGGTTGGTATAATTCCCTACCAGTTAGTATATCCGTTAATAATGAGCCAGCACCAGAATCAGAATTCAGTGACAGCGATAAAGAAAAAAGTAATTAATAATAATTTATCTTAATTAAACAGTTAACATAATAAATAGTAAGAGAATACTACTTGGCAAGTGGTAATCATAATATGGCATATAAATATGTATACATATGAGAACTTTGTTCTCTAGCCACTTGCTGAGACCTTATACAATAAGGATTAACCAAATTATGCTAAAACAGCTATTCTCTGGGCTACATGCCCCAACGAGCGCTGAATTAAATAGCACAATTTGGCGTATTTTGACTAACACTGTTAGTACTAAAATACAGACTCAGATTGCAGAAACTACTGGGAAAGAAAAGAATGAATCTTTATTTCCAATGATAGGTTGCTACGCTGCTGCTACCTGTAGACCGGTTTCGAACTCTTTGGTTCTCGTCAGTACAGGGCAAGCATGACAAGCGAGCACACCCATCATTGGAAAATTGAAACACCCTATAGCCACAATATTGGAACCACCTATCATTGGAAATAAAGATTCATTCTTTTCTTTCCCGGTAGTTTCTGCAATCTGAGTCTGTATTTTAGTACTAACAGTGTTAGTCAAAATACGCCAAATTGTGCTATTTAATTCAGCGCTCGTTGGGGCATGTAGCCCAGAGAATAGCTGTTTTAGCATAATTTGGTTAATCCTTATTGTATAAGGTCTCAGCAAGTGGCTAGAGAACCAAGTTAACATAACTTAAGGCGTTTTATTCATTAAGTCCAACTCAGTTCTAAAGCTATATAAGCAAAACTCATTAAATCAATTTTATTTTAAAATCGGTCATTTTCTTTAAAACTCAATTAAATTGAAGCAATTATTAGGTGTAAAATCGATAAACAAATGCCTAAGAACATTTCTCACCTTGGTTATACGTACATTATAAAAAAAAAACTTATTACATTCAGTTTTAACTTCCAAAATTTTCATCGTCGATTTTCTCAAAACTATAATTTTTGACTTAGTGAGTTTTCGCACTAAGCCCACGATTCTACTTAAACTCATTAAAAATAACCTCTTTCGTGCCACCATGTGACGTCTTCACTTACTATTTTATTGTACATGGGGTCTTGATTAGGTTTTTACGTTAAGATATACCTCTGAAATCGGTTATCGACGACTTTTTGGGTCTTGTCGCTTAAGTAGTATTTTTTATTATTATTAAATCCAAAAGAGTATGTTGGTTAGTGTAATGTTAAAAATGTCTCATATTCTGAATATAATATACATCACCTGCAGAGCTGGGCAGTAGCTAGCTACTAAGTAGTTAAGCTACTAGCTAGCTACTTTCTTGGTAGCTAATAGTTTTATTCGAGCTACTTTTAAAATCAAGTAGCTTGTAGCTGTAACTTTTACATTATTTTTTAGTGTATTCATGAAGCTATTTTTAAAAGTAGCTAGTTACTCGAAAAAGCTACTTAAGCTACTTTCGGTAGCTTAAGCTACTCTCGATAGCTTAAGCTACTTTCTGTAGGAATTATTTGACAAATTAGATTTAGAAAATAATGCTTTTAAAGAAACAGATATTCAGTATTTGGAAGAATATTGTACAGGGTTATCCAACCAAGACTAGACAAGGCGATTTTTTGACTTTTCCTGTACTTTTATAAAAAAACTGAAATAGCCGTCTTAAGTCATTTTCTCCCGCGAATTCGAATATCTTCAGCAAAAAACAATTGAACATCAAACAAAAGTACTAGGGGTCACTTTGATATTTTTTTAAATGGAACACCCTATATCTTCGAACATTTTTGGATTTAACATAAAATAGCAATTATTTTTTAATAAGTGCATTATAAGTCTAAACCTAATAGTTTCCGAGATATCGACTTTTGAAAAATGACATTTTTCAACTTTGACAGCTTCTAGCTTTCTAACGGTACGCTTTAGAGTAAAACGGCTTACATGTCCCTATCTTACTTTTTTATGATCTTTACAAAAACATGAACTTCCGGTAAAACCGGAAGTACTGTATTTCCGGTTTTTGAGTTACATCCGGTTTAACCGGAAGTTGATGTTTTTGGGAAGATAATAAAAAAGTAAGATAGGGACATGTAAGCCGTTTTACTCTAAAGCGTACCGTTAGAAAGCTAGAAGCTGTCAAAGTTGAAAAATGTCATTTTTCAAAAGTCGATATCTCGGAAACTATTAGGTTTAGACTTATAATGCACTTATTAAAAAATAATTGCTATTTTATGTTAAATCCAAAAATATTCGAAGATATAGGGTGTTCCATTTAAAAAAATATCAAAGTGACCCCTAGTACTTTTGTTTGATGTTCAATTGTTTTTTGCTGAAGATATTCGAATTCGCGGGAGAAAATGCCTTAAGATGGCTATTTCAGTTTTTTTTATAAAAGTACAGGAAAAGTCAAAAAATCGCCTTGTCTAGTCTTGGTTGGATAACCCTGTACAATGCTTGAACAAATTGCAAAAACTTTGGATTTTTTACAGAGTGAACATAATAAGTACTTTGGTTATGTATTGCCCAACATAATGGCCCTTAAAGTAAAGCTTAATAAATTGCAAGCAGAGAACAAAATAAAAATGCTAACTGGTGTAATGGAAAAAATTTGTAAGTCATTGTCAAAACGATTTGAAAGTTAATTTTCTTTAAAAACAAATTCGGAAGAAGCTGTTGTTGCAGCTGTAACAATTCCCTCAATTAAACTTCGTTGGTTACCAGTTTTTAGAGAAACTAATCCAGACGTTGATAACAAAATAGTACAGAAAACTCTTATTAACATCGCTACGAAAATAATTTAAATCCATATTGATAGAGGAAGTGATACAATTGAACATAAGGAAAATTTGTAAGATTTTTTTGACTCTAACTAATCACCCTTAACGCCAATAATTGCACCTGCAACGGCTGCAACTGATTCTGATGTTAACCGAAGACACTTCTTTAGAAAATAAAATCGAATTAGAATTTTTAATGTTTCTGGATGACAAATTATCCAATCATTAAACAAATTATTATTATTTCTATTTGCTACCTATATTAATGCTCCGAGGCGAAATGGATTGTCGGACAGCTTATTTGAAAAGCTCTTTCTACTTAAAGGAATTTTTTTTGTAATAATATAATTTCCACCATCGGCAAATAGTTAAAATTGATGTTATAGTTAGTTTTATTGTCATTCTGTAATTCTGTTACATTATGAATATAAAAATAAAATAATTTAAAGGGTATTGTATTTTGTATATTTATTCATAAACTTAGCATCTTGCCATTGTTCATGGTCATTAGATTAAAATTTGAAAAACTAAAAAAAATGTATAAAACTTTGACAGTCATGTCAGTCATATATCAAAAAAATATCTATTACCTATAATTGCTCGAAAGTATGACAAAAATAATTTTTATGATGTACCTCTCCTATTCTGCACTGTTAAAAAGATGCTCAATAATATATTTATACTTAGGTATATTAATAAAACTTTAATATTTTTATTTTAATCAATATTAAATAAAAAATCAATAATAAACTATTTTAATGCCGAAGAACGCAGGTTTTCAAAACTGCATTCACTGACATAAAGTAAAATAATCTTCAGAGTAACTTATAGAAGTAGCTTGTAACTTAGCTACCGGTAGTTAAGCTACCGGTAGCTAAGCTACTTTTATTTAAAAGTAGCTTGATTACACGGTAGCTTAACTACTTCAATTTTAAGTAGCTTGTAGCTTGTAGCTAGCTACTTTTTTCCAGTAGCTTGCCCAGCTCTGATCACCTGTGTATAATATTATATTAAAAGCGAAGTCGTATAAAGATGATACTAAAGTTTTAATTCTATAAATATATGAGAATTTCAATTTTTTCTTGTCAGCCAGTGTATTTAACATTCTCGTAAATATTAAGCAACTCATACACACGCCTAACCACAGTTGGAAAATCCAAATTATCTAAAAAGACAATTAAAATACTTTATAAAGAAGCTCACACTAAAATCACAACTTATTTATAGCTTTGCTCTATCATTAAATAAATAAGAGATTATCTTTAAATATCAAGGTGCATAAAACCCGAAATTCCAATATCGGTCAAAAGTCTAATATTTTTGAGTCGGATGTGTCCGAACGAAATAAACAATCTCATGAAATTTACGTGATCTTACACGAGACTCAATGCCAACAACTTTAAAATCTATTTACAGCTGATGATCGATTAAAATCGACAAATAAACAATTTTTTGTCAACTAAAATTCGGGTAAATTATGTGAAAGAACCGCTAATTATGTAGATGTATAGTAGAAAATTCGCGGTGTCAACAGACAATACACTATCACAAACCAGGGTTGCACGAGCTGGGGTCCCGCAAGGGTCACCACTCGCTGCGATCCTATACAACATATACACAGCGGATATCCCGCACAATCAATTTACACAACTATACCTGTTTGCTGATGACACCGCGATTACTGCCACCTCAGGAGTGCCCTGGAGAGTAGTTTTACGCTTGCAGCGCCATATCCTGCTTCTGCAGAATTGGCTGGATATATGGAAGATGCGACTTAATGAGGGGAAGACACAGGCCATATTTTTCTCAAAGGCGAGACTAAGACTGCCAGAAACAAGGGTCAAAGTAAATAAAAAAGCCATAGAGTGGAGCCCTAAAGCGAGCTATGTTGGTCTCGTCTTTGACAAAAAGTTGTCCTGGAACGACAATGTCGAGACTGGACTTAAAAAAGCACACAGATAAATGGGTGCAGTGTATCCCCTACTCTGCGCCAAAAGCAAACTTAATTTAAAGACAAAGACAACAGTTTACAAGACCATAATTAGACCTGTACTGACATACGGTGTACCAACATGGTGCACCGTAAACAAAACAAGATACCAAAAACTACAGATACTACAAAACAAAATAATGAGGATTATGACTAACGCACAAAGACACGTACCGACAGCTGTATTACACAGAGACCTAAAAATGGAAACAATTGCGGAACACAATACAAAATTAATAACTAAATACTTTGAAAGGACAGATTTATCGACAAATCCAATGATACAAAACTCACACATACGATCGACATTACACAACAACTTTAAATATCCGAAAGATTGGCTCCCACCCTAAAAACACAAAAACAAAAACAAGGATTAACAAAAACAATAGAGAAACAAAAAAAAAAGTCATGAAAAGTACCAAAATAAAAAACTGATACAACACCAAAAAAAAAAAAAAAAAACAACACGGAACAAACTAGCGAAAATAAGCAAGCAAATCAATGAAGAAAACAGAACAATGCAAGAAGATCATCGCAACAAAGAAATTCCAGTATAGTAGAAGAATAAGCACCAACAAATTTAAAAGAAGTAAAAGCTCAAGGGAGCTGACTTAAGAGAAATACCAATACCATAATATAAAACAATTATTTTAATTATTTACCAGGAAGTGTTAAAATTGTCATTTTAATAGGAAACTCTGCATTTTATTGAAAATAAAAATGACCAAAAATTTTGATACATTCAATAATAGGGCGATTTTGAAATATTCACCTTTATTAGTTTGTTGTTAGATATACATCATTTTTACTTTTAACGTCAGTATTGAGTGATTCATTTTTAACATTTGTGTTGAATAGTTATTTATGATATAAGTGTTAAAAGTACATTTACGGCACGCATGTGGAAGCAAGAGTGCCTTAAAAATACTTTTAACACATATATCATACAATATTTTTCTACAAACGGCAATAAAAAGCATACAATAATTGAAAATTAAATGTTTAGAATCTCTTACATCCAGGCAGTTTCTAATGGCATCGTATATTTATATTAAATTAGTTCACATTTGTCAATAAAACCTAGCAGCCATCATGGTTGGCTGATTTATATACAGAAAAATTGAAAATTTGAAAGGTCCTCTCAGTTTTATTAAAACGCTAGCGCTGGCTGTTGTGATTTGCCAAAAATGCAAGAAATACAAGAAATCGATCCACTTAAAGACATAGAAGAAGCTGCTAATAGAAATAGAGCTACCTTGGATTTACTGCCACGAAAATCAAGAATTCAATATGACATTATTGCTCATAATAAATTTATAAAATGAAATTTATAAAATGGTGTGAAAACAAAGGCATATTCCTGGCCTATCTTGAGGAAAAGGCAAAGGTATGGAAGTCATCTTCTTGTTGGTCCCATTATTCAATGATCAAAGCTATGCTACGTGTAAATAACGACGTAGATATCAGCAACCATTTTAAATTGATTGCCTACTTGAAGCGTCAAAGAGAGGGTTACCAGGCCAAAAAATTAAAAATTTTTACTAGAGACCAAATTGAACAGTTTCTGAAGTGCGCACCGGATGATGAGTACCTTCTGATGAAAGTAGCTACGATTGTAGGAGTATTTGGTGCCTGCCGCAGGGAGGAGCTTTGTCAGTTGACTCTTGACAATGTGGAAGATATGGAGACTTTATTAGTTATTAAAATATCATATGCTAAAACCAAGGTACAACCACGAAATTTCACTATCGTTGAAAAATTTTATTTGGATTTTTATCGAAAATATACTGACCTTCGTCCAGCAGATGTCGTACATCGGCGGCTCCTCTTAAAATATGTAAAAGGTAAATGTACCAGAAATCCGGTCGGAATTAATACGTTCGGAAAATTTCCTACTGCTATAGCAAGATTTCTGCAACTTCCAAATTCAACACTCTATACGGAGGGATACATCGCGGTTTCCATGGAAAATATAAATTCTATTGCTCGAAAATTGCTTACAGTACAAACGATATCAGCCGATGATGCTTCAACATCAACTGGACATGCTGCTGTTTCTATTTGATCCTCCTCAACCGCGAAGAACAGCAGAACTGAGGAAGGAATTCATTTTTCAAATTTTTCAAATTGTACTATTAGTATAAGTGTAAATAAATAAAATAGAAATGTTTTTTGACGTTTTTTTGAAAAAATTGATATTTTACTTTTAACACTATTATTATGTATGTATTAGGTAAGGCTAGTAGACAGTGTTAAAAGTTCCATTTTTAACACGTTTGTAGAAAAAATAAATTATGTCCTCAAGCGACATTTGTAATACTGACAGTTGGTCTTAAAACGTTTAAGCCCAATTTATAAACTTAGTTAGTTACGCTACGCTCAGTTGAGTTCAGTTCCGCCGATGATCGTTCGACTTCAACAAACGAAAACATATGAAACCATTTATAAACTTTACCTTCGTACGTTACGCTACGCTCCGCTCCGCCGAAGATGACCAAGTTTTATCTTTTTACGTTGCCATTCGTTGCAGTTCGACTTGTAACCAATGGGCGCCGAAAGGTTAGTCACGTGGGTTTGTTTTGACGTATGACGTATGCCATTAATTTTTTTGAGGTTTGTTTGCTTTTGCTATTTTGTAAAATAAAAGTGATTTCTGTCTTCCAAAAATAATTTTTAATTAACAAAGGATGGAGAGCCAGCGTACAGAACCGGATCGCGATATGGACTATTGGTCACAGTAATTTGATCAATAAAATGCAGAACGACATGTGACACGGAACATAAGTTTATAAATTGGAAAGCGTTTGCGGCGAACCGTAACTGAGAGCGAAGCGGAACTGAACTGAGCGTAGCGTAACTACAAAGTTTATAAATTGGGCTTTATCTTTAAAGCTGGATTTATAAACTCGAAAAGTTGGTGAGGTTGAGGTTCAGTTGGTGTTGGAAATAGGAGTTCAATTTAAACTAAAGGGAACACTGAGTTCCATTTATACACTCGTTCATGTTGTTCATGTAAAGCTCATGTAAGGTTCGAAAACTTCCCGGGTAGTTCGAGATAACCAATTTTTATGTTCGGAGTTCGGAAATCTAACCTCACCAAGTTAATCATAACTTCAACCTCACCAACTTTTCGAGTTTATAAATCCAGCTTAATAGTTCCTGCAGCTTTTGCGTAAAATGTTTATAATAGCATATTTCAGTTTATTCTTACAGGCGCAACCGGGAATATGTTCTGCGGGGGAGGGGTACCCCTTCGCTACTGGGCGTAACATTTTCCTCACTTG
Source organism: Polydrusus tereticollis (assembly GCA_963920685.1). NCBI lineage: Eukaryota > Metazoa > Arthropoda > Insecta > Coleoptera > Curculionidae > Polydrusus > Polydrusus tereticollis. The sequence continues at coordinate 145,709,812 of OY987328.1, forward strand.
AATCCTATATGATTTATACATCTGTCACAATAAGTATAATTCTGGTTCCGTAAGTGTAGATCATAAAGCCGCCCATAAATAATATAAAATAAAACATTCCAAAAATCGTAGATTTCTTTTAAAATGCTAGACAGCAATAGACATATTTTAAATTTTAAATTAAGAGAAGACTTGTGTAAATCTCTTTTTTAATTTATTGTGATTTTTGCTTAGTTGTTAAAAGTAGATCTCGGACACAGAAAGTGCAGAATTCTTGTTTTCGTTTCGTGTATGGTGTGAGAAAGTTTGATTGATTTGAAACATTTAAACTTATTTCCAGACCCAAGAACGTCAAACTGGCCCCTGATGCAAAGTCCCATCCCCACATTTGTGATGGTCCTGACCTATCTTTACGTAATACTCTGGTTAGGACCCAGGATGATGGCGAATCGAAAACCATTCGTACTGAAAGAAGTGTTGGTAGTGTATAACGGAGCTCAGGTTCTACTTAGCTTGTATATGATGTACGAGGTAAGTTTTTTTTTTAAGAATTTAATTACTAACTTACGTATCAAAAATGTAGGCACAAAACGAAAACACTTACATTTGTTTAAACATATGATTTAATTTTAGTTTCCGTTTTAAGGCTTATTACTCGGTGAATGATTTTATGGGAACAAAATAACTTAATTGTATACTGGTGCGTAAAGCTTTTATAATGCTGTGAGTTTATAATATTAAGTTTATTGTTTGTTTATTTATTTTTGGTCCGTTACCTACTCTTATTTTGTTCTCCTTTTGCTATCATATCATCATCATATTAATTAAAAAAAAATATTCTTCATAAAAAGTTCTAAATGGTTTAAAACCTAAAATGAAATAATAAGATATCGAATTTTTGCAGTCGTATACGAGGTTTGTCAAAAAATAAGAATTTGGCTCAAGAGTTTGATGATATCAAAAATTGTTATAAAAAGAAATTGACCAGAATTGAAAACTACATTTAAATATGAAATTATTTTAATCTACCATGAATATTCAGGTTTTGTTATTTTTAAAAAATTTTCCTGCATCATGTTGCAAAATGATTAAGAACAAGTTTTCTCGAATTATAAAAATTTTAAAATTTCAACACATTTTAAAATTATTTATTTGTTATATTTACACTTGTTTGACAATTAGTACTGTTAGTATTGAACACTAAAAGAACATGGGTATTAATTTTATTTGTTGGTCAATAATTAATGTTGTGCACTGGGTGAACATCAAATGTGGTAAGGTTATTATGTTGCTTATTTTCCGCGGCGAAAAATGCTGGAAAAACGCGAAAAATATTTCATGCGTCAGGTTTGACAATTCAATATTACTTCATTTCCATAGTTACAAAACAAATATTTCATGACATCCTTTACGTGCCAATAAAATTATTAATGCTTATTTATAAACTTTAGCAAATTAATTGAAATAATTTATGTCCCTTCAATACTTTTCGATTTTCGGAAAAGTAGTGTACCTCGTAGGAAGAGCCACATTTCCGGACTTTCGGACACCAAAAGGCTAAACATTTTAATAATTATTGTTGATAATAAATTGATGAAAAATCATGACGACAGACTTTTTACATTCGTTTAACGATAAACATTATTTTTTTAAATTAAAATAGTATTTTGTAAATAACTCGAAAGCAAATAAAGATATCGAATCACGGTTTCAGCCAAAATGTAGCTTTTTTAAGCTCTATAAGCTCAGTGATAAAAATCGTATCATGCTATTTAAGTTTATTATTAAAATTTGAAGCGCCACCTAGAAGACGAGGTATGCACTAGCGACCATAACCAAAGTCGGTTTATTAAGTGTAAAAGTGTGTGATTAAATTTGGTTACAGCATATGGAGGATACAGCAATTTAAAAAGTTTCTTCTCCACAAGCTTCGCCCACGCACATTTGCGAAGATAGAAAAAAAAGTCTTATAGCAAGTTTTCGCAAAAATTAGCGATTTTTTTATTTCCCTTCATTAAAACAGTATCTTAACATAGCGATTATCTAATAATTTTGGCCATTTTGGACTTTTGAAAATATTTTCCAGCAATTTCTTTTGGTCGATTTAGTTAATAAAATTGTTTTCACGAAGCCGTAAGGTTTATGTTTTCCATAATATCGTACCTTGCCAACCTTAGTGGGACACCCTGTACAAGTTGGCTGCTTAATTTACTTATACCAGAAATTGTTGCTATTATAAAATTAAAACTTTATTTTATTAATTAAATATTCAAATGGCCATGCCTTAAGTCGTTGCGATTCCATGATAACTTTATCGACTTTTTTAACTTTAAAGCCGATTCGTTGAAGACACTTCCACAGCGTTGTCCTACCGCAATTGATATCCGTGTTATCTATCTCAAGTCTTTTCAACGGTAATATACCGATAGAGGAGGCGTCTTATCGGTAATACCGATGTTTTTAACAAGAAATCGATTTTCTGACAAATTTGTACGAAATGTAATTTTTACTTATAATCTGATATGATCCCGAGAGCTTTAGCTCGAGGGTCTTATCTTTGATTATAAGTAAAAATTACATTGAGTGAAAATTTTCTTGGAAAATCGAGTTTCGAGTGAAAAACGAAGGTATGAAGATAAGAAACCGCCTCTAGAGGTGTATTTTATTGGATAATTTACTGAACATAAAAATGAAGGCCGTCTGATAAAGGTAAATATACAAGTTAGAGGTGTTACTAATTTTTTATTTAAGTAAAAAAGCTACAAGCGTCTTTTCGAGCTAGCGGTAGTCTTATCGGGTAAGACGACCGTTACCAAGGTGGTTGCTATGAAAATGAGCGTTTTGATTGGTTCAATAAAAGTGAGGTGAATTATCAACAGTAATATACCGATAGAGGAGGCGTCTTATCGGTAATACCGATGTTTTTAACAAGAAATCGATTTTCTGACAAATTTTTACGAAATGTAATTTTTACTTATAATCTGATATGATCCCGAGAGCTTTAGCTCGAGGGTCTTATCTTTGATTATAAGTAAAAATTACATTGAGTGAAAATTTTCTTGGAAAATCGAGTTTCGAGTGAAAAACGAAGGTATGAAGATAAGAAACCGCCTCTAGAGGTGTATTTTATTGGATAATTTACTGAACATAAAAATGAAGGCCGTCTGATAAAGGTAAATATACAAGTTAGAGGTGTTACTAATTTTTTATTTAAGTAAAAAAGCTACAAGCGTCTTTTCGAAAGCGTCTTTTCGAGCTAGCGGTAGTCTTATCGGGTAAGACGACCGTTACCAAGGTGGTTGCTATGAAAATGAGCGTTTTGATTGGTTCAATAAAAGTGAGGTGAATTATCAGTAATATATCCAGTGTTGGTACCGTATGCTCTTCATACATCTTATAAATTTTGCGTCGGACTAAATCTTCATCGCTGTTTCTTCAATACATTTCATTTTACTCAACTTTTCACGTTCTATGAGAGTTGTATCTACATTTTTTATAATCTCTTCAGAATCTAAAGATAAGTGTCTTCTTCCATTTTCATTTCCGCACTGTGGTTGTACCTGTACCCCCTCTGGCTGTTCTATACTAGATTCACCAATCCACGGACCCCACATATTTGAATAATCAAAGCTGCGTTTTTATTTCACACGAACTAATAAAATGACTGGTTTTGCAACACTGATTTGTCTACTTATTTTTTTCCCATTATTTAATAAGGCTTTGTAAACTAATTACGGCCAAGTACGGTCCCTACCTGGATAATAAAATTATTATCAACCATACAACCGCAACCCTATCAGGTAGTCCCGAGATCATATTGACACGGTGCTGGTAAATTCGGGATTTAATCTTTTTAGGGTAGGTAAATTGGGGCCAAGCGAATCTAAGGATTGAAATTGTCGCAGGTAAACTGGGGATAATGTATAAAGATAGGTAGGTAGTAAAAGGGGCAAACAATTAATAATAATATTCCCCGGTGAACTTGAAAAAGGCGAATTGGAACCAAAAAGGTGGATTAGATGCCGTGTTAGCGCTGTTTAACCAATATAAGTCTATATATTTTTGTTAACTAGAAGTAAGATTTTATATGACACAATTTTCAATAAACTTATGTATGTAAATCATGTACCATCATGACTTGTGTTATAAAGACATTCTATTTTTTATAAGTAGAACAATATATTTTTTTACTATAAAATCTTGCCTTACTAGAATATTGCCTAAGTACCTATTTGTTCTCACCAATTTACCTGCTACATGATGAGATGTTTCTCCCCAATTTACCTGTACCTTTTTTGACCATCAATTATTTTATTGCTCTTTCTCCCCAATTTACCTTCCACCTATTGACAAAGTTATTTACCCTATTTTAAACTTGCATAGTTAAGGTTGGTATCAACCATATCGGGCTCAGAGTAGACCTCAGAAAAGTAGCTTACAAACAGATTGGAGACCTTAAAAATTAATTGGTCCCATAACTTGGGTATATTACGGTATTACATAATTATTATGTATTAATATTTTATTACCATTAAATTTACTTTTGACGGTATACCAAAGTACCAGGAAATGTTATTTTTACTTCTTGATGATGCCATATAATTTATTTTAATGATATTATATTATTTTAACACAAATTAACTACCATTATAATTACTCTATTACTTATTACCTCTAGACAATATTGATTATATTTCTTGTCACATTCAAATCATTAAATTAATTCCAGAAAAATATGGCACTTTAATTATTATAATACGTACCTATACCAATTTGCGTATAGTTGAGGATATCATTGCGAATTAAAAATACACTGGTTGTACTTTTTAACCATAAAATAACAATTAATTGAGCACTCAAATAAAATAATTTCGGAAAAAGGTAATTACACTCTTTTCTAAATTCCAACAGTTTACATATTTCTTTTAACAATGTTCCCCGTATTTCATAAAATATAACCTTGAGCATCTTGGAAACTCATATGCTCACACCTGTCTTATCAACAATATTTAAAATATGCCACGTGTTACATAACGTTAATTACTTCCTTGAAGATCTGCCTGTGTTTGTGTTCATCAATATTGAGCATATAATTATGAAAAAAAAAAAAGTAATAATAAATGTAACGTGATTTTCTGTCACATTTACGCAAAATGTTTAAATTGTAGTACCTTGAAGACTTATTATATTCGTCTTTGTTTTTTATAGAGTTTCTTTCCCACATTTGTGTGTGATTCCTTTTTTTATATTCCATATACATATATAATTTATTTTATGTCAATTTTATTTTAAAACATTTGTGGAATTAATTAATAAATGTGTTTTTTTACGCGATTTATTTTAAATATAGATAATTTTTGTCTCTTATATCCTTGTTTATATTAGATATACATACAGGACGACAATTTGGAAACGAACAGCATTTAATATTGCCTCTACCAATGATACTATGAAAATTTGGCAAACACGTCAATTTACCTTCCACCTATTGACAAAGTTATTTACCCTATTTTAAACTTGCATAGTTAAGGTTGGTATCAACCATATCGGGCTCAGAGTAGACCTCAGAAAAGTAGCTTACAAACAGATTGGAGACCTTAAAAATTAATTGGTCCCATAACTTGGGTATATTACGGTATTACATAATTATTATGTATTAATATTTTATTACCATTAAATTTACTTTTGACGGTATACCAAAGTACCAGGAAATGTTATTTTTACTTCTTGATGATGCCATATAATTTATTTTAATGATATTATATTATTTTAACACAAATTAACTACCATTAATAATTACTCTATTACTTATTACCTCTAGACAATATTGATTATATTTCTTGTCACATTCAAATCATTAAATTAATTCCAGAAAAATATGGCACTTTAATTATTATAATACGTACCTATACCAATTTGCGTATAGTTGAGGATATCATTGCGAATTAAAAATACACTGGTTGTACTTTTTAACCATAAAATAACAATTAATTGAGCACTCAAATAAAATAATTTCGGAAAAAGGTAATTACACTCTTTTCTAAATTCCAACAGTTTACATATTTCTTTTAACAATGTTCCCCGTATTTCATAAAATATAACCTTGAGCATCTTGGAAACTCATATGCTCACACCTGTCTTATCAACAATATTTAAAATATGCCACGTGTTACATAACGTTAATTACTTCCTTGAAGATCTGCCTGTGTTTGTGTTCATCAATATTGAGCATATAATTATGAAAAAAAAAAAAGTAATAATAAATGTAACGTGATTTTCTGTCACATTTACGCAAAATGTTTAAATTGTAGTACCTTGAAGACTTATTATATTCGTCTTTGTTTTTTATAGAGTTTCTTTCCCACATTTGTGTGTGATTCCTTTTTTTATATTCCATATACATATATAATTTATTTTATGTCAATTTTATTTTAAAACTGGAATAATTATTATTATTCCATTTGTGGAATTAATTAATAAATGTGTTTTTTTACGCGATTTATTTTAAATATAGATAATTTTTGTCTCTTATATCCTTGTTTATATTAGATATACATACAGGACGACAATTTGGAAACGAACAGCATTTAATATTGCCTCTACCAATGATACTATGAAAATTTGGCAAAACACGTCAATTGATATATCAAGGGAGACATTTTTTAAGTGATTTGTTGTCATGTTACTTTCAACCTCCTGCCCCCTAGGGCACCTACCCCTAAAATTTTGAATGGCAACCCCTATTTCTTTTGCAAATAAACATTTAAATAATGCAACTCCTTGAAAAATTATGATAATGATAATGAAATACTGGAAAGCTCACCTTTCCTACTTTATGAATTGTTCAAAATGGGTTCCATTCTTCTCTAAGCGCCGTACAGTCGGTATTCAAACTGGTTTTAGACGTTTTAAAGAGTTCAGGAGAAATAGCTCTACACTCCTGTACAATTCTTTGTTGTAATCGTTCAATGGAATCTGGTTGAGTTTCAAATACAACGGATTTCAAGTGACCCCATAAGAAAAAATCCAGCGGTGTCAGATCTGGTGACCTAGGTGGCCATTCTATGGGTCCCCTCCTACCAATCCACTGCTCTGGGTAATGATTATCCAACCACTCTCTTACTGGGCGTACATAATGCGGAGGCGCTCCATCCTGTTGGAAGTGGAGCAAATGTTCATCTAGAGCAACATTTCCAATAGCGTCCCTTTGATTTTCCACCTCACGAATTATAGAGGTTCTATAGCTGTGTCTTACATTTCTGCATACATTTCACCATTTAGATTTGCATTGATAAAGAGGGGACCGATGATACTATTGCCTAATATACCCGTCCAAACATTTATTTTTTGAGGGTATTGCGTATGCCCTCTCTAATAATGTGAGGATTGAGGTCGCTCCAATAACGACAGTTTTGTTTGTTGACCTTGCCATTTAAGTAAAAAGTGCATTCGTCACTGAAACAGATATTCTTCTTTATTAACCTGGGCTGAGTAATAATCTTATCCGTCATAATTTCGCAAAACTCAATACGTCTGTCCGGCTTATCGTCCCCTAATTCTTGAGTAATTTGTGAAGCTTCAATACTTTCCTGACTGACTCACGCGACAGTCCAGTTTGATCTGCAACTTTACGAAGGGACGTAGTGGGAGCCATAGCAACTTCACCAAGAATCTCAATCTGAGCGGCCTCATTGAGCAGTCTTGGCTCATTCCTTTTCTTATTGCAAACAGATCCTGTTTCTTCAAATTTAGCTGCTAACTCACGGATGTACTTGTGTCCAACATTTCTTTCACGATGTCTTTCGTTGAATACGGCCGCCGTCCTTGCAAAGCAACGATTTTCAGCTCCGTAAATGAAAATCATTTCTACGCGTTCAGCAATAGTGTAAACCATTTTAAGAAACGACACTAATAATTAAAAACTATTGAAATGTTTATGAAATTAACTTTCACAGCTTATTTTACTGATTCTAGAAGAACATGAAATAAATAATGAACACCAGGAGTCGGAAAATAAAGTACCTACTAAGTACTTATCATTTGTTCGAAATATCAGGAATAAGCAAATCGAGAATCTTGTTTTGTCGAAAACGGCAAAAAAATTAAATTATTTTATGTTTTCTAGTGGCGATATCGAAGACGAAATGTAAATAAATAAAAGAAGTTGGAATGTAACTATTGGTAGGTACAAACAGTTTGCAACAGAAGTGCTATGAGGCGGTGAATGCAATCCGTTTTAAAATTCGATATTAAATACATTTCATTAATTTGTGAGGTTAATAATCACAATTTTGAAAAAAAAATAATACAGTTAATGTAGAATTTTATAAGGAATACAAAAATGGCAAAATAAATTAAAAATTTTAGAGGTAGGTGCCCTGGGGGTCAGGGGGTTGAAAGTAACACGACAACAAATGCCTTAAAAAATTTCCCCCTTGATATATCAATTGACGTGTTTCGCCAAATTTTCATACTATCATTGGTAGAGGCAATATTAAATGCTGTTCATTTTCAAATTGTCACCCTGTATATATAATTCGGTTTACAACGTTTTCCGACGTCTTCCGATTTTCAGTCTTCATTGACCTTGGTCTTGCGAGAGGTCTTCCCCCAGCTCTCTCAACCTGATCTCCTTGTCTATCTCCTCTCTCCAACTTTTGCTGGGTCTCCCTCGTTTTCGTCTTCCTTGTGGGGTCCATTAAGTTTTTTGGGAGTCGTTCCTCGTTCATCCGTTGTACATGCCATACCACTTCAGTTGTTTTACGCTAATATCATCCATTATGTCGTGTGTGACTCCCATAACCTCTCGAATCCTCTCGCTAGTAACTCTATCCATCCTTGATCTGCCAGCTGCTCATCTCTTAGTAGCCCTTGGTTGTCCTTCGGCTCTTTCTTCACTACTATATATGACAATACTCTTTATGATTGTATCAAATATTCTTTGTTTGTTTCGTTTTGATACCTGCTGGTCCCACAGTTTTCCATTCACCAGAGCTGTAGCTCTCCTTCCCTGCATGTTCCTTTCCTTAACTGCTCTGTACAGTGTACCATCGTTTGTGATTTTTGTTCCTAAGTACGAATAGTTTTGGCATCTTTTTATACATTGCCCATCTTCTAACATAAGGTCTTGCTGCATGCCCCCAATATACATGTACTCAGTTTTATTTATATTTACATCCAAGCCCCACTTTTTATATTCTTCTATTAGCTTTCTTGACATATACTCTAGATCGTCGTACTCTTGAGCCACCACTATCTGGTCATCTGCGAAGCATAGGGTATACAGTGTGGTCTCGCTTAGTGGGATACCCATTGTACTACATTTTCCTTTCCAGGGTTTAAGTGCTTGCTCAAGGTACATTTTAAATAATGTGAGTGAAATGCAACACCCTTGCTTAAGTCCTTTATCTCTTTTAAAATCTTTCGAAATCTGTATTTCGATTTTAACCTGTTTTCCTCGTAAAGGTTCCTTACGGCTTTTATAAGGGTTGCGCTAATATTTGTTTGTTCGAGATCTGATCTTGGAGTACACTGTCATAGGCTTTTTTAAGGTCCACATATAAAAGGTGTACTTCCTGGTTGAATACGAGCTTTTTTTTATCAGTTGGGTGACTCAAAATAGATGGTCTGTGGTGGATCTTCCCGCCAGAAATCCTGCCTGTTCTTCGGCTTCCATGTCCCGATATTCCAGTTCAATCTTCTCCTCTATGATCTTTCCATAAACTCGACTTAGGGTACTAGTGACGGCAATGCCTCTGTAGTTATGGCAGTTATCTCGTTTTCCCTTCTTGTGGATGGTTGATATTAATGATGTTCTCCATTCTTTGGGTACCGTCATTCCATTTATGTTTCTTTGGAATAGATTTGTGAGATGTTGGTAAAGCTTATTTGTTCCATTTTTTATTAGTTCCGCAGCTATGTTTCCAGGACCTGGTGCCTTTCTATTGTTTAGGGCTTTGCAAATTCGTTTATGGTTATTCTAATAGGTGATGCTACTATTTGAACCTTTTTGATCTTGTTGTTCTTGAGATTCCGGCCTGTCTTCCTTTAGTAGTTTAGAGAAGTGTTTGTCCCACTGTTCCAGAGAGATTGGCTCTATTATGTCCTTTTTCTTCTCTTGTCTTAAGGATCTTATAATTCTCCAGCTCTCTGTGCTTTTCTGTCATCCTGGAAAGGTATTGATTCTGGTATATTTTGCTTCCTATGCTTCGTTTTTCTTCTGGGTAATCCTTCTTCTATTAGATATTTATGCAAATAATTAAACAAGAAAAGTAGTTGCCAGACAAGTTCAAACCTTTTTAAGTATGTATTGCTTCGAACGGAAAAAAGCGACAAAAAAGTAACAAAACAGCCTATTTCACAGGATCTTAAGGGGGTTTTTATGTCTTTCTTGTATAACCTTTGGCATTTATTCTTACTTCACTTGCTTATTCAGGATTTTCATTGGAATTTGGAATTTTTAATTCGACAAAAGCTATTGTTGCTCATTTGTGTTTCTTGGGATTTTTTTGGATCTGTTAGCTTTGGCAGCTTTATCCGTATTTTAGATGGTATTGGATAGTAACTCTCCACTGTTTTTAGTGAAGCTCTACTGGTAATTGGGCTCTCATATAGGGAGCAAGTCTCTAGGTAGTATGTAGGTGCAGTTTGTCCTAGTTCTTGTATGTTCGTCGAAACGTCCTTTTATCTGTTATAAATATTATACAATACTCTGTTCATAGAATATCTTGGCGCACTTGCGATCATTTTCAATACCCTATTTTGAATCGCTTAAAAATTATTCAGCTCCACTCTGTTTATGTTGCACCATGATGATAAGTCAGAACCGGCCTGACCAGGAATTTATAGAGGTTGACTTTAACTTTGTTAGCAAGTTTAATCCGCCTGCGAAGCAGGGGGTAAATAGAACTTAACTGATGCAGAGGAAGCTTAACTCTGTTGATTAAATTTAGCCTCCACTTCAGTCTTTGATCAAAGATAAGTCCCAGTTATGTCACTTTCTGGCACCAATCAACGAATTAAGCAGGAACACGTAGGAGAATAGGCTTAAAAAGCGCTGGAGCAGTACTAATCAGTATCCATCATTTGCTAGAGAACTTGGCCCGGTTCCCTTGTACCATGGTACCAACTTCCGAAACAAATTAGCTTTGATTATTGAGAAATATTAATTTTATTACCTGATAATTATTAAAACGGTTCAATAAATGCATTTATAATCATTGCTATCAAGAATTCTTTAAAATTAAAAGAACATTCACGTTTAACAAGTACCGTTGCGGTTTGCAGGGTATACCACAATGTCAATATCATCAATTAATTGTGGTACCCGAGTAGCCCGAGACGTTATGTTACGTCTATGAACAAATTCTTTATATTCATTTTTCAGGAAATCAAAAACTTTTTTCTACTTATAATGAATCAAGCTTTGTATCAATATTATAATAATGTTTTTAACAACTACACTAAAGATATCCAAGATGTTACACTTTTCCAAATCAATGATTGCCTTACCTTCAACAATTTAGCTGGACAGTCAGAGAAAAAAGTGTATGAACATAGTTTTGACTTTATTAAACATATTTGTTTTGTGTGTATTACGGTCTAAAAAAGGCTTATATTTACCCACCTCCTATCTTTTTAAGGGCTACGGTTGTGGACGGTAGAGTCCGTCTATCTATCTTTTAAACTCATTATAAAAGTTAATCCCTTACTGTCATAATAACCTATCGTGTAAGGTGTAAAATTCGGCCACCTGATCTGAGGACTCCAGGTACGGATCTATTTAAAGACTATTATATATATCTCAGTAATCCCCTTAAAATAATTAGGGTAAAATAAAATAGGTTTATTTTAGTTATTTAAATATGCTGATTTTTGGTTTTAAAATTCAGTTAGATGTTTGTATTGGTTGGAAGTTATTTGTTGCCAATTAAACGTCATATCTAATACAACAAAAAATATCACGCGCCGATAAATCAAACACTAATACAACAAAATTTACTCGTCGGATTACCAATTAAAACTAAAATTAATAAAAATCAATTTGCTATTTAAAGGATGTCCCAAAATGGACGCACATTTTAAATATCGTGGCATTTTCGTTTTTGTCATAGTAGGCTTCTGAAAATTTGATAGCTGTCATGTAGTTTATTGCAATTAATAGCCATGGAACGCTACACAGTAGAATACGTGAAAACGTATTATAAATGTGGGGAATGTTATGCGGAAAAGTGCGAGCCGTTTTGGAAGAAATATTGCATTAAAATATACGACACTGCAAAGATTGAACAAGAAATTTGAGCAAAGTGGTTCAGTTGGAAACATAAAATCAACAGGGCGGTCGCGTACTGCTCGATCTATTGAAAATATTGCAGCAGTGTCGGAAAGTGTTGGTGAGAATCCAGTCACGTCGATTCGCCGTCGGTCACAGCAAGTGAACATTACCAAAAGTAGTATGCAGCGAATTCTTACAATAGATTTGCATTTGCATGCCTATAATATCCAATTGACCCAATAATTGAAGCCAGCAGATCATGGGTTGCGCCGTGAATTTGTTAATGGGATTCTGGAAAACAAGGCAAATGACGGAGATTTTTCGAAGAAAATGCCGTTTAGTGATGAGGTACATTTTCAATTAAATGGATACGTCAATAAGCAGAATTGTGTAATTTGGGGGAAAAAGAATCCTCGTGTTATTTACGAAAAACCAATGCAGCCTCTACGAGGTTCGTCGGAATGATTGGGCCATACTTCTTTGAACACAAGGCTGGAACTGCACTAACAGTGAATGGCGAACGTTATCGTGCAATGTTAGAAGAGTTTCGGTGGGCTAAATTAGACCGAATTAACGTGGAAAACTTATGGTGTCAACAGGACGGAGCGACCTGTCACACTGCGCGTGAAACAATGGACTCGTTACGACTGAAATTTCCTGGTCGTGTTATATCTCGCAATGGTGATCAGAATTGGCCACCACGATCCTGCGATATAACACCGTGCAAATTCTTTCTCTGGGGTTTTATTAAATCTCGTGTTTATGCCAATAAACCAGCAGCAATTCCTGACTTGAAGAACGAAATTCGACATTTGCGGATTTTTATGGCCAGAGGGATAATTAGAGTTATATGACAGTCAAAAGATCGACGATATAATGTAAACTTTACTAAAACTATATGTGTTCGTTCCTTACTGCGACTGTCCAAGCAAGCCTACTGAGAGTCGTAGCCCTAAAGGTCCATATTATCAATGTCGTGTTAGTAATACAGCGACATAACATCCGTGACAACAATAATTGTTCCAACAATGGTATCCTTAGTAGTTATAAAAAAAAAAGTCCGTTTCGTTGCAGTTGATAGCTCATATCGAGGGTTGAAGCCATAAAACCACCGTAAACCATAGGCGTTGGTAATTAGTATATTATTATTATAATAGTAATTACCTACTATGCCTTATTTAATAAGAAAATTGGCCTCTGTCCATTGTTAAATATACATTAGGAATATTAGGGTTAAAGTAGGTACAACAGGAGTAATTAGTAATTAAATTTAGCTATTTTTACCTGCTTTAGGATATTATTACGCCATTTGATGTGCGTTTGTCAAACTATGTTTTTAGTGTATTTAGATACTGAATTATCCCAAAGTTGAATTATTTCCTATACTTGTGACAATGACTTCAAGTTTTTCGCCAACGTGTCTTCGTCAAATTAGCAAGAGCGCATATTCTCTCCGAGAAAAGACATTAATATTAAACGTGCACGATGCTCTAGTGCACCAGAAACCTGCAAGTGATGTTCGTAGCATCATTGCAGAGTGTGCCAATATGGTAGGAGTTGGAGAGGCTACTATATATAGGTTCTTGCGTGAAAGAAAATCTAAGAACCTCAGTGAGCCAAAACCACTCCCAGGAAAGGAACCGTTAGAAATTGACGATTTCATTAAAAATGGTATTAGAAGAAAAGTACATAGTTTTTATTTTGCCAAGGAAATACCAACTATAGACAAAACTTTACAAGCCATTAACTATGACGATGACTTACCACAGCTATCACGAACGAAACTATGGAAAATACTTCATGATATGAACTTTCGTTGGGAGAAGCAAAACAGAAAATATTTTCCTATTGATAGAGCAGATATTATTTGCTGGAGACGTCAATACTTAAGGTCCATCCGAAAATACCGCAGCGAAGGCAAAAACATTTTCTATTTGGATGAAACTTGGCTGAACGAAGGGCACACCGTATCCAAAGTCTGGCAAGATGAAAATGTCCTAAGTTGTCGACAAGCTGTCATGGAAGGCTGGTCAACAGGACTTAGACCACCATCTGGAAAGGGACGCAGACTTATTATAACTCATATAGGAAGTTCAAATGGCTTTTTGGATCAAGGATTATTAGAATTTCAGTCGAATTCTACAAAAGACTACCATGAAGAAATGACTGCTGATGTTTTCGAGGAATATTTTAAGCAAATGATAGAATACATTCCCGCTAATTCTGTAATAGTGATGGATAATTCCAGCTATAAGAGAATCTTCCCACAACTTCATGGAAAAAGGCGGAAATCGTAAACTGGTTACAACGGAAGGAATTGAGTTACGATAATACCATGGTAAAAAAAGAACTTTTGGGTATTGTTAGGCTACATAAATCGCAGTATAAAAAGTATGTTATTGACGAGATGGCAAGAGATCGAGGTATTATAGTGCTCCGTTTACCACCTTATCATTGTGAGCTAAATCCTATAGAATTAATATGGGCTCAAGTAAAAGGATATGTTGCTAGAAATAACAAAACTTTTAAAATGCAAGAAGTGCGACAACTCTTGCTTAATTCTTTAGCAAATGTGTCATCAGAAAATTGGCAAAACGCCATAAAACATGTTATAGTAGAGGAACAAAAAATGTGGGAACTTGACAACGTAATTGACACAACTATGGAAATTGAGCCTTTAGTAATAAGCGTAGGACATGATGACTCTTCAGATTTTTCTGAGGACGATTTTATCGAGTTATAATTATTAAAATTGTCAATATTTTTTGATCTGTAAATAAATTAGTTTTCTTGTAAAACATTGTATTTATTCTAGAATAAATCAATCAATGGTTATAATTTACCAAAATTCATAAAATCATGAAATCTATTATATTTAAATAAAATAATAAGCGGTTAGATTATATTAAAACCCAACTCACCGACCATGGTGGGCCGTTACTTTATCTGTTACCGGGTGGAATAGGTCAAAATTTCTTCATCCTTATGCTAGATGTACGTAAAAAGACCATTTTATAGGTAAAATATTTTAAGCCACCCGAGCCTTGTTTTGAATCTTTAATGAGGGTATCGAGCTATCAACGGCAACGAAACGGACTTATCTTACTAGGATATTAAAAAAAAAAATACTTACCCCTATATTTTTGAGAATAATTCCTAGTTACAATAATAATTTGAATTAGTTATTGTAAAACAACGATCTCCTTTTAAATGGCATTTACTGTACTGCGAGAAAACAAAAAACAATCATTAGCTCGTGTACTAAACCATATAACAAGTGCCATTAATAAATCGCTGCGGCTTCAGCAAATTACAAAACAAACGAACCGAGCTTTCACTTCAAGGACGTTCGTTCACCCCTGAAGGACAAACGGTTGCCGATCGACCGTAAGGAAGTTTATCTGAAAATAAGTAGGCTGTATTTCGGTTGTATAACAAGTGAAATTGCCTGCTAGAGAAAGTTCAGTAGGCTAGGGTTAAGTTTTTTTTTCAAATTCATTACCAAGGCTTCTTTCAGTAAAATGACGAGAAGAGAAAGTAGGCTTGTGTATTTTTCGTTTTTATGTTGGTGCGAGCGATGGAGAGCGAAAGAAAGTGACAAAGTAATGAGTGGTTATTCAATTAAATTTACTATTGTTGTCTTGTCAGTGTCAAGGTTACTACGCACATCGTGTGAACCGAATAAATGAATGAGAATGAGAAAGGCTTTTCTTTGCACCATGCAGAATTTAGTATTCACAGTAAGTGTTATACAATGGGTTACAATGAATATATTATTTGGGGAGGTGTGTTGTGAATAAGTAAATAAATATGCGGATATTTGACAATGATGATATTGGTTAGTCATTAGTTTTTCTACCTACGGGCCAACACATTTGTTGGGTCGAAACTTTGACAGGTGTCATTTTATTGAGCTGAAAACTGTTTTTTCTAAATATTCTGGTCATTCCTCTTAAAAAAAGATCCTCTGCATTCGCTTCGATAAAATTAGTCGTTTTCGAGGAAAATAAATTTTTTGTATAACAGGTTAGTGAAATAATAAATTAGAATACTACAATAAAATATCAGTCGGTTTTATTTTAACTTGTGTTATTGACAACACTTCTCTAAGTTGTCTGATTGATTGAGTACATCAGACTTAAGTAAAGGAAGATTATTCCTATAGTGAACATTTATGGATAAGCACTCGGCAATTATGTGTAGGCGAGAAGAAAAGTCTAAGAAAACTGTCGGTCCTAGTTCATGTGACAAATTGGTTGTTCATGAGTCATGAGACCCTTCGAGAACAACTGCTACATCCTTATCACGTCAAAAAGGTCTCCCGCTGATTATCCTGCAAGAGTCAACTACGCAAATTCAGGCAAAATCATAATATTACTAGTATTGTTTTGTTCACGGACAAAGCCGGTTTCGTCAAAGACGGAGTAATAAATTGCCATAGTTTACATATCTTGCATAAAGAGAATCCCCATGCAACAGTACAGACAGACAAAGCACCGACAAAGGTTCATGTTTAACATGTGAACGGGGTTTATTGGGAATCATCTCATTAGACTGTTCTTTATTGAAGGCAGATTAAATGGTGCCATGTATTTGCAATTTTTACAACAAAACTTAAACGGTTAGAAATTAGATGTGGTATATGCACGACGGTGCACCGCCCCATTTTAGTAACTCAGTTCGTAAGAACTTAAATACTTTTGGTAATCGATGGATATATATACACAGTGTGTAAAAAGTCCCGGACCGGTCAATTATTTGGAAAATGGCGCAAAATATAAAAAAATTTCGGTATATAAAAGTTGTAGGCCTTATAAAAATCTATAAAACTAGGATACCTGTAATTATACAGGGTGCCTCAAACAGTCATGGTGAACAAAACTTTGGTTTATTTAAATAGAATGACCCTTTTTTAATCACGTTTTCTGATTCCTCTAAACAGTCTAAACATTCTAAACAACAATTATGAAACATGTCATATGGCTAAACCCATTAGTTTAGAAAATAATTTGAGTTAAAGAACATAAATACAACAGGTAAGATATTACCTATACTTTACATTTTTACAAGCTGGTAACAGAGTGTTTTGCGTCACTGTCATAATAATTTCTGAAAATGTCTCTTAACAAAAGGGAACATATAACTTAACTAATGATCAGAGGTTTTGGAGACCGACAAAGATAATGTACCGAAACAAAGCAATTTTTCAATATAACTCTCTTCCAAACCGACAGCCTATATCAAAATCTACAATTGTGAGAACAGTTCAAAGATTCGTGGAAACCGGGTGTTGCAGAGATAAAGTTCGTTCCGGAAGACCAAAATCGGCAACTAGTGATGAAAAAAAATTAGGGACATTACTTCATTTTGTTCAGGATCCACATTTGTCGTTGAGAAAAGCTGCTACCCAAGTTGATGTATGTTTTAAATCAGTTAAAATTATTTAAAAAAACAGTATTTTTTACCCCTATAAAATAACTTTAGTCCAGGAATTATCAAAAGACGATTTCGAACCTAGAATGGAATTTTGCGAAGTAATGATGCAAAAACAGGAAGAAAATAACAATTTTTTTAATCAATAATTTTTTCGGATAATGCAACACTTATGGTAAACGGGAATGCCGATCGACATAATTGTCGTTACTGGGCTGATCAGAATCCACATTGGATGAGAGAAACATACACTCAACATCCCCAGAAGGTAAATGTGTGGGCCGGTATTATTGGCAATAGATTAGTGGGACCTTTCTTTATAGAGGGGAATTTGAATGCAGTATATTATCTCCACATGCTGCAAAATCAAATTGTGCCAGCAATAACCAATACAGTAGGCCTACTATTACGACATACGTGGTTTCAGCAGGACGGAGTTCCTCCTTATTTTGGGCGAGCTGTAAGAGATTACTTAAATAATACTTTTCCTAACCGCTGGATAGGGCGAAGGGGCCCCATACAATGGACTGCTAGGTCGTCAGACTTAACGCCCCTTGATTATTCTCTCTGGGGACAACTAAAAAATAAAGTGTATGTGACAAAACCTGCAGATCTGAACAAATTGAAATTATTGAAGAATATGAATCTATTAACCAAGAAATGTTACAAAACGTCATCGACAAATTTTATTATAACCTAGCGCATTGTCAAACTGTGGGAGGGCGACATTTTCAACATTTAATGAAATAACGACTTACTTAAATTTATTTTTGTTCTTGTAAATTTGTTATTAATTTTACTGCTTGTATTTAATTTAATAGTTATTAAATTTTTGACAAAACTTGCGTGAGTACATTTAGTACAATTTTTATCTTTTTTTTACAGTTTTAACGCGAAACATTCTGGTATCAGCTTGTAAAAATGCAAAATGTAGATAATATCTTACCTGTTGTATTTAAGTCATTTAACTCAATTATTACTAATGGGTTTAGCCATATGACATGTTTTATAATTGTTGTTTAGAATGTTTAGAGAAATCAGAAAACGTGATTAAAAAGGGGTCATTCTAGTTAAATAAACCAAAGATTTGTTTACCATGACTGTTTGAGGCACCCCGTATAATTACAGGTGTCCTAGTTTTATAGTTTTTTTTAAGGCCTACAACTTTTATACCGGAAATTTTTTTATATTGTGCGCCATTTTCTAAATAATTGACCGGTCCGGGACTGTTTACACACTGTGTATATAATCGATTTCTTTTTATGGGATAATTTAAAAAGGCTTGTATATTCGACGCCAGTTCACACCAGGAAAGAATAACACACCATTTCAACGATATTCGAGACAATCCTGGAACGTTGTTTCAAGTACAACGAGAAAACATTCGTCGGCTAAGGAAATGTATTTCGAAAATCTGCTGAAGTAAACAAGAAGAAGCAAGTCTTTCACATTTTTAACATTCTTACGTTTAAGTGAATTCCGAAATGTCAACCTTTTCAATGGTTCCTTCGCGGGACACACTTTGATTTGGAGATGTATCCGAACAAATTCTCCTTGCATCTACACAATTTGCGAGTTAGATGTATGTGAGCATTAATGAGATGTATTTTTGACAAATTTTATTATTTTAATGCGAATTATTAGTTATGTTGTTATTCGATTAGTTACTGTGTTTAAATAGCTTATGTTAATAAACTTGATTATTAAATAAATTTCGCAAGTCAATGCAACCGGACACCCTGTATAGTCTGTTACTTAATTCTTCCTGTTCGTTATTTTTTGCGCTGTTCTAGGTATTTCATTATTCTTTTTGTTTCAGCATCTAGCTAGTGGTTGGTTGTGGGACTACAGTTTAAAATGCCAACCTGTGGACTATTCAAACAGTGAAAAAGCTATGCGGGTAGGTTCAAGAGCTGAGTAAGTTTGTAATTTGTAAGTTTATACCAAAATATCCCATTAAATAGATGCCCTCGTCTCTAACACAATAGTGCCTTCAGCTAATGCCTGAGCAATCACTTTATCTTTAGATTTGTCTAGACTCTTTTTCAAATATTGGGAATAAAATCAAAATTTTATTATCCTTAGATGGCCAAGCTTTGCTGGATCTACTACTTATCAAAGCTGACAGAATTCGCAGATACCGTCTTTTTCGTCATGAGGAAAAAGGACAGTCAAGTAACTTTCCTGCACGTCTACCACCACAGTTTAACTCCCTTAGAAACTTGGGTGCTGGTTAGATTCATTGCTGGTAAGTACAATAGGCTCTTGTTACCCATATTTTTTTTCGTAACTTTTTTTATGGTATTCAATAGAATTCAATAATCTAGGTAAGCTGTTAAAATTTCAGCTCCCTAAGTATATCCAATCCTTAGATATTTAATGTTAAAGATGGGGTTTCAGTAAAACGCGCTTCGTCGACTCGTGTCGTAGTAGACGTAGTTGTCAGTAATCTATTATAATCCATCTGAAGGTGTTTGTTTCCAATGCATATGAATATTATTATTATTTAGAGACTTTGTACTCTATAAGTTTTAAAAGTCCAGCAACCGAAAAATCATGTTGATTAAATTACATTGATTCAGATGGAAATATAAAGGAAAAATGCTTATATCGAATTCAAATACAAACGGATCTCAGTAAAAGAATGCATGACCATTGCTGTTTCTCCTATTCGTAAATAATCTACCAAAGAAAATTAAGGAAAGTAAAATTTTGTTGTTTGCTGATGATTTAAAACTGTACTCTGTTGTAAAAAATGTGGCTGAATGTCAAAGCCTTCAAAAAGATATAAATGAGATTCTGCAATAAATAATAAATTTAATATTGCCAAATGTTATATCGTTAGTTACAGTAGAAAAAAGAATTCTTTAAATTATGATTATAGCATGGATGATGTAGTTCTAGCACGTGTGGAAGAAATCCAGGATCTAGGGGTATTATTTGAGTCTCGACTCATATTTTAAATATAACGAAAAAAGCATCTATAATTTAGGGATTTATTGTAAGGAATTGTAGACAGTTTAGAAATTTAGATTGTATCAGACTTCTGTTTATATCATACGTACGTTGTATTCTAAAGTATGCTAGTATAATATGGAGCCCATGTTATGAAATTCACAAATATACGATTGAGAGGGTACAAAATAAATTTCTAAGATATCTGTATTATAAAGAAACCGGTGCCTATGATTTAAGTGTAGCCAAGGCACAACTAATGTCCAGGTATAAGTTACTTAGTTTGGAAAAACGTAGGAATATTGCTTCTGTTATCTATTTGCACAAGTTATTGCATAATAATATTGATGATGTAAACCTCCTCCAACAAATAAACTTTAATGTTCCCTCATATAGAGCAAGAAATTTATTAACATTTTATTTAAAGAATTCTCGTACAAATCATTGTAGTAATGCACCTATTAATGTAATGTGTAGGTTAGCTAATATCAATCAATTAAGATTTGACATTTTTTACATTACTCAGAAATTGAGTCTGTAATTGAGTCCCTTGTAACTTCTGTGTGTGTGTATGTGTGTGCGATCCTACTCTATAATTAGATCTAAAATGTATCTGTAGAGTTCGTAAGGTAAATAAATAAATAAATAAATAAATGAACTTTTTGTCATGTCGCATTCGGATTTTGAAAAATCAGAAAAAATTACAATCAAATATGGCAATTTTGATGAAGAACTTGTTAAATCTGTAATAAAACAACTACAATGACAAAAAATGAATTTTGGGTGAAAGTTTTTTTTTAAATAAAAGAATCTAAGTTATTATCATTGTTTATTTCACTACATAATAATAATATTCTTTATTAAATACGTCAGAAACTATTTGCACTATTAAATCTTAATGTTTAACCAAACTTCAATGAAACGTAACATATGATTAAAGAATATAATAGAATTCCCTTATTCTAGAAATCCGTTCAACATGTATTCTTAAGCTTGCCTTAAGTTCTTCTTTTTTTTTTGGCTGTATGAGACAAATGGTGGTCTAACAAGTTGACTATTATTGACTGCAAGTTGGTCTTCGAGATGCTTAAAGCCTCTATGGGCAATTACTTGGGTCCTTGGATTATTTTTATTTAAAAATATCGATTCCTCGGCTATCATTTTGTCAGTGCTTCTACCACCAAAACCAGAAGAAATGTAAGAAATAAAACCATTATCATGTGTACTTGCTAATACGTATTTCATGGTGTTTCAACCTTTATATTCTGATCATGAATGGAA
Organism: Polydrusus tereticollis; assembly: GCA_963920685.1. Taxonomy (NCBI): domain Eukaryota; kingdom Metazoa; phylum Arthropoda; class Insecta; order Coleoptera; family Curculionidae; genus Polydrusus; species Polydrusus tereticollis. The sequence goes on from OY987328.1 coordinate 145,731,734, forward strand.
GGGTAGTATCGGTTTACTTGGTTTTTGTATTGAGATTTCAAAACAGGGAATAGGCAATAGGAAGTTTTTTTTTGAACCACAGATAACGATTTAAAGTGAACAAATGGATAAAGGTAACCTGCTAGTAAAACTACTGTTTTTTGAATAATATTACATACTTTGGCAAATTCTAAACTAAAATCGTCAGCAAATATTTTGTAGGGTAAATTTAGTTTGATCTTTTTTAAGGTTAAAATAATATCCAATTTACGTTTTTGGGCTAGCTTTTTTATTTTTTATGCATCAGGTAAAAATAAAAATTCCCTAACTCACAATTTGGAACGGAACGGACCAGGCCCGTATCCAGAAATTCGTTTCGGGGGGTGCTCAAGGACGAAAATCATTCAAAAATGTGGACTTATTTTAATTAATTCAGAGCAAAGCGAATCACATATTAAAACTTAAATCATTATTTTCAAATTTCGGGATTTCGGGGGGGGGGGGCGGGCCCCCCGGCCCCCCCTCCCCTGGATACGTGCTTGGAACGGACCAATTCGATTTAAGTGCGGCTAAAAGAGAGGGAATGCCAAGTCCCAAACCCAAATATAGCAGCTTTCTGGGAACTACCGAATAAATGAAAAAATTGATTTCACTTAGCAAAATATTTTACAACATCTCACAACTGTTATATCTTGCTCTACTTTTGTTATTAAATAATAGTTTTTTAAAATTGTTTTAAATGTAATTACTATTACCGAGAAGTCGGCATTCTCAAGGTCGTATTTATTAAGACATTTTAGCTGGGTAATAAACACCTTCACTATTTCGTCCATTCATTTAAAACCATTTAGAGGCGGCAAGAGAAATTATTGTTTTAACATTACAACTATTATAAAAGATTTTTTTGCGGCGAACCCATTTATTTAGATATTTAGTTTCTTAATGATTATGAAGTAACTTCTTGCTATTAGTGCAAAATTTTATCGCATTCGGAGTCGTAGAACAAAGTAACTTGACTAATGAGTTACTTTTTGGTTATAGTAGGTACATTTCAACGGGGCCATCTAAAGAATAAAGGTGCAAGATATCACCTAAAATTGCGTTTATTTAAAATAAATTATATTAATTATTTTTCTAGACACAGTCTCGGGCTATTCTTAACGTACATAATGATTCCAAAGTAGAAGTACTACTAAAGTATATTTTTTTAAATTTATTATTACTATATCATGAGGCTTAATGATGGTATACTGAATACCAAATTTAAAGCAAATATGAAAAAATATGTACAAGGTATACTCCAAAAACGAATTATAGTCTACCTTTAAATGATAATAAGTAATAAATCAATCAAAACCGTCTTCTCCATGAGCATGTATTGATTTAAATAGTCCTAAATTTATAAATTTGTGCAGAATTAGTAGAAGTATCGACATTAAATTCAAGTTTTGTCTTCGAATATTTATTTTAATATTAAATTTTTTAAGTTTAAAATTATGTACAGCCGTACCACTTACCTGGCACCACTTTATTTTTATACATTTAATGAAGAAACACTCCTGCATACTTACAAAACACCAAAACCAACACAAACTTTAACGAAGTTCAACGAGAACTTACGGTTATATGGAATTTAAAGAAAAATCTAGGGCGTATGAACGAATATAGGCATATCTAGTAGGAGGGCGTAAACACAAAAGCCTTGCTCTTAATTACAAAATCGTAAACCTTAGAAATATTAGTTTGTATTGATGTTTAAGAAACTATACGCCCTTGCGCGATATATATAGCGAATTGATCAAATAAGCCCATACGCTTAAAACTTCCAAAACCGACTATAATGGCGCTTACTTCCTTCTCAGAAAGCAATTTTATCAAAACTAATTAGAGTCTAGGTACTTATTCCGTTTCTGCTTTAATCATTGTATTCCTTTTTTTGTACCTAATCCTGGTTACCTGTTTGCTAATTATGTGGTTATTATGCCTTTATTGGTGTCTCTATTGGAATAATACACCTATTTATACCTACCTTCGGTGCTTGCTTCTCTGTAGTAATAAATTAAGGGATAGGGAAATTATCGAAAATCATTCCGAAGATTTTTTGCCGTGGAAATCGCTCGAGGGCTTGCCCGAGAGCGATTTCCTAATGGCAAAAAATCTGAGAATGATTTTCTGATTATTTCCCAATCCCGAAATGTATTTTGAAGATTATTTACCAAATAAAAAACTAACGATTTCTGACGGGTGAGATTTTCACTTTTGACAAGGGTGATTTTCACCGGAGAGCGGGAGATTATCGCTGGATTTCTGACGGGTGAGATTTTCACTTTTGACAAGGGTGATTTTCACCGGAGAGCGGGAGATTATCGCTGAATAATCAGGTGAAAATCAACCCGCTTTTATAATGGATGAGGTAAATAATCTGTAGTAATATATTAAGGGATAGGGAAATTATCGAAAATCATTCCGAAGATTTTTTGCCGTGGAAATTGCTCGAGGGCTTGCCCGAGAGCGATTTCCTAATGGCAAAAAATCTGAGAATGATTTTCTGATTATTTCCCAATCCCGAAATGTATTTTGAAGATTATTTACCAAATAAAAAACTAACGATTTCTGACGGGTGAGATTTTCACTTTTGACAAGGGTGATTTTCACCGGAGAGCGGGAGATTATCGCTGGATTTCTGACGGGTGAGATTTTCACTTTTGACAAGGGTGATTTTCACCGGAGAGCGGGAGATTATCGCTGAATAATCAGGTGAAAATCAACCCGCTTTTGTAATGGATGAGGTAAATAATCAGTGAAACTAGTCAAAGTGTGAAGTGTCAGTGTTTATTAATTAGATATGGAGAATTTTTAACAGTTGCCTTAACGCCCTAGAGTCGGCCCATGCACAGCAAATGAAAAAAAAAAAATTCTTAACTGTTATGATTCTATTAAAGGGAAGAATGCGGATTTGAGTGTTGACAATGCAGTGCAATTTACAGTAGATTTGCTTAACGTTGGAAAAACAACAAATATATAAACTTTTAAAAGAAGAAAAAGTGTTGGCGTAAAACCTCCAAAAACTTCTCGAGGACGACCACAACTTGAGCTGGATGACGTTTTAATGTAGAGAATAAGGTAAAAATTTCATAGTTTCTTTTTAAAAAAAGGAATTCCCACGCTGGACAAAATTTTGTCCTCAATCCGAGAAGACGAGGACTACTCATTTATGTATAGAAATACGCCTTGGAAATTATTAAGAACAATGAGTTTTCGGTGGAAAAAACATAATAGGCAACATATTTTAATAGACAGAAGGGATATCGTCTACTGAAGAAGAAATTACTTAAAAATCATCCGAAAAGCCAGAGAAGAAAACAAAAAAATATTTTACCTGGACGAAACATGGCTAAATGAAGACCACACTATTTTTAAATTTTGGCGGGACGAAAATATTAAAAGTTCAAGGCAAGCTTTTTTGGAAGGATTACCTACAGGATTTAGACCGCCATCTGGAAAAGGATATCGACTCATCATATAATATCAAATAAATATCTGTGCTCAGACTCCCGTACCACTGCGAATTAAACCCGATCGAACTAATAAGGGCTCAAATAAAGACAGATGTTGCCAGAAAAAACACGACTTATAAAATGATGGATTTGAAAAGATTCTTTTAAGAAGCTATGGGTAAAATCAGTGCGGAAAAGTAGAGAAAGTGTATCGATCATGTCATACAAGAAGAAGCCAAAATGTGGCAGGTAGATATAATAATCGAAGAAATTATTGAACCGCTTATTATAAAAGATAGTTAAATAATAATAAATAAAATAAAAGTTCATCTTCTCAATCGGACTATGATTAAGCCATAACGACAAAGTATTACTTGATTTTTGAAAATGCTTTGGTTTGTAAGATTCTATATTATATCTTGTTTTTGTAATTATATTATGTAAAATAGTACCACTCATTGTTATTTATTAGTTAATACGATTTTTTAAATGTTTTCATACAGGGTGACAATTTGAAAACGAACAGCATTTAATATTGCCTCTACCAATGATAGTATAAACATTTGGCGAAACACGTCAATTGATATATCAACGGGGAAATTTTTAAGGCATTTATTGTCGTGTTACTTTCAACCCCCTGACCCCCAGGGCACCTACCCCTACAATTTTAAATAGCAACCCCTATTTCTTTTGCCACTTTTGTGTTCCTTATAAAATTCTAAATAAACTGTATTATTTTTTTTTCAAAATTGTGATTATTAATCTCACAAATGAATGAAATGTATTTAAATAAACATTTAAATATTGCAACTCCTGGAAAAATTATGATAATGATAATTAAATACTGGAATGCTCACCTTTCCTACTTTATGAATTGTTCAAAATGGGTTCCATTCTTTTCCAAGCACAAGTACAGCCGGTATTTAAACTGGTTCCGGACGTTTTCAAGAGTTTCAGGTAAAATAACTCTACACTCCTGTACAATTTTATTCTTTGTTGTAATTGTTCAATGGAATCTGGTTGAGTTTCAAATACAACGGATTTCAAGTGACCCCATAAGAAAAAATCCAGCGGTGTCAGATCTGGTGACCTAGGTGGCCATTCTATGGGGTCCCCTCCTACCAATCCACTGCTCTGGGTAATGAATATCCAACCACTCTCTTACTGGGCGTACATAATGCGGAGGTGCTCCGTCCTGTTGGAAGTGGAGGAAATGTTCATCTAGAGCAACATTTCCATTGGCGTCCCTTTGATTTTCCACCTCACCAATTATAAGAGGTTCTATAGCTGTGTCTAACATTTCTGCATAAATTTCACCATTTAGATTTCCATTGATAAAGAGGGGACCGATGATACTATTGCCTAATATACCCGCCCAAACATTTATTTTTTGAGGGTATTGCGTATGCCCCTCTCTAATAATGTGAGGATTGAGGTCGCTCCAATAACGACAGTTTTGTTTGTTGACCTTGCCATTTAAGTAAAAAGTGCATTCGTCACTGAAACAGATATTCTTTATTAACCTGGGCTGAGTAATAATCTTATCCGTTATAATTTCGCAAAACTTAATACGTCTGTCCGTGTCATCGTCCCCTAATTCTTGAGTAATTAGGAGTTTGTATGGATGAAATCTGTGAAGCTTCCATACTTTCCTGACTGACTCACGCGACAGTCCAGTTTGATCTGCAACTTTAGGAAGGGACGTAGTGGGAGCCATAGCAACTTCACCAAGAACCTTAATCTGAGCGGCCTTCATTGAGCAGTCTTGGCTCATTCTTTTTCTTATTGCAAACAGATCCTGTTTCTTCAAATTTAGCTGCTAACTCACGGATGTACTTGTGTCCAACATTTCTTTCACGATGTCTTTCGTTGAATACGGCCGCCGTTCTTGCAAAGCAACGATTTTCAGCTCCGTAAATGAAAATCATTTCTACGCGTTCAGCAATAGTGTAAACCATTTTAAGAAACGACACTAATAATTAAAAACTATTGAAACGTTTATGAAATTAACTTTCACAGCTTATTTCACTGATTCTAGAAGAACATGAAATAAATAATGAACACCAGGAGTCGGAAAATAAAGTACCTACTAGTACTTATCATTTGTTCGAAATATCAGGAATAAGCAAATCGAGAATCTTGTTTTGTCGAAAACGGCAAAAAAATTAAATTATTTTATGTTTTCTAGTGGCGATATCGAAGACGAAATGTAAATAAATAAAAGAATTTTGGAATGTAACTATTGGTAGGTACAAACAGTTTTAAACGAAGTGCTATGAGGCGGTGAATGCAATCCGTTTTAAAATTCGATAATTAATACATTTCATTAATTTGTGAGATTAATAATCACAATTTTGAAAAAGAAATAATACAGTTTATGTAGAATTTTATAACGAACACAAAAATGGCAAAAGAAATAGGGGTTGCCATTTAAAGTTTTAGGGGTAGATGCCCTGGGGGTCAGGGGGTTGAAAGTAACACGACAAAAATGCCTTAAAAAATTTCCCCCTTGATATATCAATTGACGTGTTTCGGCAAATTTTTATACTATCATTGGTAGAGGCAATATTAAATGCTGCTCATTTTCAAATTGTCACCCTGTATGTTATAAATGCCTACGAATATATTATAATACAATTTCAGGAGAATAGGCAAGTTTAAGATTTTTAATTTAAAAACTTCCCCAATACACGCTCCTGGCTAAGGGATTTTCCCAATAACAATGGTAAATCCTCAAATATAACAATAGCTTACGATAAATTCAGGGTTGGCCTACCTACAGAATGCTCGTTATTTGGATCCGTTGATGTAAACACAATAGATTTTAAGGGATGGTGTTTAAATTGTTCTTGATACCCCGCTATACGTTTTGCATATTTAATAAGCATTTATTACTTCTGGCCAATTAAAGGAAGACTATAGATGATGGTTTACAATCGCCGGTAAGTGATACAAGTGATGAAAATGTATGTGCTGGTGATGAAGAATCAACAAAAAAGCGCAAGAGATTTGGTCTCCTTAAAGATGTTTCCAAAAAGCTAAGGGCTTCAACACTCGCAACTGGACCTGACTGCCACTGTAATAGGCATAAGCGTTTTACGCATATTTCTGTTGCTGAACGAAGTGATTCTTTAAGACAATTTAATGATATTGGACGTGAAAACAGTACTAATTCACAGGACAGTTATTTACCGGGCCTTATCCCGTTAAAACCTGGGTTGCACCGAAGAATAAGGAAAAATGAGGAAGATGCTAGGTTAAATGAAAGTTCTTATAGCTACGAGGTTAGAGTTATCAGGGATGGTAGTGCAGTAGAGGTACCGGTATGCTTAAACGGTTTTAGACTATAAAAAGCTAAATTTTAACACCCTGTATTTTCAAACTTTTTCTCTTAAAATCGCTGATATAGTCACAATCTTTATTATCAGTACAACATTTGGGAACACCCTGTATAAAGTCCAAACAGCATGGTGTTCAGTATGCATATGCGTCTAACAATTTAGGTTTCTTGATACTTTCTAACTGGTTTTGCAACACGCCGCGCTTATATTTGTGTTTTTTTTCTGTTGCAAATGGCAAAACACTCGGCCTATCCTTTCTCACATTTCGCTATTTATATTAGAGGGATCACGTTAGTATAACGTTACGGTAAAACAGCGATATATTGTAAATTTGGTTGCTTGTCACTAATTAAAAATATCGCATTTGATTGCCGGGAAAGATTCGAGGTGGAAGTGATCCTGTTCGACATCAGTAAAGGATTCGACAGGGCCTGGCACGACGGCTTGATCCTAAAACTGATAAAATCGAGTCTAGCTGTATATCTCGTCAAAACAATAATATCAATCTTTGGAAACAGAACATTCGCTGTGTCGTCGGAAAACGAACAATGGCAGGGGCCCTGCAAGGCTCCCCAATCGCCCCAATCACAGCAATAACCGCATCCGCCAGAAAGCCGCCACCTGTAACCGAAAAATTGTAACATCACATCAATCTTTTAAAGCCGCATTCCAGTTGGCAGGTTTTTCTTTCTGAAGAAATTTTTTATTGCAGCAATTTTTAATTGCGGCAATGAAAATTGCCAATCACTTTACAGCGTGCAATTATGGACCATTTTTCTTTTTGATTTTGTACACGCTGCCAACTAAACAAAATAAAATGGCAGATAACCTAACTTTTTCGCGTTGTTTTGAGTATGCACGATTCGTTATTTATAGGAATTAAAATAGTTAAACTTCATGTAAGTGGTGAGAATAACAACAAAAACAAACCACAATATAAAAATAATGTATATTTAGGTTTGAAAGGTAGAGCCAAAAATACTTATATTTTTTCAGGTTAGTGGCACTGAAATAATTCCCCAGACTTGCGTTTGCAACGGCAATAAAAATAGGTCCTTGCAACAAATATCTTGCAATTTTTTATTGCAGCAATAAAAAATCCCCAACTGTAATGCGGCCTATAGACAAATAGCGGGGCAATTGGAGAATTCGGCTAAACGACGCCAAAACTTAGGCCATCTTTCTGTCAAAGGCTAGTGACAATATTAAATATCTAGGATTACATTCTGACAGAAAGATGAACGCCCATAAACTCAAATACCCGAATGCACAAGCAGCTGCACTGTACCCCCTCCTTAATAGAAACATCAAAGTCGCACATCCATCATTATGCCACTCATAGTTCTCTACATGACCATGATACTCGTCACAACTCAAATCTTGTGCCAAACTATTGGCAACTTAAAAGGTGTCAAGATGGCCCTGGGTTCTTTGGGATTCACTTCTACAATAAACTCTCATACCATCAGAGAAATCTACCTATTGGAGATTTAAAAGAAAGGCTCAAGGCATTTCTTATCAGCAAAGCATTCTACTCTGTGGAAGAATTTTTAAGCATGCCTATGATGGAAATTTAAAATTCTCTTATCCTTTTATTCTCTTGTTATATTTTGCATTTTACTCCGTTTTGTTTTATCAGTCTTTTGTATGTATTTGTTATTTTATCTGCATTTTATTTGTATTATGTTTGGATATTTTAATTTCTTGAACAATTTATTTTTATTAGCTTGTTTTATTCTGTATACTCCTCAAGTGATATTACCTGTAATTTATATACAGGGTTGTTGGTATGTATGGAAACGGTCGATTATTTCTTAAAGCACAACAGCTAGCAAAAAATATTCCGGATAGAAGTTTTGAGGTTTCTTATATTCTATTAGAATTTAAAAAAATTAAGTATACAGGATGAGTCAGAAAGCCGTGGAGAAATGAAATTACTTTTTTTTTAATGGAACACCCTATATCTCAGAATATTTTTGGATTTTACATAAAATTACAATTATTTTTTATTAAGTGCACTATAAGTCTAAACCTTACAGTTTCTGAGATATCGACTTTCGAAAAATGACAGCAGTTGCAGAAATGCAAGAATTTTGACAGCTTCTAGCTTTCTAACAGTACGTCTTAGAGTAAAACGGCTTACATGTTCCTATCTTAGTTTTTAACTCTCTTTCTAAAAGTGTAAACTTCCGGTTAAACCGGATGTAGCTAAAAAGCCGGAAATATAGTACTTCCGGTAGAACCGGAAGAGAGTTAAAAACTAAGATAGGAACATGGTGTTCCATTAAAAAAAAAGTAACTTTATTTCTCTACGGCTTTCTGACTCATCCTGTATACTTAATTTTTTTTAAATTTAATAGACTATAAATAACCCTAAAACTTTTGTCTTTAATATTTTTTGCTAGCTGTTGTACTTTAAGAAATAATCGACCGTTTCCATACATTCCAACGACCCTGTATAGTTCCGAGTATAGTTCAATATGGATAGGGATATGGAAAGATGCTTTACATTTTTTTAATTATTGACATATGTAAATACTATACCTATTTGTATGTTAACATGAATAAATAAGTTTGAAGTTTGAAGTTTGTAAGTTAATCTAAAAACTAAACTTAACCTCTACAAAACTATGATCAAGTGATTTTATATGGCGCACACACTTGGTGTTCAATGTCTATGACAAATCACAAAAAATATCAAATTTTCCAAAACAATATTCTCAGATTGCGCCCTATTGCACCCCAACAAGACTTTTGCACACAGACCTAAAAACAGACACTATACAAACCCACCTACACAAACTCCTTACAATCTACTATAAAACCACAGACCTTTCAAGCAACGTCCTAATATCACAATCCCATACACGCTCCCCCTTCCCTCGCACATACAAATCCCACGCGACTAGCTTATACCGTAAATATTCTTTTTCTAATTAAGCAAAGACGAAATCATCAACAGGATCTAAAACTAATTTCATTTAATGGAAGCGAAAGCTACACTACGAACAAATGAGAGTAAAAGGCCCTGCTTATACTCAGAAGCACTAATCGATACAAAAATACCCCCTGACGAGTATGCGACCGATAAGATTGACAATCTGGTTGCCCAAATATCGCCTGGAATTAATGGACCCTTAAATCCGCCTCTATAGTTTGCATTGTAAGATTAGAGTTGAACATGCGATAAAGTCGGTAACCCCAATTCGTCAAAATTCATCATTTTGCAGAATAGTAAAAAGTCTATATAAATTTAGGGTCGACGTTCACTGGGTGCTTATTTATATGTAGTCGTCCATATAGGTCTGAATAATCCCTCAATATGGAAAGGAATTACCCGGAGTCCATTGCATACGATTGATGTCAGTATGCAAAGGGTTTAGTCCGACATACATGGACAAGTACGTACGATCAGAGGGTCGTACGACTACGCATCCAGTGATATTATTTTCTATGTCACCTATCATTTGCAATAATAGTTATTTACATTACTAGATGCGAAAGTTAGTTTTTTGGCGTGAGGAGGTTTTTGAATAGCCGAGGCGAAGCCGAGGTGATTCAATACCTCCGAACTCTGCCTAGGCAGAACAATATTGTGGCTATAGGGTGTTTCAATTTTCCAATGGTAGGTGTGCTCGCTTGTCATGCTTGCCCTGTACTGACGAGAACCAAAGAGTTCGAAACCGGTCTACAGGTAGCAGCAGCGTAGCAACCTATCATTGGAAATAAAGATTCATTCTTTTCTTTCCCTGTAGTTTCTGCAATCTGAGTCTGTATTTTAGTACTAACAGTGTTAGTCAAAATACGCCAAATTGTGCTATTTAATTCAGCGCTCGTTGGGGCATGTAGCCCAGAGAATAGCTGTTTTAGCATAATTTGGTTAATCCTTATTGTATAAGGTCTCAGCAAGTGGTTTGAGAACAAAGTTCTCACATGTATACATATTTATATGTCATAGAAACATACTACTTTCGTAGCTAGCAACGTATAATATTTAGGTATTTCTGATGTTTACTTTCGTGATCTTTCGCGTTGCTAGGGCCCCGAATGTTAATTTATTTATACTGTAGTAGAAAAATATCTTTCCCTTTATTTTTTTGATATTACCAAGAATTTTTATGCTATTAGGTATACTATTATAAAACTTTATTCATTGGTGGTATGCATCCCTTTCAGTCATGGCTATGCCTTGGATAAACGTAATTTAAAGTCCTTGTTGTGACTCAACATTTATAAAAAAGGAAAAATAATATGCATTCCTGTATGGAAATTGCAGTAACTGTTAATATTTTGTATTCTCTCAATTTTCCTCTACATAAAGCTCGGAAATTTAAATTTAATATTACCCTAAATATTCTTTTTTGACATAGCCTTGGCTATGTCTTTGCAATTTCCATACATAATTATTCCATATCTTACATTAGTTTCGAAGTTAGCATGATATAACATCTTTTTGGTTTCTGCTGGCACATATCTAACAAATATTCTAAGACTATATAATGCCTTGTTTAGCGCATCATTGACATAATTAATAAGACAATCCCATGACAAAGTATTATCAAGAAACATTCCTAAAAACTTTTTTTTTTCTATAATAATTTTCTATAGTTACACTTTCAGGTTGATCGATTCGTGACTATTTTTTATGAACACAATTACACCTGTCTTGAAGAAGTTACCAATTAACTTGTTTTTTGTGAACCATTTATCAATTCCTACCATCAGCAATTTATTATCCTGCTTAAAAGTAGTCAAGTCTTTGCATGTTAGCAAGACGTTAGTGTCATCGGCATACGTGGTTAATTTACAAGTATTATTTACAGCATGTAATTCGGTGATATTATTTACATACATAATTAATCAAATTGGCCCCATTACACTCCATTGGGGTATTCCTACTGATTTTTTTTTTTTATCTTTGAGGAGACCTTATTATTACCCTTACCTAAAACTACTCTTTGTTCCCTTCCTGACAGGTATGATTTTATACATTTTAGGGTCGTTGCTCTTATTCCATAATGGTTTCATTTTTTAATAAAAATGTCATGACTTAAAGTGTGATATGCTTTAGAGAAGAAGAATTGTTGATCTTATTTTTTCCATCACAAAGTTACAGCACAGCGGTATAAGGACAATATTTTCAGTCCATTTATGGAGCAAGTACTTGACGATGAACTACGTTTTGGTTATATTCAACAGGACAGTGCAACCGCCAGTACATCGGCCGAAATTATTAACTACTTATGCAATTTTTTCGACGACAGATTGATCAGTTTCGAACATTGAATTCTCACCCAGATCACCCTCTTTGACAATTTGACATTTTTCCTCATGTGAAAAATAATATCTTTAAGACACCACTTGAAAATTTAGAATAGTTGCAAGAAAGGATTATCCAAGAATGTGGTAATATTTCTCCAGAGATTTCAGCAAGTTCATTAATTTTTATTTTCCTTTTTTAGTTTTGTAAAGAACACAGATAAATTTGTATTTGTTTACTTATTTTAATTTTCATCAGTTTGGTATATCGTGTCACAATATGAATTTGATACAATTTTAACCAAAATTTGGTTAGATATATCATCTATTAATTGTGATCCTAACCAAGCTCTACATTTTTCAGTCCAAGGTATTTCCCATGTTTTAAACTATGAATTTTTATGAACTTTTTCTTAATTTTAGAATAAAATTATTTATGTAATCCTGCTGATACTCGATTGAATTCCTGCCCTGCCTGATATTTATATCCCTTTTAATCATCAAATAAATAAATAAAGGGTGGTGTCCGCTGAACTGGACACTTCCACGGCAAGAATGGTATATTTTTCTTTATTTGAATCATATGTTCGATATGGTTCGATATCTTTGTGTTGCAAAAAAGAGCTATTAGGTATATGTCCAGGATGAGAAATAGAGACCACTGTAGACCATTATTTGTCAGACATGGCATTTTAACCTTAACATGTTTATTTATCTTAGAAACAGTTTTTCTGCTTCACAAAAAATACTTTCATCAACTTGAAAACGCATCAAAATCACACAAATATAACACGCGACAAAACCAAAATATACGCCTTCCTATACCTAGGCTCACTTTGATCAAACGGTCAATAATCTATAAAAGTCTCAAGATCTACAACCACTTGAGTATCGAGTGTAGACAGTTGCCATATCTCCAGTTCCGCAGGAGGGTAAAGAGTGTTTTACTCAGGAAGGCATATTACAGCTTGAACGAATTTTGCAGTGAAGACTTTTAAAAATGTTTTTTGATCAAATTCCTATCTAAATTACATATTTGTTTTCGTATTTTAATTTTTACAATTTTATTTTCATTTATTTAATTTGTATGCCGTTTTACATTTTTGACTTTGTTTTTTGTATTTGTATTTTTATGTACCTACTTACACATTGTCAAGTATTCTTATTTTATTAATTGTTTACACCTATTGGCTTGTAGTGTTTTAAAAATACATTTTTTCGATTAGGTAGGCATATTCTTATATAGTGTCATGTCCAGGGTAATTATAATTATAATTACCAAATTATTATATTATTGTTACTATAAAATCGCTTTGTGATTTGTGAATTTGTGAATTCTTAGAATTTCTGACAATAAAGCATATGTAAAGTAAACCCGGAAGATAAGTGAAAAAGTAGGGTGGATAACCAAAATAAAGACTTTAAAACCGTTTTCTACTAAACTAGCTCAGATGTCCGTAAAACGGTACTTAATTATACTTACTCTCTATTTTAGATCAAAACAAAATAAATTCTGTGTTGCAAGACAAACCCGATCAGCTGTAAATTTTTCGCAAGAACAAACACCGTTGGCATAAATTATGACATTCCAAGTAAATGGCATGGTCCGCAAATTATATGAAGCTGCAGTCTGCAGTATTTATATAAATAAAAGGTGTCCATTTCGTGTACAATGCAGAAGTTACCATTAGTTTGAAGTATACAGGGTGACAACAAAAGATTTACAACACTGGGTATCCGAGAAGTATGTGTGCAACGTTTATGTCAGCCTGTTAATTACACAACTACAAGATATGGGCGTCATAGGCATAATAGCTTTAGATTAAGCTACACAATGTTGTGATCGATGGTGTTAGGACATCACCACAGCGTATAAAAATATCTAATCCTCTTTTCATATTGTCCCTGATGACACAAATATAATTATTATAAATGAACTGATTCGCCTGTTACTTGGTGAAAATTCATTTCACTTTATAATAAATGGTAAAAAATAATTTTACACTTTCCACAAATATACAAGTTTAATTTTTTAACTCTAAAACTATTTAACTCATCTTAAAACAAATTAAACATAAATCTAATGATCTTATATTTACTAAGGCTAATAAAGGGTATATGCTAATAGCAATTAATAAAACAGATTATATTCAAAAAAGCTTAGATATTTTAGATCCTACAAATAAATATAAAAAAATTATAAAACACACTATTAATACTTGTAAAAGTTTGTTTCTTGAAAAGGATTTACGCAAATTAACAGCCATGACTCCCTTACCCCTTAAGTTATACTCACTTTTAAAAATTCATAAAACAGGTAACCCAATTAGACCTGTGGTATCATTTTGTTCAGCTCCATCTTACAAACTCTTCAAACATTTAATCGATATCATTAAAACGAACACTAACTTTTTTGCAAAATACTCTATTAAGAATTCTTACGATTTGGTTGACAAGATCAAGGACATTATCCTACCAAGTATTAACGCCAAGTTTGTTTTTGACATCATTAACTTATTCCCTAATATTCCTGTAATCGACACTATAAAATTAGTCGAAAAACTGCTATTAAAAGATAAAGTTAACCTTATTAAAAAAGAGAGAATTATGAACACCCTAGAGGTTTGTGAAGAACAAAACTATATCAAATTTAATAACGAACTATATACAAGTAAAGAAGGCCTTATTATGGGTAACCCTTTAAGTCCTCTCTTAGCAGAAATCTTTATATAGAGTCTATAATTTCGAAACATCCACTCTTCGGTAAATTTCTTTATTGGTATAGATATGTGGACGTTGTATTACCTTGTTTTATAGGTACGGAAAGACAACTAGATCAGTTCTTAGAATTCATAAATAACATACATAACAATATAAAATTTACAATAGAAAAAGAAATTAACAACTCAATTAACTTTTTAGACTTAACTATTAAAAAATCTGATAATAAACATGATATCTCTATTTACCATAAACCTACTCATATTGATACTACTATACATAAACCATACATTTAATATTAACTACGATATTTTACGTACTGAGAACAAAAGTTTAAAATTAAATGTGCTTGAATCCTTGGAAATAAACAAACTTAAAAATCACAATACTCTATTTAATGATCAATGCTATACAGTATTTGTAGAATTATATCGTTGATCTTTAGACTGCAATAAAACCCTCATTATCCCTTTGACCATAAAATAAATAAGGAAATCCAAAATTTTAAAACCTTTTCGAGTAGAGCCGGACCAGGTACATTTATTATAGGTACCTAAAACTAAAAATACCTGTCTATTTATTTTAAATTATAAAAATAAATCATGTGGTGTATTTATTCAGCTTTGAAGAGGTCGAGGCGTATACAATAGGATTTAATCAGGTAGATTATTTATGGCAGTAAGAGTCAACGGTATAATTCTGCAAATATTATACTCCTTTGAAGAAGCAACAGTGTTGAGAAACATGTCGAGTTAAAAAATAAAACTTAAATATTTGTGGAAAGTGTAAAATTATTTTTTACCATTTATTATAAAGTGATAGGTAATTATTATATCTGGTAAATAAAGATTGCACCTTAAAGAGTATTCGCCAACTGGATCAACCATCCCAATAACTAGTGTCAAGACATCGGTATTAAACTTAATAAATCTAAAGCGCACCGAGCAAGAAGCGACCTTTGTTTCTTTTTTTTTATGATAAGGTTCACCACTGCAGGATTAATCGTTTATGGTGCTCTGCGAGAGGTGCGTGTGCGCTAAAGTTTACTGGGTTCACTGCTTTAATTACATGCATCACAGCTTCACTATGTGTTTGACCTAAAGAGGTAGCAATGGAAATTACTACCAAAATGTCGTATTACTTAAGGGACAATCATTACATTGTTTGGATATTATAAAAATTCTTGGTGTAACCATCGACCGAAATCTAACTTGGAAATTCTTATAGAAAAAAATAATAATCGATTGTCGATTGTTAAAAATAATCGATTATTTCGATTAATCGAAAAACAATCGATTAATCGATTAATACTTAATACTATTCACTGGAGATTTTTACCAGCCCCTAACATTCAAACATAATAATAATTATATTATGCAGTATTTCTAACTTTTGGCAGAACAATAATCTTCTTGAATTTTGTAATTCATTTATAATAGAATCTGCCCAAAATTGCTAAAAAGGAATTTTGATGCTGAAAAAAATATGAATGCAGAAATTGTAAAAAGAAATTATCTATTTTTTTTTTACTTGCACACTCTCTACCATTATGATTTAATTTTTTGTTAAATTTTTTATATTTACCTCACTTGGTTAGCCTGGTTCTTTTATTACCTTATTTTCTTTCAAAAATTTCAGCAAACAGTAAACATAGTACGGGGCGGGGCACAAATGTCATTTTAACGTTACATTACTGTTTTTTCTTCAAGAAAAAAAAAGCATAATATTATTATTTATTTATTTATGTATTTATAGCAGTACACTACAGAAGCAAAAAAGTTTTAAATGGTACATATGTACAGTGACACCATTAAAGTCCGCACCATATGGAACTTTTTTTTATTAATGAGGTTAGTTAAAATTAAATTTCGACAATCGTTTTTGCTTCAATTTAGACTAAAAATTATATAATCAAATGTCACCATCTGTCATTCGGTATCTGTCAAAAATTACATTTTAATCAAAAAATGCTGAAAAATGGCATTGTTTTACCGAATTTCAAAAAATTTTATTAGAAAAAGTTGTTTCTAGTACAATTCTTGGCCTAAATACAAAGTTTCAGTTTTCTAGCTCAAAGTTGATTTTTTTGCCATTTTTTCTAATTAACTTTTTTTTTTATTTAATGTAAGTTCGCTTAATGGATATTAAACTATTTGCTTATACCATACTCAATATTTTATTTAGTTTGTATAAGCTTTTTTTTACTAGAATGCCATTTTTTTTCGAAATTTAAAATTAGAGGCAAAAAAATTTGACACAGGTGGTGCAAAGTTATCCCAATTTAAAAATTTTAACAGATAGACGTCAGATGTTTCGTTTTTCAAATGACAAATACATCTAAGTATTTGATAAAAATTTTATTTTATACTTAAAACTATCATTATTATTAAAAGGAACAAAAAGGAACTTTAATCATTTTAAATAGGTAACACAAAAGAAATATAAATTTCACATTTCAGTGTGACGTCCTTCTCGCTCTATACAAACACCCGTCCGTCTATAAACGTCTTTGA
The DNA here is from genome assembly GCA_963920685.1 of Polydrusus tereticollis. NCBI lineage: Eukaryota > Metazoa > Arthropoda > Insecta > Coleoptera > Curculionidae > Polydrusus > Polydrusus tereticollis. The sequence goes on from OY987328.1 coordinate 145,749,044, forward strand.
CAGCATTTTGTAAAAAGCTTGGTCTTATATCGGCACAACACTGTCTTATCGTTTGTTCCAAATGCTCGATATTTCTAAACGGTCGATTCTTATAAACTTTCTGCTTAAGATAACCCCACAGAAAAAAGTCTAGTGTCTGTTTTGAAATAATTGGTTTATGCGTTCTTTCACTGCTACAGTTTGATGTATGGGTGCACCATCAAGCTGATACCATAAGTTATGTCTATGGTGTAAGGGCATGTTATCCAAAACTTCGGTAATCTCGTTATCAAGAAAATTCAGGTACCTTTCACCAGTTAAGTTTACTCTAAAGAAGTATGGTCCAATAAGCTCATCTTTCAAAATTCTACACCAAACATTGGTTTTAAAATGATACTGGTCGCGACATTCAATTGTGAAGTTAGGATTTTCTTGGGACCACCATCGGCAATTTTGTGAGCTCACGGTACCATGCGAAGAGAAAGTGGCTTCATCTGTCCATAATATCTTGTATGGAAAAAGAATATTCTCCTCATATTGTCCCTGATACCAAAACGAAAAATCAAGTCGGATATCAAAATCGCGTTCTTTTAATGTGTTTATAAACTTGGGTTTATATGCCCGAAATCGATTTTTCTGAAGAATTTTTCTAACGCTTTCCCTCTTGCACCCTGTTGAATTACTTATCTTGGTTACACTAGTTTGACCGTGGTCAATAACAGTTAAACAAACATCAAGTTGTGCTGCTTCATCGTATTTACTTGCCGCGTGAGGTTTCTTAAAATTATTTTGAACAGATCCAGTTTCTCTAAATTTTGACATTATTCTTGAAACAGTGCTATGCTGCAAATTTTTTTCTGGATGCCTCTCATTAAAAATGGCAGATACTTGCCGGTGAGGCATATTCTCTCCACAAATTAAGACAATTTCTATTTTTTCTTGAATGGACAACATTGGCGATAACACTGAAAACTATAACTTGCGAAAATATTCAAATTTATGACATTTCTTTTATTTATTCGGCACTCTAATTCGTTTTTTTTTCCATAGCCTACTTATAAAATTCAAAATTGCCTTGATATTTTATTGTGGATAAAAAGAAAATGTGTCTAAATTTTGAACTAATCTGATATCGGGGAATTTTATTATAAGTTTCTTAAACTTCTTAGGTGTATGTACTATCAAAAAAATGGAATATCTGACGTCTATCTGTTAAAATTTTTAAATTAGGATAACTTTGCACCACCTGTGTCAAATTTTTTTGCCTCTAATTTTAAATTTCGAAAAAAAATGGCATTCTAGTAAAAAAAAGCTCATACAAACTAAATAAAATATTGAGTATGGTATAAGCAAATAGTTTAATATCCATTAAGCGAACTTACATTAAATAAAAAAAAAGTTAATTAGAAAAAATGGCAAAAAAATCAACTTTGAGCTAGAAAACTGAAACTTTGTATTTAGACCAAGAATTGTACTAGAAACAACTTTTCTAATAAAATTTTTTGAAATTCGGTAAAACAATGCCATTTTTCAGCATTTTTTGATTAAAATGTAATTTTTGACAGATACCGAATGACAGATGGTGACATTTGATTATATAATTTTTAGTCTAATTTGAAGCAAAAACGATTGCCGAAATTTAATTTTAACTAACCTCATTAATAAAAAAAAGTTCCATATGGTGCGGACTTTAATGGTGACACTGTATATAGTGTAAATTATGAACAATGAGTAAAAACACTAATATACAAATAATTATAAAATAAAATACAAAATACAAAATAGAATACAAAATAAATTATAAATTTCTGGTGGCTGTAGCACAATACACAGAAATAACAGGGAAACAGATTTATTCGTCTCAACATTTGGAATGACAATATTAATAATTATTATTTAACCATCATTGTAGGGTGCGTAAACTAAAATAAAAAATATCCATGTCGGAAAAAAAAGCATTTTAATTGTGAACCATACGATCAACAAAAGCGCACAGACCATAGTTAGTTCTGTGAGTATGCTCAAAAAACAACTGAGTGTGCCGTGTACGTCTCAATGGCACTGAAAAAAAAAATTTAACTTAATATTACTTCGCAATTGATGGAGCCATTGATAAGCCCATTCAAAAACAATAATAGTGCATTGCGGCGACGACAACCCAAGGTGCTCAAACCACACAGTAAAAGTCTGGTTTCATAAGTTATGTTAGCATAGGGAAAATGGAATTTATACAATAGATACTTAATGAATTTGTTCTGCACCCGCTCTAACCTGTCAATGTGACACTGATATTGTGGAGACCAAATCACGGAGCAATACTCAAGAACACTTCGAACTAGGCAGGTATACAAACAGTTGATTGCTCTTGTGTCATTAATGTACCTTGTAGTTTTCTTGATGAATCCCAGCATTTTAAATGACTTTAAAATGATATTATCAATGTGCAAGTTAAAGGAGAGATCCTTATCAAAAAGTATACCTAGATCATTAAGAGAAGTCACATTTTCGATATTGGTGGAGTTTTTTATTATAAACAACTTTAATCGGATTTTGACATTTATAAAACTGATAGCTTTACATTTAGAGACATTGATCTTTAGAAAGTTTAATTCGTACCACTCAGTAAATCTGTTGAGATCAGATTGCAGATTATTACACTAGGGATCAACAACTTCAAAGAACTTAAGGTCATCTGCATAAAGGAGAACATTAGATGTGTTGAAACAAGATATCACGTGATTAACAAAGAGCAAAAATAGCACAGGTCCAATGTGGGAACCTTGAGGAACACCCGAGAATACAGTTATATCACGCGAGACGGAACCGCACACTGACACACGCTGGCAACGATTATATAGGTAGGATTCAATCCATTTTAGGTAAGACCCGGACAAACCTAGATCAGAAAGTTTGCGTAACAACAGAGGGTGACACACGGTGTCAAAGGCCTTTGACAAATCGGTGTAGACAGAATCGACCTGTTGGGCTGACTCAATTGAAGACACCAAAAAGTTCTGATACACTGCCAGATTTGTCGCAGCAGATCGACCCCTGAAGAAACCGTGCTGTTGGGGTATAATGTAGTCTTTGAAAGTGTCAAATATTTCATCTGTAATCATAGCTTCGAGAAGCTTTGGAATGGCAGAAAGTAGTGATATACCAGGATAGTTTGTGAAATCCGTCTTATCGCCAGATTTAAAAACAGGAATAAGGCTTGAATACTTCCATACCGATGGAAAACACCACTGTTCAAAGAATTTTGAAAGAGAGTCTTTAACGGACTGACAAGAGATGTACAGCAGTTCTTTAATAGCACAGCAGGAACCCCGTCTGGTCCAGCCCCCTTAGAGACGTCGAGATCCATAATCTTTTCAGTCAGTTGGCCCGTAGTAAATAAGTGTGATCACAAATTTGTGGGAAACCTAACAGGTTGAATGCGTGTGAGGTCATGGTCCCTATGCACTGAATAAAATAATAACATGATTGGAAATGTAACGCAAAGGCATCTGCTATTTCGCCAGAGGAAGTGAGTTCCTGATCATTATACTTCATAACACCTGGCAGACTCGATGTACCCTTCAGGTTCCTAACAAAAGACCAGAAATACTAGACATTTTCGGGAATGAGGTGCTCCGTATTACTGACATACATTAAATAACACCAGTCAGTCCGAAACTTAACTTCACGACGAATGCTGGAGTAACTCTCATAGTCATGTTGTTTATATGTAGTCATTATGTTTATATGTAGGTATATAATATAGTTTATTCCAACAGGAGAATTCGCTTAGCAGGCTGCTCACTAGGATTGTTAAAATTCATAATCGATAAATCGAAAAATAATCGATTAATCGACTTTTAAAATTTTCACAATGTTTTAATCAATTAATCGATTAATCGATTATATTGCCCACCCCTAGTAACAAAACATAACTAAAATATTTTTGGGCACATATAACTCGATGTGTCATAATCATTACTTAAATTAAACGTGGCAAATGTTTAACATCTTCTTGCTATGCTCCAAAAATTCCAAATTGCAATAGTAAATTTACCAACAAATTTTGAGTAATAGCTGCAATAGATGAAAAGTAAAGATTATCTATATGCCAATAACTAGTGTTAAACAACGCATTATATCTCGGATAATAAGCAGTTGAATTATTTTAATGCAAAAACATTGCATGCGAAATGGTATTATAGTAATAATAAAATTCACAACTTCCTTCGATATGTGTGGCAATATAATTTATTAAGGGAAATTATAAGAGACCTTTAAAATCGAAAGTACCGATATCTATTATTTTTACATAGGTATACATATAATAATAATATGTTACATTTTAATAAACTTAAAACTGCATGTTTAGGGTTTAAGTTTAGGCTAAGTTTAGGTATAACTATCATAAAAATTGAAAGCATTTCAATTTCCGGCAAGAAAGTTTGAATTTTATTTTGTACTAGCAAAATATGGGTTTGTACGAATGCAATACGAAAAAACTGGCATTTAAAAAAAAATGGATTTTAGAAATATCATTCGAAAACTGGTTTTCGCAATTCACGTAATAGGAAAAAAACTTAAAATAAATATTGGCAGTTTACACAGCAATAAAATTTTGGATAGCTTTTGATGAAATTCATAATAGTAATAATAAATAAATATAAATATAAATAATGATATTCAAATAATGAAAACTAATAATATCAAATATTTGGGAATAATTATTGATAATAAATTAAAGTGGAATTTTCATATAGAAAATTTAATTAAAAAATTAAGAAGTACATTGCCAATATTTAAAAATATAAAAAAAATTTTAAATATAAAAAATCTAGAAATATTATATTATGCATTAGTCAAAACTCATATAAATTATGGTATTTTAGGTTGGGGGGGAATAAATAGAAATTTAGTAAAAAGTTTAGAAATATTACAAAAAAGGTTTTTAAAAATTATTTATGATAAAGATTATTTATACTCTTCAAAAAAATTATATGCAGAAACAAAAAAAATGGATGTGAGACAAATTTACTTTTATAATATTTTAATATATATTTTTAAAAATAAAAATAACATTGAATTTAAAGAGCATAATTATAATACAAGATTTAAAAATGAAATTTCTATTAAACCAAAAATAAATAAATCTATTGGACAAAAAAGTTTTAAAATTTTAAGTTTATACATATTCGATTGTCTAATAAATAATATTAAAAAAATAAAATCATTTAAATTATATAAAAAACAAATTAAATGGTGGTTATTAAATAAAAATAGTTTAGATAATATTTTAGAAATGCTATAATTATTAAATAGGTATTAATATATTAATATATTAATACCAAATCTAAATAATATTAAATAAATTTATAAAAATTTTATCCTCAATTATTTACATAATAATATATTAACCAAATATTTTAATAAAATTAACCCCTATACAAGTTAACCTTCAGGGGTTTTATTCCTAAGTTTATTTTTAATGTAAAATATATTAAAATGTCTTGTATTTATGTAAATATTTTGAATAAACTTTATTATTATTATTATTATTATTAATAATAATAAATTGTCTCTATTTAGGAGTAAATTCAATTATCTAAAGTATTACATATAAATATGCGTGTATTTTCTATGCTACGACCTAGATCAATGAATACAATCAAAACAATCTTCATCATCACAACAATATTAGTTGTAGGATTCTATTCCCAAGAGTAAATTTTAAAATAAATTTCTTTCGTTTTTTCAAGTTTTGTGTCCTTCAGTAAATGATTATAAATTTTTATACATTGATATTATGTACCCTTTTCAGTCATGACTAATCTATGCCTAGGATATGCGAGTATGCATTTCTCAATGAAAATTGCAGAAACAGTCAAGACTTTTCTATATATGACTTTCGATAATTTCCATACATAATAAGTCCATACCTTAATATATCTACCTAACACTCATATACTATAACATAGGTAAAGCCTGTCCAGAGATATAAGAAAGTTACACTTTGCCTTTGAATGGGATTATCTAAGGGTGGCCATAAACAAACAATGAATGAATGTAAATTATGGTCCGTACTTAAAAATGTCTTAAAGTAAACCGCAAATCCGGAAGACGTAATTTCATTATTAAAGTAATATTTTGGTGATTTTAAACAGATTTTTACCCGATTCAAAATGAGAGGGTTAATTCCATAAAACGAATTATGTTCTAAAGATTGTATATATATAGCCACACTAGTTAGTTTTAAGCTTAGTAATTATTCTTCGGGTGTAACACAGTGTTTGTTTAATCGTGTACTGTACAGTGTTTGTTTAAAGCTCGACTCTGTTGGTTTTTCCCCAGTGATATATTGTTAAAGCCTGCTGTAACTTGTGACTAAGCTAGTTGTTCCCCTATGCCCTTCAATTTCAAAAATATTTCACCAAACTTTATTTCAAAATTTGAGGAATCCGTTTCATATAATCTGCAGTTTTGATAGAAATTATACTATACAGGTTAAGCATTTACTACACATGTCTGAATTATCGCATATCAAAGAATCTTGAGAAAAGATTTGCAATATGGGTGATTAAATTGTATTTTGACCTCCATTAAAAAATCTTTACTAACGATGTTAATAGGCAACGTCGAAGTATTGTGAATAAAAGTCAAATTTTCAGTGTGTTAAACTGGTTTTATTATGCCAAGGATTTTTTTAGGATTAGGTAAAAGCCTACTCAGTCACGTGTATGTCTAGAGTAAATACGATATTTGGAATGTATAATTTAAAAATAATTTTTTAACAGTAATTAATTGTTTCCTTCCTGGTTTAAAAACATATTGTCGGCCAAAACAGGAAAAAATGTCTGTTTGCCTTGGGTGCATAGATTCTTTTTATTACGCCTTTAAAATTAATTAGAATTCGAATTTTAAGGTTATACGGTGAATAACAAAATTTTCCAAATGCTAACAATTAAGTGGCTTGGCATTTTGTTGACCTCCTGGGTCACATGGGGGTCCAAAACGGAGATATTTGACCAATGAAACCCCAGAATTTCTAAACAAAACATATTTATCACTTATATTTTTTACAGGTGGTCATGGAACTTTATCAAACCTTATCAACAACTTTGTCCATATAATATTGTACTTTTACTATATGATGGCTGCTATGGGTCCTGAATACCAGAAATATTTATGGTGGAAAAGACATCTTACCACCATTCAACTTGTAAGTATTTTTAATGGAAAGTTTTTATAGACATATTATGTTAGTTGTTGCCAGCTTTTTAGTTTGTCTGGAATTCGAACGAATTTTATATTTTTAAATGTAACACCCTGTATATTTTTTCATTTATAGCTTTTACTTTAAATTTGTTACACTTTTGGTATAACATACTTTGTTCCTAATATCAGTAGTTTTCCAAATAACGAGTAAAATTTAGAAAAATATACAGTGTGTTAATTAATGTCATGCAGATATTTCAGAGGGTGATAGTACTCGTCAAAATAAGAAAAAAATGCAAATATATGCATGGTCTAAATCGCGTTATTTTCGATATACAGGGTGGCAAAATTTCAATTTTTTTTCTCGTATTTTGCGTTTTCTCTCTTACATTCTGTGATAATTGTTTCAAATTTGAAACATAAATCATTTTTTTGAATCTCTACAATAAAGTATCAAAATTGTCGGTAGCAGTATACAGGGTGTTACATTTTCTTGAATCGGCTACAATTTTATCTTTCAGAACATTTTTTTGGAGCTCCCTGTATGAATTCCGGTATGAAATTTGAACTCTCTGTTCCTTTGTTTAGCGTTCTGGTCTCTTGCACTATTCTCGTATCTGTGACCGTTTTCGATTTATTTGCAAAAACAGCCATCGATGGAAATTAAGTGTATAGGCGAAGTAAAGCAAAAAGCTATTTTTATTTGTATGTATTCTAAGTCATTATTTTCATTTTTATTTTAGATCAACTGACAGGGTTATCAACAATCAGATAAAAACATTATAAATTAAAAATAAATTAAAACAAAACAATTAATTATTTAGTCAAATAAAAATAAAACAAAATTATAAAAACTGTTGAAAATGTCCGCCTCTTGCTAAAATGCACGAATCAAGTCTACTTTCGTTCTTCAGTATTCAATACGAATAAAAAAAAATAATCAACAAAAAGTCAATAGTTTCCCAAATTCCTGCTCTGTATAAACGATGTTCGCGCAACAACATTCAGCGAGACTGACGGTCGGCATCCGGAGAAAATGGCAAATCGCTTGCTTATGATGCTATCGGCACACTTACATTTTTATGCTGAGTGGGCCTGGTGGTCCCTTTATGCTGTGGTTTTACTTAGAGGATATAAAAGAATCCAAACTCTCAGAGAATTAAATCGAAAGCGATATCTTTTTATGATTTAAAGATATTTTACTTAATTATCACGGTAAAATTCTTCCAATAATAAATAACAAGAAATTGCAATGGTACGCGGACAAGTGATAAAGCTGTTTTTTGTAACTGTTATTCTTTTTTTTTATTCAGATCCAGTTTATCCTAGTCTTCGTTCACTCAGCGCAACTCCTTTGGACCGACTGCGGATACCCTCAATTCATGGGATTACTCCTCATAGTACACTCAACAATCTTCTTCATCCTCTTTTCTAACTTCTACTACCAAACCTTCATAAGGAACAAGAAGGTGGCTGTTGCCAAAAAAGCAGTCAAGGCTGAATAGTAGTGAATTAGGGAAAAAGCTTTACCGCCCTTAGATTTAAAATCTGTATTTATTCAATTGTGTTGTGTAGCTTTATTTTTTTTTTGTACAATATAAACCGGACCACTCTGGGATATCTTTAGGTATAAGTGAGTAAAATTAGGGTAAATAATTAAAGAATCTGATGTTGTTTTATAAAGAAACACTAATTTTGCTATGCAAACATGAATGGATTATTGTAGCAACAAGCATAATTCTTATTTCCTTAAGGTAAAACAAAATAAAATGTATTTATTTTTTAACGGAAGCAATCAAAATTCGTAACTTCTTTGTACTTCAAAGTGCCTTTTAAAAAGCGTATAGCTGTGAAATTTAAGAAATTATGTTGCCACTGGAGGAAGGACTTTTTAAAAATCCAATGTAACTTTGTCACAGATAAATCTGTGACTTTGTTGTGTAATCATAGGCATTATAAAATGAAAAACCCTTAACTAGTCATAGGAAATGTAGTTAATATTAAGATTTATGATACCAAAATGCCAAGCATAATGTCCAGTTTATCCGGAAAATCATTATGAGGAAGAATAAATCTGAAAAAGCATAAACTTCTGATAAATAGTATCCATATTTGCAGTCACTGAATCCGTTATCATAGTCATCCAATTTTGGATTTTCTGCTTGTATCTAAAAATGTAAGCCTTTAGTCTCCCCCCCCCCCCCTTGATCTAAAAGGTTGACTAAAAAAAAATAAATTGTAGGGTTGTGCGTAAAGTTTTATTGCGTTAAGTTAAAATTTTTATAAAATGTCAACTGTCAAAATTATTGACATAACTTACTTCTTTGTAATTATCATTTAATATTTAAAAATACACTTTTTTCTGAATAGAAATTAATATATGCCACAAATACCCTTTTTTGCATTAGTTTAGCCTAAATTTATATAAATATCATTAAAATTGGAATTTTACAACATTAAGACACCTGCGTTTTTTGTTTCCAATAATTGTCATAGTTTAGATTGAATTATGACAATTATTCTCACATTTAAATATTTAATATTATTTTTATTTTCAATATTTTCTAAAAACGTATTTTTTTTTTTTTAATTGTTTGTTATTTGTAAATTTTATTTATTTTATTTTTAAATAAATTTGTTGTTCCTAGGTTTAGGTAATTTATTAAAATGTTATGAGTTTACAAACCACAAAAGCTTCCATCTATCTAATAAAGGTCCCAAAAGTGTAAAATTATAAAAACAATGCCAATAAATTATTGGAAACAAAAATAATAAACGCAAGTATCTTAATGTTGTCAAATTCAAATTTTAATGATTGATACTTATATGAATTTAGGCTAAATTAATGAAAAGAAAAAGCATGTGTAGCATATATATTTCTATTTAGAAAAAAAAAAGCATTTTTAAATATATAGGGTGATCCTTAAGTGCATGAAAAAATCTAGGATATAATTCCTGACATAGACTAAGATACAGGGTGTTAAAATTTAAATTATTAATTTTGTTTATTATTATTATTATTAATTTTGTGACATTTTCACAATTATTTACACAATCTGTGACATAAGCCTACTTTGAAAAAAAGTCGATTTTTTTTACAAGTTTTCAGTTTTTTCCATTTTTCGTTAAAACTACTGTTTTTTTCGAAAATATAGTAGACACAACTTTTGTTCAGTTTGTTAATAATGCATAAAAATGCATCAGAGTTCAAAAAAATCAGTGGCGTATCAAATATTTTCACAAAAAAAATATTAATGGTATCTTCACGCACGTCACTGGTGGAAGTAAGCAAAGCCTTTTTTAACGAAAAAGTGCAGTTTAATACAAAATTAGTTAACACCAATTTTCAATACCTATCTTAAAGCACTTTCGAAATTTTTAAAAAACAATTATTATTATTTTTTAAAATTATTTTACCCTGTATTTTAGAGGGCAAGCATTTTAGGGCATATGTCCATATGAACTTTTCGTCTTAAATTGAGGTCAGAAATTATATCCTAGATTTTTTTCATGTACTTAAGGATCACCCTGTATATCGTCCCAATTAAAAAAAAAGTAAGTTACCTATGTCAATAATTTTAACATTTGACATATTAAAAAAGGCATACGCAAAACCAATCATCAAATCGCATCAGTAACCGTCCGATGTCCCTTAAAATATCCTTATGTTGTTTAAGAACACGTCGCTTATTTTAAACTACAACATAAAATAGGTAACCTTCACGATATTAAAAAAAAAATGTTAATTTTGAGGAATTTATCATTCCATTTTGATTACTATATATTTTTATACACATTAAATAATAGAAAATGTCTTTCAAATTATAATATAGGACTATGTAGACCTTAAGACAATAATTGCACATACTGTCGGATGAATGAAGGTTCTAATATCTCTAGACTCTAGACCCTCAGAAACATGATGTATTTCTTTCTTAATTGTTCAATTGTTCAAAAGCAGAAGCATGAGGTTTGTCAGCCCAATTTAATAATTTTTGGGTCAATTTTGTGAATTTTTAGATTTTTATACAGTGTGTACGGAAGTAGAGTCAAGAAAATTTAGGATCTATGTATTGTTCCAAAACAAAAAAAAATAGTGCATAATATGATATTTCTTTGCCTCATTGCTGGTACTTTCTTTCAGAGTTGTTTAAAAATTGTTTTGATAGTCGGCAGCCATCTCTTAAAAGAAAGAACCTCTTGAGATTTTCTGATAGGACAAACCGTTTTCAAGTAATAGTCAAAATACTTCTCATTTACAAACGTTTTCTAAAATGGTTGAAATTAGTTTGTACAGGAGAAGTATTTTAGATACTACACGAATTGTCCTACCAGAAACCGTTATGAAACTTTTTCTTTAAAGAAATGACTGCCAATTAAGAAACAAATACTTATTTTGAAAAAGAGCAGTGGTGTACCATTTCTTTCATCCAAATAATTATGTTTAAAAACATTTGCGAACCTATTTCATATGATATCTTTTCTTATTTTGAGATTGTACATACACCCCTAAATTTTCGTGATGCTGATTCCGAGTATTCTATATATTAAGTTCGGATCTCGAAGAAAATATATGGCTGGGGGGATTGGGATCGCTAATACATTGTCAAAAAAGGATTCTTTTGAAATTTTGTCGAAATTTTTCACAAATTTCTGTGGATACAGGTTTTTTTATAATATTTGTAACTTTATCGAAACATTTCATATAAATTTCATTAGAAGTTATAGAAGTAACAGAAATAAACAGCCTTGAATTATTTTTTTCAAATATTTTTCTTCATAGACTCGACTAATAGAACAGTACAGTTGATATAGTTCTTAGGTGAATATGTATTGTAAATATCAGAAACATAGGTTAGTTCAGAGTGTACATATTGAGGTGTTTTTTAAGTAAGCTTTTAGGAGGAAACATTAGTGTTCAGACATTTACAAATTGATCATTGTTTCTTAAGCGTACACAGCCGTCAAGAAATAGTGAACACATTTGACAAACAAACTATGCCTAGAATTGCTCTGCATTTTCATAGAACCCCTTGCCAAAATATTATAAAATTATTTAGTTAGGTTAAAAATAACAGTAAAAGTTTAAAAAATTATGTACCTATCCAACAACCCTATGATCAAACACACAAGTTAACTCTAGACACTAACTTCAAAATTACCTGGTTTTCAACCACAGTGATAAATTAAGAAGTAGGCTTTTTTCGGTTGTTGTCATGGAATCAGTACGTTAAAAGTTAACTTGTGTGTTTGATCATATAGGGTTGAATGTATTTATTAATTGTTAAGGGTGTAGAAAATGTATAGATATTTTTCGTGTATAATTATTTTTTAAATATTACATATACCTGTTGCTCAGTATAATTTGTAGAATGAGGTAGGAATAAATGAAATCCAGAAATCTTATAATTGGCATTTTTATTTTATTTAAATCCTGGGTTAGGGTCAAAAAAATCCATGTATATATAAATATATTTCACTAAGAAGGAAACAATAATGTGCCTCTTAGGGCAACTTTTTCAATATGTACTTAATTTGTAGATTATTTTATACTCATTTTACAATAATCCGTTACCAGCATAATGTATTATCAATATTGTCATTGCCATTGTCGCAGATTTATTCCTCATCTGTGGTATTGTTTGTTTTGTTGAAGAGGTCTTCCTCTTCCTCAAGATTTATTTCCCCAAATATATCCCAAAGATTATCCAGAAAATCCAATTTCACCCAATAATTCCGCGAAATTGTCATAATTTATATTTTAAATCATAGATCGTGGTTTAACTAGTACTTTATTCACAGGTTACGGTTATATTATACTTAGGTTCATGCAGGTAGTTTAGTGGTAACCAGACGTTGTAAAATGGATGTATTTTGGAATAATCCATGACTTATACCTAACTAAACATTGAAAAAACCGCCCTAATATATATAATTATTAAATCACTTTAACACTATCTAGCTCTACGTAATAATCAGTCTTATAGAAAATTCACTATTTTAACTGAACACTAAAGGTTAGTTGCTTTCTTTCGCCGGATTCATCACCAAACGCATTTCGCCGTATAACGGCTCGTCAATAAGGCCATAGAATCTGACGAAAGAAAGCAACATCAGAGTCTACTTGACCCTAAAAAAAATGGATGTTCAATGGCAAATGCAGCCCAGAGCGATCTTGTAGCCATCAAACGCATCACTTGGCCCAACTAACAAGAATCAGTCAGAGAAGGAGAAGGAAACTTCTGCAAACACCAGACGAGTTGGTAATTAAATTAGAAGCGTCGCCGCCAGAAGCGCAGCATTAAAAACCAATTAGCAATTAAGGTTAGTTGCAGAAGTGTCCTTCTTCTATGACTGATTCTTGTTAGATGGGCCATGAGATGTCGCTTTGGGCTGCATGAACAGTTTTTGTTGCAGCATGTGATTTATTAATAATTAATCATCTTCATTAGAAGTGAAACGTAAACCATTAAAACGATAAACCTCCCAAAAAGTGACTGATGATTATAAAGAAAGTTAATGAATGAGTGATACTGAATGCCTTATACCTGATAATTATAGGTTCAATCAGGTTAAACTGTAGCCCGAGAAGAGCCAACAAACGAGAAGCGACAATATGACATTTGGCGAAATCAATGTAGTGGGAGGTAACCCGGACAACTGTCATAAGTTTAAGCCGGCCCGTTAGTCCGGTAGTCGATGAGTTATCGTTATCGAGTTTAGTTCTTTTCTGTTGAAACAAGTGTATTGTTTAACTGTTTATTTTTGTGAGTGCTGTGCTATTATAAAACTATGATTGGTAATACCTGTGCGTTTCAAGGGTGTCACTCAAAAGAAGCTCAAGGAATAAGCATGTTTTCATTTCCAAAGGATCCTGAACAGTAAGTACATTTGCACCGCTATATTATACATTTGTTTATATTTGTTTTGTTGTATTCATCTGCTGTATTTTATTACGTGAAAGGTATACGGGTGTTGCATCGTCGAGCGGGACATAGGAAATCCCATGTAATTTTAAATGGGGTCAATTATTGGCTTCCCTAATTATTTTAGAGAAAAATTCTATTTAGGTTTATTAAAGAGCACTAAAACCCACATTCAAAAGAATAACTTTAGATATTTTTGATGAGCCCGTTTACGGGTTATCGCCGATTTCTTTTTAGCTATTTCTCCTTTTTATGGCCCCGTATTTGCGGGCACCAGTCAAGGTAAAAGATGACTGTCAAATAAAGTTGTCATTTTGAAATGTGTGCTTTATTGTTATAAAAACTCGTACATCGAAAATATTAAAGGTGTATTTATGAGTACAAATTAATCTGATTAAAACTAAAATAAAGTATCCAATTACAAGGTTAATTATGACATTTTACATGTTTCAATATTTTACTAATTAATAGGTAGGTACTATTAAATTGTTAGAACTTTAGGATTTAAGAAGATGTTCAAATATTCCTCCATTGACTGCTAGATAATAACCGAGGCGATCATAAAATTCTCTTCTTACATTCGCTAGTTGGCAAACTGAAATTCTATTGCATTCGGCAGAAATAGCATTTTTTTAACTCGTCTAGATTTGGGTATTTTTTATCTTTGTGTATCCTGTTTTTTAAATGGCCTCAGAGAAAGAAATCATTTGGCGATAAATCAGGAGACCTGGCTGGCCAATTTACTGTATGATTTAAGCCAATAACATTTCCATTAAAAGCACGGTTTAAATATTCCCGGACAGCCAGGGTACTATGTGCCGGGCAGCCATCCATTTGGTACCAAACTTCCTGATTTTCCCTGGCGGCATCATGTAAAGTAGGTAAAATATGATCTTCAAGTAGTTCCAAAAAATATTCTGCATTTAAATTGCGTGTAAGAAATAATGGCCCGATAATATTTTCTCCGAAAATCCCAGCCCATACATTAACTTTTTGTGGATATTGCGTCCTTGTTTCCACAAACCTGTGTTGGTTTTCTTTGCTCCAATATCGATAATTTTGAACATTGAGTTCATTATTTAAGGTAAATGTGCATTCGTCAGTGAAACAAATGTTTTTTAAAAATTCCCTATCCATGTTTGCTCTTTCCATCATACCAAAACAAAACTCCTGTCATCGTATTTCGTCCCTATCTCTTAGCTCTTGGTGCTTTTCATATTTGTATGAATAATATTTATGTCGTTTCAAAGCTCGTAACGCTGTGGTGTGATCTAATCCTATGTCATCTTCAAGTTTCCTTGTGCTGATCTTCCCATCATTTTCTTCCACGCACAATAAAACTTGCAAGTCCCTATCATTTCTTGCATCTCTTCTTTGTTCCTGCCTTTCTTCACATCTGCAGTTATTTATTACAGTGCCTTTTGTCTCAAATTTCTTGATAGTCCTTTTGACTGTAGATTTTGCAGGTATCGGTCTATTCGGATACAGAGCAGCAAACATGTCTGACACATTTTGATAACTATTTCTTTGATAATACCATTTAATCATCAATATTTTTTCTTCAGAAGTGTAATTCATGGCTAATATTTTCGATGTACGAGTTTTTATAACAATAAAGCACACATTTCAAAATGACAACTTTATTTGACAGTCATCTTTTACCTTGACTGGTGCCCGCAAATACGGGGCCATAAAAAGGAGAAATAGTTAAAAAGAAATCGGCGATAACCCGTAA
Organism: Polydrusus tereticollis; assembly: GCA_963920685.1. Lineage (NCBI taxonomy): Eukaryota > Metazoa > Arthropoda > Insecta > Coleoptera > Curculionidae > Polydrusus > Polydrusus tereticollis. The sequence goes on from OY987328.1 coordinate 145,764,893, forward strand.
ACGGGCTCATCAAAAATATCTAAAGTTATTCTTTTGAATGTGGGTTTTAGTGCTCTTTAATAAACCTAAATAGAATTTTTCTCTAAAATAATTAGGGAAGCCAATAATTGACCCCATTTAAAATTACATGGGATTTCCTATGTCCCGCTCGACGATGCAACACCCGGTATATCATGTCTAATATAAACAAAACTCAAAATTTGCCAAACATTTACTTAAATTTTACGCAGTGCCTAATAGTAATCCAGAAATTTATAATTATAATAAAAAATATCACAATAAACCTTTTACAATTATGACCCTTATTTGTTACGTAAATTTACCACCAATAGACCTAGATATTACATTGTTTATTTTAGGTTTAGGATTGTTGATTGAAAATGTAAGAAACGGTAACAAAACTGCTGTTCAATATATAAAAAGAAATAAAGGGATACATAACAAAATACTGTTTTTCTACTTCTGTATTAGTAAGAACCTACTTACGCACTGTCTACTTTATCCGTAAAACTTTAATTACACACACTATATTGTAAAAAGCCAAGATGTGCGTAAGACCAGTTGCGTAATATTATAATGTCTGCATTAACAAGGGCAATTTTCGCTAACGCTCGTACCGTAATTTTCGAAATCGTGTGTAATAGGCTTCTTACCACTCTTGGTATGTAATATACTATTTCATTTCCTTTCTAAAATGTACTATCAGTACGTAACGCACAATTAATAAAACATTTCAAGATATTTTTATTTTATTTAATTTTTTCTTGATTTTACGAAATTTGCTGGAAAGCCCATTACATGAAACACAGAAGATAATCAGGAAAAAATTACTTCTTACTAGGTACCCACATTTTTATTTCAGTGTAATGCATTTTCTTCATCGTTTTAGTGCTTATTTTAGTGTAATAACCCGGACAACTGTCAAAATTTCAAGGTGAAGGACATATAATTTGGTCCCCATTTAATCAATGCTAAACTCGGGATTTTGTCGCTTCTCTTTGTTGGCTCCTCTCGGCTGTAGCCTTGAGAGTCATCCGACATGGCAGGAAAATTAGTATAGGCTATGTGCAGATTGACGGGGGCGCCGCCTGTCGGCCAATTAATGCTCTATTGGTGTGCCCATTCAACACGTGTTCTTATGGCAAATTTTGCGTGGTTCGCATACGCTCTTTAAATAAAGTGATAAAAACGTGTACTTTTTCATTGCCTAACAAGGTAAGATTTTAGTTGAGTGTAACCTTAGAATACTGCAAATTCAATTTCGATGGGTTTTTCTATGAGCCGATAGTTGCCCAGATTGCTTAAATCTGTAAGAAAATATTGCTGTTAGAATTCAAAAAGAAAAAGTGTATCAATTGTAAAAGAAACACATTTTCACAATTAGCTAAACATACCTCTGCCCACAAATGTGACACTGGTATGGAGTCTCGCCTGTGTGCACCCGAACGTGACCTTTCAACGTTCGGGGATCCCCGAACGCTTTGCTGCAGATATGACAGATGTGCTCGCGTAACCCTAGATGCGTTTTTTTGTGGGCCGCCAAGTTACTGGAGGTTTTGTAGCTTTTGTCGCATTGGTCGCAAAAATAGGGCTTTTCGCCTAATATGAAAAAAAAAAATGTTTTACAGGGGTATTTAACAAAAATGAAACCTGAACTGACCTGTGTGAGTTCTTATATGTGTTTGAAGATCGGCCAGTCTGGTGGACCTCCAGCCGCAAATGTCACACTGGAATTTTTTCTCGCCTGTGTGGCTCTTCTCGTGGGCAGCTAGAGCACATCTACTGACAAAATTCTAAAAATCACATCTAATTTAGTATATTTCATAAAGTCATACGCTTCAGAACAAAAATATTAAATAACAAAAATTTGGTAAAGGTGATTTACCATAATATGCCCCACCTAACTTTGTTAATTCTTATGCTAGGTAAAAATAAAAAATATTAGCATACAGGTTATCTGTAAAAGGTCATTACAAAAACCTACCACATATTCTTCAGACCAAAATTAGCCGATTTAAGTAAACTTACCTTAGTACAAAGTTGCTCAGTTTGCCGAATTTTGGTACGTTGGCATAGCTTTATGGGGCAGAAAAACCCATGCTACAATTATGATTAATAACAGTCCATGGGCGTAGCACCTGGGTTTTTCACTAATTGCTTGTTTCAGATTTCTATGCTAATGGAACAAGAGGGGTTTGGGCACAAAATTTAGATGAACCAACTTATTTGCTACAAAAAAGGTACTCTTTATTACTTAGTACGTAAAGTCTGTGCGTTTTAAGAAGTCCGATATCGGATTAAATCACCAAGGGATGTTATCGCTTTTAAAACAGTAAGTCGGTTAAGTTACAATATCTTCGTACCTTCGCTATACTTGATCACACCGAACATCCCACTGGTTTACTGTATTCTAATACTGGGCGAAATCAGAGGTTTCAAAACAAAATTATCTTAGAATTACGCGTTGAGCATAAATAATAATTAAATAGATAATTAAATTATTTTGCTATTATTATAGTTAAATCTATATAATAATCGCTATTTTCTAAGAACCAATTAAAATTTGCGGTGCGGGATGGTTAAATATGTTAAAGATTTTGTCAGGTATATACTTTTCCGATAATGACATTATTTTGGGATTATTATAATTAAATCTTCATAATAATTACTATTTTCCAAGAAATAATTAAAATATATGTAAAAATATCGGTAAGCCTAGCGTTATAAAGTTATGGGAGGAGGCGCTTAGCCAAGCGGGCAAAGAAGAATGGCGGAAATGCATTGAACACACAGAAAAAATTATTTTTGAATCTTATGAGACAGAACAGGTTATAGACGAAGTAAGACCGTTAATTATTACGTATGATGATGATGATGACGATGATGTTGATTCTGATGAGTCTGAAAGCATGGGTGAAATTTCAAATGCAGAGGAAGACTACTTTTAGTAGTACCTATCTACAAGTAGGTACGTTCTGTCGCAAGACTACAAAATCGGTTCTTTTTAGAACCAAAACTTTATAAAAAAGAATTCGTAAAACTAATTTGTCTGAATACTACAAAAGCTAAAAAATTATTATTTTTCTTTACCTAAACTAATTTTTTATTTACTTTAAATTATTTTATTTAGAAAATGTAATTCATCAACATCCAAATTAATTACCTTTAATATAATTTATTGTTTGAGAGCCACCGACATAATGCTCAATAGGTTTTATGGCTTAGCGGACTTCTTAAAACGCACAGACTTTAGTAGTTTTTACCACGTAGTACTTGGGTTTTATAGAATTTTTCTGTTTTTGATTTCTACGCCAATGGAAGATAAGAGGTTTAAGTTTAAAATTTAGATTAAACCAACTTATTTACTACAAAAAACCTCTTGAACAGTTTTCTTATCATCTGCTTTTTGTTTGCACGACCTTACACCTCACAAACGATTGTTATTGTTGGTTATTATTAGTTTCATCTGACAACATAAGATAATTGTCAAATTTCTAACATTTAATATTGTTGCTAACGTTCAATCATTTTATCTGCTTGCATTAATTATTAGAAAACTTTAATTGTCGTGAATTATCATGGCGGTGCAATACACTAATGCAGAATATACCGATATGATATATATATGATTTGGGTATTGCCAAGGAAATGGTCGAGAATGTGTCAGAGTCTACTCCGAAAGGTTTCCAAATCGTCGTATGCCAAGCCACCCGACGTTTGCTGCTGTTGAAAGACGCCTGCGGGAAAACGGCCAATTTACTCCTAAAGCCATTGATAATGGAATACAGCGTTTTGTAAGGGTTCCTGAAGTCGAGGAATCCATTTTAGAACGTGTTGCAGAAGATCCAGAAATAAGCACCAGGAGGCTAGGAAGGGAAATAGGAGTGTCCAAAGATATTGTTCATGAAGTACTTCAAGAACAGTTGCTATATCCATACTATAAGATGCCAGTTCAAGATCTTTTACCTAATGATCCTGAAATGCGCCTGGTTTTTAGTCGGCTTGTTGTTTCACAAGAAGAGGGATTACAAATTTTCATAATGAACATGTTTATGCGGATGAAAATCCACATGCTATCAAAGTAAAATATTTTTAAAATGAGTTTAGAATTAATGTGTGGGCTGGAATAATTGGTAATCACATTGTTGGTCTTGTCATTATTCCACAAAGATTAACTGGGGAAATTTATTTGCAACATCTACAAAATACGCTGCCAGATTTGCTAGAAGATTTACCTTTACAACTTCGGAGAGATGTGTGGTTTATGCACTATGGAGCTCCACCACATTTTGCATTAAATGTTAGAAACTTTTTGAATCAGCAGTACTTAACTAAATGGATTGGTAGAGGTAATGCCCCTGTAAATTGGCCACAACGATCTCCGGACTTAAATCCATTGCATTATTTCTTATGGGGGCATCTTAAGACAGTGGTTTACAGGACAACTCCAGATAACGCAGAACAACTATGGCAACGTATTCAAGATGCAATAAATATTCTTAAGGGCGATGAACAAGTTCTGCAAAGAGTGTGTTTTAATTTTCTTCGACGGATAAATCTTTGTATTCATGAAAATGGTGGACATTTTGAGCAATTTTTATGATATTTCTATTTATTTCTGTTTATGATTTAGTTATTTTTTTTTCTTTTTTTGTAACAACCAATACGTATTAAGTAATAAAATGCAAATTTCTCGAAAACCGTCAGAGGAATCGCGTCTTATCAAGAGTACCTTTTTTGTAGCAAATGAGTTGGTTCATTTGAATTTTGTGCCCAAACCCCTCTTGTTCCATTGGCATAGAAATCTGAAACAAGCAATTAGTAAAAAACCCAGGTTCTACGCCCATGGACTGATATTAATCAGAATTGTGGCATGGGTTCTGTTGCCCCATAAAGCTATGCCAACGTACCAAATTTCGGCAAAATAGTATGAGCACTTTTTGAATTAATCCAGAAAAACGATTTAAAAATTGTCACTTCAGCGCCGTCTAGCGCCCAAACTAAGCAACTTTGTACTAAGGTAAGTTTACTTAAATCGGCTAATTTTGGTCTGAAGAATATGTGGTAGGTTTTTGTAAAGACCTTTTACAGACACCCTGTATAGGATATTTGAAATATTTTTTGCACGGGTGTTCGCAAATTCCCTTAGTTACTTTACATACAGTCGGCACGGTGGATCTTTGCCGGTTCGTCATGGATAAACGATCAAGAGACAACGTGATTTACAACTCCCTATCTTTAGTTATTATAGCTCGTCTCCGGGCATGCGCAATAAATCTCGAATTCAAAGTAACGTACTAGATAGAGACAAAATATATTTGGAGAGTTGTCCATTGATTTCATCTGTCAACGTTCATTTGTTTTTAAACGTTTTTGTGGTGAAATTCAGTTTAATCCTATAAACTGTTCTTTTTAGAGCAATTTTTATCGTACTTTCGTGTTGGCCTTTAAGTACTTATGGATATTTGTAATTATTATTAAGTCCTAACGCTGTTCACCAAAATTTTGACGTTTATGAACTTAGACTTTGTTTTGACATTTTGAATCTCGTAATTTCGATTAGATTAATATGGTTTTAGTCACGTGGAAGTAATGACGCACCGGCAAAGAACCCCATCGTGCACACTGTACAGGATATTGCATAAAGTTATATTTTCTTTAACATAGTTCATGTAACATAAGTAGGGTTGCCAACTTTCGAATATAAAATTAAAGGACAATCCAGGGCCGCAACCAACGTCCAAAAATATGTTTTTGGTTTCTGAAAAATTGTATGCATGGCGATCTAAGAGGTTAGTTGTTTGGGGGCGAAAATGGTCAAATCAAGCAATAACTCGATAAATAATAAAAATATTGAAAATTCTTAAAAGGACAATATTATACGGAATTTTATTTCCAACCATTTCACTCTCTTTACTTTTAGTTGCGACCTCAATATGAACCGAGCTACACATGAAAAGCATTTCCACTTCTTCGAAAATGGTCAAATCGAGCAATAACTTGATAAATAATAAAAATATTGAAAATCCTTAAAAGGACAATATTATACAGAATTTTATTCTTAACCAATTTACTATCTTCATTTTTCGTCGCGAAAACAACAGGAGCCGAGCTACACTTGAATAGCATTTTCAACCCCTTCGAAAATGGTTAAATCGAGCCATAACTCGATGAATAATAAAAATATCTAAACTATTTAAAAGTACAATATTATAGAGAATTTTAATCCCGACCAGTTTACTATCTTCCCTTTCGTCGCAAAACCAACAGGAATCGAGCTACACATGAAAATAATAATAATAATAATAATAATAATGTCTTTATTGTAATTTAAGAAAAAGAAAATTACAAAAGGCGAAGTTGAAGCAAAGCTTTCTCACTTAACCTAATATTCTATAATATAATGTCTATAACCTAATATTCTATGACGTAAGTAGTAATCGCTAAGAGAACAATAAATTGACTGAATTTATAAGACATAGACTAACAAAAAATTTACAGTTAATGTGTAAGAACACGTAATTTACCTAATTGAAGTATTATAAGTAAATATAAGTTGACTATAGCTGGCAAGGTGGAGGCCACTGAGGGACAGCACCATACATCAAGACTGACTTTTTATTGTGTACCGGAACATATTTGTCTGATAAGAGGACGAATTGCATTTTTAAATAGATTAGTTGAAGCAGATTTTAAACAAATGGGAACTTTGTTGTAGATTAAGGAGACTTGATAACTGAATGATCTTTCGAACAGAGTGGTTTTGTGCAACGGAGGAGTGATAGTATATTTATGCCGAAGGTCCAAGGCATGAGAGTCATATCTGAATTTTATTTTTTGATATAAATAGTCCGGGCATTTTTTAACGATTATTTTATTAAACATTATTAGGCTATGGAACATTCTTCTCTCTCTCATTCTCATTCATCATTTTCAACCCCTTCGAGAATAGCCAAATCGAGCAATAGCTCGATAAATAATAAAAATATTGAAAATGCTTAAAAGGGCAATATTATAGAGAATTTTATTCGTAACCAATTTACTATCTTCACGTTTCGTCGCAAAATCAACAGGAATCGAGCTACACATGAAAATAATTTTCAGCCCCTTCGAGAATAGTCAGATCGAGCAATAACTCGATAAATAATAAAAATATTGAAAATTCTTAAAAGTACTATATTAATAAAGAATTTTATTTCCAACCATATTACTCTCTTCATTTCTCGTCGTGAAATCAACAGGAACTAAGTTAGCTACAAGTGAAAAGCGTTTTCAACCCCTTTGAAAATGGTCAAATCGAGCAATAAATGCATGCACACAAAGGTAGAAAAAAAAGGCCTACTACATTTTTAATCTAAGCCTTAGATGAGATATTTCAGGTAAAGTTTTTATTTTGTTGAATGTAAAGTTTCTTTAAGGTACTAGATAAATCGTTTGGTTTTCAAGGACATTTACCGTCCCTTGGCACCTTATTAAAGGATAAAGGACTTTATTTAGAAATAGAGGACGGTTGGCAAGCCTAAACATAAGTTACACCTTGACCCAACGGTTCACATTTAAAGATGAAAATATTTCCATTAATTTGATATGCACCTGGTGAAATTTACCTGCGCCTTACCGGCTTTAATTGTACCGTTTTATATTAAATGACAAGTTTGTACATGCTAAATTTTAGCGTTATTTGTTATTTATATTCGTGAGTGTAATATGATTAAATTAATTATAGTGTGATGCTGTATTATTTACCTTATCACAGCAAAGACATCTATAGGGTTTTTCCGAAGTATGAGTCCGCATATGAATTTTTAAATAAGAGGAAGTGCTGAACTTATTATTACATAGTTTGCACACAAACGGTTTTTCGCCTGAATGCGTTCTTAGGTGAGCTCTAAGGGAAAATCGATGGATAAATCTTGCTTCTAGAAAAATTAGAATTATGAACAGATAGATAAAGCCTGTCCAGAGATATAAGAAAATTACACTTTGCCTTTGAATGGGGTTATCCAAGGGTGGCCATAAACAAACAATGAATGAATGAATCAATGCAGGTAAATTATGGTCCGTACTTAAAAATGTCTTAAAGTAAACTGCAAATCCGGAAGACGTAATTTCATTATTAAAGTAATAGTTTGGTGATTTTAAACCGATTTTTATCTGATTCAAAATGAGAGGGTTAATCCCATAAAACAAATTATGTTCTAAAGACTGTACCTATATTATATAGCCACTCTAGTTAGTTTTAAGCTTAATAATTATTCTTACTTCGTGTGTGACACAGAGTTTGTTTAATCGTGTGTGAGTTATGGAAAATATGTGCGAGCCCAATGTATCTCAGGAGATAGCCCCGTCGTTTCGGTGGAAACTAAGGAAGTTATGAACAATGTTTATTCAACTCTCACTGAACGTGCGGTCAGCGAGCAAGCAGCGTTAGAAGAAACAGCCACATTAACAAAAATTCCAACATCAACTGTATGGAAAGTTGTGAATAATCCCATTTTAGCGAGGAAAAAAAGAACCGATACTGGCATTTTCTCGAAGGTAGAGGGAGGTGATCAAGATATAATATGACGTAAAATTTACAAGTTATACGAAGAACAAAGCGTGCCTACATTAGATAATTTAAGTAAGAGGCTTGAAAAAGAAGAAACCGGCGTTAAATGTGGCAGAATAACGTTATGGAAGTGTATCCAACACATGGGTTTTAGATTTAAAAAAATTAACAAAAGACAAGTTTTAATGGAATCCAGTAGAATTCGGGAGTGGCGATCCGAATATCTACAAAAAATTAGGATTTACAGAGATTAGCAAACTACATGTATGATAATGAAATTTATTTTCAGGAAGATTACACCAAAAGGCAATTAATTGAGGTTTTACAAAGTTTAAAAGTACAAAAGGAATACTTCTGTGATAATTATGCAAAAAATCTAGGGCATACAGTTTTAAGGCGTCCACCATACCATTATATATTTAATCCCATTGAACATGTTTGGCACCAACTGAAATCTGCCATTAGTCGTAACAATATTTGCGCTAGTATTAACTCCAGTGTACTTGAGCTTATAGAAACTGAAGTTTTTAACATCCCTTCACAAAGTTGGGCAAATTCTGTTACACATGGTAAAAAAGAGGAAAAATCCTATATCCATATAAACAATATAGCACAAATTATAATTAGAAGAGATGATGATAGCGATAGTGATATTGATATATTAACTGAATAATTATTATAAGTACCGAATAATTTGTATATTTTTGTAATCATAAATATATTTTTAATAATAAAATAACTTTTAATTTCACATTTAAATATAAAAAAATATTATTTAATGTCTTACTTATTTTTATTACAAACCATAATTAAATTCTAAGCAAAATACGGACCTGTTCGGCCATATTTCAATTTTACAGCTGGCCCCGGTCTTTCCTAATAGGGATCAGTTAGTCACTTTCTTATATCTCTGAACAGACTTTAACTACATACATACCGTAAGATAAAGAAATACTATCTCGCTGTAAGCTTTAAAATTTTTACGCGTGTCCTTGATGATTTCATTCCACATGTAAACATTTTGACAAGAGTAATTTGACATACAACATTAATAATCAGACGTGCGGAAAAGCTTCAAAGATTACTGCAAGGTAGTTTTTTTTTAAATCTTATAATAATCATAATAACATAAAAGTCTTCATTTCCATACTACATTGAGATATACGTACATATATTAGATTATTATATGAACTAACTAGACTCTCAGGGGCAATGTAGAAAATGGCGAAGTCCAGTGATAAGCAATTCGTATAGGGCTGCTTACCCTGCTCTACTCAACCACTAAACAACTTAAGAATTCTTCCTTCCGTTGTCGTAACGCAGCAAATGTTTTATAATACAGTAAAGCTTCTCATTTCGGCCACCCGTTAAAAACGGTCATCCCTCTGAACGGTCAGTTTTGGCTTCTTAAAATAAATCTTATAGCATTTTTAATAATAAAAGACCCCTCGAATACCGAAACACTTCTAAAACGGCCACGGTCACATGAATCCGTAACTTTTAAGAAAATTACCTTGAATTTTTACCCTTAATTGCGGTCGTCTCGACCCTTCTGGGAATGTTTGCACCCAGCCGGTACTTTATTACTGGTACTATTGGAAATACCGGAGAATGATAAAACCTAATGATGTAAATGGGTTTTTAAGTACGTACAAATATAATTTGTTAAATCTTAAGATGTTTTCATAAAAGGTAAAATTTTATTCAGTTGCATTTTAACAGCACAATAGTCGATCATGTCTCTGAAACGTAAACGTTTATCTTTTAAACAAAAGTTCGAAATCATCGCGGATAGTGAAAAATATGGTATCAGTGCTCGAAAGATAGCGGAAAAGTTTGGTGTTGGAAGAACGCAAGTAAATGATATTCTAAAAAGTAAAATTAAACTGAAAAAACTTTATGAAGAAGGAGGAGTTAATGCAGATCAAAAACGGAAGTTTCCAAAAACAGACGGACTTGCGATTGACCAAATGGTTTATGAATGGTTTTGCAAAGCAAGAAACAAAAACATTCCAATATCCGGACCACTACTAAAGGAAAAAGCTCTGGAAGTGTCAGAAAATTTGAAAAATTTTGATTTTAAGGCATCAAATGGCTGGTTAGATAGATTCTGCAAAAGATATGACATCAATTTTAAAACAATTTCTGGTGAGTCTGCTGATGTGGATGAAGTGAGTGTTCAAGATTGGTTCACTAAGTTAAAATTAATTATCAAGGATTATGATGATAAAGATATTTTTAATGCAGACGAAATAGGCCTTTATTATCTCGCAATGCCAAACAAAACTTTTGCCTTAAAGAGTGACAAATGTGCTGGAAGAAAATCAGCTAAGCAACGAGTGACAATTATTTTTTGCAGTAGCATGGATGGTGAGAAGAAGACCCCATTAGTTATAGGAAAAAGCAAAAATCCGCGATGTTTAAAAGGAGCACATGTAGACAAATTACCATTAGAATGGGTCTCCAATAAAAAAGCTTGGATGACAACAGAGATAATGATTTCCTGGCTAAAAAAATTTGACACCAAAATGAAAAAACAAAGAAGAAAAGTACTTTTATTTTTGGATAACGCAAGTTCTCACCCGAAAATACAACTGGAAAATGTTCGAATTGTTTTTCTGCCTCCAAACACTACATCTTACTGCCAGCCATTAGATCAAGGCATCATACAAAATTTTAAAATGATATACAGAAAATATTTGATAAAAAGACTTTTAACTTTTACTAACACCGCTACCGAGGATGCGTTTGAGAAAGCAGAAAAGACCATAAATTTGTCAAGTGCTATGGTATGGATTGTTGCAGCATGGAAAAATGTTTCATCTAAAACGATTAAAAAATGTTTCCAAAAAGCTGGATTTATAGAAACTCTCCAAGAGAATGAGATTTTTGAAGAAGAAGACGATATTCCACTAAGTCAGTTGTTTTCCCGTATCCCAGGAAATCCAAACCTGGAAAATTATATCTTCAAATCGACTCAAACATTTCAACGGAAAATCCCAGTATGGAGATGCAGGAAATAATTCAGGAGTTTACCAGCCAATCTGAAACTACCGAAAATGAAGACTGTGAAAGTAAAGAAAACCAGGAGGTTTTTTAAGTAAATAATAGTAAGTAAATAATCTTTATTTATATAATCCAGAGAAATACAATTTTTAGTTCGTCTTTAAAAAGCATGAGTGAAGTTTGTGATAAAATAAGAGACGCACAAAATTTTCTATTAGGCAAAGAAAATGGCAATTTGGCCATTGATATTTCAAATATCCTAATGAAATGTGAAAATGAAGCAGCAAAAATTAAAATTCAAAATATGAAACAGACTTCCATTGAATCTTTTTTTCACAAAGCATAATTTTTTTTTCGTATGTAGTGCACATTTTTAAACATTATTATGTACACATATTATGTAGGAGTTAAGGTGGATTCATAGTTGCCGTAACGTAAGCCGTAAGACGTAAGCCGTAGTCGATAAGACGTAAGAGAAAACATACCCATTCAGAGTTTAAGTTAAGACGTAAGAAATTGCGAAATTGTAGGTTATGATATTTGTCAAATAATTCCATTGTTTTGATTTTGAACCGAATTTATTTTGTCGCTTTTTATTACAGATTTGTTGTATGTATATAGTATTATTATTAATAAAAAGGAATATTGAAATACGGACGGACGCTACAAAATTTTGTGAAAATGAAATCAACAAAACAATCTCCCGCCTGCGGTCGACTGTCAAATTTTGAAATATCACGCCGGTTATGCACGAGTACGGCCGATCCCGACCGAATACGTAAGACGTAAGAGTTAAGAAATGAAAATAAACCATTTCTTGTTACGGCTTACGGCTTACGTCTTACGTTACGGCGACTATAAATGCATGCATTTATAATCACATGTTTATTTTTCTTACGTCTTAACGTTACTTCTTACGGCTTACGTTACGGAAACTATGAATCCACCTTTATGAAATAAATAGTTATGTCTATATATTTACAGTTCAATTTGTAATGAAATTTTTAGTGGCCGCTATTGAGAAGTTTTACTGTATACAAAATTAACCTTATAGGAAAAGAATGTGATCAGAACTAATGGGTTTTTATGAAATACATACTACTGACACAATCTAATTATTGTTTTGTCTGTTAAAATAATATCTAAAGGCATGACGATTGAATTTAAAAGGGTGCTTTAATTTAAGGCAATTGGAAAGATGACTTTATAATTTTGCTACGTTATACGTAAAACATCTTTCAAATAGCGCTGTACTATGTAGAGGTGGTGTTATTACCCCTCTGAAACGTATATTAATATTATATACAAGGGAGCGATATACAATTTTATTATGCAAGTAAGAAGGGGTTTTGTAAAATATAATTCTATCAAAACACGATGTCAAATGACTCTCCTCCTACTCTCTATATTTAACCAACCTGCCTCGTGAAACTTGTGGGATATTCCTTCAAACTTATGAATTCCGTTATACAAGAGTTTTGTACTTTTTGAATATTTTTGTGTTTATGGCAAACAACTACCGTAAACAATATCCCCGTGATTAAATACTGCGAGCACAACAGAATCACAGAGCATAGACTTAAGTTGCACTGACAGATCATGACGACTAGAGAAGAGCAACTTCAGCCGTACATAGGCGCGCTCGCGCGTTGAATACAATTTGAAATATGCGGTTCAAATCTTAGTGATCTATCAAAGACAAAACCAAGGTTGTGTACATTAGTTTTAATGAGAATCGCCTATTTTTATACTAATATTATTCTTGGGATCAAAGAGCATTAAGTAGCACTCCTTTGCATTTGAAAACAGAGAGTGCTGGAGGGCAAACGCCCTCAAGCTCTCTAAATCATTATTAATCTTATGACACGCATCAAAAACATCCTCCTTTTTAAATGATAAATATACTTGACTATCATCTGCATAATACTGAGCATTACAATTCTTGAGACTACTTTACATGTTAGAAGAATAGATAGCATGTGACAGTGGGCTGATAACTGATCCCTGTGGCACGTCACTGGTGATAGGCAATTCCGACGAAATCTCCCTGCCAATCCTAACAGCCTAAGACCTTTCAACCACTCAACCCCACATAGTGTAAAATTGCAAGAAGAATCCTCAACGTATCGAAAGCCTTGGAGAAATCCAGCAGCGCCAACACAGAAACCCTGCCACCATCCGTAGCCCTAAAAATATCATCACTAACAATTGCCAGTGCAGTGGAGCATCCATGATGTTTTCGAAAACCAGACTCAGGAGGAACCCGATTTTGCTCTAGATGACCTGAGAGTTGTTTATTAATAGCCTCATGCAAGACTTGAGATAAACATGAAATAATGCTTATAGGCTTTAAATCCTCGAGTTCATGAGGATCATTAATTCGCGGTAACGGTGTTACAAGCGCTCTCTTTCACTGGGTAAACAGAGTATTGAAGACAAATAATAACATAATAATTTACGTTTATATTTTCAAAACCAGTAAGTTGTCAGCAATTATATAAACAAATATAACTTATTCCTTTTGTATTATCGTACACATATACATACATACTTACCACAAATATTACATTTATGCTTTTTTTCTCCCCTGTGAATTTTTATATGATTTCTAAGACTATGAGCGCCAGACAGCTTTTTGTTACAAATGTCACACTGATAGGGGTTTGAACTAGAATGACTCCTCTTGTGAGACTAAAAAAATATCCTAATCGTTAGTATTTATTTAGATTTTATAAAAAAAATTGCTGAATACTTACAATCAAAAAATTATGTTGACTAAATCTTTTTTTACAAATGTCGCAGGCAAATTTTCTTGTCTTTGTGTGGGCTGTATGATACATATAATGCTTTTTTAATGTAGACATCACAGCGAAATTTTTATCACAGTTCGGACATGCGAATGGTTTAAATTCAGGATGGTTAGATCCGGCATGAGCTAAATAACTTCTAGCATCTAAAACAAATTTGGAAAAAATATAATTTTTTACTGTAGGTTCTAGAGTTTAAAATTTCCGGAAAGATTGAATGTCAGAAAAAAAAACCGTTTGTTTTCCCAGAAAAATTGTAAAAAATGGAAATTTTGGGAAAAATACAAATACTACTTCAATATCGGATTATAGATCCGAGCGTGAAGCCCAAGGAAAACCCTATGCTAACCTAACGATGTATAGGAAAGTTTTTAACTATGAATACAATATAGCCTTTTTTGGTCCTAAGAAGGATCAATACCAAACATGCGTTTCTTACCAAAATTCCAACGATGACGAGAAAAAAACGTCGGAAATAAGTGATGAATAAAGTGATGGAATCAGCATGCTTTGCTAGGATTTGAATTAAAAAAGGCACAAGTTAGAAGTATACCAATTACTAAAAAAAAATACGACAACCTTATGTTTTAATAAAGAACGAATGTCATTACCAAAAATCGCGGTCACTGTTATGATAATTCAATTATTTTACTTAAGAATAAAATATCCAAAACCTTTTTTAAAAATATCACAGTAGTTTATCTTTATTTTTAAAAATAAAATGCTTATTTTGGTAATTTTGTATTTTTATAAATTAAATATAGCTAATGTTCTGCTACCTTCATGGTTTTACTTATTTATTATGCATTATTAAAATTTGGCTATTCTTGTAACATCCCAATATTAGAAATTGTACCTAATGTAATAATAATTTTTTTTAATGAGCCACTATTGACACCGGCAAGCGATATACAATAAAACAGACAAAATACACACCTATGCCGACAAAATATAACTTTACTTAGTTTTAATATGTTGTCATCCTGATTTCAGGTAAAAGTCCAGTCCTGTAAGTGAAATTTACATACCGTTTTATGAATTTGTTCGCGAAGCGACTTTATGAATTAGTTCCCTAAGAACTTCTCTGTAATATCAGCATTATGCCCGATATTATAGGTTATGGTTAACTTCAATATTCAGGTAACCGGTAGAATGAACACCGGTTATTGGTCAACCCTCAGATTAAACTGTAACCTTGAAAGTAATCCCAATCTATAATATCCGGCAAACTGTTAATTTTAATATAGACTTCTCGAACAACCCTGGTAGCGATAGTGCAAATGAACTACTGTTTTACGGGGGGAACTCGATAAAAGGAGATATATTTTGGTGGGGTTACTTTAGATTTTTAAGTGTACCAGACCTGTTTGAGCCTAACTATTTAGGTTTTAGCATTATTACTACTTTGGGCTGTTATTAAGGCTCACGAGGTAAGAAAAAATATAATTATATCATTTTAAATATATCTTTTTTCTTTTAAACTCTTCCTAAACAAGGTTATTTATTAATCTTTGGCACTGTCTTTAAAACTATCGCCTAGTGGAAGCCTACCTTGTGGCACAGCAGCAATTAGTACAACACCTATTTACCTAATACGTGCGGAAAATGATACTTTTCCGCACTTGTCAGATAATGGTTTTCCTACAAGTGTGATGAAAATTAAAAAAGGAAAAACTGGAAAGAACATTTAGCACAACTACTGTCAGTGTTAAAAAAACTTCCCGCACTAGTGCGGAAAGGTGCAACTTTCAGTATGCATAATGCATATGTGTGCGAAAAGTGACTACTTTGAGCAGTTGTGCTAGTTATGAAAGGTGCACCTTTCCACACTAGTGCTTCCCGTCGTTTGGTCAACTGCAGAAAAGTACCACTTTCCGCCCTTGTTGGGTAATAATAGCTAGCAGATAAATACATACATATTTAATTTTAACTACAAAATTAATAGAAAATATAAAAAAAAAATATACTTATATGTTTGTTTTTGACAGTAAACGTTCAAAGTGAATTTCTCATATTAAGAGAGCAGCCAGAGCAGCATCTGTATAACTTTTTTAGGTAATAAAGATAAGAAAGGTGTCAAAAAGTTGCGATTTTTTAAACGCAAGCAAATACCAAATTGGATGATTGGTTCTTCCAAAGTTATTAAAAGGGAAAATAGAAATAAAACTTTAAACTTTGACAGCTTAAGTATGTGTTATTGTGAATGCTTGGACCAAGGTTAGTTTGATTACATAGCAATAGGTTTACATTAGCGAATACCCTCTACTTACTTACCATCAAAGGTAGAATGACACAACATACAAACCATAGGTATATTATGTTTTAAAAGATGAGCTTTATATCCAAACTCATATCTAAACTTCTTGGAGCATAAATGACAACTAAACTTTGCTTCATTTTTAACAGTTTCATCAATCTGAATTTTCTCTGTGTCATTTTTATTTTCAGATTTTATACCTTCCTTGTCTTGAATGGATTCAGAACTTTCTGCAAATGTATTCAAGGTCTGCTTTGTTGTTAATTCTACTTCTTGAATGTCAATTTTTTTGTCATCACTAGAACTTAAGTTATTACTTGAGTTATTGTCCTCTGCATCTGCCCATTTAATCACATTACTCATGAAAATGGTGCCTTTATTTATATTCAAAATTTCAGACTTATTACTGTTGGCAGCACTAGTGCTATTGTCATTGTCATCGTCATCGTCATCAGAGACAAAATATGCTAAGTGATTATTGCCTGTGATATCTTCACTAAGTGCATATACTTCAGATACCTCTATTCTATCTTCACAGACATTTTTAGAACCTTTTCTCCCAGTAGCATTCTTTAGGGTGCTCTATAAACAATTAAATGAAATAAAGGATGGCTAGGCATGACCAATTCATTTTATTAATATAATTCTATATAGCCTACCTACCTATACTATATACATTAAAAGACAGTCGATGACTTTATATGTAAGGAGCTGTATTGTGAGACTAAGATTTTGGGATTAGAAGGAGGCAAAAATATCATATATTTTATTTATTATTATTTAAAAAAAAATGAAAAATGAAAATTCCATATGGCAAATTCGATGCCGTGCAGAGTACTGGTACGTTGAGGATGCAGGACAACATTTAATAATATCTATGCTGATCAGTGTTGATGCCCTCAAAATGTTAATTATACAGGCATAAGTATGTACCTACCTTAAAACAAGACTGAGCATTCTCCGTATTCTCAATAATTAAAACCTGCTCACAATTCTCATACTTTTCTTTTTTATCATCATCCGTAGGTCTTCCACATTCCTCAGAAACTCCAATATTTTCTAGCACAGTGAATGATTTATAAATAACGGTTACAGGAGATAAAGGACCTGTCTCATCTACTGAACACATGAGATTTTTTAGCTGTGCCTCTGATTCATGGACTTGATTTCGAAAATCCAGAGCTAGATTTAATATTTTTAAGCATTCCGTACATATCGATTTTGGTAAAGATGTGTGACGAATAAGCTAAATATAATAGAGGCAAAAATGGTAAATCAAAACAAATAAATTTTAAATTTCTAGGGGTTACCTGTATATTGACAATTTCACATAAACTGTTCTCCACATTATTTTCTGACAGGGATTTTAATTCTTCTGTAGATTTGTGCACTAAACATGTTCTGCAAGTTCTGCCTAGATCTAATAACAATCTAGTACCATCAGACATGTTATTTATAATTAATATAACTTTTAAACATATTTTAAATCTTTGTTGACAAATTTACTAAACGTCAAAAAAAGGAGTAACCTTCAAGCCCCTAACCTAAAAAGGTAAATATGTGCAAAAGAACTACCAAAAGAAACAGTGACTTTATGCTAACAGTGGTAACTATTAATTATTAGACTCTGTTCAGCGAACATATTATAATAGTTCCTAGATTTAAACGTAGATGGCAATGGGCGTTTTATTTCGATGTGGTGCTTGTGGGTGCTTCCCAAGAGTAGTAATAGGAGGTGCGTTCAATAAATTACAAATATTTTTTTTCACATAATTTTATTTAATAAATATGTAAGTACAGAATAACTGCAGAAGTACAAAATCGATATTTTAACTTTAACACCGTGATTCAAAAAAATTGACTAGATGGATAATGGCAAAATGTCTTTATTTTTTTATAGCTTTTTAGTCGATATGGCTAGTACATTATATAATAATATTATTAATATTATATAGTATAATTAAGTAATACTTTTTGTTCGTGGTCTTTTAATTTAAATTATGTCCATATTTATCTAATTTCGAAAAAATACAGAGTAAAAAATTTCTGTTAGGTAAGCGTCTGCTTGTTTAGGGCTGTATACTATTTATTGTCTACCTACTAATTTAAATACTATAAATAATCACTTTAATCCTAAAGCTTACAAAATGTTAATAAGGAATAAGTTGGCTTTTAGGTGTCTTTAGTATTTCTTTAAAACCAATAACAATCTTAAGTTAAGCCGCTTCGTAAAATGTTTTAGTAATTATAATTTAAGGATATCAATAACTAATGCAGCTCTTTTTTTGGCACCTTTTTCTGGTTACACTAACTACGACCTTACCTATACATATTATTATACTATTAATACTGCCTTAGAAATATCTATTGTGGCTTTTATTAAAAAGAACCTACCCTGTCCCATACCTATAGGTATATTTAATCTGTAGTTAAGGATAGCCTAGAAGAAGTTCTTGTATACCGTAACACAAAACTAGAGAAATGGAAGGGAAATACCTAGTCTTAATTAATTTCGACCAGAAAATACAATCTTGTGACCTGCATATGCCGTTTATCGTCTATAAGCTCAGTGCAAGAATTGTTACCAAACAATCCGCAGCGAATACCTACAGTTTCTATATAGAGTGCATAGTACTGTAAACGTCTTTGAAAAAAACCTTATGGACTAACAAGGCTCGACAAATTCTTATCATTAAAATTGGATCACTATTTTTGTTTCCATCAACAATAATTACTTTATTTTCATAGTTTTTATAGTTTTATACTTTTGAGACATTTACTAAATAGATGGAAGATTTTGTGGTTTGTAAACTCACAACATTTTAGTTAATTACTTAAACCTAGAAACAATAAATTAATTTAAAAATAAAATAAATCAAATTTACACATAACAAACAATTTTAAAATGTTTTTAACATAATGACCCTATTGCTTGTTTTTTTTTTAAATTTGTTCTTAGGTTTCAGTAATTTACTAAAAAACAATTGAGTCATTCTGTCAAAAATTAAAGGACATACTGTAAAAGAATATTCAGGGTGTTTCAGAAGTAGTTTTATCAGAAGGTGGTCATTTTCAACATTTACCTTAATTAACTGAGGCATTTTTTTTGTATCGTTATTTAAAAAAAAAATGTATTTTTAATTTAAATATTTTAAATTGAAATACATAGGTATTTTTTTGTACATGCAATAATTTGGTTTTTATTTTTTCTCTCGACAACGAAGCAAGATACGAAAACAATTTAAGGATAAAAAAGTTGTATTATTAGTTGGTAAATCCAAAAAAAAAATATCAAAATTAGAAAAAGGTCAGTGGCGTACATTCAATAATATTCGTTAAGGTGCTCCGCGGGGCGCCACTGAACTTATTGAATTTAATCTAATTAAGCCCCTTATCATTGTGAATAACGGTACCAAATTTCAATAAATTCGGGAATAGGATATTTTAGAAAAAACCGATTTTCTCTAAAAAATTTTGACACCCTGTACCTATATCAAAAACGGGCAACTCCTGGCACATGTTCATATGAACTTTTTGTCCTAGAATATCATAAGGAATCAACCCCTTAAGTTACGTAACCTACTTCTTAAACACCCTGTCGAGCAGCACTTACAAAATGAAAAACAATTATCTTTTTCATTCTTTTATATTGCTTGTATGCTTGTCATTTGTAAATCTGATTCATTTTATTTAAAAATTAATTTGTTGTTCCTAGGTTTGAGTAATTAACTAAAATATTGTGAGTTTACAAACCACAAAATCTTCCATCTATCTAATAAATGCCTCAAAGGTATAAAACTATAAAAACCATGGCATTTAAATTAGTTGTTTTAAATACAAATATTAATCCCATATTAATGGTATTTATATTAATTGAGGATAAACTAATGAAAAGAAAGAACATGTGTGGCATATATTCGTATTCAGAAAAATAATATCATACGTAAAACCACAAGAGCTTTTTTTTTATCGAATAAATTTTTATTTTTTACGAAAACTAGATTGCTTAGAAATTTAACGAGAACAAAGGAAATGATAAAAACGCGACAGCAAAGCTGGAGCGTTCTTATTTATTACCGTTTGTTCGAGTTTAAATTGCTAAAAAGTGATCTAGTTTGAGTTTAAAAAAATAAAAGTTTATCCGATCTTAAAAAAAAGATCGAGTGATTTTTAGCTAGAGAAATTCACGAATTTAGCATGAATACTAAATACTAAAAAAAAATAATACTTCACTAAAAAAATGTGCACCTTTTTTTATCGATGTCAAAGTGATAAAAATGCAAATGTCAAATGGACATTTTATTGTAGGAGTGAATTTATCTTTTTTTAAAATATTTTATTTCTGACCGGTATATTATTAGCTTATAACGTCTTAGTTACGCGGGAATTATAAGGGTCATAACTAGGGGTGGGCAAAATAATCGATTAATCGATATATAATCGATTAATCGATTAATCGATTTTTCGATTTAAGAAAAATTTTAATCGATTAATCGATTGTTCGATTAATTGATTTTCCGATTAATCGATTTTCCAATTAATCGATTTTTCGATTAATCGATTTTCCAATTAATCGATTTTTCGATTAATCGATTTTCCGATTAATCGATTTTTCGATTAATCGATTTTTCAATTAATCGATTTTCCAATTAATCGATTTTTCGATTAATCGATTTTCCGATTAATCGATTTTCCGATTAATCGATTTTCCGATTAATCGATTTTCCGATTAGTCGATTGTAAAATCGAGTGTAAATAAATTTTTACCCGATAATCGAAAATATAAATTATTATGTTATTGAATGATTTTGAAGTTGCTGGTGAAATATTAATTAATATACTGCACAATTAATTATTACTCTATACAATAACAGTTACGTGTACTGCGCCCGTATTTCTACTAGTATACAGGGTGTTAATTAATGGTATGCAGATATTTCAGGGGGTGATAGTTAGTACTCGTCAAAATAAGAAAAAAATGTAAATATATGCATGGTCTAAAACGCGTTATTTTCGTTATACAGGGTGGCAAAGTTTCAATTTTTTTTTTCGTATCTTGCGTTTTCTCTCTTATATTCTCTGATAATTGTTTCAAATTTGGAACAACAACCATTTTTTAGAATCTCTACAATAAAGTATCAAAATTGTTGGTCGCAGTATACAGGGTGTTACATTTTCTTGAATCCGCTACAATTTTATCTTTCAGAACTTTTTTTGGGGCTCTCTGTATGAATTCCGGTATGAAATTTGAACTCTCTGTTCCCTTGTTTAGCGTTCTTGTCTCTGGTACTATTCTCGTATCTGTGACCGTTTTCGATTTATTTGCAAAAATAGCCATCGATGGAAATTAAATGTAGGCGAAATAGCGCAATAAAAATGAAAATAATTATTACTTAAAATATATACAAATAAAAACAGCTTTTTACTCTTATTCTAAAGTTGAAAAAAAGTGAAACGTTGCTTAAACATAATATTGTTATATTATAATTTTTCCCATAAAAGGAGATTGTTTTAATTAAATAAAAATTGCCTAATCGACAAGGACCAAATAAATTATTGGACAATAAATTTATTGCCTGTCCGATTTATCGATTAATCTAAATAATCGATATACCGATTACATCGAAATTATCCAAAATGATAAATATAATAAGATCGATTAATGGAAAAAATCGATTAATCGAAATAATCGATTAATCGAAACATCGATTAATCGAAATAATCGATTAATCGAAATAATCGATTAATCGAAATAATCGATTAATCGAAATAATCGATTAATGGAAAAAATCGATTAATCGAAATAATCGATTAATCGAAATAATCGATTTTCCGATTAATCGATTAAATCGAAATTATCGATTATTTTTCATAATCGATAATCGATTATAACTTTTGATAACGCCCACCCCTAGTCATAACTCCCTTGGGATATTAGGAATAATTTGACATAAAATCAAACGATTGACATCTAATGTCAATTTGATTGTCATCTATTGAAACATTTATTCCACTTTAAAAATAAACAAAATGTTACTAAAATCGGTCAGAAATAAAATTATCTATGTATCACTGGAATTATAAGGGTCTCAATTACCTCGGGCAATTGCTGTCCCTCGGGCCAAAGGCCTTTGCCCTCGGTAATTAAGACCATTATAATTCCCTAGATACATAAATAACTATAATAATATACGCTTAAAAAAAGTTGTGTTAATAATTTTGACATTTGACATTTTATAAAATGTTTGACTTAACGGTATAGAACTTTACGTAAAACCCTGCAATTTTTTTTTTAGTTAACCTAGCTAAACAAATAAGTACTTTGCAGCCACGTAAAAGTGGGACAAATTAAAATGAAAGCACTGTAGGTACCTTTTATTAAAATTTTGGGAAGGTAGGCTTAACCCCTCCTTTCCGCCATCTATGCAAAGAAACAATTGAAAATCCGTTCGTTGTTTTAAAAAAAAAACTTGCTCATTATTGACCAGAGCTTTTCTACAGTCGCACAGAGAGAAGCGGCTTCCATAGAGCATCCCTTCCATTTTTCTGCACAAAATCCATCCTCCGAACCATGAATTCTGAATATACAAAAAAGCAAAAAAGCTAAACAAGAACATTATAAGGTCTATTCTTATCTACTAACAATTTTTTATTTTTATACGTAAATTTCGCTACCCCCGTTTATTTTTTGACCGCTAACACCACCTACG
Organism: Polydrusus tereticollis; assembly: GCA_963920685.1. Classification (NCBI taxonomy): domain Eukaryota; kingdom Metazoa; phylum Arthropoda; class Insecta; order Coleoptera; family Curculionidae; genus Polydrusus; species Polydrusus tereticollis. The sequence continues at coordinate 145,788,224 of OY987328.1, forward strand.
ATTTGTAGTGGCGCCCTAATATACACGTTTTTTGCTAAATTACTTTTAGCTGTGCCCTCAACTATCTTGTTAGAGTTAGCTAAAATTTCTTCTTCTTTGGGATTTTCTTTGACTTCTTTTAAACTGCTTGAATATCTGCAAGAAATAAAAATGTCTAATAAATTTCAAGAGACTCACTTTGTAGTATTGTAGATAATAATACCTTGACTGGTTACGACCACTTCTCAGTCCACTCTCTGAAGTTCTTTGACTACTTGGTGTCGTCGAACTTGTAGTGCTTTTCCTGCAATATTATACAATGACATTAATACTACAGTAAAACCTCTGTTGGCGACCGCCTCTATTTTTTTAAAAATGGAAATCCCATTATTTTATACTCGTCTATACCGATCCTTCTATTGAACGACCGCGGGCACTCATGATCGGAATTTTTATTAAACATTAATGCTAAAAACACCCTCCATTTACTTTGCTTTAAAGGCTGATAAATCGGTTGTTAACATTAGTTTTGTTTTGAACAGTTTTTGTGTGTTTTGGGACTAACGTAAATATTTGAAGATGGCGGGAAAAAGAAAATGTCTTTCTTTAAGCGAAAAAATTGAAATAATTGAGGAAACTGAAAAAACTAGTTTAAGTACCAGGAAATTGACTGAAAAATTTGTGGGTAAGACCCAAGTGACTATGCTGCTTTAAAATAAAACAGAGAGAAAAAGGTGGCAACGGTGAACAAAAAAGAGAATTTCCCTAAGTTGTTTTTACCTGGTTTGTAAGGTGCGAAACAAACACTTACCAGTATCCGGGCTCATAATTCAAGCAAAAGCCCTTGAATCTTCTCAATGTTTAGGACTAGATAACTTCAAGGCATCAAATGGTTGGTTAGAAAAATTTCGTCGTCGGCACGATATTACCTTCAAGAAAATATGTGGCGAATCAGCCGGTATCAATATCGAAGACGTAACTGCTTGGAAAGAAAGGCTATTGCCCATTTCAAAGGATTACGCCTCAAGGGACGTATTTAATGCAGATAAGACAGGTCTCTATTATCGTGCATTGCCAACAAAAACATATGCATTGAAAGATGAAAAGTGTTCCGGAAAAAAACTGCAAAACAACGATTCTGTTCTGTGCAAATATGGAAGATGAGAAGGAAGAACGACTTATAATAGGCAAAAGCAAAACTCCTCGATGTTTTAAGGGCGCACATATCGATACCTCCCCAATGGGTCTTGGACAAAAAAGCGTGGATGACAGCAGATATCATGACAACATGGCTTCACAGATTTGATACCAAGATGAGAAAGCAGAATAGAAGAGTGGTATTATTTCTGGATAATGCAGCGTCTCATCCCAAAATTACACTGGATAATATCAAACCTCTATCTCTCTTCTATCCGATACTACCTCACATTGCCAACCTTTGGGCCAAGGCATTATTCAGAACTTTAAAATGCTCTACAGAAGCTACCTTATTAAGAGGCTTTTAACATGTATAGACAGTAGTTGTCCTCTTCAAGAAATCGAAATTTCACTTTTTTAATAATGTTAACAATTTTGACAAGTCTACAAATATTTCTTAATTGCTATTAAATTGTGAATCTGAGTTCTATAAAAATAAAAAAAAAATATGAAGCAATCATTAACTCCTGATTATTAAAAAAAAAAACAATTCCAAAACAAACATACAGTATATTGTATAATATATATTTTAGTATGCACCTGCAGTATACATATTGGTAAATTGGCTTCATCTCATTTAATCTTAGTTCTGATAAATTTAAACAAAAATATTTGAAATTATTTCCATATACAGGGTCGTTGGTATGTATGGAAACGGTCGATTATTTCTTAAAGTAAAACAGTCAGCAAAAAATATTTTAGATAAAAGTTTTAGGGTTTTTTAGGGTGTATTAGAATTTAAAAAAAAATAAGTATACAGGTTCAGTCAGAAAACCGTAGAAAAACAAAGTTATCTTTTTTTAAATAGAACACCCCATTTCTTCGAATATATTTAATTTAACATGAAATAACAATTATTTTTTAATAAGTGCATTATAAGTCTAAACTTAATAGTTTCCGAGATATCGACCTTTGAAAAATGACATTTTTCAACTTTGACAGCTTCTAGCTTTCTAACGGTACCTTTTAGAATAAAATGGCTTACATGTCCCTATCTTACTTTTTTATTGTCTTCCCAAAAACATCAACTTCCGGTTAAACCGGATGTAACTCAAAAGCCGGAAATACAGTACTTCCGGTTGTACCGTAACTTGATGTTTTTTAGGAAGATCATAAAAAAGTAAGATAGGGACATGTAAGCCGTTTTACTCTAAAACGTACCGTTAGAAAGCTAGAAGCTGTCAAAGTTCAAAAATGTAATTTTTCAATAGTCGATATCTCGGAAACTATTAGGTTTAGACTTATAATGCACTTATTAAAAAATAATTGTCATTTCATGTTAAATTCAAAAATATTCGAAGAAATAGGGTTTTCTATTTAAAAAAAGGTAACTTTGCTTCCCTACGGTTTTCTGACTCATCCTGTATACTTATCTTTTTTTAATTCTAATACACCCTAAAAAACCCTAAAACTTTTATCTAAAATATTTTTTGCTAACTGTTATACTTTAAGAAATATTCGACCGTTTCCATACATACCAACGACCCTGTATGTAGATACTTATTAATAAACAAACACTGTAAAATGCAGACCAGTTGTTTTAATTTTTCTCTATTAATCGACCACCCCTGTTAACCGACCAACATTTCATTCCCCGAGGGTGGTCGGCTATTCAGAGATTTTACTGTAGTATATTAATAAAAAAGCATGTAGATGTAACCTATAAAAATACAATATATTATATCGAACCAACAAATGAACAAGAAATTGACAGAATCATATCTGATCTGAAACGAAATTCAGCCCCAGGGCATGATGAAATAACAGTATTAGACGTAATTAACCTAAAACACAATCTTATACCAATCCTTACTAAATTAGTTAATAAAATATTAAAAGATGGGGTTTTTCCACAAGAATTAAAAATTACTAAAATAAATCCTATATTCAAATCTGGAAGCAGGGATAATATGAATAATTATAGGCCAATATCTGTAATAAAAATCATAAAAAATATTATCAATTCATTAAGCATGTCAAATTACATTTAGGATTTAGTTGAAAATGTATCCAACACTGTTAATTTAGTATAACGTGTTCTCGAGGCCAGGGCTACCAAGCACTGATTAGAGAAATAAGTTTATGTAAAATATATTATGAGAATTCAATAAATAAAGACAATTTCAAAAAAAAAAATGTAATGTTGGATCTTACCAAAGAAAATGATTTTCTTTTATATTACTCATAAAAGACGCATCGGCAGTGTTTTGAATTTATCATTGTATCTTACCTAATAATTTCAGTCTTTTTAAACTTTCTCCTCAAATTTCTCACTCCACAAAGCCTCAAAAATCCTCCCCTAAATTTGGAACTCATTATGTTGTATAGAATAGGGTTTACAGCCGAATTTATATGAAACATTATTCTTGAAAAATAAAGTATGTTGTAGTATGTCTCTAAACCTGAAACGGAAAAAGTGTTTCAAAATAGCCATTTCGCTGTAGGGCAATCAAGACCTTTTCTAGGGTATACCTTAACCAGCTTTTTTCCTAGATATCGCAAGAAATCAATTTTGCATCATAAATATGAGCAAATTCAAAAATTCGTATTTTGCATTTGTGTTAAATCGACTGAAAATAAGTTTAATGTAAGCTGTACACACTGGCGGGTCCACAGGGAGGGGGTGGGCGAAGGGGCCCGGGCACCCCCCATGACCAAAACAGATGCTTCAAGATTTAAGATTTACAAAAATACAAAAGATGCGGAAGTGCGCTATTAGTTAATTATATTTCTCCAGTGCAATTTACTTTCGTACTTCCGCTAAGCCAGAATTTCAGTAACGACTCGGACGAGCACTGGTGACCGATGCTCTAATAGAGATTTTTTATATTGCGGTTTTTTAACAACTTAACCTTGGATTGTGCATAACATAATATTTAAATCATTAATCTTTAGCTTCTACTGGGCTATTGTAAGTAAGTATCAAGCAAAACCTACATATTTTTTAAAAATATTCAGGGAAAATATATTAATGATGTCCGGTAGCCCCCCCTCCCTTGGTTGCGCCACTGGTCACAAAAGATGCAGGTCATTTTCTCATTGTCATTGCTTTGCTTTGCACCTAAATATATTTCTGTAATTTTTGTTCAGTGCCCCCCCCCCCCAATTTATTTCTGGATCCGCCAGTGGCTGTACACACCCAATAAATAGAAAACAACATACGAGTACATAAAAGTTTTCTATGTTAGAGCCAATTAAGGCTGAGAGTCCAAAAAGGTCTTGGTTAACCTGTAACAAAACATTTTTTTTTTATCAGTGAAATCAAATCAATATTAATAGGTAATTATTTTAGACAACATACCTATATTAAAATTTGATCCAGCAGGACTAATAATAATCCACATGGTCAAAGCGCGAAACGGTAATAGACAGATAAAAAATGCCAACACTACAGTACCCAACATCATCATAACTTGCTTTCTGTATTTTATTACACTTTGGCTTGGCATGGTAACTGTTTTGTTTTGAAGTCCCACCTAAAATATATCGGTGAAATTATTAAATTCATATTTGAGGCACACCTTATAAATTAACAATATCTTCGAATTAAAAAAATTGGAAAACGACAGGCTATTCTGAGACAAAATCCATAGGCATCGTAACTATAGATCCGACACGCCATTCATAAATGCTATAAAATTGTGATGCCAAGATCGTTTGGTGGCGAGACGCTGTAAGGAGCTAGGTGGGGCCGGGAGTGGGGATTACGCTGACTTTACATATGCATTCGACAAAACTCCAGGAAAACAACATCCGCTATGCCGAGTATTGTCGAGTCGATGCGGGTAGCCACGAAAATGATGAAATCTGGGCGGATCCGTTCTTGCTGCGTTGCCATACTACAGATTTTTTACAAGGTTTTAGGCAATGTTATATATTTCCCACATCATGCTAATCTAGTTAATCATAGAAGTTAATACTTTTAACAGAGTAGGCCCAGAAAACTACGTTTTCTGTGGCGTAAGTCTGGCAAACCAAGTGGAGGGGAGCAGCTTGAATGTTGATTTACTTTACACTGGAATACATTGATGACAACACGTTTATTTGTTATTGTTCGGTCTAATAGTTACGATGTCTATGACGAAATCTGTGTTTGTTTGTAATGCAATTGGATTCTAGATATTTCAGATACCTGCCATTAGAGTATTAATGAATAATATATGTGTCCTTATACAGGGTCTCCAGTAAGTATATGGGGGCGTATAGGGTCTAAATATCCCTAATTTGCCATAGAAAAATATGTCTTAAAGTGCCCCTTAACGAAGAAACAGAGCCCCAAAAGGTTACCCAGCGACTTATCTTTTCTCCTCTACCTTTTGAACCGACATGTATAATTTAAAGAAATTTTAATATTCTATGTAGGCCGTAAAGACTTATAAAACCATACTACAGTAGATGTTTTACATCGTCAGGGAAATCAGGATTAGATTTGCCTCCACACTCGTTGGGTCAAAATTTTGACGGGTGTCATTTTACAAAGTTGAAAACTGATTTTTAAAACACTCTGGTCATTCCTCTTTAAAAAAGTTATTCTGCCTTTGTGTCAATAAAATTAGCCGTTTTCGAAGAAAATTAATTTGTGCTTAACACGTTATTGAAATAATAAATACTACAATAAGACTAAAGTAATGGAGGATTATTCCTATGACTATGCTGACATACATCTAACTTATGGATAATCACTCGACAATTGTGTGAAGGCGAGAATAATTTATTCTGATACATTTCCAAATAAGGAACCGTCAGTTAGAGGAGGAAATTCTGGATGAGATTGCTGAAATCCCTCTAATAGTGTAAGAAAACTGTCGGTCCAAGTTCATATGCGACAAAGTGGGTTGTTCATAAGACCCTTCCAGAACAACTGCTATATCCTTATTACGTCCAATATGTTGATGCCATGTCTCCCGCGAGAGTCAACCATGCAAATTGGTTTTTGCAACGATTTAGGCAATATCATAGTTTAACTAGTATTGTTTTTATTTATTTACTAGTATCCCCATTTAACAGTACAGACAAAGTACTAACAAAGGCTCATGGTTAATATGTGGGCGGGGTTTATTGGGAATCATCTTATTGTCAAAGTCAAAGTCAAAATATGCTTTATTGTTAAAAGAACAAAGATCTGGTTTACAAAGGGGATACTTATCTAATAAAGAAGAGAATAAAACTAACAATAAAAGCAACAATAAAATAAAAATATAAAAATAAAAATACCTGTCAGAAAATAAAATATGAGACTAGTACAAAATAAAAAAAAGAATAACTGAAATATACATATATACAGACTATCATCAAAATATTGCTCTAAGCTGTAATAAGACCCTGTAGTCAAAATTCTCTTTACCCTCCACCGAAACTGCAAGTATGACAACCGTTCTGTATTCCGTGCTCAAATGGTTATAGATCTTGAGGCTGTCAAATATAAGAGATTGGACCGCTCTCTATTGAAGGCAGATTAAATGATGTCATGTATTTACAACTCTAGCAACAAAACTTAAACGGTATTAGAAAATGTGCCCTTAGAAATTACAAATCAGATACGATGGTGCCCCATTTTAGCAATCTAGTTCGTCAGCACTTGGAAATCGATGGATAGGTCGAGGTGGACCTATTTCATGGCCACCGAGGTCGCCCGATATGAATCCATTGGACTTCTTTTTATGGGGAATGTTAAAGAGACTTGTATATTCGACGCCAGTTCACACCAGGGAAGATCTGATAGAAGGAATAACACACCATTTCAACGATATTCGAGACAATCCTGGATTGTTGTATCAAATACAACGAGAAAGCATCCGTCGGCTAAAAAAATGTATAGAGGTGCAGGTCGCTCATTTCGAAAATATGCTGAAGTAAACAAGAAGAAGCAAATCTTTCACATTTTTAACATTGCGTTAAAGTCATTTAGGGGCACTTTTCTTTCTATGACAAATTAGAGTTATTTCGACCTCCCCTTTACGCTCCCGAGAGTATGCCATATACTTACCGGACATCCTGTGTATAGTTATAGTCCATTTCAGAAAGGCGTAGAGTAATAAAAGCTTACTAGGTATGCAAAGGAATTACAGAGTGACCCAACGAATATTTAAGCCACTTTCATAATTTGGCATTGATTTCATTGTAAAATTCTTTCTTTTCATCAAGTGCAGGTAGTACCACCCGGGTTTGGGTCAATTTATGGGTTTTGCCTATTGTTATCCATTCACAAACACTGAAAATGGTGTGACAAAGGCGTGCCGGTAGGATATTCGTAAAAAGGAAAGAATTTTATTTTAACAGAACACAATTTAGGCATTATGTACATAGTATTAGGTACACTTATTTTTTTATTAAACATTATAAAAAAAATACAAAATACAAAAAATACATTGTACAGAAATTAAATTATAAAAAATCATAATATTCTTCGTCATCTGAGGAACTGTCATCTCCTCTTGACGTTATAATTAACGGGTCGATGGTCCGATCGATCAGGTGGTCAAGATCCCACATTTTCTCCTCTTCTTTAATGACATGATGGACTGCTTTTCGCCAGCTCTCTGGTGTCACTTCCTTAATGGCTTGATCAAACAATAGCTTAACGTCTTTTATTTTGAATGTCGTGTTGTGTCTTGCTACAAATCCTTTCAATTGCGCCCATATAAGTTCTATAGGATTTAGTCCGCAATGATATGACGGTGTGCGCAGCACAGTTACACTATGTTTTTCTGCTATATCTTCCACGGCATATTTCATAAAACGATGTTTGTGTAAATTTGCTATAGCTATTAGTTCCTTCTTTATCAAATTATCTTCAAATTCAATACTTTTGGTGGTTAACCAGTCGATAATTTCTTGTTTTCTCCAAGATTCTCTGTGCGTCGTGAATGATAGCTTGCGGTATCCATAACTACTACTGAATCAGCTGAAAGGTATTTTATCATTTCACCAAAATAGTCCTCAAAAACATTCGAATTCATGTCATCGTGGTAATCCCCGTATTAAACGACTGAAAGGTTAGCATACCTTCTTTTAAAAATCCCTCTTCACTTCCAATATGGACGATTATTAGTCTCTTCCCTTTACCTAAAGGCACCTTAATACCCGTTAACAGGCCTTCCATGAAAGCTTGGCGAGCACTGGTTATATTTTTGTCTTGCTACAATTTTGGTACTATATAACCTTCATTAATCCACGTCTCATCAAGGTAAAATATTTTCTTCTGCTCTCTTCTGTACTGCTTTATACTTCTCAAGTATTTTCGTTGCCAGCAAACAATTTCATCGCTTTCCAGTAAAAATGATTTACGGTTATGCTTTTCCCAGACAAAATCCATATTTTTTAAAGTGGTCCATAAAAGTTTTCTAGTTATAAACGGAAAACTGTCATCCTGGCCAAGCTCCATTAGAATTTTATCTAGGGTGGGTATTTTTTTTTTAAATAAAAAGAGTGAACTTTTCTTTGAATTACACTTTTGGTGTCTTCATCAAGGACTTTTACTGGCCTGCCTGGACTTTTCTTGGGAGGTTCCACTTGACCTGCTGTCTTTCTATCCCGCAATAATTTAAAAACGGTGGACTTTCCAACTCCAGTCATTCGGGAACATCGGTCCACAGTTTCTTGTACAGTTAAATTCGGATAATCGTATTTTATGCAATCATGTACATTTAAAATAATAACTTTTTCAGTCACTGATAGTGGAGAATTATTGGAACATCTTCTTGTTGGTGTGAATGTCGCCATTTTATTACTAATCTTATAATACTGTGAATACTATATACGGCTTAACAGCAAATATTGATGCGTTAAACTAAACAAATATACTTATTAAGGTCATATACACACACGATATATGAAGTTTATTCCAAATTACCACCTATTTATATGATCCAGCCAAAGAGGCCAGAGCCAAACTCGGTACCTGTTAAATGGTACCTCTTAAACGCAAAACGTAACTTTATAATCTACTACCTAACTAATCCCCACACAATATTTCGATTTTGACACTTCAGGCCAGAAAACATACCTTTCTTAATTCTGTTACGCAATTACTTGAAATTTTAATATTACAAACAATACTATTTTATCTTAATACCCGTTAATTCTCTAAAATTTTTGGTTAGTTATCATAAATAATTTAATGCACAAAGTTTACCTGCGCTTATGTCCGACACCGAAATTGAGCCGAACTGGACGAAATTTCCCATCTTATTACTCTACACCTTACTAAAATAGACTATAATCATACATCTCAATCCCCCTTTTTAATCAGTCGTTTTATTAATGCCAATTTATGCTAAAGCTAATGCCCTATATTTTAGGTTCAGATTACTTTCAGTTTAACCGGAGGATTGTCCAATAAAACTGGCGATACCCAAATACACCAGTTACACTAAATAATGAACCGTAACTTGCCTGCCATATGTGAATTATTTGATAGAAGCTGAAATTGAAAAGTAGGTGGTACGAGTTAAAAAAATAATTCTTCAACTTACCAGATTTGTTGGATGAGACATGAGAGTTCTTGCGATCAACGCGTAAACACAAATCAAAATGGCTAGAGGAAATATGAAAAAAATAACTACTGAGCCAACAAAAAATATACAGGGGAACATGTCCAACACCATGCTGAAACAGACGAACACTATGGAACCGTCAAAGTACTCTTCGGTGCCGTACTGGGTAATGGCAAGAATTGGACTAAAAAAAATAAAATTGTTCATTCTAAATTTTTTACTTAATTTATGAGGAGCTACTCAAGAGAAAACGATAATTTGTAATTAGTGATTAGGCTAAGGGGGTGGGGGGGGGGGGGGGGCTCTGGTTTATCGAAACGACAAAAATGTTTCGCACACGATAAAATTATTGCAATATTTCTGCTGTTACTTGGTGGAATTCCATGATAAATTCAAAGAAACGTAAAACACACTGTTAACTTATTCCACTATTTTAAAAACGTACAAAATTTACAAAATTCAGCTAGTTTCGCAAGCACGGTAGCTTTTCCAAGAATGAATAATTACATCTAAAGTACAATGAGGTGCAAGTTTCGGGTTATTTTGGTAATTATTGTAAATAGAGTATAAAAATGAATTTAACAATGGGGATCTATTTAGGTCTGCTTGGCAATTCAATAAACGGTAGGAATTTTTAAGTTTATTAATTTCAACAGGTCTAATTTGGTTCCTTTCTTCTCTGTGTGTAATACTTTAAAGTATGAGTCAAAATTATTTTTTGTTTCTATTGAATGATTAACATAATTGGGATTGTCTTTTGACTTGATGTAGCTTGAATAAAGTTCTTTTATTCTCTTAGAAAAAGTTCTCCCCCAGATTGGATTATATATGTTTTTGGACAGTCTTTACAATTTAATTGTTAACTTCAGACTTATCATCATTTCCCATCTAGTTTTACAATTTTTATAAAATTACCTGTCGTATCGTTGGTTTTAAATGCAATATTTATATTAAGTATTTTAATGAATTTAGAGGTGTTTCACTTGCTTGTCCGATATAAATGATTAATTTAAAGTTTTCTGTATTTTCTTTGGTGAAAGTAAAAATCATGTTGACGGCTATTATATATTGTTCTTTTGTTTAAAATAGTGTCTATTATTTGGGTGGTGTAACCGTTGGTTTTAGCTATTAGTTTGATTAAGTTGAGTTCTTTTAAAAAATTAAAATTGTTTATTGGCACTGTAATTAATCTATAAATCATACTATAGAATGCGGGCAAGATGAATTATGAATAGTGGTGTCTGTGTGTGCAGGGAAAAAACATGTTTATTTAGGGTGAATATTATTTACAAAATGAAGAAATAGTGTTAGTTGCCTATCTGTACCGGTCAAACAAGCTAAAACATCGTCTAAGTATCTATGCCAATAAATAAATTTGTTAGAAAGAGGGTTTTATTTTATTTTCTAAAGATTCCATAAATATCTCTGCTAATAATAGACTCAATGGGTTACCCATAATCAGTCCTTCTCTACGAGAATCGATAGTTCCGTTGAATTCGAAATAATTTTGTTCTGAGCATAATTATTGTTGGCGCTTCTAATATTTTATGTTTTTTAATGACATTTATATGATGAGAACTACTCCTTGAGAAGATGTTCAAATATACCCCCATTTTCTCTGATACAAAGTCCAGCTCTACGGCGAATGTTGTGAGATGCCCGAAGAATCTGAAAAGGATTCCGTTACATAAACTATGTTGCACATATGACCCCAAAAATAATAATCGAGTTGATTTAAGTCCGGCGATCTCGCTGGCCAGGATACTGGTCCACCTCTGCCTATCCACCTTTCAGGACAACTCTCATCTAACCAGTTACGAACAGGCCGTCCAAAATGGGCAGGGGCACCGTCGTGTTGGAAATACATCCCCAACCTGGACCTTAAGGGTACTTGGTCCAACAGTCCTGCTAACTGATTTTGAAGAAAGGCCAAATATCTCTCGCTGATTAAATTATTGGGCATTTCAATTGGACAAATAACTGATTTCCAATTATTCCCCCCACAATTTGACGTAGAACCTATATTGATAATTAGTTCTTCGGACTGCTCTTGGATTTTCATCGTGCCAAAAGTGAGTGTTACGAGTATTAAATACTTTACTTCTACTAAATGTTGCCTCATCAGACCACAAATTTTTGATTAGCAAATTTTGATGTCCTAAAATCCACAGACAAGACTCGATTCTGGGTGAGAAATCTCTAGGCAACAGCTCCTGAACCCTCTGGTAATGATATGGCCGATATGGGTAAAGACCTGAGTCATTCTTCCTATCTAAAATAAATATTCGTTATAATTATGGATAACAGTATGGTAAAGTAAAACGCACTACAATTGATTGTTGATTGTTGATTGAATGTTGACTTCTATAGCCAATGGTCTGAGTCCAACTTGAGGATTATCTTCTATTTCTTGAAGTGCATTCTCCAAATCATAGTCCCCCTAGGTCGTCCTTGCCCACGAAGGCGCTCAAACGAACCATTCTCCATCAAATTTCTATCGACCCTCTCAAATGCTTTGCGTCCATGAAGTCTCCGTTGCGGAAAACGTCTGCGATATTCCTGTACCGCAGCAAAGGAACGTCCAATACAATATCCGTATACAAAATGGATATCGGTAAGCTTGTGGTTTGGAAAATTTTGCATTTTCTTATATCTCCCCCCTTCGTTTTTGAGGATGCTGAACACGATGGCGGTGTTAGAATTTCTCTTTGGGGTTGCGCAACCTCCCAAACGGCCAGAAACCACCCCCAATAGGGGTTAAACGCGCTTTAAGAGGTTTCCCTACCGAAAAAATACTTTCCCATGCAATTCCGCTTAAACAAATTGTCACAGTCCTTTTTTCTTAAATTACAATAATTAATACCTAAAGATACGATTATCTCGTTTATACCTTTCATACCTTACGTTGACTAATTTAATCTACGCTTCTTAGAAGTAGAATTACATGGTTGATACTCTTTAAAATGCACATCGCAATCATGGGGATAAATGATTGTTGGGAATTACAGGGATGACGGGGCTTAAAAGAATTTATCCACCACCACCGTTCTCAGCATACTCGAAATCGGGGAAAAAAAATATTTGCCGCTGATAAGAAGATCCTTCCGGGGGCGAGTATTGGCCGGTGAAGGGGTTGGAACCGATAACTAACATCAGCACCGTGCTCAGCATCCTCGAAAACGGGGAAAAGTATTTTTTTCGGCAGGGAAACCTCTTGAAGCGCGTTTAACCCCTCTTGGGGGTGGTCTTTGGCCGATTTGGGGGGTTGCGCAACCCCAAAGAGAAATTCTAACGCCGCCATCGTGTTCAGCATCCTCGAAAACGGGGGGGGGGGGGTACTTGTGTTCCGGCTTAAGATATTTTCATTTCTCGGCCTTTTTTCCGACTCACACACGCCACTATAACACGAAAATGTCAAAGGAAACAAGTATAAATTTTACTTCATGGCCTTCTATTCACAAATTTCACTTTGATTATTATTCTTATTAATTATCCCCTTTATGGACGTGATTTTCTTTAAAACGATTTAACTCAAAAACTGTAAGTCCTATCAAGGTGAACTAAGGGTACCTTTTTTACGCAGAATACTTTGAAATTTAATAATTATTAAGAAAATAATAAAAAAATGACTGGTTGAAAAAATGGGATTATTTTAACTCTTAAATGTGACGCCTATGACTAAATTTTTGAAATTCTGAATTCAGAAACTGATTCATCGTTAAAAGTTTATAACCATACCTAATTTCAAAATTTAATTATAAACGGGTACGAAAATATTAAAAAAAAACTATTTCAGGGTTCCCCATTCCCTTAACAAGCATTTCTGCACTTATGTCCATATGAAAAAAATTATAATATTTTTAGCCGGAGAATATGGTAGAAAAGGATTGCCTCTTAATTTGGGGACACCCTGTATAGGCCAATCTGGGAGAAGTTTTTCTAAGAGAATAAAGGAAAATTATTCAAGCTACATCAAGTCAAAAACAATTCCAATTATGCTAATCATTTAATAGAAACCAAGAATAATTTTGACCCATACTTTAAAATATTACACACAGAAAAGAAAGGAACCAAATTAGACATCTAGGAATCCCTTGAAATTAATAAACTTAAAATTCCCGCCGTTTATTTATTTGCCAAACAGACCTAAATAAATCCCCATTGTTAAGTTTATTTTAATATCCTATATACAATAGTTACCAAAAAAACCAGTAACTCGAATCTCAGTGTATTTTAGATGTGATTATTAATTCTTGAAAAACCTACCGTGCTTGCACTAGTTGAATTTTGTAAATTGTCAAAGAGTTTTAAATATAGTAGAATTAGTAAACAGTGTGTTTTACTGTTCTTTGAAGCAATAAAATTCTTTTAAATCATACAAAATCATATTCAGTACGTTTATTTTGAATTGCTACGAACTCCAGGTAATTGATTTATTAGTTCAGGTAATATAAAATCCTTAAAAAGGCCGATTATTGACCCGAAAAACCGGAATCTCCCAGTTGATTACAACTTGCGATAATATAAAACTCCCCTAGTGAAAAAATTAGTAGGGTAAAAGCCTAAATTACTGCTTCAGCACTATCTAAAATCTACCCCAGATCATGTTCTCAGCGACAATGTTATTTATATGTAGCATAAAGTTAGGTGGAACAGCTGCCAAGAAGATTAACAAATTAAAAATTGAAATACAAACTTTTCACATCGAGGAATAAATTAAATCAAATGTTTGAAACAAACTTAGTATTTGCCACAAGTTTTATATGTGTAGAACATGTTTCATAAAATAAATGAAAGTCTCAGTTGTATTATCATTTTTGGTTTATTACTACCAAGTGCACTGTACATTTTTTTCTAATTAATTTCCCCAAGGAGCTTTAAAAAAAAACACAAGAACAAATTAAATCTGACAGATATGATTAATGAAGCGGATAAATACTTTATGCCGTTTTTTATGTGGGTCCAGATTTTAAAATGTTTAACAGTTATTTTAGCCAGTAGTTCAGATAAATTGTAGAATATGGATGGATGGATGGATATAAACTATAAAACATTTAACGTGACCATAGAATATACTTAATGAAGGACACAACCTAAACAAGATGATTATTTACATCTACATAAAAAATTCATAACTTTCTTCTACTTATTTACATAAGCATTTCAAAACCACTTATTAAATATTTATCTTTAAATTTCTATATATCTAAATGCCTAATATACTCTACTAGGTGTTCCAACGAGGGCTTAATAGGGGCTTATTTTTGACTTTCCTTGTATCTTTGGAAAAACCCAAAATAGACATTCGTTGTATCTATTTTTTTCAGTAGAGTTCAAAATTGTCTAAAAAAAAAATTTTAATTAAAACTAACGATTTACGCCATGAATGAAGCATTTTTTAAATAGAACGCCTCATTTTTTATATGATTTTTGAAAAAGTCACATTTTTTACTTCTATTTTGGTGAAAATTGTTAATATTGCGATAGCTGTTTTTAATACATTCTTATGTTATTATCCTTAATAGTTTTATTACAACCTGTTGAATATAATAGGTTAATAGGTGATGTAGGTACCATAGGGTCAAGATAAGTTTGACATATTTTTTATTTTGTCAACATGAAATACTCATTAGGCGGGAGATTACAGATTTTTACTATGTATTTCATAGATCCTCAACAAATTAAGTTAGAAATTTCATTTATATGCGGGCTTATACTGTATCATAAAGTGTATTTCAGGAAAATATTTTTGCATATACAGGCTTGCCCAAAAAGTGTGGTAACATAATATTGAACTTTTTTAAATGGGACACCCTGTATTTTCTTGCTTATTTTAGTTTGTATTATTATCCTTTATAAATATCTATAATTTTATGCAATTTGCTTTGGTAGTTTAAGAGCAATAAATTAAAAACTAAGATAAAAAAATTTAGCAGCTCTGAAGAAAAACCAAAAAAAAAATCTGAAAACATTTTTGGTAATCACGGCATTATACAGAAATAATGACAAGTCCAGAGATACGATGAATCGAAGAGTTTTCATGAATTTTATACAGGGTGTTCTAAATAAGGTTTTAAAAATGAGTCATTAAAAACTCATTTCTCTCAAATTGAACACCCTGTATATTTTTAACTAGTGTAACATAGATTTCATAAACAAATATTTTTTGCAATACAAACATGTAGGTTATTTCCAGCCGTTTACGAGATAATTGCAAATTTCGTAAATTCTGTTGTGTAAAAATGTAAAAAGAACGTTTATTTTATTAGTTAAACATATTATATGCCTAAACTAATATTATAAACTACAATAAATGTTCAAAATGTCTTCCATTTTGATCTGTGCAAAAAATAATAAGCTCTTGAAAAGATCTATTTACTTCCCTTATTTATAAATAATACAAACCAAAATATGCAAAAAATCACAGGGTGTCCCATTTAAAAAAATTCAACATTATGTTACCACACTTTTTTGGGCAACCCTGTATATGCAAAAATATTTTCCTAGAATACACTCTATAATACAGTATAAGCCCGCATATGAATAACCTAAATAGGACAATAAATAGGACCCTGTATATCAGTAAATACCATTTTAAGGATAAATCGACTTAGCCAAGAAAATGATATTATAACAGCAAGCTTAGAAAGGCAACAAAAAGGATTCCGATCTCGCTTCGAGAACAACGGCGATATTGAACACCTAAATTATTAGTTAGTTCTGTTTTATTAGTTTATTGTTATCATTATTAGTAGGTATTTATGAATTCCTTTTTCTGTCATGTAAAGATTTATTTTCTTCAAATAGGTTTTATCCTTAAAATATTATTTACGGATATTATATTTCTATGAAAATGTGCAATACATCTTCTTCTTGCTTCTCTTGCGTTTTCTTGACTTTGTAATACATAGTAAAAATCTGTAATCTCTCGTCTAACGAGTATTTCATGTTGACAAAATAATGAATAGATCAAATTAATCCATAGACAAGAGACATGCGCTTATAGTAGGGATAGATAGGCAACTTAACATACCAAATTGGTTCCCTAATAGCGCTATACGCGACTGGTTGAAGAACTAAATGTAGCAGTGGCGGGGGGTCGGCGCCACGCACAAAACATTAAATTTTATAACTTTGAATTCAAATTCTCTGACGGAAAATGAAGTTATAACAACGTTTCTGATGTGGCGACAAGCTTTATTAATAGCAGATATTTACATAAATAGGTTTCAAACAAAAAACGGCAAAGGGATAATAATTTTCTCTTCCAAACCTGAATTATACAAAAACGAGTTCATAAAGTAAACAAGAAAAGGGCGTAAGGACTAAAATGTATAGTTTATTAATAGTATTATTTATTTTAAATTTGATTAGGCACTTAATTAAACTCTCTGGAGCAGCTGCAAATAGTTTCGTAGCGGCTAAAATAGAGGCTAAAGAAGTTTTATGTTCTTTTTTACTCAGATATACCTTTGAAAAGTGTCCACATTTACCACATTCATTGTAAATAGAATCTCTTGTAAGGCATAAACTACCTAAATGCTTTTAAGTTTTTCCACAGAAGTAACATTTATAGGCTGACAAAATTTTATCTTCCAGACGCCGGCGAGAGTTTATAAATCCAGCTTTATGGTTTGAACTCAATAAGTTTTGACAACTGTATTTATAGTCAAGTTAATCAACTAGCACAACAAACAAACAGGTGAATAAATATAGCACAGTCCATAGAATAGGAGGGGCACAGTCGCTATCAACGTATGAACAACATTATGAAACTAAATCCCTACAATGGCGCCACCAGCGACTGGTTGAAGAACTAAGCGAACGGGGAACGACCTTCACCATTTAAGTTATCCTACACTGAAATAAAGGAACCTTTGCCCCAAGGAAATTTGCCATTCCCTCAAAGGAATGGGGACTTTGGATAGGTCCAAATAATGAAGGGTTTGAAGCAAATACGCCCTTTCTTTGAGATCATTTCATTGTTTGTCTTTGTTACAAAGAAATATGAACTTAGAAGAAGATCTTCATTATATGTCCTCAAATGCCGTGCTTTTACCAAAAACTCGGTACTGACCTGGATCAAAGACTTCAGTAATTTGAAATGAAGGAAAGCGGGTTTAAAGCAAAATCTTAGGCTCTTGTCTGAACAACTTAGGATTTTAACCCAAAGAGTATGTTCTTTTATTCTAAATCTATTGGAATTTGTAGGAAAGAATTTAGATGTTTGGAACAAAACCTCGATTTCTTATTTCAAATCCAACAGCGTGCAGCGTTTGATTGAAAGAGTTTCGTTATTTATATCGAAACTCGAATTTCTTGTTCTAAATCTATGGGCATTTGAGTCAAAACCCGAATTTCTTCAGCTGAAATTCTTTGATTTTGGAAAAATTACCCACGTAAATTAAAAAAAGCTACGATTGTTACTAAAAACATATATTATTTATTGATAAAAAACAAAAAACTGAATACCCATATACAGTATAACAGTATAAATGAAGCTTAGATGTCACAATCAGTACCTATTTTTTTTTATAAATACTCAAAAAAGATCTAAAAAATTTGATTAAAAAAAATTGATAAAACGACGAAATATTGAGGGGGCTAAGACTCTTGAGACACCCTGTATAATGAGCCAATTGTATTAAATTCATCTAAAAAAACATTAGTTTGGGCTAAATTTTGACACTTAATTAACCTACATTTTTTTATCAATAATTCTTGTTATAATTTGAAATTTCAGGAAAAATTAATTTACTGCTAAAAGATAAAAAATTAGTACCTTCCTGTAGGCAAATAAAAAATTGGCATTATAATATAAAAATAGATAAAATAATTATTGTCGATATTATAACATATTATGTTAAGATATTAGGTAGGTAGGTATAGGTACTTACATTATTATTTCCTAAGTTATGGTTTTCTTCAAGTGTTTTAATTTCCCTTACAAGTCTTAGCTTGTCCTCAATATTATCAGCTAGATAGTCAATATGTTCGGGAGTTAACAATTTAAGGATTTTGAGATCATCAATTCATTGTTCTGTTAACAAAATCAAATAATAAAGATTCTATTAAAAGTTAAGAATTTTAAAAATCGTGTATTCCTATTAGTTTCTATAGGTTAAACCTAACTGCACCGTGGTGCTGATATAGGTAGCGGTAAAGTGAGACTAAAAAAAAGATAGAAACACAGCGGGGTTCAAACTTTGCACCTCTAACCGATAACCTACCCGAAGCTATACACGCTAGGCCAACAATCACATCACTACAAAATTCAAAACAGTGAAATGACATAAAAACAAAATGTACGCGGTCTCACTTCAACGCTTCTTGCTGATATCTGTCAAGAAATAAGGAGGATTGTGCGAATATGACTTGTTGACATGCACGGGGATTTATTCAACAATATGATGCTTCTGTGTAAAAGTCTTAAGACATATTGACAAAATACTTTGTACTTTGAAATAAAGTTATGAAGAAGGATTTAGCCAAAAGAATTGAGAGTTTGCCTCAAATGCACCAGCTATTTTAGTCGAATGGCAAAGAATTTGCAACAAACTATCTTTCTTTAAACTAAAAGAATCATTTCCAAATGAATGGATTCGTTTGCCTAAAATAATCCATGTTTGTCAGTGTACTTTAGCGCAAAACCGTGGAATTTCTAGCAATACCAATAAATTTTTACAGAAATACACGAATTGAAGATTTCTTTTGCCTAAATGCTTTTGCGTTGCCTTAAAGTAATTAAATGTCAAAAGAATCGAGTATTACACCTAAATGCCGCAATTATTTTAGTCGAAATTTAAAATATATACAGTTTCCTTGAACTGAATCAATATTCGCCAAATGAATGGATTCTTTTGCCCTTAGGATACATTTTTATCAGTGTAGCCTGAATTATTCTTGATTTTGAATCACCACCGAACCTACTAAATTAAATAGGTTGTAATAAAAGGCTCAAGGATAATTATATGAATGTAATAAAAACAGCTATCGCAACACTAAAATTTTTCACCAAAATAGAAGTAAAAGAATGTGACTTTTTTATAAATTATATAAAGAATGGGGCGTTTTATTTAAAAAAAACGCCATATCTGTAGCGTGAGTCTTTCGTTTTTGGTTCAAATTTTTTCTTGGTGAGATTTTTGAATTCTACTGAAAAAAATAAAATACATCGATAGACTATTTTGGGTTTTTCCAAAAACACAGGGAAAGTAAGAAATAAGTCCATATTTAGTTGTCGTTGGAACACCCTGTACACAAACTTGAGGAAATTAATCTTTGATCGATTTTACGAAAAAACGTGCAAAGCTTATCGAGCATGTTACGATGTTCTTCTCGCGTGATCTATATGAATCCGAGAGATTGCTCACGAATTTTCGGATACCCTGTATATAGGTATATATATTTTTTCTTAAAATAAGTCACTACAGCTACGCTCATGTTTGGATTGAAAATAATTTAATACCTAATTGCAACATGCAGTTTTCAAATATCTGTTAGTATTTTGATTAATCTAGCTCTTACTGCTCAGAAAATGCGAAGCAAATGTTTAACTTAGTAGAACTTTTAACACCCTGTATCTGGAAAATAGATCTGTTTCGGGCCCATACTGATATGAACTCCTTTGTCTTAAAGTCAATCAAAGATTTATTTCTTAATGTTTGTGTGCATACTTAATTAACATCCTGTATGTACATGGTATCCGGAAAATTTGATGATAGAACACTGAACACTAAATTCCAAATAAATTGAACTATTTTCCGGATACCCTGTATACAGGGTGCTTGATTTAAATCGCCTGTGTTTAAAGCCTAATTAATAACTTTGGTGCTAATTTTCATATTGCTAAAATTCAAATACAGTATGCCAACATTTTGCTACCTTATATGTAATATTTATACAGGGCTAACCACAAAGTCAGAATAAGACCAACTTGCATTTTTTTTTAAATAAAACACGTTATATTGTTTTTATTAATCCTGTCTGAATTCCCATTCCAAAAATATATTATACTTCTTTTGAAAGGTTAATATTAAACACGAACCTTATATTCAGGTAGACATATGAACACCTATTTATATTTAAGGTAAGTAAGGTAATCTTTAAGTAAAGGTGTTTCGTTTGCGAGTGTCAAGATCCGATCCACCTATTCGGAAAAGTGTTCTTCAAAAATTCATAGAGATAGGTACTACAAAAAGGCGTATATTTACCTATTGAAATACACTTCTAATGCTTCATCTGCATTTTCATTACAATGGACATAACAAACGAGCATGTCGTATTTTTCATTATTTTTAAAGTTTACATTTTCTGTCATAATTAGGACAAACTGCTTTTTTACTATTAATTAGATATTTTAAAACAACTTAGAGAACCTGAATACTCTGACAGAACCTAAAGAAGTCTTTAATATGACATAAACGACTGCGTTCTTTTCTTTTTTCAAATAACCGACATGGCCTACTAACAAAAAATGTATATTTTTTAATAAAACGTAAATTTCGTGCTTAATATTAAAAATAAAAATAGGGTATTATATATTTTTGAGAAGCTTGTTATAAACTAAATTATATTATTAAAAAATATACAGGGTGACCTATTTAAAAAAAAAACAAGTTTATTCTTTTTCTCGGAAACTATTAAACGTAGAAGAAATCTGAGTACATTACTGGATTTTACGTTAAAAACTACAGAAAGAACATATTTGTTTTCTCTTTGATAAACTACAGGGTAACCTAAATATATACAGGGTGGCTGATTAGTGCGAGGAAGTCCAATATCTCCGTTGTTCTTAAAAATATCGAAATTTATTAAATACAAAGGTTCTAGGATAAACAAAAGCGCACATTTTAAAAATATTTTTGGATATACAGGATGCTCCAAAAAAGTGGGGTTTAGCAAAGATGTATTTTTTCAAAAGGAACACCCTATATGTTATATTATTTTTGGATGCTACATAAAATTACAGTTGTTTTTCAATAAGTGCATTGTAGTTCTAAACTTAATAGTTTTAGAGTTATCGACTTTTCCAAAATGATATTTTTGAACTTTGACAGCTTCTAATTTTCTAACGGTACTTCTTAGAGCAAAACGGCTTACATGTCCCTATCTTACTTTTTAATTGTCTTCCCAAAAATATTAATTTCCGGTTAAACCGGAAGTACTATATTTCCGACTTTCAAGTTACATCCGGTTTAACCGGAAATTGATATTTTTTTGAAGACAATTAAAAAGTAAGATAGGGACATGTAAGCCGTTTTGCTCTAAGAAGTACCGTTAGAAAACTAGAAGCTGTCAAAGTTCAAAAATGTCATTTTGGAAAAGTCGATAACTCGGAAACTATTAAGTTTAGACCTATAATGCACTTATTAAAAAATTACTATAATTTTATGTAGAATCCAAAAATAATATAACATATAGGGTGTTCCGTTTGAAAAAATACATTTTTGCTAAACCCCACTTTTTTGGCGCATCCTGTATATCCAAAAATATTTTTAAAATTTGCGCTCTTGTTTATCCTAGAACCTTTGCATTTAATAAATTTCGATATTTTAAAGAACAACGGAGATATTGGACTTTCTCGCACTAATCAGCCACCCTGTAGGTACGTTGGGTGGGTAGCTCGATTGCTACGACATGTCGCCACGTGCAACATCTCGCATATGTATATATGTATTGATGATATTTTTAGATAGGAATCAGAAGAAGACATGATTTGTTTTGCAAACGATGCCGCCATATTTTATAGACCTCTTTCGTGGTCAGTTTTAAAGAAGAAACTAGAGAGAGATATGAACAAAATAAAACTGTGTTGTTTTTTTAGTTTTCTGAGTATAACATCTGAAGTCTCGTCAATAAAAAAGAAGCATAGGTACATTCCAAGTTTAATAACCAAGAAAATAAACTGGGTAATGGTAGGAAGACCCGAAGATATTTGAGCCTAAAATGGATGACGTATTAGACGTTTATGGAGAACTAAACAACGGATGATTTTGAAAATTTGACAACCGGGATAAACGATCATGATCTACAGTTTAAAAATATTTTTGACCATGCGGTGTTGCCGCTTCTACTCTAAACCGGTGGCAACATCGCTATTTTAAATAGAATACCCTATATATTCTTCAATTTTTGAATTGCGCATATAATTATGAGCAACGTTTCTTAATATTTCCCTATACCTATCCGTTTTTCGAAAATAAATTAATTTCAATTTTTTTTTACGAAAAAAGGACTTTCAATAAATTTTAATATCTCCCTCCTATTAAACAATTTTGAGCTGAAATTCGAGTCATACCTGAACAATGCATCTAGGCATTTGATCTTTTGGTCACATCTTAGTTTAAGTATACAGGGCGGTACAGAAATTAATTTATGTCGGTAACTTACAAAAATGCCAGAAAAATAATTTTTTTAAATGGAACACCCTGTATAATAATACGGATTTGAAAAGCCAATAGGACTAGCTTTCAGAGTATGTATACTTTGCCTAATGCCTAACTTCAAGTTTTTGATTTATTAGCGTTTATTCATAAAACTTCATAAATCGACAAACTTTCAACGGTTTTAATAGTAGTGGGTTATGGAAACAAATTCTTTGTTACATAGTCACCATGGCAACTTGTTTTATAGAAATGTCATTCTTTTCATAATTGTTATTTGAGTACCTACGATGGCGGAAAATAATATTTTCTCTATAAACAAAATTTATCTTGAAAACCTGCCTCTCTTGGGGATGGGGATTCTCATTCGCCCAAAAGTTGCCATTGTGACGATTGAAAATGCCCTCCCTCGAAAATTTGGATTCGTCAGTCCATATAATTTTACTTAAGAAATTTGGATCTTCCTGGATATGCACTAGCATCATTTCGCAAAACTCGACTCTCTTTTGACTATCCTCAGGCTTAAGAGCTTGAACCCTGGTAAATTTATAATCATGCATTCCATGTTTCCTTATGATTCTTTCTACCGATGAATGTACAATGTCTAAGTCTTCTTCGGCGCTGCGCACGGAAGCGTGAGGATATGCAAAAAAGTATGCCAGAACATTAATTTCAATCTCTTCATTAGAAGTCACGGGTCTGGGCAAGTTTCTTGGTGCTTTTAAAATTGATCCAAACTGTCTAAAATTGTTCTGAAGCCGAATACATTTTTTGCTATTCATCTGCGGCAAATTCGGATACATTTCATTAAATTTTCTGCAGGTTCTGCTAATTATTTAATCACACTGTTCATGGAAAATAAATAAATCCAATAAAACTGTATTAGAGTAATTATTATTTTCCGCCATCGTAGGTACTTAAATCATAATTATGAAAATAATGACATTTCTATAAAACAAGTTGCCATGGTGACTATAAAATCAAAAAATTTTGTTTCCATAGCCCACTACTATTAAAACCGTTGAAAATTTGTCGATTTATGAAGTTTTATAAATAAACGCTAATAAATCGAAAACTTGAAGTTAGTTATTAGGCAAAGTATACATACTTTGAAAGCTAGTCTTATTGGCTTTTCAAATCCGTATTATTATACAGGGTGTTCCATTTAAAAAAATAATTTTTCGGGCATTTTTGTAAGTTACCGACATAAATTAATTTCTGTACCGCCCTGTATACTTAAACTAAGATGTGACCAAAAGATCAAATACCTAGATGCATTGTTCAGGTATGACCCGAATTTCAGCTCGAAATTGTTTAATAGGAGGGAGATATTAAAATTTATTTATTTCGTAAAAAAAAAATTGAAATTAATTTATTCCCGAAAAACGGCTACAGATAGGTATAGGGAAATATCAAGAAAAGTTGCTCATAATTATATGCGGAATTCGAAAATAGAAGAATATATAGGGTATTCTATTTAAAATAGCGATGTTGCCACCGGTTTAGAGTAGAAGCGGCAACACCGTATAGTCAAAAATATTTTTAAACTGTAGATTATGATGGTTTATCCCGTTTGCCAAATTTTCAAAATCATCCGTTATTTAGTTCTCCATAAACGTCTAATACGCCATCCACCGTGGGGCACCCTGTATAACTCCAGTAGCCATACGATTCTTTGGAAGATGGTTTGGCAATCAGGGGGTTCCAAGTAGAAAAAGAAACTCAAACGGGTATCTATTGAACGTTCTTCAGCGAAAACATTTTTCATCCAAGAAAAGAGCAAG
This sequence comes from Polydrusus tereticollis, assembly GCA_963920685.1. NCBI lineage: Eukaryota > Metazoa > Arthropoda > Insecta > Coleoptera > Curculionidae > Polydrusus > Polydrusus tereticollis. Next base: position 145,813,064 of record OY987328.1, read on the forward strand.
ATCATTAAAGACAATAATTTCCATGCTTATAAATACATAAAAGTGTAAGAGTCAAGACTGAGTTGAGCTGAGGGAAAGAAGAACTAAATTTTGTAATTGGATACTAGAAACTATAGAAATTGATCCAGAAATTATAACACGCATTTTATTTCGCGATGAATCGACATCCTGCGAAATCGGAAAATTCAGGGTAAGAAATTATTATTTTGGGCTTCTGAAAATCCTAAATTAATAAACGATACTCGATCCCAGCACAATGTTTTGGGTAACGCGTGGCTGGGTTTGTGCGGTAATAAAATAGTTGGTCCTTTTTTCTTTAATGAAAATTTAAACCCTAACAGATATTTGGAATTTTTACGTAATGAACGTTATGGGCTCATCGAGGAGGACATTCCTTTGGAATATACCGGTGGTTAAACACATGTGCCAAGTTTGAACAAATTTTAATAAGCCTTATTAACTTATTCAATTGAATGTGAGGCAAAATTACGAAATTTCCATAGTTTAGGTAATACAACAAACACCAACAAATTATTATTTGGCATTGAGAAAACAAAAAGTAGCGTCAGTGACAACATTTTCATTGAAGGCGCTATAATTATACCTAAATACGAGCTATTCCATTACGGAAAAAGTAACTATGATTAAGTGGTAATATACAGGAAACAGTTTAAAAGCAGTGTCTGAGATATTTTCAGTTCCATTCCCTGTTAAGCCTATCCCTTCCATTTCATTAATTAAACTTATCATTAGTAAATCTGAGTCCAAAGGCACTGTAGTAAATAGCTGTAAATGCTCCACTCAGAATGTCAATAGAGCTGAAAAACGGGATAATAGAGACCTTGATATTTCACTGCACATTGAGGAAAATAAAATGATTAGCACGAGGATTCTTGGGCAAGCCATAGGAAAGCATCAAACCACAGTGTTACGGGCTTTAAGAAAACATAAATATTTTCCCTACAAGTATAAAAAACGTTAAGAGCTACGGCAAGGTCAAGAGCGGAGAATGGTATTCTGTTTTGAGGAAATAAAAAGAGCAAATGATAATAGGAATTTTTTGAGAAATATTTGTTTTACCGATGAATACATTCATCCTCAACAACGAACCAAATGCTCAAAATTGCCGGTATTGGAGCCAAGAAAATGAACATCGTTTTTCATACTCGGATGTAATATCCACAAGACATAAGTGTTTGGGCAGGAATTGTAGGATATCACATTATTGAACCATTTTTTATGGAAGGCAACCTTAAAGCAGTAACCTGTTTGGACCTACTACAAAATCGAATTGAACCCGCACTAGAAGACGTTGTACGCGATAATCAGGAGATCTGGTATGAAATGGATGGTTGTTCTGCCCATAATTCTCTCATGGTTAGGAAATACTTGTAAAATATTTTTAACGGAAATATTATTGGCCCAAAGCATCTAATCCTTTGTCCAGCCAGATCCCTTGACCTTTCGCCAAACGACTTCTTTCTGTGGGGTCACTTAAAAAATTTTATTTATAAAGATGTAAAATTTGAAAATCTAGACTAGCTAAAAAACTGTATTTTGTTAGAATGTGGATTGAAATTCGTGGTCCAGACCGATGGCCTGCGAGGAGTCCCGACCTTAATCTGCTTGATTATTTTGAATGGGGAGTTCTAAAGGACAAAATTAATGTACAGTAATTTATGGATCCATTTGAATTAAAACTGGCTATTGCTGAGAGTGTATTGCCATCAACCCAGAAGTAATATTGACAACTGAGCATCAACTGCCTTTTAGAGCAAGAAAATATGTCGAAGAGAACACGTTCTTTGAAGTTATTAATTTTGTAATATTTAATCGTTTGCTGGATTGTTTTTGTTATACATTTTATTTGTATAAGATCTATTATATCCCTATTGTCTTAGGAAATTAAAGATTCGAATTATTTCTATTAGTTTAGAAAGAGTTAGTGTCAAGGCGTATGTTATCCTAAATAGAAAGTTCGTCTTTAATATTAACAGTTCGAAAGAAGTTAGTATGATATTTTTGGAATGGGAATTCACACAGGATTAAAAAAAATATCAATATAATGTGTTCTTGCCTGTGGCTTTGTGGTCAGGCCTGTATAAATATTGCATGTAAGTAACAAAATTTTGGCAGGTATTTTAGAATACTGTGTTTGGCTATAGGATAATTAAAAATTAAGAGTTTGCTTTTTCCTTCTGCCAGAACCATCCTCAGACGCGTATCGCTGTATTACAGCTCGTCGAGACTATGGGTTCTGGCAAAAGGGAAAAGCATAGGTGTCTGTTTTAAAACAAAAAGGAAAAGTCAGAGGGCGCAAGTGTGCTTAAGAGTTGGCGTTCTATGCTAGCACCACGAGATAGAGCCATCTGGCTTCATTCTCCGTCTTATAGGATAATTAGCACCCAAGTTATTAAGCTTTAAAAACGGGCGACTTAAATGGAGCACCCTGTATATACAGGGTGATTTAGGAGGAAATGCCAATGTTGTAGGTACATATTCGGAGACGCAAAATAAACACAAAAGTTCTATTACCATGGGTTCTATTCCCGGCCGCTACCGAAATACAGGGGTAAACAATATTCAGATTAGAATTTTTATTAAATTATTTATAATTAATAATTATAAGTAGGGTAGGTTTTATATTTGTTGTATAGTTTTCAAAAAGAATGTTCTGTTGCTTTGCACTATTGCTTAGCAATAGTAACCCCAATAGGTATTAATTATAGGCAATCCAAATCAGGTTATGTTTGCCTGCCACGGTCATATTGGAGTCACAATGTGCTTCCAATATGGCCGTCGATGGCAAACGTCAGAAAAACTAACCTTTATTTTTGTGTGAACGTCCGTGTAAGTTTAAACAGCGATTTGGGTTTTGTATATTTTATTAAGTTGTTGTTGTTCAATTTGTGATTTTTTCTATTATTTGAACACCGATGGTACTATGCAAATCCTCACGCTACTGTAGAACATAATTTTCAACATAAATTCAGCGTTAATGTGTGGTGTGGTTTAACTATGAAAATCCTCACGCTACTGTAGAACATAATTTTCAACATAAATTCAACATTAATGTGTGGTGTGGTATGTTAAATAGTCAATTAATCGGTCCAGTCATAATCGACGATTATCTCACAGGACAAGTATACTTAAATTTTCTACAGAATCACTTGCAGCACCTATTAGGAGATGTTCCACTTAATGTACGATAGATAGAACATGTATTTACAACATGATAAAGCCCCTGCACACTACAGTTTACAACTACGAAATTTTTTAAATAATAACTTTCCAAACCGGTGCATTGGTCGAGATGGTCCGCATAATTGGTCAGCTAGATCGCCAGACCTTAATCCTCTAGATTATTGTCTTTGAGAGTGGTTTAAATCATTGGCATATCAAAGGAAACTAAACACTAGAGATGTATTACTCGATCGAATAATAAATGCAGCAGCAACTATAAGAAACATACCCGCATCTATTCATAGAGCGACCCGAGCTATTCATCAGACTTGTGTTTAGAAGTAGGTAAACGGTGACATTTTTGAAAAATATAAAACCTAGCCTAGTTGTTATAAATAATTTAATAATACTTTGAATATTGTTTACCCCTCTATTTCGGTAACGGCCGGGAATAGGACCCATATTTATAGGAACTTTTAAGTTTATTTTGGGTCTCTGAATATGTACCTAAAATATTGACATTTTCTCCTGAATCACCCTGTATAATTTAACATATTCACTCAAACTAATACAACATAAAAATATAAACAGTGTACTTACGCCGTTTTTGGAAATTCGATGCTATAATGACGAATATGTAATGAAGTGGAACACTCACAATGATGGATCGAATGTGAAGTTTTAATGTGTTCAATTGGTATTGGTTTTATGCAAAATGTAAGCTATTTATTGTATTACACATAAAAAAAAAGTTATATTAAATTGTATAGGCCCACTGAAAAAGCGATTATTAATTTAGAACTCCTTTTGTAACCACTTTTTTACAAACACCAAGTATACAATAAATAATAATACAATATAAGGTACGTTTCACTGAAATTTCACCTAAAATGAAATAAAACGAAAGTAATCCTGTATTTTCTTTATTTTCATAATTCATATAGCTTACAATAATTAAATCTTCTCTTTGGTAAATTCTTATAAGAACATACAAACACTAATAAATAAATTACTTCTAGTAAATGCACAATGTTGATACATTTAAATATAAGCATAATAAACATATATCTCTGTTAAAATGTAAAAAATTCATAATAATATAGAGCGTGTGATTGTGATCTACGATAAAGCTAAACGGATTGCCTTATAATGATTATATTTTATTTATGATTAACGATATCCCTGACGTGTGTATTTTTTTTAAACTTTATCATATTGATAGTCAGTCTATAATAAACCAAGTAAAAATCAAAATGGAACTAAGAAAAATATAAAAAAATAAGCACGTCTTAAAGTTTACTTTGTTCCATTTTAATTGTTGCCTAATTTTGTTTAATACTAGAATAGTCCCTAAAATTATTCCAATTAGAATTAATTAACCTTTATTTTTATGTTTTCTTTATTAAAAATATGAATGTTGTAACCATTCATAAAACCATATTTATTTCGATGTTGTCCACTTTTAAATGATATAATAATTCTTCCTGTGTGGAGTGGTTTATGGACCATGTCTAATTTACCGATTGTCGCACAGTTGCAAAGGAAGCAAAACCATTTTGCTTTATTACATGAGGTCAAAGCTTTTCACTCAAAGAATATAAATTTAAAAGTTGCATAGTTTGCATATTTAAAAAAAATGTATTTTAATATATAGGGCTTTGCACTTGCACCAATATCATATTTTTTTGGTATATTTAGTCAATTTTAAGGTTAAAGGATTTGGTTTTATTCAATGCGATGATATATTTTTGGAAATTTATATAACATAACTAGATTTTACCCAAAATCAACAAATTCTGTCAGCGACTCATTTAATACCAATTAATAATTTTTTTATCAATATAAGGAACGTTGTCGCTAAAATTACAGTTAATTTAAGAGGCGAGGTTGTTATACAAGGAGCAATCAGCTAAACGAATTTAAAATAGAACGTCGATTTAGATACTGAGATTTTGATCGCGTAAAAAATAAATATGGCAACACACAGATACCGAATTCAAAACTTCAAAGATTTGAAAATAAGCGTGCCCGCAGAGTTTTCGCACTGCTTAATTAATTTGTGTTTTCTTTATTCATTTATTGAGAGATTTTGTGAGTTTTGTGTAAATATTAAACTTTATTTCTGTTAAACACTTATATTAAAAACTAAGTAAAACTAATTTTTTTAGATTTGCACGTACATTTGTATATTACAAACATGACATATGTTTCGCCAGCACAGTGGTTTCTTCAGATGTTGAGTATAAACTAAATTACTAATTTTACAAATTTGTACAGGTAAATCACTATTATATTAATAATGGGTAAAACCTACCATTAAGAAAGTATTGTAGAAGCGATAAATATAAAAGAGGGTTTGTTGGTACGATAAAATAATTAGATAAAGAGATTAAGTAATGGGGATGAATTTGTTTTGATTTGGTCATTTAACATAATATTTGAGTTTTTTAGTTTATTTATTTCTAAGGATTCTAGTAAAGATAGTTTTTTGCTTTTGTTTTCTACGTGTAATATTTTGAATTTATCATTGAAATTGTGTTGTTTTTTTAACAAATGGTTGGTAAAGGTAGAGTCTGTTTTCTTTTATATACAAGAGAGTATTTGTGCTCTGACAACCGTTTCTTAAAGGTACGATCTGTTTGACCTACGCAAACTTTGGGACAGCTCCCACAACTCAATTTGTATACCCCTGATTTGTTTATGTGTGGTGTTTTATCTTTATTATTTTTAATGAATTTTCTTAAATTATTATTGGTTTTGAAAGTAATAAAAAAACGTTTGTTTTTTGAGAAATTTGGAAGTATTATTGCAAAGTTTACCAATATAATTTAGAACTGCAAATTCGGACTTTTTGGTAGACGTTTGCGGATATACTGCGTTGATTGCTTTTTATATAATTTATTCTTAAGGATATTGTTTATTAGATCTGGTTTGTAGTCGTTATTTACAGCTATTTGTTTCATGAGATTTAGTTCGTTAGTGAAGTTTTCCTCAGACAAGGGTAAACTAATGAGTCGATGGATCATACTATTATAGGCTGCAATTTTGGGTTCATAAGGGTGTGTGGACTTATTATGTATTGTAGTGTCCGTATGGGTAGGTATATGATAAATATTGAATTCATGTTTATTGCTATCATTTTTGATAATATATAGGAAGTTAATGGATTTATTTTGTTCAATTTCTATACCAATAAATGAAGTTACTTTTTATTAAATTGTTGTAATGTATTTTTGATTCTAGATGATCCATGAAAATTTCTGATAGTAGAGGACTTAAAGGGTTTCCCATAATTAAGCCTTCGTTATATTTATAAATATTATTGTTAAATTGGAAGTAGTTTTGTTTTAAACAAATGTCTAACAAAGTCAAAATTTCGTTTTTTATAATTACATTAGTATGGTTTTTGTCTAACAAGTCGGAAACTAATTTGATAGTGTCTTTCGGTGAAATACTAGGGAACAGACTTTGCACATCAAATAAAATAAATTTTGCGTTATCTGTGAGAGTTAATTTATTAATTTTACTGACTAATTCATAAGAGTTTTTTATACTAAATTTAGGTTGAAATTTTGTGTATTTTAAAATTAACTCAATTAATTTATTTGAAACTTTCGTTGTGGGCGCTGTATAGAGCGAAACAACTGGTCTAATAGGTGAGTTCTCTTTATGAACCTTAACCAAAGGATATAATTTAGGTGGGCTAGAGTTCATAATTGTTAATTTATACAAATCGTTTTTATTGATGATAGTAAAGGCTAAAAACAAAGTGTGGGGCAAAGAGCTAATAGTAACAAAGTCTAGATCTCCTTCCACATCGTCTATCATAATATCAAATAATAGAAATAAAAATGAAACCTGGACGTTTAAAAATATATTTTCGTATACATAAAATCTGTAAACGTCAACTACCTTACAGTTCCGCTCACCGCTTTGGTGTGAATACGCCCGACCGCTAATATGATCGCCACCGCGGCCGCCACCGCTACCGTGGCCGTGGCCGCGTCGGTGTGTGGAAGCCTTTAATTATATTAAATTGCTGATATTCATTTTTTATGATCTGTGAAGCAATATGTTTTGAGTTAATGGAATTAGGTAATTTAGATAGAGCTATTTCTGTTTCTACTTCCAAATATTTTAGTGAATTTTTAGATAAATTTGGTTTTAGGTTATTATGAGAATCCTTTTTCGAGTAGGGTAACTTCAGGTTGGGGAAACTCAGTATTAGTTAGATTGACAAATCTTTCGTAAAAAACATTATTAGAAAATTTATCTTTTTTTGGTTATACGAAACATATGTCATGTTTGTAATATAAAAATGTACGTGAAAATCTAAAAACTTAGTTTAACTTAGTTTAACTTAGTTTTTAATAAAAGTGTTTATAATGGATTTTCATCATGTAAAAGTCGACACAATCAATGGTTTATTCTTGTTCTTAACTGCTTTTAATTAAGTAAACTATGGATATTAATGAGCCTTCAACTAGCTGTCCGCCCACAAAAAAATATGAACTAACATTAGAAGAATGAATGACAGTTAGAAACGTATACTATGGAATTGGGGAATTAAATCCTGAACTAACCATATTGGATGCTGCAGAAATATGTGTCACTTTAACGAAACTTTACCCGCGCACTGTGTTCAGGGTTTCTTCACCGAGAAAATTACGAAAAAGAAATTAGTTGAGAAGCACAGACAAGAGGGCAGAAAAAAGAATCCTGGATGATGTCACAAAATACATCATTCGTTGCAAAATCCATGGATTTTTTTTCCTATATGAAATAATCACAATATAAAAAAATATTGGCTGAAATTAAGGACACAGACTTTAAAAAAAATACCTAAAATATCATTAAGAGTTTTCAAGCGAATTTTAAAAGTAATGAAATTTAGGTAGGTATATCAAACGAAATCGAAAAAGCCTACTACTTGAAAAAAATTAAATTATTTTATGGCGGCGAAAATATTTGACAAAAATACGGGAGCTTCGGAAAAAAATTGCATTACACCGACGAAACAGGGCTCGATGAAGGGCACACAGTTGAGAAGGTATGGCAAGATCTAAATATTAAAAATTCAAGGTTGGCATTTATGGATGAACTTTCCCAAGAAATAGAAAATCCTAGTGGAAAAGGTCGTCGTCTTAAAGGATCAGGTTTGAAGGGGTAATGAAATAAATTGAATTTATACAAAATTATGACTTTCCGACGAAATTTCGTCATTTATTATTTTTTGAAATGCCTGCGCCACTGGAATTCATTCCCCTGATGCCGCACAACCCGGAGCTCTCTATATCATAGTGATGAGTCACTGACAGAAATTTTGGAGTATAGTAAATATTCCAAAAAATATGATTATCCTTTCCTGTCAAGTGCTACTACTACATCTCAATAGGCTTCGTTGCAATCTTTGCTTATACATAAATGAGAAAGATTCAACACAACAGAGTAATTGAAAGAAGGGGTTTCGTTTTTTTTACTTAGGTTAGCTGTAATTTAATATATCACAAAAATATTTTGTCTCAGCCAACAAATTTCTTTCAATATTTAAAAGTATTTCATACTTTCTTCAATTGTGTGAGCTTCAAATATCATGTACATCGTAACTGACTAAGTTATGTTAATTTAATTAATTAACTCATAATTTAATAGAAATTATACGAACGTTTCTGCTTCAAACTGACCATTCTTCTTTAAAAAACTATCTTTTAATTCAATGTTTTCGGCACTATCGTTGCAGTAGTTCTTCTCAAAGAAATTAGTACAGTTATTTTTTTGTCGATTCTGACAAATTATCACCTTTTCTGTGAAAATATTCACATTTACTCTTGGCTTGTCACTGCGAGCAGATAATCCGTTTGATTCAGCCCCATCTTCTTCATTAATACAATTTTCTTTTGCTAAACTATGCATTTTGTCCCGATACGAATCCAAACTTCTTGTTTCAGACGAACCGCTTGATGTTTTTATAAGAACTGAGCAAGTTCTCGGCCTGTAGCACACCCTGTAACTCTCATGGCTCGTGCGAAAAGTGCTGCTTCTCGAACTAGAGTTCTGTCCGCTACTAAACGTACTGTTTATCGTGTTTCTAAAAAATCTACGTCTTGTTTCCGAGCAGATTACGAAACCAGTCCGAAATTTCGAGCTCATGAGATTGTATAAGATGGGGTTAATGGCTGAATTTAGATACACCATAATTCTGCAGAAGTACAAAATATTATAGTAGCGCTCCACACCCAAGTTGAATATGTTTTCTTCAGGTACAATAATTATCCATAAGGTAAATGCCCGAAATGGTATCAGACACAAAAAGAAGCTTAGCACCACGGTCCCTAACATTAATATAACTTGTCTTCTTGCTCTAATAGAATAATTATCAATATGCTTGTTTAGTACTAGACTAGCAGCGTTAAATATAAGATTCTTAGCTATAATGCAGTACAATACAATAAGCACGATAAGAGGAACTATGAAAAATAGGAAAATGCTGCTGAGGAAATACAGAGCGGACCAAAAAGTGTTGGCCAGAGTGTGACAGGCCGGTACTTTTGAACCATCGAAGTAATCGACGTATTTGTATTCCGCTATGCCTAGCATGGGGCTGTAAGAGAAGAAAAATATGCCAATCGGTTGAAATTATTTAAGAATGGTTAAAAAAATCGGTCGCCTTGGTAAACTGAGTTTTTAAGACAGGAGGTCCACATCTCCCAAATTACAAAAAAAAAAAAAAATAAGAGGCAATTAACGATTAAGAAATACAGCTATTGGATTTTGTTATTTTTGTATACAATATACCGGATGATTTTTTTAACTTAAAACTTTCAAATAACTCGAATAATAAGCACTCTACGAAAAAAATGTACACGATCAAAATTTAATAATACCGCGGAGGAAATAAATTAGTGCTGGAATTAGTCCCCGTGTAGGTGGGGCGGGGGGGTATCTTTGAAATCTTAATAAGGAACCTCTATTTTTTATTACAGCTTCGGATTTTACGGCTAAAAATACGTAGCATTTGTCTGAAACATTTTTTCCGATTGCTCCTACTAAGAACTTATGCATACGATTCTGCAATACGTTTGCAATAAAAAAAAATAGCACGATTTCATTGTAAATATTCAAAACTCGTCATCAAAAAATGTTAATTCATTTTGCAAACTTCGAATAACTATGAAATTGTAACCTGAAATGTAAATGGCTGGTAAATAAACTACTTTTAGCATAGCCAAGGAACAACGACGTGGATATAGTAGTTTTCTGTTCTGTTTGGGGCGCTTGATTAACGTGAGTCCCCTTGCCTCTCACCTATCAGGGTGCTTCATTTACAGAAGTCCCCTCGCTGCATCATCTTTAAATTAAAGTAAGTGCTCAAAATGGTGGCCTTTGACTTCAATGCATTTATTAATCCGCATTTCAAATGACGATACACAACTGAGAAGTGGGTCTACTTCAATTTTGGCACAGGCATTTCTGATTCACACAATCATATTGTCATGTGTTGTTGGTGCTTCTTTGTAAACTTTGTCTTTGAGCCTCATAAAAAGAAATCCGATTCAGCGACCATTGGGATTATGATCAAGAACTTCACGTGCTTCCACCAAATAGTGTGCTGGACAACCATCATGTTGAACCAACATGTTCAGTCTTCAAGTAATGTGAACGGTTTGAAGAGGGACGCAACGTGCATATTGATTTACCTTTACATGATGATGTCAATACCTTTATTTGTTATTGTTGTATCTATAGTTAGTAGATCATTGATCTACCTCCACATTATTTATTTGGAATTAATTCAATTCAATTGTGCAACATATTTCGGATATTGATATGTCCATCATCAGGAGATATAATGATCGATCAAAGTCTGTTTAGTAGTCACTAGGTTATTTTTTACTCCATCGAATCATTCGTCCTAATACTCAATTAAGATTTCTCTTTTCTCGATTTATCTTTTTACGAACACCTTTGACTACTAAACAGAGTAACTCTGATCGATCCTGGTATCCCCTATGATGGGCATATCAATGTCTGAAACATGTTGGTATAGTTAGATTGAATTAATTTCAAATTAATAATGTGGAGGTAGACAGGCTTTGTTTTATTTGAAAAAAATTTATTCTTTTTTCGGTTGACTACTTCCGTTAGTAATAAATTGCTTGACAGTATCGTAAAATGAAACACGTGACTTCCTTTTATCCGGAAAACACTGAGCGTAGAGATTGACAGCATTACAGTTATCAGGACCCCTGCCAGCTTCTCCATAAACCAGGACCATTTAAATTTTATCTTGTACAGTTAAATACTCCATTCTGAAGTAGTATTTCTTTGCGAAGTAATCGTCGAACTGAGCAAAATAAGTTGATCCTTTGGTGTTTTTCTTTGCAAAAACACAAAACATAACACAAAAATGATAAAAATATTTTGACGACGAATTTGGAGTATTTACAATGAAAATGGGGTATACTTTTTTCTTATTGGAAACGTATTGCATTGCATTTCGATTACAGCGCCATACTGTCTTTAATCTATCAAAATGTTTTAGAAAAATCCTACTTGCTTTAAGACGTAAATTCCGAATCTGCAATAAAAAATAGGTGTTCTCATTTAATATTTTAATGTAACCCCCTCCCCACCTACAAGAAAGGGGGAAAGGGGCGAATTTTAAATAATTTGTTATCTATGGGTGTTAGTTACTGGTACTTAACTTTAAGGACATTGGGCGACTAAAAATACGACATGAGAGCTAGGCGCCTTAGTAGCGTAACTGCTGTCACACACTTCCAACTATCCAACCAACCGGTACCTATATTCTATATTAGAATTTCATAAAAATAGTTATTAACTATGGATTATGAAGGCGTTCAGTTGAAAGCACCGCTTCCCCTTATTTAATGATAAGCTTTTGGACGAATGACTGACTAATATTGGTGGTATTTACTATAAATTATTTGCCAACTTTCTGAAAATTTCCTAGTTCCTAAAAATGTTTTCTCGATACTTTAAAATGTAACCTTTTTGAGAAAACCCAAAACTAAAAATTCAATAGAAGTTTAAAATCCATTTATAATTAACAATTAAAATACTAATAAATAGAAAAAATACCCCCATTTTGAGCATTGAAATCGTTAGTTTAAATTCGATTCAAATTTAAATTTGAATGGTTTATTTCCTCAATTTAAAAGCAACAATACAATAATAAATTAAAGGAAACGTCAAAATCACCTGAAGCTAATTAATCTCAGTAAAGACTGGAACAGCTATAGAGAGTTAGTTAAAGTTAAAGTCAAACATAAACTACTTAGTAACACTAAGATGTTAATAAAACTTTGAATTTTTGAAAACGGAACACCCACCCACAAACAATTACATATCCAACCAATAACTAAAAAAATCATTAAAATAGTAACAAGTCTTATGAAGTAAAAGCTTCTTAAGCTTCGTCTTAAACATTTGATGCATCTTTCACGTCCGAAGACCAGGCATTCAAAAATGTAGAACAGTTCAAATAAAAGTTTTTTTGGTATAGTGTTGTCCGATGTCTACCAGATGTCTCCGCTTCTGATATTATAATGCAGTCGAGCATTTCCAAAATTAAACTGTTCCCGGTGTTTAAAACAAACAAACATGATTTTAAAATTGTTTATGTATCATAAAAGCTAAATATCGTTAGATTTCTATAAGCATGACGACATGTTTGTAATCCTTTTAACCCGGTAATTATTCTAACAGCATCCTTTCTCAGACAAAAAACACGAGCAGTCTGAGCCCCGGAATTTAAAATTCCCTACCTGATGCGCCTGTAGAAATTTGCATGTGCACAGTGTTGAGAAAGAAAATTCAAACCGTAGCATACACCATACACTTCGCACAGTTATTTTGATTGAAATTTGTCTTTATCATTGATAATAAAAGGGTTTGAAATAGTGCGATAGTGTGAAATTTCTGAAATTTAGGTATTCGAATACTCACTTTATTTATTATTTGAATATTCAAATTATTCAACATTCGAATATCATCTATGAGTATTCAAATATTCGGTTTCGAAAATTCAAATATTCGATTTCTAATATTCAAATATTTGTTTTCGAATATTCAAATATTGAAATATTTGAATACTCGTAGTGGTATTCAAACATTAAATAATTTTATTATTTGACTTTTAATACCTTTAATTTAAATTTTAGCTTTAGCTTCCACAAATTAAAAAAAATGAAAACTTTTAAGTATAGGCACTATACAGGATATTTCAGAAGTGCGGTAAGTAACTTAAGGGGGTGAGTCCTTATGATATTCTAAGAGAAAAAATTGATATGAACATGTGTCCGGAGTTGCCCCATTTTTGATATACAGGGTGTCAAAGGTTTTTTAAGGTTGCAAACGTGCGTTTTACCAGAAGGTGGCTATTTTCAACATCTGCTTTGATTAATTGTTGCATTTTTTTTGTATTATTATTTAAAAAAATCATTTTATATTTGATTTAAATGTTTTAATTAACTTTGAGGTATTTTTTTTTGTATATGCAATAAAGTGGTTTTTATTTTTTCTCTCGAAAACGAAGCAAGATACGAACACAATGCAGGAAACAAAAAAGTTGTATTATTAGTTGATAAATCCGAGAAAAATATCAAGATTAGAGAAAAGTCAGTGGCGTACATTTTTTGTCAATAGTATCTGTTAAGGTGCTCCCCAGGACTTATTAAATTTAATCTAGTTGGGGCTAATTAAGCCCCTTGTCATTATGAATAACGGTACCACATTTCAGTAAAATCGGGAAAAGGATGTGTAAAAAATTATAAAGTAACAATTTTTTTTTAAACTTTGACATACAGGGTATCTTGAAAACCAGACTTTTTAGGACACATATTAACTTTTCTACTTGAATTTGGAATTAGGTTCAGAAATGCGTCCCTGGAATTACGACCTATTATTAAGTAACACCCTGTATAGTATCTTATATAATAAAAATTTTTAAAGGCTGGTGCACGTAGCATTAAATAATTTTAAAGTAAAAATTTTTGATAAATGAATACTCGAATAATGAAACATTTGAACATGCAATTAATCGAATATTCAAATATTTGAATACTCGAATAATTGAAAACATGAATAATATTAAAGAAAAATATTCGGTACTTGAGTATTTGAATATTCGAATTATTCGAGTTTGATTCGTAGCACTAGTTTGAAACGTGTGTTGAATTTTTAACTTTGGTTCTCCTTAAAAATGATTGGTTTTAGAGTATCAAGCTACGACTACCTTCTATGCATAAAATAGTCCAAACAATCGCTTGATAATGGAAACTTCCTATAAGTTCGTACGCCACTGGATATAATCTGGATCTACTATTACCCTCAAATAATAATGTTTGTTAGTGGTAACATATCACTCAAAACATATCTCTCTTCTTCTAAGCAGCTAAAAAATATTAAATAAAACCAGTTTCTCTAAGGTCATCTTCATAGGTCCCTAGCTTCCTTAAGGTGCATTTACGGACCCAGGTGTATAGGAAATATTTGTCGTATGAGTCGATCAATCTGCCCTAAAATCTAAGTACCACGATTTCCGAACACCCCGTAGAGATCTGCCTGAACAAGTAAATATTCTATCTTAAATGATCCTTTGTTGATTTGCAATTTATATCCACAGGGGTCTTAAAATCACAGATCTCAAACGGCGCCAATATAAAAATTGTTTAAAAAACGTGCAATTTAAAGCTTAAATTATGAAGTAATTAGTATCTAGCCCATTTTATACAGGGTGTCTCTAAAAGGTCTGTACAAAATCTGAGCACATATTCCTGACGCCAAAATAAGGCGATTTAAAGCAACTTACCTTAGTCCGAAATTGATCCGTTTGAGATACAGGGTGGTAAAGTTAGAAAATAAAAATAGAATTTTTTAAAATTAATTAATATTTTTTAACGTATTACTTTAAAACTTGGTACCCGGGGTTTTTTTGGGATGCGAAACCCGAATACGGACACCTTTTCACTGTGGCCATTAGAGGGCGATTCACAATACACTTCTTATGGTTTAGAATGGCCATAACTTTTTTATCAGTGTAGTTTTTCTTTTTTTTTTGTTTAGGAACTAATTTTCTGAACATTTTTAGTGTTCGATGCCGCACCAGAATATTTAAATTATTTTGAATAAAACATTCCACTATTAGTAAATTTTCGACAGGAAAAAATGTTTCACTTGGGTTAGTTACAGCAAGCTTTGCAGGAAGAATTTAAGTATGGATTTTCTTTTTTATTTAAATGAGGAACAATTTTATTTAAAAGTAAATTTAATTAGCATAAACTTTTAGTAATTGTTCAAAATGACCTCCGTTAACACAAGTACAAAGATTAATACGACGTAAAAAGTTTAAATTTACTCTTTGCATCAATTCCGCATCGTTCTTTAATGATAATATGTTGACTGCATTTTAAATTTTTCTCCACAATTCCTCTTCATTATTAATCGGTCTGGAGTATACCATCAGTTTTAAAGACCCCCATAAAAAATTATCTAACAGAGCCATATCCGGTGAGCGTGGTGGCCACTTGACAGGAGCGTTATTTCCTCTACCGACCCATCTGTTTGGATACTGTCGATGAAAATAATTCCGGAAGTTTAAACTAAAATGTGGTGGAGCACCGTCATGCATAAACCACATATCTCGTCAAAGTTGTAATGGCAAATCTTCTAATAAGTCTGGCAGCGTATTTTGTAAATGTTCTAAATAATCCACACCATTTAGTCGTGGCGGTAAAATGACAGGACCAATAATGAAATTGCCAATGATTCGTGCCCACACATTAATTCTAAACTCATGTTGATAATGAGTTACTTTCGTGGCATGCGGGTTTTCAGCAGCATAAACATGTTCGTTATGTTAGTTGGTTACGCCACTTCTTGTAAAACATGCTTCGTCAGTAAATAAAATGGGCTTAGCAAAATTCACATCCTGTTGTCTCTGTTCGGTAATGAATCGACAGAAGTCCAATCGTTGATCGAGATCCGGAGCCAAAAGGTCTTGTACCTTTTGGATATGGTATGGATGAAGCTGGTGTTGTTTTAATGTTCTATGAACTACATCCTTGGATACTCTTACCTCTAAACCTAAGCGTCTGGTGCTTAATTTTGGATTTTCAGCATTTCTTTCCAAAATTTGTTCCTCAACCTCATTATTACTATTATTGCACATTGTCGTCCATAATTGGCAGTTAAAGGAGTGAAGCTACCGTTTTCGCGAAGGCGTCTCTCAATAGCAGCAAATGTTTGATGGATTGGTATGCGCCGTTTTGGATATCTTTCCCTGTATACCCTAACACTTTCGCAGCCATTTCCTTCACAATACCCAAAAACCAATGGCATATGCAGAACTGTATCCTTCAGCAATCTTTACAGTAAATTTAAAATTTAACTAACACGTTTCAAACACCTTACTTACTTACTTAACGAAATTTATTAAACTATATGTATTATTACACACATACAATTCAAATGGCCATCGACCGAGGTCTCGCATTGGCAAATTCTTACTGAAACACTTACTGTAAACAACATAGACTGATAGCGAAAATTCTTAAAATACGAAAAATGTTTACATTGAAATAGTTAAATTTTAAAGGCGCTCATCAAACAGGTAAAAAATCCGAGGATTTTTAGATGTGACACTCCAAAAAAAAATACATTTTCCACTGCTAATTCACTGACCACATTTCATTTCAAGGATAACAGCAAACATTTTTTATTCAGAATAATTTAAATATTCCGGTGCGGCATCGAACACTAAAAACCGAAATATCTCAAGAACGGCTTATTTTAGCGGATTTTCACAAGAGTACCTTTTTTGTTTGAAAATGTTCAAAAAATTAGTTCCTTAACAAGAGAAGGAAAAAACTACACTGATAAAAAAGTTATGGCCATTCTAAACCATAAGAAGTGCATTGTGAAGCGCCCTCTAATGGCTACAGTGAAGAGGTGTCCGTATTCGGATTTCGCATCCCAAAAACCCCCGGGTATCAAGTTTTAAAGTAATACGTTAAAAAATGTTTATTAATTAAAAAAAAATTGATTTTTATTTTTTAAATTTACCACCCTTTATCTCGGAAACGGAGCAATTTCGGACTAAGGTAACTTGCTTTAAATCGCCTTATTTTGGCATCAGGAATATGTGCTCAGACTTTGTACAGACCTTTTAGAGACACCCTCTTTTTTTATTTAATTTAAGCAACTACGCATAAAAACCGCCTTGTTACAAGTTACCCCTTAAAAGTCAAAGGCTGATTTAAGTATAAACTTCTTACTCCCGCGCTTGTAATTTAAGTTCTCATTCAGTGTAGTTGAAATATTACAAACAAATAGCAACATCTATAAACTATCGCTGCCGATTACATTATTTTTAATATTGCAACGCAAGCTTTCGCTGCCAACGCGGGCGCAGGAAGTTTATAAATCAGCCTTAAGAGCGAATTTTATGCGTGCTTACTTAATTAGTTAATTAGGTTCCTGTCATTCAAGGTGTTTTCGTGGATATGTTCCAATAATTGACAAGGGTTAGTATTAAACACAAAAGCTGTTGGATTAGTAAGACGAACACAGAGAACAAACACAATAACACTCACAATGTACAAAAAATATCATCGTATCAGATTTCAGCAAAAAAGTAAAATAGGAAATGTTTAATTTCCAATTTTGTACAGTATACAAAAAAGTTTAAAATAAATATCTCTTACAACAAGCAATGTTAATCCGTAAAAATATGCTCCAGTTCATGATCCCTAATTATATTATTATAATAATCTAATATTATCTTTATTTTCAAAGCTATACAATCTATTCGTTTTTTTCAGTGGCGGCTCGTGGGTTACCAGCCAGGGTCGGCACTTCGGTACAGGCGTGGATCCAGGGAAAAATGCTAGAGGGTTAAGGAGCGCCGAAGGTATGAAAAAATGTAAATCAAACATTCTTTTGTTATGATAATATTATGTAGTATCGGTGTAGAACGGTGTTTTACAAGAAATTGTTATACGTTATACTTAAATAAAATTACATTTTTCCAATTTACAAATATTACCGGATCAGCTTTACATTTCTAACTGGTTCTCTATTTTAAAAAAAAGTGGTCCTCGGACACGACCATTGTTGTTTCTTTATTTTTTTTATCAAATTAATGAATCTAATGGATCTAATAAGTTTGGTAATTCGTTTCGCAGATGTTCCAAATAATTTTCGCCATTTGGTCGATGTGGTAAAATGACAGGAGCAATATTGAAAGTGTCTATGATTCCTGCCCATACATTGATCTTAAACTCATGCTGATAGTGGGTTACTTTAGTCGCATGAGGATTCTCTTCAGCATAGACATGTTCATTGTGCAAATTAGTTATGTCACTCTGCGTGAAACAAGCTTCATCTGTGAATAAAATTTTTCGTGTAAAGTTCCTATCTTGATTTCTGTGTTCTTGGATAAACCGACAGAAAACCATCAGGCGTGGCTCAAAATCACGGGGTAAAAGATCTTGTACCCGTTGAATATGAAGCTCTAGCTCTAATCCCAATCTTCTGCTGCTGAGTTTAGGACTTTCTTCAATCCGATTTAGAAAGATCTTACCGTACGTTGACGACCATAGTTAATAAAAACAGGCGCAAACCTACCCGTTTCACGAAGACCTCTTTCAACTGCCGCGAAAGTTTTATGGGTTAGATTCTGAAATCTTTCACTGTATACTCCCGATTCTAAACCATTTCCTTGGCAATATCCAAAAACTAATAACGCATCGGTCATTTCTTTATTGGCATACTGTACGGCCATGACGAAAATAAATTTGAAAATTGTTTGACAATTCAAATGTATCTTTGAATTATTTTTTAGATTCAATTTGATACCAGTCAGTCTTTAGTAACAGTTGTAATTTAACGCCTTCACTACAAATTGTGTTCAATTATTACTGTAGCGATATTGATTAATTATATTCCAATATTTTAATAACTAGTCGCACGAGGGTGACTTAACATTAAACAATGTTTCATCAGCGAGACTGCCACATGAGGGCTGACAATATTCTAAATGGTACTAGCCAGGAAAATGAGAATGATTAGACAAAAACACATAAATTAAATACAAATACATTTAATGCTACCTGTCTGCCCAAAACATAACATTGTAATACAGAAAAAAAAAATATAATAATCCGTTAAACTAAAATAAGTTCAAATATCAACAAGTTTACATGTACTGCCTTTAAAGCAACACTACTCGTAATCAAAAAGCAGAAATCAGTTACATTGAAAACAAAAATGGGTTTTACATTATTTAATCCGATATTACTGACTAAATAAATTTTAAAATGCAAGAACCAAGAAATAATGTTCAAAGTTCAAAAGTTTATATGCACTAGGAGAAAATGTTCACTTTGACAAACAACACTTGATTTACTTAAACAATGTCCATTATTTAGCAAATTTTTTATTTAATTACAACGTTCATTAACTTTGGGGAATCTGTCAGCTTCAAATGACGTTATAGTCTAAGACCTACCTTGAGGCAACTTTTATATTCTTTTTCTTACTGAGGTAACTTACAAGAACCATTATCTTTTCTCGCCTATTTGAAGTCGAACTGCAATGAGAGGTGCTGATTTCAGTGACGCATCACCACTTGGACACACACGCTTCCGACACGAGTCATTAAACAACTAACTTCATCAAGTTATCAAGGGGAAACTAATTTTCGAGAGAATTATATTTGTGAATTTTACACGTCACTGGACGTTAAGGGTGCTCATTAACACAAAACAGTGCAGAACTTTCTTGAGTATGATTTCAATGACACTGTTCTCGTTCCATACCAGGTACGATAGCTTGACCAGAAGGGTATTTTTCAGCGGGTAGGTGTGAGAGGGAAGTTGTGACTAACAATCAGCGAGAGATTGTTGCTTTCCTCGCGTTTAAAAACTTAACATTTTTATTGGGTGCATAAGTAAGACAGAGAGAGAAAACTTTAACGAGATGGACTGATTGTTTGTTTTGTTGTTTGCCACAAGAAAATATTTTTGCATATTTTACTACGCATTCTTTATTTTTGTCTTGATATGATATTAAACTTTGGAATTTTATCCATTGGGGTAGGTAAAGTTATTAATAATGATCAATAGTGTATAAAAGAAAAACAGCTACTAGTTGCGAAATCGCAACAATTACAATAATAACTAATCTACCCATACACGACGTGAATTTTTTAAAAATCCACATACCTTAAACACGGCTGCGCAAATCAACTTTTACCACGTATACCTTTTCTAAGCAAAAAACGTTGAATAATTCAAATTCTTATTTAAAAGTTAAATACAGGGTGGCTCATGTGTGCAAAGTACGGCAGGTGACGCCCTCTAAATTTTACAATAACAATGAGAGCAGATTTTAATTTTGCACCCTACAAAACCCCCCCTAGCCAAATATGGTGAGAATACACCAATTATTAAAAAAAATATTTATGAAAAACTAAAACCAAATTGAACTTGTGACACTCTGTATCTCCGAAATCATTCACTTTTGGACTGAGGAAAGTTGGGTTAGATCGTCATATTATTATTTAAGTTTCAGGAAATTGTGGTAGCATTTTTTTCACACCTTTTAGAGACACCCTGTATAATGTATGTTTGGTTGCCTGAAATTCTGAAGTTCTTTCTTATGGTAGGGTCGGCTTGCCAGTCCTAGTTACATAGGCGACACTATGACGTCCTGAGTTACAAGTTATAAGGGCGATCAAAAAGTATAACGGGTATTCACTGGTAGTTTGCGGGTCATTAAAAATGCAAATTGATGTAGATAAATAATTGCTTACTTATTTTAATATTTATCAGTTTGGCACATCATATCATAATATGAGTTTCACAATATTTTTACCTAGATTTGGTTAAATACACTATCGGACAAAAGTAGAGCAACACTTTCGAGAAATGAAAGAAATCTCGATTTTATAATATTAAATGCATGATATCGTATTTAAATACATCGTGTCCTAAATATCAAAGTAGGCTTCTGTTATCGGCGACAACAGCTTTTTCCAACAATCAAAACAAATAAACTAATATTGACGTAAACTTTCAAATGCAGTATTGTAATGCGTCAAAAGTAAAGCAACATTTTTATATTTTTCTAAAAAAGAAAGGTTTTGGTGAAAGTAAAGGTTAAAATATTTTTGCAGTGTTTATTTTATGTTTAATTAATATTTCTGTGCTGGATTAATCATGCCAAGAGGTATTCCAATTTCAATAGAATTAAAGCAGAGAGTAGTGAATGCACACTTGGAAGGTATAATACAAGCCACAATTTTAAGACGCTTTGTTTTACCAAGATATAGCAGCGTATCCAAAATAATTTCAAGTTACATTCAAAGGGGACATTTAGAAAATCTACCGAAATCGGGAAGGCCGAGAAAAACAACAATTTGGACAGACAGACGCATTAAGAGAATTTCTCAAAACGATCCTTGGATGTCTGCACCTAGAATTATTGCTAAAATTCCCGAAATTATGGTTAATACACGGACAGTTCAAAGAAGGTTTATAGACGCAAAGTTATTTAGTAGAGTGGCTAGACTTGAATTTGCACGTCGACATTTAAATTGGACAGTAGACGAATGGAAAAAAGTTTTGTTTAGCGATGAAACGCGTTATAAAATTTTTAATTCTGATGAAATGAAGCGTGTAAGACAGCCAATCAACACAAGGTTTAATCCCAAATAAGTAACACCCACAGTTTAACATGGCAAAGGCAGTGTTTTTCTATGGGGTTGTTTCTTATGGAATGGGGTGGGTCCTTTAAACTTCATTAATGACACCATGGATCGATTTGTCTATAGAGATATAATGCAAAATGTAATGTTGCCTTATGCAGAGTGGGAAATGCCGTTGCATTTTATTTTCCAAAACACTCTTCACCAGTTGTTCAAGAGTGGTTTCAAGAAAATAATAAACGTTCGGGTTTTGCAGTGGCCGGCACAATCCCCAGACTTTAACCGCATTGAAAATCTATGGGAAGAAGTTGAACGTAGAATTCGTACACAATTATTTCCAAATAAACAATCATTGGCAAATAAAATCAATGAAGTTTGGACAAACCTTCCCGAAAATACTGTTCAAAAATTGATTGCCTCAATGCCGCGACGTTGTCGGCAAGTAATAAAAAATAATGGATATTCTATTAACTATTAACATAATATTTCTAGCTATTATAATTATTAAATGTGTTTAATGTTTTTTATCGTAATATGTAAAATAAAATACTGTTGACACTATTTGTTGCTTTACTTTTGTCGCACTTCATTTCGTCGATTTATAATTATAAATATTTCTCTACCTCCATTTCGTTTAAAGTGTACCAAAATATTGTGAAATATTACTAATATTGTGGGGATAATACTTCATTAAAATTAGCTGGGGATCACAATCATATAATTAATTTTTTAAATTCAAAGAAATAAAAGCACTTTGTTGCTCTACTTTTGTCCAATAGTGTATATCGTCCCCTCCTAATCTAGGCTTTTGCTAAATCTAGAAAAATACAAATACAAGGTGTTTTATTATCTAATGTATTATATTTTTATTCTGTTAGAAAGCAAATAGAATCTTGTGTCGATTCGTTTTTTGAAATGGCTTTTAGAAATAAAATGTATTTTTTCTAAATAATTATCAATTTGTATTTTTAAAATTTTTTCAAAAATTTTAGCTAATGAGAATATTAACGTTACAGGTCTACAGTAACTAATTTAACATAGGTTTTATTGCACCAAGTTTCTGAATATATATTTGTTTTAAAAATTTTATTTACAAGAAAAGTAAAGATTTGCGGTTGGACTTAAAATACGTATTTTTTTTCTGAAACCTATTACTTTAAATACTGTGCAAAATAACATATTGTAAGTTCCCCGAATAAACATAGATTATCATGACAATGGGTGTAGTGCTGTTATATTCTATTGCTTTAAGAGGAGAAGAGAAAAGGATTTAGTTTTTTAGTTTTTACTTTTATTTATAGATAAAGACGCTTTTATCGTAACACAGTATTCTGTTTCTAGAATCCTTTTCTTTCAGGTGACTCTCCCAAGTTAAAGGAATAAATTGGAGGGTGAAAAGAGCCGTTAAAAAAACTCGGATAAGTGTAAGTTAATCTTACAACTTTTAAAATAAGCTTCCTGTCTTATCAACGAAGTTTGCGACGTGGGGTTGCACCCATTAAGCGGGCAAGCATTTAAAATCCCTAATCGCAATGATTTCGTCTTTGAACAACGATAAAGGAAATAGTCAACTTAAAACTTAAAGTAAATAGGAGATGATGTCGAGTTAAAAGTTGATGGCTTAAATAAATTGCCTTGAGGGTTTCATGGTAATATATTATAGGAGCATGATTTATATTGCACCACACTCCCTCTATAAAAAAATGTACTGCGGTTCATTTCAAGAAAATCTCACAAAAAAGAAAAATTACTTTGGTTACTCTCTAAAGAATCTCCCATCTTTTAAGGAAATTGCCGTCAATTCGTCACAATTTGCGAAGTTTCGTTGTTCACTTGACATTTTGACTTGTTTTACCGCCTGAAGTGCCCCAAAGTAGCGCTTTTGGAATTAAAAAAGTGCTAAAAGTAGCTATACAGGGTGCTTCATTTCAATCGCCCATTTTTATAGCTTAATATCTTTGGTGCTAATTATCCTATTGCTAAAATTTAAATACAGTATTGTAGTACACTGTGGTCCAAACTAACGTGCACCCTTTTTTGATAGTTCATACATAAAATTTGTATGTGCGAACCGATATTGATAATTCTTGGATATGTTTAGGAGCTATGTATTCTAAAGTAGTTGATGCATTAATAACTTTTAAAAAAAATTGAGAGGCGGATTTATGATATTTCAAATAAGGCGCGAGCTTTAAACCCGTTGCAAAAATCGAACATATTTGAAAAAACTTCAAATGAAATTATTTTATATTGGAAACATATTTGCAAAAATAGAGACATTTAATAACAATTAAAGGAACAAACTGTGAATATGACCACCATTATTTGTGACAACAGCTTGGAGCCTTCTTCGCCATTGGTTAATGACATTATTAATAGACAGTGGAGTAAAATTCTTCCAACATTTAATAATAATGTTTTTTAATTGTTCGATACTAGTAATATTATTGTCACTATAAACTATATCTTCCAGTGTCCCCCAAATGAAATAGTGAACCGGATTTAAGTCCGGGCTATTTGGTGGCCAAAAATCGGGTTACACAAAATCTGGCAACATTCCTGCAGGTACCTAATTGTACTCACAGAGGTGTGGGACGGGGCACTATCTTGTTGAAAGGTATAATTATCTGATAACTACTCAATTGCCGAAAGCATTTTGCTTAGAATATCTTGTTGACAAACTTCTGGATTTATTTTAACTATATACAGATTCAATAAAAATCAATCTTGTTTTTCCTATTTGCGACACGGAAAAGTGGCTTCTAGGAATAAGAATCCAGTTTAAAGGGATTTGTGTTTCCTTTTTGAGCTGTGGACTAAACTAGGTTGTTTTATGAGTTTTTTGGAGGTCTCAGAAAAAAATTTCAAAGCCTGAAAGGTACATAAGAAAAATATTTGAAGCTACTTAAAAGACATCCAAAAACTTAAATAGAGTCAGAAAAGGTAGTTTTGAAACGAATAGACATTATGATTGTCACCATGAAGGAATTGAATAATGCTCCTAAAATAAACCGCGTAGTAAAAAATAAGTTTGGACGTTTATAGACCATAATTGAACTGATAAGTAACCAAAATAAAACTAAATTGAATTTAATATGTTACATGAGTCGTCGACCTGGCGATTTATTTTTGTCTTCTTAAGAAAAAAGTGCTAAAATAGTACATATTAAAGTACAAGTTATATAAAGCATGGTTTTAGCGCACGTGTCCATGTTGGAAAACGATCCGCTTGCTGGGAGTTTCTAACGAGACAAGTAGTGGTCTAATACATTTATAAAACATGTAGTATTTACTATTTTTCCTATTGATATGATAAATAATAGCATAATCAGAGCTGTCGGTGACAATCGTGTTCAACTGCTTTTTGGTAATAATTGAATTATTATAATTCTATTACTTTTTGGAAATGATAATTGTAGTTGGCTTTTTCATTATTAGGATTAAGTAATTGTAATTGCTAATTGGTTTTCATAAACCTAAGGTAATTTAATTAGTCAAAAAATATAATTAAATTACTTGCAAATAATTCTATTATATAAAAAGGAATTGAATTACTCCCAAATAATTCAAAATAATTAGAATTCAAATTTTTTTATAATTTCATTACTCTACAGAGAAACTAAACTTTCTTTGAGTAAAGCGCGGCTAACGACAAAAGTTTGTCATTGAACTTGACGGCCGCTTTTGATGCTTTACCGCCACGTCAAAGCGATTAAATATTTTTTATAGAAATGCTTTGGGGGTAGGATACCAATTTTAATAACCTCGGAAGCAAGGGAGGTAAATGGTAAATGGATAGATAAAAGATAACTTAGGGGCCAGAGAAGAGGAATACAAACATTCTAGTAGTGGTATAAATACTTTTCTCAATTGGATACTAATAAGGACCCAGAGAATGAAAATGATAAAAAAATATCAATAAGAGGATTGAGTTGGAGATTCTCTGGTATCTTAATGATCTTCCTCTGCTCTAGTTGAAGGGCTGTCTTCTTTGGCTGAGATCTCTAAGAAGTTAAAAGACATGCCCTCTCTGATTTTTTTCAAAGCGTAGCAAATAAAAAAAAACGTTTTATAGGTATTTGTTTTTGTTATGAAAAATTTCGTGCTTGCTTGTATCTACCTACTTTTATTGTATTACTTTTCTATTTTACTTAATTGTTACATTTGTTTTATTTAAACAAATAAATCATATTAACCCACATAGAGACACAATTGTTATTATTGGTCATGTTGAACTACTCTAGTTTTTAATAACTTAACTGTATCTCAAAATTAGAAGTCGAAACTTACTATTGTGTAGCGAAAATAAAAAATTCCAAAACTTTTTAATTTCTTTCTATAATAAAGTGATTGTGCTCTAATGAAAAAGTAATAAATATTAGGTTTTTTCTCTATAGTAATATAAGACAGAGTAATTCAATTGCTCATAAATATACTAATTCAGTTATCAAACTGTAATTGAATTACTTTTTGGAGAGTAATTTAATTACAAGAGAATGCCTGATTTATAGATTCAGAGTAATTCAATTACAATTAAACTCAGTAATACGAATGCGGTAGTAGATCAAGGAATAAATTACTTCCAGTGGGTATTTGGTAATTCAAATATTTCCATCATACTGTAAAGTGAGTAATTGGTAATTGTAATTGATTTACTCTTTACTAATAATTACGACAGCTCGGATCATAACCAACTTTAAAAAATAAAAACAAACGGTTTCATAAAAAGTTCGTTACGATATCGAAAACGGTAACAGCTCTGTTATGAACCTAAAATAGATAAACTATTTTTATCCATGTCTTTGAGATCAGAAAAAAATTTCGTTAAAAGGCAACTTCATAAAATTGGGAAAAGATACACGCACGACGTTGATGCCCTTTCCTAATATTTTAGAGGACGATTTATTTTCTTTTGACGTCACGAGGACATTGAACTTCCATTTTTCCTCCTTGTAAGTTGTACCTTTTCACATATTATCAGGTTTCAAAGTATTAAACAAATACAAAAGGATGGGTTTTCTTGAGTGGTCTCCTATTGGCCAAGGAATCTGTTGAGGTTTTTTTAGGTACATAAAAGGAAACTTGAAGTGTCTATTAATGGACGTTATGATAAAATAATTTACAGTGTTAAGAGAGATTACAAAAAAAAGTAAATCGCGCTTTTTAATATTGTTAATTTCAGACCTTATTAGATATGACTATGGGTGATTGTTAATTTGCAAAATTGAAACCTTAATGATATGGGTCCACTGGCTTTGATGAAGAAATGCATACAAGACGAGAGCTTTGGTAATGCAGACCCCAGCTGAGTGTCTAAATGCATTGAAACTGTTTTGTTTGCATTACATAATGGAAATATTCTTTTCTACGTCTGTCCCGAAGATCGCTACTGTCGGTACAATTTTTCGTTCCGAAAGAAGCAGTTTACCTGAGTATTTGAAGTTATTTTCACTAATTGATGCCGCCAATGTCAATCAGATATTTTAAACACTATATTATGGTTTTGTATTAAAATGCATAAAGAAAATCAGTTTTTAGAGTAGTAAAACATACGTAAAAAGTTAAACATTGTATGCTATAACTGCGGATTCGCCAATAATCAGTGCCTATTCCACCGATTTAGCTAAAGATTAATTTAACCGTAGCCGTGGAATTTAAATACTTTCCACATTTAGATATGTGCATAGATTTGAGAAACGCCTGTAGCTGGATAAATGAATATGCCGCAAAAAGGAGTTAATTTACTAAAATAATTCTATTTTAATATTCTTTACATCGAAATGTACATTAATTATATAGAATCTCTTTCTGTTTGTAAAATCTTTCTCTCTGTGTAATGCGGTAGAAAATCATTTAATTGAAACTGACCCCTGACAAATGAAACTCCATGGCGATGCAAATGAAACGTGGGCAAAAGTCGGACACAACGATTATCCGTGTAACTTGTATTAAAACGTTTTTATCGAGCAGAAATCCTTATAAGCCATGGACGACCCATAAACCCGAATTGGTCAGGGAATCTGGGGACTACTAAGTTCGAACAGGAAGCTCTCGCATTTGTCGAAAATTACAATCGGTGAATTTCCGAGATTATCATTGTGCCGGAAAGAAGACGCAAAAAATATCTTGTAAAAATATAATAATATATATATGTAATGGTAGTCTTTTTAAGTAAGATATTTCTATCTAGGGAAAAAAAGGGAATACAAAAAGTCTTCCTCCACAAATTTATTATAAACCAATTAGTATATCATAATTCTACATGTTTCGAACAAATTTACGATTTTTAACAAATGACAGTATACCTTAAAAATTATATAAAAAAAAAAAAATTTTTCTATCTTAAACATTTCTTCCCCACTATAAACAGTAACCTAACTATGTAATCCCCTATCAATTTCAGAATAAATTAAAACTTTTCTTAACTTCAAAAGAATTTCTGTTTATCTTGTCTCATCCATTAAGCTAGCCACGACTAGATTTATTTTAATATACAATTTCATATAATATAAATAAATATAATAAAAAAACCCTTGCTTTACAATGAACCTCACACATTCCTAGTATGCTGACCACTTCAATAATTCAATTCAAACTATAGGGAAACATTTTATCCCTTCTTAAGCTCCATTAAAGTTCTATCACCAGATTTTTCTCTTTTGCTAACACCAACAGCAACATTACTGAATTTCATATCTCCTGATGATGAACACCACTGTGTTCGAAACATGTAGAATTATGATATACTAATTGGTTTATAATAAATTTGTGGAGGAAGACTTTTTGTATTCCCTTCTTTTCCCTAAATTCTTAACTTCACTTCAAGTATGGACTATTTCTTCAAATATTTCTATCTGTTTATTCAGTGACATCTTTTCGATTACGATAGTTGAAGGTTTTTGAGGTGACGATTGATTTCGTTTTGATTTAATTTCTTGGGAGATATTTAAATATGTTTTGCTATTATTATCTTTTTATCATCATGTTCAGGTCCGTTCTCTCGTTATATTTTTTTATTATTCTGCCAGTAAAGTTTTTTAGAGTGTCTAGTTTTACGTCCATGTGTAGTGCGTTTATTGGCATGTAGTTTGGTCAGACCGAAATTATTAATAATGTCTTGTTTTGTAGCCTTTGTATCTTCAGTTGTGTCAAATGTTAAAAAATCATCTGGTATAGATGAAATTCCAGGCAATCTCTTTATATCTATCAGAAAGTCAAAATGGCTTTAGAGCCAACCTCCTAACAAACTCGGCATTGGAGCGCTCTTCAACATATTTACAGTTGCCTCAATAGGTTTGTTTTTTTATAGCAGCCTGGCGTTTGACACTGTCGACCACGGCTTGCTTTAAAAAACTTGACATTATGGGTGTCAGAGGCCAATTTATGGGTTAAATCTTACCTCATGGATAAAACACAACAAGTTGTGATTGACAGTGTAAAATCGACGAGTCAAACTGTGAATAGGAGAACGCCTCAAGGCTCTTGTATCTCTTCCACGCTATTCAATTGCTATATTAACGATCTCCCTAGCGACGAAATTTCCAACACTTCGTTTGTGTTGTATGCGGACAATACAAACATACTAGTTACTGGTAACTCCAGAACAGAGCTCCCTGAAAATTCAAGCGCAGGCATTGAGTATGTAAATAATTGATGCAAGGACAATGGCATCAAATTAAATAAAAACAAATCAGTTGCAATGCAGATTACTACAAAAAACATAAGTATAAATGTCAGCCTGTTCGTGAGACGAGGGACGCTCCATTGCAAATATGGAGTCAACCAAATTTTTGGGGTTGTACCTCGACTCAAAATTAACCTGGAGTCAACACATAGCACAACTTCTTCCTAAATTAAGTACTTGCTCTTTTTTAATACCCAGTATACGGAGTACGGTGTCATTGGAGGTTTTGAAACTTGTGTATTTCGGCCTTTTTCAAACGGTACTTGCTTACGGAATAATCCAGGTAGGTATACCGTAAGTAATCACCGGTCTTATGATTGTCTTGTATATTCATATTTTTGTTTTAAAGTTGATCTTGCTTTCTTTGTTTAATAATGAATGACGGCTAGCAGTTGTTTTTGTGCTTTGGTCACACTTTCGTCGGCATTGCAACTTCAGGTCAACGTCTTGTCAAAGGTAAAGCCTAGATATTTTTTTCTTATTTGACCAATTAACTTATATATTGTTGACTGTGAATTTAGTTTCAGGCAGTTTCAATTTTGCCTTTAAAAAGAAGATGGCCTGGGTTTTGTCACTGTTCAGTATCCAGATTAGTTGAATTATCCAATTGTGAAGCTCTCGATTTTGTGGTTCCAGAGACTCGACTCCTTCTCATTGAGAAGCCTTCGAATCCGTAGAGACTTTCTATTCGCTCACGTTTTGATCTGGGGGTCGCCAGTTCTATATGCTGGCCTAAGTTTTATTTTTATTCTTTATCATTTGAGAAAGCTCACGTCAGGTCACCCCACTTTGAATACTTGGACACTTTTGTTTCTGAAGAAAAAGCCATGGCAGAATTTAAATTGAATGTCAGTTGTTCAGCTGCTGCATTTATTTCATTTTTTCGTTTGGATCGGAGGCAATCGTCCTGCATTTTTCTCGCACCGTAAATATCCCCAGGTGCTGATCAATGTTATGTAAAAAGAAGAACGAGAACCTGCTTGGAAGTAGACACGTCTTTCAGTTAGTCAAATTTATAATTTTTAGATTCTTTTTGTACACGTTTTTTTTTTAATTCTGTGCAATGGCAATAACAATAATGTAATATTGTCAAAAATTCAAACTTCAGAACTTGCCAGTTTTATTTTCCATTCTCCTTTACCTTTTACATAGGCTTCCTTTCAAGCGTAATAACTCAAGACATTCGTGACTGATTCCACGGTATATTCTGAGGACGTTTTTTTCTTATCTTAAGTTATTTAAATTGATTTTCTTTTGAACTTAATGATCCCTTCATTCAAAAACGCTTGGTAATTATTTGAAGTAAATTTCTATTTCCTTATCAAGCTCGCCACACTATAAAACTATTACCTGGCACAAATGAGCTAAAATATTTGAATAAAAAAAAAATTTTTTATAAAATATTAAAAATGAGTACTTACTAAATATAATGTAAACCTAATGATATGTAAATTAAAACAACACTTCTGTCTTTCTCCACAAATAATATATATTTTGAAAAATTTTTTAACGATTGTCCCTACATGTTTTGACTATATATACAGTCATCCTCAGGGGAACTATATCGAGTGTAAATTGGGGTCTAATAGTTGTCTCAAATTAATGAGTACAACATTTAAGATAACATAGCAAGTGAAATTTGTTTAGTTGAAGACTAACTTGAGGTAACTCAGAGTTGTGGATATGTCAATCAGCACATTTTAGTTTATTTTAAATTTGTTAATAAAAGTGAGAAAATTTAGTTATTTTTAATGAGCATGGTATGAAATAAATTTTAATGATTAATATATTTATATTTTTTGATATAACATGGTTTATGTGAAGAAACCAAACAAAAAAAAAGAAAGAAAATTTTTTGAATTATATTATAAAAAACTATGAAATTTCATGTTTTTGTTAAGTAATAAAATTAAATAAAGTAGAATGGGGGCTAAGCATGAAATTTCATAGTTTTTTATAAAATAATTCAAAAATTTTTCTTTCTGTTTTTTTTTGGCTTCTCCACATAAACCATGTTATATCAAAAAATATAAATATATTAATCATTAAAATTTATTTCATACCATGCTCATTAAAAATAACTAAATTTTCTCACTTTTATTAACAAATTTAAAATAAACTAAAATGTGCTGATTTACATATCCACAACTCTGAGTTACCTCAAGTTAGTCCTCAACTAAACAAATTTCACTTGCTATGATTATCTTAAATGTTGTACTTATTAATTTGAGACAACTATTAGATCCCAATTTACACTCGATATAGTTCCCCTAAGGATGACTGTATGTATATATAGTCGAAACATGTAGGGACAATCGTTAAAAAATTTTTTTTTCAAAATATATATAATTTGTTGAGGAAGACAGGCAAGTGTTGTTTTAATTTATTACTTTATTAATTTATTACCTACACTCCACTGCAAGTATGGACTACTTCTCCAAATCTAATGATATGTCTTAAGGCATTCACAAAATGCTAGTACCTATCATAGCAGAATCATTTTGTTAAATTAGATTGCAAAGTCAAACTTCCTTTGATGTAATTTTAAAAAAATTAAAATTAAAGATACATAGTCGCACATATTTGTATGCATTGCCCCATAAAGCTATATAAACCCTATCCAATAAATAAAACTAGACATGTAGTATAGGATATCCTGCTGTAAATTGGGAATTTTCCTGAATATTTCCTCAGGGACAGAGAGGCTTATCTATGCCGGCAGTTCTTTGTGCAGCAACACCGGATGACCCCAATTGAAGGGTGTCATGATTTGTCCAGTTCAATTCACTGAGATAACCTACAGTGGCGTAGTTTAGTATTTTTCTCCCCGTTATATAAAGTTTGAATCATTAAAATTGCTGATTGTAAAACTTTTAATAATGATGTTAATGTCGATTGTGTGGAAAAACCCATTGAGATTTTAGAAACAGTGTACACACCATATGTTGCCTCTCCCAAAGTTCGTTCTCTTGATATCGCGCCAACAAGAAACCAGATGAAAAACTTAAGAAAAAGAAACACGTGTGTTGGACGCGCCTTCCACATAGTCGAGTTTTCTTCAAAGCGATTGTTTACGGCTAATTTTCTCCAATATAAAGTTGCATTGTTCTTTCGGTTTTGATAATAGTTTCAGCTTGGTTTTATCACAAATGTTTTAAAATAAGCGCATTTAAAAAAGTTTTAGTAACAATAAGCTGAGAGTATTTGAGGTGTAGAATTATAAGTAATTGAAAAGGATTTTTACGTGATTGATAACCCCAGCAAAAATATAAGTACACCACTATGAAGTACAGGGCGTAGCGCAAGAATAATTCTCGTCATAATAGAACTCAGGTTGTTGGGGTTAATGGGAATTTTTCTTATCCTTCGGGAGTGGAGGCTGTTGTGCTATTGCTGGGTCCAATTTTATTATTGCAGGCCTGGATATCCAAGTCAACTTTACATTATTTTCTTGCTAATGACACCACACTCTTATGGCACTCCAGCAACATTGAAATTTTGAAGGGCATAGTCACTAAAGATCTACTATCGACTCCAGCCTTAGGTTTGAACAACATGATTTGGAACCTAGCAATAAATTGTTGGTTAGCTGTTTTGCAATTAGGGTAGCATCGTTGGAGCTGGGGTGTTCGAGGGCGAAAATGATGTACCATTCTTTGTTTGAGTCTCGCTCAAGGTACGGTTGTGGGAATTTTTTAGACGGCTAACTTTTAAATTCCGTTTTAATAATTCAAAAAGGAGCGGTTAAGTAAATGTATAGAGCTAAATATCAAGATCACTGTAAACCACTATTTATTAAACATAAAACTTTAACTGTGTTTAGTCTATTTATACTGAGAACGATATTTCTAATGCACTGCAAATATCCTCTCGTAACATTATACAGATTCAAAATATTTTGATTCGACTCTTGATCCCTAGGTTGGCTCTTACCAAGTCCTCTAAAATCTGCGAGAGCAAAAAAAATCTATAATCATTTAAGTTTAGAGCATAGATCATATCTGCAATTTTAAATAAAAAAATTATTACATCCTGAAGTAGTATTCCTCGACGACAAATTTTAAATTTTAACGTGTAATGTATTTTGTCTATATTCACTTATTTATGTATTGCCTTTATTTAATATTTTATTATTTTAGTTCAATACTACTAACATTTGTTTGTTATGTGTTTTGAACTGGATTTTGTACAATTTAACACTGACTGTGGGTTTAGTTAGGTTTTGTTTTAGTAAGCTTCGTCAACAAGAACAGATTCTTTGGACAGTAAAGCACATTTATTATTAATATTAATATAAACTTTTTTCAAACATCCAACAAAATATACTCCGATATTTGCTAAGAAACCACAGGCACACGTGTAGTATAATCTGGGAAAGAGGGGTATAGGAATAGTGGTTTAACTATGGAGGGCTTTAGGAACTAGACCGATCGCAATACATCGATTTCGGCCCCACTTTTGCATTGCTTCAGAAACTGCCGCCAGGATCGCATTGTTCCATTATCGGCGCAAATTTCATGGGTTCTTATGGGAGAATTAACTGTTTTATCGAAATTAGTTAATTTAAACAGTCTACAGGCCGAGATATGTGTGAGAGGCGAGTGCGGGATACTCCCTAGATACATAATTCTAGCATGTAAAAGGGTGTATTGCATTCTAAGACCCTGTATTATTATTACCAGGAGGATTAATTTTTTCAAATACTGACGGTCTTTATAGACACTCAAACAACTTTTTATTTGGAAACAGGCGCGGTCATACGGGGGGGGCCATGGGGGCCATGGCCCCCCCCTTGGCGTCGATTTACATTATAAAAGCCCTGCCTATAAATTGAAATCCTGTCAAACCCTTAATTTTTTAAAAATATTAATAAAAATAATTAAGTAAGTAGGTATAATATACATAATATAGGTATCTATAATTTTCTTAAAATTTACTTAGCCGTTTTTTGCGTATTTTTCCTACTTGAAAACCAAGAATCATCAACAAAAAAGGGCGTGGCACCCAAAAATTTTTCGCCTGCGGCGCTAAGACTTTCCCTGCCGCCGCCTCTCTAAATTGGCATGAGCCGCCACTGCATGGGCCCCCCCCCCCCGTGGCATGACCGCCCCTGTTTGGAAAGGAAATAATTACACAATCTCCACGTTACTATATACATTTTTTATTTAAATTGAAACTAAAAATAAATTAACATAATATGTTCATTATAGGTAGTACGTACACCTTTTAACAGACCTGAAAAGAAGAAGATTCTTAACTTATTTATTTCCCAAGTAACTTTACAAAAGATTATAAATGGGGATTTTAAAATTAAATTGAAAATAAACGGAATAAAAATTATAGTATACTAACAACCAAAAAATTAAATTAAAATTTTTTTTTTAACCATAAAATAATTAATATATTAATAAGTTTCTGAAACTTTTTTTAAAAAGTATAACAAAAATAGAAATATCTTATATTTTCAATAAATGTTTTTTTAATAAATATTTAAACCTTTTTTATAGGTATTGATTGTATTTTTAATTGTTTTTGGAATATTATTATAAACTTTTATTATTCTATATACAATAGGTAGATTAGATATCTATTATAATTGATTGTTTTCCAAAATTGTAGGTAGGTAATATAATTAGGCGCGGGGGGCCTTGAATGCATTTTATGGTTTTATTTTGTAATTTTTAAAGGATTAATATTCGACGAACTGGCAAACTGATATTAAATATTGAAATTTTGAGTACCTACCTACCTATATTGTAAAGTAAATATTTCTTAAAAGTTTTAAGGGGACGTAAGTAGGTACCTATTATAATATCTTAATTTGTATAAAATACCAATTAAAGGAGAAATATTATTTAATTATTATTAAAGTTAGTTTAACAGTTGTTCGTAACAATGAATAAATTTTAATTAAATTTTGATCAACATAATCAAAAATTTGGTAATAGAAATAGGTCCATTGTCGCATAATCTATCTTTAAGATCTATGATGACAAAATCAAGGATAGACGACACAGACAGACGAGTAACGAAAGATCACTATTAATAAACAATATTGTAAACCTTTTGTGGTTTTTGCTTACCTTAGGGGCTTGAAAGAGACTAGGATTTTTCTCACCACGATTTTTCCTGAGCTTTCTGTCAGACGAATATCCAGTTTTACACCCCGGCACGAAGCAAACGCTACTTGTAAAACATCGTACGCCACTCATTGTTTATATTAATAATGCAAAAAAATTATTCCAAAGCTTATTTTTCAAGATATTCGAAAAAAATACCGCACTCGCCTATCAAAACCTGCAAAAAATAGCCGGGAAGCGTGCAGTGGCGCATTCGACGGCCAACCAGCGAAGTAACGAAAAACAGGGACGTAAATTTAAAATTCGGCCATATTCGATCGGCCTCCTTCCTAAAGCCCTCCATAGGCTTAACACAAACAAACTAGAACTTAATTTCGGAAAAACTTACTTTACGACATTTTCAGTAAAAATATTTGTTGGTTGATCAATAAATGAAATATTATTTATTTAATGTCAACAGTATACCGTAGAAGAGATAAATTGTAATTTAAAGAATTAAAAAAAAAACGAAAAAAATTAGGTATCTGGTATACCTGAGTACAAAAATTAGAAAAATGTAGGTATTATAAATTGTGTTAATTGGGGGAAATTGTAAATAAAAAGTTACTACTTTTATAATATATTTCATAATTAGACAATTTACTGAGATAATGCATTATTATATTGTTTAACCGGAAGTTGGTATTTTTGGGAAGAGAAAAAAGTAAGATAGAGACATGTAAGTTGTTTTGCACTATGGCGTACCGTTAAAACTCTAGAAGCTGTCAAAATTCAAAAATGTCAAATTAAAGAATAATTTGCAATATTGCGTAAAATCTAAAAATTATCTAAGATATATGGTGTTCCACTAAAAAAAAGTGACTTTATTTCTCTACGGCTTCCTGACTCATCCTGTATACTTAACTTTTTTTAATTCTAATAGACTTTACAAAATCATAAAACTTTTGTCTTGAGTATTTTTTGTTAGCTGTTTTCTTAAAGAAATAATCGACCGTTTCCATACACACCAACGACCCTGTATACATGCAACTTATATTCCATATATTCCATATATTCCAAAAATGATATACTTAATATTCGAAACCTCGACATTATCGTGCCTTTTTACCCAAGATAAATCACATGTATTCTTTTGTATGCGATACTTACAAAACTTGGACAGATACTAATGCCAAAATTTCAGAGTTCTTGCTGTCAAAGATTTATCTGTTACTACGCACCTAAAATGTTTAATATGCTACCAAGTAATATTAACAGTTTAATAATTAAAAATAATAACTCTTGTTTATAACGGTATTTCCTTTATATAACATTATTGTTATCATGCTGGCTAGTCTCCGACTCTGCCTTGTCTCTGGCATGCCCTACTATGTTCCATAAGGTTGACTATGCCTGTGCAACGGAAACTCTGGAGTGACGTCATGCACACAAATTGCATTTGGCAGTTTAGGCCGAGCCACCCCCTCACAGGATCAAAAAATATTAGGATAATAGGTACAGGGTCTTCCAACGAGGACTGAACAGGGGCTCATTTTTGAGCTTCCTTGTATTTAAAGAAAAATCCAAAATAGCCAATCAATGTACTTTTTCCTGCAGAATTCAAAAATGAAACCAAAAATTTATTTGAACCAGAAACAAAAGAGTTACGCTATGGATAAAGTGTTTTTTAAATGGAACATAGCTTTTTTTATACGATTTTTGGAACGAGTGATTTTTTTTTGTCCGTCGTGATTAAAATATTTAATATTGTGACAGCTATTTTTATTAAATTTTAATGTTTTATCCAGTATAATTTAACTTTAACCTGTTTGAAACATACACTAGGTAATAAAGGTATAATCACCTTTGAATCCTTCAAAGTCAAAAAATTTGACAAATTTACTATAATATTGCCGAAATGAAATATTCATTAGATGAGAGATTGCAGATTGTTATCTTGTTCTACAAATGCCAAGAAAATGCAAGAGAATATTTCATTTCGGCAATATTATAGTAAATTTGTCAAATTTTTTGACTTTGAAGGATTCAAAGGTGATTATACCTTTATTACCAGTGTATGATTCAAACAGGTTAAAGTTAAATTATACTGGATAAAA
This sequence comes from Polydrusus tereticollis, assembly GCA_963920685.1. NCBI lineage: Eukaryota > Metazoa > Arthropoda > Insecta > Coleoptera > Curculionidae > Polydrusus > Polydrusus tereticollis. The sequence goes on from OY987328.1 coordinate 145,850,837, forward strand.
CATTAAAATTGAATAAAAATAGCTGTCACAATATTAAATATTTTACCCAGAACGGACAAAAAAAAAATCACTCGTTCCAAAAATCGTCTATAAAAAAAGCTATGTTTCATTTAAAAAGCACCTTATCCATAGCGTAACTCTTTTGTTTCTGGTTCAAATAAATTTTTGGTTTCATTTTTGAATTCTGTAGGGAAAAGTACATCGATTGGCTATTTTGGATTTTTCTTCAAATACAAGGAAGCTCAGAAATGAGCCCCTGTTCAGTCCTCGTTGGAAGACCCTGTACATTTTGTTTTATCCAACAATTGACTTGAGTATCATTGTTGTTGAATGTTTATGTTAATGTTATGTTTGTTTACCGAGAGCAATGTTTCATCGATTAAGATTCTTAGCATTCAGGAATATTGCACTGTTTTCTTTATTCAAAAAATAAATTACACTTTTAGTTTAGTACACATTTTTACTGGGACGAAAATTGCATTGTCCAGAAACAAAATAGTTTTTTGCAAATCTCATTTAGATAATACGAAAACTCTCACAGGAAGCTAACTTGCTAACAGTGGTTCTCTTCCAAAAAATACACTTACAAAACTTCATTCAGGTCGCTTCTGTTTGCCCCCTATTATTGATCGGATACTTACATGCAAATGCGTGCTGAACAAAAATTAGTTCATGAATTGCCCTTTTCACATATGCTTTGTGTTTTTAAATCCAATGAGTAGTTTTAAACTTACGACGCATTAAACATGATTAAAGATTGACTTCGTCTCGGGGCAGTTGTTGTCTATTTCATTTACTTTTGAGTTGTTCAAAAATTTGTCCCATATCGAATTCCTCCAAAAATAAAGAGCAAGATACGCTTTTAACTCATTTCCAGCTATTCTTTTATTTTTTCTTAAATCCAGTTGCTGCAAAACCGAAACCCATCAGGTGCCCGCTATCCAAAATATTATTTTACAATGTAAACGGACACATGTGCTTGTCTAGACATATAGTCGGTTTCGATCGAACTTTTATCTTTTTTTATATTCATTCTGGTGGACGTAGTAAGATTTTAAATTGCCCTAACCATAAGAATAATATGGGTTTGATAAAATAAAATAATGTCTTTTTATATGTGCGATAAAAGACGCATTATAAAATTTCCTATTTCAATTGAGGGGCAGTTTCAAAAAACAAATTTTACAGAAAACCAATTATAACTTTATTATTGAATATTCTTTTTAAAAATTATACATGATTTTCTTCTTTCTAAATTCTAATAGGGCGCCAGAGAATTATGTAAGTATACTGTTATAGTAAAATAATTTGTTAAAAAATAATTAATTTGAATATTTTAAATTCTTGCAAAAGTTGTTAACTATGGTAATTAGCAAGTTTTAAAAAAAAATCTGCTATTAATAATAGTTAATAAAACTATTTCTGTATATGTACAGCATAATAATATTCAGCACAAGAAGTTTTCGGGTTACACAGCGTGTCCAGAAAAGTTCTAGACATATGGGAATTTTCTTTATTGTTGATTTTACGAAAAAAAGTTATTCTTTATAAAAAGTTCTGTTTGATGCGCAAATAATATTAACATATCAAAACCTAATATATCATGTACAGGGCGGCAAAAAAATCTAGAAACACAGACTTACGTTAAGAGGGAAGTACCCTTAATTTTTATTTTAGAGCAAATTGTTATAAGAGAACTTTACTTAGGACTACAAAACGTGGTCAGATACAATTTTTCGTTGAAATAGTTTAATTTACAGGGTACCATCAAAAAGCCTTTGGAAAGTATTTTTTTTTATTTATTTCTTTAACAGTTACCTGCAACAATTTTGCAACAACTATGTGCAATACTATAGTAACGAATATTGACATGTTAGTCAAAAATCATTTACTATTTTTCGACTTATTAACACGCGTTTTTCGTTAGTTTCGTCATGGTTGTAAAGTTAACGCTGCAGAAGAAAATATAAATTGTACTTATCGCCGGAGATCACTATAAACCTATTAGAGAAGCCGCACTTATATTTGCAAGAAAAATATTATTTACAGATGAAGCCATGTTTATTTCCAACGGCTTGGTATGCTCCCAAAATTGTCGGTGATGGAGTGACAACAATCCAAATTTTATAATTGAATGCCGTAGTCAATATTCGTTTAAAACCAATGTTTGGTGTGGCATTTTTAATGATCGGATCGTTGGACCATACTTTTTCCGACAAAATATAAATGCTGCCATTTACCTGGACCTCTTAAGGAACCAGTTGTCTTAATTTCTTGTCGAATTGCCACTAAATATAAGACGTACAATTTGGTATCAATATGATGGAGCCCCATGCCATAGTACTAGCACAGTAACTGGGTATTTGAACGAAGTATTTCCGCGTTCAAAAATATTCCTTGGCCAGCCAGATCGCCTGACATCACACCCCTGGACTTCTTTTTATGGGGCCGATTAAAAGAAATGGTGTACGGGCATAGACCTTTTCAGGATATTGATCAAATTGAAGCAGTAATAACAAACTGTGTCCAAAAAATCACTCCCAATATGATATAGGCGACAGTAAGAGAAATTACAAGGCGTACTATAGCTTGCATGGAAAAAGAAGGGGGGCATGTGGAGACATAATTTTTCACTTTAAACTATCTGTTTTTAGATCACTTTTATCATGTAATTACTAAAATATTGTTTATTATTCACATTCACAATTTATTTTTGCTCTAAGGAAATTAAAGGTTTTTAATATTCCTGATAGCACAGTATACGGAACTATATCCGTATACTGTGCTGATAGGTAGATAGGTTGATTTTAGAACATGAAATAATCTCGCTTTAATTTTTTACGTAATTAGTTTAGTATCTGACCACGTTTTGTAGTAGAGTTTTCTTATAACAATTTGCTTTAAAATAAAAATTGAGGGTACTTCCCTCTTAACGTAATTCTGTGTTTCTATATTTTTTTGCCGCCCTGTACATGATATCTTAAGTTTTGATATGCCAATATTATTTGCGCATCAAGCAGAACTTTTTACAGAGAATAACTTTTTTTCGTAAAATCAACAATAAAGAAAATTCCCATATGTATAGAACTTTTCTGGACATGCTGTATAATCGATTTCATTTTCGAGGGCGAATTAAAACAATGATAAAAGGAATTCCGCAAGGATCCCGAATGTCGCCATTTCTCTTCAACTTGTACATTACATAAACGAAATGCCAATGCACGAAAACAGAAAATTAGCATTATACGCAGACGACACTGCCATAACCGCAACAGGGGAATTATCATATCAAGAGAAGTGATCTGTTTTCTGTCAACTCTATCTCTTAAAAATGTTAAACCGTATTCTTGAATTTTCTAAGAGAACTGGATAATATCGTGAGAACTGCGTTGACAAGCATCCGTGTTTAGTTAACACAAACACATAATGTGACCATATGATGTGAATAGGCACTTCTCTCGAGATAGCATTTAGTTCTTTTAAGTTAGAAAATAGACGTCCTGCGTAGCCATAAAAACATACCCGAAACATGGTTCGAAAATTGGAAAATAAAATTAATTCCGGGAAAAACTCAGGTGATCATGTTTACCAGAACAAGAAAACTACCTACACAGAAGATAGAAATAGAAAACACACAAATTGAATGGAGACAGACAGCAAATTACCTAGGACTCACATATGACAAACACATTACGTGGAAGGATCACGCTAACATAACAGCAGTAAAGACAAGAGGAACACTTGAAAAACTGAGCCCTTAATCTAATCAAGAAAAATTAATATAAGACCAATAATTAGCCTGGACACAGATGTCAAAGATACATAGGATCAAACTACAAGCAGTTTAAAATACTACACTCAGAAAAGTCACAAGCCTCTTGATTTATGAGAAACAACCACATCTGGAGAGAAACGAACATCGACACGCTGACTGAACACATAAACAATATCTCAACAGAATTCGTCCTCAAAGTCAGGGAATTATTGTCAAAAAATATGGACCCAATCACTCTATTCCGAATAATTCCAGCAAAACATTAATTTTTTGATTTAAGAAGTAGTCCATGTTCTGTGGCGAGATTGTAAATAAAAATAAAGGTCTGTCTTTACCACCAAATAACTTTATTTGCCCCTCTAGGGTAGAAAACAAGGGTTATAGAAAATACATGAAATAATGAAGAATTAAAATAAATTTCTTAAAGTTGTACTAGTTTCGACTTTAGGGAAAGTCATCTTCAGCAACTATTCATTTAAGAAATTTTGTAATGAAAAGTAGTTAAAACAGTCGGGAGAACAATGGGTGATTCAACAATAAAATACAATGAAATGCAGTTTATGCAACCATTGGAATAGACAGCAGCTTATTATAAAGACGAAGTATCTCAACGGAAGGAGATGATTAATCGCAAGTGGAATAAAAGGCCTTAACCATAATACAGTGATTTAAGAATGTTGAAATTAGAACATGTTGTAAGAGAAGAAATTATTTATTAATTTAAAATGAGACTGACTTAGTGAGGGGACATGTATAAGTAGAGGAAAACGGAGAGAGCGAGGCCAGGTGGTGCTGGTGGTGCTGGTGGTGCAACTAACCCAGGTGGTGCAGGTGGTGCGTTTTACGATCTAACCCGGGTGGTTCGGTGGTGCGTTTTATGATCTAACCCGGGTGGTTCGGTGGTGCGTTTTATGACCTAACCCGGGTGGTGCTGGTGGTGCGTTTTATGATCTAACCCGGGTGGTTCGGTGGTGCTGTTTACAAAATAACCCGAAATTAAACCCGACTTTTTACGACCTAACCCGGATGCTTTCATGAGGCGGCTTCTCATCTAACCCTAACTTGAACCTGAATATTTATGAACTGACCCGAGATAAAACCCGACCTTTTATGATTTAACCTTAGTGCAAACGCCGCTGTTAAAGCGATATAGTAAAAAAAACTCGATTAAAATTTTATCTTGTTCGCTAGACCAATTAATTTCCAAATATTATAATTAAAACATACAATCACTACACTGGCGCACCGTCAAAAATCGTGCTTGCACTATCCCAACGTACAGAGCGTCCGCTTCAGAAAATACGGTGCCGTATTTTTTGCGCCGAACGCTCTGGAGGAACACACTCCGATTTGCAAGTACATACACGCTTTGTCGCGGCAAAGCTCGCCGTCAAATTACGGCCACTCTTTTGCGGTACCGCTTTGTAGGAAACCAAAGCTTTAGTGAAACGCCGCTGCCCCAGAACTCTGTCCATATTCCTCTACTGTGTTAATTTATGCGGGTAATAAAACCGACAAGGGTCGGATCAGCCTGCATACTTATAGAGGTAAAAAACCGCTTTAGAATGTTTTTGGTATATCTTTTTTAGATAATTTTGGGGGAAATAATTTGCCTGAGATGCCAATTAAAAAAGCCTACATTTAATTGTATTTTAGATTCTTGAATTTTGTACATGGATTAAAAATCTACTATTTCTTGAAATTGTATACATTATGTTAGATAATTATTAATATAATGTTATTAAGACTTTGTAAATATCTGTAAAAACTGTTCTAAATCGTGTCATTTCTGAAAATTGTATACTGAGTGTTTAGAATTTAGTAAAAAATTAAAAAAATGTTTTAATGTTATTAAGACCTGTGAAAATTTGTAAAACTGTACAGAATTGTATTATTTTCTGAAAATGATATACTGAGTGTTTAGAATTTAGTAAAAATTAAAAAAATGTTTTAAATTTGTTAAATCATGTGAAATCTTGTATAAAATGACTAGAACCGTTCTTAATCATGTCATTTCTGAAAATTGTTTACTGAGTGTTTAGAATTTAGTAAAAAATTAAAAAAAAATGTTTTAACGTTATTAAGCCCTGTGAAACTTTGTAAAAAATGACTAAAACAGTCGCAAATCGTCCTATTTTCTTAAAAGTGTATACTGAGTGTTTAGAATTTAGTAAAAATTAAAAAAAATGTTTTAAATTTGTTAAATCATGCGAAATCTTGTATAAAATGACTAGAACCGTTCTTAATCATGGCATTTCTGAAAATTGTATACTGAGTGTTTAGAATTTAGTAAAAAATTAAAAAAAATGTTTTAACGTTATTAAGCCCTGTGAAACTTTGTAAAAAATGACTAAAACAGTCGCAAATCGTCCTATTTTCTGAAAATTGTATACTGAGTGTTTAGAATTTAGTAAAAAATTAAAAAAAATGTTTTAACGTTATTAAGCCCTGTGAAACTTTGTAAAAAATGACTAAAACAGTCGCAAATCGTCCTATTTTCTTAAAAGTGTATACTGAGTGTTTAGAATTTAGTAAAAATTAAAAAAAATGTTTTAAATTTGTTAAATCATGCGAAATCTTGTATAAAATGACTAGAACCGTTCTTAATCATGGCATTTCTGAAAATTGTATACTGAGTGTTTAGAATTTAGTAAAAAATTAAAAAAAAATGTTTTAACGTTATTAAGCCCTGTGAAACTTTGTAAAAAATGACTAAAACAGTCGCAAATCGTCCTATTTTCTTAAAAGTGTATACTGAGTGTTTAGAATTTAGTAAAAATTAAAAAAAAATGTTTTAAATTTGTTAAATCATGTGAAATCTTGTATAAAATGACTAGAACCGTTCTTAATCATGACATTTCTGAAAATTGTATACTGAGTGTTTAGAATTTAGTAAAAAATTAAAAAAAATGTTTTAACGTTATTAAGCCCTGTGAAACTTTGTAAAAAATGACTAAAACAGTCGCAAATCGTCCTATTTTCTTAAAAGTGTATACTGAGTGTTTAGAATTTAGTAAAAATTAAAAAAAATGTTTTAAATTTGTTAAATCATGCGAAATCTTGTATAAAATGACTAGAACCGTTCTTAATCATGGCATTTCTGAAAATTGTATACTGAGTGTTTAGAATTTAGTAAAAAATTAAAAAAAATGTTTTAACGTTATTAAGCCCTGTGAAACTTTGTAAAAAATGACTAAAACAGTCGCAAATCGTCATATTTTCTTAAAAGTGTATACTGAGTGTTTAGAATTTAGTAAAAATTAAAAAAAAATGTTTTAAATTTGTTAAATCATGTGAAATCTTGTATAAAATGACTAGAACCGTTCTTAATCATGACATTTCTGAAAATTGTATACTGAGTGTTAAGTATTTTAGTTGAAAATAAGATCATAAATCATCTATACAAAACAAGCGTCCCTTATGGATTTGAACGAAAATCATAGATTCGACTATTTTCATGAAAAATAAATCTAAGTACGGAATAATGCAGGAAGATTATCTATTTTCTTGGTTTAGAAAGTGATGTAGTTAAGATTTATAACTTAGGAATAAATAAATTATTATTAATCTTTTCGACCTATTTCTCTTGCATATTTAATTTCTTTGATAGTAAGAACTAATCTTTTTATTTTACAAAGTAAAAAAAAAGCTAAAGATCGGCGTTGTCAGTCAGGTATAAGAACTGATTTAACACGATGGTTTTTTGTACAAACGTTCACATACAATTGTATGCTTTTTAACCGATTGTGTTGGAAAAAATGACGATTTATAGATTAGATATTTAGACGAAGAGCTAACCTTCTCAATAAAGTATTGATTATTGCCCTGCTAGCTAGACAACACTTTTTATGTTAGTCAAAAAAAAATTTTTTTTTTTCGGGCGCTATTACAGATTTCATCGTTAACTAACAAACATTAAGACCAAAAAATTAGCGTGCAAGATGAAATGTATAGGTTCACTTCATTTCTACATTATTTTACAACTCTCAATCGCATTAAAAACAAGATCGAATAAAAAATAACTTATGACATATGGACGAAAAATGTTTTTCGGGCTATTTAGGTTAGCGACCGCATTACGTCTGAAATACTACATTTTTCGAGCTTATAACATAATTTACTATTTTAACGTTAAAATAGGGGAAATGATGTATCAAAATGGATACTTTTTTTTGTCGGTCACGAGATTATAGTTTCTTTTAAAATGAACTCTAATATTTACAACACAAAATATCCTTTAAACCACATTAGTTTAAAACTCGTCTGTCGCTTTCCCTCTATTGTGAGTTTGATTAAAGTATAGCGTAGTATATATTTAGATGAATTTCGCAAATGTTGAATACTCTCAAAACTGAAAAAGCCGCCCTTTGCAATAAATATCTCCGTAGAGTTAGGTACCCTGCAGATTAAGGGTATTTCAGCGGATAATCATATACAAATTCAAAGATTTTGTCTATTTTAATGGATTAACAAACAATATCTATAGGATGACTTTACTGATAAAAAAAAAATAACAAAAATCCATAAAGTCTAGGCTCACATGAAATTCCATAAAGAGCAGCTGCATAGCCTTATCACATCAAACTATATTTTTATTTCGTTCTATTGTCAAAAGTCTGTGTTTAGGAGATTATCGTTCATTTTAAAATGAACTCTAATATGTACATCACCATAAACTACCTCTTAAGCCGTCGTAAAAATACACTTTTCGATTTACCTCTATATTGATTTTCTAATATTAAATATCTACAATAGTCGAAATTCGCTCGCTAATACCTATGTATGCAAGGTTTCTTCAAAAAATGACAATTTTGTTGTTTAATGGCTTGAAAAAATGGAAAAAGGAGGTTTTTGCATCCATTTATTTCCAGATGAGTGTTAAAAATACTTATAAAACTCGGTATACCGAAGATCAAACATTAATGAGAGGCTTGAGTCCTGTTTGCCAAATCCTGATTTTTAATTTGACGTTGGCAACGGTACAATTTTTTAACATTTATCATAAGAGGCGTATATTTTTGGAGCTTAGATCTACCAGTTTATCCACGCCCCATTTATTGTTAGTGCTTTAGTAATTTTACTTTCCAATCATTTTTTACCAAAACGCGTAGTTGAAACAGTGTCTATATCAGACGATATAATAAATTTTAAGGATTAATTTGCTTACAAATACACTTTAATTTATTTAGGCTAAAGCAGCCAGACATATACTGGAACTACGAAAACCCTATTACAATTTGGTTGCCTAGAGAAAATTTTGTAAAAAACATAGCTTTCTACACAAATGCTTGCACATTATGTACCTATCATTTTAAGATACCTGGCGACATCAATGTAAGCATTGACATAATGACGCAAGATATAGGTAGGTACTAGAATATTCAAGATTTCTATTAACGATACACTTCAGCATACATGTGAGATGTCATTAATGTCTACGGAAGGCAACAGACATACCAGCTATTTTTACATGGGATTCCATAGACTTGGACGCTTCTTGTTTAGAAATATTTGATGTCATCTTGAGGAGTTCCGTATTGAAGCATCAAACCTACCTGCCAAATAATTGACGAAATATGGGATATCATAAAATATGCCCCCCATCGAACTAAATGATCCTATAAACCAGCTTCACAGACCGTAATTTGTGATGCTAACACGATTAATACGCAATAGAACAAGATTAAGAAACAAAATTTAAAGTAGCTCTTTATCACACGAAAATAATTAAATAATTTACGGTTACAGAACAATAATTATTTTAAAAAGCTGTATAACTAAATATATTATGTTATTAGGAATATTCTGTCTAAAGTAACAGCTAATCTTAGTCGAAAATGAGATCGTATTATTGATTGTTGAATTCGTTAGGTATGAAATAAAATTAGAGATTTCGTCTATTTTTTCACGATTAAAAAAGAATACCTCTATTTAGCTAAAAATGAAACGATTACAGTGGTAGATTAATTCACTTTACCAAGCATGTAAACTACTAATTTTGCAATAAATATCTTCTATATTTCTAGGTAGGTTTACTCGAAAATGTGGGGCTATTTTCATCAAAAATCCCGATACGAAATTGAAAAATTTGCCTATTTTTGTCGGTTTACAAAGTGATAGTGGAATATTGGTTTGATCAAAGAACAATAATTATTTTAAAAATGTTGTATAATTAACTAAATGTCGGTGTTATCAGGCAGGCAAGAAGTTATTTATCTGAATCTTATTTGTACCATTAGCGTTTATATACAAATGTTAGTGGTTTTCAAAAATTGATATCTCGGAAATTATTAGGTTTAGACTTATAATACGCTTATTAAAAAATAATGACTACTTTATGCAAAATTCAAAAATATTATAAGATGTAGGGTATCCCAGTAACTTAACCAAAGATTTTCGGTCTTCGTAAAGCTTTACACGTTTCTTCAGCGTACCAAACATTCACTTTTTTTAAATATTGACATCGGGTTAGGATTCTGAACATAGGATTAACATCACTCCAATAGTGAACATGTTGCGTTGTCACAGTTCCATTCGTTGAAAAGTAAACAAAACCGTTTGAGCTACGTGGGGAATAAATAAAGTTGGCTTGTTGAAAAATTTTAATATTTATTAAGGTAAAAGACTATAAATATATCGATACAACACTTTGGCATTTCTAATACTACAAACATGAATATCTAAAATGTGATATTTACAACCGTCAACTCTCTCTCCCTTCTCTAATTTTGGTACACCAATGCTGTCTTCTAAGTTTATAATATATGGCGTCCTGCAGTTTAATTCCGAAAATGTTTTAACTAAAAATTCCTCTTTAACACATCCTTTAACGTAAATAATGTCTGCGTCTATCAGATTGTTGGATATGATATTATGTAGTTCCTTGTAATCGGTATCACCATAATTATAAAGGATACCATGATGATTTCCAAATAGATATTTGACTTGTTTCTTGCAAGCCTTACTTAAGGTGTCGAATGGTTTAACTGGTTTAAAAAAGTAACTTTTCATACTATTCCCATCATAAATAGCCAATTCTTTCGCGCAAAATTCAGGTATGTTAAATCCTTGAATATCGACTACAACGAACTTCATTGTCTGAAGACTCAAATCAAACAAGTATATTTTCATATTTTTATCGCTCTTAAGTTCGATTTCAAAAGCACACCCCCACTTTTCGATAATTTCACAGTCTTAGCACATAGATCTTATATTTTTATTTACGATCAATTCATCTTTATTCGCCAATCGTCTCAAACGAGTCTGCTTTTGAAAGTAATATAGCCTTAGTATTCAGAAAATATTAATGATATCGGAGCCTAAAACATCCTTGACACTAAAAAATCATTGTGTTTCCTAACAAAACCCATCATCTTGTCTATTTAGCTTGCTTTCCTATTGTTTAGCAGGTTAAATAAAATTATTATTTCGCTCTTTTTGTCTGTACTGAATCGTTAGGGGAATACGTTTCTAGTTCTATAAGAGAGACAGTTAAAATTTATGTAAGCAATCAAAAATCCTACACTATGAGCTACTTAGTTAAAATTTCATATTTCCTTCCTGGGTCAGGCAAAATTTGTGATGTGTCGGACAAAATTTATAAAAATACAAAAAAAAAATGCTGGATGCATTTTTAGCGTTACTTTCTATTTAATACCATCTTATTTCAAGGTATAATTCGGTTGTCAAAATGAGAATAAAATAATTTTCTCATGGTTTATGTCATCTTAAAAAAGTCAAAAGGTTATATTCTGTAGAGGGTCAGATACATTTAAATTTAAATATTTTCTCCAAGAAGAATTTTAAGATAGTATTATAGTAAATAAAAATTCTATACCTCCAATATTTCATGGAAACATATCGTGTTCTAGCGACATAACCCAAAAGTACCTCTATTCAGAAACGCATCGTACTTTTCTTGTCAATAATTGTCTCATTGTCCCATCCATTACATTATTATAATCTTAAAGCACCTGTTACCAGCATTATCTGTTTTTATGGTTTTCATAAAACATAGCGATTACCAATGAAAATTAAACGAAAACTTAATAAATAACTTTTTTTTTTTTCAACTGAAATAGACTGATTTTCGATGGAAAAATGTTACTTTTAACTAAAAATGAATATAAGACATATACGCAATGATATTTAGAATAAATCAATCTTTTCTAAAATTACTATGAAATATTCACAAAATCGTTTCGTTATAACCAAAGTAGCAAGGCTTGCAGATTTCGTATAGAGTTCAAACGCGATACTGAGATGATCTTTTTTTTTTATATTTTTGTAGGATAATGCACCACTACGTTGTAAGTACTTGAGAGAGGACTGTCTTGAAAAATCCTCAAATTTCTCTGCAATTTTGTTCCTTCTAGAGTTAAATTCACACAGAAAACCCCGTATTCTTATCTTTCAGGTTGGTATATTAAAAAGGGCTTATTAGTATGGTTTAGAAAACAAGCAATATTAATTAACGGATGTTTTTTCGTCGTATGAAGAGTTGAAAAATTTTTTTTTTCCACTCCAATGGTTACGATGCAGAGAGTCGGGTTTCATCATAATCTTTCAGGGTAGCTCAGGTTTGATTGCATGTAGAGAGTCGGGTTTCATCATAATCTTTCAGGGTAGCTCAGGTTTGATTACATGTACTAAGGTTAGTGCTCCTTGCAATCGGTTTCAGGTTTGACGCGCCCCCCTCAGGTTTGTTCAGGTTTCTCAAACGTTTGAGAAACCTGAACAAACCTGAGGGGGGCGCGTCAAACCTGAAACCGATTGCAAGGAGCACTAACCTTAGTACATGTAATCAAACCTGAGCTACCCTGAAAGATTATGATGAAACCCGACTCTCTACATGCAATCAAACCTGAGCTACCCTGAAAGATTATGATGAAACCCGACTCTCTGCATCGTAACCATTGGAGTGGAAAAAAAAAATTTTTCAACTCTTCATACGACGAAAAAACATCCGTTAATTAATATTGCTTGTTTTCTAAACCATACTAATAAGCCCTTTTTAATATACCAACCTGAAAGATAAGAATACGGGGTTTTCTGTGTGAATTTAACTCTAGAAGGAACAAAATTGCAGAGAAATTTGAGGATTTTTCAAGACAGTCCTCTCTCAAGTACTTACAACGTAGTGGTGCATTATCCTACAAAAATATAAAAAAAAAAGATCATCTCAGTATCGCGTTTGAACTCTATACGAAATCTGCAAGCCTTGCTACTTTGGTTATAACGAAACGATTTTGTGAATATTTCATAGTAATTTTAGAAAAGATTGATTTATTCTAAATATCATTGCGTATATGTCTTATATTCATTTTTAGTTAAAAGTAACATTTTTCCATCGAAAATCAGTCTATTTCAGTTGAAAAAAAAAAAAGTTATTTATTAAGTTTTCGTTTAATTTTCATTGGTAATCGCTATGTTTTATGAAAACCATAAAAACAGATAATGCTGGTAACAGGTGCTTTAAGATTATAATAATGTAATGGATGGGACAATGAGACAATTATTGACAAGAAAAGTACGATGCGTTTCTGAATAGAGGTACTTTTGGGTTATGTCGCTAGAACACGATATGTTTCCATGAAATATTGGAGGTATAGAATTTTTATTTACTATAATACTATCTTAAAATTCTTCTTGGAGAAAATATTTAAATTTAAATGTATCTGACCCTCTACAGAATATAACCTTTTGACTTTTTTAAGATGACATAAACCATGAGAAAATTATTTTATTCTCATTTTGACAACCGAATTATACCTTGAAATAAGATGGTATTAAATAGAAAGTAACGCTAAAAATGCATCCAGCATTTTTTTTTTGTATTTTTATAAATTTTGTCCGACACATCACAAATTTTGCCTGACCCAGGAAGGAAATATGAAATTTTAACTAAGTAGCTCATAGTGTAGGATTTTTGATTGCTTACATAAATTTTAACTGTCTCTCTTATAGAACTAGAAACGTATTCCCCTAACGATTCAGTACAGACAAAAAGAGCGAAATAATAATTTTATTTAACCTGCTAAACAATAGGAAAGCAAGCTAAATAGACAAGATGATGGGTTTTGTTAGGAAACACAATGATTTTTTAGTGTCAAGGATGTTTTAGGCTCCGATATCATTAATATTTTCTGAATACTAAGGCTATATTACTTTCAAAAGCAGACTCGTTTGAGACGATTGGCGAATAAAGATGAATTGATCGTAAATAAAAATATAAGATCTATGTGCTAAGACTGTGAAATTATCGAAAAGTGGGGGTGTGCTTTTGAAATCGAACTTAAGAGCGATAAAAATATGAAAATATACTTGTTTGATTTGAGTCTTCAGACAATGAAGTTCGTTGTAGTCGATATTCAAGGATTTAACATACCTGAATTTTGCGCGAAAGAATTGGCTATTTATGATGGGAATAGTATGAAAAGTTACTTTTTTAAACCAGTTAAACCATTCGACACCTTAAGTAAGGCTTGCAAGAAACAAGTCAAATATCTATTTGGAAATCATCATGGTATCCTTTATAATTATGGTGATACCGATTACAAGGAACTACATAATATCATATCCAACAATCTGATAGACGCAGACATTATTTACGTTAAAGGATGTGTTAAAGAGGAATTTTTAGTTAAAACATTTTCGGAATTAAACTGCAGGACGCCATATATTATAAACTTAGAAGACAGCATTGGTGTACCAAAATTAGAGAAGGGAGAGAGAGTTGACGGTTGTAAATATCACATTTTAGATATTCATGTTTGTAGTATTAGAAATGCCAAAGTGTTGTATCGATATATTTATAGTCTTTTACCTTAATAAATATTAAAATTTTTCAACAAGCCAACTTTATTTATTCCCCACGTAGCTCAAACGGTTTTGTTTACTTTTCAACGAATGGAACTGTGACAACGCAACATGTTCACTATTGGAGTGATGTTAATCCTATGTTCAGAATCCTAACCCGATGTCAATATTTAAAAAAAGTGAATGTTTGGTACGCTGAAGAAACGTGTAAAGCTTTACGAAGACCGAAAATCTTTGGTTAAGTTACTGGGATACCCTACATCTTATAATATTTTTGAATTTTGCATAAAGTAGTCATTATTTTTTAATAAGCGTATTATAAGTCTAAACCTAATAATTTCCGAGATATCAATTTTTGAAAACCACTAACATTTGTATATAAACGCTAATGGTACAAATAAGATTCAGATAAATAACTTCTTGCCTGCCTGATAACACCGACATTTAGTTAATTATACAACATTTTTAAAATAATTATTGTTCTTTGATCAAACCAATATTCCACTATCACTTTGTAAACCGACAAAAATAGGCAAATTTTTCAATTTCGTATCGGGATTTTTGATGAAAATAGCCCCACATTTTCGAGTAAACCTACCTAGAAATATAGAAGATATTTATTGCAAAATTAGTAGTTTACATGCTTGGTAAAGTGAATTAATCTACCACTGTAATCGTTTCATTTTTAGCTAAATAGAGGTATTCTTTTTTAATCGTGAAAAAATAGACGAAATCTCTAATTTTATTTCATACCTAACGAATTCAACAATCAATAATACGATCTCATTTTCGACTAAGATTAGCTGTTACTTTAGACAGAATATTCCTAATAACATAATATATTTAGTTATACAGCTTTTTAAAATAATTATTGTTCTGTAACCGTAAATTATTTAATTATTTTCGTGTGATAAAGAGCTACTTTAAATTTTGTTTCTTAATCTTGTTCTATTGCGTATTAATCGTGTTAGCATCACAAATTACGGTCTGTGAAGCTGGTTTATAGGATCATTTAGTTCGATGGGGGGCATATTTTATGATATCCCATATTTCGTCAATTATTTGGCAGGTAGGTTTGATGCTTCAATACGGAACTCCTCAAGATGACATCAAATATTTCTAAACAAGAAGCGTCCAAGTCTATGGAATCCCATGTAAAAATAGCTGGTATGTCTGTTGCCTTCCGTAGACATTAATGACATCTCACATGTATGCTGAAGTGTATCGTTAATAGAAATCTTGAATATTCTAGTACCTACCTATATCTTGCGTCATTATGTCAATGCTTACATTGATGTCGCCAGGTATCTTAAAATGATAGGTACATAATGTGCAAGCATTTGTGTAGAAAGCTATGTTTTTTACAAAATTTTCTCTAGGCAACCAAATTGTAATAGGGTTTTCGTAGTTCCAGTATATGTCTGGCTGCTTTAGCCTAAATAAATTAAAGTGTATTTGTAAGCAAATTAATCCTTAAAATTTATTATATCGTCTGATATAGACACTGTTTCAACTACGCGTTTTGGTAAAAAATGATTGGAAAGTAAAATTACTAAAGCACTAACAATAAATGGGGCGTGGATAAACTGGTAGATCTAAGCTCCAAAAATATACGCCTCTTATGATAAATGTTAAAAAATTGTACCGTTGCCAACGTCAAATTAAAAATCAGGATTTGGCAAACAGGACTCAAGCCTCTCATTAATGTTTGATCTTCGGTATACCGAGTTTTATAAGTATTTTTAACACTCATCTGGAAATAAATGGATGCAAAAACCTCCTTTTTCCATTTTTTCAAGCCATTAAACAACAAAATTGTCATTTTTTGAAGAAACCTTGCATACATAGGTATTAGCGAGCGAATTTCGACTATTGTAGATATTTAATATTAGAAAATCAATATAGAGGTAAATCGAAAAGTGTATTTTTACGACGGCTTAAGAGGTAGTTTATGGTGATGTACATATTAGAGTTCATTTTAAAATGAACGATAATCTCCTAAACACAGACTTTTGACAATAGAACGAAATAAAAATATAGTTTGATGTGATAAGGCTATGCAGCTGCTCTTTATGGAATTTCATGTGAGCCTAGACTTTATGGATTTTTGTTATTTTTTTTTTATCAGTAAAGTCATCCTATAGATATTGTTTGTTAATCCATTAAAATAGACAAAATCTTTGAATTTGTATATGATTATCCGCTGAAATACCCTTAATCTGCAGGGTACCTAACTCTACGGAGATATTTATTGCAAAGGGCGGCTTTTTCAGTTTTGAGAGTATTCAACATTTGCGAAATTCATCTAAATATATACTACGCTATACTTTAATCAAACTCACAATAGAGGGAAAGCGACAGACGAGTTTTAAACTAATGTGGTTTAAAGGATATTTTGTGTTGTAAATATTAGAGTTCATTTTAAAAGAAACTATAATCTCGTGACCGACAAAAAAAAGTATCCATTTTGATACATCATTTCCCCTATTTTAACGTTAAAATAGTAAATTATGTTATAAGCTCGAAAAATGTAGTATTTCAGACGTAATGCGGTCGCTAACCTAAATAGCCCGAAAAACATTTTTCGTCCATATGTCATAAGTTATTTTTTATTCGATCTTGTTTTTAATGCGATTGAGAGTTGTAAAATAATGTAGAAATGAAGTGAACCTATACATTTCATCTTGCACGCTAATTTTTTGGTCTTAATGTTTGTTAGTTAACGATGAAATCTGTAATAGCGCCCGAAAAAAAAAAATTTTTTTTTGACTAACATAAAAAGTGTTGTCTAGCTAGCAGGGCAATAATCAATACTTTATTGAGAAGGTTAGCTCTTCGTCTAAATATCTAATCTATAAATCGTCATTTTTTCCAACACAATCGGTTAAAAAGCATACAATTGTATGTGAACGTTTGTACAAAAAACCATCGTGTTAAATCAGTTCTTATACCTGACTGACAACGCCGATCTTTAGCTTTTTTTTTACTTTGTAAAATAAAAAGATTAGTTCTTACTATCAAAGAAATTAAATATGCAAGAGAAATAGGTCGAAAAGATTAATAATAATTTATTTATTCCTAAGTTATAAATCTTAACTACATCACTTTCTAAACCAAGAAAATAGATAATCTTCCTGCATTATTCCGTACTTAGATTTATTTTTCATGAAAATAGTCGAATCTATGATTTTCGTTCAAATCCATAAGGGACGCTTGTTTTGTATAGATGATTTATGATCTTATTTTCAACTAAAATACTTAACACTCAGTATACAATTTTCAGAAATGTCATGATTAAGAACGGTTCTAGTCATTTTATACAAGATTTCACATGATTTAACAAATTTAAAACATTTTTTTTTAATTTTTACTAAATTCTAAACACTCAGTATACACTTTTAAGAAAATATGACGATTTGCGACTGTTTTAGTCATTTTTTACAAAGTTTCACAGGGCTTAATAACGTTAAAACATTTTTTTTAATTTTTTACTAAATTCTAAACACTCAGTATACAATTTTCAGAAATGCCATGATTAAGAACGGTTCTAGTCATTTTATACAAGATTTCGCATGATTTAACAAATTTAAAACATTTTTTTTAATTTTTACTAAATTCTAAACACTCAGTATACACTTTTAAGAAAATAGGACGATTTGCGACTGTTTTAGTCATTTTTTACAAAGTTTCACAGGGCTTAATAACGTTAAAACATTTTTTTTAATTTTTTACTAAATTCTAAACACTCAGTATACAATTTTCAGAAATGTCATGATTAAGAACGGTTCTAGTCATTTTATACAAGATTTCACATGATTTAACAAATTTAAAACATTTTTTTTTAATTTTTACTAAATTCTAAACACTCAGTATACACTTTTAAGAAAATAGGACGATTTGCGACTGTTTTAGTCATTTTTTACAAAGTTTCACAGGTCTTAATAACATTAAAACATTTTTTTTAATTTTTTACTAAATTCTAAACACTCAGTATACAATTTTCAGAAATGCCATGATTAAGAACGGTTCTAGTCATTTTATACAAGATTTCACATGATTTAACAAATTTAAAACATTTTTTTTAATTTTTACTAAATTCTAAACACTCAGTATACACTTTTAAGAAAATAGGACGATTTGCGACTGTTTTAGTCATTTTTTACAAAGTTTCACAGGGCTTAATAACGTTAAAACATTTTTTTTAATTTTTTACTAAATTCTAAACACTCAGTATACAATTTTCAGAAATGTCATGATTAAGAACGGTTCTAGTCATTTTATACAAGATTTCACATGATTTAACAAATTTAAAACATTTTTTTTTAATTTTTACTAAATTCTAAACACTCAGTATACACTTTTAAGAAAATAGGACGATTTGCGACTGTTTTAGTCATTTTTTACAAAGTTTCACAGGGCTTAATAACGTTAAAACATTTTTTTTTAATTTTTTACTAAATTCTAAACACTCAGTATACAATTTTCAGAAATGCCATGATTAAGAACGGTTCTAGTCATTTTATACAAGATTTCGCATGATTTAACAAATTTAAAACATTTTTTTTAATTTTTACTAAATTCTAAACACTCAGTATACACTTTTAAGAAAATAGGACGATTTGCGACTGTTTTAGTCATTTTTTACAAAGTTTCACAGGGCTTAATAACGTTAAAACATTTTTTTTAATTTTTTACTAAATTCTAAACACTCAGTATACAATTTTCAGAAAATAGGACGATTTGCGACTGTTTTAGTCATTTTTTACAAAGTTTCACAGGGCTTAATAACGTTAAAACATTTTTTTTAATTTTTTACTAAATTCTAAACACTCAGTATACAATTTTCAGAAATGCCATGATTAAGAACGGTTCTAGTCATTTTATACAAGATTTCGCATGATTTAACAAATTTAAAACATTTTTTTTAATTTTTACTAAATTCTAAACACTCAGTATACACTTTTAAGAAAATAGGACGATTTGCGACTGTTTTAGTCATTTTTTACAAAGTTTCACAGGGCTTAATAACGTTAAAACATTTTTTTTTAATTTTTTACTAAATTCTAAACACTCAGTAAACAATTTTCAGAAATGACATGATTAAGAACGGTTCTAGTCATTTTATACAAGATTTCACATGATTTAACAAATTTAAAACATTTTTTTAATTTTTACTAAATTCTAAACACTCAGTATATCATTTTCAGAAAATAATACAATTCTGTACAGTTTTACAAATTTTCACAGGTCTTAATAACATTAAAACATTTTTTTAATTTTTTACTAAATTCTAAACACTCAGTATACAATTTTCAGAAATGACACGATTTAGAACAGTTTTTACAGATATTTACAAAGTCTTAATAACATTATATTAATAATTATCTAACATAATGTATACAATTTCAAGAAATAGTAGATTTTTAATCCATGTACAAAATTCAAGAATCTAAAATACAATTAAATGTAGGCTTTTTTAATTGGCATCTCAGGCAAATTATTTCCCCCAAAATTATCTAAAAAAGATATACCAAAAACATTCTAAAGCGGTTTTTTACCTCTATAAGTATGCAGGCTGATCCGACCCTTGTCGGTTTTATTACCCGCATAAATTAACACAGTAGAGGAATATGGACAGAGTTCTGGGGCAGCGGCGTTTCACTAAAGCTTTGGTTTCCTACAAAGCGGTACCGCAAAAGAGTGGCCGTAATTTGACGGCGAGCTTTGCCGCGACAAAGCGTGTATGTACTTGCAAATCGGAGTGTGTTCCTCCAGAGCGTTCGGCGCAAAAAATACGGCACCGTATTTTCTGAAGCGGACGCTCTGTACGTTGGGATAGTGCAAGCACGATTTTTGACGGTGCGCCAGTGTAGTGATTGTATGTTTTAATTATAATATTTGGAAATTAATTGGTCTAGCGAACAAGATAAAATTTTAATCGAGTTTTTTTTACTATATCGCTTTAACAGCGGCGTTTGCACTAAGGTTAAATCATAAAAGGTCGGGTTTTATCTCGGGTCAGTTCATAAATATTCAGGTTCAAGTTAGGGTTAGATGAGAAGCCGCCTCATGAAAGCATCCGGGTTAGGTCGTAAAAAGTCGGGTTTAATTTCGGGTTATTTTGTAAACAGCACCACCGAACCACCCGGGTTAGATCATAAAACGCACCACCAGCACCACCCGGGTTAGGTCATAAAACGCACCACCGAACCACCCGGGTTAGATCATAAAACGCACCACCGAACCACCCGGGTTAGATCGTAAAACGCACCACCTGCACCACCTGGGTTAGTTGCACCACCAGCACCACCAGCACCACCTGGCCTCGCTCTCTCCGTTTTCCTCTACTTGTATATTGTTGTGGTGGATTAGATTTTATGTAAATTAAATTAAATGAAATTGTTTCTCCTTAGAATTGTCAAAACAAAAATTATGTCCTTTCTGGTAAAAAACTTTTTGGGAATACATCTGAAAGGAGAAAAATTTTCAAATTTTAGAAAATATTTTGGAAACCAATAAAATATCTAATCACATTGCTTAACGGTTTGTTATATATGTTATAATATTAATGTTATTGATTATGTACTCACCAAGTGGCCATTTTTAAATAAACGCATAAAAAAGAAAATTAAACGTGTACCTAGTAGTACCAATTCTAGGTACTCACCATTTTGCAACGCCATTCGGCTCGAATAGCACGCATCCATTTTAATGTTACAGTTAATTCACCTAATGATTTCTTCACCTGGTAACAGGAAGAAAATCAAAAACTAAGAATTGCCTTCATTAATGTAATGTTTTGTATATTTAACTAAAAGAAATTTCTATTTTATTTTATTTTATTTTATAATACAACATGTGAATAATGACCACTTGGTGAGTACATAATCAATAACATTAAGAAATTTATTCTAATTCTTCATTATTTCATGTATTTTCTATAACCCTTGTTTTCTACCCTAGAGGGGCAAATAAAGTTATTTGGTGGTAAAGACAGACCTTTATTTTTATTAATTTTTTGGTTCTTGATTATCTAAACTAAATATTTCCAAATAGATGAAGGAGGGATCCAACAGAATGGCCACCGAGGTCTCCAGATATTACCCCACTTGATTTTTTCCTTTGGGGTTACTTAAAAAGTAAAGTTTTTAAGACGAATCCCGAAAGTATTGAGGTATTAAAGGAACGAATTAGTTATGAGTGTGGACTTATTACACCAAAGGTTACTCAGAATGTGCGAAATGTGAAAAGTGAACGGAAGACATTCTCAACACGTTTGAAACCAAGTGTAATACATTTTATTAAAGATATTTTTAAATTTCTAGTAAATCTTTTACTGGTTCTGTATAAATACCGGTTAAAGATGGAAAAGTTAAAATCGGTACCAATATACAATTTTAGACGTTCTTTAAGAATATGACAAAAAAATGCGGAGTTTTCATTTAAAAAAAAAGTTATCCATGATACCTATTTCTTGGCTCACCCTGTATACGCGTATTCTAGTTCATAAAATGCCTAATAAAGAATAATCGTTCTCGTATTAGAGCGATTTTTAGAAAAACCGTCCGAAGTATTTATATAAAGAACTTATTCCATGTATGATGTTCTCACTGTATATAAAAAGCTACACGTGAGATCTAGCTGGTCACAAAATCGATTAATTTCCTTTAGTTTACTCAAAATTCCAGCGAAATAGAGTAAATACGAAGTGGAACATATTACACTTTAGACTAACATGATGCCTATATTTGTACTTTATTACCTCCAGACGGTCCCTTAGACGAAACTCCATCTCCATTAAATTCGCGGCACTTAAAAATGCATAAAAAATTCTCCAAACGCATTACGCGATATGACATTATTATCAACAAGTCTAACCGACATACGAGATACGAGAATACAAGAGTAACAATTTGGCTGCAGTCCAGACTCATAACCGTCAAAATGCGAAATGGTCCAAATGATATAGGTGAATAAACCTGTAATAGCGTTCATTAGTGCATTTACGAAGAAATCAGTATTTAGAATACATATTGGTTTTGTACTAAGGTAGAATAATTATACACGCCTCAGATATTTTCATTGAAAATGTAAGACCGGCGGACGGTAAGCAATAACATATAGGTATTAGGAGTATGGGGCATAAGGATGTAATATATCGCCAGGATATAGATACTCTGTGGGCCAAATAACGTGCACGCTTTCGATGAGTACGTGCGTAGTACCAGAGAAAACTATAGCTACGCAATAGAAGTCTAATCCTTATGAGCGGCTTAGAATCGCCAGAGGCGCTGTACCAGGTTAATAAATAGATGATTTTGCAGCAAATTTGAATTCGCGCGTCCCGTGTTTAGCTTGATGGAGAGCAACGTTGCCAATAGTCGTATACTTTCTTAAGTGAGAGCATTGAATTCATAGACATCGTAACTATTAGACCGAACAATAACAAATAAACGTGTTGTCATCATTGTATTCCAGTGTAAAATAAATCAACATTCAAGCTGCTCCCCTCCACTTGGTTTGCCAGACTTACTCTGTTAAAAGTATTAACTTCTATGATTTGCTAGAATAACATGATGTGGGAAATATATAACATTGCCTAAAACCTTGTAAAAAATCTGTAGTATGGCAACGCAGCAAAAAAGAATCCGCCCAGATCCCATCATTTTCGTGGCCATCCGCATCGACTCGGCAATACTCGGCATAGCGGATGTTCCATTCATTTGTGACAGCGTTTTTCTGTGGGTTTTCCTGGAGTTTTGTCAACCTAACCTTTATTGTTCTGTGGTTTTGTCGCATGCATATGTAAAGGCAGCATAATCCCCACTCCCGACTCCACCTAGCTCCTCACAGCGTCTCGCCACCAAACGATTTTGGCATCACAATTTTATAGCATTTATGAATGGCGTGTCGGATCTATAGTTACGATGCCTATGATTAAATTTAAAAATGGTGAAATTAAAAGATAGAAGTGAAAGTTATTGCATCTTTTATTATGTTAATCTTAACATTAAGAGCTAAAGTTGGTTACAGTCAGTGATACAACTTACACTTAATACAACCACATGGAACTAGGTTTTAAGTTTCTCACCGGATCTGGGGGCGAAAAAGATCACTAACATATTTTATGCCCCTAAAAGGTACTTGTGGCGCAGTGGTTAGGGCAGCGTCTTGTAGATAAATGTAGTTCGTTTCTACTTTCCAGTTTTTCTTTAAATTATTTTTTGTTGGTTTGGATTTCTTGTAAATTTATTTTTACGATAATATTAGTGGATTTGTAAATTAATACTTAATATATTATTTATTTTATTTATTTATTATTATTATAGTGCCTCAGCTACTTGTGGCCATTGGCACGTTTACAATAGGTTACATATTACATTTTATTACGATATCTATGTATAAAAGGGGAAAAGCTATATTAGGTTGATAAGTTGATGTCCTTTAAAAAGTTCAGCACATTTTGGTATTTACTAGGCGCGTTTAGGTTTTCCTTGAGATCTGCACTTGTTATACCATGTGTTGGTCTGTTTCGAGTGTACTGGGGGCACAATCAGGCGCGTAACTACAGGGGGGCCTAGGGGGGCCGGCCCCCCCCCCCAGACGTCGCTAGGCCTCCCCCAGAAAAAGGCTGAATTAGTAAGCTCGCTACTCGCCTCGCAAATATAGCATCAATTTTCACATAACAATGAACGTACATGCGCGGCGATCCCGATCGACCCGATCCAATTCTCGTTGAACTTTGGGCTTGTTAATTCAAAAATTAAATCCCTCGAGCTTCGCTTTCGGGATCTAATCAGAATAAACATGTCCAAATTCAACTCGAAAAATTTCCAAAAAAAGTTTTCGTGACAGCTGAAAAATCTAACCGATAAAAAAACGAGGTCTTGTGATATTACTGTTGATTATTGACCAAATTTGTTAAAATTTGGGCGTGGTCCACGCCGACCCGCGTCTACACGAGCCGCCACTACAAGTCACAATAACAGGCCCACCCTAGGCCACCCCTAGGTCAGAGGGCTAGTTACGCCACTGGGCACAATGCTAGGATGTGTTGTACTGTAAGATGTGTGTTGCAGTGGTCACATAGGGGTGGGTCTCCATTATCCATTAGGTACCCATGTGTAACGCGGGTGTGTCCAATTCTTATTCTGTGGATTACCATGGCGACTCTTCTGCTCATGAGAGGCACAGTACTAGTTTTAATAGTGGGTTGTATTTTTGACAGTTTTGTATTTGACTGGTTCCAGTTGTTTTTCCATCTATTTATTATGGCTTGCTTAAAGAGATTTGCAAGATCTTTTGGGGCTTGGATTTCTTGAATTGGTAGGTTTAAACTTAGAGCCTCTTTGGCAGCTTGGTCTGCTTTTTCATTGCCGCTGATACCAACGTGGGATGGCGTCCATATGATGGATAGTCGTATATTTTGATTGATAAGCATGTTACATTTATATTACTTGCAAGTAAAATACTTTAGTTTCTCTACGACTATGAACTCATTTTTAAGAATTAATTTATCGAAAAAATATCTTTACCTACGACCACCTATGAAAGTGAGCAACAAAACACAGTTAACTTGGCAAGAAAACGCCTTATATCACACGCGTACACACTACTGTTGAATAAAGTACTTTAAGTTAAAATTGAGTGTACTAAATAACTACAGAAAATAGAGTTTTTTTCTAAATATTGTGGTCATCTGAACTTCCTAATATTGTTGTCATGTAAACTATAATAGCCATACATTGCTCTTGCGAAAGTGAGTTTCGCACAAAAGTGGCCCATGAAGCGAAAAGTATCAATTTCTTCACTTGCTATGTAATATACGAATATTTACAACCATGTATGTCATGTTGACATTATTGATTATATTGAAGATTGGAAAGCCTCGCATTACATACCTCTATTCCACGCCCTCAGTTCCCACCCTCATTTCTAATGACTTTCACGGTTTTACCCGCAAATGTAAACAAATCTGACCTGAACCGATATTTTTTATTTCAAAGAAGCTTTGTTTTTCTCCATCGCAACCATCGTATAACCTAAAAAATGTAGGTGTAAACTTGAATTGGGCTGATATTTTTAACATTTCTATGATACTGGCAGTCGAGATGTCAGATTTATTTGACAACTTAATTTTTTTTTCATTCTGGTTGTAAATAATAGTATATTAAAGTACATGTTTTATAAAGCATCATCTTATAGCACGCGTCCATGTTAAATAGCGAGCCGCTTGCGGCGAGTTTTTTAACGGGACAAGTGCTCTAACTGCTTTATAAAACACGTACTTTATACTATTTTTTCTATTTTGTATTTTTTTCAATAAGAAAATACATATTTAAAAAGAAAATCAACCCTTCAAATTTTGTAAATTTGTGTGTCTAAATTCTATGTTGGTAATACTCTAAATTTCTTTTTATCATAGTAGCCTTGACAATAAATAATATTTTCTTTGTGTCATTGTCACGAAATTTGTGATTTAATATTTCATAGAGTTGTTCATAATTATAATTAAAAAAATATGGAGCATGATAATCTAAGTTTAACTCCCCCTGAGTTAAGGGATATTGCTAATAAAACGATAAATCAACTTTTACCAGAGAAATCCCGAAAACTTTCTTTTCTCATGGATAACAATAACAGGAAACGTCAGACGTCAACAGAATAAAACATTTAAATATAACCAATGCCAACTTTTAAAAAAGAAAATTCGGAGTTCGAAATGGATATATTTCGAACTCGCTAGCGCGTTCGAAATATCTATTTTTCGAGACAAAATTAGAAAAAATAGTATACAAACCTCAGTGAAAAGTTTCATTATTGTCTAGAGGTATTTATAGGTAGCTAGTTTAAATTTTAAAAAGTTAAGTTCGGATTCTCTTTGCTAATCCAACCACTGAAATTTTTAACATGCGGCAGGAAAATACTTACCCGAATTTATTATCCAACGTTTACGCAATTCCGTATTCTTATACGGACATTTAAACATTCTCTCTTTCTCATTTCTTCAGCCAATCCGGCAATTAAAATATTGACATAACGTTTCTTGGCATTTTTCTAATTTTTTTACTGTTGAAAATAAATGCGACGCTAAGTAAAACTTTTAACAAACTTTTTGATAGTTAGCTCATTTTGCTGGAAATTTTTTTGTTATAGTCGTTTTAGATCTATGCCCCCGAAAACGTTTATTACTCACGTGTAGGTGCTCCAAAATAAAATAATTTTGACAGATGCAAAAAAAATTGTAAAGTTTCTTTAATATGTAAAAGGATATTTTTTTGAACCACCTTATATGCAGATTAACGTACATTTTGTATCTCTTTTATGTTGTTTATATAGTTCTTCTAGAATTTTTACTTCATTTTTCCGTCCTTGGATTAAATTAATAACTAATCAATTTTATAAGTATTGGTAGTCTGTCAAAAATGCTAGAATTTGTCAGGAGAGTATGCCAGAAGATTTTATATGAATTTAAAGGTATATATTTTGCGAACAATCTGCCCGGCCGCTTAACGAAGAACGATCTCCCCCCTTGGAAAACCGGGATTCATCCAGAGGTCAAATTGCTAACATTACATGGGGCTTCTATTGTGTAGCTATAATTTTCTTTAATAGTACGATGTATTAACTTGTCTTTCCCGCCTATTCCGTCACGCCAAGACTCGCACGTTTCCGGTTTGTATGTGCACGTAGACTTACTTTAGGACTTAGTGACATCACACAGCTGTTTAGTCAAGTCAATGTTTCTAAAATATTTTAAAGGCTTAGAGGCATCAGAAAATTAAAATTTTTTGCAGTTCGCGCTAAAATTATGAAATCTTTCTGAAAATAAAATTAATTTAAAAAAATTCTAAATGCACTAAAATTCTTCTCTCTTAAAGACTTAATAAGAACTTTATCTTCGTATGGCAACCCCAATTTTTAAAATTATGAAAATTCTTAAACCTGACAGCCTATCACAACCCCATATAACAACAAACATTCAATTTTTTTATCAGGTATGACTTAAAAAATAACATGCTATTGTTTGGCTGGTGCTTTGGAGGTTTCTGATGAGAGCTATTGTTCCACAAAGCTGGAAAATGTTTAATCAAGTTTCTGTTGACAATGTCGTTAAACAGTGGCGAAGAATATTCAATATTAAAAGGAGGCAAGTTAATTTGAAAAAAATAACATAAGAATTTTTCAAATATGTTCGATTTTTGCAACAAGTTTAAAGTCCGCGTTTTATGCAAAATTTCATAAATCCGTCTCTGATTTTTTTTTTTAAGTTATTAATGCATCAACCACTTTAGAATACATAGCTTCTTAACGTATTCAAGAATTATCAAAATCGGTTCATACATACAAAAGTTATGGACTATCAAAAAAGGGTGTAAGCTAATTTGGCCGTTTTATAGTCTAGTAATGCCTGTGCTGTATACAATGCTTTATTTTTCATTAATTTTAAAATATAAATAGTTAAACTCCTGCATTTTTTTCTAACTATTTTCGCCAATTTTCAGTATTGAGTGAGCTTTGATCGGTTGTCATAGAATAAGTTTGACGGTTGCTAAGGGTTGTTTATTTTAAGCGTCTTTTACGTTTTATAAACGAAAATATGGAAATTCCACAAAATATCTTAGAAGATGCTAAAAAAGCTAAGAAAAACTTATTACCGGCAAAGTCTAAAGCCCTGTTACGACAAGGAGTATGAAAATTTTTTACAATGGAAAGTACAAAATCAAACTACGGTGATTACTGAAACAGTAATGATGGCTTACATTCAGGAATTGGTATGTGACCCTTTTGCTTATTGGTAATAACAATTTTTAATTGTTTTCACTTTATTTTAGTCGCAAAAATATACCCCAAATAGCCTTTGGACAAAATATTCCCAGGTGAAGTCTGAACTTATAGTAAAGGAAGATATTAATATTTCAAGATATTGTCAATTAATAGCATTTTTAAAAGTTAAATTAACTGGATATCTTCCTAAAAAGTTATTATTTACTTAAATTTGGACATTAAGTTAGATCTTTCTTTATCTTTTACTCCTCTTCTTTATCGTATCAGAACAACTTCTTGGGTGGGTTTGGGTGCTGACAATTTTATTGTTTTTGCTGCTTTGTTGATTGTATGCTAATATGGTAATGCTTTTCTTATTTTCCTAATGATATTTTTATAATTTTCTAGTGCAGCTTGTTTTTCTTAAGGTGGGAGCCAGTCGCGTGGAAGTCTATATGTAGCTTGGTGTGCGTGAGTGTGTGACTGAGTAATAAGTACATTAGCCGCGTTCGGCAAATACATCAGACCGCTTAGATTTGATCTGAATCGTTCGTTTATGATATCTGGATGTAGGGGAAGTAAATGTCAACCGTTCGGCAATTAAAATCTAAGCGCTCTGACGATGATCTTTTTGCTCGGAGTTTTTGATCGGATGAAAGCGATTAATCTCAAATCTCAGCCAGCTGAGTTAGTGGTTAAGTTTGATTTAAAGTTTGTTCTTAGTTTTGGTTTGAAATTTGCTTTGGCGAGGACATTGTAAGAAAGTTAACTTTAAAAAATGAAGGAAATAGAACTTTATGATGTGGAAGAACAAAAACGGTTTACCATATTGGTGACCGACGAAAATTTACCAAAATGTTTACGTCTTCCTCATCATCGTCTTCAAACATAAGTTGATAGCAAAGAGGATAGGACAGTTGATAGTCCGTGCGTAATATTTTGTAATTATTTTGTCAAGAAATTCGTCTAATGTCTTCATGTGCATGTCATTGTGTAGTACTCTTGTAGGTGTATGTCTAGGTGCATTTGTAATGATTCATAGTATTTTGTTTTGAAAGATTTGAAGTTTTTTGTACTTTGTCTTATTTATGGTACACCATGTTGGTATACCATAAGTCAGTACTGGCCGTAAGAATACTTCGTAAATATTCGTCTTTGTCCTATTGTCTAACGTACTTTGACGGTTAATAAGTGGGTAAAGCGCGTAATGTTGTCTTTGTGCGCACGCCAAACGGTAATCCGCATTTGCGTTCCAGGCCATCTTTTTATCAAAGACAAGCCCCAAGTATTTAACCGTGTTTTTCCACGGTATCTGTTTGTTATTGACTTTGACTCTGCTTTCCGGTAGTCTTACTCTTGACTTTGAGAAAAAAATGGCCTCTGTCTTATCCTCATTCAGGCGAATTTTCCAGTCACTAAGTCGTTTTTGAAGAAGATTTATATGGCGTTGCAAACGTGAGATCACTAACCACGGCTGTCTCGAGGTGGCAGTTATCGCGGTATCATCAGCAAACAAATATAATTTCGTTTGAGGGTGTTTAGGTATATCATATATAGACATTATATAGTACCGGCGCAAGGGGGGACCCCTGCGGTACTCCGGCCCTGATGTTCCTAACACTTGATGTGGCGTTTTCTGACGACACCGCGTATGTTCTCTCCTCGAGAAAAGATATGATAAGCTTGATCACGTAATTTGGCATACCTAATCTTATTAACTTTATTATAAGTCCGTTGTGCCAGTCAAAAGTTTTGGAAGGTAAACAAGTTTTAACTTTTATCAAAAATGCGCCGAATGATACTTTCCTGCTGCATGAAGTGGTACTCGTAATGGGAGTTTTTGGCGGCCTAAGACGCGATGAGATGGTAAAAATGACCGTTGATGATATTGAGGATAAGGAGCCTGTTATGCTTGTCAAGGTACCAGAAACTAAAGCTGCTACGCCAAAAAGCTTTACTATAATCGAAGAAGACCAAATAGATGCCTTAAAATTGGTTAGACGGTACCTTGCATTAAGGCCAAAAGGAATTAAGAAACGTAGATTTTTCTATACATACCGAAATGGTAAATGCATAGCTTATGCCTGTGGGTAAAAATACACTAGGACGTGTTCCTTCAATCATAGCAAAATTTCTTAATTAAGAAAACGCCAAGGAATATACAGGACATTGCCTACGTCGGACCTCGTCCACACTTCTTATTGAGGGTGGTGCTTCCCTTGCAACCCTTAAGCTACACGGAAAGTGGAAGAGTACTAGCGTAGCGTAGGGTTATATAGAGGAAAGCATCACGTCGAAAAGCCGAATAGCAAAAAAGGAATCCGCATGCACATCGAGAAACTCAACAATCGAATCGCAAAATTTCATAGTTGGTCAAGCTTGTTTCTCAGGAAAATTCAAAAATTGTACATTTAACATAGGAAAAACAGAATAATATTATGTAAAAAAATTGTTAAAAATAAATGCTAATTTTGTTCAATATTTCCTTTAATAATAATTACCGGACATTATGAACTTTTTCGCCCGCTAATATTTCCTATGATATGAGGGGCCTAGTATCAAAGGCGGTAATCTCCACTTTTTGATGAAATTTAGTTAGATACATCAAATTGTTTGCGCTTGGTACGATAAAGGTGAAAACGAGAATCAAAGGCGACAATATCCCTTATAAAATAGCACGATAACTTAGGCTAAGAATCAAACACGGCATTCTCCATCAACCGTTTGGAATCAAAGTCGGCAATCTCCGCTTCGGCCAACTACACGGCTCGTAGCGGTCACGTGACAAGACATTTCTTTGTGATTTTCTGTAGTTTCTTTATAACCTCAGTGCGAAACAGGTGTTTGTTTTGATTATTGTTTATAGTGGTAAAAGTTATTTTGTTTATGAATTAAAATGGAAAGTGATACAACTCCGGTTGAAAACAATAAAGCTCGAAAAAGAATTCGCAATCCATCTACATGGCAGCAAAATATGCAGAAAAAGATAAGGTAAGTTAGACGCTAGAAAGTTGTAGTTGACTATTTAACTAGAGTTTCTTGAAGTAGGTATTATGAACAAAAAACTGGACAAAATTCTTTTTTTTTCAGATACTCTTCACAACAGTTGCCACAATATCCTACTTGTGGTCATAGAACGAAGGCCTATCAATGTTCTACCCTAACAATGAGGGATATTAAAAGTTTTCATGAGGCATTTTATGCAGTAAAAGATAAAATCCGTCAGGATGCATTTATTTTAAAGTTTTGCACTGTTCAACTACCAAAACGTCGCCGTCCCACAAACTCCAAACATACAGCAAAAGCAACTTCTGTAAAGTGCTTTATAAGAAACAAAGCTTTAAAACAAGAGGTTCCAGTGTGTCAACAAGCGTTTTTAAAAGTACTACATATTACGAAACATCGTCTTACATACGTCATGAAATCATTTCTAAGAACAGGTGAAGCACCTTCGGAGAAAAGAGGAGGCGACAGAAAAACTGCAAAGTTCGAAGGGAAACAAGCTGCTGTCCAAAAATTTATTAATACATTTAAAAGTATCGAATCTCATTATTGTCGTTCCTCCTCACGCAGACGTTATCTTCCTTCCGATTTGTCTATAGAAAAAATATGTGAAATGTATAATAATCAGTGTTCTCCGGAGGAGACAGTAAAGTCGTCGTACTTTCGAATGATTTTTAATACCAAGTACAACCTCAGCTTTACCACTCCCCGTACTGACGTGTGTTCTTTATGTATAGAACTCACGGAGAAGATTAAGAGATGTACAGATGAAGAGGAGAAAAAAAATTTAGTCTGTGAAAAAAAGATTCACAAACTAAGAGCAAATGCATTTTTTGAGTTGCTTAAAGAAGCCCGGGATGATTTGATAACACTGTCTTTCGATTGCCAAAAGAACCTTGTCCTCCCTAAGGTCCCAGACCAAAGTGCGTACTATTCAAGACAAATGTATCTCTACAATTTTACAATTGTTCAGGGGACATCTCAATCTAAACTTACCAAGTAAAATGTGTTTTCCTATTACTGGACGGAAAACGAATTTGGGAAAGGCTCCAATGAAGTTTCTTCCGCTGTATTTGACAGACTCAATAAAATCGATTTTGACCCTGCTGTAACTACAGTCAGGCTGATGGCAGATGGTTGCAGTGGGCAAAACAAGAATACTACACTCATTGGAATGTGCTGCAAATGGCTTTCGGAAAGAGCGCCAGAATATGTCCAGAATGTCGAGGTGATTTTTCCGGTGGTAGGCCTTTCATTTTTGCCTGCTGATAGGGTATTCGGTAATATTGAAAAGGAAATCATAAAGTTGGAAGTTATAACGCAGCCCGAAACCTATTTGGAGCTATTTTCAAGAATTGCTACAGTTATTCATTTAGGGCAAAGCTGCAGCGTATTTAACTGGAAACAAACGATCTCAGGTGTGTTTAAACCCACAGGAGCATGGCATTTTTCTTTTAAGAATACAAAACGGTTTTTGCTAAAGAAATATAAAACTGGAAATATTTACATTGGAGGTGAACTGCATTACAAGAACGATTTGCAAATCTCCAGAAGTGTTCTAAAGAAGGGATGTACTCTTCACATGATTGATCTTGCTACCATAGAAAGTGGTTTGCAACAAGTCAATTTGCTGAAACTTAGAATATGTTCCGTATATCGACTTTTGCTCACCAGTCGGTAACAAGCGGTTGTATACTGGCTGTGTTATGGTTACTTGAAAATTCGGTTATTTGTGGGACACGGAACATCAGTTTTGTTTGAGCAGACAGCAGACATAACGTCATTTTTATAAATAATTTCGTTTTCAACAATCCTAAGTTTAGGTAATGGATATTCGAAATCAGGCTGCTTTATTCTTTGAGGAACTGCTACTTTTCAGCGAAGAAGAAAGTGAAGATGAGGATAATGTTAGAGGACCTATTGGTAAGCATATTAATTTATCCTTGAGATTTTACTGAAATTCTGCATTCTGGAATATGGAGCCAATTTTAGAAGTAATGAGAGAGAGGCTTATTATGGGTAGAAATAAAAGAAACAGAATATGTGTTGAGCTAGGAAGAAACAGGATTTAATGAAATAAAGTATGTAATTCATTTCTGCATGCTCTCAATGGACTTGGAAATATAAGAGCAAGATCGACATTCACTTGCTCATAGTCTTTCCTACATTTGTATTTAGGCAAGCATTTTAAGCGTTGAGTGTCTTATATAAATTAATGAGGTCACATGATAATTATGCATTTTTATTTAATTTTATATTTTCCGAGCAACACCTGTATTAATGATTAGGACTATACTTTTTTCCAATATCTACAATGTGTTTATTTTTATTTTATTGGGAAATAAACTTGATGCATCCCACGAGGATGTGCTTATACATTATATGTATTCTTAAATGTTTAAATAAAGCCAGATTTTTTAATTATGTACTTTGTTTCTTATTACAACTCCATCAAAATTGCTAAAAGTAAACAGATTACCTACTATTTAAAACTAAAAAATTAACTTCTTTCTTGTTAATCACTATCATCTGAACTATCATTTCCTCTTCCTTGCTTTGTTTTAAAATTCTTTTTAAACCAGTTAAACATCTCCTTTTTCAAAGCCATTTTTTCATCATGACGTTCTTGTCGTCTTTGTTCAACTTCATAACATGATAAGATTTTTTTTTTTCCTCACCAGGTGATAATTTCGAAGATACTTTATTTTTCTTCGGAATTGTTTCTTCATTTTCATTTAATTCAAGATGTAGTTCAGTAGCTCCAATATTCATATTTTTTCTTTTTAAAACTCCAGTACTAGAAGCTGTTAACACTGGGTTAAACCGAGGATCATTGAAGTACATCTCTTTGAAGTCATCGAAATACTTCCAGAAGACCTTGCCAGCACCTGTACTTTTTTGGTCTGTTAATATTTTCTCATATATCTTCTTCATGTTTCTCCATTTTTCGTCGCACTTCTTCCCTGATTTTTCTATCCCATGTTTCATTAATTCTTGACTTATTACGTCCCACACCTGCTTCTTATTGTACATTGGGGATTGAAATTTTTCCTTATGTGTTTTGTATGCTGTAATAAGGCATTTTGTCATATTTTCCTTCCACTGAGATGAAGATGACGAACTTGACGTACTTGGTTGTTCATGTTCAAAACATTTGTTTGATAATCTTTCTCGGCACTAATATTTTCATCTTGCTTATTTTTATCTGGCTTACTGGCATTGTTATCTACATAGCGGAATATTTTGGAATTTTCCAAGGAAACGTGGGCCGTATTTTTTAAGCATTCATGATGCGAGCAAATAAGACTATTTTCCTCACATATTTTATCTAAATATCCCAGTTGGGCGTTGCAATGGCCACAGTAGATCATCCTATTTTGACTGGCAGACGTGTCGAAATCCTACGAAACAATGAAATCTTATTAATTAAATGAAAATGATTATACACACTTTACTCACCATAATTAATTGATTGTTTAAAAAACAGTCCCAGCGCGATGACAAAAACGCAAATCATATAGAAAAGTAGGTTATCATTATTTAAATCAATGACAGAACGTCATATTTTTAAAATTTTCCGCCAAAACTGAAGTTGTCACCTCTCCAACCGATGTTTTTCGTCGGTAGTTTTGGTGGCAGATAAATTACCACTTTCAGACAAACCATGTCCCAAAAATTGACACTTTTTCAGGAACTTATATATTCGGGACATCAAACCAAGAAGCTGGTGAAAATATTATATATACGGAACATATCCTTAATGATGTTAATAAGCTTCTTACAAAACACTTTGGCGCCAATTGGAGGTCCCTGGAAAAACTTAAATTTTACACAGCTATTATCTCTAATGAAATGCCCAAGCCAGGACAGAAAGAAAGAGAAAATAGGTTGCCAGACGTTAAAGAAACCGAAGAAGCAACTTGCGAATTTATTGAAGAAGTTCCTTCTAAGGTTATGCTCGATATTATGTTTTTAATTTAATTTTATTGTCATTAATAATAATATGAATATTGTATTATTTTGCCCATACAACCTTTCTAAAATACAAGGTATTCATTTCACAGTATTTTTGTCCTAAGAGTCTTGGTATCAAAACCGACAATATCCAACTGTCAGTATCAAACGCGGCATTCTCCATCTCTTTTTCTTAATTTTTTCAAAAACGGTTAAGAATTTAGGTAAAGTTACTTTACAATTCGCCGTAGTTTACCATCTTCCTTTATGAGAAACTATGTTTGTTTTGGTATAAGCCATAATAAAAGCGTAGCATTCTTTTGTGCTTTACTCAAAAGTGGAAATGGTGGAGGTTACCGCCTTTGATACTAGGCCCCTCATATTATAATGATGTTTATAGCAACCGTTTCTAAGGTATTATAAGTGAATAATTGATAGATAAAAAATAAAAATATTTAAATTCACAACAAGGTAAGTAAGTTACTTTATTTTATTCAGGGCGTTGAAAAACTGTGTATATAAGATTATCAATATTATTGTGACAATATTCATGGAATCTTTAATACACTAATTTCTTTTAGTTCTCTCTCTATTACAGTAATTATAGAATTGCATCAAACATTAATAAGACAACTTTTACAATTGCTAGACTTTACCATCATATTTTAAGAAAGCAGCAAGCCGCGGTGTCATCTTTATAGGTTTACAGGCAATAAAATATTAAACATCCCGCTCTGGTCTTTGTATTTTAAAAACAGCGGCAGCTGGTTTCTTAAATAACGATTATTGCCGTTTTCTTAGTTTCATTTTTCATTTTGTGTATTGTGTTGACGCTAATAATGCTATAAATAAACATTTATACTCTCAACTATTGGCATTATGGTGATATAATATACTCTTTTTAAAGTAATTTTTATCGCTAAAGAGTTTCCTAAAATGCATCCCTTGTAAAATCCTAGATAACATTATCGTTGGCGTAACTAAAATGTTGTAACTGTACAGGGTCTTCCAGCGAGGACTGAACAAGGGCTCATTTTTGAGCTTCCTTGTATTTAAAGAAAAATCCAAAATAGCCAATCGATGTACTTTTTCCTGCAGAATTCAAAAATGAAACCAAAAATTTATTTGAACCAGAAACAAAAGAGTTACGCTATGGATAAGGTGTTTTTTAAATGGAACATAGCTTTTTTTATACGATTTTTGGAACGAGTGATTTTTTTTTGTCCGTTCTGATTAAAATATTTAATATTGTGACAGCTATTTTTATTAAATTTTAATGTTTTATCCAGTATAATTTAACTTTAACCTGTTTGAAACATACACTAGGTAATAAAGGTATAACCTTTGAATCCTTCAAAGTCAAAAAATTTGACAAATTTACTATAATATTGCCGAAATGAAATATTCATTAGATGAGAGATTGCACATGTAGAACAAGATAACAATCTGCAATCTCTCATCTAATGAATAT
Organism: Polydrusus tereticollis; assembly: GCA_963920685.1. Lineage (NCBI taxonomy): Eukaryota > Metazoa > Arthropoda > Insecta > Coleoptera > Curculionidae > Polydrusus > Polydrusus tereticollis. Next base: position 145,887,625 of record OY987328.1, read on the forward strand.
TTCATTTCGGCAATATTATAGTAAATTTGTCAAATTTTTTAACTTTGAAGGATTCAAAGGTGATTATACCTTTATTACCTAGTGTATGTTTCAAACAGGTTAAAGTTAAATTATACTGGATAAAACATTAAAATTTAATAAAAATAGCTGTCACAATATTAAATATTTTAATCAGAACGGACAAAAAAAAATCACTCGTTCCAAAAATCGTATAAAAAAAGCTATGTTCCATTTAAAAAACACCTTATCCATAGCGTAACTCTTTTGTTTCTGGTTCAAATAAATTTTTGGTTTCATTTTTGAATTCTGCAGGAAAAAGTACATCGATTGGCTATTTTGGATTTTTCTTTAAATACAAGGAAGCTCAAAAATGAGCCCCTGTTCAGTCCTCGTTGGAAGACCCTGTACCTGCACTAAATAAGATAATTGTACCCTCAGAGCTGGGAGTAACTTAATAAAAAATTTACTTTTTAGAATCTAACTATAAATTCGTTACTTCTGCAAAGTATCTTATATCTGGTTACTTTGTAGGAGTTACTATACACTGAAAAAATTAACTAGTTACTTTTAAAATAACTAAGATATTTTAACTGTATTTGCTAACCTAAACTTACCTAAACTAAGCTTGCTGGAATCAAAGATACAGTAAATAATGTCGAATTAATCGCGGATCAAATAGCAGACGCGCCTCAATCGGCCTTTACAACCAACTGCCCTCCAATCATAACAGAATCTACCAGGAACGTAGCAAGTAAGAAAAAAACTTTAATGTAGCGAAAATTTCAGATAGTTGGCATGCATACAAGGCATCCTTGACTGAATACAACAGGGAGCTAAGGAAGACTAAGGGAACATCCTGGAGGAAGCACTGTGAGGCTATCGAAAGCACTACAGAATGTGCCTGACTCGAGAAAATACTCTATAAAGATCCACAAAACTTCATCAATTCTTTAAATATAGCCACTGGGGAGGGGAGTACACTAAATCCGAGAAAGAAGCAATTATCGAACTTTTTCAAGTACACTTTCCCAATTCAAGAATTTTAAACGAATCACCGCAGACCTGGAAGCTAAGGGTGGAAAATAGGACTCCGAACAGGGCTCACAGGAAAAGTTGGCAGATTGCCAAGAAAGTGGTGACAAAGGAAAATATCAGATGGGCAATAAACTCATTTGAACCATTCAAGTCACCGGGACCAGACGGAGTCTACCCAACAATGCCTCAGCAGGGTACGGTTCTACTAATCGATAAGCATTGCCTCATACTAAGAGCCAGTTTGGCTACAGGACTCATTCCGAAATCTTGAAGACTGAAAAAGGCGGTTTTTATACCTAAACTTGGACGACCAGGCTAATCGGCGGCAAAGGCATTCAGACCCATTAGTCTGATGTCGTTAGTACTCAAAACACTTGAAAATCTGGCTGATATGCATACCGGGTGTTGCATCGTCGAGCGGGACATAGGAAATCCCATGTAATTTTAAATGGGGTCAATTATTGGCTTCCCTAATTATTTTAGAGAAAAATTCTATTTAGGTTTATTAAAGAGCACTAAAACCGACATTCAAAAGAATAACTTTAGATATTTTTGATGAGCCCGTTTACGGGTTATCGCCGATTTCTTTTTAACTATTTCTCCTTTTTATGGCCCTGTATTTGCGGGCACCAGTTAAGGTAAAAGATGACTGTCAAATAAAGTTGTCATTTTGAGGAATATTTGAACATCTTCTTAAATCCTAAAGTTCTAACAATTTAATAGTACCTACCTATTAATTAGTAAAATATTGAAACATGTAAAATGTCATAATTAACCTTGTAATTGGATACTTTATTTTAGTTTTATTCCGATTAATTTGTACTCATAAATACACCTTTAATATTTTCGATGTACGAGTTTTTATAACAATAAAGCACACATTTCAAAATGACAACTTTATTTGACAGTCATCTTTTACCTTGACTGGTGCCCGCAAATACGGGGCCATAAAAAGGAGAAATAGTTAAAAAGAAATCGGCGATAACCCGTAAACGGGCTCATCAAAAATATCTAAAGTTATTCTTTTGAATGTGGGTTTTAGTGCTCTTTAATAAACCTAAATAGAATTTTTCTCTAAAATAATTAGGGAAGCCAATAATTGACCCCATTTAAAATTACATGGGATTTCCTACGTCCCGCTCGACGATGCAACACCCGGTATAATGGATGACGTCTTAAAACACATACCATTTCATTAAGAACAGCATGCCAACAGAACAGGAATATCAACGGAATCATTGAGGTTCTACTGGGAGCTTTTCTGGACATAGAAAGAGCATTTGACAACACATCCTTCACATCAATCACTAGGGCCATCGGATTGGAGAAACTTGCTACAGGTGGATAGAAGGTATGCTTCAAGGCAGAATTATTGTATATACGGATCTGCTGGGTGAGACTTTAGCAGCGCGGGTGACAGTGGAGAGCCCGCAGGGGGGGGGGGTACTCTCTCCTCTATTCTGGAACTTTGTCATGGACGGACTGCTACGCTCACTCAGCAGAGAAGGATATCATATCGTGGGTTATGCAAACGACCTGGCAATAATAACTCAAGGCAAATACAACACGACAGTAAGAGGGAGAATGCAAAGGGCTCTCAATATCGTAGAAAGGTACATCACTTATCAAAAGGTTGTCATAATCCCCTTTACAAAACGCAGGAAAAAAGAGGGATTGGGACCCCTAACCCTACAAGGAGTAAACATTCCACTGTCGGAAGAGGTCAACAACCTGGGAGCTACTTTGGACTCAAGACTAACCTGGAACAAACACGTGGATAAAAACAATCTGGAAATCGGAAGTAACCTTGGCAGTTACTAGGCGGATGTACGGGAAAACATGGGGACTCTCACCTAAGCCGGTGCATTGGCTGTACATCAGGGTAGTGAGACATGTAATTACGTATACAGCACTGGTCTGGTGGCCAAAGACACTGCAGAAAACCACAATATTAAAGCTAGGAAGCCCACAAAGACTGCTTGAGCATCACAGGGGTCATGAAATCGATCCTCACATCCGAAATGGAGAACATCTTAGATATTCCTTCACTTGATTTGTGATTAAAGGCAAGAATGGGACTATACAGACTGCAGAGTTCTACGTCACTTTCTGGGGGACATAAAACTGTACATGCGAGACTGTGCTGAGATCAGACTACACAAACCCCGCATATCGCTATGACATACCGTTCAAAACCGTAATCGAGGAACGGGATGCGTGGAACAATAGTAGATGGTTAGAATAACTAGTTACAATAACTACTTACTCTAACCAAGTATCTAAAAACTAAGTTACCTTTTGTTAAAAAGTAACTATTCCTTTCAAGTAGATACCTAGATGCATTTATGCAAAAGTATCTATAAAGTAACTAGTTACTATTCTGAAGTATATATCACAACTCTGAGTACTACTTTAAAAAATTTAAGACACTCTAACCTCTTTATTATACTCCCCTTACGCCAATGATTATGTAGGTATATTCATTTGATGTATTTTTACCTAAATATAAGTTTTCGGCTTTTTTTGTAAATACCAAATCGCCCAGTGTGAACTCGCGCGCTATAATATATTTCTTGGAATTTCTTTTAGTTTGACGCCCACCAGCACGTTCTGTGTGAGAATCCTTATTGCTATTCCTTAACTGTGCCAATGATTTATAAATCTGTACAATGTGGAGTTTAGACGGGGCTTTATCCATTGGCGTGGAAACAAAAAATACATTTTTAGTTTAAGGACTACGAAAGCATTATCAATTTTAAAATAGTTTTAAAACTGAAGAAACTATAAGCTGTAAGTTGAGCAATTGTTCGGCAACTTCCCTAGTAGAATAAAATTCCATTTAAATATTCATCCATGTCTTACCGCTACGTTGGGCTAAAGCAATTTAATTACACACCTCTTGTAATATAGCGAAACGAAATCAGCGTTTGTGCATGGCGCGAAAATTTTCCTAACATCGCTTTTACTGCTGGGGATTTTTATCATTGCCTGAGAAAAACCGTGACTCTGTTTAGGGAAACAGGTTCTATACAACATAAAAAAGGAGCTGGAAGACCATCTGTAAAACAGAAGAACTTGTTGCAAACGTTCGTAAAATAATACAAAATACGCCAACAAAATGTGTAAGATGTCTCAAGAAATGGGAAGATCTTATGGAATAGAATCATCTTAAACAATAAATAACACAACGTTACTTCATTCATTAGCTTTAAACTATGTCTTTATCTTAGATACGCCAATGACAATTTACTTTTAGTTGGGTACATGAATGGTCCATATTTCCTGTCTTTGCTATCTAAACACAGTCAAACCATAGAATATAAAGTTTTGTTGGGCACTTTTGAATTGTCTGTTTTAATAACAAAAAAAGACGTTCGAAATCCTCGTAATTTTTTTAAGGTAAGGTTTTTATTTTATAAAAAAACATAATGGTCGAAAAATAATATCATTAATCTTTTTAGTATGTTTATACACGCATGTCGATACTAAGGACAAAACAACGTATTAAGATAATATCGTGGCCGTGTAAACATATTATGATTGTAAGGGATAGCACAGGACAATGATAACTGCCTTTTAAGAAAGAAAATAGAGTTATCTCCAGAAGGCTACGTCTTTTGGGATAAAACACCTTGCTATCTGAGGCAGTGATTTAGATAGCCCGGATCTAAGAAAGAAAGTGTCTGGTGTTACCATTGTGTTTTAATGGAGAGCTAGGAAAAACTTAGTTGAACAATATACGAATATACAATAAAAGATATAAATACAAAAATAATCAATTTCCGTTAAACTTAGGATATCGAAACATTTTGGTGTCTTAGTAAATTGGAAACTTCCTTATTCTTCTTTATTGTATTGTATATATATCGGTGGCGGAGCCAGAGACCTTTGAGGAGGGGGGGGCAAAATTAGACTTGACTTTTACTTTTGGGTGTAATTCCATTGCGAAAAAAACTCAGTCAACTTACCAAAATCTATGAATTCTGAGGTTCTAGGGTGGGGGTGCGTATCCATCTGGGGTAATGTTAAATATTCTATACAGTGTGGTCCAAAGTAGGCCTAAATGTATGGGGATCTTGAAAACTATAGAGGATAGAGAAGCGGTTCAATGAGAAAAATTTTAGACAAATATATTTGCAACCCAAAACCGCTGGGGACGCGATTCTATCTTTTTTGTTTTTGAGATATTTTAAAAAAACCAAAAAGTTGTATTATCAAAAACATGCTGTAGCCTTTTTATTTTTCATAACTTTGTCAATCTCTAAAAACATTTTTATCGCAACTTTTTAAGCAGATTTTAGTTCTGCAATTGGATTTTCAACACGACGTTTCAGTTATTTTATACCATCATCAGGTTCATTTTAAAAGATAGCTGTTGAAGTCAGCTTTACAACGATGTGTCATTTATTTATAAATAAATAAAATTGACATGAGAAAACAAGAAAATTAAATTGAGCAACACGTCAAATTTGACAATAGCATTAGAACTCCCCAAACTTACTACCAATTAAAAATTTTCCATTTTGTAATACTCACACAACGTTGCCTACCATTGTTTCAATCGAGAATTCTACAATAATCCATGAATCAAGAATAAAATCTAGTAGCCTATGACCATTACCTACCCTTTAAAAATAAAACAAAAAGATTACTTGTCAAAACGAGTAAAATTATTAGTTATTATTATTAATAATAATAACGATTCATTTCTTTATTTTAGATTTAAAAAAAAAGGGCAATGCGTTTTTCCCACGAAGAAAAATTTGATTTGCTGGAATTGCAACAGAGATGCAAATCTTGCATTAGAAAGATAACTTGAAAATTATCCTAAAAGACAACAGAAATGGTTATGAACGTTAGAAACTATGGAAATTTGAACAACCACGGCCCAATAATTACGGAAAAGAAGACAATAACGAGCGTGACGAAAATGTGAGCGAATATTTTAATGCCGCTCGTCCACAAGAGAGGGGGCAAGAGACTTACCAACCTTAAGAAGTAATATACAAAGAGTCTTAAAAAAAATAAATATTGACCGTACAAGTCATCTATAGTTCACGGTTTACGAGAAACGAATTGTCCAAGAAGAATTCAATTTTTAAATGGGTATGTGAACCAATGCGAACCAAATCCTGATTTTAGTCGTCTTGTAATTTGGACCGACGAACACATTTTTTCTACTCCTATACTAGTAAGAGCCTACTTACGCACTGTCTACTGTATCAGTAAAACTCTTATAACACACACTATATTGTTATAAGCCAAGCTGTGCGTAAGGACAGTAACGTAATATATATATTACGTAACAGTTGCGCCATCACATTGGCCATGAGCCGTCAAAATCCTGAAAATTTTCAATACATTTTTTATGCGTCGCCTTGACAACGTCAATGTCTGTATTAACAGAGACAATTTTAAACGTCAAAATTTTTAATTTGTATATTATTTTTGGTTAGTACATAGTTAGTGCTCAGCAGTTAGTAGTATGAGCGACTCCAATATTGAGATTGAGGGAACGCCACCAGAAATTGCATTACAAGCTGCTGCCGCGGCAAATAATTTATTACCTGAAAAATCCAGGGAGAGGTACGAAAAAGTATATCAAAATTTATTGACTGGTGTATTGATAACCATGTGAGTACCTACTCAGAAAATGTTTTACTGGCATATTTCGATAATTTAACAAAACCCTTTAAACCCTCTTCACTTTGGGCGATTTATTCGATGCTACGCACTAATTTAAGCATAAAGCACAATAATAATATTGAAAATTATCATAAATTACGAGCCTATTTAAAGAGAAAATCAGATGGCTATGAGAGTAAAAAATCCAAGATACTCACCGCAATCGATGTATAGTAGATTCTGTAACGAGGTTGGAATGAAAATTCGATCCGATCCACAAGTATCGAATTTTCATTCTAACCGAGTAGCAGACTACATTTTCTCCACGACCAAAAAGTACGAATAAAAACAAATAAAATCTGTACAAAGCAATTAAGTTATTTATTCGCAATATTCGTAATTTCAGGTGGAGTATCATCCAGTTCCATATCTGATTTATCCGATTTTTCACTCATTTTTTGACTTGCACTAAAATTTGTCTGAAAATAATTATTACAACGCGGCCATTTTTATCTGACACTGACAGTTTCGAAATTCATGGCAACTTATGTCGTTTAGATCAATTACAGAATATTCATTCCGTATCTTGTTATGGAATGAAAATACACGCAAAACGCATAAGAAGCAAGTGTTTCAGAATAAATATTCCAACTCAAGAGCGAGAATTTTTACATTCTATTATCAAAAATGATTTTGGAATTATTGCATTCAGTAATGATCGTGGAGAATAGTAGATTCTGTAACGAGGTTGGAATGAAAATTCGACCTGAGTGGAAGATTCCGAACGCGAGCGTAGCGAGCGTGAGGAACCACGAGTATCGAATTTTCATTCTAACCGAGTAGCAGACTATATTTTCTCCACGACCAAAAAGTACGAATAAAAACAAATAAAATCTGCACAAAGCAATTAAGTTATTTATTCGCAATATTCGTAATTTCAGGTGGAGTATTATCCAGTTCCATATCTGATTCATCCGATTTTTCACTCATTTTTTGACTTGCACTAAAATTTGTCTGAAAATAATTATTACAACGCGGCCATTTTTATCTGACACTGACAGTTTCGAAATTCATGGCTACTTATGTCGTTTAGATCAATTACAGAATATTCATTCCGTATCTTGTTATGTAATGAAAATACACGCAAAACGCATAAGAAGCAAGTGTTTCAGAATAAATATTCCAACTCAAGAGCGAGAATTTTTACATTCTATTATCAAAAATGATTTTGGAATTATTGCATTCAGTAATGGTCGTGGAGAAAATAACTTCCTAAATGAAGCGCCGTATCAAGATTTTTTATTTATGAAAGTAGTTTTAATTTTCGGAATTTCTGGAGCTTGCAGAAAACAAGAGCCAAAGAATATAAAAATTACTGATATAGAAAACACTGGAAACACTCTTATTATCAAGATTCCTGATACGAAGACAAAAATACCACGTTCCTTTATAATTTCCGGAAAATTTTATGGCATATGTAAAAACTATATAGAACTTCGAAACCTTATTAAGGACACCAACATTCAATAATTTTCTTTCAAAAAGGCAAAGTAACACGTCAAGTAGTCGGTATTAATAAGTTAGGAGCAGTGCCAAAAAATATTGCAGAATATTTAAAACTGCCCAATGCTGCTTTGTACACAGGTCACTGTTTCCGAAGAACTTCCGCTACAATTTTAGTCGACGCTGGAGGTGACTTAATGGCCTTAAAGAGACATGGCGGTTGGAAATCTTCTACTGTGGCGGAAAACTATGTAGACGAATTCATTCTAAATAAAACCATAACTTCAAACAGAATATTGCACTCCGTCGTAAATCATTCAGCAACTACATCCACATTTAATAAGTTGCCAGACCAGGAAGAAACTACAGAATTTATTCCAACAAATATCATGACAATGAACACCAATCTAATGGAGAAATCAGTTGCTCCAATTATAATAAAAAATTTTACCATTAATTATAATAATAAATAGTTTTTATTTTCCATCTGTACCTACATTGTAAATTATAACCTTTTCAATAAAGTTTGTTTGTTTGTTTTTTCTTGCAAAATAAAGCCTACTAATTGTATTTTTTCCCTAAGGTTTATATAGGTAACACTTGCTCTAATTTATAAAAAAAATAATATGAAGTCGTAGAAAAAGTATAGTACACAACTCGAGTGGTAAGCCTAACTCGCTAACGCTCGTATCGTAAATTTAGAAATCGCCTGTAATAGGCTTCTTACCACTCTTGTTATGTAATATACTATTACCAACTGCAGGGTGTTTAATAGATACAACCATTATTTTTGGGCTCCAGAAAACCCTGACTAATTGGCTCAACGAAGACTGCAAACCCGATGTTGCTTTAAAGTATGGTGTGGTATGTATGGTAAGTAATGTTACCTAGCTCGCTAAATACAAAGCAAGTATTAAGTCCACTTTACTTCTCTTCTTAATTTATAATATGTATACGCACCTTTATATACTTTACCTCCCGTAACTTGGTTAATAATAATTTCCATTGTTATGATAATGAAAAATTAAAGGCATCAATAAAAAGATAATTAATATAAATGGCGTAAATTCTTTTAATCTTCATCCGCATTTTTATCGCGTAAGGTGTCAAAAGCTAGTTTCCATATAAAGCCTGTATTAGCCAAATTAGCATAGAATCGGTGTGAGAGATTCAATGAAAACGTTACGAAAACATAATGTAAACATCTTGTAGGAGAAATATTAAACTGTTGGAATAAATCAACGTTAATTTTATTGTTCATTTAACAAGGTGGTAATGACATCGGACAGGAACAACATTTATTTTGTTTTGTTGTTTTAAGATGATGGTGCTTATTTGGAATTTAGCGCAAATATATGGGTTCTGGGAAACATTTTTTGGTTGCGGAATTCGTTAACACGAAGCTTACAGTTGAATTTTTTTTACATATTGCTAGCTAGATGTTGGTTCATTTATCTTGATAAGCCCCGTTAATACTAAATTCCACGACAAAAAATATCGAATATGATTATTCATAATATCGTCAACTTTTAATCTAGGGCATACAGAGAGATACAAAAATCCTGATTAAACAACTTCTGCTATATTAACAGGGGAGTTACGGGTGGTAGCACTGGACATTTCGAAGGTTTTTGATTAAAACTGGCACGAAGGGCTCCTGAATAAGATGCATTGTAAAAGACATCAGTTTGTACGCAATTTTAATTGCTCTAAAGGAAAAATGGAAAGGTGTAATATGTAACATCTGGCGGAAGCAAACACAAAAAGTTGAAATCATTCGAGTTTACGTAAGCACTACAGGGAGGCGGGGAGGTCTTTGCTTTGCTTATTTTTGATGACATGAGAGATGGGGGGGGGGGTCTGGATGGTGATTACGTCAGCAGTATTTATTTTTTTACTTTTTCGGATTTTCTACAATCCTACTACTACTGTCTATGCTTGAAAACGAAACGCATTTTCAGGGATTCTCGAAAATAATGGATACGTTTACTCGCTTAGAACTGAGTAAAAGAGCCGAGTAGGGGAATTACCACGCGCTATTCACTTGTCTAAATTTCTTCCGCCGATCTATTGTTTCGTTTCGGTACGATTGACGATTTGACGTGTTGTAAGTTAATGTTTGTTTTGCCATTGATCCACTTTCACCAAAGTTGAATGGTTTAAAATGTCGTTTCAAATAGACAAAATAAGTTATACCAAAAATTATTCGAAGATTACAAGATTCAAAACGCAGTTGCCCAGAAGAAACACATGGATGGTATGAAAAGAGAGTTAGAAATAAAAAAGAAATTATCCATGAGGGATTCAGTGGGACGTCCTAGCTTAGAAAATGATTAACCATTACTATTAAAAACAATAGCGGATATTGCTTTATTTGGGAGTGCAGCAGATGATAGAAGACAGAATCTATTCGCAGTGTAAAAACTCTTGATGAACTTACACAATAATTACATTAATAGGATTTGACATTAGTCGAAGTGGGACATATCTTCATTTGAATCCAAGAAAATCTAATTCTGCAGAGGAACGAAGACATGTATCGACAGTCCCTGTTAACTTCACTCGGGCACATACCGATCACCACAAAAGCCACTTAGATAGCAATTTCTTTGAAACATCGATCCAATATTTGGAGAATATAGCATTAATACTTGGACCAGATCAAGTATTTTTCATATCTCAAGATGATAAAGCTCAGGTCCCTATTAGTGTAACTGCGGTAAATAAGCAAGCCCTCTTCTAATGCACATGGAATATAGAGTCATATTGCCTGATCACGACTGGGTAATCGCTGAGCGGCATAAATTAATACCATCAGTTTATGCTGGTATCAAAATAACTTCCAGTATGCTAGGACAACCGCAATCCGTTGGATATTCTGAACCAACATACATGGCTATTCAAAGTGGAAAGCATAGTTCATCCACCGCTAATACTCATGCCCAGGATTTCAAAACCCTTGTCGAGCTTGAAGAGTTTCAAGCATTAGCTAAGACTGACAATGGATTTGTAAAACCAGTGGTGATCATAACGGTTGATGGAGGGCCAGATGAAAATCCGCGTTATCAAAAAGTTATAGGGTTGATTGATGTTTATTTTGTCTAGAGTTATTCGTCTCATTATTCTTTACTCAGTTGGGGTGTGCATTGTGAGATTTATGAGCGATATTTTCAGTTCTTTATTGTATTTTGTAGAACTTTTGTTGACGCCGCCGTTATCTGCTTGCGCCAAACATAAATTGTTTACTGTATTTCTCATAGGTTGCGTGGTTCAAAATATGTCAGTTAAAATAAAAGACTTTTTTCTCACACAAAATATATCTATTTACTTTTGGTATTTCATTTACTCATCTTCACATCCGTTCTACGTAGTAGCAAATGCTTTTTTACTTGTACAACTTAGTATGGCAACTACTTACTGCACTGCATTAGAGCAGCTATACATTTTTACTTCACTAACATTACATCACGAAACAAACAATAATATCGGGATACACTACTGTATTCCTAAACCCTCGAGAATTTATCGTATCTACGAACTTGAGACTGCTTTTTACAATAGATAAACAGGACCCGTGTCGTGGTATAATAACTACGTTATTCTACCTTCGGGCATTCACCGCGAATTAACCACGTTATTTCAACAGATAAACGGAACTTGAGTGGGGATGTAATAGTCACATTAGTTACACTTTCGGGCTACAATACCGCGAATTTTCCAACCTATTTCATAGCTTGAATACCATAAAACCAACTAAAACCGCGCAAGATGCCGCGGGAATACCGTGTAGGTACTTGCTGCAAAGCGTGATACGGAACTTTACTGTCCGCCCTAAAAGCTAAACACGTCAAGTCTTACTTGCGATATATCATCCGTCTTTTTCGTACACAGTGACATTCTGTCATGCTGTTTCAAACCCTGCGCTCAGTCACGTAGGCTTATTCCGCCTTCAGCCACGCTAGATGCTTGCTTTACTTCGGCGGATTCTCGGAATTTAGTCTGGGTGTTGTAGACGGCGTATTTTCTAGGAAATTGTTATTGGTTATACGTTTTAAAACTCAACTGTCTTGTCTTGTTTACATGCGGATTTTTCGCCTCGATGCACCGTAGATACATTAAAAGATTGTAGACGGCGGCGTTGCCGTTCTTTCTCTACTTTGACTTGATACCTGTTTGTTATTATTTAATTAAGCAACTAGAGAAGTGAACCTTTCTCCAACAAGTTTCGTTAAAAACTGGTTACTAGATTCGATACTTATAGTCTAGGTTTATTTAGTGTAGTGCCTTTTAGTGTAAGTTCGAAATGAGAAACAAGTGCATGGTGTTACTTTGCAACAATTACTGGCCAACGAGAAAAATTCAGTTCTTCAGGTAAATACCTAGCAACTTAAAATAGTATAGCATAGTATTTACTTTGCTGCTCTAACCTAAGTGGTTTTTCTGTTATCCCGCTCAACACAATCATGTATTTATTTAAGTAAGTACATTTTTTTTTTAATGTTTAAGCTCTTGAATATTGTGATAGGTATATCTACTATAACGTTCAAGTACTTTACAATAATTTATCCAATTTGTAATTCAACATAACGTTTAAACTAGAGAAAATAATATGTTATTTGTGCCCAACTTGTTTAGTGATTTTTGACAAATTTACCATAACACACAAACCTGTTTCATTACTCTAGTTGTAGTTTAGAGTAAATGTTTGTTCAGATTATGTTGTAAGAGATTTGATCCACTCCAAGAATTAATTATTGTATTATCTATAAGTCTTGCGTGGGTTATCGTGTTATAGGTACCTACCTTCCTAAACATTATTGCTTTTCAAAGTTAGATGATTAAAATCATAATACCTATAATAATAATTTTAATTCTTCGCCTAAAGTGCAATGTAGAAACTTAAATAAGTATCTAGAAGACTCAAACGACTACGGCCAGAAGATCCAATTAGATAAAACTGGTAAGCCATTAATGGATGGACCCCACCTCATGTACAATAGGGCATCTGGATGTTCCTTGTAGGCGTTGGTTAGGGGGGTAGATACTTCAATACTGATTAATAAGATCTTGTTTATAATTATAATAATTGATAAAGCCAAGGAAATTAAGTCTCCCGCCATGACATTAAAACGTTTTTGGAAATACTAACATCTTGGTTTTTTAGTTTTAGCATTACTTGGCTACAGTCACAGACTTCCTTCGAGGTATTTGTTAAGAGCTCTAGGAAGGAACCTTAATAGAGTTTTTAGCTTGCATTTTGTTCATTATAATAACATAATTAAATATGATGGGACATACTTTAAATCAAGTGCCATTTCAACCCAGCAGTTGGGCACTCGTAGACCTCTAGCTGTACTTCACAATATATCTTCAATGACACTTAGTAGATAAGAAATTCCTGTGTCCTATTTAAGGCTGCTTGTAGTAAGCATCTGTCTTTAGGTGTAAAACGTGTTGTAGTTTTTATGCAAGAATTAAAAAAAAACAGTAATTTTTGTATGTTGTATAAAAAATAATAGAAGGAAACCAGGCGACACCTATTACGGTGTTAAGAACAACCATTACTACTAACGGAAATATGCCGGAAATCAAACTGTAACTTGTAATTTCAATTTGCATATTATGTACACCCCAGAATACGCAAAATCTGAAATTTTCATACTTTTTTGCGGTTTACTGCTTCTTCGACAAGATGAATGCCTTACATGTGGTGGCTAAATGTTGACTCCCCTGTACATTTTAGAGAAAAATGTATTATGATTTTTGAAAGAGGCCGATATAATAAACCCATGTGTCAAGTTTGAATAAATTTTAGTAAGCCAATCCTAACTTATTCAATTAAATGTGATGGCAAAATTACGAAGTTTTCATAGTTTAGGTAAACACCAGCAACACCAGCAAATTATTATTTGGCATTGACAAAACGAAAAGTAGCATCACTGACAACACTTTCATTGTAGGCGCTTTAATTATAGCTACATATGAGCTATTCCATTAAGGAAAAAGTAACTATGATTAAGTGGTATTATACAGGAAACAGTTTAAGACCAGTGCCTGAAATGTTTTCAGTTCAATTCCCTGATAAGATTATCCCTTCCATTTCATTAATTAAACTTATTATCAGTAAATTTAAGTTCAAAGGCCCTGTAATAATTAACTGTAAATGCTCAACTCAGAATGTCAATAGAGCTGAAGACAGGGATAATAGAGATCTTGATATTTTACTGCACGTGGATTAACCCGAGGATTCTTGGGCAAGCCGTAGCAAAACATCAAACCACAGTGTTGCGAACTTTAAAAAAAGCATATAAAATATTTTCCTTATAAATATGAAAAACAAGTACGGCAAGGTGATGAAGAACGGAGAATGGTATTCTATTTTAAGATAATGGAAAGAGCAAATAATAATAGGAAATAAGAAAAACATAATGGTGTCTTTTATTTTGGATGTGTGATTGCCGGATTGGTGAAACGAAAATGTGTTTTTAATGTGCATGAAATAATCTTTATTCGTTATGTTCAGCTTTACGTCAATTTTTGACAATAGCGCCATAGAAATTATTTGCTGGTATTTGCTATTTGCTGCTTTGATTACCTAAATTTCGTAATTTTGCCATTACATTTAATTGATCCAGTTAGGATTCGCTAATTTAAATTCATTCAAACTTGACACATGGCTTCGTTATATCGGCCTCTTCAAAAAATTACCATACAATTTTTCTATAAAATGTACAGGGGATCCAATATTCAGCCACTTCAAGATTTACATGGGATTTCCTATATTCAACTAAGCCATGCATTACCCCGAATTATAATAATATAATAATATATTTCCAGTATAAATTTATTGATTTAGTAAATAAATTCCACTAAATACGCTTTATTATAATTACTTCTAATATTATGGAAACGTTTTTTGTATTTTTATTTAATGGAAGTAATATATTATTCAAATGATTTTTTGTACCTTCGTTTGCTTCTGGGTAGTTTTAGTTACAATTATAGGGTGATTGTGTGCGTTAATACAAGATTTAGTTGTATGATTATGAAATTAAAAATGTATACACGACAAATGGTGATTGATTAGTGGACGAAACTTAGTGCTTTAGTGCTATTCTAAAAACTATTTAATTAAAGCACATAAAAAATATCATGCAACAATGATTAAAGCGTTCATGCAAAAGTTATTTACATAAGTTACATTATAGACGAGTAAAACCAAAACTTTAATCTGATTTGCCTAATAAATTTCTTATAATTTTTAACACTTTGTCTTGGATTTAGCCTCTAAACGTTTGTGACTTACCCAGTCAACAAATGTTTACTTACCTAGTAAATACTGCGGCCACAAACCAAGCCAATAGGCATATAAGAGATGCCCTGGCTTTCGTGCAAATGTAGCCTGCTTTTAAAGGCTTACAGATGGCATAGTACCTTTCGAAACTTATAGCTAGGATGGTAAGTACCGAGGCGTGGGCTACAGTCAGTTCTACAAAGGGAACTGCTTTACCTGAAAGGGAAAAAATATTGGTTTTAATCAGCCTATAAATGATGTACGGTAAAATTTCCAAAGTGCCCCTAATGTATATTTTAATGAAATTTTAATACTTTACGTAAGCCATAAAGACTCATAAAATCAAAATACAGTAGATGTTTTACATCGTCACCACACTCGTTGGACCAAAATTTTGACAGGTGTCATTTCACACAGCTAAAAACTGATTTCTTAAATACTCTGGTCATTCCTCTTTAAAAAATATACTCTTCATTTGTTTCGATAAAATTAGAAGTTTTCGAAGACAACACATTTATTGTAAAACACGTTTAAGCATCGACTTTCGAAATTTATTTAATACAAGTTTATTAGCATAAGTTATTTGAACACACTAACTAATCGATTAACAATCTAACTAATAATTCGCATTAAAATAATAACATTTGTCATTATTACAGCTCGTGCAATCTAGCTTCAGCTTTGAGATGTGTTAGGGATATTGTTTAAGAAATTTGGTAAACATTTTCATGGCAAAGAAAAAATTGATTTTGAGAGGTACAAGTTTTTTAGTTATATACAAGATGTAACTCAATCAACAGAGAATTTAATAACCGAGTTAAAAAAACAAGCCGTGAAATGCAAATTGGAAAATCTGAAAGCGAGCCTTATTATTACCATGATTATTTGTGATATCAGAAATAGTACTGTTAGGGAGAATGAACAGAATGAAAACCTAACATTAGAAAAAGCAGTAGATCTATGTTATGTAATAGAAAGTTCCAAAGAGCGGAGTAAGTTATGAGTACGAGCACAGGTAACAGATCAGAAATTGATGCTGTAAAATATAATCAAAAAATTAAGAAAGTTAATTATCTAACCCAAAACTGCCACAGATGTGGAGGTAAGATGCATGTGTTAAGACTTTGCCCAGCTTTTGAGAAAACTTGCAGTGTTTGTAATATCCCAAATCATTTTGCGACTATGTGTTTTAAAAAGAAAAATAGGGGCAATAAGGTAGTAGTACAGAATGTAAAATCTACTTCAGAAATTGAAGAGTATATATATGTCGAGGCCTTTAAATCAGGTAAATACCAGAAATAAAATGGAATAGGTTACTGATTTAGAAATAAATAATAACAGTGTCAGGTTTAAAATGGATACAGGGGCAATGGTAAACATTCTTCCAATAGATGTTTTTAAAGCTATTTCCAAAGCGGAAAATATTATTGATAAAACGCATGTTATATTACAGTCATATACAGGGGGCAATCTTAAGGTGATTGGGAAATGTTTATTGTCTTCCATTAAAAATGGCATATCAAATTATTTAAAATTCTATATAGTTAATTCGAAAACTCAAGCTCTTTTAGGGTTAGAGTCGAGTATAATATTAAAATTAATACAAAAAGTAGAATCTGTAGATTCACAAAAATGTGTGAATTACTCAAATATAATTAAGGAGTATAACGATTTATTTTCTGTTAAAGGGTGTATACAAAAAGCATATCATATTGACATTGATAAAAATGCAAAACCATTAATAGATCCTACCGACTGCGCCAGGTAAAGTATGTATTTCTTTATACTTAAATAAAACAACTTTGGTTTTACGTTACTGATATAAACTGTTTCATCTACCTTTTCTAACATCCGTTCCCTGACAACCATATACAGAGTATAGTATTAGTATACTATCACAGTAGCAAGTCCGTTCCTGCCTTCCCTGACGATGTAAAACATCTACTGTGGTATGGTTTTATGACTCTTTATAGCCTACATAAAATATTAAAATTTCATTGAATTATAAATGTCAGTTCAAAAGTTAGAGCCGAAAAGGTACGACTTTCGGGGCTCCGTATCTCTGTTAAAAGGCACTTTATGAATTTTTTCTTTTTAACAAATTAGGGTTATCTTAACCGGACGGCCTATATAAAAGCTTTTTCAAACTTTTTTTAATGTTTTATTTCTTGCTGTAAAATTGAATTCTACATTTACTCACATAAATATTTCATAAGTTTAATGTTTCCAATAAAAATCAAATTACTTGAGTAATATTCGTCGACCCACATTATGAATATAAAAACTGAATACGTCATAAAATTCGAAAATAAAATTTTTTAACTAAATAATCCAGAATGAAAAACTTTCCGGTTCTCTTGCCTCACATTATGACGTTATAAAAAGGGTGTAAAAGTCAGTTATTGAGGCCAAAACAAATAGGAAGGCCGGAAATTCTTTCTATTGGAAACACGAAAACAGTGAATTAGCATATAAATCTGTTCGGTTAAAAAACTTTTTAGACGTTCGGAAATGCAAATCAAATGAGGTCTATGTAAAAGCTGAAAGAAAAGTGGATTACTGGCAGAAATGATATCCTGCTGGTTTTGACAGAAGTTTAATAAAGTTTTTAGTATCGTAATCAACTAAAAATACTGTATACATAGCAGTGGCGGCTTTTTATTAAGAGCTGCAGAGCTGCAGCACTGCATTATAGCCTAGAATAATTATTATCCTATTTTTAAAATTCTACAAAAATGTGTATTTTTTAACACTTCTAAACGTAAGAGTTCGTTGGCTATGTTAATTTACACACCTCGTTGTCAATATTGAAAAGCTCCGTCGTATCGGGTCACCCAATGAATAACTAGCATATGACGTCAGTACCGCAGGGATCAATCCCTGGTCCACTTCTATTCTTAATTTATGTTAATGGCCTACCGCAAAGTAACGACACATGGTGCACAGTGGTTGGTACTCCAAAGTCAGGACCGGCCTGACGAGATCTTGTATAAATTAACTTTAGTTCTATAACCTATCTTGCTCTTTTTATTTAACAAAGAGTATATAGAACGAAGCTGATTGGCAGCTTTTTTTAATCTCATTTCGGAGTTCTTTCTCCAGTGGTCAGGCCGGTACTTACTTATGGAGCACCATCTTGGTGCAGTATAAGTAAGTCCGAGCTGAATAAGTTCCAGATGATTCAAAACAAAGCGCTGAAACTCATCGTAAATGCTCCAAGATATACAATGAACCGTATTTTGTGACTCACTCAGTGGACTTTCGAATACCGACAATCAACGAATACTTTTTAAAAATAATCACAGACTATTAAAATCGTATGGACGTATCGATCAATATACTAAAGGCTGAGACACAATCAAAAACTTAAGGAATAAAAAATAGGATTTAAAAGTTAGGTGTTAAGCAATAGGGGTACAGGACAGAATTAAAATTTTATTACCTAAATTTAACCAATCCGGTTACTTAAAAACGGCGCGATTTTTAAGTTCTAAACTATTGTCCTAACCCCACTTTTTTTGTTTACAAATACAGACTATCTTTACAACGTTGACAAGCTCACCTATACTTTTAAAAAATATGGAAGGCTTGCCAAATAAGTCCTTGACTCTTTTGAGTAGTATGTTTGCAATGTCGGCAGCGTTTTATTATTACCTTAGGAAACAAAAATACAATTTTGAGGTTATTAAATTGTCAAAAGTCAAACCTAACAAACATGCTGACTTCTTATTGGCTAATTTCCTATTCCTTATTTCTTAAAACCAACAAATCGGTTTTTTAAAGCCTAAATCTTATTCTTTAACTCTAAAAATTTCATTGTGCGTTGTTTACATAGGACAACATATTATGCTCGTTCTTAAATCTTAATTCTCATATCATAACTCTTATTTCTTATACCTTAAGTTTTTGATTGTGTCTCAACCTTAATAGCGGACTCGCATACGACGGCCAGACCAAACTCTACACTTTGGCTCAAAGGAGTACAGTTTTTAATTGTGAATATTTTTTTTTATTTTGCACTGATTTAATTTATTTTTGGAGTGATGATGAACTCAAATCATCTCAGTAAAATGTGTAATTTTTATCAAAACATTTTGAACAGGGCCGGATTGACAGTTTTTTTTTTAACAATCGTGCGCTTATGTTCGTTGCAAACGGAAACTGATTTATCTAAATTTCAGATGATACGTTTTTTGGTAGTTTAACTATCGAAAATTCTCCAGTATAGGTCTCATTGTGAAATATTTTAAAATTCAAGAAATACAATTTATTTTGTTTAATCCTTATTAACAAATTTAATAATATTAACAATTAATGATGTCAAGACTAACTATCACTTAAAATCGAAAGTAGTTCAAATATTTACAGGATAACATTATGAATATGACCACCATGATTTTCTATCACCGATTGCAGTCGCCTTCGCCATATAGGTCAATAGCTGCATTGATTATGTCCTGGTTAAAATTATTCCAACAGAACTGTAACCTTTCCTTTAGCTCTTTGATGGCGTTAAACCTTTGACTATTGTAAACATTTGCCTGAACAATTCCCCATATGGAATAGTCAACAGGGTTTAAGTCTGAACTATTGGATGGCCACATCTCCGGCTCGATGTAATCGGGGCATTGCTCAGACAAAAACATTTTTGTACTCCGAGAGGTATGGGAAAGAGCCCCGTCTTGTTGGAACACTTAATCGTCGCAGATTGCTTCAATTTCAGGAAGCAAGTAATGTCAAATTTGTTGTTGATACGCGTCCGACTTGAGTTTTACTCAGGTATCTACAACAATGATACTTGACTTCCCCAATTTGGGAACTGCCACAGAGACCATTACGCCAAGTGAAAAGTGACTTCTCTCGATTAAAAGATTTTCCAAAGGGGTTTCCCTCTTTACTCGCACATTTGCGTACCTATACCCGATTATTTTATGTATTCTTTGGCGGCCCCAAGTACAACATCTTCTCATTTGAAAACCATATTTTTGCGATATTTTTCCGAAAACGGAATCTTCGTAGTAATATAGATTACATCTTTTTAATCGTTTCTCCTTCACATTGGCATTAAGTTTTTGACAGTAAACTTTTTTAAAGACTTTAAGTTGGCAATCATTTTTTATAATTCTTTGAACTGTAGAACGGTGAATTCTTGTTGTTTTCGCTATTACTCTGGTACCTACAGATTCTTCAGGTCGTACGTTTTCTATACTATTTCTTACCGTGGTAATATTTCCTTGAGTTCTTGAAGTTTTCTTTCTTCCCATTCCAACT
The DNA here is from genome assembly GCA_963920685.1 of Polydrusus tereticollis. NCBI lineage: Eukaryota > Metazoa > Arthropoda > Insecta > Coleoptera > Curculionidae > Polydrusus > Polydrusus tereticollis. The sequence goes on from OY987328.1 coordinate 145,908,353, forward strand.
TTTATTTTTATGGATCCATTATTTTTTCTAAGATGTCTTAAAAACTTTCCAACTGTTCCAACATACCAAATTTTTTCAGGAAACTCCTTTACAATTTTTCGTGCACCGTAATTATGTTTTGTCGAAAATATTTGATAAGAATTTGATCCTCTTCATTTAAGACTGCCATTGTGTACGGATTAGCTGTCACGAAGCGTACAAAGCATCAAAAATAACATTGTTTATTATTTTAATAACAGTCTTGGATACTCTGATTTTTAATAAAAGTCATGGATACTCTGATTTTTAATAAAAGTCATGGATACTCTGATTTTTAATAACGGTCATAGATGCTGCGATCATGGTTTAAACGACTTCAGGTTTCCAAAATGATAACCGCAATGTTTTAGTAGGTACATCAATAAACAAAATAAATTGTTATTCTTGAATTTTTTATACTGCAGAATTTTCGATAGTTAAACTACCAAAAAAACGTATCATCTGAAATTTAAATAAATCAGTTTCCGTTTGCAACGAACATAAGCGCACGTTTGTTGAAAACAAAACTGTCAATCCGGCCCTGTTCAAAATATTTTGATAAAAATTACACATTTTATTGAGACGATTTTAGTTCATCATCACTCCAAAAACAAATTAAATCAGTGCAAAATGAAAAAAAAAATATCCACAATTAAAAAGTGTACTCCTTTAATTTGAGCCACAGCGTAGGTACATACAAACTGCCGAGAGATTGGCTCCTCGTTGGCATAAAGCTCTAACAGTAGAGAAGAACTTTGAGTATACAGTAGAAAAGCACTACCATGATCGTCTAATAGACAGATAACAGACGCCAAGAACTATGCAGTTTTCCAGTCTTCATAAACGACACACGACACAAATAAATAAAGCAATAGCTGAATCAAATTAAAAATTAAGCAACAAGACTCAAAAAGTCTTCGATGAAACAACTGATCAAACGAATATCTTGACGTAAAAACCCAATCAACCTTTATTTTGGAAGATCTTCTCTATGTTAAAGGAAATATCGGTATGTATGCCACACTTATTGTATGTCTATACTATTTCATAGGTTGGGAAAATGTTAGAATGGTTCGAACTTTCTCGCAATAAAGTACTTTAATAAACTTCCTAAGATGGTACAAGATTTGCCGATGAAACAGTATAGAGCGAGGATAAAGCATTTTTTGATATCGAAAGCTTTCTACTCGTCCGATGAATTTTTAGCCTGAAAAAATGGTGCAAGTTCTCGGAAGCAATAAGGTTTTTTCCAAATTGTAATGGGTTTTATACACACCCTATATGCAACAGTACCTATTTTATTTAGATCTCACCTCACGATCAACACAAACTCTTGTCGATGAAATTTGGAAGGACCCCTTAAGAAAGGTAGGCGTTGATCTCTATTAACATAGAAAATATTTGACTTTGAAACGTATCTAGCGAAACACCGCGTGCTCTTGTCTTAGGGAAGAGTGTAAAATGAATCGACATCAAAACCATCCTATTCACGCCGGACAGGCCGGATGAGATCGGATATCACGTAGGATAAAGGTGCCGTTTCACACTCCCCAGTCGGTAGACCGCACGATTAAAAACCGTACGGTCGATGACCGGTTCAAGATGGCCTCCGATACGCCGACGACTGTAAAAAATAGTAAATAAAAAAAAAACGTATCTAAAAATTTGCAGCAGCAGTATGGTACATAAATGCAGAAAAAACTTTACCAACTTTAAGCTGTACTTTTAATTCACTTTTTCAAGTAGGTATCTAAAATAACTGTATTATCAGACTACGCTGTATAGAAACATTTGTGTTAAAGCAGCTTTTTTTTATTTTTGTTTTTTTTGTTTTATTTACAATTTCGAATATTTCTGCAAACCAATCCGTTGCGGTATATTTAAAATTTCAACTAAATAAAACACCTTTTGCCATAAAAGCACCATAAATTAATAAAAACATGTCATTTAATTATTCGGCAGCAAGCTTTAAATGATTCAGTTAATTCTGATTTCAGAAATGATTATTACTGAAAGCGCTGAAAATAAATCTTTCAGGGTTTTCATCTCAATTAGCGGCCTGTAAAATAACAGCATTATCATCGTGCGAAAGAAAGAGCTGGAATTTGAGACCCGCTTTGTTCAATGATATAGTTTTGTTAAATTTAATTGTAAAAGTGTTTTAACGTTGTGTCTTTGATTTTTTTTAGACTATGAAATTTTGTCTTGACAATAAATAGATTACTATACATATTTGTCTATAACCAACAGGGGTTCTTTACAAAATACACGTCAAATTCCCGAATTTAAATTTGGGAATTAGTTATCCCGTATTGCCAAGTCAGCAAATAGGTTTATCTCAGCCCTTGCTTAGTATTCAGAAGCTCCAAAGGTAAGGTTATTACAATATCAAATTTTGACAATCAACTCAACCATTATAATAGGGTTTATTATGGAATAATCCAATACGATCCTATAGTTTACATGATCTGATAAATTTGTTATCATTAGATTTTATATACTCAGTTTAAATAGAGATTTTACACTGCTATACTACATTATTCTTACTGCGTATAGTAATCGCGTGTGAACGAGCCCTCGCGTGTAAGCAAGAATACATTTTTATAAAATGATTCTAGCATATTTTAGATGCATTTATTTTTTTCTTCCGAGGGTTCGTCCAAGTACCGGATGCACTTCGGCCACGTTTGGCCCATTGTCCACCCTACTTTGGTCTTACACCTACTAATTTATTTCAGGTTCTTGCACTAGTTTGTGTGGGTCAACTAAGTAGAGTGCAGGGACGCGCCGTCCATATGGGCGAGGTCGTACGGCGCACGACGGCGCCAAGGCCTTAAAGGCGCCAGGTCTTGTGTGTGTGTGTCTCCAACACAAATCAACATAAAACTAAAAAAAATTATCTATGAATACCGGTGGTGAAAATGCATTATCAAAGCTGGCCAGTTGGTTTAAACCAGTGCCAAAAAACTCAGATACACACACACACACACAACACACACCAACACCGACCGCCGGTAGGCGACCAGTACCAGTGGTGAAATTTTACTACTCCTCTTCTTGTGGGGGCGCGAAAATCCGCGTGCGTTCGGCGCGCTGGTTTAAACTTGCAAAATTTTGCGTGTTCGTAATCGATGTAGCAGGTTAATTTTTTTTAAAGTATTTTTCTATATTACTTGATTGTACTCCTGATGTGAGCCGCCAGCAGTAGATTTCTGTTTGCTTAAGATACGTTAATTTAAAAAACAATAAATTTAGTGTCGAAGAACGTTTTTTATCATTTCGTCCTACAGGTGAAGGTTTAACCAACATTTTATTAAAAACTTTAGAGAATTATGGTTTAGACATTTATAATATGCGCGGCCAAGGTTATGATAATTGTTCGATTATGAAGGATAAACACCAAGGTGTACAAAAAAGAATTTTAGACATTAATCCACGAGCAATGTTTGTACCTTGTTGTAACCACAGTTTGAACCTTGTCATAAACGATGCTGTGAAATCCAACATTTCTGATATAAATTATTTTTCAACTGTTCAAGAATTATATAATTTTTTTTCTGCCTCAACCAATCGGTGGTCTGTTTTGAAAAGTAACATTTCAAGTCTGACACTAAAGCCTTTGTCAGATACTAGATGGTCTATATAGCAGAATTGATGCAATAACCCCTCTAAGATTTCAGTTGGGCGAAATTCACGATGCTCTTTATGAAATTTTATCAGAAAATAATTTTGACAATACTACAAAACATATAGCTACCTCCCTAGGTAAAAAAATTAAGAATTATGAGTTTGTGTATATGGTTGTCTTGTGGTACAATATTCTAAGTAAAGTGGATGTTGTTACTAACATTCTGCAATCAAAAACATTTAATATTTCTCAGGATTGCGAAAGTTTAAATAGCGATCTGACAAACGCTTCTGTGACTTATTAGTAGATGCCAAAGAACTAGCTTCTTGCTTGGAAGTTGATGCAAAATTTATATCCGCAGAAATTTTAAAGCCACGAAAGATTAAAAAAAGAATTTTCTTACGAAGGTGACGACCAGCCGATTGAAAATCAAGAAATAAAATTTAAAGTAAATTGCTTTTTCGGAATGCTAGACATTACTTCTTCATCCGTACATGAAACATTTAAACTATTATCGTGTCATTCTGATGTTTTTAATTTTTTTGTGGAATGTTGAGGATTTCGGTAAATCAAAATTCTGACTAAGATCAATTTAATTTTTGTAAAAAACTGGAAGAAACCTTAACTGACAAAGATTGAAACGAGAAAGATATAGACGGAACAAAACTTTTACACGAATTACAATTTCTGCAAAATGGCGACAAAAACGCGACGTCTATAGTAGAAACACTTAATAACATTGCAATAAATAACCTAACCCTCTCATTTCCAAACATTACGATTGCATTGCGCATATTATTAACCATTCCAGTTTCTGTAGCTACAGCCGAGAGGTCATATTCTAAATTAAAGTTGATTAAAAATTATTTACGATTTAGAATGGGCCAAGGGCGGTTAGAAAATCTTGCTACCATTTCTATAGAGTCTGACTTTTTAAAGCAACTTGAAATGGAAAATTTTGTTAATGAATTTGCAAGCTAGAAAAGTCCAATTTTTGTAAGACCTCTCCATCATGTATCATGATCATGTATTATCTTGCCTTGCTGAAGAGCCGTAAACGGCGAAACGCGTCCAAGGATTGGGTCTGACGGAAAGGATAAGGGACAATTCTATGCACGAACTTATTTTTTTAAATATAAACGACAATAATTGCATTTTAAATTTTAGTTTCTTGAAGGTATGTAGAACGATCTGCAAAATTTGAAATAACGTTTTATGTGTTTATTGCAAATTGAGCCCACGGGGGGGGGGGGGCAAACACCTCTCACCCCCCCTTATTATAAGTTTGTGTTTTTTGAATTTTCGGCTTTCGGTAGGCTGAACCGATACATTGGCTTCCAGCGACACCCAACGTAGTTTGCCCGCGATGGGCCGCCTTGCCAGCGTTTGAACCTATATGGATTCTCGCTGTCCTGGTTGGGTTGATACGTGTGGTTGCCACGAGATGTAGCCACGTGCTGCAATTCTCATTTGGTTATTTGCATTTCTGTGTGAAAACACTTTGAGGTCCCTTACCTTTTCGTCAGACCCGGAGCTTTGCTGAAGAGCCGTAAACGGCGAAACGCGTCCAATGATTGGGTCTGACGGAAAGGATAAGGGACAATTCTATGCACGAACTTATTATAAGTTTGTGTTTTTTGAATTTTCGGCTTTCGGTAGGCTGAACCGATACATTGGCTTCCAGCGACACCCAACGTAGTTTGCCCGCGATGGGCCGTCTTGCCAGCGTTTAAACCTATATGGATTCTCGCTGTCCTGGTTGGGTTGATACGTGTGGTTGCCACGAGATGTAGCCACGTGCTGCAATTCTCATTTGGTTACTTGCATTTCTGTGTGAAAACACTTTGAGGTCCCTTACCTTTTCGTCAGACCCGGAGCCTTGCTGAAGAGCCGTAAACGGCGAAACGCGTCCAAGGATTGGGTCTGACGGAAAGGATAAGGGACAATTCTATGCCCGAACTTATTATAAGTTTGTGTTTGTTGGATGTATTATCTGTTTCAAAACAATCGCTATTTTATTTCTTTATTTTTTTTAATATTTTAAATTAATGTTTTGTAACTTTAATACTGTTTCTGTTTTGTTACTGTTGTTTCGTATTCTATTAATATTTTTTGTGTACTTTTTGTTTGTCACAAATAAATGTAGACATTAGTACTAAAAATAATAGAGTTTTCTTCAAGAATTTCAACGATCAGCTATGAGAGAAGGGTGGTAATTTTAGCTCAATATTATAATATTGGTTAAAGGCGCCTATCATTATTTCGCACGACGGCACCGAAAATACTTGGCGCGTCCCTGCGCATTAGATGCGTTAGTGTTAGTTAGCACTATCAATCAGGGTTGAAAAAAACATGTTTATTTAAAAAAAAACTTAAAAACATGTTTTTTTTGTTTAAAACTGTTTTAAACTGTTCAAGAAAAACATGTTTAAAACTTGTTTTAAACATGTTTAAAACGTGTTTTAAACACATCCAAAATTAATTTAAGGTTTGAATAAAAAAATCCATCTAGTAAGACCCGTTCTTTTAAAAATAACAGAACAACAAATCGAATTAAATGTTGAAAATGTGTACCATTTATGGCTTGACAATATCCAATGCAATCAATAACTTTTTGCACGTTTTCAACCAATTCCGGAGTTATAGCAAGCATTTCCCTTCAGGTCATCTCTTTCAACTCCTGCAAATAGTTTGACCGGTCAACACACACTTTCGATTTGAGGTAACCACACAAAAAGAAGTTCAGCGGAGTTAGGCCTGGCGATTTAGCAGCCATTCGATAGGTCCTCTCCTTCCGATTGGAAAAGGTTTCATCTAAACATGTACGCACAGTGGCAGCATAGTGCGGAGGAGTACCATCTTGCTGGAACATCAGTTCTTCGTCGGGGAGTCTGGGTTCAATGGATTCGGAAATAAAAATCACTAATGCTGGAATTAATCAAGTTGGAGAAATTCGAGATATATTTGTCCAGTTAAAGAAAAATGGATCAATTACTCCTCCGCGCACTATTTCACACCACACATTTGTTTTTTGAGGGTACTGGCTGTGAACCTCCATCATCCAATGCGGATTTTCTGTTGCCCAACAACGACAATTTTTTCTGTCCACATTACCAATCAAGGAGAATGTAGCTTCATCGGAAAAATAATATTTTTTACTAAATTATTATCTTCACTCCGCTTCAGCTTCATCTGCAGGGCTCAAACGCCTTTTCTCGACATTTGGCATAATTCATAGTAAGCTTCGAAATCGATTAGGAACAGAAAATGCCGCGAAACTTGTAACCATATTTAAGCAGCTTAATTCAAACCATGAGTAGAGTTTAGTAGAATGACTAGGAGGAGACTTTTGGTTTAGTTTTTAGTTTGTTTGCCTTTGTTACTTTTATAAGGCGCTTTTATATGTTTACACTTTTTATTTGCTTATGTTATTGGAACCCGGTACACAGACTGTAGGTAGGTATATAAACTAAGACCTAGAGCTAGTCTTAAACGTGTTTTTATAATTATGTACTTTTAATATTAAACGTTAGATATAAATATTGCTATTTTTGTTTTTAATTTAATATTTTTTGTTTTAACAGTTTTATGTGATTTTCAGTAAAGCTTGACAAAAAAAAACAACTTAAAAAAAAAAACACTGTTTTAAACATGTTTAAAACATTTGTTTTAAACATTTTGTTTTAAACATAACAACCCTGCTATCAATAGTAACAAAATGTGGTTTTAATATTCCATATACTGGGTACGAGCAAGAAAATCCTAAAAACTAAACGACAATGTTATAAAAATTCTATTAAATCGTGTTTAGTGTTTATAATTTAATACAATATTTTGTTCGTAAGCTTTACATTCTTCTGGTCTATTTGGTCCTGTTATTTGCACCTATTTTCAACAAAATTATAAGACACGACAAATACCTATGTAAATTTAATGTCTGTCTGTCTTAAAATGGTCATACATAACTATAATTTCGAATTCCAAAATGACTTGTAAAGTGTAAACGAGCACATTAACATGATGCATGGTTGAACTTATGTAAATGTTCCCCACAGGAAATAATTTACGTTTGTTATTCCTCATGACATTTGAACTAAATTTATCGCGTTGTCGATTTTTTCAGGGTAATCTAATATTTATTTCCTAAACAACCATAGAAGCTGCAGGTATAACCACTAATTATTTAGTATGAAACACACATAATCTTAAATAGAAGTTGTAGGAGCATATCGAGTCTTGATGTGGGTGTTAAGGTAATTTTATTATTTTTTATAAAGAACATTTGTGTGGGACTTTATTGAATTAATACGTTTTGAGTACTAATCATTTTTGCAAAATTATCTTCCAGTTTCCATATGAAGTAAATGGCGGGACATAATATTTAACGTAGGTGCGGGATTATGCAATTTTCCCATAGTTTCGTTGATCTTATTGAAAAACATTCAACTCAACTCAACTTAATATACCCTGTGGCTCAAATTAAAGGAGTACACTTTTTAACTGTAAAGATTTTTTTTTTCATTTTGCACTGATTTAATTTATTTTTGGAGTAATGATGAACTGAAATCGTCCCAGTGAAATGTGTAATTTTTATTAAAATATTTTGAACAGGGCTGGATTGACAGGTTTTTTTTTTAACAAACGTGAGCTTATGTTCGTTGCAAACGGAAACTAATTTATTTGAATTTCAGATGATACGCTTTTTTGGTAGTTTAACTATCGAAAATTCTCCAGTATAGGTCTAATTGTGAATTATTTTAAAATTCAAGAAATGCAATTTATTTTGTTCATTGATGTACTAAAACATTGCGGTTATCATTTTTGGAATTTGAAGTCGTTTTACTTACGGTGCAAGAAAAATTGTAAAGGAGTTTCCTGAAAAAAATTGGTATGTTGGAACAGTTGGAAAGTTTTTAAGACATCTTTTTGAAAATAATGGATCCATAAAAATAAAAGTCTGAAGGGAAAGAAAGAGAACTTCAAGAACTTAATGAAATATTACCATGGTAAAAAATACTATAGAAAATGTACGAGCTGAAGAATCTGTAGGTACCAGAAAAATAGCGAAAAGAACAAGAATTCACCGTTCTACAGTTCAAAGAATTATAAGAAATGATTGCCAACTTAAAGTCTTTAAAAAAGTTTACTGTCAAAAACTTAATGCCAATGTAAAGGAGAAACGATTAGAAAGTTTTTATCTATTACTACGAAGATTCAGTTTTTGGGAAAATATCGCAAAGATATGGGTTTCAGATGAAAAGATGTTTTACTTGACGCCGCCAAAGAATACACAAAATAATCGGGTATACACAAATGTGCGAGTAAACAGGAAAATCTCTTTGAAAAATCTTGTAATAGAGAAAAGTCACTTTTCACCTGGCGTAATGGTCTCTGTGGCAGTTTCCAAATTGGGGAAGTCAAGTCTCATTGTTTTAGATGCCGGAGTAAAACTCAACTCGGACGCGTATCAACAACAAATTTTACATTACTTTCTTCCTATAATTGAAGCAATCTGCGACGATTACGTGTTCCAACAGGACGGTGCTCCTTCCCATTATCATACCTCTCGGAGAACAAGAATGATTTTGTTTAAGCAATACCCCGATTACATCGAACCGGAGATGTGGCCACCCAATAGTCCAGACTTAAACCCTGTTAACTATTCCATATGGGGAATTTTAGAGGCAAATGTTCACAATGGTCAAAGGTTTAACACCATCGAAGAGCTAAAGGAAAGGTTACAGTTCTGTTGGAATAATTTTAACCAGGACATAATCAATGCAGCTATTGACCTATGGCGAAGGCGACTGCAATCGGTGATAGAAAATCATGGTGGTCATATTCATACTGTTATCCTGTAAATATTTAGACTATAGATAACGATAGTTAGTCTTGATATCATTAATTGTTAATATTATTAAATTTGTTAATTAAGATTGAACAAAATAAATTGTATTTCTTAAATTGTAAAATCTTTCACAATGAGACCTATACTGGCGAATTTTCAAAAGTTAAACTACACCAAAAAAACGTATCATGATGAAAATAAATCATTTATAATTTACTGTATAATAAATAACCACTCAATATCCAACAAAATAAAACCGATATATATTCAACACAAGGGTAGAAAACTCAACCTATTAGAGACATTAGCAATCAAAGCTTTAAAAAATCGATGTAATGTTGTTAACAATCAAATTGAAATACCTTCAGGTGCTAATCTAATACTTAATAGCCTAATTACTTAAGATAAATATACAATAAACGCTGTCTATAATTACCAACGAAAAAACCCATAATTATTATACACAGTATCATTTTCCTAATTTTATTACTTAGATGTAAATACCTCTATAATCACACCTGTAATTTAGTTGTACCTTTGGCCAATAACTGTAAATTAAGGACCAAAATAACCTTTCTCATCTGCCAATTTTTATTTTAATGACAAGTAGAATTTTTAACTGTCTTACAATGCCTTTGATAATGAACAGGAAGGGTTGAAACACGTGTCAGGAAACTGAAATATATTGTGAAATATAACAAGTACTACTTTAATTTCCTCTACTATCTAATATTAAATATTTTTGAAACGTGTTGTGTAGGTGAGAGCTCAAACTAGAATGCACCTGTATGGGGGTCATTTCGAACATCTCTTAAGGCACGATTATCGTTAAATTTAGGGCAGTATGATAGTTAGGTATAAGTATTCTAATTTTGTTTATTCAAGAATACGTCACTAAGAAACCAGTAGAGTAAATGTAACAATTGTTTGCTTACTTACGTAGTTGTTGACGGAGAATCGAATTATCTCCATTTGACATTTCCAATTTGTCACCAGCCAGATAAAATCTGGAGGAGGGTAAATGCGAAAAATATTTTAAAATATGTTCCTCATCTTCGTTATTAGTGTCCCAAAATTTGAAAAAATATTTTCAACCGCTTTTCGGATTTTTTATTCTAACACTTTAAAATCCTTACCCTGTATACTGTATAATTCGGTTTTATGCGTATTACTACAGTAAGCAAATTTGCAGTAGATCTTATTTTCTCCTTTTTCTGCTTGTAAAGATATTCGATCCCACTTCTGACTACTTTAAATAACAAATGGATTTTAAATTGCCTTTAATTTTATCTGGTTATACTGACGTAGCATTTGAGGGGGGAAAAACATTCACAAATTGAAATTTTGACTCGGATTTATTACTTTTTTACATTCTATCTTTTGAAACCTGTTTTTTTATTCGTTTTTGATAGCAGTACACTTTCGTTAAGGGATAATCGATTGTGAAAAATCTACGCAGCAGTATTATTTAATTTATTTTTGGCATACCTCGCCGGAAGTTGGAATGCTACTGGATATTTATGGATTATAAATTTATTTAAAACATCTTCTAAGACGTCTACTATATCCATTTGCTAATAAAAAATAAACGTAACTATGCGTACTTTATTTTAAAAGAACGATAAATCCACTTTACATTTAAACGGAATCATTTATGCCCAGGTGCAGTATATTTGATTTACTGCTCATCCTACTTTTAAACTAAATAAAATTGTAAAGATTTTAATAAACTCCGTTCAGTCTCTGGCATTATTTCTTACGATTTATCTAAAAGCTCTTTGAGTTCTCTGTATAATTTTTTCTCTACTCTTTCGACGAAGTTCAAGGTCTGGAAAAGGATCCGTATGATTTTTCCTAAAAAACGTTTTTGTGACAAAGGATGTTCTCCACTATAAACGAGAAAAATATTCATATTTCTGTTATGCAAATTTGCTAAATTTCATTTTTGCGGGTTAGAAACAAAGCCCTTTCGGAAGTGAAGAGCCATAGGTCCAAGAACATCGTTGCGTATAAAAAGGGTTTGAAAAGTTTTCTTACTCATAAGTGGAATCGGAAACAGTATATAAAAAATATTCTTTATCCTACGAACTTTAGGTGCACCTTTTCTGAATAGTTTTCAATATATTTTTTTTGTTATTTATGTTTTAAAAAAAAATAGGGTGTCCGTTAATGTGATTCCCCAGGTTATGAAGAAAAGTCAATATGAGCATATACCCGCAACGGCTTAATTTTTTTGCTACAGGGTGTTTGTTGTTTCTTTAAAGGGTTGTTGTCTCCGAGAGTATAGCCCGTCGCACTACGAGGTATGAAGAGAAAGGGCAAATAAAAGCCATAAATTTAGAGTTTTAAGTCCCGTGTTATAGACGTGCGTAAAACTTTTCTAAATATGACTTTTTTGAATGAATATGAATTATATGAAAATAAAATAAATAAAACGCAACATCTCGCGTCAGACGTCTCTAAGTTTATAAAAATGTAAAGAATGACAACGCGTAACGCGTGTACACATACATCTTAAAAATCGCATTACTCTTGATCCTAGGATGCCACAAGATAAGACAGCAATGTACCAAAATAAAACCGATAGAAAATCAAGAAGAGGGTCTAAATAAGCCAGTTCTGTACATCTCTTACAAAACTTCCCCAGGCGATGGAGAAATTACGGTTTAATAAACCTGCAACTATGCAAATCAGCGTCCTAGTTTTATAAATGCAATACTAGCAATAAGTAATTTATACATAAGTAAGATATTGTAAAACAATACAAATAAGTTGTAACTATATACCCAATAAGCAAAATAAATTTTGTAAAGGTAGTATAAACTGCTATACAATAAATTATAAATACCCTTATATGATATTTATAGGATCAAAAAGGGCCCACTTTTATAAAACATTCTGATATTATAAGAGTTCTATAGAAGTTGTGTACCACACTGTTAAAGCAATTTAATGCAACAACTGTAAAATTGATTTGTAGTGTGTATTTTTTGGTGATATTTATACAACAATATTTTATCGACACTTTAAAAGGCTTACATAACTATTATATAGTATAAATAATGCAGTCTGATAAAAATATGTTTAAAAATTGATCAGCCGAAACTTAATGGCGCTCGTAACTTAAATTTCATTGCTCCGGAAATTTTATTGATAAACTATGTATATGTTTGTGGCACAAAAAAGATACGCTTTAGTATTGGCCACGTTTGCCATAAAATTAAAATATATATATATATATATATACAGTGTGTCCCGCTTTTCATGAATACACCCTAATATCTCAGTTATTAATAATGAGATTTTCTTGAAATTTTAATGGTAAATGTTGGTAAAATGAAGTATTTGGCATAGTGAACATTTTTATTTACCATTGGCATGCGGTGTTGGTGGGGTAAAAAAGGCTTTTTTTTTGAAAATGATATTAGGGCTTATTTTAGATAACTGTTTCTATCAGATTTAGAATCAGCATCCCTAAAAACCCTTTAATTCATATTTTCAAAATCTCAATTACCCTAATTACGATTTAGGTTTTTTAAAAATTTTGCTAAGATACGCGCGCTCTGTTACCGTTGGCATGCTGACCTATTTTGTTTTTAAACAAATTAAGCAAAGAGTGCTTTAAAACAAAGAGTTTTTGTTTGACATTAAGTAATTCATATGAATTGTCAAGAAGTGAAGCAGTGTTTCTTAACTGTTAATAAGATGGCACAAAACCGATGAGTAGTTCTTACAATTGGAGAAAAAGTAGAAATTATCCGCTTATTTGGTAATAATGAAAGATCTACGCGTCAGGTTGCTGGAATATTTAATGAAAGGCATCAGGATCGAGCACCAATTACTCACGATACCGTTGCCAAAATCAACAGATTGTTCGCAAGGACTGGAGCGGTTTTTAAGACAAGACCAAGGAGGTACAATTTAAATCAAAGACATTATCCAGACGACGAACGTATCTTAGCAGAATTTCGAAACAACCCAAATGATAGTATAAGGGTAGTTGCGAGGATACGGAATTTAACGAAAAACAAAGTATGGAGGTGTTTGAAACGCAATAGGATTAGGGCATTTAAACCAAAATTTCTACATACTCTGTTAAATGGTGATTTTGAAGGGCGGTTTGAATTTTGCTTATGGTTGCAAGGATCGACAGACTTTTTCTAAAGAACATTATGTTTACTGACGAGGCAACGTTTACGACAAACGGTGTGGTATCTAGTCAAAATTGTAGGTTTTGGGCAGCCGAAAATTCTAGACGATTACGAGGAAAATCGCTAGAGCGTCATCAAGCTGTTCGGCGAATTTTGGTTGATTATTTGTTATATCCGTAACCATATTATAAGAGTACATGCATTACTTCTCAGGAATTTTCTACATCGTGTGAATTATTGTCAGTGGTACCTTCAAAATGTTATACTAAATCCGTATGTTAAGTCACAAATTATGTTCACAGACGAGTCAAATTTTTCAAGGATTGCTTCGAAATTTCCATAATAATCATATGTGGGCGGACAAAAACCCTTATGCCATATCGGAAATGCATTTCCAACAGCAACTTTCGGTTATTGTTAGGCAGGAATTATTGCAGGTAATAAGCTAATAGGCCCATTTTTTTTGCTAGGGCGCCTTACTGGACAGCCTTACCTACATTTTCTCCAAGAAGATCTATAGTGATACTTGAGGATGTACCAAATGCATGATGGAGATCTAGCTCATTTCGTTATAATTATTCGCCACCATTTACATGAATAGCAAAACCCTCCGATCTCAATAATTATAAAACAATATTGGCATTAAGTTTCATTTTTAATTTAATTATTTTACGGTGCGTCTGACAAGAAAAACGTAGGAGACTGTTTTCATGTAGAATTAACAAGGCCAGTCAAAAAAAATATCTACATGGAAAAATGCCAGTGGCATACCACTTCTTTATGTAAGATAAATCAGTGGATATGTTTGCAGCAGTGGCGTATTTAGGGGGGGGGGGTCTGGACCCCCCCCCCCCCCCCCCGTGGACTCCGTAGTAAAGAAAACTGAAATTCACATTCATTTATTTGCAATAAATAACATGAAACATTATTTCAAATTTTCCAGATGTTTGGGGATTTCCAGTCTTTTAGTTTAATAATAATTGTTGAATTTATTTTATTTTTTGTTTCGTGTTTTCTAATTCTGGTCAGTAAAATAGTATACCGTTATACATACCTTCAAAAAACTAATATTTCAAATGCAAATATTGGCGTTCATATTTAAAAATTGCTTTATTTCTACGTTTTTTTTGAGCCGGGCTATCAAAACATAAAATTTGTAAGTTTAGACAGTCCAAAAAAGGGCGTGGCACCTACAAAATTTTGCCTGCGGCGCATTTTTTTAAGGAGAATAAGTAGACCCCCCCCGTATCACAATCCTAAATACGCCACTGGTTTGCAGGGACACTATTGGTAGAGTTATAGAACATCTCTTCTAACTGTGATATGTGGTGTTATATCCTATTAACACATACCAAAATTAAAAAAGGTATCTAAAGCATCTCCGGAGATATTACAAAATAACGCTAAAATAAATCAACATCCTTTAGCAAAAAAATTAATCCGTTCCGGACATAATACAGGGTCGTTGGTATATATGGAAACGGTCGATTATTTCTTAAAGTAAAACAGCTAGCAAAAAATATTCAAGACAAAAGTTTTAGGGTTTTTTAAAATCTATTAGAATTTTGAAAAAACAAGTATACAGGATGAGTCAGAAAGCCGTAAAAAAACAAAGTTACCTTTTTTTTAATGGAACACCCTCTGTGTTAGAGTATTTTTCGATTTAACATAAATTTACAATTATTTTTTATTGAATGCATTATAAGTCTAAACCTAATAGTTTGCGAGATATCGACTTTTGAAAAATTACATTTTTGAACTTTGACAGCTTCTAGCTTTCTACGGCTTACATATCCCTATCTTAGTTTTTTATTATCTTCCTATTGGTGGCAACTTCCGGTTAAACCGGATGTAACTCAAAAACCGGAAATATAGTACTTCCGGTTTAACCGGAAGTTGATATTTTTGGGAAGATAATAAAAAAGTAAGATAGGGACATGGAAGCAATTTTGCTCTATTGTGTACCATTAAGATATAAGGTGTTTCATTAAAAAAAAAGTAACTTTGTTTCTCTACGGCTTGTTGGCTCATCCTGTATACTTATTATTTTTTAATTCTAATAGACTTTAAAGAACCCTAAAACTTTTGTCTTAAATATTTTTTCCTAGCTGTTTTACTTTAAGAAATAATCGGCCGTTTCCATACATACCAACGACCCTGTATATTCATATCAACTTCCTTTCATAAAGTTACCTAAGAAATTACATCCTAAAATATTAGCACGTTAATAAGGAACACCCTGTATATACGAGTATGCTCAATAAAAAGTCTTACCTACACTATACTTAATAAACCATAAAAGTTTTCACAACTGTTATCCATATTATGTTTTAAACTTTAGTCAATCTTTGGAATACAGTTATTAGTTCCACACAGTCTTGGTCATAAAATATATACAAATACATTTTCTAATATACCATCAGCTAAAGTACTTTGGCGCAGCTGTTCCAAGGACATTAGCAATATTCTTAGGAAAATTTCATTAATTTTTATTAAACCGTTGTATACTGTACAGCTTTATTTCGGAGGTTTTAATAAATAATGAAAGATTAACTTTCTGGCAACGCAAAATAAAAAAAATCACAATAGGCCGAAGAATTTAACAAAATTGTCTTATTAGGTCTTTATAACGGAAAATAATAATTTGTTTTCTTCTACACGGAACAAAAATTATCAAAAAATAATAAAAGTAACTATATTTTCTAGTTATATACATTATACATATAAGTAGAACAACTATATGGTTTATTAAGGAGATTTATAAAATTATAGTAAAAACAACTTAATTTCTTTAAAAGTTACTGCAAAAATAATTATAATGAATATTTCCCTCATATATAAAAAATCTCATAAGAAGTGTGGTCTTTCGCAAGAATTACAGCGAATATTTCCCTCATATATAAAAAATCTCATAAGAAGTGTGGTCTTTCGCAAAAATTACAGCGATAATTCCACAGTAGAAGCGATAATTCCACAGTAGAAGCGATAATCCCCCAGTAGGTAGCTATCAATCATAATCAAGTTTTTACTACTACTGTGTACTAACAATCATACAAATCCATAATTTGTGACTGTTTATAAATATATTATTTATTATGTACTTTTTTTAATTTTAATACTAACTTAATACTTTACATTATATTTATAAATATATTTAAAAAATAATAATAATAATATTATATTTTCTTTACCAACATTGGAGGCGTCTTTTGCATATCCTGGTATATGGGTATTTAAGTGTAACCACGATTACCGCAAAAACTTTTATTATAGAACTTACTTATGTCAATCTGCGACATTTAAAAAGTGAATTGATTACAAATCAAGATTTAATTTAATTTTAAGTATATTTTTAATAAATTTGTTACTTATTACGTAATTTATTGTACAATAATGTTTTTTTTTTTATATGAAATACAATTTTTCGGGAAATATTCCACCGAATACCACTCGTGCATCAAAAATAACCAGATAATTCTGCTTTCAAGCGTGTTGTAGTATTGTAACTGCATTGGGTTATTTTCATTTTTGATTAAATCTCGAAAAAGCCCTCCTTCTTCGAAGTCGGGCTCTTTCGGATTTAATCAAAAATGAAAATAAACTCATTCAGTTACAATACAATACGCTTTCAATCAGAATTATCGGTAATTTTGATGCACTAGTGGTATTATACCCGATAAATTCACTCCTACAATAAAATGTCCATTTGACATTTACATTTTTATCACTTTGACATCGATAAAAAAAGGTGCATCCGTTTTTATCGCGATAAAACCCTCTCCAGCTAAAAATTAAATAGTAAAAACCTCTTCAGCTCAAAATCGAGTAGCTTTTCTTTTTCACTGCTCGGCAACCTGACATATTGTTACAAATGAATTTGATGTTGTCAAACATTTTTTTTTTAAATCGACCGGAAAGCAACCACTTTCTACTCAATTTTTTAACCGGAAAATGTCATTTTATCGGTCTAGACCAGAAAGTCATAAAAGAGGGACCGGTAAAGTACTTTACCGGTCCCTCTTTTTACTTTACCGGGCCCTTTTTTTACATTCCGATCAATATTTGAGAAAACGAACCAAACCCATAATAAGTAGGCTTTGACTTGATTGTTTCTTTCATGGCGTTTCATGGCAACGAACTGTCAAATTTGATACTGCTTATTAAAAATTGTGTTTAAAAGTTAAAAGTTAGATTATATTATGGAAATGAATGTGGATGAAGGTGAAATTCCTATTGAAATAACTGAAGCGGCTACTAGAGCTACTCACGATTTGTTGCCGCATAAGTCCAGGGACAAGTATGAAAAACGTTTGCCGTTTTCAAATGTTGGTGTAAAGAAAAAAATGCTGCGTCGATTTAAAAAAAAATATTGTACGTTACACAACCGGAAAGTACGTTTACAGGACTCGCAGGCTTCCAGGACTCGCCTGGCGGCTCGCCCTGGAAATTGCCTGCTTCGTCCTGTAAAATAGTACTTTCCGGTCTTGTAACGTAATATACTATTTTAGTGAAGTATTATTTTTTTTAGTATCTATTGATGCCAAAATTTCTCTAACTGAAAATCACTCGATCTTTTTTTTAAGATCGGATAAACTTTTATTTTTTAAACTGAAACTAGATCACTTTTTAGCAATTTGAACTCGAACAAACGGCAATAGATAAAAACGCTCCAGCTTCGCTGTCGCTTTCGTTTGTTCTCGTTAAATTTCTAAGCAATCTAGTTTTTGTAAAAAATAAAAGTTTTTCCGATAAAAAAAAAGCTCTTGTGGTTTTACGTATTATAAAAAAAAATCACTATGGTAAAAGTTATTAAACAAAAGTGCAAACAATATAATAATATGTTGTCGTTTTTTCTAGATTTTCTTGTTACGATTGTAATTTGTAAAAACTACAATTAAATATTTTAGTAAATATTTAAACTAAAAATATCAAGACACAAAAAAGTGGTATATTTAGCTGCTTAACCCGAGAACAATATATTTACAATTTAAACAAGTCAGTGGCGTACATTTTTTTTGTCAATATTATTCGTGAGACTGCCCCTGGGAGGCCACTGACTGGAACATAATAATTATCTAGTTAGTGCAAACTTAGTGTCTTATAACAACGAACAACACTGCCAAATTTTACCAAAATCGGCAAAATGATCTTTGAGATATTACTAACAATAATAAAAATAGTGATTCGCTCTAACCAAAGCGCCTTTGTAAATTCTAATTACAGAGTGTTATTTAATAAGTGTCCGATATTTTACAGGACGATTCCTCAGTTATTTATAAGGTGAAAAGTTCATATAAGCATGGGTCCGCAAGCCCTTTATTTTTGAGATGCAGGGTGTTACAATTTTTAACAGGAACATAAAATATGTACGCCACTGCCTTTTGATAACACTGTTATGTAGACACTTTATTGGCTAATGCAAAGTACATTTTCATAATTTTTTGATTTCCGCTTTGTTTAGGAGATAAATGCTATTTTATCAAACTCTGATATGGGCATAGCGATATGCAAATAAATGCCATTTATTTCTTCATAATTCATTTTCTCGAGAACGATTGCTCGTAGCGACTTCTTCCAAGTATGTCTTTTTCATGTAAAAATGATGAGAAAATCCATTTTTTTGCTTCAAGATGTAATACAAGTACGTATAAAAAAGTTATGACTCCTCAAATGAGTAAAATGACACGTAGGTGGCGCCCTGTACTAATATCAAATTCGAATTTCACATTTCAATAAACTCCTAGGTACCAATTTTCGTTCAAATTTAGACATTATTTCAAAAATTATTTACGAAAAACAAAAATAAAAATGCTTATATGAACTTTTCACCTTGTAATTAATTGAAGAATCGTCCTGTAAAATATCGGACACCTGTTTAATAACACCCTGTATACCTTAGTAGTGGCATAATAATACCATGTTGTATAAAAAGGCCAACCTCTTAGTTTATAAATTTATTTTGGTAAAACCTGATGAACAGATTTTTACTTATTAAGAGGTTTTATAGAGAAAGATCCTATAAAATTCTTACTAAACTAAATTTACAATACTATTTTTTCCGTGTAATATTGTTTAAATTGAAGACAATAGATATAACTGTTTTATAATAAAAGTCAACTACTAATAATAATAATAATTGAACATTTATTTAATTATATTATAGCCTTGAGAAAACTTACATTACTAAAAAACTAGGTAAATAAATATCTAAAAGTATTACCTACATACAACCAGATTTCTGATAAGCAATAATTCAAAGCCATCAAGCAAAAATCTACACGACTCAGAAGCTTTTAGTTAAAATAACCGAGTAATTTTCAAATAGTTTCAAATGAATCCCGGTTTAAATGTTCGATTTTATCTTTGAAGTATGAATTGTTTTGACATATAACGTAGAAGATAAAATATCCCGTGGAATAACTCGATGATTATTTGACAATGCTTAGCTCATTTGTTTACTTAGTGTAAAGTGCAGCAATTTGCGAAGAAATCTTCGTAAATTAAGATAAATCTTGTTTTAACCCAAATTATATATATTATAAATAAAGTGTTTTTCTTCTGGCAAGGTTTGGTTAATAGAGGCGTTGTATACCAAAAGAAAATGTTATCAAATTTACCACAACAAATACTATATTGAAATGTATCCACAACGTAGGTATGTATATGTGTATCTATAATATACAAAAAGGTCTATAGAAAAATAGCCAAACATTTCTTTTCCTAAGTGGTCTGTAGAGGTTGTCGGACACAGTAATCAGTCACAATGATAGAAGATATAGTTATCGGGAGATTTATCGAAGGCTGTTTAGAAAATAGGAAAAAAAACAATAAACTCTGAGATAAGGAGTTATTTTTGTCAGAGCAGGCCTAATATATTTCGCTGAAAACATAAAATTAGAAAAATATAATGTGTAATTGGATATCTGTAAATTTTATGTAACATAACTACAATTTGAATCAAACATTTTCTAAGCAGTACCCATGTAGAGAATTATTTTCCTATTATAGTGACTTACCAGTATGTGGAGAAGTTACAATAGCCACATTCGCTCATGGTACTGCTCTTCTCGCAATTGATATGAAAACTAACCAGAACCCAAAATACCTTCAATGCGAAGCTTCAGTGGCAAGCGCAAAGAGCACGCAAAGAAGAAAAGAACATAACTTAATTTAAAATGTAAACGACGTTATTATACAGGGTGGCATACCGAAAACCTTCCACCCAGGTTTATTTTCTTGTTAAACAAATCAAAATTCGCTCGAACACGGGAACTTAGTTTAGTTAGTTCTCAGGGGGACATTTTTTTTTGCTATTTTCACCCCCCCCCCCCTGCTTGAACCCCTACGACGGGGTGTGTTTCACCCTTAAAATCTTAAATGGAAAGGGGGATCGAGTGATACCTTTTTAAAGGGAATTCAATTGCCTTCCCAACGAGACCTCGCTCGTTTAAATGGAGTGAATAGTTCCTGAGAAATAGGGCTAAAAAAAAAGAAAATCTAAAAGTAATAAAATTTATTACCGCTTGTATTAATCAAGTAAATGTTGAAAATGTCCACCTCCAACCTCCATGCAATTGTAAAGGCACTGTTCAAAATGTTCGCGAACATTATGGAGCATTGCGGGAGTTATTTGTCGGCACTCGTACACTATTCGTTGTCGCAAGTCTTCCAAAGAATTGGGTTGGGTTGCATACATTTTAGACTTTAAATGTCCCCACAAAAAAAGTCCTGTGGCGTCAAATTAGGAGATTTTGCAGGTCATTCAATAGGACCTCTTCTTCCAATCCATTTTCCTGGAACATTTTTATCCAGAAACTGTCTAACAGGGAACGCATAATGCGGTGATGCTCCGTCTTGCTGAAAGTAAATATTTTCTGGCCGATAACGGTCATTTTCTTCTATGGCATTCGTTAAAGCAAGGTTAATAGTGGTTTCAAACAGGTTCAGGTACATTTCACCTGTTAAATTTCCAGGTATAAAATACGGCCCAATAATACGTTCCTAAAAAATTCCAGCCCACACATTTAGTTTTTCGGGATGTTGAGTATGCACTTCTCTAAAAATTCTAGGGTTAGAATCCGACCAATACCTGCAATTCTGTCGATTGACAGTACCGTGAAGAAAAAAAGTGCATTCATCGGAGAAACAAATGTTAAAAATAAATTGTGGATTGCGAATGATCATTTCACTAATTAACTCGCAAAATTGCAAACGGCGATCGTCATCGTCTTCATTAAGTTCATGAACCAGTTTTATTTTATAGGGATGGAACTTATGCGTTTTTAAAGTACGCTGAATCGTTCTACGCGAAACACCCGATACATCTGACACTTTCCTTATGCTAACTGTAGGATCGATGGCAATATGACCCAAAACTGCATTTTCTACAGCTTCATTTCTTACAGGATTTTCAACAATCCTTTTTTTGTTTAGCACTAATCCTGTTTTACGAAATTTTGCCACTAATAATAATTGTAGCACGTAAGTATGAGACAAGTGTGCATTTAGATGGAATTCATTATAAGCCAGGGCTGCAGCTCGAGCACAATCGTTACTTCTAAAGAAAAGTGAAATAATTTCAACCCTTCCTTGAAGAGTATACGTCATTTTAATCCGTTATTGAACACACTGAAATGTAAAGCAAAATGAAATTTTATTCTTACTATGAATTTGAGCGGTGCCAAAAACAAACTGAGTTTTTTCGACTGAACAAGTGAAATTCCAAATCCCTTTTGTTAAGATAGTATCCTTTTTTTGCGTATTTGTTACCATTTATTTGTTTACATTTAAGCACAAATTTGTTTACCATTTAATTTCTCGAAAGGTACTCAGCCAAACTGAACGAGCAAGGTTCGGTTGGAAAGACAATTTAATTCCTTTTAAAATAAGCTGTCGCTAGACCTTTCTATTCATTTCAGATTTTAAGGGTGAAAGCCACCCCGTCGTAGGGGTTCAAGCAGGAGGGGTGAAAGTAACAAAAAATATGTTCCCCTGAGAACTAAGGTTCCCGTGTTCGAGCGAATTTTGATTTATTTATTAACAAGAAAATAAACCTGAGTGGAAAGTTTTCGGTGCGCCACCCTGTATATGGTCAATCGAAAATCCCTACGCAATAGTCGAAAGTAATTTTCAACATAAGTTTTCGGTAAACGTGTAGTGTGATATGCTCGATAGTTATTTAATTGGTCCTTTCATTTTAGAGAATCCCCTCACAGAAGACCACAACTTCAATTTTTTACAAAATGAATTGCAAGGACTACTAGAGGATGTTCCTGTAAACATCAGAATGCAAATCTACTCCTGCACATTTCGCTCGTCAGGTCAAGCAACATTTGGACGAAAGATTTCCAGGGCGTTGAATTGGTCACAGTAGTCCTGTTAATTTGCCTCCAATATATCCCTGGTTTAAAAATAAAGATGAGACCTTTTTAAACGTTTCTCTGCATTGATATTCCAAAGTATCCTCTTTGTCTACATCCAGGTATTTTACGTCATTTACCCGGATGACTTCGAGAAGAAAATTGCTTGGGTTTTTGTACTATTCAAACGAATAATGCATTATCTAACCAAATCTGAAGAAGGTTTGCATGTCTCTGGAGTCTAGAAATCACTAACCGTGATGATCTGGAGGTGATAATCGCCGTATCGTCAGCAAAAATATATAATTGAGATTTCCTATACCTGGGTATGTCGGCAATGTAGATGTTATATAGGACTGGTGCAAGGGGAGAACCCTGCGGAACTACGGCTGTGATACGTATCACTGTTGATGTGTATGGCATTTTCTGTTAATACAGCGAACGTCCTGTTCTCTAGAAAATAAATTACCTTAAAATCTTTGTGGGGGAAACGATTGTTCAAATGCAATAAAAATAATGAAATTAAATGCAACCAATGTTTTCAGAATCAATACTACTTTTTGTCTAGATAAAATAGCTGCTTTTCAAATGTTATAACTTGCTACAGCTATTATTTTATTAGCAACACAATCCCTCAACGGTCAGAGAAACAGAGAAACAAAATGCATCTAATGTTTTCAGAACGAATAATACTGTCGTCTAGACAAATAACAAAACTTGCAAATATTATCATTTAATATAACTACTATTTCCTAAATAAGCGGCCTGTCACTACGGTTAATTAAGCAAAAAAGTGTTCTCAATACAATTCAATGTTAAAACGTCTATTTTTAGAGCTTGTAAAAACGCATATCCTTTGACACGTTGTGCCGCGAGGTAAGTAACTCATCGCGGTAAAGAAAGCGGAAAAAATAACAATTGGTCCAAAGAAAACATGGCGGAACCATAAATAGCCTATTAGAGACAAGGCGGGAAATATGTTACCTTGTGATTGATCCGTATGACAACGGGGCGTGATTTTCTGGCGACAAAGCAAACTTTTGGTTCCTCGGGACCGGCTGCGAGTTAAACCATTAGAAGGTAAACACTTACGTCAAAACTAACGTGTGTCATCGTCCGTCGGACATGACAATTGCATTCGCCTAACAAAAAGCACCAAGTAATAAATATAGTAATGTTATAAAAGTTGTCCTGTACTAAAGGTAGTAATTATTCATGTATTAAATAGTTATCTTGTAAACAAGTGCCGAATTGGATGAATAAACGCCAAATTAACTTTACTTAGCCAAATATAGAAAGCCAACCAGTGAAATAACCTAAACCCGAGGAAAATTCAAAGCCTCACTTATAATGTTGGGAGTTAAAAATACAACTTGATTCCCATAATCTTTATTAGAAGCATAAGATACAATTTTTTAATTCTGATAATTTTTTTCAGTTCCTGCAATAATTTTAAGGCAGAAAGCCAGCAGGAACTTTCTTCTTTACTTTCTCTTAAACGTTTCCTTATAATCAAATATGTATTATCTATCTGTGGACAACTCCACAGGTAGAATCAAGTTACATCTTTACAAAGACCCGGAAGAAATTTCGTCTTAGGATGGCAATAACCAATTAGAACTTAATGATAAACCAGACACGGTTTGATTTCCTAACTGACCTAAACTAACTTGTACAGCTTTTACGCTCTATAAACTCAAATTTGACATAGCTCGATCTCACATACTTGGGACTTTGCTTCCAAGCATACACGTTCTTTGGACTGCTGCAGTTAAAATATATCATTTTCAGTTGTTCTTCAAGTTCAGTTTAATTATATTCGCCACCCTATTCAATTATTAAGGAAAAAATACACAAGTCATTGTATGATTTATCATAAAAACATCTACCAGAATGGCGACCAATTTCGAAGCGCGACGTTTTTAATTTCAGGGTCTTTTCATAGCGGGACGTAACGAAAAAACACATTTTCTATATATATCGTTTTTCGTTGCGGCATGTTTGTCCTGGGGCGATTTTCGCTGTATTTATTTAGTCCGGGCAAATTGTAATTCACAAGTCATATACTAGGTCCCTTAATTTTGAACTGCTATAAGTGAAATAAGGTTAATTTGGAAGTATTTTTTATGCCGCAGTAGATTACATTGGTGAATACCGATCCTGACTTATGGTGTACCAACATGGTACACAATAAGCAGGACAGAGCACAATAAGTTCCAGGTACTGCAGAATAGGGCCTTAAAAATCATTGCGGATGCCTCAAGGTATGCTGTAACTAGGGTACTTCACAGGGACTTTTATATACCAACATTAACTTAATTTTTTGACAAAATTATAACGGATTACTACAGACGGACGGACGTCGCTACAAATCCACTAATTCAACAAACTCACGTACAATCCCCGCCAGGCTCAACTTACAAGTTGAAAGAATTGGCTGCCTCAGCTATTGTAGAGAGGCACTAATGCTGGTGGCCTCGACCAGCCCAGCTTAAACAGCTTAGGGCTCAGCCCAAATCAAATAATGATAAGAAGATTGGCCGACACAAACATCAAAGAATAAAAGAAATTAAAGGCACTACCTGACTTAGAAGCCAAAGAAGATCCCGAAGACATTGGTGAATTGTTTTCTGGCTAAAAGTATCAATGATTAATTTTGTTGTTTTAAAGCTTATCTCTCAAAGATGCAGGTCATCATTTCGTTATAACTCTGTTTTTTAAATGACATTTTAATGATTTAATTTAAAATCACACACCATTTTTGAGGTGTAAATGTTAATCAAAAAATATCGAGAATTACCTGCAACCATATTGTGAAAGAGTCGTATACTTACACAAATAGCCTCTAATTTATAATAGATATGTTAAACTTTAGATAGGTACCAAAAGAAATTTCTCACTTCATCTCAAGCTCTGATGTTGTCATGTAATATTATTTATCGAAGTCGAATTTTTGTAGTATAATCTTATTACAATAAAAAATAAATAAAATAACCCTCCCAAATTGGACGCAAATGGTTTGGCTCCCTCTGTCATGAACAGGCTTACAAAGTACATAAATCATTGCAATGTGATAATACACGAAATATTGCGAATGCGTAGAAGCGTTTTTATTCACCACTGGCATGTTTGGTCACTAAGGGCTCTGTTTCATATAAGGAAAAAGTCTTAGCTTTACGAAATCTAAAGCGTTACAACACAAACATCTTGCTCTTAAGTTACAAACATGTCTGGTGTTATACGCCCCTTTTTAAATAATTTGGTTCCAAAATTCTGCACTAAAAATTAAATATCTCTTTAAATTGCTCAATTATTAGACTACATTATACAATCACTATACAGGGCTGCCCAGAAGTCCGGAATAAAATTAATATAGCCTTAACCTGTAACTTTTGGGAAAAATGCTAGGCCACGTCAATTTAGCTTTATATATGCTCACATTTTGACGTTATCCGTTTGTTTCTTTATAGACATTTGTCAAAGATATGACGACATCGATCTTTTTTTTTAAATGGAAACATACAGCTTGTGATACATCATTTGAAAGCTAGTATCTCGTACAGTATGCTCATAAATTTTGACGCGATTCTGTCAGGCTATTTCAAAATGGCGACTGTTAAAAGTTTTAAAAAAATCCCCTATTTAAATAAGTGGAAATGATAAATCATTGATGTTTTATTACCTTTCAAGGTAAGAAACCTTCATTGTTTCACGTTCTGACATTTTGTGACATTGTGAACTTGTAAAATTAATTTAGGTATTTCCGAAGTATTATTTTACAATTTTCTAAACAAAAATGGTTTTGTCGGAAAGGCAGCGTATCGACGTCTTGATATTGTTAGGATGTGGAGATAAAATAAGAAGTGCAAGTGAAATGTGCACTTTATTTATCCGGAAAATCAAATTTCACAGGGCACTGTTAGTAAAATATTCCACAAATTTGATGAACATGGCACAGTAAAGGACTTGCCTAGGAATGGACGGCCACGTGTTTTAGGCGACGATGAAAAATTGGATATTGCATTATCTCTGCAGGATAATCCGCATGTTTTAACAGTTTCATTGGCTCAAAATCATGATACATCTAGAGGTACTATTGGAAGATTTTTGAAAGCAGAAAAATACCACCCTCAAAGTAGGTCTTGTCCAAGAGCTTTTAGAAGATGACTATGATAGGCGTTTGCAATTTTGCGAAGAAATGATGAGACGGTGTGACGAGAATAATAGGTTTCCACAAAACATATTATTTTCGGATGAAGCTACTTTCTATTTAAACGGGGTGGTTAACAGACATAATTATATAATTATTTAAAGCGCATACTCAGCGGCCCCAGAAAATAAATATATGGGCAGGGATCATTAATAACCGAATTTTAGGGCCATTCTTTTTGGAAGGAAACCTCACAGCTGGACGGTACCTGGATTTCTTAACCTTCGAGTTGAGGCCTGCTCTAGCTGTAATTTTTCCCAACGAAGTAGATCCAGATATACCTAATGAAACAATTTGGTTTCAGCAAGATGGTGCTCCCTCGCATTTTGGTGTCAATGTGAGAAGATATTTAAATCAGATATTTCCAGGACGCTGGATTGGACGACGTGGTACAATTGAATGGCCACCAAGGTCCCCAGACTTAACGCCTCTAGACTATTTTCTTTGAGGATATTTAAAGAAAAAGTTTACCAAAATAGGCCGAATAATATTGAAGATTTGAAAAACAAAATTAGATTGGAGACACATAACATACCGGCTGAAGCCATTCGAAATTCCGTCGACGGATTTTACCATCGTCTGGGAGCATGCCAAGTAGAGGGTGGAGGACATTTCCAGCATTTGCCACGTTAAACCACCTTTTTGTTGTATTTTGTTTTGGTTCGTTACATTTTTATTTTTTTTTGAAAAAATAAATAACAAATAAACCATAACTATTGTTAAGTCACAATGTCACAAAATGTCAGAACGTGAAACAATGAAGGGGGATTTTTAACTTTTAACAGTCGCCATTTTGAAATAGCTTGACAGAATCGCGCCAAAATTTATGAGCATACTGTACGAGATATTAGCTTTCAAATGATGTATCACAGGCTGTATGTTTACATTAAAAAAAAGACCGATGTCATATCTTTGACAAATAGTCTATAAAAAAACAAACGAATAACGTCAAAATGTGAGCATATATAAAACTAAATTGACGTGTCCAAGCATTTTCCCCAAAAGTTACAGGTTAAGGCTATATTAATTTAATTCCGGACTTATGGGCAGCCCTGTATAATATTTGTGTAAGACTTTTAAAGTGTCGATGAAATATTGTTGTATAAATATCACAAAGTAAACACTATAAAACAATTTTATAGTTGTTGCATTAAATTGCTTTAAAAGTGTGGTACACTGGTACACAACTTCTATAGAACTCTTATAGTATTAAAATGTTTTATAAAAGTGTGCCCTTTTTGATCCTATAAATTTCGTATAGGGATATGTAATCACGTTATTGTAATTTCAGTAATTTTAAGTTTCTATAAGATCTATTGTATAGCTGTTTATACTACCTTTATAAAATTTATTTTGCTTCTTGGGCGCTGTCGCGCACAAATATTGATCGGTTATGGCACGCGGCGCTAGTCAACCAATCAAAATTAACAATAACCTTTTATTGTACACTATGTTGCCATATTTCCATGCCATTTCAATATCAACAATAATAAAATAAGAATAAATTTTGAATAATGTTGAAATTATAATAAAGTCCTCTTAGTTTCTTAAATATATTTTATGTATTTTCAATGAATACATTTAAATCCACGGATTTCTTGCCAACTAATGTTAAATTACAATTCAGTAACTATTATGGCAACATCGTAAACTTATGATGGATTCTTGCTCACATTCTTTTGGTAGCTACAGTTAAGTGTGTCGAGCTATACACAATGCTTATTTATTTGGTTCATTATAATTTGAAACGATTGAAATTGCTAATATTTGTCTAATTCAAGACTTTAAGGACCTTTTTCTTTTTATCAAAACAGGTAAAGGATTTATCCAATAATTCCTATTTAACCCTTGTTGTATCGAAATTTTTTGTACACAGTGGTCCATATGTTTACGTGTTACTTACGTTATACTCTCAAATAGTAGACATAGGATTTTTGAAAATTTATTTTTTTGGTTTTCCCGAACTAAGTATATCCCCTTCAGCGACCTTCGATGAATGATTTCTCCCCTTTGCCTCGATTAACACTCTTGTAACGCGACCGTGGTAAGGTTACAAGATAATGGCTCCACATGACCTTGGGTTAATGTAACTTTCCGACACCCACGTGCTGTTACGGAGAGAGAGAGACACTTTTATCGGCGATTGATGATTTTAAGACGCCATTTTGATTGGCTTATTGCGTGAAGGGGAACGATGTGAAAAGACATGTGTAAATTGTTTTAGTGGCATATTATTGTATTTTCGTATAAAAACACGCCGGGCAATGCTTGTTTCTTATACGAGTTCGTCCTGAAGAGTCTATAAAATTCATTTATGAAATTTAGTTTACCCATGGTTTTCTGATGAGTTGTATGATCAGGTAATAGTATATTAAAGATTGTATCTCCTATTATAATAATTTTATAAAATTCTTAAACAAACAAAAATCATTTGTTCTATAGGAAAAGTTGTATAAGTCGTTATAAGACAATTTGATGCAAGTATTTTTCTTAAAGAACAAAATGATCGCAACGATATGCGCTACACAACAATTCCCAAGGTAATGCGATTTGATAACTATAAAATAACTTGCTGCTTTTAAAGTTCTACTTTGCTATAGTCTATTTCAGAAAGGTGTAGAGTAATAAAATCTCAACCAGTCGATAATTTCTTGTTTTCTTCTCTCTGTGCGTCATGAATGATAGCTTGCGTTATCCATAACTACTACTGAATCAGCTGGAAGATATTTTATCATTTCACCAAAATAGTCCTCAAGAACATTCGAATTCATGTCCTCGTGGTAATCTCCCGTATTGAACGACTGAAAGGTAGCAAACCTTCTTTTAAAAATCCCTTTTCGCTTCCAATATGGACGATTATTAGTCTCTTCCCTTTACCTGAAGGCACCTTAATACCCGTTGACAGGCCTTCCATGAAAGCTTGGCGAGCACTGGTTATATTTTTGTCTTGTCACAATGTTGGTACTATATAACCTTCAGTAATCCACGTCTCATCAAGATAAAAGATTTTCTTCTGCTCTCTTCTGTGCTGCTTTATACTTCTCAAGTATTTTCGTCGCCAGCAAACAATTTCATCGCTTTCCAGTAAAAGTGATTTACGGTTATGCTTTCCCAGACAAAATCCATATTTTTTAAAGTGGTCCATAAAAGTTTTCTAGTTATAAACGGAATACTGTCATCCTGGCCAAGCTCCATTAGAATTTTATCTAGGGTGGGTATTTCTTTTTTAAAATAAAAAGAGTGAACCTTTGTTCAAACTACACTTTTGGTGTCTTCATCAAGGACTTTTACTGGTCTGTCTGGACTTTTCTTGGGAGGTTCCACTTGACCTGCTGTCTTTCTCTCCCGCAATAATTTAAAAAGGTGGACTTTCCAACTCCAGTCATTCGAAAACATAGGTCGACAGTTTCTTGTACAGTAAAATTAGGATAATCGTATTTAATCATGTACATTTAAAATAATAACTTTTTCACTCACTAATAGTGGAGAATTATTGGAACATCTTTTTATTGGTGTGAATGTCGCCATTTTATTACCAATCTTATAATAATGTGAACACTATATACGGCTTAACAGCAAATACTGATGCTTTAAACTAAACAAATATACTTATTAAGGTCATACACACACACAATATATGAAGTTTATTTCGAATTACCACCTATTTATATGATCCAACCAAAGAGGCCAGAGCCAAGCTCAATACCTGTTAAATGGTACCTGTTAAACGTAAAACGTAACTTTATAATCTACTACCTAACTAATCCCTACACGTATATTTCGATTTTGATACTTCAGGCCAGAAAACATACCTTTCCTAATCCTCTTACGCAATTACTTAAAATTTTATTATTACAAGCAATACTATTTTATCTTAATACCCGTTAACCTAATTCTCTAAAATATTTGGTTAGTTACCATAAATAATTTAATGCACAAAGTTTACCTGCGCCTATGGCCGACACCAAAATTGAGCCGAACTGGACAGAATTTCCCATTTTATTACTCTACACCTTTCTGAAATAGACTATAGTTGGGAGGTTTGTATACTATTTTATTTACAACCATTTCTTATAAATTTGAATAAAAATTATTATTAAAAGCGAAATATCATTTTTACTTTTTCATTTAAAAATTAGACAGACATTAGAATTTCAAATATTCGCAGGTGGTAAATAATACACATTAAGTTCAAAATTTACTAACACTACTTCAACTTCAAATAATCATGAATTAAACCTTTTAGAAAAAGAAATTCAGCAAGGTTTGAAAATATCAGTGGCTGCCTACAATTATGCCAATATAATAATTAATTTAAATAAGTAAAACATAAACCATGTTAATTTTTGTTTTTTTATAAATGTCATTATAGTTCATTTATAGTTATTTATGTACTAAGGGCATTATGAAGATGTTTATGCCTCCGAGGGCAATAATCTTACAAAGCCGAGGGCCTTTGGCCCGAGGGTTTGTAAGTTGCCCGAGGGTATAGACATCAAGTAATGCCCGAGGTACATACAATATTTTATGTCCTACTTCAGATAATTCGAAGTTAAATTAAAAGAAAATTCAAAATCACGAAAGGTTTTTTACCTATATAGTTGCTAAATAAACAAAGGTAATAAGTGTTCATTGTTGTGCAGTGTCAAAGTCAAAACTGAAATTCATAAAAAATAATAATATCGATTATAGTCTGAAACATTCACTCCTAATTCCCTATGGACGAAATTTTCAATGTTAGAGAAGACATTAATAGTTAATAACAATATAGACATTGCAAAAGATTGCAAGTTAGGCCAGTATCTTAAGCAAGCATCCAAAGGGCATGAGGCAAAGAAATCGAAAATTTTGACTCGAGAAGATGTGCTGAAATTCATTCGTGAAGCTCCCAATGAAACTTTTTTGATGTACGAAGTGGCTCTGTTATTTGGTGTATTTGGTGGATGCCGCCGCCAAGAGCTAGTTAACATGTTGGTTGAAGATATAGAGGAGAGGATAGAGGATCCGTAGTAATAGTTAATATTCCCGATACAAAGACCGATAAAAAGCGTGTCTTCACAATTATTGATGAGAAGGAGATGGGTTGTTTAAAGCTACTGAGAACTTATTGGTCTTTACGCCCGACGAACTGCAACATCAATATATTATTTTTGTGTTACTGTAACGGTCGTTGTTTTTCACAGCCAGTTAGGGAGAACACCATAGGCAAGATTCCTTTAATTATTGCAAAATACCTGGGTCTAAGCGATGCGGACAAATATACTGGTCATTGTTTGCGCAGAACCTCTGCATCTTTGTTGGCGGACGCAGGCAAACATGGCTACATTGAAAAGACATAGCTGTTGGAAAAGTTCAGCTGTGGTTGAGGGATATTTGGAAGACAGTATGTCTTCTAAAAACAAAATTTCGAAATTGATAGCTGGAGTACCATCAACGAGACCATCAACATCAAAAAACGTTCAATCATCGTCAATTTCTGTTAGTGAAAATCACGAAATAATAGAAAACATTGACTTATCAAAAGCCGGTAAATTCGTTTTTACTGGGTCTTTTCATAACTGTTCATTTAAAATAAATGATAAATAAGCTTTTCGTTAATAAAAAGTTGTTAACTTGATTTTTCCCATTTATTTCTCTTAATGCCCTAGGGTATTATATACCATTTAAAGTGTCTGGTAACTATTGTATTATGAAACAATAATATTCGAGTAGGACATAAAAATATAAACATTTATTGTCGTTAAATTTGTGTAATGAGTGTGACCGTATTACAGTGTTCATGTTGGAGTGTTCGTATATTATTTCGAGATATCGATTTTTAATAAAATTACAAAAAGAAAATATTTTTACTTTCCACCCGGTCGGAAAGTGCTCACTTTCGATCCGGGTGGAAAATAAAAGTCACAAGACGTCAACTTTTCACCTTTCAAAGATAGGTGAAATGTCATTATTACATGCATGGTTGTTGGTTATGAAAATATTTCAAACCGCTTTCTGTCCGACACTGTTTCTATTTTACAATAAAATTTTGTATATATATTCTTGAGAGACTGTAGTTGTAAAGAGAAATGCAGACTGATTATTTTTGTCTGGCCCAAATGTACACCAAGACCTTAAAAATTAAACAATATAAATATAAAAGGCCATACATCAGACTAACAAAATACTCTTTTGATTTATTAAAGCCAAAACCAGGCCAAAAAACATTGAGAAGATGAATGCCTTTTTTCTTTTCATAACTTAAAGAAAAGTCGTAAATTGGCCGACCTGTTAAAATATAAAAATACCCGCTTCAATATACATAAATACTTCTCGGTATTTAAACAAGTTTAAATGGATTTCAATTGGCGATAATTTGTTATTTATTTATTAAGGATGAGATAATAAAGTGCAAAAATCTACTCTAAAACTTAATTCTACAAGTACGAAATACATTGGCTTCAATTTGTTTCAAATCCTGTTGACGAGAGAAGTGTCAGGTGAAAATATCACACTATAAAAAGAAGATATGTGTGGGCTGACTATATGTATATTAATATTCTTTTAAACGATTCTCAAAATACTTCTCTGTTCTGCGGAGGAAGTTAACATATCTTTCAACCTTCAATAGTAATATAAAAGCACGGCTTAGAAGCCATAAATAATGCACTAAGAACAAAATACATCTAATTATATAAAATAGTTAAGTATAACAACGAAGATAAATAATTTTCAAAGGAAAACTTTCTTTGACCAAGTCAGTCTGAAGAGCCGACTGCATAGTGGACGTATAAAGGCATCAAAGACATAAAAATTAATGGTTAAAAGTAAATGACATGAAAAATAAGAATTTAACTGTGAACGGTGGTATGTCCTTTATTATATTTTAAATGGCTCCGTTTAAGTTTTAAGGTTTGTTGTACTTTTCTCTTAAGGTTTTGGTGCAGAGTTTTTTAGGACGCGTTTAATAAATAAATGTGTTATAGCGATGAAATAGCTATTGTTGCGAAAACGTGTATTAACACGTTAAAGAGAATAGATTTGGTAAATGCTGTGTGCGTGCGATTTCAATCTCTGCTATTTTTGTTTGTAAATTACAAAAGGGTTGCAATTTGTTTACCCAGTTAGAACATCATTATTGGGACGCTAGCTTCGTATTGGGCGAAATATCTGGTCAGATCGTATTGCGCGGTGGTAAAGAGACGAGACGGCACGGCGCAACGGTCAAAATTTAAGAGGTCTTCCATGATGGCTCCATGAAGCAGGTGCTCTCATGCACGTTGCAAGAGTTTAAGGCCTTTTTGGGCTAATAAGTAGTTCATTCGAAGATGGCTCCGTGAAGCAAGTTCTCTTACGGACGCTCCACGATTTTAAGGCCTTCTCGGAAAATTAATAATTTCTTTTTAAGTAGAGCTAAGCAGCTAGTGATTCCGCGTTATCTGACGTTCGAAATTGAACTTCCTACGATACCGGGGCGTTTTTGTGATGTACTTTCAAGTAATAGTTAAGGAAAACATGTAAAAAAGCAGTTTGTAATTTGAATGGTAAGTATAACAATAAGCGAGGTATATAACAGCCAGTGGCGGCCTGTGGCCAACTCTACATCCAATATTCCAATCATTTTTGTGAGGCATTAACAAAATATATATGATAATAAAAAATGTCATACTTGCGCATTGTATTAATTTCGGTTGTTTCGTTTTATAATTAATGTATCTAAGGTATTGCGTAAAGACCTTCTTAATTATTAGCCTATACTACCATTATTATACGTAAATAGCGCGGAACAAACGACCGACATACACAGCCCTTATTTTCTCAAGCGTGTCAGCCGACTGCCGGCTGTAATTTCCGCAGCCCTCAGTAGCATTAAAAGTGCATATAGCGAACCGCGGCGAGCGTGATCGACGCCACACGATCTGGCGCTTGTTACGTGTATGGCTGAAATAAGTTGAGCCCTCATAAGGCTTCATTCGCCGACGTGGAGTGGTCGCCGCCAGGGACGGACTGACGAACAAATTATGATTGTTACAAATATGAAACAACCGAGTTAAAGCAAAATATGGACAATAACTAATGTATTTATAAATAGGTATGTACATTTTATTTTTCCGTTGTTTGTTCGTTGTGCTGGGGGGCTGCAGCTCTGCAGCCCTTACGGAAGACCCACCACTGATAACAGCGTTCTCAACTAATTTATATATACATTTTTTTCTACTACTAACACTAAAATATTAAATATTAAATTCGCTTAGATCTTTATATTAGCCATTCCTGGCTATAATTATTTAAATATTTTCAACGTGGGAAAAATAAAACTATAGAAATGTGATTTTAAATTGCATTTTGTAGAAAATTTGTGGTCTGATTTGTTTGTGTCCACAAAATCATAAATCCGAGATTTCGATTCCGCGTGACGATGAAAGTAACATTTTAGTGTGAACAGTGTATAAGCCACTTAGATCTGCTGACTAGTAAGAAAAATGAAGACACTGTTTGAATGCCAAAAGACTCTTGCGGCTTGTTGTTATTGACTGCTTTAATGTACGGTTGCTAGATCGTTGGCAAAATATAAAATTAGAGCATTTTTGGCCCAAATTTATTGACCACGGCATTTTTGATGTCTTAAAAATGCTTTTGTATACTTAACTCTATTTGGCCATATTTGTGGCTTAAGTCCCTTGAGTTCCACGGCGACGATATGACAAGTTTCCTTTTGAAATATCTTTCAATTTATGACGAAAATTCCTGTTTTATTAAAAATAAGATATTATTTACCGGAATTTCTGCATTTAAAATGGTTAGGCACGGCTTAAAACTAATAACATGTTAAAGAAACGATGAGTAAGAATGCTAAAAACGTGTGTAATTGAACTTCATTACACGGAAAGCTTTTCATTATTTACCTAGGTGAACCTGAATTTGTATAAAAGGCATTTATTACTAAAGATTTTTCAAAATCTTTAACTAAAAAGGATTATCTTCTATCAATAAAAATATGTTAATACAAAGAGAAGCTTGTTTCAATATCTACTATATATAGATACGAGTATATACTTGCTACATATCGAGGGTCCTACTGCGCCAAAAACGGGTAATCAAAACAATATTTCGACTTCCATATAGAAAGTCCTGTCGTCCAATCTTTAGATCAGAGGGCATTCTAACTATCATTAACATGTATATCTTTCAGTGTTCTGGCTATATTCACAAACACCTGCACACCCTACCAAGATTCGGCGACATTAATAATTATACCACCCGGAACTCAGAGAGAGTTTATGTCCCTGATGGGCGCTTGACTCAAGTGCATGATGGGCCACAGATTACATCAATTAGGGTTTTCAACCACTTGCCAGTTTCCTTAACAAATATTCCTAATTTTAAACAATTTAGAAAACTACTTAAGACCATACATGGCTGATAATCCGTTTGATTCCCTGGAAGAATTCTTCTCATCTGTATTGTAATTTATTTTTATTTTTTTTTTTATTTTGTGTAATTATATTGTAATTTTATTAAATTTATGATCGCTAGCGGGTGAGATTAATTGTGACGTATTGACTCTTGCTATAGTGTGTTTGCTTTTAATTCGTCATATTTTGTTGTATTTACACTGCTGATTAATTTTTAGTATTTAGTGTTAAGTTGACAATTCTTATACATTTAAACAAGTCAAAAGAAGTATTATTATAAAGAAATAAATAAATAAATAAATAAATACTGATGTAATCGGACAATACTGCAACTTAGGTAGTAAAGTATAAGGCCAAGATACAACTTCGTTGGATGGTTAACCTTCATAAATTCCTTTTACTGCAGTTAAGTATTCAAATCCTTTTATTTCATCAACTTCATTTTCTCAAATGAAAACATCTATTTTTTATTTCATTTTTGAATTTTGCATCGAATTCTAAGTATGGTTCATGTACAATATCCTATACCTAAACTCAACAGTTATCGAAAAGATTACGATTGAACATATCAATAAGTAAGACCTGTTTATTTAAAAAGAACAGAACAACAAATCAAATTCACTGTTGAAAATGTGCGCCATTTACGGTTTAACAATATCCAAGACGATAAATAAACTCTCTTTGCACGTTTTCAACTATTTCCGGAGTTATGACAAGCACTTCTCTTCGGCTCCTCTCTTTCGACTCCTGCAGATTGTTTGGCCTGCCAACAAATACTTTCGATTTGAGGCAACCCCGCAAAAAAAGT
Source organism: Polydrusus tereticollis (assembly GCA_963920685.1). Classification (NCBI taxonomy): domain Eukaryota; kingdom Metazoa; phylum Arthropoda; class Insecta; order Coleoptera; family Curculionidae; genus Polydrusus; species Polydrusus tereticollis. The sequence goes on from OY987328.1 coordinate 145,945,770, forward strand.
CTAGCGGAGTTAGGTCTGGCGACCTAGCAGGCCATTCGCCATTCAATAGATCCGCCCCTTCCTATCCACCGATTGGGAAAGGCTTCATCCACGGGTATATCAAAGGTTACTAAGAGAGCTATCAACGAAAAATTATTAAAGTACCTGGAAGGCTTCAACATTATTAGTAGCCGCCGGTATGGATTCCGTAAGTCTAGATCAACACGAGACCTTCGCGCGTATGTTACTCACGTTTGGAATAACGCAATAGAACATCATGGGGAGTCCCGGGCGGTAGCACTGGACAATTCCAAGGCCTTTGACCGAGTATAGCATGAGGGGCTCCTAACTAAAGTGAGAGCGTGCGGAATGTCAATTCTGAGGAGTAATAACAGCTGCAGATGTCAACCGGATTTTGATGTTGTCCTATATTTCTTGGACTGCTGTTCTTGTAATGCGAAAGAAGACTTTTTATTATTAAATATTAAAGTCACAGGCATGAATACAAAGCTAAAAAATACTTTCTTTTTGTAAACACATTTTTTATTCCTGTATATGTCCGCAAAACAACTACATTTTAATGTCCCTTGTGTATATGCGTTGCGATACAGAGATACAAAGGCGTCATGTCCTAATCTATTAATTAGTAAATCCTTACACAAAACATCGAAAACGCCTTCCTAAATAACCCTTTTAAACCTATTCTTAGCATGGATGAATTCAAATTCAGGGACGTGCAGATCATTGGATTTTACTACAAATAAAATATGTTACTATTCGCCGCTTGACGTTTAATTTAAAAGAATAGCAAAACGTTCTCCAGATGAAAGAATTCTTGAACGGCATCGTTTAAAGGGTGCTAAGCTAAACCGCGTGTAAAAGTACGACAGTGGTGTGTCACGTATATCTACCATGTATACCATATAGGGCAGAATTCAGCTAAATATTTCCATGAAAACGTTGTAGACGGGATCATCGAATTTGAGCTTTATAGAGTTGATGAGGATGAGCTACCCTAAATTAATTGATAAAACCAAGGGAATCAAATGTCCTGCCATGGTCATATCTGGTTCTTTAACGTAAACTGTATCAAAATACTGTTGCCACCCCAAAACAAGACTCCTTCCTTTATTCCTTAACAGTAAATATGTTTCCCTCGTCGGCTCCGCCTATGTATCTTAAATATTTTGATCCATCCAGCATAATAAGCCGTAAATGGCCTGGAATATCTTTGTGCCTTCAGGCATTTAGCCAACAGATCCCGAACATTCTTTAACTGCAAACGAACGACCACTTAGCACGTAAGATTTCTGGTAGAGGGAGAGAAGCGTATTTGTGTTAAAAGGTTTTCGGAATTTTGTTAAAGGGTTACTATCAATTGAATAAATTTGGGAAAGGATTGTGATACGGAGTTTTATAGACCAGGATAAGGATCCAGATATTTGTTTTTCCGGTGTCTTTAGGGTTTGGGATTAACATTTTTTCGTGAGTCTGTTCTGGCATTTGCCTCTTTATTCCACGCTTTTTACATGCCCAAAATAATAATCCCAGAATATACAGCGGATATTTAAGAAGTTCTTGCCTCTTGATAAAAAATTCGGCGTCTTGAGAAATTAGCTTTGCAATTTAAAAATTCGATTTTGCTTACAGAGTGTTAATGAATGTCACGTACATATTTAGGAAAGTGGCAATGATCCTTAAAATAATAATAATAATAATAATTTAGACGTTTATTTTAGCAAAAATCATGATACAAGTATAATATACAGAAAATATACCTAAACGTCCTTGACAGCTGCCGAAATATGCACAAAGTGTACCTATTTGTATGGCAGTTTGCGTTCACTAATATCTGCTTTGCTTTTGATTTACAAAATTGTCAATATCTTCACGAGAGATCACTTTTAAAAGCCATTATGATATTACTTTCTTAAATGTAACAAAACTGTCACAATATATTATGTCCAGTGGGGCAATGTTAAACAGTCTCAGGGTCAGGTATAAGAAGCTTCTCTGTCCATATGCCTTCTGACACTTTGGAGTTGCAGCTCTATTTACTGATCTTAAGGTATAATTTACTGCAATGGAGCTTAGACATTTATGTGGTTTTTTAAAAGATCTTAAAATCATTCTATAACAGAAAAGTTGTCTCATATACATCACACCACTTAAACGGTACAAGGAATCAATTGGAAAGAGCCTATTCTTGCCAAAGATTATCTTCAGAAACCACTTTTGCATAATCTCTAAACTTTTAATGTGTGCATTTAGCACACCGCCCCAACCTATAATACCATAGATAAAATGACTCTGAACCAACGCAAAGTACAAAATTTTCAACTGACCCACAGAAAAGAATTTCTTCAAATATCCAAACCTTGGCAAGATGCCCCTCGCCTTCTGAACAATATATTTAACATGTAAATTCCAACGAAGATTACTATCTATTACTACACCTAAATATTTAATGGACCTCGTAGCCTGTATTAAACAAGTGGTCACCACTATACCCTGGACACCTTTTGTGGCCTGTTCATGACAAGAGAAAAGCATGCATTTGGTCTTTTCAAAATTTACAGTTAGGAGATTATAATCAAACCACTTTTTAATATTACCAAACTCCCTCTCAGCCTGAGATATAACACCGTCCCAAGTTTTGTCTTTAAATATCACAACAGTATCATCCGCGAAGGATAGTATACGTCCAGTCATGTCCATCCTCAATAATCCGTTGATGTAGAGGATGAAGAGAACCGGACTCAACACCGTCCCCTGAGGGACGCCATGGCTAACACGACCAGCGTCGCTAAGTACACCATCGATCCTTGTACACTAAATTCTATCACTCAGATAGCTTTTTATGATTTCAAATATTTTTCCTCTCAGGCCGTATCTCTCTATTTTTTCCAGTAATAACTGATGTGAAACTGTATCAAATGCTTTGGCCAAGTCGACGAAGACAGAGTAGGACTACTTTCATCAATATTTTTATAGAGTTGTGATGTCAGCCCAGCAATTGCGTCCTCCGTCGACCTGCCCTCCATGAAACCAAATTGAGACTCGGAAATTAATTTATATTTTTTTAAACATTTTAATATTCTATGTTTTAAAACCTTTTCAAAGATTTTTCCTTCATACTATACTCGAAAATATGCGGTCAGAAAGGCTTCATTTAAGATATATAGGGTGTCAAAACTTAATTTTTTTTTAGTCTTTTTCATTTTTCTCCCATTTTTTTCGAGATACTCCTTTTAAAGTTGGTACCTTATTTGTTTCATTAGATACTACAAAGATTCTTGAAGTATTGTTTTTACTGTCAGGAATTTTCACGACTATCAAATTTCCTTTATCCTCTATGTGATCAACCATTATCTTGCAAAGCTCATTGCGCCTGCAAGCACCGGCCAACCCAAAAATGGTTGCGACTTTTATTAGAAGGTAAATTTGATCAGGTGCTTCTTCCATAAATCTGGAAACTTCAATTTTGTCAAAAATTTTTGCCTTTTTCGGACGATATCCCACATTTTGCTTTTTTAGAAACAATGTTAGCTTGAAATATTGACTTAAATCCAAGTTTATTTTGATTTTAAGGACACTTTTTAACATAGAGTACTTACTCCATAAAGTATTTGGCTGAACTGATTTTCGTAAATCTGCAAAATACGCTAAGAAGACCTCCTCCTTAAAACTATTTGTCCCTTTGTTGCGGCACCAGTATTCAAATTGTTTATATTGCTTCTCGTATTTTTCTTGGGATTTAGCGGGCAATAAATTTAAATTTGCAGAGTTTGCGGCCTCTAGAATGGAATCTGGTAGCTCCTCGTCAGAGCTGCTCATTTTAACAGCGTTTATACTTATTGAGGATTTGATGGAAAGAAAAGTGTCGGTGTTTGTAGATTCTTGTTGACATAGAAACGAAGGAAAACTCTGACATCATGTGCCAAAATCAACATGTACATTTATTGTTGCTTGGCAATATTATAATCATTTATCACTCTACGAGGTACTTAAAAAATATAATTTTTTTTCGTTTTAGGCTGAAATACGAATATTGTGAATTACGATTAAAAGGTAAAAGAGAATACACTTGCAACGGCTTCGCACATTGCATAAAATTGCCTACAGCTACTAAAATAAATATAAATATTCCCTGCCAAGGAGATTTTTGAATAGTGCTACTTTTCCGCACCCGGTGCGGATAAAAATCTTATCCGCCCTAGTGCGGAAAAGTGTAACTTTGCACACGGAAATGCTTGCGCAAAGTACTACAGCATTCAGGAATGCTTCCTCAATTTCGACAGTTCTTACAGTGCGATGTGCCCCTGCGTTTAGCTTCAAAGGAGTTACCATTGGCAAGACCACACATAAAATGCATATCGGCACTCTTGGTTTGTGAACTCAACCATCATTAAATAGCTGTAACTTTGGAAACATCAACTAGCAAAATTATTTGACACTAAGCGTCAACAAATTAACAGACGGAAAATAAAATATGAGTTGTTCCAGCCAACTACTTTTTTTTTTAATTTTGTTACTTTGGTAATACTTGGTTTGCATCGATGACTATTTACGCCAATAACTAGAAAATCCTTTTTGTGTTAATGTTGAAGCACATATTGAGGCACATGTGGATCTCTGATTTAAAGACATGTTTGACACCAAACCAGTTATCGGAGGTTGACTTGGGACTACTCCTTGGGAGGTCAGGCGGACTTTAGCACATGAATGCGGTTCGTACCGTTATTCTTACTTTTAGAGTCAAGTGGAGTCTTGAACCATAAATAAAAAAAAGTTGTTTCTCGCAACCATAACCCCAACGTGGTTCGGTACAGATTAGGTTACATGACCTAAACTTGTAGAAAACCAGTTAAAACGTTGCCAAAACTTGATAAACGTAAACATAAGCGTGGTAAAGCTTTGGCAACATAAGCTCCTAAAAATAATATAAAAAGAAAGGAGCTTACCTCTAAAAGGGAAGTGAAGACACCTTCCATATAGCATGGCCCCTTTCTTCTTTACCAAAACGACAGCTGTCCTGCCAATCAAAAGTTGTTGCCAACAAAATATCCCAAAAGAGAGAAACAATGATACCATACGACGGATTAAGACACTACTTGCTGTTGCGAGTTTGTTTTATAGGATATCAGAATATCTGTAGTCTGCTCAACAGATGGCAATCCCCTTGAACATCTCACTGTGTTTGATGGAGTCAAATGGTTTTCGTAATCCACAAAGACAATCGATAATCTGTAGATGGTCATTGGTTGTACAGCTGTGTAGGTTCGGCAATGTTTCTTTATTGTTCATAATAATTACGACGGCATTGTCTCAATTTATGGGTGGTGTTGCTTCGATAAAGCACTGACTACGCAAAACTGTTACAGCTTTAAGTAAAACATCTTCATCCTCTTTGACTGCCTCTGTATAATATATTCATTATAACTGTCAATATTCAATCATCTAAGTAAACCTTTTAACGTTGCCATCCAGCGGGTAAAGAATACAAACGAATGTACATGTTACGACGACAATGAAAATCTGAACAAATATTTATTTCGATTATATCTGAACTTTCTGGAGGGTTTAAGATAAATTCGAAACTATTTGATATTAAGAGGTTTTGGTCCTTATTTACTGAGCCCAGAAACAATCTAGATCCTTTGTTATAACTTTTGTCAAAGTCAAGGACTCTTCGTCAATCATTTCAGGAAAAATTCCTACTATGCCAAGGTTTACAGAAGTTTGAATTCTGGGAACTTTGGCCATACTATAGTGACTCAAAAATCAATAATACTTTTTTAAGACGATTTGTTTAAGTAATGATATTGGTGACTTTCTTCGTTTTGTATGCAAAAATGTGCTACATTATATCATTATAGCTTTTTAATTTGCTTTGTTCTAGTTCTCAGTTTTAGCATTTTAATATGTTTTATAAGTCATAAGTTACACAATAATGGGAGCAGTTAGGTTTATGAAGTGGAAACGCTACTCTGGGGATACGTAAGGATAATTTGACCGTTTTAAGGACGATCGCCCGGTAACCTGACGACATGGCGTCACCATTTTCTAGACCATATTACATTAACTTGACTTAATTCCGGAGAAGTCTGTTGTTTTACCGTCTTGTTTTCGGAATTTATTTAAATTTATATTTTATATGTAGGAAAATAAAGGGGGCGGATTAATAAATATGTCGTAGTCGTAATACTTTGTTCTTTAAAGATAATAAACAACAATTACAGGGTGCAGGGTCGTATGTGGGATATATTGGCGCCAGTTAGATAAAATTTTTACCCAGCTTGTGATAAAAAATTGTGCAATTTGATTTGGTTTTTAATTCTGGTATCACAATTTAGACAACGAATATTGCCCATTTAAATAGTATAGCAATCTTGATTAAAATAAAAATATTTAAAAATTAATAACTATTTGACAAGGGTTTGCTTTTTCCTTCTGTCAGAACCATCCCCAGACGTGTTTCGCTATATAAGCTCGTAAGTGAGGCTAAGAGGTTCTGACAAAACGAAAAATCATGCATAGGCGTCTGTTTTATATAGTGATGGTAGTTTCTTAAGTTGGAATCCTTTTCCTTTACTTCTTTTTAGTTCTAGGGATTTCTTTTCGATTACTTGGTTGGAAGTTTTTGTTTGAATTATTTTATTTGTTTGTGTTTATTTTATTGCTGTCTTCAAGATTTTCGGTGTTTGTAATTTTTATGAATTTGGAAAAGATCTTGTTTAAATAAATTCAGAAATTGAGTTGCGTTCAAATCTGTTAAGAAGGGAGCCAATGTCTTGGGTATTTGTGTTTTGAATTTCCGTGTAAGTGTATGTGAGATTCTGTAATTAGTCTATTTGGTAAATTGTCTGTTCTGCTATAGTATTTTGTTATTATCTTGTCTGTAAATTGTTTGAGTGTGTCAATTTTTAGGTCTAGATGCAATGCATTGTTCATCATGTACATTGGGGCCCCAACCATTACTTTTAGAATTTTATTTTGAACTCTTTGTACTCTGAACATTTTGGTCTTATTTACGGTACACCACGTAGGGATACAGTAAGTAAGTACCAGGCGTACTAGTGTCTTGTACAACGTTGTCTTTACTTTTAAGTTTAATTTACTATTTTTATTTACTGGGGGTTATATAGCGTAAAACTGTTTTTAGGGTTTCGTCACTCGCTCAACTGCATTGTCTTCCCATGCCATCTTTTTATCAAAAGTCAATCCAAGATATTTTATCTTATTTGACCATTCTATTAATTTATTGTTAATCATTACCCTAGTTTCAGGTAAATTGATTCTTGCTTTTGGAAAAAAGATGGCCTGGGTTTTGTCTGCGTTTAAACGAAGCTTCCAGCTGTCCAGTCAGCTCTGAAGGAGCATGATATGACGTTGCAACCATGAAACTATTAACCAGGGCGCCCTTGAGGTTGTAGTTATCGCAGTGTCATCAGCGAAGAGATAAAGTTGTGTGCGTGGGACTTTAGGGATGTCGCTTGTGTATATATTATACAAAATAGTAGCTAATAGTGAACCCTGTGGACACTAGCCCTGATTTGAGTTCTCTCAGATATTCTGTTCTCTGATGATACTATGCACGAATGTTCTATCTTCAAAGTAAGAGATAATTACATTGACTAAAACGTTTGGCATACCTAATGTTATTAATTTGAGTATCAAGCCATTGTGCCAGACCTTATCAAATGCTTTGAGACATCGAATAAGACTGCTCCCGTGGGCATGCGTCAATTAAAACCTCTCAGCACATTGCTTGCCAACCTTGTTGTTTGTGCCAATGCTGGTCTTAGCTTTTAATACCACCTTGGCGTTCTTCCAAGTGTCCGGAAAGCAGCCCCTTTCAAGAGTTGCCTGTGCTATGTTTACAATTTCCATTACTATGTTTTCTGGCAAGCTTTTGACTGCCTTGTTCCGTATGCCGTCAAAGCCAGGCGCCTTTTTTGCATTGATATTATGCATTATAGTCCGAACTTCCTCAGATGTAACCCTTTGCAGGTCCGATGGCAGATGTAGCATTGCCTTGTAGATTTCAATGGTTTTGGCGACCCGCAGAACTCTCTCTGGGTCTCCTGTCTCATTTTGATTAAACTGTTCACGAATGCTTTCTGTGAACAGTTTAATTTTCTCACTTGGATCAGAGGCGATTTTATTGTTGTTTTTGGTATCTTTCAGATATGAAACAGGTTTTCTAAAACAGAGAAAGCGGGATGAAACAGAGAATGCAACCAGATGGCTCCACCTCGTGGCGCTGGTAAAAACACTTATTCTTAAGCATACCTGCGCCCTCGGACATGGACTTACAAAGCCACAAATATCACAGGAAATCCTGCAAAGACAAAGCATCAGAACTATCAGCGCTATGCCCGGGCTGGGCGTCTTGTCGGTTTAGTAACCGAAAACTTAACAAGATGACAAGGGTTTGCTTTTTCCTTCTGTCAGAACCATCCCCAACTATGCATACAATCGTTTCATGGAATATCGTAAGAATAAAAATGCGAGTTCAAAATGTTCAAGGTTTTTGTTGCCTTGGCAATGACTAAGTGCAAGTTAATATTGACTTTTTCTTCCAAATATTTTATCAAAAAGTCAATATTTCCATTTTCAGAAAAAGCATTTTCTCTTAAAATATCGTAAGAAAAAACACTATTAGTAAAGCCTGTCCAGAGATATAAGAAAGTTACACTTTGCCTTTGAATGGAATTATCCAAGGATGGCCATAAACAAACAATGAATGAATGAATAAATGCAGGTAAATTATGGTCTGTACTTAAAAATGTCTTAAAGTAAACTGCAAATCCGGAAGACGTAATTTCATTATTAAAGTAATAGTTTGATGATTTTAAACTGATTTTTACCTGATTCAAAATGAAAGGGTTAATCCCATAAAACAAATTATGTTCTAAAAACTGTATATAAAGCCACTCTAGTTAGTCTTAAGCTTAATAATTATTCTTACTTCGTGTGCAGTGGCGTAGCCAGCATTTTGGGGCGAGGGGGGCGAATTATCGAAAGGGCGCAGACCGCGGAGCTAAAGCGCCGCAGGGAAAAATTTTTGGGACCACGCCCAAATTTCGTAGGAATTCACCTTCCCTATGCTACATGAAGTTAAAATCCGCTATACATATAAAAAAAAATTAATATAATGTGGTGGGACGCTTTCGAAACCGGTTTTATTAAGTTTATTCCCATCGCTCTTCTTTGCTAAAAATAAAGCAAGACCGATCTTGTTTTTAAGAATTATTATTTAAGTAGTAAAGGGGCGCCAGGCCAAGGGGGGCTGGGGGGGGGGGGCGATCGCCCCTCTTCGCCCCCCTGTGGCTACGCCACTGTTCGTGTGTAATATAGCGTTTGTTTAATCGTGTGTGAGTCATGGAAAATATGTGCGAGCCCAATGTATCTCAGGAGAACAGAAAACACTTTTCTGTGGAAACTAAGGAAGTTATAAACAATGTTTATTCAACTCTTATTGAACGTGCGGTCAGCAAGCAAGCAGCGTTAGAAGAAACGGCCACATTAACAAAAATTCCAACATCAACTGTATGGAAAATTGCGAATAATCCCATTTTAGCGAGGAAAAAAAGAACCGATACTGGCATTTTCTCGAGGGTACATGGAAGTGATCAAGATATAATACGGCGTAAAATTTACAAGTTATACGAGGAACAAAGCGTGCCTACATTAGATAATTTAATTAAGAGGCTTGAAAAAGATGAAACCGGCCTTAAATTTGACAGAACAACGTTATGGAAGTGTATCCAACACATGGGTTTTAGATTTAAAAAAATAAACAAAAGACAAGTTTTAATGGAATCCAGTAGAATTCGGGAATAGCGATCCGAATATCTACAAAAAATTAGGATTTACAGAGATTAGCAAAGGCCGATTATTTACTTGGATAAAACCTGGTTCGACACATATGATACCCCGGAAAAGGGTTGCGTTGGTTCAAGCGACAAGTATAAAACAAGCGCGCAATCAAAATGAGGTAAACGAATTACGATTTTGCATGCTGGATCTAAAGACGGATGAATTCCAAATGGAGTTTCTCTGTCTGCAAAAAACATTAAAGATTCTTCTCTGGATTATCATGAGGACAGCACTGTTAACTTATTTAAAGATTGGTTTAAAAACAAGCTAATTCCAAAAAATATACCTCCGAATAGCGTAATTGTAATGGACAATGCAAGCTATCATAGTAGGCAGTTGACCAGGACTCCCTTCTCAAATGACATAAAAGCAACAATTCAAAACTACATGTATGATAATGACATTTATTTTCAGGAAGATTACACCAAAAGGTAATTAATTAAGGTTTTACAAAGTTTAAAACTACAAAAGAAATACTTCTGTGATAATTATATAAAAAATCTAGGGTATACAGTTTTAAGGCTTCCACCATACCATTGGATATTATTTAATCCCATCGAACATGTTTGGCACCAACTGAAATCTGCCATTCGTCGTAACAATACTTGCCCTACTATTAAATGCAATGTACTTGAGCTAATAGAAATTGAAGTTTTTAACATCCCCTCACAAAGTTGGGCAAATTCTGCTACGCACATGTTGAGAAAGTGGAAAAATCCTATATCCATATAAACAATAGATCACAAATAGTAATTAGAACAGATGATGATAGCGATAGTGATATTGATATATTAAGTGAATAATTATTATAAGTACCGAATAATTTGTATACTTTTGTAATCATAAATTTTTAATAAGAAACTTGTAATTTCACATTTAAACGTAAATAAAATATTATTTAATGTCTTATTTATTTTTATTACAAACCATGATTAAATTCTAAGCAAAACCTGATCGGCCATATTTCAATTTGACAGCTGGCCCGGATCTTTCACAATAGTGATTAGTTAGTCACTTTCTTATATCTTTGAACAGACTTTACCTAGTTGGCTAATCGCATCTGAAATTTCTACTAGTCTTAATTTCTGCAAAAACCATATTATTTAAATAAAAGTTGTTTGGATTAGTCCACAATTTTTGTTTTATGTTTATATTATTGGTCATTTCAAACAATGCACACGCAATATAAAGAGTTTTCTTTCGATATTTCAAATTTACGCGAATTCATGCTTCGTGACTTAACAAATTCTCATTGAAATTCCATGCGCGTCTTAAAGAAATTCTATACGCGTCTCGAAGTGTGCATATATCTCTTAATATGGACATACAGATGTATGTTTTAAATCTCTCCGGCAAGCAGTAGCGAGAAGATTGTCTTCATTTCTTCTTGTCTTCTGTTTTCCTCTCTCGCACAATTCGTGACTGATTATATAGATATTCGCTGGGAAGAAAAATATTTTTTTAAGGAAGACAAGGAATTGACTGTAAGCAACGAAGATAAATTGAGCTGTGTGTATTTTGAGACGGGCTACATTATTGTTCTTACATCATCTCGTATTTTTAGTTTGTTAGCTGCCATGGCTGCAAAATAATGTACATTCTGATTAAATAAAATGTACAATAAATTCACCTGAATCCCGTAAATATGAACGAAAGAGTGCAACATCACTTTAACGTAGACATTAAAAGAATAACAATAGTTACGAAAATTAAATTTCCTTAAATAATTCCCCAACGTTAATTTTTTCATTAACGTTCAAACTGATATCCATTCTGTAGCAATAAATACGCTCAACAAAATGCCTTCTAACATTATGTAACATTTGAGAGCTTATGTTTTGAATTTCCCGTTGTATGGCCAGTTTTAATTCATCAATTGATGCAGGAACTTTATTTTTCAGATGTCCCCAGAAAAAAAGTCTAAAGGAGTGAAATCGGGAGACATGGGAAGCCACTCTACTGCTCCTCTTCTTCCAATCCAATGCTCAGGTAGCAGCTCATCAAGATAAGCTCTAACTTGTAAACCAAAATAGGGTTGTGCACCATCCTGCTAAAAATACATTATTGTCCTGTCGTTTAGAGGAAGCTCATCAACAAAGTTTTCTAACTGATGTCGTCACAATGTCAAGTACTTTGCACCCGTTAAATACCCTTCTATGAATACATGACCTATCACTCTGTTGTTAAATATGCCACACCAAACATTAACTGTAGGATTGCAAGGGCCTAGCGACACATAAAGCACTGGTTTCCCAATACACCGGTAAGGCACCGCCGGAACGCGTGTGACATAATGCTTGTAATTTAAAAGTCAATTATGTAACCTAAGGCCAATCCAACGGCCGCCGGGCTCCAGGCCCGGTTTTTGGGCGCATTTCGGGCCGTATGCTTACGGTCCGTATGCGCCCAACACTGTCAAAATCAATACCTAGTGCTGACATGTAGCTATGCATTACTTATATTTATATATATTTAATTGTGTGGGGGCATTAGGCCCTAGGGTAGATTTAAGTTACTGCATTGGCTTTGTAAAATAATAGGTAAATAAAGGATTTTAAAATGGAAATGGTTCCCGTCAGATCACCCTAAATTTACTGGGTTTTTTGAAAGTTTTACCAGAATGCTTTGCTGTTGGAATACAGTTTATCGCTTCCCTATTTTCTTGGAATTTTAATATTAAACTCCTTGGAGTAACATAACCCTTGCAATACACCGGTAAGGCACCGCCGGAACAGTGAATTATTTTAAATAGTAATAATAACCTTAGGCTACAACATCGGCCGCCAGGCTCAAGGCCTGGTTTTTGGGCGCATTTCGGGCCGTATGCTTACGGGTCCGTATGCGCCCAACTCTGTACTTAGTTTAGTTGGTTTTAGTATTATGTATTAGGATAGGCTAGATTAAGTTAGTTATTAAAGTACTATTATAGAGAGCAATAGGACAATAAAGAATTTTAAAATGGTCAGATCACCGAAGTTAAGCGGTGTCGAGCGCGGCTAGTACTTGGATGGGTGACCGCTTGGAAAACACCGCGTGCTCTTGTCTTAGGGAAGAGTGTAAAATGAATCGACATCAAAACCATCCTATTCACGCCGGACAGGCCGGATGAGATCGGATATCTCGTAGGATGAAGGTGCCGTTTCACACTCCCCAGTCGGTAGACCGCACCGTACGGTCGATGACCGGTTCAAGATGGCCTCAGATACGTCGACAAACCGTAAAATAGTAAAATAAAAAAAAAACCTTAGGATTGATCTGTCGCCGCCTATCTCCACCCCAACAAGGATTATTATCAGATCATAATATTTCGTTATAATTTCTAGTTTTTTTGAGTTTTCGGAATGTGAAAATATTATTTATAAAAGATTTTAAAGCATTTTAAAGATTCGCGGAGACATAGAAGAGGGACTGACAAAGTCGTTACTGTTACTTATTCAATTAAAGACGATATTACCGAAAATTGCGTTTGTTATGTCTCCGTAGTTGATTCCTCAGATATCTACTGTACAGGCTATGTTATTAAACACAAATAAAAATTAATATAACCTTATTTGTTTTAGTTAAATAAAGTTCAGTAAATTTAAATCATAATTATTTAGTGAAAATAAATATTTAGCAAACTAAAACATTTGATTTTTTTAGATAACAACAATTTTTCAGTGTGAGTTTGTTTGGTAATTTTCTCATAAAAATCAAATTTTAGCAATATGTATAGTATAGGGTGAATGGGGGAGAGTTAATGCATAGTCTAATAGACGGTTTATGGATGGTCTATTAGGACAACCATATACTAACACACTGCATTGCTTTCTAATACTAATTACACATGTTCAAAGGGCCTGTAAAGACCCTTTTTGTGACAAATATTTTCCCAAAAATGGGTTCCCATACTTCTTTTAGGGGGGGGGGACTTTCCCTGATTTCCCCTCCGTAGGTCTTCCTCTATATACAGAGTGGCAAAAAAATCGCGCATAATGCCTGTAACTTTTGAGTTACCCCGTATACGAAAAAGTGACTTTTATGAAAGTTGTTTAGTAAATTATTCCCCACATTTCCACCTGCATGAATTTTTTCTGTGATTTCTGGTTTGGTTGCCATAGCATATTTGGATTCTATTGGAGAAATTTTTTGTATTTCAAATTTTTATTTATTTGCAATTATTGTAACAAACTTTATATTAACATTTATTTATTTATATTTTTTCTGCTAAGCAGAGCGCCAGTCGATCCCTGAACCCGTCTACAACGTTTAAAAGGAAGTCCTCTGGAATGGTCCGAGGTCCGAATTTCAGCACTAATTCTGACTTTTAAAGATTCTAAGTCATTTGTACGGTTAACGTAGACTTTGTTCTTTAAGTGTCCCCACAAAAAGAAGTCATGCGGGGTGAGGTCCGGGGACCGCGCTGGCCAGTCAATAGCACCTCTTCTGCCTATTCAACGTCCTGGAAATTGTTCGCTTATGTATTGTTTAACATTTGCCGCATAATGCGCAGGTGCTCTATCTTGCTGGAACCATATCTGTTTGTTTATGCCATTATTTACACCCGGTAAAACCATTTTGCAAGAAGAAATTATGTGATTCCTAAAGAGGTTCAGATATTTTTCGCCATTCAAATTACCATCTATGAAAAAAGGTTCCACAATACGTCTACCAACTATGCCCGCCCAAAAATTAACTTTTTCGGGCCTCTGAGTGTGACCTTCCTGGGACCAGTGAGTATTCTCAGCAGACCAATAACGATAATTGTGTCTATTAACAATGCCATTTAAATGGAAAGTAGTTTCATCCGAGAAAATGATATTTGTTGCGAAGTTATTATCGTTATTGCATCTCTTTCCATCATCAGCTCGTCTTTCAAAATCGTCCTCGTTTAATTCGTGCACCAACTTTATCTTGTAGGGATGCAACTTCTCTTGCTTAAACAAATTTTTCACTGACTGATGAGACACATTAAAATCCATTGCCATTGGCCCGGATGATTGTGCTGGATTTTCATGTATTGAGAGCATGATAACCAAAGCTGTGTCTTCCCAGGTTGCTGATTTAGGCGACCTGATCTAGCGGCTTCCCTAACACTGCCTGTTTCTCAAAATTTCTTTACCACTTGACACACCGTTGACTAATTTATTGGGGGCTTATTTGGATATAATTCATTGAAAAGTTGACAAACCCGATCTTGCGATCTCTTCATATTTCCGTAACCGCTCATTATTAAAATTTCAACTCGTTGTTTCTCATTCAGATGAACCATAGTGTAAACAAATTAGAAATCAGATAACAGAAAATTAAACAGGAACTTAAAATTGTCACCTCTTAGGTCGCTGTCATGAAAACATTTTTACTCAACTGGTGGGTATTACGTAGGAATAATTATAATTTTGAAGTTTTTTATTTTTGAGTTGTCGGTATATCGGAAACGCTTACAGATTTTTGAAATACAAAAAGTTCAGAGTTTTCCCAGTAGAATCCAAATATGCAATCATATGCAGGGTGTTCCATTTAAAAAAAAGGAAGTTAGTCTCTATGGCAACCAAACCAAAAATTCATGCAGGTAGAAATGTGGGGAATAATTTACTGAACAACTTTTATTAAGTGATTGTTTAAATGTTGTAGACAATGTGGCATCTTTATTGAAAGAGTTGTTTTGAACTTGCATTGTCTTGGCTATTATTTTACTATTAGAGAACAATAACGAATTACCTTTCCTAGACGTATTGGTCAAAAAAAGTGAAAATCGGATCACCACCAACGTTTATAGAAAACCAACTCACACCAGCCAGTACCTGAACTTCACATCCAACCACTCAGATGCAACCAAACAAGGGGTAGTAAGATCTCTACTAGACAGAGCCAACAAAATCTGCAACACGACTGAAGGGCTACATCAGGAACTAGAATTGGTTAAGACAGACTTAACGAAGAATGAATATTCAGACAAGCTAATAAAAAAAGTTCAGGAAAACATGAAGAAAAGAGAGAGCCAGATGAACCAGAGCAAAGACCGACACTCACAATTCCATATGTTAAAGGACTATCAGAAAGGATAAAACGCATCGGACAGAAATACACAATTAGAACTGTGTTTACATCGGCTACAACTTTGCGAAATTCACTTACGAAGACAAGACCAGAGAAACAAAAGGACTCCAAGAACTACATTTACAAGATTCCATGTGAATGTGGAGAAGTTTATATAGGAGAAACTAGACGACCACTGGAGATACGAGTTAAAGAACATAAAAACCGTACCCAACGAGGGGAAACTTCTAAATCAGGACTAGCACAACACGCTTGGGACAATCAACATAGGATTCAGTGGGCAGAAGCAACCATAGTACACAAAGAACAACACTGGTATAAAAGAAAATTCAAAGAGGCAGCCTTCATTCAACATAATAAAGGTGTTTTCAGCAAACCATCAGTGGAAGTCAATAAGATCTGGAGACCACTACTGAAAACCAATACAAGGCTGACACTCTCCAGGGCTTTAGTATTTTTAAGCTCGTAGTTTAAGGATATTTGTCAATATTCACTTGAGAACGATTGGAGATACTACTCAATCGAAACGTCGTGAAAATAATAGCCAAGACAATGCAAGTTCAAAACAACTCCTTCAATAAACTTTTATTAAGGTCAGTTTTTCGTATACGAGGTAATTCAAAAGTTACAGGCATTATGCGAGACTTTTTTGCCACTCTGTATTGAAGTTAATGTTAAAGCAAGTATGTACTCTTTTCATTACATTTCAAATGCATCCTTAATATACACTTTTTTACTTAAACGTCAGCAAACATTTGCAATTTCTCTGTGTTGATTGTGTTGGTCTGGTGCCAATATTTTAGATTGTGTGCACTCATAGATTTTCCGTGACAACATTAAAACGAACTTTTGATTAAAGAGATACCTTTTTGTTTTAGAATCTTAAAATCGTGTTAAAGACCTCGTTTAATAGATATTTTATCATTATTAATACCAAAAATACCTGGACAGTACAAAAATCGTATTATTGATTAAGATATCTTACCAAAAGCACTTATTACGAATTATATTACATTTCCCAAATATTAACTAATTATACATATTTTCCAATATTTCATCCAATATCCTCATGGCATTATTAAATTTTGTGATTTTCTGATCCAAGATTGCCATGGAACAATCAAAAAAGTTAATGTTTCCGATTGTAGCTATTTTTTTGCTTCAAGTCACATGTGAGCAAAAACATTAAGTTGGCCGTGCTTATAAAAATACACTGGGTTTTTAGATGACAGCGCAGAAGTTCTTGTGTGTTGTTTGTGCTGATAGTGGTATAATTTTTGGATAATTCGTGGTTTTAATCAAAGTTAAGTGTGCCCATAAATGCCCAGAAGCAAAACAGTAAGTGGTAAGTGTATAAAATCGTTATTTATTATGATTATAATAATACGTAATATCCCTTAATGCGTTATGCATTTATGCATCCCGATAAGAAGATTGCTCTATACATTAGCCGAACCCCATTATCGAAAAAA
Organism: Polydrusus tereticollis; assembly: GCA_963920685.1. Classification (NCBI taxonomy): domain Eukaryota; kingdom Metazoa; phylum Arthropoda; class Insecta; order Coleoptera; family Curculionidae; genus Polydrusus; species Polydrusus tereticollis. The sequence goes on from OY987328.1 coordinate 145,963,145, forward strand.
TGGTGTTTTCCTAAAAAATAATGTATGCACCCCATAAGCTATTACCGTTAAATCTAATGTTTATGTATATTAATGGAATATACATCAGATTTATCAGCGGCTCTATTTTTAGCTCAGTTAAGCTATATATAGTTATGGTTTTTATCATAATAGGATAAGGGGGTGTCTTGCTAATGTATTACTGTTATAAAAAGCACTATAAATAAAGGGTTGCAAATGCACGAGTACATCCCAACTGAAAAAAAATACCGTTTGTGTGGAAATTATTATGATTGTGATATTATGTAATATAATTAAAGAAACATTTCTAATGACATTTACTCCAAAAATTTTGATAAATACAACGGTATTATCACTATTATGATTATATTATGTATTTTGAGGCTATAATAAATAAGGATGGGGAGTTGTAAGTCCCGTTGTTTCTTGACTATACCTATATCGTTGCTATGCAAGTAAGTATGTCTTATAAATCAATTTGTTGATTGTCAGTATAGACCTCAAAATGAATATACAAAGATTTTTCGATGTATACTTTTACTTTAATAACACCAAAACTAGATAATTTTCCTCACACTCGGTTAAAAAACACGTTTCGCGTATACCTATTTGCTTTTCTGTAGTAATATATTAAGGGATAGGGAAATTATCGAAAATCATCCCGAAGATTTTTTGCCGTGGAAATCGCTCGAGGGCTTGCCCGAGAGCGATTTCCTAATGGCAAAAAATCTGAGAATGATTTTTTGATTATTTCCCAATCCCGAAATGTATTTTGAAGATTATTTACCAAATAAAAAACTAACGATTTCTGACGGGTGAGATTTTCACTTTTGACAAGGGTGATTTTCACCGGAGAGCGGGAGATTATCGCTGGATTTCTGACGGGTGAGATTTTCACTTTTGACAAGGGTGATTTTCACCGGAGAGCGGGAGATTATCGCTGAATAATCAGGTAAAAATCAACCCGCTTTTATAATGGATGAGGTAAATAATCAATATAATATGGCAAGTACCTATGAAGTACCAATACTTCTTCTATCGTTAATTAATAATTAAGATACATTAGGTGGCTTCATAAAAAGTGGATCCCACTGTATCGTATATTAAACACAAGTACAAGATAAATGGCGACATTCAATTTCCAAATTGAAAAGGATAGTTTCAATGGAACATTTTAATCGTGTCTCGGGAAAACGTACGATAAACTAAAGTAACTTTCCGGTTTTCAGCATGTATTTTACGCTTAAGTGTTATGTTACACTCGGGGGTTTAAGTAGAACTTTTGATAAAACGAAAAGGAAAATCAGTTGTGAAAATTGTTATTATTATCGCTTTTCACATTGTTTTTCAATGATATAACCACTTGTTTGAACGAAGTTTTTGTAATAAATAATAACGATGTTTTGTTGGAAAAACGCTAACCTAGATTTTCAACTTTTTTTTATTAATAAAATACGGATAATATAAATATGGGTTTATATAATATAGTTTTAACGGCCCCTTATTTGCCTCGGACGGTCATTTTTTATTGCCTATACATCCAGTTTTCGGTGTGCGTCAATAATTGGTTTATTGTCAATAACGGCATCAGACGATCAATGTTTATTGTCAATACTAATCCATCCTATCGATACTTTCAATTTTGATCAATATAATAATATTATATTGCGTTGCAATAATCGTTTTTCCCGATACTGAAATATTGACCATATTTATTGACCTTCTGAGGAGCTTTTTTATGTTCAATACATTTTTAATCCAACGCAACTTTTATTAAAATTTTTGATAGAGTAAGGACAGATTAATTGGGTTTGCGCAATCTATTCTAGGTTTCGTAAAATAATTATTATTTTGCAATTGTACTAGAAAAAAAGGTGATAGTTTTAGAGCTAACTTTTAAACATCCTGTAAAATAATTGGGAAGCTTGAGAAAGTTGTGATGTTTCCTAGTTTGAAACCAAATCTCTATTCAACATTATCAATTTTCAGTATAATTGCTAGTTTTCCTTTCTAAATTGTATTGAGATCGAGATGAATGAAAAAAGCTATCGTTGAAAAAATATTACGCTTAGAAAAAGATACAACAGATTATTATCACACTATACTTTTATTTATTCACGTTTATAATAGCAAAATTATAAGTATTTTACAAAAACTGGAATTCTTCGTGCTCCAGGGGATACTCCACATTCTACGGTAGCACCACATATCGAAGGCTTGCAGTTTGTTCATGTGGTTCTTCTTGAGCGTCCATGTTTCCACTCTATACAAAAGCGCGGAAAAAACGTAACATCGCAGCATCCTAAGCTCCATCCTAATATCTCGACTGGTAAACAATTTTTTCATTTTAGTAAACGTTGATCTGGCTATTTCTATTCTCGATCTTATCTCTCTTGTTTGGTCACCTGATTGATCTATCCAGGTTTCTAGGTATTTATATGTCGAGACGTTCTATATTGTGGTGTTCGCTATCGTCACGTTCACATGGTTCAGGTTTTGTGGCAATTTTGTGACTACCATTAACTTGGTTTTCCTAAAATTAATTCTTAGACCATATTCAATACATCGATCAATCAGTTTTTCTAAAAGATATCTTCTGTCTTCAAGCTTACCAGTTAACAGGACGGTGTCATCAGCATATCTCATATTGTTAATCACTTCCCCATTTATAAACTGATTCATCCTCCAAGGTTTCCCTAAAAATAGCTTCACTATAAAGGTTAAATAGAAGCGGTGATAGGATGCATCCTTGTCTCACACCACGGCGGATCTCCATTTCCTCTGTTGTTTGGTTTTCCACCCTTGTACTAGCTCTTGGGCCCCAATATAGGTCACCCATTATTTTTACATCGTCCGAATCAATGTTTTTGTTGACTAGTAGCTGATGCAACTTGTCATGTTTCACTTTGTCAAAGGCTTTCTCGAAATCTATGTAACACGCATACACATCCTGGTTTATATCAAGACAGTGGTGAAAAAGAACGTTAATCCCAAAGAGCGCCTCACGTGTTCCAAGTCCTCCCCGGAATCCAAACTTTGTGTCGCTTATATCTTCCTCGAGTCTTCTGTATATTCTTTTGTGGATGATCTTTAAGAATAACTTCAAAGTGTGGCTCATGAGTGCGATGGTTCGGTAGTCTGAGCACTCCCTCGGATTCGGTTTCTTGGGTATAAGCACAAAGGTAGTTGACAATGATTTCTGGGACGTGCCCACTATGCATCACGAAATCGTATTTTCGAGCAGCAAGCTTTAAAATCATTTTGCTTCGTTGGGATGACATAACTTTGAAAATCGTTTAACGTTTTTCTCGCCGATTTTACACTGTCTACATGTAGTTTTAACAACAAATCAATAAAAATAATAATAAACAATATTAAAATTGCTTATTGCAGATGTTATTCACTTTTTTCATTACTGCAATGTACCGAACTCAAAACACAAACACGTTGACCGAATGTAAAGGAACAAGTCAATTTGCCAGTAAACTAACTTGTATTCATTTTATTAGGGAATAGTGAGAAATGTCAACTTATTCATTTTTATCATAACTAATTCTAAAGGGAATAACGGTTAATGTGACTTACACAAATTTTAATTATTTGTATTATAGGGGAAGGAGGGAAATGTAAACATATACCATATTTCCCAATGAATTTTTAATATCGGTTTTGCTTAAGTCTACTTGTTTTGTATCCCATTTGTTTTCATCTTTGATGATAAAGCCGGTGTACAAAAAATAGTTCAGCTTCAGCGTTAAATAAAAATATATTAACTTTGGGGAAGATCATTATCTTCCTGTTTGGGTCTCTCGCTTTTTCTTCGATGTCGACTTGATTACGCAAGGCTTTATATTGGGTCCTCGCAGCATCACTCCTGAGTTTTTTGTATTTAGAAAAAGCCTGATCTCTCAGCTTCACCATAAACACTATATTAGAAGTGATCCATGGTGCCGGAGGTTTAGTAATTTCAGAAGTTTTAAAGAATGCGTGCACGTCAAAAAGATTTACAACATTGTTATTAAAATAATCCATTAAAAGATCGATATTTGCCATGGAGAGAATACAACGCCAGTTGATATTTCCCAAGTCCTGTAAAAAGTTGTCATAGTTGAAGCTTGAATAGTCTCTATTAGTTTTGTAACAAGGCATGGTCATTATCATTAACCTGTGATTCTGTGAGAAAGCATTACCAATTTATAGTCTATTTCAGGTGTAGAGTAATAAAAGCTCATTAGGCATGCAAACGGACTACAGAGTGATCCAACGAATATTTAAGCCACTTTCATAATTTGGCATTGATTTCATCTTTCTTTTCATCAAGTGCAGGTAGTACCACCCGGGTTTGGGTCAATTTATGGGTTTTGCCTATTTCTATCCATTCACAAATACTTAAAATGGTGTGACAAAGGCGTGCCGGTAGGATATTCGAAAAGGAAAGAATATTATTTTAACAGAATAAAATTTAGGCGCCCATATAAGTTCTATAGGATTTAGTCCGCAATGATATGGCGGTGTGCGCAGCACAGTTATACTATGTTTTTCTACTATATCTTTCACGGCATATTTCATAAAACGATGTTTGTGTAAATTTGTTATAGCTAATAGTTCCTTCAAATTATCTTCAAATTCAATACTTTTGGTGGTTAACCAGTCGATAATTTCTTGTTTTCTCCAAGATGAAGTTGGAGTCTTCTCTGTGCATCGTGAATGATAGCTTGCGTTATCCATAACTACTACTGAATCAACTAGAAGATATTTTATCATTTCACCAAAATAGTCCTCAAAAACATTCGAATTCATGTCTTCGTGGTAATCTCCCGTATTGAACGACTGAAAGGTTAGCAAACTTTCTCTTAAAAATCCCTCTTCCCTTCCAATATGGACGATTATTAGTCTCTTCTCTTTACCTGAAGGCAACTTAATACCCGTTAACAGGCCTTCCATGAAAGCTTGGCGAGCACTGGTTATATTTTTGTCTTGCCACAATTTTAGTACTATATAACCTTCATTAATCCACGTCTCATCAAGATAAAAGACTTTCTTCTGCTCTCTTCTGTACTGCTTTATACTTTTCAAGTATTTTCGACGCCAGCAAACAATTTCATCGCTTTCCAGTAAAAGTGATTTACGGTTATGCTTTTCCCAGACAAAATCCATATTTTTTAAAGTGGCCCATTAAAAGTTTTCTAGTTATAAACGGAATACTGTCATCCTGGCCAAGCTCTATTAGAATCTTATCTAGGGTGGGTATTTCTTTTTTAAAATAAAAGAGTGAACTTTTCTTCGAACTGCACTTTTGGTGTCTTCATCAAGGACTTTTACTGGTCTGCCTGGACTTTTCTTGGGAGGTTCCACTTGACCTGCTGTCTTTCTCTCCCGCAATAATTTAAAAACGGTGAACTTTCCAACTCCAGTCATTCGGGAACATCGGTCGACAGTTTCTTGAACAGTAAAATTCGGATAATTGTATTTTATGCAATCATGTACATTTAAAATAATAACTTTTTCACTCACTGATAGTGGAGAATTATTGGAACATCTTTTTGTTGGTGTTAATGTCGCCATTTTATTACTAATCGTATAATACTGTGAACACTATACACGGCTTAACAGCAAATACTGATGCGTTAAACTAAACAAATATACTTATTAAGGTCATACACATACACGATATATGAAGTTTGTTCCAAATTATCACCTATTTATATGATCCAACCAAAGAGGCAAGAGCCAAACTCAATACCTGTTAAATGGTACCTGTTAAACGCAAAACGTAACTTTATAATCTACTACCTAACTAATCCCTACACAATATTTCGATTTTGACACTTCGGGCCATAAAACATACCTTTCCTAATCCTCTTACGCAATTACTTGAAATTTTAATATTACAAACAATACTATTTTATCTTAATAGGTACCCGTTAACCTAATTCTCTAAAATTTTTGGTTAGTTATCATAAATAATTTAATGCACAAAGTTTACCTGCGCCTATGGCCGACACCGAAATTGAGCCGAACTGGACGGAATTTCCCATTTTATTACTCTACACCTTTCTGAAATAGACTATAATATTTATTTTATTACTTTCAAAATTGTCAAATTACATTGAAGTTTTAATTTGTGTAATGTCTATACTCTGCTAAAAATTTCAACAAAATCAGCGTGAGATTTAAAAAGTTATTAGACATTGAACTTTTGCAATGCATTGCATTAATTCGTTTACTTTGCAGGTATGGACATTTGCATATCGAATAGATCAAATGACAGGAGGGTACTACTTTTATAGAAGCTCCGAAATATTCGTAACTGCCCCACTTGCCAGGTATGCAATGAATTTATTTATTCTGTAGCTTGATTAATATTGATGAAGACCGCTACCGTGTTTGTAGGGATACCCCGGTGGGCTATGGTCGTTTATATGGGTATGTTATGGGATACCTGCAGCTCTGGACGGTTTTTAATTTATAACTGCTGGTTATAAGAATTAATTGGTTAATTTTTGGAACGCGTTCGATGATCAAGTATTTTAATTTATGGAATAAAACATGAACGTCGGTTGTAATAAGTAATCATCGTATTTGGTCGGCCTAAAGAGAAATTAATATACATTTTACTTTTGAATAAGTAGAAGTCAGAAACGTAGGTACTTCTAACATTATTTATGCTGATGATCGTACATAAATTACAGAGGGTGAGTCGAACACGTTCTAGTTTCATAATAATCAAAATATTAACACCGGTAATTAGCGCGATGCAAATAAGGCGGCTCATTTAGTCTTTGAGATAATAAAAATTGCGTATTTACATGAAAGGCTTTCAGCAAGTAATTTTTTTTTGAATTTTAAGTAAGTTTAAATAAGAGATAACGTAATTATTAGTCATGCATGATAATATTGTTTTTAACTGATAGGATAATAGTACATTTGTAATCTAAACTACTCAGATTTTCTTTTTAAACTCAAATGAACTTGTTTCTTCCTTCTTTCTTTGTTATTCAATCTCTAGATTATTAAAATTGTGGATGCTTGACTTTATTTTAAGAAAAAAAAAGAGTTATTTATACTTTGTACCTATATGAATTCTATGACTAAATTTAAGAAAAAATGATTCTATTCACTTTTCCCGAATTCCTATTCTTGAAACACCGGGGTTTGAAGTTGAACTAAATTACTAGAGGGCTTAGAAAATTTGTGGTTTGTTTTAATAAAAGCGTAATGACCTTGCAATTATTAAAGCTGCATGTTCAATGTGGCACCGCCTCAATACTCCGTCGGAGTTCTCGTTCCCAGTTGTAGTTCTCGATATTGTTATTCATATCATAAAGCGCTGCATAAATATTCTGGATGAGTTGCTCCCTGTTATTAGGCTTTCCCTACATGACAAAGTCTAGTGGGTTGAGATCCGGAGACCGCGGTGGCCAAGCAATGGGACCACCACGACCCATACATCTAGTTGGATACTGTTCGTTGAGGAAATTAGTGACACCTTCTTCCATAATGGGCCGGAGCACCGTGATATAAAAAGAACACCGTTCTTCTGATTTGAAGAGGATTATCCTCAGGTAGTAGTGGTAGATCGTGTTCCAAAACAGCCCGTTGTTCAAATTTCCGTCATAGAAATGCGGTCCGATAACTTCATTATTAGTTATTCCAGCCCAAACTGAAATCTTCTCTGGAAATGAGTCTCTCGAATAGCATGAGTGCTTTCCATTGACCACAAATTATTGTTCGTTGTGGCAATTGTTGATTCCATTTGATCTCTTATAAATGTAGCTTTATCACAAAAAGGTCCTTTAAAAGAGTATCTAGATAATCGCCTCACTATTCACAAGGACGAAATTTTTTTCTATACTTTGTTGCTTAATGCCAGAGAGTAATAAAATGTAAATTTGCAATGAAAGGACCCATTAAGCAGAGTGGACAACTTAAAGGTTGCATTGTAAATTTCAGGTAAATTGCAATGCTAGTTTTGAAAAATCCCGTATTTCAGATATTTAAGAACTACACACCCCGAATCGGTCTTAAATTAGGGTCACCCTAATTTGCATACAATAGAAAGAGTTTGGTGAATGAAAGTAATCTGACAGCGACGTTACTACAGGTAGTTTATTATAATAATAAGTATAATAATACTTATACTTAATTATAATTTTATTATAGAGAAAGGCAGATAATTGATATATTAATTATTCTAATATAGGGTAGATAAAAACTTAAATTTTTTTTTTTTTTTATTTTACTTTTTTACGGTTTGTCGGCGTATCTGAGACCATCTAGAACCGGTCATCGACCGTACGGTTTTTAATCGTGCGGTCTACCGACTGGGGAGTGTGAAACGGCACCTTCATCCTACGAGATATCCGATCTCATCCGGCCTGTCCGGCGTGAATAGGATGGTTTTGATGTCGATTCATTTTATACTCTTCCCTAAGACAACAGCACGCGGTGTTTCCCAAGCGGTCACCCATCCAAGTACTAGCCGCGCTCGACACCGCTTAACTTGCCCAAAAACTTATATAGAAGTAAGAATAATATGAAAATAGATAAATTGGAATAAATATTAATATCTATTAAAAAAATCTACTATATAAACTACAACAACTTAATTTTAAAATTATAGTTATCATGTTCCAAGTAGTCCGATGAACTACCGTCGTTGGGGTCCAGAGAAATAATAAGAGGCTCTACAGCGTTTTCTAGCATGTTATCAGCTTCCCACATTCTTTCTTCTATTTCAATTACATATTCGAAGCACTTACTCCATTTCTCACAATCCACTGTCTTTATTCCCTCTTGCACGAGGTTTCCAACGTCTCTCATTTTAAAAGTGGTGTTATGCCTTGCTACAAATCCTTTTACTTGCGCCCACACCAATTCTATGGGGTTTTATTCACTGTGATATGGCGGAAGGCAAAGTACGAGTTATATTTCGTTTTAAAGCTATTTCGTCGACAACCAATTTCGTACAAGAAGAAGACGTTGGTATTTTTTCGGATTTTCTTGAGTGGTAGCTGGCATTATTCATGACTATAACAGACCCAGAAGAAATAAGATCTAGCATTTGCTAAAAGTGTTCTTCAAAGACATCAGCGTCCATGTCTTCATGTTAGTCTTTAATCCGTTTTGATTTAAACCGCCATCGACAAATTCATTTTTGCTACCAATGTGAGTAATTATTAATCTCTAACCTTTTCCCGGGGGTGCTTTTATTCCAGTGGACCATCCTTCTATGAAACATGCCTCGCGCTTTTTATATGTTTATCCTGCCATATTTTACCAACGGTATATGCTTCATTTAACCAAGTTTCGTCCATATAATAGATATTCCTGTTTTCCCTTCGAGAATGTCTAACTGCTCTCAAATATCGTCGTTGCCAGCAGATGACTTCGTCTTTCTCAATTAAAAGTGACTTTCTGTTTTGAATTTTTTCATAACAAAAATCAATTTCCTTCAAAGTTTTTCACAGTTTCTTCTTACCCATGGGTGGAATGAAATCATCCTTTTTCATTTCAGACATTATTTGGTTCAAGGTAGGTGTTTCTTTTTTTAAGTAAAACGAGTGTATGATTCTTCTGATGGCAGTCTTTTCATCCTCATTTATTACAGTTTCTCTTCTTCCGGTACCTCTCTTTGGTGACTTGATGGGGCCGCGTTTATTCTTGTGCACAAGTCGGTATATTGTTGACTGTCTGACTCCAGTCCGGCGAAGACCGCTGGGTTTTATAGTTCAATAATGATTTATTATTCTCTTCCATTAAGCAACAGTCTATAGTACCAACAAAGTTGCTAAGTATTTAATTACCTAGCCCTTTAGTCACAACAACCTAATTTACTCTTTACCACCTACCCATATGACATGGAAAATTCAAACCCCGATATCTAAAGAATCGTTAGGAATTCGGAAAAAGTGAAAGGACAAATTTTTGCTTAAAATGAGTCATTTTGGAGTTTAAATTACACCCCAGAAATACTTTCTACATACCCCGTTTTTATGACTATTTACACGCCGCGCAATACTTTTTCTATTATGGCAAAGTCATGTCACGTCGCTAGTAGTATGAGATAATACGAATAGGAAGGTAATCGCAAAGAAATACGATACAAATAATTTTCTTACAATACTGAATCCGAGACATGAGCAACATAAAGGGCAATTTAGCAAATTTTATTAAAGCCATAATTTACGCGGCTGAACAAGAGGGTGTTAAACGTCAAATAGAATCTGCCCTCCGAACAATTACCTACAAAACTTCCTGCAAATTGGACCATAACTTACTTTTGGAATTTATTTCGACGTTTGGCTACAATTTTATATGGTTGTTTGTAAAAATTCGTTATAATGGGACTGAAGATATAAGTTATATAATGGAACCTAGAAAATGTTATTTCCAATTTTATTTAGAGACCTGTTTGAAGAACTATTATAGTAATTTTTCACCGAACACATTAACTTGAAAATTAATTGACTAGTCTGCAGTTTCGAGAATCATTCAATTAGTATTTTAATAAGATTTGGAGAGGAGAAACTAAAGTCTTCCTCCACAAAGTTTATTTCTTAATCTACAGTGTTCTCTGTATAATTACTCATTAATTCGCGTTAACTACAATTTTGTGTCCTCTCGATTTTGGGTAAGTCACATTTTAATTCAAATTGGTCGTTGTATTTACCATTATATGATTTCTCCTAGTATGCCCTGATGATGAACATTTAAACATTTGAAACATGTAGGGAAAACTTTTACTTAAATAAACTTTGTGGCGCAATACTTCTGTTCTCAATTTCCATTACATCAATTCCCCAGCAAGAATGGACTATTTTTTCCATTTTAATAAGATTTCTTATAGGTATTCAAATAGTCATTGAAAGCTTTTAAAATAACACACTTTATTTGAGGACTATTTGGATTTCCTGATATATATGATTATTTATGGCAGTAAGAGTCAACGGTATAATTCTGCAAATATTATACATACATCCACAAACAGCAACGCACATTAAAAAAATAAACAGATCAATGGTATTTTTTTCGTGCATGGTTGTATAAAAAATGCCTTTTCTTTAAAACGTGGGTATAGTAAATCTTAAGAAATTATTAAAACGCAATCAAATCAAGTCACAACAAATTATCTAGAATAATAATTTAAAATTAGGGTATCCAACTGTGCCTGTTGACGTAATAAAATCACTGAAATCTAGTAATTGTGTTTTGCTACGAATATATTTTCCGTGGCCCTGCTGAGCAAAATTATCATATGGTAAAGTTTTAAGAGTTAGAAATATTAATTTTTGTTTTAATTCAGAAACCAAGGCTCAAAAAATGAAACGTATTCTGAATTTTTTAATTTAATTTCATACAAAAAGATTGTCACTAAATCCTTCCAGTTTTTCTACAAGCTTAGCTATACAAATACAAAGAATACTGCTTTCAATTATATTCTAGGTACATAATATACTTTTATATTGCACTAGATATCTTTTATATACTGGGTCTCCCAAAAGTCCCGCATAAAATTAATATCAATTAAGGGAAAACGATCTAGGAAAAATGATCGGACCCGTAAATTATTATTTTTAATTGTGCATTTTTTGACATAAAAAAATATTATACAGGGTGTCTCATAGAACAGTTGTCACGTCTTTGACAATTTTTTTAAATAAAATGCCTAATTTCTTATTAGGTTTTCAAATTCTACGAAAAATTCTAAATATTTTTTATGTAGGACTTGCTATCCCGATTTTCAGCTGTTTCCAAGATATTGACATTTAATTTTTTTTTATTTTAGTACATTTTGTATTTTATATTAGAACATGCTAAATAAATCGGGTATCTTACTGTCATTAACTGTCCTTAATTATGTTAATACTGACTTTAACTTAAGTAATTTGTGAATTACCTAAAAATGTTAACAGAAAAGCAGCGCATCGAAATTTTAATTATGTTGGGGCGAGGGGACAAAATATGATGTCAAGCTGAGGTTTGTACTTTGTTTAACGAAAAGTATCCAGGAAACCAAATTACTCAGGCGACTGTAAGTAGGGTATTCCATAAATTTGAGGAGCATGGTACAGTTAGAGATTTACCTAGAAGCGGTCGACCACTCGTTCTAACCGAGGATAAAAAAATCGATTTAAAGTTATCGCTTACTGAAAACCCCCACTCTTCAGGTGTTACTTTGGCGTTAGATAATGAAGCTACTTGTAGTACAGTACATCGATTTTTTAAGAGCGAAAAATTACATCCTTATAAACCTCTTCTTGTACAGGAACTACTAGAAGGTGGCTATGATAGACGGCTTGAATTTTGCGAAGAAATGATGATAAGGATTGATACTAATAATGCCTTTTCAAGTAATATTTTATTTTCTGATGAAGCTACATTTTGCCTGGACGGGCAAGTTAATAGACAAAATTATCGATTTTGGTATCATGATAATCCGCGATGGTTACTTACTCTCAATATGCTGGTAAGGTTAATGTCTGGGTAGGCATAAGAAATAATAGAATTTTGGGACGTTACTTTTTTCAAGAGAACCTTACCGCTGAACGTTATTTGGATTTTTTAACATTTGATTTAATTCCGGCATTAGCAGTTCTTTTTCCTTACCAGATGGATCCAGATATTCCAAATGAGATGGTATGGTTTCAACAATATGGTGCCCCTCCACACTTTGGCCTGGAGGTCCGAAGGTACCTAGATGAAACCTTTACAAACCGTTGGATTGGTCGTAGGAGTACTATTGAGTGGCCACCTAGGTCGCCGGATTTAACACAGCTTGGACTATTTTCTTTGGGGTTATTTAAAGGAAAGAGTATACCGCAACAGACCTAACAACATTGAAGATATCAAAGAAAAATAAGGGCAGAAACAAATAGAATACCTCCTGATTTTATAAGGAATGCAGTAAACGGATTTTACAGGTCGATGGATTTTACCATCGCCTAGGGGCGTGTCAGGTAGAAGGCGGTGGACATTTCCAGCATTTGTTGCTCTTTTAGAATTTTCATTTTAGTAATACATAACAAATTTTTATGGATAACCTTTTTGTTTCAATTTTCAAATTAAATGTCAATATCTTGGAAACAGCTGAAAATCGGGATAGCAAGTCCTACATAAAAAATATTTAGAATTTTTCGTAGAATTTGAAAATCTAATAAAAAATTAGGCATTTCATTTAAAAAAATTGTCGAAGACGTGACAACTGTTCTATAAGACACCCTGTACAATATTTCTTTATGTAAAAGATGCACAATTAAAAATAATAATTTACGGGTCCGAGCATTTTTCCTAGATCGTTTTCCTTTAATTGATATTAATTTTATGCGGGACTTTTGGGAGACCTAGTATTTATTTATAATAATGTCTTCCCTAAAGAAAACTACTATATACCGTGGCCAACTCTCAAACTCTCAACGCAGGATTCCGTAGCATCTAAACTACTTAACTTCTTAAAGTTGGTGTAGGAATCACCCATTAAAATAAGTGAATTACATTAAGTAACACCCCGTATATCAACTGAAATGATTTAAAATTACCTTCAGTTATTCTGGAAGTAACTCATCCTTCTTACAATAATTACAAATAAGAGAAGAATAAGATTTTATCATTATTAAAATTTTATTCCGTCTCTTATCATCCAGTTAGTTACAGCTGCCACAAAGGAACGGGCTTTTATTTGCAGAAAGAAACAAAACACGATGAAAGCGGAATTAAAACTGCACTTTTTGAGAGTTAAAGAGAATTAAATAGGGGTGGTCGCCTGCGTATTTAATTAAAAATTTGACTTTTTAATTAAAGTTATTTATAAAATTACGCTTCAGGTTTACTTATTTTAATTTCTGCGAATTTTGTGCAGGAATAATGTTTTGTTAATTATTTAATTTTATCAACGGAAGAAAAGTACAGTGCGTGTTCTTTTAACTCGAGATAAATATCAAGATTCTTGACCTTAAAACAAGTAATTCAAAATCTAACTTTCCTCGACTTTTTTTTATTTTACCTATTTCTTTTTACTTGAAAACCCAGTTTTCAATGCATTCAATCGTTTCTACACAAAAATTTCAAAAATGTATGTTCAAAAAGTAAGCAGTAACTAAAAAAACAGTAAATAGTAAAATTTCCTAAATAAATTGTTCAAATTGAGAGAAGCAAAAGCCCAGACAGTTGCAGAAATATCTCCTAACATTCAGATTAGTTCAGGTTAGTATTTCTACATTGCTTGCCCCAAAGATTCATTACTTTCGAGGATAGGAGCGAAACGTGCGTCGGTACTTCGGCCTGGTCATTTCCATCCTGCCAGAAACAATTCTTTCGAAAGCCAAGCATACTTTTTGCATTCTTCCTTTTTCGTTTTTTGTATTTTACGCACAATACATCTATCAGTAGTTACAAACTTTTGTTGGAACCGTGGTACTGTTGTTCTGAACGGGACTGGAAGATAAGGATTAGAAGCGGCATATTATATGGACCGTCTCTGGTTCCGACATCCCGATGATAAAGTTTAAGACCATCTGAAAACGTTCCCACTGTATATCGATTTTGCTCTGAGGAGACAGGGTTATGGGTCGTAACAACAAAGTACAACAAACAAAAATATCCAGGAAATCCAGAGAACCCTAAAGAATGAGGGGTATTATTTATTTACAAGAAGACCCACCCCAAAATTAAAAAATAGACAAAAGGAAGAAATATTGGAGTTTATAGTCAATTTGTGGTAGTACGAATAAATGACATTATCGATCTCCTTTGGACAGATAAGTTCACATTTTCCACCAGTGAGATGTTCAATAAGAAAAATACAAGACCATAGGCTAGTGTCAATCTGCATTGCTACAGGGAGTTTACATTTCAGTCAGGTTAGTCAGTCTGTAAACGTTTAGTGTCGTTTTGAAAGTAAGAAGTAGATAAGAAAAAATATAAAAAGACAACGAAGTTGTATTTTTAGCTGCTTAACCCAAAAACAATATAAAATGTTTAAACAAGTCAGTGGCGTACATTTTTTTTGTCAATATTATTCGTGAGACTGCCCCCCGGCACACCACTGAAACTAATAATTATTATCTAGTTAGTGCTAACTTGGCGTCTTATCATAACGAACATCACTGCCAAATTTCACCAAGATCGGCAAAAGGATCTTTGAGATATTAATAAGAAACCCATTTTTCTTTTGAACTTTGACACCCTGTATCTTGAAAACCAAACTTTTTAGGAGACATGTTTATATGAACTTTTCTACTTGAATTTGGTTACGGCCTATTATTAAGTAACACCCTGTATGTTTGATTTTGCATAAAACCCCACAAAAAAGATCCAAAGTGGTAAGATCGGGAAATCTTGCGGGCTACCCCACAGGCTCGTTTGTACCTATCCATTTTTGAGGGAAGTTATTGCCTAGAAATAGCCTTAATAGCAAAGAGTTGTGACCCGGGGCAACTTATTGTTGGAGGTAGACGGAATTGAAATGGGCCAATGGAATATTCTCCAGCAATTCGGGAATAACTTCCTCCAGTATTTCTAGGTATTTACGTGGTATTTATCTTGGCCTCTTGTTCTAAATAACATTGACAAAAAGATATTCGACGATCGACATCTTCGGGGTGTAAATTCGATTCCGAAGCAGTTAATTGATAATAGGGGTAGCGATTTGACTACCCCCACTACTAATTAACTGATCTGGGAATCGATATAAGAGTTTCAATAAAACACGTCAATCAATTATTGTAAAAATTTTACGGTTGGCCATGGTCTACTGTCACAAATAAAGTAAAAAAGTAAGAATATCGAATTTTGAGCTTAAAGAATAAATAGAAACATCTATATATTTTTAAAAATCACAAATAATGCTTAATCAATGTAAAAAATAATATACAGAGTATCCCATTTAAAAAAACATAAGTTTGGTTAAAGTTTTTTAAAATTACCCTGTAGAAGACAACCATGACAAATTTGACACCGGAATCTTTCGTTTCGTTAAAAAGTAGCACACTGACGCAAAAGCCGTAACTCTTTCTCTTTGATAAAAACTCGAAACCCCCCTAAAAGTATCAAAAATGGGACACCCGTACAGCAAAAACAAATTAATCTCGATCACTAGTGCCTGGTAATTAATTTCTATTATCAAACGTTATTCGGTGAGCCTTTGACAATCATTTTCTTGATTTGAACGTCTTTTCTATTCAATTAAAATGCACCTGTCTGCTGCAGTCTTTATAAACCCGTCAGTCTGCCTGGTTTCCTTTACAGATTATTCTTACTTTGTATTATTTTGTATTATTTGTATGCAACTTGTCTCATAAAGTGACTTCCTATAGATCTGACATATTATGTATAGGTTTTACGAGATATAAACTATGATTAGATATGCTAAGCAATACGCTTGTTGTATCACCAATTATATTATACCGGTAAATCTTTTTGAATTTAAATAATATGGGAAACCTTTATTCACGTCAGTATATTTTTTTTTCCTTTATGCAACGTGCAAGCATATCTTTCAATTAATTAAATATTAAGGCTTAAGGCGTCCTATATAATAAAAATAAATTTTAAAGTTCCTTAAGCAAAACAATAAAAAAATAATTAAAAAACATTTTTCATTTTATGTGGGCGCAAAGAAAGAGAAATAATTGGCCTGAAAAAAATATCTTTTTTAATTGAGTTTGAAGTGTAAAATACTTCTTTAAATATAATTCTCATTTGAGGAGACAATAAATAAATGAAAAGGAGTAAGGATTGAGTTGACTGGTAATTTACATAGATTAAGAGAAAATAAAATAACTTATTTAATTTTTTTTTTTAAATAAGCTTTTGGGTCGTTATATCCAACCCGACGGTCAAAACATTAATTTACGTATACAGGTCCTTAATTTCATGAAATTTTAATGTTGTTTTGACGTCATACGCAAAAAAAAATATTCTCTAAATTGTAATTTCTCAGAAATGTTGTTACACCTTGTTTTAAATAAAGTTTCAAGTAAAGTGTCCCATCTGTTCACAAGTAACTATTGTAAAACAAATATAATATGGTTAAGGACTTAAGAAGTGGCCGGTATTTTAATTTGATTTACACCTAACAAATTTAAATTAAACGACAAACTTAAAATATTTATTATATTACCTATTTACTAGCAATAAGTGAATTTGCATTATTCTGATTGGCGGAATTATTTTCCGGTGAAATTTCAGATCTTTGTGTAAACCCTCATGCGATTAATAGGATCTTTCTTTATTTGAAAGCATTAAACAGAGACAAAACATATAATTTAATATCGAACATGTGATTGATATGGACACGCCTCCACAGCCTCATTCTGACAACCAGTGGTGGAGGTGAAATGTTACGTGTTTTATTATTGGAAGTAATTGTTGTTGACGTTTTTCTTTTGGTTGAAAACTTTTCAAATGTCCTAACATATTCGTGGAAAAACTTTACATTCCCAATCTCCTGAAATTATTGCTAATGTTTATAATGCTTATGATGTGGAAGCATTTAATTTGCCGATGAACGAGTTACGATGTATACAGGACAAAGAACCGGCGTGACTAAAAAAATTTACAACGAAGATGAAGACTAAAAAGCAAATAATCCTGAAAAGCGAAGCAAAATACAACTAGTATTAAACCAATTTAAATTTACAGAACATAATCGGAAATTATCTTCGGAAGAAACGAAGTGAAGATGTATTAAAGATGGGCGTAACGCCTATTTAAAAACTACCGGAAATTCATCTGATCGAGTTTAAAGATAAACGTTTAAGAAACTTATAGGTTATATTAGAATTACGTAACACAAACAATTTAGTGCTTTCGTGAAAAAAATAGTTATAGATTTACAAATTTCAATTAATTGCCTGGTGGTTTAAGTGTGGAATGATATTAGAACTACTGGCTGCAGGTTTCACTTGACCCTTGATATTGAAAAGTTGTGGCAATACCCTGTGATATTAGGGAAAAGAGTTAATTTTCAAAGGGGATGTGAAAAAAACAGTTTTCTTATTAAAATATCCTCTTTTATTTTACGCAAGTTCGGCTCATTATTCATCGGGAATCAGATTTTCCTATTACAGAGGGGTTCAGCAGAAATTCCGTAGTTAAGTTTTTAACAAAGAAAATGAAAATTTGAGGGTCCAGATACTTCAATTGGACTGACATTTCGATTAGATATTGCATTCTTTTAAAGATGACGAAATGACAAACAATTTTAATAATACTTCTTCGGGGAAAAGAAATTCGGCGGCCTTTCAAACTCGAACATCGAAATGTTAAACAAAAGTCACAGTTAAGACTAAACCAATAACAATTTCGTCAAAATAACACCTTCTTTCATAAAAAAAATTGTCTTAAAGGAGTTAAAAGTGCAGGCCATATAAATAATTGAACATGAAAGTAAAAGTCGTTAATCAAATAAAACATATGGCAAATTTGGGAGCTTTTCAGAATATACTATTTTATTGCTTTTTTCTCCCATAACTGTTTTTTTGTTTTTAGCGCCTACTTACTCTTAATTTAAAAAAAATATATTTTTAGTATCTTCAAATTTAATTTGAAATATTAGCACGCTCATGAATTGTCCCTGTCAAGGAGTTTGACGTATGGCATTGCTTCCCCCTTACGGTTACCGCGTAGCTACAGACTGAAGCGACGTACTATACATAGGGACATGTTTGCTTAAGATTATTACCATTTTACATTACAAGTGTAACTAGATTTTGAGCATTTTAGACAAAAACCTAAAATACTAAAAGTAAGAAAACTACTAAAATATTGCGGTTCTTCCGCTACGGAAAATTTGTATGCCTGTTAACACCATAAGGTAATGAAAAAGTCTCTTATCGCTCAGTCCAATTCATCTACTTTTAATGATGTGTTAAAACAATTACTCTAATAATAAAAATGGGCAGTCCACAGTGGCATTGAATTTAGGAATGCGTTCGGGTGGAATGAGTCTTTTGCAAAATAATAGTAAACCGTATTTGAAAAATTAATTGTTTTTGAGGCCAATTTGCTTAGGTTCATGTACAGCCACCCATACAAATATAAAATGCAATATTAACAATTCATTCAAACTGTAGTAGGCTTTCTGCAATAAAATGTCTTTGACAATTTTCCGAAACTAGCCGAAGTTTACAATTGATTTCAGCTCATTACTTAAATGATTGACAATCTTTTTACTCTCATAAAAGACCGACTGGTTTATAAGAGTAGTCTTAGGAATATGTAGTCGAAAATTTAGTATGCTGGTTTTAGTACTGTGATTAAATTCATCAGCATCTGATCTAGAACATCTTTCATGCAAAAGACAAACCAAAATAAATACAGATGGTACACTTGAAATTCTTTCTGCTCTAAATATAGGTTGACAGTGTTTACGGTTATTTGCTCTGCACAAATATTGAATTGCTCTTTTCTGCAACCCTTTACTTTAGCAACTGCCTGTTTGCAAATCCCCAAAAAACATTACATTACAGACTCTTCTTATTATCTAATTATTATTAGAAACAAAACAAGAGTAGCCGCATGTTATGTATTTTTTCCATCAGGACTATGGTTTACCTTAAAACAAAAGAATATTGACACAAACTTATCAGTTTCCCACAGGACCTCCCCAGAGAACTTTTTCTCCACTGAGATTAGGATTACAACATTTTTTTGTATTAAAATATTACTTACACATTTCCCTTCCAAGCACCCACGTCTCAGGTCGAGAATTGACCTCCACCAGTACAGTTGGCGTGCACACCAACAGCACCATCAAATCAGCTACACTAAGATTCACTAGAAAAATGTTGGTGCTATTGCGCATGTCCTTAGTTTTGAATATCACTATCGGAACCATCACATTTCCTATAACTCCCAGGCACATTATTATTATACAAAATACCTGAAAAAAAAAAATCACAAAATAAAGGACATAAAAAAACACAAATCTTAAACTAGTAGAAGTTCCCTAAAACTCACCATCGACGTAGTCCTGATATAACTCGGAAAAACAGGACTGCCGTACTCCCCACTCCCATTAAAGCTTCCATTGTTGCCAAACGTCGACCCAAATCCCCCACTACTTCCGTTAAGCACTTCGGATGCGACAGCTGTGTACAAGTAGCTGTAGCTGGCGGTGGTAACGTTGTTGTAATCCGTCGAGAGGGCGCTGACGTTCAAGGACAAAGACGTAGCCAGTGCCGCGATTGGTGAGATCATGTCATAGTTCGTTAGGGTGGGGGTGAAACTGGGCGTGGTGTGCAGTTGTCACAGGGACAGTAGCGTCCTTAAAAGAGAAATAAAAACGCTTTACATATATTTACTGGTTCTAATAAGATTTGCATTTAAAAATAGAACGAGTAAGATATTCAAATTTTTTAACAACAGACGCGGCATTCACTTATGTTGTAAACTTTAAACAATTCCTACAGGGCACATTGTGAACTTTTAATGGACCGCCATTAGGGGAAGTGCGCTTCGAGTAATGTGTTGTTTTAATGTCTTCTGTATTCTGAAAGAAACTTGCGAGAAATGAGGCGCAAAAGTGGGTTTGTAAGTGACTACGGATTTCGCAAGGGTAAACAAAGTTTATTTTGTAAAGATAAACTTTTCTATTCATCAAAAGGTTAACTTTTTAGTACTTTGTATCTTAATGGTAAAGGTAAGGAAGTGGACTCTTTTAATGTCGTTTATTCGTTTTTGATTTAATTCCTTTACTTACTAAAAAGTGTATTTTAATGTTTGTGCTTATTGGTGGCGGAAAAACTAAAGAGTGGTCATGCCGCACTAAAATTTTTTATAAGGTACATCATATACAGTGTGTGTATAAAGTCTGGAAACGGCTTAATAACATCACAATTTATTGGCCGATTTAAACCAAGTTTGGTACAGTTGTGTAAGAAGATCTGACGCACCGAATGACGATATTGGCGTTGTTGCCAGCTTTTTAGTTTGTCTGGAATTCGAACGAACTTTATATTTTTAAATGTAACACTCCTGTATATTTTTTCATTTATATTTTTTACTTTAAATTTGTTACACTTTTGGTATAACATACTTTGTTCCTAATATCAGTAGTTTTCGAAATAACGACGTGTTTTGAAAATATCAACAAATTGTCAACAATAAAACACTATGTATATATTTATGTATATTTATGAACGTTATTTGAAATAAAGAAGTAAATAAATAAATAAATAAAAATAAAACACAAGTTCAGTTTTGATGTAAAGTCATAAAAGCTGTCATCCTTACATGCAAAAATGTCTTTAACTGAAAGTGAAAGAATTACAATAATTCTTATGATGAGAGGATATGGCGATAGGGTCAGGTCTTACGAAGAGGTTAAAAATCTATTTTATTTCTGACCGGTATATTATTAGCTTATAACGTCTTAGTTACGCGGGAATTATAAGGGTCATAACTCCCTTGGGATATTAAGAAAAATTTGACATAAAATCAAACGATTGACATCTAATATCAATTTGATTGTCATCTATTGAAACATTTATTCCACTTTAAAAATGAACAAAATGTTACTAAAATCGGTCAGAAATAAAATTATCTATGTATCACTGGAATTATAAGGGTCTCAATTACCTCAGGCAATTGTTCTAAAAACTGTCCGACGGTTCGAAGAAACTGGGAATTGTAGAGATAGGCGACGATCAGGACGACCAGCAATACTAGATGAAGAGAAAAGTTTAGAAATTTTACAACATGTTGTTGAAACCCCTTTTTCTTAATTAAGAAGAATTTGTCAAGTAAGTGACGTCTGCTTCAAATCCGTCTATAATGTTTTAATAAAACATAAATATCACCCTTTCAAAATACATGTAGTTCAAGAGTTATCAGTACATGATTATGAGCGAAGAATTGAATTTTATGATATTATGATGTCAAGGTTTGACCAAAATAACAAGTTTTTCAAATTTATAGTGTTTTCGGACGAAGCAACATTTGTGTTAAATGGTAAAGTCAATAGACACAACTGTAGGTTTTGGGCAAATGAAAATCCCCACTGGATGAGAGAAGGTCATACACAACGCTCTGGAAAATTGAATGTATGGGCTGGGCTTCCGGGTAACCACAAGATCGGTCCATTTTTTATTGATGGAAATTTGACATCACAACTTTACCTTGAGCTCTTAAACAACACTTTTCCGAATAGGTGGATCGGTAGAGGGGGTACAATCGAGTGGCCACCTAGGTCCCCTGATTTGTCGCCTAACTACTACTTTTTATGAAGAACAGAGTTTATACCACAAAACTTCAAGATTTGGCCGATTTGCAGTGTCGAATTTTGGACGAATTTGAATTAATAACGCCAGAAATGATTTACAACACAATTGAAAATTTTTATTTTCAATTAGCACACTGTCAAGCTGTACAGAGAAAACAGTTTGAACATTTAATATAAAAAATATATTTTTTCTAAATTCTACTCGTTATTTCGAAAACTACTGATATTAGGAAAAAAGTATGTTATACCAAAAGTGTAACAATCTTAAAGTAAAAACTATAAATGAAAAACTATACAGGGTGTTAAATTTAAAAATATAAAATTTGCTCGAATTCCAGACAAACTAAAAAGCTGGCAACAACGCCAATATCGTAATTCCTATCCTCTTACACAACTGTATCAAATTTGGTTTAAATCGGCAATAAGTTGTGATGTTATTAAGCCGTTTTCAGACTTTATATAGACACTGTATGTTAAATCACATCACTAACAAATATATTTAAAAAGAAAAACTTTATGTAAAATTAGTACACAATATTTCAAAATTCAAATTGTCGTAGTAACGATTTATCTAAGACTCTCTTAATTTTATTATTCCAATGTATTTATAATAAATCATATAACTTACTCAGTATCTTCATGTCATGATAATTGCAATATGAATATAATGATTACACCACAATTTTAGGGGTATTGTCATATGCCACCGGGTTATTAATAGTCAAGTCAGGCACGTGACTGAAGCGCATATAACTGATTCGAGCATAGTAGGATTCATATTATTAATTATTAAAATAGGATTTAACTTTCATTTAACAGCTAATACAAAATGAATAGTTACTGAAAAATATCTAATTAGTAAACATAAAAATTATTATTTCAAATGAAGTATATTCATTAATTTCTATCAAATAATATACAGACAAGTTCGTAACCAAAAAATATCTTATATTATCGACCGTTACTTGATGAAAATCCATATTTAACATATGAAAGAAAACACTAATTGTTTTTTGATTTTCACTTTAATATGTCAACATGACACGTGTTTCACCGTCACAGCGGCTTCTTCAGATGTTTTCTGAATGTGTGATGTATCTAAAGAAGCCGCTGTGACGGTGAAACACGTGTCATGTTGGCATATTAAAGTGAATATTCCACTCACGTATAAAAAATCCCATAAGGACAGTGGTATTTTCGAAAACTTACAGCGGCAATTCCACTCATATATAAATAGTCCCATTTAAAATGTCCAAAATCGTAGTTTGCTGTCGGATAAAAACAAGTATTTCTTTTTTTGTGTGTATGAGTGGCTCAGAACCAAATGTGCCTATCCAACATTTTACTAGTTTAGAGATAATTAGGTTCAAAGTTACAGTAAAATAACACACAGCAAAAAGTACCTGTTTTTGTGTGAATGTGGCGCAAAAAGCATACAAAATGTAGGTAAAATGAAAAAAAAAATATTTTTTAAAAATAAACTATATTTTTAGGAAAAAAACATTATAAGCTATTCTGGCCCTAACATTTTTTTTTAAATTTTGAAACAACTCAAAACAAATTTTTAAAATGACAACCTTTCACAACAAATTAACCATAAAAGAAACCGAATCGAGTAAAATAACCTACCCCGTTGTTTCATTATTATCTACGTCTTCAGTTTCTGGACCCGCAAGTCCCATATCGATTTCATAATTGGTTTTCAAATTTGTAAAAAAGGGGTAGTAGACTGGTGGTACATAGTTCAGCAAAGAAATTAGATCTTTTTTTTCTCTCCCGTTATTGGTTTTCCTTCGGAATATAATAAATCCAATTCGGTATAGTAATTAGTAGAAGGGCAGCCACGCACGTTTTTTTTTCAGATCTAAATCTGAAAATGAGTTTCGGTGTTGTAGTTGTATTTAAAATACATCTTCTTGGATTCACCCATCCTTAATTGGATCCATGACATCTTTAGCCACTCTACCTTGTCTCCTGTCGTGGTTTTCTTTCTATTTACAATGCCATTTTCTAGTATTTTTGTACTAAAAAGTCTTCTTTTTGCATTTTGTGAACACAAAACTTTGGCTCCTTTTTTTTAGCATTTCTTATTACAGATCCCAATCTTCCGGTATAAAAATATGTTCATGATATTTCTTTTTGTTTATCTATCACTCCAAAATTGTTGTCACATGGTGAAAAGCTATGGCCAGAAATAAAAAACCTCAAGTTTATTTCTTTAATGCTACTTCGTTGCATTTCATTAAGGAGACCTACAACGACTTTAATATTGCGGTTATGTCCCCCACAGCTATCACTGTACAAGTTGATGATTTTGTTAGGAGTATCTGGTAAAAAGGAAATGTACTTTATTAAACATGACATAATTTCTTGAACTCCACGAGACGCAATACTTTCATCTCATATAAACATATTTCCTATGTTCTTCGCCTCATCGTGGATACATAAGTTAAATACCCACATTTGCCTTTTGTAATAAGCAACAGATGTTGGCAGGATACGTTGTAGTTCAAACACTGCGACATGTTTTAATCCTTGGCTATTTTGTGCTTGTGTGGTTTCTTCCTTTTTTAACACTTTCACTGCTTCCGCTTTTCTTTGATGCAAAGATCTTTCTAATTCCATTTTTTGTTTTTCTTCACCAGCAGGAAGAGATTTTAAATGGGTTTTAAACTGGTCACATTTTTGACATGTATCCTTTTGAGGTCTGTGGAATGACTTATTGAATGAATGATTGAATATATCTTGGAAAACAAAAAGAGATAATGTTTTTTTCTTAGCTTCACAGCACCTTTTATATTCGTCACACATAACAGACATGTTCATTATGTTCAAGTTTGCCGATAAATCTTTTTTGGCAGTGTGATGTCGGCAGTAGTGCGATTGATATGCGGGAAACTTTTTGATAAACTCTATTAAGTAATTTTTCTCATCATGGTTGCTTTTGTTATGTGGCGAGTGTCTTTCTCGTTTGTCAAAAACAGGGGTTCCTGAAACCATTTTCCTGTTAAGAGCTTTTATTGTTTTACCGTCGCATACATCTAACACATTTTTTAAAAAAAATTTGCAAACTTTGTGGTCATTTCCATTTTTGTCTTGTAGTCTTGTACGAACTCGTTTTTCGTCGCTTAGATACATCTTTTTTTGTAAATTTCCTTTTGGCAGGTTGTACTGATATCTGCCGAGATAGGAAAGCCTCCTTAGATGTCCAGTCAAGCGTATAGTAATAACGGAAAATTTGTTTTTGTCGAATTTCATTAATTTTATTTTGACACCCTAGCTTGCACGTTTTGCAACATTTTCCGGGATTTCACTCTTTATTCCGAGCTAAGTTACCTTTGGTTGACTGATATTTTTCACCACTCATACCTGTTTGTTTTCTGATACCTTTTGCAGTTAATGCAGGCTGTGGTTTTCGTTCTCAGGCTTTGGGTGGCATTTCATTATCTTAAACAAAACAACAAAATGGCCGTTAGAAATTGAAAGTTTAATTTGTGAAGTTGGTTTTCTTGAATAAAGTTTAGTACACAAATTGGCAACGTTGGGCTAGAGTATCGAGTATAACTAAGCTAGCTTAAGGTTACGTCTTCCTCAAACCCAACTTGGATTTTGTGAAAGGTGCGATATTATGGAACTACCCCCATACCCCTTCCTTTTTTATCGACAATGCGCGGAATCCGCTAGAAATTTTTTTGAAAGAATTTAATTTAAAACAAATTATAAAATATTTTCACTATTTTATTTAAATATCATTACGAAGAGTAAACAATGTCCTTGATATTTCTTCTCGGACTTTCTACCAAACTAAACATAAATTACGAAGAAATTATGACATCTAAAACCTTCCGTTTTCAAGTAAGCCCGCCAAAATAGGTCAGGACAGGCCATTTTTTCTTCATTAATCTTGAGTTTTATTTTTCGAGACAAAGGTTTATGAATGAAACTCACTTATTTTTCGTCAGACCCTCATTTCGCCAAATTGGGTAAACACCCACGTCTCCCCGCGGTGGCATCATAATTTCTTATGCGGATAGTAAACAATTAAGTTGTTGGGATGTTGTTACTTCGCAACATATGTTTCAAGATATACTGTTTGTTGTGTTGGTTGTCGCCTGCAATAAAACCTTATATCTCTTCTTAAGGGTTATTTAATAAATTAAGATACAGGGTCAATATACAGGGTGTCCAGTAAGTATATAGCATACTCTCGGAAGAATATAGGGGAGGTGAAGATAACCCTAATTTGTCATAGAAAGAAAAATCCTAAGGTAAAGCCCGTTCACAGATTTAAGAGAATGACTACCTGCCTTTAGTTATCACTCATCATAAAATTCTTTGTTGAAAGGGTTTCAAGGATCATAGAGATAATGATTTTATTATCCAGGTAGGGACCGTACTTGGCCGTAATTAGTTTACAAAGCCTAATTAAATAATGGAAAAAAAGTAGAGAAATCAGTGTTGCAAAACCAGTCATTTTATTAGTTCGTGTGAAATAAAAACGCAACTTTGATTATCCAAATATGTGGCGTCCGTGGATTGGTGAATCTAGTATAGAACAGCCGGAGGGGGTACAGGTACAACCACAGTGCGGAAATGAAAATGGAAGAAGACACTTATCTTTAAATTCTAAAGAGATTATAAAAAATGTATATACAACTCTCATAGAACGTGAAAAGTTTAGTAAAATGGAATGTATTGAAGAAACAGCCACATTGACTAAAATTTCGGAAAAAACAGTATGAAAAATTGTGAATAAATCAATCACCGAAGGGAAAAGAAGGAAGGAAAGATTCTGGGACTTGCAAAAAATTAGATCGCAGCGATAAAGTCCGACGCAAAATTTATAAGATGTATGAAGAGCAAACGGTACCAACACTGGATAATTTACTGAAAGACTTGAGATAGATAACACGGATATCAATTGCGGTAGAACAACGCTGTGGAAGTGTCTTCAACGAATCGGCTTTAAATTTAAAAAAGTCGATACACGACAAGTTATCATGGAATCGCAACAAGTTTAGGCATGGCGATTTGAATATTTGACAAAAATCGCTCAGTACAGAAGTGAGAATAGACCTATTATATACTTAGATGAAACCTGCTTTAATACCCATGATACCCCATCAAAAGGTTGGGTTAATTCTAGTGACAGGTGTAGAACAAAGGCACCATCAAACAGAGGAAAAAGAATAACCATAGTACATGCAGGGTCCGAAGATGGTTGGGTATCAAATGCACTTTCATTGGCAGCTAAGAATATAAATGACTCCTGTTTGGATCACCATAACGATACCACAGCGGAGTTATTTGAGGATTGGTTTGTAAATAAGTTTATTCCTAATGTTTCTCCAAACAGTGTGATTGTTATGGACAACGCAAGTTACCACAGTAGACTGTTAAACAAGCACCCTTGTTCAAAAGATACGAAAATTGCAATAGAGGAATTTATGTATCAGAATGATATATATTTTCATGAAAGTTACACTAAAAGAGAGTTACTTGATGTGCTTAAATTTCTGAACCTAGAAAAGGAGTACTACTGCGACATCTATGCTAAAAGTAAGGGGCAGATAGTGCTAAGGTTTCCGCCGTATCACTGTATATTCAATCCCATAGAACACCTAATGCATAAACTATAACACTATAAACGCTAGTGTACTGGATATTATTATTACTGAAGTGGACAAAGTGCCTGTGAGTAGCTGGAAAAATTGTGTTTTGCATATTAAAACTGTTGAAAATTCATACATTCAAATTTTTAATATTACAGAAAGATTTATTATTAACATAGGTGTTGATAGTGACAGTGAAAATGAATTAAATGAGTAAACTGTAGTTGCATTAATTAATTATAATATATAATTATAATATATTCTATCTAAAATTGTTTATTATTTGTGTCAAATCATTTATGCTTGAAATACAATTCAGTGCGGGCCTGTGTAGACCCCAGTCTGGTTTTAAACAGGCGTCAACACGAGTCGGTAAGTTATTCTCTTAAATCTGTGAACGGGCTTTACTCCTTAACGGAGGTACAGAGCCTCAAATGGATACCCAGCGACTTAATTTTTGAGCTCTAACATTTTAACCGACATGTAAAATTTAATGAAATCTTAATATTTTAAGTAGGCCATAAAGACTCATCAAGCCATACTAAAGTAGATGTTTTACATCGTCAGGAAAGTCAGCAACGGGCAGGTGTCATTTTACGAAGCTAAAAACTGATTTTTTTTAATACTCTGGTCATTCCTCTTTAAAAAAGTTACTATACATTTGTTGCGATAAAATTAGCCATTTTCGAAGAGAATAAATTTTTTATATAGAACGTTATTGAAATAATTAGTCAGAATACTACAATAATACACTAGTCGTTTTTATTTTGTTAACAATGTGTTATTGACAACACTTTCCTAAATTGTCTGATTAACTTTCATAATTTGCATATCTGGTATGAAGAAAAGCCCCATGCAACAGTACAGACAAGGAACCAATAAAAGTTCATGGTTAATATGTGGGCGAGGATTATTGGGAATCATCTCCTGGGACCGTTCTTTATTAAAGGCAGATTAAATGGTGCCATGTATTCGCAATTCTTGTAACAAAGCTTAAATGGTTTATTAGAAAATGTGCCCCTAGAAAGTAGAAATCAGATGTGGTATATACAGGGTGTAAGTGAATAAGTGCGACAAACCTCAGGGGGTGATTCTACATGAAAAAATAATGATAGTTTGCTATATAACGTTTGTCCGCAAATGCTTTGA
This sequence comes from Polydrusus tereticollis, assembly GCA_963920685.1. Classification (NCBI taxonomy): domain Eukaryota; kingdom Metazoa; phylum Arthropoda; class Insecta; order Coleoptera; family Curculionidae; genus Polydrusus; species Polydrusus tereticollis. The sequence goes on from OY987328.1 coordinate 145,992,128, forward strand.
TTTCCGAGATACAGGGTGTTAAAGTTTTTATTAAAAAGTGACGATTTATTTATTGCTCTGAAACCCATCGAGATATGCAAATGAAATTTGGTAGGTTTTAAGAGGTAGTTATTGCGCAATTTTTTGACATGCAATTAAGAATTTTATGTTTATCATTGGCGCGCATAAGGGTAATAATCTCAATTTTTTTAAAGAAAAAAATAATACGCCACTGAGATATATCAAACTAAAAAGAATTTTTGAATTTCTCATTCAATTTGTGACAAAAAATCTCTCTTGCCTTTTTTTCGTATTGGGCGCCGTTTTTATGCAAAAAAATAAAACATCTTAACGCGTATTTTTCATTTCTTTAATACATTATTAAAAACTATCTAATACAATAACATTAAACCAGAACAATAACAGAAAATAACACTAATAAATAAATAGGCGCAAAGCTACAACAAATGTTGAAAATGACCTCCCTCAGACGTGATACAAGATTCAACTCTTCGCCTCATTGATTGTCGTATTCGCGCAAATATTCCTGGTGTATTTCTTATTGTCTCACAGCCGGCTATAATTCGATTCCTCAGGTCTTCAACATTTTCGACGGGAGTGGAATAAACTAACGACTTAAGAAAACCCCAAATGCAAAAATCTAGATAATTTAAATCCGGCGATCGAGCAGGCCGATTTTCCGTACCTCCCTTACCTATCCAACGATTTGGATATACTGTATCTAAGTGATTACGTACACTAATGCTTTTGGTCTACTTTATAGCCACCGACACAGAAAATTGCGTAGCTATATTTTCTGTGCCATTTATGTCACCCGACATAACTCCATTGGATTTCTTGTATAATCGATGCCAGTCGTGACAATCCTGGAATGTTGTTGTTGACGCACCACTCGCAGAGTGCTATAAAAAATGTTACCTGTTGTACGAATCTATAAATTTTTCCATCTCATTTTCTAAATTTTGTTGTTTTCTTTGAAAGATTTTATATCAAACTTACATTAAACAATAATATATTAACAAGATTTTAGTGGAAAACTTTTATAACGAAACTTAAGTCGGTTTGCGGTGTTGTCATATGGTTTATTCTATTGAAATTTGGGGAATGTTTACTTGGTACATTTATTAAGGCCTCAGATATAAATTCTGAATTTTAACGGCAAACCCACAGCACCTTTTATTTGATTTAAGTGTGATCCAAGTAGTTTTCAAATAATGTAAATTATTAAATCATTGTCTATACTATAAATGACGTTATGTTGTTTTAACATGACAAAACAGTCCATGTTGTTCATGACTTTCTAGTCCGGGTGGGGCGTACCTAATCACGCTGGTTTTAATACCTAGTTTCCTCAAATTAAGGAAGGACATCACAAAACATCCTGCTGAAATATATACAAAATAATAGAGAAATGTGAATTGTTTAAAATTATTATCTTGGTCTATCTTGCGTCACCAAGGCGGAAGCTCCTATTTTCAGTATTTTGCCTACGTCAACAAAAATACGTTTTTTAAAAATCATATAATAAATGTAAAATATTCAATGTGGACAAATAAATAATAGAGCTAGTTACTATATAAACTACCAGGCTTTTTCGTTGTGAAAAATGTAGTTATTGAAAACGTCTGATTTTGTAGTATTAATTTTGTAAAACATGTGTCGCTTAAAATTTCTTTCCCTATTAATATAAAATTTCTCTACTTTCCCTATTAATAATCAACACATGAGAATAATCATCTTTTTTTTTTCTAGTCCCTTTAATTTAATAAATCTCCCATAAACCCTGAACAAAATTTAAATGAAGAGGACGAATAACTTTCCAGAGACAATGAAATATGGACGTAACAGGTGGTATTTGGGAAAAGGTTTTGATTGTATTAGAAGTTTAAATTAGGATTTAGTCTGTTGAGGACAATTTAAGGGAAATTAGAAAAGGAAATTACGACGTATTCCAGGAAAGTGTTATCTTGATTGTAGGAATTTTAATGAACATTTTTGTTAGGTACGTAAATTACTAATGCCTATTAATGCCCTTTACTGTTAAAATATGTCCTTATAGTGATCATACATACAGTGTGTGTATAAAGTCTGGAAATGGCTTAATAACATCACAATTTATTTGCGGATTTAAACCAAATTTGGTACAGTTGTGTAAGAGGATCTGACGCACCGAATGACGATATTGGCGTTGTTGCCAGCTTTTTAGTTTGTCTCGAATTCGAACGAATTTTATATTTTTAAATGTAACACCCTGTATATTTTTTTCATTTATAGTTTTTACTTTAAATTTGTTACACTTTTAGTATAACATACTTTGTTCCTAATATCAGTAGTTTTTGATATAACGACGTGTTTTGAAAATATCAACAAATTGTATTTTATTTATTAATAAATAAAACACCAGTTCAGTTTTGATGTAAAGTCATAAAAGCTGTCATTTTTTTATGCAAAAATGTCTTTAACTAAAAGTGAAAGAATTACAATTCTTATGATGAAAGGATTTGGCGATAGGGTCAGGTCTAACGAAGAGGTTAAAAGTCTATTTAATGACGCATTTCCAACCGAAATCCAATTTCAATAGTAACTGTTCTAAAAACCGTCAAATCCTTCCATAATGTTTTAATAAAACATAAATATCACCGTTTCCAAATACAAGAGGTATCAGAAGATGATTATGAGCGAAGAATTGAATTTTGTGATATTATGATGTCAAGGTTTGACCAAAGTAACCAGTTTTCCAAATTTATAGTATTTTCGGACGAGGCAGCATTTAGGTTATATGGTAAAGTCAATAGACACAACTGTAGGTTTTAGGCAAACAAAAATTCCCACTGGATGAGAGAAGGTCATACACAACGCCCTAGAAAATTGAATGTTTGGGCTGGGCTTCTGGGTAACCACAAGATCGATCCATTTTTTATTGATGGAAATTTGACATCACAACTTTACCTTGAGCTCTTGGAATTGCAAATAGTGCCTACTATACGAAATGTGATGGGTCCAAATTATGCAAGTACATTCTTCCAACAGGACGGAGCTCCTCCCCATTTTGGTCGAAACGTGCGCGAATTTTTGAACAACACTTTTCCGGATAGGTGGATCGGTAGAGGGGGTACAATCGAATGGCCACCTAGGTATCCCTGATTTGTCGCCTAACGACTACTTTTTATGGGGACACTTGAAGAACAGAGTTTATACCACAAAACCTCAAGATTTGGCCGATTTGCGTCGAATTTTGGACGAATTTGAATTAATAACGCCAAAAATGATTTACAACACAATTGAAAAATTTTATTTCCAATTAGCACACTGTCAAGCTGTACAGGGAAAACAGTTTAAACATTTAATATAAAAAATATATTTTTTCTAAATTGTACTCGTTATTTCGAAAACTACTGATATTAGGATTAAATTATGTTATACCAAAAGTGTAACAAATTTAAAGTAAAAACTACAAATGAAAAAATATACAGGGTGTTACATTTAAAAATATAAAATTCGTTCGATTTCCAGACAAACTAAAAAGCTGACAACAACGCCAAGATCGTCATTCGATGCGTCAGATCCTCTTACAAAACTGTACCAAATTTGGTTGGTAAATCGGCCAACAAATTGTGATGTTATTAAGCCGTTTCCACACACTGTATACTTATGAAGTATGATTCTAGTAACAAGTTGATATGTTATTGATACCGTAACAGGATGATTTTTTATCACTGAGGTCAAACATATTATGACGTAACTTCATCGACTCTTAGATAACGTCTTTTCAGTTTTATGTTATAGCGAGCTTCATACCAGGAAAATTTTACTGCAACGAAATCTTTGGGTATTATTTCCTATGTAAGTCATGGTTTCGTTAGCGGACGCTCTGTCGGAGGTACGCGGACACTGCCATCCTGGAAAAGTTTTGGAGGCATTTTAATGAAATTGACCAATCTAAAGATCAAGATGAATTTGAATCAAAGACTATCAATTAAGGAACAACTTAATGAAAATGAAGAAGTGCAAAAGAAGAGCGAAAGTGATGACCGATATTTCAGTTAAGCAAGAGGCTAATAAAGAAAGAAAATATGCAGGTCTCATAAATACGTCGTAATAGTTATTTTGCCTAATTTAGTTTGATTGTGTGCCAAACTAGTATTTTGGAGGTTTATTGCTATTTTTTGTGAGTACGGTTGTATTTTTCTAAACTTTCATTTGTTTTTACTCCAGGGACGTATATAAGGGGGGGTTAGGGGTTCAACCCCCCCCCTCCCGCAATTCGACGAGAGTTCGACACATTGTAAATTTCCAATTTCGAAATTCAAATTAATTAAACGTAAAACGTGGAAAACCTTTTTGTTACATGTCGAAAACAAAAATGTAGGTAGATACCCAACTCTGTTTTTAGGTAAATTCTTGGCAATATTTGGGCGTGGCCCCTAAAAAATTTTTGTCTGCGTCGCTTTGCTTCCAATGGGCCTACTGGCAGAGTTTTCTCATATCTATAAGTAATTGTAGACACTTCCCCCCCCCCCCTCCCAATAAAAAGCCATATATATTTTATATAGTTTTTTAACCTGTGCTCGCCATTGTGAGCTTGTTTGTGTCCTTGATGTAAAGTTTGTGTTTATATTATACAGCTCTTGAAAATGGTTTAAGAAACCGAAACGCGTAGAGCGAAATATTAAATATTTGTGAAGAATTTTGGATTTTTCTTTCCTGTTTAACAAGCCATAGATACTTCCCTGATTTACTCTGCTCACCATGATTAGGTCAGGTTTATAAAACATTAAATTTTTCGAATGATTTTATGAATTTGTGATTTGTAGCTTTATCATATTATACAAGTATATATGGTACAATGAAGCCAAAACGGTATAAAGTCCAATGCTCCGATTGTCGGAGAATAAGGGGAGAGGAAGTTTGGAAATACCTGTTTTCTCCCCCTCTCCCCCAAATAAAAATGGATGCGTTACACCTGCTGTTGATCTAGAGTTACAAAATCCATACTGGCGGTTACTGATATCCGCTTTAACAGTTATTTACGTAACAAGTAGTTTCACCAATCTGGCAATCACACATCCAAAATAAAAGGCACCATTACGTTTTTTCTACTAAGCCTTTAATTTAACATAACATACCTAAGACTATAGATTTTCACAAAAACATTAATTAATTAAATCTTCGAACATTTCTAACATTACTGAATTGATATTTAGAAATTCTGTTTTATTCTAACTAAATACAGTTTTTTAGCTCGTCTAGATTTTCAAATTCTATATCTTTATAAATAAAATTTTTTAAGTGACCCCACAGAAAGAACTCGTTTGGCAATAGGTCAGGAGACCTGGCTGGCCAACGCATCACTGTGGTTTTGTTTTCCTACGGCTTGCCCAAGAATCTTCGTACTAATCATTTTATTCTTCTCCACGTGCAGTAAAATATCAACATCTCTATTATCCCTTTCTTCAACTCTATTGACATTCTGAGTTGAGCATTTACAGATATTTATTACAGTGCCTTTGGATTTAAATTTACTAATGATAAGTTTAATTAATGAAATGGAAGGGATATACTATCAGAATATTGAACTGAAACCATTTCAGACGCTTTTTTTAATTTAAAAGTGTCTACCTTAAGCTTAATTTCATCCAAAATGTTATTAACACACTGCGTAATAAATTCAAAAAAAAAATAGTACGGTAGTAAAGGTTGTTAGAATATTTTAAAGAGTGTCAAATCATAGTCATTATATATGAGAGTTGTATATAAAAGTTATAAAGACCTAAAATAGCGTTAAAAAAAATTCTGTAGTGGTTAAACAGTCAAGAATATCGGATGCTGTTTGAAAAAGTAAGCTTTTTGATATGTCCGAACCATGTTCCTACTTCATTTATTATTAGATCTATTGCTTTTTCAAGTATATACGCACAAGTATGCGTTTAGGTGTGAGTGTATTCTTTAAGTATTTTTTAATTAAAAAAATATCTAATAAGTTTGTTGATTAATTATATTTGTTATTGCTGTTGCGGGTAGCTCTTATATGCAGGCAAAAAAGTTGAAGACAACAGTGGCTAAACCATAAATATCGAGCAAACATAGGTAGTATAAGCTTTATGTTATTTTAACTGGCAAATTTCAAGTACCTCTACAGGGCCCGTAATTCCTCTGACACAAATTGTTTTCGGTATTGCCGTCAATCGTATGAGTTCCTTTTTTAACTTTAGTACCAATAAAAGTGATTTATTTTCTTTAACAGCTCGTTTTACTTAATGAATCTCTGGTCTGCGGTCGTCTACAGTGGCAATTTTACAAGATTTACCATCACTTTTTAATTTGATTTGAAAAGAAAATGCTTCTTTATAGGATATGAAAGAGAAGTATTTTCTTTAAAATGTACACAGAAAGATGTAATATTTAATCAATGATTTTTAAATATTTTTAATTGTTATCGATGATAAATGTACAAGTTTTAATATACACATTCTAGTATTGTTTAAAAAAAATATAATTTTTTCACGTGAGTTAATGAACTCTCTCAACACGCCCACAAGCAAAACAAACGTGAATCAATTAACTGATAAATAGCAAGATTATTTATTATTTTTGGTGTTTTTAGACAATGTGAATATGTAGACCCTTCACGTAAATAATGGATTTTTGTAGTATTAGTTTACGAGTAAAACAGTAAAAAATAATTTTGCTACTACTTCTATCATAAAAATGAAAAGAAAATTGAAATTGTCAACCAATAATTATTATTGTTGAAACACAATGTATGCCGTAGTTATTATCCGTTAGTTTACTACCAAAAACCGCAAAAGAAATATTTTGCATTTATATTGTCCATTGTATCCGAGCAGCCTATACATAAAAATTTTATTTTATTTTTAATACATAACTCAGCGTCTTAAAAAAAAGCAAACTACGCGCGGTTAAGAGCATGACTGTTCTTTAATCTTTAAGTTATTTCGGTAAGGTTTCTCTTTCTTATAAATAGCTATTGTTTAATGTGTTGTCCGATTTTTATATCGTCGTTTAGTACTTGAACCAGTCCACGCCCAAAAAAGCAACAACAAACAAGTTCCTTATAATATGTTGATGTTGTACACTTTTAAACATACTGTATGTCAAGATGTCATACCGAATACTACGCTTATAGTTTAGTTTAGTTTAGATATTTTCATTTCAAATTACATTCGTATAATATACAAAAATGTACAACACATATAAAATGAAATGACGTCAATAACAAAATAGCTAAGTTATTTACATTTCCAAAAAATCTTTTGTACTATATGGCTCCAAGTCTACAAGTAAGTTTATATATTGTCTTTTGAATAATTTTTTTGTTGGTGTATTTTTAATTAGCTTATTATAAAACCTTACACCCATATAGTTCGGACTCTTTTCCGATAAGGTTAGAGTCCCTTTTGGGAAGCAAAATACTTGATGGAACCCTACAATAAAACAATAGTTTTTAAAAGTGTATTCTTTATTAATAAGCATAATAAAAGTACAATGTAACAGTTACTAATTATTACTTACTTATAGGAGATATTAAAAAAGAAAAAATCTAACTAATGGGAGGTATGAAACTGTTTTTTATTTTTCATCAATTGGTTGATATCAGGTTTGATAGAAGACAGTTGAAGTCTCATATCAGGTTCGGCGTCCAGTCTATTGCGATATTTTGTTTTCGTGGCTGCATAGGTTGAGAATCCTGTTTCGCACAAATATAATAATAATAATAATAATAAAGGTCTTTATTTGTACATTTATAACATTTTACATATTATAACAATTAGTTGTTATTATATACTTAATAATGTACAAAAAGGCGAGGTTCAGTTTGACAGATAAAATCTGCCATCTGTTCAACTAACCCGAAATTAACCTAAATTTTGTGAAATTTTAACTGAGCAACATAAAAATGGTATTTAAATTAACCTAATCGAACGCAATTGCATTGTTCATTATTATATAACTAACCCTAAGAACCAGAATGAAAAAGAAAATATATCAAAAAACTAGAAGAACAGAAAAAAGGGACACATTTGATTAGTTCAGAGCTGATCAGTAATTATTACATTTAAGCAAACAAGATGAACTAAGTAATTACTTACTAAATTCAATACTTACAGTACAATAATTGCTTAAACCAAAAGGAATAACTCAGAAGACAAGGCCAGATCAGTGATTGCGCGCCATGAGATGATTTGTTATGTTTTGTTTAAATAAATTGACAGATGTTTTCATAATAGTTTCCGGCAGATTATTGGTGTATTTTGCAATCAAGTAGGAGAAGGACCGTTCAAACAGAGTCGTATTATGAGCTGGAATAGTAAGTTTGCCCTTAAATCTAATATTAATATTGTGAACGTCAGTTCGAAAGCGTATTTTATTGTATAAATATGGTGGTGATTTGTTAGTTAAAATTTTGTGATACAAACAGAGCAGATGAAGGTAACGACGATCGCCCATCATTAGCCAACCAGACTGTCTATAAGCATAGCTGATTCTATCATATTTACGTATCCCAAATATAAGGCGTATGCAAGAGTTTTGTAATTTTTGAATGCGACCAGCAACATATGTTGTTGGGAACGGGAGAAGAATATTCAGAGCCATTTTGCCAAGCATTGGATATTCATCACGGATTCTGCACCAAAAATCGTTGAGAGGCGTCGTTTTGAACAGTGACTCTATACTTAATTGTGTCTGATGACATTTCTAAAAGAGATTCATATATCTCGTTTGACATACTTTCGGGCTTTTCCAAGTTGGGTAAAAAAGGATTATGAATCCATGAATTCAGTTTCATTTTTGTATTCTGTTCTTCGGGAAAATACTTTTCAAAAGATGCGCGCATCGAACTGAGATATTGGACCAATTCTTCAAACACATCATCTTGAAACATTTCTGAGTCGTTATCGCTAACAAACTCACTGAGTGACGTAAAGCTTTCTATTTCTTCCTTACCAACGCAAATAATCCAAAAATCTAATTTTCTTTTGAAGGCAGTTATTTTATTATTGGCCTGAAACACTGTTGTCTGTTTACCTTGCAATGATAAATTCAATTCGTTCAGTTCCTGAAAGATATCCGCCATAAAAGACAATCGGAACAACCAAGTTTTATCATACAAACGGTCCTTCAAATTAAAAGAAGTATCTGCTGAAAGAAACATTTGTAACTCGGCTCTAAGTTCAAATAGCCTTGTTAAAGTTTTACCCCGAGACAGCCATCGCACTTCTGTATGGAGCAGCAGTGTTTTATGTTTGCTGCCATAATCTTCACACAGTACCAGCTATTGTAACACATGTTTATACAAATACAAATAAATAAATAAATATACCTACGCGCGGCCGCGGAGTCAAAACGTTCGACCAGAGAGAGGTGCTTTGATTTTTTTTCTAAATTCTTGAGGAACCCCTACAGAGGTATCGCGGAACCCTAGGGTTCCGCGGGACACACTTAGAGTATAGCTGGGTTAGACGATGGAGAGGATAATTTAATTCAATAGTTCTGGTATTATACCTATGCTGATTTTGTACATAACATGTATTTTTGTTCTTATAGAAAAATAATACTGTTTTATAAATATATAAACAAAAAATTGTTAATATTTTCTCGGATTTTAAAACGCTCCTACATGATTGCAAATAAGGCATATTATATAATATCCTTAAAACACGATTCTGAATTACAAAGATTTTTTGTATTTTAGAGTTTTCAGCCCAAAAGATAATACCAAATCAAACGGATGATTCGAAATTTGCAAAATACAGCGTTCTTTTAGCTGTTTCATTTAAATAAATTTGAAACAATACGAAGGCAATAACTAGTTTTATTAACTTTACTACTAAGATAATCAATGTGTATTGGACCAATCTAAAAATTCATCCATATGAATACCAAGAAATTTTGTACTTTTTTGTAGGGAGAATTTATTATTATTTATTACAACTGAATCAGGTATTTCCCTTCTAGACTGACTGCTTTGTTCGGAACAATACTGTATTGGTTTTTTCTTTGTTCAATATTAGCTTATTTATTTCAAACCAACTCTTACATTTTTTGAAGCTACTTGCAACATTGTTTACTACATCATCAATTTGTTCGCCTCCCGCTAATAGGTTGGTATCATCAGCATATGTTGTTATATTACAATAAGGATGGTTTATTTCAAAATTTAAATCATTGACAAATATTATAGTTATAGCTAAAATGCGTAAAGTGTAACATACCCTATTCAGTTTACCAAGAACATATTCTACGTGATAAAGTACTATCCAAGAGTACTTCCGAAAAATGTGTCGTTTTGACAGTTTTAGTTGACTATTATTTACAACGATATGTTCCATTTCTTTCTATGTTGACTTCGTGGTTTTAAACAGTATAGCATTTGTTTTTGATGTATTTATCACAAGCTTATTTTTGGCAAACCACTCATCTACTCCCATCATTATTCATTCAGTTCTTATATTAAGACTTGACAGACTTGGAGCCACTATAAGAAAATTGGAGTCATCCGCATAATTAGTTAATGATGAGTTGTTTTCGATGGAAAGGAGTTCTGTTATATTATTTACATAGATAAATTCACTCCTACAATGAAATGTCCATTTGACATTATTTGCATTTTTTTCACTTTGACATCGATAAAAAGGTGCATTCTTTTTTATCGCGATAAAACCCTCTCCAGCTAAAAATTAAATGGTTAAAACCTCTCCAGCTCAAAATCGAGTAACCTTTCTTTTTCATTGCTCGGCAACCTGACATATTGTTACGAATTAATTTGATGCTGTCAAACATTTTTTTTAGTGAAGTATTATTTTATTTTAGTAGTATCTATTCATGCCAAAATTCGTGAATTTCTCTAGCTAAAAATCACTCGATCTTTTTTCTCGATTATTTTTTAAACTTAAACTAGATCACTTTTTAGCAATTTAAACTCGAACAAACGGAAATAGATATCATTTCGTTTGTTCTCGTTAAATTTCTAAGCAATCTAGTTTTCGTGAAAAATAAAAGTATAAAAAAAAAGATCTTGTGGTTTTACGTATGATAATGAATAGTATACACTTCCTTGTGGTATTCCTAGTTTTATTTCCGCTCTATTAGATGTTACGCGGTCCTGTCCCTTACCTACGTTTTAGTATCTTTTCGATAGGTATGATCTGATCCATCTCAATGCCATTCCTCGAATCCCATACAGTTCCAACTTGTCGAGCAATGTACCATATGTCGTCGAGAGCTCAACAAACACTCCCAAGACGATAATCCCGTCATCCAAAGACCTTAAAATCCGCTTAACAAACTGAAACACTGCTGTCTAATTTCCCTAATAGGTCTCCAAAAATCTACTATTAAGGTAACTTTCCATTAAGTACCTACTGGTCTTCTATTGATTGCTCATTTTGACACCACAACAAGAGGGTACAAGTATCCCAAGCGCTAGTAAATCCCATGTACCTATAAACATCTAACACAATGGTTTCTAGAGATACTGACAACATATTAAATAATTATAATGAATTTTTATTAAATGTTGCTCCAAATCATATCAACAATTTAAATCCAATAAATTGGCATCGTAACATCCAAAATAATGTAAATAACTTTGCGTAGAGGATGAAATTCTTTCTAGTTTAATAAAAATAAGTGTTCCAACAATCACTGATGTTCTGTGTTACATAATCAATAATTCACTGCGAGAGGGCATCTTCCCTGACCAAATAAAATTAGCGTTAATTAAACCGTTATATAAAAATAAAGGAGATGAGGATTCTTTGGACAATTATAGGCCAATTAGCCTACTTCCGAGTTTCTCAAAGTTGTTTGAATTGGTGATGTGCGATCGAATGATTGAATTTATGAGGAAAGGGGATCTTCTTTCGGATAACCAGCATGGATATCTCGAGGGAAGATTCACGCAAACGGCTATTTTTCAGTTTATACGGGCAATTTTGAGAAATCTCGAGGATGGCAAGATGGCAATGGGGATATTTCTGGATCTATTAGATGCGTATGATTGTCTAGATCGAGGTCTGCTTCTAAAAAAACTTAATCTGTATTGCATTAGGGGAAATGCCCTAAAGTGGATTGATTCATATTTAAGTCAAAGGACTCAAAGGGTGGTCGTAAGAAAGGGCAACATCAGCTCGAAATCAGAAATAATGCAAAATACAGTGGGTATCCCGCAGGGAAGCATACTAGGCCCAATTTTATTTAGATATATTTGGATAGGCAAACATTAAATATAAATGGTCTACTATGCAAATTTCGAATCACACATCAGATACGAATGTTCTGTATGGGAACTGTATTAACTTTGAGCGATTGTTTATATATCAAAAAAGAGTAGTAAGAACAATATTTGGTCTCAATTTCTCCTGCAGTTTACATACAGGAATGTATTTAATTATTTTTTAAAATGAGGGCCTTGTGTAGATACAGTGAATAAAGATAAACATCCAACAAGAACGATGAACTATACCTTCTCTAAACATAAGCTGACATTGTACAAAAGTGGTGCTTATTACAACTGTTTTAAACTATACAATAGTCTTCCAACATACAAATCTATAAAAACACTAAAAAGGAACGCTTCTTCACAAAAACTAACAGAATATGTAGAAATAAACTTAACTTAATAATAAAAAATACAAAGAATAATCACTTCAAACAGATTTGAACAAAACTAAAATGAAAAAATTTACAATTCTATTACTGAAGCGTCAAACGAAAATATATTAAAAACACTTTAACTCAGATAAAGGATAAAAATAATAAAATTACAACAAAAAGAAATAGCAGAAACATGCAATGAATTTTCCATTAATATCGGAAAAAATATGTCCGACAAAATTGCAAATCAAAATTAAAAGCACCAACCACAAAACAACAATTATACATCAATGTTTCTATATCCTACAAACGACACTGAAATTAACAAACACATAAGCAATTTAAAGAACAATAATTGTTCATCGGATTCAGATGGCATACCCTCCAGTGCATTTAAGCTTCTGCACAAGGAATTAACTAGTCCTATACTGCATAATATAGTGAATATAATTTTTAAGATAAGCAATGTTCCAAAACCATTTAAAATATCAATTGTCGCACCAATCTGTAAGTCCGACAGAAAAAAAGACATAAATAACAACAGATTGGTCAATTTCATGAAAGTTCCTCCAAAACTTTGTGAGGGTGGCAGATAATCTTCTACGTCATATTCAATATGTACCCATTGAACCAAAACCTGTTTTGACATAGCAGTTTTGAATGGATTTTGAAATGACCTTATCCCAGGCCTTCTTCCATTTGAAATTTTAAGGGTTGACATCCTACTTACTAAGTGTTAAAAATGATAACAAAAACCAGACCTTTTGGCAAATCTAATTACGTCTACTAGCGATTTCTTAAAAAGTAAACGAGTTAGATGTTCAGACTGTTTCGTTATAAATGGTACACCCTGTTTACATTTACGTGTAAACCTTAGTTAAGTGTCGCGAGAGTTTGAATGAAAAGCATACTTGCGCCAATAAATGCATGCACGTGTAGACGCAGCCTTATATTCATCTATTTAGTTGAATCCTGTTTCCGCAAAAAATTACTCTCAAGAATATGTAGTTCGTAAAAAGCAACCAACAAACGGAAATTAATTCTTTCCTTTCTGTTTCTCTATTGTCCCTAAACCTTTAAAAAGGCCCTTTCATAAAATACACATTTAATATTAGGGTTAAGGCCGAATATTCTCTTTTTACGAGCAAATCCAGTACGGCTACATCAAATAACAGAGTTGTTTGATCCTCCTAAAAGCCTCTGTGTTGTTTTTTGTATATGTATTTCGCTCACACTTTTTCAGTTTAAAAGGGTTGTTGATAAGATTTATTAAATACGTTCAACAGCCTTACCGCTGAGATGAGAATATTCCTAAGCACGAAACTTGATCGAGACTATAAATAAAAGGGCCCACTAAAATATCAAATGGAATTAAAATTAGGTTTATTTACTCTATGAAAAAAAAAATCATCAAAATACTATTGCTAAACCAACAATAAATAAAGGAAAAAAAATATTTTCTTACTTAAATTAAAACAAAATAAATATACCTTATCCAAATAAAAACTATAAACGAGGTTTAGAATTAAAATCCTTTTATGCCATGGGCATTAATTAGCCTTCACTCTAGGGTACATATAAAATAAAATCATATAAAAATTAAAACATCAATATTATATACAAAATGACGAGGCCCCGTGATAAGCAACTTATTTAGGGCTGCTTATCCTACTTTACTCAACCAGTAATCAACTTAAGGATAATATAAAAAATTAAACAAAATATAATTATTGTTTTGCCTGTTAAAATAATATCTAAAAACATGGTGATTGAATTTTAAGACTACCTCGATTCAAGTAGATTAAAAGAGTTATATAATATTGCTACTACTATGTAGAGATATTCTTATTACCCTTATAAAATGACTATTCATATTATATACATGGAAGCTATTGTGTGAAAAAAATATGTCAAATGTACTGTTCTCCTACTCTTCATATTCAATAAACCTGCCTCGTGCAACTTATGGAATATTCTTTCAAACTTACGAACTTAGTATACAAGACGAGGGCAAGAGTTTGGTCTTTACGAATTCTAGTTTTTTGTGTTAGCGTAAGAAGCATCACCGTCATTAAATCACAGTGATATGATTAATGACACCTCTTCTGTCGAAAATTATTTATTTTGAATAAACAAGTTTTAACTTAGAATCGTTTTCACAACTTTATTTATAGATTTAAAGAGAAAATATTTTAGGGGTAGATAGGGTACTATAGACCGCAACTTTTGTATACCTTGACATTTTGATTTTCTGTCAAAAAGTATTTATTTTGAATAAACAAGTTTCAATTTAGAATCGTTCCCATAATCTTATTTATGAATTCGAAGGGGAAATATTTTAGTGGTAGAGGGGGTACCATAGACCGCAACTTTTGTATATCTTGAAATTTCGATTTTCTGTCAAAAAGTATTTATTTTGAATAAACAAGTTTTAACTTAGAATCATTCCCATAACTTTATTTATGAATTTGAAGAGGAGATATTTTAGGGGTAGATAGGGTATCATAGACCGCAAATTTCGAATTTTATCAATCAACTTTAGCCATACATAATACATAGTCTACATAGGCGCGTTAAATACAGTTTGAAATATTATGCTGTTCACATTACAGTGAGCTATCAAAGACAAGTCCAAGGTTGCGTTCATTATTTCTAATTTCTAGTGGAGAATCGCCTATTTTTATACTAACAATATTCTCTATACTCTATAGTATTAACATCATTCCTGGGACCAAAGAGCATTAAGCATCATTTTTGCTTTAAAAAAACAAAGAGTGCTGGTGGGCAAAAGAGCTCAGGCATATATATAGCAGTGGGCTGATAACTGATCCCCGTGGCACGCCACTGGCGATTGGCGATTCCGACGACACCTATTTTCCTATCCTAAGGAGCTTAAGACCTTCCGATTAAAAAATTCTCAAAGAACTCGATGGCCCCATCACGCAGCCTCACATAGCGCAAAATTGCAAGAAGTGTGATTCAACGTATCGATAGCCTTAGAGAAATCCAGCAGCGCCAATAAAGAAACTGTGCCAGCATCTGTAAACCTAAAAATGTCGTTGCCAGTGCAGTGGAGCATTCATGATGTTTTCGAGAGTAAGATTGAATCTCAGGAAGAATCCGATTTTGCTTCACATAAGTTGTTTATTAATAACTTTCCCCAAGACCTTAGATCTCTAAACATGGAAGAAGAACGCTTATAGGCCTTAAGTCCTTGAGTTCATAAGAATCATTAATTTTCGGTAATGGTGTTACCCGAGCTCTCTTCCACTGGCAAGGGTAAACCGAGTTGCGTGATGCATGGAAGAATATAAGGACAGCAGAGAGTAATTATGATTATATTAATTAATACCTTCGGCTCCCGAAGCGTTGCATTTGATTTGAGTAATCATGTTCAAAACATCTATTTTCGAGACCCGATATAATTTGTGAAAGGTTATTACATTGTCTTTAATGGTATTTGTATAGTATTCAACCAAGTCTTTACAGTCAACGCTAGTCTGAGGTATTGAAGCTCTAAAAAAAGTATTTATTACATCAGGTATTTTTAAGAGTTCCAGATTTTCAGGTTTGTCTAGAAGGACACCCTCACAGCATTTTCTGTAAGTTCAAAATCGCGCCAAACATATTTGATGCTGTTAATTTAGTGGTTAAAACGCTTTTTCTTCATTTTTAATTGTCACATTGGTTAAATTCCGAACAGACTTGTAATATTCTTGTTCTACTTGTTTTGGGTAGTTTACATATTATTTTTAGTAAAATTGCTGAGTTCTTTTATACAATATATAGGTCAATTATTAAAAATATCTAATAATAACCACTGCGAAGAATGTTATACTTAAAATGAATAAACAATATTTAATAAATTGCTAACATATGATGAAATTATTTATTAGATAATCCAGTTTAATGTCTTCAGTAAGTATAATCGGAGACCCCACAGCACAGAAAATTAATTTTTGTGCGAGCCTATATCCGGGAGTCTCCGACTATATTGTAAAAATTCAATTGGACAAACGTCAGTGGTGTTTGACCTCATTTGATTGATTCAAAATTTTGTTTTAGTTTTTAATCAGTTGCTCGGCTTGTTCAGTTTATCTGTTACTGCCAGTCTCCCTGGATGTCAGCCTGATGGACGGTATAAGGGCATCGAAATCGCGCATTCTGCACATATTATTCAAGAAACCTTAATAGTTTTTTTTTCATTTCAAGGAACGTTTAAAAGCAATTAAAAATTAAATTTATTTTTTTTATTTAAAATTAAAATTAATGATATGCTAATATTTCAGAACGTGATTCTTGGGATTATTTTAAGAAAAATACTTTATATGAACGTTAAGACATACGCCTTTTAACTTTTTAACTGTATAGTATTTATTAATTTTTAAGAAAACAGTTTTTTTTTCCAGTCCTCTGCTCTGGGCTCCTCGGCTATTTTCTTTTTGGTAATTTTCTTGATGAAGGCATTCCCAAACCCTGAACACCGTGCGCGAGGAAAGCTTTGTTAGAATGCCACATATTTCTGCAGCATTCCACGTGGTTAGTTCAGGATTTCGTTCCCGATTTCCATGCTATAAGTTTTTAACTATTATTCGTTAATGTAAATTGAAATTTTTTTCTTGTTGACGGACATCTAATGAAAGGTTCGCTAATATCCATTTTCTTAATTAAAAGCAGTTAACATCACTAAATAAAGTTTAACAACTATACAGAGTGGCAAAAAAGTGGTGCATAAGGTCTGTAACCTTTGAAATACCTCGTTTACGAAAAAGTGACCTGTATGAAAGTTGTTTAGTAAATTATTCCCCACATTTCTAACTGCATGAATTTTTCCTGTCAATTCTGGTTTGGCTGCCATATCTGGACCTCCTCAGGAATCACTGGGTGTAAGTAATAGTATAAACGAACAGGCATGGTTTCAGCAAGATGGGGCACCTGCGCATTATGCGGCAAATGTTAGACAACACATAAGCGAACAATTTCCCGGACGTTGGATAGGCAGAAAAGGTGCTATTGACTGGCCAGCGCGATTCCCGGACTTTACCCCGCTCGACTTCTTTTTGTGGGGACACTTAAAGAACAAAATTTACGTTAACCGTCCAAATGACTTAGGATCATTAAAAGTCAGACCTAGTGCTGAAATTCGGGACATTCCATAGGACTTCCTTTTAAACGTTGTAGACGGGTTCAGGGATCGACTGGCGCTCTGCTTAGCAGAAAATGGTGGTCACCATGATCCATTGAAAAGGTTTCACTTGTTTATTACTCCAATGTTAAGTTGTTCAATTTTCTAGGCTATTTATGTTGTTATTATAAAGTTTGTTACAATTTTAAATAAATAAAAATTTATATCTCAATGGTAGAGGGTAAACAAACCCCTTGTCAAGTGGGACAGTGAAGAGGGTCGTGTCGAAACGGTATCAAACTAGTCCGTAGGGTGTGACCTAGGGTTCGCTTAGAGTTCTTACACACGATGTTGATGTTTATTTGTATAAACTTAACATTGTCTAGTCCAGTGATTTAGTGTCTCAATACACAGTGGTTTAAGTGTGTAAAAGTGTGGAATAACGGGTAACGATAGGTCTCACGCACTAAAAGCCTTATCTTTGGCCCGGTCTATGAAATTTCAACACTGCGATATTTCCCATTTTAAAACAGCTCAGGACAGTAATCTTACGACTGCAACGTTATATAAGACTCCTCGAAAGATGGCTAGATGATTTAAAAATTCGTCTAAACGAAGTGATAACTCAGACAATCTTCTTTTCAAAATCAAATGTACGAGTCCACTAAAGTAGAATCAAAGTAAATAACACAGCAATAAACTGCAGTCAAAAGGTTAAATACCTGAGGTTATATTTTGAAAACAGGATAGGCTGGTACCCTACCACGGATCATACGCTTTTGTAAACAGACGGAGCAAAATTGATCGGTATCATCGTCAGACCAGTGCTGACGTAAGCCTTCTCTACATGGTGAACAGTAAATAAAACTAAACATAAGAAATTGCAAACATCCTAAAATCGAGCTCTAACAATCATTGGAAATACGCCTAGATGCATAATGACACACACACTTCACACTGACCTGGGCACCCCAGCTTTAAAAGACTACTTGAACAAAATCAGAACCAACTATTACAAAAGAAGCAACGTTTCGATTAACACCACTAATACCACAGTCATAAACTTACTCGCCGATCAGCAGCATACACAGACTCCCCATCACAACGACTGGTTTCCACCGTTACCTTAATCAAACCTGATAAAATCAGAAAGTCAAAATTCAAGATCAACACCATCAAATCATCTGGATAGAGCAAATATTAGAATCAGGATTCAGGAGTAAAGAGCAAACATGTTTGGGAGTTCACAAAATATCATGCACACAATGACAAGATAAAGATAGGACAGATAAAGAAATTTAGAAAAAAAATGTTGAATTCTTAAGTGCCGAATGCTTCGACTGCCTTGAACATATTTGAATTAAAATACAGGCTATTTAAAGAAAACTACATCATAAGTAATTTATGTAAGCCTCCTAATACAAATAGTATGATGTTTTTGAATGAAATGGAAAACATTCTAATTGACTTTTGGACGCGGACTGCGAACTTATGCCTCTTGTTCGAAGCCTCTTTGATGTCTTTGATCTTACACAAATAATAAGTACTCCTCAATGGATTGGATAACAGAGATTTCATCATTCTTATCTTACTAGGCCTTCGTTCTATTAAATTATAAAATATTAATTTCAATTCTCTATTTCATCGGATTAAGTGGCATTTTTAAAAAACTTTCGCTTAAGAGTGTTTTACAGGGAAATATTTTGAGTCTATTACTATACACAATATACACATGTAAGTTTCATTCATTTTTTAAAAGCTGCAGTTATCATCTGTATGCCGATGACACGCAGCTATACTATTCCTTTAGTCCCATTAAGTGGCCATGCCTTAAAAATGAATGCTAATAAATCGGTGGCTCTTTTATTTGGTAACAAATATCTATCTAAGCTGGAAATATATGAGGAACCCATCCCTATTAAATCTAAATATAAAAATCTTGGCTTAGTGCTGGACAATAAGTTGCGCTTTAAGGAGCAAATAACGTCGTTTTTACAAAAATCATATTATACTTCCTTGAAATTAATTTATGGTCAACGGCACTGTTTAAATCCGAAGATCAAAGCACTGCTACTGTATAACTTTAATTATGGTGACTGTGTGTGCATTGCATGGACAATGTAGATAGAACAAGGGTGCAAGAGATACAAAACAGTTGTTTGCGCCTAATATTTGGCATTCGCAGACCTAATAGAATATCACATAAGCTCAAGGATATCAATTGGCTAAATATGTTTTCTCGACGAAAACTGCACCAAGAATGTTTTTTTTTTTTATAAAATACTAATATTAAAAACGCTTAAATACTGTGACAGATCCTGAGGTCTTACCTGGACTGGTGGAGGATTGTCATTGTCAAATAAATATAAAAGATTGATGTATATAAAGTTATTAATAAATAGTTATTATTATAATTTATAAACATAACATAGCGCAGTCGGTAGTTTGAGAATCATAAATATATTTATTATGTCGCGACCAAAGAAGTCGAGAGGAAAAACTAATGTAGTAATCCACAAAAGTGTGGAACCTCCTGAAGACTTCATGAATGTCGCACAACGATTGGAAAATACAGAGAAAGCTCTCAAGAATATAGAAAGAAACTTTACTTCACAAATTGAGGAGCTACAAGGTACGATAATTACCTTATTAAATAAAAACTTACAAAATAACACTGGAGCGCGTTCACATTCACACATTAGGGAAGGGAAGCGTAACACTTTTGCGTTCCGCAGCCGTTCACATTTGCAAGGTGACATTCCCCGGTACGTTCATATTTGCCTAAAGTTGCCCAAGGGTTACTCCAAGTGTCCCTCGCTTCTGAGCTCGTGAGAAGTTACCCAAGCATGCGCATTAAGAGTTTTGACTTGTTTTGGGATTCCCAAATGTTATAAATGCTATAATACAAATTTTGTGAATACAAACGATAATATACGAAATTCAGATTCGGATTGTCCATTAATCCTAAGTACTTGTCGTTTGCTTACTCTCTTCAAAAACAATAAGAGCTATCAGCTATTGCTTTGTACTAATTATAAGTAGGTATATTTAGGTGTGAAAAATAATGGAAGTTGTTTATTATGCTTCAAAACTTCTATACTCAAACCTCAGACGAACATTGTTCGTCTGAGACTCAAACAGATCCGAGTGGAGACTTTATAATAGAAGATAATAAAGTGCTGCTAATATCAAAGTTAAGTGTATTTCTATAAGTAAACATTTTTGCAGTCTTTATATTCACTTATTACAAAATAAACTTTTAACCGTGATTTAAAAGTTTAAAATATTTTGTTGCGAAGGGCTCGTGAAGTTCCTCTTTGTCTCAATTAGCCAGTGTTAAGGCGATTTCAAGTCAGAAACCACATTCATGACTTGGTCACTTGGTAGTCATGAAAATACGTCACATAAATGACGTCATCTTAAAATCTGATTTGAACAACACTATTCGTGGTCACGGCGCTTCAGTGTTTTGTGCCGTTTGTGCGCTAAACATAACCTCAAACTTTGTTGTGGTTTAAAAAAAAGGCCCACGGTTATTTTTCTGTTATACTAATAAATAGTAGCTGAAAATACTATACGTAAACGTTTAAATAAAGTAATGGATAATAAGAAGTTAGCTGCAGTACTGTTTGCAGCTGACCAAATGTTTTTTAAAGCAAAAAAGAAATGGATTGTATTGTCCAGGTCCAGAAAAGAGCCATATCCAGCGGCTAGGGAACAAACTGAAACTGCAGAGTCTTCAAAATATATTACTTTCCCATTTATCAGCACCATCACCGCTTCCATTACGCACAAAAACCTAGACAAAGAAACAGTAAACAAAAACAAACTTAAAAAGCCGTTAATTTAAAAACCTCAAAAATACATGACAGAGATGACAGGTTGCAAGCGTGACCATACTCTAAACCATAGTCATGAAAATCTAGGACTTGTTCATGACTACGTCTGCGATGACGTCATCGATTCTGATTTGAATATAAATATTCAACCGTAGTCATGACTAGGTATCTCATTTGAAATCGCCTTTAGTCAAGTTATGTACCTTTACCTTCAGAATATACCTACTAACAAATTCATAGAATACTTAGGAATACCTTCTTAGATAGAAAAATGGTGTTTACACCAATGATTGCGCGAGCGACGAAAATATAGAGGTACTTTCTACATTTGGAATATTGGAATTAAGTCTTTTCAAGAAGTTGGAACCGAATGCAGACATATTCCACTTAAAACTCTTTTTAATATATAAAGATAAGGCCTGGAATGGTGTATTCAATATAATTTAAAATTCTTCTTGGAGGTTCATATTCATTGTTGTCGGTTAGATGTAACAGTGAATGGGGAGGAAAAACACTTAAATACGAAAATAATTTTCTTGATAATGAAACTACAATGGCGACGACAATGGTATCATTCTTTATAATTATTATAAGGTTTACAAAAAAGTTCTATTAACACAAAGCTAGATAGGGCTAAATAGTTACCTTCAATCGTTTACAATCAAAGTGCTACAATTACTCCAGGGCCTATATCCGTGATCCAGGGTAACCTCTCCTCTACCTTCCCCCTACTCGAGGTAATGAATGTGAACGCGCTCCTGGATTGGTGGAAAAATCTACAGACAGTAACAATATAAGCAGTACCAATGAAAATACTATTTTTAATAAAGCGAATGGAAGGATACAGTTAGTAGGTGGAATACCTGGACCAGAAAAACTTACTGAAGAATTAACTATAGGCCAATTTAAAGACTGGAGACAATAATTTGAAAATTACTTATTTTTTCAAGATTTAGAAGCAGACAACAAAAGGGGAGAAGGATTGACATAATTATGAGGGGGAGATGTGACAGATCCTGAGGTCTTACCTGGACTGGTGGAGGATTGTCATTGTCAAATAAATATAAAAGATTGATGTATAAAAAGTTATTAATAAATAGTTATTATTATAATTTATAAACATAACAAATACCTTTATAACAGACTTACATTTCGAACGGACATCCACAATTTCAATTTGAGACAAGTATTCTTACTATATCTAAACATAAGAAAGAAATATTTAAACGATACTTTTCATAAAATATTGCAACATTTAATGATATAATGGATGATCCAAGTTTTGTGGCATCGTGCAGTGTCTTTAAAAGAAATTATAGAAAAATATTGTTCGGTAGACATAGCGTCTAGCATTGGGCGAAATTGATGTGGAATTATTAATTATAGTATGATTACCTAATATACCAAATGCTGCGTGAAATTTCTTATAATTAAATTTATTAATTAGGACTGATATACTTTGTGTTGTACTTTTTTTGTATTATATTACATGTGTGTGCTTTTAAAACTTGGGTACACTGAGCCATGCTATTCATTTTATGATGATTTTTTTTTTGATTTTTGAAACTGTTGGGTCTTTTCCTTTTCTTTCTCTTCTTTTGGGAAATCATATGATTTATATTTTAATATTAACTGGTATTAACAAGCTACTGACTGTTGAGGAAGAATCGGTTCCTTGTTATCTATCAACAAACCTTTATTTACCAAATGTTTATCCAAACTTGGATGTTGCAGTTAAGGGGCACTTTGGGAACTTATTTTATTTACAAATTAGGGTTATTTTGACCTCTTTCCGAGAAATTAGGAGGTACTTACCGGACACCCTACCCTGTATATAAGACAAACCTCATAACATTTTTAAAAAACTATAACAACATAGATATAATTGTTACATAACCAATATAAACAAACCTCAAAAAACCGCACTAAGCATGCATCATCTTGATGAGAGTCACAATTTTGCCTTTGACCGGGTCAAACTTTTAGATGTAGGAAGAAATTAGGAAAAGACACTCTTAGTCGAAATGGCACATATTTTAAAAAACAAGTCCACCGTCAATTTAAAAACAGATTGCGATAATTTAAGCCTCATTTACCATAGTATTTTAATGAAATCCTGACTGTATAAATATTATTTTTTAATTTATTAAAATGTAAAGAAACCTATTTTCATCAAAAAACAAAATATCTACCTATATTAATTCCTTTTAACGCAAAAACAAAATCTGATTTGTTTTTGTGTTAAAAATATTTAGTTGCTTACGCGACACAGAACAAAACGGTGAAATTTGCCAGTGTTGGTTTATTTTTGTTCTTTTTCACAAAATTATTTAGATCGGTAATGTGCGTTTTGATTGTTTATCGACTACCCCGATGGAGTTTTTTCGGGATAATACACCATACACGACTCGACTGCTGATTAATTGAGGTAAATTCCTTGTGCATGTAAAGATTCTTGGTTTATCCTGGTTTTCCACTTCATGAAAATATGACATGACACAATTAAAAGAGAGAATAGTAAAAAGCAATTTTCAATCTACATTGGTCCTGCATATGGGGCATTCCACCCAAAATTTGCAACTCAAACTTTTATCCCACGAACAATTTTTTTTACGGTTCAGCAGTCAAAAATATTTGACACGTATTTTTTTATTTTAATGTGATGCACAGATTTTTTGAACAAATTTTTCTTTTAATTTCACGTTTGTAAAAAGCACCTTTTTCCGATCGCTTATACAGCAATATCGAATAAAGATATAGAAATGTATCACATACATAAAATGTTCGCGTTTTTCTCAGCTTTCGAATAGAGTATAATAAAACTAAATTTTGTAGTTTGCTAAATGACAAAAATTGGAAACTTATAAATAAATGCAATTTTTTCAAATGTGTACATGATTTTTTTGCTTTTTTTTTATTGAAAAAATCAACTCAAACCTTTTTTAAAATACTGTTAAAATTTTAGAGTGGAGAGTTGAATACTTACGAAACAATAAACTTATCAAGCACGGCTCGCACGCGCGAAGCTTGACTTGTCTAAACTTGTCGCGCTGGACAACAGGCTAGGGTCGCCACATGGCCGGGATTTTCCGGGATTGTCCCGGAACTAACTGTGTTGCCCCGGATCCCGGATTAATATTTTTTAGTCCCGGAAAATTATCAAAAGTCGAAAACATTGTTAATCTGCTGTTTCACTAAAACGATGTACGAGTGGCAACGCCGCGCAGTAAGATACTTTCTAATTTTATATAAATTTAATTTTTTCGTTACATTACTTAGTACTGAGTTCTTTAAAAAATGTTTTTCTTTTATTTAAAATTTATTGTTTTTTAGTATGTTATTTTTCTTTTGATTTTGTTTAAATTAATAAAATTTAAAGTACATAAGTTAACAACTTGAGTTATATGTTAACATCTTTATTTCTTAAGAGGGTGGTAGGGACACAAAAAAATGAAAAGTCAAAAAAGTGATGACTGTGGGGGGGGGGGGGTGTCCCGGAATAGCTTTCATCAAAAAATGTGGCAACCCTACATCAGGCGCTAATTGTAATAGTTTATTATTTGCTATGTTCTGGTGATGAAGAAGGGTGGAACTGTCGTCAGAAATAAATTCAAAATTCAAAGATCGCTGTTGCAATCCGATTAATTTAATAAATCATAATGGGAGAAGTCAAAGAAAAAAGCCGTGCTTAAAAATTTTATTGTTTTGTAAGTATTTAACTCTTCACTCAACAGTATTTTAGAAAAGGTTTAAGTTGATTTTTTTCAATAAAGAAAAAGTGAAAAATCATGTCCAAGTTTGAGGAAATTGCATTTGTCTATAAGTTTTCAATTTTTGTCATTTAACAAATTACAAAATTGAGTTTTAATATACTCCATTCGAAAGCTGAGAAAAGAGTAAATATTTTATGTCTGGGATAAATTTTTATATCTTTATTTCTTGTTGCTATATAAGCGATCGGAAAAAGGTGTTTTTTTTACAAACGTGAAATTTCAAATAAAATTTTTTCGAAAAATCTGTGCATCACATTAAAATAAAAAAATACGTGTCAAATATTTTTGACTGCTGAACTGTAAAAAAAATTGTTGGTGGCAAAAAAATTTTGAGTTGCAAATTTTGTGTGGAATGCCCCATATACAGGGTGTCTGTAAAGGTCATTACAAAAACCTACCACATGTTCTTCAGACCAAAATTAGCCGATTTAGGTAAACGTACCATAGTACAAAGTTGCTTAGTTTGGGCGCTAGACGGCGCTGAATTGACAATTTTTAAATAGTTTTTCTGGATTAATTCAAAAACTGCTCATACTATTTTGCCGAAATTTGGTACGTTGGTATAGCTTTATGGGTCAAAAAAACCCATGCCACAATTCTGATTAATATCAGTCCATGGGCGTAGAACCTGGGTTTTTTACTAATTGCTTGTTTTAGATTTCTATGTGAATCGAGCAAGAGGGGTTTGGGCACAAAATTCAGATAAACCAACTTATTTGCTACAAAAAAGGTACTCTTGATAAGACTCGATTCCTCTGACGGTTTTCGAGAAATTTGCATTTTATTACTTAATACGTATTAGTTTTTGCAAAAAAAGAAAAAATAACTAAATCATAAACAGGAATAAATAGAAATATCATAAAAATTGCTCAAGATGCCCCCATAAGAAATAATGCAATGGATTTAAGTCCGGAGATCCTGGTGGCCAATTTACAGGGGCATTACCTCTACCAATCCATTTATTTGGGTACTGCTGATTCAAAAAGTTTCTAACATATAATGCAAAATGTGGTGGAGCTTCATCGTGCATAAACCACATATCTCTCCGAAGTTGTAAAGGTAAATCTTCTAGCAAATCTGGCAGCGTATTTTGTAGATGTTGCCAATAAATTTCCCCGGTTAATCCTTGTGGAATAATGACAGGACCAACAATGTGATTACCAATTATTCCAGCCCACACAATAACTCTAAACTCATTTTGAAAATGTTTTACCTTGATAACATGTGGATTTTCATCCGCATAAACATGTTTATTATGAAAGTTTGTAATCACTCTTCGGTAAACAAAATATTGTTGGCAAAGTTGGGATTCTCTTCTAACTGCCTATGAACAAGCCGACTAAAAACCAGGCGCATTTCAGGATCATTAGGTAAAAGATCTTGAACTGGCACCTGGTATGGATATAGCAACTGTTCTTGAAGTACTTCATGAACAATATCTTTTTCATTCATTTTTCATTCATCAATTTCCCTACCTAGCCTCCTGGTGCTTATTTCTGGATCTTCTGCAACACATTCTAAAATGCCTTCCTCGACTTCAGGAACCCTTACAAAACGCTGTCTTCCATTATCAATGGCTTTAGGAGTAAATTGGCCGTTTTCCCGCCGGCGTCTTTCAACAGCAGCAAACGTCGGGTGGCTTGGTAGTTGGTATACGACGATTTGGAAACCTTTCGGAGTTAAGTAGACTCTAACACATTCTCGACCATTTCCTTGGAAATACCCAAATACCAATATCATATCGGTATATTCTGCATTAGTGTATTGCACCACCATGATAATTCACGACAATTAAAGTTTTCTAATAATTAATGCAAGCAGATAAAATGATTGAACGTTAGCAACAATATTAAATGTTACAAATTTGACAATAATCTTATGTTGTCAGATGAAACCAATAATAACCAACAATAACAATCGTTTGTGAGGTGTAATGCCGTGTTACATACCTGAAAAATACCGTGCGAACAAAAAGCAGATGATAAGAAAACTGTTCAAGAGGTTTTTTGTAGTAAATAAGTTGGTTTAAACTAAATTTTAAACTTAAACCTCTTATCTTCCATCGACGTAGAAATCAAAAACAGAAAAATTCTATAAAACCCAAGTACTACGTGGTAACAACTACTACGTATTAAGTAATAAAATGCAAATTTCTCGAAAACCGTCAGAGAAATCGAGTCTTATCAAGAATACCTTTTTTTGTAGCAACTGTGTTGGTTCATCTGAATTTTGTGCCCAAACCCCTCTTGTTCCATTGGCATAGAAATCTGAAACAAGCAATTAGTAAAAAACCCAAGTTCAACGCCCATGGACTGATATTAATCAGAATTGTGGCATGGGATTTTTTGCCCCATAAAGCCATGCCAACGTACCAAGTTTCGGCAAGATAGTATGAGCAGTTTTTTAATTAATCCAGAAAAACAATTTAAAAATTGTCACTTCAGCGCCCAAACTAAGCAACTTTGTACTAACGTAAGTTTACTTAAATCGGCTAATTTTGGTCCGAAGAATATGTGGTAGGTTATTGTAAAGACCTTTACAGACACCCTGTATATATGCAATATTATATTGTTAATTGTATGACACTGTTATGAAAATAAAAATTGATTATTATTATTAATACTAACTTGATTTCTAATATTGTAAATTTTAAGAAAAGGGATTTTACAGAATATCTCCGGACTTACACTTTGTGAATGAGTGATTTATTGTATAGAAGCAAGATGGTAAATGACCTAGGGCGGGACGGTGCCTGTATTTCGAAATTCGCCCGTCATAATATTGTCAATTCAGTATGGCTTGCCATAAATTCAGCATTTAGCATTAGCAAAGGTACGCACACAGCTGGTCTAACAGTCCAAAAATTTGTTTTGGCATCATCGTCATCAAAACAGCTATTTTGCCAAAAGATTTTCGGGAATTCTGCAAATTTCTAAGTATGATTAATTCATTACTCGTAGACAGAAACATTATACAGGAATAACATGACAGCGACGAGGTGGTTCGGTATTTTTAAGTTTATTAATTATATTTTTGGGTATTCTTAAAATTGAATGGGGTGACCCCCACGCAAATCGACTTGAACAAATTCGAAAACCGAAAAAACATTTTATACAAGTGGTTTTATCGAAAAATTTCCATAACGCACAGAGGGTACGCGCAGTGTTGTTAGATTTTCGGTTGCCGAAAGCCTAGGGTGGTAGGTAGGTGGTGGTCATTTAATTTTACAGTTATTTAATATTAAAACACTTTTGTAAAGTTATTTTGCAAACTCAACATGTGTGTTTGTTTGAAACAATGATGATTTTTAATATGATTAAATATTATACAGGGTGTTAATTAATGTCATGAAGATATTTCAGGGGGTGATAGTACTCGTCATAATAGGAAAAAAATGCAAATATATGCATGTCCCAAAACGCGTTATTTTCGTTATACAGGGTGGCAAAATTTCAATTATTTTTCTCGTATTTGGCGTTGTCTCTCTTATATTCGGTGATAATTGTTTCAAATTTGGAACATCAACCATTTTTTAGAATCTCTACAATAAAGTATCAAAATTGTCGGTCGCAGTATACAAGGTGATACATTTTCTTGAATCGGCTACAAGTTTATCTTTCACAACTTTTTTTCGAGCTCCCTGTATGAATTCCGGTATGAAATTTGAACTCTCTGTTTCTTTGTTTAGCGTTCTGGTCTCTTGCACTATTCTCGTCTCTGTGACCGTTTTCGATTAATTTGCAAAAATAGCCATCGATGGAAATTAATTTAAAATTCATAAATAATTTAATGACTAAAATCGTCAGAACTTTCAGAAGTAGAATCGTTTTCAGGTTGGATTACTACTGGCGCTATAGGCGGTAAAACAGAATATCCATTTTCTGTTTTTATAACATGGCCTACGCATTTTTTCCATTCATCGCTACTCATTTCGCTAATTACCTGCCGAATGTTATTAAGGACAACTGCGCTTAAAGTTGGTGATTAATTATATTTTCGTAAACGAATTTTTATCGTACCCCAAACCATTTCGATAGGATTAAAGATACAATAATATGGGGGTTTGATAATTTTAATTAATTCCTTTTTTACTGGAATCTTTTCAGGAATATTCATATTCTTATTTCTCATAAATCTTAGAATATCTTCTTTTTTAGTATTGCTGTTATTAGGTATTTTCTTTAATATTCGCGAATAATACGACGCATTGTCCCTAACAATTACCGAATTCGGCGGAATGTTGAGTGGAAGCTGTTCGATAAACCATTTTTCAAACAAATCTGCGGTCATATCTTTATGATAATCGGCAAAAGATTGGGTGTTTTTTTTTGCTGACAAAAGCAACGCATTAGGTACAAAGCCATCTTTACTTCTGGCTGAAGAATATTAACGCGTTTTCCTCTCGAACACATCCGATTCACAATATCGCACACCTCAAACATCAACTGATTTTAAAGCTGATAGTGATAACTCGATTGACCGAACCCTAAACTAGTTGCTGTTCTTTTTTGTACCACGTAAATTTTGTATTGCTGTCTTAAAGTGTCTTGTGACCGACCCCGGCGAATGTTTCGCACTTTAAATTGCCGGGCTGCCTCACCATTCTGTCTCCACGGCGTTGCCAGTTCTACAAAGTTTTCGTAAGTGTAGGAGGAACATAAGAGTTTGTTAATTTTTTTCTTTTTTTGTTTTACAGTAAAAATCCCTTTTATTTTGATTTCAATTATTTTTGTATAAATAATATTTCTTAAGTACTAAAAAATTATTGTAATATTCATGGTTCAAAGTACATTCGCAAACTAGCTTTCAAAGATCGTTACTGACTATCAATTGAATACTGATATAAAAGAACATTTTTAATTATAAAAACTTAAAGATATTAAAAAAAAAGATCTGACAACCCTATTATGATGCCGATCCCTTTGAAGCCAGGTCGAAGTTTTTTATTGAGTTTTTTATTCATCAAACTGAGTTTGGAAAAAGTATACTATTCCGTGTTTGGCACTATTTGAATGATTTGAGGCATAATTAAGATATTGACCTGTGTGGGTTTGCTTCCTGTATACCGATGTTTGGTTGGTATAGCTGATTTTCTGTACAATGAATGTCTAGAAACGGCAATTTCATCATTCTGGATCTCTCTCTCTCTCTTTCAAGTCAGGCATTGCCTTGAACCTCTATTATTCATTGGGACCTTTGTGGGCCAAACTTCAAATAAGAGGGGTATGAGCGTCTTTTTGGACTTATTCTTCTTTCAGCTTAAATAAATGCTTGATTTGTCGAGGCTTCCATCGTTAGTGCCTCTCCACTATTGCTGGAGGCAACCAATTCTTAGGAAACTTGTAGGTGGAATTCGGCGGTGATTGTATATGTGAACTTGTAATTAGTGGATTGGTGGATACGTCCGTACGTTTGTAGTAATCCACTACTATTTTGTCATAAAATTCCGTCAGTGTCGGTATTTCAAAGTCTCTGTGTAGTACCCTATTGACAGTATATCTCAGAGCGTCCGCAATTATTTTTAACGCTCTATTTTGTAGCACCTGGAACTTGTTATGCGCTGTCCTGCTGATGGTGCACCATGTTGGCACTCCATAAGTCAGGACCGGCCTGACGAGGGTCTTGTATAAATGAACTTTAGTTCTATAACTTATCTAGCTCTTTTTATTTAACAAAGAGTATATAGAACGAAGCTGATTAGCAGCTTTTTTTAATCTCATTTCGGAGTTCTTTCTCCAGTTTAGTCTCTCATCAAAAACAAGTCCCAAGTACTTGACTTCTTGGACCCAGTTTATCCGAATACCGTTAATCAAGAGCGTAGTCTCGGGTCTTCCAACTCTGCTCTTCGAAAAGAAAATGGCCTTCGTTTTGGCAGGATTTAGGCGAATCCTCCACCTCGAAAGCCACTTTTCTAATACTCGTATGTGTCTCTGCAATCTAGCCACTACCAGCCGCGGTTGATCTGAAACTGAAGTAATTGCAGTGTCGTCAGCAAATAAGAACAGCTCGTTAAATCTGTCTCTCGGGATATCATGAACGTAAAGATTGTACAGCATCGGAGCGAGAGGAGACCCTTGTGGGACTCCTGCCCTGATGTGTTTGGTCTCAGAAAGCACGCCTTCTAACGAGACTGCAAAACTCTTTCTCTCCAAAAAGGAAATAACAATCTTAACAAGATAATTGGGAGCCCCCAGTCTTATCAATTTTAAGGCCAGGCCGCAGTGCCAGACCTTATCAAAAGCTTTTGAGACGTCAAAGAAAACCGCTCCCGTGTGTGCTCTTCTATTGAATCCAAAATTCTGGTCGCCAGTCTCGTCGTCTGCCTCACTGTACAGTGTTCTTTTCTAAAGCCAAATTGCTCATTGGGGAGAACATTGACGCTCGATGACAAAGTTAACCAGACGACTGAGTATTATTTTTTCAATAATTTTCGCTAAACTTGTTTGTTGTTCATTCATTGCTTCCATCACCAGTGGAAACGTTGTGAGAAAAAAAAAATAATGAAAATGGAATTCCAAAACACGTTTATCAAACTCAATATGTTTTACTACATATACATTAAATCCACTTAAAGAATCGTTTTACAATGGCGTTAGGACCACACTGTATATGCTTGGCAGCATAAAAAAATAGTATTTCGGATTTGTTCAGTTCATTTTCAATTTTATCTACATTTTTTTATTCGTCGTAGCCAACATACCCACTAATTTGCTAAGAATGTTTCTGATTTGTTGTATGATTAGTAGATTACATACGAACATGACATGGGTCATGATTTGTTATTTTTGTGTTTATTTCTGTTTATATATCAGTGACACTGTCCTTCTTTTTTATATTGATATTAGATACGTAGCACTCATTGTGAATAATTTACTTTTAACACTGGTCACACATTTCATATTTAATAGTTATTTATGATGTGAGTGTTAAAAGTGATGTTTTATTTTGTGAGTGAAAAAGTTTGTGAAATGAGCGGAGCGAATTGAACAATTTTACGAACAAAATAAAATTACTTTTAACACAAATATCATACAATGTTATTTGTATAACTGGCCTATTTCGATAATAAAATAGGGGAATTTGGAATGACATTAAACTTCAAAACGCATTTTAATATTCAAATAATCACAAGGTTGTTGTGAATGACAAACGTTGCCAACGCTATGGTTACTAACAAATGCTTGTTTACAAATAAAAAAGATGCTGTCATTTAAATAATTGCGTTCTTGTCCAATTTTTGTCTTTGGTTCTTGACTGCTTAATATGTTTGTCGAAAGTGGAATAATTAATAAAAGTGTTGATTTGGTTGTTCCTGTGGATATTGAAGAGTCTGCAAGAAGAGCAACTTTGGAACTCCTAAAATTATTATTATAATTTTATTTGATATCATCATAAGAAAATGTAGTGTTAAAAATATTTTTATTTCTGACCGGTATATTATTAGCTTATAACGTCTTAGTTACGCGAGAATTATAAGGGTCATAACTCCCTTGGAATATTACGAAAAATTTGACATAAAATCAAACTATTGACATCTAATGTCAATTTGATTGTCATCTATTGAAACATTTATTCCACTTTAAAAATGAACAAAATGTTACTAAAATCGGTCAGAAATAAAATTATCTATGTATCACTGGAATTATAAGGGTCTCAATTACCTCGGGCAATTGCTGTCCCTCGGTAATTAAGACCATTATAATTCCCTAGATACATAAATAACTATTAACACTGCATAGACAAAAATTGGACAATAACGCAATTATTTAAATGACAGAGATGCATTTTGAAGTTTAATGTCATTCCAAATTTCCCTATTTTATTATCAAAAAACATTGTATGATATTTGTGTTAAAAGTAATTTTATTTTGTTCGTAAAATTGTTCAATTCGCTCCGCTCATTTCACAAACTTTTTCACTCACAAAATAAAACATCACTTTTAACACTCACATCATAAATAACTATTTTTTACTGACGTTTTATAATAACCCCTTTTTGATTGCCGTTTTAATTTCTAAATAACCTCCTTTTAGACACAGCATGCTTAAAAGATCTTTAAGCATGCTGCGCCTAAAAGTAATTATTTAGAATTAAAAATCAAACACAGACTATAATTTTACCTATTTATTATAAATATTAAAAGTATAGTTACTTATATTATTAAAATTAATGCTTGGGTAACCTAAAACAGTACGCTGAGATATTTTTCTTTGTAAAATAGATGAGGAATTTGAACTAGAAATAGAAAATGAATCTGCAACAGCAATATCAATTAAAATCAATAATAAATAAAACATCACTTTTAACACTCACATCATAAATAACTATTTTTTACTGACGTTTTATAATAACCCCTTTTTGATTGCCGTTTTGATTTCTAAATAACCTCCTTTTAGGCATAGCATGCTTAAAAGATCTTTAAGAACGCTGCGCCTAAAAGTAATTATTTAGAATTAAAAATCAAACACAAACTATAATTTTACCTATTTATTATAAATATTAAAAGTATAGATACTTATATTATTAAAATTAATGCTTGGGTAACCTAAAACAGTACGCTGAGATATTTCTTTTTGTAAAATAGATCAGGAATTTAAACTAGAAATAGAAAATGAATCTGCAACAGCAATATCAATTAAAATCAATAATAAATAAAACATCACTTTTAACACTCACATCATAAATAACTATTTTTTACTGACGTTTTATAATAACCCCTTTTTGATTGCCGTTTTGATTTCTAAATAACCTCCTTTTAGGCATAGCATGCTTAAAAGATCTTTAAGAACGCTGCGCCTAAAAGTAATTATTTAGAATTAAAAATCAAACACAAACTATAATTTTACCTATTTATTATAAATATTAAAAGTATAGTTACTTATATTATTAAAATTAATGCTTGGGTAACCTAAAACAGTACGTTTAGATATTTCTCTTTGTAAAATAGATGAGGAATTTGAACTAGAAATAGAAAATGAATCTGCAACAGCAATATCAATTAAACCCATGCCACTAGTATTATTTTAGAACAAGGTATACCATTGCCTCATTTGCGGCATTTTTAATGTCTGAGTCTTCTAAATCACTCATTTTTTACTTAATATTTGCCGCAGTCTTTGACAAAAAAAATTCTTTCGAATGTCGAATATTTCGAAACAATGTTTTTTAGTCACTCTGACGTGTTGTCCAACTCGGCTTCGCCTCGTAGGACAATTTTCACATCGCGTGCCTAAAAGAGCTTTATTTCGTAACTGGTTGTATAAATAGCTATTTGCGCTTGTTTTTGTAAACAACTCATTTATTCCATAAATGAACGAGAGGAGGACAGTGTATTTACTGTTTCTGAAAAATCAAATACAAATATTAAGTAAAACTTTTTTATTATTTCTTCAAATTGGCATTAAGCAAATCAGTTTAAACGTGGATATCATTTGAATATGTCTTGTAATTGATTATTTTGTATGTGTCGAATTTGTTGTGTGTTTACGGACTTGCTGATGGCAAATTATTAAAAGCTAGGCGGTTTTACATTGAACAATTTCCTGACCGTAATGTTCCTGATAGAAAAACATTCCAAAGTATTCACTAACGTCTTCATAAAACATGCAAGCACATTCAAACGAAGTAGGGTACCACAAAATTTTGTGGTCTGGTGAGGCAACATTTAGTAGAACTAAAGTGTTTAGTTTACTTTTGGAACGATGAAAATCCAAGAGCAGTCCGAAGAACTAATTGTCAATATAGGTTCTTCGTCAATTTGTGGGCGGGAATAATTGGAAATCAGTTAATTGAAATGCCCAATAATTTAACCAGCGAGAGATATTTGGCCTTTTTTCAAGATTAGTTAGCAGGACTGTTGGACGAAATACCCTTAAGGTCCAGGTTGGGGATGTATTTCCAACACGACGGTGCCCCTGCCCATTTTGGACGGCCTGTTCGTAACTGGTTAGATGAGAACTATCCTGAAAGGTGGATAGTCAGAGGTGGACCAGTATCCTGGCCAGCGAGATCGCCAGACTTAAATCTCCTCTATTATTCTTTTTGGGGTCATATGTGCAACAAAGTTTATGCAATGGAGGTGGATACCTGTGAGGATCTGCTTCAGCGAAATTTTCTAGCTGGAAATGAAATAAGAAGAAATCTTTTGCAGATTCTTTTGGGCATCTCACAACATTCGCCGTACAGCTGGACTTTGTATCAGAGAAAAGGGGGGTCTATTTGAACACCTTCTCAAGGAGTAGTTCTTGGTTCAAATTTAAATTTTATTCTTCAAAAAATTTTTGTTAAGCAACCCCATTTCATGTCGCATTATTACTCTCTAAATGAGTTGTCATATTTATTTCGTTTTCAATTCATTTAGTTTCGTAAGAGGCGTAAGAGCTGACTGCGCATATTTTAAACGCATTTACTTTCATTAATTTTGTAGTTTTTAGTGACCCCTATGACTAAATTTTTGAAATTCTGAATTCAGAAACTGATTTATAGTTAAAAGTTTATAACCATACCTAATTCTGCATTTATGTCCATATGAAAAAATTTTATTATTTCTAGCCAGAGTGGTGGTAAAGTATTGCCCCTTAATTTCGGGACACCCTGTATACAATTTAGCTTCCTGCTGCCCCTTAACTGACTCCTCTAAGCTAAACTGTGGTTATTGTTTATAATACAAGTTCTTACTTTCTTGTCACATTCTTAACTATATAACAGGGTGTCTAAGGACGCATGCATTCTACTTAAACAAAATATTTTATAGGTCATAATAAACATATTTTGTATAGAGCCGTGCAATATATCCCTATAAATAAACCATACTACTTAAACATAAATTATTTTTAACCGCTTTGAAATAATTACATTTGGCAATATAAATGTTTTTTTTTAACGAAATAATCCTAAAGGATATCCCGGTATATGGTGCATGCCAAAACACATTTTTTCTGGTGATTAACACATTATACTAAATAATGTGACACGTATTTGATTCGTTTCTTGCTTTAAGTGACGATTTTAAAACCACGCTGAAATCCTTGAATGATTTTTGGAATTCTATAAAAAATCGAAAAATTTAGGTTGAGATAATGGATACCTAATACATCAAAAGCAACTAAAAATAGCGTAAAATGTGATGATTTTGAGAATAATAAGAAATATGATTTATGATTGATTTATTAAATCTTTTGGCGAATCTCACCTATAAAACAAAGTTCCTAGACATTGGTCGTTAATATTTGATGACATTAAAAAAAAAATTCCTAAATTTCTTTAAAATCCGCTAGTTTATTTTAATGGTTTTTGGTCTAACACTATAAAATGACGTTTTGGTTTTGGTATAACAACCGGATATACAGGGTGTCCCAAAATAATGGGACACAGAGCAACAGCAGACCCCTTAAGGCGAAATATTGCTATTTATTCAAACTTGCCTTAAAAATTGATAACAACCAAGATACAGGGTGTCAAAGTTTTAATTTTGTTTTCGTTTTTTTGCGATTATTTCTTAACGAAACGACATAGCAGCACAAAATTAAGTGTTCTGGGGTTTCTTGAGGTGCGGAATTCAAAATTATCCATAGTTTTTATGTAACCAGTAAAGCTGGCATAACTTTGTTTAGGCTTCTTATATCGATCCGACTAATAAAAAAATAAGTTACTTTACTTCTTTTACATCACAAAGTATAACTTATGAAAATCGCTAGGAGCAACATTTTTCGAGGTAATGGCATTTCATATTTTTAATGCAAGAGTGCTAAAATATTTAAAGTAATCGTGTATTCGTATTAGTGTTATTTATCACAGCTGACCTTGATTAAAAACAATGACGTTTCTAAGGCAACAACATGTTACACAAGGTATCATCTGTCAAAGTTATTAATTTTCTAAGTATAATACGCACATATTATTCAATTTTTTAGTAATGCCTCGACATAATTTATTTTTCAATGCGGAAATGCGTGATATGCTTTGTATTTACACACAAGAAAATTTTAAGGGTCGGAGTGCAGGGCGCAGGTACCAAGAAATGTTCCCGAATAGAAGGCAACCAAACCGCAAATTAATTCAAAATATTTATGACCGACCAGGAGTGACTGGTTCGTTTCGACAAAAAAAAGAGGTTTCGGGCCGTCCAAAAAATATAACCCCAGAACAGGAAGAAGAGATTTTAGTTCGTGTAGCAGAAAATCCAGAAGTGAGTTCCAGGAGATTGAAGGCAGCTACAGGTGTACGTAAATCTTAAATTGTTAGAATATATTTCACGATGAGGGCCTGTACCCATATCACTTTACACCCGTACAGTGTTTACTGCCGCCTGATCTTCCAGCTAGACTTCACTTTTTTCATTTCTTCCAAAATCTGCAAGATACAGACCCAATGTTCTTAAATCGTGTGTTGTTCACGGACGAGGCGACATTTACTCGACGGGGTGTATTCAATTACCGAAACAGACATGCGTGGGAAAATGAAAACCCGCATTTAGTTGTTGAACGTCACTTCCGACACGAGTTTAAGGTTTGGAATTATCGGAAATCACCCTCTAGGCCCCTTTGAATTACCGCCAACTCTAAACGGAGATCCATATTTGAATTTTTTACAAAATGAACTTGGAGGGCTTTTAGAAGATGTACCACTAAACGTCCGGCGAAATATGTATTTCATGCAAGACGGGGCGCCGGCACACTTCTCCAGACAAGTGCGAAATTATTTAAATGAACAGTTACCTGAACGTTGGATAGGCCGTGCTGGCCCCTTGACTTGGCCGGCGCGAAGTCCGGATTTTAATCCAATGGACTTCTGCATTTGGGGTTATTTGAAAACCATTGTTTATAACAGTTCAATAAACAACCGTAATGAGTTAAATCAAAAAATTATAAATTCTGTTAATCCGTTCAGAAATGATGAAGATCTCTTGTTTAAAGTTCGACAATCTTTTGTAAAACGTATAGCGAAATGTATTGAAGTCAATGGTGGCCATTTTGAACAATTGCTATCACGGCGTTACCATTTCTATTTCTAACTATTCTGTTACTTTTAA
Source organism: Polydrusus tereticollis (assembly GCA_963920685.1). Lineage (NCBI taxonomy): Eukaryota > Metazoa > Arthropoda > Insecta > Coleoptera > Curculionidae > Polydrusus > Polydrusus tereticollis. The sequence goes on from OY987328.1 coordinate 146,030,514, forward strand.
ATGTTATTAAACTAAGTATTAAATAAAATTTTTGATTAGAATAAAATTAGTAACTCCGTATATAAGAAAGCGTGTTTATTAGAAAAAAATAAGTATCTACATTAACTTAAGTTATACGTTTGTGATGTAATAGAAGTAAAGTAACTTATTTTTTTATTAGTCGGATCGATATAAGAAGCCTAAACAAAGTTATGCTAGCTAAAATAAGTGGGACATGCCGTAGATAGCGCCCTTTACTGATTACACAAAAACTATGAATACTTTTGAATTCCTCACCTCAAGAAACCCCAGAACCCTTAATTTTGTGCTGCTATGCCGTTTCATTAGGAAATAATCGCAAAAAAACGAAAACAAAATTAAAACTTTGACACCCTGTATCTTGGTTGTTATCAATTTTGGGATAAGGCAAGTTTGAATAAATCGCATTATTTCGCCTTAAGGAATCTGCTGTTGCTCTGTGCCCCATTACTTTTGGGACACCCTGTATATGAGCAAAAGTGTTATAAAAATGACGTCAAATTAAATTTCCTCAAATTTTTGTCATCAACGTGGTTGACAGCCCAGGAGTTAGTGTGGTATGTGGCTAATTTGTTGTTTGCACCCTTTAATACATTTTCGTTCAACGAGAGGTTTTCTCAGAGACCTTATCAAACGCTCACGTCGAAAAAGACCGCGCTGGTTCTGTAGTGACCGTTGAAACCCTTTCGAACATTAGAAGCAAGTCTAATCGAGACTTAATCATAAAGGATACTTTGGATATATTATAACATGTACCCTGCATATTAGGGTGGTGCTTATTTTGACAATTTTTATAGGATTCGGAATAGAAGATAAAAAAAAATATTCTCCAAGTTTTAAGTATGCATCTTAATATTAACCCGTGTCGACTTGCAATGTATGTAAGTTTTCTATCTGAATAACATTGGGGTTTCGGCATTCAATAATCAATTTTTTATTCAGGACAAAATAAGTAACTATTCACAAAAATTTAAACTTTAACAGATTTCAACCTTTTATTAGTAGCTGTTCCTTAGAATTTTTACAGATTTCTAGCTTTTAAAATTTTAGAGTCTCAGCTAGATGAAAAGAAAATCAAAAATTTGTTCAAAAATTATTAATAAATTATTCGTTATTCGTATATAATGCCTTTTGGCGAATATTGTCAGTATTGGGTAGGTTATCACCGGATTAAATAAAAATAAAATTGGCTATTATATTAACTATAGTATTGATGATGAAAATATGAATACCTTATATGATCTAGACATTGATTTTTTAAATCATCTCAATCTTAGGAGTTTTTCAGAAGATTGAAGATAAATATTGATTTTCTAATCTTTCATTAGATTGAAATTTAACTGAATATTTCTCTCATGTGTAAAAACTACCATATGAAGCGGGAAATTTTCGACGAAAATTGCCCAGTAGGTGCGAAAATGTCCCGTCGAAAATTTCCTCTTACGAATATTTCTCTCATGTGTAAAAACTACCATATGAAGCGGGAAATTTTCGACGAAAATTGCCCAGTAGGTGCAAAAATGTCCCGTCGAAAATTTCATTTCACGTACTCGAGAAATATTCTACCGAATTACATTCGTGCATCAAAATAGACCTCATAATTTTTTCATTCAAACATGTTGTCAGTAAAAAACTGGATTCGGTTATTTTCATTAATTAAATAAACTCATCCAGTTTTTAGACAACATGCTTTCATAAAAAATTATCGGTAATTTTGATGCACTTATGTAATTACTTACGATAATAGTTGGCGACAAAAAAAAATTGTTATGACAACATAATTTTTCGCTCATCTTTCTATGGGGTAATTTGGTTTCGATTTTATTTTTTAATTTTACCATTTTAGCTACAATATCATATAATCCTTCCTCAAAAACGTCTTATTTGGTTTAAAAAGTCTTTGAGGAAGGATTATGAGTCCAAATAATGTTTTAGTGGAAATGAAAAAATTTGGATAAAAATCTTGTCAAAAATTTCTTTTCCTGTGCGACAAAAAAAAAACTTTGGATACGTGATTAGCGACCTCAGATTAGCCTCTAAAAAAGAATAAGCGAAAAATTCGGTGTATGCTCTAATAATTATCAAATTCAAGGATTGCCAAAATAAGGATTACCCTACTGAATAACCATAACAGCACAAAATTTTTTTAAGTTTTGATGATCGCACACGACTCATTTAGCTTGGGAGTTTAAACTTACCATAGGAATCTAAACTGTAGGATCCTGAGAATGACCTAATAAATAGTCGAAACGTCCACATTGACATAAATTTATTTCTGGGTTTTATTTTGACCCCTTCCAACAAACCGCACCCACTTAAAATTTATATTATTAATAAAAACTTACACAAAATTTCGTTTGTAATCCTATTATAACCATTTTCAGTTTAAGCTAACACTGGCAGCTTTTAGTTCAATAACAATTCCACATTTTAAACTTCACAAAATATTGTTTAAAAAAAGTCAATAAAAATATTTTTTAAGTGTACTTAGTAATAATAATTTTCTTGTATACTTATAGTTTTTTAATATTGTGATTCATATATTTAATACGTGTGGATACTTTGCCAAATGCTTAGTACTTTTTATTATTTCATTCAACTTATTTAAGTACATTTGGCATAAGTTAAATTAAAAATTATTATTAAAAGTTCGTATTTTGCGTGTTTTCGCGCGTTCTCGCAGAATTTGGCGGCGCTTTCAGCAGGAAGTGTTGTCCAAACGCCCGGCAAAAACAAACTGATCCGCGTCGGTTTCCAACTTTTCATTCATCCTCCAAACTTTCGTATCACAAGACTAGAAAAGGACGGAAACTACGGAGAAATTAAAGGAAAAGAGAGGTGAATAGTTTTCCTTTGTGGCACACAGAGTTTAAGAAAATGTGTGAGTTTCAGTTTAGATAAATTAAAATGATACAGGACTTTTTTTACTAACGAATTAATTGAATACCGTAATAAGTAATATTTTTCCACAATTTTGCTTAATGTTTAGAAATTGTTTAAAGCGAGGAGAATGAAAAAACATCGTTTCATTTTAGTATTAATGTAATGTAACGTAAATTTTGCTTTCACGGGAGAGACCTTTTGCGAGTATATTCACAGGGTGGGCTGCATCCCTGGTGATATCTCAGTTTATCCTTAAACTCATTATTTTTTTTTTTTTTTAATTTGGTTTACCTCATAATTTGCAAGGAAACGCCTTTTAATAATATTTTTTTATACAGGGTATCCGGCAAGTATCTCCTAATTTATCGGAGGCATACATAACCCTAATTTATCATAGAAAAAAAGTTCCTAAAGTGTCCCTTAACGAGGAAACAGAGCCCCTAAAGGGGTACCCAGAGATTTACTTTTTTGGTTCTAACTTTTGAACCGACTCGTATAATTTAATAAAATTTTAATATTTAATAGAGTCCATAAAGAGCCATTAAACCATACTACAATAGATGTTATACATCGTCAGGGAAGTCAGGAACGGACTTGCTGCCACACTCGTTGGGCGAAAATTGTCATTTGACAGAGCTGAAAACTGATTTTTTAAATATCATTTCTCGTCAAGAAGGTAGTCTTAATTTATTTCGATAAAACTGGCAACACATCTCTTGTAAAACCGGCTTCATCGGTCAACAAAATAAGGTTAGAAAAATTTATATTTACGTTATGTTGCTGTATAAACCAGTTGGAGTATTGAAGGCTTGCTGGATAATCTTCGAAGGCATAGCGTGTACTTTTTGAACATGGTGTGGGTAACAACTGTTTTTTAAGTGTTTCATGTACAACTCATTTTGTAAATCAAATCAAATCAAAATATGCCTTTTTTTTTAAATTAAATTAACAATAAAATATAATAATATAGTAAAACTTAAAATATCGGAAAAAAAATGCAAATAATTATGACAGAGTATCACCAAAATATTCATCTAGAGCAGCGGTTCCCAAACTTTTTAAGTCGCGGAGCACTTTTCGACAGGAAAATTTAACGCGGAGCACCAGAGTAGGCCGTTTGATGGTTTCAACTGCATGTAACTAGATATAGGTCTTTGTTCGATTTTAGAAACGTGCATTGAAAAAAAAAATTTATTTCGATACAAAAATGGAACATAAAACATACATCCAAAAATAAAACTACAAATACTTAATAAAACCACCAACCTTTCTAATGAGAAGGATGTGCTTGTTTTAATTTGCTTAATGCTGTTATGTTAGGTTCAATTTCGGACAACTGTAAACGAATATCAGGCTCTGCATTAAGGCGCGACCGGTATTTAGTTTTGGTCATGAGATAAGCAGAAAATCCAGCTTCACATAAATAAGTAGTAGCAAAAGGAAGCAGAATAGTTTTTGCTTTATCTGACAAAAGATGAAACTCATCTCTAAGTTTCCACAAAAATTCTGATATTGATGACTTTGTTAAAAATATATCTCCTATTCCAGAATCAGATGTCAAGTCGATCAAACATTCATATTCTTCAGACGTCAAACTCGCTGGCTTTTGAGGTATTGCGTTATATGGGTTTGCAACCCAAGAATTGTAACTAATTTTGTCATGAAATTCTTCTGGAAAATATTTCTGGTAATTTTTGTGTAAAGATATAAGATGAATATGGAACTCGTTCATAAGATCATTCGGTAGCTCAAAATCAAATTCTTCTTTAAGTTCTTTTAACAACGGAAAGCTGTCTAAATTTTGTTTATTCAAGGAATCTGCCCAAAAGACCAATTTTCTTTTAAAAGCCTTTACTCTGTCGTTAACATCAAAAACCGAAATTGACTTTCCTTGAAGTGACGTGCTTAAATCATTAGCTTTAGAAAAAATATCCGTCAGATATGCCAACTTTGATAACCATTGCTCTTCGCTAAATCTCCCTTTTAATGCGAAGTCACTTTCCATCAAAAAACTCCTTACTTCGGCTCTTAATTTAAATAGCCAAGTTAAAATTTTGCCTCGTGAGAGCCATCTTACTTCTGTATGAAGCAGTAAAGTCGTATGTAGACTACCCATATCGTCACACAATATTTTAAACAACCTGGAATTTAGGGGGCGAGATTTGATATAATTAATTATTTTTACCATTCATCCAAAACTTCTTTTAAGGAAGGTGACATTTTTTTGACAGCTAATGCATGACGATGAAGAACACAATGACTATTATTGTAGTTACTATTTTTTTCTTTAATTCTAGCTACAACACCACTTGTTTTTCCAGTCATAGCCTTTGCGCCATCTGTGCATACATCAATGCAATTCTTCCAAGGTATATCATGTGCAACAAAAAATTCGTCAAGCAATTTAAAAATCTCAGCCCCAGTAGTATTAGTTGGTAGTGGCTTGCAAAAGAGCAAATCTTCTTGAAAAGAGTTGCCAAATTGGTAGCGAACAAAAACTATCAATACTGCCAATCCAGCCACATCTGTCGATTCATCAAGCTGTAGCGAAAAGGAACTATCTTTTATTCGAGAAATTAAAGTGTTTTTACGTCATCAGCCATTTCTACAATGCGCCTAGAAATAGTATTATTTGATAGTGGAACTGTAGTAACTAGTTTCACATCCTTTTCATCCATCATAGTTTCAACTATATCTTTGACGCAAGGCTTGATTAAAGTTTCAGCAATAATATGAGACTTGCCCGCTTTAGAGATTCGGTAACTAACTAAGTAGGATGCTTTTAACGACTTTTCGTTGAGTGCGTGAAAGTTATACTTTTTTGTGTATTTTTTAATTCACATTTGCATTAGTAAGGGGCTTGATGTAATATCAAGGAAAATATAATAATAATATAATTTAACATGTAGGTATTATTTGATTACGATATTTCTCAGATTAAAACCGCGGAGCACTTGAAAACGTACCGCGGAGCACAGCTTGGGAACCGCTGATCTAGAGTATAATAAGCTTTTCCCAATAATAAATTTTTAACATATTTTTTAAATATTTTAAAATTTGACATTTTCTTAATAAAATCTGGAAGATAATTAAAAATTTTTTTAGAATCATTCAAGACTTGAAGAAGGAATAGGTAAACATATATTAAAGGTTTGTCTTGTGTGTGAATTAATACTATTTCTATGCTTTTTATGAATCAAACAAACTGTTTCCAATATAAAAATTGAAGTTAGCGTTAAAATTTTTTGTGAGATAGATAGAGTTTTACAAGAATCTCTAGATCTAGCTTTGCACACATATCTGATAGCTTTTTTTCGTAAAATAAAAATTGAATTTAGAAGATATTGGCTTGAACAAATTCCATATCTCAAAAGAGATTCTATTAAAGCAAAATAAACATTTCGAAGGACAGCCATATTCATTTCATGAGAAAGTACTCTCAGGGCATAACATCCTGAAGCTAATTTTCTACATACCTTTTTGATATGTTCATTTAAAGCAAGATTTTGAATAATATAGATTCCTAAAATTTTTATAAATTTGGGGTTATTAATTCTGAGATTGACAAAACTTATATTATAATTATTATATTATTAATTATATTATAATTAATATATTATAATTATATTATAATTATATTATAATATTATAATAATAATAATATATTATTATATTATAATTATATTATTACGTGATATTTGTGATTGATTTCTTACCATTTAAATGATATACTATAATATAAGCCATAAAGCTCAAGCTTCTTTAAAAATATATCATGGTTAACACAATCAAAAGCTTTAGAAATATCACAAAATATTGCTGTAGCAAAATCTCTTTCATTTAATTTAAAATAAAGATGTGAAAGAAATGAAAAAAAAGCATCCCTAGTATTTTTATTTTTTTGAAATGCAAATTGGTTTGTATTTAAAATATTGCTTCTATTTAAAAAATAAATCATTTTATTTTTAGAAAGTTTTTCAATAATTTTAGAAAGTGTTGGAAGTAAAGAAATTGGTCGAAAATTAGAAACATATTCAAAATCACCTCCTTTATGAATTAGAATAACAATAGCTGATTTAAGGCATTGTGGAAATATTCGATTTTTAAAAGAAACATTTATTGCCTTCGCTAAAGCTTCTAAAGCAGGAATAGATAGTTGTGAAAAAATTTTTATTGATACATTATCCCATCCAGCAGAACTTTTATTTTTTATCTCCAAAATGATTGATTTTATTTCTTGAACATCGGTTGGACTAAAGAAAAATGTATCCTTAATTTTAAAATTCTTCATGTATGAAAGTGGATCAATGCATGGATGAATATTTTCAGAAAGATTTAAAGCAATCAAACAGTAAAAATGGTTCAGCTCGTCAGAAGATAATGAAGTATTTATAGGTATTATGTTGTTTTCCCTCTCAAATCATTAATAATTTTCCAACATTCTTTACTAATACGATTTTCAAAATAATTTTGCTTGACTTTTTAATTAGTTTTCTATAAATGTTTTTATAAATATTAAAATATGAAATGAATGAATTGTTTGATGGAAAATTTTTTTTAATATAATGAAGTGAACGTAAATTCTTAGAACTTATTTTTATACCCTTTGAAATCAAACATTTTCTATTATTTTTTATTAATTGTAATTGGAAAAGCTTTAGCAAATGTGTCTAAAATTGTGGCATCAGAATTACTTAAAGGCTCTTTATGAAGAAAAATACTACCCCATGAAAATTTTTTTATAGCATTATTAAATTTGATAAAATTATTTTTACTGTAAATACGTTCCATATGTTTATTTTTCTCTATTTTCTCTATCTTACCGTTAAATTCACATAATATGACTTCATGGTCCGATAAAAAATTATTTATTACTTTACATTTAACATTATTTTTATTAGAACAAACATAGTCAATTATAGAAGATGAAGAATATTGAGAAAATCTTGTTGGTAAATTACCATGCATTTTAAGATTAAATGATAGTCGTAAATTTTTCAAATTTATAGTGTAATAGCATATTTATATCTTCAAAATTAATATTAAAATCTCCACACACAATACAATATGATAAGGGGGGAAGTTGTGATAAAAGATTCTCAAGTCTTATTGTAGTAGTATTAGAATATTATTTATTGTTTTGTGTCGCGATCTTTCTTATGCTCCTATCTCGAAAACCGCCAGTTTTATCGAAATAAATTAAGAGTTACTCTTTTGAAGAGGAATGACAGGAATAATTATAAAATCAGTTTTCAGCTCTGTCAAAAGACACCGGTCAAAATTTTGGACCAAAGGGTGTGGTAGCAAGTCTGTTCCTGACTTCCCTGGCAATGTAAAATATCTACTGTAGTATGGTTTAACGACTCTTACGGCCTCGATAAAATGTTAAAATTTCATTAAATTATACAAGTCTGTTCAAGAGCCAAACAAGTAAATCACTGGGTACCCCTTTGGGGCTGTGTATCTCCGTTAAGCTGCACCTATATTTTATTTTGACCTCATCTGTATGCTCCCCAGAAATTAGGAGGTACTTACCGAACACCCTGTATAGTTAGGATATTCCTAACATAAAATGTCACGATTTTTTTGAATTCTTAGACAGCAAAGGGGTTGAGGTTTCATTGAAACAGGGTTTGGTTTTCTTTGGCCAATCCTGTATATCCATATTTGCTAAAGTAAAAAAAAAATTCTCCTTTGAGATTAATAAATTTGCCACCAACGTTAAACTTATTACCGTTTGTATAACCGTATTTTCTTTTGCGGTCATCTTCTACTTGCTAAATATTTAAAGCAAAAATGACGTATTGCAGGCTTATAAAATTTTGAAATTTCTGTCATAGCTTGCTCTCAATGGATTTAAAAGAAACTTTATTGTCCGACGTATAAATTTAGAAAAAGAATCAGAATTGTCAAAAAGTCCCTAGTTTTTTAGTTGTGAAAACCGAAAATATAGTACTTTTTAGAAAAAATAATGTAAACAGTTCATAGTCCAACATAGTTTATTTATAAATAATGACTACATATAAATTCAGAGATTTTACTTTAGAACATAATTGATGTCATAAATTTTTGGCACACATGTTTTTAATTCATTTAGTACGTGTAAAATACAATGAAAACACCATTTAAAAAAAAAAAAAAACAACGGAAATATGAAGAGCCATAAAAGAAATTAATTACCTTAATAAATTCGAAACCTATTTAAAATTCTTTTGGCGCATTTTTTTTAATTGCCATTAAAATGAGGAAGATTTTTCCCCTAAATTCGTCTGGAAATTTAATGAATTCAAAAGATGTCAGAAAAACTCAGCTTGGTCGTTTCTTCCAAGATAAATCGACTGATACTATGTTATCAAGACAGTTATTTTTATTAAAATAAGTCGAAAGTTTTTTCCTTATATCCAGTGGCGTAACAATTGGGATTTAATGCTTTAGAAATGTTTTTTTCTAATTTTCTGCTGACTTCCCTGATTTTCTGTCCATTAAAAGGACTATGGTCTAAGTATATGTTTTAAAAGTAGCATCTAGATAAGGTGGGGTTAAAAATGTTAAAAAGTGTGGTGATCACGTTGAGATAGTTATCTGGGTCACACCAGATTTTTTTGTTTCTTTTTTTTTCTGTAAGTTAAACTAACTAGACGTTCTTGGGCCTTTGCCCCTACAACAATAGGTGTTTGGGTCCAAACGCCAGCGCGGCGAGAGAAATGACCGCTGACTCAGTGATCAGACAGGCTACCTATTCCCATATTTATTTAAAAATAATAAAACTCTCTTAAAATAAGAATAGAATATTAAAATTAATTTAATATTTCCTTACAAGACTACTGAAGACTTACTGGAACTACATAGTCTTGTCCTGATATTGCCTTGTCTTGTCTTAAGGTTGTTTTACATGCTGCAAAAAAACCTGCAAAACCTTGAAAGACGCAAAAGAGCTTACCCAAAGGTATGCCAAATTGTGAGCCAGGCGATCTATTCCTGCAAGTCTCTTGCCGTGCAACTTATCGGTTCTGCTCGATATTTCCGCATGTGCAAGATCAATTCTGGGAGAAGATTTAGTAATTTCAGTCTTGCAAAGACACGATAAAAGCTTGGTGCATGACAGTTGATTGTTTATTGGGTATGTTTGTTTATTGTTTATGTTATTCCTGAATTGAAGATTTTTTGCAAAGCGCCGTTACTTCATCTAATAACAAATATTTTGAATACACTTTTTCTCTTGCAAGAACTTGTGAAAACGCAGAGGAGCTTGTCTTACTGTTAGTAGCTGATTTAGTCGTAGGAGCGGTTCCAGATCCCGAATACCAATAAGAAATACTTCATTTCCGTAGCAGGTTAAAGCAGAAGCAATTTTGATGACTTTACAATCTATGACACTATGTTCATTAGTTGCATTTTATAAACTTACAGAAGATTACCACTAGCTCTTGAAATATTAATATTATTTACCAGGAACAAAAAACTTTTTCTAGAAATTATTTCTTATTCTATCTAAATTTCTTTGAATTGTGAGAAATAAATTGAATTTCGAAAGCCAACAAAAAAAAAGCAATTGTTGTTACCAGACCGTGGTTGAGCCAAGAAACACTCGTATGACTGAGTAATTTCTTTCTTCAGATCAGGAAAAACATGCCACATGGACGTGGCCTTTCTAGGCCAATCAAGACACCACTAAAGACACAATTTGGTTAATTTTGTAGATACTCAATTTGGCACTAGAAAGAGGAATTACATTAAAGAATATCATGAATAAATATACTCACTTATTCCTGCAGGGCATTTTTTTCTTCACGACCACATTTCAAAATAAAACGCGATATTCTGTTCAGTAATGTTTTGTTTTGTGTTCTGGGCAAAAGTAAAAGGTTAAAAATTTATTTTCGTGCGCTGCGATCCGATTTTTTAAATGTTGGCAATTACGAGCAACCAAAAGAGCATTGTGTCATGTAAAACCAAATTGTAAGAAGAAACTTTGTAGGTTATAGTAAAGTTTACATTACACCGTTGACCTTTTGACTGCCATAAAACCCTAATTATTCCTTTGGCCATAAAATGTCCCCAATTTAAATCTTTTCGAGCAGAGCCGGAGTGCAAATTACCTGCATCCTATACCATTTTAAGTAGGTATAATAATAATAAATAAATAGCAAATTAATTTTTATTAATTTTAGTTCCAATTGGTTTCGACGATGAATTTTCTTATATTAGTGTTTAGTTAACCGGCGCGTGATATTTTTTTGTTGCATTACTGTTAGAATGTGGCATCCATGGGCTTGTGCGGAGAGTGGGGCCTCTTGTAGTGTTACTATCAAGAAAGCATTTATGTCCCGATGCTAAAGAAATACTTAAAAATATGTATCAATCTTTGCTGAAAAGATATTTTAATTCAAGTGATGCTTTGGCCAAGAAGTTTGCTTTAACTTCAGTAAAGGATATTTTACTGAAACCTATCATTCCCAGAAAGAAACGAAGTGACTGTGGCATATTTAGAAATATTGACGAGAATGATATGGATTTAAGAAACGAAGGAAAATTTATCAAAAGTATGAAGAACAATCTGTACCTATTCTGATTTCCTTAAACAAGAGGCTTACCAACGACGAAACAAATATTTCTTGTAGAATTTCAAACCTAAGAAAAATTTTGTTTAAAATTAGTTTTAAATGTTACACAATTGATAAAAGACAAACCTTAATGGAATCTCAACGTTTACGGGAATTGCGTCATAAATACTTAACGTTCTTACACATGACACTGCAAGAAAACGATGGAATGATTTTTCAAAAAAATGTGAAACCGAGGCTGCTTCAATGAACTTTCTTAATTAACAAAGAATACGTGTGTGATAAACTTGCAACAGAAAATAGGCATACAGTGTTGCGTCTTCCACCCTACTATTGTGTATTAAATCCAATCGAAGTAATATGACACCAAGTAAAACCAAATATTAGAAGGAATATTACTTCCCCCACATTAAATACATTTGTAGTAGAATAAAAAAAAAGGATAGTAATAAGTAACGTTTCTGCAGACAGTTGGAAAACCTGTATAAAACATACAATTAAGGTGAAAAATTCTTACATGTGTATGAGTACTAATATTTAACCCTTAATAATATGTTTAGATGTAAAGTAGAATTAAGTTGTCAACATTGATTATCGTAAAACTTTGCTGTGTAACCTACACACATTGTACTGTATTTAAATCTTGATCTTAATTTTAATCTTGTATTAGTGTGTAGTCTAAATCTGAACATTCTAAATTTTAATCATAATAACTTGTAAAAACTAACCTGAAACGAATAAATCTGCCTCCAAATATTATTGTAATATTGATTTTTATTTTCATTTGGTTTAAAATGTCCCTTTATTTCGAAATAAAAATAAATCAATATCTGTATACAGCTACATTTTCAAGCCGACCCTGCACCCATATATTGTGGTTTGAAGATGTTGAAACCTATACATTAGGGTTGAATTCAGGTAGTTGATTTATTGAAGTAAAGGTCAACGATATAATGTAAACTTTACTATACGGCTCGCTTTCGCAATGTCTTGCTGCAAGAGTCTTGCAGCATGTAAAACGGCCTTTACGAAACCAAGAAACAAGGCCAACAACAATCAAGACAAGAGTGCCAAAACTATTTTTAATTGAATGATATTATAAATGATTTTAATTGCAATATATTTGGACACTGATTTGAAGGGCCCTAATTAGAAAATACTTTGTAAGTTTGGCAAGTTCAGAGCTTTTGTGAGAAAGTCCCGTGGACTCATTTTTAGGGTATACTGAATGATGGCCTGCATTAAAAATTAAAATAACGAGCCTTTTTTTGTTGCTGTTCATTTTCTTTACAGTATTAATTTTCATCGGATCGGATATTTTTTTTATTTGAAAGCCGATGATCTCTACTTAATATCGACAATAATCGACATCGTAAATAACTTGTGGGAAAAGCTTGTAAAGCGAGCGGGATCATTATATTCACCCATACAACGACAGGAAATTCCCCCGTTTATTAAAAGATGAATTCCGTTGCGTTTAAGGGTCCCTTGGTCTCGACAAATCACTTATTCTTCCATCACGGTAAACCCTGACTGGCATGCAACCGACCATACAGCAATGTAAATTAAATGGGGTTTCTTGCACTCAGCTGTCAACGAAATTCGAGAAAACTGGTAAATTATTTAGCTTTGGTTAAAAGGATATTGAAAGGATTTCGTTTTCGATGTACGCAGTAATATATTTATCGTAACTTTATGCACGATTTTCTCCACATGTAAGTACTTAATAAAAAATCTGCAACATGGTTAATCTAGCAAATAGAGTTACCTTTTAATGTCCTTTTAACCAAAGCTAAATAATTTACCAATTTTCTCGAAATTCGTTGACAGCTGAGCGCAAGAAACCCCATTTAATTTACATTGCTGTATGGTTGGTTGCGTGCCGGTCAGGGGTTACCCTGATGGACTGTTAACTCAGTCGCCTATACTCCGGTACCAAAATAATTGGCAGTGACTCACTTTTACAAGGGTGTGCAAGACGTAAGGGGAGCGCTAATTCCAGAGGCGTGTCAATTTAAACAATAATAATTCAAATATGAATTTTTTGTTGATTATTATAATATAATAAATATAATATTATAAATTACACTGAAAAATAAATTAAGCTTTTACATTTGGTGATCTAATGAAGTAGAATTAGAGAAACTAAATTACGCAGGTATAAAATCCAAAAAGAATAATAAAGCAACGGTATATGTTATTTTCATAATGATTTTATTATACTACGTAATAATAGAAACATATAATAGTGGATTAAGGGCAAAACCTATACCTAAATTATAAATGTTTATAAATTTCCTACTATTGTTACCTAATGAACCCTAATTGATAATAATTAGTCAAATTATATTCCACGCCGACATTTAAAAGTGTTATAATGACAATACGTTACAATTTTAAATTCATTACCATTACAGCGATTATTCACTATCTGACGATGAAAACATTTCATTACTGTCGCTACTGCTGTCATCTGCAGGATTTATAATAATAGGTTCTACCATCACTTCAACGCGTACATCTAAGTCCCGAATTTTTTTTTCTACGCCCTCGACATGTCATACGCAATTATGCCAATCTGCTGCTTGTACATTCGCTACTGCCGTTTTTAACAGTTCTTTAACATCTTTTCATTTAAAAGTTTTATTTCCACGCGCCACTTCGCCCATATAAGCTCGATTGGATTTAGTTTACAATGGTAAGGCGGTAAATGTAATATTGTAACACCTTGTCTCACGAGCCATTTCATCCACTACATGTTTCGTATATTTTTTTTTGTGAAGTCTTGCAAGATCGAGCAACTGAACTTTTAGCATTTTTTCGCCAAATGCAATAGTTCCTTCTTCAAGCCAGTCAACAATCTTTCCTTTTCACCACGCAGAAGTTGGCAAAGCTTCCACCCGACGCCGACGGCTGTGGTATGGTGCATTATCCATCACGATTACCGACCCACGTTTAATACGCGGTAAGATGGATTTAAGCCAATCTTCAAACACTCTCGAATTCATATTCTCATGATAATCACCGGTTATACGAGATTCAAATACGTTTAACCCACCTTCAAGAAAACCAGAATCACTCCCGATGTGGGTTATAATTAACCGACGACCTTTTCCTGAAGGAGCTTTCAATCCAGTGGACAGTCCATTGATAAAGGTGTTACGTGCATCTTTAATGTTGAGATCTTGCTAAATGTAATTCACAGTATGTCCTTCATTTAACCATGTCTCGTCAGTAAAGTAAATTAGTTTCTCTGCACAGCGATATTTTTGTATTTCTTCTAGATACTTTCTACGCCACAATACGATTTCTTCCTTTTCCACCAAAAGACTTTTGCGATTTCGTTTTAAGAATCGAACATTCAATTCTCGCAGTGTACGCATTAGAACTATTTGTGAAATTGTTTTGCATATTTTCATCCCTTTGAAATTCGGCAGAATTTTTTTTTTAAATTCGGAAGTTCATTAAAAAAAAATGCATGATTTTCCGACGAATGACTAGCTTTGTTTGCTGATCAATAAAAATCTTTTTCCGTCCTCTTGTTTCCTTCTGATCGGACACTTTAGTATTCCTATTGACCTTGTTAGTTTAATGACAGTACGGCAAAACGTCTTAGTCAATGTGGCACAAAGTTCTGCTGATATTCCACTGTGTGTACTTACAATTCCCTCATAGACAATTTTTACCATTGTATGCTTCCCAGGTTTTAAATGACGTCGTTTTGTAACTTGTTGCTTACTACCACTTAAAGAACTCGCCTGCATTATAATATTTGCTGTTTTGAATAACCACCAAAATAATAAAACTGAATTGTTAATATCCTTTTGATTGAAACTTGTCTTCGACACTGAACGTTGGTTAGAGGCGATAAGAAAGCGTGCGAGCGCCTTTAGACATGGGTTTTTCGTACCTGCGTTGCCAAATTAAGTAAAACACATACCGTAGGGTGAAAAGGCCCTTAATGACATGCCGATTTCGGTAAATTTTAGTATAATCTATTAAAAGTGGGCAACATGTAATGACCTATTTATGCACAATCTTCCCATACGGTTTGGATTGCTTTTATTTAACTTAAAAGTGGGCGAATCAATGTCAATTATTTTCGCCGCACACCGTTAATGGTTATATGAACAGTTTTGCCAATTATTTTGAGACCGTAGTATGGTAGGCAGCAACTTTGAGAAAACCGAACTGACCTAGCATAATGACTTTAAAAAACATTAAACAATATTTTTGCCTCCCTCATAAGCACGCCAATGATTGTTAATTAATAAAAATTGTTTAGAGGTGGATCCGTGAAAAGAGGTAAAACTGTCGGACGCTTATGTCACAAAATTATGATGCGGGATATTTTTATTCCCGAACATAGCCCGACCGTGACCTCTCCGGAACGCGACCAGAAATAAAACCAATTTTCTAAAACGGTCCGTCTTGATAAAATTTTATACGGATATTAATCCTGCTCTATTTATTTGGAATTTTAGTTTATGCGCGACTCAACTTCATGCTTAATTGAGCTTTGCAATAAAATTTGAATGTTTTATAGTTGTTGTGCGGATGAAAGCGCGACTTGTATTTTGATCTCGCGTACACAAGGATCTTATTTTAAAAACAAGTAAAATTTTGGAAAATAAACAGTCAAATTAGAATATAGTAAATTCAACAGGAAAGTATGTAGTGAGTTTTAGTTAACTGTAACGTGTTAAGTAATGGCAAAGAGACACACACATGAAAATAATGTCAACCAATCAATCAGTCAAATCAAGAGCACATTGACTTTCATATGTGGCGAAGAAATAAGATTTCAAAGTGACAAAAATATGTTTTCGTATTTATGCACAAATATCTCGTGTTAAAATAATGGTTACTTTAGTTTGTGTGTAAATAGATTTTAGATTAAATAACAAATATCTCAAACTGAGAGGTATTTTTTTTCGATTTAAGAGAGACTGCTTGTAATTAATTGTGAAGTTAAATCTAAAAATAAAACTATTTTTTGTCTGTATAAGAACAAGGATTATTAATTGATATTACTGATGCAAATGAGGTAAAGCAAGTTTTTAAGGAATTAAAAAATAAGTGTTCTGCAGGATATGATGGAATTTTTGTAAAAATAATGGAGAGTATGCCTGAGACGGCCTTGCATCCGCTTGCACACTCCATCAATGAATCATTCAGGACGGCCGAGTTTCCATCTTGTCTTAAGCGAGCGGTTGTTATTCCATTGTTTAAGGAAGGTGATTCTACTGATCCTTTCAGTTTCCGATCGATTTCTCTTTTGTCAACACTCTCAAAAGTAATTGAAAAACTAGTCAAAAAAAAAATGTAATGAGATTTTTGGAGGATCAGGGCATTCTGAGTACTGTTCAATTTGGCTTTGTATCGGGTAAAAGTACAGATGACGCTATATTTTCCTTGCTCCATGATATTTACCTTAACATAAATAGTGGGAGGCGGTTGCGGCTATATTTGTGATTTTTTTAAAGCTTTTGATTGTGTGGACCATGAAATATTGCTGCAAAAGTTACATTGCTATGGTTTTGATCAGCTGACAGTTGAGTAGTTTTCTTCCTTTCTCCATGAAAAAAGGCAAGTGGTAAGGGTAGGCTGAGCATGCTCTGATACCTTCATCGTTACGAGAGGAGTGCATCAGGGCTCGGTGTTGGGACCGGTCTTGTTTCTCCTATATTTGAACGACTTAGCATTCCTGGATATTCAGGGCGCGTTTACACTATTTGCAGATGACACTAGTCTCCTGTGGCTTGGTGAAAATAAAAACGATTTAAGGTTGGTTATTGACAGTGATCTATGTGAGGTTAAAAAATGGTGCGATACAAACCTATCATGTTTTAATATTAACAAAACAAATATAATGACTTTTGGTTTTAGTTTTAGTGAGACAAATCTTGACGATCAACAAATTCAAAATAAAGCATTTACAAAGTTTTTGGGTCTAACGTTAGATAATAAACTGAAATTTGAGGAGTACATAAATGTATTAAGCAAAAAATTGGCAGCTGGCTGTTATGCAATAAGGATAGTCTTGTAATGAACTGTAACTCATCCGCTAAAATGGTATATCATTCCTTGTTTGAATCGCACTTGCATTATGGTATTGTTTTTTTGGGGATTTGCAAACAGGCAGTTGCAAAACTCCATATTTGTGTTGCAGAAAAGAGCAATTCGACATTTGTGCAAAGCAAATAACCTTAAGCCTTTATTTAGAGCAAAAATAATTTTAACTGTACCGTCTTTATTCATTTTGGAAACTGTTTGTCTTTTGCATAAAAGATGTTCTAGATCAGATGTTGAGGAATTTAAGTACAGTACTAGAACCACTACGAAATTTTCGACTAACCATTCTTAAGACCACTCTTGTGAAACAGCCGGTCTTCTATGAGAGTAAAAAGATTTTTAATTATCTAAGTAATAAGCTGATATAAATTTTAAACTTGGGCCAGTTTCGGAAAAATGTAAATGAGATCTTATTGCATAAAGCCTACTACAGTCTGGATGTGGTACAGTGACGTTTTATAGTTGGTTTGTGTTAATTTTATTGATGTTGACAATACATTTTATGTTTGTATAGGTGTATGTGCATACATGTATGTAGGTATGTGTATGTGTTTATACATATACAGGGTGTTATGGAAATGACTTATTATATTTTAAGGGGCCACTCCTGGAGTGGCCTAGAGTTACACTTGATAGTTTTTTTTTCTAAAATCGGAAGTATTTTGAATTTTGTAAAATACCTTAAAACCGGACCATCTGTGCCTCTATGAAAGTTCATTACCCCTAAACACGTGTTTTTGACATGACAAATTGGCGGAATTTCTACAGACAGCTGATTACCTTGCGACGTTGCCAAGTATTCGGGAAAATCTTTTTTTTAGGTTTTTTAAAAAAGATTAAATCAAAAACTATACTGCGATTTCAATTAAACAAGCCTTATTCAATAGGTATAGTTTTTACTCACCCCATGAAATTGTATTGCTATCATAATACTTCGCTGAGTAAAAATCGTAGATACCAACAACAAGCCCTATGTCTGGAAATTTACACAGATAAACTATCACATCACAAAACATTCCCATCACATGTGTATCACATAAATCACATTATTCAACAACTATACACTCCAGCAGCAAAACGCAAACAAATTTTATGCCGTTGCAAGTAAATGAATAATAAGAAATGATATTAAAAACAAATTTATGAAGCCACATATGAAGCCATTGGGCGCATTCGAGAGACG
Organism: Polydrusus tereticollis; assembly: GCA_963920685.1. Lineage (NCBI taxonomy): Eukaryota > Metazoa > Arthropoda > Insecta > Coleoptera > Curculionidae > Polydrusus > Polydrusus tereticollis. Next base: position 146,049,237 of record OY987328.1, read on the forward strand.
AAACTGCTCCGCAGTGGTTACCGGTTATGATCCAACCGCTACCGATTCGTCGGCTTCCATGGATTTCGACTATTTCGACCAAATGTCAAATCCATATCAGCTGTGCGTAACAAACATTAACCTTTCTTGTTTTGTGAAGCTTACCAATATACTCATCCCTTGGTTGAAACTCTTTGGTGGCAGTTAAAAAGTACGTTTTCCTGTTTAATGTATATGTTTTGTTCCTCCATTCTATTTACTACGTTCTTCGTAACCAAACTTTTGTTGCATACGTCATTTCCCCATTGACATAACGAACCGCTCTCTCCAAGCAGCGGAAGTGAAAGATGCTACCCAAAATGGCGACCGTTCCGTAACATGTTGGAAAGTGTCGTAAAAGTAGCGGTCGACACAACAAGACGATTTAGGAACTGCTCCGGAGCAGTTTCGTCTCCCGAATGCGCTCATTGACTTTGAACTGCTCAGTACGCAATCACAGAACAGCAACAAATCACATTTCCCGCCCCCTGGACTATCGTGTTTAAATGTTGTGTGTCCAGTTAAGAGAACTGGATTGGATACCGTAATTATTATTCTTAATTGCAATGGCCACCTGTCTTGACGACAATCAGCCAGCTATTATAATTACCAAGAAGAACAGAAGTCACAGAAGAAGAGAAAGAACATAACCGTATCAAACGTGTGTCGCGTTGTTTTCAATCCGGATTTTGTTATAAAGTATTAAGTCTATAACTAGTAATTTCTTGTATTAATAACACAGAATTAAAGAGCTAATAACTTGATAATGTCCCGAACAGTTAATGTGTTGTTAAAGTGAATAAATGTCCCGCTAGAATCATTTGAAATGGTAACGGTATAACGTGGATTTCTTGCCGATATGTTTTTTATTTCAAGGTATGTACAAATAAAACTAGAGCAATACGTAGACAATTTTTCGTGTAATAGGGTAGAAACTAAAGCATATTAAAGTTAAGTAGAAAAAATTAAATATTCAAAAAAGGTTATCTGATGAAACTGATGTAGTAAATGTGGCAACACTGCTCAAAACACATGTTTTGGGCTGACGATATCTAAAGACTATCTGACAGTAACTGTCAGATTTTTGTCAACAATTTTTTTTTTGACAAGTAGTACGAATCAGCTGTTTGATCATTGGCGCGTAGGTGTTTTGAGCTAAATTTTTGAAGGCATTTTTCTCGAATTTCTAGCTTCGAGCGCCATTTAACGCAATTTTTCCCCAATTCGGCTCGACCTATAGATTTACGGGTTAAAAAATAATAAGTCATTTCCATAACACCCTGTATATGTTTTTGTTTTTATTTTATTTTTATTTATATTTGAAGGACTTTTTATACTCGCTTTATTTATAGGAATTCAGTTTTCTTTAACAACAAAGCATATATTAATTGATTGATTGATTTGTTAACAAATATACATATCTGATAGCGCACTGGTTTAATTTTTTAGTACTTACATTATTTTTACTGCGTGGCCTATAGGGTTGCTCACTGGTTCGTTAATTTTCTGCTACCTTTGATGAAAACAATTGTATACTTAATCACTGGTGATCTTATTCCTTAATGCAGGTTATGGTAGTATATTACAAGGATTCACGACAAAAACACTGGTCGATACATAACGTTCACATTACTGACTGCTTCTTTATATTTTTTCCCTAACTATCACTTGAAAGTACATTACAAATGCCCCGGTATCGTAGGGAGTTCAATTTCGTACTCCAAATAACGAGGAATCGCCAGCTGCTTAGTTTTACTTAACAAGAAACCATTAATTGCCCAGAAGGCCTTAAAATCGTAAAGCGTATATAAGAGCACCTGCTTCACGGAGCCATCTTGGAATGAACTACTTTTTAGCCCAAAAAGGCCTTAAACTCTTGCAGCGTGCATGAGAGCGCCTGCTTCACGGAGCCATCTTGGAAGACTACTCTCTCTTGACTGTTGCGCCGTGCCGCCTCGTCTCTCTACCACCGCGCGATACGATCTGACCACATATTTTGCCCAATAGGAAGCTAGCTTTCTAGTCTTTAGTAAAGTTTATTATAACAATTTGCTGTAAAATAAAAATTGAGGGTACTTCCCTCTTAACGTAATTCTGTGTTTCTATATTTTTTTGCCGCCCTGTACATGATATCTTAAGTTTTGATATGTCAATATTATTTGCGCATCAAGCAGAACTTTTTATAAAAAATAACTTTTTTCGTAAAATCAACAATAAAGAAAATTCCCATATGTCTAGAACTTTTCTGGACATGCTGTATAAAGCACAATTCTGTCAAAAAGAAATATTGCAACAGGACCGCATTGTCGTTCATTAAAAAAAATGACATAAATATTCTCCTGTATCTCTTCGCAAAAATGGATAGTTTTGCTAAATAAATCAAAAACGTTTTAGCAAATCTTCCAGCTCCTTTTTTTGTTTTGTACTTCGATAAACGACATCGATCTGGCGAAACAATTATCAGTTCTTCGTTTTAATCAGCCATCAACTACTTCTCGGTATTCGAGTATCGAGGCAAGAATTTCTGCAATTCTGTATCAAACGCCGAGCACCGCCATAGAAAGTGCGCTTGAAAACGGCACTCTCCTAATTTACCAACCAGCTCTGGCCTTAACTTGGAAACGGACGACACATTCCTTGCTTTATTTTACTGCTGTTTCGATTTATCGACGTCATTGTCTAATACTCAATGGAAACTTACAAATGGATAATGGTAACATCAATTAGTATACAAGGGTCACTCTTTTAGCTCATTGGTGGTGGCAAAAATCCTAAGTATTTTCAAGATTTGTTTATTTTATAAACTCATAGCTAAAACTTTCGCACTTAAACTATATTGTGACATATTTTTTTTTTCATCTTCCCAGTTATGGAACGCATTTCCCCTGTTTGAGAGTAGGTTCGTCTCGTGCAGTCCATTGTTGTTTTGTTTCCAGCGTATAGTGATGAATCCAAGTTTCGCCTATTGTTATAAGACGCCGTAAAAAATCCGCTATATTAGTCTTGAAATGTTCATGCAAAATAAAATGTACTAAATTAATTGAGGTAAAGCCTGTCCAGAGATATAAGAAAGTTACACTTTGCCTTTGAATGGAATTATTCAAGGGTGGCCTTAAACAAACAATGAATGGATGAATAACTGCAGGTAAATTATGGTCCGTACTTATAAATGTCTTAAAGTAAACTGCAAATCCGGAAGACGTAATTTCATTATTAAAGGAATAGTTTGGTGATTTTAAACCGATTTTTACCTGATTCAAAATGAGAGGGTAAATCACATAAAACAAATTATGTTCTAAAGACTGTATATATAGCCACTCTAGCTAGTTTTAAGCTTAGTAATTATTCTTACTTCGTGTGTAATACAGCGTTTGTTTAATCGCGTGTGAGTCATGGAAAATATGTGCGAGCCCAATGTATCTCAGGAGATAACCCCGTCGAAAAGCAGAAAACACTTTTCTGTGGAAACTAAGGAACAATGTTTATTCAACTCTAATTGAACGTGCGGTCAGCAAGCAAGCAGCGTTAGAAGAAACGGACACATTAACAAATATTCCAACATCAACTGTATGGAAAATTGTGAATAATCCCATTTTAGCGAGGAAAAAAACCGATACTAGCATTTTCTCAATGGTAGATGGAAGTGATCAAGATATAATACGGCGTAAAATTTACAAGGTGTACGAGGAACAAAGCGTGCCTACATTAGATAATTTCATTAAGAGGCTTGAAAAAGATTAAACCGGCTTTAAATGTGGCAGAACAACGCTATGGAAGTGTTTCCAACACATGGGTTTTAGATTTAAAAAAACTTAACAAAAGACAAGTTTTAATGGAATCTAGTAGAATTCGGAAATGGCAATCCGAACATCTACAAAAAATTAGGATTTACAGAGATCAGCAAATGCCCATTATTTACTTGGATGAAACCTGGTTTGACACATATGATACCCCGGAAAAGGGTTGGGTTGACTCAAGCGGCAAGTGTGAAACAAGCGAGCCATCGAAAAGAGGTAAACGAATTATGATTTTACATGCTGGATCTAAAGACAAATGGATTCCAAATGGACTTTCTCTGTCTGCAAGAAACATTAAAGATTCTTCTCTGGATTACCATGAGAACACCACTGCTGATTTATTTGAAGATTGGTTTAAAAACAAGCTAATTTCAAATATACCTCCGAATAGCGTAATTGTAATGGACAATGCAAGCTACCATAGTAGGCAGTTGACCAAGACTCCCTCCTCAAATGACACAAAAGCAACAATCCACAACTACATGTATGATAACGACATTCATTTACAGGAAGATTACACCAAAAGGTAATTAGTTGAGGTTTTACAAAGTTTAAAACTAAAAAAGGAATACTTCTGTGATAATTATGCAAAAAATCTAGGGCATACAGTTTTAAGGCTTCCACCATACCATTGTATATTTAATCCCATCGAACATGTTTGGCACCAACTGAAATCTGCCATTCGTCGTAACAATATTTGCCCTACTATTAACTCCAGGGTACATGAGCTTATAGGAACTGAAGTTTTTAACATCCCTTCACAAAGTTATTCACAATTTTAATTGTTTTTAGTTTTATGTAACTTGAATTGCGCCCATCTTGCACCTTATACATCACGTTCTACCTAGGTCTTTTATTTTTTTTTCTATTTTATTGAATGTAAACAATATTTGACGAGTGTAAACAAATTTTTGTATTTGACACAATAAACCATTTGAATTTGAATTAAATTTGAATTTGAAATTGGGTAAATTCTGTTACACATGTTGAAAAAGTGGAAAAATCCTATATCCATATAAACAATATAGCACAAATATTAATTAGAGCAGATGATGATAGCGATAGTGATATTGATATGTGAAATAGTACCGAATATTTTGTATATTTTTGTAATATAATAAATATAATTTTTAATAATAAAATAACTTGAAATTTCACATCTAAACATAAATAAAATATTATTTAATGTCTTACTTATTTTTATTACAAACCATGATTAAATTATAAGCAAAATACGGACCTGTTCGGTCATATTTCAATTTTACAGCGGGCCCGGGTATTTTCTAATGGGGACCAGTTAGTCACTTTCCTATATCTCTGAACAGACTTTATCTCTAGCCTCTGCTAACTAACCCAAACTTTTACTCCCCTGTCGGTGTCCGCCAAAACAATATCGTGAACTTTGTTCTCATTTTCTGACATTAGAGTAGATTTTGGTGCCCCAGCACGTGGTAAGATACTTGTCCTACTGCGCTTATATCCACTAAATTAAAGTCTTAGCCTCTAAGATGAGGCATAAAAGAGAATTCCATCACATCACGATTTTTATCCATTTCTTACTTTCTTCTATGTTTAGGCAACTGTTAAACCGTGAGGCTAGCGTAAGAATGACTTATTACCATAGAGTTTTTATCCTTTTGGAAGAAACTTGAAAACAGCATGTGGTAGGTACAGTTACAGCCATTAAATCTTGGGCAGAACTATTTTTGCTTTGTAACTACACCTCATTTTGCTGTAATTAAACATACCTGTAATACCTGTTGAACAAATTACCTATTTAATATGTCATCATAGAAAAAACAATAATACATGTCACTGTTTTAATTCTCGAAGAATGCCAAACTTAATGATCAAGCAGAAAGATTTAATAATTCATTATATTAAGCAGGAAGGTTGGTCTGAAAGGAATATTTCAGAAAGGGTTAATTAAGGGTTCATTTAAGTAAAACAAAGTGGCAAGAAACGCATTCCTTGGAAAGAAGACCTGGAAGTGGTGGTCCCAAACAATCCAATGAAGAACAGGATACAAATTTAGTAAACATATTAAGAGACCAAACTCTTAAATCTATTGTATAAGAGCTAAAATGGTGATACATTTACCAGGATCTGTGAGAAAAGCTCGACGAAGGGTTAGACAAATATCTAAATTGCGCTGTCATCCAGCAGCTAAAAAGCCGTTTTTAACTGATGAAAATAAAGAACAACGGGTCGGTTTTCTGAACCTCCAGTTTTCTGGGAGAAAGTAATATTTACGGACCAGAAAGTGTTTTAGTCGTCTTGCTATAACGGAATACTAAAAGTGTATGGGCCTCCAAGGACTCGATTGGAAGGAAGATTGACCTAAAAGGATCAATAGTGATCGATTTTCTGTAAACGTCTGGGGATGGATAATTGCTCAGGAAGACGCGTGCAATGAGTTAAATCCGGACTTAGCAAAAGCTTTGGTAACTTCAATGCCTAGAAGAATAAACTCTGTCTTGATCAAGGAGAGGGGCGCGTTTAAATATTAAAATTTGATTAATATGCTATGATTCAAATAATAAAAAGTTTTGCTACCTGTTGTTAACTTGTAATGATTAAAGGTAAATCAAGGTAAAAGAGCGATTTACCAAGAATTAGAAAGAGGTCAAAATCTCAGATTTACTGCCCAAGATTCAATGTCTGTAACTGTACATATTATTGTGCTCTCGTGCCCTTTTAGTATGCGAAATAATTTACTTATAGATCCACCCTCATGTCATTGACCCTTTTTGCTTCAGCTTATCGTTATTACTCTTGTGTATCACCACACTTTCAAGTAAGCGATTTGTCCGTTAAAAAAAAGTCTGTGCGTTTTAAGAAGTCCGCTAAGCCATAAAACCTCTTGAGCATTATGTCGGTGGCTCTCAAACAATAAATTATATTGAAGGTAATTTTGGATGTTGATGAATTACATTTTCTAAATAAAATGATTTAAAGTAAATAAAAAATTAGTTTAGGTAAAGAAAAATAATAATTTTTTAGCTTTTGTAGTATTCAGACAAATTAGTTTTACGAATTCTTTTTTATAAAGTTTTGGTTCTAAAAAGAACCGATTTTGTAGTCTTGCGACAGAACGTACCTACTTGTAGATAGGTACTACTAAAAGTAGTCTTCCTCTGCATTTGAAATTTCACCCATGCTTTCAGACTCATCAGAATCAACATCATCGTCATCATCATCATCATCATTCGTAATAATTAACGGTCTTACTTTGTCTATAACCTGTTCTGTAGTATATACCTGACAAAATCTTTAACATATTTAACCATCCCGCACTTGAGCAAATTTTAATTGGTTCTTGGAAAATAGCGATTATTATATAGATTTAACTATAATAATAGCAAAATAATTCAATTATCTATAGAAATAAAGGTCTGTCTTTACCACCAAATAACTTTATTTGCCCCTCTAGGGTAGAAAACAAGGGTTATAGAAAATACATAAAATGATGAAGAATTAAAATAAATTTCTTAACGTTGTACTAATTTCGACTTTAGGGAAAGTCATCTTCAGCAACGAATCATTTAAGAAATTTTGTTATGAAAAGTAGTTAAAACAGTTGGGAGAACAATGGGTGATTCAACAATAAAATACAATGAAATGCAGATTATGCAACCATTGGAATAGACAGCAGCTTATTATAAGGACGATGTATCTCTATGCAATGGTAGGAGATGATTTAAACGCAAGTAGGATAAAAGACCCTAATCATAATACAGTGATTTAAGAATGTTGAAATTAGAACATGTTGTAAAAGAAGAAATTCATTCTTAATTTAAAATGAAAGGGACATGTATATAGTGGTGGATTAGATTATAAGTAAATTAAATTAAATGAAATTGCTTCTCCTTAAAATTGTCAAAACGAAACTATGTCATTTCTGGTAAAAAATTTGGGAATACATCAAGTGCTCATTATTTACATGTTATATTATTAAAATAAAATAAAAATTTTTTTTTAGTAAAATCAACTCATTGCATTAATGAAGGGAATCTATTTAATTATTATTTATGCTCAACGCGTAATTCTAAGATAATTTTGTTTTGAAACCTCTGATTTCACCCAGTAATAGAATACAGTAAACCAGTGGGATGTTCGGTGTGATCAAGATGCGAAGATATTGTAACTTAACCGACTTACTGTTTTAAAAGCGATAACATCCCTTGGTGATTTAATCCGATATCGGACTTCTTAAAACGCACAGACTTTAGTAACATCTAAACACAATATTTTGTTTTGACCATATAAAACACAAGTTATTTAAAAGTCGAAAAATAATTCGAAAACTTCATAATAATAAAAAATTGTTGTTTTTTTTTACGAACTCTTTTGATGGCTTTTCTGCGCACATAAGTTATAAAATAAAAGCCTTTGTAGGAGCGTAGGAGAAATGTCCTGCGGCGTTTCAGAGTCGGGTTGATGTGTCCCGCTGGCAGTCCTTCATGGAAAGCTGCACGCTGCGATAATTGAAATCTCTTTTGTTTTAGTAATACTCCACTGGTAACTTTATTATTGAAAAACTTGTTAATTTTCCGAGACAATAATGTAAGGACACTTTTGGAAATAAAATCGAAGAATACTGGCCGATTCTCAAAATATGCAAATTTCAAAGAATTTTACTACAAAAAGAGGTGTAAAATAATAATAATTTCAAGTAAAATACCCTGTATACAGGGTGTCCGGTAAGTATACCGGGTGATGCATGGGTTAGTTGAACATAGGAAATCCTATGTAAATTTTGAGGTGGCTAAATATTGGCTCCCCTGTACATTTTAGAAAAAAATCGAATTATAATTTTTTGAAGAGGCCGATAATTATAAACCAATGTGCCGAGTTTGAATAAATTTTAATATGCCAATCCTAACTTATTCAATTGAAAGGTGTGATGGCAAAATTACGAAATTTTCATAGTTTAGGTAATACAGGAAACACCAGCAAACTATGCAAGTATCATGTCGTTTCTTTGCAAGTTATCTTATGGAAAGACAACAACGGGTACGTATAAATAACACCTTGTTCTCTGCTGGAAATATCGTGTCTGGGGTCCCACAAGGTTCAATCCTGGGTCCGCTTTTGTTTCTTATTTACACCTTTGATATTTTTGATGCTGTTCAAAACTCACACGTACAGTCTTATGCTGATGACACCCAGCTTCTCCATTATTTCAGACCTGCTGATCCAGAATCGGCTACTACGGAGCTGAATGACGATCTCAATTCAATTTTGCAGTACTCAGGGGAGCACAATTTAAATTTAAATGCTGATAAGACAGAGGTTCTTCTATTTTGTCCCAAAAAACGCAGAGCAGACTTGGAAGAGAGACTAAAGTTAAAGTTGGCAGATAAAAACTTAATGTTTACAAAGTGCGCAAGAAACTTGGGGCTGTACTTGGATGTTTACCTTAGATTTAGGGAGCATGTTAAGAAGATATTACAAAAAACTTATTTGAGAATGAAAGTATTATATGCAAACAGGCATACTCTTGATTTTAAAATGAGAAAAAAGCTGTGCCAGTCTCTAATTTTACCTGTTTTTAACTACTGTAATATTGTGTATTATCCATGTCTTGATTTGGTATCACAAAATCGTCTACAATATGTTCAAAATGTTTGTTGTCGATATATTTTTAACTTAAAAAAGTACGATCATGTCTCTGCAAAAATTAATGATTTGAAATGGCTTAGAGTTCAAAACACAGTAAAATTACATTTTATTATATTTCTCACCAAATTAATAAGATCATCTACTCCTTTATACTTAAGAGAGAAGCTCGTTTTTCGTGATGCCATTCATAATCGCGCTGTCAGACATCAGGATCGTCTTACAATGCCCCTGCACAAGACTGCAGGCATTTTTCAGAGGAGTTTTACTTACATGGCTGTGTTAAACTATAATTCCCTAAGCAGTGATTATAAGAAATATAGTATTGATATTTTGCGTAAGAAATATAGACAATTACTCCTGACTGAACAGACCTCTGCACTTATTTAATTAAGTATATGAAAATAGATTTTCACTATTGTATTTGTTTTTGGGTCGTTATCAATATTTTATTAGTTGTTAAAGATATTTAAATATGTATTTGTTTCAAGGGTTTTTTTTACAGTATTATTAGGGTACTGTTAGAGTATAAATTATGTATATTTTTTACTTGGTATTGTTTACTTATTTTATAAAAATACCTATATATAGTTTATTATTTATAATTATTATTCATGTTGGGTTTTTCTTATGGTAGGAATGGTTAGGTTTAAGAGTAACTAATGTTAAATCTCGCCATTCTTACTGTATTTCTTTTTCTGAAATAAAGACGTTATTTATTTATTTATTTATTTATTATTTATTTGGCATTGACAAAACGAGGAGTAGTGTGAGTGACAACATTTTCATTGAAGGCGCTTTACTTATAGCTAAGTGTGAGCTATTCCATTAAGGAAAAAGTAACTATGATTAAGGGGTATTATACAGCAAACAGTTTTAGAGCAGTGTATAAAATGTTTTCAATTCAATTCCCTGATAAGCATATCCCTTCCATTTTATTAATTAATCTTATCATTAGTAAATTTGAGTCCAAAGGCACTGCAGTAAATAACTAAGAGCTACGGCAAGGTGATGAAGAACGGAGAATGGTATTCTGTTTTGAGATAATGGAAAAAGCAAATAATAATAGGGATTTTTTGAGAAATATTTGTTTTACCGATGAATGTACAGGGTCATTCCGTATATATTGACTCATATGCTAGCAGCATTATCGATAGAGATATCAAAAAACTAAGGTGAATAAAGTTGTAGAATTTTATCTGAACTTTTTAAAAAATTAATCAGAAAAAACAAGACTGTTGGAACTTTAAAATTGTTGCACGAGTTGTGTGATTTTAAATGGAACACCCTGTATATTAATAGATATTTGGGAGGAGCATTATTTACTGATTTCAAAAATATATAGTTTGATACCTTTCTGACAAGCCATTTAGAAAATATTTTAAATTAAAATTTTCTTTAAAAATTAATATTAAAATCGATGTAGCCATGGACGAATGAATTGTTTGCTTTTGACACGCAATATTGTTATTTAGTTTATTGTCATCATCCGAAAATAAAGTATACCGAGGAAGAAAAGTGTGAATTTTTACGTATATTTTATAAAAATAATTCAAATGCAAACAGGGCGAGGCAAGAATATCGGCAACTATATCCTAATTTGCCGCTTCCATCCAAAAATACATTTAAAAATATCGAGAGAGGATTTCGACTGAGAAAATCTATAAAGAGAAAACCGAAAGTAGTTCAAAAAGATTTGGGTAAAGAGTTAGATATTCTGTTGTTTTTTGAAGGTAGATATGGGTAGTAAGGTTTTTACTGTTTTCTTATACTATTTTTTTTTCTAAAGAAAATCCAACCCGTTCTATTGAAGATGCTCATATCATTTAGGCATATAACGGAAAAAAATACAGAAAACGCTTCGATCACATGCTTATCATTCTTACAAGATCTTACTATTTCAATAGCATAGGCGTAAGCGTTTGTTATACTGCTAAGAAATGCTAGGAGGAAAAATGCGGCTCATAATTTCTTTTTTAAAATAATATGGAGTGATGAAGCGACATTTACCACCGCAGGAGTTTTCAATAGGAGGAACATTCATACACAAAATTCCGAGGTAGGAAATGTTTACATTTTTGGTGCGGTATAGTTAAAAATAAAGTCATAGGCCCTGTATTCTATAAGGGCTCCCTTAATGGACAAAGATATCTGGAATTTCTTAACAATGAAATAGAAGCTCGTTTAGAGGATTTGTCAATCAATAAGTACTGTCAGATGGTCTGGCATCAAGATGGAACTCCGCCACCTAACATAGTCCCTGTGACAGAGTATTTAAACAACCGCTATGACGATTGGTTAGGAAGACACGGCATCATTCAATGGACACCCAACAGCCCAGATCTTGTCCCATTAGATGCTTTCCTATGGGGTTATCTAAAAAACAGGGTATATACCGATAGAAACACAAACTTGTAGCATTTGAGACAAAAAATTAACCAAGAAATCGAAAGTTTAAACAACGACTACCCAGAATACATTTCAAATGCTAATAACAAATTAGAAGTTGATTATATATATTATATAGATAGAAATGGCGGTCACATCGAGCAACTGTAATTACTTTATCTTGTAAATGTTACTCCCAATATTTAAATTAATAAATTGTTTAATTTATCCATGGCTACCCCGATTTTAATATTAATTTTTAAAGAAGATTTTAATTTAAAATATTTTCTAAATGGCTTGTCAGAAAGGTATCAAACTATACAGTGTGGCCCAAATTGGGCCTACATGTATGGGGATCTTGGAAACTATAGAAGATAGAGAAACGGTTAAATGGGGAAAGTTTTTGACAATTATATTTCTAACTGAAAACCGTTTAGTACGCGGCCCTATCTTTTTTGGTTTTTGAAATATGTTGAAAAAACCAAAAAGATGTATTTTCGAAAATATGCTGTAGATTTCTTATTATTCACTATTTTGGCAATCTGTAAAAACATTTTTAAAGCAACTTTTTAAGTAGATTTCAGTTCTGCAATTTAATTTTCAACACGACGTTTCATTTATTTTATACCATCATCAGGTTCATTTTTTCTTATGGGCGCCATATTGTATTTTATACTTAAAAGGTAGCTTATGACGTCAGCTTTTCAACGATGTATTATTTGTTGGAAAATAAATGAAATTGACTTGAAAAATAAAGAAAATTAATTTTCGCAACACGTCAAATTTGAGAAGAACACATTAGGCAGGGTTAAATTTCTTTAAAATATCATAATATTATAATACATTATTTTATTTTTTCCTTATGGTTAAAAATCTCATATTAACATTTCAAATAAAGAAAACTAAAAACGCAATGAATAATAATTATTGTTTTGAAAAGAAAATAAGAAAAAATATCTAACTTACTATACTTATTCGAAATGTTGGCCGTTTTTATTAATACATTTTTGACACTTTTTTAACACAGTATTGATGACGATGCGAAGCGTGTTGCCAATTATGCTCGTAAACACATTCCTTACTATCTCTTCTAATTCTTGTACAGATTCCGGGGGTTCAAACTCATATACTTCATTTTTTACATAACCCCATAAATAAAAATCGAGAGGAGTTATATCAGGGGATCTAGCAGGCCAATTAACTGGTCCGCCGTTTGAAATTAAGTTGTCATCAAATATCTGTCTTAAGAGAGTTTGAACTTCCCGAACATTATGTGCGGGACAACCGTCTTGTTGAAACCAAATATTATTCAATTGATCTTGAGGAACTCTTGCTCTAATTGCCGGTAATATTTGATCTTCTAACAGCTCCAAGTATCTTTGGCCATTCAACGTATGATTATAAAAGAATGGTCCTATAAGTCTGTTGTCTAAAATGTAAGGAGAAAAGTAAAGCTGGGTTACTTAATACCTGCTATGTATTTAGCAAGCTAGGTGACATTACTTACCATACATACCACACCATACATTAAAACCAAATCGGGTTTGCAGTCTTCGTTGAGCCAATTGGTGAGGGTTTTCTGTTGCCCAAAAATGATGGTTATGTCTATTAAATACCCCGCAGTTGGTAAAATGTGATTCATCGGTCCAAATTACAAGACGACTGAAATCATGATTTTGTTCGCATTGATTCACATACCAATTTGAAAACTGCATTCTTCTTGGATAATCCGTTTCTCGTAAACCCTGAACTATAGTTGGCTTGTATGGTCGATATTTATTTTCCTTAAGGACTCTTTGTATGGTACTTCGCGGGGTTGGTAAGTCTCTTGCCGACGCTCTTGTAGATGATGTCGGAGCGGCATTAAAATAGGCTCTGACATTTTCGTCACGCTCGTTATTACCTGCTTTTTCGTAACTCTTGGGCCGCGGTTTTTCAAAACTTCCATGGTTTCTCAGGTTCATAACAATTTTTGGAAAAAGTCTGACACTTGGCTGCGGTCTTTCAGGAAAATTTTCAAAATACCTTTCTAATGCAAGGTTTGCATTTCTGTTGCAATGAATGTAACATTCTAGCAAATCAAATTTTTCTTCGTGAGAAAAACGCAATGCCATTTTCTTTTAAATTCAGAATACACAAATAAATCGTTATTATTAGATAATAATAATAAAAACTATTATACTTTTACTCATTCTGACAAGTAATATTTTTGTTTCATTTTCAAACGGTAGTGGTTGGTCATAGGCTACTGGATTTTATTTTTGATTCATAGGTTATTGTAAGGTCATAGGCTACTGGATTTTATTTTTGATTCATAGGTTATTGTAATATTGTTGATTGAAACAATGCAAGCAGTGTTTTGTGAATACTACAAAATGTAAACCTTTTAATTGGTATTCAATTTAGGGAGTTATAGTGCAGTTGTCAAATTTGACGTGTTGCGAAAATTAATTTTCTTTATTTTTCAAGTCAATTTCATTTATTTTCCAACAAATAATACATCGTTGAAAAGCTGACGTCATAAGCTACCTTTTAAGTATAAAATACAATATGGCGCCCATAAGAAAAAATGAACCTGATGATGGTATAAAATAACTGAAACGTCGTGTTCAAAATTAAATTGCAGAACTGAAATCTACTTAAAAAGTTGCTTTAAAAATGTTTTTACAGATTGCCAAAATAGTGAATAATAAGAAATCTACAGCATATTTTCGAAAATACATCTTTTTGGTTTTTTCAACATATTTCAAAAACCAAAAAAGATAGGGCCGCTACTAAACGGTTTTCAGTTAGAAATATAATTGTCAAAAACTTTCCCCATTTAACCGTTTCTCTATCTTCTATAGGTTCCAAGATCCCCATACATGTAGGCCCAATTTGGGCCACACTGTATATTTCTGAAATCAGTAAAAAATGCTCTTCCCAAATATCTGTCAACATACAGGGTTTTCCATTTAAAATAACACAACTCGTGCAGAATTTTAAAGTTCCAACTGTCTTTTGTTTTTACTGATAATTTTTTTAAAAAGTTCAGATAAGATTCTACAACTTTATTCACCTTAGTTTTTTGATATCTCTACCAATGATGCCGCTAGCATACGGGCCCATATATACGGAATGGCCCTGTACATTCACCCTGAACAACGAATCAAATGCTCAAAATTGCCGGTATTAGAGCCAAGAAAATGAACATTGTCTTGTTCATACTCGGAATCAATATTCACAAAAAATAAATGTTTGGGCAGGAATTGTTGAGTTGTTGAATCACATTATTGGACCATTTTTTTATGGAAGGCAACCTTACAACAGTAACCAATTTGGACTTACTACAAAATCGAATTGAACCCGCACTAGAAGAAGTTGTATGCGAAAATCAGGAGATTTGGTATAAAATGGATGGTTGTCCTGCCTATAATTCTCTCATGGTTACCGAATACTTGCAAAATATTTTTAACGGAAATATTTTTGGCCCACAACATGTAATCCCTTGGCCAGCCAGGTCTCCTGACCTATCGCCAAACGACTTCGTTCTGCGGGGTCACTTAAAAGAATTTTATTTATAAAGATGTAAAATTTGAAAATCTAGACCAGCTAAAAAACTGTATTTCGTTAGAATGTGACAGAATTTCTGAATATCAACTCAGTAATGTTAGAAATGAATTTTATGATCGGTTAGGATATTGTTCAGCTGTTAATGGAGGGTTGTTTGAAAATTTAATTAATTAATGTTTTTGTGAAAATCTGTAGTCTTAGGTAGGTATGTTATGTTAATTTAAAGGCTTAATAAAAAAGATAATGGTGTCTTTTATTTTGGATGTGTGATTGCCGGATTGATGAAACGAAAATGTATTTTTAATGTGGAATAATCTGTATTCGTAATGCCCAGCTTAACGTCAATTTTTGACAATAGCGTCGCTAGTTTGGTTCTGATTTTTGAACCAATATGTATAATTTAATGAAATTTTAATATTTTATATAGTCAATAAAGGTTCATAAAACCATACTACAGTAGATATTTTTCGTTGTTTCAGTCAGAAAATTCAGGAACGGACTTGCCACCACATTCGTTGGGCCAATATTTCAACTTGATTGGTAAGTGAACTTGAAAAAATATTCTTCTAAATGAAATCATTCTTTTTTATTTCAATGCTAATCAAAAATGGCAACATTTCATTGATATAATCATTAATTTTCGATCTTCTTGATATTAGTTAAGATAATAATAAGAACTTTTTATATTGCCATATGACTTTTTTCTTGTGGTAGAAGTTCTTTGCAATAATTATTTTCTTAAAGTAAAAGTGGTTATTTTCATAAATTTGTTCTTAAACGCAGTGGCGGCTCGTGGGTGTATAATGGGGCGAGGCCAGAAAATAGCGCCGCAGGCGAAATTTTTTCGCGATTTCAAGGTCATTGGCCAAAAATGAGTAGTTAGGAATTCAACCAGCAATATAATTATTTTGAAATACTAGGTTTCACGAGAAAAATATTCAATTTGCAAGGTCAGGGTCAGTGCATCCGCTATTGTGTCTCCATTTTGCTCTACTCTCGTAAGCGCCACAGAATTCTTAATATGTTCTTTGGAACTTTCGTGTGATTTTACCGCCCGTGAAAATTTTTTAAAATCAGAATACCCACCCCCTGAACTCCAATTGTTTTTTACGCTGCCTAATAAAATACACGGCCAGCAATACAAACTTTGTTTATATGAACTCCCGCAAAGCCATTTGTAACAATCATATTATGAAGTTTGAAATGATCGCGAACTTTTCCGACCCACCCTCTTTTCGCTAAAAACTGCCGTTATTTTTGGGGTTGGTCGACTCTCCAAAATTTGCCGTTTTTCTATCTCAGGTCGTCGCGAGAAAGGGGTTTCAAGCAAAGACAAAACAATATCGTGAGAGGGATTCATAATTTAAATTAAAATAGGCACAAAGCACAAAAAAAATAATTTTATGTAACGAAACCTTGGACCTTGGCAATGGCAATACTGTATTAATTATTAAAATAAAAAGCAAATCGGCTTACTCACCTGATGTAAAGGGCTCTTGCCTTACCTTACCTCCTATCACCAACCACAACCGACTCTAGGAGTCGGTATGTGCACCAACACAACAAGAAAACAAATTAATTAGGTGTCAGTATTTTAACCCGCAGACCTGCCTCGAAAATCTAAAATCACGATAGGTTAACAATCATAAACGAATGGCACTAATTAAATCTAATAACCCGACACCTGATCCTACGAGAAGAAAAGATATATGAGCCTGTTAACAATAAAACATTGCCAAGTTTCAAATAGGCACTAGGCACCCACCTATAATCTTTAATTTTTATCTGTTTTTTGTTATTGGAATTTAATTGCATATTTATTAATAATATCTTATAGAACAATGAAAACATTTATCAATCATTTCTAACTTATTTTTTTATGTTTTTAAAAATAAAACATTTAAATAATAAGTAAATAAGTCAATAAGTGTCCTTGTTCAATAAACATTTGGCAACATGCAAGCCATTGCAAGCTACTGTAAAAATAATACGATATATAGGCCCAAATAAGTGGGCCTCACTCGCCTACAAAATTTGCCTCTTCATGTTCTGCGCAATTAATGCGGTGGAGGTGCCGGGTTGGAGAGCATAGCGTTTGTGACGTAAAGGAAGCTCAAGTTTTTGGGATTACATTTTTCTTTTTATGCGGTCAGGCAACGATTTCAGTTTTTAAAATTAATGTTGGATGGGGTGCGCGCTAAATTTAAAAGATAATATGTTGAACTTTGGTGGTAATTCAATGTTCTATTGTTTTGATACTTTTAATGATTGGAAATTAGTTAAAAAACGTTTTATATTTAAATAAATAATTTATTAATTTTACATGTGAGGCCCGGCCTCAGTTGCTTTATACGACGAGCCGCCACTGCTTAAACGTCTTGCTTTGGAATTACTGCTAAATATCGCTTTATATTAAAAAAGTAACATTAAAATAATATAAATTGTCCTATTTAAAATCTAAACTTGATAGCAGAGTTTTCGAAACAAAACAAGATTTGGCATAGGCACAATATTCGAATTATACTCTTCGTTTTTCTGTAGAAAAGCCTCGGCGTGCAGGTTTAATTTGTTAGTTAAATCATTCACTATTTAGTAGAAGTGTTTGATATATTTCAGAAAGATTCAAATAAATAATGTTCTTAATGGTTTATAGTATAAAAGTGTTTATTGTGAATATAACAATATAACTTAATTTATATAAATGTTTATTTTGGAAGGTTTCCTTATTTTTATTCTCTTAATTATCGCTTGAAGGTCAGGTGTAGCTTTTTTAATTTAAACTATAAAACAAATATGTTTGTTCTGTCCTAATTTTCATTTGTATTTAAAATAACACATGGCATAAATTGTAATCAAAGAAAATTATCATTTAGTTTATTTCCTTTTGTACACGATAAGTTCATTAAAATATTACTATTATTGCTGTTAAGTTGAATCGCAATCATTGTTACAGACCAATAAAAATATTAAAAGTCATCACGTTAGGGCAACGTTATACAGTTGTCATATTATCACAACTTGTGTCAGATTTGATTAAAGTATTGTTTCATGTTTGCACTTTACTCATTTGGAAAAGATAAATATCAAATAATATAATGAAAAAATGCAAGATTGATTTTCAGATTATTCCGAAATAATTATTTTGTTTTTACCAACAAATATATGATAATAGGTACCTAGTTTACTTGGCATCGCACTCCGATTAACTCGACGCGTCGATAATTCCCGATGAAATAAACATACTTTGATTGATTGATTATTGATATAGAGTCAACATCAGTCTAGTGCTATGAGGGTTTTGTGATCTGATTTACATTTTCTCGATCGGTTTTAATGTGCGAAAACATTGTGTTGAATTATTTACCAGGCACACATATTTAAATTTCCTTATTTTCTTTATTTACGCAGTCATAAAGGATGTGATTATTTTTCCACAGAACATCATCATGAATGTGAAGGGATGTTACGTATAACATTCCTTCAACAGTATTAAGTTGATGCCATAATGATGTGGTATTTTTGATAAAAATAGAGGCCAACAAAGTTTACGATAATTAAAAATTTATTACGTCACACAACTAACGATTAAAAAAACACATTGCACAGTCCATATTCAGATCTTCTGGTTTATACTCTTTGCAAAACAAAAACCGATGCGCGTTATACCCTTCTAGTGACGTCAGTTATCATCAGTGTTGCCAGTTTGTAACCAAAATATCCGAGTTAGGGAATTACACAGTTTTTATTTCTTAAAAACAAGATAAATATAAAAAAATTTCTCATAATTTATATATTTGTTTACTGCATAATACCTTTTACCACCAACTTTAGTAGATCCAACACTTTTTTATTTGCATCTTGCCAAGATTGACCAATGGTATTATTCTGAAAAATCCATGTTTCATCCAAGAAAACGAATTGGTACAAGAATGCTTCTTTTTCTTTAATGTATTCTTTAAAAAATACCAGTCGTTTCAAAGCAACTACATGAGAAAGTTCCATAAGCCCTCGCCTCAGTTCACCTTTTTACCATCCGAAGGCTATTTTCTTGAAGAGGCTTCTTAAAGAGTTAAGACAACCATCAAACAATTCTCTGTCTCTTAATTTTTAACTTAAAGTTCTCAAAGTTACATACAAGATGTTCTAAAAAAAGTTACAGCTTATGAATGAAGATATTTTTGGGGTCTCTCAGAAGTGGTGTAGATCAAATTCACTGATTTTAAATGCGAAAAGAACAGTAGCAATTAAGTTTTCACTCTGGAGTTGTGTCCATCCAGGTTTTCAAGTCGATGAGAATTTAAGGCTTAAATCTCAGAAAAGCGCACGATTTTTGGGTATATACCTCAACAATACCCTTGATTGGGTTGAACAAATTGATAGTGTTTGTAAAAGAATAAATAAGTCGTATTTTGCCTTATCCAGAATGAAAAAGCTTATGGATCATAAATCCTTAATTAATCTATACTACTCTTTAGTATATAGTCATCTGACTTATAACATTATACTTTGGGGAGGTATTGTGAATAGAGTTTTTGTGTCCCAAAAAAAGTGCATTCGATTAATATTTAATCTAAAACCAATTGACTCGTGTAAACCCATCTTTATTGCTAATAACATCTTGACATTGCTATGTATTTATATACTCAAATGTTTCTTATATGCTAGAGAAAATCTACATCACTATCCAAAAAATAACATAAATCATACTGGAACTGGCCCTTTACTGAGGGTAGTTGCGCATAAAACTAGAAAGTATGAGAATACTCCATCTTATGTAGGCGTAAAGCTTTTAAGTAGACTTCCCAGTGTCTTAAGGAATAGGACATTAAGGAGCTTTAAAATTGAAATTAAAAAAATTCCTGGCTTCTAAAGCATATTATACTGTAACCGAATTTTTAAATGACAGTTTTTAAATGTTTGTTTGTTTGTTTAGTGAAATGTTGTAAAATTTATTTTAAATTTATTTAAAATTTATTATTTCTTTTTTACTGTTTTAATTGACGTGTACATCCATTGTAATGGCTTACGTATGAATAAAAGATTTATTATTATTATTATTATTATTATTATTATTATTAATAACCGACGTAAAATATTATAATTTTTAAATAACACAACTTACTTGTTTCGTACATTCCATAAATAGTGTAAGGGATAGAACTTATATCCAATCTTCACACATTTACAACTCTCTTTGAATTAGAACGTTTGTTTTAAGGTGATTCTAATAATTTATATTTCTTAACTGATGTTGAAATTGCGCTTACAGTTGAGATATTCAAATTTAGGGCAGCTGCTACACGCGAAAAATTAGTAAAGTAGAAATAAAATATCTAGACCTTAACATACTCTTTAAATTTACTTCCCTGTACTGCTGTCAAGGGTAACAATAGGCCATTGTTGTTAAGTTCTTCCTGAAAATAACTTCTTAGAGAAGGTAATATCTCTTTGCACCTACTATTTAAATGCTTCGGCATTTTTCACAAATAGCAATCGACAGAGATATGTATGTGCACTTTTGTTTCTCTTAATAGAACAGTTTTTTAATGCTATTTATGAAATGATCTGGAGTTTTTGTAAAAAAATAGACGGACAGCAACACGGGACCACGAACAATTAAGGCTAGGTTTGCATGAAACGTCAAACAAAGCCAACGAACGAGCTGGCGCCACCGCACCGTTTACAGTTGTGTTGCCAACTATCGGCCAATACAATTTAAATTATATTAATTTTTACAAGCTTAAATAAACAAAATATTTGCTATAAGTGGATTCGTATCAAAGAAGAATACTTTAAGCTTGTAGTAAATTCGATATCGCATAAAGTTTTAATACCTTTTGCCCAAATTTAATTTCCTCGCGTTTTCTTACGGATTCCCAATTATCAACTGATTGCTGACGTGCATCGTTTTTTTTGTTTTGCATCAATGGGTCAAAAAATCCAGCTAGTAATGACGTCCTGGTTTCATCAGTTTCATGACGTTTTATAAACAGCTATAAAAACGTCATGTTCCCATCATTTATTGGTCGTCTGATGAGTTAGAATTAGTAACGACTTTAAAATGGGGATTTATGAGACGATCTTAGGGTGTTGTGGAATTAGATTCGCGATGCTCATTTTAAAATATCGTCTCTCTCGTTGATCATTGGCTAATGCTTCTGAGTGATATTGACACTACAGGTCGTCGACATCACTTAATATTAACTAATACTGATAATATACATATTTTGTCATCATCAGTTAATTATGTATAGAGGTACAGGGTTATACAACCAAGACTAGACAAGGCGATTTTTTGACTTTTCCTGTACTTTTATAAAAAAACTGAAATAGCCATCTTAGGTCATTTTCTCCCGCGAATTCGAATATCTTCAGCAAAAAACAATTGAACATCAAACAAAAGTACTATAGGGGTCACTTTGATATTTTTTTAAATGGGATGCCGTATTTTTAATGAGCTTATCCGATTTCTCATATAAATTTTGATCTAAAATGTTGGATTTTTAATTCAAAAACGCCTTTTTTCTTCAGTTTTAATTTTGTTTTTTTTTTTTTTTTTTAATTTTTTTTTTTAATTTTTAAATCAAAATTTATATGAGAAATCGGATAAGCTCATTAAAAATACGGCATCCCATTTAAAAAAATATCAAAGTGACCCCTAGTACTTTTGTTTGATGTTCAATTGTTTTTTGCTGAAGATATTCGAATTCGCGGGAGAAAATGACTTAAGATGGCTATTTCAGTTTTTTTATAAAAGTACAGGAAAAGTCAAAAAATTGCCTTGTCTAGTCTTGGTTGGATAACCCTGTACATAGGTATTAGTAGTTATTTAAGGAAAATTTCATTTGAGTATGTAGGTATATCTTCTTACACACTACTAATTAGTTTAAATTCGTTTAAAATTTTCATTCCTCGAGACTTGTCGACAAGTTTAACCGAACATGAAGACATCGTCTATCCCACGGACTATTTGTTGTCGCTGACATATATTAATTTGCTATTTATACTGAATCGTAAATAGGATTAATCAAGTAAACAAAATTATTTTCGTGATATTTTTAGATCTCTAAATACAGCGTTAATATAAGAATTAAGTTCATTATATTTTTAAATACCTTTTCGTTAGTATGTACAGGGTGATCCCCTATAATGTCGCCCCCCTTTAACTTTTTTATTTTAAGTGTCCCAAAAAATTTAAAAGTATGGTTATGTAGGTACTGAAATATACTATTTTTTACGTATAAAGATAATTTGAAAAATGACCAGTATACAAGGAAACACGAAAAGTGTTTTTTTTTAAATGGATCACCCTATATATGAATTTATTTTTTGACTCCTTGTAAAGTTCTAAACATAATTGATATACCAGATACCTAAATTCAAAAGTTTCTGAAATATTCGCATTTGAAACATTATCATCAAATATTTTTTTAAACAACTGTTACAAATCAAGAAGTCTTAGGATAATAAAATGTTTGTTAAAAATAAATACCCATAGTGACATTATGTCAATATTGTTGTAGTTTGCTTGTTAAGTAAGTAAAAATGCCGTACTCAGACAGAGAAAGACAAATTATTTTAACCCATTATATTAAAAATAATTTAAATTGTCGCGCTGCTATTAGAAATATGATAGAAGATAATCCCGGTATGCATGTCCCAATTCGAAGAACGTTCGTTCACATCTATATAAGTTTAGTAAGTTTCAAGAAACTTCAAATTTAAAAAGGAAAAAAAGAACTATGAACGGAGATGAAAATGCAGAATTAAATATTTTGCTAGCCATAGAAGATAATCCAAATAATTCCATAAGAAATTACAAAAGCATTACAAGAAACAGAAGATAATGTTCAGAATACCTCATACGGGAAAGTCCAAAGAACGCTTAAAAAAATGGAATTTAAAGCCATATAAGATTAAACCCACTACAAAGCTTACCCAAATAAAAGATAATCGGGTCACATTTTGCCAACTGATTCGAGATAGAATTAATATAAACAACAATTTTTTGAAAATAGTTTTATGGACTGACGAGTCTACCTTTTCTACGAGTGGCCTGTTTAATCGGAAAAATTCCAGACAATGGGCAAGAGAAAATCCACATTTTTTATAGGGAATTTAAGTTCCAAGCGCGACAATCCGTAAATGTGTGGTGTGGCATTCTGGGCGATCGAGTTATTGGTCCGTATTTTTTTGATACTGTTTTAAATGGACCCCGCTATTTAGATTTCTTGGAAAACGAGTTAGAAGAATATTTAGATGATTTGCTTTTGAATATGTTACAAAATATCATTTTTCAACGTGATGTGCTTAATCACCTAAATAAGAGGTTTCCTGAATGGATTGGAAGAAATTATTATTATTATTATAGGTTTATTATTATTATTATTATTATTATAGGTTTTTGACAGTAGACGGAGAATCCGGTAAACTGCCATGGATTTTTGTCGAAGTGCTGAAAGTCACTCTATGTCACTCAATTGTAAACGAAACGGACCTTCCACTTATTTACCCATTGTTACTTAAGAAAGCATCCAGTCTGTTCTTAAAGGCGTTAAGAGTGGGAGCTGTGACAATTTCGTCGGCAAGTTCATTCCACTTTCGTACGACGCGGTTTGACAGAAAATTTATTCTCGAGAGCCTATGGCTAAGTTCAGTAGTCAACTTTAGGGAATGACCACGTAAGCGGGGACCGGCATCTCGGTGGAAAAAATCTATGTCGCACGTGTAGTGCCCATGAACAATCTTATAGGTCTCAATCAGGCACCCTCTGTCTCTACGCTCCTGAAGTGTAGTTAATTTTAGGGCCTTTAGTCTATCTTCATAGGGCAGGTTCTTTAGGATAGGCGGGATTTTTGTTGCCCTTCTCTGAACTCTTTCAAGGAGGTCTATGTCCTTTTTAAAGTAAGAAGACCACACTACGATAGCATGTTCCAGAAATGCGCCAATTAAATGGCCAGCGAACAGCCCCGATTTGACACCTATGGATGCGTTTCTTTGGGGATATATAAAAAACCGTATATACAGCCATCAAATTGAAAACCTCAATCATCTTAAACATATAATAACGAATGAAATAAATAATTTAAATGAAAATAACCCAGCATTCATAACAGATGCATATTAGAGAAACTTCGAAGAACACTTATACGGTGTGTTGAAGAAAATGGAGGCCCGGTAGAGCATCTTTATGTTTAATAACCCATTAAAATTGTTTTTGTTACTGTTATTGTTACATTTCTTAACCTGGCAGTTGTTTAATAAAATTCTTTATTATTATGATATTTTATTAGTAAATAATGTTTCAAATGCGAATATTTCAGAAACGGTTGAATTTAGGTATCTTGTATGATAAATGAATTATGTTCAGAACTTTACAAGGAATCGAAAAATAAATTCATATATAGGGTGATCCATTTAAAAAAATACACTTTTCGTGTTGTATACTTTTTTTTTTAAACGGAATTCAATTCTTCGCTCATAATCATCTTCTGATAACTCCTAAACTACATGTATTTTGAAAGGGTGATATTTATGTTTTATTAAAACATTATGGACGGATTTGAAGCAGACGTTACTTATTTGAGAAATTTTTCTTAATGAAGAAACAGGGGTTCAACAACATGTTGTGAAATTTCTAAACTTTTCTCTTCATCTACTACTGCTGGTCGTCCTGATCGTCGCCCAGCTCTACAATTTTCAGTTTCTTCGAACCGTCGAACAGTTTTTAGAACAGTTGCTTTCGAAATTGGATTTCGGTTTGGAAATGCGTCATTAAATAGATTTTTAACCTCTTCGTAAGACCTGACCCTATCGCCATATCCTCTCATCATAAGAATTGTAATTCTTTAACTTTCAGTTAAAGACATTTTTGCATGTAAAAATGACAGCTTTTATGACTTTACATCAAAACTAAACTGGTGTTTTATTTATTAATAAATAAAACACAATTTGTTGATATTTTCAAAACACGTCGTTATATCGAAAACTACTGATATTAGGAACAAAGTATGTTATACCAAAAGTGTAACAAATTTAAAGTAAAAACTATAAATGAAAAAATATACAGGGTGTTACATTTAAAAATATAAAATTCGTTTGAATTCCAGACAAACTAAAAAGCTGGCAACAACGCCAATATCGTCATTCGGTGCGTCAGATCCTCTTACACAACTGTACCAAATTTGGTTTAAATCGGCCAACAAATTGTAATGTTATTAAGCCGTTTCCAGACTTTATAGACACACTGTATACATATATTATATTTTGAACTATTAATGACAATATCCCATATTTATCGTTGTAAATCTCAAAGGAAATAAATAAAATAAATGAACTTGAAGCTATTCTAAGTGCACCTGAAATCGTTATACATACATGCACCAACTTGAGGGCACTGACTTCAATATTTGTGAGGGAAACAATGGTACGTCAATAGTTTTTTCCAAAATAAAAAATATTTTTAAATTCACCATTCAATTTGAAACAAAAGAGCTACTGAATTGTTTTCCTGCGATGCGCCGTTTCTGAGTAAAAAAAACTTATTACTAATAATTAATTGTTATTAAAACCACATTACGGGTTGGCATCTAAGAGCAGAAATCTAAGCTGTTGAGGTTGGGTTACCTTGGTCGCCATTCTTGAGGCTCACCGCGGCCACTCCAACTATTCGAACCACTACACTACAATGTGCTGGTGTACCATCGTACATGTACCGCATATGGTGATGACGCACTGGGTAAATTCCCTAGTGGTTACATTAATTTATACATCGTGGCCTATAGGGTTGTTTACAGGTTCGTTAATTTTCTGCTACCTTTGATTAAAACAAGTCTTTACATAAACACTTGTGTTTTTGTTCCTTAATGCAGGTTATGGTATCATATAACGAGGATACACGACCAAGGCACTGGTCGATACTTAACGTTTACATTACTAACTGCTTTTTTACATGTTTTTCTTAACTGTCACTTAAAAGTACATCACAAAAACTCCCCGGTATCGTAGGGAATTAAATTTCGTACGTCAGATAACGCGGAATCCCTAGCTGCTTAGTTCTACTTAAAAAGAAACCATTAATTGCATCAAAAGGCCTTAAAATCGTGGAGCGTGCGTAAGAGCATTTGCTTCACGAGCCATCTTGGAATCTCTCTCTTGACCAGCGCGCGATACGACCCAACCTATCTTTCGACCAATAGAGAGCTCGCGTCCCAACATTGACGTTTTACAAGTATCGTCGCGACGCGCTTTTGACTAGCTACGTGACTGAATCCAAATAACTGCGTGAACAAATTATAACCCTTATGTAATTTACAAACAAAAATAGCAGAGATTGAAATCGTACGCACACAGCATTTACCAACCTATTCTCTTTGACGTGTTGATACACGTTTCCCAACATATGGTTTCTTATTGCTATCGAGACATACTCGAGCAGCAAAGGCAGTTGTTCTTGAAGGAAATTAAGCTAATCTACTCTTTGCTAATATTGTCAGTCTAGTTGTCTCGGCAAGAATAAAGCTTCATACTCACTACCGCGAATTCCGCCTTTTTTTGACAGATATACATTTTTCGGGCGAATATAAATTTTGGTCCATACTCACTTACGCGAAATTTCGTCCGCGAATATTCGCGAAAAAGTTAAATCAGTTTTAACTATTTTGCGGATTCGCAACAAGGATTTTAGGTTTTGTTTATTTTTGAAGCTTTTTAGGTTACATTCCATAGCTTTGTATTAAATCGTAAATTGAAATTCTGGTTGTAAATCTATATTATGAAGAACAATTACTTTATAATTACAAAAGCCGTAAGCGGACGTAAAACAATCAGTTTTTGTTTAGATAAAACTTTTTCCTCTGGTGCCGTGGTCTGAGTGCACGTGTTCTAGTAGTACGGTAGTTAGCATAAAGACGTAAAAGGTAGATTGTATAATAATAATTCCACAAATAAAAATTCAAATTATGATCCATTTATAGGTTTGAGGTTGTGTTCATGTTTATCATCAAAACCACATTCTACAATTTTTTGACGTTTCAATTCCGCTGAAAAGTTAAGATTTTCCGCCGCGCGAACTGACACTTTATGTCAAAAAAAGGCGAAATTCGCGGTAGTGAGTATGAAGCTTTATGGACCAATAAAGTGGTTACCAATAATTCCTGCCCATGCGTTGGAAATAAGTTTCGGTTACGGCATAGGGATTTTCGTCAGCCCACAAATGATTGTTGTGGAAATTCTGAATAGAATTAGCTTCGTGAATAAAATGTGTGTTTGAAATTGTGGATTTTATGCCATATTATGAAGATATCACTGACAGAAGGTCACACACCTTAGAAAATCTCTGGGAAGTAATGCCTGGTAAATATGGTACGGAAATAATAAAAAATCCACTAATATTTTCCAAACAATTTGATTGATTAAGTCAAAATTCTCTGTTTTGTAAAGGTCTTGACATTTTTAGTGGGTTACCACGAGACCTAAAGGATGTAAACTAACTTCAGATTTTTAAGAGGAGGCTGAAATATATCTTTTGGAAGAATGTAATGTGCTGGAGTGACTGTGAAAGTTGAGTGTCAGAACGTTTCTCGGCATGATTCTCTTTACTTGCGTTTTATTTTGTGATGTGTAAGTACTTTGCCGAACTGTGCATCTCTGTTGATTTTTGGTTCCTTTGGATCTGTCTTGTGCCAGAGTGTTTCTAATGATTGTTATTCGTTGAAATGTTTTATCCATAGTTGTTAATATTTGGTAATTGGTAATTAATGTTTTTTTTTATGATAGGGCACAGCACTGCAGGATAAATCCTTTATGGCGCTCTATGAGCGGTGTGTGTGCTCAGGAAACGATTCACGTTGGTCTTGAATTTTTGGAGATTATACTCGTTGGGAAACACGATCTCAGGGAGGTCGTTCCAGAGTGATGACGTTCTTCAGATGAAAGAATTTTGAAACAGTGTCGTTCGAGGGACACTAAGCTGAACCACGTACTGGTGGGCTGCAGTGTCTCGTCGTGTATTTCTACAATGCACCGCTCTGGGTGGTATCAACCGGGCAACCTCAGTTGAGCACTTGTTATGAAAATATTTGTAAAATAGACTCAAGTCGCCAACCCGCCTTCGATGTTCAAGGCTTTCCAGGTTGTTTGTCTCTGCTGTGGTCACCGATCAAGCGAATGGCTCCTCTTTGAATGAAATCTAGCAATCTCAGGGTATGTTTGGACTTGTGCACGCTTTGCTTGTAAAATGATTGATTAGCTGTGCTAAATTATTAATAAAAAATTTAATAATAAGAACGTATTGGGTAATCATTTTAACCCACTTGTCTCATTTAGATTGATACACTCTTGAAAAATAACTATACTTATACGTAATATACTTGATGAATTACATTATGCTAAGCCGTTAATGCACTTTTCGTTATTGGATTCTCCGCGAATTTAAAATTTATGTAGGTAGATGAATGTCTCTCTCATATTATATCAAATCTACTTTTGCAGCAAGGAAAAATTACAACATATTTATTTTCTGTTTGACTTTCGTAAACAAAATCATGTACGACGAAATAAAGTATCAAAAAGAAGGAAAAAGTCACGTTCTTAATGGTATACAGCTTTATTGACGTATTAAATTACGTGTGAACACTATAATACAAGATAGTCTACAAGTATTAATCGAATTTATAGTTTTCAACAAGTTTTTCCACCCTTTCAGCTACCTACATACGAGTATAAATAAATGAAAAACAATAGTTTTCCAAAATAAATAAAATTACTATTTTTAAAAATACAAATTAGACGAGTTTTAGAATAAAACTTTTTTCAATGAGAATGAAGAACAAACACCTATCTATTCCCCTAAGAACACAAATTTTATATCGACAAAAACTTAATATTATTTACATATTATACATAAATAGATTATAAATATATTTTTTCTTTTCCTCTTTAAAGAACATGCATTTTTCAAAAATTCAATTATTTTGACATCCTTAAATATCTAAAGGTTTCTTTCTCCTGAGAGACCAAATAATATTAAAAATACATAGGAACAAAATTGCATTATATAATATGCATCTAAGCTATACTACGGTCTCAAAATAATTGGCAAAACTGTTCATACAACCATTAACGGTGTGCGGCAAAAATAATTAACTTTGATTCGCCTACTTTTAAAGTAAATAAAAGCAATCCAAACAGCTTGGGAAGATTGTGCATAAATAGGTCATTACATGTTGCCAAGTTTTAATAGATTTAACTGAAATTTCCATAAAATTTACCGAAATCGACATGTCATTAAGGGTCTTTTCACCCTACGGTACCTGTTCTACTTAATTTGGCAACGCAGGTAGGAAAAACCCATGTATAAAGGCACTCGAACGCTTTCTTATCGCCTCTAACCAACGTTCGGTGTCGTAGACAAGTTTCAATCAAGAGGATATTAGCAATTCAGTTTTATTATTTCGGTGTTATTTTGGTGGCTATTCAAAACAGCAAATATTATAATGCAGGCGAGTTCTTCAAGTGGTAGTAACCAACAAGTTACAAAACGACGTCATTTAAAACCTGGAGAGCGTACCATGGTAAAAAATGCGTATGAGGGAATTCTGAGTACACACAGTGGAATATCATTCACTGATGCAGCAAAACCGTGTGCCACATTGACTAAGACATCTTGCCGTACTGTTTATAGAATTATCAAGGACAATAGAAATACTAGTGTCCTATCAGAAGGAAACAAGAGGACGGAAAAAGATTTTTGCTGGTCAGCAAACAAAGTTAGCCATTCGTCGGAAAATGAAATAAAGTTCCGAATTAAAAAAAAAATTCTGCCGAAATTGAAAGAGATGAAAATATGCAAAAAAATTGACGAAGAGTTCTAATGCGTACACGAGAATTGAATTTTCGATTCTTAAAACGAAATTGCAAAAGTCTTTTGGTGGAATAGGAAGAAATCGTATTGTGGCGTAGAAAGTATCTAGAAGAAATACAACGATATCGCGGTGCAGGGAAAAGAATTTACTTTACGGACGAGACATGGTTAAATGAAGGACATACTGTGAATTACATTTGGCAAGATCTCAACATTAAAGATGCACGTAACGCCTTTATCAATGGACTGTCCACTGGATTGAAAGATCCTTCAGGAAAAGGTCGTCGGTTAATTATAACCCACATCGGGAGTGATTCTGGTTTTCTTGAAGGTGGGTTAAACGTGCTTGTATCTCGTAAAACCGGTGATTATCATGATGATATGAACTCGGAAGTATTTGAAGATTGGTTTAAATCCATCTTACCGCGTATTGAACGTGGGTCGGTAATCGTGATGGATAATGCACCATACCACAGCCGTCGGGTGGAAGCTTTGCCAACTTCTGCGTGGCGAAAAGGAAAGATTGTTGACTGGCTCGAAGAGAAAAATATTGAATTTGACGAAAAAATGCTAAAAGTGCAGTTGCTCGATCTTGCAAAACTTCACAAAAAAAAAATATACGAAATATGAAGTGGATGAAATGGCTCGTGAACGAGGTGTTATAATATTACGTTTACCGCCTTACCATTGTGAACTAATTTCAATCGAGCTTATATGGGCACAGATAAAAGGCGAAGTGGCGCGTGAAAATAAAACTTTTAAATTATAAGATGTTAAAGAACTGTTACAAACGGCAGTAGCGAATGTACAAGCAGCAGATTGGCATAAGTGCGTATTACATGTCGAGGACGTAGAAAAAAGTGGGACTTAGATGTACGCGTTAAAGTCATGGTAGAACCTATTATTATAAATCCTGCAGATGACAGCAGTAGCGATAGTTATGTAATGTTTTCATCGTCAGATAGTGAATAAACACTGTAATGGTAATAACGAATTTAAAATTGTAACGTATTGTCATTATAATACTTTTTAATGTCGGCGTCGAATTATTATCAATTAGTGTTCATTAGGTAGCAATAGTTAGAAAATTTATAAACATTTATAATTTAGGTTTAGGTTTTGCACTTAATCCACTATTATATGGTTCTATTATTATGTAGTATGATAAGAACATTATGAAAATAACGTTGCTTTGTTATTCTTTTTGGATTTTATACCTGCGTAATTTAGTTTCTCTAATTACTTCATTAGATCACCAAATGTAAGAGCATAATTTATTCTTCAGTTTAATTTATAATATAATATTTATTATAGTAAATGTAAATATATTATAATAATAAACAAAAAATTCATATATTTTTTGAATTATTATTGTTTATGACTCGCCTCTGGAATTGGGGTTCTTCTTACGTCTTGCACACCGGGTAAAAATGAGTCACTGCCAATTATTTTGGTACCGGAGTATAGACGCCAATATAAAAGCTTGTGGGGTTGAGGGGAGTGGAATTGAGCAAACCCCCTTTCCCCTCTCGATCATTCTAAAACATCGATATCACAATTCGATAATTATTATCGATCACTCTATTGTTTAAATATTTTTTTATTCAATGGGTTTCCAATGCACAATTACTCGTTCGCTATCGGCGGCCAATCCAAATGGTTTGGTTCCATCGCTAGCCACGAATTGGTTGATTTTGTAGTCCAACATTATTTGGTATTTGAAAACGTCGGTTCCAAGTTGCTGAAAAAAATGTTGTTTTAAAGCCGAATGGATGAAAATTGGACAGCGACCTCACAGGGGAACCTAGAGCATATTTGTCTTACCTGTGTCAATGGGCTTGTATTTGTAGTGAAGACTCCCGCAAAATTCCTGCTTTTGGCCAGCTTTAACATCTCCTCTTCCATAAATTGAAAAATTGCAACATTTTCTCTTGGAGTCAGAGACGAATGCGTTCCCATCATGCAGGAATGTAAAATTTTACCTTTACCTGGTGGTAATTTGTTGTCCCTAAAAAATCAAAACAAATTATTGTTTTAAATATTAGTAGGGCATAGCAAAAGTGGTGTAGGTCCCTTAGGGAGAGCGCCCACCAAAAATGCGCACTTTAAGTAAAGAGATGTGAGGTTCGCATGAGGTTGGTATGAAGTGCAGCGTACCATGCAATGACGCATACAGAAGCCACACGGCGGCCGTGCGAAAGAAGTGAGTCGCCTCACTATGCATTCCGCACAGCATGCGTTCTGAAAAATAGGACCTGTTCTATTTTCGCTTGATGCACGCCGAATTAAAGCTTTTCAGGTTATATTTTGCAGTGTTCCGTATTGATTGACATTGACATTTCCACGGCGGTTTACCCCTTGATAATCATTTTAGTGTTTATAATTTTAATAAAAATGCGTGGTGATTAACAATTTAATATTGAATTTGTGCAGCAAGTAGAATCATGTAGAATGCTAAAAGATCTTTATAATCGGACGATGACATTTTGACAATGACAATTAACCTCTGGGAGAGCAGTAAATTGCTCGAGGTGAAGTGTCCGTGAAGCACACCTGAAGCGCACTTCATATGTACAGGGTTATCCAACCAAGACTAGACAAGGCGATTTTTTGACTTTTCCTGTACTTTTATAAAAAAACTGAAATAGCCATCTTAAGTCATTTTCTCCCGCGAATTCGAATATCTTCAGCAAAAAACAATTGAACATCAAACAAAAGTACTAGGGGTCACTTTGATATTTTTTTAAATGGGATGCCGTATTTTTAATGAGCTTATCCGATTTCTCATATAAATTTTGATCTAAAATGTTGGATTTTTAATTCAAAAACGCCTTTTTTCTTCAGTTTTAAATTCGGAAAATGTTCGTCTACCGTAAGATTAATACCTGATAGATGGATACCCGTTTCACCTGTTCACCCTTTAACCTGCTTTAAAGCGTCCGTCAGTTAGACAAAATAATCAAGTTTCAAATTTCTATATATTTTTCACGAATTAATTACAAATTTAGTAGTTTTTGCAAATCTATTATTGCTTATATACGTATAAAAAAAGTATGACATATTAGAAAAAACTATAAACTAAAGTGAATAACTTTAATCTCAATAATATAATTGTTCTATGTGTCCTCCATTATTTTCAAAACATGACCGATGCCCCCTTTTCAATCTCTCCAAAGAATCTCTTACAATATTTTGGTCCTGGTTAAGTCTATTAATTTCATTTATAATTTTTTGCTGAATGTCCTCCAGACTTCTGTTGGGTCGTTGATAAACTACATTTTTTAAATGACCCCATAAAAATGTATCCATTGGCGTGATATCGGGGCTATTTGGTGGCCAATGAATTGTTCCGTTACGGCCAATCCACTGATTGTAACGCTCGTTTAGGTATGTTACCACTTCTCAAACTGCATGAGGCGGAGCACCATCCTGCTGCCAAATGATATTGTTGTAGGCTTGCAATGGCAACCTTTCCAAGAAATCCTCGATATCGTTATGAAGAAAATGGAGGTATCTTTGGCCTGTTAAAGGGCCACGATAAAATAGTGGTCCAATAATTCGATTTTCTAACATCCCACACCAAACATTAAGTGAGCTCCAACCTTGAAACTTTATCATTTCATATCTATGAGGGTTAACTGCTGCCCAGTATCTTGTATTTTTCCGATTGTATACCCCCGATGTTGTGAATGACGCTTCGTCACTCCATAGAATTTTATTATATAAATTATAATCTTCGTCTTGCTCTCTCATCAGCATTGAAGCAACAAATCGAAATCGCAGTTCTTTTTGAAGCTGTGTTAAGTATTGAACGGGAAGGATGCAATATGGTTTTAGACCACATTTTTTTAAAGTTCTGTGAACTGTTCCATAGCTTACTCTCCGGAGCCCTGGACCATACCTTACTTCTCGTACCGCTTGCGGAATAGAACTCTTCGGATTTATAGTAAAATATTGAACAATAGCTCGATCCCTTATATTCCGTCTTTTCATCTTTCTTGACTTATCTTTCAATGTCTTACTTTCTTCAAATAGGGTCTTAATTCTGAGAATTGTATCCACTGAAATGTGTCTCTGGAAACTCTCAAAAAATGTTCTTTGTGTTTGTCGAGCATTCTCTCCACTTTTGTAATATAATTTTATTACATTTAGCCGTTCTTCTAAAGAATATTTCATTATTTGTAATTAATTCGTGAAAAATATATAGAAATTTGAAACTTGATTATTTTGTCTAACTGACGGACGCTTTAAAGCAGGTTAAAGGGTGAACAGGTGAAACGGGTATCCATCTATCGGGTATTAATCTTACGGTAGACGAACATTTTTCGAATTTAAAACTGAAGAAAAAAGGCGTTTTTGAATTAAAAATCCAACATTTTAGATCAAAATTTATATGAGAAATCGGATAAGCTCATTAAAAATACGGCATCCCATTTAAAAAAATATCAAAGTGACCCCTAGTACTTTTGTTTGATGTTCAATTGTTTTTTGCTGAAGATATTCGAATTCGCGGGAGAAAATGACTTAGGATGGCTATTTCAGTTTTTTTATAAAAGTACAGGAAAAGTCAAAAAATCGCCTTGTCCAGTCTTGGTTGGATAACCCTGTACACGCATATTAAAACAGTGTACGAATTGCATGCAGTGCGTAGGAGAGCAAAGGTTAATACCATTGTCAAAATGTCATCGTCCGATTATAAAGATGTTTTAGCATTCTACATGATTCTACATACTGCTCTTATTCAATATTAAATTGTTGATCATCATGCATCTTTATTAAAATTGTAATGTCCTGTGTAAGTAATAACAGCCACAAAATTCCCATCACAATTAATACAATAGCAAATGATCCCTAGACTCTTCTTCGTGTGACCAACGGTTTTCAATTAAGAAAATAAATGACATTTATTTGCATATGGCTCTGTCCATATCAGAGTTTGATAAAATTGCATTTATCTCCTAAACAAAGCCGAAATCAGCAAATTATCACAAAGTACTTCGCATTAAACATTCAACTGCCCACATAACTATGGCATCAAAAGAGAAAACTCAAGTGGCATACATATTTTTTGCTCCGCATAAAAATTATAACACCCTGTATCTCAAAAATATAGCGGTTACGGACGGATAGGAACGATTTGTATTATTTTGGGTAAGGAATCGCTACACAAGCGATGGCACATGATTTTTGAAACACCCTGTATGATTAATAGAGGGAGAGTGATTTGCATTTCATTAGTATATCGTCTTACCTTATGGGACCTTCAACGTACTCCAGAAACTCAAATATCACAGACAACCTCGATTTAACTTCAACCTCCGGCTCGTCTCTGGCATCGAAGTTGAGGGCCACCCCACAAATTTTTCCGACTTCGTTTTTAACAACGTAGCTGAGATTTTTTTCGACCAGGGATTCCCAAAGGTCGCCAATCAGTTGCGCGTAGTCGGCCTCGTTTATTTCACTTATGATCCATTGTTCTAATTCAGCTTTTTGGAAGAAACTTGTCGTAATCATGCTAAAAATCATGTAACATGTTAATTCCACTCAAAATGTTGATGATTTCAATCATGCACTGTCATGTAGAAGCAAGATATACTTACTCTATAACAGGTAGTTTATGTTCATGCCTAAACAATTCCGAAGTAAAACTTGGCGGTTGAGTACTAATTTTTGTATGCTCTGTAATTCTTTGAAGTACTTCGCCAAAATCGATTGCTGAAATGAAGTCACCAATATCTAAAACGTACAGAATATATACAGTGTTTTTCACTTCAGCAATATAATAATATAAATTCTGGTCAGACAAGGTCAACTTACTTATATGGTATCCCTTTTCTGTTAGTCTTGAAATGGCAAAAATGGAGTTAAGAGAATTTCCTCCAATTTCGTAGAAATTCGTATTCACAGATATGACACTTCTTGCAGATCGTCCCAAAACTCCTGCTACTGTTTCAAAAAGATCTTTGGCTGCTTTAAGGTGACGAGATGGAACTCCTTCATAACTTATGTCAACTTCTGGTGCAGAATCATCTAGAATTTGTTTTTTTTTTGTAATACAGATGATCAATTTTAAAAACTTAACCCATAACTGACTCTTGTCGTAAATAATTAATCTTACCATTATTATTCGTATTTTCGTACATTTTCAGCAAGCCCTGCCTGTCAATTTTACCATTGACAAGCAAAGGAATACTCTCGACTAAAATCACCTGAGGAATCATATAATTGGTCAGTTTATCTCTTAACATTATTTCTAATTGATGTTCGCTTAACAAATTTTTGGTTTTTACGAAAGCTAGCAAAGCTTGGTTAATTTCTCCAGGTTTATAGCAAAGTACAACACCTTTGTCGACCTAAAAATAAGAAAATGTTTAATAGAAACTCCACAGTAACCAATAAAGTTGATTACCCCATCGATAGAATTAACTGCTTTTTCGACCTCGGATAAGTCTACCCGGTGACCCCTAATTTTTACTTGAGAATCGGTTCTTCCCTCGTACAGGATTGTTCCTTTTTCGATTTTTGCGAAGTCGCCGGTACGAAAGAGTTTTGAGAAAGTAGGATCGATTGCCAGAGGGTTGTCGATAAATTTATCTGGATCTCGACCTGAAAGAATAATATAACTAAACTATAGCACACATATTTAAATGAAAATTTAGGATATATTTAAAGCCTTGTTCATCTTCTTACCGTTGACATAACCCGCTGCCAAATTCAATCCAGAAATAAATAATTCACCAACTGATCCTACTTTGACTGGTCTAAAGTCCTTGTCCAGCAGGTAAATCATGGTGTTGTCTAAAGGCAAACCTGTAAAAAGAAAATTGCCATGTAAGTTTTTTACAAGACATGTTAATAAGCTTAGAAGCTCACACAGGATACGAAAAATATGATATCCTTACGAAGAGAAATGCTGAAACAAAATAACATTAACTCTGAAGACCTGAGAAAGTTGAACAAAAAAATATGTAAAGAAATCAGAAAAGATGTAAGAAAATTTAACACAGAAAGTGTAAGGCAAACGATAGAAAAGAACAAAAATATGAAGGTGCTGCGAAGAGAATTATCAAATGGAAAAAGAGAGATTTTTAAACTGAAAGACAACCAAGGGGTAGCAACAACAAACAGAGAACACCTGCTGAGAATAACAGAAAACTTTTACACAGAACTATACACAAGTAGTAATCATGGACAAGCACACAACAATCAACAACATCGGTGCAAAAAGATAATCAACCAAGGGTCGGAGGATATTCCGGAAATAACTCTAGAAGAGATCAGAAACTCGCTAAGGGAAATGAAAAATAACAAAGCCCCAGGAGAGGATGGCATTGTGATAGTGGCTGTAAAACTGGGAGGGGAAACGCTATTAAAAAGGATTAAAGATCTATTTAATCTATGCCTTGAGGATGGAATAATCCCGTCTCAGTGGAACAACGCCATAATGATACTTCTCCATAAAAAAGGCGATATCACAGAGCTTGAAAACTATAGACCGATAAGCCTTCTTTGCCATTTGTATAAGCTACTTACCAAAATCATTGCCAAACGTCTGGAGGGTAAATTAGATTTTTATCAGTCAAGAGAACAGGCCGGCTTTAGGAAAGGTTACGGGACCAATGACCATCTTCAAGCAATTAAAGTCCTGATAGAGAAGTCTGTGGAATACAATAGACCGTTAGTCTTGGTGTTTATCGATTTTCATAAAGCATTCGACACGATAGAACTAACGTCAATAATATCAGCAATGGAGCAGTGTCGAATAGATTATAGATACACAAGGCTTATAGAATACATATACAGTAATGCCACCACAACTGTAAAACTTCATGAAACGACAGATAAAATTAAAGTAGGAAGAGGAGTTCGACAGGGGGACACCATTTCGCCTAAACTTTTTTCAGCTGTCCTAGAATATGCAATGAAACAACTACCTTGGGAGAATAGAGGCGTCAATATTGATGGTGAAAGGCTAACACACCTTAGATTCGCAGATGATATCGTTCTTATCACAGATAACATCGGCGAGGCAAAACAGATGATTGATGAAATAGTACAGGCCTCATTAAAAGTCGGTCTTCAAATAAATGCAAGCAAAACCCAAATAATGACAAATTTGGTGCTTGCACAAAACATCAAAACAGGGGACTCTGAGATAAAAGAGACACATATGTATAAATACCTCGGGCACGAAATACAGATTGGAAAGAACAATCAAACGCACGAAATACAGCGTAGAATAGGTATGGGTTGGGCTGCTTTTGGCAAACTACGAGAGGTATTTAAAAGCAATATACCTATATGTCTAAAGAGAAAAGTGTATGACCAATGTGTGTTACCGGTAATAACATATGGAGCAGAAACTCTAACATTAACAAAAAAGTCAGCAGAAAATCTGAGAGTAGGCCAAAGAGCCATGGAGAGAGCCATGCTTGGAATCACTAGGAGAGACAGAATACCCAATAACATTATCAGACAAAGAACTAAAGTTAAAGACATAGTTGAATACATGACTAGATTAAAATGGAGATGGGCAGGTCATATGGCGAGAACATCAAACAACAGGTGGACTAAAAGAATATTGGAATGGCGACCACGAGAAGACAAACGTAACAGAGGCAGGCCACCGACACGATGGAGCGATGATGTAAGGAGAATCGCCGGAAATTGGATACTGACGGCCCAGAACCGACAGACATGGAGAAATTTAGAGGAGGCCTATGTCCAGCAGTGGACAATAACGGCTGCATGATGATGATGATTATGTTAATAAATCCTCATATTTTCATCGCTGCGCCACTGAATATTTCCTAAAGATGCAAATCAAGTAATAACGACTTTACTTGTTACGAATACATATTGTACTAACTAAGATATACAGATAAAATTGTGATCTGCTCAGTCAACCACGGTAAAGGCGCACTTAAACATTGTAAAGGATAGAAAAATTAGGACAAGGTAAAAACATTTAATTTACTTAGTTATTACTAGAATAATAATAACGTATTGGGTGTGACGGTTATGATTTTTAACATTTTACATATTTATATCTACTACTTGTTATAAAAATAATAATAATAAAGACTTTTACCAATAGGAACTTTTTGTTGTTGCTTCAGTTGGCATGGGCCCTCAATGACGTGATACGTGACATCTCCCATAATTTCGGTACTGCCGTAAAAATTGCACAACTCGTGGTTGCTTTCCTGAAAATACTGGAAAAATTCCTCTGCTAAAGAGACTGCTAAAGTTTCTCCGGAACAAACCCAGATTTTCAATGATTTTAAGGCGTTTTTGTTTTTCTAAAAGGAATATTAGAAAAACATATTAGTATGGCTTGCAATCAACTAAATAGACCGCTTCTGAAGTAACCTAAGTTACCTTTCAAGAGTTTCAGTCAAAGCTTTTGATAGCTTGAATCATAAGTTTCTTCTTAGAAAGTTGTCTTGTTATGGCTTTAGGGATTATATATTAGATCTTCTGGATTTGTATTTAAAGGGCAGATAATGTGTGATTAAAATTGAGGTATTTAAAGATAATTAATAGAGGTTCCTCAGGGCTCGGTTCTGGGGCCTCTACTATTTTTAATATTTGTCAACGATATAACAAATGGAATTAGTATTATGTTACCTGACGAGACCTCAGTAGTGGTCTCAGCACGGAGCTCGGAGGAATTGTCCAATCAAACATATTTAACTATTAAGGAATTTAGTGAGTGGTTTGCTAAAAACAATCTCATTTTAAGTACTGAAAAGACTGTCTATATCAATTTTAGAACTTTTAAATTAAAACCGGAAATTTGCTTAAACAATAATTTGGATAGTGACAAGAGCTCAACATTGTTGGGATTGTACCTTGATGAATACCTCTCATGCAACAGCCTATAAAACTATATAAGTCAAAGAATATATGCGGGATACTCCACAATATCTCACTTAAGAGACTTAGTGGATTAATATATTATCATCTAAGTTATAATGTGATATTATGAGGAAAATTTACAAATAGCCAAAGAATTTTTACCAATCAAATGAGAATTATAAGACTTATTTTTAATATTTTTAACCTAACCAATGAGTAGCAATAAGCAAGTTTTTATAAACAACAAATTTTATGCTTTCCTTCCTCATTCTGTCGAACCATGCAAACTGCCAAAATACTGTGTTGTAATTGGTGGGGTTTTCATGGCTGCAACGTCATTGACAATACTATTAAGTTTTGAGTTTATTAAAACTAAATTTGACTAAAATCGTAGAATTGATGTGCGCCTGGATAAATGTAATTAGACTTTGCAGCGGTTTTATTCTATGAGGTATGCAAAAACATATTATATAGCCATACAGGTTTAGCAATGGGTTATTGTTATTGGGTACGTAAATAGTAGGGATTGTAGCATTAAGCTGGATTTATAAACTCGAAAAGTTGGCGAGGTTGAAGTTATGTTCAAGTTGGTGAGGTTCGATATTCGACAGTTCAGAATATGGTATTTATAAAGTCAGTAGTGAAGTTCGAAAAGTTGTTTGATTGGTTGAAGTTTGTGTTCAATAAAATGGATTAAAATATTTCATAATTTTGAATACTATCCATTTTTCGGCATAGAACACAATCCTAACCTTACAACGAGAAAAAGACAATACCAATACAAATCGCTCAATGGCGACGTAAACAACAAACCACATAAACTTAAAATAACGTCTTCATTGGTCGTAACAAATTTTCCGAACTCCGAACATCATAATTGGTTATCTCGAACTACCCGGGAACTTTTCGAAACTATCGAACTTTCTATAAACTCAGTTTATAAATGGAACTGAGTATTGACGCCGCCTTTATTTGCTTGCGCCAAACATAAATTGTTTACTGTATTTCTCATAGGTTGCGTGGTTCAAAATATGTCAGTTAAAATAAAAGGTTTTTTTGTCAAACAAAATACATCTATTTACTTCTGGTATTTGATTTACTCATCTTCACATCCGGTCTGCTGAGCAGCAAATGCTTTCTTACTTTTACAACTTAGTATGGTAAGTACTTACTGCATTAAAACAGTTATACATTTTTACTTCACTAACATTACATCACTCAACAAACAATAATATCGGGATACACTACTGTGTTCTTAAACCTTCGAGAATTTATCGTATCTACGAACTTGATACTGCTTTTTACAGATAAACAGGACTCGTGTCGTGGTATAATAACTACGTTATTCTACCTTCGGGCATTCACCGCGAATTGATTACATTATTTCAACCGATAAACGGAACTTAAGTTGGGGTGTAATAATCACATTAGTTACACCTTCGGGATACAATACCGCGAATTTTCCAAAACTATTTTATGGCTTAAATACCATAAAATCAACTAAACCCGCGGAAAATGCCGCGAGGAGACCGTGTGCTTTTTCAAAGGCTTGTACGTATCTGATTTGTCAAAACATGTTAATTCGTATTTGCGATTTATCATCCCTCTCGTACACACAATAACATCCTGTCATACCGTTTCAATTAACACGTAAGTATAATATCTGATTGCGTAACAATAAATCCTTCGTTTACATCACGTACGCTATAAACACTTTGTTTAAGCCGTTTAATACGTTTTAGAACCTAGTATGAGATGTTTTCCTTTTGTCCGTGGAGTACATAAAAATGGATAAATATCGCTTGGAACATGATTTATAATAACTAATCTATTTAGATTCAAAGCACGGAAAGTTTTATGTAATAATAAAAATTATTATGTTTTAAAAGAACAAGTTTACGGGCAAAAGTTTGAATAATATCTATAATAAACTTACTTGTAATCGCAGATAAACTAAAAGACTTCTTAAAAGCGATGGGACCAGAACGAGCCGTTCAATCTGAAAAATTAAAAAAGTTTTCCATTTAAAAGGGCGTGTCAATGTAAAAAGTTTTTTGAAGCGACTTTTAATACATCATTATGTATTTAAAAAGTTGTTTTATAGCAAAGTGATGAGTTATGATCCGTACATAAAGGTTTGACCGCAAGAAAATATGGCTTTGCATGAAATTTTAATTATTTCATAATCAATTGGACTGACATTCATGTTGAAAAGTCTTACTGAGTTAACAATTCTTAAAGGGTCAAGTGGATAAAGAAGGTAACTAACAGAATTGTAATACTATTAGGAAATTAACTTCAAAGATTTTTAACTAGAAAAAAGAGAATTGGTTTTATAATTATAAGTTATTATTAAAAGTAGGTTATCATTTCGCACAAAAGACTGTTTTACCGTAGCATTCATACATTTAAAGTTTTACATAACTTCTAATTTTTCAAAAAACTGAAGTTACCTCCTTCATGCAGAAGTGTAGTTTTAAATAGAACAAGGTTGCCAGAAGTAAATACCTTTATCCTAAATTATATATTTCCTTTCTTTAATACTGATATAATATAAAACTAACTATTTTCTTGCTCCTTGATTGGTTTTAGTTTTCCATATTCTCTGCCAGTCATTTGAATCTCAACATTGTTAGGAGGCGTAAAACAGGCATGTTTTATAACGTTTATCTTTTAAAAAGGAATGTAGGGATCATAACTCTCTTTACAAAAATATAAACCATATTCATCTTGAAATAAGGATCGTTCCAACCAGGGGTGCGGGGCACACGGGTGGCTAGTCAAGGGAAGAATAAATTTAAAACTAATTTATTAGTAAAATAATCAACACAAAAATATAATCATTATATTAGGTAACTATTTAGAGTTAATAATGCATTTTATAAGTGGAAATAAACAAAACAACATTGGTTTTAAAAACGCTACTCCACGTCGCAACCAGTTGAGAAATTCATTGTACGTTTTTGTTTTAACACGTTTTAACCCATCGTCCCATCAAATTGCGTCGCATCGCCGGAATCGCGCCGGTGCGGGCGGGGTTGCAGGAAAATACTCGTTTATGCCCTGGGGCCCTGTTACGCTCTAAGGGGGGGGGGGGGGAATATCACGTTTTATCACAGGGGGAGGGGGGGGGAGGGTTCTGCAATCGTCACGGGACGATTTTAAGAAACGATTTCTTCAATTGCCCGCAAAAAAGTCGAGCGGTTGGTACGACAATGCGATTGGAACGAACACCCAATCAGCGCACAGCGTGGTGAATTGAGGTTAAAACTCATTTGGCCTGAGAATATGCCTTGTGGTTGACGAATGTCTAATTATTAGTTGACTAATATTTAGTTCGATATAGATAGTATATAGTTGTTTTCAAACTTGCATGTTAAAATCACCAATATGGAAAGAAATAAACCTATGATTTATTAAAAATCTATTCTTTATTCTGGTTATCGAGCATTGTACATGAAGGGGGGGGGGGGTCTGGTCAAGCGTCACGCTACCGTCACAGGGGGGGGGGGTC
The DNA here is from genome assembly GCA_963920685.1 of Polydrusus tereticollis. Lineage (NCBI taxonomy): Eukaryota > Metazoa > Arthropoda > Insecta > Coleoptera > Curculionidae > Polydrusus > Polydrusus tereticollis. The sequence goes on from OY987328.1 coordinate 146,092,852, forward strand.
AGATTTAGCGTCACGAGATTTATGGACGGCCCCCTTGAGCCTATAGATACACGCACCGGGATAATTTGCACTATATTAATTTTGAACGTGTCAATCTCAACAACTAAAAAACAAAGCTTTTGGTCTCTAATTTTTGTGTTTGAATTGGTGATTGGTGGCTGGCCAATACAAATATTTCACAGGTAAGTAAACTTGATGATACGTGTTTCTTTTGCGCGGTTAAAAATGGAAATAATACATTTATGGTGTTTTGATATTTGTCTTGTAAAAAAAGCGAGGATTCTATTTTAAATATTTTAATTTTGCAAATGTAAAACATAAAACATATGCTACAGGAACCAGTGTAAACCAAAACTATCTGTTTCCAAATTTAGTGATTTCCATACGAATTTTTTCTAACATTACCTGTGACAGTGACTAGCGGCGAAAGAAGCTTTTTAACATTTTTTTAAAGCAAAGATTATTTAAGCTTTTTGACTGACTTATTACGTATATGTATTAATAGATATGTATATATACTTTGTACTACTATGCATTTAATATAACGTATTCATTTGGTTATTATATCAATAAATTAATAATTATTATGTTAAATTAAAAAATAAACTGAATTTATTATATTTTCTGAAATTCGTTATTTCATTTAAGATAAAAATATTTCAATTAATTCAGACGGTAAATGGTAGACGGTTTTCCCTTTTTGATTAACATATCTTTCCCCCTTTTCTCCTACCATACTCGATATTTTGTCAATTCTAGAGAAAACCTTTCTCCGATTGCTAATAATTCTTTCAGGAGGAGTACTGTTAGTTTTTTACCTTTATTTTTTTTTCAAAATTATTATTAACTGTTGATGCAGGTACTGGATCCGAGATTTCTTTAGGAACATTATCAAGAAACAGTTATCTTGTAATTGCTTGCTTGCGGTTCTTAACTACTATTATTTTAATATGACATATAAATATGTATACATGTGAGAACTTTGTTCTCAAGCCACTTGCTGAGACCTTATACAATACTTTTCCAATGGTAGGTGTGCTCGCTTGTCATGCTTGCCCTGTACTGACGAGAACCAAAGAGTTCGAAACCGATCTACAGGTAGCAGCAGCGTAGCAACCTATCATTGGAAATAAAGATTCATTCTTTTCTTTCCCGGTAGTTTCTGCAATCTGAGTCTGTATTTTAGTACTAACAGTGTTAGCCAAAATACGCCAAATTGTGCCATTTAATTCACGCTCGTTGGGGCATGTAGCCCAGAGAATAGCTGTTTTAGCATAATTTGGTTAATCCTTACTGTATAAGGTCTCAGCAAGTGGCTTGAGAACAAAGTTCTCACATGTATACATATTTATATGTCATATTATGATTACCACTTGCCAAGTAGTATTCTCTTACTATTTATACTATTAATTTAGCCCTTGAAGTCATTTTTTATAATATTTACTAAGACAAACGCAACACGAAATATTCCTTGTTATGTTTTTAAAGTTGATTTTGTGTAAAATAAATAGAAAGTTTACGGAGAAGGAGGAAAGCACTTTTTCATTCTTTAAATTCAAACAGTAAATGTATTTTAGCCTTCAAAACATTTACGGATAAACGAGGTAAATACTTAAATAAGTGGATAAAGGAGGTAAGTTTTGCTACTTACTATCTTTTTTATGCATAAATAATCGAAAAAAAGACAAGTTAATTTACCTCCTTCATTCAGTGCTTTTTTTAAGTACATATAGGTATGCAATATTTTTCATATTATTGAAAATAATTTTTAAGAACAGTCGATTGCGTTACACATTAATTTTTCCACTGTTGACACCGATTTGGGGACGTATGATGCAGATGTTTAGCCGAGCTCATCATTAGTAAAATCGATTAAATTGAACAACACATAAAACTAACCTGATATTCGTCTAATAAATTTACGAGTTTTTCTGGATCCTGCGTCACTGCCTTAGGGACCACCAAAATGGCCAATCCGCTGATAAGGGGCCCCCAAATTTCACTTATGCTATCCACAAAGGTTAGAGCCGTCTTGAATACGCATATTTTTTCTGTGCTGCTAAACGGAAATCTCTTAAATTGCCATTGAAGTCGGTTTAGTATGACTTTGTGAGGTAATCTCACACCTGAAACACACCAGAGATATTTATGTTGTTATCGGAAATAGTCAAGGTCAAAGAAAAAAGGTAAAGTACTTCCCAACATATTTCGTTTGGCCTAATGACTGCAATAAAAGCCCTCATAAACTCGGCTTTCGCTTTCGCAGAGACGTATTAACCCACATTTATTTTTAACGCCAGTTTATAATAACAATAGATATGTACATTAGATACTTGACTTGTTATCAAAATTAATAAACTGTCTAATTAAGGTTTCCTAGAAACAACTTAATTATTAGGATATTTGTCAAAACTTTTTAGTTAAAGGTACCTGTTTATATAGCTTATATAAATAGTAAACATAATATTCGAAATAGATTAGTACCTATATATTTTACTTTGAAACAGTGCGCAACAAGTTAATATTAAAAGTATGTGGAGACCTTGAGAATCTTCAGCTAATGCGATATCTAGCTACCCTAAACATTCCAGGAAGCATTTATCTTCTGACGCCAAAGTGATAGTAAAAAATGTATGTGAATCGTTATTAAAGAGCGGCCACCCTAAAGTAATTACCATTAAAAATACCAGTGAAATTACGAAAGTTCCATTATCGACGGTACGAGATATTATGCTAAAAGGACATTTTAAAAGAAAAGTTCGCAAAGATACCGGAAAATGACTGATGAAATGAAGATGATTGTGACAAAGATGTTATTTGCAGGAAAATATACCAAATGTATCGAGAAAATGTTGTTAGATTCTTTAAAACACGGTTAACAACTGACGATACAACGATATCATGTAGCAAGATGAAACGTGGTTTGACCCTCATGAGAATGAAAACTAAGCCCCTTCAAATAAAGGAAAACGAATAACAATAATTCATCCCTAATTGTTTATTACTGTCGGCAAAAAATATAAAGGATTCAAGTCTGGACTATCATGAAGACACCAACGCCGCTCTTTTTGAAAGCTGGTTTAAAGACAGTTTACTTTCAAATGCACTAGACTAGAACACAGTGTTATTGTGATGGACAATGCAAGCTACCACAGCCGGCAATCTGGAAAAAGTACCGAATGCATCGAACACAAAATGCGCAATAAAGGAGTTCATGTTAAAAAATGACTTGTACTTCGAGGAAACTTATAGTAAAAAACAGCTGTTAGAAGTGTTAAAGGCATTTATTATTAAAAAAGGGTATGTGTGTGATAAAATGGCGGAAGAAATGGATCACACTGTGTTGTGACTGCCACTCTATTAAACACATATGGCATCAAATTAAATCGAAAATGAGAACTGAAAATAGCACACCTACTCTTAGTGGCAGTGTAATAGAGATAAAAAAGAAAGTTTTCGGTGAAATTCCAGATGAAAGTTGAAAAAATTCGGTTAACCATGTCTTAAAAATTGAAGACGTGGATGATATTGATAGCGAGATTGAATTAGGAATAGATTAAAACGTTTTATAATTACAATTAAACCTTCTGTGTATATATGTAAATATATTGTTTTCAGCAGGTATATTAATTATTATTATTACTTTTACGTAAATGCGTGCGAAAAACATTGCTACTATAAGGTATTACCCTAGAAACCAAACCTATTTTGTGGTATTACTATGGCTTTCCATTTAACTACAAAATTCGTTCCTGTGCAAAGCAGTACCCCTTATTTCATTTCATTTCAGTAATATAAACAGTGATGCCAGCGGAGGCCATCAGCGCTGTAAGAAAATTGGCTTGTCCAAAAAAAAATGTTTTTTTATTTATCCTAAAGAATATGTCTTATGCGTATATGCAGAAGTCCCCAAAGTATACAATCATCTCATTAGTATATGAAAGAATCGGTGACATTAAAGACATAATGGTATGTAAATACATAAATTAAAACTTGGTCTGAACAAACCTAAAATACCTATCATTTAAACTTTAAATTAATGACCTTAAATAATTGTATATGCATGGGATTAATGCATGTATGGTATAGTTTATATTATATCGTTGATCTTTTGACTGCCATAAAGCCCTAGTTATCCCTCATTAAATGCCCCAAAGTTATATCTTCTCGGGCAGAGCCGAAAAAATTACTTACATCCCTAACTGCTATACCATTTTAAGTAGGTTTAAATACCTAATAATATATAAATAGCAAATTAATATTTATTAATTTTAGTTCCAATTGGCTTTCCGACGAGCAAATTTTGTTATATTAGTGTTTGATTTACCAGCACCTTCTATTTTTTGTTGTATTCGTGATAGAATGTGGCGTCCATGGGCTTGTGCTGAGAGTGGAACATCTTGTGGTGTCACTTTCAGAAGTAAGCATTTATCTTTCGATGCTACAGAAATAATTAAAAATGTGTACCAATCTTTGCTGAAAAGAGATTTTAATTCAAGTGATGCTTTAGCCGAGACGTTTGATTTAACAAGTAGTTCTTTATCTTCGGTAAAGGACATAGTACTCAAACCTATCATCCCCAGAAAGAAGCGAAGTGACTGTGATACATTTAGAAGTATTGACGAGAATGATTGGGATCTATTAAAAAGGAAAATTTATCAAATGTATGAAGAACAATCTGTACCTACCCTGGTTTCCCTAAAAAAAGAGGCTTACCAATGACGAGAAAAATATTTCTTGTAGCATTTCAGGTCTAAGAAAAATGTTGCTTAAAATGGATTTTAAATACTACACAATTGGTAAAAGACAAACCCTAATAGAATCTCAACGTTTACGGGAGTGGCGCCATAAATTTTTACTGGCTATTAAACAATATAAAGCACAAAATCAACCAATTATCTACCTTGACGAAACATGGTTCGATACGCATGACACTGTAAGAGAAGAATATAATGATTTTTCAAAAAAATGTCAAACCAAGGCTCCTTGAAATAAAGGCAAAAGGATAACAATAATACACGCAAGTTCACAAAATGGATTCGTTCGGAACTGTCTGTTGCTTTCAGCTAGAATCATCGCAGATTCTTCTCTAGTTTACCACCAAAACACTGACGCATTTTTTGAAGATTAGTTTGAACCATAGGCATCGTAACTATAGATCCCATTCATAAATGCTATAAAATTGTGATGCCAAAATCGTTTGATGGCGAGACGCTATGAGGAGCTAGGTTGGACCGGGAGTGGGGATTACGCTGCCTTTACATATGCATGCGACGAAACTCCAGGAAAACAACATCCGCTATGCCGAGTATTGCAGAGTCGATGCGGATGGCCACGAAAATGATGAAATCTGGGCGGATCCTTCATTGTTGCGTTGCCATACTACAGATTTTTTACAAGGTTTTAGGCAATGTTAAATATTTCCCACATCATGTTAATCTAGTTATTCATAGAAGTTAATACTTTTAACAGAGTAAGCCCAGTTTTCTGTGGCGTAAGTCTGGCATACCAAGTGGAGGGGAGCAGCTTGCATGTTGATTTACTTTACACTGGAATACATTGATGACAACACGTTTATTTGTTATTGTTCGGTCTAATAGTTACGATGTCTATGGTTTGAACATTGAGTTCTTAAAAATATACCCAAATTGCTAGTTATCATAGTCGTCCAGTAAAAATGTTTTCTGGTTCTAACAATACAAAAGCAGAAATCCAAAATTTTATGATAAATAGTAACAGTATTGCGTCTTTCCCCTACTATTGTGTATTTAATCCAATCGAACTAATATGGCACCAAGTAAAGTCAAATATTGGAAGGAGTAAGATTTCTCCGCATTAAATATATCTGTAGTGGAATTAATAAAAACATAGCAAGTAAAATTTCTGTAGACAGTTTGAAAAACTGTATAGAGCATGTAATTAAGGTGGAAAATTCTTATAAACTGCTGGCCACTCGAACTTACCGATAGAGATTTTTAGGCAAAATTTAAAGTTTAATATTTTCAACAGGAATGTAAATTTTTCAAAGCCGATTGCAGATTTTGAAAGCTGGTTTTTTTCGGATTAAGCTGCATGACGTATATTTATTGTAGGACCATAGGTTTATTATATACGGGGTGATCAATAATGTCATGCAAAAAATCAAAAAGTTTGTATGAGTGAAATTTCCAAAATAAATTTTTTTGGTCGTTGCAATAGGGTCCGTTACTTAGGTAACATCAATATCTCTAGACGTTTTTGTCAGTTTTTGGATTAAGGACGTTAGGTCTTGTACACACTACTAAACATAAAATGTGGGTAGCAAAATTTTTAAAATGCTATAACTTGACATTGGATGGACGGTTCTTGATGATTTTTGCGGATTTGGAATCCTTATTTCACGTAGATTTTCTACGATCTAAATATTTTATTTGAGGGTGGAAATTTACACATTATACCGGGTCGATAATAGACAAAAACATAGCGACAAGAACAAGTTTATTACATTATATTCTACAATATACAAGATTGGTTAACAACGGCCCAAAGTCAATCCTTACAAAATTTCTAATTCTAAGCCTAATTTAAAGGTTACTGCAATCCCTAAAAAAATCTGATATACTGTAATAACAAAGATTAGGTATGTATGGAAAAGGATACCTAGTGATAATTGATATTGGTAATTTTTAGTTAATAAAAAAAAATGGCCTGAAAAACATAAATTGTTTGTCCATTAATTTTTGTTTTCAACCCACTGCGTCAAAGATGGGAATTACAACCTTGCATTTTTGGAGTTTAAAATGAAATTGGGTATTTGTTGGCAATAGCGTGTTAAAAGGACGAGGTCATTAAAAGCAACCGGCAAATATCAATGGAAAAATGCCAAGTGTCCTATCTTTAAATACCTAATCTTTGGTAATAATTTACCCGAAATTAAGTAGGTGCATTATAAAAAAAAGGAACTAATATTTTGTTGGTCCTCCTGCTCGACGTATTACTTCCCGACATCTGTTTGGTAGAGTATCCACAAGATTATTTATAAAATCTTGTGGAATATTCTCCCATTCTTCACGAATGGCCTCATTAAGCGTTGCAAAGGTTGCAGGGGGTACATCACGCGATCTTACTTTAAGTTTTAAATAAGACCAAACGTGTTCGATGACATTAAGATCCGGAGACTTTGCAGGCCAGTCCATCCTATTGATGTTCTGTGCCTGCAAAAACTCTGTGATCCTTCGCGCTCTATGAGGTGGAGCGTTGTCATCCACCAATAGAAATTCTGGACCGTAATTTCGAGCAAAAGGAACAACAATAGGTTGCAAAATTTCCTCCTGATAAACATTAGCGTTAACACTTTGGTTGGTAATGAATAGCTCGGTTTTACCATTTCTTATGATACCTCCCCATACTGTTACACCTCCGCCACCAAATGCCTCTTGAGGGGCCATGTTTTCCTCCAAATACCGCTGATTTGGCCCTCTCCAAACTAATATTCGGCCATCGGAGTGAATCAAATTAAATCTTGTTTCGTCAGAAAATAAACAATGGCTCCACTCTGCATTACCCCAATTCGCATGCCGATTTGCCCATGCCCGCCTATTCGCTCTATGGTGTCGTAATAACAACACACATTTTGCTCTGCGACGGGCTCTAAAATTTAAAATGTTTGGCATTATGTTGTTTTTGTAAAAATAAATTCTCACCTTAAGTTGTTTTTATTCAATGTTCTTCTTACTGTTCTGTTCGAAACTCTCACCCCAGTTTGTTGCCTTAAAGAGTCATTTAGTTTCCTAGAGTTCTTTGTTCTATTCACCATAGCTTCTCGAATTAAAATTCTTTGGGTTCTTTGGTTTATTTTTTTTGTATGTCCACCCCCATGCCCATAATTATGATCACCAGTAGTTTCGACGCGACGGTTTAAATTATAAATTGTCTTTTGGCTGACATTGTAAATGCGCGCAATTTGCTTTTTTAGCATTCCTTCGTTGAGAAGTCGAATGCAATTTTCTCTTTCTGTCGTGGTTAAACGCCTCATATTAATTAAAATTTACAAAATTATAACATTGAAATGTGTCAGGTTATTTTTAAAATAATGTTAACTATTTTTAATTCCATAGCAACAAATTTGTTTTTGCAATGCCTACTTTGAAATTGACGCGTCGCGTAGAAATTACAGTCGATCATAAATATGGGCATCGGGGTACATATTTTCGACCCGGTATAATGTGTAAATTTCCACCCTCAAATAAAATATTTAGATCGTAGAAAATCTACGTGAAATAAGGATTCCAAATCCGCAAAAATCATCAAGAACCGTCCATCCAATGTCAAGTTATAGCATTTTAAAAATTTTGCTACCCACATTTTATGTTTAGTAGTGTGTACAAGACCTAACGTCCTTAATCCAAAAACTGACAAAAACGTCTAGAGATATTGATGTTACCTAAGTAACGGACCCTATTGCAACGACCAAAAAAATTTATTTTGGAAATTTCACTCATACAAACTTTTTGATTTTTTGCATGACATTATTGATCACCCCGTATATAATAAACCTATGGTCCTACAATAAATATACGTCATGCAGCTTAATCCGAAAAAAACCAGCTTTCAAAATCTGCAATCGGCTTTGAAAAATTTACATTCCTGTTGAAAATATTAAACTTTAAATTTTGCCTAAAAATCTCTATCGGTAAGTTCGAGTGGCCAGCAGTTTATGTGTATGAGTACTAATATTGAACCATTAATAATAAGTTTAGATGAAGATAGTGATAGTGGCACAGAAGTAAATTTAGAGTAAAGTAGAATTAAGTTACCAAAATTGATTATTGTAAAACTCTTCTGCGTACACACATTATACTGTATTTAAATGTTAGACTTAATTTTAATCTTGTATTGTATTGTAGTCTAAATCGTAACATTGTAAATTTCAATCATAATAACTTGTAAAAATCTTATTAATGTCTACTTTGTACTGTAAAGACTTAATTTTTATAGAAACTTACTTATTATGTCAAAATGTTATTATTATAATAATTCAACTTTACTGTCATTTGCTTTAAAATATACCCTTAATTCGAAATAAAAAAAATCAATACGTGGATAGCTATATTTTCAAGCCGACCCTGTACCGGTTTGAAGATGTTGGGACCCACACAATCGGGATTAATCAGTTGATTTATTGCAGTAAAGGTCAACGATATAATGTAAACTTTACTATACCTTTAGGTACTCCAGTACTTCCAGAAGTATATAAAACGACGGCCAAATCATTTCTGTCATGTCGAACTCGTTGACTCTCGTTCAGGGAATCTTCTGGATGATCGACACTACGTTGAAGGAAGTCATTAAAGGAGAGTTTAAAAGTGTTCAAATAAAATTCGGAGTCTGGAAAAAAATTATGTTAGGAAAACCATATCTGATGCAACAAGCGTTAAAGTTTACAAAATCAATAATAACAGTTTATTTTATTTCATTTTAATGAATAGGATTTCCTGACCTATAAGAATTCAAATTTATTTTATAATTGACAGGTGTTATTAATGTTAACACCTATTGCCTTGAATTTTAGAAAAATCCTCTAAAACATATCAAAGCGCTTTGTTATTATTTATCTGACATAACTCATAACCATAACCATTACAAGCTATTAATTATTAACTCGCGTATAGTTGACAAAGTATTGATTTTAATGACTTATTACAAAAAATAGCAATAATTTATTTCTTAATCCTAACATAATTATTATAAAATTATATTTGTACCTTCATCAAAAATTACCATGACAGGTTTGGATTCACGTATTATGTGTTCTATTCTGGGACCTGGAAATGCATGGTCCAGCGGCAGATAGGCACATCCAGCTTTCCAAATAGATAAGAGCGTTATCACTAAGCTAAAAAATTCCATTTTTTATTCTTTTCACAGTATAAAAGAGTAGTATATAGAAAAAAATATGTCTGGAGTAAAAAGAAAGTGCAGAGAAATAACATTTATCATATTTACTACATATTATTTATAGAGTTTCATTAATTACATCGGTTACCTGTCACTAGGACGCATGTTGACGGCAACAATGTAATCTCCATCTTGATTTTTGGGAAGGTTTTGCTCGATGACAATTTTTTGAATTGTTCTGGCTAATTTATTTGTTAATTTGTCTATCTGTTCGTATGTATGATGCCTTGTTCCTTCATTATCTGTCAAAAAAAGCACAGTAGCTTATGCTGTTAACTTTTCGGCTAAAGGATTACAAGCTATTCGCAGTAAGATTTCACTATTAGGTGTTGTGTGTGTTGTTGTTAGTGCCAATTTTTAAAATTATGTATGGATGCCTTAGCCAAGGACATAAACAATAATTATATTAAAATAATTATGAAACAACTCCTACAGTACAAGGACAAAGCGCTCATTTGTGACGTCATTACCCGGGGGCCAATGAATAAACGAATACGATATAATGTTATGTGATATTTGGTGAATTTATGATTTTGCATGATTTCTAAATTTATCTGCACACTTTAGAACATTGGTATTTTAACATTTAAACTTGTATATAAGCAAATAATGCGATGATTTGACTAAAACCCTAAATGAGGGCAACTATAAGTAGGTACATAATGATTTTAAAAATAGCGATTTCAACTAGGTACATGATCTCTAGGATATTGCAAGTTACCTTTGCTTAAGTGAGTTATCACTGTATCATTTCTACGACCGTTATATTATAGGTAGAATGTAAGCAAAAAAACTACAAAACTTACTCATGAGAAAATAAAATAAAATAGGGTTATTTTTATTGACAGCCGTAGAAAAAGGTCTTCTAGCACGGACAGGATGTGAGTAAGCCATACTCCCTTGTTTATTGAAAAATTTGACGTAGCTTTTCTATTAATTGCAAGAAAAAAAATTAATTGGAGAAAAACATATTTGTCTTGCTCATTTAAATATTTAAAATTAGTTTGTGCATAAGTCAATATAGGAATCAGTTAACAAATTATTACAAGACACACTTGATAGTTTCAGGATGAGATAAAATGATTGGCCAGTGATTTCTTACATATCTGTAGGCATGAGAACTCTTTGCAATGAACAAAAGACCATGGTTGTAGTGGAATATCTGTATCGTTCTTTTGGCAAAGTTCTTTTTTTTTATTTTTCCTTGGGCTAAAATATCATTATCTACTTTTAAGCTTTTTAACAAATTTACAGGAACGATCTCGCCCGTTTTCGTGTTCTGTTGGGAAGTCTTCCAGATAAAATCATCCTCAGTAAAATAAGACTCACATACTCTGCTATTCTTCACAGGGATAACGTCACGATGTATGGCATTTTTCCATTCTTGGCGACGTTCGTCACTATTTGGAAAACTAAACACGCGCACTCTTGGGTTATATAGGTAGTTACCTTTACAATCGACAACATAACATTTATTTGGCATTTTAAAATATTATTTAAACCGCTAATGCACTGTATTTTTACACTAAAACGCAAAGAAATCTTTCATATTTGGGGCTCTGCTCCTAAACATACCCCAAGATTGCTAGATTCCATTCTAAGAAAACCCATTCGCTTGATCGGTGACCATGATCTGACAAGCAACCTGGAGAGTCTTGAACATCGAAGGCAGGTTGTCGACTTGGATCTATTTTACAAATATTTTCATGGCAAGTGCTCAACTGAGGTTGGCTGCGAAATACACGATAAGTCACTGCAGCCCAAGTACGTGATTCAGCTTAGTGCCCCTCGAAAGACACTGTTTAAAAACTCTTTCATCTGGAGAACGTCATCACTCTGGAATGACCTCCCTGAGGCCGTGTTCCTTAACGAGTATAATCTCCGAGGATTCAAGACCAACGGGAATAAAGGCTTAATTCTGCAGTGTTGTGCCTTATCAAAAAAAAGGTTCGCAGGAAAAACTGATTTTTACACTAAAACACAAAGAAATCTCTCGAGGGACATTATGTTGACACGATTTGCACGAAAGAAATTATTTAAGAACTGTTTAAAACCGATAATGCACCATATTTTTACGCACAAACAATTCTGTCGATTTGCGGAAGAAAGTCCGCAGATTCCCAAAGTAATATTAGGAATTATGGAAAATCTGATATTCCGCTTCAACGGCCGCCAGACCGTGACGTCACTAGCAAAATTCGTTTGAGCACTTCATCCTTGTATTGTAGGAGTTGTTGAGTGAGTTCGTGAAAAAAATCCAAACTATTGGCTAAATATTGCCTACGTAAAACAAACTCCTTGCCCAGGGCCTGCTTCGAAATCTACAATATGGGCCTTTCTCCACTAAATGGAAACTCGTCCATACAAAGCTGTCCCAACCAGTTCTTTTTTTAAATTTAGGAAATAATGTATATTCATCAGAAGGTAGTAATGAGTTAATTACTTATCTACAAAAAGCAATTACAATTTCCTCTTATTTTGTGAGTTATAGACGATTTTGTGAAACTTTTCGACAGAGGACTGTTTTATCATCCAGAGGACTGTTTATATGAAATGAAAAATGCATTTTTATTAAATATAATCGAGTAAAGTCTTTGTTTTATTTACCATTATTTAAACATAGCGTATTACATACGATTAAAATATTTAAATTTAAAGCAAATGCTAAATAAAACATATTAGGAACAAATTCTCTTAATTCTATAGCACGACTGTGCAAAAACATATCAAAATCAACAAACAAAAGTAAACAAAGCGTTAATGACTGAAGTAATAACTTTAACAGATCAGTCTTTTTAGGTAGTAGGAACATACCTATGTAATATCAATGTCACTCTTATAATATGTAAATTACTTCTAAGTAACAAATAGGTGTATAATAATATCAATGAGATTATAGCCTATTACAAAATCAGTCTTGTCCTTACTTTTAAGGATATTAATAATACAATCTCATTTCTCAAAGACAGGTACTGATACCTTAAAATAATAAAATATCCTTTTTCCTTTTAGGTTGATATCTGGGTTAGGTAATTTATTTAATATTTGGTTAAAGGACACATAAGAAACATCATTCTCGTTTACTTTAAATGTGTGACCCTTATCGTCACACATTTTCAGAAAAGTTAAATTTAGTTCGCCTTCCTCATTGTCTATTTGATTTATTACCGCAGCATAACGGTATTCCGTGTTTCTGACAGGAAATTTAACCAAAACATAATCACCGATGTTGTACTCGTATTGGTTGATTGAACTAGGTTCAGCCTGTGAAGTATCATGTATAGAGTTCTGAGGGTTAAGTTCTGATTTGGAAACGTTTTCACTGTCAGAGTCGCTGTAAATATCATCGACGTTAAGTTTTGCGTTTTTTTCGAACTTCATTTCTCCCAAATTAAAATGTTGGCACTCGCCATCACATGGGCAACTCAAACTTTTCATTATGAGTTTGGCAGCGCTTTGTGGTAATCCCAAAGGACATCTTGTGATTTCACCCTTTACTTGATGAATTTTTAGGGTGCCACTGAAACTTTTTAAATTTGCTGCGTCTCTCTGAATATCATCCGTCATTTTAATAATAGTGTCGTCGTCAATCGTAAACATGGTAATTCCAGGACATCTTTGTTGAATTTCCAATACAAAAGATTCCAAACTATCAATGTCACCTCCTGTAGCAACGACAGCATCCGCAGTTCTCTTGCATGTTGCTCCAACTCCATCAGGGGCTCCCTTGCCATGGCCATAAAAGCATTTGTAACTTCTTTTAAGGCCTTTTTTTTTGCACGATATGTACTACAATGCTCTTTCCAGTTTTGGATTGCAGCTCTGTGCTCACGACTATTCATATCTTTAACTAACTTTCGTGTACCCTTTTCCTTCTTCCTTTGATAGTTTCGACGTTCTTTTTCCTTTAACCGCTCTCTCTTTTCAGGGTCACTTTTAAGCCTATGGTATCTTAATCGTTCTGCAATTCGTTTCTGTTCCTTTATTTCTTCTTTTGTTCTAGTGTTCTTTTTGGGTGGCATTGCGGAGTCAATATCTACGAGAAAGAAAACATTATTCAGAATCCCAAAATCTATTAAAATAACATATAAAAATAACTGTAAACGGCCATTGTCGGTAAATAAAACAGTCCTCTGTGGCAGAGAACAGTCCTCTGTGCAATAAAATGCCAGAGGACTGTTTACAGAGGACTGTTATTCTAACATAAAAAGTGTCGTAGCATAAAATCCTTTAAAATTTTGTTAAATATTATAGTAAGAAATGATAATGGCCGCACTGAGTAATTGTTATATAAAATTAAAATAATTTAATCATTTAAAACACTAAAAAATCAACTTACCAGAGGAATGTTAGGACAAGCGGCCAGACACGTGTATCTCCTACACACACAGAGTTAAGACTGAATAAAATGGCCGTCGCTCGTTTGGTTTTGTTTCCGAGCGAATTTGTCATTGGTTGCGTTCCGTTTTACGCTATAGAAAATCTCAGTAGTGCGTTGTATGCTTTTGGCGCACTATTTAAATTGTATCCAGAGGACTGTTGAAAAATTGTGCGGACAACATTTAAGTGCATGTTGTTAGTATTAAAAATATAATTGGAATTATTACTGTGTTTTGTAAACGTGCTATCTATATTCTATTATTGCTTATATATATTAGAATTCGCCTATTTTAGTAAAGAAAATAAATATTTATCGTAAGACTTGTCATTCTGGAAATGGGACATGACAGAGGACTGTTCTTTAAGGTATTTAGAAATAATTTATTAGATTATTACAATGGTATATTGTAAAATTATGTTGATCCCGCTAATAATAGGTCGTATATTATCGTTATTGATATACAAAACTTAGTATTAATATCACCAAATAGGTAAAATGTGCCTGGGACAACGAATTTCCCGTTAGTGGAGAAACGCCCATATATCGGCTTAGACCGTTGTTTATAACTATAGGAACACGTATATATTTAATATTTAAGGGGTGTCAAGTTAACTGAACGCGAGCTCTCATCAGAAACTCTTGCGTCCAGTTAATTGGACGTGGGCACTGAACCTGTTAAATAACTATTTGTATGGGTGCTTCGGTTCCATTACAAATTTAGTTTGAGTGCTTGCGTACCCAGAGCACTCATGGAATCGGCGCCAATGGTAGGTGCGATCACATTTCGAATATGTTGTCGTTTAAAAAGTGGACGGCAAATTTTTATTTTCTGTAAAATTACTTTACCTTGATAAATTATAGCAGTGTTAGCTCCAGATGGGCCGCTAGCTACATTTTCAAAAATTCTGTGTAAAAAATTTGGTTGTAGTTGCCTAGTGGGTCCTCTTATAATCGATAATTGTGGGATTGAACCCATTTCCTGAAACGAAAATAAGTGTCTATAAATAGAATATTCTTATGAATATTTATATTTACATAATAAATTTATATTATTAGTTATTTAAATTTAACTGTTAACTTTAATTAAAATATATAGGTAATTAATACATATTATATGTGTATATATGAGCGTGAGCATAAAAAATTGTTAAAAAACTTGTTATTTCCTTTTTGTATGTAGGTCATGAATTAAAAAAAAAAAACTTCAGTTGTCAACACTCGTTCTGTTCTGTGGTTCTTGTTGGTATTAAAAATGTGTATTCTTTGTTCAAGCTATTCACGGTGTCCGGTAAGTACCTCCTAATTTCTCGGGAACAAACAGAGGAAGTCAAAATAACCCTAAATTCCTTAAATGCCCCTTTACGGAAATAGAGAGGCCCAAACGGGTACCCAGCGACTTCTGGCTCTAACTTTGAACCGACATACTGGGTGTCTACGGAAGGTGACTCCCCCTCTCTTGTTTTTAAAGATAATGGAATGAGATTCGTATGCGATATAAAACTGCATCTTTGACGGGTGATTCAACTTTATAGAACTTCCTTGACATAAACTCTCGATTTTTAAATGAGACACCTGGTATATTTTTACTTTCTTCGAATCCATATGACATTCTAAATACAACCATGTGTCACTTGTTACTTTTTGTCATAAAAAAAGAAAAGAAAAAAGAACTAAAAATCATATCTATTAATTTCTAGGGTTGCAGATGTTCAAAGTGACCTCCATCTTATTGCTGACATAGCCGTACTTTTTCTACTGTCGCTCTTGAAACGTTGTTTAACTGCTGTGGTTGTAATTCTATGAATAGCCACCCTTACTTTCTCCTCTAATTCATTCCGTGTGGCAGGAGGTACATCATAAACCTTGTTTTAAATAGAACCACATAAAAAGAAATCTAGAGGCGTAAGGTCAGGTTTTCGTGTTGTATGATTCGTTCAAATATTCTGTAACTGCCCTCATGTTGTGTGGTGGGGCACCATCTTGTTGGTAAAATAGTCCCACTCGATTTACTAATGGTATCTCATCCAAGAACTGCTCAATTTCTTGCGTGAGGAAACCTAGATATCTCACCCCTGTTACCGACCCGTCAAAGAATATAGGGCCTAAAATCCTGTCCCCTAAAATCCCAACCCAACAGTTAAAACCAAACCGTTCTTGAAAATTTCCCTCCTGCATCAAGTGTAAATTTTCGTGGGACCAATATCGCTTATTATTTCTGTTGAAATGTCCCAAATTAGTGAAATTTCGTCAGTATAAAGAATTTTATATGGAAATGTATTATCCTCCAAATATTTTCCTAAGAACCAATTGCAGTACTCAAATCTCCTTTCATTATCCTTTTGTAGTTGGTATTTATATAAATGGTATTTATGTTTATTTAAAATATTGCCAGCAGAAGACTTACAAATTCCACATTCTATCGCGATCTCCCTGAGTGACGCATTGATATTCACTTGCAGGTATTATGCCAGAACATTTATTTCTATTTCTTCACTCACAATAATTGAATCGTTTTCATTATTATCAGGCTCATTTTGCATTTTCTGAACCAGTTTTGGATAATAATGCCGGGTTGGGTGACGGCGGTCAGGATATCTCTGTGCGTAAACACGTGCAGCATCCCGCCAGTTTTATCGAAATAAACTAAGAGTAACTTTTTCGAAAAGGAATGACCAGAGTATTTAAAAAATCAGTTTTCAGCTGTGTGAAATAAAGCCGGTCAAAATTTTCAAGAGTGTGGTGTCAAAACCGTTCCTGGCTTCCATGACGATGTAAAACATGTACTGTAGTATGGTTTAATGACTCGTTATGGCCTCTATAGAGTATTAAAATTTCATTAAATTTTACAAGTCGGTTCAAAAGTTAGAGCCAAAAAGGGGCTCTATATCTCCGTTAAAGGGCACTTTCGCAATTTTTTTCTATGATAAATTGGGGTTATTTTGACCGCCTTTGTATGCTCCTCAGAAATTAGGAGGTACTTACCGGACACCTAGTATTACTGAGAAGCTGAAGACGGACCAATCCTAGATACATTGGACAATAATTGCATAAGTGCCGGTGGAGTTTAATTATAATGATATCGCTTGCTCCTTTACTTAGAACAATAATTTAAATGTTGTCGGTTGACTTTTGAAGTCTTATCTGTAGGTACTTATTATTAGTTATTCAAGGATAAGTCGCCAATAAATCTGAAAATTGCACAAATCATACAATTATTGCTAATTAAAAAGTCATATTAAATTTGTATTATTACCTATTTTTTATTAGCAAAAAGTAATAAAAAAAAAACGCCATTAATAAAGAAATCATTTTTGTAAAAGTGAAGTGTGTAGGTATCATTGTATTATACGAGTAAAGGTTAGCTGAGGTTCAGTACATCAGGACTATTTTATTAAGAAACAAAAACAAACCACCTGCTTTAAACTTTTCTCTTTAGAAAATTTATTATTGTGTAATAGATCTTTTAAAATAATGATGATAATTTACAAAATATACAGGGTATTTCTTAACCTCGATCAAAGAATGAAACTGGTGAATCCTCATATAATTGTAAGACGAAAATGTGGCATAAATTTTCTCGAATGTCACTTTGTTTTCGAAATACAGGGTGTTAAAAATTTTTTTTATTTAAGTTTTCTCTTTATCAACATTTAATTAAAACGGTATTCGTATAATATTTGTCACATAATAAGGGGGTTTGAGCACTTTATTTTGTGTTCATGTTGAATTTCTCAATTAGTTCTACTAGAATTTCGCAAAAATAAATAATACGGGAGTGTAAAACACTGAAAATTCTTATTTTGTTTTATTAAGAAAATAATTGTAAGCAAATTAAGTTTCATGAATTCTTCTCGTATCTCTTACAGTTTTCGAGTAAAAAATAATTTTATTGTTCACGATACAAAAATTTCCTAAAAAGCATGAAAACACACAAAAGCTCTGAACAATGAATAATAAAGTCAAATAAATTGCTGAAAGTGTTCTCCATAAGCCAGTAAACACCCATTTACTCGACGTGGACTGGCGCGAATCGTATTAAAACCGTTAATAATGCGCAGTTAAAGTTCTTCTACAGTTTTAGTAGGTGTAGTATAGACAAATTTTTTTAAGTGACCCCAGAAATAAAATGCCAAAGGATTGAGGTTCGGCGACGGGGTGGCCATGGTTGAGGTCCACCTTTACCTATCCAACGATCAGGATATTGTTGATCCAAATATTTTCTAACAACTACTGTCAAGTAAGGGGTGCGCCGTCACGAATGAACCACATTAAAGTTCTTGTTCTTACAGGCACTTCTTCCATCAGTCCTGGCAATTCCTCTCTAAGAAGATTGTAGTAGACTTCACCAGTAAGCCGCATCGGAAAAAAAAATGCGGTTCAATTAAGGTGTCTGCAATAATTCTTGCCCACCCATTAACTTAAAATCTATGCTGGTGATCCATCGATGATAGCATGAGGACTATTTTCAGCCCAAATATGGTTATTATGAAAATTTATAATGTTGTCTCGCGGAAAATTTGCTTTATCGGTAAATAAGATTTTTTTCGAAAAATTTTGGACTCTTCTTGAAACCAGTTACAAAAGTAAACTTTAGTTGGAAAATCTTTAGGCAACACAGCTTGCACTCTTTGTATGTGACATGGATAAAGAGAATATTCATTTAAGACACTACATAGGTAGTTTTGTTACTCACATTCAACTCGTTTCCTATTTTCCTCGTACTTGTGTCTGGAGATTCTCCAATCATATTTAAAATGTCTTCCTCAAGTTCCAGGGTTCTTACTGTAAATTATCGACCGCCTAATTTGTTTTTTTGCAAAACTACCTGTTTCCTCTAACCCAAGATGCAACATGGTAGTCGTCTATTAGGAAAACTTTCTGCGTACAAGCGCTTTACCTACATTACATTTCCATTTGCCAAACCGTACATAAAATTAATTTGAGCAATTTCTTGATTGGTAAACTCAGTCATAAAGAAAAGTAATAAATTTAAAGTTCAGTACTTAAATTAAAAAATAACTCGTGAGGTGACTTGACACTTGAAGAAAATAAATGTAATTGCTATGGAATCACGCAAAGCCTACTCGTTTATTTAAACAAAGTGATGAGATTCTTGTGACGTGAACAATAATAGTATGTTATATACCTAGGGTGAGAAGTGGGCCATTATTGACCGAGCACTTTTATAACTATATAATGTGCGAGGTCAATAATGGCCTTCCCAACCGAGGTATATTTAGAATTTTTTCTACTACTAACAGCCAAACTAACACCAAAAAACCTCATTTTTATTTTAATATTAGCCATCTTCCCTATTATTCAAGCATATCGAAATATCAAGTAGCCTGGGGCTCAGTTGTCAAGGCAACGCATAAAACAACTGAAACTGATCGGTTCCAATAAACGTCAGGTTTTAAGTAAAAGTTTTACAATAAGATATTTAAATATGGTTGAGAATCTTAGCGACCAAAGCGACAGTGATTTAGAAATGGAAAATTGTACCTCGCCTGAGCTCCGAGAGGCAGCGGCTAGTGCGAGCCATGATTTGTTGCCTGAAAAACCAAAGCGACTTGTGACTGTGAAGGCATACACTCAATTAAAGAAATGGTGTGAAGAAAAAAAGTCGTTAAAATTACTGAAAATGTCAAGCTGGCCTATTTTAAGGACAAATCGGAAAACAATAAGGTATCAACGTTGTGAGCAAGCTACTCAATGTTGAAATGAACTCTTTCACTGAAAGAAAATATCGATATTTCTAAGTATTTTAAAGTAGTAGTATTTGTGAAAAGGAAAACCACGTGTATTCTAGTAAGAAGAAATTGATACATTTTTAAATGATGAATTTTTATCAAAAAAAGGTATGGATTTCATTATACTCATTTTTTGTCCTGCTTTAATAAGCTCTAAATTCTAGGCTATTGTGATAATTGGCGTAGCCGGTGCTTGCAGAACAGACGAACTTTGCTGATGTGATTATTGTGATAAGTATTCCTTACTCAAAAAATAGATTATCCAGGAGATTTGTCATTGTCGAACCACAATGGATTAACGTCGTAAAAAAATACTTGGCTAACCGGCCGACTGACAATAGAAAACTATTTATTTTATACCGCAAAGGTAAACATCATAGACAAAATATTGGGCACAATACTATTAGTAAAGTACCATATGTTATGGCTCAATTTCTAAAATTACAACATCTTAAGTGTTACACTGGTCATTTTCTACGGCGCAGCAAGGCAACACTTTTAGCAGAAAATGGAGGAGACCTACTAAGCCTAAAAACGGTGGATGGAAGTAGGCGACAGTAGCTGAAGGATATATTGAGGAATGAGGAATCGATAGCGGACATGAAGAGAATAGCCAAACTAGTACAAAAACTCATCTTATCAAATGAAAATTTTAGTATACCCTACACTTGTTTCGCACGTCAAGATGGTCTAGCAGAAAACTTACAGACTGATGACTTAGTACCAATACTCTCGCTACGCTCGCGTTCGGAATCTTCCACTCGGATCGAATTTTCATTCCAACCTCGTTACAGAATCTACTATTCTTTACCTTATAAGTTATTATTGACCATGGTCAATAATAAGGCATTGAAATCCACTATTGACCGATCTTCAAGAATCTATTTAAACGCAGGTAACTTGATTTCTTGATTCTACAACATGAAGTCATAAACATGAATAACCTGAAAGATTATCTCTTGTGGTTAGGCAACCAGATAATTATCAATACATATTAGAGTATTAGAGATATTGTAAAATATCGATACAATCAACATTTTTTCTGCTTCCATCCTTAATTCTGGAGGTGTACACATAATAATATCACTAACATTTTCTTCGTTCATTTTTTAAAAAAACGGAAAACTCGTGAAATCTGATGACATAAATGAACAAAAGTTGACATTAACAAAGCCATCTGACAAAACAACAAAATATTTCGCCAATTCCAAAGCGCAGGTAACTTGATTAAAAAAAATACTTATACCTACCTATCATTTTTTATATTTATTAATACTCTAAATATAAATGTCTTATAAAAGTTTGTAGTAGTGGAAAAAATATTATATTAACCACGGTTTAGACAGCTTATAGCCCTCGCGTCTTAAATCCCTCGTCGCTCCGCTCCTCGTGATTTAAACTTGCCGCTCGGGCAATAATGATGGCTGTCTAAACCTTGGTTAATAATATACTATCAATGCCTTATTATTGACCATGGTCAATAATAACTTATAAGGTAGAGAAAAACGATTTCTATCGTTAATAATAGGTCAATAATGGCGATGTTATAGGTTAGTAGTGGAAAAAAGTTATTTTTTACTCGAAAACTCTAAGAGGTAGGAGAAAAATGCAAGACACTCAAGTTGCTTAAAATTAAATTCTTAATAAAATACAGCAAAAATCTCCAGTGTTTAACATGGTGGTATTATTTATTTATAGAAATTCTAGTAGTCTCTACCCGTATCACCGTCACTAAACTAACTGAGAAGTTCAACGTAAACACAAAATAAAGTGCTTAAACCTCTTATTATGTTTGACAAATATTATTCGAATTTTGTTTTTCATTAAACGTCAATAAAAAGAAAACATCAATAAAAAATGTTTTTAATACGTAGTATTTCGAAAACAAAGCGACATTCGAAAAAATGTATACCACATTTTCGTCTTACAATTACGTGAGGATTCACCAGTTTTATTCTTTGACCGAGGTTAGGAGACACCCTGTATAAATATGTTTAAAGCTATACTACATGTAACAATTTTTTTGCGACAAACCCCTGCCTAATAACTCATATCTTGAAAAGTAAAAAACCAGTTAAATTTATCTTTGATCATTAGTCCTATATCAAGGTTTTTTAATGTGAAATTTTACTTTTTAAACGGAAATTGCCTTGATCCATCAAGATTTCCTGAAATACCGTATTTCCTCTCTGGTTTTGTAAGTAATTTTTAAATAATTTTACCTGCAACTTATTAAAAATATAGGAGAATGTATGTGGCATTGTTTGTTAACCTTCCATGGTTAAACAGTGCAATTAGGGACTGGGTTTACAAAAGTGTTTTAATACATAATATCTTAATTAAGTTAATTGCTAAAGCATTTATCCTTCGAAAGATAAAAAGCACTTATCTTCAAAAAGTAGTTAACTCTGCGGTAGGATCAAGTCAGAGTTGTTAGTAACTTAATAAGAAAAATACTTTTAGTATCTAGTTACTTAAAAGTAAGTAGATACTTGGAACTAAGATATTTTTTAATTATGCCAAAAGTAGCTTTAAGTTTGTTACTAATAAAAAGTATCTTGCATCTAGTTACTTTTTAGGAGTAACTAGTTACTTTAAAAGTAACTAAAGTACTTTTGAAGCAAACAAAAAGAGGTTTGATGAACCAAAAATGCAGACGTGCCGTTTCTTTGGTTCCTTATAAAAGTTTCTTGTTTATTTAACTATCAACCAAGTAAAATAAGATTTTTTTAATGATTGGGATGGCATATATAAATAATTTTTCCACTACCTGGTAAATTTTTGGTATCTACAGGGTGTTTCAGAATAAGATGCTGATCCTTAACAGTGTGAATCCTTAGGTGATTTTAAGAAGAAAAGTTTAAATTACCCTATATCCTTAACCTATCAACTTTCGAACTACAGGGCGTTAAAGTTTTAAGAAAAATAGTTTTTCTATCATAACTTTAACAACTTTCTAGCTATTTTTATGAATTTTTCACACATGCCCTCTAAGCATCAATAGCCATTTTTTGATGTAGAAAAATTTTAAAATTTTTTAACCAGTGGCGTCCTGAAAGGGTTTGGACTAGACATTTTGGAAAAATATTATGTACGCCACTGCTTTTTCTCAAGATAAAAATTATTTTTAAAATACTCATTCATTTTAGGCCAAATTTAATATCTTGCCTTTTTATCGTCCGACAAACAGTTGCCGACAAAAAAAAATAAAAAGCATTAAATGCGCATTCGCTATGTGCCTATGGTTTCTGACAAGTAGGCTATGAACTTTGTTAAGGAAACAATGACAATAATGAAATATTTAATGTCAAATAGTTTTGACAGCTATTTATTTATGTACACGGCTTTCCACTTAACTTAAATTTTAAAAACGTAATACTTTTTAAACGTATAAGTATCATGGTAAATTTTTCAAATGTCGAGTTTGCGGATATGCATTACCTGTACGGGCTTGCTGACGGCAATGCATTCGAAGCCAGACGATTATACCAAGAGCGTTATCCAAACAGAATAGTTCCGGATGCACGAACGATTTCAGGAACTCACAGAAAGTTATGTGAAACGGGATCTTTTGAAACAAAAAACTGCTTAAAAGGAGCATACCAAACTACACGAACACCGGAAACCGAAGAAGCTGTTTTAAATTTAGTGGAACAAAACCCTAATATAAGTACCAGAAAAATTGGGAATATTTTAAATATTACTCATGTCCTAGTCTGGAGAATTCTTCAAAGTTATTTGTTATATCCGTACGTGTATTCAACGGGTCCAGGCCCTACTTCCTAGGGATTTTCCATTACGCATCAATTTCTGCCAATGGTTTATTCAAATGGTTACCGAAAATCCCCAATTTGATGACAGAATTTTGTTCACGGACGAAGCTAATTTTTCCAGGAACGCCATATAAAATTTTCATAACAATCACTTTTGGGCAGAAGAAAACCCACATGCCATTATGGAATCCCACCACCAAGAGCAATTTTCTGTAAATGTTTGGGCTGGAATTATTGGTGATTCTTTAATTGGGCCTTATTTTTTACCAGCCAGATTCAACGGAATCAATTATCGCCAATTTCTTGAACACACTTTACCAAATTTGCTAGACGACGTCCCTATTTTAACCCGACATCGTATGTGGTTTATGCACGATGGTGCACCTGCCCATTTTAGTCTCTTAGCACAAGAGTTTTTAAATCAACATTATAGTAATCGATGGATAGGGCGCAGAGGAACACAATCGTGGCCGCCTAGATCCCCTGATCTAAACAGTCTAGATTTTTTCCTGTGGGGACATCTGTAAACGTTGGTTTACAGCATCCCAATAAATACTGCAGAGGAGTTGAGAAACCGCATAATAGTTTGTTTCGACACTATCAGGAATACTCCAGGAATTTTTCAAAGGGTAAGTACGAGACTCAATGAGGAGAAGAGCTGAAGCATGCATTCTTGCAGGTGGTGGCCACTTTCAACAGCTAATCTAAATTATTTTCGTTTTTGTTAACACGTTATTTAATGTTAGTTGTTTTAATTTAATGTTAAAAAATAAACCATGGGCACATAGCGAATGCGCATTTAATGCTTTTTATTTTCTTTGTCGGAAACTGTTTGTCGGACGATAAAAAGGCAAGATATTAAATTTGGCCTAAAATGAATGAGTATTTTAAAAATAATTTTTATCTTGAGAAAAAGCAGTGGCGTACATAATATTTTTCCAAAATGTCTAGTCCAAACCCTTTCAGGACGCCACTGGTTAAAAAATTTTAAAATTTTTCTACACCAAAAAATGGCTATTGATGCTTAGAGGGCATGTGTGAAAAATTCATAAAAATAGCTAGAAAGTTGTTAAAGTTATGATAGAAAAACGATTTTTTTCTTAAAACTTTAACTGTAGTTCGAAAGTTGATAGGTTAAGGATATATGTTAATTTGAACTTTTCTTCTTAAAATCACCTAAGTATTCACACCGTTAAGGATCAGCATCTTATTCTGAAACACCCTGTATAGTTACTTCTAGAGTATTTTAGTTACTTCTGAAGCATCTTAGTTACAACTAAGTAACAAAGCACTAAGTTACTTAATCTCAATCTTAATCAAGTATCTAGATATATAATTGATTTGTGATGGGCTACATGCTTGGTGAAATGGGTATTCCATGGTAGAGGAAATTAAAGTCGTACTTGATATATTTCACAATTTAATTCAGTTTCCTGACACGTGTTTCAACCCTTGCGGATCATTATCAAAGGCATATAAGACAATACTAAATTCTACATGTCATTAAAATAAAAATTGACAGATGATGGGTTATTTTGGTCCTTAATTTACAGGTATTGGCCAAAGGTACAACTAAATTACAGGTGTGATAATAGAGGTATTTACATCTAAGTAATAAAATTAAGAAAGTGATATTGTGTATATAATTATGGATTTTTTCGTTCGTAATTATTGACATTGTTTATTGCATATTTATCTTAAGTTATTAGGCTATTAAGTATTAGATTGGCACCTGAAGGTATTTTAATTTGATGATTAACAACATTACATCGCTTTTTTAAGGCTTTTTTGATTGCTAATGATTCTAATAGGTTCAGTTTCTGCCCTTGTGTTGAGTATATGTCGGTTTCATTTTGTTGGATATTGAGTGGTTATTTATTATACAGTGGTCCGCTATTCCTGTTTTATTTTGTTTTTTTAAAATGGACGTTTTATGTTCTTTAAGCCTAGTTTTAAAGTTTCTACCTGTTTGACCTATATAGATTGCATCACATTCATCACATTGTATTTGGTAGACCCCGCTGTGTGTTAATTTGTCTTTATTTTCAATTTTTGGATTAGCTATGTATTTACCTAGGTTATTTTTATTGACTTGTATGGGTTTAAATTTATGGTTTTTGAGTTTTTTTGAGATTTTTTGACTTGTGTGACCTGTATATCTGATTGAACTGTATTTCGTGTTTGATGGAAGGGGACGTCCTCGGTAGAGTAGTTTTTGCGTTTTTTGTCTGAGTTTTTTCTTTAGTATTTTGTTTATGAATGTTGTTGAATAGCCGTTGTTTAAGGCTATATTTTGTATTATGTCTAATTCTTTATTATATAAAGTTTCTGAAAGTGGGATGTTGACTAATCTGTGGATCATGCTATTGAACGCAGCTAGTTTGGTTTATTGGGATGTTTTAAGAACAATTTCTAAACCTTCTAAATGGATTAAACAGTACAATTCAATTTACCATAGAAAGGGAACTGACCACTTAACCAATTACTTGGACCTTACGATAATAAATCAAAAAACCAATTAACCTACCAAATCTAAAGAACACCAACGACAACCGATATAGTTATACCAGCAGACTCAAAACATCCCCAACAAACGAAACTAGCTGCGTTCAATAGCATGATTCACAGATTAGTCAACATCCCACTTTCAGAAACTTCATATAATAAAGAATTAGACATAATACAAACTATAGCCTTAAACAACGGCTATCCAACAACACTCATAAACAAAATACTAAAGAAAAAACTTAGATAAAAAACACAAAAACTACTCTACCAAGGACGTCTCCTTCCATCAAACAGATATATAGGTCACACAAGTAAAAAAATCTCCAAAAAACTCAAAAACCATAAACTTATCCCCATACAAGTCAATAAAAATAACCTAGGTAAATACATAGCTAATTCAAAAATTGAAAATAAAGATAAATTAACACATAGCGGGGTCTACCAAATATGATATTTTTGTGAAACGTGGTACGAATCTTCTATGCATCAAAAGGCATTTTCTGCTGTATAACATGATTCTTTTATTCTTGCCAGTGGCGTTCGTGCGGCATTTGAACTGAGTCATTAAAAAAAAATGTGATACGCCACTGCTGTTTCTTAAAGTAAAGAATATTTTTGAAATCCTCATTCCCTTCTGAGCAAATCTGGTCTCTTCATTTATGTTTCGTTTGACGTATGGTTTTCGCATAAAAAAAACAAAATTAATATACAGGGTGTCCCAACTCTATTTATACACGAAATATCTTCTTCCCTGTTCATGATATAAAAAAAGTCTCAAGAGAAATAGTTCTTGGTTTAAAGAACTACTTTTACTGGGAGTACATTTAAGTATACAGGGTGCCTCAAAAGTACAATTTTTAATATCAATTTTTATTTTTTAAATAGGACACCCTATATTTTATGTCAAATATTGCTTTTTCAATGAATTCTCTATCAAAAATGTATAATATGTTCTATGCATAATGTTGTCTGTTTTCGAGATAATTACAAATACAATTTTCTGATGTGTTTATTAATTAAAATACATTTAAAATGAACGTAAAATAAAAAAAAAAAAAACAATGATATTATAAGAGATGCTCAAAGTGACGACCATGTTCGGTCTGACATATCTCGTATCTTTTGAGGAGTTCCATAGTGCAGGCAGACCTTATAACTTCTGCTGGAATTTCTCTACAGGCGCGTGAAATTTTATTTTTTAAATCCTCCAAATTGTTTGGTTTTTCAGTATGAACTACCTGGTTTAAATATCCCCACAAATAAAAATCTAAAGGTGTTAAATCCGGCGATCGTGCTGGCCACCTGACAGGTCCTCGATTCCCAATCCAGTTTCTCCCCAACCGGAACTTCTTCCAAAACCGTAGGTAAGACCTCGATTAAAAAATTTAAATACCTTTGACCGTTTAATGTACCTTCATAAAAGTGTAGCCCAGTTAATCGTCCATTAAAGAGACTACACTACACATTTACTCCCCAGATGTTTTGAAAATGAGTTTCCCGAACCCAATGTGGATTCTTAACCGACCAATAATGAATGTTATGACGATTCACGATTCCGTTATTGTGGAATCGCGATTCATCACTCCACATAATTTTTTCCAGAAACCGAGGATCCTCATTTAACTGTGTAGTCAAAAAAGCGATGAATTCCAATCGTCTTTCATAATCATTGGGCCGTAGAGCTTGTACCAGAACCAGATGAACTTAAAAGGGGTGGTATCCGTTGTTAATTAGAATTCGCTGCACTGAAGTCTTGCTAATACCCGTTTCTTCTGATATGCCTCTTACTGACACATGAGGGTTTAGTACTATGAGTGCAAGGACATTTATTATGTTAGTTTCGTTTCTTACTGGTCGAGCATGTTGTGAACCCCTCGAGATAGGAAAAGAACCCGTTCGCATTTTTCTTTCCACATTTGCAAAAGTGCAAAGCGATGGTGTTGGACGATCTGGAAACCGCTCCCTGTATAACCGTTGTGCATCCCGCGATTTTTTCTTATACTCGCCGTAGATTAACAGCATGTCAACATATTCGTTCGGAGTAAAAAGTGATGGCATAGTTATAAAAATTACTTACTACTTTGACCTCTTATCTTCTAGTTAAAAATTTATATCACTGTTAGAAATGTCAAAATTTATTTTAAAATGTCACTAGTTTGTTACTATAGTAATAGGTAATTATTGTTTACCTAATATTTAAAAGCATTTTCAAAGTTTTGATACTAATTTAATCTTACCCTTATCTAGGAAACGGACCACATTATGCATAGAACATATTATACATTTTTGATAGAGAATTCATTGAAGAAGCAATATTTGATATAAAATATAGGGTGTCCTATTTAAAAAAGTAAAGTTGATATTAAAACTTGTACTTTTGAGGCACCCTGTATACTTAAATGTACTCTCTGTAGAAGTAGTTCTTTAAACCAAGAACTATTTCTCTTGAAACTTTTTTTATATCATGAACAGGGAAGAAGATATTTCGTGTATAAATACAGTTGGGACACCCTGTATTTGCGTCTACTATAGCGAGATATAGAGACCACTTACGAGAAAAAACAATTTATGTAATTTTAAACAATAATTTATTTAAGAGAATCATTTTTAAACGGTAAAATTATGTAATTGTAGTAATCTAAATACATTTTGGAATGCTAACACAAAATTACCCTGAGCGCACAAAGAAATAAATTAAATCAGATGTTGAAAATGTCCACCTCCTGCAAATATGCACGCCTCTGCTCTTTTTCTCATTGACTCATGGACTCTTTGGAAAATGCCGGGACTGTTTCTAATAGTTTCGCAACAACCCATGATGCGATTTCTCAACTGCTGTTCAGTATGAATTGGTGTGCTGTAAACCAATGTTTTAAGATGACCCTACAGGAATTAATCTAAACTATTGAGGTCCAGGGACCTATCCAGCGAATATTGTAATTTTGGTTTAAATGTTCGCGCGCCACAGCACTGATGTGCGCTGGCGCCCCGTCGGCGTCGTGCATAAACCACAGTCGATTTCTTACTAAAATGGGAACATCTTCCATCAAAGCTGGCAATTCTTCTTCGAGAAACTGCCGATAATTATGCCCATTTAACCTCTCATAGAAAATAAGGTTCAATTAAATAATCACCGCACGCTCCAGCCCACACGTTAACGGAAACTGCTCCTGGTGACGGGATTTCAAGATTGCATGTGGGTTTTCTTCAGCCCAAAAATGATTATTGTGAAAGTTTTGGATGGTGTTTCTAGAAAAATTGGTTTCATCGGTGGATAAAATTTCAGTATGAAATAATGGATTTTTAATTACTTTTTGAAGAAACTATTAGCAAAAGCTCATCCGTAATGGAAAGTCACGTGGGAGGAGAGCCTGAACACGTAGGATATGGTAGGGATATAATAAAAAGTCATTGAGAATTTTCCAAACAAAGATATGTGAGATATTCAAATTGTTTCTAATTTTTCGCGGACTTAATTCGGGATCTTCCTCGACTGAATTCAAAACCGCTACCTCAATTTCTGGTGTTCTACAGTACGTTGTACTCCTTTTAGATGATTGTCTGGTTCAAAACGTCCCCTTTTGCACAACCTTCTGTGAATGTTCGAAAATTCATCCGGAATATTTCTATTGATTAAGCGGTTTTCGTTCAACCGCCTGGCTTCCAGTGCGTTACCATCAGCAAGCCCATACATGTAATGCATATTTAAGAAAAAGCAGTTGCGTATCACTTTTATCTTTAAAATGATTCGGTGCAAACCCCGCACGAACGCCACTGGCAAGAATAAGAAATCATGTTGTACAGCAGAAAATGTCTTTTGATGCATAGAAGATGCCTACCACGTTTCACAAAAATATATAGGGTCATACCAAAGTTATCATAGAAAAAAGGTTTTTTTCTTAAAACTTTAGCACCCTGTAGTTGAACAGTTAAGACTTTTGGGATATATGTTCATATAAAGTTTTTTTCTCAAAATGGACCCAAGAATAACTTCTTAAATATTAGCATATTATTAGGAAACATCCTGTATATTAAAGTAAAGCAGATGTAGATTTTTGGTTCACGATGCACTAAATAATAAAATTTGATGTAATATGACGATGTCAAATGGGATTTACGTTAATTTTTCCTGACCGCAAAAGTCAACTACTCGTATTTATTTTGATATAAGCAGCACGTTTAAATCACTTTGCTGTCGGTGTACGGGCCGGGCCGTTCTTTCGTTAAAGACCATATCAGTGTCATTGCATGCAGGTTTGTTTTTAGTAGTAAGTGGATTCATTGCATTCATTGTCACATTTATTCGCTTGCTTCAATTATAACAAATATTTAATAATAAATAATAACAAACGTTCGGATAATTTTGTTGTCCAGGGACTTGTAGTGATATGATTTTATTTCTTTTCCCAAGAACAAAGCGTGGTTCCTAAGGGTTACAAAATATTTGTGCTTTGTTTCAACGTATCAAGTAAGGTTGCCAAAAAGAAAGAAAATTGCGTGAAAATAATAGTATATATATATTAACCAAGGTTTAGACAGCCATCATTATTGCCCGAGCAGCAAGTTTCAGTCACGAGGAGCGGAGCGACGAGGGATTTAAGACGCGAGGGCTATAAGCTGTCTAAACCGTGGTTAATATAATATTTTTTCCACTACTACAAACTTTTAAAAGACATTTATCTATATATAGTATTAATAATTATTATAAAAAATTATAGGTAGGTATAAGTATATTTTTTAATCAAGTTACCTGCGCTTTGGAATTAGCAAAATATTTTGTTGTTTTGTCAGGTGGTTTTGCTAATGTCAATTTTTGTTTATTTATGTCATCAGATTTCACGAGTTTTCCGTTTTTTTAAAAAATGGGCGAAGAAAATGTTAGTGATATTATTATGTGTACACCTCCAGAATTAAGGATGGAACCAGAAAAAATGTTGATTGTATCGATATTTTACAATATCAAGCATCTCTAATAATCTAATATGTATTGATAATTATCTGGTTGTCTAACCACAAGAAATCACCTTTCAGGTTATTCATGTTTATAAATTCATGTTGTAGAATCAAAAAATCAAGTTACCTGCGATCAAATAGATTCTTGAAAATCGGTCAATAATGGATTTCAATGCCTTATTATTGACCATGGTCAATAATAACTTATAAGGTAGAGAAAAAACGATTTCTAACGTTAATAATCGGTCAATAATGGCGATGTTATAGGTTGATAGAGGGAAAAATAAGTTTAAAGCCTCACTTGCCAAAGTCTCTTATGAATAAAAAACTGTTCTAATTATTCTAATTTCAGTATCAAAAATTATAGTAGAATAAAACTACCTTATTGTACTGGTACAATAAAGTACCACTTTATGTCCGCTAAACTGAATAATAAACTGTCCGTTATCAGGGCCGTAACTAGGTGATATTCTACTACAGGCAAGGTTTTTTTTTGCGCCCCCTAGAGAAATGTGCTGCAGTAGGGGGGGGGGGGGGGGGGATACTTTTACATTTTTTTAAAGAACACAAAATTTATATATACAACTTTATTTACTTTTTATTAATATTAATATATTATAATAATATTATTTGGTTTAAACATTTTTTTTATCAGTTAATTATTAAGCTTACTTAATAACAAGAGAAGATTATATATGTGTTGTAAAACTAAAAAAAAAATAAAATAAAATAAAAAATGGAAATATTGGAAATGTGTAGATATAAATAAAATACTTACAAATAGACTCTACGCTCTACTTAAATATTTGATTAGAAAGATAATTTTACAAACAATATTTTCTGGCATTTTGTTTTGCGAAATCAAATATATATTTATCAAAAGAAATGGATTCTGCAATAAGCCTTTCTATGGAAAATATGGCAGTATTAGATAATCTTTTTTGTGACATTGTCAATCTTCAATAATTTTTTATAAATTTCAATTTTGAAAAATATCTTTCACAAGAAGCACTGGTGACTGAAATTGTAAGAAAAATTTATAATGCTGTAGCAAAATTGGGATACTCTGCCAGTAGCTCAAATTTATGTCGGTTTTGGTACATTTCCAATGCAGATTGACACTAGAAATCAAAAAGTTCTTGCCCTTGAAATTTAGAACTTTCTGCTATCTGAATAAATTCGTTACAATCGAAGTCATTTGGATATTTAGCGCACAAATCTTTAACGAATTTTTCAGTATCAGAAATACTGATTTTGGAAAGAATTGCTCCATTAAGAAAACTGAAATCACTGCAAATCTCATGTAAACCTTTATATCTGTTACTTAACTGCGTTATTATTGAATCGATGACTTGAAATGGTAGTTGTTTTTGTTTTGTTTTTAGGTCTAAATAAAAATCATTAGCAAGCTCACCGCTCTTTTTTTTTAATTTTTCTTTTTCGAACTTCCGTGTATTCAGTTGAAACATTGCAATTTTGACAAATCTGCAAAGCATTTTTTTCAGAGTTTTCAAAATAACCATCTCTATTTGCTTTGATTTCTTCCAATAACCCTTTAATGTGTTTGCATGCTATATTCAATGTTAACTCCTTTTTCTGACGGAGGAGATTTACTTTATTAATTTTATCTAATAAAGATGACCAAAAAACTAAAAGAATTACAAAGTCGAAATTTTTTCAAATTTTTTTGCCCCAATTACTTTTACACCAGAACATATTGAAACATCTCCTCTAAAAGATCCAATACCAATTTAAATTGAGTGATAAGTGCGTTCAACGCTAATGCTTTGGATGACCAAAAGCCTTTTAAAGTAATATTTATTTTATTTTTTAATTTACTCCAGCGTAGCGTGGAATGCGCAAAAAAATTAAATAAATTTTGAATAATTTCAAAAAGGTTACTATTTCGGGACTAACTGATAATGCCACTAAATTTAAACTGTGTGCAGAGCATGGGACAAATCTTGCAGTAGGACTTTCTTGCAATATCCTAGCTTGTACGCCTTGATATGCCATATAAGAGCCTGTCCCCTAATATTTTCAATATTAAGATCTAATTCCTTCAATACTATTTCAAGGATATTGGCTAATGCATAACCAGTTTTTTCTTTTACCTCAATAAACATCAGAAATCGTTCCTCAATTAAACATCTTATCGCATTTTTCTCTACATATCTTACTACTAATGACAATAATTGTGATCTTTGGCCAAAAGTATTTTTTTTGATTTTCGGAGTCTATGTGCTGCTTAAGTATGGAGTCGTAATGACTTATTAACTCTAATGTATGTAACATGTTTGCGCCTGGCGAAGTTCTTTAGGATTCTAGGAAGGGCGTTTATCCATATAGCATTGTTATGGTTACCATTGTTGCCAGATGGATTTATTCTAATAGAAGTTTTTATATTTTGGCCAAATGGATCTATTCTAATAAACATTTTTATATTTATCATTATTTAGAATAATTTATTTTATGATTTTTGCGCCCCTTGTGGCTTGCGCCCATAGGCATGGGTCTACTCTGCCTATACCTAGTTACGGCCCTGTCCGTTACTAAACGATAACAATCGTACATGAACATTTTTAAATCCCTATTTTGTGGAGAATGACCCACAAATGCCGATAAAATGTTTGGAAGTTATTGAGATATATTGCAATAGAAAGGTTACAGTGTGCAGTGGATGCATTATTACGTTTGTATACATAGGTCAGGGATATATATAGGGTGTCCGAAAAGTCGTAGTAATAGCAAATATTTCAGCAATAATAAATTAGTAAAATAAATTAAACATAATAAAAATAGAGTCACCAAATTTTAGGTGTATCTTATTGGTCTACTGTTTCATGTAATTTAGCTTATTCGGCCCCCTTGTGGGGTGACACAACGCATTAGGTTTTCAATGCTACCCTATTCCGAGTGATACCTCATTTCATAGGGCTTTAAAAAACATTTTTACTTTAAACCCGAAAACATTTTGAAAAGGCAAAATTACAAAGCCGTAAAAAAAATTAAATACTTTAATTTTTTGAAAATGTCCACCATCATCACTTCTTGGCAGCAATAAAGTCGATTTTATAACTCATTTCTCACTTGAAAGTTGTTGGCAGACATTGACGTTCTTCTGTGGCGTACCTCATGCAAATCCTGTGGTCATGTTTGGTATACTTGTTCTTTTAAGTAGATACCTCCAAGGGCGTCGCCAGGAAAGGGCTGCTGCCCCGCCCCCCCCCCCTTCTCTAGAGACTAAAAAAATATGAAAAGTATTTGAGATACCTTGTTATCTACTACCTATACTCGAAGTCCAAAATTTCTGTCAGTGACTCATCACTAGCATATAGAGAGATCCGGGTTGTGCGACATCAAGGGAATTAATAAAATTTCAGTGGCGCGTGCATTTCAAAATATAATAAATGATGAAATTTCGTCGGACGTTATATAATTTTTTATAAATTTAATTTATTTTATTAACCCTTAAAACCTGATCCTATATATAAGACGACGTCCTTTTCCACTAGGATTGTTTATTCCTTGCGAAAATTCATCTATAAATGCCTGCCTTGACCTTTTAATATTTAGATCTTGTCATGCCTCCTCAACTGTGTCCCCTTTATTGAGCCCTGTTTCGTCGGTATAATGCAATTTTTTCCGATTTTCCCGAAACTTCTGTGTTCTTCCCAAATACTTTCGCCACCATACAATAACTTATTTTTTTCAATTAGTAAACTTTTCGATTTCGTTTATTATTATACCTCAAATTCATAGATTTTAAAGTTCGTTTAAAAGCTCCTAATAATATTGTAGGTAAAGATATGGCCTTCTTAATTTCATATATGATTTTCTTTATTGTAAATATTTCATTGTATAGGTCCAAAATGAAAGAAGATACGGTCCTCGGATTTGTGGTAATATATTTTTAGAGTTCTTTAATATAAAGTACCATTCGACATAACCCCTCAAGGGTGACGAAAAAGTTAAGTTTTATGAAAAATTTGGTGCTTTTATCTCTAGTAATAGCTAAGCACATGCTAAGACTTTTCCCACACCCTGTTTACGTTAAGCACAACATACAACACGTATTTAAATTTTAAATTTGTGCAAATTTATGAATAAGATAATGACCGCTTGGTGTGTGTGTCTATCTGTATGTAAGGCCGTCTAAGGTATAACTTATTTATTATTACCCAATAATTAGTTAACTAGGCGCTTTACAAAGTTGGGAGTGGTGTTATTTACCAAATACTTTACCCTGTTGACGAATGGCATGACCATCGTTCTTTTTCAATTATGTATATTTGGTTCATCAATATCACACGATCATAATTCTTAAAGCGTTTAAAGATCTTTCTTAATTTTTGAAATATAAAAGTTTCATTTTTTGGTAGCTCGCAGTGCCCTTCAAATCCTCGGCGCCCCTAGTGGGTCAACCAGCACGGAAAACTTGTAACTTTATGTTAATATATAATAAATTGTTACGCCTTTATGGCTAATTATAAATATGCAAGCAGACGATACGCCTAAGAATTCTCAAGCACTACGCCTTTAAAAATTTCGGGTGAGACTTGTTTAAACATCTAAGTGATTGTATGTAGTTGGAAACATTTACTTATAAACAGAGCTCAACTACAATTCAGTTGTCAAGTACAACTTGTGAATAAAAAGAAATAATGACGACTAATTGATATTTGATTATTCTAACTAATTATATTACTTATTCTGGGTTGGCTTTAAAACGCAGAAGAATAAGTTTAATCAAAATTTGAAGTTTGGCAGTTATGTGTAACTTAATATGCTGTTTAAAAATAATAAATAAAAAACTAAGGTTGTCATTTAAAAAACCCTTGACGACGTCATATCTCTAATTTGGGACACACTGTGTCAGTATGTTTTAAATAAGAAAGACCACATCTTAAGATATTATTACCCGTGTCTGAGCATTTTTCCAAAAATAACACTTGCTGAGTTTATTTCAACTTACAAACTCTCACTGTACATTATAAGTACCTATACTTTAGAAGAAGGAATGTGATTGTCCATCGACGAAAATACAAAAAAAAAGATCATGAGTTATAAATC
Source organism: Polydrusus tereticollis (assembly GCA_963920685.1). NCBI lineage: Eukaryota > Metazoa > Arthropoda > Insecta > Coleoptera > Curculionidae > Polydrusus > Polydrusus tereticollis. The sequence goes on from OY987328.1 coordinate 146,129,226, forward strand.
GTATGATGAGATCGTTTTGTATTTAAAACCAAAACTTAAAAAGATCGCGTGTCGACATACGATCGCTCTGCGTTTTATTAGGATGAGAGTCTCTTTTCATTAGGGTTTAACTTATTATAGTTTTTGTAAATTAACTCATTAGTTTTTTAGGAACCCAGTGATGTAATAGCTATTTATGTAACAAATTGCAAAATGAGCGTGTTTTTACTGTTGTTTGCACTAGACGTGAAAAATGACACAATGTGTGCAAATAACAAGCTATTTTGCATCGTGTTTCGTACAAGATTTTTTGCAAAATTATTTTTCGTCAAGAAGTTCAATCTCTTGCCTTGTAGGTACGGCTCTGTAACAAATAGCCTAAGAGCCGACGGTATGTACAGAGTGATTCTTTATATTTACTCAATTGATATTTCGTTTAATATTGATCTTACCAAGAAGTTTAAATGGCAATTTTGAAGTATAGAACATTCAGAATTCGTTTGCAGAAAAAAACAAAAAGTTATCAAAAACTGAAGCATTTTTGTTCTTTCTTCGCCTAATCATTTTTTGGCCGCAATGTAACGACCAGTAGACGGTTAGCCTAATTACTAATTCTCACGGGCATATCTCAAAATTAAAATCACTTTGCCGCCTATTTGCCCGTCGATTAAAGCCGTCAAAAGTTAGGCAATTGTAATAAGTAAAGGGCGGAATAGATGCAAAGTGCATATATAATATGCATTTTTGCATATTTTGTCAATTTTATTAAAAAATGCATGTTTTTCTCAAATTATTATTTTATTATTATGTTTTCGGTGTTATCAAAAAATTAAAAACGCCCGGTCATTTAAACTCGTAGACTCATAGGTTCAATGTCCAGTCCGGCACTTGTTCAGGGATTTTCCAATCTGAAGATAATTATGCAATAATTAATATTTACATTTTGGTCATACACAAGATGTTTATTGGGGGTTTCCGGGGTTTGCAGGCATATTGTTAGGGGTTATTTATTGTTATTTAATAATGCCTTATTATAACCTGCTTAACAAACTGTATTTATATCAGGTTGTAATACGTACTTCTAATTTAGTTGGTCGAAAGATTTCAGTATTATTAGTGTAAAACTAGTGATTTGTGTTCAAAATGTCTAAAGTGGCGAAAACGTCTTCGTGGATTAAAAATTTCCCAGAATTAGAGTTTAGTGGAAAAGTCTTCTGTAAAGCTTGTGCAAAAATTATTGTTTGTGAAAAGAAGTTCCAAATCGATCAACATTTGAAAACACCGCTGCATAAATTAAAGTTACAAAAAATGAAATCTGAGCCAGTTTAGCTGAGTGTAAAAAACGCATTTCAAAATGTTAGAGAAAAATCGAAATCTGAGAAGGAAATTTTTCAAGAAGACTAATGCAATAAGGCTTTGGTCGCAGCAAACATACCCTAAAAAAAATTGCAAAATCCGCAATTTAGAGGATTTTTGCAAGAATATTGTCAACAATCCATTCCTGACGAATCCACACTAGAAATTAGAGCTTCACTGGGTATTTTTATTAAAGTAAATTTCAGGTTAATACCGGACATAATATCCTCGTTAGATAGTAGAAATTTAAGTTTAAGAGACTTAATTAGTATTTTTGAAACCTTTTCCGCTAAATGTAACAACATTCCCGCCCTTTAGTAATAAGAAATTCACGACCTTCAACTTGATACTTCACTCGACCAGATATATCACTGAGAGTTTTTTGTTAATTAAAAACCTCCCCATAGCGTATCCCGATCTCCTATTCTTACCAAAGCGAGATGACATCACTTCCATACACGGAAAAAAATCATGCTTTGAACAATTTGCATTCATCCAAGATATTTAGTGATTTGTATATAACGATGAAAATATGTTCTTTACTATAGCATATTACATTCTTGTTTATTTTGATTCACCGGAAGAAATTCACAGGTTTCATCCAAGACATTTTCGTATTCAAAAATTAAGAATTTCTCTTTTTACATTACATCACATTTACAAATTCTTCAATTGAGATAGTCGTGGTTGCTTCATTTAAGAAAATATTGTCTTGGAAGGAAACTTAAGAAAGTAAGAAAGTGTTTGAATTATACACTTTCCTCATTCAAGAAGTGGATTTTAGTTCATTTTAGAATTGGAAAAAGCGTTACCAAACTTGGATGAATGATTTCTACGTAGTAAAATAAAGGTAGAAAATCATACAACAACAGAAATCGAAATTTTAATATTTTCGTAGTTAACGGTTAGATAAAAATTTGAACTTTGACAGGCTTTAACTCGGAGAATATTAAAATCTCAATTTTTTTGTACATGACTTACTTTATTTTACTCCGTAGAATCATACCTCCAGGTTTCGTAACGCATTTTCCGAATAAACTGTATACAGTGTGTCCACAGAACGATGGTTTAGATTGAAACATTAATGAACATAATATTTAATGTGAATTACAAAACTCGGTAACAAGAACATAGATGTGCACTTTGTTAAATCGACGCGTCTTTAACCGTGCACTTAATCAGCAATACTAAACGCCCAAAATATATAACTTGCATTAAGGAATAGAAAAAAAAATCAACTTTGTTGGGTAAATAAACAAATTTATCAAATAAATATTTTAATAAACAAGTATTTTAAAGTTTATTAAATTCATATTAATGGTCAAGGCTTACAACAAAACATATCTGGCCGAAATAGCATCAAATAATTTTTAAAAAATTATGATACCTATAAACAAATTTTTTTTTTTGGAAAACTTTTTTTTATATCTGATCAACTGAAAGAAAATATATTTATTTAATATTTAATCGAAGTCAATAAAATATTACTTGACTTACCAATTTTTTTGTAACGAAAAAAATCCACAAATTGCACCAATATCAAAACAAAAACTATTACAACACAAGTCAAAGTCGGAGTGAACTCTTCGCTCGGAAGAATTACGGTCAAATAAACCAACAAAATGTCCCGCCAACTATTTCTTGGTCAGTTTAAGCATATTAAGCGATTTCTTTGTGTCCTTAAACAACTCACCTTCCCTCAGTCGACCGTGCAATCTATCGTGGACCAGAGAGAGAAGCGCATAACATATTTATTTAGTGTTCGCGTCAGGGGGGTTATTCTCTGATTATTAAAAAAAACCTAAGAGGGGGTACCCACAGTGACAAATTCATATCTCTGCGGAATACGTCGCAGATCAGTTCCGAGTTTTGTGGATTACGTCAGGAAATCCCCGGGTGACGAATTAAAAATGTTTGTAAATTCTTGCAATCATTTTTAATTGATACTGGATTTAAAAAGATTATAAATATGCAAATATTCGCAAGATGAATTTTGTGAATTTCCTAATATTTTGATACTACACGCTTACGCTTATACTTAACCAGTTACTAATTAAATTGAGATGAACCATAACGAATAGCGTCATGAATTTTATTCTTTAAAAGCCACGAATTAATTGATAATAACACGCGCGTATACAGAGATTGGGGGAGGGGGGGAGGAGGAAATTATTCCCATTGTATCCTTCGACTGAACACCATAAAGGATTTATCCTGCAGTGATGCGCCTGATCGTAAAAAAACGGTAGAGATAGTTTAGAAATATCAATGGTGCCCCTGATGAAAAAACAAGCTTTCGACCTTGGTGGGAACAGCCATTTTTAAGGAAGGTGAAAAAACACTTTTGCACAAAATACCTTGGTAGCGGTTTATTTCATGAGAAAAATGCTCAAAACAGCGTCATAGAGGTCGAAATTTGTTTCTATTTATACCTTCCTTGTAAGTCTAACAGGAGGGACTTCTAGATCACCCCGAAATCTTGTTAGTCATAAAAAAATCGTAATGTCAACTAACGCAATAAAGGACCACGCACGGAACATATGGGAATCGGCCCTCGGTTAAAAATCGATGCTGATCAAAAGTCTCCATGGTCGCGAGGTCCGAAAATACGACCCCGGGGGGTTACCTTCATCGCAATCAAAATAGTGAAAATGAGCAAATGCACCCCCTCCTTGTGATTTTCCATTGTACATACACATCTATATCACACAGATATATCATATACAATTCATATACAGGGTTGGGCAAATGTTCCGGAACGGCTTAATTACAAGCGAACGAAAAGTGATATCGAATCGGGGTTTTGGGCAATCTATAGGACAAAAATTTTACTATTTGACTGGTATACCATATGTCAGTAATGTCACCAACTGTCAAGTGTCGACGATATTTTTTTATTTTTTTAAATGGAACACCCTGTATATTATCAGATATTCTAGATCTTCAATAAATTACAAATATTTTTCATATAGCATACCATATGATTAAATTCAACTGTTTCGGAAATACGGGCAAATGAATGTAGTACATTTTATTTAAACAAAACCAAGGTAATAACTTTAAAACACAATAATATAAAATAATGGTTATTTAATTAAATGTTCAAAATGTCGTCCTTCAGCCACCTGACAGTGTCCAATCCTGTCGGAAAATTCAGAACGCACGTTTTGCAAATGTTCACGAGAAATAACATGCACAGCATCTAAAATTCTGTTTTGAAGATCCTCCAAAGTCTTAGGTTGTGTACGATATACGACAGTCTTTAAATGACCCCAGAGGTAGAAATCTAGAGGTGTTAAATCTGGAGATCTAGGAGGCCATTCAATGGACCCTCTCCTACCTATCCACCTTCCAGGAAAAGTTTGATCTAAATAATTTCTGACATGTATACCAAAATGAGCTGGCGCCCCATCTTGCTGAAACCAAATGTCATTCGCTAGTATTTGATCGTTAACCTGATCATGATATAAATTAATCAAATTTGGTATAATTCTATTTCGAAGCAGATCTAAGTAGTAAATAGATGTCAAGTTTATCAAGGAAGAAAGGCCCAATAATATGGTTTCCAATTATACCTGCCCACACATTTAATTTTTGGGGGTGTTGCGTACGGTGCTCAATCATCCAATGGGGATTACGGTCTGACCAGTATCGACAGTTGTGCCTATTGACGAAACCATTAAGACAGAATGTAGCCTCGTCAGAAAATAAAATACGACTTACAAAGTTAGGTTGTAGGTCTATGTAGTCCATTATTTCTTGACAAAATTGCATACGCCTATCAGGATCGTCCTCTGATAGTTCTTGAAGCAAGCTGACTTTATAAGGAAACATTTTATTTTTTTTGAGGATTCTTCTAATTGATTTTTCGCTGTTTTCATGTGCAAGAGCAAGCTTTGGAACTGACGTCTGTGGTTCTTCTTGCAGGGCAAGCAAAACATCCAGGGATTTCTCGTCATTTGTAGCAGTTTTCGGACGACCTGTTTTTGGCAAGTTTTTTACCGTACCCGTATGCTCAAAGTTATGGAATATTCTATTAGCAGTTGATTTAGAAATGGGATCTCGAACAGGAAAACTTTGATTGAAAAGGTCGGTTGCTTCTTGAAAAGATCTCCGTCTATCCCCATATCCTATCATCATAAGCAGAGTAATCCGTTCTTGTTCAGTTAGCTGAACCATAGTTTTATCAGTTATATCAGAGGTTTAGTCGATAAATAAAAAACTCGCACAACTCACTTAATACAAATAAATAAAAATTAAATAGGAAATGTGTCAGAGTGACACTTGGGAGTCATGGAAACTAAGACTTTTATTTGGAATGTCATAATAAAAGAAATATGTTGCTTGATTTTTAAACAAAATGTAATATGGGCTTTCTAGATTCATTTGCCCGTATTTCCGAAACAGTTGAATTTAATCATATGGTATGCTATATGAAAAATATTTGTAATTTATTGAAGATCTAGAATATCTGATAATATACAGGGTGTTCCATTTAAAAAAATAAAAAAATATCGTCGACACTTGACAGTTGGTGACATTACTGACATATGGTATACCAGTCAAATAGTAAAATTTTTGTCCTATAGATTGCCCAAAACCCCGATTCGATATCACTTTTCGTTCGCTTGTAATTAAGCCGTTCCGGAACATTTGCCCAACCCTGTATATACATATGACAGAATACCGCTTTTATCCGCATTTCGTCTCTTCTTGAACAGAAGAATCGTGAAGTTGAGATGTTGTCAAAAGAGAAGCGAGTGAAGGCCCGAAAGAAGACGAGAGGAGTGGGGAAGTCAAGATAAGAAGGGCATAGCAGGGAACTTAGAATGGGCTAGACGAAGAGGGAGGGAAAGGGGGGAGTTAAGTTGAGTTTGCTATTTATTTACCATACATATACATTTTGTTTTTCTTTGTTCTATCACTACAGTAGATTTTTTACATCGTCAAGGAAGTCAGAAACGAACTTACCACCACATTTATTGGGTCAAAATTGTGTGTCATCTTACAGAGCTGAAAACTGATTATTTAAATATTCCTCTTTAAAAAAGATACTTTACATCTGTTTCCATGAAATAAGCCATTTTCAAAGAAATAATTTTGTTTTATAACACGTTATTTTAAAGGGTTGATCGTAGCTTAAGAAAAACAGGTAGAAAGTTAATGGAAATAAAAAAAAATGCTAATCTTTTGCTAATCCATTTAGGAAGTTGTTTGCTGCGTCGTGGTGAAGAAAAAGTAGATGAAGAAATTTCGAATGAGATTGCTGAGAACCCCTCTAATGGTGTAAGAAAACTGTCGGTCCACGTTCATGCGACAAATTGGCTTGTTCATAAGACCCTTTGAGAACAACTGCTTATCCAAAAGGTACGTCTCCCACTGATTATCCTGCAAGAGTCAACTACGCAAATTGGTTTCTGCAACGATTTGAGCAGAATCATAATTTTAATAGTATTTTTTTGTTCACGAACGAAGCCAGTTTCACCCGAGACGGAGTAATAAGTTGTCATAATTTGCATATCTGGCATAAAGAAAATCCCCATGCAACAGTACAGACAAAGCACCAATAAAGGTTCATGGTTTATATGTGGGCGGGGAATATTGGGAATCATCTGGGCCATTCTTTATTGAAAGCAGATTAAATGGTCCCATGTATTTGCAATTCTTGCAACAAAATTTAACGGTTTATTAGAGAAGGCGACCTTAGAAACTAGACATCAGATTTGGTATATGCACGACGGTGCAACACCCCCCCCCCCCCCCCCCATTTTAGCAATTTAGCTCGTCAGCACTTCGATAATTAGGTGGCCACCGAGCTCGCCCAACATAGCTCCATTAGATTTCTTTTCATGGAGAAATTTAAAGAGGTGGAACCAGAGATTCATTCACATTGGCAATGGGCCCGAATTTCGTTGCACTTGTTTGTCGCGTACGGTGCGTATATCAGTACATCAGTACGTATTTTGAAATAAAAAATGCGCAATATATTCGACCCCAGTTCACACAGATATGAAATGATGGCGATACTTGTATACCAGACATACAGCCTCCAAGATAAAGAGACAGGGCAATGTCAAAATATAGTTTCTTATAAAAAGAGGCTTGCACGACTCTCTCTGGGCTGCGAAGCGCAGATATCTGAGTGCTCGCTTTTGCAGGAAAAACGACGTGTTGAGCAGGCCTAGGCTGGACATTCCCCAAAAAGCAATACCATATCTTAGCCGGGATTCAATGAGGGAATAATAAACTTTCCTACCCATAGAGGGTCCTAATCAGTGGCGGATCCACGGGGGGGGGGGGGGTTTCGGGTCCGGATACCCCCCCCTTAGGCGAAATCGAAGTTTTCAATTTTTATGGTATGCTGTCCAATACAATATTTCGTTCCGGACCGAAAATTCTATAGTTTTTTAAATTTCCATTCATCTTCTGTCTCTTTACTGTCACAATATTCTAATTCACAACAGTAACAACTCAAGTTTAATAAACAAACTAAAGCGAGAAAAATTATAAAATCAACCTAACCTAAAATTATTAATATACCTATTAATAAAACAGAGGCTTACCTAATTTTTGGTGTAATGGATCTGAAATATTTCAGAAATATTGGTATAAAAGGTTATTTTTTTGAGACATTCAAAATATATCCGAGATATTTCTGAAAGTAAGAATGCTGTGTGGGCTGTTTTACAATGACCTTGCGGCATTGAATATAGAAGGACAGTTTACAATCTTTGTTGACGACACTACAATCTTGTGGCACAGTAATAACACTGAAGCTGTGACAAAGGTAGTCAACTCTAATATAGTTAAGATGCAGGAATGGTGTGATTCCAACCTACTAGTATTAAATTTTCAGAAGACAAAAATTCTTAGTTTCAAGTATAATTTTCCTTGGACTGCTCATTTATCGAGACCTCAAGTTTCAATCTCATATTCTGGCTCTGAGTAAAAAAATAGGGTACAGAGTATTATGCGGTAAAGATAACGGTAAGGGAATTAGGACCAGTGGCGGATCCAGAATTTGCTCAAGAGGGGTTAACGATCTGTAAGATATATATTAAGAATATTTCAAAAAATCTCGAAAATTCACTGAGAATTGAAAATTTTTGTAACTTGCTTTTTAATTTTGAGTAAATCATGTCATTAATAAATGGAAGAAGTTTTGAGATTTTCTATTAAAAAGTTATACCCAATTGTGTTTCCTACGACAATCATGACTAGAATTTTTCGGTCCGGAACGAAATATTGTATTGGACAGCATGCCATAAAAATTGAAAACTTCGATTTCGCCTAGGAGGGGTCCGGACCCCGAACCCCCCCCCCCCCCCCCCGTGGATCCGCTACTGATTAGGACCCTCTATGGGTAGGACAGTTTATTATTCCCCATTAAATCCCTGCTAAGATATGGTATTGCTTTCTGGGGAATGTCCAGCCTCGGCCTGCTCAACACTTCGTTTGTCCTGCACAAGCGAGCACTCAGATATCTGCGCTTCGCAGGCCCAAGAGAGTCGTGCAAGCCTCTTTTTATAAGAAACAATATTTTGACATCGCCCTGTCTCTTTATCTTGGAGACTGTATGTGTGGTATACAAGTATCGCCATCATTTCATATCTGTGTGAACTGGGGTCGAATATATAAGCCTCTTTAAATTTCTCCATGAAAAGAAATCTAATGGAGCTATGTTGGGCGAGCTCGGTGGCCACCTAATTATCGAAGTGCTGACGAGCTAAATTGCTAAAATGCACCGTCGTGCATATACCAAATCTGATGTCTAATTTCCAAGGTCGCCTTCTCTAATAAACCATTAAAGTTTTGCTGCAAGAATTGCAAATACTTGGAACCATTTAATCTGCTTTCAATAAAGAATGGCCCAGATGATTCCCAATATTTCACGCCCACATATTAACCATGAACATTTATTGGTGCTTTGTCTGTACTGTTGCATGGGGATTTTCTTTATGCCAGATATGCAAATTATGGCAATTTATTACTCCGTCTTGGGTGAAACTGGCTTCGCTCGTGAACAAAAAAATACTATTAAAATTATGATTCTGCTCAAACCGTTGCAGAAACCAATTTGCGTAGTTGATCTAGCAGGATAATCAGTGGGAAAGGTACCTTTTGGATGAGCAGTTGTTCTCAAAGGGTCTTATGAACAAGCGAATTTGTCGCATGAACTTGAACCGACAGTTGTCTTACACCATTAGAGGGATTCTCAGCAATCTCATCCGAAATTTCTTCTTCTACTTCTTCTCCACCACGACGCAGCAAAAAACTTCCTAAAATGGATTAGCAAAAGATTAGCATTTTTTTTTATTTCCCTTGACTTTCTACCTGTTTTTCTTAAGCTACGATCAACCCTTTAAAAAGTTCTTCAGTGGAGTTTCGAAATGTATCAGAATAAACTCTTCTCACCTTCACACAATTGTCGAGTGCTTATATGCATGTCAATCAGATAATCAGACAATTTAGAAACATTTTGTAACACATTATTAACGAAATAAAAACGACTGATGTTTTAATTAGTATTCTGATTTATTATTTCAATAACGTGTTATAAAACAAAACTATTTTCTTTGAAAATGGCTCATTTCATCGAAACAAATGTAAGGTATCTTTTTTAAAGAGGAGTATTTAAATAATCAGTTTTCAGCTCTGTAAGATGACACTTGTCAAAATTTTGACCCAATGAATGTGGTGGCAAGTTCGTTTCTGACTTCCTTGTCGATGTAAAAAATCTACTGTAGTATGGTTTTATGAGTCAATATGGCACTAAATCTTTGATTTGACCATATTCAAAACTTACGAACAATAAAGCAGTTTGACGATTTTTGGAGTAAAAAGTTCGTTAAATTGCATCTTACATCGAGTGTATCTCAGTCCCTGTTAGACTTACAAGAACGGTATAAATACAAAAAAATTGCGGAATTTCGTCGTTTACAACTTTGTTTTGGACGTTTTTCTCATGGAATAAACCTTTACCGAGCTATTGTGTGGCGTGTTTTCTTCACCTTTTATTCAAGATGGAGAACCTACCCCTACCAAGGTCGAAAACTTGTATTTTTTATTAGGGAATTCAGGGTCCCTACCTAAAATAGTATATTATTAACCAAGGTTTAGACAGCCATCATTATTGCCCGAGCGGCGAGTTTAAATCACGAGGAGCGAAGCGACGAGGGATTTAAGACGCGAGGGCTATAATAAGCTGTCTAAACCGTGGTTAATATATTATTTTTTAGACTACTACAAACTTTTATATGACATTTATCTTTATAGTATTAATAATTATAAAAAATTATAGGTAGGTATAAGTATATTTTTTAATCAAGTTACCTGCGCTTTGGAATTGGCAAAATATTTTGTTGTTTTGTCAGGTGGCTTTGTCAATGTCAATTTGTGTCATCAGATTTCACGAGTTTTGCGTTTTTTTTTTTAAATGAGCAAAGAAAATGTTAGTGATAATATTATGTGTACACCTCCCGAATTAAGGATGGAAGCAGAAAAAATGTTGATTGTATCGATATTTTACAATATCAAGTAATCTAATATGTATTGATAATTATCTGGTTGCCTAACCACAATGAATTGATGTTGTAGAATTAAAAAATCAAGTTACCTGCTTTCAAACAAAATTCGGTTAAGGTCAAAGATCGGTCAATAATGGATTTCAATGGCTTATTATTGACCATGGTCAATAATGACTTATAAGGTAGAGAAAAACGATTTCTAGCGTTAATAATCGGTCAATAATGGCGATGTTATAGGTTAGTAGTGGAAAAAATATATTTCACAACCTTCTCTACCACATCTTTTGTAAAGCAAAACCTCCATACTGACTGGACAATATTGCGCTTCTTTTTCACTGATTTGAACTAAAGCGTATTTTAAAATTTATTTTATTGAGTATTAAGTGTATAATTTAGCCTGGGTACATACAATATAATTGCCTTGTGTATGGGTTAATTCCTGACGAAATTTGAAAATTTCTCCTGGGGTGCTATTATTTTCTTAAATCACGGAAGCCCCTCTCTCTTTCGGGCAAAAGCCATTCCGCCTCCTCCTTCGATAAACCTGACATACTGAAAGACTCGATAAAACAAAACTGTAGCTAAAACATTTGACTCGAGTCTTTGGTATTATTTCCGACACAAATTTTTGTTGAGTAACTACCTAATTTGTGTACGCGTGGCGCCATAAACGACATAAAAAGTGCTAACGTACGTTACCTTTAAAAACAAACTCAAAAGCTGTTTTTTGCGTTTTAAACAATCCCACTTGCTGACAATAAAAATTTCTTTATAAACAATAGCAATAAAATATGTAATTGACGATACAAAATTGTAATTAAATTCTATTTTTCTTGGCCATCACCTATTTTACATTCCATATATTAATTTTAAAATATCTTTATTATTGAATTGTTCATCTACAAAGACATACGTAACTATTTACTCTACAGTGGGTCCTTAGGTCTAACTATTATTAAACTATCCTTAGCCTAAGTTTTATGGAATATCCAGAACAGTTGGCTCCGGAGGCTATGCCCCGGAGCAGATGTTTGTGCCCTAAGGTTAGCATAACCATTTTTGAAACACTAATTTAAACGCCATTTTTCCGGCAATAAACCTCGTCAATGAATTACACGACTTTGTTGCTTCTTAAAGCTGGAAAAATTTAATTATTTATATTTGTTAGATACCTATAAGAATATTTACAGTCTAAGTCTTGAAGATGATAATATTATGTAAACAATCAGGTTTAAGCCAAATAATTCCATTTATTTCATAACAATATAGTACGACAAAATCTATAAGAATTAATCAGATACATAATATAGTTAAATATGGGTTAATTAAAATTCTCCTACATATTTATTTTTTCGAGAAAGCAAATCATTTAGTATGGGTATTTACAATCTTTATTGTTTATCCTCACGTCGAACAGTAGCATCATTTTTTTCTCGGTACCTAGTTAATTAAATGAACTAACGTAGGTACAGTGGCGGCTCGTGAGTTTTGCTTCCGGGGGAGGGAGGGCGGAGGTGGAAATAAAAATCCGTGAGTTATAATTCCCTAAAAACGTCCTGGAACACTGTTCGACAAAAAATCAGTAATCAGGACAGAGGCACGGTACATAAAAAACACTTATGTACGGTGGTACAGGTCAGTGGCTGCCCATCGGTAGCCAGGTAGGCGACGCCTACCATTAGTTTATCCTTAGGCATTGTAGTATTTCTTAGAAACAGTATATTAAGTAATACTATTAGTGTTATACCGGGTGTTGCATCGTCGAGCGGGACATAGGAAATCCCATGTAATTTTAAATGGGGTCAATTATTGGCTTCCCTAATTATTTTAGAGAAAAATTCTATTTAGGTTTATTAAACAGCACTAAAACCCACATTCAAAAGAATAACTTTAGATATTTTTGATGAGCCCGTTTACGGGTTATCGCCGATTTCTTTTTAACTATTTCTCCTTTTTATGGCCCCGTATTTGCGGGCACCAGTCAAGGTAAAAGATGACTGTCAAATAAAGTTGTCATTTTGAGGAATTTTTGAACATCTTCTTAAATCCTAAAGTTCTAACAATTTAATAGTACCTACCCATTAATTAGTAAAATATTGAAACATGTAAAATGTCATAATTAACCTTGTAATTGGATACTTTATTTTAGTTTTATTCAGATTAATTTGTACTCCTAAATACACCTTTAATATTTTCGATGTACGAGTTTTTATAACAATAAAGCACACATTTCAAAATGACAACTTTATTTGACAGTCATCTTTTACCTTGACTGGTGCCCGCAAATACGGGGCCATAAAAAGGAGAAATAGTTAAAAAGAAATCGGCGATAACCCGTAAACGGGCTCATCTGGAGAACGTCATCACTCTGGAACGACCTCCCTGAGATCGTCTTCCCCAACGAGTATAGTCTCCAAAGATTCAAGACCAACGTGAATCGTTTCCTGCGCACACGCACCGCTCCTAGAGCGCCATAAAGGATTTATCCTGTAGTGCTGTGCCTTATCATAAAAAAAAAAAAAAAAAAAAAACATGGGATTTCCTATGTCCCGCTCGACGATGCATTAATATTAATATTCAATCCTGCATCGCCTTGCACCAATAAAACTCGCTTAAAATGGGAAATGCGCAAAGGCAGGCGATCAATTTACCGCCTTATGTTGCAAGCAGGTTAGAATGCTTCCACTATTAAATAGTATAAATAGTTAAATAGAACTAGAGCAACGTGATGGTTGCGAATACAGTATTCATTTATTTGAAAAGTTCAGGATTTTTTCGATTATAAATAAAGGGCATTTTCTATTATTTTGCTATACCACTTCTATTTTATAAGATTGATAATCCTATTCATGGTATAACTTGTTCTATTTAAATACATATGCGAGATGTTACACGTGGCGACATCTCGTAGCAATCGAGCTATCCACCCTACCCAACTCGATTGCTACGAGATGTCGCCACGTGTAACATCTCGCATATGTATTTATACATTATGTGTTGAAAACACTGTAAGGTCCCTTTCCTTTTCGTCAGACTCTATAGCCGTGCCGATGAGCCGTAATACGGCGAAACGCGTCCAAGGATTGGGTCTGACGGAAAGAAAAGGGAAAAACATCTTTCTTTGTTCTATTTAAGTTTAAAACACATTAAAACATGCAAATGGTGCAAATTATTATTAACAAATTTTCATTATTAAAGAATAGGCGCATAAACGTAATTTACAGGAAATTAAATTTTTATTGCGTTTGCATTCATTTAAATACATGCATTGTTAATATTTTTGTTGCTGTCTTGTACAATGTGTTAATCCCTATAAATCAAAAAATCAAGAGGTGAAAGGAGCCCTTTTTTGCGATACGTAAATTTCTCTGTTATTTATCAATATCAAATTTGAAAAGAAAAATCCCCAATTATTACCAAATTTGTCAAAGTTTGAGCGTGGTCCTAAAAAGAAATTCCTGCGGCGCATATTTACTTGTTATGATTTGCTTTCTGTAAAGGCAATTACGAAAATTGCTTCCAAGGACATACCTGACCTTTATCAAGGAAATATTCATTTGGACATATCGAAAGACATGGTGGTCTTGTTTTAAATTCGTTTTGCTTCACATTAAGATATCCTTTTTTATCAGTTTGTGCTTCAACCTAATTAATTGGTTGAAGCGCGATTATTGTTTCACATATTTTTTCAACCAGAGAAATATTTAATGAATATATTTATATTTATATTTTATATTTAACGATATAAAGCTCAGGACCAACAAATTAATTTAGGTTTATAGTTTGAAGTTTAGGCGGCGAAGTACAGAGTCCCCCCCTTACGGGCCGCCACTGTGTAAGTACGTAGTATATTTATTCAAGTCATAATTCCCAGTGCTTGTGGTTTTCCTATGTCAATGAAATATTAATAAAATCAATTGAGAGATATTAATTTATGGTTTTGTTGACTATTTTTATTCAACTTCAAATTAGGAGGTTTTCTCCTATACTATTTTATTTTATAGGCGGTTATGTGTTGCGTGTAAATCGTGTAAAAGTAAGAATAATTAAATTAATTTAGAAGAAGAAATGAGGACTAAGAAAGCGAATTCAAAAAATTTTATTTTTGGGATGAAGTTTGAAAATAACCAATACTTACATACCATTCTGCAATCATTATGCCTGCTTCATCAGTGTAAATAAATTAAATAATATACACTAAGAGAATTGCATCGTTTATATTATACAGGGTGTTTCCCAACCTCTCTGAAAAAATGAAGGAGGTGAATCCTCACCTTATTTTAAGACGAAAATGTGGTATAAAAGTTTTTCGCATGTCGTTTCGTTTTCGAAATACAGGGTGTTAAAAAAAATTTATAAATTTTTTTTTTCATTTTATTAATTAATGCCAAACGATATTCTAATTTGTTAAACATAAGGGATTAGAGCACTTTACTTTGGGTCAATTTTAAATTTTACAGTTAGTTCATTGGCGGGGATCTGGGTAAAAGAGTACCTTAATTTTTTAGTTATTTTTCATATTTTTGTCATACGAGTTGGCTTTGCTTCGTTCCATGGCAACCACATTTGTTTTCTCCGTATTATTTGTCTTCTGTTTAACATCTTTTAAATAATATCCTTTTGAATTGTTTTAGAATTTATTTGTACTACATTACGTACTTTTCATAATGGCTGAATTTACCAATCAAAAAATGGCTCAAATTCATTTTATGTACGGTTTGGCAAATGCAAATGCGCTAGAGACGAGACGTTTATATGCAGAACGTTTTCCTAATAGACGAGTACCGTGTTCGGAAACATTTACAAGATTGCACATTAGGTTAGAGGAAACAGGTAGCTTTGTAAAAAGCAAAATAGGCGGTCGACCACTTACAGTTAGAACCGTACAACTTGAGGAAGCAGTCTTAAACATGGTGGAAGAATCTCCAGGCACAAGTACGAGGAAAATCGAGAACGAGTTGAATGTCAGTTACAGAACAGTATGGAGTATCTTAAAGGACTATTTACTTTATCCTTATCACGTACAAAGAGTGCAAGCTTTGTTGCCTAGAGACTTTTCAGCTCGAGTTAATTTTTGTAACTGGTTTCAAGAAAATTCTTTAAGGGTCCCACATTTTTCGGCAAAAGTACTATTTACAGATGAAGCAAATTTTTCCAGACAAGACATCATAAACTTTCACAACAACCATATTTGGGCGGAAGATAATCCTCATGCTATTATCGAAGGACATCACCAGTATACATTTTATTTTAATATTTGGGCAGGGATTGTTGGAGATAGCTTAGTTGGACCGTATATTTTCCAAATCGACTTACTGGTGATGTCTATTACAACTTCCTTGGAGATGAATTGCCAGAATTGATGGAAGCAGTGCCATTAAGAACGAGAACTTTAATGTGGTTCATGCATGACGGCGCTCTCCCTCACTTTGCAGTACGTATTAGAAACTATTTAGATCAACAATATCCTGCTTGTTGGATAGGTAGAGGAGGACCTCACTCATGGCCACCCCGTTCGCCGGATCTGAATCCATTGGATTTTTATTTCTGGGGTCACCTTAAACAACTCGTGTATACTTTTCCTATTGAAACTGAAGAAGACCTTCGACTGCGTATTATTGATGGTTTTAATACGATTCGCGCCAGTCCCGAAATTTTCCAACACGTAAGGGACAATTTAGCACGTCGTGTACATGGGTGTTTAATGGCTCATAGAGAACATTTTCAGCAATTTATTTGACTTTTGTTCATGTGAGTTCATTATTAAAAGTTTTTAAATGAATTATTAAAATGATTATTATTGCTTTACTAATTGTTTTTAACACCCTGTATTTCGAAAAAGAAGCGACATGCGAAAAACTTTTATACCACATTTTCGTCTTAGAATAAGGTGAGGATTCACCTCCTTCATTTTTTCAAAGAGGTTAGGAAACACTCTGTATAATATGTAGTTGTTCATTCTCGGAATAAGAAGAATTTTAACATTTTAATATACAATATCTTAAATTTGGGAATCTAAATTATTTGTATTGTTATTTTAAATATATTCTATAGCTGTCCCAGATGGACACATAAAATATATCTAAAATAAATATATTTATTTTTAAATTTACGATATATTTTTATCTGTGAATGAATAATAATAATTATTGTATATTACAAAACCGTAGTAATAAAAAAGGAGAACGGGTTTTAAGACCGACTGAAGGTGAAGTTGCAACGTTTACCATGGTTCTCCTAAACTTGACCATGAGTAAACACCTTATTAACCAAAATAGCCATCCTTTTACTCTGTTAACACCAATTATTATGACATTATTTATGAATGATGTGTATTTTTTTAATGTGATATTTTTTTTTCAATACCTATTCTGCAAAATATAGAGAATTATAACCAAAAATCGACTTTTTGAAAATTCTACAGTTAATTAATAAACCCTTTAAGCTAAGACATAAAACTTTTGCTTCTAATATTACTTTTTTTTTGTTTGATTTAATGAAAATAGAAAATGACGTTATGTAACTAATTCAGATAATTTTAATAGTAGGTACTGTTAATTTCTCAAGGTGTTAAAAAACGTTTAGTTTCTAGTAAAGTGTTTTTTGTAATATAGGTCATTTTCTCTTGCAATTAGCTTATCTAGTGATATGATGAATGTAAATATAAATCTGTAATATTACACTACTCACAATGAATAAGTAAGCATTCAAACCTACTTATATAATCCAAGAACATATGACTAAAAAGTTTCCAAGCTCTAAACCTGGATTTATTCCCTTTTAGTTCACGAACTCTACGATAGACATATTTATTTTAACTAGAGCTTACTACAAATTTACTGAGGAAGACATTTCATTTACTTAAAGTAATTGAAAATTAGTGCTTAGAGTGTAAAGCACTTTCAAGTTATTTATCTCACCGAAAAGAATTGCGTTAGTGGAATAGTTAAAAAGCCCATTTATCTTCGATTTAACCTAAAAAGAAAGAATTTTAAGCGAAGTTGAAGTATAACGGCCCTACAGCATAGATATTTGTGTGATATTCTACTTTAGATACGCCTAAAAAATAACGCCCCACTGCGAAATTATTGTCAATCCAAATAATATATTTTCGATTGAATAAAAATGATCTTTAACAATGGTTTTAATAAACCCTATAAATAGTTTTTTCTAAATTGATTTCATAAAATAGCTATTTATACAACAAGTTAGGAAATAAGAGTCTTTTAGGCAGGCGTAGTGAAAATTGGCCTACGAGGCGAAGCCGAGTTGGACAACACATCAGAGTGAGTAAAAGACATTGTTTCGTAACGAATGGTACGTATACAATAATTTTTCTACTGACGTTTTATAATAACCCCTTTTTGATTGTCGTTTTGATTTTTAAATAACCTCCTTTCCGTGCTTAAAGAATTTTTTCTAATTTTGTTTCATAAGAAATCTGTTTCGACATCGTTTTCATTATCGAAACAGATCTGTTTCGGCACCGTTTTTTTATTTTTTAAAGGTTGGCATTGGTAATATTTAAATGTTTTATTCTGTTGCCGTCTGACGTTTCCTGTTATTGTGATCCATGAGAAAAGAAAGTTTTCGGGATTTCTCTGGTAAAAGTTGATTTATCGTTTTATTAGCAATATCCCTTAACTCAGGGGGAGTTAAACTTAGATTATCATGCTCCATATTTTTTTAATTATAATTATGAACAACTCTATGAAATATTAAAACACAAATTTCGTGACAATGACACAAAGAAAATATTATTTATTGTCAAGGCTAGTATGATAAAAGTAAATTTATAGTATTACCAACATAGAATTTAGACATACAAATTTACAAAATTTGAAGGGTTGATCTTCTTTTTAAATATGTACTTATTTTCTTATTGAAAAAAATACAAAATAGAAAAAATAGTATAAAGTACGTGTTTTATAAAGCAGTTAGAGCACTTGTCCCGTTAAAAAACTCGACGCGTGCTATAAGATGATGCTTTATAAAACATGTACTTTAATATACTATTTTATGAAAATGATGTTCACAAATGTTTTATTTTGCTGTCGTGTATGTTTGGTTGCATTAATTCTACGAAATGGAAATGAGTTAAGAAAATACCAAATAATCTTACAAATTTACTATATTATAAAACATAGAACTATAAAATTTACTGCAATTTCCCTTAACTTTGGGAGAGTTAAACTAAACTTACCTTGCTCCATATTTTAAAATTATGTAGGTTGTTAGAAAAATTAAGACAACTTCGTGACAAAATGACTGACACGGAAATAATAGTATATTATTAACCAAGGTTTAGAGAGCCATCATTATTGCCCGAGCGGCAAGTTTAAATCACTAGGAGCGGAGCGACGAGGGATTTAAGACACGAGGGCTATAAGCTGTCTAAACCGTGGTTAATATAATATTTTTTCCACTACTAACCTATAACATCGCCATTATTGACCGATTATTAACGCTAGAAATCGTTTTCCTCTACCTTATAAGTCATTATTGACCATGGTACCTGCGCTTTGGAATTGGCAAAATATTTTGTTGTTTTGTCAATTGTAGAATTAAAAAATCAAGTTACCTGCCTTCAAATAAATTCTTGAAGATCGGTCAATAATGGATTTCAATGCCTTTTATAACATGGACGCGTGCGCTAAAATGAGCTTTATAAAACTTGTACTTTAATATACTATTTCCTACGCTCGTTATAAAGACTCGACTTTTTTTTGCCATTGTAAATGCATAAAGCACATACTTTGTTAAAACGTAAAAAAAAAGTAGATTAGATTGAAAAAAAGTTCCATAACGGTTCACATCGCGTTAGGTGAGAGTAAAAAAATGAACCGTTATGGAACTTTTTTTCACTCTGATCTACTTTTCTTAACAAGGCCGGGTTTCTATGACAAATCTGTCATTATTACAAATTTACAGTATACGTATTTTTCGGCTCATGCGCGCAAACTTCCCAATCATGAAAGAAAGTACTACTTGATGCTCTTGTTGCATAAAATACTATTACAGCATTGCTTTTGACCTATAAAGCAGAGTTTCCTTTCATTTTACAATAAGCATTGATAAGCAGTACTATTAAATCATTAAAAATCGGCAATTGATTTTGTCAAATTGTTCATCATTTATCAGTTCTTATTTACTTTTTAATTTTAGACAATTATTATGAACCCTGTATGTTTATTTAATAATAATTCCGGAGACTAATAAGGATGTTAAATTATTTCATTAGAAATCTACTGGTCTATTTTATTAATGAAGCCACTTGATTTAATTTGCTTAATTGGTAATTTTGTGATTAAACAAATGTAAAACATTTTTTTATTCATTTTAATTTTTACTTAATTCAACTTGTAATCACTAAAGGGCGGAAACAATGCACAAAAAATGGTTAAAAAAATGCGCATTTTAATGAACCATAATTAAAACAAAAGTGCAAGGATATGCTTCAAATATGCAAATTATTTAAGTTCGGCATACCGGGTGATGCATGGCTTAGTTAAATATAGGAAATCCCATGTAAATTTTGTGGTGGCTAAATATTGGCTCCCCTGTACATTTTAGAGAAAAATTGTGTTATAATTTTTTGAAGAGGCCGATATAATAAACCCATGTGCCAAGTTTGAATACATTTTAATAAGCCAATCCTAACTTATTCAATTTAATGTGATGGAAAAATTACCACCCAAACATATTAAGTAATGAAGACCAGAACGGAAGGAAAATAGTCCTAAATTGGTAAATATTTGCTTATTGTTGCCTTAAATGTTTTCTTTAAAGTCACAAAAGATTCAAACTCTAAAATCTAAGTGAAAATTTGGATATCTACAACTTAAATAATTTGTTATAGGGAAATCTACTATTAGTTTAATTTACCTAGTTAAAAATTACAAATAAATTTTTTTTTTTTTGTTTTTTTTTTATGATAAGGCACAGCACTACAGGATAAATCCTTTATGGTGCTCTAGGAGCGGTGCAAATTGCGTCTTTGAGACATTAAAAATATTTAATCATAATAAGGAGTATGATTAAGTCATAATTTACTTAATTGTTACTTAATATATGTATTCATAATTAAGGAATTTTTTGGCTATTATGTTAGATAAAATTACCTAATTGTTGCCTAAAAAAAGTCCAAATTATTTACTGACCATGTAGTTTTAGAAACAAGTAATATTTTGGATAATTTTGCCATATAAATTGTTCCCAAAGTTATAGACCTTTTGTGGTTAAAAATTGAGCTACTTCATAACTTTCTGATTAACCTCAAAGGCTAACATTGCTTGTACAGTTAATAAGAAAGGGAAAAATAACTGTAAGGTTACAAACATAAAAACGGTCATATTTAATAATTATTAGTTGTCCTGTTTATCGACAACTATAAAAAAACGATAATTAAAATTTTAAGAATTGCATAAGGTGAGTGGAAAATCCATTAGACTACGAGATCTTTCGTAAACGAAAGTTTTTTTTTAAACTTTAGGTACATATAATGTTTATAATAAAGTTACTCTGTTATTAGGTTAATGGAAAATATTTAAAATTATCGTAATATTACATAGAAAACGCATATTTTAAGGGCGCGTTTTGTTTTTCGATGTATCATCACCATAATAAAATTCACAAACACATTTCTTTCGCATCCAAATTTCGGTCCAGAAAAATGATAAAACTTAATTATATCACTTTATTGTTGAAGTTATAATACGCGGCCATTCCAAATATCTACTTTAAGTCGAACTCCATTTTATAATTTATTTTGTCCTGTTGGAAGTGTTGGCATAAGTTGTCTTTTCTTTCTAACGCCAGATATAATATGTTTTCTCTGTATTTTTATCTAGTGTCTTATTGCTCCTATTTAATAAATAAAATAGGTCTATATTATTTCACTTCGTTTTAACTTATTGGACAGAAAACCCCTATCAACCTATTTTCGACCTTCAAATTACTTTAGTTTCTTTCCCCACATTGGGCAATAGTAAAACAAATGTAGGTAAATTATCCCTATTTTTTATTGGTCATGCAAAATATTTGACCCGTTTAGAGGTCGAATAAAGGTAAATTTAACTTAAAATGTTTGTTGCGAAAGTTTTCATAGTTTAAGTAATACAGCAGACACCAGCAAATAATTTCTTTGACGCTATTGTCAGCTGGACATAACGAATAAATATTATTTCTCATTAAAAATATATTTTTGTTTCACCAATCCATCACACATCCAAAATAAAAGACACCATTATGTTTTTTTTACTAAGGCTTTAAATTAACATAACATACCTAAGACTACAGATTTTCACAAAAACATTAATTCGATGTTCAAACAACCCTTCATTAACAGCTGAACAATATCCTAACCGATCATAAAATTCATTTCAAACATTACTGAGTTGATATTGAGAGATTCTGTCACATTCTAACGAAATACGGTTTTTTAGCTGGTTCACATTTTTAAATGTTACATCTTTAATTATAATAAACAAAATTTTTGAAGTGACTCCACAGAAGGAAGTCGTTTGGCGAAAGGTCAGAAGACCTGGCTGGCCAAAGGATTAAATGCCGTGGGCCAATAATATTTTCGTTAAAAACATTTTGCAAGGATTCCCTAACCATGAGAGAATTATGGGCAGGACAACCATCCGTTTGATACCAGATCTCCTGATTTTCGCGTACAACTTCTTTTAGTGCGGTTTCAATTCGTTTTTGTAAAGTCCAAATAGGTTACTGCTGTAAGGTTGCCTTTCATAAAAAATGGTCCAATAATGTGATGTACTACAATTGCCGCCCAAACATTTATTTTTTGTGGATATTGCGTCAGAGTATGAACAAGACGAAGTTCATTTTCTTGGCTTCAATACCGGCAATTTTGAACATTTGGTTCGTTCTTGAGGGTAAATGTATATTCATCGGCAAAACAAATATTTCTTTAAAAATCCCTATTAGTATCAGCTCTTTCCATTACCTCAAAACAGAATACCATTCTCCGTTCTTCATCACCTTGCCGTATAGGTATAGCTCTTGATGTTTTTCATGCTTGTAAGGAAAATATATATGTTTTTTTAAAGTGTGAAACACTGTGGCTTAACATTTTTCTACGGCTTGCCAAAGAATCCTCGTGCTAATCATTTTATTTTCCTCTACCTGCAGTAAAATATCAATTTTTATTATCCCTTTCTTCCGCTCTGTGCGACTCACGCTTGTAACAATGAGGTACACAAAACTTTAACCTGTATCTCCACTAGTCGACTGGTTCAAACTTGTTAAAAAATTGGAAAATAAAATCCTTTCTGAATTTTACTGCATTATTTCTTTATTAAAAGACTAATAATATTCCTCCTCTCTTCACCCTAGCATGGGCTACAATATTAAGACATGTTAGTTAAAACACTTTTGAAAACAATTAACAAATTTTTAACGTGATGGCTTTTTTCCCTCACAGAGCGACAACTTATCTCTTTAGATTTCTGCCTGACACTCTTTACTAACAAGACATGTTAGTTAAAACCCTTAACAACTTTTTAACGTGCATGACGGCTTTCTTCCCTCACGGAGCGACAACTTATCTCTTTAGATTTCCACCTGACACTGATTTGTTTACACTTCAGAATATAATAATAACCCTATTCAGACACCTTGACCAATCAAATGTTAACACGTCGAACCCAAGCGCAACGTCTATACATCAGGCCACTATCGATCGGCCAATTAAATAGCTTATGCTTGTTGCTACGCACGTGGAAGCTAATATTATTTGATAGTTTTAGAGAATATTATAAAATAGCAGACAGTCTTTGTTTACATTATAGGATTTAATTTGAACGTATATTTTATAGATTTGTACAACGATGATGCCACCACCTTGATATGCGGTGTTGCCATTTATATTGCAGTTGAAATTACTGTATTTTTCTATTTATTAGCATTTAGTTGTTGAAGAAAAACATTATACTTTAGCACGAATGCGACGTTGCCGCTTGGCTTAGTATTACATTACATTACATTTTATCACATAGGATTGATTTCAACATTTTTACTTTATTTTCCTACTGGGTCACGACAGAAATATGAAGTGTGTCCCAAACACGCTCTAAATTGACATTCTGGGTTGAGCATTTACAGTTATTATTACAGTGCCTTTGAACTCAAATTTACTAATGATAAGTTTAATTAATGAAATGGAAGGGATAGGCTTATCAGGAAATTGAACTGAAAACATTTCAGACACTGCTCTTAAACTGTTTCCTGTATAATACCACTTAATCAAAGTTACTTTTTCCTTA
Organism: Polydrusus tereticollis; assembly: GCA_963920685.1. Classification (NCBI taxonomy): domain Eukaryota; kingdom Metazoa; phylum Arthropoda; class Insecta; order Coleoptera; family Curculionidae; genus Polydrusus; species Polydrusus tereticollis. The sequence continues at coordinate 146,153,374 of OY987328.1, forward strand.
ATGGAATAGCTCATATTCAGCTATTATTAAAGCGCCTTCAATGAAAATGTTATCACTGACGCTACTTTTCGTTTTGTAAATGCTAAATAATAAGTTGCTGGTGTTTGCTCTACCTATTACCTAAACTATGAAAATTTCGTTTCGCCATTACATTTAATTGAATAAGTTAGGATTGGCTTATTAAAGTTTATTCAAACGTGCCACATGGGTTTATTATATCGGCCTCTTCAAGAAATTATAGCACAATTTTTCTCTAAAATATACAGGGGAGCCAATATTTAGCCACCTCAAAATTTACATGGGATTTCCTATGTTCAACTAAGCCATGCATCACCCCTGTATGTATTAATTTTATAGTAATTATTGCATTAAAACTATTTTTGAAGTAATATCTAAAATAATTATAAATCATCAAGTATGAAGGTCATAAAAGTGTACTACAAGAAAAAAGGATTAAAGGTCATTAAACAAAAACGTTTTGTCTACTTACTCTTACCATTATAAAACGAGTTTATAATTAAATGTTTTTTAAAATTTTCTACAAGAAATGTTTTCCTTCTATCTGTTAACATTTGAACAAGAAAAAGCTTCTTTGCACGTCAACCGAGGTAATCGGGGCAAATTTTATTTTTGGCACTAAATTCTCTTCAATTTCAGTCGAGGTAGAAAAACACACAAAAAATCTTTGATATGTTTCGCAATTTTTTAAACTCCACATTATTTTCAATAACTTTCTCTATAAAATTTTTGTAAAATTGTTGTATCTATTTATATATTTTACATTTTTACAATTTCTATGAAAGATTTCCACTAAATCGACCAAAGATATCGAACTCTCTACCAATCGTGAAATAGCTTTCCATACAAAACTGTAATTCATTTTAATAAAAAAAAGTTGTTGTTACACGTTCTCATTTTTAAAAAGTTTTGTGACGTTAAAACAGCTTGAAAAGAATCAATTCTTTCAGTGTATCGTAATGGTCGGCGTATGGAATTAGGGTTATTATGACCTGCCCTATATCAGTGGCGGATCCAGAGACCCTTTTTTTTTTGGGGGGGGGGGGGAGGGAATTAGTCTTGACTTTAATTTTTGGGTGTAATTCCATTGCGAAAAAAATTTAGTCTTACCAAAAGAAGAGTGAAAGTGGATAGTCTTAAATATTTTACAAGCACATAACATTTTTCTGATATACTGCCAATATCTATGAAGTCTGAGGTTCTAGGGGGGCGAGAAATTTCCCTAATTTCCCCCCCCCCCCGTGGATCCGCCACTGCCTATACGCTCCCGAGGGTATGCCATATACCTACCGGACACCCTGTATATAATAGATACTACGATTAATTAAAAACCTTGATTTTTTCTCGCTAAGATAAAGTTCTAACAATCAAAATTTATAATAAAAAGATTGACCTTTCACGCATTGTCAATTATTTATAATTACCTAAAATAAAAATAAATCAAAATTAATTTTCTACGGATATGGATGGTTGTACCCGACGAGTTAAATGATCATTCAATCAGGGTTCAGGTTCATTGTTTTCTTGCAACTTACAATAATAAAAATAAATTATTAATTGCCGTTCAAAATGAAATAAATTTTACACTAGGTGTGTTAAACTTAAGAACATAAAAGTGTCACTGTTATTTTGGTGTTTAATAAAGCGATAAAAATATGGTTTAAAAAAAATATCTACATCACTGTGTTGTTTTTGTAGGTTTTTATGTCAGTGGACCTCGCGTCACACGTTGCATCCTCATTCCTTATGGGGTCGGGGTGAAGGACCAAATGTAATTCCTTTAAGGGTTGCGTTTTAGAGAGAAATCTTAACAAATAGTTTTATTCAGAACATTTACGTAAGTAATATTATAGTGGCAAATATAAACTGCATGCATAAAGAAATGCACAAAGTTACTAGAGTAGAGAGGAGCTAGTAGCAGAGGAAAAATCGATAATAATCGAATACTTTATAGTCGATAGAGATGTTATGGCAAAGAGTAACACACGCTAAAGTAAACAGAGAAGCAGAAGTAGGCTCAGATCACTTTTTAGTAAAGACGAAGTACTTATAGGGAAAAAGAAAAACTAAAAGATGAAATAGAATAACAAATTGCGTGATGCCAAAAAACATTATAGCTACAGCATACAATACAAAATACAAAATACAAAAATTACACCCAACCAGAAATAAAAACACAAATTCACTAACTGTTTAAGATAGATGGAATAGATTAAAGAAATAATAAAAATGGATGCAAAAGGAAGCTGTAGTATAAAAAGAATAGGGAACGACATCAAAAAATGAAAGAAGAAAGGTTAAAAATAAAGTAAAAGAATTTTAAAACAAAATAGCGAAAAATTATAAAGAAAATCAGAACTTGTTCCATGAAACATTAAAAAGAAATAAAAAGAATACTTTGAAGAGCTACAATAAAATGAAACAGACAGTGAATACAAGAAGAACATTAATATAAGGAAGGAGAAGATAAATGAAGCAATATTAATTAACTAATTCAAATTTAGAAGAGTGTTAGGGGTAGATGAACTTAAAGCATAAACGATAATATAAAATCTAATTATAGCAGAAAAAGAAGAATTCCTACATATACAGAACCAGATTAAGCCGGAAAAATAACATCAATTTATTGAAGAACTGGAATACTATTGCCAATGCACTAAAAAGGGAAAAACTAGAAAATGCAAGAACTATAGAGGGAAGTATGGTTGGAAAAATATATGCTCGAGTACTACTATTAGAAGGCCAGAGAAGTTGGGAAAAGAACAAGAGGAAAGTAGGAATGAAAAAGTACGAAAAGAAAGTTATACAAAAAATGTATTTTCTTCGAAAATGGCTAATTTTTTCGAAACAAATGCAGAGTACATTTATTAAAGAGGAATAACCAGACTATTTAAAATATCAGTTTTCCTGTGACCTCCACGAGAGTATGCCATAGAAGCGATACGGATTAAGTAACTATTATTATTGTTTCCGCGGGGGTAGGGAGAAACAGTTTCCCCAAAAATTTGTTTGCGCAAAAATTGTTTTGAAGAACTGTAATACCGAAAAAAAAATGGTGTGGCACCGGGTGCCGTTCTGTGGAAGATGTAATATATCTTTACCTGCGTCAGAACAATTTGTACTCAATATACTCGTCCGTCAAGCGATTATTATGGACTAAGTGGACATTTCTATCTTTAAAAGCTTTGTTTACTGTATTTATTTTGCTATTTCTTGTTATTTTTAAAAAATCTATTTATATTTTACAAATATTGTTGATATAGGTCGCTCTGTTTTTCTTGCCGAATCACGTCTCCCAATGAAGTAAATTGTATATTTATAAAATCGTCTTTGGTTAGGGCACTGTTACACACATTACCAGAAATAAATAAATCCCGGAAGAAAGCGCACAGGAAATAACCGCACAGAAAAAAGCGCACAGTCACATAAGCGCACCAGAAATATCCGCACGTGGAAAAATGCGCACACGGATAAAATCGTACACGGAAAAATTATCTCGTGTATAAATGTGCACATGGAAAAAAACGCAAATATTTTATTATATTAATTAATGAGTAGGTATTTAAAAAAATACAAATTTGCATATATTATTGAACACACAATGTTTTTACCTAATAGGTATATAAACGAACAAAAATATCACCTACTGTAGATTAGCTATTCTTCTTAAGTAACTTATTGTCCTCTGTTTCATGATATTTTTGTACTGAAGTGGCTACAAGCGCGTAAAGTTGTCTGTATTTCTTTTTAGTAGTCTCCAGTTGGTTAGCTTGAGTGTTCACTAATGTTAGCTTGGTTTGGATCATCTTATCCAGAGTCTTGTAACACTAGTCAGAGTATTAATTTCTCAGGAATTGCAAAATCCATCGTTGATGGATTCGGCAAGTGCTTGTCTGCCGGCGATTTCGAAGAGTTCTAGCAAGGGATAATTGCTTTGGCAGCATTGGCGTATATAGGACTATTTTCTAGGGTGGGCCTGGCCTCTAAGATGCGATAACCGATGAAGCCGAGTCGACGCCCAATATACAATTAGTGAGCACGATTAGCATCATAATTCAAGTCGATATTTTTTTTAATTGTCCACATATTTTCTTTGTAAGTACCACCTTAATATTATCCCATTCTCAACAAATAAGAGATCTTCGCCGCTGCCCATCGCGGCTGTTGCAACATGCTGAGGCGAATCCGGTCAGTATTAGTACGTTGAGATGAAAATTTGAACGCTCCTGATGCATGCGGCAACCGCTAAACAGACAATGCGATATGAAACAAAGAGCGAACTAACGACCTACCCTTATTAATCCCGCAACAAAATACGTTACGAAACCTAGTTCAAACCACCGAGCCCCCAGAGGGCCACTAAACTATCATGTGCTCTTTTCTCGACAAATTATTAATGTATAAAAAAAGACAAGACATTGTTAAAGACTCAATATAAAAACAAAAAAATATCGATATATCGAATTATATAAATATCGATACTTTTTTCGATATCGACATCCCTAATCCAAACCAGGTTATGTTTGCCTGCCACGGTCATATTGGAGTCACAAAGTGCTTCCAATAGACCATTTAAGAACATATGATTTTGACAAGAAGTATAACCTAAACTTGTGACTTTGCCCCCCAGCAAATATGGCCGTTGTCAAATATGTTATGGTAATTTCATGGCTTTGACATAAACTTTAACCTAAATTTGTCAAATTTGCCCCCCAGCGACGTCATCCTTAAATGGTCAATATGGCCGTCGACGTCAGAAAAACTAACCTTTATTTTTGTCAGTTTAAACAGCGATTTTGGTTTTGTGTTTTTTTCTTTTATTTATATTTAATAACACTTAAAATAAGCAAGTGTATATCCACACCGAGCACAGGACTAGACTGTAAACTAAGCATTGAATCCGTGTATATTTGCCACATATTTGCTTTCAACGGCCATACTGAATTGTTCGTTGAATGATTTTGAGTTCTGTTTACAGTGGCGTAAAAACCGCCCCCGAATGGCGGGGGGAGGGGGGGGCGCAGCAAAACCAGGGGCGCCCTCAAGTCCACACAACAAAAAATTGTTCTTTGTTCTTTACAATACTTTATATCCTTCTGTATTCTGTATTAAACAACGCCTACAAATGACAATATTTTTACTATAATAGTGTAAGTGTGAAGGATTCAGATAGGTGGCAAAATAGCAGGGCGCTTTCAAAATTTTGCGGGGGGGCGCACATGCCCTTAGTTACGTCACTGGCAACGAATTCAATATGGCCGTGGCAGGCAAATCGTAATTTAACACATCGTTGGATTGCCTAATATGGAGAAGAGTAGTGCTTGAGAGCCTCTCTTCTCCCAAAGTAGACATCAGTCACGTCTTAATTCTACGCATTGCTAAATAACTCCGCTTGCAGCCACTGAGCAGACTGGAATGACAATTGTAGCTTGAATCAATCTATAGAGATTTGGGCAGAAATCTTGTTGTATGTGTTCCCACAAGATTTCAATTGTAACATCATATTCTTTTACCACGTTTTTCATTATAAAACATTCTGCTCCTAAAAGAGTTTCATCAATTTGAAGGATATCCTTTATAATTACCTACATAGGCTTTCCATTTTCGAGATCTTAACTCAAAAACGCATCGATCGATTTCTGCTAAAAGCAGATTTTCAAACCGGTTATTGATATTAACTATTATATTATCAATCACTGGATAATATTATTAATTTTCCAATATTCACTAGCGCGTGTATCAGACGGCAAATCAATCCAATTTCCTTTACCAACTGTAGATTCAATATAAAAGTCTCTGTCCCCGCTACTTCCACCGACTCTATTACCTATGTTTTCTTTTGCTCACTCTTGTGGGTCCAGAGAAATTTTATGCTTCTCTGCAAACTCTTGGTCATCATGGTGTCAGCTTCCCCGAGAGTTGCTTTTTTACTTTGAAAGAATTTACTTAATACATGAATTACTAATAATACGGAGTGGAACACGTGTAAACTAACTATGAGCTCTGGTTTTGAAATCGAAATTAGTACCTAAACCTTCGGCTTCCGCCACATGTTTGTCTTTATTTTGACTTATTTCTGCTTCCAGTGCCGTTTTAAGTGCATCATAACTATTTATTACAGCTTTACAATATTCATATCGACAGCTCCATCTTGTGGTCCTTAACCTGCCCATTTCACGACCAGTATTTATATCAAGAGGATCTTTCAATTTTTTGAGATGAGCATAACTGCCAGGGTGTGAAAAATGGATATACAGTGCTCCGAGAATATTAAAAAAGTTAGTTGCAGGTGACACATTAGCGCATGAGTGCCATGAGTCTACAACAGCTAGATTAAGTTTATGTGCTAGACAATGCACGTAAATATCATGAGGATACTTCTTGATGATTATTTGCAGGCCTTTGTGTTTTCCGTTTATTGCTGTCATGGCTTCTTTCATTCGGCATTTAGCGATGTTTGTTTCAGCTCTCTGTGGACATTATGACAGTGACTGCTTGGCTCTTGTATAATTTCGTTGTTCTTTGTCTTCATTAAAGAATAGCACTTAGTTTGTCGATTTTCACGGCACCCTCATGTATCTATCCCATTTGTTGTACGAAAATGTAGGTATTCAAAACCACTGTAAACGAGGACTTGCTTGCCTTTCTGACTAGTCAAAAACTCCATTGCGTATTAATTAAAAACCAAGTTTAAATTAAGATAAACCAACGTAACTTATTCAAAACTTCAAGACGATTAAAGAATTTTAAATTCTGTATCCTATTTATGAGAGCACCCTTACCTGCCCTTAAGTAATAAACATTCCTTATTTAATTTACACATACCTACCTAATGATCTCCAAGAAATGTAATAATTAGTATTTCGAAATTGTAATAATAATTAGGTAATTATAAGGCTGAACGTGCCAGAAATAAATAGAATAATAAGTACCTATACCTCAAAGCAAACATATTTAAGAAAAGGTACTAATTACCAATACCCAATAATTATTAGGATAATTATTGGAAATATTTATTATGATTTACTGTTGTACAGTGTGTTTTATTTTAAAAACACAAAAAACAAACAAAAAAAGTAATTCTTATGTACCTAATATAATATTGAATGTGTTTGTTCCTTTAGAAAACTAAGTTGGAAAAACTAAACGATTTGCGGTTTCTTCCATGTGCGTTTATTTCCTGTGGGTTTTCTTCCGGACACCGAAATAATATTATAGTTCCTGGTAGATTTCTCTAGTCCAGCGCATCCGCCCTTTACTTGTTAAACACACGGCGGCATCTTTCACAAGGTAAATAGATGGGCTTATATTCACTCCCTGTCTACCTATCCTAACTAATACTAATACAAGTACTTTCCTGATTATTTTAAATTGGTTAAAAGCTTTTTTGCAAGTTACTGGCATAAGAACTAACTCATTTACTATTATTTTCCTAATTTCTGGCCCTTGCACTGAAAATTACTTTCGGCGACATAAAATAGCTTTTTTTTTTAAATGAGCGCAAGTCCCAGAAATCCGCAAATAAATTTAGTAGTAATAGTAACGATCAGAGTATACAGAGGGCGAGTTTTTTAAAGTGTTACAACGCAATATCTTCAGAACAGTGTTAAATATTTTCATGCAATTTTGGTGAGGTAATCGGGATATGGGGGCATATTTTTTACATTTCACCCCTTTGTCAATTTATTATGGTATTATTGGTATAACCTTAGTCTTCATTGATTGGTATTGCAATATAGAAATATCTTACAATCTTGTTTCAAATTAATTTACGTCTACTATGCTTGAGAAGTTGTTCCCTCTCAACTTTCAAACACTTGCCATCACTTTGTCCTTTATAGAGCCCCACAAAAAAAGTCAAGGGGGGTCAAATCTGGGGTGAAGCCCCGTCCAGCTGAAACCACATCTCAAGATTTATGGTGTTAGCAAAGAGGAACCCAACTAATAGAGGCGAAAGCTTTGTCGGTTTCTTTGAAGTTTCATGCACCCAAATTCCATGACCTTGATAACTTTCTACAGTAGAAAATATCATATTCTTGTTATTTTGCTCTATGCACACGGGGAGAAATGTCACACTATTCTGGTAATTTTATAATTAAAGTACTTAATTGAACATTTTTTTAAGCTGCCGAACTTGATTGTGCGGTGCACCAGAAAGTGTCGAGTGAAGCATTAATTAAAATCCCGATTTATAATAAATGTATATGTTAGATAGCAATCTCGGTCTTTCACTCTAGACAGAAACTGAGAAACTTCACTGACAATTTTTATATTGTAGAAAAATAGCCATAAGTATAAAATTTCAAGTAAATATAGTATAAAGTTTAAAAAAAATGGTGTATTTCGCTTGCAAGGTCCAAAGTATCAGTACCCTGGTATCTCTAACTACAACATAACTTCTAAGACCACCATTGTTAAAACAATTCTTATCATGGAAGTTGTGTGGCTGGTATCACTACCAGACCATGACCCCCCCCCCCCAAATAAAATTGAATTCAATCAACTATACCTACTACCTAACCCACTAAAAAAACTACAATTTCCAGCGCGATACAAAGAACGATATAATTTTTGTTACTTTTGTTTGGTATACCTATATGTAGATAACCATCAATACCCTTTGTATCCTGCCTCCATGCAGTGGATATTTTAAAGTCAATTTTTTTAGATTTTAACCTCGATTGAACTAGGATATTGTGATCTTCCAAAAATACCTGTTAAAAAAGATCCAACGTTCTACAAAAATGCGTAACCTTAAAGTTTTTTAAAAAATTTGCTTCCGGCCCTGTTGGTACACCCCCCAACCCCAATGTGCTGACAGTGATAACAGCCACATAACTTTCATGTTAACAATTGTTTCAACAATGGTAAGAAGTTAAGATAGCTAACATAAACCGAACATTAATAAATTGGATCTTAGTAGTTCAATGTCCAATAAAGTCGTGAGAGAAATAATACAAAACTCTTACAAGTATATTTTATTTTAATGTAATCCTAAAGATACAACTCTTATTAAAACAAATACATAGACATAGTGTAAAGTGTACAAGAATAGTAATTTACTATTTACATTTACTGTACAAAATCTGTAAAAGTAGATTTTAGTATATAAAGATTATTACAATAAATAATATGCAGATAACCAGGTACTTTACTTAACATAAATAAGATATAAGAATAATTTTAAGTGCAATTTGGTTAGGATTCCTAAAGCCTTTACGTGCTCCCTTACTTTTTCCTTTTCTGAAATTCCAGAACTCGAAAGAATTGAGTACTTGTTGAAAGAGATAATAGAGGAGATGATGTACTGCCCCAATCCTTGTGATCTCGTATCAAACTTGAATCTAAAAAATAAATCCTATACAGGGTGATCACTGATCAGTTAAGGGTACGGAGCGACTATATCTCGAAAACTATTCATATTACGATTTAAAGGTAAAAAAATTATTAACAAATATTGCCAAAAGAATTTGAATAAAAATACTTTTAAGTTCCTAATTTTACCGCTAGGGGTCGTATTCGCTATGGTGTCACAAAAAGTCGTTAAAATCTCCTAACATTTCATATTTAATGTAGGTAAGAAATTTACTTTTTACATTCCTTGTTCAAATATCTACACATTTTATAATGATAATTTTTCTCTTATTACCATGGCAACGGCAGGGTGACCGATAATAATTTAGATACTTTAAACTGATGTAACTTAGGTTTGCGGTAACCGAATATAACAAACTAGGGCTTATTTTAAAGGTCTTTTAAAGTTGATTAAACATGACTTTTAAAAAAATTATATTAATTTTAATGCTAAGCGGTAGGTGGCGCTGTTGAAAAAAATGCTATACTAGTTCCGACTACTTCATAAATGCAAATGGTACCCTACAGATTTTTTTACTTTGTTTGGTAGGTTATTAATGAAGAAAACGAAATCTGAAAACCGGGGATCGATCTCTTGTTTTAAAATTATTGCGAAGATAGTAGATGAGTGTCGAGACCGCTCTCATTTAATTATTGAAAAAATAAATAAAGTGCTCTAGCTAACTATTGTATGTTAAAAATTTGATAGAGGCCTCCATAGAAATGACTATTTTGTAGTCACTTTATCTTTTATTCATAACGAACACGTTTTACCTATATATATATTTTTTAATTTAAAAAATGCATCATACTATTTATTACCCTTAAATGCTGTACTTATAGCGAGGCAGGCCACGATTTAATAAAATAAGACAAAAGAATAAAAATTCACTAACGCCGAATGATACAATGACAGTTTCACTGCTGTTCGCAATATTTATAGCAACTGCTCGATAAAAATATTTTTATTTATAAGCTACAATAACATTTAAAACTATGAACTAATAAATTAGATAATACAACAAAATTAAAACTTATTTAAGGTGTTCAAATTGCCTTTCATCATTTTCGATGCAGCGATTTAGCCGTTTCCGACTTGACATTACTGCCGCTTTTATTTCTGCCCTAGATATACTATTTATGGCGTTTTGAATTCGACCTATCATATCTTCTTGGGTGGTTGGTCTAGTTTTATACACTAAATCTTTTACTCTGTCCCATAAATAAAAATCTAAACACATCAAATCGGGGGACCTGGGTGGCCAGGGATACAAACTGCCTCTACCTATATTGTTCATTTAAAAAGTTTTGTACGATACGAGTAAAATGGGCTGGGCACCCATCGTGCTGCAACTACATATCTCTTCTTGTTTCCAACGGTACGTTTTCCAGTAAATCCGGTAATTGAAATGTTAAAAAGTTCAAAAACATTACACTTGTTAAATTACCTGGAAAAATATCATACCATTGACAATACCACACCAGACATTAACACTCCAGCGGTGCTGGTTATCAACTTCACGCATCCAGTGTGGATTGGTATCTGACCAATAATGCATATAATGAAGGTTAACCCGTCCATTATTGCCAAACGACGCTTCATCTGTCCACAGTATTTGAGACAGGATATGGGGGTTTCGTGAGACATATTTTTAGGCCAATGACAATAATTCAATCTTTGATCAAAATCGGTCTCTTTGAAAGCCTGGTGTATACTACGTGATATGGATGCATTTTATGATCAGCAAGAATTGTCTGTACTGTGCCAAAAGAAATTTGTAGATATTTGAACAAGGAATGTAAAAAGTACCTACAATAAATATGAAATGTTAGGAGATTTTAACGACTTTTTGTGACACCATAGCAAATACGACCCCTAGCGGTAAAATTAGGAACTTAAAAGTGTTTTTATTGAAATTCTTTTGGCAATATTTGTTAATAATTTTTTTACCTTTAAATCGTAACATGAATAGTTTTCAAGATATAGCTCTTAACTGATCTCCCTGTATACCTAATAAAAAATACTTCAATTTCTTCCAAATTTTTTTAACAACCTGTTTATGACATTTGATTAATTAGTGACATCAATATGACTTTAGACCAAAACTTACCTCCAATTTCTGAGATCAGCTCTTTCAAATTTTTACTTAAACTTGGCAGTTGTACTTGTGGGCCTAAAATAAAAAGAAAACAGCTTTACAGGGTGGCCCACTGTCAACGCAGGATATGCCTGCAGCAAAAGTAAGTTTTTAAATTTAATTTAAAACAAAATTTACAGGGTCAGGACTTTTATGATTCTTCTGCGGAAATAAAGCTAGGACTGGAAAACCGCGTATATGATTAAAGTACTTGAAATAAACTTTACAGTACCAGTTCTCTGCACCATTTCAAAATTCTTGTCATCTTCACCGAAATCAATTTCTCACAGATATATAGAGAATTGTTGTCCTTTCGCCCCGTAAAAAATCCAGAGCAATATCTATCTCCTGCTGAAATAAAGCTGGAAAACCGAGTATATGATGAAAGTACTAGAAAAATTTGCGAAAGTTTATCGACCTTTCAGTCTAGATCCGTACTGTTCTGTATAAGCAGGGTCACCTCTGGCAGGATGTGGATTTTCTCCACGCAGTACGGTCTTGACTAGAGAGAGGCTAGGGCACCTATGAGGGTGCTAACATCGCTTCATCTAGCCCTGACAGTTTGTAAAGACCAGTGCCCAGTCAATCCAGAGCAAAGGTACTACCTTTCCAAACTCCCTTAACCCCACAGTAGTATAACGACCATGCGTTATTTCTATTTTCACTATAAATATATAGCGTATTATTATCATTTGACTAGTATACGATAACCATTTTTGCTATTTTCCTGTATTTCAGGTGTAATTAAATATACATACATACATATTTGTTTTTAAGTAGTACAACGACTACAAATATACGAAAGTATAAATACAATATTTTACACTAACTGTGTGTATTAGTATTTATTTTTACTATAAATATATAGCATATTATCATCATTTAAGTAGTATACGACTACCTTTCTTATATTTTTCTATATTTGAGGTGTAATTGAATGTCATACATATTTGCTTTTAAGTAGTACAACGACTACTAATTAATTTAGAATTTGAAAAATTTAAAAAGAATTATATTTGGTTAAGTAGTGCAACGACTACTAATGTACGAAAGTGAACTTACAGTATTTTACAATAACTGTGCGGAAATATCTTTCTATTTCTACTATAAATATATAGCGTAATATTATCATTTAAGTAGTATACGACTACCGTTATTATTTCTCTGTTCACCATGTGACGACTTAGTATTGTCCTAGAGGGGTCCTGGGGGTTGAAAGTAAATAAAACTCGCAGAGCTAGAAAAACAAAAACAGGAGAGTGGCTTCGAGTCTACAAGACGTGGAAGCGCTCCTGGGGGGAATCAAGGAAGATCAGGAGAGTGGCTTTAAGTCTATAAGACGTAGAAGCGCTCCTGGGGGGAATAGAGGAAGTTCAGGAGAGTCGCTTTGAGTCTATAAGACGTGGAAGCGCTCCTGGGGGGAATCAAGGAAGATCAGGAGAGTGGCTTTGAGTCTATGAGACGTGAAAGCGCTCCTGATCATAGGGGGGGGGGGGACCCAGTCGGAAAGACGAAAGTACCGTGTCCACCTAATGCTCGCGTATTTGTACACCGAAACTGCTGACTATTGTTTAATTGAACTTGAAATTGAGTGGCAAAGTGGTCTGCGACCTCAACGCACAGTAGTCTAGAGGTGTAGGAAATAGAATTATAATGTGGATCCCGCCATTTTGTTGACAATACAGTATTTTCCAATAACTGTGCGTATAAATATCTACTTCCACTATAAATATATACGAATTGATTTCCTTTTAATCTCGTAAAAACTCCAGAGCAATATCTCCTGTGGAAATAAAGCAATGACTGGATAACCGCCTATATCATTAAACTACTTGAAATAAACCTTACTTTACTAGTTCTCTGTGCCATTTTAAAATTGTTGTCAACATCACCGAAATAAATTTCTTACAGATTGTTTCCCGTTGCATCCCATAAAAACTCCAGAGCAATATCTCCTGCGGAAATAAAGCAATGACTGGATAGCCGCCTATATCATTAAACTACTTGAAATAAACCTTACTTTACTAGTTCTCTGTGCCATTTTAAAATTCTTGTCAACTTCACCGAAATCAATTTCTTACAGAAGATTGTTTTCCGTTGCATCCCATAAAAACTCCAGAGCAATATCTCCTGCGGAAATAAAGCAATGACTGGATAACCGCATATATCATTAAACTACTTGAAATAAACCTTCTTTTACTAGTTCTCTGCGCCATTTTAAAATTCTTGTCAACTTCACCGAAATCAATTTCTCACAGATTGTTTTCCGTTTCATCCCAAAAAAACTCCAGAGCAATATGTCCTGCGGAAACAAAGCTATGACTGGAAAACCGCGTATATGATTAAAGTACTTGAAATAAACTTTACAGTACCAGTTCTCTGCGCCAGTTAAAAATTACTGTTAACTTCAGCGATATGAATTTCTCACAGATTGTTTTCCGTTTCATCCCATAAAAGCTTCAGAGCAATATATCCTGCGGAAATAAGGCAATGACTGAAAAACCGCGCATATGATTAAAGTTCTTAAAATAAACTTTATTTTACCACTTCTCTGCGCCATTTTAAAATTCTTGTCAACTTCACAGAAATGATTCTCACAGATATGTAGAGAATTATTTTCCTTCTCATGCCATAAAAGCTTCAGAGCAATATCTCCTGCGGAAATAAAGCTATGACTGGAGAACCGCGTATGATTAAAGTACTTGAAATAAACTTCATTTTACCACTTCTCTACGCCATTTAAAAATCCTTGTCAACTGCACCGAAGTGAATTTCTCGCAGATTATTTTCAGTTTCATCCCATAAAAGCTTCAGAGCAATATCTCCTGCGGAAATAATAACTGAAAAACCGACCGCGTATATGATCAAAGTACTTAAAATAAACTTTATTTTACCACTTCTCTTCACCATTTAATTATTCTTGTCAACTTCTTCGAAATCAATTTTTCGCAGATATACAGAGAATTGTTGTCCTTTTCGCCGCGTAAAAAATCCAAAGCAATATCTCCTGCGGAAATAAAGCAATGACTGGGAAAACCGCGTATATGATTAAAGCACTTGAAATAAACTTTACAGTACTTACCAGTTCTCTGCGCCAGTTAAAAATTCCTGTCAACTTCAGCGATATGAATTTCTCACATATTGTTTTCCGTTTCATCCCATAAAAGCTTCAGAGCAATATATCCTGCGGAAATAAAGCTATGACTGGAAAACCGCGTATATGATTAAAGTACTTGAAATACTTTATTTTACTAGTTCTCTACGCCATTTAAATATTCTTGTCAACTTCACTGAAATTAATTTCTCGCTGATTGTTTTTTCAGTTTCATCCCATAAAAGCTTCAGAGCAATATCTCCCGCGGAAATAAAGCTATGACTGCGTATATGGTTAAAGTACTTGAAATAAACTTCATTTTACCACTTCTCCACGCCATTTAAAAATTCTTGTCAACTTCACCAAAATGAATTTCTCGCAGATTGTTTTCAGTTTCATCCCATGAAAGCTTCAGAGCAATATCTCCTGCGGAAATAAAGCTATGACTGGAAAACCGCGTATATGATTAAAGTACTTGAAATACTTTATTTTACTAGTTCTCTGCGCCATTTAAATATTCTTGTCAACTTCACCGAAATGAATTTCTCACAGATTGTTTTCCGTTTCATCCCATAAAAGCTTCAGAGCAATATCTCCTGCGGAAATAATGACTGAAAAACCGCGTATATGATCAGAGTACTAAAAATAAACTTCATTTTACCACTTTTTTTCGCCATTTTAAAATTCTTGTCAACTTCACAGATACGATTTTTTGACAGATATACAGAGAATTATTTTCTTTGTCATCCCATAAAAACTTCAGAGCAATATCTCCTGCGGAAATAAAGGTATGATTGGATAAATCCGCGAATATGGGCAATGTATTTGAAAGAAACCATATTTTACTAGTTCTCTACGCCATTTAAAAATTCCTGTCAACTTTACCGAAATGAATTTCTTACAGATTGTTTTCCGTTGCATCCCATAAAAGCTTCAGAGCAATATCTCCTGCGGAAATAAAGCTATGACTGGAGAACCGCGTATGATTAAAGTACTTGAAATAAACTTCATTTTACCACTTCTCTACGCCATTTAAAAATCCTTGTCAACTGCACCGAAGTGAATTTCTCGCAGATTATTTTCAGTTTCATCCCATAAAAGCTTCAAAGCAATATGTCCTGCGGAAATAAAGCTATGACTGAAAAACCGCGTATATGATTAAAGTACTTGAAATAAACTTTATTTTACCACTTCTCTGCACCATTTTAAAATTCTTGTCAACTTCACAGATACGATTTTTTGACAGATATACAGAGAATTATTTTCCTTTTCATCCCATAAAAACTTCAGAGTAATATCTCCTGCGGAAATAAGGCAATGACTGAAAAACCGCGTATATGATTAAAGTACTTGAAATAAACTTTATTTTACCAATTCTCTGCACCATTTTAAAATTATTGTAAACTTCACAGATATGATGCTCACAGATATGATTCTCACAGATATATAGAGAATTATTTTCCTTCTCATGCCATAAAAGCTTCAGAGCAATATCTCCTGCGGAAATAAAGCTATAACTGGAAAACCGCGTATATGATTAAAGTACTTGAAATAAACTTCATTTTACCAACTCTCTACGCCATTTAAGAATTCTTGTCAACTTCACCGAAATAAATTTCTAGCAGATTGTTTTCAGTCGCATCCCATAAAAGCTTCAGAGCAATATCTCCTGCGGAAATAATAACTGAAAACCGCGTATATGATCAAAGTACCTAAAATAAACTTTATTTTACCACTTCTCTTCACCATTTAAATATTCTTGTCAACTTCTTCAAAATCAATTTTTCGCAGATATACAGAGAATTGTTGTCCTTTTCGTCGCGTAAAAAATCCAAAGCAATATCTCCTGCGGAAATAAAGCAATGACTGGGAAAACCGCGTAGATGATTAAAGTACTTGAAATAAACTTTACAGTACTTACCAGTTCTCTGCGCCAGTTAAAAATCCCTGTCAACTTCAGCGATATGAATTTCTCACAGATTGTTTTCCGTTTTATCCCATAAAAGCTTCAGAGCAATATGTCCTGCGGAAATAAAGCTATGACTGGAAAACCGCGTATATGATTAAAGTACTTGAAATACTTTATTTTACTAGTTCTCTGCGCCATTTAAATATTCTTGTCAACTTCACCGAAATGAATTTCTCACAGATTGTTTTCCGTTGCATCCCATAAAAGCTTCAGAGCAATATCTCCTGCGGAAATAAGGCAATGACTGGAACACCGCGCATATGATTAAAGTACTTGAAAAAAAACTGTACAGTACCAGTCCTCTGCGCCATTTAAAAATTTCTGTCAACTTCACCAAACTGAATTTCCAGCGGAAATACAGAAAATTGTTGTCCTTCTCGTCCCGTAAAAAATCCAAAGCAATATCTCCTGCGGAAATAAAGCTGTGACTGGAAAACCGCGCATATGATTAAAGTACTTAAAAAAAACTTTACAGTACCAGTTCTCTGCGCCATTTAAAAATTCCTGTCAACTTCACCAAAATGAATTTCCCGCAGATATACAGAGAATTGTTGTCCTTTTCGTCCCGTAAAAAATCCAAAGCAATATCTCCTGCGGAAATAAAGCTATGACTGGAAAACGGCGTATATGAATAAAGTACTTGAAATAAACTTTACAGTACCAGTTCTCTGCGCCAGTTAAAAATTCCTGTCAACTTCAGCGATATGAATTTCTCACAGATTGTTTTCCGTTTCATCCCATAAAAGCTTCAGAGCAATATGTCCTGCGGAAATAAAGCTATGACTGAAAAACCGCGTATATGATCAAAGTACTTAAAATAAACTTTAATTTACCACTTCTCTGCACCATTTTAAAATTCTTGTCAACTTCACAGATACGATTTTTTGACAGATATACAGAGAATTATTTTCCTTTTCATCCCATAAAAACTTCAGAGCAATATCTCCTGCGGAAATAAGGCAATTACTGGGAAAACCGCGTATATGATTAAAGTACTTCAAATAAACTTTACAGTACCAGTTCTCTGCGCCAGTTAAAAATTCTTGTCAACTTCAGCGATATGAATTTCTCACAGATTGTTTCCATTTCATCCCATAAAAGCTTCAGAGCAATATCTCCTGCGGAAATAAGGCAATGACTGAAAAACCGCGCATATGATTAAAGTACTTAAAATAAACTTTATTTTACCACCTCTCTGCACCATTTTAAAATTTTAGTCAACTTTACCGATACGATTTTTTGACAGATATACAGAGAATTATTTTCCTTTTCATCCCATAAAAACTTCAGAGCAATATCTCCTGCGGAAATAAAGCTATGACTGGAAAACCGTGTATATGGTTAAAGTACTTGAAATAAACTTCATTTTACCACATCTCTACGCCATTTAAAAATTCTTGTCAACTTCACCGAAATGAATTTCTCGCAGATTGTTTTCAGTTTCATCCCATAAAAGCTTCAGAGCAATATCTCCTGCGGAAATAATGACTGAAAAACCGCGTATATGATCAAAGTACTTAAAATAAACTTAATTTTACCACTTCTCTTCACCATTTTAAAATTCTTGTCAACTTCACAGATACGATTCTTTGACAGATATACAGAGAATTATTTTCTTTTTCATCCCATAAAAACTTCAGAGCAATATCTCCTGCGGAAATAAAGCTATGATTGGATAAATCCGCGAATATGGGCAATGTATTTGAAAGAAACCATATTTTACTAGTTCTCTACGCCATTTAAAAATTCATGTCAACTTCACCGAAATGAATTTTTTACAGATTGTTTTCCGTTGCATCCCATAAAAACTCCAGAGCAATATCTCCTGCGGAAATAAGGCAATGACTGAAAAACCGCGTTTATGATTAAAGTACTTGAACCAAACTTCATTTTACCACTTCTCTGCACCATTTTAAAATTCTTGTCAACTTTACAGAAATGATTCTCACAGATATGTAGAGAATGATTTTCCTTCTCATGCCATAAAAGCTTCAGAGCAATATCTTCTGCGGAAATAAAGCTATGACTGGAGAACCGCGTATGATTAAAATACTTGAAATAAACTTTACAGTACCAGTTCTCTGCGCCAGTTAAAAATTCCTGTCAACTTCAGCGATATGAATTTCTCACAGATTGTTTTCCGTTTCATCCCATAAAAGCTTCAGAGCAATATGTCCTGCGGAAATAAAGCTATGACTGAAAAACCGCGTATATGATCAAACTACTTAAAATAAACTTTATTTTACCACTTCTCTTCACCATTTAAATATTCTTGTCAACTTCTTCAAAATCAATTTTTCGCAGATATACAGAGAATTGTTGTCCTTTTCGCCGCGTAAAAAATCCAAAGCAATATCTCCTGCGGAAATAAAGCTGTAACTGGAAAACCGCGCATATGATTAAAGTACTTAAAAAAAACTTTACAGTACCAGTTCTCTGCGCCATTTAAAAATTCCTGTCAACTTCACCAAAATGAATTTCCCGCAGATATACAGAGAATTGTTGACCTTTTCGTCCCGTAAAAAATCCAAAGCAATATCTCCTGCGGAAATAAAGCTATGGACTGGAAAACGGCGTATATGATTAAAGTACTTGAAATAAACTTTACAGTACCAGTTCTCTGCGCCAGCTAAAAATTCCTGTCAACTTCAGCGATATGAATTTCTCACAGATTGTTTTCCGTTTCATCCCATAAAAGCTTCAGAGCAATATGTCCTGCGGAAATAAAGCTATGACTGGAAAACCGCGTATATGATTAAAGTACTTGAAAAAAACTGTACAGTAGCAGCCCTCTGCGCCATTTAAAAATTTCTGTCAACTTCACCAAACTGAATTTCCCTCAGATATACAGAGAATTGTTGTCCTTTTCGTCCCGTAAAAAATCCAAAGCAATATCTCCTGCGGAAATAAAGCTGTGACTGGAAAACCGCGCATTGGATTAAAGTACTTAAAGAAAACTTTACAGTACCAGTTCTCTGCGCCATTTAAAAATTCTTGTCAACTTCACCAAAATGAATTTCCCGCAGTAATTGTTGTCCTTTTCGTCCCGTAAATAAATCCAAAGCAATATCTCCTGCGGAAATAAAGCAATGACTGGGAAAACCGCGTATATGATTAAAGTACTTGAAATAAACTTTACAGTACCAGTTCTCTGCGCCAGTTAAAAATTCCCGTCAACTTCACAGAAATTAAATTTTCACAGATTGATTTCCGTTTTATCCCAAAAACACTCCAGAGCAATATCTCCTGCGGAAATAAAGCTATGACTGGAGAACCGCGTATGATCAAAGTACTTGAAATAAACTTTACAGTACCAGTTCTCTGCGCCAGTTAAAAATTCCTGTCAACTTCAGCGATATGAATTTCTCACAGATTGTTTCCGTTTCATCCCATAAAAGCTTCAGAGCAATATGTCCTGCGGAAATAAAGCTATGACTGGAAAACCGCGTATAGGATTAAAGTACTTGAAATACTTTATTTTGCTATGATTAAAGTACTTGAAATAAACTTTACAGTACCAGTTCTCTGCGCCATTTAAATATTATTGTCAACTTCACCGAAATGAATTTCTCACAGATTGTTTTTCGTTGCATCCCATAAAAGCTTCAGAGCAATATCTCCTGCGGAAATAAAGCTATAACTGGAAAGCCGCGTATATGATTAAAGTACTTGAAATAAACTTCATTTTACCAACTCTCTACGCCATTTAAGAATTCTTGTCAACTTCACCGAAATAAATTTCTAGCAGATTGTTTTCAGTCTCATCCCATAAAAGCTTCAGAGCAATATCTCCTGCGGAAATAATAACTGAAAACCGCGTATATGATCAAAGTACTTAAAATAAACTTTATTTTACCACTTCTCTTCACCATTTAAATATTCTTGTCAACTTCTTCAAAATCAATTTTTCGCAGATATACAGAGAATTGTTGTCCTTTTCGCCGCGTAAAAATCCAAAGCAATATCTCCTGCGGAAATAAAGCAATGACTGGGAAAACCGCGTAGATGATTAAAGTACTTGAAATAAACTTTACAGTACTTACCAGTTCTCTACGCCATTTAAATATTCTTGTCAACTTCACTGAAATTAATTTCTCGCTGATTGTTTTTTCAGTTTCATCCCATAAAAGCTTCAGAGCAATATCTCCCGCGGAAATAAAGCTATGACTGCGTATATGGTTAAAGTACTTGAAATAAACTTCATTTTACCACTTCTCCACGCCATTTAAAAATTCTTGTCAACTTCACCAAAATGAATTTCTCGCAGATTGTTTTCAGTTTCATCCCATGAAAGCTTCAGAGCAATATCTCCTGCGGAAATAAAGCTATGACTGGAAAACCGCGTATATGATTAAAGTACTTGAAATACTTTATTTTACTAGTTCTCTGCGCCATTTAAATATTCTTGTCAACTTCACCGAAATGAATTTCTCACAGATTGTTTTCCGTTTCATCCCATAAAAGCTTCAGAGCAATATCTCCTGCGGAAATAATGACTGAAAAACCGCGTATATGATCAGAGTACTAAAAATAAACTTCATTTTACCACTTTTTTTCGCCATTTTAAAATTCTTGTCAACTTCACAGATACGATTTTTTGACAGATATACAGAGAATTATTTTCTTTGTCATCCCATAAAAACTTCAGAGCAATATCTCCTGCGGAAATAAAGGTATGATTGGATAAATCCGCGAATATGGGCAATGTATTTGAAAGAAACCATATTTTACTAGTTCTCTACGCCATTTAAAAATTCCTGTCAACTTTACCGAAATGAATTTCTTACAGATTGTTTTCCGTTGCATCCCATAAAAGCTTCAGAGCAATATCTCCTGCGGAAATAAAGCTATGACTGGAGAACCGCGTATGATTAAAGTACTTGAAATAAACTTCATTTTACCACTTCTCTACGCCATTTAAAAATCCTTGTCAACTGCACCGAAGTGAATTTCTCGCAGATTATTTTCAGTTTCATCCCATAAAAGCTTCAAAGCAATATGTCCTGCGGAAATAAAGCTATGACTGAAAAACCGCGTATATGATTAAAGTACTTGAAATAAACTTTATTTTACCACTTCTCTGCACCATTTTAAAATTCTTGTCAACTTCACAGATACGATTTTTTGACAGATATACAGAGAATTATTTTCCTTTTCATCCCATAAAAACTTCAGAGTAATATCTCCTGCGGAAATAAGGCAATGACTGAAAAACCGCGTATATGATTAAAGTACTTGAAATAAACTTTATTTTACCAATTCTCTGCACCATTTTAAAATTATTGTAAACTTCACAGATATGATGCTCACAGATATGATTCTCACAGATATATAGAGAATTATTTTCCTTCTCATGCCATAAAAGCTTCAGAGCAATATCTCCTGCGGAAATAAAGCTATAACTGGAAAACCGCGTATATGATTAAAGTACTTGAAATAAACTTCATTTTACCAACTCTCTACGCCATTTAAGAATTCTTGTCAACTTCACCGAAATAAATTTCTAGCAGATTGTTTTCAGTCGCATCCCATAAAAGCTTCAGAGCAATATCTCCTGCGGAAATAATAACTGAAAACCGCGTATATGATCAAAGTACCTAAAATAAACTTTATTTTACCACTTCTCTTCACCATTTAAATATTCTTGTCAACTTCTTCAAAATCAATTTTTCGCAGATATACAGAGAATTGTTGTCCTTTTCGTCGCGTAAAAAATCCAAAGCAATATCTCCTGCGGAAATAAAGCAATGACTGGGAAAACCGCGTAGATGATTAAAGTACTTGAAATAAACTTTACAGTACTTACCAGTTCTCTGCGCCAGTTAAAAATCCCTGTCAACTTCAGCGATATGAATTTCTCACAGATTGTTTTCCGTTTTATCCCATAAAAGCTTCAGAGCAATATGTCCTGCGGAAATAAAGCTATGACTGGAAAACCGCGTATATGATTAAAGTACTTGAAATACTTTATTTTACTAGTTCTCTGCGCCATTTAAATATTCTTGTCAACTTCACCGAAATGAATTTCTCACAGATTGTTTTCCGTTGCATCCCATAAAAGCTTCAGAGCAATATCTCCTGCGGAAATAAGGCAATGACTGGAACACCGCGCATATGATTAAAGTACTTGAAAAAAAACTGTACAGTACCAGTCCTCTGCGCCATTTAAAAATTTCTGTCAACTTCACCAAACTGAATTTCCAGCGGAAATACAGAAAATTGTTGTCCTTCTCGTCCCGTAAAAAATCCAAAGCAATATCTCCTGCGGAAATAAAGCTGTGACTGGAAAACCGCGCATATGATTAAAGTACTTAAAAAAAACTTTACAGTACCAGTTCTCTGCGCCATTTAAAAATTCCTGTCAACTTCACCAAAATGAATTTCCCGCAGATATACAGAGAATTGTTGTCCTTTTCGTCCCGTAAAAAATCCAAAGCAATATCTCCTGCGGAAATAAAGCTATGACTGGAAAACGGCGTATATGAATAAAGTACTTGAAATAAACTTTACAGTACCAGTTCTCTGCGCCAGTTAAAAATTCCTGTCAACTTCAGCGATATGAATTTCTCACAGATTGTTTTCCGTTTCATCCCATAAAAGCTTCAGAGCAATATGTCCTGCGGAAATAAAGCTATGACTGAAAAACCGCGTATATGATCAAAGTACTTAAAATAAACTTTAATTTACCACTTCTCTGCACCATTTTAAAATTCTTGTCAACTTCACAGATACGATTTTTTGACAGATATACAGAGAATTATTTTCCTTTTCATCCCATAAAAACTTCAGAGCAATATCTCCTGCGGAAATAAGGCAATTACTGGGAAAACCGCGTATATGATTAAAGTACTTCAAATAAACTTTACAGTACCAGTTCTCTGCGCCAGTTAAAAATTCTTGTCAACTTCAGCGATATGAATTTCTCACAGATTGTTTCCATTTCATCCCATAAAAGCTTCAGAGCAATATCTCCTGCGGAAATAAGGCAATGACTGAAAAACCGCGCATATGATTAAAGTACTTAAAATAAACTTTATTTTACCACCTCTCTGCACCATTTTAAAATTTTAGTCAACTTTACCGATACGATTTTTTGACAGATATACAGAGAATTATTTTCCTTTTCATCCCATAAAAACTTCAGAGCAATATCTCCTGCGGAAATAAAGCTATGACTGGAAAACCGTGTATATGGTTAAAGTACTTGAAATAAACTTCATTTTACCACATCTCTACGCCATTTAAAAATTCTTGTCAACTTCACCGAAATGAATTTCTCGCAGATTGTTTTCAGTTTCATCCCATAAAAGCTTCAGAGCAATATCTCCTGCGGAAATAATGACTGAAAAACCGCGTATATGATCAAAGTACTTAAAATAAACTTAATTTTACCACTTCTCTTCACCATTTTAAAATTCTTGTCAACTTCACAGATACGATTCTTTGACAGATATACAGAGAATTATTTTCTTTTTCATCCCATAAAAACTTCAGAGCAATATCTCCTGCGGAAATAAAGCTATGATTGGATAAATCCGCGAATATGGGCAATGTATTTGAAAGAAACCATATTTTACTAGTTCTCTACGCCATTTAAAAATTCATGTCAACTTCACCGAAATGAATTTTTTACAGATTGTTTTCCGTTGCATCCCATAAAAACTCCAGAGCAATATCTCCTGCGGAAATAAGGCAATGACTGAAAAACCGCGTTTATGATTAAAGTACTTGAACCAAACTTCATTTTACCACTTCTCTGCACCATTTTAAAATTCTTGTCAACTTTACAGAAATGATTCTCACAGATATGTAGAGAATGATTTTCCTTCTCATGCCATAAAAGCTTCAGAGCAATATCTTCTGCGGAAATAAAGCTATGACTGGAGAACCGCGTATGATTAAAATACTTGAAATAAACTTTACAGTACCAGTTCTCTGCGCCAGTTAAAAATTCCTGTCAACTTCAGCGATATGAATTTCTCACAGATTGTTTTCCGTTTCATCCCATAAAAGCTTCAGAGCAATATGTCCTGCGGAAATAAAGCTATGACTGAAAAACCGCGTATATGATCAAACTACTTAAAATAAACTTTATTTTACCACTTCTCTTCACCATTTAAATATTCTTGTCAACTTCTTCAAAATCAATTTTTCGCAGATATACAGAGAATTGTTGTCCTTTTCGCCGCGTAAAAAATCCAAAGCAATATCTCCTGCGGAAATAAAGCTGTAACTGGAAAACCGCGCATATGATTAAAGTACTTAAAAAAAACTTTACAGTACCAGTTCTCTGCGCCATTTAAAAATTCCTGTCAACTTCACCAAAATGAATTTCCCGCAGATATACAGAGAATTGTTGACCTTTTCGTCCCGTAAAAAATCCAAAGCAATATCTCCTGCGGAAATAAAGCTATGGACTGGAAAACGGCGTATATGATTAAAGTACTTGAAATAAACTTTACAGTACCAGTTCTCTGCGCCAGCTAAAAATTCCTGTCAACTTCAGCGATATGAATTTCTCACAGATTGTTTTCCGTTTCATCCCATAAAAGCTTCAGAGCAATATGTCCTGCGGAAATAAAGCTATGACTGGAAAACCGCGTATATGATTAAAGTACTTGAAAAAAACTGTACAGTAGCAGCCCTCTGCGCCATTTAAAAATTTCTGTCAACTTCACCAAACTGAATTTCCCTCAGATATACAGAGAATTGTTGTCCTTTTCGTCCCGTAAAAAATCCAAAGCAATATCTCCTGCGGAAATAAAGCTGTGACTGGAAAACCGCGCATTGGATTAAAGTACTTAAAGAAAACTTTACAGTACCAGTTCTCTGCGCCATTTAAAAATTCTTGTCAACTTCACCAAAATGAATTTCCCGCAGTAATTGTTGTCCTTTTCGTCCCGTAAATAAATCCAAAGCAATATCTCCTGCGGAAATAAAGCAATGACTGGGAAAACCGCGTATATGATTAAAGTACTTGAAATAAACTTTACAGTACCAGTTCTCTGCGCCAGTTAAAAATTCCCGTCAACTTCACAGAAATTAAATTTTCACAGATTGATTTCCGTTTTATCCCAAAAACACTCCAGAGCAATATCTCCTGCGGAAATAAAGCTATGACTGGAGAACCGCGTATGATCAAAGTACTTGAAATAAACTTTACAGTACCAGTACTCTGCGCCAGTTAAAAATTCCTGTCAACTTCAGCGATATGAATTTCTCACAGATTGTTTCCGTTTCATCCCATAAAAGCTTCAGAGCAATATGTCCTGCGGAAATAAAGCTATGACTGGAAAACCGCGTATAGGATTAAAGTACTTGAAATACTTTATTTTGCTATGATTAAAGTACTTGAAATAAACTTTACAGTACCAGTTCTCTGCGCCATTTAAATATTATTGTCAACTTCACCGAAATGAATTTCTCACAGATTGTTTTTCGTTGCATCCCATAAAAGCTTCAGAGCAATATCTCCTGCGGAAATAAAGCTATAACTGGAAAGCCGCGTATATGATTAAAGTACTTGAAATAAACTTCATTTTACCAACTCTCTACGCCATTTAAGAATTCTTGTCAACTTCACCGAAATAAATTTCTAGCAGATTGTTTTCAGTCTCATCCCATAAAAGCTTCAGAGCAATATCTCCTGCGGAAATAATAACTGAAAACCGCGTATATGATCAAAGTACTTAAAATAAACTTTATTTTACCACTTCTCTTCACCATTTAAATATTCTTGTCAACTTCTTCAAAATCAATTTTTCGCAGATATACAGAGAATTGTTGTCCTTTTCGCCGCGTAAAAATCCAAAGCAATATCTCCTGCGGAAATAAAGCAATGACTGGGAAAACCGCGTAGATGATTAAAGTACTTGAAATAAACTTTACAGTACTTACCAGTTCTCTGCGCCAGTTAAAAATTCCTGTCAACTTCAGCGATATGAATTTCTCACAGATTGTTTTCCGTTTCATCCCATAAAAGCTTCAGAGCAATATCTCCTGCGGAAATAAGGCAATGACTGGAACACCGCGCATATGATTAAAGTACTTGAAAAAAAACTGTACAGTACCAGTCCTCTGCGCCATTTAAAAATTTCTTTCAACTTCACCAAACTGAATTTCCAGCGGAAATACAGAAAATTGTTGTCCTTCTCGTCCCGTAAAAAATCCAAAGCAATATCTCCTGCGGAAATAAAGCTGTGACTGGAAAACCGCGCATATAATTAAAGTACTTAAAAAAAACTTTACAGTACCAGTTCTCTGCGACATTTAAAAATTCCTGTCAACTTCACCAAAATGAATTTCCCGCAGATATACAGAGAATTGTTGTCCTTTTCGTCCCGTAAAAAATCCAAAGCAATATCTCCTGCGGAAATAAAGCTATGACTGGAGAACCGCGTAGGATTAAAGTACTTGAAATAAACTTTACAGTACCAGTTCTCTGCGCCAGTTAAAAATTCCTGTCAACTTCAGCGATATGAATTTCTCACAGATTGTTTCCGTTTCATCCCATAAAAGCTTCAGAGCAATATATCCTGCGGAAATAAAGCTATGACTGGAAAACCGCGTATAGGATTAAAGTACTTGAAATACTTTATTTTGCTAGTTCCCTGCGACATTTAAATATTATTGTCAACTTCACCGAAATGAATTTCTCACAGATTGTTTTCCGTTGCATCCCATAAAAGCTTCAGAGCAATATCTCCTGCGGAAATAAGGCAATGACTCAAAAACCGCGCATATGATTAAAGTACTTAAAATAAACTTTATTTTACCACCTCTCTGCACCATTTTAAAATTTTAGTCGACTTTACCGATACGATTTTTTGACAGATATACAGAGAATTATTTTCCTTTTCATCCCATAAAAACTTCAGAGCAATATCTTCTGCGGAAATAAAGCTATGACTGGAAAACCGTGTATATGGTTAAAGTACTTGAAATAAACTTCATTTTACCACATCTCTACGCCATTTAAAAATTCTTGTCAACTTCACCGAAATGAATTTCTCGCAGATTGTTTTCAGTTTCATCCCATAAAAGCTTCAGAGCAATATCTCCTGCGGAAATAATGACTGAAAAACCGCGTATATGATCAAAGTACTTAAAATAAACTTAATTTTACCACTTCTCTTCACCATTTTAAAATTCTTGTCAACTTCACAGATACGATTCTTTGACAGATATACAGAGAATTATTTTCTTTTTCATCCCATAAAAACTTCAGAGCAATATCTCCTGCGGAAATAAAGCTATGATTGGATAAATCCGCGAATATGGGCAATGTATTTGAAAGAAACCATATTTTACTAGTTCTCTACGCCATTTAAAAATTCCTGTCAACTTCACCGAAATGAATTTTTTACAGATTGTTTTCCGTTGCATCCCATAAAAACTCCAGAGCAACATCTCCTGCGGAAATAAGGCAATGACTGAAAAACCGCGTTTATGATTAAAGTACTTGAACCAAACTTTATTTTACCACTTCTCTGCACCATTTTAAAATTCTTGTCAACTTTACAGAAATGATTCTCACAGATATGTAGAGAATGATTTTCCTTCTCATGCCATAAAAGCTTCAGAGCAATATCTCCTGCGGAAATAAAGCTATGACTGGAGGACCGCGTATGATTAAAGTACTTGAAATAAACTTTACAGTACCAGTTCTCTGCGCCAGTTAAAAATTCCTGTCAACTTCAGCGATATGAATTTCTCACAGATTGTTTTCCGTTTCATCCCATAAAAGCTTCAGAGCAATATGTCCTGCGGAAATAAAGCTATGACTGAAAAACCGCGTATATGATCAAAGTACTTAAAATAAACTTTATTTTACCACTTCTCTGCACCGTTTTAAAATTCTTGTCAACTTCACAGATACGATTTTTTGACAGATATACAGAGAATTATTTTCCTTTTCATCCCATAAAAACTTTAGAGCAATATCTCCTGCGGAAATAAGGCAATGACTGAAAAACCGCGTATATGATTAAAGTAATTGAAATAAACTTTATTTTACCAATTCTCTGCACCATTTTAAAATTCTTGTAAACTTCACAGATATGATTCTCACAGATATATAGAGAATTATTTTCCTTCTCATGCCATAAAAGCTTCAGAGCAATATCTCCTGCGGAAATAAAGCTATAACTGGAAAACCGCGTATATGATTAAAGTACTTGAAATAAACTTCATTTTACCAACTCTCTACGCCATTTAAGAATTCTTGTCAACTTCACCGAAATAAATTTCTAGCAGATTGTTTTCAGTCTCATCCCATAAAAGCTTCAGAGCAATATCTCCTGCGGAAATAATAACTGAAAAACCGCGTATATGATCAAACTACTTAAAATAAACTTTATTTTACCACTTCTCTTCACCATTTAATTATTCTTGTCAACTTCTTCGAAATCAATTTTTCGCAGATATACAGAGAATTGTTGTCCTTTTCGCCGCGTAAAAAATCCAAAGCAATATCTCCTGCGGAAATAAAGCAATGACTGGGAAAACCGCGTATATGATTAAAGTACTTGAAATAAACTTTACAGTACTTACCAGTTCTCTGCGCCAGTTAAAAATTCTTGTCAACTTCAGCGATATGAATTTCTCACAGATTGTTTTCCGTTTCATCCCATAAAAGCTTTAGAGCAATATATCCTGCGGAAATAAAGCTATGACTGGAAAACCGCGTATATGATTAAAGTACTTGAAATACTTTATTTTACTAGTTCTCTGCGCCATTTAAATATTCTTGTCAACTTCACCGAAATGAATTTCTCGCAGATTGTTTTCAGTTTCATCCCATAAAAGCTTCAGAGCCATATCTCCTGCGGAAATAAAGCTATGACTAGATAAATCCGCAAATATGGGCAATGTACTGGAAAGAAACCTTATTTTACTAGTTCTCTGCGCCATTTAAATATTCTTGTCAACTTCACCGAAATGAATTTCTCGCAGATTGTTTTCAGTTTGATCCCATAAAAGCTTCAGAGCAATATCTCCTGCGGAAATAATAACTGAAAAACCGACCGCGTATATGATCAAAGTACTTAAAATAAACTTTATTTTACCACTTCTCTTCACCATTTAATTATTCTTGTCAACTTCTTCGAAATCAATTTTTCGCAGATATACAGAGAATTGTTGTCCTTTTCGCCGCGTAAAAAATCCAAAGCAATATCTCCTGCGGAAATAAAGCAATGACTGGGAAAACCGCGTATATGATTAAAGCACTTGAAATAAACTTTACAGTACTTACCAGTTCTCTGCGCCAGTTAAAAATTCCTGTCAACTTCAGCGATATGAATTTCTCACATATTGTTTTCCGTTTCATCCCATAAAAGCTTCAGAGCAATATATCCTGCGGAAATAAAGCTATGACTGGAAAACCGCGTATATGATTAAAGTACTTGAAATACTTTATTTTACTAGTTCTCTACGCCATTTAAATATTCTTGTCAACTTCACTGAAATTAATTTCTCGCTGATTGTTTTTTCAGTTTCATCCCATAAAAGCTTCAGAGCAATATCTCCCGCGGAAATAAAGCTATGACTGCGTATATGGTTAAAGTACTTGAAATAAACTTCATTTTACCACTTCTCCACGCCATTTAAAAATTCTTGTCAACTTCACCAAAATGAATTTCTCGCAGATTGTTTTCAGTTTCATCCCATGAAAGCTTCAGAGCAATATCTCCTGCGGAAATAAAGCTATGACTGGAAAACCGCGTATATGATTAAAGTACTTGAAATACTTTATTTTACTAGTTCTCTGCGCCATTTAAATATTCTTGTCAACTTCACCGAAATGAATTTCTCACAGATTGTTTTCCGTTTCATCCCATAAAAGCTTCAGAGCAATATCTCCTGCGGAAATAATGACTGAAAAACCGCGTATATGATCAGAGTACTAAAAATAAACTTCATTTTACCACTTTTTTTCGCCATTTTAAAATTCTTGTCAACTTCACAGATACGATTTTTTGACAGATATACAGAGAATTATTTTCTTTGTCATCCCATAAAAACTTCAGAGCAATATCTCCTGCGGAAATAAAGGTATGATTGGATAAATCCGCGAATATGGGCAATGTATTTGAAAGAAACCATATTTTACTAGTTCTCTACGCCATTTAAAAATTCCTGTCAACTTTACCGAAATGAATTTCTTACAGATTGTTTTCCGTTGCATCCCATAAAAGCTTCAGAGCAATATCTCCTGCGGAAATAAAGCTATGACTGGAGAACCGCGTATGATTAAAGTACTTGAAATAAACTTCATTTTACCACTTCTCTACGCCATTTAAAAATCCTTGTCAACTGCACCGAAGTGAATTTCTCGCAGATTATTTTCAGTTTCATCCCATAAAAGCTTCAAAGCAATATGTCCTGCGGAAATAAAGCTATGACTGAAAAACCGCGTATATGATTAAAGTACTTGAAATAAACTTTATTTTACCACTTCTCTGCACCATTTTAAAATTCTTGTCAACTTCACAGATACGATTTTTTGACAGATATACAGAGAATTATTTTCCTTTTCATCCCATAAAAACTTCAGAGTAATATCTCCTGCGGAAATAAGGCAATGACTGAAAAACCGCGTATATGATTAAAGTACTTGAAATAAACTTTATTTTACCAATTCTCTGCACCATTTTAAAATTATTGTAAACTTCACAGATATGATGCTCACAGATATGATTCTCACAGATATATAGAGAATTATTTTCCTTCTCATGCCATAAAAGCTTCAGAGCAATATCTCCTGCGGAAATAAAGCTATAACTGGAAAACCGCGTATATGATTAAAGTACTTGAAATAAACTTCATTTTACCAACTCTCTACGCCATTTAAGAATTCTTGTCAACTTCACCGAAATAAATTTCTAGCAGATTGTTTTCAGTCGCATCCCATAAAAGCTTCAGAGCAATATCTCCTGCGGAAATAATAACTGAAAACCGCGTATATGATCAAAGTACCTAAAATAAACTTTATTTTACCACTTCTCTTCACCATTTAAATATTCTTGTCAACTTCTTCAAAATCAATTTTTCGCAGATATACAGAGAATTGTTGTCCTTTTCGTCGCGTAAAAAATCCAAAGCAATATCTCCTGCGGAAATAAAGCAATGACTGGGAAAACCGCGTAGATGATTAAAGTACTTGAAATAAACTTTACAGTACTTACCAGTTCTCTGCGCCAGTTAAAAATCCCTGTCAACTTCAGCGATATGAATTTCTCACAGATTGTTTTCCGTTTTATCCCATAAAAGCTTCAGAGCAATATGTCCTGCGGAAATAAAGCTATGACTGGAAAACCGCGTATATGATTAAAGTACTTGAAATACTTTATTTTACTAGTTCTCTGCGCCATTTAAATATTCTTGTCAACTTCACCGAAATGAATTTCTCACAGATTGTTTTCCGTTGCATCCCATAAAAGCTTCAGAGCAATATCTCCTGCGGAAATAAGGCAATGACTGGAACACCGCGCATATGATTAAAGTACTTGAAAAAAAACTGTACAGTACCAGTCCTCTGCGCCATTTAAAAATTTCTGTCAACTTCACCAAACTGAATTTCCAGCGGAAATACAGAAAATTGTTGTCCTTCTCGTCCCGTAAAAAATCCAAAGCAATATCTCCTGCGGAAATAAAGCTGTGACTGGAAAACCGCGCATATGATTAAAGTACTTAAAAAAAACTTTACAGTACCAGTTCTCTGCGCCATTTAAAAATTCCTGTCAACTTCACCAAAATGAATTTCCCGCAGATATACAGAGAATTGTTGTCCTTTTCGTCCCGTAAAAAATCCAAAGCAATATCTCCTGCGGAAATAAAGCTATGACTGGAAAACGGCGTATATGAATAAAGTACTTGAAATAAACTTTACAGTACCAGTTCTCTGCGCCAGTTAAAAATTCCTGTCAACTTCAGCGATATGAATTTCTCACAGATTGTTTTCCGTTTCATCCCATAAAAGCTTCAGAGCAATATGTCCTGCGGAAATAAAGCTATGACTGAAAAACCGCGTATATGATCAAAGTACTTAAAATAAACTTTAATTTACCACTTCTCTGCACCATTTTAAAATTCTTGTCAACTTCACAGATACGATTTTTTGACAGATATACAGAGAATTATTTTCCTTTTCATCCCATAAAAACTTCAGAGCAATATCTCCTGCGGAAATAAGGCAATTACTGGGAAAACCGCGTATATGATTAAAGTACTTCAAATAAACTTTACAGTACCAGTTCTCTGCGCCAGTTAAAAATTCTTGTCAACTTCAGCGATATGAATTTCTCACAGATTGTTTCCATTTCATCCCATAAAAGCTTCAGAGCAATATCTCCTGCGGAAATAAGGCAATGACTGAAAAACCGCGCATATGATTAAAGTACTTAAAATAAACTTTATTTTACCACCTCTCTGCACCATTTTAAAATTTTAGTCAACTTTACCGATACGATTTTTTGACAGATATACAGAGAATTATTTTCCTTTTCATCCCATAAAAACTTCAGAGCAATATCTCCTGCGGAAATAAAGCTATGACTGGAAAACCGTGTATATGGTTAAAGTACTTGAAATAAACTTCATTTTACCACATCTCTACGCCATTTAAAAATTCTTGTCAACTTCACCGAAATGAATTTCTCGCAGATTGTTTTCAGTTTCATCCCATAAAAGCTTCAGAGCAATATCTCCTGCGGAAATAATGACTGAAAAACCGCGTATATGATCAAAGTACTTAAAATAAACTTAATTTTACCACTTCTCTTCACCATTTTAAAATTCTTGTCAACTTCACAGATACGATTCTTTGACAGATATACAGAGAATTATTTTCTTTTTCATCCCATAAAAACTTCAGAGCAATATCTCCTGCGGAAATAAAGCTATGATTGGATAAATCCGCGAATATGGGCAATGTATTTGAAAGAAACCATATTTTACTAGTTCTCTACGCCATTTAAAAATTCATGTCAACTTCACCGAAATGAATTTTTTACAGATTGTTTTCCGTTGCATCCCATAAAAACTCCAGAGCAATATCTCCTGCGGAAATAAGGCAATGACTGAAAAACCGCGTTTATGATTAAAGTACTTGAACCAAACTTCATTTTACCACTTCTCTGCACCATTTTAAAATTCTTGTCAACTTTACAGAAATGATTCTCACAGATATGTAGAGAATGATTTTCCTTCTCATGCCATAAAAGCTTCAGAGCAATATCTTCTGCGGAAATAAAGCTATGACTGGAGAACCGCGTATGATTAAAATACTTGAAATAAACTTTACAGTACCAGTTCTCTGCGCCAGTTAAAAATTCCTGTCAACTTCAGCGATATGAATTTCTCACAGATTGTTTTCCGTTTCATCCCATAAAAGCTTCAGAGCAATATGTCCTGCGGAAATAAAGCTATGACTGAAAAACCGCGTATATGATCAAACTACTTAAAATAAACTTTATTTTACCACTTCTCTTCACCATTTAAATATTCTTGTCAACTTCTTCAAAATCAATTTTTCGCAGATATACAGAGAATTGTTGTCCTTTTCGCCGCGTAAAAAATCCAAAGCAATATCTCCTGCGGAAATAAAGCTGTAACTGGAAAACCGCGCATATGATTAAAGTACTTAAAAAAAACTTTACAGTACCAGTTCTCTGCGCCATTTAAAAATTCCTGTCAACTTCACCAAAATGAATTTCCCGCAGATATACAGAGAATTGTTGACCTTTTCGTCCCGTAAAAAATCCAAAGCAATATCTCCTGCGGAAATAAAGCTATGGACTGGAAAACGGCGTATATGATTAAAGTACTTGAAATAAACTTTACAGTACCAGTTCTCTGCGCCAGCTAAAAATTCCTGTCAACTTCAGCGATATGAATTTCTCACAGATTGTTTTCCGTTTCATCCCATAAAAGCTTCAGAGCAATATGTCCTGCGGAAATAAAGCTATGACTGGAAAACCGCGTATATGATTAAAGTACTTGAAAAAAACTGTACAGTAGCAGCCCTCTGCGCCATTTAAAAATTTCTGTCAACTTCACCAAACTGAATTTCCCTCAGATATACAGAGAATTGTTGTCCTTTTCGTCCCGTAAAAAATCCAAAGCAATATCTCCTGCGGAAATAAAGCTGTGACTGGAAAACCGCGCATTGGATTAAAGTACTTAAAGAAAACTTTACAGTACCAGTTCTCTGCGCCATTTAAAAATTCTTGTCAACTTCACCAAAATGAATTTCCCGCAGTAATTGTTGTCCTTTTCGTCCCGTAAATAAATCCAAAGCAATATCTCCTGCGGAAATAAAGCAATGACTGGGAAAACCGCGTATATGATTAAAGTACTTGAAATAAACTTTACAGTACCAGTTCTCTGCGCCAGTTAAAAATTCCCGTCAACTTCACAGAAATTAAATTTTCACAGATTGATTTCCGTTTTATCCCAAAAACACTCCAGAGCAATATCTCCTGCGGAAATAAAGCTATGACTGGAGAACCGCGTATGATCAAAGTACTTGAAATAAACTTTACAGTACCAGTTCTCTGCGCCAGTTAAAAATTCCTGTCAACTTCAGCGATATGAATTTCTCACAGATTGTTTCCGTTTCATCCCATAAAAGCTTCAGAGCAATATGTCCTGCGGAAATAAAGCTATGACTGGAAAACCGCGTATAGGATTAAAGTACTTGAAATACTTTATTTTGCTATGATTAAAGTACTTGAAATAAACTTTACAGTACCAGTTCTCTGCGCCATTTAAATATTATTGTCAACTTCACCGAAATGAATTTCTCACAGATTGTTTTTCGTTGCATCCCATAAAAGCTTCAGAGCAATATCTCCTGCGGAAATAAAGCTATAACTGGAAAGCCGCGTATATGATTAAAGTACTTGAAATAAACTTCATTTTACCAACTCTCTACGCCATTTAAGAATTCTTGTCAACTTCACCGAAATAAATTTCTAGCAGATTGTTTTCAGTCTCATCCCATAAAAGCTTCAGAGCAATATCTCCTGCGGAAATAATAACTGAAAACCGCGTATATGATCAAAGTACTTAAAATAAACTTTATTTTACCACTTCTCTTCACCATTTAAATATTCTTGTCAACTTCTTCAAAATCAATTTTTCGCAGATATACAGAGAATTGTTGTCCTTTTCGCCGCGTAAAAATCCAAAGCAATATCTCCTGCGGAAATAAAGCAATGACTGGGAAAACCGCGTAGATGATTAAAGTACTTGAAATAAACTTTACAGTACTTACCAGTTCTCTGCGCCAGTTAAAAATTCCTGTCAACTTCAGCGATATGAATTTCTCACAGATTGTTTTCCGTTTCATCCCATAAAAGCTTCAGAGCAATATCTCCTGCGGAAATAAGGCAATGACTGGAACACCGCGCATATGATTAAAGTACTTGAAAAAAAACTGTACAGTACCAGTCCTCTGCGCCATTTAAAAATTTCTTTCAACTTCACCAAACTGAATTTCCAGCGGAAATACAGAAAATTGTTGTCCTTCTCGTCCCGTAAAAAATCCAAAGCAATATCTCCTGCGGAAATAAAGCTGTGACTGGAAAACCGCGCATATAATTAAAGTACTTAAAAAAAACTTTACAGTACCAGTTCTCTGCGACATTTAAAAATTCCTGTCAACTTCACCAAAATGAATTTCCCGCAGATATACAGAGAATTGTTGTCCTTTTCGTCCCGTAAAAAATCCAAAGCAATATCTCCTGCGGAAATAAAGCTATGACTGGAGAACCGCGTAGGATTAAAGTACTTGAAATAAACTTTACAGTACCAGTTCTCTGCGCCAGTTAAAAATTCCTGTCAACTTCAGCGATATGAATTTCTCACAGATTGTTTCCGTTTCATCCCATAAAAGCTTCAGAGCAATATATCCTGCGGAAATAAAGCTATGACTGGAAAACCGCGTATAGGATTAAAGTACTTGAAATACTTTATTTTGCTAGTTCCCTGCGACATTTAAATATTATTGTCAACTTCACCGAAATGAATTTCTCACAGATTGTTTTCCGTTGCATCCCATAAAAGCTTCAGAGCAATATCTCCTGCGGAAATAAGGCAATGACTCAAAAACCGCGCATATGATTAAAGTACTTAAAATAAACTTTATTTTACCACCTCTCTGCACCATTTTAAAATTTTAGTCGACTTTACCGATACGATTTTTTGACAGATATACAGAGAATTATTTTCCTTTTCATCCCATAAAAACTTCAGAGCAATATCTTCTGCGGAAATAAAGCTATGACTGGAAAACCGTGTATATGGTTAAAGTACTTGAAATAAACTTCATTTTACCACATCTCTACGCCATTTAAAAATTCTTGTCAACTTCACCGAAATGAATTTCTCGCAGATTGTTTTCAGTTTCATCCCATAAAAGCTTCAGAGCAATATCTCCTGCGGAAATAATGACTGAAAAACCGCGTATATGATCAAAGTACTTAAAATAAACTTAATTTTACCACTTCTCTTCACCATTTTAAAATTCTTGTCAACTTCACAGATACGATTCTTTGACAGATATACAGAGAATTATTTTCTTTTTCATCCCATAAAAACTTCAGAGCAATATCTCCTGCGGAAATAAAGCTATGATTGGATAAATCCGCGAATATGGGCAATGTATTTGAAAGAAACCATATTTTACTAGTTCTCTACGCCATTTAAAAATTCCTGTCAACTTCACCGAAATGAATTTTTTACAGATTGTTTTCCGTTGCATCCCATAAAAACTCCAGAGCAACATCTCCTGCGGAAATAAGGCAATGACTGAAAAACCGCGTTTATGATTAAAGTACTTGAACCAAACTTTATTTTACCACTTCTCTGCACCATTTTAAAATTCTTGTCAACTTTACAGAAATGATTCTCACAGATATGTAGAGAATGATTTTCCTTCTCATGCCATAAAAGCTTCAGAGCAATATCTCCTGCGGAAATAAAGCTATGACTGGAGGACCGCGTATGATTAAAGTACTTGAAATAAACTTTACAGTACCAGTTCTCTGCGCCAGTTAAAAATTCCTGTCAACTTCAGCGATATGAATTTCTCACAGATTGTTTTCCGTTTCATCCCATAAAAGCTTCAGAGCAATATGTCCTGCGGAAATAAAGCTATGACTGAAAAACCGCGTATATGATCAAAGTACTTAAAATAAACTTTATTTTACCACTTCTCTGCACCGTTTTAAAATTCTTGTCAACTTCACAGATACGATTTTTTGACAGATATACAGAGAATTATTTTCCTTTTCATCCCATAAAAACTTTAGAGCAATATCTCCTGCGGAAATAAGGCAATGACTGAAAAACCGCGTATATGATTAAAGTAATTGAAATAAACTTTATTTTACCAATTCTCTGCACCATTTTAAAATTCTTGTAAACTTCACAGATATGATTCTCACAGATATATAGAGAATTATTTTCCTTCTCATGCCATAAAAGCTTCAGAGCAATATCTCCTGCGGAAATAAAGCTATAACTGGAAAACCGCGTATATGATTAAAGTACTTGAAATAAACTTCATTTTACCAACTCTCTACGCCATTTAAGAATTCTTGTCAACTTCACCGAAATAAATTTCTAGCAGATTGTTTTCAGTCTCATCCCATAAAAGCTTCAGAGCAATATCTCCTGCGGAAATAATAACTGAAAAACCGCGTATATGATCAAACTACTTAAAATAAACTTTATTTTACCACTTCTCTTCACCATTTAATTATTCTTGTCAACTTCTTCGAAATCAATTTTTCGCAGATATACAGAGAATTGTTGTCCTTTTCGCCGCGTAAAAAATCCAAAGCAATATCTCCTGCGGAAATAAAGCAATGACTGGGAAAACCGCGTATATGATTAAAGTACTTGAAATAAACTTTACAGTACTTACCAGTTCTCTGCGCCAGTTAAAAATTCTTGTCAACTTCAGCGATATGAATTTCTCACAGATTGTTTTCCGTTTCATCCCATAAAAGCTTTAGAGCAATATATCCTGCGGAAATAAAGCTATGACTGGAAAACCGCGTATATGATTAAAGTACTTGAAATACTTTATTTTACTAGTTCTCTGCGCCATTTAAATATTCTTGTCAACTTCACCGAAATGAATTTCTCGCAGATTGTTTTCAGTTTCATCCCATAAAAGCTTCAGAGCCATATCTCCTGCGGAAATAAAGCTATGACTAGATAAATCCGCAAATATGGGCAATGTACTGGAAAGAAACCTTATTTTACTAGTTCTCTGCGCCATTTAAATATTCTTGTCAACTTCACCGAAATGAATTTCTCGCAGATTGTTTTCAGTTTGATCCCATAAAAGCTTCAGAGCAATATCTCCTGCGGAAATAATAACTGAAAAACCGACCGCGTATATGATCAAAGTACTTAAAATAAACTTTATTTTACCACTTCTCTTCACCATTTAATTATTCTTGTCAACTTCTTCGAAATCAATTTTTCGCAGATATACAGAGAATTGTTGTCCTTTTCGCCGCGTAAAAAATCCAAAGCAATATCTCCTGCGGAAATAAAGCAATGACTGGGAAAACCGCGTATATGATTAAAGCACTTGAAATAAACTTTACAGTACTTACCAGTTCTCTGCGCCAGTTAAAAATTCCTGTCAACTTCAGCGATATGAATTTCTCACATATTGTTTTCCGTTTCATCCCATAAAAGCTTCAGAGCAATATATCCTGCGGAAATAAAGCTATGACTGGAAAACCGCGTATATGATTAAAGTACTTGAAATACTTTATTTTACTAGTTCTCTACGCCATTTAAATATTCTTGTCAACTTCACTGAAATTAATTTCTCGCTGATTGTTTTTTCAGTTTCATCCCATAAAAGCTTCAGAGCAATATCTCCCGCGGAAATAAAGCTATGACTGCGTATATGGTTAAAGTACTTGAAATAAACTTCATTTTACCACTTCTCCACGCCATTTAAAAATTCTTGTCAACTTCACCAAAATGAATTTCTCGCAGATTGTTTTCAGTTTCATCCCATGAAAGCTTCAGAGCAATATCTCCTGCGGAAATAAAGCTATGACTGGAAAACCGCGTATATGATTAAAGTACTTGAAATACTTTATTTTACTAGTTCTCTGCGCCATTTAAATATTCTTGTCAACTTCACCGAAATGAATTTCTCACAGATTGTTTTCCGTTTCATCCCATAAAAGCTTCAGAGCAATATCTCCTGCGGAAATAATGACTGAAAAACCGCGTATATGATCAGAGTACTAAAAATAAACTTCATTTTACCACTTTTTTTCGCCATTTTAAAATTCTTGTCAACTTCACAGATACGATTTTTTGACAGATATACAGAGAATTATTTTCTTTGTCATCCCATAAAAACTTCAGAGCAATATCTCCTGCGGAAATAAAGGTATGATTGGATAAATCCGCGAATATGGGCAATGTATTTGAAAGAAACCATATTTTACTAGTTCTCTACGCCATTTAAAAATTCCTGTCAACTTTACCGAAATGAATTTCTTACAGATTGTTTTCCGTTGCATCCCATAAAAGCTTCAGAGCAATATCTCCTGCGGAAATAAAGCTATGACTGGAGAACCGCGTATGATTAAAGTACTTGAAATAAACTTCATTTTACCACTTCTCTACGCCATTTAAAAATCCTTGTCAACTGCACCGAAGTGAATTTCTCGCAGATTATTTTCAGTTTCATCCCATAAAAGCTTCAAAGCAATATGTCCTGCGGAAATAAAGCTATGACTGAAAAACCGCGTATATGATTAAAGTACTTGAAATAAACTTTATTTTACCACTTCTCTGCACCATTTTAAAATTCTTGTCAACTTCACAGATACGATTTTTTGACAGATATACAGAGAATTATTTTCCTTTTCATCCCATAAAAACTTCAGAGTAATATCTCCTGCGGAAATAAGGCAATGACTGAAAAACCGCGTATATGATTAAAGTACTTGAAATAAACTTTATTTTACCAATTCTCTGCACCATTTTAAAATTATTGTAAACTTCACAGATATGATGCTCACAGATATGATTCTCACAGATATATAGAGAATTATTTTCCTTCTCATGCCATAAAAGCTTCAGAGCAATATCTCCTGCGGAAATAAAGCTATAACTGGAAAACCGCGTATATGATTAAAGTACTTGAAATAAACTTCATTTTACCAACTCTCTACGCCATTTAAGAATTCTTGTCAACTTCACCGAAATAAATTTCTAGCAGATTGTTTTCAGTCGCATCCCATAAAAGCTTCAGAGCAATATCTCCTGCGGAAATAATAACTGAAAACCGCGTATATGATCAAAGTACCTAAAATAAACTTTATTTTACCACTTCTCTTCACCATTTAAATATTCTTGTCAACTTCTTCAAAATCAATTTTTCGCAGATATACAGAGAATTGTTGTCCTTTTCGTCGCGTAAAAAATCCAAAGCAATATCTCCTGCGGAAATAAAGCAATGACTGGAAAAACCGCGTAGATGATTAAAGTACTTGAAATAAACTTTACAGTACTTACCAGTTCTCTGCGCCAGTTAAAAATCCCTGTCAACTTCAGCGATATGAATTTCTCACAGATTGTTTTCCGTTTTATCCCATAAAAGCTTCAGAGCAATATGTCCTGCGGAAATAAAGCTATGACTGGAAAACCGCGTATATGATTAAAGTACTTGAAATACTTTATTTTACTAGTTCTCTGCGCCATTTAAATATTCTTGTCAACTTCACCGAAATGAATTTCTCACAGATTGTTTTCCGTTGCATCCCATAAAAGCTTCAGAGCAATATCTCCTGCGGAAATAAGGCAATGACTGGAACACCGCGCATATGATTAAAGTACTTGAAAAAAAACTGTACAGTACCAGTCCTCTGCGCCATTTAAAAATTTCTGTCAACTTCACCAAACTGAATTTCCAGCGGAAATACAGAAAATTGTTGTCCTTCTCGTCCCGTAAAAAATCCAAAGCAATATCTCCTGCGGAAATAAAGCTGTGACTGGAAAACCGCGCATATGATTAAAGTACTTAAAAAAAACTTTACAGTACCAGTTCTCTGCGCCATTTAAAAATTCCTGTCAACTTCACCAAAATGAATTTCCCGCAGATATACAGAGAATTGTTGTCCTTTTCGTCCCGTAAAAAATCCAAAGCAATATCTCCTGCGGAAATAAAGCTATGACTGGAAAACGGCGTATATGAATAAAGTACTTGAAATAAACTTTACAGTACCAGTTCTCTGCGCCAGTTAAAAATTCCTGTCAACTTCAGCGATATGAATTTCTCACAGATTGTTTTCCGTTTCATCCCATAAAAGCTTCAGAGCAATATGTCCTGCGGAAAT
The DNA here is from genome assembly GCA_963920685.1 of Polydrusus tereticollis. Lineage (NCBI taxonomy): Eukaryota > Metazoa > Arthropoda > Insecta > Coleoptera > Curculionidae > Polydrusus > Polydrusus tereticollis. Next base: position 146,195,338 of record OY987328.1, read on the forward strand.
AAAGCTATGACTGAAAAACCGCGTATATGATCAAAGTACTTAAAATAAACTTTAATTTACCACTTCTCTGCACCATTTTAAAATTCTTGTCAACTTCACAGATACGATTTTTTGACAGATATACAGAGAATTATTTTCCTTTTCATCCCATAAAAACTTCAGAGCAATATCTTCTGCGGAAATAAGGCAATTACTGGGAAAACCGCGTATATGATTAAAGTACTTCAAATAAACTTTACAGTACCAGTTCTCTGCGCCAGTTAAAAATTCTTGTCAACTTCAGCGATATGAATTTCTCACAGATTGTTTCCATTTCATCCCATAAAAGCTTCAGAGCAATATCTCCTGCGGAAATAAAGCTATGATTGGATAAATCCGCGAATATGGGCAATGTATTTGAAAGAAACCATATTTTACTAGTTCTCTACGCCATTTAAAAATTCCTGTCAACTTCACCGAAATGAATTTTTTACAGATTGTTTTCCGTTGCATCCCATAAAAACTCCAGAGCAACATCTCCTGCGGAAATAAGGCAATGACTGAAAAACCGCGTTTATGATTAAAGTACTTGAACCAAACTTTATTTTACCACTTCTCTGCACCATTTTAAAATTCTTGTCAACTTTACAGAAATGATTCTCACAGATATGTAGAGAATGATTTTCCTTCTCATGCCATAAAAGCTTCAGAGCAATATCTCCTGCGGAAATAAAGCTATGACTGGAGGACCGCGTATGATTAAAGTACTTGAAATAAACTTTACAGTACCAGTTCTCTGCGCCAGTTAAAAATTCCTGTCAACTTCAGCGATATGAATTTCTCACAGATTGTTTTCCGTTTCATCCCATAAAAGCTTCAGAGCAATATGTCCTGCGGAAATAAAGCTATGACTGAAAAACCGCGTATATGATCAAAGTACTTAAAATAAACTTTATTTTACCACTTCTCTGCACCGTTTTAAAATTCTTGTCAACTTCACAGATACGATTTTTTGACAGATATACAGAGAATTATTTTCCTTTTCATCCCATAAAAACTTTAGAGCAATATCTCCTGCGGAAATAAGGCAATGACTGAAAAACCGCGTATATGATTAAAGTAATTGAAATAAACTTTATTTTACCAATTCTCTGCACCATTTTAAAATTCTTGTAAACTTCACAGATATGATTCTCACAGATATATAGAGAATTATTTTCCTTCTCATGCCATAAAAGCTTCAGAGCAATATCTCCTGCGGAAATAAAGCTATAACTGGAAAACCGCGTATATGATTAAAGTACTTGAAATAAACTTCATTTTACCAACTCTCTACGCCATTTAAGAATTCTTGTCAACTTCACCGAAATAAATTTCTAGCAGATTGTTTTCAGTCTCATCCCATAAAAGCTTCAGAGCAATATCTCCTGCGGAAATAATAACTGAAAAACCGCGTATATGATCAAACTACTTAAAATAAACTTTATTTTACCACTTCTCTTCACCATTTAATTATTCTTGTCAACTTCTTCGAAATCAATTTTTCGCAGATATACAGAGAATTGTTGTCCTTTTCGCCGCGTAAAAAATCCAAAGCAATATCTCCTGCGGAAATAAAGCAATGACTGGGAAAACCGCGTATATGATTAAAGTACTTGAAATAAACTTTACAGTACTTACCAGTTCTCTGCGCCAGTTAAAAATTCTTGTCAACTTCAGCGATATGAATTTCTCACAGATTGTTTTCCGTTTCATCCCATAAAAGCTTTAGAGCAATATATCCTGCGGAAATAAAGCTATGACTGGAAAACCGCGTATATGATTAAAGTACTTGAAATACTTTATTTTACTAGTTCTCTGCGCCATTTAAATATTCTTGTCAACTTCACCGAAATGAATTTCTCGCAGATTGTTTTCAGTTTCATCCCATAAAAGCTTCAGAGCCATATCTCCTGCGGAAATAAAGCTATGACTAGATAAATCCGCAAATATGGGCAATGTACTGGAAAGAAACCTTATTTTACTAGTTCTCTGCGCCATTTAAATATTCTTGTCAACTTCACCGAAATGAATTTCTCGCAGATTGTTTTCAGTTTGATCCCATAAAAGCTTCAGAGCAATATCTCCTGCGGAAATAATAACTGAAAAACCGACCGCGTATATGATCAAAGTACTTAAAATAAACTTTATTTTACCACTTCTCTTCACCATTTAATTATTCTTGTCAACTTCTTCGAAATCAATTTTTCGCAGATATACAGAGAATTGTTGTCCTTTTCGCCGCGTAAAAAATCCAAAGCAATATCTCCTGCGGAAATAAAGCAATGACTGGGAAAACCGCGTATATGATTAAAGCACTTGAAATAAACTTTACAGTACTTACCAGTTCTCTGCGCCAGTTAAAAATTCCTGTCAACTTCAGCGATATGAATTTCTCACATATTGTTTTCCGTTTCATCCCATAAAAGCTTCAGAGCAATATATCCTGCGGAAATAAAGCTATGACTGGAAAACCGCGTATATGATTAAAGTACTTGAAATACTTTATTTTACTAGTTCTCTACGCCATTTAAATATTCTTGTCAACTTCACTGAAATTAATTTCTCGCTGATTGTTTTTTCAGTTTCATCCCATAAAAGCTTCAGAGCAATATCTCCCGCGGAAATAAAGCTATGACTGCGTATATGGTTAAAGTACTTGAAATAAACTTCATTTTACCACTTCTCCACGCCATTTAAAAATTCTTGTCAACTTCACCAAAATGAATTTCTCGCAGATTGTTTTCAGTTTCATCCCATGAAAGCTTCAGAGCAATATCTCCTGCGGAAATAAAGCTATGACTGGAAAACCGCGTATATGATTAAAGTACTTGAAATACTTTATTTTACTAGTTCTCTGCGCCATTTAAATATTCTTGTCAACTTCACCGAAATGAATTTCTCACAGATTGTTTTCCGTTTCATCCCATAAAAGCTTCAGAGCAATATCTCCTGCGGAAATAATGACTGAAAAACCGCGTATATGATCAGAGTACTAAAAATAAACTTCATTTTACCACTTTTTTTCGCCATTTTAAAATTCTTGTCAACTTCACAGATACGATTTTTTGACAGATATACAGAGAATTATTTTCTTTGTCATCCCATAAAAACTTCAGAGCAATATCTCCTGCGGAAATAAAGGTATGATTGGATAAATCCGCGAATATGGGCAATGTATTTGAAAGAAACCATATTTTACTAGTTCTCTACGCCATTTAAAAATTCCTGTCAACTTTACCGAAATGAATTTCTTACAGATTGTTTTCCGTTGCATCCCATAAAAGCTTCAGAGCAATATCTCCTGCGGAAATAAAGCTATGACTGGAGAACCGCGTATGATTAAAGTACTTGAAATAAACTTCATTTTACCACTTCTCTACGCCATTTAAAAATCCTTGTCAACTGCACCGAAGTGAATTTCTCGCAGATTATTTTCAGTTTCATCCCATAAAAGCTTCAAAGCAATATGTCCTGCGGAAATAAAGCTATGACTGAAAAACCGCGTATATGATTAAAGTACTTGAAATAAACTTTATTTTACCACTTCTCTGCACCATTTTAAAATTCTTGTCAACTTCACAGATACGATTTTTTGACAGATATACAGAGAATTATTTTCCTTTTCATCCCATAAAAACTTCAGAGTAATATCTCCTGCGGAAATAAGGCAATGACTGAAAAACCGCGTATATGATTAAAGTACTTGAAATAAACTTTATTTTACCAATTCTCTGCACCATTTTAAAATTATTGTAAACTTCACAGATATGATGCTCACAGATATGATTCTCACAGATATATAGAGAATTATTTTCCTTCTCATGCCATAAAAGCTTCAGAGCAATATCTCCTGCGGAAATAAAGCTATAACTGGAAAACCGCGTATATGATTAAAGTACTTGAAATAAACTTCATTTTACCAACTCTCTACGCCATTTAAGAATTCTTGTCAACTTCACCGAAATAAATTTCTAGCAGATTGTTTTCAGTCGCATCCCATAAAAGCTTCAGAGCAATATCTCCTGCGGAAATAATAACTGAAAACCGCGTATATGATCAAAGTACCTAAAATAAACTTTATTTTACCACTTCTCTTCACCATTTAAATATTCTTGTCAACTTCTTCAAAATCAATTTTTCGCAGATATACAGAGAATTGTTGTCCTTTTCGTCGCGTAAAAAATCCAAAGCAATATCTCCTGCGGAAATAAAGCAATGACTGGAAAAACCGCGTAGATGATTAAAGTACTTGAAATAAACTTTACAGTACTTACCAGTTCTCTGCGCCAGTTAAAAATCCCTGTCAACTTCAGCGATATGAATTTCTCACAGATTGTTTTCCGTTTTATCCCATAAAAGCTTCAGAGCAATATGTCCTGCGGAAATAAAGCTATGACTGGAAAACCGCGTATATGATTAAAGTACTTGAAATACTTTATTTTACTAGTTCTCTGCGCCATTTAAATATTCTTGTCAACTTCACCGAAATGAATTTCTCACAGATTGTTTTCCGTTGCATCCCATAAAAGCTTCAGAGCAATATCTCCTGCGGAAATAAGGCAATGACTGGAACACCGCGCATATGATTAAAGTACTTGAAAAAAAACTGTACAGTACCAGTCCTCTGCGCCATTTAAAAATTTCTGTCAACTTCACCAAACTGAATTTCCAGCGGAAATACAGAAAATTGTTGTCCTTCTCGTCCCGTAAAAAATCCAAAGCAATATCTCCTGCGGAAATAAAGCTGTGACTGGAAAACCGCGCATATGATTAAAGTACTTAAAAAAAACTTTACAGTACCAGTTCTCTGCGCCATTTAAAAATTCCTGTCAACTTCACCAAAATGAATTTCCCGCAGATATACAGAGAATTGTTGTCCTTTTCGTCCCGTAAAAAATCCAAAGCAATATCTCCTGCGGAAATAAAGCTATGACTGGAAAACGGCGTATATGAATAAAGTACTTGAAATAAACTTTACAGTACCAGTTCTCTGCGCCAGTTAAAAATTCCTGTCAACTTCAGCGATATGAATTTCTCACAGATTGTTTTCCGTTTCATCCCATAAAAGCTTCAGAGCAATATGTCCTGCGGAAATAAAGCTATGACTGAAAAACCGCGTATATGATCAAAGTACTTAAAATAAACTTTAATTTACCACTTCTCTGCACCATTTTAAAATTCTTGTCAACTTCACAGATACGATTTTTTGACAGATATACAGAGAATTATTTTCCTTTTCATCCCATAAAAACTTCAGAGCAATATCTTCTGCGGAAATAAGGCAATTACTGGGAAAACCGCGTATATGATTAAAGTACTTCAAATAAACTTTACAGTACCAGTTCTCTGCGCCAGTTAAAAATTCTTGTCAACTTCAGCGATATGAATTTCTCACAGATTGTTTCCATTTCATCCCATAAAAGCTTCAGAGCAATATCTCCTGCGGAAATAAAGCTATGATTGGATAAATCCGCGAATATGGGCAATGTATTTGAAAGAAACCATATTTTACTAGTTCTCTACGCCATTTAAAAATTCCTGTCAACTTCACCGAAATGAATTTTTTACAGATTGTTTTCCGTTGCATCCCATAAAAACTCCAGAGCAACATCTCCTGCGGAAATAAGGCAATGACTGAAAAACCGCGTTTATGATTAAAGTACTTGAACCAAACTTTATTTTACCACTTCTCTGCACCATTTTAAAATTCTTGTCAACTTTACAGAAATGATTCTCACAGATATGTAGAGAATGATTTTCCTTCTCATGCCATAAAAGCTTCAGAGCAATATCTCCTGCGGAAATAAAGCTATGACTGGAGGACCGCGTATGATTAAAGTACTTGAAATAAACTTTACAGTACCAGTTCTCTGCGCCAGTTAAAAATTCCTGTCAACTTCAGCGATATGAATTTCTCACAGATTGTTTTCCGTTTCATCCCATAAAAGCTTCAGAGCAATATGTCCTGCGGAAATAAAGCTATGACTGAAAAACCGCGTATATGATCAAAGTACTTAAAATAAACTTTATTTTACCACTTCTCTGCACCGTTTTAAAATTCTTGTCAACTTCACAGATACGATTTTTTGACAGATATACAGAGAATTATTTTCCTTTTCATCCCATAAAAACTTTAGAGCAATATCTCCTGCGGAAATAAGGCAATGACTGAAAAACCGCGTATATGATTAAAGTAATTGAAATAAACTTTATTTTACCAATTCTCTGCACCATTTTAAAATTCTTGTAAACTTCACAGATATGATTCTCACAGATATATAGAGAATTATTTTCCTTCTCATGCCATAAAAGCTTCAGAGCAATATCTCCTGCGGAAATAAAGCTATAACTGGAAAACCGCGTATATGATTAAAGTACTTGAAATAAACTTCATTTTACCAACTCTCTACGCCATTTAAGAATTCTTGTCAACTTCACCGAAATAAATTTCTAGCAGATTGTTTTCAGTCTCATCCCATAAAAGCTTCAGAGCAATATCTCCTGCGGAAATAATAACTGAAAAACCGCGTATATGATCAAACTACTTAAAATAAACTTTATTTTACCACTTCTCTTCACCATTTAATTATTCTTGTCAACTTCTTCGAAATCAATTTTTCGCAGATATACAGAGAATTGTTGTCCTTTTCGCCGCGTAAAAAATCCAAAGCAATATCTCCTGCGGAAATAAAGCAATGACTGGGAAAACCGCGTATATGATTAAAGTACTTGAAATAAACTTTACAGTACTTACCAGTTCTCTGCGCCAGTTAAAAATTCTTGTCAACTTCAGCGATATGAATTTCTCACAGATTGTTTTCCGTTTCATCCCATAAAAGCTTTAGAGCAATATATCCTGCGGAAATAAAGCTATGACTGGAAAACCGCGTATATGATTAAAGTACTTGAAATACTTTATTTTACTAGTTCTCTGCGCCATTTAAATATTCTTGTCAACTTCACCGAAATGAATTTCTCGCAGATTGTTTTCAGTTTCATCCCATAAAAGCTTCAGAGCCATATCTCCTGCGGAAATAAAGCTATGACTAGATAAATCCGCAAATATGGGCAATGTACTGGAAAGAAACCTTATTTTACTAGTTCTCTGCGCCATTTAAATATTCTTGTCAACTTCACCGAAATGAATTTCTCGCAGATTGTTTTCAGTTTGATCCCATAAAAGCTTCAGAGCAATATCTCCTGCGGAAATACGGCAATGACTGAAAAACCGCGTATATGATTAAAGTACTTAAAATAAACTTCATTTTAACACTTCTCTACGCCATTTAAAAATTCTTGTCAACTTCACAGATACGATTTTTTGACAGATTTACAAAGAATTATTTCCTTTTTCATCCCATAAAAACTTCAGAGCAATATCTCCTGCGGAAATAAAGCAATGACTGGAGAACCGCGTATGACTAAAGTACTTGAAATAAACTTCATTTTAACACTTCTCTACGCCATTTAAAAATTCTTGTCAAATTCACCGAAATAAATTTCTCGCAGATTGTTTTCAGTTTCATCCCATACAAGCTTCAGAGCAATATCTCCTGCGGAAATAAAGCTATCACTGGAAAACCGCGTATATGATTAAAGTGCTTGAAATAAACTTTACAGTACCAGTTCTCTGCGCCATTTAAATATTCTTGTCAACTTCACCGAAATGAATATCTCACAGATTGTTTTCCGTTGCATCCCATAAAAACTCCAGAGCAATATCTCGTGCGGAAATAAGGCAATGACTGAAAAACCGCGTATATGATCAAAGTACTTAAAATAAACTTCATTTTACCACTTTTTTTCGCCATTTTAAAATTCTTGTCAACTTCACAGATACGATTTTTTGACAGATATACAGAGAATTATTTTCTTTGTCATCCCATAAAAACTTCAGAGCAATATCTCCTGCGGAAATAAAGGTATGATTGGATAAATCCGCGAATATGGGCAATGTATTTGAAAGAAACCATATTTTACTAGTTCTCTACGCCATTTAAAAATTCCTGTCAACTTTACCGAAATGAATTTCTTACAGATTGTTTTCCGTTGCATCCCATAAAAGCTTCAGAGCAATATCTCCTGCGGAAATAAAGCTATGACTGGAGAACCGCGTATGATTAAAGTACTTGAAATAAACTTCATTTTACCACTTCTCTACGCCATTTAAAAATCCTTGTCAACTGCACCGAAGTGAATTTCTCGCAGATTATTTTCAGTTTCATCCCATAAAAGCTTCAAAGCAATATGTCCTGCGGAAATAAAGCTATGACTGAAAAACCGCGTATATGATTAAAGTACTTGAAATAAACTTTATTTTACCACTTCTCTGCACCATTTTAAAATTCTTGTCAACTTCACAGATACGATTTTTTGACAGATATACAGAGAATTATTTTCCTTTTCATCCCATAAAAACTTCAGAGTAATATCTCCTGCGGAAATAAGGCAATGACTGAAAAACCGCGTATATGATTAAAGTACTTGAAATAAACTTTATTTTACCAATTCTCTGCACCATTTTAAAATTATTGTAAACTTCACAGATATGATGCTCACAGATATGATTCTCACAGATATATAGAGAATTATTTTCCTTCTCATGCCATAAAAGCTTCAGAGCAATATCTCCTGCGGAAATAAAGCTATAACTGGAAAACCGCGTATATGATTAAAGTACTTGAAATAAACTTCATTTTACCAACTCTCTACGCCATTTAAGAATTCTTGTCAACTTCACCGAAATAAATTTCTAGCAGATTGTTTTCAGTCGCATCCCATAAAAGCTTCAGAGCAATATCTCCTGCGGAAATAATAACTGAAAACCGCGTATATGATCAAAGTACCTAAAATAAACTTTATTTTACCACTTCTCTTCACCATTTAAATATTCTTGTCAACTTCTTCAAAATCAATTTTTCGCAGATATACAGAGAATTGTTGTCCTTTTCGTCGCGTAAAAAATCCAAAGCAATATCTCCTGCGGAAATAAAGCAATGACTGGAAAAACCGCGTAGATGATTAAAGTACTTGAAATAAACTTTACAGTACTTACCAGTTCTCTGCGCCAGTTAAAAATCCCTGTCAACTTCAGCGATATGAATTTCTCACAGATTGTTTTCCGTTTTATCCCATAAAAGCTTCAGAGCAATATGTCCTGCGGAAATAAAGCTATGACTGGAAAACCGCGTATATGATTAAAGTACTTGAAATACTTTATTTTACTAGTTCTCTGCGCCATTTAAATATTCTTGTCAACTTCACCGAAATGAATTTCTCACAGATTGTTTTCCGTTGCATCCCATAAAAGCTTCAGAGCAATATCTCCTGCGGAAATAAGGCAATGACTGGAACACCGCGCATATGATTAAAGTACTTGAAAAAAAACTGTACAGTACCAGTCCTCTGCGCCATTTAAAAATTTCTGTCAACTTCACCAAACTGAATTTCCAGCGGAAATACAGAAAATTGTTGTCCTTCTCGTCCCGTAAAAAATCCAAAGCAATATCTCCTGCGGAAATAAAGCTGTGACTGGAAAACCGCGCATATGATTAAAGTACTTAAAAAAAACTTTACAGTACCAGTTCTCTGCGCCATTTAAAAATTCCTGTCAACTTCACCAAAATGAATTTCCCGCAGATATACAGAGAATTGTTGTCCTTTTCGTCCCGTAAAAAATCCAAAGCAATATCTCCTGCGGAAATAAAGCTATGACTGGAAAACGGCGTATATGAATAAAGTACTTGAAATAAACTTTACAGTACCAGTTCTCTGCGCCAGTTAAAAATTCCTGTCAACTTCAGCGATATGAATTTCTCACAGATTGTTTTCCGTTTCATCCCATAAAAGCTTCAGAGCAATATGTCCTGCGGAAATAAAGCTATGACTGAAAAACCGCGTATATGATCAAAGTACTTAAAATAAACTTTAATTTACCACTTCTCTGCACCATTTTAAAATTCTTGTCAACTTCACAGATACGATTTTTTGACAGATATACAGAGAATTATTTTCCTTTTCATCCCATAAAAACTTCAGAGCAATATCTCCTGCGGAAATAAGGCAATTACTGGGAAAACCGCGTATATGATTAAAGTACTTCAAATAAACTTTACAGTACCAGTTCTCTGCGCCAGTTAAAAATTCTTGTCAACTTCAGCGATATGAATTTCTCACAGATTGTTTCCATTTCATCCCATAAAAGCTTCAGAGCAATATCTCCTGCGGAAATAAGGCAATGACTGAAAAACCGCGCATATGATTAAAGTACTTAAAATAAACTTTATTTTACCACCTCTCTGCACCATTTTAAAATTTTAGTCAACTTTACCGATACGATTTTTTGACAGATATACAGAGAATTATTTTCCTTTTCATCCCATAAAAACTTCAGAGCAATATCTCCTGCGGAAATAAAGCTATGACTGGAAAACCGTGTATATGGTTAAAGTACTTGAAATAAACTTCATTTTACCACATCTCTACGCCATTTAAAAATTCTTGTCAACTTCACCGAAATGAATTTCTCGCAGATTGTTTTCAGTTTCATCCCATAAAAGCTTCAGAGCAATATCTCCTGCGGAAATAATGACTGAAAAACCGCGTATATGATCAAAGTACTTAAAATAAACTTAATTTTACCACTTCTCTTCACCATTTTAAAATTCTTGTCAACTTCACAGATACGATTCTTTGACAGATATACAGAGAATTATTTTCTTTTTCATCCCATAAAAACTTCAGAGCAATATCTCCTGCGGAAATAAAGCTATGATTGGATAAATCCGCGAATATGGGCAATGTATTTGAAAGAAACCATATTTTACTAGTTCTCTACGCCATTTAAAAATTCATGTCAACTTCACCGAAATGAATTTTTTACAGATTGTTTTCCGTTGCATCCCATAAAAACTCCAGAGCAATATCTCCTGCGGAAATAAGGCAATGACTGAAAAACCGCGTTTATGATTAAAGTACTTGAACCAAACTTCATTTTACCACTTCTCTGCACCATTTTAAAATTCTTGTCAACTTTACAGAAATGATTCTCACAGATATGTAGAGAATGATTTTCCTTCTCATGCCATAAAAGCTTCAGAGCAATATCTCCTGCGGAAATAAAGCTATGACTGGAGAACCGCGTATGATTAAAATACTTGAAATAAACTTTACAGTACCAGTTCTCTGCGCCAGTTAAAAATTCCTGTCAACTTCAGCGATATGAATTTCTCACAGATTGTTTTCCGTTTCATCCCATAAAAGCTTCAGAGCAATATGTCCTGCGGAAATAAAGCTATGACTGAAAAACCGCGTATATGATCAAACTACTTAAAATAAACTTTATTTTACCACTTCTCTTCACCATTTAAATATTCTTGTCAACTTCTTCAAAATCAATTTTTCGCAGATATACAGAGAATTGTTGTCCTTTTCGCCGCGTAAAAAATCCAAAGCAATATCTCCTGCGGAAATAAAGCTGTAACTGGAAAACCGCGCATATGATTAAAGTACTTAAAAAAAACTTTACAGTACCAGTTCTCTGCGCCATTTAAAAATTCCTGTCAACTTCACCAAAATGAATTTCCCGCAGATATACAGAGAATTGTTGACCTTTTCGTCCCGTAAAAAATCCAAAGCAATATCTCCTGCGGAAATAAAGCTATGGACTGGAAAACGGCGTATATGATTAAAGTACTTGAAATAAACTTTACAGTACCAGTTCTCTGCGCCAGCTAAAAATTCCTGTCAACTTCAGCGATATGAATTTCTCACAGATTGTTTTCCGTTTCATCCCATAAAAGCTTCAGAGCAATATGTCCTGCGGAAATAAAGCTATGACTGGAAAACCGCGTATATGATTAAAGTACTTGAAAAAAACTGTACAGTAGCAGCCCTCTGCGCCATTTAAAAATTTCTGTCAACTTCACCAAACTGAATTTCCCTCAGATATACAGAGAATTGTTGTCCTTTTCGTCCCGTAAAAAATCCAAAGCAATATCTCCTGCGGAAATAAAGCTGTGACTGGAAAACCGCGCATTGGATTAAAGTACTTAAAGAAAACTTTACAGTACCAGTTCTCTGCGCCATTTAAAAATTCTTGTCAACTTCACCAAAATGAATTTCCCGCAGTAATTGTTGTCCTTTTCGTCCCGTAAATAAATCCAAAGCAATATCTCCTGCGGAAATAAAGCAATGACTGGGAAAACCGCGTATATGATTAAAGTACTTGAAATAAACTTTACAGTACCAGTTCTCTGCGCCAGTTAAAAATTCCCGTCAACTTCACAGAAATTAAATTTTCACAGATTGATTTCCGTTTTATCCCAAAAACACTCCAGAGCAATATCTCCTGCGGAAATAAAGCTATGACTGGAGAACCGCGTATGATCAAAGTACTTGAAATAAACTTTACAGTACCAGTTCTCTGCGCCAGTTAAAAATTCCTGTCAACTTCAGCGATATGAATTTCTCACAGATTGTTTCCGTTTCATCCCATAAAAGCTTCAGAGCAATATGTCCTGCGGAAATAAAGCTATGACTGGAAAACCGCGTATAGGATTAAAGTACTTGAAATACTTTATTTTGCTATGATTAAAGTACTTGAAATAAACTTTACAGTACCAGTTCTCTGCGCCATTTAAATATTATTGTCAACTTCACCGAAATGAATTTCTCACAGATTGTTTTTCGTTGCATCCCATAAAAGCTTCAGAGCAATATCTCCTGCGGAAATAAAGCTATAACTGGAAAGCCGCGTATATGATTAAAGTACTTGAAATAAACTTCATTTTACCAACTCTCTACGCCATTTAAGAATTCTTGTCAACTTCACCGAAATAAATTTCTAGCAGATTGTTTTCAGTCTCATCCCATAAAAGCTTCAGAGCAATATCTCCTGCGGAAATAATAACTGAAAACCGCGTATATGATCAAAGTACTTAAAATAAACTTTATTTTACCACTTCTCTTCACCATTTAAATATTCTTGTCAACTTCTTCAAAATCAATTTTTCGCAGATATACAGAGAATTGTTGTCCTTTTCGCCGCGTAAAAAATCCAAAGCAATATCTCCTGCGGAAATAAAGCAATGACTGGGAAAACCGCGTAGATGATTAAAGTACTTGAAATAAACTTTACAGTACTTACCAGTTCTCTGCGCCAGTTAAAAATTCCTGTCAACTTCAGCGATATGAATTTCTCACAGATTGTTTTCCGTTTCATCCCATAAAAGCTTCAGAGCAATATCTCCTGCGGAAATAAGGCAATGACTGGAACACCGCGCATATGATTAAAGTACTTGAAAAAAAACTGTACAGTACCAGTCCTCTGCGCCATTTAAAAATTTCTTTCAACTTCACCAAACTGAATTTCCAGCGGAAATACAGAAAATTGTTGTCCTTCTCGTCCCGTAAAAAATCCAAAGCAATATCTCCTGCGGAAATAAAGCTGTGACTGGAAAACCGCGCATATAATTAAAGTACTTAAAAAAAACTTTACAGTACCAGTTCTCTGCGACATTTAAAAATTCCTGTCAACTTCACCAAAATGAATTTCCCGCAGATATACAGAGAATTGTTGTCCTTTTCGTCCCGTAAAAAATCCAAAGCAATATCTCCTGCGGAAATAAAGCTATGACTGGAGAACCGCGTAGGATTAAAGTACTTGAAATAAACTTTACAGTACCAGTTCTCTGCGCCAGTTAAAAATTCCTGTCAACTTCAGCGATATGAATTTCTCACAGATTGTTTCCGTTTCATCCCATAAAAGCTTCAGAGCAATATATCCTGCGGAAATAAAGCTATGACTGGAAAACCGCGTATAGGATTAAAGTACTTGAAATACTTTATTTTGCTAGTTCCCTGCGACATTTAAATATTATTGTCAACTTCACCGAAATGAATTTCTCACAGATTGTTTTCCGTTGCATCCCATAAAAGCTTCAGAGCAATATCTCCTGCGGAAATAAGGCAATGACTCAAAAACCGCGCATATGATTAAAGTACTTAAAATAAACTTTATTTTACCACCTCTCTGCACCATTTTAAAATTTTAGTCGACTTTACCGATACGATTTTTTGACAGATATACAGAGAATTATTTTCCTTTTCATCCCATAAAAACTTCAGAGCAATATCTTCTGCGGAAATAAAGCTATGACTGGAAAACCGTGTATATGGTTAAAGTACTTGAAATAAACTTCATTTTACCACATCTCTACGCCATTTAAAAATTCTTGTCAACTTCACCGAAATGAATTTCTCGCAGATTGTTTTCAGTTTCATCCCATAAAAGCTTCAGAGCAATATCTCCTGCGGAAATAATGACTGAAAAACCGCGTATATGATCAAAGTACTTAAAATAAACTTAATTTTACCACTTCTCTTCACCATTTTAAAATTCTTGTCAACTTCACAGATACGATTCTTTGACAGATATACAGAGAATTATTTTCTTTTTCATCCCATAAAAACTTCAGAGCAATATCTCCTGCGGAAATAAAGCTATGATTGGATAAATCCGCGAATATGGGCAATGTATTTGAAAGAAACCATATTTTACTAGTTCTCTACGCCATTTAAAAATTCCTGTCAACTTCACCGAAATGAATTTTTTACAGATTGTTTTCCGTTGCATCCCATAAAAACTCCAGAGCAACATCTCCTGCGGAAATAAGGCAATGACTGAAAAACCGCGTTTATGATTAAAGTACTTGAACCAAACTTTATTTTACCACTTCTCTGCACCATTTTAAAATTCTTGTCAACTTTACAGAAATGATTCTCACAGATATGTAGAGAATGATTTTCCTTCTCATGCCATAAAAGCTTCAGAGCAATATCTCCTGCGGAAATAAAGCTATGACTGGAGGACCGCGTATGATTAAAGTACTTGAAATAAACTTTACAGTACCAGTTCTCTGCGCCAGTTAAAAATTCCTGTCAACTTCAGCGATATGAATTTCTCACAGATTGTTTTCCGTTTCATCCCATAAAAGCTTCAGAGCAATATGTCCTGCGGAAATAAAGCTATGACTGAAAAACCGCGTATATGATCAAAGTACTTAAAATAAACTTTATTTTACCACTTCTCTGCACCGTTTTAAAATTCTTGTCAACTTCACAGATACGATTTTTTGACAGATATACAGAGAATTATTTTCCTTTTCATCCCATAAAAACTTTAGAGCAATATCT
Organism: Polydrusus tereticollis; assembly: GCA_963920685.1. Classification (NCBI taxonomy): domain Eukaryota; kingdom Metazoa; phylum Arthropoda; class Insecta; order Coleoptera; family Curculionidae; genus Polydrusus; species Polydrusus tereticollis. The sequence continues at coordinate 146,210,554 of OY987328.1, forward strand.
CCTGCGGAAATAAGGCAATGACTGAAAAACCGCGTATATGATTAAAGTAATTGAAATAAACTTTATTTTACCAATTCTCTGCACCATTTTAAAATTCTTGTAAACTTCACAGATATGATTCTCACAGATATATAGAGAATTATTTTCCTTCTCATGCCATAAAAGCTTCAGAGCAATATCTCCTGCGGAAATAATAACTGAAAAACCGCGTATATGATCAAACTACTTAAAATAAACTTTATTTTACCACTTCTCTTCACCATTTAATTATTCTTGTCAACTTCTTCGAAATCAATTTTTCGCAGATATACAGAGAATTGTTGTCCTTTTCGCCGCGTAAAAAATCCAAAGCAATATCTCCTGCGGAAATAAAGCAATGACTGGGAAAACCGCGTATATGATTAAAGTACTTGAAATAAACTTTACAGTACTTACCAGTTCTCTGCGCCAGTTAAAAATTCTTGTCAACTTCAGCGATATGAATTTCTCACAGATTGTTTTCCGTTTCATCCCATAAAAGCTTTAGAGCAATATATCCTGCGGAAATAAAGCTATGACTGGAAAACCGCGTATATGATTAAAGTACTTGAAATACTTTATTTTACTAGTTCTCTGCGCCATTTAAATATTCTTGTCAACTTCACCGAAATGAATTTCTCGCAGATTGTTTTCAGTTTCATCCCATAAAAGCTTCAGAGCCATATCTCCTGCGGAAATAAAGCTATGACTAGATAAATCCGCAAATATGGGCAATGTACTGGAAAGAAACCTTATTTTACTAGTTCTCTGCGCCATTTAAATATTCTTGTCAACTTCACCGAAATGAATTTCTCGCAGATTGTTTTCAGTTTGATCCCATAAAAGCTTCAGAGCAATATCTCCTGCGGAAATACGGCAATGACTGAAAAACCGCGTATATGATTAAAGTACTTAAAATAAACTTCATTTTAACACTTCTCTACGCCATTTAAAAATTCTTGTCAACTTCACAGATACGATTTTTTGACAGATTTACAAAGAATTATTTCCTTTTTCATCCCATAAAAACTTCAGAGCAATATCTCCTGCGGAAATAAAGCAATGACTGGAGAACCGCGTATGACTAAAGTACTTGAAATAAACTTCATTTTAACACTTCTCTACGCCATTTAAAAATTCTTGTCAAATTCACCGAAATAAATTTCTCGCAGATTGTTTTCAGTTTCATCCCATACAAGCTTCAGAGCAATATCTCCTGCGGAAATAAAGCTATCACTGGAAAACCGCGTATATGATTAAAGTGCTTGAAATAAACTTTACAGTACCAGTTCTCTGCGCCATTTAAATATTCTTGTCAACTTCACCGAAATGAATATCTCACAGATTGTTTTCCGTTGCATCCCATAAAAACTCCAGAGCAATATCTCGTGCGGAAATAAGGCAATGACTGAAAAACCGCGTATATGATCAAAGTACTTAAAATAAACTTCATTTTACCACTTCTCTACGCCATTTAAAAATTCTTGTCAACTTCACCGAAATGAATTTCTCGCAGATTGTTTTCAGTTTCATCCCATAAAAGCTTCAGAGCCATATCTCCTGCGGAAATAAAGCTATGACTAGATAAATCCGCAAATATGGGCAATGTACTTGAAAGAAACCTTATTTTACTAGTTCTCTGCGCCATTTAAATATTCTTGTCAACTTCACCGAAATGAATTTCTCGCAGATTGTTTTCAGTTTGATCCCATAAAAGCTTCAGAGCAATATCTCCTGCGGAAATACGGCAATGACTGAAAAACCGCGTATATGATTAAAGTACTTAAAATAAACTTCATTTTAACACTTCTCTACGCCATTTAAAAATTCTTGTCAACTTCACAGATACGATTTTTTGACAGATTTACAAAGAATTATTTCCTTTTTCATCCCATAAAAACTTCAGAGCAATATCTCCTGCGGAAATAAAGCAATGACTGGAGAACCGCGTATGACTAAAGTACTTGAAATAAACTTCATTTTAACACTTCTCTACGCCATTTAAAAATTCTTGTCAAATTCACCGAAATAAATTTCTCGCAGATTGTTTTCAGTTTCATCCCATACAAGCTTCAGAGCAATATCTCCTGCGGAAATAAAGCTATCACTGGAAAACCGCGTATATGATTAAAGTGCTTGAAATAAACTTTACAGTACCAGTTCTCTGCGCCATTTAAAAATTCCTGTCAACATCACCGAAATAAATTTCTCACAGATTGTTTTCCGTTGCAAAGCATAAAAACTTCAGAGCAATATCTCCTGCGGAAATAAAGCTATGAAAAATCCGCGAATGTTTATCGACCTTTCAGTCTAGATCCGTACTGTTCTGTATAAGCAGGGTCACCTCCGACAGGATGTGGATTTTTTCCACGCAGTACGGTCTTGACTAGAGAGAGGCTAGGGCACCTATGAGGGTGCTAACATCGCTTCATCTAGCCCTGACAGTTTGTAAGGACCAGTGCCCAGTCAATCCAGAGCAAAGGTACTACCTTTCCAAACTCCCTTAACCCCACAGTAGTATAACGACCATGCGTTATTTCTATTTTCACTATAAATATATAGCGTATTATTATCATTTGACTAGTATACGATAACCATTTTTGCTATTTTCCTGTATTTCAGGTGTAATTAAATATACATACATACATATTTGTTTTTAAGTAGTACAACGACTACAAATATACGAAAGTATAAATACAATATTTTACACTAACTGTGTGTATTAGTATTTATTTTTACTATAAATATATAGCATATTATCATCATTTAAGTAGTATACCTTTCTTATATTTTTCTATATTTGAGGTGTAATTGAATGTCATACATATTTACTTTTAAGTAGTACAACGACTACTAATTAATTTAGAATTTGAAAAATTTATAAAGAATTATATTTGGTATTGCAACGACTACTAATGTACGAAAGTGAACTTACAGTATTTTACAATAACTGTGCGGAAATATCTTTATATTTCTACTATAAATATATAGCGTAATATTATCATTTAAGTAGTATACGACTACCGTTATTATTTCTCTGTTCACCATGTGACGACTTAGTATTGTCCTAAAGGGGTCCTGGGGGTTGAAAGTAAATAAAACTCGCAGAGCTAGAAAAACAAAAACAGGAGGGTGGCTTCGAGTCTACAAGACGTGGAAGCGCTCCTGGGGGGAATCAAGGAAGATCAGGAGAGTGGCTTTAAGTCTATAAGACGTAGAAGCGCTCCTGGGGGGAATAGAGGAAGTTCAGGAGAGTCGCTTTGAGTCTATAAGACGTGGAAGCGCTCCTTGGGGGAATCAAGGAAGATCAGGAGAGTGGCTGAGTCTATGAGACGTGTAAGCGCTCCTGATCGTAGAGGGGGGGGGGGTGACCAGTCGGAAAGACGAAAGTACCGTGTCCACCTAATGCTCGCGTATTTGTACACCGAAACTGCTGACTATTGTTTAATTGAACTTGAAATTGGGTGGCAAAGTGGTCTGCGACCTCAACGCACAGTAGTCTAGAGGTGTAGGAAATAGAATTATAATGTGGATCCCGCCATTTTGTTGACAATACAGTATTTTCCAATAACTGTGCGTATAAACCTCTACTTCCACTATAAATAATACCATAATATTATCATTTGAGTACTATACGACTACCATTTTTGCTATTTTTCTGTGTTTCAGGTGTAATTAAATGGACATACATATTTGCTCTTTAACTAGTGTAACAACCACTAACTTATTTAGAATTCGATTCTATGCGTCATTTAAAAATACTTGTCAACGTCATCGAAATGAATTTTTCACAGATTTATAGAGAATTGTTTCCTTTTAATCTCGTAAAAACTCCAGAGCAATATCTCCTGCGGAAATAAAGCAATGACTGGATAACCGCCTATATCATTAAACTACTTGAAATAAACCTTACTTTACTAGTTCTCTGTGCCATTTTAAAATTGTTGTCAACATCACCGAAATAAATTTCTTACAGATTGTTTCCCGTTGCATCCCATAAAAACTCCAGAGCAATATCTCCTGCGGAAATAAAGCAATAACTGGATAGCCGCCTATATCATTAAACTACTTGAAATAAACCTTACTTTACTAGTTCTCTGTACCATTTTAAAATTCTTGTCAACTTCACCGAAATCAATTTCTTACAGAAGATTGTTTTCCGTTGCATCCCATAAAAACTCCAGAGCAATATCTCCTGCGGAAATAAAGCAATGACTGTATAACCGCGTATATCATTAAACTACTTGAAATAAACCTTCTTTTACTAGTTCTCTGCGCCATTTTAAAATTCTTGTCAACTTCACCGAAATGAATATCTTACAGATTGTTTTCCGTTGCATCCCATAAAAGCTTCAGAGCAATATGTCCTGCGGAAATAAAGCTATGACTGGAAAACCGCGTATATGATTAAAGTACTTGAAAAAAACTGTACAGTACCAGTCCTCTGCGCCATTTGAAAATTCCTGTCAACTTCACCAAACTGAATTTCCCGCAGATATACAGAGAATTGTTGTCCTTCTCGTCCCGTAAAAAATCCAAAGCAATATCTCCTTCGGAAATAAAGCTGTGACTGGAAAACGGCGTATATGATTAAAGTACTTGAAATAAACTTTACAGTACCAGTTCTCTGCGCCAGCTAAAAATTCCTGTCAACTTCAGCGATATGAATTTCTCACAGATTGTTTTCCGTTTCATCCCATAAAAGCTTCAGAGCAATATGTCCTGCGGAAATAAAGCTATGACTGGAAAACCGCGTATATGATTAAAGTACTTAAAATACTTAATTTTACTAGTTCTCTGCGCCATTTAAATATTCTTGGCAACTTCACCGAAATGAATTTCTCACAGATTGTTTTCCGTTGCATCCCATAAAAGCTTCAGAGCAATATCTCCTGCGGAAATAAGGCAATGACTGGAAAACCGCGCATATGATTAAAGTACTTGAAAAAAACTGTACAGTAGCAGCCCTCTGCGCCATTTAAAAATTTCTGTCAACTTCACCAAACTGAATTTCCCGCAGATATACAGAGAATTGTTGTCCTTTTCGTCCCGTAAAAAATCCAAAGCAATATCTCCTGCGGAAATAAAGCAATGACTGGGAAAACCGCGTATATGATTAAAGTATTTGAAATAAACTTTACAGTACCAGTTCTCCGCGCCAGTTAAAAATTCCCGTCAACTTCACAGAAATTAAATTTTCACAGATTGATTTCCGTTTTATCCCAAAAACACTCTAGAGCAATACCTCCTGCGGAAATAAAGCTATGACTGGAAAACCGCTTATGATTAAAGTACTTGAAATAAACTTTACAGTACCAGTTCTCTGCGCCAGTTAAAAATTCCCGTCAACTTCACAGAAATTAAATTTTCACAGATTGATTTCCGTTTTATCCCAAAAACACTCCAGAGCAATATCTCCTGCGGAAATAAAGCTATGACTGGAGAACCGCGTATGATTAAAGTACTTAAAATAAACTTTACAGTACCAGTTCTCTGCGCCAGTTAAAAATTCCTGTCAACTTCAGCGATATGAATTTCTCACAGATTGTTTCCGTTTCATCCCATAAAAGCTTCAGAGCAATATGTCCTGCGGAAATAAAGCTATGACTGGAAAACCGCGCATATGATTAAAGTACTTAAAATAAACTTTATTTTACCACCTCTCTGCACCATTTTAAAATTCTTGTCAACTTTACCGATACGATTTTTTGACAGATATACAGAGAATTATTTTCCTTTTCATCCCATAAAAACTTCAGAGCAATATCTCCTGCGGAAATAAAGCTATGACTGGAAAACCGCGTATATGGTTAAAGTACTTGAAATAAACTTCATTTTACCACTTCTCTACGCCATTTAAAAATTCTTGTCAACTTCACCGGAATGAATTTCTCGCAGATTGTTTTCAGTTTCATCCCATAAAAGCTTCAGAGCAATATCTCCTGCGGAAATAATGACTGAAAAACCGCGTATATGATCAAAGTACTTAAAATAAACTTAATTTTACCACTTCTCATCACCATTTTAAAATTCTTGTCAACTTCACAGATACGATTCTTTGACAGATATACAGAGAATTATTTTCTTTTTCATCCCATAAAAACTTCAGAGCAATATCTCCTGCGAAAATAAAACTATGATTGGATAAATCCGCGAATATGGGCAATGTATTTGAAAGAAACCATATTTTACTATTTCTCTACGCCATTTAAAAATTCCTGTCAACTTCACCGAAATGGATTTTTTACAGATTGTTTTCCGTTGCATCCCATAAAAACTCCAGAGCAATATCTCCTGCGGAAATAAGGTAATGACTGAAAAACCGCGTATATGATTAAAGTACTTGAAATTAACTTTATTTTACCACTTCTCTGCACCATTTTAAAATTCTTGTCAACTTCACAGAAATGATTCTCACAGATATGTAGAGAATTATTTTCCTTCTCATGCCATAAAAGCTTCAGAGCAATATCTCCTGCGGAAATAAAGCTATAACTGGAGAACCGCGTATGATTAAAGTACTTGAAATAAACTTCATTTTACCACTTCTCTACGCCATTTAAAAATCCTTGTCAACTGCACCGAAGTGAATTTCTCGCAGATTATTTTCAGTTTCATCCCATAAAAGCTTCAGAGCAATATCTTCTGCGGAAATAATAACTGAAAAACCGACCGCGTATATGATCAAAGTACTCAAAATAAACTTTATTTTACCACTTCTCTTCACCATTTAATTATTCTTGTCAACTTCTTCGAAATCAATTTTTCGCAGATATACAGAGAATTGTTGTCCTTTTCGCCGCGTAAAAAATCCAAAGCAATATCTCCTGCGGAAATAAAGCAATGACTGGGAAAACCGCGTATATGATTAAAGTACTTGAAATAAACCTTACTTTACTAGTTCTCTGTGCCATTTTAAAATTGTTGTCAACATCACCGAAATAAATTTCTTACAGATTGTTTCCCGTTGCATCCCATAAAAACTCCAGAGCAATATCTCCTGCGGAAATAAAGCAATAACTGGATAGCCGCCTATATCATTAAACTACTTGAAATAAACCTTACTTTACTAGTTCTCTGTGCCATTTTAAAATTGTTGTCAACATCACCGAAATAAATTTCTTACAGATTGTTTTCCGTTGCATCCCATAAAAACTCCAGAGCAATATCTCCTGCGGAAATAAAGCAATGACTGGAGAACCGCGTATGACTAAAGTACTTGAAATAAACTTCATTTTAACACTTCTCTACGCCATTTAAAAATTCTTGTCAAATTCACCGAAATAAATTTCTCGCAGATTGTTTTCAGTTTCATCCCATACAAGCTTCAGAGCAATATCTCCTGCGGAAATAATGACTGAAAAACCGCGTATATGATCAAAGTACTTAAAATAAACTTAATTTTACCACTTCTCATCACCATTTTAAAATTCTTGTCAACTTCACAGATACGATTCTTTGACAGATATACAGAGAATTATTTTCTTTTTCATCCCATAAAAACTTCAGAGCAATATCTCCTGCGAAAATAAAACTATGATTGGATAAATCCGCGAATATGGGCAATGTATTTGAAAGAAACCATATTTTACTATTTCTCTACGCCATTTAAAAATTCCTGTCAACTTCACCGAAATGGATTTTTTACAGATTGTTTTCCGTTGCATCCCATAAAAACTCCAGAGCAATATCTCCTGCGGAAATAAGGTAATGACTGAAAAACCGCGTATATGATTAAAGTACTTGAAATTAACTTTATTTTACCACTTCTCTGCACCATTTTAAAATTCTTGTCAACTTCACAGAAATGATTCTCACAGATATGTAGAGAATTATTTTCCTTCTCATGCCATAAAAGCTTCAGAGCAATATCTCCTGCGGAAATAAAGCTATAACTGGAGAACCGCGTATGATTAAAGTACTTGAAATAAACTTCATTTTACCACTTCTCTACGCCATTTAAAAATCCTTGTCAACTGCACCGAAGTGAATTTCTCGCAGATTATTTTCAGTTTCATCCCATAAAAGCTTCAGAGCAATATCTTCTGCGGAAATAATAACTGAAAAACCGACCGCGTATATGATCAAAGTACTCAAAATAAACTTTATTTTACCACTTCTCTTCACCATTTAATTATTCTTGTCAACTTCTTCGAAATCAATTTTTCGCAGATATACAGAGAATTGTTGTCCTTTTCGCCGCGTAAAAAATCCAAAGCAATATCTCCTGCGGAAATAAAGCAATGACTGGGAAAACCGCGTATATGATTAAAGTACTTGAAATAAACCTTACTTTACTAGTTCTCTGTGCCATTTTAAAATTGTTGTCAACATCACCGAAATAAATTTCTTACAGATTGTTTCCCGTTGCATCCCATAAAAACTCCAGAGCAATATCTCCTGCGGAAATAAAGCAATAACTGGATAGCCGCCTATATCATTAAACTACTTGAAATAAACCTTACTTTACTAGTTCTCTGTGCCATTTTAAAATTGTTGTCAACATCACCGAAATAAATTTCTTACAGATTGTTTTCCGTTGCATCCCATAAAAACTCCAGAGCAATATCTCCTGCGGAAATAAAGCAATGACTGGAGAACCGCGTATGACTAAAGTACTTGAAATAAACTTCATTTTAACACTTCTCTACGCCATTTAAAAATTCTTGTCAAATTCACCGAAATAAATTTCTCGCAGATTGTTTTCAGTTTCATCCCATACAAGCTTCAGAGCAATATCTCCTGCGGAAATAAAGCTATCACTGGAAAACCGCGTATATGATTAAAGTGCTTGAAATAAACTTTACAGTACCAGTTCTCTGCGCCATTTAAAAATTCCTGTCAACATCACCGAAATAAATTTCTCACAGATTGTTTTCCGTTGCAAAGCATAAAAACTTCAGAGCAATATCTCCTGCGGAAATAAAGCTATGAAAAATCCGCGAATGTTTATCGACCTTTCAGTCTAGATCCGTACTGTTCTGTATAAGCAGGGTCACCTCTGGCAGGATGTGGATTTTTTCCACGCAGTACGGTCTTGACTAGAGAGAGGCTAGGGCACCTATGAGGGTGCTAACATCGCTTCATCTAGCCCTGACAGTTTGTAAGGACCAGTGCCCAGTCAATCCAGAGCAAAGGTACTACCTTTCCAAACTCCCTTAACCCCACAGTAGTATAACGACCATGCGTTATTTCTATTTTCACTATAAATATATAGCGTATTATTATCATTTGACTAGTATACGATAACCATTTTTGCTATTTTCCTGTATTTCAGGTGTAATTAAATATACATACATACATATTTGTTTTTAAGTAGTACAACGACTACAAATATACGAAAGTATAAATACAATATTTTACACTAACTGTGTGTATTAGTATTTATTTTTACTATAAATATATAGCATATTATCATCATTTAAGTAGTATACGACTACCTTTCTTATATTTTTCTATATTTGAGGTGTAATTGAATGTCATACATATTTGCTTTTAAGTAGTACAACGACTACTAATTAATTTAGAATTTGAAAAATTTATAAAGAATTATATTTGGTTAAGTAGTGCAACGACTACTAATGTACGAAAGTGAACTTACAGTATTTTACAATAACTGTGCGGAAATATCTTTATATTTCTACTATAAATATATAGCGTAATATTATCATTTAAGTAGTATACGACTACCGTTATTATTTCTCTGTTCACCATGTGACGACTTAGTATTGTCCTAAAGGGGTCCTGGGGGTTGAAAGTAAATAAAACTCGCAGAGCTAGAAAAACAAAAACAGGAGGGTGGCTTCGAGTCTACAAGACGTGGAAGCGCTCCTGGGGGGAATCAAGGAAGATCAGGAGAGTGGCTTTAAGTCTATAAGACGTAGAAGCGCTCCTGGGGGGAATAGAGGAAGTTCAGGAGAGTCGCTTTGAGTCTATAAGACGTGGAAGCGCTCCTTGGGGGAATCAAGGAAGATCAGGAGAGTGGCTGAGTCTATGAGACGTGTAAGCGCCCCTGATCGTAGGGGGGGGGGGGGGGGTGACCAGTCGGAAAGACGAAAGTACCGTGTCCACCTAATGCTCGCGTATTTGTACACCGAAACTGCTGACTATTGTTTAATTGAACTTGAAATTGGGTGGCAAAGTGGTCTGCGACCTCAACGCACAGTAGTCTAGAGGTGTAGGAAATAGAATTATAATGTGGATCCCGCCATTTTGTTGACAATACAGTATTTTCCAATAACTGTGCGTATAAACCTCTACTTCCACTATAAATAATACCATAATATTATCATTTGAGTACTATACGACTACCATTTTTGCTATTTTTCTGTGTTTCAGGTGTAATTAAATGGACATACATATTTGCTCTTTAACTAGTGTAACAACCACTAACTTATTTAGAATTCGATTCTATGCGTCATTTAAAAATACTTGTCAACGTCATCGAAATGAATTTTTCACAGATTTATAGAGAATTGTTTCCTTTTAATCTCGTAAAAACTCCAGAGCAATATCTCCTGCGGAAATAAAGCAATGACTGGATAACCGCCTATATCATTAAACTACTTGAAATAAACCTTACTTTACTAGTTCTCTGTGCCATTTTAAAATTGTTGTCAACATCACCGAAATAAATTTCTTACAGATTGTTTCCCGTTGCATCCCATAAAAACTCCAGAGCAATATCTCCTGCGGAAATAAAGCAATAACTGGATAGCCGCCTATATCATTAAACTACTTGAAATAAACCTTACTTTACTAGTTCTCTGTACCATTTTAAAATTCTTGTCAACTTCACCGAAATCAATTTCTTACAGAAGATTGTTTTCCGTTGCATCCCATAAAAACTCCAGAGCAATATCTCCTGCGGAAATAAAGCAATGACTGTATAACCGCGTATATCATTAAACTACTTGAAATAAACCTTCTTTTACTAGTTCTCTGCGCCATTTTAAAATTCTTGTCAACTTCACCGAAATGAATATCTCACAGATTGTTTTCCGTTGCATCCCATAAAAGCTTCAGAGCAATATGTCCTGCGGAAATAAAGCTATGACTGGAAAACCGCGTATATGATTAAAGTACTTGAAAAAAACTGTACAGTACCAGTCCTCTGCGCCATTTGAAAATTCCTGTCAACTTCACCAAACTGAATTTCCCGCAGATATACAGAGAATTGTTGTCCTTCTCGTCCCGTAAAAAATCCAAAGCAATATCTCCTTCGGAAATAAAGCTGTGACTGGAAAACGGCGTATATGATTAAAGTACTTGAAATAAACTTTACAGTACCAGTTCTCTGCGCCAGCTAAAAATTCCTGTCAACTTCAGCGATATGAATTTCTCACAGATTGTTTTCCGTTTCATCCCATAAAAGCTTCAGAGCAATATGTCCTGCGGAAATAAAGCTATGACTGGAAAACCGCGTATATGATTAAAGTACTTAAAATACTTAATTTTACTAGTTCTCTGCGCCATTTAAATATTCTTGGCAACTTCACCGAAATGAATTTCTCACAGATTGTTTTCCGTTGCATCCCATAAAAGCTTCAGAGCAATATCTCCTGCGGAAATAAGGCAATGACTGGAAAACCGCGCATATGATTAAAGTACTTGAAAAAAACTGTACAGTAGCAGCCCTCTGCGCCATTTAAAAATTTCTGTCAACTTCACCAAACTGAATTTCCCGCAGATATACAGAGAATTGTTGTCCTTTTCGTCCCGTAAAAAATCCAAAGCAATATCTCCTGCGGAAATAAAGCAATGACTGGGAAAACCGCGTATATGATTAAAGTATTTGAAATAAACTTTACAGTACCAGTTCTCCGCGCCAGTTAAAAATTCCCGTCAACTTCACAGAAATTAAATTTTCACAGATTGATTTCCGTTTTATCCCAAAAACACTCTAGAGCAATACCTCCTGCGGAAATAAAGCTATGACTGGAAAACCGCTTATGATTAAAGTACTTGAAATAAACTTTACAGTACCAGTTCTCTGCGCCAGTTAAAAATTCCCGTCAACTTCACAGAAATTAAATTTTCACAGATTGATTTCCGTTTTATCCCAAAAACACTCCAGAGCAATATCTCCTGCGGAAATAAAGCTATGACTGGAGAACCGCGTATGATTAAAGTACTTAAAATAAACTTTACAGTACCAGTTCTCTGCGCCAGTTAAAAATTCCTGTCAACTTCAGCGATATGAATTTCTCACAGATTGTTTCCGTTTCATCCCATAAAAGCTTCAGAGCAATATGTCCTGCGGAAATAAAGCTATGACTGGAAAACCGCGCATATGATTAAAGTACTTAAAATAAACTTTATTTTACCACCTCTCTGCACCATTTTAAAATTCTTGTCAACTTTACCGATACGATTTTTTGACAGATATACAGAGAATTATTTTCCTTTTCATCCCATAAAAACTTCAGAGCAATATCTCCTGCGGAAATAAAGCTATGACTGGAAAACCGCGTATATGGTTAAAGTACTTGAAATAAACTTCATTTTACCACTTCTCTACGCCATTTAAAAATTCTTGTCAACTTCACCGGAATGAATTTCTCGCAGATTGTTTTCAGTTTCATCCCATAAAAGCTTCAGAGCAATATCTCCTGCGGAAATAATAACTGAAAAACCGCGTATATGATCAAAGTACTTAAAATAAACTTAATTTTACCACTTCTCATCACCATTTTAAAATTCTTGTCAACTTCACAGATACGATTCTTTGACAGATATACAGAGAATTATTTTCTTTTTCATCCCATAAAAACTTCAGAGCAATATCTCCTGCGAAAATAAAGCTATGATTGGATAAATCCGCGAATATGGGCAATGTATTTGAAAGAAACCATATTTTACTATTTCTCTACGCCATTTAAAAATTCCTGTCAACTTCACCGAAATGGATTTTTTACAGATTGTTTTCCGTTGCATCCCATAAAAACTCCAGAGCAATATCTCCTGCGGAAATAAGGTAATGACTAAAAAACCGCGTATATGATTAAAGTACTTGAAATTAACTTTATTTTACCACTTCTCTGCACCATTTTAAAATTCTTGTCAACTTCACAGAAATGATTCTCACAGATATGTAGAGAATTATTTTCCTTCTCATGCCATAAAAGCTTCAGAGCAATATCTCCTGCGGAAATAAAGCTATGACTGGAGAACCGCGTATGATTAAAGTACTTGAAATAAACTTCATTTTACCACTTCTCTACGCCATTTAAAAATCCTTGTCAACTGCACCGAAGTGAATTTCTCGCAGATTATTTTCAGTTTCATCCCATAAAAGCTTCAGAGCAATATCTCCTGCGGAAATAATAACTGAAAAACCGACCGCGTATATGATCAAAGTACTCAAAATAAACTTTATTTTACCACTTCTCTTCACCATTTAATTATTCTTGTCAACTTCTTCGAAATCAATTTTTCGCAGATATACAGAGAATTGTTGTCCTTTTCGCCGCGTAAAAAATCCAAAGCAATATCTCCTGCGGAAATAAAGCAATGACTGGGAAAACCGCGTATATGATTAAAGTACTTGAAATACTTTATTTTACTAGTTCTCTGCGCCATTTAAATATTCTTGTCAACTTTACCGAAATTAATTTCTCGCTGATTGTTTTTTCAGTTTCATCCCATAAAAGCTTCAGAGCAATATCTCCTGCGGAAATAAAGCTATGACTGGAAAACCGCGTATATGGTTAAAGTACTTGAAATAAACTTCATTTTACCACTTTTCTACGCCATTTAAAAATTCTGGTCAACTTCACCAAAATGAATTTCTCGCAGATTGTTTTCAGTTTCATCCCATGAAAGCTTCAGAGCAATATCTCCTGCGGAAATAAAGCTATGACTGGAAAACCGCGTATATGATTAAAGTACTTGAAATACTTTATTTTACTAGTTCTCTGCGCCATTTAAATATTCTTGTCAACTTTACCGAAATGAATTTCTCACAGATTGTTTTCCGTTGCATCCCATAAAAGCTTCAGAGCAATATCTCCTGCGGAAATAAGGCAATGACTGGAAAACCGCGCATATGATTAAAGTACTTGAAAAAAACTGTACAGTACCAGTCCTCTGCGCCATTTAAAAATTCCTGTCAACTTCACCACACTGAATTTCCCGCAGATATAAAGAGAATTGTTGTCCTTCTCGTCCCGTAAAAAATCCAAAGCAATATCTCCTGCGGAGATAAAGCTGTGGCTGGAAAACCGCGCATATGATTAAAGTACTTAAAAAAAACTTTACAGTACCAGTTCTCTGCGCCATTTAAAAATTCCTGTCAACTTCACCAAAATGAATTTCCCGCAGATATACAGAGAATTGTTGTCCTTTTCGTCCCGTAAAAAAATCCAAAGCAATATATCCTGCGGAAATAAAGCTATGACTGGTAAACGGCCTATATGATTAAAGTACTTGAAATAAACTTTACAGTACTAGTTCTCTGCGCCAGTTAAAAATTCCTGTCAACTTCAGCGATATGAATTTCTCACAGATTGTTTTCCGTTTCATCCCATAAAAGCTTCAGAGCAATATGTCCTGCGGAAATAAAGCTATAACTGAAAAACCGCGTATATGATCAAAGTACTTGAAATAAACTTCATTTTACCACTTCTCTACGCCATTTAAAAATTCTTGTCAACTTCACCAAAATGAATTTCTCGCAGATTGTTTTCAGTTTCATCCCATAAAAGCTTCAGAGCAATATCTCCTGCGGAAATAATGACTGAAAAACCGCGTATATGATCAATGTATTTAAAATAAACTTCATTTTACCACTTTTCTACGCCATTTAAAAATTCTTGTCAACTTCACCGAAATGAATTTCTGGCAGATTGTTTTCAGTTGCATCCCATAAAAACTCCAGACCAATATCTCCTGCGGAAATAAAGCAATGACTGAAAAACCGCGCATATGATTAAAGGACTTTAAATAAAATTTACAGTACCAGTTCTCTGCGCCATTTAAAAATTCCTGTCAACTTCACCGAAATGAATTTCTCACAGATTGTTTTCCGCTGCATGCCATAAAAACTCCAGAGCAATATCTCCTGCGGAAATAAAGCTATGACTGAAAAAACGCGTATATGATTAAAGTACTTGAAATAAACTTCATTTTACCAACTCTCTACGCCATTTAAGAATTCTTGTCAACTTCACCGAAACAAATTTCTAGCAGATTGTTTTCAGTCTCATCCCATAAAAGCTTCAGAGCAATATCTCCTGCGGAAATAATAACTGAAAACCGCGTATATGATCAAAGTACTTAAAATAAACTTTATTTTACCACTTCTCTTCACCATTTAAATATTCTTGTCATTTTCTTCAAAATCAATTTTTCGCAGATATACAGAGAATTGTTGTCCTTTTCGCCGCGTAAAAAATCCAAAGCAATATCTCCTGCGGAAATAAAGCAATGACTGGGAAAACCGCGTAGATGATTAAAGTACTTGAAATAAACTTTACAGTACTTACCAGTTCTCTGCGCCAGTTAAAAATTCCTGTCAACTTCAGCGATATGAATTTCTCACAGATTGTTTTCCGTTTCATCCCATAAAAGCTTCAGAGCAATATCTCCTGCGGAAATAAGGCAATGACTGGAACACCGCGCATATGATTAAAGTACTTGAAAAAAAACTGTACAGTACCAGTCCTCTGCGCCATTTAAAAATTTCTTTCAACTTGAAATAAACTTTACAGTACCAGTTCTCTGCGTCAGTTAAAAATTCCTGTCAACTTCAGCGATATGAATTTCTCACAGATTGTTTCCGTTTCATCCCATAAAAGCTTCAGAGCAATATATCCTGCGGAAATAAAGCTATGACTGGAAAACCGCGTATAGGATTAAATTACTTGAAATACTTTATTTTGCTAGTTCCCTGCGACATTTAAATATTATTGTCAACTTCACCGAAATGAATTTCTCACAGATTGTTTTCCGTTGCATCCCATAAAAGCTTCAGAGCAATATCTCCTGCGGAAATAAGGCAATGACTGAAAAACCGCGCATATGATTAAAGTACTTAAAATAAACTTTATTTTACCACCTCTCTGCACCATTTTAAAATTTTAGTCGACTTTACCGATACGATTTTTTGACAGATATACAGAGAATTATTTTCCTTTTCATCCCATAAAAACTTCAGAGCAATATCTTCTGCGGAAATAAAGCTATGACTGGAAAACCGTGTATATGGTTAAAGTACTTGAAATAAACTTCATTTTACCACTTCTCTACGCCATTTAAAAATTCTTGTCAACTTCACCGAAATGAATTTCTCGCAGATTGTTTTCAGTTTCATCCCATAAAAGCTTCAGAGCAATATCTCCTGCGGAAATAATGACTGAAAAACCGCGTATATGATCAAAGTACCTAAAATAAACTTAATTTTACCACTTCTCTTCACCATTTTAAAATTCTTGTCAACTTCACAGATACGATTCTTTGACAGATATACAGAGAATTATTTTCTTTTTCATCCCATAAAAACTTCAGAGCAATATCTCCTGCGGAAATAAAGCTATGATTGGATAAATCCGCGAATATGGGCAATGTATTTGAAAAAAACCATATTTTACTAGTTCTCTACGCCATTTAAAAATTCCTGTCAACTTCACCGAAATTAATTTTTTACAGATTGTTTTCCGTTGCATCCCATAAAAACTCCAGAGCAACATCTCCTGCGGAAATAAGGCAATGACTGAAAAACCGCGTTTATGATTAAAGTACTTGAACCAAACTTTATTTTACCACTTCTCTGCACCATTTTAAAATTCTTGTCAACTTTACAGAAATGATTCTCACAGATATGTAGAGAATGTTTTCCTTCTCATGCCATAAAAGCTTCAGAGCAATATCTCCTGCGGAAATAAAGCTATGACTGGAGGCCCGCGTATGATTAAAGTACTTGAAATAAACTTTACAGTACCAGTTCTCTGCGCCAGTTAAAAATTCCTGTCAACTTCAGCGATATAAATTTCTCACAGATTGTTTTCCGTTTCATCCCATAAAAGCTTCAGAGCAATATGTCCTGCGGAAATAAAGCTATGACTGAAAAACCGCGTATATGATCAAAGTACTTAAAATAAACTTTATTTTACCACTTCTCTGCACCGTTTTAAAATTCTTGTCAACTTCACAGATACGATTTTTTGACAGATATACAGAGAATTATTTTCCTTTTCATCCCATAAAAACTTTAGAGCAATATCTCCTGCGGAAATAAGGCAATGACTGAAAAACCGCGTATATGATTAAAGTAATTGAAATAAACTTTATTTTACCAATTCTCTGCACCATTTTAAAATTCTTGTAAACTTCACAGATATGATTCTCACAGATATATAGAGAATTATTTTCCTTCTCATGCCATAAAAGCTTCAGAGCAATATCTCCTGCGGAAATAAAGCTATAACTGGAAAACCGCGTATATGATTAAAGTACTTGAAATAAACTTCATTTTACCAACTCTCTACGCCATTTAAGAATTCTTGTCAACTTCACCGAAATTAATTTCTAGCAGATTGTTTTCAGTCTCATCCCATAAAAGCTTCAGAGCAATATCTCCTGCGGAAATAATAACTGAAAAACCGCGTATATGATCAAACTACTTAAAATAAACTTTATTTTACCACTTCTCTTCACCATTTAATTATTCTTGTCAACTTCTTCGAAATCAATTTTTCGCAGATATACAGAGAATTGTTGTCCTTTTCGCCGCGTAAAAAATCCAAAGCAATATCTCCTGCGGAAATAAAGCAATGACTGGGAAAACCGCGTATATGATTAAAGTACTTGAAATAAACTTTACAGTACTTACCAGTTCTCTGCGCCAGTTAAAAATTCCTGTCAACTTCAGCGATATGAATTTCTCACAGATTGTTTTCCGTTTCATCCCATAAAAGCTTCAGAGCAATATATCCTGCGGAAATAAAGCTATGACTGGAAAACCGCGTATATGATTAAAGTACTTGAAATACTTTATTTTACTAGTTCTCTGCGCCATTTAAATATTCTTGTCAACTTCACAGATACGATTTTTTGACAGATATACAGAGAATTATTTTCCTTTTCATCCCATAAAAACTTCAGAGCAATATCTCCTGCGGAAATAAAGCTATGAAAAATCCGCGAATGTTTATCGACCTTTCAGTCTAGATCCGTACTGTTCTGTATAAGCAGGGTCACCTCTGGCAGGATGTGGATTTTTTCCACGCAGTACGGTCTTGACTAGAGAGAGGCTAGGGCACCTATGAGGGTGCTAACATCGCTTCATCTAGCCCTGACAGTTTGTAAGGACCAGTGCCCAGTCAATCCAGAGCAAAGGTACTACCTTTCCAAACTCCCTTAACCCCACAGTAGTATAACGACCATGCGTTATTTCTATTTTCACTATAAATATATAGCGTATTATTATCATTTGACTAGTATACGATAACCATTTTTGCTATTTTCCTGTATTTCAGGTGTAATTAAATATACATACATACATATTTGTTTTTAAGTAGTACAACGACTACAAATATACGAAAGTATAAATACAATATTTTACACTAACTGTGTGTATTAGTATTTATTTTTACTATAAATATATAGCATATTATCATCATTTAAGTAGTATACGACTACCTTTCTTATATTTTTCTATATTTGAGGTGTAATTGAATGTCATACATATTTGCTTTTAAGTAGTACAACGACTACTAATTAATTTAGAATTTGAAAAATTTATAAAGAATTATATTTGGTTAAGTAGTGCAACGACTACTAATGTACGAAAGTGAACTTACAGTATTTTACAATAACTGTGCGGAAATATCTTTATATTTCTACTATAAATATATAGCGTAATATTATCATTTAAGTAGTATACGACTACCGTTATTATTTCTCTGTTCACCATGTGACGACTTAGTATTGTCCTAAAGGGGTCCTGGGGGTTGAAAGTAAATAAAACTCGCAGAGCTAGAAAAACAAAAACAGGAGGGTGGCTTCGAGTCTACAAGACGTGGAAGCGCTCCTGGGGGGAATCAAGGAAGATCAGGAGAGTGGCTTTAAGTCTATAAGACGTAGAAGCGCTCCTGGGGGGAATAGAGGAAGTTCAGGAGAGTCGCTTTGGGGGGAATAGAGGAAGTTCAGGAGAGTCGCTTTGAGTCTATAAGACGTGGAAGCGCTCCTTGGGGGAATCAAGGAAGATCAGGAGAGTGGCTGAGTCTATGAGACGTGTAAGCGCTCCTGATCGTAGGGGGGGGGGGGGTGACCAGTCGGAAAGACGAAAGTACCGTGTCCACCTAATGCTCGCGTATTTGTACACCGAAACTGCTGACTATTGTTTAATTGAACTTGAAATTGGGTGGCAAAGTGGTCTGCGACCTCAACGCACAGTAGTCTAGAGGTGTAGGAAATAGAATTATAATGTGGATCCCGCCATTTTGTTGACAATACAGTATTTTCCAATAACTGTGCGTATAAACCTCTACTTCCACTATAAATAATACCATAATATTATCATTTGAGTACTATACGACTACCATTTTTGCTATTTTTCTGTGTTTCAGGTGTAATTAAATGGACATACATATTTGCTCTTTAACTAGTGTAACAACCACTAACTTATTTAGAATTCGATTCTATGCGTCATTTAAAAATACTTGTCAACGTCATCGAAATGAATTTTTCACAGATTTATAGAGAATTGTTTCCTTTTAATCTCGTAAAAACTCCAGAGCAATATCTCCTGCGGAAATAAAGCAATGACTGGATAAGCCGCCTATATCATTAAACTACTTGAAATAAACCTTACTTTACTAGTTCTCTGTACCATTTTAAAATTCTTGTCAACTTCACCGAAATCAATTTCTTACAGAAGATTGTTTTCCGTTGCATCCCATAAAAACTCCAGAGCAATATCTCCTGCGGAAATAAAGCAATGACTGTATAACCGCGTATATCATTAAACTACTTGAAATAAACCTTCTTTTACTAGTTCTCTGCGCCATTTTAAAATTCTTGTCAACTTCACCGAAATGAATATCTCACAGATTGTTTTCCGTTGCATCCCATAAAAGCTTCAGAGCAATATGTCCTGCGGAAATAAAGCTATGACTGGAAAACCGCGTATATGATTAAAGTACTTAAAATACTTAATTTTACTAGTTCTCTGCGCCATTTAAATATTCTTGGCAACTTCACCGAAATGAATTTCTCACAGATTGTTTTCCGTTGCATCCCATAAAAGCTTCAGAGCAATATCTCCTGCGGAAATAAGGCAATGACTGGAAAACCGCGCATTGGATTAAAGTACTTAAAGAAAACTTTACAGTACCAGTTCTCTGCGCCATTTAAAAATCCTTGTCAACTTCACCAAAATGAATTTCCCGCAGTAATTGTTGTCCTTTTCGTCCCGTAAAAAAATCCAAAGCAATATCTCCTGCGGAAATAAAGCAATGACTGGGAAAACCGCGTATATGACTAAAGTATTTGAAATAAACTTTACAGTACCAGTTCTCTGCGCCAGTTAAAAATTCCTGTCAACTTCAGCGATATGAATTTCTCACAGATTGTTTCCGTTTCATCCCATAAAAGCTTCAGAGCAATATGTCCTGCGGAAATAAAGCTATGACTGGAAAACCGCGCATATGATTAAAGTACTTAAAATAAACTTTATTTTACCACCTCTCTGCACCATTTTAAAATTCTTGTCAACTTTACCGATACGATTTTTTGACAGATATACAGAGAATTATTTTCCTTTTCATCCCATAAAAACTTCAGAGCAATATCTCCTGCGGAAATAAAGCTATGACTGGAAAACCGCGTATATGGTTAAAGTACTTGAAATAAACTTCATTTTACCACTTCTCTACGCCATTTAAAAATTCTTGTCAACTTCACCGGAATGAATTTCTCGCAGATTGTTTTCAGTTTCATCCCATAAAAGCTTCAGAGCAATATCTCCTGCGGAAATAATGACTGAAAAACCGCGTATATGATCAAAGTACTTAAAATAAACTTAATTTTACCACTTCTCATCACCATTTTAAAATTCTTGTCAACTTCACAGATACGATTCTTTGACAGATATACAGAGAATTATTTTCTTTTTCATCCCATAAAAACTTCAGAGCAATATCTCCTGCGAAAATAAAGCTATGATTGGATAAATCCGCGAATATGGGCAATGTATTTGAAAGAAACCATATTTTACTATTTCTCTACGCCATTTAAAAATTCCTGTCAACTTCACCGAAATGGATTTTTTACAGATTGTTTTCCGTTGCATCCCATAAAAACTCCAGAGCAATATCTCCTGCGGAAATAAGGTAATGACTGAAAAACCGCGTATATGATTAAAGTACTTGAAATTAACTTTATTTTACCACTTCTCTGCACCATTTTAAAATTCTTGTCAACTTCACAGAAATGATTCTCACAGATATGTAGAGAATTATTTTCCTTCTCATGCCATAAAAGCTTCAGAGCAATATCTCCTGCGGAAATAAAGCTATGACTGGAGAACCGCGTATGATTAAAGTACTTGAAATAAACTTCATTTTACCACTTCTCTACGCCATTTAAAAATCCTTGTCAACTGCACCGAAGTGAATTTCTCGCAGATTATTTTCAGTTTCATCCCATAAAAGCTTCAGAGCAATATTTCCTGCGGAAATAATAACTGAAAAACCGACCGCGTATATGATCAAAGTACTCAAAATAAACTTTATTTTACCACTTCTCTTCACCATTTAATTATTCTTGTCAACTTCTTCGAAATCAATTTTTCGCAGATATACAGAGAATTGTTGTCCTTTTCGCCGCGTAAAAAATCCAAAGCAATATCTCCTGCGGAAATAAAGCAATGACTGGGAAAACCGCGTATATGATTAAAGTACTTGAAATACTTTATTTTACTAGTTCTCTGCGCCATTTAAATATTCTTGTCAACTTTACCGAAATTAATTTCTCGCTGATTGTTTTTTCAGTTTCATCCCATAAAAGCTTCAGAGCAATATCTCCTGCGGAAATAAAGCTATGACTGGAAAACCGCGTATATGGTTAAAGTACTTGAAATAAACTTCATTTTACCACTTTTCTACGCCATTTAAAAATTCTGGTCAACTTCACCAAAATGAATTTCTCGCAGATTGTTTTCAGTTTCATCCCATGAAAGCTTCAGAGCAATATCTCCTGCGGAAATAAAGCTATGACTGGAAAACCGCGTATATGATTAAAGTACTTGAAATACTTTATTTTACTAGTTCTCTGCGCCATTTAAATATTCTTGTCAACTTTACCGAAATGAATTTCTCACAGATTGTTTTCCGTTGCATCCCATAAAAGCTTCAGAGCAATATCTCCTGCGGAAATAAGGCAATGACTGGAAAACCGCGCATATGATTAAAGTACTTGAAAAAAACTGTACAGTACCAGTCCTCTGCGCCATTTAAAAATTCCTGTCAACTTCACCACACTGAATTTCCCGCAGATATAAAGAGAATTGTTGTCCTTCTCGTCCCGTAAAAAATCCAAAGCAATATCTCCTGCGGAGATAAAGCTGTGACTGGAAAACCGCGCATATGATTAAAGTACTTAAAAAAAACTTTACAGTACCAGTTCTCTGCGCCATTTAAAAATTCCTGTCAACTTCACCAAAATGAATTTCCCGCAGATATACAGAGAATTGTTGTCCTTTTCGTCCCGTAAAAAAATCCAAAGCAATATATCCTGCGGAAATAAAGCTATGACTGGTAAACGGCCTATATGATTAAAGTACTTGAAATAAACTTTACAGTACTAGTTCTCTGCGCCAGTTAAAAATTCCTGTCAACTTCAGCGATATGAATTTCTCACAGATTGTTTTCCGTTTCATCCCATAAAAGCTTCAGAGCAATATGTCCTGCGGAAATAAAGCTATAACTGAAAAACCGCGTATATGATCAAAGTACTTGAAATAAACTTCATTTTACCACTTCTCTACGCCATTTAAAAATTCTTGTCAACTTCACCAAAATGAATTTCTCGCAGATTGTTTTCAGTTTCATCCCATAAAAGCTTCAGAGCAATATCTCCTGCGGAAATAATGACTGAAAAACCGCGTATATGATCAAAGTATTTAAAATAAACTTCATTTTACCACTTTTCTACGCCATTTAAAAATTCTTGTCAACTTCACCGAAATGAATTTCTGGCAGATTGTTTTCAGTTGCATCCCATAAAAACTCCAGACCAATATCTCCTGCGGAAATAAAGCAATGACTGAAAAACCGCGCATATGATTAAAGGACTTTAAATAAAATTTACAGTACCAGTTCTCTGCGCCATTTAAAAATTCCTGTCAACTTCACCGAAATGAATTTCTCACAGATTGTTTTCCGCTGCATGCCATAAAAACTCCAGAGCAATATCTCCTGCGGAAATAAAGCTATGACTGAAAAAACGCGTATATGATTAAAGTACTTGAAATAAACTTCATTTTACCAACTCTCTACGCCATTTAAGAATTCTTGTCAACTTCACCGAAACAAATTTCTAGCAGATTGTTTTCAGTCTCATCCCATAAAAGCTTCAGAGCAATATCTCCTGCGGAAATAATAACTGAAAACCGCGTATATGATCAAAGTACTTAAAATAAACTTTATTTTACCACTTCTCTTCACCATTTAAATATTCTTGTCATTTTCTTCAAAATCAATTTTTCGCAGATATACAGAGAATTGTTGTCCTTTTCGCCGCGTAAAAAATCCAAAGCAATATCTCCTGCGGAAATAAAGCAATGACTGGGAAAACCGCGTAGATGATTAAAGTACTTGAAATAAACTTTACAGTACTTACCAGTTCTCTGCGCCAGTTAAAAATTCCTGTCAACTTCAGCGATATGAATTTCTCACAGATTGTTTTCCGTTTCATCCCATAAAAGCTTCAGAGCAATATCTCCTGCGGAAATAAGGCAATGACTGGAACACCGCGCATATGATTAAAGTACTTGAAAAAAAACTGTACAGTACCAGTCCTCTGCGCCATTTAAAAATTTCTTTCAACTTGAAATAAACTTTACAGTACCAGTTCTCTGCGTCAGTTAAAAATTCCTGTCAACTTCAGCGATATGAATTTCTCACAGATTGTTTCCGTTTCATCCCATAAAAGCTTCAGAGCAATATATCCTGCGGAAATAAAGCTATGACTGGAAAACCGCGTATAGGATTAAAGTACTTGAAATACTTTATTTTGCTAGTTCCCTGCGACATTTAAATATTATTGTCAACTTCACCGAAATGAATTTCTCACAGATTGTTTTCCGTTGCATCCCATAAAAGCTTCAGAGCAATATCTCCTGCGGAAATAAGGCAATGACTGAAAAACCGCGTATATGATCAAAGTATTTAAAATAAACTTCATTTTACCACTTTTCTACGCCATTTAAAAATTCTTGTCAACTTCACCGAAATGAATTTCTGGCAGATTGTTTTCAGTTGCATCCCATAAAAACTCCAGACCAATATCTCCTGCGGAAATAAAGCAATGACTGAAAAACCGCGCATATGATTAAAGGACTTTAAATAAAATTTACAGTACCAGTTCTCTGCGCCATTTAAAAATTCCTGTCAACTTCACCGAAATGAATTTCTCACAGATTGTTTTCCGCTGCATGCCATAAAAACTCCAGAGCAATATCTCCTGCGGAAATAAAGCTATGACTGAAAAAACGCGTATATGATTAAAGTACTTGAAATAAACTTCATTTTACCAACTCTCTACGCCATTTAAGAATTCTTGTCAACTTCACCGAAACAAATTTCTAGCAGATTGTTTTCAGTCTCATCCCATAAAAGCTTCAGAGCAATATCTCCTGCGGAAATAATAACTGAAAACCGCGTATATGATCAAAGTACTTAAAATAAACTTTATTTTACCACTTCTCTTCACCATTTAAATATTCTTGTCATTTTCTTCAAAATCAATTTTTCGCAGATATACAGAGAATTGTTGTCCTTTTCGCCGCGTAAAAAATCCAAAGCAATATCTCCTGCGGAAATAAAGCAATGACTGGGAAAACCGCGTAGATGATTAAAGTACTTGAAATAAACTTTACAGTACTTACCAGTTCTCTGCGCCAGTTAAAAATTCCTGTCAACTTCAGCGATATGAATTTCTCACAGATTGTTTTCCGTTTCATCCCATAAAAGCTTCAGAGCAATATCTCCTGCGGAAATAAGGCAATGACTGGAACACCGCGCATATGATTAAAGTACTTGAAAAAAAACTGTACAGTACCAGTCCTCTGCGCCATTTAAAAATTTCTTTCAACTTGAAATAAACTTTACAGTACCAGTTCTCTGCGTCAGTTAAAAATTCCTGTCAACTTCAGCGATATGAATTTCTCACAGATTGTTTCCGTTTCATCCCATAAAAGCTTCAGAGCAATATATCCTGCGGAAATAAAGCTATGACTGGAAAACCGCGTATAGGATTAAAGTACTTGAAATACTTTATTTTGCTAGTTCCCTGCGACATTTAAATATTATTGTCAACTTCACCGAAATGAATTTCTCACAGATTGTTTTCCGTTGCATCCCATAAAAGCTTCAGAGCAATATCTCCTGCGGAAATAAGGCAATGACTGAAAAACCGCGCATATGATTAAAGTACTTAAAATAAACTTTATTTTACCACCTCTCTGCACCATTTTAAAATTTTAGTCGACTTTACCGATACGATTTTTTGACAGATATACAGAGAATTATTTTCCTTTTCATCCCATAAAAACTTCAGAGCAATATCTTCTGCGGAAATAAAGCTATGACTGGAAAACCGTGTATATGGTTAAAGTACTTGAAATAAACTTCATTTTACCACATCTCTACGCCATTTAAAAATTCCCGTCAACTTCACAGAAATTAAATTTTCACAGATTGATTTCCGTTTTATCCCAAAAACACTCTAGAGCAATACCTCCTGCGGAAATAAAGCTATGACTGGAAAACCGCTTATGATTAAAGTACTTGAAATAAACTTTACAGTACCAGTTCTCTGCGCCAGTTAAAAATTCCCGTCAACTTCACAGAAATTAAATTTTCACAGATTGATTTCCGTTTTATCCCAAAAACACTCCAGAGCAATATCTCCTGCGGAAATAAAGCTATGACTGGAGAACCGCGTATGATTAAAGTACTTAAAATAAACTTTACAGTACCAGTTCTCTGCGCCAGTTAAAAATTCCTGTCAACTTCAGCGATATGAATTTCTCACAGATTGTTTCCGTTTCATCCCATAAAAGCTTCAGAGCAATATGTCCTGCGGAAATAAAGCTATGACTGGAAAACCGCGCATATGATTAAAGTACTTAAAATAAACTTTATTTTACCACCTCTCTGCACCATTTTAAAATTCTTGTCAACTTTACCGATACGATTTTTTGACAGATATACAGAGAATTATTTTCCTTTTCATCCCATAAAAACTTCAGAGCAATATCTCCTGCGGAAATAAAGCTATGACTGGAAAACCGCGTATATGGTTAAAGTACTTGAAATAAACTTCATTTTACCACTTCTCTACGCCATTTAAAAATTCTTGTCAACTTCACCGGAATGAATTTCTCGCAGATTGTTTTCAGTTTCATCCCATAAAAGCTTCAGAGCAATATCTCCTGCGGAAATAATGACTGAAAAACCGCGTATATGATCAAAGTACTTAAAATAAACTTAATTTTACCACTTCTCATCACCATTTTAAAATTCTTGTCAACTTCACAGATACGATTCTTTGACAGATATACAGAGAATTATTTTCTTTTTCATCCCATAAAAACTTCAGAGCAATATCTCCTGCGAAAATAAAGCTATGATTGGATAAATCCGCGAATATGGGCAATGTATTTGAAAGAAACCATATTTTACTATTTCTCTACGCCATTTAAAAATTCCTGTCAACTTCACCGAAATGGATTTTTTACAGATTGTTTTCCGTTGCATCCCATAAAAACTCCAGAGCAATATCTCCTGCGGAAATAAGGTAATGACTGAAAAACCGCGTATATGATTAAAGTACTTGAAATTAACTTTATTTTACCACTTCTCTGCACCATTTTAAAATTCTTGTCAACTTCACAGAAATGATTCTCACAGATATGTAGAGAATTATTTTCCTTCTCATGCCATAAAAGCTTCAGAGCAATATCTCCTGCGGAAATAAAGCTATGACTGGAGAACCGCGTATGATTAAAGTACTTGAAATAAACTTCATTTTACCACTTCTCTACGCCATTTAAAAATCCTTGTCAACTGCACCGAAGTGAATTTCTCGCAGATTATTTTCAGTTTCATCCCATAAAAGCTTCAGAGCAATATTTCCTGCGGAAATAATAACTGAAAAACCGACCGCGTATATGATCAAAGTACTCAAAATAAACTTTATTTTACCACTTCTCTTCACCATTTAATTATTCTTGTCAACTTCTTCGAAATCAATTTTTCGCAGATATACAGAGAATTGTTGTCCTTTTCGCCGCGTAAAAAATCCAAAGCAATATCTCCTGCGGAAATAAAGCAATGACTGGGAAAACCGCGTATATGATTAAAGTACTTGAAATACTTTATTTTACTAGTTCTCTGCGCCATTTAAATATTCTTGTCAACTTTACCGAAATTAATTTCTCGCTGATTGTTTTTTCAGTTTCATCCCATAAAAGCTTCAGAGCAATATCTCCTGCGGAAATAAAGCTATGACTGGAAAACCGCGTATATGGTTAAAGTACTTGAAATAAACTTCATTTTACCACTTTTCTACGCCATTTAAAAATTCTGGTCAACTTCACCAAAATGAATTTCTCGCAGATTGTTTTCAGTTTCATCCCATGAAAGCTTCAGAGCAATATCTCCTGCGGAAATAAAGCTATGACTGGAAAACCGCGTATATGATTAAAGTACTTGAAATACTTTATTTTACTAGTTCTCTGCGCCATTTAAATATTCTTGTCAACTTTACCGAAATGAATTTCTCACAGATTGTTTTCCGTTGCATCCCATAAAAGCTTCAGAGCAATATCTCCTGCGGAAATAAGGCAATGACTGGAAAACCGCGCATATGATTAAAGTACTTGAAAAAAACTGTACAGTACCAGTCCTCTGCGCCATTTAAAAATTCCTGTCAACTTCACCACACTGAATTTCCCGCAGATATAAAGAGAATTGTTGTCCTTCTCGTCCCGTAAAAAATCCAAAGCAATATCTCCTGCGGAGATAAAGCTGTGACTGGAAAACCGCGCATATGATTAAAGTACTTAAAAAAAACTTTACAGTACCAGTTCTCTGCGCCATTTAAAAATTCCTGTCAACTTCACCAAAATGAATTTCCCGCAGATATACAGAGAATTGTTGTCCTTTTCGTCCCGTAAAAAAATCCAAAGCAATATATCCTGCGGAAATAAAGCTATGACTGGTAAACGGCCTATATGATTAAAGTACTTGAAATAAACTTTACAGTACTAGTTCTCTGCGCCAGTTAAAAATTCCTGTCAACTTCAGCGATATGAATTTCTCACAGATTGTTTTCCGTTTTATCCCATAAAAGCTTCAGAGCAATATGTCCTGCGGAAATAAAGCTATAACTGAAAAACCGCGTATATGATCAAAGTACTTGAAATAAACTTCATTTTACCACTTCTCTACGCCATTTAAAAATTCTTGTCAACTTCACCAAAATGAATTTCTCGCAGATTGTTTTCAGTTTCATCCCATAAAAGCTTCAGAGCAATATCTCCTGCGGAAATAATGACTGAAAAACCGCGTATATGATCAAAGTATTTAAAATAAACTTCATTTTACCACTTTTCTACGCCATTTAAAAATTCTTGTCAACTTCACCGAAATGAATTTCTGGCAGATTGTTTTCCGCTGCATGCCATAAAAACTCCAGAGCAATATCTCCTGCGGAAATAAAGCTATGACTGAAAAAACGCGTATATGATTAAAGTACTTGAAATAAACTTCATTTTACCAACTCTCCACGCCATTTAAGAATTCTTGTCAACTTCACCGAAACAAATTTCTAGCAGATTGTTTTCAGTCTCATCCCATAAAAGCTTCAGAGCAATATCTCCTGCGGAAATAATAACTGAAAACCGCGTATATGATCAAAGTACTTAAAATAAACTTTATTTTACCACTTCTCTTCACCATTTAAATATTCTTGTCATTTTCTTCAAAATCAATTTTTCGCAGATATACAGAGAATTGTTGTCCTTTTCGCCGCGTAAAAAATCCAAAGCAATATCTCCTGCGGAAATAAAGCAATGACTGGGAAAACCGCGTAGATGATTAAAGTACTTGAAATAAACTTTACAGTACTTACCAGTTCTCTGCGCCAGTTAAAAATTCCTGTCAACTTCAGCGATATGAATTTCTCACAGATTGTTTTCCGTTTCATCCCATAAAAGCTTCAGAGCAATATCTCCTGCGGAAATAAGGCAATGACTGGAACACCGCGCATATGATTAAAGTACTTGAAAAAAAACTGTACAGTACCAGTCCTCTGCGCCATTTAAAAATTTCTTTCAACTTGAAATAAACTTTACAGTACCAGTTCTCTGCGTCAGTTAAAAATTCCTGTCAACTTCAGCGATATGAATTTCTCACAGATTGTTTCCGTTTCATCCCATAAAAGCTTCAGAGCAATATATCCTGCGGAAATAAAGCTATGACTGGAAAACCGCGTATAGGATTAAAGTACTTGAAATACTTTATTTTGCTAGTTCCCTGCGACATTTAAATATTATTGTCAACTTCACCGAAATGAATTTCTCACAGATTGTTTTCCGTTGCATCCCATAAAAGCTTCAGAGCAATATCTCCTGCGGAAATAAGGCAATGACTGAAAAACCGCGCATATGATTAAAGTACTTAAAATAAACTTTATTTTACCACCTCTCTGCACCATTTTAAAATTTTAGTCGACTTTACCGATACGATTTTTTGACAGATATACAGAGAATTATTTTCCTTTTCATCCCATAAAAACTTCAGAGCAATATCTTCTGCGGAAATAAAGCTATGACTGGAAAACCGTGTATATGGTTAAAGTACTTGAAATAAACTTCATTTTACCACATCTCTACGCCATTTAAAAATTCTTGTCAACTTCACCGAAATGAATTTCTCGCAGATTGTTTTCAGTTTCATCCCATAAAAGCTTCAGAGCAATATCTCCTGCGGAAATAATGACTGAAAAACCGCGTATATGATCAAAGTACTTAAAATAAACTTAATTTTACCACTTCTCTTCACCATTTTAAAATTCTTGTCAACTTCACAGATACGATTCTTTGACAGATATACAGAGAATTATTTTCTTTTTCATCCCATAAAAACTTTAGAGCAATATCTCCTGCAGAAATAAAGCTATGATTGGATAAATCCGCGAATATGGGCAATGTATTTGAAAAAAACCATATTTTACTATTTCTCTACGCCAATTAAAAATTCCTGTCAACTTCACCGAAATTAATTTTTTACAGATTGTTTTCCGTTGCATCCCATAAAAACTCCAGAGCAACATCTCCTGCGGAAATAAGGAAATGACTGAAAAACCGCGTTTATGATTAAAGTACTTGAACCAAACTTTATTTTACCACTTCTCTGCACCATTTTAAAATTCTTGTCAACTTTACAGAAATGATTCTCACAGATATGCAAAGAATGATTTTCCTTCTCATGCCATAAAAGCTTCAGAGCAATATCTCCTGCGGAAATAAAGCTATGACTGGAGGACCGCGTATGATTAAAGTACTTGAAATAAACTTTACAGTACCAGTTCTCTGCGCCAGTTAAAAATTCCTGTCAACTTCAGCGATATGAATTTCTCACAGATTGTTTTCCGTTTCATCCCATAAAAGCTTCAGAGCAATATGTCCTGCGGAAATAAAGCTATGACTGAAAAACCGCGTATATGATCAAAGTACTTAAAATAAACTTTATTTTACCACTTCTCTGCACCGTTTTAAAATTCTTGTCAACTTCACAGATACGATTTTTTGACAGATATACAGAGAATTATTTTCCTTTTCATCCCATAAAAACTTTAGAGCAATATCTCCTGCGGAAATAAGGCAATGACTGAAAAACCGCGTATATGATTAAAGTAATTGAAATAAACTTTATTTTACCAATTCTCTGCACCATTTTAAAATTCTTGTAAACTTCACAGATATGATTCTCA
This sequence comes from Polydrusus tereticollis, assembly GCA_963920685.1. Lineage (NCBI taxonomy): Eukaryota > Metazoa > Arthropoda > Insecta > Coleoptera > Curculionidae > Polydrusus > Polydrusus tereticollis. Next base: position 146,241,793 of record OY987328.1, read on the forward strand.
CAGATATGATTCTCACAGATATATAGAGAATTATTTTCCTTCTCATGCCATAAAAGCTTCAGAGCAATATCTCCTGCGGAAATAAAGCTATAACTGGAAAACCGCGTATATGATTAAAGTACTTGAAATAAACTTCATTTTACCAACTCTCTACGCCATTTAAGAATCTTGTCAACTTCACCGAAATTAATTTCTAGCAGATTGTTTTCAGTCTCATCCCATAAAAGCTTCAGAGCAATATCTCCTGCGGAAATAATAACTGAAAAACCGCGTATATGATCAAACTACTTAAAATAAACTTTATTTTACCACTTCTCTTCACCATTTAATTATTCTTGTCAACTTCTTCGAAATCAATTTTTCGCAGATATACAGAGAATTGTTGTCCTTTTCGCCGCGTAAAAAATCCAAAGCAATATCTCCTGCGGAAATAAAGCAATGACTGGGAAAACCGCGTATATGATTAAAGTACTTGAAATAAACTTTACAGTACTTACCAGTTCTCTGCGCCAGTTAAAAATTCCTGTCAACTTCAGCGATATGAATTTCTCACAGATTGTTTTCCGTTTCATCCCATAAAAGCTTCAGAGCAATATATCCTGCGGAAATAAAGCTATGACTGGAAAACCGCGTATATGATTAAAGTACTTGAAATACTTTATTTTACTAGTTCTCTGCGCCATTTAAATATTCTTGTCAACTTCACAGATACGATTTTTTGACAGATATACAGAGAATTATTTTCCTTTTCATCCCATAAAAACTTTAGAGCAATATCTCCTGCGGAAATAAGGCAATGACTGAAAAACCGCGTTTATGATTAAAGTACTTGAACCAAACTTTATTTTACCACTTCTCTTCACCATTTTAAAATTCTTGTCAACTTCACAGATACGATTCTTTGACAGATATACAGAGAATTATTTTCTTTTTTATCCCATAAAAACTTCAGAGCCATATCTCCTGCGGAAATAAAGCTATGACTAGATAAATCCGCAAATATGGGCAATGTACTTGAAAGAAACCTTATTTTACTAGTTCTCTGCGCCATTTAAATATTCTTGTCAACTTCACCGAAATGAATTTCTCGCAGATTGTTTTCAGTTTGATCCCATAAAAGCTTCAGAGCAATATCTCCTGCGGAAATACGGCAATGACTGAAAAACCGCGTATATGATTAAAGTACTTAAAATAAACTTCATTTTAACACTTCTCTACGCCATTTAAAAATTCTTGTCAACTTCACAGATAAGATTTTTTGACAGATATACAAAGAATTATTTCCTTTTTCATCCCATAAAAACTTCAGAGCAATATCTCCTGCGGAAATAAAGCAATGACTGGAGAACCGCGTATGACTAAAGTACTTGAAATAAACTTCATTTTAACACTTCTCTACGCCATTTAAAAATTCTTGTCAACTTCACCGAAATGAATTTCTCGCAGATTGTTTTCAGTTTCATCCCATACAAGCTTCAGAGCAATATCTCCTGCGGAAATAAAGCTATCACTGGAAAACCGCGTGTATGATTAAAGTGCTTGAAATAAACTTTACAGTACCAGTTCTCTGCGCCATTTAAAAATTCCTGTCAACATCACCGAAATAAATTTCTCACAGATTGTTTTCCGTTGCAAAGCATAAAAACTTCAGAGCAATATCTCCTGCGGAAATAAAGCTATGAAAAATCCGCGAATGTTTATCGACCTTTCAGTCTAGATCCGTACTGTTCTGTATAAGCAGGGTCACCTCTGGCAGGATGTGGATTTTTTCCACGCAGTACGGTCTTGACTAGAGAGAGGCTAGGGCACCTATGAGGGTGCTAACATCGCTTCATCTAGCCCTGACAGTTTGTAAGGACCAGTGCCCAGTCAATCCAGAGCAAAGGTACTACCTTTCCAAACTCCCTTAACCCCACAGTAGTATAACGACCATGCGTTATTTCTATTTTCACTATAAATATATAGCGTATTATTATCATTTGACTAGTATACGATAACCATTTTTGCTATTTTCCTGTATTTCAGGTGTAATTAAATATACATACATACATATTTGTTTTTAAGTAGTACAACGACTACAAATATACGAAAGTATAAATACAATATTTTACACTAACTGTGTGTATTAGTATTTATTTTTACTATAAATATATAGCATATTATCATCATTTAAGTAGTATACGACTACCTTTCTTATATTTTTCTATATTTGAGGTGTAATTGAATGTCATACATATTTGCTTTTAAGTAGTACAACGACTACTAATTAATTTAGAATTTGAAAAATTTATAAAGAATTATATTTGGTTAAGTAGTGCAACGACTACTAATGTACGAAAGTGAACTTACAGTATTTTACAATAACTGTGCGGAAATATCTTTCTATTTCTACTATAAATATATAGCGTAATATTATCATTTAAGTAGTATACGACTACCGTTATTATTTCTCTGTTCACCATGTGACGACTTAGTATTGTCCTAGAGGGGTCCTGGGGGTTGAAAGTAAATAAAACTCGCAGAGCTAGAAAAACAAAAACAGGAGAGTGGCTTCGAGTCTACAAGACGTGGAAGCGCTCCTGGGGGGAATCAAGGAAGATCAGGAGAGTGGCTTTAAGTCTATAAGACGTAGAAGCGCTCCTGGGGGGAATAGAGGAAGTTCAGGAGAGTCGCTTTGAGTCTATAAGACGTGGAAGCGCTCCTGGGGGAAATCAAGGAAGATCAGGAGAGTGGCTGAGTCTATGAGACGTGTAAGCACTCCTGATCGTAGGGGGGGGGGGGGGGAAGGGTGACCAGTCGGAAAGACGAAAGTACCGTGTCCACCTAATGCTCGCATATTTGTACACCGAAACTGCTGACTATTGTTTAATTGAACTTGAAATTGGGTGGCAAAGTGGTCTGCGACCTCAACGCACAGTAGTCTAGAGGTGTAGGAAATAGAATTATAATGTGGATCCCGCCATTTTGTTGACAATACAGTATTTTCCAATAACTGTGCGTATAAATCTCTACTTCCACTATAAATATATACCATAATATTATCATTTGAGTACTATACGACTACCATTTTTGCTATTTTTCTGTGTTTCAGGTGTAATTAAATAGACATACATATTTGCTCTTTAACTAGTGTAACAACCACTAACTTATTTAGAATTCGATTCTATGCGTCATTTAAAAATACTTGTCAACGTCATTGAAATGAATTTTTCACAGATTTATAGAGAATTGTTTCCTTTTAATCTCGTAAAAACTCCAGAGCAATATCTCCTGCGGAAATAAAGCAATGACTGGATAACCGCCTATATCATTAAACTACTTGAAATAAACCTTACTTCACTAGTTCTCTGTGCCATTTTAAAATTGTTGTCAATATCACCGAAATAAATTTCTTACAGATTGTTTCCCGTTGCATCCCATAAATACTCCAGAGCAATATCTCCTGCGGAAATAAAGCAATAACTGGATAGCCGCCTATATCATTAAACTACTTGAAATAAACCTTACTTTACTAGTTCTCTGTGCCATTTTAAAATTCTTGTCAACTTCACCGAAATCAATTTCTTACAGAAGATTGTTTTCCGTTGCATCCCATAAGAACTCCAGAGCAATATCTCCTGCGGAAATAAAGCAATGACTGGATAACCGCGTATATCATTAAACTACTTGAAATAAACCTTCTTTTACTAGTTCTCTGCGCCATTTTAAAATTCTTGTCAAATTCACCGAAATCAATTTCTCACAGATTGTTTTCCGTTTCATCCCAAAAAAACTCCAGAGCAATATGTCCTGCGGAAATAAAGCTATGACTGGAAAACCGCGTATATGATTAAAGTACTTGAAATACTTAATTTTACTAGTTCTCTGCGCCATTTAAATATTCTTGTCAACTTCACCGAAATGAATATCTCACAGATTGTTTTCCGTTGCATCCCATAAAAGCTTCAGAGCAATATGTCCTGCGGAAATAAAGCTATGACTGGAAAACCGCGTATATGATTAAAGTACTTGAAAAAAACTGTACAGTACCAGTCCTCTGCGCCATTTGAAAATTCCTGTCACCTTCACCAAACTGAATTTCCCGCAGATATACAGAGAATTGTTGTCCTTCTCGTCCCGTAAAAAATCCAAAGCAATATCTCCTGCGGAAATAAAGCTGTAACTGGAAAACCGCGCATATGATTAAAATACTTAAAAAAAACTTTACAGTACCAGTTCTCTGCGCCATTTAAAAATTCCTGTCAACTTCACCAAAATGAATTTCCCGCAGATATACAGAGAATTGTTGACCTTTTCGTCCCGTAAAAAATCCAAAGCAATATCTCCTGCGGAAATAAAGCTATGACTGGAAAACGGCGTATATGATTAAAGTACTTGAAATAAACTTTACAGTACCAGTTCTCTGCGCCAGCTAAAAATTCCTGTCAACTTCAGCGATATGAATTTCTCACAGATTGTTTTCCGTTTCATCCCATAAAAGCTTCAGAGCAATATGTCCTGCGGAAATAAAGCTATGACTGGAAAACCGCGTATATGATTAAAGTACTTGAAAAAAACTGTACAGTAGCAGCCCTCTGCGCCATTTAAAAATTTCTGTCAACTTCACCAAACTGAATTTCCCTCAGATATACAGAGAATTGTTGTCCTTTTCGTCCCGTAAAAAATCCAAAGCAATATCTCCTGCGGAAATAAAGCTGTGACTGGAAAACCGCGCATTGGATTAAAGTACTTAAAGAAAACTTTACAGTACCAGTTCTCTGCGCCATTTAAAAATTCTTGTCAACTTCACCAAAATGAATTTCCCGCAGTAATTGTTGTCCTTTTCGTCCCGTAAATAAATCCAAAGCAATATCTCCTGCGGAAATAAAGCAATGACTGGGAAAACCGCGTATATGATTAAAGTACTTGAAATAAACTTTACAGTACCAGTTCTCTGCGCCAGTTAAAAATTCCCGTCAACTTCACAGAAATTAAATTTTCACAGATTGATTTCCGTTTTATCCCAAAAACACTCCAGAGCAATATCTCCTGCGGAAATAAAGCTATGACTGGAGAACCGCGTATGATTAAAGTACTTGAAATAAACTTTACAGTACCAGTTCTCTGCGCCAGTTAAAAATTCCTGTCAACTTCAGCGATATGAATTTCTCACAGATTGTTTCCGTTTCATCCCATAAAAGCTTCAGAGCAATATGTCCTGCGGAAATAAAGCTATGACTGGAAAACCGCGTATAGGATTAAAGTACTTGAAATACTTTATTTTGCTATGATTAAAGTACTTGAAATAAACTTTACAGTACCAGTTCTCTGCGCCATTTAAATATTATTGTCAACTTCACCGAAATGAATTTCTCACAGATTGTTTTCCGTTGCATCCCATAAAAGCTTCAGAGCAATATCTCCTGCGGAAATAAAGCTATAACTGGAAAGCCGCGTATATGATTAAAGTACTTGAAATAAACTTCATTTTACCAACTCTCTACGCCATTTAAGAATTCTTGTCAACTTCACCGAAATAAATTTCTAGCAGATTGTTTTCAGTCTCATCCCATAAAAGCTTCAGAGCAATATCTCCTGCGGAAATAATAACTGAAAACCGCGTATATGATCAAAGTACTTAAAATAAACTTTATTTTACCACTTCTCTTCACCATTTAAATATTCTTGTCAACTTCTTCAAAATCAATTTTTCGCAGATATACAGAGAATTGTTGTCCTTTTCGCCGCGTAAAAAATCCAAAGCAATATCTCCTGCGGAAATAAAGCAATGACTGGGAAAACCGCGTAGATGATTAAAGTACTTGAAATAAACTTTACAGTACTTACCAGTTCTCTGCGCCAGTTAAAAATTCCTGTCAACTTCAGCGATATGAATTTCTCACAGATTGTTTTCCGTTTCATCCCATAAAAGCTTCAGAGCAATATCTCCTGCGGAAATAAGGCAATGACTGGAACACCGCGCATATGATTAAAGTACTTGAAAAAAACTGTACAGTACCAGTCCTCTGCGCCATTTAAAAATTTCTTTCAACTTCACCAAACTGAATTTCCAGCGGAAATACAGAAAATTGTTGTCCTTCTCGTCCCGTAAAAAATCCAAAGCAATATCTCCTGCGGAAATAAAGCTGTGACTGGAAAACCGCGCATATGATTAAAGTACTTAAAAAAAACTTTACAGTACCAGTTCTCTGCGCCATTTAAAAATTCCTGTCAACTTCACCAAAATGAATTTCCCGCAGATATACAGAGAATTGTTGTCCTTTTCGTCCCGTAAAAAATCCAAAGCAATATCTCCTGCGGAAATAAAGCTATGACTGGAGAACCGCGTAGGATTAAAGTACTTGAAATAAACTTTACAGTACCAGTTCTCTGCGCCAGTTAAAAATTCCTGTCAACTTCAGCGATATGAATTTCTCACAGATTGTTTCCGTTTCATCCCATAAAAGCTTCAGAGCAATATATCCTGCGGAAATAAAGCTATGACTGGAAAACCGCGTATAGGATTAAAGTACTTGAAATACTTTATTTTGCTAGTTCCCTGCGACATTTAAATATTATTGTCAACTTCACCGAAATGAATTTCTCACAGATTGTTTTCCGTTGCATCCCATAAAAGCTTCAGAGCAATATCTCCTGCGGAAATAAGGCAATGACTGAAAAACCGCGCATATGATTAAAGTACTTAAAATAAACTTTATTTTACCACCTCTCTGCACCATTTTAAAATTTTAGTCGACTTTACCGATACGATTTTTTGACAGATATACAGAGAATTATTTTCCTTTTCATCCCATAAAAACTTCAGAGCAATATCTTCTGCGGAAATAAAGCTATGACTGGAAAACCGTGTATATGGTTAAAGTACTTGAAATAAACTTCATTTTACCACATCTCTACGCCATTTAAAAATTCTTGTCAACTTCACCGAAATGAATTTCTCGCAGATTGTTTTCAGTTTCATCCCTTAAAAGCTTCAGAGCAATATCTCCTGCGGAAATAATGACTGAAAAACCGCGTATATGATCAAAGTACTTAAAATAAACTTAATTTTACCACTTCTCTTCACCATTTAAATATTCTTGTCAACTTCTTCGAAATCAATTTTTCGCAGATATACAGAGAATTGTTGTCCTTTTCGCCGCGTAAAAAATCCAAAGCAATATCTTCTGCGGAAATAAAGCAATGACTGGGAAAACCGCGTATATGATTAAAGTACTTGAAATAAACTTTACAGTACTTACCAGTTCTCTGCGCCAGTTAAAAATTCCTGTCAACTTCAGCGATATGAATTTCTCACAGATTGTTTTCCGTTTCATCCCATAAAAGCTTTAGAGCAATATATCCTGCGGAAATAAAGCTATGACTGGAAAACCGCGTATATGATTAAAGTACTTGAAATACTTTATTTTACTAGTTCTCTGCGCCATTTAAATATTCTTGTCAACTTCACCGAAATGAATTTCTCGCAGATTGTTTTCAGTTTCATCCCATAAAAGCTTCAGAGCCATATCTCCTGCGGAAATAAAGCTATGACTAGATAAATCCGCAAATATGGGCAATGTACTTGAAAGAAACCTTATTTTACTAGTTCTCTGCGCCATTTAAATATTCTTGTCAACTTCACCGAAATGAATTTCTCGCAGATTGTTTTCAGTTTGATCCCATAAAAGCTTCAGAGCAATATCTCCTGCGGAAATACGGCAATGACTGAAAAACCGCGTATATGATTAAAGTACTTAAAATAAACTTCATTTTAACACTTCTCTACGCCATTTAAAAATTCTTGTCAACTTCACAGATACGATTTTTTGACAGATTTACAAAGAATTATTTCCTTTTTCATCCCATAAAAACTTCAGAGCAATATCTCCTGCGGAAATAAAGCAATGACTGGAGAACCGCGTATGACTAAAGTACTTGAAATAAACTTCATTTTAACACTTCTCTACGCCATTTAAAAATTCTTGTCAAATTCACCGAAATAAATTTCTTGCAGATTGTTTTCAGTTTCATCCCATACAAGCTTCAGAGCAATATCTCCTGCGGAAATAAAGCTATCACTGGAAAACCGCGTATATGATTAAAGTGCTTGAAATAAACTTTACAGTACCAGTTCTCTGCGCCATTTAAATATTCTTGTCAACTTCACCGAAATGAATATCTCACAGATTGTTTTCCGTTGCATCCCATAAAAACTCCAGAGCAATATCTCCTGCGGAAATAAGGCAATGACTGAAAAACCGCGTATATGATCAAAGTACTTAAAATAAACTTCATTTTACCACTTCTCTACGCCATTTAAAAATTCTTGTCAACTTCACCGAAATGAATTTCTCGCAGATTGTTTTCAGTTTCATCCCATAAAAGCTTCAGAGCCATATCTCCTGCGGAAATAAAGCTATGACTAGATAAATCCGCAAATATGGGCAATGTACTTGAAAGAAACCTTATTTTACTAGTTCTCTGCGCCATTTAAATATTCTTGTCAACTTCACCGAAATGAATTTCTCGCAGATTGTTTTCAGTTTGATCCCATAAAAGCTTCAGAGCAATATCTCCTGCGGAAATACGGCAATGACTGAAAAACCGCGTATATGATTAAAGTACTTAAAATAAACTTCATTTTAACACTTCTCTACGCCATTTAAAAATTCTTGTCAACTTCACAGATACGATTTTTTGACAGATTTACAAAGAATTATTTCCTTTTTCATCCCATAAAAACTTCAGAGCAATATCTCCTGCGGAAATAAAGCAATGACTGGAGAACCGCGTATGACTAAAGTACTTGAAATAAACTTCATTTTAACACTTCTCTACGCCATTTAAAAATTCTTGTCAAATTCACCGAAATAAATTTCTCGCAGATTGTTTTCAGTTTCATCCCATACAAGCTTCAGAGCAATATCTCCTGCGGAAATAAAGCTATCACTGGAAAACCGCGTATATGATTAAAGTGCTTGAAATAAACTTTACAGTACCAGTTCTCTGCGCCATTTAAAAATTCCTGTCAACATCACCGAAATAAATTTCTCACAGATTGTTTTCCGTTGCAAAGCATAAAAACTTCAGAGCAATATCTCCTGCGGAAATAAAGCTATGAAAAATCCGCGAATGTTTATCAACCTTTCAGTCTAGATCCGTACTGTTCTGTATAAGCAGGGTCACCTCTGGCAGGATGTGGATTTTTTCCACGCAGTACGGTCTTGACTAGAGAGAGGCTAGGGCACCTATGAGGGTGCTAACATCGCTTCATCTAGCCCTGACAGTTTGTAAGGACCAGTGCCCAGTCAATCCAGAGCAAAGGTACTACCTTTCCAAACTCCCTTAACCCCACAGTAGTATAACGACCATGCGTTATTTCTATTTTCACTATAAATATATAGCGTATTATTATCATTTGACTAGTATACGATAACCATTTTTGCTATTTTCCTGTATTTCAGGTGTAATTAAATATACATACATACATATTTGTTTTTAAGTAGTACAACGACTACAAATATACGAAAGTATAAATACAATATTTTACACTAACTGTGTGTATTAGTATTTATTTTTACTATAAATATATAGCATATTATCATCATTTAAGTAGTATACGACTACCTTTCTTATATTTTTCTATATTTGAGGTGTAATTGAATGTCATACATATTTGCTTTTAAGTAGTACAACGACTACTAATTAATTTAGAATTTGAAAAATTTATAAAGAATTATATTTGGTTAAGTAGTGCAACGACTACTAATGTACGAAAGTGAACTTACAGTATTTTACAATAACTGTGCGGAAATATCTTTATATTTCTACTATAAATATATAGCGTAATATTATCATTTAAGTAGTATACGACTACCGTTATTATTTCTCTGTTCACCATGTGACGACTTAGTATTGTCCTAAAGGGGTCCTGGGGGTTGAAAGTAAATAAAACTCGCAGAGCTAGAAAAACAAAAACAGGAGGGTGGCTTCGAGTCTACAAGACGTGGAAGCGCTCCTGGGGGGAATCAAGGAAGATCAGGAGAGTGGCTTTAAGTCTATAAGACGTAGAAGCGCTCCTGGGGGGAATAGAGGAAGTTCAAGAGAGTCGCTTTGAGTCTATAAGACGTGGAAGCGCTCCTTGGGGGAATCAAGGAAGATCAGGAGAGTGGCTGAGTCTATGAGACGTGTAAGCGCTCCTGATCGTAGGGGGGGGGGGTGACCAGTCGGAAAGACGAAAGTACCGTGTCCACCTAATGCTCGCGTATTTGTACACCGAAACTGCTGACTATTGTTTAATTGAACTTGAAATTGGGTGGCAAAGTGGTCTGCGACCTCAACGCACAGTAGTCTAGAGGTGTAGGAAATAGAATTATAATGTGGATCCCGCCATTTTGTTGACAATACAGTATTTTCCAATAACTGTGCGTATAAACCTCTACTTCCACTATAAATAATACCATAATATTATCATTTGAGTACTATACGACTACCATTTTTGCTATTTTTCTGTGTTTCAGGTGTAATTAAATGGACATACATATTTGCTCTTTAACTAGTGTAACAACCACTAACTTATTTAGAATTCGATTCTATGCGTCATTTAAAAATACTTGTCAACGTCATCGAAATGAATTTTTCACAGATTTATAGAGAATTGTTTCCTTTTAATCTCGTAAAAACTCCAGAGCAATATCTCCTGCGGAAATAAAGCAATGACTGGATAACCGCCTATATCATTAAACTACTTGAAATAAACCTTACTTTACTAGTTCTCTGTGCCATTTTAAAATTGTTGTCAACATCACCGAAATAAATTTCTTACAGATTGTTTCCCGTTGCATCCCATAAAAACTCCAGAGCAATATCTCCTGCGGAAATAAAGCAATAACTGGATAGCCGCCTATATCATTAAACTACTTGAAATAAACCTTACTTTACTAGTTCTCTGTACCATTTTAAAATTCTTGTCAACTTTACCGAAATCAATTTCTTACAGAAGATTGTTTTCCGTTGCATCCCATAAAAACTCCAGAGCAATATCTCCTGCGGAAATAAAGCAATGACTGTATAACCGCGTATATCATTAAACTACTTGAAATAAACCTTCTTTTACTAGTTCTCTGCGCCATTTTAAAATTCTTGTCAACTTCACCGAAATGAATATCTCACAGATTGTTTTCCGTTGCATCCCATAAAAGCTTCAGAGCAATATGTCCTGCGGAAATAAAGCTATGACTGGAAAACCGCGTATATGATTAAAGTACTTGAAAAAAACTGTACAGTACCAGTCCTCTGCGCCATTTGAAAATTCCTGTCAACTTCACCAAACTGAATTTCCCGCAGATATACAGAGAATTGTTGTCCTTTTCGTCCCGTAAAAAATCCAAAGCAATATCTCCTGCGGAAATAAAGCTGTGACTGGAAAACCGCGCATTGGATTAAAGTACTTAAAGAAAACTTTACAGTACCAGTTCTCTGCGCCATTTAAAAATCCTTGTCAACTTCACCAAAATGAATTTCCCGCAGTAATTGTTGTCCTTTTCGTCCCGTAAAAAAATCCAAAGCAATATCTCCTGCGGAAATAAAGCAATGACTGGGAAAACCGCGTATATGATTAAAGTATTTGAAATAAACTTTACAGTACCAGTTCTCCGCGCCAGTTAAAAATTCCCGTCAACTTCACAGAAATTAAATTTTCACAGATTGATTTCCGTTTTATCCCAAAAACACTCTAGAGCAATACCTCCTGCGGAAATAAAGCTATGACTGGAAAACCGCTTATGATTAAAGTACTTGAAATAAACTTTACAGTACCAGTTCTCTGCGCCAGTTAAAAATTCCCGTCAACTTCACAGAAATTAAATTTTCACAGATTGATTTCCGTTTTATCCCAAAAACACTCCAGAGCAATATCTCCTGCGGAAATAAAGCTATGACTGGAGAACCGCGTATGATTAAAGTACTTAAAATAAACTTTACAGTACCAGTTCTCTGCGCCAGTTAAAAATTCCTGTCAACTTCAGCGATATGAATTTCTCACAGATTGTTTCCGTTTCATCCCATAAAAGCTTCAGAGCAATATGTCCTGCGGAAATAAAGCTATGACTGGAAAACCGCGCATATGATTAAAGTACTTAAAATAAACTTTATTTTACCACCTCTCTGCACCATTTTAAAATTCTTGTCAACTTTACCGATACGATTTTTTGACAGATATACAGAGAATTATTTTCCTTTTCATCCCATAAAAACTTCAGAGCAATATCTCCTGCGGAAATAAAGCTATGACTGGAAAACCGCGTATATGGTTAAAGTACTTGAAATAAACTTCATTTTACCACTTCTCTACGCCATTTAAAAATTCTTGTCAACTTCACCGGAATGAATTTCTCGCAGATTGTTTTCAGTTTCATCCCATAAAAGCTTCAGAGCAATATCTCCTGCGGAAATAATGACTGAAAAACCGCGTATATGATCAAAGTACTTAAAATAAACTTAATTTTACCACTTCTCATCACCATTTTAAAATTCTTGTCAACTTCACAGATACGATTCTTTGACAGATATACAGAGAATTATTTTCTTTTTCATCCCATAAAAACTTCAGAGCAATATCTCCTGCGAAAATAAAGCTATGATTGGATAAATCCGCGAATATGGGCAATGTATTTGAAAGAAACCATATTTTACTATTTCTCTACGCCATTTAAAAATTCCTGTCAACTTCACCGAAATGGATTTTTTACAGATTGTTTTCCGTTGCATCCCATAAAAACTCCAGAGCAATATCTCCTGCGGAAATAAGGTAATGACTGAAAAACCGCGTATATGATTAAAGTACTTGAAATTAACTTTATTTTACCACTTCTCTGCACCATTTTAAAATTCTTGTCAACTTCACAGAAATGATTCTCACAGATATGTAGAGAATTATTTTCCTTCTCATGCCATAAAAGCTTCAGAGCAATATCTCCTGCGGAAATAAAGCTATGACTGGAGAACCGCGTATGATTATAGTACTTGAAATAAACTTCATTTTACCACTTCTCTACGCCATTTAAAAATACTTGTCAACTGCACCGAAGTGAATTTCTCGCAGATTATTTTCAGTTTCATCCCATAAAAGCTTCAGAGCAATATCTCCTGCGGAAATAATAACTGAAAAACCGACCGCGTATATGATCAAAGTACTCAAAATAAACTTTATTTTACCACTTCTCTTCACCATTTAATTATTCTTGTCAACTTCTTCGAAATCAATTTTTCGCAGATATACAGAGAATTGTTGTCCTTTTCGCCGCGTAAAAAATCCAAAGCAATATCTCCTGCGGAAATAAAGCAATGACTGGGAAAACCGCGTATATGATTAAAGTACTTGAAATACTTTATTTTACTAGTTCTCTGCGCCATTTAAATATTCTTGTCAACTTTACCGAAATTAATTTCTCGCTGATTGTTTTTTCAGTTTCATCCCATAAAAGCTTCAGAGCAATATCTCCTGCGGAAATAAAGCTATGACTGGAAAACCGCGTATATGGTTAAAGTACTTGAAATAAACTTCATTTTACCACTTTTCTACGCCATTTAAAAATTCTGGTCAACTTCACCAAAATGAATTTCTCGCAGATTGTTTTCAGTTTCATCCCATGAAAGCTTCAGAGCAATATCTCCTGCGGAAATAAAGCTATGACTGGAAAACCGCGTATATGATTAAAGTACTTGAAATACTTTATTTTACTAGTTCTCTGCGCCATTTAAATATTCTTGTCAACTTTACCGAAATGAATTTCTCACAGATTGTTTTCCGTTGCATCCCATAAAAGCTTCAGAGCAATATCTCCTGCGGAAATAAGGCAATGACTGGAAAACCGCGCATATGATTAAAGTACTTGAAAAAAACTGTACAGTACCAGTCCTCTGCGCCATTTAAAAATTCCTGTCAACTTCACCACACTGAATTTCCCGCAGATATAAAGAGAATTGTTGTCCTTCTCGTCCCGTAAAAAATCCAAAGCAATATCTCCTGCGGAGATAAAGCTGTGACTGGAAAACCGCGCATATGATTAAAGTACTTAAAAAAAACTTTACAGTACCAGTTCTCTGCGCCATTTAAAAATTCCTGTCAACTTCACCAAAATGAATTTCCCGCAGATATACAGAGAATTGTTGTCCTTTTCGTCCCGTAAAAAAATCCAAAGCAATATATCCTGCGGAAATAAAGCTATGACTGGTAAACGGCCTATATGATTAAAGTACTTGAAATAAACTTTACAGTACTAGTTCTCTGCGCCAGTTAAAAATTCCTGTCAACTTCAGCGATATGAATTTCTCACAGATTGTTTTCCGTTTCATCCCATAAAAGCTTCAGAGCAATATGTCCTGCGGAAATAAAGCTATAACTGAAAAACCGCGTATATGATCAAAGTACTTGAAATAAACTTCATTTTACCACTTCTCTACGCCATTTAAAAATTCTTGTCAACTTCACCAAAATGAATTTCTCGCAGATTGTTTTCAGTTTCATCCCATAAAAGCTTCAGAGCAATATCTCCTGCGGAAATAATGACTGAAAAACCGCGTATATGATCAAAGTATTTAAAATAAACTTCATTTTACCACTTTTCTACGCCATTTAAAAATTCTTGTCAACTTCACCGAAATGAATTTCTGGCAGATTGTTTTCAGTTGCATCCCATAAAAACTCCAGACCAATATCTCCTGCGAAAATAAAGCAATGACTGAAAAACCGCGCATATGATTAAAGGACTTTAAATAAAATTTACAGTACCAGTTCTCTGCGCCATTTAAAAATTCCTGTCAACTTCACCGAAATGAATTTCTCACAGATTGTTTTCCGCTGCATGCCATAAAAACTCCAGAGCAATATCTCCTGCGGAAATAAAGCTATGACTGGAAAAACGCGTATATGATTAAAGTACTTGAAATACTTTATTTTACTAGTTCTCTGCGCCATTTAAATATTCTTGTCAACTTCACCGAAATGAATTTCTCACAGATTGTTTTCCGTCGCATCCCATAAAAGCTTCAGAGCAATATCTCCTGCGGAAATAAGGCAATGACTGAAAAACCGCGTATATGATCAAAGTACTTAAAATAAACTTTATTTTACCACTTCTCTGCACCATTTTAAAATTCTTGTCAACTTCACAGATACGATTTTTTGACAGATATACAGAGAATTATTTTCCTTTTCATCCCATACAAACTTCAGAGCAATATCTCCTGCGGAAATAAAGCTATGACTGAAAAACCGCGTATATGATTAAAGTACTTGAAATAAACTTCATTTTACCACTTCTCTACGCCATTTAAAAATTCTTGTCAACTTCACCAAAATGAATTTCTCGCAGATTGTTTTCAGTTTCATCCCATAAAAGCTTCAGAGCCATATCTCCTGCGGAAATAAAGCTATGACTAGATAAATCGGCAAATATGGGCAATGTACTTGAAAGAAACCTTATTTTACTAGTTCTCTGCGCCATTTAAATATTCTTGTCAACTTCACCGAAATTAATTTCTCGCAGATTGTTTTCAGTTTCATCCCATAAAAGCTTCAGAGCAATATCTCCTGCGGAAATAAGGCAATGACTGAAAAACCGCGTATATGATTAAAGTACTTAAAATAAACTTTATTTTACCACTTCTCTACACCATTTTAAAATTCTTGTCAACTTCACAGATACGATTTTTTGACAGATATACAGAGAATTATTTCCTTTTTCATCCCATAAAAACTTCAGAGCAATATCTCCTGCGGAAACAAAGCAATGACTGGAGAACCGCGTATGACTAAAGTACTTGAAATAAACTTCATTTTAACACTTCTCTACGCCATTTAAAAATTCTTGTCAACTTCACCGAAATGAATTTCTCGCAGATTATTTTCCTTTTCATCCCATACAAACTTCAGAGCAATATCTCCTGCGGAAATAAAGCTTTAACTGGAAAACCGCGTATATGATTAAAGTACTTGAAATAAACTTCATTTTACCAACTCTCTACGCCATTTAAGTATTCTTGTCAACTTCACCGAAATAAATTTCTAGCAGATTGTTTTCAGTCTCATCCCAAAAAAGCTTCAGAGCAATATCTCCTGCGGAAATAATAACTGAAAAACCGCGTATATGATCAAAGTACTTGAAATAAACTTTACAGTACTTACGAGTTCTCTGCGCCATTTAAATATTCTTGTCAACTTCACCGAAATGAATTTCTCACAGATTATTTTCCGTTGCATCCCATAAAAGCTTCAGAGCAATATCTCCTGCGGAAATAATGACTGAAAAACCGCGGATATGATCAAAGTACTTGAAATAAACTTTATTTTACCACTTCTCTTCACCATTTAAATATTCTTGTCAACTTCTTCGAAATCAATTTTTCGCAGATATACAGAGAATTGTTGTCCTTTTCGCCGCGTAAAAAATCCAAAGCAATATCTCCTGCGGAAATAAAGCAATGACTGGGAAAACCGCGTATATGATTAAAGTACTTGAAATAAACTTTACAGTACTTACGAGTTCTCTGCGCCATTTAAATATTCTTGTCAACTTCACCGAAATGAATTTCTCACAGATTATTTTCCGTTGCATCCCATAAAAACTCCAGAGCAATATCTCCTGCGGAAATAAGGCAATGACTGAAAAACCGCGTATATGATCAAAGTACTTAAAATAAACTTCATTTTACCACTTCTCTACGCCATTTAAAAATTCTTGTCAACTTCACCAAAATGAATTTCTCGCATATTGTTTTCAGTTTCATCCCATAAAAGCTTCAGAGCCATATCTCCTGCGGAAATAAAGCTATGACTAGATAAATCCGCAAATATGAACAATGTACTTGAAAGAAACCTTATTTTACTAGTTCTCTGCGCCATTTAAATATTCTTGTCAACTTCACCGAAATGAATTTCTCGCAGATTGTTTTCAGTTTCATCCCATAAAAGCTTTAAAGCAATATCTCCTGCGGAAATACGGCAATGACTAAAAAACCGCGTATATGATTAAAGTACTTAAAATAAACTTTATTTTACCACTTCTCTGCACCATTTTAAAATTCTTGTCAACTTCACAGATACGATTGTTTGACAGATATACAAAGAATTATTTCCTTTTTCATCCCATAAAAACTTCAGAGCAATATCTCCTGCGGAAATAAAGCAATGACTGGAGAACCGCGTATGACTAAAGCACTTGAAATAAACTTCATTTTAACACTTCTCTACGCCATTTAAAAATTCTTGTCAACTTCACCGAAATGAACTTCTCGCAGATTGTTTTCAGTTTCATCCCATACAAGCTTCAGAGCAATATCTCCTGCGGAAATAAAGCTATCACTGGAAAACCGCCTATATGATTAAAGTGCTTGAAATAAACTTTACAGTACCAGTTCTCTGCGCCATTTAAAAATTCCTGTCAACATCACCAAAATAAATTTCTCACAGATTGTTTTCCGTTGCAAAGCATAAAAACTTCAGAGCAATATCTCCTGCGGAAATAAAGCTATGAAAAATCCGCGAATGTTTATCGACCTTTCAGTCTAGATCCGTACTGTTCTGTATAAGCAGGGTCACCTCTGGCAGGATGTGGATTTTCTCCACGCAGTACGGTCTTGACTAGAGAGAGGCTAGGGCACCTATGAGGGTGCTAACATCGCTTCATCTAGCCCTGACAGTTTGTAAGGACCAGTGCCCAGTCAATCCAGAGCAAAGGTACTACCTTTCCAAACTCCCTTAACCCCACAGTAGTATAACGACCATGCGTTATTTCTATTTTCACTATAAATATATAGCGTATTATTATCATTTGACTAGTATACGATAACCATTTTTGCTATTTTCCTGTATTTCAGGTGTAATTAAATATACATACATACATATTTGTTTTTAAGTAGTACAACGACTACAAATATACGAAAGTATAAATACAATATTTTACACTAACTGTGTGTATTAGTATTTATTTTTACTATAAATATATAGCATATTATCATCATTTAAGTAGTATACGACTACCTTTCTTATATTTTTCTATATTTAAGGTATAATTGAATGTCATACATATTTGCTTTTAAGTAGTACAACGACTACTAATTAATTTAGAATTTGAAAAATTTATAAAGAATTATATTTGGTTAAGTAAGTGCAACGACTACTAATGTACGAAAGTGAACTTACAGTATTTTACAATAACTGTGCGGAAATATCTTTCTATTTCTACTATAAATATATAGCGTAATATTATCATTTAAGTAGTATACGACTACCGTTATTATTTCTGTTCACCATGTGACGACTTAGTATTGTCCTAGAGGGGTCCTGGGGGTTGAAAGTAAATAAAACTCGCAGAGCTAGAAAAACAAAAACAGGAGAGTGGCTTCGAGTCTACAAGACGTGGAAGCGCTCCTGGGGGGAATCAAGGAAGATCAGGAGAGTGGATTTAAGTCTATAAGACGTAGAAGCGCTCCTGGGGGGAATAGAGGAAGTTCAGGAGAGTCGCTTTGAGTCTATAAGACGTGGAAGCGCTCCTTGGGGGAATCAAGGAAGATCAGGAGAGTGGCTGAGTCTATGAGACGTGTAAGCGCTCCTGATCGTAGGGGGGGGGGGGGGAAACCAGTCGGAAAGACGAAAGTACCGTGTCCACCTAATGCTCGCGTATTTGTACACCGAAACTGCTGACTATTGTTTAATTGAACTTGAAATTGGATGGCAAAGTGGTCTGCGACCTCAACGCACAGTAGTCTAGAGGTGTAGGAAATAGAATTATAATGTAGATCCCGCCATTTTGTTGACAATACAGTATTTTCCAATAACTGTGCGTATAAATCTCTACTTCCACTATAAATATATACCATAATATTATCATTTGAGTACTATACGACTACCATTTTTGCTATTTTTCTGTGTTTCAGGTGTAATTAAATGGACATACATATTTGCTCTTTAACTAGTGTAACAACCACTAACTTATTTAGAATTCGATTCTATGCGTCATTTAAAAATACTTGTCAACGTCATCGAAATGAATTTTTCACAGATTTATAGAGAATTGATTTCCTTTTAATCTCGTAAAAACTCCAGAGCAATATCTCCTGCGGAAATAAAGCAATGACTGGATAACCGCCTATATCATTAAACTACTTGAAATAAACCTTACTTTACTAGTTCTCTGTGCCATTTTAAAATTGTTGTCAACATCACCGAAATAAATTTCTTACAGATTGTTTCCCGCTGCATCCCATAAAAACTCCTCAGCAATATCTCCTGCGGAAATAAAGCAATAACTGGATAGCCGCCTATATCATTAAACTACTTGAAACAAACCTTACTTTACTAGTTCTCTGTGCCATTTTAAAATTCTTGTCAACTTCACCGTAATCAATTTCTTACAGAAGATTGTTTTCCGTTGCATCCCATAAAAACTCCAGAGCAATATCTCCTGCGGAAATAAAGCAATGACTGGATAACCGCGTATATCATTAAACTACTTGAAATAAACCTTCTTTTACTAGTTCTCTGCGCCATTTTAAAATTCTTGTCAACTTCACCGAAATCAATTTCTCAAAGATTGTTTTCCGTTTCATCCCAAAAAAACTCCAGAGCAATATGTCCTGCGGAAATAAAGCTATGACTGGAAAACCGCGTATATGATTAAAGTACTTGAAATACTTAATTTTACTAGTTCACTGCGCCATTTAAATATTCTTGTCAACTTCACCGAAATGAATTTCTCACAGATTGTTTTCCGTTGCATCCCATAAAAGCTTCAGAGCAATATGTCCTGCGGAAATAAAGCTATGACTGGAAAACCGCGTATATGATTAAAGTACTTGAAATAAACTTTACAGTACCAGTTCTCTGCGCCAGCTAAAAATTCCTGTCAACTTCAGCGATATGAATTTCTCACAGATTGTTTTCCGTTGCATCCCATAAAAGCTTCAGAGCAATATCTCCTGCGGAAATAAGGCAATGACTGGAAAACCGCGCATATGATTAAAGTACTTGAAAAAAACTGTACAGTAGCAGCCCTCTGCGCCATTTAAAAATTTCTGTCAACTTCACCAAACTGAATTTCCCGCAGATATACAAAGAATTGTTGTCCTTCTCGTCCCGTAAAAAATCAAAAGCAATATCTCCTGCGGAAATAAAGCTGTGACTGGAAAACGGCGTATATGATTAAAGTACTTGAAATAAACTTTACAGTACCAGTTCTCTGCGCCAGCTAAAAATTCCTGTCAACTTCAGCGATATGAATTTCTCACAGATTATTTTCCGTTGCATCCCATAAAAGCTTCAGAGCAATATCTCCTGCGGAAATAAGGCAATGACTGGAAAACCGCGCATATGATTAAAGTACTTGAAAAAAACTGTACAGTAGCAGCCCTCTGCGCCATTTAAAAATTTCTGTCAACTTCACCAAACTGAATTTCCCGCAGATATACAAAGAATTGTTGTCCTTCTCGTCCCGTAAAAAATCCAACGCAATATCTCCTGCGGAAATAAAGCTGTGACTGGAAAACCGCGCATATGATTAAAGTACCTAAAAAAAACTTTACAGTACCAGTTCCCTGTGCCATTTAAAAATTTCTATCAACTTCACCAAAATGAATTTCTCGCAGATATACAGAGAATTGTTGTCCTTTTCGTCCCGTAAAAAATCCAAAGCAATATCTCCTGCGGAAATAAAGCTGTGACTGGAAAACCGCGCATATGATTAAAGTACTTAAAAAAAACTTTACAGTACCAGTTCTCTGCGCCAGTTAAAAATTCCCGTCAACTTCACAGAAATTAAATTTTCGCAGATTGTTTTCCGTTTTATCCCAAAAACACTCCAGAGCAATATCTCCTGCGGAAATAAAGCTATGACCGGAGAGCCGCGCATATGATTACAGAACTTGAAAAAAACTTTACAGTACCAGTTCTCTGCGCCATTTAAAAATTCTTGTCAACTTCACAGAAATGATTCTCAAAGATATGTGGAGAATTATTTTCCTTCTCATGCCATAAAAGCTTCAGAGCAATATCTCCTGCGGAAATAAAGCTATGACTGGAGCACCGCGTATGATTAAAGTACTTGAAATAAACCTTACTTCACTAGTTCTCTGTGCCATTTTAAAATTGTTGTCAATATCACCGAAATAAATTTCTTACAGATTGTTTCCCGTTGCATCCCATAAATACTCCAGAGCAATATCTCCTGCGGAAATAAAGCAATAACTGGATAGCCGCCTATATCATTAAACTACTTGAAATAAACCTTACTTTACTAGTTCTCTGTGCCATTTTAAAATTCTTGTCAACTTCACCGAAATCAATTTCTTACAGAAGATTGTTTTCCGTTGCATCCCATAAGAACTCCAGAGCAATATCTCCTGCGGAAATAAAGCAATGACTGGATAACCGCGTATATCATTAAACTACTTGAAATAAACCTTCTTTTACTAGTTCTCTGCGCCATTTTAAAATTCTTGTCAAATTCACCGAAATCAATTTCTCACAGATTGTTTTCCGTTTCATCCCAAAAAAACTCCAGAGCAATATGTCCTGCGGAAATAAAGCTATGACTGGAAAACCGCGTATATGATTAAAGTACTTGAAATACTTAATTTTACTAGTTCTCTGCGCCATTTAAATATTCTTGTCAACTTCACCGAAATGAATATCTCACAGATTGTTTTCCGTTGCATCCCATAAAAGCTTCAGAGCAATATGTCCTGCGGAAATAAAGCTATGACTGGAAAACCGCGTATATGATTAAAGTACTTGAAAAAAACTGTACAGTACCAGTCCTCTGCGCCATTTGAAAATTCCTGTCACCTTCACCAAACTGAATTTCCCGCAGATATACAGAGAATTGTTGTCCTTCTCGTCCCGTAAAAAATCCAAAGCAATATCTCCTGCGGAAATAAAGCTGTAACTGGAAAACCGCGCATATGATTAAAGTACTTAAAAAAAACTTTACAGTACCAGTTCTCTGCGCCATTTAAAAATTCCTGTCAACTTCACCAAAATGAATTTCCCGCAGATATACAGAGAATTGTTGACCTTTTCGTCCCGTAAAAAATCCAAAGCAATATCTCCTGCGGAAATAAAGCTATGACTGGAAAACGGCGTATATGATTAAAGTACTTGAAATAAACTTTACAGTACCAGTTCTCTGCGCCAGCTAAAAATTCCTGTCAACTTCAGCGATATGAATTTCTCACAGATTGTTTTCCGTTTCATCCCATAAAAGCTTCAGAGCAATATGTCCTGCGGAAATAAAGCTATGACTGGAAAACCGCGTATATGATTAAAGTACTTGAAAAAAACTGTACAGTAGCAGCCCTCTGCGCCATTTAAAAATTTCTGTCAACTTCACCAAACTGAATTTCCCTCAGATATACAGAGAATTGTTGTCCTTTTCGTCCCGTAAAAAATCCAAAGCAATATCTCCTGCGGAAATAAAGCTGTGACTGGAAAACCGCGCATTGGATTAAAGTACTTAAAGAAAACTTTACAGTACCAGTTCTCTGCGCCATTTAAAAATTCTTGTCAACTTCACCAAAATGAATTTCCCGCAGTAATTGTTGTCCTTTTCGTCCCGTAAATAAATCCAAAGCAATATCTCCTGCGGAAATAAAGCAATGACTGGGAAAACCGCGTATATGATTAAAGTACTTGAAATAAACTTTACAGTACCAGTTCTCTGCGCCAGTTAAAAATTCCCGTCAACTTCACAGAAATTAAATTTTCACAGATTGATTTCCGTTTTATCCCAAAAACACTCCAGAGCAATATCTCCTGCGGAAATAAAGCTATGACTGGAGAACCGCGTATGATTAAAGTACTTGAAATAAACTTTACAGTACCAGTTCTCTGCGCCAGTTAAAAATTCCTGTCAACTTCAGCGATATGAATTTCTCACAGATTGTTTCCGTTTCATCCCATAAAAGCTTCAGAGCAATATGTCCTGCGGAAATAAAGCTATGACTGGAAAACCGCGTATAGGATTAAAGTACTTGAAATACTTTATTTTGCTATGATTAAAGTACTTGAAATAAACTTTACAGTACCAGTTCTCTGCGCCATTTAAATATTATTGTCAACTTCACCGAAATGAATTTCTCACAGATTGTTTTCCGTTGCATCCCATAAAAGCTTCAGAGCAATATCTCCTGCGGAAATAAAGCTATAACTGGAAAGCCGCGTATATGATTAAAGTACTTGAAATAAACTTCATTTTACCAACTCTCTACGCCATTTAAGAATTCTTGTCAACTTCACCGAAATAAATTTCTAGCAGATTGTTTTCAGTCTCATCCCATAAAAGCTTCAGAGCAATATCTCCTGCGGAAATAATAACTGAAAACCGCGTATATGATCAAAGTACTTAAAATAAACTTTATTTTACCACTTCTCTTCACCATTTAAATATTCTTGTCAACTTCTTCAAAATCAATTTTTCGCAGATATACAGAGAATTGTTGTCCTTTTCGCCGCGTAAAAAATCCAAAGCAATATCTCCTGCGGAAATAAAGCAATGACTGGGAAAACCGCGTAGATGATTAAAGTACTTGAAATAAACTTTACAGTACTTACCAGTTCTCTGCGCCAGTTAAAAATTCCTGTCAACTTCAGCGATATGAATTTCTCACAGATTGTTTTCCGTTTCATCCCATAAAAGCTTCAGAGCAATATCTCCTGCGGAAATAAGGCAATGACTGGAACACCGCGCATATGATTAAAGTACTTGAAAAAAACTGTACAGTACCAGTCCTCTGCGCCATTTAAAAATTTCTTTCAACTTCACCAAACTGAATTTCCAGCGGAAATACAGAAAATTGTTGTCCTTCTCGTCCCGTAAAAAATCCAAAGCAATATCTCCTGCGGAAATAAAGCTGTGACTGGAAAACCGCGCATATGATTAAAGTACTTAAAAAAAACTTTACAGTACCAGTTCTCTGCGCCATTTAAAAATTCCTGTCAACTTCACCAAAATGAATTTCCCGCAGATATACAGAGAATTGTTGTCCTTTTCGTCCCGTAAAAAATCCAAAGCAATATCTCCTGCGGAAATAAAGCTATGACTGGAGAACCGCGTAGGATTAAAGTACTTGAAATAAACTTTACAGTACCAGTTCTCTGCGCCAGTTAAAAATTCCTGTCAACTTCAGCGATATGAATTTCTCACAGATTGTTTCCGTTTCATCCCATAAAAGCTTCAGAGCAATATATCCTGCGGAAATAAAGCTATGACTGGAAAACCGCGTATAGGATTAAAGTACTTGAAATACTTTATTTTGCTAGTTCCCTGCGACATTTAAATATTATTGTCAACTTCACCGAAATGAATTTCTCACAGATTGTTTTCCGTTGCATCCCATAAAAGCTTCAGAGCAATATCTCCTGCGGAAATAAGGCAATGACTGAAAAACCGCGCATATGATTAAAGTACTTAAAATAAACTTTATTTTACCACCTCTCTGCACCATTTTAAAATTTTAGTCGACTTTACCGATACGATTTTTTGACAGATATACAGAGAATTATTTTCCTTTTCATCCCATAAAAACTTCAGAGCAATATCTTCTGCGGAAATAAAGCTATGACTGGAAAACCGTGTATATGGTTAAAGTACTTGAAATAAACTTCATTTTACCACATCTCTACGCCATTTAAAAATTCTTGTCAACTTCACCGAAATGAATTTCTCGCAGATTGTTTTCAGTTTCATCCCTTAAAAGCTTCAGAGCAATATCTCCTGCGGAAATAATGACTGAAAAACCGCGTATATGATCAAAGTACTTAAAATAAACTTAATTTTACCACTTCTCTTCACCATTTAAATATTCTTGTCAACTTCTTCGAAATCAATTTTTCGCAGATATACAGAGAATTGTTGTCCTTTTCGCCGCGTAAAAAATCCAAAGCAATATCTTCTGCGGAAATAAAGCAATGACTGGGAAAACCGCGTATATGATTAAAGTACTTGAAATAAACTTTACAGTACTTACCAGTTCTCTGCGCCAGTTAAAAATTCCTGTCAACTTCAGCGATATGAATTTCTCACAGATTGTTTTCCGTTTCATCCCATAAAAGCTTTAGAGCAATATATCCTGCGGAAATAAAGCTATGACTGGAAAACCGCGTATATGATTAAAGTACTTGAAATACTTTATTTTACTAGTTCTCTGCGCCATTTAAATATTCTTGTCAACTTCACCGAAATGAATTTCTCGCAGATTGTTTTCAGTTTCATCCCATAAAAGCTTCAGAGCCATATCTCCTGCGGAAATAAAGCTATGACTAGATAAATCCGCAAATATGGGCAATGTACTTGAAAGAAACCTTATTTTACTAGTTCTCTGCGCCATTTAAATATTCTTGTCAACTTCACCGAAATGAATTTCTCGCAGATTGTTTTCAGTTTGATCCCATAAAAGCTTCAGAGCAATATCTCCTGCGGAAATACGGCAATGACTGAAAAACCGCGTATATGATTAAAGTACTTAAAATAAACTTCATTTTAACACTTCTCTACGCCATTTAAAAATTCTTGTCAACTTCACAGATACGATTTTTTGACAGATTTACAAAGAATTATTTCCTTTTTCATCCCATAAAAACTTCAGAGCAATATCTCCTGCGGAAATAAAGCAATGACTGGAGAACCGCGTATGACTAAAGTACTTGAAATAAACTTCATTTTAACACTTCTCTACGCCATTTAAAAATTCTTGTCAAATTCACCGAAATAAATTTCTTGCAGATTGTTTTCAGTTTCATCCCATACAAGCTTCAGAGCAATATCTCCTGCGGAAATAAAGCTATCACTGGAAAACCGCGTATATGATTAAAGTGCTTGAAATAAACTTTACAGTACCAGTTCTCTGCGCCATTTAAATATTCTTGTCAACTTCACCGAAATGAATATCTCACAGATTGTTTTCCGTTGCATCCCATAAAAACTCCAGAGCAATATCTCCTGCGGAAATAAGGCAATGACTGAAAAACCGCGTATATGATCAAAGTACTTAAAATAAACTTCATTTTACCACTTCTCTACGCCATTTAAAAATTCTTGTCAACTTCACCGAAATGAATTTCTCGCAGATTGTTTTCAGTTTCATCCCATAAAAGCTTCAGAGCCATATCTCCTGCGGAAATAAAGCTATGACTAGATAAATCCGCAAATATGGGCAATGTACTTGAAAGAAACCTTATTTTACTAGTTCTCTGCGCCATTTAAATATTCTTGTCAACTTCACCGAAATGAATTTCTCGCAGATTGTTTTCAGTTTGATCCCATAAAAGCTTCAGAGCAATATCTCCTGCGGAAATACGGCAATGACTGAAAAACCGCGTATATGATTAAAGTACTTAAAATAAACTTCATTTTAACACTTCTCTACGCCATTTAAAAATTCTTGTCAACTTCACAGATACGATTTTTTGACAGATTTACAAAGAATTATTTCCTTTTTCATCCCATAAAAACTTCAGAGCAATATCTCCTGCGGAAATAAAGCAATGACTGGAGAACCGCGTATGACTAAAGTACTTGAAATAAACTTCATTTTAACACTTCTCTACGCCATTTAAAAATTCTTGTCAAATTCACCGAAATAAATTTCTCGCAGATTGTTTTCAGTTTCATCCCATACAAGCTTCAGAGCAATATCTCCTGCGGAAATAAAGCTATCACTGGAAAACCGCGTATATGATTAAAGTGCTTGAAATAAACTTTACAGTACCAGTTCTCTGCGCCATTTAAAAATTCCTGTCAACATCACCGAAATAAATTTCTCACAGATTGTTTTCCGTTGCAAAGCATAAAAACTTCAGAGCAATATCTCCTGCGGAAATAAAGCTATGAAAAATCCGCGAATGTTTATCAACCTTTCAGTCTAGATCCGTACTGTTCTGTATAAGCAGGGTCACCTCTGGCAGGATGTGGATTTTTTCCACGCAGTACGGTCTTGACTAGAGAGAGGCTAGGGCACCTATGAGGGTGCTAACATCGCTTCATCTAGCCCTGACAGTTTGTAAGGACCAGTGCCCAGTCAATCCAGAGCAAAGGTACTACCTTTCCAAACTCCCTTAACCCCACAGTAGTATAACGACCATGCGTTATTTCTATTTTCACTATAAATATATAGCGTATTATTATCATTTGACTAGTATACGATAACCATTTTTGCTATTTTCCTGTATTTCAGGTGTAATTAAATATACATACATACATATTTGTTTTTAAGTAGTACAACGACTACAAATATACGAAAGTATAAATACAATATTTTACACTAACTGTGTGTATTAGTATTTATTTTTACTATAAATATATAGCATATTATCATCATTTAAGTAGTATACGACTACCTTTCTTATATTTTTCTATATTTGAGGTGTAATTGAATGTCATACATATTTGCTTTTAAGTAGTACAACGACTACTAATTAATTTAGAATTTGAAAAATTTATAAAGAATTATATTTGGTTAAGTAGTGCAACGACTACTAATGTACGAAAGTGAACTTACAGTATTTTACAATAACTGTGCGGAAATATCTTTATATTTCTACTATAAATATATAGCGTAATATTATCATTTAAGTAGTATACGACTACCGTTATTATTTCTCTGTTCACCATGTGACGACTTAGTATTGTCCTAAAGGGGTCCTGGGGGTTGAAAGTAAATAAAACTCGCAGAGCTAGAAAAACAAAAACAGGAGGGTGGCTTCGAGTCTACAAGACGTGGAAGCGCTCCTGGGGGGAATCAAGGAAGATCAGGAGAGTGGCTTTAAGTCTATAAGACGTAGAAGCGCTCCTGGGGGGAATAGAGGAAGTTCAAGAGAGTCGCTTTGAGTCTATAAGACGTGGAAGCGCTCCTTGGGGGAATCAAGGAAGATCAGGAGAGTGGCTGAGTCTATGAGACGTGTAAGCGCTCCTGATCGTAGGGGGGGGGGGGGGGTGACCAGTCGGAAAGACGAAAGTACCGTGTCCACCTAATGCTCGCGTATTTGTACACCGAAACTGCTGACTATTGTTTAATTGAACTTGAAATTGGGTGGCAAAGTGGTCTGCGACCTCAACGCACAGTAGTCTAGAGGTGTAGGAAATAGAATTATAATGTGGATCCCGCCATTTTGTTGACAATACAGTATTTTCCAATAACTGTGCGTATAAACCTCTACTTCCACTATAAATAATACCATAATATTATCATTTGAGTACTATACGACTACCATTTTTGCTATTTTTCTGTGTTTCAGGTGTAATTAAATGGACATACATATTTGCTCTTTAACTAGTGTAACAACCACTAACTTATTTAGAATTCGATTCTATGCGTCATTTAAAAATACTTGTCAACGTCATCGAAATGAATTTTTCACAGATTTATAGAGAATTGTTTCCTTTTAATCTCGTAAAAACTCCAGAGCAATATCTCCTGCGGAAATAAAGCAATGACTGGATAACCGCCTATATCATTAAACTACTTGAAATAAACCTTACTTTACTAGTTCTCTGTGCCATTTTAAAATTGTTGTCAACATCACCGAAATAAATTTCTTACAGATTGTTTCCCGTTGCATCCCATAAAAACTCCAGAGCAATATCTCCTGCGGAAATAAAGCAATAACTGGATAGCCGCCTATATCATTAAACTACTTGAAATAAACCTTACTTTACTAGTTCTCTGTACCATTTTAAAATTCTTGTCAACTTTACCGAAATCAATTTCTTACAGAAGATTGTTTTCCGTTGCATCCCATAAAAACTCCAGAGCAATATCTCCTGCGGAAATAAAGCAATGACTGTATAACCGCGTATATCATTAAACTACTTGAAATAAACCTTCTTTTACTAGTTCTCTGCGCCATTTTAAAATTCTTGTCAACTTCACCGAAATGAATATCTCACAGATTGTTTTCCGTTGCATCCCATAAAAGCTTCAGAGCAATATGTCCTGCGGAAATAAAGCTATGACTGGAAAACCGCGTATATGATTAAAGTACTTGAAAAAAACTGTACAGTACCAGTCCTCTGCGCCATTTGAAAATTCCTGTCAACTTCACCAAACTGAATTTCCCGCAGATATACAGAGAATTGTTGTCCTTTTCGTCCCGTAAAAAATCCAAAGCAATATCTCCTGCGGAAATAAAGCTGTGACTGGAAAACCGCGCATTGGATTAAAGTACTTAAAGAAAACTTTACAGTACCAGTTCTCTGCGCCATTTAAAAATCCTTGTCAACTTCACCAAAATGAATTTCCCGCAGTAATTGTTGTCCTTTTCGTCCCGTAAAAAAATCCAAAGCAATATCTCCTGCGGAAATAAAGCAATGACTGGGAAAACCGCGTATATGATTAAAGTATTTGAAATAAACTTTACAGTACCAGTTCTCCGCGCCAGTTAAAAATTCCCGTCAACTTCACAGAAATTAAATTTTCACAGATTGATTTCCGTTTTATCCCAAAAACACTCTAGAGCAATACCTCCTGCGGAAATAAAGCTATGACTGGAAAACCGCTTATGATTAAAGTACTTGAAATAAACTTTACAGTACCAGTTCTCTGCGCCAGTTAAAAATTCCCGTCAACTTCACAGAAATTAAATTTTCACAGATTGATTTCCGTTTTATCCCAAAAACACTCCAGAGCAATATCTCCTGCGGAAATAAAGCTATGACTGGAGAACCGCGTATGATTAAAGTACTTAAAATAAACTTTACAGTACCAGTTCTCTGCGCCAGTTAAAAATTCCTGTCAACTTCAGCGATATGAATTTCTCACAGATTGTTTCCGTTTCATCCCATAAAAGCTTCAGAGCAATATGTCCTGCGGAAATAAAGCTATGACTGGAAAACCGCGCATATGATTAAAGTACTTAAAATAAACTTTATTTTACCACCTCTCTGCACCATTTTAAAATTCTTGTCAACTTTACCGATACGATTTTTTGACAGATATACAGAGAATTATTTTCCTTTTCATCCCATAAAAACTTCAGAGCAATATCTCCTGCGGAAATAAAGCTATGACTGGAAAACCGCGTATATGGTTAAAGTACTTGAAATAAACTTCATTTTACCACTTCTCTACGCCATTTAAAAATTCTTGTCAACTTCACCGGAATGAATTTCTCGCAGATTGTTTTCAGTTTCATCCCATAAAAGCTTCAGAGCAATATCTCCTGCGGAAATAATGACTGAAAAACCGCGTATATGATCAAAGTACTTAAAATAAACTTAATTTTACCACTTCTCATCACCATTTTAAAATTCTTGTCAACTTCACAGATACGATTCTTTGACAGATATACAGAGAATTATTTTCTTTTTCATCCCATAAAAACTTCAGAGCAATATCTCCTGCGAAAATAAAGCTATGATTGGATAAATCCGCGAATATGGGCAATGTATTTGAAAGAAACCATATTTTACTATTTCTCTACGCCATTTAAAAATTCCTGTCAACTTCACCGAAATGGATTTTTTACAGATTGTTTTCCGTTGCATCCCATAAAAACTCCAGAGCAATATCTCCTGCGGAAATAAGGTAATGACTGAAAAACCGCGTATATGATTAAAGTACTTGAAATTAACTTTATTTTACCACTTCTCTGCACCATTTTAAAATTCTTGTCAACTTCACAGAAATGATTCTCACAGATATGTAGAGAATTATTTTCCTTCTCATGCCATAAAAGCTTCAGAGCAATATCTCCTGCGGAAATAAAGCTATGACTGGAGAACCGCGTATGATTATAGTACTTGAAATAAACTTCATTTTACCACTTCTCTACGCCATTTAAAAATACTTGTCAACTGCACCGAAGTGAATTTCTCGCAGATTATTTTCAGTTTCATCGCATAAAAGCTTCAGAGCAATATCTCCTGCGGAAATAATAACTGAAAAACCGACCGCGTATATGATCAAAGTACTCAAAATAAACTTTATTTTACCACTTCTCTTCACCATTTAATTATTCTTGTCAACTTCTTCGAAATCAATTTTTCGCAGATATACAGAGAATTGTTGTCCTTTTCGCCGCGTAAAAAATCCAAAGCAATATCTCCTGCGGAAATAAAGCAATGACTGGGAAAACCGCGTATATGATTAAAGTACTTGAAATACTTTATTTTACTAGTTCTCTGCGCCATTTAAATATTCTTGTCAACTTTACCGAAATTAATTTCTCGCTGATTGTTTTTTCAGTTTCATCCCATAAAAGCTTCAGAGCAATATCTCCTGCGGAAATAAAGCTATGACTGGAAAACCGCGTATATGGTTAAAGTACTTGAAATAAACTTCATTTTACCACTTTTCTACGCCATTTAAAAATTCTGGTCAACTTCACCAAAATGAATTTCTCGCAGATTGTTTTCAGTTTCATCCCATGAAAGCTTCAGAGCAATATCTCCTGCGGAAATAAAGCTATGACTGGAAAACCGCGTATATGATTAAAGTACTTGAAATACTTTATTTTACTAGTTCTCTGCGCCATTTAAATATTCTTGTCAACTTTACCGAAATGAATTTCTCACAGATTGTTTTCCGTTGCATCCCATAAAAGCTTCAGAGCAATATCTCCTGCGGAAATAAGGCAATGACTGGAAAACCGCGCATATGATTAAAGTACTTGAAAAAAACTGTACAGTACCAGTCCTCTGCGCCATTTAAAAATTCCTGTCAACTTCACCACACTGAATTTCCCGCAGATATAAAGAGAATTGTTGTCCTTCTCGTCCCGTAAAAAATCCAAAGCAATATCTCCTGCGGAGATAAAGCTGTGACTGGAAAACCGCGCATATGATTAAAGTACTTAAAAAAAACTTTACAGTACCAGTTCTCTGCGCCATTTAAAAATTCCTGTCAACTTCACCAAAATGAATTTCCCGCAGATATACAGAGAATTGTTGTCCTTTTCGTCCCGTAAAAAAATCCAAAGCAATATATCCTGCGGAAATAAAGCTATGACTGGTAAACGGCCTATATGATTAAAGTACTTGAAATAAACTTTACAGTACTAGTTCTCTGCGCCAGTTAAAAATTCCTGTCAACTTCAGCGATATGAATTTCTCACAGATTGTTTTCCGTTTCATCCCATAAAAGCTTCAGAGCAATATGTCCTGCGGAAATAAAGCTATAACTGAAAAACCGCGTATATGATCAAAGTACTTGAAATAAACTTCATTTTACCACTTCTCTACGCCATTTAAAAATTCTTGTCAACTTCACC
The DNA here is from genome assembly GCA_963920685.1 of Polydrusus tereticollis. Taxonomy (NCBI): domain Eukaryota; kingdom Metazoa; phylum Arthropoda; class Insecta; order Coleoptera; family Curculionidae; genus Polydrusus; species Polydrusus tereticollis. The sequence continues at coordinate 146,274,032 of OY987328.1, forward strand.
AAAATGAATTTCTCGCAGATTGTTTTCAGTTTCATCCCATAAAAGCTTCAGAGCAATATCTCCTGCGGAAATAATGACTGAAAAACCGCGTATATGATCAAAGTATTTAAAATAAACTTCATTTTACCACTTTTCTACGCCATTTAAAAATTCTTGTCAACTTCACCGAAATGAATTTCTGGCAGATTGTTTTCAGTTGCATCCCATAAAAACTCCAGACCAATATCTCCTGCGGAAATAAAGCAATGACTGAAAAACCGCGCATATGATTAAAGGACTTTAAATAAAATTTACAGTACCAGTTCTCTGCGCCATTTAAAAATTCCTGTCAACTTCACCGAAATGAATTTCTCACAGATTGTTTTCCGCTGCATGCCATAAAAACTCCAGAGCAATATCTCCTGCGGAAATAAAGCTATGACTGGAAAAACGCGTATATGATTAAAGTACTTGAAATACTTTATTTTACTAGTTCTCTGCGCCATTTAAATATTCTTGTCAACTTCACCGAAATGAATTTCTCACAGATTGTTTTCCGTCGCATCCCATAAAAGCTTCAGAGCAATATCTCCTGCGGAAATAAGGCAATGACTGAAAAACCGCGTATATGATCAAAGTACTTAAAATAAACTTTATTTTACCACTTCTCTGCACCATTTTAAAATTCTTGTCAACTTCACAGATACGATTTTTTGACAGATATACAGAGAATTATTTTCCTTTTCATCCCATACAAACTTCAGAGCAATATCTCCTGCGGAAATAAAGCTATGACTGAAAAACCGCGTATATGATTAAAGTACTTGAAATAAACTTCATTTTACCACTTCTCTACGCCATTTAAAAATTCTTGTCAACTTCACCAAAATGAATTTCTCGCAGATTGTTTTCAGTTTCATCCCATAAAAGCTTCAGAGCCATATCTCCTGCGGAAATAAAGCTATGACTAGATAAATCGGCAAATATGGGCAATGTACTTGAAAGAAACCTTATTTTACTAGTTCTCTGCGCCATTTAAATATTCTTGTCAACTTCACCGAAATTAATTTCTCGCAGATTGTTTTCAGTTTCATCCCATAAAAGCTTCAGAGCAATATCTCCTGCGGAAATAAGGCAATGACTGAAAAACCGCGTATATGATTAAAGTACTTAAAATAAACTTTATTTTACCACTTCTCTACACCATTTTAAAATTCTTGTCAACTTCACAGATACGATTTTTTGACAGATATACAGAGAATTATTTCCTTTTTCATCCCATAAAAACTTCAGAGCAATATCTCCTGCGGAAACAAAGCAATGACTGGAGAACCGCGTATGACTAAAGTACTTGAAATAAACTTCATTTTAACACTTCTCTACGCCATTTAAAAATTCTTGTCAACTTCACCGAAATGAATTTCTCGCAGATTATTTTCCTTTTCATCCCATACAAACTTCAGAGCAATATCTCCTGCGGAAATAAAGCTTTAACTGGAAAACCGCGTATATGATTAAAGTACTTGAAATAAACTTCATTTTACCAACTCTCTACGCCATTTAAGTATTCTTGTCAACTTCACCGAAATAAATTTCTAGCAGATTGTTTTCAGTCTCATCCCAAAAAAGCTTCAGAGCAATATCTCCTGCGGAAATAATAACTGAAAAACCGCGTATATGATCAAAGTACTTGAAATAAACTTTACAGTACTTACGAGTTCTCTGCGCCATTTAAATATTCTTGTCAACTTCACCGAAATGAATTTCTCACAGATTATTTTCCGTTGCATCCCATAAAAGCTTCAGAGCAATATCTCCTGCGGAAATAATGACTGAAAAACCGCGGATATGATCAAAGTACTTGAAATAAACTTTATTTTACCACTTCTCTTCACCATTTAAATATTCTTGTCAACTTCTTCGAAATCAATTTTTCGCAGATATACAGAGAATTGTTGTCCTTTTCGCCGCGTAAAAAATCCAAAGCAATATCTCCTGCGGAAATAAAGCAATGACTGGGAAAACCGCGTATATGATTAAAGTACTTGAAATAAACTTTACAGTACTTACGAGTTCTCTGCGCCATTTAAATATTCTTGTCAACTTCACCGAAATGAATTTCTCACAGATTATTTTCCGTTGCATCCCATAAAAACTCCAGAGCAATATCTCCTGCGGAAATAAGGCAATGACTGAAAAACCGCGTATATGATCAAAGTACTTAAAATAAACTTCATTTTACCACTTCTCTACGCCATTTAAAAATTCTTGTCAACTTCACCAAAATGAATTTCTCGCATATTGTTTTCAGTTTCATCCCATAAAAGCTTCAGAGCCATATCTCCTGCGGAAATAAAGCTATGACTAGATAAATCCGCAAATATGAACAATGTACTTGAAAGAAACCTTATTTTACTAGTTCTCTGCGCCATTTAAATATTCTTGTCAACTTCACCGAAATGAATTTCTCGCAGATTGTTTTCAGTTTCATCCCATAAAAGCTTTAAAGCAATATCTCCTGCGGAAATACGGCAATGACTAAAAAACCGCGTATATGATTAAAGTACTTAAAATAAACTTTATTTTACCACTTCTCTGCACCATTTTAAAATTCTTGTCAACTTCACAGATACGATTGTTTGACAGATATACAAAGAATTATTTCCTTTTTCATCCCATAAAAACTTCAGAGCAATATCTCCTGCGGAAATAAAGCAATGACTGGAGAACCGCGTATGACTAAAGCACTTGAAATAAACTTCATTTTAACACTTCTCTACGCCATTTAAAAATTCTTGTCAACTTCACCGAAATGAACTTCTCGCAGATTGTTTTCAGTTTCATCCCATACAAGCTTCAGAGCAATATCTCCTGCGGAAATAAAGCTATCACTGGAAAACCGCCTATATGATTAAAGTGCTTGAAATAAACTTTACAGTACCAGTTCTCTGCGCCATTTAAAAATTCCTGTCAACATCACCAAAATAAATTTCTCACAGATTGTTTTCCGTTGCAAAGCATAAAAACTTCAGAGCAATATCTCCTGCGGAAATAAAGCTATGAAAAATCCGCGAATGTTTATCGACCTTTCAGTCTAGATCCGTACTGTTCTGTATAAGCAGGGTCACCTCTGGCAGGATGTGGATTTTCTCCACGCAGTACGGTCTTGACTAGAGAGAGGCTAGGGCACCTATGAGGGTGCTAACATCGCTTCATCTAGCCCTGACAGTTTGTAAGGACCAGTGCCCAGTCAATCCAGAGCAAAGGTACTACCTTTCCAAACTCCCTTAACCCCACAGTAGTATAACGACCATGCGTTATTTCTATTTTCACTATAAATATATAGCGTATTATTATCATTTGACTAGTATACGATAACCATTTTTGCTATTTTCCTGTATTTCAGGTGTAATTAAATATACATACATACATATTTGTTTTTAAGTAGTACAACGACTACAAATATACGAAAGTATAAATACAATATTTTACACTAACTGTGTGTATTAGTATTTATTTTTACTATAAATATATAGCATATTATCATCATTTAAGTAGTATACGACTACCTTTCTTATATTTTTCTATATTTAAGGTATAATTGAATGTCATACATATTTGCTTTTAAGTAGTACAACGACTACTAATTAATTTAGAATTTGAAAAATTTATAAAGAATTATATTTGGTTAAGTAAGTGCAACGACTACTAATGTACGAAAGTGAACTTACAGTATTTTACAATAACTGTGCGGAAATATCTTTCTATTTCTACTATAAATATATAGCGTAATATTATCATTTAAGTAGTATACGACTACCGTTATTATTGCTGTTCACCATGTGACGACTTAGTATTGTCCTAGAGGGGTCCTGGGGGTTGAAAGTAAATAAAACTCGCAGAGCTAGAAAAACAAAAACAGGAGAGTGGCTTCGAGTCTACAAGACGTGGAAGCGCTCCTGGGGGGAATCAAGGAAGATCAGGAGAGTGGATTTAAGTCTATAAGACGTAGAAGCGCTCCTGGGGGGAATAGAGGAAGTTCAGGAGAGTCGCTTTGAGTCTATAAGACGTGGAAGCGCTCCTTGGGGGAATCAAGGAAGATCAGGAGAGTGGCTGAGTCTATGAGACGTGTAAGCGCTCCTGATCGTAGGGGGGGGGGGGGAAACCAGTCGGAAAGACGAAAGTACCGTGTCCACCTAATGCTCGCGTATTTGTACACCGAAACTGCTGACTATTGTTTAATTGAACTTGAAATTGGATGGCAAAGTGGTCTGCGACCTCAACGCACAGTAGTCTAGAGGTGTAGGAAATAGAATTATAATGTAGATCCCGCCATTTTGTTGACAATACAGTATTTTCCAATAACTGTGCGTATAAATCTCTACTTCCACTATAAAAATATATACCATAATATTATCATTTGAGTACTATACGACTACCATTTTTGCTATTTTTCTGTGTTTCAGGTGTAATTAAATGGACATACATATTTGCTCTTTAACTAGTGTAACAACCACTAACTTATTTAGAATTCGATTCTATGCGTCATTTAAAAATACTTGTCAACGTCATCGAAATGAATTTTTCACAGATTTATAGAGAATTGATTTCCTTTTAATCTCGTAAAAACTCCAGAGCAATATCTCCTGCGGAAATAAAGCAATGACTGGATAACCGCCTATATCATTAAACTACTTGAAATAAACCTTACTTTACTAGTTCTCTGTGCCATTTTAAAATTGTTGTCAACATCACCGAAATAAATTTCTTACAGATTGTTTCCCGCTGCATCCCATAAAAACTCCTCAGCAATATCTCCTGCGGAAATAAAGCAATAACTGGATAGCCGCCTATATCATTAAACTACTTGAAACAAACCTTACTTTACTAGTTCTCTGTGCCATTTTAAAATTCTTGTCAACTTCACCGTAATCAATTTCTTACAGAAGATTGTTTTCCGTTGCATCCCATAAAAACTCCAGAGCAATATCTCCTGCGGAAATAAAGCAATGACTGGATAACCGCGTATATCATTAAACTACTTGAAATAAACCTTCTTTTACTAGTTCTCTGCGCCATTTTAAAATTCTTGTCAACTTCACCGAAATCAATTTCTCAAAGATTGTTTTCCGTTTCATCCCAAAAAAACTCCAGAGCAATATGTCCTGCGGAAATAAAGCTATGACTGGAAAACCGCGTATATGATTAAAGTACTTGAAATACTTAATTTTACTAGTTCACTGCGCCATTTAAATATTCTTGTCAACTTCACCGAAATGAATTTCTCACAGATTGTTTTCCGTTGCATCCCATAAAAGCTTCAGAGCAATATGTCCTGCGGAAATAAAGCTATGACTGGAAAACCGCGTATATGATTAAAGTACTTGAAATAAACTTTACAGTACCAGTTCTCTGCGCCAGCTAAAAATTCCTGTCAACTTCAGCGATATGAATTTCTCACAGATTGTTTTCCGTTGCATCCCATAAAAGCTTCAGAGCAATATCTCCTGCGGAAATAAGGCAATGACTGGAAAACCGCGCATATGATTAAAGTACTTGAAAAAAACTGTACAGTAGCAGCCCTCTGCGCCATTTAAAAATTTCTGTCAACTTCACCAAACTGAATTTCCCGCAGATATACAAAGAATTGTTGTCCTTCTCGTCCCGTAAAAAATCAAAAGCAATATCTCCTGCGGAAATAAAGCTGTGACTGGAAAACGGCGTATATGATTAAAGTACTTGAAATAAACTTTACAGTACCAGTTCTCTGCGCCAGCTAAAAATTCCTGTCAACTTCAGCGATATGAATTTCTCACAGATTATTTTCCGTTGCATCCCATAAAAGCTTCAGAGCAATATCTCCTGCGGAAATAAGGCAATGACTGGAAAACCGCGCATATGATTAAAGTACTTGAAAAAAACTGTACAGTAGCAGCCCTCTGCGCCATTTAAAAATTTCTGTCAACTTCACCAAACTGAATTTCCCGCAGATATACAAAGAATTGTTGTCCTTCTCGTCCCGTAAAAAATCCAACGCAATATCTCCTGCGGAAATAAAGCTGTGACTGGAAAACCGCGCATATGATTAAAGTACCTAAAAAAAACTTTACAGTACCAGTTCCCTGTGCCATTTAAAAATTTCTATCAACTTCACCAAAATGAATTTCTCGCAGATATACAGAGAATTGTTGTCCTTTTCGTCCCGTAAAAAATCCAAAGCAATATCTCCTGCGGAAATAAAGCTGTGACTGGAAAACCGCGCATATGATTAAAGTACTTAAAAAAAACTTTACAGTACCAGTTCTCTGCGCCAGTTAAAAATTCCCGTCAACTTCACAGAAATTAAATTTTCGCAGATTGTTTTCCGTTTTATCCCAAAAACACTCCAGAGCAATATCTCCTGCGGAAATAAAGCTATGACCGGAGAGCCGCGCATATGATTACAGAACTTGAAAAAAACTTTACAGTACCAGTTCTCTGCGCCATTTAAAAATTCTTGTCAACTTCACAGAAATGATTCTCAAAGATATGTGGAGAATTATTTTCCTTCTCATGCCATAAAAGCTTCAGAGCAATATCTCCTGCGGAAATAAAGCTATGACTGGAGAACCGCGTATGATTAAAGTACTTGAAATAAACTTTACAGTACCAGTTCTCTGCGCCATTTAAAAATTCTTGTCAACTTCACAGAAATGATTCTCACAGATATGTAGAGAATTATTTTCCTTCTCATGCCATAAAAGCTTCAGAGCAATATCTCCTGCGGAAATAAAGCTATGACTGGAGAACCGCGTATGATTAAAGTACTTGAAATAAACTTTACAGTACCAGTTCTCTGCGTCAGTTAAAAATTCCTGTCAACTTCAGCGATATGAATTTCTCACAGATTGTTTCCGTTTCATCCCATAAAAGCTTCAGAGCAATATATCCTGCGGAAATAAAGCTATGACTGGAAAACCGCGTATAGGATTAAAGTACTTGAAATACTTTATTTTGCTAGTTCCCTGCGACATTTAAATATTATTGTCAACTTCACCGAAATGAATTTCTCACAGATTGTTTTCCGTTGCATCCCATAAAAGCTTCAGAGCAATATCTCCTGCGGAAATAAGGCAATGACTGAAAAACCGCGCATATGATTAAAGTACTTAAAATAAACTTTATTTTACCACCTCTCTGCACCATTTTAAAATTTTAGTCGACTTTACCGATACGATTTTTTGACAGATATACAGAGAATTATTTTCCTTTTCATCCCATAAAAACTTCAGAGCAATATCTTCTGCGGAAATAAAGCTATGACTGGAAAACCGTGTATATGGTTAAAGTACTTGAAATAAACTTCATTTTACCACATCTCTACGCCATTTAAAAATTCTTGTCAACTTCACCGAAATGAATTTCTCGCAGATTGTTTTCAGTTTCATCCCACAAAAGCTTCAGAGCAATATCTCCTGCGGAAATAATGACTGAAAAACCGCGTATATGATCAAAGTACTTAAAATAAACTTAATTTTACCACTTCTCTTCACCATTTTAAAATTCTTGTCAACTTCACAGATACGATTCTTTGACAGATATACAGAGAATTATTTTCTTTTTCATCCCATAAAAACTTTAGAGCAATATCTCCTGCAGAAATAAAGCTATGATTGGATAAATCCGCGAATATGGGCAATGTATTTGAAAAAAACCATATTTTACTATTTCTCTACGCCAATTAAAAATTCCTGTCAACTTCACCGAAATTAATTTTTTACAGATTGTTTTCCGTTGCATCCCATAAAAACTCCAGAGCAACATCTCCTGCGGAAATAAGGCAATGACTGAAAAACCGCGTTTATGATTAAAGTACTTGAACCAAACTTTATTTTACCACTTCTCTGCACCATTTTAAAATTCTTGTCAACTTTACAGAAATGATTCTCACAGATATGTAAAGAATGATTTTCCTTCTCATGCCATAAAAGCTTCAGAGCAATATCTCCTGCGGAAATAAAGCTATGACTGGAGGACCGCGTATGATTAAAGTACTTGAAATAAACTTTACAGTACCAGTTCTCTGCGCCAGTTAAAAATTCCTGTCAACTTCAGCGATATGAATTTCTCACAGATTGTTTTCCGTTTCATCCCATAAAAGCTTCAGAGCAATATGTCCTGCGGAAATAAAGCTATGACTGAAAAACCGCGTATATGATCAAAGTACTTAAAATAAACTTTATTTTACCACTTCTCTGCACCGTTTTAAAATTCTTGTCAACTTCACAGATACGATTTTTTGACAGATATACAGAGAATTATTTTCCTTTTCATCCCATAAAAACTTTAGAGCAATATCTCCTGCGGAAATAAGGCAATGACTGAAAAACCGCGTATATGATTAAAGTAATTGAAATAAACTTTATTTTACCAATTCTCTGCACCATTTTAAAATTCTTGTAAACTTCACAGATATGATTCTCACAGATATGATTCTCACAGATATATAGAGAATTATTTTCCTTCTCATGCCATAAAAGCTTCAGAGCAATATCTCCTGCGGAAATAAAGCTATAACTGGAAAACCGCGTATATGATTAAAGTACTTGAAATAAACTTCATTTTACCAACTCTCTACGCCATTTAAGAATCTTGTCAACTTCACCGAAATTAATTTCTAGCAGATTGTTTTCAGTCTCATCCCATAAAAGCTTCAGAGCAATATCTCCTGCGGAAATAATAACTGAAAAACCGCGTATATGATCAAACTACTTAAAATAAACTTTATTTTACCACTTCTCTTCACCATTTAATTATTCTTGTCAACTTCTTCGAAATCAATTTTTCGCAGATATACAGAGAATTGTTGTCCTTTTCGCCGCGTAAAAAATCCAAAGCAATATCTCCTGCGGAAATAAAGCAATGACTGGGAAAACCGCGTATATGATTAAAGTACTTGAAATAAACTTTACAGTACTTACCAGTTCTCTGCGCCAGTTAAAAATTCCTGTCAACTTCAGCGATATGAATTTCTCACAGATTGTTTTCCGTTTCATCCCATAAAAGCTTCAGAGCAATATATCCTGCGGAAATAAAGCTATGACTGGAAAACCGCGTATATGATTAAAGTACTTGAAATACTTTATTTTACTAGTTCTCTGCGCCATTTAAATATTCTTGTCAACTTCACAGATACGATTTTTTGACAGATATACAGAGAATTATTTTCCTTTTCATCCCATAAAAACTTTAGAGCAATATCTCCTGCGGAAATAAGGCAATGACTGAAAAACCGCGTTTATGATTAAAGTACTTGAACCAAACTTTATTTTACCACTTCTCTTCACCATTTTAAAATTCTTGTCAACTTCACAGATACGATTCTTTGACAGATATACAGAGAATTATTTTCTTTTTCATCCCATAAAAACTTCAGAGCCATATCTCCTGCGGAAATAAAGCTATGACTAGATAAATCCGCAAATATGGGCAATGTACTTGAAAGAAACCTTATTTTACTAGTTCTCTGCGCCATTTAAATATTCTTGTCAACTTCACCGAAATGAATTTCTCGCAGATTGTTTTCAGTTTGATCCCATAAAAGCTTCAGAGCAATATCTCCTGCGGAAATACGGCAATGACTGAAAAACCGCGTATATGATTAAAGTACTTAAAATAAACTTCATTTTAACACTTCTCTACGCCATTTAAAAATTCTTGTCAACTTCACAGATAAGATTTTTTGACAGATATACAAAGAATTATTTCCTTTTTCATCCCATAAAAACTTCAGAGCAATATCTCCTGCGGAAATAAAGCAATGACTGGAGAACCGCGTATGACTAAAGTACTTGAAATAAACTTCATTTTAACACTTCTCTACGCCATTTAAAAATTCTTGTCAACTTCACCGAAATGAATTTCTCGCAGATTGTTTTCAGTTTCATCCCATACAAGCTTCAGAGCAATATCTCCTGCGGAAATAAAGCTATCACTGGAAAACCGCGTGTATGATTAAAGTGCTTGAAATAAACTTTACAGTACCAGTTCTCTGCGCCATTTAAAAATTCCTGTCAACATCACCGAAATAAATTTCTCACAGATTGTTTTCCGTTGCAAAGCATAAAAACTTCAGAGCAATATCTCCTGCGGAAATAAAGCTATGAAAAATCCGCGAATGTTTATCGACCTTTCAGTCTAGATCCGTACTGTTCTGTATAAGCAGGGTCACCTCTGGCAGGATGTGGATTTTTTCCACGCAGTACGGTCTTGACTAGAGAGAGGCTAGGGCACCTATGAGGGTGCTAACATCGCTTCATCTAGCCCTGACAGTTTGTAAGGACCAGTGCCCAGTCAATCCAGAGCAAAGGTACTACCTTTCCAAACTCCCTTAACCCCACAGTAGTATAACGACCATGCGTTATTTCTATTTTCACTATAAATATATAGCGTATTATTATCATTTGACTAGTATACGATAACCATTTTTGCTATTTTCCTGTATTTCAGGTGTAATTAAATATACATACATACATATTTGTTTTTAAGTAGTACAACGACTACAAATATACGAAAGTATAAATACAATATTTTACACTAACTGTGTGTATTAGTATTTATTTTTACTATAAATATATAGCATATTATCATCATTTAAGTAGTATACGACTACCTTTCTTATATTTTTCTATATTTGAGGTGTAATTGAATGTCATACATATTTGCTTTTAAGTAGTACAACGACTACTAATTAATTTAGAATTTGAAAAATTTATAAAGAATTATATTTGGTTAAGTAGTGCAACGACTACTAATGTACGAAAGTGAACTTACAGTATTTTACAATAACTGTGCGGAAATATCTTTCTATTTCTACTATAAATATATAGCGTAATATTATCATTTAAGTAGTATACGACTACCGTTATTATTTCTCTGTTCACCATGTGACGACTTAGTATTGTCCTAGAGGGGTCCTGGGGGTTGAAAGTAAATAAAACTCGCAGAGCTAGAAAAACAAAAACAGGAGAGTGGCTTCGAGTCTACAAGACGTGGAAGCGCTCCTGGGGGGAATCAAGGAAGATCAGGAGAGTGGCTTTAAGTCTATAAGACGTAGAAGCGCTCCTGGGGGGAATAGAGGAAGTTCAGGAGAGTCGCTTTGAGTCTATAAGACGTGGAAGCGCTCCTGGGGGAAATCAAGGAAGATCAGGAGAGTGGCTGAGTCTATGAGACGTGTAAGCACTCCTGATCGTAGGGGGGGGGGGGGGAAGGGTGACCAGTCGGAAAGACGAAAGTACCGTGTCCACCTAATGCTCGCATATTTGTACACCGAAACTGCTGACTATTGTTTAATTGAACTTGAAATTGGGTGGCAAAGTGGTCTGCGACCTCAACGCACAGTAGTCTAGAGGTGTAGGAAATAGAATTATAATGTGGATCCCGCCATTTTGTTGACAATACAGTATTTTCCAATAACTGTGCGTATAAATCTCTACTTCCACTATAAATATATACCATAATATTATCATTTGAGTACTATACGACTACCATTTTTGCTATTTTTCTGTGTTTCAGGTGTAATTAAATGGACATACATATTTGCTCTTTAACTAGTGTAACAACCACTAACTTATTTAGAATTCGATTCTATGCGTCATTTAAAAATACTTGTCAACGTCATTGAAATGAATTTTTCACAGATTTATAGAGAATTGTTTCCTTTTAATCTCGTAAAAACTCCAGAGCAATATCTCCTGCGGAAATAAAGCAATGACTGGATAACCGCCTATATCATTAAACTACTTGAAATAAACCTTACTTCACTAGTTCTCTGTGCCATTTTAAAATTGTTGTCAATATCACCGAAATAAATTTCTTACAGATTGTTTCCCGTTGCATCCCATAAATACTCCAGAGCAATATCTCCTGCGGAAATAAAGCAATAACTGGATAGCCGCCTATATCATTAAACTACTTGAAATAAACCTTACTTTACTAGTTCTCTGTGCCATTTTAAAATTCTTGTCAACTTCACCGAAATCAATTTCTTACAGAAGATTGTTTTCCGTTGCATCCCATAAGAACTCCAGAGCAATATCTCCTGCGGAAATAAAGCAATGACTGGATAACCGCGTATATCATTAAACTACTTGAAATAAACCTTCTTTTACTAGTTCTCTGCGCCATTTTAAAATTCTTGTCAAATTCACCGAAATCAATTTCTCACAGATTGTTTTCCGTTTCATCCCAAAAAAACTCCAGAGCAATATGTCCTGCGGAAATAAAGCTATGACTGGAAAACCGCGTATATGATTAAAGTACTTGAAATACTTAATTTTACTAGTTCTCTGCGCCATTTAAATATTCTTGTCAACTTCACCGAAATGAATATCTCACAGATTGTTTTCCGTTGCATCCCATAAAAGCTTCAGAGCAATATGTCCTGCGGAAATAAAGCTATGACTGGAAAACCGCGTATATGATTAAAGTACTTGAAAAAAACTGTACAGTACCAGTCCTCTGCGCCATTTGAAAATTCCTGTCACCTTCACCAAACTGAATTTCCCGCAGATATACAGAGAATTGTTGTCCTTCTCGTCCCGTAAAAAATCCAAAGCAATATCTCCTGCGGAAATAAAGCTGTAACTGGAAAACCGCGCATATGATTAAAGTACTTAAAAAAAACTTTACAGTACCAGTTCTCTGCGCCATTTAAAAATTCCTGTCAACTTCACCAAAATGAATTTCCCGCAGATATACAGAGAATTGTTGACCTTTTCGTCCCGTAAAAAATCCAAAGCAATATCTCCTGCGGAAATAAAGCTATGACTGGAAAACGGCGTATATGATTAAAGTACTTGAAATAAACTTTACAGTACCAGTTCTCTGCGCCAGCTAAAAATTCCTGTCAACTTCAGCGATATGAATTTCTCACAGATTGTTTTCCGTTTCATCCCATAAAAGCTTCAGAGCAATATGTCCTGCGGAAATAAAGCTATGACTGGAAAACCGCGTATATGATTAAAGTACTTGAAAAAAACTGTACAGTAGCAGCCCTCTGCGCCATTTAAAAATTTCTGTCAACTTCACCAAACTGAATTTCCCTCAGATATACAGAGAATTGTTGTCCTTTTCGTCCCGTAAAAAATCCAAAGCAATATCTCCTGCGGAAATAAAGCTGTGACTGGAAAACCGCGCATTGGATTAAAGTACTTAAAGAAAACTTTACAGTACCAGTTCTCTGCGCCATTTAAAAATTCTTGTCAACTTCACCAAAATGAATTTCCCGCAGTAATTGTTGTCCTTTTCGTCCCGTAAATAAATCCAAAGCAATATCTCCTGCGGAAATAAAGCAATGACTGGGAAAACCGCGTATATGATTAAAGTACTTGAAATAAACTTTACAGTACCAGTTCTCTGCGCCAGTTAAAAATTCCCGTCAACTTCACAGAAATTAAATTTTCACAGATTGATTTCCGTTTTATCCCAAAAACACTCCAGAGCAATATCTCCTGCGGAAATAAAGCTATGACTGGAGAACCGCGTATGATTAAAGTACTTGAAATAAACTTTACAGTACCAGTTCTCTGCGCCAGTTAAAAATTCCTGTCAACTTCAGCGATATGAATTTCTCACAGATTGTTTCCGTTTCATCCCATAAAAGCTTCAGAGCAATATGTCCTGCGGAAATAAAGCTATGACTGGAAAACCGCGTATAGGATTAAAGTACTTGAAATACTTTATTTTGCTATGATTAAAGTACTTGAAATAAACTTTACAGTACCAGTTCTCTGCGCCATTTAAATATTATTGTCAACTTCACCGAAATGAATTTCTCACAGATTGTTTTCCGTTGCATCCCATAAAAGCTTCAGAGCAATATCTCCTGCGGAAATAAAGCTATAACTGGAAAGCCGCGTATATGATTAAAGTACTTGAAATAAACTTCATTTTACCAACTCTCTACGCCATTTAAGAATTCTTGTCAACTTCACCGAAATAAATTTCTAGCAGATTGTTTTCAGTCTCATCCCATAAAAGCTTCAGAGCAATATCTCCTGCGGAAATAATAACTGAAAACCGCGTATATGATCAAAGTACTTAAAATAAACTTTATTTTACTACTTCTCTTCACCATTTAAATATTCTTGTCAACTTCTTCAAAATCAATTTTTCGCAGATATACAGAGAATTGTTGTCCTTTTCGCCGCGTAAAAAATCCAAAGCAATATCTCCTGCGGAAATAAAGCAATGACTGGGAAAACCGCGTAGATGATTAAAGTACTTGAAATAAACTTTACAGTACTTACCAGTTCTCTGCGCCAGTTAAAAATTCCTGTCAACTTCAGCGATATGAATTTCTCACAGATTGTTTTCCGTTTCATCCCATAAAAGCTTCAGAGCAATATCTCCTGCGGAAATAAGGCTATGACTGGAACACCGCGCATATGATTAAAGTACTTGAAAAAAACTGTACAGTACCAGTCCTCTGCGCCATTTAAAAATTTCTTTCAACTTCACCAAACTGAATTTCCAGCGGAAATACAGAAAATTGTTGTCCTTCTCGTCCCGTAAAAAATCCAAAGCAATATCTCCTGCGGAAATAAAGCTGTGACTGGAAAACCGCGCATATGATTAAAGTACTTAAAAAAAACTTTACAGTACCAGTTCTCTGCGCCATTTAAAAATTCCTGTCAACTTCACCAAAATGAATTTCCCGCAGATATACAGAGAATTGTTGTCCTTTTCGTCCCGTAAAAAATCCAAAGCAATATCTCCTGCGGAAATAAAGCTATGACTGGAGAACCGCGTAGGATTAAAGTACTTGAAATAAACTTTACAGTACCAGTTCTCTGCGCCAGTTAAAAATTCCTGTCAACTTCAGCGATATGAATTTCTCACAGATTGTTTCCGTTTCATCCCATAAAAGCTTCAGAGCAATATATCCTGCGGAAATAAAGCTATGACTGGAAAACCGCGTATAGGATTAAAGTACTTGAAATACTTTATTTTGCTAGTTCCCTGCGACATTTAAATATTATTGTCAACTTCACCGAAATGAATTTCTCACAGATTGTTTTCCGTTGCATCCCATAAAAGCTTCAGAGCAATATCTCCTGCGGAAATAAGGCAATGACTGAAAAACCGCGCATATGATTAAAGTACTTAAAATAAACTTTATTTTACCACCTCTCTGCACCATTTTAAAATTTTAGTCGACTTTACCGATACGATTTTTTGACAGATATACAGAGAATTATTTTCCTTTTCATCCCATAAAAACTTCAGAGCAATATCTTCTGCGGAAATAAAGCTATGACTGGAAAACCGTGTATATGGTTAAAGTACTTGAAATAAACTTCATTTTACCACATCTCTACGCCATTTAAAAATTCTTGTCAACTTCACCGAAATGAATTTCTCGCAGATTGTTTTCAGTTTCATCCCATAAAAGCTTCAGAGCAATATCTCCTGCGGAAATAATGACTGAAAAACCGCGTATATGATCAAAGTACTTAAAATAAACTTAATTTTACCACTTCTCTTCACCATTTAAATATTCTTGTCAACTTCTTCGAAATCAATTTTTCGCAGATATACAGAGAATTGTTGTCCTTTTCGCCGCGTAAAAAATCCAAAGCAATATCTTCTGCGGAAATAAAGCAATGACTGGGAAAACCGCGTATATGATTAAAGTACTTGAAATAAACTTTACAGTACTTACCAGTTCTCTGCGCCAGTTAAAAATTCCTGTCAACTTCAGCGATATGAATTTCTCACAGATTGTTTTCCGTTTCATCCCATAAAAGCTTTAGAGCAATATATCCTGCGGAAATAAAGCTATGACTGGAAAACCGCGTATATGATTAAAGTACTTGAAATACTTTATTTTACTAGTTCTCTGCGCCATTTAAATATTCTTGTCAACTTCACCGAAATGAATTTCTCGCAGATTGTTTTCAGTTTCATCCCATAAAAGCTTCAGAGCCATATCTCCTGCGGAAATAAAGCTATGACTAGATAAATCCGCAAATATGGGCAATGTACTTGAAAGAAACCTTATTTTACTAGTTCTCTGCGCCATTTAAATATTCTTGTCAACTTCACCGAAATGAATTTCTCGCAGATTGTTTTCAGTTTGATCCCATAAAAGCTTCAGAGCAATATCTCCTGCGGAAATACGGCAATGACTGAAAAACCGCGTATATGATTAAAGTACTTAAAATAAACTTCATTTTAACACTTCTTTACGCCATTTAAAAATTCTTGTCAACTTCACAGATACGATTTTTTGACAGATTTACAAAGAATTATTTCCTTTTTCATCCCATAAAAACTTCAGAGCAATATCTCCTGCGGAAATAAAGCAATGACTGGAGAACCGCGTATGACTAAAGTACTTGAAATAAACTTCATTTTAACACTTCTCTACGCCATTTAAAAATTCTTGTCAAATTCACCGAAATAAATTTCTTGCAGATTGTTTTCAGTTTCATCCCATACAAGCTTCAGAGCAATATCTCCTGCGGAAATAAAGCTATCACTGGAAAACCGCGTATATGATTAAAGTGCTTGAAATAAACTTTACAGTACCAGTTCTCTGCGCCATTTAAATATTCTTGTCAACTTCACCGAAATGAATATCTCACAGATTGTTTTCCGTTGCAAAGCATAAAAACTTCAGAGCAATATCTCCTGCGGAAATAAAGCTATGAAAAATCCGCGAATGTTTATCAACCTTTCAGTCTAGATCCGTACTGTTCTGTATAAGCAGGGTCACCTCTGGCAGGATGTGGATTTTTTCCACGCAGTACGGTCTTGACTAGAGAGAGGCTAGGGCACCTATGAGGGTGCTAACATCGCTTCATCTAGCCCTGACAGTTTGTAAGGACCAGTGCCCAGTCAATCCAGAGCAAAGGTACTACCTTTCCAAACTCCCTTAACCCCACAGTAGTATAACGACCATGCGTTATTTCTATTTTCACTATAAATATATAGCGTATTATTATCATTTGACTAGTATACGATAACCATTTTTGCTATTTTCCTGTATTTCAGGTGTAATTAAATATACATACATACATATTTGTTTTTAAGTAGTACAACGACTACAAATATACGAAAGTATAAATACAATATTTTACACTAACTGTGTGTATTAGTATTTATTTTTACTATAAATATATAGCATATTATCATCATTTAAGTAGTATACGACTACCTTTCTTATATTTTTCTATATTTGAGGTGTAATTGAATGTCATACATATTTGCTTTTAAGTAGTACAACGACTACTAATTAATTTAGAATTTGAAAAATTTATAAAGAATTATATTTGGTTAAGTAGTGCAACGACTACTAATGTACGAAAGTGAACTTACAGTATTTTACAATAACTGTGCGGAAATATCTTTATATTTCTACTATAAATATATAGCGTAATATTATCATTTAAGTAGTATACGACTACCGTTATTATTTCTCTGTTCACCATGTGACGACTTAGTATTGTCCTAAAGGGGTCCTGGGGGTTGAAAGTAAATAAAACTCGCAGAGCTAGAAAAACAAAAACAGGAGGGTGGCTTCGAGTCTACAAGACGTGGAAGCGCTCCTGGGGGGAATCAAGGAAGATCAGGAGAGTGGCTTTAAGTCTATAAGACGTAGAAGCGCTCCTGGGGGGAATAGAGGAAGTTCAAGAGAGTCGCTTTGAGTCTATAAGACGTGGAAGCGCTCCTTGGGGGAATCAAGGAAGATCAGGAGAGTGGCTGAGTCTATGAGACGTGTAAGCGCTCCTGATCGTAGGGGGGGGGGGGGTGACCAGTCGGAAAGACGAAAGTACCGTGTCCACCTAATGCTCGCGTATTTGTACACCGAAACTGCTGACTATTGTTTAATTGAACTTGAAATTGGGTGGCAAAGTGGTCTGCGACCTCAACGCACAGTAGTCTAGAGGTGTAGGAAATAGAATTATAATGTGGATCCCGCCATTTTGTTGACTATACAGTATTTTCCAATAACTGTGCGTATAAACCTCTACTTCCACTATAAATAATACCATAATATTATCATTTGAGTACTATACGACTACCATTTTTGCTATTTTTCTGTGTTTCAGGTGTAATTAAATGGACATACATATTTGCTCTTTAACTAGTGTAACAACCACTAACTTATTTAGAATTCGATTCTATGCGTCATTTAAAAATACTTGTCAACGTCATCGAAATGAATTTTTCACAGATTTATAGAGAATTGTTTCCTTTTAATCTCGTAAAAACTCCAGAGCAATATCTCCTGCGGAAATAAAGCAATGACTGGATAACCGCCTATATCATTAAACTACTTGAAATAAACCTTACTTTACTAGTTCTCTGTGCCATTTTAAAATTGTTGTCAACATCACCGAAATAAATTTCTTACAGATTGTTTCCCGTTGCATCCCATAAAAACTCCAGAGCAATATCTCCTGCGGAAATAAAGCAATAACTGGATAGCCGCCTATATCATTAAACTACTTGAAATAAACCTTACTTTACTAGTTCTCTGTACCATTTTAAAATTCTTGTCAACTTTACCGAAATCAATTTCTTACAGAAGATTGTTTTCCGTTGCATCCCATAAAAACTCCAGAGCAATATCTCCTGCGGAAATAAAGCAATGACTGTATAACCGCGTATATCATTAAACTACTTGAAATAAACCTTCTTTTACTAGTTCTCTGCGCCATTTTAAAATTCTTGTCAACTTCACCGAAATGAATATCTCACAGATTGTTTTCCGTTGCATCCCATAAAAGCTTCAGAGCAATATGTCCTGCGGAAATAAAGCTATGACTGGAAAACCGCGTATATGATTAAAGTACTTGAAAAAAACTGTACAGTACCAGTCCTCTGCGCCATTTGAAAATTCCTGTCAACTTCACCAAACTGAATTTCCCGCAGATATACAGAGAATTGTTGTCCTTCTCGTCCCGTAAAAAATCCAAAGCAATATCTCCTTCGGAAATAAAGCTGTGACTGGAAAACGGCGTATATGATTAAAGTACTTGAAATAAACTTTACAGTACCAGTTCTCTGCGCCAGCTAAAAATTCCTGTCAACTTCAGCGATATGAATTTCTAACAGATTGTTTTCCGTTTCATCCCATAAAAGCTGCAGAGCAATATGTCCTGCGGAAATAAAGCTATGACTGGAAAACCGCGTATATGATTAAAGTACTTAAAATACTTAATTTTACTAGTTCTCTGCGCCATTTAAATATTCTTGGCAACTTCACCGAAATAAATTTCTCACAGATTGTTTTCCGTTGCATCCCATAAAAGCTTCAGAGCAATATCTCCTGCGGAAATAAGGCAATGACTGGAAAACCGCGCATATGATTAAAGTACTAGAAAAAAACTGTACAGTAGCAGCCCTCTGCGCCATTTAAAAATTCCCGTCAACTTCACAGAAATTAAATTTTCACAGATTGATTTCCGTTTTATCCCAAAAACACTCCAGAGCAATATCTCCTGCGGAAATAAAGCTATGACTGGAGAACCGCGTATGATTAAAGTACTTAAAATAAACTTTACAGTACCAGTTCTCTGCGCCAGTTAAAAATTCCTGTCAACTTCAGCGATATGAATTTCTCACAGATTGTTTCCGTTTCATCCCATAAAAGCTTCAGAGCAATATGTCCTGCGGAAATAAAGCTATGACTGGAAAACCGCGCATATGATTAAAGTACTTAAAATAAACTTTATTTTACCACCTCTCTGCACCATTTTAAAATTCTTGTCAACTTTACCGATACGATTTTTTGACAGATATACAGAGAATTATTTTCCTTTTCATCCCATAAAAACTTCAGAGCAATATCTCCTGCGGAAATAAAGCTATGACTGGAAAACCGCGTATATGGTTAAAGTACTTGAAATAAACTTCATTTTACCACTTCTCTACGCCATTTAAAAATTCTTGTCAACTTCACCGGAATGAATTTCTCGCAGATTGTTTTCAGTTTCATCCCATAAAAGCTTCAGAGCAATATCTCCTGCGGAAATAATGACTGAAAAACCGCGTATATGATCAAAGTACTTAAAATAAACTTAATTTTACCACTTCTCATCACCATTTTAAAATTCTTGTCAACTTCACAGATACGATTCTTTGACAGATATACAGAGAATTATTTTCTTTTTCATCCCATAAAAACTTCAGAGCAATATCTCCTGCGAAAATAAAGCTATGATTGGATAAATCCGCGAATATGGGCAATGTATTTGAAAGAAACCATATTTTACTATTTCTCTACGCCATTTAAAAATTCCTGTCAACTTCACCGAAATGGATTTTTTACAGATTGTTTTCCGTTGCATCCCATAAAAACTCCAGAGCAATATCTCCTGCGGAAATAAGGTAATGACTGAAAAACCGCGTATATGATTAAAGTACTTGAAATTAACTTTATTTTACCACTTCTCTGCACCATTTTAAAATTCTTGTCAACTTCACAGAAATGATTCTCACAGATATGTAGAGAATTATTTTCCTTCTCATGCCATAAAAGCTTCAGAGCAATATCTCCTGCGGAAATAAAGCTATGACTGGAGAACCGCGTATGATTATAGTACTTGAAATAAACTTCATTTTACCACTTCTCTACGCCATTTAAAAATACTTGTCAACTGCACCGAAGTGAATTTCTCGCAGATTATTTTCAGTTTCATCCCATAAAAGCTTCAGAGCAATATCTCCTGCGGAAATAATAACTGAAAAACCGACCGCGTATATGATCAAAGTACTCAAAAAAACTTTATTTTACCACTTCTCTTCACCATTTAATTATTCTTGTCAACTTCTTCGAAATCAATTTTTCGCAGATATACAGAGAATTGTTGTCCTTTTCGCCGCGTAAAAAATCCAAAGCAATATCTCCTGCGGAAATAAAGCAATGACTGGGAAAACCGCGTATATGATTAAAGTACTTGAAATACTTTATTTTACTAGTTCTCTGCGCCATTTAAATATTCTTGTCAACTTTACCGAAATTAATTTCTCGCTGATTGTTTTTTCAGTTTCATCCCATAAAAGCTTCAGAGCAATATCTCCTGCGGAAATAAAGCTATGACTGGAAAACCGCGTATATGGTTAAAGTACTTGAAATAAACTTCATTTTACCACTTTTCTACGCCATTTAAAAATTCTGGTCAACTTCACCAAAATGAATTTCTCGCAGATTGTTTTCAGTTTCATCCCATGAAAGCTTCAGAGCAATATCTCCTGCGGAAATAAAGCTATGACTGGAAAACCGCGTATATGATTAAAGTACTTGAAATACTTTATTTTACTAGTTCTCTGCGCCATTTAAATATTCTTGTCAACTTTACCGAAATGAATTTCTCACAGATTGTTTTCCGTTGCATCCCATAAAAGCTTCAGAGCAATATCTCCTGCGGAAATAAGGCAATGACTGGAAAACCGCGCATATGATTAAAGTACTTGAAAAAAACTGTACAGTACCAGTCCTCTGCGCCATTTAAAAATTCCTGTCAACTTCACCACACTGAATTTCCCGCAGATATAAAGAGAATTGTTGTCCTTCTCGTCCCGTAAAAAATCCAAAGCAATATCTCCTGCGGAGATAAAGCTGTGACTGGAAAACCGCGCATATGATTAAAGTACTTAAAAAAAACTTTACAGTACCAGTTCTCTGCGCCATTTAAAAATTCCTGTCAACTTCACCAAAATGAATTTCCCGCAGATATACAGAGAATTGTTGTCCTTTTCGTCCCGTAAAAAAATCCAAAGCAATATATCCTGCGGAAATAAAGCTATGACTGGTAAACGGCCTATATGATTAAAGTACTTGAAATAAACTTTACAGTACTAGTTCTCTGCGCCAGTTAAAAATTCCTGTCAACTTCAGCGATATGAATTTCTCACAGATTGTTTTCCGTTTCATCCCATAAAAGCTTCAGAGCAATATGTCCTGCGGAAATAAAGCTATAACTGAAAAACCGCGTATATGATCAAAGTACTTGAAATAAACTTCATTTTACCACTTCTCTACGCCATTTAAAAATTCTTGTCAACTTCACCAAAATGAATTTCTCGCAGATTGTTTTCAGTTTCATCCCATAAAAGCTTCAGAGCAATATCTCCTGCGGAAATAATGACTGAAAAACCGCGTATATGATCAAAGTATTTAAAATAAACTTCATTTTACCACTTTTCTACGCCATTTAAAAATTCTTGTCAACTTCACCGAAATGAATTTCTGGCAGATTGTTTTCAGTTGCATCCCATAAAAACTCCAGACCAATATCTCCTGCGGAAATAAAGCAATGACTGAAAAACCGCGCATATGATTAAAGGACTTTAAATAAAATTTACAGTACCAGTTCTCTGCGCCATTTAAAAATTCCTGTCAACTTCACCGAAATGAATTTCTCACAGATTGTTTTCCGCTGCATGCCATAAAAACTCCAGAGCAATATCTCCTGCGGAAATAAAGCTATGACTGGAAAAACGCGTATATGATTAAAGTACTTGAAATACTTTATTTTACTAGTTCTCTGCGCCATTTAAATATTCTTGTCAACTTCACCGAAATGAATTTCTCACAGATTGTTTTCCGTCGCATCCCATAAAAGCTTCAGAGCAATATCTCCTGCGGAAATAAGGCAATGACTGAAAAACCGCGTATATGATCAAAGTACTTAAAATAAACTTTATTTTACCACTTCTCTGCACCATTTTAAAATTCTTGTCAACTTCACAGATACGATTTTTTGACAGATATACAGAGAATTATTTTCCTTTTCATCCCATACAAACTTCAGAGCAATATCTCCTGCGGAAATAAAGCTATGACTGAAAAACCGCGTATATGATTAAAGTACTTGAAATAAACTTCATTTTACCACTTCTCTACGCCATTTAAAAATTCTTGTCAACTTCACCAAAATGAATTTCTCGCAGATTGTTTTCAGTTTCATCCCATAAAAGCTTCAGAGCCATATCTCCTGCGGAAATAAAGCTATGACTAGATAAATCGGCAAATATGGGCAATGTACTTGAAAGAAACCTTATTTTACTAGTTCTCTGCGCCATTTAAATATTCTTGTCAACTTCACCGAAATTAATTTCTCGCAGATTGTTTTCAGTTTCATCCCATAAAAGCTTCAGAGCAATATCTCCTGCGGAAATAAGGCAATGACTGAAAAACCGCGTATATGATTAAAGTACTTAAAATAAACTTTATTTTACCACTTCTCTACACCATTTTAAAATTCTTGTCAACTTCACAGATACGATTTTTTGACAGATATACAGAGAATTATTTCCTTTCTCATCCCATAAAAACTTCAGAGCAATATCTCCTGCGGAAACAAAGCAATGACTGGAGAACCGCGTATGACTAAAGTACTTGAAATAAACTTCATTTTAACACTTCTCTACGCCATTTAAAAATTCTTGTCAACTTCACCGAAATGAATTTCTCGCAGATTATTTTCCTTTTCATCCCATACAAACTTCAGAGCAATATCTCCTGCGGAAATAAAGCTTTAACTGGAAAACCGCGTATATGATTAAAGTACTTGAAATAAACTTCATTTTACCAACTCTCTACGCCATTTAAGTATTCTTGTCAACTTCACCGAAATAAATTTCTAGCAGATTGTTTTCAGTCTCATCCCAAAAAAGCTTCAGAGCAATATCTCCTGCGGAAATAATAACTGAAAAACCGCGTATATGATCAAAGTACTTGAAATAAACTTTACAGTACTTACGAGTTCTCTGCGCCATTTAAATATTCTTGTCAACTTCACCGAAATGAATTTCTCACAGATTATTTTCCGTTGCATCCCATAAAAGCTTCAGAGCAATATCTCCTGCGGAAATAATGACTGAAAAACCGCGGATATGATCAAAGTACTTGAAATAAACTTTATTTTACCACTTCTCTTC
Organism: Polydrusus tereticollis; assembly: GCA_963920685.1. NCBI lineage: Eukaryota > Metazoa > Arthropoda > Insecta > Coleoptera > Curculionidae > Polydrusus > Polydrusus tereticollis. The sequence goes on from OY987328.1 coordinate 146,297,945, forward strand.
ACCATTTAAATATTCTTGTCAACTTCTTCGAAATCAATTTTTCGCAGATATACAGAGAATTGTTGTCCTTTTCGCCGCGTAAAAAATCCAAAGCAATATCTCCTGCGGAAATAAAGCAATGACTGGGAAAACCGCGTATATGATTAAAGTACTTGAAATAAACTTTACAGTACTTACGAGTTCTCTGCGCCATTTAAATATTCTTGTCAACTTCACCGAAATGAATTTCTCACAGATTATTTTCCGTTGCATCCCATAAAAACTCCAGAGCAATATCTCCTGCGGAAATAAGGCAATGACTGAAAAACCGCGTATATGATCAAAGTACTTAAAATAAACTTCATTTTACCACTTCTCTACGCCATTTAAAAATTCTTGTCAACTTCACCAAAATGAATTTCTCGCATATTGTTTTCAGTTTCATCCCATAAAAGCTTCAGAGCCATATCTCCTGCGGAAATAAAGCTATGACTAGATAAATCCGCAAATATGAACAATGTACTTGAAAGAAACCTTATTTTACTAGTTCTCTGCGCCATTTAAATATTCTTGTCAACTTCACCGAAATGAATTTCTCGCAGATTGTTTTCAGTTTCATCCCATAAAAGCTTTAAAGCAATATCTCCTGCGGAAATACGGCAATGACTAAAAAACCGCGTATATGATTAAAGTACTTAAAATAAACTTTATTTTACCACTTCTCTGCACCATTTTAAAATTCTTGTCAACTTCACAGATACGATTGTTTGACAGATATACAAAGAATTATTTCCTTTTTCATCCCATAAAAACTTCAGAGCAATATCTCCTGCGGAAATAAAGCAATGACTGGAGAACCGCGTATGACTAAAGCACTTGAAATAAACTTCATTTTAACACTTCTCTACGCCATTTAAAAATTCTTGTCAACTTCACCGAAATGAACTTCTCGCAGATTGTTTTCAGTTTCATCCCATACAAGCTTCAGAGCAATATCTCCTGCGGAAATAAAGCTATCACTGGAAAACCGCCTATATGATTAAAGTGCTTGAAATAAACTTTACAGTACCAGTTCTCTGCGCCATTTAAAAATTCCTGTCAACATCACCAAAATAAATTTCTCACAGATTGTTTTCCGTTGCAAAGCATAAAAACTTCAGAGCAATATCTCCTGCGGAAATAAAGCTATGAAAAATCCGCGAATGTTTATCGACCTTTCAGTCTAGATCCGTACTGTTCTGTATAAGCAGGGTCACCTCTGGCAGGATGTGGATTTTCTCCACGCAGTACGGTCTTGACTAGAGAGAGGCTAGGGCACCTATGAGGGTGCTAACATCGCTTCATCTAGCCCTGACAGTTTGTAAGGACCAGTGCCCAGTCAATCCAGAGCAAAGGTACTACCTTTCCAAACTCCCTTAACCCCACAGTAGTATAACGACCATGCGTTATTTCTATTTTCACTATAAATATATAGCGTATTATTATCATTTGACTAGTATACGATAACCATTTTTGCTATTTTCCTGTATTTCAGGTGTAATTAAATATACATACATACATATTTGTTTTTAAGTAGTACAACGACTACAAATATACGAAAGTATAAATACAATATTTTACACTAACTGTGTGTATTAGTATTTATTTTTACTATAAATATATAGCATATTATCATCATTTAAGTAGTATACGACTACCTTTCTTATATTTTTCTATATTTGAGGTATAATTGAATGTCATACATATTTGCTTTTAAGTAGTACAACGACTACTAATTAATTTAGAATTTGAAAAATTTATAAAGAATTATATTTGGTTAAGTAAGTGCAACGACTACTAATGTACGAAAGTGAACTTACAGTATTTTACAATAACTGTGCGGAAATATCTTTCTATTTCTACTATAAATATATAGCGTAATATTATCATTTAAGTAGTATACGACTACCGTTATTATTTCTGTTCACCATGTGACGACTTAGTATTGTCCTAGAGGGGTCCTGGGGGTTGAAAGTAAATAAAACTCGCAGAGCTAGAAAAACAAAAACAGGAGAGTGGCTTCGAGTCTACAAGACGTGGAAGCGCTCCTGGGGGGAATCAAGGAAGATCAGGAGAGTGGATTTAAGTCTATAAGACGTAGAAGCGCTCCTGGGGGGAATAGAGGAAGTTCAGGAGAGTCGCTTTGAGTCTATAAGACGTGGAAGCGCTCCTTGGGGGAATCAAGGAAGATCAGGAGAGTGGCTGAGTCTATGAGACGTGTAAGCGCTCCTGATCGTAGGGGGGGGGGGGGGAAACCAGTCGGAAAGACGAAAGTACCGTGTCCACCTAATGCTCGCGTATTTGTACACCGAAACTGCTGACTATTGTTTAATTGAACTTGAAATTGGATGGCAAAGTGGTCTGCGACCTCAACGCACAGTAGTCTAGAGGTGTAGGAAATAGAATTATAATGTAGATCCCGCCATTTTGTTGACAATACAGTATTTTCCAATAACTGTGCGTATAAATCTCTACTTCCACTATAAATATATACCATAATATTATCATTTGAGTACTATACGACTACCATTTTTGCTATTTTTCTGTGTTTCAGGTGTAATTAAATGGACATACATATTTGCTCTTTAACTAGTGTAACAACCACTAACTTATTTAGAATTCGATTCTATGCGTCATTTAAAAATACTTGTCAACGTCATCGAAATGAATTTTTCACAGATTTATAGAGAATTGATTTCCTTTTAATCTCGTAAAAACTCCAGAGCAATATCTCCTGCGGAAATAAAGCAATGACTGGATAACCGCCTATATCATTAAACTACTTGAAATAAACCTTACTTTACTAGTTCTCTGTGCCATTTTAAAATTGTTGTCAACATCACCGAAATAAATTTCTTACAGATTGTTTCCCGCTGCATCCCATAAAAACTCCTCAGCAATATCTCCTGCGGAAATAAAGCAATAACTGGATAGCCGCCTATATCATTAAACTACTTGAAATAAACCTTACTTTACTAGTTCTCTGTGCCATTTTAAAATTCTTGTCAACTTCACCGTAATCAATTTCTTACAGAAGATTGTTTTCCGTTGCATCCCATAAAAACTCCAGAGCAATATCTCCTGCGGAAATAAAGCAATGACTGGATAACCGCGTATATCATTAAACTACTTGAAATAAACCTTCTTTTACTAGTTCTCTGCGCCATTTTAAAATTCTTGTCAACTTCACCGAAATCAATTTCTCAAAGATTGTTTTCCGTTTCATCCCAAAAAAACTCCAGAGCAATATGTCCTGCGGAAATAAAGCTATGACTGGAAAACCGCGTATATGATTAAAGTACTTGAAATACTTAATTTTACTAGTTCACTGCGCCATTTAAATATTCTTGTCAACTTCACCGAAATGAATTTCTCACAGATTGTTTTCCGTTGCATCCCATAAAAGCTTCAGAGCAATATGTCCTGCGGAAATAAAGCTATGACTGGAAAACCGCGTATATGATTAAAGTACTTGAAATAAACTTTACAGTACCAGTTCTCTGCGCCAGCTAAAAATTCCTGTCAACTTCAGCGATATGAATTTCTCACAGATTGTTTTCCGTTGCATCCCATAAAAGCTTCAGAGCAATATCTCCTGCGGAAATAAGGCAATGACTGGAAAACCGCGCATATGATTAAAGTACTTGAAAAAAACTGTACAGTAGCAGCCCTCTGCGCCATTTAAAAATTTCTGTCAACTTCACCAAACTGAATTTCCCGCAGATATACAAAGAATTGTTGTCCTTCTCGTCCCGTAAAAAATCAAAAGCAATATCTCCTGCGGAAATAAAGCTGTGACTGGAAAACGGCGTATATGATTAAAGTACTTGAAATAAACTTTACAGTACCAGTTCTCTGCGCCAGCTAAAAATTCCTGTCAACTTCAGCGATATGAATTTCTCACAGATTATTTTCCGTTGCATCCCATAAAAGCTTCAGAGCAATATCTCCTGCGGAAATAAGGCAATGACTGGAAAACCGCGCATATGATTAAAGTACTTGAAAAAAACTGTACAGTAGCAGCCCTCTGCGCCATTTAAAAATTTCTGTCAACTTCACCAAACTGAATTTCCCGCAGATATACAAAGAATTGTTGTCCTTCTCGTCCCGTGAAAAATCCAACGCAATATCTCCTGCGGAAATAAAGCTGTGACTGGAAAACCGCGCATATGATTAAAGTACCTAAAAAAAACTTTACAGTACCAGTTCCCTGTGCCATTTAAAAATTTCTATCAACTTCACCAAAATGAATTTCTCGCAGATATACAGAGAATTGTTGTCCTTTTCGTCCCGTAAAAAATCCAAAGCAATATCTCCTGCGGAAATAAAGCTGTGACTGGAAAACCGCGCATATGATTAAAGTACTTAAAAAAAACTTTACAGTACCAGTTCTCTGCGCCAGTTAAAAATTCCCGTCAACTTCACAGAAATTAAATTTTCGCAGATTGTTTTCCGTTTTATCCCAAAAACACTCCAGAGCAATATCTCCTGCGGAAATAAAGCTATGACCGGAGAGCCGCGCATATGATTACAGAACTTGAAAAAAACTTTACAGTACCAGTTCTCTGCGCCATTTAAAAATTCTTGTCAACTTCACAGAAATGATTCTCAAAGATATGTGGAGAATTATTTTCCTTCTCATGCCATAAAAGCTTCAGAGCAATATCTCCTGCGGAAATAAAGCTATGACTGGAGAACCGCGTATGATTAAAGTACTTGAAATAAACTTTACAGTACCAGTTCTCTGCGCCATTTAAAAATTCTTGTCAACTTCACAGAAATGATTCTCACAGATATGTAGAGAATTATTTTCTTTCTCATGCCATAAAAGCTTCAGAGCAATATCTCCTGCGGAAATAAAGCTATGACTGGAGAACCGCGTATGATTAAAGTACTTGAAATAAACTTTACAGTACCAGTTCTCTGCGCCAGTTAAAAATTCCTGTCAACTTCAGCGATATGAATTTCTCACAGATTGTTTCCGTTTCATCCGATAAAAGCTTCAGAGCAATATCTCCTGCGGAAATAAGGCAATGACTGGAAAACCGCGCATATGATTAAAGTACTTAAAATAAACTTTATTTTACCACCTCTCTGCACCATTTTAAAATTCTTGTCAACTTTACCGATACGATTTTTTGACAGATATACAGAGAATTATTTTCCTTTTCATCCCATAAAAACTTCAGAGCAATATCTCCTGCGGGAATAAAGCTATGACTGGAAAACCGCGTATATGGTTAAAGTACTTGAAATAAACTTCATTTTACCACTTCTCTACGCCATTTAAAAATTCTTGTCAACTTCACCAAAATGAATTTCTCGCAGATATACAGAGAATTGTTGTCCTTTTCGTCCCGTAAAAAATCCAAAGCAATATCTCCTGCGGAAATAAGGCAATGACTGAACAACCGCGTATATGATTAAAGTACTTGAAATACTTTATTTTACTAGTTCTCTGCGCCATTTAAATATTCTTGTCAACTTCACCGAAATGAATTTCTCACAGATTGTTTTCCGTTTCATCCCATAAAAGCTTTAGAGCAATATCTCCTGCGGAAATAAAGCTATGACTGGAAAACCGCGTATATGATTAAAGTACTTGAAATACTTTATTTTACTAGTTCTCTGCGCCATTTAAAAATTCCTGTCAACATCACCGAAATAAATTTCTCACAGATTGTTTTCCGTTGCATCCCATAAAAACTTCAGAGCAATATCTCCTGCGGAAATAAAGCCATGACTGGAAAGCCGAGTATAATGATTAAAGTACTTGAAATAAACTTTATTTTATCAATTCTCTACACCATTTAAAAATTCTTGTCATTTAAAAATTCCTGTCAACTTCACCGAAATGAATTTCTTACAGATTGTTTTCAGTTTCATCCCATAAAAGCTTCAGAGCAATATCTCCTGCGGAAATAATGACTGAAAAACCGCGTATATGATCAAAGTACTTAAAATAAACTTCATTTTACCACTTTTCTTCACCATTTTAAAATTCTTGTCAACTTCACAGATACGATTTTTTGACAGATATACAGAGAATTATTTTCTTTGTCATCCCATAAAAACTTCAGAGCAATATCTCCTGCGGAAATAAAGCTATGACTGGAAAACCGCGTATATGGTTAAAGTACTTGAAATAAACTTCATTTTACCACTTTTCTACGCCATTTAAAAATTCTGGTCAACTTCACCAAAATGAATTTCTCGCAGATTGTTTTCAGTTTCATCCCATGAAAGCTTCAGAGCAATATCTCCTGCGGAAATAAAGCTATGACTGGAAAACCGCGTATATGATTAAAGTACTTGAAATACTTTATTTTACTAGTTCTCTGCGCCATTTAAATATTCTTGTCAACTTTACCGAAATTAATTTCTCGCTGATTGTTTTTTCAGTTTCATCCCATAAAAGCTTCAGAGCAATATCTCCTGCGGAAATAAAGCTATGACTGGAAAACCGCGTATATGGGTAAAGTACTTGAAATAAACTTCATTTTACCACTTTTCTACGCCATTTAAAAATTCTGGTCAACTTCACCAAAATGAATTTCTCGCAGATTGTTTTCAGTTTCATCCCATGAAAGCTTCAGAGCAATATCTCCTGCGGAAATAAAGCTATGACTGGAAAACCGCGTCTATGATTAAAGTACTTGAAATACTTTATTTTACTAGTTCTCTGCGCCATTTAAATATTCTTGTCAACTTTACCGAAATGAATTTCCCACAGATTGTTTTCCGTTGCATCCCATAAAAGCTTCAGAGCAATATCTCCTGCGGAAATAAGGCAATGACTGGAAAACCGCGCATATGATTAAAGTACTTGAAAAAAACTGTACAGTACCAGTCCTCTGCGCCATTTAAAAATTCCTGTCAACTTCACCACACTGAATTTCCCGCAGATATACAGAGAATTGTTGTCCTTCTCGTCCCGTAAAAAATCCAAAGCAATATCTCCTGCGGAGATAAAGCTGTGACTGGAAAACCGCGTATATGATCAAAGTACTTGAAATAAACTTCATTTTACCACTTCTCTGCGCCATTTAAAAATTCTTGTCAACTTCACCAAAATGAATTTCTCGCAGATTGTTTTCAGTTTCATCCCATAAAAGCTTCAGAGCAATATCTCCTGCGGAAATAATGACTGAAAAACCGCGTATATGATCAAAGTATTTAAAATAAACTTCATTTTACCACTTTTCTACGCCATTTAAAAATTCTTGTCAACTTCACCGAAATGAATTTCTGGCAGATTGTTTTCAGTTGCATCCCATAAAAACTCCAGACCAATATCTCCTGCGGAAATAAAGCAATGACTGAAAAACCGCGCATATGATTAAAGGACTTTAAATAAAATTTACAGTACCAGTTCTCTGCGCCATTTAAAAATTCCTGTCAACTTCACCGAAATGAATTTCTCACAGATTGTTTTCCGCTGCATGCCATAAAAACTCCAGAGCAATATCTCCTGCGGAAATAAAGCTATGACTGGAAAAACGCGTATATGATTAAAGTACTTGAAATACTTTATTTTACTAGTTCTCTGCGCCATTTAAATATTCTTGTCAACTTCACCGAAATGAATTTCTCACAGATTGTTTTCCGTCGCATCCCATAAAAGCTTCAGAGCAATATCTCCTGCGGAAATAAGGCAATGACTGAAAAACCGCGTATATGATCAAAGTACTTAAAATAAACTTTATTTTACCACTTCTCTGCACCATTTTAAAATTCTTGTCAACTTCACAGATACGATGTTTTGACAGATATACAGAGAATTATTTTCCTTTTCATCCCATACAAACTTCAGAGCAATATCTCCTGCGGAAATAAAGCTATGACTGGAAAACCGCGTATATGATTAAAGTACTTGAAATAAACTTCATTTTACCACTTCTCTACGCCATTTAAAAATTCTTGTCAACTTCACCGAAATGAATTTCTCGCAGATTGTTTTCAGTTTCATCCCATAAAAGCTTCAGAGCCATATCTCCTGCGGAAATAAAGCTATGACTAGATAAATCGGCAAATATGGGCAATGTACTTGAAAGAAACCTTATTTTACTAGTTCTCTGCGCCATTTAAATATTCTTGTCAACTTCACCGAAATTAATTTCTCGCAGATTGTTTTCAGTTTCATCCCATAAAAGCTTCAGAGCAATATCTCCTGCGGAAATAAGGCAATGACTGAAAAACCGCGTATATGATTAAAGTACTTAAAATAAACTTTATTTTACCACTTCTCTACACCATTTTAAAATTCTTGTCAACTTCACAGATACGATTTTTAGACAGATATACAGAGAATTATTTCCTTTTTCATCCCATAAAAACTTCAGAGCAATATCTCCTGCGGAAACAAAGCAATGACTGGAGAACCGCGTATGACTAAAGTACTTGAAATAAACTTCATTTTAACACTTCTCTACGCCATTTAAAAATTCTTGTCAACTTCACCGAAATGAATTTCTCGCAGATTATTTTCAGTCTCATCCCAAAAAAGCTTCAGAGCAATATCTCCTGCGGAAATAATAACTGAAAAACCGCGTATATGATCAAAGTACTTAAAATAAACTTTATTTTACCACTTCTCTTCACCATTTAAATATTCTTGTCAACTTCTTCGAAATCAGTTTTTCGCAGATATACAGAGAATTGTTGTCCTTTTCGCCGCGTAAAAAATCCAAAGCAATATCTCCTGCGGAAATAAAGCAATGACTGGGAAAACCGCGTATATGATTAAAGTACTTGAAATAAACTTTACAGTACTTACGAGTTCTCTGCGCCATTTAAATATTCTTGTCAACTTCACCGAAATGAATTTCTCACAGATATTTTCCGTTGCATCCCATAAAAGCTTCAGAGCAATATCTCCTGCGGAAATAATGACTGAAAAACCGCGGATATGATCAAAGTACTTGAAATAAACTTCATTTTACCACTTCTCTACGCCATTTAAATATTCTTGTCAACTTCACTGAAATGAATTTCTCGCAGATTGTTTTTTCAGTTTCATCCCATAAAAGCTTCAGAGCAATATCTCCTGCGGAAATAAAGCTATGACTGGAAAACCGCGTATATGGTTAAAGTACTTGAAATAAACTTCGTTTTACCACTTCTCTACGCCATTTAAAAATTCTTGTCAACTTCACCAAAATGAATTTCTCGCAGATTGTTTTCAGTTTCATCCCATAAAAGCTTTAGAGCAATATCTCCTGCGGAAATAATGACTGAAAAACCGCGTATATGATCAAAGTACTTAAAATAAACTTCATTTTACCACTTTTCTTCACCATTTTAAAATTCTTGTCAACTTCACAGATACGATTTTTTGACAGATATACAGAGAATTATTTTCTTTGTCATCCCATAAAAACTTCAGAGCAATATCTCCTGCGGAAATAAAGCTATGATTGGATAAATCCGCGAATATGGGCAATGTATTTGAAAGAAACCATATTTTACTAGTTCTCTACGCCATTTAAAAATTCCTGTCAACTTCACCGAAATGAATTTCTTACAGATTGTTTTCCGCTGCATCCCATAAAAACTCCAGAGCAATATCTCCTGCGGAAATAAGGCAATGACTGAAAAACCGCGTATATGATCAAAGTACTTAAAATAAACTTCATTTTACCACTTCTCTACGCCATTTAAAAATTCTTGTCAACTTCACCGAAATGAATTTCTCGCATATTGTTTTCAGTTTCATCCCATAAAAGCTTCAGAGCCATATCTCCTGCGGAAATAAAGCTATGACTAGATAAATCCGCAAATATGGACAATGTACTTGAAAGAAACCTTATTTTACTAGTTCTCTGCGCCATTTAAATATTCTTGTCAACTTCACCGAAATGAATTTCTCGCAGATTGTTTTCAGTTTCATCCCATAAAAGCTTTAGAGCAATATCTCCTGCGGAAATACGGCAATGACTGAAAAACCGCGTATATGATTAAAGTACTTAAAATAAACTTTATTTTACCACTTCTCTGCACCATTTTAAAATTCTTGTCAACTTCACAGATACGATTGTTTGACAGATATACAAAGAATTATTTCCTTTTTCATCCCATAAAAACTTCAGAGCAATATCTCCTGCGGAAATAAAGCAATGACTGGAGAACCGCGTATGACTAAAGCACTTGAAATAAACTTCATTTTAACACTTCTCTGCGCCATTTAAAAATTCTTGTCAACTTCACCGAAATGAACTTCTCGCAGATTGTTTTCAGTTTCATCCCATACAAGCTTCAGAGCAATATCTCCTGCGGAAATAAAGCTATCACTGGAAAACCGCCTATATGATTAAAGTGCTTGAAATAAACTTTACAGTACCAGTTCTCTGCGCCATTTAAAAATTCCTGTCAACATCACCGAAATAAATTTCTCACAGATTGTTTTCCGTTGCAAAGCATAAAAACTTCAGAGCAATATCTCCTGCGGAAATAAAGCTATGAAAAATCCGCGAATGTTTATCGACCTTTCAGTCTAGATCCGTACTGTTCTGTATAAGCAGGGTCACCTCTGGCAGGATGTGGATTTTCTCCACGCAGTACGGTCTTGACTAGAGAGAGGCTAGGGCACCTATGAGGGTGCTAACATCGCTTCATCTAGCCCTGACAGTTTGTAAGGACCAGTGCCCAGTCAATCCAGAGCAAAGGTACTACCTTTCCAAACTCCCTTAACCCCACAGTAGTATAACGACCATGCGTTATTTCTATTTTCACTATAAATATATAGCGTATTATTATCATTTGACTAGTATACGATAACCATTTTTGCTATTTTCCTGTATTTCAGGTGTAATTAAATATACATACATACATATTTGTTTTTAAGTAGTACAACGACTACAAATATACGAAAGTATAAATACAATATTTTACACTAACTGTGTGTATTAGTATTTATTTTTACTATAAATATATAGCATATTATCATCATTTAAGTAGTATACGACTACCTTTCTTATATTTTTCTATATTTGAGGTATAATTGAATGTCATACATATTTGCTTTTAAGTAGTACAACGACTACTAATTAATTTAGAATTTGAAAAATTTATAAAGAATTATATTTGGTTAAGTAGTGCAACGACTACTAATGTACGAAAGTGAACTTACAGTATTTTACAATAACTGTGCGGAAATATCTTTCTATTTCTACTATAAATATATAGCGTAATATTATCATTTAAGTAGTATACGACTACCGTTATTATTTCTGTTCACCATGTGACGACTTAGTATTGTCCTAGAGGGGTCCTGGGGGTTGAAAGTAAATAAAACTCGCAGAGCTAGAAAAACAAAAACAGGAGAGTGGCTTCGAGTCTACAAGACGTGGAAGCGCTCCTGGGGGGAATCAAGGAAGATCAGGAGAGTGGCTTTAAGTCTATAAGACGTAGAAGCGCTCCTGGGGGGAATAGAGGAAGTTCAGGAGAGTCGCTTTGAGTCTATAAGACGTGGAAGCGCTCCTTGGGGGAATCAAGGAAGATCAGGAGAGTGGCCGAGTCTATGAGACGTGTAAGCGCTCCTGATCGTAGGGGGGGGGGGGGGGGGAAACCAGTCGGAAAGACGAAAGTACCGTGTCCACCTAATGCTCGCGTATTTGTACACCGAAACTGCTGACTATTGTTTAATTGAACTTGAAATTGGGTGGCAAAGTGGTCTGCGACCTCAACGCACAGTAGTCTAGAGGTGTAGGAAATAGAATTATAATGTGGATCCCGCCATTTTGTTGACAATACGGTATTTTCCAATAACTGTGCGTATAAATCTCTACTTCCACTATAAATATATACCATAATATTATCATTTGAGTACTATACGACTACCATTTTTGCTATTTTTCTGTGTTTCAGGTATAATTAAATGGACATACATATTTGCTCTTTAACTAGTGTAACAACCACTAACTTATTTAGAATTCGATTCTATGCGTCATTTAAAAATACTTGTCAACGTCATCGAAATGAATTTTTCACAGATTTATAGAGAATTGATTTCCTTTTAATCTCGTAAAAACTCCAGAGCAATATCTCCTGCGGAAATAAAGCAATGACTGGATAACCGCCTATATCATTAAACTACTTGAAATAAACCTTACTTTACTAGTTCTCTGTGCCATATTAAAATTGTTGTCAACATCACCGAAATAAATTTCTTACAGATTGTTTCCCGTTGCATCCCATAAAAACTCCTCAGCAATATCTCCTGCGGAAATAAAGCAATAACTGGATAGCCGCCTATATCATTAAACTACTTGAAATAAACCTTACTTTACTAGTTCTCTGTGCCATTTTAAAATTCTTGTCAACTTCACCGAAATCAATTTCTTACACAAGATTGTTTTCCGTTGCATCCCATAAAAACTCCAGAGCAATATCTCCTGCGGAAATAAAGCAATGACTGGATAACCGCGTATATCATTAAACTACTTGAAATAAACCTTCTTTTACTAGTTCTCTGCGCCATTTTAAAATTCTTGTCAACTTCACCGAAATCAATTTCTCAAAGATTGTTTTCCGTTTCATCCCAAAAAAACTCCAGAGCAATATGTCCTGCGGAAATAAAGCTATGACTGGAAAACCGCGTATATGATTAAAGTACTTGAAATACTTAATTTTACTAGTTCACTGCGCCATTTAAATATTCTTGTCAACTTCACCGAAATGAATTTCTCACAGATTGTTTTCCGTTGCATCCCATAAAAGCTTCAGAGCAATATGTCCTGCGGAAATAAAGCTATGACTGGAAAACCGCGTATATGATTAAAGTACTTGAAAAAAACTGTACAGTACCAGTCCTCTGCGCCATTTAAAAACTCCCATTCACCAAACTGAATTTCCCGCAGATATACAGAGAATTGTTGTCCTTCTCGTCCCGTAAAAAATCCAAAGCAATATCTCCTGCGGAAATAAAGCTGTGACTGGAAAACGGCGTATATGATTAAAGTACTTGAAATAAACTTTACAGTACCAGTTCTCTGCGCCAGCTAAAAATTCCTGTCAACTTCAGCGATATGAATTTCTCACAGATTGTTTTCCGTTGCATCCCATAAAAGCTTCAGAGCAATATCTCCAGCGGAAATAAGGCAATGACTGGAAAACCGCGCATATGATTAAAGTACTTGAAATACTTTATTTTACTAGTTCTCTGCGCCATTTAAATATTCTTGTCAACTTCACCGAAATTAATTTATCACAGATTGTTTTCCGTTGAATCCCATAAAAGCTTCAGAGCAATATCTACTGCGGAAATAAAGCTATGATCGGAGAGCCGCGCATATGATTACAGAACTTGAAAAAAACTTAACAGTACCAGATCTCTGCGCCATTTAAAAATTATTGTCAACTTCTTCGAAATCAATTTTTCGCAAATATACAGAAAATTGTTGTCCTTTTCGCTGCGTAAAAAATCCAAAGCAATATCTCCTGCGGAAATAAAGCAATGACTGGGAAAACCGCGTATATGATTAAAGTTCTTGAAATAAACTTTACAGTACCAGTTCTCTGCGCCAGTTAAAAATTCCTGTCAACTTCAGCGATATGAATTTCTCACAGATTGTTTTCCGCTGCATGCCATAAAAACTCCAGAGCAATATCTCCTGCGGAAATAAAGCTATGACTGGAAAAACGCGTATATGATTAAAGTACTTGAAATACTTTATTTTACTAGTTCTCTGCGCCATTTAAATATTCTTGTCAACTTCACCGAAATGAATTTCTCACAGATTGTTTTCCGTCGCATCCCATAAAAGCTTCAGAGCAATATCTCCTGCGGAAATAAGGCAATGACTGAAAAACCGCGTATATGATCAAAGTACTTAAAATAAACTTTATTTTACCACTTCTCTGCACCATTTTAAAATTCTTGTCAACTTCACAGATACGATTTTTTGACAGATATACAGAGAATTATTTTCCTTTTCATCCCATACAAACTTCAGAGCAATATCTCCTGCGGAAATAAAGCTATGACTGAAAAACCGCGTATATGATTAAAGTACTTGAAATAAACTTCATTTTACCACTTCTCTACGCCATTTAAAAATTCTTGTCAACTTCACCAAAATGAATTTCTCGCAGATTGTTTTCAGTTTCATCCCATAAAAGCTTCAGAGCCATATCTCCTGCGGAAATAAAGCTATGACTAGATAAATCGGCAAATATGGGCAATGTACTTGAAAGAAACCTTATTTTACTAGTTCTCTGCGCCATTTAAATATTCTTGTCAACTTCACCGAAATTAATTTCTCGCAGATTGTTTTCAGTTTCATCCCATAAAAGCTTCAGAGCAATATCTCCTGCGGAAATAAGGCAATGACTGAAAAACCGCGTATATGATTAAAGTACTTAAAATAAACTTTATTTTACCACTTCTCTACACCATTTTAAAATTCTTGTCAACTTCACAGATACGATTTTTTGACAGATATACAGAGAATTATTTCCTTTTTCATCCCATAAAAACTTCAGAGCAATATCTCCTGCGGAAACAAAGCAATGACTGGAGAACCGCGTATGACTAAAGTACTTGAAATAAACTTCATTTTAACACTTCTCTACGCCATTTAAAAATTCTTGTCAACTTCACCGAAATGAATTTCTCGCAGATTATTTTCCTTTTCATCCCATACAAACTTCAGAGCAATATCTCCTGCGGAAATAAAGCTTTAACTGGAAAACCGCGTATATGATTAAAGTACTTGAAATAAACTTCATTTTACCAACTCTCTACGCCATTTAAGTATTCTTGTCAACTTCACCGAAATAAATTTCTAGCAGATTGTTTTCAGTCTCATCCCAAAAAAGCTTCAGAGCAATATCTCCTGCGGAAATAATAACTGAAAAACCGCGTATATGATCAAAGTACTTGAAATAAACTTTACAGTACTTACGAGTTCTCTGCGCCATTTAAATATTCTTGTCAACTTCACCGAAATGAATTTCTCACAGATTATTTTCCGTTGCATCCCATAAAAGCTTCAGAGCAATATCTCCTGCGGAAATAATGACTGAAAAACCGCGGATATGATCAAAGTACTTGAAATAAACTTTATTTTACCACTTCTCTTCACCATTTAAATATTCTTGTCAACTTCTTCGAAATCAATTTTTCGCAGATATACAGAGAATTGTTGTCCTTTTCGCCGCGTAAAAAATCCAAAGCAATATCTCCTGCGGAAATAAAGCAATGACTGGGAAAACCGCGTATATGATTAAAGTACTTGAAATAAACTTTACAGTACTTACGAGTTCTCTGCGCCATTTAAATATTCTTGTCAACTTCACCGAAATGAATTTCTCACAGATTATTTTCCGTTGCATCCCATAAAAACTCCAGAGCAATATCTCCTGCGGAAATAAGGCAATGACTGAAAAACCGCGTATATGATCAAAGTACTTAAAATAAACTTCATTTTACCACTTCTCTACGCCATTTAAAAATTCTTGTCAACTTCACCAAAATGAATTTCTCGCATATTGTTTTCAGTTTCATCCCATAAAAGCTTCAGAGCCATATCTCCTGCGGAAATAAAGCTATGACTAGATAAATCCGCAAATATGAACAATGTACTTGAAAGAAACCTTATTTTACTAGTTCTCTGCGCCATTTAAATATTCTTGTCAACTTCACCGAAATGAATTTCTCGCAGATTGTTTTCAGTTTCATCCCATAAAAGCTTTAAAGCAATATCTCCTGCGGAAATACGGCAATGACTAAAAAACCGCGTATATGATTAAAGTACTTAAAATAAACTTTATTTTACCACTTCTCTGCACCATTTTAAAATTCTTGTCAACTTCACAGATACGATTGTTTGACAGATATACAAAGAATTATTTCCTTTTTCATCCCATAAAAACTTCAGAGCAATATCTCCTGCGGAAATAAAGCAATGACTGGAGAACCGCGTATGACTAAAGCACTTGAAATAAACTTCATTTTAACACTTCTCTACGCCATTTAAAAATTCTTGTCAACTTCACCGAAATGAACTTCTCGCAGATTGTTTTCAGTTTCATCCCATACAAGCTTCAGAGCAATATCTCCTGCGGAAATAAAGCTATCACTGGAAAACCGCCTATATGATTAAAGTGCTTGAAATAAACTTTACAGTACCAGTTCTCTGCGCCATTTAAAAATTCCTGTCAACATCACCAAAATAAATTTCTCACAGATTGTTTTCCGTTGCAAAGCATAAAAACTTCAGAGCAATATCTCCTGCGGAAATAAAGCTATGAAAAATCCGCGAATGTTTATCGACCTTTCAGTCTAGATCCGTACTGTTCTGTATAAGCAGGGTCACCTCTGGCAGGATGTGGATTTTCTCCACGCAGTACGGTCTTGACTAGAGAGAGGCTAGGGCACCTATGAGGGTGCTAACATCGCTTCATCTAGCCCTGACAGTTTGTAAGGACCAGTGCCCAGTCAATCCAGAGCAAAGGTACTACCTTTCCAAACTCCCTTAACCCCACAGTAGTATAACGACCATGCGTTATTTCTATTTTCACTATAAATATATAGCGTATTATTATCATTTGACTAGTATACGATAACCATTTTTGCTATTTTCCTGTATTTCAGGTGTAATTAAATATACATACATACATATTTGTTTTTAAGTAGTACAACGACTACAAATATACGAAAGTATAAATACAATATTTTACACTAACTGTGTGTATTAGTATTTATTTTTACTATAAATATATAGCATATTATCATCATTTAAGTAGTATACGACTACCTTTCTTATATTTTTCTATATTTGAGGTATAATTGAATGTCATACATATTTGCTTTTAAGTAGTACAACGACTACTAATTAATTTAGAATTTGAAAAATTTATAAAGAATTATATTTGGTTAAGTAAGTGCAACGACTACTAATGTACGAAAGTGAACTTACAGTATTTTACAATAACTGTGCGGAAATATCTTTCTATTTCTACTATAAATATATAGCGTAATATTATCATTTAAGTAGTATACGACTACCGTTATTATTTCTGTTCGCCATGTGACGACTTAGTATTGTCCTAGAGGGGTCCTGGGGGTTGAAAGTAAATAAAACTCGCAGAGCTAGAAAAACAAAAACAGGAGAGTGGCTTCGAGTCTACAAGACGTGGAAGCGCTCCTGGGGGGAATCAAGGAAGATCAGGAGAGTGGATTTAAGTCTATAAGACGTAGAAGCGCTCCTGGGGGGAATAGAGGAAGTTCAGGAGAGTCGCTTTGAGTCTATAAGACGTGGAAGCGCTCCTTGGGGGAATCAAGGAAGATCAGGAGAGTGGCTGAGTCTATGAGACGTGTAAGCGCTCCTGATCGTAGGGGGGGGGGGGGGGGAAACCAGTCGGAAAGACGAAAGTACCGTGTCCACCTAATGCTCGCGTATTTGTACACCGAAACTGCTGACTATTGTTTAATTGAACTTGAAATTGGATGGCAAAGTGGTCTGCGACCTCAACGCACAGTAGTCTAGAGGTGTAGGAAATAGAATTATAATGTAGATCCCGCCATTTTGTTGACAATACAGTATTTTCCAATAACTGTGCGTATAAATCTCTACTTCCACTATAAATATATACCATAATATTATCATTTGAGTACTATACGACTACCATTTTTGCTATTTTTCTGTGTTTCAGGTGTAATTAAATGGACATACATATTTGCTCTTTAACTAGTGTAACAACCACTAACTTATTTAGAATTCGATTCTATGCGTCATTTAAAAATACTTGTCAACGTCATCGAAATGAATTTTTCACAGATTTATAGAGAATTGATTTCCTTTTAATCTCGTAAAAACTCCAGAGCAATATCTCCTGCGGAAATAAAGCAATGACTGGATAACCGCCTATATCATTAAACTACTTGAAATAAACCTTACTTTACTAGTTCTCTGTGCCATTTTAAAATTGTTGTCAACATCACCGAAATAAATTTCTTACAGATTGTTTCCCGCTGCATCCCATAAAAACTCCTCAGCAATATCTCCTGCGGAAATAAAGCAATAACTGGATAGCCGCCTATATCATTAAACTACTTGAAATAAACCTTACTTTACTAGTTCTCTGTGCCATTTTAAAATTCTTGTCAACTTCACCGTAATCAATTTCTTACAGAAGATTGTTTTCCGTTGCATCCCATAAAAACTCCAGAGCAATATCTCCTGCGGAAATAAAGCAATGACTGGATAACCGCGTATATCATTAAACTACTTGAAATAAACCTTCTTTTACTAGTTCTCTGCGCCATTTTAAAATTCTTGTCAACTTCACCGAAATCAATTTCTCAAAGATTGTTTTCCGTTTCATCCCAAAAAAACTCCAGAGCAATATGTCCTGCGGAAATAAAGCTATGACTGGAAAACCGCGTATATGATTAAAGTACTTGAAATACTTAATTTTACTAGTTCACTGCGCCATTTAAATATTCTTGTCAACTTCACCGAAATGAATTTCTCACAGATTGTTTTCCGTTGCATCCCATAAAAGCTTCAGAGCAATATGTCCTGCGGAAATAAAGCTATGACTGGAAAACCGCGTATATGATTAAAGTACTTGAAATAAACTTTACAGTACCAGTTCTCTGCGCCAGCTAAAAATTCCTGTCAACTTCAGCGATATGAATTTCTCACAGATTGTTTTCCGTTGCATCCCATAAAAGCTTCAGAGCAATATCTCCTGCGGAAATAAGGCAATGACTGGAAAACCGCGCATATGATTAAAGTACTTGAAAAAAACTGTACAGTAGCAGCCCTCTGCGCCATTTAAAAATTTCTGTCAACTTCACCAAACTGAATTTCCCGCAGATATACAAAGAATTGTTGTCCTTCTCGTCCCGTAAAAAATCAAAAGCAATATCTCCTGCGGAAATAAAGCTGTGACTGGAAAACGGCGTATATGATTAAAGTACTTGAAATAAACTTTACAGTACCAGTTCTCTGCGCCAGCTAAAAATTCCTGTCAACTTCAGCGATATGAATTTCTCACAGATTATTTTCCGTTGCATCCCATAAAAGCTTCAGAGCAATATCTCCTGCGGAAATAAGGCAATGACTGGAAAACCGCGCATATGATTAAAGTACTTGAAAAAAACTGTACAGTAGCAGCCCTCTGCGCCATTTAAAAATTTCTGTCAACTTCACCAAACTGAATTTCCCGCAGATATACAAAGAATTGTTGTCCTTCTCGTCCCGTGAAAAATCCAACGCAATATCTCCTGCGGAAATAAAGCTGTGACTGGAAAACCGCGCATATGATTAAAGTACCTAAAAAAAACTTTACAGTACCAGTTCCCTGTGCCATTTAAAAATTTCTATCAACTTCACCAAAATGAATTTCTCGCAGATATACAGAGAATTGTTGTCCTTTTCGTCCCGTAAAAAATCCAAAGCAATATCTCCTGCGGAAATAAAGCTGTGACTGGAAAACCGCGCATATGATTAAAGTACTTAAAAAAAACTTTACAGTACCAGTTCTCTGCGCCAGTTAAAAATTCCCGTCAACTTCACAGAAATTAAATTTTCGCAGATTGTTTTCCGTTTTATCCCAAAAACACTCCAGAGCAATATCTCCTGCGGAAATAAAGCTATGACCGGAGAGCCGCGCATATGATTACAGAACTTGAAAAAAACTTTACAGTACCAGTTCTCTGCGCCATTTAAAAATTCTTGTCAACTTCACAGAAATGATTCTCAAAGATATGTGGAGAATTATTTTCCTTCTCATGCCATAAAAGCTTCAGAGCAATATCTCCTGCGGAAATAAAGCTATGACTGGAGAACCGCGTATGATTAAAGTACTTGAAATAAACTTTACAGTACCAGTTCTCTGCGCCATTTAAAAATTCTTGTCAACTTCACAGAAATGATTCTCACAGATATGTAGAGAATTATTTTCCTTCTCATGCCATAAAAGCTTCAGAGCAATATCTCCTGCGGAAATAAAGCTATGACTGGAGAACCGCGTATGATTAAAGTACTTGAAATAAACTTTACAGTACCAGTTCTCTGCGCCAGTTAAAAATTCCTGTCAACTTCAGCGATATGAATTTCTCACAGATTGTTTCCGTTTCATCCGATAAAAGCTTCAGAGCAATATCTCCTGCGGAAATAAGGCAATGACTGGAAAACCGCGCATATGATTAAAGTACTTAAAATAAACTTTATTTTACCACCTCTCTGCACCATTTTAAAATTCTTGTCAACTTTACCGATACGATTTTTTGACAGATATACAGAGAATTATTTTCCTTTTCATCCCATAAAAACTTCAGAGCAATATCTCCTGCGGGAATAAAGCTATGACTGGAAAACCGCGTATATGGTTAAAGTACTTGAAATAAACTTCATTTTACCACTTCTCTACGCCATTTAAAAATTCTTGTCAACTTCACCAAAATGAATTTCTCGCAGATATACAGAGAATTGTTGTCCTTTTCGTCCCGTAAAAAATCCAAAGCAATATCTCCTGCGGAAATAAGGCAATGACTGAACAACCGCGTATATGATTAAAGTACTTGAAATACTTTATTTTACTAGTTCTCTGCGCCATTTAAATATTCTTGTCAACTTCACCGAAATGAATTTCTCACAGATTGTTTTCCGTTTCATCCCATAAAAGCTTTAGAGCAATATCTCCTGCGGAAATAAAGCTATGACTGGAAAACCGCGTATATGATTAAAGTACTTGAAATACTTTATTTTACTAGTTCTCTGCGCCATTTAAAAATTCCTGTCAACATCACCGAAATAAATTTCTCACAGATTGTTTTCCGTTGCATCCCATAAAAACTTCAGAGCAATATCTCCTGCGGAAATAAAGCCATGACTGGAAAGCCGAGTATAATGATTAAAGTACTTGAAATAAACTTTATTTTATCAATTCTCTACACCATTTAAAAATTCTTGTCATTTAAAAATTCCTGTCAACTTCACCGAAATGAATTTCTTACAGATTGTTTTCAGTTTCATCCCATAAAAGCTTCAGAGCAATATCTCCTGCGGAAATAATGACTGAAAAACCGCGTATATGATCAAAGTACTTAAAATAAACTTCATTTTACCACTTTTCTTCACCATTTTAAAATTCTTGTCAACTTCACAGATACGATTTTTTGACAGATATACAGAGAATTATTTTCTTTGTCATCCCATAAAAACTTCAGAGCAATATCTCCTGCGGAAATAAAGCTATGACTGGAAAACCGCGTATATGGTTAAAGTACTTGAAATAAACTTCATTTTACCACTTTTCTACGCCATTTAAAAATTCTGGTCAACTTCACCAAAATGAATTTCTCGCAGATTGTTTTCAGTTTCATCCCATGAAAGCTTCAGAGCAATATCTCCTGCGGAAATAAAGCTATGACTGGAAAACCGCGTATATGATTAAAGTACTTGAAATACTTTATTTTACTAGTTCTCTGCGCCATTTAAATATTCTTGTCAACTTTACCGAAATTAATTTCTCGCTGATTGTTTTTTCAGTTTCATCCCATAAAAGCTTCAGAGCAATATCTCCTGCGGAAATAAAGCTATGACTGGAAAACCGCGTATATGGGTAAAGTACTTGAAATAAACTTCATTTTACCACTTTTCTACGCCATTTAAAAATTCTGGTCAACTTCACCAAAATGAATTTCTCGCAGATTGTTTTCAGTTTCATCCCATGAAAGCTTCAGAGCAATATCTCCTGCGGAAATAAAGCTATGACTGGAAAACCGCGTCTATGATTAAAGTACTTGAAATACTTTATTTTACTAGTTCTCTGCGCCATTTAAATATTCTTGTCAACTTTACCGAAATGAATTTCCCACAGATTGTTTTCCGTTGCATCCCATAAAAGCTTCAGAGCAATATCTCCTGCGGAAATAAGGCAATGACTGGAAAACCGCGCATATGATTAAAGTACTTGAAAAAAACTGTACAGTACCAGTCCTCTGCGCCATTTAAAAATTCCTGTCAACTTCACCACACTGAATTTCCCGCAGATATACAGAGAATTGTTGTCCTTCTCGTCCCGTAAAAAATCCAAAGCAATATCTCCTGCGGAGATAAAGCTGTGACTGGAAAACCGCGTATATGATCAAAGTACTTGAAATAAACTTCATTTTACCACTTCTCTGCGCCATTTAAAAATTCTTGTCAACTTCACCAAAATGAATTTCTCGCAGATTGTTTTCAGTTTCATCCCATAAAAGCTTCAGAGCAATATCTCCTGCGGAAATAATGACTGAAAAACCGCGTATATGATCAAAGTATTTAAAATAAACTTCATTTTACCACTTTTCTACGCCATTTAAAAATTCTTGTCAACTTCACCGAAATGAATTTCTGGCAGATTGTTTTCAGTTGCATCCCATAAAAACTCCAGACCAATATCTCCTGCGGAAATAAAGCAATGACTGAAAAACCGCGCATATGATTAAAGGACTTTAAATAAAATTTACAGTACCAGTTCTCTGCGCCATTTAAAAATTCCTGTCAACTTCACCGAAATGAATTTCTCACAGATTGTTTTCCGCTGCATGCCATAAAAACTCCAGAGCAATATCTCCTGCGGAAATAAAGCTATGACTGGAAAAACGCGTATATGATTAAAGTACTTGAAATACTTTATTTTACTAGTTCTCTGCGCCATTTAAATATTCTTGTCAACTTCACCGAAATGAATTTCTCACAGATTGTTTTCCGTCGCATCCCATAAAAGCTTCAGAGCAATATCTCCTGCGGAAATAAGGCAATGACTGAAAAACCGCGTATATGATCAAAGTACTTAAAATAAACTTTATTTTACCACTTCTCTGCACCATTTTAAAATTCTTGTCAACTTCACAGATACGATGTTTTGACAGATATACAGAGAATTATTTTCCTTTTCATCCCATACAAACTTCAGAGCAATATCTCCTGCGGAAATAAAGCTATGACTGGAAAACCGCGTATATGATTAAAGTACTTGAAATAAACTTCATTTTACCACTTCTCTACGCCATTTAAAAATTCTTGTCAACTTCACCGAAATGAATTTCTCGCAGATTGTTTTCAGTTTCATCCCATAAAAGCTTCAGAGCCATATCTCCTGCGGAAATAAAGCTATGACTAGATAAATCGGCAAATATGGGCAATGTACTTGAAAGAAACCTTATTTTACTAGTTCTCTGCGCCATTTAAATATTCTTGTCAACTTCACCGAAATTAATTTCTCGCAGATTGTTTTCAGTTTCATCCCATAAAAGCTTCAGAGCAATATCTCCTGCGGAAATAAGGCAATGACTGAAAAACCGCGTATATGATTAAAGTACTTAAAATAAACTTTATTTTACCACTTCTCTACACCATTTTAAAATTCTTGTCAACTTCACAGATACGATTTTTAGACAGATATACAGAGAATTATTTCCTTTTTCATCCCATAAAAACTTCAGAGCAATATCTCCTGCGGAAACAAAGCAATGACTGGAGAACCGCGTATGACTAAAGTACTTGAAATAAACTTCATTTTAACACTTCTCTACGCCATTTAAAAATTCTTGTCAACTTCACCGAAATGAATTTCTCGCAGATTATTTTCAGTCTCATCCCAAAAAAGCTTCAGAGCAATATCTCCTGCGGAAATAATAACTGAAAAACCGCGTATATGATCAAAGTACTTAAAATAAACTTTATTTTACCACTTCTCTTCACCATTTAAATATTCTTGTCAACTTCTTCGAAATCAGTTTTTCGCAGATATACAGAGAATTGTTGTCCTTTTCGCCGCGTAAAAAATCCAAAGCAATATCTCCTGCGGAAATAAAGCAATGACTGGGAAAACCGCGTATATGATTAAAGTACTTGAAATAAACTTTACAGTACTTACGAGTTCTCTGCGCCATTTAAATATTCTTGTCAACTTCACCGAAATGAATTTCTCACAGATATTTTCCGTTGCATCCCATAAAAGCTTCAGAGCAATATCTCCTGCGGAAATAATGACTGAAAAACCGCGGATATGATCAAAGTACTTGAAATAAACTTCATTTTACCACTTCTCTACGCCATTTAAATATTCTTGTCAACTTCACTGAAATGAATTTCTCGCAGATTGTTTTTTCAGTTTCATCCCATAAAAGCTTCAGAGCAATATCTCCTGCGGAAATAAAGCTATGACTGGAAAACCGCGTATATGGTTAAAGTACTTGAAATAAACTTCGTTTTACCACTTCTCTACGCCATTTAAAAATTCTTGTCAACTTCACCAAAATGAATTTCTCGCAGATTGTTTTCAGTTTCATCCCATAAAAGCTTTAGAGCAATATCTCCTGCGGAAATAATGACTGAAAAACCGCGTATATGATCAAAGTACTTAAAATAAACTTCATTTTACCACTTTTCTTCACCATTTTAAAATTCTTGTCAACTTCACAGATACGATTTTTTGACAGATATACAGAGAATTATTTTCTTTGTCATCCCATAAAAACTTCAGAGCAATATCTCCTGCGGAAATAAAGCTATGATTGGATAAATCCGCGAATATGGGCAATGTATTTGAAAGAAACCATATTTTACTAGTTCTCTACGCCATTTAAAAATTCCTGTCAACTTCACCGAAATGAATTTCTTACAGATTGTTTTCCGCTGCATCCCATAAAAACTCCAGAGCAATATCTCCTGCGGAAATAAGGCAATGACTGAAAAACCGCGTATATGATCAAAGTACTTAAAATAAACTTCATTTTACCACTTCTCTACGCCATTTAAAAATTCTTGTCAACTTCACCGAAATGAATTTCTCGCATATTGTTTTCAGTTTCATCCCATAAAAGCTTCAGAGCCATATCTCCTGCGGAAATAAAGCTATGACTAGATAAATCCGCAAATATGGACAATGTACTTGAAAGAAACCTTATTTTACTAGTTCTCTGCGCCATTTAAATATTCTTGTCAACTTCACCGAAATGAATTTCTCGCAGATTGTTTTCAGTTTCATCCCATAAAAGCTTTAGAGCAATATCTCCTGCGGAAATACGGCAATGACTGAAAAACCGCGTATATGATTAAAGTACTTAAAATAAACTTTATTTTACCACTTCTCTGCACCATTTTAAAATTCTTGTCAACTTCACAGATACGATTGTTTGACAGATATACAAAGAATTATTTCCTTTTTCATCCCATAAAAACTTCAGAGCAATATCTCCTGCGGAAATAAAGCAATGACTGGAGAACCGCGTATGACTAAAGCACTTGAAATAAACTTCATTTTAACACTTCTCTGCGCCATTTAAAAATTCTTGTCAACTTCACCGAAATGAACTTCTCGCAGATTGTTTTCAGTTTCATCCCATACAAGCTTCAGAGCAATATCTCCTGCGGAAATAAAGCTATCACTGGAAAACCGCCTATATGATTAAAGTGCTTGAAATAAACTTTACAGTACCAGTTCTCTGCGCCATTTAAAAATTCCTGTCAACATCACCGAAATAAATTTCTCACAGATTGTTTTCCGTTGCAAAGCATAAAAACTTCAGAGCAATATCTCCTGCGGAAATAAAGCTATGAAAAATCCGCGAATGTTTATCGACCTTTCAGTCTAGATCCGTACTGTTCTGTATAAGCAGGGTCACCTCTGGCAGGATGTGGATTTTCTCCACGCAGTACGGTCTTGACTAGAGAGAGGCTAGGGCACCTATGAGGGTGCTAACATCGCTTCATCTAGCCCTGACAGTTTGTAAGGACCAGTGCCCAGTCAATCCAGAGCAAAGGTACTACCTTTCCAAACTCCCTTAACCCCACAGTAGTATAACGACCATGCGTTATTTCTATTTTCACTATAAATATATAGCGTATTATTATCATTTGACTAGTATACGATAACCATTTTTGCTATTTTCCTGTATTTCAGGTGTAATTAAATATACATACATACATATTTGTTTTTAAGTAGTACAACGACTACAAATATACGAAAGTATAAATACAATATTTTACACTAACTGTGTGTATTAGTATTTATTTTTACTATAAATATATAGCATATTATCATCATTTAAGTAGTATACGACTACCTTTCTTATATTTTTCTATATTTGAGGTATAATTGAATGTCATACATATTTGCTTTTAAGTAGTACAACGACTACTAATTAATTTAGAATTTGAAAAATTTATAAAGAATTATATTTGGTTAAGTAGTGCAACGACTACTAATGTACGAAAGTGAACTTACAGTATTTTACAATAACTGTGCGGAAATATCTTTCTATTTCTACTATAAATATATAGCGTAATATTATCATTTAAGTAGTATACGACTACCGTTATTATTTCTGTTCACCATGTGACGACTTAGTATTGTCCTAGAGGGGTCCTGGGGGTTGAAAGTAAATAAAACTCGCAGAGCTAGAAAAACAAAAACAGGAGAGTGGCTTCGAGTCTACAAGACGTGGAAGCGCTCCTGGGGGGAATCAAGGAAGATCAGGAGAGTGGCTTTAAGTCTATAAGACGTAGAAGCGCTCCTGGGGGGAATAGAGGAAGTTCAGGAGAGTCGCTTTGAGTCTATAAGACGTGGAAGCGCTCCTTGGGGGAATCAAGGAAGATCAGGAGAGTGGCCGAGTCTATGAGACGTGTAAGCGCTCCTGATCGTAGGGGGGGGGGGGGGGGGAAACCAGTCGGAAAGACGAAAGTACCGTGTCCACCTAATGCTCGCGTATTTGTACACCGAAACTGCTGACTATTGTTTAATTGAACTTGAAATTGGGTGGCAAAGTGGTCTGCGACCTCAACGCACAGTAGTCTAGAGGTGTAGGAAATAGAATTATAATGTGGATCCCGCCATTTTGTTGACAATACGGTATTTTCCAATAACTGTGCGTATAAATCTCTACTTCCACTATAAATATATACCATAATATTATCATTTGAGTACTATACGACTACCATTTTTGCTATTTTTCTGTGTTTCAGGTATAATTAAATGGACATACATATTTGCTCTTTAACTAGTGTAACAACCACTAACTTATTTAGAATTCGATTCTATGCGTCATTTAAAAATACTTGTCAACGTCATCGAAATGAATTTTTCACAGATTTATAGAGAATTGATTTCCTTTTAATCTCGTAAAAACTCCAGAGCAATATCTCCTGCGGAAATAAAGCAATGACTGGATAACCGCCTATATCATTAAACTACTTGAAATAAACCTTACTTTACTAGTTCTCTGTGCCATATTAAAATTGTTGTCAACATCACCGAAATAAATTTCTTACAGATTGTTTCCCGTTGCATCCCATAAAAACTCCTCAGCAATATCTCCTGCGGAAATAAAGCAATAACTGGATAGCCGCCTATATCATTAAACTACTTGAAATAAACCTTACTTTACTAGTTCTCTGTGCCATTTTAAAATTCTTGTCAACTTCACCGAAATCAATTTCTTACACAAGATTGTTTTCCGTTGCATCCCATAAAAACTCCAGAGCAATATCTCCTGCGGAAATAAAGCAATGACTGGATAACCGCGTATATCATTAAACTACTTGAAATAAACCTTCTTTTACTAGTTCTCTGCGCCATTTTAAAATTCTTGTCAACTTCACCGAAATCAATTTCTCAAAGATTGTTTTCCGTTTCATCCCAAAAAAACTCCAGAGCAATATGTCCTGCGGAAATAAAGCTATGACTGGAAAACCGCGTATATGATTAAAGTACTTGAAATACTTAATTTTACTAGTTCACTGCGCCATTTAAATATTCTTGTCAACTTCACCGAAATGAATTTCTCACAGATTGTTTTCCGTTGCATCCCATAAAAGCTTCAGAGCAATATGTCCTGCGGAAATAAAGCTATGACTGGAAAACCGCGTATATGATTAAAGTACTTGAAAAAAACTGTACAGTACCAGTCCTCTGCGCCATTTAAAAACTCCCATTCACCAAACTGAATTTCCCGCAGATATACAGAGAATTGTTGTCCTTCTCGTCCCGTAAAAAATCCAAAGCAATATCTCCTGCGGAAATAAAGCTGTGACTGGAAAACGGCGTATATGATTAAAGTACTTGAAATAAACTTTACAGTACCAGTTCTCTGCGCCAGCTAAAAATTCCTGTCAACTTCAGCGATATGAATTTCTCACAGATTGTTTTCCGTTGCATCCCATAAAAGCTTCAGAGCAATATCTCCTGCGGAAATAAGGCAATGACTGGAAAACCGCGCATATGATTAAAGTACTTGAAATACTTTATTTTACTAGTTCTCTGCGCCATTTAAATATTCTTGTCAACTTCACCGAAATTAATTTATCACAGATTGTTTTCCGTTGAATCCCATAAAAGCTTCAGAGCAATATCTACTGCGGAAATAAAGCTATGATCGGAGAGCCGCGCATATGATTACAGAACTTGAAAAAAACTTAACAGTACCAGATCTCTGCGCCATTTAAAAATTATTGTCAACTTCTTCGAAATCAATTTTTCGCAAATATACAGAAAATTGTTGTCCTTTTCGCTGCGTAAAAAATCCAAAGCAATATCTCCTGCGGAAATAAAGCAATGACTGGGAAAACCGCGTATATGATTAAAGTTCTTGAAATAAACTTTACAGTACCAGTTCTCTGCGCCAGTTAAAAATTCCTGTCAACTTCAGCGATATGAATTTCTCACAGATTGTTTTCCGTTGCATCCCATAAAAGCTTCAGAGCAATATCTCCTGCGGAAATAAGGCAAGGACTGGAAAACCGCGCATATGATTAAAGTACTTGAAAAAAACTGTACAGTAGCAGCCCTCTGCGCCATTTAAAAATTTCTGTCAACTTCACCAAACTGAATTTCCCGCAGATATACAAAGAATTGTTGTCCTTCTCGTCCCGTAAAAAATCCAACGCAATATCTCCTGCGGAAATAAAGCTGCGACTGGAAAACCGCGCATATGATTAAAGTACCTAAAAAAAACTTTACAATACCAGTTCCCTGTGCCATTTAAAAATTTCTATCAACTTCACCAAAATGAATTTCTCGCAGATATACAGAGAATTGTTGTCCTTTTCGTCCCGTAAAAAATCCAAAGCAATATCTCCTGCGGAAATAAAGCTGTGACTGGAAAACCGCGCATATGATTAAAGTACTTAAAAAAAACTTTACATTACCAGTTCTCTGCGCCAGTTAAAAATTCCCGTCAACTTCACAGAAATTAAATTTTCGCAGATTGTTTTCCGTTTTATCCCAAAAACACTCCAGAGCAATATCTCCTGCGGAAATAAAGCTATGACCGGAGAGCCGCGCATATGATTACAGAACTTGAAAAAAACTTTACAGTACCAGTTCTCTGCGCCATTTAAAAATTCTTGTCAACTTCACAGAAATGATTCTCACAGATATACAGAGAATTATTTTCCTTTTCATCCCATAAAAACTTCAGAGCAATATCTCCTGCGGGAATAAAGCTATGACTGGAAAACCGCGTATATGGTTAAAGTACTTGAAATAAACTTCATTTTACCACTTCTCTACGCCATTTAAAAATTCTTGTCAACTTCACCGGAATGAATTTCTCGCAGATTGTTTTCAGTTTCATCCCATAAAAGCTTCAGAGCAATATCTCCTGCGGAAATAATGACTGAAAAACCGCGTATATGATGAAAGTACTTAAAATAAACCTAATTTTACCACTTCTCTTCACCATTTTAAAATTCTTGTTAACTTCACAGATACGATTCTTTGACAGATATTTAGAGAATTATTTTCTTTTTCATCCCATAAAAACTTCAGAGCAATATCTCCTGCGGAAATAAAGCTATGATTGGATAAATCCGCGAATATGGGCAATGTATTTGAAAGAAACCATATTTTACTATTTCTCTACGCCATTTAAAAATTCCTGTCAACTTCACCGAAATGAATTTTTTACAGATTGTTTTCCGTTGCATCCCATAAAAACTCCAGAGCAATATCTCCTGCGGAAATAAGGCAATGACTGAACAACCGCGTATATGATTAAAGTACTTGAAATACTTTATTTTACTAGTTCTCTGCGCCATTTAAATATTCTTGTCAACTTCACCGAAATGAATTTCTCACAGATTGTTTTCCGTTTCATCCCATAAAAGCTTTAGAGCAATATCTCCTGCGGAAATAAAGCTATGACTGGAAAACCGCGTATATGATTAAAGTACTTGAAATACTTTATTTTACTAGTTCTCTGCGCCATTTAAAAATTCCTGTCAACATCACCGAAATAAATTTCTCACAGATTGTTTTCCGTTGCATCCCATAAAAACTTCAGAGCAATATCTCCTGCGGAAATAAAGCCATGACTGGAAAGCCGAGTATAATGATTAAAGTACTTGAAATAAACTTTATTTTATCAATTCTCTGCACCATTTAAAAATTCTTGTCATTTAAAAATTCCTGTCAACTTCACCGAAATGAATTTCTTACAGATTGTTTTCAGTTTCATCCCATAAAAGCTTCAGAGCAATATCTCCTGCGGAAATAATGACTGAAAAACCGCGTATATGATCAAAGTATTTAAAATAAACTTCATTTTACCACTTTTCTTCACCATTTTAAAATTCTTGTCAACTTCACAGATACGATTTTTTGACAGATATACAGAGAATTATTTTCTTTGTCATCCCATAAAAACTTCAGAGCAATATCTCCTGCGGAAATAAAGCTATGACTGGAAAACCGCGTATATGGTTAAAGTACTTGAAATAAACTTCATTTTACCACTTTGCTACGCCATTTAAAAATTCTGGTCAACTTCACCAAAATGAATTTCTCGCAGATTGTTTTCAGTTTCATCCCATGAAAGCTTCAGAGCAATATCTCCTGCGGAAATAAGGCAATGACTGAACAACCGCGTATATGATTAAAGTACTTGAAATACTTTATTTTACTAGTTCTCTGCGCCATTTAAATATTCTTGTCAACTTCACCGAAATGAATTTCTCACAGATTGTTTTCCGTTTCATCCCATAAAAGCTTTAGAGCAATATCTCCTGCGGAAATAAAGCTATGACTGGAAAACCGCGTATATGATTAAAGTACTTGAAATACTTTATTTTACTAGTTCTCTGCGCCATTTAAAAATTCCTGTCAACATCACCGAAATAAATTTCTCACAGATTGTTTTCCGTTGCATCCCATAAAAACTTCAGAGCAATATCTCCTGCGGAAATAAAGCCATGACTGGAAAGCCGATAATGATTAAAGTACTTGAAATAAACTTTATTTTATCAATTCTCTGCACCATTTAAAAATTCTTGTCATTTAAAAATTCCTGTCAACTTCACCGAAATGAATTTCTTACAGATTGTTTTCAGTTTCGTCCCATAAAAGCTTCAGAGCAATATCTCCTGCGGAAATAATGACTGAAAAACCGCGTATATGATCAAAGTACTTAAAATAAACTTCATTTTACCACTTTTCTTCACCATTTTAAAATTCTTGTCAACTTCACAGATACGATTTTTTGACAGATATACAGAGAATTATTTTCTTTGTCATCCCATAAAAACTTCAGAGCAATATCTTCTGCGGAAATAAAGCTATGACTGGAAAACCGCGTATATGGTTAAAGTACTTGAAATAAACTTCATTTTACCACTTTTCTACGCCATTTAAAAATTCTGGTCAACTTCACCAAAATGAATTTCTCGCAGATTGTTTTCAGTTTCATCCCATGAAAGCTTCAGAGCAATATCTCCTGCGGAAATAAAGCTATGACTGGAAAACCGCGTATATGATTAAAGTACTTGAAATACTTTATTTTACTAGTTCTCTGCGCCATTTAAATATTCTTGTCAACTTTACCGAAATTAATTTCTCGCTGATTGTTTTTTCAGTTTCATCCCATAAAAGCTTCAGAGCAATATCTCCTGCGGAAATAAAGCTATGACTGGAAAACCGCGTATATGGTTAAAGTACTTGAAATAAACTTCATTTTACCACTTTTCTACGCCATTTAAAAATTCTGGTCAACTTCACCAAAATGAATTTCTCGCAGATTGTTTTCAGTTTCATCCCATGAAAGCTTCAGAGCAATATCTCCTGCGGAAATAAAGCTATGACTGGAAAACCGCGTATATGATTAAAGTACTTGAAATACTTTATTTTACTAGTTCTCTGCGCCATTTAAATATTCTTGTCAACTTTACCGAAATGAATTTCCCACAGATTGTTTTCCGTTGCATCCCATAAAAGCTTCAGAGCAATATCTCCTGCGGAAATAAGGCAATGACTGGAAAACCGCGCATATGATTAAAGTACTTGAAAAAAACTGTACAGTACCAGTCCTCTGCGCCATTTAAAAATTCCTGTCAACTTCACCACACTGAATTTCCCGCAGATATACAGAGAATTGTTGTCCTTCTCGTCCCGTAAAAAATCCAAAGCAATATCTCCTGCGGAGATAAAGCTGTGACTGGAAAACCGCGTATATGATCAAAGTACTTGAAATAAACTTCATTTTACCACTTCTCTACGCCATTTAAAAATTCTTGTCAACTTCACCAAAATGAATTTCTCGCAGATTGTTTTCAGTTTCATCCCATAAAAGCTTCAGAGCAATATCTCCTGCGGAAATAATGACTGGAAAACCGCGTATATGATCAAAGTATTTAAAATAAACTTCATTTTACCACTTTTCTACGCCATTTAAAAATTCTTGTCAACTTCACCGAAATGAATTTCTGGCAGATTGTTTTCAGTTGCATCCCATAAAAACTCCAGACCAATATCTCCTGCGGAAATAAAGCAATGACTGAAAAACCGCGCATATGATTAAAGGACTTTAAATAAAATTTACAGTACCAGTTCTCTGCGCCATTTAAAAATTCCTGTCAACTTCACCGAAATGAATTTCTCACAGATTGTTTTCCGCTGCATGCCATAAAAACTCCAGAGCAATATCTCCTGCGGAAATAAAGCTATGACTGGAAAAACGCGTATATGATTAAAGTACTTGAAATACTTTATTTTACTAGTTCTCTGCGCCATTTAAATATTCTTGTCAACTTCACCGAAATGAATTTTTCGCATATTGTTTTCAGTTTCATCCCATAAAAGCTTCAGAGCCATATCTCCTGCGGAAATAAAGCTATGACTAGATAAATCCGCAAATATGGACAATGTACTTGAAAGAAACCTTATTTTACTAGTTCTCTGCGCCATTTAAATATTCTTGTCAACTTCACCGAAATGAATTTCTCGCAGATTGTTTTCAGTTTCATCCCATAAAAGCTTTAGAGCAATATCTCCTGCGGAAATACGGCAATGACTGAAAAACCGCGTATATGATTAAAGTACTTAAAATAAACTTTATTTTACCACTTCTCTGCACAATTTTAAAATTCTTGTCAACTTCACAGATACGATTGTTTGACAGATATACAAAGAATTATTTCCTTTTTCATCCCATAAAAACTTCAGAGCAATATCTCCTGCGGAAATAAAGCAATGACTGGAGAACCGCGTATGACTAAAGCACTTGAAATAAACTTCATTTTAACACTTCTCTGCGCCATTTAAAAATTCTTGTCAACTTCACCGAAATGAACTTCTCGCAGATTGTTTTCAGTTTCATCCCATACAAGCTTCAGAGCAATATCTCCTGCGGAAATAAAGCTATCACTGGAAAACCGCCTATATGATTAAAGTGCTTGAAATAAACTTTACAGTACCAGTTCTCTGCGCCATTTAAAAATTCCTGTCAACATCACCGAAATAAATTTCTCACAGATTGTTTTCCGTTGCAAAGCATAAAAACTTCAGAGCAATATCTCCTGCGGAAATAAAGCTATGAAAAATCCGCGAATGTTTATCGACCTTTCAGTCTAGATCCGTACTGTTCTGTATAAGCAGGGTCACCTCTGGCAGGATGTGGATTTTCTCCACGCAGTACGGTCTTGACTAGAGAGAGGCTAGGGCACCTATGAGGGTGCTAACATCGCTTCATCTAGCCCTGACAGTTTGTAAGGACCAGTGCCCAGTCAATCCAGAGCAAAGGTACTACCTTTCCAAACTCCCTTAACCCCACAGTAGTATAACGACCATGCGTTATTTCTATTTTCACTATAAATATATAGCGTATTATTATCATTTGACTAGTATACGATAACCATTTTTGCTATTTTCCTGTATTTCAGGTGTAATTAAATATACATACATACATATTTGTTTTTAAGTAGTACAACGACTACAAATATACGAAAGTATAAATACAATATTTTACACTAACTGTGTGTATTAGTATTTATTTTTACTATAAATATATAGCATATTATCATCATTTAAGTAGTATACGACTACCTTTCTTATATTTTTCTATATTTGAGGTATAATTGAATGTCATACATATTTGCTTTTAAGTAGTACAACGACTACTAATTAATTTAGAATTTGAAAAATTTATAAAGAATTATATTTGGTTAAGTAGTGCAACGACTACTAATGTACGAAAGTGAACTTACAGTATTTTACAATAACTGTGCGGAAATATCTTTCTATTTCTACTATAAATATATAGCGTAATATTATCATTTAAGTAGTATACGACTACCGTTATTATTTCTGTTCACCATGTGACGACTTAGTATTGTCCTAGAGGGGTCCTGGGGTTTGAAAGTAAATAAAACTCGCAGAGCTAGAAAAACAAAAACAGGAGAGTGGCTTCGAGTCTACAAGACGTGGAAGCGCTCCTGGGGGGAATCAAGGAAGATCAGGAGAGTGGCTTTAAGTCTATAAGACGTAGAAGCGCTCCTGGGGGGAATAGAGGAAGTTCAGGAGAGTCGCTTTGAGTCTATAAGACGTGGAAGCGCTCCTTGGGGGAATCAAGGAAGATCAGGAGAGTGGCCGAGTCTATGAGACGTGTAAGCGCTCCTGATCGTAGGGGGGGGGGGGGGGGGGAAACCAGTCGGAAAGACGAAAGTAACGTGTCCACCTAATGCTCGCGTATTTGTACACCGAAACTGCTGACTATTGTTTAATTGAACTTGAAATTGGGTGGCAAAGTGGTCTGCGACCTCAACGCACAGTAGTCTAGAGGTGTAGGAAATAGAATTATAATGTGGATCCCGCCATTTTGTTGACAATACAGTATTTTCCAATAACTGTGCGTATAAATCTCTACTTCCACTATAAATATATACCATAATATTATCATTTGAGTACTATACGACTACCATTTTTGCTATTTTTCTGTGTTTCAGGTGTAATTAAATGGACATACATATTTGCTCTTTAACTAGTGTAACAACCACTAACTTATTTAGAATTCGATTCTATGCGTCATTTAAAAATACTTGTCAACGTCATCGAAATGAATTTTTCACAGATTTATAGAGAATTGATTTCCTTTTAATCTCGTAAAAACTCCAGAGCAATATCTCCTGCGGAAATAAAGCAATGACTGGATAACCGCCTATATCATTAAACTACTTGAAATAAACCTTACTTTACTAGTTCTCTGTGCCATTTTAAAATTGTTGTCAACATCACCGAAATTAATTTCTTACAGATTGTTTCCCGTTGCATCCCATAAAAACTCCTCAGCAATATCTCCTGCGGAAATAAAGCAATAACTGGATAGCCGCCTATATCATTAAACTACTTGAAATAAACCTTACTTTACTAGTTCTCTGTGCCATTTTAAAATTCTTGTCAACTTCACCGAAATCAATTTCTTACAGAAGATTGTTTTCCGTTGCATCCCATAAAAACTCCAGAGCAATATCTCCTGCGGAAATAAAGCAATGACTGGATAACCGCGTATATCATTAAACTACTTGAAATAAACCTTCTTTTACTAGTTCTCTGCGCCATTTTAAAATTCTTGTCAACTTCACCGAAATCAATTTCTCAAAGATTGTTTTCCGTTTCATCCCAAAAAAACTCCAGAGCAATATGTCCTGCGGAAATAAAGCTATGACTGGAAAACCGCGTATATGATTAAAGTACTTGAAATACTTAATTTTACTAGTTCACTGCGCCATTTAAATATTCTTGTCAACTTCACCGAAATGAATTTCTCACAGATTGTTTTCCGTTGCATCCCATAAAAGCTTCAGAGCAATATGTCCTGCGGAAATAAAGCTATGACTGGAAAACCGCGTATATGATTAAAGTACTTGAAAAAAACTGTACAGTACCAGTCCTCTGCGCCATTTAAAAACTCCCATTCACCAAACTGAATTTCCCGCAGATATACAGAGAATTGTTGTCCTTCTCGTCCCGTAAAAAATCCAAAGCAATATCTCCTGCGGAAATAAAGCTGTGACTGGAAAACGGCGTATATGATTAAAGTACTTGAAATAAACTTTACAGTACCAGTTCTCTGCGCCAGCTAAAAATTCCTGTCAACTTCAGCGATATGAATTTCTCACAGATTGTTTTCCGTTGCATCCCATAAAAGCTTCAGAGCAATATCTCCTGCGGAAATAAGGCAATGACTGGAAAACCGCGCATATGATTAAAGTACTTGAAATACTTTATTTTACTAGTTCTCTGCGCCATTTAAATATTCTTGTCAACTTCACCGAAATTAATTTATCACAGATTGTTTTCCGTTGAATCCCATAAAAGCTTCAGAGCAATATCTACTGCGGAAATAAAGCTATGATCGGAGAGCCGCGCATATGATTACAGAACTTGAAAAAAACTTAACAGTACCAGATCTCTGCGCCATTTAAAAATTATTGTCAACTTCTTCGAAATCAATTTTTCGCAAATATACAGAAAATTGTTGTCCTTTTCGCTGCGTAAAAAATCCAAAGCAATATCTCCTGCGGAAATAAAGCAATGACTGGGAAAACCGCGTATATGATTAAAGTTCTTGAAATAAACTTTACAGTACCAGTTCTCTGCGCCAGTTAAAAATTCCTGTCAACTTCAGCGATATGAATTTCTCACAGATTGTTTTCCGTTGCATCCCATAAAAGCTTCAGAGCAATATCTCCTGCGGAAATAAGGCAAGGACTGGAAAACCGCGCATATGATTAAAGTACTTGAAAAAAACTGTACAGTAGCAGCCCTCTGCGCCATTTAAAAATTTCTGTCAACTTCACCAAACTGAATTTCCCGCAGATATACAAAGAATTGTTGTCCTTCTCGTCCCGTAAAAAATCCCACGCAATATCTCCTGCGGAAATAAAGCTGCGACTGGAAAACCGCGCATATGATTAAAGTACCTAAAAAAAACTTTACAGTACCAGTTCCCTGTGCCATTTAAAAATTTCTATCAACTTCACCAAAATGAATTTCTCGCAGATATACAGAGAATTGTTGTCCTTTTCGTCCCGTAAAAAATCCAAAGCAATATCTCCTGCGGAAATAAAGCTGTGACTGGAAAACCGCGCATATGATTAAAGTACTTAAAAAAAACTTTACATTACCAGTTCTCTGCGCCAGTTAAAAATTCCCGTCAACTTCACAGAAATTAAATTTTCGCAGATTGTTTTCCGTTTTATCCCAAAAACACTCCAGAGCAATATCTCCTGCGGAAATAAAGCTATGACCGGAGAGCCGCGCATATGATTACAGAACTTGAAAAAAACTTTACAGTACCAGTTCTCTGCGCCATTTAAAAATTCTTGTCAACTTCACAGAAATGATTCTCACAGATATGTAGAGAATTATTTTCCTTCTCATGCCATAAAAGCTTCAGAGCAATATCTCCTGCGGAAATAAAGCTATGACTGGAGAACCGCGTATGATTAAAGTACTTGAAATAAACTTTACAGTACCAGTTCTCTGCGCCATTTAAAAATTCTTGTCAACTTCACAGAAATGATTCTCACAGATATGTAGAGAATTATTTTCCTTCTCATGCCATAAAAGCTTCAGAGCAATATCTCCTGCGGAAATAAAGCTATGACTGGAGAACCGCGTATGATTAAAGTACTTGAAATAAACTTTACAGTACCAGTTCTCTGCGCCAGTTAAAAATTCCTGTCAACTTCAGCGATATGAATTTCTCACAGATTGTTTCCGTTTCATCCGATAAAAGCTTCAGAGCAATATCTCCTGCGGAAATAAGGCAATGACTGGAAAACCGCGCATATGATTAAAGTACTTAAAATAAACTTTATTTTACCACCTCTCTGCACCATTTTAAAATTCTTGTCAACTTTACCGATACGATTTTTTGACAGATATACAGAGAATTATTTTCCTTTTCATCCCATAAAAACTTCAGAGCAATATCTCCTGCGGGAATAAAGCTATGACTGGAAAACCGCGTATATGGTTAAAGTACTTGAAATAAACTTCATTTTACCACTTCTCTACGCCATTTAAAAATTCTTGTCAACTTCACCGGAATGAATTTCTCGCAGATTGTTTTCAGTTTCATCCCATAAAAGCTTCAGAGCAATATCTCCTGCGGAAATAATGACTGAAAAACCGCGTATATGATCAAAGTACTTAAAATAAACTTAATTTTACCACTTCTCTTCACCATTTTAAAATTCTTGTCAACTTCACAGATACGATTCTTTGACAGATATACAGAGAATTATTTTCTTTTTCATCCCATAAAAACTTCAGAGCAATATCTCCTGCGGAAATAAAGCTATGATTGGATAAATCCGCGAATATGGGCAATGTATTTGAAAGAAACCATATTTTACTATTTCTCTACGCCATTTAAAAATTCCTGTCAACTTCACCGAAATGAATTTTTTACAGATTGTTTTCCGTTGCATCCCATAAAAACTCCAGAGCAATATCTCCTGCGGAAATAAGGCAATGACTGAACAACCGCGTATATGATTAAAGTACTTGAAATACTTTATTTTACTAGTTCTCTGCGCCATTTAAATATTCTTGTCAACTTCACCGAAATGAATTTCTCACAGATTGTTTTCCGTTTCATCCCATAAAAGCTTTAGAGCAATATCTCCTGCGGAAATAAAGCTATGACTGGAAAACCGCGTATATGATTAAAGTACTTGAAATACTTTATTTTACTAGTTCTCTGCGCCATTTAAAAATTCCTGTCAACATCACCGAAATAAATTTCTCAGATTGTTTTCCGTTGCATCCCATAAAAACTTCAGAGCAATATCTCCTGCGGAAATAAAGCCATGACTGGAAAGCCGAGTATAATGATTAAAGTACTTGAAATAAACTTTATTTTATCAATTCTCTGCACCATTTAAAAATTCTTGTCATTTAAAAATTCCTGTCAACTTCACCGAAATGAATTTCTTACAGATTGTTTTCAGTTTCATCCCATAAAAACTCCTCAGCAATATCTCCTGCGGAAATAAAACAATAACTGGATAGCCGCCTATATCATTAAACTACTTGAAATAAACCTTACTTTACTAGTTCTCTGTGCCATTTTAAAATTCTTGTCAACTTCACCGAAATCAATTTCTTACAGAAGATTGTTTTCCGTTGCATCCCATAAAAACTCCAGAGCAATATCTCCTGCGGAAATAAAGCAATGACTGGATAACCGCGTATATCATTAAACTACTTGAAATAAACCTTCTTTTACTAGTTCTCTGCGCCATTTTAAAATTCTTGTCAACTTCACCGAAATCAATTTCTCAAAGATTGTTTTCCGTTTCATCCCAAAAAAACTCCAGAGCAATATGTCCTGCGGAAATAAAGCTATGACTGGAAAACCGCGAATATGATTAAAGTACTTGAAATACTTAATTTTACTAGTTCACTGCGCCATTTAAATATTCTTGTCAACTTCACCGAAATGAATTTCTCACAGATTGTTTTCCGTTGCATCCCATAAAAGCTTCAGAGCAATATGTCCTGCGGAAATAAAGCTATGACTGGAAAACCGCGTATATGATTAAAGTACTTGAAAAAAACTGTACAGTACCAGTCCTCTGCGCCATTTAAAAACTCCCATTCACCAAACTGAATTTCCCGCAGATATACAGAGAATTGTTGTCCTTCTCGTCCCGTAAAAAATCCAAAGCAATATCTCCTGCGGAAATAAAGCTGTGACTGGAAAACGGCGTATATGATTAAAGTACTTGAAATAAACTTTACAGTACCAGTTCTCTGCGCCAGCTAAAAATTCCTGTCAACTTCAGCGATATGAATTTCTCAGAGATTGTTTTCCGTTGCATCCCATAAAAGCTTCAGAGCAATATCTCCTGCGGAAATAAGGCAATGACTGGAAAACCGCGCATATGATTA
This sequence comes from Polydrusus tereticollis, assembly GCA_963920685.1. Classification (NCBI taxonomy): domain Eukaryota; kingdom Metazoa; phylum Arthropoda; class Insecta; order Coleoptera; family Curculionidae; genus Polydrusus; species Polydrusus tereticollis. The sequence continues at coordinate 146,338,133 of OY987328.1, forward strand.
AAGTACTTGAAATACTTTATTTTACTAGTTCTCTGCGCCATTTAAATATTCTTGTCAACTTCACCGAAATTAATTTATCACAAATTGTTTTCCGTTGAATCCCATAAAAGCTTCAGAGCAATATCTACTGCGGAAATAAAGCTATGATCGGAGAGCCGCGCATATGATTACAGAACTTGAAAAAAACTTAACAGTACCAGATCTCTGCGCCATTTAAAAATTATTGTCAACTTCTTCGAAATCAATTTTTCGCAAATATACAGAAAATTGTTGTCCTTTTCGCTGCGTAAAAAATCCAAAGCAATATCTCCTGCGGAAATAAAGCAATGACTGGGAAAACCGCGTATATGATTAAAGTTCTTGAAATAAACTTTACAGTACCAGTTCTCTGCGCCAGTTAAAAATTCCTGTCAACTTCAGCGATATGAATTTCTCACAGATTGTTTTCCGTTGCATCCCATAAAAGCTTCAGAGCAATATCTCCTGCGGAAATAAGGCAAGGACTGGAAAACCGCGCATATGATTAAAGTACTTGAAAAAAACTGTACAGTAGCAGCCCTCTGCGCCATTTAAAAATTTCTGTCAACTTCACCAAAATGAATTTCTCGCAGATATACAGAGAATTGTTGTCCTTTTCGTCCCGTAAAAAATCCAAAGCAATATCTCCTGCAGAAATAAAGCTGTGACTGGAAAACCGCGCATATGATTAAAGTACTTAAAAAAAACTTTACATTACCAGTTCTCTGCGCCAGTTAAAAATTCCCGTCAACTTCACAGAAATTAAATTTTCGCAGATTGTTTTCCGTTTTATCCCAAAAACACTCCAGAGCAATATCTCCTGCGGAAATAAAGCTATGACCGGAGAGCCGCGCATATGATTACAGAACTTGAAAAAAACTTTACAGTACCAGTTCTCTGCGCCATTTAAAATTTCTTGTCAACTTCACAGAAATGATTCTCACAGATATACAGAGAATTATTTTCCTTTTCATCCCATAAAAACTTCAGAGCAATATCTCCTGCGGGAATAAAGCTATGACTGGAAAACCGCGTATATGGTTAAAGTACTTGAAATAAACTTCATTTTACCACTTCTCTACGCCATTTAAAAATTCTTGTCAACTTCACCAGAATGAATTTCTCGCAGATTGTTTTCAGTTTCATCCCATAAAAGCTTCAGAGCAATATCTCCTGCGGAAATAATGACTGAAAAACCGCGTATATGATCAAAGTACTTAAAATAAACCTAATTTTACCACTTCTCTTCACCATTTTAAAATTCTTGTCAACTTCACAGATACGATTCTTTGACAGATATACAGAGAATTATTTTCTTTTTCATCCCATAAAAACTTCAGAGCAATATCTCCTGCGGAAATAAAGCTATGATTGGATAAATCCGCGAATATGGGCAATGTATTTGAAAGAAACCATATTTTACTATTTCTCTACGCCATTTAAAAATTCCTGTCAACTTCACCGAAATGAATTTTTTACAGATTGTTTTCCGTTGCATCCCATAAAAACTCCAGAGCAATATCTCCTGCGGAAATAAGGCAATGACTGAACAACCGCGTATATGATTAAAGTACTTGAAATACTTTATTTTACTAGTTCTCTGCGCCATTTAAATATTCTTGTCAACTTCACCGAAATGAATTTCTCACAGATTGTTTTCCGTTTCATCCCATAAAAGCTTTAGAGCAATATCTCCTGCGGAAATAAAGCTATGACTGGAAAACCGCGTATATGATTAAAGTACTTGAAATACTTTATTTTACTAGTTCTCTGCGCCATTTAAAAATTCCTGTCAACATCACCGAAATAAATTTCTCAGATTGTTTTCCGTTGCATCCCATAAAAACTTCAGAGCAATATCTCCTGCGGAAATAAAGCCATGACTGGAAAGCCGAGTATAATGATTAAAGTACTTGAAATAAACTTTATTTTATCAATTCTCTGCACCATTTAAAAATTCTTGTCATTTAAAAATTCCTGTCAACTTCACCGAAATGAATTTCTTACAGATTGTTTTCAGTTTCATCCCATAAAAGCTTCAGAGCAATGTCTCCTGCGGAAATAATGACTGAAAAACCGCGTATATGATCAAAGTACTTAAAATAAACTTCATTTTACCACTTTTCTTCACCATTTTAAAATTCTTGTCAACTTCACAGATACGATTTTTTGACAGATATACAGAGAATTATTTTCTTTGTCATCCCATAAAAACTTTAGAGCAATATCTCCTGCGGAAATAAAGCTATGATTGGATAAATCCGCGAATATGGGCAATGTATTTGAAAGAAACCATATTTTACTAGTTCTCTACGCCATTTTAAAATTCTTGTCAACTTCACCGAAATCAATTTCTCACAGATTGTTTTCCGTTTCATCTCAAAAAAACTCCAGAGCAATATCTACTGCGGAAATAAAGCAATGACTGAAAAACCGCGCATATGATTAAAGCACTTGAAATATACTTTACAGTACCAGTTCTCTACGCCATTTAAAAATTCCTGTCAACTTCACCGAAATGAATTTCTCACAGATTGTTTTCCGTTGCATCCCTTAAAAACTCCAGAGAAATATCTCCTGCGGAAATAAAGCTATGACTGAAAAACCGCGTATATGATCAAAGTACCTACTTAAAATAAACTTTATTTTACCACTTCTCTGCACCATTATAAAATTCTTGACAACTTCACAGATACAATTTTTTGACAGATATACAGAGAATTATTTTCCTTTTCATCCCATAAAAACTTCAAAGCAATATCTCCTGCGGAAATAAAGCTATGACTGGAAACCGCGTATATGATTAAAGTACTTGAAATAAACTTCATTTTACCACTTCTCTACGCCATTTAAAAATTCTTGTCAACTTCACCGAAATGAATTTCTCACAGATTGTTTTCCGTTGCATCCCATAAAAGCTTCAGAGCAATATCTCCTGCGGAAATAAGGCAATGACTGAAAAACCGCGTATATGGTCAAAGTACTTAAAATAAACTTGATTTTACCACTTCTCTGCACCATTTTAAAATTCTTGACAACTTCACAGATACGATTTTTTGACAGATATACAGAGAATTATTTTCCTTTTCATCCCATAAAAACTTCAAAGCAATATCTCCTGCGGAAATAAAGCTATGACTGGAAAACCGCGTATATGATTAAAGTACTTGAAATAAACTTCATTTTACCACTTCTCTACGCCATTTAAAAATTCTTGTCAACTTCACCGAAATGAATTTCTCACAGATTGTTTTCCGTTGCATCCCATAAAAGCTTCAGAGCAATAATCTCCTGCGGAAATAAGGCAATGTCTGAGAAATCGCGTATATGATCAAAGTACTTAAAATAAACTTTATTTTACCACTTCTATGCACCATTTTAAAATTCTTGACGACTTCACAGATACGATTTTTTAACAGATATACAGAGAATTATTTTCCTTTTCATCCCATAAAAACTTCAAAGCAATATCTCCTGCGGAAATAAAGCTATGACTGGAAAACCGCGTACATGATTAAAGTACTTAAAATAAACTTTATTTTACCACTTCTCTGCACCATTTTAAAATTCTTGACAACTTCACAGATACGATTTTTTGACAGATATACAGAGAATTATTTTCCTTTTCATCCCATAAAAACTTCAAAGCAATATCTCCTGCGGAAATAAAGCTATGACTGGAAAACCGCGTATATGATTAAAGTACTTGAAATAAACCTTACTTTACTACTTCTCTGAGCCATTTTAAAATTCTTATTAACTTCACAGAAATTAATTTCTTGCAGACTGTTTTCTGTTTCATCCCATAAAAACTCCAGAGCCAAAATCTCCTGCAGAAATACAGCTATGACTAGATAAATCCGCGAATATGGGTAATGTACTTGAAAGAAACCTTATTTTACTAGTTCTCTGCGCCATTTAAAAATTCTTGTCAACTTCACCGAAATGAATTTCTCACAGATTGTTTTCCGTTGCATCCCATAAAAGCTTCAGAGCAATATCTCCTGCGGAAATAAGGCAATGACTGAAAAACGGCGTATATGATCAAAGTACTTAAAATAAACTTTATTTTACCACTTCTCTGCACCATTTTAAATTTCTTGACAACTTCACAGATACGATTTTTTGACAGATATACAGAGAATTATTTTCCTTTTCATCCCATAAAAACTTCAAAGCAATATCTCCTGCGGAAATAAAGCTATGACTGGAAAGCCGCGCATATGATTAAAGTACTTGAAAAAAACTGTACAGTACCAGTCCTCTGCGCCATTTAAAAATTCCTGTCAACTTCACCAAACTGAATTTCCCGCAGATATACAGAGAATTGTTGTCCTTCTCGTCCCGTAAAAAATCCAAAGCAATATCTCCTGCGGAAATAAAGCTGTGGCTGGAAAACCGCGCATATGATTAAAGTACTTAGAAAAAACTTTACAGTACCAGTTCTCTGCGCCATTCAAAAATTCCTGTCAACTTCACCAAAATGAATTTACCGCAGATATACAGAGAATTGTTGTCCTTTAAGTGCCGTAAAAAAATCCAAAGCAATATCTCCTGCGGAAATAAAGCAATGACTGGGAAAACCGCGTATATGATTAAAGTACTTAAAATAAACTTTATTTTACCACTTCTCTTCACCATTTTAAAATTCTTGTCAACTTCGCAGATACGATTTTTTGACAGATATACAGAGAACTATTTTCTTTTTCATCCCATAAAAGCTTCAGAGCAATATCTCCTGCGGAAATAGTGACTGAAAAACCGCGTATATGATCAAAGTACTTAAAATAAACTTTATTTTACCACTTCTCTTCACCATTTTAAAATTCTTGTCAACTTCACAGATACGATTTTTTGACAGATATACAGAGAACTATTTTCTTTTTCATCCCATAAAAGCTTCAGAGCAATATCTCCTGCGGAAATAAAGCAATGACTTAGTAACCGCCTATATCAATAAACTACTTGAAATAAACCTTACTTTACTAGTTCTCTGTGCCATTTTAAAATTATTGTTATTTTCACCGAAATAAATTTCTCACAGATTGTTTTCCGTTTCATCCCAAAAAAACTCCAGAGCAATATCTACTGCGGAAATAAAGCTATGATCGGAGAGCCGCGTATATGATAACAGAACTTGAAAAAAACTTAACAGTACCAGTTCTCTGCGCCATTTAAAAATTCTTGTCAACTTCTTCGAATTCAATTTTTCGCAGATATACAGAGAATTGTTGTCCTTTTCGCCGCGTAAAAAATCCAAAGCAATATCTCCTGCGGAAATAAAGCAATGACAGGGAAAACCGCGTATATGATTAAAGTACTTGAAATAAACTTTACAGTACCAGTTCTCTGCGCCATTTAAAAATTCCTGTCAACTTCACCAAAATGAATTTCCCGCAGATATACAGAGAATTGTTGTCCTTTTCGCCCCGTAAAAAAATTAAAAGCAATGTCTCCTGCGGAAATAAAGCAATGACTGGGAAAACCGCGTATATGATTAAAGTACTTGAAATAAACTTTACAGTACCAGTTCTCTGCGCCAGTTAAAAATTCCTGTCAACTTCAGCGATATGAATTTCTCACAGATTGTTTTCCATTTCATCCCATAAAAGCCTCAGAGCAATATCTCCTGCGGAAATAAAGCTAGGACTGGAAAACCGCGTATATGATTAAAGTACTTGAAATACTTTATTTTACTAGTTCTCTGCGCCATTTAAATATTCTTGTCAACTTCACCGAAATGAATTTCTCACAGATTGTTTTCCGTTGCATCCCATAAAAACTCCAGAGCAATATCTCCTGCGGAAATAAGGCAATGACTGAAAACCCGCGTATATGATCAAAGTACTTAAAATAATTTTTATTTTACCACTTCTCTGGACCATTTTAAAATTCTTGTCAACTTCACAGATACGATTTTTTGACAGATACACAGAGAATTATTTGCCTTTTCATCCCATAAAAACTTCAGAGCAATATCTCCTGCGGAAATAAAGCTATGACTGGAGAACCGCGTATGATTAAAGTACTTGAAATACTTTATTTTACCACTTCTCTGCACCATTTTAAAATTCTTGTCAACTTCACAGATACGATTTTTTGACAGATAAACAGACAATTATTTTCTTTTTCATCCCATAAAAACTTCAGAGCAATATCTCCTGCGGAAATAAAGCTATGATTGGATAAATCCGCGAATATGGGCAATGTATTTGAAAGAAACCATATTTTACTAGTTCTCTACGCCATTTAAAAATTCCTGTCAACTTCACCGAAATGAATTTCTTACAGATTGTTTTCCGTTGCATTCCATAAAAACTCCAGAGCAATATCTCCTGCGGAAATAAGGCAATGACTGAAAAACCGCGTATGTGATTAAAGTACTTGAAATAAACTTCATTTTACCACTTCTCTACGCCATTTAAAAATTCTTGTCAACTTCACTGAAATGAATTTCTCGCAGATTGTTTTCAGTTTTATCCCATAAAAGCTTTTGAGCAATATCTCCTGCGGAAATAAGGCAATGACTGGAAAACCGCGTATATGATTAAAGTACTTAAAATAAACTTTATTTTACCACTTCTCTGCACCACTTTAAAATTCTTGACAACTTCACAGATACGATTTTTTGACAGATATACAGAGAATTATTTTCCTTTTCATCCCATAAAAACCCCAGAGCAATATCTCCTGCGAAAATAAAGCTGTGACTGAAAAACCGCGCATATGATTAAAGTACTTGAAAAAAACTGTACAGTACCAGTCCTCTGCGCCATTTAAGAATTCCTGTCAACTTCACCAAACTGAATTTCCCGCAAATATACAGAGAATTGTTGTCCTTCTCGTCCCGTAAAAAATCCAAAGCAATATCTCCTGCGGAAATAAAGCTGTGACTGGAAAACCGCGCGTATGATTAAAGTACTTAAAAAAAACTTTACAGTACCAGTTCTCTGCGCCATTTAAAAATTCCTGTCAACTTCACCAAAATGAATTTCCCGCAGATAAACAGAGAATTGTTGTCCTTTTCGCCCCGTAAAAAAATCCAAAGCAATATCTCCTGCGGAAATAAAGCAATGACTGGGAAAACCGCGTATATGATTAAAGTACTTGAAATAAACTTTACAGTACCAGTTCTCTGCGCCAGTTAAAAATTCCTGTCAACTTCAGCGATATGAATTTCTCACAGATTGTTTTCCATTTTATCCCATAAAAGCCTCAGACCAATATCTCCTGCGGAAATAAAGCTATGACTGGAAAACCGCGTATATGATTAAAGAACTTGAAATACTTTATTTTACTAGTTCTCTGCGCCATTTAAATATTCTTGTCAACTTCACCGAAATTAATTTCTCACAGATTGTTTTCCGTTGAATCCCATAAAAGCTTCAGAGCAATATCTCCTGCGAAAATAAGGCAATGACTGAAAACCCGCGTATATGATCAAAGTACTTAAAATAAACTTTATTTTACCACTTCTCTGCACCATTTTAAAATTCTTGTCAACTCCACAGATGCGATTTTTTGACAGATATACAGAGAATTATTTGCCTTTTCATCCCATAAAAACTTCAGAGCAATATCTCCTGCGGAAATAAAGCTATGACTGGAGAACCGCGTATGATTAAAGTACTTGAAATACTTTATTTTACCACTTCTCTGCACCATTTTAAAATTCTTGTCAACTTCACAGATACGATTTTTTGACAGATATACAGACAATTATTTTCTTTTTCATCCCATAAAAACTTCAGAGCAATATCTCCTGCGAAAATAAAGCTATGATTGGATAAATCCGCGAATATGGGCAATGTATTTGAAAGAAACCATATTTTACCAGTTCTCTACGCCATTTAAAAATTCCTGTCAACTTCACCGAAATGAATTTCTTATAGATTGTTTTCCGTTGCATTCCATAAAAACTCCAGAGCAATATCTCCTGCGGAAATAAGGCAATGACTGAAAAACCGCGTATGTGATTAAAGTACTTGAAATAAACTTCATTTTACCACTTCTCTACGCCATTTAAAAATTCTTGTCAACTTCACTGAAATGAATTTCTCGCAGATTGTTTTCAGTTTTATCCCATAAAAGCTTTTGAGCAATATCTCCTGCGGAAATAAAGCTATGACTGGAGAACCGCGTATGATTAAAGTACTTGAAATAAACTTCATTTTACCACTTCTCTACGCCATTTAAAAATCCTTGTCAACTGCACCGAAGTGAATTTCTCGCAGATTGGTTTTCGTTTCATCCCATAAAACCTCCAGAGCAATATCTCCTGCGGAAATAAAGCTATGACTAGATAAATCGGTGAAATTGGGTAATGCACTTGAAAGAAACCTTATTGTACTAGTACTCTGCGCCATTTAAAAATTCTTGTCAACTTCGTCGAAATGAATTTCTCACAGATTGTTTTACTTTTAATCCCATAAAAACTCCAGAGCAATATCTCCTGCGGAAATAAAGTAATGGCTGGAAAACCGCGCATATGAGTAAAGTACTTAAAATAAACTTTACAGCACCAGTTCTCTGCGCCAGTTAAAAATTCCTGTCAACTTCAGTCATATAAATTTATCACAGATTGTTTTCCGTTGCATCCCATAAAAACTCCAGAGCAATATCTCCTGCGGAAATAAAGCAATGACTGGAAAACCGCGTATATGATTAAACTGCTTGAAATAAACCTTACTTTACTAGTTCTCTGCACCATTTAAAAATTCTTGTCATCTTCACCGAAATCAATTTCTCGGAGATATACAGAGAATTGTTGTCCTTTTCGCCCCGTAAAAAATTCAAAGCAATATCTCCTGCGGAAATAAGGCAATGACTGGAAAACCGCGTATATGATTAAACTACTTGAAATAAACCTTACTTTACTACTTTCTGAGCCATTTTAAAATTCTTATCAACTTCACCGAAATTAATTTCTTGCAGATTGTTTTCTGTTTCATCCCATAAAAACTCCAGAGCCAAAATCTCCTGCAGAAATAAAGCTATGACTAGATAAATCCGCGAATATGGGTAATGTACTTGAAAGAAACCTTATTTTACTAGTTCTCTGCGCCATTTAAAAATTCTTGTCAACTTCACCGAAATGAATTTCTCACAGATTGTTTTACTTTTAATCCCATAAAAAGTCCAGAGCAAAATATCTCCTGCGGAAAAAAAGATATGACTGGAGAACCGCGTATGATTAAAGTACTTGCAATAAACTTCATTTTACCACTTCTCTGCGCCATTTAAAAATTCCTGTCAACTTCACCCAAATTAATTTTTCAGATTGTTTTCCGTTTCATCCCATAAAAACTCCAGAGCAATATCTCCTGCGGAAATAAAGCTATGACCGGAGAGCCGAAATGAAATTATTTATTCACAGTAATTGTTGCCGCGACATGACGGTGAGGGATCTCTGAAAATTTGCAAGATATTGCTGACAGCCCTTCAAACAGTATAAGAAAGATCGCGACACAAAACAATGTTACAAAATGGGTTTTACATGAATCTCTAAAAAAACAGTTACTTCATCCATACCATGTTCAAAAAGTACACGCTACGTCTCTGGATGATTACCCAGCAAGACTTAAATACACTAACTGGTTTATACAGCAACATAATGTAAATCTAAATTTTCTAACCGTATTTTGTGTACCCATGAAACCCGTTCTACAAGAGATGGCATAATAAATTCATACAATTTAGATGTTGACAATTGTTGCGGCAAAATTTGAATAACTTATTGGAAGACGTGCCTCTTAATAGAAGAACGCAAATGTGGTACATGCATGATGATGCTCCACCTCAGTATAACCGTACTAACCTTAACAAACGTTTTTGGCCCTCAATGGATACGTCGAGGTGGGCCTGTTTTAGGGCCACCAAGGTCTCCAGACCTAAATCTCTTTTACTTTTACTTCTGGTGACATCTAAAAGAACTAGTTTATTCAACACCAGCAAATACTAGTGAAAATAACACAGCATGCTAACGAAGTTCGTAATAATGCCGGAATATTATTTGCAGTGCAGTGGGAAAATATTGAAAGACTGGGAAAATGTATTGAAGTACGTGGAGCTCATATTGAACATTTGCCAAAATAACATTTAAACGTTTTTGTAATTTAATAACATTGTAAATTAATTAAGCTCCAATCAACCCTTCGATAGGTTTTTGGAGTTGACAATGTCTGAGGTGGAAATCTTTCAGCATAAAGTCTTCTTACCTTCGAAAAGATAATAGCTGCGTGTGTTGGTCGTTTGTTATAATAATAATGGTAGTAAAGGTTAGTAATTAGGAATGTCTTTACACAATACCGTAGGTACATTAAAAAAAAAACTAAATTAGTACAATGCGCAAATGACATTTTTGTCATTATCAAGTTAAAATATACCTAATTATTACAAACTGGTTGAAAACTAGTAAGTTTGAGTATTTCAAAAACATAGAAAATGTTACTTTCCATGATATCAAAAAAAAAATAATTGTGCAGCAATGCCCGGTTCTACATCCCAAGCTGCTACTGATTGAAAATCTGATTTTTAGGTCACTTTAAATTTGCGTAGGTATCACTAACAAGTAAGAAGTTAACCTTTTTGTCACCAAGAGTATACAACACTATGAGCTAACGGAAAATTAAAAAAAAAAACTACCTTGCAGTAAGCTTTGAAAGCTAGTATAAGATAATTAAAGGTAAATCAAAATACACTGAAAACAAAACAATATTTTAAGAAAAAATGGGGAAATAATCGATAATAAACTGTATATTAGAATAAAATCTGTTCTGGGTGTCTAAAATGTATCAATTAATGCCACTCAAGACGCCACTGATCGTATACCTCAACCGAGGGGGAAACCACCTTAGAATTTTGGTGTACAAGCTGATAGAATTTTTAGAATTTTTTAGAATTTATTAGCATTTTTTAGAATTATCAGAATTTTTTAGAATTTTTTTAGTATTTTTTAGAATTATCAAAATTTTTTAGAATTTTTTTAGTATTTTTTAGAATTTAATTGGAATTTTTTGAATTTATTTAGAATTGTTTACTTATGCGCATGCTCAAAAGCATGCATAATCTATAAAAATTTCTCCCCTCTACTACTTTCTACATCGGCATATTTGTTTATATGAGCAGTAGCTAGCGAAACGCACGCTGCGATTTTAGTTAGTTGAGAGTGTTCTAGAATGTCCGAAAAATAATCAGAATTTTTTATAATTTTAGAATTTTTGGTGTACAAAATTGGATAGGTGGTTTCCCCTAGGGATGTAACGGGTAGCCCTTTTCAGGATCCGGCCAAACCGGGTACCCGGTCAATTAAGACCCGGCAAAACCGGGTACCCGGTCTTACGGAATATTACAGGAAGCTATCGGCAACATCGCGCCGGTAAGCCCCGCGTGCTATCCGTTCCGGGGAAGTCCCATATTATAACACAGGTCTTTGGGCAATAGAACTGTGTGCTTCTAATGTTCTAGCTCGTATTATTCACTATTCTGTATGTTTAAACGCAACACGAAACCATTAATCTACGTACGTATTGTGTCAAAAAGAAAACAAAAATAATGAGTCAGGTTTGGAAGCATTTTTATCTTGACGAAGACGATGAATCAAAGGCAATATGTAATATATGCAATACTAAATTGGTACGAGGTATGGGAAAACAGGCCAGCACATCATCTTTGTGGAAGCATTTAAAATATAAACATTCCCATATTTTAACAAGTTCAGAACGTGGACAAAACTGAGGCATCTTCAAGCTCTTCACGGAATTTGCCATTACTTGGTTTTAGATATTAAATGTTTTATTTAACAAAGTTTGTTGTTATAACATTTTAAAATCTGTTTTTTTTTATGTATTTTTTATCATCACAAAAATACACTGTTTCAGTTCTTTTATGTTTTATTTTACCAAAAACAGAAAACAAAATAAAAACCCGGGTACCCGGCCGGGTAACCTGATACCCGGCGAAACCGGGTAACCTGATACCCGGCGAAACCGGGTATCCGGCCTACCCGGCCAGGTAGACCGGGTACCCGTTACATCCCTATATCCCCCTCGACCTCAACTGACCTTTAGATACAATTTACGAGTGGAAATAAGTTAGGTGGTTTGATTTACCAAGGAAGTTACACTCTGGGAATCATTTTTTACATTAATAAGTTCAAACAGCTACTTACCATTGTAAAGAGTACCAATGCTCTGGTCTAAAGCTCCTTAAATTGTATTTTTACTTCAACCTGGGGAATTAGATCTTTTAAAATCTCCTCAGATGTGAAGACAAACCAAACAGATTTATCTTTTATGTCCTAAAATAGAAAAAAAATTATCAGATACTTAATGGCCTATGCTACAGAATGTCTTTGGTAACAAATTAAGTACGTAGGTATAATTTCAGTATGACATTGCAACAGAAATCAGCTAAGATAAAAGGTTTCTTACTCAATAAAACATGTGCAATAAAATACAACAATTAAGTTTTTATGTACAGGGTGGTCAAATAAGAACGGCCCTTGGCAGTATCATAGAGACCGTTAACCTTACAGCTTTAGGAAAAAAATATCTGTGGTAAATATAGGCAAGAGAAATCTCTGGAAATTATTTTTAAGTTCGTAAGATGTCCGCTAGGGGGCATAAAAGACATGGTCAAACAAAAAATTAGGTGTTTCTCTTTATCTTACCAAATTAAGAGGTAGTGAAAATATATACGTTTTGATCCTTATTGTAAGTAGGTATGTCGGATCTTTCTTGTTTCAAATATTTTACTCTAACTTCTAAGACAAAATGGTGGGGGAGTGTCAAACTTTGTTTGATATAAAAACCGGTCACTTCGCTTGGGTTAAACGGATATTAACAAACTTAGCCTCGTTCGACAGAGTTTGTATTTCTCTATCTATTGCGATTTGGCTGTTTTTTACGTAAACTTTACTTTTCCCGCTAGAGATCGCTTTCCGAAATCTAAACATAAAAATAGCTTTTTCTGCAAAAAAGCCAATGGAATGATACATTTATTTTTTGATGAAAAAATTGAGAATTCAAAGCTCTAAATGTCAGTGTAAACCGCAACTGTCTAACGTTTTTCTAACCAAAGATATTGACGAAAAGTGTTTGAAAAATAAATAAGCGTGCCAAAGCGACTTTGATTATTAAAATACTGATTACAATAAAGTATTTTAACTATTAACTAATAATACTACTTGTCCAAAGTGTCAGTATTTAACAATAATTAAGTGATAAATTAAACTTATAAATTGCTGATGTAAAGTAAAAAAATACGTTAAAATAAAATCTACTAACACGCAAAATTTTAAAAAAGTAGGCTTTGGAAAAAAAGACAGAATCTTAAACAAACTGACATGTCAAATAAGTAGTTCTTCTTCCCTGATGTTATTACTTAATGAATGATCTTAGAAAAATTAATATTGATATTGAAAAATATTTAAAATGCGATTCACCAATGAAGAGGCATTTGATTTGATTACGGTCTACTTCGAATGCCTAAGAAATGCTACTATTGCTACCAGATTATACGCGCTTAATTTTCCCAATAGAAGGCACCCTAACAGACGGGCCATTGTTCGGCTGGTGCATCGTTTTCGAACAACGGGAAGTGTTAATCTTCCTGTGTTTCGAAGGTAAAGCAGAGGTCGCACCCTCGGTCGCACCGAAGAAAATATTATTAATGTCTTAGCATATGTGTAGTTTGATCCACAAGTAAGCACCAGAATACTTGCCATGAAATTGGGCATATGTCGAACAACAGTTCAAAGTATTCTCAAAGATTTTCGCGAGGATTTTCGGTAAGTATTAATTAATTCTTATAATAAAATATTGTATATGCCATATGTTCTTCATAAACCGTAAATTGTTAAGCTAGTTAGTCGGTTTAGATATACTTTAAAAGGAAGCTTTTATTGATATGAAACAAAATCATCAATCTAGGAAATGTTCCTTTAGTTTGCATCCATACCACGTAGTCCTTCATCAGGCCTTAAATAATGAAGATTTTGATAGGAGGCTTGACTATTGTTATTGGCTATCCAGTATGTTAGAAGACAGTCCTGAAATACTTCACAACGTCTTATGGACGGACGAAGCAACCCTCTGCAGTAATGGAAATGTCAATCTCCATAACATGCACTACTGGTCTAGAACCAATCCTCACTAAATGAGATAAGTCCAGCATCAAGGGCGCTGGCCAGTAAACGTATGGTGCGGAATTCTTAATGGACAAATTATCGGGCCATTCATTTTTAATCAAAGTGTAAATGGGGAAGTCTATCTTAATTTTTTGAGGAATCAATTGCCAATTCTTCTAGAAGGCATACCTTTGGCAGTACGACGTGCGATGATTTTCCAACATGACGGATGTCCGGCCTATTTTGCTGTCAATGTTTGAGAGTATTTAGAGCAAACTTTTCCTGGCAGATAGATCGGCCGTGGAAGTATATTTCCATGGCCACCTAGGTCTCCAGACTTGACTTGTTTAGATTTTTATTTATGGGGTAGAATTAGAGCTTCAGTTTTTGCCACCAGACCTACTACTCAAGATACTACTATACTACTATACTACAAGATATGATTGAAAGAATAAGAGGCGCAGCGAGAAACATCTCAGTAACAGAGGTCGAGACTGCTTGCTCTTCTACTTGAAGGAGATTTACAGTCCTGCATCGAAAATGATGGAAGACACTTCAAACATTTAGGTCCCCATTTTTAATCACATTTTTTCCAGTATAGAAGTTTCCTTATACAATAAAAAATAATTTATCACTTAATTGTTAAATACTGACACTTTGGACAAGTAGAATTATTAGTTAATAGTTAAAATACTTTATTATAATCAGTATTCTAATAATCAAAGTCGCTTATTTGGCACGCTTATTTATTTTTCAAACATTTTTCGTCAATATCTTTGTTTAGAAAGACGTTAGACAGTTGCGGGTTTCACTGACATTTAGAGCTTTGAATTCTCAATTTTTTCATTAAAAAATAAATGTATCATTCCATTTGCTTTTTTACAGAAAAAGCCATTTTTATGTTTAGATTTCGGAAAGCGCCCTCTAGCGGGAAAAGTAAAGTTTACATAAAAAATAGCCAAATCGCAATAGAGAAATAAAAACTCTATCGAACGAAACTAAGTTTGGGTTTTGGTAAAATCCGTTCAGCCCAAGCGAAGTGACCGGCTTTTATATCAAACAAAGTTTGACACTCCCCCGCCATTTTGTTTTAGAAGTTAGAGTAAAATATTTGAAAAAAAAGATCGGACATACAATAAGGATCAAAACGTATATATTTTCAGTACTTACCTCTTAATTTGGTAAGATAAAGAGAAACACCTAATTTTCTGTTTGACCATGTCTTTTATGCCCCCTAGCGGACATCTTACGAACTTAGAAATAATTTGTTGTTAAAGTTGGTGCATGTTCGATAATCATATTAGGTGCACTTGGAATGGTTGCAAGTCAAACGGCGTACAGGGTAGGTCAAAAAATATAAAACTTGCGCAAGAATAAAATATCCTTATTTCAGAAAATGTTATTAAGAAAAGTTGTTTAGAATTAAAAGTTATGCATAGATTCGAAAACGTGACCTCCTAAAATAAAAAAATACTTTTTTTTGAAAACAATGACAATTTCCCAAAAAAATTTTTTTTATATTCACCCTAAAGACCTACATAAATTAATCAAAATAAAATCAATTTCACATATCTTTGTTCAAATTCAAGCATATTTGTAACTTGATATTTTAATTTATTAAGGAATCACAAACGTCATGGTTGTTGCAACGACATTAAACACAACTTTAAAATATCCCAAAAATTCTTTTTAACAAGATAAAACAATAGTAATGAGAATATGCAAATTAAAAAACTCTCATTTAAAGTGCAAAATTTTTATTTTTAATGTTTATTAAAAAACTGTACAAATTAATCGACAACCATGAAATCCTACTAAAATGATCGCAGATACTCACGGAAAAAAACAAATAAGGGTTAAAAGTAAACATTATGACAGTTTGGTGGAATTATTCAGTCTTAAATAATTTCGTTACTAGATTTCGAATGCTCCAATACATTTAACGTTAGCCGAGCAGGCAGAATTAGTGTTAATATGTGGAGAAAACTATAAAACAGTGCGTGAAGCAGGAGATATAATAAACGGCATCCAGATAAACAAGTTCACTATTCAACTGTAAGCAGAATTTTAAATAATTTGAAACAGACAGGGTCTTTAGACTATAAATATAAACATGAATGTACCAAAACTGTATGTACTAAAGAAAATCAATTAGAAGTACTTCAAGCAATTGTTGAAAAGATCCACCCAAGAAATTTATGCTTATACAGGTATAAAAAAAAACTCTGTTAAGAAGATTCTTAAAAAACAAAAATACCATGCCGATAAGCCAATGTTTATTTGCACGTTTCAAAGACGAGACTATGACTTGCGGTATGATTTCTGCATGTGGATTCAAGGACAAATAGAAGATCAACGTGATTTCCATAGACACATGCTTTTTGGGGATGAATCCACGTTCACAACAAGTGGCGTTGTTTCTTCCCAAAATTATAGGTGGTGGTCGGACGAAAATCCAAATTTTGTCATTGACCACAAAAACCAGTATTACCAAAAAACAAGCGTTTGGTGCGGTATTAAGTATTAACGACAAATTAATAGGGCCGTTTGTTTTTCGCCGAAACCTATTTACATTTTTTGGATAATATGAGTATACAAGAACGACATAAATTATGGTTTGTTTGTACATGATGGTTGTCCCGCTCATTCTGCTAAAATTTTTTCTGAATCGGGAATTTCATGATAAATGGTTGGGACGAAATACCGATCCACGGTGGCCTCCTTGGTTGCCAGATCTCAACCCATTAGATTTTTTTTTATGGGGACATTTAAAGCAAAAAGTTTAGAAGGATCGACCGTTTAACAATGTTGGGGAGCTTAAAAATTCGATACGATTTCATTGCAGGAATATTCCAGCAAGTGTATTGCGATCCATTCTTAGTGAATTTTACAGAGACTCGTCGATAATTTTTTACACATACATAATTTTATTTTTTTCTGCATTTGAAAGATCTTTTTTTTCTGATTTCAATACCATACAAGTTGACATTTGGTTCAGCCCTCGGTTCAGCCATTTTTGCGTTATTTAAGTTATCTGCATTCAATTTACATTATCTTGATATATGTACAGTGTCACCATTAAAGTCCGCACCATATGGAACTTTTTTTTATTAATGAGGTTAGTTAAAATTAAATTTCGGCAATCGTTTTTGCTTCAAATTAGACTAAAAATTATATAATCAAATGTCACCATCTGTCATTCGGTATCTGTCAAAAATTACATTTTAATCAAAAAATGCTGAAAAATGGCATTGTTTTACCGAATTTCAAAAAATTTTATTAGAAAAAGTTGTTTCTAGTACAATTCTTGGCCTAAATACAAAGTTTCAGTTTTCTAGCTCAAAGTTGATTTTTTTGCCATTTTTTCTAATTAACTTTTTTTTTATTTAATGTAAGTTCGCTTAATGGATATTAAACTATTTGCTTATACCATACTCAATATTTTATTTAGTTTGTATGAGCTTTTTTTTACTAGAATGCCATTTTTTTTCGAAATTTCAAATTAGAGGCAAAAAAATTTGACACAGGTGGTGCAAAGTTATCCTAATTTAAAAATTTTAACAGATAGACGTCAGATATTCCATTTTTTTGATAGTACATACACCTAAGAAGTTTAAAAAACTTATAATAAAATTCCCAGATATCAGATTAGTTCAAAATTTAGACACATTTTCTTTTTATCCACAATAAAATATCAAGGCAATTTTGAATTTTATAAGTAGGCTATGGAAAAAAAAATTTTCGCAAGTTATAGTTTTCAGTGTTATCACCAATGTTGTCCATTCAAGAAAAAATAGAAATTGTCTTAATTTGTGGAGAGAATATGCCTCACCGGCAAGTATCTGCCATTTTTAATGAGAGGCATCCAGAAAAAAATTTGCAGCATAGCACTGTTTCAAGAATAATGTCAAAATTTAGAGAAACTGGATCTGTTCAAAATAATTTTAAGAAACCTCACGCGGCAAGTAAATACGATGAAGCAGCACAACTTGATGTTTGTTTAACTGTTATTGACCACGGTCAAACTAGTGTAACCAAGATAAGTGATTCAACAGGGTGCAAGAGGGAAAGCGTTAGAAAAATTCTTCAGAAAAATCGATTTCGGGCATATAAACCCAAGTTTATAAACACATTAAAAGAACGCGATTTTGATATCCGACTTGATTTTTCGTTTTGGTATCAGGGACAATATGAGGAGAATATTCTTTTTCCATACAAGATATTATGGACAGATGAAGCCACTTTCTCTTCGAATGGTACCGTGAGCTCACAAAATTGCCGATGGTGGTCCCAAGAAAATCCTAACTTCACAATTGAATGTCGCGACCAGTATCATTTTAAAACCAATGTTTGGTGTGGAATTTTGAAAGATGAGCTTATTGGACCATACTTCTTTAGAGTAAACTTAACTGGTGAAAGGTACCTGAATTTTCTTGATAACGAGATTACCGAAGTTTTGGGTAACATGCCCTTACACCATAGACATAACTTATGGTATCAGCTTGATGGTGCACCCATACATCAAACTGTAGCAGTGAAAGAACGCATAAACCAATTATTTCAAAACAGAGTTATAGGGCGTGATAGAGACTGTCACTGGCCACCCAGGTCGCCTGACATAACCCCACTAGACTTTTTTCTGTGGGGTTATCTTAAGCAGAAAGTTTATAAGAATCGACCGTTTAGAAATATCGAGCATTTGGAACAAACGATAAGACAGTGTTGTGCCGATATAAGACCAAGGTTTTTACAAAATGCTGTCAAAGACGTTTATAGACGGACGGGTGTTTGTATAGAGCGAGAAGGACGTCACACTGAAATGTGAAATTCATATTGCTTTTGTGTTACCTATTTAAAATGATTAAAGTTCCTTTTTGTTCCTTTTAATAATAATGATAGTTTTAAGTATAAAATAAAAATTTTATCAAATATTTAGATGTATTTGTCATTTGAAAAACGAAACATCTGACGTCTATCTGTTAAAATTTTTAAATTAGGATATCTTTGCACCACCTGTGTCAAATTTTTTTTCCTCTAATTCTAAATTTCGAAAAAAAATGGCATTCTAGTAAAAAAAAGCTCATACAAACTAAATAAAATATTGAGTATGGTATAAGCAAATAGTTTAATATCCATTAAGCGAACTTACATTAAATAAAAAAAAAGTTAATTAGAAAAAATGGCAAAAAAATCAACTTTGAGCTAGAAAACTGAAACTTTGTATTTAGGCCAAGAATTGTACTAGAAACAACTTTTTCTAATAAAATTTTTTGAAATTCGGTAAAACAATGCCATTTTTCAGCATTTTTTGATTAAAATGTAATTTTTGGCAGATAAGTACCGCATGACAGATGGTGACATTTGATTATATAATTTTTAGTCTAATTTGAAGCAAAAACGATTGCCAAAATTTAATTTTAACTAACCTCATTAATAAAAAAAAGTTTCATATGGTGCGGACTTTAATGGTGACACACTGTAGGTACGAACCGAGTAAGTTGCACTGACAGTTATTATTTCAATGACAATGTCAATTCAGAAACATTTGTTACTATTGTTTTCATGGCCCACTGTTCAAAAAGTTGTTGTACTCAGTAATCATGGTAGCGTATATCAAGATAATGTAAATTCAATGCAAATGTAAACCTAAATAACGCAAAAATGGCTGAACCAAATGTCAACTTGTATAGTACTGAAATCAGAAAAAAAAGATTTTTCATTTTAGTCAAAAACATACAGGGCATTCCATTAAAAAAAAATACTTTTTGTCGTCCCCCGTATATTTGCAGAGTTACTGAAAACCACAATGCAAATTTGGAAAGGAAAAAATTTCCCCTGTATGTCAGTTTTTTTATTTTTCCCGTACAATAAAAAATAAAAAAGTTACGGGGGGTGCTAGTTTATACGAAGTCGCCCGGTACAGTTTTTTAATAAACATTTAAAATAAAAATTTTGCACTTTAAATAAGGGTTTTTTTGATTTGCATATTATCATTACTAATGTTTTATCTTGTTAAAAAGAATTTTTAGGATATTTTAAAGTTGTGTTTAATGTCGTTGCAACAATATTAACCATGATTGTGATTCCTTAATAAATTAAAAATTTAAGTTAATTTTACAAATGTGCTTGAATTTGAACAAAGATATGTGAAATTGATTTGATTTTGATTAAGTTATAAAAGTCTTTAGGGTGAATCGAGGGGTGAATATAAAAAAAAAAAAATTCTGGGAAATTATTAAGCAATGATTTCAAAAAAAAATATTTTTTTTATTTTAGGAGGTCACGTTTTTGAATCTATGCACAACTTTTAATTTTAAACAACTTTTCTTAATAACATTTTGTTGAATTTTCTGAAATAGGGGTACTTATTTATTCTTGTACAAGTTTTATATTTTTTGACCTACCCTGTACGCCGTTCGACTTGCAACCATTCCAAGTGCACCTAATATGATTATCGAACATGCACCAACTTTTATCAAGAATAAAATTTTCTGATAAATCGGTAATAAAAAAAATTCCTATATGACCAGTTGACCACACTGTATAAAAAATAAAAAGCATTTTTCAAGGCATGAGTAATGTACCTCCATACCGAGACACACCTACCCAACTAGACATAAAAGGGCAATAAAGTATCTTGATGTGTTGCAAGGGCGGTTTTACGGGGGGGGATAGGGTAATTACCCCCCCCCCCCCATGAATTTAGAATTTTAAGCATCATCATTGAAAAAAGGGCGTGACATTCAAAAATTTTTCGCCTGCGGCACAATTTTTTTTCTAGCCCCCCCACCCCGAATTTATTTTCTGGTTAGTTCAGGTTAATTAGAGCTTTTCTATTTATTACTGCATGCTTGTTTAAAAAAAAAATGTACCTATCTAAGTGCATAGGTAATTGATACCATTTTTTTTAAAAAATTGGGATTTGAGAATACCCCCCCCCCCATGTTGAAAAGCTAAAACCGCCCTTGATGTGTTGCCAACAGAAATCAGGGAAAACTACCAATAAACAGATATAAAGAAAAAATGTTAAAGGTACTTAAATGTATATTTTATTCAAATGAAGAATATTTTAGCTTATTCCGTCGAGATTTGTAGTGTCTACTGTATTGTATCCTGCTGTCCTTGTAGGTAGTGTTTTCTTTGTAACATTTTAAATTGTAACCTCAGACGAACAAATTTTAACTTATTTTACTTTATATTGTATTATGACATGTAGCAGTGCACAGTGCACAAGATTACCAATCAGTATCGGATCCAGAATTTTTTTATCAAAATGCTATAGGTAGGTATATATGTATGGGACAGCAGACCATAAAAATTGAAAACTTCGATTTCGCCAAGGGGGGGGGGGGGGGTCCAGACCCGAAACCCCCCGCCCCCGTGGTCTGTCACTGTTACCAATAAATAAATTGATTGATTGATTGAACATATCGTCGCTGCCGCAGCTACTAGTTATTCTGGCTACTCAAAGGAGGAAAAGGAGGTCTCGGGTGAGACCATCTCTCGAGGCAAAAAAAAAAGCACAGCAATACTGATTTATTAAACAATTTAAATGAAGATGGCCAAGCTGATGGCGGGTTGTATTATGAAATTCGGTGTGACGGGGCTTTATAACAGGCAAAACAGCCTTCATTCTTAGAGACTATGTACGAGTGCCCACTGGCCACTCGCCTTCGTGGCAGCTATAAGCTACCAAAACAAATCGCTTCTCTAGCATGGCTTTATAGCTGAGCTATTTAGATTCCTTTGATCTTTACGGACTCATTTCTAGCTATATAGCTCTAGATTTCGGCTATATAGCTGTTTTGGGGTTCGGGTGGGGTTTTAAAATACTTGTAGCTCAGCTATATAACTCGGCTATTATACCTGTATAGCTCATGGTCTAATTCCAGCTTAATAGCGGCTGAAATTGGAAGAATGCTTAATCTAATGACCTACGCCCTTACCTAAAAAGTTTCTGCGAGGCTGCGAGACTGCAAAACTGCGAGGCACTCCAATTCGTATCCACTCATTTTAACCCGCTGAACAGTTTCAAATGGCTTAACAACCGACACAAAACACACAAATTCCAGAATTTCTGCAAATTACACGAATTAGACGCCGACGTCCTGATAGTCTACTCCGCAGGTATAAATGGCGGTATTGGCGGTACGGCGGGTAGCACATGCGTAAACTCCATATGCGTAACATTTCGAAATGTCGAAATCAAATGCTACGATCTGCGGCCGCAGGATCCGGTGCATGGCGCTGCCGCTAGGACCGTTAATTTGGCGGGAAATTAAAATCTATGATGCAGAATTTATGATTGATTTGAAAACGTGCATGATGATGGAGATATACAGGGTGTTCCCTAACCTCTCTGAAGGAGGTGAATCCTCACCTTATTTTGAGACGAAAATGTGGTATAAAAGTTTTTCGCATGTCGCTTCGTTTTCGAAATGCAGGGGGGGGGGGGGGGGTTAAAAAAAAGTTTGTATTTTTTTTTTTTCATTTAATTAATTATAATGCCAAACGACATTTTAATGATATTTGTTAAACATAAGGGATTAGAGCACTTTACTTTGGGTCAATTTTAAATTTTACAGTTAGTTCATTGGCGGGGATCTGAGTAAAAGAGCACCTTAATTTTTTATAGTAGAGGAAATTAAAGTCGTACTTGTTATATTTCACAATTTAATTCAGTTTCCTGACACGTGTTTCAGCCCTTGCGGATTATTATCAAAGGCATATAAGATAATAATAAATTCTATGTCATTAAAATAAAAATTGACAGATGATGGGTTATTTTGGTCCTTAATTTACAGGTATTGGCCAAAGGTACAACTAAATTACAGGTGTGATTATAGAGGTAAGTATTTACATCTAAGTAATAAAATTAAGAAAATTATAATATTGTGTATATAATTATGGGTTTTTTCGTTCGTAATTATTGACAGTGTTTATTGCATATTTATCTTAAGTTATTAGGCTATTAAGTATTAGATTGGCACCTGAAGGTATTTAAATTTGATTGTTAACAAAATTACATCTACTTTTTAAGGCTTTTTTGATTGCTAATATATGTTTCTAATAGGATGAGTTTTCTACCCTTGTGTTGAGTATATATCGG
This sequence comes from Polydrusus tereticollis, assembly GCA_963920685.1. NCBI lineage: Eukaryota > Metazoa > Arthropoda > Insecta > Coleoptera > Curculionidae > Polydrusus > Polydrusus tereticollis. Next base: position 146,361,388 of record OY987328.1, read on the forward strand.
TTTTATTGACTTGTATGGGGATAAACTTATGGTTTTTGAGTTTTTTTGGAGATTTTTTGACTTGTGTGACCTGTATATCTGATTGAACTGTATTTCTCGTTTGATGGAAGGGGACGTCCTCGGTAGAGTAGTTTTTGTGTTTTTTGTCTGAGTTTTTTCTTTAGTATCTTGTTTATGAATGTTGTTGGATAGCCGTTGTTTAAGGCTATAGTTTATATTATGTCTAATTCTTTAGAAGTTTCTGAAAGTGGGATGTTGACTCACTATGGACTCATCTGTGGATCATGCTATTAAACGCAGCTAGTTTGATTTGTTGAGGATGTTTTGAGTCTGCTGGTATAACTATATCGGTTGTCGTTGGTTTTCTATAGATTTGGTAGGTTAATTGGTCGTTTTGATTTATTATTGTAAGGTCCAAGAAATTGATTGAGTGGTGAGTTTCCCTTTCTATGGTAAATTGAATTTTAGTGTTTAAGCCATTTAGAAAGGTATAGAAATTGTTCTAGCTGTCGCTCTGTTTCTGTAATTTTTTAGTTATTTTTGTATTTTTATCATTATGTTGCGTCAAATGATACGAGTAGGCTTTGCTTCGTTCCATGGCAACCACATTTGTTTTTTCCGTAATATTTGTCTCCTGTTTAACATCTTTCAAACAAAATCCTTTTGAATTGTTTTTGAATTTAACTACATTACATACTTTTCATAATAGCTGAGTTTACCAATCAAGAAATGGCTCAAATTCATTTTATGTACGGTTTGGCAAATGGAAATGCGCTAGAGGCGATACGTTTATATGCAGAACGTTTTCCTAATAGACGAGTACCGTGTTCGGAAACATTTACAAGATTGCACCTCAGGTTAGAGGAAACAGGTTGCTTTGCAAGAAGCAAAATAGGCGGCCGACCACTTAACAGTTAGAACCGTTCAACTTTTGAGGAAGAGGTCTTAAACATGGTGGAAGAATCTCCAGGCACTAGTACGAGGAAATTCGAACGAGTTACAAAACAGTATGGAGTATCTTAAAGGACTATTAACTTTATCCTTATCACGTACAAAGAGTGCAAGCTTTGTTGCCTAGAGACTTTCCAGCGCGAGTTAATTTTTGTAACTGGTTTCAATTTGAAGAAAATTCTTTAACGGTAATAGATAAAAACGCTCCAGCTTCGCTGCCGCATTTTTATAATTTCGGTTGTTCTCGTTAAATTTCTAAGCAATCTAGTTTTCGTAAAAAATAAAAGATTATCCGATAAAAAAAAAGCTCTTGTGGGATACGTATGATAAATTCACTTCTACAATAAAATGTCCATTTGACATTTGCATTTTTATCACTTTGACATCGATAAAAAAAAGGTGCATCCTTTTTTATCGCGATAAAACCCTCTCCAGCTAAAAATTAAATGGTAAAAACCTTTCCAGCTCAAAATAGAGTAGCTTTTCTTTTTCATTGCTCGACAACCTGACATATTGTTACAAATTAATTTGATGCTGAATAAAGCGTCGCGCTAGCTATTTTAAAGCGTCGGCCGTCGTAAAGCATTCGGATTGTTTTTCAACGCGTTTTTAGTGGTAAATATGGGCTCAGAGGAAGAAATACAAGCGGACCTGCAGTATGGAATATAAAATTGCTTTCATATGAAAGTAGAAACCATAGGGATCGTCTATACTCCGAAATTCTTAGCTTATGATACAAATGGTGGAATTTGCCAAATAAATATCTATACCGGGTGTTGCATCGTCGAGCGGGACATAGGAAATCCCATGTAATTTTAAATGGGGTCAATTATTGGCTTCCCTAATTATTTTAGAGAAAAATTCTATTTAGGTTTATTAAAGAGCATTAAAACCCACATTCAAAAGAATAACTTTAGATATTTTTGATGAGCCCGTTTACGGGTTATCGCCGATTTCTTTTTAACTATTTCTCCTTTTTATGGCCCCGTATTTGCGGGCACCAGTCAAGGTAAAAGATGACTGTCAAATAAAGTTGTCATTTTGAAATGTGTGCTTTATTGTTATAAAAACTCGTACATCGAAAATATTAAAGGTGTATTTATGAGTACAAATTAATCTGAATAAAACTAAAATAAAGTATCCAATTACAAGGTTAATTATGACATTTTACATGTTTCAATATTTTACTAATTAATAGGTAGGTACTATTAAATAGTTAGAAATTTAGGATTTAAGAAGATGTTCAAATATTCCTCCATTGACTGCTAGACAATAACCGAGGCGATCATAAAATTCTCTTCTTACATTCGCTAGTTGGTAAACTGAAATTCTATTGCATTCGGCAGAAATAGCATTTTTAACTCGTCTAGATTTGGGTATTTTTTATCTTTGTATATCCTGTTTTTTAAATGGCCCCAGAGAAAGAAATCATTTGGCGATAAATCAGGAGACCTGGCTGGCCAATTTACTGTATGATTTAAGCCAATAACATTTCCATTAAAAGCACGGTTTAAATATTCCCGGACAGCCAGGGTACTATGTGCCGGGCAGCCATCCATTTGGTACCAAACTTCCTGATTTTCCCTGGCGGCATCATGTAAAGTAGGTAAAATATGATCTTCAAGTACTTAGTTCCAAAAAATATTCTGCATTTAAATTTCGTGTAAGAAATAATGGCCCGATAATATTTTCTCCGAAAATCCCAGCCCATACATTAACTTTTTGTGGATATTGCGTCCTTGTTTCCACAAACCTGTGTTGGTTTTCTTTGCTCCAATATCGATAATTTTGAACATTGGGTTCATTGTTTAAGGTAAATGTGCATTCGTCAGTGAAACAAATGTTTTTTAAAAATTCCCTATCCATGTTTGCTCTTTCCATCATACCAAAACAAAACTCCTGTCGTCGTATTTCGTCCCTATCTCTTAGCTCTTGGTGCTTTTCATATTTGTATGAATAATATTTATGTCGTTTCAAAGCCTTTAACGCTGTGGTGTGATCTAATCCTATGTCATCCTCAAATGTCCTTGTGCTGATCTTCCCATCATTTTCTTCCACGCACAATAAAACTTGCAAGTCCCTATCATTTCTTGCATCTCTTCTTTGTTCCTGCCTTTCTTCACATCTGCAGTTATTTATTACAGTGCCTTTTGTCTCAAATTTCTTGATAGTCCTTTCGACTGTAGATTTTGCAGGTATCGGTCTATTCGGATACAGAGCAGCAAACATGTCTGACACATTTTGATAAATATTTCCTTGATAATACCATTTAATCATCAATATTTTTTCTTCAGAAGTGTAATTCATGGCTAATATTTTCGATGTACGAGTTTTTATAACAATAAAGCACACATTTCAAAATGACAACTTTATTTGACAGTCATCTTTTACCTTGACTGGTGCCCGCAAATACGGGGCCATAAAAAGGAGAAATAGTTAAAAAGAAATCGGCGACAACCCGTAAACGGGCTCATCAAAAATATCTAAAGTTATTCTTTTGAATGTGGGTTTTAGTGCTCTTTAATAAACCTAAATAGAATTTTTCTCTAAAATAATTATTAGGGAAGCCAATAATTGACCCCATTTAAAATTACATGGGATTTCCTATGTCCCGCTCGACGATGCAACACCCGGTATATATTATTTAACCCCTTGTAAGTATAACATGGTGTCTCCAGAAAGAACATAAAACGCACTGCTCTCTAACCCGCTGAGCTAACCCAAACTAATCGTGTCGTACGATGCGACTTTACATCAACTGATATCAGACGCTGTCACTCTAAATACTCTAATACTCTTTCTCAAACATAACAATACAACGCTGTGTGACGCTCGACGCGACGCGTCGCTGGACGCTCCCACTCTAGACGAGCATTTACGCTAGAAGCGGTATATTAACCACATAGATAAAGGTTTAGAGATAAACTAGTGAATATTGGGGAGTGCAGCAAATGAAAGAGTACTCTTTAAAGTAATTCCAAGCTTTCGGAAATCATATATTTCATTTCCATCCTCAGGGAGAAACTTTTTTGAGATTGTTCATAAGGATGTTCATAGAATTAATATAGGACATGCGAGAAGAAAACGTGTTGAAACCCAAGTCAATTACAATTAAAATCAAAAATTGGAGACAATACTAAAAACATTGTATATGGACGTAGAAACACACAATTTAAAATAAAATCAGAATTTTGATGTTCACATTTTGAAAATTCGTTACTTAATTTGAAATTATGGAATTATTTATTATTATATTATATATAATTCCATAATTTCAAATTAAGTAACGAATTTTCAAAATGTGAACATCAAAATTCTGATTTTATTTTAAATTGTGTGTTTCTACGTCCATATACAATGTTTTTAGTATTGTCTCCAATTTTTGATTTTAATTGTAATTGACTTGGGTTTCAACACGTTTTCTTCTCGCATGTCCTATATTAATTCTATGAACATCCTTATGAACAATCTCAAAAAAGTTTCTCCCTGAGGATGGAAATGAAATATATGATTTCCGAAAGCTTGGAATTACTTTAAAGAGTACTCTTTCATTTGCTGTACTCCCCAATATTCACTAGTTTATCTCTTAACTAGTCAGCAACGACTACCCTCTCGATAAAGGTTTATAGGGGGATTAACCCCAACTATGACAACAAAAGAACCAGCTCCCGAATCTGTTATAACACTAATTTCTTGTACACGGTGCGAGAACCGGTGCAGTTGCAGAAGAGCAGGCTTACGTTGCATGTGTTACAATTGCCACGGACAAGCATGCATGAGTGTCCAATTTATGGAAGACGACGAATATTAATTAACGTAGATAGCTTTTGACAATAAGTGGATTAGGCCTAACCAGTAACCAACCATAATGTGTGCGCAGTGACGTAACTAGAATTTTTTGGCCCCAACGCAAAATATATAAGAAGTCCCCCCCCTTTCGGTCACAAATCACAAATACAGTACAATTATTATGGCAGAATATGTATCGAAATTATACACTGAACAACAAAAATAACTATACCTCTATAAATCCTAAACTCCCAACTAAACCTATAATTAAAAGGTTACAGCTATCAAGACCCTGTTTTACCTCATATTTTAGATATGTCACTGGCCATGGTAATCTTAATAAACACTTATATAAATTGAAATTAAGTGAAACACCTTTGTGCAACTGCGACAATCAATCTTTAGATGATTTAGATCACAAAATATTCAGTTGCAACCTAAACAGTAATGCAACTAATTTTCTTTATTTAGAACTGGCCCAACATAGTTTGTTGCCCCAAAATTGTACCTCGCTCATGGTCAACGTCAATTTGAATCCAACCATAGAGTCAATATTTATAAAATACTTGAAGATGACCGACTTTAAAATATAATTAATCCAAAATTCCTAATCCTCTATAAATATCCTTATTTAACCTTATGTGTTTTTCCCTTTTTAGTGGTCTTCACTGTCTTGTGTATAAGTTTAAGTCGCCCTGACAGACCCCAGTGGCGTGAAACGAGTGTCCCTGTACAGATCCCTCTGTGATATACCTAAATACCTCTTATTGTACTCTGGAAACTTATCTTATCTATTATCTATTACCAATTTGCTAAATTTAAAATCTTTTAAATTCTATAAATATTAATATACCCTGCTGTGGCTAAATGAGCTATGCTCAAGGCCAAAAAACTAAATAAAAAAAAAAAAAATAAATAAAAATAAAACAGCGAGCTTTTTTCTTATTTGCTTTACATATAACTTAAGAAGATATTTCTTTTCATCAAAGAAAAACAAAACTTTGCAATAACTTTAAATTTAAACCAAGTCCAATAATTAGTTATTAACGAAGTTGCAATAAAAATAAACCCCAAAATGATTTTTTCTCGCTCTATATATTGCAAATTCATTAATTAAACCTTAAAGCTGGATTTATAAACTCGCCGGCGTCTTAGACATGCATAGTGGACATTTATAAACTTGGCGTTTGCCTTCGCAGTATTGACAAACAAAAACATAATCTGACAGTTCTGACATTTTAGTCTCTAGCCAGTTATTAGGACAAAAAGAAAGAGTTAAATAAATGGATATAGCAAGGCAGAAGAAGTTACTTGGTGTCTTAAGCCGGCTACGGACGATGAGCGATAATATAATATATATTATAGCTCGGCAGTGAGTTCCCAGACGGCACAAACATATTCCATACATATTCCATGAATATTTCGTTGGCATATTGGAATATCCCATAAATGTTCCATATCTGCCAGGGCATATGACTGGCATATTGTATGCATATTCCAAGTCACCATGAAATATATGCCTGCAATATCTTTTAATCTGCCAAAATATATTTATGGCATATGCTAAGAATATTCATTTTTTTTCTTTTTCATATAAATATACTTAATTTAGGTCAGGTCAGTTAGTTTAGTAGTTAGAGTTACAAATTTGGTATAATAAAACATTACTAAAATTAATATATATTTTTTTACTTTTATAAATAAAAATTAAAACCTAAATACTAGATACTCTTTAAAACAAGGTGAAAAAAAATTAACTAAAGCAGGTTCTGTCAGTTCTGTGACGTGTACAGGCAGCGTTTCCGAGTTACGCAACAGAAATTAGTTAAACTTGTGTTAAAAAAATTGTTATTAAAAAATAACTCCTCAATTAAGCACATATATAAAACATAAACTTTCAGTATAAATAAATGATAAATTTAGTCGGTCAGTCACCGAATCGCTAACAAATAGAAAAAATATAAAGGCACAACATCTGGAGAATTAGTCATAAAATGATATAAAATAGTCAGTAATCCATACGAACGCGGCTGGTTTTTCTCTCCGGACACGTGTTTCGGCTACCTTATAGCCCATCAGCGGAGCTGTATTAAACCAGAAAGAAGTAATAGCCCTCATAGTAAAAACAGAAGAACTGTCTTGATACTATGGATTCCAAGTGTAATGGAATGCAGTACGCAAAGATTACTGGCCATTTTGGCTGCGAAATTACCGGTTCTGGCGGTATCAGTTATTATGTCGCGCCCTCTGTGTTTGTAGACCACAAGTTTGAATTCCATGTTTTAATGCATACGTTCTAGCGTTGATCAAAAGATGGTTCATTCTCGAAAATGTTACACATTAGGTGTCAACCAGTGAAGGCATATATTCATGTACCTACGCTACTATTCACCAGTTTGTCCAATCGTGTATGGCCAATTCTTTCGAAATAACGAAAATCTCACATCAAATAAATGACAAATTTAGTCGGTCACAGTCACCGAATCGCTAACAAATAGAAAAAATATAAAGGCACAACATCTAACACGTGTCCGGAGAGAAAAACCAGCCGCGTTCGTATGGATTACTGACTATTTTATATCATTTTATGACTAATTCTCCAGATGTTGTGCCTTTATATTTTTTCTTTCAGTATAAATTTATTTGCAATCAAAATATGTGTTAGTTTAGAATTTAATTTAGGGTTAAAACGCGGAATCTAGCAACACCGTATAAAACGCCAAATTTGTATCACCGCTCGAATCCAAAAATTGACTTAATAATATGATAAAAAAAATCAAGTTTCATTTTTAACAAAATACTAATAAAATGCAGAAAATGCCTACACAAAAACTTTATGAAGTCTAAAACATTTTCATATTTAAATTTATTTTTTAATTACCTATATCAAGTTATGTAAAAATAGAATTTAAGACCGCAATCACTCTGTATAGATATTATATTATATATATTATTATCAATAAGTATTAAAAAAAAAATCGAATATATTCCACAATGCATATCCTGTAAATATACCCGCGGCATATTCCAGGCATATCTACAATGGCATACATATGGAATATTCTTATGAGATAAGATACATTTGAGATATTCAGTGCATATTCCAGGAATATTGCAAGATATTATGGCCTATTGGCAGATAGGGGAATATTCCAGGAATATAGGGTGCCGTCTGGGTTATAATATTATATTATATTATTACTGCAGCGGACGAGAATATATATATTTTTATTTTTCAAAATAGCAGACTGATCCAGTGAACTATATGGTGTAGGTGCGAAAATAGCGAAAGTGAAGTTTAATGACTCGTTATTGCTAGATACCATTGATAGCTCATTAGAAGATGAATCAGATGCTGAAAGCGACAATCTATTAGCAATTATGGTTAGTAACCAAAAAGAAACACCAAGATTCTGTTTATCTAACCACGTAAACAACGCCGGTTTGCTTTCTTGGCGGGCAGCGCGACGCAAGAGGGGGAAATATATATCCTAAAAATCGCTCGGAAAGCATATTCGTTCTGACATGAAATATATCGCTTGGTATAGTCGGGATATAGATATATATTATAGCATCAATGCGCGGCGACTTGCACTTCTTAATGCAAAGCGATATTTTTATAATATGTGGGCTATAATATATATTATATTATAGCTCATCGTCCGTAGCCGGCTTTAGGGGTAGTAAAATTAAAATGACGATTGGCCGTTGACAGTTTGGCAGATGCCAACGATGACTTGACAGAAATGCTAAAATCCCATTGGTTATGACGCGGCGCTACGGATTTTCTATGAACGCCGGCGCTGGAAAGATAAAGATGGTCTATGTTGAACGCCAGCCGGCGCCAGCGCGAACGTCGACGAAGTTTATAAATCACTCTATTATACGATTCACTTGTTTAACTCCCAGCACCCACGCCAGCGCGAGCGCCCACGCCGGCTTCGAGTTTATAAATCCTTTGTTCGCAGCTTCACTTTCGACGGAAATTGGACAAGAACTACAGTGGGCCCCCCAAGTTTGGGGGCCCCAACGCATTGCGTTCACTTGTCTTATGGTAGTTACGCCACTGTGTGTGCGCCTTATTTCTCACAGTACTATTAATTTGGCAATAGGAAAAAAAGGTAGATACGTTTTTGATAGAGAATTTTATAAGAAATAATTTTGTATATATATAAGTATTTTTTTCAAAGAATGCATCGCTCCCGAGAAAGAACCTCGAAATGGAAGTGAAAACGACGCACACTATTTAATAATAATAATAATAAGTTTATTTTAAATAATTACAATATAATAAACATGTTAATATGATATTCTTAAATAAACTTATTCATAAATTCCCCAGAAGACGTGCTTGTTAGGGCCAAATCTTATTTATTAAAAGTATTTAAAATTATAAATATTTAAGAATATTTCTATAAAAAGTTGCAAGTATTTAATAAACGGTACTTTCTTGAAGATAGATTATTAAATTTCTGAAAAGGATTAATTATATAATTGATTCATAATAATATTAAATAGCATTAATAATTAGTTATAGCATTTCCAAAAATATTTTTAAAGCGTTTGTTTCCAATATAAATGTTTTTATTTCAATTTTATATTTTTTTAATTAATTTAAATAATTAAATTAGTAATAAATTTTTTATAATTTAAAATTTTTTTTTAATTTTCTTATTTAAATTGTCCAATTTGTATCGCTATAAAAAATAACAGTATCATCTGCAAAACTATGAATTTTCCCATAGCAATTTATACTAAATAAATCATTAATATAAATATTAAAAAATAATGGTCCTAAAATTATTCCTTTTGAGGAACACAAATACTTTTGAATAGCTTCCTTCTGTATCTATTTTAACATTAGTTTGTCTATCTTCAAGATACTTTTTAATTAATTTTAATTACTTTTCTCTAAATCCAATATTATCAATTTTTTTTAGTAGTAAATTATGGCTAACCGTATCAAAAGCATTTGCTAAATCCAAAAAAATACAAATACAAGGTGTTTTATTATCTAATGCATAATATATTTGTTCTGTTAGCGGCGGCCTACAATTACTAATTTTACTTGAATCTCCATTTTTAAAAATTGTATTTATAGGAAAAGTTAGTGGCCTAGAAATAGCATTTTAATAGATTTTATTATTTCTGTGGTTATACCATCAACACCAGGAGATTTTTTAAATTTTAAACTATCAATTATTTTTTGAACTTCCTGATGATTAGTTTCTTCTAAATAAAATGAGTCAATATTGTTTATTTTCTTATTTAAAAATGTGTTATTACATTTATTGATTTGATTTGCTCGATTTTCACCAACTGTAAAAAGATAGTCATTACAGTTATTAGCTATACGTTTCCTGTCCGTAAGTGACTCATCCTCAATTTTAATTTCGCTTATACTTTTATGTTTTTGATTTTTATTACATACTTTTTTAATGGTTTTCCACATATCTTGATTAGAATTTTAGCATTTATCAATTGCATGTTTATAAAATTTAGTTTTTGTCTCTTTAGTTAGTTTAGTTAATTTTGTTTTTATAAATTTTATATTTATATAATAAAAATCGACCATTTTTATTTTTCTGTAATTTTTTATAGAGCTCGTTCTTTGTCTTAATAGAATTTAGTAAGCCACCAGTAATCCATTTTTTTTCTTTTTCTTTTTTATTATAATTTTGGAGTAGGATCTTTTTCGTTCAGTAATTCTTAAGATATCCTTTACATTTCTACCAATATTCACAACTCTAAAGTCTTGTCCGATATAAATCGTTATTTTACTGAACTATAACTAATACAATTTGGTATCATATGCTTGATATCAAATACATAAAAGACGATTTTAGGAGAAAGTGTGAGGAGAGCAGAATTGGCGAGAAGATATATCATACTCCCGTTTGTTTTTATGGCGAGGCACAGCACTGCATGACAAATCCTTTATGGCGCTCTGTAAAAGGTGCGTGTGCGGAAAAATCGACTCACGTTGGTATTGACTCTTTGGAAATTTCAGACGCCTATTATGTTGCTACATTGTGCAAAATATCTGTGGCATATAAGGATTTTCCGTCAGACACGAGGAGGTACTTTCTTCTTCCAATTCCGTTAAATAAATGCTGTCAAGTTCAATAAGACGCAACGTTTTAGAATTAAAAATTTTTATTTATAACACTATCCTTTATTACTTAATTACTTAATTGAATATAAGAAATTTAATATTTTTCTTAGTTTGTATTTTTATTTATAAAATTCAATATAATTTATTACCATTTCATTTAAAAGACTTTATAACGCAAAACTTTGAAAATCATAACTATCAAACCAGAAACAATCAAAATTTTTGTTTAGGGAAAATGACAAAAAATTTGACATATACACCATTGGACAAAAGTAGAGCAACAAAGTGCTTTTATTTCTTTGAGTTTAGAAAATTATTTATATGATTGTGATCCCCAGCTAATTTTAATGAAATATTATCCCCACAATATTAGTAATTTTTCACAATATTTTGGGACACTTTAAAAAAATGAAGGTAGAGAAATATTTATAATTATAAAAATCGACAAAATGAAGTGTGACAAAAGTAAAGCAACAAATTGGGTCGACAGTATTTTATTTTACATATTACGATAAAAAACCATTAAGAACATTTAATAATTACAATAGCTAGAAGTATTATGTTAATAGTTAATAGAATATCCATTATTTTTTATTACTTGCCGACAACGTCGCGGCATTGAGGCATTCAATTTTTAAACAGTATTTTCGGGAAGGTTTGTCCAAACTTCATTGATTTTATTTACCAATGATTGTTTATTTGGAAATAATTGTGTACGAATTCCACGTTCAACTTCTTCCCATAGATTTTCAATGGGGTTAAGGTCTGGGGATTGTGCCGGCCACTGCAAAACCCGAACGTTATTTCCTTGAAACCACTCTTGAACAATTCGTGAAGAGTGTTTTGGATTATTATCCTGTTGGAAAATAAAACGCAACGGCATTTCGCCCTCTGCATAAGGCAACATTACATTTTGCATTATATCTCTATAGACAAATCGATTCATGGTGCCATTAATGAAGTTTAAAGGACCCACCCCATTCCATGAGAAACAACCCCATAGAAAAACACTGTCTTTGCAATGTTTAACTGTGGGTGTAACGTAATTGGGATTAAACCTTGTGTTGATTGGCCGTCTTGCACGCTTCATTTCATCAGAATTGAAATTTTTATAACGCGTTTCATCGCTAAACAAAACTTTTTACCACTCGTCTACTGTCCAATTTAAATGTCGACGTGCAAATTCAAGCCTAGCTACTCTATTTCTTGCCGAAATAAGGGGCTTTTTAGCCGGGCGTCTACTAAATAACTTTGCGTCTATAAACCTTCTTTGAACTGTCCGTGGACTAACCATAATTTCGGGAATTTCAGCAAGAATCTAGGTGCAGACATCCAAGGATCGTTTTGAGAAATCCCTTTAATGCGTCTGTCTGTCCAAATTGTTGTTCTTTTCGGCCTTCCCGATTTCGGTAGATTCTCTAAATGTCCCCTTTGAATGTAACTTGAAATTATTTTGGATACGCTGTATCTTGGTAAAACAAGCCGTCTTGAAATTGTGGCTTGTATTGTACCTTCCAAGTGTGCATTCACTACTCTCTGCTTTAATTCTTTCGAAATTGGAATACCTCTTGGCATGATTAATACAGTACAGAAATATTAATTAAACATAAAATAAACTCTGCAAAAATACTTTAACCTTTACTTTTACTAAAACCTTTCTTTTTTAGGAAATTATTAAAATGTTGCTTTACTTTTGACGCATTACAATACTGTATTTGAAAGTTTACGTCAATATCAGTTCATTTGTTTTGATTGTTGGAAAAAGCTGTTGTCGCCGATAACAGAAGCCTACTTTGATATTTAAGACACAATGTATTTAAATACGATATCATGCATTTAATATTATAAAATCGAGATTTCTTTCATTTTTCGAAAGTGTTGCTCTACTTTTGTCCGATAGTGTAAATCAATCTTTTTTAAAGGACTTCACGAATATAATAGTTTAGATTCTTTAATTAAGAAACAAAATTCCTTAAGTAAATTTAAAAAGTCCTTAAAAATATCATTACTTAGAAAACAAAATATCTGATAAAATTTATTTAAAAATATTTTTGGTGCATAAAAAAACTAGAATTTATAATATTGTAGCAGTATTGCTAAAATAAATCTTGTTACTACTTACTGCAACCTAAAATTGACCATTAATTATTACATAACATGGAATGGTAACTATTACCATTTACGAACTTGAAAGAATATAAAAAAATAACTATTCAGTAGTCAGGCTTAAAATTATATAAAAAAAAAAACAGATTCTGAAAGTGTACAGGGTGTTGTCCAACTCATGTAGCTTGCTACACATTTACACCTTGGTAATAATAATCTTAATGTAAAACAAATGATTTTGAAACGAATACGATTTCAACAAATCCCCAGGAACAGTCACGTAATTACTATTAAGCGCTTCAGCCAAATTATCATTCCAAGATTGACAAAAGTTTGACAGAGTAAGGTTAGGACACGGGGTATTGGGCGAAGCCGAAAATTGAATACTGTACTTGTAACTGGGCTCCGAGTCCAGATGTCCCACGTGCTGGATGCTGAATTTGACAGTGAACCTGCCGCAATTTTTAAAACTCAGGAAGAAGAGTTCGCCCATCACATACAAGAAGTACTGGCCGGTGTTTTTGTCCTGCTTCACGTCCTTAAGAATAGGGGTGTTGTGGTCGATGAGGTAACCGCTGTGTTTGTCTAGGAAGTGGTTGTAAAGTCCGGGAAAAAGACCCTTCCAACCGCACCTGGAAATGGAAAAATAGTTCACGAGTAGTGGAGGGTGGATGTGGATATTCTGTCAGTGTGCTCTTACTTTAATATGCAAGGATTCTCCGATAACTCGCAGCTGCCCTGGTGTAGCTTTATCTTGTCGGATGTGGTGACGAAGCCGCAGCCGATCTCCCTGTTCTTGCAGGAATATTTCACTTTTAGCGTCAATTTCTCCAGCGTAAAGTTCCTGCCGTCTGCGAAATTGCTGCGGCACGACGGACAGTTGGCGACTTTCGTCTTGCAGTCGCTGCAAACGCTGTGACCTAGAAGATTCAGGAAAAAAACCAATTAGGTCCCTTCATTTTCAGTGAGACAAGGTAGAACAAGATAATTTTAAACAATTAATATTTTACTGCGTTCTGTGCAAAATTTCAGCCAGATGTTTTGCGACGAAAATAGAATCTTAATCAGTCAGGTTAGTTTAGGTCAAATACTACGGTAATAATAATACTTTATTGTCATGTAGACATTCATAATTAAACATCGACAACGTCACATTCATATAAAATCAAAGGGTAAAATCAGTAGAAAACAGTATTCAAAAATCAACAGTCAGTATAAGGCAGTATACATACATAATAAATATTGCTGACAATAGACTCCATAGCATTAACAAAAAAGAAAAATATATATACAGAGTGGCAAAAAAGTCGCGCATAATGCCTGTAACTTTTGAATTACCTCGTATACGAAAAAGTGACTTTTAAAGTTAGTCAGTAAATTATTCCGCACATTTCTACCTGCATGAATTTTTTCTGCCATTTCTGGCTTGGTTGCCATAGAGACTAACTTATTTTTTTTTTTAATGGAACACCCTGCATATAGTTGCATATTTGGATTCTATTGGGAAAACTATGAATATTTTGTATTTCAAATTTTCACCTATATGCAAGCGTTTCCGAGATAATGACAGCTCAAAAATGAAAAACTTCCTAATTATAATTATTCCTACCTAATACCCACCAGTAGAATCAATGTGTTTTCTTCATAGCGACCTAAGAGGTGTCAATTTTGAGTTCCTGTTTAATTTTCTGTTGTCTGATTTCTAATTTGTTTACACTATGGATCATCTGAATGAGAAACAACGAATTGAAATATTAATAATGAGCAGTTACGGAAATATGAAGAGATCGCAAGATCAGGTTTGTCAACTTTCAATGAATTATATCCAGATAGGCCTCCAATAAATCAGTCAACGGTGTGTCTAGTGGTAAAGAAGTTTCGAGAAACAGGCAGTGTTAGGGAAGCCGCTAGATCAGGTCGACCTAAAACAGCAACTGGGGGAGACAAAGCTTTGGATATCATGTTCTCAATACATGAAATTCCAACACAATCATCCAGGCCAATAACAATGGATTTTAATGTGTCTCATCAGTCAGTGAAAAATTTGTTTAAGCAGGAGAAGTTGCATCCCTACAAGGTAAAGTTGGTGCACGAGTTAAACGAGGACGATTTTGATAGACGAGCTGATGATGGAAAGATGCAATAACGATAATAACTTCGCAGCAAATATAATTTTCTCGGATGAAGCTACTTTCCATTTAAATGGCATTGTTAATAGACACAATTATCGTTACTGGTCTGCTTAGAATACTCACGGGTTCCAGGAAGGTCATACTCAGAGGCCCGAAAAAGTTAATGTTTGGGCGGGTATAGTTGGTAGAGATATTATGGGACCTGCTTTCATAGATGGTAATTTAAATGGCGAAAAATATCTGAACCTCCTCAGGAATCACATAATTCCTTCTTGCAGAATGGTTTTACCGGATGTAAATAATAGCATAAACGAACAGGTATGGTTCCAGCAAGATGGAGCACCCGCGCATTATGCGGCAAATGTTAGACAATCCATAATCCAATTTCCAGGACGTTGAATAGACAGACAGAAGAGGTGCTATTGACTGGCCAGCGCGATCCCCGGACTTAACCCCGCTCGACTTCTTTCTGTGGGGACACTTAAAGAACAAAGTCTATGTTAACCGCCCAAATGACTTAGAATCTTTAAGTCAGAATTAGTGCTAGTGAATTCGGGCCATTTCAGAGGACTTCCTTTTAAATGTTGTAGACGGGTTCAGGGATGGCGCTCTGCTTAGCAGAAAATGGTGGAAAATTTTGAGCACCGGATCCACTGAAAAGGTTTCACTCGTTTATTATTCTGATGTTCAGTTGTTCAATTTTCTAGGCTATTTATTTTATTATTATAAAGTTTGTTACAATTTTAAATAAATAAAAATTTGTAATACAAAAAATTCAGAGTTTTCCCAGTAGCATCCAAATATGCAGGGTGTTCCATTTAAAAAAAGTAAGTTGGTCTCTATGGCAACCAAACCAGAAATGACAGAAAAAATTCATGCAGGTAGAAATTATTATTAAATTAAATTATCGACTTGAAGAACTTGGAAATCTTCATCAGGAACAGACTGGAAACGTCAATTGAAAATGTCATACCTGGTTACCAGTTACCAGCTTTAAAAACAGCAATTTCACTATTCACCCACTAGTAATACTGAAGAACAATGTGGAGATGAGCAGAATTATTAAACATAAGTCCATGGCTCTCTTCATGGATATAAACAAAGCGTTTGCTAGTGTTTGGCATGACTCCTCTATAAATTACATCTTAGTAACTGTTCAAAACAACTTGTCCACCTTTGAAAAAATTGGCTGAATGACCGACGGCTTGTTGTCCGTGTGAATAATTCCAGGTCCGAAGAGTTCCGCAACAGGGCTTACCACAAGGGTCACCTCTATCTCCGTTTCTCTACAGTATTTTCTGCTCAGACATCTACAACTATCTTTACAATGACCAGCGGTATTTTTCACCCACAGCATATATTTTAAAATATGCAGATGATACGGCCCTCCTTTCCCATGGCAGAACAATACATGAAGCGAGACATAGATTACAGGAGCTATTAGACAAAACGATTACCTGGATTAATAAATGGAAGTTAAAGCCTAATCCTGCTAAATCACAATATATTATTTTTTACCATAATAATAACCACAATAGCCCCACGATCATTATGTTTAATCAACAAATCCACCCAGCTGCTAATGCAAAATACTTAGGAATGGTCATAGACAATAAAATTAATTTCAATGGTCATACTGCAATAGTAAAAAAAATCAATCATAAGCAGAGCTAAGCATATCTCAAGTCTTACCCATAAAACTCAAGAAATTTCCAGAACTACTGCATGGAATATATATAAATTGATCTGCAAGCCAATAATAGAATATGGCCATCAACTTCTGCTTACATGTAAGCCACCTGAACTGAGAAACCTAAAAGTCGGAGAAACGACAGCGCTGAGCAAAATTGCCAAGATATGTCACCCCATTAATCCCATCCACAACCCCCCTCATCAACTACTATACGAGCTCTGTAACGTGCAGCCCATCGAAGAAATAGTGATTGAACTATCAAGAATGATTGCAAAAAAACAACATTACTTGAATATCATCCAACCCTACTGTCTTCAGCGTGTTCCCATCGATAACCCACGAAATGTCGAACCACATAATACTGCATTGGAATAACTATTGAGCTATTATACCCTATGAATTAGATTTTAATATTTTAACCTGTTAATTTTTTTTTTAACTGTTATGTACAAATTAAGATTTTATGTTTTACTGATTTTTTTACATTTTTACATTTTATGTATTTTTTATGCTTTTACATTTTTTACAATATTAGTATACAATTATACGTTATATTCTAAGGCTGAAGGACCCTGGTCGATGGCCATTTAAATTGTATGACTATGATTTAATAAAGAACATTAAGTAAGTAACTAAGTAAAAGCAAATCAAGCACATGGAATGTTAAAAGCTGGATGCATACTTTTTCGCTATTGCCAAATCTAAATCTTCCCTAAAAATAAGGCAATAAATACGCCGCCTTGATCAAACTAACCTGTGGCACAAATGTAGATGGGAGGAATCATATACTCATTACAAACGGGGCACTCCAACTCGGCCAACATTTCCTCGTCGGGAGGAGCATTTTTCTCCTTTCCCAACATCACAAGCGTTCCTGCGGGCATCTCTCCATCCTTGGAACCAGTTATTTGCATGATTTCTTTCTTGTTCTTTTTAACAATACCTAATTTGGCGCAGATACGCGTTGGGTTCTGCAACATTTGGGAAATCCAATCGATATCGACTTCCAGGATTTTCTCTGGAAGTCGCAAGTTGTCGGGAAAGTCGGAAAATGGTTCCAGACGGTTCATTCTAAGAGAAAAAAAAAACAGTACAGTGCCTTTTTTTGTTACTCGGGTTATGGGATGATTATGAGAACTTTTTCTACTGTATTGATACAGCTGTTATGGATATTTACCTTAAAATTAATGATTTGCTTTTATCTTGATCTGATAACTCCAACTGATACCTAAAGCACTGGCTTTCCAAGTCAGTGCCATTTTCCATGACTAGACAAGCATATTTGCTGCCCTGTTCATATTTAATTACCACAGTAACAACATGGTTTCCTAGAAAGTTAATTTGAAATTATTAAATTTACACTGAACCGCAAATTTATCGGGACAAAGAAAATTATACTATTATTATTATAAGTAACTTTCTCATTAATTAATTTACCGATTTGAATTTAAAAGAATACCATAAATTGAGCTTAATATAATATAGTGTTTATCCTCCAGTTTTCCACGTTAATAAAGTATTCAGGACTTTACAGTTACAGGAGTGAAAGAACATTATGTTCACTCTCAAATTAAAACCTCATCATTTCCCAGGATTGTGCTTTTTTAGTGACTTTAAAATGTCCTTTCTAAGAGAAGAGAACAACCCATAATAAAAATGACATGCAAAATTTAAAAAAAATATGAAATCAACCCCTTGTGGCACCAGCGCCATCTTATATTTTTTTATTTCCCCTATTTTTTGTTCAAAGATCTAGAAAGTGAAAAAAAAAATGTTAAAACAATAATAACAATCCTAATTGTCTAACAGAAAATAAATTCCAATTATAAGACAATGTAGTAAAACGCCTTGCTCAACCCCTTTGGGTGGAAACACTCCATCCTCTTCGTACACAAGATATTTCAGAAACTTTCTTTGAACTCTTTCTAGCTGATTTATGTATTTATCGAATCTTGGGCTTCATATAACTGCTTCATATTCAAGCTTAGAACGAACAAAACTAAAGTAAAGCATCTTGAGCGTCTGCACATTTATTTGAATTGCATACTATATACCCCAACATATTTTCATGGCGCTGCTACAGGTAAGGTTTATATGAGAGGTGAAGGAGAGTTAAGTTTTAGAAAATACAATACATAATTGATTTGTGATGGGCTACATGCTTGGTGAAATGGATATTCCATGGTAGAGGAAAATAAAGTCTTACTTGTTATATTTCACAATTTAATTCCAGTTTCCTGACACGTGTTTCAACCCTTGCGGATTATTATCAAAGGAATATAAGACAATACTATTGTCTTATAATTCTTTTGATAATAATCCGCAAGGGTTGAAACACGTGTCAGGAAACTGAATTAAATTATATAACAAGTAAGACTTTAATTTCCTCTACCATAAAATACAATACATCTAAAATAGAAAACATTACAAACAGTGAAGTTCACAATACTTAATTATTGCAGAATTATAAAAAAAATCTTTCACATCATAAGAAGCTCATTAAATTTACAATCCTTACAGGTTAGACCAGTCTTTCTCGAAGTGGGCGATAACGCCTTTTGTGGGCGCTGACGGCTTTCAGGAGGACAGTAGAAGGCTCAGAGAAAATTAGGTGGCATTAAGGCGCGGTCTACGAGGGCGAGGGCTGATTAAAAAAAAATTACTAAAAAACTAAGTGGATGGAAATTTAATTGAAATATTTCATTACATTCATACCTAGGTACATACATAGGTGAAGCTAATAAAAGCATGCTAATTGAAAATAGCAAAAAATATGTTTGTAGCAATTAAGTTCTAACAAATTTTTGTTAAATAAAGCGATTTTTGCAGTCCTGTAAGAAATAACAGGATTATTCGTGCGCACCCGACTCTGCTCCCGCGTCGCCCTTGCCTCCTCCCACGCTCAACTTTCGCACCAGGTAGTATAGTCAAAGTCAAAAGTCAAAAGGAAATTCGTTTGAATAATGTTATGTCAGCTGCTACAGATGGCGCTTCGGCTATGATAGGGCGTCACAAAGACTTCATAGCGCGCTTAAGAAATATCAAATCAAATCAAATCAAATAAAATAAAGCTTTATCGTTATGTAACATGGTATGTTTTTACCTCTGATAAATACAAATTTAAAGTACATGAACCATAGTTGTAATAAAATATTAAAGAAAAAACAAAAAATAAAAAAGTAAATCTAAAAATGATCAAAAAAGTATTTCTCTATACTATAATATGCCTTTGCAAGCAACATCATCTTTACCTGCTGCCGAAATAATTTACATGTTACTATTTTCCGCAGCGTTTGTGGGAGATGATTGAATATCTTTTTGCTTCTATAAAAAATTGAATTTTGTGTCAATGTCGATGCAGGAATTGGTAACTTTATATTATGTGTAAATAAAGTTCCTGATGTGCTTGCTGTACATTGCGCCATTCATCGCCTACATTAAAGTAATACGTGAGTTATGTGCGGTGGAGTATTGTCATGGATTAGGAGAACAACTAAAGTCGCATATCATTCTCCGGATCTTCTATTCACAATTTGGCATCCGTCAGGTGACCACCTTATCAAACAGGACTAAACTGTGAAGAAAACGCATCGCTAATCCCGCATACTTCAACCAAAGAGTAGCCCAAGGGTTACTCCTTTCTTCAACCTTAACTTCACTGGTAACTAGAGTTCAACCAATATGTTTTCTTTGTGCTGATACGATATATTGGTTGATACCAATATATTACTGCAGATATTGCTGATATATATATCATATCGGCAATGATTATTATTTAATCCTAAATATACAAAATGCTTAGGTACATATTATTTGTTTTGTTTTAAAAAACAATAAAAAATTATAAAACTATTAGTGAATAGGGTAATACACAGGGTGTTCAGTTAAAAGAGGCTCCCGCGGCCTTATTTCAAGAAGAACAGGTCCTACATATTGTAATACTTTTTTTATTAAAATCAGTACATATACCTACCTACATTATTAATAAATAAGTTACTACCTAGGTAATTGATTTTATAAAAATTCTCTTTGTCACCTTGTTAAATTTTACCCTTCAGTTACGGTATATTATTTTCTGTAAGTACTTGGAAACTTATATTATATATTAATACTTAGTGTATTCACTAAAAAATGTCAGGGTAAACTTACTTTTCACTGGAATTATTTTAACAACAATTTGAGACAAGAATATAGATATTCAAAGAAACCAAATCCTGAAAGAAAACATATAATTTGCAAATACTCACCTACATTAGTAAAAAACACAAGATTTCTTTCTTCTGGCCAGTGAAACTGAGGATTTTCAAGGAAATCTTCAGAGTGTGATTTTAGGTGATCCGACAACAGTTTGGTGTTTCCTGACCAGGCACAAGATTTTTCTGGAAATAATTGTGTATAGACATAAGGGCAAGAAGTGCACTGAAATCTGAAAATTCGAATTGTTTATCATGAGGGTAAGCAAATACAACCTGATTAAATAAAAACCAATACTTGTGTACTACTAGGGATCCCTCCAATCAGTTTTAAATTCCATTTACCTATGAACTATGAAACTTTGCTTTTGGGACCCAGCAACAGCATTTCCTCAAGTTAGATAAATAATTGATAAAACAACAAACCTGCAACTCCTCTCATGTTCTTGTACTTCTTTAAACTTAAGAACATCCAAACATCCATAGTTTTTGTTTGTGCAAGGAAATGTAAGGTAGCTTATCAAGTCCTCATAGGCCTGCTGGCGCATAATAGCCCCCAGTCCCTTCAATGTAGCCGCACTGCTGCATCTTCCACAGATATTTCCAATATTTTCGTTATAGACGATTGGGGACACATTTAAGGTTTTGCCACAGATATTACAAACTAAATCTTTTTCTAGTGATGATTTATCAGTGAAGGAAAATTCTTCAAGCTGATCCTTCGGTTTTTGTGCTGTTTCCTCCATTTTAACGCTAAAAACATTAAGAAAAACCATTGAAAGCATAGGAAAACATGTCTTAAAAAATGTATGGGTTTGCTTCGCTGTGTGCCTACGATGTGAACTTTTAAAAGATGTCAACTCACACGAGTCAAACTCAAATAGCAATCACTTTAGTCTAAATGTTTTTCCTAAAAGAAATTTCAAAACACCACCGATTTCTCAATCTTTGATTTCCCGGTTAAACACAAAACAAAGTGAAGTAAAGGTTGACGTAAAATTTTTAGGTTAAAATAGGCACAGAGACACCACAGAACAAGAAATAAATCGATTTCAGGCAGTTCAGGCTATTGTCTGAACAAAGCTTGAGATTTAATAATAGGGTCAGGGACAAGAAGTATAGATGTTACAGTTTTGCTATACTATCACGGATTTAGAAAATAATTTATTAGTGAATTCCGTACAAGTCGTACAACTAGTCAACTATCCTTAATTCATAACCAGTGTCAAATGATTTCTGTGGTGTCAAATATAAAATATTATGCCAAATCAAAACAGCTGTTCGCCAGACTTCACCCGGCTTGTTGACATTTTTTGACGTTTCGCACAAAAATAATTAAAAAATTCATGTTTCTGGCATTTCTATCATTTTTGTCGACACACGCATTTCAGATAACACATTAATGAAAATAAGTGCAGTTATTTTACTTAGTTTTGGACACATAACAAGAGAAAAATCATGTCATCACAAAAACAAACCCTCTGAAAAAAGAAAGTGCCCCCAAGAAAGTATGTTCCAGAACCAGAAGTGACTTTAAGCAATTAATAGCAAAACATGTTTAAACTTGAATCATATATTACTCCAATTATATTGAGTTATGTCAATAGATATATTAATAATTTTAAGCCAGAAGATTCTCAGGTAAAAAAACAACTTATAGAGCTCGTAGGCTAGTTTAAAATTACCTAACACTTTCAGGTTTCATTATGGGGTGGAGATGCAACCTTTCATAACCTAGACCTGAACCTAGAGGTTTTAGAGCAGGAGCTACAACTTCCCTTTAGCTTTGTATCAGGGAGTATTAGGGAACTTTCAATTCATGTCCCATGGACGAAAATTGCCTCAGAACCTATTAAAATAACTATAAGTACCATAGGTAAGAAGTAAGTCAATTTCTTATTTATGTATTGAATATTGAATACCTAATACTTTTTTAGAATGCATATTAAACTTAAAAGGAAGAGGGGCGAGAGCTCAAAGAAAACAAGCAAGAGAAAAAATCACTGGACAAAGGTAAGGTAGGAAGAAATATTAATAAATGCCTATATTGCTTAGCTTTGTTATTAGACAACCAATTTCTTTTTAGCAAAAACGTTGAGGCCCCTCCTGGCTATATTCAGTCATTAATAAATAAGATAGTTAGTAACATTAGCATACACTGCAATAATTTAATTCTTAAATATGTTGAAGAGGATATAGTCTTGTCAATGAATGTGAAATTGCTTAAATTTGAAAGTGCCGATGAAAACTGGGACCCAGCATATACAGGTAGGTGAATGAAACTTTTTAAACATTATACCACTACATTTTAAAATTAGGTATATGCTGGTATTACACTTCTCTTAGACATCACAGGAACGTAAATTTTAAACCTTTTGGTGTTGTCAAACTAATTTTTAGATCTTTCTCCAGCTCAAGTTGTATTAAGAAAAGTTATAAGTGTTAATGACCTTACTTTGTGCCTGGACAAAAGAAATGCTTCTGGAAAAATTGAGGTGTATCAGGAACCAATGCTATATAGGTATGTGTAACAGAAATTCTAAGCAACCAGTAGGTAACTATTTTATACCATTTAAAGTAGTAGGTAAATTCAATCTTTATTTTATCTTATTTAAAAAATTTTTATATCTATATTTGTTTTCACTATTATAGATGTTCAATGACAATGCATTTACTAAAACATTATCACTCTGCGACAGCCAACATGGCTTCTACCACAAGATTGGATATGTATTGCAATAAGTAAGTAATCAAATAATAATAAGTTTATTTTGAATAATTACAATATAATAAACATGTTAATATGATATTCTTGAATAAACTTATTCATAAGTTCCCCAGAAGACCTGCTTGTTAGGGGCAAATCTTTTTTATTTAAAAGTATTTAAAATTATAAATATTTAAGAATATTTCTATAAAAAGTT
This sequence comes from Polydrusus tereticollis, assembly GCA_963920685.1. Classification (NCBI taxonomy): domain Eukaryota; kingdom Metazoa; phylum Arthropoda; class Insecta; order Coleoptera; family Curculionidae; genus Polydrusus; species Polydrusus tereticollis. The sequence goes on from OY987328.1 coordinate 146,385,291, forward strand.
GCAAGTCTTATTCAATAAAGGCTACTTTCTTGATGATAGATTATTAAATTTCTGAAAAGGATTACTTCTATAATTGATTCACAATAATATTAAATAGCATTAATTAGTTATAGCATTTCCAAAAATAGTTTTAAAGCGTTTGTTTCCAATATAAATGTTTTTATTTCAATTTTATATTTTTTTTAATGAAATAATTTTTTTAATATTTGTTGGTAAATAATCGTTTTAATAAAAGCATAAATATTTAAAAGTTCTTTGTCCTATGGACTTATTTATTTTAAGTTTTATGGATATTTCATTTTTATAAGGTGTATTATGGTTATTGTCTTTAAATTCTATAATGTTTTTATTTTTTAAAATATATATTAAAATATTATAAATGCAAATTTGTCTAACGTTCATCTTTTTTGTTTCTGATATTATAATTATTTCGAAGGATAAAGATAGTCCTTGTTAAATATTATTTTCAAAAATCTTTTTTGTAATACCTACTTCTAATTTTTTAACCAAAGTTCCGTTTATTCCTCCCCAACCTAAAATTCCGTAATTTAAATGATTTTGACTAATGCATAGTATAATATTTCTAGATGTTTTATATCTAGAAATTTTTTAATGCTTTTAAAAATTGGTAATAAACTTCTTAAATTTTTAATCAAATTTTCTACTTGAAAATTCTAATTTAATTTACTGTCAAAAATTATTCCTATATATTTTATATGATTAACTTTTAAAATTTGAATGTCATCGCTTATATTGATGCTATTTATATTTTGTGATATATTATTTAGGTTTAAAGTAAATGAAAGATAATTGTTTTATTAAAATTACCTAATTGCTAATAAATTAGTATCAAACCAATTTTTTATAATTTAAAATTTTTTTCTTTAATTTTCTTATTTAAATTGCCCCAATTTGTATCGCTATAAAAAATAACAGTATCATCTGCAAAACTATGGATTTTCCCATCGCAATTTATACTAAATAAATCATTAATATAAATATTAGAAAATAATGGTCCTAAAATTATCCCCTGAGGAACACCATATTTAAATACTTTTGCATAGCTTTTTTCTGTATCTATTTAACCATTAGTTGGTCTATATTCAAGATACTTTTTAATTAATTCCAATAACTTTTCTCTAAATCCAATATTTTAAATTTTTTTAGTAGTAAATTATGGCTAACCGTATCAAAGGCTTTTGCTAAATCCAAAAAAATACAAATATAAGGTGTTTTATTATCTAATGTATTATATATTTGTTCTGTTAGATAGCAAATAGCATCTTGCGTCGATTTATTTTTTTGAAACCCAAATTGTTTTTTAGAAATAAAATTTATTTTTTCTAAATAATCCATTCGCATTTTTAAAATTTTTCAAAAGCTTTAGCTAATGAAGATATTAATGTTATAGGCCTATAATTACTAATTTTACTTGAATCTCCATTTTTAAAAATAGGTTTTATTACACCAATTTTGAAAGCTTCTGGATATATACTTGTTTCAAAAATTTTATTTATAAGAAAAGTTAGTGGCCTACAAATAGCAGTTTTAATAGATTTTGATATTTCTGTGGTTATACCAATTTTTTTAATTTTAAACTATCAATTATATTTTCAACTTCCTGATGATTAGTTTCTTCTAAATAAAATGAGTCAATATTGTTTATTTGCTTATTTAAAAATGTGTTATTACATTTATTGATTTTATTTGCTAGATTTTCACCAACTGTAGAAAAGTAGTTAATAAAGTTATTAGCTATACGTTTCTTGTCGGTAATTGACTTATTCCCAATTTTAATTTCGCTTATATATACTTTTATGTTTTTTGATTTTTATTACATACTTTTATAAGTAACTGAACTTCTACAATATGTCCTGAAATAAAGTAATGCAATCCTGCTTGTTTGTTTAAGTATGGAATTTAGTATGACCGAACAGCAAGTTCCAATGGTAATGAGAATCTTAATGTTACTGCACGCTCTGCAACAGAAGCAATTAAAGCCCGAGGGTGGATATACCACAGATGGCGCTGGATCCGCCGCAGATACTAAAGGAGGTAGCACAAAAATTAAATTAACTTGAAGGAATTTAAGATAAACAATTTTTTAATTTAAGAAAATTCAGATTATGAAGAAGGCTGGACCGGATGGGCATGGTCTTACGTTTCAGCGGTATTGCCTGCTCCTTGGGAGGATGAGTGGGATAATGAAGACTTGAAAAGCCACAGAGGTCATACTTTACAGATTGGCTTGTATGTTGATAGGGCATCAATCACTTTTAAGGTAAAATATTCTTTAAAATCGTTAAAAGGGTGCGTGGGTTTTATACAAATAGTATTTTTAGATATCACAATCAACCAATGACCGGGGATACTATGCCCAAAAAAAGCTTCGTTACTCGCCAATGCTTACTCTAGATTTGCAGGGCATTTATAGTGATACTGTCATACGTGATCTAACATGGTTTAATTGTACTGGTGGAATCAGTGAAGCTGCATTAATTCCTGTAGGGTATTGTAGTTGTGGTCATCTAGAGGTCAATGACTGTATAGTACCATACTTAAAATTAGGTAAGTATAGCTTATGATGTAAAGCTAATGCCACAAATATAATAATGTTATATTATATTGTCTTATGTATAAAAAGTCCAACAAAAAATACCGCCTTTTGTGACAGTGACTCAATTCCTGTCTACAAGAGCAACTGCGCAGGGGATATGTCGAACTACAGGCCAATCTCACTGTCACAGGTGTTTTCCAACGTGATTGGGAAGTGTATGTGTATACAACTGGTTGAATACAGAGTGGTAAAAAAGTCGCGCATAATGCCTGTAAGTCCTGTAACTTTTGAATCGCCTCATATACGAAAAAGTGGTCTTTATGAAAGAAAGTTGTTCAGTAAATAATTATTTCCCACATTTCTACCTGCATCAATTTTTCCGGTCATTTCTGGTTTGGTTGCCATAAAGAGCAACTTACTTTTTTAAATGGAACACCCTGCATATGATTGCATATTTGGATTCTACTGGGAAAATTCTGAATTTCTACAACGTTTAAAAGGAAGTCCTCTGGAATGGCCCGAGTTTCAGCACTAATTGTGATTTTTAAAGATTCTAAGTCATTTGGACGGTGAACGTAGACTTTGTTCTTTAAGTGTCCCCACAAAAGAAGTCGAGCGGGGTTAAGTCCGGGGATCGCGCTGGCCAGTCAATAGCACCTCTTCTGCCTATCTAACGTCCTGGAAATTGTTCGCTTATATGTTGTCTAACATTTGCCGCATAATGTGCAGGTGCTCCATCTTGCTGGAACCATACCTGTTCGTTTATGCCATTATTTACACCCGGTAAAACCATTCTGCAAGAAGGAATTATGTGATTCCTGAGGGGGTCCAGATTTTAACTCGTGCACCAACTTTATCTTGTAGGGATGCAACTTCTCCTGCTTAAACAGATTTTTCACTGACTGATGAGACACATTAAAATCCATTGCCATTGGCCTGGATGATTGTGTTGGATTTTCATGTATTGGGCGCATGATATCCAAAGCTTTGTCTCCCCCATTTGCTGTTTTAGGTCGACCTGATCTAGCGGCTTCCCTAACTCTGCCTGTTTCTCGAAATTTCTTTACCAATCTACACACCGTTGACAGATTTATTGGAGGCCTACTTGGATATAATTCATTGAAAAGTTGACCAACCTGATCTTGCGATCTCTTCATATTTCCGTAACCGCTCATTATTAAAATTTCAATTCGTTGTGTCTCATTCAGATGAACCATAGAGTAAACAAATTAGAAATCAGACAACAGAAAATTAAAGAGGAACTCAAAATTGACACTTTATAGGTCGCTGTCATGAAAACACCTTGACTGAACTGGTGGGTATTAGGTAGGAATAATTTATCATATCTAGGAAGTTTTTCATTTTTGAGCTGTCATTATCTCGGAAACGCTTGCAGATAGGTGAAAATTTGAAATACAAAAAATTGTGGGAGTTTTCCCAGTAGAATCCAAATATGCAATCATATGCAGAGTGTACCATTTAAAAAACGTATGTTGGTCTCTATGGCAATCAAACCAGAAATGACAGAAAAAATTCATGCAGGTAGAAATGTGGGGAATAATTTACTGAACAATTTTCATAAAGGTAACTTTTTCATATACGAGATAATTCAAAAGTTACAGGCATTATGCGCGACTTTTTTGCCACTCTGTATATGGAAACAAATAGATTACTCTATGACTCCCAGTTTGGTTTCCGTCGGGGCTTTAGTACTACCTCTGATATACTGGATCTTGTGTAGTACGATGGAGGCAATTAAGAGTGGAAATTATTCCAGTTCCATCTTCTGTGACCTCAGTGAGGCATTCGATTGTGTGTCTCACTGCTGATCAACAAACTAAGAAATTATAATTTTCATGAAACTGGTATAAATATGTTGCAATCGTACTTAACACATAGAAAGCAAATTGTTGTACTGGAGGGGGTGTTGTCGGGGGAGACAGATATACATTTTGGTGTACCACACTCTTTGCCGATGACACAGCCATCTCGGTACAGCACAAGAACTTAGATGAGGTTGTTGGCAAGACGGGGGACGCACGGTCGGAGGCTGAGCGCTGGTTTAGGGAGAATGGAATGGTAATGAATAATAGCAAGACCAACTACATGACCTTCTCTAACCAAAACCTAATTCATGTACGTCAAAATATAAATACATTCAAGACAATCGGGGAAATTCATGGATTCAATACTCGGAAAAAAAGAAGAATTCTTCTGTGCCAGCTAAAGAGGTCTCAGAATGACCCCAACTATTATTGTTATGAGGAATTTCTAAATTCCGGTGATATTGCAGCCAATTTCTAACCAATGTTTATATTTTGTTAAGTGTTTTAACATATAAATGTTGTATTGCGTCATTGACAATTTTATTGTACTTTTTAAATAAATACGCTTCAAATGGTGACACTTAATTTATTCTAAATGTTTCTGTTCTTTGTATAAGGTATTTTTTTTTTATCTTATATAAAATATTTCTTTTGTCTTATACAAATTTGAAATGTTTTACCTACCTTGACTTGTGTAAACTATTATTTGTGGATTATTTTGGAGTTAAATAAAAAAATATCAATAATAATTTTTAAAATACGGGAAGTACCGCGGCGAAACGCTAACCGCTAAAAACTGATGCTATTATTTGGGTAATTTGCCGGCATTTTCCGTGTAAATTTCTTTCTGTTTTAATGTAAAAATACTGTACATTTTCGGTTCAAGTAGTGAAAATAGTGTGATAAATAATTTTTGACTTATTTGTTGGGGTTTTAGTGTAAAAATATCGAAAAATACAGTGCATTATGTGTTTAAATAGTGTGATAAATCATTTCCGACATATTTGTTTGGGTTTTACTGTAAAAGAGCAGTGAATTATCGGTTTAAATAGTGTGTTAAATAATTTTAAAATGTCGTAATTACCTAAATAGCCCAACAGTGCGCGTGTTTCGTTTTCCAAAAAGTGAGGAATGCCATTCATCGCGACTATTTTTCCGCAGGGGAGGCTAGCAAAGTATGTCGGTCTCATTTTACAGAGGAGGAATTTATCTGGCACATTTCTCAACAGAACACGAAAACGTGTGTGATCGTTTCTGTAAATTTGTTTAAAGGCCTTAAAGTAGACAATGCTATTTTAGCACAAGGACTTCAATTTATCTCCGAACAAATAAAATAAAGAGCGATAGCTGATAGCCATCAGAAATACTGTCAATATGTCGATTTTTGTAGGGTGAAATTAATTTCTAACTGATTCAGCCAATAAAAGCGGAAAATGGGCTTTGAAGGCCAATAGAATATTTATAAGAGAAAATTAGATATAGCTTTCTTGGCATTCAGGTTAACTCGACCATGCAATGAAAATAATTTTTTGCCTATCAATTTTCAGGCTCATCTTCAAATTTCCACAAAGTCGATTCTCTTTTCGATGCAGAAGCGATCGAAAACAGAGGCGGTAAACGTCAATACAACACCTCATGGGACCACCACATGGCCATCAATACCGAATCGGTACTTTTGGAGAGGACCCCCGCGTTCGCCTTCGACTACGTTTATCAGATTGAGATACCCAGTGATATGACTAGTGACGTTCTTTCTGAGATGGGCAGCAATTATGAATTTAGGTAGGAATTCAAAAAAAATCACAAATGACGAAAGTTAAGTAAATCCCTTTTTTTAGCAATCTTTCCGAAACCTCTGCTCTTCGTCTCTGTATCGGTCCGTTCCGCCTTCGGATCTGTTCCGGTCTGTTTCACAGACTCGCCACCCTCCATGTAGCGGCTTCGTTTTACGACTATCCTCCGTATTTTACCCCCAAACCCGATTTAGCTCTGCAGGACTTGTTACCGCCGTCGGAGGAAGATTTCGACGCCCTCAGCGAGTTCATTCCGAGCAGGAGTATGAGAATGACGTTTTTTGCGCCGCTGGTCGAATTGGAGCTGATGGATCATCCGTTTTTTCAAGCTAGCAAAGGATGTTTGTTTAGAAGAACTAAGGTATGATAATGAAGTTTTTTAAAACCTTGTATTTACAATTTTACTGAAAATACAATTATTATTAGTCCAATAAATTCTAGCTGTAGTGTCATATACAGGGTCGTTGGTATGTATGGAAACGCTCGATTACTTCTTAAAGTAAAACAGCTAGCAAAAATTATTTAAGACAAAAGTTCTATGGTTTTGTAGAGCCTATTAGAATTAAAAAAAGATAAGTATACAGAATGAGTCAGAAAGCCGTAGAGGAATAAAGTTACCTTTTTTGTTTTAATAGAACACCCTATATCTTAGAATATTTTTGGATTTTACATAAAATTACAATTTTTTTTTATTAAGTGCATTATAAGTCTAAACCTAATAGCTTCCGAGATATCGACTTTTAAAAAATTACATTTTTGAACTTTGACAGCTTCTAGCTTTCTAACGGTACGCTATAGAACAAAACGGCTTACATGTCCCTATCTTACTTTTTTATTATGTTCCCAAAAATGCCAACCTCCGGTTAAACCGGAAGTACCATATTTCGGGCTTTTTAGCTGCGTTGACACTTTTACAAAGGGAATTAAAAACTAACATATAAGCCGTTTTACTCTAAGATGTACCGTTAGAAAGATAGAAGCTGTCAAAATTCAAAAATGTAATTTTTCAAAACTCAGTTTCTCGGAAACTATTAGGTTTAGACTTATAATGCATTTAGTAAAAAATGATTGTAATTTTATGCAAAATCCAAAAATATTCTAAGATATAGGGTATTCCATTAAAAAAAAAGTAACTTTATTTCTCTACGACTTTCTGACTCATCCTGTATACTTAACTTTTTAAGATTCTAATAGACTATAAAAAACTCTAAAACTTTTGTCTTAAATACTTTTTGCTAGCTGTTGTACTTTAAGAGAAATATTCGACCGTTTCCATACATACCAACGACCCTGTATAGTAAATTACATTTATATATGGCGACACGATTTATTGAGAACGCGTCTACGAACTGAGAAATGAAATATCCATACTCTCGAGCGGGGAGTATCACAAGCATGGGGAAGAATTCTGCGTTAAGTTATTTCTAATGAAGCTCTCATACTTAGTGAGCATATTCGAAAAACTTAACTCACTTAATCATCAACTTAGTTCATCGCTGCGAGCTGCAATGACAGCCCGCCGTTGGCTGGTATACTTCCATGTAATAAAATACCAAATCGCTTTCTGTCTGACAGAGCTTTAAGGGTTGAGAAGAGAAGAGAGTAGGGATTACCATCAGACGGTAAGTCTGGGATAGTGAGACTTGTATTAGGATAGTGTGGGTTGCTATTGGATAGTTAGGGTTACCATGGACTTGCGAAAATAGCTTCTCTTTTGTGTCATATAAAATGACAAATACTAAATTGTAGTATATAGAATTTGGGATACAACTTCAGTTTTTTTCATGTCTGCCCATAATACAATTTTTCTTCTCGTATGCCGCTGATATTTAAGAGCAACATGAGTCAGTAATGTTTTTAATAGACCAGACGTAGGATATGGGATATTGATAAAAATAATTATATTTGCCGACAAACGTCATTTTAAGTTAAATGTGAAAATAAAAATCTATTTGTACTTGTGCCAAATAGTATTTAAAAATATTTATGCAGTTTGTAATCTGACTTTATCACCACGGATAATCCTAAATCATACTAATAAAATTGTTTGAATAGATTAATGGACATGTTAGTTATATAATAATTTATCTAAGCATTTAAGATTCTAATAGACTATAAAAAACTCTAAAACTTTTGTCTTAAATACTTTTTGCTAGCTGTTGTACTTTAAGAGAAATATTCGACCGTTTCCATACATACCAACGACCCTGTATAGTAAATTACATTTATATATGGCGACACGATTTATTGAGAAAGGGTGAGGAGGGGGGAGGGGGGAGGAGTTTTAAGGGAGACGTTCAAATCTGAAAAGGCGGGGTGCCGATACTTCCTTGAGACAAGACTGACATCTTGGTTTGAAGGAGCAAGTTCGTTTTTGGTGAATTTTTGTAGGCAATAAACAAAAATATTTGCAGGGTTTTATGCACTTTTGCATGAAGTATTGCATGAAAATGTACAGCACTCAAGACATGACCTAAAACATAAAGCACAAATTTAGATACCTGCGTTTCTCCAATGTATGCAACCCAAAACGCCTTTTCTCTTGTGAGTCCCATAGTATGGATTCCAAATTGTAGAACCATACTCCATAATAGATCTCACATATGAGGTATAAATTAGCTTTATCCATAATGTGTTGAACATGATCCAATATAGCGAAGCATACTGTCAAAATTGACACCCATGTCTCTCAAAAGTCTAAAGTTACCGACATCACATTCATCTCCTGACTCAAAAATGGGGGTAACATAGTAGTGTTTCCATTAAGTAGGAAAGACACCCTGCGATATAAATCTATTAAACACAAATAACAAAAAATTAAAAAAAAACAGAAATAGCGGACCACTGTATAATAAATAACCACTCAATATCCAACAAAATAAAACCGATATATATTTAACACAAGGGTAGAAAACTCAACCTGTTACAGACATTAGCAATCAAAAAAGCTTTAAAAAATCGATGTAATGTTGTTAACAATCAAATTGAAATACCTTCAGGTGTTAATCTAATACTTAATAGCCTAATTACTTAAGATAAATATGCAATAAACACTGTCTATAATTACCAACGAAAAAACCCATAATTATTATACACAGTATAATTTTCTTAATTTTATTACTTAGATGTAAATACCTCTATAATCACACCTGTAATTTAGTTGTACCTTTGGCCAATACCTGTTAATTAAGGACCAAAATAACCTATCTCATCTGTCAATTTTTATTTTTATTTTACAAACATGTAGAATTTTTAACTGTCTTTCTTATAATGCCTTTGATAATGGCCCGCAAGGGTTGAAACACGTGTCAGGAAACTGAAATATATTGTGACATATAACAAGTACTACTTTAATTTCCTCTACTATGGAATATCCATTTCACCAAGCATGTAGACCATCACATATCAATTACAAATAACAAAGGTTCACAAAGTGATACAGCACATTCTCCTCGAAAAGAAGTTTGACAATATATCCGGACCCGTACCCTCACTTATATTTAAGGACCAGAACATGTTTAACAGATCGTGGAAGGCAAGCTCAATTACATTGATTGAATTCATGAAGTCCTTCCACTTATTGCTGTTTCTATAGATCTAAAATTTAATGCGAAAAGCTCACACCCCGTCAGCCTGCTGGTTTTGTAAGAATATTGATTGAGAAAAACTACTGCCTTTCTTCGTTCTACTTCTAATAAATTTCCAGAATTCACCGAGATTTTCATTGATTCTTTGTTCTACATTACTTACGTAATGTTCTGCGCAAATTACTGAAAACTAAATAGTGCTAAATCTCGCCTGTCCCCTTATATCTTTAAGAGCCCTATATGGTCTACGTATCTTGTTGGTGATCTGTACTGTAAGTTTTTCCAATCCATCTTTCCAGACTATACGACCAAAGTAGGACATTGTTCTTTTAGAAACGATTGTACTCTTCTTAGGTTCTCCATGTATCGATTTGTTAGTTCTTATTTTCATCCATAATATTCGCAGCCTTAGAAATTAGGGGTTGCATCCATTGGTAGAAAAAAAGATATTATGGAATATAAGGGTTACCTATAGTAAAGCCGCCACTTATTGGCAGCATTCTACTCCAGCAGAACTTCTTTCGAGCGCATTGATGGCGACTAAGAATATCAGGCTCCTTACCAATCGTAATCGTATCTTGGTGTGGAAAGTTATGCTATGAATTTTCCAAAAAACAATTATTATAATAAATACATATGCGAGATGTTACACGTGGCGACATCTCGTAGCAGTCGAGCTATCCACCCAACCAGACCAGCGAGGTCTTAGAGAAGACCAAACGCTGGAATGGATCCCGCATAAGCAGTTATCTAAAGTCAGGTGGCGCTGAAAGCCAATCGTCGGTTTCTGTGAACCGAAAACGTGATATTAATCATTATTTCTTTAATATCACGTTTTCGGCTTCATTATGTGTTGAAAACACTGTAAGGTCCCTTTCCTTTTCGTCAGACTCTATAGCCTTGCCGATGAGCCGTAATACGGCGAAACGCGTCCAAGGATTGGGTCTGACAGAAAGAAAAGGGACAAACATCTTTATTTAATTATAATAAACCTTTTTTACTACGTTAATCACATGACAAATTTTTTTGCTTTTCGATATTTAATCTAACCGATATCATGATGTGAAATATAACGTTTCTTAGTTTATTAATTAGTTATAAAAGTTTCAACTATTGATTTCTAGAAACCAAGCTCGCCTCAAATGCAAACCGCCTCTTCAGTTCTGCCAAAAATCACCATAGAATGTCAGTTTATCGATATCAGCCTAAAGAACCCGATGTACGTCAATAGATTGGTGCACACCACGTGTCAATTACCGGAGCCACCGAGACAGCTGTTCGAAGCATGTTACACTAAAAAAAGTGTCAAAATTGTCGGGCTTCTCGGTCGGTTGGTGACCAACCAAGCCTGTCAAAGTATTATTTTGACTCCCACTAGTATATCTTATAGGTAAGGCCTTCAAAATAATAATTATAACCGTTTACAGGCTCAGTCGAAGGCTTTAGACCAATCATCAAATACATTTTATGCGCTTTTTTTAGTACTAAAAGCATTATCAAGCCTCAGTACTGGATCAGCTCGGACATACCACACGACGAAAAGGTTTTTGAGAGCGAGAATCTTACTTTAAACGGTACCAAGGCTAAAATGTTAGTGGTTTATAATATCGTTGAAAAAATGCTATTGAAGGAGCCTGATCCTGTAGGAAAGAATATTTACAGTTCCAGTTTGCTGACTGATGCTTGTAGAGATTTTGGTACGACTAATTTAATAAATAATTAATAATAAGTTGAGAACAACTTGTAAAATAAATAAATAATAAAAAAAGAAGAAAATATTGTACTTGCTGTTTCATAATGACATGCTAATATTTCACGGTGTGATTTCTCATGTTATTATATGAAAACTAGTTCATATGAACGGCTCGCTTAGCTTTTTGGCTACAGGGTGTTGAATTTTTTTTTGAAGCGATATTTTGGAATGTCTCCGAAAGTAGTTTAGATATTATTTAAATTTTTGGTGTACGTTATTAGGATATTTTATATATATATTTAGTTAAAAAGGTAATTCTGTTTCTTCACCAATGGCGTTCTTGCCAACATGTCCTTTGATATATATTTTTACAAAGAAAGTGGTACGTGTATATTTACTTTGTATATATAATTAATTTTTATTTTATAGCTCAAACTGTTTTTGAGATATAAACATGAAAATTTGTAATTGGTGTTTTATAAGGGCGAGTAATGAATCTATCCCTGTTTTCCAATAACTTGTAGAGGGCGCTAGTTACACCCTACACGCCCACTACATCACGCCCATAATTTTTTGTGAGTAACTTTATTGGAAGTCTGATTAAAATTTAAAAAATAAATTTCAACAAATGTGAAAATGTTCTTCGCCCACTTCTATGCATTTCCTTGAACCTTTTACTAAATAGCGCCTTATTTTAAATAAAGTTATTTCGTTATTTTGAATTATGAACCACATTCCTTGTCTTAGATTTAAAGGAACACCATGAAGTAAATTTACTAAATCAATGTTCAAGAACGGCAGATACTGTTCACCATTCAGCCTGGCAGATAATTCAAAAGGTCCAATGATAAAATCGCCTACGATACCACACCAAATGTTTACAGAAAATTCATATTCTAATAATAAAAAACAAAATTGGATATGGGGGTGAAAAGAACAAAAAATAGAAAGAGTAGAAAGGGTGGTCCGATAACATTTATTAATGCTGTCAGTAAAGCTCGAAAAAGTATTTCTGGCAAAAAGTTTACTAAATTAAAAAGCGCTGTAAATACAGATCTGTCATCCATTCAAAATTAGAGAACCTAGACAACTAATTATTCCAATTCCAAAGAGTGGGGGATTTATTCCTTTAATACCAATTTTTGTAGGAGTCTCGGCATTAGGAGCCCTGAGTGGTGGTGCCGCTGGAATTGCACAAGCTGTTAATGCAACTAAAAATGCCCGAAAGAAGTTGGAAGAACAAAAAAGACATAAGCAGGTCTCGTTAAGTGTAGATTTTCCAGTTCCCAAGCCAGGTTGTTTCTCCAGTTAAACACACTACGTCTGGTAAAGATCGCTTTGTCCGTAAAAAGGATTTTATTGATGAACATTGGATCTTGATTTTGTTTATGAAGAAGAAACTGCCAGAGTTGGAGTCTTGCTTGTAAATCATTTGGTAGTACAATAAATAGTCCAATAAATGTATCAAGCGTGTTGGCAGGCATTTTCAGCAATTTAGCAATGATTATAACTTTATTTTTTTTATCATGTGTTCTATCTACCCTAGAAGCTTGTAACATGATCACATTAACACCCTGTATATAGATATTACAAAATAACGCTTTATTAAAACAAAGTCATTAAGGAACACCCTGTATATAATTATTCAGCAAAGCATTCGATAAATTGGACAAAAATTTATTTCATGTATTTTTTAAGGTTTTCCTTATATGGAAATATGCATAGAAGGGATACGATTTAAGAAAGTAGTTACAAATTCTACACAGACCATAGACATGAGCGTAGAATCTGTAAAGGCGTTTATATTTGAACCGGTTGATTTAAAAGCCCGTCCAAAGTCTACAAATAATATCCAACAAGTTTTGTTTATAAGTGGACCCGAGCCAAAAACCGATAGTAAGAACGAGGCAACAATTTTAAGAAAGAGGTAAGAATATTTTTTCCTTTTTTAGTGAAAAATAACTACGGTTTAATTTTGGATATTATGTATTTGTATTGTCACAACTGGGGGTTGTTTGTAAATCGAGCAGGAGAGGGGCCTCGAATCTATATAGACACTTTGGGCACTCCTGTCGCAGGGTGGTTGACCAGTCGTTGAGACGAAGGTGCCGTGTCCATCCAATGTTCGGGTATTTATACACCGAAAGTGCTGAGTTTTGTTTAATTAAACTTGACATTGGATGGCACAGTGGTCCGCGACCTTAACGCACAGTGGTCTAGAAGTGTGAAAACTGTAATTGAAAATGTAGAGCCCGCCATTTTGTTGACAGTATCTTTAGATTACCTAGGATTTCTGCGTCATTTTATTATGTTTTTCTTTATTCTAGTATATCCGAAGATCCTCCTCTTTTAACAGTATTACTTCAGTTTCCTTTAAGCCCTGACTTTCAAAAACACGCCCCTATATTGATTTTCAATTTACAAGAAATCAGAATATGTATCGATCCACTGTTGTGTAAGTGGCTCCTGTACATGCCAAAGAATTTGATATTAAGGTAAACATTTATTAATGTTCCAACAAAACATGTGTTATTGATTTCCCACAAAAATTAACTATAATTTTAATTTAATATATAGTGAGGTATTGGACAGTTCCACTCATACAATAACAAAATCGTTTTCGGAAGCCAGCGGTAGTATAGCTGAAACACCCAGAAAATTAAGCACGAATCAGCTGGAGTCTGTACACAGCAGCTCAGATAGAGAGCATCAGAAGATGCCCCAGAAGATCCTTTCTGAGACTGCGATCAAGGATGATACCGTTGATGTACGTTAAAATATATAAAGGCAATGTTTCTAAAAAATTGTTATTTTAGATATAAATAATATGTTAACTGAGAGACTTTGTTTATAGGTCCAGGAAAAAGTTTACAATGTCCTAAAGATATGGTTTGATGTGTGGAAAGGTATGTTTTTGTGTGGCGACATATCTCAGTGTACCATCTACTTTCCTATGGTGTCCTTGTCAGCTATTGGATCCCAAGGTAAGCAGCAAATACTGAAAAAACATTTTACAACACAAACATATTCTTGATAGGTATTCAAGAAGCAGTAGAGCATGCTGTTAACAAGGATAATCCGCCAGATGTCATGGTCATCACCCTCCCATTCGCCAATATAAGAAGCGCACAAAGACAGAACGTTAGTAAATATTTGAAGACCCTACCTGTTACGTTACCGGAGTCTATTTGGTCAATGGGTAAGATATTCTTTACACCTATTTGTTAATACCTTAATAACATATCTCTGTTCTGATAAGTATTATTACACTAGTGTAGTAACGAACCTATTACTTTACGGGTTTGCCTTCAATCAACACTCAGGTTTGCAGTTCAAAACACTGTATTTTTGAAATTCTTGGCACTGACAACTGACCTTAGTCCAAAAGTTGATAGTTTCCGGATTATACGGCGTCAAAGATATTATTTTTTAAAACTTTTTTCCAAATATTTCTCTTAATAAGAACAGAACGTGCATAAAATTTGGTATAAAGGTTTGGACAATACAAGGGTTTTATTTTTTTACTCAAAAACGGCACATCGCAGGAGAGCTCTTAGGTTTCAAATTGAACGGTGAATTCAAAAATATTTTTTATTTTTATTTATATTCAATTATATTTTATATTATTATTATTAAATAACCGGCCTTCGGTTATTGGGTACCACGTTTATTTATCTGTAGAGACTAATAGAGAGACCAGAATGCGTTCGCTCTCTCCTGCATCTGGGTGGCCACGATTTAGATTAACATTAGGCAACCAAATTATTCTCCTCCTCACAAGATCATCTTTGTTTTCAGACCAATCAAGCTTTCCATGGACAATGTCAATATCTGATCTCAGCTGTTATACAATACAGCGTGGAAACAAATTAATATTTTTAAAACCCGTCTCTCTTAGTGCTACAGTGGGACTGTCTACACGACCTTCAAAGACCAGTGTAATAAGTGACAGTACGCAAGATATTGTTAAAGCTAAGGAAACCGCGGAACAGGGTAGGTGTGATGAGTTTTTCGTTAGGAGGGCTTTACAAAGATTTGGTTGTTGTTAGGTGTCAAAAAGAAATCAGTCGTGTCAAGTAAAGATCAGAAAAGAAAAGGATCCAAGAATACCAACTTAAGTGCTGCTAGTAGTTCAAAAGCGCAACACGGAAAAAATAGCGACAGTAGCACTCCAAATAGCCCAAATAGTCAGACTAAACGTAGTGAAAATCGTGCTGGACAGAGTGAGAGTGGTCAGAACGTCGTCCCCACACCTAAAGTTGATATTGGATATCTTGGTATGATATGTTTTATTATAAATTAATAATTATTAATGACAAAAAAAGCTTTATGTCGTTTTTGTCAGGTCACAACGAATTTTACTGATTTAATAAATATTTCTAGGTGTATGCGTCCATATAGACATGACTCCTGTAGTAATATCGACGTCGGAGGTCCAGGTGTACTTATTCGCCAGTATACTGTATGGTCTTCTGGAGGTTGCAACAAATTTGTTGCCCAATACTGGCGGTAGAACAACTGTCGGTAGTAAGTTGATTCCTCTTGAAGTCATACCTCCTATAGTCACAAAAGGTAATGAAAAATTTATAAATAAATAAAAAGATATTTCAGGTTTGTTAGCGTTAGCACAATAGGGAACTTGCACATATCTTTTTTTATTTCAGAGATATGTTCAGCCACATCAAAACATAATTCGTGCAAAATGTTACCTCTTAAATATCACTCCTTAACTTTTTATAAATAAGTAAAGTTCGCGCGCCCATCCTAATATTCAAAACGAGGTGGGACGTCATATAGTGTGTTTGGTAGGTAACTGCAGCGCCTTGACAGTCTTGACTTTGACACAATACTAAGCTTTATTATTCTGTGTTTGACACGTCGAGTTAAAAAATTGTATTGTCGAGTTTGTTTACATTTTGTGAGTTTTACAACGTCCCAATAATGGATAGTATTAAGAAAAAATATCTGTTACAAATGTTGTATAGTGTCAATGTGTTCTAATATGACCTAAAAAGCCCCAAATATTCTATTTATTCGTGTGCCAGAAGAGAATAATCGTCGAATAATATGGTTTAAAGCATGCAGAAGAAACCAATGATCTAATATATACCAATAGATATCACAAGCCATTCATACTTTCACCAACTTTCTGTTTACTCACCTATAAAAAGTCACTGCAGAATTATTATACTCCCAGTTGTCGCATACTTTACTCTTACGACTCATTTTAATTATTCTCCAAATAAGAATATCACAAAACACTAAGAACACTGCAATAATTTCACAAAACCGGTAATTGGAAGAAACATAACAGACATTTCTGGAAAAAATAGGACATTTCACGTATGGGATGATCATTTTAATGTAAGTATCATACCGAAAAATTATTTTGGCTTATTGAAACTAGGACCTGCTCAAGGTTTTTTAAATAATATTTTGTGTTCTTAGAGTATCTGAATAATTTACAGGTTTATTTAAGTTATTGCACAAATGGTGGAATAAACTAATATACCTACCTACCAACCTACCTAATAATATTGTGCCTACTTACTTACTAGTTTTAACACTGCGAACCCCGCCAACCGAAAAACTCTCGGAGGTTTTTATAAAAGATCTCACCATAAACATATCCACAGTGGGTAAATTGTTTGAATGTCCTTTTAAAAAGCCTTTATCCGTCATTCTAATACAATAGGTCTGTTCCAACCATCAGTCCCTGGCAGTTTCAAACTGTCAAATACAATCAACCGGTCGTAGGACTTAACAAGGCACCCTGGGGTCTACATGTAATATTTATCTGGTATACTCTATTTCTGATTAAAAACTAGTCCCGGACTGCTGGTTGGAACAAGCCTAAATATTAATTTACAAGCACAATAAATTTGTTGACAAACGATTATCTATAAATACGTTTCCCCAACAAATACTAAGGTTACGTTTCCCTAGTCTTGACCGCGTCATGTGTCGTCGAACGGTTTGACGTCACGTAAGTAGAATAGGATATTAAAAAATATTTTTTTTGTGAACTATGGGTATTTCCATATATATCCAAACATTTTACAACACAGAAGAAATACGAAAAAAATATTACACTTAGATTGACTTAACGTCAGCTCGCGGACTAAATACAACTTAGAGCGACGAACGGTTTTGAGTGATACACAACTTATTTTGGAATATGCGCGTACGAAAACGGTACACGCAAGACGCCTTGCTGTTGCTTCTCGTTGGTCGTAGTTCTTTGCGGATAGACCCTGTCGCGAGATGTTCAAACAATCGTTGTCCTAGCCGCCTAGTGCACTAGATACCACGCATAGTGTCATAAGAGAGGTATGTGTATCAAACGAAATGTCAAAAGGCGGGCACCAAGCCCATGATCGACATACAGTTACTTTCAAAAATATGACGTTTTCAAATCTTGACCACCTTGTATTATGATACAAGTGACAATAAAAATGAATGTCTCTTCATATTTTCAGGAAGTTCCACCGTTTCTCCAACTATACGCAGGGAAAATACTGTAGATAGCGCCAGTGAACGGACTCCGCCACTTAGTACGTCAGTCAATGCGGAAAATTTGACAAACAACGATTCTGTCAAATTGACAGCTTGGGTTCAGTGGACTATAACAAGGTTTACCATTGAGTTGTTATCTAGCGAATATCAAGGTAGGATTGAGATAGATTTGTAAATTTATTTTGTATTATCTTTTTGCTAATTGGCGTAATGTGTATGTTTAGATAAAGACCATTTAGATCTAGACTCGTTGCAGCCCAGATTAAAACTGGTTGTCGATGCTGAAGATATTGTTAGTTCCCTGGATTTTCAAAGCATTTACCTCAAAATAAAAAGTAAAATTGGCTCGGCTTCCATTCGTCATTACGAAAGGTACAAAGTTAATTATTTTTCTTTCTTTTAATTCCTTTAATAAAATAATAATGTGACATTTGCAGAGCCACACCAAGTTCGCAATGGCAGCCCGGTCCATTTTCGGGCATAGTAATGAGGCTAAGGGATGATCTGTCGACTAATCAGAGGCAAGAAGACAACAGCTTGATAAGCGTTACCATTACCAGAGCCAGCTGTCAACACACCCACACTTTGTGGGGAGCTGTCCAGAAGAAAAATAGAGGTAAATATTTCTCATGTTTCTGTTTTATTCACTGAGATTTTTTCTAAATCGCGATGACATATGACGTACATACCATCGGCTCTCATACTATTAGTATGTAATATTTAGTTATGGCTCTCGTACTATTAGTATGTAATATTTAGTTTTTTATCGCCCAAATGAAACTTCGTTTTTCTTTCTCTTTTAGATCAAAAATCTGACTCGAATGCTCAGTTGCTTTCAAAATCAAGATATATTACAGAAATCGTAGTTAACATTCAGCCCTTGGATTTTATAATATCTCTAAGTACTTTAAGGAGTTTTTATTTAGTCTTGGTAAGTTAGAACTATAGTAAGATTAATTTCTAGATTCCAACGATGTCAATAAATGTATGCAAAAAGCACGTTAGCAGCAATACATCGTGCTCGTGCCTCTAGAAGATTTACGGCCACTTACCCAGTGGAAATACACTATGCAACGTCACAGGTGAATATTATGCGACGATTGTTGTTTACATCGTTGGAATCTGTAAATGAATTTTATTGTATCGCGTGGTGCACCCCAGACTGGCTATAGGAAATCTCATATAAGTTTTCCTACCCTTAATTATTGGCTCCCTTAGTAATTTTACATCAAAATTGTATTACACTTTTTTGAAGATCCTTGTCTCGTATACTAAATCCTATTATTTTCTAATAAGTCAATTAAAACTTAGCTACCCAAAACGGCTCACCTCTGGTGGTGAAATCACAGACACATGAAATTGTAAACACTAACAAGCATAACAATACAAGAAGATAACACTGTTTCACCTTAACACACAACGCCTGAACAGCAAACTTCTGGAACTTGAGGGAATATTGGCAGATACATCCTCAGATATTGTTTGTATTACTAAGCACTGGCTCCAGGGGAATTTAATCGAATCAGTAAATATGCCAAACTAAGTAACTATTCAGCTAGAACTACATCAAGAGGTGGAGTTACCGCAATCTACCTGAAACATTGTGAATTCTGTATTGGTGAATCGCGAGTAAAAAATAAAGTATATATTCTTTTATGTAATTACAGATCACCTGCTGGCGATCTGAACCTTTTTATTCATAACTTAACTGAAATTCTAACTGTAATTTGTACACCAAATAGGTATATCATGTTCCTGAGCTTCGGAATGGAGGGGCATGTAAGGACAATGACCAGAGTCACTTCGACTTCGGCGACTCAGATTGACAACATTTGTAACTTGCATATTCTCAGTTTTGGAGTAGGGAATTTAGAGCATGACAACCGCAAAAAGCGTTGTTTCAACGATGAAAACATTGTTCGCTTCGTTGATTTTCTGAGGGGCGAACAGTTTCGCGAGGATTTCGACTGTGTCGGCGCGGACTTTAAGTATAATACCTTTCATAGAATATTTTTCTTCTATTTCGATATGGCGTTTCCTTTGTTTACCCGAAGGGTCAGGGACACTCGGTGTAGCTGGGTAAATGCAGAAATGAAGAACTACTCGACGTATATTAAAGATTTGTATGTGTGGTACAGGCAAATAAACAGCCTTGAAGCTCACGGTTACTATAAACAGGACCGGAAAGAATATAAGAAGTTTTTATCTAACACAAAAAAGAGTATAAATGACAATAAAATTATAAACTCAACAAACAAGGCAAAGTCGGCCTGGGGCATATCTAATGTGGAGTCCAATAAGTGTAAATGATTGTTCTGTTAGACGGGGATGTGCCTATGGAGGACCCCAGCTTGCTTCTGTTGCCTCGGGGTGAGGAGTTCGCATGCCTTCCTGGCCGGTTTCCTACGCTGTTCCTCTTGCCCGTCACAGAGCAGGAAGTTTTCAATATTGTTATGAATCTCCCGAATAAATTCTCCGCTGGATTGGATGAGGTGCTGTGAGCATCTTAAAATATGTGGCGGAATCCATTTGCTGCCCTCTGGTAGTGACACTATAAATGAATGTTTTATTAGGCAGCTCAGTTGAAGAAAGTTAAATTAATTTTCATACACAAAAAGGTGATAAACATAGTATCGGAACCTATGGACCAGTATCTCTATTGTCGGCAGTATTAAAAGTGTTCGAAAAGCCATCTACAACAAACTTATGGACTTTATAGACACAACATACTTTTTGATTAGCAATTTGGGTGCAGGTCAAAGAGATGACGGAACTAGCATTATTTGAAACACTCAAATTTATATTTGATAAGTTTCTATTTATCGAAGGCTTTCGATATCATTGACCATACATTGCTATTAACAAAATTGGAATCCTATGGACTAAGGGGTGTGTGTGCTTCCCTTGTCAAGTCACACCTGACCGAAAGGCGAGAGATGGTCTGTGTGGCGGGGGGTGGGGTACAGTAGTTCTTGGGGCCAGTTGAACTGCTGCAGGGTGTCGCACAGGGTTTAATCCTGGGAACGCTGTTGTTCCTACAGTATGCGAATAGTCTTTGCAAGGGCTTTATATCTGAGCTGGTTTGTTAGTATGCTGACGATACGTCTGTGGTAGTAGCAGATTTGAGCCTGGAGGGGCTGTCCGGGGATTGTTTGGGGGCAGCGGAGCAAATGCGGGCATGGTGCCGGGAGAATTATTTGGAACTCAATGTGGAAAGGGCTGGCTTAATTTCATTCAGACTGAATCATAAATCGATACCAGTACTTAAAAATATCAAATTTCTGAGGGTTACTATACTTAAGTTCTAAATTAAATAGCTATTGCGATTTAGTCCGCAGGATCCGTGAGGTTCTGTCTACAGAGACTGTTAAACTCTTCTACTTCACCTGCGTACAATCAATTATGATCTATGGCATATTGTTCTAGGGAGTCTTAACGGGTACTGCGGATGTCTTTAAAGCCCAGAAACGCATTATAATGGCGGTCTATAAATTGTGTCCAAGGGTGTCTTGCAGGCCGTACTTTTCAAGATTGAGGACACCCACTGCTCCATCCTTCCAATCACTAGTAGTGTTTGTTGGGAAGTACTCACACCTATTTCAATCCAACGCTGATTAGTATACAATTGGAATGATTATGGAGACCAGAGGTGGGAGTGACCTGAGTGTTCCTTTGCATCGTTCGGCATTTTTCGAGAGAGGCCCTACTTTAAAGCTATAGAGGCTTATAATAAACCCATAAATAAAGGAATGTCTGAAAAGTGAGGAGGTTTAGGTCTAAAGCAGTGGAATTTTGTATGGATAGATGTTTTTACTCATTCGATTCTTATTCTTAAATTTTTAATTTGTTAATTTGTCATCGTCCACAAGTAATCTTTAATTTTTAGGTTTTAATTTTTTAATTTACTATTCTACTACAAAAAAACTTTTAAACTGACGCTTTTAATACTGTAGACTTTTTTATTTTTTGTGTATTCATTAAGATTTTCTTTTAAACTATTAATTTACTAAGCGCAAGTACTTAAAACGAAATAAATAAGTAATTTTTAATTAGCTTATTAGAAAATAACAAAAAATTTGTAGGACCTTCAAAAAAGTTCTGATACAATTTTAATGTAAAAAGAATAGGAGAACCAATATTTGAGGGTAGAAGAAATTTCCTATGGCCAGTTGGCTTTAACTAATTTCTGTTTTCAGATTCCGTTATTAAATATTCCAGTAAATAGCACAGATAGTCGAAAAACGGACAGTTCCCCGAATAATAGTTTTCTGGCCAATATCAACAATCAAACGCTACCATTGGCGTACCTGGATTGTCAAGATATTAGGGTTGTAATGCCGTCCAAAGATTTATTAGGTAGAAAAGCACTCGATCTTGCTAACTTACTGTAATACGCGTTTTCTGTCTTCAATGTTTTCAGGCAGTGGCTCGTTGCACGACGCCGTGGTTTTTCAACTGCAAAAGATAAGTCTAAACCCGCAAGCTGTGAATCCTATTTGTCGCACGCCGATGCGACCGGATATATACGATCAAGCTGCTCACGCAAGAATTTTGAATATACCCGGTAAAATATTAAATTTTGGGATTTGCTTATCGTAACTTGGCATTTAAAAATATTTCAGGCAGCGAAGTGGAAGATCGTCAATACCAACTTGACATAATAGGCATATCGGTTTGTACGGGTATATGGGATGAGATAAATTCCATCTTATCGCCCAGCAGCAACGTGTTGTCAAATTTGAGGGGTACGAGTGAAAATCCAGCGTTGGAGTGGAACATTTTGGAACAGGGTCAGCCCAATATGACTCCGGTACTGAATTTACGATGTGTCATCGAAAAGTAAGAGCATTGATGTTTTAATACTGTTACTATACAGGGTGTTTATTAAACATGCGGCAAAAATTGAAGGAGTTACACCCAGTAATTATCCGATTTCTTAAATCTTTCACATTCTCCACTGGAGTAGTATATAGTAAAGGGTGATCCAACCCCAGCTACCACTTTAAATCAAAATAACTCGCAAAAGATTTACGAAATATACTTATTTTATTTTATTAAACACAAATTATATGTATTTCATTAGGTATAAAAAATAATATCAATTAAATGGGCGCCTCTGGACCTTCTGCAGCAGTCGATCCTTTTTAGGTAATTTATGATTACATTTTCGTACATTTCGGGCGGTATTTCGGCAATAACTTGACGGATGTTGTTTTTTAGATGCTCCAACGTTTCGGGTTTGTTGACGTAGACACGACTTTTAACGTAACCCTACAAAAAGAAGTCCAAGGGCGTTAAGTCGCAAGATCTTGGTGGCCAGTTGACGTCACCAAATCGTCAAATAATGCGACCTGGGAATTTTTAACGTAAAACATCCAACGTTGCACCCGCTCTGTGGCAAGTGGCGTCGTCTTGTTGAAACCACATGTTCTCGACTGCAATATCTTCAAGCTCGTTCCAGAAATAATCGGTTATCATGCGCCTATATCGCTCACCATCGACTGTTACAGTCTCACCCTGATCGTTTTCGAAAAAGTAAGGCCCAATGACGCCGCCTGACCACAAATCACTTTTTCGGCATGTAAAGGTGTCTCGTGAATGCTATGAGGATTTTCATCTCCCCATATCCGGCTGTTTTGCATGTTAACATAACCACATAGGTGGAAATATGCCTCATCAGGGAACAGGATTTTCTTTGAAAAATCAGCATCAACTTCCTGCTGCTCTAGCACCCAATCTGAGTAAGTTCTTCGCTGCCTATGGTCTGTGGGCTTCAGTTGTTGTGTAAGCTGAATTTTGTACGGGTGTAGATGCAAGTCCTGGTGCAAAATGCGCGAAACAGAGTAAGTAAGTATAGCTCAAAACCTGGGAACGCCGACGAATCGACAATCTCGGGTCTTCCGCCACACTTTCACTTACGGCAGCAATATTTTCCGCTGAACGCACTCGACGACGATGCACAGGCCTTAACCTATCTCCAATGCTTCCAGTTTCTTTAAATTTTCTTACGACGTTGCGAATAGTTCGCTCAGTAGGACGATTAAATGGACCATAATCTTCCCGTAAATTGTGATACACAGTTCGTGCAGAATTGTTATTTCTGTACCATAATTGAACAATTTTAACTCGTTGAACGGTGGTTAAGCGATCCATTTCGTAAATGTATTGTTGCAAACTGACATTTGATACTTTAAAAAATAGTGGTTATTGACAACTGTCGGATTTACAATGGTGCAAACATAGGAAACTCAAATTGGATCACCCTTTAGTAGTAGTCGTAGTAGTAGGTGAGGGGAGGCACACGGACTTGGCAAGTAGACCAAATTCGATCCTTTTTACCTACCCCTGGGTCTTGCCCCATCCACTTAACCACCCTGGCCTTCGCCAAACCTACCCGACTTTCTCAGGAAGGTCAGGACGTTACTCCAAACAAGGGTCCTGAATTCCTCCTGTAAGATCACCACTGTCCCAAAGACTTACCGTCTGTGTCTTCACAGGGCTTCGTAAGCGCACAGGATGTGCAGTGGTGTCTCCTCGTCCTTCAAGCATCCCGTACATATCGGGTCCTCCTTCACACCCATCGTGTGCAGGTGCTTCCTTAACTTGCAATGTCCTGTTAGAAGTTCTACCAGAGGATTCAGGGCACGCCTACTCTACAGCCTGGCGTCTGCCGCCATTTCTCCTTGGAGAGGCTGGCGGCCCATTTCCCCAGGGCTGTCCCTACCTGCTGTTTTAATATACCTATTGCTGGTTCGTATCCTAGATAAGGAACTCCGGCTCCAAGTCTGGCGAGCTCGTCGGCCGCTGCGAGCCTCCCAAGTGCGTCCGCACACTCCTGCTCTGCTCGTGGGCTGGCAGACTGCCTTGAGGGCGACTTGGCTATCAGAGCAGATACATACAGTCCGCTCTTGACAGTCCATGACCTCCCTCATACTTGCCACCGAGAGGATGGCATATACCTCTGCTTGGGAAACCGTCTAGTGTAGAGTAGTATAAACCAAGGCTTTAGATGGCCCATAGAAAATAATCTGCGGGGTTTAAGTCCGGGGGATCGAGCAGGCCATAAGTGAGGTCTACCTCGACCAATCCTACGATCTCTGTATGGTACTGTTAAAAACTCGCGAGCAACCACACTAAATTGCGCTAGTGCATCATGGTGCATAAAACACATTGCATTTCTGATTGCCAATGGTACATCCTCCAGCAATTGAGGTGGCGTTTGTTCCAAAAAGATGCGATTCACCTCGCCGGTAAGTCTTCCTGATAGAAATACCGGTCCAATTAGCCAGTCACCCATAATCCAACCCAAACGTTCAAAAATAACTGATGTTGAAAGCGATCTTCAAGTAACTCATTTGGATTTTCTTCAGCACACATATGGTTGTTGTGACAATTCCTTATTGAATATCTTGAGAAATTCGATTCATCGGTAAAAAGTAGAGATTTGAACCAATGTGTGCAAGAGCCATTGACAGAATGCAATCCGTGGAGGAAAATCAGTAGGAAGAAGTGCCTAAACGCGTTCTATGTGGTACGGGTAAAACAAATAGTCACTAACGATTTTCCAAGCTACAACTAACCTGGATCTTCCTCTATCATGTCTAGCACATTCTCTTCCACTTCTACCGTTCTTACTGTTATTGGCCTTCCTGGTCCCCCCACTTCGTTTCAATGTACAAAATATTTTTAAAACAGTCCAGAGAATAACCCCGCCGTATGTTTAATAAACACCCTGTATTGTAAGGGATATTTTGCATCCAATATTAAAAACATCAAACACAAACGTCTTTGGAGAACTGTATTTTCGGATTTATGTATATTCTTAGAAATGCCAAATCACGAACTGTATTATTACTTTTCTGTAGGTTTGATTCAACTATAATAGCGGCTCCCTCTATGGTCTACAAGGAAACTACAATAGTGTGCGGTCATGCCATGGAAATCAACTTGGTTTCTGACATTTTTATTAATTTGTCTTTGCATCAGATCAGGTTGTTCTCCGCCCTCTTAACTGAATTTGTCATGTTGATTACTCCGTTAATAGCACAGGTAAGCAAGCGGGTGTTGATAACATTGCTCGCGCAAGGTGTTGCAGTATACAATGTGTTCAAAAAGTAGTATAAGGATTAAATATCTTTCACATACCTATTATGGTTATTCAATTTTTAGGATGGTATGTTCCAAAGGGCGAAGATTAAATTTCCTTACTCAAGATTTGACTCTGGTATTTTTGAAATCGAACCAGAAAAGATAGTGGCGATTATTGAGGGACTAAATAAGGACTCTGGCATAGAGACGTCCGATGTTAAGAGTGTTCAGTCGGCTAAACTGCAGGTAATTTTTTTTAATGAAATACTTACAAAATCGCTATCTTGACTAGGGGCATGTAAATATTGACTTTATAAAGGGTTACTGAGTTATTAAGATTCGATAAAAAATCACAAGCATCTGAGACATTTTTCCAATTCCATGGTATGTCACGATTTGGACTTGTTCTGATGTAAAAAGCTTCTAAGGGGGTAGTGACCCAAAGGAAAATTACTGGAATTATTACCAGAATTGTTTTTTCGAAACATGTTGGTAAATCTGGATCGGTTGTATTCCATGGTAAAGTTGTATTCTGAAATAGCGATGAATTTAATTACTTATAAACCATCCGAAAAATGTTTACAATTCATTAATGGTGATTAGACAATGCCTGAGTTTTATAGCGTGATATGGTGCAGTCCCTCAAATTTAAAATTTGTTAAAAGATGATGGGGGCGGGCATTGAATAAACGCAATTTGAAAGTAAGCTAAAATATTTTTCCTATAAAATATTTCAGTTTAAAAAGAACGAAAAGAGAAATTTTTTTGCACATTCTGTATAATAATTTAAAAAATTTAAAATATACATTTTACGTCTTCTGAAGAGAGCTTTTTGATGAGGTATTCTAAATTTTGATCAAAATTTCTTTTAATCAAAAAAATAATTAAAATCCGTTTTAAAAAAATAGTCATTTTTAGTTTTTCTCGAAAATTTACGATTACAAAATTTTTAAGATATAAAGAGATGTATTCCAGAAATAGACTATTTGAGATGATCTATCCGGAGGTCTAAACCGCATTTTAATATGTCGTTTAGTTCGCGAGTTAATACATTTCAAAAATGATTTAAACCTTAGGAGATGCTCCCACCAACTCAATGATAATTCAAGATACCTTCTGTATAACAGTTTTATTGAACCACATTTAAGATATCTAATACCTTGTTGGGGTAATGCTAGTGAATATTTAATAAAGAAACTACAAAGACTACAAAATAAATCAATAAAAGCTTTATTTGCCATAAATTATTATACACCCAGTGAAGACTTGTACAGAACATACCCATTTCTTACTATAAATCAACTTAGAAAATTTGAGCAAACCAAATTAATACATAGTGTACAAAATAAATTAATTAAAGCAAACACAGTCCTTAAACAAAACAAAGATTATTACAACTATAATATAAGATCAAAAGATGCCTTAAGAAATACATTTGCTCGCTCAAAGAAAAAACAAGACTCTCCATATGAGGGAAGCATTCAAACCTATAATAATATTCCTGATGAACTTCTTAATGAACACCGAAAAAAAATACTGCATACCAACCTGAAAAAATATATTAAAGAGACAGTACTAAACTGATATAATATAGAAAATTAAGCATGTTATTTAGACATTTTTTTTTACTTTCTCTGTAAAATGTAAACATTCGAATTTTAACTGTTACTTTTACCATTTAAGGAATTTGTTAAAAATGTATTGTTATTATATACAGAGTGGATGTAAAGTAAGGAATAAATTCATTATCTCGGAAACTACAATTTTTTAAAAAAATCGCTCGGACCAGTCGATTTTGTTTTTCGATCGCGCATATTCTGACATAAAATGTAACCCCCTGTATATTATTGCATGTTCGGATTCTTCGGAAAATTCTAAACATTTTTCATGTAGCATGCCCAAGCGTTTTGGAGTTATTCTCATTCAAAACTTGTAGTCAGCATGCGTGAAGCGGAAAAAAAGTTAAGTAGGCTTTGGATTTATAACGCAAGAATCAAAAGAATTAATGTCAATAGTTATTGTTATTGTCAGTTTTATGTGTATTTTCCTAACGTTTTACTAGTTTTCAAAAGACTCATTTCGTTTTTTCATAACTAAATTACATTAAAATGCGGCTCACTGAGAAACAGCGCATAGAGGTTTTGATGTTGATGGGCTACGGTGATAGAGTTAGAAAGCAGCAAGAAGTTTGTGAGTTATTTAATCAAAAATACCCCAATCGTCCGCCAATATCACAATCAACAGTAA
Source organism: Polydrusus tereticollis (assembly GCA_963920685.1). NCBI lineage: Eukaryota > Metazoa > Arthropoda > Insecta > Coleoptera > Curculionidae > Polydrusus > Polydrusus tereticollis. Next base: position 146,413,598 of record OY987328.1, read on the forward strand.
GCAAAATTGAGTACAAGTTTAGGCAATTCGGTCATGTAAGAGATGTCCCTAGATGTGGTCGTCCTCAAGTTGATGAAAATCAACAATTAGAAGTCTTACTGGCAGTTCAAGATAACCAGCACATGGTGTCTAGGCAAGTAGCAAGTGACGTGGATATTGGAAAAACAACAGTTCTTAAAATACTGCATAGAAATAAATACCATCCTTATAAAATGCAAGTTCTCCAAGAACTTTTGGACGGGGACTTTGAGAGGCGCCTTGAATTTTGTGAGCGGTTACAGGTTATGTGTTTCGAAAACAGAAATTTTGTAAAAAATATAATTTTTTCGGATGAGTCCACTTTTTGCTTGAATGGTGACGTAAATACCCAAAATTATCGATATTGGTCCGATGTAAATCCACACTGGATGAGGGAAGGACACACACAATATAATCAAAAAATCAATGTGTGGGCTGGCGTTGTTGATGACACTGTTATAGGGCCCTTCTTTTTTGACGAAAATTTAACAGGCGAGAGATACTTGAGTTTTTTAGAACAAGAACTTGTTCCAGCCCTGGTCACCCTTTTTCCTGAGTTAGAACGTCCCGATTTGCCACATCATAATATCTGGTTGCAACAAGATGGTGCTCCCCCACATTTCGCTGTGGGAGTTCGTACTTATTTGGACGATACTTTTCCAAACAGGTGGATTGGAAGAGGTGGTTCTATTGAGTGGCCGCCTAGGTCACCCGATTTAACACCACTCGACTTTTTTTTATGGGGATACCTTAAGGAAAGAGTATTCAAAAGCCAGCCTGCAAATTTAGATGATTTAAAACATCGCATCCGGCAACAAATTCGGCAAATTACACCCCAAATGGTTCGAAATGTTCAGCAAGAATTTGAAGATCGGTTAGGCTATTGTCAGTTGACCAACGGAAGACACTTCGAACATTTACTTAAGTAAAATTATTTTTAAGTTCACCAAACTGTTTTTTCGATAAATAAAACATTTTTAAAATAATTGTATTCTTTGTTTGTTTTCTCCATGACTTTTTTCCACTTTTCAAATTTTGAATGAGAATAACTCCAAAACGCTTGGGCTAAGGTATAGCACATGCTACATGAAAAATGTTTAGAATTTTCCGAAGAATCCGAACATGCAATAATATACAGGGGGGTTCCATTTAAGAAAAATATATTTTTTCTGGCACTTTTATTTGGAACACCCTGTATATCTACATTTTATGTCAGAATATGCGCGATCGAAAAACAAAATCGACGGGTCCAAGCGATTTTTTTAAAAAAATGTAGTTTCCGACATAATGAATTTATTCCTTACTTTACGTCCACCCTGTATATAGGCCCATTACCAGATTTATCTGTTTCGAGGTCAGTAATAAATAAAAAAAAAAAAATTACCATTTTTGAATTTTTAAACACTAAAATAAAATACCATCTTTCAATTATGCCCAAAAACTACAAGCTTTCTTAGGCAAAGATTCTCTATAAAATCAGAAACTGTCAATCGATTTAATCGACTTTTGCGACCCCTATCGAATTACGCAGACAAATTTGGAAATTTTGACTTTTGACGTTTTATATCGTTTAACCGAAACACTCTGTATATTCGGGTTATATCGCACCATATATTCTACAATTGTTGTCGAATTGTTAGGAAAATTTAATCGTTCCACGAACAGCCGTTTATGAGAGAATTTAAAAAAATTTAAAAATGTCGTTTTGACACACAATCGTAGGTGGGAATCTAAAACATACTAGTTGAAACTAAAGAGTACGAAATTTGTGTAGGTGAAATTACTTATAACAATTGAGGTGAAAACCCGATTGTAGCAATAACAAATGTAAAGAGTACAAATGTTTGATTAGACTAGCGGCAAATGGCGTTTAAATTTTAACATCTAGTTTGAAGATTTAATGAAAAAATACGTTTTCCAATTGGTGAATGTTTAAAATTTACAAATCACCAATTGAAGAGTTGCTACGTCGTGTCAACATCCAAATCCCCCATAACCTTAGTTATAAAGTAGTAGAACTTTATTTGGAAATTTATCGAAGGAATTTTATACAAATTATTTTCAGGGTACCAGCTTAATTACCAAACTGAGTACTGAAAGCGATAAACAGGTCATTTTTCCCAGACCTCCGAATACGGTACCATATATGTACTCGGCTGTCCCTGTAGAAATTGTTTGGACAGCTGGAAAAATCGGGCTCTCGCTGTATAGCGTCGAGGACGAAAGAAACGGTAACGTTAAACATAAGGGGAGGAAGAAGAAGGCATCAAAAAAGGTAAAGAAATGTCATGCCCACAATAAAACAAAAGTCTCTTTAGCAAACTACTTTATTTTGTACAACTTCTGCTCCTAAAATTATAGACTAAGTCTATGTAACACTTCATTTATCCGAATCAAATATTTCTTGTACGTTTTTGATGTAAACCTATTTTTAAAAGATAGAAATAGATTGGTCAGCATTGAGAAAGTCATTCTTAAGAAACCCCTAGTATAGGGGACGTCAAAATAACCCTAATTTGTCATAGAAGCAAAAATTCCTAAAGTGCTCCCTAACGGAAATACAGTGCCCCAAAGGGGTATCCAGCGACTTACCTTCTCGGGTCTAACTTTTGAACCAACATGTATAATTTAATAAAATTTTAATGTTTTATATAGGTTATAAAGACAGGAAGTCAAGAACGGACCTGCCATTTTAAATACTCTAGTCATCCCTCTTTAAAAAAAGGTCCAGCAAGATGGTGCTCCTGTGCGTACATTTTTGAATGGAACCTTTCCCAATCAGTGGATAGGAAGGGAGGACCTATCGAATGGCCTGGTTGGTCGCCAGACCTAACTTTGCTGGACTTCTTTTGTGGGGTTACCTCAAATCGAAAGTATTTGTTGACGGGCCAAACAATCTGCAGGAGTTGAAAAAGAGGATCCGAAGAGAAGTGCGAGCCATAACTCCAGAAATGGTTGATGGTTTGTCAAAACAAAGTACATTTGTTTCGATAAAATTAGTCGTTGTGGAAGAAAATAGTTTTTTTGTATAACACGTTTTAACATTAACCTCGGTGGTCATAAAAGAGCCTTACCTCGAACTATTCATCCATTATCAAAAGTATTTGATAAGTACTGATGAACTAAATTGCTAAAATGGGGCGGTGTACCGTCGTGCATATACCACATCTGATTTCTAATTTCTAAGGGCACATTTTCTAAAAAACCGTTTAAGTTTTGTGGCAAGAATTGCAAATACATGGCACCATTTAATCTACTTTCCATAAAGAACGGTCCAATGAGATGATTCCCAATAATCCCCGCTCACATGTTAACCATGAATCTTTGTTGGTACTTTTTCTGTACTGTTGCATGGAAATTTTCTTAATGCCAGATATGCAAATTATGGTAATTTTTTACTTCGTCTGGGATGAAACCGGCTTCGTCCATGAACAAAACAATACGAGGAAAATTATGATTTTGCTTAAATCGTTGTAAAAACCTATTTGTGTAATTGACTCTTGCAGGTTAATCAGCGGGAGACATGGCATGTACCTTTGTCACATGAACTTGGACCGACAGATTTCCTACAATATTAGAGGGATTTTCAGTTTGTTAAAAAACTTGCTAAAATGGATTCGCAAAAGATTACCTACTTTTAACATTTTTTTTTATTTCACTCGACTATTTACCTGTTTCTCTTAAGCTACGATCAACCCTTTCAAAAGTTCTTCAGTGCGGTAAACGTCGATTTGTAAATGTATCCGAATAAATTCTTCTCGCCTCCACACAATTGCCGAGTGCTCGTCCATAAATTAGATGCATGTCAGCTTATTTACTATAGAAATAATACTCCATTACTTAAGTCTAATGTACTCAATTAATCAGACAATTTAGAAAAGTGTTGTCAATAACACATTGTTAACAAAATAGAAACAACTGTTGTTTTATTGTAGTATTCTGATTTAATATTTCAATAACGTGCTATGCAAAAAATGTATTTTCTTTAAAAACGGTTAATTTTATCGAACCAAATGTTTTAAAGAGGAATGGCTAGAGTATTGAAAAAATCAGTTTTCGGCTCTGTAAAATGACACCTGTCAAAATTTTGGCCCAACGAGTGTGGTGGCAAATTCGTTCCTGACTTTCCTGGCGATGTAAAACATCTACTGCAGTATAGTTTTATGAGTTTTTATGGCCTACATAAAATATTGAAATTTCAATAAATTATAGATGTTGGTTCAAAAGTTACAACCGAAAAGGTAAGTGGCTGGATACCCTTTTAGGGCTCTGTATCTCCGTTAAGGGGCACTTTCGGATTTTTTTAAATGACAAATTGGGGTTATTTTGATCTCCCCTCTACGTTGGCTAGAGTATGCTGTATGTATATTACAATTAAATTTCAACCGTTATATTTGCGAACGGTCTTAAACTTTTATCTGACACGTTTTTCGCTGACCAAATTTTTTGGCTTCCCGTATATTATTAAGTACTTGTTGATAGGCTGACGACGACCAAGGTTACGAAGCTTCAGAGGAGAGTACGGACGACAGAAGCGACTCATATAAGAAATACAGTCCCTTGCTCTATGTGCGTTTCACTCAACCCAATGCTTTTCTAGCCAAGCAACAGTTGGGTAGAAAATTGCAGGTATTATCAATCATTTATTGTTTAAGTATTATAAGTATGTTGGTGCTTTAACTTGATATGGTTCTAATCAAAATTATTAATTTCTGTCGATTTAGTTTACTTGTTTTGACGTCAATCTAAGACTAAGTGGTCCGGAATATCCTCCAGTTAATCATATACCAAGCGAGACTGATTTTCCAATTAGTTTATTGGAAACAAAGGCAGGGTCGCCTAATCCTAATAACGGTATTCTACCAGCTTTTTTCACATTACGATTTACAAAAGGTAATAACATGGTTATGTGTAAATAATGATTATACAGGTTTGGCATAATAACGTAATGCATTAGTTAAATAAAGAGAGTAGAAATGCCTTTGCACATCTGCTTTCCTACCGGCAATCTCTGCTCGTTCATTTCTCCGACTTTGACTGCCGAGTTGCAAGCTGCCGCCTATATCCGAGTCCCACTAACTGGTTGTAGTGGAAGGAGAAGCAGCTCGCGTATGATTCGGCAAGGCATTATTTCCACTATCTTTAATTAACTTATAGATGATGCATTAGGTTCTCTTTTCTTCCCCATAACAACTCTTTGCCAATGCTATTTAATAATATTCCAGGAACTGGAACTTACTGCCCTCCTACTACAAGTGTGCAATTTTAAACTGTTTTGCTGTTTTAGGCGTTGGAAAAAATTCAAAAATCGAGTTAGAAATCGAAAAACCAACAAAAATTCTTTGCCAGACCTCCAGGTGGGGGCACCTCTTGACAGTAAAAGATAAGGTGGTGGACACTTTTAAAAATGGCGGCGGTTCTGTCAGCTTCGTGGCATTACTCAAGGCAGTCAACGATATGAAAAAGGAAGGGACACCAGTGTACCACAGGAATATCAAGATGAATGATACTTACAGCAAATTTCAAGAAATAAAAGATATGTTGGGTAAGTTATTTGCATTACTCTCAAACTTTTGCTATTTAAGAATTTAGCAGTTTCAAGGAGTACTATTGGTTTTGATCTGGTGTCTTCATTAATATTGTTATTATTAATATTAATTGACGTTTGCATGGGAACTTAGGCTCAATTACAATATTCGCAATATTCATATGGAAGAAGTCAAGGACGATAAAAAGGCTCCGGGCTTCGACGGCATAAAGATGAAGGCGTTAAAGAACTTGCCCGACAATTTGATAACAGACGTATTAAACATTGCACAGGTTATTATCGAAAAAGGCCATTTCCCCAAGGTTTGGAAAAAGGCCAAAGTGGTTTTTATCCCTAAACCAGGACAAGATAAAACATTGGTAGTCAGCTATAGGCCTATCAGCCTTATATCGTGTATTGGCAAGGTTGTAGAAAACTCGTACTTCATTGTATTAACAATTTTGTATTTTACAACAACATTTTACCACCAAAGCAGTTCGGTATTCTGACTGCTCATTGCACGGTTCGCCAAACGACTAGACTGGCTTCAAATATACGAAATAACTTTAACAGACGATTCAGCACGGGAGCGGTCTTTTTCGAAGTCAGCAAGGCCTTTGATAAGGTCTGGTACGACGGACTCATTTTAAAGTTAATAAGATTAGGTATGCCGAACTAGCTAGTAAAGGTGATTCATTCATTTTTGACGGATAGGATTTTTGCGGTCTCGTCAGAGAATGCAATATATACTATGCGACACGTTAGAGCCGGAGTACCGCAGGGCTCTCCCCTTGTGCCGGCTCTATACAGTAACTTTACCAGCGATATTCCTAAATTCGGTCAAACAGGGCTGTATCTGTTTGCTGACGATACCACGATTACCGCCACCGCCAAACAACCAATGTTGGTAGTCTCAAAGCTGCAATGAAATGGAAGGGATAGGTTTGTCAGGGAATTAAACTGAAAACATTTCAGGCACTGCTCTTAAACTGTTTCTTATATAATACCACTTAATCATAGTTACTTTTTTCTTAATGGAATAGCTCATATTTACCTATAATTAAAGCGCCTTCAATGAAAATGTCACTGTCGCTACTTTTCGTTTTGTCAATGCCAAATAATAATTTGCTGGTGTTTGCTGTGTTACCTAAGCTATGAAAATTTCGTGATTTTGCCATCACATTTAATTGCATAAGTTAGGTTTGACTTATTAAAATTTGGCACATGGGTTTATTATATCGACCTCTTCAAAAATTATAATTCAATTTTTCTTCTGTATGGAATGTAAAGTTGTCTAAGGTTCATCTTTTTTGTTTTTAAATATAATTCTTTTGAAGGATAAAGATAGTCCTTATTAAATATAATTTCTAAAAACTTTTTGGTAAATTAAAATTCCGTGCATAATATAATATTCCTAGATGTTTTATATACAGAAATTTTTTAATGTTTTTAGAAATTGGTAGTAATTTTTTTTTTATTTACTATTTTTACGGTCGTCGGCGTATCAGAGGCCATCTTGAACCGGTCATCGACCGTACGGTTTTTAATCGTGCGGTCTACCGACTGGGGAGTGTGAAACGGCACCTTCATCCTACGAGATATCCGATCTCATCCGGCCTGTCCGGCGTGAATAGGATGGTTTTGATGTCGATTCATTTTACACTCTTCCCTAAGACAAGAGCACGCGGTGTTTCCCAAGCGGTCACCCATCCAAGTACTAGCCGCGCTCGACACCGCTTAACTTCGGTGATCTGACGGGAACCGGTGCTTTTAGTGTCGCTAGGCCCTTGCCTCAAAATTGGTAGTAAACTTACTGTCAAATGATTCCTAAATATTTTACATGATTTTATATTTTCAAAAATCTTTTTTAATTTTCTTATTTAAATTGTTCCAATTTGTATCGCTATAAAAAATAGCAGTATCATCTGCAAAACTATGAATTTTCCCATCGCAATTTATACTAAATAAATCATTAATATAAATAGTAAAACATAATGGTCCTAAAATTGTCCCTTGAGGAACACCATATTTAAATACTTTTGAATAGCTTTTTTCTTTATCTATCTTAACATAAGTTGGTCGATCTTTAAGATAGTTGTTAATTAATTTTAATTGCTTTCCTCTAAATTCAATATTTTCAATTTTTTTTAATAGTAAATTGTGGCTAACCGTATCAAAGGCGTTTGCTAAATCCAGAAAAATACAAATTCAAGGTGTTTTTTTATCTAATGCATTATATATTGGTTCTGTTGGGTAACAAATAGCATCTTGCGTCGATTTATTTTTTTGAAACCCAAATTGTTTTTTAGAAATAGAATATATTAATAAATTCGTGTTGTTGACGGGGTGCAATCTTGTTCTGATACCTCGCCTAACACAGTGATAATCTGCCATTAAAATTAACTGATAAAGAGTACGGTCGGTACCCTTTACATTTAGTTAAACCTAAACTGAATTTATTTCAGGTAGTACAAATTCAGTTGCCGTCAAATTTGACCAGGTAATATTTACTGTAGCGTCAGAGAGTGGGCATGAACTTCACATTGGCATGCAGAAATTGAAAAGCCAACTCTCCATAAGCACACGACCAGAAAAGCTCTGCGTCATGACAACATTCAATTGTCTGACATTAACTGTCATATATGACAAGTTTAAAAAGCTACTGTTAAATCCGTGGACTGTCACGTTTGACGTGTGCGTGTTTTGGGAGTCTTGGCAGGATACTGACAGTGATCCGCAGGTATAATCACATTTAAAAATGAAATAGTATGGTTCTATCTCCAATAAATAATTTTTTCTGTTTAGATTCAGGTAACTGCTGAAAGTGACTGTATACTGGTAGACGTGACAGCCGAACAAATTAAGTGCGTCGAAATGGTGCTGAAGGACTTTAGGGAATTCATTGCGATGTTGCCAAGCACCGCAGAACGCGAAGGCAAAGAACAAACTCTGCTGACCAAGACTGTCGATAGAGACCAACATTATAAAGACGATTTGAGAGCTGGCGCTTTTCAGTTTATCGATTCAAATACTGATAATACCGATGAAATGCCGTTACCTTATCAGGTAAGCCCTTGAGTCAACTTTTACATTTACCTTTTGCCAAATTTTTATTTTATAGGTTATGTTTTGGACCAAAAACATTTCGGCAATGGCTTGGAAATATCCGCAACCTCGCGCTTTGACGAAGGTTCGAATTTTTCCCGTTCCATATAAGATGGCGCTTGGTTCTCCCGATAATATTTTAGTGTTATGTCACTTGGAATACTGGTCTGAATGTAGGAACTGCTATTTACCGTATACGCAGTTTTATTTGTCCGAGAGTGAAGTGTGTCATCTAAATTTGCCTAAAGATTGTCCGAAGACTGTTGTAGCAAGTACTTGGAGGGTAAGTTTGTGACTTTCAGTTAATTTTATATTGTATTTATGGAGAATTATCCAGTTTTTCTTATTGATGATGCGTTAGTAGAACTAACAGAACTGGCTAATTTTCTTCACAGCCAAAGCTAAATCAATGAATTTTGGTACAGGTGTTTAGCGTAAAACTTTGAGTTAAAAATTAATAAATGCTGCAGACTGCGTTATTGCAATAGACAATAAAAACTGATATTTTTTCCATCCCCATTGGGGAGGATATTGACGAATTACTTTTTAACTGTTAAACTTGCAAGTTGACTCGTTTAAGATGTTGTTTTTCCTCATCTTTTGTTGGTGTTAGCAAGCAAAGCTGAGTACATTTATTTTTAGAGGCTAAAGTGATGAATAGTGTGAGTCTTAATTTATTTAAGCTGTCTGCGCCATGGACTGCAAGAACACATTTCGTACCAGCATTAAAAAGTTGGTATTCATCTCGATTTTCAGTCATAAAAGTTGGTGCTGCTTCATGTTGTTCACCTTTAATTAATTAAATTCGAATTCGAAATTTATTTAATAATCAAGTTCATTAACATAAGTAAAGTCCATCCGAACATATTTCGTTTGACCTAATAACAGCAATAATAGTTTTATTATATTGTAAACACCCAAAGAAACTCCGTTACCTGTTCGATTGCCAAACCTACGTTTATAAAGAATTTCTTGGTAAAATTACCCATATAAAACTGTCGATGAGCGTGCCAACCAGCGAAATCTACCTGGCCTTACTTTATATTACTGAAATAAAATGAAATAAGGGGTACTGCTTTGCACAGGAACGGATTTTGTAGTTAAATGAAAAGCCATAGTAATACCCTATAGTAGCAATGTTTATTTTTACCATTACTTGTATTATATGTATAATAATTTATTATAAGTGTGAAAAGTTTGCGTGCGGAAAAGGGCAACTTTTCGTACGCATTTAGGTAAAAGTAATAATAACAATTAATATACCTACTTAAAAAAACATATTTACATATACCGGGTGTTGCATCGTCGAGCGGGACATAGGAAATCCCATGTAATTTTAAATGGGGTCAATTATTGGCTTCCCTAATTATTTTAGAGAAAAATTCTATTTAGGTTTATTAAAGAGCACTAAAACCCACATTCAAAAGAATAACTTTAGATATTTTTGATGAGCCCGTTTACGGGTTATCGCCGATTTCTTTTTAACTATTTCTCCTTTTTATGGCCCCGTATTTGCGGGCACCAGTCAAGGTAAAAGATGACTGTCAAATAAAGTTGTCATTTTTAAATGTGTGCTTTATTGTTATAAAAACTCGTACATCAAAAATATTAGCCATGAATTACACTTCTGAAGAAAAAATATTGATGATTAAATGGTATTATCAAGGAAATAGTTATCAAAATGTGTCAGACATGTTTGCTGCTCTGTATCCGAATAGACCGATACCTGCAAAATCTACAGTCGAAAGGACTATCAAGAAATTTGAGACAAAAGGCACTGTAATAAATAACTGCAGATGTGAAGAAAGGCAGGAACAAAAAGAGATGCAAGAAATGATAGGGACTTGCAAGTTTTATTGTGCGTGGAAGAAAATGATGGGAAGATCAGCACAAGGAAACTTGAGGATGACATAGGATTAGATCACACCACAGCGTTACGAGCTTTGAAACGACATAAATATTATTCATACAAATATGAAAAGCACCAAGAGCTAAGAGATAGGGACAAAATACGACGACAGGAGTTTTGTTTTGGTATGATGGAAAGAGCAAACATGGATAGGGAATTTTTAAAAAACATTTGTTTCACTGACGAATGCACATTTACCTTAAACAATGAACCCAATGTTCAAAATTATCGATATTGGAGCAAAGAAAACCAACACAGGTTTGTGGAAACAAGGACGCAATATCCACAAAAAGTTAATGTATGGGCTGGGATTTTCGGAGAAAATATTATCGGGCCATTATTTCTTACACGAAATTTAAATGCAGAATATTTCTTGGAACTACTTGAAGATCATATTTTACCTACTTTACATGATGCCGCCAGGGAAAATCAGGAAGTTTGGTACCAAATGGATGGCTGCCCGGCACATAGTACCCTGGCTGTCCGGGAATATTTAAACCGTACTTTTAATGGAAATGTTATTGGCTTAAATCATACAGTAAATTGGCCAGCCAGGTCTCCTGATTTATCGCCAAATGATTTCTTTCCCTGGGGTCATTTAAAAAACAGGATATACAAAGATAAAAAATACCCAAATCTAGACGAGTTAAAAAATGCTATTTCTGCCGAATGCAATAGAATTTCAGTTTACCAACTAGCGAATGTAAGAAGAGAATTTTATGATCGCCTCGGTTATTGTCTAGCAGTCAATGTAGGAATATTTGAACATCTTCTTAAATCCTAAAGTTCTAACAATTTAATAGTACCTACCTTTTAATTAGTAAAATATTGAAACATGTAAAATGTCATAATTAACCTTGTAATTGGTTAAGTACTTTATTTTAGTTTTATTCAGATTAATTTTTACTCATAAATACACCTTTAATATTTTCGATGTACGAGTTTTTATAACAATAAAGCACACATTTCAAAATGACAACTTTATTTGACAGTCATCTTTTACCTTGACTGGTGCCCGCAAATACGGGGCCATAAAAAGGAGAAATAGTTAAAAAGAAATCGGCGATAACCCGTAAACGGGCTCATCAAAAATATTTAAAGTTATTCTTTTGAATGTGGGTTTTAGTGCTCTTTAATAAACCTAAATAGAATTTTTCTCTAAAATAATTAGGGAAGCCAATAATTGACCCTATTTAAAATTACATGGGATTTCCTATGTCCCGCTCGACGATGCAACACCCGGTACCACACAGAGGGTTTAATTGTAATTATAAAACGTTTTAATCTATTTCTAATCACTATCATCCACATTTATAATAAGAGGATGTATTTCGTTTTGTTGTGTAGTTATATAAGAGTCTTCAATTTTTAAGACATGGTTAACCGAAGTTTTCCAACTTTCATCTGGAATTTCACCGAAAACTTTCTTTATTAGCTCTATTACACTGCCACTAAGAGTAGGTGTGCTATTTTCAATTCTCATTTTCGATTTAATTTGATCCCACATGTCTTCAGTCGCAACATAGTGTGCCCCATTTCTTCCGCCATTTTATCACACATACTCTTTTTTAATACTAAATGCCTTTAACACTTCTAACAGCTGTTTTTTACTATATGTTTCCTCGATGTACAAGTCATTTTTTAACATGAACTCCTTTATTGCGGATTTTGTGCTCGATGCATTCGGTACTTTTTCCAGTTGCCGGCTGTGGTAGCTTGCTTTGCCCATCACAATAACACTGTGTTCTGGTACATTTGAAAGCAAACTGTCTTTAAACCAGCTTTCAAAAAGAGCGGCGTTGGTATCTTCATGATAGTCCAGACGTGAATCCTTTATATTTTTTGCCGACAGTAATAAACAATTAGGGATCCATCCATTCTCCCAACCTGCATAAATTATTGTTATTCGTTTTCCTTTATTTGAAGGGGCTTTATTTTGGCATTTTTCAGTTAAATCAACCCATCCCTGTTTGACAGTCTTATGAGTGTCAAACTTCGTTTCATCCAAATAAACTATTGACCGTTTTCCGGATCTAAACTTTTTTATTTTCCTTCTTCTTCTTTGTATGCCTATCCGGGTCGGATGCTGGCGACCATCTGAATGATCATAATTTTGTTGACTGCTTCCCTGAACAGTCCCGTGGTTGACTTTCCGAACCAGACTCTTAGGTTTTTTAACCATGAGATTCTCCTTCTTCCTGGTCCTCTGCTCCCGTAAACTTTACCTTGTAGGATGCATTGGAGGAGATGTTATCGATTTTCATTGCGCATTATGTGCCCAAGATATTCTAATTTCCTGCATTTAACGGTGTAAAGGACCTCACGTTCTTTCCCCAGGCGTCGTAGGATTTCTTCATTGGTCACCCTCTGCGTCCACGACACTCTCAGCATCCTTCGATACAGCCACATTTCGAAGGCTTCCAGCTTCCTCTCAGTAGCAGCAGTCAGTGTCCAAGCCTCTACTCCGTAGTACAAAACAGAAAAGACGTAGCATCTTAACAACCTGATCTTGAGGTTTATGTTCAAGTCATGGCTCTTGAAGCACTTTGTCATTTGATTGAACACTGCTCTGGCCTTCTCTATCCTGCATCTGATTTCCTGTGAATGGTCCCACTCTTCATTAACACAGGTACCCAGGTATGTGTATTTTTGTACTCTTTCCACACGTTTTCCATTTATAATTAGGTGGTCATCCGGGATATTTCTTTTACTGATGATCATTAATTTGGTTTTGTCAACATTTATATCAAGACCATATTGCTGACTGATCAGTGTGATTTGTGTCATCAGGTTTTGCAGATCGTCTAGGAACACGACGGTGTCATCTGCATATCTTATGTTGTTCAGCCTCTGTCCATTCAGGTTCACCCCCGCCTCGCTATTCTCCAGCGCCTCACGAAAGATGTACTCGGAGTATATGTTGAACAACAGAGGAGACAATATATATGCAACCCTGTCGAACTCCTCTAGCAATTCTGACTGGCTCTGTGTGGCTGTCCTGTACTCGGACGGTGGCCTTCTGATTCCAATACAGGTTCGCGATGATCCTAAGGTCTTTGTCATCCAGTCCGATTTTCTTCAGTATCTCTATTAGCTTTGTGTGCCGGACTCTATCGAATGCCTTTTGATAGTCTATAAAGCAGGCATACACGTCACAGTTCATGTCTCTGCACCTCTGGACCAACAGCTGCACACTAAACACTGCCTCACGAGTGCCGAGCGCGCTTCTAAAGCCAAACTGGGTGGGGCTTAATTCGTCTTCACATATCCGATAGATTCTCCTGTGAATGACTTTCAGAAACAATTTCAACAAATGACTCATTAAGCTTATTGTTCTGTATTCTTGGCATTTTTTGGCCCCAGGCTTCTTGGGCAAGGTGATAAATTCCGATTCGAGCCATGCCCGTGGTATATCTCCCGTATCATAAATGTGGTTGAAGATCGTCGTCAACCATTCAATGTGATTGTCGTCCAGCAGTTTGATGAACTCCGCCTGCATCCCGTCAGGCCCTGGCGCTTTACCCTCTTTGAGTCCATCAATCGCAGCTTGTACTTCCTTTCTCAATATCACCGGTCCCGTATTACCATCAATTTGTGGTGATGGTGGTCTTTCGTCATGGAAAAGTTCCTTGATGTAGGCTTCCCACGTGTCCTTGATCTTTGCTTTTTCAATAATAAGCTCGCCGTTTCGGTCCATCAAACAGTTCCCTGATTTTGATTTTGTCTTTCCTGTTAGTTCCTTGATTTTGCGGTGTAGATTGAGACTGTCGTACTTTGCGCTGAGGGCTTCTATTTCATTACATTTAAGTTCCAGTTCTCTCTGTTTTGCTTCTCTGATCGTTCTTCTAATGGATTTGTCGAGTTCTTTGTATAGTACAGGTTTATTCTTGTTTTTTCGCCTTTGTTCCATCATTTCAAGGATTTCACTGGTCATCCAGGGTTTTCGTTTTAATTTTTCGGGTTGTAATAGCGTAGTTTTGAGGTTCTGCACACTTTCACATAGTTCCTGAATCTCCACACTCACATCTTCATGTACCAGGTGTTCGTTGTTTTTGTGATGTTCATTCAGCTTCTTCCTTACCTGTATCGCCACTGCAGAGTCTTTTAGTTTTCGCAAATCGTAGCGTCTTATCATTCTTTTGTGTACCTTCTTTAGCCGTAGTTTAAAAACACCCACCACTGGATTGTGATCCGATTGTATGTCTGCTCCCGGATACGTTTTTACTGAGGTAAATGCGTTCCTATATCTACTGTTGATCAAGATATAGTCAATCTGATTTCTGACTATAGCATCTTCCCTGTCTGCCGGTGAACTCCAAGTGTATATTCTCCTCGGGGGTAATTGGAAGAAGGTGTTTGTGACTACTAGCTTTTGTTCCTCCACAAATATTTCCCTAAGGTACGAAAATCTCATTTTTCTAATCTTTCGGACTCCATAATAATTTGTCTCTTGTTTATTGTCTTATACTTAAATCCCATCTCTTGCAAAGCGCGGTGAAGACTTGTCCTGCTACATGATATTGTTGTATCGTCAGTTGTTAACCGTGTTTTTAAAGAATCTAACGTGGGCACAACATTTTCTCGATACATTTGGTATATTTTCCTGCGAATAACATCTTTGTGACAATCATCTACGCACTTAATTTTTCCGGTATCTTTGCGAACTTTTCTTTTAAAATGTCCTTTTAGCATAATATCTCGTACCGTCGATAATGGAACTTTCGACATTTCACTGGTATTTTTAATGGCAATTACTTTAGGGTGGCCGCTCTTTAATAACGATTCACATACATTTTTTACGATCACTTTGGCATCAGAAGATAAATGCTTCCTGGAATGTTTAGGGTAGCTAGGCTGGAAAGTTTTTTCTTTATTTTTCGATTTTTAGCAAAACTCTAGTACATCTCGTTCTTCCAACATTTTTTCTGAATTAAATTCAATGAAAAAAAAACAGTAGTGTTACAATCGAAAAAAAATCCTTGAGGTACAGAAAAAATTATAAACTAGACCACGTCGCAATTATCAATTTTGAATATAAATTTTAAACTAACCTGTACCAAAATTCATTGATTTAGCTTTGCTCATTTTGAGGCAAATTAGTCCTTCCTGATATTCCTACTAACCCTGTATAATATGCAGGGTGTTTCCGAATATATGCGACAAATGTGAAAGGGGTTATTTTCTACGTTTATTTTTGCATAAAAGTTTACATACACATTTGTTTGATAATTACTTAGATTTTGAGATGCACTAATAATGTAGAGAATGATATAAGTATATTAGGTCGGTAAATGAAATAAGGCAGTTTAGAAAACTTCTTGTTGATTATATTAAGGAAAATTATTGAATAATGCCTAGTCATGTGTTTCGGGGAACATATTATATAACATTAATGTAGATTTATAATTTATAAATATTATTGGTTTTTGTTGGTTGGATTTTTATTTATACTTATTTATATTGTAAAAATTTCTTGTTTACAGCAGATTGTTGCTAATAAACGTTATTTCATTTCATTTCATTACATTTTTCCGGGTAATGTGACATTTTACCCCCTCAAATATTTTTTGGGGCGCCACTGGTCGGTCCAATTTGATAATTGTGCCACTTTTTGTCTCTTAAGTTTTCCTCTAAAACTTGATCGTGTCGGCAAATCATTACTTCTAATCAACAGGGAATGAGGAAGCAAATTTGATTGTAGATTCATTCATGTAATAATAAATTTGTTTTGTATGAGATGAAAAAATGATTGGGTGTACCAAAGACAAATAATAATATAAATTCAGAAATAAAAGAAAAAAAAACTTTATCTTAAAAACTAAGTATTTTTGAACAAATTTTTATAAGAACTTTTATTCTTAAAATGAGCTCTTTAGAAGAACCACTTAAAGTTTTTCGCAAATATTTACACCGTGTATAAATATAAAATATCTATTCATATACAGTACCGTATTTAACTTTAACATAAGTAAAATGGGCTACTTCTAAACATATTTACAGGTCGTAATAACAATAATAGATGAGAACACTGAGGAACCTGTGACCAACAAAGGCGGAATCTCTGCCAGAGCCCTAGCGGCCTGCATGAGGATCGACTCTTACTTTAACCGATCTCTGATACCCAATCTTAACGTGGCCCTGTATATAACCAAGCTAGAGGTGTCCTTATACAACTATTTTCCTAAAAATGTACCCGTCAAGCTGCCAGAGTGCCTGAAAAAATATTGCTCTGACTTGAGCTTTCCAGAAAATCAAAGGTTTTTGACATTGTCATTGGACAGTCTATGTGCGTATATGTCAACGTGGAATTTTGATGTTGTAGTGGCCGAAGTGAGTTGCTCGATGCATTCCACTGTATTGGATTATGCTTTTTTGACGGAACAGAATTTTATAGGTGAATATAGAATATTTTTGAAGTAACCTAAACATTTTTTTTTAGTTTATGTTGTTGTAGATTATTTTGAATGGTTCTTTAATTTTTTAACTTTAAATTAAGTACAATCAAGCACTTTAGGCTGTGGGTAGAAAAACAACCGTGCATCATTTATGCTGTGGCAAAGAGATTATACTGCTAGAGAAACTCCTTTATAGTAATATTCCTTTATTGCCAATTCAATCATTAAAATGAAAAACTACGTCAAAACAAGAGGGTAATGCTGCCTTGGGCATCGTTGTTACAATATCACAATAGCACATTTATTGTGGTATACAGGGCGTTACAAATTCGAGGCTAAGTACAGGGATCTCTGAAACTATAACAGATACAAAGCTGGTTAAATAGGGGCAAGCTTTCGAAATTTGGTGCTCAATAAAACGCCGCTGAAAAAATTTGTTCCCAGTCAGTACTTGTGAAGATCTCCGAAAAATAACGGAAATTAGCAAATTCGTTTTTATTTTTTCCTCAATACATTTGTTGAAATAGTTCCAAACAAATGTCACATTTCCACTTTTTTCCCTCTACAAGTTGACATAATTGATTTTTAATTCCGACGTTCGTCAACATTTTTTCGAATACAGACCTGGAAAAAATAATGTTGCTAATTTCCTTTATTTTTCGGATATCTCCGAAGGTATTCGAAACTTTCGAATATTTCCAGCGGCGTTTTGTTAAGCACCATATTTCGGAACTTTGCCCCCATTTAACCGACTTGGTATCTCTTATAGTTTCAGAGACCCCTGTACAGGGTGTCCCATTTTCGACACGTTTATAGGATATCTCCGTAATTGTTAGTGCTATCAAAAAACTAATATAGGTGTCATGTGCTCTTTTTGGGTCAAACTTAAAATGGTAAAATCAAAATTTGAAAACTTTCGCTCGCTTAAGAGATACGGGGGAAAATCAAAAATTTGGCTATTTCAAAATTACCCTATATTTTCTTAGTGAAAAGATTGTTGAATAATCTGCCGTTTTCAGAATAAGTATACGGGATCAGGTAAAAAAGTTATCGGACCTAACCTCATTTTTTTAAATGGAACACCCTGTATATTTTAATCTAAAAAAATAGCATTTTAAATTCTCTTTTCAAATATATAACACACCATGGATGATATTGGTTTCCTAGGCGATTTATTTAAACTTTATTACTTTAAACCACAGTAGACCATGAAACAAAAGCTAATATC
Organism: Polydrusus tereticollis; assembly: GCA_963920685.1. NCBI lineage: Eukaryota > Metazoa > Arthropoda > Insecta > Coleoptera > Curculionidae > Polydrusus > Polydrusus tereticollis. The sequence goes on from OY987328.1 coordinate 146,431,780, forward strand.
CGAGAAACAACTATGTTGACATTCTAGTTGTTATTAACATTTAACGTCAATTTTATTTTTACATATTCGTTTGTGAAAATGAATTATTATCAACATTTTGAAAAATTTGATATGATATCAGTTTATATTAAAAGTGGATAAAACGAAGAAATGGCGCAAAATTTATATTTTGTTCGCTATCCGGAAAGAGGGCTACCCTTTAAGGACATATTCCGACAACTGGAACATAATTTAAAAACATACGGCTCTTTTACGATGCCGAGATCAAAACAACTTATAATAAAGAGAACAAGGAAAATGAAGAAATAAGCGTGTTAGGATTTGTCGAGGCCAATAATCAGGTAGGTTCTTAAGGCGCGTTTAGCACTTATAGTGGGGGTATTGAATGAGACTGAGCCGTCAGATCGGCTATGCAACGCTCATGATGCAGTCGGGGAAAAAAGCAAGATACTAAAATGTGACCAAATGCATAGTGTATTTGCTTTTTATGGATCAATTCTTTTATCGTCTTGAATTTGAGATTTGCGGATGTTAGATTGTGAAAGGTTAATAGAGAATCTCGTCTTGGTGAGGTTTTCACTTCTGTCTTGGGGTCTTAAGCACACATCCTAATTTTATTCTCTAAAATCACTTTGTAATTTTAGGAACAAAAATCTACGTCCGTCAGAAACGTAGAAGCTGAAACTGAAATTACAAAACTAAGGCGCGAAGAATTTTGACGTCCAATAAATATTTTCCCTATGTTGTTAAAATTACCCAATATTTGCATCCTGGTGATGATGTGAGACGATTGGAATTTTATCACTGGTTTTAAAATAAATCTAACGAGGATCGTTCTTTTCACCAAAAAATAATTTGGTCAGATGAATGTCGAATAACAAGTTATGGTATTCATAACCGACATAATGAAAGACATTGGAACTCCACCAATCCCCACATGGTACGACCTGTTCGCCAACAAGGTCGATTTGGAGTACATATAAGTTGTTTTTTGTTTCGAAACAAACTAGTGTATCGCTTTTTTGAAGAAAATTTAAATGCAGATAGATATCTGGACACATACTCCAATCAAACCTTTTCGACATCCTTGACGATGTTCCTTTAAATGAAGTAATTGAGATTTGCTTTTAACAAGATGGCGCCCCTACCCATAACGCTCTTCGAATAAGAGAGTATTTAAATACTAAGCGAGCGAAAATTTTCAAATTTTGATTTTACCAATTTAGGGTTGACCCAAAAACCTATATTACTTTTTTGATAGCACTAACAATTACGAAGAACTTTAGAAATGCAACAGTCTATCAAGGCATTTTTAAAGTTCTTGACTACACAGTTTGTGTACAACCAAGATTAGAAGAATAAGTGCCGAAAAAATACACTGGATTTTCCCTGAATGAAGAGACTTTGACTAGTAGTAAAATCTCTTTGGTTCACAGGTTGTAAAGTGCAGTTTAATTTATGATAAATCCGTCTTTTCTCTATTTAGAACCTTTTACATCTAAGTTAGAAATATGCCTCTCAAACAGCCTGAGCTGCAACTTCATATCTAAACCTATCCATCTGAAATTCGGCCCGAGCATAGCTCACACTTTAGCGGTCAGTTCTCAGATGTGGACTCAGAATTTCGTCAGCGACAGACAGGAATTGGACTTCGTCATAGTTACTAGGTACGTCGTGTGCAACGATACAAATGTATGCATACGATTCGGTCAAAGTGGGACCGAAGAAAATATGTTAATTCCTTCTCGAGGATTTCACTTGTATTCTTGGAGATCCCAGAAGCAAAAGCAACAGCTTAGGTGTGTACAGCTCACTTCCTTCTGTGAATAAACTTTGGGAACTTTCTTTACAGTCTTATATAATTTTAGAGTGGCCATAGGGGAAAACGATTGGCTCTGGTCGAAATCCTTCAGCGCATTTGAAGAAGGTACCCAGAGGATACACTTGAACTCAAAGAAGAACATAACGATTTTTGTGACTGTCAAAAATCTATCGAAGACCCAAAAACAAATAACCTTTTACGGTCAATTGATAGTTTGCAATATGTTGTCGGAGCATTTCGAGATGAAAATTATGGAAGCTGTAGTTGACAATAAAGAGCAAGAGTTCAAAAACGCTGAAAACCACATTATTGCAGGAAGGAATGCGGCACCCAGCGTGTTTGTTGACAACAAAAAAAATTATTTTTTGAGGTTGAGATTTTATGGATTGGACGCCGCTTGGACGGGGGATATCCCTTTGAGGGAGCATGCCACAGGTTGGTATTCATACGGTGTGCTGTTGATTTTGAAAATTTGATCCCATTTTTTTTTATAGGTTCGCAGCCGTGGTTGGTCAAAGTTCCCCTGCAAGAACGAGGCCAATTCCTCTCGATATGGTGCAAAATTTTCGTGCAAGAATTCCAGCGGAGCAAGCGAACTCTTGCCATGTTGTGGCCGCTCTTTATGATCAGATCAAATTTGCCGATGACTGCAAAGGTACCCTAGGTAGTTTACAGTCTTACAGTGTTATTATTTAGACTGTAAACTAGTAGTTCGATTTTTGTCCTCTCCTGTAGCTATTGTGTATAATATTTACCATTTATTTTTTCCATAGGTTCATATTGAAACGCCCACTTTGGGAGTACACTTGGACTCTGTGGTTAGCGGTAAGGGAGAACTGCAACAGTTGTATTGTCCTGGTACCATCGACCACTCCCATCAGATTACTTTTCATTTAGAAGAAGGTAAGAAAAGAAATTTCTAGTACCGTAGCAAAAATTATTATAATCAAACTGTGCTTTGCATCTAATGCCGTACTGCTTAGCTTAATACCTGTTGGGTGTCAGTAAATACCAGCATTATCAATAAATCAGTTATTCCGTCATCTTTTGGGTCGTTACAACTAATTTGATTAAAATCAAATCAAATCAAAATATGCTTTATTGTCATAAAGTATTATTTTTATTGACGAAGCCTTTTTTTAAATAAAATTATTAATAAAATATAATAATATAGTAAAACTTAAAATATCGGAATAAAAAAAAATGCAAATAATTATGACAGAGTATCACCAAAATATTCATCTAGAGTATAATAAGCTTTTTCCAATAATAAATTTTTAACATTTTTTTTAAACATTCTAAAATTTGACATTTTCTTATTAAAATCTGGAAGAAGAAGAATTAAAAAAATTAATTAATTGATTTAGCCGATACTAGGTGGAAATCCATAACTAATCTTATGGGATGAAGTAAAACAAAGTTGAACTTTAATCTTTATATAGATGTGGCATTCAAAACCAACAACTCTTTAGGAAAATTTATCAAAAACAATAAAACCAAAGTAGATAGAAACAAAAAATCTGGCGTGTTTAAATTAAAATGCAAAGATTGTCCGAAAACATACATTGGCCAAACAGGTAGACATTTCAGCAAGAGAGTACAACAACATCATAAGAGTTTTATTAATAACAAAACTGATTCTAATTATGCTAATCATTTACTCGAAACCCAACATAATTTTGATCCAACTTTTAAAATTCTACATTCTGAAAATAAAGGCCTTAAACTAAATTTACTAGAGTCGATGAAAATAAATAAATTAAAAAAAAAGACCTGTTACTAAACGATCAATTAGATTTAAATAATTCTCCTTTGTTAAATTTATTTTGTTAACCATCATTGCCTTGTACCTAGAATTTGTAAAAATCCATCATTATTAAGTTCTTAATCTTCTACAACCCTTGTTAATATATTTATGTATCCCTCCCACTGTTTTATTTACACTATCAATAATGTGAATTTTATTGCATATTTCTTTCTATTTGAATAACTATTATTTCATTGTAATCTGACGAAGCTACAGTGTTAGCGAAACATGTCATTTTTGTTTTTAATATAGTGGAATTTTAAAGTTCAACTTTGTTTTACTTCATCCCATAAGATAAGAATTAAAATTTTTTTTAGAATCATAGATTATGGATTTTTTTGCAAGACTTGAAGAAGGAATAGGTTAACATATATTAAAGGTTTGTCTTGTATTATAAGTATGTGAATTAATACTATTTCTATGCTTTTTATGAATCAAACAAACTGTTTCCAATATAAAAATTGAAGTTAGTGTTAAAATGTTAAAATTTTTTGTGAGATAAATAGAGTTTTACAAGAATCTCTAGATCTAGCTTTGCACAAATATCTGATAGCTCTTTTTTGTAAAATAAAAATCGAATTTAGAAGATATTGGCTTGAATTTCCCCAGAAACAAATTTCATATCTCAAAAGAGATTCTATTAAAGCAAAATATACATTTCGAAGAACCGCCATATTCATTTCATGAGAAAGTATTCTCAGGGCATAACATCCTGAAGCTAACTTTCTACATAACTTTTTGATACGTTCATTAAAAGAAAGATTTTGAGTAATATAGATTCCTAAAAATTTTATAAATTTGGGGTTATTAATTATGAGATTGTCAAAAATTATATTATTATGTGAACATTTAAAAGTTAATATATTTTGACTACGACATTTGCTTCACACAGCATCAACTTTAACTATGTTGCTAATTTATTTTTAGGCTTCAGTTTATTTATTTAACCATCCAATAATTTTAACCATCCAATAATTTTATTTTATTAACGAATTTTGCTATGGAATATTGACAATTTGATGACTCCCAATTTTACTTTAATGACGTAACTGGTTTAAAAAAAAAAACAATTTTTAATTTCCCTCCCCCCCTTTTCTTATTAAATTCTGATCCGCCAAAATATAAAATCATGTCCCCTCACTGAGTTGTCTCCGTATAACGATTATTTCATTGAACTTTCTTCTTTTGACATGTTATTGACATCTATATAGCATAACATAACTATAAATTATCCCATTAAGAATATTGGCCTCCATTACTTATTCACATTTAATTTCCTTAATTGCTTAATGTAGCATCACGTCCATAACTATCTACTGTCGAATCCATTGGCTGCACACAGTACTTTTTATGACCGTATATTGTTGAACCACTCTTCCCCCTCTTCCAATTTGTTTTATTATATTTAGGTATATCCTAAAAAATAAAACAGATTTCTTAATTACTGGGTTGCTGAACATGACTTTTTCTAAAGTCGAAACTAGTACAACCAACTATCAAATTTAAATTATGTATATTTTTTAACCCTGATTTCACCCTAGAGGGACAAATACATTTACTTTGGTGGTATAGACAGACCTTGTTTTCTTTTCTTTCGTTAATATATTTGTTTTAGTGATATTAAATGAGAGTAGATTAGAGTCACACCACTTTTTATCATTTATTAAATCTTTATTAATTATTTTAATTAAGTCAATACAATATTTACTATGCCGAAGTATTGTTGTATCATTAGCAAATATGGTAAATTTACCATTTATAAAAGTTGACGCAAGGTCATTTATATATATTAAAAATAGTAATGGACCAAGAACTGAACCTTAAGGTACTCCACAATCAATTTTATTACTTTTTGATTTCTTATCATTTAACAATACTACTTGAGATCTTTCAGATAAATAAATACCTCTGAAGCCATAACGCTCAAGCTTCTTTAATAATATATCGTGGTTAACACAATCAAAAGCTTTAGAAATATCACAAAATATTGCTGCAGCAAAATCTCCTTCATTTAATTTAAAATACAGATGTTCAAGAAATGAAAAAATAGCATCACTAGTATTTTTATTTTTTTGAAATGCAATTTGGTTTGTATTTAAAATATTGTTTTTATTTAAAAAAGAAATCATTTTATTTTTAACAAGTTTTTCAATAATTTTAGAAAGTGTTGGAAGTAAAGAAATTGGTCGACAATTAGATTAGAAGCAGATTCACAATCACCTTCTTTATGAATTGGAATAACAATAGCTGATTTAAGGCATTGTGGAAATATTCCATTGTCAAAAGAAACATTTATTGCTTTCGCTAAAGCTTCTAAAACAGGAATAGTTGTGAAAAAATTTGTATTGATAAATTATCCCATCCAACAGAACTTTTATTTTTTATCTCCAAAATGATTAATTTTATTTCTTAAACATCGGTTGGACTAAAGAAAATGTATCCTTAATTTTAAAGTTCTTCATGTACGAAAGTGGATCAATGCATGGATGAATATTTTCAGAAAGATTTAAAGCAATCGAACAGTAAAAATGGTTCAGCTCGTCAGAAGATAATGAAGTATATTCTTTTCGTGGATTTAATTATTTACTAATACGATTTTCTGTAGTAATATATTAAGGGATAGGGAAATTATCGAAAATCATTCCGAAGATTTTTTGCCGGGGCAAGCCCTCGAGCGATTTCCTAATGGCAAAAAATCTGAGAATGATTTTCTGATTATTTCCCAATCCCGAAATGTATTTTGAAGATTATTTACCAAATAAAAAACTAACGATTTCTGACGGGTGAGATTTTTACTTTTGACAAGGGTGATTTTCACCGGAGAGCGGGAGATTATCGCTGGATTTCTGACGGGTGAGATTTTCACTTTTGACAAGGGTGATTTTCACCGGAGAGCGGGAGATTATCGCTGAATAATCAGGTGAAAATCAACCCGCTTTTATAATGGATGAGGTAAATAATCTGTAGTAATATATTAAGGGATAGGGAAATTATCGAAAATCATTCCGAAGATTTTTTGCCGGGGCAAGCCCTCGAGCGATTTCCTAATGGCAAAAAATCTGAGAATGATTTTCTGATTATTTCCCAATCCCGAAATGTATTTTGAAGATTATTTACCAAATAAAAAACTAACGATATCTGACGGGTGAGATTTTCACTTTTGACAAGGGTGATTTTCACCGGAGAGCGGGAGATTATCGCTGGATTTCTGACGGGTGAGATTTTCACTTTTGACAAGGGTGATTTTCACCGGAGAGCGGGAGATTATCGCTGAATAATCAGGTGAAAATCAACCCGCTTTTATAATGGATGAGGTAAATAATCAAAATAATTTTCCTTGGCTTTTTTAATTAGTTTTCTATAAATGTTTTTATTACTATTAAAATATGAAATGAATGAATTGTTTAATAGAAACTTTTTTTTAATATAATGAAGTGAACGTAAATTCTTAGAACTTATTTTTATACCCTTTGAAATCTAACATTTTCTATTATTTTTTTAATAATTGTAATTTTTAATAATTTAAAATAATTTTTTAATAATTCATCGCTAATTTATTGAATAATTCACGCAATGGGTTTTACGGAATAGCACAAATAATTCGTCGTTGAAGCGTGTTTTCGAATCGGGCTTAGAATAAATGGTGAGTGACAATACAATCAGCGTTTGTGCATGGACGATTTTCGCGAGAAATTTCCTAACATTATTCCTGCTTGGGGATTTTTATCATTGCCTGAGAAGAACCGTGGCTCTGTTTAGGGAAACATATTCTATATAACATAAAAAATAGGATAGAAAGTCGACACATTATAATCCGATATAATTCAAGGCCTTTTCTTGAATATATATCGATTCTGCAGTCCAAGGTAAAATACATCAACTTGATGACATGATAGCCGTAGCTTCTTCTGCGAGTGTCGAAGGATTTTTTCCTCTTTTGGACTAGTGAATTCTGATTTATAGATTAGGTGTGGTAAAAGCAGGAATAATTATTTCCTTTGCAGAAAATGTGTGTTTCATTATTAGGTATGTTATTTCAGCTATTTTATATTCTAGTTTTCTGTAGATGAAAACAAATATGTCGTTTACTATATTATATAGTGTAGTATTATTAAATAAAAATATATTAGGATTTTACGACTGTTGTATTTTTGAAATTAGAGAAAAGTGAATGGCATTAATTCTTTAAAGTCGAATTATTCCAACCCTGCTTTAAAGCCCTTATTACTCCTTTTTGGTTAGAATTTCGAGGCCGTAGATACATTTTCTTACATTAGAGCCCAGACATTTTCTATTGGATTCATATCAGGACTGTAATAAGGCCATGCCAATATTTCAACGTTATTGTTGGGGCGAGGTGTTCTGACCTGCCTTCACATATTCCTGTATTTCCGATAGTAACGGATGGTTCTTGAAATATTGCCTGATTTAATTAAACACATTATTACTTTAACATGTTTCGTTTATTCCACGATTTGGCAACTTTTTGATGTTTTCATCAATTAACCTTTGTGTTATTTTTACAGTAACAACTTTTCGTGTTCATGTTGACACGTAATATATATTATATAGTTCCATTTAACTTAGACGATCGAATTAACACGTCTTTGTTTTATTTATACCTTAGAACTGAACGAAAAGTCTATTTTACTTTTATGCTGGAGTAAATAATTACTTGTTTATATTGAAATATATAGTAATCAACACAGTTTTGTATGATTATTTCTGAGAACTAAAACAAAGACTAACTAACCCAACTACTCTTTGACTAAACAACAACATCTTTCTATTACTAATATGCCAGAATAACTAATCACTGCAGTCGGGAAACTGCAATTCTCGTACTGAGGCCCTTTAAGAAAGAAAAAAAAAATGATAGGCAAGCTCGTGGCACACACGACGTAATTGCCCTTTTTGGCTGAAAGAAAGCCTTTTATAAGAATATAAGAATATTACTTCACTGTAATCGAACTAGAGTGACACCTTGTGTGTGTCACCTCGAGTCTTGGACGCTACTACTACAGAAGACGCTGTCAGCGCCAAACCAATCAGAGCGCGGTCGCGCGATTCATTGGACCAATCCAAAATCATTAGCTGTTGCTATGCTATAAGTCAGTTAAAATTAGAATGGCAGGCTATGTTTTTCTTTTGTTACAACGTTGATTATTTTTACTGTAGTCTCTTACAGTATTTTTGCTGTGTGGAGTGCATAACCATCATACACAAATTAAGTACTATTTTTTTATGGATAGAAATGTACAGCATGTCCAAAAAGAAAGGTTTTTTAAAAAATCATCATGTATATAACATTTTTGAATATGAAGTTATTATAGTATAAGTATTATCCGAAGTTGAAAGTGTGAATATTATCCAGCTTCGGCCATTGTCTTGTGTCTTGTTTTTACATCTTAGTAAGTTTACTACTTCTTGTTACGATTCCAGGAAATACAAACATAAACAACCCCTATGTGCCACTGAACTACAGTTTGGTGGATCAGGAGAAATTCTTTAAAAAATCACCAAAAGAGGAAATCGAGGTCATTTTGGAGTCGTTAAATCACTGTTTCGAGTCGAAATGGCCTTATTTCGAAGACGAATTCGATTGCATCGATTGGATTGTAGACGATAGTCAGCCTTTGACTCACGTTCAAGTGAGGTAAGAAATGTAAAAAGTAAAAATATTTATTTTTCAGTATATCAATAGACAAAAAAGTTATATGACTTTGAAATAAATATTTCAAACTCTTAAGAAGAAAATTTAATACTTATAACGACTTATAACTGCTTTGCAGTACAAGACGGGCAGGTGAGTTCAGCTGTGTTGTGGTTATATCCCTTTTTTTCTCAGCTATTAAATCTTAACGATCTTAAGTTTCCGGCAAATCTTTATACCGTAAAACACTTTCTATTTGTGAACATCATGGGGTTCTTATCGTAGGCAATGTAAGCCTATTAAAAATGACGTAATAAGAGAAGAAGATAAATCAGCAATAAAAGAACCTGGCAAGAAAACTTTAAATCAAGTTTGATTGTAAATATCTCTGCGAATTTTAGACAGTTTTTAATGAAATGTTCGTTAAATTGTAGACGCGTTTATCAAGATGTTTACCTATTAAAAAATTATACTTTATTTTCCTGCGATGCAATAATATTCCAGTGTGTTTCATATGACAGTGACATGTTTAATCGACATTTTATTTTTTTATTCGTCCTGATATCCACTCTTTTTGAAAAGTTACAATTTTGACTGACTGTCTTTCGACCAAAAACGCTTCCTGAGCGTAAATAATTGCTATTAAAAATAATCTTGACAATTACTGAAATCTATAAGAGGTTATAATATAAGGTTTTATAATAAACTAACATGGATGAAATAAGGGCAAGGGCAGGGGCAGGCAGTCCCTATGTTATTTGGTCAGTTTTTCTTGACAATAAATTTATTTGAATTTGAATTTTTAGATATCAAAATGCGAGCCAGTATTCCTGCGCTCTGCTTGTCGAGCTTCTGCCTTGGTGTCTCGTCGTGAACACTCTAGGCACGTCAGTGTCCTTGATGTTAAATGGAGTGGAGCTGTGCAGGGTGCAGCATCATGGTATTATAGCCCCACCAAGGTAGTAATATTAGATAATAATTTGTTAATATAATAAATTTTCACTGGTTTTAGGCTGGAGGAAAACTTTCATTTAGGGGTATGTTCGGGTAGTAACTGGTTCTTCTCCGGGCCTCTGCAGCTGGCGAAAAGTGATTGGGCTCAGAGTTTTTATATGCCAAAAATCACAGGTAAAAAATATGATTAACATTAACTTCTATGTCAATCACATTTTTTTTTATCTGCCTAGCGTTAGTTTCCTGCCATGATCAGCTTACTGGCTGGTGTAAATATTAAAAATTTTTAGTATATTAAAACATAATAACTATGTTTATAATTATTCTCCGCATACTCAAATAATACGAATGTCGATAAACAGGTTTGACAAATAAATATTGCAATCAGCTGCTTCAGGGGAAATAGAGACTGATTTCATGCATGGTACATATAAACAAGGTAAGATATCTAGCCGTTCAAATTACGTAGGCGCGCGCAGTGACGTAATCGCGTGAGAGATATTTTAAATTGCTTATGGTACCAAGTAAAAATATACTATACATACAATATTATGTATATCTCAGTGCTAGCTCTACAGAAACATAATTTACCAGGGAATTAAACTAATTAACAAGCCATTGTTTTTATGAGGATATGTATTTTTAATGAGAGCTAACGAAGCGTTTTAGTATTATTTGCACTTAAAAAGTTAACTGTAAGATGAAATTTGGTACACATAACGATTTTTATAGTTCCCATAAAACCAATTTTAAAGTCACCTAACTGTTATTAGAGTTGGTATAAGTACTACAGAGTGTTCAACATTTTGGTCCAAACTTAATGATTTTAAAACCGAGTTTTTTAAATGAAACACCTTGTATTTTAGATTTTGTTCGAAAAGATATTTTAATTCCCTTTAATTTGATGTCAATATATGACACCTTAATTCAAAAAGTTGTTGAAGGAAACATGATTTCAAAAGATTGTGTCTTAAGAAACCTTAATATTATGAACAATTTTGATGTTTGCTTATTCATTTTAAAATTTACTTCTAAAAAAATTGAGAACCTAATAAATTAGTGTGTAATTCATATCTAAGTAGTTATAAACATTTTACAGAAGAAACTTAAATTATTACCTATTGAAAAGTATGTAAATCTCCAATTTTGACAATATCTTTCCCCAATTTAAAACGAATACATATTAACTCATTAAGTGTTCTAAGTGTCTACCATTTTGCAAAATCCAAGCGTCAATTCGTTTGAAGAACGAGTCCCTCACATTTCTTAACATTAATGAGGTAATTCTACCAAATGATTGTCGGATTCGTTCCATCATGTCCTCCCTTGTTGTTGCTGGTGTGCCGTAAACATCGACATTGACGGTGTCCCACAAAAAGAAATCCATGGCCGTTAGGTCAGGTGACCTTGCTGGTCAACTGATCGGACCTTAAAATAATAAAGATATTAGGTAAAAAAGAAATTTCATATTATTGGGTTTTCAACAACCATTCCTCTTTATCCACCGCTCTGGAAACTGTGCATTTAGATGTTCCCGAACATATCTGCTGTAGTGAGGGGGTGCCCCATCGAGCTGAACCCACATCCTGTTCGTTATGAACTCCGGGAGATTATCAGTCGGCCTAACAAAGGCTGTTGCAAAAATTCCAAAAACAAACGACCATTCAAGTGCTCTTCAACGAATAAGGTCCGATGACATAATCGTGGATAACACCACCCCAAACGTTTAAGCTCCAGTGGTGTTGAAAATTATTTACTAGCAGGGCATGTGGATTTTGGGTATCATAAAAGTGAAAATTATGTCTATTGACGAACCCATTTCTATAAAATGTCGATTCGTCGGTGAACATGACCTATTTAAAAAATCTTCAACTTCAGCAGTGGTATTTTGGGCTCATTGACAAAATAATGTTTTTCTTTTAAAATCATTGTCGCTTAATTCTTGATGTAATTGAACCTTATAGGGATAAAATTTGTTTGCCAATAAACAATTATTCACTGAAGATTTTTTTATTTCCAAATTAGAACTAATTTTTCTGACACTTATTTCTGGATTATCCACAACAACCAACAACTTTCTGAAATAAGGTATTGGTATTAAGTTAAAGGAAATTAAAATATCTTTTTGAAAAAAATGTAAAATATAAGGGTTTCATTTAAAAAAAAACGAAAACTTGGTTTTAAATTCATTAAGTTTGAACCAAAATGTTGAACACTTTGTAGTACTTATACCAATTCTAATAACAGTTAGGTGATTTTACATTTTTAAAGTAGAATAGAGAACTACTAAAGACTTCAATATAATAAAAAAAAATGGTGTTCCATTTAAAAGTATATATTTGGCCCACCCTGAATTTTTGAGCCAACCTGTATATTTAAATTTTTTTTTAAAAGGTGCGCGGCGCTAACCTGTATAACTTTTGTATAAATTTTTTTTTTCCTTAAGTCGACCGTTAACAAGATATTGTCCATCGGCACACTAAATGGACACCCTGTATACTAAAATAAATTTAACTTTATGTAATAATTTTTTATATCTTTTTCTCTTCAAGTAACTCGTATTTTAAATTTCGCACATAATCATCTTTAATGAAATTGTTTTGAGCACATTTATGCGGAAGTTACATTAAATTTATCTTTACGTTTAGACAAACGTATCCATGCTACTAATCAACATTATTTTTCTGGTTATCCACATCACACCCGTACACAGCACACCTTATAATATGGATATTTATTCACATAAATAAACAAAAACCCTACCCAGTACCACTAAAATTAGTGAACATTTCAACACACTGTTTGAAATCATGTGGCAAGCCGTCAATAACAGCGAAGGTTCCTCACGGGATGACGTCACTAAGCCACGCCTTGTCTGCGCGATGTCTTACTTTTAGTTTATTGTACCATGACCATTTACCACTCTCTTTTTTTAAGTTGTTAAGGTAAGATCTCAGGCATCCGATTGCACAATCATCCGAGGACGTTCTCGTTGGTCAGAAATTGAGGAAAAGTGGGCGTCAAGGCATTCTAACCAATCGGTGACACCATGAATCGTATCGTCGGAAACCGTATACATTAGGGCCCACCCTGACTGGGGCATTACGTTCTCTATTCTTCCCGTTAAGCGGCTGATTGTAATAACCTGTATATATACAGGTTGTCCGTGAAGAGGACAGTACATAAACATTCCAAATAAAATAATCACTTGTAACTATCATTGGACGCGTTTAGCGGTCGTCAGCAGCTTACCGATTATCTACCTAGATTCGCTTAACGACAGTTTTGAAACAATTTTTTTTAACACATCGTCAAAGCTTCAAGCGTCAAAAAAGTTCAAATCAGTTCCGTTGGTTCAGCGAATTGCCAGCTGCTACAAGTAAGTGATCTCGGTACTTTTTTAATAACTGTAAGCTGCTGACGTTCGCTAAACGCTTCCAATGTCTGGCATGCTTATTGGAAAATCCTTTACTTTCTCTAGGAAACATTCCACTTGAAGGCACAATCAAAGCGTGCATAAAATGCGATTCTCACTTGTGCATGATTTCGATTACCAGCTCCATCTCGAACGAAATAAGACTGTTACGACTGTCCTCCACGCACGTCCTGTCAAATCATCTGTCGACGCAGGTTCACGTCATCTGCTTCGCTGTGCCGGAAGGCAAACACCAATTTGATATGCCCAAGAATGTTGAGAAGTATTGTTTTACTGTGGCACCACAGCTACAAAAGAGGTAAGAATTTTTGAACCAATTGGTAATGTGTCTGATTGGTTGTGGATGTGGTGTCATTTATCGCAGGCTTTATTTCATTGGCAGAAAAAAACACTTTTTTTTATAAAAAAAAGATTTGCTCTACTTTTACCAGTGGCGTCCGCACTAATATGTATTTGATATTTTTTACGAAAAAAATGATACGCCACTGTTTTTCTTCAAAATAAATATTTTTTCAAAATTGCGCTTTATTATTTAGCAAAAAAGCCCCTAGACTTTTATTCGTGTAACCAACGGTTCTCGATTAAAAAAATAATTTATCTCTATTTGTATATACAGGGTGTCCGGAAAATACGTGTACAACGTTTGACGACAGACCCCTGATGTCAAAATAGGTCGATCTAAGCCGACTTAGTTATATCCAAAATTGTCTCGTTTAGCCGGTAAAGGGCGTCAAAAATTTGTAAAAATATTGGTTTTACCTAAATTACGTGAAAACCTGCTTATCGATTTTAATGATTTTTGGTATGTAGACTAATACTATAAAATGACGTTTTCTAGTAGTATAGTCACCGGCTGTAAATAAGTGGAAGTGTTATAAAAGTGATATAATACGTCAACATTTCCCATGATTTTTTATATCAACGGCGTTATGACAACCCAGATATTTTTGTCGAGTGACTGGATGTATTTGGAAGCTATTTTACCTCTTCAATATTTTTTGTTAAATGAGCTGTTTTGCCAGAAAAAAAAATTTACAATTACCTGCATACATCAATTATTAACAGTAATAATAAAACAAAGTACAACAAAGTTGGAAGTATGTTTTAAAAATATTGTAAGAAACTAAGTGAAACGAAAACATTACTTAAGCAAATGTGTAAAATGACCGCCATCTTGCTAAATACACTTATTAACACTCCTTAAAAAATTATATTGGACCCTATTTAATGTCTCGGGGTTATTAAAATGGTTACCTGCATTTAAAATCCGCGTCAATAAATCATGGCGTGTGTTTACCGGAGTCTTGTAAACTTCTGTTTTAATATCGCCCCACAAAAAAAGTCACACATATTTAACTCCGGAGAACGTGGTGGCCATTTTACTGGCGCATCATTGCCCCTTCCAATCCATCGGTTGGGATATTGACGGTGTAAGTATTGCCGAACGGCAACGGTAAAATGGGGAGGGGCACCATTATGCATATACCACATTTCCCTCCGAAGTAAAAGGGGCAAATTTTCCAGAAGAATGGGTAATGTGTCTTGCAAAAAATTTAAATTAATATTTCCATCTAACCTCTCTGGAATAACAATAGGACTAATAAGGTGGCGATCGATAATACCTGCCCAAATATTTTATTTAAATTGATGCTGATGATGTGCAACTTTAATGGCATGTGGATTTTGATCGGAATAAATATGTTCGTTGTGCAGGTTGGTTACTCCAGATCTTGTAAAGCACGCCTCGTCAGTAAACAATATTTTTCTACAAAATTTGGATCACGGATTCTTTTGTTTCTAATAAATTGACAAAATGTAAGCCGCATGGGGGGATCAGTCGGTAAAAGTTCCTGGACTTTTTGCACGTGATATGGATGTAACAACTGTTCTTTTAAAACCTCATTGACAATCGTTTAAGGAACGTGTAACTCACGTTCTAAGCGACGGGTACTGGTACTTGGTTCTTCTTCAACTCTTTTCAGAATGTTCTCTTCTGTTTCCACAGTTCGAGTTGTTTGCATACGACGCCTGCCTTCAAATTTTTTCTCAAAGCTGATTGATTTTAATTTTATTACTAATGTAATTAATGTATAAAATATTGAAGAGGTAAAATAGCTTTCAAATACATCTATTCACTCGACAAAAATATGTGGGTTGTTAGAACGCCGTTGATATAAAAAATCAGGAGAAATGTTGACGTATTATATCACTTTTATAACACTTCCACTTATTTACAGCCGGTGACTATAGTACTAGAAGACGTAATTTTATAGTATTAGTCTACATACTAAAAATCATTCAAATCGATTAGCAGGTTTTCACGTAATTTAGGAAAAACCCATATTTTTACAAATTTTTGACGCCCTTTACCGGCTAAACGAGACAATTTTGGATATAACTAAGTCGGCTTAGATCGACCTATTTTGACAGGAGTCTGTGGTCAAACGTTGTTCACGTATTTTCCGGACACCCCAGTAAGTATATTTGCCCCTAACAGTTTGATAAAATTGCATTTATCTCCTAAACAAAGCCAAAATCAAAAAATTATCAAAAGGTACTTCGCACTAGACATTAAACTGCCTATATGTTATCAAAAGAGAAAGAATGTTTAGCCGTTGTTTCCATTTTAAATTGTTTTGTTGTTCATTGTTTTTTGGTGCACCAGGTAGATTTACTAGTGGGTTTACCTCACTTATGGGTGTTAATTAACATCTTTTTAGGTCTAATGATGCCTAAATGCGAAACATGTTACGTACTTTATAAAACATTAAATTAATTGAGACTGTGACCTGGTGTTGTTTTTTTCCCTTCAATATTATATGTAGGTCTGGATCCGTAGTCATTATTTTTTTTATTTTAGTCATTGTGGTATACCTATCATGCAGTGGTACATGTTGAAGCCAGAGAGCGAATCATCGAACGCCGACTATTGTTTATATATAACATTTTCGGTAAATCCCCGACTTGGTTGGTCTTGCCCTATTCGAGTAAATAAGCCCTTGGTTCGAAAAGGGTTTTCTGTGCAGACAAAGGATAATATCTCGGTAAGCGCTGTATGCAATAATTTGGGTTTTTTCTATTTGTCTGGAGCCACTGCATGTTGTACTGTACACTGTACTTTTTTTTTAGATTCCAGTGGTTTTAACTGGTCAAGAAGTAAAAGGACAAGTCTACTTAGCGCTCCATAGTGATCCTAGGCCTCAACTGTTTATAGAAAATAAAACCAATATTTCCTTTTATTGCGGACAATCTTTAGTTGATGATAGCGGCGTATTAATGGAATCTGAGCATTTTAGGTAAAATAATACAAGCATGTCAAATTGAATATACTCATTTAGTTTAGTTTTACCACAGGCTTATCCAAAATACCTCCTTATTTTAGTTCTTTTGTCATTACAAATATTATGTTGACGTCTAGTTGATCTAGTTCAACTTTGACGAGAATCAGACCCAATAAATGCTAAGTTGTTATAATATCTTCTTAGCTGAAGTTTTTGAAAAAATTTTAAAAATAAGAATTGATAATTATTTAGAAAAAATACATTTTATTTCTAAAAAACAATTTGGATTTCAAAAGATAAATCTACGCAAAATGCCATTTGCAATCTACCAAAACAAATATATAATGTATTAGATAATAAAACACCTTGTATTTCTCTCGATTTAACAAAAGCCTTTATACGCTTAGCCAAAATTTACTATTAAAAAAAATTGAAAATATTGGATTCAGAGGAAAGCAATTAGAATTAGTTAAAAACTATCTTAAAGATAAACCAACTTATGTTAAAATAGATAAAGGAAAAAGTCATCCAAAAGAATTTAACAACAATTTTAGGGCCATTATTTTTTAATATTTATACTAATGATTTATTTAGTATAAATTGCAATGGAAAAATTAATAGTTTTGCAGATGATACTGCTATTTTTTATAGCAATACAAATTGGGACAATTTAAATAAGAAAATTAAAAAAGATTTTTAAAATTATGAAAAATTATTTTGATAATAATTTATTAACAATTAACTTTAATAAAACAAATTGTTTTCCTTTTACTTTAATTCTACATATTGCACCAAAAAATATGAATAGTATTAATATAAGCGATGACATTCAAATTTTAAAAGTTAATAATGTAAAATATTTAGGAATAATATTTGCCACTAAATTAAATTGGAATTTTTATATAGAATATTTGATTAAAAAATTAAGAAGTTTACTGCCGATTTTTAAAAACATTAAGGAATTTATAGATAAAAAATATCCAGCAATATTATATTATGCATTCGTTAAAACTCATTTAAATTACCGAATTTTAGGTTGGGGATGAATAAATAGACCTTTATTTAAAAAATTAGAAGTATTACAAAAAATGTTTTTGAAAATTATTTTTATTAAGGACTATCTTTATCCTTTTTAATTTTTTTTCAATTTTTTCAGAAACAAAAAAGATGAGCGTTAAACAAATTTACATTTATAATATTTTAATAAGTATATATATTTAAAAATAAAAACCTTATACAGTTTAAAGACCATGACCATAATATACATTATAAAAATGAAATATCCATAAGGCCTAACCAACTAACCTGCACTAACCTAAAATAAATAAGTCCGTAGAACAAAACATCTTTTAGATATTTATGTTTTTATTTAAATGATTATTCACCAACAAATATTAAAAAAAAATATTTTATTAAAAAAATATAAAATTGAAATAAAAACGTTTATATTGGAAACAAACCATTTATAAATATTTTTGAAAATGCTTTAACTAATTAATGCTATTTAATATTATTGTGAATAAATCATATAATTAATTTTTCTTGCAATTTGATTATAATATTTAACTTTAAGAAGGTAGCGTTTACTGTATACTTCCACCTTTTTAAAATTGCTCTTAAATATTTATAATTTTAAATACTTTTAAATAAATAAGATTCTCCCCTAACAAGCACGTCTTCGGGGAATTGATGAATAAGTTGAAGAATAACATATTAACATAATATATTATAAATATTTGAAATAAACTTATTATTATTATTATTATTAGTTGTTAAAAATCGCATAATTTTAGATGGAATTGCAGAGTGGAAGGATTGTCTAACATTTACTATAACATGCCTGTGATATCCGAAACATTCCCCGAATTACCCCAAGTGTATTTCTCTGAGAAAATTTCCATAGCATATGACTCTGCAGGTAAGTCCTTATAACACCCCCCCAAAAATATCGATTGTCATTTTATTTATGCTTCGCCAGATGAAGAGCAGGCTTTGGAATGGTCAGCTGGGGTAAGCATTGTTAACAACAACGACCTCTTTATCCGAGTGCCTTACCACGGTGATGTCAAATTGACAATAGTCAATTCGGCTTGTATGACGTTTCTTACTATAGAAAGTGTCAGCCAGGTACGTGAATAATAAAATTCCAAATAGGCTTGCTTCCAGTTTAAACATTTTAGGTGGAAATAAGCGCCCGAGATATCAGAGTGAGGCTCTCTTTAAGGGAAATGGAAAAAACGCCTCCTGTTTCAAAGACAAGTAGAGAATTGCCTAAGGTCTGTTACTATTCCCTTGAAAAAATCGATTATCTCCCCTACAAACTTCTTTTCCCGGTTGTAGGACACAACTTTTGACACCACGGATGACGCTGACAGCTCTTTACTGTCTCCCGTTAGCACCATGTCATCGATACCGCCTACTTTCCAGAAGCTACCGACTGTGACGGAGCAGTCCAGCGCAGCTCCAAATGGTTCCATTCTAAACTCGCAAAGCCCCAAGCCGACTGTTTTATCACGTTCAGCCAGGACTAGGAGTCTATTGATCCATACATTGCCCTTAAAAGACGAATGGGACAGTATCAAGGTAATTATATGTCGGAAAATAATGGACGTGTGACTGAAGTATGTATGTATTTCCATGTTCTTCTGTCTTTAGCCTTTATTCTTCAGTCTCTTTATATTTTTGCCTATACTACGATCCCAAAATAATTGGCAAAACTGTTCTTATCACCATTAACGGTGTGCGAAGATTATTTTGCATTACTACTTCTCTGACACATGCAAGAAACACACTCCCTAAGAAGGGAAATAAATACACCACAAAAATGGGATATGCTGCAAATCCCTTTCAGTTTCATAAAAGGCTGGCAAGGATTTGTGGTATATCCCGTTAAAATATCGCACACAGAATATATTGAATCAAATAGCTAATAAGTATAGAATTAATCCGGTGCGATATAGAATAAATACATTTTTTTACACATCAACACCCACACGGTCGATTCAGATGCCGTTGGCCAGTGTGAGGAGACTATTGGCGACGCCTCTGACAAAGACCCACTTACAATCTACGTCTTTATTGTAATGGCCTCCTTCTGCCGGCACTCGGTGCTGGTTGATTGGAGATTTCGCCCACTGCATTGAGGTTGTCTGCTATGGCGGACATAATGTTTGACTGAAGAAAGTAAATGGGGTTTTTTGGAAGATTTTTCCCCAAATGCCAAGTCGTATTCCAGTTGATTATCGTAAACGCGGGAAATATCTCTGAGACAGGGCAATATATACTTGCATAATACGCTGTAAGGTCACCACCGGAAAGTTGTCAGCTAATTGTAAATATGCGCCACTACCTAGGCCAAAACAACTGCCCCGGAGCTTCGGCTACGGTTACAAATTGTCTTTGTATTTCTTTAGATTTAGGTAACTAGATTTAGATTATATTTAGATAATTCTACCCAATGTAGGTTAAACTGTAGATTAAGTGCATATTTAGATACATTTGATTATGAAAATAAATGAATTTAAAAAGAAAAAAAAAGCGACCCCAGGTTGAAAAACGATGCTAAGCCGAACTACTCTAGTCTACTGGCTTCGTTCTTCGTTCACTTTTGGCTAGAGCTCATAAATTCCCTTGTTCTTTGGTCTTTTGTATCCCATATCTGTCTTCTGACCTCCTAACATTTTTATTTGAGAAGCGTGCGCAATATCTCCTCCGCATTTATCATATTTACTTAGGGGTAAGTACATAAAGTTTTCCTGTTCCTCAAATTTGATAGTTTCTTCTGTCATTATTTCTTTTGTATTGCGTCTTAGCTGCAAAGGCAACTAACCTTTAGGTTTCTAATTGTTGGTACTGGGTCTGTAAACCAAATGGGCTTTTAATGCGACTCCTGTAATTTAATGACCACCTGGTCTGGTCGTTGCAGGAGCTTCCTTCTGCTTTTTTGACTGATTGTTGTTAGATTGGGCCAGGTGATGCATTTTATCGTCACAAGATGTCACTGTAAGCTACATTTGCCATTGATCATCCACCTTTTAGGGTCAACTAGACTCTCCGGTGTGCTTTTGCCTTCATTCGTGGGAGTCTATAGCCTCATTGACGAGCCGTTATACGGCGAAAGAAAGCAACGTTCTGCTAAATATTGTTCGCGTTCTATTTATGCCAGAGGTGTTACGGAATAGCTTTTTGTTGTATCTAGTTTATTTAGTTGAACCTGTACCTGTTTCGACCACAAACCTGTTCCAAATACCTATTTCAGGTCCAAACTATTTCGTATTACATTTGAACGTGGGCACTTTCCGGCTGAATTACCCGACAGGTGAATTTCGAGAGTGGACCAGGTACAGGTACAAAGGCGTTTAAAATGTCAACTTTCACCTACCTAACAGCAATATTAGTAATAAATAAATATCGTTTTATGCAAAAACCTATTGCCGTTCCATTCGCTATAATATCGTACATCGTACCTGTACCCGACAACTTGAATAAGAAATATCACCGAAACTAGCAAATCAAACACGTGACAGTGCCAACGGACATGGAATAGGTACCTGGTGATAGGCAATACGTACACGGAATAGGCAAGTGATACCTGTTCTAAAAGAATAGGTCCAGTTCCACTGTAACAACTCTAATGTATGCCGCTTTATTTGATTATTTTCTCTTGTATGTGCGACCATCCACGAGGGGTTTTCTTGTTTCAGTCTCTTTTGCACTTTTCATTCTTCAATTCTAGCCGCGTAAGCTTTGCTGAAAAATACAAGTCTCTGTTTTTTTTTAGGTAAATGTTTACCTCAAAAGTTGTGGAATAACTTTAATTACGGACATCGAAGAGGAAGGTGACGAACGTTGGGAACTGGCTAGCTTGGTATGCGATGATATAGTTTTGACAGCTACACAGATACAGGTAAGCTGGTACCATATTACTAAACCAATGCAATAGAAAACTTGCTACATGTCTTACTTTTTACCATAATATTGACATTATTTAAAACATTTTAATGATGGCTCCTATAGCAATATCTATCAAATAAGTACCTAAAGAATTTTTGGTAGCTTTTTATTCTTACAAAGTACTAGCTTCAAATTAAACCTTTGTTTTCTTGCACCTTGTGTCAAAATTACAAACACTACTTACACTTGCTTAAAATGTTCTTCATTCACTTCTTGGACAATTTATAGCCTATCGAAAAACTGCAAACAATTTTCTGACGCCTCTAAAGTCTTTAAAATAATTTACGAACATTGACTCGCGGAAACCTCTGTGTGACACGTCACTATCTCCTATTAATTACTGTTTACGACTAAGAAGACAGGTGGCCATTTACATCGTCCTTTCCCCGTTGCTGGGTAACGGAGTTCACATCGACAGGAGAGAAAGAGATAATTTTTAACAATCTCTTTTTCTTTTCTCTAAAATAGTGTTAGAGAAAGTATAGTCTAGAACTCTTATGGAATGGCATTCCTACTTGTTACAGAATACAGTATATTTCTTTAATATTATTGGTCGATACTTGGTGGAAATCCATAATAATTTTGTTATATTATTTAAAGTAAAACACTTTTTTACTTCAATTTCCACTTTATTTGACAATACGACATGTTTCACTGCACTGCAGCTTCGTCAGGTAATGTACAATTAATTTCAAGTTTACGCTATTTAAGTGCATGGCTAATGACAGTGCCAGTTAGGTATTGTAAAAGATGGGGGTTTTTTCGATAATTAGTATATTCTACAATCTAATTTAAATATCAAATAAAATTGGTCTTAAATATGGAAAAGGTTGGTATTTTCCTAACTTAATTAGTATTATAAAAGGGGGTGGGTTATTTACAAATTTAATGTGTCTTGCTTGAAGTTTTATTGTCCTATTGTGAGAAGAATATTAAAATAAATTTAGTAAAGGTGAATTGTTTAGGTCTAGTTGATTATTTAATAACATATTTGTATTTTTAAGCTTGTTTATTTCTAATGATTCGAGGTGATTTAGTTTTGATCCTTTGTTTTCTAGATGTAGTATTTTAAAGTCTTCATTAAATGAGTGTTTTGTTTCTATAAGATGATTCGCGTAGTTTGAATCATTTTTGCCATTAATAAAGGAAGATTTAATTATGGGAAACCCGCTGAGTCCCCTCCTCGCTGAGATTTTTATGGATGCTTTAGAGTCAACAATTATGAATCATTCCCTCTTCAAGAAATTTCTGTATTGGTATAGGTATGTGGATGATGTTTTAACTTGTTTCATCGGTACGGATAGACAACTAAATCAGTTTATAGAATTCATCAATACTCTTCACCCAAACATTAAATTTACCATAGAAAGAGAAATAGACAATTCCATCAATTTCTTGGATCTATCTATAAAGAAAGTAAATAACAAACACAATTTCTGAATCTTTCATAAACCAACACACACAGACACAACAATACACAACTCATCTTGCCATCCTATCCAACATAAAATGGCTGCTTTTTACAGCATGGTTCATAGACTAAAAAAAGCCATAGCAATGGTATATCCAAAAGAAAAAGAAAAACCAACTTCATACAGGATAATCACATATATAGGAAACATAAGCACAAAAATTAGTAAATTCTTAAAAAAACTTAATATAAACACAGCTTTCAAAACTCAAAATACCATAGGAAAACTAATAAAAAACTGTAAAACTAAAACCAACAAAAATGACAAATCGGGAGTATACAAATTAAATTGCGGAGATTGTTCAAAAACATATATAGGTCTAACAGGTAGAAGTTTCTCGAAAAGAATCAAAGAACATTTTAATACTTTTATTAATGGCAAAAATGATTCAAACTACGCGAATCATCTTATAGAAACAAAACACTCATTTAATGAAGACTTTAAAATACTACATCTAGAAAACAAAGGATCAAAACTAAATCACCTCGAATCATTAGAAATAAACAAGCTTAAAAATACAAATATGTTATTAAATAATCAACTAGACCTAAACAATTCACCTTTACTAAATTTATTTTAATATTCTTCTCACAATAGGACAATAAAACTTCAAGCAAGACACATTAAATTTGTAAATAACCCACCCCCTTTTATAATACTAATTAAGTTAGGAAAATACCAACCTTTTCCATATTTAAGACCAATTTTATTTGATATTTAAATTAGATTGTAGAATATACTAATTATCGAAAAAAACCCCATCTTTTACAATACCTAACTGGCACTGTCATTAGCCATGCACTTAAATATCGTAAACTTGAAATTAATTGTACATTACCTGACGAAGCTGCAGTGCAGTGAAACATGTCGTATTGTCAAATAAAGTGGAAATTGAAGTAAAAAAGTGTTTTACTTTAAATAATATAACAAAAAAAACAGTATATTTCGAAAACTACTGATCGGATTGACTTTAAATTTTCATTGCTGACTATACCTTATAAATGCTTCATAAAAACTAGATAAAGAGTGTAATTTGAGGTTTGACCAAATGATCTCATTGCCAGAATTTTAATAACAGCAATTTTACCTAAAACACGTTAATGTTATTATTACTATATCATATTCTTTAACCTGTTAAGGACCAAATTATTAACGTCCTGTTATTATAAATAAATTAGGTACATATTTTTTTTCAGCATTTAAAAATAAATTTGTCCTTATCGGATATCCAACTGGATAACCAGCTATATTCGAGGGAATCTTATGATTTCCCAGTGGTTCTTATTGGCCAAGACAAGAAAGCAAACAAAAAATTGAATATTTTGAGTGTTCCCATTGAAAATCTATTGGCAAGTTGTCAGGATAATTCACTGATAGTCGTGGACTTCATTTTGGAAAGTTGGAGAAACGAGAGCGCTAATAAAAGTCATACTGGTAAATATAAAATTGTCGCGGACACTTATTTCTAGTTTATATTGTCGTCGTCTTTGTTTTTAAGGCATTAAATCAATGAAAATATCTATTAACCCAGTGAGTGCCTTTATTGAGGATATTTATGTAACAAGACTGATGCAATACTTAAAAAATTTGAATGTAGTAGAATTAGTGATATGGCCAACTTTTCGACCACGACTAGGTAAGTAAAACAGTTTGCCTTTTTTACAAATTCGAACCCGAGAAAAGCAAACAACGAGAAGCGACAATATGACATTTGGCGAAATCATTGGAGTGGGAGGTAACCCGGCCAACTGTCATAAGTTTAAGCCGGCCGTGTTTCAGCCGTTAGTCCGGTAGTCGATGAGTTATCGTTATCGAGTTTGTTGTAAGAAGTTTAACTGTTTGTTTTCGTGAGTGCTGTGTTATTGTAAAACTATGCCTGATAATACCTGTGCGTTTCGAGGGTGTCACTCAAAAGAAGGTCAAGAAATAAGCATGTTTGCATTTTCAAAGGATCCTGAACAGTAAGCAGTAAGTACATTTGCACCGCTTTAGGATTGTTAATTAAAAATATAAGGAAAGGTAACAAAACTGCTGTTCAATATTTAAAAAAAAATAAAGGGATACATTAGAAAATACTGTTTTTCTACTTCTATATTAGTAAGAACCTACTTACGCACTATCTACTTTATCCGTAAAACTCTAATTACACACACTATATTGTTAGAAGCCAAACTGTGCGTAAGAGCAGTTACGTAATATTATAAATAAATAAATAAATAATGCCTTTATATTACAGGAAAAAAAAAGAAATTACAATTTTATGTTACGTACAATAGAACTTAAATATATATATATATATCTATTGAGGTAGCATGGCGCAGTCTAGCTTTAGTAGCTACTCTACTGAACCATGCCACAACAACAAACTTAATAAAATAAGATATTTACATAATATGAAATATAAAATTAATAAAGAAGTAAAACAATGATCATTTGGGAAATTTAAATTAAGTAGTTTTATTTTAATAAAAATAACTATCACCCTTCATTGGTTCGCAAGGATAGGGGTAAAAACAAACAACTTGTTAGATTGAACATCAAACTTCGTCTATTGTCTATTCAGTAAATCTAAGTCAATGCCCACAAAAGTGCTACGATAGCATATGCAAAGTATAGTTAAAATTGCTTATACTAATTAAACAACTTATTGGTTTCCTAAAAGCGCTGTGCTGGATAATAATAATTGATGTATGCAACTATCGTAATTACTTTAAAAAGGAAATTGAAGTCAAAGACCTTTTGTCTTTGTTAGTCCAGTACACCTCCCTTGGGAAAGGAAAAAAAAATTTTAAAACAAGAAAAATTTGTTTTTGATTAATCGTGGTAAAGCTTAATTCTATTTTTATGTACTAATGTTGGTTTATTTTTGATATTCAATAAAATATTTGGGTGCGAATCTTCTAAAACTATATAAGGACCTATGTATACACAATCTAACTTAGTATCCATATTTTCATTTAAAACTAAAACTTTATCTCCTATATTATAAATAATATTATTACAGTTTTTGTCAAATTGTTCCTTTCTTTTATATTTGGAAGATATTAAGTTATTTCTTGCATCGTTGCAAGCAACTTGTAACCTGTATTTTAATTCATGTGGATAATTGTCAAAATTATATAAAGATCTACGTTATTAGAGATATTTGATGGTATATGGCTTATTTTTCCAAAAACAAGTTCATAAGGAGTATATTTGGTTTCAGTATGCACAGTATTATTGTATGAAAAGCACCAATATGGTACCCAAGTACTCCAATTGTCTTCATGATTTGCTATCTGAATTCTCAAATACGCTCCTAAATGCTTGTGTGAATTTTCTAACGCACCAAGAGTTTCATGGTGGTAAGCCGTTGAGTTTAAGGTTTTTATTCCTAATAATTTACAAGAATCCTGAAATACATTCGCTACAAATTCCTTGCCTTGATCAGTAACAGTCTCCTGAGGGATACCGTATCGTAATATAAAATTTTCTACGAACGATTTGGCAACACTGTAAGCTTCCTTATTTTGTAGTGGATAACATTCGACAAATTTAGTAAGTTCACATTGAATTGTTAATATATAGCAATTATCCAAACTATCATTTTTAATTGGACCTACTATATCAAGAAAAATCTTTTGGAATGCTGAAGTAGCTGTGGAGGTTATTGTCATAGGCTGTTTGTTTATTTTGCAATATTTATGCCGTTGACAATCATTACAGCGTCTGACAAAATCCTCTACATCTTTCTTCAATCCAGACCAAAAATAACGTTTTTTAATATTATTGTACATTCTATTTATACCTGCATGTCCACCTGTAGGTAAATTGTGAAAATCATTCAGTATTAATTGTTTCATTTCATTGTTTGCAACACGGTTAACATTGCTGACAATGTTTAATTTAATACCGTTCTTTAAAAGTTCTTTCCTATATCGCGATATGTGTTTTATAAATTTCTCATTGTTAGTATTTTTTAATATATATAATTCCGGAATTTGATATTTTTTGCATAAAATTCCAAGATCCCTCAACGATGTACCTAGGTCAAGCGTCGATCGGTGATCTTGATTAAAGCAAATTATTTGAGATATCTCATCATATATAAAAATTTTATTATTTATGTAACCATGGTTTATTCTATTTTTATATTTATTGAAATCGATTTCATTTACTGAACGTAATTCTATACTGTCGACAGGAGGTTTTAATAATTCTACAATTCCAGGGTGATCAAGCCTTTCATTCTGAGAATTTATTAAATCCGGCTGTTTTTGCACATTCTGCCTTTTTGTCTGTGCACGCGTCATTATATTTTACACTATTATTTACTTTTGCAGTAATGTCTTTAAGTTCTGTTGATTCGATTTTAATGCGCGATAAAGCATCTGCGTTAACATTTTGAGAACCTTTAATGTAGTGTATGCTAAAGTCATATTCTTCTAAAATTAGACGAAATTTCGTTAATCTACTGGATGGATTAGTCATGCTAAATAAATATATAAGGGGACGATGATCTGAAAAAATTTGAAATTTTTTACCGTACAAGTATGGTCTAAAATGTTTAACACTCCATACTATTGCTAGTAACTCTTTTTCTATAGTACAGTAATTTTGTTCCGCTTTATTTAAAACTCGAGAAGCAAAAGCTATAGGTTTATCGTTACCATTACACAAAATAGAGCCAATAGCATACCCGCTAGCGTCAGTTTTAAGAATAAAAGTGTTATTTTCTGAAAAATTTGGATATTGTAGCAAGGGCGGATTAGTGATAGCTTGTTTCAGTTTATCGAAAGAAAGTTGACATTTCTCAGTCCATGCAAAAATTTTTCCTTTTCGAGATAATTCATTAAGTGGTTGGGCAATTTGAGCAAAATTGTTAATAAATTTTCGATAATAATTTGCAAATGCTACAAATCGTTTTGCTTCATCAGCATTTTGAGGTATTGGATATTGAACAATTGCTTTTAATTTTTCTGGATCTGGAGAAATTCCATCAGATGAAATAATATGACCCAAATATAAAATTTCTTTTTTAAGGAAATCACATTTGCTTGGATTGAGTTTTAAATTAACTTTTCTAAGTCGTTGTAAAACTTTGATAAGATTTATGTTATGATTTTGTAATGAATTTCCGAATATTATGAGATCATCAAGATAAATAAAACAGCTTTCATAGTTTAATCCTGACATTGCTACCGTCATAAGTCTAGAAAATATAGAAGGACTAACCTTGAGCCCCATTGGCAATCTTTTCATTTGATATTGACCTTCGTTTGTAGTAAATGCGGTATACGGTCTGCTGGCTTTATCTAATTCTAATTGATAATACCCTTGTGATAAATCAAGATGAGAAAAATACAAGGCGCCAGATAAAGAATCTAAAATTTCCGCAATACAAGGTAAGGGAAACTTTTCATCCCTGACTAATCTATAGTCAATCACAAGTCTAGTTTTCTTAATCCCGGAACTATCAGGTTTTTTGGGTACGATTAAAATAGCCGAATTCCATTCGCTTTTTGCCTCTTCTATAGTGCCTTCTCTAAGCATTCTATTAACGTGGTTACTTATATCGGTTTTTTGCGCATGCGGTAATCGATAGGGTTTAACGTATACAGGTACTGCATCGTCTTTTAATTGAAGTTTTTGTTTGTAAAGATTGGTAACAGTAAGTGGATCGCCCTCTAAATGAAAAACGTCAGAGTA
Organism: Polydrusus tereticollis; assembly: GCA_963920685.1. Lineage (NCBI taxonomy): Eukaryota > Metazoa > Arthropoda > Insecta > Coleoptera > Curculionidae > Polydrusus > Polydrusus tereticollis. Next base: position 146,460,846 of record OY987328.1, read on the forward strand.
TTTAGCACATATTTTTTGTATAGAAAGTTTTTCTTCTATATTTAGTGTAGACATATCTATCGAATCCAATATTTTGTCAATTCGGTCTATAACTAAATTGCCTGTTTTGTCAAAGTTATAAATTTCGAAATCTGATGCACATTGTAAACGTGGTTTAAAATTTCTAATTTGTACTTCACGCTCGTTAACATTCACAATTCTTACAGCAATTTTTTCATTGTAAGATGATACAACAATTCCTGCAACAAGTACACCCTCACATAGCTCTTCTGGCAAAACAACGAATTCACCACTTTTATTTATTTCGCAATATGTTATTACCTCACTTCGGGGGGGTAATGATATGCAAGAATCATATTTGGAAATCATAGGTACCTTTACCTTATTATTAAAAATACAAAACGAAAATAAATATGTTTCATAGTTTATATTTGCCCCATATTTGGAAAAAAAATCTGAACCCAAAATACCATGAATGCCTGAACTAAATTTATCTGTTACTAAAAATACATGCTGAATTTCGTAATTATTTAAAGAAAATAAAATATTCGCTACTCCTAAGGAATAAGTAAATCCACCTACACCTACGATTTTAGTCTTTTTTGTTTTATCAATTCGTTCATTTCCATGTATACTTCCTGAAAAAATTACACTTATACTTGCTCCTGTATCTAATAAAAATAACATGTTTTCCATTCGGTATCTTACTTGCACAAAATTCATACCATTTAAGTTTAAATTTACACACTCATTCATTGCATTGTAATCACATTCATTCTTTATTACATTATTGTTTACATGATCATTTTCTTTAGGGACGAAAAAATTTTTGGCTACTTGATCCGGTACTTAAATTTGTGTTATTAGGGCATTTGCTGAAATCGTTTGAAACATCTGTAACGTAAGTCGCTTGTTGACCCCTATAATTATTTTGTCGATGTCCGCGAAAATTTGAATGGCTGCGAAACGGCCTTCCCGATGTGCCTCGAGATGCAACGCGGCCTTGACCTCTATAATGATTGTTATTAAATATTCGCTGATTATTGTTTACATAGTGCCTACCGTTTGAATTGCTTTGAAAATTAAAATCTCTACCTCTATTATTTGACCTGTTTACGTTAAATCTTCCTCGATAACCTCGCGTATTATTTTGCGTTTGCATGTGAAATGTGGTTGATATCGGGTTAAAATTTTTAATTTTTTCTTCATCCTTAGCCCCTATTATAGCATCTTTTAATAACGTATAATTTCTAGCCTTTATTACCGTGCGTAGCTCACTATTTTTCAATCCATTTGCAAAAACATTTATAGCTATTTTTTCATTTACGCTGCACAAAATGGGAATACTGCTATCGTTTCCGTCGGCCTGAGTAATAGTTAAGTTTGTAAATAATTCTTCAATATTTCTAGCGTATTCGTCGATAGTTTTTCCATTTTGCCTAACGCAATGTAACTCAGTAGCCAAAGCAGCAGCAGACTTTTTGGTTAATAAATGAATTTTCATATCTGAAATTAGATTATTGACAGTCGCGTATGTTTTTTCTAGTCTTATTTTCGCGCTTTGAGAGAGTCTAGTTTTAAGTACATAATTAATTAAGAGTTTGTGGCTGTTGTTGTCTAGTAATTCACTGTAAAGTTCGATTGCATCTATTAGTTGTTTTGTGGAATCCTCACTACCATCCATAGCTGGTAATAAGGATGCCGCGGTTTTTAAATCGAATTTATCGGTCATGTTGGAATCGCTATTATTACTAGATTCTCCTATTTTGTCTAATCTGTCTAAAATAATTTTCCGCGAATTTGCAATAATTTTTTGAATCTCGTTCGCATAAGTCTCAACTGCTTTGCTTACTTTTTCGTCACTAGAAACTTTTTTAAAATCTTCTATAAGTTTATAATATTTAGTGTCCAATAAACCTACATCTAACAATAATTTATTAACCCTTTGAGCATTTTCCCTTCTTTCAAGAGGATCTCTAGTAATATTATTATAGAATTTTTTTGTAGTTTCGTACAGTTCCTTAAAGTCACTAATATCGGCGCTCATTGCCTAACATTATAAAATTTATATATATCCTAATATTTAAAAACAGAGCCCAAAAAAAAATGTAAGTACAGAATAAAAAAAAATCAACACAATCTAACCTCATATCCTTATAGTACTGTATCCTGTCCCTGTTGTCTGCCTTCTGTCAGCTTATTTCCAACGGTGCGAACTAGCGGCATTGCGCCTACACTAGCTCGTTCCCTCGATGCCAGCCCCGGTTTGGTAACAGCTGGTAGCACCTATCGTTGATGGCTGTCTACACAAGTTCTTGGCTTCTGGTGATTTCTCTTCTAATTTTTCTGGTTAAATTCTTTTTGATTTGTTGATAACAGTATGCAATGATTAGGAACACAACTATTGCAACACTTAGTAAAATCGCAACTTCCCATATCGACGCACCTTGTGATGTAGTTTGACCACCGCTGTTGCCCGCTTGAGCAATTACAATTTCTTCTTTACTTTGCGATTTACCCATATTGTTTTTTGTTACTTATGCATCACTTAATCATTTATTGCACACAACACACGTAAAATAGTAAAACTTGTTAAAGGACTGGCAGGATCGCCATGTAGTCACCCTTCATTGGTTCGCAAGGATAGGGGTAAAAACAAACAACTTGTTAGATTGAACATCAAACTTCGTCTATTGTCTATTCAGTAAATCTAAGTCAATGCCCACAAAAGTGCTACGATAGCATATGCAAAGTATAGTTAAAATTGCTTATACTAATTAAACAACTTATTGGTTTCCTAAAAGCGCTGTGCTGGATAATAATAATTGATGTATGCAACTATCGTAATTACTTTAAAAAGGAAATTGAAGTCAAAGACCTTTTGTCTTTGTTAGTCCAGTACATAATCGACAGCCTGCCGACAAGCATTGGACAAATTAAACCAGAAAATTCAGCATATCTGATCGTACCAAGGTAAAACGGAGTGAACCAAAAAAAAAATAAAAATTATTAAGCTTGTAAAGCTAAAAGATGCTATTTATATTTTATTTTAAATAGTTGAACACTTAAACCAATCAAGTTATTAGGTAAGGAGTTATAAGCTTTCACAGCATTGTAAGTAAGCGACCTCTGAAACAGGGCACTCTGATGAAGAGGTTGAGTCAATCTACCCCTATAGCGTATGTTGACGGAATGAACGTTACAGCGGGGGACTAGGCGTTCGCGGACAGAGACAGGAGAATTCGGCTCATTCAAAATTTTATAAATAAAAGTGCAAAAATGTAGAAGCCTACGGGAATCCATCTTTAACCAATTTAGTTCCAAAAATGTATGCGAGATGTGATCATATTTTCTAAGACCAAAGATGAATCGAGCACAAACGTTTTGTACCTTTTGAATACGAGACTTACTTACGTTATCTAAACAGTAACCGTAAACAAAATCGCAATAATTAAAATTTGAGAGCACTAATGATTCGCAAAGTGTCTTTTTTAATTTAAAATTTAAAATATGTCTATTGTTGTAGAGTATTTTTAGGGCCATGTAAGACTTTTGGTTTATTTTTTTTTAATGATCACGAAATCTTAATTCGCTATCCAAAAATATTCCTAAGTTTTTTGCAGATTTCACTACCGACAGCTTTATACCATTCAATACTATATTTATATTATTCTTAAGATATTTAACTTTATCTTTATTACCAAACAACATAAGGTAGGATTTCGAGGGATTTAATTTTAAATTGTGAGCAGAAGCAAGCCGAGTTAAAGTATCTAAGTCTTCGTTAATAAGTGTTTCAGCATTAATATTGTCCTCAAAATCAAAACAGTAATATATCTGTGTGTCATCAGCATACGCCTGAACTTTACAATATTTCAATGATCTAAGAATATCGGAAGTGTAGATAAGAAAAAGTAAAGGGCCCAATATAGAGCCTTGCGGAACGCCGGATAATATCCTAACCTGTTCCGAGTACTTATTATCAGAAAATATTTTTTGGTAACGATTAGAAAGATATGATTCAATTGTTAAACAAGATTCTTTTTGAAAGCCATAAAATTTTAATTTTGATACTAGAAGTTGATGATTGATGGTATCGAATGCTTTCGAAAAGTCTAATAATATTAGTGCACTGTTTAGTTTTTTATCACTAGCACGAACTACGTCATCAATTACATTAATTAGAGCTACAGAAGTACTGAAATTTTTTCTAAATCCACATTGGGTATCAGGGATTATTTTATTTTTTATGCAATACTCGTACATTTGATGAAATAATAATTTTTCATAAATCTTAGAGAGTGCAGGTAAATTACTAATAATTCTAAGATCATTAAAGTTTGCAGGATTAGAAATCTTTGGCAGCGGCTTACCAATCGATATCTTCCACAGATCAGGAAAATAATTTACTTCCATGCAACAATTTAAAATATGAGTAATATATTTATCAATAAATGGACTACAATATTTTAACATTAAAGGTGACACCTCATCAACCCCTGTTGCATTAGTCTGAATACTATTTAAAATGTTATGTATATCTGATACTTCCGCTAAATTGAAACTAAATTTGTCAACATTGTCATTGTATAAGTTATCACTATAAAAATTAACTTTATTACTACAATCAGATACGTTCTGCAAAAATGCCCCAATATATAATATAATGTTTGTATTAACAATTACAATTTTCGCTCGTACCGTAATTTTCGAGATCGTGTGTAATAGGCTTGTTACCACATACTATTTCATTTCCTTTCTAAAATGTACTATTGCTAAGTAACGCACAATCAATAAAACATTTCAAAAATATTTTTGTTTTATTTCATTTTTCTATGATTTTACGAAATTTGCTGGAAAGCCAATTACATAAAACACAGAAGGTATTCGTGAAGAAGGTACTTCTTACTAGGTACCCACATTTTTTATTTCCATGTAAAGCATTTACTTCATCGCTTTAGTGCTTCTTTTAGTGTAATGACCCGGCCAACTGTCAATATTTCAAGGTGAAGGATATATAATTTGGTTCCCATTTAATCAATGCTAACTCGGGATTTTGTCGCTTCTCGTTGTTTGCTTTTCTCAATCAACATCTTTATTAATTGTTATCTTAATTATTTGTTTTAAAAAATGTAGGATATACAAAAAACGGTATTTTTGTAGGGGGCAGTAGCAGTACATCAATAAACGTGCCCGAACTTGTATCCTGGCAATGTGCCCTTTTAGCCCAACCTTTGACTATGCGAACCTTTGTTGTCAGCCCTGTGTCTATGTTGCTGTCGGTCCATAGTTCCATGAAACTCTATATTGCTCTGGACCAGAGCCCGTTGCAATTTGCGAAGTTTGAGAGAAGAAGACTGTTTACAACACCGTACAGGTAAATTTATCTCCTCAGTAAATTTGTAAAAAAACTTTTATTACTTAATGAAGAAGGTAAATTCTGCCTGTTCAGGCCACCCTGCATGGTATACTTTTTCCAAAGTCAGTTTGATGACATAAAAAAGTTTCGACCGGGCTTCAAAGGGGCCGGCATAATAATCGGGGTTGTCAGATCTTTATTTAAAAATTATTTTTTAAGTTTTCATCATTAAAAGTGTTCTTTTATATCAGTATTTAATTGATAGTCCATAACTCTCTTTGAAAGCTAGTTTGCAAATGTACTTTGAACCAAGAAATTTTTAGTGTCAAAGAAAGAAGGAACAAGCCATTCATGAATATTATAATAATTTTTTTAGTACTTCAGAAATATTATTGATAGAAAAATAACTTAAATCAAACTAAAAAGGAATTTTACTGTTGTTAAACAAATAACAATCCCTTATGTTCCTCCTACACTTACGAAAACTTTGTAGAACTGGCAACACCCTGGCCATAGAACGTCGACGCCCACATGCAATTTAAAGCACATTTAAAGTGCGAACTATTTTTTCCGGATGGGAAAATTAATAGAGCAGCATATAAATACAAATTTATATGCTGTAGGCAAGAACAGTAAATAGTTAAAGGTTCTCCCAATTGGGTAATCCCTTATCAGCTTTAAAATCACTTGATGTTTGAGGTATGCGATATTGGGAATCGGACAACGGCGTGACTGGTTGAAACGATTTACTGTAATTTACATATTTCATTTTCTGCTATAACTGTGTGGTTTCAGACAAGTAAGTTTTTACTTGGTACCTATATTTTATTATATCAGTATGGCTTTTTGGCGACAATTTAAAACAGAAGGTCAAGGTGAATTATCGCAGGAATATAATGAGTCGTTGACAGAGTCGGCCATCAAAAGCGAAATAAGTCCGGAATTAAGAAACAAAGATTTACACGTTCAATGTTAACGCATTATTTTAAATATGTACGCGTGTTTAAAAAAAATCCGGCAAAGACTGAAAATGCGCTATGTACAAGAACGTACTTGTAATGAATTAACGCAACTTGGGTTTTATAAGAATTTATAACGTAATTAATTTGGGGACTGTAACCGGTCATCCCTTAACTTTAGAACTGGTTCGTGATAAATTGCGAGGTTGCCCTGATTATTATTACCAATTTTTAGAAACATTGCGTGGTGTTTTATTGAAATGTGGCTTTAAACATAAAAAATTAGATAATCTAATGGTTATAATGGAATCCCCTCGTATCATTAAACTACGACAGGACCATTTGCGCAAAATAAAGGAGTAACATGAATCCGATAAAAGTATAATTTATTCAGACGAAACTTGGTCCGATACTTATAAAGTTGTTAAGTATGGTTGGGTAGATAGTACAAATTGTACTTTTGGTACACCGTGTTCGAGAGGAAAACGTGTTATCATGCCGGAAGTAAAGATGGCTTTGTACCTAATGTGTTTCTCTTGTCAGCAAAGAATATCACTTAATAATCAATCTCCATCTTTAAGCTCAGTTGTCCTTGATAATATTTGGCAGGTAATAACGAAATGAATAGCGATGTATGGAAAAATTGCGTAGCTCATGTTATAAAAACAGAAAATGGATATTCTGTTTCACCGCCTATAGCGCCAGTAGTAATCCCTACTTCTGAAAGTTCTGACGATTCCAGTCATTAATTTGTTTATGAATTGTTCGTTCAACATGTAAGTATCTTAAAAACTTGTTATATTACAGAACGTTTACTGTGATTCTGCTGATGCGATCCGCAATTTGTTGTTAAAATAACTTTATACTCCAACTAACATATTACCTGCCCCAATCCTTTCTTGGCAAGGAAAACTCATACTTCCTCGCGGTCCTGGCTGGACAAGGACAATTTTTTAAATTGTTTTCGGCAAAATGAGCATTTTTTTTTTACCGAAAGACCATTTTAAAAATATTCTCTGCAGGCGAAGTCACGGGTAAATTATGGTCCCTACTTAAAAATGTCTTAAAGTAAACTGCAAATCCGGAAGACGTAATTTCATTATTAAAGTAATAGTTTGGTGATTTTAAACCGATTTTTACCTGATTCAAAATGAAAGGGTTAATCCCATAAAACAAATTATGTTCGAAAGACTGTATATATAGCCACTTTAGTTAGTTTTAAGCTTAGTAATTATTCTTACTTCGTCTGTAATACAGCGTTGGTTTAATCGTGTGTGAGTCATGGAAAATATGTGTGAATCCAATGTATCTCAGGAGATTACCCCGTCGAAAAGCACAAAACACTTTTCTGTGAAAACTAAGGAAGTTATCGACAATGTTTATTTAACTCTTATTAGCAGCGTTAGAAGAAACGGCCACATTAACAAAAGTTCCAACATCAAATGTATGAAAAATTGTGAATAACCCCATTTTAGCGAGGAAAATTATGCAAAAAGTCTAGGGCATACAGTTTTAAGGCTTTAACCATACCATTGTATATTTAATCCCATCGAACATGTTTGGCACCAACTGAAATCTGCCATTTGTCGTAACAATATTTGCCCTACTATTAACTCCAGTGTACTTGAGCTTATAGAATCTAAAGTTTTTAACATCCCTTCACAAAGCTGGGCAAATTCTGTTACACATGTTGAAAAAGTGGAAAAATCCTACATCCATATAAACAATATAGCACAAATAATAATTAACAAATGATGATAGCGATGATATATTAAGTAAATAATTGTTATAAGTACCGAATAATTTGTATATTTTTGTAATCATAAATATAATTCTTAATAATAAAATAACTTGTAATTTCACATTTAAACATAAATAAAATATTATTTAATGTCTTACTTATTTTTATTACAAACCATGATTAAATTCTAAGTAAATACGGACCTGTTCGGCCATATTTCAATTTTACAGCTGGCTAGGGATCAGTTAGTCGATTTCTTATATCTCTGAACAGACTTTACAAACCTTTTATCGATATAAACTATAATGAACAAGCTTTAATATATACTATTTAATCATATTAAAAATTTTAACAATCCGCATTTTAATTATTTGGTAGAAGCGACGCCTGTGATCACCAGTATAAAGCTTTTTTATGTCATCAAATTAAGCTTGGACGAACTATACATACTGTAATATTATTTTAGGTTGGGACACGCCCTAACAATGCATTACCTATCGGGCGCCATTTTCGGAGCAGGTTGGGTGGTCAGTTCCTTAGAGTTACTGGGCAGCCCTGGAGGTTTGGCAAGAGCCATGGGAACAGGCTTAAGAGATTTTGTTAGTTTACCTTATAGGGGGCTGGTGCAGGGACCCATGGCTTTCCTTAAAGGTGAGAATTTATCGCTGCTACATTACAACAACAGGGAAACTTTGATTTTAAAGAACCATTGCCTGACGTTAGTCGACTTTGCAAAAGCAATAATTGGTAATTTGAATTCGTAACACTCCATGTTCTGTTCCGACTGCCTAACATTCTTATTTTTAATTAAGGTATAACGACGGGTTCGGCATCCTTAATGAGACACGTGACTGCTGGTACCCTGCAGTCGCTGACCAAATTGGCCTCTAGTGTGGCAAGAAATCTGGATAGATTAACACTGGACGAGGAACATCAAAAAAGGACAGAAGAACAAAGAAGGCAGAGACCCCAAGGCGTCGCACAAGGATTCGTCCAGGTATTAATTAAATAAATTTTGAACTTGCAAGGTGATGCTTAGTTGAACATAGGAAATCCCATGTAAATTTTGAGGTGGCTAAATATTGACTCCCCTGTACATTTTAGAGAAAAAGTGTTTTTCTTGAAGAAGCGGATATAATAAACCCATGTGCCAAGTTTGAATAAATTTTAATAAGCCAATCCCAACTTATTCATTTAAATGTGATGGCAAAATTACGAAATTTTCATAGTTTAGGTAAAAAAGTAACGTAAAGCTGGACATAACGAATAACTATTACTTCACATTAAAAACACATTTTTCTTTCACCAATCCAGCAATCACACATCCAAAATAAAAGACACCATTATGTTTTTCTAACTAAGCCTTTAATCTAACATAACATACTTAAGATTACAGATTTTTACAATAACATTAATTAATTAAATGTTCAAACAACCCTCCATTAACAGCTAAACAATATTTTAACCGATCATAAAGTTTATTTCTAACATTACTGAGTTGACATTGAGAAATTCTGTCACATTCCAACGAAATACAGTTTTTTAGCTGGTCTAGATTTTTAAATTTTATATCTTTATAAATAAAGTTTTTTTTAATATGATACCAGATCTCCTGATTTTCGCGTACAACTTCTACTAGTGCGGGTTCAATTCGATTTAGTAGTAAGTTCAAATAGGGTATTGCTGTAAGGTTAGTTTAGGTCATCACCTTGCCGTAGCTCTTGATGTTTTTCATACTTGTAGGGAAAATATTTATGTTTTTTTAAAGTGTGCAACACTGGTTTGATGTTTTCCTACGGCTTGCCCAAGAATCCGCCTGCTAATCATTTTATTTTCCTCCACGTGCAGTAAAATATCAAGATCTCTATTATCCTTTCTTCAGCTCTATTGACATTCTGAGTTGACCATTTACAGTTATTTATTACAGCGCCTTTGGACTCAAATTAACTAATGATAACTTTCATTAATGAAGTGGAAGTGATAGGCTTATCAGGGAATTGAATTGAAAACATTTCAGACACTGGTCTTAAACTGTTTCCTGTATAATACCACTTAATCATAGTTACTTTTTCCTTAATGGAATAGCTCGTATTTAGCTATTATTGAAGCGCCTGAATGAATGTGCTGTTCTATAAAACCCATTAAGTGAATTATTCAAGAAATTGGATAAATTCGCTCATGCCCGTGCAAAGTGAGACAGTCGAAAATGGTAGTATTAAGATTTATTCATTTTAAAAGTATTTTGTTTTTCATTTTCATTTTATGGAGAATGTGCAAAAAAATATTGTGTTTTTTATAAAGTAAATATTATATTGGGTACCTAAGAATAAAATACCATGATTTTGAACAAAAACAAACATTATGCTTTAAGAAAGAAACAAACATAACTCTAAATGTACATTTTTTTTTGTTAAACAACCCCTTTTACACTAATCATCGTCTGTAAGAACTTCATCTAAATCTGGCAAAAAGTCTTTAATATTCCTTTCAGTAAGAAGGATTTTTGTAAAAGTTGTGAAAACCCTTATCAATATAGGATAAAAGTTCAACTAATTTTTTTTTCTCCTCTGAAATACAATTTGGATATTTGCATTTAGGTACCCCGGTAGCAGAAATTTGTGATCTAATATCTCGAAAGTAGAATTTTGCATTAACATCATAAACATTGCAATTATGTTACTGTTTTTGTTCTGACCACAACAAGTATCAGAGTACAGTGTTACATGTTTAATGTTTGGTGGTAAGGTAAGGTCAAAAGTTCTTTGTACAAGCAAGAATCGATTTGATTTGCCTCTTTGCCGGACAGTGTTTCATACTACATACAACAAGTAGTTGTATTATTGACGCAATCATACATTGTTAAATTATAAGTCCAAAGCTGGCGTTTATAAAACGCCACCGATGTACTCAATTTTGGTGTCGGCAGGCACTGTTGCAAATCAAACGTAAATACAGCTTTCGATTTGTCATTTTTTCCCTGTTCTTTATCTTGTTTCTTTGCTGAGTAAATTTCATCAGCTTCCTGTTGGTATTTTTTTGAATCGTATTTTAATCTTTCTCTTTCTGTTTCTCTTTTTTCACTTCTTATCGTACTTTGTAGTTTATCACACTGCTGGCATGTATCTTTGCTGTATTTTCTAATGGATCTATTCATTCCATGGAAAACAGATTCGTAAACTTTCCTGCTGACATGATTTTGTGGCGATATCCAAATTTTATTTTTAGTAAGTGTATAAAAAGACGGAAAAAATCTTCGACCTCCTGTTCGTTCACGACGATTACCTACTTTAAGACCAAAAGCAATATTTTAATTTATTAAAATACTAAAAAATATCAAGACATAGAATGCCGCACGGTCAAAATATACGAACATAACATCACTTAAAGTGCAGAAGGAGACAACTACACAAAAAATATTAGTGCGGTAGGAGACAACTCGCGATGACTCCGTTTACACTTAACACATTTTAAATGTCGACTGACACGAGTTAAAATATCTTTGTGTACACAATAAAATACGAATTGTCTCTCTTTGCACTCTAACAAAAATAAGGCGAAGGAAGATGTATCGATTTATCCCTTTCCGCACAAGCAAAATTTAATATCCAGCAATGCATTTTCTAAAGTTAACTCAAAAGGTACTTTTTCGGACTCGTCTCCCTTTGCACGCGCATAAGCAAATTAGCGATGAATTAAGTTATTTGTAACGACTGTTAAAGACAGCATAATTGATTGATTGATAATACTGGTATTACTGACACCCAGCAGGTATTAGCTCTACCGCTAAGCGGTACGGCCTTAGATGCAAAGCACACTTTGAGTGTATATAAATTATTATTTTTAGGGTATGACCAGTTTAGGTATCAGCTTACTAGGCGCTGTCGGGGGCATCGCCCACCACCCTCTCCAGTCGGTGATGTCGTCAGGGGCTTCACCTAGATCTTTAGCTGCAGGAGTCGGTCTTGGCATAGTCGGGGTCTTTACCAAGCCGCTTAGTGGAGCTGCGGAGTTAGTAGCATTGACAGGACAAGGTGAGAACTGTCAAGTGATGAATTCTTTTGTTAACTTAATGTTTCTTGTTAGGTCTGCTACAAGGCGCAGGTTGGAACTCGCTCCCTGATCCCCGCTCGCGCCCTCAAATCATCAAGATCACACTTTGCAACAATTCAACCCTTAAATATCCCTGGAAGCTCTTCAACCTCCTGCACACTCAAATGTTGTACGTCATCGAGGCAACCTGTATATCTCACACCTCCATCTACGCTGCCGTAGCTCTAATTTTGACCGCTGACAGTGTCATTGTGATAAATTTAGAAAACGACGATGTTTATAAAGTTATTGCTTTGAGCGAGATTAGTATAGTCGCTAACAACGACCCTACTGTATTGACATTGAAACATACGCCTCCGAAAACGACGCAAAAAGACTTGGAGAAGGTTGAAGATGACGTGGATGCCCTCATGGACCCGGGGTTACGTGCCCGGGTGGCAAATTACGTGCAGACTACTATAGGGTTGTTAAACTTACCGAAAGCCGCTTCAATGCACTCGGAGATAAGTGTCAGCCCGTTGTCTAGTCCTGGCATTGATGAGCCGGCACGTGATGAAGCTGCGATATTAAATTTCTATATGAGCTCTCAGAAGATGAGATATTTCACGTGTTTGTTAAATCTGGCCAAGCAGCAGTGCGATGGAAACTATTTTCCGATTTTGTAGACGTCGGTAAGGTGAAAGAGTTTGAGCACTGTTTGCACCACAACAATTTAAACTTGGTTTAACTAAGGCGCATTTAAAATGATTCCTTAAGTCAATGCATGTATGGGCACTGAAAATATTTAAATAAATATGCATTTCCGCAATACTTAGTCAATCATATTTTGATAAGATGAGAAAATAATGTATATTTTTGTTAAAATAATAAATTGTTTTTTAAAACTGAACGCTCTTTTCTTCTTTTTAAATTAACTTATTTTCATAATCTAGTTTATCTACATATGCGCTTAAACTACGGTTTGGCCTAGGTAGTGGCGCATATTTACAATTGATATAGATAGCACTTTCCGGTGGTGACCTTACAGCGTAATATGGAAGTATATATTGCCCTGACTCAAAGATATTTCCCGCGTTTACGATAATCAACTGGGATACGGCTTGGCATTTGGGGAAAAATCTTCCAAAAAACCCCATTTACTTTCTTCAGTCAAACATTATGTCCGCCATAGCAGACAACCTCAATGCAGTGGGCGAAATCTCCAATCAACCAGCACCGAGTACCGGCAGAAGGAGGCCATTACAATAAGAGCGTAGATTTTCCGTTTTGTGGGTGTCTTTGTCGGAGGCGTCGCCAGTAGTCCCCCCCCCCCCCCACTGGCCAACGGCATGTGTATCTTCTTCGAATTTTCCAAACATCTTTGACGACAAAATGCTCGTAATCTCACCGGAAGTGTGTCAGACCCGATGTATTGGTTAAAAGGATATTGATAGACGCGCGACTCTATTTGCTAAATTAACCATGTTGCAGATTTTTGCATTTGGCTTTCGTTTTCGAAATGTATGCAGTAATATATTTATCGCTGTTAAAACTTTACGTATGATTTTCTCCACATGTAAGGGCGTTTGTCCACCACCGCCGTCACCGTCACGTCACCGAGAACGAGATTATTTCGGGCCGAGTTTAATATGACGTGACGGCGATCGTTTGTCCACCGCGACCGATTTGGCTGGTTTAGTTTGTTCCAGCTGTCATACGTGGTAGTCGCGTTTTCGAAGAAATAAGAAGATGGCTACAGAGGTGAGGATATGTTCATGTCTATTATGCACGATGGGCTGACTGATGTACCAAGGGTAGGAGGTGTACCGCATGGTGGGCGTGCCGCTAATGACATAAGAAATAATTTTGCTGAATACTTTGTAAGCCCAGAAGGCTCCTTACCTTGGCAGATGAATAAAATCTAAACTTGTAATTACTAAATTAAAAACATAAGTAATAAACTACCATGTTGAAGCAAAAGAACCAACACAAAGTCCCGGTCTCAATAAATTTAATATTTAAAACAACTTATTGGTTACATGTTTCGCCTATAAGACATCATCAGCAGTGCTTACTAATTTCGTCTTTGTTTTTATGGTCCATATCCTCAAAGTTCGGCTCTAAAAAGGTACAAACATCGCGCCATGCATTTCTACGTAAAATTTTATCTTTGGACACTTTCTTGGTTTTATCCCACAAATATTCTTTACTTTCTATAACTTCTATTAATGAATAAATATCGTATTTAAATTTTTTGGCCATTTTTATTACAATGATATATTATGATAATTGATGACAGACAAAATAATAACTGAGCTCGTGCACGGTGCGACGGCGACGGCAGTGTGTGGACAAGTTCATACGTGTTTTGTATTGCCGGCACATCGGCCCGTCAAAATCTCGGGCGACGTTCTAGCGGTCACGCCGATCTACTCGCAATTTCGGCGGCCGGGATGACGGCGCTCGGGTGACGGATGTGTGGTGGACACACGGCTTAAGTAAATGTATGTACCGCTACTTCGGCGCCGTCATCTCGTTCTCGGTGACGTGACGGTGACGGCGGTGGTGGACAAACGCCCTTAGTCCTTAATAAAAAATCGGCAACATAGTAAATCTAGCAAATAGAGTTGCCTTTCAATATCCTTTTAACCAAAGCTAAATAATTTACCAGTCTTCTTGAAATTCGTTCATAGCTGAGCGCAAGAAACCCGATTTAATTTACATTGCTATATGGTCGGTTGCGTGCCGGTTAGGGGGTCTTAACCGAGTGAATAATAAAAAGCTCATAATGTGAACATTAATAATAATTATTTATTTTAAAAGGATTTATAACTTATTTTGTATTCTTACACCTCGTAATTTGTACGTACAAAAGAAATAGTAAGATAATCACATTTATTTATATAAATCATATTCGTAGAGGTTTACACAAATTGCTTATTATAAAATGAGGAAATATTTACAAATGAAACATACTTGCTTAAAACTACCCAGGCCCGTATTATCCTTAATATTTGACCGACAAATTTGTGAAGTAAGTCTACCAAATTGTTGAGTTTATGTGAAGTCTAAAAGTGTACAGGCTCTTCTGTAGATTTAGTG
This sequence comes from Polydrusus tereticollis, assembly GCA_963920685.1. Classification (NCBI taxonomy): domain Eukaryota; kingdom Metazoa; phylum Arthropoda; class Insecta; order Coleoptera; family Curculionidae; genus Polydrusus; species Polydrusus tereticollis. The sequence continues at coordinate 146,476,036 of OY987328.1, forward strand.
ACGTACCTAGTTGTTTTTATTCTGTTTTTGAGAAGAATGGTGTGGTTTCTTAAATGTATTGTATTGAATTATTATTTTTTTTTAGTATCTATTGATGCCAAAATTCGTGAATTTCTCCAGCTAAAAATCACTCGATCTTTTTTTGAAGATCGGATAAACTTTTATTTTTTAAACTCAAACTAGATCACTTTTTAGCAATTTAAACTCGAACAAACGGTAGTAGAGAAAAACGCTCCAGCTTCGCTGTCGCGTTTTTATCATTTTGTTTGTTCTCGTTAACTTTCTAAGCAATCTAGTTTTCGTAAAAAATTAAAGTTTATCCGATAAAAAAAAACCTTTTGTGGTTTTACGTATGATAAATATCCATGGCGGGCTGTTAGTGCAATGTTAGTGTCATTGGTTGCTTTTGCACACGTGATTACAAATAGACGAAATCAATATTATTATTTCTCAAATAAGTTTTACTTATAATATCCCTAGTGCTTAAATTATTACTGGAAATTTCCTGTTAATAATTTAAGCTTAATGGATATTCGGTAAGAAATTTTCGATTTAATTAATTCCATGGGTATATAGGTAGGTATACTAATTTTAACTTTCATGTTATTATTTTGACATTTGAGAGGTCAAAAAATTTCCACTTATTAATTTAATGTAGGAGCATGAAAAATTTTCGATAATTATCCCGTTGCTACAGGTAACGTAAACAAAGAGAAGATTTCTAATTGGCTAAATATAAATGTATGAAATTTTCGGGGGTAAGTGCACAAGTGCATCAAAATTACCGATAATTTTCGAATGAAATGTGTTTTTTTATAACTGCAAGAGTTTGTTTTCATATTTTCGCGAAAAAGCCCGACTCCGCAGGAGTCCGAAGGGAGGGCACTTTTTAAGGTAAATAACAATAAAAATGCATGAAAGCTGTTTCTTTAGGGCAACAAATCTGAGTGCATGATTATCAAGCCATTTTACATGCACGAAATATATTTTTTAGACTATTTCCTGAATCATTTTGATAAATTGACGCGAAATTGTCAAAGCAGAAATTTCAACTTGTTGTGACAGTGACGGTTATTCTCGTAGGTAACCAACAATGAAAAACCAGAAGAGTGCAATTTTCAGCTCAATCGCGACCGAGGGCTGATTTTCACCGAAAATCAAGTGATAATTCACCTCACTTTTATTGAACCAATCAAAACGCTCATTTTCATAGCAACCACCTTGGTAACGGTCGTCTTACCCGATAAGACTACCGCTAGCTCAAAAAGACGCTTTCGAAAAGACGCTTGTAGCTTTTTTACTTAAATAAAAAATTAGTAACACCTCTAACTTGTATATTTACCTTTATCAGACGGCCTTCATTTTTATGTTCAGTAAATTATCCAATAAAATACACCTCTAGAGGCGGTTTCTTATCTTCATACCTTCGTTTTTCACTCGAAACTCGATTTTCCAAGAAAATTTTCACTCAATGTAATTTTTACTTATAATCAAAGATAAGACCCTCGAGCTAAAGCTCTCGGGATCATTTCAGGTTATAAGTAAAAATTACATTTCGTAAAAATTTGTCAGAAAATCGATTTCTTTTTAAAAACATCGGTATTACCGATAAGACGCCTCCTCTATCGGTATATTACCGTTGAAAAGCGCATTGTAGTTACAGTATATGAGGGAAATAGTCGCTGTAATTTTGCGAAAATTGTATTTCTCTTATGGAAACTTTAACATATGAGGGAAATATTCTACATAATTTTCTTTAAGAAATGGGGTTTTTTAAAAACGCAATTTGGTATACCGCCCAAATTTGTCGGTAAAAATTAAGGGATAATAGGAAGTTTTAAGTAGCGGAACTGTACATACAGTGTGCCTATAAAAGGTATGCATCATTCATCGGATTGTGGATTGCATTCTTTTTACAGTAAACTTGTTGCTGCACACTTTCTTGGACACACTGTATGTGGCACTACGATTCACGGTGCGGGGGACTTTTGACGTTTCTGGCGAACAAGCACATTCCAAAAATGAGTTTTTTTGCATAAACATCAGCAACAACCCAGCTAAAATCTATTTAAAATTCAGTTTATTTGTTTAAGCAGTTTGTTTAAATTGCAAAATTTTTTGGTGGATTGGTTGTTTTTGTGGGTTTTAAAAATGTAAATTAACATACCAGGTGTAAACCAAATCATGGTACAAAGCACCACAGCGTTATGTTAAAAGATATTTTTTGTACTTCCGAGACTAAAGACTGTACTTTAGTCCCGCCAAACAGGGACGAAAGTGAATAATTTAATCTCTAGGGAATAAAAGTCCATTCTAGTAACATATAACTAAAAAAAAGGTTCAAATTTTGACAACCTGTTTATTTATACTGTAACTAAGTAACTTTTGTCTCAAAGTAGACTAATATTAAGTTGAAGGTCGTGTTTTTCGAAAAAAAAAATGGAAATTATATAAATAATATTTCGAAAGCAGTAACAGTATATACGAAAATAATAAAGAAAGTTGTTAAGAATCAAATACAGAGATTCCAAAAGTTTGTATAGGTACATTCCTATACTATTTTCTAGTAAAAGCATTATCGAAAATATTTTAGCTAAGTAGTATGCAAAAAAAAAACAATTTTTTGCCTTGTCTGGTTCACCATAAACATCTATAGTAAAATTCATTTGTAAATTCAGTAGATTCCAACGATGTAAATAAATACATGAAAAGAGCACCTGAACAGTAAATCAGACCGCTTGGCGTGCCGCAAGAAGACCAACAGAAATGCGTCGTTGTTTACATCGTTGGAATCTGTAAATGAATTTTAATATATTGTTGCATCCACCGCGAATTACCCTGTATAGCCAGCCCTTATTCAATTTTAAAGTAAAGATTATCAGATTTGTGTGTCTAGAAGAAAGACATATACGAACTCATGAAACAAACTTAAAATCTAAAAAATTCGAAGAAACAATCTCAAAAATAAAATCATTAAGTAAGGTACACGTAATATTTTAATATAAAATATTTAAGTTTTTTTTCGTGGCATCTACCACAAAATCCAGACATTCATTTACATTTCGTTACACATATATTTTTACCTACGCCGCTGTATTCTTCACACCTGTTTGGTGGTTTTACAGGGTGTTATGATCATGATGTAATATGTTCCGAAACTAAGCAAGACTTTCGCAAATATATATCCAACATCTCTAAATTACTGTTCCTATTATTAGTGCCATTGAAGAAATATTGACCTATTATGCCATGGAAAGATACATTAACTTTTTAAAACTATTCTTCGTGAAGGAATCCTAAATTTCGGGTTTTTAGCAGACCAGTACCTCTCATGCTGAGATGCTACAGTTCCATTTGTAAAATAAATATATCCATCCGAAAATATAATAAGTTTATGGAACTCTGTATTTCCATTCAAAATTTGATCACCCACCCACTTCACGATATTAAGATGTTCAAAAACTTTTTCGATTCCGAGATGCAGCTTTGAAATTCGATCAAATTTAACTTACATTTCAAATTATGGATGCTAATTTAATTCCACGTGACTTTTTTATCTTGCGTTTTGATCAAATATTACACATATAAACATATAAAAAAAAATTTTCAACGTGGACATACTATATAACACCATTTCCATAATACCCTGTGTATACTTATCTAAATTATATAAAAATATAAAGGATGGTATATGTTCACTTTTAAAATTTATAATACCTAATTGTATCATAAAGCAAACATTTATGAGTCAAATTGTATAAAAGGAAACTACTTGGAAGATATTTCACTGGTAAACAGATTGTGTTTAAAATTTATTGTAACACTACAACACAGAAAATTAAGCTGTATAGCTCTATTTTCCGTGACTACAGTTAAAAAATCGCAATACACAGTCTAAACTCATATTAAGCATATTTCTCATGGCAGTGTTGTTTAGACCGTGAACTGTTAGATTATAAACCCTCTTTGTTTTTTAAGGATAATTAAGTAGGTATGCTTTATTAATGATTAGTCTTTAGAAACTTTACTTAGAGAGGGTTTAAAATGTTGTCAACATTACATAATATTAATAGGAATAAGATAAAGAACTCTAGCCTAGGTCCCTGATTTTTAAAATCTTTCATTTCTGGATATTGACGTTGACATCATTGATTAGTTGTCAATTTTCGGCCGGTAATCGATTCCATGAAAGTTAAGTAGTAAAGGTGGATTTATGAAGACCAATTATTCAGACTTAACTGTTAAGGGAAATGCATAAATACCCCCATAGCATTGCAAACGTTAATGGGATAATCGCGTTATTCGACACAAAATATTATGGCACATTGTAGGTAGGTTTTAAAAATAAAAGTAAAAAGTAAAGGGTACCCCAATGCAAAAAAACGTATCAAAATTGTATTCTTTTTTTTTAATAGATATTATTTTATTTTCGGTGTCTAGGCTCAAAATAGAAGTGAGTTTGATTATGGGTTACCTCACTTAAATCTTACGATTTTTAAAATATTTCGTGTTTTGTGAAAATGTATTAACAATTTCAATGATTAATCTTTAAACTCTAAAATGAAGTTTGTTCATCAGTTGTCAATTGAAATTATATATATAATGCATAGTACCACAGGATAGAGGATCTCAAAAGAATCTAAATACTGTCCACTTATGTACAAATTGCTTTTCTTTTCGAGATATAGGATATTGCATTTAACTTATACCTTTTTCTTTTAAAATACAACACGGTGGCAGAACATTTCCCCCAGCATTACACCAGTAAAAGGTCGTAACAGTTTTGCCTTTTATAGAAGAAGTAATAGCTGTTGCATTTTCCGCTATATCATCTGTAGGTTTGTTGTTTAGTTGGAGCCCAGATTCATCCATGTTAAAGATGCGGTCTTTTTGCAAAATTTCTTTTTCAAGAAGTTGAAAGTAATTTTGAACTTCTTGCCTGTTCACACCTTGTTTTCTTATCACAGAAATACCTTTCGACTTTCTCACGCTTAGATCGGGATTTATTCTCCAACTTCTTATAAACTGTTGAACATAACAGTGCACACCCTTGCTATTATATTTTTCGTTAAAATTGTGCACTTGCGTTTGATCTTGAAAACTTAGTGTAACCTTAAACTGTACCTAACCCTGACCTTGGAAGTGACCTTGAAAGTTCAAGGTCACTTGCAAGGTCAAATCCAATTTTCAAACACGTGACCTCGAACTTGAATTTGACTTTGACTTTCAGTCTTTTAGAGGTTTTAAACATAACAATGCACACCTGTACTAAGAATTAGTGTAACCTTGAGATTAACCTAACCTTGACCTTGGAAGTGACCTTGAAGAAAGTTCAAGGTCACTCGCAAGGCCAAATCCAATATTTACTCAAGTGACCTTGAACTTGGATTTGACCTTGGAAGTGACCTTGAAGAAAGTTCAAGGTCACTTGCAAGGTCAAATCCAATTTTTAGTCAAGTGACCTTGAACTTGGATTTGACCTTCACTTTCAGTTATTTTAAGACTTGGAACATAACAGTGCACACCTTTGCTAAAATTTAGTGTAACCTTGAAATTAACCTAACCTTGACCTTGGAAGTGACCTTGAGGAGAGTTCAAGGTCACTTGCAAGGCCAAATCCAATATTTACTCAAGTGACCTTGAACTTGGATTTGACCTTGGAAGTGACCTTGAAGAAAGTTCAAGGTCACTTGCAAGGTCAAATCCAATTTTTAGTCAAGTGACCTTGAAGTTGGATTTGACCTTCACTTTCAGTTTTTTTGAGACATGGAACATAACATTGGATACCTTTGCTGAAATTTAGTGTAACCTTGAAATTAACCTAACCTTGACCTTGGAAGTGACCTTGAAGAAAGTTCAAGGTCACTTGCAAGGCCAAATCCTATTTTTAGTCAAGTGACCTTGAACTTGGATTTGACCTTCACTTTCAGTTATTTTGAGACTTGGAACATAACAGTGCACACCTTTGCTAAAATTTAGTGTAACCTTGAAATTAACCTAACCTTGACCTTGGAAGTGACCTTGAGGAGAGTTCAAGGTCACTTGCAAGGCCAAATCCAATATTTACTCAAGTGACCTTGAACTTGGATTTGACCTTGGAAGTGACCTTGAAGAAAGTTCAAGGTCACTTGCAAGGTAAAATCCAATTTTTAGTCAAGTGACCTTGAAGTTGGATTTGACCTTCACTTTCAGTTTTTTTGAGACTTGGAACATAACAGTGGATACCTTTGCTGAAATTTAGTGTAACCTTGAAATTAACCTAACCTTGACCTTGGAAGTGACCTTGAAGAAAGTTCAAGGTCACTTGCAAGGCCAAATCCTATTTTTAGTCAAGTGACCTTGAACTTGGATTTGACCTTGGAAGTGACCTTGAAGAAAGTTCAAGGTCAAATCCTATTCTTAGCCAAGTGACCTTGAACTTGAATTTGACCTTGAAAGTGACCTTGAAGAAAGTTCAAGATCAAATCCAATTTTTTAGTCAAGTAACCTTGAATTTGACCTTGGAAGTGACCCTGAAGAAAGTTCAAGGTCACTTGCAAGGTCAAATCCAATTTCTAGTCAAGTGACCTTGAATTTGACATTGGAAGTGACCTTGAAGTAAGTTGCAAAGTTGCAAGTGACCTTGAACAAGGTCAAATCCAAGTTCAATGTCACTTTACTAAAAATTGGATTTGGCCTTGCAAGTGACCTTGAACTTTCTTCAAGGTCACTTCCAAGGTCAAATCCAAGTTCAAGATCATTTGACTAAGAATAGGATTTGACCTTGCAAGTGACCTTGAACTTTCTTCCAGGTCACTTCCAGGGTCAAATCCAAGGTCAAGGCCACGTGACAAAATTGGATTTGACCTTAAATTTTTTTCAAGGTCACTTCCAAAGTCAAGTTCAAGGTCACTTGACTAAAAATTGGATTTGACCTTGAACTTTCTTCAAGGTCACTTCCAAGGTCAAATCCAAGGTCAAGGTCACGTGACTTAAGATTGGATTTGACCTTGAACTTTTTTCAAGGTCACTTCCAAGGTCAAATCCAAGTTCAAGGTCACTTGACTAGAAATTGGATTTGACCTTGGGTCAAATCCAAGTTCAAGGTCACTTGACTAAAAATTGGATTTGGCCTTGCAAGTGACCTTGAACTTTCTTCAAAGTCACTTTCAAGGTCAAATTCAAGTTCAAGGTCACTTGACTAAAAATTGGATTTGGCCTTGCAAGTGACCTTGAACTTTCTTCAAGGTCACTTCCAAGGTCAAATCCAAGTTCAAGGTCACTTGACTAAAAATTGGATTTGGCCTTGCAAGTGACCTTGAAATTTTGTCAAGGTCACTTCTGTTCTGGTATTGGATTTTACTATAAATAGCCGACAAGTTCGTATGCTATTCAGTCATTCACGGGGGTTCAAACTGATAAGATCAATTTAGCTGCAGTCATCATAATACGTCATAACTCGAGATGATGAGTTATTTTCACAAGAATTAATTTTGTAATACGCATTTTAACGGAAAGTTCCTAAAGCATAATCTGGGACTTTCTTGGGAGTTGTCAAAATAATAGTCGGACCAATAAAAGTTTTATTAAAGTTACGAAGTCGTTTAATTTGTGTTTTAAGTTAGAATAAAATACTTAGGCATAAATAGTGTTATTAGTTGGATATTATATAGAGTCAGAATAAGACTAATATAATATACAGAGTTCGAATAAAAGTTTTGAAATATTTTTATTACGTTTTAACAAGGCTGTTGTGATTTAGACACATGGCCTTAAATTACGCAGCAGTCTTTAACAGAATGCAAGACGTGCTGCTACCGTCTTCGCCGAGCGGCTTCCTGGAGGCCTGGATCAATGATGCCATGGCCGCATACTCGCCCAATGGACAAACAGAACTCCAGGAAGTTCGCTATGACTTTTCCGTCAACGTTGCGGAGGTGGCGAAGGGCCCAGACCGAGACGCCACATCTGCACCTGGTGTCCAGGACCTGTTAGGGTTCCCTAAACCTCCGTCCGACTGCCGGCCGAGTGGCAAAGAAGTGGCAAGCGACCCAAACCCCGTGGGTGACTCACCGCAGGCAATAACAACTAAGCCTGAAGAAGAGGATCTCTGGTCGTGGTGTGAAGAAGTACAGCCGTGGGGAATACTGGGTGAAGAGGATGAAAAACAAGTCTATATTGAACTAGCTGATCGTCAGCAATCTAGAATACGTTGGGCGCATGCGTCAGAGCTACCCGGAGACGTAGACGTATCCCAGCGTATCATGGCGCCCGAGCAAAAGACCGTTGAAGGCGAGGAAGACTTAAAGCCCTTTGATCCGCCTAGGTCAAAGACCCATTTTAAGGAAGATAAAGATTTTAAAGAAGTTGAAGAAGTATTGAAGTTTAAAGAAGTTGAAGAAGTATTGAAGTTTAAAGAAGTCGAAGAAGTTTTGAAGTTTAAAGAAGTTGAAGAAATTTTGAAAAAATATGACGTGCCTGAAGTGGTGTCCCATCGAACAGGAATAGATGAGGAAACCGTCTTGTGGCTACATGGCAAGTTGAAGGCTGAGGCCCCAAGTGATGGGCGATGGATCACCGCACTCCTAGGGATCGTTGGAACGCAAGCAATGGACCCGGCTGCCAGGGACCTACGTGAAAGTATCCGGAAAGGAGCTGGGGTGCCGCTGGTAGACCGCTTTGGAGTTGTGGGGCGTCAGGAGGACGACGGAGCAGTAGCGGTTTGGTGTCCAAGGAACTACAGAAGTAATATTCTCAACTTAGCACATGGAATACGCCACAACACGAGACAAGGAATGAAGGAGATTATCAAGAAGTGGTTATGGTGGCCGACGATAGAAAAGGATGTGGACACGCACTTTAGTCAGTGTTTGTGTTGTCAACATTTCAAACAAGATGACCTGTGCCACGGAATGTTAAAACCGTGGGGCGCAGTTTTAATTACAATAATTGAAGATTTACCAAAGACCAGACACAGTAGATTTACAACGTTATACTGTGCTGTAGATGTATTCAGTGGATTTATAGAAGCAAGACCACATAGAAGTATTCACCCAGCTTCGTTAATAGAATTTGTACAAGCCGAAGTGATTAGCAGATGGGGAACACCCAGTTTGTTGATGCTAGCGCCAGATGTGGCAAAGTACAGGGAGAAGATAGCCCATGCAACCAACATAACAACAGTTGGCACGGCAGAGAGCTTAGTAGCCGCCACGATGATACCATTTCAACGAATGAAGACCAGAATTTTAATGATGACCAGAGAAGAATGGCCTCTACAGCTGCAGTCCTTGCTGAACCAAGCCAGGAGCCGCAGAGATGACTTCAACGGAGCCACAGCCAGAGAGATGGTGATGAACACCAAGACGATCCTCCAGACCCGAACGTTCTAAAGCGTAGCATAGAGTAGAAATGGAGCTACGGCCAGAGGGATGGCGATCAACACCAGGAAATCCTCTAAGAAACAGATGAAGAAAAGTGTATATATAGATAAGTAAATTGTAACTGTAAATATTTTGTTGTTGTTGTTTATTCGACAACAGCTAAATTGATCTCTAAGGGGGGGGGGGGGTGTTCTGGTATTGGATTTTACTATAAATAGCCGACAAGTTCGTATGCTATTCAGTCATTCACGGGGGTTCAAACTGATAAGATCAATTTAGCTGCAGTCATCATAATACGTCATAACTCGAGATGATGAGTTATTTTCACAAGAATTAATTTTGTAATACGCATTTTAACGGAAAGTTCCTAAAGCATAATCTGGGACTTTCTTGGGAGTTGTCAAAATAATAGTCGGACCAATAAAAGTTTTATTAAAGTTACGAAGTCGTTTAATTTGTGTTTTAAGTTAGAATAAAATACTTAGGCATAAATAGTGTTATTAGTTGGATATTATATAGAGTCAGAATAAGACTAATATAATATACAGAGTTCGAATAAAAGTTTTGAAATATTTTTATTACGTTTTAACAAGGCTGTTGTGATTTAGACACATGGCCTTAAATTACGCAGCAGTCTTTAACAGAATGCAAGACGTGCTGCTACCGTCTTCGCCGAGCGGCTTCCTGGAGGCCTGGATCAATGATGCCATGGCCGCATACTCGCCCAATGGACAAACAGAACTCCAGGAAGTTCGCTATGACTTTTCCGTCAACGTTGCGGAGGTGGCGAAGGGCCCAGACCGAGACGCCACATCTGCACCTGGTGTCCAGGACCTGTTAGGGTTCCCTAAACCTCCGTCCGACTGCCGGCCGAGTGGCAAAGAAGTGGCAAGCGACCCAAACCCCGTGGGTGACTCACCGCAGGCAATAACAACTAAGCCTGAAGAAGAGGATCTCTGGTCGTGGTGTGAAGAAGTACAGCCGTGGGGAATACTGGGTGAAGAGGATGAAAAACAAGTCTATATTGAACTAGCTGATCGTCAGCAATCTAGAATACGTTGGGCGCATGCGTCAGAGCTACCCGGAGACGTAGACGTATCCCAGCGTATCACTTCCAAGGTCAAATTCAAGTTCAAGGTCACTTGACTAAAAATTGGATTTGACTTTGCAAGTGACCTTGAACTTTCTTCAAGGTCACTTCCAAGGTCAAATCCAAGTTCAAGGTCACTTGACTAGAAATTGGATTTGACCTTGCAAGTGACCTTGAACTTTCTTCAAGGGCACTTCCAAGGTCAAATCCAAGTTCAAGGTCACTTGACTAGAAATTGGATTTGACCTTGCAAGTGACCTTGAACTTTCTCCAAGGTCACTTCCAAGGTCAAAGTCAAATTCAAGGTCACTTGACTAAAAATTGGATTTGACCTTGCAAGTGACCTTGAACTTTCTTCAAGGTCACTTCCAAGGTCAAAGTCAAATTCAAGGTCACTTGACTAAAAATTGGATTTGACCTTGAACTTTCTTTAAGGTCACTTCCAAGGTCAAATTCAAGTTCAAGGTCACTTGACTAAAAATTGGATTTGACCTTGAACTTTCTTCAAGGTCATTTGCAAGGTCTAATCCAAGTTCAAGGTCACTTGACTAAAAGTAGGATTTGACCTTGCAAGTGACCTTGAACTTTCTTCAAGGTCACTTCCAAGGTCAAATCCAATGTCAAGGTCACGTGACTAAAAATTGGATTTAGCCTTGAACTTTTTCAAGGTCACTTCCAAGGTCAAATTCAAGTTCAAGGTCACTTGACTAAAAATAGGATTTGACCTTGAACTTTCTTCAAGGTCATTTGCAAGGTCAAGGTCACTTGACTAGAAATTGAATTTGACCTTGCAAGTGACCTTGAACTTTCTTCAAGGTCACTTCCAAGGTCAAATCCAAGTTCAAGGTCACTTGACTAAAAGTAGGATTTGACCTTGCAAGTGACCTTGAACTTTCTTCAAGGTCACTTCCAAGGTCAAATCCAAGTTCAAGGTCATTTGACTAAGAATAGGATTTGGCCTTGCAAGTGACCTTGAACTTTCTTCAAGGTCACTTCCAAGGTCAAATCCAAGTTCAAGGTCATTTGACTAAGAATAGGATTTGACCTTGCAAGTGACCTTGAACTTTCTTCCAGGTCACTTCCAGGGTCAAATCCAAGGTCAAGGTCACGTGACTAAAAATTGGATTTGACCTTGAATTTTTTTCAAGGTCACTTCCAAGGTCAAATTCAAGTTCAAGGTCACTTGACTAAAAATTGGATTTGGCCTTGCAAGTGACCTTGAACTTTCTTCAAGGGCACTTCCAAGGTCAAATCCAAGTTCAAGGTCACTTGACTAGAAATTGGATTTGACCTTGCAAGTGACCTTGAACTTTCTCCAAGGTCACTTCCAAGGTCAAAGTCAAATTCAAGGTCACTTGACTAAAAATTGGATTTGACTTTGCAAGTGACCTTGAACTTTCTTCAAGGTCACTTCCAAGGTCAAATCCAAGTTCAAGGTCACTTGACTAGAAATTGGATTTGACCTTGCAAGTGACCTTGAACTTTCTTCAAGGGCACTTCCAAGGTCAAATCCAAGTTCAAGGTCACTTGACTAGAAATTGGATTTGACCTTGCAAGTGACCTTGAACTTTCTCCAAGGTCACTTCCAAGGTCAAAGTCAAATTCAAGGTCACTTGACTAAAAATTGGATTTGACCTTGCAAGTGACCTTGAACTTTCTTCAAGGTCACTTCCAAGGTCAAAGTCAAATTCAAGGTCACTTGACTAAAAATTGGATTTGACCTTGAACTTTCTTTAAGGTCACTTCCAAGGTCAAATTCAAGTTCAAGGTCACTTGACTAAAAATTGGATTTGACCTTGAACTTTCTTCAAGGTCATTTGCAAGGTCTAATCCAAGTTCAAGGTCACTTGACTAAAAGTAGGATTTGACCTTGCAAGTGACCTTGAACTTTCTTCAAGGTCACTTCCAAGGTCAAATCCAATGTCAAGGTCACGTGACTAAAAATTGGATTTAGCCTTGAACTTTTTCAAGGTCACTTCCAAGGTCAAATTCAAGTTCAAGGTCACTTGACTAAAAATAGGATTTGACCTTGAACTTTCTTCAAGGTCATTTGCAAGGTCAAGGTCACTTGACTAGAAATTGAATTTGACCTTGCAAGTGACCTTGAACTTTCTTCAAGGTCACTTCCAAGGTCAAATCCAAGTTCAAGGTCACTTGACTAAAAGTAGGATTTGACCTTGCAAGTGACCTTGAACTTTCTTCAAGGTCACTTCCAAGGTCAAATCCAAGTTCAAGGTCATTTGACTAAGAATAGGATTTGGCCTTGCAAGTGACCTTGAACTTTCTTCAAGGTCACTTCCAAGGTCAAATCCAAGTTCAAGGTCATTTGACTAAGAATAGGATTTGACCTTGCAAGTGACCTTGAACTTTCTTCCAGGTCACTTCCAGGGTCAAATCCAAGGTCAAGGTCACGTGACTAAAAATTGGATTTGACCTTGAATTTTTTTCAAGGTCACTTCCAAGGTCAAATTCAAGTTCAAGGTCACTTGACTAAAAATTGGATTTGGCCTTGCAAGTGACCTTGAAATTTTGTCAAGGTCACTTCCAAGGTCAAATTCAAGTTCAAGGTCACTTGACTAAAAATTGGATTTGACTTTGCAAGTGACCTTGAACTTTCTTCAAGGTCACTTCCAAGGTCAAATCCAAGTTCAAGGTCACTTGACTAGAAATTGGATTTGACCTTGCAAGTGACCTTAAACTTTCTTCAAGGTCACTTCCAAGGTCAAAGTCAAATTCAAGGTCACTTGACTAAAAATTGGATTTGACCTTGAACTTTCTTTAAGGTCACTTCCAAGGTCAAATTCAAGTTCAAGGTCACTTGACTAAAAATTGGATTTGGCCTTGCAAGTGACCTTGAACTTTCTTCAAGGTCACTTCCAAGGTCAAATCCAAGTTCAAGGTCACTTGACTAAAAATAGGATTTGACATTGCAAGTGACCTTGAACTTTCTTCAAGGTCACTTCCAAGGTCAAATCCAAGGCCAATGTCACGTGACTAAAAATTGGATTTGACCTTGAACTTTTTCAAGGTCACTTCCAAGGTCAGGTTTTGGGTTTTATGCCTTTTGGTTATATTATCCAATTTTTGTGTTCTACCTAAAATTCTAAACATATTTCATGTAACACACGTTATACCCTTACCAAACGAAAACCTGTCGGTTAAGGTAAATGTGAATGTTTTAAAAACAAATAAATATTCACATTTAAAAGGAAAAATATTTTTATTAATTTGATAGATATAAAGAAATTTTTAAATTTACCTCCGATTTACCGACTTAGTGGAAATACTTTCCCCTTTTAATGTGACTATTTTGAAAACAGATTGGTTAAGGTATAACGTGTGTTACATGAAATACGTTTACAATTTTAGGTACAATCCAATAATTGAATAAGAAATTATATCTTTATGCGTATTCTGTATATGGAGTGTCTAAGGGAATTTGTGGACACCCCCGCAAAGGGTATTAAACTTTAAATACCCTACATGCTAAATTTCTTTATTTTTACCTAGTATGGAAAATAAAAAGCTTAAAGGGTGGGACATTATGGTGAATCACCCTAACCTAATTGTAAATAACAGTAATTTTAGTTTTTAAATTTTCTTGTCAGAAAGTTTTTTTTTACTTATCTATCAATAATAAATATTACGTTAAATAAAAATGACACAATGTTTTAATTTTTTTCCTTGTTATTTTATAATAATAATAATATATGACTTTTATTAGCATACTAAATACCTAGTAAATTACCAGAGTAATTATATATAAATTATTTTCAAAATAAATGAAATAGGCAAAGCCAACTTTGACGAATTATAGCCGTCCTGCTACTCTTATTTTATTTAACCAAACGCTAAATTAAGTATTATAAATGATTATTTATTGATTAACAATATGATTAAATAAACGACGTATGATATATTAGGGCCTATGCCATATGCCATGACCAAAATGGCTTAGTAACTCGTACTTTCCTATCGAAAATAAATGAGACTTTAATTAAAACTTTGAACAAACTTTTTAAATGTTAGGTCATTTTGTAGCAACATGTAAGATTTCATTTTTTTTTTGGTCTTGTCGTTTTAGACCTATGATCAAAAACATTTATTTACTCACGTCTAGTTGCCGTAAGATAAAATATATTTGGCAGAGACAAAAAAAATTGTAAAGTATTTTAGATATGCAACAGGATATTTTTTTGATCCACCTGCTTATATGCCGATAAACGTACAATTTATATCCCTTTTTATGTTGGTAATGGAGTTCTGGAATATTTATTATATTTTCCGTCATCGAACTAAATTAATAACTAATTAATTTTAAAAAGTATTGATAGTACCTACCTATATCAAAAATGCTAGAAGTTGTCAGGAGGTTATGCAAAAATATTTTGTATAGGTTTAAAAGAATATATTTTGCGAACACACTGTACCAAAAAATAGATTGAAGTAGCAAAATTGAAGATTATAATGAACTCCTAGATTTAAACATTTTTATGTCAGCTCTTTGGTAAACCAGAAAATGAAAATTATGGTCTATATTGCCGGCCGCGTGGTAATATTTTATTGGATCTAGTAATCCCAATAACTAGTCTACACATTCAATTAATAATGCTAAAGACTATGATAATATTATGATAACTGTTGCTTCACACTGGACGTGTGTTCGGCAAAGCTCGGCTGCTTAACGAAGAAGGATATCGGCTTTGAAAACCGGGATCCATCGAGAGGTCGAATTATTAACATTACATGGGACTTCTATTGCGTAGCTATAATTTTCTTTGGTATTACGTTACGTACTCAGATAATTTAAGCATTCTGGCAACGTTGCTTCTTGATTTGTCAAAACCTATAACCTAAATTAAAAATAGTAATTTTGATTTTATACAGCGTGTTCAGAAAGTTCTAGATATATGGGAATTTTCTTTATTGTTGATTTTACGAAAAAAAGTTATTCTTTATAAAAAGTTCTGCTCGATGCGCAAATAATATTGACATATCAAAACTTAAAATATCATGTACAGGGCGGCAAAAAAATATAGAAACACAGAATTACGTTAAGAGGGAAGTATCCTCAATTTTTATTTTAAAGCAAATTGTTATAAGAAAACTTTACTAAGGACTACACAACGTGGTCAAATACAATTTTTCGTTGAAATATTTTAATTTACAGGGTACCATCAAAAACACGTCGAGCATTTATTACCTCTCGTTGGAAACCGATTACGTAAAAAAATATTGCGAGATTATTTCATGTTCTAAAATCAACTATCAGGAATATTAAAAACATTTAATTTCCTTAGAGCAAAAATAAATTGTGAATGTGAATAATAAAAAATATTTTAGCAATTACATGATAAAAGTGATCTAAAAACAGATAGTTTAAAGTGAAAAATTATGTCTCCACATGGCCCCCTTCTTTTTCCATGCCAACTATATTACGCCTTGTAATTTCTCTTACTGTCGCCCGTATAATATTGGGAGTGATTTCTTGGACACAGAAGTCCAGGAGTGTGATGTCAAGCGACTTGGCTGGCCAAGGAATATGTGAACGTCTGCCTATCCAACGGTGAGGGAATAATTCATTCAAATACCCAGTTACTGTGTTAGTACTATGGCATGGGGCTCCATCATGTTGATACCAAATTGTACGTCTTATATTTAGTGGCAGTTCGTCAAGAAATTGAGACAACTGGTTCCTTAAGAAGTCCAGGTAAATGGCAGCAAATGTATATTTTGTCGCAAAAAGTATGGTCCAACGATCCGATCATTAAAAATGCCACACCAAACATTGGTTCTCAATGAATATTGACTACGGCATTCGATTATAAAATTTGGATTGTTGTCACTCCACCACTGACAATTTTAGGAGCATACCACGCCGTTGGAAGTAAACATGGCTTCATCTGTAAGTAATATTTTTCTTGCAAAAAAACGATAAACTTCACACTCGCCTTGGAACCACGCGCAAAATAGGAAACGGGATTCAAAATCTCTAGGAAGAAGCGTGTGAATGTATTTCGGTTTATATGGATGAAATTTATTTATTTTTTATATATTACTGGCAGTAGACTTCTTGACGTCAACTGAAATAGTTTTTGACAATTTTCTTAAAGAAATTTCCAGGTCTTCGATAAGCGCTTGCATTACATTGAGTTGCTTTTCTTCTGTTGTGGACCATTTGTTGTGTTGTCATTTTTCACATTTTCGACGGAACCAGTAGCTTTAAATTTATTCGTTACTTTTGCTATAGTGACGCTACATACCATTTTGTCAGGGTGTCTGTTTCGATCTCCGACGATAAGTTCAATTTCTATTTTCTCCTGCAGTGTTAACTTTACAACCATGACGAAAATAACGAAAAAGTCTTGTTAATAAGTAGAAAAATAGTAAATGATTTTTGACTAACATGTCAATATTAGTTACTATAGTATTGCACATACTTGTTGCAAAATTGTTGCAGGTAACTGTTAAAGAGATAAAATAAAAAAATATTTTCCAAAAGCTTACTGATGGTACCCTGTAAATTAAAATATTTCAACGAAAAATTGTAACTGACCACCTTTTGTAGTCCTTAGTAAAGTTTTTTTATAACAATTTGCTCTGAAATAAAAATTGAGGGTACGTCCCTCTTAACGTAATTTTGTGTTTTTATATTGTTTTGCCGCCCTGTACATGATATCTTAAGTTTTGATATGTCAATATTATTTGCGCACCAAGCAGAACATTTTATAAAGAATAACTTTTTTTCGTAAAATCAACAATAAAGAAAATTCCCATATGTCTAGAACTTTTCTGGACACGCTGTATGCGAGGGTCAGTCTGTTAAATTTCCAAGAATTACGCTACGCCATATAAATGTGAATAAAATATATTATGTAACCATAATCTTTCGTGTCTAATGACGTGAATAACTCGGTACTTTATGTTAACCGTTAATCTTGATTCAATTTAATTATTCTTACTTGGTTAAATCCACCATTAACTTTAAACGTTACTTATGTGGTTACTTAAGTGACATTAATCTACTGTTTAAGTGTCATGGTTGATTTAAATATATGACCAATTTTCTAAATTGATATCAAATCCCAAAACGTTATTAGAGCTAATCTTATACGCTACCACCATAGCTCTGCCTCGGAGGTTGTAGGAATGGACTCCTACCCTGAGGACCTCCGTTTACCGTTACTAAGGTGGTGGTAGTAACTTCTGAGGTACACGACTCCCTCTTGTGGTAAAAATTGGTTGGCTGGCTGTAAAGTCTGAAAATAAAATCATTCGCGTATTTAAAAATTTGATTATGAAAGCAGAAAGTAGTTTCTCTTAAACAAAAAATGAGGGTTTAAAAGTTAAAGCCGAAAAACGCATTAAAATAAATACTTCTTGATATTTTCTTTTTGTCAACTACCTATTTACTATTGCAATTTAAATCTTAAAAACTTTGGCAAATCAAAATGCATCTTAAGCTTAAAAAGCACTGTCGAAATAAATTCTAAAAAATACCTACATGTGTCCCGGCATGCATGCAGTCTAAAAGCACGAAATTCCAACACATCTACCAAAAATCACTTCTAAGCCTTCAGCAAAGTGTGACTACGACTTTTAGGGATGATTATAGACTCCCCCTTGTGATTGATTATAACGGACACTTCCTTACTAGGGGATGGTTCTCTATCGCTGATTAAAAATTTGTTTATGACTTGGGGATGTGGCGGGTCATTGAAACTAATTTTCCTTTGTGGATTCACTACTACAAGCGTTTCTGGATTTACCGAATCACTAGTTGGTGATTCTTCGCTTTGCTCTAATAGCGGCTGGTTGATCAGTGATTCTTTCCTTTGACTTAAAAGTGAATCTTTAGCAGGATTTAACAGTGAATCCTTCTTGGTGTTCACAAAGGTTTCGCTAACGTATTTACGCCCTTGTCCCAGGAGGTTTTGGTGATTTACTACTACTGCAGGTGATTCGTTACTAAATCTACGGGTGGTTTCATTCAAAAGCGATTGGTTACTTAGGCTTTCTTTGCGATGGTTCGATAGGAGGGATTCTTTGGTATGGTTCAGCGATGACGGGTGGAGCCTAGATTGGGAAATGCGTCGTTCAGCGTCTTCGAGGTCTTCCGCGTCGACCAAGGTCCACTCGGTGATTCTGCGCGTGCGCGGCACATCGAACATGCAACAACATGCATAAATTAGAATATAAAATGCCGAAAGCACAAAAAAATACGATTGGTTCAGGTTTTTAGTTTAGTTGGTATTTTTTTTCCATCAATAATGACGTGAAGCAAAAATAAAAGTCATAAAATGTCAAACATAAAACAGCCGTATTTTTTGTAAAAAATTTTCTTTTGCTTGAAATAGAATGTTCAGTAAAATAATTTCTAAAAACACTATCAGTTATATTTTTTAGTTAAACCACAGTAGCAAGCTGACCCCATCTTAACGTGGCTTTTTCGGTACTTGTTACGTAGAAATCATCTTAGAAACTACGTTACAATGACGTCTTTATCTCTCCTTAGGGCTACGATTGCGAATACGCCATTTTTCTTAACAACGATTGGTATTTTCTATTACATTATCAAATTATTCCCAAAGTTATTTTTGCAACGTCATGCAGGGTTATTTTTTTTTAAAACTTGACATAGGCCTATAACACCTAATTTTTTTGACACCTAACATAAGCCTACTTTGATACGTCCTGTTTACGAGCTATTATTGTTTAAAATTTAATTTTGTTTCTCATACAAGTAATGTAAGAAATTTTTCATTGGTAAAATTAGGCTATAAATTGTATTATTTGTCCCTGCTGTCATAAGTTGACGATAAGTTTTGTGTAGTCTTGGATTAAAATTATTTAACATTACACCTCAAGAGAAAATTTGATTCATTCTTTTGCATGTTGGTGGATTAAGTTTAAGAAAAGCATGCACTGAATTCCATGTTAGGCATACCGACAAACCTTGTCCAGAATTGTTAAGACAAAATTTGGTCAAGTTGAAAGCTGCTGGAAGTGCTCCTCTAAGGATTCGACAAAGCAGTAAAAATACTGCGACACAAGAAAATATTCTTTTGGAAAGTGTTGAAAACCCAAATCGATCTACAAATAAGATTGCGCAAGCAGTGGGCTGCTCAGACTACAGTTTGGACAACCCTAGTTTCAAATAAGTTCCATCCCTATAAAATGCTAAGTGTATAGCAATTTCACGATTATGATTGTGATAGGTCAATGGAATTTCGCGATTCGTTTTTGGAGAAGGAACGGCAGCAACCACATTTTCAAAATTATATCTAATTTAGCGATGAAGCTGCCTTTTATTTAAACGGTTTGGTAAACCGCCAAAATTACAGATATTGCACTGAACGAAATATCGAGTTGATATAACTCAAATATGAGTTATCCTAGACCGACTCGTGTTGCTAATAGGGGACAGCTCAGACCTCTGAATTACGGCAAACGAAATCATAGAAATTGCATCAAATCACTGTTCTGTTCATGAGTTATAATAGCCCTGAAGATGGGTTGTTTTAGCTAGCTAGCTTAGCTAATCGTAACTGGGTTTGACGAACACATGCGACGTGGGCTGCAGCAATTCATTGTTTAAGCTGCCAGAGACCAATATGGGAATTGTGATGCGTTACTACTCGGGCTAGATTAACTCATGATTGAAGCTATCAAAACTGGACCTTTTAGTTGTTCTAGCTTACCTAACGACTATAGATTTAATCTGTCCTAAAGTTGGAGTATCCTCATTTTCACGCACCTGTATGAGAACAAACTCTGAACAAAAATAAAAAAAGATCCCTCCAATCAACGATTGCGCGGATAGCAAGTCCAGTTATGTGGTCCATGACGACGCGACGTGCACGAGGTACTAATAACAATGGGATGAAGTTACCGCGCCCATTCGGCACGAGCGCGAATTCGGAACTTTCCGTGACCTTTCGATCGGTGATTTACCCTCGACATGGGTTTTTAGAGCACTCTTTATGACTTATTTCAACTCAAAATAATTTACACATGGTAACGAGTTAAAATAATGCACGTCTGGGTCAAAACGGCACTTTAAAATCAGTTAGTAAGTTTTCCCAATCCAAAAACTGAGTTCAGGTAACTCATAAAATGTTACAAAATGAAGGATTGTGCTAATCCCAAATGTGTTTAAAATGTTGATATTTCTGTGTTGAGGCGAACCAAACGAAGCTGAGTTATTGTAGCCTTTTTTAAATAATTTGTGGTAATTCGAAGGCTCAGCTTGAATAACATAAAAACGTGCGTTAAAGTAGCTCTAATTCTGCAACCCGCGACATTGGTAAATCCATTTTTGTCAGTGTGGTCTGATAATAATCCTTGTTGGGCTGAAGATAGGCGGGGACAGACCAATCCTAAAGTTAATGTTTGGTGTGGTTATTTAACAACAGAGTGATAGGTCTTGTTTTCATAGAAGGAAATTTAACGAGTGCAAGGTACTTGACATTGTTACGAAATCAGTTTGTTGATGAGCTTCCTCTAAACGACAGAAGAATAATGTATTTTCAGCAAGATGGTGCACCACTCCATTTTAGTTTACAAGTTAGAGCACTACTAAACTACTACCTAAACATTTGATTGGAAAAAAAGGATCAGTAGGGTGGCCTTGCAGATCTCCCGATCTTACTCCTTTGGACTCTTTTTTTTGGGACATCTAAAAAATAAAGCTTATGTTAACGCTCCTGCATCAATTGATGAATTTAAACTATAGCCACCCAACGGAAAATTCAAACAAAACTCAACAAGTTCGAACATTTAATGAAGAAATGAATGTTAGGGAATTATTTAAAAAAATTAAATTTTTGTTACTATTGTTATTCTTTTAATGTAATAGCACCCAATCTGGCAACAACTCGTTTATCGCATATTTTTCTTAGTTGGTCTAATTCCTAAAACTTTAGTTTCGAAGCTGTAAGTCTATCTTTTAAAATAAGGAGGTTAGCCTATGTCAAGTTTAAAAAAAGAACCCTGTATAACAAGTTAACATTTAGGTACTTTCAAAATTTTACAAAAAACAAAATGAGTTTATAAAACACTGATGCCATTGACATAGGAGAAGTAGTGTAAAATAAGTCTGTTAAATTAGGCCCTTTTATAATTCTCTAATTGATATTCAATATTTTTTCTGTAGTAGTCGATTCCCTATTTTACAGATTTTTAAAATAGGTATGATCTACTTTTCATTATTCAATATTACAATGTACAGCATCTTTAACGATCTAAAGGTATTTTTAAAATTATAATGCGTTTTGCTTTAGTTTTGAGGGTGATGGTAGATTCGGTCCCAGCAGGTAGCAGATTAAATTATACCCATTTATCGGTAGGTACATTCCCTCCCAACCAGAGTTTTACGATACTGAGGTGCTTAATCTCTTTCGTAGAAAACAGTAGTAATTAGTAAATGAATAATATAAATACCTGAAATGGATTGAAATATTTATCATTTAGTTGCGTATTTTTTTCCAGTTAACATATTACTCGATTCAAGTATTCTCTGTAGTCTGCAACATGGATCTTAATATTATTTTTGAGTGAAGAAGGAAAGCACATAGTAGTTATAAATAACTATAAGTATAGTTTTCAAAAATTTTTAAAAAGTAGTGAAAAGCGGTAGACGTGTATAAATAAAAAGTGTAGATCCTATTTGCTTATTAGTATGGGTGAAGTGGACAATGTAACTGTCACAAAGCATGTAAAGGAATTGCCATAATCCAAATGTAGAACAGTTGAACCGCCAAATTGTAAGCACTTATTGCAAAAGAAAGGATATTGATGATTTTTCGGAGAAGCCTGCAAAAATCATCCGCCGGGAGCTTCAAGACAATCTGCCTTCAACGATCAATACTTCAGACGTTGCGTTAATAAGGAAAAATTTGTACAATGCTCGTCGACAACTGCCTCCACAATTGCCAACTAGTGTTCAACAAACTTTCGACATTCTGGCGAAGATCAACATTGAAACATCCAGAGGTGAAAAATGATGCAGCTGATCAACTCGCTGTATTTTCTTGTAAATCAAATATTAAATTTATCGAAAAAGTCAGAAGAATATATTTAGATGCCAGATTGCCCTTACTTTCTTCAATATACGAAAAACGAAATATGTCCATTGCATTCTATTAAATGTGTCTCATTTCACTGTGGCGTTTAAATATTAGGTACCTATACAATATGTACTTAAGTAAATATTTTTATTTTACTTAATAAAACAAAAATTATTCAATATTACTTATTTCACTGGTCCCCTCTTGAAATATTTTGCCCGGGACCGAATTTACCTATGCAGTTTCAGGTTAGTTTAGGTTCGAATTTAACCGTTATTTTGACTTTCTTGGGAGGGAATTAGCCTATTTCCAGCTTTAAACATGTTTAAATAAAAATGTAATTATTTAACAAGTGATTTCTTTTTTTTGTTTGACAACCGGTGAAGGGGAGTCAATGATTTCGAAAAAACATTGTACACAATAATTCATATATCATCTAAAGAACATCTACCTGGAAATGACGTCCTGTGGTCTCGTCAGTTAGAGGACGTCTCGTGGACGTTGATAATATTTCCTCATATATTTACGCTATTTATTGGTAACCTGGTTGCAACGTTATAAACTGCGGACAGCTTGTCACTGGGGAAAGACTGCTATGTAAAAGTTGCATGTTAGTTTAATAATGGCATGTATTTTAACCTCTAGTTCTAAATTCGAAGATAATGGGGGATGAATTGCATATACCCTGTGCCTACTTGCATGAAAAAGCATAAAAAAGACTAATAAATGAGCAATAATTGTTGTTTCAAATAATTTTAAATCTATAGGCCATAAGCAATGCTATGCTAAATTTGTATCTATAAAAGTCTGCAATTTTTTTGACAACTGTAGGTAGGGGAAAGGAAGGCAAAATGGATCCTGCAGGCAAAAATGTCCATTTGATTATTTTGTGGTATTTGACCGCAACCTCTCGACGCGCGCTTGGTAGATTAAGTGCCGGTACTTTTGCCACTGATTAACTCATGCAATAGATGATTAAAATAATCATGGTTTCGAATGTGCCAACCTACAAATTTATGGTATTGGCACATTCAACAAAAAATTATTTTAAACGTCTAGCAAATGATTAATCAATATCAGAAGTATCGGCACTTAATAGTTATTTATGATATAAGTGTTAAAAGTACATTTTTAAGGCACGCATGTGGATATTTGCTGAACTCGCTTCGCTCGTTGTGCCTGTGTTGCAACTATTCATATTCACAGTCCACAGAACGATGGATTCAATGTTCTAGATACTCCCGATTGGTTGATGACAACGATGACGAGGCAGTTTCAATATGTGAAATGTGCCTTAGTTAAATAAGTTTATAAAGTTCTGTTTTACCTTCATGGTGGTACCATTTTACCTGCACATCCCTCTTGTTTAAATTCGGAGAAAGGCATTATTACGAAAGAGATTATATTTTGTTGCAACCAAATTATTTTCGTTTATAAATAAGCTTTATACGTTTTCAAAAAATAAATATTTTTGTTAGAGGTGCCATTTTGCCTTCCTTTCCCCATGTAGGTATGTTAACACATTAATGTATGGGTGGGTATAAAACTTCTAACTTCCATATTCGCAGAACCAAAGAATATAGAAACCCATACGTTGATTTCATCACAGTAATTTTTATTGAGTAACTGCCGTTCAACATAAATGAATGATTATTTAGTCTAACTTTCAAGTCAACAAAAAACTATAACGACTTATTTAAAAAAAAAAATTACCTCTCTTCACCTGAAGAGTGAAATTAAGAATACACCGTGCGCCAAAAATACTCCTATAAGCTGATATCACATCCGTAGATACATACCTTAGGCTCTCGGTTCTCGATCGTGGAGACCAATCCTTGCTTCGGCTACTCGATCTCAGTCTGCTTGGTCCCAAGGATTTCTTGGTTTTCCAATTCTCGAAGTGGTGTTTAAGAGTGTTTTGAACCTCCATGTTCAAAAAGCAATAGAACAGGGCCACCATGAAACCCTAAAACAAAGATCCGTTGTAACTATGTAGTTGATGAAAGTTTACCGGACTTCTAGAGATTAGTGTAAATATTTTTTTCTATAAACGTGTTAAAAATGGAACTTTTAACACTGTCTAGTAGCCTTAAAAATGTTACTTTAAGGCACTAGTGCCTTAAAATACTTACTTTAAGGCACTAGTGTTAAAAGTAAAATGTCAATTTTTTCAAAAAAACGTCAAAAACATTTCTATTTTATTTATTTACACTTATATTAATAGTAGATACAATTTGAAAAATTCGAATTCCTTCCTCAGTTCTGCTGTTCTTCGCGGTTGAGTAGGATTGAACAGAAACAGCAGCATGTCCAGTTGATGTTGAAGCATCATCGGCTGATGTCGTTTGTACTGTAAGCAATTTTCGAGCAATAGAATTTTTATTTTCCAAGGAATCCACGATGTACCCTTCCGCAACGGTTGAGGAATTCCATCCCCCATGCCGCTTAATTGTCGTCAAATTTGCTCCAGCATCGGCAAGTAAGCTCATAGAGGAACGGTGAAAGCAATGCCCCGTATAGAGTGTTGAATTTGGAAGTTGCAGAAATTTTGCTATAGTAGCAAGTAATTTCTGGTACATTTACTTTTACATATTTTAAGAAGAGCCGCCGATGTACGACTTCTGCTGGACGAAGATCAGTATATTTTGGATAAAAATCCAAATAAAATTTTTCAACGATAGTGAAATTTCGTGGTACCTTGGTTTTGGTATATGATATTTTAATAACTAATGAAGTCTCCATATCTTCCACGTTGTCAAGTGTCAACTGACAAAGCTCCTCCCTGCTACAGGCACTAAATACTCCTACAATCGTAGCTACTTTCATCAGAAGGTACTCATCATCCGGTGCGCACTTCAGAAACTGTTCAATTTGGTATCTAGTAAAAACTTTTGATTTTTTGGCCTGGTAACCCTATCCTTGACGCTTGAAGTAGGCAATCAATTTAAAATGTTTGCTGATATCTACGTCGTTATTTAAACGTAGCATAGCTTTGATCATTGAATAATGGGACCAAAGAGAAGATGATTTCCATACCTTTGCATTTTCCTCAAAATAGGACAGGAATATATTGTTTTCGGAATACTTTCCAGAAACGCCTTTGTTTCCACACCATTTTATAAATTTATTACGAGCAATCTCATATTGAATTCTTGATTTTCGTGGCAGTAAATCGAAGGTAGCTCAATCTTCCAGTTTATCGGCTTATGCGAAATATGGCGTAAAATGAAAAACGTTTCTTGCAATATGTAGCACGTACTTTCTAAACGACAAATCCGCGAGCAGAAAACCATTTTTTTAATTGGAAATATAAAAAAAATGTGAAAATAGTCGACCGAAAAGCACAGTGAGAGTGACAAGTGGGGTTATGTTTCTCTAGCTGTAAGTCACTCGACAAAAATTGCAATAATTATAGACTTATATTGGTTAAACAGGCGCTAACACGGCATCTAATCCACCTTTTTGGTTCCAATTCGGTATATGCTACATAAATCAACAAGAGTTTTTCATTTTTTTTTCATTTTTGTCATAGGCGGGTACCCTATTTTCACATTTTTTTTTATATTTGCAATTAAAAAAATGGTTTTACGCTCGCGGATTTGTCGCTTAGAAAGTACGTGCTACATATTGCAAGAAACGTTTTTCATTTTACGCCATTTTTCGCATAAGCCGATAAACTGGAGTGGTACCAGCAGCTTCTTCTATGTCTTTAAGTGGACCGATTTCTTGTATTTCTTGCACTTTTTGGCAAATCACAACAGCCAGCAGTGGCGTTTTAATAAAACTGACGGGACCTTTTAAATTTTCAATTTTTCTGTAAACAATTCAGCCAACAATGATGGTTGTTAGGTTTTATTGACAAATGTGAACTAATTTAATATAAATATACGATGCTATTAGAAACTACCTGGATGTAAGAGATTTTAAACATTTAATTTTCAATTATTGTATGCTTTTTATTGCCGTTTATAGAAAAAATATTGTATAATATTTGTGTTAAAAGTATTTTTAAGGCACTCTTGCGTGTCCGAGACGGTGTTAAATCGCTAATAATCGAGTTATATTCAAAGCTTTATCGTATCATTGACAACGGCGATGCGAAAATAAAAACAAGGTGTTTTGTCATTTCATTGTGGCATTTCAAAAAGTCATCATTAAAATCATGCGAAATTTTGATATTCCTGACGATATATTAGCTGCAGCCAACATTATAAGGTTGAACTTGCTTCCGGACAAATCTAAAATCCATTATGAAAAAGAATATCGGCAGTTTTGTGAGTGGCGAAACAAAGTACATGTTCAAGGTGCAGAAGAAACGGTATTGCTGGCGTATTTCGCAAAACTCTCTGAGGAATACTCTGCTTCATCCTTATGGCCGAAATATTCCATGTTACGAGCGACTTTAGAACTGAAGGAAAGAGTGGAAATCAAAGACAAAGGTGTATCCATCAAATTTGAAAACTGTCAAAATATTGTTTTACATGTTCATGAAAAATAGTTCTAATATTATTTGGTATCTAACGTATTATGCTTTCGTAACTAACGTATTAAATTATGGTAACTAATGTATTATGAGTAACTAAGGTTTTATGTAGGTTTTAGTACGTTTATGATGTTAATAATTATTAATAAAGATATAATATAAAAATTACTCAATCTTCAATGATACGATAAACACTTATATCATAAATAACTATTCTTCCACTTTACACAAACAAAACTTAAGTTAAAAAGCATCTTTATTTATCTGAAAACAATTTGGAGTTCTTCACTACCAATTTTTCTGCGTCTATTTATTTTTTTACACATATTTTATTTCTACAGCACTTCAGATCCGGTCCACATGTGAGGTTCGTTGATTTTGTTCCATCCACGTAACAGGAATCACCTACTTCTACGAAAAAAAAATATTATATTAAAACATGTTTGCTGATCTTTTTCGTATAATGTTAATTACGATACCCTCATAAGAAAAACCTCATGATTTTGACATGTTAGCGTCATCTTGTAGATAAAAGCTTATTCTTTCCGTTGCGTAAAACTTGTGACTCTACAATCTTGAAAGCCACGTAACCCCCTCGCATTTTATTTTGCCCGTGGAATATCTCGTAATTGCTCGTTTATTACGAAAGATTAGTGTAGTGCATATTTGCGTTGCACGAGAAACAGGGAATATTGATTAAGCAGAATGTCGTCTCCATCAGACAGAAAAAATCGAAGATAGGGAAGAAAAAGACAAAGACAAAAGGAGTGAAAAGAATATAGTGTTTGCTATGAATCTACAGTCTGTCTTTTTAGTTCCAAAGTCCAGTGTTACTATCAATTACGCTCCTTTATCACAAGAAAAAATTGATGGTTCATAGTTGCACCATCTTTAATTTCAAATCCAAAGATGGATATTGCTTTATTTGGAACGAGACTGAAGGAGATCGAAGCCATGAATTTTATAGTATTTTAAGTAAATTTATCGCTCAGGTAATGCCGAATAATATGGAAAAATATTATCAGCTTATATTTTACAGTGACGGGAGCTGTGTTCAAAATAGGAATGTAACACTCTCAAATGCCCTACTTCATATATCAGTGAAAAACAACACAATCATTTGTCAAAAATACTTGGAAATGAGACATATCCAGATGAAAGCGGATGCAATAGAGAAAAAACTAAAAAAAAAATCAAAAATCGATGTTCTAGCTGATTATGTAGAAGTGTGTCTTCGTACTAGGTACAAACCAAAACCTTACACGGTGAAATACTTGACCCACGATTTTTTTACCAATTACTTAAATCTACATTATCTCAACATTATAAGACCGGGGAAACGTGGGGGTTCCATTAATTAAAAGTTAAGGCATCCTGATGAATGGAAAATTTTACCTGCTAAATTGAACATAGAAGTAGAAACTAATATCCCCGAAATCAAAAAATTATCACAAGGTTCTTCGGCAGTGTACATTAAACTGCCTACATAACTGTGTGATCAAAAGAGAAAACGGAAGTTTTCTTATTCTTTTTTATTGGAGAATCACTATCTAAAGTTTGTCAGCAGAGCTTTGGACCCGGTATAAAATTTCAGTTTAACCAAACCCATACTGTTTGATTTAGCTAGGTAGGTACTGAATTTATTAAAATTTTCGGGCCTGCATTGTCATTAAAATGTGTTTAGATATACTTACTAGGTGTAACACATTGCAGGCAACATCCACAATAGCCCCTATTTGCTACCAAAATTGTCCCAATTGGACAAGGGACCACATTTAAACACAATGTTGCAGCACAAGTCCATGTTTCACATTTTTCCTTAGGTCTGTTATCGTCCATCTGAACGTTACTTATCAACGTAACAGAGATTAGAACGAGGAAACAAAATCTTTCATTCATTTTGATGTCTCTCCCGGTATGGAATGAAAAAATGAGTAAAACCAAGTTATTTATATGTTATAATATGAATAATTAACTAATTAACATTTCCACTATTCAGGTATAAGTACTTAACATGTTTTTATAATAAAAATGTTATTTAAATAGCGCGATAAAAAAAAATTAACATTTTTATTGTTTAAGATTGAGGGTTCGTTATACAGGGTGATTTTTGTGTTTTTTTTTCTCAAAAACGAAGCAAGATACGAAAAAAATGCTCAAAATAAAAAGTTGTTGTGTTAGATTTGCCTAATGTGAAAAAAATACAAAAATACCCAAATATCGGGACGCCAAACTTTAAAATTTTAATCTAATTAGGGTTAATTTAGTCCTTTACTATAGTTGGAGTCAAGCAAATATTTGACGCGTGACACTTCCATCTTGTCATATTTGTCCAATACTAGGTTATTTCGATTTCACCAACTTTATTACAGCTGATACTTAGTCAGGGCCGGACTGACGAATATTGTTATTTATAAACCTTTGCAGAAAATGATTGCTGGGAAATTGGTCCAAGAATATGAATTATAATATAAATAAATTTGTTTTGATAAATTCTGTGCATTGTAATGGTGGGATTCAGGATTGACCATTAATATCACAGGTCTTAACAAAAGCAATCTTAGTAGTGTATAACGATTAAATTAATAAATAAAATGCGGATCTGCAGCCCATATGATTTGACCAAATCGACGAGAAGGTAACTCGGTTTATGTATATCTCTTTTTAGTCATATAAAAGGATAAAGATACAAATACTTTGAGAGGGTGGTAATTATTATAATATAAATTTAGCCATTAGTAACTTTTATATTATGAGTATGGCCTGCCGTATTTGACACTAATGACAATATGGAAGTGTCACGCGTCAAATATTTGAAAAAGTAGTTCAAATATTTGCTTGACCCCAACTATACCCTAGTGTTATGCCAAACTGGTTACATTATTTCTTACTGTGTGGCCAATAGGGTTACTCACTGGTTCGTTAATTTTCTGCCACCTTTGATTAACACAATTGTTTACTTAAACACTTGTGTTTTTATTCCCTATTGCAGGTTATGGTAGCATGTTACAACGATTCACGACAAAGACACTGGTCGATACTAAACGTTCACATTACTAACTGCCTTTTTACGTTTTTTAGTTTTTTCCCTAACTATCACATGAAAATACATCACAAAAACGTCCTGGGAGGGAGTTCAATTTCGTACGTCAGGTAACGAGGAATAGCTGCTTAGTTTGACTTAAGGAGAAATCATTAATTGCCCAAAAAGCCCTTAAAAACGTAAAGCGTGCATAAGAGCACCTCGATTCACGGAGCCATCTTGGAATGTACTACTCAATTGTCCAAAAAGGACTTAAAATCGCGGAGCCCACGTAAAAGCTCTTGCTTCACGGAGCCATCGTGGAAGACTGCTGGCTTCAGCCTTGCGCCGTGCCTCTGGCCCCTCTCAACCGGCGCGCTATGTGACTCAACCTATTTTTCGCCCAATAGGAAACTCCCGTCCCAATAATGACGTTATAGCTGCGTGAACAAATTATGGCCCTTTTGTAATTTATAAACGAATATAGCAGAAATTGAATCGCACGCACACAGCATTTACCAACCTTTTCTCTTTGACGTGTTGATATACGTTTCCCCAACAATTATTATTAAGATATTTATGAAAAAACGATTTTTTTTTTAAAAAGTTTGACACCCTGTATCTTGAAAACAAAGCATTACCGGACCTATGTTTACATTAACTTTCCATAAATAATTATGGACCTTCACCTGCTTGTGGCCCAGGGCCTTGGTACCTATAAATCCGGTCCTGGCTACCTACGCAGCAATAAAAGTTACTTTTATATACGGTTATTTTTCGGTATAGCAAATTTTGTTTAATGAGTGAAAGTATCAATAAAAATTATGAAACTACTATAAGTACTACTTTAAATACAGACAAAATTGAAAGGGTTATTCCCTGGACCATTCTAAGAATATTTTGTCCTTTGATGATTTTTGAAAAACCGTTTTGTTCCAAAGATACAGGGCGAGAAAAATTTTCAATTCAACATTTTATTACCAAAAATTACAGGTAAAGTTTTTTAGCCTACAAAAACTGTTAAAAATAACTACCTCCAGCTAGGATGCAAGAATCCAATCTTCTCCTCATTGACTGCCAAACTCGTTCAAAAACATCAGCAATTTTCCGATTTCTTAAGTCTTTCACACTTTTCACTGGAGTAGTATAAACTTATGACTTTAGATGGCCCCATAGGAAATAATCCAGGGCTTTTAAGTCCGGGGATCGAGCAGGCCATAAGTGAGGTCCACCTCGACCAATCCAGCGATCTCCGGATGTTACTGTTAAAAATTCAGGAGCAACCACACTCAAATGCGCTTATGCACCAAATAGTTACTAAGGATTTTCCAAACAGCCCATTACGTACATTCAAAGTAATGCCCGAAATAAACAGTACTGAAACTAAGTTGGCGGTGTTTTTATGCGTGCGCTGTCACACTCAAGTTAGCTAGTATAGACCTGTCAAGTAAACCTCAAAGAAGTAATTAGTAGGGCCTAATTGTTAAAAATGGTGTTAAGTACAGAGGAGAAAGTGTTTCTGGTAGAGCATTATTTTCGCTCATACGGAATGGGCCGACATAATGGTGCAAGTTTGCTATACGTGTCTGATCAATTCACACAACGGTTTAATAAACGTTCTCCAAGTAATGCTGTAATTTTGAAGGTTATTGAAAAGTTCAGAAATACGGGTAGTGTATTGTGCCAACGAAAAGGAAACTCGGGGCGTCCCAGGACAGTTAACAACAACAATAACCATGAACGTGTTTTTGAGCAAATCTTACAAAATCCGAAAGCCAGCCAGGCAAGGACAGCGTTACAACTTGATTTAAAAAGAACTTCCTTTCAAAGAATCCTGAAGGAGCTGGGTGCATTTTCGTATGTGATTCAGGTACATCAACAACTACATCCTCGGGATTATCGCAGTAGAGTGGAATATTGCGCCAGAATTCTCGCGTTACAGTATGAAAATCCTGAATTTTTGAAAAATGTTTGGTTTTCAGACGAAGCACACTTTCACTTGTCAGGCTATGTGAATCGTCGCACAAATCGATTTCTGGGCTTTGCCAGACCCGATGAGGTTCAAGAGGTTCCTTTACATAGTGCAAAAGTGAGTGTCTGGTGTGCTGTGTCCGGACACGGAATCATTGGTCCGTACTTCATCGAAGAGAATGGTAGGCAAGTCACACTTAATCAACAGAGGTACAGACACATTTTAACACGATTTATCCCTGATCTACGTCAATTCTGTCGTGCACGTAACTTGGCATTTCGAAACCAATTTTTTCAGCAGGACGGGGCAACTTGCCATACTGCTGCCGCAATTCGTCAATTTCTTCAAGAACGTTTTCCAAGCAAATTCATTTCACGATTTACTGACTTCCCTTATCCTTCACATTCTCCAGACCTCACACCTCCAGACGCATACATTTGGGGCATGGCTAAAAATGCCGTTTTCAAACGGGCACCACAAACCATCGATGAATTAAAGGATGCCGTTAGAGTCTTCTTCGCAGCTCTGAGACAACCCTTATTCAATAACATGACCAGAAACTTAGAACATCGTTATGA
This sequence comes from Polydrusus tereticollis, assembly GCA_963920685.1. Classification (NCBI taxonomy): domain Eukaryota; kingdom Metazoa; phylum Arthropoda; class Insecta; order Coleoptera; family Curculionidae; genus Polydrusus; species Polydrusus tereticollis. The sequence goes on from OY987328.1 coordinate 146,508,611, forward strand.
AGTCTGTCTTGAACGAGGAGGTGCACACTTAGAACATATAATAAAGTGTCAATAATATGTATTTTTTAAATATATAATACGATTACAAGTTCAGTACTGTTTTTTTCGGGCAATACTGTATTTACAATTTTTCGAATAGAAGTACCTGGATCTTCCTCTATCATGTCCAGCATATTGTCTTCCACTTCTGCTGTTCTTACTGTCATTGGCCTTCCTGGTCCCCCACTTCATTTCAATGTGCCGGTTTCACGAAGACGTTGATGAATACTTTGTAAGGTTTTTCTATTAGGAAATCATTCAATGTACAACCGCCTAGCTCGTAATGAATTGCCACTAGCAAGTCCGTAAATAAAAGGCATGCCAGTTATCTCGGCGTTCGTATAGTGATTCGTGATAGAAGACTTCACTAACAAAAGCTAACTTTTAAGCTGGATTTATAAACTCGAAAAGTTGGTGAGGTTGAAGTTATGATCAAGTTTGTGAGGTTAGATATCCGAACTCCGAGCATATAAATTAGTTATCTCGAACTACCCGGGAAGTTTTCGAACCTTACATGAGCTTTACATGAACAACATGAACGAGTGTATAAATGGAACTGAGTGTTCCCTTTAGTTTAAATTGAACTCCTATTTCCAACACCAACTGAACCTCAACCCCGCCAACTTTTCGAGATCATAAATCCAGCTTTAAAGACAGAAAATACACGTCAAACAACAAAATGTCAATCAGTCTCAACAAATTTGATATACAGGGTGTTCATTTGAAAACTTCCCACCACGGATTTATCGAAAACCACTGATTAAAAAAAAAGACGCCGAGACACGTCAAAAGATTTGATTGGGTTCGACCAAGTCTTCAAAGTAGAATTAGATATAGTGCCAGTAATTTGATAGAAGATTTAAGAAAAGATGAAGTCAACATATTGAGCCTTGAATACAGGTGTAACGGTGCTTTTAAAATTTTTTTTCGAATGTCGGAATGTGAATTTGAATATTTATTACAAAAAATCGGGCCAAAAATTTATAAAGAAGACACCGATGGAAAACAAATCGACATGTCGATCGACACCGTCGATTGCCACGTACACACCAAGTCGACAACGTCGATAGACAGAGTCGATCGACAGTGTCGACTCGGTGAGGACGCGTCTTAAGGATTTATGCCAAAATGACCCAAAACTTCAACTTGAGCGGCTTCATCCAAAACTCTACGATGATTACGTTTTTTATTTGCAACAGATCCAGTTTGAGTAAATTTAGTAACAAGATCCAAAACATACCTATGCTAAGTTAGCTTTTCCGGATGTCTGGCGTTAAATGTGACGGCAGTTTGCCGAGCACATTGATCTTGGGCGCCATAAATTAGAATCATTTCCACTCTTTCGGCTAGTGTGTAAACCATTTTGGAAGTAAAATCTGAATCAATAAATTAATTTTCACTATCCCAAGATTGTCACAAAGGTAACTGACAGCAAATTAAATTCTTTTCCTTAGCAACTATAAAAAACTAAACAGGTATAAGAATAAATACAGTTCGCCCATGTTATCTGTGTTTATAAATAGATGGCTGAAAAAAAGTCGGGTTGTTATTTGGTTGCTGCCACGTCTAATCTTCCGAATTGCTGTTTATGTTGGTTTTTGAACACTTATTGAAATAAAAAGGGATATTTTCGTGTGTTTTTTTTCTATCTGAACAAATTAAGATAAATAAAGATTTTTCTAATTTTCTCGAAAACGAATTGACCGATTTTAAAAACTCAAACGTCAAAATAAAGCACTTTGAAAGACCTTTCAAACAAGCTATTACTTGATACCCCTTGTCATTTAAAATTTTTAAGGGGATGACCCCGGGGGGCAGAGGGTAAAAGGGGGTGAAGTAGTTTATGGTTAAAAAGTTGTCCCCTTTGGCAAATCTTTTGACGTGTCTCGGCGTTTTTTTTTTTAATCAGTGGTTTTCGATAAATCCGTGGTGGGAAGTTTTCAAATGAACACCCTGTATACAAAATGATCTATTACGAGACGTATTCAAATGAAATACACGTTTAAACTGATTTACTTAAAAGATAACAACGCATTAAAAAAAAATTATACTCTGTAAGCCCAGTGTAGTGCGCCATACTTTTATTTGGACTACATTAATAGTTTGAAAAATATCAAATATTCTTAGAATATTCCAGGAAATAACTCCCTCAATTTTTGCCCGATGATTAATATACACCCTGTATATTGAGGCAACAGAAAATAATTTCATTATTTCTAAACAACTCTATATATATTTTAAAAACATTAATTGTTGACTAACGAGTGTTAATGAGATAAGTAAGTATAAATATGAATATGCAGGCTAACTAACTAAGTAATACAGTGATAGCTTTGTTTTAAGGTAAGTACAAACAGAAAAAAAATAGGAAAACATTATTTTAAATATTTAAAATGGAGATTCTTGCTCTTTGATACTGTCCCACTAACCGTGACTTGACTGGTTGGTACTTAGTTAGAGTGCGGGAAACATGCCTAACCTAAAATAACATCCAAACGATATATTATATTTATTGTTCGGTAGTGATCATCCCCCCACTTTCCCCTCTATACATATGAAGGGATCACGGGAGAAAGGGGGGATTGTCAATTTTTTAAGTTTTGAGAACAAGCAACTTTTACATTTTAATCTAATGCTATTAAAAAAATCTTTGCTTATGGTAATGTTTTTATCGTTGCAATGGTACTTGTGATAATTATGTATATTTCAGGTGTTTAAAAAAATATAATTCAAAATTATAAATATTAATTTTATGCAAGAATGTCAAATTGTAGATATGTAAGAATTATTTATGTAACTATTTTTATTATCTATATATACTATCAAAAAATAATAATTGACAATGTTAGGTTGACATTTCTCCTTCTTTCGCTGTGACGTTTTACGTTTTATGGTGTTTGTTAAAACCGCAATAAGTTCTTGACCATTCGCTTTATTGCAATGAAACGTATACTTGAAGTCCAAAATTTCTGTCAGTGACTCATCACTAGCATATAGAGAGCCCCGGGTTGTGGGAAGTCAAGGAAATGAATTCCAGTGGCCCGTGCATTTCAACAAATAATAAATGATGGAATTTCGCCGAAACGTCATATAACCTTTTATAAATTCAAGTTATAAGTTAAACCTGATCATATAAGACGTCGACCTTTTCCACTAGGATTTCCTATTCCTTGCAATAATTCATCCATACATGCCTGCCTTGAACTATTAATATTTAGATCTTGCCATACCTTCTCCACTGTGTGCCTTCATTGAGCCCTGTTTCGTCGGTGTAATACATTTTGTTCCTTTTTTCCCAAAACTCCCGTATTTTTCCCCCGGCTTTTTCGATTTTGATTAGTCTACCTAAAATATCATAAATGAAAAGATGTGTCCTTAATTTCAGTCATCATTTTTCTTTATTGCAGATATTTAGGAATAAAATCCATAGATTTTGCGACGAATTAATTATTTTCCGTCTCTTGTCCTCGACTATTTTCTTTCTCGGCATTTTCTGAATAAGGGCCTTTTTTTAAAGGTATGTTTCGTTAATGTGCCACATATTTCTGCAGCATCCAATGTGGTTAGTTCAGGATTTCGTTCCCGAATTCCATGATATACGTGTTTTTAACTATTATTCGTGTTTTTAATGTCAATTTAATTTTTTTTTTGTATGCGGGCAGCTAGTTGAAGACTCGTTAATATTCATAGTTTACTTAATTAACAGCAGTTAATAACACTAAATAAAGTTTAATTCCTATTATATTTGCACAAAACAATATTTATGTGAACGACCCACAGTACAGTGTCACCATTAAAGTCCGCACCATATGAAACTTTTTTTTATTAATGAGGTTAGTTAAAATTAAATTTCGGCAATCGTTTTTGCTTCAAATTAGACTAAAAATTATATAATCAAATGTCACCATCTGTCATTCGGTATCTGTCAAAAATTACATTTTAATCAAAAAATGCTGAAAAATGGCATTGTTTTACCGAATTTCAAAAAATTTTATTAGAAAAAGTTGTTTCTAGTACAATTCTTGGCCTAAATACAAAGTTTCAGTTTTCTAGCTTAAAGTTGATTTTTTTGCCATTTTTTCTAATTAACTTTTTTTTTATTTAATGTAAGTTCGCTTAATGGATATTAAACTATTTGCTTATACCATACTCAATATTTTATTTAGTTTGTATGAGCTTTTTTTTACTAGAATGCCATTTTTTTTCGAAATTTAAAATTAGAGGCAAAAAAATTTGACACAGGTGGTGCAAAGTTATCCTAATTTAAAAATTTTAACAGATAGACGTCAGATGTTTCGTTTTTCAAATGACAAATACATCTAAATATTTGATAAAAATTTTATTTTATACTTAAAACTATCATTATTATTAAAAGGAACAAAAAGGAACTTTAATCATTTTAAATAGGTAACACAAAAGCAATATAAATTTCACATTTCAGTGTGACGTCCTTCTCGCTCTATACAAACACCCGTCCGTCTATAAACGTCTTTGACAGCATTTTGTAAAAAGCTTGGTCTTATATCGGCACAGCACTGTCTTATCGTTTGTTCCAAATGCTCGATATTTCTAAACGGTCGATTTTTATAAATTTTCTGCTTAAGATAACCCCACAGAAAAAAGTCTAGTGGGGTTATGTCAGGCGACCTGGGTGGCCAGTGACATTCTCTATCACGCCCTATAACTCTGTTTTGAAATAATTGGTTTATGCGTTCTTTCACTGCTACAGTTTGATGTATCCACCATCGGCAATTTTGTGAGCTCACGGTACCATTCGAAGAGAAAGTGGCTTCATCTGTCCATAATATCTTGTATGGAAAAAGAATATTCTCCTCATATTGTCCCTGATACCAAAACGAAAAATCAAGTCGGATATCAAAATCGCGTTCTTTTAATGTGTTTATAAACTTGGGTTTATATGCCCGAAATCGATTTTTCTGAAGAATTTTTCTAACGCTTTCCCTCTTGCACCCTGTTGAATCACTTATCTTGGTTACACTAGTTTGACCGTGGTCAATAACAGTTAAACAAACATCAAGTTGTGCTGCTTCATCGTATTTACTTGCCGCGTGAGGTTTCTTAAAATTATTTTGAACAGATCCAGTTTCTCTAAATTTTGACATTATTCTTGAAACAGTGCTATGCTGCAAATTTTTTTCTGGATGCCTCTCATTAAAAATGGCAGATACTTGCCGGTGAGGCATATTCTCTCCACAAATTAAGACAATTTCTATTTTTTTCTTGAATGGACAACATTGGTGATAACACTGAAAACTATAACTTGCGAAAATATTCAAATTTATGACATTTCTTTTATTTATTCGGCACTCTAATTCGTCTTTTTTCCATAGCCTACTTATAAAATTCAAAATTGCCTTGATATTTTATTGTGGATAAAAAGAAAATGTGTCTAAATTTTGAACTAATCTGATATCTGGGAATTTTATTGTAAGTTTTTTAAACTTCTTAGGTGTATGTACTATCAAAAAAATGGAATATCTGACGTCTATCTGTTAAAATTTTTAAATTAGGATAACTTTGCACCACCTGTGTCAAATTTTTTTGCCTCTAATTTTAAATTTCGAAAAAAAATGGCATTCTAGTAAAAAAAAGCTCATACAAACTAAATAAAATATTGAGTATGGTATAAGCAAATAGTTTAATATCCATTAAGCGAACTTACATTAAATAAAAAAAAGTTAATTAGAAAAAATGGCAAAAAAATCAACTTTGAGCTAGAAAACTGAAACTTTGTATCTAGGCCAAGAATTGTACTAGAAACAACTTTTTCTAATAAAATTTTTTGAAATTCGGTAAAACAATGCCATTTTTTAGCATTTTTTGATTAAAATGTAATTTTTGACAGATACCGAATGACAGATGGTGACATTTGATTATATAATTTTTAGTCTAATTTGAAGCAAAAACGATTGCCGAAATTTAATTTTAACTAACCTCATTAATAAAAAAAAGTTCCATATGGTGCGGACTTTAATGGTGACACTGTATATTACGAAAACTGAAAAAGAAACTATCGATAAATTAATAATAAAAACATCAAGTAATCAAACAGTGCGATAACCCGGTTGACATGCTTATTTTCAAATCTTTGAGGTTGGTAATTGGATCTCTGAGTGTTGCAACAATTATTTTCTCCGCGATCAAAATCTTAGTATCGGAATCGCCGTGCTATTTTAAATGCATTTAGCAGATTGCGGCTCATATGACAACGTCGCCTGTTTTTCGCCATTTTTATTCTCCCGCTTCCTAGAGTTGGTTATTGCTTTTAAATTACCCACTGACAGAATTTGTGGATTTTGGAGTCAGCTTAGAAAGAAGTAAGTTCAGGTTAGGCCTTTATGGCCTGTTAATGAACAAAATCATTTTTAAATAATGGTAATGCATGGCTTAGTTGAACATAGGAAATCTCATGTAAATTTTGAGGTGGCTAAATATTGGCTCCCCTGTACAGGGTCTTCCAACGAGGACTGAACAGGGGCTCATTTTTGAGCTTCCTTGTATTTAAAGAAAAATCCAAAATAGCCAATCGATGTACTTTTTCCTGCAGAATTCAAAAATGAAACCAAAAATTTATTTGAACCAGAAACAAAAGAGTTACGCTATAGATAAGGTGTTTTTTAAATGGAACATAGCTTTTTTTATACGATTTTTGGAACGAGTGATTTTTTTTTTGTCCGTTCTGATTAAAATATTTAATATTGTGACAGCTATTTTTATTAAATTTTAATGTTTTATCCAGTATAATTTAACTTTAACCTGTTTGAAACATACACTAGGTAATAAAGGTATAATCACCTTTGAATCCTTCAAAGTCAAAAAATTTGACAAATTTACTATAATATTGCCGAAATGAAATATTCATTAGATGAGAGATTGCAGATTGTTATCTTGTTCTACAAATGCCAAGAAAATGCAAGAGAAGCAAGGAGAAGATTTATTGCAAATTTTCACAGAAATATATCCGTCAATACTATTCTAAGGATAAAGAACCTATTTGAGGAAAATAAAACATTACATGACAGAAAAAGAAATCCAGAAAGGAATAGAAATCGAGACCGTGCCATTGTGAATTATTTTCGACTGAATCCAACCAAATCAATTTCGGACGCAGTTCGGGACGTTCAATACGGCGGCGGTGTAAGACGCAGAAGAGTTACCCAAGGAACTGTTCACAGGACTTTAAGAAATCATAAATTTAAGTCTTATCATATCCTTCCACTTCAACATCTAACACCGGCACAAAAAGAACTTCGCTTCCAATTTGTTTCCCAAATTGTGATTCGGAAAGAAAACGAAGACCCTAATTTATTCAGAAATATCTTATGGACTGACGAAGCCACATTCACAACATCGGGGGTTTTCAATAGACATAATAATCATCACTGGGCCGTTGGAAATCCAAGAAAATTTCAGACAATTAAATTTCAAGGAAGGACTTCAATCCATGTTTGGTGTGGCATAAAAAATAATGGAATTTTGGAACCAATATTTTTTAACGGGACTTTAAATGGACAGAGATACTACGAGTTCTTAGAAAACGATATTGAGAACTTTTTGGAAGATTTACCATTGGAAGAATATCAAAATTTAATTTGGCAACATGATGGGGCCCCTCCGCATGCCGTGCGTGAGGTTACTCAATATTTAAACGGACGCCATGAAGAATGGATTGGTAGAAATGGAACCTATGCTTGGCCACCCAATAGTCCCGATTTGTCAATATTAGACACATTTCTTTGGGGCCATTTAAAGAACGTGGTATACAAGCAGCGAAACCACGATATTGAAGAGATCATGCAGAAAATTGTGAATGAAATAAATCGCCTTAACCAGGAAAATCATAGTATAACAGCAAGTTTGGAAAGGCTACAAAGAGGTTATCGCACATGTTTCGAGAACAACGGAGGTCACATTGAACAATTAAATTATTAATGTTTTTTTTTAAATTAGTATAGAGTTGGATTTCTTTTTCTGTCATGTAATGTTTTATTTTCCTCAAATAGGTTCTTTATCCTTAGAATAGTATTGACGGATATATTTCTGTGAAAATTTGCAATAAATCTTCTCCTTGCTTCTCTTGCATTTGTAGAACAAGATAACAATCTGCAATCTCTCATCTAATGAATATTTCATTTCGGCAATATTATAGTAAATTTGTCAAATATTTTGACTTTGAAGGATTCAAAGGTGATTATACCTTTATTACCTAGTGTATGTTTCAAACAGGTTAAAGTTAAATTATACTGGATAAAACATTAAAATTTAATAAAAATAGCTGTCACAATATTAAATATTTTAATTAGAACGGACAAAAAAAAATCACTCCTTCCAAAAATCGTATAAAAAAAGCTATGTTCCATTTAAAAAACACCTTATCCATAGCGTAACTCTTTTGTTTCTGGTTCAAATAAATTTTTGGTTTCATTTTTGAATTCTGCAGGAAAAAGTACATCGATTGGCTATTTTGGATTTTTCTTTAAATACAAGGAAGCTCAAAAATGAGCCCCTGTTCAGTCCTCGTTGGAAGACCCTGTACAGTTTAGAGAACAATTGTATTGTAGTTTCTTGAAGAGGCCGATATAATAAACCCATGTGTCAGTTTGACTAAATTTTAATAAGCCAACCCTAACTTATTCAATTAAATTACGAAATCTTCATAGTTTAGGCAATACAGAAAATTCATTAGTTGGCATTGACAAAACGAAAAGTAGCGTCAGTGACAACATTTTTATTGAAAGCGCTTTAATTATAGCTAAATATGAGTTATTCCATTATGGAAAAAGTAACTATGATTGAGTGGTATTATACCGAAAACAGTTTAGGAGCAGTGTTTGAAATGTTTTTAGCTCAATTCTCTGATAAGCATGTCCCTTCCATTTCATTAATTAAACTTAGCATTAGTAAATTTGAGTCCAAAGGCACAGTAATAAATAACTGTAAATGCTCAACTCAGAATGTCAATAGAGCTGCAGAAAGGGATAATAAAGATCTTGATATTTTACTGCACGTGGAGGGAAATAAAATAATTAGCACGAGGATTCTTGGGCAAGCCGTAGGAAAACATTAAACCACAATTTTGCGGACTTTAAAAGAACATAAATATTTTCCTTAGAAGCATGAGAAGAGCTACGACAAGGTGATGAAGAACGGAGAATGGTATTCTGTCTTGAGGTTATGGAAAGAGCAAATAACAACTCACAAACCCTCAACAACGAACAAAATGTTCAAAATTGCCGGTATTGGAGCCAAGAAAATGAACATCGTCCTGCTCATACTCGGACGCAATATCCACAAAAAATAAATGTTTGGGCAGGAGTTGTAAGACATCACATTATTGGACCATTTTCTATGGAAGGCAACCTTACAACCTGCACTAGAAGAAGTTGTACGCGAAAATCAGGACATCTGGTATCATATCCAACCTTGCAAAATACTTTTAGCGGAAATCCTTCGGCCAGCCAGTTCTCCTCACCTTTTGCCAAATAATTCGGTTCAGCGGACTCAACGACTCCGTAGAAGGACTACGATAATTCCTACTCTCTCTCCTCTATGCGACCACCCGAACAATTACACCTCCCAGGTCCTCCTTGAAGGGCAAATTAAGACTTGAGCGGAGTGGATCACTTGATTGTGTTACGGTATTATTATTATTATTATTATTATTATTATTATTATTGAAAGCCTAGCACCGTAAGTATATTATTAAAATTTTACTATGGTAAGGTGACTGTTAATAAAACACTTTAGACATTTTGTATTATTTATTTGGGTAAAAAATTATGTATATAGTTATACAATATTCTAGCATTTGTTACGCTACAAGAACAAATATTTAAACTATGATAGGAGCAATACGTAGTATCCATTGTAAATTTTGCATATGATAGTTCTTGAAACGGTATTGTTGGTTTAAAGAAGTAACTTTTCATCTGCGTTCCATCATAAATAACTAACTCTTTAGGTTGAAATTTTGAAACGCAGAATCCTTGAACGTCGACTACAACAAACTTCATCTCAGAAAAGCTGGGAGCAAACTAGTTTTAAACCGAACTCTAGGAATATTTGGAAGGTATAGTAAAATTTACACCCCCACCCCCTAAAATATGGTTATAAATACGTGTGCGCATATCAGAATGTATCATTTCTCATCCAACCATGGACGCTAGCACACTTATGACCCTGACCACCAGGAAGACTTCTTCCTGTGGGGTCACTTAAAAAATTTTATTTATAAAGATGTAAAATTTAAAAATCTAGACCAGCTAGAGAGCTAGAATTTTTCAATATTAACTCAGTAATGTTAGAAATGAATTTTATGATCGGTTAAGATATTGTTTAGCTGTTAATGAAGGATTGTTTGAACATTTAATTAAATAATGTTTCTGTGACAATCCGTAGTCCTAGGTATGTTATGTTAAATTAAAGGCTTAGTAAGAAAAACATAATGGTGTCTTTTATTTTGGATGTGTGATTGCCGGATTGGTGAAACGAAAATATATTGTTAATGTGAAATAATCTTTATTCGTTATATCCAGCTTTACGTCAATTTTTGACAATAGCGTTATAGAACTTATTTGCCGGTGTTTGCTGTATTACCTGAACTATGAAAATTTCGTAATTTTGCCATCATATTTAATTGAATAAGTTAGGATTGACTTATTAAATTTTATTCAAACTTGACACATGGGTTTATTATATCGACTCTTCAAAAAATTGCCATACAATTTTTCTCTAAAATGTACAGCCAATATTTAGCCACCTCATCACCCGGTATATTTTTTAATTTTTGAAATGTTAATTGTATTTACAGCTAAATTTCGACTAGGTTTTGCTTTAATATTAATTGGTTAAATTTCTTGTTCTAGACGTACTGGCAACACAGTAATCGTGATCCATAAATTTCTAATTTTCACAGTAACTATAAATATCACACAAAGAAACTGCTTCAAAAAAACACCAAAAACAATTAAAAATGCCTATGCGGAATGCTATGGAAACAATCAATGTGAAAGTTTGGTGACAATCAAAAAACGACATGAAAATACGCCTTAATAAGATTCTGTTTTTGACAACAGATTCCTTTCATATATCTTGCATTGAAGACTACATTAGTGAATTTGAACCAAAAATAGTATATTTAAAGTATAAGTGGATATTAAGTTATATAATACGACAAGTTCATTAAATGGATGGAAGAGCAAAAGGTAACAGACACAGATAAAACTGTTGTGCTTGCCCACCTTCAGAAAATTTCTGAGCAATAGAAGGCGTCGACTATGTGGGCTTTCCATTCGAAATTGCAAAGTATGTTAAGGATAAACAAAGGGGTCAATATAAAATCATTTGCGAAAGTTCATGCATTCATGAAGGCAATTAGCAAGAATGACGTAGCCAAGAAGTCATATGTATTCAAGGAAGACGATTTGCGGAAGTTTTCATTGATGCATCGGACATAAAGTATTTATTTTTGAAGGTGGTATCCATTTGCGGTATCTTTGGTCCTTTTAGAAGATGTAAATTGTACGATTTACGCTTACATGACATCAAGGAAGAAGGAAGCGTATTGCTTATTAATGTCCGTCCATCTAAGACAGTAGAGGCTCGACGTTTTACTATTGCCGACAATGATGCAATTAGATATGTGCATTTGGTGAAGCAGTAATTATCTTTGCGTCCCTAAAATGTCAGTACAGACAGAGTCTACATACGGTATAATTAGGAAAAGTGAACCAATCAAGTGGTTGGTATTAATACATTTGGATCATGTCCTTGCAAATTGCACGTTATCTTAAATTGAACGATTCTGAGAAATACACAGGACATGCGTTTTGGCGTACGTCCGCTACCACTATGGCGAATAGTGGCATGACAATTAATAGATCAAATCCATCGATAAGTAGGTTGGAAATCGACAGCTTCTAATCTTCGACAAATTTCTTTACTTCCAACACTTTCTAAAATTATTGAAAAACTTGTTAAAAATAGAATGATTTCTATTTTAAATAAAAACAATATTTTAAATACAAACCAATTTGCATTTCAAAAAAATAAAAATACTGGTGATGCTATTTTTTCATTTCTTGAACATCTTTATTTTAAATTAAATGAAGGAGATTTTGCTGCAGCAATATTTTGTGATATTTCTAAAGTTCTTGATTGTGTTAACCATGATATATTATTAAAGAAGCTTGAGCTTTATGGCTTTAGAGGTATATCATTTAAATGGTTTAAATCATATTTATCTGAAAGATCTCAAGTAGTATTGTTAAATGGTAAGAAATCAAAAAGTAATAAAATTGATTGTGGAGTACCTCAAGGTTCAGTTCTCGGTCCATTACTATTTTTAATATATATAAATGACCTTGCGTCAATTTTTATAAATGGTAAATTTACCATATTTGCTGAACAATACTTTGGCATAGTAAATATTGTAATGAATTAATTAAAATAATTAATGAAGATTTAATAAATGTTAAAAAGTGGTGTGACTCTAAACTACTCTCATTTAATATCACTAAAACAAATATATTAACTTTTAAATGTTCACTTAATAATATAATTTTTGACAATCTCATAATTAATAACCCCAAATTATACAATACAAAATAAAATTTTTCTATGTTATCTATGTTACTCAAAATCTTTCTTTTAACACGTTCGCGGACAGTTACGGATTTTGTGCGTAACGTAGAAGCACACATTCATAAGTTTTGAACGCATAGTCCAAATTTAATTTTGTGGGTATCGGTCGGTTTGTTTTGGAAATCTTTGTTGATTTTTTTGCAAAAAAAAACAGACGTCTTACAACGTCATGTCCCTGAATACAGATAGGTTTTCATATTCTAGGACAGGACGTCATATGACGTCATATTTGAAATAAGTGTTTTATTTAGACTTAAGTACATATTATAAGGTTTGTAAAACATTGCATAATAGTGAAGTTATAACCTAAGATGAAAAACTTCAAAGCAAGATACCACAGAGAGGGGCGGTTTGTCTGGACAAGTTTTGCATCTATATTTTGTTTCCCTTCTTGATCCTCCTTCAGTACATATCCTGCACCTCAAAAAGGACGACTTCTTCTTAGTTCCCTCTGGACCTTTTGGTAACTCTTCCATGAAATGCATATTATTAGCTCCTAAATTTACTTGATTTTGATTGTTCACCTTACGCTTTTTTCCTCCATACATTGGTGCCTGTTTCACAAGATGTCTCGCATCATTTATATTTTCTGGAATTTGCAAAAGATCTTTTATCAACATTTCGCGAAAATCTAACAGTGTGATATTTGATCCTTTGATTTTTTCATAAGTACGAATTCCAAATAGACACGTCCATCAAATAAAATAGTACTTTCTTATACCAGCGAACACTTTTTCTAGGAGAAGAATAGTAGCTAGTCATTTGATCGTTCCTATCCACTCCAGACATATTCTGGTTATAACTAGCAATTTCCGTCGGTTTTTGTTTAATTTTTTCAAATCTATTTTGCACTTCCACCATTGAAGGATAATATTTGGTAGTTAGACATAAAACTTCTCTTTTGTCCTTCCATTTTGATACATACACTTTCCCATTTCTTCTCCAGTTATGTTCTCCTTTATTTAATTTAGCTTTTGTAATTACTGTTGGATTTTTACGTCTGTTTTTTCTAAGAGTACCTGTCGTATAAGTTTTTCTACCTAATAGTGTTCTTGACATAGACACACTATTATAGAAATTATCCATAAATAGATGATGACCTTTATCTAAATATGGTCGCATTAAGTCTAAAACAAGAGTCTCTAATTTTGAAAGACCTTCGTCGTTATCAGATTTTCCATAATAAATCTGAGTATTCAAAACGTAGCCATCTGTAGAGCATAATTCATAAAATTTGATACCATATCTTGCTCGCTTTCCTTTAATATATTGACGAAAAGATAATCGTCCTCGAAATAGAAGTAAGGACTCATCAAGAGATAAGTTCTCAGGAGGGTTATATTATGCATTTCGAAAGTTAGCTAACAAAACATTCAACAGGGGGTTAATTTTATTCAACCTGTCATTTCTATTAATATTTTGGCCATAATTGCAGCTAAAATATCGCAATAGTTGTTCAAACCTTCTTCCTAATAAGATATTATGGAAAGCTGGATGATAATATAGAGCTTGAAAGCTAAACATTTTACGCAATGAGGGAAACTTTATTTGTCCTTGTAGCATACATAATGCTAAAAATACTTTTAGCTCATTCATTTCAATTGGCTTAATTGCTGGCGTTCTGCAATTTTTTGCATGAGGGCGCGATGTACTTTGAAGAATTTGTGCATATTCGTTCATGGATTTGAGCAGCATATCCATTATTTCGTTGCTCCACAATAAACTAAAAAACTCTGTTGCAGTCTGTAAGCCATTTGCATCGACAGTAATCTCTGCTGTGGCTGCATTAAAATGAAAGTCTGGAACATCTATGGTATCTTCACACCACTCATCATCACTTATATCTGGACTCTGGACAGGAGTCTCTATCTCTTCTCTATCCTCCATACTTAAATCTGGTACTGGTCCCTCAGTTTCATTTTCTGCAGAAGAGGCATCACTAGAAGCAGAGTAGTTTGGATCACGGATATCGTCATCACTGCTAAAAGGCTCATCATCAGTTTCTGTTTCACCAGAGCTTACTTATCCATCATTTTGCATAGCCTTGCTTCTTCTTTAGAATCCATATCTCTGAAATACGACTTACCTAAATAATATATACCCACAAAAAAATTTATGAAATTTCATAGAATTAGCAACAAGAAAAATGTCTGTTATTTGTCTTGTGAATATAACATAAGAATACATTTTATATACAGTGTTTAGGCATATAAACATTTGCCCAATTTTGTATAGACGCCCTGTGTATATGAATTTAATTTGCATGTTCATACCAATTTAACATAACAAAAAAGAAAAAAGAAAATCATAATCTAAAAAAAAACTACGCTGTAAACCTACCATACGTACGTTGAACATAACCTAAATATCAAATTATTATGTGTTCAACAAATATTAGGCATTATTGAAGATATTAATCTAGTTAAAACATCACCATTTTTGACTGCCATCAAAAAACTTACCTCTAAACATTTAATAACACGAATTATAACACATAACAAGACATAATGATACAATACGTTCACATAAAATACTGGTAAAATTGCACTGTTTACATTGTACACATTTAATCCTTATTTCAGAGACATACACGGACAAATTTCAAATTATAAGTAGTTCTTCTGGGACAGTAAGACTGCCCGACATGTAATATCCGTATATTACTCGACGTTGATCGACGTCGTGTGCTCAGTGATAGTTTCAAATAGGACGTCGTACAACGTCGTGTCCCTGCAAGTCGGACGTCGTACGACGTCATGTCCGCGAACGTGTTAATGAACATATCAAAAAGTTATGTAGAAAATTAGCTTCAGGATGTTATGCCCTGAGAGTACTTTCTCATGAAATGAATATGGCGGTTCTTCGAAATGCTTATCTTGCTTTAATAGAATCTCTTTAGAGATATGGAATTTGTTTCTGGGGAAATTCAATATCTTCTAAATTCCATTTTTATTTTACAAAAAAAGAGCTATCAGATATTTGTGTAAAGCTAGATCTAGAGATTCTTGTAAAACTCTATTTATCTTACAAAAAATTTTAACACTAAGTTCCATTTTTATATTGGAAACAGTTTGTTTGATTCATAAAAAGCATAGAAATAGTATTAATTCACATATTTATAATACAAGACAAACCTTTAATATATGTTTACCTATTCCTTCTTCAAGTCTTGTAAAATAATCCATATTTTATGATTCTAAAAAAATTTTTAATTATCTTCCAGATTTTATTAAGAAAATATCAAATATTGAAATGTTTAAAAAAAATGTTAAAAATTTATTATTTGAGAAAGCTTTTTATACTCTGGATGAATATTTTGGTGATACTCTGTCATAATTATTTGCATTTTATTTTTAATTCCGATAAAAATAATACTTTATGACAATAAAGCATATTTTGATTTGATTTGATTTGGTCTTTCTCCACTAATTTAATCGAAGAGCGATCAAAGGCTCAATTTTATATTAATAAGTCTACATGTTTCGAAGGTAGTGACCTTCATCCTCAGGAGACAAAAGAAATGTTGCTATTAGTATAAGCAGTAGAGAAAAAATTTATTGGTGGAACTTACCGTTGATGGAGCTTTAGAATTTGAAAATGTATTAAGCAGTGAAAGCAATCAGCATACCAAAATGTTAGATGCAAATTTTTAATTCAAATGCATGTATTTGTATAAGGTTTGTAACATTTGGCAGGTTATGAAGAAAAATGAAGTTCTTCCTTTGAAGGTTTTAATGAAGGGGTATATTAAGAGGATTTATGGGACATTCCAATTCATATCATGATATTTGCATGATAGAATGGAAGAAATATATACAAACTAACCTGAACTAACCTTATACAAATACATTTGAATTAAAAAATTCTATCTAACATTTTGGTATGCTGATTGCTTTCACTGCTTAATACATTTTCAAATTTTAAAGCTCCATCAACGTCAAATTCCACCAATAAGTTTTTTCTCTACTGCTAATACTAACAGCAACATTTCTTTTGTCTCCTGAGGATGAAGGTCACTACCTTCAAAACATGTAGACTTATTAATATAAAATTGTGCATTTGATTGCTCTTCGATTAAATTGGTAGAGAAGACTTTTTGACTTTCTTTCCTTTTCCTATAATTTCAACTCCATTTTGAGAATGGACAATTTCCTTAAATTAATAAGAAGAATGTTTCAAACATCATTGGAAGTGCCATTAATGCAAGTGCAACCTCATTCACTTATTTATTAATTTGAACAGCATTTCCTCTGATTTAAAAAACCGAATTATTAATATTTCAAACAATACCAACTGCAATTATTATCCAATTTATTTAAAAAAATTGGATTGTTAAATATTTGAATAAAGCTTGATTTATAAACTCGAATATTCCACTCACGTATAAAAAATCCCATAAGGACAGTAGTATTTTCGAAAACTTACAGCGGATATACAAAATCGAAAACACCAAAACGAAAATACCACTTGTCAGTGTCACTTTGTTGACAAATTTCTATTTATTATTTCAAAGTTGACAAAATAAATGTTTTTGGATTCGTGAAATATTCCTTTAAATACCATGCGTGCTTTAAAACTAACCGGATAATTTTAAAGCACTCGTGGTATTACACCCGAAAAGTTGGTGAGGTTGAAGTTATGATCAAGTTTGTGAGGTTAGATATTCCGAACTCCGAGCATAAAAATTGGTTCTCTCGAACTACCCGGGAAGTTTTCGAACCTTACATGAGCTTTACATGAACAACATGAACGAGCGTATAAATGAAACTGAGTGTTCCCTTTAGTTTAAATTGAACTCCTATTTCCAACACCAACTGAACCTCAACCTCGCCAACTTTTCGAGTTTATAAATCCAGCTTTAAGCTTTTCAAACATTTGTTAGTAATATTTTATTTGACGTTAAAAGGTACTTCTGTCAGGCTGACTTAGGGTACCAATAAAAAAAAACATTCTTGTCTGAACGCGGACGATTTGATGTGACACATGTCATAAAATTCTAACTTCAGCTAACTTTTTCTAAGCTGAAGAATACTAATGACTGTTTTAAAAGGTGCATGCGGCGATGCCATACTTGAAGATACCAAAAATTGATAGTCCCCTTTTTCCCGTGAGCCCTTCATATGTTTATACTCGCTAGAGAATAGCCTCCTTGTAAACATAGGCAACGGAACCTGTAACTTTTTTTATCTACTTTCATTTAGTAATATGAATTTTACAGTTCTGTTAATCGTTTTGTAAGGGCATCTATTACAGCACTAGTGCTGTAATGAAAAAAAAACGGTTTTATTAACATTTTGCTGTTAAATAAAACCACACTTTTTAGAAGAATGATTTATTATTAACAATTATAAAATTAATTACCAATTATTAATTAAAATTAATTATTATTAAATTATAACACTTAAGGTTTATTATAAACATTGATAATACACTTTTTACAGTTAGAAATTTGTTTACCAGAAGTGGATGTAATGGAGCCCTTTACGTTCGAATTTCCAATCATTAAATCCGTGTCTGACCCCATGATCTTCTTTGCTATTTGTTTCTTATTTTCTAAAGAATTCTCAACGTAGCCTTCTGCCGTAGAAGAGGATTTCCAGCCCCCATGACGCTTTAACATCTGCATATCTGCACCACCATCAACTAGAATGGTGGCTGAGGACCTCCTAAAACAATGTCCACTGTATCCTTCGGGATTATTCAATCCAAGTTTTGTTGCAATCTTTTTTGGTATACTTCCAAAACGATTAATTCCGACAGGCTGGGAGGTGCATTTTCCTTTTCCATAGAATACAAAAAACCGCCTGTGAGTTGCATTAAGAGGACGAAGTTTAGCATACTTTCGAAAAATACTTAAACAGTTGACACCCGTCACATTTCCTTCTGTTATAACAAATTCTCGCATAATTTTGGTTTTCGAGAATGGAATCACAATTTTTATATACAAATCATTGTGTTCAATATGATCCAACATTAACTTAGCTAGTTCTTCGCGCCGACAAGCCCCAAAAATGCCGATTATCATAACAACCTTCATAAGTAAATATGTTTCATCATCTGCAGTACTAAGAAACTTACATACGTCTTCCTTTGTGAAAACTTTTGACTTTTTGGCCTTGTAACCCTCTGAACTTCTTTTCAAAAATGCGATTAGTTGAAAAAATCTGCTTATATCTTGATTTTTCTTGACTGAAATCATAGTTCTCAACATTGAATAGTGAGTCCATAGTGTAGATGGTTTCTGGGAGCGTTGCTTTCCGGAAAAATAACCCAAAAGGATTTTCTCAGACACCTCCTTTATTTTGTTAGCTTTGCACCAATCTTCAAACTTCTGGTACTCCAACTCATACCGCGCCTTGGATTTTGTCGGAACTAAACTTGAGATCGCTTCGTTTGCCGCTGCTTCTATATCAGAGGGTAAACTTCCATCAGAATCGCTCATTTTGAAAAACGCTTTTTATATTTTTGAATTTGTTTGACAAAGTTTCGACAGTAACCATGCAAAACAATAACCATGCGAAAGGTAACATAAAAAACTTGATTAGTAAACTTAATAGCAGGTGCATTTTTACAGGTGCATTTTTATTTTTAAAAAGGCCTTTTGCCAAATATTTTTATTCATAGATGAAAGTAGATAAAATTTTGTACAATATTCTTGTTGTAAATTCATATTACTACACTTATATCGTAAATAACTATTTTTAGTTTGTACTTCTTGTTTATACCACCCTAGAGCGTTATCGTGTAACCCAAGTATATTTTTATTTTACCAAGTTTTGATATATTTTTAACGAATTTTCCTTCCAAATAACGGACGATGACGATAAGAAGAAAAGTGGAAAGAGAGAGTAGTAAATAAAGCAACATCAGGTTGAACAGTTTTATGAAATATGAAAAATTTTAAATAAACTTCTTTGATTCCTTTTACTTTTACTCAACTAAGAGCAAATTATAAAGATGTTTAAGAATGATTTTAAAGAAGGAATTAATAGGTGATGTGGTTTGCTTTAGATTGATCAAATAACATCTAAACAAACCGGATTAGCGTTTGTTATTGTGTTATAATAGAACTTATAATAATTGATAATTATATACAAATAATATAATTATAAAATACAAGTGATTCCCATGCAGATAATTTCCTAGACACTTTGAATTTAATAGTCTAAAAATCAAGGGCATATTATATTTAGATTTTTTTATTTTATAGGATTTTATCAGTGAACTTTATAGAAAATGGCAAAACCATCAACGATGTTGACGTTTGTTTTCTTGATAGTGTTTTTGACTGTGGCAGAGTCAATTGTTTGTCCTCCCAATTATTGCAACACAGTCAAATGCGAGAGTCCACTCTCATGTCCTAAGGGATACATCCTGGCCCCCACCTTTTGCAATTGTTGTCAACGCTGCGTAGCCGTAATTGGTATGTTACATTTAGGTCTATTTTGGGGCTTAAAAAATAGAATTTTTTTTTGTTTTTGTTTAAATTTGCAGAAATTGTTTCTAATACAGAATAGAATTGCTCAATATCCAAAATGTTTTAGATTTATTCAAAGTTGAAAATTGCTCGAAAAATCAAAGTTTCGTTTCGTTTTGTTCTTTAAATCGGTGTCATTTGCACAAAAACTAATATTTTGTTTTGTTGGTAATTAAGATAAAAGCTACACGAATATGAATTTTAAATAAATACTAAACATTTTGTATGTTGGGTAAAAGAAAAATTTTATTTATTTTATATTGAAGACTACGTAAGTGAATTTGAACGAAACCAAAAAAAAAACACTGTTTCTCTGGTAAATATATGGCATACTCCATACATACATGGCATAGGTTCCCCTTTTTTGCATTAACCCATCGGTCGGCAAAAGATAATTTGTGTTTTTATAAGTTTCCCACCGGATTAGCTGAATAAGACCTCTTTGCCGACATACCTGTACGTGACATTACTTAAATTCATATTATTAAAAAGTAATTAGATATGTCGGTACATTGCCTTTGATCTTTATATCAACAATAGGTAATCTTATTGACCTCTTTCTTAAAACGGTTTAGGATATTCCCACGTACCCTTCCTAAGACAATTTAGTCATCCTCCTTGTTGTCTAATGCAGGCATGGCTGACGGATTTTAATAAAATAATCATATATCATAATAATAAAACATTTCACAACCACGTTGTGTGCCAAGACAAGTACAATCCCCGTACAGTACACACAGGAATCGATGTTCTTAATACCGAATAATTCGCATTAAAATAATAAAATTTGTCATTATTACATCTCATTAATGCTCACATGCATCTAACTAATGGACAAACACTCGGAAATTGTGTGAATGCAAGAAAAATTTATTTTGATAAATTTCCAAATCAAAGTGTGTCACATAAAGGGGCCATTGAAAAGGCTGACATTTGGAAAATCACTTAAACAGAAGAAAGTTAAAAATGTGAAACATTTGCTTCTGCTTGTTTACTTCAGCAGATTTTCGAAATAGACGCCCTGTGCTCCTATACATTTCCTTAGCCGACGGATATTTTCTCGTTGTATCTATACTACGGTCTCAAAATAATTGGCAAAACTGTTCATATAGCCATTAACGGTGTGCGGCACTTTTAAGTTAAATTAAAGCAATCCAAACCGCTTGGGAAGATTATGCATAAATAGGTCATTACATGTTGCCAAGTTTTAATAGAATTCACTGAAATATCCATAAAATTTACCAAAATCGGCATGTCATTAGGAGCCCTTTCAGCCTACGGTACCTGTTTTACTTAATTTGGCAACGCAGGTAGGAAAACCCCATGTCTAAATGCGCTCGCATGCTTTCTCATCGCCTCTAACCAACGTTCAGTGTTGTAGACAAGTTTCAATCAAGAGGATATTAGCAATTCAGTTTCATTATTTTGGTGGTTATTCAAAACAGCAAATATTATAGTGCAGGCGAGTTCTTCAAGTGATAGTAACCAACAAGTTACAAAACGACGTCATTTAAATCCTGGGAAGCGTACAATGGTAAAAAGTGTGTATGAGGGAATTCTAAGTATACACAGTGGAATATCATTCACTGATGCAGCAAAACTTTGTGCCACATTGACTAAGACATCTTGCGGTACTGTTTATAAAACTATCAAGGACAATATTATAGGAATACTAAAGTGTCCGATCAAAAGGAAACAAGAGGACGGAAAAAGATTTTTATTGATCATCAAACAAAGTTAGCAATTCATCGGAAAGTGCATGCATTTTTTTTTCGAAATGAACTTCCGAATTTAAAAGAAATTTCTGCCGAAATTAAAAGGCATGGAAATGTGCAAAAAATTTCACGGAGAGTTCTAATGCGTACAATACGAGAATTGATTTTCGATTCGTAAAACGAAATCGCAAAAGGCTTTTGGTAAAAAAGAAAGAAATCGTATTGTGGCGTAGAAAGTATCTAGAAGAAATACAACAATATCGCTGTGCAGGGAAAGGAATTTAGTTTACGAACGAAATATGGTTAAATGAAGGACATACTGTGAATTACATTTGGCAAGATCTCAACATTAAAGGTGAGGATATGAACTCAGGAGTGTTTGAAGATTGGTTTAAATCCATCTTACCGTGCATTGAACGTGGGTCAGTACTCGTGATGGATAATGCACCATACCACAGTCGTCGGGTGGAAGCTTTGCTAACTTCTGCGTGGCGAAAAGGAAAGATTGTTGACTGACTCGAAGAAAAAAATATTGCATTTGGAGAAAAAATGCTAATAGTGCAGTTGCTCGATCTTGCAAGACTTCACAAAAAAATATATACGAAATATGTAGTGGATGAAATGGCTCGTGAACGAGGTGTTACAATATTACATTTACCGCCTTACCATTGTGAACTAAATCCAACTGAGCTTATATGGGCATTTTTTGAATTATTATTGTTTAAAATGACACGCCTCTGAAATTGCCGTTCCTCTTACGTCTTGCACACCCCGGTAAAAATGAGTCACTGCCAATTATTTTGGTACCGGAGTATACTTGAAACCCTGGGTGAACTAGCGTCGAATATACATGCCTCTTTAAATTTCCCGATAGAAAGAAATCTAATTGAGTCATGTCGGGCGATCTCGGTGGCCATAAAATTGGTTTACCTCGACCTATTCATCAATTACTAAAAGTATTTGATAAGTGCTGCCGAACCAAATACCTAAAATCGGGCGGTGCACTGCCGTGCATATACCACATCTGATTCTAATTTCTAAGGGCACATTTTCTAATAAACCGTTTAGGTCTTGTTGCAAGGATTGCAAATACATAGCATCATTTAATTTACCTTCAATAGAGAACGGTCCACTGAGATGATTCCCAATAATCCCAGCCCACATATTTACCAAGAACCTTTGTTGGTGCTTTGTTTGCACTATTGCATGAGCATTTTCTTCATGTCCGATATGAAAATTATGGCAATTATTTACTTCGTCTCGGATAAAGCCGGCTTCTTCCGTGAACGAAACAATACTAGTAAAATTATGATTTTGCTTTAATCGTTGCAAAAACCAATTTGCGCAGTTGACTCCTGCAGGATAATCAGCGGGAGACATGTCATATACCTTTTGGACGTGATAAGGATGTAGCAGTTGTTCTCGAAGGGTCTCATAAACAATCCACTGTGTTGCATAAACTTGAACCGACGCTATTAGATGGATTTTCGGCAATCGCATCCAGAATTTTCTTCCCTAACTAAAATGGATTAGCAAAAGACTAGCTACTTTTAGCGATTTCTTATTTCATTTAAGTTTTTACCTGTTTCTCTTAAGCTACGATCAACCCTTTCAAAAATTCTCCGGTGCGGTAAACGTTGACTTGGGGACAAATGTAGAATACCTATTTTTAAGAGAAATGACCAGAGTATTTAAAAAAATCAGTTTTCAGCTCTGTAAAATGACACCTGTCAAAATTTTGGCCCAACGAGTGGGGTGACAAGTCCGTTCCTGACTTCCCTGACGATGTAAAACATCTACTGTAGTATAGTCTTTATGGCCTACGTAATAGTATATTATTAACCAAGGTTTAGACAGCCATCATTATTGCCCGAGCGGCGAGTTCAAATCACGAGGAGCGAAGCGACGAGGGATTTAAGACGCGAGGGCTATAATAAGCTGTCTAAACCGTGGTTAATATATTATTTTTTCCACTACTACAAACTTTTATATGAGATTTATCTTTATAGTATAAAAAATTATAGGTAGGTATAAGTATATTTTTTAATCAAGTTACCTGCGCTTTGGAATTGGCAAAATATTTTGTTGTTTTGTCAGGTGGCTTTGTCAATGTCAATTTGTGTCATCAGATTTCACGAGTTTTGCGTTTTTTTAAAAAATGAGCGAAGAAAATGTTAGTGATAATATTATGTGTACACCTCCCGAATTAAGGATGGAAGCAGAAAAAATGTTGATTGTATCGATATTTTACAATATCAAGTAATCTAATATGTATTGTATCTGGTTGCCTAACCACAATGAATTGATGTTGTAGAATTAAAAAATCAAGTTACCTGCGTTCAAACAAAATTCGGTTAAGGTCAAAGATCGGTCAATAATGGATTTCAATGGCTTATTATTGACCATGGTCAATAATGACTTATAAGGTAGAGAAAAACGATTTCTAGCGTTAATAATCGGTCAATAATGGCGATGTTATAGGTTAGTAGTGGAAAAAGTATTAAAATTTCATTAAATTATACATGTCGGTTCAAAAGTTAGAGCCGTATATTGACAATTGTAAACAAGATTAAGGTATTTTAACAATAAAGCGTATTTTTTGATAATATAATTTGTGGATTTGAAAAACAGTCCGTTCGAATAACTGTCGTTCGAAGAATTGTCATTTGGAGGATTATTGTAGATTCCATAAAGACGTATAGTCCTTTTTTTTTAGGAAAAGGTGAAAACTGCATAGTACCTTCGGGATTTCCCCCAGGACGAGTATGCGAGGAAGGACTGTTATGTTGTAAGGGAGTATGTTCTGAATCTTGCAAGTATTCAAAATAATTCTACTGACACATTTCAATGTTTTGCAATTGTGATAAATTAATAAAATATTAGAAAAACTTGTTTATTTTTTTATTAAAGTAGGGGTTTTAGTATGCACAAGCACAACTCTAATTTTTAAGTTTGAATTCCCGAGAATGAGTAACAATTGACTGCAAGTAACATAAAAATTTATAAATACAAAGAAAAAGTCATTCCAGTCTTTTTTTCAGATGTGATAAAAACATTAAGCGGATATTTTTAAGTAAAAAAGTTTAATGGCGAAAATAAATTAGGCAGCAGCACAGCCATTATTTGCGTCAGGTTAGGATATCGTATTTAAAGCCATTAAGATAATAATAAAGGAGATATGCGGCAAATATTAAAAGAGATATTTCACTTTTATAGTAGGTACTATATTTTCTCAGTATTGCATGGGTGATTAGAGACCGTTGGTTAGGCACATTATTTTATTAAAATTTATTTATTTACATTTTAGCCATCTCAATAGATGTGCAACAAAATTTAATAATCAACTGTCTGAAAAATCGTTCGAGTTTTCCTTCTCAAGGATTCTAAACTTGTATATTTTTTGTATTTACCGCTCACCCTTGGCAGGGGTAGATGTGTTTTTGTTAAACCTAGACTCGATATTAGCACAAATACCAGATTCTGTCTAAATAATAGTAGCGGGCGATTTTAACATTAATTTTGATGACATAAGCTCCCTTAATCCATTGAGATTGTGCAATTGCCATAACTTGAACATGTATGTAGAGCCGGGGATACATCTAAGGAACGTTGCCATTCGTTCGCATTCGTTTACATTGCCATCATTGCTGCTCGTTCGTAGACATTCGCGGCAACGTTGCTGGGTACACTGACACATTTACGAACTCCCGCCAATTCCTACTTGCCATAAACAATTTGCTAGCGTTCCACTCATTCGCGAAGATGGCTCTGCATACTTCTGGAACAATTCTGGAAATCAGCTGTCATGATATTTTAAATGTGTATTGTAAACTTATGTACGAATCCCCACTAGCTAGAAATCGTAAACAAACAGCAAGTCTTACTTCTGGTGGTATGGCTTTTCTGAAGTATGTATTCTGCTTAGCAATTTTTGGTTTAATCATTTCCAGAAGGAAGGTGAAATCTTCTTGAGACATTCTGATGAAATTTTTAAAAAATGTATCATTTAAATCGGCTATTAAGTTCATAGCATCATAACAAGTCTCTGTTTTCTCTTCTTTTTTTCTAAACGTCGCTGAATGATTTTAATAATGATCTACGAGGCACTGGCCACTATTAACCGATTTTCACTCATATGTAACCTGTCTCGTCGAATTGTAGCAAACTACTGCAAATTATTTTCAGCACGTCCACATATGAACGCTTACCAACGTTCGCAGACATTCGCAATTCGGATTTTCTTTTGATCTTTTGAGGTTTACCGTCAGACCATGGAAAACGTTCGTTCGCATCGCTGGCCATTCGCAGCAGAACTTATTCGTTGCTAATGACCACAAATGACCATCTACACTTGACGAACGAATGCCAACGAATGCGAACGAATGGAAACGTTCCTCAGATGTATCCCCGGCTTTAGATCTCCAACCCGGTTTTCTCAATTTTCATCATCTACTATTGACTACATGTGTTCAACATTTAATTTGGATAATTTTAAGTGCATGGTTGTTAATGCCGGCTTGTCCGATCACGAAGCCGTGGTGGGTAGTGTCACTTTGGATAGTAAAATGACTGGTAGTTCAAGGTATAGGTACGGCAGATTGTTTAGCGGAAGTAATTATTATGATCGTTTTAGACGCGCGGATCTGTGATGGTGCTTGTTGGTGTAGCGCTTTAAATTCACCTGACCCTATTGATTCATTTAATGTACTGATGACAAAAACAAAAAATTAAAATTAAAAATAACAAAAAAACAAGGCATAACTAGGGGTCTTAGAACCTCAGCAAAGAACCTTCGCTCGCTTCATATGATTCGAACATTTACAAATAATAACGTATTTCATCAATACTTTAATAAATACCGCTCGCTTTACCGTAAACTGATAAGAATGGCTAAAGATACGTATTATGCCGAGCGACTTGAGAGATCGGGAAGTAGACAGCGGGAGAGTTGGTCTATTGTCAATGACATCCGTCACAAGAGAGGGTACATTCAACTATCTGAGGCACCTCAGCTATCACTACTCAATGATATTAACAACTATTATTGTACGATTGGCGGTAAATTGACAAGCAACATAAATCCTGCTATTGACCCAATGACTTATTTCAATAAGGTGTCAGTAAAAAAATCGTTTTATTTTTCCCTACAGACGTATATGAACTTAAGAAAACGTTCACGAAAATAATAAACAGAAATTCAGCTGGAGAAGATAAAATATCCATTAAAATATTCTTAATATTGCCCGAAACAGCGCTGGTTGAGGCAATCAATATGTCCTGGGAAACGGGAAATTCTTCGTCGTGTTTGAAGTGTGCCAAAGTTATTTCCGTCCATAAGGGGGGTGACTCTAAGGAGCCATCTAATTATCGACCCATCTCATTGTTATCGACCCTTTCAAAGACTGAAAAAATTAAAAAGATGGTCAAAAAACGCGTAATATCATTTATTGAAAATAGCGGTATTCTTAATATTAATCAGTTCGGATTCCAGCAGAATAAAAATACCAATGATGTTATATTTCGTCTCTTGGAGGGTGTTTACGGGCATATAAATAGAGGGGGGGGGGGTTACCGCGGCAGTGTTTTGTGACTTATCAAAGGCCTTTCACTACGTGAGTCATGGGATACTGCTGCGGAAGCTCAGTCGCTATGATTTCAGGGGAAAAACATTTAACTGGTATGAATCCTATCTTGTGGGCAGAAGTCAAAAGGTTTTCAGGGGTTTTGTTTGTTCTGAGAGCCGAGTGATTGACTGGGGAGTCCCTCAGGGTTCAGTGCTCGGACCAGTTCTCTTTCTTTTATATATTAACGATTTGACGTCCATCGATATTGGGGGAGAGCTCACACTTCTCGCTGACAATGCTACAATATTATGGCACTCTAACAATGCTCTTATGTTAAAAGATAGTATTGCCTCAGATTTGGTTAAGGTCAAAGAATGGTGTGATTCAAACTTGCTGTCTCTAAACGTAGAAAAAACAAATGTAGTTGGTTTTAAGTGTACCTACTATGGAGGGCTTGGTCATTGGTGACTCATCCCTTGTGAATTGTTCTAGTATTAAGTTTCTGGGCCTTGTCATTGATAGTGGCCTTAAATTTGAGAGTCATATCAGGGCACTGAGCAGGAAATTGGCTTCGGCATGTTTTGCAGTCAAAGTGGTAGTCAATGAACTTGGTTCAAATATTGCGAAATTAGCTTACCACGCGCTAATAGAATCTCATCTAAGATATGGAGTTGCATTTTGGGGGTTCTCTAGTCAGCAACTGCTCGGTGTTCTGTTTGTTCTGCAGAAACGCGCAGTGAGATGTATTTGTCGGGCCAAACCCAGAGACTCATGCAGACCATTCTTGTACGTGATAACACGGTATTTATTGTTCTGTAGTTGAATTAAAAAGACTTATTTAGTTTTTGTGATCTTTTGACTTTACTTCAAAAAAACAGACTTTCGACATAATGATATTTTTAACAATACAATATTTTTTCTTCTGTCATCTTCTTCGCCAACTCATTATTCTCTAACTGCATACAGGGCCTTTTGCATCTGGTCTCCGTGTTTAAAGTCTTTAAACGCCCCAACATACCCCCCAACTTGAAAGTACTATCTTTCGAAAAATCAAAATAAAACAGTATTTACAAACTAGCAGAAGAACTTATCCATTTACTGGTAAAGGGCATATTTTTGAGAACGAACGCTTTACGGTTCCATTTTCAGTCTTAAGTAACGCAACTCTGTTTATACCGTCACGACCGGGAAATACACTTAACACTTTGCCTAATCGCCAACGTAGGGGTGGTTGATTGTCTTCTTTAATTAAAACCAGTACTCCTTCTTGGAGTGTGTCATTCGATTGTCGCCATTTTTGTCTTTCTTGTAAGTCTGATATGTATTCTTTACTCCACCTTTTCCAAAAGTGCTGCTTCATTTGTTCCAAGTGCTGGTAGACAGATAAACGATTTTCAGGTAAAGTTGTTACATCGACATTTGGTATTGACATAAGGCTTTTGCCGATCAATAGGTATGAGGGTGTAAGGGATAAAAGGTCATGAGGGTTAGAAGATAAGGGACAAAGAGGACGGGAGTTTAATATGGCTTCTACCTGGACAAGAAGGGTATAAAAATGCTCGTAAGTTAAAAGAGTTTCCCCAATTACACGTTTTAAATGAAACTTCATTTTCTTAACTCCAGCTTCCCACAGACCCCCAAAATGTGGAGAATGAGGCGGTATAAAAGACCACTCAATTTGTTCATTGGCAACAATACTGGTAAGTTCTCTGTGATTGCTTTGTAAAAAATTACCTAAGTCTTTAAGCTCAGAATTGGCTGAAACAAAGTTAGTACCGTTATCCGAAAAGATACGGTAAGGCTTACCTCTTCGAGCTATTAAACGACGCAGTGCTAATATAAAGGCTTCCTTACCAAGATCTGTTACAAGTTCCAAATGAACCGCCTTTGTCACAAAACAGATAAATAAACTAACATAGCATTTTGAAATCTTAGCACCGCGACCAGGCTTATTTTTTAATAAAAAGGGTCCTGCATAATCAACCCCTACTATCTCAAAAGGCAATGTAGGTTCAACACGTTGATTAGGTAAATTTCCCATAATAGGGTGTATTTGCTTTGAATTAAACCGAAAACATTTAATGCATTCGCGAAATATCTTTTTTGCAACTGATTTGCCACAAACTGGCCAAAATGTTTCCCTTAAGGAAGCAAGCAATTGTTGTGGACCGGCGTGAAACAATTTAATATGTTCATTTTTCACTACTAAGTAAGTAAAAACATGACCTTGGGCTAATATAATTGGGTGCTTTTTTTCAAAATTATATTTAGAATTAGACAAACGTCCGCCTACCCGTAAAATTCCCTCGAAATCTAAAAACGGATTTAAACTTAATATTTTACTATTTTTGTTTAATGACTTTTTATCATGAAGTAATTTAATTTCAGTGGGAAATGTTTCAATTTGTGCAAGTTTTATCAAAATAATATTTGCTTTTTCCAGCTCTACAACGGTCAGAGGTCCCAACTCTCGTTCGGATTCAGATTTTAAACAATTTGTTTTAAAACGAAGTATGAAAGCAACTACACGTTTAAGTTTAATGAGTCTTGAGAATTTATTAAAAATATCGTATTTGTTTTCACTTAAAGCAAATACTTGCTTAGTTTTACGAATCTCTGGTAAATCAGACTTTTGAATTCTTAAGTTAGGCCAATCAGATTCGGATTTTAAAAGCCATTTTGGTCCATGCCACCACAAATCCAAACTTTTAATTTGGATGGGTTTCGCACCGCGTGATAAAATATCGGCAGGGTTACTAGCAGTGGGTACATGTCTCCAAATGTCTAGCGAAGTTAAATCTTGTATTTCTGCTATTCTGTTACTAACAAATGTCTTTAATTTATTTGGTTCCGTTTTGATCCAACCTAACACTACAGTAGAATCTGACCATAATACAATTTTGTCAATATTCAGCCTGAGCGATTTTTTTACTTTGTCAACAAGTCTTGACAATAACAATGCAGCACAGAGTTCCAATCTAGGAATTGATATTACTTTAAGTGGTGCGACCTTGCTTTTTGCACACAAGAGATTTACAAAAATCTCACCATTCGAGTCGTTTGAACGAATAAATATACACGCACCGTACGCAGATTCCGAAGCGTCTGAAAACCCGTGAATCTCTATGCAAGTGGGATTCTTGCACAATACATGTCTATTTATTTTTAAGTCATTTAACATAGGAAGTTCAGAGCAAAATTCAGACCACATCGAATAAATATGTAAAGGCAAAGACTCGTCCCACGTGACTTTTTCAAGCCACAATTTTTGAATTAAAATTTTACCAATCAAAATGCAAGGCGCTAATAGACCTAAAGGATCAAAGACTTGAGAAACACTGGATAATATCGTACGTTTTGAGACCTTTTTATTAAAATCAGTGCTTATTTCATACATTAAATTATCTGAACTTGGACACCAAGTTAATCCCAATGTTTTTGCATTTTCATTCTCCCCAAAAACAAGTAATTTAGATGGAGACTCGCGATTTTTGACATACTTTAGTACATCAGGATCATTAGAATAAAATTTGCGAAGTTCGAAACAGCCTTTTTCCAAAATTTCCGAAACTCCTTGACAAATTTTAGCCGCGTCTTCAAGAGTATCAGCTCCCGTTAACATGTCGTCAACATAAAAATCATTTTCGATTATATTCGCGTATTTTGAAAACTCAAGTTTGTTTTCGATAGCTAACTGCATTAAACAACGAATGGCTAAAAAAGAACCAGCGACTTGGCCATAAGTTATTGTATTTAGTTCGTAAACGTCTATAGGGTCATCAGGATTAAAACGCCACAAAATACGTTGTAATGGCCTATGTTCTAAATTGATTAAGACTTGCCTATACATTTTTGCCACATCAGCCGAAATAACAAAGTTATATTGTCGATAGCGTAGTAGTATCGAAAATAAATCCTGTTGTAAAGTAGCTCCAGATAATTGCAAATGGTTCAACGAATAGCCTGTAGTAGTGGGTGCCGAAGCGTCAAATACTACTCTGAGTCTTGTTGTCAAACTATTTTCTCTTAGAACTCCATGATGAGGCATGAAGTAACTAATTTGCTCTTTATCAAAATTTTGTAACTTTCTCATATGACCTAATTCGAGATATTCTCCCATGAAATCTGAATAAAGAGTTTTTAAAGTAGAATTAACTGTAAACCTTTTCTCTAGTGCAAACAAACGTTTCTTAGCTTGATCATAAGACTCCCCTAATTTATTAACTGCATCTTTTAAAGGCATATCTACTATAAATCTTCCGTCTTTATCGCGTTTTGTATTTTTTAAAAATCTGTCTTCAAATTCGAATTCCTCCTCGGAAATAGGCTTTCTTATATCCAATTCCTCCAATTCCCAAAACTTTGCTAGTTGGTTTTCTACATTATTGTCCTGATTTGTCAAAAAATTACATTTTAACGAATTATTTTGTAATACTGGTAGTGGCCCCGTTACCACCCAACCAAAACGTGTTTTTTGTAACACTGGTTTATTTTTTCCTAAAGATATCTGGCCAACACAAATTGTTTCCCAAAAAATATCCGCACCGATCAACATATCAATTTTACTAGGCTTAAAAAAATCAGGATCTGCCAATTTGATATTTTTTGGTATTGACAAATTAGAAAAGTTTACTTTCACAGCAGGTAAATTACCTGTAATTTGTGGCACTACAAAGCATGACAATTTTGTAGAAAAGGCATTATGTTGAGATTGAAGAATTATACTACATTTTGAACTAACAGTAGTACCGACATTATTGATACCACTTACTTTAAAATTAGTCTTGATCAGAGGTAACTTAAGTCGGTTACAGGCTTCTTCTGATATAAAACTAGATTGTGAACCATTATCTAACAAACAACGAAGAGTTTGAGGCTTTTGATCACAATCTAAGACTTGAACAAACGCGGTAGCAAGTAAAACGTCATGAATCTCTGTACAAGCAGAAAGAGATACTCTAGCTTCATTGTGTTTATTGAATTCTCGAGTACTTTCCAAGGTATTTTCGATATTTTGGGATATTTCTGTTTCTTTATCGGGAAACGCGGTTGCACGATGTAACATTGTGTGATGTTTACTATGACATTTTCGACACGTACTTCTTCGACAATCTGTATAATAATGACCAGGTCTTAAACAGTTCAAACATAATTTCAAATTTTGACATTTTTGTATTCTTTCGGGTATCTGTAACTTTAAAAAATCCGAACAGTTTGTTATGTAATGCTTGCCTTTACAGAAATTGCATTTTGGCACATTTTGAGGACCCTCAGTATTTAACAAACCGTACCCACGTGTCTTGTACTGTGACTTATCGATGTTTTTATCAGACTGCTTATTAAGTGACTTGTTGGCTTGACTTTGAGAAATATTTTCTAATAAATCAGCCCTAGACTTAAGAAATGTTTTTAAATCCTGAAATGATGGTTCATCAATTCTTAATTTAAAGTTCTCCCATTCCCTCGTAGTAACATTATCAAATTTTGTGCTTATCAAATATATAAGCAATGTATCCCAGTGAATAATAGGTTGCCCTAAAACATCTAAAGCTCTTAAGTTTTTATTTAGACAATCCAACATAATTCGTATATGTTCGAAAGAATTGATGGACAACTGCTGAATATTAAAAATATTTTTAACATGCTTATGCACTAGCAACTTGTTATTATTAAATCTCTCCAACAACGCATCCCACGCAATGTTGTAATTATTAGAAGAAAACTCAAGAGACTTTATTATTTCGCTGGCAGATGAACTTTCTAAACAAGCCCTTAGATAATGAAACCTCTGTATATCACTGAGAGCTTTATTTTTGTGGATTAACGATTCGTAAGTGTCGCGAAATTCCAGCCAATTCTGTAGCTGACCATCAAACTTCGGTAAAGTTATAACTGGCAACTTAACGCCTTTTAAAGGATTCGCATACTCGTAACTTATAGAACCTTCTGATCTATCATCTGACAATTCGTGACAGGTGTTAGAATTAATAATTTGTTTCGCTAACGCCAAAATTAAGTAAAAATTATTATCAAATTCATTCCTGTTTATATATTCTGAATCAATCTCATCATCTGTACATGAGTCTTCAATTTTATCTTGTATTTCAGAAAATTGAATAGGAAGGCATTCAATTGCATCAGTCCTATTCGAAAGCTCAATTTTTTCCAGATCAGAAAGCTCTTTATCTTTTAAACTATCTACAAAAATCTTAAAATTTGTTAACTTAGCCTTAACAGCTCCCCTGCGTCTTTGTAAGTTACTCATTTTTTACTTTTTGTTTGATTCAAGCGATTTCGATACCTATTGTAAGACTTTACAAGACTTTATTCGACTTTCAGCGCCGAAAGACTTTATACAAATAACCTAGAGCATACAAAACCCGCTTGTTCAGACAAAAACCACATTAAAAGGGATAGGATAGGATAAAATGGATAAAGCACACCTGAATTGTTGACTCCTTGGCTGCACAGGTACTTGACAACCATCAACTATGACGTACGATCAACTTATTTCGACTTATTTCGCCTTATTTTCTTGCAAAGCACTTAAAGAACACATCCGGCATCAGAAGGACCATTTTATGTACGTGATAACAGGGTATTTATTGTTCTGTAGTTGAATTAAAAAGACTTATTTAGTTTTTGTGATCTTTTGACTTTACTTCAAAAAAACAGACTTTCGACATAATGATATTTTTAACAATACAATATTTTTTCTTCTGTCATCTTCTTCGCCAACTCATTATTCTCTAACTGCATACAGGGCCTTTTGCATCTGGTCTCCGTGTTTAAAGTCTTTAAAACGCCCCAACAATTCTTCTTGCAGAAAAGAATATTGACACTAACATCATTGTTTATTTTGGCGACTGTCACTTTAATGTTTAAGATGATACATAGGTTTTTAAATACTGACTGTAAAAATATACATAATGTATAATCATTTACCTAATAACTTAAAAGACCTACAGTCACTTAAATTATTTAAAAGGTCTGTGACGCGGATGTTGTTGGAATTGTTACTATTGCCTGGGGGAATATTATTCCGACGTTCTTTAAGGGGGAAAAAGGAAAAGAAGAAGAAAAATAATTACTATGTGTGACAGGTCATCTTAATCTTTGTCTAATTTTGGTTTTTTGTAATTATTTTTATTTTTGTTCTTAATATGTTCGTAATAGGGAACACTGCAAGATATAACCAAAAAAGCTATAATTCGGCGCGCGTCAAGTGAAAATAGAACAGGTCCCATATTTCAGCACGCATGCCGTGCGGCACTGCATAGTGAGGCGACTCACTTCTTTCGCACGGCTTCTGTATACGTCATTGCATATAAAATCACGGTACGGTGCACTTTATACAAACCTCATGCGCACCTCATATCTCTTTCCTTGAAGCGCACCAATAATGGTGGGCGCTCTGCCATACAGTAGACATATTCAACTCTAGGGCAGCTACTACATGCTAAAAATTAGTAAAGTAGATATAAAATAGATGGACCTTAACACACTCTTTAAATTTACTTCTCTAACTGCTGTCAACGGTAACAATAGGCCATTGTTGTTAAGTTCTTCTTGAAAATAGCTTATTAAAGAAGCTATAAGCTCTTTGCACCGGCTATTTAAATGTTTCGGCATTTTTCACAAATAGTAAACAACGTAATCGACAAGAGATATGTATGTGCACTTTTGTTGTTCTTAAAAGAATAGTTTTTTAATGCTATTTATGAAAAAATCTGGATTTTTTGTTAAAAAAATAGATGGCACAGCAACACAGAACCACAAAACAATTAAGGTTAGTTTCCATGAAACGTCAAATAAAGTCAACAAACGAGCTGGGGCCACCGCACCGTTTACAGTTGTGTTGCCAACTATCGGCCAACAACATTCAAATTATATTAATTTTTACAAGCTTAAATACACAAAATATTTGCTATAAGTGGGTTCGTATCAAAGAAGAATACTTTAAGTGTGTAGTAAATTTAATATCGCATAAAGTTTTAATAATTTTTGGCCCGAATTTAATTTCCTCGTGTTTTCTCACGGACTTACAATTATCAGCTGATTGATGACGTGCATCGGTTTTTGTTTTGAATTAACTATAGTTCACAATCAATAATAGATATCACAGGATCAAATCCTGACGCAAAAATACATTGAACGACTTGTATGCAATCCAAAATCAGCCCCCTATATTATCCATTTTTACGGTCCCAAGACATATCTTTTCTTATTTATTGCAATCGTTTTTTTAATAGGTGTCCCTTTAAATAAATTAGAAAAGTCCTGCACTGCCATTTTTTACTACCTGAAGAAAGGATTCTTGAATAAACTTGATTTTCCAGCTATTCCTATCAGATTAATTCAGTCTCTGGGAAGGTGTATTGGAAACGGTACCTTTTCTTATTATTGGCAATCGTGGCATGATTGGAGTCACACTCATAGCAGGAATTAGAAATTTATGATAGATAATTTATAATTTTACCTTTTTTACAGTCTTTAAATATCTAAATCCAGTTGTTAGGTAAGTGTTGGTAAAATCTGCTGCAGATTTTGCTTAATTCTTTCTCTAGCTGTTTGAATTTATTATATGCCTTATTTGCTTGACACGACTGTATCATTAGCAGGCTCCTCTGATGAAAAATCCAAAATATCCAAGTGAATAAAACTTGTAAAAATGTATCAAAAATATTGTCGTAGCTATCCTTCGAAGAAATGTCATCGGAAGAATTATTGGTATTCAAAGAATTGTGCCAAGTAGAGGTACATCGACGTCCACTAAGGCTGAGCAAGAGGGACACTTGCCTTCTCTCCCCTGGAATTACGATATGTGATAAAAGCTATGCTCTTGTACTCCCACATAAAAAGTAAATGAACTAAATAACGATTATTAAACATACATTACAATTTTACTGTGTGTTAATAATCTAGACAATAAAGAAACACACGTGTGTTAAATGGAGTTATCCTAATATCGATACAGCTTAAAAATCACGTTAACCGGCTAATAATAAAAACAATCCAAGTAAAATATATGCTTTGTTAATTGTAGGCCAGTCTACATAAGTAAATACGTTCCATGAATTTATTATGCTGGTATAATTACCCATTTTTTTTTATTTTTCACATTTAATTTTCAAACGTGTTAATTGAAATTCACAAACCTCAACCATATATCAAAATATATGATATTGTACCCTACCGGGTGTTCAGGAGAATGTGGGAAATCTCTCGGATTCAGATAGAACATGAAAAAATGATATGACAAGTTTCTATAAAATTCTTTCTTACAGGTCCTCCCTACAGAGATAGGTATGTGCCCCTGAAGGGCGCGTCTGGAAATCGGTTTTTCTTGAATAACTTTCAAAGAACTTAATATAATATAATAAAAATTTAATGTGATGGACACTAGTAAGGACCTCTTAAAATAGTGTCCTTGAAACATATTTAGCTTTTTTAGTTTACCAGGGGCGGACTAAACTCTACAACTTAATGCTTACATTTTTAACACCTTGTATGATAAGGACTTAAAAAATAGTAAATGTGGGTAGCTTGCACCTTTGACTAAAAAAGGGCAATCTTGTTTTTTGTCGATAAAATGAACCGTTTTCGAGAAAAGGAATAATAAAGGAATGGTTGTAGAAGACCTATGGCACAAAAGAAAACGTATTGTTGTTGCAAACGTTACTATGGTACGACATAAATAAAAAATTTACAGTCCTTTACAAAGATGCAACCGGGGAGGACATTGAAAATGCCGAAGCAGAGTGCAACGCTTGTGACTATTGTGAGATTTGTGATCTGCGAAAACTCATAGATTTGAATGTTATATTTAGGTAGCTGATATAAGGTTTATTGATTCATAATATAAAAAAATAGTAAAATAAAGGTTATAAATTCTAACGCGCCTCTAAGGTATGGTTTGGCTAGAGCAGTCAGCGGCCGCGGCTGGCGTTCGCGATTGGTAGCTCGGTACTGGTTTAATGCGATTTGTATGTACACGGTTTCACTGCCGCAGCTCAGCGACACAGCGTTCGCCGTCAATTGCAGTGGCTGCGTTCGGACTGCTAAAGAGACCAGTCCAGCCGTGATCGCTCAGCAGAATGCCACCGTTTTCGGCAATTGCTGACGAGTGTTTAATAGAGGAGGTGCAAAAGTACCCCCCTTTATACAACTATAAGAACGAAAATTACAAAAATGTTGTAATGAAAGAAAATGCATAAAAAAAAGTGCCAGCAAATGTAGGGAAGAACGGTAAAGTGTACAAAACCATTCTGTTTATTTTTCAGCATTACATTACAAAGCTTATAATTAGGGTAGACTGGGGCAACTGCGAAGCCCTTTTTAATAGTTCAAGTTTATTTCCTTCCTACTTCAAATATACAATATTTATAAAAGTGTCTTTGTAAAAAAGTAATAGTTTAATATGTTTACTTTTCATACTGCATAGGGTACTCATGAATTATTTTTGAGATCTTGAGATTTGAATGATTTTTTTTGTACCGAAATTTTACACCTAGGTACCCCAAAAAGGGAAAGTGTAAAATCGGAATACAATTTCCATGCATGTTCGCAGAAGTGGTAATGGGAAAGTTAGCCAAGCAAATCATAAAAACGAAAAATTAAAAGATACCTACCTCTGAAAAATAATAAGTAATCCAAAATAACCCTCAAAAAATTCCTAATAACAAGAATAATATTTTTATAAACGTATTTATCCGTTTAATACCCAATGTTTGGCTTTAATCTCTAAAACAGTAGGAGTTATTCCCAAGGAGAAACTAAAACAGAAAAGAAAATTTAAGTTTAAAAATTCGAATAATTTTATGGAACTTGTTAAATATTGTATCCCGCAAATTTCACATTAAAATGAAAACCTCCTCGGCGTGTTACTACCGGTTCAGAAAAACGAGTCACTATATCGTTTAGCTATACTACATCGACATCATCGGTGAGTGGCCATAAAAAAATTGTATTTTAGTTTTCTAGTAAACTTGATTTCAAAGCCGTTGTCAACAGTATTTACCTGGCCAATAAAATGTTTCTTTGCTTTTGCTAATGTATATTTAACCAGTACCCAGTCTTCAATGGAAATATTGTCTTTGTTTATTTCAGGAATTTGATCTTCGCAATCCGATTCTAAAGTGAAACTTTGATCCGATTCCATAAAAGGTACACTTTCATAATCTGATTCACTGGAGCTGGATTCAAATTGATACGGACTTGGCCGACTTTGTTTACTCTTTCGGTCAATTTTCATAGCTGGTTTAGATATAGTAGATGAACTTGTAGAGATTTTTGACTGACTACTTGCGATAGTACCTGCAATGGTTTGGCCACCTTGAATTAAGCGCTTTCGTTTCCTTGGATTAGAAGAAGGACTCTGTCGGAGCGAATCAAGTAGTAGATCATCAAAACTTGCCTTCTTTTCTTGCCGATTTTCGGTTGTAGCTGGTACTACAGGTTCAGTTATAGGCTCCTGATGATTATTTAGTATATTTCTTCATTTTGATCAGAGCTGACAATTACTTTGAGATTGGTGGCACTAGATGCTGAAGGAACTGTAAGTAATTCTGCATTAGATGCTAGTTTCCTTTTAAATGAAGCGCCAGATGTAGAAGGCTTTACTGTTTTTAACATTGACTGTTCGGAAGTAGCGGTTTTTTCTGTTACATTCGGTGCTACAGAATCATGTTCATTCCTTTCAATATCTGTAACAGATCTTTGATTTTTTAAGTGTTCCTGCCATCTTTTTAGGGCATCGATGTCATACTTTTCTTTAGGAATAACATGTCTATTAAATGCAACAATACCACCCTTTCTGAATCCTGTTTTTATGATTCCGGAATCTACTTCAGCCCAGGTTTTCACTAGCAATGTGGCGAAGTCCCTTTTTGATAGTCATTGTCCCTGATGACGTCTTTGCCATGTTATTACTTCCCTCTCCCATATTGCCTTAAAGGATCTAAACATACTCAAATCGAGAGGTTGAAGTAAATGACTTGTATGGGCTGCAGTTTAGGTATATGAATATTTTCTTCTCTTGCGGCTTGAATTAATAAGCAATCCACATGCGAGACATGCCCATCATATATAACAATAATTGGTGCCAATTGATCACGAACCAAAGGAATAAAAGTCTTTAGAAAGTAATTTCTAAATATTTCGGAGGTCATCCATCCATTGGCGCTGGCTGCATTTACGGTGTCTTTGAAGAAGTCTTCATTTCTTTCTGAAATCCAGCAATATTATTGCCTTTAAATATTATCAATGTTATTGCATTTAAATATTATCAATGGTGGCAATTTTCAACCACTAGCACTTGCTCCTGCCAGGACGGTTATATTTTCTCTGCCCGATCCAGCAATAATGCTTGAAGAGGGGTTGCCTTTCGCGCCAGCAATTTTAAGACGAGAATGATCTGTACACAGTGAAGTCTCATCTAAATTGTAAATACATTCAGGACGATCCTGAAGACCCAACTCCAATATAGCCTTTTCCAATAAAACAAAATATTGGTCTATTATGAATGGGTCCGTAGATTTCCTTCTGCAGTACTCTAAGCTTTGTGGTTTCTTGATACTCAAAGAGTGACGTTGTTTAAACTTTATTAGCCAGTCTGTGCCTGGCATATTGTTCTTAAAAAGATTGGGAATATTATTTAAAGTTACAAAGTCCCGAACTTTTTCTTGAAGCTCTCTCGAAGTTAATCAATATCCCCACTTCTCCATTGTTTTTATATTTTCGGCCAGTTGACACTTATCTTGCCAAGAAAGTATTGGAGGTCGGCCCTGTGTCTTGCTTTTTTCGCCACGGCGCGCGGCGCCGGCGGCCGTTATTCTACAGTAGATTGTAATGTATGGGATTCTGAATTCGGTACTAGCCATCGACATGGTTAATTGACCTTGATTGACGGCATTTACTGCAGCATTTAATTGCTCCTCCCCATAGGCAGCCCTATCGGACTTTCTTTTATAATTTCGTACCATGACGTCAACTCTCTGTACAGAATAAAAGCTTTACGTGTCAGTGCCAGTGTAAATTATAAGTTTTTACCTTTGACCAATTTTTTATGGAGATATCACACACTATTCAACGGACCGATTCGGAGGTTATGTTACAAATGACTACTCAGAAAGAAAAAAACACCTGGTAACTCGCCGGGAGTAGATAATTGAACAGCGCTAACGTATAGTTAGTTGCCTCGAACCACACAGACAAGTAAACTTTCAATATTGCCTGATTGGCGCTCTGATTTTCCACTTACCCCATTTTTACACTTGCCCCCGTCTACCCTATACCATATTCAAATCCAAGATTATGCATACGAAGGAAATATTGATCAGTACTTAATGACAACCGTAACTCTATTTCGATTGGTCAAGCGGCAATAAAACTAAAAGGCCCTGGGCGACAGGGTTGAATTTAGTTTACCCGTGATTTTCGCATTATTGCATTGTATCGTTTGGTGTTATTGTTTGTTATCAATATTTCTATATAAATATTTGGGTTTTTGACCGTTGTATTTGATTGTATACAGGGTGTTTCAAAAGTGCTAACCTGAACTAACCTGAATATGTGTCCGGAGTTGCCCCGTTTTGATGTACAGAGTGTTAAAGTTTTTTTAAAAAAATCGTTTTTTTTTTATTTCTGTAAATATCCTTTTCCCGATTTTATTGCAATTTGGTACCGTCATTCATAATGATAAGAGGCTGAATTAGCCCTAACTAGATTAAATTTATAAAGTCCAGTGGCGTCCCGGGAAACACTTCAACGAATAATATTGACAAAAAAATGCACGCCACTGACTTTTTTCTAATTTTGATATTTTGATATACCAACTAATGATACAATTTTAAAATGTTTTTATTCTTTGACGTCTTAATCAAATTGATTTGTTTACTTGGTATGCTGCAGCTTTTTTTTGATTTAAATATGGTATAGTATAAATTCAAGTGTTAATATGACGCTTGTCGAAATGGAGGAATTTGTGCTAACATCTCCTCTTCGTCTTCTTCCTCCAACAACAGCATGCAACTAATGTTATCGGCGTTCATTATAAATCATAGATAAGCGCTTCCACTACGAAATACGAATATGATTAAAAACGCGCTGCTCCAGCCGCGCCAGCCAAACCACCTTGTGGCGACGGCCGATTGCTACGCTCGATCGCGAACGCCAGCCGCACCCGCTGACTGCTCCAGCGAAACCATACGTTTACTCTCGACTTGTTCTGATTCCGATCATTTTAATTCGGTGTGACGTCAGGGACAAATGCAGCACAAGAATTTTGTTGAATTTCGTACCCATACTAACGTGCCCGTGCGATAATATAAACATTTTCAATGTTAAAATGCACGCCACTGACTTTTTTCTAATTTTGATATTTTTTTCGGATATACCAACTAATGATACAATTTTAAAATGCTTTGATACTTTGACGTCTTAATCAAATTGATTTGTTAACTTGGTATGCTGCAGCTTTGATTTAAATATGGTACCTATAGTATAAATTCAAGTGTTAATATGACGTTTGTCGAAATGGAGGAATTTGGGCTAACATCTCCTTTTCGTCTTCTTCCTCCAACAACAGCATGCAACTAATGTTATCGGCGTTCATTAGAAGTCATACATAAGCGCTTTCACTAGGAAATACAAATATGATCTGAAGCGCGCTCCAGCCGCGCCAGCCTGCACCCGCTGACTGCTCCAGCGAAACCATACGATTACTCACGACTTGGTCTGATCCCGATCATTTATCTCGGTGTGACGTCAGGGACAAATGCAACACAATAATTTCGAATTCCGTACCCATACTACGTGCCCGTGCGATAATATAAACATTTTCAATGTTAATATCCTGCATTTTAGAACTTATCATTTTTCACATCGCTGACCCCAGCGCCGGATTAAAGGTTTCGTAGGCCCTATGCACCAGTGGTGAATTTTAGATTTGAATTTGGTGAGGTTCACTAATGGGTTGGGAAAAAAAATGCGCCGCAGGCGAAAATGTTTTGGGTGCCACGTCCTAATTTTACCAAGAAATAACAAAATTTACAAATTAAGTGGTTTCCTAAACATTTCTATGCGTTTGAAGAGCCCAATGGATGCCCATGCCCTGATGAAGTCGCTGACGTCGCTGTTTTTACAGATAAAGTTAAAAACATCATATTTAATATATGGCCAAAGGTTGTTAATTAAAAAAAAAACTTACAAAATAATTTAGAAATTTTAGCTTTTTATTGAACAAAACTAACTTTTTGCCATCGAAAATAATTGGGTAGGTAGGATAAATAATATATAAAATATAATCTATATGTAATATGTTATAAGGTTTTTTGTATCACATTGTAGGTTGTCTCTGTGTCTGTGAACTCTTTTTCTTATTGTAGAATACAGTATTGATCCTTTTTTTGTGTCTATTTTTATTATATTTCATGATCGTAGGCCCTTCGCGTTTCGTAGGCCCTAGGCAAGTGCCTAATGTGCCTTATGGATAATACGGGCCTGGCTGACCCATTGATCCTTTACTTCGATATTAATTTACTGATTTTTGGATTTTGTGGTGAATTTAACTGTGAATTAATTTTAACTATGGAATACACGTTTATTGAGTATGCAGATATGCTTCTGATGTATGGTCTTCCGTCTTGCAGTGTTTTAGAAGCCAGAAGGTTATATCATAAAATATTTCCTAATCGTACTATGCCAAACCAGAACACATTTGAACGAGTTGACCAACGTCTAAGGGAAAATGGTGGGCGATGTACGTACGCCAGCAGTATTTTATTGGGCGTGTGGCCGCCCCCTTCCCATATTCACATCTTCCTACACGATTGGGCTACCTGCCACACAACCCAATGGGCTTACCGCCGCACATTTACATAATATTTACATATTCCTACACGATTGAGCTACCCGCCACACAACCTTTGGGTTCCCTGCGCCACTGAAATTGTAGGTTACAGTTGACCAGATACTTTTATTGTCCTAACAAATTTACTTTCGCGGGCCCAGACGCTGAAATATGTAACGAGGTTAACCTGCTTGGGGCTATTTTACTAAAAGTTATCGAACTTTATAATTTAATGAGATTAATTTTTCCATTTACATAATTGGGTGTGCAGCCAACAACAGTAAACATATAGTACCCAACGAAAAACAGTGAAAAACAGCAGGACACAAAGAGAGAAGTAGACGCTTAAAGCATGGTCACATCATCAACATCAGTTCCAATAAATTAATATGTGGACATGAATCATTGGCAACTTTTTTATTGCCGGAACTCTTGAATGGACAACTTTATATGGAGTTCCTCCAGAACGCTTTTCAAGATTTAATAGAGCACTTATCACTTGAAACCCACCGAAACATGTACTTCATGCACGATGGGGCACCACCTCATTTCAGCGTTGGTGTGCGGGAGCACCTGAATAACGTCTATCCAAACCGTTGGATAGGTAGAGAATGACCTATTGCCTGGCCTCCTCGATCTCCGGACCTAACGCCGTCGGATTTTTACCTGTGGGGACACCTGAAAATCTTGGTGTATTCCACTCCGGTCGGCACTAAGAAGGAACTTCTACAATAGAGAATTACGTTTCATCGTGATGTGATAAGGACCAACGCTGGGTTATTGTGGCGGGT
Source organism: Polydrusus tereticollis (assembly GCA_963920685.1). Taxonomy (NCBI): domain Eukaryota; kingdom Metazoa; phylum Arthropoda; class Insecta; order Coleoptera; family Curculionidae; genus Polydrusus; species Polydrusus tereticollis. Next base: position 146,552,710 of record OY987328.1, read on the forward strand.
ACAGCAGTCCTCAATTCGCCGTGTCCGCGAGTTTATCAGATTTCACGGAGCCCATGTTGAACCCTCCTATAAGGTTTTTCAATAACTTTGTTAAGGTGCCTCCTATTGCATTACTGCGTTTTTTAAATTTTTATATTTTTTCGGATTAATCGACTGAAAATGAAACTTTTCTGTTGTTTGAATGATTTTCGTATCACACTTTGTTGTCGAGAAACAAACTGAACTAAAAAAGCTAAATATGTTTCAAGGACACTATTTTAAGAGGTCCTTACTAGTGTCCATCACATTAAATTTTTATTAAATTATATTAAGTACTTTCCGTGGCGGAATCAGAAAATAATTTGGGGGGGGGGGGTTGAAAAGAAAAATAGCGTCGCAGGCGAAGAATTTTTGGGTGCCACGCCCTTCTTTCAATAATGATGCTTGGTTTTAAAGTAAGAAAAATTAAAGACACAACAGAAAATCACAAAAACAGCCAGACTCGTTTCAATTTTTGTGTAATTTTACTTATCAGGTAGTGATGAGTTAGCATTTCTCGTAAACAGGTAGTTAGACGACCCGAGCTAAGCTCGCTCGAAGGGGGGGGGGGGCTGCAGCCCGGTTGCGCCACTGAATACTTTGACAGTTGTTCAAGAAAACCCGATTTCCAGCGACGACCTTCAGGGGCACATATCTTCGTAGGAAGGGCCTCTAAGAAAATAATTTGTAGGAACTTTTCATCTTAATTTTTTATGTTCTATCTGAATCCGAAAGACTTCCCATATTTTACCGGCCACCCTGGATACATGACGATAATCCATATTAGTCGATTTATATTGATTTTTATAATTTCTTAACTATTTCCAGAACTTACCAAAAACGTGTAAAACATTTCATATTTTAAAAGGTTCAGTTAATTTTATTTTTATCTTTTAAGGTACTTGTATGCTTTTTTAAAATTTGAAGTAAAATAGGCTTTATTGCCTTTTAACGAATTTATAGATAACCAAAATCCGTCAAAACACCAAGTTTTATAATATTATAACTACTGACTGATTTATTTTACTGGTCTATACTCTATAAATATAATAATAAAAACAGGTAAATTATATATTATAAATTTTCCGCGTATTTATCGTATTATAACACTGATGTTTTGGTATCTAAGCTATAAAAAATATGTAAACAACAACAGAAGTAAACAATATTTTGCATTTTGTAATATCAATGTTCATAATAGATACAGGCAGAAGCCATGTTGTCAATTTTGTTTTTTAAAATAATATTGGTCTTTTCGATCTTTGTTCTTTTACAATTTAAGTTTGCAAGCACGTGTAACAGTGATATTGAACCATGCACCGACTGGACTATTTGTTCTCGCGTATTTTGTGCCCCTGCTCCAGAAATATGTCCGGAAGAGACACCATATAGACATTTGGGTCAGTGTGGTTGTTGCGAAATTTGCAGGTATATAAAAAAACTTTGTAGAAGTTTTTTTTCCATAAAACCTAAAAACTACAGTTGCAATTTTGTCATCTTAAATATTTCATATAACCCATTATGCCTATATCCAAAAATATTAAAAACATGTAGAGGTTAGTTCAGGCTAAACCGTTAAAAAAATATCACTAAAAATACGGTCCAGAGAAATCTATGGAAATTATTTTCAAGCTCGTTAACTGGCTGCCCCCTGGCGGGTAACACTAAAAGTAAGTTTTTAGAATAATTTCTTAAAATATTCTTGCTATGTAGCTGAGAGAGCACGACGTTTACTATTCTTTGATAGGGGGTTTTTGAGATATTGTATTATTTACAAATCAATGTTCGCCTTGTCCCCACTACTTTGTCTGAAGAGTTACGGAAAAAATTGTGCAAGAAATATTGTTCAGAATAGACGAAGAATTTATTTGTAAGTATTTCTAATATACCTTATCTATAAAAATTGTCTCACTTAATCGGTTACCCTGTACATCTTTAAAGACCTTGAAAACTCAGGGTTTTTACAACAGGTACTGCGAACAGGTATATTATTATTTCTCATTTAGTCATCATATTATGTCCCTGATGAAATGTTTTAGTAGCAAAGCTAAAAGCTATACTGGTAAAATACGGTTTCACATTCTACCAACATCGAGATTTTTGATAAACTCATTGGCCATCTTCTTCGAAAATCAACAGAGAAAATGTCATTAAACTATTCTCCTGTGACAATTTTCTTCTCGATCTGTGTCTTTTCACAAATATGTTTTATAAACACGTGTGACAATGAAACTGAAGTAAGTATTTGTACGGATTGGACGTCCTGTAGTAGCGTACGGTGTGCACCGCCCCCAGAAGAATGTCCGGAAGAAGAACCATATCTGCTTTTGGATGACTGCGGTTGCTGCGAATATTGCAGGTAGCGAAAGTTAATATATAATATATAAATCAATAACGAGCGAAAAAATAATAGTATGATACTGTCATTTTTTTGGAAGCACATAGAATTCAGATTCAATTCAATTCAGATTTATCTTAGAACCTATCCTTGAATTATATGTTTGGTAGAGCCACTCTTATTGTTTGGAGGTACAATAATGGTTTGAGCTGGCAAACCCTTAAGAGGGCGAACTAATCTCACTATGAGTTTGTGCATTTCGTCCACTATAATTATGTTATTATTCATTTTTCAGCATTTTTAGGCAGTATTTATATTATTATCAAAAGGTAATCGTCATCCTTCTTATCAAAACATTGACTAAATATCAGTCAGTTGTTGCATATCTTTTTTCATTAGGATCAAGATCTTGAAACACTTGGTTAACTTGATGTAGCTCTTGTGTTGATTTTTTTGAGTTTTAACATAGTACCCCCAGATAAAAATCTAATGGTTTAGGATTGGACGATCTGGGAGGCCGATTTCGATACCAACAGTGACCTGAAACATGGTACTACATGGCACACTGACTAATAACCGATTGTTACCAATAACTACAGCTTTATTTACTTGTCTATGGAGTAATCATAAAATAAAAAATATCTGTTTTTAATTATCCCCATATTTATCCTATAATGCGGATGTTTTCGTATATAAGCAGTATAAGATGTAAACAACGACAGAACTAAACACATTTTACATTTCTAGTATCAATAGGTATTTAAGACAAACAATGTCGTCAATATCTACAACAATATTGGTCTTCTCGATCTTTGTTTGTGTAAAAATCAACTTTACAAGCGCTTGTAACAGTGAAATTGAGCCATGCACCGATTGGACTACTTGTGCACACGTATTTTGTGTACCTGCTCCAGAGACATGTCCCGAAGAGACACCGTATAGGCTTTTGGATCATTGCGGTTGTTGCGAATTTTGTAGGTATGTTAACAAACTCTTTCTGGTCATTTTTCAAAACTTAAAAAATCCAGGCAAATTTAAATGTCATCCTAAATATTTCATATTTGTGCACCTACATATTATAGCTAGATCCAAAATTATTTAAAACATGTACATTTGCGATGCAATTATAAAATAAAACTATCTTGTTGCTGCACATAAGCACGTTGTAAGAAATCTTGAATTGAATATACACGTAACACAACAAGCCAGTTTTGTTCCATATTCCAAACGTGTACAAAGCCTCGCAACTTGAAAGAATTAAAAATTAACGTTCTTTGCTGGTCGATCTTGGTATTACTGCAAAGAAGTAAATTATCATTTCCCATTAAATCATCATATCATTCAGTAGCAACGCTGCACTATAAAAGATGCATTACAGAGATTATTTATAAACATATTGGCTAGATTATTTGATAATCAAGTGACAAAACGTGCAAAACCCTTTTTTCTGTGACAATTCTTTTTACGATCTATATTTTATAACCATGTGCGACAATGGAACTAAACAAAGTATTTGTATGAACTGGGCGTTGTTCCATCACGCACGATACACAGCACCCAAAAAAAATATCAGGAAGAAAACCTATACAGTGTGTCCCGCTTTCCATAAATCCGCCCAAATTTCTCTGTTATTAATAATGCAATTTTCTCTAAATTTGGGTCGTAATTGTAGGTATGTAGGAAAATTGAAATATTTGCAACGGTAAGAATTTACGTTTATCATTGGCGTGCTGTTTAAGGAGGTAGAAGGGTGTCGATTTTTCAAAAAAAGTATATTAGGGCTCATTCTTAATAATGTTTGTTGTCATATTTAGATTCAGCATCCCAAAAAACCCCTCAATCCATATGTTCAAAAATAAAAATAAAAACAATTATTTGGATGACTGCGGTTGAAGCGAATATGGCAGGTGGAGAAATTTAATATACACTGCGTCCATAAAGTCTTGCACAAATTCATTTAAAATTCAGGGGCTTACTTTTTTTAAAAACGCTCGGACACGTCAATTAGTACTTTTGTTTGCGCATTTTTTAACGTAAAATGTTTTTATACAGGGTGTCGCACGTATGAGGTATGAGGTCATCAAGGTTTTTTTTTAATGGAACACCCTGTATATTATATCAATTTTGAATTCTATGATGAACACTTAACACCTCTGGAAATCACGGTTTCCGAAATATTGACGTTTGAAAATTTATTTTAAACACATTTATTGATGACCTCATACCTCATACGTGCGACACCCTGTATAAAAACATTTTACGTTAAAAAATGCACAAACAAAAGTACTAATTGACGTGTCCGAGCGTTTTTAAAAAGTAAATACCTGAATTTTAAATGAATTTGTGCAAGACTTTATGGACGCACTGTATACGTAGATCAATAACGAGCGAAGACATAAAATTATGATGTTGCCACTATTTTGGAAGCACATTCAGAACCTGTCCTTGCACTATATATGTTTGGTAGGGCTATTCTTATCGTTTGGAGGTACAATCATGGTTTGGGCTGGTAATTTTCAGCATTTTTAGGCAGTATCCATTATTTAATTAGATATTATTAAAACCAACAGTTTCTATACACAGTCTACGTCATTTCCAGGGCTGTAAAAGGTATTTTTCATTTAAGTTGAAATATTTTGAAATGATCGAAACATTGATTAAAAATCAGTAAGTTGTGCCAGATCTTATTTCATTTGGATCAAGATCTTGAAACGGTTGGTTAACTCGATGTAGCTCTTCCCTTGATTTTACTGATGGTGATTTTTAAATTCTTTCTGTACTTACCCCCACGTAGAAATCTAATGGATTAAGATCGAGTAATCTCGAAGGCCAATTTTGATACCAACAGTGACCTGACACATGACATTGCAACGCACACTGACTAATAACCGAATGTTACTAATAGCTACAGCTTTATTTACTGGACTATATGATAATAATAAAAATAGGTAAATTATCTGTTTTTAATTGTCCACATGTTTATCCTATTAAATATAACTCTGGTGTTTCGGTATATAAGCAATATAAAATATGTAAACAACAACAAAATTAAACAAATTTTACATTTATAACATCAAGGTTCTTAAGAGAGATAAATGTCGTCAATATCTACAACAATATTGATCGGCTCGATCTTTGTTTGCTTAAAAATCAACTTTACAAGTGCTTGTAACAGTGATATTGAGCCATGCACCGATTGGACTCTTTGTGCACGCGTATCTTGTTTCCCTGCTCCAGAGACATGTCCCGAAGAGACACCGTATAGGCTTTTGGGTCATTGCGGTTGTTGCGAATTTTGTAGGTATGTTGGCAAACTTTTTCTAGTCGTTTTCCAAAACTTAAAAAATACAGTTGCAATTTAAATGTCATCCTAAGTATTTCATGTATGTGCAGTGTGCACCCACATATTATATCTTTATACAAAATTATTTAAAACATGTGCATTGGCGATTCAATTAGGGAATAAAACTAGCTTGTTGCATTATGATATTTAAAACGCAGAGCGCTTTCGGCTCTAAGCCATCCCCAATGATTAATGAAGGTGAGGAACAAGACCAGCCTATGAGGATATTGTTGTTCAGTTAGTCAAAAATCTCCACAATAGCGTCACACTGATAAAAAAAACTCCATATAAGCACGTCGTAAGAAATCTTGAATTGAATATACACGTAATACAACAAGCCAGTTTTATTCCATATTTCAATCGTGTACACAGCCTCACAACCCCAAGGAATTGAAAATTAATCTTCTTTGCTGGTCGATATCTGTATTACTGCAAACAAGTAAATTATTGTTTCCCATTAAATCACTATTTAACCCTAGATTATGTTTTAGTAGTGACACTGCACTATAAAAGATGTTACAATAGAAAGATTATTCATAAATATATTGGTCATATTTTTTTGATGATCAAGTGACAAAACGTGCGTAACCCTTCACGGTCTATATTTTTTCACAAACATAATATGTGATAATGGAACTAAACAAAGTATTTGTACGGATTGGACGTTCTGTAATCGCGTACGAAATGAAGCACCCTCAAGGAAATGTCAGGAAGAAAAATAGAATCTGCTCTTGGATTAATGGGATTGCTGCAAATATTGCAGGTTAATAGAGAAAAGCGTAATTCTTTCTATAATTGTATTGGTCTAGGTCAAAAATAAGTGAAGAGATAATACTCGTAAGATAAATTCGCATATTCCGGTTATCCTGAGAATATCTTGCCACGCTTGTAATTTACCTGTAAAATAAAAACATTGTGGGTGGTGCTAGGTAAAGAACAAATCCTATGCCTTATACTTACAGGTCTTTGGGGAAATAAAAATATATATCTCAAAGACAAATGTACTAAATTTTAAGTGTGTTATAAATAATGTTTTTACAGTAAATGAGAAAATTTCAACACCTTCTGTAAGTACATTTTTAGGATTATCATATTATCAATGGACAGCTCTCTTAAATTTAAAACTGATATTAAAAATTTACGCAACAAAATTTCTTCTTTAACTCTTAGAATCTGAAGGTGATATCACACAACTTAGAGTTCACCACAGCAAGAAACTCCTACTGTGCTCCAGTAGAGTCCCATCTTCGCAATGGACATTGCTGTATTATTATTTTGGGGGCTTGTTCATCAAAAATATAAAAGTGAGCTGTTGTTGCCTACTCATTATAATACGCGCAAATCTTTTCTTATAAGCTTACCTATCCTTCATTCTAAACAAATCAAAATCCTTAAAATATGGTGGTAAGAAAATTTTTAATCATTTACCGCTCTTCTTGAGAAGGAAACAATGTTCAAAGAGGTTTAAAAATCTGACTAAATGTTTCTGAATTAAGAGAGCTGACTACACTCTAGATAAGTTTTTTAAAGAAGTATCAGTTCAGTGGTTATCTTAGTGAATATGTTAAGTTTTTCTTCTTCGGGAAACAACCAACCAGACACCAATTATTTGAAGTGCAATGTGGATTCTACAAAAAAATTAAGCTTTTCACTACTCCACATGCGTGTATTTTGAGAATTAACATACCCGTGAGCTCAAGTCTAATAAATCATTTACTTCCAATAAATTTTGGGTAAACCATCAACAGTAATTCCTGCGTTTTTCAAAATCTGCAGCTCTCTTGAAATACTTGCACTTTATAAGGGAACAAATTTAACTGTTTTTAAGAATAGTCCTGTATGTTCCATAAGAACTTCTTGAGACAGACGTCTTACACATTTTGTTGGCGTATTTTACATTATTTCACGAACGCTTGCAACAAGTTCTTCTGTTCTTACAGGTGATCTTCCAGCTGCTTTTTTAGGTTCTATAGAACCACGAGAGCCACGGCTCTTCTCAGGTAATGATCAAAATCCACAGCAGTGAAAGCGACGTTAGGAAAATCTTCGCGAAAATCGTTTAACCCTGTTTCGAAAATACGCTTGAACCATGAATTGTTTCTGCTGTTCATTGCGCGAATTATTCAAGAAATTGGATAAATTAGCGATAAATCAAATCACTTGTAACGACTGTTAAAGATGACGGAATAACTGATTGATTGATAATGCTGATATTTACTGACACCCAACAGGTATTAAGCACTATCGCTAAGCAGTACCGCCTTAGATGCAACGCACACTTTGATGATAATAATTTTTTCTCGCACGGTATTAGTGAATAATGACTTCGCTTTGTCCACAAGAATATTGTTCTTCAGGCAATGAAGTATTTTTGAGTTTGAGTTTGAGTTATTGATTTCTTGCAGTGCATGTCCAAGAAAAGGACCTTGTGGTACTTGCGGCAAAGATGTGAAATGTAAAGAAAGCTATCCCAGCTGCGGGCAAAAACAAATTCTTACTATTGACGACTGTGGATGCTGTAGAGTATGCAAAGATAAGAAACCCCTTGGTAAGCCATTCTCCTCGAACGTAAACCGAAATGTTAAAATTCCTCGACAGCTAGCTTTTAAAAAATCGGGTCCTTGCTCCAATGTTTAATGATCTTTTATTTTTACAGGAGAAGGCCAAGCATGCCAAACGGAAGTTAGTCAGTATATTTGTAATCCGGGACTTCTGTGCATTAATGGAATATGCTCAAAAGAACTGTAAAAACCTGTACTTATACAAAAATGTAATTGCATAATAATAGAAGAGAAATGTAGTCCTTAATTTGAATAATGCACTTTATTTTTAAATTATATCATAACGCTAATGAGATCATTTTAGTGAAAAATGTAGTAATTAAGTAATTGGATTAGATAAGAAAGCAGTAGAATTAATTCAAAAAACGCCTAAATTTTTTTCTCCCAAAAACAAAACTTTAAGTATGAGATTTTTGGATTCCGGTAAATAAAAACGAAACTTTATTGATGTAATATAATGGGTGAGTCGGAAGGAACGAACCAAACTCGAGGAAGGAAAGAGTGTGAAAAAACTCATATGTTCTTATCCAATTTTTATTTGTTTTTTTTTTCTCAGTTATAGCGTAATTAAAATTTTTTGTTTTCAAGTTTGAATGGTTAAAGTGTTACAAAATGCCAAACACCCATTCAAATTTAGAATATGCAAATATGGTGCTTGTTTATGGTTTCTGTAGTGGATGTGCTACAGCTGCTGTTGAAGAATATCGTTAACGGTTTCCACATCAGAGCCATCCTAATAGAAACGTATTTATCAGAGTTTTCAACAAATTGTGCGAGACCGGTAAGCTTCCCAGTCCTAACATAACATCTGAACGAGCTACTTAACAAGGCTTAGGAGAGGTAGAAAATAGTCTGGATTAAGTAGAAGAATATGCAACGATCAGCTCACGAATAATTGGACATTCCACAAAAAAGAGTAATAAACACACTCCACGAGCATACCATTTACATAGAGTACAGCACCTAAAACCGGAAGATTATGCTAAACGTATGGGATTTTGTCGGTGGATAAAGTCGGCTTCCACTTAACTAGGCGCATAAAATATGATCTCTGAATCAAATCAGTAGAATCAGAGGATTCAAAAATATTTCAAAATATAAAAACCAATATGGCGGTATATGAACAACTGATTTTCCATAAGATTGAAGAAATAGGTTAACAATTAATTTAAAACTATCAGTCATAATGACAAGGACGGGTACCGTTCCATAATTAATTTCTCAGGGGTGCGTTCGTATTGTTGCACACGGTCGACACAATAATTTTATATTTAAAAAATTTAATAACTAAGATGATGGTAGAAAATGAGATAAACAATATACAGTAAAACCTCTGACTAGCGACCACCCTCGGGAATCAAATGTTGGTCGGTAAATAGGGGTGGTTGTTTAATAGAGAAAAATTATAACATCAGAACTGGTCTGCATTTTACATTGCATATAATTTTGAATGTTTTTGTGTAGGTAGTAGTAAACAAATAAAAATTTATTTAAATTTTATCTAATGAAAGATATTTCCTTCTTCCCGCCAATTTCAAAAATTCACGATAGTCCCAAAACACGCGAAAACTTTTCAGTTCAGCAATTGTTTTTAAGGGAAAATTCAAACTCATCATGGATAATGATGAAATTAATGTCACAAAGGTGCATTCGTATTGTTGCAACAGGTTGCATGTAATATGAATTTTGAATATATATTTTTAATAATTATAGTTTTTTTAATCATTTGTAATTTAAAGAAACGAAGTAAATAAAATGTTAGATAAATTAATTTTAGTTTATTTTAGCAGATAATATATTAAATATCAAAAAAATTCAAATTAAATTACACATGGGCTAAATTATTGTTGTGTAATATCAAGCTAAAAAAATGTTCCCAATTTACTAGGTTACTTCAAAAATTAACAAGGAAAAGCTACTAAAACCGGCGAGTTATCATATCCCCAATCTATTACACAGAAAGTCTTGGAAGTTCTTAATCAAGATTTAACACCTACACAGAGGATTCTCCGTGAAAATAGTAGAAGTATACCAATGAAGAAAAGGCAAAATAAAATTCTAAGTCTGGTCAAGATAAAATATAAGAACTACCTAAACTAACTTTAAGGCCACCATGGACCAGTAATTTATGTGGGGCATTTTTCTAATTAAACTATTATTACAGAATTTAAAATAGAGATTGAGAAATAAAAAAAAAATACAAAATAAACACAGCTTCAAAATTCTTCAAATTCTGATTCGTCAAATTCATCTTCAGTAGTACTTTCACTATCTTCTGCATTTGAAATAATAATAAATTCATGGAGTTTGGCCAGTTCCTCCTGACTCACCTTGTATAAACTAACCATTCAACATTTTTATCCATAAAATGGTTGACAAATAAATATCCTTAAAAATTGAGCTTTATCTACTAGTCTATTAATATTCATGTATATGGCTGTAACACGTATGTTTTTTGTAACTATACAATCCTGTTGTTTAATAGAAACGCCAAACATATCAGACGTAAACAAGGTTTCACAATTATTTACAATACCGTGATCCTGCAATCATTTTTAATTTTCAGAATTGAGAGACTGACAATGTGGTCAACTTTCCTTTCTTTAACAATCTTTTCGATCTCGATTTTTTTACAAATCGGTTTCATAAGTACGTGTGATAATGACACTAACATAAGTAAGTGTGAAAATGACGCTAACCTAGCTTCGTGTGACGACTGGACACTTTGTCAACGCATAGATTGTGCACCACCCCCAGAAAAATGTCCCAAAGACAAACCATATTACCTTTTGTCTGAATGCGGTTGCTGTGAATTTTGCAGGTATGAAGTATAATAATAATATATTTATTTACCAAATTCTGGCAATTCGTAAAACAATCCTGGACAATTTTAAAGTAAAGTTCTTCTGTTCATGGAAATAAACAAATTTTGGGTAATCCAAAGGAACACTTAGACTGTTTTTGGTATGTACAACTGGGTTAGTATTTTTAATCGTTGTTATTTATTGTAGTGCCTGCCCAAGAAAAGGACCTTGTGGTACGTGTGGCGTAGATGTCATATGTAAAGACCGTCCTATCTGCGGAGAAAATCATATTGTTACTATTGACAACTGTGGCTGCTGTAGGGTCTGTAGAGATCGTCTTGGTGAGCAATTAAACAATATTCTCCCTTTAATTGTACATTGTAGCTACATACTAAGGCCACCCAATTAAAAAAAGTTTGTGTTTGAATAGAGTATAAGCTCGCTGCTAGCCTCATTTTTACTGTTTCGTGTTTTTTTGCAGAAGAAGGTCAAAATTGTCAAACAGAATACGCTGTTTGTGATGAGGGACTTCAGTGCATTAATGGAATATGCTCAAAAAAATTGAGGTAACACCGCAGATAAATGTACTCTATGAATTATATAACATCATTTTTATTTTAATAAAATATACTATATATAATAACTATTTCTTAGAAAATTGTTTTGTAATTTAAAAAAAAAATGGGAATTTATTAACACATCAACAGGATGTGTAGCTGTAAAGATTCTCACATCCGATACAAATGTAATATATATTAAACAATGTGCGCCATTTTTAAATTAACATAATTATTATTATCAATGGTCTACGCAAATGCGGGAGTTTTCGCCACGACTGTAGTTTTTGCACTGTAGCGGATGAATTTTCTGAACAAAATAAAAGTTGCAGAATTCAGCTGTTCTGCTTGTTTAAACGGGGCTACTTTTTTTAACTCTAATATTCAGTATGTGTTCATTTAGTATACCATATTTTATATGGCTCCAGTTTAATATAAAATATACATAATAACACATCTGTGTGTCAATATCTAAAAAACTGTATTGGCTTTAAAATGTTTAAATTTAAAATATAAATTATTAAAGGAAGGTTTCATAAAATATTGTAATATAAAAATTTTAAAATACTGTATAATAAAATAAGCTATTCAACGAGTGGGAAACAAATCTTAAACCTCATTGTAAATTGTGACCTGTAACTTTTATTTAACTATCAACGATCAGCGGTGAACGTTGTCTCGCGCCCTTTGCTGCGAGTAAGTACAGAACCCCTTGCTAGGCATAATTTTTCAGATTTTAATGAGTATAATGAGTAATAATTTTGTGGAAGAGCTTCTTCAATTCTGGGAAATGGGTGATTTGACAAAAGAATGTTAAGGTAAGTACCCATAAAAGTGAGTGTACATAGTTTTATCCGATATATTAAATAAGTTCCTTTGCAAGCTGTATACAGGGTGTTGGGTGTTTCAATATTATACCGACAAATTGATGCAGGTGATTCCTTGACAAAAAATAATGAAAAAAGTTCCCATTTCCAGAAACCCCTCGTTTGTAAGATACAGCGTGTTAAACTTTTATTTTTTTTTCGGTTTTCCTATTTATTTAATGCGTGCTATTAAAGTATCTAAAGAATTAACAGGGTGTTATTTTTTTGGGCGTCACGACCACTGCGACTCTCCCAACTTTTTTTTGATACGACACTGACTATCTTTTCATATAAAAACAGCTTTCTTGATTTATCATTTACCTTTTCTATTTCTTGGACTATTTTGATATCTTATACGGTTTGGTTGATATTTGGTAAAATATGATTTAAAGCAGGGCTACATTTTTAATGTAGTCAAATAAAAAGAAATCTGTACATTAGTTTACACATTACAAAGTTTAACACAGGAGGAGATTCATTGTCAAAATAGCTTGTTTATAGGGCTAATCTCCGAGCAGGAGGTAAGAGAGATGATAAATAATCTAAAACGTTACTCTTCTCCGGGTCATGATCTAGTGTCAGTGTTTGATATCTTTAACTTGAAGGTTGGTTTTGTTACAATCCTCACAAATTTAATTAACAATGTTCTTGCTTCTGGTATTTTTCCCGATGAGCTTAAAATAAGTAGAATAAGTCCAATTTATAAGTCAGTTAAGAAGGAGTGCATGGATAATTATAGACCTATTAGTGTTATAAGTACTTTTTCAAAAATTATTGAGAAAATAATGAAAAAACAAATGTTGTGTTTTATAGATAAGTATAGCAGTGTCGATAAGTACCAATATGGCTTTATTAAAGGCACTAACACCTTATGCGCAACAATGGATCTTGTAAGTAGGATACTAACTGAATAAGATAATAAAAAAATTGTTGTGGCTGTATTTGTTGATCTCAAAAAAGCGTTCGATGTTGTTAGTATAGATGTATTGTTGAAGAAATTAATAGATATGGGCTTTAGAGGGCTCATGCTGAATCTAATTCAATCATATTTAATAAATAGAAACCAGTATGTAAAACTAAATGAATTGCATAGTGAACTTGAATCAAACAAATGTGGAGTTCATCAAGGTTTTTTTTTTTTTTTTTTTTTTTTTTTTTTGAAAATCATTTATTTAATACAGCTTCTTAAATTTACATAAATCAATAATCCTTTAATCAGTGGATTGAAACACTGGTAACAAGGATAGTTTATAATACTAAATTACAAGCAAACAGGTAACCTATTAAAGAAGGATCAACAATTACTAATTATATCACAATTCACATCATACAAGTTTCAAATAATAAGAGTAGACAATGGGTAGGAAAAAACATATTATAGTAAAAATTTTCAAGAACAACATTTTCTGGTTAGGATAAATCTATGTATAATTTTAATTCTTTTATAAATTTGTAATAATTCGTGGCGGTTTTAATATGGTTATGAAGTTTATTAAATGCCTCTGAGGCTTGGAAAATAGGGTTATATAGTCCTTTGTTACTTCTTATATTGCAATGAAATACATGATCCCGCGACCTGGTATCGTGAGAATGAATATCTCGAATATAAGCAATTTCAATATTCGTTTTGTGTGTTTTGTTTATAACTTTATACATAAATTTACATTGTTCCAGGCGCAGTATCTTAACTAGTTTCCACACCCTTAAATTATTATACAGGTCCACAGTGTGTGTCAATCGATCATAATTAAATAAAACTTTTAAGACTTTATTTTGCAGAATTTGCATTGAGTTTAGATTTACCACACCACACGTGCCCCGTACAGGAATCAGATATCTAAAGTGCGTCAAGAAAAAAGAGTTATATACCTCAAGCTTGCTGTTATATGAAAGATAATTTCTGTTTCTATATAAAGCACTGAACATTGGCATAATTTTAGAAGATATATTATATTCTATATGTTTGTTCCAATTAAGTTTATCATCAATATACAGTCCTAGATATTTTATATTTGTTACATGTCCTATTTGTTTATTATCTAACTTTATAATTGGAATTTCTGCAAATTTATTTTTTTGTTTAAAAAACATAAATTTTGCTTTATTTACATTAATTCTTAACTTGTTATGCAATAACCAATCTGTGTAACGTTCAAGATCTGTATTAACAATGTTTTCAAGTTCAACCACATTATCCGAGCTATATATTAGGACCGTATCGTCAGCAAACGTATAATATCTAGCGGCTAAACCAGCATTTTTTAAACTTAACACATACAAGGAATAAAATAGTGTTCCAAGAATAGAACCCTGCGGAACCCCATAATCACAGCCTACAATATGACTTACCCTATGATCCAACTTCACATATTGTTTTCTATTAGATAAATATGATTTTACAATATTATACATACTTCCTCTAAACCCCATAGTGCTTAATTTACGTAACATAATATCTATACTAACCACATCGAAAGCTTTCTGTAAAAATCTAGAAAAACTGCTATGACCATTCTACCCTTATCCAACTCCATTGAGACACTATTTACTAAATCAATTACTGCACTTTGAGTGCTAATATGCTCAACAAACCCATACTGATAGGCATCTAAAGGTATATACTTGCTAACAAAACACATCATTCTATTTTTAATCACAGACTCTAAAATCTTCGAAAAGGCACTTATTACACTAATTGGACGGTAATTACTCATACATCTTTTACAACCAGACTTAAAGATAGGACTTATTCTATTTATTTTTAATTCTTGTGGAAAATATCCAGTTATAAAGCTCACTCACTAGCTTAACCAAAATTACGATTATATCATCTTTTAAATTAAATATATCACAGACTGTTATTTGGTCATGACCAGGAGCTGATTTTTTTCTTAAATGTAACAATATTGTTTATTTCCTGTTCATTACATAAAGTTACAAAACAAGTTTTATCGTGGTATACTTCATTAAATCTACGAACATTTGGGTCATCAGGTACTAGATTGTATATTTGGTTGTCTATGTCTTGTACGATTTTTTTAACTACAGTTTAAACGTTATTTCAAAAAAAACATAATTTATTAATATGCAATAGGGCATTTTTTAAAGATTTTTGATACGTCCCGGTTTTCTAAAAAAATCCAAAGGGTACCAAACCCGCTATATTTTTTATCCTAAATTCGAATAAAACTTATTCTGTTGTTAATAATGTTAAAAAGCTTCGGTCAAAATGAAAAACTTTGAGTGTACCAAACTACTTGTAATCGCTCTGCTTTAGATATAACGTTTAAAGTGCAAAATCTCCTAATGATAAGTTTCATTTATGTCCCTAACGATTTAACACTATAACCCCAATTGTTTATCAACCAAAATGAACCGACAAGGCAAATTCGCCGTTTCTTTAGTATTTTTAATAATTTTTGTTGTTGTTTCCGAAAAATGTGCAAAAGCATCAAACTGTGGAATATGCGGGATAGACGTCATTTGTAAAGACAAGTTTCCAATTTGTACAAAAAGTAAGGTGATCACGTTAGACTATTGTGGATGTTGTTTGGTGTGCAAGAAAATTTTGGGTGAGTATTTCTTAATACTATAAAAATTGAACCCCAATGATTTAAGTATTGTTTTGTAATGCGGTACTTAGTTACACAAAAAATAATTGTTAGAGGTATGACCAGGGCCGGATTAAAACAGGGGCCAGAAGACACTTAAGGACCACCAACGCACAATTTACCGGTAAATTAATAGTATTATTTTATGAATAAGTACATTTTGGAAATAACACACATTTTTTCACAATATCCTCCAATCTAGACTTTTATACTGTGTTTCCTATTGCCTGAGCAAGTATTACCTATAAATGCAAAATACAAATTTTGGGTTACAGTGTGAAAATTTATTTTTTTATCGACTGTATATCTTTTCAGTTACAATACAGGTAAATAAATAAAGTAAACATGTCTTTATAGTTTTATAGTAATTTACAATGTAATATTACAATGGGCGGAGTTGAAGTTTGGCTTCCTATCTCAACCAAGAAAGTTTTAACATATGTGTATTACAGAAAACATAGTTCTAAAATATGAAATTTATAATAATCATTACACAATAATATAGGAATAGTTTATGGGCGTTTCACAAGACTTAGACTTATATGATAGAGATAGACCGTGCGATCTATAGTAAAACATATTAATATCACATAGGTGGGCAGCGAGATAGCTAGTGCAAGTTCAGAGGAAATTTTCAATATTCTGTTTTGAACTTATAACCAGAGTCGTTTTTAAAATCGATAGGCACTTTATTGTAGATTTTCGAGACCTGATAAGTGAAGGAGCATTCATACACAGTAGTGAGATGTGCAGGTGGTGTTATCGTAAATTTATGTCTAATTTCTAAATTGCGAAAGTCATATCTGAATTTGACCTTATCGTACAAATAATCAGGACACACGAAAAGAAAAGCGTGGATGAGGCAGCAGACATCATGACAACATAGCTTCACAGATTTGATACCAAGATGAAGAAGCAGAATAAAAGAGTGGTATTGTTTCTGGACAATGCAACGTCTCATTTAAAATTTATTAAAATATTTACTGTAATGTACATTTCCCAAACTTAAATAAATATTTTAAGTAATTTAAAGTGGGTAGCAACTATCTATTTCATGCCTAAAATGATATTTGTTCTTGTTCGAACTTAAATTAAAATTTGAAGCTGTCGAAGCATCACCAGCATACACTGATTAACAAAGTATACTTCTCCTGGACGCTGTTAGTTCACCAAAGCCACTCGTTATTCCCTTGACCTGTTATCTTTAATCAGTTCTTAATTTTTTTTTTGTAGGTAAAGGAGAGAGCTGCTCGACTGACATTGAGCAATATGAAATCTGCAAGGCCAATTTGGAGTGTGTCAATAATAAGTGTACTGAAACAAAGCCAAACAACGGATAACACTGGACTTTTTAGTGTGTTTTTATTTAACTATTTGAAAGGAAATGTTCCTTAAACGAAAAACCTAAGTAGGACTTGCTTAAATAAAAAGGCTATTTAAAACTCAATTAACCTTTCATCTAGAGAAGTTAATGTAGAAAATTAATTAATTACCTAATAAAATTACCTTATGTTTTGAAAGAACTTAATTTAATTTTTATGAAGAAATTGTGTGCTTTCGTACTTTGAAGTGAAACTGCATCGCATTAAATTTACTGTACTTAATGCAATTATTTAAAGTTTAATGGCCTCCATAGAGTGCCAATTAAGCTGTACACTCTACCTTGGAAACTCTACTTGCAGAACAAATTAATGAAAATGACAAGAAACTTGAATAATAGGATGGCGCAAGTTTATTTGGAGAAACAGTAAGTTGTTAAGATATCTTGATTTCTTTAGAATGTGAAAATGACAAGGAGGACTTATGAAAATATGTATGTACTTAATCATACTTTTAAAACCTTTTTTCTACTACTAACCTATAACATCGCCATTATTGACCGATTATTAACGTTAGAAATCGTTTTTCTCTACCTTATAAGTTATTATTGACCATGATCAATAATAAGGCATTGAAATCCATTATTGACCGATCTTCAAGAATCTATTTGAAGGCAGGTAACTTGATTTTTTGATTCTACAACATGAATGTGGTTAGGTAACCAGATAATTATCAATACATATTAGATTACTTGATATTGTAAAATATCGATACAATCAACATTTTTTCTGCTTCTATCCTTAATTCTGGAGGTATACACATAATAATATCAATAACATTTTCTACGCTCATTTTTTAAAAAAACGGAAAACTCGTGAAATCTGATGACATAAATGAACAAAAATTGACATTAACAAAGCCACCTGACAAAACAACAAAATATTTTGCCAATTCCAACGCGCAGGTAACTTGATTAAAAAATATACTTATACCTACCTATCATTTTTTATAATTATTAATACTATAAAGATAAATGTCTTATAAAAGTTTGTAGTAGTGGAAAAAATATTATATTAACCACGGTTTAGACAGCTTATAGCCCTCGCGTCTTAAATCCCTCGTCGCTCCGCTCCTCGTGATTTAAACTTGCCGCTCGGGAAATAATGATGGCTGTCTAAATCTTGGTTAATAATATACTATTATTTGCTGTTTTTCAAAAAAGTCTTTGTAATTTATTATAGTAGTATAGATAGAGCATTGAAATGCGAAGTAGTTTTAAGTGCCTGGCAGTGTAAGAAGATTTGAATTGAAGAATTGAATTGATTCACTGAGTGCGTGAGGATATCTTTTTAGGTAACCTAGAAGAATTGTTTAATATCGCCGTTAAAGATGTTATAATGAAAGTAAAAACCGAAGAAAATGAGCTATTCTTTGAAAGGCAGAGAGAAAATGTTTTCTGATGTAGCATGAGTGAATCTGATTTAAAGACAACAGAGAAAGAAATCAAGAAAAGAGAGCGACACGAAAAAGATGTCAAGGCGAGGGAACAACATAAAAAGAGGGAAAGGAAATATGTTTCTGAGCAAACAATATTAATTTCTTTGTCATCATCAGACAGCTCCGGAACTGACGAAGAATATCAACCTATAGCGTCAATTTCTGCAGCAACGTCCAACCTTTTACTATCAAAACGACCTAAAAACAAGCTTTGTATGATCCCGTTAATTTGGAGGTACTAACCGGACACCCTGTATAGCTACTATAGCTTATATCGTATAGCTCAAGAAATATCTGTTTTAGCAATAATTGTTTAATCCCTAATATATAAAGTATCAGCAAGTGCTTAGAGAATCAAGTTTCTTGCATACATATAATATTATGCATATGTATTAAAATTTCTTTTGATGCAATTTTTTTTAGTTAGAACTTTCTTTTTCGTCATGCATAAAAATTAGTAAATTTGAATGCTCCCGCAGTAGCAAATAAATGAAAACAACCAAATTTACTTTTTTTTGCCTGGGGTCGGAGAGAAAATGGAAAATAAATGAAAATCGGATGGAAACAAACTCTTTTTGTTTACTTTTTTTTTAGTTCCAAACGAGAATATAGATAATGTCGCGCAAATGCTATGCTGGCGTTTTTCTTTGTTTTGTTTAATAATTAATTACGTGACAACAATTATTAGCGTCTCGGATAAATTAAAAAAAAAGCACAAAACCGAACGTTTCATGTTGATGTCAATGGTAATATTTGGAGATTCAATGATCTAAATCGCAGAATTTGTTATTTGTACAGGGTGTTACTTAATGATGTGGCGTTCAAGGGAGTATTCCTGAACCAAATTCAAATAGAAAAGTTTATATAAACATGTGTCCTGAAGAGTCTGGTTTTTGAATAGCACAATTATTAACCTTTTGACCAGAGGAAAAATAATAACAAACTGTTACCGAAAGTCAAAACCACTATGTTCATAATAACAAAACAACATTTTCTAACAACGATCAAAGTTAACTTGAGTTTGACAATGGGGGTACCTCAGGGGACTGTCCTGGGACCGGTTTTGTTCCTGGTGTACATTAATAAAATTGGCAATATAATACCGGATGTGTCAGTTATCTCCTATGCAGATGACACAGCTATACTTTTTGAGGGAAATGACTGGGTTGATGTATACCGGAGGGCGGAACTCGGTCTTGGGGAATTGTTTGGTTGGCTTAACCATATCCTCTTAAGTTTAAATATAGACAAAACTAAATATATTGCTTTCTCCGCCTCGATGGCAGATAGACCACCTAATTTTGAATTAAAAATCCATACAGAGGTCTGTAATAATAAAAACATATGCAATTGTAAAAAAATAACCAGTGTCACAAAAATTAAATATCTAGGAGTTATGGTTGATCGGCATTTGAGGTGGGGAGAGCAATGTCATTATGTGTCAACAAAGATTAGAAAATTATATTATAGATTCTACCATGCAGTTACGGGAAATTCTTAATAATAAGCTCTTGAGGATTATATATAGTACGATGATGGAGTCGATTTTGCGCTACTGCATAATTGTCTGGGATGGTGCTTATAGTAATGCGATACATGAATTGATGGTTTCACAGAATACCATCTTGAAAATTATGTACAAAAAAAAATCGTCGATATCCAACGAACACATTTTATAGAGAGGCTGACGTTTTACCAATAAGAGCTCTCTTTATGCATTGTTGTTTAAACTACTTACATAAAATTGAAGACATTCTTCCAAAATGTGAAAATAAATATAATATTCGATCAATGACCTTAATTAGAACGCCTCTATATGTTAAATCTCACACACAACGAATCATTACATACTTTGCACCAAAATTTTTCAATATGCTTCCAGAGAGTATACAGAAGTATTTACCCTATCAGAAAGAGTTCAAAGTACTTACCAAAACGTACATCCAAAATAACTATTTAAAACATATATACCTGTTAAATTCATAAGAAAAGAGGGAAGAAAAGGGGAAGAAGAAAAAAAAAAGAGAAAAAAAAAATTACTCTTCTAAAGTCTACTATAATAATTACCTATGTATTTACTATTGACTAAAATTTTTTGTTTCTCCGCTTGGGTTGCCACCTTTCACATTTTCTAGCTCTGTTTAATTTAATATTGCTCTATCTTTCTAAATAATAGTGAGTGCTTTGCAACACAAATTCCGGAATGCGAGCTCTGTATTTCCGGATTTAGAGCAGAGCACTTGCTCTCTTAGTACAGCAAATTTTAAATTTATTTAAATTTATTTATAGAGATAAATACGTAAATCATACATTGTTTGTGCTTTGAAATTGTAATGATTATTTAAACTGTAATATATTTGAATTTGAATTTGAATTTTATTTTAACAATTTTCCGACATGCAATGAATTCGTTCTTATTTTTTTCCTCGAAAAGGAAGTAATATACGAAAAGATATTAAGAGACAAAAAAGTTGTATTTGTAGATGCTCAATCTGAAAAAAATTTAAATTTTCAAAAAACTCAGTAGCGTACATTTTTTTTGTCAATATTATTCGTGACACTGCCCCCCGAGACGCCACTGGAACTTTTCTTTTAGTTAGTGCCAACTTAGCGTCTTATCACAATGAATAACCCTGCCAGATTTCAACAAAATCGATAAAAGGATCATTTAGATATTAATAAAAAACCAATTTTTTTTTAAAACTTTGACGCCCTGTATCTTGAAAATCAGACAATTCAGGACACCGGTTTATATGAACTTAAGTAACACCCTGTATATACAGCGTGATATTAAAAAAAAATTCAATGCATAGTACATGATAAAGGATCTCAAAAAGATGTAAAAAGTTCCTATACACTTATACACAACATATTATATTAAAAAAAAATATATATATACTAATTTTTTAATTCTCTTCTCACCAGGTAGAGGTAATTAAACGAAAATCGGCACATAATATCCTCTTAGAGGCAGCCATATTGGGTAAAACTAATAAGATTTTTAAGCAACCAATGCCGGAGTTAGATGACTCAATATGCTTAATTTAAATAAGTACGGCCTGTAAAAAAATTATTTATAATTACATTTTGCGATAAAATATTTAATTTACTACAAAAAGTTCCTCTCGGTGTTTTGCCGTATATTAGAGGATATTATGTACCAATTTTTTTTCAATTCCTTCTACTTCTTAGTCGAAAGAAAATTAAAAAATCAATATATTTTTTTTAAATACAATACGCTACATCTCGAAAACAAAATAAATTTGTACATGTGTACAGGAACTTTTTACATTATTTTGATACCTTTTGTCGTATGGTACTATGCATTGTACTTTTTGTAATGTCATTCTGTATACAGTATGTCCTTGGATAGAGGCCATAAGGGAACAAATGAAACAAAAATTTCATTGTTCGAAATAATGTTTAGTAAGCCTCTGCTTCTTAAAAAAATACGATCTACGAGAGAGTTTTTGACTTTTTTATAGAGGGTGCTCAAAATATACATAAATATTAAATCCTGCCAAGACTAAACTATCTTTATTTTTTATTTTAGTACAAGACGATAAAGACAAAGAGTATTTCAAATTTCAGTCGAAATTTAAATTTAAAATATCAGCCAAATAATTTTTGTGTCATAATTTTATCAAATATTACTGCATCTACGTTTTCTAGGTAATTTTACCTTTTTTACCTTATCTCACTGCCTTTTATGACAAATGTAAAAATTTTAAATTTTGCGATGCTAACTGTTGGGGAAAAAGTTTTTTTGGTTGAGTGTTATGGAAGCGATGAAAAATCTTATACCTATGTGTGCAAGAACGAGTTTTTAAAAAGTTTCCGGGAATGTATGTCTCAACTAATGAACTTCAACGACTGATAAAGAAATTTAGGAACACTGGGTCGGTGCAAAATTAAGAAAAAAGGAAGGAATCCTTTGATGAAAACGATGCGGCTACCGTTTTGAATATGCAGTCTGTCGTCGAAATTCTCCTTCTATCATTAAGGAAACGAGCTCAAAATTTGCAGGATGTCCAAAAAAGTCAAATTCAAAAAATCTTTTAAGTCACATTTTATTCAAGCTTTAGAAGTGGGAGATCAGCAAAACCTCTAGATTTTTGTTTATAGGTTGGGGACAAAATTTGAAATGAAAATAACCACTTTTAAATTTATTTTATTTTTCGACAAATCGACTTTTTCTACAAATGGTACGGTCGCTTCCAAGCACGTACGACACTGGACAAATTTAAGGATTTTAAAAAAGTAAATGTATGGAGCGGCATTCCTATGATGGAATAAAGGGGACATATTTTTTTTTACCCTTTCCAGCCCAATGATGCCATATGGAATTTTCGAATTATTTGTTTTCTTGTTTTGTTTTAAGATTAATTTCAAGTTATCCATTCATGGTGGTAGATGTCGCTAGAGGCACTAGAAGAGTCGTCTATGAAGGACTAGTCCTCCATAGAGTCGTCATATATTAAATATGGCTATTGTACCTGTTCATTACATGTCCATGACGGTTTGTGGTGTTTATCTGTTATTTTATTGATTTTGCGCTATTTTTTGGAATGGCAAGTACATTTTTTTTATAATCATTTGTGATACAGTTGACGAAGTTTTAAGTCTTCTTATCTGCTTTTAAAAAATATTTGACGAGAATATTATTAACAATATCATTACACAAACTAATCTTTATTCATGCCAAGAGCATATTTTGACAGGTATTATACGAACGGCAAGTTGTAGGATATATTGGGCGAAAGAAACAATGTTTCCACCAATTGCTGACACAAATTTATTGACAAGGTCAGAACCTATATACATTTAAATGACAACACCGATATAAGACCACGAGATGATGAGAGGTACTACAAACTTTTTAAAGTACGACCGTTTATAGATGCAGTAAGGGAGAATTTTACTAGAATTGATCCTGAAGTAAATGATCCAATAGACGAAAGTATGATTCCTTTCAAGGGAATGAGTTTTCTAAAACAAATGGAGCATCAAAGTATTTGCCAGAGCTGGTGTTAGCGGAATAGTTTATGATTTTGAGGTCGATGTAATCATTACTTGGAATAAGTGGAGATATTGTTATAAGATTAGTTGAATATCTTCCCAAGAATAATAACTTTAAGGTATATATCGATAACTGATTTACTTCGTTTAATTTTTTGTCTCATCTAAAATAAATTGGTTTTCTGCCTACAGGAACTGTTAGAATTGCCAGAATAGCAAGGAAATCCGATGACGATTTAAAAAAATTAGGTCGCGGTTTCTACGATCATTCTATAGAGTCAAATAGCAATGTCATTGTTTGCAAAAGGTTTGATAACACAGCGGTTCACGTGGCTTCAACATATCAAGGAGTTGAACCAGTTGAATCATTAAAACGATGGTCATCGGCAGAAAAAAATAGACAGATGTTTTACGCCCGAGCTTTATTAAAGAATATAATCTTCACAAGGGGGGTGTGGACCTTAACGATATACTTGTGACATTGTACAGCATGAAGCTTGGTGTTACAAGATTAAGCTTAAGAATTTTTTATCATTTGTTAGATGTATGCAATGTTAATGCCTGGCTGTTATACCGCCGAGATTGTTGTATTAATGCAAAAAAGACAAACATTCTTTTTCAGCGCTCCATCATTTGTAAACTATTTATAATGAAATAAAATAATTAATAACATTTTTGCGTTGTATGAGCAGTAATACCATATTATTATGGCGTTAAATGATTTTTTTTCTTAATTATTGAAAAAATCAAAAAAATTGTACACATTTGATAAATAAATATTTCCGGCAAACACTATAAGCAAGTAAAATTTTTTTTAACGCATTACATAATTCGGGCTGGAAAGTCGAAAACTTTCTCGTATACCGTATTTTTTTAAGAAGCCGAAGCTTACTAAAAATGATTTTTGATCCATTTGTCTTCTTGTGACCTCTATACGTGAACTAACTGTATATATCGATTTCCTGTAATTTCCACACTCGTACATTTATTAGGAATATTATTTATTTAAGAATTATTACAAACTTCCCCATCAACTCTTAATTAAAATCTTAATCCGGTCGGAAACCCGCCCACATCTTTTATTAAATCCAAATTTTATAAAATTATTATTCCATTGT
The DNA here is from genome assembly GCA_963920685.1 of Polydrusus tereticollis. Taxonomy (NCBI): domain Eukaryota; kingdom Metazoa; phylum Arthropoda; class Insecta; order Coleoptera; family Curculionidae; genus Polydrusus; species Polydrusus tereticollis. The sequence continues at coordinate 146,577,762 of OY987328.1, forward strand.
ATTAGGTACACAACTGTTCACAGAAAAGTAAAGCAGAGTTTATGTACGGGGGCGTATTTTATTTCAGGTGGTTTCAGTAGCGGATACTTTGGCATAATTAATTTTTAAATAAATATTGAAATTTTATTGAAGGTGTCGTTGTAGTAGGAGGCCATAAAACAATTGGCGATACTAAAGATCAAAATAGATTGAATCTTATATACTTGAGGAAAACGTCGATTGTTAATGAGAAACATGCAGTTAAATATGAAAAATGACAAATTAAAAGAAAATTGGTACAATATGTTTTTAAAGATCAAATCTTATGAAACTTTGCTAGTTTGTCAGTAGCTGGCCACAATGTTTCTGATGTCGATTTTACAAAAAGTAAATTGGTAATCTATAGCTCGACGCACTTAATTGTAGCTACCAAAAGAACGCGGACAAAAAAACCTTCATAGGTTTACGATGTTGCCACATACCGTAACTTAATTATAATTTAGCATTTGTTATATATCCTACGGTCTCAAAATAATTGGCAGAACTGTTCATAAACCATTTACGGTGTGCGGCGAAAATAATTAACTTTGATTCGCCCACTTCTAAGTTAAATAAAAGCAATCCAAACCGCTTGGGAAGATTGTGCATCAATAGGTCATTACATGTTGCCGAGGTTTAATAGATTTAACTGAAATTTCCATAAAATTTACCGAAATCGGTATGTTATTAAGGGCCTTTTCATTCTACGGTACCTGTTTTACTTAATTTGGTAACGCAAGTAGGAAAAACCCATGTCTAAAGGCGCTCGCACGCCTTCTTATCGCCTCTAACCAACGTTCAGTGTCGTAGGCAAGTTCTTCAAGTGATAGTTACCAACAAGATACAAAACAACGTCATTTAAAACCTGGGGAGCGTACAATGGCAAGAAATGTGTATGAGGGAATTCTAAGTACACACAGTGAAATATCATTCACTGATGCAGCAGAAGTTTGTGCCACATTGACTAAGACATCTTGCCGTACAGTTTATAAAACTATCAAGGACAATAGGAATACTAAAGTGTCCGATCAGAAGGAAACAAGAGGACGAAAAAGATTTTAATTGATCAGTAAACAAAGTTAGCCATTCGTCGGAAAGTGCATGCATGTTTTTTCCGAAATAAACTTCCGAATTTAAAAAAAAATTCTGCCGAAATTGAAAGAGATGAAAATATGAAAAATATTTCACGAAGAGTTCTAATGCGTACACTACGAGAATTGAATTTTCGATTCTTAAAACGAAATCGCAAAATGCTTTTGGTGGAAAAGGAAGAAATCGTATTGTGGCGTAGAAAGTATCTAGAAGAAATACAACAATATCGCTGTGCAGGGAAAAGAATTTACTTTACGGACGAGACATGGTGAAATAAAATAAAGGACATACTGTGAATTACATTTGGCAAGATCTCAACATTAAAGATGCTCGTAACGCCTTTATCAATGGACTGTCCCCTGGATTGAAAGCTTGTTCAGGAAAAGGTCGTCGGTTAATTATAATCCACATCGAGAGTGATTCTGGTTTTCTTGAAGGTGGGTTAAACGTGTTTGAATCTCGTAAAACCGATGATTATCATGAAGATATGATCTCAGGAGTGTTTGAAGTTTGGTTTAAATCCATCTTACCGCGTATGGAACGTAGGTCGGTAAACGTGATGGATAATGCACCATACCATAAGTCGTCGGGTGGAAGCTTTACCAACCTCTGCGTGGCGAAACGGAAAGATTGTTGATTGGCTCGAAGAAAAAAATATTGCATTTGGCGAAAAAATGCTAAAAGTGCAGTTGCTCGATCTTGCAAGACTTCACAAAAGAAAATATACGAAATATGTAGTGGATGAAATGGCTCGTGAACGAGGTGTTACAATATTACGTTTACCGCCTTACCATACAAACCAACCTAAACTAAATCTAATCGAGCTTAAATGGGCACAGATAAAAGGCGACGTGGCGCCTAAAAATAAAACTTTTAAATTAAAAGATGTTAAAGAACAGTTAAAAACGGCAATAGCGAATGTACAAGCAGTAGATTGGCATACGTGCGTATTACATGTCAAGGGCGTAGAAAAAAAAATGTGGGACTTAGATGTACGCGTTGAAGTCATGGTAGAACCTATTATTATAAATCCTGCAGATGACAGCAGTAGCGACAGTAATGAAATGTTTTCATCGTCAGATAGTGAATAATCGCTGTAATGGTAATAATGAATTTAAAATTGTAACGTATTGTCATTATAACACTTTTTAATGTCGGCGTGGAATATAACTTGTCAAATTATTATCAATTAGTGTTCATTAGGTAACAATAGTTAGGAAATTTATAAACATTTATAATTTATGTTTAGGTCTTGCCCTTTATCCACTATTATATGTTTCTATTATTATGTAGTATAATAAAAACATTACGGAAATAATATATACCGTTGCTTTATTATTCTTTTTGGATTATATACCTGCGTAATTTAGTTTCTCTAATTACTTCATTAGATCACCAAATGTAAAAGCTTAATTTATTTTCAGTTTAATTTATAATATTATATTTATTATAGTAAATGTAAATATATTATAATAATAAACAAAATATTCATATATTTTTTGAATTATTATTGTTTAAAATGACACACGCCTCTGGAATTGGCATTCCCCTTACGTCTTGCACACCCCGGTAAAAATGAGTCACTGCCAATTATTTTGGCACCGGAGCATACTACTTTGAGGCACTAGTGCCTTATAGTACTTTAATTACTGAATCAATCATAAGGCTGTTGTTCCTTTCATGCCGAAGTATAATTTCCTATTTTTATTGCATTTAAAATATATCGGTGTAGCACGACATGGTTCCCTTCCCCGTACCGATTCCCCGTATTCACAGACCGGGGTGTCGACCTGTATAATGATATAATTTATACAAATGGCGACAAAAACAAAGAAACAAACTCAATAATATATAGTTTGTTTCTTGTTTTTATCGTCAAACTGTCTTATATCTAACGTAAAATTACCGGTCTCATTAGAAAAAGTATTTTGCCTCTTTGCTTATGTAAATTCCAAATCATCCCCGGAGTTCATACATACAAATGACTAAAAAAGAAGAAGTTCAGATTTTCTGTCTGAGTTCGCTCGCTACGAGCGGTGTAATTCGCTTGTTTGTAGTATGTGACTAGATGTTTTAATATAAATAAATAACTGAGGGAACCAAATTATTTGTATTTTATTTCAAATTCTCCAAGAAATGGTATAAGGATAAAAAAATATTGCAAAAGGTCAGAGCTATACGTATATATAGGACCATGGAATAAATGAAGAGAGATTAATATAGGAAAATTGAGTCAAATATGCATCAGCCAAATGCTGGTTAATAAGCTACAGGATATTAAAAGAAATTTTAACAATAATTTGCAGATTTTTCTTAAACCAGGAAGTAACAAAAATGATCATTTAATAATAATTGCCGCTTTAGTTTTTTATCACTAAATCAGTTTTAAACAGATTTTTAACAAATTTATAAGGAAACAAAATACTACATAGAAGACAGACAATGAAATCCAAAAGTTTAAAAAATAGATAGGATAGGAAGAAAATCAGTTGGATTTTAAAGAATTCCCGAACACCGCAAGTAAAAATGTGAGACAAATTGATAATAATTGCAAAGAAAAATCCCGAAGCTCGCACGTCAATAAAATATAAAATTAAAATTAAAGGCAGCAAGAAAATTAGCGATTATTAAAGCAGAAGCAGCAAGAAAATAATATGAAGCAGAAGAAGCAAGAAATCTGGCAAATATGGATATTGAAATGGAGATACAGTTAAAACTATTAGAAAATAAAAGAGAGGCAGGTACAACCTTATCGAAAACAAAATTAGAAATGTCAGAAGCAAACGTCTATAAAAAAATTCACACTTGGCTGAATGATTGCAGTGCACAAAATTTTACTAAAATGAATAAAGACAATATTTACAACCCTGATATGTTTCTGATGATCTTATTCAAAATTTTATTTACGTCAAACAAAAGATAAAAACCTACCCTAATTTTCTGGAGACATTCAAGAATGACCTATATTTTTTTTGCAGTATGATCCTAACAAAATTTTAAATTTATCGCCCCAAGAGAATCTTTAATGGTAGCAAGAATGTCTGGGGATGTTAGACGAGCTATTCAAAGATTATTGATATCCTCAATATCAGTTGATGAAAGCATAAAAATTTTGAATAATCGTTTTGGAAAATCTGATTTAATAATAAAACAAATGGTAAATGATGCAGAAAATGTTCCCCTGATAAAAAAAAATAATGATTTTAAAGCATTTATGCATTATACTGATACTTTGCTAAAGTTGGTTTTTACTCTAAAAGTAATGGACATGCAAAAGTATCTAGTAGTAGAGAAGATTATACAAAAACTTCCATTCAATATACAGCTGCCATTGGGAGAAAAAATGGCAAATTTATATGATTTCAGTCAGTATATCAAGAAGAAAGCAGGAGCTGTCAGTCATCATTTCCAATGATAAACAAAAATATGAAAAAAAAATAAGTCAGTTCTTACAACCTAAACAAAAATAAGGAGGAAAGAAGAAATAATTATAACCGTTAATACTGTAAGATATGAACTCACCGAATTGACGATTGTTTTAATTTTAAGAAGTTACAAAATGATGAAAAATGGAAGTTTGTAAATTATGCTTTTGTTGCTTAAGAGGATACCATCGCATAAATGATTGTAGAAGCAAGAATAAATGTGATAAATGTGACAAATATCACCATAGAGTACTCCACAAAAAACTACCTTAAACCGAACCTGTATTACCCGTTACTGATGCTGTGCTTTATTTGATGAAGGTGGATGGAATATCTACTGATCAATAGAAAATTATGGCACGGACAACAATCTTAAAGAGTTGACTGAAGAAGAAAGATAAACAGCCAGTGTCATGAAGAATGTTACACGTTCAACTAGTAAAAGATGGGAAACGGTCCTAATTTGGATAAATAGTATTAGAAATATTACCAAACAGGAAACCATTAGCATTTCAAAGATTATAATATTTAGAAAATAGAGTAAAAAGAAACAAAGAATTTTCAGAAAAGTACGAAGAAGAGATTAATTAAGAAATTAAAAACCTAACACTTACATTTACGTGTTATAATGTATTTCTAATTTTATTTAAATAAAATAAATTTTTAATACTGAATTAATAAATAATAACAAATAAACTGTTAGCGTTGTTAGATAAATAATATGGGTTCAGTTTAGGCTATATGCCAGTCTCCTATACTATCTTTATTTTACCACGTAGTCATTCCTCCAAGGGTCATAATTTTCCAAATACCCTGTATGATTGCATTTTAAAACCATATTTGCATAAACACGGTTAAAAAAGGAACGTAAATAATATAATTATTACGACGGAAGAACGCTACTTTATTTTAAGTCTACAAAAATATCCAGAGTTTGTTTCAAATAAGTTTAAACCCCCTATAATTTTAAATCGAGCGCCCCTTGATAATTTTCATCAAGAGGTTTGCTGTGTAAAAGTTTGGGCGGAAATACAAATGGCAGGATTTTATCTTGAGTAGCATCCAGGGGGATACTGCTCAGCAGCGGAAGGGGTTTCGTTCGGCTTCGTAAAATTTTGATTAACTAAGTAGATCTTGCTCTTTGATCTCCAGGGGTAAGATTAACATATTAAAGGAACAGTGTAAATAAATTTGTATAAATAATTAACAACTCAGAAAGATATTTTCATCATAAATTTGCGTTTGTTTTTTAATTAGTGTTTACGTACGAAACGGAGGTGAAATGCTAATTAATTAATAACTTTAATATTCTGACATTAAGACCAGTCGGATGGATCTAATTTATTCTATTAGTATAAAGATGTTGTTGTAAATTTTGAGGTACTTGCCTTAAAACCGAGCTTAAAACATATTTATTTGAAAAAACCAAATCTAATCTAATAAGAAACTAATCTATACCTCCAACTAAACTTGAACAGCACACAGTATATTTAGTATGTTACTTTTTTAATGGGATAACAGGAGGAAACTTTATACGATTCCATTGTAAAAGGTCCTACCACAGTGAGTGGTAACCCTGCTTACATCCGAGCGCTTGTGCTTGCTTGCCCCTCTTTCCCTATAATTCTAAAGAAAATATATTCTAGAAATATAATTATAAGAAAATATCCTAATCCTACCAATTTTAAACGAAAAAGTTCTGATCATCAGATGGATAAAAAACTGTTTTAAACTTATTCTGGTTACACCCAGGTTATGCGTGTGACTATTGTAGAACCGGTTTGAAACTCGGGTTGCAAACCAGTCGATACGTGTGCGGATGGCCTCTCAGTCTCCAAACTTTGTCTTTGATTAGTAAATCGTCCTTATCTTTACTATTATACAGGGTATTTCCTAACTACGGTACGAAACTTCAGATGGCGATACGTAAGGTCGTTTTAAGAAAAAAAGGTCTTAGGAACATATGTCCGGAGTTGCTTCGTTTCTAAGATACAGGGCGATGAAGTTTAAAAAAAACGGTTATAAATATCCTTAAACCGATTTGGTTGAAATTTTCTTTTATTAAGGCGCTTATTTAGCCCTTACTAGATTGAAATTATTAGGTCCAGTGGCCTCTCAGTGGGCACCACAGACTGGTTAGGGCTACATAAGCGCCTTATTACTCGAAATAACTGAACCAAATTTCAATTAAATTGGTTTAAGGAAATTTATGACCGTTTTTTTTTTAAACTTTAACGCCCTGTAACGAAGCAACTCCGGACATATGTGAAGTTTCGTACCGTAGTTAGGAAACACCCTGTTTATGTTACTAAGTATTATTCGCCAAATTAAGGATTACATGAAACGATTCAGTTTAAATATAATATTAGGTTTTTGTTTATTTACTAAGGAGCTTTACTTACCTTTCAACTTACTAAACTTGCACAAACACATTCAGAAATATTTTCGCTCTTTTTCACAATCTCACAACACGCTTGGAATTACCACGAGTCAGTCGAAAATTGATCTTCTATGCGTATTGAACACTAAACTAGTGCCATAGTCAATTTTTGGACCTATGTATGTACGGTGGTATGTGATAAATTAAGTGAGAATTTTTGTGAAAATTCATGAAACTCACTAACAGCAGTTAGGGGTTGGCATAAGCTTTATTTACGAATAGGTGTGTTTTGTCATTATTTATGTGCAATTAGATAAGTAAACTGCATTAATGCAGTGGATTACGGCTCTTCTAGAAAACATCAAAGACATTTCTTTATTATATCCGCATTATTACAATTCCTTGCTGAAATCACTAGTGTTGATATTATTGAACATAAATACTTAGAATCTGGACGCTTACTCATGAAGGTGGACAGTATGCACAGTGTAACCGAAAGCGAGAAAAGACGTGCCAACATTAATTCATTAATTCTGATATGGAGTGGACGAATATAGTGAAAAGCGCTAGATCTAAAAGGAATTAAAAAAACAGTCAATGCGTATCATGTTAACCAGTTAAAGTTTTCTCTGATATCCTTGACCTTAAAGATCTGAGTAAACGCTTGATGAAAAACCGTCCCAAAGATGATAATGGCGATACAAGGTTCGCTTTGGTTGTAAAGTAAGGATTTATGGTTCGTACTTAAAAGAAACCGAAACAGTTTATTGAAGAAGAAAGAGGGGTAAAATTAACCATAACCACAAATATTTCAAATATCATTGCATCTTAAATGAACAGTTTTACTTTCTATAGTAAAATCAAATCAGCCTGACACTTAGGGTAAATAAAAACGATAACTATTTGTGAAATAATGCTATTGGTTTTGTTGTTTCATTTTCTATAAGAGTATTAAAAGAATTCTACTGAAAAACTCGCTTTTTTGTTAATACTGTACAACTTCTGGTACTAAGTTGTTAAATATATGTTCAACTTTTGAAGACGACCTGGAGCCTAAAGCTGCTGAAGCTCAAAAGCTGATTTTACAAGAACACTGATAAATAATGTTTCAATACTCTCGAAAACTGTAATTTACTAAATTCCATGTTTCAATTAATTTTTCTATAGAAATTTGTACTTGCCATAACTATAGGGTTATCCTTCCATCCGATTATTTATTGAACAACCCGTTTTCCTGTGATTTTTAGTTTCAACAAAACCAAAACAATAAAATCAGCTGAAGAGCTGAAAATACTACGCGTGCGTTAACTAAAAATCCCGAATCGATTCTAGCAAAAACTGGAACTGCATTGATAGTTCAAAAACGGTTACGAACCGGTTCGAAATATAACCAAAATGCTCAGATTTCGGTTCGGAATCGGTTCTAACTGAACCAAAACAGAAATGTCTCGTTTGTTATAGCCACAGTGGATCCTACATCAATTTAAACGTTTTCAAGCGAGGTCATTAAAATCCCATAATTAAAATAAAAAAAGCGTATTATGATTCTCTGCCTATAAGTGCCCTTAAAAAGCAAGATCTATTAAAACCATGTCGCGAGGATATAATACCAGAAAAGCTTCATCCCTGGTATCAATCACTATCAACCGCCAACACCGTACTATAAATGATACTGTAAAACCTGCCAAACATGAAGATGAAGATAGTGGTTAATTAAGAGGATATTTTTAAAACATTTTAGACTATAATAGTTATAGTGGTTAATAAAAATGGGCAGATAAATAACTAATTCTATTTCTTAAAACGTATTCGTATATCGAATCGATGCAGTTCCCGGTGGACCACCCTGCCACCCTGTATGTTAATTCAATTATCTTGAAGCCTAAACTTTAGTACAATACAAGTGTTAAGTATCTTTCTATTATTTCTATCTTTAATTTCTTCTGTAAATTAGTTGTATTTACAAAAATATACATGACATGCATTCCTATTCTTATTATAACTCAATTAAGAATAGCATTTTTTGCCGGTTTTAAGTTAACGTTTAACTGAAGAATCTATAAATAAGTTTTACAGGAATACCTGGTTGTTCTTCTTTACCCACCTACCTCTAAATCTAAATATTATTTTTAAAAAATGGCCTTTATTATAACTTTCTCATCTGCATAAATAACAAACCAATTATTAAATAGTCCCAAAAGATACAATAAAGTAATTTTAAAGCGTTTTAACGAAGATGCAACTTACAGTAAGACAGTACCAATTTTAGTTGGTGACAGAAATAGTTTAACAATTGAGATTAGAAAATGAGCATAAAATTAATATGAAACGACGCAAGAATAGGTGAAAGAGTTAAATTTTCTTATTTGAAAAACGGATCTGGCCATCTGGAAGTTCTAAATTTAAACCGGTACTAACTCCTAAACCATCTTAGGGAATCTTATAAATAAAAAATGTAATTTTAGGGAATGCTTACATGGAAAAACGACATTTTAGAGAGAAAAATCATCATTTCCTAGCCTTTTACTCCCAACCCTTTATTTATTTTCCAGCAATAGAAACTGTACCAATACGGTATGATCCTGAATACAGTCAGTTAGGATTTGCCTTGCTATTACAGAAAAGATCGAAAGAACTAACAAAAATATAGTGATTCCATGGTTGCCAAGTCACGGGACACACAACGGTCTTTGGCCATCAGGGCTATAGAACGATGTCGATGTATAAGTGTAAAAAAATTCCTAAATCACATGTATACCATAAAATTACACTTACTCAAAAATACAATTGAATTAATGTTATTAACACTAATAACATAAGTTATCAGCTACCTTAGAAGTTCAGCTTATCTTAAAAAATGTATAGGTAAATTTAAAAAACTGAATAAAATTTTAAATTGAATTATCTCAAAAGTGATAATATGTTAGTTAGTGACTATTGGCAGGGATACGATGGCATAGTGTCTATATTTAATAGCCAATTGCCATATTTCAAAATATTTGTAGAAAAATAAATTTATCTTACCTGTACCGACAACAACGCACTCCTCAACATATCCAAAATACCATCCGGCGCGTAGATTGTGATCGCGTACGTGACTCCCAACAATGGTATCAACACAGCCAGAGCCTTCACCGCCTTGCGGTACTGCTGGATTTCCAAGGTATTAGCCGAACGCAGCTTGGTGACCAACACGATCATGATGGAGATCATGAAGATAATGTTGACGACTAACACTATGATGGTGGGTGCTTGAAAGACGTAGTCTATGTCGCTATCTCTAAACCAATCGCACTGAAAACGAAAAATATGAATTAGACAAGTTTTATTTTACATTCTTAGTAATCTTCACATCCTGTAAGCTGGGTGAAGGAAGACGGAAGAAGTTACTACAGTCGAAACGGTCGTTCATTACCGGTGCGTCATGGATAAACGATCAAGAGACAACGTGATTTACAACACCCCATCTTTATTTATTATATCGTTAAAAGTGAATAAAAACATAAAAGTGCGCCTCCGGGGTATCGCAATACGTCTCGAATCCAGAGTAACGTGTTAGACAGGGACAAAAGATATTTGGAGAGTTGTCCATTGATGTCAAAGTCATCGTTTCGATCTGTCAACTTTAATTTGTTTTTAAACGTTTTTGTGCCTTTAACTTCAATTTAATCCTATAAACTGTTCTTTTCAGATTAATTTTTATCGTATTTTCGTGTTGGCGGTAAGTAATTATGGATATGCCGTTGCTGTCCGCTCATTCTTCCGTTTATTTTACATATTGTCAACTCCTGCATAGAGACGTCCTCTTTCCCTAAAATCTGGAAAAGTTCTTTCCTACTTCCGTTACCTAAAGTTTCGGTCCTCAATGACTTAAAGGACCTCAGACAGGCATACTACCTACCCTGTCGAAGGTCTTGGAAAGGGTGTTGAAGGGTCAGATGTGAGTATATTCATGCACACATGTTAATGCCAGATGTCCAATCTGACTTTCGTAGAGATCATAGTTGCGCCACAGCTCTTCTTAAGGTTACTGATGATGTTCTGAAGGCGGCACATCGCGGAGAACTTACTGCTTTGGCTTTGCTGGACTACTCTAAGGACTTTTACAGACTAAACCATCAGCACCTATTGGCTATCCTGAGGTTTCTTGGCTTTGATGATAGTGCATGTCAACTAATTCGAAGTTACCTTACAAGAAGGACACAGTCTGTAAAACTCAACTCGGAACTCTCGGGTCATGTGAAGGTCTCACGTGGTGTTCCTCAGAGATCGATACTTGGCCCCTTATTTTTCACTTGACACTACATTGACAGGCTGACCTAGATCGACTGCTAAAAATCTCCACGCAATATTGTCTCGAACTAAATCCTTGTCAGTTATTTCTGTTTGGTCCTGCTCAGAGCAGGAAGCAATGTCGAAAAATATGTTTCGCGTTGTTCTTGGTGGTCCATTCTGTTCAACCATTGCTAGAAACCTTGGATTGCTACTTGACGTAAACCTGAGGTTTACCGAGCATGTCAATAACTGTATAAAAAAGGCAATTGCAAATTTAAAACTTATATACTACCAAAGGCACCTTCTAAATCCTGATTGCAGAATATCGTTATGTGCCTGGCTTTATCTTAATTCACTTTTTGTGATGCACTGTCTCTTCGGGGGAATGACAGACGTATTCAGATGATTCAGAACTGCTGTATACGTATGATAGGTGGAATAAGAAAGTATGATAGAGGGGTTAGTGCTACAATGAGAGAAATAGGATGGCTTAACATGAGAAAGACAAGAATGTTTCATAGCCTAATAATGTTTAATAAAATAATCGTTAAAAAATGCCCGGACAATTTATATCAAAAAATTAAATTTAGATATGATTCTTATGCCTTGGATCTTCGGCATAAATCTACTATCACTCCTCCGTTGCACAAAACCACTCTGTTCGAAAGATCATTCAGTTATCAAGTCTCCTTAATCTACAACAAAGTTCCCATTTGTTTGAAATCTGCTTCAACTAATATATTTAAAAATGCAATTCGTCCTGTTCCAAATATGTTCCGGTACACAATAAAAAGTCTACATGTATGTTGCTCTCCCTCAGTACCCTCCACCTTGCCAGCTATAGTTAACTTATATTTATTTATAATATTTCAATTAGGTAAATTACGTGTTATTGCACATTAACTGTAAAATTATTGTTAGTTTATGTCTTATAAATTCAATCAATTTATTGTTCTCTTAGTGATTACTACTTACGTCATAGTTTAGAATATTAGGTTAAGTGAGGAAGCTTTGCTTCAACTTCGCCTTTTGCAATTTTCTTTTTCTTAAATTACAATAAAGACATAATTATAATTATTATTATACTTGTTATTGTAATTGCATAATATTCCATCTCGTAATTTTAATTAGATTCATATGGTAGTGGAAGTAATGACGCACTGGAAAGGAACCACCGAACAGACTGTAGCCACGTCAATGACATGCCAGTCAGCATTTGCTTAAAAATGGCTGGCTGTTTCAACTTTTAAAAACCAAACAAAGTGGTCACAAATCAAAATCGCAATTAAAACAAAGAATCTGGTAAACAGTTACTTACTTGTGATACATACAATGTCGAATTTAATGGTCATAATCGATTACGAAGCCTGAAATGAATCGGTTTAATGTTTCCATTTTCATAGCTTTTTATTAAATATTTCATCGCTAACTTCAGATTCTTCAAACGGCCAGCCATTTAAAAAAAATGCCAACGTGTACAGGGATATTGATTATGAATGGACCGCCCATCTATGGTTGACGCAAAAAAAAAACATGAAAAATTGTGAATAAACCCATCACCGAAAGGAAAAGAAGGAGAGATTCTGGGACTTGCAAAAAATTAGATCGCAGCGATGAAGATTTAGTCCGACGCAAAATTTATAAGATGTATGAAGAGCATACGGTGCCAACACTGGATAATTTACTGAAAAGACTTGAGATAGATAACACGGATATCAATTGCGGTAGGACAACGCTGTGGAAGTGTCTTTAACGAATCGGCTTTAAATTTAAAAAGTCGATAAACGGCAAGTTATCGTGGAATCGCAACGACTTGAGGCATGGCAATGTGAATATTTGACAAAAATCGCTAAGTACAAAAGTGAGAACTGACCTATTATATACTTAGATGGAACCTGGTTTGATACCCATGATACCCCATCAAAAGGTTGGGTTGATTCTAGTGAGAGGTGTAGAACAAAGGCACCATCAAACAGAGGAAAAAGAATAACCATAGTACATGCAGGGTTCGAAGATGGTTGGGTACCAAATGCAATTTCATTGACAGCCAAGAATATAAATGACTCCTGTTTGGATTACCATAACGATACCACAGCGGAGTTATTTGAGGGTTGGTTCGTAAATAAGTTAATTCCTAATGTTTCTCCAAACAGTGTGATTGTTATGGACAACGCAAGTTACCACAGTAGACTGTTAAACAAGCACCCTTGTTCAAAAGATACGAAAATGGCAATACAGGAATTTATGTATCAGAATGATATATATTTTTATGAAAGTTACACTAAAAGAGACTTACTTGATGTGCTTACATTTCTGAACCTAGAAAAGAAGTACTACTGCGACAGCTACGCTAAAAGTAAGGGAGCATAGAGTGCTAAGGCTTCCGCCGTATCACTGTATATTCAATCCTATAGAACACATATGGCATCAACTAAATTCTGCCGTTAGACGTAATAATGTATCACCCACTATAAACGCTAGTGTACTGGATATTATTATTACTGAAGTGGGCAAAGTGCCTGAGAGTAGCTGGAAAAATTGTGTTTCGTATAATAAAACTGTTGAAAATTCATACATTCAAATTGGGAATATTACCGAAAGATTTATTATTAACATAGGTGTTGATAGTGACAGTGAAAATGAATTAAATGGGTAAGCTGTAGTTGCATTAATTAATTATAATATATAATTACAATATACTCTATCTAAAATTGTTTATCATTTGTGTCAAATCATCCATGCTTGAAATACAATTCAGTGTGGGCATGTGTAGACCCCAGTCTGGTTTTAAACAGGCGTCAACACGAGTCGGTAAGTCATTCTCTTAAATCTGTGAACGGACTTTACCAAAGTATTTTCTAAATCCACATTGTGATAGATGAATGATATTATTATCAGTAAAATAGCAGTACCTACATCTGATTATATAAGATCCTTTCAAAAATTATAGGAATTGCCGGTAGAATGCTAATTATTCGGAGGTTACTACTAGTTGGGCTACTGACCTTGGATAATGGTTTACCAGTTGATATTTTCCATTGATCGGGGAAGTAACTAACCTCCAGGCAGCGATTTATTATGTGTGTAATATATTTATCGATGTATGGACTTATATTTAAGCATCAAATACCGTTTAAAATATTGTTGACGTCAAATACTTCAGCTGGCCTAAATGAAAATTGGAGTGTATGACATTGTTTTCATAAAAATTAACTCTATCATGATAATTCGATACATTTTGAAGACAAGCCGCGAAAAAATTGTTAATATGGTTAGAATCAGATGACACTTTAGGTATTGAACTATTTTTATCAGCGCAAATGTTAAAGTTTTCTAAAAAAAAAACGAATTTATTTAGAAGCTTTCCCGACGCTGAAAGAATTTTAACAATTTTCTTTTCTCTTCCAATCGAAGCCAAAGTAAGATTTCGTAAATACTTATAGCTAATCCAATCTATATTTAATTGCGTTCTTTTACATTTTTGCAAAGCACTGTCTCTTTACTTCATAAATACTTTAATGTTGGCCGTTAACCATGGCGCCTTAGGTTTTGTTTTTCTCGGTTATTTTATAGGGGCATAGTTTAATTTTTTTGTCAATATTGTTTTCATACAGTATATTATCCCATGATAAGCTGTACATACTATCTAAGAAATTATTTACATTAAAGTTCTTGAAAGACCGATATCGAATAATTTTAGGAATAGTTGGTGCCCTCGCCCAATTACAATCACAATAAATTATTTATGATCGAAACCATTATCTGCATAGTTATTAGAGACTGATTTGTTACAAATATTGCATAGATCAATGCACTTACAGTGCCAGATATGTGGGTACGCTCCTAAAGTCCTTAATAATCTGTACAAAGTTATAATTTTGAAATGGCGGCGTCAAAGGGTTTTGTAAGTTAAGTTGATTAAGGTTTGATCCTTTTATCTACGGATAGCGCCATTCGTCGAATAATATCTATGGAGACAATTGAAACTATAGCAATTATACTGAGAATAAAGATATTCGGACGAAATGAAACCATGTTATCAAAATCGGGTGTCAAGCTAATAAAGGTGGTCTATAGAAAACTAAAAAAACATATGTTTTGGTTGCTAGTCTTATTTTAAATATTAAAAATTCCAATTGTATATTAGTGTTAAAATCAAATATAACCATTTCAATAGCATAATCAGTCATTACATATACAGCTACTCCTTTTTCCCTACCGATCAGATACTTTCTGAGACACTGATAGTTAGGAATTTGAAGCCATCGCCATCAGAAAAAAAAATATTTCAAAGTCATTTTGCTCAATTAAGGTTTTTAATTCATTATGTATGACAATGTATGTAGGTACGTCACTGCATAAGCCACTCCAAAACCCACAAATAAGCATTTCTTTGGTCTGAATGAAAATCGTGCACAAGAAAGCCTTAATAGAAGCTAAATTTAAAGTATATTCGTGTGGCAGAATGCCAGAAAGGCTTTACGGATTCGACGACCCAGGAGCTTTGCAGATTGATCGCAACTTTTTAATTAACAGTTGTGATAAGTTTATGTGACTTTCAAAGGATTTTGGAGTTGATGTTGTTAGGTCGACCGATCAAATTCCGAAGATAAAATAATATTGCGAAGATTTTAAATAAAGTTATTTAAAATGAAGCAAGTATTTCGTGGAAAATGTGTGTATACAGGGTGTCCGGTAAGTATATGGCATACTCTCAGGGGAGGTCAAAACAACCGTATCTTGTAATAGAAAAAAAATTTTTAAAGTGCACCTAACGGAGATACAGAGCCCTAAACCCAGCGACTTCTATCTATTCGGCTTTAACTTTTGAACCGACATGTATAATTTAATGAAATTTTAATATTCTATAGAGGCCATAAATAGTCATAAAACCATACTACAGCACATGTTGTGCATCGTCAGCGAAGTCAGGAACGGACTTGCTATCACACTCGTTGGGCAAGCATGTTGACAGGCGTCATTTTACAGAACTAAAAACTGATTTTTTAAATACTCTGATCATTCCTGTTTAAGAAAGGTGCTCTACATTTATTTAAATAAAATTAGCTGTTTTTGAAGAAAATAAATTATTTTTATAACACGTTATTAGAATAATAAATCAGAATACTGCAACAAAACACCAGTCGACAGACAGATGAAGCAGCGTTTTCAACCTCCGGAAGATTTAATAGGAAAAATGTGCACTATTGGGCTCCTGAAAATCCTTACGCTATTCGGGAAATACGGCATTCTGGTCGAAATTCCGTGCACGTATGCTGTGGGATTCTTAACAATCAAATTTTAGGGCCAATATTTTATAATTGAAATCTGAACGGGCGTAATTATTTGGAGTTAATAAGACCAGTAATTCAAAATTTGGTTGAACATCATAATGGTATATTTTGGCAACAAGATGGCGCTCCAGTCCACAACATTGCTGCCGTTACGGAATTTTTAAACGAAAATTTTCCGTTTTGGATAGGCAGGTTTGGCCAGATGAGGTGGCCACCAAACAGCCCCGACTTGACCGTAATGGATTCCTTTCTGTGGGGCTTTTTAAAAGGAAAGTTGGGCGAAGAAAGACGTCCGCTAACCGTTAATATTATAAGAGAAGGAATAACCCAACAAGTTGAAACACTAAACCATCGCAATCAGGGAATTATTTTGGCAGCTATCGAAACACAGAAGAGAATTTATAGGAAATGCATTGAGAAAAATGGGGAGCATGTGGAACATTTAATTCAACAATTTTGTTTTTATTACTTTTAAACTTTAAAACTTTCAAAAACTATACCTGCCCTATTACTAGTGACTTCATAAAAAAAATAAATAGCCAATTTTCGATTGCTTTTAGTTGGAAAACAGTTAAATTTAGGTATAGGACATGTTACGTGAGTTATGATCAGAATTTTATGCAGAATCCGAATATGCAACATTATGTATATTCATATATGCAAATTAAAAAATATATAAATTTGATTCGGTGTGTTTTTGTGGAACACCCTGTATTATAATATCGCTAAAAAAATTCAGACGATGCCCTACAATTCAGTAAAAAAAATCAGTTTTCTATCTTAAAAAATGAAGAGGCTAGAGTGGGGTAACATTTATAACCAATAACCCTGTACATGCCGTGTCTTCCGCTGATTATCCTGCAAGAGTCAACTACGCAAATTTAATTTTCCAACGATTCAGGAAAAATCATAATTTTACTAGAAGTGTTTTGTTCACCGATGAAGCCGGTTTCATCCGAGGTGAAGTATCTGGCATATGCTATAGAACAGACAAAGCACCAACAGACGTTCATAGTTAACGTCATGTGGGCGGGGATTATTGAGAATTATCTCATTAAGCCGTTCATTATTGAAGGCAGATGAAATGGTGCGAATTGCATTTCTTGCAACTTGGGATCTTCTCTGGGTTTCTAAATCAGGAACGCTCCTATGAATTTTATTGGTTTATCGCGAACTGTTTAGGTCTTGTCACTTGTAGAATTTTGAAATTGTTTCTTGCTTTGATTCTTGTGGTTCATGTGTATTTGCTCTGCAAAATTTTGGCGCATTTTCCATTAATTGAGGAGCAGAAGTAACAAAGGGGCTAAGTGCCAATTTGCCGAAAAATGAGATATTTCTATAGACATGTGCCATCGACTATATCCTATCAAACGGGCAAAGTGCCAGGACTTTAAATTTCGTAAACAATCAGACAGATAGATGGCGCTTTCTGCAAGTGCTAGGTCATTTCCACATCAAAGGGGTCAAGTACCGTAGTACGCATTGTTGTGTTTTGTGGGTTCATTTGGTTTATTTCCCACCGGAATATATGCCACGTACCACACGGCTGTACAATATTATAAAGTAAGCTTTAAAATGAATATAGAACGTCGCAAAAATGGATTGGGGAGATTAAGTGACGAACAGAGAAAACGCAAAAATGCAGAACAGTCTTATAATAGGAGAAATGGAAATGATGTAGGCGAAAAGAGGAGACCCATCTTAGTAGTAAGTTATTATTTTTAACGTAGCTATACGAGTGTAAATAATATCGTGAACCAGAACTATATTTATTTTGTGTAAACCCTAAAACGCTATTTTTTTTATAGATAACATTTAAATGCAAATTTGAGTTCAAGTCGTTAAATTACGCAAATAGATTGGCAAACTTAAATGTAGTATACAAATTTTCTTTTCTTCGAAAACGGTGAATTTTATCGAAACAAATATTTTTTTTTAACCCAACTTGTAAACCCAAAGAAGTTCCCGTTTTCTTAGAATGTTGGCGTGTGGGCGGCCATATCGAAAAGAGTGGTAATTAGACCGATTTTTTAAGGGTTTCTCAATTCGCTATACCGAGAGTTTTTGAAATATAATTTTTTTTCAGCTTAGAAAGGAAGTTAGTTCAGGTTATAATTTTATGACATGTATAACAGAGTTGTTCTAGTTACTACATTATGTTGCTTAATGCGAGAGAGTAATAAATCATTATGGAAGTATAAAACCCAGTGGTCCTCGCCGTATTCCATAGGCGTAGTCCAATTATTATTTCATATAACATTCGGAGTTGCAAAAATAGTTGAAATGTGTTCGAATATGACTGGAGTGAGACAGTCAACAATATTCTGACTTGTGCACGAGGATTAACGCGGCCCCGTCAGGCCACCAAAGGGAAGTACAGGAAGAAAATAAACTGTAATAAATGAGAATGAAAAGACTGCCATCAGAAGAATCATAGACTCGTTTTAATGAAAAAAAGAAATACCTACTTTGCACAAAATAATGTCTGAAATGAAAAAGGATGATTTCATTCCACCCATGGGTAAGAAGAAACTATGGAAAACTTTGAAGGAAATGAATTTTTGTTATGAAAAAATTCAGAACAGAAAATTACTTTTAATAGAGACAGACGAAATCATCTGCTGACGACCACGATATTCGAGGGCAGTAAGACAGTTTCGAAGGAAAAACAGGAAAATCTCTTATATGGACGAAACTTGGTTAAATGAAGGTTATACCGTTGGTAAAATATGACAAGATAAACAAAAAAAGGTGAGAGGCAAGCTTTCATGGAAGGAAAAGCATCCCCGGAAAAAGGTAAAAGATTAATAATTACTCACATTGGCAGCAAAAATGGATTTGTCGATGGCGGCTCACTAGCACTCTCGTGAAGTTAGCACCCCAATTCACGGCACCCTCGAAATTTTTTGGAGTTCCGAGTTCCTTTTGAATAGTTCTAGAGTTCTCAAGGGGGTGCAGCGAGAGTTCTGCATCCCTTATGCGTTTAAAAAAAAAAAGGGGGTGCTAAGTTCATGCCGCACCCCTTTTGGGTAGGAGCAGAGTTCTGGACCATTTTTTGAATACATAATAAAGAGTTCTAGAGTTCCCTACGATTCAAACAAATAGTTCCGTTGAAAATATTGTAACATAATATATAATATATAAAATTTGCGACGCACTTTCGTGTGTTAATGATATATTTTTTTTTAATTAACTTTTTTTTTATTTGTTGTTATTGACAATGACGTTATGACGAACGCCACTGTGAAAGTAACCGCTTAGGTGAAATTTTAAAGAAATGAAGGTAACAGTAAACTAGGCTGCTCAGATGCAAAGTAAGTTGTATAGAGTGCGTGCAAACTAGCCCTTAGCTCGCGGAGAGGGGGTTTTATAAGCGCCACCCGTTAACAATATTAAATATTAATTAATATTAACACCTAAGCGTCAATCGTATGGCAATCCAATGACCGTTATTTCTCGCCAGCACCCCATAGTTTTGGGTGAGAAATACGTTTCTTTCAATAAATGCATGATAGTTCCATAGGGTGATGTGCTGTAAAAGTGTTTAAACTTGGAAAAATAGAAAAAACTTTACGTTTTTAAGTTGTCTGAAATAAAACTCAGATGCATATTGAGAATAATTATAGTTCTAACGACATAATAATATAACAAAATAACGACGTGATAACAAAAGCATACTTTTATACAATATTTAATACGATTTTAAAAAAATAAAAAATCTAAATACCTATAGGTAGGTAGTACAAATACTTTTATAAAATACTTAATTCAAAATCTTAAAAGCTTACCAACTATTTTGTATTTAAGTTAACAGCTCTCTATTCTAAAATTTAAACATTTTGGAGGATACAGAAACAACATAAAATGGCATAGTTAAAAAAATAACTAGGTATAGTATTAGCTGCTGAAACATATAAGTATAAATTAGCATGATCATAAACAGTCTTAATTTTTGGAATTGCTTATGAAAGGAAAGCTTTCAGGACGAGTTTTTTCCCACAAATTCTTGTATTAATAATGAAGAAATGTACTACAAAACATGAATATGACATAGTTCCAAGAGGTTCTATGCAAAACTGTTAAACAATTACTAGAAAACTGTATGAGAACCCGATTGATTTTTTATTTTGCATTAAAACGGATTAATTTATATATCAATGTGTAAATTGCTTTTCCACATAGCACTTCACAGAACAATATTGTATATATAAAAAAAAAACGTATTTCTCACCCACAACTATGGGGTGCTGGCGAGAAATAACGGTCATTCGACCGTTTGCACGAAAAAATTCGGGAAAACGTAAAATTTTTTCTATTTTTTTAAGTTTAATCACTTTTACAGCACAGCACTCTATGGAACTATGATGCATTTATTGAAAGGAACGTATTTCTCACCCAGAACTTGGGATGCTGGCGAGAAATAACGGTCATTGGATTGCCATACGATTGACGCTTAGGTCTCTTTCTTCGTGTCGCGTTACAATATTTTCAACGGAACTATTTGTTTGAACCGTAGGGAACTCTAGAACTCTTTATTATGTATTCAAAAAACGGTCCAGAACTCTGCTTCTACCCAAAAGGGGTGCGGCATGAACTTAGCACCACTTTCTTTTTTTTTTTAAAAAAACGCATAAGGGATGCAGAACTCTCGCTGCACCCCCTTGAGAACTCTAGAACTATTCAAGAGGAACTCAGAACTCCAAAAAATTTCGAGGGTGCCGTGAATTGGGGTGCTAACTTCACTAGGGTCTCACTAGCATTTAAATCAAAACGGACTGGAGACTATCATGAAGACATAAACGCTTATGCCTTTGAAGAAAACTTCCAGCAAATGCTAGATCTTATTCCTCCTGGGTATGCTTTAGTCATGGATAATGCCAGCTACCACTCAAGAAAATCCGAAAAAATAACGTATTCATAGAAAAAAAAATGACATCATTCATTGGCTTACTGTAAATAAGAAGCCATTTCATAAAGACATGCGAAAAAAGGAGCTACTGTAGATTGTAAAGTTGAATAAACCTCTTTGTACGAAATTTGTTGTCGACGAAATCGCTTCAAAACGTATCACTTGTCACATATTACTGTGAATTAAACCCCACAGAATTGGTGTGGACGCAAGTAAAAGGGTTTGTAACAAGGCAAAACACCACTTTTAAAATAAAAAATGTTGGAAAACCACTTGCAAGAGGAAATAAAGACAGCGGATTGTGAAAAATGTAGTAAGTGCGTCAAATATGTGATTGAAACAAAAGAAGGAATGTGGAAAGCTGACAACATCCTAGAAAACACTGTAGAGTTCCTTATTATTTCTCTGGACCCCAACGACGATAGTTCATCGGATTACTAAGAACATGATGACTAAAATTTAAAACATTAAGTTGTTGTGTATTGTAGATAGTAGATTTTTTTAATAAATATTAACATTTATTACAATTTTTCTATTTTCATATTATTCTTACTTCTATATAGGTTTTTATCTACTTAATATTAGAATAATTAATATCTCAATTACCTGCCTATCTCTATAATTATTATACTTTTTATTCTAATTAACTAAGTGAAGTAAGGGCGCTGTCACCTTAATTTTATTCACCAAACTCGTCTCTCTTTTGTATGCACATTAGAGTGGCCTAATTTAGGGCCGATTCGGGGTGTGTAGGTCTGAAAAACGGAATTTTTAAAAATTATCATTGCAATTTACCTGAAATTCTAAATGCAACATTTAAGTTGTCCACCCTGCCTAATGGTTCCTGTCATTGCAAATTTACATTTTATTACTCTCTGGCATTAAGGAACAGCGCATAGAGAAGGTAACCCAAAAATCAGAAGAATCTATTGCTAAAAACATTCGAGCTGACATGACATGACTTTATGCCTTCTTTCTCTACAGCATTAAACCTGCCATATCTCGATCTTTATTCGCATGTCGGTGCGTTGAATCCAATGTTACCGGTAAACTACAAACGAAAAAGAATTATATTAGGGCGTATTTTAGGTATTTCGTTTCCCTGTTGATTGTTTTCATTCCGCAGATTTTTAAGCACTCGCTTATTGCTTTTGGTGGTTTCTTGGGACAGTTTCTTTGTGTGATAGTATAAGGTATGTTCCAACCATCAGTCCCTGACAGTTTTAAACTGTCAAATACAATCAACCCAGAATTGTCTTTTGCCTAACATTCCTCCGAATAGCGTGATGGTAATAGACAGTGCAAGCTATCATAGTCGACAATGACGGAAGATTCCAGGCTCAAATAACACAAAATTAGAAATTCAAAACTTTATGGCAGCGAATGACATATATTTCTAAGAGAATTATACAAAAAATGAACTTTTACAAGTTTTAAATGCATTTCCTATCAAGAAAACATATGTTTGTGACACAATGGCAGCGAAAATGGGACATACAGTGCTACGGCTCCCTACCTATTATTGTATTTTTAATCCCATAGAGCAAATGTGGCACCTATTAAAATCAAAGGTTCGGTCACAAAATATTTCTCGGATTTTAAGTTGTAGTGTGGTAGAATTAATAGGTAACTGTGTTCCTGATATTCCCCCCCATAGTTGGAAAAATTCAGTTCGTCATGTTATAACTATTGAAAATTCATGTTACTCTAGACACAATTAAACCGATTATAATTAATTTGGATGTTAGCGATAGCGACACAGAACTAAATATAGAATAGCATTGTATAGCATGCATATATAATAATATGTGTAATATAATATAAGTTTAACTACTAGGTATTGCGGCTTTTCAGTGTAAAACATTTTTTGTTGTAGGTAGGTATTATACCTACATATGTAATTTTTTTTATATATCATATCGCTGACAAATGTAATTATTCCTTTACTTTTTGCAAGACTTATCTGAAGCAATTTTAACCAAATACAAAAAGTTCTTGTTTTATTAGATTTTACTTGATATACAATGTATAAGGCTTTATATTTTAATTTATTTGTGAGATTTTGTGTCTAATACACAGTGGCGTAGCCAGCCTTGCAGGGCGGGAGGGGCAAACATACATGAGGGCGCTTTATGATTTTTTAGAACCACTATTATAGTATTAAAAATATGATGTTTGTTTTTCAAAATATGTTACCAAATATTATTTTTCAATTTCAATAAATATGTTACAGGGTGTAATAAGTATATTTTTATTGTGTATACGGGTACCAAGGGGCGCCAAGCTAGGTGGGCGGGGGCCCCCCTGGCCCCTACCTGGCTACGCCACTGCTAATACAATAATTGCAAAATTGACAAAAAATGATTTTTGATTTGATATGTATTATTTATTTAGGATATTTCATGTCATTAAATAATATATTATTTAAACGTGGCAATGTGTGTAAAATTACTTGTTCCCTAAAGACCTCAATAATTTTAATTAGATTGCATATTTACCTTCATATTATATTATATACCGAATTAAATATCTAAAGTCCTACCCTGTAGTGTACTTGCTTGTTGATTATGTATAACAATGGGATTAAACCGGTAGTTTTATTGCAGTCAATAAGTCATTTAGGGTGAAAAATACTTTACAATTTTATTATCTACATTAATTAAAAGAATTTGTTCAAAATGTATATTCCTATTTTCTTAGGAACAAGTTAATTATAATTTATAATATTTAGAGACGGTACGAGTCAGGTTAGTTCAAAATTGTGAAACATAACGAGTAATTTTATTTTTACCCATAATGGATAATATACGGTTTCACCAGGAATGTATCCAAACACAAGTTAATTACTTATTTCTAACCACCTATCTCAAGTGGATCTTGTTAATTAACAGACCTTGTCGTATTTTAATTAATATAAAAAAAAATTATTAAATCCGGTCCTGAATCAACACAAACGTGCACCTAAACTAAAAGTAACTAGAAACTGACACATGCAATAAAAGTCTAACCTT
This sequence comes from Polydrusus tereticollis, assembly GCA_963920685.1. Classification (NCBI taxonomy): domain Eukaryota; kingdom Metazoa; phylum Arthropoda; class Insecta; order Coleoptera; family Curculionidae; genus Polydrusus; species Polydrusus tereticollis. The sequence continues at coordinate 146,602,166 of OY987328.1, forward strand.
CACTAATTTGTTTCTAAGCTGGAAAGTACTATAATAGCATTTTTACCAAGCATTTTGCTTGTTGCCCCATATACATAAATGCCTGGCAACCTGAATATTGCTTGTATATATATACAGTGTGTCTACGTAAGTTGGCGGCATATGAGAAACTTTTTTATTATTAATTATTATAATTTTATTAAAATGCCTAAGAAATAGTTTTTTAATGAATATTTGAAAGTTATTACATATAATCTAATCTAAACATCTTTTCTTTATAATAATTTTCGATATTGTCAAAAATAAAGGTACTTTACTCTTGAGCAAAATTCATATTTTTTGATAAACCTCGTATACGACTGATACATCTTGATATCTGATGGTTGCATATTAGGTTTCAGACCATGCAGAACTTTTTATGAATAATAACTTTTTTTCGTAAAATTAATAATAAAAAAGTTTCCCATTTATGTCGCCAACTGTATATAGCCCTAGAGATTAAGTAAATAACTCATTCAGTTTCAAATTAATTGCCAGGGTTTAATCCTATAGAGGATAGTGACATCCTTGTTCCTTATTTGATTCTGTAAAATTTATAACAGCGCAAGATTTTAAGTCTTGACGAGCCTATTGAAATTTTTCACCCATAGGTACAGTGTTAAAATTGACATTTTTAGAGTTTTCAATTTTCCCTTTATTAATATCTCAAAGCCTATAACTATGCCAATTGTCAAGTCTTTATGTCATCTCTGTGAAAAGTTATTTTTTCTAATTTTGACATATAAAGTGACACTTTTTAAAACTGATTGACATTATGAAATGTCTTACTTTTTGTAACTAGTTGCATAAAGTAAAATTTTATGCAATTGGTGACGAAAAATGTATTTTAAAATTAGTGACAAAAAGAATTATTCTATTTATTAAACTGTTATAATACAAGTTAAAAACATAAATTATAAATTAATTAATTATTATAAATATTGATAACACAATTATTGCAATTATTCAAATTAATTCCCGACGACATATTTTTTTCATTGCTCGAACTTGCTGTTATTTGGGAAGCGACGCACATTGCATTAGATGTTTCACCAAATATTTCTTGCGCTATAAGTTTTTTATTATTCATGGAATTTTCAACATATCCCTCCGCAACAGAGCTAGATTTCCAACCTCCGTGCCTCTTTAATTTTAAAAGATCAGCGCCACTGTCTGCTAGGAAAGTGGCAGAGCTTCTTCTGAAGCAGTGGCCAGTATATAGAACAGGATTTGAAAGACCAAGAAATTGTGCAATAACTTTTGGCAGACTGCTAAATGTGTTAATTCTCACAGGATTTCTGGTACATTTTCCATTCGCATATTTTACAAAAAATCTGTGTTTAAGAATCTGGGGACGCAACTTAATATATTTTTTTAATATTTCAACAAGATTCGTATTTTCAATGTCTCCAGTGGTAATTGCACACTGCCGTATAACTTTTGTTTTTGAAGGTGGGATATCAACACGAAAATGGCTTCCTTCGTCTATAACATTTTCAACTGGAAGAAATGTTAATTCTGCTTTTCTGCATGCTCCTGCCATTCCAATTATCATTGCAACCTTAGCCATTAAGTATTCTTTGTCATCAGCTTGCAATAAAAATTTGGCAAAATCTTTTTTAATAAAAACTTTTGACTTTTTAGCACTGTACCCGTCCGCTTGCCTTTTAATATATGCTACCAAATTTGTATATTTTTTAATATCAATATTCCTTTTCAGATTTAGTTCAGACCTTAACATTGAGTAAAGTGTCCATAATGTGGAAACTTTTAGATCTTTCTTACCCTCAAAATATGCAAGTAAAACTTTCTCATTAACATGTTTAATTTTCTTCTCATCACACCACGTAACTAACAAATTTTTCGTATGCCAAATCATAAACTGCCTTTGACTTTTTGGGAATAAAGCTGGATTTATAAACTCGAAAAGTTGGTGAGGTTGAAGTTATGGTCAAGTTGTGAGGTTAGATATTCCGAATTCCGAGCATAAAAATTGATTATCTCGAACTACCCGGGAAGTTTTCGAACCTTACATGAGCTTTACATGAACAACATGAACGAGTGTATAAATAGAACTGAGTGTTCCCTTTAGTTTAAATTGAACTCCTATTTCCAACACCAACTGAACCTCAACCTCGCCAACTTTTCGAGTTTATAAATCCACCTTTACTGATAATAGAGCATTACCTGCTGCCTCTTCAATATCGCTTGGTAGCTCTTCAGAACTTGAATGACTCATTTTTTAAAAATAAAACTAAAAATATATCAATCTCGATAAAAACCTTCCGTCTAGACTTTTTTACAAAATGTCAAACTGACAACTAACATGAAGTAACAGCAACAATAGCTATTTATGCCATCAGTTATATGTCAAAATTAGAAAAACTAAATTTATGTTTTCCAAATTTTTATCAATTATATTAAATTTTATTTTTTTATTACTTTCTTCAAAATTAGAAAAAATCTTGTATGCAATATGTTACGAAATGAAATTTTGGCATTTCGTAACTGATGGCATAAATAGCTATTATAACCTGGGTTCCTACCTAACAATTTTATTAACAAACATTCTGTTGTATCGTAATCCATATTCTATGAAAAGTTCACAATGCAGCTTTTTTATTTTACTTTCGGACTTTCCTGAAAAATTCTTTAGAACTTGCGAAATATATTATCTATGAGATAAATTCAACTTCATTCGAATGTCAAAGAAATACATCTCTGCTTTTGACTATAGTATAGACCGTAAAAATAGTGAGTTTGAAGGGAATATATAACGTCGAGAAACTTTATAATTATATTACTTTCTGATATATCTATGTGCTATTCCCTGTTTTCGCCAAGATCAACGGCGTGTATAAAAATTACAAAGTAAGTATTTTATGCACTTTTAATGTACTTAAAAGCTTTAAAAGAAAAGTGATTAGGTACAAAACAAAAACGTAATTTTTGGTAAACTTTAAACAGAAATAAAAAAATTTTACTGTTCCACTGCTTAGAAAAACAAAGGACAGAAGTTAAAAATAACATTCGATTCGAAAAGGACACGGGCTCAAACAAAAATGATAATGAATTTAGAAAGGCAGTTAATTCAAGCACAAAGAGTTGGTCTTTTAGTTGATTAATTAAAGAGGATGTCAAATGAACTTTCTAGTTTTACATACCTTTTAGGTTAGTGGGGAAAGTTTATTTCCTGGATTAAAAAGCTTTTTTGAAAATTAAAGTGATGTTTTTAAGGGCATTTTAATCCAAACTATGCAACAATTGAAACAAGCTTAAGTGTTAAGTGGTGTAAATGTTCAAAATGTATGTGAAAAACCATAATTAATGATTCCACTTGCAAGGGAAGCAGCAAGGAAAACACAATCCTGATATTCATGATTCAGCAGGTTCTAAATACTTAGAATCAGGCCCACATTATTTTGCACCAGGAATCAAAAGTTTTCGTGCTGCCCAAGCGTATTCAAGCATGAAACATTAATTTTATAGTCTTGATCCTTTAAATCGAAAAGAAATCCCAAACGAATCTAAAATAACTGTAGTTTAACATAACTTTTAAATTAGTGAGGAAAATTAATTTCCCGACTTAAAAAGCTTTTTAAATGTCACGGTCCCAGGGGAAACGATTTCCGTGCCGTTTTTTCATTTAGGATTATTGTCGAATAATTAAATTTTCGCAGCTTATGGAAATGCGCCTTTGTCGATTAATTATTTTAGATTAGGGCCGTTTTTTTTGCTGTATTTTTAGTACATGAAAGTGTCTGAAATATAATATGTGTGTAACAATTTTTAATAATAATGAGAGTTTTTTTACAGTTACATTTTTTTTCTTTATTAAATTGTTGTTAGGTTAGTATTTTTTTATTATTTAACTAACCTCTACTGAATCAGCGCCAATCCGTTTGGTAAAAGTGCAATGGAGCCCCGCCCTTACGTAGCATTCCGCGATTTGACTTTTTACGTCAAAGAATCGACATTTCGGTGCTTTCTGACCTGTTTTTTTTATAGGTTCGATATACCGGGTGATGCATAGCTTAGTTCAGCATAGAAAATCCCATGTAAATTTTGAGGTGGCTAAACATTGGCTCCCCTGTACTGGGTGTTCAACCTAAGGAGGTAATCGGCTATATCTCAGAAAGTAATAACACTAGGACTTTGGGAAAAATATATATCGATAAAAGCGGCCAAGAGAAATTACTGGAAATTATTTTCAAGTTCGAAAAATGACCGCTAGGGGGCGTAAGAGAACTTTCAAAATAGAAATGCCGATTTTCTCTTGATTTTTCTTAATAAAAATATGTTAAAAATATAAGCATTGTATTCTTCATAAAATTATGCAACTTTATGTTAGAAATCGTTTTTTTCTATTTTCAATAATAAAGTGGTGGGAGAAGGTCAAACTTTTTTTCTTTCAAACGCTGATATCTCTGCTTTGGATAAACCGATTTTATTCAACTTGGTCTTGAAAAAAGCCCTTCTTTTCCTCTACACGTTGATCTATTAACTATACCATATTGATTCTGATGGTGGCCACTAGATGGCGTTTTTCCGTAATTCCTCAATGAATAAGGATTTTCTCAAAAAAATCAAATGTTATGATATGGCTTTTTCATCATATTTTATTTTAGGCTTATAAAGGCTATTAAATAGTGGAATAAAAATCCAGGTCTGTTTTTAAAATAAAAAAGTTGATGATGGTCGCTCGAATCCGAAACGTCGGATTAAAAAACTAACCCCATCAGCTTGTAGAGGAGAAAAAGTTACTACAGGGAACCGAAAACCGCAACGTGATATCTTTTGTTAAACTAGAGAAATTGGGGATAATAATAATTTTAAAAAATGGCCTATTTTTCCATATTAATTATTAATTAATTATTTATTAATTTATTTCGGTGATTTGTGGTTATGTCCAGCTTTACGTCAATTTTTGACAATAGCGCCATAGAAATTACTTGCTGGTGTTTGCTGTATTCATTAAACTATGAAAATTTGGTAATTTTGAATACACATTTAATTGAATAAGTTAGGATTGGCCTATTAAAATTTATTCAAACTTGGCACAGATTCATTATATTGGCCCCTTCAAAAAATTATAATACAGTGTTTCTTTAAAATGTACAGGGAAGCCAATATGTGGCCGCCACCTCAAAATTTACATGGGATTTCCTATGTTCAACTAGGCCATGTATCACCCGGTATGTTCGTTAAAGTACACTTGGATATGAGTATTAAACTGATCAAAAACAATGCTCTTTCATGTTAACCTAATAAAACATCATGTTTACATCTGAAGAAAATTAATTATATCTAAAAATAAAAATTTAATACTTTTAACTGTGTAAATTTTAATCGTAGCGGCCTTTACTTGGTGAAAATTCATTTTAAAAAACTTGAAATAAAACACGTATGTGTTGTAATTTTCACAATATATTTGTCAACATGACATATGTTTCGCCAGCACATCTGAAGAAGCCACTGTGCTGGCGAAACATATGTCATGTTGACAAATATATTGTGAAAATTACAACACATACGTGTTTTATTTCAAGTTTTTTAACTGTGTGTTAAATAGTGTTTAAAATTAAAATAGAAAGTTGTATTTTGCCGAGATTTGAACTTTCTAGGACGTCGTCGCTGGGGGGCAAAGTTAACAAGTTAAAAGAGACAGGTTACTTCAGGACCTAAATAGCCAAAAATCTAAAGTTACGACCATTACCACATTTAAGAATCACACGGTATTGACCTCAAATTAAAAAAAAATGTGGTTCAATCTAACAAAGTTTGAAAAACAACATTACTGTTATCCCAAGAAAGATCGTTAAAAACTAATTTCTAAGTTCCAATGTTTCTATATTATGTAAATAAGCGACATCCCTTAAATCCCTAGGTTTTGCTTAAACAAAAAAAAATCTATGAAATACCGATTAATCACAGCATGAGGCTCTAAGCTCAATCCGCTTTCGATTGGTTTCGAATTTCCGAGGATTTATTTTTGTGTAAGTATTTTTAAAACAGATTCGATTTTTATTTTCTAAGCAGTACGTCCTTAGATGTAAAGCACACTTTAATGATAATAATTTTTATTCGCAAAAAAATAGAAAAATTTTTAAAAATTAGCAGTTAATATTTTCTTAATAAAATAGGAGCAAAAGTTATCAGATCTAGAAAATAATTAAGTAATTCAAAGACAATAAAAATGTTTTAACTCTTTCCTTTGTCTGTAAAGCAAAGATGGCTGCTAAAAGAAAGCTAACCCGAACTGATATTGCTATTGTGTGTTAAATTGCCATCAAACTCGTTTCGTTAGTCAAATATTTATCAACGAACTAGGCAATCGTGTCTGTATTCCAGACGTCTCCAGTTTTTGTGTAAGTATTTTTAAAACAGATTCGATTTTTATTTTCTAAGCAGTACGTCCTTAGATGTAAAGCACACTTTAATGATAATAATTTTTGTTCGCAAAAAAATAGAAAAATTTTTAAAAATTAGCAGTTAATATTTTCTTAATAAAATAGGAGCAAAAGTTATCAGATCTAGAAAATAATTAAGTAATTCAAAGACAACAAAAATGTTTTAACTCTTTCCTTTGTCTGTGAAGCAAAGATGGCTGCTAAAAGAAAGCTAACCCGAACTGATATTGCTATTGTGTGTTAAATTGCTATCAAACTCGTTTCGTTAGTCAAATATTTATCAACGAACTAGGCAATCGTGTCTGTATTCCAGACGTCTCCAGTATAGTGCAATCGCAAACTGGAACAATAAAGAGCGAATTATCTGAAATGTGTCAAGATGACGAACTTCCACTAAAGTTTCTCGACGGTCCAATAAATAGTTAAAATTAACAATGTCTCTCTGCTTAAGTTTTAAATTGAAAAGTTTCGCACAATAATAAACATTAGACAAATAACCTACCTAGTTTATAATGTCCAAATGAAACTTAAATTTTTGAAACACATACAAAAAAATGGGCGAACACAATGAAATCAATAAATTAAAAATTGCAATAATTAATTTATTTCGTTTCCAATAAAAATTGTAGAATTTAAGTAACGGTATACAGGGCGGTCTGTAATAAATGCGCAATAGAATAACCACGGATTCCACATACGAAAATAATAGTTAAATGTTAAAGTTAAAGGATAATTCGTAACTGGAGATTTTTCAGGGCGAGTAACATTAATCTATCCCTGTTTTTCAAATACATAACTTGTTAAGGGTGCTAGTTGCACCCTACACGCCCACTACATCACGCCCAAAATTTTTTGCAGGTAACTTTATTGGGATTCTGATTAGAATTTATAATAGAATGGTAATTTGTAAAGAAAAAATTTACAGTCCTTTACAAAGATGCAACCGGGGATGACATTGAAAATGCCGAAGCAGAGTGCAACGCTTGTGACTATGGTGAGATTTGAGATCTGCGAAAACTCATAGATTTGAATGTAATATTTAGGTAGATGATATAAGTTTAATTGATTCATAATATAAAAAATAGTAAAATAAAGGTTATAAACTCTAAAGCTGGATTTATAAACTCGAAAAGTTGGTGAGGTTGAAGTTATGATCAAGTTTGTGAGGTTAGATATTCTGAACTCCGAGCATAAAAATTGGTTATCTCGAACTACCCGGGAAGTTTTCGAACCTTACATGAGCTTCACATCAACAACATGAACGAGTGTATAAATGGAACTGAGTTTTCCCTTTAGTTTAAATTGAACTCCTATTTCCAACACCAACTGAACCTCAACCTCGCCAACTTTTCGAGTTTATAAATCCAGCTTAACGAGCCTCTAAGGTATGGTTTCTCTGGAGCAGTCAGCTGCCGCGGCTGGCGTTCGCGATTAGTAGCTCGGTACTGGTTTAATGCGATTTGTATGTACACGGTTTCACTGCCGCAGCTCAGCGACACAGCATTCGCCGTCAATTGCAGCAAAAAAGCAGTACAAAACAATTCTGTTTATTTTTCAGCATAACATTACAAAGCTTATAATTAGGGTAGACTGGGGCAAGTGCGAAGCCCTTTTTAATAGTTCAAGTTTATTTCCTTCCTACTTTAAATATACAATATTTATAAAAGTGTCTTTGTAAGAAAGTAATAGTTTAATATGTTTACTTTTCATACTGCATAGGGCACTCATGAATTATTTTTGAGATCTTGAGATTTGAATGATTATTTTACACTTACCTCAAAAAGGGAAAGTGTAAAATCGGAATACAATTTCCATGCATGTTCGCAGAAGTGGTAATGGGAAAGTGCAAATGAAGTTTATATCTCCTATGCCAATTTTTCTTTTTACAGGCTTAAAAAAAATAAAAATCTGGGAAGTTATGAACTTTTTATTGTTGGAAAATAGTTAGCCAAACAAATCATAAAAACGAAAAATTAAAAGGTGCCTTTGAAAAATAATAAGTAATCCAAAATAACCCTCAAAAAATTCCTAATAACAAGAATAATATATTTATAAACGTATTTATCCGTTCAAAAGCCAATGTTTGGCTTTAATCTCTAAAACAGTAGGAATTATTCCCAAGGAGAAACTAAAACAGAAAAGAAACTTAAAGTTTAAAAATTCGAATAATTTTATGGAACTTTGTTAAATATTGTATCCCGCAAATTTCACATTAAAATGAAAACCTCCTCGGCGTGTTACTACCGGTTCAGGTAAACGAGTCACTATATCGTCTAGCTGTACTACATCGACATCATCGGTGAGTGGCCATAAAAAATTGTCTTTTAATTTTCTAGTAAACTTGATTTCAAAGCCGTTGTCAACAGTGTTTACCTGGCCAATAAAATGTTTGTTTGCTTTTGGTAATGTGTATTTAAACAGTACCCAGTCTCCAATGGAAATATTGTCTTTGTTTATTTCAGGAATCTGATCTTCGCAATCCGATTCTACAGTGAAATTTTGATCCGATTCCATAAAAGGTACACTTTCATTATCTGATTCACTAGAGCTGGATTCAAATTGATACGGACTTGGCCGACTTTGTTTACTCTTTCGGTCAATTTTGATAGCTGGTTTAGATATAGTAGATGAACTTGTAGAGAGTTTTGACTGACTACTTGCGATAGTACCTGCAATGGTTTGGCCACCTTGAATTAAGCGCTTTCGTTTCCTTGGATTAGAAGAAGGACTCTGTCGGAACGAATCAAGTGGTAGATCATTAAAACTTGCCTTCTTTTCTTGCCGATTTTCGGTTGTAGCTGGTACTACAGCTTCAGTTATAGGATCCTGATGATTATTTAGTATATTTTCTTCATTTTGATCAGAGCTGACAATTGCTTTGAGATTGGTGGCACTAGATGCTGATGAAGGAGCTGTAAGTAATTCTGCATTAGATGCTAGTTTCCTTTTAAATGAAGCGCCAGATGTAGAAGGCTTTACTGTTTTTAACATTGACTGTTCGAAAGTAGCGGTTTTTTCTGTTACATTCGGTGCTACAGCATCGTGTTCATTCCTTTCAATATCAATGCGTTCTGGCCTCGGTTGTAAATCTGTTACAGATCTTTGATTTTTTAAGTGTTCCTCCCACCTTTTTAGGGCATCGATGTGATTTTTCTTTAGGAATAACATGTCTATTAAATGGAACCATACCACCCTTTCTGAATCCTGTTTTATGATTCCGGAATCTACTTCAGCCCAGGTTTTCACTAGTAATGTGGCGAATTCCCTTTTTGGTAGTCATTGTCCCTGATGACGTCTTCGCCATGTTATTACTTCCCTCTCCTATATTGCCTTAAAGGATCTAAACACACTCAAATCGAGAAGTTGAAGTAAATGACTTGTATGTGCTGGCAGCTTAAGTATATAAATATTTTCTTCTCTTGCGGCTTGAATTAATAAGCAATCCACATGCGAGACATGCCCAAACCAAAGGAATAAAAGTCTTTAGAAAGTAATTTCTAAATATTTCGGAGGTCATCCATCCATTGGCGCTGGCTGCATATACGGTGTCTTTAAAGAGGTCTTCATTTCTTTCTAAAATCCAGAAACTCCATACATTATTGCCTTTAAATATTATCAATGGTGGCAATCTTCTACCACTAGCACTTGCTCCTGCCAGGACGGTTATATTTTCTCTGCCCGATCCAGCAATAATTCTTGAAGAGGGTTTGCCTTTCGCGCCAACAATTTTAAGACGAGAAGGATCTGTACACAGTGAAGTTTCATCTAAATTGTAAATACATTCAGGACGATCCTGAAGACCCAACTCCAATATAGCGTTTTCCAATAAAACAGAATATTGGTCTATTATGAATGGGTCCGTAGATTTCTTCTTGCAGTACCCTAAGCTTTGTGGCTTTTTCATACTCAAAGAGTGACGTTGTTTAAACTTTATTAGCCAATCTATGCCTGGCATATTATTCTTAAAAGGATTGGGAATATTATTTAAATTTACAAAGTCCCGGACGAAATTGGGCAAGTGTAAACTAACCTTTACACTTTCCCCATTACAATTTTCACACATGCCCCACATTATGTTTTTTTGGGGGAAGTGCAAACCTGTTCGTGAGTAAAAACCGCTTTTAGATTTGGTCGGTATATAGGATTTTAAAGCTACAACAATTGACTTAACACAAGAAAATGCAATAAAACTAAAAGTATATTATAAGTTTTTACCTTTGACCAATTTTTTATGTAGATATCACACACTATTCAACGGACCGATTCGGAGGTTATGTTACAAATGACTACTCAGAAAGAAAAAAACACCTGGTAACTCGCCGGGAGTAGATAATTCAACAGCGCTAATGTATAGTTATTTGCCTCGAACCACACAGACAAGTAAACTTTCAATATTGCCTGATTGGCGCTCTGATTTACTTACCCCATTTTTACACTTGCCCCAGTCTACCCTATACCATATTCAAATCCAAGATTATGCATACGAAGGAAACATTGATCAGTACTTAATGACAACCGTAACTCTATTTCGATTGGTCAAGCGGCAATAAAACTAAAAGGCCCTGGGCGACAGGGTTGAATTTAGTTTACCGGTGATTTTCGCATTATTGCATTGTATCGTTTGGTGTTAATGTTTGTTATCAATATTTTGATATAAATATTTGTGTTTTTGACCGTTGTATTTGTATGTATACAGGGTGTTTTAGAAGTACTAACCTGAACATGTGTCCGGAGTTGCCCCGTTTTTGATGTACAGGGTGTTAAAGTTTTTTTTAAAAAAATCGTTTTTTTATTATATTTGTAAATATCCTTTTCCCGATTTTATTGCAATTTGGTACCGTCATTCATAATGATAAGAGGCTTAATTTGCCCTAACTAGATTAAATTTATTAAGGCCAGTGGCGTCCCGGGAAACACTTAATGGATATTATTGACAAAAAAATGCACGCCACTGACTTTTTTCTAATTTTGATATTTTTCCGGATATACCAACTAATGATACAATTTTAAAATGTTTTGATACTTTGACGTCTTAATCAAATTGATTTGTTTACTTGGTATGCTGCAGCTTTGATTTAAATATGGTACCTATAGTATGAATTCATATCGGCGTTCATTATAAATCATACTACGAAATATGAATATAATCTGAAGCGCGCTCCAGCCGCACCAGCCAAACCACCCTGTGGTGACGGCCGATGGACGATTGCTACGCTCGGTGTATTTCGGTGTGACGTCAGGGACAAATGCAACACAAGAATTTCGAATTCCGTACCCCTACTAACGTGCCCGTGCGATAATATAAACATTTTCAATGTTAAAAGGTGTACTTAAAATAATTTCAACAAATGTGAAAAATGTCTACTGTCCACTTTTATGCATTACCTTGAACCTTTTACCAAATAGCGTCTTACTTTAAAATTCTAAAGTTCTTTCGTTATTTCGAATTATGTTTACTGCCTCTTGAATGTTTTGCAACAGTTGGTCGCGTGTCTGGATCTCTACGTTATATACTAAAGATTTTGTATACCTCCAAAAGAAAAAATCTATACAGGGTTAAGGTCAGAGCTAAGGAGTGGACATGGAAAATTGCTACTACAGCCAAACAAACTGTTAGGAAACCGCTGGCTAAGACAATTACGAACTGCAAGTGCAAAATGTGGCGGTGCACCATCGTGCATAAGCCACATATTATCATGTCATTAATTTAAAGGAATATCATAAAGTAGATTAACTAAATCATTGTTCAAAAACTGCAAATACTGTTTACCATTCAGCCTGGCAGGTAATTCAAAAGGTTCAATGATAAAATCGCCTTTTATACCACACCACTAACCTAAACTAACCTCTGCAGCTCAAATTCGAGTAGCTTTTCTTTTTCATTGCTCGGCAACCTGACATATTGTCACAAATTAATTTAATGCTGTCAAACATTTTTTTAGTAAAGTATTATTTTTTTTAGTATCTACTCATGCCAAAGTTCGTGAATTTCTCTAGCTAAAAATCACCCGATCTTTGTTTTAAAATCGGATAAACTTTTATTTTTTAAACTCAAATTTGATCACTTTTTAGCAATTTAAACTTGAACAAACGGTAATAGATAGCGTCATTTAGTCATTTAGTTTGTTCTCGTTAAATTTCTAAGCAATCTAGTTTTCGTAAAAAATAAAAGTTTATCCGATAAAAAAAAAGCTCTTCTGGTTTTACGTATTAAAAAATTGTCCAGTTCGATTTTGCGAAAAGTCAATGCATGAAAACAACTTTTATATGGATCAATTTTATTGGCATATCTTTTTGATTATTATGGCGTGTGCTGTCTTGATATTCTTGCTTTTCAATTGTTTATAGCCTACTTCGTTGGCCGCAAACTGTTTCTCTGGGCGCGGATTTCTTTATGCAACAAAATATTATATTGCAAATATCCCGATAGCGCAGTGTTCTAATGAAATCGATGAAGAATACCTTTATTCTTTAGAATTGACCATTCTACTTTAAATTTTCATCAGAATCCCAATAAAGTTATCCGCAAAAAATTTAGGGCGTGATGTAGTGGGCGTGTAACTAGCACCCTCTATAAGTTATTTGGACAACATAGATAGATTCATGTTACTCGTTCTAAAAAACCCTCAATTACAAATTTTCATGTTTATATCTAAAAAAAAAAATTAATTCAGAAATTAAACTTTAACACCCTATATCTCATTAACCACCAACATTTTACGAAGGTATGTTTAGCTCAAACCTATTATTTTCATGCGTAGAATCCGTGGTTAATCTATGGCGCATTCATTACAGACCACCCTGTATACTAATCGATTCTTCAGTTTTGTAGCATAATTCATCAGGGTCAGATTTATTTCATTTTATTAACAAACTATTAAGTCAGTTGAATAGTTTATAGTTTTGTATAAATAAATACTACCTATAACTCTCTGTAACTCTGGCTCTGATAAAGGCCCCTATAAGTGTGGAAAGTTGACATTGATTTAAATAATATAATAAAACATTTTCGTAAGAAGCTGTGAAGGCATTTTATTTCTGAAAGATTATGTGTTAGCCCTGCGATGATGCCATAAAAATTCACGTACGCTCTCGATCCTGACGGCATCAGTAACAGGTTAAAATGCACCCAATTAAAGGAAAACACCATTTCTGCCATTTAGTATCAATTTTAATGCCATCTCTTGGTTGACGTATACTCGAGAAAAGCTTTAGTTGAAAAGTTTCGAACTAGAAGGTTTCTTAGTAGTTCCGAAATGCATTTCACATGAGATCTTGAACACGGACGCTAACTTAGTTTTAAAAGTTTTAGACAAGTGTTTAGGGTTACATTAAGAAAGAGTTTTAGCAAAACGCGAAAAATATCCCTACTCTCATACACATGTTTTACGTAAGCAAAAGAAAATCATATACACTGAACTTCAATTAATACATCAATTTCAATAAAAACAAGACAAATTGTTGCCTAATATATTCTGGTTATTCTCCAATGTTCGACGAAAAATAGTATATTATGTTACAAGGACGAAAAATGCAGTATTTCGGACGTATTGCGGGAGATTACTGGACGAGGCAAAGCCGAGGCCAGTAACCCGCATAGTCCGAAATACATTTTTCGTCCGTATAACATACGTTATTTTTTATCCGATTGTGTTTTTGCTCGGATTATAAAATAATGTAAAAATTAAGAAAACCAATATATTTCATCTTGCATTGTAATTTTTTGTCCCTTGAATGTTTGAACAATGAAACCTGTAAGGTGAAGTGGGGTAAGTGTGTAGTAAAATTGGAATAGTGAGCATTTGAACACAGTTTATTTAATATGTGTTTAGATGATTTACTTCCTTGGTTGGCATATAATTCCTTGGAATGTTTTTAATATATATCCCGTATTAGTATTACATAAAAAAATTATTAACAAAAAAAAACATTATTTTTTTAAAACATTGCATCTACTATACACTTGCCCCGGTGTCTGGGGCAAGAGTGTACAACATTAACGTTTCCACTACTGTTAACGTTAGATGTTCTTAGGGGCAAGAGTGTAAAAGCGGGATGTTTCCAACATATCCCACAATTTTCAAAATTTAAAAAATTGAAAAAATAAACTTTTTATAAACTTTTTTATTTAAGAATGCAAAGACAAGATTCCTTACTGTAAACTTAAAGTATCTTCTAGAATTATAGTACTTATGTAAGTAAAAAAAACAAACATATGAAATATTTATAGTACATTATACCCGAGAAAATTTACTTCAAAGCGAATTAAACCTCTTCGCCCTGCCGTATTGGGGGAAGGAAGACATTTAATGATATCACTAAACGCAACATACGATGTATCTTCTGGGTCAGCCCACGCAAAAGTTGCAGATGCCATTGGGTCCAAAGATTTTATCTTTCGCAGGAACTTTACCTCTGCTTCGTCGTCTTTTTGATTAACAGAAATTACTTGTCCGACATAATACCAGGATGATTTTTTCGTTGCAAATCTTACAAGAACCCAGTCGTTTGATTGAATTGCTGATATAGGTCTTTCTATTTCATCCATAAAATTATTTAGTTCATCATGCTCAATTATTTCATCTCCAAAATCCTCATCACTGTCATCGTTTTCAATTATGACTTCATTCGTTACAGCTAAGCGTTTTTTAAACAGCTTTTGAATTTTATTGCTTTCACCGATCCCTTTTTTATTTTCCTTTTCTTCTAGCAGATGGAATGCTTCTTCGCTTGTTAAGACTTCTGCTCCGCTCGCTACTTTTCTTTTTGATGGTTTATTTTCGGGTGCCCTATGTTGTTTAACTGTTGCTAAGAGTAATTCTTCAAATGAACAGGTACTCTGGTTGAAAGTAGGCGTTGATGTTGATGTTGAAGGAAGATCATCTGAATGAAGATTAGTTTGTGGTAATGTAGCATCGTCCGGGTTTATTAGTGATGTGGATGGAATTTCAGGTTGTAGGTTGTTACGTTCCTCCCATCGCTTGTGTGCGAGAGGATCATATTTATCTTTTGATATTACTTCTGAATTAAATGGGTATATTCCCCCTTTACGAAAGCCATTTCTTATTATTTCAGGTTGAAGCTGTAACCAAATTTCTCCTAGCAGTTTGCTAAACATCTTTTTTGGAATCCGCTGACCTTCATGATGTCTTTGCCATTTTACCAATAATGTATCCCATTTAGCTTTTAATGATTTAAAGACGCTTAGATCGAGTGGTTGAAGAAGATGACTAGAGTGTGGGGGTAACTTTATTATAGTAACGTTGTTATCAATAGCAGATTTAATAAGACGACGATCTATATGCGACACATGACCATCGTATATTAACAAAACGGGTCTATCAGGTCCCACAGCCTCTAGAAATGTTTTTTGAAAATAGTTTAGGAACACATCGGATTCCATCCAACCATTAGCTGTTGCAGCATAGCTGGTTCCTGGATAGCTCTCATTTGGGCCTGCAATCCACTCATTCCAAATGTTCTTTCCCTTAAAAATAATTAGAGGTGGTGCCTTGTGACCGGCAGCATTGGCAGCCATTAATACTGACGTGTTTTCACGCCCGCTTCCCGCTGTTGTTCGGGAAGATGGTAATCCCCTCTTTCCCACTACTTTTGTTTTAGATGGATCAAGTCCGAAATTGGTTTCGTCTAGATTCCATATTTGTGCTGGTTTGTTATGAAGGTCTAAATCGTGGATAAATTTTTTTAAAAGGGTGAAGTAGTCCTGAATTATAAACGGGTCAAGACATCTTTTTCTTGCAAACTCCACTGATTGTGGTTTTTTTATTGAGAGATTATGCCGCCGACAAAAACTCAAGAACCAATCTTCGCCAGGATAGCCATTTTTAAACGGAGTTGTTAGACCATTTCTGTTAACATATTCACCAACAATTTGTATAATTTCCGCTCTTGTTAGCCCCCATCCCCATTTTTCCATCGTCGCAATACATTCGACTAATTTATTTTCGTCCTCTTGTGGAATTGCTTGGCCCCTTCCCATAGTTGCACTTTTCTTGCCTCGAGCGCCCCTTCGACGCGCACTTAAAGTTGATTCTGGTATATTATATTTTTTGCTAGCAGCATATGCTGTCATAATGCCTCGATCCACATCCTCCAGAGCTTTAGCAAGATCAGCCCCCGTGTATTTTGTACAGCGATTAGATTTCCTTTTATAAACTCTTACCATATTTGCCGATTTCGTACCGCTATGACCTGAAATAAAAAATTAAAAAATAAGTCGGGGCAAGTGTACAGTACTATACACTTAACCGCCTTTTTTACTATACACTTGCCCCATGGTAAAAAGTTTACGGGGCAAGTGTGTAGTATCGAAAAAACTGGAGTTTAATACGACTTTGAAAAAAAATATTTACTTATTTATATAGTCTCTTACCTTAACTTCCTCTAAAAAACTTAAAATCGTATAATTCTTTTATTAGCAACCCGATGAACACTGATTTGTTACTGCGCATATCACTTGCGCGGAAATAAATTTGTGACAACAAAACATAACCCTAAAAATAAAATATTACCTGGAAGTCTGTAATAGCGGTGTCATATTAGGGAAGTTAAATTCGATATTTACAACATATTTTCCTGGATGGAGCTGCAATACCTATGATAAAACTAAGTTTATGCAGAAGCTACACTCTTGCCCCAGGTCTACACTTACCCCATCTCACCTTAATATGAGTATCCATGGATCTAACAAATAATTAAATTAATATTATCAACTGACGTTTTATCAATCAGGCGATAGTTTTAACTAATCTTTCCTGTTCTGCTAGTTTTAAAACCTGAAAAACACAATTAAAAATGGAAATAGACGATGATCTTATAGAAGGTACACCACCTGACATTCAAGAAACTGCCAAGGAAGTAATGTTACATTTTGTTGCCACAAAAATCTAAGGAAATATATGAAAGAGCTTATAAAAAATTTATGGATTACCGGCAAGAAAAAAATATACAGTCGTTCTCCGAAAACGTCTTCTTGGTCTATATGGCGGAATTATCGAAAACTATGAAGTCATCTACTCTGTGGTCGCAGTATTCTATGCTACGTGCAGTGGTAAATGTAAAACAGAATATTGATATATCTAAATACATGAGATTACGAGCATTGTTGAAACAAAAAAGTGTTGGATATTGTCCAAAGAAATCAAGGATCCTAACTAGAGAAGAGGTTCACAAATTCCTTTGCCATGCTCCAGATGACAAATACTTAATGTTGAAGGTAAATGTAACTATATAATAGTATTTTAAATTTCTGACTAACAATTTTCTTAATTACAGGTTGCTTTTATTTGGAATCGCGGGCGCATGTCGTCGAGAAGAACTGGCTCATATGAAAATTGATGACATACAAGAATTGGGAACGGCTTTGTTAATAAAAATTTCCTATAATAAAACAAACAAACCGAGATCATTTACGGTGACTGGAGAATAAAGTATTATAGAAATTATCTGGCTTTACGTCCAACAAATATGAGTGATGGGCGATTTTTTGTGTCTTATCGCAATGGAAAATGCCATAAGCAAGTTGTCGGTATACACAAATTTGGCTCTATACCTCAGGAAATAGCATCTTACTTAAAACTGCCGAATGCCAAGGAATTCACGGGACATTGTTTCAGAAGAACATCGGCCACATTACTTGTAGATGCGGGAGCAGACATAACATCTCTAAAACGGCATGGAGGCTAGAAGTCTTCGGGAGTAGCCGAGGGCTACATAGATGATTCCTTAAGTAATAAGTTAGAGCTGACCAAGAAAATATTCAACATTCCACAATCTGACCTGCAGTCAGTCTCGACTCAGGTGACGCAATCCGTCTCCCAATCGAGTTCAACATTGGAGAATAATATCATAACGGAGACCAAAAATAATAACACATCCTCAAAATCAAATTTACATCACCCCGTTCTTGTTCAAAATTGTTCTAATTGTACATTTAATATAAATATTGTAAATAATTGAATAAAATAAACTGTTGAAAATATTTTAGCGTCCGACAAAATGTTTTTCGGACTAGGACGACAAAGGTTGCCTAGCTACCAGCGCAATAATCAATACCTTATTGAAAAGGTTACCTTTTCGTCCAAATATCTGATCTATAAAACGTCATTTTTTGACACAATCGGATAAAAAAATATTTAGGTAGTTGCTGTTATACAGGGGAAAACAAAACAGTGTTTTATACCATATTTTTGAAACCCCTGTGAAACCATGTATTATTTCCTTGTTGGTTCTTCATTCACCCCGAAATCTTTTCCCTAAGCCATCTACCATTGGTTTAAACATATATTTATTTAAAATATTAAAATTGAGCGGTTTGTAATAAAATAATTTACACAAAACAAACATAAATCATAAATAAATAAAAAACAACCTAAATCCTGATTAATTACTTAAAATAGCCGACAAAGCCCCGTGAAAAATGTCTTGAAATTATTATTGAAACTTTATCGATAAGAAATTAATGTTCTGGAATGCGAATTTTAATTATTTCATATTTACATATTTTGTAAAATAGTATTTAAATGAGCTTGGATAGGAATGATAGGGGAAAGGCGTGAGACCTTTGACAAGGTACTTGATTCTGAAAATATAAATGAGGAAATTTTTACCGGCAGAATATAGAAATATCAATATTAATTTCAGTGTTTATTTAATCAGTAGTTTTACCTCAAACGTGGGTATAGAAAATAAAAGTGATATTACCTCGTAACTTATTAATTATTTGCCAAAAAGTACGGTATTAAATCAAAATCACTATAGCAATAACATAACCAAGGGGTAGAAGGAAAAAAATAACACAGAAACAACCGAAAAAATAATAAAAGTAACTTTTATAGTTATTATGGAGATATATCCCATAAAAAAGACATGCAAAACCGAACAGGTGGTTTCTAATAAAATGTAAAATATTGTGTAATGCTCCTCTTTCCTTTTACGAAACAGATTTCGTATTTTCGCATAAAATATCAAAATATTGGGAAAAGATGGGACTTTAAGGTGAGATTGAACATGACGTTCCTTCACGCCTCAATAGTTCCACAGGTGTGTCAATATAGTTACTCAAAATTCCTGTATGTTTTAGTTACTTCGAAAATTGTAACATTTTAATACAAAGAATCCATTACGATATAATTGGTCGCATTTTTTAAAATTAAAATTGGTGCATTGATCAAATGGATATTGATAATAACTGAATTTAATCAAAATGTTCTTTGTCCGGTAAAGTTCACTCTCTAGTGCAACATACTCCATGCTAAAGTTGCAAACAAATAAAATCCAAAAACCATTCAATGCGTTGTAATACATACCTCCCCTCCCCCTGTTTTTTAGGACGGGGAACACATTGCCGATAAAGTTAGACTAGCCACCCTTCTCGAATTACCCCTAAATTGATTACATCACCCTTCTTCTCGACTTTCTTGTGCTGACCAACCTCAGGGGGTTGAAACAACCCTTCCAACGGGCGTTTTTTTCTTAAAATTATTAATGTTTTAGAAATGTCTAAAGAAAAGACTTTTCGCCCGCCAATTGTATTCTCGTACTCTATATCTCCCTGTGCCTCTCTATTAGGTATTTATATTAAATATATTTCCCTTTTTGTCTTCTCTAAGGGTTAATGGAAATATTCTTTTAAAGACTGTCTAAATATTTTTTTTTTCTGTTAATAAGTCATATCATGGTATCATTATTTGCCATATTGTTGCCGTATTATTTTGTTAATTGCTACATAGTTATGGTAAATAATAGTTATTTATGTATTAAGGGCATTATGAAGATGTTTATGCCTCCGAGGGCAACAATCTTACTAAGCCGAGGTCCTTTGGCCCGAGGGTATAGACATCAAGTAATGCCCGTGGTACAAACAATATTTTATGTCCTACTTCAGATAATTCCAAGTTAAATTAAAAGAAAAGTGATTATTGTTGTGCTGTGTCAAAGTCTGAACTGAAATTCATATAAAATAATGGATTTTCCGTTGATTCCGATTCCGGATAGAATTGCTGTGAATGCTGCCAAAGCTTTGGATAATCTTGTCCCAAAGAAGTTTAAAGACACCTATGATAAGGAATATCAAAGGTTTGGGGATTGGATGAAAAATAATGATGTAAAAAGTATCAACGAGACGGTGCTACTCGGATATTTCCAGGAATTTGTATGTTAAAATTGCTGTTGTAAATTATATTAAAATACTAATTATGTATATCGATTATAGTCTGGAACATTCACTCCTAATTCCCTATGAACGAAATATTCAATGTTAAGGAAGACATTAATAGTTAATAAAAATATAGACATTGCAAAATATTGCAAGTTAGGCCAGTATCTAAAGCAAGCATTCAAAGGATATGAAGCGAAGAAATCGAAAATTTTGATTCGAGAAGATGTGCTGAAATTCATCCGTGAAGCTCCCAATGAAATTTTTTTGATGTACAAAGTGGCTCTGTTATTTGGTGTATTTAGTGGGTGCCGCCGCCAAGAGCTAGTTAATATGTTGGTTGAACATATAGAGGATAGAGAATCCGTAGTAGTAGTTAATATTCCCGATACAACGACCGATAAAAAGCGTGTATTCACAATTATTAATGAGAAGGAGATGGGTGGTTTAAAGCTACTGAGAACTTATTGGTCTTTACGCCCGACGAACTGCAGCATCAATAGATTATTTTTGTGTTACCGTAACGGTCGTTGTTTTTCACAGCCAGTTGGGAAGAACACGATAGGCAAAATTCCTTCCATTATTGCAAAATACCTGGGTCTAAGCGATGCGGACAAATATACTGGTCATTGTTTGCGCAGAACCTCGGCAACTTTGTTGGCAGACGCGGGGGCAAACATGACCACATTGAAAAGACATTGCGGTTGGAAAAGTTCAGCTGTGGTCTAAAAACAAAATTTCGAAATTGATAGCTGGAGTATCAACGAGACCATCAACATCAAAAAACGTTCAATCATCGTCAATTTCTGTTAGTGAAAATCACGAAATAATAGAAAACATTGACTTGTCAAAAGCCGGTAAATTCGTTTTTACTGGGTCTTTTCATAACTGTTTATTTAATATAAATGATAAATAAGTTTTTTCGTTAATAAAAAGTTGTTACTTTGATTTTTCCTATTTATTTCTCTTCGAGGGCATTAGAAACTTCCTTAATGCCCTAGGGTATTATATACCATTTAAAGTGTCTGGTAACTATGGTGTTTGTGTATTTGTTTGTGCAGCAACCAAGGCTGTACATTTAGAGCTTGTGTCTAATTTGTCTGCTGAGGCATTCCTAGCTGCTTTCCGACGATTTATAGCTAGACGTGGTAAGTGTACAGATATGTACAGTGATAATGGCACTAACTTTGTTGGTGGTTATAATATTTTAAAGGCTTATGCCGAAGATTGTGAAAGGGATCTTTTATTAAAATGGCATTTTATTCCTCCAACTAGCCCTCATTTTGGGGGACTATGGGAAGCTGGAGTGAAGTCGATGAAAACTCACTTGAAACGTGTAGTGGGTGATCAAATTTTGACTCTGGAAGAATTTAATACGTTATTGGTACAAATAGAGGGACTGTTAAATTCTAGACCATTGTGTAGCATGAGCACAAATCCAAATGACTTCACAGTATTATGTCCAAGTCATTTCCTTACATTTGACATTCTATGTGCTCCCCCAGAACCAGACGTTACCAACGTTCCGACAAATAGACTTTCTCGTTGGCAATTGGTGCAACGCTGTGTACAGAGTTATTGGAAAAGGTGGCACATGGAATATTTAAGTTCTTTGCAACAGAGAAGTAAGTGGACTTCTCCAGATAGAGTACCCAAAATAGGTACTTTGGTACTTTTGCGCGAAGAAAACATTCCACCACTTCAGTGGAAATTAGCGCGTATTACTGCACTGCATCAGGGAAAAGACGGAATTCCGCGTGTTGCTCAGATTCAAACCTCCATGGGATCTCTGACGCGACCTTTAGTAAAACTGTGTCCGTTACCCTCACAGTGACGATCGTCGATTTAAAAGACGACCCAGTTAGTTTGTAAATAGTTAGTTATTGTTTTTATAAAAAGATGTTACTCATTGCCGCCAAATACGGCCAATTGTACCGCCAAATACGGTATAATCGAAGGACCAGGAATAAATCCAATTTACTCCAAAAAAAATCGAAATTATCAAATCGCTTGCCAACCAAACTAAAGTTTCCACCTACCTTGTGGCTTTTTTTGTGGCATCTACTGCTTTGGATCCAAATAATACCAAATTTATCACAAATTCCGGGATCGGTTTTTAAAACTACGATTCTAACTCGCCGGATCTCTATTTCTCTCTCTCCGGAAGTCGTTCTTCTTGTTTCCTAGCCACCTATTATGTGGAATAGCAAGGTTGACAATTCCGCGGCAAATTTAAATAATATCGCGGGAAATTTGAAATGAAACCAATGCGTAACATATGGTATTATGAAACAATAATATTCGAGTAGGACATAAAGATTGTTTATTATTACTATTATTATTACTCGAATTGTATTTGAGCGCATGAAGGCCTAAACAGTATCTGGATTTATCCAGTTGTCTACAGTGGCATAGCCTCTTATTTTCTATATTATATTTACCTTTAAATAATTAATAATATTATTATTTTATTGTATTTTATATTATGTACATGTAAAGTAACAAATTTATTTTAATATTCATATTATTATTATTATATTGTTATTTCGGGAATATTATATATAGGTAGCTGTAATGTGTATGCCAGTATTTATATATTTACATATACATATGTATACAGGGTGTCCCTTGCTATATAACGCAAATAGGAATAATTAAGTAATTAATTAGTTATTTTATACAGAGATTTTTACTTGTAAAATTAATACGACTTGTAATTGTAAATTTAGTTTTTGTAGACAAGGAAGCCAAAATCTTAAAAAATTAATAATTTTACCCAAGAACGAATTAAGCTGAACTACCACCATATTTTGTTTTAAAGGAAAATGCTAATGAAAAATGTTGGTTAGGATTCTTTCATAATCCAGAATTTAAAAAAAGTCTGGTTTAAATCCATTTTTTCCATGCCTAAGTTTTTTTCCCGAATGTAAAGATACAACCAAAAATAGATTTAAGCAAGACCTTCTTTAAATCTTGGATTGTGACTAAAAACATTTTTTCTAATGGCATTTTCCTTAAAAATGAAATATAAAGGTAGTTTAGGTGTATTGGCTCCTGAGTAAAATTATTAATTTTTAAAATTTTGCCTTGTATACAAAAGCCAAATTTTTCAATCACAAACCATATTTTTACAAGCAAATTTTTTATAAAAAATTACTTTTGTTAAAAAATTAAAAAGTAGGCATATTTGTCGTTTATGTAACGGCATTCAGAGACACCCTTTATGCGCATGCAAATTTGTTAAACTAATTTTCATTTATACAGGGTGTCTAATAAAATAGACTGCACGTACCGCAAATTTTTTAAATTGAATTTATGCACATTACCTAGTTCATGAAAATATTTATAAATCCACATTTAGTCAAGGATCCGTACTGAAATATTTACATAAAAATAAATGACATTCTTATAAAGTCTAGTTAGTTTAAGAACTTATTAAGGACTACCTACCAAGAATGCAATTTTATACAAAATGATGAATATATGCATTGATCATCCTCAATGATGATTTCCAATGAAGCAATGATTCGCCTAAACGGAAGTTTGAATAAGCAAAATTTCCGATATTGGGCTATAGAAAACCCGCATTGGATAATGAAGTGCCACACACAATACCCCCCCAAAAAGTAAACGTTTGGGCTGGGATTGATAAAGCGTATATCAACAGACCGAACAATATTGACGACCTTAAAGTTTGAATAAGACAGGAAATTAGATTGATAGAACCTCAAATATTGGACAATGTTTGGCAATAATAGGAAGATCGCCCGGAATATTGTCAGATTAGTTTTGTTAGTTGCTGGTGGTCAATTAATTCTCACATTTATTAAATTAATTTTTCACAATTTTGTTATTGAGAAATTTATTGTTTAGAATTAAATTTATGAAGATATAATACCTAAAATATGATCAAAATTCTACGTAGAATCCGAAAATAAAATGTTTAAAAAGGGGCACGTGAAATATTTTTTTCGAGTCACCCTTTTATAAATGAAAATTGGTTTAAAAAATGCCCATCCAAAAATAAAAATTGGCGGGTCCAAAAGTTGTTTTTTTCAATTAAAATTTACCTAAAGATTCTAAGTCATTTGGACGGTTAATGTAGACTTAGTTCTTTAAGTGTCCCCATGCACGACAGAAGTCGAGCGGGGTTACGTCCGGGGATCGCGCTGGCCAGTCAATAGCACCTCTTCTGCCTATCCAACGTTCTGGAAATTGTTCGCTTATGTATTGCCTAATATTTGTCGCATAATGCGCAGGTGCTCCATCTTGATGGAACCATACCTGTTGATTTATGCCATTATTTACACCCGGTAAAACCATTCTGGAAGAAGGAATTATGTGATTCCTGAGGAGGTCCAGATATTTATCGCCGTTCAAATTACCATCTATGAAAAAGGGTCCCACAATATGTCTACCAACTATGCCCGCCCAAACATTAACATTTTCGGGCCTCTGAGTATGACCTTCCTGGAACCAGTGAGTATATTTAGCAGACCAATAACGATAATTGTGTCTATTAACAATGCCATTTAAATAAAACGTAGCTTCATCCGAGAAAATGTTATTTGTTTCGGAGTTATTATCGTTATTGCATCTTTCCATCATCAGCTCACAAAATTCAGCTCAGGTAGATATGTGGGTAATAATTTACTGAACAACTTTCAAAAAGGTCACTTTTTTGTATACGAACGAGGTAATTCAAAAGTTACAGGCATTATGCGCGACTTTTTGCAGGACAAATGGTCCTACTTTTTTTAAATTTTCGAATTTGAAATGAATTTATTGCAAATGCTTGTGTAAAGTCCCCTCTAGCCTGTTAACTGTTAATTAACAAATGTGAGAATAATTAAATTTTGTTACTTGCAATAATAACTAAAATGCCACCTTGTAAGTGTAAATCTTTGCCTCAGTTTTCAAAAATGGCGGCAGGGGAGGGGGGCATTAGGAATACATTTTTTAATTGAAAGGGGGCGGCCGAGTGATACTTTGTTGGAAATGTATTGTCAATTATTGTAAGCTCAATTGAGTAATACGTATAAATATAAATACATGTAAAACTAAATATACTTACTACATCTGTGGGGTCATTACTTGATCGTTGTATAATGAGACCTTTGATGACTGCCCATAAGATAATAAAAAACAACGGAGTTCCTGAAAAAATACCATATTGTAAAAAATTTTTGAAGAATAAATTATTAATGTATTATTTATAATATTCGTATAATAACAATGAGGTGTTCTACTCGTACAATAAATATATATTACGCTTTTGGATTAAATTAACTTTATCCACTGCCTTATTCCAACGCAAATAAGTATGAGCAGGGTAATCTGTTGGGAGTTAATTTCAAAAATACGTGGATATTAAAATCAGCACTTCTGCAAGAGAATGACGGCAAAAAGTACAAAAGTAGAAAAATCTCATGCAAAATCAGTCTACCGCAAAATTTATTTCTTAAAATGCAGTTACAGGAATGGAGTCTGTTGTAAATACATCGTATCATGCGTAAGGATAAAAATATGACTAACAGACCGTATTATAGTGATAAATTTATCCAGTCATAAGTGATTAATGAGTAGTCTAGTTATATCCCAATATTCTTAGATTTACCCAACTGTCTTCCTCATGACCTATCATTTAGCTAAGATGCTCGCATTTAAAAGTAAGAAAGCACCAAGGTAACGAAAAAGTTAATCTGCATTTAGTTTAAACATCCAGTATACTGGATGTCTGGTAAGTATATGGCATACTATCGGAAACGTCAATAGATTAAACACACTCTGATTTACCATAGAAAGAATATTCTTTAAAGTGCCCTTTAGCGGAAATATATAGCCCCACAGGGGTACCCAGCGACTTTTTTAACTTTTAAACCGAAATGTATAATTTAATTAAATTTTAATATTTGATTTAGTCAATAAAGACTCATAAATGGCTAGTTGTACAAACTAAGGAATTTTCGGCGGCTCAGCTAAAATATCATGAAAAATTTGTTACAAACTGATTTTTTTGTATAACATACTTTATAACATATATATCTAGTTGGTCTCTAAAAATAATTTAGATTTAAAATTATTTTCTTGACGAAATTATTATTCAAAGTGCCAAATTCTCAGGAACGTGCAGTGTCCCTCACACAAAATCTAATCAAAAGTGTAATGTGACTTATTTACTACGACATTCAGGCCATAAATTAAACCAAAATAAAGAAGTACTTATTATATTTTATTGCCTGGGAGACAAATTATTATTTTATTGTCGCAATAATGTTATAAAATCCTTTTCCAGAATTTGTCCCCACGGTTTTATATGAGGATCCTGTTCAATGTAAAATAAGCGAATATTCAATATTCTATTCGCCGAGCGACGTTGTCGTTCAGCTTAGTCAATCGTACCTACGAAAGAGACAAAGAATGTCTTTTTGCACCTAGTGTGTTACTGTGTTGTTTGTATATGTACATGCTATTGAGGTATGCCTGCGTAAGAACCTGAGGAGGGGCTACAGAGGTAGAAACATCTCAATTTTCACGGATAGTCAGGCAACAATAAAAGTTCTAGCATGCTATCAGATCATTTCAAAGTTGGTCTGGAACTGTCTTCAATGTCTTCAAGACCTGGCTAACAGCAATGTCGTAACACTTGCTTGGGTGCCGGGGCACAAGGGCATAGAGGGCAATGAAAAAGCAGACGCGCTCAGCGTCATATTGGAACCACATTTCGGGGCTAGGACACAGCAAATCAATGCTGGATAACCCCTCAGAGGCAATGACCTCTGAAATCCTAAAACTAAACCGAAACAAGCTTAGAATCGTGACAGGCCTCTTAACCGGTCATAGTACTCTAAGGAAACACATGCACACCATGGGCATATATAACGACGAACCCATATGCAGACTTTGCAATGAGGAGGAAGAAAGAGCCTACCACATTATCAAAGAGTGCTACGCACTGACACGCTGGAGAACAACCCACCTGGGGAGTCAAATCCCCCAGGGGGAATCCCCTGAAAAAAATCTGATAAAGGGGCTGCTCATCCTAATAAGGGCGACTAACCTCTTTTAATGAGAAATCGAGCAACAAGCGTCACAATAAGTCTCTTTAGGCTGCGGTGTAGAGGTAGTAATAACCTTGGCTTGCTGCCTGTATTAATCATCATCATCATCATCATCATCATCATCATAGTGTGTCGTTTAGTCAGCCCGCCACTGTCAGCAGAGGAAGTCGTGTCATAATTAGTCGAGTTTACAGAATCCTGGTAACACATATCTTTACGAAATAAATATATAATATGGTAATTTTAGCGTTTTGATATGTAAGTTGCTTATAACGTTTTTTAATCGATGTTTTCTTTAATATTATTTAAAAATTCTCAGGAACCTAGTCTCAGGATCCTGTCAAGTTGAGGCCCCAGGATACTGAAAACTATCCAGGATCCTGAGAAGTTTATATTGAAATATTGTTTGTGTGCAAGATAATTTGAAACTTTTTAGCTATACACCATAAAATCAAAATAATAAAGCCCTTGACTAGTTCTAGTAGTCAGTTTATCTATAACTAATAAGTATTGACGCTGGTCTAAGTGCGACTATTGGTATAATCGTTTCAAAACGTCGGAATAAAAGATAAATACATTGGATAAACAAAAACAACTGGTACAGCTAACACCTAATACCGCAATGACGAAACTAGCTGAAGATCCAAAGACACGGGTTGACGTGGTAAAAGAGGCTTTATTTGGCAATATGCTAGAAAAGCAAATAACAAATAATATATTTAATCTGACGACCCGTCAAGAGAAGAAAGTAGCAAATAAATTACTATTGGGGCCGGTTGTCAATAAAGGAAAGGTTTGGAAGTTCGAGAATCACATATAAAAATATATGGCATCTACAAAAGCAACAGAAGGCTGAACCTAAAATAAAAAGATGCTTAAAAAGATAGTTCAAACTGTTTTGGAAAATGCCTGATCTGCAAATTGACCTAACTACTCTCTTTCCAGACCAGCCTAAAGAGCTAATGACTGAGCTATTAAAACAGAAAAAAATCAAAGAAAAGCTAAGACTCAAAAAAGAAAAGTTGAAGATACTGTTAACGTGCAAACAAAAAAGAAAAAAGAAATGATATTAAGAAAAAAAAAAGTTAAGAAGGAGATGAAATATAAAAAAACAGACCCAAGTCAGAAAAGTAAATTAAATTCAAAGAAACATGAAGGTAAAGGTAAAGAAAATAAATCAAAAACAACAAAGAAAAATAACTACGAATCCAGCGATTCGTCGCCTCGTCTCGAAACATTTCACTCATACTGTAAAAGTTGATTTACCGGACTTAAAATATCTATTATATTACTAGTACGGTATGAGCTTTATTACAGTAACGAGTGGGGAATATTGCTACACGTGCTGTAATGAGCCTTACCGTACGTGTGGTATACAACATTTTATATAAGACCCAGAATTTTGGTTTTTTTATGTATTTAAAATGATTTTCATATTATGAAAGTGACCTTACACAAAATATACTGCCGAAACAGAAAAAATCAAAGTAGCATGTAATTTTGGTTACTATGCCGACGAAGTATATTGTCATATGTTTCAACAAGTCATTCCACGACAAGACGTGTCATTTTCAAAGAAGCAGAATTAAAAGAAGATTACTAAAAATGAGTTAAACTTCCATCAGACATAGAAGAAATTTTCCAATCCGATATCCTCGCGGTTGCCAAAAAAGCCCAAGGACAAATACAATAAAGAATACGAACGTTTCATTAGCTGGTGTAACGAAACAAACATTAGAAATAGTATTTCTCGCATATTTTGAGACATTATCACAGAAGTACAGTTCGTCCAGTCTGTGGGCATTTTATTCCATGTTACGCGCCAAAATTTCCATGAAGAATAACGTGGATATAAGCAAGTTTGCCAAACTACAAGCGCTTTTAAAAAGAAAGTCTGAAGGATATAAAGCCAAGAAGAGTAGAACGTTTACTAAAGAAGAAATTGGTAAATTTCTAATAGAAGTAGAGGACAAGAAGTTTTTGCTCGTTACGTTAAGCTATTCATACATGTTTAATATAGATTTAAAATATCCTACAAATTAAACAAAACTTTAAATAAAGTGGGCAATTTTTAACGTTTTATTTTAATTGTTGCAGGTGGGACTTATCATTGGAATCGCTGGTGTTTGCCGCAAACAAGAGTTGGCAGATCTGCGGTGTGACAATGTCAAAGATGAAGGCAGCGTATTTCATATTGTAATTCCCGATGCAAGACAAAAATCTGCAGAGACTTTTTTGTAACTTCTGGCGGTATCGAAGGTGTAAACCTGGTTGGCATCGTGCGACGTTACAAAACCCTTCACCCAACAAATACGGGTCACTGTCGCTTTCTTGTTGGATTCAGGCAAGGTGTGTGCAGAAGACAACCCGTGGGAATTTATACTTTTGGAGGTATGCCAAAAGCCATTGCTACTTTTTTAAATTTGCCGCATCCAGAAGCTTACACTGGTCACTGCTCTCGTCGGTCCTCAACATCCATGCTGCCTGATTCGGGAGCGGACCTTCTGACTATCAAACGTCATGGAGGATGGAAAAGCAACAGTGTAGCTGAAGGTTATATAGATACTTCCAAGGAAAACAAAAAAAAAGTGGCGAAGAAGATACCTACTTGGGGTTGGGGAAAAAATGTTTGAAAATGTTTCCTTAACAAGAAGTAGTTCAAGCAACGTTGCCAAGCACTGCTTTTAATGTACAAAACATTTAAAAGACAGACCAGGTGCTGTCATCAGCTTCAGGTATTCATTTTACTTTTAATATTTATAATAAATAGGCATTTTTTTGAATAAATAAATTGTAAAAAATTGCTTCATGATGTTTTTATGTATTCAAAATGGTTTTCATATTTATGCCATAGGATTTATGCAGTGACATTACACAAAAAGTGACAGTGACTGACGGAACAAAAAAAATCATAGTTTGTGATAAGTTCATTACATCATTGAGTGATGTAATGAGTTCAGTACATGACTCAGTACGATAATATAGTATATTACATAACGCAAACAGGCTAAAATGGGTTATGTAATAAGCTCTTTTCGTGTTGGTCTTATATAAAATATTGAAATTTCATTAAATTATACATATCGGTTCAAAAGTTAGGGCCGATAAGGTAAGTAGCTAGAACACCTTTAGAGCTCTGTATCTTCCTTAAGGGGCGCTTCAGGAGTTCTCTTTCTATGAGAAATGAGGTATATTTTGACCTACCCTACACGCAAAGTATGATATTTACTGACCGGAGACCCTGTATATTTAAGTTTATAGATATATTTTAACCTGATATAGTGAATTCAAATTGATACTCAAACATACCTATTTTTATTTCGCAATAAACTGTTTAGATTTTTCTAATAAATATTTATTTTATTTTTATAAAAAAAAATTATTCAGTAGAGAATAAAAGTTGAAATGATAAAATAAACATAAACGGCAAACACATTTCTATTTTTGTGTCGGTGCTTCAATTCTTTATGGACCGTGTTTACCAGAAGCCTGAAGGAATAACAAATACATTTTTAAAGTTTTCTCTGCTGCAATAAGAAGTCACAGCGAAATTAAATAGCATAGCTTCCAAGAAACTTGTCTATTGTTTAAATTAAAAAACTTTATGCTAGATATTTTCCCCGAGAACTATTGTTCAAATTAAAAAACTTTGCATCACAATATGAAAACTTCTAGCGTAACTTATGGGTGGCTAACAAATCTTTCCTGTCATAAACAGATGCCTTTCTCAAGACTAATTGAAGCAAAATCATTCGCAAAGGTACGATGTAGGTACCTGGTTAATTATTGCAAACTTCGCCTTCACGGAGACTAATTTAATAAATCCAAGCAGGAAGGCAAACATATGGGTTAAAAGGTCAAATAAAGGCCCTGAAGGGCGCCAAAATTTAAAGGATAATATGAAGTTGTTAATAAACAAGTTTACTTACCCCATCCGATAAGGGCGTACACCCTTAGTTTAAAACTTTCCCTTGTCAGAGTTCTAACTACGAGGATATAGAGGTAGAGACCTAAAAAAAATACAAGGATATCTTATTCTTGGCAAGAACCGTTAATATACCAATTTTATTTACAATAATAAATAATATGTTACGTTTTGATATGTGGATGGCTCTCGTGTCTTTTGGCTAAAAATTTATATCATATACTCTCCATTTTGTCAAGAATATATCTTCAACACTAACTGTGCGCAGAATTTTAGCTTCATGACTTACACAGCTTCAAAAATAGTCTTGCCGTTGAAAGAGTTCCAATCAACGGTCTTGCACAAGGATGTATTAAATTAAATCGTAACTATTATCATATTTTGATAATTTAACCAAAAAAAAATAATGTATTTAACTGTTTCTATAAATACTTATTATTACTTACAAAAATATAAACAAGGGTCACGAATGCTTTTAGAGTACTGCACTTAAAAGTTTAAAAGAGAGTAATAAGATATTATATCAGTCACAAGGACGAAATTAACGCAAAAAAGCAATTTAAAAGGGATTAAAAAGTAATGCCATACTGGAATAATTGAGTTGTTATTTATATTTAGTGGAATTTTCCAGCGATCATGAAGGCTCCCAAGAAAAATATGCATAATGTGCAGGTAAGCCATAGCTGTAGCGAGGGTCTGTAGAAATGTTGTGACTAACTCTAGCCACAGGAGTTATACCAGAAATTATAACAACATTGTTTATTATAGTATTTTATTCGTTTATAACCACGCAAACCAAAATATTAATTAATAATATCAAATAAAACAGACAGTCTACTTCCACAGTATATGCAGGGTGTCCGGAAAATGCGTGTACAACGTTTGTCGACTCCTGACGTCAAAATAGGTCGATCTAAGCCGACTCAGTTATATCCAAAGTTGTCTCGTTTCGCCGGTAAAGGGCGTCAAAAATTTGTAAAAATATTGGTTTTCCCTAAATTACGTGAAAACCTGCTAATCGATTTTAATGATATTTATTTAGTATGTAGACTAATACTATAAAATGACGTTTTCTAGTAGTATAGTCACCGGCTGTAAATAAGTGGAAGTGTTATAAAAGTGATATATTACGTCAACATTTCTCCTGATTTTTTATATCGACGGCGTTATGACAACCCAGATATATTTGTCGAGTGACTGGATGTATTTGAAAGCTATTTTACCTCTTCAATATTTTTCGTTGGATGAGCTGTTTTGCCAGAAAAAAAATATTTACAATTTGCTGCATACATCAATTATTAACATTAGTAATAAAATTAAAATCAAATCACCTGTAACAATAATTTTTTTAGTGACCTTGTTGCTATGGCATTTAATAGTTTGACAATTATTGACAAATTGTCACCAGTCTATGAAATTGACTAAAGTATACGATCAACATTCTTGAATTACAAGTTTATTTTACCATTAAACATGGAAAATTATACGAACTCTGAGAAGGTTGACATGCTCCTGGTATACGGGTTTTGTCAAGGAAATGGGCGTCAGAGTGTTAGGGTTTACATGGAGGCATTTCCTGAGATGGGCAGATATTATTGATCGCTACCTTATTGGTCCTATTGTTATTCCAGACAGGTTAGATGGAAGTATTTGTTTAAATTTTTTGCAAGACACATTACCAATTCTTCTGGAAAATTTGCCCCTTTTACTTCGGAGGGAGATGTGGTATATGCATGATGGTGCCCGCCCCATTTTTCCGTTGCCTTTCGGCAATACTTACACCATCAATATCCCAACCGATGGATTGGAAGGGGCAATGATGTACCAGAAAAATGACCACCACGTTCTTCGGAGTTAAATATATGTGACTTCTTTTTGTGGGACGCTATTAAAACAGAAGTTTACAAGACTCCGGTAAACACACGCCATGATTTATTGACGCGGATTTTAAATGCGGGCAACCATTTTAATAACCCGGAGACATTAAATAGGGTCCAATATCATTTTTTAAGGAGTGTTAATAAGTGTATTCAGCAAGATGGCGGTCATTTTACACATTTGCTTAAGTAATGTTTTCGTTTTACTTAGTTTCTTACAATATTTTTAATACATACTTCCAACTTTGTTGTACTTTGTTTTATTACTACTG
Organism: Polydrusus tereticollis; assembly: GCA_963920685.1. NCBI lineage: Eukaryota > Metazoa > Arthropoda > Insecta > Coleoptera > Curculionidae > Polydrusus > Polydrusus tereticollis. The sequence continues at coordinate 146,635,905 of OY987328.1, forward strand.
TTAATAATTAATGTATGCAGGTAATTGTAAATATTTTTCTTTCTGGCAAAACAGCTCGTCCAACGAAAAATATTGAAGAGGTAAAATAGCTTCCAAATACATCCAGTCACTCGACCAAAATATCTGGGTTGTCATAACGGCGTTGATATAAAAATTCAGGAGAAATGTTGACGTATTATATCACTTTTATAACACTTCCACTTATTTACAGCCGGTGACTATACTACTAGAAAACGTCATTTTATAGTATTAGTCTACATTACATACTAAAAATCATTAAAATCGATTTGCAGGTTTTCACGTAATTGAGGAAAAACCAATATTTTTACAAATTTTTGACGCCCTTTACCGGCTGAACGAGACAATTTTGGATATAACTAAGTCGGCTTAGATCACCTATTTTGACGTAAGGAGTCTGTCGTCAAACGTTGTACACGTATTTTCCGGACACCCTGTATATTTAAAAGTTATTAGAACTTTATTGTTCCCAACATATTTTGAACATAGAAATGTTTATCATCAATAAATCATACAATAGAAAGCTGAAGTAAGCATAAAAGTAAAGTGGACTTACCAGTAATCGACCAGCGTAGTTTTGCTTATTTAAATAGATATTAGTAAGTAAAAGTTTATGCTGAACTGTGACACGTGGTTTGAACTTTTTGAAGAAGTCATTAATATAAAATCATGCTTAATAAAGACAAGTTTTAAGAAAAGATGAAAATTGTTGAAAGATTTTTGTATTATATTGATGTAGAATAAAAGTATCTGATGATCGACAAGTCAATTGGGACAAAACCGGAGAACTGCTTAGGCAGAAGGTTTTTATATATAAAAACTTTCTGCCTTTCAACAACATTAATTTTACTTTAACTTTTAAATATACACTGTGGAGGTAGACCGTCTGTGTTTTATTTGATTGTATCGACTCCACTGCAAGCATGGACTACTTCTTCAAGTTTAATTAATACATCATACAAGCCATACGCATTCGTGTGAAAACGGTAATGACAGAGACGAAATATAGTTCTAGCTTTGGTAAATCCTTTGTTCTAAGGATAATGAAGTGACAATTATAGGTTTAAGACTTTCGCAGCTTAATATACACTAATATGGGCTTCAGTAAAAGATATAACTAACTAAGAAAGACGGTGTAATGTAATTTTAAAACTGTTGTGAGTTAAATTATAATAGCAGTATATTGGAGATTGTGAACTTGTTTGCATCATTTTTTTCGACCGTGTATTCACCGGACGTGGTGGCACATTTACATGAGCCTGGTCTTTCTGAGCTTGTCTCTGTGAAAGGCTGCAGTTTGAACGTTTCTGACGTGTTTGATGCCGTAACTATATTGCTCTCGCGCCTTTCTGCGGGTTGCGATGGGATACCTGTCTACTTTTTAAAACAATGTCAGTTTACCTTATCCTTGGCAAATCATAAACCATTTAACTTGTCCCTGTCATCAGGGATCTTTCCGGATTTCTGGAAATCATGTTATCTCAAACCAATATTTAAATCAGGTAATAGGAGTAGTGTTAATAACTACAGAGCAGTATGTAATCAGTCTGATATTCCGAAATTGTTGGATCGTCTGGTCGGTCAAAGATTGTCATGGGAATTTAGACACCTAATTAATGAGGAGCAGCATGGCTTTATGCAGGACAGGTCAACGACTACAAATCTGGTTCTGTACCAGAATTTTGTTACTTTGTGGATTGGAGGGTGGACGGCAGGTTGACTCTGTTTATCTGGACTTTTCTAAAGCCTTTCACCGTTTACTTTTGGCAAAACTGGAAAAACTTGGTATATGTGGACCATTTCTTGAGTGGAACAAGAGTTATCTATCAGACAGGACGAAATATGTTAGGTGTAATAGATCAGTATCAGGTCCCATCCGGGTATCATCAGGAGTTCCGCACTGTGGGCCTATTATGTTCTCTTTGTTTATGATGGATTTGGTGCAGAGCATTAAATTCAGTGAATGCTTGTTTTTTTGCCGATGACCTTAAGGTTTTAAAGTTCGTCGACTCGCTGCAAGACGCAGATGATCTTCAGCGGGACCTCAATAGTATTTTTGAATGGTGTGAGAGGAATTGTATGGATGTAAATGTGGCCAAGTGTTTTCAAATAACCTTCACTCGTTCATTACAGCCCTTGAATTATCAGTGTCTAAATAGTGCAGATTTGCCTATGTTCACTCATATAAAGGATCTTGGTGTCACTTTTGACAGCAAGATGTGTTTTAGTGTTCACATTACTATATTATAACGAAAGCCTATAAGTTGCTGGGTTTCATTCAACGTATCTCGACCGATTTATATGAGATAAGTAGTTATCCATTTACTATAAAAGTATCAATAATTTTTAAGGGGCATGGTACATTTAGTAAAAGTATTTTGGTCCTCAGTAAAATTTCTTAAAATTTTAGTATGTGGTAGTTTGTGTATGTTACCTCATAGAGTTAGTAGGAGAAAATTTACTTTATATGCAGAAGAAAGCAGTGGCGTAGCGTGGTTGAAAGAGCGGGGAGGGGGGCAAACGGACTTAAGTGGGCGCCCTTATTTGAAGTTGTTTTGGAAGAGATCATTTAGCCGTCCTTCACCAGATCTCTGAAGTGTTTGAATTTTTGCCAGTCTACTAAATGACCTTTCTGCTCCGGCGCTATTGGCTATTGTACAGTTTTGTTAAGTTAGGGTAAACATCCTCCAAGTTATTGATTATTATAAAAGGTAAAATTTCCTCCGTCTTTAAATGATTATTTTCTTTTTAATTTCAAATATGAGACTACAGAATGCTTTTAATTCGTCAAGAATTTCGGGACCTAAGTCCTTTTTATAGAAAATAGTTTAATCCATTAGAGCTTTTATATTGTTTTCGGTTGCTTTAAAATTTTCTGCAATCAGACCATCACATTTCTGTGACATCTTAATAAAGTCCGCAAATCTGGTGTCAAGGATTTGAATAAGTGTGCCACATAAAATATTTTAACTTTAAAATTTTCTCCTGGATCGCGATGCAAATAATGTTCTTGAATTATAATCGTAAATTGTTTTGCATAACGTACTCTTTCTTCAGCAAAATTTAAATTACTTTCACATTTTGTTGCAATTTTTAGCGCATCTTCCTTCAATCGTAAAAATGTCTGCTCATCTCTAAAAGCTTTTAGCTCATTTTCAGTAGTTCTTACTAGACTGGCTGCTGTGTTTAAATTTAAATCAGATTTTTGCATATACACTGCGCAACTTATTTAACGCACAATCAAAAATTTGTCTCAACTTTGATCTTATGTATTTTCGTCATTTTTTGTTCGTTTTTATTGATTTTTTTGTTAAATTGTAGGTTTTTCTATTGAGAGTGTCACTGCGTTAGTTGTTTTGGTTAAAAAAGTTCTTGTGGTATTATACCGGGTGATAAGAAAATGTTATTTTTTTTTTTGGAAAATTGCAGACACCCTGTAGGGTATATTAGCTATTGCGAGTTATTCCAATTATAGCTAAATTGAAGCCTCTAGTTTTGTTTACATTTTCTTTTTTTATTTTTTTGTTTATCTCTGATACTTTATGAAATACACTGTTTTGAAACACCACGTGCTGTTATTACCTGAAATGCATTTATCGGAAACCTTAAACAGCTAGGAGGCTATGGAAAATCAAGTGACAACTGAAATGCATTTAGAAGGCTATGGAAAATAAAGTGAAATCTGTGTTATCGGTTTTTTGTTGACAGTCCAGCAAGAATTAGTTAATAATGGAACGGCAAAACAGAAATTTAACACGTGATGAATGTGTTCAGGCGGTTACATTACATGGTGAAGGGTGGAGTTACAACCGCATAGCTGGTAGGTTGGGAGTGTGGCACACAACTGTAGCGAGGGTAATTGAAAGGTTCGCAGAAACAGGAGAGCATTCCAGGCGGACCGGTCAAGGTAGACGTCGTGTTACAACTCCTAACCAGGATCGTTTTCTAAGAGTAAGCGCTGTACGACAAAGATTTACAACTGCAAGAAATTTAAGATCAGAACTTCAAGGTGCAGGTGGTCCACTCATATGTGTTCAAACTGTGCGTCGACGACTAAGAGAAGAAAATTTAAGACCCAGGATTGCTGCTCGAGGACCCGCATTAACAGTAGCTCATCAAAGAGCCAGATTAAATTTTGCTAATGAGCATGTTAATTGGTTGGAAGCAGATTGGGAACGTGTTCTCTGGACTGATGAGTCGAGGTTTAACTTGTATAACTGTGACAGACGTATCCGCGTCTACCGCAGACCAGGTGAGCGATACAGTCAATGCAATTTTTTGCACACAACTTTATATGGAGGTGGATCCGTCATGGTATGGGGTGGAATATCTTTGACGGGGCGAACACAGTTGGCAATTGTAAATGGAAATCTTAATTCTGAAAGATATATCACAGATATTCTTGAAGAACATGTTGTGCCTTATGCACCCTATATAGGGCCTAATTTTTTGCTCATGCACGACAATGCGCGTCCCCACACGGCTCGTATCGTAAGAAATTATCTTGCAGAAATTGGAATAAATTACATAGAATGGCCAGCCCGTAGCCCCGACCTAAATCCCATCGAAAATTTTTGGGACTATATTGGTCGGCGGTTACGAAGTGAAGGACGACAACCACAAAATTTACAAGAATTGGCCGAACGTCTAGTCGAATTATGGGATGGCTTAGATCAAAACGTAATAAGAAACTTCATTTTAAGTATGAATAACAGATGTCGGGAGGTCATTCGCGGAAGGGGTGGAAACACCAGATACTGATTCTGTAATGAATTTGTTTTTTTTTGTTAAGTTATTTATTGTTGTTTCCTTAATTATTAAAGCAATTCGTACATTTTAGGTTGTTTTTTTTTTAGTTTTTTTTAGCAATAATTACAGAGATAAACAAAAAATATCTATAATTCTTGCTGGACTGCCAACAAAAAACCGATAACACAGATTTCACTTTATTTTCCATAGCTTTCTAAAGTGTATTTCAGGTAATAACAGCACGTGGTGTTTCAAAACAGTGTATTTCATAAAGTATCAGAGATAAACTAAAAAATAAAAAAAGAAAATGTAAACAAAACTAGAGGCTTCAATTTAGCTATAATTGGAATAACTCGCAATAGCTAATATACCCTACAGGGTGTCTGCAATTTTCCAAAAAAAAAATAACATTTTCTTATCACCCGGTATGATACCACAACAACTTTTTTAACCAAAACAACTAACGCAGTGACACTCTCAATAGAAAAACCTATAATTTAACAAAAAAATCAATAAAAATGAACAAAAAATGACGAAAATACATAAGATCAAAGTTGAGACAAATTTTTGATTGTGCGTTAAATAAGTTGCGCAGTGTAGTTAGATAAGGCATACATTTTTGTCAGCATATCTTTCCAAAAACATAAAAGCAACTTAAATTCAAATGTTTTCATGGTGTTTAACATCCCTGAAGCCTCTGCCGTCTGTTTTGCTGTAGCATTGGTCAGTTCTCCGAAAGTTATATTTTGTAAGGTTGTTTCTACAGCTTGAATATTTTGATATAGAGAATCAACAGCCCTTTTGTGCCTTGCCCATCTTGTAATACACAGCTTTTTAAATTTAAGTTTTCTGTTATCCTTTGTTAGTTGGCTTTGAATATTTTCGAATAATTTTAAACAAGGGAAACTTTCGGTAATATACACGTAGAGTTGTTCCAGTGTCCGAAAAAGCGCTTAATCTGTGACCAGCAATTAACTGTAACCACCAAACCAAATTTAGGTTATGAGCACAGCAGTGGATATATTGTGCTTCTGGAACTTGTTGCTGAATTCTGGTTTGCAATCCAGAAATGCTACCGGCCATAGTGCTAGCCCCATCATTTTTATTTTTCTCCTATTACGAAAAGTAGCCCTAGACATTTTGAGGAATTTAACCGGCTCGGTATAGATTTGGATTAATACATCGTATGGATCTTCTATGGCATACCCATTAAAAGCCATTGTTGTACGTTTAAACCATTTATTGTGACAGCATATACCTATTATAATAATAAATTTATCTTTTTACAAGTAAACTTTCCAGAAATACCGATAGAGGCGGCACGAGGGCAAGAAAGGGGGGGCACCGGCCCCCCCTGGCCCCCATACGCTACGCCACTGGGTGTAAGTACTATAAAATTCAAGTGAAACGTACGGCATAAGAAACATTAAGATTGTTCAAGTTTATAGTCAAGAGAATAATTCTTCCCCGTACATACAAAGCTGCTACGCTATAAGATATGTTATATAATTGAAGTCAATATACATACATATATCTCATGCTGTAATGCAAATAAGGTCAACAGCAATCGACATCATCCATTACAGTTATAAATTGAGTTACAGGACGCCTTGCTTTAAATTGTTTAGCATATTTTTGCATAAAATGCAATAAAGTAAAAGCTTGACAAAACAGAAAAACAAGAAAATGTCTCCTAATGACCCATTTTTACGACGGCTCCGTTTCGGATTATTGCCCCTGATTTCTCATTGTTAGGGCCACTTCCTTTCTGTTTCTGGGTTACACCTAAATTTATATATAAGCTGTCTTTTTTTAAGTAGATATATACATGCACGACCGCAAGAACAACGTTGGCTTTTCTTTTGCAAAAATAATTTCCGTTTTGAGGGATTTTTCGACCAGCAAGACTCATTTTATTTTTAAAACTGCTGTTTTACATTACATGATATATGATGATATCTGATTGCAAATATCTTGTCATTCTCGTTCTCTATGTATATACCCACGGTAATTTTACCATGAGATGATACCCACGGTAATTTTACCATGAGATGATATATATTTACATCTCATTTTTCTAGTTTTTTAATCATGTCTTTCTGAATTGACCATGCCTCTAACCCAGAGTTCTACGAATATTTTTTCACATTTCTTTGTCGAGAGGTACTATTTACTATTGTTTTATTGACCTCTTGCCGCGGAACCCTGGGGTTCCGTGGAACCCAGGTTGGGAAACACCGCTCTAACCCACAGGAACAGAAGCAACGCTGAACAGCGTAACACTTGAGCGCACATAGTCTAAGTTGTTATACATTTAGGTGGTTCGTATGTTATACAGTAGAACTGTTTTAACTTATGAGTTTCAAGCCATTTATATTCTTGGTCTTAAAAGTTTGCAAGGTATTTGGATACAATTTTCCTTCTTTTCTAAATCACCTAGCTCCTTTATTCTTAATGCTAGACAAACGCCTTTCCTAATCACTTCCATTCCTCTCTGTTCAGTGCGTTAGCAGTGTCCATTCTAGAAACTTATACGGCCATCTGTTGTCTCTTCTTTCAGTCTGGCTATAAAACCTTCTTAATTTCGTAAACTTGTTGGGAATGCAACCGAAGCTAAAGTTGTTCTTCTTCTCCTTTCGTATGTCTAATTATTTCTGGAGATAAGGTTTATCATAAATTTGTTTTTTATGTTCATCCCCAGGCCGATTTTAGAACATGCTATGTCGAGTTCCTTTACCATTTCTTCTAGTTCTTCAAAATCATCAGTTATTAGAACTATATTATCCGCGATGCGAAGGTGTTTAAACTTCTCACAATCTATTGTAATTCTTCTGTTATCCAATTTGAGAATTTGGAAGACATATGAGCGGCAGCTTTGGCGACATTGGGTCACCTTGTCGAACACCACGTTAATTAGGTTACCATTAGTGTGTAATTTGATTGTGATCGTTTAATATCTTTCTGGGCGCGTGCTTGCTACTGACTATCTGAGTCTGCATAGTTTATTAATTAAATAACTGATTTGAAAAAAAAAATGGGCAAGCGCAATCTCTCTCCCGCTAGGCCCCAATGGTACCTACTGATTAAATAAAAATAAAATATTTTTAATTCCATCTCCGCAGTATAATGAAAATAATTAAATAAATACAATAATGTGCAACCTATTTTTAGAACACGCTGCTATAATAGAGTATAATTTTTATTGCGAGTAATCCAGTCAGAGCTAAAAACTCATAAATGAAAAGTAGGGCGGCTATTTTATTTATAAAGCCATTTTTATCAATAATCCTTACAAAAATACGTCAAGTTCCAGATACGTTCTTTATAGATCTGATAAATCGCGTTAGTGGAAAGAGGGGAAAAGGCGCTGGAAAACATACTGTGTCACCTACGAGGTTTTTTGGTTCAGTGGCGTAGCTTTAGCTAACGGGGGTCTAGTGGAATCAAATGCCAAAATTATTAATATGTTTGTTTTTTTAATATCGGAATCGGAATGAATATTTGTGTTTGTGTTTGAGTATTTCAAGCATTACTATTGAACTAATGGTTGACACGACTCGCGCTCTTCTGCCCCCAGGAGTGCTTTGGTCATATGCTTGCTTAATTCCTCTTCTTACCCCGGGCACAGGGGCGACACGGAACAAAATTCGTGGCCCTGTATTTTTGGTTGCCTACCTGGGGCGGCCATTTTTCAATTAGTATAAACGTCAATCGATTACAGCTGATAGCTGACAAACTGACGCTTACTCCCTGCTTTTTTTTATTTCTCATTTGCATTAAAATAATTTTTGAGTTCTGTATACAAAGCTGGATTTATAGTTGCCGTAGCGTAAGAGTTAAGACGTAACGTTAAGCCGTAAGAAAAATTAACATGCGATTAGAAACGGAGCCGTTCATAATACGAGCCGTAGCAGTTATCCGTAAGCGGTAAGCAGTAAGAAATGGTTTATTTTCATTTCTTACGTTACGGCTTACAGCTTTGGTCGAAATCGGTCGTAGGTAGGTACTCGTACAAATCCGATAAGATTATATCCACAATTATTAGCTTTGGAAAGTAACCACTTATTTGTTTTGTGACATTTGGTTACTTCAGTTTTGTTTCACCATTTGCATTACCTACAAATTCGTAACAAGGTTCTTCTATTTCGAACTGTGAATAGGTATGTCGTTACGGCTTACATCTTACGTCTTACGTCTTACGTTAAGGCAACTCTGAGCGCAACTTTAAAGTTGGCTAAAGCTTGTGAGATTTTATAAGGTTTTGTCGAGGCTTTGTGTTTTAAACGATTTTGAAGGAGTATAGACATTTCTGTTCCTTTAACAGCTGTGTGATTTTTATTAAACTAGAAACATTGGATTGCAATCATCTGCAGAGCTTTGTATCAAGATTCCGTTTATTATTTATATTAAAGAATTTCAAATATTGTTTAGGTTAAGGTGGGTTCCATACAGCAAAATATCATAGCATAATGAAATAAAAATACAGTAATTTTAACTTTTATGTTCCACGCCAGGCCACTTGATAATTTACAGAAGCACTGGTTAAATGGGTACTTCTTTTTAGCCACCTGTTTTATTGGAACCCACAGAACCCCGTTAGGACTCTACAAATGACTTTACTACGCCTATGGTTATATATCATGCAAAAAATCCAGTACTTAACTTGAAATATTTTCCTTTATTTCTCTTGAATGTAACAACCTTCCAGTCAGAAAAAATGGAAAATATTAAAGGTAAATCCTCGAAAAATGGATAAGAAGTAAAAGGACCCACTTACCTTCGACAAACATCCAGAAGAAGGTGGTGATGTGGAAGTAATGTAGCAGGGTCACGACGAAAACGCATGTTACGGCCATATGGTCGCGGAAATTTAACTGAAAAGAGATAAGTAAATTTAGTTTTCCCTATGCCTATGATTGCTTTAATAGAAGAAAAATAAAGCTTATTTAATAGGAAATTTACATGCTGCTTAAAGTTATATTGGCCCGCTGTTATACTAATACCTACTTTTTGCTTTTATCAATTAATATAGTTGAGTTGGACTTTCTATTAAACAATAATGCTACCTTATTAAAGTTTGTGGAGTCATACTTAAACTAAGTTAGGACGTTGTAATTGAAAAACAGATATAAAAACATTTTAATGGAAACTCGACTGCCGCGAATTGACGCTTCTAAAAGTTTAATTGACAGGATTACACACACATAAGCTTTAATTATTTATATGCGATACCAAGTAATTGGGGATATTAAGTGGGAAATATTCGGGTAAGTCTGTTAATTTCTTATTAGGATTAAATAAAATATTATAAAGTCAAAATTTGAAAGACCACTTTATATACTATATAATATTATTATAATTAATTAATTATATTTAAATAATATCATTATAATTAATTATTTATTTTTATATAATATTTATTATAGAAATAAAGGTCTGTCTTTACCACCAAATAACTTTATTTGCCTCTCTAGGGTAGAAAACAAGGGTTATAGAAAATACATAAAATGATGAATGATATAATGATTTAATTTACAAAAATTTTTATTTTATTTTAATAATATAACATGTGAATAATGACCACTTGATGTATTCCCAAATTTTTACAAGAAATGACATAGTTTCGTTTTGACAATTTTAAATAGAAGCAATTTCATTTAATTTAATTTACATATTATAATCTAATCCACCACAACAATAAATATGTCCCCTCACTAAGTCAGTTTCATTTTAAACTAAGAATAAATTGACATATTAAATCTTCTTCTTTTACAACATGTTCTAACTTCAACATTCTTAAGTCACTATATTATGATTAAGGCCTTTAATCCTACTTGCGTTTAAATCATCTCCTACCATTGTATAGAGATACATCGCTCTTATAATAAGCTGCTGTCTATTCCAATGGTTGCATAATCTGCATTTCATTATATTTTATTGTTGAATCACCAATTGTTCTCCCAACTGTTTTAACTACTTTTCATAACAAAATTTCTTAAATGATTAGTTGCTGAAGATGACTTTCCCTAAAGTCGAAACTAGTACAACGTTAAGAAATTTATTTTAATTCCTCATGATTTTATGTATTTTCTATAACCCTTGTTTTCTACCCTAGAGGGGCAAATAAAGTTATTTGGTGGGAAAGACAGACCTTTATTTCTATTTACAATCTCGCCACAGAACATGGACTACTTTTTAATATTTATTATATTTATATAATATTTATTATATAATTATATATAAGCATGGGTCCGCAAGCCCTTCATTTTTTAAATACAGGGTGTTAAAAATTTATTTTTATTTCAGTTTTTCGTTAATAATAATAATAATTTTTGAAATAATGTCTATATTTGGACGAAAATTGGTATTTGGGGATTGTTTAATATGGGAAATTTAAATTTGATCTTAGTTTGGCCTTTAATTGTAGGGGGCGCCCCTTACAGTTCTTTCTCTCTTTTGGTGAGTCACAACTTTTTCGTGCATGTTTGTATTACATTTTATAGAAGAAAAATCGACTCAATCTGCATCAATTTTACGTGAAAACGGTATGCTTATCAAAAGTCGCTACAATTAGCCGTTTTCGAGATATCTTGATTTAAATTAATCGATGCATGTGTTTGTCAAAAAGTAAAACAATTTTAAAAACTTAAAAATAAAAGTATCAAGTAGGCTATAGTAAGTATATTCCAATATTTATTTTGTGTCATGTCAAAAATAATATCTTGACGCATAGTTAAATAGTTTTATTTATTATTATTGTGATTATTTGTTAAAAAATAGTAAACTTTATCAATGCTGAGTATTCTGACATATATTTTGCATACGGACTTGCTAACGGAAATGCATATAGCGACTTTTGACAAGCGTACCATTTTCACGTAAAAATTATACACGAATCGATTTTTCTTCTAGAAAATGTGATACATACATGTACGAGAAAGTTGCGACTCCCGAAAAGAGAAAAAGACCTGTAGGCGGCGCCCCCTACAATTAAGGGCCATTCTAAGAACAAATTTGAGTTTCTCATAATATTAAAAAGTCCCCAAATACCAATTTTCGTCCAAATATAGACATCATTTCAAAAATTATTGACGAAAACAAAAATAAAAATAAATTTTTAACACCATGTATCTCAAAAATTAAGGGCTTGCGGACCCATGATTATATGAACTTTTCACTTTATAAATAACTGAGGAATCGTCCTGTAAAATATCGGACAGTTATTAACCCTTTAAGGCGTACTGGTCGATCAAACGACCACTAATTTTGTTATACTTTACAAGTGGCGCAGAGCCTGGAAAACCACCGCTTCGATATGTTGCGAGATGCCTAAACGCTTCCAGCATTATATTTAACCACGTGCTGTGGGGAAGTTTTATTGCTTTTTTTATTTGTTGAGAGGTGATAAAATAAAAACAAGGTAAGAGAGCTGTAGAAAATGCATTCCAAAGATATTTTACTCTGTATTTACCCCAATTCTTTGAAAAATATATAAGGTTTTATTACTTATTTGTAAATTTTTTCCCCATAACCTCAAATTTTCAGAAAACATAGCATGCATTTTTTTACCATTTCTCTTAACATTCAAGTTTTTAGTACACATAACTATATAAATTAGATGTAGGGATAACTAAAATCCTGATTTATAATTTTACTTCTGTATCTCTAACCTCGGCTTAGATAATATACGTTCATATTTCCGAAATTTGGGATTATTTATTACTATGATAGAAAAACAGATTTTAAAATCTTTAGAAAATATAAAGAATCTAAGGAGACAGTGTCATATTTATTATATTTGTAATTAGTTTATTTCAAAGTTTATGTTATTTCTGTTTTGACTTTTGTTGGAACACGTATAGCCTTAGTACGGTCGTATAAGAATTAAACTTAATATTTGAATCTTCTGGTTCTGTTTATATTATGTAGAAACCACGTGTCATGGATCAGAAAAAATACAATGAAAGTTCTTCAGTGAATTTAGAAAATTTGGAACTAATGGATCCAGGTGATGTTTTTGATTGGATAGATGGGCAAGGTGTAACTGATGAACAGACTGAAAATTCTGATATTGGTGGTGATAGCGATCAAGAAGATAATCTTCCATTGTCATTGTTAGGTAAAAGCAATTAATATTTTTATGTCCATAGAGAGAAAATGTTTAAAGGATAGTTACGTTTCTACAATCTACTTTTATTACGCTTCCTGTACTTTAATTTTTATTAGTTTTCTCTTATCTGTAGGATCGACACCGAATAAAAGAACAGAACACACAACATGTTCGTTTCACGAAATATGAAAAAAACTTACGGATTTTTAAGGGCCCAAACTTATTTTTTGTAATATAAATAGTGTATTTTTTATAGTTCGTCTTGTTCATTAAAAATAAATGCTGTTCAATTCTACCATTCGTTAATTTTTTTTTGTATGAAAGTAGCGTGCTGCTTATGTAATACCTTTGTTTACTTGGGATTGTTAATTTTGGTTGACTATTCGAATTATTCTAGATTATTTTCAAACATGACAATATATGGTCGTTAGAAATGAGGTAACAGCAATAGGTGGCCGATTTAGATTCTGTACCACTTCAATGTCTTAAGGGGCACTAAAGGTTCTTTGGTTGATATATCGACCACCCTCTACGGCCAAACTGTCAAATTTGACAGCTTAATTTCTTTAACGAAAATTGCGACTTTTGCACGTAGGAGTTAGAATACGCCTTCAAATTTTGAGTAATTAAAAAAAAAAAAGTACTGCGCCTTAAAGGGTTAAATAACACCCTGAATATTATAGCCGGTTTACATTGGGACATACAGTCGGCACGGTGTTTTTTTGCCAGTGCGTCATTACTTCCACGTGACTAAAACCATATAAATCTAAATAAAATTACGAAATTCAATAAATCAAAACGAAGTCTTGAGCTAATTTCATAAAGAAGCGAATTGCGAAATGCGAATCGCGAATATTATTCTCATTGGCCGATTTTAAATTAAATTTAATGGCGGAAAAAGTGACAGCATAATATTTAATTTTTTACAAATTCACAAAATTTAAAATCTGGATAACGGGAAAATTGAAATAATTTAATTTTTAGCGAATACTCGCAGGAATTGTTTGATATGTATTGTCATAATGTCTACAGATTAAAGCTGGATTTGTAAACTCGAAAAGTTGGCGTAAGTAGTGATGCAACGATTACTGTTATACGATTACGCTTGCGATTACGATTTGAAATGAAATAATCGTACGATTACGATTACGATTATAATTATCAAATAAAAGACGTAAAATATCTTCTTTATATAATTTTATTAATTTTTAAAAGAAACTTCAAGGAAAATAAAAACAAACTCTGAACAAAATAGTAAATCACAACGAAAACATTTAAAATAAAATCAAAAATAAAAAAGCAAATTAAAAGCCAGACCTGTTTTTGGCATTTACTATTGGAGATTCAGAGATATTGAATTTTTATTAAAAAAACATACACTCATACTAATCGACTTTCGCGTTTCTCGCATCATAGAGGTCAAACCCCAAACAGATTTCCAGTGGTTCTCCAATTACGATTAATCGGGAAATTTTAATAATCGGCGGTTAATCTTAATCGTAACCGTAATCGTTTCATCACTAGAAATAAGAGTTCAATTTAAACTAAAGGGAACACTCAGTTCAATTTATAAATCCAAATCGTGCAAAGTTCGTTAGTTTCGAAAAGTTCCCGTGTAGTTCGAGATAACCAAACTAAAATAACTATTATGGTATAAGTGTGTTATGCTATATATAAGTCACGCTGGGAAATGTTTAGCCCTTCAGGCCGTAGGCCGAGAGGGCTAATTCCCAAGTGACTTATATGACTTAACACACGAGTGCTATACAAAACTTTACACAACACTTAATAAATATTAATAAAAAATAGAAAATTATATTGTTTCAATGTAAACTGGAAAACCCTGTATTATAATATTTTAATTGACATATTTTTGAATGACAAATTTGACACGTAAAGGTAGGCTAGGGTGATTATTGTTGTTATGGAATTGATTAATAACAAAAACTTAAAGACATCAAATAATAGTTATTTATGGTACTAGTGTGAAGGTGGATTTATAAACTCGAAAAGTTGGCTAGGTTGAGGTTCAGATGGTGTTGGAAATAGGAGTTCAATTTAAACTAAAGGGAACACTCAGTTCCATTTATACACTCGTTCATGTTGTTGATGTAAAGTTCATGTGAGGTTCGAAAACTTCCCGGGTAGTTTGAGATAACAAATTTTTATGCTCGGAGTTCGGAATATCTAACCTCACAAACTTGATCATAACTCCAACCTCACCAACTTTTCGAGTTTATAAATCCAGCTTTGTGTTGAAAATAAGTCACGCGAGAAAGATTTATACCACGAGACCGTCAGGCCGAGTGGTATAAATTCTCAAGTGACTTAGGAAACATAACACACGAGTGGCATACAATGTTTTATCCAACAAGTGGAAGAAATCGTTTTTTTATGAGATAATAATTAATAAGTTTCCTGATCAAATCAAAGCAACTTGCGTCTCAGTACCCTATAAATGTCAGAATGACTTGACAGTAACTTTTTTAAATTTTGGGAAAAGTTGGTTAATTGTTTGGTTGCCACGGGCATGATATATTGTTACCAAATGTTTAAATAAATTTTGACACTTTTCAGTTTTCCCTGCAGAAATGGAAAGCTTTTTTGAAGAAAAAAATGTATAGAAAATGGAGGAAACCGATGAAAATTACGTTCCTGAGGATATCCTTACGGAAGCGGAAGAAGCAGCGATGCAGATTTTGCCAGAAAAGTCCCGAGATGCTTACGACAAGGAGTTCAAAATGTTTGAGTCTTGGATGAATTAACGGAAGATAAAAGGTGTCGATGAAAAGTTGTATTGGCTTATTTTTTACATTTGCAAAAAAAATTAGCCTCATCGTCGCTATGGACCAAATACTCGATGCTTCGCTCGACTATTCACCTGTATAAAAAAAAGACATTTCAAAATATGGCAAACTAACGAGCTTTTTGAGAAGCAAATCACAGGGATACAAACCAAAGAAGTCCAAGACATTAGAACAACCTGAAATAGAGAAGTTTTTGAACGAAGCTCCCGACGACGAGTACTTGTTGATGAAAGTGGCTTTGATAATGGGGATTAGCGGTGCTTGTAGATGCGATGAATTGGTCAATTTGAAAGTAGAAAATATTTAAGACAAAGGAAAATATTTTCACGTAGTTTTGCCAGACACTAAAACCAAGAAATCGAGAAGTTTCACCATACTTGAAGAAGGATTTCCAGTCAACCCGATCAATTTGTGTAAAAAATACATGTCTTTGAGACCAAAGAATACTAGTTCTAGCCGCTTTTTTGCTTTTTACAAAAATGGTAGGTGTACCAGCCAGTGTGTGGGAATAAATACGTTGTCGAAGATACCTTCAAGAATGCAATGTTTCTGAAATTGGAGAAACCAGCGCTCTACACCGGTCACTGCCTGAGAAGGTCTTCGGCGACTCTTTTGGCCAATGCAGGGGCTAACATGACTACTTTGAAGCGTCACGGAGGATAGAAGTCCTCGACGGTAGCAGAAGGATACTTAGAAGAATCGGTGCATAACAAAATATAAATTGCAGTAAAAATACAAGGTTCTAATGTGTCGGCGTCTTCTAGCACTATCAGCAGCTGTACCGATATTGGAGCGTCTGGTTCCAATGAACCAACGAATTTTACAATGACTTCAAATTCGAATAAACCGTTAGCGTTTTCCTTTAATTTCAATATCAATGTGAATTCTGCTTGTAATAGTAATAAATAAATAGAATACTACTTTAAATATGAACGTGAGTTATAATCCATAACTCACTAGTGAGTTATGGATTATAACTCACTAGTGTGTTATTTGATAGTTTACTTGTCTAAAATGGCATTGATAATGACAGTCATAACTGTCATGTGTTGGATAAAATTATTATTTTTGCGATTTTCGAGGGTAGTTTTTCAAAATATGGAAGAAAGTCCAGCTGAAATTCAAAAAGAAGCGAACCTTGCGTGTTCATTTATTATTCCCCATAAGTCAAGAGACAGTTATGACAAAGCCTTATATGAATACATATTTTACCGCATACCAGTGAGCTATAATCATAACCCACCAGTGAGTTATAAGCTACTTTATTAGACTAAAATCGAACTAATAATGTTCACTTTATATGTAAGTGTTGGATAAATAACTATTAATCATGAGATTACTTACCTCTATAAGAATAATAATCCACATACAATACGTTAAAAGATAGGACCACATAAGATTCATATGAATAATATTTCTTAAACATCTTAGCTCTCTGAAACAAAAAAAATAACATTTTTAAAAAAACTTATTTATAATAGCATGTTTAAAGTCAACGCTCACTGAAATGACACGACATCGGCAACTCACGTGCCATTGTCACCGTACATTTTCTGACATTTTACTGCCAGATCATACGTCACGTGGGCACTTTGCCTAAAAAGTCTCCTTTTTCTGTCCAAAACTAAGCATTTTATGTTACCGTCTAAAAATGCTAAGAAAACTCCAAAAGTTTTACAAATGTAATGGGCAAACTGCTACCGACAATGACACACAAAATGGAAATTGCAAGATAGAGGATATAAAAGTTGCAAAAGTTTATTCTATTATAAAAGATAAGACGAATGTATAGGACATCTAGTCACGCTATGCCAAAGGAATGCGGAATGAGTTTGACAAGTTTTCTGGTTAGGAGGAAGTCGGGATAAGCCGATAAAAAGTGTAATCCATAATAATGAGATTAAAAAATCCTAAATCTGAACAAAAACTGGGATTACACTAAAGCAACTTTTTATTAGGTTTTCCTTACTCCCTGTTTTAATGAGTGATAATATACTGGGTCAGAATAAATGTTGGGGTTACGTGACAAAAGCAAAGAGTCCTAAAAAGTTATGTAGGCTAAAAAATGTTTAAATGTATTCAGTAGCGTAGATAGGATTTTGTTAGTTTTGAGGTCATTCATTTATTGCTTGTTTATGGCCACCCTTGGATAATCCCGTTCAAAGGCAAAGTGTAACTTTCTTATATCTCTGGACAGGCTTTACATATTTATAATCTCCGTTATTATTCGCCCCTTTTAAAATAATTTTGTTAAATTCACAATCATTCAATTTTTCTGTTTTATATTTGGATACAGATCTATCTGTGGAGGGGGGGGGGAGACCTGACCTTTCTGGACCTCCCTCTCCCCCGCACAACTACGCCACTTAATGTTCTTTACATTAGTTTGTCTCAAATTAAAAAAAAATCTGAATTGGCGAACAAACTGGAAACATTTTCGAATACACTGTTTGAACAACCTACAAAAATTGGTTCCTGTCATATTTTATTGATGGTATGGTAATGTTGCAAGAGTTAAATAAAAAAGCATTTAAAACTTTTGAAGATCTGGGAGATATAGTGTCTAATTTTATTTTTTAATTTCAGAAATTGCAATAAAATATCACCACCATTCGATAGATATTATTATGAAATAGAAGGCTACATTAAAGATTTAGAAAGACACAAAGAGGACAGAACAAAGTTGGAACATATACTATAATCAGTTCTCTAAATGTACCCAACTATAGAAATTTTCTAAAATCGACGACGAACAAGATGTCGTCTCATTAGCTTTAAAACCCAACATGTAATTATTGAAATAAGACAAAAACTGCCCAATAACAAATAAGTGGTTATTGCGGGAGGTATTTACGATGGAAATTCTTGTATAAAGGTAAAGCCTTTATTTATAAAAAAAATTAAACTTAAAAAATTAGGTATTAACGTGTGTTACAGATAAAAATATTATGATAAAAACAGGCCATGTTTTAATTTTAGTACTGTATTATTATTGGAACGAAAAAAATTTAAAATCTAGTGAACTATTTTTTAAAAAGGACCATAAATAAAAAAATATTTGTTGCTGTTCATAATTATAAGAGCAGAGTTATTAGGAAAACAAATTTGTGATGGCTTATCAGCATTTTATGCACTGACAGGATACGACACAACAAGTTTTATAAAATAGGAAAAAAGTTTACTTGAAATATTTATTACCGCAACAGAACTGTGATAAGTTTGATTTGCGTGGTTTTGAAAGAGATTCATTTGATATAAGTCTAGACAATGCTAGAAAACTGGTATCATCACACTTGTACCATAAGAAAAGTATATCAATGTATGTTGGGGAAAGGTTCAGTAGTTTGGTTGTATAGTTTAATAAGAAAACAAGTATCAATATAGAAAGAACGGCAACGTTGCTGTCTAGACTAATTTCCGAGAAGATCCACCGTCTACAAAACGAGCAGTCGCCCAGGCAACGACGTGTTGAGCCTATGTGACAAAAAGCCGGGTTTGTAACAGCATGACAGAATGTTACCCACTAAGCAAAGAACATCTTTATGATGTTTAGCAACGTTAATAACAAGACACCAAGGCTAACGTTTACACAAACATGTTTCAAAATCGTTTTTTAAATGTTTACGTTTTCAATGTTATCAAAGAAACGACATTATAAGGGCAATAACAGTACGTTTCTGCAATGTTCAAAGGTTAACGTTTTGAAAATGTAATATTCATGTAATGTCTCTATTAAGTCACCAATAAAACATACTTAAACCGTTGCCTGAGTGTCAACTTTCAGTTTCAGTTCTAGCGTTAAAATAACAATATTGAAACATGGTTTTATAACGTTTAATGTTCTGTCGTTACTAAAACATGTTTCCAATGAATAATTTAAAGACATAATAAACAGAGATAAAATGTATTTTTAACGTATTTTTACACACTGAATTTATGTCCGGCAGTTGATTAGTTAGCCACTAGGGTGTCGGCCATCGTGGCATTGTGCTTTGATTCTTGATTCCGCGTTTTCTTTCATTCTTTCTCTTTCATAGATTAACGAAGTAATTTGTGTTCTCTTTGCGTTTTGTAAATTTTGTGGAGCCGCACTTGATATTTAAAACTGATACTATGGATTTTAAGGTAAGAACAATTATTGTTTATTTATTAAGTAACGGCTTATTCTTACATAATACATAACCTCTTAAAAAGCATAGAGTAGCCGGAGTAGCGTAGTTATAGAACTTTTATTGTGAAAATTCCGATTTTTTAAGATCTTTATACACGTATTCACCATAGGTCCTACCTATAAATACCTACTGCATTTCCACCTATAAATTACGAATCTAAAAAAAAATCGTTGCAGGCATTCTTTGGCATGATGCGTGGTTTGGCAAATGTTTCTCCTATAAATATCAATAATTTGTTTCCTATTTTAATATTTTCCTCTGATACATCTCTGCTGATAAATCACTAAATTCATTAACCTTTTACCTAATAGGTATATACCTAGGTACCTATATCTTTTTTTTTGTACTTTTACTTTGTATTCTTTTAGAGTAAGTTAAATTGCCCCAAAGTATAACATTATATAATACATTATATATATAATATTCAGTGTGTCCGCCGATGGGGGTACCCGCAATAGGAAAAAAATCTTTATTATTCATTTTACGACCAAAAGTCATTCTTTATAAAAAGTTCTGCTTGTCGAGAAAATGAATTTACGATAAAAAAAATTTAGATTCCATGTACAGGGTGTTAATAAATTGGGAAAATATGATAATGCTTCAAGAGAGATGTACCATTCTTTATTATTTTTTTCAAAAATTTTATAAAACAAAGTTGTTTGGTTGTGTAATTTTCCAATGTAACAATAATTGGCGTATTTAATAAAATTTGATTTGATTTTACGGTTTAAATAATATATTTACCCTAAATATTTTCTTATTTTAGGTACTACCTTAAATCCTGAAATATAGAAATGATGGCAGAATTTAAATGTTTTTAACCTTTGATGTGTTTAACCTTTGATAATAAATGACCTTTTTCTTATACCCATGTTTTTAGTTCCCATGGCAGGCAACAAAATTTATTTTTAATTTTAGAAAGTTACTTGGTTAAAAAAATCCAATGTCATAATCATAGATTTTTGAAATGCGAAAAATAATATTAAATTTTGTTATATGTCAATAAAATATTACGACGTTGCGTTTTCTTTGTCCCTATAATTTAGTTCTTAATTAATAAATTTGTACCTACTTATTATGAATTATGTATTATGAAATCACGAAAAAAATAAATTTTACGCCATGCATCTTAAGTGAAAAGCTGCAACTACTACTTGAGCAATTTTTAATTTAAATGGCATATCTTGTGGTTTTACATTATATCTTTAAACATTATAATCGCAGCTACAAAGTTAATTTTTTAAGAAAAATATACTACTTAAATGCAAAAGCGAAGCAAGTAAAATGGAAAAGGCACCGCAACAGAATCAAAATGTCAATGAAACGTTTCTAAATTTGTTATAACAGCAGCTTATAAACGTTTTATGGCAAGATAAATGAATGTTAAATTTGCGTAAATAAAAACATTCAAATACATAATAAAAGCACATCTCTGTAACTTGTTTGGGCTGTTAAAAAGTTATCACATTTTATGTTGTTTATAACGTTATTATGATGTTAACATAATGTTTCATATGTGTTCCTAAAGTGACCCTTTTCTAACGTTAGTTTTTGAAACGTGTTAAAGTGTGGAATGGGACGTTGCTTTTGCGTGAATTGATGCATCGTTGTGACACCTGGGCTAACGTTACGTGTTACCAAGGTAACAACTTTATCACAGCAATGAGATGTTTTTTTGCTTAGTGGGTACTGTGTACGAGAAAAAGGGTGATATATCGCAAGTAAGACTTGACGTGTTTGAGTTTTTCGGGCGGACAGGAGAGATCTGTAACAGCTTGCGTGGGAAGAAGACGGTTTCCCTCGCGGTTTACGCGAGTTTTAGTTTTTTGATGGCACTGAAACCAAGTAATTAAGTCGGTCAGTTCGCGGTGTTATCCCGAAGATATAATAATGTAATTAGTATATCCAGACTTAAGCAGAGTTCCGTATCACGCCTGGCAGAAAGCACACGATCTCCTCGCGGCATTTTGCGCGGTTTTAATTGATTTTATGGTATTCAAGCCATGAAATAGTTTGGAAAATTCGCGGTATTGTATCCCGAAGGTGTAACTAATGTGATTATTACACCCCAACTGAAGTTCCGTTTATCTGTTGAAATAACGTGGTCAATTCGCGGTGAATGCCCGAAGGTAGAATAACGTAGTTATTATACCACGACACGAGTCCTGTTTATCTATTGTAAAAAGCAGTCTCAAGTTCGTAGATACGATAAATTCTCGAAGGTTTAAAAATACGGTAGTGTATTCCGATATTATTGTTTGTTTAGGGATATATTGTTAGTGATGTAAAAATGTATAGCTGTATTAATGCAGTAAGTAATTACAATATTAAGTTGTAAAAGTAAAACGCATTTGCTGGTACCTACGCAGAACGCATGTAAAGATGAGTAAATGAAATACCAGAAGTAAATAGATATATTTTGTGTGAGGACAAAGCCTTTTATTTCAACTGACATATTTTGAACCACGCAACCTATGAGAAATACAGTATACAACTTATGTTTGGCGCAAGCAAATAGCAGCGGCGTCAACAATGTAAATCATTTGGGCTTAAAATGACGCAAGTATAACAGAGAAGTATGCCAAAGAAACTCCTCCACTGAGGACTCATTTAATTTACACGTTTAAAGGTAAAATATATATTATTTATACTAATATTATTGTCACAAATTGTGTAAATAACAATATTACAATAAATAATAAAGATTATTAATGCCATCTATTCGTACAAATTTAGGCTCTAAATAATTGTTTTTATTTATTATTAAGATATATATTATATATTATATATTATATTTCTAAAAATGATCCTAATGGGCCGAAATGCATAACCGCTTACATATTTTGGCCCCTTAAGAAATTATCGATTTCTCCTTTCCTTGTCCTATATATTCCTATACTATAATATTAAAATGCCCCCTTTTGATAGCAAAATCTACGCCTTCCTCATAAAGATTTTATTTGAAAAACTTATAAAATGTAATTTCCTGTAATATCTTTGTTTATATTATCAATTTTGATTCTATATCATCTGCTTAGTACAGCCGACTTACCAAGAATATTATTAATATATTAAAAACTGATATGATTAATGATTTTAACCGACCATGCACAAACCTTTTCGTAACCGCCTTCAGCTACGTTTGAAACGTGATGACGGTCCCGACACCCCAAACAAAGCCCTTAAAAGCTCAAACAAACGCATAAGCCAGTTTGAAAACATGATCTCTTAAAATCCAATATGTTTCTAAAAATAAAATACTTTATTATACAGCGTGTAACAGAAGTATGGAACGCTTTAAATATCTTTAATACCGTTTGTTCGATTTAGCTAAAATTCGGTATCCGTATATATAAGAGGTTATCGCGGAGCTGCTAGTGGCATTTGCAATGTTGCCAAATTTACAGTTTTTTAGCAAATTAAAATTTTTTTTTTTTAATGGAACACCCTATATATTATTCAAAAAACTAATTCCGCAACAAATTCTAAATAACTTTTATATAAGTTACTTAATGTCTAAATCTAGCCATTTTTTAAATATTTGAGCTCGAAAATTGAGAATTTATTGAAACATTATTGTAAGGTAATTATTGTTTAAACTTTCTTATTATAGAATAAAGAAATTAAATTAGATGTTTAAAGTACCTTTTTACTTCTTGACAATATGCTAAATATTGCGGAAAAGCATTTAAAACATTAGAAAGAATATCTGTTTCTTCGATTCGTCGGCACTCAACTTCAATTCTTTGTTTTAGGTCTTCTATATCATGTGGCTTTGTCTTGTAGACCCACATGTTTTAAATGTCCCCACAAGAAATAATCGAGTGGAGTCAGACCTGGTGACCGACCTGGCCACTCAATTGTATCCCGTCTCCCTATCCATCTTCCAAAAAATACGTCATTTAGATACTCCCGTACTTGTCTGGCGTAATGTGGTGGTGCACCGTCTTGTTGCAGCCATACTTCGTTATTTAATCCCGTAACGTTGTCTAAAATTTTGTTTATTGATTATCAGTTTTAATTTACTAACTTACGAGGATTTGGAAATAGGATCGCAAGAGCAGGAACAATTTCATTTCTTAAGAGCTGCAAATATCTATCGCCATTTAAATTATAATCCATAAACAATGGACCAATTATCCTTTGTTCTATAATGCCTGCCCAAACATTAATTTTTTGCGGAAATTGGGTGTGCTGTTCTCGAATCCAATGAGGATTTTCTTTGGACCAATAACAAATATTATGCCGGTTAACATTTCCATTAAGACAGAACGTCGACTCATCGGAAAACATTATTTTATTAATAAAATTTGGATTAGCATTACATAAATCCATCATTTGCTCACTGAATTCTAAACGCCTGTCAAAGTAATCCTCAGAGAGTTCTTGAACCAGGTGAATTTTGTATGGGTGGAACTTCTTGCACTTTAATACGCGATCAACCGACATGTGCGATGTGTTGTAATCGAGGCCAATAATTCGAGTAGAGAGGTGTGGATTTTCCTCTATGCTAAGCAAAATATCTAAAGCTTTATCGCCGCTTGTGGCAGTTTTTGGACGCCCAGATTTTGAAATGTCTTTTACATGGCCAGTTTCGTTATATTTCTTTAAAATTTTGCTTACTGTGGACCGTGCTATTGGATTTCGGTTGGGATACTTATCATTAAAAATCTCAGCATCCTCCTGCTGTGTTCGCCTTCGATCCCCGTAGCCCAATATCATTAATATTTCTATTCGCAGTGTTTCCGTTAGTAAATCCATTTTAAGAATTATTAAAACTGATAAATTATGAAGCACAAATAGCTTCTGAAAAGTTTGTCAATGTCGCTGTCAGAATTTAATTGTGTCACAAATTTCCAAGACCTACTTATATCTCTAGCAGTTTTCTTGGATAAGAAGTTCTTATGATATTTAAACCCCAATATCAAAAAATTGGCTAGATTTAGACATTAGGTAACTTATATAAAAGTTATTTAGAATTTGTTGCGGAATCATTTTTTTGAATTATATATAGGGTGTTCCATTTAAAAAAAAAAATATTTTAAATTGCTAAAAACCTGTAAATTTGGCAGCATTGCAAATGCCACTAGCAGCTCCGCGATAACCTCTCATATACGGATACCGAATTTTAGTTAAATCGGACAAACGGTATTAAAGATATTTAAAGCGTTCCATACTTCTGTTACACGCTGTATAGGAAATTTATTTGGCTCGTGAATTTGATATTTTTAATTTAATCTCCATTTCAATGCCTAGGGATACAGGAGATGGGTAAGAGATTATTTGCTTATTTGCTGATCATGCAGACAAAAACAAACGTGTTTACCCCAAACCACTTCTTTGTTTGTTTTGTTTTTTAAATTAAAATATTACGATTATATTAATTTTTAGATGCTGGCCCGTTGGTTTAACCAGAGTAATAAAACAAACAAAAAAAAATTAACTTCTACAAGGTTGGAATAAATTCAGTGCTTTTATTTTTGAAAAAAAATGCCAGAATCCGTCATTTTTTTTGCCGGTTTATTTGAAGGTGATTTTAACATATTATACCCCTATTTTTAATTTTGCATAAAATTCTAAGCATGCATCATGTCCTATATTAGTACCTAAATTCAACTTTTTTTGTTGAAATTTAGTGACAACTCATTTTGATGTCAGAGCCTAGGTTGGATGCTGGGCACTGAAATAGCTTAACTTAGGCTTATACCCAAAATCCACAAATTCTGTCAGTAACTTCTTTAATGCCAATCAAACAGCTTGGTCGCCACGATATCCGCGAATGCGAGATAGTTATAATTAGCCGCGTAACCTCGTAAGGGTAAATCGCGCGTATTTACCTGATAGGCCAATGCACTTACGACTTGACCCGGAACAAATTAATATAAAGATGAGACTAGTGGCAAGTGGTAGTGTTTAATGCCCTGATTAACATACTAAAAGTCCCCATCCCTCCGTTTTGCATAACACCCTCAAATTAAGGTCGCCATCTTGATTTTTGGTACTTTTTCAATATAAACCTCAATAACTCAAAAACCACTCCACATATAAAAAAAATTCAAGAGGGGAAAAATAAAGATAACAAAAAATCACATTAGATGAAGTTACTTTCAGATCGCCGCATATTTATTCTTACTACTTATTGGCCGATGAAAAAAAATTAAGTAAAAAAATAACAAAATAAATTTGTATTTAATCTTACATAGGTACAGATGCTATACTGTATACTATATAAATCAAAGAAAAAGGGCAATGTGCATAGATATTGATAAAGAACACTAAAATTTACATAGTTTATAGATACAATTTCTTCCATACAGGGTGTATTTATGAAAGTGTTTATTCTGACAATATTGCTACGACAAAAAGGTTAATTATGACAAACTAAAAACTAATAATAAAATATGGCTCTAAAAATAGCCCCAACTATTTAAGCTTCTTCATCACTTTCTAGATCATTTTCGTTAAAATGAGGAATATTGCCCCAAGCATTACCGTTACAAGTACTGCAGAGATTGGAACAATAAACGTTGGATTTTCTGCATGAGCAATAATGTCCACAATCACTCTTACAGTTGCAGTAAATTAATTTTAAAATAAAACTAGGAGCAATCGGATCTGTTGTTGTTTGAGGAAAGAGAATATTATTTTTTGCAACCCACCCCCACTCTTTTGGATCTAGTTTGTTGCCCAACCATTCTTGTACTTGTAAGTATACCCTAAGAAAATGATACTTAGACGAATTCGAAGTAGTGGGAAGTACTGCAACTTCAAAGTTACTACAAAGATTTTGACGTGCTGTTAGAGTATTATATTTATAAAATCGCATATCGTTTAACGACTTAGCACACTTGCTTTTCCCATACAATATCATTAAAAATGATTCGCCATTTTTTACAATATCGAATCTATTAGCTGAAGGATCTTTAAAAACTCCCACCAACCTAGCCACCCCTTCGTTTTGAATAACTCTAAGGGCCTTAAGCTTCCCTTGTTTGTAAAGACAAGAGGTTGTATCAGTACCTGTTGCCGCATGTAAGAATAGTATGTGATCTTTTATGTTTTCGCCTAATTTATTTTGTAATTTGTCTATGTCTGTAATTCGGTCTGGTTTCGATTGTCTACCGGGTCGCATCATAAAAATTCCCCAATTTTTACCAAAATGAATTAAAAGAACGGGTAAGTCTGTGTCTTCTCCAACCAATGTTACAGAACTATTATTTTCCTCTAAGGCTATCGTTGTTTCTACAATTTTAGTATCAGCATCACCTTCAGCTTGAATTGTGGATATTTGAGCAGCCTGAAGTTTTGATATTAGGGCACGTATAAAATTTTGTTTATTGCGAGGGTTACTTAAAAACTTTTCTTGAGAAGTGGTTAAAACCGCAGAATCGGCAATGGATATATCGGCACAGGTTTTTGGATGACGACGTAATTGCTCTTGGTTTTTAGTGGTCACTGTTTCATAGCCATCAAAAACAATTGTGCAATTTGTGCCGTAATGATACTCGACATATCTAAGGTATTGAGAGAAGACGCTGCCATATGTAGAAGGAAATTGCCAGACAACTTTGTGTAATAGATGTCCGCCGTCTATAACAAAAATAGTGTTTTCTGGTATCGTATCTGTGGGAGGAGATTGTTTGTCCATAAAGGCAAAGAGAGCCGCTTTGTTTGTTTTTCTTAATGAGGCATTTTCAAAAAGTGAAGGATTGTATGGCGACAGTTCATGATTAAAACACTCTTTTAAATTATTTTCAGATTTGCAGACGCATATAATTCTGTTAAAAAGTTGGTTTGGGTTTACAGGAGACGTTTGATTGTAAACTTTAATTTTTTTATCACAATAGGCAAGGGTTTTGACTTTGTCATTTCTTTTTAGTTTTAAATCAGCAAAACATACTCCTATCATCTGCTCACTTATTTTTTTTCCTATTTCCTCGGCTCGATCACAGTTGACATTAGCTGACGCAATGATACCAGTTGATAGTGAAACTAACTCGTCCGCCTCGGTTTCAAAAGGACTATGTGATCTTAGCCATTCAGATATACGATCCAGGTCTCTAGAGTCGCGGTCAATACGAGATGGTCTAAGTTCTACATGTTGCTCAGAATAAATTGTTTTACTTCCTGAAAATTCTTCCAACGCATCACAAAATTTATTACATTGTGGCATAGACAGCACCCACTTAGCTAAAGTATTTTCTGACAATCCTCGCCCATGAATTAAACCCCCCTGAGTTTTTAAAGACTTCATCAATGTTTGTTCAATGGTCATATCAGACCACACAGCTGACCAGAATTTCTCGTTAGTTCTTCGTAGCGCAAAATATTTGTAAAATCTATTTACTTCTTCGCTGGAAGCATGGTCTTATAGCGATAACATTTGTTGAAGATATAAACGAGATGATTTTGCATAAGGCAGATGGCCAGCTGCATGGAAAAATGGAATCATTTTCTCCACACACAACAAATGTAAATCAAAATTTGTTGTTCGTTCTGCAAAAACAAACATTCTTACGAGCTCAACCTGATCCCAATATTGACACCATAGCTTTCCTGTTCTGCTTTTATAGGAAAAAAAGCGGCAGGTTAATTATTGTTGCGCCTCCATAATATAAATTTACAATATAGTTATAAAAAAGAGAAAAAAATTGAAATTTTTCGGTACGATTTTAATTGAAATACCTGTATCTCTGTTATCACATAACCTAAAATAATAATTTTAGTATTAGAACATGCACAATTTAGTTTTAAACAAAATTGCTATCTTATCATTTTCCGAAATTCGGCCTGGTTTTAATGTTATAGTAAAAAATTTTAAAAAAATGCTAAAATTCAAGATGGCGGCCTAAAATTAAGGCTGTTATGCAAGGTAGAGCTATGGGGACTTTTAGTATGTTAATCAGTGTTCTAAACACTAACGTTTGCCATCAGTCTAATCTTTATATTAATTTGTTCCGGGTCAACCATATAAAAATTTATAAGTGCTCTGGCCTATGAGTATGAACGGCAACAAGGCAATGCGAAGCCAAACGGGCGTCGCGTCGTGTCATCGAGGCGCTGCAAACAGCATTTGGTTGTACCTTTTACCTATATTTTTTCTGCTTTTTAATATTTTTGCTTTTCGCTTGTTTAAAATTCTAAATTAATGGGGGGGGGGGGGGTAATTACCCTATTACCTCCCCGTAAAACCGCCCTTGCATCCAGATAAACTATTGAACGTTTTTCGGATCTAAACTTTTTTATTTCCATAAGGTACAGAAATCTGATTTATCTTTCGGACTCCATAATAATTTGTCTCTTGTTTATTGTCTTATACTTAAATCCCATCTCTTGCAAAGCGCGGTGAAGACTTGTCCTGCTACATGATATCGTTGTATCGTCCGTTGTTAACCGTGTTTTTAAAGAATCTAACGTGGGCACAACATTTTCTTGATACATTTGGTATATTTTCCTGCGAATAACAACTTTGTCACAATTATCTACGCACTTCATTTTTCCGGTATCTTTGCGAACTTTTCTTTCAAAATGTCCTTTTAGCATAATATCTCGTACCGTCGATAATAGAACTTTCGTCATTTCCCTGGTATTTTTAATGACAATTACTTTAGGGGGCCGCTCTTTAATAACAATTCACATGCATTTTTCACGATCACTTTGGCGTCATAAGATAAATGTTTCCTGAAATGTTTAGGGTAGCTAGATATCGCATTAGCTGAAGATTCCCAATGTCTCCACATACTTTTAATATTAACTGGTTGCACACTGCTTTAAAGTAAAATATTTCAAATATTATGTTTACTATTTATATAAGCTATATAAACAGGTACCTGTGACTAAAAAGTTTTGAGAAATACCCTAATAATTAAGTTATTTCTGGAAAACCTTAATTAGACAGGTTATTAATTTTGATAACAAATCAAGTAATGTACCTATCTATTGTTATTATAAGCTGGCATTAAAAATAAATGTGGGTTAATACGTCTCTGCGATAACGAAAGCCGAGTTTTATTGCAGTTATTAAGCCAAACGAAATATGTTGTAAAGTACTTTACAAGGGAGATTATTGGTGAAAATTGGCCTGCGCTGTTAAGCGGTGTACAGACCGGAATATAATTGCCGACACACAGCAACACCAATGTTTCATCCGTTCTAAAGTAATTAAAAATAAATAAATGGGATATTACAAAGTCCAATTGATTCATGAAGTTACTACTGAATGTTATTATGTGCGATAATGATCCACAGATTTTGAAAATAATTTTAATTCGGATTAGGCAACGTTTCGTCTGAATGAAATTGAGCTACAGATAATCGACGCTAGATAACCAAATTGTGGAAACCTCTTGTATACAGTATGTCCACGGATATATATTGTATACGGAACTTTGACTGGCAAATATTTAGAATTTCTAGAACTTGAACTAACCTTAATGAGACCTGGTATCCTTAGAAACATATAGTACCTATCACCACTTTTACCAAGTTGTATTATGCACAACCAATTTGAAAACCTTTTTACACATTCTGTATAATATGAAAGAAAAGACGAACCAAATACTTACTTAAAATAAGTGAAAATGAAAATAGCAATTGCTAGCGTGATCGAACTGATGATGTATCCTATTAAGTAGATATTGGTTTGTGTTTCCACATTCGACGAGAACGGATCTAATTCGGTACAGTTGTCGTATGCCGACTTCACCCATGTTCCATTCCACAAACACAGCCGCGTGGCATTTTCTGGAAAAATAAAAGACAATATAAGGGTTAAGGACCTATTTTCTTTTATATCGTTTTATATTAGAACCATTATATTATATCCAGAAGAGATGTGGTAAAATTGCTGTTGAGAAAACTGCGGCCTAGAAATAATAGAATATCAAATCAAAATATGCTTTATCGACAAAGCCGTTTTTAAAATTAAATTAACAATAAAATATGATAATATAGTAAAGCTTAAAATATTGGAATAAAAAAAAATGCAAATTATTATGACAAAGTATCACCAAAATATTCATCCAGAGTATAATAAGCTTTTTCCATTAATAAATTTTTAACATTTTTTTAAAACATTTTAAAATTTGACATTTTCTTAATAAAATCTGGAACATAATTAAAAAATTTTTTAGAATCATAAATTATGGATTTTTTTACAAGACTTGAAGAAGGAATAGGTAAACATATATTAAAGGTTTGTCTTGTATTAAAAGTATGTGAATTAATACTATTTCTATGCTTTTTATGAATCAAACAAACTGTTTCCAATATAAAAATTGAAGTAAATGTTAAAATTTTTTGTGAGATAAATAGAGTTTTACAAGAATCTTTAGATCTAGCTTTGCACAAATATCTGATAGCTCTTTTTTGTAAAATAAAAACTAAATTTAGAAGATATTGGCTTAAATTTCCCCAGAAACAAATTCCATATCTCAAAAGAGATTCTATTAAAGCAAAATAAACATTTCGAAGAACCGCCATATTCATTTCATGAGAAAGTACTCTCAGGGCATAACATCCTGAAGCTAACTTTCTACATAACTTTTTGATATGTACATTAAAAGAAAGATTTTGAGTAATATAGATTCCTAGAAACTTTATAAATTTGGGGTTATTAATTATGAGATTGTCAAAAATTATATTATTAAGTGAACATTTAAAAGTTAATATATTTATTTTAGTGATATTAAATGAGAGTAGATTAGAGTCACACCACGTTTTAACATTTATTAAATCTTTATTAATTATTTGAATTAATTCGATACAATATTTATTATGCCAAAGTTTTGTTGTATCATCAGCAAATATGGTAAATTTACCATTTATGAAAGTTGACGCAAGATTATTTATATATATTAAAAATAGTAATGGACCGAAAACTGAACCTTAAGGTACCCCACAATCAATTTTATTACTTTTTGATTTCTTACCATTTAACAATACTACTTGAGATCTTTCAGATAAATATGATTTAAACCATTTAAATGATATACCTTTAAAGCCATAAAGCTCAAGCTTCTTTAATAATATATCATGGTTAACACAATCAAAAGCTTTAGAAATATTGTCAACAAAATGGCGCGCTCCACATTATAACTATCTTTTTTACACCTCGAGCCCACTGTGCGTTGAGGTCGCGGACCACTGTGCCACCCAATGTCAAGTTCAATTAAGCAAGAGTCAGCACTTTCGGTGTATAAATACCCGAACATTGGGTGGACACCGTACCTTCGTCTCAACTACTGGTCACCTTCCCTGAGATCAGGAGCGCCCATGTGTCTTAAAGACTCCAGGCCACTCTCCTGATCTTTCTCCAGTTACCCCCCAGAAGCCCCTTAGGCACCTCTCTTGAGAGCCCCCATCGACAGTGACACCCGCCCACGGAGACATTCTGGGCTTCCTCCAGGCCACCTGGTGAATAATTGGCGAGTAGAAAATAAAAGTC
This sequence comes from Polydrusus tereticollis, assembly GCA_963920685.1. NCBI lineage: Eukaryota > Metazoa > Arthropoda > Insecta > Coleoptera > Curculionidae > Polydrusus > Polydrusus tereticollis. The sequence continues at coordinate 146,668,206 of OY987328.1, forward strand.
TATATTGTTTTCTAGCCGGATCGTTCTTATTCACGCCTCGTTAGGGAAACAACCCCCAGTCGTGACAATATTACAAAATATTGCTGCAGCAAAATCTCCTTCATTTAATTTAAAATAAAGAATAGTGGATAGCATTGTGAAAACTTACACTCACTGAGACAAATATCGCATGACCAAATATTTTGCATATGTATAACATTATGTTTATTGTAGAAACCTATATCTCTCCTAAAAATGTGTTTAAAATGATCGCTTAAAACCAAATCTAGTAAAACATTATCACTAGGTGACAAATTTTTTTTTGTTGTAACAAAGCTGAGTAGTATATTGTACTAGAATCAACTTATCTGAATACGAAAATGGCAAAAAAAAAGTTCTAACACGTAGGTAAGGGTTTCTTGTCACATTAAACAAACCACGTGTAGAGCGGTATCTAATATTTATTTAGAAAAATGATTTTACAAGTTTTCTAACCCTGTATATCGACTATGTTTATAATTTATATTAAGTTAACATCTAAGAAAAAACAAACATCCAAAATATTTATTTCAAACACACTAATTATATTCTTTCCTTTTATGAGGTCACATTATGACAATGGCAATCTTTTGTCATGAACAACAGGTTGCCACTATCTGCTGACGGTAGCTCTTTATGTGGAGGCACTAGGTCGTGGTCCATATACTTACACCTTCCCTTCGTCTTTGGTTTGCCTTGGGCGCCACCTGGTTTGATCGATGTCCAAACCAGGAAAATATACCGTATATCAGTTCTATTGAAAAATCTATGCAATAAATAAAACCAAAGTTTTCCCACACAAACAATATAGATTTTATTAAATCAAAAAAGTCGAGGTTAATTCTATATGGTAGAAAAAATCAAATTATATAAGCATGATAAAAAAAACAGCCTTTCCGGGCGCAAGGATTTAAATTAAAATTTGGTGTAACCTCAGGGAAGATTCTAGAACCTTGTGTGGTTAAGAAAGTGTTACACCTTGCCAAGATAGATTTACAATGTTTATTTACGTAACAAAGGTTATGGATAAATTTTAGTTAATTAATTGAAATATAAAATGAATTGAAATGGCTTAAGGTGGAAATATGGTGACTGTAACTTTAATGAAATCATAAAAAAATACGGCTATGCAATTTTTATACCACTCTGACTCTGTATAGCTGAATCTAAGAATCAGGACGGCCCCATGTGGTTTTCTCTGGTTGGCCAGGTGGAATTGATGTAGTAGCTAGTTATTTTTCTACTGGGAGCACATGAGGTAGGTGGTTTCCTAACCTTACATCCCCGTGAACGGCAAAACCAAAAATAACCCAAAACACAAAACCCCTAAAAATGATAGAAAGGAGAATTACCCACTGAATTCCCACAAAAAACAAACCAAGAACAAAATAAATTAAAGCAGCTTACCTTTAAAAGGGGGGTGAGACCTCGTGGTCTTTTAAAAAAATGACCCAACGGCGACGGGCGCGACCTTCTTCTCTGAAGGTATTTTAAGAAAGTAAAACTAAAGGCCGCAAGAACTCTAAAGACACCCCCTTCTCCAACAAAATCAGCTGACTTAGTGTTGCTAACTTAACACCAACAAAAAAAAAGAAGAGAACAGAGACACACTACAAAAGATCAAACGATACGAGAGTCTGGGCTTTTACCAGAACCTAAATTAAATAACGAAATGAAGAAAGTAATTCTAAACAACCCCGTTTAAACATAAAATCGCCAAAAGTAGAAATGGACAGTCTGCGACTTGACCGAGACGCAAAAACGGAATTACATGGTCCACCTATGTGCGGCGCCTGATGCCATCAAGGTAAATCTATATTCCCCACAAAGTCAATAGTGGCAATTTTTAAAATTGATACAACATCTTCTCTCTTTAAAAACCACCAGTCACCCATCATGGCCGGATCCCATCGTCCTTGGTACCGAATTTCCATTGTCCTGATATCTTGATGGAACTTTTCATGCTGTTCGTCGCTGACAGCGTCTAATTCTCAAAAAAGAATGAATAATGGGAGTGGAGAAAGTGAATTCTTAATGACATTCATCCACCAAGCGATTTGTAGAAGACTAAAAGTTTATTAACTAGTTGTTCGTAGTTTGCATCCATGTTGTTGCCTAAAAATCCCATCACTACACTTACAAATGAGTTCCAAGCTCTGAGTTCTTACGTGGTTAGCTTTTCTATAAAATTAACTTCGTCCAGCAATTTTCTAATTTGTGGGCCAATAAAAATGCCTTCTTTTAATTTGGCGTTACTTAACTGCGGAAAGACTTGTCTTAGGTATTTAAATCCTTCGCCGCCTTTATTCATATCCTTTATAAAGTTTCTCATTAATCCAAGTTTAATGTGAAGAGGAGGTAAAAGGACATTTTTTGGGTCCACAACGGGTACGTACTTAACATTTTGAGATTCCGGTTGAAATTCATTCCCTTCCGGCCGAATTTTCGTTACATAATGTTCATCCACTGCACTGCAGTCATCCCACAAACAAAGAAAACAACAATACTATGTAAATGCTCCATCAAATTAAAAACTAAAATTGCTATAATTTTTAAGTCCCCACATATCTGCCATTTGTACCAGTTGCGTAGTTTATTTTATATAAAAGGATGTGCATATTTCCATAGGTTTCCTTCATTGTCATTGAATGGACAATTGGTATAGATGGTTTTAAATTTCCAATTAATAACACAGCTTTTGAACTATATTTTGACGAGTCCATGAACAAGCGCCACTCACAATAAGAATGCTCGATATTGAGTTCCTGCATTAAACCATCGACATCAGTGCACCCACATAACAAATTTTCTCCACGACCATTACTGAATGCAATAATTCCAAAATCATTTTTGATAATAGAATGTAAAAATTCTCGCTCTTGAGTTGGAATATTTATTCTGAAACACTTGCTTCTTATGCGTTTTGCGTGTATTTTCATTCCATAACAAGATACGGAATGAATATTCTGTAATTGATCTAAACGACATAGGTTGCCATGAATTTCGAAACTGTCAGTGTCAGATAAAAATGGCCGCGTTGTAATAATCAAATTTTAGTGCAAGTCAAAAAATGAGTGAAAAATCGGATGAATCAGACATGGAACTGGATAATACTCCACCTGAAATTACGAATATTGCGAATAAATAACTTAATTGCTTTGTACAGATTTTATTTGTTTTTATTCGTACTTTTTGGTCGTGGAGAAAATATAGTCTGCTACTCGGTTAGAATGAAAATTCGATCCGAGTGGAAGATTCCGAACGCGAGCGTAGCGAGAATGAAGAAAACGTAGCATTTCTTCTCCTATAAGTCGTAATTTTTATTTCTTTCGCTGCTTGGACATGTAAAGCAGATAAAAAAAAAGTAGCTGCCAATGCAATAAGTAATGATACCACATTAGATATTATCAAGGGCGGTTTTAGCTTTTCAACATGGGGGGGGGGGGGGTGATTTGAAATTCGAATTTTTTTTTTTAAAAGTAACCAGAAAATAAGTTTGGGAGGGGGGTCAGAAAAAAAATAGCGGCCCAGGCGAAAAATTTTTGGGTGCCACGCCTTTTTTTCAATGATGATGCTTAAAATTCTAAATTCATGGGGGGGGGGTAATTACCCTATTACCCCCCCCCCCCGTAAAACCGCCCTTGGATATTATGCTTGAGTTTCAGGAAAACCCACATACTGCTAGTCGAAAAACAGTCCCAATGTTCGATGTTTGCCATTCATCGATTATTCGAACATTACAAGAAAATAAAATGTATCCCTATAAAATGATTTCTACTTATGAGCCCATGGAAGACGATTTTGATAGGAGAACGTATTTTTGTGAACAAATGATCGTAATGTTAGATAACAATGTGGCCCAATTAGAACATGTTTTGTTTTCTGATGAGCGCCCCTTTACACTTCACGGTCATGCTAATCGTCAGAATTGCCGCTATTGGTCTAGGGAAAATCCTCACTGGATGAGAGATGAACATAAGCAATATCCTGAAAAGGTTAATGTTTGGGCAAGAATTGTTGGAGATCACATCATAGGTCCCTTTTTCATTAATAGCAAGTTAAATGGCGATAATTATTTAGCACTGCTCCAAAATAATGTCTTGCCAACTTTGACAAACTTACATCCTGATTCAGCAAACCCACAACTTCCAGCGAATATGATATGGTTTCAGCAAGATGGAGCACCGCCCCATTACCAAATCATTGTCCGGCAGTACCTCATTCGAGTATTTCCAAATCGGTGGATAGGGAGGCGTGGATCGATGGAATGGCCAGCACGATCCCCTGATCTGACGCCATTAGACTTCTTCTTATGGGGTTATGTCAAAAATATTGTATACAAAACTAAACCCCTCGACTTAGCTGACTTAAGAAGACGAATAACGCTTGCGATTAGATCGGCCTTGCCTGGGATGTTCAGTAACGTTAGAAAAAATTTCTATTTAAGATTAGGATGTTGCCAACACGTTCGCGGTGAGCATTTTCAACATCTCCTACATTAACGTTTTTTAGTGTGTTTTAATTTTTGCAATAAATCTGAAAACACTTAGTATTTCCTAAACAGTTAAAGATTGGTATAGGATACTGTACATGAAATATGTCTAAAATTTTGTGAGGAATCCAAAAATTGAATAATTTGCAGTATGTTGCATTTAAAATAAGAAATTTAGTATTGGCCACTGTGACAAGATACACCCTGTATAAAAAGTTTTTATTGGAAAAAATGCGCAACTAGAAATACTAATCGACGTGTCCGAGCGTTTTTTCGGACGCGCCCCCATGTATTTATTATTGAATTTATTCCATTTGGCTGATACACACTGTATGTATATACATTTGACAAGAGTAAAAAAAACATATGACTTAAATATCCTCTCTTGAACGTCACGACATTTCATTTTGCCGAAATAAAAAAAATTCCATGTTAATGACTTGTATAAATTTCCTAAAGAAAAACTCGATAGAGTTGTAGGCAATAAATTACAACCACTCTGTAAAAGATACTTTATTTATTTACTTACAGAGTTCATAAATTATGACTTTCCATTTGCGGCAATGCCCTGTGACATAAAACCGATAACTGCTATCATTTCGCGTAAAAGAGCGATGTTCTTTTTGTTTATGGAATATAGCGGACGGCATATTTGTTTTGCGTCCTATAAAATACAAAGGACTTGAGAAACTAGCACCTAAGTAAAGAATAAAACGCGTCCCTTTTAAAAAATCTTTATTTTTTTTATGACTTGTAAAAACATCGTTTTCAAATTATTTGTTTACAATGTTACATATTCTATGGTAGAAGAATATAAATCATACAATTTTATAACCCAAGAAAGAAATAAAACTTCACTTAGGCAAATCAGATAAAAAATAGAGGACGTGCGCTTCCTAAAGTACCTACTTACACTGCGTTCCAAAACAATGTAATATTTGAAACCTTCAATTAGCGATATTCTTCTTCGATCGGTTCTTAAAATTTTCTGAAACTACTGAAAATATTTGTTTGGAACATTGTAGATTTAGATATAATTTTGGCGTGTTTCTGTCCAATTATATTGGAAGTTTTTTAAATGCAACATATCTTTGGATTGGTTTGAATTGATTCAATTCTTTTCACGTTTGGCGTGGTAGTGGTGAGCACTATAACCCGATTTTATTAAATAAAAAAAATTTCTAAAAGACATTTTAATTCCAACATGAATCATTATTTAACAAAACAGGGGCTGAGCCCCCTTTCCCAACTTATATTTAAAAAACATTTATCTCAAATTTAAAGTTCGTTTATATAAATAAAAAAAAATTTTTTTGAAGATTCCTTTTTGAGGGAAAACATATCTTTAACTAGTTAAGATGAAAAACTATTTTTCTTTTCTTTTTTGATTTCTCCACATTATACTACCTACTTAAAAAAAAAACTTTCCTTATAACAACCCAAAAATCCAAATTAAAATCATGCTACATGTAACCATATTTTATTGCTTTTACCAATTGATACAATATTAAAATGAATAAGTATTATTAAACTGTGCTCATCTATTTATCCATCACGTTCAGCCAAACTAGTCTTCAACTAACAAAATTTCGCTTGCTTAAAATTTTAAAATAGTTGTACTCATTTATTTGAGGCAACTACCAAAACCCAAGCCAAACTCGATTTAGTTCCCCTGAAGATGACTGTATGTACGGTCGAAACATGTAGGGACAATCGCTATAAAGAAATTTAATTTTTTAAAATATATATCATTTGTGGAGGAAGACAGAAGTTTTGTTTTTATCTATATTACCTACTCCACTGTAAGTATGGACTACGTCTTCAAATTCAAGATTAATTGCAAAACAATTCAAACATTAAAAACTTTCATATTCTAAATGGATTTTTTTTATTACAATATGTCCTATTTGGGGGAGCCAGGCCTACACAAGCAAATATTGTGGTTAGTTAGTGTTCTTGGCCCGTTGCTGTTCCTCATGTACAGGAACATTTTTTTAAGTGTCTCGCCTGATTGGCGATTTTCCAGCTGACTATAATAAAAAATAAATTAGGCATTTCTTAATGATTCTCCGCAAGGATGCCAAATTTAATGTCCAAAAATATATAGCATCACAAATTTGACAGATACGACGCCGCCTTGAATTTTTTTAAATGGTAACCTTCATCAGAAAATATTAGCGAAAAACATTATTCAATGCTAACACCGATAAGATTCGATGATGTTTTAGAAGGTACCTAAGATGGTTTACACATATTTTCAAGTCATTAATATGTTTTCTAGGATCTACAATGTTACCACATTTCAGCCAAGACAAACATTTGAACAAAGACTTGTAGGTTACAATAATATTGTGACGTCACTTACTATTGCAATATTGCATGAAATAGCACGTTTAATGTTTGGGATGTTTTTGACATTTTTAAAGGTAGGTACATTTCTTGGTGAATTTTTATATTATAATAGTTTTTTATTTTATCTGGGCTCTCTGTAAGCGCTTGGATAGAAAATAAAGCCCCTAACACGACAGAAAATGAAATTCCTTTTGACTATGACTCGAATGATTCAGTAAAGGACTTTGTACCAGAGAATGCAATTGAAGTTTCAGAAACAAGTACTGATGACGATGAAGATAGAGAAAAGAATCCAGACAAAAAAACCCAAGAATGACTAAAAAAAGATATAGATGGAACACATCAAGATCCTCAACTCGGACAAGAAACCTTGAAAAAAAGAAAAAGGTCAAGGACAGCCTTATAAAAGTATCAATAAAATTCAACTACCCAAGATCCCCATCGACAGCTATTGTGCCAAACATACTGCAGTTTGCCATACCAGAGGCAGAACGATTTTATTCTTATGAATGTAACGTCGAAAGAAGTGAAAAATCGTAAGCCCAGGAAGGGGGATAGAGTAAGGGAAGTTCTTTTGCAAGACATAATGTATATCGAACCTACCTATCATATATGTATTTGAATATAAAAGTGACAGTGCGGAGTTTAGAGGATGGGCATTCAAGCATAAATGAGGATTAAATTCACAGCACCGTTGAAACAGCTAAACGTCATGTTGAGGTTAATAGTAAGCATGAGTATTAAAATATTTTTAGAATGGAAAGAATTGGCAAAAAGCGTGAGAAGTCTTCCTATCAAACACGACAATTGTTATTTGGTGATTTTTTTAGATGTAAAAAAACTTACTAATACCAACAGAGAGAAAGATGAGGAAGGAAATAATCTGGTTGAAAATAAAATGCTGTAAATAATATGGTAAGCAGATATCAAATACGATTCAGTACAAACACAGATTTAGATATGAGTACGAGAAACTACAAAATGGGTTCGAGAGGCGTGCATCAGATAGAAGGGAAAAGGGGGTTATTTTGAAATTGTAACAATTCCACAGCTATGTACAAAACAGTTACCCGTCTCTGTCGCCAAAAAGAGGACCTCTTAAAGCTTTGCAAAAAGAAAATTTATTCCATCGTGCCTCCATGTCTGGTTTACAAGCTTATCCACTTCATATTATGTTCGAGATGTAACCGCAGAACCGAGTGAAAATCACCCTGATGAAGAGAAAGAGGAGTACTAAATTTGATAATGTTTTTAATTATGAATGACTGGAGTAGTTTTTTTTATTTATTATTATTATATTATTTTTAACAATTTCCTTTCTCAAACTTTATTCAAAATGTTTTTTTGTGTTAATATTTAGATATATTTTTTATTCTTGTGTTCTTATTAAAATATAATACAACATATTTTTTAAACAAGGAAAATATTAGAAGTCGCTTCCGGAAATAGGGGGGTTCCTAAATTGCCTTCATCGATTTTGTCCTTTAAGTGTCTCACCCCCGTTAAACATTAGACCGTTTAAGCTAAAAACCTCAATTACTTTTCTGATAATTTTTGTAATTTTAATAAAAATGTTATCCCAGTTATCTAAATTATAATATGGTATAGTTTTATATAGTTCATTTAAACAACAAGAAACAGGACATGTTTTTTTTAAGTAATGATTTTAATAAGTGAATAATTATTATTATAGTGATTGACTCTAAACGAAAGGTTTTATTTTGACACCTTCCAACAAACTACAGCCGCGCCACTGAAAATAACAAAATATTTTAATATTTAACATAATGTTTTACGCACTCTAGTTTATTCCGGCCAACTATTGGGCAAGATAGCAGGAAAAGTAAAAAAAAGAAGTTTGGTGCAACTAGAATGTATGGGATTTGATATCGCATGTCTAGTTGAAGTGAATGAAAAGTAAGAATAATTTAGCCCATAGAAAATATAGAGGGTACTAAAAAAAAGCTTTTTCATTGTCATTTGTTTTGTATTGTTGTAAATTAGCGAATAAAAAATAATAAAATAATTTAAATAATATTAGGAAAACATTGAGGTTACAAAAATTTGCTTATAGAATATACCACCTTTCTCTATAGTTAGTCAGGGTGTAAATTTACATACAAATTTAAGTTTTCCCTTATCATCTTTCACCCAGCGTTTCTCAACCTTTTAGTATTTGCGACCCAATTTTCAATCACAATTCTCATCGTAGTTGAGTAACTAATTATTAAAATTACACAATTAATGAAACTTGTTGTAAATTGTTAATAAAACATATTATTTGTCGCCAACTAAAAGTAAAATGATATACAGAAATATCTAAGAAGGGATTAGTATGCTATATTGAATTTGAACAGTTCTTGATATTTATAAAGCACAGGACCTCTTAATAATGTTATTGCCTTACCGTTTTCCTCTTCGTCGTACCAATTCTTAAGCAAAAACTAGATACATACCTCAATAAAAGCACCAGTAATTATGATAATGTCATGTGTTCAGTTTAAAATATTAAAATGATTTATTTTGTTAACAAGTACCTGCTCCATTTATTTCCCAAGGTCATTAACCATGGCCTTTCAGGCTATCAAATTCACAATTCTTAGTTTACTTCTACGTTCCCTAAGGAGGGTCACAAATACATAAATATCTCATATTAAAGACACAACAATACAGATAATTAAATGTTCATATGTTACGCATTTATTCTTTTACAATTTTGAGGGATACCAAAATTGATGAATTAATGGGTTAAAAGAATTTGCAAGCTAAAAAGCAAGTATACAATAAGAGAAAATGATAGAATATCATTCCGATATCAATCGTGGTATCGGCAGAGGCGGATTATAGTACAAGCCGATCAAGCCTAGGCTTGTAGCGCCAACTCTGAAAGGGCGCCACATTTCCCAGTTCCCAGCACCAAGACTTCAAGAAAGACTAAAAGACAGAGATCACCAGCACCTTATAACCAAAAAAGATATGAAACTTAGCGATTTCAACCGTGGTTAGAGAAAGCCCGGCGTTTGATTAATCGGTTAATTTTTAGCTAACGCCACACAACACACACCACACAGCATGTATATGTCGTTTTTTGGTGTAGAACAGGAATTATACAACTTTTTCACGGTATCAACACAAAGATGGTCCTTGCTTCAGTCTAAGTTTTGAGAGTTTGGGTTTCTTACCAATCCAGCCGCTTTGAGTGATGAGGATCTTAAGCAAGGCTGCTTGAGGTTGACCAATATGTATAAAAACGATCTCGATATTGACATCGAAAATGAGATTTTTCAAGTTAAACATATTCCAAATATTCCGCAGGAGCCAAGGAATTTACTGACATCACTTAAGGAGGGAAATCTAGCTGGCATATTTTCAAACTTGGAAATATCATTAAGATTGTTTATATCTAAAGCAGTAACTAATTGTTCAGGAGAGAGATCTTTTTGGACTCTTAAGAGGATTAAAAATTACTTAAGATCCAAGTTAGTCGATTCCAAACTCAGTGACTTAGCCTTAACGTCAATAGAATCAGACTTACTTAAAAATCTAGACGCAACAGAGATAATTCAAGTTTTTGCAGCAAAGTCCTTTTTTTGTTGTATTATATTTATATTCCTTAAACTTTATTTTGTTATATTTATGTAATAGCTAAACTCGATATATTTTGTTCATGTATACTTATTGTTAGTTTGAAAATAAAATGTTTTGCGCTTTTGCCTCATAATATGTGGGTCATTTGAACTATGAAAAAAATAGCAGGGGGGGGGGGGGTGCAACAATATCCCAGGGCATTGTACGCTTCAATAGCAGGGGGGGGGCGCAACAATATCCCAGGGCTTTGGGCGCTTCCAAGTGGTAATACGCCTCTGGCCGTATCGGAAGCTTCACAACAACTTTTATTCGGATCACTGAATATTAATATTTATTATTTATATTTATTATTCCTGAGGAGTATTCTTAAAGAATCCAAGCCACAATTGCTTTAACTTTGGGGAAAAACCAAAGTGCATCTTCAAGATCTGGCTAAATACAGGAAAGAAGATAATTGATTTGACTTTTTTTGCATCATATGAGAATCTTTCTTTTAATTCAAAGTAATGTTTTTTTTCTCTACATTTGCAATAAAACTAAACTACGAAAATAAACCAAAAGTAACAAAAGTATTAATTTATTAGTAGAGGTAGGCAAGCAGTAACTAAAACAAGTTTTCAACGTCTCTCCTTAGCCAGAAATCGTTTTGAAAATTATAGTTAATTTGACTTGGCACAGAAGTTCTCGGCTTTCCCAGAAGGTGTATTATTGATTTTTTTTTTAACTGGCATGTCGTGGGTTATTAAACAATCATCATCATTAATTCAGCAAACCTTAAGAAAATTATAGAGATCAAGTATTTACTGGAACATTGACATATTTAAAATTTTTAAAATTGAATATCTCTTAAATTTTAACACATTAAAAAAACTGGAAAACAACTTTACAAAAAAAGTTTGTCTTTCATTTTCATACATAAACATACCCATTGATTAATATTATTATAAATTTTATTTTAAATTCCGTGTAAAAATCTTGTTAGGTTATTGGGAATAAAAAAGAAGAAAACCTTCTTGTTAAATTTATGTCCCCAATACATTGCAAAAAGTAATTCCAGCAATAAAATATATATAAAGTTAAAATTTTACAAGATATAAGAGACGAATATTTATATAAAATATACGTTCAGATTTTGATATTTATCGGTGTCACATTGCTCAACAACGCGAAAAATGCGCTCCAGCAAGAGAACCGATAACATATAGCTTTGTTTTGAGATATCATTTTCATTTTTCAAAATATGATATGCCATATATTTGTCTGCGGAGTGCGTTTGACAGTTTTATTATATTGGCTCTTTCGAGTAATGTACAAACGACCAATAAAGCCCTTCGATAACTTGAAAATTGGATACTACCTACTGTAACTAAAAGATCCACTAACGAGGTTGTAAAAGAACTTTCAAATTTATTGGAAAATAGCGTAAGTTAAAAGAAAAGAAAACGTCCTCAATGTAAGCTGTAACAACATAAAATATTTTATTTTATTACATTTGTATTTAAAAGCTTGCTTTACTGGAAGAAACTTTCCCAAGACATACGTTCACATATGGCTCGTTATGGAGAAAGCAAGGGTTTTATTGTCTTTTAAAAAGCTTAACACTAAATCAAACTATAGAACATCTTTTCTGTAATATATACCTAACTACTTTTTGGACCTAATTTTATTCGATATGGTACTTCATCACTAAAAGCAATGACAGTAAATATTTCTAAGATTGACAAGTTTTGAATTTTAAAAAAGATATTCTCTATGGATACTTAAAACATAAATCTGCTAGAAACAGTACCTTTCTTAGAAAGTACCCTTACCTACTAGGGTTTAGTTTAGAAAGTTGGAAAACACATGGGTGTCATTACCACAAGCAACGGTTCTCGAAAACAAAGAATGCGCGAGAATTGAATCATATAGTTTGATTTAAAAGAAAAATAGATAAAGCTGCGACTTTGAGACTGAAACCGGTATCTGCCCTATACACCTTGTAGAAAAGTTTTAGATCTGTTTTTTTTTTACCTACCCAATACCTAAAAACCACAAGAAACAAGCAAAAACGACTTTGTAAAACGTTAGAAGTGCAATTACACTTATTATTGGTCAAGTACTCAGTCATGGGACGTGGGGGAACGACCATTATTTGTTTTGGGAACTTTTATTGGATTAAAGTTAAAAGGTTGGGATTTTAGGAGTGAAGTGGTATGGTACTAAGGCCACAAGTTCTTTTTCGAGAACGCAGTGAGGCAGTTCCGAGATTTTTACCGAACTCTCTGGTCGACTTACTAATTCTCCTGTAAAGTGATATTTTTCTTAGTTTTATAAAGTTCAATTTAATCTCTTACTATGTATTAATCAGTGTGTAAGATGTGTACCATCTGGTAGCACATTCTGTTCTAATTCTTTATTTCTTTTATTGGGGATTTTACATTCGAAATTAATTTTATTCTCTTCTTATTGGGGATTTTCATTAGACGCATGTCGATTATTCAGTTTAAATACTGAATAATTATCTAGTTGGGACTTAGTTTCGAAACCCCTCTTTCTCGCTAGATGTAAATATTCCTTTGTAAATATATTTAAGGCTCTTTTTGTAAAGTATCACTTTCTTTTTCTTTGTAATATATTTTAAGTGTTTTGAGAAAGTAGCCAATTTATTTAGCTAATAATAATTCTGGACCAAACTACTTATAAGGTTCACTTAACGAGGATCCTGCGGTTCGCGGTAGTCTCGCTGATGCGGGTAATACTATGCGTGGGCCTGCTGACTAGAGGAGTAAGGGATCCTCCCCCAGCTACAACTGACTGTCAGATTCAGACGAGGTCCGGGTGAAAAGTGCATCTGAATAGGAACTAACAATATTAATTAATAGCTACATTCAACGATATCAGAACTTCAAGATACATCTAGATACCGTCTGATCTTCCAGATTCTTCAAGAGTGCTTTTGCCCCGATTTAGATTATAGGATAGATAGGGAAACGTTTCTATTAAATTGTGCGGAATGATACGGACTTGGTCTCCACGCTAACACGTTCTCTAGACCAAGTCTATCACCACCACGTCATTCTGTCACGAAGCCGTGGAATCTTGCATATATTGAATTATTGCTTCTGAAAGGTATTTAGGTGAAAGGTAATGGTGAATGAAAAATTGAACTAGCACGTTTTGAAATTTTTATTTTTTAAAAAAATTTTTGAGGTAACAATTATCGAGTTGATTTCGTCTGTTGTAATCAATGCCGTGTGCAAAAGCAACCAATGATAATAGGTCCCGTCCAACCATCAGTCCCCGATAGTTTTAAACAACAAAACATTTTAGTCTTACAAACTTCATGTTAGCTGGTATAATAAATAAAATAAAGTTAATATACAGTGCGTCCACGGATAGAGTTCGGAAGAGGAAAAACTTTTTTATTTGTGGGTTTAGAAGAAAAGAATGCCAAATTTACGATTAGTATACAGGGTACATCAAAAATAACATTTTATTTTGATTTCGATTTTTTTTTGAAATTATATGAAAATATTTTCAAAACCGTGATTTATTACACCAATTGTGCAAAAAAGTCTATGAAACATTTTTCTCAAAGTGGTTAATTACTTTGCATCTTTCAAATTGTTGATATTTGTGTCATAATTTTCTCATAAATCTGCATAATAGTGAAATTAGAAAATGCTAACGTTAGAACAAATAATTTAAATTGTGCGAAGTTATGGTTTAGGACATGAAAAAAGCTATGTGGCAGTTCTTCGAGAATTCCATGAGATATGGCCTGCTGTTTCTCTCACGGACAAGGGTTTAAAAAAAATTGTAATAAAATGCATGAGAACTGGTAGTGTTTTAAATAAAAAAAGGGAGAAAAAGAAGTAAGATGAAGATGATGCTGTAACTGTAATGACAATGGATTCAGTTAGAAATTTTCCCAAACTGTCTTTAAGAAAAAGATCTTCTCAAGTTGGTAATGTGAGTAAATCTCTAGTAGAAAAAATAATAAAATTTAATAAAATTCGTCCGTACAAACCTAAATTTAATCATTTTCTGGAAGAAAATGACGACATGAAGCGTTTGGATTTTTGTTTGTTGATAGGGGAACATATCCTTAGACAAAGAAGTTTTGTTAATAATATTATTTTCTCGGACGAGGCAACGTTTACCACAAACGGGGTAGTTAGTTCGCAAAACTGTCGCTATTGGAGCCGCGACAATCCTAATTTTCGTATCCGCTCTAGAAGACAGTATTCACAAAAAGTTAACGTGTGGTGTGCTATTATTTACAATGGAATCATTGGACCATATTTTATTGAAAACATTTTGAATCAACACACTTATTTGCATCTTCTGAACACTTTTTTTATGATCATTTGCAAGATATACCTTTAGCTGATCGAATAAAATTACATTTTCAACAGGACGGCTGTCCCGCTCACGATAATTGTTCGTGATTGGCTAAATCATCAGTTTGGGAACAAATGGTTTGGAAGGTATGGTTCAAATGAGTGGCCACCTAGGATTCTCGATCTCACAATTATGGACTTTCATTTGTGGGGATATCTGAAGCAACATGTGTATAAAACCAATTTCAATAATAACCTAGATCTCTTGAAAGAAAAAATAAGAGAGGTCATTGCAAATATCCCAATACAGCAACCTAGGAATTGTTATCGGGAATTCAGATATCGAGTTGAACTATGCGCTGAACTCGGTGGTACCACGTTCGAATAGAACGTTATTTATTTTAATATTTTATAATTTATGATTAAATAAAATGAATAAATACCTATGACATGTAATAATAAAAATACAAATAAGAAATAGTTTTCTTACAACTAAATCGTTATTCGGCCAGATAAAAAATTATATTCTAAGTAAGAAAGCAACAATAGTTTACTTAAATTTATTTTAAACGAAATCCAAAAAACTAAAAATGTTGTTTCTGGCTAACCCTGTATAGTAATCGTAAATTTGGTATTCGAAATTGTAGTTTCAACACAAGCAGACGTTTTTAGAAAGAGTGACTTTTTCTTCTAAGTCTACAAAAAAAAAAACGTTTTAAAACATGGTTAGTCACAAACAACATTTTTAGTTTTTTGGATTTCGTTTAAATGATGAAATTAACCACTTTGAGAAAAATGTTTATAAGACTTTTTTGCACAATTGGTGTAATAAATCACGGTTTTGAAAATATTTTCATATAATTTCAAAAAAAAATCGATATCAAAATCATTAAAAATGTTATTTTGATGTACTCTGTATACTAATCGTAAATTTGGTATTCAAAATTGTAGTTTCAACACAAGCAGACGTTTTTATAAAGAATTACTTTTTCTTCTAAACCCACAAATAAAAAAGTTTTTCCTCTTCCGAACTCTATCCGTGGACACACTGTAGATAATCTGAAATAACAAGAACAGAAATTCCTGCATGTGATTTATCTTTAAAGAATTAAATATCAATGACTGGTGACAGTCTCTAGGTCGCCAATTATATCCTGAACTTATATAATATAAACACCCCTACCATTAAAGAACAATCTCGGAAAGCAATAAACTTTGGGGAAGTAAAACATTAGGCTTTCTACGGCCTGACATTTCGTTTATGGTAGTGATAAAAATAGGTAGTTAACCAAAGTCGAGCTTCTTCCCTACCTAGATTTGATTATTACAGCTTTTGGGTTTGTGATTTTCAGAAATGAAACTCGAGGGATGAAAGTTTTTTTATTTTTATTGTTTGGTAGGTATTGAGAGTTTATGAAGCAACGAGGGTTAAGGGCCAATGAAGCAAAACAGCAATTTTCAAAAGTTTTATTATTAATTTGTACCTATTTCTACTTTTCCTGCCTACATGAGTATTTATACAGAGTAAGTCAGTAGAAACGGATCAAACTGCAGGAGTGTATTATAACCGTAAAAACAATGTGAAAACACCCATATTATGTTCTTATCCGATTTTCATTTGTTTTCGAGTTGTAGCGTGATTAATAATTTTTAACTAGCATTCCACTTGTTATACAAATTTTCGCTTAATTCGAGTATGCTTTGTTCGAGACTCAAAAACATTTAATAACTTTTAAGAAGTAGTCCATATTCTGTGGCGAGATTGTAAATAGAAATAAAGGTCTGTCTTTACCACCAAATAACTTTATTTGCCCCTCTAGGGTAGAAAACAAGGGTTATAGAAATACATAAAATGACGACGAATTAAATTAAATTTCTTAATAAATGTGTTGTACTAGTTTCGACTTTAGAGAAAGTCATCCTCAGCAACTAACCATTTAAGAGATTTTAGTATGAAAAGAAGTTAAAACAGTTGGGGGAGCAGAGAGGTGATTCAATAATACGCATATAAAAAAGGAAAAAAGGTGTAACTAGTAGTACCAATTCTGGGTTCTCACCATTTAGCGACGCCATTTGCTTTGAATAGCATGTTGAATTTAAAATTAAAATTAATTTCTTCACCTGGCAACAAGATGAAAAATAAAAAATCAACAACCTAATAATGTCTTAAAAATTTTTGAATTTTATTTTTATTTTTATTTTAATATAACAAGTGAATAGTGACCACCTGATATATTCCCATTTTATATGAAATGACATAGTCTCATTTTGACAATTTTTTAAAGAATAGCAAGTTCATTTAGTTTTATTCACAAATATCCAATCCACCATAACATTAAGCATGTCCCCTCACTAATTCGGTTTCACTAGAAAACTAGAAAAAATATCAGCACTTATTTTGTAGCACCCTGGCCAGCGCGCTTCCCGGATATAACCCCGTTTGATTATTTTCTTTGAGGATATATTGAGAATTGTGTTTATAGGCAGAATTTTGATATAGAAGAAGACCTTAGACGACTAGTTCTTGCGTTATGCCACAAACTCTAACTAAAGTCTTAAATCCTACAGTTCTAAGATGATATAAACCATTTTGAACACCGTTTAGAAAATTAATTTCTATTGAGTTAATGTCTGTTTTATTTTAATCTTTGTGTGTTATTTGTCGATTTGCCTATTTATTGTTTAACTTTTCATACTTAATTATTAATAACTTAACTCTCACCACCGTATCTTGAACATTTCAGAAGGATGGTTAAGAAAGGCTTGAAACGTAATTTTAAACGATAATGTGTAGTACATCATTGAATTAAGAAAAATAAATGCTGTTAGAACTTAACTATATGAATATTGAATATAAAATCAAAGACGTATTAGAAAAAATAAAGTTGATGATGATTGCCTGGAAACAAAACGTCATGAAAAAAATTGTGATGCAATTTTTTCATTAAAAGTTGTTGGGAAAAAGTTTTGATAGTTTGGCTTATTAACGCAGGAAAAAAATAAAATTATAAATCCAAAATTTCAGTTTTTTTTTTAATAACTGAAAACTTGAACATCTTACCAAAACTTTTGGTGTGTCATATTATTAGTCCCTTAATTGTACAACTTTCTCTCTATTTAATTAAAGTTTTATCTCTTACCATCACCGAAATCCCTATAGAGGCCCTCCTGATTTTGGGCACCCTGAATACATATTTATATATATGAAATAAAAAGCTCTTAGTCTTTCTCCACAAATATTGTATTAAATTATCAGGTGTTAATATCTACATGTTTCGGACGTTTAAACATCCATCATCAGGGGAAACTAGAAGAAGTAGTATATTATGTGTAAATAAAAGATGAAGTTCAGTTCATAAGAAAAGACTTACCAAAATCGAGTAAAAATATTGAAACTAGTTACCCCAAATTAATGGGCATAACTGTATTGTTTAATGAAATGTAGAAGAGTTCTGATATATTAGGTGGAGTTAGAAGATAGTTACATGTTTTAGGAGGAGAACTGTAAAAAAAAAGTTAATAGAGTACAATATTCTTCGAGAATCCCAACTGTAAGTTATTATTAATTAGAAAGAGTAGAGTAAAGTGCTCATAGCATTAAAAAGATTAGTATTTTATTAGATAGTAAACTAAAGAATGTAAAGCAATATACTTACAAAATTAGTTATTTATTTAATTAATATTTAATAATAAGACGATGTTCCAGTTCGTCTTCTCGGGCGTAAGCCCAAAAAATCTTTTAATTTTCATATATTTCTTCAGTTAATCTCTTCATCCTCACTCTATAAATAATCATAATTTGATTTAATGATCTTCCACAGACTTAAATAACTAATTTTGTAAGTATATTGCTTTACATTCTTTAGTTTACTATCTAACTAATAAAATACTAATCTTTTTAATGCTATGAGCATTTTACTCTACTCTTTCTAATTAATAATAACTTACAGTTGGGATTCTCGAAAAATATTGTACTCTATTAACTTTTTTTTACCGTTCTCCTATTAAAACATGTAACTATCTTCTAACTCCACCTAATATATCAGAACTCTTCTACATTTCATTAAACAATACAGTTATGCCCATTAATTTGGGGTAAGTAGTTTCAATATTTTTACTTGATTTTGGTAAGTCTTTTCTTATGAACTGAACTTCATCTTTTATTTACACATATACTATTTCTTCTAGTTTCCCCTGATGATGGATGTTTAAACGTCCGAAACATGTAGAGATTAACACCTGATAATTTAATACAATATTTGTGGAGGAAGACTAAGAGCTTTTTATTTCATATCATTTCAACTCCACTGCAAGAATGGACTACTTCTTCAATATTTATATATCATATTAATTCTTGTAATTACCGTACAAGATCATTTTCATATGTTATAAGGTTTAATACATCGTAATTTACAAAACTTTACTTTACTTTTTAAATATAATCTCCATCGGCATTAGGCATTTTTATTATTCAGAAAAGCTTGCTATATTTTGTTTCTGCTGTTGACTTTTTTTTTATAGTCCTTTGAGGGAAAACCGGCTTTGACTCTACAAATGCCTGGAAAGAATTTTGTTTTCAGCTTTTTCGTATTTTTCGTTATTCTCTGAAACGTAGCAGGGATGAAATATGAATTCATTTAAAATCGTCATCGTCTGTAACATTATTTTCAACATATTTTCTTGCTAAAAAAATTAAAAGTCCATTATGACTAATGGATTCTATTCCTGTCTTGACCTTTATTTCACATGATCGATGGAAATTTTGAAAGATATTAATATTACGAAATAGAATGCCAAATAAGGAAAACTTGTTAATTAAAATGTTTTAATATGGTAAGTAAGAAAGACCTAAATATTTTGTTCCAAATGGAATTTGTTTAATCGCCTCTATACAGGGTGGCCCACTCTTAACGCCGGATTTCATAGCATTTAAAACACTCAAATCTTTAATATTTTACAAAAACAGAGGTAGAGGGAGGAATTAGATATACATACAATAGTTTTGGGTTATCAACATACTTTTTTTTTAATCAAACACCCTGTATATATTATTTAAATTTATAAATAAAATAAATTTGGGTAATGGAATATGATTGTTTAATTGCGACTAAAGCGTATAATAATAAATAAAAATCCTTAAAGTACCTTATAGTAAATACGTACAACCCAAATTATTTCTTACACCTAATCAAAAGGTATTTTTAACATAATTTTAATTATACTAGGGTATTAGGTATGGGGACCTAAACCTAATAGGTAAAATTTCAACATCTAAGTACTATATCATTAAAAACTTAAAACTAGAAAAGGTTTAATAGTATACAGGGTGCTCCATTTAAATTGCCCGTTTTTAAAACTTTGGTGCTAAATTATCCGATTGCTTAAATTCAAAAACACAATATTGTAGAATACCTGCCAAAATGTTGTTACTTATATACAGACTGGCAAAGAAGACGCGCATAATGCCTGTAACTTTTGAATTACCTCGTATACGAAAAAGTGACCTTCATGAAAGTTGTTCAGTAAATTATTCCCCATATTTCTACCTGCATGAATTTTTTCTGTTATTTCTGGTTTGGTTGCCATAGAGACTAACTAGCTTTTTTTAAATAGAACCATATGATTGCATATTTAGATTCTACTGGGAAACTCTGAATTTTTTGTATTTCAAATTTTCACCTATCTGCAAGTGTTTCCGAGATAATGCACAAATTACCGAAATAAATTTAGATACGCAACTGGACTCTTAGAACTGTCAAAAACTAATTGGCGCTGATCTCCTAGTATTTGCGATCCGAAACACGCGAGAAAGAAAGAAATCTGTTTGGCAGCTATGGGTAAAAATAAAGAAAACTTAATTAACTTTTGATGAAATCTGTTTTATCGGTAGGTATTGGTGCCGCTCTAAAATTTAAAATATTCCTTGGTTTAAATATTCACTTTTTTTCTGCTTTTAATATTAGTTCAGGGATACACGTTACTTGTAACTCTTGTTTTTAAGTTTGGAATAAATTCCTTGTTGATAAAGTAACAAATAACGTATATCTATAAATAGCTCAAATAGAAAGCAGCAAAAAAGGAATTATTTAAACCAAGCAATACCTATTTAAAAAAATACAGCTGACTAAAATAAAGCGAAATAGGTAATAAAGCATTATTTTTATAATATATATAACATCTATTATAAATGTAAACAAATTGACACTGCATAAAACAACGTTTTTATGTTTATTACCCCTGATAACACTCCACTTATATGAAACTCATTAGCTGTGCAGTGTGGACTTCTGGTTTAATTTTCTCAATCCACTCTTCAAAAATTATCGGATCTCTTTTTGGCAAGCGGTGTCGCATGCCACGTTTATTTAAATAGTTTGGAACACAACATTTCTTAGGTTTTAACGGAGGTGCGTAGTCCATAACGGAAATAAATACGCGAACTTTAACTAAACAAACCAAAAATACACTAAAAGTAAACAAAAAGTCAAAAGAACTTCAAAAAACACGCTAACACTACACACAAAGACCGAACGATCACAAACGGCATGAAAATTCAACACAACTTAAAAGAAAATCGAGAATAGAAAATTGACAACACACTTCAAATTTTTGACAACAACGAAATCTGGGAGGCGCTTCTTCTCGATCGCAAATCGCAAATGAACTTAACCAAACCAAATTGGGCGATGCCACTACCGGCGCCATCTACGAAATACGATCCAAACAAAATAATAATGTTTGGCGAGAACGCCCAGCTTACGTATCTAAATTTATTTCTGTGATTTGTGAGATAATGACAGCTCAAAAATGAAAAACTTCATATTTATAATTATTCCTACCTAATACCCACCAGTTGAGTCAAGGTGTTTTCATGACAGCGACCTAAGAGGTGTCAATTTTGAGTTCCTGTTTAATTTCTTGTTTCCTGATTTCTAATTCGTTTACACTATGGTTCATCTGAATGAGAAACAACGAGTTGAAATTTTAATAATGAGCGGTTACGAAAATATGAAGCGATCGCAAGATCAGGTTTGTCAACTTTTCAATGAATTATATCCAAATAGGCCTCCAATAAATCAGTCAACGGTGTGTCGAGAAACAGGCAGTGTTAGGGAAGCCGCTCTCAATACATGAAAATCCAACACAATCATCCAGGCTAATGGCAATGGATGTTAATGTGTCTCATCAGTCAAGGAAAAATTTGTTTAAGTAGGATAAGTTGCATTCCTACAAGTTAAAGAGCTGAATTTTGTGAGCTGATGATGGAAAGATGCAATAACGATAATAACTTCGCAACAAATATCGTTTTCTCGGATGAAGCTACTTTCTATTTAAATGGCATTGTTATCAAATTTTTGTCTTGTTTATTGGGTTTTTAGGTCATATTTAGATAAATAAAGGTTTGGTTTAAGTTGACGTTTCGGTTTATATTACATTAAACCATCTTCAGAACTACAATTACAGGAAAATGTGATTATTAACTAATTTTTAGGATTAAAAAGTAGACATACCTCTATATAAATCTTAGCACTATCACTTCTATTTTTACATGTTTAACTATGTGATAACTATGCAAGACTGATTTTATGAAGGGATTTTTTATGAGGGAGGGTAGGTACATTTATTAAAAATAGAAAAAACCATTTGATTACGGTTTATTGTTTCTTTTGTTAACGGTAGTAAAAATTTGCAATTTTTAATTAGGTTATTAAATTACTGTAAACTGTACTTAGGTTATCAGTGTCGGTTCGAATATTTAATGTATTTTTATTTTTTTTAATATGGATCATTTCTTTTATATTTCGTTTTTTATAATTTATTTCATGGTCTAAAATTGTTGTATTATTGAAGTCAAAATTATGTAAATTGTCAATAGCATGTTTTGATAAGGCTGTGTGTGCTTGGTTTGTATTTCTCATGCTGTATTTATGTTCATATATTCGGTTTTTTAGGTATTGTTTTGTTTGTCCAATGTATGTCTTTGGGCAGTCCAAACAGTCTATTTTATATATTACATTTGCTTGATTTAGTTTAGGAATGGTTGGTTGTAATTTTGTAAAAAAGGTTTTTGTATTGTTTGGTGGTTTATCTGTAGTATAATATATTAAGGGATAAGGAAATTATCGAAAATCATCCCGAAGATTTTTTGCCGTGGAAATCGCTCGAGGGCTTGCCCGAGAGCGATTTCCTAATAGCAAAAAATCTAAGAATGATTTTCTGATTATTTCCCAATCCCTAAATGTATTTTGAAGATTATTTACCAAATAAAAAACTAACGATTTCTGACGGGTGAGATTTTCACTTTTGACAAGGGTGATTTTACCAAATAAAAAACTAACGATTTCTGACGGGTGAGATTTTTCACTTTTGACAAGGGTGATTTTCACCGGAGAGCGGGAGATTATCGCTGAATAATCAGGTGAAAAACAACCCGCTTTTATAATGGATGAGGTAAATAATCAGCTATATTTATTTTGTGTGGTTTAAGTACGTTTCTAATTTTTGTATTGATTTCTGGAATGTATGGTAGGGAGATGAAGTTATTTTCTTTTTGGGGATCCGTTTTATTTGTGCTATTGTAAATTTGGTTTATTCTATTCTTAATAATTGGTTCATAAATTTTTTTTGGGTAGTTAACAATAACTTTTTTACAAAATTACAACCAACCATTCCTAAACTAAATCAAGCAAATGTAATATATAAAATAGACTGTTTGGACTGCCCAAAGACATACATTGGACAAACAAAACAATACCTAAAAACCCGAATATATGAACATAAATACAGCATGAGAAATACGAACCAAGCACACACAGTCTTATCAAAACATGCTATTGACAACTTACATAATTTTGACTTCAATTATACAACAATTTTAGACCATGAAATAAATTATAAAAAACGAAATATAAAAGAAATGATCCATATTAAAAAAAATAAAAATACATTAAACTTTCGAACCGACACTGATAATCTAAGTACAGTTTACAGTAATTTAATAACCTAATTAAAAATTGCTAATTTTTACTACCATTAACAAAAGAAACAATAAACCGTAATCAAATGTTTTTTCCCATTTTTAATAAATGTACCTACCCTCCCTCATAAAGAATCCCTTCATAAAATCAGTCTTGCATAGTTACCACATAGTTAAACATGTAAAAATAGAAGTGATAGTGCTAAGATTTATATAGAGGTATGTCTAATTTTTAATCCTAAAAATTAGTTAATAATTACATTTTCCTGTAATTGTAGTTCTGAAGATGGTTTAATGTAATATAAACCGAAACGTCAACTTAAACCAAACCTTTATTTATTTAAATATGACCTAAAAACCCAATAAACAAGACAAAAATTTAAATCATAAGGTCAAGAAGAAAACTTTACTATTATAGTTATCAAATTAAATCAAAAAACAGCTTTATTATCATAAGACGACAATCTCATTGACAATGCAAACTACAAATACAATGCAACTATAGCATACTTATAAAGTCCATTCAAATCGTAATGGGGAACCGTTATAAATGTTTAAAAAAGAAGTTCAATCAAATAAAACGGTCTAAGTATGTTCCATAAAAATAAAACAATATCCTAACTAATAACATAACTTATCACATTATAAAAAAATAAAACATATACCCTTGCCCATAAACAATACATGATAATGCTAAGAAAAAAAACACGAATAAGGTATAGAAAGTGTTTTCAGAAGGAATCAGCAAAAAGATCTGAGACAGAGTAATATGCTTTATCTAGAAGTACTCTCTTGACTTCTGTTTTAAACTCACCAGCGTACATGATCTTTCTAACTTGTCGTGGAAGGTGGTTGAATATTTTTTTACCATTATAAACAAAAGAGTTTTTAACTGAAGTAGAGGATGGTATAGGAAGTGCCGTGGTGTGAGTACTTCGCACAGAGTAAAACGGTGTGGCTCAAATTTCATGTATATATTTCTTATGAATGAGGCAGGCTGTCTCCTGGATAAAAATAGAAGAGAGTGTTAAAAGATTATTCTGGACAAACAAAGGCCGACAAGACTCCCGTCGTTTAATCTTCAGCATAAATCTGATAGCTCTTTTCTGAAGAAGAAAAATAGTCCTAAACAAGTAACCCGAGCATGCACTGATAAAATTAATTATTTGAGTTAAAAAAATTTACCATTGACTCAAATAAATATTTGTTTCCTATTAGCCAAACAAATATGTATTTGAAAAATACCAAGGGATTATTTGCCTCAATTAGTATCATCCGATTTGATACAAATTACTTTTTATTTGGAATTAATCACTAAATACAAAATTCAAGCAAATATTTATTTCCTTAACACTAACCTAACTTAAATAAGCCGTTTCAATGACATAAGGTAAATAGGTTAAAAGTTAAGTTAACAAAATGTTTATTTGATTGATATTTATATATATTTTATCAAGTACATATTTATTTTACTTTTGTTTTACATGTATTTGCCGTAACAACAACGTTATTTAATTAAACAATTTAAGTGATTTGATTTAAATAAACCGGTAATTTCCATCAAAGTGATTGTTTTTTTATTCAAGTACATAATTGTTTAACTTGTCTTTTATATAATTTATTTAGATCAAATATAAATTTATTTGGTTTAAATACCTTTTTTAAATTTTCAATAGATCAGAATGTTCATTCAAATCAGTTCTTATTTTATCCAAGTACGTGTTTATACAGACGTCACATAAAAATAAGAAATATTGAAATGTTGCTATTGAATATGGTTTAATCAGTACCTATACCATAATAATCACAAACCTTATCAAATTGTTAAAAAGTGTTCAAATAATAAGGCAAACCAACAGAAAAAAAACACATTTTTGCCGAAAATAAAGGTTATGACAAATTACGCGCACGCGCACAACTATTTTTACATAAAAATAACATAAAATTTAAAAGATAACCATCTCTTATTTTATTTCTTATTTTTATGTTATGTTATGTGTTTCTATAAACGTCTTGGCAGATCTGTAGATTCAACTCTTATTTTATTTTTATGTTATGTTATCTTGCTGTATAAACCGACCATTAGATGTTGTTCCCCTTAAAATATACGTCAATAAAACATTATAGAGAAGTTAATAACTTTGATAAAAAATTAAATAAAGTCAAATTTGCAAATATTAGGTACAATAATTATTAATATTATATTATTTATATTATATTTTTTACGTTAGCAGGTTTGATAGGTATTGAAATATGGTGAAAATTGAGAAAAACTGTCTTATTTGTAACCTAGGTAGCCATGATTTATAAATACCTGGCTACATTTTTCTAAAAAGAGTTTGTATTCGAAATTTCAAATTAGGTATTACAAGTATCTTTTCTTTGCCTCTTACCTTACTTTTTTAACTCGTTTCATGCGTAACTAAAATATTCAAATAATAGTTTCCTACCTTGAAAAGTATCTAACATATGGGATATACCCCTCGATATACCCCAATCTTCTAAATAATTATTCATATTATGTTTATTCCCCATATCTTCGTTTTAATTTTTGATGGAACCACTAACTTCTGTGCCACTAACAACGAAGATTTCACTCTAGCTCATAAATTTCTACAATACAAAATCGAACACCAATGACCAAAACGCGATGATCATGCCACTTTTGTATAACCAATTAAATTACTCAAAGCCCAAAGTAGGCGACAGGAGTTCATTTAAATACTTAATTATTAGTTTGGATGACCAAATTATCTGAAAAGTTCGGCAATGAATGATTTAAATTAAAGTTAAAGGTATTTAGTTCTTAACTTGAAATGTACTTCGATTAAATAATTAGTTATTTGTAAATATTTGGTTGTTTTATATTAAGGATTTAATGTAAATACATAACTATTTAGTTTAAATGACCTAGATATTTAAATAGTTCTCTATTAGGTGATTTAACTAGCGATTAAAGGGATTTATTTCCTAAATAAAAGTTAGTTCGATTAAATAATTAGTTATTTAGATTTTGTTATTTTAGTGGTTTTTTGATAAGATATTTGTTTGAAGGGTTCTATGATTTGACACAAATCAACCAACAGTCAAATAACTTTGCAAATAAAACGAAATACTCTCATTTATTTCAGTTAAATCAAATTTAGTTAATTAAAATCACATTTATTTATTACCAATAATTCGTCACCAAATAAATCAGATTATTTGATTAAGGGAGCACAGTTTTATCAGTGTGCACCCCAAAAACATATGCCATACCTCAAGTGAGTCTTTATTAGAACGAAGTTAACCTTTCTGGTTGGTGGACAATTGCAGAATATGTTGATCAAATTTTAATTTATTATCCACAAATAATCCCAGAAACTTACAATAACCTACACTCCCTATTTAAAACTTAAATATTTGTCTTTGATATATTAATAGTCAGGGAATTTGCGTTGCACCAGTTTTTAAGACTTACCAAATCGTCACTAATAACATCTTCCACATGGTCATTACCTTTGAAATGCCACAAAATGGTTGCATCATCCGCGAACATAGTGACTGAGCCCGATACATTCAAAGTTACAATATCCATTGATATAAATCAAAAAAAGCAACGGCCCAAGGACAGACCCTTGCGGGACATCGGAAGTTAGTCTTAAACTGGATGATACTTCGTTGTTAAGAATGACTGACTGATGACGATCGGTCAAGTACGATCTCACCCAATTCAAAAATGCGCCTCGAAAACCATAGATTTCAAGCTTGCCGAGCAGTACTCCATGATCCACACAATCGAAGGTTTTAATGAGATCACAGAATTAATCAGCGGCAGCCTCTCCCTCATTCAAGCAAAGATATAGAGCACCCTGTATTATGTAATAAGCGTTGTAAAGACGTATTTACCACACTCATGCAACAATATTTTACTCGTACCTGTAGAAACCAAAAAGTCGTCAAAATTCTGTGTTTGAATATTAAATTACCTTCTATTTTTGTCAGGAGAAGCGAATTTGTTTACTTAGGTTTTTTAATATCGGATTTTTATTATTTCACAATTCATTTCTCGTAGTGGAAAACACCCTACTGCTGTTTAAAAGTAACAAGGACGCATAAAAACAAATCGAGATAAGATTAATTTCCAAAATTACTTGAATTGATATCCTTTGTAGTATTCTAAAGAGCGCCACTTCTTTACAGTTTCCTTGAATTATTCGAGGTTGACAAATGCCTAAGAAAATTGCCCAAAAATATCAGACAATGGACAATGCCAGATATATTTTGTCGGAGACATATTCTTTAAGAATTCAGGTTTAAACTACCACTTCTGGCAAAATTAATCTTGCAAAAATTATGATAAATTTGGTTATTATCTTTTACGAGGAATAAAGGTTAGTTGTTGTAGTTACCATTGCTGGTAAATAAATAAAGTCGACGTGAAAATTTACAGTTTGAGTTAAACTAACTTGAACTATCCTCGGAAACTAGGTAGGCACTGTCTGCATTAGAAATCGTCAATAGAAATAGTATATTACGTACCGAGGTGGAAAGTGTTTCCTTACTGTCGAGAGAGTCGGTAGTTAAGCAAGGCGCGAAGCAGCGAGGTTAACAAAATCTCGAGACGGTAATGAAACTTTACACCGAGGTTTTTATACTATTTTATTAACCACCACTTCATCCACTTCTTATTATTTTGAATTAAAGTTATTATTAAAAGCGAAATGTCATCAATTAGACAGACATTAGAAATTAGAGTTTGAAATTACCGCAGGTGGTAAGATAATAATACACATCAAGATGGCAATAGTTATTTACATTACTAGATGCGAAAGTTAATTTTTTGGTGTGAGAAGGTTTTCGAATAGCCGAGGCGAAGCCGAGGTGATGCAATACCTCCGAACATCAAAAAAGGCTTTCGCATCGTGTGATGTATTCAATTTTTTCTACTACAGTTCTCTGATCAATATTTTACTAAGTAATGAACTTTGATTTTATTTAAATTATAATGCTAAAATAAGGTTTTTCCATCTGTAAAATAATTCATGACAACTAGTCATTTGAGTACTGTCAGAGTCTGTCAGTTCGAATTCTTTAATTTCGCTTGTATAAAATGTTCTCCCAATACCAAGACGTTGCTATTCAGAAGGCGGCCGAGTTGGCATTTGCCTTACTGTTACATGAGAAGTCGATAGATAGATACTATCAAACGTACAACCTGTTTCTGAAATGGCTCGCGGATAAAAACGTTTCTCAAATTGACGAAAATGTGATGTTAGCGTACTTCTTATAGAAATCCGAAGCCTTATCACCTCCGTCCCTATGGTCACAATATTCCGTGCTCAAATTGACTATTTCTGTGAACAAAAATATAGATATTTTGCAGTTTAAGAAACTCATTGCATTTATTAAACGAAAAAACGATGGTTACGAAGCTAAAAAATCTAAAATTTTCAGAAAAGAAGAAATAATAAAGTTGTTACTTGACTCTTCTAATCATAGCTATTTATCTATGAAAGTGATAGCAGTAATGGGAATAGCTGGAGCATGCCGCACTAATGAGATCCATAAAATGAGGTTAAAAGACGTCGAAATCAAGGATGATGTAGCTATAGTTAAAATCCTCCAGAGCAAAAACAAGGTTCAAAGAAGTTTTGTGATAACCGAGGTGATAACCAATGATGGAGGTCCAGTTTCCTTTGTGAGGTTACTGCAAGATTACAATAAACTTCGGCCAAATAATGCACAAGACGAACGCTTGTTCTATCACTATGAACGAGGTAGGTGTGTGAATCACTATTTCGAATGTTCCCAAAGAAATTGCCTAATTTTTAAAACTTCAAGACATAAATAAATACACTGGTCACTCGTTTAGAAGAACATCAGCTACGTTTCTCGCAAATGCTCCAGGTGTCGACATTTTGGATTTGAAAAGACATGGCGGTTGGAGGTCTTCGTCCGTTGCGGAGGGATATATTGGTGATTCGTATACTAATAAAATGGAAATTTCCAAAAAGATCTTAAATGGAACTCCTACTTTTATTCCATCTAACGACGTGAGAGTGACAAATAGAACGAGTTGTAATATGGTCCAAGTCCAGGATAATAACGAGACTCTAATACGAAGCGGCGAAGCTATTAAATCGAATAATATTCCATCAATTTATTTTTCCAACTGTCCAAATTTCACTATTAACCTCAATGGCAATAAATAATTAATATTTAAATTTTTATCTTATTTTACTATTTTTTACGGTCGTCGGCGTATCAGAGGCCATCTTGAACCGGTCATCGACCGTACGGTTTTTAATCGTGCGGTCCAGGGGCATGTCACTAAAATACGAGAGTAGGGCAACAAGCAATTTATGGGCAGTTCATGTCAGGGGGGCGGGGGGGCTTGACATATCTGCTAGTAACTTTTGGTTTTCTTATTTCGAGTTAAGATTTCATTAATAATCTTCGCTAATCGAATATTTTTAATAAGTTCTAATGATTTAATTGGATATGTAATTAATTTAAGTTCATACTATCATCATTTTCGGTTAAAATCTTACAAAAACATTATAAAGCTAGTGTTTTTTTTTTGCAACACTGATTTATTTTATGACAATGACAGTTTACTTCTCGTCTGGTATTCTGACGCGTTTGTGATTTTTTCCACGACTTTTTTCTTTATAAAATGGGTTTAATTTGATCTTGGAATGAATTAGTGGGGCTTTTTGGTAAGTTTATAGTGATATCTAAGTCCTTAGTTTATTTTTTCATGAGCAAGTAAGTTTTTTCTTGGGATATTTTTTAGCTGAAACTTCGCTGTCGACCATGCTTTGGGATTGATGATTTTTGGAAGTAGGTATATTATAAGTATTTATACTAAAGTAAGTTGATAAGTATAGTTTTAGATTCACAACTTTCTAATAATGATCTTTTGAAGTGTGTCTGGGTAAAAATGTTATTAATTAGTTCCTTCCTTATTTTTCAAAACTGGTGAGTCACTTCTGTTTACCTACCTTGCTTGCAGTTAAAGTATTAATATTTTTACATACACCTACACTTTCTCTTATGTTTAACAGCTTGTAGTAATCTTTATTTTTCTGTAGCTTGTAGTTTCTGATAAATGTCTGTGAATGTATCAAAATACTGATATCACTTGCATAATATAGTCGGCCACTAACTGAAATAAATAAATACTCACTTAAGTACTTACTGCATTGCCTTCTATAAAATACAAGTTTAGAAAATGTTTTTGGTTTAAATACTATTAAATTAGTCTGTGTCTAGGTACAGGACAAACATTTTGTTTGTAGTTAAACATTGGATATACCTATGTATACCATTATTGATATTCTTTAGTCTACTTATGTTTAGGTTAGTTCGGTTTATTTTCAAAAATACAGTTTAGCCTGAGATGAACTGGAGAGGAGAATGAAGTTAACTATAACTTATAAACCTGGGCATTAATGAGTTAATAAAAAAAAGACATTTAATAAATTAAAATCCAATATAGGAAAAATAACATAGGTATTATATTTTTTCCATGAATTTGTTTGCAAATTTAGTGATAGGTATGAAGAGTATTTACTGGAATATGTTCCTTTAATTGGGTTTTACTTGTTTTCGTACAGTGTGGGGTTATACAGTAGAATATACAGTGTCCTCGAATGTAGTCCTTGAGAGCGTAAGCTTTTACATGTGTTTCGGGGAGGGTACAGCTGATACCACATTGCACCTGCTATGCAATTTAACTGGCCAATGTTTCTCTCCTCACTCTAATTGGGCAAAATATAAAAGTTTTCTTACCTATTGTACCTTATATTCTAATTGAATAGAATTTTTTTTTCTGTTTCAGTCTAACCACACTCCTAGGCTTCCTTAGCTGTAATAATTATAGTGAGAAAATCTAATTTCTTAAAAATATCATGACTTCAGTGTTGTATATTGTATTCTTAAATCATATGTAGGTATCTTTTTAATTTAAATATTCTAAATAAATATATTTTGATCATATTTTCTTTTATTATGATAATTCACTAGACATTGTTTTATAGTTAAAAAAACAGTAATAAAAACAATTAATGTGTAATAAATTTTAAGGTTTTGATTCAATTTGGTTGTAACATTACTATATAATTGTATTCCAGAAGATATATTTTTAAATTGGTTAGAAATTATCACAAGCTGCTCACATTTACTTATAAGGCGAGCAGCTTGTGTATTCCTGTCAAACATATATCTTTTGAAATCCAACTGTAATGTTACAATCAAATCGAATCAAAACTAAAATTTATTTAAAAATTATAATATATTTTCAAATATACCCGCGCATTTCTTCAGTCGGTATGTCAGATTTCTGTAATGCCATCATGACATTATCGGTAAAATATAATTCTATTTTGCCGGTGGGTTAGCCATGCAGTTGGTTCATAGATGGCCCATGTTTCGAAACTTTAACATTGTTGTTACATTTCTCTAACCTTTATTGTTCTGTGGTGCGGTCTACCGACTGGGGAGTGTGAAACGGCACCTTCATCCTACGAGATATCCGATCTCATCCGGCCTGTCCGGCGTGAATAGGATGGTTTTGATGTCGATTCATTTTACACTCTTCCCTAAGACAAGAGCACGCGGTGTTTCCCAAGCGGTCACCCATCCAAGTACTAACCGCGCTCGACATTGCTTAACTTCGGTGATCTGACAGGAACCGGTGCTTTAAGTGTCGCTAGGCCCTTGCCTATTTAAATTTTTTTTTTTTTTATATAGCTAATACGGCAAAATTGATTTCAAAGTCAAGTTCAAATTTTACTAACACTACTTTAACTTCAAACAATCATGAATTAAACCTTTTAAAAAAAGAAATTCAGCAAGGTTTGGACATATCAGTGGCTGACTACAATAATGCCAATATAATAATTAATTTAAATAAGTAAAACATAAACCATGTTAATTTTTTGTTTTTTATAAATGTCATTACAATTCATTTAAAAAATTAACATTTATTGTCGTTAAATTTGTGTAATGAGTATGAGCCTATTACAGTGTTTATGTTGGTGTGTTCGTATATTATTTCGAGATATCGATTTTTAATAAAATTACGAAAAAATAATAATTTTGCTTTCCACCCGGGTGGAAAGTAAAAGTCAAAAAACGTCAACTTTCCACAATAAAATAAATGTCAAGTAAATATTTCATGTCACGAAAAAATACGAGAAGAGGAAAAGCTATTAATGAAGGGTTTCTATAGTTACACCTTTCTAAATTTTAAAAAGGAATATTTCCGAAAAAGTTTCCTAACAAACACGTTTAGTATTTCTTGATATCTTGTTAGGCACATTTCCAATATTTTTTTAAATGTTATAATGGAACAGACGGAGCTCGTGCGTGAAATAGGTTTAGAAAATTCGATCTTTATTTTAAAAGGAAAAACAAATCAAGAAAAGGTTAATTTTGAAAATTACCCGAATCGAGGGACGCGATTCTCCGGAGTTTCCTTTGTATTATTCTTAAGGGAAGCGTTTTGAGGTGAAATGCGCCTCAAATAAATTGCCTAGATAATCCAGACAATAATTGTGGTGGAGTTTAGTTTAGAAAATGTACTTTTTCTACCGCAACTGAGAAATCGTTTCATTTAGAGCATGAAATTAGGTAATCTATATGTGTTATATTATACGGCGAATCTTCAGTAGTACACCTTGGAAGATGAAGATAATTTATGATGAAAATAGATTAAAAATCCGAGGTTTAGGTGCTTCAAAGATATCCTTTGTATTATTTTGTAATAAAATTAATTTAGTAGTCTCGAATGTTACAGACCTAAAAATCTTACAAAAAACAGTGTTTGAACGAAATCATATTCCATTTAAGTGAAAATAAAAACCAAAACATTTTATTTAATAAGAAGTCCTAATATTGCAACAAAAGCGATTCTAACAATACGAATATTTCCAAAACGTTTATTTTAGTTATCCAGTTTCATACAGAAAACAAAACATGGCACTTTTCACCAGTTTTAAAGCTAAAATTCAATGTGAAATAAGTTACTATAATTAGGCCAGTTTTAATGACTTATTAGTGAGAAAATTGAATTGTCACAGTGTTTAAATAACTTATGTTAATAAAATTGATTATTAGATAAATTTCGAACGTCAATGCTAAAATGTATATAAATTATTTTCTTCGAAAACGGTTAATTTTATCGAGACAAATATAGTCCCGTTTTTAAAGAGGATTACCAATGTTGGGGAAATGTGTATCAACACGTCAAAGAGAATAGGTTTTGTAAATGCTATGTACGTGCCATTTCAACCTCTGCTGTTCTTGTTTTTAAATTGCATAAGATTTATAATTTGTTTACGCAACTATAATGTCATAATTGGGACGCTAGCTTTCTATTGGGTGAAATATGTGGTTAAAGCTGCAAACACACTGAGCTCACGTCATGTGAGGTCACGTGCTATCATGTTGTCATGATTTAACCGTGAGAGCATACTAGAAACACACTACCATCACGTTTTATGATGTGGTATACAAATTGATATATGAATTCGGGCAGTCTTTCTTTGATTTCACTGTGTTTGTGTTGTTTGTTTATTTTGCGTAAATTTTAAATTATGAAAAGCGCCAGCTCAATCAGTTCTTCGGACTGGGAAGAGGAAATAGAAACTGTGGCTGCCTTTATCGTTCTTCTGTAAACTTTGCCTTCACTCAGTGAAACAACAGCAAAAACCAAGAAAATAATGTGCTTACCTGGTATTTCTAACTCCTTTCCAATTTCCTCCCAAGCGGCTTGGCGAATATGTTGATCACGATATTCAGGCAATCCGTGATTATATAAAACAGCATGTTCTCTTACTTTTTCTATCAAAACCTCCTCCATTTTTAAACATAAATTCACCAGCAACACACTAGCTGTCTACAAAACCGCCTAAACGAGTGCTCACGTGAGACGAAATGTGTGGATTTGCAGAAAATAAGCACATGTTAGCACGCGTGCCGTTGGGGATGTAACGTAATACGAATGAGATGACTTCAGTGTGGTTCTGATGTATTAACATACTATGTAAAACAGCGCTTCACACTTTTTGTCTGTAACGTAATAGCACGTGAGCTTACGTAATGTGACGTGACGTAAGCTCAGTGTGTTTGCGGCTTAAATCGTATCGCGGTAGATATACGAGACGGCACGGCGCAACGGTCAAAATTTAAGTAGTCTTCCAAGATGGCTGGGTGAAGCAAGTGTGCTCTTACTCAAGCTTTAAGTTTTAAGGCCTTTTTGAGGCAATTTAGAGTTCAGTTCAAGATGGCTCCGTAAAGCAAGTTCTCTTACGTACAATTCACGTTTTTAAGGCCTTTTTGGGCAATTATTGGTTTCTCTTTAAGTTGAACTAAGCAACTAGCTATTCCGCGTTATCTGACGTACTAAATTAAACTTCCTACGATACCAGGGCGTTTTAGTGATATACTTTCAAGTGTTAGTTAGGGAAAAAATATAAAGAAGCAGTTAGTAATGTAACGTTAAGTATAGACCAGTGTCTTTGCCGTGAATCCTTGTAACATACTACCATAATCTGTATTAAGAAATAAAAACACAAGTGTTTAAGTAAATAGTTGTTTTAATCAAAGAGTATTTAAATAATCAGTTTTCTCTGTAAAATGACATGCACCTGTCAACATTTTGGCCCAGCGATTGTAGTGGCAAGTCCGTTCCTGACTTCTCTGACGATGTAAAATATAATACTGTATATGAGCCGCGTTCGGCAAATACATCAGACCGCTTAGATTTGATCTGAATCGTTCGTTTATGACATCTGGATGTAGGGGAAGTAAATGTCAACCGTTCGGCAATTAAAATCTGAGCGCTCTGACGATGATCTTTTTGCTCGGAGTTTTTGATCGGATGAAAGCGATTAATCTCAAATCTCAGCCAGCTGAGTTAGTGAGGTTAAGTTTGATTTGAAGTTTGTTCCTAGTTTAGGTTTGAAATTTGATTTTGCGAGGACATTGTAAGAAAGTTAACTTTAAAAAATGAAGGAAATAGAACTTTATGATGCGGAAGAACAAAAACGGTTTACCATATTGGTGACAGACGAAAATTTACCAAAATCTTTACGTCTTCCTCATCATCGTCTTCAAACATAAGTTGATAGCAAAGAGGATAGGACAGTTAATAGCCTCCTTTAATTAGGGCCAATACAACAGTACGAATACTCATTTTTAGTGGAAAAGGGGAAAAATAGGTTATATTTCTTGAATGAAAACAAAGCCGTTTTTATTTTTGACTTTGACAGAGATCAGTTGTTTGGTACACCGTTCTTTTATTACAAATTTCTCCGACTGGTCTGTGGTCACGTGACAAAAAATCAATTCAATCGCAGATGTATTTGCCGAACGCTATGGTTTTATATTCCGACGTGTCATAATAACATTATTATGGATGTCATTTTCAGTGTCAAAATGACATACTTTTTAGGACTGAGTACTATAATGATATCATTATAGGACTGAGTACTATAATGAAAAATAGACGCAAAAATGAAAAAAAATATTTAAAACAAAATGGAACAAAATTTAATGACTAAAATTAAAAGTAACATTATTACAATTCGTTAAATTGATGTTGGACATAGGAGTTGAAATTATTGCATTGTTGTGATTTTTAATTTCTATGGTTTCTGTTTCTTCTGAGGGAACGACAGTCGATGAAACACTCGACGATGATTTATTCCCGTGAATGGCTGCTGAAATTCTTTTCTTGTTTTCGCAAGACTTTTCTATATACAGGGTGATTCACGGTGGATGGAACATTAGACGTTTCTGACGAACCAGTAAAGGAATCGTTGCGAAAATTTGATTGCTTACATAAACGGACATGCTCTACCCATCTAAAATATTTTTAACAATACAGTGATGCCGCTTCCACACAAAAATAATAGTAACTTTGATTTTTCAAATGGAACACCCTATATTTTATTTTATTTTCGAAACACCCATTACTTTTCTTACAATTTTTGTTAACTCTATTCTACACTTATCTCTTACCGTTTCTAAGATATAAATTAATTTCCGTTTTTTTTGGCCGAAAACTTCACTTTTAAAAATGCTGATAATTTTGAACTCTAAAATACTGAAACCCTGAAATTTGGTAGATAGTTAACTAATACCATAGGGCTCTTTGCCCTACCCTCAAATCTTAGTTGCAATATACAGGGTGGTTAAAAAATACACTTATTCTGGTAACTTGAAAAAGTGACCATAAGTCCTTTTTTTGAAATGTAACACCCTGTATATTATTACGTATTTGAAAAGTGCTGAAATTTCTCCTAATTCTTGTATATTCATACCTGTACCTAACTAACTCGTTTAACCATTTTTTTGACGTATTAAGCATGATTTGTAAAATTTTCTATACAATTCAATTTTCATTCGGTTATTAGTAAGTTAGCCATGACAAAAACAATGATGTTGACTTATGTTACTATGGTTATCGTTTTGACATTTCATTAAGTTTAGATACAAGATAGTTACAGTACAAGACAGTTTAAAATCATGGAAGAAACCTATACAAATGCAGTTCTTATGAATTTATTTATTTTATTTGGACAATATGTGATAGAATTATCACCAGGACATGTATAAAGTTTAACGAAATGTACCCTAATTTACAGCCAATGTATCTCAGAAAATTCATAAGGATCCAGAACAATTTTATTAAATGTTAACTAGTGAAATAATAAAAGACTACTAAAATTATAACTAATAAAATGCTATTTTAACAAATGTTCAAAACGCTGGTCGTTTACATCCAAACACTTTAATATGCTGGTGTTGACTGCATTTGTCGTTGCAGATCTAATTTCGGTTGGGTTTAGATCTCTAAATACTTGAGTGACTCGAAGTAGCAGCTCTTCTTTAGAATTTACGGGTGATTTGTAAACTTTTTCTTTGAACATGCCCCACAAGTAAAAATCCAATGGATTGAGATCGGGTGACCTTGGAGGCCAATTCCAAGGTCCCAAACGTCTTATCCAACGATCGTCAAAAATCCTATCAAGTTCTGCACTAACTTCCCAAGTGCAATGTGCAGGAGCTCCATCAAGTTGATACCAACAGCTTCGATAATCTGCAAGTGGCAGATTATCTACAAAATTTTCGACATCTGTCCTCAAAATATTAACATAGTTTCTCCAATTTAATGACTCCTCGTATATTACATAATTTAATTGATTATCCATTAACATGCAAAAAACATTAAAACTAAATTTTTCTTGAAATCCGGCTTCTTTTGTTACATGCGGGTTTTCTCTGGACCAGAAATGACTATTTCGTCTATTAAAAATCCCTTCCCTTGAAAATTTTGATTCATCGGTCCAAATTATCCTATTTAAAAAATTTGGATCTTCTTGAGTGCGCACCAATATCATTTCACAAAATTGTACTCTCTGTTGAGGATCTTGAGGCTTCATGGCTTGAACTTTTGTAAACTTGTAATCATGCATGTTATGTTTTACTAAAATTCTTTGAACTGATGAATATGTTATACCTAAATCGTATTGAGCACATCGTAGTGAAGATTGGGGAAATACATGAAAATATGCCAAAACATTAATCTCGTTGTCTTCGTTAGAAGTCACGGGTCGAGGCAAGTTTCTTGGCGCTTTTAAAGCTGAACCAAAGGCAGTAAAATTGTTCTGGATCCTTATGAATTTTCTGAGATACATTGGCTGTAAATTAGGGTACATTTCGTTAAACTTTATACATGTCCTGGTGATAATTCTATCACATTGTCCAAATAAAATAAATAAATTCATAAGAACTGCATTTGTATAGGTTTCTTCCATGATTTTAAACTGTCTTGTACTGTAACTATCTTGTATGTAAACTTAATGAAATGTCAAAACGATAACCATAGTAACATAAGTCAACATCATTGTTTTTGTCATGGCTAACTTACTAATAACCGAATGAAAATTGAATTGTATAGAAAATTTTACAAATCATGCTTAATACGTCAAAAAAATGGTTAAACGAGTTAGTTAGGTACAGGTATGAATATACAAGAATTAGGAGAAATTTCAGCAGCTTTTCAAATACGTAATAATATACAGGGTGTTACATTTCAAAAAAAGGACTTATGGTCACTTTTTCAAGTTACCAGAATAAGTGTATTTTTTAACCACCCTGTATATTGCAACTAAGATTTGAGGGTAGGGCAAAGAGCCCTATGGTATTAGTTAACTATTTACCAAATTTCAGGGTTTCAGTATTTTAGAGTTCAAAATTATCAGCATTTTTAAAAGTGAAGTTTTCGGCCAAAAAAAACGGAAATTAATTTATATCTTAGAAACGGTAAGAGATAAGTGTAGAATAGAGTTAACAAAAATGTAAGAAAAGTAATGGGTGTTTCGAAAATAAAATAAAATATAGGGTGTTCCATTTGAAAAATCAAAGTTACTATTATTTTTGTGTGGAAGCGGCATCACTGTATTGTTAAAAATATTTTAGATGGGTAGAGCATGTCCGTTTATGTAAGCAACCAAATTTTCGCAACGATTCCTTTACTGGTTCGTCAGAAACGTCTAATGTTCCATCCACCGTGAATCACCCTGTATATCCTTCAGCAACTGTGTCACTTTTCCAGCCACCATGGCGTTTAATAGTGTGAAGATCGACTCCTGAATCAGCCAGCAGTAAAGCTGAAGACCTCCGGAAACAGTGACCTGTGTATTCGGCGGAATGGGGTAACTTTAAAAAAGCAGCGATCGTTTTGCACATATTTCCGAAAGTATAAATACCCACTGGTTGCTTTGTACATTTGTTGTTTCTAAATGATAGAAAAAAACGAGAAACTTCGGCATCGGGGGTTCTCATTGCTACATAGGTCCGAACAAGCTGCACCATATTTATTCCTTCGACATCGCCAGGCGTTACGTAAAATTCTCGGGGAACGTTGGATTTTGTACTAGGTATGAAAATTCGAAAAACAACCCCCTCATCGTGTACATCTTCTATCCTTAAGTTTTTTAACTAAACTCTTCGACATGCTCCACTTTTAATAGCATGTATGTTTCGTTGTCTGCCTCTTGTAAAAACTTTGCAATATTTTCTTTAGTCAAAATCCTGGATTTTTTGGGTGCGTAAGAATCAGATTTCCGTTTTAAAAAAGCTATCAATTGATTGAACTTACCTATGTCGACGTTTTTCTTGAGTAATAGTGTACTCCTTAACATAGAGTAATAACTCCATAAACTCGAAGACTTTTTCTTCATTGATTCTTCCTTGAAATATGCCAAAAGTACCTTCTTGTGAAAGCGTTTTGAGATAGACATATTTCGATATTGATTAGAATTTCGAAATTACACTCTTTTAGGCACTAGTGTCTAAATGTGACAGTTTTAGACACTAGTGCCTAAAAGTAAAAATGAAACATTAAAATCAATGAAAATATCTATTTATTATATATGTTAAATGTACAATTATGTAAACTGTTGAACTGAATTCTAGAGGCATCTAGCTTCTCTTCTTTGAGAGCAATGTAATTATTAGTAGTCGGAATGAATAAACTGCTAGTACTGACAATGCTAACTTCTGCTTTTGAGTGAACTTCTTTTATTTTTGTATTTGGCGTATCTTTCTGCCCTATGATTCTTTTTGCTATTTCGTTTTTCTATTCAATTGAATTTTCTATATAACTCTCGGCAACTGAGCTTGATCGCCAACCTCCATGGCGCTTTAAAAGTGTCATGTCCGCTCCAGAATCTGCCAACATTGTTGCAGAGCTGCGCCGGAAGCGATGGCCAGTGTATTCATTGGTGCTGGGGAGTCCAAGGAATTCTGCTATTTTTTCTGGCATACCTCCAAGTGTATTAGTTCCAACTGGCAGGGTACAGCATTTACCACTTCGATATGTCAAGAAAAATCGCTGATGTGTCGTATTCAGTGGACGAAGTTTTGCGTACTTACGAAATAGATCTAAAAAATTGATACCATCTATTGATCCCTCAGTAATCGTAAACATTCTTGGAACATGAGTTTTTGTGTACGGAATTTTGACACTGAGAAACGACTGGCAATCTTTGATGGCATCTAATTTCAAAAATGTGATTTCTTCCCTCCTACATGCTCCAAATACTCCAACGATTAAAACAACTTTGGCTAACAGGAATTCTTTATCATCAGCTTGTTTTATAAAGCGTTCTATTTCCAGCTTTGTAAATATTTTTGATTTCTTTGGCTGATATCCGGTAGCTTTCCTTTTTAAAAATGCAATAGGGTTTGTAAATTTGCAAATATCTACGTTTTTGTTCAGATAAATCATGGTGCGGAGCATCGAATATTTGCTCCACAAAGTTGACGGCCTTAAGGTGGTGGATAGCTTGAGGAAATAGGCTAGTAATACCTTTTCTGTAAAGTTCTCAATATGTTTTTCTTTGGCCTAGGTTTCAAAGTTGTCGTAGGTTTTTTCGTATAAATGTTTCGATTTTTCGGGTACTAACGTGGATAGCGCAGCTTCAGCAGCTTGTTCAATATCCAAAGACTCGTCAATATCACTCATTAGAAGTAATTTTTTCGAAAAACTTTGCGGGAAAAAAGGCAAAACGCGACGTTCGAACTTGACAATACACTTGACATTAAATAATGCATAAACAATGCCTTAGAAACAGATTGCCTGCCTACTTTTCAAAATGTTTAAAAATACTAATAAAAGCTTAAATTATCAAATTCTCCGTTTTCACAAAAAATCTTGTATATAATTCGTTACGAAACGATGTCTTTTAGCCACTAGACGTGTTGTCCAACTCGGCTTTGCCTCGTTGGACAATTATCACGTCGCGTGCCTAACAGACACTCATTTCGCAACTTATTGTATAAATAGCTATTTCGTGTACGATATTGACAACCTTTTTCTGGGAACACCAAGTTTTGTAGTTGGCATAAGTTTTTTTATATATGCCTTTATACTTTTCGGGCAACAAACCAACAACTGCTTTATTGGCCAATTCTTCAATTTCTGATGGCAAATTATCCATATTATATTATATAAACGTTAAATTTAAAAATTCAATTCTGACAATGACAATACAAACAAATATTTTTATAGTTACCTGGTTTTATTAAAATCAAGCTATTAGTTTACTAACAAAAACTTAAAATTCATCAAAAAAAAAAACACAAAAATCGTCGGAATTTACAATATTGTATGAAATTCGGATCATAAACAATCATTATGGTACACGCCGTGTTATTAGACTCGGCTGACGCCTCGTCCAATAATACTCACGGCTAGTACCATAATGATCGTTATTATGATCCTTATAACATAAATATCTATTATGAGCCTTTATGGCCTACATAAAATATGAAAGTTTCATTATGTTATTCATGTCAGTTCAAAAGTTAGATCCGAAAAGATTAGTCGCTGGGTACCTCTTTGGGGCTTTGTATCTCCATTAGGAATTACCGGACACCCTGTACTATTGTGCCGATAAAAAACTGGGACAAGAGATTTACAAAAACTAGGTAAGAAATACATATCTCCTAGACTATAAAAGGTGTCTAGAGCTGAAAAGGTAAAAACATCCAAAATTTAAAAAGTCACCTCGGTTACATATTGGAACGTTTTGTATTTTGCGATACGGGGTGGTTAAATTTTCGAGACATTCTATAATATGCATAAAGTAAATTTATTAGATTTTTTTTTCAAGTCAAATATTTAATAAATTATTATATTTACCATTACCACAAAATAATAAATAAAGCTAATACAGGTAATAAAATACATTTATTAAAAAGAAAAAAATTGCAAACACAAAGTTTGTCAAAACAACACAAAATTAATATTTGGTCATAGAACCATTTCTGTTTATTACTTCTTGAAGCCTTTGTGGCATACTTAAAACTAGGGGTCTGCATAATTCGCCAGTTATTTCATCCCAAGCTTGATTTATCCTGTGGCGTAATTCATCCCTGTTCCTAGGTCGAAAATCATGTTTATACATAGATTTGACCATGGCACCCCAAATGTTTTCTATCGGATTCAAATCGGGACTCTTCGAAGCCCAGGGAAGAACTGCTATGTTATTTTCTTGGAGAAAATTTTGTACAATGCGTGCTGTGTGTATTGGAGAATTATCATGCTGAAATGTGTAATTTTGACCGTATATAGCGTTTACCGATGGTATCATCACTTCGTTTAGTATATTAACGTATACTGCTGCAGTTAGTCTTCCTTTGACGATTTGGCAAAGTCCTGGTCCTCTAGCGCTAATCCAGCCCCAAACATTTATGGAGAAACGCCCACTTTGGTTGGTTTTGTGGGTGTATCTCTCATCATAGCGCATGCCGGAAGGCCTATACACCCGAATTCTCCCATTATTGCATGACTGAAAAGTTTTCTCGTCAGAAAATATAACTGTTTCCCATAAGTTTATTTGATTAATATATTCATGTGCAAATTCTAACCTGCCCTGTTTATTTATTTCCGTTAAAAAAATTTTATTGGCAGCACAACGGCTTCGTATATCGGAATTTCGAACCCTGTCTCTAGCGGTATTTACAGAACCTGGAAAATTCGTCTCTTCTTTTGCCTTGATTGCAGTTTCGAAGGGATGATCCCTTAGGTAGTTAACCAGTCTTCTATCATGATCATCAGTAGAAATTTTAGGGGGACCAGAACCTGCATTCCTAATAATAGCCCCATGTCTTGCTATTTTTTGTTTTGCCAATAGCACGGTATTCTTGCTAACTCCCAGTTCGTCTGCAATATCCCTAATATTAACACTATCTCGCAACCGACTATAAATAATTGCCTTTTGCTGGGGGGTTAATTGTGGCATATTTACAAATAATATATGATTGTATGTTTGACGAGTCAATCATAAAGTGACAATCTTTATTGAAATGCAAATTTTCATGACATTTTACTGGTACCAGGATTGATGTAAAATTATTCCTAATAGTCTAGGAGAAAATAGAAAAATTTCCTGTCCCAGTTTTTTATCGGCACGATGGTACATCAGCATAATGGGTTATTTTATATTAATTTTAATTTGAGTAACCAATTAAATGTCTGGGCAAGATAACAAACAATTAAGGTATTTTTCTTTGTTAAAAGCAAAGGATCGTTTCGTTACATTAAAAAATTTTTAGGGCACAATGAATTAAAAATAAATATATCCAATTAAAACGAAACAAACAAAAAAACACGCCATTTGAAATGAAATATTGTGTTTTATAATATTAAAAAAGGCTTGTCTGAATAAATGAAATAAATGCGCTAGGTATTCAAGTTTTGAATGACAGTAATGAATGATTTTTTATCACCACCGCTCCCGCGGTCTTGTTATTAAATTTGTGTCTGCCACAGTGTCGCAAAAGCAAAACAAAGCTTTA
Organism: Polydrusus tereticollis; assembly: GCA_963920685.1. Taxonomy (NCBI): domain Eukaryota; kingdom Metazoa; phylum Arthropoda; class Insecta; order Coleoptera; family Curculionidae; genus Polydrusus; species Polydrusus tereticollis. The sequence continues at coordinate 146,712,319 of OY987328.1, forward strand.
TTACAAGGGCCTTATATTTGTACCAGTTTACCTTATTTGTCAGTAGAAAAAGTTTTAGATGATATTGTGCATGTCATGTTTTTGACTGAGAATTTGCTAGTTGTTAATTTGACGCAGGTAAGGGCCTAGCGACACTTAAAGCACCGGTTCCCATCAAATTAAAATTCACTGGGTTTTTTAAAAGTTTTCCCAGAATGCTCTGCTATTGGAATACAGTTTACCGCTTAACGACTTTCCTGAAATTTTAATATTAAGCTCTACGGAGCAACACACCGATAAGGCACCGCCGGAACGCGTGTGGAATAATACTTGAAATTTGAAAGCCTAGTAATTGTACCTAGGCCATTCCAACGGCCGGCCGCCGGGCTCCTGGCCCGGTCCCTTGGGCGTATTTCGGGCGGTATGCTTACGGTCCGTATACGCCCAAAACTGTTTAATAAATTATCTTAGGAAACTTGTGTAACTGTGCAATTTTCTTAGTTGTGTAGGGGCACTAAGCCCTAGGGTAGTTGTAAGTACAAAATTGGCTTTATAAAATTATAGGAAAATAAACAAGTTTAAAACGGTTCCCGTCAGATCACCGAAGTTAAGCGGTGTCGAGCGCGGCTAGTACTTGGATGGGTGACCGCTTGGGAAACACCGTGTGCTCTTGTCTTAGGGAAGAGTGTAAAATGAATCGACATCAAAACCATCCTATTCACGCCGGACAAGCCGGATGAGATCGGATATCTCGTAGGATAAAGGTGCCGTTTCACACTCCCCAGTCGGTAGACCGCACGATTAAAAACCGTACGGTCGATGACCGGTTTAAGATGGCCTCTGATACGCCGACGACCGTAAAAAATAGTAAATAAAAAAAAATAATTTGGCGCAAAAAGAAAACCAGTCTTACTATGAGGATCTAATTTGTATTCGTTCATAACTATCTTTTACAGTTTTATTACTTAAAACAATACAAAACAAAACAATTCCTCTATGAATAATAAGTGATCAAACTTTACATATTGTAAATAGATTTTTTAAAACAACATTTTATTTATTTATCTTATTATCAAAAATAAATAATGACTGGGTATATTATATTTGCGTTATTTGATATCTGGCATTGTAAAGAAAACAAGACCTTTGTTTTGCTAAAAGCCAATTTGATTTTATAACCGAGGTGAGTAGATTCCATGTAGGGAACTTTATTTCATTTGTAGGGGCTCAAATTTACATTTTATTAACACTTCAATTTCAATAATGTTTGTAAGAGAGATTCGTGACATAACAAGTATATTAACTTAAAATGTAGGATTTTTTGTACCTACACAAGAATGCGTGTTTTTTCTCTTTAAAAGCCGTTGTGCCATTTTGTTGAAATGAAAATTACGATTATGTTCGTCAGAGCCGGTCGTCTCTTAATTCTTTGTTTACACAGTGTTTGGCGTATCTATTGTTAGATTTGTCAGCGTTATTTTCAGTAAAGAAATAGTCCGTACTTTCAGTGAAGGCAAAGTAATGCCAATAAAACAATGCAATCTTCCTCTACAGTTTAATAATTGCAAAAGTAAATAAAAAGCTCCCTACATGTTTCGAATGCTTAAGCATTCATCATCGGGGGATACTAACATCTAACGGAACTGTAATGTAAGTTGTCCCAAATTATTGAGTACAATTCCACAGGATTTAGATATAATAATAATAATAAAGACTCATCTTATGTGTTTCGTCAATGCGGCTGCGATTATACTGTTGCCTCCATATTTTAACGAAAAAAACTTTGTTTTTGTTTAAAGATCACATACTACATCCTAATATTACTTTTGTTTATTTTTCAGTGTGCTATACATTAACATTGTTTCTACTAAAACCTTATCTGTAGATTTATAATATAAATAAATATATTAATAGCATAACTGTTGGTTTTACAGCTTATATAATGCGCTGCAATAAGGCTTTCTACAATTTTTTTTTTTTTTATTTACTATTTTTTACGGTCGTCGGCGTATCAGAGGCCATCTTGAACCGGTCATCGACCGTACGGTTTTTAATCGTACGGTCTACCGACTGGGGAGTGTGAAACGGCACCTTCATTCTACGAGATATCCGATCTCATCCGGCCTGTCCGGCGTGAATAGGGTGGTTTTGATGTCGATTCATTTTACACTCTTCCCTAAGACAAGAGCACGCGGTGTTTCCCAAGCGGTCACCCATCCAAGTACTAGCCGCGCTCGACACCGCTTAACTTCGGTGATCTGACGGGAACCATTTCCATTTTAAAATTCTTTATTGTCCTATTGCTCTCTATAATAGTACTTTAATAACTAACTTAATCTAGCTTATCCTAATACATAATACTAAAACTAACTAAACTAAGTACAGAGTTGGGCGCATACGGACCGTAAGCATACGGCCCGAAATGCGCCCAAAAAAAAGGCATTGAGCCTGGCGGCCGATGTTGTGGCCTAAGGTTATTATTACTATTTAAAATAATTCACTGTGTCACACGCGTTCCGGCGGTGCCTTACCGGTGTATTGCAAGTGTTATGTTACTCCAAGGAGTTTAATATTAAAATTCCAAGAAAATAGTGAAGCGGTAAACTGTATTCCAACAGCAGAGCATTCTGGGAAAACTTTTATAAAACCCAGTAAATTTAGATGACGGGAACCGGTGCTTTAAGTGTCGCTAGGCCCTTGCCCACTTTCTACAATTATTATATGCTTAATAATATATTAATTTTTTTTTCCTACAAAGTGCCAAGGCAAGACAAATGCACATGTTTCTCAAGTCTGCTATAAACATTTAAAACCTCAGTTCTGACTGGCTTTTAATATTTTTAAAAAAAAAACAACTTTCGTCGTATGTTGTATAGAAAAATTTTTTTTTATAAATCAATACCCAATCGAACAAATTAAGTTAAATAAGATTAAAGCCGGGCCTGACATACTCGCGAACTGTGCAGACGCAACGCTTCCAGAAAATGCCACATGCTAGGGACATTTCTGTAACACGATATTAGCAATATATTGGTTATATACAGGGCTGCCCAGTAGTCCGGAGTAAAATTAATATAGCCTTAACCTGTAACTTTTGGGGAAAATGCTCGGATACGTCAATTTAGTTTTATATATGCTCACATTTTGACGTTATTCGTTGGTTTTCTTATAGACATTTGTCAAAGATATGACGACATCGATTTTTTTTTAAATGAAAACATACAGCTTGTGATACATCATTTGCAAGCAAATATCTCGTACAGTATGCTCATAAATTTTGGCGCGACTCTGTCAAGCTATTTCAAAATGGCGGCTGTTAAAAGTTTTAAAAAATCCCTCATTCGGGTTCTTGAAGGTATTTTTACGTCAGGATTTTATCCTTTGACATCTGTTACTTATTGCGTACGGTTTAGGTATTGGCGTTTATTGAAATTTTGATATCGGCTTTTGCCTTAATTAATTTTGGTTCGTGCGTTTTCTTTTAAAAGTTTTTGTCTGAGAAATTTTGGCGCCTTTTTCTATTATATATCATATATTGCCTCTCTACTATGGGCTTGGATTTGGACGAACAGGGAGCCAGTCTTTTGGTAGTTTATATGTCATGTCTTGTCTAGATCTCGTATGTGAGTCTTCGATTAGTGGGTTTGTCAATACGTCTGTGCGTCGGTAATAGTCTTTAATAATTTTCAAGAAAAACTCGTTTATCGTCTGCATTTGAAAGTCACGGTAAAGTACTCTATTGGATGTATATCTAGGTACGTCCGCGATAGTTCTTAACGCCTTGTTTTGAATTACCTGGAACTTATTAAGCTCCGTCTTGCTTATGTTACGCCACAAAGGTGCACCATAAGTGAGAACCGGCCTGACCAATACCTTGTAGAGGTTGACCTTAGTCCTATTTGAAAGTCTACTCCGCCTGTGAAGCAGGGGGTGGATAGAGCCTAATTGACGCAATGCAAGCTTTACTCTATTAATTGAATTGAGCCTCCAGTTAAGCCTTTGGTCAAATATAAGTCCCAGGAATTTCACCTCTTGGCACCAGTTCACTTGAACTCCAATAACCCGAAGCCTTGTTTCAGGCCTGCGCACGGTGCTTTTTGAAAAAAGATGACTTTCGTCTTGGCGCGATTCAGGCGAATCTTTCAAGCCGAAAGCCATTTTTTCAGCTCGATTACGTGACGCCGCATCCGACTAACGACAATGCGCGGTGATTTAGAAGTCAAAGTAATTGCTGTATCGTCAGCGAAAAGATAGAGCTGCGTAAATCTATCTCGCGGAATATCATGAGTATAAATATTATACAACATCGGAGAGAGAGGTGAGCCTTGTGGCACTCCCGTCCTGATGCATTTATTCGAAGAAAGTGCGTTCTCTGACGCGCCCGCAAAACTTCTATTCTCCAGAAAAGAAGCTACCACCTAATTAAGTAGTGTGGAAATCCGAGCCTTATCAATTTTAACAAGAGACCATTGTGCCAGACCTTGTCGAATGCTTTGCTCACGTCAAAGAAAACCGCTCCCGTGTGCGCCCTTTTATTGAAACCTTTGACTATATTCGATGACAGTCGCGTCGTCTGCCCGACTGTGCAATGTTCGGACCGGAACCCAAACTGTTCGGCAGGCAGAACGTTTCGTGTAAGTACAAAGTTATTGATTCTACTTAAAATTAGCTTTTCAGCGATTTCTCTAGGCTCGACAGCAGGCTAATCGGCCTATAGCTAGCCGGCGCCATAGGGTCCTCACCTTTCTTATAAATCAGAATAACCTTTGCGTGTTTCCAGGCAGCCGGGAAGTGGCCTTCTTTGATTATAGCCTGGGATATGCTTACTGTGTTCCCCAAAGCTTTGTCAGGTAGATTTCGCAACGCCGCATTTTTTAAACCGTCGAAACCTGAGGCTTTTTTAATATTCAAAACGTTTATTAGGGACTCAACCTCGTTTAAGGTGACTTGGGGAAAGGCCTGAAACGGGTGATTGACTGTTTTATAAATATATATCATCCTTGAGACCCTCTCATCTCGTAACGCGTCATTGGGCGGGTTTTTGCTGAACTGATCGCAAAGTTTGTCTGCGACCAATTTAGCTTTATCTTTGGCATCGATTAAAACCATACCTGTCTCCTGATTTTTCAGGTGGGACATACATAGGTGCTCGTGCGCCTCTGATCAAGGTCCTGGTCATTCCATAGATGGAATTATCCGCCATAGAAAGACTTTGGACCCTGTCATCCCACATGTTCGATTGCCGTTCAGTCAACAAATCCCTGACTACCTGGGCTTCCCGATTAGCCTCCGCCTTGATGCGAGGATAAAATAAGCGGAAATGATAAATCATTTCTCAATCATGTTTTTTTAACTTTCAAGGTAAGAAATCTTCATTGTTTGTTTGTGTCATTGTGATTTAACAATAGTTAGGGTTTGTTTGTTATTTATTTTGTCAAAAAAAATAAAAATGTAACGAAGCAAAACCAAAACACAACAAAAAGGTGGTTTAACGTGGCAAATGCAAGAAATGTTCTCCACCCTCTACTTGGCATGCTCCCAGACGATGGTAAAATCCGTCGACGGAATTTCGAATGGTTTCAGCCGGTATGTTTTGTCTCTCCAACCTAATTTTGTTTTTCAAATCTTCAATAATATTTGGCCTATTTTGGTAAACTTTTTCTTTTAAATATCCCTAAAGAAAATAGTCTAGAAACGTTAAGTCTGGGGACCTCGGTGGCTATTCAATTGTACCACGTCGTCCAATCCAGCGACCTGGAAATATCTAATCTAAATATCTTCTCACATTGACACCAAAATGCGGGGGAGCACCATCTTGCTGAAACCAAATTGTTTCATTAAGTATATATGGATCTACTTCGTTGGGAAAAATTACAGCTAGAGCAAGACTCAACTCGAAGGTTAAGAAATCCAGATACCGTTCAGCTGTGAGGTTTCCTTCCAAAAAGAATGGCCCTAAAATTCGGTTATTAATGATACCTGCCCATACATTTACTTTCTGGGGCCGCTGAGTATGCGCTTCAAATATCCATCGTGGATTTTCTGGACTCCAGAAACGATAATTATGTCTGTTAACCGCCCCGTTTAAATAGAAAAAAGCTTCATCCGAAAATAATATGTTTTGTGGAAATTTATTATTCTTGTCACACCGTCTCATCATTTCTTCGCAAAATTGCAAACGCCTATCATAGTCATCTTCTAAAAGCTCTTGGACAAGACATACTTTATAAGGGTGGTATTTTTCTGCTTTCAAAAATCTTCCAATAGTACTTCTAGATGTATCATGATTTTGGGCCAATGAAACTGTTAAAACATGCGGATTATCCTGCAGAGATAATGCAATATCCAATTTTTGATCGCCGCCTAAAACACGTGGCCGTCCATTCCTAGGCAAGTCCTTTAATGTGCCATGTTCATCAAATTTGTGGAATATTTTACTAACAGTGCCCTGTAAAATTTGATTTTCCGGATATTTAGCATTAAATAAAGTGCGCACTTCACTTTAACTTCTTATTTTATCTCCACATTCTAACAATATCAAGACTTTTGTTTTACAAATTCACAATGTCACAAAATGTCAGAACGTGAAACAATCAAGATTTTTTACCTTGAGAGGTAAAAAAACATCAATGAATATTATGATGATTATTTAAATAGGGATTTTTTTAAAACTTTTAACAGTCGCCATTTTGAAATAGCTTGACAGAATCGCGCCAAAATTTATGAGCATACTGTACGAGATATTAGCTTTCAAATGATGTATCACAAGCTATATATATATATTAAAAAAAAAAAGATCATGTCGTCATATCTTTGACAAATAATGTCTATAAAAAAACAAATGAATAACGTCAAAATGTGAACATATTTAAAACTAAATTGACGTGTCCGAGCATTTTCTCCAAAAAGTTACAGGTTAAGGCTATATTAATTTTATTCCGGACTTATGGGCAGCCCTGTATATGTGCTAATGAATCAACCATTAGACGTTGATAATTCGTATCGCAATAATACACATTTTTATTTGATACTGGTTTTAGCACAATTTGTTAGATTATGACCAACACTTCAACATAACTCGTAAATAATTATTTCGTTGTTCGTGATGAAAGAAAGTTTCTCATAACAAAAACAGAATAATAAGAGATGGCTTTCCCCCATCGCCGCCTTGTAATATATCTGTTAAGCTAACACCTCGAAGTAAAAAAAAACTTCTCATTTCCATCACTAACCCAAATAAACCAGGCCATAAAGTCGGAAAATGTGCGAGACGTGGCATATCCAATATAATCCATAAATTCCTGATTTTCCTTTCTTTCTCACCTTGAAAATTATTATTCCAACTATGGCTTTTTGTCATCACAAGATTAAATCACGCACAGGCCATAAAAGAAATACGACCGAGTAACATCACATAACATTGTTGTTTGTGTTTGGTTCGAATCTATAAGAACGACCATATAATAAAATAAAAGCAATCGTAATATAATAATTAATAATTGATGTAGCACCAGTCATGTAGGTTTTCTTTGCGCCGAGTTAAAGCAATGTGTAGCATATTGCAGCCTGTCAATCATCGGAACATTTAATTTACAGCATTTATAGGTGCATAACTCTAACAAAATAATACAAAAAATGTAAATTTATGGATTTTGATTTAGTATGTTGAAGAAATTTAATATTTTTGATGTGTCGCATTTGCCAATACAACACTAAATCACGTAAAGACGAAGAAAGATTAAGTATGGGATTAGAACATTCAACAATGACGTGTTCTCTTGAGTAGCGACACGTCAGGGGTGTTGTTGAAAATAAAGCGCGAAGCGAATACAAACATAACAAGACAGAATCTACGATGTTTTATAATCTATCACAGTCACAGACAGCATTAAAATTCTATCTTTTCACAACTTTATCAAAGCGCACTTATAACAGAAATAAATTTACCAAAATTGCTTTAAATTAAAAGGCACGAAAGAAAGTGCCCTATTTTCAAAGTTACGTTTTCTGAAAATTAGTATTTTGGGCATGAACTAACTGTGTCATCTAGAGATTGGATCACGCAGGTCCAATAAAGATTAAGGATGGGGTTACATCTCTCAACAATAATAATGTTGGGCTTGCTTTAAATAGTGTCAAGGGTGCTGTTTGAATGTAGACGCGTGAAAAAATATTACAGGATTCCCACATGCTTTATTGATTGATGTTAAGCAAGGCGCAAGGTATTTAGGTATGATAAAACGTTAGGTATATTGTAAATAACTAAATATCAGCTACTTTGCAACTTTTCCTATTTGAAACTTGTTGCCCAAACTTTAAATGGCAATGTAAGCACTGATAAACTCGTATTCATCAAGTTCTAAAGTTGAAACTTGTTGCAATTATGTGTAACAACCCAAACCTCGACTGAAGCGAACACGGAAATCTTGTAAGCGTAGTGGAACTTCCAATGTCTAATGGTTTCCGTTATATGAGCAAAATTTAATAACATTAAAGCAAGTGAGATTCGGGTAATGCATGTTAATAGAAAATATTATAAAGTTTATATGTACATAATTCTGTAATTTAGTTTTAAGATAATTTAAAATACTCGTGTGGACGCATGGCTTAGTTCAGCGTTTCTCAAAGTTTTTGATAAGTGGCAACCTTTTTAGGCCCATTGGTCTGATCATTGGTTTTATTGTAACCGATTAGGGATTATTTGCGGACATTTGAAACAAAAGGACAATCATATTCACTTAAAAGAAAATTCAGAACAGCTAGAAATCCTTAAAATAGAACTCCAAAAATATTGGTTAGAAAAATTTAAGATTTTAGAGGTTGATTGTCAAAGTCTCTGATTTTATGTCAGTCGGGCTTCAGGTTCAGGGGGAATTTTTTTTGAAAATTGCTTCTGGAAAAGAATTAAATTGCGAACAGCTCGAAAAATATGCGAGATTCGAAAACTTTTTTATAGGAAATTTATTTATCTCGACATCTTGTTGTAAAAAAACGTATTTGTTTATATCCAAGTTATACCGTGACATATGTAAGATACATATAGTCATGATCAACAGACTTTTTGAAAGAAGTTAAAAGTACACTACAACAAAGCCCTTGTAATTTTTTTGTATCATGGAAACATGAGATAAAATTAATTAATAGTTATTTATATTACTAGATGCGAAAGTTAATTTTTTGGTGTGAGGAGGTTTTTGAATAGCCGAGGCGAAGCCGAGGTGATTCAATACCTCCGAAAATCAAAGAAGGCAACTTAACGCGTGTGATGTATTAAATTTTTTCTACTACTGTTCTTTGATCAATATATTATTAAGTAATGAACTTTGATTTTATTCAAATTATAATGATAAAGTAAGGATTTTTCCACCTGTAAAATAATCCATGACAACTAGTTATTTGAGTACTGTCAGAGTCTGTCAGTTCGAATTTTTTAATTTCGCTAGACTAAAATGTTTTCATAAGACCAAAACGTTGCTATTTAGAAGGCGGCGAAGTTGGCATGTGCCTCACTGTTGCCTGAGAAGTCGATAGATAAATACTATCAAACTTACAACCTGTTTCTGGAATGGTTCGCGGATAAAAACGTTTCTCAAATTGACGAAAATGTGATGTTAGCGTACCTCTTATAAAAATCCGAAGCCTTATCACCTCCGTTCCTATGGTCACATTATTCCATGCTCAAATTGACTATTTCTGTGAACAAGAATATTGATATTTTGCAGTTTAAGAAACTCATTGCATTTATTTAACGAAAAACCGATGGTTACGAAGCTAAAAAATCAAAAATTTTCAGAAAAGAAGAAATAATAAAGTTTTTACTTGACGCTTTTAATTATAGCTATTTATTTATGAAAGTGATAGCAGTAATGGGAATAGCTGGAGAATGCCGTACCGATGAGATCCATAAAATGAGGTTGAAAGACGTCGAAATCAAGAATGATGTAGCTATAGTTAAAATCCTCCAGAGCAAAAACAAGGTCCAAAGAAGTTTTGTGATAACCGATGATGGAGGTCCAGTTTCTATTGTGAGGTAACTACAAGATTACATTAAACTTCGGCCAAATAATGCACAAGACGAACGCTTGTTCTATCGCTATGAACGAGGTAGGTGTGTGAATCAGGTGATTGGAAAACACACTATTTCGAATGTTCCCAAAGAATTTGCGAGATTTTTGAAACTTCAAGACATAAATAAATACACTGGTCACTCGTTTAGAAGAACATCAGCTACGTTTCTTGCAAATGCTCCAGGTGTCGACATTTTGGATTTGAAAAGACATGGCGGTTGGAGGTCTTCGTCCGTTGCGGAGGGATATATTGGTGATTCGTATACTAATAAAATCGAAATTTCCAAAAATATCTTAAATGGAACTCCTTACTTTTATTCCATCTAACGACGTGAGAGTGACAAATAGAACGAGTTGTAATATGGTCCAAGTCCAGGATAATAACGAGACTCTAATACGAAGCGGCGAAGCTATTGAATTGAATAATATTCCATCAATTTATTTCTCCAACTGTTCAAATTTCACTATTAACCTTAATGGTAATAAATAATTATTATTTAAGTTTTATATTATTTTTATTATACCACTTGTTTTTTCAATAAATATAAGCATTTTGTTATTAAGTTTTTTTCCAAAATTCGCTTGAATAAATACAATAAAAATTTTCTATGGGTATTCGTGTTTTTTTGTCCTGGCACCGAACACAGTACTTTTGTAGCTAGCAACGTATAATATTCAGGTAACTCTAATGTTTACTTTCGTGATCTCTCGTGTTGCTAACCAAACTCTCAACCTCCAAGGACTATCTTTTTATTTGACGCAATTCATTAGTTTTGGTTAGTTCAGACTAAAGGGCGAGTTACTTTATAAATTTGCACTGTATATTAATACACATTTCTTGTATGTAATAAATAAAATATTAATTTTATAACCCCGTCTTTATTGAACCCTATATTTTAAGCCACGCTCTATAAGTTCTGCCTTTACATTATTATTCCCTGATGTTTTGAGCTTCCTTGAAACTTAATGATGCGACCAAGCCCCTAAGGGCATTGAAGCAGACTTAGCTGTTTGGATATTACTACTTTATGAACTTAGATTTGCGGTCACAATAAGTCATGAGCTTGTATTGCTCTGTCGCTCTGATTGTTACGAAACAAACTTCTGAGATTTTATAGAGTTTAGATTGTTTTTAGTTCACTGGTAGTAAGTTAGTTTTAGGTTTTCGGACGGATCAGAGTTTATTCTTATCTGCCGTACATTGATACTGTAAAAGCCACGATATAAGAATGATTCGTTTATATACTGCCAGATTCAATAAAACACATTTTAAATTTAAAAATGTTTTCTATTTTCTATATTTAGCCCTCACTTGTAGACAGAAGTTGTAGCATTAATTTTTTATTTAGTTCTATATTTATAGGATGCTACATGGTTTTATGTAAGATATTTCTATACGATATTACCTTTCTATGTTATCTGTCGATTTTAAGTTTAATTCTTTAGTCAAGTTGTTCACATTTTACAGGCCACTATTCTATCATTACTATTATTTTTAGAACATCCCTCAGTCAAATTTCCTTTGGTTTCAAATGTACTTTATTGAACGAAGTAGATATCTAATTATGTAAATGTTTTCAATGTTTTTGTTGTCAAAAGTTTAGGTTATGTTTATTTATGATGGCAGTTTAGTAGTTCATTTATCTCACAGCATATTAATCATAATAATAATAATAATAATAATAAATGTCTTTTATTTCAGCAAAAAAAAGAAAATACATTTTTATACAAAATTAATGAATATGACGGCGAGATCTAGCAACTGCTACTCCATCTAACCGTCCAACCTAAATAAATACCTAGAGTTATCTTATCTATAAAGTTATATAATTTCAGATACAAAAATAATATTTTAATTATAAAATTAATATGAAACATGTGATGGGTAGTGATGGTGAACTTAAGAAGAAAAAAAAATATATTCTACGTTCAATCCTATTGCATATTATGTATAGAAAACTCAAATTCTTTTATTTAAAATAAAGCTTTTTACAGCTTTCTTAAAGCTTGTTACGGCTGGGGACGTCACACCGACAGGTAGAGCATTATATACCTTAACAGCGTTGTAACTGAAAGAACCCTGGAATTTAGCTGTTCTATGCTGAGGGATAATAAATCTTTGACCATGGCGCGTTGCTCGTCCATGTATACTAGCACTAATGATCAGTTTATCACAAAGATATGCAGGGGCTCTGCTGTTTATAATTTTATGGACAAGTGTAGATAAACGAAGAAAAAATCTCTCATCCAGTTTCAACCATCCAGAAGCCTGATATAGAGGAGTCACATGATCAAATTTTCTAGCACTGAAACAAAATCTTAGGCAAGAATTTTGAAGTTTTTGTAAACTATTTTTATCCCTCTGGGTAAGAGCCGGCCAGTAGAGAACATCACAATATGAAATTAGAGACAATATTAAAGACCACAAATCACCGAAAAAAATTTATTTCGGTGATTTGTGATTAAAGACTCGCTGAGTCGAAGCTTTACCTCAGTTGTCAAAATGTCTTTATGCATGTAAAGTAATTTTAATTTATAATAGGCTCTTTGCAATAATTTCGATATGTGGGTCTCAAATCTAAGCTGAGTATCCAAAAATATTCCTAAATTTTTTTCACAGACTGTAGATACCAAGGCAGAACCTTCAATTTTGATCTTAAAGTTATCTAATAAAGGTGAACCAAAAATCAACAATTTAGACTTCGAACTGTTCAGTACTAGTCTAGTTCGTTGAGTAGTTCCATTTGAACCTTGATTAGTTTACTCTAGAACATTGATGATATTGCACTTTTCACTGCTTGATAAATTGTCATGCCATTATTTGTATTTAAATTGCATATTATGCAGAGGAAACTGTTAGTAGTTTTCCACATATCACGCTTGTTTAGTTTTGTCATTTTATCGAGCCGATGTCACTTTCATCATTTGTCCTTAGTGAACGTACCTATTTTATTTGACATGACGGTTAAGGGACACCTGTCTTTTGGTCTTTACGTTTTGCAAGGACATTTCACTTTACGTCACTTCACTTAAGATCACCCATGAATGTGGAAGTCGCCGGGTTTTAAGGGGCCCCCTTTGATGTGATTTGAAAAGGTCCACCGTCCGCCCAAACTTTAGTTGGCACTTCATGTGGTTGTAGAGCGTCCTCATTTTTTTGATGGTAGGATTTCTGTATTTTTTTGTCTCCCTAACTTGTTGTTTTGATAATCTCAATTTTCTCCAACATGTGCTACATTTTTTTGTAGATTTGCACGAGGACCTCGATTTTCTTTTTGCAATTTATTGAAATGGTAGCATCGGACAGCCAATGAGGTAGGATATATTTTAAAATTGATGAAATCTGATATCTAATTCGCTTTTTCGATTTTAGGGTTTTTCCTTCGGCTTTTTGTTGTTGAGGATTTTTCTCGTATATGTAATAACGCCGTACGTTGTTCGTATTTATTTGGTCACGTGCTGCTTGTGGATGTGGATTGTCATTAGAAAACCACATGGGCCTGTAGCCTGTAGCCTGTAGATGTAATGTCTGTCTTGTACTGTTCGTGTCCACCAGACTGGTAATTTGAATTAACACTCACCATGAGATCACCTTAGAAATAAGGCCAGTGAATTAAGATACTTCTCATTCTTTTAAATACCATTTAATTAATTTCAATTCATTTTTTAACTTTTAATTTGTAATACCACCTTGATAATATTGATTGAGAAGCTCTAGCTTATGACCATATAATTCCGAATGTTTAAGCACGTCCTTTTCCCCCTTTTTATCAACTATACATTTTATTGAACCTAAAAAGCAAGCGAATAAAACCCTTTGTAGGGCCTGCCCTTGAGTGTTTAATTTTTTTTTGTGATTTGAGTGTTCAATTAATTTTTTTAATGGTCTTTTTAAATAAAATCCAGTTTAATAAAGTTACCTACTCCCATTTTATTTTTATTTGTGTTTTATTGTGACTCGCTGTACTACATACTACAAGAGAAAATATTACCATCTTTAAAAGCCAGTGGTTTTCCTATTTTGAAACGGCTTGTAAGTATTAAGTTTTTTAACCACTTAAAATAGGTGACGTCCAGGAAGCCAAAAGAGTGTACAACTGCTAAAGGCAAGGACTCCGACCCTTCGATATAAGAGCTGCCACTCGCGCCATGGTATGTAAAGTTGCCTTGTAAAGGTAATTTTGAGGCACAAAGTTTAGAATCCTTTTAACTTCTTAAATTGCTGATTGATAAATAAGAACCTTTCACCGTTAAACACACTGTACTGTATCTAGGTATCTGTGGGATTTACTTATACTTTACAACGAAAGATAGAAGAACACATCTGGTATTGCAATATTAGACTAAAAGTGTCGCGAGCCGATGGAAGGCGAATACTATTTTAACGAAATCCTAGAGAATCACAACACGTCTTTGCATTACACATATAGCAATTTTGCCACTACCTGGCAGGAGAGAAACATCACTTATTACAGAGCGGAAAAAACATCACAAACAAGCGAAAAATCGTTCCCATGGAACATGAAACACATCGAGAGCGGACTTCTTTCTCCGAGATGCAATTAGAGAGTCCCTTAACATTACGAAGTGGGCCACCTACCCCCGCTACCCGGTGTACCGGATAAACCAATAAGCGTTCAGTGACACGCTATGTCGCTATGGCAACGGGGACCATAGTTTTTCTTTGCCATTAAGAAATTAGCACACATTTTAAGATAAAATAGTAACCCGACAGTCGGCGTTGTAGCAAAGGAACTAGTTTGCATAATTTTACTTAGTGTCGCGTAACCACAATAACTGTTTAACTATAAATAGATCTATTTTTGAATATTGTGCTTTATTATCTGGTTCGAGAAATAAGTAATTCCTAGATTTAAATGTAATATTTTTGGGTTTATTTAGTAAAAATACCAACTTTAACAATCTGCTGAAACCGTGGCCATGTTTTTGGTGAGGTTTAAGCGAAGATATTCTAAAAGTAGGATGGTAAGCGGTGATTTCCTTTGTTGGTTTTGGCGATTTGCAAATATACATAAAATGCTGTCAAGGTTTTCTTTAACTTAGTAGAATATTTTACGTTGTAAAATAATAGGATCTTTTTTTAGTTTTAAAAATTCTCTGCTTTACCAAATACCGCGTTACGTAGGCTTCTCTTTTTCCTTATGTTCTACATAGCATTACAATAAAATGTGTCCCAGTCCCACAAAGTGATTAGTTCAAATTCGATGTCCAAAACAGCACACCTACGTGCGCCAAACTACACGAAACTTCCTTAATTGCCTTGCAACCATAAACAGCTCAACGCGGCATTAATCCCCTTGATTTTAAGGGTCCATTTAAACTGAATCCGAGCAAATTTGCATGCTCTGAAGTCTCTTAACCTGATTAGAATTGCCTTGAAATTTGTAATTATCTTCAGGGGAAGTCTGCGTAAAATTCTCGGGTAAACGTTCACTTGTTAGTTTTCCTACAACAGGTTGCAGAAGTATAGAAATATATTGTGACGAAAATTAATTCAGCCCTATTAAAAAGAACAATTTCTATTGATTTGTTAGTTAATTTTAGAAAATTTACTTAATGTTTTGTAATTACGTGTGTCATTTAAATCCACGAATAATTTGCTTTTTATTTATTTATTTTTTTACTTCTTCTTTTGGCCTTGAGCATTGCTCATTTAGCCACAGCAGCATATATTATTGTTATTATATAAAAGTTAAAATATGATTACTCAAAAGCTTATATTGAAATAAGGTAGGTAGGGTACATGACATAGGAATATGCACGGGGACACTCGCTTCACGCCACTGGGGCCTATCAGGGCGACTTTTGGTTTACACCGGGACAGTAAAGACCACTTCAAAAGAAAAAAAACATATAAGGATAAGTAAGGACTGTGTAGGGAATTTTTTAGGTTAAATAGTTTACACTTTAAATCTAGATAGTTTAATGTAATTAATAAATATACTTTCTATATCTGCATTTACATTAGCAATAGACATTAGAGAGATAAAATTGAGGGGCAATAAATTACGCTTGGCGAGTTCTGAACAGAGGAACTCTGTCGCTGTCCTGTTAAGGCTGCAGTTAAAAATCTTGTGGTTTAGATCGTCGATAGATTGATTATCACAAGGGCAGTGAGGTGTTTCATTTATTTTTAGTCTATATAGATGCTTATTAAAATTGCCATGTCCAGTGATGTAACGAAAATATGCTGTGAAACAAGGTCTAGATATCTGCATTCTTTTTATTAGTGGATTGCTTGGAAGTTTTGAATGAATGGAGGTGTAGAGGTTTTTATTATTTAGTATATAGTTTCGATACATTGCCTTCCATGATGTCAGCAGATCTGCCCTTAGTAACGTGAATAAATCACTTGTAGGTACTTTGGTTTAAATTTCGCCATTTTCAACTGCTTCCTTTGAAGCTCTATCAACCACTTCGTTGCCTTTTAATCCCGTATGCCCTTTGACCCAAATCAACTCTACCTGGAATTTTTTGGTATAGAGAATAGTTATAAGGTTTAGAATTTTTGCAATAAGAGGATGATTACAACTGTTGTTACAATATACTGCTTGGAGCACTGACTGCGAATCTGACAAAATAACTACGCTTTGACATATCGTAGAATCAATTACATATTCTAGGGCTTTTATAATAGCCTGGGCCTCGGCGGTGAATATTGATGCTCTATCATCGCACTTATACTTATACACAATATAAGCTTCGGGTATAGCAAAAGCACTGCCAACTCCTATCTGAATCTTTGAGCCGTCCGTATAAATCTTGTAGTAATTTGTAAATTTACTTAGGTACTGGTTAAGTATAGCACGATTTAGGCTTGGAAAAAGAATGTACTTCGGGAATTCAAATAAAAAATATTTTTCCCTTCTTTCAACCGATTTTTCAAATAACATTGTCTTTGCTTTTTAAGTAATAAATATAATTTTTGTCGTGTTGCTTAGTTTTTTAACATAATGGGCAATTTTTTAAATTTTTACTTAATATTGCTCCAATTTGTTCAAAAGTTAACTAATCCCTTAAGAAGCAGATTACTGTACAGGTACACTGCCCTATTGTAGGAATATTCTCTCATTACCTATAATCCTAAACTCCGGCTCTAAATACGGATAAAAGTAATCCAGCTTTTAGTTCGATACCTGAGATATAATGCAACAACGGCATTATTTACTTATTTAAAGAGCATATTAGTCTAATTCTTTATCTTTAACTTTAAAGACATACTCCGAAGTAAGCTGGTCAACAAAAAGATCGTATATACTATTCAATTTTTAGACCTATTTTCAAATTACTGAACTTTTTTAAAAATTGACATTTTTGAACGTAGTTTCCAAATTTAGGAATCGCGATTTTTCTACTTTAACCTAAATTTATTTTTGGTAGAATCAATATTATTATGATATACAGGGCGATCAATAGAGTACTGCAAAAAAACATAAAATTTTAGTGTGTGCCATTTTAGTGGTGATTTTTTTTGGTCGTTACAATATGGGTTTTTACCAAGGTAGGATCAATATCTCTAGACGTTTTTGCCAGTTTTTAGATTGAGGGCCTCTGGCTTTAGATAGACCACTAAACGTCAAATTTTGGTAATAATTTCTTTAAAACGCTATAACTGGAAACTGAAAAACGGATTGATGGATTTCAATAAATTGATAAATTTCCAAGGCTAAGTTGATGTCAATTATACAATGAAGTTACCTATAGCAGCAATACGTTTCTATAGCAACGATGAAATAATGTCATTGTCATAGATAATTTTTAAGTCGAGTAAAATTTTTGCCTTCTTTAAAGCTAATTTTACTTTTTAAAAATGCCAAGACTAAGCCAAAATGAATTGAGAAATATAGTGCGGTAAGTTTTTGGCTACCGAAATTTACAAAATAGAGTTAAATAACTAATAATTTTACTGGTTGTGCCATCAAGGCCGTACTATACAGGATATTGCGGAAATTGTGAACACCACAATATCTATTGTTAAATGGACACTAGCTAGAGCACGGACCTATGGTAGTCCAAATTACCGCCAAGAAGGTCGCTGCAGACGAGCCAGAAAAACAACAGCCAGGCAAGATTGTCTAATAATGCAAAACGTTAATCGCTATAGGACCCTAAATGCTACCAAAAATGCCGAAGCTTCCAAGCAGCAACTGGCATAAGGGTATCCACGCAAACGATAAGGAGACGGCTCCATGAGCGTGGACTGAAGGCGCGCAGGCGTGCTGCTTGTCCAGCTTTGCTGGCTACTCACAGAGTTGCAAGGAGGCGGTGGGGTGCAGATCATGCTAACGGGGGGATAGCAGAATGGAGTAGATGCATGTTAAATTAATAAAATTCTCACCTTTCGTAAAATACGTAGGTCATAGAACATCTGCATGAAATGGGCTTTCTGAATGTCAAAAAGTCGTTGAAATCCATCAATCCGTTTTCTAGTTATAGCGTTTTTTTTAAAGAAATGATTACCAAAATTTGGACATTTAGTGGTCTATCTAAAGCCAGAGGTCCTCAATCCAAAAACTGGCAAAAACGTCTAAAGATATTGATCCTACCTTGGTAAAAACCCATATTGTAATGACCAAAAAAAATCACCACCAAAATGGCACACACTAAAATTTTGTGTTTTTTGCAGCACTCTATTAATCGCCCTGTATATCATAACATTGATTCTACCAAAAATAAATGAAATACAGGTTAAAGTAGAAACATCGCGCTTTCCAAATTTGGAAACTACGTTCAAAAATGTCAATTTTTAAAAAAGTTACAGCAATTTGAAAATGGGTCTAAAAATTGAATGGTACGATCTTTTTGTTAACCAGCTTAGTATTATAATATATTGCTTTTGAGGATATGTTACTACTATTTTGGCTATTTTTTAAATGTAATATATTTTTATGTAGTAACTTGCTATCCTTACCGGTCGTAAGCTTATAAAGTCGGCTTCCTCTTAACTAGGCGCGTTATGAATTTATCATAGAGAAACATATACCGGGTGTTGCATCGTCGAGCGGGACATAGGAAATCCCATGTAATTTTAAATGGGGTCAATTATTGGCTTCCCTAATTATTTTAGAGAAAAATTCTATTTAGGTTTATTAAAGAGCACTAAAACCCACATTCAAGAGAATAACTTTAGATATTTTTGATGAGCCCGTTTACGGGTTATCGCCGATTTCTTTTTAACTATTTCTCCTTTTTATTGCCCCGTATTTGCGGGCACCAGTCAAGGTAAAAGATGACTGTCAAATAAAGTTGTCATTCTGAAATGTGTGCTTTATATTAAAGGTGTATTTATGAGTACAAATTAATCTGAATAAAACTAAAATAAAGTATCCAATTACAAGGTTAATTATGACATTTTACATGTTTCAATATTTTACTAATTAATAGGTAGGTACTATTAAATTGTTAGAACTTTAGGATTTAAGAAGATGTTCAAATATTCCTCAAAATGACAACTTTATTTGACAGTCATCTTTTACCTTGACTGGTGCCCGCAAATACGGGGCCATAAAAAGGAGAAATAGTTAAAAAGAAATCGGCGATAACCCGTAAACGGGCTCATCAAAAATATCTAAAGTTATTCTTTTGAATGTGTGTTTTAGTGCTCTTTAATAAACCTAAATAGAATTTTTCTCTAAAATAATTAGGGAAGCCAATAATTGACCCCATTTAAAATTACATGGGATTTCCTATGTCCCGCTCGACGATGCAACACCCGGTATAGTGTTGTCTTGCTCAAACCAAGGTTAAAACGGCATTACAAGGATATCCGTAATATAAACGCGATAAACTTATTGGTTATTTATGAATCGGAGAGAGAAGCACATCTAATTTTCAGTAATTATCAAAATGTGTTGAAAAACACTCCCGTATTATATAATGTCGTGAATAAGCTTCCTAGTTTTCACAAATGTGTAATTTTCACAAATCACCGAAATAAATTATGACGAATATAAATCGGTTTGCAGGTTTTTTGCATTCCCAGGCGAAAGAAATGGTTCTCAATTTAATAGATTATTTTAAAAATGAACAGGAGAAGGCTACTGAAACCGGCGAGTTATTAAATCCCAAGTCTATTAAAGAGAAAGTCTCGCCAGCACTAAAACTAAGTTTAAGATCAATATAGAGGATTGTTCATGAAAGTAGTAGAAGCATACCAATGAAGAAAACGCAACGACGATCAAGGAAAACGAAGAGTGAAACTTTACAGAAAGGTAAAAAAATGGATGTAAGGAATGTTATATACGACTTATATACATCACAAGTTGATATAGCGCTTTCAGTTTTGAAAGATGCTTTGAAGGAATGAGGTATTTTAGAAACAGGTCTCAGGTCATTGTCAGCGCTAATAAAAAACTTAAGATTTCGTTATGGAAAGGACTGCAACAGAAGATATTTATGCGAAGTACCAAGAATTGCAAGCGAACGAGTCAAATTTTTGAAAAAATATGTTGAAAATTATCAATCATAGTTTAGAAAGGTAGTTTTTTTAGATGAAACTTGGCTATTTTCAAATGGAAGTGGGTCTAAATCATGGCAAGACGACTCAGTGAAATCAATAAAATGAAAAAGAGGTTGTGGTTTGGGAAATTAATATATTATCTGCTGAAATAAACTAAAATTTGTTTAATTTATCTAACATTATATTTACTTGGTTTCTTCAAATTACAAATGATTAAAAAAACTATAATTATTAAAAAGATATATTCAAAATTCATATTACATGCAACCTTTTGCAACAATACGAATGCACCTTTGTGACATTAGTTTCATCATTATCCATGATGAGTTTGAATTTTGCCATAAAGACAATTGCAACTGAAAAGTTTTCGCGTGTTTTGGGACTAACGTGAATTTTTGAAATTGGCGGGCAAAAGGAAATATCTTTCTTTCGATAAAATTGAAATAAATTTGTATTTGTTTACTCCTACCTAGCTTACTGCGTCGTGTATATAGTATTTTATATATTTTTTGTTTTTGTGACTTGTCTAAACATATTGTATGTATATGACATACTAATAAATTATTTGTATTTGCAATAATGCATACATTAGTTTAGTTGAGGTAAATGTACACAAAACCATTCAAAATTATACACAATAAAATATAAAATGCAGACCAGTTCTGATGTTTTAATTTTTCTCTATTAAGTAACCACCCCTATTTTAACATTACCCCTGCTAATAATCTGTAAACAGCTTTAAGAGTCATCTTAAAAAGTGTGTAGTAAGTGAGAGAGGCTGAATTGTTTTCTAGCAAACTTTTACTTACGTTATATTTTTGTTTTTCTTGTCTATTTTAAGATAAATCCAATATTTGCGCTTTTTCGGCCAATTCCGGATCATGAGTAGTTTGGTCGTTTTTTTTTTTACTTTTGACATTACTTAAGGTAATTATTTTTTGATTTTTCGACATTATTGTTAAACTTTGAAATGTAATTATCTGGTGGTTAGATGAACAGCTATACTGGATCTCGCCAACTTTTGTATTTTTCTTTTTGTTGTTGTTATTGTTACGTATTAATAAAAAGCCTTTATTATTATTATTATTATTATTAACCGACCAACATTTGATTCCCGAGGGTGGTCGCTAGTCAGAGGTTTTACTGTATATAGTTTATCTAATTTTCTACCATCATTTTGGTTATTAAATTTTTTTAAATATAAAATTATTGTGTCGACCGTGTGCAACAATACGAACGCACCCCTGAGAAATTAAATTTGGAACGGGTCACCCATCATTTTTATTCTTCTTTCTTTCTTTTTGTTATTGGCTCTGCCCTGAGGGATCATTTTTATTATGATTGATAGTTTCAGATTCTACTGATTTGATTCAGAGATCATATGCGCCTAGTTAAGTGGAACTCGACTTTAGTTACAATTTGGCCTTTTTCGGAAGAAGGCCCTTAAAATATTCAATCGCTTACTCTAATACTTGGCGAAGATCATGTATATACTCGGGTCCGTAGGAACAACCGATGAACCGGTTCGCTATTTTCAAACTACTCTGGCGAATCTAATCCATTGCACGTTAGGTTGCAAGGGTTTGGGCAAAAAACAGTAATAAAAAATAATATAGAATTCACAGCATTTCTTCCTGTTTCTTTTCATTCACTTTGAATAACCATTCTTTCTCTCACGAAATAGGATCAAATCAGGCAATATTACGGATTTCTCGTTCTTCGTTAGTGGGCACAAGAGTTTTCGTTGTTGGCCGAGAATAAAGATCGCTGTAATTAAAAAGACGGGACAGTTGCAACCGACAAGATAAATCTGAATCTAATCTTACAAATTACCTCTATTGACAACACTAAATGTTCTGGGAAGGGGAGGATAAGGTTGCTTCGTCAGCGATTCCCATGAGAAAACAGTATCGTGATCGGCAGATTATGTAACATAGTAAAAAAATTAAGCCCGATAAGAGATCTGATTCATCGGACCGGCAAGAAATCTGAGCGACGAAGACATCCAAAAAACGCAACAAAATCTTTAAATTTCAATTTTAAAACGTACAAATGTAAAGCACTTTGGGTGGATTTGATCTAAAACATTGATGGTGCGTCCTTTAAACTAATTATATTATTCAATGGCAGAGCAGAGTTAACATAAAACCGAGCATAAATGTCTGATTACTGTTTGACAATTCAAAAAATCATAACTGGTAACCCCAAAAGCATCGCAGTTGTCTACGTACAAATGACTGCTTCACTTCTAGCTCACAGTAATTTAAATTAAAAAAAAAATCAGCATCTCATCAAATTGATCGGCGGAAGAAAAGCTAGAAAAGGCTAAAAAATCAATGCCACCACCATGCACATAGTTCCTTGTGATAATATTTAAGGTATCACAAAGCCTACCAAAAGACGGTTGGCCAGACGTGGTGGGGTCAAACGTATTTCTGGTTTGATCTACGAAGAAATTATTGGTGTTCTGAAGGTGTTTTTGGAAAATGGTATCCGGGATGCCGTTACCTACACAGAACACGCCAAAAGGAAAAGCGTAACTGCTATTGACATCGTTTCGCCTTAAAACGTCGACGTACTTCGTAAGCTTTCACACGTTAAACAAACTAGAAATTAACAGCTGCAATCACAAAAAAAAAAACTGCACACTTTACCTATTTAATAGCTTAAATTAAACTGCATGCAGACAAAAAATTATCTAATTTAATTAAGTTAATGGGTGCAGTATTCACCCTTAAAATCATCCAAAAGTAAAGATTACCTTGTGTCCGAAGTTAGGCGATTACATTGCTGACCCAATTGTCTACTTTTGGATAATTAACTCGTTGCCCTAACAGTCCTCTATGATCCTATACTCAAGCTTTTTAGCCAACGAAATCTGTCTTTAGCAACAATACCAATTAATACCTGAGTATACTGAGTGAGCTCATTTATCTCCTCAAATATTTAAGAACGTTAATTTAAAACTGCAGTAATTTTATAAAATGTCGCAATTGATTATAAAATAAATGTAATATAATCTATGTTGCATTGATGTCACATATCCGGGATAAAAACAAAATTATAAAATCTCCGGAAATTATAATGACAAATCTTAAGGTATGATTTTACATAAAAAATATGAAAAAAGGTTCATATTAACCTAGGTCTGCAAACGCTTTCATACGGAGCTACAGTCCCTTGTATGGCAACTTTTAATTTATACACTTTTAGGTATAAGTTAATATTATTGAAGGTAACTTTTTCAAAATATCAGGTGACACATATTTCAACCAGTGGCGTGGAAGCAAAAGGGTGGTGGGTTATTTAAGGCCATCCTTTTTTCCGTTTTTCATATTTGAAGTTTTATAATAAGTGTTTTTTAATATTAATTTGAAGAAACTTGAAAAGACACCTTCAAGAGATATTGGTCTGTAATTGTTCTTCAATGGTCTTGATCCGGATTTAAATATTGGGCAAATCTTTACAATTTTTAGTTACCTGTACTAAGTGTATCATTCTTTAGGGTGTACATACAGGGTGTTCGCATATACAGTATGTCCACGGATAGACATCCCCATAGGAATAATGGACCAAAAATTTCGTTTTTCGACAAAAAGTCATTCTTGATAAAAAGTTCTGCATCTCGAAGAAATGTAGCCTACGAGGAGATTTTTTGATTTTTTTATACAGGGTACCCAAAAAATAAAAAAACATGAAATACCATCAAGAATAAATTAACTTTACTTATCGTTTTAAAATAAAAAAAGGTTTTAAATCATATTCAGTGCTTACATAATAAACGTATTAAACAAAAACATTGCACAACAAAAAGAACTGCATTGCAAAGCAAGAACTATTATTTATTCAAATACGCCTCCCCCGTTTTCGACGCATTGTTCAAATTGCCTTCTAATGTGATCATAACTTCTTCTTACCTCCTCGAGGGAAATCATTTGTACTGACTGTAAAATCCTCTGTTTCAAAATATCAACATTACATTCAATGGGTTGCTGAAAAGTTAATTGCTTTAAACGGCCCCAAAGGTACGCGTCTGAAATCGTGAGGTCAGGACTCCTTGCAGGCCACATAACTGGACCGTACCGGCCAATCCATCGATTTCCAAATTTCATGTTAAGCCACTCTGTAACTTCGCGTGCACAATGCGCTGGGCACCCATCTTGCTGAAAGTACATTTGTCCCCTGTACTGCAATGGCAGCTCATCTAACTTATCCGAAAAAAAGGTTTGTAGCATTTCCATGTATGAATTCCTATTGCACGTGTTCTCAAAAAAAAACGGACCTATTATTCCAAAATACGAAATTCCACACCATACATTAACTTTTTTAAAATATTGGCGATGGGCAGGAATTCTAAATTGGGGATTTTCTGTGCTCCAGTATCGTACGTGCTGGGAAGCCACTGTACCATTTGTTGAAAAAGTCGATTCATCAGTGAATAAAATAAGTTTGTGAAATTGGTTATTTTTATTTAAAATTTTGTCCCCTACCCATAAACAAAAATCCAGTCGTTTCGCATGGTCTCCATCTTCTAAAGCATGATTAAAATGCGGTTTGAATGGGTGAAACTTATTTTGTTTTAAAATTATTTGAATTTGACTTTTTTGGACAATAAGCAAATGTTGAGCTCGTTTCCTTAGTGAGACAAGTGGGTTCTCCTCAACAGATTGTAAGACCACAACGGTAGCTGCATCATCCTCATCAAACAGTTTCTTCTTCCTTTTTAAGTTTTCCACCGACCCCGTGTGTTTGAATTTCTTGATTAATTGTCTAATTGCATACGTCGAAACATAAACTCCAGGAAACTTTTCTAAAAACCTTTCTTGTACATAATTGTAAGAGTTTACACCGGTACCATAACACGGGACCAAAAATATTTTTTGTTCAACGGACAGCATATTTCTTTTAATATTTTAAAATGAAATTTTTGACAACTTCATAACATTACAATAATATCATGACGTTTTATCAGATTTTTATAGGATACCTGCATTAGGTGGGATAGGTAAAAAAGGTAAAACTAGAGATTGTTCAGTAAAAATAATACACGTATTAATATGATGCTGGAGTAGAGAAAATCCCCAACTCAGAATTGAATATGATTTAAAACCTTTTTTTATTTGCGATTTTTTTTTAAAACGATAAGTAAAGTTAATTTATTCTTGATGGTATTTCATGTTTTTTTATTTTTTGGGTACCCTGTATAAAAAAATCAAAAAATCTCCTCGTAGGCTACATTTCTTCGAGATGCAGAACTTTTTATCAAGAATGACTTTTTGTCGAAAAACGAAATTTTTGGTCCATTAGTCCTATGGGGATGTCTATCCGTGGACATACTGTATTTTGACCATTAGATATCTCCATTATTATTGGTTTTAGAGAAATTGTTAAATTAGCAAAGCTATAACATTTTCACCGAACCTTCAGAAAATGAATATATAGTAGTTGTTGGGGTTATTTTTTACCGTTCTGGAATTATACGAAAATATAATAGAATTAAGTGAGGAATGAAACTCAAAGTCTGCTCCACTAATTTAATAAATAAATTCAGATTAAAATCCCATACATGTTTCAAAGGTATAAACCTTCATCTTCAGTGGGTAATTATTAAGATGTTGTTATTTATGAAGAGACCAATGACATTGTTAAATTTTAAACTAATGTTGCAAAAAAAAACGGTACGACTCCATCATGATGGTCGTACCCTATTACAATTTCCCAGTCAAATTTGGGTTTTTCAATAAATTTAAAATAAAACAAAATTCAATTTAAATTCATTTCATTTAGTTACTTTTACTTTTATTGTTAATATGTACAAGTTATCTAATTAAAGTTACATATGTTTTCATAAAAAAATTTTTTCTGCAACATTAGTTTAAAATTTAACAATGTCATTGGTCTCTTCATAAATAACAACATCTTAATAATTACCCACTGAAGATGAAGGTTTATACCTTTGAAACATGTATGGGATTTTAATCTGAATTTATTTATTAAATTAGTTGAGCAGACTTTGAGTTTCATTCCTCACTTAAAATATTACTCCACTGTGAGATGGACTACTTCCATAAAATATAATAGAATTATCATTATCCTCATTAAAGTTTTGTAAATGGCTTAGGTTACTCATAGCAATACCTGTCACCTTGACTACATTGCTCTTAGTAACTTCTGTCTTTTTAATAAATCCTAATAAACGTTGTCAAAATCAGGGTCTAAATGGGGTGCTCTGAGAAGCAAAAGTTCGAAATTCTTATAATATATATAAAATGTGGACACAACAAGCGAGAAGCGCAACGCGAATTCAAAAGGCGATATTCACATTTAGAAATTCCTAGAGAAAACACTTTCCGAAATGTGTTTCGTCAACTTTCTGACCGAAAAACATTACTAGGAAGGAAAAGGCATTTTCGGATACTTGAGGATGAAGAACTTGCTGCTCTTTTATATTTTCAAGGTAATTTTTATTTGTTTTTATATTCGCTTCGTACCATTTAGAAGCTAAATTTGTTTCCAGAGAATCCACAAAATTCGATAAGGGACTGTGCAAGATATCTTGGCAAACGTTGCACAGTAGTTTTTAAAATTCTGAAACGGCATAAATTTCACGACTTTAAATTCAGAAAAGTTCAAAAATTAACAGAGCAGGAGAAGCAAAGACGTTTGGAGTTTTGCCGTCACATGACAAATATCCTCAACAATAAGGCCAATTTGTTTGAGAACATTATATGGACCGATGAATCTTCTTTTAATACGGCTTCAGCTTCAAATTCCAAAAACACACATTTCTGGGCATCGCAGAATCCGCATCTTACAGTTGAAGTGATACGTTCTGGGTGGGTATCAGTAAATGTGTGGTGCGGCATAGTGTAAAACAGAATCATCGGCCAAATTTCATTGTTCGATCTTTAAATGAAGTTAGATATAGTGAAATGCTTGCACATGAAATGGCATGCATTGGTATGTATTGCAACAATGTATACTGTTTGTGAATATAATTTACGTATTACACTTTTGTTTTTTGTTGACAACCTTATAGATATGTTTACATTGCTCTAATTCTAATAGTTTTTGAAGGTTTAAGACGTTAGCAGTTTTATGTAAATCGCTAGTATGCATGAGGCTATCAAAATTAAATAGAATTTTTAATATCTTATTTTGTACAATCTGTGTCTTATTAAAGTTGACAGTATCTACCACATGTTCCCTATGCTGGAAGATTGAAACGAATAAATCAGTGTTTTCGTATTTTATTAACCTTTATTGTATTTACTATGTCACAAAATATAATAATTATTGATCTTTACTTTCATTTGGTTCAAAATGTCTCTTTAATTCGAAATAAAAATAAATCAATATGTAGATAGCTATATTCTCAAACCGACCCTGCACCTGCATTGCGGTTTGAAGATGTTGGGACATACATGGGGTTTAATCAGGTAGTTGATTTATGGTAGTAAAGGTCAACGATATAATGTAAACCTTACTAAGTTTACATCTGATGAATAACGTTCCATTGTGTTTACTTTTATTTTCGCCAGTTTATTCTCATTTGTTTCGAAAAAACATATTTTTTAACATTTTAGTCAGGTTTTTCTTTTTTAGTATTGAAAATACTTATGGGCGCGCTCTTATGGGAATAGTCGACGGGCGACATGCAGAAGAAAACGACATGCAGCGGCGCGCGGCGGCAGTCGGCAGTGGGATATCATCTGTCTTTGATTCTAGTCGCAATGTTACGTGCTCGAGACTGCTTAGCGTATCTAATATGAATGAACTTTAAAATTATTTAATCGGTGACAAATTTGTCTAATAAATAAACATACATAGTTTGGGTGTTTAATAGTTTTCAAATTGGTATAATATAAAATAAATAAAATTTCGTAAAGGGGTAGGAAGTACTATTATACTGGTGACTGGATCGTATAGTAATTATTTTACTATTTTAGATGACGGGATTTTGTCAAAAAACGGAAATTTTATAGGTAAGGGATGGCCAGTTTCCAAGGTTTATGATGAAATATCCATGATAAATACCCGTAAATCAGGTCAAAAACTGTAGTATTCCAATTAATTAATGCGATTTAAAGCAATTTTACAGTTTTACTCAAATGGAGCGCGAAGAGGTATTGTTGGCCTTTCTGGCCCGCATAGAAGTATATTAGTAAAATGTTTACATTTTTCATAGGTACTTTAAGATTTTTAAAATGCGTTTATTTTATATTTGTTTTTCTGATTTTTTCATCTTAATTGAAGGGTATTTTGCAAAAACAACCAATGTAATTTTTTAATAATTTGCTTAAAATGGCTTGAATAATGGGTTGTTATTGCCAAACAAGGTAATTTTTCAAAGGTATCATTTAGCTCACTATGGCAGCTGTTGCTGCAATAATAATTAACCAGGATAATATGGCAATGCGATTGAGATGCTGCAAACAGCACCAGTTTTAAAAAAAGCAAATTGGTTGTTTTGGCAAAATACCAATTGAAGGTTAATGTTGACACAAATCAAATTCTTGATAATAGTAACGAGTAATTAGATTTAAACATCAGAAGGTATAAGTCGTGTCTGGCATTATTTTATTTAACTTTTGCAATTTTGCATTCTCCTTAATATTCAAAAAAAAAAAATAATTTATGTATCAGTAGCATACATTGTATGGTTCTCATTACGTCGAATTTCCTGTCGCCAGCTTGGCGATTCACCACTCGGTATAAGATGCTGCCAAATAATAAATTAAGATAAACTTAGTAAACAGTATATTATTATTACCCATATTGGAAGGGATTTTTATCACCTCACATAGAAAAACATTAAAATGTAAAAGTTGTGTCGGGTATTTTCAATACATAGGATGGTTGCGTAAGATGCAATATCTGTGAATTTTTTTTATAGTAGGGATTAGGAGATGCGTGTCTATGCACACCTAGAGCTTTGGTGTTCTAGCGCTTTAGGTAGTGTGGGACTCCGGTCGTGGCCGAGTCACTAAAACCCTTCCCCTACACCGCAAAGGCATACCGTGCAGGAAACCGCTTTCGAATTACTTCTACAATTTTAATCAGGTTATTTATACTGTTTTTTTAAAGATTTAAATACTGTTTTTAAATGGATATTATGAGGATCTTTTGTGCGATATTTGTATGCTGTAGCTATTATAAAAGAGAGCCATTTACATCAAGGCAATGTTAGTCTATCTTGCAAGCTTCACTGTGGTATGGAATGAACAACCGAAGGCTGTTCGTATATTAACTAAATTAAATTAATGTTTGTTTAACTTGATGATATGCCTTTAGGCATACAATGCACGCTCGTAGTATAGGTATACTACATATTATTCATTTTGCAATAATTTGATTAGTTAGTCATAACAAGAGAACGCAAAAGGATATTACCGATTTTACAAAATATGTTTTATAAAATAAAACTCACAAAAATGATAAATAACTTTTAACCAACGGGATTATCAATCAAAATAGAAAGATGCGTCTGATTTCTGGTTCTCTTTAATTGCCAATAATAATATGTGTTTATAAGAGAGATATATTTTTTTGAATATATTTGATATATTTTTTTGAATATATTTGATATATTTTTTTGAATATTCAAAAGTAGAAGTATATGGGGTTTCTACAGCATTTGTTGTTTGTTTAATAGTACGAGTTTTTTTCATTAAAATGTTTTCTTCTTGCGGCAATAGAAAGGTTTTAAATTAAATGTTGTTATTTTATTTTAAAAAAAATTTAAATTAGGAGTGTTTAGGGTGATTCTTGTTGATAGCATGTTGGTGTTAAATAATCCAGTTTCCTCAAACCATTCTATCCGAAATCTTCTATTGTTAATGGAACCGGATTCTTAGAATCTCGTCTCACAATATTCACCAGATCTTAAATTGTAGTTGTTGTTCTTTAAACGACCAAATGTCGTTCGGACACATTATTGAATGATAACGTTACCTATTACAACCTGGTCATTAACTACAAGTTGGTTAGTACACTTAGTACACAGAGCTTAGGTAACATCAACTTGTCAGGCGCCACTTTTAAGAACATCACAGTCCTTAACATTCCATCCAAAGCGTGCTGGTGTACAGGACCTAAACTACTCAATAATATATTGAGTAGTTTAGGTTCTGTACACCAGCACGCTTTGGATGGAATGTTAAGGACTGTGATGTTCTTAAAAGTGGCGCCTGACAAGTTGATGTTCCCTAAGCTCTGTGTACTAAGTGTACTAACCAACTTGTAGTTAATGACCAGGTTGTAATAGGTAACGTTATCATTCAATAATGTGTCCGAACGACATTTGGTCATTCAAAGAACAACAACTACAATTTAAGATCTGGTGAATATTGTGAGACGAGATTCTAAGAATCCGGTTCCATTAACAATAGAAGATTTCGGATAGAATGGTTTGAGGAAACTGGATTATTTAACACCAACATGCTATCAACAAGAATCACCCTAAACACTCCTAATTTAAATTTTTTTAAAAATAAAATAACAACATTTAATTTAAAACCTTTCTATTGCCGCAAGAAGAAAACATTTTAATGAAAAAAACTCGTACTATTAAACAAACCACAAATGCTGTAGAAACCCCATATACTTCTACTTAAGGTAGAAGTTTTTATCGTTACTTTAACCAATTATTACATATTAATTAAAAGCAAATATAGAACATAGGACTGTCAAGTTCCTACGGATTCATCCTTTGTTAAAACATTGATTAAATAACTGTCCAATTAGAATGACTAATGTATAAAATTAGGAGACTCCTCACCAAATTCTTCCTCTTATTTTAACCTCCTCTATATTCTCCTAAAGATATAAAATATGTTCCTACTACCCTTTATTTAATGTGTTAAAACTTTAATTAACCTTTATTTGTTTGTATCTCATGTGCCAAGGCTTACACCCCGAGCCATGTAGTTCTTCCATTATACCCAGTATTCGGTTCGAAATTCATGTTGATGCCTAATTATGCTAGACTACATGTTCCACAAGTAAAAGCAAATTCTCCTTGGGACCTTTATACAATAGAGCATCCGTAGAAGAATAATATAGTATTAGGACATTAGGAGATAAGCCTCTTTTTTTAAACCAATATGAAAAGCTATTTCCCAAGAACAACTGATTAATTTAGTGCTGCACATCAGTCAGCGGTGCCCTGCAGTAATAATATTTTTTTCCAAGAATTAATCAAAACGAGCATTTAAATTTTTATCGCCACAATTTATTGTTTCTTTTTTGAATATGTATAAAATACGTTGCAATGTTACTGTAAGAAAATTAGTTAATTTATGTATTTAAACATTAGACTATTACATACTCGTATATCTATACCTTAATTAAAATGTTCTAAATCGAAGAAAATCGCGCAGTTCCAAATCTGCTGTACAAAATAAAACAATTTGTCAACGCAAATGGTTTCAAAAACTTAAACATTGATAACAGTAAATAAACAAAAAAGATGTGATTGTACTTGAAAAGGTAATAAATAAAGTAAGTTATATTACCTTTAAATAAACGTTGCGACGACCATGATAAGAGAAAAGGTAAACACAAATATTTAGCAAAAAGTTGCTCTGTATACCTGTTAAGATTGGATCGAATTTATTCAAAATATTTGGTATAACCTATTTTGACAGTGCAATGAGCTAATTTTTATAAATATTACAATGCATGGTTGTATGGGTCAAATAAACTAGTCTGTAACTATTTAAATGGGACGCCCTGTATAAATCCTAATATCTTAGTAATCCTTTAAAAGGTAAATACAAGGGTGTATTGGTACTGGGGTTGTTTGTGAAATTTACTCATCACGGCAAAATTTTAGTTAATTAACTCACGCCAATTAACTAACCAAAACTATCAAATACCGATCAAAACATACCGTAATTTGAACCTTAAGGTCCTAAATATTCAGGGTTAATATTTGTAAATGTTATTCTTTAAGTTACCTCACGAATAAAATTCCAACGGGATAAGATCAGGCGATCTGGCAGGCCACTCGATTCCACCTCTTTTAATATTCGTTGTTCGGTAATTTCAAATTTGCGATGATGTACGAATTTAACAAATGAACTCAATATACAGAGTGGCAAAAAAGTCGCGCATAATTTACCCGTAGCTTTTGAATTAACTCGTATACGAAAAAGTGACCTTTATGAAAGTTGTTCAGTAAATTATTCCCCGCATTTCTACCTGCACGAATTTTTTCTGTCGTTTCTGGCTTAGTTGCCATAGAGACCAACTTACTTTTTTTAAATGGAACACTCTACATATGATTGCATTTTTGGATTTTACTGGGAAAACTCTGAATTTTTTGTATTTCAAATTTTCACCGCAAGCGTTTCCGAGATAATGACAGCTCAAAAATGAAAAACTTCCTAATTCCTATTCCTACCTAATACCCACCAGTTGAGTCAAGGTGTTTTCATGACAGCGACCTAAGAGGTGCCAATTTTGAGTTCCTGTTTAATTTTCTGGTGTCTGATTTCTAATTTGTTTACACTATGGTTCACCTGAATGAGAAACAACGAGTTGAAATTTTAATAATGAGCTGTTATGGAAATATGAAGAGATCGCAACATCAGGTTTGTCAACTTTTCAATGAATTATATCCAAGTACGCCTCCAATAAATCAGTCAACGGTGTGTCGAGTGGTAAAGAAATTTCGAGAAACAGGTAGTGTTAAGGAAGCCACTAGATCAGGTCGACCTAAAACAGCAACCGGGGGAGACAAAGCTTTGGATATCATGCTCTCAATACATGAAAATCCAACACAATCATCCAGGCCAATAACAATGGATTTTAATGTGTCTCATCAGTCAGTGAAAAATTTGTTTAAGCAGGGTAAGTTGCATCCCTACAAGGTAAAGTTGGTGCACGAGTTAAACGAGGACGATTTTAATAGACGAGTTGATGATGGAAAGATGAAATAACGATAATAACTTCGCAGCAAATATCATTTTCTTAGATGAAGCTACTTTCCATTTAAATGGCATTGTTAATAGACACAATTATCGTTATTGGTCTGCTGAGAATACTCACTGGTTCCAGGAAGGTCATACTCAGAGGCCCGAAAAAGTTAATGTTTGGGCGGGCATAGTTGGTAGACATATTGTGGGACCTTTCTTCATAGATGGTAATTTGAATGAATTGAAAAAATATCTGGACCTCCTCAGGAATCACATAATTCCTTCTTGCAGAATGGTTTTACCGGATGTTGGTAATGGCATAAACGAACAGGTATGCAAATCCAGCAAGATGGAGCACCCGCGCATTATGCGGCAAATGTTAGACAAAACATAAGCGAACAATTTCCAGGACGTTGGATATGCAGAAGAGATGCTATTGACTGGTCAGTGCGATCATCGGACTTAACCCTGCTCGACTTCTTTTTGTGGGGACACTTAAAGAACAAAGTCTACGTTAACCGTCCAAATGATTTAGAATCTTTAAAAGTCAGAATTAGTGTTGAAATTCGGGCCATTCCAGAGGACTCTCTTTTAAGCGCTGTAGACGGGTTCAGGGATCGACTGGCGCTCTGCTTAGCAGAAAATGGTGGTCATTTTGTACAGGGTTATCCAACCAAGACTAGACAAGGCAATTTTTTGACTTTTCCTGTACTTTTATAAAAAAACTGAAATAGCCATCTTAAGTCATTTTCTCCCGCGAATTCGAATATCTTCAGCAAAAAACAATTGAACATCAAACAAAAGTACTAGGGGTCACTTTGATATTTTTTTAAATGGGATGCCGTATTTTTAATGAGCTTATCCGATTTCTCATATAAATTTTGATCTAAAATGTTGGATTTTTAGATTTATTTTTTTTTTTTTTTGTAGACGAACATTTTCCGAATTTAAAACTGAAGAAAAAAGGCGTTTTTGAATTAAAAATCCAACATTTTAGATCAATATTTATATGAGAAATCGGATAAGCTCATTAAAAATACGGCATCCCATTTAAAAAAATATCAAAGTGACCCCTAGTACTTTTGTTTGATGTTCAATTGTTTTTTGCTGAAGATATTCGAATTCGCGGGAGAAAATGACTTAAGATGGCTATTTCAGTTTTTTTTATAAAAGTACAGGAAAAGTCAAAAAATCGCCTTGTCCAGTCTTGGTTGGATAACCCTGTACACCTGATCCACTAAAAAGGTTTCACTTGTTTATTATTCCGATGTTAAGTTGTTCAATTTTCTAGGCTAATTATTTTGTTATTATAAAGTTTGTTACAATTTTAAATAAATAAAAATTTGAAATACAAAAAGTTGAGAGTTTTCCCAGTAGAATCCAAATATGCAATCATATGCAGGGTGTTCCATTTAAAAAAAGTAAGTTAGTCTCTATGGCAACCAAACCAGAAATGACAGAAAAAATTCATGAAGGTAGAAATGTGGGGAATAATTTACTGAACGTCTTTCATAAAGGTCACTTTTTCGTATACGAAGTAATTCAAAAGTTACAGGCATTATGCGCGACTTTCTTGCCACTCTGTATATTAGAATATTATTTAAACAAAGGGATATATATGCTGGCCACTTGATCTCAGTCAGTGCCATAGAAATGTACTATATAAAGAAAATATTATTCAAATTTGTATTTGAGATCTATTTTGGATTATATTATGCAACCTTCCTTTATTAATATTTTGTTTTAAATAATAAATAATGGTACTTCTTAAAGGATTTTCTTTTTGTAAGGACCCATCCCAATTGTGTGAGTCCAACTTCAAGTACCTACCTAAGTACACATTGTTTATACTCTTCACGGAAAATATAAAAAAATAGGTAAGATTTATCCAGCAAGGTGTTTAAACACTTTTGGACGAAGATGGTTTTATACCTGAACTACTTTTACTTTACTGTAGTTTATTGGTTTACTTGGTATCTTCATATACCTCACCTTCATGTTTCGTACAAACTAAAAACTTACTTGTGTCGTCATATCGTATCCCATTAAATTCCGAAAAGCACTTTACTTTGGCACTAACATTGTATGGAGTTGGTGGCCAGCAGAGAATGTTGTCAAACGAAACGTTGCAAAAACCATTGGGTTCGGTTTTGAGCAACTTTTCCGTTGCATTCGAGTAGAGCTTTTCACAATACTCCAGAGTTACGTTAGTTCTGAAAAGAGAGAAAATATTGTTAAACAAGTTAAAAAAAAGCACTGAAAGTAAAAATAAATGAAAAATAGGACTGTCAATTTCCGAAGCTTTTATAAAGGGTGTTTCATTAACATTGCAAAAAAATTATAATTCAGAATTAAAAATTTTTGATTTAAAACCTGAAATAACAGGTATCTGACATGAAGTAAGATATTGGAGAATATATTGGAAGTATTTGAAGACGTTCTATCTGACCATGAAGATATTGTGCAAATAGTTGAAACATCCCATGCGCCAAGAACATTTAGAGATCGGATAGTTATTTTATGGTCTAATATACAGGGTGTCCGGAAAATACGTGTATATCGTTTGACGACAGACTCCCTGACGTCAAAATAGGTCGATCTAAGTCGACTTAGTTGTATCCAAAATTGTCTCGTATAGCCGGTAAAGGGCGTCAAAAATTTCTAAAAATATTGGTTATTCCTAAATTACGTGAAAACCTGCTAATAGATTTTAATGATTTTTAGTATGTAGACTAATACTATAAAATGACGTTTTCTAGTAGTATAGTCACCGGCTGTAAATAAGTGGAAGTGTTATAAAAGTGATATAGTACGTCAACATTTCTCCTGATTTTTTATATCAACGGCGTTATGACAACGCAGATATTTTTGTCGAGTGACTGGATGTATTTGGAAGCTATTTTACCTCTTCAATATTTTTCGTTGGATGAGCTGTTTTGCCAGAAAAAAAATATTTACAATTACAATATCCCAACCGATGGATTGGAAGGGGAAATGATGCACCAGTAAAATGGCCACCACGTTCTCCGGAGTTAAATATGTGTGACTTCTTTTTGTGGGGCGCTATTAAAACAGAAGTTTACAAGACTCCGGTAAACACACGCCATGATTTATTGGCGCGGATTTTAATTGCAGGCAACCATTTTAATAACCCCGAGACATTAAATAAGGTTCAATATCATTTTTTAATGAGTGTTAATAAGTGTATTCAGCAAGATGGCGGTCATTTCACACATTTGCTTAAGTAATGTTTTGGTTTTACTTAGTTTCTTACAATATTTTTAATACATACTTCCAACTTTGTTGTACTTTGTTGTATTATTACTGTTAATAATTGATGTATGCAGGTAATTGTAAATATTTTTTTTCTGGCAAAACAGCTCATCCAACGAAAAATATTGAAGAGGTAAAATAGCTTCCAAATACATCCAGTCACAAGACAAAAATATCTGGGTTGTCATAACGCCGTTGATATAAAAAATCAGGAGAAATGTTGACGTATTATATCACTTTTATAACACTTCCACTTATTTACAGCCGGTGACTATACTACTAGAAAACGTCATTTTATAGTATTAGTCTATATGCTAAAAATCATTAAAATCGATTAGCAGGTTTTCACGTAATTTAGGAATAACCAATATTTTTAGAAATTTTTGACGCCCTTTACCGGCTATACGAGACAATTTTGGATATAAATAAGTCGACTTAGATCGACCTATTTTGACGTCAGGGAGTCTGTCGTCAAACGTTGTACACGCATTTTCCGGACACCCTGTATAGTTGTACTTTTCTATAAAGTCTACAAGGGCTTCTTTTTCTGAAGTTTAAAGTTATCCGGTATTAAAGCTTGCTATATTCATTATATTAAATCGCAGAAAAAAGAAATAATTAGTAAGGTTGCAATTCTGTATTCCTCTTCTTACTCTTTTTTTTTGTATGTAAGAGTTTTGTATTTAATTTAATATTTAAAACAAGCTTATAAAGCCAGGCATTAGTATCTGCTCATGACACTAGCATTTTCACTGTTCATTGTATTAACCCAAAACAAAATGTTTGGTCAATATTTAAAGATTTTTTAATCTGTGTAAACTTATTAAAAATGAATATGGATTAAGAGCTGTCTAATTGATATATATTTTATTGATCTGTAAACAGCTAGAAAAATCAAAAAATTATTATCAAAACCTTTAAATTAATCATGGTTTTTTTTTGGGGGGGGGGGGACTAATTTAGTAGACGGATTATTAACTTGGCATTTAAATGAGCAACTGCTGTTTCAAGAGTTATTTTGTATCATCCTGTCTATCAAAAATCGTCAGAGCTTGAACATCTCAAAAACAGTATTTCTCTATATGATATGTAATCATTTTAATAACGAAGGTGATAATGTATCATGAATGATAGACATGTTTATCACCTGAAGATGACTGGAGATGTTAGCCAGTTGAAACGTTGTGATAAAAATAAATAATAACAATGGAACTCCAAAACACTAAGTCGTAGCAACATCCTTTCTTTCTTAAAGCATTGAGCCAACATAGGTTTTTTCAATTAATGTGTTACGGAGAATCTCCTTTATTAGTAAAGACAGAAGGATATGATTTTCCCAGCACTCTGCTACTTATTTGTGAAACAAAAGATGCCGCAATCAGAATTTTTCTAGTCCTCCTTGTTTTTGATATACGGGATGTTCTTGAAAATTTTACATTTTGGAAAACCCCCCCCATATTTAGGTTACCCTATTATAGCTTATCAAAGAGAAAACAAATGTTCCTTTTGTAGTTTTTTACGTAGAATCCAGTGACTTACTCGGATTTTTTCTATGTTCAATAGTTTTCGAGAAAGAAAACAAACTTGTTTTTTTTTAAATGGGTCACCCTATATATTTTTTAAAAATATAATTTAGTTTATGACAAGCTTCTCAGAAATAAATAATACCTTAATTTTATCTTTAATAATAAGCACGAAATTTACGTTTTATTAAAAAATATACATTTTTTGTTAGTAGGCCATGACGGTTATTTAAAAAAAGAAAAGAACACAGTATGTCATATTAAAAACTTCTTTAGTTTCTGTCAACGTATTCAGGTTCTCTAAGTTGTTTTAAAGATCTAATTAATAGTAAAAAATCAGTTTGTCCTAATTATGGCAGAAAAGGTAAGCCTTGGAAATGCAGATGAAGCATTAGAAGTGTATTTCAATGGGTAAATATACGCATTTTTGTAGTATCTCTATGAAGATTTATTAAATTCCTTAAATTTCTTGTAGATATACAGGGTGTTATGGAAATGACTTATTATATTTTAAGGGGCCACTCCTGGGGTGGCCTAGAGTTACACTTGATAGTTTTTTTTTCTAAAATCGGAAGTATTTTGAATTTTGTAAAATACCTTAAAACCGGACCATCTGTGCCTCTATGAAAGTTCATTACCCCTAAACACGTGTTTTTGACATGACAAATTGGCGGAATTTCTACAGACAGCTGATTACCTTGCGACGTTGCCAAGTATTCGGGAAAATCTTTTTTTTAGGTTTTTTAAAAAAGATTAAATCAAAAACTATACTGCGATTTCAATTAAACAAGCCTTATTCAATAGGTATAGTTTTTACTCACCCCATGAAATTGTATTGCTATCATAATACTTCGCTGAGTAAAAATCGTAGATACCAACAACAAGCCCTATGTCTGGAAATTTACACAGATAAACTATCACATCACAAAACATTCCCATCACATGTGTATCACATTATTCAACAACTATACACTCCAGCAGCAAAACGCAAACAAATTTTATGCCGTTGCAAGTAAATGAATAATAAGAAATGATATTAAAAACAAATTTATGAAGCCACATATGAAGCCATTGGGCGCATTCGAGAGACGAAACTGCTCCGCAGTGGTTACCGGTTATGATCCAACCGCTACCGATTCGTCGGCTTCCATGGATTTCGACTATTTCGACCAAAAGATCATCACGTTTGGTTCAAATGTCAAATCCATATCAGCTGTGCGTAACAAACATTAACCTTTCTTGTTTTGTGAAGCTTACCAATATACTCATCCCTTGGTTGAAACTCTTTGGTGGCAGTTAAAAAGTACGTTTTCCTGTTTAATGTATATGTTTTGTTCCTCCATTCTATTTACTACGTTCTTCGTAACCAAACTTTTGTTGCATACGTCATTTCCCCATTGACATAACGAACCGCTCTCTCCAAGCAAGTGAAAGATGCTACCCAAAATGGCGACCGTTCCGTAACATGTTGGAAAGTGTCGTAAAAGTAGCGGTCGACACAACAAGACGATTTAGGAACTGCTCCGGAGCAGTTTCGTCTCCCGAATGCGCTCATTGACTTTGAACTGCTCAGTACCCAATCACAGAACAGCAACAAATCACATTTCCCGCCCCCTGGACTATCGTGTTTAAATGTTGTGTGTCCAGTTAAGAGGACTGGATTGGATACCGTAATTATTATTCTTAATTGCAATGGCCACCTGTCTTGACGACAATGAGCCAGCTATTATCATTACCAAGAAGAACAGAAGTCACAGAAGAAGAGAAAGAACATAACCGTATCAAACGTGTGTCGCGTTGTTTTCAATCCGGATTTTGTTATAAAGTATTTCTAAGTCTATAACTAGTAATTTCTTGTATTAATAACACAGAATTAAAGAGCTAATAACTTGATAATGTCCCGAACAGTTAATGTGTTGTTAAAGTGAATAAATGTCCCGCTAGAATCATTTGAAATGGTAACGGTATAACGTGGATTTCTTGCCGATATGTTTTTTATTTCAAGGTATGTACAAATAAAACTAGAGCAATACGTAGACAATTTTTCGTGTAATAGGGTAGAAACTAAAGCATATTAAAGTTAAGTAGAAAAAATTAAATATTCAAAAAAGGTTATCTGATGAAACTGATGTAGTAAATGTGGCAACACTGGTCAAAACACATGTTTTGGGCTGACGATATCTAAAGACTATCTGACAGTAACTGTCAGATTTTTGTCAACAATTTTTTTTTGACAAGTAGTACGAATCAGCTGTTTGGGTCATTGGCGCGTAGGTGTTTTGAGCTAAATTTTTGAAGGCATTTTTCTCGAATTTCTAGCTTCGAGCGCCATTTAACGCAATTTTTCCCCAATTCGGCTCGACCTATAGATTTACGGGTTAAAAAATAATAAGTCATTTCCATAACACCCTGTATATCCCGAAAGACGACAGCCGGATAAAAGAATTTTTCTGAGGATGAAATCAAATTTAATTTAACACGGTTCATTTTCTGAACCTCGGCCTAAAATCTACAACAAGGAAAACCGCGAGACTGATGAAATACATGTTTAAGCTTCAATTGAAACAAATCCAACTAGTTCTTGCAGAACGGTTGAAGGTTGGGTCGGAGTAGTTATATCAAGAGTTCAAAGAATCCTAAAAAAAAACAATTTTAAGCCATATAAATTTCACCTAGTACAAAACTTACATCCTGGTAATGTACAGCGCCGTATAGAGTTCTGTAATTGGTATTTACAAAATATCAAGGGGGAAAATAATTTTGAAAGAACCGTTATATGGTCCGGTGAGGCTCATTTTACCAGTGCTGGTATATTTAATCGGCACAATACGAAGTTTTGGTCTCAGGAAAATCAGCATGTAATATTTCCACTCGACGGCAAGGTAGGCTTGGCTTTAACGTTTCATGTTTTATACTAGGAAGCAAAATAATTTATAATATATTTGAAGGCAGCCTCAATGCAAATAAATAATTGCAAAATTCTGGAAAACGTTGTGTCGAAAATAATAGAAGACGTGCCCTTAGCGGTTCTCAATAACTTGCATCTGCAACAAGATGGAGCACTCGCTCACAATGCGCTAATTATCAGGGCCTACTTAAGCAATAATTTCCAAGCCACTGCATTAGAACTAATGGACCTGTAAGATGTCCGCCAAGGTCACGCGATTGTCGGTTTTAAATTTCTTCTTGTGGGGATACCTTGAAAATAAAATTTATTCTATTCAATACCAAATAATTGGAGATTTAAGAAACGCCACTAAAAGAGCATTTAGGGAGTTACAAACGCGGCCTTATATCATTTTAAATTAATTAAAGCGAATAAGAACTATGTGTAAAACATGTCTAAGGCATAATGGAGAACAATTTGAGAAATATTTATGAGGAAGTTCTATAAATTTTCAGCTTTTGTTTCTAATGTTTTACGTACTAAAACACATCTCGATTTATGCATTGTTATTACTTTTACCGAAATATAACTGCTAATTAGATTAAGGAGTCCAAAATATATTTCTTCTGCAGTAATTATAATACCAGTAATAGTTTTTTAAATACACGCCATGGCCTACTAACAAAAAATGTATATTTTTTAATAGACCGTAAATTTCGTGCTTAATATTCAAAATAAAACTAGGGCATTATATATTTCTGAGAAGCTTGTTATAAACTAAATTATATTATTAAAAAATATATAGGGTGATCCATTTAGAAAAAAAAGCAAGTTTGTTTTCTTTCTCGGAAACTATTGAACGTAGAAAAAAATCTGAGTACGTTACTGGATTCTACGTAAAAAACTACAAAAATAACATTTGTTTTCTCTTTGATATGGGGGTGTCTCAAAATGTAAAATTTTCAAAAACATCCCGTATTTCAAAAACAAGGAGAACTAGAAAAATTCTAATTGCGGTATCTTTTGTTTTACAAAGAAGTAGCACAGTGCCAAAATCGTATCCTTCTATCTTTGCTAATAACGGAGCTACCCCGTAAAACCATCGAAAACTAGACACCCCGTATAGTTTAAACTTTTACATTTGTTTGAACCAATTTTGTGATGTGATAGAGCCAAACTGTGGTCATTGTTAATTTCGCCCTAGAAAGAGGTTTCGTTACCCCACACCAAAATGACTAGGCTAGTGCTATTATTAAAATAAGCCAAGAATAAATAAAGGTAAAGCCTGTCCAGAGATATAAGAAAGTTACACTTTGCCTCTGAATGGGATTATCCCAAGGTGGCCATAAACAAACAATGAATGAATGAATAAAAGCAGGTAAATTATGGTTCGTACTTAAAAATGTCTTAGAGGAAACTGCAAATCCGGAATACGTAATTTCATTATTAAAGTAATAGTTTAATGATTTTATACCGATTTTACTTGATTCAAAATTAGAGGGTTAATCCCATAAAGCAAATTATGTTCTAAAGACTGTATATATAGCCACTCCAGTTAGTTTTAAGCTTAGTAATTATTTTTACTTCGTGTGTAATACAGCGTTTGTTTAATCATGTGTGAGTCATGGAAAATATGTGTAAGACCAATGTATCTCAGGAGATAACCCCATCGAAAAGCAGAAAACACTTTCTATGAAAACTAAGGAAGTTATAAACAATGTTTATTCAACTCTCATTGAACGTCCGGTCAGCAAGAAAGCAGCGTTAGAAGTAACGGCCACAATAACAAAAATTCCAACATGAGCTATATGGAAAATTGTGAATAATCCCATTTTAGTGAGGAGAAACAGACCGATACTGGCATTTTCTCGAAGGTAGATGAAAATGATCAAGATACAATACGGCGTAAAATTCACAAGTTATACGAGGAGATAATTCAATTAAGAGGCTTGAAAAGATGAAACCGGCGTTAAATGTGACCGAACAACGTTATGGAAGTGTATCCAACACATGGGTTTTGGATTTAAAAAAATTA
Organism: Polydrusus tereticollis; assembly: GCA_963920685.1. Classification (NCBI taxonomy): domain Eukaryota; kingdom Metazoa; phylum Arthropoda; class Insecta; order Coleoptera; family Curculionidae; genus Polydrusus; species Polydrusus tereticollis. Next base: position 146,755,483 of record OY987328.1, read on the forward strand.
AAAGTTTTAATGGAATCCAGTAGAATTTGGGAATGGCGATCCGAATATCTACAAAAAATTAGGATTTACAGGCAAAGGCCGATTATTTACTTGGATGAAACCTGGTTCGACATATATGATACCCCGGAAAGGGTTAGGTTGACTCAAGCGGCAAGTGTAAAACAAGCGCGCTATCAAAAAGAGGTTAAACGAATTACAATTTTGCATGCTGGATCTAAAGACGGATGGATTCCAAATGAACTATCTCTGTCTGCAAGAAACATTAAAGATTCTTCTCTGGATTACCATGAGGACACCATTGCTGATTTATTTGAAGATTGGTTTAAAAACAAGCTAATTCCAAATATACCTCCGAATAGCGTAATTGCAATGGACAATGCAAGCTACCATAGTAGGCAGTTGACCAAGACTCCCTCCTCAAATGACACAAAATCAACAATCCAAAACTACATGTATGATAATGACATTTATTTTCAGGAAGGTTACACCAAAAGACAATTAATTGAGGTTTTACAAGGTTTAAAACTACAAAAGGAATACTTCTGTGATAATTATGCAAAAAATCTAGGGCATGCAGTTTTAAGGCTTCGACCATACCATTGTATATTAAATCCCATCGAACATGTTGGGCACCAACTGAAATCTGCCATTCGTCGTAACAATATTTACCCTACTATTAACTCCAGTGCACTTGAGCTTATAGAATTGAAGTTTTTAACATCCCTTCACAAAGTTGGGCAAATTCTGTTACACATGTTGAAAAAGTGGAAAAATCCTATATCCATATAAACAGTATAGCACAAATAATAATTAGAACAGATGATGATAGCGAGAGTGATATTGATATATTAAGTGAATAATTATTATAAGTACCGAATAATTTGTATATTTTTGTAATCATAAATATAATTTTTAATAATAAAATAACTTGTAATTTCACATTTAAACATAAATAAAATATTATTTAATGTCCTACTTATTTTTATTACAAACCATGATTAAATTCTAAGCAAAGTACGTACTGTAGGGATCAGTTGGTCACTTTCTTATATCTCTGAGCAAACTTTTTTTTTAAGATAAAATACACACCTATAGGGATAATCTTCCATACTGCTATTTGTTCCGAATCCGACGTATCCCGGATTAGACACGTCGTGGTCCATCAGTGTCTGGTCTTGTTGCCAATTTTGTCCAAACCAGTACGAACTCATTATGCAGACAAAACTCCTATATGCCGAACACAATCGCACAATAATTATTTAGAAATAGATTGGCAAAAGTTTTCATTCGATTAACGGAGATTAGAGGAGATAGTTTACTAATTTAAGTTATTTTACTTGAACATCACAATAATTATATTTGTGGATAATACAGCTAGGTTTGAACTTTATTTTAGTAATATTTACTGATTTTAGATAAAAACAGATATAAATTTATCTTGGCTAAATGACTAGAAAACGTTTAAAGCACTCCCGAAAGAAGTTTATGGTCCCTTGTGTTCAACTACACTACTTAGTTTTTTTTGTTACACCCTTGCGGCACCACTTCGTAAGTTATAGTACATTTCGTTAAGAAAAAAGGGGTTTGGCAGATGTTTTATGGTTGAAAATGTTCCACTTTTGCACACCGTTTTACACATATTTCAAGAATAATTTGTTGTTCTTGCGCCAGTAAATATTCTACCAAGAGTTGCGTGGAGCAACCGAGCTTCTTTGAGATGGGTTGTAATTCAGATCTGAAACCAAAGAAACAATCAAATTAAATAAGGTTTGCTAGGGGGTGGCAGACAATGGAGAACTATCAAACAGCTGTTGTTAGTAAATTAAGTGCGCCCTAATCAGCAATTTTGCATTACATAGTGCTGAATGTTGTGGCCTCGATAATATTTAAGAATAGTTATGCAGCTTTCATATTTAGCAAGAAGTAAAAATTATTATTAAAATAGAAGGAGTTAATTAAAAACCAGAGCAAAAAATGTTGGCAAAAATTAAGATAACTCGCTTTAAAGGTTACTACTTACTGTACTTTAAAAGGTCTCTACAAAATGCTAACACCAATTCCTAAGGCTAAACTATGACGATATATCTGAACTTATCTTAGTCCAAAATTTGATAATTTCCAATATACAGTGCGTTTAATTTAACGCGGGACATAGGGATTTACATGGTAAATCTTAAAGTCTATGTTAGGCACATTTGTATTAAACAAATATTACTAAAACTTGAGAATAGACAAAATTTGAGATGGGGGCAATAAGTTATAGTAAATCTGTGCAAGAAAGCTCTAAAAGATACCCGAAAAAGACCTTTTCATTTTGATAAAATTACACTTTTTAACCCCCCTGAAATGTATGTAATTAACTAATAAAGAAGAAGAAAGATAGTTATTTTTGTATCTAGGGAATTATAATGGTCTTAATTACCGAGGGCAAAGTTTACGTCCCGAGGGCCTTTGACCCGAGGGACAGCAATTGCCCGAGGTAATTGAGACCCTTATAATTCCAGTGATACATAGATAATTTTATTTCTGACCGATTTTAGTAACATTTTGTTCATTTTTAAAGTGGAATACATGTTTCAATAGATGACAATCAAATTGACATTAGATGTCAATCGTTTGATTTTATGTCAAATTTTTCTTAATATCCCAAGGGAGTTATGACCCTTATAATTCCCGCGTAACTAAGACGTTATAAGCTAATAATATACCGGTCAGAAATAAAAAATATTATGACACCGCTGTCAGTATTTTCGTGACTTTCATGAAATTGCCTTTGTAATTTATCATGTCTATCTACACCGTAAAAGAACGAATTGAAATGGTTTCAAACTGCATAAGAGGAATGTCATATCGGGAAGTTACTGATAATTTTGCTGTCTATCAAAACCGTCCCATTCCCAGCAAGTCGAATACTTAATATTTTAACAGATCTGCAACAGATCTTAAGCCGCTTAAAAAATAGAAATAAAACATGGGACTCGGGTAAAATAGTGAATATTGATGAAGCCCCAAGGTCTTATATTATAAAAGATAATTTAGGAAATACTGTGAGACGAAATCGTTATGATTTAAGGCCATCAGAAAACACATTTCAATTAATTGGTCCCAGTGACTTTGATGAGATAACTAATTAACCAAACTTAGACATTGATAATCAAAGTGTCGATAATGACAAGCCATCAGGATCAAAGATGATTTCGTTTGACAGAAACTTACTTGTCCCTAATACTGTTACTAGGTCTGGTCGCGTTGTCAAAAAACCAATAAAACTTAACCTATAAGGGAAATGATGTATTATACCTATGTAGGTAATCGAGATTACCTCCGGTGGTGATAGGCATAACCATGGTAATGCAGTCACTGTCAAGAGGATTTGTCAACTTAGTTTTTGTTAAATACTCCTGTTTTAAAGGTCGATTTATAAAACTTTTCGTCGCTGTTCCCGTTCGTTGTCACTGCTCCCGCTCGTCGCCGCCGTTGGATAGGTATTTATAAAAAAGTCGAACTACGAACTGCGCCGCAATAACAAAAGAAGGTTTAAGGTTAGAGAAACAAAGTAAATAATTGTATTTTCTTTTAAAAAGCGTGATGTAAGTACCTTATTATATGATATTAATGTTTTTTTGTAGTAAAATCCACAAAACAGCAAAACACTCCAAGTACTCTAACCCTAAAATTACTTCCTTCAAAACTTTAAACCATATGGTCGAAAATTTCTTTCTTCTCATTGGCCAGAAGTGGGAACGACGAACGACCAAGGTCAGTGGGAACGACGCGATTTAAAAATTGGCCAATTCAGAACTACCAACGGGAGCGGTGGCGGCTTTTCTGAACGTCTACGCTGTTTCCCCTTAGGTTAAATAGCGACGGGAACGGCGGCGACGAGCGGGAACAGCGACGAAAAGTTTTATGAATCGGCCTTAAATAAAGATATTTAAAGTACGAAGTGTTATTCTCAACGACTAATACATGGTGTCAGGTGAAAAACACATTGTGAAGACAAAAAGCTATTTAGAATTTTTGCATACATGGAAAGTTTTTGCAAGGCGCCAGAGCCGCTTGTACTTGATGGTAACGTAGCAGACAACTGGAAAAGATTCAGCCAAAGAATCGACTTGTTTCTTACGGCTTCCGACCAAAGCTCGAAGGAAGAGAAGAAAAAGATTGGAATATTCTTGAGTTTAATCGGTGATGAAGCACTAGAGCGCTACAATACGTTCACATTTGAAGCTACCGAAAAGAAAACATTATAGGTAATTAAGTCTAAATTTGAGGCTTACTGCGCACCTAAAAAAACGTAATTAAAAAAGTTGATAAAGCCACAGAATGGGGTCATCCCCTCGTAATTGTAGAAAAACCCAATGGTGATCTAAGGTTATGCTTGGGCCCCAAGCATTTAAATAATTCAATACGGAGAGAACACTTTTTAATATCCTCCCTTCAAGAAATTTCTGGTAAGCTAAGTAATAAACAGTATTTTACTCTTCTGGACATGAAGGACACCTTTTGGAAGGTATAAGCTTTGTATAATATAAGTCGACCGTACAACGATTGCATGTATGTAAAGTTTATGACTAGTGGATGTCTTAATGATTCTCATAAAAAACGGAAAAGAAATTCCTCTGTGTTAACTGAAGAATTCCGAATGGGTCTGTGCATGGCGATAGAAGAACAACCATCATCCAATTTGATACACCTTGCTGATCGCTTCGACAAATCTAGAAGCAGTTGTTCAACGCATTAAAGAAAGAAAAATACAAATCTTTTAAAATTCAAAACGTAGAGGAACTTTTCCGCATGATTATTTTAAACGGATGCAGTTTTGTGAGGAATGGATGGATCGAATTAATAATAACTCAGGTATTGCTGATAACATACTGTTTACAGATGAAAGCTCCTTTAACATTAATGGAACAGTGAACAAGCAAAATGTTATAATCTGGTAGCGAGAAAATCCCTACGAGGTGCACTAAACGCATACCCAGTGGCGACAAAATGTAAATGTATGGGCAGGTATTCTAGGAAATATGATTATTGGTCCATTTATTATAGACGGTACACTTACCAAAAAAAAATACATCGATCTTTTACATATGGAAGTAGGTCCTGCGCTAGCCTACAGAGAGGAGGAAATTATATTTCAACATGATGGAGCTCCAGCTCATAGCGCAATAATTGTAACGGACTATTTAAATAATGTGTTTCCGATCAGCTGGATAGGACGATTTGGACCTTTTAAATGGTCCGCTCGAAGCCCGGATATCACGCCTTTGGACTTCTTGGATTGGGAGTATCTCACATCAAACGTTTTTGATAACGTAAGAGAAAGACCAAATGATGCAGATGAATCAAAAAACAGAACAATCGAGGCTTCACGCAGCATTACAGTAAATGGAGGGCACTTCGAACAGTTTATATGAGTTTTAAGTTTATTGCTGTAGATTGTATTTAGGAAAATTATTAAACTTAATAGAAACAAAAATCCTAAATAATCATCAAAATTGTATAATCTACAAGTTGTCTAATATTATAATAATGTCACATACCAGCTTATGCCAAAAATACCTAAGTAAACTTAATATACAGGGCTAGGCAAAACAGCGTGATATTATATAACTTAAAATGATATTTTTAAATATTTTGCGTTAGTAAAGTAATACAAACATGATCATATCTTGGGTATGATACCACAAGAAATATTTGTGTAAAATTTTAACTTGTTGTTCTCAATAGAAATGTGCCTAACATAGGTTTTAAGATTTACCATGTAAAACCCTATGTCCCGCCTTAAAATAAACGCACTGTATACAGTGAGAACATCTAACTTGGAATAAATGCTGTATTGTCTCTTCGGAAAATACGCGTATATAGGGTGAGCCAAAAAGTACTTATCATTGCCAACTTTTTTTAAAATGGAAACTGTATTTTTTCATTATATTTTTAAAGAACGAATAAAGCTGTTTATTGGTACCGAGTTTATCTTTTCCATCTTTAACCGTTATTTATACAGAGCGAGTAAAAGAATGTTAGTATTCGTCGGATTTGTTATGATCTCTAATCCTTAAGTGATAATAGATATGAGACAGCATCTTTGAATCTTCAGAAGTGAGCCTGTTACGGATAGGGGAATGAACAAATGACCAATTTGAAAATAGCCTTTCTAGTTGTGATGATAACGCAGGAATTGTGTTTAGCTTAATCGCTAGAAGGTAGTAGAATAGTAGAATAGAATTGAATAGAATGTAAGATGAAGCCCTCCAGCTAATTCCCAAAAAGTTCGAAGAAGTTTGTCGCTGAGGTTGTGAAATATATTGCGATTATGCTTAAAATCTTGAAGACTATCCAACCCTTCGCCAGTTAGCGGCCACAAAAAAACGTTTAAAGCGTTCTTTTGGCGTTTTTCTACATATGGAATGTATTCATCAAAATCTTCTGGCAGTTGCAAGTTCAGGTTGCATCTGCAACAGAAGCCTGACTACTTTGTAATGAGTTAATAATTTTACAAACGGGGTCAAATAATTTAACACTGTCTTCAATTTGCTTTGCCAGTTTTATTATATTTGGTTTAAGTAAGGTGGCTTCAGCAATTATTGTTCGCATTGGCTTCAAATTTTCCAAATAATTGGCAAATGAGTCAAGAAGAACACCAACGTATTTCAGGAGCTAGGATCACTCTTTCCACCTAATTTTAATGGGCTATTCTCAAAATCAGGTGACGAAAACTTTTTTAATACTGATTGAACTTCTCCCGCGATATTTTCAGAAACCAGTTGTCTGAGTAGACGCCGTAAATTTCTGTATTCGCGCTTCATGAGATAAAGGAGTTCGCTACACAGGGTGTCCCGAAATTAAGGGGCAATACTTTACCACCATATTCTCCGGCTAAAAATTATAGAATTTTTTTTCCATTTTTAATCCATGGCCTTCTATTCACAAATTTCAGTTTGATTATTATTCTTATCAGTTATCTCCTGTATGGACGTGATCTTCTTTAAAAAAAAACGATTTTACTCAAAAACTGCGCAATTCCTATCAAGGTGAACTAAGGGTACCTTTTTTACGCAGAATACTTTGCAATTTGATAATTATTAAGAAAATAATAAAAAAAGCGACCGGTTGAAAAAATGGGATTATTTTACTCTTAACCACCCCGGTATGTGACGCCTATGACTAAATTTTTGAAATTCTGAATTTAGAAACTCATTTATCGTTAAAAGTTTATAACCATACCTAATTTCAAAATTTAATTATGAACGGGTTCGAAAATATTAAAATAAAAACGATTTCAGGGTTCCCCATTCGAGGGGGGTAGCTCCCTTAACAAGCATTTCTGCACTGATGTCCATATAAAAAATTCTAGTATTTTTAGCCGGAGAATAAGTAGTAAAGTATTGACCGTTAATTTCGGGACACCCTGTATAATAGCTCACTTCTCAAGCTAGGTATATAATGTACTATTTTACTTGAGGGATATCCTCAATCTGAAAGTTGGGTGGGGGTATTGGCAAGTGACGGCCCTGACGTTGCCGTGCGGCATTTTATTGATATTTTTTAGAATTACATCACCTTGTCTACTAGTGAGAAAAGTTTTAATGGCAGATCTAGGAAATTGAAGCCATGGATCACTGCTGGCATCATTAACGCTATTAAGCATAGGGACAAACTAAAAAAAAATCTTACAAAAAAGTTTGACTTAGATCATTAACAAAGATTCAAAAATTACAGGAATGTATTAATAAAAATAATAAATAACACAAAAAATGAATATTATAAAAGTAAAATTAATAAATATCATAAGAACCCCAAAAAAATATATCAAATAATAAAAGATGCAACAAATGAAAATACAGGTAAAGATAATAAAAATATTGAAATACTAAACAAGGATAATACTCTATACTCCGACAACAAGACAATGGCAAACTACTGCAGTGAATTATTTGCTACAGTAGGTATAAAAATGGCAGAAAAAATACAAAAACCAAATGAACCAAACACAATGAGATTGGGCAACTTAAAATCAATGTATCTTACCTATTTGTGAAAATGAGATTATTAAACACATTCATTCTTTAAAAAACTGTAGTGCACCAGGCGAGGATGGAATTTCGGCTCAGTTAATTAAAAACACTCATAGGTACATATTAAAACCCCTAGTACACATAATCAATTTAATTTAAGACCGGCATAATCCCCAAATACTTCAAATCCTCAATTGTGACCCCCATTTTTAAATCTGGTGATAGAAAACAAATCACGAACTATCGACCAATAAGTGTTATAAATAACTTTAGTTAGATTCTCCAAAAAGCTTTCAAGGAAAGACTTATAAATTTTTTTGACTCTAACAACATTCTGTCACGCAAACAATATGAGTTTATAAAAGGCATGAGTACCAGTGATGCGATGCATCGGATCGTGTCTGAAATTACTTCCAATATGAATGGGGGAAAAAAAACTGTAGCTATCTTCCTTGATCTTGCAAAGGCCGCATTCTTGCTAATTATGGTGTTCGTGGTCTTGTGTTGGATGTTTTCAAGTCTTATTTGAGCGAAAGACAACAGGTTGTTAAGATCAATGACTCCGTGAGTGATGCCCGAACTGTTACTATGGGGATACCACAGGGAACAGTCTTGGGACCTATACTGTTTATTACGTATATAAACCCATTTCTTAACCAAGTAGAAACGGGTGGAACAATGCTATCTTATGCAGATGATACTGTTTTGGTGTACGATGGTGATTCCTGGGATGGGGTAAAAAATACTGCTGAGAAGGGTCTGAGATTGGTAAAAAATTGGTTCGACTCTTTCCAGCTCTCACTTAATTTAAAAAAGACGATTTTTATTGCCTTTTCACCAACCGAAAAAAATAGAGCTCATTATAGTGAATTGCATGTAGGTGAAAGTTCGATACAGAAGACCATTCATACAAAATACCTGGGAATCATTATAGACTGCCACTTAAAGTGGAACTATCATATTAACAAAATTGTGATGAGTTTGAGGAGACTACTGCATAAATTCTACATCCTGAGGGAATTCTTGAATGAGAAACTTCTGGTATGTTTTTATAAATCACTCGTCGAATCTCTACTTAGATATGGAATATTGGTCTGGGGTGGGATGTACAAGACTATATGTTACGGCCTTTACAGATTATTCAAAACTATATTTTAAAAATCATATTTAAAAAACCTAAACTCTATCACACCTCATTACTCTATTCTGAAGATGTACTGAATGTTAGATGTCTCTATATTTTAACTGTTAGTAAATCTATGTTAAAGATCAATAACCTGTCTATAACCCATAACTTAAATACTAGACACAGACTTAAAAGAAACTTATCTCTGCCGAGAAACAAAACAACATTAAGTTTGAAATCAATAGTATACTTGGGTCCCAAAATTTGCAACTTCTTGCCTGTGAACATTCGTGAAATAAAAGAACATATGCAATTTAATAAAAAATGTTCTCAGTATATTTTCTCTAATTACAAGGATGTGTACAGTAAATTGTTTTAGTATAGTTGAACACACCTATTTTAATGTAGCAGGTATTCCAGCCTAAAACAACTGGCGATATATTCAATATTGTTATTTTAATTGTTAGTACACTATAGGCCTTATTTGATCTCTATATTATGTTTTGTCTCTATATTATATTTCGTTTATTATTTACTATGAAACACATACGGGTATTTTAATACCTAGGTGTATTATTTTTTCTTAGTTGATATGTAGTAATTGTTGTGTATTTTTATAATGTATTATTATGTATGTATTATTATTAATATTATTAAATAAACATCCACTAGTTCAAATGTTGCCCTGCTATATTATTATATAATTAAAAAGAAAATAGTTAATTTTAACGGAAAATAATAAGTTAGAACCGAATACCTTTTCTTCTTTTTCTACATAATTTTCTGCATTTTCGACTAGATGTAGAAAAATGTCATGGAGAAAATTAATTTTTCTACGCGTCGTTACCCAACCCTGACCATGACCAGTGCAAATCCAATACGAATTGATAAAAAAATTAATCATTCACAAAGAACTATTCAGTGTAAAACCAGATAATAGGGCAAAGTTTAACTTTAACATTTCGAAAACTTATTCAGAAACTTAATTCTTGGATAAATAATTGACCAAAAAGTTGAAAAAGGAAATGGTTGTACACTTTTCAAGTAATTGATTAGTTCATTTCTCGAAATATCAAGGTTTTGTCTACCTAACAATAAATAAGTCAAGTTGGTTATTGCTGTCAATCAAGACCAAACTAAACCAAAATTAGAACAAGTTTTAGTTCTTAACTTGATCAAGCTACTTTTGCAAAATAAATGATAAAACTTATAAGTGTATGAAATTCCTGGCGCAATTCAGTGGATATTTGCATTTAAGGTGTTGAAACCAAGCACGTGTCTACTGTAACTGTTTTGAAATATCTGCAATTATTTGGCCTTTGGCATGTTCACTGGAACTGAATATTACTGAAGCATAAAACACTAAATTACGTGTAAATGTTAAGGCGAATTTGCTCACATAATAAAAGGAGATGAAATTGAGAAAAAATCATGGTTTTCTGCAATAAATCCTGGAACAAATATCAGTATTGTATGTTCATTTCAACGAGACATGTTTAATAGTATTAATGCACTCACAAATGCGATTTGTACTGCACGCTAAAACCTGCTTGAGACTAGAATATTCTAATAAAAGTCGAAATATCTAGCACAAACCAAAATTGTTAAGATGATTAAAGTCAAAGTATATTAAGGTTTATGGCTTTAAGTTTTATATGTTTTTGTGCATTTACCATTTCGGGAAACTTATATTTCTGATTTCATTTTTAGACATTCGAACACTGCAATCACTACACATAAACTTTGAACTTAAAATTTTTAAATCTTCAACGAACCGACGTAGGTTGTGAACTAAGTCGCTATCATTATTAAAACAATGCGAATTCATTTTTATCAGATGTTTATTGTTCCAAAACTGTTTAAATATTTGGTGTACTAATTCTGTTGTAAGGTAACACAATATCCTTTTAGAGAAGCACAATGGAGTATGTATTTGTTGTAGATCTACAACAACTGGTAGCAGCAAAACGTATGTTATAAAAAAATATAGAGTTTGTACTAAACCCTCTCGTTAACCTTAAGTACAAATGGAATAAATACGAATATTGTTGTATTTGCTTCAGATGATTTTTAAAATTCTTTCGGTTTATATAAGATCATCACCAGAAGCATGGGGTCGCGTCAAATTGACTAATTTTTAAAAGAATCTGTGACAACGGAAAGGATTGAAAATAATAAAAATCCAAAAAAATAACTGGATTAATAGAAACCATGTTTTTTCTCCTTAATCTTCAATAAAACTAAACTTAAATGATCTTGTTGACAGATTATATAGTTGTTACAGTAAAGCTGCATGTATGTTATAATATATAGGGTGTATCCAAGTAAAGTGGCTAATAGAAGTATCTCTAGAACTAAATGAGATTATATTTTGAAAATATAGCTGTGACTAAAATAAGACGTTTCTAAAATACAGGGCGAATCGGGAGGAACTAAGCAAACTCCACAATGTGAAACCCCCATATGTTCTTATACGATATTCATTTGTTTTTAAGTTAAAGCATAATAACAAATGAAAAAAATTTCATACCTTAACATTGACCTCTAAATATTTTCTGTTTCGTGTACGAAGAGCGGCTCCTAATTGCTTCACATTCTTTAATGTTGGCTGTAGTATTCCTAATACGTCGAATTAGTGCATCCCGAGATTCCCGAGTGTCCACTTTTACTTCATACCTACACTTCATTTTTAAACCATCCCCGACATCTTTTGTCCGAAAGTTGCTTGACCTGATAAGCGAAACGTAAATGAGCTCCATCGTACTGATGGTACATTTGTATTTTAATGTTTACAGGAACATCCTCTACTAGTCCTTGTAATTCATTTTCTAAAAAATTGAAGTAGAGGTCTCCTGTGAGGCGATTCTCCAAAATGAAAGGGTCAATTAAATAACTATTGAGCATACCACACTACACGTTTACCGTAAACTTATTTTGAAGATTTCTTTCGACTGTTGCGTGGGGATTTTCGATTGACTATACATGAGAGTTATGAGTATTATTAATACCGCTACGGGTGAATGTGGCTTTATCCGTAATACGCGATACAACACGATGATTATTATTCTTTCACTAATAAATTTCCAAACGTTTACCATAATCTTCCGGCTTTAGGTGCTGTACTTTCTGTAGGTACATGGTATGGATATACCTAAGTCTTGCTCGTGGACTATGTTTATTACTCTTTTTTGTCGAATATGCTCGTCCAGATATTATGTTAACACTGGAAAGCTTACCAGTCTCGCACAATTGATGAAACCTTTGATGATATTCTTGAACAGCAGCTGTAGCACTTCCATTACAGAAACCATAAACAAACACCAATATTTGCATATTCTAAATTTGAATAAGTGTTTGGCATTTTGTAATAATTTAATCATTCAAACTTGAAAATAAGCATTATATTACTGTCACACTACACTGACACATTGTCTAAACAACAAAGTTATCACAAATGTTATTGAGTCTTGAACATGGCGTACTCTGAGTATGCGAAAATTTAGATACAAGTGAAAGGCTAGATACATATTTTTCATTATGCTACAACTTGAAAATAAATGAAAATCGAATAAGAACATATGGTTTCTTTTACACTTCACGTGTATAATACACTTCCGGAGTTTGGTCCGTTCCTCCCGACTCACCCTGTATACTGTATGTCGGTGCTGCCCGATCATACAAAAAAAATCGAATGGCTTAAGATCGGATAATCTCGGATGCCAATTCCGATATTGACAGGGACTTCTTGGCACATGACATTGCATGGCACACTGTCTTAAATCTAAACAGATATATCTTTTTTAAGTAACTTTTTTTAAATAATCGCCTAGTTAGAAACTTGACTACTTAGGTAGGCATGGTTATACATAAATAAAGAACAATTTTAGCAGTGTTTCAAATCAGTAATAATATACAAAAAAATCTACTTTAAATGACCAAAGTACCTGTATTTGTAAACCACCCTGTGTCAATAAATCAAGTTTACTTATTTCGGAATTAGTATGCATTTCCATGGAAATGCGTAATGTTTACTTACGTCAGTTGAAAATTTTGAAGTTTTAATTATTATTTATGTTGTTAATTTCGGGAGAATGCAGACAAGAACTACAGAGAAGCTGCACTAGTGTGAACAGAGAGGTTTCCTAACCCGAAATCTCACAAGGCATTTAGAAGTTTGAAGGCGCTACCTCGAGTTCCGAGTAGAACTTAAACGAACAAAAACATGGCAGTTGGTATTTTAGGAGCGGTAGCTATTGACCCTTATGTAGGTTCCCGGTGGCTTGCCAGAGATGCTTGAATGAGTCAAAAATCGCAATTGGGTCACAAGGCAAATTTAAGAGAATAACAGGTTCTTAAAGAATGTAGTATTTTCTGATGAAGCCACTTTGCATAATTGTGGGAAGGTAGGATTTCAAGTTATTCCTCATTATTAAAAACTTAATTTCTTATATTTGTTTGGTTGTTTTCCTTAAGGTAATAGACTATATGCACTATACTGGGCGTCAGAAAATTCCCACTTGATAATAACTCACCCAAAGCATCATAGCTGGTCAATCAATGTATTGTGTGAAATTATCGGGGATAGAGTTATTGGTCCGCATTTATTTGAAGGACATTTAATTGGAGAAATGTAAACATATTTTTAAATAAAGCAATTGCCTTAATTATTAAACCAGCACATAAGTCTTGGCATGTGGTTTCAGCAGGATGGCGCTTCACCCCATTATGCAGTACAGGCCCGTAACTATTTAAATGAAATATTTGAAAACAGGTGGATTGGTAGACCTGGTCTGGTCAACTGGCCTGATTGATCCCCAAATTTGTTCCCCCTTGACTTCTTCTTGTGGGGTTTAGTAAAGGACAAGGACATTCGAATTTTGGCAACAAAAATAATCTCATATAAAATTCCAAACTTGCCCCCCACCCATCAAAACTGAGAAAGGAGTAAAAAATATGGTAAAATATGTCCCTCCATATCCCTATTACCTCACCAAAATTTCATAAAAATACTTAGAACCTTTCTTGAGATATTACCTTCTAACACTTTAAAAAAGTCACCCTGTATATGGGGAAATAATGAGGAAAATTATTAAAAAACTAATACTAAGATATTATTAAAACAAATTAATATATAGTAATTCGTTTAAAATTCCGACGTTGCTGTCACTCTCGATATGATCCGGCAATACCTCATCATCAAAAATATTTTAAACACGTAAAACCATCTCTTATCTGCACGGCCAAATTTTCAAAATAAAATCTCATTAGTTCTCGAGATACTGATAATAGGCCACTGTGCTTGATGCACCCTGTAAAACCATAATAATTAAAAAAATACTAATAGAGTAGGCAGTTTTCTAGCCTAAAACAACACAGCCTCACCTTTTTATGTCTCTACTGTATACACAATTATAGCAATATATTCTCAACCCTCCTTTAATCCTAGTACGTTTAAGTATCCCCATAAAATTGAGTTATCACTTTTATAATCATAATAAATTACCTCAAAATAAAGTTCTACATTTCATTAATAAAATTTATTTACCAAGAGTAAACTTCAAAAGTTCATAAATATTAAACGAAGAAAATAACGCAAAAAAAGTATACAGGGTACCCCAAGCTCGAACATAAGGAGAATCTAAAAAACGAATATAAGTATCGTGCTGAAATTTTGGAAAAAGACATTCTACCTTATAAAAATATTTTTGAAAATTCGGCGGTTTTAAAAAAATAAAAAAAAATGAAATAAACCAGTTAATTAAGTGTTGAAATTGTCCTCCTTCTTGTGCCTGGCAGTACCCCAAGCGATCAATAACTCTTGTTAAACTTTTATTATTGTTTCTTCTGAAATATTCCTGCATTCTGTTGTTATTCGATTTTTTAAATCATCGTCAATTTTGGCAGATCTTATTTTATAAACAACATTTTTCAGGTGACCCCACAAGAAGAAGTCCAGTGGTGTAAGGTCTGGAGACCTAGGCGGTCATTCAATAGGCCCACGTCTTCCAATCCACCTGTTCGGAAAAACTTGATTAACATAATCGCGCACTTCTGCTGCATAATGTGGAGGTGCGCCGTCTTGTTGGTACCACAAATTTTCATCTAGAATTGCAGGATTATTTCTACTCGGATATTATTTAACTAGCGTAGGGATAAGAAAGTCTTGAAGAAACTGAAGGTAATTTAGCCCGTTTACATTGTTGTCAAAAAAATATGGCCCAATAATTTTGTTTTTCACTATACCCGCCCAAAGATTAATTTGTTGAGGATATTAAGTATGATGCTCACGCATTCACCTGTGATTTTCTTGTGCCCAATATCTACAGTTTTGCCGGTTTACTTCACCATCTAATTTAAAAGTAGATTCATCCGAAAATAGGATATTTTCAACAAACAAAGGATCTGCGTTACATCTTTTCAATAATATTTGACAAGACTCCATCCTACAATCTGGATCATCTTCATGTAACTCATGAACCAGTTGGATTTTAAACGGATGCCATTTTTCTACCGTTAACAGGTTATGAATGGTTATAGCAGCCGCCTCATGATCTATGCCAATCTGGCGGACGCTGTTATGGGGATCTTCTTCTATAGCCAATAAAATATCTAGATTTTTATCATCCGAAATTGCTGGACGGCCTTTCCTGGGAAGATCTTCCACAGAACCCGTTTCTCGAAATTTTGTTTACTCAGTTACTAGTTGATCTAGTGATTGGTCTTTCTGGGTACTTAGCGTTGAACAAAATGCAAACTTCTTGTTGGGTACGAATCCTATTATACCTACCATATTATCCAATCATAGGAATTTCTATTCTTTGTGTGGGAGATAAACGCATAGTAACTAAATATTAAAATTAATTTTATTACTTCTACTAAACTTACTAGAAAAATTCAATATAATGACAGCATAATGTCATTATCTAAATACCATAGTTACATAACAGCAAATAAGCCTACTTTCAAAAAAATGTATCTTAAATAAAATTATTTGTTCTACCCTGTAGCTACGAAACTATCAATTCCAGGCCCTAAGTGTGTTATGTTTTTGAAATCAGCTGTTCTTGGAGATTACAGATCTAAACTAAAATGTAGGGGTTTCCATTTAAAAAAATCGTCGATAATGTCATATCTACTACATGAGTTACCCTTTATAAAATAAGCGCAATTAAAAATTATAAGGAATCACTCTCTTAAATTACGTACCCTAATTTTGAAACATCCTGTATATTACTCAGTATGATACAAAAAAAACGCCCAATAGAGATAAAAATTGCGTGTGCCTTTACATAAATCTAAAATAATGCCCATAAATTAGTAGTTTGTGTAGATTTCTCTAGACATTTAAAGTTTGTTTCCATCCTCATCAGGTGTGAAAACAAGGGGCGGGGCAATGGGTGCATCTCTAAGTGAAATCTGGAGCCGCGCCTGTCCATGGTACCAGTTTAGCTGATTTATTTATGTGCATAATTTGGTTGTTTATGTGATAACCACGGAAAACGAAATGCAATAATTATCTTATCCGATACGACAGACCAGTGCTATCTAAATCCTAGTTATATAATTTTTTTATTATAACACCCGATTTTATTATTATTTGCCTAGCTTCCCCGATATTTGCTCTGAAATAAATTCCCTGACGATACAAAAATACATTTAATCAATTATGCAGCTTATTTCCCCAAAAATAAATCCACTGTCATAGATTTTATTATTTTATTGCCATACATCCCATTCGGGTAATTTGTATCAACATTTGTTTATAATAAAATAGAATGTACTTCGTACGTCAAACGAACTATAGGTTTATGGATGTTTTAGGTAAATTTCCATAAAACACTTCTGGCATGAATCATTTTAATGTTTTTAGTAAATTTCTATGCGATTACAAAGAAAATGACAACACTTACAATTCTAAATTTGACGATTTCTTGGCAACGCTGTGCCAGTATCAAATTTTTTTTGCAGAATCGATTGGTACAATGAATTAGAAATAAAAATACTTACAGACAACGTTGATACAGACACATTAATTAGATTAAGCATACTCGCACTGAAAAAATATTTCGGAAATAACTTTGTTAATCTGTCATAAAAACACATTTTCTATTTACTTTGTACTAGTTCTAGGAACTGCGGAAAATATTTATTTTTCACCGTGTTAGAAATCTTATCTGGTTACTCATAAAAATCAAGTTTTGTCTTATTTAGATTTACATTGTTGTTTACCTTAGTTGGAATATTGTTTAATTAATGCATTGTCGCTTTAAAATAAAGGTGTGGGCACAAAAATGCAAAAAATTGTTTGCCGATTAATTAAGACCACAAGAGCTTCAGATCACTTTAAAAGGAGAAACAAGAATATAATTAATACCAAAACTTTGGCATTGTAACCTATTGTGATTAGTACTTATAAAAATAATATTTTCTTTAAAATACGTAATATAATCCAAAATAATACATGTTATTTGTATAAATTAGTTAAGATTTTTAATACTAGTCTTTGAGGACTATTGTTTTATTTGAGTTGTATGCATGTGGGAAAATATATTTTTATGTGTATTACGAGCAAAAGGCTCGAAAAATACTGAGGCAGTTTTAAAATGTTAATTATTTTAGAATTTATTTTTCAGAAACATGGTTAAATAACGAGTAATTTTTAATTATTTTGCTCAAGGGAGGCCATGCATTTTAAAAGCATCATGGCCGTACTGCGTAGATAAGATGACATGATTGTTTTATGACATTTACGTCTTATTTGAATTTGTGTATTTGTAAAGTTTAAAAATTGGAGAAATTTTGTAATTTTTCCAGTTATTTCAAGGTAGGTTACTATTGCTTTAACTAATATTTCTCCGGGGAGTCGTCTTTTGACTATTATAAAGTGCTATTTGCAGGATATGATTTTATTTTTTATTTTTTTTTTATTTTTCAGCGTATCAAGTTTTGGTGAAGCTTTGTTGCCGGATTGAAAGTTCTACAGTAAAAATGTTTAGTGAAGCACAAAAAATTTTTATTGTTGAAAGTTTTTTTAGAAATGGAAACAAAATAGGCGGTGTGTGGAATTACTCTATGCATGACTGCTTTGATGAATTTCGAACCGAGTTTCCTGATGTTGCGGTGACCTTTCATAATTTTCGTACTGGGTCACAATACCTAATTGATAAATTTCGTCAGACTGGTTCTGTTCAACATAAAAAAGGGGCTGGAAGACCAACGAAACGATCGAATGAGGTTATTGAAGAAGCGCGACAAATTATGGAAAATAATCCTTCAACTTCTATTAGGCATTTATCTCAACAAATTCAGCAAACGGATTTGAAAAAGGATCTGCATCTATACCCTTATCGTGTTACGGCTATTCATGAACTCCTTCCCAATGACGTTCCCCAAAGACTTAATTTTTGTGAATGGTTTTTAAACAATTTTCAAGAAGAAAATAGTGGTGCTTTTGAAAAAACATTTTTTACCGATGAGGCTTATTTTTATTTATCAGGCTTTTATGTTAATTCACAAAATATGCGAATGTGGAATACGCAAAATCCGCATGTTTTTGTAGAAAGACCTCTTCATCCTCAAAAAGTTGGTGTGTGGGCAGCAATTAGTTCTAGAAGAATAGTAGGCCCAATTTACTTTGATGGCACAATTACAGCTGAGAGATATCGGATCGAAATTCTGACAACATTTATTAATGAGCTTCACGATGATGAATTGCGGGAAGGTTACTTCCAACAAGATGGCGCTACACCTCATGTAACCAGAGAAAATTTAAATTTTTTGAGAACAGAGTTATAAGCCGAAATACGCAACAAATATAGCCACCTCGTTCCTGCGATTTAACACCCTGCGATTTCTTCTTGTGGCCTTTTATAAAAAACTCCATTTATCGAACACCAATTGAGGATATAAATGATCTTAAACGAAGGATTTCAGAAAAAATTGCCGAAATTAATAATTCTCCAAACGTATTGGTTAGTGTGTCTCTGAGGGTAAGAAGAAACATCAGAAGGTGTCTAGAAGTAGGAGGCGGCCATATAAAGTAGGCTTTCAAAGTAAGATAGCTCAGGATTTTATATTACATACCGTCAAAAAACATTATTTTAGGTTTTCAACGTGACAACGCTGCTTTCTTGCAAATTCGCCCTATGATTTAATCTACGCGCTACTGCTACACTATGTATACTGGGTCACAGCCGCCCTTGAGCAAAATAATTAATAATCACTCGTTATATCAGGAGTAGGATTCTGCTAGTAAGTGCCGATGACAACAAAGCGGGGGGGATTCCAATGAAGCTAGGTCTCCTTACCAAATAATTAACCTTCATTTACCTGCTAAATTAACAAAAAAAAAACGTGGCAATTTTAAGAGTAAGGCTCATCTTTCTATACGGAAGACCTTTAACATAGAAAATAATTTATTGATTCGATATGTTCAATGGATAAGAGAATTCTAAAGTTCATTGAATGGGAATCCAAAATTAAAACGGATATATGCGGACATACAAAAATTTAGCATAGCATAATATTTTGGCTTATGTTTAACGAAAAATAGATTGAAAGTTACGCATACTAGAAAACAACTATTTTTGCGCCGGGTAACAAACCCCTTTTCTAGGGTAAATCGGGTTTGCTTAAAAATGACAACCATTTTGCTAATTCCGCTTTTATTTTCAAAAAGCCATTTTTGCAAACATGCAAAAATTCAGAAATTCGTATTTTCGTCGTAAGAATCAATTAACTATAAAATTGTTGTCAGTTGATTGTAAAATTATAAAGTTCATGCAAACTATACAGGGTGATTTACGTAGCGCTCGGAGGGAGCTCGTCTCGCCTTAACTAAAAACACCGAGACTATAGATTTTATAGTTACTTATGTACCATGGGCGCTAAATAAACCGTAATGCCCGGAAGGCAAAGGCCTGATGGGCATTATAGTCTAGTAACGCCTGTGGTGTATACAATACTTTATTTTTCATTGGTTTTGAAATATAATAGTTTTAAGCGTCTTTAACGTTTTATAAACGAAAATATGGAAATTCCACAAAATATTCTAGAAAACGCTGTAAAAGTTAAGAAAACTTATTACCAGCCAAGTCTAAACAAGAAGTAAAAAAATTTTCTACAATGGAAACTAAAAACCCAAACTACGGTGATTTTACTTTCAGGAATTGGTATATAACCCTTTTGCTCATTGGAAATAACAATTTTTAATTATTTTTACTTTATTTTAGTCGAAAAAATATACCCCAAATAGTCTTGGGACAAAATATTTCCAGGTGAAGTCTGAACTTATAGTAAAGGAAAACATTAATATTGCAAGATATTGTCAATTAATAGCAATTTTAAAAGTTAAATCAAAGGGATATCTTCCTAAAAAGTCAAAAGTTTTGGAAGGTGAACAAGTTTTAACTTTTATCAAAAATGCGCCGCCGAATGATACGTTCCTGTTGCATAAAGTGGTACTCGTAATGAGAGTTTTTGGCGGCCTAAGAAGGGATTAGATGGTAAAAATGACCATTGATGATATTGATAATGGAGCAGGAATCCGCATGCATATCGAGAAACTCAGCAATCGAGTCGCAAAATTTCATAGTTGGTCCAGTTTCTTTCTCAGGAAAATTCAAAAGTTGTATATTTAACATAGGAAAAACAGAATAATATTATGTAAAAAAATTGTTAAAAATAAATACAAATTTTGTTCACTATTTTCTTTAATATTAATTACCGTGCATTACGAAAATCACCGGGCATTATGAGCTTTATCGTCTGTAATATTTTCTACGATATTATAATGATGTTTATAGCAACCGTTTCTAAGATATTATAAGTAAATAATTGATAGACGAAAAATAAAACAATTTTAATCGACACCGACGCGGATGGTTTGAATCAGCTGTGGGCAAGAATATTACCCAGAAATGTTGTATTGCTTTCGTAATTTGTTTGGTAAATATATGGTGAGAACGTAAAAGTTGGAACAAATTCAATTAAAATTAATGTGTTTTTTTTTTCGAAAAACTGCTCGGACCCGTCATTTATTTATTCTTGTTGTGCATCTTTTGAAGCTTATTTCATATATACAGGATGTCCCAAAAACAAGGTATGACGGTTTAGTTTAATTTTTTAAATAGAAACTCCTGTTTTATAATATCTTTTGGATTCTGCATAAAATTCTAAACATATTTCATGAAACATGTCATGTACTTAAATTCAGCCGTTTGCGAGAAAGTCGATATTCGGATTTTAACAGAGGATTTTTCTATTATTACTTAAACACTTTTGTAAATAAAGCCTTTGGTTGTTAGGTTGTCACACTGACAGTGACGGTAGTCCCCTGATTTGAGCAGTTTTGCCTCACGTGCAAGTGTCTGGCAAAAGTTACACACACCGCCATAATTAGAGAAACGATCCAAATTTACCTTAAGTTTAAAATCAATTTTCCCTTTCGATTTTCACTCGATTTCGATAGTTTTTCTTTTAAATTTTAGCTTGATTCTTCAGGAATGCTGTTGGCCTATTAACATTTTTAAACTATTTGTCTTTATATATGATACAGGGGCGGAAAGAAAGTAATGATTTTTCAGTAATTTTTGAGACGCCCTGTGGAGTGACCAAGTGACAATTGGAAACATTTTATGATAATTAATTATGACCTGATCTTTTCTAAACATTTTCTGTATTTATTCACTCTGATACCTTAATTATTACGGAAAATAGAGGGTTTGAAAAAAGTAGAAAATCGGATTAACAACTGTAACAGGTCTAGACAGCCATGTGTAAACATCTGTGAGTTTGGCACTAAATTTGAGACTATTTTCTTTACATTAGTTTGTTGTTTTTTCATAAGTAATTGTTTATATTTGGTTTGTTTTTCTTTAATATCGTCACCTTGATTGTGAAACAGTCCATAATGGGTGATTTAGAACCGACTGATATCGCTAGAGCGGTAACATTGATCGAAAATGGTCGATCTTACAGTGATGTTGCTGAAATGTTTGGTAAAACAAAATCAATGTTACACGTTTGAGGCAAAATGTGAGAAGACGAGGTCAAGGCAGAAAACGTTCAACCACGGCTGTAGATGATCGATTCATAACATTGCAAATACTACGAAATAGGCGTATAACAGCAGTTAAAATAAAAAATGAACTAGAAGAAGTACGTGGAACCAGAATAAGTGCGCTTACAATTAGAAGAAGACTCAAAGAAGTTGGTATTAAGTCCTATAGGCCAAGAAAAGCCTCTAAACTCCAGAGACGTCATCGAGTAGCGCGACTAGACTTTGCTCGAGAACACCAAAATCGGAATAACGATCAATGGGGTCAAGCTTTATTCACGGATGAGAGC
This sequence comes from Polydrusus tereticollis, assembly GCA_963920685.1. Lineage (NCBI taxonomy): Eukaryota > Metazoa > Arthropoda > Insecta > Coleoptera > Curculionidae > Polydrusus > Polydrusus tereticollis. The sequence continues at coordinate 146,777,977 of OY987328.1, forward strand.
CGTTTTTGCATAAATTTTATTGATGGTAGGGAGAGATTGTATTGACGTCCAGGAGAACAAAATGAACAATTTAATTTTACTCCTACCGTCTCTTTCGGTTTAGGAGCACGCACAGAGTTAGTGGTTATTGATGGCGGTGCTTTAACTGCAGATGTGTATATAAGAAATGTTCTTCAATACCATGTGATACCGCTATGATTTCGCCCCACATATCGGAGTCAATTTCCTCTTAATGCAGGACAATGCTCGCCCGCACGTAGCTCGTTGTGTAACTCACTTTCTGAATCAAGTGGAGATACCGACAATGAATTGGCCTGCATGTTCACCGAACTTGAATCCAATTGAACATGTCTGGGATATGCTAGGCAGACGACTTAGGTCAAGAATTCCTGCTGTCCAAAACACAGACGAGGTGAGAACTGCATTAATTGAAATATGGGAGAATTTGCCTCAGGTAATGATTGACAACGTCGTCAAAAGTATGAGACGTCGGATGACTTCAGTCGTAAGGGCTCGTGGAGGAAATATACGATATTGAAAAAAATAATCCTTGTAAATATTCTTTATCATTAAATGATTAAAACAAATCAAAACGAACAATAATTTTTTTTAAAAAGCGGTACTTTTGTCTTTAAGCACGCTTTAAAGTGGCATGAAACTTTGCAAAACATACTGCAATTAGTTAGCTATTTATTCTTTTAATAAATTCCATTTAAATTTGTACGGAGAAAAAAGGATATCTAGAAAAAAATTGAAAAAAAAAACGTTTTTTTTTTCAAACCCTGTATTTTCCGTAATAATTAAGGTATCAGAGTGAATAAATACAGAAAATGTTTAGAAAAGATCAGGTCATAATTAATTATCATAAAATGTTTCCAATTGTCACTTGGTCCCTCCACAGGGTGTCTCAAAAATTACTGAAAAATCATTACTTTCTTTCCGCCCCTGTATCATATATAAAGACAAATAGTTTTAAAATGGTAATAGGCCAACAGCATTCCTGAAGAATCAAGCTAAAATTTAAAAGAAAAGCTATCGAAATCGAGTGAAAATCGAAAGGGAAAATTGATTTTAAACTTAAGGTAAATTTTAACCGTTCCTCTAATTATGGCGGTGTGTGTATTTTGATAATTTTGTAATTTTAAAGAATAGTACTCTTATAAGTGAAAAAGAGCGAATAGAAATATTAATAATGATTGGTTATGGAGATAGAATGCGCACAGAATTGGAAGTTTCCGAACTCCTCAATAACAAGTATCCACGCAGAAAACCGAGATCTCGATCTACTGTCAGTAAAATAGAAATTTTGGTCACGTTAGGGGCAATTACATTAAAGGTCAACCGACGGTATTATAAGATAGACAATTATATGTGTTATTGTCGGTTTAAGGAGACCACCATAGAGCTTATTCTTCAAGTACGCTTGACTGGCATTCTTCAGTCTCTCAGCTTTTAGATCATTCGGTGCGAATGAAAAGACGTGGCAACACTGTAAATTTCAAGTATTTCCCCCTGTTATGTTGTTATTCCCCCTGTTATGTTGTTATTCTGTGGCACAAGTCGACATGTCCTAACTTTTAACCTGTAAAACCTATTTGAATTCTATTTTGTATTTAGAATGCCTCAAGTTAATGGCAAACAAATGCAAATGCTTTGGCAATTTTTAACCGGTGCTTTCACGAATACTCTCACCAAAAAGGAATGTTTAAGGATAATTATTTTAGGAGACAAGTATGGTGTTAAAATTTGCACCGATTGCCTAAATACAAATTTGTTTAGTGTAAACATTCTGGTGATCGCAGGATCCGATAATTCATCCAGTGCACTTTTCTTAGCACCATGGGTTATCATTTGAAAGTTTTTATTTTCTGCCTCTGCATCATCTAAATCATCAATCAGGTTAATATGTAATAGATTTATGAAACAAATAACAAAAATTCAATTGCTATTTCCAACTTACTGGCTGTTTAAAAAGCAAGATAAGGTTAAGAAGTCAGGTGACAAGCGCTCGCATACCGAAATTCAAAGTACATTTGCAAACTAGCTTTCAAGAGAGTTACTGACTATCAATTAAATATTGATAAACAAGAACATTTTTAATAATAAAAAATTAAAAGAATTTCTAAAAAAAGATCTGACAACCCTGATTGTGATGCCGGTCCCTTTGAAACCTGTTAGAAGGTTTTTTATGTCATCAGACAGACTTTGGATAAAGTATATCTTATGTGGGTTTTCTATTTATTGGGCATATTCGGCTCCCATGGAAATGATTGTAAGTTTTTGTACTTTGGCAATTGTTGCAATAACTTAAATTCTTAATATATTCTTAATGAATGAATTAGTAACTTAAATCAGAGGGCCTGATTTACCCTAAAAGACGTTAGGTAGGTTACCCTGCGCTGACGAGGGTTTCCTGAACATGGCCATGCGCAGTGGATAGTGACCGCCTACGTGCAAAAAAGCATATACTCCACTAATTAATATATGGAAGTGTTTCTTGAAACAATAAATTTAATCCATACTTATCTAGCTCACAGAGAGGTTTATACGGAATTCTTAACGGTCCAAAGATTGACCACTAACTTACACAAAATGTCTGGAAAAGCGTCCCATAATCTGGTGAAATTACCGTTTAATAAACTTTATTATACGCAATGTCGATAAATTTGAGAAATTAACCCGAAAAGTTTATATTTTCTTGCCAAGTCAATTAGCCTTTTTATTGCACAATCCTGGATATAATTAACTGAAACGGGCCGTTTCATTGCCAATAAACCATTGCGCATTAGTGTATGTCAAATTTATAGTTCTCCATAAATTATTAGCAGGGAGTTAGCGATTTAACTGAATTACTGCATTTTCCCCTAGAGAAGCAATTTTATTATACTCATTATTAATAGTTTTATACAGGCTATTTAGAAAATGTCTCTTTATTGCAGCAAACACAAGAAAACGGAGAGCCATGGAAAATTGAAAAGTGTGGAAGAAGCGGGAGGAAGTATTTACAAAATAATGTCCATGGTTATAAATTTAATTTATAACCATGGACATTTTATAATATGTATATAGAGTGTGTCCGGAAATGACGATGAGAAATTTAAAGGTATGATTTTATAGTCTATCTTTAAATAATGCGAAGTAATAAATCAGTCTGAATTTTTAAATTTGTGTAGAATTAGTACCTACAAGTATCGACATGAAATTCAAGTTTTTCTTCAAATATATAGTTTAATATTAAATTTTTTAACTAAAAAATTATGTACAGCCGTACCATTTACCTGGAATTTTAGAAAATTTTATCAAATCTAATTAGAGTCTAGGTACTTATTCCGTTCTGCTCTAATCATTATATTCCTTTTTTTTTACCTAATCCTGATTACCTGTTTGCTAATTATGTGGTTATTATGCCTTTATGAGTATACCTACCTTGGGTGATTGCTTCTCAATGAAACTAGTCAAAGTGTGAAGTGTCAGTGTTTTTTTAATTAAATATGGAGAGTTTTCAACAATTGCCTAAACGCCCTAGAGTCGGTCCATGAACAGTAAATAAAAAAAAATTAATTCTTAACTATTACGATCCTATTAAAAGTAAGAATCTGGATTTGAGTGTTGACAATACAGTGCAATTTAAGCAGATATGCTTATCGTTGGGAAAACAACAGTATATAAACTTTTAAAAGAAGAAAAAAGTATTGGCGTCAAACCTCCAAAAACTTCTCCTGGACGACTAAAACTTGAGCAGGATGACGTTTTAATGCAGAGAATAAGTCGAAAAGTTTATAGTTTGTTTTAACAAAAGAAATTTCCACGCTGGACAAAATGTTGTCCTCAATCCGAGAAGACCAGGACTACCCATTTATGCGTAGAAATACGCTTTGGAAATTATTAAAAACAATGAGTTTTCGGTGGAAAAGCATAATAAACAATCGATTTTAATAGACAGAAGCGATATCGTCTGTTGGAGAAGAAATTACTTAAGATGCATCCGAAAAGCCAGAGAAGAAAACAAAAAAATATTTTACCTAGACGAATCATGGATAAATGATGGCCACACTATAACTAAATTTTGGCAGGATCTGGAAAAGGACATCGACTTATCATAACCCATATTGGAACTTCTGAACGATTTGTTAAAGGTGATGTTCCAATCTAAAAATACAGGAGACTATCACGAAGATATGAATGCCGATGTCTTTGAAGAATGGTTCGAGCATATGTTGGATCTTATACCAAAAGAAGCAAAAATTGTATTGGATAATGCAAAGTATCACTCTAGGCTGACGAAAAAATTACCGACAAGTGCGTGGCGAAAAGGTGAAATAACAGAATGGCTATCTTTAAAGACAAATAGAATTTCCATTAAATTCCTTAAAAAAAGAACTATTGATACTAGCCAATTTACATAAAAATGCATTCAAAAAATATGTAGTCGATGAAACGGCAAAGTTACGAGGAATATCTGTGCTCAGACTCCCTCCCTACCACTGCGAATTAAACCCGAACGAACTTATATGGGCTCAAATAAAGACAGATGTGGCCAGAAAAAAAATTGTTGAACCGCTTATTATAAACGATGTTAATAAAAGTTCATCTTCCGAATCGAACAATGATGAAGCCATAACGACAACATATTATTCGATTTTTGAAAATGTGTACTAAACAATTTCCTTATCCATTTAAAAGTTCCAGCACTTTAGAACCTAATAAATTAAAAAGGAAAAACACTTTGATGACATAATATTTTTTATATTTTTTTTTATATATAATCATACCTTAGAATTCTCATCGTCATTTCAGGACACCCTGTATAATAATTATTGGAAAATAAACTTGAACATGGCACGTATAATACTAGAATATTATAAAAACACACTGAGCGCTCACTTGTGCAATAAAGATTTTTTAATAATGAACTTGACGCTTCAATCGTATCTATAATCCCTTCGTTATCAATTTGAATTAATGCTGACTTCTCAATATTCATTAACACAAACGCGTCTAATCGTTCAACTGCGAATCTATTTCTGAGGCGATTTTCAATGTATTTTAGCACTGAAAATTATCGTTCGCAACTTACTTGAAAAATCAGTATTGTCAGAGGATATTGATATTATTCCAGCCTCATCCAGACTATTTGGAGAAAAAAGAAAAGTGTTATTTTAGCTGGTGTTTTAATTTATTATGACGACGGTGATATTTGTAAGAAAGAAAAGTCAAAATTAAAAAAACTTGATTGGAATTACTGTGCCTTTTTGAGCGCGTACAGTTGGTCCTTCGAGCCGGATTAGATAGATAGAAGCAGGATATCGATAACATACACAGAACCACTAGAAAAATGGTGGTGTCAATAAAACATTGTCGGACTATGTGTTGACCCAGAAAATCTGTGGAAATATTACTAATACAATATAAGCCCTTATGCAAATTTAGTGGACGAAAATTTTCGATTTTGACACCATCGACGTATTCAAAATTTGAAATGAATTTGCATAAGAAGAAACTAAATCTAGATACAGAGAAGGAAAGGCAAAAGTAAGAAAGGCGACAGGGGGAACTAGGACTGGAGAAAAGAGATGTTGAAGATAAGTTACGGTTGATTAAGATGGAATGTGACCTACACGAAGCAGAACTGGAAATTACCTATGAAACGGACAGTAAAGTCTCCAGTCCAACTTTAGTTACAAAAATTACGTACAGCGTTGCAGAATGGGTAAAAAGAACGGTACAAATCCATCCTGTCGATGAGATTCGCGCTGGAAATGATGACAACATTTCAAGAAGAGATTTGACTTCTACAGACGGAAAAAGCACTAGGAAAACAAAGCAAAATTAAAGATTTATGTCCGAATCTGAAAGAAGATATCTTAATGCTTGGCGGACGTCTAAATTATGCAGTAACTATGGAAGAAACACCCCGGAAACCTATCATACTATGCTCAAAGAACAAATATCCAAAAATAATCATTCAACATTATTACGAAAAATTCAATCAATCAATTGAAACAGTTTTGAATGAGCCAAGGAGGAAATTTTGGATTAGATTATTGATGGATGAGCAGCAATCAAAAATATAAGATTCACATGTCAACAATGACGAAATGATCATGCCAAACCCAAACCGCCAATTATGTTAAAAAAGAAATATTCTTTGGGGTTTTATTTAAGCCGTCAAATACCCCATTATAAAATGAAAAAAGTATCTACAATCTCTAATTTCCCTTAGTTGTGTTCGTTTTCCAGAAGTATTAGTTGTATCATACACGAGTATTATTTACGACCAAGCCGTATTTCACATTTTTGTCTTCCGCTGCGGTAAACAGGCCATAAATTTAAATTTAATTGGACTCGGAAAATGCATGGATATGGCGCTGTTCTTCTATGATTTGTTCTTATTGTTTCTATGTTTACATAGTAAACAACAAATAAATTCTGAACTAATTTATCAAACCAACCCGCGGAACGCTCGAGCCAGACGCAATCTTAATTAAAATATGTCTTGGTTTTGCAAATTAAATTTCGTGTCTTAATAGTATTTCTGAGGTTTTGCAACTAATCTGTCAAGACAGAGGCGGGAAACCACAGACATTGTTAACTTAACATTGTGGATATTTAACTAAAAATCCCGTTGAACAAGAGTTGGCATTGTATTTTAGATATGGAGCAAAATTAATATAAACATTTTATCACAAATAAATTCAAATTCTTATACTAAAATTTAAAAAGTGCCTTGCCTTTAAAACAAAATCTTTTTTTTTACCAAGGTGCGGAAAGTACGATCTTGCTCTTATCAAATGCGGTGCGCAGCTCAGTACTTTTCTCAAAACTTTACCTCGGTATGGCCTTTTACCAATAATTTTAAAAGAGGCCTTTAACCGTCGCGTGTCAAGACACAACGTAGGTTCTGTTGGGGAAACACGCCTATTGTAAACGTAAAATGACCTGTCTGACGAACTTAATGGCAACCCTTTGCTTTAGTCAAGTCAGTATCAAATACTGGCAATGGTGCACTGCAAGAAGCCACACAATTTTCCTAAAACAATCGAGAAACCAAGATACAGCCAAATAGCCCATGCTAGAAAGATCTGCATCTTTAACATGGAAAAATCGCATAGCAACAACAACGGTTTACCCCCGCTGGAGTCGCGGCGAGCAGCTGGATGCGGGAACATAGGCGGCAGCGTACGCTAACGTAGGCATTTTGAGGGGACCACGAGATCTGGTAAGGACGAGGTAAAGCGGCGAACAAGCTGCCACCTCATATAAAACCGAACTTGATGGTTGCTATCTCTATCGATTGATAATCGTGGCCCAATGGTGTGCTGGTCTTTCCTACTTCAAGACATGTGTTCAGAGTGGCGCAGGACTGATTTACTTTATCTGCACATTCACCTGGTAGTCTGGTCAGATAAGCATTTCATTTCATAATCGGTAATTAGTGTTCGTTTTAATTACTCCAAGATCTGATTCTAAACTAGCACTGGGTTCAGCGAATAGTATTTCCAGAAATATGGAAGATTGCCAAAGTTTGTCCCATCTTTAAAAAAGACGATCCATCTCATATTGAAAACTATCGAGGTATCTCAATCCTATGTAACTTCTCCAAGGTACTTGAGATCATCTTGCAAAAGTCCCTGTTTTTCAAAATTCGAAACAGACTCTCTATATATCAACACGTTTTTTTTTTCCGAAAGATCGTGTATGACTAATCTTTGTTCGTTCTCCGTTTACGTCTGTGACGCCATTAACAAGAGGAGCCAAGTCGATGTCATTTACACGGACTTTAGTAAACCTTTGACCAAATTGACCACCACATTCTACTCCATAAGGCGTCTGACCAGTTCGGTTTCTCTAACAAGCTTGTCTCACTGTTACAATCCTACCTTCTGGATCGTACTCAGTTTGTTGAGTTTGAGGGGTTTAGATCGGACTTGTTTGTACCTACGTCGGGTGTCCCCCAGGGTTCTAACCTGGGGCCACTTCTTTTCAACATATTTATAAACGATCTTGTCTCGACGCTTAACTGCAACAGACTCGCCTATGTTGATGACCTCAAAATATTTAACCGCATCGACGCTGTCGCGGATTGTGTATCCCTCCGCGACTGCCTCGATGTTCTTAACCAGTGGTGCCTGGATAACAAACTGAATCTCAACATCCCTAAATGTAACGTAGTTTCTTACTCTCGGACAAAAACTCCATTTCAATTCAATAACTCTATAAACGGATCCACACTGAACAGACTCACCACCATAAGGGATCTCGGAGTCGTTTTCGATAAGAGGTTCTCCTTTATTCCACATATTGATCAAATGGTTTCTAGCGCCTCTAGAACCTTGGGCTTTGTCTTGCGAAACTCCAAGCATTTTTCTGATGTATCTACATTTAAACTGTTGTATTATTCCTATGTGAGGTCAAAGTTGGATTATTGCTCAATCATATGGTACCCCATTTACAATTGCCATAATCAATCTGTGGAGTCCGTCCAAAGGCGATTCCTAAAGTATCTTATGTTTAGAGAGGATGGTAACTACCCGCAACGGGGTTTCGAGCATGGCCACATCCTCGCTAGGTTTGGTGAGTTGCCCTTAACAGTACGTCGCGACTCACAGTTACTATCGATACTCCATAAACTTCTTAACTCTAAAATCGATTGCCCATTTCTACTGGAGCAACTATCGCTTCATGTTCCCCGCACAGGTGCCCGACATCGGCCTACATTTCTCCTTGCATTCGCGAGATCCAATATTTTGCCCCAAGGTCCCATTCACAAAATGTGCCACAACTTTAATCGTATCTCAGCCCTCTCCGACATATTTCATGACAGCCTCCCAACCATATTAAAACACTTGCGCAATATATCCGGCTATCCTCATTAGTAGTCATTGGTTCCTGTTAACTTAGCTTTAGTTTCTTACTTTTTGTTATTACATTTTAAGTATAGCAAGGGCATTACTTTTGTAAGATTTTTGTTTACAATTCGATTAATTTGTTTGAGTTTCCTGTAAGTGGGCTCCGGCCTGTGGGAAATAAATGGCTATTTATTTATTTATTTATTTATTTATTTAATAGTTCATCAATTTGTACTGGGAAGGCTAGAGGATGACGATTTGACGAAGGAATTTTTGTCCCCATTTTATATCGATTTCTTTTGTCAATGTTTTTTACCGGCAAAACTTGGTGTTACATCGTTTTTATTAATATTATTTGTAATTTATACCGTTCTCTTCTGGTCACATGGAAAGCAAGTATAGGAATAGACAGAAAACAACTTTTGTATTGTGAATTTTGCCTTTGATGCATTGAGGTTAGGAAATCGACATTTTTTTAATTTAAACTATTTGGTAAGTAAAGCTCTACTTTACGTATATAAATCTGTAAATTACCTAAATAAATCTGCTTTTATAATAACACCATGGGTAATTTAACAAGCTGTTCTTCTTTCTAAAGTATATGCGTGTGCTTGGTCTGCATGCAAGAAGATAAAGTCGAAGCAAAAATTGTTTCAACTCAATATTGATTTGCTGAGTTCCTGTAGGTGTAATATGGAACTTGAAGAAGGTAGGGTAAAGCTCGTGCATTCTGCATTCCAATTCTTTGTGTGAATAAATTTCATCATTTATTCACACACATTTTCTACAGACTTATACCAGGTAAGTGAAATCAGCCACAGAAAAAGTGGCTTCAACGCAGATTGCCAATCTTTGCGTCAACTTTGCTAAAAATTCTGGTTATTTCATTGTTCGTCATTGTTTCTTAATGGAAAAATGTAATTTTATGTCTATTTTCAATAAGACTATCTATTATGTGTAAATTAGGTAGTAATTTTTTCCCTCGTTTCAGGAAACTGCTATTGACCAATCTGAGTAAGCCTAGCAGACTGAAACTTAGCGACAGCTACTTACACCTACTTTGCTAGCTGCGTAAAGTAAGCCGAGTCGCCCGCAGGTTATATATATGTTACGCCCCAAAATCGAAAACGCTCAGTGAGGGAAAAAAATGACCACAACGAAGCTAAACGACTAAACACCGAAATCAAATTCTTTTTCGCTTTATGGCCATCAATAATCAACCACAACGCGTCGTGTGCTTTTAAAAAACGACCATGACGCATTCTGGATGATTTAAGTCGCCCATAACCCGCATTTTTCCACTTCTAACCTGTCTGTTCCATTGCTTCGATGTGTTGTTGCTATTAAGTTTAATTTAGTTTCACTTCGAGCATTGTTATAGCAGGTAACACGATGCTTTTAAGCTAAAGTAGGAGTATTTTATTTATTATGTCTACCAGCGTTATTGAGAATAATACAAATGAAGTTATGAAAGACATGTTTAATGAAAAATTGACATCTATTGTTGAAAATAGCAATGATATGAGTGATTACTTTACTACTGAACGTTACAACCAAATTTTGCGGGAATTGCAAGGAGCAAAGCATTTAAGAGACAATAAACTGTCTTTACACGAAGGAATTAGAAAAAGTTCCTATGAGGCCATATTTGGCAGCAAACAAAGAATGGGACTAGCATATTCTACTCTGGAGAAGGAAATATATGAAAACCTGACAACAGAAGAAAATTTGGAGCAAGTAGTAAATGGGATAAAGGAGGTAGATGAAGAAGCTGACGAGAACAGTACAATCGTATGTGCCATACGTGAAAATACTGGAATTCTTAAAATCTGTAGAAAATGTGATCTAAACGTTCATATGAAGTGTAGTATTGAAACAGAACATCAAGTTATATGTAGCCGCTATAGCAGATCCGAATATATTAAAGATCAACACGAAATAGTCAAATCCGGATTGGAAAAACAAGCAAAAAAGATGTTAGCGTCCTCTGTGCAAAAGCTACCTCCTGCTTAATTAGGTCAAAATGTTCTAGTTAGAGTCCCAGATATTGATAGAGGTAGGCTAGCACCAAGAAATGTTTTGGCTATGGTTTTAAGTATACATGAATCTTGTATGTATCAGCTGGGCACTAAAGAAGGTTTACTAGAACGAATGTATGGTCGAAATGAATTTACTTTTGCGGATTCAAACTTCATGGACCGTTTGGAAGTCCCAATCACTTTACTAAGTTTAAGAAAAGCTTCAGCTTTAACGTCGGGATCCAAGCAAGGGTTTGTGTCATGTCACTGCAAGTGCTACTGTAACACTAAAAAGTGCACTTGCCGCTATAAGCAAGTGCTCTGCAACTCCAAGTGTCACAACAGTAGCTCTTGCAAGAACAAATAATTTGTTATAATACTTTTTAAAGTGTATATCCTATTTCTATTAAAAGAATAGTATATTATTAACCAAGGTTTAGACAGCCATCATTATTGCCCGAGCGGCAAGTTTTTGTCGCTCCGCTCCTCGTGATTTAAGACGCGAGGGCTATAAGCTGTCTAAACCGTGGTTAATATAATATTTTTTCCACTGCTACAAACTTTTATAAGACATTTATCTTTATAGTATTAATAATTATAAAAAATTATAGGTAGGTAAAAGTATACTTTTTAATCAATTAAGTTACCTACGCTTTGGAATTGGCAAAATATTTTGTTGTTTTGTCAGGTGGCTTTGTTAATGTCAATTTTTGTTCATTTATGTCATCAGATTTCGCGAGTTTTCCGTTTTTTTAAAAAAATGAGCAAAGAAGAATGTTAGTGATATTATTATGTGTACACCTCCAGAATTAAGGATGGAAGCAGAAAAAATGTTGATTGTATCGATATTTTACAATATCAAGCGTCTCTAATAATCTAATATGTATTGATAATTATCTCGTTGCCTAACCACAAGAAATAACCTTTCAGGTTATTCATGTTTATGAATTCATGTTGTAGAACCAAAAAATCAAGTTACCTGCGTTCAAATAGATTCTTGAAGATCGGTCAATAATGGATTTCAATACCATATTATTGACCATTGTAGGTTACATTTTGGTGCTATGGTTGTATCTAAAGTAATATATCTTTGTCAGTTTTTAAGTTTTACGTTTCTCTTTGTAACTACAAAAAATATAAAATGTTTTTGTGACATTCCAAATTTTCCAAGCGTGTTGCCATTTTGTAATAAGTAAACATAACGCATTATGGCCGTTTTTCAAATGACATAATGCGTTCTGGTCGTTTCTTAAAAGTACACGACGCGTTGTGGTTGATTATTGATGACCATAAAGCAAAAAAGAATTTGATTTCGGTGTTTGGTCGTTTAGCTTCGCCCACAACGCGTTGTGGTAATTTTTTTCGCTCACTGAGGGTTTTCGATTTTGGGACGTAACATATATATATGATAGCCATACACCAACAACAAAGTTTTGACGTTCCACATTACCGGCGTATTCTTCAGAAATAGCCAAGGTACTAAAGTCTTCCTAGCCTTAGTAGCCTTTGATCTTGTCAATGCAGCACAAGGATACATAGATGAATGTCTTAAAAATAAATTGACACGGCGACGATGGCTGGAAAAATTTTGAGTTAATGAAGAAATAAATATTTGGCAACTTTTCTTTCAGAACCACATAAGTATAGTGTGAACACCTTTTATGCGTTCTATAAAATTTAATGTCGCAACCAAATAGGCATTATTGTTCTAGAACGTTTACCAGTCCTGATTTCAGTCTGTTTTAGGGGCGCAAAGGGATATAAAGTATTAATTATTTATCATCAAGTAGATGGATGAGGTCGTAAGGTAAATTGACTATTAACTTGAGAATTAACTTTGACAGCAATCTCATGTACTAAATAGTGCACGAGTCACGAGACATTTAATAACTTAAAGATAGTATTTGCAGTCAAGGCTATTATTCAGTGGCGTCACAAAACAAGTTTTGGTGCATTATAATGGAGTTAAAACTAATATTAAAAAAAAAGAAATCCCCGGGATCATCGGTTATAAAGGATATTCCAAAAGCCAAACTGTTAATTACAATAAGTGGTATGATTGATTTCAATTATACGTGAAACACAATATCTAACATATGTCCACCGCGATTCTTCTGGCAGGACATGACTGCAGAAATTTTTTTCTAAAAATAGGTGTGTATGTTTTCCTGAATAGAAAATTTCTTTTTAATAACTTTACTTCATTCTGACTTTGTGGTTAGCCCTGTATACATGTAAGGAACAAGATTTTGGCAGGAACTTTATACAAAACGGAATTTGAATTTTAGCAGGAAAATTAGCACCAAAGTTATTAGGCTTTAAAAAAGGGCGATTTAAATGGACCACCCTGTATCCCGTGTATCATAGTTAAAATTTTACTGGTCTGCAGAATGCAGCAAACAAAGGGTATCACCACAAAAACTTGTAATAAGAAAAGTAGCAGCAAAAAACATCCGGAAACTCTTATTGGAACACCATTTATTACTAGGATACAGATCATCAGGATTTCTTGAGGAAACAAGGGACTCGAGAATTTTGCCCCAAGAAGCGTCAAGATTATTTTACTCTTAAACATCAAATTTAGTAATTTCCATATCATTAAATAAAAATTCTAAGGATCAACCCAGTTCAACTGAAAAATGTAAAAGCTTTCAAGATAGCTGAAAAAATTGTGCTTTTATATATTTTTGCCTTAGTATAAAATCTAAATATCGATTGGGACTACGTAATTTTGAAGGCAGACTGTTGGAAAATATTCCCCAGACAGTACTTAGGTAGATACAAGCGGCTTTTTGTAAATAAAAAAAAATTAAAATATAAAAACTTAACACATAACTGTGAAATTCAAAAAAAAAATGTGTGCACTTGTAGTCTGATTGAGTAGACATGGTCCTGAAATTACGTAAATATTTTATTGTGTGCCAAATAACAGGTGCTTAGGAAATAGTTATAAAGATGTTTTAAAACCACAAAAATGCCTTCTTCGACAACAGAAAAGCATCAAAGGCCCATTTCATTGCACGTCATGTTCGAAACGGTTCTAAAAAATATACATTTTTCGATTTTTAGTCAGGTTCTCGGGATTTTGTCCTGCTGGGTGACAGTAGCGGCTCATGATGTTGTACTGTACCAGGCAGTGTCTTAAATTGCGTAAAATATAAAAATAAACACTGATTTATTGGCAATTACTGTCCTAGCTTGACTACTTTTATACGTTCATTTTACAAACATCAACATTTAAATATTATGATGATTAATTAAGAATTAAATATAATACATAATTTTAAACTCCGGCAATACCTGTAAAATTTCTCAAGGTGTCACGGTGTGCTTTGTGTCTCCACTAATTCAATATTATATACGATAAAAAGAGACAGAACCATAAAGGGACAGAAATCCGCGCTGATTGATTGATTTCGCCGTTCTTATACATTGCAAATACCTACTCTCTACAAGATCCAATAAGACTTATTTAATTATATTATATTTTAATATGATGTAATTAAAGTACATTTCAAATTTTTAACACGGTAAATCGAAAATTACTATGCGTGCATTTTGCACTGTAATTTGCAACTCATCCTTTAATTGACAAAGTTATTCCTGGATAAACTATTTCATATGCTAAACCATCAAAAATAGTAATCTCGATTCAAGAATACATCCATGTATCCGGCGCGAACAAGGACACTACGAATCTCAAGAAATTATGGCACTCTGATTGGCCAGCTCACGTTCAAATTTCCATACCGCCGCTGAGTTTTATTAGGGATGACATTGAAGTTTCGGCTGTGAAGGATCGGGGGACGCGCATATGACGTTGTATTTAAACAGCGACAACGAGGTGTGCGAATTAACATAGAAGACGAGTTCGTACGTACGGAAGTATTAAAAATACAATTTATTGTAGAATGCTAATTTAAAAAATAGGATAACTATTTTAGGCAGTGCTGCAGCTCTGCGGCTCTTGTTAAAAAGCCGCCACTGTTGGGCGCATAAAGTACTAAATTAAGTGTAAACCTAAATGGCTATGCAAGCCTTCTTGAGCCATAACTCTCATAATAAACTATTGACTTCGGGCCGCCTACAACAACACATAAAAACAAACCCAGGTTAGTGGAAAGTAAAGTATAAAAATTAAAATAATACCAACTGGGCTTATGAACTCCATCCTCCATCGGCCATTTTTTCTTGTCGCCTAACGCTCTTTTTCCCTATATTGAAAAATGTTCGAGCCGTATTACGTGCATTAACCGTTAAATCCAATTTAATGGCATCACAAAATCAACTGCCCGTTAATAACTGACGCGCGTAAAATCATAACATCCCGGAAAATTGCTGTTAACAGCCGGAAAAAATCGTTGAAAAATATGTTGTGAGATTTTTAGAACAGTCAAAACAGTGATCTCTGTAAATTAAGAATGATCATGCCCCGAATATCTTAAATACAAACGGTTAGAAATCGAAAAGACCCCGAAAAGCTTTTATTATTTCTGTTCAATTAAACTAATTGCTTGGCTCGTTGAATAAATAAAAATAAATACATTAATTTAATGTTTTAATATTAATTAATATAGAAATTAATATATTAAGCCATTAACAATATCCGATACGCAGATGATACCGCAATACAATTTTGAAGGCATTAAGGCATTGCGAAACCTGTCAGACGCAGCTTTGGGGAATATCGTAGACATATCCCAGGCTATTATCAGAGAAGGCCATTTCTTGTGCGTCTGGTAACACGCGAAAGTCATCCTCATTCACAAGAAGGGGAAGGCACCGGTTAGCTACCGACCTATAAGCCTATTATCAGACCTGGGTAAGGTAGTCGAAAAAATAATCCTGTCTCGTATAAACAATTTCGTTTTTAATAACAATATTATGCTTAACGATCCAGTTAGGCAAACCACGAGATTCACTTCGAACATAGTGAGAGTATTTAACAAAAGGGCACAACACGGGGGCGGTTTTTAAAGCTTTTGATAAAGTTTGACACAATGATCTCCTATTGAAGTTGATAAGGCTAGAACTGATATTTTGCAGTCGAGAGTGCCGCAAGGTGATGTAGTTTAACATTTACAGTCACGACATTTCGTGAGATGACAGACTTAGGTCGCGGTTCGCCGACGATACTGCAATAACTTCGACTTCTGAGCAGCCGTGGCTAGTCGTCACACGCATGCAACGCCATATACACCAGCCAGAAAAATGGCTTTCGGATTGGAAGATTAGTTTGTATCCCGCCAAAACAAAGGCTATTTATTTTTCGAAATGTCGCGTCAGAAGACCTGAAACATCGCGTCAGTAGACTCCAGATAAACTGTGCCAGAAAGTGAAAGTACCTGGAACTTATCTTTGACCAAAGACTAAACTAGAGGTTAAATTCAATAAATATAATCAAGTTGCGTTGCGTCCAATGAGCCCAATCTACCCCCTGCTCCACAGGCGGAGTAGACGTTATAATAGAACCAAAGTTAATCTCTACACTCTATAGCGTCCTGGTCAGTTCGGTACTTACCTATGGAGCGCTATCATGGCGCAACATAAGTAAGTTCGACCCGAATAAGTTCTAGGTAATTCAAAATAGGGCATTAAAGGCAGTAGCAAATGTTCCTAGGTATACGATGAACAGGGTTCTTTATAACGATTTCAATATACAGACGATAAACGAGTTCTTTTTGAAAATTTTAACTGATTACTATAAACGAACGGACGTATCGACAAACGAACTGATAACAAACTCACATTCAAGAACTAGACAAAACGCAACATACAAACTACCTAAAGATTGGCTCCCTATGCGCGAGCCCAATATACAGTAGAGAAGCACTGGAAATAGTGTAGCAGCACTCTTCAACACCGTCGAAGAGATGGTTAACAGGTGCCAATGCAAGCAGCTCAAAATATTAGAGGAAATACGCACGCACGACATACGACAATTTAGTTTAGATTTAAGACGATTTTACTCTGACAACGGCACGAATTTTGTTCGGGCTAACTCAGTCTTTCAAGCCAAATTCTAATGAAATAGCGTCAACTTTATCTAATAATGGTATAACCTGGCATTCTATACCACCCAGGTCCCCTAATTTCGGTGGATTGTGGAAGGCTGGAGTCAGGAGTGTTAAGTATCATTTGAAACGCGTTGTTGGCGACGCTAAGCTTACCTACGAGGAGCTGAACACGATTTTTACCCAAATAAAAGGGGTGTTGAACTCCCGACCCTTATTAACAATGTCAACGGACCTTGAGGATATGACACCACTTAATCTAGCTCATTTGATATTGGAAAGACAGGGAAAGACCGATCACCGTCTTACCTGATGACGACAATAGGCGACTTCAAGCATAGGTGCAGCACTTTTGGTAGCGGTGGAACAAAGAATACACTTTGGAGTTGCAGAGACGCATCAAATGGAAGAAGAACCATCCAACTTTGTTAAAGTTAAGTTCTATTGTGCTAATTATAGAAGACAATTTGCCGGTTCCAGCGTGGAAGTTGGATCGGGCCATAGAAATCCATTATGGTCAGGACGGGATAGTACGAGTGGCTAATGTCAAGTGCAAAGACAATTTCCAGTGTAAACGTGCTGCAACAAAACACTGTGTGTTTCCCATTGGTGAAACTGACTTAAATGCATAATAAAAGTATTATTTTGTTATAAATTAGTTTTATGTTAACTATTATTTAAATCTTTAATTTCTATTTGAAATTGACAACTCGCAAGCGCGGTGCTTCACAATATTGCAAGGTACCTCGGCGATGCCGATTTCGAGGATGCCGACGAAATCGAAGATAAGAAATTGCAAGAGGTGCCGGAAACGACGGATTCAGCTAGGCAAGCTCAAGGTCAAGCCCGTTGTCCCGTTGTACACAATAAGCTCAGCTTATCTACAATAATAACATTAAAACTTAAACCGAAATTCTGAATAAGCAAACAATGAACAGAAAAATGTCAAAAGATTTGACCTGACGCATGATCCCAGAGTCTGCCCCTTTTTGTAAAAGCTCATGCAGTTATACAAATTTGTGATTGAACCGCTGTACTGCTAACTAACCTGGGCCCTAACACTCTAGTGAAAGAGAACGGGAATAATCACATCACTCAAAGCATCATTCACTTTGAAGATATTTTGGATATTTTCAATGCACCAATTTACAAATAATTTGGAAAATATAACACGTATAATCGTATGACTCGGGTTAAAAAAATATGCATTGTACAAATAAGTAAGGAGGGTATAAAAGATAAGAAATAAAATTAATATACAACTTTTTATATCAGAAATAACTGCCACAATGTCCTTGGGTTTTTATGTCTAGCACTCTGACCTCTGCAATTCAACGGGCCGATGATGTCACTAACGATATTCTTAGATTCGGGTCAGGCCACCTGTAATTGTTGTGAGCACCACAGGATAATAAAGGTTAGAGGTTAGGTTTATTGTAAAATTGTTTTAAAAGTAATAGACAAAAATTCAACGGCATTATTTAAGTTAGACATAGCTGCCTTTCCAAAAAAAAAAATCGATTATAGGCTTGTTATATTACATATACTAATCAAAATGTGAATAGTGAATGTTTTACTAAAGAAGTATAGACCAAGTACTTAATAAACAGCATGACGTGATTCTTGGAAATGAAACAAGAAAAGTATTATAATGATATCTTTACCCAATTACGCCTGGCAAACACACGTCTTTTCACAGGAAATTGGGAAATAAACCCGAACACATTACCCTTAAGTTATTTATCATCGTTTCTGTCAAGAAATCGGCGATAAAGATGTGGTCGGGAATTAGTTTTTATTGTTAAAGCATCGATAAAATATTTAGTAAGGCTTAATAGATAAAATTCGTTTCGGTTTCTTAACTAGATTTGACCTTTTGAGAATTTTATTATTTCTCGAAAAGACTAATATCGAAGATGATGTAATTTGTGTCCTTTAACTGATTTTTGTTGGAGTATTTTCTTGTGGAAAATTGCTATTTTTCTTATCGAATTACAAAAATAAAAACTATAAGTTTTGAATAATTGCACACATATCACATTATAAAAAGTTGCAGAAAATCGATTTTAATATTAAGTGAAAATTTGTAAAGTGGGCTTTTATCGCGTCAAGAAAATCAATTTTTACGTTCTTTAGAGACCGTGCCTTTGGTACTAAAATTTTGAGTCGTGCCCTAATTTTGCGTGTACAATACGTTTACAATTCAATCAAATTTAATATTTTTTATTGCTGTTTTTCTTGTGTATTAGGTTTAGTGCAGGCTAAGCTAATTCATGTTAATAAAATCTTGTTGTTTGTAATTGGTGGCAGTGGCGCAGCCACGGGGAAGGGGGTGTTTGGGACACACTTCATATTTCTGTCGTGACCCAGTAGGAAAATAAAGTAACAAGGTGGAAATCAATCTTAGGGGATATAATGTAAGCCAAGCGGCAACGTCACATTCGTGCTAAAGTACTATGTTTTTCTTCAACAACCAAATGCTATTAAATAGAAAAACACATTAATTTCAAAGGCAATATAAATGGCAACACCGCATATCAAAGTGGTGGCAACGTTGTACAACACGTGCGTAGTAACAAGGAGAAGTTATTTGATTGGC
The DNA here is from genome assembly GCA_963920685.1 of Polydrusus tereticollis. Lineage (NCBI taxonomy): Eukaryota > Metazoa > Arthropoda > Insecta > Coleoptera > Curculionidae > Polydrusus > Polydrusus tereticollis. The sequence continues at coordinate 146,797,457 of OY987328.1, forward strand.
CGATCGACAGTAGTCTGATATAGACGTTGCCATCTTGGTTTTGACGTGCTAAGATTTGATAGGTCAAAGTGTTTCAATAGGGTTATATTATATTCTGTTGTTTGTAAACAAAGCAGTGTCAAGCGGAATTTTAACGAGATAAGTCGCCGCCGCTCCGTGGAGGAGAAAAGCCTTCACGTTAAAAAGTTATTAGTTGTGGTTAAAGAGTGTCAGGTGGAATTCTACAGATTTAAGTCGCCGCCGCTCGGTGAGTGGATAAAGCCATCACATTAAAAGTTGGTAAAAGTAGTTGAAAGTGTTAAAGTGTCATGCGAAAGTCTAGAAAGATAAGTCGCTGCTTCGTGAGTGGATAAAGCCATCACATTAAAAGTTGTTATCTGTTGTAGCCCATGCTAGGGTGAAGAGAGGAGGAGTGTTATTAGTCGTTTAATAAAGAAATAATGCAGTAAAATTCAAAAAGACATTTATTTTCCAATTTTTCAACAAATTTGAACCAGTCGATTTGTGGAGATACAGATTAAAGTTTTGTGTACCTCATTGTTACAAACGTGAGTCCGCACAGGGGGGTTTGGGGTTACCCCATCCCTGAACCTATTCCTGGCTGTGCCACTAATTGGTAGGCATCAATAAAGCTTTTCAAATTAAAATTAAAACTTATAAAACTAAATAGTTGTATGCGGTCGATAATAATATTAAAAAAAAAACTTTTTAAATTTACTATTAAATTTTAGGGGAAAATAAAATATTCGCTTATGAGAGTCAAAGCTAATATTATATGCAGATGATGTAACAGTAGTCATATCCGCTTCTACACTTAACAAACTACTTGAAATAACTGATACAATTCTGCTTAGATTATCTGTTTGGTGTCAAACAAATCACCTAGTTGTTAACACAAATAAAACCCATTACATGACATTTTACATCAAAAAAAGACAGGTCCCTGATTTAAACTTAAAATTAAATAATAATTCTATTACAACAGTAAAAATTTCTGGGTCTTCACATAGACTCACAATTAAAGTCTACAGCCCATGTAGACAATGTTGCTGCAAAATTAAACGCTGCTTATTATGCCATTGTCAACTTAAAAACCTTTATGAACCCAAGCAATTATTAAATATATATTATGCTTTGGCCTACAGCCACTTAAGTTTTCTTGTGCTTTACTGAGGACAAACAACGGAACTTCAAAGATTATTTATTGTTCAAAATTGAGAATTAAGAGAATTATTGAGAATTGTTCGTAAAATCTACTCATTAAGCCCACTTAAGTCATGCAGAGAAACTTTTCGATAGCATAAGATTCTCACACTTCCTGGTATTCTGATAGCTATTGCACTGATGTTTATAAAAAGCACTCCTACAAGTTTCAATATACTTCAGATATACATGACCGTAACACTAGAAACTCAAATAAAATCTATATATATTTCAGGCTACAAAACATCATCATATCGGAAAATCCCTTTCTGCTTTTGCAGCAGATTATATAACGCACTACCAGAATTCCTTAGAGAAATTTCTCAAGTAAAAAAGTTAAAAAAAAACTGCTATCTCCTTGAAAACAATTTTTACGACATACGTGAATACCATACCTCTTAATGCTTTATGACCTATCACTTTAGATCTCTCATTGTTTATTTCTAGACGTTGTCAGCAGTTTACATTGTAAATTTATATCGCTGTATATTTAATAAATAAAAGACTAAAAAATAATATTAAATCTTTTTGGCCATATACAGCTAATAAACGTAACAATATGATTGTTCCTAGCTGTATCACTTAGGATAATAAGAGTTTTAATACCGGCCAGGATATGGCTCACATGGCTGAGGGCTTTTCCAGGTACCTATCGTCTACTTTTAAGCCCTTCGGTATCCCTACTCTTGTGTCTACTCTTTTAAACCGGTCTCTAGCATTGATCGCCTTTATTGGATATTAATAGAGAGAAAAATAGCACAGTCCACCAATAAAGCAAAAGAATCATGGAAAATTATCAATAAGTTAGGGAGAAAAAATAACATCGCTCCTATGGCTAGTACTCCTAATGCAAATGACATGAATTCTTTTTATTGCACAGTTACTGACGGTTTAGCTCGAGGGATCTCTTCTGGGATTGATTCCAGATCTTACTTAGAACATTTATCCGTTCCTGATACATTTTTCTCGTGCCTACTTGCGTTGAGGAAATTAGAGGCATTTTTAGCCAAGTAAATAATAGGAGTTCTTCTGGTTGGGATGAGATGTCTTTAACGATTTTTCTGGCACTACAAGCCAACGCATTGATGGCCTTGGCTGAGACAATAAATTCCTGGCACTTTTCCTTCTTGCCTTAAAAGGGCCGTGATGGTTCCGCTTTTTAAGAGCGGTGATCGTGATAATCCCTCTAACTATCGACCTATTTTGCACTGCTCCCCATTTTGTCCAAAATAGTGGAAAGTTTGTTAAGTCTAGAATAATTGCTTTTTTGAATAGACACAACCTTATGAGCATGCAACAGTTTGGATTTCAGGCTGAGAGGAGTACGAGCGATACCATCTTCGGGTTCCTCGAACGACTATATGTCTCCTTAATCTTTGGGGAGTCTGCTGCAGCGGTGCTCTGTGACTTATCAAAAGCCTTTGACTGATCAGATTACTGCTGTAGAAGTTGGAGGCTTATGGATTTAGAGGTGTGGCCTTGGAGTGGTTTCGACCGTATTTGGCGAGTCGTGTTCAGACGGTTGTCTTTAATAACAATAGCTCTGGAGAATTAAGCATATATATATATATATAGGCGTATATGTATATAGGCGTTCCTCAGGGATCCGTACTTAGCCCTCTTCTTTTCCTTATCTATATTAACGATATGTCCCATCTTGATATCGCGGGGACGTTCACCATATTCGCCGATGATACGACCATCCTTTGGCATGACACGGTTGCCTATAGGCTTACTTTGATGAAAAAGAATGATTTGTGCAAAATCAAGAAGTGGTGCGATGCGAATTTGCTATCCTTTAATATTTGAAAGACTAACTTATTGGATCATACCTGGATGATGTTTATCTGGAGGACGAGGCGATCTCTATGCCTGATGTTAGTAAATTTTTGGGACTGTACATAGACACCAGTCTTAAATTTGAGAACCGCATAGTAAATTTGTGTCAAGAGCTACATTCTGGTTGCTATGCCATTAGGATTATCTCAAACAATCTGGGTTTTCCTTTGGCAAAGGACTCATATTATGCTCTGGTTGAGTCTCATCTTTGTTATGGTATTTGTTCTTGCGAATTTTGTGAGCAGTTCTTGTTCCAATCTGTGTTTGTGTTGGCAAGAAAGGGCAGTTAGATATATGTGTGGTGCTAAGGTCCGTGATTCTTGTCGTCCTTTGTTTCTTAATAACTCAATTTTACCTCTTTTTTGTATATTTATACTTGAAGCTGTTTGCTTAATGTTCAAAAAATATCAAAGTGAGCTGTCTATCTCCACCCATTATAATACACGTCAATAATTTCTCCTAAATTTACCAATCCCACAATTCAGCCTAATTAAAAAATCTTTAATTTATGGCGGAAAAAAATCTTTAATCACTTACCATTTTATTTAAGAAAGCAACAGTGCCTGAGGAGGTTTAGGAAACTAACCAAGAAACTATTACTAGAAAAAGTATATTACACTCTTAATGAGTATTTTGACGACGTGTTGATATAAAAAAATTATCACGTAGGCTAACTCGACTATTTAAATTTTGAATTATTATTCTTAACTACTTGTTTTCTAATATATTTATTAATTGTATGTTGTTTTGACTTTAACGATTTAACCATGTCTCATTTTATTTAACGTTGTTGTACTCTTGTGTTCTGTTTGTTATCACCTCGCTTCCCTTGTATATTATACCTTTGTCAACAAGATAGATATTCTTAGAACAATAAAGGATTTTTTGATTTGATTTGATTTTGATAATAAAAGTGCTGGACCAGATGGGCTGTCTGTTTTTTTTTTGTTAAGAAGAGGAGTATTTCCTGAAATTTGGAATCGTGACCAGATTACTCCTATGCATAAGGGTGGTAGCAGGATGGATATTAAAAACTACAGGCCCATAGTAACATTGTCTATTCCCAAGTGAATACCGTTTTATTGTATCTAGTTCGAGAGTAGGAATTTGCAAAACGTAAAAATGTTGCTTTCTGTAATAACTGTTTTAAAAAATGTCATTCACTTCTGGCTAGATTTGTATGTAGCACTGCTTGGTTCTAATATCACGAGCCGCAACTGAGTAGTATGGCTGTACACACGACAACATCGCATACTATTTTACTGTTTGGTAAAAATACAAAGTAATTTCGTATCCATCCGTTCGTCGATTAAATAAATAAAGAATGTTATCAAACGGAAAATGCTGGAAATTTAACATCGAGAGAATTCCACGGAGAATCGCAAACACGGGAAATTTAAACTAGTTTTTTTTTCGTGTTGCATACAAGTCCTAGCGTGAAGCATACTTTATTGCGGCAAAATTCAATTTGAGGCATATTATATTATATGTATACTTTGTAAACCACTGTAAAATAACCTTCCAGTTCTGATGTTTGTTAAGAAAAGCAACTTAATCGATATAAATAGATCCTAAACTATCTAGCTATCATCATCATCTAAACCTTGTTTGATCAGAATATATCAAGGTTGATTCTCCTTGTTCTTTTTTTACAAAGTCTCGCCATCTCTGGCTAGTATTCTTCCGTCGCCCCTTAATTTTCCTCTTTGAGTATTTCTACAGCGTTATTATTCCATAAAGTTTGTGGTCTTCCTTTTATTTCTTTTTCTACTCTTCCTAGCTTCCCATATTTTTTTTTGGTCTATCTAGTGTTGTCCATCCAAAATTAAATGCTCCTTAAAGGCTTATTTATTTCACGGTTTTCTCTAGTAACTTCATTGCTAGCTTCTTTGTCTATCCTTTTATTAAAACTCATTTCTACTTGAAGTATTTTCTTCTGCTGTTCATTTAGCAACCAATTTTCAGCTTCATTATGCCGGAATTGTTTGATTGTTTTGTTTACTGCATGTCATCCTCCTGTTATTTGTCAATTATTTTTTGTCTAAAAAGTTCTTGTGTATTCCATAACAAGTTCATGAGGCAGTTGAGTTCTATTCCCTGTTTCTGCATCCTTTGGACCAATATTGTCAAACTAAACGTTGTACCCCACACTTTTACAAACTTAAACCATTGTGTATCGAGATACTAAACCACTGGGTTAGTCAATGTTAAGCTTATACCAATAAACATCAGCACTTGTCGTGTATAAAAACTCCAGCAAATACCGGACACGACATCTTCAGCTGCATAAGCTGGGTCACACCCTACGTACTAACTTGATTCCGTTTCGGCACGACTCTGCTGCCCTTGACACATGCTATTATGTGCTCAAGTCTTTAAATTTTTCAACCTAAACTGTCTCCTTTGATTCTCATTTCTAAAATGGAAAACAACCATTACCTCTGTTTTTTCTGTATTAACTATTCGATTTTGTATTCTAAGTAGCTCCATCGATCAGATCTAACTCAAAGTCCACATATAAGAAAAATATATACTGATGTTCAACTCCAGGTCTTTTCTATTCCTTGCTACAAGCACAATATCGGAGTCTGTAAAGAAACTTGCTTGTATCTGTGCTGGTTTTAAATGTAAGTATCCTACTATCCCTATGACTTTATCAAACAGACATATTATCAATAACAAGGGATTCAGGATACCTCCATGTCTCACTCCATTCCTATTTTTAAAACTTATTGCTATTCGATTATATGTTCTAACCTTATTTTGTGTTGTTCTGTATAAATATTTAATTGTTACGTTGTTTTCTAGACTCATTCATATTCCTTACTTGAACTAAACTAAGCTAATTATCAATGCTTTTTCATATCAGACCCCAGTTAAGGGCTTTCAGAACATCCTGTATATAAGAAGCCTAAGTCTATACTCTTATCATATTCTATCACTTTTTTAAATTTCTCGAACTTTCTGGACGATTCTTGAATATTTTAGAACATTTTGGAAACTCGTTAAACATTTTAGGCTAGTTCAAAAACTTTTCTAGAATCTTGACTACTATACAGGGTGTTATTTATTTAGTGTCCGATATTTAACAACAGGACGATTCCTCAGTTATTTATAAGGTGAAAAGTTCATATAAGCATGGACCCATGCAAGCCCTTTATTTTTGAGATACAGGGTGTTAAAAATTTATTTTTATTTTTGTTTTTTGTAAATATTTTTTGAAATAATATCTATATTTGGACGAAAATTGGTATCTAATCTTAGTTTGACCCTTAACTGTAGAGGGCGCCACCTACAGGTATTTTTCTCTTTTGGGAAGTCACAACTTTTTCGTGCATGTATGTGTTACATTTTCTGGAAGAAAACTCGATTCCTCTATTATTTTTACGAGAAAATGGTATGCTTGTCAAAAGTCGCTACAAGCAGCCGTTCTTGAAATATTTTTATTTAAATTAATCGATGCATGTGTTTGACAAAAAGTGAAACAATTTTAAAAACTTAAAAATAAAATAGAAATAAAGATCTGTCTTTACCACCAAATAACTTTATTTGCCCCTCTAGGGTAGAAAACAAGGGTTATAAAAATACATAAAATGACGATGAATTAAATTAAATTTCTTAATGCATGTGTTGTACTAGTTTCGACTTTAGAGAAAGTCATCCTCAGCAACTAACCATTTAAGAGATTTTTGTATGAAAAGAAGTTAAAAAGTTTGGTCCGCATGCTGCTATAGGCCCGGTGATTTCAAGAATACCTGGTTGCAGTTTTTAATTTATAGTTATGACAAATTAAATACCATAGGTTCTTTGTTTTGTGCTTCACACACGTCATTGCTCATGCTTTAATTAAGATGAAACTAATTTGTACACACCCTAATAAGGGAAGTAACCCCCCCCCCCTTTTTTGTAACTGAGTGACAATATTGTTGTATATCTTATTCCTCCTTGGATATCTGTAGACACCCATTTAAATTTGCCGCTTTTGGAATTGACAGTTGATTACCGGAAACTTGATTTAAATTACGCATATAAAAAAGAAAAAAAGGGTGTAACTAATAGTACCAATTCTGGGTACTCACCATTTAACGACGCCATTTCCTTCGATAGCATGCTGAGGCTAAGATTAAAATTAATTTCTTCACCTGGCAACAAATTGAAAAGCAAAAAGTCAACAATCTAATGTCCTAATAATTTTTATTTAATTTTATTTTTATTTTATTTTTAATAAGTGAATAGTGACCACTTGGTGAGTACATGATTAATGATATTATTACAAATATTATGATTAAGGTCCTTAATTCTACTTGCGTATAAATCAACCCCTACCTTCACATCGAGATACATCGTTCTTATACTAAACTCCTGTCGATTCCAAAGGTTGCATAATCTGCATTATATTGTATTGTATTATTGAATCACCTCTCTGCTCCCCCAACTGTTTTAACTTCTTTTCATATAAAAATCTCTTAAATGGTTAGTTGCTGAGGATGACTTTCTCTAAAGTCAAAACTAGTACAACACATGCATTAAGAAATTTAATGTAATTCATCGTCATTTTATGTATTTTTATAACCCTTGTTTTCTACCCTAGAGGGGCAAATAAAGTTATTTGGTGGTAAAGACAGACCTTTATTTCTATTTACAATCTCGCCACAGAATATTGACTACTTCTTAAATCTTAAAAATAAAAGTATCAAGTAGGTTAGTAAGTATATTCAATGTTTATTTCGTGTCATGTCAAAAATAATATCTTGACGCATAGGTAAATAGTTTTATTTATTATTATTGTAATGAGAATGGTAAAATTTACCAATGCTGAGTATACTGGCATACATTTTACATACGGCCTTGCTAACGGAAATGCATATGAGGCTAAACATTGGCATCAGGGGCGTTATCCGAACCGCACAACTCCTACTTCAAAAACGTTTTTAAAGCTTCACGCTCGGTTGAGGGAAACAGGAAGGTTTGCGAAAGCTACTCATCTGTCGGGTGCACATCGGACGGTAAGAACCCAAGAAACCGAGGAAGCAGTTCTTAATCTGATAGGAGAACACCCGAAAAAAAGCACCAGAAAAATAGCGCTGACGTTAAACATTTCTCATGTTCTAGAATGGACAATTTTAATTGATAATTTGTTATACCACTACCACATTCAAAGAGTTAAGAAACTCCTCCCTCGTGATTTTCCATTACGTATCAACTTCTGTCGTTGGTTTCTCCAATGCCTTATTCAAAATCCTTTATTTAAAAATCAAAACGCAACGCTATACGCAATTTTTACAAGAATCATTTGCGGCTAGAGGAAAACCCCCCTGCGATACATTAATCACATTCTCTTAACGTGTGGGCAGGAATCCTTGGAGATTATTTAATAGGCCCATTCCTTGTTCCAGGAAGATTAAACGTAGAGAGATATCGTCATTTTCTTGAAGAAAATTTGCCTATTTTACTGGAAGATGTGCTACTAAGACTACGAAATGAAATGTAGTTTATGCATGACGGTGCCCCGGCACATTTTAGCATCCTAGCGCGAGAATTTTTAGATCGCACTTTCGGTAACCGTTGGATAGGTCGGGGAGGGCCTTAACCATGACCCCTGGGTCACCAGATCTTAACAGTTTGGATTTTTTTTCTTTGGGGGCATCTAAAATCCTTAGTTTACCAGACACCAATCCAAAATGAAGAAGAATTAAGCAATCGAATAATTAACTCTTGTAGGACGAATCAAAATACTCCAGGAATTCTCCAAAGAGTGCGCGAATCCATGAGAAGAAGATTGGATGCGTACATCCAGCAAGAAAGTGGCCATTTCCAACATTTATTGTGATTTTGATTTAGTTTTATATCTTGTATTTCGTTGTTTATTGTTGTTTAAAAATTACCGTTCGAAATGTTTCTATGTTGATTAAAATAAAAAGTTTTTAAGATTGTTTCACTTTTTGACAAACTCATGCAGTAATTAATTTGAATCAAAAATATCTCGAAAACAATTAAGAGCCAAACTAAAATCAAATTCGAATTTCTCATATTAAAAAATCCTATATATACCAATATTCGTCCAAATATAGACATTATTTCAAAAACTATTTACAATATTTACAAATACAAAAATAAATTTTTAACACCCTGTATCTCAAAAATAAAGGGATTTCGGATTGAAAAATAAAGCTGGTGGATTTGCGACAGGGCAATAGCGGTTTGGAGAGCATGTGGATGCAAATCAAGGTAAAGGGTAAGAATATATGTTTTGGTAGTGTTTATCGACCACCCAATTCAAATCTTAATCTATGTTTGGAAGATTTAGAAAATATTTTAACAGTAACAATTCCACAATTCGACTATGTACTCTTTGGTGGCGATTTTAATGTAAATTTTTTAGACGTCGAAAGCAATGCGTATAAATTATTTAACACGTTTCTTGGTAGGTATAGTTTACATCAGTTGATAAAAGAACCGACACGTATGACAAATACAACAAGTACATTAATTGATCTAGTTATCAGTACATCTCTCGATATATTTTTAAAGTCTGAGGTAATTGATATGTCCGATATATCGGATCATTCTATGGTTACATGCCATTTTACGGTTAAAAAAGAGAAACCCGCCTTAAAATTTAGTACTTACAGGGATTACAGCAATTTCAATTATGATCACTTTTTCGCTGACCTTGTAAGGCTAAATTGGGATGACTATTTTGGGTTAAATGATGTTGAAACAATTTTAGAAATATTTAATAAGCACATTGAAGACATACTGGATATTCATGCGCCGATTAAAACTAGTAAATGCACTAAGGCACCTGCACCTTGGCTTACTCCTAATCTAAAGTACATGATTAAACTGCGCAAAAAAGCTTTAAGCAAATACAAACAAAAAAAGACCGATGCGGCCAAAAATGAGTATAAGCAACTTCGTAACCTTGTTACTTCTGCCGTACGCAATGAAAAAAGGGCATTCTTAAACTATAAATTTAGGACGGATCCAAAATGTTTTTGGCGAACTTTAAAATATATGAATATTTCCAACAACAAGGGCGATAACTTGAATCAACTTGAAAATTCCGAAACTCTAAATAAATTCTTTATTGAGAGTGTGCCCAAACACAATTTTTTAGATAATAATTTTGTAAATAGCCACTATTTGAATCAAATGCATACCGGTATAACAAATGAATTTAGTTTTAGCGTGGTTGATGAGGAAAAAATTACCAAGATTATCTCTGCTATAAAATCAACTGCTAAAGGTGTCGACGGCATCGATATTAAGATTATTTCACTTATTACTCCGCTTCTTATTCCTCAAATAACATTTCTCATAAACAAATGCATTGAAACTAATACTTTCCCTTCACTATGGAAAAAAGCTAATATAATACCTATTCCGAAAGTAAATAATCCTAATAATTTAACAGATTTTCGACCGATCAGTATTCTTTGTACAATGTCTAAAATCCTAGAAAAAGTTATGCATGAACAAATCGATCTACATGTTAAAATGAATCACATATTACCATATACTCAATCTGGATTTCGCGCTGCCCATAGCACAACTACTGCTTTACTCAGTGTTTCTGATGACATCCTAAAAGCTCTCGACACAAATCAAAATACATGTCTTATACTCCTTGACTACAGTAAGGCCTTTGATGTTATTTCTCACTCTATTCTTTTACAGAAGTTAAAGTACTTTGGTTTTGGAGATGGTGCCATGGGTCTAGTTAAAAGTTATATCACGGATAGGAGTCAGCGCGTTACCTCTCATTCAACAGGTCCTTCCACCTTTTTATCAACTGATAAGGGCGTTCCACAGGGTAGTGTATTAGGACCTCTTTTTTTTTCCTTATATACTGCCGATTTTTCACGTCATCTTCAACATTGTTCATCGCATCAATACGCTGACGATATGCAACTTTATTTCTCGTTTCCACCAAGTGATTCAGTACAATCGATACACAAAATAAATAACGATTTGAGCATTATATCTACAATTTCTAAGGCTCATGGATTAATGCTAAATAGCGCTAAAACTAAAATGCTAGTATTTGGAGCAAACAAAGAGCAGTTTCTAAATAATAATGATTTTAAAGTGTCATTGGATGGAGTGCAATTAGCGTCTTCTGAGGTAAGTAAAAACTTGGGCATTGAAATGGATGTCAATTTGCGCTTTGAACAACACATCTCCCTGCTACTGAAAAAATGTTATTTTAAACTTAAACTATTGTACAGATACAAAGATATTTTTAACACGGAAATCAAACTGAGGTTAACTGATTCTCTGGTGCTCTCCACTTTAACCTATGGTTTTACGGTGTATTGGCCTATGCTCACTACCAAAAGTCAAAATTGTTTGCAAAAGATTCAAAACAGTTGTCTTCGGTATTGTTATGGTTTGCGTAAGTTTGACCATATCACCCCTGCTCTACTGAATTCTGGGTGGCTTACCCTTAATGAACGTTATATCCTGAATTTAACAAGTCTAGTTTATAAAGTGTCTAAAAGTAGTTCCCCTAAATATTTGAATGATAAGCTTATTAAAAATAGTGATGTACACGGACGTATAACTAGAAACCGCGAACAATATGCAACCCCAAAACATTCAACTGCTATTTTTCAACGCTCCTTTTCATTTAACGCTGTTAAGTTTTATAACGCGTTGCCTGGCGATGTTAAACTCTGCTCATCTACTACTGCTTTTAAATCAAAAGCGAAAAATCACATTCAGTCAATGAGAAGCTGACGCTATATAGTGCTATTGACATTAAAACTATGCTCAACATATCAATATATACTTGTCCTCTTATTCGTTCAATGCAAATATTTTTTATAGATAGTTTTTGTCTCTCTTGGTGGTTAGGTAGAATAGCGATTGCTAGACCTCGCCACCAAAATACAATATATATTGTAAAAGTTTTGTTTATGTAAATAAAAGACCTGTTTATTTATTTATTTATTTATTTATAAATCATCATGTAAAATATCGGACACTTTTTAAATACCACCCTGTATAGTGTCTCTCAATCTATTTCGAATTGTAATTAGAGCCCTAGTTTGTCTAAAATAAATGTTCTCTAATATTTCCAAGAAGTAGCGGATCCAGAATTTGGTCAAGGGGGGGGGGGGGGGGTTGCGATCTGTAAGATATATGAGGCGTTGAGAGCTAAAGTGGATCAAGTCCACAAGTATAAAAAAATTTGTTTGTTGCGTATTAATATTCCGTAAAAGTGTATCTTTTCGGAGCCATAGTGAATTAAGTCCCTAATATCATAATTTGTTAACATATGGCAGCAGTTATCTTTAGTCCCGAAAAATTCTCGTACAATTTCCGTGCTAAAGTGGATCAAGTCCAAAATCGTAGCACGTGGTGTTTGTTTCTTTATTTTTGTACGTGTGTTGGTTGATAAAACTTGAAATAATGAGTTCAGATGAATGTGTGGACTTTTCTGATTCCTCCTCAGACTATGTGCCTTCGCAAAACCAATCGACTACTTCAGAATCTGAAGGTACAGTATGATAAAATAATAAATTTTAACATAACCTAGTTGACTGATATGGTGTTCTGTTTTTTACTGTTTTTACTGTTGTTTATCCATAATTCTGTAATTTATTGTGTTCTACATCAAATGCATATTGACGAAATAGATATCACGGATTCTTTTTCTTTCTAGATAACTCCGATTCAAGCCAGGTGGAACTAGTCGCTGCTTCTTCCCCGTTACTTCCTGGGTTTAGTAGGCCCATTCAAGAAGATGAGCAAGCAAATGAAGAAAGGGCTAGAAAAATTAAGAAGAGTGAAGATACTTGGAAAAAAAGAAAAAGGCAAAATTTAAGAAATACTGGACTAGCTTTTCATTCTGTAAAAGACAAAGAAATTGCAAAAAAATCATTTAAACATGCACCCTGTCACTGTAAAAATAATTGTAACCAAAAACTTACAGAGAAAGAAAGAAAGCGCATATTCGAATCATTTTGGAAGTTAGGAGATTTCAGCAAACAAAATGTGTATATTAGGAGTTCAGTTACAAGTCACAGAGTGGAACGCAAACGCATACGTGATGGAACTGGTAGTGAAAGGAAAGTCTCATATTCTTACATTTTAAGAGATGGCGCCAATTCTCAGACAGTGTGCAAAAAGTATTTTCTTGAAACCCTTCAGCTTCTAGCCATGGTAGGGTTTACAGATGCATTTCAAAGCCTGAAGTTCATGCAGTCATTGACTCGCATGGTAAAAGAGCTCCAATCAATAGAATTGACGATTTTGATATAGTTGCACACATCCAATATTTTCCAGCGTATCAGAGCCACTACAGTAGAAAAAAAAATCCGGAGTATCTTCATCCTGATTTAAATATAAGAAAATTGTATGATTTACACGTTGAGAAATGCCAAAGTGAAGGGAAGCAAGCTCTGAAACAAAAGTTTTACTATCATGTTTTATCTACTAAATTTAATTTGCATTTTAAAGTTCCTGCAAAAGATACTTGTAGTCGATGTGACGAACTTCAATTGAAGATTGTAGCTGAAACAAATGACCCAAAGCGGCGTGGTAAATTTGAATTGGAAAAGAAAGTGCATTTGGCCGAAGCATTACAAGCTAGACAGTCCCTTAAAAACGATAAAGCTGCTGCATCAGACGCATGTTATGTTGCAACATTTGATCTACAAAAGGAACTCCCATATCCAAAATTGACTACATATATAGATATATACATATATATGCTATAGATACTTTAAGCGAAACATGTATGTTTACAATTTTGGGATCCATTCTTCCAACTGTTATTATATTTTGAGATACAGCTTTTAAAAAGTAATAAAACGTTTCAATTGTTCATTGTGGGGTATTCATTTAACCGACCCTATATAAAAAACATTTCAGGGCCAAAGTGAATCAAGTCCAGTAAATTCTAATTACAAATTGGATTGCCACCTAAACTATTGTTTTCGAATTTTCAGATTATTAACAATATTTAAGTTAGTCATCATACTATAATAATAAAAATAAAATTGTCCTCTGAATCACTTTGGTAATCAACCACTGTTAATGAACTTTTGATTCCATTATCTCAAAACTATAATTTATGGACTTGATCCACTTTAGCTCTGAACGCCTCATATGTATACGTATATATATATATATATATATATATTTTTACCGTTTTTACACAATTACAATTATATGCCGCTCATGTTCGAGTGTAAAAGTCTGAAACGGAAAAAAATGTTGATGTTTTGTCAAAATGCTCTAGGTAGGTATGTATGTATGGGAGTATGGGACAGCAGACTATAAAAATTGAAAACTTCGATTTCGCTAAATGGGGGGTCTGGACCCGAAACCCCTCCCCCCCGTGGATCCGCTACTGTTTCCAACTCTATCATTTTAAAAAGTCAAAAACTGTTGCCTATGAATAACTAGATATCTTTATGTACTGTATGGCCGTAAAGGAACATCCATAAAATCCGGAGCCAAATGTGTGGCAACAATTTCCGCAATTGAATACAAATTGCTTTCATTTTTTTGTTTTGTTTGTTATTGTGTATTGAATTTTCATTGATAAATACAGATAAAAGTAATGACGAGTTTTTGATTGTTAACAGCAATGCGAATTTTGGTTTTGACCCAAACAGTTTACCTAATAATTAAAACATTAGTAACTAGTACTACTGAATTGTTTTTTTTTGCTGTAACGATCTAATCAAGTTAGGGGTTAGGGTATTTGTTACTAGTAACAATTAAATTTTAGGGAATTGAAAGAAATTTATATTAATGGTGAATTAGCCAAATAAAATGTGACAGTGTTAGTGCTGGAAGGGGCGTCTCCTCCCATATAAACGTTAATACTTCAATACACAAACTGTATATTTGAGAGTAATAGCCAGCATAACTATAAATAATATGCCATTATATTGTTATCGATCGATTAAGCATATCCTTTATTAATTCCCATATTGTTAGCAGAATTACTGCGGTCAAATTTAAATAGCATTCGATCGATGTCAAGTCCAGCTATTATCAGACGGTCGCCTGTTGAACGCCGTATAATTACGCCCTCAGCAGGTACAACTGCAGGTCAGAAATTAATATTGATGGTAGCTGATGGTGATTATTTCCTGATTCTTCCAACTGAAGCATTGTTTATCGGAATTTCGATCAAAATAGAGCTGAATAGGTTCGGTCTTGGTATTGGAAAGGTGTATAAGCTACTTCGTATCCAGTAACTCAAACGAAATGGGTCGTGAGAATGTTGTCCATAAACTGAAACTTTAATTTTGTGCCATGAAGTGCTCTAATTAATGGCAATTGCTGTCGACCAAAGCCCTAACTTTCCCCGCAATATTTTCGCTTGTTAAATAATTATATATGACTAACCCTTCTTCAAAGTATGCCTAAAATGATCAGTCAGATTACAATATGTACGTAGGGTAAATAAAATTGCACTCTTGTAAAAGCTAGACTTCTCCTTGTACGCAGAGCAGTCGCAATTACTCCTAAAAAGTAATTCAATTATAATTACCCATTACACTCCGAAAAAAGCATTAATTACAATTACCAATTACTGACAGTATGATAAAAATATGTTGGAGAAAAGTTCAGTTGCCTAGTTGCTTAATTAAATAACAACAAACAGGTATCGAGTAAAATTAGAGATAGCACGACAACGCCGCCGTTTACAATCTTTTAATGTATATACGGTGCATCGAGGCGAAAAATCCTCATGGAAACAAGACAAGACAGTTGAGTCCTAAAACATATAACCAATAACAATTTCCTAGAATATACGCCATCTACAACACCTGGACTAAATTCCGAGAATCCGCCGAAGTAAAGCAAGCATCTAGCGTCGCTGAAGGCAGAATAAGCCTACGTGACTGAGCGCAGGGTTTGGAACAGCATGACAGAATATTAGTGTGTACGAGAAAGACGGATGATATATCGCAAGTAAGACTTGACGTGTTTAGCTTTTCGGGCGGACAGCAGATACGTGCAAGCCTTTGTAGAAAGCACACGGTCTCGTCGCGGCATTTTGCGCGGGTTTAGTTAATTTTATGGCACTCAAGTCAAGTAATTAAGTCGGTCAGTTCGCGGTGTTATCCCGAAGATAATATACTAATGTGATTAGTAAAAAGTAGTGTTAATGTTGGATCAACATAATTTACCACATTTTACACTCATATGGGACCAAAGTTGTATTAAATTTGCCTATGAATTTAACTCTCTAAAAAAGTTAATTTTGTTGAGTGGGTGTTATTTATTCCATTTTACACTATACCAGGAACATTAAATACAATGACAATTAAAAACACCATATTAGTGTGTAAATAAACCCCGCTAGAAGGTTATTTTAACACATTGAGTGTAAAACTTATTCTTTAATCGTTTTTTACACGGCCCCGGGTAAAAATACCTAAACCCGTGTTACCGAAAAGACAGGTGGCAACAAGTGGTGGGAAATTCTAGGAATTGACACATGACGCCGACGCTACATGCAAATTCAACTTTCAAGTCAGTCTGATTGTGCTTTTTAAACGTGATATAGAATAATGTTATATTTAAATTAAAATATAGAAACAAAGTGCCAAATGAGAGTGCCTCTTATGAGGATCTTGTTAAATTGGGTAAGCATATTAACGAAATTTAATAGAAACCTTACTAATAAGTACGCCATTTTTAAGTAACTAAGTAGGTATTTACATTGTTACAGTTTTCCCTTTAGCTTTTAAATTATTCTGATATGAGCTTATAATATAAATTTATTCCTTTTTTATATAAATACTTAGGTACCTACCTACATATTTTACTTCATAGATCTCTAAATAAATATACGATTAATATAATAGTCGTCATTTTCATTCTTTTATATTGTTCCAACGCATGATTTTATTTTGTTGTTTAGTGTTCTAAGTATACATATATTTATTATGTTATTTGTTTTGTTAAGCTTAACAATGAGGTACATTAAACGTAGATATATATATATATGTTTAATTTACTAAATTGTTAAACTATATAATAGGTATGTCATTTTGTTCAACTAGTTATAATAATAAGTGTAAAAAAATCACAGGGTTTTCCAGTTCTGTTGTAATCATCATTTGGTTAATAAATAAACGATAAATAATACTCAATATTTTCATTCATTTAACAAACCTTTTCCAAGCCATCTGAAGATTTATATATATTAGGGGCTACTACTTTCGGCTTTGATTAAGTCATTCAATCATGTATCAAACTAAGCAGAGGTTATCAATGTAAAACATCTTGAATGCATAATTTTTAACATTTTAAATATAAACGCCCGGTTAGTTTGATACGGGATTAAATAACTTAATCAAAGTGGAAAGTATTCTGGGTTAGATTATTTTGTTACACTCACTATAGTAAAGTCATACCCAAATAAAATAAAATTTACACTACAATAATATGATATTTACACTAATTAATCACAAATTACCATTAAAAAATGGTTTACTTACACCTCTCATTATTTCTTTTACACCCTAGAAGGATAGGTTTAGAATCTGTTAGTTTAATTTATACACGATAGTGTAAATGTACCTACCCATAAATTAGAAGAATTGACACTTATCAAAAAGTAAAAAAACTATTCAAAAATGTCTTTTTTACCAGATATACTATACTGATTGGTTAATATACCCTATTGACTGTGGTCCTATATGTACCACCATTGAGTGTTAAATTTAACACGCAATTTTTTACTGTGTACACTCACTCACACAAGGTACTACCATGCCCAATTATTTAAATTACTACATGATAAGAAATTTACAATTCATAAAGCTCGAGGCAGAGTTCTGAAAATTTAATAACGAATTCACGGTGCACTAACTTTATAGTTTATATGTTCCATAATGGCTTCATAAAATTATTCCGTACACAAACGCTTTAATAAAATAGGTTGGGTTAAACTAGTTTTCAATGAGGTTACTTTAGAAAACTGTATATGTTCTATAATTATTAGGTTGGGGCTTTAAATAGATTTCGGCATTGTCAATATACAACAATTTTAAAGGAACAAAGGAAATTGTGAGTCAAAAGTAACATATTGTGAAAGAGTGACAAATACTTAGCAAACAAAAAAATGCATTTATGTTTTTCGAACATTTATAATTTTACAATTTAGTATAACCATTTACACTGTTAGTAAACGAATTAATAGCTATTTATACAACAAGTTACGAAATAACGGTCTTTTAGGCACGCGACGTGAAAATTGTCCTACGAGGCGAAGCCGAGTTGGACAACACGTCAGCCAGTGGCGTGTTTACCATGGAAGCTAGGGAAGCGCAGCTTCCCCTAAACGATTTACTTAAAAAAAGAAATAATCCAATACAATCCTACTAGAACTTACAATTAATTTTTAAAATTGTCCTAAATTTTATTTGTAAATCGGGCGAATCCGAGGCATTTTCAAAAAGCACCCTTGATCAGAGAAGTCCATATGCTATCTAGTTCTCTGCCTCGATGACCACTTTACGGTGATGCCCGATTGATTTCGAGACATACCGACGCGCCATTCGCGCCGCCTCCCGCGGATTGCGGGAAGCGATTGGAAAGCAGCGTATTGCCGTATATTGTTTTAGTGCATCGAAGAAATTATAGTGGCGCGTGTCTAGGCGAAATTTAAAACCGTGCATAAATATTGGGAAAAGTACGCTGTTTTCAAACAGATTATTATTTTAATTATGGATTCTGTTGCAAGTTCAAGTTCGGCTGAAAGTGAAAATAGACTTTTGTGTGAGTGTATTGTGTGTCAAATAGTGGTAAAAGGATTTTCCACTTATAGTTTTGAGGAAAAAAAACAAATTATTTCCAATGGTAGGCCCACTCCATCTATTCCTAATTTAACAAAAAAAACCAAACTTTATATTAGACATTTTCAAAAAGAATCATACAAAAGATTCAAGAAGTAGTCTATTTTCTGTGGCGAGATTATGAAAGAAAACAAGGTCTGTCTATACCACCAAAATAAAATATATTTGTCCTTTTAGGGTGAAATAAGGGTTAAAGAGTGTACATAATTTAATTTGACATTAGGTTGTACTAGTTTCGACTTTAGTCAAAGTCATCTTCAGCAACCAAGTAATTAAGAATTATGTTTTTTAGGATGTACCTTAATAAACAAACTAAAACAAATTAAAAGAGGGAACGAAGTGGTTCAACAATACATGGTCATAACGTGTACCTTATGCAGCAAATGGACTCGACAGAAGATAATCACTAACATGATGCTACTTTTAGCAGTGAAGGATATTAGATGTAAAAATTGTAATAGAGGACAAAATTCTAAATGGAATCATTTATAGTTATGATATGATGTATAGATGTCTGTAATGAAAATTCAATAAAATCAACGTTTCATGAGTCAACTCCAAGAGGGAACATGATTTATATTTGGTGGGTCAGAATTTTAATAAGAAAAGTAATAGAGTAAAGGGGGGGGGGAAGGAAATTAAAATGAGTTAAAACCATTTACGTCATTGAGTAAGTTGGGGTCATCTGAAAGGGGAAAATTATTTCCATTTAAAATTGTATTACGGAGTTATCATAATCTATGGTCTCATAATATAGACTTAATTTTGTATGTGGTAAAATAATCAAGTACTCACCAAATTGTCCATATTCAAGGCTTATTATTTAGAATTATATAAATGTAATGAAGCCTACGTTGCAAATTATCTTTATTTATTTTTGGTAAAAGAGGCAGAAATTAGGAACATGACTCAAGAATTGATGCTGTTCAAAGCGAATATAAATAAATAAATAAATAAATAAATAAATAAATAAAAATGTTGAAATAAAATGGAGGGTATCTCTGATATCAGTACTATAAATTTCTTTTTTGTATTATTTAAAATTCCTATTTCCGGGTATCAACTGTCAAGTCCACAGGCGGCAAATTTAAACAGGAATCGTCATAACCTAGGGGGGGGGGGGGGGGGTAGAGGGAGGTTGACGTGGATTTTATGAAATACTATCAATACGTGTTAGATTATATTAACATCCCTTATTTGGGGTGTGTACATAAGAATATTATAATAGATAAAGCAAAGCAATGATGTGAGAGAGCACAGAAAACTTTATAAGAGAATATTTTATTTTATTTAATCATACATCTAACTTGGCTATTAAAGGACCCTATCGCTAAGTCACAACGAAATTTAATCAAAATTACAAAAGGGCAACAAACTAAGCTCAAACGAATAAATAAGTGGTATTATATGCAACCATCTTGACTGGAGAGGTATAAAAGTCAGTTACCCTTGTTACACAAATGCAATAAGAATTGCGGTATAAATAGTTGTCAAAATTACAGTTTACTGTAATGTCATTTGATAAATGTGTATATGAGTTTAAAATCTTATTTTATGGTTATAAACAAATTAAAACAATAGAGCTGCAAAATTCGTTGAAAAACAAGAGTAAAAGAGTTTATATTTGAAGAGAATTAAAGAAGGGGAGACAGTCAAAGGTGATCTGTTCATTTAAGACCTAAATTTGAGGGTTTTTTATAGCTTTGTTAATCTCGTATATTTCCCATAAACAAGAGGTTCGACCATTGGGAACAACATGTAGTATTTCAACTCCTGTGTCAGGGTTAAAAGTGTGTTTTGTGTTAAGAATGTGATCGGAGAAATTTGAACGAGTGTCCGCAGGCAATGGCTTATTTTTATTTCTTTCTACTAATACGAAGTGATCCTTGATTCTTATATTAAACTTTCGCCCTGTGCGTCCTATGTAACAACAATTACATGTTGAGTGGTCACCACTATGGGTACAGGACAACTTGTATACTCCTGATTTTTCTAGAACATCAACTGTATCTTTATTATTATTTATATATTTTTTAAGGTGATTTTGTGTTTTAAAAGATATGTGCATATTATTATTAAATTATAGAAATATATTTTTAATGCTATGTGATATTGTTCCCATATAGGGTAGGCTAGTATAATATCTAAGATTATTATTATCTACAATAGGTTCTAGGTTTTTGTTGATATGTTTATTTAAATTTCTATAATATATTTTATTAATAACATGCATTGGATATTTATTATTTATAGCGAGTTGTTTAATGTAAGAGAGTTCTTTGTTGAAATTATCGTTGTTCATAGGGATAGCAAACAGTCGATGGAAAAATGAGTGGAAGGAACTCAATTTATGTCCTATAGGGTGATTAGAATTATAAGGGATGATACTGTCTGTCGACGAAGGTTTATGAAATATTGCAAATTGTAATTCATTATTGATTTTAGAGATAGAATTGCTGAAGATGACTTTGACTAAAGTCAAAACTAGTACAACCTAATGTCAAATTAAATTATGTACACTCTTTAACCCTTATTTCACCCTAAAAGGACAAATATATTTTATTTTGGTGGTATAGACAGACCTTGTTTTCAATCATATAAAACTTGTGAATGACTAACTGGTTGTGAAAATAAGTCTCTTCTGTTTTGCGAGAGGGGGGTGGGGGAATCCTCCCGGGCCCGAGTTTTTGAAGGGGACCCGGAAATTCAAAATATCATCCCCGATGGGGAAAAAATTTTAAATTTTTTGTTATTAAAATATTTAAAAATATATTTTAAATTGATGCACTTCATATGCGTAATAATTTGTCAAGATTTATCCAAAAAAGGGCGTGGCACCCCAAAAATTTTCGCCTGCGCCGCAGGAATGAGCGCCTTCGACGCGAGACTTTCGGCGGCCCTGGTTACAGCTTCCCATTGTGTTAAAGTCTAGACACGCCACTGACGTCAGCATATTTTTACGAAAAATTCGAAATATTTAACAGCGGAATTAAAGGAATTAAATAAAAACAAACTGTATGCCTAGTATAAATTGTATACCACCAAACTGCATTCTTCTAAAATAAATATCGGTAATTACAAATCCAAACGATATTTATATAATATAAATTGTTATTCTAAATGCAAACCTTTATTTATTTTTAATGTCGCTACTGTTTTTATTTGATACGAATGAATGGACACAAGCATAGTTTCGCATTTATTTATAGATTTGCCATTATTTTGTATAATACCGCTCTTTTTGCATTTAAAATATTTAAACACTAAATATTTTTGTCATATTCAATACAAATATTAATTTATTCTCGACACTCTGTATATAACGAATTCTAGTCAAACGTCAGTCGTCCCTAATGACAGGATTTAAGATAGCACTTAATTAAGAAAATTTTGTCGGATATCTCGCCAAGAATATTAAAATCGTCTTAAAAACACTTTTAAGGAAAATATTACTTACTCTAAAGTTTGCTGGCGAAGTTAGAGGCTGTGACATTATTAACTGATAAAGTTAACGGTAGTTTAGGTATTATTAATGAAACAGCAGACTAGCAGACCTTGTAAGTTGTAATGTTATTAAGCAAGTAGGTACAACTCATATTGACCCAAGAATATATGGGGTTTACGAAGTGAGTTCACCAGTCTAATTTAACAATAAAATTACGAAACTACTTCTCCAGTGAGCTGGGATGGCTGGGGCGTCATTCAGGGGACATTTGCACCCGTTCATGTTTGTTATACAGTGCACGTAGACAATTTTTGAGAATAATAAAGTTTTGTTACTGTAACAGCAGCGAATATTTTATTTTATTTCATCTGTATTTTAAAAAAACTTGTTTTGCTGTAAACAACTTTCCCAGGGAATACGTAAACATGTGGCCCATAATTGAAGGAAGGTTATATTATCTTTTGAAAGAATAAACATTAAATTAAAGTACCGAACACTTTTTCGGTAATATAAATATAAACTTCTTTTGGGACGACAATTCATTTGTCACGGTATTTCCTGACTACAGTCAATACTCATAAAATATCTTTAGGGGTTGTCACGTTTTGTATCCAAAGGAGAAATCTTCTCTATAGACACTTAAACCATAAAATCTCTTGAAAAATAATGTCTCTTTGTTAAGAAATGCCTGTCTATACAAGGGTAGTTTACAGAAGGACAACACATGTTTTCCTATTACATGCAACGTTTCTCGAAAACAAAGAATGCGCGGGAATTGAATCATATAGTTTGGAATTAAAAGGAAAAAATAGGTAAAGTTGCGACTTTAAGACGGAAACCGGTATCTGCCCTATACACGTTGTACAAAAGTCCTAGATCTGTTTATTTTTCCTACGTAACACCTGAATAAAACAGGAAACAAGCAAAAACGACCTTGTAGGTTTTTTAACATGTCTAGCTCTTTTTAGGTATAATTAGATTAGGACTTTGTTGTTTTGTGTAAATTATAGGTTTAAGTCATTTTCTATGAGAGGAAATCAATATTTTCAATTATATCCTTTCCGTGGATTAGGTGAGCCATCTATCGGCAAACAGCCTAAATATTAAGGGGATGGTCAATGAGGGTTAAAGTGCAATTACGCTGGTCATTGGTTAAAGTACCATCAGTACGGGGCGCGGGAACGACCATTACTTGTTTTGGAAGTTTTTATTGGATTAAAGTTGAAAGATTGGGATTTTGGAAGACAAGGGGGTGTATACTATAGGTTACAAGTTCTTTGCTAGAACGCAGTAAAATCAGTTCCGAAATTTCCACCGAGCTTTCTGGTCGACTTACTAATTCTCGTGTTAAGTGATACTTTTCTTAATTTTATAAAGTTCAATTTAATATCTTATCGTTTATTAATCAGTGTTTTGGGGTAAGATCTGTACCATCTGGTAGAACACTCTGTTCTATTTCTTTATTTCTTTTATTGGAGATTTTGCATTCATAATTGATTTTCATTAATTATTCTTTATTTTTATTGGGGATTTTCATTAAACGCATGTCGATTATTCAGTTTGAATACTGAATAAGGATTTATCTACTTTCATTTAGTAATATGAATTTTACAGTTCTGTAAATCGTTTTGTAAGGGCATCTATTACAGCACTAGTGCTGTAATAGATGCCATTACAGCACTAGTGCTGTAATAGATGCCCTTACAAAACGATTTTTAATAGCAGGTGCATTTTTATTTTTAAAAATGCCTTTTGCCAAATATTTTTATTCATAGATGAAAGTAGATAAAATTTTGTACAATATTCTTGTTGTAAATTCATATAACTACACTCGATGTTTTATTAAACTCGGCTGACGCCTCGTTTAACAACTTTAACATCTCGTGTTGTAATATGAATCTTTACAACACTTATATCGTAAATAACTATTAGTTGGGCTTTAGTTTCGAAACCTCTCTTTCTCACTAGATGTACATATTTCTTTGTAAATATCTTTAAGACTTTTTTCTGTAAAATATCACTTTCTTTTTCTTTGTTAAATAGATTTTAAGTGTTTTGAGAAAGTAGTTGTTTTATTTGGCTAATAAGAATTCTTGACCAAACTACTTGTAAGGTTCACTTAACGAGGAGTCTGCGGGTCGCGGTAGTCTCGCGGACGCGGGTAATACTTTACGTGTGTCTGCTGACCAGCTGACCAGAGGAGTAAGGGATCCTTCCCCCAGCTACAACTGACTGTTAGCTTCAGACGAGGTCCAGGTTGGTAAGTGCATTTGAATAGGTACTAGCAATATTGACTAATGGTTACATCCGACGATATCAGAACTTCGAGATACTGCTAGAGACCGTCTGATCTACCAGATTCTTCAAGAGTGCTTTTGCCCCGATTCAGATTATAGGATAGATAGGGAAACGTCTCTATTAAATTGTGCGGAATGTTACTGGCTTGGTCTCCACGCTACCACGTTATCTAGACCAAGTCTATTACCACCACGGCATTCTGTCACATTACGTTCTATACCTTAAATTATTTTTGAAAGATGTCAGGGCTGGAAAAGTTGGATAACATTTTATCGATTCAATTTAGAAATGCAGGAACTCCAGTGTGGCACTCGAGACAGTCAGAAATATCTTTATTTATTATCTATACCAGTTGACCATTCAGTGACAATGAAAGAAACCTATGAAAATATGGGCATCCTTTTAGATAAAATAAACAACAACCGGTACCAATGGCAGATATGTGGGGATTTAAAAATTATAGCAATTTTAGTGGGACTTCAGAGAGAATTTAAAAATATTGCTATTTTCTTTATTTGTGACGTGCAGTGATTGAACATTATATAACGAAAATTTGTCCAGAAAGGAGTGAATTTCAACCGGGATATCAAAACGTTAAGTATGTGCCCCTTGTATAGGATAGAATTAGTGTGTTTGAAAAAATATTTTTGAGGTTTGCTCTTTTCTTAGATGGTACCTAACTTAATATAAATTATAAAAAATATAGTCGATATACAGGGTAAAAAACTTGTGGTGTACATGTGGTTTGTTTAATGTAACAAGAAAACCTGTTTTTAAAGGTTAGATAAATTCTCTCTAAGACCACATTTCTGTTACGACACTGCTAATTGTTCCACTTTGGTTGTATAGTAGAAAATGTCATCCCTAAAAAGTTTTTTAGACCATTTTCTCGACGATGTTGCCTAATAGACAAAACACAACGTCTCGCTACAAATAAAAAAGGTCGATTTAGCAAAGCGGAAAGTCCTTTAAGGGAAAAGCAAATTAATTTTACAAGTTAATTAAACGTTTTTGTGTCTAAAACACTTTGTAAACATTTCCATGCCGGCAGCGTCGGTCGCCATTTTTCCCAAAATAAGCAGAGGTGTTTTCAATTTCAATTAAAAGTGATTAAAATTCTGTTGTGTTGTAATCGAGTTGCAAATTTTTAAGTTCGGTAGCACGTACAATAAATATCTGTTAAACTTATTCTTCATTTTATACACCGCAAACATAATTATGCATATTTATCAGGCGAATTTTAAAAGAAGCAGATGGAACTCTAAACTCTCATTTTTTATATTCAGGGAAATAAGGTTTGACTAAAGAGCACGTCAATTTTAATATCGAGGGGAAGTGTAGTTAAAGTGTGTTCACAAAAATAAGAAACCGACCTAAATGACTGCTATTATTAGGGTATTCAAAATATAATAAACAACATTAAACCAGTTCTGTGAAATGATATGGGCGTAATAAATTTTAAGTGCCATACTCAGGTAAATAAAAATGCGGATAAACCAGGGTCCTTTTTCATTTTAGTCTCTCAATGTTGAGTTTAGTTTGTTTTTTCAGAATGTTTCGTCCTTGGTTTTCTAGTGAGATTTGTGAAAGCAATGAAACTGAAGTAAATAACAGAGTGCATTTATCAACAGATGCCAAACAGATTATAAAGAATGTGTTTTTGACATTAATGTCGCGTGGAAATTTGTGCCCTAAAAAAGTTGTAAAGGAAACGGGTTTACTTACAAAAAAATCCTTTTCCACAGTTTGGAAAATTACACAAGGGCCAATTTTGGAACGCAGAAAAAAGGTGATATCGGAAAATCAAGAACGTTGGACCAAGAGGACGAGGAACTTATACGACGAAAAATTTATAAAATGTATGAAGATCAAAGTGTACTAACGTTGGACAATTTAATGAAAAGGCTGACAACAGATGAAACAGAAATTAAATGCTCAAGAACGACATTGTGGAAGCGCCTTCAACACCTGGGCTTTAAATTCAAAAGGATTAATAAAAAACAGGTTTTGATGGAGTCCAAGCGTCTTCAAGAATGGCGGTGGGAATATCTGACAAAAGTAAATTGAACACAGAACTGAAGGTAGGGTGATCATTTATTTAGATGAAACGTGGTTTGACACCCACGACAACTCGTCAAGTGGTTGGGTCGATTCTAGCGGCAAATGTGTGACACGTGCCCCGTCAAACCGTGGAAAAAGAATAACAATCTTACATGCTGGTTCTAAAGATAGGTGGGTGCCGATTGGTCTATCTCTCTGGGCAAAAAATATTAGTGAATCATGTATTGACTATCATGAAAACACAACAGCAGAGTTATTTGAAAATTGGTTTGCAACTAAATTATTGCAGAACATTCTACCAAATAGTGTCATTGTTATGGATTACGCTAGTTATCATAGTAGACAATTAAACAAAGATCCTTCTTCAAAAGACACTAAAGCCAAAATTCAAGAATATATGTTTGATAATGATATATATTTTCGTAAAAACTATAGAAAGAAAGACTTATTAGAAGTGCTTAGAAGTATGTCTATTCAAAAAAATATTACTGCGATGAACTTGCAAAAAGCATGGGGCACATATATAGTATTGCGGCTACCGCCTTACCACTGTATATTTAACCCTATTTAACAAATATGGCACCAACTTAAAGCTGGAATTCGTCGCATTATTATTTCACCCACACTTAATTCTAGTGTATTAATTCATGATGAAACTAAAAGAATTTTTGAGGTGAACTGGAAAAACTGCGTACAACATGTAAAGAAAGTAGAAGTAATTTGTATTAGGAATGCAACAGAAAGGTTTATTATTACTTTAGATGATGATAGCGATAGTGAAGTAGTTTAGTTGGGTAATTTATTAATTAATATAATAATTTAGCATTGTGTAAGTGTAAGACCATAATTCTATTTTTATATTATGAATTTAATAAACTTAAATAAACATCAGTTTCATATTTATTTGCTGCTAAATTAAATATTTCAATACTATATATTTTCTAAGACGGTCCTAGCTCAGTCGGCATCGTGTCAATGTCCCTATTTAGAAATAAATAAGAGTCATTTGGTCAGTTCCTGAATTGAACACAGTTTACACGTTTTATATACTTCTACCATTTACCTCCAAACCTTCACCCAACGTCATATTGCAATGTCAAATGGCATCACCTATCAAGTTATAGGAAATTAAATTGCGCACCCAACCATCTCAAGAAATGTGAAGCCGGGTAATCGATTTGCGAATTCCCTAGAAAAATGTTATAGTAATGGAACTAATTCAATTAGTTTGAACAAAATGTGCGCCGTTTTTGACAATAATAAAGTCAATATTAAAACTTCTTGAGGAATTTAGAGGAAAGTTTGTGGGGTTTGCATTCCAATGTTATTTTTCCAGCATTTAATAATTTTTGGACAACTTTAATTTTCAAGTGATCCTGAAGAGGGCGCAAAAAAGAAATCTTGCCTATAGTAGAATATCACTTAGTTACGGCCCTGCACAACACAACCGGACTTGTTACGTTACTTGCTATTACATAACTTGTTCCTTACAAACAAAATAAATCGGATTATAAAGTATCCGGTCTAAGGACAATAGTTTGTTCAACTTATTTAAAGTATGTAATGAAGTACCTAATAAGATAAGCACTTGGCAAGGCTCACAAAACACTTTATTACCCATTAAATTCACTGAACAACTTTTAAAATTAATTCTTAATTAAAACGAGATAAAGGTTTTCTTTTCAACATTGTAGGCTTATTCTAGCTTATATTATATAAGACAAATTTCAGTTAAAGCCAAAAATAATAAAATACCGGCCTTCCGCGAAATTGGTCATAAAACAACACTTAAGTAGTGTTCCAATTTGAAATAAGTGCCGGAGCAATTAAAATAAATTTAATTATCATCTTAAAAACCAGCTCTTAACTAGGACCAGTTTAGATAGAATTACTGAACAGACAATATAATTAACTCTGAATAGCCTAAAGTGTATTTTAAAATGCATTTTTACTTACAAATATTAGGAGATATAATATAGGAGCGTCGCGTCGTTCAAGTTCTCCAATATGGCCAGATTAGACTCGTTAGAAATCACGACTTCAGGAAGATCGTTCCAAAGTAATGACGTTATTCAGATGACGAAGTTTTGTAACACTAAGCTAAACCCCGTCCAGGTGAGCCGAAGTGTATTTCTATCACATACCGCTTTGGGTTAAACATTTGGCATGAAAATGGACTCAGTTACCAACCTTCAAGGCAATTTGTCAGATCATGGTCGCCGATCAAACGAATGGCTCTTCTTTAAATGGAACCAACTCTCAAGTCTCAATGATGATCGAATTTAAACCAACCTACAGAATGTTACCTTAATATCCTTTATCTACTTACTTTAACATATGAAAGAAAACACTAATTGTTTTTTGATTTTCACTTTAATATGTCAACATGACACGTGTTTCACCGTCACAGCGGCTTCTTCAGATGTAAGGTATTAAAAACAAATATCTTATTATATAGGTCTAAATAAAGGTAGCGATGGAAAAACATAAGGTAAACATTAAGGTATTAATTATTATATTGACAATAATAACTAGACGTCCTAACGACAAAGCTTTAAGTTTAACAAAGGAGAGGTATAAATATCTTGTTTATCGTTTAATAAATATGGGGAATTTTTCAGTTTGTTACTTTCCAAGGATTCTAAGAGATTTAATTTTAATCCTTTTTGTTCCAGATGTAATATGTCATAATCTTTATCAAAATTATGATTTTCTGTTATTAAATGATCCGCATACGTGGAATGTTTATTATTTTTGGTAAAAGAAACAAAGTGATCTTTAATTCTACTTTTAAAAGACCGACCAGTTTGACCAATATATGATTTTTCACAAGAGCCACAATTTAATTTGTAAACTCCACTTTTGTTATCTTTCGCTGTTTTATCCTTATTATTTTTAATGATCTTACTTAAGTTATTGTTAGTTTTATATGAAATATTAATATTTTGTTTATTAAGTAAACTTTTTATGTTATCGCTAGCTCTACCTATGAATGTTAAAGTTGTATATTTAGATTTTTCTTTTGTTATGGGCATAACTTCATTTATCGCTTTTTTATATGACCTTCTAGAGTGTATTTTATCTATTATTTTAATATGTTTCATATGTTAAATATGGATTTTCATCAAGTAACGGTCGAAACTATAAGACTACTTACTTTACTTCAACTTTAAGTAGAAAACAAATAAATAAAAGCATATGGGGTGCTAAGGTTTTTCTGTGGCTTGCAAATACAATTGAACAGACATGTTTTCCAGTTCAGGTCGTTCTTTGTTATATTGTCAGATAGTTAAGTATATACAGGGTGTTAGTTAGTACTTATTTTATTAGGTGATTGCTAGGTTAATTCTAAGTCGAAAAGTTTAGTTGAAAGGTTAGTTGAAATAAATGAATCGACTAATTTGCTTTAAAACTATCAAAGCTAAATCAATAAATTAATAAATATAAATAAATAAATAATCATTTATTTGACCACATTCTTGTATAAATACAAATTGTAGCAAGTCATATTCTTGCGATAGATGGATGCAATATGGATGCATAATGAGTTTAAAAATAGTTATCTTACACAGACATACATTGTAAAAAGACAAATAAATAAAGTCGTATATCAAAGAATAAAAGTAAAAGAAAAATGTATTCAAATCACAGATTAAAAATTGCAACAAGGATTAACAACATTCAAGTATTCAGTAACTAAATAAAATGCCTGCGTTTTAAGAATTTTTTCAGTACAAGTTTAAATATTTTTCCTAGAAGATTTTGTACATTTGTACGAAATACATTATACAGTTAAAATATAACAAGTTATCAATCGACGCTCTAAATCTTATAAACAACAGAAGAAAGTTGCAAAGACACACAGAACAATACAGAGAGTTAAGCAAAAACATCAAAAACCAAATACGGAAGGATATCAGAAATAAAAACATCAAACTAATACAAAGCACCATTGAACAAAATGGAAATATGAAAGTGTTGAGGTCAAAGTTGTCAGGGGGGAAAACACAAATGATAAGTAAGTAAGATGAAAACAACATAGTTGTAACAAGGAAAAGTGACATTGCAAGAACTATAGAGAAATTTTACACTATACTCTATTCATCCACGCTAACAACCCCGATAAAGAGAACTCAAAAAATATTGAATATTGGCTCGGAAGACTTACCAGATATCAGCAAGGACGAAATAAGAAAGGCACTAAAACAAATGAAAAACGGCAAGTGCTCTGGCGAAGATAAGGTAACAACCGAAATGCTCAAATTTGGGGGACCTGGAAAAGCATATCTAGAAACTTTTTAACAAATGTCTTTACGAGGGCAAAGTACCAGAGTGCTGGCTAGAAGCGGAAGTCATACTGTTGTTTAAAAAGGGCGATTCAACCAATATAGAAAACTATAGGCCTATAAGTCTATTATCCTACCTTTACAAGCTCTTCACAAAAGTTATAACCAATAGACTAACTTCAAAGCTTGACTCCTACCAGCCTGTAGAACAGGCTGGGTTTCGAGATGGGTTTTCCACAATCGACCATTTGCAGACGATTAGAACACTGATTGAGAAGTCGGCGGAGTATAACGCACCTGTTCATATGGCTTTCATTGATTTTCATAAGGCGTTTGATTCAATTGAAATCTGTTATGTGCTGAAGTCTATGGACAACGCAGGCATCGATTACAGATACACCACAATAATTGAAAACGTCTATAAAAATGCCTCCCTCCATGTGAAAATTGACGACGAAATTAAAACCAACAACATTAAGATTAAACGCGGAGTTCGACAAGGAGA
Source organism: Polydrusus tereticollis (assembly GCA_963920685.1). NCBI lineage: Eukaryota > Metazoa > Arthropoda > Insecta > Coleoptera > Curculionidae > Polydrusus > Polydrusus tereticollis. Next base: position 146,828,930 of record OY987328.1, read on the forward strand.
CACTATTTCGCCGAAATTATTTACATTGGCTCTCGAAGACGTATTTAAAAGACTCGAGTGGGAAAATAGGGGGATCAAGATCGATGGAACATATCTAAACAACCTTTGTTTTGCGGATGATATTATGCTAATGTCGAGCGACATCAAGGAAATCGAGTCAATGCTTAAAGAGTTGAACGAAGAGTCTCAAAGGGTGGGACTAAAAATGAACATTGCAAAGACAAAAGTAATGAGCCCAGAAAACATACAAATCCACATAGACAACATTGCTATCGAAAATGTAAATGAATACAATTACTTGGGTCATATTATAACATTGAGAAAAGAGAATAAATCGAAAGAAATATCAAAGCGAATAAAACTCTCCTGGGCTGCATTCGGAAAACTTTCATACATATTAAAGAACAACGCTATTCCCATAAACCTGAGACGTAAAGTTTTCGATGCCTGCATTCTACCTGTTGGTACATACGGAATGGAAACAATTGCCATTACCCAAATAAACGTCAACAGACTCCGAATAATGGAAAGGGCAATGGAGAGATCAATGCTTGATGTCAGTCTAAGAGACAAAATAAAAAACGAAGAAATTAGGAGGAGAACTAGGGTTAAGGATATAATCGAGAAGATTGCAGAACTAAAATGGCAATGGGCGGGCCACGTGGCAAGACTGAGCGACGAGAGATGGACACCGAGAATCATGAAATGGAGACCGAGAGGAACAAAGCGGAGTATAGGCAGACCCCCTCTACGATGGTCGGATGATATAAAGAGGATAGCAGGTGGAAATTGGTATCAGAAGGCTTGGGACAGAGATCAATGGAAGGAATTGGGAAAGGCCTATGTTCAGGAGTGGACGAAAAGTGGCTGAGGAAGAAGAAGAAGAAGACATTATACAGTTCAATCCTAAGTGAATTATTTATAGATTTATTTAGTCTGTACCTATTTGTTCGTATTAAATGAGCCGATCTTGTACCATAATTGTGAATATCTGAGTTATATTCAGAACAATTTCTGTTCTTATGTGTTTCAAGTAACCGTCATATTAATACCATAATTCGTCAAAAGTTTCATTTAATTTACTAATATTGGGAATTATGTCTCCTCTCGATAGGTTTAGATACTTTGGTCCTGTCAAAGTATCGTGAATATGAGTACCGTATAGAGTGAAAAATAGCTCTACATGATATGTTTACACAATATCCCAGCCCAGATATTCATTTTTTCTGGATATTGAGTAAGCAATTCACACATTCAGTGAGGATTATTTCTACTTCAAAATCTACAATTATTATTATTAAAATTACCACTTTTGAGGAATTTTTCGTTGATGCCATGCAAACGCGATGTTTTTAAAAATATTTGCAATTGTTCCGAAAAATGTTTATTAAGTAGTAGGTACTTAATGAGTTAATGATCTAATATCATGTTATGAGTAATAATAATATCTTATTATTTATTTTTTTAGTGAGTTTAAATACAAATGAACTAATTCCTTAATTGGAGTATCGGTCAAAAGTTAGTAATACAATTTTGAGTAAAGAACATGAACATGAAATTTTTTTACATTAATATGATTATATGAATCTTATAATATATAAGTAATTTTTATTAGCTATGTTATTGTTAGTAGTTTTATGTTGTTATTATTGTTATGGTTACTATTAGTTACATTGTTTCTGTCAACATTACTTTTTATGTAAGTTAAAAATTTGATACATTTGAAAAAAAAATTCCTTGTGTTCGTGTAAACTAAAAATCTGGCATAGCCGCATTTTTTAATTTTGAATTCAATTCTTCAAGTTATCCACCTTATCCAAGTTGCATTGATTTGACTTTGGTAGTTCTAAAGCAAATTAGCCGATCCCTATTTTCTTTTTCGATTTTTCGCAAAAGTCTCGAAAGCAATTTGAGACATTAAAAAGTTTTTGATACACGCCACTAATTTTTTGTAAACAACTTTTTATTTTTGTTCTGAAATTTACTGTTTGAAAGAAGCTAATTAAAATATAACTTGGTCAATTACACGGAAAATTTTTTTTTATAAAAATAATCAAAAATATAAGAGATGTTAATATTTTTAATAGTTACTTCAAAAATGTACAGGAATAAAAAAATTTGTTACAGTAAAAAATATGTATACAGCTTCTATTGTTACGATTTTAATAATAATTTGTAAAAACTACCAAGCAGTTTTGCACATTTTTCTAATGAATATTTTGAAATTTGTAATATTTTTTGGAAATTCTATTAATTTTAAGTGAATTTCTATTACCAACTTCTGTTATACTAATTAAATATTTTAGTAAAATATTTAAAACTCCTTTTGAAGTTTCATTCAAATATTTTTGTAACATTTTTTATTTGCTTTTACAAAGGATATAATGAAATATATTAGGTCTTTCTTTCTTGGTCGAAACTAAGTCTTCCAGATTCCATTTTGCTAATAAATCCGCCAAACTCCACATAACAGCACCGTAATACCATAAAACACAAAATCAGAGACAGAATTAACCAGTTTAAACTTAAAGCACATAAGAGTAAGAGTATGAGGTAGAGGTACGACTTCTTTGATGGCATAACTGTAAATGCGACAGCGGCGGCGAACGGCGCAGCTTTGACTATTCCTGTAAATTATTTAGGAGTTTCTACTATACTCATTTAGTAGAATACGAATTTTCCTACGAAAATTTTATAAGCGCTTCTATGTTTTTTGATATTTTGCAAATATAGTGTTATAAAAATCCAAATAGTTTATTGTTAAACAGTCTTACTATAATTACACCCTTCTAAATTCTATTGAAAATTTTAGTAAAGAAATATAGTAGTTTTTACTAATTTTCCATATTTTTTTATAAATTTAGTTTACAATTTTATTATGGTATACAGGGTGTTACAAATTCGAGGCCCACCATTGGGATCTCGGAAATGGTAACAGATACGTGAAAGTTTAAATTAGGGCAAAGTTGCGCAATTGCTTCAGAAGATATTCGAAAAAAAAACGAATTTGGCGTTTTTAATTTATATGATTTCCTGCCTTTATTTGAATAGATAATTGAAAACAAACTTAACATTCTTATTGCCACTTTTTCTCTTCTATTAGATTGTGGCATCAGATTTCGAATCCGACGTTTCGTCTTTGGGCCCCATCATTAATTTATTTTTTTTAAATACGGACCTGGATTTTTTATTTAATTTTTGGAATCACCAAGGCTGACTGCATTATATGGTTGCATTACTTTGATTAGGATTCAACATTTTAAGCTAATAAAAACATCTTACAATAATGTTTTTGTTTATTTTTTACTTAATTTACTTATAAAACAATCGTAACATAATCTGAAAATCTGTTTTAACAATTTTAATCCCTAGCGTACTAATACACATAAGCTATAAAAAAAATGGTGATATGGGGTGATGATGGTCCCCATCATTATTAATGAAAACATTTTTACTTTAATGTCTTCCCAGGACGCTTAAATAAAATTAACTTCTAAATCGTAGTTTACCATGGAAAAAAAATATGGCGAATTTTCATAACTGACAGTCCGAAATTATTTATTTCAAGATTTTTGTAAGGTGTTATAATTTGTTCTTTTAAAAATCTAAAATGAGATATTCTACTGAGGAAAAAAGCGATATGATAAAGATTTTATTACAGCTGTAACATAAACTCAGTAACAGCTGCGCAAAGATATTTTGAGGATTACCCCGAAAGACAGCAGCCCAACAGAAGGACCTTTCAAAACTTGGATAAAAACCTACGTGAACACGGTAGATTTGAAAAACCCAGAAAAAAATATGGTAACCGTGTAACAGAATCAGAATCGCAAAATATTTTACGCCAGCTCTGTACTTAAAAGTTTGACTAGCTTTCTTATAAAACCATGTAAACTTTATTTTTAATTCATTCTTTTCTATAAGGTAGGCGCTATTTTATTTAGGGTATTGTATTATTTTAGGTAAACAACAACCCTTCCACATCAACAAGGCAAATATACACAGAATCTAACTTGCCAAGCCTAAATCATGTCAAGGCTTGGAGAGTTTTAAAAAATAATGGTTTAAAACCCTACAAAATCCATATTTCCCATGCGTTGCACGAAGGAGATCCTCAGAGGCGGTTAGATTTTTGTTACTGGCTACAGAATCAAATTGACGATAATAATAACTTCTTTAGGTCTATAATCTGGAGCGACGAAGCTAAGTTTACTAATTGCGGTATATTTAATAGAAACATTGAGCACATATGGGACATAGAAAATCCTAGAGCTAATAGAGAAATACGCATACAAGTACGTAGTATCAATGTTTGGGCAGGGATGTTTGGAGACAAAATTCTTGGACCAATTTTTTTAACAGACGGGCTAAGAGGTGTCGACTATCTATTCCTTCTAAACAATCATCTACAAGATTTTTAGCTGAGATCCCGCTCGCCAGACTACCAGCCGTTTGGTTTCAACAACACGGTGCCCCAGTTCATGGAACAAGGGAAATTAGGGAGTTTTTAAATCAAGAATTCCCAGGCAGATGGATAGGTAATCGAGGTGAGGTAGAATGGCCTGCGAGATCTCCAGATTTGACACCTTTAGACTTTTTTTTATGGGGGGGCTTTAAAAAATAAGATTTATATACATAATGTTATTACATTAGAAGAACTTAGAGCCAGGATTATTGAAGGATTTAGGTTAATAAGAAGAAGGTCGGTACAAAGGTCCACTGAAAAAGTAAAAAACAAAATTAATCGCTGCATACATGCAAACGGAAATCTTTTTAAACATCTTAGATAAAATTGTTTCTTATTTTTTAGTGAATGTGTAGTTACCTACCATTTTATTCTATTATTTCTAAGTTTGGATGTTATTGTTTTTCTTTTTTAAAAGCTTATGTGTATTAGTACGCTAGGGATTAAAATTGTTAAAACAGATTTTCAGATTATGTTTGGATGGTTTTAGAAATAAATTAAGTAAAAAATAAGCAAAAACATTATTGTAAAAATGTTTTTATTAGCTTAAAATGTTGAATCCTAATCAAAGTAATGCAACCGTATTATGCAGTCAGCCTTGGTGATTCCAAAAATGAAATAAAAAATCCAGGTCCGTATTTAAAAAAAAATAAATTAATGATGGCGCCCAAAGACTAAACGTCGGATTTGAAATCTGATGCCACAGTCTAATAGAAGAGAAAAAGTGGCAATAAGAATGTTAAGTTTGTTTTCAATTATCTATTCAAATAAAGGCAGGAAATCATATAAATTAAAAACGCCAAATTCGTTTTTTTTCGAATATCTTCGGAAGCAATCGGAATACATGAATTTTCTTGACGGCATATTGATCGGCATTGAATGGCGCAACTTTGCCCTAATTTAAACTTCCACGTATCTGTTACCATTTCCCAGATCCCAATGGTGGGCCTCGAATTTGTAACACCCTGTATATAAAGACTGATATACAGATTTATAGTTATTAAGAGGTTTTACAGAGAAATATACTATAAAATTCTTACTAAACTAAATTAACAGTACTGTTTTTTCCGTGTAAATGTTAAGTAGGTATTTTTAGTAAATTTTCCATTATATTATAAAATTACAACCTTTACATGCAACATTGTTTTTTAGTACATAATTGGCTCTAAATATACCGCGAGCAAATCCGCATCTTGTGTACGAAGCCACGAAAATAAACCTGTTGCCTCGAGGATGCCCGCCTCTCCCTCGGGATCCTCTTGCAAATATTGTTTTTGCCGGTAAGAATGCTAGCATGAAAATATACAATGGCAGGTCTCATTGCCTTTCTCTTGTGAAGCATTTTCCGCACATAATTACAATCTTTGTTTGTTTAAGGTCTAATTATGAGCATTGTTGTAGCCGTTTTTGCTAAATAAATAGTACCTACATCAACCACAAACCAAAACCAGAACAACAACAAAAAAATATTACAATAATAATAATTATAGGTGAAATTTTGTGGCAAGTTCGTAAAATTTGTGGTTTTATAATTAGATAGATAGACCAGGTGAAAAATAAAAAAAATGCATGTGTATACAGGGTCCTGCACCAGTGCGTCGGGCTTTCATAGCTCCTAAACGAATTAAGTTAGAAATTTCATTCATATGCTCATACTGTATCATAGAGTGTATATAATGTTGTTGTCACTCTATGTCGTTAATATTACCTTTGGCAATCATCATCATGAATTTCTGCGATTACAGCGCTATCTGTCACGAATCGAACAAACATTTTAGACAAACATGACGTAATATTTGTCGTAGAATCCGATTCTACAATAAAAGAATTTGGGTAGCCCTTTAAGATTTTAAAGTTGCTCCCCGCCCCACCCCAAGAGGTGGGGGTGGGGTCACCTTTGGTATTATTGAATAGCGTTTTTAAAATTATGAGGGACTTGTTCTTTCTTTCTTGGATCCAACGTGTATTTCTCGAGATATTTAACCGTCTCCAGACTTTTTCGACACCTAGCATGTGCCATGTCATAAATATACATGTCTCCTATCTTTTAAATTTGGCTCTTGGTCCCGTTTTAATAAACATTATCCTTTTAATATGTCTGCCCACCAACGAAGAATGAAAAATATCAACAAGATGCCTATAAAGCGTCATCGATTTTGGCCTTTAGACTTCCAATATGAGACTGCTTTTGAAACGAGACATGATTGATGACTATTACAGGATAATGTCGAGTTTAAGCCCAGAGAGAGCCAAAGAGAGGGATTTATTTTATTCTTAAAGAAGACTGTACAAGGAAACACACCAAATGATTTTTTCTAAGCTACAACGTTTAAAAATATGATTATATGATATACTACAGGGTGTTACAAATTCGACATACGAGCATTGGAATCTAGGAAACCATAGGAGTTCGAGAAACGGTTTAATGGGGCAAAGTTGTGCAATTTAGTGCTTATTAAAATGCCACTATAAAAGTTTTAAAGTTCCGCATACTTCCGACATTATTCGAAGAAAAAACGAAATTTTCCAAAATCGTTTTTATTCTTTCCTGAGCTTATTTGTATAGCTATTTAAAAATAAATGACACTTTTCACTTTTTCCCCTCTACAAAATGACGTTATTAAACTAAAGATTCGACGTTTTGTCTCCGAGCAGCCAAGATCAACTTTATTTTTTTAAATACAGACCTGGATTTTTTTTACCGATTTTTAAACTCTCCTACCCCCAAAATGTAATGGCGGTATTACTTTCTCATAATAATGAATTGCCTTTGCTTATTTTTTTTTAATTCGTATTTTACCTTTGTCAGTCCGGTTCTGGCAACGAATCACAATATTAACTAAAATCTTTATTTTTATAAAAACCTTTACAAATAAGTTTCATGACAATTTGAGTTTATTAGGAAAGCTCTAATTTCCAAAATGTTCAAGAATATTTCCTTTAACCCGTAGGTATGTACCTATGCACAGATCGATATTTCTTATGATTCTTGCTATACTACCGCTTTCAATTGACCTTTATAGCCTACGAACTGTATGTTGTATTGTTCTTCTAATTTTTCAAAGTTTGTTCAAAGTTGATCTTACTTAAGTAATACATGTAATACTTAAAAAGAATTTTGCCTATTTGAACATTCGAAGTATGCCATGAATTAGGAATCTAAGCAACGCGCTTAAACAAGTTTTAAAATATGGGTGATTTCTACCTCGTGTCAAACTGTGGTGTCAAAAAGGCGATAAGTTACTGGTCCCTTGCACAAAAATGGTTTTTCCAACGAAGAAAAACTGATATGATTCAGTTTTTTACTTGTGCCGATTAAATGAAATTAGAGCTGCTGAAATGTACTTACAACAGCATCCTGAACGACGCCAACCTAGCCATCGCCATTTCTTGAGACGACATAGGCTATGACTAAGAGATTCGGGGTCATTTAGAAAAGCTAGAAAGATGTATGGTAGCAAAATAACTGAAGAAGAAAAAGGTCTAGTTTTAAATCAGTTTGATTTTTAGGCGTCTATTTGGAATTTCGATGAATTATTGTTATTTGACACGACCTGTTACACCTCAATTGACTACCTACCTAAATTAAATTTATTTTGTGTTGTTTAAGATAAACAATGACGGCAGTATGTCCACTCGACAAATTGAGCACGCTGTTAATCGCCCTACTATTTACCACGTTAAAACTTGGCGAATACTCAGGAATAACGGATTAAAACCATTTAAATTACATGTATCGCAAAAACTAGTGCCCGGTGATACTGAGAGACGATTGTAATATTGTATGTGGCTTAGAAGAAAAGTCAATGAAAACCCACATTTTCTGAGTAATGTTCTATGGTCAGACAAATGTAAGTTTACTAATTGCGGAATGTTCAATCGGAAAAATGAATGAGTGTTGAAAATCCAAGAGGCAATAGGGAAGTAAGAAAACAAGTCCGCTTTAGTGAAAATGTTTGGGCGGGCATATATAGAAATTATATTGTTGGCCCTTTCATGTTTCATGAAAACCTAAATTGGTAACGGTATTTACATTTCCTAATCCCCCATCTTTGACTACAGCACGATGGGGCGCCGCCGCACAATACCAGGACAGTAAAATTGTTCTTACATAAACAATTCCCTGATAGGTGGATCGGAAATGGTGGGGCAATAGAATGGCCAGCGAGGTCGCCAGATATTTCACCGCTGGATTTTTTTTTATGAAGGGCATTAAAAAATTGTATTTATAAAAATGACTTAGATACCATGGAGGAACTGCAAGAACGCATACAGGTTGCAGTTGGTAGGATAGGGAGAAGATCGGTTAAAAGGGCTGTCGCCAAAATTGGAAGAAAAATCGACGTTGTAATGAGCAAAACGGCAATATTTTTGAACCTTTAGAAGATTAGGATTTATAATCAAGAAATTTAGAATTATTAGAAAATTCTTATAGAATAAATTATGTTACTTACTTTATATTGTGATTCGTTGCCAGGACCGGACTGACAAATGTAAAATACGAATCTAAAACAAAATAAGCAAAGGCAATTCATTATTATGAGAAAGTAATACCGCCATTACATTTTGAGGATAAAATCCAGTAAGTATTTAAAAAAATAAAGTTGATGTTGGCCGCTCGGAGACGAAACGTCGTATCCTTAGTTTTATAGCGTCATTTTGTAGAGGAGAAAAAGTTGCAATGAGAAAGTGTCATTTATTTTTAAATAGCTATTCAAATGAGCTCAGGAAAAAATAAAAACCATTTTGCAGAATTTCGGTTTTTTTTCGAATAATATCGGAAGGATCCGGAATTTTTTAACTTTTAAAGCGGCATTTTAATCAGCACCGAATTGCACAACATTGCCTCCATTTAGCCGTTTCTCTAACTCCTACGGTTTGCGAGATTCCAATGCTCGTAGGTCGAATTTGTAACACCCTCTAGATGCTTTATTTTCATTTTTTGTTGTTATTATCTACCCTTGTATATTCTTTTATGAACCTAACCTAATGTCACTTTTTTTTTCATTTGTTGCACGATGTTCCGTAAACTGCCCTAGACTTACTCAAATCTCGAATTTTCAAATTGTTTTTTTATGGTTGCATTAAGTCAACGCATTTAAAATGTTAATACGAGCATAAAAGAAAAACAAAAATAATTCAGAAGAGCGACGGGTTCTGTCTGCAGACAAGCCAAAAAAAATGTCTAGAGGTCAACGGAGATATCTTTGAACAATTCCTAGAATTCGTTGCTTTCCCCCTGACCAACCCTGTATAAAAGACTTTGACCACAAAAATAAACACGTTTACTTACGGCGATGGCATGGCATGCTTTTTTAACGTTTCTCGGATCGCAAACAGACGGCTCCGATTTTTTATATTCCCGGACCTTTTCCTTTCCGTCTGTTTAATTTAATGAAATTCTGGATCTGCGGCTTATCCGGAAAAACTCCGTCAACTGACGGTCATTAGTCACTTTATAACGTTGCGAAGAAAGCTTTTTTGGACACTCTGGAATTCGTGATTAAGCAAGAAATTCGTTGATCGTGCGGAGCCTCGGGAAAACAATCAATATGTAGGTATATAGTTTGCTAAAGAACAGTGCGTATCTGTGCCGTATATAGAAGTTTTTTTTGGGAAGGGAGGGTCATCTTATAGTAAAACTTACTTTTGTTTACTACAAGTTTAGTATATGACTTTAATTTAAGTGAATTATTTTATTTCGTTTTAAAACCAATCCTTTTCGAGAGAACCAATATTATCATTCAACACAAATTCAAAAACTTTTTCCTACAAACGAAGGCAAAGTACAATTTTGCGAAATGAAAGCACAAAGTAGCACTTTTCCGCCAAATCGCTCGCTCGCTCGCCTGATTACCTTGACAACCATCATAAAACATCTGGTGTTTCTCATGTTTTACCCAATTTTGAAAGTAGGCGTTGAGTAGTTAAAATAAAAAATATGTACTTATGCAATTTGTAATTTTTATTTTGCGGTAAATGCATTATATATAATAAAGATTTTTACAAAAACACCGGTTGTATAACAAATCATGTGTGTAATTCGAACGCAAAGTGACATTGCCGCTCTCGCGGCAATATATCACTTTGAGCTCTTAATACACAAGTAGCTATATTACAACTCTCTTTGAATAAGAACATTTCTTTTTAGGTGATTATAATAATTTATTTTCCCTAACTGTTGTTAAAACTGCGCTTACAGTGAAAATATTCAAATTTAGGGCAGCTGATACACGTTATAACTAGTAAAGTAGAAATAAAATATATAGACCTTAACATACTCTTTAAAGTTACTTCTCTAACTGCTGTCAAGGGTAACAATGGGCCATTGTTGTTAAGTTCTTTCTGAAAATAGCTTATTACAGAAGCTATTAGCTCTTTGCACCGGCTATTTAAATGCTTCGGCATTTTTCACAAATAGTAAACAACGTAATCGTTATTAGTATGTGCACTTTTGTTGTTTTTAAAGAGCAGTTTTTTAATGCTAGTTATGAAAGATCTGGAGTTTCTGTTAAAAATAGACGCACAACAACACGAAACCACAGAACAATTAAGGTAAGTTTTGCACGAAACGTAAACAAAACGTCAAAACAGGCCAACAAACGACCGCACCGTTCACAGTTCTGTTGCCAATTGTCGGTCAATAAAATTCAAAATATAACACCCTGTACAATTTCTTCTTTAAATTAGCGCTTTGAGTGACCATATGGTAACACCAAACTTACTTGGGATTCGGATGGTTTCGTGGGTGTTTGGCAAGCTAATGAGATGGCGCGCATGTGTCAACTGATTCCCCAAGAGTTGACCAACGTGAAAATTTAAGCGAATTTAGTGTTGAGAGGTTAGTCGAAGAGTAAGGTTTGCGCGTGTTTATAGGATTATCGATTACGAAAAAACTATGGACATTCGCTTAGAGTAAGTATTGTATAATGGAAAGCGCTTAGATTTCATAGAATTTATAGTTTTAGAACTATTGTTTAAGAACAACTAAATATTTTTTCGTATGATTTGTAATATTTTATATGAAAGTAGGGTACTGGCAGTAGCTTCCATATGGGTGTAACCATATGGTTACGCTAGGCGCTTAGCATACCTAAATTTTATGTTTTATTCTCAGAAAGGGGTTTTCACTTGCAGAAGCTATTGAAATGGCATATAGTGAGGATATTGACGGAGACATTTTTGTAGAGCCTCCGGAACCAAATTATGTGGATACTGACAAAGATTCCGCGGATGAGGATGAAGGCGGGTAAGTACTGCTGCAACATATATGTTTTATTAGAACATGTATAATATATAAATATAAGTAGGTACATAAGTATTTACATGGCTATTATGTGCGACACGGGCAGCATTTTTACGTTTCGCCTATACGGCCAGGGCGACAAGTCGCCCTCACGTCATAGGGAACGGAATGAACAACGGAGCACTCCTTTTCCTTGTCGCCCTAGCTGTATGGGTAACGTAAATATGCACACGGACAAGGTGTTTTATTGCTAATACTCAGTTTTAAATTTGCAGGCTAGTTGATAACCTTTCATCCACGCAGCTACGAGCAAATGCAGAAATACGTCTAGCGAACAATGAAAGAATTGGTGTTAATTACGATCAAATCCAGGATGAATTTGTAGAGGTCGATTTATCCAGGAGGATTTATCGCGAAAACAGTATTCCTAGAGGATGCCCCTTAACTGCGAAAAGTTTATTTCAACGAAAGGAAAGGGGGTATTTTGAGAAAGCCATTGAAAAAAATGATGGTCTAATTTATGTCAGATGGATGGACAACGCTGTTGTAACCATGATATCGTGATTCTGTGGTACCAAGGAAGTTACGCAGGTGAAAAGATTTTCACAGAAAGATAAGCGCAGTATTCAAATCCGAGACCGCAGCTAATTTTGATAATAATTTTATGGGAGGTACGGACCAAATGGACCAGAATATAGCATGTTATAGAATAGGCATACGTGGCAAAAAATGGTATTGGCCCATTTTTACATGGTTACTTGATGCCGCTCTACATAACAGCTGGGTGTTATACAACAAAGCTAGGAGATGCAAAATTTCGCAATTAACATTCAAAAGGGAAATTGCCAATATGTATTTAAAAAAATATGGAATTCCAAGCAAAGGGGCTGGAAGACCGTGCTTCACCTTCAGCATCTGTGGGAAGTCGAGTATCTGCGGATCTTAAATTTGACAATACTGGCCATCTAGTTACACACACGGAGGGAAAGAAAAGAAGAAGATGTAATAACACTTCCTGTACATCGGTCGTAAGAACAATGTGTTCAAAATGCGAAATTGGCCTACGTATTGACTGCTTCGTCCCATTTCACACCCGCTAGTGTATATAATATATTTCTTTGTAAGCTAGATTTTATTTTCAGTTTATAAAATGTCTAGATACTATGTAATATACCATACTTATTATATTTATTATTTCACTTGTTCATTTAAAAAAAATTATATCACCTATTTTGCCTATTATAGGTACTATTAGATTGTATGTATAATTGGGAGTACATGCGCCTAGTGTTACCATATGGCAACGGACTATATTTCAAAAAATATAAGTTAAATGGGATTTCATCCTGATACTTTTTTGTTAGGAGGCCTCTCTAAAGAAATAATTTAACATTAAAAATCGAAAAATCGAAAATTCGGGCGCTAATGGGTTAATTGCTAGGTTTGTTAAAAATTCCGTTCTACTAAAATGTAATCATATTAGAACTACTTAAATAATATTAATTTATTTTGGGGCATTGCAATATTTGCCGCAGCTGTATATGGTATTACAGGGAATTAAAACATATCACCTGTTTTATTTCCCTGTTTCATACATTCCGTTATTAAACAAACGCTCCTGAGAATCATCCATGTTCATAATTATCTTGACGAGACGTTAAAAACTGCTTTATGCTCGAAATTGCTCTCTCGGGGTTTAAAAAGTCGTTAAATTTTTTCATAACCGCCTCAAATTGGTTATAAGCTCGTCAGGCACTCTTCAGCTGAACTTTAAAGGGATAATTTTTCTTTATTAAAGTTTTTATTGGTTTAAAATTTTATAGACATATGCTTGCTATTTCCAAAGTGAAAATTAATTTTGTAAAGTATACAATTGATAGGTTCAATATTAAAGATAAATAAATGAAGTAACTACTTTCAACTTACTTTCTTAAGGGTGACCGATTTTTACCCGGAGCCTTCAGTTATTGATACTTATACCGGTTTTTCATTAAAAACTCCAGTTTTTATCCATTTTTCTAATTTTCCCAAGAAAATAACCACACCGCTTGATTTATTTATTTATTTTTCAATTTTTAGTGCACTTATACTTATTTTGTTTTGTTTCTCATAACTCATATGTATTAGTAGCCCAAAAAAGGGCATGGCATCAAAAAATTTTTCCTGCGACGCATTTTTCAAACAAAACAGGCCAGATCTCCGGTTTTTAATTGGACAAAAAGTGATCACCCTGTTTCTTACACATAAAGTTGTTTTGGATATACGCGCGTTGTCTCAAAATAAATAAGAAAAGATATTTTTAAGCCTTATCACACAGTTGGTTTGTAAACGCATTTTAATAGCTATTAATATAACGAGATTATTATGCGATTTATAATAGTCGAGGACATTGCTAGGTGACGAGGCGACAGCCGAGTCACCCGCAATGTCCGAGACGGTGTTAAATCGCTAATAATCGAGTTATATTCAAAGCTTTATCGTATCATTGACAACGGCGATGCGAAAATAAAAACAAGGTGTTTTGTCATTTCATTTTGGCATTTCAAAAATCATGCAAGATTTTGATATTCCTGACGATATATTAGCTGCAGCCAACATTATAAGGTTGAACTTGCTTCCGGACAAATCTAAAATCCATTATGAAAAAGAATATCAGCAGTTTTGTGAGTGGCGAAACAAAGTACATGTTCAAGGTGCAGAAGAAACGGTATTGCTGGCGTATTTCGCAAAACTCTCTGAGGAATACTCTGCTTCATCCTTATGGCCGAAATATTCCATGTTACGAGCGACTTTAGAACTGAAGGAAAGAGTGGAATTCGACAAATACGGCGCCTTAATACGTTTCATCAAAAAGAAAAATGTTGGATATAGAGCAAAAAAATCAAAAATATTTACAAGAGAACAAGTCAACGAATTTGTTTGTTCTGCCTCAGACGAGAAGTTTTTAATGATGAAAGTGGCTTCTTTAATTGGAATTGGAGGAGCCTGTCGAACTAATGAATTAGCGAAGATGACCACGGAAGATGTTGACGCTTTAGAGGACAAGCTGATTGTTACTATTCCCGACTCAAAAACCCACAAGAAACGTATTTTCGCTGTGATATTTGACGGCGAAGTCAATCCTGTGCTTTTATTTAAAAAGTACGCAATGTTAAGGCCAGACCATGTCACTCACCAAAGATTGTTTGTATCATATAGAAGAGGGAAATGTACGATACAGCCCTGCGGCATTCATTTCTTCTCTAAAATACCTCAAAAAATAGCTGAGTATCTCTCACTTGAAAATCCTAATTTGTATACTGGTCACTGCGTTAGAAGATCTTCGGCAAATTTTCTTGTTAATGCTGGAGGAGATATATTAGACCTACAAGAACTTGGTGGATGGGAATCGGCGAAGGTTGCTAGAGGGTATTTAGAAGAATGTGTGACCAAGAAAGTTTCCATTGCTCGCAAAATTCAAATCGGCGATGTTTCCGGCAGTGGATTAGGCACTGGGGAACCGCACGAAATCGAAAGGAGTGCTTTCTCGGTCATTAATCAGTCTTCAGAGGGCATACCTAAGATCGTGGACGTTAAAGACAAAGATGTATCCATCAAATTTGAAAACTGTCAAAATATTGTTTTACATGTTTATGAAAAATAGTTCTAATATTATTTGGTATCTAACGTATTATGCTTTCGTAACTAACGTATTAAATTATGGTAACTAATGTATTATGAGTAACTAAGGTTTTATGTAGGTTTTAGTATGTTTATGATGTTAATAATTATTAATTAAGATATCATATAAAAATGACTTAATCTTCAATGATACGATAAAGACATTAAAATCAGTTTCGAGCTTTAGCCTTATAGTTAAATAAAATTATTCATCAATTGAAACTCTGGGGGGGCCCTAAAAAAAACGAATCTCTTTATGTATATTTACTTAAAACATTTTATTAAAAATAAAAAGAATGACAGGCAATTTAGTAAGTATTTTACATATTATGTAAATACCGAAATTACCAGCAAAATATCTTTACCTCGTAAACTACTAAAAAGTCCGTTTTTACATAGGATTATCCTATATTATCCCGTGAAATTACAAACGTCAAAAAAGGGCATCAGCTTTATCCCCTTTTTAAATTCATATCGTTGTTTTTACGCTCAAGCCATCTGTGCCCTGCTCGACCTTAAATTTAGGAGTTTTAGAAGATCTAGTTAATAGTCTTTTCGCAATTACAGGAATAATAACTAAAGCATTTGGATCAGTAATATTGCACAAAAGTAGAGCAACAAAGTGCTTTTATTCCTTTGAATTTAAAAAATTAATTATATGATTGTGATCCCGAGCTAATTTTAATGAAATATTATCCCCGCAATATTAGTAATATTTCACAATATTTTGGTACACTTTAAACAAAATGATGGTAGAGAAATATTTATAATTATAAAAATCGACGAAATGAAGTGCGACAAAAGTAAAGCAACAAATTGTGTCAACAGTATTTTATTTTACATATTACGATAAAAAAAAAAAACATTAAACACATTTAATAATTACAATAGCTAGAAGTATTATGTTAATAGCTTCCAGTTTCACTAAGGCGTTACTCGATTACTGCACTACGAGGAAATTGGGGGTGTAATCAGAAGAGAGACCCCTTGCCTGTAATTCAACGGAATGCTCAAGGTTACATCGTTATTGGTATGGTGCTCATGTAACCCCACACACATTTGATCGAAATCGGGAGAGGAAAAGCACACACTACAGGCATTTTTATTCAAGAACCAGATATTCGAACCATGGCCTGTTTAGGTCCTAATTTGTGTTTAAAGGCGCCCCGATGCACCTTAAATTCTACAATACCTAGAGGAAGTTTTAGTTGAAGAGGGATAGCTATTTCTTAAGTATCCCTTTGAAGAATCCTTCGGACCATACTACGTGACTGTCAGACCCATTCTCAGACGTATTTTGTCGTATCACAGCTTGTTAGTGAGGCTGGGCTCTAACAGGAGGAAGAAGCAGAGGAGTCTGTTTTCAAAACGCAACGGAGAATCGGAGAATGAAACCAGGTATCGTAATGCTCATAAGAAACATATTTTCTTACCAAAGTACAAAGATTGTTTTTTAAATTACCTTAAAACTGAACCAGACGATGTGGATACATTTGTCTCGTTGGAACCTAAGGTATTAGCACAGGATAGTGAACCACATTTACTACTTGAGTAATTAATTTTGGAAAGCTTGACAAATTGACAACACCTTACTAATTGACGACGGTATGCGATGCCTTTTCACCTTCTTCTGTTTTCTGCTCCCGAGAATGTTACTATTCTTTTTCTCGATAACGGTTGCTCGTGGCCACTACTACCAAGTACTATACCTTTTTCACGTAAAAATGATAGAGAAATTTGTTTTTTTGCTTAAAGATGTAATACAAAACACGTATAAAAAAGTTATGACTTCTTCTGGATCTCCCTCTCTCTTCCAAGTCAGGCATTGCCTTTAACTTCTATTAGTCATTGGGACCCTCGTTGGTCAAACATCAAATAAGAAAAGGGGGTATGAGCGTCCTTTTTGGACTTAATAAAACTTAAATAAACGCCTGATTTGTCGAGGATTTCATCGTTAGCGCCTCTCCACTATTGCTTAGGGAACTTGTAGGTGGAATTCGGCGGTGATTGTATATGTGAACTTGAACTTGTAGTAATCCGCTAATATTTCGTCATAAAATTCCGTCAGTGTCGGTATTTCAATGTCTCTCTGTAGCACTCTATTTACAGTATATCTCGGAGCGTCCGAAATTATTTTTAACGCTCTATTTTGTAGCATCTGGAACTTGTTATGCGCTGTCTTGCTTATGGTGCACTATGTTGGCACTCCATAAGTCAGGACCTGCCTGACAAGAGTCTTGTATAAATTAACTTGAGTTCTATAACCTATCTTGCTCTGTTTATTTGACGAGTAGTATATAGAACAAAGCTGATTGGCAGCTTTTTTCAATCTTATTACCGAGTTCTTTCTTCAGTTTAGTCCCCCATCAAAAACAAGTCCCAAGTACTTGACTTCTTGGACCCAGTTTATCCGAATGCCGTTAACCAAGAGCCTAGTCTCGGGTCTTCTAGCTCCACTAACCTCCACCTCGAAAGCCACTTTTCTAAAACTCGTATGTGCCTCTACAAGCCACTACCAGCCGCGGTTGATCTGAAACTGAAGTAATTGCAGTATCGTCAGCAAATAAGAACAGCTCGTTAAATCTGTCCCTCGAGATATCATGAAAGTTATGACTTCTGTGAAGGGTAAAAAGACATATAGGTGACGCCATTCTAACATCAAATTCGAATTTCGCATTTCAAAAAACTCTTTGATACCAATTTTAGTCCAAATATCGACATTATTGCAAAATTTATTTAGAAAAAACAAAAATAAAAATAAAACTTGAACACCCTGTATCTCCGAAACGAAGCATTTCCGGACATAGGTTTATAGGAACTTTTTTTCATATTTTTAAGCAGGAAAACTTCTGACTTTCTTCGCAATATTAATGAAACCATATACGAGCCCTGTCTCAGTGAAGTTGGCCCAACGCCCCAAAACATGATATTTGTGAATTTATTTGAGGGCAAATTAGGATTTTATTTAAATATAATACTTTTGGTTTCTCTAAATGTTAATGGAAATGTAACAAAACCGACGCGGCTATTTTTAAAGCGTTTTTATTTCGAAATTGCCTTCTTTGGAAAATGATTTGTGTATATAGGAAAATACATGATGGAGACAACTTAAATTGAATCAAAAAATATCTAGATATTCTTTGGTTAAATGGTCTGTTTATTCGCTTCGATAAGATGAAACCTGATGAACTGAAAACAAATGATAATATTTTACGTTGCTAAGAAGCCGATTTTGACGCTTAAATCAACTTTCAATGCATTGGTGTTGTTGTTAACAATTAAAAATGGCTCGTGGTAAAGCTGTTTTTGACGAAATAAGGAAAGTGATCATTAACTTGCATTTGAAAGACCAAAATGCTTCCCAGATCGCTGACAGTGTTAACAAATCGAGGTATACAGTTCAAAATATTATTAAATTGTACAAAACAACTGGATCTGTGGCTCATAAACCCAGAACTGGAAGTCGCCCGCGTTATTCCAATACCAACTTAAGAGCCTTAAAACGGATTATCAAGGAGAATCGGCGTGCTAATTATAACGAATTAAAAATATTATAGAATCAGGCAACCACAAAAGAGTTTTCAAGAGCAACTAGTCACAGAGCTGCCCAAAAATTGGGATTTAAAACTTACCAAGGTAAGTTTAAATTATTTTTTTATTATTCGTTTTTAATTCAGTAATTCTAGGCAAAAGAGAAGCCCTTACTGACAAAGATTCAAAAGGAAAACAGAGTAGCGTGGGCCAAAGAACACAAATTATGGTCTCCGAACCAATGGAACGCCATTATTTGGAGTGATGAAGCCTGATTTAAAGTATGCGTTGGTGATAGTAGGAGTCGTGTCATAACAACTAAAGAAGAAGTATTTCAGAATGACTGCTTTAAAAAAAAAGTTAAGTTTCCGGCTTCTGTTCTGATTTGGGGATCCTTGTCAGTAAGTGGAGTGGGAAACTTACACTTTGTGGAAGGTATTATGAATGGTGATAAGTTCATTAAGGTGCTTCAAAATAACTTAACACCCCAAATTAAACAAATGCGTTTAAACAATATTGAATGTATCTTCCAACAAGATGGTGCCGCTTGCCATACGGCTAAAAGAGTAATAGATTGGATGTTAGAAAACAATATTCCAGTTTTAAAATGGACGTCGAGTAGTCCAGATCGATCGCCGATTGAAACCTTGTGGCATCTCATGAAAAAAAAGCTCCGATCGAATCACGCAAGAACCGTTCCAGAATTGCGAACCCGTCTCCAAGAAATTTGGAAGAGTTTTACATCAGATGACTGCCAAACATTAGTTGACACTATGCCAAGACGTATCGAAGCAGTAATCAGTCGAAATGGCGATGTAACGCAGTGGTGATTTGCTACTATTTGGTTTCGTTGATTTTTATTAATGGACAGTTTTTTTGGATTTGTAAGATATTTTTTTGTCTGTTACAAAAAAATGTAGTATTTTAGGCTAATATTAAATAAAAATATCGTATGTTATCAGAAATACATTTTATTTTTTAATACGTTTTCGCTAATATGACAAATTTCATAAAAAACGTAGTTTTGATAGTTGGGCCAACTTTACTGAGACAGGGCTCGTATGTATTAGTACTATATGGCTATTACCCTGAATATCTTGAAGCAACAACAGAGATAGAAGATCCAGGGTCATTTCGACTTTTGCGCATGCGCCGTAAGGGTATTGCCAAATGTACTTTTATTTCTTTAGAACAGGGCAGAAGAGTGAGCCTTAGAAAATTAGAGCAATGATAAAATTACCAAACATCTTGCTAAAAAATTGTAAAATAAGCATTAAGTCTGTACTTCCAAGTGATTTCAAATTATTTCTTTCTATTTCTAAACTAAAACGCGTTAAATAACAATTTCATATAACTGGAAGATGACAACGTGACAACGTCTCATTTTGACTCGACATAACCTTGAAATCTTTAGCAAATGTTAATTTGTTTGACAGTTCGCTTCATCGAGTTGATTTGGTATTATTAACGGCTTTTGTGTACTGTTTATCTTTACTTTTCTGCAAATTTTGATTGTGTGTGTGAAGTGTGATAATTTTGTGACGATGCCGAGGCAAAACAGAATATTTTACATTATTTTAAACAGGCGTAAAAACTTAAACAAATATTTACCGTTCTACAGGTATGTACCTAGACCGGATGTTTCTTCCTTTTAACTTATCTACGTTAATTTCGTGAGGGAACAATAACTAGGTAGTCCATTTCCTTAAGATTATTTTCCTTTGCTGCTGTTGATATACTTAGGTACAGTGGTGTAGCCACAGGGGGGCGAAGGAGGGCGGTCGCCCCCCCGCCCCCCTTAACCTGGCGCCCCATTACTACTTAAAAAATAATTCTTAAAAAACAAGATCGGTATTATTTTATTTTTAGTAAAGAAGAGCGATGGGAAAAACCGGTTCTGAGAGGGTCCCATCACATTAAATTTATTTTTTTTTATATAGCGGATTTTAACTTTTGATTTGATTGATTGATAAGATTTGGGGCCAGACCCCTGTTCCCTAAGGAACATGAAGAAGGTGAATTCCTACGAAATTTGGGCGTGCTCTCAAGAATTTTTTGCCTGCGGCGCTTTAGCTCCACAATCTGCACCCCTGCGATAGTTCGCCCCCCCCCCCCCGCCCCAAAATGCTGGCTACGCCACTGAGTACCTACTTACCGAAAATTGCATATACTTCAAAGAATCCTACAAAAACCTATTATTTTACTTGTTAAACTCTAAGAATAATTGTAAAATATCTAATAAAAGTTTTATTAATATGTTTACCTTTCTTTTTCTTTTCTCAATCGAAATAATATACAAAATCTTAAACAAATCAAGAAATTTAATGTTTGTTTACAAATGTCGGTCCAGTTGTCAAAGTCAAATGTAATAACCTCATTTTTTTTCCGTTAAAACAAAATTCTATGTTCTTTTTCTCGCGCATGCGCACTGCGCGAAATGGCCCTGACGGAACAAGGAACCTCGGCTTCACTACGTTTACATTGGTTAAATGGGCAAGGCGCCATATAGTACTAATACATATATGAATGAAACACCCTGTAGTGTGGTCTAATGTTAATTAATTATTATTATTATTATTATTATTATTATTATACATCAATAATAATTAGATATAATAATATCATTATTATTATTATTAAGTAGCTTTTTTCTTCATAATATTTTGTTAAATAGATACAGAATAATTTCGAAGTCTCTTGTTTCTTTGTTTGATTTTGTATCATCTTGTCATTTATTTTAGCTTTGATGAGAAGACAAATCCTCTAAAATAATTGGTGGGTTAACTGGACAACATTATGTCAGTTAAACAAACCCTGTACGTAATTAAATGCGTAGATTCTAAAACCCGAACGGTTTTTTCAATTACTTTTCCGCAATGTACACAAAGCTTACATTTGACATGCTCTTGTAATCCCGATATTCGTTTGGGTTAGTTGTTTCTTTTTCGCTTTTTCGCATTGTGAGTTCAGACGAGGCTAAAGTGTGGAAAATTGGAAACAGCGAAAAAAATACGTATTACGAGAAACAACACAGTATATTTCTATTATTTACCAAGAGTAAACATCAATTTAAAAGCTCTAAGCTGAAGAATACAAGAGTAAAAACGGTTTATATATTCAGAGCGCCATTTAAAATTTGATTGCTTGCTCACCTGTAGTTAGTGTAAACCGAACTGAATTTAAATCAAGTGCTATTGAGGGAACAACTTTTAAAATAAAATCACTCTATACGAATAAGGTTTCACCACAATTTCAAAGTTTCACAATGCATAACTTAGTTAGTTATACATGAATAAGCATATAATAGCTGAAGGCCTTCAAAATCCCTTACAAAAACCCTTAGGCTAATCTCATAATATCAAACGGGTCGTTTCGCTTATCCGTTTTTAGATTTCCATCCCTTTTTTTGGCCTCTGGCCTTCCATGTTCGACTCGCCCCCAGGTTTCAGGGTTTCTATCGTAATTCAATGATCATTTACGCCGAAAACGTGATCGTATTTAATTGTGAACCGATTATAGATTAAACGAGCTCACAAGGAATGCTTAAGCATGGAAGTGACAAGCATTCGAGAAATTATGCGTATAAGTATATAGGATACTTGAATAATTCAGGTCACCTAACGTAGAGTCGATTATTTTTGAGGCAACCTAAGCTACAAGAAATTAATAATCAATTTAATAAAGTAATGAGAAGTATCAGGTTATAATGCTTGTCGTTAATTTCAATACAATGCTCTTGACAGACTAATTAATCGTATTTATATGATTGACATGGAAAACGCAATATTTTCAACACCTATTATTGACAATATACCATATTCCACTCCTGTCTCCAAAATAATTAATTATTTATTTCCTCTTAAAACATTTTGAAATTTCAACCCTTAAATTTACTTGGAATTGAATATGTATTGCTTTCATATTTATATATAAGAGTTATGAACTCAATTTTGAAGTGAGATGAATACGATTTTGACAAGATTACAAATCGTTAAAGTACATGAAACGAAACTGAAGGAAGAATAAAGAAATATTAGTATGGCTAATTAATAATTACAGACCAATAAGCCTGCTTTCAAATTGTTTGAACATTATATCCTATCTAAACGTTTGCTCCATTTTTTTTTCTGCCTAATTTTTTGTCTCTAATAATTTATTTAGTGAAGTTCAACACGGGTATGAAAGGTAAATCCACACAACCGCGGTATTTCAATTAATTCAATATTCACTGAAAGGGTAGATAGCCGGAAAAGGACAATAGAAAAAGGGACTAACAAATGCTTGCCAACGTTTAAAGCTTCTTTAGAGCTAAAATAATGACATATAAAATCACAAACTACTCTAAACGTTACAATGATTACAAAATTGTAACAACCACATAGAGAAGAAAAACAAACCGAAATAGGAACAAATCAACACTTAATTACTTTAATACAATTAACATGAAATATAAAATTGTAACAACTACATTAATTTTCTCTACTTTTATATATTATATATACATTTTAATTATAAACAACGATTACAAATTATAGATAAATAGACATTTATTGATAATACTTACACAAAGATGCGGTACCACTTCAGTTTATCGGCCTATGCGAAAAATGGCGTAAAATGAAAAGCGTTTCTTGCAATATGTAGCACGTACTTTCTAAACGACAAATCCGCGAGCGGAAAACCATTTCTTTAATTGCAAATATAAAAAAAAACGTGAAAATAGGGTACCCGCTTGTGACAAAAATGAAAGAAAAAATGAAAAACACTTGTTAATTTATGTAGCATATACCGAATTCGAACCAAAAAGGTGGATTAGATGCCGTGTTAGCGCCTGTTTAACCAATATAAGTCTATTATAATTATTACAATTTTTGTCGAGTGACTAACAGCTAGAGAAACATAACCTCACTTGTCACTCTCACTGTGCTTTTCGGTCGACTATTTTCACATTTTTTTTATATTTCCAATTAAAAAAATGGTTTTCCGCTCGCGGATTTGTCGTTTAGAAAGTACGTGCTACATATTGCAAGTAACGTTTTTCATTTTACGCCATTTTTCGCATAAGCCGATAAACTGGAATATTACCAAAGATGCTTTTACAAGTCAATAAAATCAGTAAAATTTTTGGAAAAGTCAATAATAAAAAAGTTTTCTATATGGAGCGAGAATTTTGTAAGTAGATGTATAGTTTCCTCCTCTTTGTTTTGTAACATCTTCTAATAATAGATAACTTAGTAGAGAAAATTAAAGCAGTACTTGTTATATTTCACAATATATTTCAGTTTCCTGACACGTGTTTCAACCCTTGCGGGCCATTATCAAAGGCATTATAAGAAAGACAGTTAAAAATTGTACATGCCATTAAAATAAAAATAAAAAATTGACAGATGAGATAGGTTATTTTGGTCCTTAATTTACAGGTATTGGCCAAAGGTACAACTAAATTACAGGTGTGATTATAGAGGTATTTACATCTAAGTAATAAAATTAAGAAAATGATACTGTGTATAATAATTATGGGGTTTTCCGTTGGTAATTATAGACACTGCTTATTGCATATTTATCTTAAGTAATTAGGCTATTAAGTATTAGATTAGCACCTGAAGGTATTTCAATTTGATTGTTAACAACATTACATCGATTTTGTAAAGCTTTTTTAATTGCTAATGTCTCTAATAGGTTGAGTTCTCTACCCTTGTGTTGAATGTATATCAATTTTATTTTGTTGGATATTGAGTGGTTATTTATTATACAGTGGTCAGCTATTAATAATAATAGTATAATAAATAACCACTCAATATCCAACCAAATAAAACCGATATATATTCAACACAAGGGTAGAAACTCAACCTATTAGAGACATTAGCAATCAAAAAAGCTTTAAAAAATCGATGTAATGTTGTTAACAATCAAATTGAAATACCTTCAGGTGCTAATCCAATACTAAATAGCCTAATTACTTACAATAAATATGCAATAAACACTGTCTATAATTACCAACGAAAAACCGCATAATTATTATACACAGTATCATTTTCTTAATTTTATTACTTAGATGTAAATACCTCTATAATCACACCTGTAATTTAGTTGTACCTTTGGCCAATACCTGTAAATTAAGGACCAAAATAACCTATCTCATCTGTCAATTTTTATTTTAATGGCATGTAGAATTTTTAACTGTCTTACAATGCCTTTGATAATGACCCGCAAGGGTTAAAACACGTGTCAGGAAACTGAAATATATTGTGAAATATAGCCAGTACTACTTTAATTTCCTCTACTATGGAATATCAATTTCAGCAAGCATGTAGCCCATCACATATCAATTATAATTCAATATTCACTGAAAGGGTAGATAGCCGGAAAAGAACAATAGGAAAAGGGACTAACAAATGCTTGCCAACGTTTAAAGCTCCTTTAGAGCTAAAATAATGACATATAAAATCACAAACTACTCTAAACGTTAGAATAATTACAAAATTGTAACAACCACATAGAGAAGGACAACAAACCGAAATAGGAACAAATCAACACTTAATTACTTCAATACAATTAACATGAAATATAAAATTGTAACAACTACATTAATTTTCTCTACTTTTATATATTATATATACATTTTAATTACATCTCCCTTGTATGCACTACCGTTTTTTCAATTGTAATAAGCGCTTTTTTAATTTAAGACGAAGCAGAAACTTTTATCAAGAATAAAATTTTTGGAAAAGTCAATAATAAAAAAGTTTTCTATTTGGAGCGAGAATTTTGTAAGTAGATGTATAGTTTCCTCCTCTTTGTAACATCTTCTAATAATACATAACTGATTATAAATTTCAAAAGTGTATATTAATATTTCCACAAATATATTTTTTGTCTTATATAGTAGGTAGTGTAGAGTTTTTTCTTCTCTAATATTTGGGTAATCGTTATACAGGGTGTTTCAGAAGTACGGTACGTAACTGAAGAGAGTGATTCCTTATGATATTATAAAAGAAAAAGTCCATATGAACATGTGTCCGAGGCGGCCCCGTTTTTGATATACAGGGTGTTCAAAGTTTTTTGAAAAAAATCGTTTTTTATAATTTCTTGAATATCCTTTTCCCGATATTATTGAAATTTGATACCGTTGTTTTATAATGATAAGGGGCTTATTTAGCCCTACCTAGATAAAAATTATGTAAGAAAAACACTATTGTTTTATGATTTTCACTATATTTTGTCAACATGACACGTGTTTCACCGTCACAGCGGCTTCATCAGATGTGAGGTATACAAACAAAAACCTTAATTTATAGGGTCTTAATTACAAGTAACAATGGGAAATACCAGTACTAATATTTAGGTCTTAAATTATTTAACAAAGAGTTGTAAATGTATATTTTATAGTAACATTAAGTTTAACAAAGGAGAGGTGCATAAATCTAGTTTATCATTTAGTAAATTAGGGGAATTTTTCCTTTTGTTAATCTCCAACGATTCCAATAAATCCAATTTTAACCCTTTTTGTTCGACATGTAAAATATTATCAATTATTATTAAAATTGTGATTTTCTAATTTCAAGTGATCTGCGTATGTAGAATGTTTATTCTGTTTCGTAAACGAATCTTGATGATCTTTTATTCTTGTACGAAATGAACGACCTGTTTGGCCTATATAAGATTTTGTACATGAGCCGCAATTTAATTTGTAAACTCCACTTTTTTGATCTTTCATTAAAAAATAAAAATTATTATGAATTAATAAATAAAGTAAAAAATCTTAACATTCCAACCAACTCCAAATTAATATCGTTTGATGTAACAAACTTATTTCCCAGTATACCACCTTGCGAAACGATTAAATTAGTTAAGAAACTACTTTACACTAACAATGTCAATATTATCATTATAAACGAAATTATCCACTTACTTGAAATTTGTCTAAGTCAAAACTATTTTCAATTTAATAACACGATCTATACCGCAAAAGAAGGTTTAATTATGGGAAATCCACTCAGCCCCATCTTAGCTGAAATTTTTATGAATAATCTAGAAAACATAATTCATACTCATCACCTGTCTAAATATTGTCAATTTTGGTACAGATATGTTGATGACATCATTGTATCCTTTTCCGGCACTAACAGACATCTTACGACCTTTTTCGATTATATTAACTCTATACATCCAAAAATTAAATTTACGTTAGAACCTGAAATTAATAATTCTATTAATTTTTTGGATTTAACTATTAATAGAATCAATAATAAACTAGATTTTTCCATATACCATAAACCTTCTCATACGGATCAAACAATTAACTACAAGTCACATCACCCTATTCAGCATAAATTAGCAGCCTATAATAGTATGGTCCATCGCTTAAATAATGTCCCCATGTCAAAAGAAAATTTCGTTAAAGAATTTAATTTAATAAAACAAATAGCTATCAATAATGGTTACAACCAAAAAATGATAGACGATATATATTCCAAATTTACACATAAATTGGCTATTAAAGAAAATTTTTCCCATAACAAAAGAAAAATGTAATTATAAAACTTTAACCTTTATAGGCAAGGCTAGTGAAAACATAAAATCTTTTCTTAACAAACAAAGAATAAAAACAGCTTACAAAACTAACAATAATTTAGGCAAAATCATCAAAAACAATAAGGACAAAACTATGAAAGATCAAAAAAGTGGAGTTTACAAATTAAATTGCGGCTCATGTACAAAATCTTATATAGGCCAAACAGGTCGTTCATTTCGTACAAGAATAAAAGATCATCAAGATTCGTTTGAATTATTTCGTATCGCATTGCAACTTTAAATAATTCGAATTCTTTAGCCGTTTTCATCTAGTACAGGCGTCTTGTATACAACAGACTTTAGGTGACCCCATAAATAATAGTCTAGAGGATTCAAGTCGGGACTGCGAGCTGGTCAACCTTGAGGACCTGAGCGCCCAATCGCCCAATCCAGCAATCAAAAAAATTGTTGTCGAGGTATTGACGAGCAACTAGGTTAAAATGAGCTGGGGCGCCGTCGCGTATGAACCACATATTAGGTGGTTCTTATTTATAGAGGTACGTCGTCTAACAGAACGCCAAGAGGTGGTAAAAGTATAAGGTGCTTCCCGGGACGCCACTGGGCTTAATAAATTTAATTTAGTTAAGGCTAATTAAACCCCTTATCATTGTGAATAACGATATCAAATTTCAATAAAATCGGAAAAAGGATATTTTAAAAACATATAAAAGACCGATTTAAAAAAAAAAAACATTAACACCCTGTATATCAAAAACGTGGAAACTCCGGACACATGTTCAAATGAACTTTCTCTCTTAGAATATCATAAGGAATCACTCCCTTACGTTACGTACCGTACTTCTGAAATACCCTGTATAATATTATAAATAGCTTTATTAAATGTTTCCTAAACAATAGTGGTTGTATTAGCTGCTTATCGAGATACCACCGATTATTATTATTATTATTTGTGGTTGGTTGAAGGGAAGGGGCTGAATATATTACAGAAAGGTGAACAAGAATTTAAACCAATTACCATGTTTCATCGTTTTTCTTCAAAATAGAAAAGATATGAATTTCATGCAGAACTTTTGAACAACACTGCAGGGGCGTGCGGTCCATGGAAGCGATGGAAGCACTGCTTCCCCTACCGCTTTCATAAGACAAAACAAATTTTATATTAATCTATACCTATCCATACAATTAAAATACCCAAGTATTTATTTCTATCTAATCTCCAAACCAAATCCGGCCCTGTATGCATCCCTGACCAACGCAATATTAAATTTATCGAAGTCATCTCAATACGTGTATACTACACTATATACGCGTATACGAGTAATAATAATATGGTCTGCTGTGCCGTGCCAAGGGTTAATCGTTAGATATCGGTATTTCCTTCGCTAAATGCAGACGACGCGCGACAGAAACCGACAAAATATTTAGTTTCCACGTGTTTGTAGACGACGATTTACGATGGCCTGTCGCGATTTTTCGCCAGGTAAACGCGCTAAACGGTAGAGGATCTGTGTATTGACTTTGTTTATCTTACTTCTTGATTTATTTTGTCATGGAGCAACCAATTGCCGGCCCATCGAGTTCGGGAAATGTAAAGTGTATCTGTTCTGTATGCAAGTTATTGGAAAAAGGATTTTCAACGCTTTCCTTTTATGAAAAAAGGAATATTATTGCAACAGGTAGGCCTACACCAGATTCGTTTAAAATTAAATCAAACTGTGAATTCAAAGTAAAAATGTATAGATAGTTTTCTGTATTAGTTTCTGTTATGAAATTTTGTTAACTTGTTTTTAACGACTCTTAGGCAGGGTTGGGTCACTAAAGAATTGGTTTTCGACGGGCAAATTACGTAAAAATTAATAAAAAAACATAGGTAGCCATTTAGAAAATAGAGTAAATATTAACAAATTCATAGGTAGGTACATAATCTCACATTTTCGACAGTACCTACATGACAGTATTCTACCTGTATTTAAACGTCGAAAAATTGCCAATATTCGGGCGTGGTCCTCGAAAAATTTTTCGCCTTCGGCGACTAGCCTCCGGCGACTAGCCTCCGGCGGTGCTTCCCCTTTTTCATAACTCACCGCACGCCCCTGCAACACTGTACTATAACATCATTGACTCTGACGTCGGGTACAATGTACCAATTACGAGTTTACAAGTATGCAGTAAATTCTCAGTTAAAACCTTTCTTTTTTAAACAATCGGTCCCAAAATTGTCAACCTCACAGTATGCTAAGCCACTTGATCGGATCACTTCAATTGCCTCCAAATATCTTTGATAGGATCCCGACCGTAAACCGAATTTCCCCCTATTCTCTCTTTTGCATCGTGCCATATTAAGTGGGCCCGTATCTTTCGATTTATACCACCATTAATGATCCCCTCTCGTTTCGTAATTATAGCCGGGCTCTTAAAGGGTTAGTAACTGCCGGGAGTGAGACATTTCCCGATGTAAAGCGACACAATAATTGACGTTATTATATTATATACAGTAATGGATAGGTGCCATCCTTTCTCCAGGCATTATCAGTGGCTTTTGTGTCGAAAGC
Organism: Polydrusus tereticollis; assembly: GCA_963920685.1. NCBI lineage: Eukaryota > Metazoa > Arthropoda > Insecta > Coleoptera > Curculionidae > Polydrusus > Polydrusus tereticollis. The sequence goes on from OY987328.1 coordinate 146,858,919, forward strand.
ACACAAAAATATTGTTATAGAAATATGTGGGAAGTTTTTTTATGGATTTTTGGCATCAGCAACGAGGTTTTTTCGGCAGGCAAGATTTTAGCATCATAACACGGAAAAAAAAATTTATAAGAATATCCAAAAATATAATGGAAGTAACTATATTTTATAGTTCTATATAGGACAGCCATATGGTATATTAAGGAAGACTATAAAATTATAGTAAAAACGAGTTAATATTTTTATTAGTTACTACCATAGACATATAAAAAAGATTATAGGTCTTTGGTTACTACAAAAATATATAGGAATAAAAAATTCGTTACAGTAAAAAGTATTAAACAGGAGTGCAAATAATATAAAAATATGTTGTTGTTTTTTTCTAGCTTCTGTTGTTACGGTTGTAATAATTATTTGTAAAAACTACCAAGCAGTTCTGCACATTTTACTAATGAATATTGTAAAATTTGTAATATTTTTCCGTAAATTCTATTAATTTTAGTTGAATTTCTACCACCAACTTTTGTTATACTAATTAAATATTTCAGTAAATATTTAAAACTCCTTTTGTAGATTCATTTAAATATTTTTGTAACATTTTTTATTTGCTTTTACACATGGTATAATGAAATATATTTGGTCTTTCTTTCTTGGTGGTCAAAACTAAGTCTTCCAGATTCCACTCTGCTAATAAATCCTCCAAACTCCACATAACAGCACCATAATACCATAAACACAAAATCAGAGACAAAATTAACCAGTTTGAACTTAAAACACATAAGAGTAAGAGTTAGAGGTACGACCCCCTTTGATGGCATAACTGTAAATGCGGCGGCGGCGATGGACGACGCGGCTTTGACTATTCCTGTAAATTATTTAGGGTTTTTACTATATTCATTTAGTAAAATACGAATTTTCCTACGAAAATTTTATAAGCGCTTCTATATTTTTTGATATTTTGCAAATATAGTGTTATAAAAATTCAAATAGTTTATTGTTAAACAGTCTTACTATAATTACACCCTTCTAAATTCTATTAAAAATTTTAGTAAAGAAATATAGTAATTTTTACTAAGTTTCCTTTATAACCATTTTTTATGCTTGTCTCTTAATGTAATAAAAAATTATAAAAGCCACAAAAGGATTTAGTAAAATTCACAACACAGTTTCTTACTTTTAACTAAGAGAAATGGTTATTCAATGTAACCAAAATGCATTTGTAAAATGTAATATATACCTTAGTAGTGGCATAATTATACTATGTTATATAAAAAAGCTAACCATATTTTTTTATAAATTTAGTTTACAATTTTATTTTGGAAAAGACTGATATAGAGATTTATAGTTATTAAGAGGTTTTATAGAGAAATATACTAAAAAATTCTTACTAAACTAAATTTACAATACTGTTTTTTCCGTGAAGCTTTAATAAAATCAGGTTAATATTTCTGTGCAGGTATCTCCGCAACAAAGGTAATAAAAACCATAATATTCTACTTATTATGTCAATACTCAGATCACCAAAAAATAGTATATTATATTATAAACCCAGGGACTAAAGTGACTCATTTAATCCCGCGAATGGAGTTTTCAATGTCCAAAAGCAACAACCATTTAAGGCATTAAGGCGCTTTAGTTCCGGGTGTACTTTCAGGAACAGTATTACTAAAATTAGATAATATGTAGGTATAAATATAAAAACCCCTGATAATGTCACGATTTAAGGCAAGTACCAGTTGAATATTTTATTAGCCTACTTTGAAAGACAAAATTCACTTAGTTACACTATAAATAAACAAGTGGTCAGTCTCATCATACTTTCGAATGTAGTTCTACATCAAGCAGCGTCAGACAGCATACTAGAGATGAACCAAATCTAGTATTTAATATTGTAAATTGTACAAAGAAAAAAAAATAAAAATTTTAACTTTTTTTTTAAATTATATGTTGCTAGAATGCACTTTAGTCCCTTAGGAGTAAATGACCCATTTTAGTCCCCCTTTGGCGGGACTAAAATAGGTACGGTAGGCGGGACTAATGTACCTACTTTAGTCCCAGAAGTACAAAAAATATATATTTATGTTTAAGCCGCTTTCTATATCAAAAAAAATAAAATAATCATTTATGGCTCTCTGTTAATAAAACAATAGCACTTCACAAGAACAACTTTAATTATATCAATGATTTAAACCGTAAATCGTGTTGCATTTCTACATTCTACATTCTATCAATCTACCTTGGCATTACATAAACCTTATTTGTCAGTAAAATCAGAGACTATTGTCTTATCTGTGGTAATATAAACACTCGTCGTAGTTCTCTCTGTTGTGCAATATACTTTTTTTATTTTATTCCAGCCCATGGCCTTGCCAAAAGGGTAGGGAATTGTTCTTTTAGGATAGGCCCACTAGCTCTGCTCTCTTTGCGCCACTTGTACAAAATTTCTCGCCATTTTTTCCTCATTGGCGCAAAGACAGCCACGTCCAGTGGCTGCATCAAATGCGTGCTATTAGGCGCCAGTGGTGTAAGATAGATGTTGTTAGCTTCGCATTCTTGGATCACTCTAGGGGAAAAATGCGAAGCCAAATTGTCTCCTATTATGATTTTTTGGCCTGGACGATTGATTTGATTCAGATGTGGCAGTAAAACATCAAAGAACCACTTCTCAAAAAGTGACATTACGAACCACATGCTTTTACTATGGACATAAACAGTTCCTTGGGGTCCCCCATTGGTCCAATTTTCAAATAGATTACCAGACTTGTAAACTACCATAGGGGACAAGAGAATACCGTCAGCACTTTCACATACCATTATACTTACAGCAGCTTTTGAATGCTGCTGCACTCTTTCCACTTGTCTGGTGCCTCTGGAGACAATAACTTCTTTTGCGCAGGGATCCTGAATGTTTGTCTCGTCATAATTGTATGCAAGCAGGATCTGCTCTTATTAGCACATTTTCTATATTGGCAAAAAACTCGTTAATCTGTTGTGGTCCCACAGCTGCGCGTGCACGTTTTATATTTGAAGCTAAGCGGACACTTAAATTATTTCGGGATATGAAATGGTTAACAAAATCAGGTCCAGGTGCATTGTTGGTAAATTCCTTCACATTGCAACCCTGTTTTTCTAGGTACTTGTGGAGAACCTCGCGTATATCCGCCTGCGTTAACGGAAAACCCCAATTGCGTAAGAGTGTGTGTGAGTAAATCTTCTTCTTCTCTGGTAAAGACTGTCGGATGACCAACTGCTTTGGTACGTCTACCAAATAGCTTATTCTGGAGCATTCCCCGTAGGATTTTGTAACGTCGACTCGCCAAGGCCTGTGACATTCCCCCTCCAACTGCTGCTATCGCCGCTTCTAATTGGGCAACAGTATAATTGGCGTATAAACGCTCTTCTAATGAGAATCCCGTCATTAAATTTTAAAAAATAATCAAACAAACAAACCAGGAAAGAAAAGGTATCATAATGACGTATATGCCAAAGTAACCCTGTTTTACGGTAATGCACACAAACAAGTAAAAATAAAATACGCAGGGAACGCTCATGTGCATTGAATTTTTGGGAAGTGCTTTCCAACTCTTTGAAGGCAAGAAGACTTTATGCTGAAAGATTTCCAGCTCAGACATTGCCAAGTCCAATATCCTTTCAAAAGGTTGATCGGAGCTTAATTAATTTACAACGTTATTAAAATATAAAAATAATGAAAACAAATAAATGTTGTTCTGGCAAATGTTCAATATGGTCTCCACGTACTTCAATACATTTTCTTAGTCTTCGAATACTTTTCCGCTGCACTCCAAATAATATTCCGGCATTATTACGGACTTCTTTAGAATGCTGTGTTATTTTCTCTAGCTGCTCTTCTGTAGTATTCACTGGTGTTAAATAAACTAATTCTTTGAGATGTCCCCAGAAGTAAAAGTATAAGGAACTTAGGTTTGGAGACCTTAGTGGCCATAAACCAGGCCCACCTCGACATATCCATCGAGGTTCAAAAATGCTTGTTAAGTGTTGACGTACCTCTAAGGTTATAATGAGGTGGAACACCATCATGCATGTACCACATTTGCAATCTTCTATCAGGAGGCACGTCTTCCAATAAATTATTTAAATTTGGCTGCAAAAATTGTAAATAAATCTTACTATTGAGTCTTTCTTCTAAAACAACTGGACCTATAAGGGTATTTCCGATAATGCCAGCCCACACATTTACCATAAACCTTTGTTGGTGTTTGTTTTGAATTATGGCGTGCGGATTTTCATCAGCCCCAAAATGTAATTTGTGTGAGTTGTCGGTAAACAAAATAAGGTTAGAAAAATTTAGATTTACTTTATGTTGCTGTATAAACCAGATGGAGTATTGAAGTCTCGCTGGATAATTATCCGGAGACATAGCTTGTACTTTAATAAAAAAAATTTTCGTGGAGTAACAAATTAAGCAAGAATTTACAAAAAAATACATTACATAAAATCTTGATAAATTTTCTTTTTCAGCGACATAATTAAATACGTCGATCGGGCTAACATTTAATTATTTTCGAAAGAAAATAAAAGTAAGCGCTTATGTTAAAGGTTTCAACCAAGGCGGGGAGCAAATTCAATTTACCTAAACACCCCGAGAAAATGTTAACACCGGGGCTTAAGAGTTTTCAAACTGAGGGTGGTGTTTTGTATCACTTTTATTGAAATATGAATCCAGATGTTACGGGGTCTTGGTATATTTAAAAATGATATTTTGAGGTGAAAGATTGATCGAGGTAAGCCTGAAGGGAGAGGAACATGGGGTAATTAATTACACAACTTGAGAAAATTTAAGTTTTTGTTTGAAGTTAGTGTATATTTTAAATTCACACACTACCGAAGTAAGTACAGGGTGTCCATTTTTCGATGTAATTACAGGGTATCTCGGTAACTACATAGTAAAAAAATTGAGTGTTAAATTTAACACTCAATGCCCAACAAACATATTAAGTAATGTACACCAGAACGGAAGGAAATTAATCCTAAATTGGCAAATATTTGCTTATTTTTGCCTTAAATGATTTCTTAAAAGTCACAAAAGATTCGAACTCTAAAATCTAAGTGAAAATTTGGATATCTACAACTTAAATAATTTGTTATAGGGAAATCTACTTTTAGTTTAATTAACCTAGTTAGAAATTACAAATAAATTACCTCCTTGAGACATTAACAATATTTAATTCTTATAAGGAATATGATTAAGTCATAATTTACTTAATATATGTATTCATAATTAAGAAATTTTTTGGTATTACGCTAGGTAAACATTACCTAATTATTGCCTAAAAAAAGTCCAAATAATTTACTGACCATGTAGTTTTAGAAACAAGTAATATTTTGGATAATTTTGCCATATAAATTGTTCCCAAAGTTATAGACCTTTTGTGGTTAAAAATTGAACTACTTCATAACTTTCTGATTAACCTCAAAGGCTAATATTGCTTGTACAGTTAATAATAAAGGGAAAAATAACTGTAAGGTTACAAATATAAAAACGGCCATATTTAATAATTATTAGTTTTCCTGTTTATCGACAACTATAAAAAAACAATAATTAAAATTTTAAGAATTACATAAGGTAAGTGGAAAATCCATTAGACTACGATATCTTTCGTTACGAAAGTTTTTTTAAAACTTTAGGTACATATAATGTTTATAATGAAGACACTCTGTTTTTAGGTTAATGGTAAAATATTTAAAATAGACCATTTAAGAACATATGATTTTGACAAGAAGTATAACCTAAACTTGTGACTTTGCCCCCCAGCAAATATAGCCGTTGTCAAATATGTAACGGTAATTTCATGGCTTTGACATTAACCTAAATTTGTCAAATTTGCCCCCCAGCGACGTCATCCTTAAATGGTCAATTATCGTAATAATACATAGAAAAACGCATATTTTAAGGGCGCGTTTTGTTTTTCGAAGTATCATCACCATAATTCACAAACACATTTCTTTCGCATCCAAATTTCGGTCCAGAAAAATGATAAAACCTAATTATATCACTTTATTGTTGAAGTTATAATAAGCGGCCATTCCAAATATCTATCTGTTGGAAGTGTTGGCATAAGTTGTTGTCTTTTCTTTCTAACGCCAGATATAATATGTTTTCTCTGTATTTTTGTCTAGTGTCATATTGCTCCTATATAGGTTATATTAAGGTCAAAAGGTTGGCCTCACTTTCCACATTTAGATGTAAAATAGGTCTATATTTATTTCACTTCGTTTTAACTTATTGGACAGAAAACCCCTATCAACCTATTTTCGACCTTCAAATTACTTTAGTTTCTTTCCCCACATTGGGCAATAGGACAACAAATGTAGGTAAATTATCCCTATATATAATTGGTCATGCAAAATATTTGACCCGTTTAGAGGTCGAATAGAGGTAAATTTAACTTAAAATGTTTGTTGGGTGGTGGTACATATAGGACCACACTCAATAGGGTATATTAACCAATCAGTATATCTGGTAAAAAATATATTTTTGAATGGTTTTTTCACTTTTTGATAAGTGTTAATTCTTCTTTATGGGTAAGTACATTTACACTATGGAGTGTAAATTAAACTCACAGATTGTAAACCTATCCTTCTAGGGCTAGGGTGTAAAAGAAATAATGAGAGGTGTAAGTAAACCATTTTTTTATGATAATTTGTGATTAATTAGTGTAAATATTATATTATTGTAGTGTTAACTTTATTTTATTTGGGTGTGACTTTACTATAGTGAGTGTAATAAAATAATCTACCCAGGGCTAGAATACTTTCCACTTTGTTTAAGTCATTTAATCCCATATCAAACTAACCGGGCGTTTATAATTAAAATGTAAAAAATTATGCATTCAAGATGTTTTACATTATCAACCTCTGCTTAGTCTGATACATGATTAAATGACTTAATCAAAGCCGAAAGTAGTAGCTCCTAATCTTCAGATCACTTGGAAAAGGTTTGTTAAATGAATGAAAATATTGAGTATTATTTATCGTTTATTTATGAACAAAATGATGGTTACAACAGAACTGGAAAACCCTGTGATTTTTTTACACTTATTATTATAACTAGTTGAACAAAATGGCACACCTATTATATAGTTTAACAATTTAGTAAAATAAACATATATATAATATATATCTACGTTTAATCAGAATAATTTAAAAGCTGAAAGGAAAACTGTAACAATGTAAGTACCTACTTAGTTTCTTAAAAATGACGTACTTATTCGTAAGGTTTCTATTAAATTTTGTTAGTATGCTTACCCAATTTAACAAGATCCGAAAAAAATTCTGCATTGAATTTAAAAAGTTTCTTTTTAATAAAAAAAAAATCGATTTCCTCAAACACTGAAGCAAAAAAATTAAATGTCAGAGCTTAACATTTATTAAAGGGCACAATCAAACAATATTATCACTATTTTCCCCATGTCAATAATAGCATAAGTTGTTTTATAGATGATATTTCTTTTTTGTAAAATGTGTGGCGCGATCATCCGACGCCGTTCTGATTAGTCGATATTTAACCAACCAATCATTTGACCGCAATGTCTTCGTATCGTCGGAAATCGGATGCATCTCAATTTGCCTTTACTCCGCCATTTTAAAAGTAAAGGGAGATTTATGCAGATCAATTAAGAAAAAATAAAGAAAATTTAGGTATTATTTGGCCTGCATAAATCCACCTTAAATGTCAACTTGTCGTATGTTGTTGAAAAGGTAATATTTAACACTGTTTTTATTTATTTCACCTGATAATAGTAGATATTATTCCAATCCATTCAATACATCACTGAAGACTAAGTACGCCACAGGGACAAACCCTGACGAAAGGACACGCAGTCCACTGAAATGCCTGTCCATCATTGTTTTAATACCATACGGCATTGACGCCCTGAGGGTTAGTTCAACCCACATACATATTTACGAAACGAGATCGATAAGCGATATTTGTGAGCAATAAAGGTAATTATAGTCAAGCATGACGTAGTAATAAGATAATAAATAATGCAAACATACAAAGGGTGTCTCATAGCCAACAAGCAAAACAAATTGCAAATCATACTTTGAAGTGTTGTTGTCATGTTGTCACATGGGCGAAAAATGTGATTTTACGCTCGGCAAATCATCACTCGCTACTATTATTTACATGCGCGGGACCTTAAATGTTTGTATCTTAAGTGTGACGGGTGTAAAAGTAAAGACCTAACTTTCTTATTTAAAAATATTTGTTTATAAAGTCTAAGCGTTTCGGCGTAGTTACGAAGGTTTGTCGTCACAATAATAGGTACACGAAAAAATTTTTTTTATAAAAATAACCAAAAATATAATAGAAGTAACTATATTTTATAGTTCGATATAGGACAGCCATATGGTATATTAAGAAAGATTATAAAATTACAGTAAAAACGAGTTAATATTTTTAATAGTTACTACAAAAATATTTAGGAATTAAAAAATTCGTTACAGTAAAAACTATTAAGCAGGAGTGCAAATTATATAAAAATATGTTGTTGTTTCTTTTTAGGTTCTATTGTTACGATTGTAATAATTATTTGTAAAAATTACCAAGCAGTTTTGCACATTTTGCGAATGAATATTGGAAAATTTGTAATATTTTTTCGTAAATTCTATTAACTTTAGTTGAATTTCTACCACCAACTTTTGTTATACTAATATATTTTAGTGAATATTATAACTTACTTACTGTTATACGGCCTCCGCTAGCTCCAGATGAGACTCGAGTGGGTTTGGCATGCTGGTAACTGTATTTAAACCTTTGTTTTATCTAGGTGTTAGAAATTGAGCGCCACTGTTTTTTTTTAGACGGTATTATACCAGGTAAAAACAGAAACCTTATGTCTATAGAGCTTGTAGAAATAAAATAATTTATATACCCATAAGACATTTAATAAAAATTGTTATTCTGAAAAATTACCATTTAGGTTTCACTATATTATTCTATTTGAATGTGTTTACATATGATCAAAAAAAATAAAGTCAGGTGGTACCTATAATTGAATATTATGTAGCACTTCTATATTTTTTGATATTTTGCAAATATAGTGGTATAAAAATTCAAATAGTTTATTGTTAAACAGTCTTACTATAATTACACCCTTCTTAATTCTATTAAAAATTTTAATAAAGAAATATAGTAATTTTTACTAATTTTCCGTTATAACCATTTTTTATGCTTGTCTCTTCATGTAATAAAAAATTATAAAAGCCACAAAAAGATTTAGTAAAATTCACAATACAGTATCTCACTTTTAACTAAAAAAATGGTTATTCAATTTAACCAAAACGCATTTGTAAAATTTAATATATACCTTAGTAGTGGCATAATTATACTATGTTATATAAAAATATTTTTTTATAAATTTAGTTTACAATTATATTTTGATAAAGACTGATTTAGAGATTCATAGTTATTAAGAGGTTTTATAGAGAAATATACTATAAAATTCTTACTAAACTAAATTTAAGATACTGTTTTTTCCGTGTATGGTTACATATTAATTAATATATTGCTTATTAATAAAATCATGTAGAAAACACACAAATGAACTTTCACAAGTATGTAGTACTTCCGTAACTACGCCCTGATGATGGCCTGATAGACCGAAACAAGTAAGCTTTATAAATAAATATTCTTAAAAAAGATGGTACTTAGTTTATTTTTACCCCCTTCAAACTTAAAAATGTACCTTCTGGATAGCAGATATCTTCGTTTGTATCTTACTTTAAGAATATAATTTATCTATTGTTGTTACCAGAATAGAATGTTCTACAAATTTAATATTAAATATAATACATACAAAAATTGTTTAGTTATTCTGTCACAAACAAAAACGCTGCCTTCAACTAAAAATATGCCAGCAATATTCTCAAATAAACAATGCATATTTAATGGGATATAACGTTCCATAAAATACTGTAACATATATTTGATTAAGGGTTTTATGATGGTGGATTAAAGTATATGACTACTTGTATTAAAAATTAATATGCTTTCTTAACGATTTTACAAATAAACTGGTCAACAAGAAGATCGGCAACAACAATTTCTAGCACCATTTTCAACTAGCTATTACTTTTTTTTTATGCGGTTTGCACTGCGCAAAAGCTCATTTGGTCTAGATTATGCAAAAGAACAGCAGTTATCAAAGAAGATAAACATTTAATATTATACTGGGTGTAATTGCAAAAGTTTCGCTGTCCGTCATTTCGTTTCAAAAAAAGTTCTCGTGCCCCATTATAGATGATGGGTGAGCTAATATCAATACCAAATATTTTTGCCAGTTTTTTGACATTTTATACAGGACGAAATAAAGAAATTGTGAAGATTTTGGTACCGATATTTTAAAAGCACGCGTCGATGGATTTTGATTAATTTGAAAGCTTATTTACTGTCATTTTTTCTTAATGAGACGATTTTTGTTTAAATGAGGTTTTTACATTATATACAGGCTCGCTAACAATTCAATACTTTTATTGTTAATGATGTTTCTATCAAATCAGCAATATCTGTTAAAATAGGCCATATAGATAGACATTATGTACGGTTTATTATGGAATAATTAATATTAATAACATCATTTAATAATAACATTTTAGACGTAATTAACAAAATGAAACTTAATATCCTACTTACTTAATGTTCTTTATTAAATCATAGTCATACAATTTAAATGGCTATCGACCGGGGTCCTTCAGCCTTAAAATATAAATTTGAAGAAGTAGTCCATACTTGCAGTGGAGTATAGGTAATGTAAGTTAAAACAACATTTCTGTCTTCCTCCACAAATGATATATTTTAAATTATATATTTAGCGATTGTCCCTACATGTTTCGACTACATATATAAAGTTATCCTCAGGGGAACTAAATCGAGTGTAGTTTAAGTTAAAGTAGTTGCCTCAAATTAATGAATACAACTTTTAAGATAATATCAAGTGAAACTTTTTTAGTTGAAGACTAACTTAAGTTTACCTAACGTTCTGGATTTGTAGATGAGTACATTTTTAAATTATTTTAATTTTTATATTTATTAGTTAAAGCAGGAAAATTTAGTTGTAAGTGTTAAGCATGATATTAATCAAAACCTGATGATACCCATATAAATAGTTTTTAAAAATATAGTATTGTTGATGTGAAGAAATCAAAAAGAAACATTTTTGTTTTTTATTATTTTATTTAGTTACCAACCACATGAATAGTTTTTAAAAACATAACATGATTGATATGGAGGGATCGAAAAAGGAAAATTTGTTAACCAACCAAGGTTGGTTAAGTTAACAAAATTAAAATTAAATAAAATAACCTAAAAAACAAATTTTCCTTTTTCGATCTCTCCATATCATCCTTGTTAAAAAAAATTGATAGTAAGCAGAAGTTGATGACCATATTCTATTATTGGCCGACAGATAAGTTTATATATATATTATATGCAGCAATTCTGGAAATTCCTTGAGTTTTATGGGTAAGAGAAATGCTTAGCACTACTTATGATTGATTTTTTTACAATTGCATTCCTAAGTATTTTGCGTTAGCAACTGGGTGACTTTGTTGATTCACCATAGTGATCGTGGGGCTATTGTGGTTATTAATATGGTTAAAAATAATATATTGTGATTTAGCAGGATTAGGCTTTAACTTCCATTTATTAAACCATGTAATCGTTTTGTCTAGTAGCTCCTGTAATCTATGTCTCGCTTCAAGTATTGGTCTGCCAAGGGAAAAGACGGCCGTATCATCTGCTTATTTTAAAATATATGCTGTGGATGAAAAATACCGCTGGTCATTGTAAAGATAGTTGTAGATGTCTGAGCAATAAATACTGTAGGGAAACGGAGAGACAGGTGACCCTTGTAGAAAGCCCTGCTGCGGCATAAACTCTTCGGACGTGCAATTATTCACACGGACAACAAGCCCGTCGATCATTCAGCCAATTTTTTAAAAGGTAGACAAGTTGTTTTGAACAGTTACTAAGATGTAATTTATAGAGGAGTTCCACATGCCAAACACTATCAAACGCTTTATGTATATCCATAAAGAGAGCAATGGACTTCTGTTTATTAATCCTGCTCGTCTCCACATTGTTCTTCAGTATTACTAGTGGGTGAATAGTGGAATTTTTGTATCTAAAGCCGAACTGATAACCAGGTATGATCCAATATTTCCAATTGACGTTTCCAGTCTGTTCCTGATGATGACTTCCAAGTTCTTACCTAATACTGCAAGAAGCGGATGGGTCGATAATTAGATGGGATTGATAGGTTGGTATTTGGCTTTAGGATAGACACAATAATGCCTTTCTTTCATTCCTGTGGAAACTATCCTTGCTTAAGACAGAAGTTATAAATTTCAATGCTGCATCTGTAGATATCAGGATGAAGCTGTTTTAAGATCTTTTTAGGATGGTGTCGATGCCGGGGGCGGTGTCTTTTCCTTTGCCAATTATCTCGAGATATTTGTTTTAGTCAATGTTTATAAGATATTATCTTCTGTTGGTGGATTTTGGGTAAAATATGTCTGAGCCCAATCTTGAACGACCCGGTATTTTCCTCTGGTATAAAGGCCCCTTTGAAATGGTCAGCAAATAAATGTATCTTCTCTACATCAGTCTCGTAGCTTCTTCCCCAATTTTCTAGTGTTGGAGATGCATTTTGCATAGTTCATCATAATACGATAATGCATTTTTTAAAGTAGTTATTTCATCATGGCGTGATTTCCCCTGTACGGTAGATGTTAGATATTAAATATTTTTATAACTGAACGAGCCTTTTGTACTGCGTGTATTGCTTTACAAAATGGTGATGTTACGTTTTTTCCGTGTAGTCTTCATAAATTTTTAATACAACTCTTCACTTCCGCCTATTTTAAGTCGTAGTCCTTTTATTTCTATATACAGTTTAGTGAACTGACCTAATTGTTTGTTTCCCTTTTTTCTTTAGTAGTATGTATTATGTAACAACATACTACGCACTAGCAGATAAGCTGGGTGAGTTCCAATAATGGTTTACCGCAAAACTCGAGCATTTGCAACAAACTAGTAAATTATTTCCGTGCAAAACTATTAATCTAAATAGCAACAAAGCACTAAGCTTGCAGGTAATAATTAACATACATGTATTAGTTACAAAATACCCAGAAATCTCGTGTCGCCTTTCAAATTGGCAGATTTATTTTGTTCCCTAGTTCGAACACGTGCATCCAACTATCCGTTCTTGTTATTGTTACGGAATTACCGAATGCACCACAGCTAAAACACGCTGGCAACAAATGATTCCACCGAATGTCATAGTTCGCAGCTACTAACTAGTTTAATTAATTATGAAATGAATACATTCAGAGGGACCAAAATATCATAAAATATCGTATAAACAATATGTTTCTGACAATTCGTCTACATATTTTCACATCCCCCGTAAATCTGCCAGTAATGTATACATACCGGGTGTTGCATCGTCGAGCGGGACATAGGAAATCCCATGTAATTTTAAATGGGGTCAATTATTGGCTTCCCTAATTATTTTAGAGAAAAATTCTATTTAGGTTTATTAAAGAGCACTAAAACCCACATTCAAAAGAATAACTTTAGATATTTTTGATGAGCCCATTTACGGGTTATCGCCGATTTCTTTTTAACTATTTCTCCTTTTTATGGCCCCGTATTTGCGGGCACCAGTCAAGGTAAAAGATGACTGTCAAATAAAGTTGTCATTTTAAAATGTGTGCTTTATTGTTATAAAAACTCGTACATCGAAAATATTAGCCATGAATTACACTTCTGAAGAAAAAATATTGATGATTAAATGGTATTATCAAGGAAATAGTTATCAAAAGGTGTCAGACATGTTTGCTGCTCTGTATCCGAATAGACCGATACCTGCAAAATCTACAGTCGAAAGGACTATCAAGAAATTTGAGACAAAAGGCACTGTAATAAATAACTACAGATGTGAAGAAAGGCAGGAACAAAGAAGAGATGCAAGAAATGATAGGGACTTACAAGTTTAATTGTGCGTGGAAGAAAATGATGGGAAGATCAGCACAAGGAAACTTGAGGATGACATAGGATTAGATCACACCACAGCGTTACGAGCTTTGAAACGACATAAATATTATTCATACAAATATAAAAAGCACCAAGAGCTAAAAGATAGGGACGAAATACGACGACAGGAGTTTTGTTTTGGTATAATGGAAATAATGGAAAAACATGGATAGCGAATTTTTAAAAAACATTTGTTTCACTGACGAATGCACATTCACCTTAAACAATGAACCCAATGTTCAAAATTATCGATATTGGAGCAAAGAAAACCAACACAGGTTTGTGGAAACAGGACGCAATATCCACAAAAAGTTAATGTATGGGCTGGGATTTTCGGAGAAAATATTATCGGGCCATTATTTCTTACACGAAATTTAAATGCAGAATATTTTTTGGAACTACTTGAAGATCATATTTTACCTACTTTACATGATGCCCCCAGGGAAAATCAGGAAGTTTGGTACCAAATAGATGGCTGCCCGGCACATAGTACCCTGGCTGTCCGGGAATATTTAAACCATGCTTTTAATGGAAATGTTATTGGCTTAAATCATACAGTAAATTGGCCAGCCATTTCTCCTGATTTATCGCCAAATGATTTCTTTCTCTGGGGCCATTTAAAAAACAGGATATACAAAGATAAAAAATACCCAAATCTAGACGAGTTAAAAAATGCTATTTCTGCCGAATGCAATAGAATTTCAGTTTACCAACTAGCGAATGTAAGAAGAGAATTTTATGATCGCCTCGGTTATTGTCTAGCAGTCAATGGAGGAATATTTGAACATCTTCTTAAATCCTAAAGTTCTAGCAATTTAATAGTACCTACCTATTAATTAGTAAAATATTGAAACATGTAAAATGTCATAATTAACCTTGTAATTGGATACTTTATTTTAGTTTTATTCAGATTAATTTGTACTCATAAATACACCTTTAATATTTTCGATGTACGAGTTTTTATAACAATAAAGCACACATTTCAAAATGACAACTTTATTTGACAGTCATCTTTTACCTTGACTGGTGCCCGCAAATACGGAGATATAAAAAGGAGAAATAGTTAAAAAGAAATCGGCGATAACCCGTAAACGGGCTCATCAAAAATATCTAAAGTTATTCTTTTGAATGTGGGTTTTAGTGCTCTTTAATAAACCTAAATAGAATTTTTCTCTAAAATAATTAGGGAAGCCAATAATTGACCCCATTTAAAATTACATGGGATTTCCTATGTCCCGCTCGACGATGCAACACCCGGTATGTATACATTACTGGCAGATTTACGGGGGATGTGAAAATATGTAGACGAATTGTCTTTGTCCAGCAAGGACCGCTAAGAGGTATGACTTTTCCTTGCAGGGGCAGGAACTATGTTAGTTGGAATATACAGTTAGTAGTTAGAATTCACTGTACAGTGTGTGTAACAAGTCTGGAAACGGCTTAATAACATTACAATTTATTGGCCAATTTAAACCAAATTTGGTACAGTTGTGTAAGAGAATCTGACGCATCGAATGACGGTATTGGCGTTGTTGCCAGCTTTTTAGTTTGTCTGGAATTTGAACAAATTTCATATTTTTAAATGTATTACCTGTATACTTTTTAATTTATAGTTTTTACTTTAAATTTGTTACACTTTTGGTATAACATACTTTGTTCCTAATATCAGTAGTTTTCGAAATAACGAGTACAATTTAGAAAAAATATATTTTTTATATTAAATGTTCAAACTGTTTTCCCTGTACGTACAGCTTGACAGTGTGCTAATTGGAAATAAAATTTTTCAATTGTGTTGTGAATTATTCCTGGCGTTATTAATTCAAATTTGTCCAAAATTCGACGCTGCAAATCGGCCAAATCTTGAGGTTTTGTGGTATAAACCCTGTTCTTCAAGTTTCCCCAAAAAAAGTAGTCGTTAGGCGACAAATCAGGGGACCTAGGTCGCAACTCGATGGTACCCCCTCTACAGATCCACCTATTCAAAAAAGTGTTGTTCAAAAATTCGCGCACGTTTCGACCAAAATGGGGAGGAGCTCTTGTTGGAAAAATGTACTTGAATAATTTGGACCCATCACATTTCGTATAGTAGGCACTATTTGCGTTTCCAAGAGCTCAAGGTAAAGTTGTGATGTCAAATTCCCATCAATAAAAAATGGACCGATCATGTGGTTACCCAGAAGCCCAACCCACACATTCAATTTTCCAGGGCGCTGTGTATGACCTTCTCCCATTCAGTTAGCAACAAATTGATCGCATCAGCAGAATCACAGTAAACGTTCTGTAATTTAACAAGTTTTTAAGATACTTGTTAAACGATCATAATTAATTTAAAATTCATAAACAATTTAATGACTGAAGTAGAATCGTTTCCAGGTTGAATTACTACTGGCGCTATAGGTGGTGAAACAAAATATCCATTTTCTGTCTTTATAATATGAGCTACGCAATTTTTCCATACATTGCTACTAATTTCGTTATTACCTGCAGAATTTTTTCAAGGACAACTGCGCTTAAAGTTGGTGATTGATTATTGAGTGATATTCTTTGCTGACAAGAGCAACACATTGGGTACAAAGCCATCTTTACTTCAGGCATGAAGAATAATAACGCGTTTTCCTCTCGAACACGATGGACTTAAATTATAATTTGCACTGTCTACCCAACCATACTTAACAATATGAGTATCAAACCAAGTCTCGTCTAAATAAATTATAGTTTTATCGGATTTATGGTACTCCTTTATTTTGCGCAAATAGTCCTGTCGTAGTTCAATGATATGCCGGAATTCTATTATAACCATTACATTATCTAATGTTTTATATTTAACGCCACAACACCACGCAATGTTTCTAAATATTGGTAAATATAATCAGGGTCAGTTTATCACGAACCAGTTCTAAAGTTGGCACTATATTATCCTAGTAAAAGTTTTAAATAGTTCGCAGAATAAAATCCCTTGTAGTATTGTCAGCCGTTTTGAATTTTTGATTTATTTGTTTGCGCTTTATAAAATGACCGGTTACAGTCCCCAATTTAATTACGTTATAAATTCTTATAAAACCCAAGTTGTGTTAATTCAAACGTTTAAACATGCTCATAAAATAATAATTTAGGAAAAATATGCATTTTATTATAAAATTGACGAAATATGCAAATATGTATATGAACTTTGCATATATTCCGCCCTTTAGTGATTACTGTTGGTTTTCCCATAAAAGGAAAAAATAAAACTAGCGTGCTTGAAATAAGTATTTTTGATGCTTGCCTTTTTCTTAGATGTTAACGTGATATAAGTTATAAGTATGGTCGATATACAGGGTTAAGAAACTTGTAAAATCATTTTTTCAATAAATATTAAATAGTACCGTTCTACATGTCGTTTCTTTAATGTAACAAGAAACCCTTAAGTGTTATACTTTTTCCAAAGTCAGTTTGATGAATAAAACACTTGATAAAAAAGCTTCGACCGGGCTTCAAAGGAACCGGCATCATAATCGGGGTTGTCAGATCTTTTCTTTTAAATTCTTTAAGTTTTTATTATTATTATATCAGTATTTATTTGATAGTCAATAACTTTCTTGTAAGCTAGTTTGCAAATCTACTTTGAACCAAGAAATTTCCAATGTCAAAGAAAGAAAGAACGAGCCATTCATGAATATTATAATAATTTTTTATTACTTCAGAAATAGTATTTATACAGAAATAATTCAAATCAAACTAAAAGGAATTTCACTGTTGTTAAACAAAAAAAGTAAACAATTAACAAACCCTTATGTACCTCCTACACTTACGAAAACTTTGTAGAACTGGCAACACCCTAGCGATAGATCGTCGAGGCTCACCCGCAATTTAAAGTGCGAAATGAGACTCCGAGTCAGAAAATTAATAGAGCAGCATATAAATACAAATTTATATGCTGTAGACAAGTACAGCAAATAGTTAAAGGTTCGCCAATTGGGTGATCCCTTATCAGCTTTAAAATCAGTTGATGCTTCAGGTATGCTTTATTGAAAATCGGACAGTGGCGTGGCTGGTTGAAACGATCTACTGTAATTTACATATTTCATTTTCACCACAACTGTGTGGTTTTAGACAAGTAAGTTTTTACTTGTTACCTATATTTTATTATATCAGTATGACAATTTTAAACAGAAAGTCAAGGTGAATTAACGCAGGAATATAATGAGTCGATGCCAGAGTCGGTCATCGAAAGTGAAATAAGTCCTGAATTAGGAAACAAAGATTTACATGCTCAATGTTAACGCATTATTTTAAATGTGTACGCGTGTTTAAAATAGAGAATCCGGGAAATACTGAAAATATACTTTGTACTAGAATGTACTGATAATGAATTAACGCAACTAGGGTTTTATAAGAATTTATAACGTTATTAATTTGGGGACTGTCATTTCATAAAGCGCACACCAATAAATAAAAAATTCAAAACGGCTGACAATATTACAAGGGATTTTATTCTGCGAACTATTTAGAGCTTTTACGAGGATAATATAGTGCCAACTTTAGAACTGGTTCGTGATAAATTGCGAGGTTACAACAACATTGCGTGATGTTTTGTTAAAATGTGGCTTTAAATATAAAAAATTAGATAATCTAATGTTTATAATGCAATCCCTAAATTCGATAAAAGTATAATTTATTTAAATGAAACTTGGTTTGATACTTATGTTGTTGTTAAGTATGATTGATTAGACAGTACAAATGTGTTCGAGAGGAAAACGCGTTATCTTGCCGAAAGTAAAGATGGCTTTGTACCTAATATATTGCTTTTGTCAGCAAAGAATATCACTCAATAATCAACCTTTTTTTTTACCGTTTTCGTATTTGTTGCAACAAAAGAAAATAAAAAATTATCGCTTATTTCGGAAAATATCAACATTTAGAGTAACGCAAGTTGAGCTAGATCATCATTTTCAGGAATTTGGGCTGGCATTTCGCATTCGTTTAAGAGGCACCCATGTATATATTCAAATCTCTCTTTTATCTTTCATGAGCGGTCCAGAAACAGTTGTAATTTTGAGACCATCACGTCAGGATTAAGTTAACTAACGCCATTATGTCGGACCTAGTAAAACAATAAACCAATTTAAGACTTGTACCGTTTGAATTCCCTCGACTATCCGTGTCGGTCGGATTCCAGAAATTGGAGTAATGGTTTTATAACCCTCAGAAATTCCTGCTGAAGGCTACAGAAAGGATTACGCTTTGGAACGGGATAACATTAACATGATGGATAGTTCAACGTCTGTCGGTTTTTGAGAAAATTAATGGTTTTTTATGTACCTGACAGACTAAGCATAGACTATACCATATTATACAACAAAAGGTAAATATTCCAATCAAAATTCCTGAAAAATTCTTACCAAATGGAGTACTACTGATTTTATATAAAATAATAATATTTTGCAAGTGTAAGTAATAAATATAAATATGTATATTCTATAAATTCTTTTGTAATAAACTCATACAATATCATCGCTCGAGAAGGAAAGTCAATCACTAGACAAGTGTATACTAGAGCTACTTAAAATACTATCAGAGGCTCATCAGACTAATAGATTGCAAACAGTAACTAACATGAACCATGAACTAAAAAAAAAATTCTGAGGATGTCCTGGGAAAAGAAAACGAGATAGAGGCAGCTCGAGACAGCATTAGTAATAAAAAAGAACTCTGAAAACACTGTCACAAAAAATGGCCTCCCACTAAGAAAAGGATGACTACAACCTAAGAGAATTATTATAATTTTCTTTGCTGCAATATACTCTTTGAAATGCAAAAAACTAATATGTGCCTTAATTGTTCTTAAAAAAAACTATGTAACTTCTATTGTTATTCTTTTATACTAACTGATAATGTTATAGTTTTAATTATTTTAATATTTCTTTTTAGTTTCCCATGATAAGAATTAATATTAATAAACATTATTTAACGTCATTGCTTATTTTTTTATTATATGTAAATTTGACGTGTCCATATAGTATTAACCGACCTTTCAATAACGATAGTATTATAGGGTTACAACTTCTTGCAGTTCGCACTAAAATTACAAAATATTTCAGAAAATGTAATAAAAAAAAATACGAAATGAGCATATTGTTTGTTAGTTCTTAATTTTCGTTATTTATTTTAAGGTCTGATGATGCTCTTAAGGAGCGAAACATGTAACCTCGGTTAATTATTAAGTATTTTTTGAATGGAGTCCCTGACTTGGTGGTTGTTTCTCTACATGCGTTATTACACATTTAAACCAATGTAAAATGAAGCCACAATTAAACAATTAACGGCATAGGAGGTTAGTGTGGCCACGTCATAAGGATGCTTTATATAATATATAATATAAACTAGTGAATATTGGGGAGTGCAGCAAATGAAAGAGTACTCTTTAAAGTTATTCCAAGCTTTCGGAAATCGTATATTTCATTTCCATCCACAGGGAGACTACAAATTTTTATAAATTGAGATTTGTTCAGATTAATAATTAGATGTTTTTACTTACATTTTTGTTGAGATTGTTCATATACATGTTAATATAATTAATAAAAGACATTCGAGAAGAAAACGTGTTGAAAACCCAAGTCAATTACAAATACAACTACAGTTTGGAGATAATATTAAAAACATAGTCCAAGTGAACTGGTGCCAGGAGGTGAAATACCTGGGACTTATATTTGACCAAAGGCTTAACTGGAGGCTCAATTCAATCAATAGAGTAAAGCTTGCATTGCGTCAATTAGGCTCTATCTACCCCCTGCTTCACAGGCGGAGTAGACTTTCAAATAGGACTAAGGTCAACCTCTACAAGGTATTGGTCAGGCCGGTTCTCACTTATGGTGCACCTTCGTGGTTTTTCAAGCAAAAAGTGGCACGCCACTGACTGTTTTAAACTTTTAAAGCCTTATCTAGTAAGCCAGGCAAGAGGTACACAAAAAGTGTCTCTTGATAGTTTTTGATAGGATGAACCCTTTTCGAGAAAATTTCCTTATTCGGTTTTCATGCACGCCTATGGACAAATTTAAGTGTGAATCAAAATTGCTCAGAACCAAAAAAAAATACGAGACAGATCTTATGAAAATAAAATCAAAAAAATATAAAATCGTTTCGGGAACCGTTTGATTTTCACAATAAAAGGACATTGAAATAATTACCAAGTCATTTTAATTTTTTTTAATTAAACAAAATAATAATTTCAACAAATAAAAACTAAAATATTTTTTAAACCTAAAGACTAACATTTTCATAGATTAAGTGCTGGAAATGACCACCTTCGGCCGCAATGCAACCGTCTATTCGTCTCATCATTGAATTACGGACTTTCTCGAAAATACCTGGTGTATTTTTAATTATTATACATGAATTGACTTTTCGATTTCACAGGTCTTCTTCATTTTGAACCGGAGTTTTGTACACCAATGATTTGAGGTGTCCCCATAAATAGTAATCCAATGGATTCATATCAGGCGACCGAGGAGGCCATGGTTGTGGGCCTGCTCTCCCGATCCAACGATTAGGATAAGTCTCGTCTCATCCAAAAATTGACGAGCAACTAGACTGAAATGTAGTGGAGCGCTAATAGTTGAGGTAGATCGTGCGGTAAAAACCTTTGGTATTCTTCTCCAGTAAGCCTAGGTGGAAGAAAATGAGGTCCAATGAGGTGGTCATTGACAATTCCAACCCACGTATTGACAGAAAACTTTTCTTGGAAATTATTTTCTATCATGGCATGTGGATTATATTCGGCCCATACGTGGTTATTATGAAAATTCATAATAGAATCATGAGAAAAATAAGCTTCGTCCGTAAACAACACTTGACTTAAAAAAATTGGATTTCTTACCACTTTACTTCGTAACCAATAACAAAAGTCTACTCTCAGAGGCAAATCCCTTGGCAATAGAGCTTGCACACGTTGCAAGTGATATGGATATAGCTGCTGGTCTCTTAAAATTTGCCATACTGTTACATGGGTAATGTTCAATTCGTGCGCTATTTTTCGCGTACTGGTATCAGGGTTTCTCTCAATTTCGTTTAGAACAGCTTCTTCAATATGAATTGTTCTAACCGTTACGGGTCTCCCTATAACGACCGTAGACCTTTTAAAAGTTCCTGTCTCAGAAAGCCGTGCGTGGAGTCTTATAAATGTTCTTGCGTTAGGTACCGCCCGTTGAGGAAATCTTTCATGATAGATACGTCTTGCAGCTTCAGCATTACCATGAGCCATTCCATAACAAAAATGCATGTCTGACATTTTGCTATTAGTAAATTGAACCATTTTGAACGGAAAATAATCACCGAACGACAAATTAATAATTTAATTACCTTATAAGTAACTGTCAAGTTGTTTGCCATACTGCAATAATTGTTTTTCAAAGCACACTTTGTTTAATGGAATAGTTTTCTAAACACGGTTTTAAGTCTTAAACGCGTATGTAGTCTATTATAATTTTTCAATTTTCTTAGTTCCTAGCAAATTTTAAGAAATATTTTAGTTTTTATTTGTTGAAATTATAATTTTTTTTAATAAAAAAAATTAAAAATGTCCTTGTAATTATTTCAATGTCCTTTTATTGTGGAAATTAAGCGGTTCCCGAAACGATTGAATAGTTTTTTGAATTTATTTTCATAAGATGTGTCTCGTATTTTTTTTTTTTGGTGAGTTCTGAGCAATTTTGATTCACACTTAAATTTGTCCATAGGCGTGCATGAAAACCGAATAAGGAAATTTTCTCGAAAAGGGTTCATCCTATCAAAAATTATCAAGAAACACTTTTTGTGTACCTCTTGCCTGACTTACTAGATAAGGCCTTAAAAGTTCAAAACAGTCAGTGGCGTGCCATTTTTTGCTTGAAAATCCTAAGAAGGTTACCCATATCTACGCTCGTGGTTGAATTAAATATATCTTAATACTTGCAAAATGTAGCCTCTAAATATCTATTAGTGTGTACCATGTTTCAATGAAGTAACTGATACCATTCAATATTATAATAGAAAAATGTGAATTTTTTTTTAAATTTGAACACTTACTTAATTAACACCCTGTATAATAGAAAAAGGCGTCAAAACTTTGCAGACAAAAACTTTTAAAAGAAAACGCACGAACCAAAATTAATTAAGGCGAAAGCCGATATCAAAATTTCTATAAACGACAATACCTAAACCGTACGCAATAAGTAACAGATGTCAAAGGATAAAATCCTGACGTAAAAATACCTTCAGAAACCCGAATTAAAAACATTGTATATGGACGAAGAAACACACAATTTAAAATAAAATCAAACTTAGCTGTTCACATTTTGAAAAAATTCGTTACTTCTACGTTCTACAAATGTTTAACAAATTACCATTAGACATCCAAAACTGCTGAACTGTGATTTGCTTTAAGAAAAAGTTAAAGCTATTTTTAGTGGAAAAATGTATAGTTTAAATATTTTTCCTACAAACGTGTAAAAAATGGAACTTTTAACACTGTCTACTAGCCTTAAAAATGTTACTTTAAGGCACTAGTGTTAAAAGTAAAATGTCAATTTTTTCAAAAAACGTCAAAAAACATTTCTATTTTATTTTTTTACGCTTATATTAATAGTACAATTTGAAAAATTTGAAAAATGAACTACTTCCTCAGTTCTGCTGTTCTTCGCGGTTAAGGAGGATTGATTGAGGATGTCAAGAGTCAACTGACAAAGCTCCTCCCTGCGACAGGCACCACATACTCCTACATAATCGTAGCTACTTTCATCAGAAGGTACTCATTCATCCGGTGCGCACTTCAGAAACTGTTCAATTTGGTCTCTAGTAAAAATTTTTGATTTTTTGGCCTGGTAACCCTCTCCTTGATGCTTCAAGTAGGCAATCAATTTAAAATGTTTGCTGATATCTACGTCGCGCGTCGTGATTTACACGTAGCATAGCTTTGATCATTGAATAATGGGACCAAAGAGAAGATGACTTCCATACCTTTGCCTTTTCCTCATAATAGGTGTGGAATATGTTTTCGGAATACTTTCCAGAAACGCCTTTGTTTTCACATCATTTTATACATTTATTATGAGCAATCTCATATTGAATTCTTGATTTTCGTGGCAGTAAATCCAAGGTAACTCTGTTATCAGATTCTTCTATGTCTTTAAGTGGATCGATTTCTTGCACTTCTTGCATTTTTGGCAAATCACTACAGCCAGCGCTAGCGTTTTAATAAAACTAGTGATCGACCGATACCGATACCGATACCGATATATCGGCCGAGAGCCGATTATCGGTATAGGCCGATAGATGTAAATATATATCGGCTATATCGGCTATATCGGCCGATGTATAAAAACAACCATAGCAGCTTAAAACATTTTTTTTATATTTAAATTTAAAGTAATATTTCAAAAAAGTTAATCTTAAGAAATTATGGTAGATATAACATGAAATAGGCATTTAATATGAATAATGTAGTTTAGGCAAATTATCATGTAAAAATATTAGTTTCTCGGTTGTTTCTGGATTCAGCCGATTCCTTTTCGCCGAATTTACGGTTCCAGCTTCTGAAAACATTTGCTCACTTGCAACACTGCCAACTGGTGCAGATAAATATATAAGAGCTTGATTATATAATAATGGTAGAACTTCTCGTTTTTCTTGCCACCAAGAAATGGGATTCGCTTTTCTTTCAAGAAGAGGATGTTTCTTATATTCTGTAATTTCAGCATTCACTTCTTCACAAATGGATGCCCTAGAAGATGATTTTGTGTCACAAGAAGATGTTGTTGGAATGGTTTTTGTTTTTGTGGAGCTCATCCCTTCTCCGGCAAATTCTTCGTAGATTTCCCAAAACAGATTTTGGCCAGATGTTCGACTAGTCTCAGGTTCAGAAGTTCGAACATACTTAGCAAGTGGTTCGTTGTCATCACTATCAATTTCTATAGAATCTATAGTTTCATTTATTGTATGGTCTTGAATGTAATCCGAAATGTCAGGGGAACTGGAATGTTCTACAGATGTATTGTTTTCTTTTATTTGGGACTTTAGATTTGTAGTTATGTATTCGCATATAAAATCACGGTCTTTTGTAAAAAAATTGTCTTTGAAGCGAGGATCCAAGAAAGTCGCGATGGTATAATGTTTTTTTATAAATATATTCTGAAATCGTTTATTCAAGCTGTTTTTCAATTCTTCTTTCATTGTACCTACTCCTGCAAAATTAGCGTTTTCTTTGTTAAGATAGGCAGTGATAGTCGAAACAAATGGAATGACTTCAGATATGCAGCAGTCTGAAGAACTTGTAATTTTTGTTATGTCTTCAAATGGCTTTAACAAATTTAAAATGCTTCCAACTAATTCCCATTCGGAGAATGTCAAGTCTGTAAGAGTCCCATGATTCAAAATATATAAATTTACTGCTTGTTTTTGTTCAAGTAGGCGAGAGAGTATGATAAAATGAGGAATTCCAACGTGTTTGTACATCTTGGAAAAGTTTGTGTTTGGGAAGGTTTAGTTGTTCTTGTAGTTTACTTAGTTTATCGCAAGCAGTTTGAGAGTGATTAAAATGCGAAACGATTTTTCTTGATCTTGCTATTAAATCACTGACTGAACGTTGACTTTGTATAGCATCCTGTATTACAAGTTGTAAAGAATGAATGAAGCATGCTTCATAATTTACTTTTGCCTTAACAAAACCATTCCTCATATTGGCAGCATTGTCTGCTAATACTAAGTGAATATGTTCCCTTTTTATATTCCATTCTTGTAACAAAGAATTAAATGCTTCAGCTATGGCGTCTCCTGTATGAGATCCTGGGAACTTCTTGCAGGCAAGTGAAAAATGGGATCTCTGATTTAAACTTAAACATGTTTTTTCAAAAAAATGGATTGTGAGAGACAAAAAAGAACTGTTTGTATATTTGCACGTCCAAATATCTGTAGTAAAAGATGCTTTTCCCAACATATTTGAAATTTTTTGAGTCACTTGTGCTTTACATCTTGAGTAAATATCTGGTACAACTTTTTCTCTGAAGTATTTGTCAGAAGGAATTTCATAATTTGGAATAGCTTTCTTTAGTAGCCGAGTAAAGCCATCATCTGATACAATGCTGAATGGCTGATTATCTAAACATATCATTTCACCTATAAGGTAGTGAAACTCCTTCGCTCTGGATGAATTAATGTCCCACTTTTGCATTTGCTTGAAAGAGTCAGCCAGTGAGACTTGCAATAGCTTAGAGTTAGAGTTAGAAGTACTACTAGAACTACTAGAAGGTCCAGCCGTTTCTAAAAAAAATAGACTCAGGGTGATCAAAAGTCAAAACGTTGAAATAAACGGGGAAATTTGTTTTTAAATAAAATCATATCGTAGGTGTTAATTGTTAATGAAACGATTTAAAGTGATGAAAAAGAAAAATGTCCCCCCACCTACACAAATTCCTTTAATTTCCCCAAATTCCCAACAAATTACTTAATTCTTCATATTTTTTCAGTAATTTTTTTACACAAATTCCCTTAAAATTCCCTAAATTCCTTATAAAATAAATCCCTAGATTTTTAGCAACAAATTCCTGGGTGGTTTGCCCCTCAATCCTATATAATAATATAATCCTGAATGAGCAGGTCCTATTGTTGGTAAATATTTTTATAACGTGAACTGGAAAATAAAAATTTAGTACTAACCTGAGCTTGAATCAGTCCCTTTCAATTTATAATATTCTTGAGGATGTTTTTTCTCTAATGAGTATTTCATGTTTGAGGTATTCGCCGATTTTCCCACTCCCCCTAATGAAATGGTTATGTCACACAATTTACATTTTGCGGTGGATTTCTTATCTGCTGGGGATAATTTATTCTTTATGAAATATTTCCAATAAATACTTTTTCCATCCATTTCGCTACTTTGCACTCCACCAAACTCCAATAGGATTATTATAAACTATTAATATTATGTCTTTGTTAAAGATTAACTAAATTACGCCAAGAAATAATCGAACTTAAAACGATCTGCTTTAAGAATGCAATACTGAATGCACGGCAATAAACGCACGGGATTCACCGAGAAATTCAAATTAAGGGGATTCACCAATGACTTGGCGCTGAGCCACATAAATTACCGCCTATTGCTGTGTTGCCAAAGTGCAATTTTTGTTTTTATTTTTGTGATTTTAAATTGAACGTTAAAGAATTATAAATTATATTACAGAATATTCAGATTTTAGACATTAATAATGTTATCAATTAAAAAAGGCCGATATGCCGATATATATCGTTATCGGCCAAGACATTATCGGTATCGGCCGATTATCGGTATCGGCTAAAAAAGTCATATCGGTCGATCACTAAATAAAACTGACAGAATCTTTCAAATTTTCAATTTTTCTGTAAGTCAATCAGCCAACAATGATGGTTGCTAGGTTTTATTGACAAATGTGAACTAATTTAATATAAATATACGATGCTATTAGAAACTACCTGGATGTATGAGATACTAAACATTTAATTTTCAATTTATTGTATGCTTTTTATTGCCGTTTGTAGAAAAAACATTGTATGATATTTGTGTTAAAAGTATTTTTAAGGCACTCCTGTGGTTTGCAGAACTAGCGAAGCGTGTCTTTAAAATGTACTTTTAACACTGATATCATAAATAACTATTATTGATCAAAATTAAATCAGTATTTGAGCCAATTTGTTTAAAACTGAAGTTGTTAATATTGAGTGTATTTTTACTGTCAATTTGTTTATTTATTTATTTATTTTTGTGATTTTGACGATGTTCAATTATACTATTATCTTTGGAAAAATAAAGTTTGTATCTTGTATCTTGAATTACAGAATTTAAAAAAAATCATATACTTACAACAGTAACTAAAAATTATACATTTAAACTAAATTACAGATGTATCCATTTTCTATTTCCCAACATGTTCTCATTCTTCTCTTTACAGAATCAAAAACATTGGTGAGCATTCGATGGGGTTGTTAATCTCCTGAAATTTATTTCTAATTCTAGCCCATAGGTCTTCCAAATTTTCGCAAGACGTTTTAATAACCGAATTTTTAATGTGTGACCATAGAAATGCGTGAGATCACAGGACCATGATGGACACCGAACTGGCATATTACGACAAATGATTCGTCAGTAAAAAAAGAAATTTTGAAAGATGTCTTCATTATTATGCAGATTGCCAGTAAATCATCCGAATTAAATTCGCTGCGAATTATCGTTTGGTAATAATTTGAGCTTAGACAATGAACGCGCAAAGGCATGTATACATTTCAGGGTTATATTGCAGGTTCCGAAGGATCCGTTTACTTGCTGGTTTAAGCGCTAAGTAGGGGTTTGTAGGTGTTCATAATCAATGTGCTCAATTCCTCTACTACTAAATTCCGATTGAAAATCCTGATTGAGCATCCGAACGAAAGTTGGGAAACGCTACTGGATGCACTTGCAAGTATAGGTACGAGTTTATGCTTAATATGATAACATCTGTACGCGTATCAAAATTTTAGCGTAATGTTGCAATGGCAACAATTTAACGTGGCTCTAAGCCAGCTAACATAATATACCTTTACTCTTGAAGTTTTATTTTTAGCTGCAATAATTTCTAGATATGTTATATACGAAATTTATGGATTTCTAGTCAAGTGTCCTAATGATACCAGATATGTGAAATAAATTATATGACTTTGCAAAATAAACTTTCATCCTTTTTACCTTTGATCTTGAATTTATTTAAATTATGCTTCGATCGTGGGAGAGCATTGGGTTTCGTGGGTGTTGCGTATAAAAATAAATTTTTATTATGGTATTTTAATGTGACTGAGAATATTTACTTTATTAAAAAGTTTACAACCTTTACTTATTAAGCTTGGCTATATGGCTTTTTACACTATAATTCTAGTTGCATGACAGCACTGACGTTCAACCTAGTTGTAGCTTGTCTCGTAACATGACAGTTTCCTAAACAGGGACATGCGACTAATAAGGGCCAGTTGTATAGGTTTCGTTTAAACCGCAAGCTACGGTTAAACAGTAGTTTCGTGTCAAATGTCCTTTGTATACCCAACTGTAACAACCATCTGGAGTTTAACTATCAACTGACAAACTGAACACCAGTTAAACTACAAACTTGACATTTTTGTATTTTTTTCTCGCCTTTTTAGAATTTTTAGTTTTTGCCATTTTTATATGCTAAGTACTCTCGTTAAGTTTTGTGTTGAGTTCTGTGGTGTTGTAATAGTACCTAGTTGTAAATTAAAAAAATTGACATTTTTGATGAATTTTCTGATAATGATGATGAAGACGTAATTAACCTAATTGAAAATCCGAGAAGAGCTCGAGTCTTTAGACCGCGGATCCATACGAATTTGTAGATAGACCAAGAATTTCTAAACGTATTTAGAATATCTAGAGCATCAGTAGAAGAGTTGCTCCAGCAAATTGGTCCCCAGCTACAAAGGAACACTGAATAGTAAGTAGAACACCAAGAATGTAAATTTCTTGTAACATGTTTACCTCAGACTGTTAACGAAGAATGAAAAAAATTTACTTTATGTACAATCCTAAAACAGGTTTTTATGTTCTAGAAATCATGCTTTAAGTCCTGCCACACAATTACTGGTAACACTGCGAATCTATGCTACAGGAAGTATGCTGAAGGTGGTGGGAGATTTTGGAGGCGTAGATCCTGGAACAGCATCACGCGTTGTTGCTGATGTATCAATAGGGGTAGCTCATTTATTACCCATATATATAAAAATGCCTCTTACCAAAGCAGAATTAAAAGAAACTAAAAATGAGTTTCAGGGAGTTGCAAGCTTTCCAAATATCATAGGTGCAATTGACTGCACACACATTCGAATACAATCTCCAGATAAAATTTTATCATCGATATAGGTTTCTACCAATAGTAATAAGTATGGTTAATAACTACCTACTTAAAAATATCAGACTAAAATGTATTTTTTTATTCCATAAATATATTTTC
This sequence comes from Polydrusus tereticollis, assembly GCA_963920685.1. NCBI lineage: Eukaryota > Metazoa > Arthropoda > Insecta > Coleoptera > Curculionidae > Polydrusus > Polydrusus tereticollis. Next base: position 146,888,967 of record OY987328.1, read on the forward strand.
ATTTAGATGGTTCAGATGCTGAAAATTATCGTAACAGGAAACGTTTCTTTTTAATAAAAGTTCAAACCTTCTCAGATTCAAGATTGCGAAAAAGAAATATAGTGGCTCGATGGCCAGGCTCTACAAATGACCGATTATCATATAATAATAGTAGATTAAAAGCCGAAATAAATCAAGGCATGTTTGGCATCTTGGGTGAGTCAGGGTATACTCTAGACGAGCATGTGATGATACCACTGGCAAATCTAGGTACACAGGCTGACAATTTGTATAACGGATCACAAATAAGGATACGTAATGTTGTCGAAAGACAATATGGCATTTGGAATTGGAAACGACGATTTCAGATTTTAAGGTTAGAGATGAGAGTTCTGTTAGATACAACTTTAGCAATTATCGTAGCTACTACCGTGCTTCATAACATAGTACTGGCTAGGGATGATCCAGCCCCACTTGATGACAATGCTATTGAAAATGAGGATAATATAAAATATCATGTTCAAAATCTACCCCAGGGAAATGGAAAACTAATTCGTCAAATTTCTTTTTTTAATTCTTCAATTTTAATTTCCAAATTTAGTTAAACACCTAAGTTTAACAAATTTAATATCATACAATACAAAATAAAACTCTTTGCTTCATATGTTTTAAATTAATTTACTGTTTCATTAAAATGCTTTTTTCTCTATTAAAATCTCACATTTCACTAAAATTTTTATCTTTATATTAATCTCAACACAACTAGCTAGTTCATACCAAGTCTTCAACTTTCACATATTAGGGAAAGGGGAAAAAAAGTCAAAAAGTCTTTCTCCACTAATTTAATAGTGAGCTATTAAAGGCTCAATTTTAAAATTAAATTGTCTCTACATGTTTCGAAGGTAGTAACCTTCATCTTCAGGAGACCAAAGTAGTGCTGCAGTTATTATTAGCAGTAGAGAGAAAACTGTTGGTGGAAAATGACGTTGATGGAGCTTTTTTTATTTAAAAATATTTTGACAAGATATTAATAATTGAATGTAATCAGCATGCTAAAATTGGAATTGAAAGTGGAATGTTATATTTAAATCAAAGTTTCTGAAAAGACACTGTCAATCTGTGGTCGAATTTAAAAAGGGAAGATATTCGTTATTTGAAAATCATACGTCAGGATATATAAAAAGGATCTTTTGGACATTCTAGATCTTGTTAGAGAAAGATTTTTGTTTGTGATTTGTTTTATGAGAAATTCTATAATAAGAAAGAAATTTGTAATTAGTAATGAAATAAAATTATTAAAAATGTCTGTACTTACATAATGTTGAAATTTCATTTGTAAAATTAGTTATTGGAGACCTAAGGTCCCGTCACCTTGCGTTATGTTCGTCCCATTATGTAGGGAAAACAATAGAATTTGATTTAAAATAAAATTATTAAAAAAACAGATCTTATATTTTATATACCCTTAAAGATTAAAATAGGGAGACGAACACAGTTAAAATGAAAACGTGACAACTTGTTCAGTAATTTTACAGTCGACCGTTGACAGCTTGAGAACAAAATGGTTGACAATGTCAGTATAATTGCATTAACGAAAAAGGTATGAAAAGCTCAATCATCGTTCTTATAGTTACTAGTCAGTTAAATAAACATACATAAAACCTGAATATAACATAAAATATAAATAAAAGATATCATAATAAAAAAAATTTTTTTCACAAGGTAGGGGGAATGGTCCTAAAAGATTTCCCTTTTATATTCTTTGGTGGTCTCCAGTGATCGTTAAAAGAAATATCGACATTTAAGTTGGGAAAAAAACTATCATTGCTAAGATACAGAATCCAGGAGTACGAGTAATAAGGCAGAAATTTAAAGGTTTAGTACAGAAAATAAATGTCAAACAAGCAACCCAAAAAACAAAATCAGTTGTCTGAAACTTCCCTTTTTCGGGAACAGGTGTTTTAAAGATCAGTGTTGTCATCTATGGGACCACCATCGAGGTGTAAGAATAAAGTGTGGAAATAATTTGATTTAAATTACTAAAAGTAAAAGAATTTTTTGTCGAAAATATTTTATGTTGTTAAACGATTGATGACTTGTTTGGATGCCGAAAGGCAAGAGGTCATCGAAAATTTCGAACAGAACAGAACAGAATGATGGTTGACCCAGAGAAGACTGTCACAGGTGGTTGTACATAACCTATCAATAATTATATTTTTATTAGAGATTTCAGATTATTAAAGATTTACTGTTAATATCAAACTAATTGAAATTAGAACATAGAAATAGAGAAAAAGAGGTAAAATTGTTTGTTTAATTTTTAAAATTAAGAGCATTAAAAAAATGAGTAGAAGTATGTTGAATTTGATCATTAAGACAAACTAAATTTTTGTTATGTAACGCTTTGTTAATTTCAAGAATCTCCAACAGGTCAAGCCTGTTCCCCTTATTATAGATGTGTAGATATTCTACATTAGAATCAGGATTAAAATGGTGTTTGTTAATATGAACGTGTCTAGAAAAACTAGACTTGATTCTTGAGGTGGAAAGATTTTGATTTGTAGCTTTCTCTATTTCTTTACAGTGTTCCTTTATTCTTTTTCACATATTTATTCTTTTTCACATATTACTATATCACATTATAAGTTGTACTCATTAGTTTGAGACAACATACATCGCTTTTAAACTGGATGTTAGTATCCCCTGATGATGAATGCTTAAGCATTCGAAACATGTTGGGAACTTAAAATTTACTTTAAAATTAAACTGTGGAGGAAGACTGCATTGTTTCATTTAATTCGTCAAAATTTAATAAATAATTATTTTGCTAATCTAATTTAAATAAATAATATGCTATGTAGCCAACTTTGTGAAGGACAATGTGAAATAAATTTTGCTCCCACCAAAGAAGCTTTTACTTTAAGCTAAATACCTGTACTTAAATGTAGTTCTTCTAACGTTTCCCTTTGCTCATAAAAAAATAGCTACCTTTGGTATATAAAGTGCAGAGTCAAAAAAATTCAAGATGTTCCTTTAAACAAATATGATGACAGAACAGAATTAAATAGCATAAAGGTCCTACAAAGAGAGCTTTATTAAATATAGTATTAAAATTAGGCAGTTTTTTTTTATTTTGTTTGTTTTATTCTAATGTAGTATTGCAGTAGTATTTGTGTGTTTAAAAACATTTCTTAAAACGCTCGAAAAATCCAATGTTTTAAAATTAACAAAAATATGTGAGACTGTCAACTGTCATTGTCAAACTTCTATAAAGTTAACCAGAAAGTATACAAGGAACAAGTTGCAAGTTTTGGTTTAAACCTTAGCTAAAACCTATGATTAAACTTAAGTTTAAACTGTAGATTAAACTAAACCTATACAATTGACCCTTAAAAGCCACAGTATTTTAACTAAATGTGTTTTTGGAAACTTTTTACAAACTTCACTGAAATATAATTAATTTTTGCGCGATTAATGAAAATGAGAAAATAAACTCTAACATTTAAGTAAGCATAATGTATTATTACTTGTTGACAGGTTCTTAAAACATTTTTCGTGTTAAATATCGAAGAAATACACTTAAGAGAAATAAATTACTTCAGATTAACAGATGCTGATAACATAAAAATGAGATTTTGTATGTAAAATCTTTAGTATTCCGATTTTTGTTTATTTATAATACCTTAAACCGATATTACGATAGATCAGAAATTGCTTTATAAATGTGTTAATGTTCTTACGATTAAATATTTAATAATATATCTATACACTGAGAAAATTATCCAATACCTGATATAGAAAATATTATATCAGGTATTAGAATTCCGCATACGTATTTGGACAGCGCGACAGTTCGCTACTTTAACTAATCTCGCTTTGCTAAAATGTGGTTATAGTGGTAATAATTTACTTTGTATACCGTTTATAAGAATTGCTAATATCAGTGATAATCTAAATAATATCGAATATCATACTATTTTTTCCACTTAAAAGATAGTTTATACCCAATATAAGAAAGGTTCTAATACCTATTATAAGGAGGTTCTGATACGGTGAATTAGAATATCTGATATACTGGGTGGTCCACTTACGAAAGCATATTTTCCATGAGATATGATTCGCCAGATGTTCCTGATTTTGATATGGCTCTATCATAGTTGATTTTTTTTTTAGCAGAAGCAACCTTACTTAGATGAAAACTATCCAAAATATAATAAATAATATATTATATGGCGTTAATGGAATTAGCTTGTGATTATATTTACTAGAATTGTTCGACACCAGAAGGAATTCTATAATATTCTATATACAATTCTATGTATAACAAAAAGTAACTACCTATATTTATATATTACGAACATACCTTCATAAAACGAAAATAAAAAGAAACACGTAATTATTAGTTATAATACTTCAACACATATTTGGTTAAGGTTTTGAAAAAAAAAAGGTTATAACAGATATATAGAATTTTAAGCTATACATATCAACAAATAAAATATATTAAATACTCAAAAATATAACTCACTTATAAAAGCGTTTAAACAAAAAACTACAGCCTAAAGGAAAAACTATAGTTTTTATAGAAATAAAATATATTTCTCAAAAAAAACTTATTAGCTTTATTATATTTTTCGGAATTTCGAGATTAGGGATTTCGGAATGATTTCCAACGATTTCTGCGACTATGGTAGTGCTCTCGACGATTTCTAACACTAATTTCGGGATTTCGAGCGATTCCCCGACAATTTGTCCACGTGTTTCGGAGAGTAGTTGGCCTCACGACTAAAATGCTTTAAGATAATATATCATAGTATATATTATAGTAAATAGAATACTATCAGTTATCTCTTTATCACTTAGTCTTAGGCATTTGTTTATTTGTTTAACACAAAAAGCACGTGCAACGACGCGACAAGGGCGGTAGTCGAGAACATAATAAAACATAAATGACTGGTACCAGGTGGCGCTGGGGTGACGAATATTAATCGGTTTATTTGTAAATATAAGATTTCTAATAACACATAGTCGACAAATCGCTGCGACTATTATGCTGACTTTTAAAAATGCCTGTATTATAAGTGCGGGAAACCGATTTGCTAAACGTCTAAGCCTTTCTTATACAGACAATAAGAAATGTTTAAATAAGCGAGATTGTTACCGATAGAGAATATTTTTATAATTGTTATGATTACTCTAATAATGCTAAGTGAAAATTTTGCTGTCGGTGCAAACTAGGAATTTACAAAATTTCTAATGGTTTAATTATTCTCAGTGTATATTACCACATTTTAATATATTAAGCATTAATTAATAATTCTAACAAGAGAATGTCAATTTTCTTCCAATGGTTTTCTTGTCCACAAGATGTAAACAATTTATCATTATGTGCTCCTTAAAAGTAAATAGATTGGTCGATACGATTTTTGTACCACAGTTCAGCCCATAACCATTTTCGAATTCAGAGAGGTTCATTCTACTACAACGTGTTATTTAACTTTATGTTACAATAAAAAGAAAATAATTTGTCGGAAAGTGTTATTATTGTTTCATAAAAACTGAAAAATAATAAATATTTAGATAAACGTTCATTAATAAATCAAGTACAATTTTTTATTTATAGAAAGCACTCTTAAATTATCATTATTCAAAAAAGCTGCAAACACTGTAGTATGATAATTCTAAAGTTATTATGACCACCAATAACGAAACAAAATTGCCATTGTGCGACCCACAGGAAAATTCAATTTTTCGGTCCTACAAACATGGAATTTAAAACATAGATTAACATTGATCAAATATGTAAACAAGTAGTTTGTATGGCAGCGCATTAATTGGGCTTTTACTGAAACTTTATTTAACGCAACAGTGGTTTCATTTTGGTTTAATTTAACTATTTTGTGCAATCGCATTTTGATTATATCGTCTAATTTGAATAAATACAAGGTGCGGATGAAATAATGCAATTTAACTAAAAAAAAAATAAGGAAATCAACGTTGTTTTTTTAAAAATTTAAAATTTTTAATTCACTTACAAGCAACGTTTCTCAATCTCATGATTTTTTAAATCACACATCCGACACATTTAATGACTTTTTCGTAAATAGCATCCCTCCATTTGTATTTAATGATCGTGATCAGGATTTAATAATTAACACTTACTGAAATAAATAATATTCAGAGATACAAACTGATCTTACATTTCGCGAAGTCTCTGTAGACGAATTCGGAAAATCAATTAATAAATTTGAGAGCAATACCGCAGGCGTTAAAATAATTTTACTTTTGATGCCATACCTAAACTTACATTTTACTTTTATTCCTAACCAATGTTTCAAAACTAAGAAATTTCCCAGTTTATGGAAAATAGCAAATATATTACCCATTCCCAAAACTAACAACCCTACCGAGAACCCTACAGAACTGTCACATTTTAGACCCATTAGTATTTTGCCTACAATGTCCAAAATTTTGGAAAGAGTCCTGTCAGACCAATTAAATGATTTCCTAACTCGTCACAATCTGGGTTTAGAAAAAATCATACTGCAACGGCTCTGATGTCGATAACTGCCGATATTTTTAGAGCACATGACTAAGGCAGAGCCACTTATTTGATCTTCTTAGATTATAGCGAGGCTTTTGACACCCTGGATCATATAACATTTTAAATATAAAACTAAAATATTTTGGTCTTATTAAACATACTGAAGTTATTTGAAGGCTATTGCTTAGGTGGGCAGCAGAAAACCATAATTAATAATGATACGCCTTCATTGGAAGGTCCTCTTGTAAAGATTTTTAAGCAATTGTAAATCTGAATATCATCTGTCAATCATAAATTGTATGTCACAAATTCTTGCTGCTCATGGTTTTATTTTAAATGAAAACAAGAGCCAGGTGGTGTTAGTAGGGAACATTACCAATATTTTTCTATTAAACATTTTGTGAAATTGTTTTATTTGCATAAAGCTTTTATAATTGAATAAAGATATTCTCTATCTTAATATTAAATTATCATTATCTAATACTTTACTGCTTTCCTATTTAGCTAAACTATTGCCTGAGATTTGTTTTTAATGTGCGTAAATATGATTACATGTAAGAAAGATTTGAAATTCAATATGCACGATGTGTTTTTAAAGTTATTATTTCAAAAGAACCAAGGTACTTAATAGAAGAATTAGGTACGAGTTCGAACGATAACCGGCCAAGGCGCCATGGAGGCTTATTTAGGATTCCAAGATACAGCACCGCCCTTTTTCAACGCTCCTTCACCTACAATGCTACCAAACTCTTTAACTCATTGCAACGGATTGTCAGGGACGCCCCCACCCTTGCCACCTTTAATAAATTGCTGAGAAAGCACATTTTCGAGAAAAGGGTTTAAATGTATTTAATACTGGCTTGGATCACGACACATTTATTTTTGTACATTTAATATTTAGTAAATTTTTTCTTATTTATTACGTTTTTTAAATAAATGTATTTTTTTTATAATTTATATTAAATTCCTAATAAAAGACATATTTATTTTGTTTGAAATTTGAGAGTATGATAATTACAGTAGCAATAAATACTTAAATCGAATGCCACTTTAAATCCAATAAGTGTTTTTTTTTATAAGGTATAAGAGTTGTTTTTATGTGTAAATAATTCTTCTAAAAATATCTCTCCAAATATTTTCACTTTTCTCTTGAAAAGCAAAGTGAAAGCAGCCCGACGTCGGGTAAAAAAAGCCTGTGCAAACAGAACCCAAAACCATTTTGTACATAAAGGACTTAGAACAAACAGAATTAAAAGGGTAAAGTACAGCGATAGCCAATAAAAATATTTTCAAAGATTATACCCATGTGGATTTTTAGACGTACTTTTAGATTGTGATATAATAAAGGAGAGAGAGTACAGTATTGTGCAAGAAGTAAGACAGCAGAACTAAAAACTATGGGGTGGCATAATCTGACGTTCTATGTTATAGCTGAAAGTAATGATGATAATAATGGTATGGATATAGAAGTTTGTGGACGCTCAATTATTACCAAATCTGTTGTTAAATATATGGCTGCCATTGCCAAATTTTAAATTCAGAAATTAAAGACTCATTGTAGGAAAGTATAGTTCTGTATCATCTAGTACTTTTTATATCAATAGATAGAAATTGTTTTGCATGTTTTTGATAAAATAGTATAAATAAACCACAAATTTTTGTCTGTTATCCTTGACCTGTCTTTAATTCATCTCCTTTATTATTATAATCTATTCGATCATCAATCTTTCTTCTGCGACTGCAAGAATTTTATTCGACATCAAAGGAAGTACGAAATTGAAAGGAGATTTCGCCCTTTGTAATTTATTGGTAATTAAAGGAAAAAATCAGTCGGCAAAAAGATTTTTTTCACATTTTTTCCCTGTGATTAGAAAGCCAACATTCTTGTGTAACGAGAAACGTATAGTTGGGCGTACAAAAGTCAAAGAAGACGCATGATTTGAGTTAAAATAAGGACTAAAACCATAGGCGCCCGCAAAAATGTTTTACACGCAATTAAATACAAATCTTGTAAATATAGTGTTGCGACAAAATTCATATAATCATAATTTGTGAGATAGTAATAGAGATTAAAATGTAAAAATTCAAATCATGAGAGAAAATATACAGTACAAGAGAGCAACAATATGGAAGAAACAATGTCTAAACTACTAAGGTCTAGGATAGACAGCAAATTACGAAAACATTTAGGTATCAAAGTGAGAATGTACTTACTATACAGGGTGTCCCAAAATATGTGGGCAATCTATCGGATTCAGATAGAACACATAAAAGTAATTTGACAAGTTCTTATATTTTTTTTCCTACGGCCCTACGGAGATACGGGCCCATAAAGGACGCCCCTGGTTTGTTTTTAAATAACTTTTGAAGCACTAGGTGTAATTCAATAATTTTTTAATATGATGGTTAATAGGTAAGTTTGCTTGAAATGGGCTCTTTTAATCACATCCGCCCTATTTAGTTCGCCAGGGACGGGCAAGCTCTAACACAATAATACTTTTTTTTACACCCTGTACGATAAGGGCCCAACTTTGACAGCTTAAACCTTAAACTAAAAAAAAAGGTACTTTTGATCAACATCGATAAAATGAACTGTTTACAAAAAAAAATATTTTTGTTCAATATGGTTTTTATTGAAGTATTTTACATGTCGGCTTAACATGAGCTCCTTCTAGTCTTATGCATTCCCTAGCTCTAGGAATTTAAGATTGTTGGACCTCTCATAATGTTTCAACATTTGTCCTTATTTCGCGACAAAGTTAAAGTGCCACATATTTCTGCAGCGTCCAGTGTGGTTAGCTTCGGATTTCGTTCCCAAATTCCATGGTATACGTTTTTAACTATTATGCGTTTTTTTACTGTTATTTGAAATTTCTTTTTGTAGACGGAAAACTACACTGGACCACAAAATTAACCGGACTGTACCAAGTTCGATAATTTTTTTGACATGTTGCGGATGCTGTCGTCTTTATCATGTTCTGCTATCGTTTTTACGAACAGTGTAAATGGATATGTTAACATACAGAGTAGCACAAAAAATTTCATTTTACGCAGAATTTTTGAACATTGATTGATGTTTGTTTGTACGACATTTTTAAGTCCCATTATTTCTCAACAACTTGTTTCTTGATTCATGCCGATATCTGGATTATTAAAGGAAAAACACAGGTTTATAGGAAATAATGCAATAATTCTTTATTAGAAACAAAAAATTAAAATATAACTTGGGCCAGTGGCGCAACCAGAAAATAAGTTTGGAGGGTGCTGGGAAAATAAATAGCGCCGCAGGCGAAAAATTTTTGGTTGCCACGCCCTTTTTTCAATGATGATGCTTGGTTTTCAAGTGAGAAGATTAAAAAACACAACAGAAAATCACAATAACAGCCAGACTCGTTTCAATTTTTGCGTAATTTTACCTATCTTAGGTAGTGACGAGATATTTTTCTTGTAAACAGGTAGTTAGACGACACGAGCTACGCTCGCTCGGGGGGGGGGGCTGCAGCCCGGTAGCCCCCCCTTGGTTCCGTCACTGACTTGGGCAATAGTTGTATTAAGATTATTTTATTAAAATCGAGTATTTCCTCCACGAGCCTGAATAACAGCTCTCATCCTTTCAGGCATCGATTCAATTAAAGCAGCAACCGCGTCTTGGGGTATCTGCTGCCACTTGTCTGTCAGTGCCTGTGCTAACGCAACCAAAGTTTGAAACTCGCCGTAGTTCTGCCTAACTCTCTTTTCTAGTGTATCCCACATATGCTCAATAGGGTTTAGATCCGGACTTCTTGAGGGCCAGGCCAACATCGTTCAAATATTGCCTCATTATTAGTGCTGTGTGCTGTCGAGCATTGTCGTGCATTAAATTAAAATGTTCTCCTATAAAATGCGAATATGGTCACATGTTCTTCTAAACACTGTCTAATGTATTTATCAGCGTTAATACCCCTCTAAAGTGTAATGAGGTCTGTACGGGCTTTCAAAGAAATGCCGCCCCACACCATCACTCCTCCGCCACGAAATTGCACTCTAGGAGAGAAACAACATTAAGAGTATCGTTCCCCGGGCCTTCTCCACACTCTTTGACATCCGTCAAGTGAATATCGCGTAAAACGACACTCGTCTGTAAAGAGAACGTTTTGCCAGTCGTTCATGTCCCAAACTGCATGAGTTCGGGCAAATTCAAGGCGCTGCCTTCGATGACCTGCATCTAATAGAGGTCCTAATGCAGTATGATGTTAAATTCTGTTCTCTCAATCTTCCGCGTACGGTTTCAGATGAAATTAAGGTCCAATGAACATCTGTCAATCTTATAGCTAAAACCGGAGCAGAGGCCGTTTGCTCTCGAAGAACCTAAAGTCGAAGAAATCGATCGTCAACTGCATTTGTGGCTCTTCGTCTTCCCTCCCCGGGTCTTCTCGAGTAAGAACCAGTTTGTCTAAATCTTTGTATCGCATCGGATACCGTACTAAGTGAATGGCCAAGCCTTTCTGCGATATACAGAATCAGACGACCATCATCTTGTAAAGCAACGGCTTGTGCCACTTCTGGTCTCATCTTTAATTTACATAAATACACTTATCGTTTACAGAATAGTTTCAAAACAAAAAATAACCAACAACAAACGCTAGAAGTACAACAATTAATAAATCTGTAATTTGTTGACAAAAATCTTCTTGACAAGCCATGGTGTCATGGAAACTGGATTCAGACAAGCAAAGCCAACTTTACAAATTTATTTTTTTATTTTTTGTTACTAATAAAGGGTTATTGCATTATTTCCTTTAAACCTGTGTTTTCATTTAATAATCCAGATATCGGTATGAATCAAGAAACAAGTTGTTGAGGAAAAATGGGACTTAAAAATATCGTACAAAGAAACATCAATCAGTTCCACAGGATGTTCATAAATTAAGCGTAAAATGCAATTTTTTGTGCTAGCCTGTATGTCACAATATCCATTTACATTGTGCGTAAAAACGATATCAGAATATGATGAAGACGACAGCATCTGCAACATGTCAAAAAAATTATCGAACTTGGTACCCCCCGATTAATTTTGTGCTCCAGTGTAATTAAAGATCAGTCAATATCCATAGTTTACTCAATTTAAAGCAGTCAACAACGATAAATAAAATTTAATAATTATATATTTACACAAGACAATATCTATGTACAAATGCTTTTAACAAACTTTTCATAGATTGACTACTATAAGATTAATTTGAGATACTGTAATGAATGTGTAATAAAGTAAGATATACTGGTCTTAAAAATTGACCAGGAACAGTGTAGTTTAATCTTTTAAAATCTCCAAATGATATTTATATGCCAAAATATGGACGTGAAACGAGGACAGTTCTACTCTAACCAAATCAACTTTATTAACTTCACGCTTCTAAATGGGAGTAATTTTTAAATTATTTGGTAGCCAAATTCGAAAACGCTTCTTGACGTTCTTAAAATCTTTCTTCAGGTAACAAATTAAAATTATTATTAACTTAACAAATTCACTTGCGGAACTTTCAAATTGGGCAGTTTAGTTTATTAAAACGTTCAAGAGAAAAGTTGTGTGAAAACGAAAGTTTTATAAGCAAGCTAATTTAGGAATTTAGAATTTCTGCTTAATGCGTTTTAAATTAAAGGAACTAAGTTATACTGTCGGCGCCGTCGAGAGAAGTATCTTTTGAGCTGATTTAATTTAAATAAATGTATTTTAATTTCAAAAGAAGTCAGTGAGTTTTAAACTTACTTACAAAAATAAACCTTAAACTATATTTATTTGAAGTCAGGAAACTTAAGGAGGTGGTTTTGGGCGATAGAATAATGGCAGTAAGTCATTAAGAAAAATGTCGGAATCTAAAGTCCGTTTCGTTGCCGTTGATAGCTTGATACCCTCATTAAAGATTCAAAACAAGGCTCCGGTGGCTTAAAATATTTTACCTATAAAATTGTCTTTTTACGTACATCTAGCATAAGGATGAAGAAATTTTGACCTATTCCACCCGGTAACAGATAAAGTAACAATAGAGCCATAAAATTAAATGAAAGGATAATGATTAAAATGGCCCACCATGGTCGGAGAGTTGGGTTTTAATATAATCTAACCGCTTATTATTTTATTTAAATATAATAGATTTTATGATTTTATGAATTTTGGTAAATTATAACCATTGATTGATTTATTCTAGAATAAATACAATGTTTTACAAGAAAACTAATTTATTTACAGATCAAAAAATATTGACAATTTTAATAATTATAACTCGATAAAATCGTCCTCAGAAAAATCTGAAGAGTCAGTCAATCATGCCCTACGCTTATTACTAAAGGCTCAATTTTCATCGTTGTGTCAATTACGTTGTCAAGTTCCCACATTTTTTGTTCCTCTACTATAACATGTTTTATGGCGTTTTGCCAATTTTCTGATGACACATTTGCTAAAGAATTAAGAAAGAGTTGTCGCACTTCTTGCATTTTAAAAGTTTTGTTATTTCTAGCAACATATCCTTTTACTTGAGCCCATATTAATTTTATAGGATTTAGCTCACAATGATAAGGTGGTAAACGGAGCACTATAATACCTCGATCTCTTGCCATCTCGTCAATAACATACTTTTTATACTGCGATTTATGTAGCCTAACAATACCCAAAAGTTCTTTTTTTACCATGGTATTATCGTAACTCAATTCCTTCCGTTGTAACCAGTTTACTTCGATTTTCGCCTTTTTCCATGAAGTTGTGGGAAGATTCTCTTTTAGCCTAGCTGGCATTACCCATCACTATTACAGAATTAGCGGGAATGTATTCTATCTATTGCTTAAAATATCTCTCCAACTCCTACCATTTTGGCACACTCTGCAATGATGCTACGAACATCACTTGCAGGTTTCTGGTGCACTAGAGCATCATGCAAGTTTAATTAATGTCTTTTCTCGGAGAGAATATGCACTCTTGCTAATTTGACGAAGACACGTTGGCGAAAAACTTGAGGCCATTGTCACAAGTATAGGAAATAATTCAACTTTGGGATAATTCAGTATCTAAATACACTAAAAACATAGTTTGACAAACGCACATCAAATGGCGTAATAATATCCCAAAGCAGGCAAAAATAGGTAAATTTAATTACTAATTACTCCTGTTGTACCTACTTTAACCTAATGTATATTTAACAATGGACAGAGGCCAATTTTCTTATTAAATAAGGCATAGTAGGTAATTACTATTATAACAATAATATACTAATTACCAACGCCTATGGTTTACGGTTGTTTTATGGCTTCAACCCTCGATATATGGTTATACATGGTTTCCCAGTGACAGCTTATTAAAGTTTTAAAATGTATTTCTTATTAAATTAATATCTCATTTAGCCTAAGATCAATAAACCGCATCATCAGGATGTAAAAATGTTTTCCAAACCCGTCACCAAATGGCACTTTACTAAAATTATAATTATATTTTCCTCTTAACTATTCCCCTACATTGTTAATTGTCTCTGGGAAAATAAACGATTTGATTTGATTTGATATTGCTCCTCAAACCATTATTTTAGTAAAGGATTTGGAAATTTGAACGGTAACATTTTCTCTTGATAGGATTGTTAGGTGACTTGTACCAAGCTAAAAACAGTCATTACTAAAACTTTCTTCTCGAAAATGTCAACAAAAATCCTTTCCTCGTTGCCTTTGTAGAGGTGTCATTGTAGGTATTTATTTTTGGTTCAATATAGCCCTTGTCTCTTCAGTGACATGCAGACAGTTTCTGGGCACACTTTTATTCTTCCGCGAACCTTACGCGGTCTTCCCGAAAACTGGTCTATGCCTCATATCTGCGCCATTTTTTATCCTCTTTATTGTCTAATATACTGCATTTTTTCGAACTAATTTTTTAACGTTTCGAACACCTTTCCTATACAAAAACTCCACCTGTTACTAATCCATCAATAAATATTTAAATAACCGTAATTGTTGAATGATTTGTTCATTTAAATAATAGTCGTTCTTCTGTTGTTAACGTTTGCTCATACGCTTGGTTGAATACCTACTAGCCAATGTATATTTGGTTGTATTAATTATAATGAAATCCCCTGTACCTTTTCTAAATTTTTAGTTTTTTTTTTATAAATTGACGCTAGCTATGAAAAACCAATAAAAACGCAAATAAATTATACTTGCTGCAATAATCGACAAATTTTCTTCCGACCTCACTTTTTTACAAAGGCTGAATTCGCTGTTATTTGGGCTTTTCCTCCACAAATATTTTTCGCCGTCGGTTTATCGCCGGTTATCTCCAGCCAATTTCTCCGTTTTAAGCAGCAATTCCCGTGGACTTATATGTGAAATGGTCTGGTGACTTTTCTTAGGGGTCGATGGATCAATTGGAGAGACACGAATCAGTACAATAAGCCTACGGGGTCACGTAAAAAGATTTAATAAATTAATTTTTTACGACTAGTTATTAGCACTTATAGTACTTACCTGTATCATGTGATTAGGGTAGTAATTAACTCGTTATTCCATGGGTCAATCAACACACATAATTTTAAACTAAATAAATATATGATATAAATTAATATTTTAAACAGTTTAACCTCCATGTATACAAAGCCCCTGTGCATTAGTGTACACAAGTAAAAGGTTTAAATTACACTGGCCTACACAATTTTTGTAATAATGATCAGCCCATTATTTTCACAATGCTAATACCTCCCTAATAATAAAAAGAATACTCATAAAGCCCCAATGCGTACCACTTTTTAATAGGCCCATTAGACATATTGACAGGTAGTAAACTTTATGAGAGGTCATTTAAAAGGGGTGCATTTTAAAACAAAAAGACCCAAAATGGAGTTTCTGTAACATTAAACTTATTCTCTTATAAGGTCTTCTTTTGAGTAGTCCCGTGTAGTAAAGAAATGTAAAAAGAACCTATTTCTTGTATTTTGGTGTTTTAATCGGAGATCAAGGCAAGCAGTGGGCCCCCATGTGTGATGTCAGCTGTAGCTTGTCATTGGTGCAATGGATGAAAGGGAAGAGGAAAAATATGCCTTTGTTATTCCAAAAGACAAAAGCGCAAGATCAAATATCCGATTTTTCTTTCTGTCATAAGACCTGTTCCTCAGAATGCAGACTTACCAGTGCCGACTGCGCCTTTAGATTGGCAAGATATTAATTTGGGATGTAATAGAAATAATAACACATCATCAGGCAGCTTCAAAGAATATTATACCGACCCCACTTTTGCTATACGTTTTCTGTATTTTACAATACGGAAAATTCGATATGTGCGTGTACTGATATCAATGGTTTAATGCAGGAATTTAATATTGAGCATAGACTTATCTCGAAATATAGTTTAAAAGCTATTACATAATGAAAATTTAAAACCATCTATACCAGTTGATATTCAGTGACAATAAAAGAAACCTATGAAAATACGCACATTATTTTAGATAGAATAAACTACAACCGAATATGGGGATTTAAAAAGTATAGCAATGTTAGTGGGACTTCAGGAAGGATTTACAAAATATTGCTATTTTCTTTGCTTGTGCACAGTAAAAAATTGAGTGTTAAATTTAACACTCAATGGTGGTACAGGGTTATCCAACCAAGACTAGACAAGGCGATTTTTTGACTTGTCCTGTACTTTTATAAAAAAACTGAAATAGCCATCTTAAGTCATTTTCTCCCGCGAATTCGAATATCTTCAGCAAAAAACAATTGAACATCAAACAAAAGTACTAGGGGTCACTTTGATATTTTTTTAAATGGGATGCCGTATTTTTAATGAGCTTATCCGATTTCTCATATAAATTTTGATCTAAAATGTTGGATTTTTCTTCAGTTTTAAATTCGGAAAATGTTAAAAATTAAAAAAAAAATAAATAAAAAAATTCAAAATCCAACATTTTAGATCAAAATTTATATGAGAAATCGGATAAGCTCATTAAAAATACGGCATCCCATTTAAAAAAATATCAAAGTGACCCCTAGTACTTTTGTTTGATGTTCAATTGTTTTTTGCTGAAGATATTCGAATTCGCGGGAGAAAATGACTTAAGATGGCTATTTCAGTTTTTTTATAAAAGTACAGGAAAAGTCAAAAAATCGCCTTGTCTAGTCTTGGTTGGATAACCCTGTACATATAGGACCACACTCAATAGGGTATATTAACCAATCAGCATATCTTGTAAAGAAGACATTTTTGAAATGTTTTTTTACTTTTTGATTAGTGTTAATTCTTTTAATTTATGGGTAGGTACATTTACGCTATTGTGTGCAAATTAATAAAAATACAGTGTTAACATTTACACTCACAGATTGTAAACCTATCCTTCTAGGGTGTAAAAGAAATAATGATTAATTAATGTAAATATCATATTACTGTTGTATAAATTTTATTTTATTTGGGTGTGAATTTACTATAGTGAGTGTAATAAAATAATCTACCCAGGGCTCGGAGAGAAGTGAATTTGTACTTTGTAGACCCCAAAAATGTCCTTTTGCCTTCTCTTTACATTAAATTTGGACTAATGAAAAGCTTTGTATAGGCTATTAGAAAAGAGCGTGACAGATTTAAATACCTAAGAGAAGTATTTTCCTATTTAGTCACGCCAAATTAAAAGTAGGCACTTTTATTAGGCCACAAATTAGAAAATTGCTGGACGTTGTTAGTTTTATAGAAAAGCTCACCACGCAAGAACTCAGAGCTTGGAATTCTATTGTAAGTGTAGTGAGGGAATTGTTAAGCAACAATATAGATGCAAACTACGAACAACTAGTTAATAGACTTTTGGACTCCTACAAATCGCTTGGTTGCCGAATTTCAATACAATTCGTGTGCTTCAAATACATATTTGTGATGTTTGCTTTATTCTTAGATGTTAACCTAATATTAATTAATAAAGTCGTAATAAATAGTAAAAACAATAATTTTACGATTTCCACAAATTAAAGTTTACATAGGACAAACAGGCAGAAATTTTGATAAACGTGTTAATGAACATTATTCTAGTTTTTTTTTAAATACAACTAATTCCAATTATTCCAACCACTTAATAGAAAAAATCCATAAATTCAATATTAATTAAGGTATTTTATATACCGAAAACAAAAGAACAAAATTGAACCTGCTTAAATCCTTGGAAATAAACAAGCTTAAAAATCAATACTCTCCTTAACGATCAATTAGATTTAAACGCACCACCTCTTTTGAACGTTTTTAATTAGTTTGTAAATTTTATAATGTTATTATAGGTCTTTTCCTCAGTTAAAAGTTGTATACCTGCTAATTAAAAAATTTTATACCCATTATACCTTTAAAATATAACTTTTTTGTACTTCTTTGAAGAAGCGACAGTGTTGCGAAACATGTCGAGTTTCTAAATAAAACTTTAATTTGTAGAAAGTGTAAAATTATTATTTATTATAATTTTAATGCTAATGGATTTCTATCAAGTAAAAGCCGAATTAATTCAATTAATATAAATTATAAATATAGTCGACAAACAGGATTAAAAAAGTTGTAAAATCATTTTTTCAATAAACATTAAATCTGCCGTCATAAGAAAAAAGGCGGCAACTGTCACAAGCATTGTTTCGAGAAAAACGCAAAAAACCACTTTCAATCTTTTAAAAGTGTTGGGTTAAATTTCATGCAATTTTTTTGTTTTTTGTTGGTATAATAAATTTATATTTATATATTTAAAGCAGAATTTCGATTTTTACTGTGTTTTTGAATAAAATATGCCTATTACGGCCTTTTTGCTTCTTATTTTATTACTAAAAACTACCGCATTTGTAAGTGAAAAGGCGGCAAGTAACAAAACTCAGCTTACTTGCCGCCTTTTAATTTATACTTGTTTGAAGTGCCGCCACTATCTTTAATGGCAAGAAGAACTTTTTTTAATGACTAAACAAGCATATGTTTAATAACTTTTTGTTTTATTTGATTACAAATATTATTAAAACATTACTTTCTTCTAGTTTCTTAATTTTTTTGCTAGTGTAATGTTAATAGATTTTGTTTTTATAGAGCTTTTCGTTTAGGTATACCTGAATCTATTTCTATTAAAACTAATACTACTTTAATAATAAAAAAAATATTTTAAATTTCAATTTGCTGTATTATTGAGAAAAAATTATTATAATTTTGTATAAGTATATAAGTAAGTTACTTATTTATAAAACAACAATATTTATTAAATTACGGTAAGTATAACTTAAGTTTGTATGTAATAATCTTTTAAAATTAAGATATAGGTATAATAGGATAAAATAATTACTTATTATATTATGTATACAAACAAAACAAAAAAACAAAACAAATCATTTTATATTCTAATGAAAGGATTCACTTAAATCGTTGACTTTGGCTTCTTTAATATTTGCCCAAAAATTTCTTGGAGATTCTTCCATCAAGGGACATAGATTTTTAATTATAGCTTGCTTCTTACCAGTTGATATACCCGTACATCTTTGTGAGTTTCGGGAAGGGAAATACCGTTCATGAATTCCGATATTTTTAAAAAATCCAATTCAACTGGCTCTTCCAAATCAAAGTCTGTCCAATATTTTAATGTTCGGGTGCCTCTAGTTGCTACATCTTTACAATGTCGCTTAAATATGGCCTGGGGTTTATTTTCTTCATTTTGATTTGGGAAGTACAATCAACCCAGTTATGGAAATCGTTAACAGCTAGTTCACGTACTAATACATTTCCAGAGTTAGCTAATCTGACAGTGTTTATAAAATCTTGAAAATCGCAAATCTTTTTATTTTTCATGCTTAATTCCACTTGGTGGTGGAAACTGTCAGCACTATTAAATATGTGGCCTGGCTCAAAATATTTCAAAACAATTTCTTTACATTTCATCAATGGCGAATTAACTATATGAATAAGAAACGAAAACAAACACCAGTTTTTGTTTTGGGAATAGCAGTTTTCTAACCAAATAGTTATTTGTTTAGCATCTCTGTTTATTAGAAAGAAAGAATAGAAAGCACTGATTATGTCTTCCTTTTTTCGTCCTGATATTCCCTCATGCCATAGTGCAGCAATTGGCTTAAGATTTTGTTTCTTGCCCACTGGAACAAAACTTTAATGAAATACTACTATCCTAGGGGTAAATAATACTACTTTAAATGTTTCCATTCTTGGTAGCATGATAACTTTTTGGAGATCTGCAGAGTAGCAAACATCATTTGTATCATGTCTTTCCTCGGCGTCTTTACGATAATATTCTCTTGCAGAGGCGGCGCTTTTCTTATGCTTAACATATTTGCTACAGATTTCACAATCTTCGGAAATATTTTATTCGGTATGTGCGTGTTTTTCAAATACTGTACATTGTTCGCAATCTTCGTGCCCCAATTTGGTAAAAGCTATATTTAATTCTTTGAGAGTCCGCCGGTATACTTCAGATGAACACTGAAAATCTGGGTACTTGAAGTAAACTTAGCTTTGTCGCCTTTATTCTTAGTTATGTGTACGCACCCCCTTTTAGCTTAGAGGTTTAAAGACAATTTTGAATCAGTTTCTAAATAAAAACGAAGTAATTTAATAAATACCGCCTTTATGTTAAGGTTTAGTCAAATACCACCTTTTAATTTAGATAAGCGATTACGTAGCACACTTACTGCTAATTTATTATTCAATTTTTTTGATGAAAAAAGAAGTTTTTTCGGCAAAAATAATTTTTTTGAGATAGACGACATCGGGGACAACCCAAAAATGCCGAAAACATAAAAATTTCAAAAATTCACTTACCGCTTTTTATCTTATGACGGCAGAAATGGTACCGTTCTACATGTGGTTTGTTTATTGTAACAAGAAAACCTTACGTGTTGTCCATTTTCGTATTCAGATAGGTTCATTATACTACAATATGCTAATTAGCTTCATGTTACAACTAAAAAAAAAAAGTTTGTCGCCCAGTGTATCAAAAAAATATTCAATTTTATGCTGTGATAAGTTTTTTTCAATGATACATTTTTCAATGCCATTTAAACATTTGAAAATTTGACATTTTTTTAATATAAACTGGAAGATTATTTCCAAAATTTTCAAGGAAATTAAGTTTCCATACTCTTTATCGTATTAAAAAGATTAAATCAAAAACTGGTTTGGTTACTTCAATGGAATGGTGGGAAACTCGAATTGTGGCTCAGCCCCGACTTGTATAGTCCGCCTTACGAGTCTGTGGCTACGGAGCTGAGCATAAAAAAGTCAGGTTTAACTGTAGCGGCATAGGCGTGCGGTGCCCGTTTCATATTAATATTTTATAAGTTAATAAACTAAATTTACTTCCTTATATTTTAATAATTAAACCACACCACTGTCCACTGTCAGCGGCAACAGGTAAAAAAAACCGCAGGCGAATCATTCTTTGCCCCGGACGCTCAATGTTCTAGGTACGCTACTGATTATTAGAATGGATTCCGTAAATCTAGACCAACACGACACGTTTTACTATACATTGACAATCTTTTTGAAAGAACTAAAATCCTATATATACCTTCACTTGTTTCATCTTTTACTTTGGATGATCGAACATCGACTGCCAATGCACATCTCTAGGCAGCAAGAGGTCTCACATCTCAACAAAGACCTGGAAGAAATTTTGTCTTGGGGTGACAATAACCGAGTAGAATCTAACGCTAAAAAACCCAGTCCGCAATCTTTTCTAAAAAGGGTAATGTTGAAGAACCGGATATAGTCATAGCGGGACCCTCTACTCCCTTGGTTTCATCAATTCATTTATTGGGCGTCAATATGTCTTGGCGTAATCACGTTACGGCCATTGCTAAGGCAGCTTCGCATAAGCTTGGGATACTTTCCGAACTAAGAATCTCGATACACCCCAATAATGATGCTTTATAAAGCCCAAATTCGACCATAGCTGGAGTACTGTTCGCATATTTAAGGCTCTACTCCTAAACATACCCTGAGATTGCTGGATCCCATCCAAAGAAGAGCCATTCGCTTGATCGGTGACCATGATCTGATCAACAACCTTGAAAGCCTTGAACATCGAAGGCGGGTTGGCGACTTGAGTCTATTTTACAAATATTTTCATGGATGCTCAACTCAACTCCGCTTAATTCCACCCAGAGCGGTGCGTGGTAGAAATACACGACGAGCCACTGCAGCCCACCCGTACGTAGTTCAGCTTAGTGTTCCTCAAACGACACTGTTTAAAAATTCTTTTATCTGAAGAACGTCATCACTCTAAATCGACCTCCCTGTGGCCGTGTTCCCCAACGAGTATAATCTCCAAAGATTCGAGACTAACGTGAATCGTTTCCTGCGTACACGCACCGCTCGCAGAGCGCCCTAAAGGAGTAATTCTGTAGTGCTGTGCCTTATCATAGAAAAAGCCTGCCGATCACAGGGACATTTACTTTAGAAGATGGGTTAATTACAAATACCCGTGAAGTTATGAATATATTACTACGAAGTAGTAAAATAACTTCATATTTGTTATCAAATAACCATAATTAAGGGTTTAATAAATACGTGTTGAGAAACATTGCAAGTTTATCTTTTGTAAAAGTTTGGCAAGAAATATAATTTCCATTATTATCTATTTTAATAAATGGTAAGTAATATTACGAAAAAACACCTTAACGATATTTTAGAGCAAAAGTATCACGAAGAGAGTCCAATAATATCTATGTGCAGAGACCCCCTCGGAAAATTAACGATGTGCTCAGTCCAGTGTTTCCACCCATTACGAAAATGGGTAGCACGTGTAAAGAACAAAATTTACGATTTTGTTACTTGCGGCAAAAGTTGTGCTAAAAATTAATTTTATAGAAATATGCCCAGTGGCGTCCTTTATACCTAAGGATTACAAAGTATACAATCCACTGGTCTCAGTAAGTCTTGTAAATTCATATAAATGTTAATTTGTTGTTAAATGTCCAATTTCTTTTAAGGTCCTTTCTGTTTTGAAAAATCACCCCTTTGATCCCAGAGACTACCTACAAACCCCAATTGTGACACACGTTGGAGGTGCCGTGTTTGTTTAACCCTTTCATTTTAAAATTTTCGATTTATCTCAAGTTATAGTCCAACGCACGAGTCTACAGCTACGAATGGAATTTAAGGAATGTGGTTCGAAACACAACATAGTTGCCGTAATACTCTGTTTAAATTTCCACAAAATCTTAATTTGTATGGACTTCAAATATATTACATAAAACAACTAGACGAATGCATATCCCTGTATAGTGTATACACCCTGTAATATACATAATATATCCCGTTTATTTTCCCCCTTACATTGCAAATTATAATTGTTAAAGCGGTAAAGAAAATATTTAAGAAATACAAATAATTAATCATTTATTTTAGTAAATTTGGCAACTCACGTCTAATAGAGCGCAAATTCCTGGGGCAGAAATTATCCCCTGTGGCCCTGTGCCCTGATACTAGTCTTGTCTCTTTCTACCACATGTAATATTGAACTTGTGGAAGGTGCTTGTCGTCATCAAAAATTTTACAGGCATTGGCGGAGTTTAGAATTATATTATTTACTTTAAAATTATTAAATATATTTAAACGCAATCAAAATGACATCGCACTACTTGAAATCTATTATATAATTTCAGAGACATTTATATTTAAACGAATTTAATAAGTTATAAAATATTAATGTGAAACAGTTAAAATTGGCTTTTTTTACGCCTTTTATCCCCCTGTCTCCTCAGCCGTCATAACCACAGACTCGTAAGGCGGACTATAGAGCATTTTGCATTTTATTTATTAACTATACATTTTTCATTTTTACGTGGTATATTTGATTTATAGGAGTATGGAATGAGTAATATTCTCCTATTCACCCTTATGTCAATTTTACTTTATAATCGTTACATTTTAACTAATTTATGAATTTGATATTATAACGATTATTATTTTAAGTTACGCAAGTAAAACATACAGGTAATATGACCACACTCGAAAGTTTAGTTGATTTATTTCAGTTGCCCGCAACTGTCCCAGAATTTGTAAAACCAGAATATTTTCAAACTAATATCTTATTTTTAATCAGTTTTAATCTTACTGCGGCAAAAAATAGATGGAATGTACATTTAAAGATTATACATTCAAGAGCTTATTTAGAGGGGCGGCATATGCAGGGTGTTTATTAAACATATGGCAAAAATTGAAGAGGTTATTCCCCGGACTATTCTAAGAATATTTTGTCCTTTGATGATTTTTGAAAATCCGCTTTGTTTTGAAGATACAGGGCGAGAAATATTTTCGACAAAACCAATTTTCATATTTCTCAAATTATTAATGTAGTCAAAATGTAGTCAAAATGTAGTATTGCGTATTACACTGGGTTTACCGAGTATATTTTTTTTTAAATACGTTGTTATTTTTTAAACAAATTAGTTTAAACGTAGATTTCATTTGAATATGTCTCTTAATTGATTATTTTGTATGAGTCGAATTTGTTGAAACTGATTGAAGTTCGGTTTTTTAACGTGTATCTTCTGTCCTTAATAGTTAAATTTTTGTTAGTGAAGTCCTCTATGATGAATCGCTATATGAACGCCGAGATGACTGACATGCATTTCATTTCCGGACTTGCAAATGGCAATTCATTACAAGCTAGGCGGTTGTACATTGAATGATTTCCTGATCGTAATGTTTCATATAGAAAAACCTCTCAAAGTATTCATCAACGTCTTCATGAAAGAGGCACATTGAAACGAAGTGGGGGACCAGGAAGGGCAATGACAGTAAGAACGATGGAAGTGAAAGAGAATGTGCTGGACATGTTAGAGGAAGATCCAAGTACTTCTACTTTGAATGTAAGTAATGGGACTGTTTGGAAAATCATTAGTGACTATTTGGTGTACCCATACTGTTGGGGAAAGGATCAGTTATCTAGTTGCATAATTCAATAACAATAACAAGTATCAATTCAAAATAAAGAAAGTACGGCAATGTCGCCGGCTACAATCTTTTAATTTATCTTCGGTGCATCGAAAATACAAATTCATATGGAAACAAGCAAAAACAAAAGTCAGTCAACTTCAGTTAAATTCTAAAACGTAGTTCCAACCGCCAAGAAATATTTCCTAGAATATTCGTTGAAATAAAGCAAGCAAAAAAGCGAAAAACCAAGATGGCATCGAGCTTCGCGGAAGGCGGCGGCATCTTATGGGTATCAACAGACGAGCGGCCGCTCGCTTGTCGAAGAGTATGAGCGTACGTGACAAAAGAAGGATTTATTGTTAGGCAACTAGATATTCTTACGTGGTAATTGAAACAGCATGACAGGATGCTACTCTGTGTACGCGAAAGAGGCATGATATATCACAAATACGACGTAACATGTTTTGGCAATTCAGATTCGTCTTATCTTTTGTAAGAAGCACACGGTCTCACTCGCGGCTTTTACGCGAGGTTCGTTGATTTTTCACGGCATCCAAGCCATGAAATAGGTCGGTCAATTCGCGCAGTCATCCCGAAGATATAATAATGTAATTATTATATCCCGACTCGAGTCCCGTTTATCTTTTGTAAAAAGCAGTCGGAAATTCGTGGAATTTATGCGATAAATTCTCGAAGGATTAAGAATGTAGTATTGTATCACGATATTTATGTTTGTTATTAGTGGTGTAAAATGTGTAGCTGTTTTAATGAAGTAAGTAGTTACCATACTAAGATGTAACAGTAAAAGCGTATTTGCTGCTACGCAGACCAAATGTGACGGTAAGTAACATATTTTGAACCACGCAACCTATGGAAATACAGGAAACAATTTATGTTTTGCCAAAACAAATACCACATACAACGCGTTTTTTTCTGCTGATTTTTCTCCATGTATTGCATTCTGACAATGATTGAATGATGAATCGAATTTCTCAAGAAATGCAATAAGGAATTTTCACAGCAACCATCTGTGGGCTGAAGAAAATCCACATGAGGTACTTAAAGATTTTCAACATCAGTTCTCGTTGAACGTTTGGGTTGGAATTGTAGGTGACTGACTAATTGGACCGGTATTTCTACCAGGAAGACTTACCAGCGAGGTGTATTGCAACTTTTTGGAAGAATCGCTAACACAATTTCTGAAGGATGTGCCATTGGCAACAAGAAATGCAAAGTATTTTATGCACGATGGTTCACCAGCATATTTTAGTGTGATTGCCCGTGAGTTTTCAACAGTAATATACGGAGATCACTGAATTGGTCGAGGTGAACCTCACTTATGGCCTACTCGATCATCGGACTTAAACCTTCGGTATTATTTCCTATGGAGTCATCTAAACTAAAGTTATTAGTTTATACTACCTCAGTAGAGAGTCTGAAAGATTTAAAAAATCGAATAATTGCTGGGTGCAACTCAATAAGAAACGACCCTGGTGTTTTTGAAAGAGTTCAGCAATCAATGAGGAGAAAATTGGAGCTGAAGGTAGCAATTTTCAACAGTTCTTGTGAATTAAGACACTTTACATGTAATTTTTGGTAATAAAATGTTGTTATTGTCGAAAATTCTCGCCCTGTATCTTTGATTGATTGATTACGAAAATTTCTTTCTTAAAAATCACCATTTTTATTAAATATTTTTAAGCGTAGAAAAGTTCCTTTTATAACATTTTCCCTTTTGTTTAAATTTTAATCATACCGAGTCAACTGATTTTTTTAATTAATATCCTTATGAGTTATCTTGTAGTTAGAGATACCAGGACATTTATAATTTGGACATGGAACTTCTAATTAACTTACACCTACCTATGCCGTCAAAAATCATCTGGGTATCTCATGTTCTTTGTACCGATTGTCCTTCAACATAAATTACCATAATTTCCATCAAATAAAACTCAAAGTTTTTATATAATTTAAATTTAATCCTCTGACGACCCTTTCAGACTTAAACCGATAAATTTTATTTTTCCACATTTGTTAGCTTTTAATATCTTTGCCGTAATTCCTCAATTTTTACTACCAAATGGCACCGATCTGTTGGTAGGGCTGAGCAATGTCGAAAAATGAGCGAATAATAAATATTTATGTATACAATACAGTTGAGATAAGAGATCAATAAGCCATAAAAGTAATAAATGCTTGTACTATAGGCTACAGGCGTCAGGGTATTCGTTAGTTTATGATTAATGAATTTTGTTAAGAAATCAAGACACTCCTTTTAATGATAAAATTCGATATGTAGTTAATTTATCGATACACAATTCCAGCACTAGTTATTATTCTGCTTCCATTTTCTCATCTCTGGAATTTTACCTAAAATCCTGCGACAGGGTCGAGATTCCAGAGCTTTATGATTTAAAGTTATTTAAAGGAAAAATTCACTGTCAATGAGATTATGTATATTTTATTTTGTTTTTGAAAGGAAAAATATTCTTGTAGATAACAAATCCGTGAATAGGGTGGGGTTAAAATGCCTACTTCAGAAATCTTTAATCAAGAGATATTGGCAAATCAAGTTTTGAGCAGATTTTAAACATTATATTATATACAATGTTTTTCTAGTGATATTAGACAATTTTCATAGTATTAGAGAAGAGATTATTGCTTATAGTATAGTATATGTAAGTGTTAAATAAGAACCAAAATTGTAATACAAATATTTTAAGGTCTAATAAGGTACATAGTCACGAAACTAGATCAAAAAATAATATATATTGTAAAACTAGTAAAACATAATATGAATAAATAACCCAATAACACAAGCACCAAAAACTTATAGGAAATCTGGAAATTATTAAAGTCTCAACAAATATCACCATTTATATTGCATAAAATGTTATCAAGGCTAGAGGCACTGACAAGAGAAATTATTTCTTCTAACTAAATGTATTTAATCAAGAAACTTTAATAAAGATTTTTTAAAAAAAAACTTAATTACATATCCCTGCTTGACATTGCGCACAAATATCGTTCAGATGCAATAAATAAGTGTTCACAGTGCTACATAGACAGGCACACAGACAGACAGGGTTAATTTGTTTGCTATATAAAAAAATTATTTTCCAATTCCACGTGTAATTGTTCTTAAATATAAATAAACATTAATACACATAGGGTTATTTTTTTAGCTTTTCATACTTCCTGTCACCTTCGAACGAAAATGCAAACAGAATCTACCCTATACTTATTAGCGTTATAGTTATTCTCGAACCCAAAGCCAACGACTTCAGAAGTTTGAATTCCCGAAAGATCGTTATTTTTGAAATAAATGAACGATATAACCCCATTTTTCAAGAGATCAAATATAAAAAAATATTGTTAAATATTGCTCCCCATATCTCTATTGCCTCACCAAAATTTCATGAAAATATTTAAAACCGTACTCGAGTATTATGGGGAGTGACGTAAATCCCTAAGGTCGGTTTAAAAAAAAGGTTCTGTATAACCGCTATTAAAATAAATGTTATTACATTAGACCATACTTTATTTACCGACAAACGTAGTTTATACACAATGCCGATTTATAGCATGCGTATAAACCTAAATTTATTTTTAACGACCGAACCAAGTGAAACAACAAAAATAGAAAAACAAACACGTCTGCAATAAAACCTGTCCGTATGCGGACTCTATCGGTAACGATTGTTCCAAAATACAAAGAGCAAAACCAAAGATTTGATGGATGTTGATTCGATAAAAATGTCTGTTACTGCAATAAACTTTTGTCTGCATGACAACACTGGTGTGTAAACAATCGAATTATTTACCGTTTGATTTATCAAAACAGGGGAAGCTTAGGAGGCTAAAGCCCCCTCTAAATATGTTACCGTAAGAGGCTTCAAACCTAAAATATCGTGAACAAATTTTTGAGGTTAATTGATGAGACATTTACGTGATAAAAATTATATATGTTATTTTAAAAGCACATACCAGCTGGTTTCTTTACAAAGTACCTTCTTCAGATGTGCCTTAATACTAAAATTACAAATAATAACATCAAGGAGAACACAAATTAAACTACCTGAATAAAGAATGTTTAACAATTCAGTAATTGATCCTTTAACAATATGTTGGGATTCTTAAGTTTATTTATTTCTAACATTTCTAAGATATTTATTTTCTTCGCGTAAAATTGTATATTCATCATTGAAATTATGCATCTCACCTAATAAATCATTGGCATAATAATTAGAATCCATTTTATTATTTTAAAAACATCGTTTATGCGCATTTTTAATTATTAACTAATTTAATTAATTGGCAACATACAGCAGTTACATACATAAAGTACAACCCGATATAAATATAGTTTTTCCACTACTAACCTATAACATCGCCATTATTGACCGATTATTAACGTTAGAAATCATTTTTCTCTACCTTATAAGTTATTATTGACCATGGTCAATAATAAGGCATTGAAATCCATTATTGACCGATCTTCAAGAATCTATTTGAACGCAGGTAACTTGATTTTTTGATTCTACAACATGAATTATTCATAAACATGAATAACCTGAAAGGTGATTTCTTGTGGTTAGGCAACCAGATAATCATCAATACATATTAGATTATTAGAGATGCTTGATATTGTAAAATATCAATACAATCAACATTTCTTCTGCTTCCATCCTTAATTCTGGAGGTGTACACATAATAATATCACTAACATTTTCTTCGCTCATTTTTTGAAAAAACGGAAAGCTTGTGAAATCTGATGACATAAATGAACAAAAATTGACATTAACAAAGCCACCTGACAAAACAACAAAATATTTTGCCAGTTCCAAAGCGCAGGTAGCTTGATTAAAAAATATACTTATACCTGCCTATAATTTTTTATAATTATTAATACTATAAAGATAAATTTCTTATAAAAGTTTGTAGTAGTGGAAAAAATATTATACTAACCACGGTTTAGACAGCTTATAGCACTTGCGTCTTAAATCACGAGGAGCGGAGCGCCGCTCGGGCAATAATGATGGCTGTCTAAACCTTGGTTAATAATATACTATTGTTAAGCAGGTAATAATAGGGCATTATTAAATGACAATAGATAACCCCTAACAATATACCTGCAAACCCCAGAAACCCCCAATAAATACCTTGTGTATAACCAAAATGTAAATATTAATTATTCTATAATTATCTTCAGATTGGAAAATCCATGAAACAAGTGCCGGACTGGACATTAAACCTATGAGTCTACGAGTTTTCATGACCGGGCACTTTTAATTTTGTGATAACGCCGAAAACATAAAAATATGCTCATAAAATAATAATTTGGGAAAAACATGCATTTTATTATAAAATTGACAAAATATGCAAAAAATGCATATACACTATCGGACAAAAGTAAAGCAACACTTTCGAGAAATGAAAGAAACCTCGATTTTATAATATTAAATGTATGATATCGTATTTAACTATCGGCGGCAACAGCTTTTTTCAACAATCAAAACAAATGAACTGATATTAACGTAAACTTTCAAATACAGTATTGTAATGCGTCAAAAGTAAAGCAACATTTTAATATTTTCCTAAAAAAGAAAGGTTTTGGTGAGAGTAAAGGTTAAAATATTTTTGCAGAGTATATTTTATGTTTAATTAATTATTCTGTGCTGGATTAATCTTGCCAAGAGGTATTCCAATTTCAAAAGAATTAAAACAGAAAGTAGTGAATGCACACTTGGAAGATACAATACAAGCCACAATTTCAAGACGGTTTGTTTTACCAAGATACAGCGTATCCAAAATAATTTCAAGTTACATTCAAAGGGGACATTTAGAGAATCTACCGAAATCGGGAAGGCCGAGAAAAACAACAATTTGGACAGACAGACGCATTAAAAGAATTTCTCAAAACGATCCTTGGATGTCTGCACCTAGAATTATTGCTGAAATTCCCGAAATTATGGTTAATCCACGGACGGTTCAAAGAAGGTTTGTAGACGCAAAGTTATTTAGTAGGCACCCGGCTAAAAAGCCCCTTATTTCGGCAAGAAATAGAGTGGCTAGGCTTGAATTTGCACGTCGACATTTAAATTGGACAGTAGACGAGTGGAAAAAAGTTTTATTTAGCGATGAAACGCGTTATAAAATTTTCAATTCTGATGGAATGAAGCGTGTAAGACGGCCAATCAACACAAGGTTTAATCCCAAATAAGTAACAACCACAGTTAAACATGGCAAGGGCAGTGTTTTTCTATGGGGTTGTTTCTCATGGAATAAGGTGGGTCCTTTAAACTTCATTAATGACACCATGGATTGATTTGTCTATAGAGATATAATGCAAAATGTAATGTTGCCTTATGCAGAGTGGGAAATGCCGTTGCGTTTTATTTTCCAATAAGATAACGATCCAAAACACTCTTTACCAATTGTTCAAGAGTGGTTTCAAGAAAATAACGTTCGGGTTTTGCAGTGGCCGGCACAATCCCCAAACCTTAACCCCATTGAAAATCTATGGGAAGAAGTTGAACGTAGAATT
This sequence comes from Polydrusus tereticollis, assembly GCA_963920685.1. Taxonomy (NCBI): domain Eukaryota; kingdom Metazoa; phylum Arthropoda; class Insecta; order Coleoptera; family Curculionidae; genus Polydrusus; species Polydrusus tereticollis. Next base: position 146,919,930 of record OY987328.1, read on the forward strand.
CGTACACAATTATTTCCAAATAAACAATCATTGCTAAATAAAATCAATGAAGTTTGGACAAACCTTCCCGAAAATACTGTTCAAAATTGATTGCCTCAATGCCGCGACGTTGTCGGCAAGTAATAAAAAATACGCTGTGTCTAGGTACACGCTAACGTGCACACAAATTTAAAAATTATATACACGCGAAACGTCATCAACGTAAGGACGTCAATTTTTAGCGTGTACGAATTGAAGCGACACACAAATCTAAAACATATATACACGCGAAACGTCATCAACGCAACGATATATCATTTTTTAGCGTGCGTTTTATATTTGAATATTGGTTAGGTACACGCTTAGTTTTTTTTGAAATACTGCTAATAAAACGCTGATAACGTGTATATCAAAATATAAGTTTTATTTCAAAATAAGAACAAAAAGAAATGTGACAACGTTTGATAGGTATATGTAAGTGTTTTGTAGGCACGTAAAAAAGAAAATATACAATTTGTAATTTAAAACTTGTTATATCTAGAAACTTATTTTATATTTCTTCTTTTTTTCAATTCTATGACGGTTTGTTCGGCACCTTTGGGTGTTCCTTTTATTTTAATTTTGAGTGGTAATAATATGTCACTTATAACTAAAAAAAATGTAAGTATTAGGTATATTAATTTCGGATTATGTACCTGCTAATATCTCACTATTGATTTTTACCCTGTTTTCCACCTAAGTAAAAGAAATAATAAGAATGCGATTAAAATTTTAAAAATACGACAAATTTATGGAGATAGAGACTTACTTCTGACATATCATGATTTTCATGTTTTTTCAATAATTGTTTAATTTGGAGAGCATCTCCTGCCTTTGTGGCACGAATCTTAATCTGAGTCTTGTGGGTTCTACAACATTCATATAAGTAGTGCATATTTGACCATGTTTTAAAGGCTTTCAATTAATTATAATATTTAATAAATTAAGATAGTATCTAATATACCTACACCAACCTTCGTTTACGCATGCCTTTTCCACGAGTTCTTACTGTACCGCCATGAATGCAAACGTATTGAGCTTCGTAATATTTAAGATCTTTATTTAATTCCCGCTTTAACATCTTCTGAGCTGCTTCGATCGTTCTGCTACCCTTAATTACAAATTTTTGTCTCTTGTCTCTCTCATATTTTTGTAAAATTTTGACAAACTCATTAAAAGAATCAAATATTTGGCCACACTGCATATCTCATTAACACCAAACACACTAATAAAGTATCAAATTGTACACTAAACTGTAATCAACAAATCACAACAAATAATATGCATAACCTTAAAATTACTGCCAACGTGCACCAAGAAAATATTCAATTCGTACACGCTAAAAAGTTGCGTTGATGACGTTTCGCGTGTATATAATTTTTAAATTTGCGTGCACGTTATAGCGTGTACCTAGACACAGCGTAAAAAATAATGGATATTCTATTAACTATTAACATAATATTTCTAGCTATTGTAATTATTAAATGTGTTTAATGTTTTTTTATCGTAATATGTAAAATAAAATACTGTTGACACAATTTGTTGCTTTACTTTTGTCGCACTTCATTTCGTCGATTTTTATAATTATAAATATTTCTCTACCTTCATTTTATTTAAAGTGTACCAAAATATTGTGAAATATTACTAATATTGTGGGGATAACATTTCATTAAAATTAGCTGGGGATCACAATCATATAATTAATTTTTTAAATTCAAAGAAATAAAAGCACTTTGTTGCTCTAATTTTGTCCAATAGTGTATATGCACTTTACATATATTCCGCCCTTTACACATAATTAATTAATATGTATGCCCAATAATATTGTCCGGGCGTATTATTTGAGAAAGCCAGGGGGGGTTTAATACAAAATAGGTGAAAAAAATACCGGTTCCATTCCAGTATATTATTTCTATTTTTAACGATCGCGTTTACGTTAAACTTTAATTTCAATTTTATTTGCGCTAGTAAGAGCTTTTACGTAAATCCTCAGTTAATAAAATATACAATTTGAACTTTTCAGACAAAAGTTAAACTTTGTATTAGAGTCCCTTATTAGCATTACATTATTAAAAGTAAAAACATTTTTAGGGATCAGGACAATAAATGTTTTTGATTATTCAATGTTCTTAGATTATTTGTCAAACAAATACTTATAAAATATTAGAGATTTTTAGGCCAATAGACTAACAATTCTGGCTTTATACAAGTAATCTCATACTTTTAAAATTTGAAAAGCAAAATAATTGATAACTACAATTTTCATATTCAAAATTCCAATATTAAACTCACGATTCAAATATTCCTATTAGAATTTAGACATTTATAACAGTCAGGCCTAAAATTCCAAATTTAAGCTTGTAATTCCAAGTTCCTCACTTTCAAATTCGTTTAAAATGAATAAATTCCAATGATCGTGTAAAATCTATGACTTTATATTTACCTGAGTTGCATCCTTCATTCTACAAAGTTGCCTCGATTATCTCCAACTGAAAAAAAAATTCAAAATTAACATACTATTTTTCATCAATATGCCTTTTTATTGTCTAATGTTGAATCATTTTAATCTGGACTAACCTTAAAAAAACATGTTCAATATTTTAATACTAATTTTAACATGTTATATCAAATTCAATTTAAAATGCCAGTACTTTATAATATCCGCCATTTTAAATTACATAAAAGAACTTAAATCTAAAAAATATGTCAATACAAAAGCCCTCTCGAGGATAAATAATTGACGTAAAACCCGGAATGTCTGCATTTACTTTTTCTGGGGAAATTCTTTTTATAAGAAACCGACAGTTTTTTTTTGAGTTTGGTTTTAGACCCGCATTATATTCGGAAAACTCGGAAAGGCGCACGTTTAAATATTTAGACGTACGAAAAAATTTATACCAAAACTTAATTTAATAATATGAAAGATAATCATGAAATATCTCTGCTGTTAAATCTTACAGGAAAGGAAATTAAAGCAAAATGACAAAGGTGAACAATTAATTATAACAATTTTTAAGCATGCGAATTGAGATTAGTTATCCTATTGTATAGCGTGATTCTAAAATAAAGCGGAAAATCATGGGGGTTAAAAGCATAAGTGCATTAAAATTATGCTATTTCTCGAATACGAATAAAAAACACAAAAATTAAAACCAAACAATAAATTTTTCAAGAAATAAGATTTGCCTGACACTTATCGGTTAAGCTGAGTAAACCTGTCGGGAACTTATCGATGTATAATTTTATTCTATAATTACATTCCTCCAATGTGATTTTTTATACATGAGGGAAATTGACGAAAGCAAAGAAAAGGATACATCAGCAGTTTTGCCGCTAAAATCGACTTTATTCATATTTTTGCATAAGCAATTTTTGTTACTTAATAATAATAATTTTTAGTTTATTTCAAATGATTAATTTGTATTTATTTATTTAAGATTAATTTTATTGTGGTTCTTCTGGATCTAGCTCTTAATATTTTTCAAAACTTGGGTACATATAAAATTGTTTTTATCTAAAAAACGGAATTTTATTTATTAACGTACCGAGGGCAAAATGAAATAGTATAATATTTTGCCTGTCGTATTCACATTTTCGTAATTCATATTGGTATGTTCTAGTTTAAGTTCATTACAGACTATCTTTATTGCATAACAGCCAGCTGCCAATTTTTTGCTTAATACATTTATTTCTTCCTCACATTTTAGTTTATTATCCAACGTTATACCCCAATATTTTGTAAGTGCTTTATTTCGAGTTTGTCGATCATCAAGTTTTAAATCACTTAAACTAAAACCAAAAATCATTATATTTCTTTCGCTAATATTGAAACATACGTTACCATGCCATAAAAGACTATTGTCATCTGCAAATAATGTAAACGCGCCCTGAATATCTAAAAATGCAAAATCGTTTAAATACAAGAGGAACAACAAAACTGGTCCCAACACCGAGCCTTGAGGCATTCCTCTCGTAACGATGGAGTTATCAGAGCATGCTGAGCCTGCCCTTACCACTTGCCTCCTTTTATGGAGATAGAAAGAAAATTACTTAACGGTAAGCTGATCAAAACCGTAGCAGCAATATTTCATGGTTCACACAATCAAAAGCTTTAGAAAAATCACAAAATGTAGCCGCAACCGGCTCACCACTATTTATGTTATGTTCAAATCAATCAATCAAATGGTTTATTGTGTCAAATACAAAAATTTGTTTACATTAGTCAAATATTGTTGTTTACACTCAATAAAATAAAATACCTAGTTTACACTTAATATTAATACAATTCAAGTTACACAAAATTAAAAACAATTAAAATTAAATCTGACAATTAAGGAACTCGTCTACATTATAAAAGGACTTTTTTAATATAATTTTTTTTCACATGAAATTTAAATGCCTTTACAGGCTTTTCTTTAATTAAATGAGGCAGATTGTTAAATAGCTTAACCAATGAATTCTGGTCTACTTGGGCTCTTTCCCAAGCGGCAATACATTGGTATATAGTTGGTACTGTTTCTGGTGTCATGACCATGTACATCCTGATCTGTCAGAAGGCTATTTTGCTTCATACAAAGAAGGTTTTCGAGGATATATAATGAAGGAAGAGTGAGTATGCCCAACTTAATAAAAGCGCTTCGGCAGTCTTCCCTATAACCTAGCCCAGACATAATCCTGATGACTTTTCTTTGTAAGCCAAAAACCCGCTGCGAATGAGAGGATCCTTCCCATACGAGCACACCATACGACATGACACTGTGAAAAACACCAAAGTAGGCTGTTCTCATGGTGGTATTAGATACACAGCCATATAGATTACGCAACAAAAACACACTACTGCCAAGCCTCCTGCACATACTTGCAACATGTGCATCCCACTTTAATGTCTTATCCAAGAGGACGCCAAGAGATTTTACTGGAGATGTTTCATCAGTAAGCATAGTATTTCTTAGGGTAAAAGTCATCTTTTGCGTTTTCGCTTGGTTTAACAGAAGCCTGTTTGACAGGAACAAGTTCTAAACTTGCTGTTTAGCCTCACTTAGGCTTGCATGGGCTCGTTCTTTAGTTTCTCCAGCTGTAAAGACCGTAGTATCATCAGCAAAGAGCACAAGCTTACCCGCTTGGTTTTCCAGGCGAAGATCATTAATAAAGATTAGGAAGAGAACTGTTCCCAATACAGAGCATTGTGGGACACCCACATTTATACTAGCTGGGGCAGAAAACTGCCCATGGGCTTTCACTACCTGCCAGCGGTCCCGCAAGTAACTAGAAATGAGTTTAATTCTCCTCTCATCAAGTTTATAGTAATTAAGCTTTTGAAGTAATAACTCATGAGACATACAATCGAACGCCTTGCTGAAATCACAGAACAGGGCACCCAGATAGAGCCGGTCCTCATAGCCATCCATGATGTTATGCAAAAGCTCATGCCGTGCATGTACGGTGCCTCTGCCCTGTCTAAATCCAAACTGGCGCTCAGAAAATAGGTCATTCGATTCAAAAAAATTTATAATTTGAGTTGCCATTACTTTTTCAAAGATTTTAGAGACAATGGGAAGCAAGGAGATAGGCCTATAGTTATTTACAGAGTCTTTATCTCCCTATTTGAAAATTGGAGAAACTACAGCTTTTTTAAGACAAGATGGAAACATTTGTTCAGATATACACAGATTAATTAACTTTGTTATTGGTCACTCTTACCTGATACAAAGTCAAATTGAACAGAACTTAGAATACCCTGATCCTCCAAAAACCTCATTACTCTATTTTTGACAAGTTTATTAATTACTTTTGAAAGTGTTGACAAGAGAGAAATCGGTCGGAAACAGGAAGGATTGTTCAAAAGATTGAGACAAGATTGTGCAATTAAATACACATATTTTATTTTCGAAATTTGACAGATAAACGAAAATTTCCTTTTAATTTTAAGCAAAATATCTACATACAATGGAAACGCTAAGCAAAAGAGCTCAAAGTGTTTTCAAACATAATCGGATTACTGAACAACTTAAGATTTAGCAAGGAATATTGGAAAGTCCCCGCCTTTCTTAATCAAAATCTAATTACATCCTACATGTCCATTTTCCTTTACTTAAGGAAATTTTCGAAGAAATTAAAGCCAGGCCCCAGCAATAACCGACAATCTGAAAGCGTAACGTAACGCTTTGTTCCTTCCGAATTCGATTAAAAACTGCTGCCAAGACCAAATGGCCGGTGCGCCTTCCCTATTAACTGCATTACACTTACCTCATTACACACTGATTTATTGGTAAATAGTGCTCGCGCAGTGGCGTAGTGACAAAATTCATAAACTTTCAAAAATTAAAAACGAAAAAGGGTATTTTGTCTTGCCTATGCAAATTGCCCTTCTAGCCGCTACCTCTGGAGCACAACATCATTACATCACCTCTGGTTCAAATTATATTACTCTTACAATGTATGTCACTATACCCATATTTCCTTGAAAACTAGTTTGGCCCAACTAGTTTATAAAAATAAACTCTAAAAGTATGCTGCCGGCATTTTACTGATTCCTATTTAAATTTTAAATTATAAAAAGCTTAGCGTAGTTACCTTATAAATAATGGAATTTCTGACGAGCGCAATCCTACCTTCTTTTACAAAAATAATTATTACAAAGAAATTTAAAAAGATGAAAGGAGCCACGTTCCATAATTTAGGAATATATGACTCACATTTTATGTCGTCGCATAATGTTTCAGGATACGACATCCCTGTTATTTGCTCGAATTTTCTTATTTACGTATTTATTTTTAAACTCCTCTTTGGTTTCGCATTATCCATTTATAAGTGACCCAGTTCTTTCCCTTTAAAAGACCATTCCTGTCTAACAACTTTACATTCCTTTTACTTCGAGATAATGAACATAAATTAAGGGAGGATCGATTTCACACTAACCAGCAAACGCTTTTAGGTCACGGTCAGCATTGCTAACAATTCTAAGCAATCTGTCAAAAAACCGATAGCACATCCCCTCATTAATCACTCGGCTTAACAAGGAACATCGTGTTTGTGGTGCTTTATTATTATTTTTTTTATTAATAATTATTGTTCAACATAAAAAAGGTATACATGTAAATGTTACCAGTCTAGTGCGAGTTATTGCCTTTGCTTGCTTATTGTTTGATAGTTTTGAAACATTTACGCATAAGAAGTCAAGTGGTTAAAACGAGAAGGAAAGGAATAAATTTGAATACTGAAAATGTCGAAACCACAGAAATGTTATTTTTTGGGTTTTGGTACTACCTTGTGGCATTAAAAAGCATATTTTTAATAAGAAACATATCAAATTTCCCATTTTATTGGAGTAAATGAATTAACTGTCGCGTTTCTCTCATGTCCAGCGTTGAAGATAAACCATCTTGCGGAGAGTTAAGCTTTTGTCAAGAAGATTTACTGGCAGACGGCCAGTGACAGATAGAGGTAAAGGATAAAGATAATTCCTTGTCACATTACAAGCTCACAAAGGTTTATATCATCCAAGAAATTTACGTAAGTGAACGTGCGAACCAGAAATGAATTATGATTTATTCTGTTTTACAATGTGTACAAATCTTGGTTGTAAATTCTTAATATGATTTATTATTTTAAAGGTATGGTAAATGTTTATTTTTTCGATTTTTTCTCTTACGCTCTTGGCAAATACTTTAAACATCAATACGTAACCCAGAGAGAGACTCATACTGATTTGTATCAAAGGCAAAAAGCCACTTTGAAGTCTCAGTGTATTGTGTACTCAGACACAGCATTGCATTTCTGCTCGTCTTTAATGCGGTTCTATCTCTAAAGTAAAAAATTCCTATTCATATGGCAAGTGCGAGCAAATATATAGGGCTGTGTGCACAGAGAAAGACCCTATTTAAACTGCTCGTCCAAAAGATCGTGACGTTAGTTTTTTGACCTATTTTTAAACTTCTGTCGTTCGAAGATCAACTAATAAAAGGTGGTTTAAAGCCCTAATACCATCTCGAGATAATTCGGGCCGTTTTTCGATTAATGTAATACAACAAGAATTGCAGAATGTTTTTTAAAACATCAGCTGTATTTGACATAAGTCGTTAAATGTATTTTTCCAATCACATACAGGGTGTCCGGATAAGGATACAGAGAGTCCATATCTCGGAAACGATATGTCTTATAGATTTAAAAAACAACTACCATTATACAAATTGCCAAGAGAAATTCACTAAAAATAATTTGAAGTTTCAAAACTTGCCACAAGAGGGCGTCACGGCTCATTTATTTTTAAAGGTTCATTTTGCGGTAAAAAATGCCCCTTAACCGTAGAAAAACAAATAAATAATTGCAATTAATAGATAGTTAGCTAAAACTTTTATTACTGGTATTTTTTCGAATCTCGCCTAAAAAATTGTCATTATGCCGTTTTCCTTTAAAGGACTTTCTTGAACTCGGACTTGTTTAAAAGGAGTTTAAATAAATGATATATATAATTAAATGAAATTTTAATATTCCATAAAGACTCATAAAATCATACTACAGTATACATACTCGTTGGGCCAAAATTTTGACAGATGTTATTTAACAGAGCTGATAACTGACTTTTTAAATAGTCTGGTCACTCCTTTTTAAGAAAGGTAGTCTACATTCATCATCATCATCATCATCAATCAGCCTGGTTGCGTCCACTGCTGAACATAGGCCTCCCGTAGTCTAATCCAACGTCCCCTATCCTGTGCTGCTCTCATTCAACTTGGCTCCACTCTCCTAATGTTGTCGGTCCATCTTGTTGGTGGGCGACCTCTGTTCCGAAAGGCTTCTTGTCGGGGTCTCCACTTTAGAATCAACTTTGTCCATCTTCCGTCTGACATTCTTGCCACATGCCCAGCCCAGTTCCACTTTAACGTTGTTATATCGCATCTGTTACTCCAGTCCTTTGGCGAAGCCTAACATTAGAAACTCTGTCCCTTAGCGTTATACCTAGCATTGCGTTCTCCATGGCACTCTGTGCAACGCGAATTCTATTTACTACCTTCTTTGTCAGTGTTAATGTTTCTGCTCCGTAAGTTAACACTGGAGGAATACACTGGTTAAAGACCTTTCTCTTTAAACAAGTTAGAATATCTGATGTTGGAGTGTTACTCAGTCTACCAAAGGCTGCCCAGCTTAAGCCGATTCTTCGTGCTATTTCTCGGGTTTGGTTGTCTCTGCCTATACGAATTTCATGCCCTAGATATCTATATGCGTCTATTTGCTCTATATGCTTAGCACCCAGGGAAATTTGTTCGCTTATCACTAGGTTGGTCATATATTGGCTTTTACTGTGGTTAATTTTTAAACCTGCCGTTCTCGAAGCTTCGTCCAGTCTCTAAAGCATCTCTCGCCTCATCGATTTTGTCGGTTATTAGAACGATGTCGTCTGCAAATTTCAGGTTGTTTAGTCTCTCACCATTAATGTTCAGTCCCATTCCTTCAAAATCTACCTTTTTAAAGATGTATTCCAGGAGCGTCGCAAAAAGTTTGAGAGATATAATATCGCCCTGTCTTACACCTCGTTTAATGGGGAAATCCTTCGTATAGTCGTGCAGTTTTATACAAGCTTTGGCATTTTCATAGACGTGTTTAATTACATTTATATACCTGCAGTCTATACGCGTGTAGCATTTATTGTTGATTTATCATGTCGAATGCTTTTTCATAATCGACAAAGATGAGAACTGGGGTTTATTCTGTTCTATGCATTTCTGGATAACATTCTACATTCGTTTCGATTAACTTAGCAGTTTCCGAACAAAATAATTTTTTTGTATAACACGTTTAAGCATTGACTTTTGATTGATTTAATAATCAAGTTTATTAACTTAATTTATTTAAATACATGACTAATAATTCAAATTAAAATAATAAAATTTATCAATACTATATCTCATTAATGCTCGCATGCATCTAGCTTATGGACATGCACTCGGCAATTATGTGGATGCAAGAAAAAATTATTCTGATACATTTCCAAATCGAAGTGTGGCACATCAAGGAACAATTGAAAGGGGTCACATTTCGGAAATGACTTAAACGCAAGAAGATATAGCAGAGATAGCAGATTTTCGAAATGGACGCCCTGTACCTCTATACATTATCTTAGCCGACGGATGTTCCTCGTTGTACTTAAAACAACATTCCAGGACTCGAATGTCGCTGAAATGATGTGATATTCTTTCTATCAGATCTTCCCTGGTCTGAACTGGTGTCGAATATACAAGCCTCTTTAAGTTTCCTCATGAAAAGAAATCCATTGAAGTCATGTCGGGCGACCTCGGTGGCCATATCCATCGATTACCAAAATAATTTGATTAGTGCTGACCAACTAAATTACTAAAATAGGGTGGTGCACAGTCGTGCATATACTACATCTGATTTCTAATTTTAAAGGGAACATTTTCTAATAAACCCTTTAATTTTTGTTGCAAGAATTGCTAATACATAGCATCATTTCATCTGCCTCCAAAAAATTTCCTATAACGGATTAGCAAAAGATTAGCTACTCTTAACATTTTTTTTTTATTTCACTTGACTTTTTACATGTTTCTCTTAAGCTACGATTAACCCTTTCAAAAGTTCTTTGGTGCGATAAACGTCAATTCAGAAATATATAAGAATAAATTATTCTCGCCTCCACACAATTGCCGAGAGCTTGTCCATAAATTAGATGCATGTCAGCTTATTCACTATAGAAATAATCCTCCATTACTTAAGTCTTATGTAGTCAATCAACCAGACAATTTAGAAAAGTGTTGTCAATAACATATTGCTAACGAAATAAAAAATAACTGGTGCTTCATTGTAGTATTCTTATTTATTATTTTAATAAAGTGTTATACGAAAAATTTATTTTCTTCGAGTACGGCTAATTTTATCGAAAGAAAAGACAATGAGGATGATCAGAGTATTTAAAAAAATCAGTTTTCGGCTCTGTGAAATGACACCTGTCAAAATTTTGGCCTAACGAGCATGGTGGCAAGTCCGTTCCCTCACGATGTAAAACATCTACTGTCTTATGGTCTTCGTTAAGGGGTAATTTAGGAATTTTTGTCATATACTTACCAAACACCCTGTACACGCCCAGTTCTTATATTTGAATGATACCCTGTTTCTTTATTGCAAATTCGAATTCTTCTCAAAATTATATTTTCAATAGCATACAACAGGTTGCCTACGTTAGAACTATTTTTCGGGAGTCTTTGTCCTTGCAAACAAATTTAATTTGAGATATAAGGAAGCTTTACCTACAAAGAGATCTACGCGCATTTTCCAGACACCCTCTCTAAGAGGACATTGTAGAAATATTTTATTTCATTAATTATAAACTTGGATACTTGGGGGGATGAAGTTACAAAGTCCCTACAAATTGGCTATGGGACTGTATGTAAATCTTACCCAGAGCAAAATATGCATGTCCCAACAATTTAAATTACTTGAACGCATTACCATGCAATACATGGATGGTAAGTTGAATGTGGATGCGAGATTTAAATTGAAAGTGTGGACGCAGTCTCGCATAATAACCTAGGTCGGAAGTATGGACGTAGTTATTATGTAGACCTGGGCATTAAACTCTACGGAAGTGTGGTGAAATCTTGTTTCGTGCACTCGCGTTTCGTACACTTCAAAAATTTACCTGAAATATTCTCGTTTGGTACACCGAATAAATTAATCGATTTTCGGCTTCTCGTTTTGTACACCAAACATTGTGATGACCATAAGGGTGTTAGTACCAGGGGCGGCGGAACTTTCGGCCCCATATTGGGTAAGGTACCTGCTAGAAATTTTAGGTCAAGTAATCTTGTAAGAAATTTCGGCCCCAAACATTGCAGGTAATGCGAATTGAACCAAAAAAGTGTATTAGATGCCGTGTTAGCGCTGTTTAACCAATATAAGTCTATAAAAGGGGCAAACAATTAATAATAATATTCCCCGGTGAACTTGAAAAAGGCGAATTGGAACCAAAAAGGTGGATTGGATGCCGTGCTAGCGCTGTTTAACCAATATAAGTCTATAAAACCGCATTAGCCGAGTTGCAGGTCAAAAATTGAGTTAGTTCAGGTTAGTTGCATTTTCATTTTATAAATGATTCAAAACACAAAAGATCATAAAAAAATTAAAATGTTATAACGTTAGACCATTGGGGCCGAAAATGCCTGTAATAAAAACATGACCCTTCCATCCCGGGCCCGAAAGTTCCTGTCAAAATCGGGCTGCTACCTGACCGGGGCCGAAATTTCCTACGCCCGGTACCAGGTAACGTAGGTACCTTTATAGGTAGACACTTTCATAATAATTATTTAATATTGGTATTAAAAGAATTGATTCGGCTTATTGTTTTCTTCGTTAATATTAGGGTCTGCGCTCCGTAAGTCATAACAGGAAGTACGCACTGGTCAAACACTTTTCTTTTCAAGCATATTGGTATGTCTGATTTAAATATATTGCGAAGCTTTCCAAAGGCTGCCCAAATTAGATTCACTCTTCTACAAATCTCCGTTTGATTGTCTCGGCCCAATCTAATCTCATGGCCCAAATACTTGAATTTCGTTACATGTTTAACGTTATGGGTCCACACACGGATGTTGTCGCTTATTACAAGGTTTGTCATAAACTGAGTCTTCGATATATTAATTTTACGCCCAACCGTTCTTGAGGTTCGGTGAAGATGCTCCAACATTTCCCTGGCTGTATGTATACTGTCTGATATTAACACAATGTTAAGATGTTCTTACTAACGTAAATTTCGTTGTCATTAACAGATTATTGCCCCAAGATATAATTATTATTTATTGAGGGTTACTGGAATTAGCAGGTGCCAGGTACTAACTTTAGTAATTAGGAAACAAAAACCTATAATAATTTCCTCAAAGGATGCAATAATCGGTATGGTGTATGTATAAAGGGAGTTGAATTTATTTCTGATATTGTTGTAAAAGCTGTCATCTGATCATATCAAGTATTACTGCGACACCGATATTTTTCATCATGGATATTCAAGTAATTGAAACGAAAAGAGAGAAACCAGCCATTTTGCATTCAGGACATTGTTATACAATGAAACATACATATACCAACAACATACTGTGGATGTGCACCAAGAGACCATGCCCTGGGATGTTGACAATTTGCAAGGACTACAAGTACATCCAAACAAAATATGTGTTCTTGACATAGCGAAAAATGAAGTTGACTTATGCTTGCAACAGGTCAAGAAACGTGCTCGAGAAGAACTGCTTCCAATACCACAGATCTACAGTCAAGAAATGATTCCTGAATTTTCCGGCGTTAAAGATCGATTCTACAGAGAACGACAGAGGACTCTAGGCATAAATATTCTGCCAAAAAAGCGAGAAGACGTTACCTTGACTGAAACAGTGAAATCTTATTTATTAGTAGACGATGGCCAAGAAGACAGAATACTAATTTTTGCAAGCAATGGAGGACATTTGCTTTGACACTCGTCAGAATTTTTCATGGACGGGACATTTAAATGTTGTTGCCCCCTTTTCGACCAACTCTACACCATACACGTAGACTTGCATGGGAAGTACTCCAGATGCAACACGTATCATTCCTGCTCTTTACGTGCTATTGCCAAACCGCAGAGAAACTACCTATAAGAGGCTTTTTAAGAAGATAAGTACCTAATCTTATTTCACAAAAGGTACACATTAACTTTGAGCGTGCCGCAATAAGCGCATTAAGAGATGCTTTCCCCGAAGTTGTTATCAAAGGATGCAATTTCCATTTCAACCAAGCCATCTGTAGAAAAGTACAAGAACTTGGACTGGCCCCACAATACAAAGAAAATAAAGATATTCGAGATCACATACGTATGTGTGCCGCGTTGGCATACCTACCAGAAGATCATATCAGCAATGCTTGGCTACACATAATGGAGAATGCACCAAACGAGGAAGCTGTTATTAAATTCAACGATTATTTTGTCGAACAATGGCTGGAAAACGAGTTGCTATGGATATGCTATAATGAGCGACACCGTACTACAAACTCCGTCGAAGGTTGGCATAATAGACCTAACCTTTATTGTTCTGTGTAATAGACTGAACAGACGCATTGGCAAGTGTCACCCTAATATATTTGAACTCTTCAAAGCACTTACAAAAGAGATGCATTACTATGACATTGTATAGCAGCGATGCGACCTACACATATCTACACCGAAACGTTTTAAGAAATACAGTGATTTGGACAGCCGCTTAAGCAAAATATTGAGCGAATGTTTACTTAAAAGAATGGAAATTCGTGAGACATTAAATCGTTTAATATATATTGTAAAATTTGATTAGGTAGCTTATATTAATGTATATATGTATAATAAAACATAAAAAATACAAATGCAACCCTGTCTATAGGATTAATTTAATATAATAAAGTGATAGAAAACAAAGTGTATATACTTTGATATTACCTATGTTACCAGGTAACCAGCCCATCACAATGGTCGGTGTACGAAATGAGAAGACGAAAATGGGTTAAATTATACAGTGTACGAAACAAGAATATTTCAGGTCAATTTTTTGATGTGTACGAAACGCGAGTGTACGAAACAAGAATGAATCGGAAGTGTACATACCATTTTTTTTTATTGCAGTCTTAAAAAATAAATTTTAATAAGTTTACGGTTCCCTACATTGTTACGAAAGTTTTTAACCAAGTTTTAAATATAACGAAGCTACGAATAACAAGCTCTGTAAGAATAAGCTTAGCTCTGAGATAAAAGTTTGAGTTTATAGTTAGAAGTAAAAAAGAATTGAAAGCTTTGTCTTCTATAGTAAAAAAGAAAAAAGACTAACTTAAAAATGCATAAGACAAAAACAAATTGTTAGGTGCTTGAGCTACGAGAAATTAAAAGGGTGTGAATCTACATAACGAATTGTTGATAGCTTGCTTTATAAACTAAGGTACATAAATGTTCCGTGACGAAAATATGAGGTGTTAAAGTTTTAGGAAAAAAATAAAAAATAATTAATATTTTCGAAACTACTTCAGATATAAAATATTTCAAGTGATTTCGAAAATCTTAATTAATTTCCATATTTTTCCTAAAGCTTTAACACCCTGTAATTTCGTTACGGAGAATTTTTTGGACCATAATTTATAGCAAACTAATTAATTTTTTATGTAGATTCAAACCTTTGAATATTCACATAACATTAAGGAAAACCTTATTTAATAAATATACATATAAAAACGGATAATGATAAATACAAGATGTATTAAAATGTTTCTGCAAATAATTATGGTTATTCTCTTGTTGATTCGGAAAACGAAATTACATTACGTGATGAAAGCGAAACTGATCAAATCTGAAGTTTGGACGACCACATTAGTTTTGTAGCTACAACTACCAGATCAAGAAGAGTTAATTCTCGTCAAAGGTTACTAACTTAGTGTCTTCGGTCCAGAGTTTAGTTTTAAATAATTTGGTGTTTTTGTTTCCAGGGCAGATGAAAGCATGTCAGTCGTGGACAGAATTCAGTAAGCGACTATGTTTGGGCATTGAACCATTGATTCTGAAAACCAAAGGATCATTAGAAATGAAATTGAACGCTGGAAAGAAGTGCTCAAGCGACTAGTTTTGATGATTGAGTTTTTGGTTCACAGAATTTGGCGCTACGCGGTGAAAATGATGAGCTCTACTCAAAAAATAATGGTAATTTTTTTAAGCTGCTGGAGAGTATGTGAGGAAGTTCAACCCGATTATTGCTGGACAATTAAGGAAAGCCGCCTTTAAAGAATCGTATGTTGATTACCTGGGTAAAAATATCCAGAACGAGATTATTGAAAGATGTCTGTAGTAATTCGGTACCTAAACCAGGAAATGAACCCGGTATTAAAGAATATTTTTTAGGATTCACTCCTGTTGAATGTTCTAGTAGAAGCTTTGACAGAGACCCTCTTGTCACAACTTGCAGATTTCAAATAACCTTTGACTAATATGCGAGGTCAAGGGTACGACAATGGGGATAATATGCGAGGGAACATGGAGGAGTTCAAAACAGAATTTTAAGCATGAATCCACGGACATTTTTTATTCCATGTAGTACACATTCTCTCAACCTAGTTGTCAATGATGCAATTTCAACATGCAAGGAAGCGGTTAGTATGTTCAGCATTTTACAAGAAGCATATAAGTTCTTCTCTGCGTCTACTTATAGCTGGTCAGTATTAAAAGAACATGTTTTATCGTTGACTTTTAAGCCCTTAAGCGACACCAGATGGAAAAGTCGTATTAATGCTGTCATTCTTTTCATTATCATACAGGCTGGAGAAATATACGATGTATAGCTTGAGATATCAGAAGACTCTAGAACTGATGCACATGGAAAGAACGCTAATCTTGGAATGGCTCGTCAAATAAAAAACTTACAGTTTATTTGTTGCCTAATTATTTGGAAAAAAATACTCTTCAGGATAAATCTTATCAACCAACAACTTCAGAAAGAAAAGCCAAATATTTCAACAGCAAGTCAGATGATTTAGAAAGTGCAATGTCATTTTAAGGAAATATGAACTGATGAAGGCTTCAAGGAGTTATTGGTTGACGCAAGAGGAATTGCAGAGAATTTGAAAGTTGAATGGACTTTTCACACTGAGTCTGTGATAAGTCTAGACTAAGAAGAATCAAACGTTATTTTGACTATAAATCTGAAAATGAAGCAATCTCGGACCCAAAGACGGCTTTTAGAAGTAGCGTCTGTTTTTACATACTAGACTGTGCTATCAATTCATTGAAAGAATGTTTTTCCCAATTTAACCGTCACAATGATATTTTTTTATTTATGTATGACGACATAAGATCTGAAGATAAAAATACCTTGTTAAAAACTGTTACAACGAGAAATCTGAGCGAAAACTTTCCCAATATCTTCGTTGCTCTACGAATTGCTCTCACACTTACAGTTAGTGTTGCATCAGCAGACAGAATATTTTCAAAATTAAAATTGATCAAGAACTACCTGACATCAACGATCTCAGAACGACTGATCGGATTAGCCATGATGTCAATTGAACATGAACTATTACACGAAATATACCTTGACATATTTATTGAAGATTTTGCCGATAAAAAAGCTCGCAAATCTTTTTTGTAGAGTGTAGATAACAATTTTTGTGATATTTGTTTTTTTTTGCTTATTGTTTGTTCTTTTTGATAATAATGTATGTACGTTACGTTGTAATAAAATAATATGATTTCATTCTTGTTTTTTTCTAATCTATTCTCCCAGGTGGTGATTTTTGGTTTTAAGAGGGGGGCGCCAAATTACCCTCTCGCTCGGGCAAAAATTTTACCTTCAGCTGATCCTGTATAGAGGAAGACCGCGCATAAGAATGGTGGACGACCTTAAATTAATTAAGACACCAATAATATTTGATTACACTATAGAAAACATTTCACTTAATAGAGTTGACAGGGTTGCTGATCTGGGGGTTGTGATGGATAGCAAAATGTCCTTTATTTCCCACATTAATGAAATTATATCTAAGGAATTTACTAGGTTGGGTTTTGTGTTGCGGAACAGCTCGGATATTTCAGTTTCAACAGTCAGAATTTTGTTTGTTTCATTAATCAAGAGTATACTTAACTATGCTTCACCAGTCTGGAGTCCTTTCTATCAAATACACATTAATAGGCTTGAATCTGTTCAAAATAAATTTTTGAGGTACTGCGGCTATAGATTGCGAGTTCCATGAGAGCAATGGTCTTACGACGACATGAGAAGTATGATGTCTATTACTTCACTACAAACTGATCGTACTCGCATAGATCTTAGCACACTTTATAAACTAATATCCGGTGATATAAACTGTCCGGATTTATTGCAACAGTTGCTCTTTAAGATTCCTTGTTGTAACACTCGTAATGCTGACTTGTTTTGCGTACCTTACCATCCTAAAGACGGATTTACACCAAACCGACAAAACAGCAACTCTAGTTGAAAAAAAAAACCGCAACTTTTTGCAGATTTTTTGAAGATTTTTCGGCAACTCAACAGTTGCTGTTTTATTTTTCGTTTCCCGATCGATGTCGGCAACTTCAAAGAGTTGCTGCGTTTATTGCAACTCAGTCGGCTTGGTGTGAACGGCTGTGTCAACTTGAGTTGCGGCGAGCTGTGAGTTTATGTCCAGTCGCGGCAAGGTTATTTATTTTCACACTTCGTCACTAACCATGTTCATTTTTTTAAATAAATAATATAAAATTTATGAACACCCATCTACTTTCTGAATTGAACTAAACAAAACAAACTGCAACTGTCTCTCTGATGTAAACAACAGAAAACTAAAACTCGACAGCAACTAATTTTTGCCTGTTTGGTGTGAACAGTTTTATCGTTAAAAACAGTTGAGTTTTTCTTTTTTAAAACAGCAACTCAACTAGTCGGTTTGGTGTAAAACCGCTTTAACAACTATACTTATAATAGTCCTTTTTCAAGGTTATCTAGACTAGCCAACAGTTACAAATGTGAACTCACTGGGATTTCCTATTCTCAATTCAGGCGTCGGTGTTCCTTGATTCTCTGATTTCATTGTATATTATCTTCTTATTGTTATTTTTATTATTTTATTAAACCAATCTACTTTTTGATATATTGTATATATATAATATGTCTATTTATTTCTATTTTATTATACTTGTTTCTATTGTAAAAAGGGGTAATCCCGTAAATAAATAAATAAATTAATACCGGGTCTATATAGGACGAAGGGTGCTGATCGTCTCTAACGGGCCCATTTTCTTTGTTAACAATAAATGCATTGTAGTGAAATCCATCTCTTTGCAATAACTACGTCCATTTCGAAAAGGTCAGATATTAATATTAAGCACTTACTCTCACCCGCTTTGACGCTGACACACAATTTTTTATCTAATACTTATAGGGCAGACCCACTTAAAAATTAAATTAAAAAAGTTTGAATCGCCCTTCAGGAGCATTTTTCAAAAAACGGACCTTTTTTCCTGCCACATCAATTTGCCATTCAGAAAATCGCTTACAATTGGGGGGACCCTTTGGGCCCTTTTTTGACACTTTTATTACTTATTACACGATATTTATGATCTGGACTTCGTTCTCAGTTTACGGCGAACGCGAACGGCTAAGTCGTACGAAACTGGCGAGATGGCAGGATTTTCTTTTTAAACGATACTAAAGGGTTTATGGAGAAAGCGTTTTGGATTCGCATAAAAACAAATTTTTATTGGTTTTAAATTGGACAGGTTGTCGTAAAATATATATTCCGATATACGACCTATGTAACCTTAAAACACACAGAATCAAATGTGTAAATAAAAAATGTATACAATTAGGTTTTATGTATTTATGTATTAAGTTAAACTTGATAAGTAAGGTTACATGTTTCGTCCGTTGAGGCAGTATCAGAACTAAGATTATAAAATAAAGCACTTAATAAAATGACACAAAACAAACCAATACGTCCGTTAGCTCAAAATGTAGTCCCCGGTTCCCTGCAAATAAAAACAAAAGGAAGACACAAAGGTAGGAATATACTGAAAATTGTCTATTATGTATTAAAGAACTGTTTTCTAATTTATATTTTAGGTTGTACTTATTGATGCAGTCGCTGGGGCTTGTAGATGTGATGTGCTTTCGCAAATGAAAACGGATGATATAAATTATATGGGCGACAAGTTAGTAATTATGCTACCAGATACTAAGACCAAAATATCAATATCTTCTGTAGTAACGGAATATTTAAGCGTTTACACAAAGTATGCAGCCTACAGACCCTCGAATTTGAATAATCGGCGTTTCTTCTATAAATATGCGAACGGTACAGCACATCAACAATTCATTAGCATTCACAAGTTCGGTAAAATGCCAGAAGAGATTGCCACTTTTTTGAAACTAGCCCATGTGAAATACTGTATACAGAAATAGGCCACTTTTTCTGACTAGGCAGTAAAAATACATCTTTAAAGCCTGTCAAGTGTCATCAAAATCCGTTTTTATTGTCATTTGGAGAAATAGTAATTTACATTACTAGATGCAAAAGTTAATTTTTTGATTCAATACCTCCGAGCATCAAAAAAGGCTTTCGCACCCTCTGATGTATTAAATTTTGTCTACTACTGTTCTCTGATCAATATATTATTAAGTAATGAACTTTGATTTTACTCAAGTTATAATTATAAAATAAGGTTTTTCCACCTGTAGAATAATCCATGACAACTAGTTATTTGAGTACTGTCGGAGTCTTTCAGTTCGAATTTTTTAATTTCGCTAGTCTAAAATGTTCTCCCAATACCAAACGTTTCTCAAATTAACGAAAACGTGATGTTAGCGTACTTCTTAGAGAAATCTGAAGCCTTATCACCTCCGTCCCTATGGTCACAATATTCAATGCTCAAATTGACTACTTCTGTGAACAAAAATATACATATTTCGCAGTTTAAGAAACACATTGCATTTATTAAACGAAAAAGCGATGGTTACGAAACTAAAAAATCTAAAATTTTCAGAAAAGAAGAAATAATAAAGTTTTCACTTGACGCTTCTAATCATAGCTATTTATCCATGAAAGTGATAGCAGTAATGGAAATAGCTGGAGCATGCCGCACCGGATCCATAAAATGAGGTTGAAAGACGTCGAAATCAAGGATGATGTAGCTATAGTTAAAATCCTCCAGAGCTAAAACAAGGTTCAAAGAGGTTTTGTTATAACCGATGATGGAGGTCCAGTTTCTTTTGTGAGGTTACTACAAGATTACATTAAACTTCGGCCAAATAATGCACAAGACGAACGCTTGTTCTATCGCTATGAACGAGGTAGGTGTGTGAATCAGGTGATTGGAAAACACACTATTTCGAATGTTCCCAAAGAAATTGCTAAATTTTTGAAGCTTCAAGACATAAATAAATACACTGGTCACTCGTTTAGAAGAACATCAGCTACGGTTGAAAAGACATGGCGGTTGGAGGTCTTCGTCCGTTTCGGAGGGATATATTGGTGATTCGTATACTAATAAAATCGAAATTTCCAAAAATATCTTAAATGGAACTCCTACTTTTATTCCATCTAACGACGTGAGAGTGACAAATAGAACGAGTTGTAATATGGTCCAAGTCCAGGATAATAACGAGACTCTAAAGCCGGCTACTCACTATTCGTTGATTCGTTAATGCGATTTGTCGGTTCATTTCGTCAATTCGCGCTTCGACCATTCGACGCATTACATCCTACTCATTATGCGTTGATTCACTTCGCTTCGATGATGCATGGAAATTCGTCCATTGTGCGAAGTGCGATCAAAAAACTTCAATGTCAGAATAAAAATATATTGGTCAAGTTTACTACGGTTATCTACTGTTTAAAACAAACATTTTGTATTTTTTTTTATTGTCGTTAGTAAGTGTAGTAAGTTCCCATTTCTCCAGCAATAGTTTTGAAAGCATCATGCACTTTATTCCGATTTTTTTTGTTTTTGTCTCCTGGATTCCATAAACATGGATGCAATTGTATGTTTTGTATAAATTTAAAAACAATATCGTCATTCCAATCCATTTCGAAGTAAACACACACACGACGACTGCTTTCTTCAACGAATGATTCGCGAATGAGAGATCTGAGACCGGACGCGTTTAACTTCGTCGCTTCGTCGACTTCGTTGCATCGTTCATTTTTCCTTTGATGATTCGCCCAAATACCGACATCTGGGCGAAGTCTGCCGGAGTGCCGCACAACGAATCGCATCGGCGCAGCGCGTCATACTCACTAAGCAGTACTTCGTGAATTACTGCGACGAATTGTCGAAGTAACGAATAGTGAGTAGCGGGCTTAATACGAAGCGGCGAAGCTATTGAATTAAATAATATTCCATCCTTGTTCGAGTCATACGTACGATATGGTATTGCATTCTGGGGGTTCGCGAGCATCCAGCTCATGAATTCAATATTTGTTTTGCAAAAGCGGGCCGTGCGGTGTCTGTGTAGGGTTAAATGTCGGAAACACTGCCGACCTCTGTTTAGAAGGGGAACACATATTGACTATTCCATGTTTGTTTATTTTGGAATCCGTTTGCCTCATGCATAAAAAGTACTTCGGGATGCAATCGGATCAGGTTAGATACAGTACCAGAGCACATGAAAATCATAACCTTAGAATACATATACCTAGAACTTCGCTCGCTAAGAATTCAATATTGTATGAGAGTAAGAAAATGTATAACCATCTTGGTACTGCCCTGAAATCTATTTCATGCTATGGGCAGTTTCGTCCTAGTATTAAAAACATCTTAATACAAAGGACCTATTACAGTTTGAAGGAATATTAAGGTGATGTTTTTTGATTGTGGAGTTTATTTTCCTTCGTCTCTTGTTTGCGTGCTTGACTCACTAATGTTATTTGTAAATTTGTTTTAAAATTTAATTATTTTTGACAAATGCAGCTCTTGCAGTCTTGACATTTGTATAAACCTACTTTACTTTTATTTTACTTTATTTATATGTAAATGTTTGAACGTGTTTTACTTATACAGAATGTTATTGATATTGTTTTATTATTTTGTTGTTTATTTTAAGTTGACTGGATAGATGTGTAGATTATTTTGCTAGATCGCTTTGTCAATAGAAATGTTGTTTTCTCAGACAATAAAGTATATTTGACCATGACTATGACAATTTATTTTTCCAACTACTGTTCAAATTTCACTATTAACCTTAATGGCAATAAATAATTATTATGTAAGTTTTATATTATTGTTATTATACCACTTGTTTTTTCAATAAATATAAGCATTTTGTTATTAAACTTTTTTCCAAAATTCGCTTGAATAAATACAATAAAAATTTCCTATGAGAATTCGTGTTTTTTTTGTCCTGGCACCGAAAGTAGTACTTTCGTAGCTAGAAACATACTACTTTCGTAGCTAGCAACGTATAATATTCAGGTAACTCTAATGTTTACTTTCGTGATCTTTTGTGTTGCTAGGGCCCGAAGGTTAATTTATTTATACAGTAGTAGAAAAAATATATTATTTCTGTTTATTTAAAACGATGTTCCCCTTTAAAACGAAAATTTTGCGTAAATCAGTGATTTGCTGATCCAGTCTAAATGCTGAATCAAGGCACGCCCCTAAAACCCTATCTTTAACGACCTTGTTGTCACTGGACAAACCTACTTAATTGTAAAAAGCTATTCTGAATGGTTTTCATTAACTTAATCTCGGGTCGTTGAGCGGACCAGCCGCTTATCTTGATGCCTACACGGGTCGCATATGTAAGGGCCTTAATACGTTTTGAAACATCATGCCTATAATAAACTATTAGATTGTGTAGACAATGAGAAAAGTTGTAGCGAAGACTATATATATTGCATGTTTAATGGTCGAGCTCAACTATGTAGACACAAACTGCTATTCTTTTTTATATATGACAGTAATTTTACTACAAATACTATAATAGTTGATAGTTTTATTTTTATGTTAAAGTGGTTATTTATTTGTACCCAGCAACTACTGGCGGCTCATCTATAAGCAGAGCCGTATAACCACCAAACTTTTAAACCAAATAACCCAAAACCATCAGCTAATACCGGTAAATACATTTTAAATCGTATGATACCTGAACTATATCAATTCTACACCAACTGCCCGAAGTATACAACCAAGTATACTATTAGTAGATGCAATGAACGGTAGGTGCAATAAACTGTAGGCACGATCAAACCATCCGCCCATTCCTATTCTATGCATCCTCTGAATACTGACAGCGCATTATCTCCTTAAACGGCGAAGTGAGCCGGGTTTCATACAAACGGCCGATTACGTTGGGTTCAGTGCTGCAAATTATTTCAATTTAGGTTAGTTCTCGGTATTCGTGTATCATCGCGCTACTGTGTATATTTTTTTTGTTATTTGTCCTATTTGTTGGCGGTTTTCGAGAGAAATGGAGGGTGAATGCCACAGACTTACATATGAAAAACAATTAGTTTTGAAAAAATGTTAAATATTCTTATTGAGGGTAAAAGTTGTGGTAAAAAGACACATATTTAAAATATAAGTAGATAAGTGGTTGCTCAGATAAAGACACCTGATTGTGCTTTCCGTAAGCTGAACGTGTTGTTTGGGACAGATCGTGAGGAAAAGGTATGTAAGGAGACGGAGGTATGGGATTTAGTGCATTTAAGTGACAAAATAAGAAAACATAATAAATAATGCCACTAAACTGTCATAATGTTTACTTTTAACCCTTATTTGTTTTTTTTTCATAGGTATCTGCGATTATTTTAGTAGGATTTCATGTTTGTCGATTAATTTGTACAGTTTTTTAATAAACATTTAAAATAAAAATTTTGCACTTTAAATGAGAGCTTTTTAATTTGCATATTCTCATTACTATTGTTTTATCTTTGTTAAAATAATTTTTAGGATATTTTTAAGCTCTGTTTAATGTCGTTGCAACAACCATGAAGTTTGTGATTCCTTAATAAATTAAAAATTCAAGTTAATTTTACAAATATGCTTGAATTTAAACAAAGATATTTGAAATTTTAATTCTAAACAACTTTTCCTAATAACATTTTGCTGAATTTTCTAAAATAGGGGTACTTATTTATTCTGGTACAAGTTTTATATTTTTTGACCTACCCTGTGCGCCGTTTGACTTGCAACCATTCCAAGTGTACCCAATATGATTATCGAACATGCACCAACTTTTATCAAGAATAAAATTTTCTGAGAAATCGGTAATAAAAAAAATTCCCATATGTTGCGAACTTAAATGACCACAAAATTTTCTACTAATTTTGTTTGGCGATTTAGCTGTAATTGTGCGTGTCAAGAAATAAAAA
The DNA here is from genome assembly GCA_963920685.1 of Polydrusus tereticollis. NCBI lineage: Eukaryota > Metazoa > Arthropoda > Insecta > Coleoptera > Curculionidae > Polydrusus > Polydrusus tereticollis. The sequence continues at coordinate 146,944,800 of OY987328.1, forward strand.
TGGTGAATTATTATACAGAATGAAGTTTACAAAATACAATTTCTCCACAAAAGCCCACACGAAATAATTTAGGATTTGAATAAAGCTTTATTGGCCATTATCGGCATAAAGGTCAAAAAAAGTAACTTTTTCATGACGTACGAAATGCGAGTTTCAGGAAGATATTAGCTTGTTTACGGAAAGAAAGGAATATATCATCTAGAAAATTAGGAAAAGTTAAAATACGATACCATTTCCACTAATTTTCCTTTTCTGTTGATAGATATTTATAGGTATTGGCATGTTTTGTCCATTATTGCCAAAATAAAAAAGGCAAAAGTTAACTTTGATATAAATTGTTTGATTAACTTCGCTAGAAAAGATGCTAGATTTACAAATTTCTCATTAGATCTGGAGGGTAAAAATAAAATGTAACATGTCATCAATATCTGACCAAACAACAAATGTGTTCGTTATCATTGATCAATATTTTATTATTACTATTATTATTATTATTAGACTTCTTTATTTGCAATATTACAATTGAAATTATAATATTAAGGGCGACATTTAACCCATATCATAGACTTAAAATTTAATTACTAAAAACATGGAGAAAAGAGCAGTTTTTTATTCAAACCTTAAATTAATTTTGGATGTGTTTAAAACACGTTTTAAACATGTTTTTTTCTTGAACAGTTTAAAACAGTTTTAAACAAGAAAAACATGTTTTTAAGTTTTTTTTTAAATAAACATGTTTTTTTTCAACCCTGATTGGAATAGTTTAATTTTAGATTTAAAATTGTTGATAACCTACCTAACAGACAAACATATTCTATCATAAAGAAACTTCAACGGACCCGAGGGATTGATTTTACAGGGTGAACAGTGAAACCAAAAAGTGCAGTTAATTTTCAGAATGAATGGATAATGAGGATTTACAGTACAGTTTGTCATTCACAGATTTGTCATTCAATTTTCTGTTTTTTGTGGCATTAAACCTCAAAACGAAAACGTTCAGATATAATTTCCTGCAACCAATACTATAATCAAAAGTTCCAAAGCCAATCCGAGATAAAAAGAAAACTTTTTTATTGAAAAGAAAAGGACGATGGAACCTTTATGTCATACATAATATAAACTCCGCCAAGTGATTACCTTGTTTGCCGAAAAAAAGGAACAACAATCTATTATCCTGAAATCCCCTAAAGGGTAAACTTCAGAAACATTTCCATTTGATTTCTTTTCCTTCAATGCGTCACGAACCTGTCAAACTTTTTCTTTATTCGACATAGAAATATTTCAGATGTCTTTTTTTTTTGGATTAGCATGATACACTGCCCAGATATGTTAAATTTCAAGCTAATCTCCATTTTATAAAAATAAATTTGTTTACGGAATGTATTTACCATATTTTATAACGGCACATTTAACTCTGAAACCTTAACTAAAATGTAATTTTAACCAAATACCCGTTTAAAACAATTTCAGTGGTATTTCAGTTGTGTTTTTAATGGTTCTGGCAGATTTATTTGTAATAGTAGTAAGCTATGATGTTTTACGACACAAACAACATTAAAATAGTATAAATGCCTAATGGAACAATTGAACATATTCAAAAGCTGATATTTTATTTTGGTCACTCTAAAGTTGTATGTCTTATTTCAACTAAGCATAAAACTAGAAAAAGAGGAAGAAATTAAATTTACCTAAACTTTTACTTTAAACCAAACCTATATTACCGATTAGTTATTTTGTTTTTAAGGGTAGCCAACATTCAAATCTATAACAATTTTATTTTAAAAAAAGTACCTAAAAGTCCTGGTAATATCCCAAATCATTCTAATACAAGCAATTTTTACACAAAAATGTTAAAACATTGCCTAAAAAAAAATTAAAATTTTTGCAGATATTTTTTAACATTATATAAAATTTTCTTTATCCCGTTTCTATCGTTTATATCGATTTTACGTTTATTAACATCGAATTTATTATTCATACATTCCCGAACGGCTAAACTAAATATTTCTTTTGGCTCTTTTCATCCCAGATTCATCGGTTATTAATCCATCAAACTTTTACTTCCGATAAAAAGCGGAAAAACTTTTTCAACTGTTTTCGTCCAAGTTTTATGAAAGCTCTGATTGTGATCTGCATAACAAATAAGAATTTTCGATTTCGCTTCAATATCTTTTCGAAGAATTTATACTCTCTAATACGTATAACATATACAGGGTTAAAGTATACACCGTTTTTCTTTAGCTGTCGCAGTTTCTGTTTCAAATACAATGAATAATGCTATCCATTACTATTTACAATGAATAATGATTGTTTTATTGACCAGTTCTGAAATTTCTTGTGTGTCGACATTACCTGGTTAAAAATAATAGTTATTTATGGTACAAGTGTGTTATGTTATATATAAGTCACGCTGGGAAATGGTTAGCCCTTGAGGCCGTAGGCCGAGAGGGCTAATTCCCGAGTGACTTATATGACCTAACACACGAGTGCCATACAAAATTTTATCCAACACTTGATGATATTAATAAAAAATAGATAATTATATTGTCTCAATGTAAACTGGAAAACCCTGTATTATATTTTAAGTGACATATCTTTTATTGGCACGTAAAAGTAGGCTAGTGTGATTATTGTTGTTATGGAATTGATTAATAACAAAAATTTGAAGAAAGTAAATAAAATTATTATTTTTATCATTTTCGATGGTGGTTTTTCAAAATATAAAAAAACTTCAGCCGAAATTCAAAAAGAAGCTGACCTTGCGTGTTCATTTATTATTCCCTACAAGCCAAGAGATAGTTATGACAAAACCTTCAAAGAGTTTATCGACTGGTGTAATAAGAGATGTGCCTGCGTGAGTTATAATCATAACCCACTAGTGAGTTATGTTTATAACCCGCGTGTGAGTAATAAGCTACTTTATTAGTCGAAAATCGAACTAATATAGTTCACATTATATGTAAGTGTTGGATAAAATTAATATTTTTGCGATTCTCGAGGGTAGTTTTTTAAAATATGGAAGAAACTTCAGCCGAAATTCAAAAAGAAGCGAAGCATGCGTGTTCATTTATTATTCCTCACAAGTCAAGAGATAGTTATGACAAAGTCTTATACGAATGAATATTTTACAATAACCCACCAGTGAGTTATAATCATAACCCACTAGTGTGTTATGATTTATAACTCACTAGTGTATTATTTGTTACTTTACTTATCTAAAATACTAAAATGACATAAATAATAATTCTATAACTAGCAGACGCTGGATAAACAATATTAAGTAAAGCAAAAACTATGATTTAAGCGTTGACAGTCATACATAACAGCTGACGTTTTGAAACGAGCCCTAAAATGTCTATTTTCAGTTTGTTAAAAAGATCTGAACAAAGCAGAACTGCCTTAAAATTGAGTTCACTCACAGAGAAATAATTTTTTCCATACGCCAAAAACCCTAAAAATGAAATGTTGAAATTCTCCACAGCGACAGTAAATAATGTGTTTCCTTATCGCAACGCCAGTTGACTGTAAAATCCGTACTTATCGTATCAGGGATCCCCTCTAAAGTTTTTCACTTAACTTCATTTTTAAAAAATACGGCTTGTAGTGGCAAAGCGAGGAAACTTCTCAAAGATACCAAATATAATCCGGTTTTTAAAAATTTACTTTAACTTTAATATTCCTTAGAGTTTTGCCGATGTAAAGAGCATGCAAAGCGATTCGAAAATCATTTTATATTATTTTCTCACGTTCAAATATTGAAAAGAGTTGAATTTGGCATTTCAAACTTAAGTAAAGACCCATTTGCAACAGTAATGCACCGCTCCACATAAAATTAAGCGCGCAATATCAGTTTTTTTTTTATAAAACACCTGCTAATATTTTACCTATTAAAACCAGTCTATAAGACTAACCATTCACACACCAACTTTTCTCAAATAAATCTTAATACTACATAAGATCAAACGACTTGGTTCTTTTCAGTCTTCGGATGTGATGTCGATTATCTAGCAGCTGTAGAGCTTCTGCTATGTAGATGAAGTCGTGCTTCATGCATACCGGCACACCTTTTGATCTCTTTTTTAACTGTTGAAATTTCAAGGTCGTGATGAAGATCGGAGTTGCGATCTTACCAAGGAGCATTTACTATGTTACGCAGCACTTTGGTCTGGGACGTCTGTATCATTTTTATATTGCTATAACAGGCACAGTCCCAAAGCTGAATACCGTAAAGCTAAACTGGTTTAAAAACTTGGTTGTCAATAAGCATTGTAATGTAGATTGATAATTTTAAATTTCTTCCCAGAGGCCAATAATGTTGTTTATATTTCAAATCAAGCTCAGTTCTTTTCTTCTTCACATGCTCTTTACACCGAAGTTTAGCATCAAAAGTCATGCCAAGATATTTAGCATTCATCTCATGGGGCACAATTGTGCCGTTAACATCTAGGATAAGTGGCTGTGCTAGGCTTCTTGTTAGTAAAACTTACATGGATTGATTTAAGTTCGTTAAGCTTGATTGTCCAGTCAGCTATCATGCTGCTTGCTATTTGGAGTTTTGTGGTAGAGTTCTCATAATCCTGATCAACTGAGAGAATAACAGCACGATTGTAATAACTTTATTGTAAATTCTCTACCTTACGCTGGCTCTTTAGATCAGAACTTCATAGAGCACTACTATACTAATAAAAAATTAGTTCAAAATATTTACTTTAAGTTCGATGAAATAACTAATGAGGACGTTAATAAAATCATAAATAATATTAGTAGACACGCAACTGGCATTGATGGTATTGGCCTAAAAATGCTTCTTTACAAAACGCCTTATCTAAACGAATATGCCCTATCCAAAGTCCTTGAACGGGTTGTGGCTGACCAGTTAAGTATATTTTAAGATACTCATAATATTCTTCCTCAAACTCAGTCAGATTTCCGAAAGTACCACAGCACCACCACAACCCTATTGACCATAACTGATGATATTCCCAGAGCTTGGGATAAAGATCAATCTAGCTGCCTTATACTGCTTGATTATAGTAAGGCCTTGACACAATAAATCATACTATACTGCAGGCTAAACTAAAATACTTTGGTATGGGTCAAGTAGCTTGAAAATTCTTCGACAACTATTTATCAAACAGATCACCGCGGGTGATAATCAACAACAGTCCTTCTCCTGTTCATAATGTTGGTAGAGGTGTGGCTCTGGGCCCCTTAACTTTTTCCATGTACACCTCCGACTTCTGTAAATGTCTTAAGTTTTGCGAGTCTCATCAATATGCGGACGATACACAAATTTATTTTTCTTTTTCCCCCTCGAATGTTGCTACTTCTGTTAATAAAATAAATCATAATCTTAGAATTATTGCCGATGTTTCCAAATCTGATAACTTAGTTTTAAACGAAAAAAAAAACAGCTGATGTTGTTCGGTACTTCTAAATATTGCATACTGGAAAATCCACTCTTTAAAATCTCTATAAACGGCAGCGACATAGTACCTGTCAATAAATGTAGGAATCAGAGATATTCTGACCATGTTTTATCCTTAATACAGAAAACGTATGGCAAATTAAAAGATTTCATACAGCTACCAAACTTGGTCTCACAGACTTGTCTTGTCTCACTTTGGTTACTGCGATATTGTTTACTGGCCTGCCTTACTTCAGAGGGATAGGGATAGTTTGCAGAAACTCCAGAATGCTTGTTTAAGATTTAGCTCTTGTGTTCGTAAATTTGACCATAGAGAAGAGATTCAAATTGCACATATTACATCTAGTCTACAAGATTGGGGTCAACAAAGTTCCCAAATATTTACTAGATAAACTTATTAGACGTTCTGATCTGCACATTTTTTTTACTTGCCATAGACGCTTGTATAGTGTGCCCAGGCACACTCATGCATTTTTTCAGCACTCTTTTAGTTATAACGCTGTTAGCGCGTTCAATTCCTTGCCTGATTACATTAGACACGTCTTCATTCTGTATGGGTGTAAAGAAGTTTTTGCTGGCTAGTCGCCGGTCGCGCTGAGAGTAGCACTGCTCTTTAATACTTTTTATTTTGTTTATTATTTTTCTCAATGTAGGTACTCATTATTATCTCTACCATTACCCATAATTAGTATAGTTCTTCTCAAATCGTATTTATTAATTTCTCTTAGTTTATACCTTAATACCTTTAAACTCTTTAACAATCTCTGAGAACCTTTTCTTTTTTATTAATTCTTCTTTTTTCTCTCTTTTGATTTGTATAATAATAATATATCATCAATTTAACCATTATAATTAGTAATCACTTTTTACAGGGTAGTTGTATATGAGCAGTTATAGTTGCATATCCTTGTAGAGATCTTGAGGTACGTCTAGTGTTCTAAGGTTTTCCAAAAGCTTGTTTGGGATTACTCCTGTTGTTGAGACAATAATCGGCATGGTTTCGATGCTGTTCGATTATTATTATCTATTATTATTATTATTATTATTATTATTATTATTATTATTATTATTATTATTATTATTATTATTATTATTTCTTTCAAGTCGGAATATTCATCCTCCTGCTTGATTCTACAAAGTCGATCAGAGATAAGTGATGTTAAGATCTCTGCTTATTGCTTAGGAAGTATTTAATTTAATTTGTATATCAAACCTTCATGCAACATCTTATCGAACGCTTATGCAACATCTAAGAATACTGCGGAACACACTTGTTTTTCCTCAAGCGCACTTTTAATTATGTCGGTGGTAATCCCTGTGCGTTTCGAGGGTGTCCCTCAAAAGAAGGTCAAGGAATAAGCATGTTTTCATTTCCAAAGGATCCTGAATAGTAAGTACATTTGCACCGCTATGATACATTTGTTTATATTTGTTGTGTCGTATTTATCTGCTGTATTTTATTACGTGAAAGGTATATGGAAAAGACCTACCATTATTTATTATGTTATTCAAGTGAAGTTGATATTAAATGTATAAAAAGTACCTTTTTAACGAAAGGCGACGGGAAGGAAAAAATATCAAGCTAATCTAAAAGAAAATGTTTTTATTTTCCTACCAGATCTTGTGTTTCTTTGGAAAATATTCCTGAAAGCACAATTAAGCTGTGCGCAAGAGCAGTTACCTACGTAATATTATAATGTCTGTATTAACAAGAGCAATTTTTTCTAACGCTCGTACTGTAATTTTCGAGATCGTGTGTAATAGGCTTCTTACCACTCTTGGTATGTAATATACTACTATCAGTAAGTAACGCACAATCAATAAAACATTTCAAAAATATTTTTATTTTCTTTCAATTTTTTTTAATTTTACGAACACAGAAGATATTTAAGAAAAACAGTACTTCTTACTTGGTACCCACAGTTTTTATTTAAGTGTAAAGCCTTTTCTTCATTGTTTTAGTGCTGCTTTTAGTGTAATAACCCGGCCAACTGTCAAAATTTCAAGGTGAAGGACATATAATTTGGTCCCCATTTAATCAATGCCCAGTGCGCCATCAAATGAAATCCAGCAACCGTCGAATTTAGGCTCAATAGAATGTCAAAGGCTGTTGAGGGGTACAAGGGGTTCTTAGCATCTGCGAGGTGGCGTCTGTTGCCCGCCTGCTACAATATTTTTTGCTCTTACTGAGTGCATGCATATTAAAAAGAAAATACCTTTTATCCATAAATACTTCTTAACATATTGAGCAGAACGAAGTTCAAATAACATTTACAGACAAATATCGAAATTTGTTTTCTTGTTTTCGAAACTTATACAACTAAAAGTTTGACAAATTGAAAAAGTACGACTAAGAAATCAAAAACAATTTTTTTCGCGTTTAACCTTTAAGGGATTTCTGGATAAAAGATTTTTGTTTCGTGTTCTTGTAAAACAAGGTTAATCTTTTAGGACCTTCGCTCATTTTTTTCTTTAGATATACCACAGGGAAACTTTTAATCGTTTATGTTGTACAAATATTTTTAAAATTCATCTGTTTTTATTACGATTCGCTATCGATTTTAATTTGATGAAACATTATTATCGGATGAAATGAAAAGAAAAGTGGTCATTAAATTAAACAGTATTAATAATGAAGATTCTCCGAAAAGTATGCATGTAAAAGATATGAATACCTTATGATCTAGACATTCATTTCAACCTTACGAGTTTTTCTAAAGATTCCATATAAATAGTGAGTTGCTAATGAGAGTTGAAATTCAAATGATAATTACAATAAAGGATTGGCGTTAGTTAAAAATATCTTAATCATATAGCAAAGAGTATCGTAAAGAATACAGTAACATATTAATGAAAATTAAAAGAAATATCAAAAACCATTTATAATTCAGCTTACATCGAAATAAAGAAAAATATTCCAGATGCAAGAAATAGTTCAATAGTTATAAAAAAAATAATTGTCTATGCAATAAACCACAAAATATTTGAAAAATTTAAAATAATACGTCTCGAATTCAAAGCAACGTGTTAGACAGAGACAAAAGATATTTGGAGAGTTAGACATTGATGTCAAAATCAGCGTTTCGATCTGTCAATTTTAATTTGTTTTTAAACGTTTTTGTGCCTTAAAATTCAATTTAATCCTATAAACTCTTCTTTTCAAAGACATTATGATCCTACTTTCATGTTGGCGGTAAGTAATAGCGGATATTTATTATTATTATTAAGTCCAAACGCTAGCCACGAAAATTTTGACGTTTAGTTTTTTTTTTTGTTTTCCTTTATTAATAATACTTATTATTAGGTTACAAAATAGAAGAACAATAATTATATACGAATCTAACACTTAAATCATATCATAAATACGTCACAAAATTAAATATAAATAATAATTAAAATTGTATTTATTATTAACAGTCATAGTAATAATCGCATCTGGGTATATGAAACACCTGTATGTGCTTAAACATACTCATTATTTCTGTATTATATAATATAAAAACAGGTATGAAAGAAATCGAGTAGTACTTTGTGCAAAAGGGATGCGTAATACTAACAAACACATCGGAAAAACAAACAATTAACAAAAATATAATTCTTAGTCAAGTATAAACTTATTATAGTTTTCAATAATAAAGATTTAGCTCTGATTGTTAAATGGTTTAGGTTTAGCTATTTGTTTAATTTTGTTTGGCAGAAGATTATAAAATTTTGGTGGTAATTTATAAATTTAAGAGTTACTGTTTTTTTGTTTCTTGGTTTAGTCAAGTGCCTATGTACATTATTTCTAGTTTGATATTGATTGTTCATGTACGGACTCACGTTTGTAACAATGAGCTACACAAAACTTTAACCTGTATCTCCACAAGTCGACTGGTTCAAATTTGTTGAAAAATTGGAAAATAAAATCCTTTTTGAATTTTACTGCATTACTCCTTTATTAAACGATTAATAACACTCCTCCTCTGCTCACCCTAGCATGGGCTACAACATATAACAACTGTCATGGTGATGGCTTTGTCCACTCACTTAGCGGTGACTTAACTTTCTATACTTTCCATCTGACACTTTGTAAACAATAACAAACTTTTACATGAAGGCTTTTTTCCTTGATGGAGCGGCGACTTATATCGTTCGATCTCTGCCAGACACACTCGACCCACTCACTTGTTTACAAACAATATAATATAATATAACCATACTCAAACACTCCGACCAATCAGATCCTAACACGTCGAAACCAAGATGGCAACGTCTTACATCAGGGGCGCATTCACGATTGACGTCGGACGTTCGTCGGGTGCGCACCGATTGCACACGGCGATAGGAAAATTCGTTCACGGTTGTACCGGGTAACATTTATACTCGTTCACGGTTGTGGATAACTTTTACCGAACGAAACAACTTTTTAACCAAGTCGGGAGACGGATAAAGTTTGTCCGGCATGCGCAAATGTATTGTTTATTGTTTATGGTGAAAGTTAAAAGTTAGGTTGTTTTTAAAATAAAAGTTTTTTGGGCGCGCCAAAACTTTTTGAGAATGTCGATTTCAAAAGATACCCACAATTTGCTCAAAAGAGTTTTGTTGCTGTCGCATTTCAAAATTGCAAAATATAATTTGACGTTTGTTCGGGTTGCTCTCGGCGCATGCCCGAGCCGTTCACAGTGAGTAGATCTTTTTGTTTCGTAGATAGCAACTGGATGGACGTCGGTTAAATTTTACCTGGGTAATATTTACCAATTTGGTGAAAACTATGAACGCGCCCCAGGCCACCGTCGATCGGCCAATTAGAATCTTTGCCCGTTACTAAGCACGTGGGTGCTAATATTATTTGATAGTTTTAGAGAATATTATAAAATAGCAGACAGTTTTTTCATTAGGATTTAACTTGAACGTATGTTATGGATTTGTACAACGTTGCCACCACTTTAATATGCGGTGTTGCCATTTATATTGCATGTGAATATAATGTATTTTTCTCTATTTTTTAGCATTTAGTTGTTGAAGAAAAACATAGTAATTTAGCACGGATGCGACGTTGCCGCTTGGTTTAGTATTACATTGCATTATATCTCCTAATATTGATTTCAAAGTTTTAACTTTGCTTTCCTACTGGGTCACGACAGAAATATCAAGTGTGTCCCAAACAGTTTACTAATTCCTGTAACTTTTCAGAACAAAACAAAATGTATGTACAAGCAATAAAAGTTACATATATCTGTGTTGTATAAGAGTTTTGTTGGGTAGAGTCTGTCCCTTTTGAATATAACTCTAAGAATATAATATTGTATTACTACTAGAGGTCTTAAGTTAGTTTTATAAGAGCCACCCCAAACAATCAATCCATATCTAAATAGGAATTCGACTAGGGACTTATAAATCATTGCAGTTAATTTTGTGCATAAAAATTCTCTCAAACCATAAAACTTGTGAATAAGAGTAAGGATTTTCTTCGTAAGGTTTGATATACGTTCTGTCCATTTGAGGTGCTGGTCAATATAAATTCCCAAGTATTTTGTTTGTGATACACCTGATATAGTGCTGTCTCTCTCATTATTAATGGACATGGAGCTAAAGCTTGGTCTATTTGCATTAGTTAACGAAAATGCTATATAATTTGGTTTAGATAGATTTAGAGACAGTTTAAACGAGTTTAGTCAGTGCCTAATTATGTTAAATCCGTGGATCACATGTTCCCTAGTCTCCTGCCACGAATTTCCCGTAAAAAGCAGAACCGTTTCATCTGCATATGACAGTATTTTACCGTTCACATTTAAGTTAAGTAGAGAGTTTACGTATGTAATAAATAAGATTGGACCTAGGATTGTTTCTTGTGGTACTTAAATACATTATGAACTTTGTTTTTGGCTTCTTGAACCTCATAATTTTGATTAAATTTATATGGTGTTAGTCACGTGGAAGTAATGTAAAGTAATATACAGTACTAATTTATTTAAATAAAGAATTGTTGATAATATTTTGGCACATTACCGCTATATAGGAGTGTTCTGTTGGTTAGGTCCAATATCTCCAAGGTTTTTCGGTTAGCTGTTTGAGATAAAATTAATGAAATATTTCTTTCTAAGCCCACAATAAGCCAAAACTCATATTTTTAGCAATAATATTGTTGCAAATGAAACCATATTGAGGATATCTAAAACAAACATGTATTTAAACCAGAATTTTACTTTACCTTCTATTACCAGCTCAATACGTCCCACCTAAACGTTCTGAAGTGTCATTAAAAGTTTTTAATGAAATTTAAAAACCTAGTTATAGTACGAAATCATGCTGCTTTCATAATGAAACTGCCAGGAGCAGCAAAATTTATTTAAAATTACTAAATTACTAAAATGTATTCAGAAACAGGTATGTAACCAGACAAGCACTTACAAATAAATGTATGAGGTTTATTTTATATAATATGCAACGGGAAATTATTTTCTGTGCAAAAGTGAATATTAATTTATATAAAGACAACTATGTGATCAAAGTCAATGATATGCTGCCCTTGGATAAGAGTTATGCCCGAAAATAGTCTCCATAAGCTATTATCGGGTTATGCCGCATGTTTCTGGGTGGTTCAATTAAGTTTATTTAAATTACAAGAGAGGTTACGCGATATAGTAATATCATGATCTATATCTACATGTTTTTATAAACTAATATGTCTTAACCAAGTCTATATAAGCTAGGTTGTGATAATATTGTGTCTGTTGTGGTCTTATAAGTATAGGTTTATAAATAAAAATATTATTCATAACTAAATAAAAATTAATATAATCACATTTGGTTCACTAAATGGCTCTGGCAAAACATTATAATTAGCAGTATTTACGTTTTATTCTGCAAACACAACAAACTACTGTATATATGAAAATAGTAATTTGCTATTCACGCTGATGGAGGTTCAAAAATAAGCGACAATTAAATCAAATATCCGCAAATTAAAACTAAAAGCTACATTTTCAGTAGAAAGATGGTATAAGATAATGATAATTATAGGTTTATTGTATTTATGATATTATTTAATTGGCGTTTATTAATATTACTACAGGTAGGTAAAATTCTCTTCAAGAAAAATGGTTCTGATTTAATAACTGCAATAAAGTAGGTACCAATAGATCGCAAATTCTCAATATTCCTTTTCGGGGCCGAATTATGACGATTTCTAGGTAAGGTTAAAATAAAATAAGATAATTTTAAATGTTTAGAAATCCCCCTTATAGGAGGTATTTTGAGAGATTGAATGTCTCACGGGAAGTGTTCAGTTGTATCGCAATATCATTTTACGAAATATTATATTATATAGCTGATGCAAAACAAAAACCGATGCACGTCATCAATCAGCTGATAATTCGGCTGCCCCAAGGAAAAACACAGTAACTGCTTGAAACAAACTTTCGAGAAAATCGAGTTTTTAATAAAATTTTATTGCCTCACAGCGTTTATTAAAATTTTTGTTTCAAATTTTTATTCTAAAGAGGGGGTGCTTCGAGCAGTATTTTAGTACCTAGTTATAACCAAATTATGAAAATGAAGTTAGCTCAGCAGTTAAAAAACTGTTTTTCCACACTCTTATCCACTTTAGAAAATCAAATACATGTGGTAGAAACACAGTCACTGCACTTACTGTGTGTTTTTTTATAAAATACAATTAATTTTATTTCGGATCCTAATAACACAGTAACTGAATTTAAAACTTTTATTTTATACAATTTAAGAGGTTACAAAATTATAAAAAGTCAAAAAAACTTGCTAAGTTACTATAAGAGGGCATTAACATAGAATAGTTAGTGCTTTTAAATACCACTTATCAAAAACGTATGCCATAAAAGAAACTAAGACAAACTTTAACAGAAAAATACACGAACGGTAAAATAAATGTCGCAACTGTTGATTTACGTTCTTACTAGGTATTAGCAATGGTGGGGACATCTTTCGGGATAAACATTTGAATATATTTCCCAGGCAAAAACACAGTAACTGCACACGGACAGCAAGAACACAGTAACTGCACTGTCAATTACTGTGTTTTTGCGTTGGGATTCGCAGTTACTTTGTTTTTGTGTGCGGATTTGGAAAAAGTTGGGCAGTTACTAGGTTTTGGGAAACTAAAATCTGCGGTATTTATGAACCGATTTTATTAATTCAAATACCAAAATGTACGTCAGAAACCCAGCAACTGGAATATTGGAAAATGTCACTGTTTACAAAAATGTCAGTTACTGTGTTTTTGCTTGGGACAGCCGAATTGTAAAGCCGTAAGAAAACACGAGGAAATTTAATTTGGGCAAAAAGTATTAAAACTTTATGCGATATTGAATTTACTACAAACTTGAAGTATTCTTCTTTGGTACAAACCCACTTATAGCAAATATTTTGTTTATTTAAGCTTGTAAAAATTAATATATTTTTAATTTTATTGGCCGATAGGTGGCAACACAACTGTAAACGGTGCGGTGGCGCCAGCTCGTTCGCTAGATTGGTTTGACATTTCATGGAAAACTAACCTTAATTGTTTGTGGTTCCGTGCGTCTATTTTTTTAAAAAAGACTCCAGATCTTTTCATAAATAGCATTTAAGAACTGTTCTATTAAGAGAAACAAAAGTGCACATGCATATCTCTATCGATTACGTTGTTTACTATTTGTGAAAACTGCCGAAGCATTTAAATAGTCGGTGCAAAGAGCTCATAGCTATTTTCAGGAAGAATTTAACAACAATGGCCTATTGTTACCCTTGACAGCAGTACAGAGAACTAAATTAAAAGAGTATGTTAAGGTCCAGATATTTTATTTCTACTTTGCCAATTTTTAGCGTGTAGCAGCTGCCCTAAATTTGAATATCTCCACTGTTAGCGCAATTTCAACAACAGTTAAGGAAAATAAATTATTAGAATCACCTTAAAACAAACGTTCTAATTCAAAGAGAGTTGTAAAATGTCAGAACGTGAAACAATGAAGATTTCTTACCTTGAAAGGTAAAAAAAACATCAATGATTTTTCATCTCCGCTTATTTATATAGGGTTTTTTTTTTAACTTTTAACAGTCGCCATTTTGAAATAGCTTGACCGAATCGCGCCAAAATTAATGAGCATACTGTACAAGATATCAGCTTTCATGATGTATCACAAGCTGTATGTTTCCATTTAAAAAAAAAGATCGATGTCGTCATATCTTTGACAAATGTCTATAAAAAAACAAGCGAATAACGTCAAAATGTGAGCATATATAAAACTAAATTGACGTGTCCGAGCATTTTCCCCAAAAGTTACAGGTTAAGGCTATATTAATTTTATTCCGGACTTCTGGGCAGCCCTGTATAAGGCTCCGGGTTCAAATAATACGAAATTGGAGATTCTAAACTACATGGTGACAAAGGATATATATTTTAAAGAATTTTATGAAAAAAAGTAATCTTTTAGAAGTTAAAGACATTCTGTATAAGAAACCATATGTTTGTGACGCATTGGCAGAGGAAATGGGACATACTGTACTACGTCTCTCACCTTATTATTGTATTTTTAATGCCCTAGAGCACATGTGGCACCAATTAAATACTTCTCCATCTTTAAGTTACAGTGTTGTAGAATCAATAAAAAAATGTGTTTATGATATTCCCCCAGGCAGTTGGAAAAATTCCATCAATCATGTAATTACTGTAGAAAATTCTTATGTTAGTCTGCATGATACAATTAAACCGATTATAATTAATTTAAATGAGGATAGCGACAGCGAAATAGAACTAGATATAGAATAACATTATACATGTAAATAAATATAAGTAGTATTTAAAAATTTATAATATTTAGTTTTTTTTTTTCATTTCATTAAATTAATCTAAACACATCATACCAGTATAACTACTTAATTTCCTTAGTCCGACCCTTGACTACACCTTTATACTTTACATATTTATTGTCCACACAATGGGATCGATCCCTTAGTTTTATATTTCATTGCTGTTTACTCATACCTTAATTACTTATCTGTTTCGTGATAAGTAATCATATCCATTATTATATTAGTATAGCAACTCATTACTTTGCTACCGCAAAAAAACACAGCAGTTACAGTTGCAGTAACAAAACCATCTTGCATGTACAATTAAAACACTGTTGTAGGACTATAATATCGAAACTGTAATCATTTTTGCAATCTTGAAAATTCAAGGATTTTTTATTTTTTGTAAATATTTCATTCATTTTCATCTGGTGGCTCACAAACATGTTTACTACGCCGCTGGACAATGCGAAGCAAAATATCATTCCTTTTAACACAAAATTCAATTAAAACCCGAAACACAGTTAATCTACTCGGAAATATCTGTCAGTCCATAAAATATAATATCAATCATCTATTTCAGTGCGCATCGAACTAATTTCCAAAGTCCTGCCTCTCTGTAGTTAAACATAAAATAAATAATTCATCAATTTAAAAATATGTTTTTACAACTGGATAATAAAATATTTATTTGTCTGCAATTTTTATTTAATAATTCATTCAATCGCGGACGATTCAACCATACTTTGGATAAATAAAAGTGCCAATGAGCTTGAAGCTGATAAAAACAGGGACCTGGCTAAAGTTAAGGAGTGGACAGATGCAAATTCTCTATCACTAAACATTTCCAAGACAAATATAATTACATTCAAAAGTTCTGTTGGGGATATTAATATGGGGACTTTAAATAGGGAATCGGAAAATAAGTTTTTGGGTGTATATACAGTGTCACCATTAAAGTCCGCACCATATGAAACTTTTTTTATTAATGAGGTTAGTTAAAATTAAATTTGGGCAATCGTTTTTGCTTCAAATTATACTAAAAATTATATAATCAAATGCCACCATCTGTCATTCGGTATCTGTCAAAAATTACATTTTAATCAAAAAATGCTGAAAAATGGCATTGTTTTACCGAATTTCAAAAAAATTTATTAGAAAAAGTTGTTTCTAGTACAATTCTTGGCCTAAATACAAAGTTTCAGTTTTCTAGCTCAAAGTTGATTTTTTTGCCATTTTTTCTAATTAACTTTTTTTTTATTTAATGTAAGTTCGCTTAATGGATATTAAACTATTTGCTTATACCATACTCAATATTTTATTTAGTTTGTATGAGCTTTTTTTTACTAGAATGCCATTTTTTTTCGAAATTTAAAATTAGAGGCAAAAAAATTTGACACAGGTGGTGCAAAGTTATCCTAATTTAAAAATTTTAACAGATAGACGTCAGATATTCCATTTTTTTGATAGTACATACACCTAAGAAGTTTAAAAAACTTATAATAAAATTCCCAGATATCAGATTAGTTCAAAATTTAGACACATTTTCTTTTTATCCACAATAAAATATCAAGGCAATTTTGAATTTTATAAGTAGGCTATGGAAAAAAAAACGAATTAAAGTGCCGAATAAATAAAAGAAATGTCATAAATTTGAATATTTTCGCAAGTTATAGTTTTCAGTGTTATCACCAATGTTGTCCATTCAAGAAAAAATAGAAATTGTCTTAATTTGTGGAGAGAATATGCCTCACCGGCAAGTATCTGCCATTTTTAATGAGAGGCATCCAGAAAAAAATTTGCAGCATAGCACTGTTTCAAGAATAATGTCAAAATTTAGAGAAACTGGATCTGTTCAAAATAATTTTAAGAAACCTCACGCGGCAAGTAAATACGATGAAGCAGCACAACTTGATGTTTGTTTAACTGTTATTGACCACGGTCAAACTAGTGTAACCAAGATAAGTGATTTAACAGGGTGCAAGAGGGAAAGCGTTAGAAAAATTCTTCAGAAAAATCGATTTCGGGCATATAAACCCAAGTTTATAAACACATTAAAAGAACGCGATTTTGATATCCGACTTGATTTTTCCTTTTGGTATCAGGGCCAATATGAGGAGAATATTCTTTTTCCATACAAGATATTATGGACAGATGAAGCCACTTTCTCTTCGAATGGTACCGTGAGCTCACAAAATTGCCGATGGTGGTCCCAAGAAAATTCTAACTTCACAATTGAATGTCGCGACCAGTATCATTTTAAAACCAATGTTTGGTGTGGAATTTTGAAAGATGAGCTTATTGGACCATACTTCTTTAGAGTAAACTTAACTGGTGAAAGGTACCTGAATTTTCTTAATAACGAGATTACCGAAGTTTTGGATAACATGCCCTTACACCATAGACATAACTTATGGTATCAGCTTGATGGTGCACCCATACATCAAACTGTAGCAGTGAAAGAACGCATAAACCAATTATTTCAAAACAGAGTTATAGGGCGTGATAGAGAATGTCACTGGCCACCCAGGTCGCCTGACATAACCCCACTAGACTTTTTTCTGTGGGGTTATCTTAAGCAGAAAGTTTATAAGAATCGACCGTTTAGAAATATCGAGCATTTGGAACAAACGATAAGACTGTGTTGTGCCGATATAAGACCAAGCTTTTTACAAAATGCTGTCAAAGACGTTTATAGACGGACGGGTGTTTGTATAGAGCGAGAAGGACATCACACTGAAATGTGAAATTTATATTGCTTTTGTGTTACCTATTTAAAATGATTAAAGTTCCTTTTTGTTCCTTTTAATAATAATGATAGTTTTAAGTATAAAATAAAATTTTTATCAAATATTTAGATGTATTTGTCATTTGAAAAACGAAACATCTGACGTCTATCTGTTAAAATTTTTAAATTAGGATAACTTTGCACCACCTGTGTCAAATTTTTTTGCCTCTAATTTTAAATTTCGAAAAAAAATGGCATTCTAGTAAAAAAAAGCTCATACAAACTAAATAAAATATTGAGTATGGTATAAGCAAATAGTTTAATATCCATTAAGCGAACTTACATTAAATAAAAAAAAAGTTAATTAGAAAAAATGGCAAAAAAATCCACTTTGAGCTAGAAAACTGAAACTTTGTATTTAGGCCAAGAATTGTACTAGAAACAACTTTTTCTAATAAAATTTTTTAAAATTCGGTAAAACAATGCCATTTTTCAGCATTTTTTGATTAAAATGTAATTTTTGACAGATACCGAATGACAGATGGTGACATTTGATTATATAGTTTTTAGTCTAATTTGAAGAAAAAACAATTGCCGGAATTTAATTTTAACTAACCTCATTAATAAAAAAATGTTCCATATGGTGCGGACTTTAATGGTGACACTGTATAGACGACAAGTTAAAGTTTGAGGCACACGTTCTATATCTGAGCAAAAAACTGGCTTCCAATTGTTACGCAATTAGGGTTATATCTATATAAGGATTTAGACTTGGAGATAAGAAAGAGTGCATATTTTTCACTGATAGAATCTCATCTGCGGTATCGAATATGTTTCTCGGGAAGTTGTCCGAAGTACCTGTTTAATATTCTATTTGTTTTACAAAAAAGGGCAATAAAATCTATTTTTAAATTAAAAATTAAAGATTCTAGTAAACCATACTTTTTATCGCATAAAATATTGACATTACCATGTTTGTTTTTGTTAGAGATTTGTTGTCTGATATTTAGAAAATTTAGGGATGAGATTAACTCAGTGTCAGTATACAATACGCGTCAGAAATATAGTACTAACTTACCTATTCCTACATCTAGACAAGTCAGGGGTTCGGCTCGTTTTGTTAAATATCACGCACATGCGGTAAAGACGTACCTACCGTACTTGTATTGTAAAATACTATTATTTATTTTAATATTTGTCAACTTGTCATAGCATGTCATGCCATAATATGAAATAGATAGAATTTTAACCTTGATTTGGTTAGTTATATCATCCTCTTATAATTGTGATCTAAACCAAGCCCTAAGTTTTTCAGTCCAAGCCCTCTTGGATAGAAATAATTTTTGTTCGCAGGGTATAAGAATTTAAAAACATTAAATATCAAGTGTATTCCATTTAAGAGCCATAAAAAATCAAAACATAAATGGATTTTATTATATAGGTATAATTACATATTATACCAGAAAAAAAAATCCGGATATAATAAATTCTCTGCGAAAAATAAGTGTTTTCTACACCAACTACAAACAAATCAACAATTAATTATTAACATATCCTGACAGACACATTATCATTGAGAAGGTCGGTGAGAGACGCTTGGAAATTAAAAACGATTAAGGAATAACAATTGTGATATCAATTTAAGTGATCTATCAACACAGTGACGGCGATTTCTTACTGAGCTGATTTGCGCAAAATAATCTATGCAATTGGAGATTAAGAAATGGTTTAGGTAGGTACCAAAGAAAATGGTTAAGCAGAAAAGATAGCAATGACTTCTTACTGGTGATGAAGTCTCCCAAAGGTTATCTGTCTTTTTAAATCCCCCTTTTTCTATACGCCAATGGCGATGGAGTGCATTGAAAATTTATCGTCACTAACAATATTTTGTTGTTGTGGGAATTTTACAGGATTTAATTATTTGTAAATTATTTAAAAGAAAAATGTTTAATCAAAAACTTTATAATAGTTTTATCGTTTGTGAGAGTTGTTGATTAATAATTCTTGATTTTCCAGCAGAATGTAAGTAAATACCGAACTTTTTTAAAACATATTTATGTCTGTTAATCTATTGAAACAACAAAACAAAAACGATAAATCACTTCTGGCAAATTTATAAAACACCAAATTTTCATTTAGCAACTATGATATTTTGTAAATTCAACTTGCAATTCTTTATTCGTATGTATACCATAAATGGGTTTACATGTCAACAAAAACAACAAAAAATTTAAATATATGTGTTTAGCATATTATCCACAAATAACTAAATACCAGAACCGGTCTCCTATATATTCTGACACAGAATAGAATAGAATAGAATTTACATTATATATTATTGTTTCAAATTTAAATGAAAGCCGTGAAATTTGCTGCATTGCTACTTATTTGTGCCAAGAATAAATGGTAGATTCAAAAATATATTTCAAGAATATTAAAGTCAATATTATTTTTTTCGCTAAGAATATATTTTTAATGCAAAGCAACCAGCTTTCATTCCAAACATTTTTTTTTTCAAGTTCATTGTCTATTTGTAAGAATTTCATTTTTTCTGTGCGGGAAGTTTCCTAACATAGACGCGTGCGCTGAAATCATGCTTTATAAAACTTTAATATACTATTTTGTGATAAATACACCTAGGTCATTATTTGAGATAACTGACGCTTCTAATATTGGTCCTGGCGCTAATCGAAAAGAGATTGTGCCTGATAATAACTTTGCAGAAACTCATCAGTTACAAAGCGATTTACCTTTTAATGTTGATAGTGTCAGTGTTTATTTTCGTCCTATACGCGTAATGGCAAGCATATCTCTTATTTAAAAAACTGTATTAGATACCATGTGATACCTAAGTTAGATTAAGATATAATGTTAACTCTAGAAAACAAATTCCAGAAACTTTACTTTTTCCTCGGACTTTAACTCCATATACGATAATCAATCGGAAAACTCGTTTGAATATAATTACGGAGAAAAACTTTAGTAATTACCATTACTGATAAGCTAGAATAGTTAGAGCCGCGGTGACAAAAATGCCTTGGAACTCCCAATTTGATGCTTGCCGTAACCTTCAGTACAATTAAATGGCCCAAACTCCGAAATTAAAAAAAAATCAGCCGCATGCATGCAACCGGACTAAAATGAATAGTTATTAAAAAAAAAACAGTTTTCATCCAAAATGAGCCTGGCTAAACTATGCCAAATAACAAAAAACCTCGCCAGCACGCGTGATTTTGATCCCGGAGTTCTCCGTAAATTTTCTGCGAGATTTAGATGGAAGTTTCGTAAACTTATTTGTCTCCGGTTTAAAAATATAAAAAAAAAATGAAATGCTCCCGAGAGGCGGTAAAATGTTGAGTGACTATTCAATAGTAAGTAAAAATTTGCATGCATGTTCTGGAAGATCTGGTTTTGGCCGCAATAAATTTGGATAAAAATAATTTTTCGATGTTCTGTAGGTGTCAAATAACCTGTGTGCAAATTTCCATCCATGTTGGAATTACTTTATCAAATTTTGCCCATTTAAATTTTGAATAACTGTTATAAGGCGACGGAGCAAAAAAAAATTTTCTCAGACAGGAACCCCACTTTTTTCCATTTTTTTTAGCTCCTGGAAGAGTTCTTTGCAAAGATCAAATCGGATGAAAATATTTTTCCGATAATTGGGGGGTTGCCTAGATACCCTCCAATAATTTTCATCCGTTTGGGAAATGTTTTTTTAAACCGCTGGTCAAAATTTGGAAAAAATATTATAGCCGCTCACCGCCGAGCGCCAGACTCCTACTCGACAACACGGATTTCGATAACGACATTCGAACTATACAAGAACGTGCTTCTCATCCGTTTGGGAGTTCCAAGGCATTTTTGTCGCCGCGACTCTAACTAGAACTGCACCATTATTATTGAAATGTTTTAAAGATGTCCTTTATTTTTTCATAATTTCTTTTTATTTTCATATCGTCAGCAAACATTATAATAATTGATGTTGACAAATATTAGAAAGAGTAATAATAATAGTAATAATAACAATACTTCTTTACTTTAAATTATTCTGTAAAGAATGAGTTAAAATAAAATGACGTTACCAAATGGAATAGGTTTACCATTTCTTGTCTAAAAAGTCTACTAATGAATAGGATTCCGTCTCTATTAACACTTTTTTCAATGTTTTTTTTTCCATTTCGATACACTAGTAATAGATTTTATGTTACTTGGCATTTTGTTGTAGAACCTGATACACATGTAATAAGGACTTTTTTTGTGACAATTAGGCGGTAATGAGCATACAATAAGTAATTTGTTCTTGTGTAATTGCCATGAGCATTCACAGTTTCATTTCTAAATAAAAACATCAAAAATATAAACTCCGTACAATGTTACTTTTCTTTAACCACTCCTCGGCAAGAATCCAGAAAGTTAATTTAATTGATTGCCCTTATTGTTCTTTTTTGTATCACAAGAACCCTTTGTAGCTCAGAGTTACTTCCCCAAAACAGTATTTAAGTTCATATAATTAGCCACAACTTTTTTTCCGTAACCTATACTGCCAAGTTTCAGACATAAACTGTTAATATGATTGGCCCTTGTCAGAAATTCTGCTATAGTAATACCTAAAAACTTTGCATTATTTTGTAAAACAAAATGTTTGTCACCTAAAGTGATTTTATTAGGTTTTTCTAATTTATTAATCCAGAAAAGAATTAAGTTAGTTTTCTCCTCATTTAAAATTTATTTGTTTTGGGAAAATCAGTCACTGGTCATAACAAAAGCAGTTTCTGCATTGTTAATAAGATTCTGGGTATTTAATCCTGAAACAAAGAGATATATGCCATCCATAGTTTGTTATTGAAAAACTGTTCTCGATGCTACCAAGATCGTTTAAAGATATAATGAATAGTATAGGCCCTAGTATACTCCCCTGAGCTATACCAATACTGTTTTTTTGTAGGTCAGATTTAATTTCTCTGTTACAATCCTGAAACACTACTCTTCGCTGTCTATTCCGAAAGATATAGGATCTTATTCACGCATGTGAATTTCCCCTAATACCATATTTATTTAGTTTGTACAATAATAAATCTCTATCTATATAGTCATAGGCTTTGCTTAGGTCCATAAACATGCCTAGAGGCAGGTTTTTATTTTTTATTTTATCCAAAATAGCGTTCATGAACTGAAAAATGGCAGATGTGGTGGATCTAATTGTCAAAACGCTGATCTAAAATTATTTAAATTTTTTGAACAGCCAGTTTTATATAGAGGTTTTATCTTGGCACTCTTAAGTTAGTTAGGTACAATACCATATTTTAATTTTTGCGTTATATGTTGCAATGCGAATACATTTATTGGTCATTATCTGGTATATTCATTCAAAAGGGGTTGCAGTTTTATTTCCCAGTATTTCTGAAAATATATTTAACAGATAACTATTAAAATCATTTACCAACGTATCAGGAGCAAAATGTAATTTATTTATTTTAAATTTATTATTTATTTTATTGCAAATGTATCCAACCTTTTTTCACATTCTATATCATCGCTACTCTTTTGTGACGTTTCTTCGTTTTCATATAGAAAAGTGTAAGCAAAATACTGATTAAAAATTCTTATGTAAGTGTTAATAAATGTATTTCACCGTAGATTAACGTTTTTCTTATCTACTTGAAAAGCATTTTCCCAATCTTGCAGTTTTAGAGCTCTCATGAACTCACGTTTATTTTGTTCTCAAAAAAATCTTTTATGAATGAGACAGTTATTGATTTGGTTCATCTCAAGAAATATTACTTGAGCTATGTGATCAGATATATGTGTTTTGACAACGTCATGTGATAAGTGCCCTCCAGATTGGTAAAAACATTATCCAGTGTTATGGGTAGTAATATTATAACAATTTAAAAGCGAAACAACAAATATGTTTTATTTACATTTTCTTCTAGCATCTCAATATTACAGTCGCCTGCTACAAATACTGATGGGTTATTATCAACCCTAGATAACATAATTTTCAGCTTATCATAAGAGCTCTCTACCACCTGAGGGCAGTCTGTATACAAATAGAATAACAACTTTTCTAGCATTAATTAAGCACTTAATAGCGACACACTCACATTAATTTTGTACAGACAGACTATTAATACCTTCAATTGTTTTAGAATTCATTAATTTAAGATAATAAGATATTTTTTTTTTCGACATCAAAACCATCCTATTCACGCCGGACAGGCCGGATGAGATCGGATATCTCGTAGGATGAAGATGCCGTTACACACTTCCCAGTCGGTAGACCGCACGATTAAAAACCGTACGGTCGATGACCGGTTCAAGATGGCCTCTGATACGCCGACGACCGTAAAAAATAGTAAATAAAAAAAAAATAATTTTTTTTATATAACACTGCACTGCCCCCATACTGACGTTACCTTCTACAAAACCATGATGCTAATTTAAAATCCTTAATTCCTATTTTTGATAACTATTCTTGAATTTTCCAATGTTCAGTAAGGCACAAACAAAAACATTCTGGCCTGTCTTTAAGAAGCACTTGTATACGATCAACGCTTTTTCCAATCGTTTGAATATTTCGGGGTATAATAGAAAGTTTATTTCTTTCTAAGATTTTATTTAACCTAAAAAAGTCTCATCTATAGTTGCTTGGTTTTCATAAATTGTACTTTCTCTAGATTTTTTAATTTTTTCGATAAAAGAAGGGCACTCCGGGTCTCTGGCTGTATGCGATCTTTTAAATTCAAACGCTTGCAGTTTGGATAGTCCAACATTGTGTTCTCTGGGTTGTTTACCTTCAGTTGCAGTGTTTTAAAACATGTCCATTTAAAACACAGATCAATACCATAGGATTTTTTCTGCATTATCCGACTTTCCTTGCCATTGTTTCTGCAATTTTTTTTAGTAATAAATTTTATTTTTGTATCGTAGTGATCGTAGCACGAACTCCTAAGAAACACATATCTCCCGGTCACTCAGATAAGAACGCACCTAATCTAGTACATTAGCTCTAAAACCCAGAGCAAATAGTTTTTCGCATATGCAGTCAATATTTATGGTATTAAATGCAGCTGAGAAGTCGGAAAATATCCTTGCTGCTTCATATCCTGCTTTCAAGTTTTTTGTATGTGAATTCTCGAAAATAATTTGATGTGGTTTCTGTCGGCCTTTCAGCTTTAAATTAATTTTCTCTTAATAGGGAATCCAATTCAAGATAACAAATACGATTTACCAACTGTTCTTCGCCGTTTCAATTGACTTTAGAATAGAATATTGTTGAATTGTTGATTACTTAATGGTGATAGAAAAGTGATTATAGAAAATTTAATTTTCAGGGCTAATTATTGATAAATTATTACTTAAATAGGTATAATGATATTTTTTAGGAAACTTGCAACTTCCTTCGTTTTTACCGCTGTGTTGGCTGTAGCTATGGCAAGAAGCCCACCGCACCCGTGTCAGTGCTGGCCCGAGTGGGAGCCGATCAATGAAAAAGATAATGATTGGCACTGCAAGGAAAAAACGTCCGAGAGAACCTTCCATTGTAATGTCGAAATACCACCAAAATGCATTTGCAAGGTACTCATTGATAAATAGATATCTTCATATTTTAAGAGAACCGAAGTATATAATTAGGGAAAATGATATACATAAAGTCTCGGTCTTAACAGAAAAAAAAGCGAGGCATCATTAAAGTATTTTTTTTTATAGTACCGCCCATTTCTTTTTATCTCATTAAATTTGGCATAAAATTTCTAAAAAAATATTGCTCGATTTTTTTACAGATAGCTTTAACCTCGTTAAATATTCAATTAAAAACTTGTGTGGATGCGGTTTTTCATATCCTATGTTGTGATTAGAGACTTTATTCACAATCCATTTTTGTTAAGTCTGGAGACCGAGGTGGCCATTGAAATTGTCCACCTCTACCTATTTATCTATTGGGAAACTTATTGTTTAAATGTTCAAGGATTACTGCCGTATGGTGGACTGGAGTTCCATCATGTAAATACCACATTCTTTCTTCCACAAAATATGGCAAATCATTCAACAGGCTTAACAACTCATTTTGCAAAAAATACTAACAGACTTGCCCAGTTACTAATTGTTCAAAAAAATAATGACATAGTTCCAATCATGTCACTCCACGCATTCAATGGCCATCTTATTTGACTGTGAGTTCTAAAAGCCGCATTACAGTTGGCAAGTTTTTCTCTCACCTGAAATTTTTTATTGCAGCAATTTTTAATTGCGGCAATGAAAATTGCCAATCGCTTTACAGTGTGCAATTATTTACATTATTATTAGACATGCTGCCAACTAAGTAAAATAAATTGGCAGATAACCTAACTTTTTCGCGTTGTTTTGAGTATGGATGGTTCGTTATTTATGGGAATTAAAATAAATAAACTTCGTGTAAATGGTGAGAATAACAACAAAAACAAACACCAATATAAAAATGATAGAAATCTAGGTCTGAATGGTAGAACCAAAAATACTTATATTTTTTCAGGTTAGTTGCACTGAAATTACCAAATAATTCCCCAAACTTGCGCTTGCAACTGCAATAAAAATAGGTCCGGAGCTATTTCTCGCAATCGCAATAAAAATTGCAACAGCTGATCACTAAACTAGCTTTGCGCATGCTTGCAACAAAAATCCTGCAATTTTTTATTGCAGCAATAAAAAATCCCTTACTGTAATACGACCTTAATAGAATGTGGGTTGATGATTGCATAATAATGGAAATTATACCTGTTGACATTTCCATTTTATGTAACGTAGCTTCGTCAACGAACAATACATAATTGAAAAAATACCTGTCTTCCTGAATTTCTTTTAAGTCCATTCACAGAAAGTAACTCTGACTAGTCGTTCAGCTCTTGCATCAGCTGAATGTGGTATGGATGCATTTTATTTTAACTCAAAATGTTTTGGAAGGTCCAACGTTTTATATGTTGTAAGCTTCCTGATAAAGCCTTGTGCCAAGTGGACAGTTTCTATCACTTGCGCCTAGTATGAAAACCATATGCCTGATCGAATCTCATCTCAGATATGGAATTCCTTTTTGGGGGGTTTGCAACGGGTCTCTCTTCTCTTCTGTGTTTGTTTTACAGAAACGGGCAATCCGGTATGTTTGTAAGGCAAGGGTCCGGGATCACTGCAGGCCCTTATTTATTCAACAAAAGATTTTAACCTTACCCTGTCTGTTCATATTAGAGACAGTGCTTTTTGTTTATAAGCGTTTTAGAGACAGTCGGCATACCCATCATTATCCAACGAGAAACAGCAATTGTCTGCCATTGCCTATCCCAAGGTCAACCCTAACTAAAAACTCTCTTATGTACGAGGGCTTGAAAATGTATAATCACTTGCCATCTGTTGTGAAGGAGATAAATAGTCCAGCGCTCTTTAAGAGTATGATTAGAAATACTTTACTACAGAAAGCATATTATAGTTTGAACGAGTTTTTTGAGGACAACTTGTAGTATTGCAGTGATTTGGCTCCTTCTGTCTGTCTGTAATGTTGTTTTGAGTGCATTTGCCGCTTTGGTACTCGTCTAAGTATGTATGTATGTTATTGTATATTATGAATACTTTTATTAATTCATCATAAATCAATATCTGCATTATTAGGTAAATTTTTTTTTTTTTACATAGTTTTAATATTTGTTGACGTAAAGACTTGTTATTTTGTCTTATTTTGTTACTACAAAACTTGAACTTTATTTCTCTTATTATTGTTGATTTCATATTATCCTTAAGATTATTTATCACATTTTTACCGCTCCTGCTGTTTGTGGGACATTTTATTGTTCTTTCTTTTTTTCTCCTTTTTGCATTGTATTGTACTATTTTTAGATTTTAAACTCAATTTTATTTATGATTAGGCATGTTAGCTGCAGGAAAGCTTTATCGATCATCATAAATCTAGTCAACGTTTTTTTTTTTTTTTTCTTTTTTTTTTTTTTTGTATAGTTTTAATATTTGTTGACGTAAAAAACTTGTAATTTTGTCTTATTTTGTTACTACAAAATTTAAACTTTTTTTCTATTAATTGATTCCATATTATCTTTAAAATTATTTGTCACATTTACCGCTGCCACTTTGCATTGTACATTATTTTATTGTTCTTTCTTTTCTTCTTTATGTATTGTATTATTCTATTTTTACATTTTAAACCTGATAATTTTATTTATGATTAGGCATGTTTGATGTAGGAAAGCTTTGTAAATGAAAACTTTGGTTTTTTTCCCCCTTTTGGGATAATAAAGCGATTTTGAATTGAAAAAAAATTGAAAAAACATATCAACTGATTCGCCTGTAGAAAAATTCATAGCATTCATTGTATATTTAAAGAGGGTGAAATTATCTGCAAAGTGACGTAATAATATAAAGGGGGGCCATTTGAAAAAATAGAATAATATTTGTTTAAATGTTGCTACATTTGTACCAATTTAAAAAACACCCTGTATAAGATATTGATATTGTGTTTCAACAGAATATTTCCAGATAGATATGAGGTTTATGTATACATAAAATTTTATTTTTTAGTATACATTAGTAATACTTTAAAGTAATTTTTTCGATATGATGTTTTTCGAGACAATTTTAGCAAAAATTGAATAATCGGGCAACGTCGCATAAATAGCCAAAATATATAGTAACAGTACGATATAACAGCCGTATCCTGTATATCCAAAAATATTTTTAAAATGTGTACTTTTGTTTATCCTAGCACCCTTATATTTAAGAATTTTCAATATTTCTAACAACAGAGATATTGGACTTCCTTGCATTAGTCAGCAACATAGCTGTTTCCTTAAGCAAAAATAGCATGTAATTATAATAAACTTAATAAACTAACCTTATATCTTAACGTATTAAAAAAGATAGTAGTTCAGGATAGTTTCTATATAATTGTATTGACCATAGACAATATAATGTCTATGATATTGACCACTGGTGGTTAAACCATAGATTAAACTTGACTTCATTTTAATGCAAATTTTCTTGTTTTAGGAAAAAGGCAAAGAAATTGAATTGCCACTTGGTGAAACCAACTGCATCCATACGGATCATACCAAATACGACAGCAGAGATTGCGAAACTAACGAAGAATGGAACAATTGGTTTAACAAAAATCCTCAGTATAGATTATACAACTAAATACCTTGCCTGTACCTTCATCAAAACAATTATTACAGGACATTCTTTAATAAATTTATAAATTACTATATTCTCGGGACAATTTTAAATATATCGATTTTTAAAGAACAAAAAGAATTGTCTTGCCTGACCTTGAATACCAATTATTTAAAGGGTTTTAAAATGTATACCTAAATTTGTTATTATTCAGGAAAATCTGTATTGTTGATAAAGTTGATCTACTCTGTAGCCATATTTGTATTATTGCAATATAAATAAGATTATTGGAAAGCAAAACGTTTTTTTGAGTTTGTTATCTGGAGCTTGGTAGAAAAAGGGCCAATGTCCAAAAATTGCATGCCTTGCTAATGATTTTGCTTAACTACTTAGATTACATATGTTACAAAAAAGGCCAATGTCCTTAATTATTATACTATGTGATCCTATTTATCTTAGTTCAATAGAAAAAGGGCCAATGTCTGGACATTGAGAATAATTTTAAGATGTTTCATAAACAGCTAATGTCACAATGGACATCTACCAAGCTCCAGTTATATCCCAATACATTTTTAAGTAGAAACAACATACAGATAAGATACTGGCAATAAAAACCCTAAAAACGATATGGCAAATTAGATATCAACTCGAACATAGATAGTTTTGGAAAATCATAAGAGGTATGCAATTTTCACTAAATTCCGGTGTAAATTAAACTGAATATTTCCCTCATATGTTAAAGTTCCCATAAGAGAAATGCAATTTTCGCAAAATTACAGCGACTATTTCCCTCATATACTGTAACTACAATGCGCTTTTCACTTGATTTTCGGTGAAAATCAGCCCTCGGTCGCGATTGAGCTGAAAATTGCACTCTTCTGGTTTTTCATTGTTGGTCACCTACGAGAATAACCGTCACTGTCACAACAAGTTGAAATTTCTGCTTTGACAATTTCGCGTCAATTTATCAAAATGATTCAGGAAATAGTCTAAAAAATATATTTCGTGCATGTAAAATGGCTTGATAATCATGCACTCAGATTTGTTGCCCTAAAGAAACAGCTTTCATGCATTGTTATTGTTATTTACCAAAAAGTGCCCGACCGAAACTCCTGCGGAGTCGGGCTTTTTCGCGAAAATATGAAAACAAACTCTTGCAATTATAAAAAAACACATTTCATTCAAAAATTATCGGTAATTTTGATGCACTTCTGCACTTACCCCCGAATATTTCCCTCATATGTTAAAGTTCCCATAAGAGAAATGCAATTTTCGCAAAATTACAGCGAAAACAGCACTGCCAGAAATCGAAAATTGCATCGCAAGTTTATATTGTTGACGAAACGTCAAAGCGGGATTTTATTGTTAACAAACGTCAAAAAATGTAATATTCTGACAATTAACGTCATCTTATTGAGTGACAGCAGACAAAAAAGTCAATGTCAACGAATGTTTTCCTGCCCATCCTCGAAATGGTTGGTCAGGAATAAAGTAAACCCGAACATCTGCCCTATCCGACTATATAAGAAATTCATGCAGAAAAGGCAAGCAATAAAATGCGAGCGACTTTTTCTCACCGTGAATCCTTTCTGGCAATCAGAAAATTGGTACAGAAGCATACCGGTTGTTCTTAATTAATTTGGGAAATATTCAAATAAATTACACTCGTGCATAAAAATAACCAGATAATTTTTTTATTCAATGTGTTTTTTTTACAAATTGCAATCGTTTGTTTTCATATTTTACGAAAATGCCCTCCTCCTGCGGAGTCGGGCTTTTTCGCGAAAATGTGAAAACAAACTCTTGCAATTATAAAAAAACACATTTCATTCAAAAATTATCGGTAATTTTGATGCACTTGTGCACTTACCCCCGAAAATTTCACACCTCTACTTTTTAACCAATAGGATACCTTAATTTTGACTAGTTACCATGGCAACTAAAAAAAATTCCGGAAATTTTTTCGAGGCGCCACGATATTTAAGTGAAAATTTTTTGACAGTTCAAAAGGTAAACATATGATATAAGCATAAACATATTGATTTTGATTTCCGGGTGTAACCTGGTGTTATATTTTGAATGTCTTGTCTAATTACTTGTTGATTTTCTTTACCAAATCGCGACATTTCGCTATACACTTCTTATTAAATTCAACGTACAGAGGTTTTAAACTAGTAATTATTAAGCTTTGTGACAAAACCGGTTAAACAAAAATGACAAATCAACATATATGTCAAAAACAACAATACCCTGGCCAACTTGACAAGCAGTGAAATTAATTTAAAATGTCAGGTTGGATTAATAATTCTTTTCCAAATTATGGTGGGAAGTGGTTTGAAATTTTCTTACCGAATCCCACGCAAGCTTAAATTATTCCTGGAAATAATTTAAGCTTTTGTGATATTATACACTATTGGACAAAAGTAGAGCAACAAAGGCTTCTATTTCTTTGCATTTAAAAAATTAATTATATGATTGTGATCCCCAGCTAATTTTAATGAAATATTATCCCCGCAATATTAGTAATATTTCACAATATTTTGGTACACTTTAAACAAAATGATGTTGGAGAAATATTTATAATTATAAAAATCGACGAAATGAAGTGCGACAAAAGTAAAGCAACAAATTGTGTCAACAGTATTTTATTTTACATATTACGATAAAAAAAAACATTAAACACATTTAATAATTACAATAGCTAAAAGTATTATGTTAATAGTTAATAGAATATCCATTACTTTTTATAACTTGCCGACAACGTCGCGGCATTGAGGCAATCAGTTTTTGAACAGTATTTTCGGAAAGGTTTGTCCAAACTTCATTGATTTTATTTTCGAATGATTGTTTATTTAGAAACTATTGTGTACGAATTCCACGTTCAACTTCTTCCTATAGATTTTCAATAGGGTTAAGGTCTGGGGATTGTGCCGGCCACTGCAAAACCCGAACTTAATTTTCTTGAAACCACTCTTGAACAATTCGTAAAGAGTGTTTTGGATCGTTATCCTGTTGAAAAATAAAACGCAACGGCATTGCCCACTCTGCATAAGGCAACATTACATTTTGCATTATATCTTTATAGACAAATCGATCCATGGTGTTATTAATGAAGTTTAAAGGACCCACCCCATCCCATGAGAAACAACCCCATAGAAAAACACTGCCTTTGCCATGCTTAACTGTGGGTGTAACGTATTTAGGATTAAACCTTGTATTGATTGGCCGTCTTACACGCTTCATTCCATCAGAATTAAAAATTTTATAACGCGTTTCATCGCTAAATAAAACCTTTTTCCACTCGTCTACTGTCCAATTTAAATGTCGACGTGCAAATTCAAGCCTAGCCACTCTATTTCTTGCCGAAATCAGGGGCTTTTTAGCCGGGCGTCCACTAAATAACTTTGCGTCTACCAACCTTCTTTGAACTGTCCGTGGACTAACCATAATTTCGGGAATTTCAGCAATAATTCTAGGTGCAGATATCCAAGGATCGTTTTGAGAAATTCTTTTAAAGCGTCTGTCTTCCAAATTGTTGTTTTTCTCGGCCTTCCCGATTTCGGTACACTGTTAGAAATCCTGGACATAAGAATCAAAAAAATTTATAGTCAATTAAAATAAATCAAATTTAACCTAAAATGTAAAATTATTTTAACTCTTTTGTATTCAGTAAAAATTAGATTTTAAGAAGTAACTTTTCTGGAAGTCATTTTAACATAACAGCTAACTAATATTAACATGCACTATTAAAATGAATCAAATGCTAGTAACTTTGATTAAGCTTATAATCATTGTCAACATATTTTCTAGTTAAGATTTTACACTAAAAGATATTTAATATAATATATTTTTCTCATTTGTTTTAACATAAAATAATAGTAATATTCATTTTAATAAGAACGCAGTGTGTCATATCAACATTTTAGTTATAATCGAATATGCTGCTAAGAACTATTTAGTAGTAAAATCTACATTTAAAAGGAGTAAATATAAATATTTATCCAGTTAATCAAAGAAAACGCGCGAATTGTCTGTATCCGACTTCCGCCGAAGCCGTCTCCCCACCCTCTGGTCAAGTCAAGACCAAGACATTTTCTACGAGTGTTCGACGTGTTCGGACGGCAGAGATTTTTAATAATTGCAGTGTTTGTGTATACCTACGTGTTCACCTGGTTGAAATATTTAAACTGACGGTCATAGGTGAGTATTGCTTTATTTATTATCTTATTAAAATTCATTTTTCCTTTTAATAGCTTGACGCCACACTACTTTTATCATAACCGAGATCACCATAGAGGCCCTCCTTATCGTGGACACCCCCTGTACTATAGGTACAGATAGGTAAGAGAATATTTGTTTAAAACAATATATTTTTTAATTCTTTTAAGTTTTCTAAGATTAGATTATGTCTCATTTATTTTTAATATATTTAATTGTTAAAAATATTTTAATGGCATTTTCATTTCAAAAGCTGATGAATTGACTTTTTCAGGAGCAAAGTTTAAAAGGAAAAGCATGGTTTAGTTGAGTTAATAAGCGTTAAGAAATTTTTCAAAAACTAGAACTATATACCTATAAATATAATTAATAATACAACTTTTCTAAACAATAATTAAACCTACTGTTTTGGTTTATTTAAAGTGATGTTTTTAAGTATTTATCTTAACTTATGCCTTAAAATCGAAATAAATCACGTATAAAAGTTATATTTATTCAGGACGAGCTGTTAATATGATTAAAATAAACAGTAAAATATACTTGTATGATAAATTAAAGTTAACTGCAGAGTTGTCTCAACGTAACTTTTCAAAATTAGTTAAGGTGATTTTTTTGTGCAGTAACCTAGCAATACGATTTATAAAATAAGTTAATATTAACATAAATAATGTGTTAAATCAACTAATTAAGTTGTAATTTTTACTGCAGAATAAAATCAGATTAATGTTAAAATAGTAACATATTTTATTAGTTACTGATTGACTTACGCGGTTTTAGTTAAGTTAACAAAAAAACGGGAGTGGACTTTCTGGGACATAAAAAAAAAGTTAAATTTGATTATTTTCTTTTAACAGTGTAGATTCTCTAAATGTCCCCTTTGAATGTAACTTGAAATTATTTTGAATACGCTGTATCTTGGTAAAACAAACCGTCTTGAAATTGTGGCTTGTATTGCACCTTCCAAGTGTGCATTCATTACTCCCTGCTTCAATTCTTTCGAAATTGGAATACCTCTTGGCATGATTAATACAGCACAGAAATATTAATTAAACATAAAATAAACTCTGCAAAAATAAGTTAACCTTTACTTTTACTAAAACCTTTCTTTTTTAGGAAAATATTAAAATGTTGCTTTACTTTTGACGCATTACAATACTGTATTTGAAAGTTTACGTCAATATCAGTTCATTTGCTTTGATTGTTGGAAAAAGCTGTTGCCGCCGATAACAGCAGCCTACTTCGATATTAAGGACACAATGTATTTAAATACGATATCATGCATTTAATATTATAAAATCGAGATTTCTTCCATTTTTCGAAAATTTTGCTCTACTTTTGTCCGATAGTGTAAGGGAAAATTTCACCCGAAAATTTTGGAAAATTAATAAGTGAGAAAGTTTAGAAATATTACTGGGAAATATCCGGAATTGTCATTTTTTGGCATTAACGGGTTTGTAACAATGAAAACGTATCACCTATCAAAATTTTAAAACATAACGTGGTTCAGGTTAGTTCATAATTAATTTGTATTAGAAAAATTTGTTATAACTTAACTTAATAAACTTCTGAACGACTTAACACACTTCTTTAAACTCGGGAATTTCCAGTATATAGAAATATAACTAGTGCATGAAATATTTCCGGAAATTTTTGAAAATTTTGTCTGAAACCAATTTTTTTAAAAAATTGGCTGAAGACCAAATTTTGAAAAATTTCCATTAGAAAATATTTTGGGCACGTGTTATGTTTTGATCGAAAATTTCCCGAGTTGATAAAAGTTTAAAAAAAACGGGCCATTTCTGTTTTTTGTTTAAAAAGTTCAAAATGACTGTGAAAATGACGACCAAATCGAAACAGAAGGTACTTTATTTACTGTAGCAATTTTGTTTTAGCTCCATAGCAACTAATTATAATAGCCTACTACACTAAGTTTATGCTGATTTAAAATTTTGACAGGTCGACTGTTTTGAAACTATAAATGTCAAAAATGACAATTATCCCCGGGATATTTCCAGATGTAATTTTAAAAACGGATGCAATTTCCACTTACCAATTTTTTAAAATTTCCGTGTAAAATTTCCGTGTAAAATTTCCAGTTAAATTGACACTAGGGAAATTTCCTATCAAAACATATCGATGGTTTTCGAGAAAAGTGGCATAAGTAAAAAGAGGCAGTTTCGTAAAAAATCGCTTTTAAAATTACGTTGACAGAATATTTTGGATTTTTGTAACCATAATGAGTATTGTCAACTTTTAATGGTTTTAGGTAATTGTTATAAAACAGTTCTTTGAAAAAATTACTTATTTTAAATTTTTTTGATAATTTGGAGCAAAAATGAATAAGTTTTTGTTAAATGTGACACTTTTCTTGATAAATTAAATGTATTTTATTCTGACACTTTTTGATATATGCCGCTTTTCGTGAAATAATCCGGGTAAAATATTAATTTTGGGAGGCACTTTTTTTACATGTGACGTTTTTCTAGACAAATTAACGATACTTTCGCTACATGGTTGGAACAGAACTGATTTGTGACGGTTTTCTAGAAACGCGTCGATACAATTCGATCGTTAGACAAAAGGACACTTGCGCCATCTCTTAGCAAAACGTAGAGTTTCACTTGTGACGTTTTTCCAGATAAAAATATATACAATTTGTAGTGGTTTTTTACGTTTAACGCAAAAAGTAGCTTTTTTGACTTATGTCACTTTTCTCGAAAACCATCGATATCACATGCATAAAATATTCCCTAACAGAAATTTTAGAAAAATTTATTCTTCAGCCATTTATTTTTTAACAAAAAAAAAACCTTCACCCTGCGGTTTCGAGATTTTTTCAGGTGCTACTATGCACGCATGCTTTAGTTAAAAATTTGACTTCAAACAAAATTTTCAAGAATTTCCGGAAATATTTTATGCACTAGTTATATTTCTACTGGTAATTTGTCTGTTAAATTATTAACATTGATATACCTGCCATAACATTCTTAGAATAATTTCAGTGTCAGAAAAAATGAGTATCTATTTAGGCGTGAATGAAAGAAAATACATGACTTTTATAAGAAAATTACCTCAGTCGCTGCTTTCATGTACTCGAAAGATTTTCGCCAATAATTCAACCACTTGGGAGAATTTTGTAAAAAGAGGAGTTGATAACTGCAATATTCTTGAATTAGACTGTCGTGTGTCGTATAACTAGTCATTTAATGCTATTTTATCTAGTGCATAACCCCTGTAGTAGTTTTTAAGTTTAATTTAGTTTTCAATTTTTTAGGAATAATAATTTGTTAGTATTATTATTATTTTTTTTTTTAAAGGCACAAATAATGAAAAAATTATTTGTCAGAAACAAAAAGTAATTTTGGCAAAAAGTTGTTTTCGATAAAAGTTTTGAAGTGTAAAATGTTAATTCACGGTATGAAGTGTATTTGCCTTCTGTATTGTGGGTCATTTGTGTTTAGTTTTACGAGAAAAGTCGTTAAATGACTTCAGGCGGACAAATGGGATTTGTATTTTTTGGTCTCTGGGATGTTTTTAAATTTGGTTTTCGTGAGCGGCTTTTATGACAGTCAAGTGAAGAATGGGTACAACGATTTCGCGTTTCTATTTATAAGCCATTCAACTCCCTTAACAAGCCCCGCCTTTTGGTCATTTAGCGATGTTTTGTTCATTGATTGGTCGCGTTTTTTGATATACCCCAAAACATTTTCGGCTGGTAAAATTAATGCGTAATTAGCCCTGAGTAAGTCAGGAGGCTCCTCCCTGTTTCATACATATTTTTGACAATTGTTGCTAAAATTTGTATCACTAAACAAATAAAAGTTGATATTTTACTTTAATATAATGTAACCCATCGAAATGCGATATTTTTTCAAAAAAAAAATTATTGATTATAGAAAATATCGAGTTGTAGTTTTTCGCTGGGTTGTCATTGGCTGAAACCGTTTATTGCGTTGTAATTAAATGGATAAGAATATAAAACGCGGCGTTTTTGGTTCATTCGGGACCTGAATTTTGCTTGCTAAAGTACTTCACGTCAGTTTAATTTTTGAAGTTAAACTTAAAATTTTTTTTTTCAAAATTTTCCACTTGTCATCAAGTGTTGTGCCGTACCTTTCAATAGGGGGGCAATAAAGTTTTCGCGTCTATCGAGGAGGTGATTCCCGTCCTTTTTGATATAGTTATCTTTCCGGGATTTACAGTGATTTGATTGGAATACTATTCAAATGTTATTCCCTTGATTAGTTGGTGGATTCCTGTATGTCAATCAAGTGTTATTCCCTTGATTTGGATTATCAGTGATTTATTTTTTGGATACTTCTGTGGATTAGTATGCTCATACCCATGCGGACCTGGGTCGTGTTACGCGAGGTATTGGGGAATCGGAAGTAGGGGGGAAAATATTTTCGGGCGCGAAATTTAAATGTTTCAGCTCTGGTTTTCACGTCGTCGCTTCGCATACAGGCAAGTAAGGAATTCCAGAGTTGAATAGTTCGTTGGCTGTTACCGGACTAGTCCTGGCACTGCAGGCTAGTTTACGAGGTAACAACCCCTAGATTTCTTTATAAAAATAAGAGAGACGCAGTCCCCCAGACTTGGCCGTCTGCCAAAAAGAGCCATTGCGAATTTATTAAGTGGGGCGCAGCCCCCCAAGTGAAAATAAGCTTGATTATTATTTATTTGTTGTTAATTGTTTATAATAATAGTTTACTGAAACTAATTTCGATAAACCTTTTAGTTTTTATAATTGAAGTTTTAGTTTTAAATCATTTTATTCTTGAGGTAAAGTTTATCGAGATTGGATGTTATATGTTATAAATGTTGGGTTAATATTAAGTTTGTCGATTGTCATTATTGTAATGTAAAAGGTTTTGAAAAAATATTGAAATAAACCAAAACACTTTATTCTCTTTTGCCCTCCGTGGAATTACATATTACAAATTAACATTAATTAAAAGTCCTCCCCTTGCCCCCCCCCATAAATTAGTTAAAAAAGAAAATAGAGAAAAAGTATTTAAGAATTGGTAATACGTTACCTTCTCTCTTACCATTAACCACCATGAGGTTATTGGTTGACCCCTTTTGATTAAATTTTTGATTTCTCTTCAAATATTTTTATCTTAATTTTGGTGGACCGGTGGCCTTTCCGCCATCGGGGTTAAAGGAGGTGGGACCACCCTTAACAAAGAAAAAAATAATTAATATTTTTATGATTGATTTTTCTTATAAATTTAGTTTTTGATTTTTTTTAAAACCAATAAAAAAATCTGGCATCCCTAAATTATCAAAATGACCGAAAAAACCATTGAATGCTCGGGTAGTATAGAGTCCCAAGTAAGCCCTGAGAATCCTGAAGCCCAGGATTTTTCAACAATGGTAGAATCAATCCAAACTTATTTAAATATAACCAAAAATGCCGACCAGGACGCTTTACTTGCTTCCCAAACCAATCCTCGGTGGGACCGAGAACCACTCCCAGGGATAGAAACGCACTCCAATAGGGACATATTGGGCAACGTTAGGCCAACTCGCCCAGCCGAGTTGGCCCCAATGCGAGAAGTAGGAGTCGACCCTCTCTGGAATCCGGCTTTACTTAGGAGAACGCTACTCTGTCAAAAAGACCTCGACTCTGACTCGGGCTCTGAAGGTAGCGTATCTTTCCACAGACCGCCGAAGCAAAGACATCCACAGGGCCGTATCGGCGACATGGCATCCCTGGTGGGGAAACAAATTGATGAAATAGTTGCCCCACGTAACCAGTTTGTACAGACCGATGGATCTGGAGGACCCTATACGAAGTTTGCCAACTCCACTTCTTGTGAAACCAAAAAAATGACAGATGTACAGGACCTTGTGCAGGCGATTGGAAGCTTAGTACATATAATCGGTGATCAACGAAGTAATCCCCCCGCCCCCTCAAATAAATTACGAGAAACTTTCAGCGGGTTTCAACACGAAAGCCCCGATTTATTCTTGATAACACTGCAAAGATATTTTTTACAATGCAATATTTTAGATGAAAATGAAAAAATTAATATTGCAGTGGAGCAGCTTCAAAGGGGGGCCCGAAGTTGGATAGAGCCGCTAAAAGGACTAATTTTGAATTTTGAAGAATTCGCTAAGCGCTTAAGCAGACGTTTTAATAGCCCCGAGCTAGTAAGCGACCTAAAATCAAATTTATACGGACTTAAACAAAAGAATAACGAAAAAGTTGAAGAGTTCATACTAAAAAAGAGAGCATTATTTAGGAGGTTGGTGCCCTTTGGGACAGAACAAGAATGTGTTAATGTCATTGTGCCCTTATTAATACCAGCCCTCCGTTCTAGGATAAGATGCGTGGACATATTGGATACCGATCGCCTTACGTGTCTCACGATGGCGATCGAGCAGGACCAGACTGAAGAACGACAACAGACAATTAATACTAACCCCCCCAATCCAACTAATATAGTAAATAATAATGAACGACCAAGGACGAATAATGTCTCGAATAGGCCAAGACCTCCTGTAAGGTCACGCCCCTGCCGACATTGTCAGGGGGAACATTTTGATCATGAATGCCGCCAAAGAACTTATGAAGAAAAGAAGACTCCCCCTGCCCGTGACCAAATTTTGGAAAATCAAAATTCCAAAAAGGAACAGGCCAAAAATAATTCCCAAAAAAACTAAGCGCTGATCGATCCGCCTTGGGGCAGGACGATCCAAGACCATTAAAGACCCCAATTAATGTAATTAAAGAATCAATTAATTCGATAGGCTCGCGGCCCTTAGTCCGAGTGCAAATGTTTGATAAAGATTATGAAGCCCTCATTGACACGGGTTCTGATTTAAATCTGATTTCAGAGGATCTAATCGAATCTGAAATATATATAGAAGATGATCGGGTTCTCATATTAGCAATAGAAGGTGCTAAAGCGAGAGTTCTAGGATTAATTGAAGTCAATTTAGTTTTAGGGAATTATAGTTATAAAGTAGTTTTCAATATTGTTGCAGGATTAACTGCTAAAATTATATTAGGTAGCGAGTTTTTAAGGACAGAACAAGCCCTAATGGACTTCAATAGAAGCTGTATATATATTGGACAGACTCTACGTCAAACCATATATTGGAAACAATTCCATTCGGTAGATATGCCATGCGAATTGCCGGAAATGGGACCGGACGTCCCGGGAAATATCAGGGATCTTATTCAGGAATTCAAAGACATTTTTCTAATCGGATTAGCACAGCCAACAACTCGTACCACCCAACATAGGATCGTCTTAAAGGATAATAAAGTCATCAATCAACGCTGTTATAATTTAAATCCAGACAAGAAAAAAATCTTGAATGATCAGATCCAAGAAATGTTATGCGCAGGCGTAATAGAACCTACACAGTCACCGTTCTCTTCGCCACCTTTGCTTGTTACGAGGCCAGGAAAAAACCCAAGATTCTGTATCGATTTTAGGCGCCTGAACGATATTAGTGTCGCAGAATCCTCGACCTTGCCACGTATACCGGACTCCGTGAAAGCTTTAGCCCAAGCCAAATATTTTACAGTTTTGGACCTTAAGAGCGGATACTGGCAAATTCCCATGGAAGACTCCAGTAAACAGTATACCGCTTTCACTACACCAGACGGGGCAAGTTATCATTTCAATGTGATGCCATTTGGGCTAAAAAACGCACCCAGTACCTTCCAGAAACTTATGTCGACAGAAGTATTGGTAGGCCTGATACAGGAGTTTGTACAGGTCTACCTTGATGACATTATAATATATTCAACCGACAAGGACACTCATGCTAGACATTTACGAATCGTTTTCGAGCGACTTCGGATACATAATTTGAAAGTAAGCGCCGAAAAATGCCAGATTTGCCAAACTAGCATAGACTATTTAGGATATAGGATTTGTGGCGATTACACTGAGCCACAAACCAAACATTTGGAACAAATCAAAGCATGTCCCGAACCAAGGACCAAGAAGCAACTGCAGTCTTTCCTGGGATTATGCAACTGGGTACGGGAGTACATTCCGAATATGGCCGAACTTACTGCCCCGATGACCGAAGCGTTAAAGGGTTCAAAATTTACATGGACTAGCCTGCAAACTGACGCATTTATGAAAACTAAAACTACTGTAGCCCAAGCAAAGCAATTGAGTCGCCCTAATTTTGAAAAAAAATTCATATTACAGACGGACGCCTCAGCTATAGGCATGTCCGCTGTACTGTATCAAGAACCTGAAGATGGCTCGGAAGTACGAAACATTATTTCATACGCTAGCGCAAAATTTCATTCTTCTCAACAGCGTTACCACATTAACGAACAGGAGTGTCTTGCGCTCGTCTGGGCTATTCAATACTTCCGAGCCTATCTGGAAGATCGGCCTTTTATGGTCCGTACGGACAGCAAGTCATTGACCTGGCTCCAAAAATTTAAGGACTCACGAGCCAAGCTGACCAGGTGGGCGCTCCTTCTTCAGGAATTTAAATTTGAAATTCAACATGTTCCCGGATCAAAAAATCATTTACCTGATTTATTAAGCCGCAATCCCGAGGAGACTCCCTATGAAGCGGAACCAGACAATGATCGATTGTTGCCCCCCTCTGTGGAGACGACTAAATCAACGGTAGCTCAATGTGCTGTAGTTATAGCCGACCTGGGTGATTTATACACTAAAATTGCCGAAAACCAGGAGCATGATAAGGCAATTCGGCGTTTAAAAGTCACTTTGGACCTGCTTGCAGGCCAACAACCAACGGATAACAAACAAAGACGTGTATTGGAAGAGTTCGTACTTATTGATAATTTATTATGGCGTAGACATCCACAGGGAGATAGACTTGTTGTGCCCCGACAATATACACAACAAGTTATTTATATGCACCACGATGACCCGGAACAAAGCCATCCTGGAACTGAGGAAACTGTCCGAAAAATCGCAAACAAGTATTTTTGGGGATGTATGCACAAAGAGATCACAGAATATGTATCTAAGTGTATAATTTGCTCAATTTGCAAAACCCAGCAAAAGCAAAAGCATGCTCCCCAAACGCCACGCACTCCTACCAATCCCTTCGAGATGATAAGTATCGACTTGTTAGGACCGTATCGCGAAGCCGCCGGAACGCACAATCAATATATTCTTTTTGCCGAAGATGTTTTCTCTAAATGGATAGAGGCACGAACTTATTCGGATGTAAGTGCCAAGGATGTATTAGAATTTCTAAAGACGGAAATAATTGCACGATACGGATATCCTAAGCATATAGTAAGCGATAACGCCAAGATATTTAAGGCGAACGTACTAACGAAATTTTGCGAAGTAAAAAAGATTAGACAACATAACTCCAGTGTATACCATCAACGGGCAAACCCCGTGGAGAGAAGAGTACAAGAATTAAAAAAGGTATTGCGAGTTCTTTTATTAAATAAACAAGAAAACCAGTGGGAGCGAGTTTTGCCTCAAGCCCTCCAAGTATTAAGAAGCAGGCGAAATAGAGCCACCGGGGAAACGCCGGCGTCGATTATATTGGGGTATGAACTCAAATGCCCAGGCGAATGGCAAACTAAATGGACCCAGTACCAAAAAACCCAGACGAAAGAACAAAGGGTATTAACAAGAAGACAAGTTTATGCAAAACAGTTGGATTTTCAACGGAAAGAATTTTCTGAAGCCGGATCTGCCATACTTAAGTTAAATGTTGGAGATATGGTAAATGCAAAGTTTCACCGTGCAGGAGCTTTTCAACCTGCCTGGACCGGGCCTCATCAGGTCACAAAAGTCTTGGGGAATTCAGCTTATGAGGTTATAGTGAACGACAACCCCGTTAACTTCCATATCGACGATCTGCGAAAAGCGAAGAACGGAAATCAAGTTGACCTCGACGAATACCCCATATATGAAGAAAGCGATGACAGCGACGCGGAATTCGAATTTTCCGCTGAGGAGGTTCCCCCCCAAAATGTCGAAGACTCTGAGGAAGAACCTGAACAACCTCAAGAAAATAAACAAATGGACGAGACGACGCCTCAATTACATGCAATGCAAATTGATCAATGTTCGAGTTCCGAAATACTGGGGAACAAATTGCCCACCGAATTCTTGCACCAGCAACGACTCCTAAAAGATGTTGAACGAAACGTCAATGTTTTAAAAACCAAAGTTTCCAATATTCAACACTTTCAAGATTTATTAATCCTAGAGGAATTGCTCACCCAGGAAATTCAAAATGTAGAGAAGATCGAAACGTTGGGGCATGAATGTTTGAGAAAACAACGAAAAAACATTGTAGACAAAATTGAGGTTGTAATCGACGATATGTATCTACGTGATCATATCCCCATGAAGACAAATCTACGCGATTGTATTCAACCAGAAACCCAGAAGACAAATCTTACAGTTCCTGCAGCCCTAAAAAAAGAAAAGGACGATCTAATCTCAAAAGCAAGTACGAAGTACTTCTATAACTCCAGGCTAAACAAAGACTCAGTACTACCCGGAGCTTATTGTAATAGGTGGGGTGATTTCTTTAAGTTAAAGGAAGAATTTTGGGAGGGGGTTCTTAATTGTTTTTGAGGGTTCGTAGAAATAAACTTAAAATTAAGTACTTTAAGTTATTTTTCCGTCTTGTGGGGGGGGTGTCGTATAACTAGTCATTTAATGCTATTTTATCTAGTGCATAACCCCTGTAGTAGTTTTTAAGTTTAATTTAGTTTTCAATTTTTTAGGAATAATAATTTGTTAGTATTATTATTATTTTTTTTTTTAAAGGCACAAATAATGAAAAAATTATTTGTCAGAAACAAAAAGTAATTTTGGCAAAAAGTTGTTTTCGATAAAAGTTTTGAAGTGTAAAATGTTAATTCACGGTATGAAGTGTATTTGCCTTCTGTATTGTGGGTCATTTGTGTTTAGTTTTACGAGAAAAGTCGTTAAATGACTTCAGGCGGACAAATGGGATTTGTATTTTTTGGTCTCTGGGATGTTTTTAAATTTGGTTTTCGTGAGCGGCTTTTATGACAGTCAAGTGAAGAATGGGTACAACGATTTCGCGTTTCTATTTATAAGCCATTCAACTCCCTTAACAAGCCCCGCCTTTTGGTCATTTAGCGATGTTTTGTTCATTGATTGGTCGCGTTTTTTGATATACCCCAAAACATTTTCGGCTGGTAAAATTAATGCGTAATTAGCCCTGAGTAAGTCAGGAGGCTCCTCCCTGTTTCATACATATTT
The DNA here is from genome assembly GCA_963920685.1 of Polydrusus tereticollis. NCBI lineage: Eukaryota > Metazoa > Arthropoda > Insecta > Coleoptera > Curculionidae > Polydrusus > Polydrusus tereticollis. The sequence continues at coordinate 146,989,330 of OY987328.1, forward strand.
TTGACAATTGTTGCTAAAATTTGTATCACTAAACAAATAAAAGTTGATATTTTACTTTAATATAATGTAACCCATCGAAATGCGATATTTTTTCAAAAAAAAAATTATTGATTATAGAAAATATCGAGTTGTAGTTTTTCGCTGGGTTGTCATTGGCTGAAACCGTTTATTGCGTTGTAATTAAATGGATAAGAATATAAAACGCGGCGTTTTTGGTTCATTCGGGACCTGAATTTTGCTTGCTAAAGTACTTCACGTCAGTTTAATTTTTGAAGTTAAACTTAAAATTTTTTTTTTCAAAATTTTCCACTTGTCATCAAGTGTTGTGCCGTACCTTTCAATAGGGGGGCAATAAAGTTTTCGCGTCTATCGAGGAGGTGATTCCCGTCCTTTTTGATATAGTTATCTTTCCGGGATTTACAGTGATTTGATTGGAATACTATTCAAATGTTATTCCCTTGATTAGTTGGTGGATTCCTGTATGTCAATCAAGTGTTATTCCCTTGATTTGGATTATCAGTGATTTATTTTTTGGATACTTCTGTGGATTAGTATGCTCATACCCATGCGGACCTGGGTCGTGTTACGCGAGGTATTGGGGAATCGGAAGTAGGGGGGAAAATATTTTCGGGCGCGAAATTTAAATGTTTCAGCTCTGGTTTTCACGTCGTCGCTTCGCATACAGGCAAGTAAGGAATTCCAGAGTTGAATAGTTCGTTGGCTGTTACCGGACTAGTCCTGGCACTGCAGGCTAGTTTACGAGGTAACAACCCCTAGATTTCTTTATAAAAATAAGAGAGACGCAGTCCCCCAGACTTGGCCGTCTGCCAAAAAGAGCCATTGCGAATTTATTAAGTGGGGCGCAGCCCCCCAAGTGAAAATAAGCTTGATTATTATTTATTTGTTGTTAATTGTTTATAATAATAGTTTACTGAAACTAATTTCGATAAACCTTTTAGTTTTTATAATTGAAGTTTTAGTTTTAAATCATTTTATTCTTGAGGTAAAGTTTATCGAGATTGGATGTTATATGTTATAAATGTTGGGTTAATATTAAGTTTGTCGATTGTCATTATTGTAATGTAAAAGGTTTTGAAAAAATATTGAAATAAACCAAAACACTTTATTCTCTTTTGCCCTCCGTGGAATTACATATTACAAATTAACATTAATTAAAAGTCCTCCCCTTGCCCCCCCCCATAAATTAGTTAAAAAAGAAAATAGAGAAAAAGTATTTAAGAATTGGTAATACGTTACCTTCTCTCTTACCATTAACCACCATGAGGTTATTGGTTGACCCCTTTTGATTAAATTTTTGATTTCTCTTCAAATATTTTTATCTTAATTTTGGTGGACCGGTGGCCTTTCCGCCATCGGGGTTAAAGGAGGTGGGACCACCCTTAACAAAGAAAAAAATAATTAATATTTTTATGATTGATTTTTCTTATAAATTTAGTTTTTGATTTTTTTTAAAACCAATAAAAAAATCTGGCATCCCTAAATTATCAAAATGACCGAAAAAACCATTGAATGCTCGGGTAGTATAGAGTCCCAAGTAAGCCCTGAGAATCCTGAAGCCCAGGATTTTTCAACAATGGTAGAATCAATCCAAACTTATTTAAATATAACCAAAAATGCCGACCAGGACGCTTTACTTGCTTCCCAAACCAATCCTCGGTGGGACCGAGAACCACTCCCAGGGATAGAAACGCACTCCAATAGGGACATATTGGGCAACGTTAGGCCAACTCGCCCAGCCGAGTTGGCCCCAATGCGAGAAGTAGGAGTCGACCCTCTCTGGAATCCGGCTTTACTTAGGAGAACGCTACTCTGTCAAAAAGACCTCGACTCTGACTCGGGCTCTGAAGGTAGCGTATCTTTCCACAGACCGCCGAAGCAAAGACATCCACAGGGCCGTATCGGCGACACGTGGTTAAGAGTCGCTCATTTCTTCAATCATTAATTCACCCAAATTTTCTAATTGCTGCTGCTGTTATCATCATCATCGCCATTTTCTAAGGTGGACGCGATTATAGCACTTAAGGGAATCTTTATAATATACTCTGATCGATCATTGTATTTCCTTATGATAGGCATTTCTATGTCCGAAACATATTTGTAACAATGTGGAAGTAAAACGTCCGTATTGTATTTGACAATAAAATAAATTCGAAAATTTTCAATTTCAGGCTAAATATACAGATTTTATTTCGCATAAATAAAAATCTACTGTATCACAAAGGTATTTTAATAAAAATCTAGTTCAGTACAATAGATTTATAGGTCCATTTCATTTTATATGTTCATAAAACCACTGGCTCGTGGAAAAAGCAAAGCTCAACTACATATTTCGCTTTAAACGCATACTAAGTATTAGGTAAATAAAATCCTCGAAACATGCATTGATTTTGCTCTAAAATGATGATGAAAGTCTTACAAATTTATTTAGGGGTACCCAATATTCGAAAACTTCAGTGTTTATCAATTAATTCAATCACAAGTCTACCAACTGTGTAAACATTGGGGCTTAATTGGCCAGTGTGTATTGATGATATATAGAATTGCTTTTCAAATTAGATAATTGGGTTAATTTTTAATAACTTTTAGATTTTTCACATATAAATTTAAACTTTATTTAATTATCTAATTTTCTTTACCAAATTCTAACCATTTACTAATATATCAATATACAGAGTGCCAAAGATTCGAGCATAATGCCTGTAACTTTTGAATTACCTCGTATAAGAAAAAGTTACCTTTATGATAAATCAGATATATCAGAATATGATCAGTAAATTATTCTCCACATTTCTACCTGCATGAATTTTCTGTCATATTTGGTTTGGTTGCCATAGAGACTAACTTACTTTTTTTAAATGGAACACCCTGCATATTTGGATTCTACTGGGAAAACTCTGAATATATTGTATTTCAAATTTTCACCTATCTGCAAGCGTTTCCGAGATAATGCCAGCTCAAAAATGAAAACCTTCCTAATTATAATTATTCCTACCTAATACCCACCAGTTGAGTCAAGGTGTTTTCATGACAGCGACCTAAGAGGTGTCAATTTTGAGTTCCTGTTTAATTTTCTGTTGTCTGATTTCTAATTTGTTTACACTATGGTCCATCTGAATGAGAAACAACGAGTTGAAATTTGAATAATGAGCGATTACAGAAATATGAAGAGATCGCAAGATCAGGTTTGTCAACTTTTCAATGAATTATATCCAAATAGGCCTCCAATAAATCAGTCAATGATGGTGAAGATAAAAAAAGCAATAACGATAATAACTTCGCAACAAATATCATTTTCTCCGATCAAGCAACTTTCTATTTAAATGGCATTGGTAACAGACACAATTATCGTTATTGGTCTGCTGAGAATACTCACTGGTTCCAGGGAGGTCATACTCAGAGGCCCGAAAAAGTTAATGTTTGGGCGTGCATAGTTGGTAGACGTATTGTGGGACCTTTTTTCACAGATGGTAGTTTGAATGGCAAAAAATATCTGAACCTCCTCAGGAATCATATAATTCCTTCTTGCAGAATGGTTTTACCGGCTGTAAATAATGGCATAAACGAACAGGTATGGTCCCAGCAAGATGGAACACCTACGTATTATGCGTCAAATGTTAGACAATACATAAGCGAACAATTTCCAGGACGTTGGATAGGCAGTAGAGGTGCTATTGACTAGCCAGCGCGATCCCCGGACTTAACCCCGCTCGACTTCTTTTTGTGGGAACACTTAAAGAACAAAGTCTACGTTAACCGTCCAAATGACCTAGAATCTTTAAAAGTCAGAATTAGTTCTGAAATTCGGGACATTCCAGAGGACTTCCTTTTAAACGTTGTAGACGGGTTCAGGGATCGACTGGCGGGCGCTCTGCTTATGGTGGTAATTTATTTATTAGTTATTCCGATGTTAAGTTGTTCAATTTTCTAGGCTATTTTATTTATTATTATAAAGTTTGTTACAATTTTAAATAAATAAAAATTTAAAATACAAAAAATTCAGAGTTTTCCAAGTACAATCCAAATATGCAATCATATGCAGAATGTTCCATTTAAAAATAGTAAGTTAGTCTCTATTACAACCAAACCAGAAATGACAGAAAAAAATGCATGCAGTTAGAAATATGGGGAATAATTTACTGAACAAGTCTCATAAAGGTCACTTTTTCGTATACGAAGTAATTCAAAAGTTACAGGCATTATGCGCGACTTTTTTACCACTCTGTACATGCAACCGCGCATTTCTTAGGCTGAAGCCGTCACTGGTATCAACAGCATAATTTATGCTTAGGCTTTTACTCTGTAATAACGTCGTACCATATTGCTCCATAAGGGAAATTCGGCAAACAAAAATAAATAAATCAATAATTGCCAGCGAATAGGACTATAGGGCAGAAACCAACTGTACTATTTGATCTTTTTATCTGATTTGCTGAGTAAACCAAACAAAAAGCGATCGGATATTGTTATTTCCTATACTCTTTGGAAATATACAGAATATTGTTCGATTCTTTATTGAAGTTTGAAACTAATGGATGATCTTTACATTATTGCAATAAAGAACTACTGAATCTACATTATTCTTTTATAATCTAGAATTTAGGTAAAAGTATACCGAACTAACCCGAAAAGAAAAAAGTTTTAAAGGTTGTACGTCTGCTGTGTTAATATTTTTAAAAATAAGACAAAATGTTACCAAGAAAAGTTATTCACAAGAGGAAGTTATGTTCAAATATCAAACATTTAATAATAAAAATTTAACAGTTCTATAGCTTTAATTAAAAAAAAATACAATGTAATACTACGGTACAAAAATAAAATAATTATTTTTGTCTAGTATCTACACTGACCGGCACGAAAAACGGGTACCTTTAAATTTTACCGAATTGTAAAGCTCTATAACTTTTTTGCTTTTTAACCGATTTTATTGATTTATTAGGCATATTATGGGTCATTTTCTTGACTTTATACTATTGGTTTCAAATTAAATGTAAAATTTTTCCTAAGTCATTATACGAGGGAAACCAATATGTTGTTTTCTAGGCATAATTTTGAATCATCCTGTGAAGTTGTCAGACATGCTAGGAATTTTAAAAAGCTAGTAGGTGTTAAGGTGTGTCTATTCTTAACATTTTGTTTTTTAATTTGTCTTGATAGCTTTATTTTTGTCGAAGTTATGGGTTTTTATAGAATGCACTTACAATTCATAGATATTTGAATCCCAAGCAAGCCTCGGAGCTCCAGTAATATTAATCAACACATCCATGGAATATTGTTTTCATTTCCATGGAATCATTTTGATGGCGTCCTTTTAAATACACAATTGTTGTAAGTTGTCAATTATTTTGGCAAAAATGAGTTTAAGCCCAGAAGTGGTATCGGCGATTGTGGCGTTAATTCAAGATGGCAGAGACCAAAGTTATGTCGCCAATAGGTTTAGATGTACGCGAAGTACAGTGCAGCGTATTTAGACTCGTTTTCTTGAGACGGGTTCTTACAGCAGGCGCCCAGGAACAGGCCCTCGTAGAAGAACTTCTAATAGAGATGATCGTTTTATTATAAATGTATCACTAAGAAATCGAAAATTACCAGCAGTACAAATAAGAAATGAAATACATCATGTAAGGAACGTAAACGTAAGTGCGCGAACTGTTAGAAGGAGGCTAAATGAAGCAAACCTCGTATCAAGACGACCTGCTACGGGACCAGAGCTTACTAGGGAACATCGTCCCACTCGAATACGATTTGCCAGAGAACATCAAAATTGGGAGGAAAATGATTGAAGACGGGTATTATTTACTGACGAATCCAGATTCTGTTTAAGATCCCCAGATGGACGGGAAAGAGTATGGCGGCGAACAGGTGAACGTTATGCCGAATGCGCGTTCAGTCCAAGAGTAAGTTTTCAAGGTGGTTCAGTTATGGTTTGGGCCGGAATTTCCATAGAATCACGCACCGCCTTATATCTTGTTCCAAGGGGATCTATCACTTCTGAAAGGCATATAAATGAGATACTAGCAGATTATGTTGTTCCACACGCAGCGTTGGCAGGAAATCGTTTTCTCCTTATGCACGATAACGCGCGACCTCATGTAGCTCGGATAGTTAGGGATTACCTCAGTGAAGCTAACATCTCATCGCTGAACTGGCCACCACACAGTCCAGATTTAAATCCTATCGAGCATGCGTTTGGGATATGCTTGGCAGAAGAATTCGAAATCTAGTACCGGCCTCCAGAACCTTGGATGAACTGCGAAGAGCACTCTCCGAGCAATGGGCAGCTATACCACAAAATTTTATAGTTTACAATTTTGTGGCTATACCTCAAGGAGATATAAATCGCTTGGTGCAAAGTATGCCACGACGAATAAACGCTGTGATCCAAGCTCGTGGGAGTTATACTCGATATTAGTATTGTTATTGGGTATATTTTTTATATGTTATTTGCCAATGTGATTAATACTTTTATTTTGGGAATATAAAAATGTTAATTAAAAATGTTAGTATATTCTTTAAAAACCCACAACTTCGACAAAAATAAAGCTATCAAAACGAATCAATAAATAAAATGTTAAAAATTAATACCAACTAACTTTTTACCATTCCTCCTGTCTGACAACTTCACAGGATGATTCAAAATTAGGCCTAAAAAACAACATATTGGTTTCCCTCGTATAATATGACTTAGGGAAAATTTTACATTTAACTTGAAACCAATAATTTAATGTCAAGATAATGACCTATCATATTCCTAAAAATCAATAAAATCGGTTAAAAAACAAAAAAGTTATAGAGCTTTACAATTCGGTAAAATTTAAAGGTGCCCCTTTTTCGTGCTGGTCGGTGTAGTACCTAAGAATATTAGGCTGAATGGTCTCAGTTTTACCAAAAAGGAGATGGCGAACAATATCCGCTAATTTGACTAGGTAAGTATTTTTAAATTAATGAAAATCAAGATTTATCCCATAAATACACCTATAGTGTAATTTTTAATACGAAAAACACATATTTAATAGCTTTTTCATAATCGTTTTCTTTTTATAAAGGTCGCAGTTATATCGGCCTATTAATGTGAAAGTAATTTAAGGCTAGCACTAGGGCAAATGCACTCAATGTACTCGCTACCCTGCAGGAAAAGTAAAATAAACACAAAAACAAAAATAGCAATTTACCAAACAATTATTAGACCAGTACTAACGTACGGTGCACTAACCTGGTGCACTGTAAAAAAGGCAATACGTAAAAAGTCACAAATACTACAAAACAAAGTACTAAAAATAATAGAAGACGCACCAAGATAAGCTCCGACAGACTTACTTCACAGAGACATGAAGGTAGAGATGATCGACGAATTTTCCACAAAAATAATAACAAACTATCACAAAAGGACAGACGTATCTGAAAATGCACTAATAGTGGCATCACGCATACACTCAACTGAAACACAATAATCCTAAGGACTGGCTCCCACCATAAAACTAAAAGAAACAGATAAAAGTTGAATACCAAAAAACTTTAAAAAACACAATAAGAAAATAGAAGAAGAATAAAATCACAAAACAATAGAAAAAACTCGAAAGATAAAATAGTACCAAAAAACAAAAAGTTCCAAGATGTAACCGAAAAGAAAAAACGAAAAACGAATAGAAGTTAAAGGAGAGATTTCTAACTTAAGAAACCAACACAAGATGGAATTGCAGAAGTCATTTTGCCTTGTTGGTGTCAGGTAAAACTATATAGGGATTTCACCATTTTACCTATAATGGCATTGACAAGGGAATAGTGCAAGACATAATGTGTGCATGATGACAAAAAAAGGTTGTTGTACAGGGTGTCCATTTTTCGATGTAATTGCAGGGTATCTCGGTAACTAGTAACGATAGAGACTTGCGGTTTTTGCATTACATTACTGCGCTACTTTTTCGTAAAAGAAAAGATGCCGCAAACAGAATTGTCATAGCTTTCTTAGTTTTTAACTACAGGGTGTTTTCGACGCTGTTTGCTTTTTGCAGTTTTCTACACAAATAATAATATGGTCTGACGAATGCTACTTTAAGGGTTCCGCAGAGGCATTATTAATCGCCATAATACAAGATATGGATCCCCAGTGGTAATTGTAATGTTAGTCTATTATTACATAATATTTATTCTAGCAGTCATGACATAATAATTCTTTTGTTTGTTTCAATGGTTTCATAGTATATACTACCCTTATTTTCTATTTGTGCGTTTATTGTTAATAATAACTATCAACTATTATACATTTTTGAAAAGCTTAAAAGTAGCCCAATCAAATAAGAGAAAAATATACAGGGTGTCCCATTTAAAAAAATCATATCTCCAAATCTCAAAAAGTAAGACTCCCACACCACTGAATTCTATTTAAGAAACTCTCTCAGAAACAGCTTTCAATTTTTTGATAAGTTAAAGGTAACCGAAATACAGGGTGGTCAAAATGCAAAAATTTTTGAAAACACTCTGTAGCTTAAAAACTAAAAAAGATATGACAATTCTGTTTCTGGCACCTTTTGTTTAACGAAAAAGTAGCGTAAGTAATGTAAAAACCGCAAGTCTCTATATTTACTAGTTACCAAGATACCCTGCAATTACATCGAAAAATGGACACCCTGTACAATAGTTTAGTCAAATCTAATAGCTAGATCCAAAATGATCATAAAAAAATATAGGAACAATGCCTATTTCAATTGAAGTAACAATTATTATCACTTAACTCAATCTTTTTTTTTTATTTACTATTTTTTACGGTCGTCGGCGTATCAGAGGCCATCTTGAACCGGTCATCGACCGTACGGTTTTTAATCGTGCGGTCTACCGACTGGGGAGTGTGAAACGGCACCTTCATCCTACGAGATATCCGATCTCATTCGGCCTGTCCGGCGTGAATAGGATGGTTTGGATGTCGATTCATTTTACACTCTTCCCTAAGACAAGAGCACGCGGTGTTTCCCAAGCGGTCACCCATCCAAGTACTAACCGCGCTCGACACCGCTTAACTTCGGTGATCTGGCGGGAACCGGTGCTTCAAGTGTCGCTAGGCCCTTGCCTAACTCAATCTTTTATTGCATGAATTTACTTAACTGATGTTGTGATACCAACATCGCCATTTAAGAGTTCTAGCCAGGGCCGTCTTTAGGTATGTGGGGGCCCCTGGCACTTTTGGCGTTGTGGCCTTTCTACTATCTTTGATTGTTATAAAAAAGCGCCGCAGGCAAACTTTTTTAGGTGCCACGCCCTTTTTTTGGACTATTAAAATCTAGAAATTTACTTTTCGATAGCCCAACCCGAGAAAACGTAGAAATAAAGAATTTTCTAAATATAAACGGCAATATTTTTATTTTAAATATTTTTTTTTAAGTGGGGTAGTATTTCTGTCGATGTATTAAATTTGAAATATTGATTCATGTTGTTAATTATTGTAAATGAATGAATGATGAATAATTTAATTTTAAGTTTTCTCTTTACTATTGAGCCGAGGAAGCGCCACGCCCTACGCCAGATATTCTCCATACTATATACTGCCACTCACCAACAGATGTCGCAGATTACCATTATTCTAATTACAGACAAATTATTGTTGCCAGATTTTAAATGATTACTTTTTTTTATGATTTTTTAAATAAACATTTTAGTCAAATTATTGTTAATTCCCAGTTAATAGTGTTAATACATAAGCCTTTTTAAAAAATTCTGTCAGCCGTAGAGGGATCGGCGGGGCCCTCCGTGGCCGGGGGCCCCGGGCCCATGCCTAAAGATGGCCCTGGTTCTAGCAGTAATAAGCATTGTATCTACAGCAAGTAGCAGAAATTATTTATGCACAAACTCGAATAATGCCGATTTTAACCGAGAAACTGCTGATGTGTCTTTTACCCTGCTATCTATGTCATATTGCCTAACTTTCCCCTAAAATTTGTATTATGTCCATGAAGCAATGTTGGATAACGAAGGGAATAAACTAAATCCGTTTTTTTTTTTAATATGTATAAAAGAAAATATTGATTTTAATATACAACCCACGTTATTTATAAAAATATACGTAGAATTGAGAAAGAAACGCAAACAAACGACAGTAAATGAATGTTTTCTTTAAAGAAGTGATGCTCGAAATAAAAATAATAAAATAAATTAGAAAATTTTCATTTTCCTGCTAAAAATACAAATTTTATTTCGCATAAACAAGAATTTATTGTATCGCAAAGGTATTTTAGTAAAAATCTGGTTTAATACAACAGTTTTATAGGTCCATTTCATTTTATATGTGCATAAAACTACCGGCTCATGGAAAAAGCAAAGCCCAACTACATATTTCGCTTTAAACGTATATTAAGTATTAAGTAAATAAAATCCTTCGAAGCATGAATTGCTTTTGCTCTAGGCTGATTATTGTAAGTCACACTTACCAGTTTATTTAGAGGTATCCAATATCAGTTAATTCAATCAGAAATCTGGTCACAATCTATAAACTACATCTAGAATCCTTAGTACTCTTATATCATATTTAAGACTCGTTATAACTTATACAAAGTGATTCTGCTGTGTCCAAATTAGGTATTATTTCCCAGTAAAAAAGGATTTTTTTGGTCGGATAGCTGCCTAACTTACTGAACTCTCCCATATGTAAATAACGGTGTTTTAAGTGTATTTACCTATCCCGAAGACATCAGCATGAAAAGCTTATTTCCTTTGATGTTTATTCATGTTTTTTTTTGGTATACCTACTTTATTGTCTATTTATTTCAAAGTAAAGAAAGACCTCTCTGTTTTGTTGAAAAAACATTAATTCTGATTGTGTGTAATTGTTTGATTAAGACAACATTCTCTTTGGAAGAGTCACGAATAGCACACTATACAGGTTGTCCGATAATATAGGGCAATATTTCGCCAACGTACAGGTAAGTTCAGGTAGTTTATATAATCATTTTTGCTAATGTCCTTCCTACACTATTAGAAATTCTGGCCGCAGGGCCGTTCCTGGCGAGCGTGCAGGACGTGCATGCACGCAGGCGCAAAATTTTAGAGACGCAAAATCGACGGTCATTTAGTATTCTTTATTACAAATTAAAAAAAAAAAAAAAAAAAAATCTCTTATTTTATGATTTCAATATGTCTAAAAATTCCCAATGGTTTGCCTTAATAATAGCACAAATGATTTCTTTCCGTAGTTTCCATGTTGGAAATGCAACACGCCCCGACTTTTAAATTTATTTGTTCGATTTTAATCTGGCATGATATTTTAGGAAAAATTAATATAGTAAGTAAAATACTACAAGATCCGAATAGAAACTTAAATGACTGCCATAAAAAAATTGAAAATCTAAATATTTATTTTAACGAAAAACGGCCAGACAAAAATTTTGGTTTGCTAATCAGTAAAGCTAAAGGAGAAGCAGAAAAAACCGATGTAGAGCAGATATTCCCAATAGTACGGCAACGAAAAATTAAGCAACAATTTTCATATGAAAGTTAGGTTGAATATGTAGCAGATCCAAAGCAAAAATTTAAAATCGATTTTTATTTTTTAATTTTAAATACAACCATCCAGTCTTTACAAAGGCGGTTTAAAGGTATAAACAAATTTCAAAATTTATTTGGGTTCTTATGTAATTTTGAAAATTTAAAATCTGACTTAATTCAAAATTCTTAATCCTAAAAATACTACTGATTCATCCTTTCCCATAGACGTTTTAAATTATATAACTAAAAAAAATCTACAGTCTCTTTTTCAAAATTTATATATTTATAGTCTTAAGGATATACCTTACATTACCCATTTCAGTAGCTTCAGGTGAAAGAAGTTTTTTAAGTTAAAACTAATAAAGAATTATTTAAGGACATCAATGAGTCAAGAACGCCTATCAGATTTGGCCATTATTTCGATTGAAAATAATATTTCTGAGGCTCTTGATCATAATCAGATGATCAACGAGCTTGCATCCGTGAAAGCCAGACGTGCTTTGTTTAACGTATATCATTCCTTTTTTGTTTTGTTTATTACAAAAATAGTATTTTTTCATTTTTGAAACGTTTATTTTTTTATCATTAAAATATTTCTGTAACCTACCATATAAGTACTAGGTATAATATTGTTTTGTGTTTTTGTTATTGTTTATTTTATTTAAGTTAATTTTATTCTCCTTTAATTTTCTTGTGAATGTACTGCTTTTAGTTCCTACTATTTATTATATTTCATAAACGATCAAGTAAATAATCGTAATGATATATTGATTATAAGTACTGTTTATATCGTTTTTTTTTTGTTTCTTTAGGTTATATTTTGATATACTTACCAAATATTTTTTGTGATTTTGTTTGTTTTGGTAATTCAATAAATATATTGTCCAATTATTTTTTATCAGTTTTCTTACATTTCAAATCATTGCCAGTTTTTCGCGAAATATATTTAAAAAAAAATAGGACCATTTTTTTTAACTAGGGGCGCACCAAAGAGACCTGCACGTAGGCGCCAGACACCCCAGGAACGGGCCTGTCTGGCCGTGTTAATCAGAAAATCTCATAATAAATTTAAATGAATCAAAACTACCTTTAAATAGAAAGTTATTTTAACTCTTTTAGTAAAAATCAATTTTTAGGAACTAACTTTTTTAATTAATTTAAATTAACAGGCAATACCTTTGTCACTCAAGTAGATATGAGTGCAACTTACATTAATTAGATTTATAATCGTTTTCATTCCTCTAACTACTCAGTGTATAAAATCAACATATTAGTAATAGTAAAATACGCTTGTATTAACTATTTGGTTAGTAAAATTTGCATTTGAAGAGAGTAGATCTAAATAACTTTTTAAGTTGGTCAAGAAAAGCGTGTGTCTTCCGTACGCCATCTTGTCTACAGCAGCCGAGGAGAACAAACAGGTATTTTTATCATATTCAAGAAATCTTTTAGTTGTGAATATTTTAACATATATTTATATATAAGTATCTAATATTTATTTATTTTATTTTAAAATACTTATTGTTTACATTTGTTATTTCTTTATATTACTTACTAAATAATATGTAGATTAGCGCCAAAAGTAGGTATAAAAAATGTACATACCTAAGGAACCTAAATAAAACATACTAAAATAATTGCTTATTTTAGTACTAAAAACTATATTTTTTAAAGTCCTTAAATGTATACAATAAATAATAAATTTATGGATTTAAATATATTCCTTGTATTAATATATATTTAAATGTTTTTGAATTATTAATACATTTAAATTCCATGCATGTATTTGTTTCTGTTTATGTGTATTTATTTGTATTTGTTTGTATATATTTGTATTCATTTGTATTTAAATGTATTTATATAAATATGTATATTTTGACAATTTCTATACCTATTTAAGAAGTGTCGCACCCCTCGGTAGGTGTATAAGTAACTATCTTTATTAACTTTCAAGAACTAGTTTGTACACCTGAAGAAGTATTATCCTTAAAATTGGTAAATTAAAAATATTTCATGTGTTATAACGGGATATCTGCTACAAAAAATTAGTTAAGTTAGTTATAAGGTAAATGCTACAAATCAACATCGTACTGCGTATATTAACAATTACAGAATATTTGTTAAACAAAAATATAATTTCTAAAATAAGCCATTCCAAAATATACATTTTTTTTATTTAAAACAGAATATTTTCTCAATGTGTGCCGTATACCTATATTATATATTATAGCTTTAAGATATGATAAATAATATTGAATACCATTAGATATTAACCAAAATTATTTTTTATTACATGTTGTGAATCACTTCAATTTTAAATAAAATTTAGAGTTAAATTAATATTATTATATAAACTAGACTTAAATTTATATATATCTTATTGATTTTTAATATATATAAAAGATTGGATGCTTGAATCACAAATAAAAATGCAATTAATAACCTACTGGTAATTTTACCATAATTAATTCTAAAGTCTAATTTATTTAGTAAAAACGACAATCTGTTTTAATAAATTCAACTGTTCTCAATAATTAAACTAATTGTTTTGGCTATGTTAAACTAATAATTAAAATTACTTATTTGGAATGAGTACGAAAACCAAAACATATAACGTATAAAGTTAAATTTATTCAGGACGAGCTGTTGACGTGATTAACAGTAATTTTTACTTTAATGCAAAGTAAAAGTTACTGCAGAAATGAGTATCACAGTTAGTTAACATGTTTTTTTGTTAGAAGTGATTTATGAAATAAGTTAACATTTACATAAAGAGAAGTGTTAAGATAAATAACTTAGTAGTTATTTCTACTGTACAATAATGTCAAATTAATGTTAAAATAATAACATATTTTATCAGTTACTATTTGATTATTAAATTGACAAAAAAACGGAGACGGACGTCCTGGGAGTTCAAAAAAATGTGAGATTTGATTATTCTCTTATAACAGTGTAACAAAGACGGAGCTCAAGATTTACATTTTCAATTATAGCTTCTAAGCAACCCTATATATTTTTCAACAACTAAACCTAGGTGACCATAGAATAGATCCGCCGCGACCTATCCAACGTTTACCAAAATCATCAGACAAACTTTTACGTTGCTAAAAGTTATTGTGTTTTTATAAATTGACGGTAAATTAATTAATTTTGAAAATTTTGTAAAAAATTACTGTTATAATATTAGATTGTATAAGAATTTGGTTATCTCTGAAATGGTTGATTTTTTTGAAAAGAGTACTATTTTAAAGAGGAATGTCCAAAATATTTTTTACTTTTCCAAAAATGACACCTATCAAAATTTTGATCCTATATGAGTGCGGTGCTAAATCCGTCTCTGGCTTCTCTGGAAATGTACAAGAATGCTTTCAAGTATGAGTTTTTGATCCATATGGGCTATACAAAGTTGCAAAATTTCATCAAAATATACAGTGTTGCTTAAAAGTTATAATCGAAAATGTAAATCATCAGGTGCGTTTTTGGGGCCCGATGTGATCTACTAATATTTTTTTGACCTCCCCTGCAGGCTAACGAAATATTGCCCTATACTTACCGGACACCGTGTATACTGCCACTTAGTATCAATAGAGTGGGTTTCACAAAATAGTGTTTAAATTGCCGTAGCATATGAATTCAATAAAAAAATAGTATCTCACACTTTAAGCAAAAAAAAGTCTTGTCGTATTTTATTTTCATGCGCTAAAGCAATTTTCATCGCCTGCTATTCAAATGCAATTTTAATGACGCGACGAAACGGTAATGTCAGGCAAAATTCAATTTCTTTAGATAAAGGACCAATAAAATGGAGGCTAATGGAATAAAAATTCAATGAGTAAAATATTAGGAAATTTTTAATAATTAAAAAGGTGAAGAAACGGCATAGTATCTATTTCAGTTTTATTTTTCCATTAGCGAAAAATAAAATGTCTTATAAAGGTTGTTCCCATTTTGTTAAGGCCATTTTACAGGCTGAAAGATTACCTACTAGATATCTTATCCAGAGACATGCGGATACAGTTGCGACCCATCTGATCTACTCTTGCAAGTCTCTTGCACATGCAACTTATTCGATAATTTCTGCAAGTGCAAAATTAATTCTGGGGCAAATTTTAGTCAGTTTTGCCAAGACCCAAGGCCCGGTAAAAGTCACTATATAGACACGCATTTGCATGCATCATACACGACAGCTGATGGGTTGCTAAGGCAGCCTCGCAGAAGCTTGGAGTACTTTTCTGAACAAAGAACCTCTATACACCCCAACAACTTTTGATGCTCTATAAAGCCCAAATTCGACCATCACTGGAGTACTGTTCGTATATTTGGGGCTCTGCTCCTAAACATACCCTGAGATTGCTAGATTCCATATAAAGAAGAGCCATTCGCTTGATCGGTGACCATAGTCTGACAAACAACCTGGAAAGCCTTGAACATCGAAGGCAGGTTGGCGACTTGAGTCTATTTTACAAATATTTTCATGGCAAGTGTTCAACTGAGGTTGCCCGCTTGATACCACCCAGAGCGGTGCATGGTAGAAATACACGACGAGCCACTGCAGCCCACCAGTACGTGGTTCAGCTTAGTGTCCCTCGAACGACACTGTTTCAAAATTCTTTTCATTTTTGTATTCTGTTCTTCGGGAAAATACTTTTCAAAAGATGCGCGCATCGAACTGAGATATTGGACCAATTCTTCAAACACATCATCTTGAAACATTTCTGAGTCGTTATCGCTAACAAACTCACTGAGTGACGTAAAGCTTTCTATTTCTTTCTTACCAACGCAAATAATCCAAAAATCTAATTTTCTTTTGAAGGCAGTTATTTTATTATTGGCCTGAAACACTGTTGTCTGTTTACCTTGCAATGATAAATTCAATTCGTTCAGTTTTTGAAAGATATCCGCCATAAAAGACAATCGGAACAACCAAGTTTTATCATACAAACGGTCCTTCAAATTAAAAGAAGTATCTGCTGAAAGAAACATTTGTAACTCGGCTCTAAGTTCAAATAGCCTTGTTAAAGTTTTACCCCGAGACAGACAGCCATCGCACTTCTGTATGGAGCAGCAGTGTTTTATGTTTGCTGCCATAATCTTCACACAATAATGAGAACAATCGGGATTGTAGTGGTCGTGATTTGATAAAATTAATTATTTTTACCGCTTCATCCATAACTAATTTTAGATTTGACGGCATTTGCTTCATCGCAAGTGCTTGTCTATGCAGAATACAATGGCTGGAACTACAATTAGGCGCTTTGTTTTTTATTCGTGACACTGCTCCTGCTGTTTTACCTGTCATCGCCTTGGCCCCATCTGTACAAATGTCAATGCAATTGTTCCAACTGAGATTATTTTCTTCAAAAAATATATTTATTTTATTAAAAATTTCTTCCCCGGTAGTGTTTGTGAGCAGCGGTGAACACATAAGCATGTCTTCTTCAAAAGAACTTTCATATGGATATCTCACGATAACCAGCAAGATAGCCAAACTAGCGACATCAGTTGACTCGTCCATTTGCAAGGCGAATCGTGTTTTTTGTAGACGTGTAACTAGTTCTTGTTTGACGTAGCTTGCCAGATCATGGATTCGCCGTGAAACAGTATCGTTTGATAGCGGCACAGTAGAAAGATGCTTTGCAGATTTTTCATCGAGCATACATTTTGTTATGTCTAATACACATGGCTTTATTAAATTCTCAGCGATAGTGTGCGCTTCACTTGCTTGTGCAATGCGATAGCTAACTAAATATGATGCCTCCGTGGCCTTTTCGTTGATAGTTTTTGTTACATGCATCATATTTTTTTGACTTTCCAATAACTGATCTTTTTTACGAACAAAAAATTCTTTATTCTTGTCTTTAGACTCGGGGTGTACAGTTTGTAAATGTCGGCGCAATTTGGCAGGTGCCATGGAACTATTAGGAAGCAGTTTACTACATAGCATGCAGAGAGGTGAGCCGTTGGAATCAACAAATCCGAAACTGATATATGATTCATCATACTTCCTTTTTTTCGTCTTTGAAACCGTCGAGCTTGACGTCGTGGCATCATCGTCTGGATCGGTGATTGCTATATTCTCCGCGCGTACTGCTTTTGAACATTCAGCGTCATTAGAAGATGTTGTTGCAACACGTTTAACACCTTTAAGCCAACGTTCCATTCTTCTTTATTTATAATGTTACACGTCAGGATGGTGGGGTCTAAATAATGCACAATCGTTACTGCGTATAAGAGACTAAGTTTAGTACAAGAAGAAATGTATAAAACTGAGACAACAGAATACAGCAGGCAGTAGAACAATGAACACTAGTTTCTCGCTAGCGAGCTTGTAAGTAGGTAGGTAGGAACTTATCGCTCCGAACGCTAATCGTCAACTGACTGACGAGGCGCGACGCGCGATCGCCGCTTTTATACTTAGTCCTAGACTCGATCTCGAATATTCTCGAAAATACTCGAGTCGGCGCCTTTGATAAACAAAAAGCAAAAATAAAAAGAGAAATATAAAAATTGCGTTGTAAACAATTCAGAGGCGGCTTTTATCAAAGGGACTGCGCGCTCACAAGTATACAAGTATACATGTTGATACCAAACTTATGAGATATTGTACCAGCTATTGTAACACATGTTTATACAAATACAAATAAATAAATAAATATACCTACGCGCGGCCGCGGAGTCAAAACGTTCGACCAGAGAGAGGTGCTTTGATTTTTTTTCTAAATTCTTGAGGAACCCCTACAGAGGTATCGCGGAACCCTAGGGTTCCGCGGAACACACTTAGAGTATAGCTGCAGAGAATGTCCGGTAAAATATGGGAAATTTCTCGAATTCAGATAGAACAGAAAAAATAAGATGACAAGTTGTTATAAATGTTTTTCTTATAGGCAAAGAGCTTCTGAGCGGCGTAGAATATAGAAAGATACAAAACAATCCTCTACTCTAAATCCACGAAGACATTGGCCAACTCGGTCAAAGGCTACGCTCCAGAAAACCCCCAATCCAAACGGCCATAGACCTAACCGCAAGAAACTTCAATTTAGATCGCGAATGGTTGCTAACTTGGCAAAATGAAGCACCTCCAAATATCCATAACGTTCTTCACACAAATGAATCAGTCCCCGGATGTACTCTCCCGAGAAAAACATGGTGTTCGCTAAACCGTATACGCTCGGGTTGCGGCGTTTCTGCGGACTCCCTACATAAATGGGGTAAATCCGACAGCAACGCCTGCGACTGCGGTGAACGCCAAACCATCCACCACCTAGCCTTTGAGTGCGTTAATCGACAAAATCACTGCACAGCAACAGACTTTTTGAGGGCCACTCCATCGGCTGTTACTTGTATTTATAACCTAGATATTAAGATTTGATTATATTGCATTTAGAGAAGACATGTGTATTGCCATACGATAAATAAATAAACAAATTCTTATAGGCCCTCCTTACTCCTGGTGTAATTGGTGGGTGCCGCCGCCAAGAGCTAGTTAATATGATGGTTGAACATATAGAGGATCCGTAGTAATAGTTAATATTCCCGATACAAAGACCGATAAAAAGCGTGTCTTCACAATTATTGATGAGAAGGAGATGGGTTGTTTAAAGCTACTGAGAACTTATTGGTCTTTACGCCAGAGGAACTGCAACATCAATAGATTATTTTTGTGTTACCGTAACGGTCGTTGATTTTCACAGCCAGTTGGGAAGAACACCATAGGCAAGATTCCTTCCATTATTGCAGAATACCTGGTTCTAAGCGATGCAGACACATATACTGGTCATTGTTTGCGCATGCAGAACCTCTGCAACTTTGTTGGCGGACGCGGGGGCAAATATGACGGCATTGAAAAGACATGGCGGTTGGAAAAGTTCAGCTGTGGTTGAGGGATATTTGGAAGACAGTATGTCTTCTAAAAACAAAATTTCGAAATTGATAGCTGGAATACCATCAACGAGACCATCAACATCAAAAAACGTTCAATCATCGTCAATTTCTGTTAGTGACAATCACGAAATAATAGAAAACATTGACTTATCCAAAGCCGGTAAATTCGTTTTTACTGGGTCTTTTCATAACTGTTCATTTGATACAAATGATAAACAAGTTTTTTCGTTAATTGAATCATAGATATCTCCGGGGTGAAGATTACTCATATTAAACAGGAAAGAAAAATCCAAAATTCTTCACAAATATTTAATAATTCGCTCTACGCGTTTCGGTTTCTTAAACCATTTTCAAGAGCTATATAATATAGACAAAACTTTACATTAAGGACACAAACAAGCTCACAATGGCGAGCACAGGTTATAGTTAGACTATAGTTAGTAAACCTGTGCTCGCCATTGTGAGCTTGTTTGTGTCCTTAATGTAAAGTTTTGTCTATATTATACAGCTCTTGAAAATGGTTTAAGAAACCGAAACGCGTAGAGCGAATTATTAAATATTTGTGAAGAATTTTGGATTTTTCTTTCCTGTTTAATATAAGTTTTTTCGTTATTAAAAGGTTGTTACTTTGATTTTTCCTATTTATTTCTCTTAATGCCGTAGGGTATTATATACCATTTAAAGTGTCTGGTAACTATGGTATTATGAAACAATAATATTCGAGTAGGACATAAATATGATTTATTATTTTTACTGGCACACTAATACATCATTGCAACTATTACAACTTTAATTTTTATATAATTTTTGCTGCGAGACCATTCTTACAGTTTTCATAAATGTATGAAATGCTGCTTAGGGAGATTCTCTGTGCAGTAAAGTTTCGTTTCGTTTCCTTGGCAAAAAATTAAAGTACGTTTAAAAATGCATTTTCGTTCGAATCGATCGGATTTTTTAAATGTTGGCAAAGACCCGCAATTGAAAGAGCATTAAGGCCATATAAAACCAAATTGCAAGAAACTTTGCACGTTACCTCTCGCCGTTGCAATGCCTTGGTACAAGAGTCTTGCAGGTAATTTTTCAGCATGTAAAACTGCCTTTTTTTATTATAAGGCACAGCACTGCAGGATAAATCCTTTATGGCGCTCTGGGAGCGGTGCGTGTGCGCAGGAAACGATTCACTTTGGTCTTGAATCTTTGAAGATTATACTCGTTGGGGGACACGATCTCAGGGAGGTCGTTCCCAGAGTGATGACGTTCTCCAGATGAAAGAATTTTGAAACAGTGTCGTTCGAGGGACACTAAGCTGAACCACGTACTGGTGGGCTGCAGTAGCTCGTCGTGTATTTCTACCATGCACCGCTCTGGGTGGTATCAAGCGGGCAACCTCAGTTGAACACTTGCCATGAAAATATTTGTAAAATAGACTCAAGTCGCCAACCTGCCTTCGATGTTCAAGGCTTTCCAGGTTGTTTGTCAGACTATGGTCACCGATCAAGCGAATGGCTCTTCTTTGAATGGAATTAGACGCCATTTAGGATATTCTTACTAACATAAATATTTTTCGAATATCGACTGACAGGCAATTATTTGAACATTTTAATTCTACTATACCAGCTAGACACACTCACAGACTTAATATTTATTACATTGTTTATAGCAAACAATGGAACACAATAGAGAAACAAGAAAGTAGCAATAAGATAATAAGATGAGAAGTGATAAAGAGAATAGGTTGAATCCAAGGCGACTAGACTTGGCAAAACGCATATAATCCTAAACAAAAATTATTGATTTTAATTTAGGCAATATCTTGCAGATAAACAGAAAAGTTCCATCGAATCAAATCAATATAGATAAATAAGTATAAATTCATACAAGAAGCAAACGTAGTTAAAGTATTTATTTTGATATCCTGGAGTAATTAAATGATTTATCGCGCAATAAAACAATTATTTTTCCTTTTTGTCTACGGATATATATGGGAAACTTTTCTGGCACTCTTGCAAAAACAATAAATCCATACCGGCCGATAACCATTAAATTCAACGATCGAAAATTATGGTGGAAATTATATTCGTTGTAAAATTTTTAGTGGGCATTAAAAGTGCAAGACATAAAAGAACCTTGATGTCTTAAAAGAAGTAAAAATCCAATATAATATTGTGGTTGGGTATTTTTCGATACTTTGAAATACTCGTAAGCAAACTATTAGACAATACCGAAGCATTAAAACTGAAAATGAAGGAACTAAAATTTTTATAGCTTAATCAGACTCAATTTGTTTAATTAATTTGTGGACTAAAATTACACTGACAATGTAAAAAACATTTTTTTTGTTTCAAAAATATTGTTTCAATGTTGAGGCTAGTTCAGGTTAGTTTCTTGAGATGACAGAATTAGATTAGCTAAGTTTTTGGTGTCAATCAATCCTAAATTTTTAGTACTTGAATGATTCTTTAAGCTTGACTTTGTCAGTGCGGTAGTATTAATTAATAAGCAAGCTTGATTAATTAAATCATAAAAGTGTAAGTCCTTTAGTTGCGTTAGTGTCAACAAAACTTAGACTGCAAATATATGGCTTATTATTACCTATACTACTTTACTTATTTACTACTTTATTAGCCTAAAAAATCGTTTTTCTATACCTCTTGACAAAAGCCTCTAAAAATAAATCCAATATTGACATAATGAAAACAGTTAAACAAATTATACTTACTTTTTTTAAATGGAACACCCTGCATAATATGATTGCATATTTGGATTCTGCTAGGAATTTTTTGTATTTCAAATTTGTATTTATTTAAAATTGTAACAAACTTTATAATAACAAAATAAATAGCCTAGAAAATTGAACAACTTAACATCAGAATAATAAAGAAGTGAAACCTTTTCATTGGATCAGGTGTTCAAGATGACCACCATTTTCTGCTAAGCAGAACGTCAGTCGATCCCTAAACCCGTCTACAACGTTTAAGAGGAAGTCCTCCGGAATGGCCCAAATTTCAGCACTAATTTTGACTTTTAAAGATTTTAAGTAATTTGGACGGTTAACGTAGACTTTGTTCTTTAAGTATCCCCACAAAAAGAAGTCGAGCTGAGTTAAGTCCGGGGATCGCGCCAGCCAGTCAATAGCACCTCTTCTGCCTATCCAACGTCCTGAAAATTGTTCGCTTATGTGTTGTCTAACATTTGCCGCATAATGCGCAGGTGCTCCATCTTGCTGGAACCATACTTGTTCGTTTACGCTATTATTTACACCCAGTGAAATCATTCTGCAAGAAAGACTTATGTGATTCCTGAGGAGGTCCAAATATTTATCGCCATTCAAATTACCATCTATGAAAAAAGGTCCCACAATATGTCTACCAACTATGCCCGCCCAAACATTAACTTTTTCGGACCTCTGAGTATGACCTTCCTGGAACCAGTGAGTATTTTTAGCAGACCAAAAACGATAATAATTGTATCTATTAACAATACCATTTAAATAGGAAGTAGCTTCATCCGACAAAATTATATTTGTTGCGAAGTTATTATCGTTATTGCATCTTTCCATCATCAGTTCATAAAATTCAGCGATTCTATCAAAATCGTCCTCGTTTAACTCGTGCACTAGTTGTAGGAATGCAACTCCTCCTGCTTAAACAAAATTTTCACTGACTGATAAGACACATTAAAATCCATTGGCATTGGCCTGGATGATTGTGTTGGATTTTCATGTATTGAGAGCATGACATCAAAAGCTTTGTCTCCCCCGGTTGCTGTTTTTGGTCGACCTGATCTAACGGCTTCCTTAACACTGCCTGTTTCTCGAAACTTCTTTACCACTTGACACACCGTTGACTGATTTATTGGAGGCCTATTTTAATATAATTTATATATCTTGCGATCTCTTCATATTTTCGTAATCGCTTATTATTAAATTTTCAACTCGTTGTTTATCATTCAGATGAACCATAGTGTAAGCAAACTAGAAATCAGACAACAGAAAATTAAACATGAACTCAAAATTGACGCCTTATAGGTCGCTGTCATGAAAACACCTTAACTTAACTGGTGGGTATTAGGTAGGAATAATTATAATTAGGATAATATATTTTTTATTTTTGAGTTGTCATTATCTCGGAAACCCTTGCAGAAGGTGAACATTTGAAATACAAAAAATTCATAGTTTTCCTAGTAGAATCCAAATATGCAATCATATGCAGGATGGTCCATTTAAAAAAGTAAGTTAGTCTCTATGGCAACCAAACCAAAACATTTTTTGAAGATAATAATCTGTTCACAGATTGCCAACATGGTTTCCGGGCAAAGCGCTCCACGACACTGGCTGTGGTGAGTCTATTGAAGTTCATAACTGAGGCTTTTGAGAAAGAGCAGTATACAAGTGGAGCATTTTGTGACCTGTCAAAGG
This sequence comes from Polydrusus tereticollis, assembly GCA_963920685.1. Classification (NCBI taxonomy): domain Eukaryota; kingdom Metazoa; phylum Arthropoda; class Insecta; order Coleoptera; family Curculionidae; genus Polydrusus; species Polydrusus tereticollis. The sequence continues at coordinate 147,013,118 of OY987328.1, forward strand.
CATTTGATTGTGTGTCGCATGATGTAATGGTTAATAAACTTGAAATATTATGGACTTGATCAGAGTGGCTTGAATCTTGTGAAATCTTACTTAGCAGGTCGAAGGCAGGAGACTCGATATAGGGGCCAACTATCGGACTGGGCTGACATCAAGCATGGAGTTCCGCAGGGATCCATTCTGGGTCCTCTTCTATTTCTCATTTATATAAACGACATACATAATGCCAGTCCGAACATGAATTTATGGTTGTTTGCCGACGACACAACGGTAATAAGAGCTGGAAAAGATTTGCAGGGTGTGAATGAAGCAGTGCTGGGGGATATTGAGCGACTAGGTCAGTGGTTTGGTGCGAATCGTTTGAGTCTGAATGTTGAGAAAACTGTTAATATCGTTTTTAGTATGCGTGAGATACCGGGGGAGAATCCTGGGGAGGCAAGGTTTTTGGGTGTGCACTTAGATCCAGTGTTGAGATTTGAAAAACACATTGACATTGTTTCAGGGCGACTATCGAGGCATACTTTTTTGTTAAGAAATCTGGTGAAAGTGCTTCCTTTTGCTGCGCTTCTTCAGGCTTTTCACGCGATTTTTCAGTCTGTCACTTTTTATGCTATTCTGACCTGGGGACACTTCCCCCAAATGAATAGAGTCTTCGGACTGCAGCGTAGGGCCGTGCGCATCATTGCGGGGAAAGGTTATAGAGAGGATGTGAAGCAGGTTTTCATTGACTTAATTATAATTACAATTCCATCAAGATTTATATTAGAATGTATTTTGTTTGCTCATAATAATTTAAATCGATACAATACAAATAATTCCTATCATGACTATATAACAAGACAGGGAAATGATATTAAGATTGACTTTTTGCGATTAAATAGATCTAGGTTTTCAGTGAATTATTACTGCCCATTATTTTATAACAAGCTACCAGATCATGTAAAGCTTCTGCCACTAGTTCAATTTAAAAATAAAATTAAATATATACTTACAAAGGGTGCCTTTTATAGTTTTGATGAGTTTCTAAATTGTGATCTATACCAATAATTCTTTACTTATGAGTGTATAAAAGTTTTTAAGTGATACTCATCAATGAGGTTTTTAATGTTTTGTATAATGAATGTACCCGTGTGTATTAGTGCTGTAAATACAGGGATTTTTTTTTTATTATATATTTTATCGTTAGTGTTTTAGTGCTGTTGATACGGTGACAGTAAATATGGTGATATGTTTATATTTATATTTTAGCTTTAGCATTTTAGCATTTTATCACATTGATTGTCTAACGTAAGGAATGATACGGTTGTCAAATACTTGAATAAAGATTTTGATTTTGATTTTGATTTTGATTTCGAAACCAGAAATAACAGAATAAATTCATGCAGGTAGAAATGTGGTGAATAATTTACTGAACATCTTTCATAAAGGTCACTTTTTCGTATACGAGGTAATTTAAAAGTTACAGGCATTATGCGCGACTTTTTTGCCATTATGTATATGTTGCAAGAGAAAAAAAAATATTTTTCTACTCCATGAAATAAATAAATTTCTTTAAACCATTTCAGTCTCTTGTCATGATTAATGTTGAAATAAAGATGTGTTGTCTATATTCTTACTTAAATCAGAATTGTTTCCCTAAAACGTTTCCTCTTGTAATTAGAATTCCCTAAAATTACTTTTGAGTTTAATTTCCAAACATGGGAAAATGTAAAAATAGCTTTTCAATAGTGATATTTTCAATTTTCCTGAAAAATAGGTTGTTTTTTTTATAAAAACTTTTTCAGAGCTTTGAATTTAGAAGTGGAAAAATTGCTTTTAAACCGTAACTTAATCTTAATCTTTTTGCACTAAAATAAATATGTTTCCCTTCGATATTTTCTTTATTTCATCAGGTTCGTTTTTACTAAAGACTGATTTGAGAATAAAAATTAACCAAAGCAAAGTTTACCCAAACGGCAAACGTTGACCAGAGAATCTATAAATAAGACTAGAGGCATATTGTTTATCGTTTGTTTTTCTATATAGAAATAGATGCCTGTTATTCAATTACAATGCAAGACACTGACCAGATACTTTGATGCTTTTTGTAATAAACTTTGAACAACACTACAACTCATCCTTGTAAATTCTGTGTGTTATGATATTGTGTTGTGGTATTTTTAAAATGCTGATACTCGACTGAGTCTTAAAAAGGTTCTAAACACGCGGTATCTTATACTCATATATAATAGACCAACAATTTCTTTCCTTTTAATTAAACATAAAATAACCATAAAATGCAACGTCATTTTAATAGACTATTGAGCGGATGTGCAAAACCCAATAAAACCGCTATAAAAGTATCAAACGAGAACTGCAATAAAACGTTCAAACGAGAATATAAGTGGCAATATAATGATGTATGGTAATGCCTTAATAAAACCCCAAAAGGTGCTAAAAAATTACCATTTTACGGTTGAACACGTATACGTCATTTGCCTCCTGAAAGCTTTTTTATTTGAGAATTGAGCTAGGTCCATTACACCCACATAGATTTGTGTAGGTATAGGTTAGTTCAAATTATTTAGTTCAGCTTAGTTTAGAACCTAATTCTTTTTTCTTTAGTTTTCCTTCCACTGTAAATAAAACATTTCCGGAAATATTTTCATCCGATTCAAGTTTTGTATTGATCAGTCAGTACCCAAAAATCAGTCACGAGAAGCATCGGGGGCACCAAGGTATCCAAATTTTTTTACTTCTGATCTTCGTTCGAAAGTTAAACACAAAAATCATATTCATAGAAAAATAAATACAGGAATAAAAATATCTCAATTATAAATGAATATTAAACCTTGAGAAGTGATGTGAAAAAACTTAGTAGGTAAGCATTTAAGAATTATAACGAAAATATCGAAAGCAATGTAAAATGCTGACCCCAATAGTTTTTGGTCTTTTATAAAATCTCGTAATATGAGTAGTGGCATTTCACCAGAGGTCTCCTATTGGGGTGAAAACGTAAGTGGTTGTCAGGCTATTGCCAATGCTTTTGCGAAATACTTTGGCTCTGTTTTTCAAAAACCAAATAATGTGAATCCATTAGACTGTCAAGGGGCTTTCTCTTTTTCAGAAATAACAATTGAACAGGTTCTACAAAGTATAAAAAAATTAAAGCCAAGAAAGGCCACAGGCGAAGACAGTGTACCATAAAGGATGTGCAGAAGCGCTTTCTGTGCCACTCACGCTGATTTTTAACTTGTCAATTCAACAGGGCAACTTTCCTGATAGCCTGAAGCATGCGATTATTACTCCTATATACAAACCTGGCAATGCAAGCTGTGTTGAGAACTATGGGCCTATAAGTGTTCTGAACTCAGTTGCCAAAGAATTTGAAAATTTGCTTTATGAGAATATTCTTTGTTTCTGTAGAGACAGCTTATGCCCAGAACAGCATGGTTTTCTGTCGGGAATGTCCACTGTCTCCAACCTGTGTATTTTTACAAACTCGGCAGCAAAAGCTATCAACAATAAAACTCAGCTAGATGTAATTTTGACAGATTGTACCAAAGCCTTTGACAAAATAGATCACTCCATACTGATTGAAAAATTAAGCAAATTTAACTTTGGTTTCAGGGCATGTATGTTTCTAAATTCATATTTGTCTAACAGACTAAATCAGGTTAAAGTGGGAAAACGCCTACTGCCAGAATGCGCTTAATATTCCAAAAGCCTTCTATTTGCTGATGATTTGAGAATTTTCAGAGAGATCTCAACATTGCAGGACTCACAGGAGCTACAATATGATTTAAGCTCAACTAGTCAATGGTTTAAAGATAATAAAATGATACTTAACATATCTAAATGTCAGACTTTTACGATTACACGAAAAACACAATTTGTGAAAAATCAATATACAATTGACAACTCTATTATATTTAGAAAAATAATCTGGGAGTGCATTTCAACAAAATTTAAAATTCAATTAGCACTATCGGACTATTGTTGGAAAGGCATATAGAACTCTTAGCTTTATTATCAGAAACTCGATGTTTTTTAAAAGAATTGAGACACTTATACTATTGTACAATACACTAGTGAGACCCCACTTAGAATATGCCTGTGTTGTATAGGCGCCATATGCCGAATCTATCAGTGATATAATAGAAAAAGTTCAAAAGAGATTCCTGAGGTTCCTCTATGTAAAAAAGTTTTATGTTTACCCATATATGGTCTCTTATAATAGTATGTTGACCTGTTTTAAACTTTATCGACTGAGCAATAGGAGAAATATGCATTCAGCTCTATTTATCCATTACATAATAAATAGTATTAAGTATAAAGACTGCTCATTGATAAAAAATAGTATAAAATTCTTTGTTCCGAAAATGCATGTAAGGGTCAACAACTCTAAACTGTTTTTTACTAGTAAATTTGATTGTTCACCAATAAACAAAATGTTACACGAATGTAATATTGCGATTAAAAAGTGTGATATAGACTTTTTGGTTCCTTGGTAAATCAGATTAAATTTGCCTTTGAGGCCAACTTCTAGTATGCTGAATTTATATTATGTTATTGTATTGTGATTTTATTCTATTGATATTCTATTTTAATTTTGCGATATTTTATTTATACAACTTTATCGTTTGTGATCTCTAGGTTTAGTTTTATTGTAGGTGTTGTAGGTACATTTTAATATTAGGTAATATTGATATTTGGTAGTAAGCACTCTTTAATGTAATTACGAAATTTTTGAGTTTTAAAGGAGTATAAATGATAATTAAAAATAAAAATAAGTTAGGGGTTTCATCTACGCGCTCCTCGTAATTTTAATGTGAAATCAGTATCAGTAACCACCTATAGTGTAAGTAAGTAAGATCAACAGAAGATCTTCTCGCTTTGCTACTCATTTTTGGAACAACGCAATAAAACATTATGGGGAGTCATAAAGCATTTTTCTCTTTTTTACAGCCTCGATGTATATTAAAACGCCGGTATGGTTTATGGTGAATAACAAAAAAAGTGCTATAAAAACAAAACCGTTGTCTGCATTACATTACAGGCAGTGGCGCAACTAAGGGCATGTGCGCCCCCCCGCAAAATTTTGAAAGTGCCCTGCTATTTTGCACCTGTCTGAATCCTTCACACATACACTATGGTAAAAAATATTGTCATTTGTAAGCGTTTTTTAATATAGAAGGATATAAAGTATTGTAGAGAACCAAGAACAATTTCTTGTTGTAAAAATAATGAAACTATTATTTTCGTCGATTTTCATTTGATTTATTATTTTCATCAAGGGACCTGAGGGCGCCCCTGGCTTTGCTGCGCCCCCCGCAATGCGGGGCCGGCGGGGGCGATTTTTACGCCACTGATTACAGGTTGTTACTTATCCTTTTATACATATTTTATATTACCATGAACTGACGTGCGTGGATTTCGGAAGAATTTTGTCTCACTTTTACTGATATTGACGAGCTGTAGTATCTTCAGGCAAATAAAGAACAAACATTCGACTGAGATTGATGGTGCCAGCATTTGCATGCTCGTGTCAATTCTATTAACAATTATTCCTTTCTAAAGGGGAATTTCCTTCATGCCTAAAGACAGTAGGTATCTTGTAATTACATCCTTCCAACTACAGGACCATATTTATTCTTGCGATCCTCTCCAAAGTATCTGAAAAGCTTTTAAAATCGCGACTATTTTATTTTGTTGTAACAAATAACTTCATAACTCCTTTCAGTTTGGCTGTCAAGCACCAGGGATGCTACCGTGCGAGCAAAAAGTTTTATCATTAAAGTGTGCTTTGCATCTAAGACCGTACTGCTTAGCGGTAGAGCTTAATATCTGTTGGGTGTCAGTAAATACCATCATTATCAATCAATCAGTTATTCCGTAATCTTTAACAGTTGTTACAAGTAATTTGATTCATCGCTAATTTATCCAATTTATTGAATAATTCACGCAATGAACAGCACAAAAAAATTATGGCTGAAGCCGAGGCTGAAGCGTATTTTCGAAACGGGTTATAGTAGATGGTGAGTGGCAATACAATCAGCGTTTGTGCGTGGACGATTTTCGCGAAAATTTTCCTAACGTCGCTTTTATTGCTGGAGAGTTTTATCATTGCTTCAGAAGAACCGTGGCTCTGTTTAGGAAAACAGTTTCTTTACTGTAAGAACAAAAGAACTTGGCTGGCCTTCGTTTCGGTGCTTCTAGACTTTTCGAGGGCGTTCGACTGCGTTGACAATGTGCTAAATTACATTATTTCGGTCTGACAAATCGGGCGTTTTCCTTTTTCCGAAGTTATCTCGGGGACTGAAGGCAATTTGTTAGAACGCATTCTGGGGTGTGGGATATAAGCAATGTTTCCTCTGGGGTGCCACAGGGCTCAATTGGCTCAATCCTGGGGCATCTACTCTTTTTAAATCAAAAAAGGGTCCAAGTGACAAACAAGAGTTATTTTGACCTCCTCTGCATGCACCCGAGAAATTAGGAGGTACTTACCGAACACCCTGTATTTATAGGAAATGTTAAGGGACTCTTTTATTTTTTAAATACCTTCATTTTTTATAAAACATGTCAATACCTATAATACTTTTTGAAACATCTGATTAAGTTATCAAAAACGTCATACAATCGTTCGGAGTTGTATTTTGATGACGTATCAGAGGTAGAATGCTACTTTTTCGTCACCGAAATCCCTTTTGATTGGGGATTAGCGAATTTTTGCCGTAAAAAACCTATTTAATAAAATTTAAGCATTTTCAGAAATATAAAATATAACAATGCAGTCTTCCTCCACAGTTTAATTGTTAACATAAAAAAAAAAGTGTTTAAGCTCCCGACATGTTTCGAGCACTTAAGTACTCATCTTCAGGGGATACCAACATCGAGTTTAACATCGAAATAAGTTGTCTCAAATAAATGAGTACAACAGAAAGGCTGGAGACTTGGTGTATTAGATGGTTAATTATATGGAAAGAGAAGTAAAGTTGAGATTGAGTTTTGTGATTTAGACGAGTGAAACATATTTAAGTATGATAATAAAAGATTATGACCTCTGAAGGAGAGAAGTTTCCCTTAATTTTGTTAAGCATTTGAAGTATGGATTGTATTTATTGAGAAATAGGAAAAGTTTAAATTAAAGGAAGGTTTTTTATACAATTAAGAATCATGAGTAAAACATATATTAAATTTAAATAAAGAAAGATTGTGACATCTGGAGGAAAGAAGTTTTCTTTTAATTTATTAATAAATTATAGATTTTATTTAATAAAAATATTTATGTAAAGTATTGAAAAGTTTTTATAAGATTGAAGTGGTTTATCTTCATATTTTCAGAAATTATTTTTTACGTTAAATGTTTCAAATCCAATGATGTAAACATCAAATGTTCAGCAAAAAATTACTTTAAGGCGCATCTTTTTAACTTGTAAGTTGTATGTGTATGACTACCTAATTTTGCAAGTTGTGAAGAATTTGGAATGAGATATTATGTAACTACAGCTATTTTTTTTTATATTAGTATAGTAGTTCTGGTTCTAGGTGAGAAAGCGATTAAACCTCAAGATCTGTCAACAGCTCAATTTTTCGGCCGAAATACGAAAGTAATTAAAAATAATTAATTTTAATTCTGATTCTTTAAGCCAAAGAACGTCTTAATTACAATTTCATTCGATAAAGCTCAAATGGAACATTAACATTTGGGCCAATTTAATGGAGGCCTATAAAGTGTCCCTCAGCCCGAGAGAAAGCTTTTATGGAATTTGGCACATTAAGTGAAAATTAATTGGACAAATTTTGACGTGGGTTATTTTTTAATGCAATTAAGATTATTTGATCCCGTGAAATTGGGCCCTGTAATAAATATTGTGGACTATAAGTGCTTGAGTAGCAAAATATGTATGTTTGCATAAGCGTTTAACATGATTTTGACCCATATTTTAGGTGTCAATCTACACCGCAGTAATAAGTGATGAGTTTTGGCAACGAATCCACAAAAACTGTCCAAAATATAATTATTATTAAATTTAAACTAGAATTAATTCAATGATGGATAAGTGTAAGCGGGTAATTATAAAATAAACACAATTAGAAGGTCCTTTTTCTCACAATACGGATTGTGGGAAAAGAATGTTCTACTTGATATTTAGGTTTGAATAGCAGAAGCGAAAATGATATTTTTTCATATAAAATTAAATATGTAATTTATTTAAAGGACTGGGTCAACTTGAAATGCATTTTTTTAACAGATAACATTAGGGTGGTCTTCGCCCTCTAAATTTGTTCTAACTGCCCTATAAACTAACACCAGACAAAATTCGGGCCAGTGGTACTATTCTAACTGATGCCCCAATGTTGCCAATTATAGAAAAAAAATATTAGTTTTTTACAAAAATAAATAAAAAGCTATTTAATCTGCACCAAGAAGTTAAATAATGCCAAATATACAAAATAGTTTAAGTATTGCATTGTCTGTCGTTACCGAATTGTTAAAAATGGCGCCTATAACAAGTAATCTCGCAATAATATATATTTAATCGGTAGTGAAACAAATCAAATAATAGAAAGCAAATTGCCTTCAAATAATAAAGTTCGTCAAGTATTATATTATAATTCAACATGTATAAAACTTGCTGCTCGTTTAGATATTTCTGAAACTGTAATTTTTTGGCAAAAAGTACGAATACTATTTAGGAAATCTTAGCACTGCATTACTAAACTGGAAGCCGTGTATATAAGTGCGTTGGTTTGGTAAGTAGTTTTTAATCTCCCAAAGACAGAAAAGAAGAATTGGTGTTTTAACAGGAAACTGCTGATAAAGAAGAAAGGGCACGAAGACATTTAATTGTAGAAGAAAAGTGACGAAGAAGATTAGAAGACGAAACAAAAATAAGTGAAACAATAGACATGGGACTCCCCCCATATCTATTGCAAGTACAAAATATTTTAAAATTTAATTTTGAAAATTGTTTCGTTTTTAACTGCAAAATAGTTAACTAAGAAATCACATACAAAATTAATAATAATCATCATCATTAACTTTTTTATATGCTACGAAAAAGACAAAATATTTCAAATTTCAGTCTAATAAAATTTGTATCTTTTGTTCAGTTATCATATTTTTAATATTTGTGTTAGGCTTACAAAAGTTTTCCGTTTTACTGTCTGATAAAGAAGAAACTTCATGTGAGAATGACAGTAAAGAAGAAGACCATGTCCTACCAATCAGCCAGGTCCATTCAAATAATTAAAAATTACAGAGATTTTGGCCATATTTTAATGACAACTGTAAAAGCTTTGGGACACAATACTGAAGACTTAGTTGTCAATGGAACCTAGAAATTTGCTTTGTTAGAATAGAAGATGGGAAAAGATCTCCTATACCGATTGCCTTTTTTTTATTATTGCAATTTTTCTTATATTATTTACTGTATTCTTGCAGTATATCATATTACAAGAGAAAGATAAATGAACGAGGAATATGACTAATAAAAAACATCCTTTCTATATTTCTAGGAGCAAACGATATACCGGGTGTTGCATCGTCGAGCGGGACATAGGAAATCCCATGTAATTTTAAATGGGGTCAATTATATTATTGGCTTCCCTAATTATTTTAGAGAAAAATTCTATTTAGGTTTATTAAAGAGCACTAAAACCCACATTCAAAAGAATAACTTTAGATATTTTTGATGAGCCCGTTTACGGGTTATTGCCGATTTCTTTTTAACTATTTCTCCTTTTTATGGCCCCGTATTTGCGGGCACCAGTCAAGGTAAAAGATGACTGTCAAATAAAGTTGTCATTTTGAAATGTGTGCTTTATTGTTATAAAAACTCGTACATCGAAAATATTAAAGGTGTATTTATGAGTACAAATTAATCTGAATAAAACTAAAATAAAGTATCCAATTACAAAGTTAATTATGACATTTTACATGTTTCAATATTTTACTAATTAATAGGTAGGTACTATTAAATTGTTAGGACTTTAGGATTTAAGAAGATGTTCAAATATTCCTCCATTGACTGCTAGACAATAACCGAGGCGATCATAAAATTCTCTTCTTACATTCGCTAGTTGGTAAACTGAAATTCTATTGCATTCGGCAGAAATAGCATTTTTTAACTCGTCTAGATTTGGGTATTTTTTATCTTTGTATATCCTGTTTTTTAAATGGCCCCAGAGAAAGAAATCATTTGGCGATAAATCAGGAGACCTGGCTGGCCAATTTACTGTATGATTTAAGCCAATAACATTTCCATTAAAAGCACGGTTTAAATATTCCCGGACAGCCAGGGTACTATGTGCCGGGCAGCCATCCATTTGGTACCAAACTTCCTGATTTTCCCTGGCGGCATCATGTAAAGTAGGTAAAGTATGATCTTCAAGTAGTTCCAAAAAATATTCTGCATTTAAATTTCGTGTAAGAAATAATGGCCCGATAATATTTTCTCCGAAAATCCCAGCACATACATTAACTTTTTGTGGATATTGCGTCCTTGTTTCCACAAACCTGTGTTGGTTTTCTTTGCTCCAATATCGATAATTTTGAACATTGGGTTCATTGTTTAAGGTAAATGTGCATTCGTCAGTGAAACAAATGTTTTTTAAAAATTCCCTATCCATGTTTGCTCTTTCCATCATACCAAAACAAAACTCCTGTCGTCGTATTTCGTCCCTATCTCTTAGCTCTTGGTGCTTTTCATATTTGTATGAATAATATTTATGTCGTTTCAAAGCTCGTAACGCTGTGGTGTGATCTAATCCTATGTCATCCTCAAGTTTCCTTGTGCTGATCTTCCCATCATTTTCTTCCACGCACAATAAAACTTGCAAGTCCCTATCATTTCTTGCATCTCTTTTTTGTTCCTGCCTTTCTTCACATCTGCAGTTATTTATTACAGTGCCTTTTGTCTCAAATTTCTTGATAGTCCTTTCGACTGTAGATTTTGCAGGTATCGGTCTATTCGGATACAGAGCAGCAAACATGTCTGACACATTTTGATAACTATTTCCTTGATAATACCATTTAATCATCAATATTTTTTCTTCAGAAGTGTTAAGGCCGATTCATAAAACTTTTCGTCGCTGTTCCCGCTCGTCGCCGCCGTTCCCGTCGCAATTTAACCTAAGGGGAAACAGTGTATACGTTCAGAAAAGCCGCCACCGCTCCCGTTGGTAGTTCTGAATTGGCCAATTTTTAAATCGCGTCGTTCCCACTGACCTTGGTCGTTCGTCGTTCCCACTTCTGGCCAATGAGAAGAAAGAAATTTTCGATCATATGGTTTGAAGTATTGAAAGAAGAGATTTTAGGGTTAGAGTACTTAGAGTGTTTTGCTGTTTTGTGGATTTTACTACAAAAAAAAACATTAATAACATATAATAAGGTACTAACATCACGCTTTTTAAAATAAAATACAATTCTTAACTTTGTTTCCCAACCTCAAACCTTCTTTTGTTATTGCGGCGCAGTTCGTAGTTCGACTTTTTTATAAATACCTATCCAACGGCGGCGACGAGCGGGAGCAGTGACAACGAACGGGAACAGCGACGAAAAGTTTTATAAATCGACCTTAATTCATGGCTAATATTTTCGATGTACGAGTTTTTATAACAATAAAGCACACATTTCAAAATGACAACTTTATTTGACAGTCATCTTTTACCTTGACTGGTGCCCGCAAATACGGGGCCATAAAAAGGAGAAATAGTTAAAAAGAAATCGGCGATAACCCGTAAACGGGCTCATCAAAAATATCTAAAGTTATTCTTTTGAATGTGGGTTTTAGTGCTCTTTAATAAACCTAAATAGAATTTTTCTCTAAAATAATTAGGGAAGCCAATAATTGACCCCATTTAAAATTACATGGGATTTCCTATGTCCCGCTCGACGATGCAACACCCGGTATGGACTCAAAGTGAAAATTGTAGTTTTGTTTTGTTTTTAAGTTTTTTGCCTATATCTTCTGTCTCGATCAATTGAGAATGTCGTCAATTTCCGTTTCCTATGAACAAAAACATGCCTTTTCAAATGGCCATAGTCCCGTTTGGTTATACCTCCAGCCGACGACCTATTTTCACAGAGCTGGAAATAGGTAGTCAGATTTCTTACAATAAATAAAATAAGCAATTTATTAGTGAAGTCTTTGCCAGCGACATATTCGCTCGAGCACGAAATTTGTATTAATAAGCTGCGAATGCCTCCTTCAGATTTGGAAAGAACAAAATAACATAATGCTTCTAGCTTCAGTGTGTCGAATTTCAAACGTCGTATAAGAAAATTTAACAAGAATATTTACTCTGAAAAAAATTGGATTTGTGAATATGACGAAAAAACGCATTATTTTGCTTTCCTTGTGTTCTGGTTAGGGATGATGTTTCATGGACCAGAAATGCGTCGGAAAAATTATATCCTCATATTTTGCCCTGACGCGCCTTTCGAAGCTGGCGGTTATAATGTAATTTCTTTTGTTCCGTCGATTTATTCCAGTAACAATTTTGTCCTTGATATTTTTTTGTATGTCACGTTCTTTAGATGACTCCACAGAAATAAATCTTAAAGTGAGTAAGAGATCAGAGCTATTGGGTGGCCAAAAAATGATTGCAATACGTCCAGCCAAAATTTAACGACATCATGCACGCCGGAATGCGGAGTGGCTTTATCTTGCTGCCAAATTGAATGTCGATATTCTTCTAAGGTCCATTCTTCTAAAAAGTCTTCAATTTCGTTTTGAAGGAACTCATGATATCGTCGTCCATTTAAATACAAAATTCTATTATTTATGACACCACGCGAAACGTCAGTCGAACTCCTTCCTATTTAATGGTTTAAAATTTCCTTGGGTTTCCTAGGACCCACTGATGAGTGTTGTGTCGATTAAATATGTCTGATGTGGTGAATGTTGCCTCCTCTGTCCATACAATAAAAAAAAAATAGGGTCGTTATCTTGTTGACGTATTACATAGCTATACTAAATGTCCCGATCTGCATCCGAAATTAAATTGATTTGGTGGAATTTACTCTAAAATAATTTAAAATAGCTTAGTCTCGATTTCTCTTTTTTTGTGAATTTGTATGAAAATTTTTAATATATTTTCTTAACTTTTTTAATACAAAGTAACAATCTGCGATCTGCAATCTCTTCATAAAGCATACCCTAATCCCTCGTCGTTAATAAATATGTCGTTAATAAATATGTCAAATCCACTTGACTTTAAAGATCCCAAGATCAAAGTTTGAACTTCAGCTACTGAGAGCATGATGGCGCTACCATGACTAAATTTTCTTTTATAATAGAAATAGTAGCTGTTGGGGTATGTTATACCCCACAACACTAACGAAGGGTTAATTGTATTTTAAATCTTTTAATTTTGCAAATGTAAGACATAAAACAAGCACTACAGGAACAAGTGTAAACATAATTTTTTGAACTGCGTCACCTTATCTTTTAACAGATGCATGAAATATGACAACTTTTTTGCAGAAGTCGGGAAAATACGATTTTTATTAAAGTAAACGTCGGGGAAATTGTTTTTAAAATATGAACAAAATTAAAATAAAATCGATTCGGAACGTTTCTTTTCAAAAGTCAATCTTTATCGAAAAACAACTTAACTTACATTGCGCCTTTTTTATAAGTTCTTTACGAAAATTATGTCAAATGTCGACGCATCGTTATCTCATACCCTACTTTTTTTCCAGATGTCTGATAATCGAGTACAGCTTTCTGGGGACCAATCAGTACTATAGGCAGTATCCGGATACAATTTTAGTATCCGAAGACGGTATTGGAATACTTATCAGAACATTGTATCCGATATCCGTATCTTCCGGAAAAATGCAGTATTCGATACTCGAGTTCTCTATATCCGGATGCTCCAAACGTATCCGGATACTTGTGGAGTATCCGGATACATTTTTAACCTTCAGATACAATTCCTAACCAATAGGATCTCTGAAATGACGATACGTCGTTCCGGAGGTGGAGACGTAGACGTACTCTTTCACTCGTTCTTTCAATTTGTGTTCTATGCTTAGTCTTAAGTATGGAGGAGAACACCTGCTTCAAATATGCATTAAAAGCCTAAATACTCGTTTCGAGAATATTTTGAACTTAGAATAGGAAGATCCAGTTATTGCTGCAGTTCTGCTTCCACAATTTAAACTTAGGTGGTTTAGTGTTGTAAAAAATCCATAAAGGGAATTAAAAAAAGTATAATTATTGCAGCACAAACATTCCTACAATCCGAATCCAGTGAAGAATCCGATAACAGCGAAGAAAAAATGATAGACGAGTTTTTCACCTTCAGTGAGGATTTTGGTGAAGTTGCTAAAAGTGCTGATGAATATACCAGTTCTAATAGTCTAATACCCAAAGTTTAAAACAAAGCAAAACCTCGAAAATAAAGCTGAAGTTATTAAGATACTTGGAAGATAAAAGTGTGCAAATATCAATGCTCAATAATGTTTTAAAACAACTGTCGATACAGTATAACACTTGCCTAACTCCGTCGACACCGGTGAAAAGACCTTTTTCAATAGCTACATTTATAGATGCTCCAAGACGTAACGCCTTAAGTGACAAACACTTCGAAGTGCTTGTGCTTTCAAAGTCAAACGATACTACATTAAAAAATATTTAACTAGAAAAGAAAAATTGAAAAGTATGAAAAGCAAAAAGTTTGTTAGTTGCTGATTTTTTTTTAAACATTAACAAAAATATAAGTTTATGTTGTAGGTTCTTTTTCTTGCATTCTTTTACTCTTTATCAGTTAGTTCTACTATTAACTATGTTAGTATGTTAGTAAGTTAGTAACATAATGTTACATGACTTACTAAAAATATGTAGATGAATAGATTTTTTACACACTTCACTTAGGTTGGGTTAGGTTGTAGTAGTAGAGAGTAGATGATTTCTTTGTTACTTTTTTTTCAAATAAATTTATTAAACCCAATAAAATCTACTTTGTTATTTCATAACATGTTGCTCTTACCGAGCAGAGCATTACTGCACTACTTTATATTTTTATTTTATATACAGTATCCGACCGAGTTTATATACTTAGAAAGTATCCGTAATCGATACTCGAGTAC
The DNA here is from genome assembly GCA_963920685.1 of Polydrusus tereticollis. Lineage (NCBI taxonomy): Eukaryota > Metazoa > Arthropoda > Insecta > Coleoptera > Curculionidae > Polydrusus > Polydrusus tereticollis. The sequence goes on from OY987328.1 coordinate 147,028,197, forward strand.
GATTTACCTGTATCCGAACCCAGCACTGGGCCCAATACAAGCCCAGTAAGATCGCATGTGACGTCATCAAGTTCCCGAGATAGAAATGTGACGGAAACCGAAATCACACACCCCAAGGAAGATGTTTTAATTGCGGAACCAAGTCCTGAAACCAGTGAAACCGTGACCGAAGACGCCTTAGAAGATCGGGGCTGGCTGGAATAAGTAAGTTCTGAAGACATTCTTCATGTTTCTTATAAAGATGATGTTTATAAGGATCCTAGCTCTTGGCCTTCCGTACTATCAGACAAAACTAAGTTAACTTTAGTAGAGTTAGGCCCTACCCAACTTACAGAAGCCGATGTAAACTTTCCTTTAAATAAAGATAACAGAGATTTCTCATCTATTTATTATAAAATAAATAATTAAGTAACGGGGAAATAATAATGTACAGGGTTATTGGTTATAAATGTCACCCCACTCTAGCCTCTTCATTTTTTAGGATAGAAAGCTGATTTTTTTAGTGAATTGTAGGGCATCGTCTGAATTTTTTTAACGATAATACAAATATAATACAGGGTGTTCCACAAAAACGCACCGAATCAAATTTATATATTTTTTAATAGAACGCCCTATATATTATTGCATATTCGGATTCTGCATAAGATTCTGATCATTATTCATGTAACATGTCCTATACCTAAATGTAACTGTTTTCCAACTAAAAGCAATCAAAAATTGGCTTTAAAATTACCTTAATCACACTCTTTTTACCCTATATTATAATTTGTCTAAGTTGGCCATGATTTTAAATAAAGCAAAGATATTGACACTGACGTTATTCTCAATTAAATTTGCTTATGTGAGTATAAGTATAAAAATATAGTATACTTAAATGTCTTATTAAGAGAATGAAAAACGCTAAATTTTCGAACTTTATATCAAAAATGGTTATAATGCCAAACTTGCGGTAGGCGTAAGGAGAATTCCTACCAATAAAACATTTTTAAGAGTCTATCAGAAAGCTTCACATGAAGCATCTTTCAAACGAAAGAGGAGAACAATATACAGCCAAATGAACAAAATGAAAATGACGAATTAGATATCCTTCTCTATTTTCAAGGAATTTTTTACACAATTTGAACGTTTGTTCTTGTTAATAATTAATAATTATTATTTTAGAAAATCCTTTTGCTTCAATTCCAAATGCTGTTGATATTCTAGGCAAAACATACTATAAGATACAGAGAACTTTGTCAAAATATAATTTCCATGCCTATAAAATTTTACCCGTTCAAGCGTTGAGCCAAGATAATAAAGCCGCGCGCTTACGCTTTTGTCAAGAAATGATGGAACGCTTGAATCAACAACATCAATTTTTGGACAGATGAAGCAGCGTTTTCAACCTCCGGAAGATTTAATAGGAAAAATGTGCACTATTGGGTTCTGAAAATCCTTACGCTATTCGGGAAATACGGCATTCTGGTCGAAATTCCGTGCACGTATAGTGTGGGATTCTTAACAATCAAATTTTAGGGCCAATATTTTATAATGGAAATCTGAACGGGCGTAATTATTTAGAGTTAATAAGACCAGTAATTTAAAATTTGGTTGAACATCATATTGATATATTTTGGCAACAAGATGGCGCTCCAGTCCACAATATTGCTGCCGTTACGGAATTTTTAAACGAAAGTTTTCCGTTTTGGATAGGCAGGTTTGGCTAGATGAGGTGGCCACCAAATAGCCCAGACTCGACCGTAATGGATTCCTTTCTGTGGGGCTTTTTAAAAGGAAAGTTGGGCGAAGAAAGACGTCCGCTAACCGTTAATATCATAAGAGAAAGAATAACCCAACAAGTTGAAACACTAAACCATCGCAATCAGGAAATTTGGCAGCTATCGAAAGATAGAAGATCATTTATAGGAAATGCATTGAGCAAAATGGGGAGCATGTGGAACATTTAATTTAATAATTTTGTTTTTATTACTTTTAAACTTTAAAACTTTCAAAAACTATACCTATTCGATTACTAGTGATTTCATAAAAAAATAAATAGCCAACTTTCGATTGCTTTTAGTTGGAAAACAGTTACATTTAGGTATAGGACATGTTACATGAGTTATGATCAGAATTTTATGCAGAATCCGAATATGCAATAATATATAGGGCGTTCTATTAAAAAATATATAAATTTGATTTGGTGCGTTTTTGTGGAACACCCTGTTATCACATCTATTATCGATAAAAAAAAAATTCAGATGAAGCCCTACAATTCAGTATAAAAATCAGCTTTTTATCTTAAAAAATGAAGAGGCTAGAGTGGGGTGACATTTATAACCAATAACCCTGTACATAAATAATGACAAACTTTAGGGGTGATTTTCCAATAAAAATAAGAAAAAAAGTTTGAGATACAGGGTTTTGAAAATAGAAAAACAAACGGGTCTTCATTAATATTTTTGAAACCGCTTCAGATATCAGTTTGAATTTGGTAGGTTGGTAAAAAGTGTAAAAACACATTTATTTCATAAAAAAAGATTTGCTCTACTTCTATCAATGGCGTCTGCGCTAGCATCTATTTTGATATTCTTAACAAAAAAAAAAAAAAACACTGTTTTTCTTCAAAATAAACATTATTTTAAAAATTGCACTTTATCACTTAGGATGGTCCCTAAATTTTCTTTCGTGTGGCCAACGGTTTTCGATTTCAAAAATAAGTGACATTTATCTGCATATAGCCAAAATCAAAAAATTATCAAAAGGCTTAGAAATTGTAACACCCTGTATCTAAAAAATAACTCTACCCCTTAAACAGGAGACTTTCTGAATACCCTATATAGTTATGTCTTAATAGGAATATTTTTTTCGAAGATATGATAAAATTAGTTAGGGGTTTCCTTGAAAAATTATATGTTCTGAAAAAAAAGCAGATACCTATTAGGATAAATTTAAAGAGAATGTGGATTAAAGATACCACTGTTATATGAAATTCATTAGAATGTTATTGCATCGCTACTTGTAGTTCAGGTCGATTAAAACTTAAGGAAAATAAAGTATCGTTCGTTTTCACCGGTACAATAACACACATATGATTTGTTTGGTATACCGAAAGGGGTAAAAATCTTGATATTAAATGCATCTACAATTTAACAAAAATTTCATTAAAAAATTATGTGAAATTAGCAGATAATTAAACTTGATTCAATCCTGTTTTTTTACTGATGAGTGTAATATTTACAATTCTACTAATGGTACTAATCACAATTGCGTACAAGTAATATAGACATACCTTTCAGAAATTTTAAAAACTCTTCTAATTAAAAAATATCTAGTCACTTTTTTCAAATGAACAATAACAACACTTATACAAGTCTACTGCCAACAAATAATTACTTTTTATCAAATCCTAATTACTCAACATCAGTCAAAAATGTCCTTTTTCATTTACCCATAAAATTTTTTCTAAAACTTTCAAAAACAAGCGAACTTTTCGCGCTCTTTACCCACTAGCCCAGTGAGTCAGAGTCCTTTTCAATGTCGCGACAGGAGAATTACTGCGACGTCTAGCCGGCGAGGAGCGTCCGGACGCCGGTATAGCGTCCCGTACACGCTGAAATCGTGGGCCGCGGTCCCACTTGCGTCCTGCGGGACCTGCGGATCTAGGGGGCCTTTTTGCTCCCGACGTCGACGGTGGGCGGATCGTTTAATAATGGAAATTATTATTAATATTTCAATATTCCAGCTTTGATTTTGACAACGAAAATTGTGACAGATTGATTTATTACAATATTATAGGCTCTATATTATTGGCACCGATTCTTTTTGCATAGATATAATCGCGATCAACAGTATTGATGCACAGGCGTATTTATTGACCTGTATTACTTAATTTTTAGAGCTGGGCAATAGTTAGCCATGCCTTTTTAATAATAGAAAAAATATTCATAAAAACAATGAGCTTTGTTATTTTAATTATTTTACATATAACTTCGCGGCAGTCGCGCACTTCGTTATCCTTGCAGACAACAAAACTCGAAAAAAAACAAAAAATTACAGTGGGCCCCCCAAGCTTATGGTAGTAACGCCACTGGTTATACATAATGAAAATTTAAAGTTATCTATACTCTGTTTCTTAATGCCAGAGAGTAATAAAATGTAAATTTACAATGACAGGAACCATTAAGCAGGGTGAACAACTTAAATGTTGCATTGTAAATTTCAGGTAAATTACAATGATAGTTTTAAAAATTCCGAATTTCAGACCTACACACCCCGAATCGGCCCTAAATTGGGGTCGCTGTAATTTGCATACAAAAGAAAGACGAGTATGGTGCATAAAATTAAGGTGACAGCATCGTTACTTCAGGTAGTTTATTAGAATAAAAAGTATAATAACGATTATACTTGATTATATTTATAGAGATAATTGAGATATTAGTTATTCTAATATTAGGTAGATAAAAACTTCTATAGAAGTAAGAATAATATGAAAATAGATAAATTGAAATAAATATTAATATTTAAAAAAAAAATCTACTATGTACAATACAACAACTGAATTTTTAAATTTTAGTCATCATGTTCCGAGTAGTCCGATGAACCATCGTCGATGGGGTCCAGAGAAATAATAAGGGGCTCTACAGTGTTTTCTAGCATGTTATAAGCTTCCCAACGTCTCTTATTTTAAAAGTGGTGTTATGCCTTGCTACAAATCCTTTTACTTGCACCCGCACCCATATGGCGGAGAGCGAGGTATTCTCCGACACAAGGTAAATGGTCATGACTTTACCTGCTTTATAACGATCGGGCGACTTTACCCACCATAAACCAATTAAGGGCTGGTTTGTAAGCGTTTCTAAGTAACAGGGAGGTATTTAAGGTATAATTAATTATACCTGTCGACATATTAGAAATTGTCGAATTATTATTAAATAATTTGAACTGTGTCATTCAACTGTGTTCAGTGGTGTTATTAATATTAGTAATTTTTAAAATCTTCAGACCGTGGGTTGGAAACTGTGAATCCGACGACGGAATTGAAGACACAAACGAGCAAGAAACAAAGTGCCATTTACAGATGTGCTGCAAGAGCATTGTTTTGCGAGTATATCAAGGTAAAATTTATATTTTTTTTAGTTTTGATATGAAAGAACATATTACACTTCTTATGGATTCCGGACAGATTTTTTAAAATTCTAGTATGTTATTTTGGAAGTCGAAATAAGCATTTTCTTTCAATGGACCGACCTTGTAGCCACACAGAGTGATACAAAAATATCAGGTCAAAATCTTACGGAAAATATTTGTCTGCAGGTCTTCTAAAAACGTTGCGAAAAAAGTTATTAGCAAATGGTCGATTTGCTGCTAGTCGCGAAACGTTACGCCGATTCCTGCACAAAATTGGATTTCGATTTAAAAAAATTGACAAGCGCATTTGCATTAAAGAGACCCAACGGTTAGTGGAATGGAGACAAAAATATTTAACACAAATTCATCAGTTCCGCGCAGAAAACCGAAATATATACTATTTAGATAAGACTTGGTTCGACACCCATGACACTATAAAAAGAGGATGGCAAGATTCTTCATCAAAGTGCATTTTAGATGTACCTGCTTCTCGAGGAAAGAGAATATCCATCTACACTACTACGCTTTGCTACTTTAAGCAAAAAACATTAAGGACTGCTCGTTAGACTACCATCAGGACATGACAAGTGAGCTTTTTGAAAATTGGATGAAAAATTCTCTTCTTCCAAATATTCCACCAGGCAGTCTAGTCGTTTATGATAATGCTAGTTATCACAGCAACTTGAAGTAATTAAAACTCATTGTGAATTAATGCCAGAGAGCAGTTGGAGAGCATGCGTTAATCATGTACTTGAAGTCGAAAATAATTATAAAAAACTTTGGGAAAACATAAAACCTCTAATTATATCAGTGGATGATAGTGATATTACAGATTCAAACTATTGAGATGACTCATTTTATTCATACGGGTTTATACAGGGTGTTCCACGTAGAAGTTGCGCATTTTCAACCCGGTAATTACACAGATGTCAAAAAAGCCTTTGCCATTCGTTTTCAAACAAAAAAAAATGTATTCCGATATCTCAAAAACTAAAGAAAATAAAGGGGGGTAGAACTTCTACGTATGACACCCTGTATAATAAAAATTATATATTACGGCTTACTACTTTTACGCATGTTAATAATTTACGTCAAAGTCAGCAATACACAATAAATTTTTGTACATATACAAGCATTGTTTCAACCTTCCTACTACCACCCTGGACCGGAATGATTTATTTGCCAAAATAGAAGCATAAGCAGGTAAAAGTATAAAGGGATTAGCTCGAGGATTAGTTAGTCATGACCATTTACCTTGTGTCCTACTATACCGTTAAATTTCGTTTTGAATCAATTTTGCCGAGAACAAATTTCGTACAAAGAGCTTTATTCAACTTTACAATCTCCAATAGCTCGTTTTTTAGCATATCTTTATGAAATGGCTTCTTATTTACAGTAAGCCAATGAATGATGTCATTTTTTTTTTCCAAGAGGGTGATAGCTGGCATTATCCATGACTATAACAGACCCAGGATGAATAAGATCTAGCATTTGCTGGAAGTATTCTTAAAACACTTCAGCGTTCATGTCTTTATGATAGTCTCCAGTTCGCTTTGATTTAAATGCGAGTAAGCCGCCATCGACAAATCCATTTTTGCTACCAATGTGAGAAATTATTAATCTTGGGGGTGCTTTTATTCCAGCGGACCATCCTTTCATGAAAGCTTGCCTCGCGCCTTTTACATGTTCATCCTGCTATATTTTATCCACATTTATCATTTAATCAAGTTTCGTCCATATAATGGATATTCCTGTTTGCCCTTCGAAACTGTCTAACTGCCCTCAAATATCGTCGTCGCCAGCAGATGATTTCGTCATTCTCAATGAAAAGTGATTTTCTGTTTTAAATTTTTTCCATAACAGAAATTAATTTCCTTCAAAGTTTTCCATAGTTTCTTCTTACCCATGGGTGGAATGAAATCATCATTTTTCATTTCAGACATTATTTTGTTCAAGATTCTTCTGATGGCAGTATGTTTATCTATATGTGGGGATTTAAAAATTGAAACTGAAAGAACATTATGTAACGATAATTTGGCCAAAAAGGAATGAATTTCAACCGGGATCTGAAAATGTTAAGTACCGTCAAACGGGGTGAAACCGGTCAAAATTTGCTGTTTTTAGCGTTTTTTTCCGTTTTCTTACAAAAATAAAAATTCCAAAAAAATATATGTTTAAGCTTGAAGTTTTGAACATTTATATCTGTCAAGACTGTCAAAATATCCACAGTAGTTTTTTTTATATTTTTTTTTAAAGGTTGATCGGTTTCACCCCAGACTAGGGGGTGAAACCGATCACCCCTTTTATTTCACTTATATTTAACTTTAGCGACTTCAAGGGTGAAACCGATCATTAATCCTAGTTTTAAAAATTTTTTAATCGTATAAAAAGTTTAAAAATTTTGGTTAGGTAGGCAGTTCAACGAACAAAAAGAAATAAACTTAAAATAAAAAAAATATTCTATTTAAGATTATAATCAGAAAGACCTTACAAACTATAATAATATTAGGTAGGCAGTACAGCGAACAAAAAGATATGAACATAAAATAAAAATATTTTTATTCAAGATTATAATTATTAGAAAGATGTTTAAAAATATATTGCCCTCTTCTTGAGGACTTTCCAAAAATTTTTCTCATTATTTGATCCTGTTTAACTTCGGATATATCTTGCACATTGGGGTATGTAAAAAAGGTTTCTTTTTTTGTAATTTTTTTTCGTAAACAGTTGACAGTAAAAATATTGTCCGTTTCATTAATTTGCTCAATTTTAGCAACAAAAAATCTGTTTCGCTTATTGGTCGAAAACTTTACTATCACAAAGTCTCCAAGGCCAAAAATTTGGTTTTCATTGTTTTCCTCGTTTTCCTCACTGCTTAAATAATTATTTTGAGCCTCCTCTACATCAGAAAGATCTGATAAATCTTGGGACATTCCTAGAGATTGGCCCTCAACCATTTCTTCCTCCTGCTCTTTCTCCACAAGAGTATTAATTAAATCTCCAACACAAACACTCTTGCCGGCTTCCACACTTACTCTTTTACCTCGTTTCGGAGCGCTTTCCCCTCCCGTTCTTAATTGTCTTAAATGGGAAACAATTGTGTCACTCCATGTTTGCTCTACTCCATTTTCAGCAATTTCTGTCTTTTTTAAATGACTTATTGTTTTTAGCGTTTGGTCTGGATTAAAGGGGACTATCCCACATGCCTTAAAGCCTGCTTTTGTGTTTTCCCCACTTCTTAAACCGACATTATCAATGGTTGCGTTTAAAAGTCTCGGAAAAACGGTTTTTGGCAAGACTCCCCTATTTTTGAGTTTCCAATCTTCTAAGGTCTTTTTCCATGCATGTTTGAGGGGGCGAAAGTAGGCAACATCTAGAGGCTGCAGTAAGTCGGTTGAGTTGGGAGGAAGAAGAACAAATTTAATGTTGTTATTTTCGCAGGCCTCTACAACGCTGAGTGTTAAATGGCTGCAGAGATTATCACCTAACATAACTTTGTTTCCTTCCAGTAAGTTAAAATATGGTAGCGCAGTGAACAAGAACCAGTCCTCAAATGAATCGGCATCAAACCAGCCGCTTAGGGTTCTATTATACCGGGCATTTGGGAAGCCGCCCTCAGTCCAGCCTTCATACATGTGTTTAGCTTTGTATATAATATAAGGCGGTAATAATTTTCCATCTCCTGCCACCGCGAACATTACGCTCGTGCTTGATTTAGAAGTATCAATCACTCTATGGGCATGTTTTTTGCCTTTTCTGACCACCACCAAAGCTTGACCCGGATCGTCACAAAAGTTCGTCTCATCGTAGTTTATAATGTTAGCAGGAGGAATGCCATCGATGGTAGCGCCCAATTCGTTAAAATACTTTTGAACTACCTCATATGTTACCGCTGCTCTCACCCTCTTTGTGTTTTCAGCTAACTTTACGGTCAAATCATCGTGTCTGCCCATAAAAGATTTGAACCAGTCGACTCCTGGAAAATTGTTATCAAAGCGCTTTTCGGTTCTTCCAGCCTTAGTTAAGTATTGTTGTACCATGTACCTCACATCATAGCTTTTGAAGGGAAACCCCCAGTCGGCACAGAGAACAAGAGCGTCTGCTAGCTTGCGTTCTTCCACAGCAGATAGAGCCGGTTGGCCTCCAATTTTTCTTTCCGCAGGCGCACGGACATTATCATGCACCGTACTGTATGGCACTCCATAGTTTTCCGCCGCCGTTCTTATAGCCATCCCTCGTTTGACCGCCTCAACAGCCCTTCTTAGGTAGACTGGGTTATATATATTTGTTTTCTAGTAGGGCCCAGTTTTTTTTTGTATTTTCGGGGCATTTTAAATCTAAAACAAAAAATAAAAATATATAAAATATTGATTTATACTCCAAAGGCAGGGGTTGAGGGGGTTAGTATAAAGGACTAACTAAAGGTTTGTGAATTTTATACAAAACAAACTCACAAAAGAACTTTAATGACAAAGAGAGCTCTATTTATACCAATTAGTTAGTGATCGATTTCACCCCACCATTTCCCCACTTTTTATAAAAATGTAAATAAAAAATTACACAATGTTGAAAACAAACTAAAAACTTTTTACTACTATGGTCTGATAACAGTTAAACTCAAATTTACTTACCACGTTTTCTCAGCTCTTTTCACTAGCCCTGTACAGCCAAACGTTTTCACAACTTTTCAAAAACGACTTTTTTTACGCCACAAAACAACCTCGGAATTTGACGGAGCGACAAAATACAACCTTTCTTCTAGCTGCTCTCGCGAAGATTGATATTTCCTGTGGTAGCTTGTCGGCTTTTGCCGCGCGCTGACTGTTGTATACTACCAGTACTAAAAACATTAGCTAAAATATACGTGATGTTTGGTTTCACCCCTGCTGATCGGTTTCACCCCGTTTGACGGTATGTGCCCCCTGTAGACACAAAAAAGTTGGCTCCTCTTCACGTTAAACTTAGAGTAATGAAAAACGTTGTGAAGGCTGTGAATAAAGAGGGTGATAGATATAAATACAAAGAGGGTGATAGATTTAAATACCTAAGACACGTGTTTCCCCAGTTTAGTGGCGCCAAATTAAAAGAAGGCATTTTTATTGGGCCACAAGTTAGAAAATCGCTGGAGGATGTTAATTTTATAGAAAAGCTAACCACGCAAGAACTCAAAGCTTGAAACTCATTTGTAAGTGTAGTGAGGGGATTTTTGGGCAACAATATGGATGAAAACTACTGCTGCCGAATGTCATTAAAAATTCACCTTCCCCATTCTTATTTATCATTTTTTCTGAGGATTTAGGGGCTGTCAGCGACGAGCAGGGTGAAAGTTTCCAATCAAGATATCAGGAATGGAAATTCGGCACCAAGGACGATGGGATCCAGCCATGATGGGTGATTCCTGTTGGTTTCCCTATAGAAAAGATGTAACCCCCCATAAAAAAAAGAAATAGAATTAGTGTGTTTGAAATAAATATTCTTGATGTTCGCCTTTTTCTTACATGTTAGCTTAATATAAATTATAAATACAGTCGATATACAGAGTTATAAAACTCGTAAAATAATTTTTTTAATAAATATTAAATGGTACATTACATGTAACAAGAAAACCTTACGTGTTACAACTTTTTTTTTGCCATTTTCAAATTCAGATAGAAACATTCTACTATAATATGCTATTCTGCTTTATGTTACAACAACAAAAAAAAAACTTGTCGCCCAGTGTAATTAATAACTTTATTTGTGCTACACAGTAAAAAATATCCACCTGGTAAAAATCATTTCAGGTAAGTAGTAAAAACAAGTAGTGTTAATGTTAACACCCGGATCAACATAATTTACCACATTTTTACACTCATATCGGACCAAAGTTGTTGTATTAAATTTGCCTATGAATTTAACTCTCTTTAAAGTTAATTTTGTTGAATGGGTGTTATTTATTCCATTTTACACTCTATCAGAAAATTAAATACAATGACAATTAATAACACCATATTAGCGTGTAAAGAAACCCCGCTAGAAGGTTATTTTAACACATTGAGTGTAAAATTTATTCTTTATTCGTTATTTTACACGGCCCCGGGTAAAAATACCTAAACCCGTGTTACCGAAAAGACAGGCGGCAAAAATTCTAGGAATTGACACATGACGCCGACGCTACATGCAAATTCAACTTTTAAGTCAGTCTGATTGGGCTCTTTGAACGTGATATAGAATAATGTTATATTTAAATTAAAATATAGAAACAAAGCAAAGTTCTGTAAAGTGCCAAGTGAGAGTGCCTCTTACGAGGATCTTGTTAAATTGGGTAAGCATATTACGAAATTTAAAAGAAACCTTACTAATAAGTACGCCATTTTTAAGAAACTAAGTAGGTATTTACATTGTTGCAGTTTTCCTTTTAGCTTTTAAATTATTCTGATATAGGCTTATAATATAAATGTATTCCTTTTTATATAAATACTTAGGTACCTACCTACATATTCTACTTCATAAATCTCTAAATAAATATACGATTAATATAATACTCGTCATTTTCATTCTTTTATATTGTTGCAAAGCATACTTTTATTTAGTATACATATATTTAATATATTATTTGTTTTGTTAAGCTTAACAATGAGGTTCAATGAACGTAGATATTATATATATGTTTAATTTACTAAATTGTTAAACTATATAATAGGTGTGTCATTTTGTTCAACTAGTTATAATAACAAGTGTAAAAAAAATCGCAGGGTTTTCTAGTTATGTTGTAACCATCATTTTGTTTATAAATAAACGATAAATAATTCTCAATATTTTCATTCATTTAACAAACCTTTCCAAGAGATCTAAAGATTTATATATATTAGGGGCTACTACTTTCGGCTTTGATTAAGTCATTCAATTATGAATAAAACTAGGCAGAGGGTAATAATGTAAAACATCTTGAATGCATATTTTTTTACATTTTGATTATAAACGCCCGGTTAATTTGATACGGGATTAAATGACTTAAACAACGCGGAAAGTATTCTAGCCCTGGGATTATTATTTTATTACACTCACTATAGTAAAGTCACACCCAAATAAAACCATTAAAAAATTGTTTACTCACTCCTCTCATTATTTCTTTTACACTCTAGAAGGATAGGTTTACAATCTGTGAGTTTAATTTACACACCATAGTGTAAATGTACCTACCCATAAATTAGAAGAACTAACACTCAGCAAAAAGTAAAAAAACCATTCAAAAATGTATTTTTTACAAGACATACTGATTGGTTAATATATCCTATTAGGTGTGGTCCTATATGTAGGGGAAGGTCGCCATTGATGGCACCTTTTTTTTAACACCTAATATATTTTTTAGTTCAAAGGTTTTAACCCATTTAATCATGTTAAAATATTCGCTACTACTTAAATATTCGTTATAAAACTTTAAAAAATATACAAAAACTATTTTTTTGATAAAAAAATAGGAAAGAAAAAATCGCCAAAAGTACGCCATCATAGGCAACGCAGTTGCCTATGATGGTATACTCCAGTAAAATGCAAAAATCTGAAGGATGGATGCATGTAAAAGGAATATTTTTGTTACAGTTTGCACATTTTTATTGTTAAAAAATGCAGGCATATAAAACTGTTTAAAAACACTTAAAATAATATATTACATTCTAAGTAACATGTTTAAAACTTTTAAAAAAGATAATAAAAACAATATCCGGAAAATACATTCAAAAGACATATTAAAAAACTTTAAAAAGCATATAAATAAGTAACCAATAAAAATCTTTTCTCCATATCGACAACATGTTTCACCAGATCTTCTTCAACTTCACGTGGCAGTATTGATCTACGACCTCCTAAATCCCCTTTTGCAGCATCGTCTTTTTTGAACCTCCTCCGTAAAGTTGTCGCAGGAACATCATAAGTTTTAGCAGCCATCTTCCAGCCCATTTTCTTTTCTTTAACAGCTTGTATAGCTTCCCGCATAGCGTTCTCATGCCATGTTTGCCTTTTCGGAGGAATTTCTTTTTTGTTTCGTGACGTATCTAAAATAATTCAAAAAGAAAAGTAAATGTAGCGTCGTTTTGAATATGATGCCTATGATGGCATACCTATTTATAGGTAAGCCATCATAGAAAACCAATGGGTATGCCATCTTAGGAATATGTCACACTTCTAGTAAATAAATTCTAAAAAATGTAAAAAACAACTTACATTTAAAATAAGCATATCAAATATCGAAAAAAAATCGCGCATTCTAATTTCATGCACCTAACATAATAAATTTTTGGTTTAAAAACTGGCTAATATTACTTCGGCACTTACCCATTTCTGTTCTAGTAAATATCGGATAAAAGCGTCCACCACGACTCAAATTCGACTCACAACTGGACGTCTATTCTTGAAAGTAAGAGAAGGGAGTGGTCCCTGGGAGCTCTCGGGGAGTGTCCCTCATTTGATCTCCCCGACAGCAAAAGGCCGTATTTTTGAAACACCGAATGCGCCGGGGAATGTCAGGGAGGGAGCAAAATCGGGGAACAGCGTTGCCAGGTTGGTTAGCCAATGGCATTGCTGCAGATTTTGACATTCCACATAATTTCACTGTTTTTTTTTTATTTTAATTTGGGAACGGATTTAGGGATTCATTAAAATGTAATTTAAATCGAGGCAATCGAGTTCTAAACAAAAAGAGTGTTTAGTGGATTTTGTGTACGTGCAGCCCGATATGTATAAGGGCAAATTAACTGCCACTTATCAACTCTGAATAACCGAACAAATTTTTTGCCAGATGACTGAAATGCATTTGTTTGGGGAAAAACATCCCTCCCAGTAGCCAGTGCTGCCACCGCTGCTTCAACATCCTCGTTAAAAGTCTCATTCCACAGCAATAAATTAAAATTTTCCATATCTATTTTAGATATTTAACCATAGTATTTAACCATTACCTCACTTTTCATAAAAAAAAACTAATATAACAAATAGGTACAACCAAACACAACACAATTTTAGGTTATGTTTGCTGCTTCTCTCGGTCACGAGTAGGAGAACTTCAAGTTCTCTTGGGAGTGACTCCCTCCCTTAATATTTTTTCAAGAATACAGTGTTTTACATTTTTAAGAAAACCACACCCACTTCTCTCGCAAATTCTACTCCCTGCAATTCAAGAATAAGGGTCCTGAACGGTCGCATCGCGCGCCCGACTAACTAGGCGAGTTGACGCAAAACCGGTTTATTGCAGAGATACTTGTGGTGGGCCATCATGGGAAGTATGCCATCAAGGGCGACCTTCCCCTACCACTATTGAGTGTTAAATTTAACACTCAATTTTTTACTGTGTACTTTTATTCAACAAGCCTAAAAAAATGTACTTGGTATCTACATAACAACCTAACTAGCTACTCTTTTCTGTAGCTTGCCCTGCTATGCTAACATTTACAGATCCGCGTTTATGTCTCGCAGAATGATAGATTGGAACAGTAATCCATACTACCATACTCTATGTATTTCGTAATGCAAACTTCATGCTTCGGAATAATAGCAAACATTACACCGTTGTTAAATATTAAACAAACAACTGCCACCAGATATTGCTTAGAAGTTTTAGTTTTTAAGTTTTGTAAAGCCAAATGAGAGTGTTGGAAAAGAGCATATGCCAAAATATTTTTACTAATATCCAAAATTAATTTTTAGGCTTACAAGAACAGTTGTTTGTAATGGCTCCAATAAGGCGAATCTTCTTCGGTCAAGTGTCTTTGTGTCCTGGACTTTTTCATTCGAACGAAAACAAAGTGGAAGTTATCAGAATGACTGGTGGTGCCCATTAATTTCAGACTTGTTTAGGAACAGACATATATAGGGGTTGTTTCAGTTATTTGAAAGGCGAAAAGATATATTTATTTTATTTATTTATTTATTTATTTATTTATTATTACAATGTACAATAGGTATTGGTAATATAACAAAAAATATATGTGCAATATGGACTGTGTGTCTGTGTGTGCACAAGGAGACGATTTTTCTCTTGATTAACAATAAGAAAGAGAAAAAAAAAAAACCAAGAACAAAAAAAAAATATATGCATAATCATTATGAATAATTAACCTAGTAGTAGTAGCATGTTTGTTAATGCCTATCTATCTATATTACAGATATAAAATCCTACTTAAACTAGAACATTTATGGTAAGATATCATGCTAAAAAGGCAACGGCATTCCTAATTCTTAGAGTGTTATTTTTAATCCATTCATTAAGATCCCTTTTAATTGTTCGAAATCTACTGGTTCTGAATTTCATTGGCAATAAATTTAAAATTTTGGGAGCCACATAGGAAACACATCTCTGTGTGGCACTGAAGTGTGTGTTAGGTAAAGTTAAATTATGATTAAGGTTAGCTCTTGTTAAAATATTATGACTTATGAAATTTTGAAACATATTTCTAGTAAGTGCAAATCTAATTACACCATTAACGTACAATTGAGCAATAGTGAACAATCCAGATTGCTGAAATAGCAACAGAGAACAAAAACGTCTAGACTTAAAAAGAATTATTTTTAAAATATATTTTTGTGCGAGGACAGCATTCTTTAGGGCATTTTTATGGGCTGAGCCCCAACATATTATTCCGTAATTAAGGCAGGATTCTGTCAGTGACTTATAAATTGTGATAATTAAATTTCTGCTAAGTATGTTGCGTAGTTCATAAAATTTATAGATTAATTTTTTTAATTTATTTTTTACATATTCGGTATGAGTAGTCCATTTTAAAAACTGATCAAAATATACACCCAAGTATTTCGTGCTTTCTACCGATCTAACAATACCTAAACACGCACATCTCCCAGAAAAATCACATCCATTGGAGTGAATCTTAATTATATTTTTTTTAGGCAAACCTTTCTTATTCATTGCAAAGCACATAAAATTAGTTTTATTTACGTTAAGTGTTAGATAATTTAAATCCAGCCATGTCTTAACATAAGCCATTGCCCTTTCAGCTCCCTCAAAGACTTCATCCCATGACCTACCCTTGCACAGAAGAACTGTATCATCAGCAAAACAAACAGTTTTAACATTAGGTATTATGGTCGTCAAACTGTTAATATATATTGAGAATAGAATAGGGCCAAGCACTGTACCCTGTGGAACACCATAATTCACCCTACTGAATGAGCTATATGTTGTATTTAATCTAACTTTTTGAAATCTATTACACAGATACGACTGAAATAACTCAAGGACTTTACCCCTAATCCCGACATATTCAAGTTTACTCAGCAAAATATGGTGATCCACAGTGTCAAATGCCTTTGAGAGGTCCAGGAAAATCGCCAGCGGCTTTTCATTATTATTAAAGCAATTCACAATGAAATCAGTGGTTTCATGCAGAGCCACGTCTGTTCCCATCCCCTCCCTGAATCCATACTGTGAATCCGATAATAGTTTGTTAGAATATAAAAAACTACACAACCTTTTTTTTATACATTTTTCAATTACTTTACAAATAGGATTAGTAAGAGCAATTGGTCTGTAGTTATTAATATCAGTATTATCTCCACCCTTGTGCAAGGGTACTATAACAGCTTTCTTAAAAATATCAGGAAATACACCAGTATCAAAAACCAGATTCACAATATGCACAAGAGGCCTGATTAAGGATTTATAGTTTGACTGAATAATCGAACCACTAATAGAAAAATCCTCCAAAGAAGAGGAACTTTTTAGTGAGTTTATAGAATTAATAATTTCTTCATCTGTTATGGGATGAAGGAACATCGTGCCGGGAAACCGTTTTTCATTTGACAAAAAATGTGGTAATATCCTAGGCCTACTTATTTTGCTCGCTAATTTGGCACCGACAGAGCTAAAAAATTCACAAAGCTCATTAGCAATATCTCCTTGATCAGTTAAATCATGATTATCTGCATTTTTTAAGACAGAAATACTTGTCTTAGACAGATCAACATTGGTCACCTGCTTAATCAATTCCCAAGTTTTTCTTGGGTCACTATTTATTGCATTTAACTTTTGTTTAAAATAAGTTGATTTCGTTATTTTAATCATTCTACTTAATCGATCACGATAATCCCTATAATTTTGCCTTGCGACAACATTATTGGGGCTAAGGATATGCAACCTATGTAAGCGATCTCTAGTTCTGATTGAAACAAGCAGCCCAGGAGTAATCCATGGTTTAAGACGAACTTTTTTATTAGGAATTAATCTAACTGTCGTTGCAGCAGTTGTATGCTTATATAACGTATTTAGAAAACATTCTGAAGCTATATTAGGATCTATACTTACTAAAACAGTTTCCCATTTCTCTCTCATAAGACCATTATTCAATCTATTGTAGTCTATTCTCCTAACAGTTCTTTCCACTTTGCTAGTATTTGAGACATGCTCCAAATTAAATCCAAAATCAATATTAAACAACAATGCATGATGATCAGTAATAGAACTATTCAATATTATCAAATTGTTAATATAGCGTTTTCTACTTTTCATAAAAATATGGTCAATGCAGGTCTTACTATAACTGGTTGTTCTAGTGGGTTTATTAACTTTAGATAGGTAACCATGGCTATTTAAACAATTTAAATAATCGTTAACAATTAATGATTGGGTATCAAGTAAATTTATATTAATATCACCAACAAAAAGTTCAATGTCGCAACAAGTGAAATGATTGTTAGTGAATAAATCAGATAATGCTAAAGTATAATTGTTGGGACTAATTGAAGGAGACCTATAATGCGAAACAACACCCACTGTAGTAGAGGAAAACTAAGAGAGCTGGACCAGGTGGTGCTGGTGGTGCTGGTGGTGCAACTAACCCAGGTGGTTCGGTGGTGCGTTTTATGATCTAACCCGGGTGGTTCGGTGGTGCGTTTTATGACCTAACCCGGGTGGTTCGGTGGTGCTGTTTACAAAATAACCCGAAATTAAACCCGACTTTTTACGACCTAACCCGGATGCTTTCATGAGGCGGCTTCTCATCTAACCCTAATTTGAACCTGAATATTTATAATCTGACCCGAGATAAAACCCGACTTTTTATGATTTAACCTTAGTGCAAACGCCGCTGTTAAAGCGATATAGTAAAAAAAACTCGATTAAAATTTTATCTTGTTCGCTAGACCAATTAATTTCCAAATATTATAATTAAAACATACAATCACTACACTGGCGCACCGTCAAAAATCGTGCTTGCACTATCCCAACGTACAGAGCGTCCGCTTCAGAAAATACGGTGCCGTATTTTTTGCGCCGAACGCTCTGGAGGAACACACTCCGATTTGCAAGTACATACACGCTTTGTCGCGGCAAAGCTCGCCGTCAAATTACGGCCACTCTTTTGCGGTACCGCTTTGTAGGAAACCAAAGCTTTAGTGAAACGCCGCTGCCCCAGAACTCTGTCCATATTCCTCTACTGTGTTAATTTATGCGGGTAATAAAACCAACAAGGGTCGGATCGGCCTGCATACTTATAGAGGTAAAAAACCGCTTTAGAATGTTTTTGGTATATCTTTTTTAGATAATTTTGGGGGAAATAATTTGCCTGAGATGCCAATTAAAAAAGCCTACATTTAATTGTATTTTAGATTCTTGAATTTTGTACATGGATTAAAAATCTACTATTTCTTGAAATTGTATACATTATGTTAGATAATTATTAATATAATGTTATTAAGACTTTGTAAATATCTGTAAAAACTGTTCTAAATCGTGTCATTTCTGAAAATTGTATACTGAGTGATTAGAATTTAGTAAAAAATTAAAAAAATGTTTTAATGTTATTAAGACCTGTGAAAATTTGTAAAACTGTACAGAATTGTATTATTTTCTGAAAATGATATACTGAGTGTTTAGAATTTAGTAAAAATTAAAAAAATGTTTTAAATTTGTTAAATCATGTGAAATCTTGTATAAAATGACTAGAACCGTTCTTAATCATGTCATTTCTGAAAATTGTATACTGAGTGTTTAGAATTTAGTAAAAAATTTAAAAAAATGTTTTAACGTTATTAAGCCCTGTAAAACTTTGTAAAAAATGACTAAAACAGTCGCAAATCGTCCTATTTTCTTAAAAGTGTATACTGAGTGTTTAGAATTTAGTAAAAATTAAAAAAAATGTTTTAAATTTGTTAAATCATGCGAAATCTTGTATAAAATGACTAGAACCGTTCTTAATCATGGCATTTCTGAAAATTGTATACTGAGTGTTTAGAATTTAGTAAAAAATTAAAAAAAATGTTTTAACGTTATTAAGCCCTGTGAAACTTTGTAAAAAATGACTAAAACAGTCGCAAATCGTCCTATTTTCTTAAAAGTGTATACTGAGTGTTTAGAATTTAGTAAAAATTAAAAAAAATGTTTTAAATTTGTTAAATCATGTGAAATCTTGTATAAAATGACCAGAACCGTTCTTAATCATGGCATTTCTGAAAATTGTATACTGAGTGTTTAGAATTTAGTAAAAAATTAAAAAAAAATGTTTTAACGTTATTAAGCCCTGTGAAACTTTGTAAAAAATGACTAAAACAGTCGCAAATCGTCCTATTTTCTTAAAAGTGTATACTGAGTGTTTAGAATTTAGTAAAAATTAAAAAAAATGTTTTAAATTTGTTAAATCATGTGAAATCTTGTATAAAATGACTAGAACCGTTCTTAATCATGACATTTCTGAAAATTGTATACTGAGTGTTAAGTATTTAGTGAAATGGTGGCTATTTAGTTAATTCGTGACTTGTTTTGTACAGATTCTTTAGCATTTCTTAAGAACCGTAAAAGAAAACAGAAAAGAAAAAATAAAAGAAAAAAACAACTCCAAGTGTCTTTGTGAACAATCGGCAATAAAATAGAGTATTTCAGTTTTTAATTTTTCGTAAATAAAAGTTGGTTAGATTAATAGTCTCTGTGAATATAATAACATAAACAAAGTGATATGCCGTAAATTTAGGAGTACAGTATAAATTATGCCTCTATTAAAATATACCGCAATAACTAACTACCAAAGGATTTTTGATATTTTGAATATATTTGATGCTCATAGCATTATCACATTTCCAAAGGCTCTAAATTTTAGAAAAATGTTCTAATAGAATATGTCTATCAATATAAAGTAAAGGTATTGTTAGGTTTTTTTTAAAAAATACGACCTACAACAGTCTCTGCTACAGCATGGCTGACTCTGTAGAAACTTCTGTGAAACCATAATAATTATATCAATAATCGAGTTGTCGTTATGATAATATTTTCTTCCAATATCCGACTCCACTATCCATAAAAGTTATGTTAGAAAATTCATAATTGAGCGCATTGTAATTTTTTAAAAAGAAATTCACTTCACACACAAAGATGTAGCCATTCAATCCATGAAAATAATGCAAGTCAGTATGCGTATGTTATGGCTAACTGTTTAAATGTCTATTCCTTCCACGTTTATCGGAAGAAATACTTTTTTATACTAGTATTTTAGTTGAAAATAAGATCATAAATCATCTATACAAAACAAGCGTCCCTTATGGATTTGAACGAAAATCATAGATTCGACTATTTTCATGAAAAATAAATCTAAGTACGGAATAATGCAGGAAGATTATCTATTTTCTTGGTTTAGAAAGTGATGTAGTTAAGATTTATAACTTAGGAATAAATAAATTATTATTAATCTTTTCGACCTATTTCTCTTGCATATTTAATTTCTTTGATAGTAAGAACTAATCTTTTTATTTTACAAAGTAAAAAAAAAGCTAAAGATCGGCGTTGTCAGTCAGGTATAAGAACTGATTTAACACGATGGTTTTTGTACAAACGTTCACATACAATTGTATGCTTTTTAACCGATTGTGTTGGAAAAAATGACGATTTATAGATTAGATATTTAGACGAAGAGCTAACCTTCTCAATAAAGTATTGATTATTGCCCTGCTAGCTAGACAACACTTTTTATGTTAGTCAAAAAAAAATTTTTTTTTCGGACGCTATTACAGATTTCATCGTTAACTAACAAACATTAAGACCAAAAAATTAGCGTGCAAGATGAAATGTATAGGTTCACTTCATTTCTACATTATTTTACAACTCTCAATCGCATTAAAAACAAGATCGAATAAAAAATAACTTATGACATATGGACGAAAAATGTTTTTCGGGCTATTTAGCTTAGCGACCACATTACGTCTGAAATACTACATTTTTCGAGCTTATAACATAATTTAGTATTTTAACGTTAAAATAGGGGAAATGATGTATCAAAATGGATACTTTTTTTTTTTGTCGGTCACGAGATTATAGTTTCTTTTAAAATGAACTCTAATATTTACAACACAAAATATCCTTTAAGCCACATTAGTTTAAAACTCGTCTGTCGCTTTCCCTCTATTGTGAGTTTGATTAAAGTATAGCGTAGTATATATTTAGATGAATTTCGCAAATGTTAAATACTTTCAAAACTGAAAAAGCCGCCCTTTGCAATAAATATCTCCATAGAGTTAGGTACCCTGCAGATTAAGGGTATTTCAGCGGATAATCATATACAAATTCAAAGATTTTGTCTATTTTAATGGATTAACAAACAATATCTATAGGATGACTTTACTGATAAAAAAAAAAATAACAAAAATCTATTAAGTCTAGGCTCACATGAAATTCCATAAAGAGCAGCTGCATAGCCTTATCACATCAAACTATATTTTTATTTCGTTCTATTGTCAAAAGTCTGTGTTTAGGAGATTATCGTTCATTTTAAAATGAACTCTAATATATACATCACCATAAACTACCTCTTAAGCCGCCGTAAAAATACACTTTTCGATTTACCTCTATATTGATTTTCTAATATTAAATATCTACAATAGTCGAAATTCGCTCGCTAATACCTATGTATGCAAGGTTTCTTCAAAAAATG
This sequence comes from Polydrusus tereticollis, assembly GCA_963920685.1. Classification (NCBI taxonomy): domain Eukaryota; kingdom Metazoa; phylum Arthropoda; class Insecta; order Coleoptera; family Curculionidae; genus Polydrusus; species Polydrusus tereticollis. Next base: position 147,050,204 of record OY987328.1, read on the forward strand.
ACAATTTTGTTGTTTAATGGCTTGAAAAAATGGAAAAAGGAGGTTTTTGCATCCATTTATTTCCAGATGAGTGTTAAAAATACTTATAAAACTCGGTATACCGAAGATCAACCATTAATGAGAGGGTTGAGTCCTGTTTGCCAAATCCTGATTTATAATTTGACGTTGGCAACGGTACAATTTTTTAACATTTATCATAAGAGGCGTATATTTTTGGGGCTTAGATCTACCAGTTTATCCACGCCCCATTTATTGTTAGTGCTTTAGTAATTTTACTTTCCAATTATTTTTACCAAAACGCGTAGTTGAAACAGTGTCTATATCAGACGATATAATAAATTTTAAGGATTAATTTGCTTACAAATACACTTCAATTTATTTAGGCTAAAGCAGCCAGACATATACTGGAACTACGAAAACCCTATTACAATTTGGTTGCCTAGAGAAAATTTTGTAAAAAACATAGCTTTTTACACAAATGCTTGCACATTATGTACCTATCATTTTAAGATACCTGGCGACATCAATGTAAGCATTGACATAATGACACAAGATATAGGTAGGTACTAGAATATTCAAGATTTCTATTAACGATACACTTCAGCATACATGCGAGATGTCATTAATGTCTACGGAAGGCAACAGACATACCAGCTATTTTTACATGGGATTCCATAGACTTGAACGCTTCTTGTTTAGAAATATTTGATGTCATCTTGAGGAGTTCCGTATTGAAGCATCAAACCTACCTGCCAAATAATTGACGAAATATGGGATATCATAAAATATGCCCCCCATCGAACTAAATGATCCTATAAACCAGCTTCACAGACCGTAATTTGTGATGCTAACACGATTAATACGCAATAGAACAAGATTAAGAAACAAAATTTAAAGTAGCTCTTTATCACACGAAAATAATTAAATAATTTACGGTTACAGAACAATAATTATTTTAAAAAGCTGTATAACTAAATATATTATGTTATTAGGAATATTCTGTCTAAAGTAACAGCTGATCTTAGTCGAAAATGAGATCGTATTATTGATTGTTGAATTCGTTAGGTATGAAATAAAATTAGAGATTTCGTCTATTTTTTTCACGATTAAAAAAGAATACCTCTATTTAGCTAAAAATGAAACGATTACAGTGGTAGATTAATTCACTTTACCAAGCATGTAAACTACTAATTTTGCAATAAATATCTTCTATATTTCTAGGTAGGTTTACTCGAAAATGTTGGGCTATTTTCATCAAAAATCCCGATACGAAATTGAAAAATTTGCCTATTTTTGTCGGTTTACAAAGTGATAGTGGAATATTGATTTGATCAAAGAACAATAATTATTTTAAAAATGTTGTATAATTAACTAAATGTCGATGTTATCAGGCAGGCAAGAAGTTATTTATCTGAATCTTATTTGTACCATTAGCGTTTATATACAAATGTTAGTGGTTTTCAAAAATTGATATCTCGGAAATTATTAGGTTTAGACTTATAATACGCGTATTAAAAAATAATGACTACTTTATGCAAAATTCAAAAATATTATAAGATGTAGGATATCCCAGTAACTTAACCAAAGATTTTCGGTCTTCGTAAAGCTTTATACGTTTCTTCAGCGTACCAAACATTCACTTTTTTTAAATATTGACATCGGATTAGGATTCTGAACATAGGATTAACATCACTCCAATAGTGAACATGTTGCGTTGTCACAGTTCCATTCGTCGAAAAGTAAACAAAACCGTTTGAGCTACGTGGGGAATAAATAAAGTTGGCTTGTTGAAAAATTTTAATATTTATTAAGGTAAAAGACTATAAATATATCGATACAACACTTTGGCATTTCTAATACTACAAACATGAATATCTAAAATGTGATATTTAAAACCATCAACTCTCTCTCCCTTCTCTAATTTTGGTACACCAATGCTGTCTTCTAAGTTTATAATATATGGCGTCCTGCAGTTTAATTCCAAAAATGTTTTAACTAAAAATTCCTCTTTAACACGTCCTTTAACGTAAATAATGTCTGCGTCTATCAGATTGTTGGATATGATATTATGTAGTTCCTTGTAATCGGTATCACCATAATTATAAAGGATACCATGATGATTTCCAAATAGATATTTGACTTGTTTCTTGCAAGCCTTACTTAAGGTGTCGAATGGTTTAACTGGTTTAAAAAAGTAACTTTTCATACTATTTCCATCATAAATAGCCAATTCTTTCGCGTAAAATTCAGGTATGTTAAATCCTTGAATATCGACTACAACGAACTTCATTGTCTGAAGACTCAAATCAAGCAAGTATATTTTCATATTTTTATCGCTCTTAAGTTCGATTTCAAAAGCACACCCCCACTTTTCGATAATTTCTCACTCTTAGCACATAGATCTTATATTTTTATTTACGATCAATTCATCTTTATTCGCCAATCGTCTCAAACGAGTCTGCTTTTGAAAGTAATATAGCCTTAGTATTCAGAAAATATTAATAATATCGGAGCTTAAAACATCCTTGACACTAAAAAATCATTGTGTTTCCTAACAAAACCCATCATCTTGCCTATTTAGCTTGCTTTCCTATTGTTTAGCAGGTTAAATAAAATTATTATTTCGCTCTTTTTGTCGGTACTGAATCGTTAGGGGAATACGTTTCTAGTTCTATAAGAGAGACAGTTAAAATTTATGTAAGCAATCAAAAATCCTACACTATGAGCTACTTAGTTAAAATTTCATATTTCCTTCCTGGATCAGGCAAAATTTGTGATGTGTCGGACAAAATTTATAAAAATACGAAAAAAAAATGCTGGATGCATTTTTAGCGTGACTTTCTATTTAATACCATCTTATTTCAAGCTATAATTCGGTTGTCAAAATGAGAATAAAATAATTTTCCCATGGTTTATGTCATCTTAAAAAAGTCAAAAGGTTATATTCTGTAGAGGGTCAGATACATTCAAATTTAAATATTTTCTCCAAGAAGAATTTCAAGATAGTATTATAGTAAATAAAAATTCTATACCTCCAATATTTCTTGGAAACATATCGTGTTCTAGCGACATAACCCAAAAGTACCTCTATTCAGAAACGCATCGTACTTTTCTTGTCAATAATTGTCTCATTGTCCCATCCATTACATTATTATAATCTTAAAGCACCTGTTACCAGCATTATCTGTTTTTATGGTTTTCATAAAACATAGCGATTACCGATGAAAATTAAACGAAAACTTAATAAATAACTTTTTTTTCAACTGAAATAGACTGATTTTCGATGGAAAAATGTTACTTATAACTAAAAATGAATATAAGACATATACGCAATGATATTTAGAATAAATCAATGTTTTCTAAAATTACTATGAAATATTCACAAAATCGTTTCGTTATAACCAAAGCAGCAAGGCTTGCAGATTTCGTATAGAGTTCAAACGCGTTACTGAGATGATCTTTTTTTTTTATATTTTTGTAGAATAATGCACCACTACGTTGTAAGTACTTGAGAGAGGACTTTCTTGAAAAATCCTCAAATTTCTCTGCAATTTTCTTCCTTCTAGAGTTAAATTCACACAGAAAACCCCGTATTCTTATCTTTCAGGTTGGTATATTAAAAAGGGCTTATTAGTATGGTTTAGAAAACAAGCAATATTAATTAACGGATGTTTTTTCGTCGTATGAAGAGTTGAAAAAATTTTTTTTTTCCACTCCAATGCTTGCGATGCAGAGAGTCGGGTTTCATCATAATCTTTCAGGGTAGCTCAGGTTTGATTGCATGTAGAGAGTCGGGTTTCATCATAATCTTTCAGGGTAGCTCAGGTTTGATTACATGTACTAAGGTTAGTGCTCCTTGCAATCGGTTTCAGGTTTGACGCGCCCCCCTCAGGTTTGTTCAGGTTTCTCAAACGTTTGAGAAACCTGAACAAACCTGAGGGGGGCGCGTCAAACCTGAAACCGATTGCAAGGAGCACTAACCTTAGTACATGTAATCAAACCTGAGCTACCCTGAAAGATTATGATGAAACCCGACTCTCTACATGCAATCAAACCTGAGCTACCCTGAAAGATTATGATGAAACCCGACTCTCTGCATCGCAAGCATTGGAGTGGAAAAAAAAAAATTTTTCAACTCTTCATACGACGAAAAAACATCCGTTAATTAATATTGCTTGTTTTCTAAACCATACTAATAAGCCCTTTTTAATATACCAACCTGAAAGATAAGAATACGGGGTTTTCTGTGTGAATTTAACTCTAGAAGGAAGAAAATTGCAGAGAAATTTGAGGATTTTTCAAGAAAGTCCTCTCTCAAGTACTTACAACGTAGTGGTGCATTATTCTACAAAAATATAAAAAAAAAAGATCATCTCAGTAACGCGTTTGAACTCTATACGAAATCTGCAAGCCTTGCTGCTTTGGTTATAACGAAACGATTTTGTGAATATTTCATAGTAATTTTAGAAAACATTGATTTATTCTAAATATCATTGCGTATATGTCTTATATTCATTTTTAGTTATAAGTAACATTTTTCCATCGAAAATCAGTCTATTTCAGTTGAAAAAAAAGTTATTTATTAAGTTTTCGTTTAATTTTCATCGGTAATCGCTATGTTTTATGAAAACCATAAAAACAGATAATGCTGGTAACAGGTGCTTTAAGATTATAATAATGTAATGGATGGGACAATGAGACAATTATTGACAAGAAAAGTACGATGCGTTTCTGAATAGAGGTACTTTTGGGTTATGTCGCTAGAACACGATATGTTTCCAAGAAATATTGGAGGTATAGAATTTTTATTTACTATAATACTATCTTGAAATTCTTCTTGGAGAAAATATTTAAATTTGAATGTATCTGACCCTCTACAGAATATAACCTTTTGACTTTTTTAAGATGACATAAACCATGGGAAAATTATTTTATTCTCATTTTGACAACCGAATTATAGCTTGAAATAAGATGGTATTAAATAGAAAGTCACGCTAAAAATGCATCCAGCATTTTTTTTTCGTATTTTTATAAATTTTGTCCGACACATCACAAATTTTGCCTGATCCAGGAAGGAAATATGAAATTTTAACTAAGTAGCTCATAGTGTAGGATTTTTGATTGCTTACATAAATTTTAACTGTCTCTCTTATAGAACTAGAAACGTATTCCCCTAACGATTCAGTACCGACAAAAAGAGCGAAATAATAATTTTATTTAACCTGCTAAACAATAGGAAAGCAAGCTAAATAGGCAAGATGATGGGTTTTGTTAGGAAACACAATGATTTTTTAGTGTCAAGGATGTTTTAAGCTCCGATATTATTAATATTTTCTGAATACTAAGGCTATATTACTTTCAAAAGCAGACTCGTTTGAGACGATTGGCGAATAAAGATGAATTGATCGTAAATAAAAATATAAGATCTATGTGCTAAGAGTGAGAAATTATCGAAAAGTGGGGGTGTGCTTTTGAAATCGAACTTAAGAGCGATAAAAATATGAAAATATACTTGCTTGATTTGAGTCTTCAGACAATGAAGTTCGTTGTAGTCGATATTCAAGGATTTAACATACCTGAATTTTACGCGAAAGAATTGGCTATTTATGATGGAAATAGTATGAAAAGTTACTTTTTTAAACCAGTTAAACCATTCGACACCTTAAGTAAGGCTTGCAAGAAACAAGTCAAATATCTATTTGGAAATCATCATGGTATCCTTTATAATTATGGTGATACCGATTACAAGGAACTACATAATATCATATCCAACAATCTGATAGACGCAGACATTATTTACGTTAAAGGACGTGTTAAAGAGGAATTTTTAGTTAAAACATTTTTGGAATTAAACTGCAGGACGCCATATATTATAAACTTAGAAGACAGCATTGGTGTACCAAAATTAGAGAAGGGAGAGAGAGTTGATGGTTTTAAATATCACATTTTAGATATTCATGTTTGTAGTATTAGAAATGCCAAAGTGTTGTATCGATATATTTATAGTCTTTTACCTTAATAAATATTAAAATTTTTCAACAAGCCAACTTTATTTATTCCCCACGTAGCTCAAACGGTTTTGTTTACTTTTCGACGAATGGAACTGTGACAACGCAACATGTTCACTATTGGAGTGATGTTAATCCTATGTTCAGAATCCTAATCCGATGTCAATATTTAAAAAAAGTGAATGTTTGGTACGCTGAAGAAACGTATAAAGCTTTACGAAGACCGAAAATCTTTGGTTAAGTTACTGGGATATCCTACATCTTATAATATTTTTGAATTTTGCATAAAGTAGTCATTATTTTTTAATACGCGTATTATAAGTCTAAACCTAATAATTTCCGAGATATCAATTTTTGAAAACCACTAACATTTGTATATAAACGCTAATGGTACAAATAAGATTCAGATAAATAACTTCTTGCCTGCCTGATAACATCGACATTTAGTTAATTATACAACATTTTTAAAATAATTATTGTTCTTTGATCAAATCAATATTCCACTATCACTTTGTAAACCGACAAAAATAGGCAAATTTTTCAATTTCGTATCGGGATTTTTGATGAAAATAGCCCAACATTTTCGAGTAAACCTACCTAGAAATATAGAAGATATTTATTGCAAAATTAGTAGTTTACATGCTTGGTAAAGTGAATTAATCTACCACTGTAATCGTTTCATTTTTAGCTAAATAGAGGTATTCTTTTTTAATCGTGAAAAAAATAGACGAAATCTCTAATTTTATTTCATACCTAACGAATTCAACAATCAATAATACGATCTCATTTTCGACTAAGATCAGCTGTTACTTTAGACAGAATATTCCTAATAACATAATATATTTAGTTATACAGCTTTTTAAAATAATTATTGTTCTGTAACCGTAAATTATTTAATTATTTTCGTGTGATAAAGAGCTACTTTAAATTTTGTTTCTTAATCTTGTTCTATTGCGTATTAATCGTGTTAGCATCACAAATTACGGTCTGTGAAGCTGGTTTATAGGATCATTTAGTTCGATGGGGGGCATATTTTATGATATCCCATATTTCGTCAATTATTTGGCAGGTAGGTTTGATGCTTCAATACGGAACTCCTCAAGATGACATCAAATATTTCTAAACAAGAAGCGTTCAAGTCTATGGAATCCCATGTAAAAATAGCTGGTATGTCTGTTGCCTTCCGTAGACATTAATGACATCTCGCATGTATGCTGAAGTGTATCGTTAATAGAAATCTTGAATATTCTAGTACCTACCTATATCTTGTGTCATTATGTCAATGCTTACATTGATGTCGCCAGGTATCTTAAAATGATAGGTACATAATGTGCAAGCATTTGTGTAGAAAGCTATGTTTTTTACAAAATTTTCTCTAGGCAACCAAATTGTAATAGGGTTTTCGTAGTTCCAGTATATGTCTGGCTGCTTTAGCCTAAATAAATTGAAGTGTATTTGTAAGCAAATTAATCCTTAAAATTTATTATATCGTCTGATATAGACACTGTTTCAACTACGCGTTTTGGTAAAAATAATTGGAAAGTAAAATTACTAAAGCACTAACAATAAATGGGGCGTGGATAAACTGGTAGATCTAAGCCCCAAAAATATACGCCTCTTATGATAAATGTTAAAAAATTGTACCGTTGCCAACGTCAAATTATAAATCAGGATTTGGCAAACAGGACTCAACCCTCTCATTAATGGTTGATCTTCGGTATACCGAGTTTTATAAGTATTTTTAACACTCATCTGGAAATAAATGGATGCAAAAACCTCCTTTTTCCATTTTTTCAAGCCATTAAACAACAAAATTGTCATTTTTTGAAGAAACCTTGCATACATAGGTATTAGCGAGCGAATTTCGACTATTGTAGATATTTAATATTAGAAAATCAATATAGAGGTAAATCGAAAAGTGTATTTTTACGGCGGCTTAAGAGGTAGTTTATGGTGATGTATATATTAGAGTTCATTTTAAAATGAACGATAATCTCCTAAACACAGACTTTTGACAATAGAACGAAATAAAAATATAGTTTGATGTGATAAGGCTATGCAGCTGCTCTTTATGGAATTTCATGTGAGCCTAGACTTAATAGATTTTTGTTATTTTTTTTTTTATCAGTAAAGTCATCCTATAGATATTGTTTGTTAATCCATTAAAATAGACAAAATCTTTGAATTTGTATATGATTATCCGCTGAAATACCCTTAATCTGCAGGGTACCTAACTCTACGGAGATATTTATTGCAAAGGGCGGCTTTTTCAGTTTTGAAAGTATTTAACATTTGCGAAATTCATCTAAATATATACTACGCTATACTTTAATCAAACTCACAATAGAGGGAAAGCGACAGACGAGTTTTAAACTAATGTGGCTTAAAGGATATTTTGTGTTGTAAATATTAGAGTTCATTTTAAAAGAAACTATAATCTCGTGACCGACAAAAAAAAAAAGTATCCATTTTGATACATCATTTCCCCTATTTTAACGTTAAAATAGTAAATTATGTTATAAGCTCGAAAAATGTAGTATTTCAGACGTAATGTGGTCGCTAAGCTAAATAGCCCGAAAAACATTTTTCGTCCATATGTCATAAGTTATTTTTTATTCGATCTTGTTTTTAATGCGATTGAGAGTTGTAAAATAATGTAGAAATGAAGTGAACCTATACATTTCATCTTGCACGCTAATTTTTTGGTCTTAATGTTTGTTAGTTAACGATGAAATCTGTAATAGCGTCCGAAAAAAAAATTTTTTTTTGACTAACATAAAAAGTGTTGTCTAGCTAGCAGGGCAATAATCAATAATTTATTGAGAAGGTTAGCTCTTCGTCTAAATATCTAATCTATAAATCGTCATTTTTTCCAACACAATCGGTTAAAAAGCATACAATTGTATGTGAACGTTTGTACAAAAACCATCGTGTTAAATCAGTTCTTATACCTGACTGACAACGCCGATCTTTAGCTTTTTTTTTACTTTGTAAAATAAAAAGATTAGTTCTTACTATCAAAGAAATTAAATATGCAAGAGAAATAGGTCGAAAAGATTAATAATAATTTATTTATTCCTAAGTTATAAATCTTAACTACATCACTTTCTAAACCAAGAAAATAGATAATCTTCCTGCATTATTCCGTACTTAGATTTATTTTTCATGAAAATAGTCGAATCTATGATTTTCGTTCAAATCCATAAGGGACGCTTGTTTTGTATAGATGATTTATGATCTTATTTTCAACTAAAATACTAGTATAAAAAAGTATTTCTTCCGATAAACGTGGAAGGAATAGACATTTAAACAGTTAGCCATAACATACGCATACTGACTTGCATTATTTTCATGGATTGAATGGCTACATCTTTGTGTGTGAAGTGAATTTCTTTTTAAAAAATTACAATGCGCTCAATTATGAATTTTCTAACATAACTTTTATGGATAGTGGAGTCGGATATTGGAAGAAAATATTATCATAACGACAACTCGATTATTGATATAATTATTATGGTTTCACAGAAGTTTCTACAGAGTCAGCCATGCTGTAGCAGAGACTGTTGTAGGTCGTATTTTTTAAAAAAAACCTAACAATACCTTTACTTTATATTGATAGACATATTCTATTAGAACATTTTTCTAAAATTTAGAGCCTTTGGAAATGTGATAATGCTATGAGCATCAAATATATTCAAAATATCAAAAATCCTTTGGTAGTTAGTTATTGCGGTATATTTTAATAGAGGCATAATTTATACTGTACTCCTAAATTTACGGCATATCACTTTGTTTATGTTATTATATTCACAGAGACTATTAATCTAACCAACTTTTATTTACGAAAAATTAAAAACTGAAATACTCTATTTTATTGCCGATTGTTCACAAAGACACTTGGAGTTGTTTTTTTCTTTTATTTTTTCTTTTCTGTTTTCTTTTACGGTTCTTAAGAAATGCTAAAGAATCTGTACAAAACAAGTCACGAATTAACTAAATAGCCACCATTTCACTAAATACTTAACACTCAGTATACAATTTTCAGAAATGTCATGATTAAGAACGGTTCTAGTCATTTTATACAAGATTTCACATGATTTAACAAATTTAAAACATTTTTTTTAATTTTTACTAAATTCTAAACACTCAGTATACACTTTTAAGAAAATAGGACGATTTGCGACTGTTTTAGTCATTTTTTACAAAGTTTCACAGGGCTTAATAACGTTAAAACATTTTTTTTTAATTTTTTACTAAATTCTAAACACTCAGTATACAATTTTCAGAAATGCCATGATTAAGAACGGTTCTGGTCATTTTATACAAGATTTCACATGATTTAACAAATTTAAAACATTTTTTTTAATTTTTACTAAATTCTAAACACTCAGTATACACTTTTAAGAAAATAGGACGATTTGCGACTGTTTTAGTCATTTTTTACAAAGTTTCACAGGGCTTAATAACGTTAAAACATTTTTTTAAATTTTTTACTAAATTCTAAACACTCAGTATACAATTTTCAGAAATGCCATGATTAAGAACGGTTCTAGTCATTTTATACAAGATTTCGCATGATTTAACAAATTTAAAACATTTTTTTTAATTTTTACTAAATTCTAAACACTCAGTATACACTTTTAAGAAAATAGGACGATTTGCGACTGTTTTAGTCATTTTTTACAAAGTTTTACAGGGCTTAATAACGTTAAAACATTTTTTTTAATTTTTTACTAAATTCTAAACACTCAGTATACAATTTTCAGAAATGACATGATTAAGAACGGTTCTAGTCATTTTATACAAGATTTCACATGATTTAACAAATTTAAAACATTTTTTTAATTTTTACTAAATTCTAAACACTCAGTATATCATTTTCAGAAAATAATACAATTCTGTACAGTTTTACAAATTTTCACAGGTCTTAATAACATTAAAACATTTTTTTAATTTTTTACTAAATTCTAATCACTCAGTATACAATTTTCAGAAATGACACGATTTAGAACAGTTTTTACAGATATTTACAAAGTCTTAATAACATTATATTAATAATTATCTAACATAATGTATACAATTTCAAGAAATAGTAGATTTTTAATCCATGTACAAAATTCAAGAATCTAAAATACAATTAAATGTAGGCTTTTTTAATTGGCATCTCAGGCAAATTATTTCCCCCAAAATTATCTAAAAAAGATATACCAAAAACATTCTAAAGCGGTTTTTTACCTCTATAAGTATGCAGGCCGATCCGACCCTTGTTGGTTTTATTACCCGCATAAATTAACACAGTAGAGGAATATGGACAGAGTTCTGGGGCAGCGGCGTTTCACTAAAGCTTTGGTTTCCTACAAAGCGGTACCGCAAAAGAGTGGCCGTAATTTGACGGCGAGCTTTGCCGCGACAAAGCGTGTATGTACTTGCAAATCGGAGTGTGTTCCTCCAGAGCGTTCGGCGCAAAAAATACGGCACCGTATTTTCTGAAGCGGACGCTCTGTACGTTGGGATAGTGCAAGCACGATTTTTGACGGTGCGCCAGTGTAGTGATTGTATGTTTTAATTATAATATTTGGAAATTAATTGGTCTAGCGAACAAGATAAAATTTTAATCGAGTTTTTTTTACTATATCGCTTTAACAGCGGCGTTTGCACTAAGGTTAAATCATAAAAAGTCGGGTTTTATCTCGGGTCAGATTATAAATATTCAGGTTCAAATTAGGGTTAGATGAGAAGCCGCCTCATGAAAGCATCCGGGTTAGGTCGTAAAAAGTCGGGTTTAATTTCGGGTTATTTTGTAAACAGCACCACCGAACCACCCGGGTTAGGTCATAAAACGCACCACCGAACCACCCGGGTTAGATCATAAAACGCACCACCGAACCACCTGGGTTAGTTGCACCACCAGCACCACCAGCACCACCTGGTCCAGCTCTCTTAGTTTTCCTCTACTCACTGTAGTACCATTTTTAACCAGAGTAATTCTAAGAAACTTAAGGTTATCTATCTGTATTATTTTACTTATCCTAACTATGGAACTCTTACAATAGATTAAGGAACCATCACATTTATTGTTTTTACTTTCATTATAATATACCTCATATCCCTTAATGTTAAAATTATACTTGTGATTCAAGATATTCGTTTCAGACAATACAATCACATCAAAATCACTACACAGAGACTCTAAGTATAAAACAAGGCTATCAAAATTTTTATTTAAGCTCCTAATGTTGACATGTAATAAATTTAACCGATCATTGGTATGTTTGAAAAACTCAACATTTTCAAGATTATCGCATACCATGACATGACCATAGTGGTCCTCATGGTCATCCAACAGAGAGTTTAGCTCAGAAAAGGAAAAAAACTTAATTAAAATTATACCGTATTTAATTGAGAAATAAGTTTATAAGCAATCTTGCTTGATTTTATCTACATCTTCTAGAGATCGTATTCTTATCAAAGGGTTGTTATCTGCTTTTCTAGCAAAAATTTTACCATCCTTGACCCACACATACTTAAATCCACTATTACGCAGGGTGCGCGCAGAGATGAACAGATCTCTTGTATCCTTAGACAAGCAGTAATGGGACGGTGTATATTTGTTTTCGAGAAAAGGGTGATTCGTCACAGGGGCATCGGACAAACTGAGTAATTTGCTGAAATTAGTAAAATTAAATTGTCAAATCGATTGATTTTTGAAAGAATAATTAGTAACTGTTTTATTTTCTACGCCCATCCATCAGGTAATGAATAGTTTGCCCCGCTAGTTTTTTAATATTCAAATTGTAGCGCAAGTGACTATAGTCTATTTCTTATTGCGAAAGAGTAATAAATAATTATTGAACTATAAAACTCAGTGGTCTTCGCCGTATTCCATAGGCGTAGACTAATTATTAAAAACATTCGGAGTTGCAAAAATAGTTGAAATGTTTTCGAATATGACTGGAGTCGGACAGTCAACAATATACAGACTTGTGCACAAGGATAAACGCGGCCCCATCAGGTCACCAAAGAGAAGTACAGAAAGAAAAAAAAACTGTCATAAATGAGGATGAAAATACGGCCACCAGAAGAATCATACACTCGTTTTATTTAAAAAAAAGAAATACTCAAAGTACTTCCCAATATATTTCGTTTGGCTTGATGACTGCAATAAAACTACTCATAAACTCGGCTTTCGCTTTCGCAGAGACGTATTAACCCACATCTATTTTTAATGCCAGTTTATAATAACTATAGATAGGTACATTATTTGATTTGTTATCGAAATTAATAAACTGTCTAATTAAAGTTTTCTAGAAACAACTTAATGATTAGGATATTTGTCAAAACTTTTTAGTTACAGGTACATGTTTATATAGTTTATATAAATAGTGAACATAATATTCGAAATATATTAGTACCTATCTATTTTACTTTAAAACAATTTGCAACAAGTTAAAAGTATGTGGAGACCTTGGGAATCTTCAGCTAATGCGATATCTAGCAACCCTAAACATTCCAGGAAGCATTTTTCTTCTGACGCCAAAGTGATCGTGAAAAATGTATGTGAATCGTTATTAAAGAGCGGCCACCCTAAAGTAATTTCCATTAAAAATACCAGTGAAATGACAAAAGTTCCATTATCGACGGTTCGAGATATTATGCTAAAAGCACATTTTAAAAGAAAAGTTCGCAAAGATACCGGAAAAATAAAGTGCGTAGATGATTGTGACAAAGATGTTATTCGCAGGAAAATATACCAAATGTATCGAGAAAATGTTGTGCCCACTTAGATTTTTTAAAAACACGGTTAACAACTGACGATACAACGATATCATGTAGCAGGACAAGTATTCACCGCGCTTTGGAAAAATGGGATTTAAGTATAAGGCAATAAACAAGAGACAAATTTTTATGGAGTCCAAAAGATTAAGAAAAATGAGATTTCTGTACCTCAGCAAAATAAAAAAGTTTAGATCCGAAAGACGTTCAATAATTTATCTGGATGAAACGTGGTTTGACACTCATGAGACTGTCAAAAAGGGATGGGTTGATGTAACTGAAAAATGCCAACATAAAGCCCTTTAAATAAAGGAAAACGAATAACAGTAATTCATGCAGGTTAGGATTCGAGTCTAGACTATCATGAAGATACCAACGCCACTCTTTTTGAAAGCTGGTTTAAAGACAGTTTGCTTTCAAATGTACCACAACACAGTGTTATTGTGATGGCCAATGCAAGCTACCACAGCATGCATCGAGCACAATATCCGCAATAAAGGAATGAACAAAATAATGTCTGAAATGAAAAAGGATGATTTCATTCCACCCATGAATAAGAGGAAACTATAAATATTGATATTTAGACTACCTGTAGTAGCGCTGTTGTTACTACAGGTAGTTTTCATTTCATTTACCAAACTGGTATTTCTATTGTATGCTAATTAGGGCGACCCTAATTTAAGACCGATTCGGGGCATGTAGTTCTGAAATCCGGAATTTTTAAAAACTATCATGCAATTTAACTGAAACACAAGAATAAATAACAACCAGAAGGATTACAGAAAGAGAGATCCGATATTCAGGTAGATTTTGCCGCTCCGGCTTTGGAAGAAATTGGAAGAACTTATCGGCCAGTGCCGCGACGACTAGTGTAGCGATAAGTTGTTCTGCCAGTGCCGTAGTATTTTATTAAAATTTTTCAAAATATGGAGAATAAATCCAAATCCCACAATGTTTGTTGTGTGAAGAATTGTGGTAATAAAAGTTACAATTCCCCCAATCTAAGTTTTTTTAGATTACCAAGTGATCCCAAAAGGTAAGGATAATTTTATATTTAGAGGTATAGTGCGGAAATTAAATTCCGAACAGCATTTCGTTATATTGAACCTATTACTTTTCTGCCTATTAATTATCTACATTATAAGTGTATTAAGTGTGTTCAATTTTCGAAGGTATACGTTTCTACTGAACCTTCCATACCTTTGTGTTGTCTTAATAAAATTATAAATCTACAGAAAATATACCAAAAAGTGGCAATTTCACTCTGTCACTCATATTTTTAATAATTATACCACATATATTAAATGGTAAAAGCTTAACCTACTAAATTACACATAAATGTCATAAAATGTCAAATTGATGTCAGAATCTTAATTAACGCAACTGTACGTAGACACAAAATTGCTCAATAGTAATCTATGTAAATAAAAGTTCCCACATTACATGTCACGCATCCCTTAAATATTCTTTCGATGTGACACAATTTTAAATTAACTTTGTTTTTTTAATTCGTTGTAGATCTAAGTCTTGGGCTATTGCTTGCCAAAGAGAGGATTTGTTAACTGATCTTAAAAAGGCGCATAACTTCCTAGTCTGCGGAGCACATTTTGAGGATAAAATGTTTACTTTGTCCAATAAGAGGAGGGTTATCTCTACTGCAGTTCCGACGATATTCTCAAAGTTGTCCTCTAGTAAACATATTTCCCAACAGTACAATAATTGTACCAAGGCCAAAATTAATATTATGCAAGATTTGCAAGATCTTGTAATTCGTCTAGGTATGATGCTTTTTTAAACTATTAACAATATTAAGAATTTGTATTAAATAGGTGTGGTTACCTGTATCACAAGATGAGGGTTTTAGAATTTCTTAATTAAATAAAGTTTAGCATTTACACTGTTACTGTAATTTTTCAGGTACTTTGAATACTTGCCGAACAAATTTGGAGATAAAAATTCCGGAATACTCGACAGTTAATAGTGGACCATCTACTGATGTCACCAGTAAGTACCCAAACATTATTACCTTATTTATGCGAGTAAAATTGTTTTACACTTTAAAATATATAAATAGAAACTTTAAAAATATTAATAAAAATAAATTAATAGTTTGGGGACATTTATAAACATTTATATGTAGGTAGTGCATATATATTTTAGTAGATATATACTACTGTGTATAAATAGTAGGAATATGTATAATAATGCGCCATTGTTCATATTTTAAAATTAACCATTTTTAACCAAATCTGTGAATAAATAATATTTAGTCATCTAATATTATGTATTATTTGACCATAATTATAACCCAAAGACGGTCCTGTCAGGCAACGTTAAAATATTTGGTAATATATCTGAGACCGGCCCCGGTTTTTCATAAATCACGCGCTGCCAAGGTCATAGAAGATCGCATCGGATCTCTCTTTCTGTTATCCTTCTGGTTGTTATTTATTCTTGTGACTGAAATATACAATGCAACCTTTAAGTTGTTCACCCAGCTTAATAGGTCGTGTCATTGCACACATGTCACTTCTCAAAAGTTGGCATGGTTGAAGTTATGTTTAAGTTGGTTAAGGTTCGATTTATAAAGTCAGTAGTGGACTTCGAAAAGTTGCTGTTTTAAATATTTCATAATTTTAAATAATGTCGAGTACAACAAAAAAAAACCTTACAACAAAAACAAAATACAAATGGCGGAATAGCGACGTAAACAACAAACCACATGAACCTAGAATTGCGTCTTCATTGGTCGGAACGAACTTTCCGAACTCCGAACATAAAAATTGGTTATCTCGAACTACCCGGGAACTTTTCGAAACTATCGAACTTTGCATGAACTAAGTTTACAAATGGAACTGAGTGTTCCCCTTGGTTTAAATTGAACTCTTATTCTAACGCCACCTGAACATCAGCTTTGCGAACTTTTGGAGTTTATAAATCCAGCTTTAAACATACAAAATTAAGTGTGTCCGAGGTAAATTATAAATTAGATACTGATGCGAATGGAATTTTTTTAAATACAATTGTTTCTTTAAAATAACTACCCTTTAGATGATAAAACTTAATCAATCTAATATTAAAGATATCATTAGACTTTTCGAAAACTAATTTTCCCTAAAACCCAATTCGTAATAGTTATACGATCTATTTAATGAAAATATAATGGTTTTCCCGCATTGTTACCGATGCGATGGTTCGAGTTCAATTTAAAACTTTGGTCCTTAATGAAATCCGTTACAGGGCTATAAATTTGATCAATATCAGATTGCGGTAATTATACCTAAGTGTTTTAAATTACTTCGACTGTCACTAATTTTAATGTTATAATTTCGTATTTTTTTTTTAGTAACACTGGCAGAGTAATGGCACTAATGGTAATCATACTAAGTCCACCCACCCTGACAACAACCTACAAGAATCCGTATTTTTAAGCGTCATAACCAGTGGCGTAACTACCGGTGTTCCGCGTATTCCGCGGAAGAAAGGCCCAGGACACCAATATAATGGTCTTCCTCAAAGTCAAAGTATATATATTTTAATATAAAACTGATGCTAACATATTTTTTGCGTACACTGAGAGTACTGAGACACTCTCAGTTACTGCCATTTAGACTGTGCTGTAAAAATGATCTGCAAAAAATTAACACGATTTTATATTAATACAGAACTCTTCTTCCTGTGGTAGTTTTAGTTAGATCTTGTTTGCATGCAATATTTTGTTTACTATTTCTATTTCGATGGCTTCAGCAGAAAGATCTATCTCAAAATTAAAATTAATAAAAAAGTCTTTTCATAACGGGAGAACAAAGATTCTCAAATTGCTCGGAAAATTAATGAATGTGTCAGTGTCATCATTTGCGAAACTAAAACCAAGAAAAAAACTTTTTAATAAAATAATTCCATTTACTATTGATTAAACAATAAAAATAAATTTGTATTGACTTATTTTAATATTCATTAGTTTGCAGTTCACCAAATTAATGGAACCTCAGTTTAAAAACATCGCGAGCTCCTTTTTGAAAACAACTGTTTGAATGGCCACACAACAGGAGACGGCTTATTCCAAAATGGCTACTTTTAATATCTGTAGCATAAAGCAACGGAAAATCGAACTTATCGATTTTGTAGAGAGAAACGAGATTGATGTGTTTCTTATCCAAGAGACTTGGCTTAAGGGAGAAAGGTTTTCGTTTCCGAACTACACGGTGTTCCGGAACGATCGCCTAAATAGACGCGGGGGTGGAATCATGATTCTGGTAAAAAAAAAAACATATTTGCGCAAGTTGTGCCAGGTCCTAACAACTGTCCCCATATTGAGGGGACTTTTATTTCAATAAAATTCAAAAATAATCAACGCGTACACCTGGGGTCGGTTTACTGTAGTCCGTCGGTGGGTTTCTCAGGCAACTGTCTAGCAAAAATGTTTAAGAATAATAATAGAACGATTATAGGGGGTGACGTCAACGCCAAGCACACGGTTTGGGGTTGCAGGTATTCAAATCCTAGGAATCGCACTTATTTAATTTTTCCGGAGGAGCATACACACATGCTTGGGCGTAGTCTTCCGGATATTCTGGACATTTTTGTGGTTAAGAACTCAGTTCAGCTATCACAACCGGTAGCCGTTTGTGATCTTAGCTCAGACCATATACCAGTAATTATCGAAGTGGGCAATCCGCTGGAAAGAGGAAGAGGTTTTATTACCCACACCTCTACGAATTGGATGAGATACAACAATCTCTTAGCAAGTGTCGATCCGTTGCAACCGCCACGCAACGTGAGGGAGATTGATGACGCGGTAGCTAAGATCACAGATGATATCAACATGGCTCTTGCACAATCATCAGTCACAAAAGTGTCCGAGTTTTCGAAATACGGGGCTTTGACAGACGATATTAAAAATCGCATCAGGATTAAAAATCGACTAAAGAATAGGGCGTACCGTACTGGAGATCCTCGAATCAAGGCCGAGGCAAATCGGGAAGCCGCTGTCATCAGACAAATGCTCATCGAGCGCGAGTGCAATTTATGGGACGATAAAGTTCAGAGTCTTGCCATCGAAGATAATTCTGTCTTCAGAATGACCAAAACTTTGATCAGAGACGTTAGAGCCCCGATGTCATACCTGCGAAATCAGGAAACGGGTCAAGTTCTGACGGACGTAAATGATAAAGCTGAATTGCTAGCATACAAACTCTATGACCAATTCAGTGAAAATCCAAGTAGTGACGTGTCTAGAGATGCTAGGGTCGCCACTCGCCAGAACGGTGCAAATTTACAAGACAATCAACCACCCCGTTCAGTTGTTTCCTCAGGTTACGCTGAACGAGGTAAAGTCCCTTGTTAACTTTTTGAATAGGAAAAAGGCCCCGGGCTTCGACGGTTTAAAGAATGCGGCGTTGCGAAACTTACCCGACAGAGCTTTAGGGAATATAGTAAATTTGTCGCAGGCGATAATTAAAGAAGGTCACTTTCCGAGTGCATGGAAAGCCATTTCATAAAGATATGCTGAAAAAGGAGCTACTGAAGATTGTGAAGTTGAATAAACCTCTTTGCACGAAGTCGCTTCAAAACGAAATATAACGGTACTTCGCCTTCCGCCATATCACTGTGAATTAAACCCCATAAAATTGGTGTGAGCGCAAGTAAAAAGGTTTGTAGCAAGGCATAACACCACTTTTAAAATGAGAAACGTTGGAAACCCCTTGCAAGAGGGAATAAAGACGGTAAATTATGAAAAATGGAGTAAGTGCGTCGAACATGTGATTGAAATAGAAGAAAGAATGTGGGAAGCTGATAACATACTAGAAAACACTGTAGAGCCCTTATTATTTCTCTGGACCCCAATGGACTACTCGGAACATGATGACAAAAATTTAAAAATTAAGTTGTTGTATTTATTGTACATACTTAGTAGATTTTTTATAAATATTAATATTTATTCCAATTTATCTATTTTCATATTATTCTTACTTCTATATAAGTTTTTATCTATACCTAATATTACAATATTTAATATCTCCATTATCTGCCTATCTCTATAACTATAATCAAGTATAATTATTATTATACTTTTATTCTAATAAACTACCTGTAGTAACGCCCCTGTTAAATTACTTTCATTCACCAAACTCGTCTTGCCATTGTATGCAAATTAGGGTGACCCTAACTTAGGACCGATTCGGGGTGTGTAGGTCTAAAATACGAAATTATTAAAAACTATCATTGCAATTTACCTGAAATTTTCAATGCAACCTTTAAGTTGTCCACCCTGCTTAATGGGTCCTGTCATTGCAAATTTACATTGTATTACTCTCTGGCATTAAGCAACAGAGTATAGCTTTTAAATATAGGAGAAATTTGATTCCAGCAATAAAAAAATTATCTTATTGCTGAATTTCGCAATGTTTTCCATACAAGAAAAACAGGTGCTGAGAATGTCCTTCACAGCTAATTATTTTCCAGTCAAGTAGTCTCTGTGTGTCGTTCTTTTTTTCATGTGAGAGACCTCAAAAAATGTTTTGAAAGTGATTGGGGCAGCCTTTGATGAATAAGGCTATTTTTAGGACGCATGTGGGTTTTTCACTTGATTCTGCCGTATGACATTACGGGTGTTAAACAAAGTGTTCAGGGTGTAAACAAACTTTAATTGGTGATTTATTGGCTAATTTCAAGAAACAAAGTATACTGGTATCAGTGGTATCTCCCAAGCAATACTTATTGTGTTTCATATTGCCTGACATTAAGTAATCCTTATTATAAATGCAAAATACAAATTTTGGGTTACAGTGTGAGCATATTATTTTTAAACTGAAGATGTATATTTTCAGTACAGGGTGGCCAATTAAGAATGCGAGGTACTGTATCTGGGAAACTATCCATCGAAGAGGCTTGCGGCAAAAAAAATTATGACTAAAACGGCCAAGAGAGAAACCTGGAAAATATTTTCAAGTTTCTGAAATGGCCGCTAGGGGGCGTAACTGCAATCTTGAATCTAAAAAAGTGATGTTTCTGTAAACTCCGCTATATTAATCTAATAGAAAAGTCCTGATCTTTAAAGTCTAGGATAATCTGAACCTTTTTTGTTTGACACTTTTTACAGTATCTCTAAAAATAAAGTAATGGGGGGTATTCAAACGTTTCCGTAAATAACATCCTGTATCCTCGAAACGGCTAAGCCGATTTGAACAAACTTAGGCTCGTTAAAAGGAGCTATTCTTGGGCTACAAACAGCAATATATTTAAAATTTTGTAAGTTTCACATATCGCCGCTAGAGGGCTTTTTCGACATTCTAACAGAAATGGTTAATTTTCTCAACAAAATAAAATGCATTGGTATGATTTTTTTTTAATGAAAAAGTAGCTAAATGATGCCTAAACTAGCTCGTCAAAACCGCATCTCGATATCTTGTTCCTAACCCAAAATATCGGCAATAGAAAATGTTATACAAAAATCCCTTAAATTTTCATTTTATTGTAACTATATTTTTCTGGAATTCTTTCTATTATGTAAAATGTTACCCTAAAAAGGACCGATGTATAAAAGGAAGATTTTTAATGCCCCCGCAAACGCTCGAAATGCTGACCATCACGTTCTATGCACAAAAAAGACAATTAATAGAAGCAGTTCATGGAAACAAAACAAATACCTAATCAAAACATAAATAATCCAAATTGTCAATAGTTGTCAAAGCTTTGCGTTACTTTGAGTAATTTTTGTGTTTACAAAATGCATTTTACGAATGATGAAGCTGTTGATATGCTTGCGGTTTATTTTGAATGTCTTCAGAATGCCGCAGTGAGCCAATGGTTGTTTGCGGCCTAAGTTTCAACGGCAAAGAATTGGAAGAACACAAGAAAATATTAACTACGTACTGGGGTATATTACAGAAAATCTTCATGTTGGCACAAGAGCATTATCCCTTGAGTTGGACATATCACGAACAACGGTTCAAAATATTTTGAAGGACCATAGGTAAGTTTTAACGGCCATCTAAGTTAGGTATTCGTTTAAACTTTTTTTAATTACTTTTAGAATGCACCCATATCATGTCGTTTTGCATCAGGCCTTGAAAGGGGAAGATTTTGATCGGAGGTTGGACTATTGCCATTGGATGTTAGGTATGATACGCCAAATGAGAATTTTTATTTCAAATTCTTTGGACCGATGAAGCCACCTTTAGTAGTGACGGGAGAGTCAATCTACATAATATGCACTATTGGTCTGCAGAAAATCCGCATTGGTTGCGTGAAGTTCAGCACCAAGGACGTTGGAGTTTAAATGTGTGGTGTGGCATACTGGGAGGCAGAATTATTGGGCCATATTTTTTTCAATTGCCGTTGTTGTTGGAAGATGTGCCTTTGGAAACAAGGCAAAACTTGTTTTTGCAGTTGGATGGTTGCCCAGCACATTTTGCCGTTAATATGCGAGAGCATATTAATGCAGTATTTCAAGAGCGGTGGATTGGAAGAGGAAGTCTGTTTCCATGGCCTTCGCGATCACCAGACCTAACTTGCCTGAACTTTTATTTATGGGGGCGGTTAAAGGACATCGTGTTTCAGACTCAACCTACGACCAGAGAAGATTTGAAAAACCGGATTCGTAATGCAATACGTAACATACCGAGAGCCGAAATTGAAAGCGGAATTTACAGAAACATCACTTTTTTAGATTTAAGATTGCAGTTACGCCCCCTAGCGGCAATTTCAGAAACTTAAAAATATTTTCCAGATTTTTCTCTTGGCCGTTTTAGTAATATTTTTTTTTGCCGCAACTATGGATAGTTTCCCAGATACAGTACCTCGCATTCTTAATTGACCACCCTGTACAATACAGATAGTTTGAACGTTTGAACATTGTATAAATCGACACACCCGTACTTTTATCTTTCACAATAGGGTCGAAAAATCATACCAATAGAGCTAGCCGATAATTTAGGATAAATCTTACGACACAGTACAGGGTGAGTCAACGATAGAGTAAAGTTCATTATCTCATTTGTTCCGGGAATTACCAAAAAACGTTAAATACAAAAGTTTTAGAACATGCTAAGGTACACAGTTTAAAATTATTTTTGAATATACAGGCTGGTTCAAAAAAGCGTGGCGAATATCAAATATAAATTTTTTTAAATGGAACACCCTATATATTAATTTATTTTTAGGTTCTGCATAAAGTTCTCAAACTTTTTTGTTAATTGTATTATATACCTAAACCTTAGTTTTTACTCTTATACAAAATTGACAGTTCCGCCATTGTTTTTGAAGATGGAATACTCATACTTGGTAAAACGTCCTATTGGGATGACCAAAAAAAAAAAAAACATGTAACGAAATTTGAGTTAGAAGCTACAGGGAAATAAATTTGTACATTTTTACTAATTCAAAATGAAAAAAAAACTTTTTTAGATGGCACACCCTGTATATTATTATTTTTTCTGATAGGTTTTATAAAACTCTTCAACTTTCATTAAGTATGTTATATACCTATTTTTAATAGTTTGCGATTAATTTTGATTTTTCTCATTTTTATCCTTGTTTTTATTACACTAACTGGACTGACGCTATAATAGTTATTTATATTACTAGTACGGTATGAGCTTCATTACAGTAACGAGTGGGGAATGTTGCTACTCGTAGTAACCACACGAGTGCTGTAATGAGCCTCACCGTACGTGTGATATACAACATTTTATATAAGACCCGAAATTTTGGTTTTTTTATGCATTCAAAATGGTTTTCATATTTATGCAGTGACATTACACAAAAAATGACAGTGACTGACGGAACAAAAAAATCATAGTTTGATTTAAAATGAGTAACGTAATGAGTGCATTACATCACATTACGATAATATAGTATATTACATAACGCAAACAGGCTACAAATGGGCTATGTAATAAGCTCTTTTCGTCTGGGTCTTATATTAAATAAATAACAATGATTTTTTGCTAACTAACTTATTTAATTTATAATTATTCTGACGTAATTAATGTTCAAAAGTATGCCCGTCTACTTGCATACACATGTTTAGTATTTTTACTGTATTTCCCTGCACGTTCCTTAGCATAAAGGGTGGTATTGTCCTGCAGACATACCGTATCCTATTTTCCATATCTTCTGGTGTTGTAGGGGGATTTACATAAACGCAATCTTTAATGTAGCCCCACAAAATGAAATTTAAAAGTGTCAATCACGCAATGAATCCATCCCTTCCGATCCATTTTTGTGGGTAATGATTGTTTAATGATTCCCGAACTTCCCGATGGCAATGAGCAACAGCTCCGTCTTGTTAAATTCACATTTGCTCCCTTTTAGCGTCATCAACGTCTTCAAGGAGTTGTGGTAATTCATTTTCGAAGAAGTTTAAATATCTATGCTCGCTAAGTGGTTCGCTGAAAAAAATATGTACCAATAACTCGAAGATTTTTGATTCCACACCATATATTAAGCGACTGATGGTTTGGATTTTGATTTTGAATTTCCCGGACCCAGAATGGATTAACTGTCGAATAATAGTGCATATTATGGCGGTTAACTGCTCCATTACTGCGAAAGGTAGCTTCATCAGAAAACATTAATTTGGACAAGAAATGCGGATTGGCCTCTATAACTTCATTTATCATGGTGCAAAAGTTTACTCGTTGTTCAAAATCACGGTCTAGAAGTCCTTGGTGTAGTTCCATAATGGAAGGGATAATATTTGAATTTTCTCGTGGTGCGATAAGCGATAGATTTGGTTGTGTCATATAAGTTAGCTTATTCTCAATTTCTTTTTCCTCGTTGGTAGCATTTCGGTTTACCACTTTTCGTTTTTTATATTCAACGCTACCATTACCATCAAATCGTTCCATTAAGCATTGACAAGATTGTCTATTAGGGTACTTCGCACCGCAAATCGTTACTGCCAAAAGACAATTTTTTTTCCGCCTCGCCCAGTATATAAATCATGTCAAGTAATTTATTTTTAGGAAAATTCTTAACTATTTTATTTTTATAGGTACATAGGTACGTCATGCGTCACTTACGACAATAAATTAAGGGTAAAAATGAGAAAAATCAAAATAAATCGCAAACTATTAAAAATAGATATATGACATACTTAATTAAAGTTAAAGAGCTTTATAAAGCCCATCAGAAAAAATGATAATATACAGGGTATGCCATTTAAAAAAGGTGATATTTTTCAATTTAAATTAGTCGAAATGTATAAATTTATTTTGAACGCCCTGTAGCATCAAACTCAAATTTCGTTAGATGTTTTTTTGTCATCCCAATAGAACGCTTGTACCAAATATGAGTATTCCTACTTCAGAAAGAATGGCGGAACTGTCAATTTTTTATGAAAGTAAAGACTAATATTTTTCTAGAAAAATTAAAATATTAGAATGACTACTAAGTTTAGGTATATAACACAATTAACAAAAAAGTTATAGAATTTCATGCAAAATCTAAAAATAAGTTAAAAAATAGGGTGTTCAATTTAAAAGAATCTTATGCTATGTTCGCCAAGCTTTTTTGAACCAGCCTATATACTCAAAATAATTTTAAACTGTGTACCTTAGCATTCCTTAAAACTTTTGAATATAACGTTTTTTGATAATTCCCGAAACAAATGAGATAATGAACTTTACTCTATTGTTGACCCTGTACAGGTCCCATTTACAAGAATTTACAAATTAAAAGTCTAAAATGGTGTCTTCACCATCACTAAGTTCGAAAGACTCGTCTCTGAAGTCAACTTAAGTAATAAGTGGCCCTACCGTTTCTTCAATCATGTGTACAGTGGGTGTTAGGGAAATGTTCAGTTATCTAGTTGCATAATTTAATAACAAAAAACAAGTATCAATTCAAAGTAAAGAAAGGACGGCAACGTCACCGTCTACAATCTTTTAATTTATCTTCGGTGCATTGAAACTACAAAAGTCAGTTAACCACAGTTAAATTCCAAAACGTATTTGCAACCGCCAAGACTAGTTTCCAAGAATATGCGCCGATTGCAAGCAAAAAAGCGAAAAACCAAGATAGCATCGAGCTTCGCGGAAGGCGGCATTAACAAACAAGCGGCCGCGCCATGAATTGTGGTGTTATGAGCGTACGTGACTAAAGAAGGATTTAGTGTTAGGCAACTAGATATACTTACGTGTTAATTAAAACAGTATTACAGGTTGATACTGTGTGTATGAGAAAGAGGAATGATATATCACAAATACAACGTAATATGTTTTGACAAACCAGATTCGTATGAGCCTTCATGAGAAGCACACGGCCTCACTCGCGGTGTTTACGCGAGGTTCGTTGATTTTACGGCATCCAAGCCATGAAATAGGTCGGTCAATTCGCGGAGTCATCCCGAAAATATAATAATGTAATTATTATATCCCGACTCGAATCCAGTTAAGCTTTTGTAAAAAGCAGTCGTAAATTCGTGGAATTTATGCGATAAATTCTCGAAGGTTTAAGAAGTAGTATTGTATCCCGATTATTGTTTGTTGTTAGTGAGATAGGATGTGTAGTTGATTTAATGAAGTAAGTAGTTACCATACTACCATAGTTGTAACGGTAAAACCGTATTTGCTGCTACGCAGACCAAATGTAACGGTACGTAACCGATATAACAGAAGTAAATAAATATATTTTGTGTGAGAAAAAACCTTTTATTTTAACTGACATATTTTGAACCACGCAACCTATGTAAATACAGTAGACAATTTATGTTTGGCCAAAGCAAATAAAGGCAGCGGCCAACAGTAGGACTATTTTATCACTCTGTGTTTTGCAGGTCACCCTTATTTTGTTCTGTTTTTGCTATGCATTCTTTAGTTTTTAATATGTGTTTTTCCTGCTACAGATAAATTATATTAGCTAAAAATTGGTAAGAAAGTACCATAGGACTCCCGGATTCAAACCCTGTAAGGATTATAGAGAGCAAGTAGGTAAGATTCACTTTCGGTAGTGTTCTTCCCAAGAAAAATTTAATTTATGTAAAGTTTACCACAATTTTTTTCTTCGTAGGTCGAGTAAATTTTCATCTCCTTTTATAACATGAAAAATTGTATCCAATGTTGATGAATTATGAATTTTTGTTCTTATGACACTTTTCATATCATTAAGGTGGGGCTACCGTTCCTGATTTTCTTTCCCTACGAAACCGGAAAATTGTTGATTCACTAACTCCCGGCATATTGACACGTGTTGGTACTAGGTCTCGAACAGTACTAGAGGATGTACAAATGCGTTATGTACATTTTAAATAATTGTCAATGCTTTTACGTCAAGCACACCCTTACAAAGCACTGAAGAGTAATTATTCGCCACTTATATAACAGACCCGCAAGCTTTCGATGACACGTTGAAAACTAAACTAAGCAAGTTGGAAGTATTCTACTATGAAATAAGGTACCTGTGCAATTTAAGACCAGATACCTGTTACTGTCACGCATATGGTTTATTGCGGTTCTACTATTAATTACCCTTCGCTGTGTGTCAACCATTAAGAAATAGAGTATAATGTTGTAATCAGGTAATTTATTGACGCATGACATACTCCCCCTGATGAGATGTCGCTTCGCTGTAACGTCAAAATAACCTGCCACTTGTTACAAGACTGACTTATTTAAAACAAAATTACAAAGACAATTAATTATTTTAAATATCGAAGCAATAAATCTTTTACTAAATAAGACTGAATATTCAGATGACTATCCCCCATTATTTCATTGGACTTGAATCGTGGGAGATTAATAATAAACTTGGGGAATGCCATGACAAATTGGGGAGCAAATTGAAAAGGATAGGCGGTATCTACGGCTCGGAATTATCATATTATTTCTTGACAGTAAGGCGACAGTCCTAATTTAAACATTCCCCCCTGGGGAGTCGATATTAATGTGTTTCTTACACGTGTGTGCTTTTCTGTATATTTTATTCATTAGATAAAGGTAGAAAATCGACAAATGGCGATGCTTAAAACAGGGAAGTAACCAGGTTTGGCTTTGACAAGGACGTAGATTTTTGAACAAGCGGACTTTTAAGAACATTTTTTTGTTCAAATCAATCATATATTATGTTTTTTTTTATCCTAAAACCTGAATAAGCATGAATAATAAAAATAATAAATTTATACACAACGTAGAACAAAGTCCCCATTATTTGTCCGGCCCTGAATAGATAACCCAGTAATTAATTTCTATTATACTTCCGATTAACGACACTTTTTATGTTGGTCACATTAATACTATTAAATGTTTTTATTAATTTACTTCCTCCGAACAAAAGATATTAAAAATAAAATAATTAAAAGATCAGTAACTTTCTTAATAGGACCTGTAATTGATAACGCCTTAGACCTATGCGTGTGGACCGACCCTAATTAACATTCACAAGGCAAAGTTCGTTGCAATATTCTAAACGTTTTTGCCTGGGAATTACTTACTTACAAACAATTAAACTTGTTATAAATGGAAAGGAATTACACAATAATTCACCGGAGACTTTTTAATATCAGAGGCGTAATTTAGAAGTGACAGACATAATATTTTCCCCCCCTTACTCCTATGAAATCTCTTATAGGGTTAAGAATTAAAATATCTCAGCCCGCGTGTTACTAATACAACAAATAACGAACTTAAGGGAGTACTTCCGCAATAAAGCCCAAACTTCAGACTTACACCATGCTATTTGCAGAGCAGACCACTCCACTCCTCTAAGATTGAGGCATCAGAATGTCCTACAACCCCACAAGACCAATGAAGAAAAGCTACAGATATGGAAGAAAAACCTCTGCATGGACGACACCTGAACGAGGCAGCCCAGGATCACGTCAACAGTCTTGCGTCGAACTACTGGCTCATCTCTGGACAGATGTTTCCTGAAACGGAGGGATTTCTACTGGCAATCCAAGATCAGGTCATACCAACTAGAAACTACCTAAAATACATAATTAGAGACGACTCAGAACAGGCAGACAAATGCAGATACGGATGTGGAACGAAAGAAACGATCCAACACATCACGGGAGGATGCCAGATGTTTTCTGCAACAGAATACAAAGACAGGCATGACGCAGTGGCCAAGATCCTACATCAGGAGTTAGCGGTGAATTTACAGCTTGTCCAAAACGAGAAGATCCCATATTATAAATATACACCACAGACAATCTTAGAAAACAACTACTATAAGATGTATTGGGATCGGACTATTCTTACTGATCAGACGGTGGCCCGCAACAGACCGGACCTTGTTGTGGTAGACAAGAGTGCCAGAAAAACGACTCTGACAGATGTAGCTATACCAAATAACAACAACCTTCTAGTAAAGCATGCTGAGAAAATAGCGAATTATCGAGACCTCCATCGAAATCATGCTGATTATTGTTTCAACAACAGGAGTAATCCCAAACAAGCTTTTGGAAAACCTTAGAACACTAGACGTACCTCAAGATCTCTACAAGGATATGCAGAAAGCAGTGCTACTTTTAACAAGCCGAACAGTCAAGAAGTATATGAGTAACTAAAGAAGTACCCTACGGGCCCAATAACACGGAAAGGGTCCCCACAAAGCTCAATCCTTTTGATATCGGTGATATCTGGGATGGGTGAATGTTCCCTGTAGAAGAAGTGCATGACAGGTCTCGCGACCTGTCAGAAAATCAATAATAATAATAATGGATATGTATTTAGCACTTGGCTAGTTATAGAAAAGTTACATAACATATGAAGACCATAGGCGAAAAACGTGTTATCTCATATTTAGCATATTCTTCAGGAGATACAATTTTAGAAAAAGAACGCTATTACTACTTTCAATACTACAATAAAGCGTATCTTTCTAACATAACAAATCAACAAATATATAACTTCTTGAAGCAAATCATGCCAGACTACTCACCCTCTTTATTTTATGTACTTACTTAAATGATGTAAGATCCGAATATGAAATGCAAAAACGTGTTATGTTGAATAAGTTAACACGTTCTTTTTATTGATTTTCGGATATTTGGGATGCAAAAATAGCTGATTTCCTGAATAACTTTTATTTATACCTGAACCAAAAATGAAAAACTGTCACATAGTCAACAATTTTATTGAATTTACAGATGCTTAAGTTCCTTAAAAGATTTTGTGTTTCAGGAGTGCAAAACTGCTTTAACTTTAAAGTCCTTGAATTTTTCGGATGAAACAGTAATATCACCTTTAGTAAAAAAACTACCTATTACTCCTATTAACTTATAAAAATTTCAAAATTACTTATTAGCGCTTACAACAGGTGAATGATAAAATTGTCCTTTGGGTAGTGGAGGTTCATTAATCCTCTTTTTTTTTCGAAAATGCAATGACTAATGACTCCAAGTTAGAGTGGTCGCGAATACGGTATTTAACTTCAATAGATCCAAATAACGTCCAGACGGCAGTGGCGTAGCGCATAGGGGCCAGGGGGGCGATTGCCCCTATCAGTATTTCCTAATATGGAAATTTTACTTGTAATAGAATAAATTTATTAATATAATATGTATATGCTGTCACATTATAGTTATTTATGATATAAGTGTTAAAAGTACATTCTCAAGGCACGCATTTGGAAATTGCTTCGCTTGGCTCGTTCTGCAAACCACAAGAGTGCCTTAAAAATACTTTTAACACAAATATCATACAATATTTTTTCTATAAATGGCAATAAAAAGCATACAATAATTGAAAATTAAATGTTTAGAATCTCATACATCCAGGTAGTTTCTAATAGCATCGTATATTTATATTAAATTAGTTCACATTTGCCAATAAAACCTAGCAACCATCATTGTTGACTGATTTGTTTACAAAAAATTTGAAAGGTTCTGTCAGTTTTATTAAAACGCTAGCGCTGGCTGTTGTGATTTGACAAAAATGCAAGAAATACAAGAAATCGATCCACTTAAAGGCATGGAAGAAGCTGCTAACAAAGCTACTTTGGATTTACTGCCACGAAAATCAAGAATTCAATATAAGATTGCTCATAATAAATTTAAAAAATGGTGTGAAAATAAAGGCGTTTCTGGAAAGTAACCGAAAACATATTCCTGGCCTATTTTGAGGAAAAGGCAAAGGTATGGAAGTCATCTTCTCTTTGGTCCCATTATTCAATGATCAAAGCTATGCTACGTGTAAATAACGACGTAGATATCAGCAAACATTTTAAATTGATTGCCTACTTAAAGCGTCAAGGAGAGGGTTACCAGGCCAAAAAATCAAAAATTTTACTAGAGACCAAATTGAACAGTTTCTGAAGTGCGCATCGGATGATGAGTACCTTCTGATGGAAGTAGCTACGATTGTAGGAGTAATTGGTGCCTGCCGCAGGGAGGAGCCTTGTCAGTTGACTCTTGACAACGTGCAAGATATGGAGACATCATTAAATATTATAATATCAGATACCAAAACCAAGATACCACGAAATTTCACTATCGTTGATAAATTTTATTTGGATTTTTATCGAAAATATACTGATCTTTGTCCAGCAGATGTCGTACATCGGCTGCTCTTCTTAAAATATGTAAAAGGTAAATGTACCAGAAATCCGGTCGGAATTAATACGTTCGGAAAATTTCCTACTGCAATAGCAATATTTCTGCAACTTTCAAATTCAACACTCTATACGGGGGCATTGCTTTCGCCGTTCCTCTGCGAGCTTACTTGCCGATGCTAGAGCAAATTTGACGACAATTAAGCGGCATGGGGAATGGAGATCCTCAACCGTTGCGGAAGAGTACATCGTGGATTCCTTGGAAAATAAAAATTCTATTGCTCGAAAATTGCTTACAGTACAAACGACATCAGCCGATGATGCTTCAACATCAACTGGACATGCTGCTGTTTCTGTTCAATCCTCCTCAACCGCGAAGAACAGCAGAACTGAGGAAGAAATTCATTTTTCAAATTTTTCAAATTGTACTATTAATATAAGTGTAAATAAATAAAATAGAAATCAATATAGGAATGAAGCACAACGGCGACATCCCATAGTAATCGAGATAAGGGACAAACATTTGTTTGTTGTAAAATAGAAATGTTTTTTGACGTTTTTTTGAAAAAATTGACATTTTACTTTTAACACTAGTGCCTTAAAGTAACATTTTTAAGGCTAGTAGACAGTGTTAAAAGTTCCATTTTTAACACGTTTATAGAAGAAATAATTTAAACGTACCACAATGGCTTTTAATGACTATGCTATGAAAGATCCATACTATGTATTATGATGTTTTTTTATGTGACAACTCTGACAACGGGAATAAGTAAATATTGTCGCGTTATCCATTACGTAGTTGTCATGAGCGCTATGTTAGTATTACACTAAATGGTAATTTTGTCAGTCTTCAACTAGAAGACAAATTAAAAATTGAAGTATTGAGCAAGCATAATTTAAACCTGACAAAAGTTAGTAAAAGCACAAAATAAAACTTTTACCCTTAAGCATATAAAAAGATTTCTGTAAAAATGGCTGACTAAATGCTCTAGCTATGATGTTACTAAACGGAAATTTAGTACATGAAATAAATTATTTGAAGAAAAAGTCTTGGAGAATTTTATTTACATGAAAGACCGTAGAGCGGATTTTCACTTTGTTTGGGGCCAGACCCCCGTTCCCAAGGAAGCATAAGAAAGGTGAATTCCTACGAAATTTGGCCGTGGTTCCAAAAAATTATTGCCTGCGGCGTATAACCTCCACGATCTAGACCCCCATAGTTCGCCCCCTCAGCCCCAAAATGCTAGCTACGCCACTGCCAGATGGGCACACTGCTATAGAAAACTAAAATTGTTATAACTTGCGACTAGTCACGTTTTTCCCCTGGTTCGTTTTACAATTCGTTAACAATGACTAATACCTAAGAGAAATATTTATATTGCGTAGTAAACTTAATTTCAATATTTTTTAACATGACACGGTTTTCCCCTGTGGTCTTCATATGGTAGAATTTTGTGACTTTACTTAAATTAATTAATAAAAGCAATGGATTTTCATTTACAGATTGCAATTTCAAAACTGTACAGGCATCTTCCTCATTATATTGCTTCTTTTTTTTTTAATCTTAATAACTCATCCTGTTCTAGGAATTTTTTTCACCAGTTTGTGTCAACCAACTTTCGAAACGTACACGCCAGGAAATTTGCGTTGGAATTCCTCCACTACGTAGCGATAAGAGCACTGACCATTTCCATAGCATTGCATTATAAAAACTCCTTGTTCTACGATCAGCATTTTCGAGAATATTTATTTTGACACTGACACCAACAACTACAACAACTGGTAATAAATTTGAAGAAGTAGTCCATTCTTACAGTGGAGTAGGTAATATAGATAAAAACAAAACTTCTGTCGTCCTCCACAAATAGTTAATGGTAATAATGTACAAGTATAAAAGTCCTAATATGAAAGTAGTAAAATGCGGACTTCCTTCAGTAGGTTCGGAATCAGGGTTAGGACTAAATTTGGAGTAAGTTTTTTATTTATCATTTCACGTTAAAATTCCAAAGAATGACTGTTTGCTCTTGTTTGATTTTATGTGTTTGCATTTTTGAGACGCCCTGTATAATAAGAATCGATTTTCTCATCGTAATTCCTAATTTTTCGGCAAGCAAATTTTTTTACCAAGAATGACTTTTTTTTCGTATCTTTCGATTTTTGGTCCATTTGTATTCTTGTTAACGGCATCCGCGGATATACTGTATTATAAAAAAATTTGCTGAAGTAGGTCAACGGAAGGAAGGATTCTTAAGTTGATTAGTGGTTAAGTAGAGCACTATATAAGCAGCCCTATATGATTGCCCCTGAGAGTCTAAATTAGTTCGTATAATGAGCTATGGTAATCTCAATGTAATGTGGAAATATCGACATTATTATTATGATTTTGTTATGGTCGCGTTCTCCAAAGGCATCCTTCCTTGACTTAAAGTAATTTTGACAAATCTTCAAAATCTTTAATTTTCATGTGATTTTTTTCTTTAATTAAAAATGTCACCCAAAATAATTCAACGGATATTTGTCATTGACAATACTTTAATAGTTATTGTGTTTACAACGTATTTATATTAATGTTAGTAATTAAATCAAAATTTATCACTATTAATCAATAAGTGTAAAGTAATTTTTCTTAGCCCATCAGAGTAATTTTCTTTTGTTGAAAACACACCATAATGTTAAAACATCCTGCTTATTAAATAATTGTTATTCTTTTTTTTTTAATTAATTAATGGCGCACATTCTCAAGCTCAAAGTTTAACTTTGTATGATAAAACCTCACCGTATGTGATTATTTTTTTGAGTTACTATAAAAGTCAATCTTCTATTATATAAAATAAACATATTCGGCTATAAAACTATGTTTTTACGAGCTAAACTATTGATAAAGATCAGAAATGTACCATATCTTAAAATTTTTAGATTTGTATTAAGTAGGTATACCGGGTGTTGCATCGTCGAGCGGGACATATGAAATCCCATGTAATTTTAAATGGGGTCAATTATTGGCTTCCCTAATTATTTTAGAGAAAAATTCTATTTAGGTTTATTAAAGAGCACTAAAACCCACATTCAAAAGAATAACTTTAGATATTTTTGATGAGCCCGTTTACGGGTTATCGCCGATTTCTTTTTAACTATTTCTCCTTTTTAAGGCCCCGTATTTGCGGGCACCAGTCAAGGTAAAAGATGACTGTCAAATAAAGTTGTCATTTTGAGGAATATTTGAACATCTTCTTAAATCCTAAAGTTCTAACAATTTAATAGTACCTACCTATTAATTAGTAAAATATTGTATTGAGAGTGGTAAATAGTTTACAAAACTGACACATTATATTTTAATTTATATGGTCATAGCTTTTAGTCTATCGTTCTGTTATTTAAAACTTCAGTAAACATCCGAGCCTCAATCTTTATTTACGTAAGCAAAAGTTAATATGTATGATATTATTTTCTTATGATTCCTTTTTCTGCTCTCGCCGTGTTTGCAGCTTTCTCACTATAATAAAAGAATAGTTATTTCTTAAAGCTTTGTGTTTTTGTTCTACCCATATCCTTTAATAGGTTATGGGCCCAGAACGTATGTTCGCGAAATAAGTTAGGAGACATTAAGTAAAAACTTTTGTGTAAATTGTGTTTTTGTTAATAAGACTTTGGTGGAAACGAACTTAAATATATTATAAAGTCGTGGTTAGTGCTTAATGCGTGAAAATGGAGAACAGTAAAAAGATACGACGCAATATTACCTCATTCAATGGAACTAATTATTCGATATGGAAATTTCGCATCAAAGCCCTAATTGCTGAAGAGGGTGCATCACTTGTACTAGCCGAAAATCCACCTGCTGCACTACCTGAAAATTGGCAACAAATGGAATTAACGGCAAAAGGATGTATTATTGAATATTTAAGTGATGTAATAATCGGCATGATTACCGAAGAAGACACTGCTCGGGAAATATTACGAAAGCTAGACACAATTTACGAACGTAAGAGCTTAGCTACGCAACTTGCAGTGCAAAAGAAATTGCTGAGTTTTAAATTTCAACAAGACAACCCTTTGATCGAGCATTTTATTAAGTTTGATGAGATGCTAATTGAGTTAACCTCAGCTGGTGCTACTTTAACTGAGATGAGTAAAGTAGCTCATTTGCTCTTAACATTGCCACCTTCATATGATGGGATAGTGACAGCAATTGAAACATTGTCAGAAGACTCTATTAACTTAGCTTTTGTGAAAACCCGGTTGTTGGATCAAGAAACAAAACTACGACAGGAAAGTGGTGACACAAGTAGCAAAGTTTTACACGTAGAGACAACAGTGAAACCAACATTTAAAAACAAAAGGTTCCACCCTTCCAAAACAAGAAATAAATATAACAACAAACCTAATTATAAGGCAAGAAAATATTACCACAACAGAGGTAGCCATTCAAAGAACCGTTTTATTTTTATGAAATGTGACCACTGTGGTAGAACGAATCACACCAAAGCTAATTGTTTCTATTATAAAGATCGACAAGAGAACAACACTAACAACAGAACTCTACACACAATCCAAACACATGAAGAGGAGCCAAGTTTTGCATTCATGATGTCGAGTGAAACATTGCATACTCAAACACGTCAAAATAACACTATCAAGTTTCTTCTGGA
This sequence comes from Polydrusus tereticollis, assembly GCA_963920685.1. Classification (NCBI taxonomy): domain Eukaryota; kingdom Metazoa; phylum Arthropoda; class Insecta; order Coleoptera; family Curculionidae; genus Polydrusus; species Polydrusus tereticollis. The sequence continues at coordinate 147,086,133 of OY987328.1, forward strand.
TTCAGGAGCCACTGATCACATCATAAATCAACGCCACTATTTTACCAGTTTCATGGAATTAACCAAACCAATAGAGATATCCGTTGCAAAGAATAATACATCAATCAAAGCACACCTGAAAGGAGATATCAACATTACCACTAACATGGGCATTCAAGGGACATTGGAAAATGTGCTGTTCACCCCAGAAGTTCCCTACAATCTACTCTCGGTGCGGCGCATGCAAGAGGCTGGTATGGCTGTACTTTTCTCTGCAGATGGAGGAGTGACAATCAGTCAAGGAGGTAAAAGTATTATCACTGGTAAGGCAATAAACAAACTAATATTTATAATTGTCAAAATTAACAGAAATTTGAGCTCCACCATAAACCAAATAAATGTTTATAAAAATAGAGCGCCCTATGAAAACTATAAATTATGGCATGAGCGCTTAGGTCATCTAAGCAAAAATAAATTCTTAGAAATTAAAAATCAACAATATCATGACCAATTAAATAATATAAATCCAACATCAGATTTATGTGAAGCGTGTATATACGGAAAACAAACATGTTTCCCTTTTGGTAAAAGTAAAGATAAGTCATATGTTCAAAGACCATTATTTATTATTCATTCCGATATTTGTGTGCCTATATCTCCACCAACAATAGACAATAAAAATTATTTTATAACATTTATTGATGAATTCACTCATTATACTGTTACCTACTGAATGACATATAAATCGGAAACATATAAAGTTTTTCGAGACTTTGTTTTAAAATGTGAAGCTCAATTTTCGTTAAAAGTAGCATTTTTATATTGTGATAATGGTCGTGAATATGTATCCAATGAAATGAAATCATTCTGTAAAGAAAAAGGTATAACTTTTCATTTAACCGTTCCATATACTCCCCAGCAAAATTCTGTTGCGGAGAGAATGAACAGAACTCTTACAGAAAAAGCGAGAGCCATGATACATGGTGCTAATTTAAATATCAGTTTTTGGGGCGAAGCAATTTTAAGCGCCACCTATATCTTAAATTTAACGCCAACAAATGCACTTAAACAAAAGGGAACACCTTATGAACTGTGGCATAATAAAAAGCCCAGATTAAACCTCTTAAAGGTTTTTGGCTCTACTGCTTTTATTCATAATAAAAATAGAAAATCAAAGTTCGAACAAAAATCAACAAAAGGTATACTGGTAGGCTATGAACCCAATGGCTATAAAATATTTGACCCTGAAACCCATAAATTTTTAACAGCTCGAGATGTCATTTTTGATGAAATCACTTTTAATACTTCAAGGCCTAAAATTGACCTTAACGAAGGGTCTCAAGTTCAAGTGCAAGGCTCCGACGGTATTAAAATATCTAAAACTGATGAAAACCCGGTACCGATTATTTTTCATAAACCATCGGAATTAAAGGCAGATAATAACAAAACTGTCATTGAAACCGAGGATAAAAATCAGTGTAAACAAAATACCGAACAAAAATCTGAGACAACCATTAGGAACTCAGACGGAGCGAGAGACTAATAAATCTTCCTAAAATTTCATATAATGAAAATGAAATAAGCAGTTTTATGAGTGCACAATTGTCTCTCTTACCAACACCCACTTGCTTTAAAGAAATAAGCACTCGAGCTGATAAAAATGAATGGGAGAAGGCCATAAATGAAGAAATTCAATCCTTGTTAAATAACAACACGTGGACTCTAGTACCTAAGCCCGAAAACAAAAATATTGTCGACTGTAAATGGGTATTTACTATTAAAAATAATATACAGGGTAACCCGTTAAAATATAAGGCACGGTTAGTAGCCAGAGGTTTTAGTCAACAGTATCTTTTAGACTATAATGAAATTTTTGCGCCAGTAGCCCGAATATCAACTTTCAGAATATTTTTAGCAATTGCCAATCAATTTAATTTGTATATTCACCAAATGGACGTTAAAACGGCATACCTTAATGGCATATTAAAGGAAGAAATATATATGAAAGTTCCAGAGGGAATAAAGGCTAAAAATGGATATGTATGTAAATTAAATAAATCTTTATATGGGTTAAAACAATCAGCAAGATGCTGGTACGAGCATTTTAATGACATACTAAAACAACATAACTTTAAAAATTCGAGTGTCGATCATTGTTTATACTTCTTAGATAAAGGTAATATTAGAGAAAATGTTTACGTAATACTATATGTAGACGACTTAGCGATCGCTACAGGAAATATGGATACACTGTTAAGTTTTAAATCGTATTTGAAAAATAAATTTAGCATGGTTGACCTTAATGAAATAAAGTATTTTTTAGGTATTAATATTCAAATGCAAGACACTCAAATTTCTTTAGATCAGAGTAATTATTTAAAAACTGTACTTCTTAATTTTAATATGAGTGATTGTAACCCAGTTAAAACACCTCTTCCAATAAAATTAGATTATCAAGCATTAAATTCCGATGAGCCTTATGATGCCCCATGCCGAAATTTAATAGGTTGTTTAATGTATGCTGCGTTATGCACTCGTCCAGATTTGTGTACGGCTGTTAATTTACTTAGTCGTTATCAAAATAAAAATAACAAGGAATTATGGCAATGCTTAAAGAGAGTTTTACGGTATATTAAAGGTACTTCAGATTTAAAATTAATTTACACCCGAAATAATTATACCGAACTATTAATTGGCTATGTAGATGCTGATTGGGGTAGTAATGAAATAGATCGAAAAAGCACAACTGGATTTTTGTTTAAAATTTTTGACACTTGTTTAATTTCTTGGAATACCAGAAAACAAAATTCTGTAGCTGCTTCATCTATGGAGGCGGAATACATGGCTATATTTGAAGGGGTTAGAGAAGCATTATGGATTAAATCCTTATTAACCAGTATTAAAATAAATATTTTTAAGCCAATAATTTTGTATGAAGATAATAATGGTTGTATTTCAGTGGCAAATAATCCAGTTGATTATAAACGATCTAAACATATAGATATCAAATACCATTTTACTAGAGAGCAAATCCAAAACAAAACAATAATAATACATTATATTCCTACAGGTCAGCAGTTAGCAGATACCTTTACGAAGCAACTGCCAGCTCCGAAGTTCCATGAAATCCTTTTTCATTTGGGACTTAAAAGAGCATAACATAATTAGAATGGTTTGATTTGGTTATTTTCTTGGGGTTTTTTTCCAAATCCGAGCAACAAATGTTGAACCATATGTTTTAATTTTCCCCAGAATAAGTATATAACTATTTTTTTTTGTTTTTATTTTTTTAGATATAATTAAATATAATCGGCTCATTTTTGAGAGGGTGTATTGAGAGTGGTAAATAGTTTACAAAACTGACACATTATATTTTAATTTATATGGTCATAGCTTTTAGTCTATCGTTCTGTTATTTAAAACTTCAGTAAACATCCGAGCCTCAATCTTTATTTACGTAAGCAAAAGTTAATATGTATGATATTATTTTCTTATGATTCCTTTTTCTGCTCTCGCCGTGTTTGCAGCTTTCTCACTATAATAAAAGAATAGTTATTTCTTAAAGCTTTGTGTTTTTGTTCTACCCATATCCTTTAATATATTGGAACATGTAAAATGTCATAATTAACCTTGTAATTGGATACTTTATTTTAGTTTTATTCAGATTAATTTGTACTCATAAATACACCTTTAATATTTTCGATGTACGAGTTTTTATAACAATAAAGCACACATTTCAAAATGACAACTTTATTTGACAGTCATCTTTTACCTTGACTGGTGCCCGCAAATACGGGGCGATAAAAGGAGAAATAGTTAAAAAGAAATCGGCGATAACCCGTAAACGGGCTCATCAAAAATATCTAAAGTTATTCTTTTGAATGTGGGTTTTAGTGCTCTTTAATAAACCTAAATAGAATTTTTCTCTAAAATAATTAGGGAAGCCAATAATTGACCCCATTTAAAATTACATGGGATTTCCTATGTCCCGCTTGACGATGCAACACCCGGTATACGCCTTCCTATACCAGGTCTGACCTAAACTAATTAATAATGAAGTATGACTGTGCATATTGATTAATATTATTATTATAGCGTTTGCATTTGATTTGTTTATTTGTTTCATGTATCAGTAAAATAATATAAAGAGGATATCAATTAAAATTAATAATTCAGCAATGGATCGTTCGTTCGTTTATTTCCTATTTGCGCCAAGTTTCGCAATACTTTCCCGATATTTAAATATAATAATATTGAATAATAAAGATAACAGCATAAAAAATGTTGCAAATTAGGAAATAATTCTGACAAAATCGTTAAATTTGTTTCGTTAGTCATTTGATTAATAACCTATTTTTCTGTTAATTCAGAAGTAAATATCTACTGGATCTAAAACTAGTATGAGTAATTATCGTCCCATTAGTATAGTAAGTCCATTTGCTTGCGAAGATTTTGGAAATTGTGATAAAGGCTAAAATGATGTATTTTATTGATAAATATATACCACTGGATCAGTTCCAATATGGCTTCGTCAAACAAAATGATACTCTCAGTGCAGCTACTGATCTTATAGAGAACATCTCAGTAAAAGTAGACACCGGGAAAATAGTTGTTGCAATATTTATAGATTTACAAAAGGCATTCGATATCGTTAGTGTAAATATATTGTTATATAAATTAAATAAAATGGGCTTTAGCGACAATTTGTACAATACTATATTAAGTTATATATATCTGACAGGAAACAGTATGTAGTGCGGTGTACCGCAGGATTCTGTCCTTGGTCTCTTATTTACTCTCTATATGTACTGAGTCTAAGAAATACCGGTTGACTAACAGATCCGCTGTATAGACAGTATTTTTACGAATACCGACTTTCTGGGAGCTTTTAATTTTGAAAATCATATATCTGATCATACGGCACAGAAAATTGTTTTTAAAGTTGAATACCTTGAGGAAAAAAAAACAGACATAAGTATTCTAGAATTTTTTCAGTAAACAATAAAGATAATTTTCTGTCCATACTAAGAATACAAACTTGGTTAGACGTATATAACATAGAACAGGGAGGTCAGGGAGATGTTAACAAGCAATGGAACGTATTTATGAATCGTTTTATCCACATTTTTAATCAGTGTTTCCCTCAAAAATTCACTTGCAAAAGAAAAAACCTGTTACATTTTATAACGACGATATTATCGAATGTAAACATAGATTGGACTCTTTGTTAATATTACCCAAACAGGAACCAGGGTGTAAGGAAAGTATATTAAGGAAAAAAAATATATGATAAAAGGCTAAAAACAGCCCGAAAAACAAAATATGAAAATATAATAAAAAAACTCCGATAATGAAACAAAATGCATGTGGTATATCTGTAAAGAAATCACGGAAAAGGACAAAAAAATTTCCTACTTTAGAGTTGAGGAAGACCCTCAAGATGTTGCTAATAGGTATAATGAGTATCTTCTCTCAGTTGTTCCTAATCTTTTAAGTATAACCTAATTAATTTACCTTTTAACTGTAAAATTGTAAATAGTTTGAAGTCTATGTTTTTGAAGCCTGTGACACCTAACGAAATTTGTGAAACATCAAATATACTAAAAAAATAGGCACAGCAGCGGTATTGACGAGATTCCAACAAGCATTATTAAAGTAGCATCTTTTCAGTTTCAAATTTGAAATATTTCCTAAAAACTTAAAACTGGCCCTGATTAAACCGCTTTATAAAAGTGGGAATCCTGGAGTTTTAAACAACTATAGACCAATAAGTCTGCAGCACAAAGTTAATGGACTTTTTGAAAAACTGCGAAATAATCGGTAAATACCAATTTACAAATAAATCCACACAAACGGCTATATTCGAATTTCTTTGGGCTATCCTCGAGCACCTTGAAAATGGAGAGTTAGGTAGTACTTAGGATGTTACTGGACCTGTCTACGATTGTATTGTTAGGGGACTACTTCTTGAGAAATTGGAAATGTACGGTATAAGAGGAAATGTAAAAGAATGGCTTAAATCTTACCTTAATGACAGGAAACAAATTGTTACTATCTCAAAAGAAGGAAAAACATTAAAATCAAGGCAACTTTCGAGTGACTTGGGAATAGCTCAGAGAAGCATTTTGGGACCAATTCTGTTTATTACATTTATATATCAATGACCTATGCCTTTTGTTGGATTGATCTCCTTAACACATTGTCCAATACGCAGACACAAACTTAATCGTTGGAGACAAAAACATGTCGGAACTAGTTTTACAAGCAAGACATTTCTTCCAAATTGTGACTGAGTGGTTTGCAGAGAAAAAGCTGATATTAAATAGGGAAAAAACAAACATCTTGTTATTTAGAACAAAACATCAACATCCATAAAACCACCGCATATTGTTTTAGAGAATAGCGAGTTAAAATTTTCAGGAAACGTAAAATTTCTGGGTATTTATATTAATGAACATTTAGATTGGTCTTTTCATATATCTAAATTGGCAAAAAAATTAAATTCTATATGTTATAGTATCCGGATCATTGTTGAATAAAGTTAGAATAATATATTTTGCTAACTTTGAGTCCCTTTTGAAATATGGCCTAATTTTTTTGGGATCTGATAACATGACACGGAATGTCTTTCTAGCTTAAAAGAGGTTAATTAGAATCCTAGCAAACAAAAAATATTTGAAGACATGTAGGACCGTATTTAAGAGCTTAGGTGTAATGACAGTTTATGGTGTGTACATTTTTGAATGCTTGATGTTTTTCTTTAAAAACAAAGGCTATTTTAATGCAAGTTATCAACAGGAGTATAACACTAGAAGGACAAATGCTAACTACCCTACACACAGACTTACACACTGACCGAAAAATGTCCTCAATACATGTGCATTAAATTGTTTAATACGCTCCCAGAAAGAATTAAAAAAACTGAATCCCAAAAATCGTTTAAAAAAGAAATAAAGCAAGTATTAATAGATTTAGAACCCTATAGTTTAAGTGAATATCGTAATTTGTAAATTTGTAACATATATTTTGTGACGTAATTTCAGTTTCTATGATTTATTTTATGTATGTAAACAATCTGAAATGGAAATGAATAAATAAATAAAACATGTCGAACTAGTGGCACAGTATTATACTTTTGCAGATGATACGGTGTTGAATATAGTTTTAGAATTACGAATGAGATAGAGGATGTTATAAATACAGATCTTAAAAGGTATACAGATTAGCTCCTGAATAATGAACTAAAAATTAATATAGGCAAAACTAAATTTATACTATTTTAACAAAACAACACCAAATATAAAAATAAATAATAGATGAATCGACAATGTCTTAAAAATTAAATATTTAGGACTTATTATAGACAATGGACTTAGTTAGACGCTACATATAAGTCATTTATTCGATAAGTTATTGCCGATGATGAGTGGCAATAACAATATAATATGATAAAAGTGTGCATTTTACGGAAAAAAGTTGCTCTTTGTAAAAACTCGAATATTGAGAATATTGTGCAATACTTATAATGATAATAATAATAACAAAAATAATGTTACTTTCGAATTTACTATAAATTTAAAGAATTTTTTTGATAATATCAAATATACTTGTAAAAATGAGACGATAATTCTAGTAGGTGATATATAAATATTGATATTTCTTCAAAATCCTAAGAAAGTAATGAATATTTAAACTTGTTGAGTAAATATAATTTTACATCATTTATAAATAAAATTACGAGAGAAATAAAAGAACATACCTCTTGTATTGATCATATCTTTGTAAAAACAACCCAATCAATTTACAAAAAGGACTTAGTGGTAATATAGGTAATAGAGAACCTTTATTAACGTATAAAAATTATGTTAATTACTATCAATTAAAAGAAAACATGGCAGATTGGGCAAGTTTCTATTTCTATTCTGAAATAAATGACTTGTCTAATGATTTAATAAAAGAAATTCAAAATAATGTGCAGAAATGTAACTCAAATTAAAATAAAAAGAAAAAAGAATGGATTACTAGTGGCTTACTAAATTATATTAAAACAAAAACGAGCTCTATAAAAAATTGCAGAAAAATAAATACTATCGATTTTTATTATATAAATATAAAATTTATAAAAACAAATTAACTAAACTAATTAAAGAGACAAAAACTAATTCTTATAAACATGAAATTGATAAATGCCAAAATTCTAATCAAGATATGTGGAAAACCATTAAAAAAGTATATAATAAAAATCAAAAACATAAAAGTATAAGCGAAATTAAAATTGAGAATGAGTTAATTACGGACAAGAAACGTATAGCTAATAACTTTATTGATTATTTTTCTACAGTTGGTGAAAATCTAGCAAATAAAATCAATAAATGTAATAACACATTTTTAAATAAGAAAATAAACAATATTGACTAATTTTATTTAGAAGAAACTAATCATTAGGAAGTTGAAAATATAATTGATAGTTTAAAATTAAAAAAATCTGCTGGTGTCGATGGTATAACCACAGAAATATTAGAATCTATTAAAACTACTATTTCCAGGCCACTAGCTTTTTTATGAATAAAATTTTTAAAACAAGTACCTATATTATATCCAGAAGCTTCCAAAATTGGTGTAATAAAACCTATTTTTGAAAATGGGGATTGAAGTAAAATTAGTAATTATAGGCCTATAACATTAATATCTTATTAGTGTGGAAAATTCTTACAATTGTATGATTACAAATGTTCAACCCTTAATTATAAGTTTAGGCTTAGATGAAGATAGTGATAGTGATACAGAGTTAAATTTTGAATAAATTGTCAATAGTTTTCAAGAATTTAATTTATTTTTATTATACTTGTTATCATAATAGTTATACTTTGAAATTATATTATTTTCAATTATCATTAATTGTTATCATTATTTTACATTTATTATAGGTACCTAAAACTAAAAATACCTGTCTATTTATTTTAAATTATAAAAATAAATCATGTGGTGTAGGTACATTTTCAAGCCGACCCTGATCCCATTTATTCAGCTTTGAAGAGGTTGAGGCGTATACAATAGGATTTAATCAGGTAGATTATTTATGGCAGTAAGAGTCAACGGTATAATTCTGCAAATATTATACAGGCAAAATGTTGTTGAACAATTTAAACAACAAGTTAATCTAAACGCTTCTTTAGAACACTTCCAACTACTATTTGTAGATTTAAGATAATATGTTTGTATTTTCTAGTTTAAAGAATAAATGTACCTCCCTAGTCTCCTACTTTACGGCGCCGGCGTCATATATAATAAGTTTTTTTGTATATTACCCACAGTGGCGTATTTAGGATTGTGACACGGGGGGGTCCATTTATGCTTCTTAAAAAAATGCGCCGCAGGCAAAATTTTTTTAGGTGCCACGCCCTTTTTTGGACTGTCTAAACTTACAAATTTTACGTTTTGATAGCCCGGCTCAAAAACGTAGATATAAAGCAATTTTTAAATATAAACGCCAATATTTGCATTTGAAATATTAGTTTTTTGAAGGTATGTATAACGGTATACTATATTTTACTCACCTGAATTAGAAAACACGGAACAAAAAATAAAATTCAACTATTGTTAAACTAAAAGACTGTGGAAATCTACAAACATCTGGAAAATTTGAAATAATGTTTCATGTTATTTATTGCAAATAAATGAATGTGAATTTCAGTTTTCTTTACTACTGAGTCCACAGGGGGGGGGGGGTCCAGACCCCCCGGACCCCCCCCCCTAAATACGCCACTGATTACACAAAAAAGGTATTTTATAACATATTACACACATAACATTAATTCAGGTTTATATATAATATTTAAATCGATTATTAGGTATATTTACCATTCTATTTTTTAATAGGTCATAGAAAAATCGCATATTTTTAAGAGAATCTGCTGGCATGCACAAAATATCAACTTACCAAGAAATCCAAAGTGCTCGTTCATTATTTTGCAACTCCAACATTGTTCATATACCAATGAAATGGTAACCCACTTTTAAATCAAAAAATTAAAATTGCAGGACACAAATATTTTAAATTAAACACCAAATTATTTGTTCATATTTGAAACACTACACACTTGACACGCGATTTACTTTTCCTTAACGTTCACGATTTTTCGTGTGTACAACATAAAAAAGTTAAATAAACAGAAGCATCGTCACCTAAAAAAAAACCGAAGCCGACTTTGTTTTATTGAAAACACACGCATATGTTTGTACTGCTATCAGTCAATATAAAAAAATTTCCGGTAAAAAGTCCGACGAAATTACACAGAATTTGTATGAAAAATTTACAAGCGCGCATCGGCGAGTCGCACAAAACTGTAACCCGCTTATCGCAGCAACTTTTTGAGGATGATCAGCTATGATCAATGTTTTCGATTAATAGTTCGGAATTGGCAGGATTTTAAAAGGATTTTGCCAGTCTTTTGTTTTAGGTGATTGGTAAGAAGCAAAAAATAAACTGGCGCAACACTTGATTTACGTAGTGCAGTATATCCCGGGCCAGTGGCGACGCCAGGGTTTTGTGTTAGAGGGGGCCAGACTGGGCCAGAAAAATTTAGGGGGGGCACTTGTTTTTACTTTATTGCTTTGCTTTGGTACCCTATTTAAATCAATTTATATCAAAAAAGGTATGGAGGGTAATATTGAGATTCATTGATTAAGGTAATAAGAAGCAGAGAAGTAGGTAGATAGGTTAAGGTAATAATAAACATTTAAATTAAATTATGTTGAAACATTACAAAATAACATCAACGTATATAGGTACAAGACATTTCCAAATAAAAAAAAAAATTACCGAAACCTAAAGCAGTAAGATTCTTCTGTTATTATGATTCTTAGCAAAAATATCAACAATTTTGTCGAGATTAATATTTTTAATGCATTCTTTTTCAATACTTAAAATAGATACCGCAGAAATTCTTTCATTAAGCATTGTAGTTCTTGTATAAGTCTTAACTCTACTTAAACAAGAGAATGATTTTTCTGGAGAAGCAGTTGATGCTGGTAATGCTGGTATTGTCGTAGCAATTTTTGTTAAAACATAGATATTTTCAAAAGCCGGATAATATTCTTCTAGCAGTTTCAATAATTCCAGCATTGTTTTGATTTCTGATTTTTTGGAAATTAATCTTTTTAAAATAATACATTCAGCTTTTGCGACTTTTGACATTACAGGGGGGGGCGGCTAAATTTCAGGAGGGGCCCGGGCCCCCTCTGGCCCCCCCCCTGGCGTCGCCACTGTCCCGGGCTTAAAATTCGACTAAAATTATAATAAAAACAAAAGTAATTTTTCATTAATTTCTGCTTCTTCTAAAAATAGGATTTCTCGGAAAAATTAATCCCATTATACAGGGTAGACAAAAATTAACAACAATCTTGGTAACTTAATTCTACTTTGCTCTAAACTTAGTTCTGTGTTACTATCACTATCTTTATCTAGAAAAATATCATATATTGGCAAACTAAAAACATTTCTCAATATTAAGTAATTAAAATATCCGTTGTGAAAAAATCAAAAATGCGTACTCTTTAATGACTGGTGTTTTAAGAGTACGCGACGTATATGCCTAAGAATACGCATTAAGAACTCTTAATATAACCTAAAATTTTAAGAATAATAGGCTTATCTACGCACAAATCGCAAGCAAAATCATTTATCCCTACAAGGCTTGTGCAGTCCTCATGCCACCAGAATAAAGAGTCGGTCCATAGTTCCCAAAGAGACCTGATATAAATATTAGGAGTTAAAAACCCAAAGTCTTGGTCTCAAATTTTTATAAAAGTTTTTTTTTTTTTTTTTTTAATATGCTGTCAATAAGTTTGTTACATGTTTCGCCTTCTCGGGCATCATCAGACCTAATCTAACAGTAAAAATGAAACATCTTTACAAAAATGTACACAGTAATGGCGCTAAGCTAATGCTTGACAGCATATTAAAAAACTTTTATAAAAATTTGAGACCAAGACTTTGGGTTTTTAACTCCTAATACTCATGCCACCAGTTTCCAGCATCCAGGATAAATTGTATTTTTCTCTCCTTGTGTATTTTTTTGCGATGACAACTTATTTTTTTTAGTTGGCTTAGTTCTCCGAGAACTAAAAACATTTCTCTCTCAGAGTCCTAGTATAGAGGGTTTTTATCCAAAACTGGACTTCTGGATAAATTTCCAACTCTTCCAATTACATTTTGCCCATTCTGGCTGAGGTTAGCGCTTTGAGTAGGTGTTCTATATTTCTATCTTGTGAGTTTTCTTTGTATTTTGTTTTCAAGGTGGCCAGAAGTACTAAACTTTGCTCAAACTAATTTTCTGGTTCGACATTTTGAACGAGTGCAGCTTCCTTTGCAGGTTTATCAGTTACTTCAGCAGGGGAAAAATCAGCTTCTGTGTAAACATCGGGATTGTAAGGGTAATTCCCCGTACATGCAAATGATTTCTCAGCAATATGGAGAGTGTGAACTTTCGCAAATGCTGCGTGAAAAAATGCCGATATTTCTTTAACGGTTATCAGCAGAGCTGAAGCTGAAGCTTTTAACCGAAAAAAAAGCTTCTGTCCAGCGGTTGCGTCTTGTGATTAGAGTGCGGAGGTCAAGTTAAAAGAATAATGAAGTCTTGCATAAAGAATTGCTTTCAGAGAGCATTTGGAAATGTAATATTAGGATTGCCGGATCAGTTTCTGATGGTTTTACAAAGTTATAACTAATTTCATATTCATGTATCCAGAATCAGAGATCAGTTTAACAGTGCCTGGAGCTGCTCCATAGGAAAGCTCCTCCTTGATACGTTTCCTGACCAATATTAGATCTGGAGGTACCCAAACACCCCCAGCGCTCATGCATACCACAGCAGTAGTTAGTTGCCCTCGTTCGGCGGAAACAATTTTGGACACGGTCCTCTTTCCCTTAAAAGCATAAATTCTATGAAGCTTGTAACGCACAGTAGGTAGCCCGGTCACATCCATATTGAATATTCGGTGTCCTGAAGCATTTGCTTTCTCATAAACCACTTTTAAATGATCAACAAATCTTTGACATTGCACTTTGTTAAAACCAATTGCACAGGCTAAACTACATTTCTCCGGATTTCGCATTGAAAGTGCATCTCTAGCTGCAAAAATATATGTTCAGTGTTTGCCTGTCATTTTTGTTTCTAAGTTAAACCGGTGTGGAGTTTTATTCATAACGGCATATTGAAAGGCGAAAGACATAACGTCCTTCTTTCTTAAAGCCGAATGTCCAAATCCCTGAACTAACCCGAATATGATTTGCCAATTCTTTTTCTTGATCTCTCGTGACTATGGGCTTAAATCGACCAAGGCTTGTAGGCACCGTACCCTGTAACAACAAAAGAAAATTAAGATTTATCTTGGTTTAAGTGGGTAAAAAATTACCTTGCGTAATCTTTTCCTTAAGGTGCATTCATTGAGGTTTAGCGACTTTGCAACGGACTTCTCTCAATTTGCCATTCGTTCAGCTGCTTGATTTAAGATTTCTTGTGTAAACTTCAACTCCCTCTTACTATTAATTTTAAAAGTCTGTAATACTTTTAAAAGATTCCATTTTTTGTAAGTTTCTTCAAAATATAGCAGGTTAATTCAGGTTAGGTAGCAGCGGTGTTCTGCGATTTGTCAAAAGCTTTTGACTGCGTCAATCACAGAATACTGCTGTGGAAACTGAAGGGATATGAGATATACTTGTCTGGTCGATATCAATCAGTAAGTTTTAACAATAATTCCTCGGATCGATTGGAGGTTACATCAGGAGTGCCGCAGGGTTCTGTCCTCGGCCCTCCACTGTTTCTGTTGTATATTAATGACTTGGTGGGAATTGATATTTGGGGCAAATTTACTCTGTTTGCAGACGACGCAACAGTACTGTGGGTGGGCAGAGGCTTACAGGAGCTCGAAAACAATATAAAGAGTGATCTCGCAGAGATAATTAAGGACATGGACTGATGCAAATCGTTTGACTCTCAATATTAAGAAAACCAAGATAATGACTTTCAAGTGTAATTTTAACGAAATTACGCTGGGCACCCAGGTACTAAAGAATGAAAATGTAAATAGATTTTTGGGTGTATATATAGACAATAGGTTAAAGTTTGAACACCATATTACTTACCTTAGCAAAAAGCTGGCTTCTAACTGTTACGCCGCGCCGTCAGAGTAGTGTCGATCAGCCTGGATTACGAAAGTACTAGATAAGCGCGTATTTCTCACTTATAGAATCGCATTCTAGTAAACCGCTTTTTGTTTCTCATAAAATCTTGACACTACCTTGTATATTTCTATTAGAAATGACTTGCTTAATGTTTAAAAGATTCAAGAATGAAATAAGCTTAACTTCGGTACACAACACTCGCCAGCTTTATAGGGTTAATTTGCCGATATGCTCCATTCCACAATAATTCGTTGATTTCCCGACCGCAATAAAATTTAAACCCAGCCATAAATAAGTGCCTTTTGAAAGGGTACAGGTCCTGATTACTTACTAATTTCAATAGTTTAGGTAAGCTATTTTCAACAAAACAACAAATATAAAATAATAGGTAAGTATCTTTATTTTAATCATGTAATTAAATAGGTATTAATATTTATACAAAAATACTAATTTACAATATTATAATATCATCTATGCCTAAACTAATATAGTGACGATAGTGATAGTGAAACAGAGCTAAATATAAGTAGAGTAGGTTAAGTTAAATATTGTATTATTATAATATTGTAGATTAGTATTTTTGTACAAATATTAATAGCTATTTAATTACATGATTAAAATAAAGATACTTACCTATTATTTTATGTTTGTTGTTTTGTTCAAAATAGCTAACCTAAACTATTGAAATTAGTAGGTAATCAGGACCTCTACCCTTTCAAAAGGTACTGTGCCTACACAATAGATATTTGTCAGGCAAGTTATTTATGGTTGGGATTACGACTGAGGGTTGTCATTTAAATTTTATTGCGGTCGAGAAATCAACGAATAATTGTGGAATGAAGCATACCTAACTCTTCTCAGACTAAGAATTCAATCATGTACAATGGAAAGAAAATATTTAATCACCTCCCACTTAAAATTAGAAAGGTTCAAACAAGTGTAAAATTTAGAAGGGAGGTGAAAACTCTCTTGGTGTCCAAGGCATACTATACAGTTAAGGAGTTTTTCTACGACAGCTTTAAGTAAATTGATTTTGTTAGCTACTTCATTATTTTTTTTTTGTTTATCTGTGTTTGTATCCTCGCTTATTTCCTAGTATTGCAGTTCGTTGTATTTTTGAATAGATTATGTTTTATGTAACAGTAGGTAATGTGTTAAGGGTGCACCTACACCTATAGCTATTCTGGAAATGACTTGATACCCAAGTAGTATTATCTATATTTTTCTTTTGTAGTATTATTCACTACCTCTTTATTATCATCTGTTCTTAAATTGTTAAACTTTGTATTTTATAACATTTTTATCTAACAGCTTTGTAAAAGAGAACCTATCTTCTTCATACCATTTGACTTTGACTATATATTACTATTTGTCATTCATAACATTTAGGATTTCTGCTTTTGTACTGTTAGAACTAGAAAACATGTTTACTTGACGACTATGATAACTGCTGACATTGTCCATTACAATAACGCTATTTTTGGGTATATTTTTAGGAAGTCAAGCCAATCTTCAAAAAGTTGCGCATCAGTGTCTTGGAGATAATCCAAAGAAGAATCTGCTGTTTTAGCTGAAAGCAACAGACAGTTGAGAACAAATCCATTTTATGAATCTGCGCGTATTATTGTTATTCCTTTGCCTCTATTTAAAGTAGCAATGGTTTAACCTTTTTTTGAAAAATCATTATATCCTCTTTTTACAGTGTCATGTCTATCGAATCATGTTTCGTCATGGTAGATAATTAGTCGATTTTCTGCTCTATATACAGAGGTTTAATTAGGGTTTTATGGTAGTCAAAAGATCAACGGTATAATATATACTTTTACTATACTCTATTTTTAATTTTTAAAGAAGAGTGATCGATCTGTGTTAAGTCGTTGTGATCGATCGCTAAATAAACTAAAGAAAAGATTTTCACAATGACAGTTCTTCAGCCTAATCAAACTAATCATACAGGATGTGTTGTTTAATAATATTATACAATTATACATTATTAAGTAGTTGCATGGTAGGTTAATACAATATACGAGATAATACAAGGGGGTCAAATCAGGACATCGTACTGATCATCTGCTCTCAGAACCTCGCTTTCTTATCCAGTTTCTTCGATTTTTTTTAGGGCAGTTATTTATGGTAGTCACAGATTGGGGTCTCAGTGTCATTGATACCACTGCGTCATACAGTTATTAAATAAATAAGACGTTTACGTTTTATTTAGTTCGTTGCTAATTGTTTAGATAAACACCAAATGTAATATTTATTCCGACTAAAGAGAACAACAAAACGACGTTCCCACGCATTTTTTATAAAAAAAAATAAAGTTATAGTTAGTATATTATACAAGGTGTCCTGAAAATACGTGTACATACAACGCTAGGGCTCCTGAGATTTTAAAATAGATCTATTTAAGTCAACTTATATCCGAAATTGCTTTTAAAATCGATTCAACGCTTTTACATTACAACATTCACGATTTGTTTTGTTGAGCTAGCATTCCGCCAATCCCTGGAGCTTTAATGCATCCCTGTACTGTCCCTTTGAATGGACTAAAGCGCCTTACTTTACTCCCGAATGCGTAAAAAATTTTAAATATTCTTGGTGCCACAAAAGATATTATAAATAATGTTTAAATTTTAAATCAAGTTCTCTAAACTGATCAGTAACAGTGCAAACGACGTAGTTAATATACCTATTGTTGTTTATGGAAATCCGCATCGAACCCCTGTCAAAAAAGAAAACTCAATTTCAAAGTATTAAGTTACAGACTGCCTCGAATATTAACTACTCTATGGCATACTATACGTTGAAAAGGAGCCCAAAAGAAAAAAGGGCTGTATGAAATATGAAGGGGTGGTTACTTAAAAGAAAGTGGGGAATCAAGTTACACGGCTGATGAAATTGCTTTTTATAATACCGACGTTCTTTTCTTAAAAATATGTCGGTAAAAAATGATATTTGTGGGACGTGCGATGGCGCGATGTTTGGTTTAATCTTGTCTGTAATATTAGGTGAAACTGCTATATTTATTATATTATAACTTTTTAACCGACTTTTTGTTTTAGGATTTACAATCGGTAATCAGTGTGTTCTCAAAAACTATCGAATCGGTAATAAAGACTAGAATGTTAGCATTTATAGACAAATATGTTGAAAAAGACTTATATCAGTATGGTTTTATTAAAGATAGTAATACACTGAGTGCAACAATAGATCTCACCAATAAAATAGCAACATTTTTGGACAATAACAAGATAGTGGTTGCTGTGTTTGAAGATCTCAGCAAGGCGTTTGATGTAGTTTGCTTAGAGCTATTATTAAAAAAACTTAGGGGCATGGATTTAGAGATAATATTTATAACTTAATTAAGTCATACTTAGTCAATAGGAAACAATATGTTAAAATTAATAATAACAAGAGCTGTGATAGGGAAAATTTTTGTGGAGTACCACAGGGATCGGTCCTCGGGCCCCTACTCTATTCGCTATATGTGTTGAGTTTAAGATGTGCAAATTTAAGTGGTAGGTACTTCACTTTCGCAGATGATACTGTGCTTCTATATGAAGGCGAAAATGTGAAAGACTTAGAGTCTGTGATAAATAATGATCTGGAGTTATATTCTAAATGGCTATTATATAATAAACTAAAAATAAATATAGATAAAGCAAAATAAATGTTCTTTAAACAGAAAAATAAAAAGACAGAATTACCAAACATAAGAATAGGAAATGTAGAGTTACAAAAAGTAGAATGTATAAAATATTTAGGTTTAATTATAGATGCAAACTTGAAATGGTCGGAACATGTAAATTATATAATTAAAAGAATGAGCTCAATGGTCGGTGCTCTCTATAGATATCGAAACTACATAACCAATAATGTCAAAACTATGATATACAACGCATACTTCGCAACACTTAAGATATCTCCTTCCGGTATGGGGCGCATGTGGCAACACTATTTTCAAAAATATGCAAATTATGCAAAACAAAATTTTAAAGATTCTTTTTAAACTTGAATGGCGGATGCACACATGCGATCTATACCGGGACTTGAGAATACATAATTTAAACCAGCTATTAGAATTAGAACAGTGCAAGTAAGTAGAGGAAAACGGAGAGTTCTGGACCAGGTGGTGCTGGTGGTGCTGGTGGTGCAACTAACCCAGGTGGTTCGGTGGTGCGTTTTACGATCTAACCCGGGTGGTTCGGTGGTGCGTTTTATGATCTAACCCGGGCGGTTCGGTGGTGCGTTTTATGACCTAACCCGGGTGGTTCGGTGGTGCTGTTTTACGAGACCAGTGGTGCTGGTGGTGCTGTTTTACGAGACCAGTGGTGCTGGTGGTGCGTTTTATGATCTAACCCGGGTGGTTCGGTGGTGCGTTTTATGACCTAACCCGGGTGGTTCGGTGGTGCTGTTTTACGAGACCAGTGGTGCTGGTGGTGCTGTTTTACGAGACCAGTGGTGCTGGTGGTGCTGTTTTACGAGACCAGTGGTGCTGGTGGTGCGTTTTATGATCTAACCCGGGTGGTTCGGTGGTGCGTTTTATGACCTAACCCGGGTGGTGCTGGTGGTGCAACTAACCCAGGTGGTTCGATGGTGCGTTTTACGATCTAACCCGGGTGGTTCGGTGGTGCGTTTTATGATCTAACCCGGGTGGTTCGGTGGTGCGTTTTATAACCTAACCCGGGTGGTTCGGTGGTGCTGTTTACAAAATAACCCGAAATTAAACCCGACTTTTTACGACCTAACCCGGTTGCTTTCGTGAGGCGGCTTCTTATCTAACCCTAACTTGAACCTGAATATTTATGAACTGACCCGAGATAAAACCCGACTTTTTACAACCTAACCCGGATGCTTTCATGAGGCGGCTTCTCATCTAACCCTAATTTGAACCCGAATATTTATGATCTGACCCGAGATAAAACCCGACTTTTTATGATTTAACCTTAGTGCAAACGCCGCTGTTAAAGCGATATAGTAAAAAAAACTCGATTAAAATTTTATCTTGTTCGCTAGACCAATTAATTTCCAAATATTATAATTAAAACATACAATCACTACACTGGCGCACCGTCAAAAATCGTGCTTGCACTATCCCAACGTACAGAGCGTCCGCTTCAGAAAATACGGTGCCGTATTTTTTGCGCCGAACGCTCTGGAGGAACACACTCCGATTTGCAAGTACATACACGCTTTGTCGCGGCAAAGCTCGCCGTCAAATTACGGCCACTCTTTTGCGGTACCGCTTTGTAGGAAACCAAAGCTTTAGTGAAACGCCGCTGCCCCAGAACTCTGTCCATATTCCTCTACTGTGTTAATTTATGCGGGTAATAAAACCGACAAGGGTCGGATCGGCCTGCATACTTATAGAGGTAAAAAACCGCTTTAGAATGTTTTTGGTATATCTTTTTTAGATAATTTTGGGGGAAATAATTTGCCTGAGATGCCAATTAAAAAAGCCTACATTTAATTGTATTTTAGATTCTTGAATTTTGTACATGGATTAAAAATCTACTATTTCTTGAAATTGTATACATTATGTTAGATAATTATTAATATAATGTTATTAAGACTTTGTAAATATCTGTAAAAACTGTTCTAAATCGTGTCATTTCTGAAAATTGTATACTGAGTGATTAGAATTTAGTAAAAAATTAAAAAAATGTTTTAATGTTATTAAGACCTGTGAAAATTTGTAAAACTGTACAGAATTGTATTATTTTCTGAAAATGATATACTGAGTGTTTAGAATTTAGTAAAAATTAAAAAAATGTTTTAAATTTGTTAAATCATGTGAAATCTTGTATAAAATGACTAGAACCGTTCTTAATCATGTCATTTCTGAAAATTGTATACTGAGTGTTTAGAATTTAGTAAAAAATTAAAAAAAATGTTTTAACGTTATTAAGCCCTGTGAAACTTTGTAAAAAATGACTAAAACAGTCGCAAATCGTCCTATTTTCTTAAAAGTGTATACTGAGTGTTTAGAATTTAGTAAAAATTAAAAAAAATGTTTTAAATTTGTTAAATCATGCGAAATCTTGTATAAAATGACTAGAACCGTTCTTAATCATGGCATTTCTGAAAATTGTATACTGAGTGTTTAGAATTTAGTAAAAAATTAAAAAAAATGTTTTAACGTTATTAAGCCCTGTGAAACTTTGTAAAAAATGACTAAAACAGTCGCAAATCGTCCTATTTTCTTAAAAGTGTATACTGAGTGTTTAGAATTTAGTAAAAATTAAAAAAAATGTTTTAAATTTGTTAAATCATGTGAAATCTTGTATAAAATGACCAGAACCGTTCTTAATCATGGCATTTCTGAAAATTGTATACTGAGTGTTTAGAATTTAGTAAAAAATTTAAAAAAAAATGTTTTAACGTTATTAAGCCCTGTGAAACTTTGTAAAAAATGACTAAAACAGTCGCAAATCGTCCTATTTTCTTAAAAGTATATACTGAGTGTTTAGAATTTAGTAAAAATTAAAAAAAAATGTTTTAAATTTGTTAAATCATGTGAAATCTTGTATAAAATGACTAGAACCGTTCTTAATCATGACATTTCTGAAAATTGTATACTGAGTGTTAAGTATTTAGTGAAATGGTGGCTATTTAGTTAATTCGTGACTTGTTTTGTACAGATTCTTTAGCATTTCTTAAGAACCGAAAAAGAAAACAGAAAAGAAAAAATAAAAGAAAAAAACAACTCCAAGTGTCTTTGCGAACAATCGGCAATAAAATAGAGTATTTCAGTTTTTAATTTTTCGTAAATAAAAGTTGGTTAGATTAATAGTCTCTGTGAATATAATAACATAAACAAAGTGATATGCCGTAAATTTAGGAGTACAGTATAAATTATGCCTCTATTAAAATATACCGCAATAACTAACTACCAAAGGATTTTTGATATTTTGAATATATTTGATGCTCATAGCATTATCACATTTCCAAAGGCTCTAAATTTTAGAAAAATGTTCTAATAGAATATGTCTATCAATATAAAGTAAAGGTATTGTTAGGTTTTTTTAAAAAATACGACCTACAACAGTCTCTGCTACAGCATGGCTGACTCTGTAGAAACTTCTGTGAAACCATAATAATTATATCAATAATCGAGTTGTCGTTATGATAATATTTTCTTCCAATATCCGACTCCACTATCCATAAAAGTTATGTTAGAAAATTCATAATTGAGCGCATTGTAATTTTTTAAAAAGAAATTCACTTCACACACAAAGATGTAGCCATTCAATCCATGAAAATAATGCAAGTCAGTATGCGTATGTTATGGCTAACTGTTTAAATGTCTATTCCTTCCACGTTTATCGGAAGAAATACTTTTTTATACTAGTATTTTAGTTGAAAATAAGATCATAAATCATCTATACAAAACAAGCGTCCCTTATGGATTTGAACGAAAATCATAGATTCGACTATTTTCATGAAAAATAAATCTAAGTACGGAATAATGCAGGAAGATTATCTATTTTCTTGGTTTAGAAAGTGATGTAGTTAAGATTTATAACTTAGGAATAAATAAATTATTATTAATCTTTTCGACCTATTTCTCTTGCATATTTAATTTCTTTGATAGTAAGAACTAATCTTTTTATTTTACAAAGTAAAAAAAAGCTAAAGATCGGCGTTGTCAGTCAGGTATAAGAACTGATTTAACACGATGGTTTTTGTACAAACGTTCACATACAATTGTATGCTTTTTAACCGATTGTGTTGGAAAAAATGACGATTTATAGATTAGATATTTAGACGAAGAGCTAACCTTCTCAATAAAGTATTGATTATTGCCCTGCTAGCTAGACAACACTTTTTATGTTAGTCAAAAAAAAATTTTTTTTTCGGACGCTATTACAGATTTCATCGTTAACTAACAAACATTAAGACCAAAAAATTAGCGTGCAAGATGAAATGTATAGGTTCACTTCATTTCTACATTATTTTACAACTCTCAATCGCATTAAAAACAAGATCGAATAAAAAATAACTTATGACATATGGACGAAAAATGTTTTTCGGGCTATTTAGGTTAGCGACCACATTACGTCTGAAATACTACATTTTTCGAGCTTATAACATAATTTACTATTTTAACGTTAAAATAGGGGAAATGATGTATCAAAATGGATACTTTTTTTTTTTGTCGGTCACGAGATTATAGTTTCTTTTAAAATGAACTCTAATATTTACAACACAAAATATCCTTTAAGCCACATTAGTTTAAAACTCGTCTGTCGCTTTCCCTCTATTGTGAGTTTGATTAAAGTATAGCGTAGTATATATTTAGATGAATTTCGCAAATGTTGAATACTTTCAAAACTGAAAAAGCCGCCCTTTGCAATAAATATCTCCGTAGAGTTAGGTACCCTGCAGATTAAGGGTATTTCAGCGGATAATCATATACAAATTCAAAGATTTTGTCTATTTTAATGGATTAACAAACAATATCTATAGGATGACTTTACTGATAAAAAAAAAATAACAAAAATCTATTAAGTCTAGGCTCACATGAAATTCCATAAAGAGCAGCTGCATAGCCTTATCACATCAAACTATATTTTTATTTCGTTCTATTGTCAAAAGTCTGTGTTTAGGAGATTATCGTTCATTTTAAAATGAACTCTAATATGTACATCACCATAAACTACCTCTTAAGCCGCCGTAAAAATACACTTTTCGATTTACCTCTATATTGATTTTCTAATATTAAATATCTACAATAGTCGAAATTCGCTCGCTAATACCTATGTATGCAAGGTTTCTTCAAAAAATGACAATTTTGTTGTTTAATGGCTTGAAAAAATGGAAAAAGGAGGTTTTTGCATCCATTTATTTCCAGATGAGTGTTAAAAATACTTATAAAACTCGGTATACCGAAGATCAACCATTAATGAGAGGGTTGAGTCCTGTTTGCCAAATCCTGATTTATAATTTGACGTTGGCAACGGTACAATTTTTTAACATTTATCATAAGAGGCGTATATTTTTGGGGCTTAGATCTACCAGTTTATCCACGCCCCATTTATTGTTAGTGCTTTAGTAATTTTACTTTCCAATTATTTTTTACCAAAACGCGTAGTTGAAACAGTGTCTATATCAGACGATATAATAAATTTTAAGGATTAATTTGCTTACAAATACACTTCAATTTATTTAGGCTAAAGCAGCCAGACATATACTGGAACTACGAAAACCCTATTACAATTTGGTTGCCTAGAGAAAATTTTGTAAAAAACATAGCTTTCTACACAAATGCTTGCACATTATGTACCTATCATTTTAAGATACCTGGCGACATCAATGTAAGCATTGACATAATGACGCAAGATATAGGTAGGTACTAGAATATTCAAGATTTCTATTAACGATACACTTCAGCATACATGCGAGATGTCATTAATGTCTACGGAAGGCAACAGACATACCAGCTATTTTTACATGGGATTCCATAGACTTGAACGCTTCTTGTTTAGAAATATTTGATGTCATCTTGAGGAGTTCCGTATTGAAGCATCAAACCTACCTGCCAAATAATTGACGAAATATGGGATATCATAAAATATGTCCCCCATCGAACTAAATGATCCTATAAACCAGCTTCACAGACCGTAATTTGTGATGCTAACACGATTAATACGCAATAGAACAAGATTAAGAAACAAAATTTAAAGTAGCTCTTTATCACACGAAAATAATTAAATAATTTACGGTTACAGAACAATAATTATTTTAAAAAGCTGTATAACTAAATATATTATGTTATTAGGAATATTCTGTCTAAAGTAACAGCTGATCTTAGTCGAAAATGAGATCGTATTATTGATTGTTGAATTCGTTAGGTATGAAATAAAATTAGAGATTTCGTCTATTTTTTTCACGATTAAAAAAGAATACCTCTATTTAGCTAAAAATGAAACGATTACAGTGGTAGATTAATTCACTTTACCAAGCATGTAAACTACTAATTTTGCAATAAATATCTTCTGTATTTCTAGATAGGTTTACTCGAAAATGTTGGGCTATTTTCATCAAAAATCCCGATACGAAATTGAAAAATTTGCCTATTTTTGTCGGTTTACAAAGTGATAGTGGAATATTGATTTGATCAAAGAACAATAATTATTTTAAAAATGTTGTATAATTAACTAAATGTCGATGTTATCAGGCAGGCAAGAAGTTATTTATCTGAATCTTATTTGTACCATTAGCGTTTATATACAAATGTTAGTGGTTTTCAAAAATTGATATCTCGGAAATTATTAGGTTTAGACTTATAATACGCTTATTAAAAAATAATGACTACTTTATGCAAAATTCAAAAATATTATAAGATGTAGGATATCCCAGTAACTTAACCAAAGATTTTCGGTCTTCGTAAAGCTTTATACGTTTGTTCAGCGTACCAAACATTCACTTTTTTTAAATATTGACATCGGATTAGGATTCTGAACATAGGATTAACATCACTCCAATAGTGAACATGTTGCGTTGTCACAGTTCCATTCGTCGAAAAGTAAACAAAACCGTTTGAGCTACGTGGGGAATAAATAAAGTTGGCTTGTTGAAAAATTTTAATATTTATTAAGGTAAAAGACTATAAATATATCGATACAACACTTTGGCATTTCTAATACTACAAACATGAATATCTAAAATGTGATATTTAAAACCATCAACTCTCTCTCCCTTCTCTAATTTTGGTACACCAATGCTGTCTTCTAAGTTTATAATATATGGCGTCCTGCAGTTTAATTCCAAAAATGTTTTAACTAAAAATTCCTCTTTAACACGTCCTTTAACGTAAATAATGTCTGCGTCTATCAGATTGTTGGATATGATATTATGTAGTTCCTTGTAATCGGTATCACCATAATTATAAAGGATACCATGATGATTTCCAAATAGATATTTGACTTGTTTCTTGCAAGCCTTACTTAAGGTGTCGAATGGTTTAACTGGTTTAAAAAAGTAACTTTTCATACTTTTTCCATCATAAATAGCCAATTCTTTCGCGTAAAATTCAGGTATGTTAAATCCTTGAATATCGACTACAACGAACTTCATTGTCTGAAGACTCAAATCAAGCAAGTATATTTTCATATTTTTATCGCTCTTAAGAGCATTCATCATCAGCTGATCAACTTCAAATCGTGCTTTGGCTGTAATGAACGAACAACTAACCGTTTCGTGACCACTGGCAACAATGTGCAGTGGCCATGCCAACCGCCCCAGACGATTGTTTCTGACTAGGGCCGGACTTTAGGTTTTTTCTACTTGTTAGTTTGTATAAACTACAAACAATAACAAGCATCGGTAACAAAGGCTTTATCAATTTTTGCTATTTTTATTAAAGTTATACAGTGTGGGACAAACGTATGCACTACCATTAATATTTACGTTATCTCTTGTTTTTATAGGAAACGCTCGAAGACGTCAGTTTAGTTATTTATTCGCCTACTTTTTGATTTAATTTTTTTGTTTTTTTTATTGACAGGTGTCAAAAAGATGTACGTCATCGATATTTTTTTTAATGTCAATATACGGCTTATGATACATCATTTGAAAATTCTTATTTTACACAGTATGCTCCTAAATTGTACCCAGGCAACCAGAAGACGAACAATGACGTCTTGTGACGTCGTTTATTGGTTATATTTAGTCATTTTCGTCAAAAGACGACTTTCGGCCCAAAAAAGACGTCATTGTGACGACATATCGACGCCGTTATAGATCGTCTCGCGCATTACGTCTTAAGACGTCGATTTTTGGTTTAGCGTATGAATTTCGATAGGAGCAGGTAAACATGAGACATGAGACTATATAGAGAGTAAAAGGCACCCCAGACGTCTGGCTGTGATTAGTTAACATTTAGTTGACATAAATGACATTTGACGGCTAAGCACATTTTTGTTGGCGCTTATCGTGTACCTACCCATATATTTTTATTAAAAAAGTAAAAAAAAAAGTAAGAAAAAGTGATCTCGGACGGGGATACGAACCTACAACCTTCAGCGTTGCAGGCAGACGCTCTAACCACTACGCTACGATCAGTTAATCTTATTTCGGCAATGACAGCAGCCGTCCGACAGTCCGAGGTGCTTTTTAGTAGTACTAAACATACATAGGTATCCCAACGTTGCCATCACAAAACGAGGCAAAACGGGAACCGTTTGGCGCCCTTTTAACCCATATAAGTCTAGTGGAAGTGGCAACAACATATTCCATTTGGGTTACCAATGGGCGATATAGCATATTATATTGTATATTTATTTTAAATCAATCACAGCTGATGTCCCGAGTGCCAAACAGTTATTGGCAACGTTGGAGTTATGTCTGCCAGCTGCCTGCATGTCTAGCTTCTCTCTCGGTCACGACGCTAGACCGCCGCGAGCGTGAGGACTGTCAAATTTCAGCAATTTCCATTGGTTGAAACAATCATCTGACGTGAACCGACCAATTAAATTCCTGCAATTTGCGTCTAGTGTGATGCGTTCCTTTCCCGCTTTCTCCATCCCCAAAAAAACATAAGCGGTTGAGCTACTGGTCAATTTCCCGGTTTTTTCATAAATTCCAAATTCATGTGTTTGGTGTGTGCAATTTATTCTCTGGTTGGTAAGTACCTATATAGATATAATATATAATACTCCTACCATATCATAATAATTGTGGTAATAACTAATCTTTTTCAATAAGGATCCCGAAATGAGCAGATTAAAAAAGCTAGGTTAGTTCAGTGAAAACGGTGTAGTTGTTTAAATTTCGATTTCTGCAAACTTGACCGAGACAATCTGGTCGTAAGTCTAGTTATCTGTACCTATCCAAATTAGCAGACTTTAGGATTTATTATAAGCACTGGATTAGTAAAAATTTAAATGTTAATTATGGAAAGTACGTCAAGCAAATTGGATACAATTATGTTCTTTTTGGGTACTTAAACGATAAGTTCCATTATGTCATATGTAGTTATAGAATTCTCTGACAGTGGGGGGCTTGCTGTGGTTGATTCGGATTGGTTAACTCCTAGAAAATGTGAAGTGTTCTGGCCTCCTTATAAGGACCGAGGAACCTTTTTCAAAGCCTTGAAAGCACATGAACAACGTGAGGAATCGTGGAAAGTGTATTCTGTTGCTCGTGTCTTTTTTGAAACAGGTTTGGCTGGAAAGCATTTCGTTGTTTACTTAACTTTTCAATTACTTTTTGCCTCTTGCCTGGGGCTCTCGGAGTAGGAGGGGGCTATTGCTCCATCACTCTCTGTATTGACACCTATTGTTTGAATATGTTTTATAGGGTATCTACATATTTTCAGATGATCTAGACAGAGCTTTAGACAAACAAAAAAAAGCTGAGTTTACTTCCAACTTGGACACAGAAGAGGAAGACGAAGAACAATTTGGTAAAAGGAGAAGAATTGTTACGAAAAGGTTATATTCCAGTGACGATGAGGAAGATGATGGACGCCCTAATAGACATTTTGTCATAAAACGTCCTCCACCAATTAAATCAAGCGTTTTAAAGAAAAAGAAAGGTTCAGGCAACTTGCAAGGTAGGTATCGCTTTCTGTATACAGATAGGTAATAATTAGTTATTTAATTTAACTGATAGTAAGTGTCAAGTGTAACACTGTGTAATTTTCGTGATAGGCATTGAAAGTTTAGGAATATAGTTTAATAAATATAAACTTTTAGATGTTCTCTCATTACATCCCAGTCCTACGGAAACTGCAAGTTTAAACAAACTGACATCTCTGTTTCATACACCAACCGGATGTGCTCCAAGCCTTTCTAGTGAAACTTCAGGTAAATTTTTTTCCTCTAAATTGGGTGCAGTTCCTTCAAATCTAGTTTAGTTGATGTTTAGGTTTTGAAGTACGTATTTCTTTTTAATTTATTTAAAGGATATACTGCTTTAGTTTTGTGTCTATGATGTCAGATAACTATTTGTCGAGTGGTATTTATTAAATAAAAACTTTTAGGGGGCCCTTCCCAGTGTACCAAGGTTACAATATCTACAACTGACAATAACTGTATACCTTTTAATGTTCCTGCACAAGTTCAGACACCAATACTCACAACTTCAACCATTCCTTCTTTAAATAAAGGTAATTTAAATTTTTTGTTTTTTCCGACATAAACTGTAATTTATTTTATGTTTAGGTTTTGAATTATTGCTTCAACACATTATATGCCTGAAAGAGCAAAATAAACAAATTTTGGCTACCCTTCAAAGTAGACCTGCCGAGCACGTAAATTCAAGAATATCCAAGGGATTTCCAATAGACTCATTAGAAAATCTTCTTAAATTTGAGCAAGATGAATTAGAAGCAGAAGGTGGAGTGGAAAGTCTGGTTAGTTTGTCCTACACTTTTATTAATATTTTCTCTCTTTTTCAGAGCAATCAGGCTATCGCAGATTGTAAAATTAACCTGACCGATATAACACTTAGTACAATTAATGTGTAGCTCTGTTTTGATTTTAAAAATGTTGTTTTATTTTCTTTGCAGACTGATTTTTGCTCCATGTTGGGAGGAGATGGTATAACTGGAAGGACATACAGAGTTTTGAAGGAGCTTATTTCCGATAAGCTGGCATCCAAATTCAGCTTTTATGGAAAAAGAGCAAACAAGAAGATATTTGCTGACTTAAAATTAAAGCGGGTCATAGTAGGTAAGCAAGTCTATTTTTTTATATTTTGAGGGTAAATTTGACTTGCCGGCTTACCATAAAATAATGACTCCTCATTACACTCCTCTTATTTAAGGACCAGGTTTTGATTTTTAAATAGGACACCCTTGATATTTTTAGTTATTTGGCCTCAGCTTGATACCTTCAATGTTATGATACCTTATTTAAGTAAGGTACTTTCAACTTATTTTCTTTTTTAACCTAGAATACTGATGGTATCCTGCATTATTCTGTGTTTTACGAATGAATTTGTTTTTATAATGTTTAATTTAAAGTAGGACTGGCAGTAGTAAGAACATTTTTGAAAAAACCAAAAGCTTGTTATATTTGAAATAACATTTATGGTACCTCTGAAGATTTGTTAATTCATTCATTCACATTAAAATGTCATTCTTTTCAATTTCAGCATGATGGTTAATTTTCCTTTTGCTTTATTAAAATTTCAGAAGCTGTCAAAATAAAATGCAATGATGCAACAGATCGAGATGTAGAGAATGCAATAAAAACATGGCTAAAGCATGCACCACAAAGGGTAAAAACTGCAGAAGCTAAAGTAATAAATCTTTTTATGCGAAGTGTTTAATCTTTTTATGCGAAGTGTTTAATCTTTTTATGCGAAGTGTTTACATTTTTTATGCGAAGTGTTTCATTATTTTATGTTAAGACTTATGGAAAAACTTATGTTTCTTATGATTTATGAGACTTTTATGTCGTTTATGTTTATGAGAATTTTATGTCGTTTATGATTTATGAGACTTTTATGTCGTTTATGTTTATGAGACTTTTATGTCGTTTATGTTTATGAGACTTTTATGTCGTTTATACATAGGATAGGTTAACGGAACGAAAATCTGTAAATATTGAAACCTGCCTTGACATGTACCAGTTTCTTTATGTATCCAGATGTGTTCTTTAAGGTTATTTTACTATTTTTGCCAACGGTGTGTATAATATAGTTCAGGTCAATTTCATAGACTTGTGTCACACACCATATATTTTAATTTTAATTTTTCCGACTAGTTTCCGTAGCCATAATATGTACTTTGCCAGTTTCAATCATTTTTCAAGACTAATAAAAATAGTTTTAAAAGTATTTTTGTTCAGTTACTTGATACACAATGTGTTTCAATAAGTAGATATGCAGCATATGAAATTTTTATTTAAATTGTAATGTCAGAAATTTAATCATTACAATTTAATTCCTCATAATGAAGGGTCCTTGTTAGTAAATTATGGGTGCAATATAATAACCTGCTAAATAATTGAAACTATGACAATTACCCCTAACCAAATGGTCACCACACATTATGAAACTGGGCCTTATGCAGATATATATCTAGCAGGTTATTATATTGCACCCATAATTTACTAACAAGGACCCTTATTTGGTCATCAAACCGTGTGAAACTGGTCCTTCAAGCAACGTCATGTAACGACGTTAATAGGACGTCATGTAACGTCGTTAATAGGACGTCATGTAACGTCGTTAATAGGACGTCACTGGGCGTGACTTATTCACGTCTTCCTGACGTACCAGGGACGTCATAGTAGACGTCATGTTAGTCAAATCTCGACGAAATCTGACGTCACTCATACGTCATATGGTTGCCTGGGTAGCAGGATTCTGTCAAGCTATTTAAGAATGTGACCAACCATTTTTCGCATTTCAATACGGTCTTTTTCACTGAGCGACATTTTTGCTTTATTGAGAAAACTTACCTAGTTTAATCCAGGGTTGATAAAAATCATGATTTTTTTGATTTTTTAAAAAAATTAACCAGCTTTTACAAATATGATTATTTTTAAATATTTTTAACTGCTTATATTTTGTTTTGTTAAGTAAACAAATATTTTTAGGCAGGAATAGTACAGATACGAAGCAAAACTGGAGAAGTTTTAACATGCAAATTTCGTTCGCGATTGCCGCTTTGTCGAAACTTGTAATAACTGGCAGAAAACGCCCGGCTATATAAACGATACGCACTTATTTTAGTTATCAGTAATATTTTTGCTTTAGGGGTTAATCTATCAAAACATTTGAACTCATGACAAGCCGGGGCAGAAAGGAATTTAGTGTTTGGCAGCATTTTATAAAAAAGAAAGTGGTGGGCAAACTAGGTTCACTAGGTTGTAGAGCAGTATGTAAGAAGTGTGGTAAAGAATTGCAAGGTCTAGTGGACAAACTAAAAAGTCATTGGGAAACCTGCAAAAGTGAAACTAGTGATATCAGCAGTGGTCTTGAAACTCTGCACGGTGATTGTCAGTCACAGCCTGGAACTAGCCAGAGTGAAATTATCCAGTTGACAAAGAAACCGAAAAGCGATAACTGTGAAAAGGGAAGTGTAGGTGGACGTAAAAATAGTAGAAGTAGCGGTCATTTGGATTCTTTTGTTGTGCGAACTGGACAAGATAAGAAAAAAGAATTGGACAGACAAATAGCCAAAGCCGTATACGCAACAAATTGTAGTTTTAGAGCTATAGAAAATAAAGAGGTTCGAAAGCCCATAGAAATGCTAAGACCTGGTTACCTTCCACCATCTAGATTTCAGTTATCATCAACGCTCTTGAATGAAATATTAGAAGAAGAAAAATCTAATTGTTTTAACAAGTTATCCGGACAATCTGTTTGCATGTCCTTAGATGGATGGTCCAATATACATAATAAGCCGATAATCTGTGTCGTTTTGACTGCAGAGGATGGAAACAGTGTTCTTTTAGAAAGCATAGATACATCTGGTGACATCTGGTTATCCCGATACAGCTGACTATCTTGCCGAATTGGCTATTAACTCAATAAATAAGTGCAAAAATGAATATAACTGTAAAGTTACCAGTATTGTTATAGATAATGGGAGCAACATGGTCAGTACGAAGAAAAAAATTACCGAGTCGTCCAATTACCCTATAATTACATATGGTTGTTCGGCACACTTACTTAGTTTGCTCTCCAAAGATTTAAAAGCATCGCAGATAAAAGAACATATAGTACATATTGTGAAATACTTCAGAAATACCCATTTGCAAAATGCTTGGTATAAAGAAAATGTGGACAAGAAATTGGTCTTACCTCAGGATGTTCGATGGAATACACTTTCAGATTGTCTTGAGATCTATGTAAATGAGTGGCCAAAATTGTTATTAATATGTGAAGAGCATAAAGATCAAATTGATCCAGTAATTTTTAAAAAAGTTTCAGATATCTGTATTAAAAGGATGGCTGAAGATTTTCTACAGTTGCTGAAACCAATTTCAATAGCACTGGATGCAATGCAACAAAAAGGTGCATTTTTATCTCAAACAGTTTACATATGGAAAAAGTTACTGGCTATTTTTGACAGTTTTGAATTCGAAGAAGAAAGGAGCTTGCGTCAATATCAATTATTTAAGAACAGATATGTTCAAGCTCTAACCCCCTTTCACTTTTTGGCGTATATTTTGGATCCTACAATAAACTAAGAAAAATATCCATTACTGGCTGAAGAAAAGAGAGACGCTCTACACATTGTTTCCAAATATTTTGCAGACACAGGATTATTACCATTACTAATTAAGTTGGAAGCTAAGTCGGACCCTTTTCACAAAACTCTATTTTCAGAGGAAATAATCAAAAATGATGATCTCAAGAAGATGTTTCAGAAATTAAGCAGGTGCACCCTATAGTAATTTCTGTTTTGTGTGCCTGTGCATCGTCTGCTGATATCGAAAGGATGTTTTCTATTTATGGATTCGTACATTCAGATATAAGAAACAGACTTGGCAGTGACAAAGCAGCTAAACTAGTATTTCTATTTAAGCATTATAACACTTAGGTTTTTTTATATTTTTTTTTGTTTAAATTAAGTATTTTTTGTATTAAAAAGGTTTTTTTAGTTTTAATTTTTTAATTTTTTTAAAGTTTTATTGTTGTAATAACAGCTGTTCTCTTCGATCATTATAATAAAATAATAAATAACACCACATAAAAATGCGTCTGGGTTTTATTTTTTGTATTAACAAATACATTTTAAGTGTTAAAATTTTAAAACTCTTTTTTAAATTAATCATAATTAAAAAAAAAATCATACTGATTAAAATCATGATTTTAATCGTGATCTTAATCATCTCAACCCTGGTTTAATCTAAGCTTTATTGTTATATCTGACATTTTATTTATTTGTGTGGTTTGGTCGTTCTCCTTCAGGTATTTAAAAAAAAAAGTGCAATTATAAAAAATGTGAAACAAATTAGGTATAAAATAATAAATATAAAATACCACGTAAACACATAACAGCAAATAAACTTATGTAATAATATTAGAAACTCTTCCTTCACATATGATATCTGTAATGGGTAGAGTTTTTGGTCAATAAATATCATAAAAAAATCTTAATTTCGGCAACATTTTATTTGGTCAAAAGGCTTCGTCGCGTTTTATCTAAAGAAAATACGAGATGAAAAACAATTCGAAACTGTTTTACTTCAGGTATATGTGACATTTTTCTTCTGCCTGTTTAATCAACTTGCCAAAAGGACTTCATATCATATGATAAAAAAGATTGTTTGTTAGCTATTGCTAATTGGCCTTGCACTTGATAATAATAATTGTGATTCCTTTTTAATTTTAGTTCGCCATTAACCATTGTGGCAAAATTAATTTTTCCCTGTTCTATACCATGTTTTGGGTGCATTTTAGAAATTACGTAGGGGCATTTAATTTCTATTAATTCATGATCGCCAACGGATCCGTCCGGGCTTGCAGTCAAATAAAAGTGCTTACGGTCTATAAAAAGTCCACATTGAGAAATTGAGACGTTATGTAGTTTTTTAAAATCCAAAATGGCCCGCGATTCGCTATCATTGCCGTATTTTGTGGCTTTATGTCCAGCAAATCCACCATATAGTACCTACGTACTCATAAATATTTATGTCTAGCCGCAGCATTTCTACCTTACAGCACGACCAAAAACGATATTAATCATGTTTAGCCTTGAAGTGAATAGGGAAAAATTCATTATTCGTAATTCGTAACAAGCGATTTGGCTGTATGGGTTAGTTGCCAGCTGCTGGTAATATGTTAAATATTTTGGTAGCGGGTTTGTATTTTTTTATTCTATTATACGCATGAATAAAATTGTTATTGGTCATGCTGCAAAGTAGAAGCGCTGCAGCTAGACACAAGTCACATGAATCAAATTATAGGAAACCTTTCAGAAAAATATATTTTTAACTGCTCGCCTGCATAGCGATGCGTAGCTAGCACTGCTAAAACTATTGTTAGATTTTACCGATCCTATATTTTGTTTCCTGAAAATTATTTCTTGTATTTTACTTATGAAAACATGTTGGCAATAATTTAATTTACCTATTTCTTACTATTATTATATATTATATATTATAAATCATGTTATTATATACCTCATAACAATATTATTATACTTACCGTTTTTCCATAGCAATTCGTCTATTTTTTCGACTTGTAGATGGACATAATCGTTTTCTGCCACATTACTTTTCTTTTTTTCTAGTCCGTCCCATGCTCAAAAATGCAAATCACACTAACACCCTAATAATATTAAATATTATTTTATGCATCTGCTAAATTAAAGATGCTCCCGATGCCACCGCCGATATCCTATGAGGCTTGCTGTGTTGCCAAGATGTTTTAATAATCTAAAGGCTTTCATTTTTTTCTCCAAAATTCATTAATTACAGAATTCAAAAGATTGACAGAAAACTAAGGGTTTAATTAAAAACTCGGTCTCTTCATAAATTATAGGGAAAATGGTGAACAATGAGGGAAAGTACTTTAAAAATATAAACATTACGCAGTAACAAAAATTAAAAAAAAATTTTTTTTTTTCATATTTCTTAATGACTTTCCCTCATTCTTTGATACAATTAGAATATATCTCCAAAATTTTGTTTAATTTCGTTGGTTAGTTTTGGTGCCATTCTTTGAAACAAAGTCGCTTGTAAACGGCAGGTATGAATCCTCTTAAGTTCGATTTCAAAAGCACACCCCCACTTTTCGATAATTTCTCAGTCTTAGCACATAGATCTTATATTTTTATTTACGATCAATTCATCTTTATTCGCCAATCGTCTCAAACGAGTCTGCTTTTGAAAGTAATATAGCCTTAGTATTCAGAAAATATTAATAATATCGGAGCTTAAAACATCCTTGACACTAAAAAATCATTGTGTTTCCTAACAAAACCCATCATCTTGCCTATTTAGCTTGCTTTCCTATTGTTTAGCAGGTTAAATAAAATTATTATTTCGCTCTTTTTGTCGGTACTGAATCGTTAGGGGAATACGTTTCTAGTTCTATAAGAGAGACAGTTAAAATTTATGTAAGCAATCAAAAATCCTACACTATGAGCTACTTAGTTAAAATTTCATATTTCCTTCCTGGATCAGGCAAAATTTGTGATGTGTCGGACAAAATTTATAAAAATACGAAAAAAAAATGCTGGATGCATTTTTAGCGTGACTTTCTATTTAATACCATCTTATTTCAAGCTATAATTCGGTTGTCAAAATGAGAATAAAATAATTTTCCCATGGTTTATGTCATCTTAAAAAAGTCAAAAGGTTATATTCTGTAGAGGGTCAGATACATTCAAATTTAAATATTTTCTCCAAGAAGAATTTCAAGATAGTATTATAGTAAATAAAAATTCTATACCTCCAATATTTCTTGGAAACATATCGTGTTCTAGCGACATAACCCAAAAGTACCTCTATTCAGAAACGCATCGTACTTTTCTTGTCAATAATTGTCTCATTGTCCCATCCATTACATTATTATAATCTTAAAGCACCTGTTACCAGCATTATCTGTTTTTATGGTTTTCATAAAACATAGCGATTACCGATGAAAATTAAACGAAAACTTAATAAATAACTTTTTTTTTCAACTGAAATAGACTGATTTTCGATGGAAAAATGTTACTTATAACTAAAAATGAATATAAGACATATACGCAATGATATTTAGAATAAATCAATGTTTTCTAAAATTACTATGAAATATTCACAAAATCGTTTCGTTATAACCAAAGCAGCAAGGCTTGCAGATTTCGTATAGAGTTCAAACGCGTTACTGAGATGATCTTTTTTTTTTATATTTTTGTAGAATAATGCACCACTACGTTGTAAGTACTTGAGAGAGGACTTTCTTGAAAAATCCTCAAATTTCTCTGCAATTTTGTTCCTTCTAGAGTTAAATTCACACAGAAAACCCCGTATTCTTATCTTTCAGGTTGGTATATTAAAAAGGGCTTATTAGTATGGTTTAGAAAACAAGCAATATTAATTAACGGATGTTTTTTCGTCGTATGAAGAGTTGAAAAATTTTTTTTTTTCCACTCCAATGCTTGCGATGCAGAGAGTCGGGTTTCATCATAATCTTTCAGGGTAGCTCAGGTTTGATTGCATGTAGAGAGTCGGGTTTCATCATAATCTTTCAGGGTAGCTCAGGTTTGATTACATGTACTAAGGTTAGTGCTCCTTGCAATCGGTTTCAGGTTTGACGCGCCCCCCTCAGGTTTGTTCAGGTTTCTCAAACGTTTGAGAAACCTGAACAAACCTGAGGGGGGCGCGTCAAACCTGAAACCGATTGCAAGGAGCACTAACCTTAGTACATGTAATCAAACCTGAGCTACCCTGAAAGATTATGATGAAACCCGACTCTCTACATGCAATCAAACCTGAGCTACCCTGAAAGATTATGATGAAACCCGACTCTCTGCATCGCAAGCATTGGAGTGGAAAAAAAAAAATTTTTCAACTCTTCATACGACGAAAAAACATCCGTTAATTAATATTGCTTGTTTTCTA
The DNA here is from genome assembly GCA_963920685.1 of Polydrusus tereticollis. Lineage (NCBI taxonomy): Eukaryota > Metazoa > Arthropoda > Insecta > Coleoptera > Curculionidae > Polydrusus > Polydrusus tereticollis. Next base: position 147,122,814 of record OY987328.1, read on the forward strand.
AACCATACTAATAAGCCCTTTTTAATATACCAACCTGAAAGATAAGAATACGGGGTTTTCTGTGTGAATTTAACTCTAGAAGGAACAAAATTGCAGAGAAATTTGAGGATTTTTCAAGAAAGTCCTCTCTCAAGTACTTACAACGTAGTGGTGCATTATTCTACAAAAATATAAAAAAAAAAGATCATCTCAGTAACGCGTTTGAACTCTATACGAAATCTGCAAGCCTTGCTGCTTTGGTTATAACGAAACGATTTTGTGAATATTTCATAGTAATTTTAGAAAACATTGATTTATTCTAAATATCATTGCGTATATGTCTTATATTCATTTTTAGTTATAAGTAACATTTTTCCATCGAAAATCAGTCTATTTCAGTTGAAAAAAAAAGTTATTTATTAAGTTTTCGTTTAATTTTCATCGGTAATCGCTATGTTTTATGAAAACCATAAAAACAGATAATGCTGGTAACAGGTGCTTTAAGATTATAATAATGTAATGGATGGGACAATGAGACAATTATTGACAAGAAAAGTACGATGCGTTTCTGAATAGAGGTACTTTTGGGTTATGTCGCTAGAACACGATATGTTTCCAAGAAATATTGGAGGTATAGAATTTTTATTTACTATAATACTATCTTGAAATTCTTCTTGGAGAAAATATTTAAATTTGAATGTATCTGACCCTCTACAGAATATAACCTTTTGACTTTTTTAAGATGACATAAACCATGGGAAAATTATTTTATTCTCATTTTGACAACCGAATTATAGCTTGAAATAAGATGGTATTAAATAGAAAGTCACGCTAAAAATGCATCCAGCATTTTTTTTTCGTATTTTTATAAATTTTGTCCGACACATCACAAATTTTGCCTGATCCAGGAAGGAAATATGAAATTTTAACTAAGTAGCTCATAGTGTAGGATTTTTGATTGCTTACATAAATTTTAACTGTCTCTCTTATAGAACTAGAAACGTATTCCCCTAACGATTCAGTACCGACAAAAAGAGCGAAATAATAATTTTATTTAACCTGCTAAACAATAGGAAAGCAAGCTAAATAGGCAAGATGATGGGTTTTGTTAGGAAACACAATGATTTTTTAGTGTCAAGGATGTTTTAAGCTCCGATATTATTAATATTTTCTGAATACTAAGGCTATATTACTTTCAAAAGCAGACTCGTTTGAGACGATTGGCGAATAAAGATGAATTGATCGTAAATAAAAATATAAGATCTATGTGCTAAGACTGAGAAATTATCGAAAAGTGGGGGTGTGCTTTTGAAATCGAACTTAAGAGCGATAAAAATATGAAAATATACTTGCTTGATTTGAGTCTTCAGACAATGAAGTTCGTTGTAGTCGATATTCAAGGATTTAACATACCTGAATTTTACGCGAAAGAATTGGCTATTTATGATGGAAAAAGTATGAAAAGTTACTTTTTTAAACCAGTTAAACCATTCGACACCTTAAGTAAGGCTTGCAAGAAACAAGTCAAATATCTATTTGGAAATCATCATGGTATCCTTTATAATTATGGTGATACCGATTACAAGGAACTACATAATATCATATCCAACAATCTGATAGACGCAGACATTATTTACGTTAAAGGACGTGTTAAAGAGGAATTTTTAGTTAAAACATTTTTGGAATTAAACTGCAGGACGCCATATATTATAAACTTAGAAGACAGCATTGGTGTACCAAAATTAGAGAAGGGAGAGAGAGTTGATGGTTTTAAATATCACATTTTAGATATTCATGTTTGTAGTATTAGAAATGCCAAAGTGTTGTATCGATATATTTATAGTCTTTTACCTTAATAAATATTAAAATTTTTCAACAAGCCAACTTTATTTATTCCCCACGTAGCTCAAACGGTTTTGTTTACTTTTCGACGAATGGAACTGTGACAACGCAACATGTTCACTATTGGAGTGATGTTAATCCTATGTTCAGAATCCTAATCCGATGTCAATATTTAAAAAAAGTGAATGTTTGGTACGCTGAAGAAACGTATAAAGCTTTACGAAGACCGAAAATCTTTGGTTAAGTTACTGGGATATCCTACATCTTATAATATTTTTGAATTTTGCATAAAGTAGTCATTATTTTTTAATAAGCGTATTATAAGTCTAAACCTAATAATTTCCGAGATATCAATTTTTGAAAACCACTAACATTTGTATATAAACGCTAATGGTACAAATAAGATTCAGATAAATAACTTCTTGCCTGCCTGATAACATCGACATTTAGTTAATTATACAACATTTTTAAAATAATTATTGTTCTTTGATCAAATCAATATTCCACTATCACTTTGTAAACCGACAAAAATAGGCAAATTTTTCAATTTCGTATCGGGATTTTTGATGAAAATAGCCCAACATTTTCGAGTAAACCTATCTAGAAATACAGAAGATATTTATTGCAAAATTAGTAGTTTACATGCTTGGTAAAGTGAATTAATCTACCACTGTAATCGTTTCATTTTTAGCTAAATAGAGGTATTCTTTTTTAATCGTGAAAAAAATAGACGAAATCTCTAATTTTATTTCATACCTAACGAATTCAACAATCAATAATACGATCTCATTTTCGACTAAGATCAGCTGTTACTTTAGACAGAATATTCCTAATAACATAATATATTTAGTTATACAGCTTTTTAAAATAATTATTGTTCTGTAACCGTAAATTATTTAATTATTTTCGTGTGATAAAGAGCTACTTTAAATTTTGTTTCTTAATCTTGTTCTATTGCGTATTAATCGTGTTAGCATCACAAATTACGGTCTGTGAAGCTGGTTTATAGGATCATTTAGTTCGATGGGGGACATATTTTATGATATCCCATATTTCGTCAATTATTTGGCAGGTAGGTTTGATGCTTCAATACGGAACTCCTCAAGATGACATCAAATATTTCTAAACAAGAAGCGTTCAAGTCTATGGAATCCCATGTAAAAATAGCTGGTATGTCTGTTGCCTTCCGTAGACATTAATGACATCTCGCATGTATGCTGAAGTGTATCGTTAATAGAAATCTTGAATATTCTAGTACCTACCTATATCTTGCGTCATTATGTCAATGCTTACATTGATGTCGCCAGGTATCTTAAAATGATAGGTACATAATGTGCAAGCATTTGTGTAGAAAGCTATGTTTTTTACAAAATTTTCTCTAGGCAACCAAATTGTAATAGGGTTTTCGTAGTTCCAGTATATGTCTGGCTGCTTTAGCCTAAATAAATTGAAGTGTATTTGTAAGCAAATTAATCCTTAAAATTTATTATATCGTCTGATATAGACACTGTTTCAACTACGCGTTTTGGTAAAAAATAATTGGAAAGTAAAATTACTAAAGCACTAACAATAAATGGGGCGTGGATAAACTGGTAGATCTAAGCCCCAAAAATATACGCCTCTTATGATAAATGTTAAAAAATTGTACCGTTGCCAACGTCAAATTATAAATCAGGATTTGGCAAACAGGACTCAACCCTCTCATTAATGGTTGATCTTCGGTATACCGAGTTTTATAAGTATTTTTAACACTCATCTGGAAATAAATGGATGCAAAAACCTCCTTTTTCCATTTTTTCAAGCCATTAAACAACAAAATTGTCATTTTTTGAAGAAACCTTGCATACATAGGTATTAGCGAGCGAATTTCGACTATTGTAGATATTTAATATTAGAAAATCAATATAGAGGTAAATCGAAAAGTGTATTTTTACGGCGGCTTAAGAGGTAGTTTATGGTGATGTACATATTAGAGTTCATTTTAAAATGAACGATAATCTCCTAAACACAGACTTTTGACAATAGAACGAAATAAAAATATAGTTTGATGTGATAAGGCTATGCAGCTGCTCTTTATGGAATTTCATGTGAGCCTAGACTTAATAGATTTTTGTTATTTTTTTTTTTATCAGTAAAGTCATCCTATAGATATTGTTTGTTAATCCATTAAAATAGACAAAATCTTTGAATTTGTATATGATTATCCGCTGAAATACCCTTAATCTGCAGGGTACCTAACTCTACGGAGATATTTATTGCAAAGGGCGGCTTTTTCAGTTTTGAAAGTATTCAACATTTGCGAAATTCATCTAAATATATACTACGCTATACTTTAATCAAACTCACAATAGAGGGAAAGCGACAGACGAGTTTTAAACTAATGTGGCTTAAAGGATATTTTGTGTTGTAAATATTAGAGTTCATTTTAAAAGAAACTATAATCTCGTGACCGACAAAAAAAAAAAGTATCCATTTTGATACATCATTTCCCCTATTTTAACGTTAAAATAGTAAATTATGTTATAAGCTCGAAAAATGTAGTATTTCAGACGTAATGTGGTCGCTAACCTAAATAGCCCGAAAAACATTTTTCGTCCATATGTCATAAGTTATTTTTTATTCGATCTTGTTTTTAATGCGATTGAGAGTTGTAAAATAATGTAGAAATGAAGTGAACCTATACATTTCATCTTGCACGCTAATTTTTTGGTCTTAATGTTTGTTAGTTAACGATGAAATCTGTAATAGCGTCCGAAAAAAAAAATTTTTTTTTGACTAACATAAAAAGTGTTGTCTAGCTAGCAGGGCAATAATCAATACTTTATTGAGAAGGTTAGCTCTTCGTCTAAATATCTAATCTATAAATCGTCATTTTTTCCAACACAATCGGTTAAAAAGCATACAATTGTATGTGAACGTTTGTACAAAAACCATCGTGTTAAATCAGTTCTTATACCTGACTGACAACGCCGATCTTTAGCTTTTTTTTACTTTGTAAAATAAAAAGATTAGTTCTTACTATCAAAGAAATTAAATATGCAAGAGAAATAGGTCGAAAAGATTAATAATAATTTATTTATTCCTAAGTTATAAATCTTAACTACATCACTTTCTAAACCAAGAAAATAGATAATCTTCCTGCATTATTCCGTACTTAGATTTATTTTTCATGAAAATAGTCGAATCTATGATTTTCGTTCAAATCCATAAGGGACGCTTGTTTTGTATAGATGATTTATGATCTTATTTTCAACTAAAATACTAGTATAAAAAAGTATTTCTTCCGATAAACGTGGAAGGAATAGACATTTAAACAGTTAGCCATAACATACGCATACTGACTTGCATTATTTTCATGGATTGAATGGCTACATCTTTGTGTGTGAAGTGAATTTCTTTTTAAAAAATTACAATGCGCTCAATTATGAATTTTCTAACATAACTTTTATGGATAGTGGAGTCGGATATTGGAAGAAAATATTATCATAACGACAACTCGATTATTGATATAATTATTATGGTTTCACAGAAGTTTCTACAGAGTCAGCCATGCTGTAGCAGAGACTGTTGTAGGTCGTATTTTTTAAAAAAACCTAACAATACCTTTACTTTATATTGATAGACATATTCTATTAGAACATTTTTCTAAAATTTAGAGCCTTTGGAAATGTGATAATGCTATGAGCATCAAATATATTCAAAATATCAAAAATCCTTTGGTAGTTAGTTATTGCGGTATATTTTAATAGAGGCATAATTTATACTGTACTCCTAAATTTACGGCATATCACTTTGTTTATGTTATTATATTCACAGAGACTATTAATCTAACCAACTTTTATTTACGAAAAATTAAAAACTGAAATACTCTATTTTATTGCCGATTGTTCGCAAAGACATGTCGTATAACTAGTCATTTAATGCTATTTTATCTAGTGCATAACCCCTGTAGTAGTTTTTAAGTTTAATTTAGTTTTCAATTTTTTAGGAATAATAATTTGTTAGTATTATTATTATTTTTTTTTTAAAGGCACAAATAATGAAAAAATTATTTGTCAGAAACAAAAAGTAATTTTGGCAAAAAGTTGTTTTCGATAAAAGTTTTGAAGTGTAAAATGTTAATTCACGGTATGAAGTGTATTTGCCTTCTGTATTGTGGGTCATTTGTGTTTAGTTTTACGAGAAAAGTCGTTAAATGACTTCAGGCGGACAAATGGGATTTGTATTTTTTGGTCTCTGGGATGTTTTTAAATTTGGTTTTCGTGAGCGGCTTTTATGACAGTCAAGTGAAGAATGGGTACAACGATTTCGCGTTTCTATTTATAAGCCATTCAACTCCCTTAACAAGCCCCGCCTTTTGGTCATTTAGCGATGTTTTGTTCATTGATTGGTCGCGTTTTTTGATATACCCCAAAACATTTTCGGCTGGTAAAATTAATGCGTAATTAGCCCTGAGTAAGTCAGGAGGCTCCTCCCTGTTTCATACATATTTTTGACAATTGTTGCTAAAATTTGTATCACTAAACAAATAAAAGTTGATATTTTACTTTAATATAATGTAACCCATCGAAATGCGATATTTTTTCAAAAAAAAAAATTATTGATTATAGAAAATATCGAGTTGTAGTTTTTCGCTGGGTTGTCATTGGCTGAAACCGTTTATTGCGTTGTAATTAAATGGATAAGAATATAAAACGCGGCGTTTTTGGTTCATTCGGGACCTGAATTTTGCTTGCTAAAGTACTTCACGTCAGTTTAATTTTTGAAGTTAAACTTAAAATTTTTTTTTTCAAAATTTTCCACTTGTCATCAAGTGTTGTGCCGTACCTTTCAATAGGGGGGCAATAAAGTTTTCGCGTCTATCGAGGAGGTGATTCCCGTCCTTTTTGATATAGTTATCTTTCCGGGATTTACAGTGATTTGATTGGAATACTATTCAAATGTTATTCCCTTGATTAGTTGGTGGATTCCTGTATGTCAATCAAGTGTTATTCCCTTGATTTGGATTATCAGTGATTTATTTTTTGGATACTTCTGTGGATTAGTATGCTCATACCCATGCGGACCTGGGTCGTGTTACGCGAGGTATTGGGGAATCGGAAGTAGGGGGGAAAATATTTTCGGGCGCGAAATTTAAATGTTTCAGCTCTGGTTTTCACGTCGTCGCTTCGCATACAGGCAAGTAAGGAATTCCAGAGTTGAATAGTTCGTTGGCTGTTACCGGACTAGTCCTGGCACTGCAGGCTAGTTTACGAGGTAACAACCCCTAGATTTCTTTATAAAAATAAGAGAGACGCAGTCCCCCAGACTTGGCCGTCTGCCAAAAAGAGCCATTGCGAATTTATTAAGTGGGGCGCAGCCCCCCAAGTGAAAATAAGCTTGATTATTATTTATTTGTTGTTAATTGTTTATAATAATAGTTTACTGAAACTAATTTCGATAAACCTTTTAGTTTTTATAATTGAAGTTTTAGTTTTAAATCATTTTCTTCTTGAGGTAAAGTTTATCGAGATTGGATGTTATATGTTATAAATGTTGGGTTAATATTAAGTTTGTCGATTGTCATTATTGTAATGTAAAAGGTTTTGAAAAAATATTGAAATAAACCAAAACACTTTATTCTCTTTTGCCCTCCGTGGAATTACATATTACAAATTAACATTAATTAAAAGTCCTCCCCTTGCCCCCCCCCATAAATTAGTTAAAAAAGAAAATAGAGAAAAAGTATTTAAGAATTGGTAATACGTTACCTTCTCTCTTACCATTAACCACCATGAGGTTATTGGTTGACCCCTTTTGATTAAATTTTTGATTTCTCTTCAAATATTTTTATCTTAATTTTGGTGGACCGGTGGCCTTTCCGCCATCGGGGTTAAAGGAGGTGGGACCACCCTTAACAAAGAAAAAATTAATTAATATTTTTATGATTGATTTTTCTTATAAATTTAGTTTTTGATTTTTTTTAAAACCAATAAAAAAATCTGGCATCCCTAAATTATCAAAATGACCGAAAAAACCATTGAATGCTCGGGTAGTATAGAGTCCCAAGTAAGCCCTGAGAATCCTGAAGCCCAGGATTTTTCAACAATGGTAGAATCAATCCAAACTTATTTAAATATAACCAAAAATGCCGACCAGGACGCTTTACTTGCTTCCCAAACCAATCCTCGGTGGGACCGAGAACCACTCCCAGGGATAGAAACGCACTCCAATAGGGACATATTGGGCAACGTTAGGCCAACTCGCCCAGCCGAGTTGGCCCCAATGCGAGAAGTAGGAGTCGACCCTCTCTGGAATCCGGCTTTACTTAGGAGAACGCTACTCGGTCAAAAAGACCTCGACTCTGACTCGGGCTCTGAAGGTAGCGTATCTTTCCACAGACCGCCGAAACAAAGACATCCACAGGGCCGTATCGGCGACATGGCATCCCTGGTGGGGAAACAAATTGATGAAATAGTTGCCCCACGTAACCAGTTTGTACAGACCGATGGATCTGGAGGACCCTATACGAAGTTTGCCAACTCCACTTCTTGTGAAACCAAAAAAATGACAGATGTACAGGACCTTGTGCAGGCGATTGGAAGCTTAGTACATATAATCGGTGATCAACGAAGTAATCCCCCCGCCCCCTCAAATAAATTACGAGAAACTTTCAGCGGGTTTCAACACGAAAGCCCCGATTTATTCTTGATAACACTGCAAAGATATTTTTTACAATGCAATATTTTAGATGAAAATGAAAAAATTAATATTGCAGTGGAGCAGCTTCAAAGGGGGGCCCGAAGTTGGATAGAGCCGCTAAAAGGACTAATTTTGAATTTTGAAGAATTCGCTAAGCGCTTAAGCAGACGTTTTAATAGCCCCGAGCTAGTAAGCGACCTAAAATCAAATTTATACGGACTTAAACAAAAGAATAACGAAAAAGTTGAAGAGTTCATACTAAAAAAGAGAGCATTATTTAGGAGGTTGGTGCCCTTTGGGACAGAACAAGAATGTGTTAATGTCATTGTGCCCTTATTAATACCAGCCCTCCGTTCTAGGATAAGATGCGTGGACATATTGGATACCGATCGCCTTACGTGTCTCACGATGGCGATCGAGCAGGACCAGACTGAAGAACGACAACAGACAATTAATACTAACCCCCCCAATCCAACTAATATAGTAAATAATAATGAACGACCAAGGACGAATAATGTCTCGAATAGGCCAAGACCTCCTGTAAGGTCACGCCCCTGCCGACATTGTCAGGGGGAACATTTTGATCATGAATGCCGCCAAAGAACTTATGAAGAAAAGAAGACTCCCCCTGCCCGTGACCAAATTTTGGAAAATCAAAATTCCAAAAAGGAACAGGCCAAAAATAATTCCCAAAAAAACTAAGCGCTGATCGATCCGCCTTGGGGCAGGACGATCCAAGACCATTAAAGACCCCAATTAATGTAATTAAAGAATCAATTAATTCGATAGGCTCGCGGCCCTTAGTCCGAGTGCAAATGTTTGATAAAGATTATGAAGCCCTCATTGACACGGGTTCTGATTTAAATCTGATTTCAGAGGATCTAATCGAATCTGAAATATATATAGAAGATGATCGGGTTCTCATATTAGCAATAGAAGGTGCTAAAGCGAGAGTTCTAGGATTAATTGAAGTCAATTTAGTTTTAGGGAATTATAGTTATAAAGTAGTTTTCAATATTGTTGCAGGATTAACTGCTAAAATTATATTAGGTAGCGAGTTTTTAAGGACAGAACAAGCCCTAATGGACTTCAATAGAAGCTGTATATATATTGGACAGACTCTACGTCAAACCATATATTGGAAACAATTCCATTCGGTAGATATGCCATGCGAATTGCCGGAAATGGGACCGGACGTCCCGGGAAATATCAGGGATCTTATTCAGGAATTCAAAGACATTTTTCTAATCGGATTAGCACAGCCAACAACTCGTACCACCCAACATAGGATCGTCTTAAAGGATAATAAAGTCATCAATCAACGCTGTTATAATTTAAATCCAGACAAGAAAAAAATCTTGAATGATCAGATCCAAGAAATGTTATGCGCAGGCGTAATAGAACCTACACAGTCACCGTTCTCTTCGCCACCTTTGCTTGTTACGAGGCCAGGAAAAAACCCAAGATTCTGTATCGATTTTAGGCGCCTGAACGATATTAGTGTCGCAGAATCCTCGACCTTGCCACGTATACCGGACTCCGTGAAAGCTTTAGCCCAAGCCAAATATTTTACAGTTTTGGACCTTAAGAGCGGATACTGGCAAATTCCCATGGAAGACTCCAGTAAACAGTATACCGCTTTCACTACACCAGACGGGGCAAGTTATCATTTCAATGTGATGCCATTTGGGCTAAAAAACGCACCCAGTACCTTCCAGAAACTTATGTCGACAGAAGTATTGGTAGGCCTGATACAGGAGTTTGTACAGGTCTACCTTGATGACATTATAATATATTCAACCGACAAGGACACTCATGCTAGACATTTACGAATCGTTTTCGAGCGACTTCGGATACATAATTTGAAAGTAAGCGCCGAAAAATGCCAGATTTGCCAAACTAGCATAGACTATTTAGGATATAGGATTTGTGGCGATTACACTGAACCCCAAACCAAACATTTGGAACAAATCAAAGCATGTCCCGAACCAAGGACCAAGAAGCAACTGCAGTCTTTCCTGGGATTATGCAACTGGGTACGGGAGTACATTCCGAATATGGCCGAACTTACTGCCCCGATGACCGAAGCGTTAAAGGGTTCAAAATTTACATGGACTAGCCTGCAAACTGACGCATTTATGAAAACTAAAACTACTGTAGCCCAAGCAAAGCAATTGAGTCGCCCTAATTTTGAAAAAAAATTCATATTACAGACGGACGCCTCAGCTATAGGCATGTCCGCTGTACTGTATCAAGAACCTGAAGATGGCTCGGAAGTACGAAACATTATTTCATACGCTAGCGCAAAATTTCATTCTTCTCAACAGCGTTACCACATTAACGAACAGGAGTGTCTTGCGCTCGTCTGGGCTATTCAATACTTCCGAGCCTATCTGGAAGATCGGCCTTTTATGGTCCGTACGGACAGCAAGTCATTGACCTGGCTCCAAAAATTTAAGGACTCACGAGCCAAGCTGACCAGGTGGGCGCTCCTTCTTCAGGAATTTAAATTTGAAATTCAACATGTTCCCGGATCAAAAAATCATTTACCTGATTTATTAAGCCGCAATCCCGAGGAGACTCCCTATGAAGCGGAACCAGACAATGATCGATTGTTGCCCCCCTCTGTGGAGACGACTAAATCAACGGTAGCTCAATGTGCTGTAGTTATAGCCGACCTGGGTGATTTATACACTAAAATTGCCGAAAACCAGGAGCATGATAAGGCAATTCGGCGTTTAAAAGTCACTTTGGACCTGCTTGCAGGCCAACAACCAACGGATAACAAACAAAGACGTGTATTGGAAGAGTTCGTACTTATTGATAATTTATTATGGCGTAGACATCCACAGGGAGATAGACTTGTTGTGCCCCGACAATATACACAACAAGTTATTTATATGCACCACGATGACCCGGAACAAAGCCATCCTGGAACTGAGGAAACTGTCCGAAAAATCGCAAACAAGTATTTTTGGGGATGTATGCACAAAGAGATCACAGAATATGTATCTAAGTGTATAATTTGCTCAATTTGCAAAACCCAGCAAAAGCAAAAGCATGCTCCCCAAACGCCACGCACTCCTACCAATCCCTTCGAGATGATAAGTATCGACTTGTTAGGACCGTATCGCGAAGCCGCCGGAACGCACAATCAATATATTCTTTTTGCCGAAGATGTTTTCTCTAAATGGATAGAGGCACGAACTTATTCGGATGTAAGTGCCAAGGATGTATTAGAATTTCTAAAGACGGAAATAATTGCACGATACGGATATCCTAAGCATATAGTAAGCGATAACGCCAAGATATTTAAGGCGAACGTACTAACGAAATTTTGCGAAGTAAAAAAGATTAGACAACATAACTCCAGTGTATACCATCAACGGGCAAACCCCGTGGAGAGAAGAGTACAAGAATTAAAAAAGGTATTGCGAGTTCTTTTATTAAATAAACAAGAAAACCAGTGGGAGCGAGTTTTGCCTCAAGCCCTCCAAGTATTAAGAAGCAGGCGAAATAGAGCCACCGGGGAAACGCCGGCGTCGATTATATTGGGGTATGAACTCAAATGCCCAGGCGAATGGCAAACTAAATGGACCCAGTACCAAAAAACCCAGACGAAAGAACAAAGGGTATTAACAAGAAGACAAGTTTATGCAAAACAGTTGGATTTTCAACGGAAAGAATTTTCTGAAGCCGGATCTGCCATACTTAAGTTAAATGTTGGAGATATGGTAAATGCAAAGTTTCACCGTACAGGAGCTTTTCAACCTGCCTGGACCGGGCCTCATCAGGTCACAAAAGTCTTGGGGAATTCAGCTTATGAGGTTATAGTGAACGACAACCCCGTTAACTTCCATATCGACGATCTGCGAAAAGCGAAGAACGGAAATCAAGTTGACCTCGACGAATACCCCATATATGAAGAAAGCGATGACAGCGACGCGGAATTCGAATTTTCCGCTGAGGAGGTTCCCCCCCAAAATGTCGAAGACTCTGAGGAAGAACCTGAACAACCTCAAGAAAATAAACAAATGGACGAGACGACGCCTCAATTACATGCAATGCAAATTGATCAATGTTCGAGTTCCGAAATACTGGGGAACAAATTGCCCACCGAATTCTTGCACCAGCAACGACTCCTAAAAGATGTTGAACGAAACGTCAATGTTTTAAAAACCAAAGTTTCCAATATTCAACACTTTCAAGATTTATTAATCCTAGAGGAATTGCTCACCCAGGAAATTCAAAATGTAGAGAAGATCGAAACGTTGGGGCATGAATGTTTGAGAAAACAACGAAAAAACATTGTAGACAAAATTGAGGTTGTAATCGACGATATGTATCTACGTGATCATATCCCCATGAAGACAAATCTACGCGATTGTATTCAACCAGAAACCCAGAAGACAAATCTTACAGTTCCTGCAGCCCTAAAAAAAGAAAAGGACGATCTAATCTCAAAAGCAAGTACGAAGTACTTCTATAACTCCAGGCTAAACAAAGACTCAGTACTACCCGGAGCTTATTGTAATAGGTGGGGTGATTTCTTTAAGTTAAAGGAAGAATTTTGGGAGGGGGTTCTTAATTGTTTTTGAGGGTTCGTAGAAATAAACTTAAAATTAAGTACTTTAAGTTATTTTTCCGTCTTGTGGGGGGGGTGTCGTATAACTAGTCATTTAATGCTATTTTATCTAGTGCATAACCCCTGTAGTAGTTTTTAAGTTTAATTTAGTTTTCAATTTTTTAGGAATAATAATTTGTTAGTATTATTATTATTTTTTTTTTAAAGGCACAAATAATGAAAAAATTATTTGTCAGAAACAAAAAGTAATTTTGGCAAAAAGTTGTTTTCGATAAAAGTTTTGAAGTGTAAAATGTTAATTCACGGTATGAAGTGTATTTGCCTTCTGTATTGTGGGTCATTTGTGTTTAGTTTTACGAGAAAAGTCGTTAAATGACTTCAGGCGGACAAATGGGATTTGTATTTTTTGGTCTCTGGGATGTTTTTAAATTTGGTTTTCGTGAGCGGCTTTTATGACAGTCAAGTGAAGAATGGGTACAACGATTTCGCGTTTCTATTTATAAGCCATTCAACTCCCTTAACAAGCCCCGCCTTTTGGTCATTTAGCGATGTTTTGTTCATTGATTGGTCGCGTTTTTTGATATACCCCAAAACATTTTCGGCTGGTAAAATTAATGCGTAATTAGCCCTGAGTAAGTCAGGAGGCTCCTCCCTGTTTCATACATATTTTTGACAATTGTTGCTAAAATTTGTATCACTAAACAAATAAAAGTTGATATTTTACTTTAATATAATGTAACCCATCGAAATGCGATATTTTTTCAAAAAAAAAAATTATTGATTATAGAAAATATCGAGTTGTAGTTTTTCGCTGGGTTGTCATTGGCTGAAACCGTTTATTGCGTTGTAATTAAATGGATAAGAATATAAAACGCGGCGTTTTTGGTTCATTCGGGACCTGAATTTTGCTTGCTAAAGTACTTCACGTCAGTTTAATTTTTGAAGTTAAACTTAAAATTTTTTTTTTCAAAATTTTCCACTTGTCATCAAGTGTTGTGCCGTACCTTTCAATAGGGGGGCAATAAAGTTTTCGCGTCTATCGAGGAGGTGATTCCCGTCCTTTTTGATATAGTTATCTTTCCGGGATTTACAGTGATTTGATTGGAATACTATTCAAATGTTATTCCCTTGATTAGTTGGTGGATTCCTGTATGTCAATCAAGTGTTATTCCCTTGATTTGGATTATCAGTGATTTATTTTTTGGATACTTCTGTGGATTAGTATGCTCATACCCATGCGGACCTGGGTCGTGTTACGCGAGGTATTGGGGAATCGGAAGTAGGGGGGAAAATATTTTCGGGCGCGAAATTTAAATGTTTCAGCTCTGGTTTTCACGTCGTCGCTTCGCATACAGGCAAGTAAGGAATTCCAGAGTTGAATAGTTCGTTGGCTGTTACCGGACTAGTCCTGGCACTGCAGGCTAGTTTACGAGGTAACAACCCCTAGATTTCTTTATAAAAATAAGAGAGACGCAGTCCCCCAGACTTGGCCGTCTGCCAAAAAGAGCCATTGCGAATTTATTAAGTGGGGCGCAGCCCCCCAAGTGAAAATAAGCTTGATTATTATTTATTTGTTGTTAATTGTTTATAATAATAGTTTACTGAAACTAATTTCGATAAACCTTTTAGTTTTTATAATTGAAGTTTTAGTTTTAAATCATTTTCTTCTTGAGGTAAAGTTTATCGAGATTGGATGTTATATGTTATAAATGTTGGGTTAATATTAAGTTTGTCGATTGTCATTATTGTAATGTAAAAGGTTTTGAAAAAATATTGAAATAAACCAAAACACTTTATTCTCTTTTGCCCTCCGTGGAATTACATATTACAAATTAACATTAATTAAAAGTCCTCCCCTTGCCCCCCCCCATAAATTAGTTAAAAAAGAAAATAGAGAAAAAGTATTTAAGAATTGGTAATACGTTACCTTCTCTCTTACCATTAACCACCATGAGGTTATTGGTTGACCCCTTTTGATTAAATTTTTGATTTCTCTTCAAATATTTTTATCTTAATTTTGGTGGACCGGTGGCCTTTCCGCCATCGGGGTTAAAGGAGGTGGGACCACCCTTAACAAAGAAAAAATTAATTAATATTTTTATGATTGATTTTTCTTATAAATTTAGTTTTTGATTTTTTTTAAAACCAATAAAAAAATCTGGCATCCCTAAATTATCAAAATGACCGAAAAAACCATTGAATGCTCGGGTAGTATAGAGTCCCAAGTAAGCCCTGAGAATCCTGAAGCCCAGGATTTTTCAACAATGGTAGAATCAATCCAAACTTATTTAAATATAACCAAAAATGCCGACCAGGACGCTTTACTTGCTTCCCAAACCAATCCTCGGTGGGACCGAGAACCACTCCCAGGGATAGAAACGCACTCCAATAGGGACATATTGGGCAACGTTAGGCCAACTCGCCCAGCCGAGTTGGCCCCAATGCGAGAAGTAGGAGTCGACCCTCTCTGGAATCCGGCTTTACTTAGGAGAACGCTACTCGGTCAAAAAGACCTCGACTCTGACTCGGGCTCTGAAGGTAGCGTATCTTTCCACAGACCGCCGAAACAAAGACATCCACAGGGCCGTATCGGCGACAGACACTTGGAGTTGTTTTTTTCTTTTATTTTTTCTTTTCTGTTTTCTTTTTCGGTTCTTAAGAAATGCTAAAGAATCTGTACAAAACAAGTCACGAATTAACTAAATAGCCACCATTTCACTAAATACTTAACACTCAGTATACAATTTTCAGAAATGTCATGATTAAGAACGGTTCTAGTCATTTTATACAAGATTTCACATGATTTAACAAATTTAAAACATTTTTTTTTAATTTTTACTAAATTCTAAACACTCAGTATATACTTTTAAGAAAATAGGACGATTTGCGACTGTTTTAGTCATTTTTTACAAAGTTTCACAGGGCTTAATAACGTTAAAACATTTTTTTTTTAATTTTTTACTAAATTCTAAACACTCAGTATACAATTTTCAGAAATGCCATGATTAAGAACGGTTCTGGTCATTTTATACAAGATTTCACATGATTTAACAAATTTAAAACATTTTTTTTAATTTTTACTAAATTCTAAACACTCAGTATACACTTTTAAGAAAATAGGACGATTTGCGACTGTTTTAGTCATTTTTTACAAAGTTTCACAGGGCTTAATAACGTTAAAACATTTTTTTTAATTTTTTACTAAATTCTAAACACTCAGTATACAATTTTCAGAAATGCCATGATTAAGAACGGTTCTAGTCATTTTATACAAGATTTCGCATGATTTAACAAATTTAAAACATTTTTTTTAATTTTTACTAAATTCTAAACACTCAGTATACACTTTTAAGAAAATAGGACGATTTGCGACTGTTTTAGTCATTTTTTACAAAGTTTCACAGGGCTTAATAACGTTAAAACATTTTTTTTAATTTTTTACTAAATTCTAAACACTCAGTATACAATTTTCAGAAATGACATGATTAAGAACGGTTCTAGTCATTTTATACAAGATTTCACATGATTTAACAAATTTAAAACATTTTTTTAATTTTTACTAAATTCTAAACACTCAGTATATCATTTTCAGAAAATAATACAATTCTGTACAGTTTTACAAATTTTCACAGGTCTTAATAACATTAAAACATTTTTTTAATTTTTTACTAAATTCTAATCACTCAGTATACAATTTTCAGAAATGACACGATTTAGAACAGTTTTTACAGATATTTACAAAGTCTTAATAACATTATATTAATAATTATCTAACATAATGTATACAATTTCAAGAAATAGTAGATTTTTAATCCATGTACAAAATTCAAGAATCTAAAATACAATTAAATGTAGGCTTTTTTAATTGGCATCTCAGGCAAATTATTTCCCCCAAAATTATCTAAAAAAGATATACCAAAAACATTCTAAAGCGGTTTTTTACCTCTATAAGTATGCAGGCCGATCCGACCCTTGTCGGTTTTATTACCCGCATAAATTAACACAGTAGAGGAATATGGACAGAGTTCTGGGGCAGCGGCGTTTCACTAAAGCTTTGGTTTCCTACAAAGCGGTACCGCAAAAGAGTGGCCGTAATTTGACGGCGAGCTTTGCCGCGACAAAGCGTGTATGTACTTGCAAATCGGAGTGTGTTCCTCCAGAGCGTTCGGCGCAAAAAATACGGCACCGTATTTTCTGAAGCGGACGCTCTGTACGTTGGGATAGTGCAAGCACGATTTTTGACGGTGCGCCAGTGTAGTGATTGTATGTTTTAATTATAATATTTGGAAATTAATTGGTCTAGCGAACAAGATAAAATTTTAATCGAGTTTTTTTTACTATATCGCTTTAACAGCGGCGTTTGCACTAAGGTTAAATCATAAAAAGTCGGGTTTTATCTCGGGTCAGATCATAAATATTCGGGTTCAAATTAGGGTTAGATGAGAAGCCGCCTCATGAAAGCATCCGGGTTAGGTTGTAAAAAGTCGGGTTTTATCTCGGGTCAGTTCATAAATATTCAGGTTCAAGTTAGGGTTAGATAAGAAGCCGCCTCACGAAAGCAACCGGGTTAGGTCGTAAAAAGTCGGGTTTAATTTCGGGTTATTTTGTAAACAGCACCACCGAACCACCCGGGTTAGGTTATAAAACGCACCACCGAACCACCCGGGTTAGATCATAAAACGCACCACCGAACCACCCGGGTTAGATCGTAAAACGCACCACCGAACCACCTGGGTTAGTTGCACCACCAGCACCACCAGCACCACCCGGGTTAGGTCATAAAACGCACCACCGAACCACCCGGGTTAGATCATAAAACGCACCACCAGCACCACTGGTCTCGTAAAACAGCACCACCAGCACCACTGGTCTCGTAAAACAGCACCACCAGCACCACTGGTCTCGTAAAACAGCACCACCGAACCACCCGGGTTAGGTCATAAAACGCACCACCGAACCACCCGGGTTAGATCATAAAACGCACCACCAGCACCACTGGTCTCGTAAAACAGCACCACCAGCACCACTGGTCTCGTAAAACAGCACCACCGAACCACCCGGGTTAGGTCATAAAACGCACCACCGAACCGCCCGGGTTAGATCATAAAACGCACCACCGAACCACCCGGGTTAGATCGTAAAACGCACCACCGAACCACCTGGGTTAGTTGCACCACCAGCACCACCAGCACCACCTGGTCCAGAACTCTCCGTTTTCCTCTACTCAAGTATATTTATAAGGTAATTAATAAAACACAGAAATGCAATACACAATTTTTCTTTGTAAACAACATTCATGAACACAACACTAAGACACAAAACAATGTATACCAACACAATATTAACACTAACAAAGGTTTATATTTTACCTTTAACGCTTTGCCGGAAAACTTAAAAACATCTAGGAATATAAAAGTATTCAAAATTGTTTTAAAACAACACGTTACAATAACAAATGCAAATTGTTGCTATGGTAGAGTCTGATTTTTCTATAATTTAGCTTTTATTGTACAGTTTATACCAGTCAGTATCCTCAATACCAGTGTTATATACACTGCTTAGGGGATTTTTCTTACGATCTAATGTAAATTTACTTAGTTACCTAATAAAGGAATTTTCAAAAAAAAAATTTCTATTTTTTTAAATAAGGACGTTGGAACTTTCAAGTTGTTTCTGTTATGCAGTTTATGCCCCTTTCAAGTAGAGATTTAGAAATACTTAGGTACAATATATAATAACACCAACGGCAATAAATAAAACAAAAAGTAATTGGTAAAGACCTTGTCGATTTGAACAACTCTTAAACATTATTTAACGAGTACAATAAGGGGTCATGCAGAAGATTAAGCAGTTTTATTTGTTTTATTATAGTCCAGCGTATTTTAAGTGTGTATGAGAATAGATATAGGTACTGCCAAACAGTAATTAGGAATAGTTTCCATTTTTGAAATGTACCCTCCATAGTCCAAAAACGTATAAAACTAGCAAAAAAAAGGTGTAAAATATATTTCTAAAAAAATTCACTTAAGGTGTTTTATGTACAGTTCAAAGTTCAAATTTAATACTTTCCAGTGATTTGTCCTCAGACTTTTCGCTCCCAGCGCCAGTTACGTTACATACCACATAGCATATATTATAACTAATTTCTTACTCGCATAGCTCATTATTTGAAAATATATACAGGGTTTTTCACTTAAAACTC
The DNA here is from genome assembly GCA_963920685.1 of Polydrusus tereticollis. Taxonomy (NCBI): domain Eukaryota; kingdom Metazoa; phylum Arthropoda; class Insecta; order Coleoptera; family Curculionidae; genus Polydrusus; species Polydrusus tereticollis. The sequence continues at coordinate 147,142,103 of OY987328.1, forward strand.
CGCACGCCAATATCTCGAAAATGAATATGAATATTTAATTTCTGTAAAAGTAGTCAATGTATGGGGTCAAGTAGATATTTTTCAAAGCAAATTCGACGCCTACTAAGAGCTAAGCGTCGCGACGCGTCGAAACTATAAATCGATTGCATTGACTTTGAAATTACGCGCATGCGAAAGTACATGTTATTTATAAACTTTTTTGTTATTTACTCGAACTTATTTATTTTACTCATTTCTGAGTTATACCGGTTTATAGTAAACATTTCTTGATTGACAAAAAATGCAATTAGGGATGATTTTTACAAGAATGCCATCAATATTAGTTACTATGGCAACCATTGTTATCGCAATTGTTTTAAGTGCAATTACAAAAGTAATAAACAAAAATAATTATTGGCAATTAGCTAACTACTTACATGATTCTGAGTTAAGCTAATGAACAAAATTATTATTGCACTTAACTAGATGATAAAACAAATTAAAAATGTTGTTCAAAATTATGTCCATCTGCTCGAATACACCTATTAAAAACTTTCAACAGATGAGCTTGGGTCACTTGTAGGAGCGTCCTTCTTGTAATAGCGGCACACGCTGCACTAATTTTGTTAATAAGATCAGCCATATCTTCGATAGGTTCTTCATAGACAACGTCCTTTATAGGTGACCCCAAAGAAAATAATCTGGTGGTGTAAGGTCCGGGGACCTCGCCGGCCACCTTATCGGTCCATTAGTACCAAACCATCTCTTGGGATATTCTCTGTCTAAATACCTCGTTACAATCAACGACTTACAATTACGGCATTATGTGCAGGCGCTCCATCCTGCTGTAGCCACATATCCATTCTAGTCTCAAAGGGCACTTCTTCTAACAGTTCCGGAAGTGTAGTTTGAAGAAATCTTAAATAGCGATCTGCATTTAAAGTGCCTTCGTAAAAGTGAGGTCCAATAAGGAATCCGTTTATTATGCCGCACCAAACATTGATGCCAAAAATTCGCTGATTACCTCTTTCTGTAATCCAACGAGGATGGTTTTCGGACCAAAAACGATAGTTGTGTCTGTTCACGATTCCATTATTATGGAATTGACTTTGGTCGCTCCATAGAATGTTCAAGAGAAATTTTGCATCTTGGCTATACAAATCGGCAAATCTTGCTAAAAAATCCATTCTTCTAGCGGGATCACCTAGTTCTAATTTATGCACTAGTTTAGTTTTGTAAGGGCGAAAAGAGTTTCTATTTAGAATTCTCGACGATGAACTTATGGAAACACCGGTATTTTCTTTTATTTTTGATAGGGATATCTTGGGGTTATTATCAACCTGCTGAATTACAGCAGCAGTATTTTAATTATTTGTAGTCGCCTTTTCTCTATTTCTCTTAGGTTTTACGAAACTGCCATATTCTCTTAAGTTTTACCTGAACTTGGAAAGGTTTTTGCATCGGGGACTCTTCTACGCGGATAACGCTGTGCGTAAACTCTTTTTGCTTCTCTACATTTGGACCTGCATTCTCCAAACACCAGTAACATGTCTACTTTTTCCTCATTGCTAAATTGAACCATTTTCATATAATTATTGTTAGTTTTGTTTAAACCGAACAAGTTTGAATATTTCTTGTGACAAAATGTGACAATATATCTTTGTCGCAGCAATGACAACATCTGTCGCTTGTAATTGCACTTAAAACAATTACGATAAAAATGGTTGCCATAGTAACTCATATTCATGGCATTCTTGTAAAAATCATCCGTAATTGCATTTTTTGTCAATCAAGAAATGTTTACTATAAACCGGTATAACTCAGAAATGAGTAAAATAAATAAGTTTGAGTAAATAACAAACAAGTTTATAAATAACATGTACTTTCGCATGCGCGTAATTTCAAAGTCAATGCAATCGATTTATAGTTTCGACGCGTCGCGACGCTTAGCTCTTAGTAGGCGTCGAATTTTTTAAGCTTTGAAAAATATCTACTTGACCCCATACATTGACTACTTTTTACAGAAATCAAATATTCATATTCGTGTTCGAGATATTGGCGTGCGGAGTTTTAAGTGAAAAACCCTGTATATATCTAGACTTTAGGTTAGGTTTTTGAATCACCACCAACGAAATCTTCTTCTATTTGCGATCATTTTACAATAACAACAAAGTAAAATAATTTAAATCGCACAGACACAGCGCAACGATGTGATAGATGCGTAAAAACAACGGCCCTTCCGCCTACTACCGCGTGACGTCAGGATGGCAGATCAAGCACCGCTCAGTCGTTTGTGGTATAAACACAAAACAATCATTAATTAATAAGTTCCTTAAATTTAAAGACAAGGATATCGAAAACATGTTTTCAGTATATCTTTATTTATGCCTTTTGCTATTACCTTCGTGACCCATTAATTGTAACCAGATTTAAATATACAAACCCTAAATCAAAAATCAAGTACGCACCTACTGGCCTGTTTTAACTTCCCCTCAGATTATCTTATTTGTTTAATATATTTTTTAAAACAGGACCATCTGGAATTATTGAACCCGAACGAAATTAACGAATTTGTTTAAAGTTTAAAGTTTTCCTTGATCATACCATCGAATGACTACTGTTTCATACCTAATCTGTGGTCTTTGTTTTCCAACTAACTTCGCGTATTAATTATTGAGTTCCAACCTCACATTTTAATTTTAAAGTTTTTAAAATTTTAAACTTTGACTTTGGTTCTGTGGTGCGGTGGGTGCTGTGGTGCACTTTATCTTATCGTTAAAGGTTTGTGTGTTTTGCAGGTGTTTATTTTTGGTTTGTAATGGTTTATATTAAGCTCCTCTCTACTCTTTGTTTTCAGTTCGGGTTGTGATAAATCCACGCAATGACTAGCAAGGTGAGACTATAAATTAATTTTTATATTATGATAGGAATTAAATGTACTATTATAGATAGACAATATAATTCAAAAGCAATTCAAAGAAAAATTAAAAACCCCTTTTCCCTTTTAGCTTGACAAATTAGTAAAAACCTACAAGTCCCTATCTCAAATCCCGGCATTGATAGGGGGCCAAATTCAATCACCAAATGTAATAAATACAACTTGGTCCCAAAGGAATATTGAAAAAGGTAAATCGACAAAATTTTCACGAACAATTTTGCTCAATAATTTTCAGAGCAGTGAAGAAACTTTACCTGTAGATGTTAGCACAGAGTAAGTACAAAAAATCTTAAGATGCGTTTATTTTTCTAGTTTCTAATTTCCAGTAAGTATATATGTACAAAATAAGAGGAGTTTATTTTTTAGACTGATATCTCGTGTATCAAAGTCACAAAAATTTAAAGCAGTCTTACGAGAGAATGACTCCAAACAATTCCTTGAAATTTGGCAAAACAGCAACTTAATACGTACTGTAGACTTAGCTGCTCTGGATGTACATGGAAATATTTATACTGATGGTAATTACAAACATTTTTCAACCACTTGAAGACTATTTAAGTACATACTTTTTAGTTTTATAAAATAAGATTGCAGATACATGAATATAAATTAATAATTTTTAGTTGAATTTGGTTCATTTGAATTTTCCCCCAATGAGAAAAAGGTATTATATGTGGCTGAGAAAAAGATCACCAAAAGTGAACCCTTTTATAAAAGAAAGAAGCCTGAAGAGCCAAAAGATGGTGGGGATGCGCCAAAACCTGCACCTAGGGTAAGCTTTTACCATTCTCTTTAGTGTGAATTTCTTGAATTTTTTCCCAATATTTGTGTTATGAAGATACCTGTGTTTTAATATACCTTTTTCTATTGGAAGGATAAATATATAAATATTTTAAGTGTCTGTGTAGATATAATGATGGATGATAATTTGATAAGAAATCTTTATTTGCATTGTTATTTGCAAGTGAAACAGAGAATAAAATAATTTCAGGATTTTTGTCTTGTTTTGCCGCTTAAAATATTGTTTTAACTATCTGGTGTTGTTGAAAGGCCCATATTTTTATGCTTACTGGTTATATCAGTCGCTGAGCAGACACGTTTTGTCTGTGGCCGCGTAACATCCCGAAAATAGGGGAATGCATAATTTTTACCAGAAACCATCAGAAGTAAAATTATAAAATCTCATTGTCAAGGCACTAAAAATAATTAATAATAATAATAAAAAACTGCAGTTTATATCTAATTAATTATAGTTTACATCTGTATATCATTCGAGATATTAATTAATTTTTTTTTATCCCCCAAAAACTTCTAACCTTCATTATTGTTCTGATTTCTTTACTATAGAAGTGACGTCACATCATGGCAGCTAGCGCTTCACTGCCTGTGACATCTTGGATATTAAATTAATCTTTTATTTTTGTAAATAAGAAATATGTTTAGGTTTTTGAATGCAGAGAACATCATATTTTCGGTATTTCACAATAATTCATTTCTCATACGCCACTGGGTCTTATCCTTACCTCCCCATAACTGTTGTAGGGAGAGGAATTTTTGTTTGAGCAAGACTGGGGCGAACAACTTGTCGGCAAGAAGAAGTCGATCCTCGCTCAGTATGACATTGAAAATGACACTGTTCAGATTTTGGAGGGAATCCCAGAAAATGTTTGCGTCGCACAACCAAAGTTCTCGCCAGATGGCGGTTACATAGTTGGAGTGGCATATTTTGTTGAACCCAGAAAGCTAGGATTAATCTATTGCAGTAATAGATTGAGTACTGTTTTCCAGCTGGATTTTGAAGGAAATTATTGTAAGAGAGTCTTTTTATGAGAAAATTATATTGATATTGAGAATTTTTGTCTCGATTGTAGTGGAGCTTTCCCTTGAAGATCGCTCGGTAAAATCTCCGATATTCACGCCCGATGGCAAATACGTAGTGTGGCTGCAGAGATCGGCGGAAGGGCCGCATATGGCTTGTATGGCTTTGGTTAAAGCCAGCACGCCATTAAGAAAAGATGTAAGTACTTGTGCTTCATTTTTTTTTTTTTTTTGATATTTAGTACTTTAATTATTTTAGTCAGAAGTTAAAGCAGTAGTAGACATAGTACAATCAAAAAAGAAAATCAACAACAACAGAAATTTCTATGGTATCTACAATACAGGGTTCCCGAAGAGACCTTGGGCTAGCAACAATAGGCTTTTGTTAAGTACTAATCAAAAGTTTACTTTTAAGTCTTACATTATTAATCTAGGTAAGACATACAGGTTTCGCATATGGTTATGTTATTACAATCGGCTGCTCAACAGGAAGAAAAGAGAATGTAATGTACCAGTTATAAGTTAAATAGAGAGGAAATGCTTTGTCACATATTAACGTACTGCTTTGTCCTTTCACTATTAGTTCCTCGCCAGTCCGTTGGACTGAATATTTCTCTATCTTTATGCTTGTTAAGCAGCTGATTGTAATAGCCACATGCATACCCTTTTAATCATTAAAAAGAATAGGTAATTGAGGATTTGTTCACGTTAATATCTTGCATGGGATTTTTTAATTTAAAAACTTGTTAAAGTAAAATTCTTTCTAGATTCTGGAGATATAACCGAATTAGAGTATGAAAACGGAAGTCAGCTGGTGGTTGACGTAAAAGACGACGTAGTATTGGCCTTAAGGAGAAACTTTTTAGTCCCAGATAAGTTGGCGATAGGCAAGCTTCCTGCATCTGGAACAGAAAATTCCATAGCATGGTCAGAAATAACTTCAAATATCGAAGTTCCTGAAGTACACGGTTCTGCTTATAAGTATCTGGATTTGAGTGTGCCTGGAGAAAGTGTTAGTAAGTTCTTGTTTATTTCTTTATCCCAACCGAATTAACAAGTTTATTTTTAATTTAAAGAAATAATCCATTCTCGAAGTGGAGTTGAAATATAGGGAAAGGGGAAAAAAAGTCAAAAAGTCTTTCTCCACTAATTTTAAAATTAGTGGAGAAAGACTTTTTGACTTTTTTCCCCTTTCCCTAAGTTTATTTTTGTTTTCTGTACTAGATTCTATTTCCTTTATAATGAAATCATGATATTTTACCAAATTTTCTTCTTACCATTTCACATGTGCATAAATATTTCGGTTCTCTGTAGTATATTGTATAATATGTTGACGATTATGTTGGATTAAATTACCTAATAAGTAGGTTCAAAACATAACATCTATTATTCATGCCCTATACTTTTAAACACTCCTATCATTTCAGTATTTTTGTGGGAAAAAAAACAAATTCTTTGTTATTTTATCAAAATAAAGTTAAATTTTATTAACTAAAATTCCTGAATAAATTTTAGGTGATTTTAATGCAATTTATTTGGGACCAAGTTCGGGCAATAAGAAAGAGGTGCCCCTAATTGTGTGGCCTCATGGTGGACCCCACAGTGCCTTTGCTAACTTTTTCTTACTAGAAGGATCAACGTTCTTGTCTCAAGGTAGTTTATTAGTAGGGTTATGCTATTTTTTCTTACCTCAATATAACAACTCAACGTAGTAATAACGCTAACACCTCAATATGAGGAATAAAGTAGGTGGTACACTTTAAAATCTAAATTAACCCAACCAAAATATTCGCCTTTTATCGACCACCCCCTGTAAAGCAGTAGTTTATTTGCACCATCGTTACCAGGATTATTCGAAAAGTATATGTTAAAATTAACAACTAATGCCGGATATTATGGATTCGGATTGCTTTCAAGGTTACCTGAGGATTGGCCAATAGCCGGTGCCCATTCTACCGCTTAAACTGAAGATTGAGGTTAACCGTAATCCGTTATATCGGGCATAAATGCTGGTATTTTACTGAGAATTTCTTCGCCCGCGAATTAACTCATAAAATCGCTTCGCGAAGAAATTCTCTTAACGTAAAACGGAAAATTTTTCGGGAATTTCTTTAGGGAATAGTGCAGGTTTCTATTTTTTTGTGGACTTTTGGGTGAAATCGCGATGACAACCTATTAAAAATAAGTAAAGTTATTTTTTCGGCATTAATAACGGTGGGTGTTTTCGTGGGTTGCATACTAACCGATGTTGTGTACATTATCAATATTCATTGTATATACAAATATTCTTTTTATGAAGTCTAGAATTTTGTTGGCTCTAGCTATTATTACTTGGTAGTGAGGACCATAAAAGTCACGAAATTATTCACACACTCCAAATTCACACCGTTTAATGTTTTTTTCGGGTTTTTCCTTGAAAATTAGTTACTTTACATTATTTTTTTAATTAATTTGAAAAATGTATCGATATCATGCTGTAAGTCGATTCAGCCGCTCTGACTTGTACTGATTTATTTATTATTTGTTTGTACAAGAGGTAAAGCATCCTCTTTTGTATGCATGGCATGCCGGTGTCTTCTCGGAGATTTTATATATGTAGTAAACAGATAAACAGCCATATATGGTATGGTTTTTAGGTTATGCGATTCTCCTAATAAACTATAGAGGCTCAACAGGTTCTGGAGACGAATCAGTTCATTACTTGACAGGAAAAGTTGGGTCGGCTGACGTGCAAGACTGCATTTTGGCGGTCGATACTGCACTTAAAGAGTTTCCTTGGATCAATCCAGATCAAGTATGTATATCCTTACCGATCTAAGAGAATATTAAGAAATATAGTTGGACAAAATGCACAGTATACACACACTAAGAGAATTTAGAACATTCACCCTACAAACTTGTTCTTTAGATGGCTTTATGTGGAGGATCCCATGGTGGTTTTTTGGTAGCCCATCTAAGTGGTCAATATCCAGACAAATTCAGGGCGGTAGTAGCCAGGAATCCAGTAATCGATGTCGCTTCAATGAGCGTTATTTCAGATATTCCTGATTGGTAAATAAGTCGTTACAAACACCAAACTTACGGTTTTTCCCTTTAACTATGCATCAGTAGAATTGAACCGATTTGACGTGGTTTTTAGGTGTTATGTTGAAGCCGGCAAGCCCTATACCCAAAAAGGCGAACCCGAAACCGATATATTGATAAAAATGCGAAACGCTTCTCCCATTATTCACGCGCACAAAGTTAAGGCTCCCACCCTCTTGCAAATCGGATCCAAAGACTTGAGGGTACCGCCGCACCAAGGCCACGAGTATTACTATAGATTGAAAACCAACGGGGTCAAAGTCAGGTAAGTGAGGAGAATAGTAAAACGTTTGCTCGTTTTATATGTTAATTTTTGTTTAGGATGAATTTGTATGATGACAATCACCCTTTGGGTGCCGTTCCAAACGAAATGGACAATATAATTAACACTGTTTTATGGGTTGAAGAACATTTGGGGCGTAATAAAGTGGAAGAATAAATATTTTTACATACAGGGATTCCATAAATGTCTGCAACATATTGAACTTTTTGCGGTTGAAAATAATTTGGGTTTTGCAAATGTTTTTTTTTATTGCTTTAGTTTTTTAAGGCAAAAAAAGACTGTTACAAAAGAAATAAATTATAATAAGCATTTTTAATACTCTTTTATTTTAATATATTTACTTTAGCTTTAGTAAACGTAAAACCGAGCGTAAAACGTTACGTCAATGAACCACAGCGTTATGATAAAAGATATTTTGAATACACAGGAAAACAAAAGCCAAAAAATATCTTAAGACAACACCAATACAGGTCAAGAAAAACAACACGAGCAGACATATTTTGAACAGTAAAATTAAGACAAAAATAACTTATCTGCCAGCGGAGTTTATCAAATAAACTGTGATAATGGCAACGCTATTTATATAGGACAGACAGGCAGAAACCTCAAAACCCGACTAAAAGAACACACCTCACACCACATCAATCTTGAAAAAACAAAATAAAACTGGGAATATCTAACCACTACAAGAATAATCAAATTGAGCAATAATTCGATGAATAATGGAAATATCAAAAATTTTAAAAAGTACAACATTATAGAGAACTTTATTCCCAACGATTTTACTCTCTTCACTTATCCTCGCCAACTCAACAGGAACCGAGCTACACGTGAAAATCATTTTCACGTCTTTGAAAATGATCAAATCGAGCAATATATGTCAGTAAATAATAAAAATATCAAAAAATTTTAAAAGTACAATATTATAGAGAATTTTATTCCCAACCATTTTACTATTTTCCCTTTTCGTCGCAAAATCATCAGGAACCGAGGTACACGTGAAAAGCATTTTCAACCCCTTTTGAAAATAGTCAAATCGAGCAATAACTCAATAAATAATGAAAATATTAAAAAATTTTAAAAGTTCAGTATTATAAAGAATTTTATTCCCAACCATTTTACTATTTTCCCTTTTCATCGCGAAATCATCAGGAACCGAGTTGCACGTGAAAAGTATTTTCAACCCCTTCGAATTAGTCAAAATATCGAAAATTCTTATAGATAGATAGATAGATACTTTATTAGTGTTAGTGTACAATAGTACTTATACATACGTCAAGATATAGTAACACTTAAATATGTTAAGCAATTAAATCTAAAATATAATCTAGACATAGGTAAAACAGATTAAAATAGTATAAAAAAAAAATAAAAATTACAAGGTTGACTAAAAATTCCAAACATTACAATTAAAAAATTCATCCACGGAATAAAAGGCCTTCTTCACAAGAAACATCTTAACCCTGTTTTTAAATTTGATAAAAGAAAGTAGTTTAACTTAAGTGGGAAGCCTGTTGTAGAGCTTGATCCCCATAAAGCCCGGCCCATTCTGGCATCTTTTCAGCCGTCTATATACTACAGCCAAATTATTTTTATTACGAGTATTGTAGTCATGCAACTCGGTGTGTTAGATACTTGTCTTCATTACTTTTTACATAAAGAAGGGTTTCCAGTATATAGATTGAAGGAAATGTGAGTATGCTATATGTGCGAAAAGCATCTCTGCAATTCTCCCTAAAAGAACGACCAGCGACCGTTCTCATTGCTCTCCTCTGTAGCCGAAAGACTCTATATACCCACATGACACGAGTGTCCCCACACAACTGCATATGAAAGAATGGAGTGCACCAGCGCATAATATGCCATTCTTAGCGTATTTGTAGAAACACAGGCACTAAGCTGTTTCAGAGCATAGGCGCCACTCCTAAGTCTATTGCAGACAGCATTCACATGGTGATCAAACTTTAGTTTGTCATCAATGTGAATGCCAATAAATTTTACACTCTCAGGTACACCAGTCAAGTCCTTCAAGGCGAAAATCATTTCGCGGGTTTTATTCGCATTTAATAAGAGTCTATTAGCCTTAAACCATTCCTCCGTTCTTGACCGCGCCACACGTAACATTTCCATAGTCAAATCCAGTGAACCCCGCCACAGGACACGGATGTATCGTCCGCGAATAGAGTAAAGCCAGCCACCGGATCACTGATTGGAAGATCATTGATGTAGATGATGAATAATAGTGGCCCCAGTACCGATCCCTGTGGAACTCCGATGTCAACAAACCTCCCCCCGGACGACACACCCCCGACCCGAACAGCCCGAGCCCTATTATCTAAGTATGACTGAAGCAATTTAATAATATCGTGGTGGAAGTTATAATATTCAAGTTTACGGAGGAGAATGTCATGCGTGACGCAGTCAAAGGCTTTACTAAGGTCGCAGAAAATCGTGGCACGATACTCAAGGTCCTTAAATGACTCCATTATGTTGGAGACCAGATTGAGTATCCCCGGGACCGTACCTCTATTCGCCCTGAAGCCAAACTGAGTCGGAGTGAAAAGATTATTAATTTCAAAAGAGCTTGCTATTCTAGTTGCCATACACTTCTCCATCAACTTTGAAAATATCGGGAGTAGGGATAAGAACAATATTATAGAGAATTTGATTGCCAACCATTTTATTATTTTCCCTTTTCGCCGCAAAATCATCAGGCACCGAGGTACACGTGAAAAGCATTTTCAACCCCTTCAAATTAGTCAAATCGAGCAATAACTCGATAAATAATAAAAATATCGAAAATTCTTATAAGAACAATATTATAGAGAATTTGATTCCCAACCATTTCACTATTTTTCCTTTTCGTCGCAAAATCATCAGAAACCGAGCTACACGTAAAAAGCATTTTTAACCCCTTTGAATTAGTCAAATCGAGCAATAACTCGATAAATAATAAAAATATCGAAAATTCTTATAAGAACAATATTATAGAGAATTTGATTCCCAACCATAGTCAAATGAAGCAATAACTTGATAAATAGTAAAAATAACGAATATTCTTAAAACAACAATATTATAGAGAATTTTGTTAGCAACCATTTTACTATCTTCACTTTTCATCGCGAAATCATCAGGAACCGTGCTGCACGTGTAAAGTATTTTCACTCCTTAATTACTAATATTATACAGACTTTTATTCGCAACCACTTTACTATCTTACCCACTTATCAAACAACTTATCTATCCACCTGTTTTTAGTTGGAATGCGAAAGGTTTGAAATTAAAAAGATGTATCCCCAACATTGTCGATAAACATTCCTAAAATCTTGTTAGGATTGCATAAGGATCAAAGTTCAAATGTAAATATAGCGCATAATAATACTAAATGTCTACTATTTTATTAGCCGCTGCAAAAGTTTGATACTAAGATGAAATTTTAGTTTTAACTTTTCTTATAGTCTTGAAGAAGTAGTCCATTACAGTGGAGTTGATATAATCAAATAAAACAACGGCAGTCTACCTCCACAATATGTATTTCAATGTTTATGTTTATACCTACATGTTTCGGACATAGAAATGTCCATCATCAGGGATACAGTAGTCGATTACGGCAGCTCTATCTTGCATAAGCGACGATCAAAATTATGTTAAAATTGAAATTGTAGGTTCTAATGAATGTTCAAGACTGAATGAGAAGTGACATTTGAAATTTTGGTCAAGGTATCTTTGAAGAAGGGGATTCTCAGTCTGCAGCCACTGAGACAGGTGATGAAGCAATTATGTCATTTGTAGCTATTTAGAGGAGATTAATGTAAGTGAAGTGCTCAAAGATGCTTCATCTAACCGTGTCTAGGGTGTGAACAACAAAATACTGGGTTAGACTTGAATAACACATTCTTAGGAGATAAACAATAAACGAAATGAAATTATACTATTTTAAGGTCGGAATTTATTAATTTGAAGCCAATGAGCAGGTGGTGAAGCAATTATGTAGGTTGTAGCTAATTAGAGGAAAATGATGTAGATAGGTGCTCAAAGATGCTTCATCCAACCATGCCTGAAGGATTGGCTAACAAATTGTTAGGTTAAAGGGGGGTAGAAAATGAACATAATCTTATGATTGAAAAGGTGAGATATAGAAAATTAAAATTGGATTTTTACCATTTTGACTAGAAGTGAAGTATTTATGTTAAAATCACATTGTTTTAGCTAATTAGATGATATTATAGCTCAGAGATACTTCACTTCACCATGCTGGCGTGCAGGAAAATGTTGGTTGTCAAAATTTTCCTTATATTGTTTGTTTTAATATTATATTTATTTTCAACACAAGTCAATTTTTTTGTTATGGGGATACTCTCCTACGTATTTTTGTAGTTGAGTATATTTTAAGGATTTCTTTTATATATACAACACTATACTAGAATCATTTTTTTATTTATTTTAATCTATTCTACAACAAAAAATATAAAAACAATATGTATAAAATGTATATCTACCCCGTACCACACTATATAAATTACAAATACATAATTTCATTTCAAATGCACGGATATGGATATGTGCACAAAATGTACGATTTAGGTGTATCTGTAACATACAACCCAACCGGGCATTTTCTGCACATTAAATTATAATCTCACAACATGAAAGCAAAAAAATAAATACCTATATCACAAATGAGTATTACAATTTCGTCAATATTAAAACGAGTAAAATAGCTACAGTTGAAATTTGGAAAACGTATTTACTTTCTTTGTCAAATGACTCAAATTTTTCTCTATAACAAATAAATTACAACAATTTAATTGTGAAATAGAATATACGAAGTCTGCTCAAGTCTTACTTGTTATATTTCACAATTATAATTCAGTTGCCTGACACGTGTTTCGACCCTTGCGGATCATTATCAAAGGAGTACAAGACAATACTAAATTCTACGTGTAGTTACAAAGTTAATATCTATGTAATAGTAATGGTAAACATGTTAACATGTCATTACAATAAAATTAGGAAGATGAAGTGAATTGACAGACAGATTATGGGTTATTTTGGTACTTAATTTACAGGTATTGGCCAAAGGTACGACTAAGTTACAGGTGTTATTATAGAGGTATTACATCTAAGTAATAAAAATTAAGAAAATGATATAGATATTGTATTTGTTAGACCCCGCTTTGTGTTAATTTGTGATGACTGTGATGTAATCTATATAGGTCAAACAGGTAGAAACTTTAATACTAGGCTTAAAGAACATAAAACATCCATTTTAAAAAAACAAAATATAACAGGAATAGCGGACCACTGAAATAACCACTTAATATCCAACAAAATAAAACCGATATATACTCAACACAAGGGTAGAAAACTCAACCTATTAGAAACATTAGCAATCAAAAAAGCCTTAAAAAATCGATGTAATGTTGTTAATAATCAAATTGAAATACCTCCAGGTGCCAATCTAATACTTAACAGTCTAATAACTTAGGATAAATATACAATAAACACTGTCAATAATTATGAACAAAAAACCCATACTTATATACACAATGTCATTTTCTTAATTTTATTACTTAGATGTAAATACCTCTATAATCACACCTGTAACTTAGTTGTACCTTTGGCCAATACCTGTAAATTAGGGACCAAAATAACCCATAATCTGTCTGTCAATTCACTTCATCTTCCTAGTTTTATTTTAATGGCATGTTACCTTTAATATTACTTATAATAACTATATAACTACACGTAGAATTTAGTATTGTCTTGTACTCCTTTGATAATGATCCGCAAGGGTCGAAACACGTGAGGCGTTAGCGGGAAAAACGATGAAGGTGCACATTTCTTCGAAATTGAGTTAGATGGCGCAATCGGTAGCTAATGGCTAAAGTCCCTTAATGGCCTATAATTTATTTGTAAATAGTGTTTGCGTTAATATCAATGACGGTCCCGGCTACACAGAGCAAAAAAGTTTGAGCGGTTGCGGGAAAAATGATGAGAGTGACATGTGTTTGCGGTAAAACTGATGAGAGAGTCCAATATTTTCAAGTCGTGACAAGAAACGGTCGAGTATTTTATTAGTTTGTTTTGCTTTGCGGTTCGGTTAACACGTGGTTTGTCTGATAGTACGATTGTGTTGTAAAATGGATGAACGTTTAAATCCAGAAATTAGTGAAAAACCCCGAAAAAGAAAATTGCACGGAAGATTAAGTGATGTTGCCAAAAAAATTAAAGCACAAACACATGAACCACGGGCGGACTGTATGTGTATAAAGCTAAAATGTTTCTCCATTATCGCTTATTTAGAAGAGCGAATGCACCTTATAAAAGAGTTCAATAGCCTTGGTACGTATGATGCTCAAAATATCTACTTATCTGGTTTAATAACTGCACAGTTAATTAAACGCAGGCGTAACAGAAAACCCCAAGAAGAAGCTAATTTCCATTCGTATTCTTACAAGTATAAAATTAGCTTGATGAGAGGCGGTAAGCTTATTCAAGTGCCAGTTTGTTACAAGGCTATGCTTAGTTTACATGGTATCACACCTCGAAGGCTGCAACATGTTCAAGAACAGATAACCACACACGGAAAAGTTATTGCCGATGGAAGAGGAAAACACAAAAACCGACGACACGGTTTAAAAACCAATACCGTAAAAAAAGTACACGAACACATACAATCTTTAAAAGGTAGAAAGGCACACTATTCCTTAAATACATCAGGAAAGATATACTTACCAGATAGCCTTAATGTAAAAAAACTACATAAAATGTTTTTAGAGAAATATGGTAACTTTCCAATTTCATATCACTCCTATCGAAAAATTTTTATATCTGATTATAACATCTCTTTTGGTTACCCTCGGTATGATACCTGCAGTAAGTGTGTTGGGTTTACATCTAAAGAATATCTCTTAAAGAAGAAAATCGCCGAATCAGGGAGTACTTCTCAACAAAGCTTAATAGAAAAACTTAATAAACTTGTTGCAGAAAATAAGGTACACAAAAAAAAAGCTCAAGTATTTTACGACAAAAAAAGGGAAAGTAGAGAAAAAGCAAGAAAACACTTAGATTTTGAAGCTGTAGCGTTTGATTTTCAAAAAAATATGCCAGTCCCTAATATTACCACGAACGATGTTTATTTTATGCTAAAAAGGGCTCAGACGACGTAGTTTCAATGTTGCACAACTTTATTTTTAATATACTCTCTTTACAAGTTATTTTGTGACTCCTGCGGAGGACAAACTAAGAACTATACGATGTTTAGATACTTACATTATGTTGTACACAAATGTGGCCGATTAGATTCAATAAGTGTAACATTTCCTGAGCGTGGCCACTCTTACATGGAGTGCGACCGTAACATGGCACTGCTTCCTAAACATGCCACAACAGAAATTCCTGCTGATTTGTATGAAGTTGTTGAGAATGCTAGAGTAAAACCAAAATGGGATAAAAAATTGCAAGAAGCAACCAAAAATGTATATTAGTGTTTGTTCAGATGTTCAGATTTTGTTTACATTGTATTGCAATACACAATAAACAAGTTTTTTGTTTTTTAGTAGTGTTCTTCTCGCAATATTATTGACTTAATTAAAAAAAAAAAAAATTTTAAAGAACAGAAAAAATTAAAACATTATACATGTTAATTTCATAATTTGAAAATATTAGTCTTACCATTTTGACATTAAAAATCTATTCGAATTACCAGCTTAGCAGTACAGCGTTTTGAAGTTTAAAAATGAAATATCTCAGAACTATCATTACAACACATTCATCGTTTTTCCCGCCAACGCCTCACGTGTCAGGCAACTGAATTATAATTGTGAAATATAACAAGTAAGACTTTAATTTCCGCTACCATGGAATATCCATTTCACCAAGCATGTAGCCCATCACAAATCGATTATATATTAAATGAATCTTTGAAGCTGATGATGAAAGTTTATACTTTCAAAACACGCGTTCCTTACGATACGAAAAAGTATTTATTAAATAATGGGGAGCAGACTTCGTGTTTTATTTCATATATATTAGCTCCACTTTGAGATATGGACTATTTCTATAAAAAATTAAATTAACTTAATCGCTAAAGTTCATACTCCTAAAGAAATGATTAAAACCCAAAGTAACAATATTTTTTTCTACGCACATCTTCTTTTAACATGTTAAAAAAAGTAGATCAGAGTGAAAAAAAGTTCCAAAAGGGTTCATTTTTTCACTCTCACCTAATGTGATGTGGGTGCGCAACGAGATAAAATCAAGTTATCTGTGGAAAATTGAACAAAGAGTTTCTATAAAAAAATCTGTCATTATTACAAATTACTAAAGCTTTCTGGTTGTACATTAAAAGTCGACGTAACTCTGTTGGATATCCTACAAAAGTCAAGCAAGACTTTTTTCAGTCGCTGTTTACTGGCACAAACGCAACAGTCGCTGATGAAAAGAATATGCCATCTACTGATAACACAAATTTATCAAATGTTGATATCACTGGTTCCGTCGTATTTGAAAAACTCATCAATCTTGGCGAAAACAAGGGAGCTGGGCCAGACGACATCACGCCGCTCTTTTTAAAAAACTGTAGCCCGACCCTAACATTGTCACTCTGTTATCTTCAGCCTTCCCTTAATTCAGGTTCATTTCCCGATCTCTGGAAATCAGCGTATGTTACCGCAATTCACAAACCGGAGATAGAAGTGAGGTTAGCAACTATCGCCCGATATCTGGTCTTAATTGCATGGCAAAAGTCCTTCAATCCATAGTTGTTGACCAGCTTTTGTATAATCTAAGAGATACTATCTCTAAATCTTAGCACGGATTCCTACCTGGTCGCTCTTGCCAACCTAATTTATGTATTTTTTCGCCATATTTGTCTACCGCGATTGATATAGGAGCTCAAGTCGACGCCATATATCTCGATTTCAAAATAGCCTTTGACCGAGTAGATCACAATATTCTAGTGAGCAAGCTAAGATTATATGGTATAGGAGACCCTCTGTTGTCATGGATTTCAAGTTACTTACGCAATCGTACTCAAACTATCAAAATAAATAGCGTCCTTTCTAAAGAGATTGATGCTACGTCGGGCGTACCCCAAGGGTCACACTTAGGTCCGATCTTATTTTTAGTCTTCTAGTCTAGATTTCTTCTATACGCGGACGATTTAAAAAAATATTCCAAAGAGTCGCAGATGAGGATGACTGCACAAAATTTATGCATGATCTGGATAAAATAGTGGATTGGTGTACAGAAAATAATATGGAACTAAATTCCTCAAAGTGTAAATTCATATTATTCACAAGGAAGAAAACACCAATAGTACACTCCTATTTTATCTCAAACTCCCCTATTCCTTGAGTAAATTTGATAAATGACTTGGGTGTAATTTTCGATTCTGAGCTGAGATTTAACGAACACGTCAACTATATTTTATCAAAATCCTTTAGAATGACAGGGTTTATAATGAGACGTTGCTGGGAATTTTTGAACACTGAAGTCCTAAAGTCTCTTTACTATACTCCTTAGTACGAAGCCACTTGGAGTACTGTCGTGTCATCTGGTCACCATATTACAAAGTCCATATAAAGTGAATTGAACGCGCCCAGTCGAAATTTGCAAGCTTCTTATTGTATAGGCTGGGAATAGATAAAAGTGGTTTATCTTCCCATCAGGGATTGACAATCTTAAACATGGACAGTCTGGAGAAACGTAGAATCTTGTTGTCCATAGTGTTTGGGTATAAAACAATTACAAACAGCATAGAATGCGCTGAACTTCTAGCATTTGTTAATAATTATCGCGTTCCTCCGCGCAATACGCGACTTACTGGGGTATTTTCAATTAATAGAAGCCAAACTGATGTTGGCAGAAACGGTGTCATAAACCAAATCATGCAAAACCTAAATACATATATCCGCTTTACCACAGAGTTTAATTGTTCATTGATAACGTTCAAGTAATGTATACTATTTGCATTTCTTGATCTGTAATGTAGAAATAGATAAATATAGTACGTATTTTTGAACACCGCGGCTCTCGCTATAAATAGTTTCTAATATTTAAAATAGGCCCATCAATTAACTTGAGCCACCCTATACAGTCATTCGTTTACGATCGTAGAAAAAATATTGTATGAAACTCGTCTTTTTTTCATTTCTGGGAGTGAACTTCCCAATCGTGAAAAAAGTACTACTTTATGCTCTTGTTCCATAAAATACTATTTTTTAACTTAATAATAAACCGAGATATTTTTTCCTTATTTATTATTATTAGCATATTTTGTAGAACAACGACCTTTTAAAAAGAAACAGATGTAGCACCCAAGTTTATAATAATATCTTAGGATTTTAATTAACCCAACGAAAAACAAGCGCCTTTTATCGACTACCCCCCGTAAAACAGTAGTTCATTTGCACCATAGTTACCAGTGTTATTCAAAAAGTATATTTTAAAATTAACAGTTAATGTTGGATATTATGGATTCAGATTGCTTTTAAGGATTGGCCAATAACCGGTGCCCATTCTACCGCTTAAACTGAAGATTGAAGTTAACCGTAATCCGTTATATCGGGTATAAATACTGGTATTTTACTGAGAATTTCTTCGCCCGCGAATTAACTCATAAAGTCGTTTGCGAAGAAATTCTCTAGCGTAAAACGGAAAGTTTTTCGGGACTTTCTTTAGGAAATAGTGCAGGTTTCTATTTTTTTGTGGACTTTTGGGTGAAATCACGATGACGACCTATTAAAAATAAGTGAAGTTGTTATTTTTTCCGCATTAATAACGGTGGGTGTTTTCGTGGGTTGCATACTGACCGATGTTATGTACATTATCAATATTCTACTACTTTATGCTCTTGTTGCATAAAATACTAATTTTTAACTTAATAATGAACAGAGATATTTTTTCCTTATTTATTATTATTAGCATATTTTGTAGAACAACGACCTTTTAAAGAGAAACAGATGTAGCACCCAAGTTTATAATAATATCTTAGGAGATTATTTTGCCGATTTAAATAAAAAGTTCCAGGGGCCTGATCCACAAAAAAAAATACTTAAATGGTATTTTCTTAATAATGCGGAAAGTAAGTACTTAAAAATTGCGTCCAATTTCGCATTCTGAATTGAAACGCAAACAAGGATGATTAGATTGCGATTCTCCGTGAACTTGAACTATCAGGACTAGTCTAGAAAAACTTTAGGCAGCGATAGAAAATCCTCTGTATAAAAAAGGGGTCAGACAGACGCCACGAATTTTCGCGTGACATGTTTATTAAGTACTTTGTCAAAAATTGCGAAAAATCTATGTATATATTTATCGCATAAATAAGATAATAGCCCAAAAAGAAAATGAAATTGTATTGTATATTGACGTAAGCAAGGCCTTCGACACCTTAAGCCACGATATTTTACTTGAACAATTAAAGCTTTATGGAATCGGAGGCATTCTCCTGCAATGGTTTAAATCATATCTGCAGGGTAGGACACAGCGGGTGGTAGTGTCATCTGATAAGGGTCCAATATTCTCAGATGTTGCAGATATCACAGCGGGAATGCCACAGGACTCCATCCTTGCGTCCTTGCTCTTCATAATTTACGCCAATGATTTGAATAGTCTTTCTAACCTATCAGCCATTTTAATGTCTTACGCTGATGATATAATTAGAGTCTCAAACCGCAATGACATCAAACCACTGATGACTCTGATCTTTTCCTGAGTGAGAGAATGGACGGTTAAAAATAAGTTAGTCATCAACCACGACAAGACAGCTTGTATCTTTTTCAGGTCAAATAGATAAAATTTAAATATAGAAAGTATTAATCTGACTGAAAGAAAATTAGATTGAAAACGTTAAACTTTTAGGATTTTAGGTCGACAGTCACTTAAATAACAACTCGCATATTGAATATTTGTGTAAAAAGTCGTCATGCGTCTGTTTCGGCTTAAGAACAATGTCCAATGAGTGTAGTCCTACAATTTTAAAGACATTATATTACGCGAATTCCTACTCGCACCTTAAGTATAGTATCATTCACTGAGGTGGAGCTATAAAGGGGTTGAAATTTGGGGAAACCTGTCGGCAAGCATTTAAAGATTTAAATCTTCTGCCGTTAGGGATTTGTACATACAGGGCGGTCCAAGGAAAACTTAACACCTCGTTTTTCCTGCTTTAAAATGAAAATGTGGAAAATTGCTCGGACCCGTCGATTTCTGATTCGAGGGGGAATAACTTTTCCGCTTTTTTCATCTCCGTAACTTCAACCCCCTAACGGGGGTGAGCACAACCCCCTGATTTTGAATAGGGATGAGGGGTGTTGTGATACCTCATTTTGAAGATCTTATCGAGTACTATCTGACCCTAAAATTTCGCTTCAAAATTTTCATCTTTAACGAGATGACAGCTAGAATAGTGGAAGACTACTTACTTTTGTGATTAGTTTATTAAATGCTGAAAATGGCCGCCATTCACTTGCATGCAGTAAAGAACGCTGGTGTATGAGTAGAGAATGTGGAATTTACCTCGAGGATATTACTCTTATCAGACGCATTTGAATTATTTATTTATTTGTTAATTTTTTTTGTCCAAAAAAGTAGACGGACCATGTTTTTGATTTACCTTAGTCTATCGTGAATTTTTAAGAACGTTAAAACTGTGTCAAAGCGATTGTTACTTTGTAGTAGAATTAAAATAGTGTATTCCGTAGAAGAAAGTGTGGAAATGATAAAATTATTTTTTAGAAATAAAGACTCTGCGCGAGTAACAGCGGCTTTATTTAATGAAAGACATCCTGAAAAAAATGTATCCGCTGCTTACGTTGTGCAACTGGTTGCCAAATTTGACGCTACTGGTTCAGTCGGAAAAAAAGAGGGTGTATGAAAGAGACGAAGCGAGGGAAGTGGCTGTCTTAGGTCAAGTAGCAATGGATCCGACCCTTAGTACTAGGAAATTGTCCGATGTATCTGGTGTTTCACGCACAACAATCATGAGAATCCTTAAACAACATAAGTTCCATCCTTTTAAGATACGACTGGTTCAGGAACTGAATGAGGATGATTTCGATCGCCGACTCCAGTTCTGTGAAGTGGTCAGTGGAATTATTAACAATAATCCTAACTACATGTTCAATATCTGTTTCTCGGATGAGTGTTCATTTTACCTTAATGGCATTGTAAACAGGCATAACTGTCGGTATTGGTCAGATGAAAATCCAAGATTATTTCGTAAAGTGCATACTCAGCATCCCCAAAAGTTAAATGTTTGGGCGGGTATTTATGGAAATCACATAATCGGCCCTTTTTTTATACCCGGCAATCTCACTGGCCAAATTTATTTAGAACTATTAGAGAACGCTATTTATCCGACCCTCGTTCAAGTATTGGAGAATGAAGAAGTCCATGTAACAATCATTTTTCAACAAGATGGCGCACCACCTCATTTCGCTCAACCTGTGCGTCAGTTCTTAGATGAAAATTTTCCTCAGGCCTGGATTGGAAGAAGAGGACATATTGAGTGGCCACCCAGATCACCTGATCTGGCTCCACTGGAATTTTTTCTATGGGGTCACCTGAAATCTAAGATTTAAGCTACCCAGCCTGAGTCACTGGATGATTTGCGAATTCGGATCATTAATGAATGCCGTCAAATTACACCAGAAATGTTGAGTAATGTACGTGAACGTTTTGAGCAAAATTTATTTTACTGCATGGAAGTGAATGGTGGCCATTTTCAGAATTTAATAAACTAATCACTTAAGTAAGTAGTCTTCCACTATTTTAGCTGTCATTTCGTTAAAGATGAAAATTTTGAAGCGAAATTTTAGGGTCAGATAGTACTCGATAAGATCTTCAAAATGAGGTATCGCAACACCCCTCATCCCTATTCAAAATCAGGGGGTTGTGCTCACCCCTGTTAGGGGGTTGAAGTTACGGAGATGAAAAAAGCGGAAAAGTTATTCCCCCTCGAATCAGAAATCGACGGGTCCGAGCGATTTTCCACATTTTCATTTTAAAGCAGGAAAAACGAGGTGTTAAGTTTTCGTTGGACCACCCTGTATATGAGCTCCTTTGCTTTACTAAAAATATTATAGCCCTGTTCCATAAAACTTTGTTAACACACCGTACAAAACGAGAAATAAAAATATGTTGTCGGTCGATCAGCTCGCTACTGACTCTATCAAAAAGGAGCTTATTTACCGGATGTCTTTTTTACAATGCGTTACCTAACGAAATTAAATTGGCTTCTACCATTAGTATTTTTAAAAATAAAGCAAGACAGCTTTTGATCAATATAAGTCCTTATATCATGGCTGAATTTTGAGAGCAAATAAAACGTACTTGTTTTGGTGGGCTGGTTTCATTGTATTTTTTATGAATGTGTATGTTATTTGGATGTCTCTATGTATCTATATTCTTTTATTTATATATTATTTTTTACTTTTGTATTTCCTTGTAATCATATCTCTTATAAATTATTTATTGTGACTTTTCAGACTTACTTTGACTGTATACTTGACTCACTTTCTATGTATTTTAATGCATATGGAAATAAAGGCTTTTTTGATTTGATTTGATATGCGGGTTAAATTTATAATGCAGGGCTGTTTTTGAACAAGAACTTCCTGCTGGAAGGCAAGAATTGCCTTCGAATTTCTGTTGGCGCGTGCTCCATTAACGATACAGGCACTTCAAGATGCAGCGGGTTGTATTTTCTTGGCGTTTACCATAATGGTTGTGTTTATTTTTTTTTTAAACAAAAGTAATTGCGAGGGATAAAATGCAAGTAAGTTATAATTTATGATAATAGTCATCGAAACGTGAGGTTAGGAGTTAGGTCGTCTAAACCAGAGCATTTTTATCTCTGTTAATTATTGAACTGTCAGAGAGAATAATTCTAAGGCCCAAATTAGCTATGTCCTGCTAGTGATAACAGCCACATACTAATAATTGTTAAAACAATGGTATCCTTAGAAGTTATCTTGTAGGTAGAGTTAACAAGACATTGATAATTAATAATAATAATGAAAAAACAAATATTTCTAGCAGTATTTAAACGCAGTGTTGCAAGTAACTTTTGCAAGACTTCCTGGAGTTTTCTCGCATGTAGATTCACGGCTTTGGGCCGTAGCTCATAAACCTTTCATAAACTGATCCTGATGAAATGGGGCTTTCAGTTTCTTATAACTCTATTTCTCGTTAAAAGATCTTCGCTCCGCCCTTACACAAACCTACTTTAATCATCTTAACTTAATACTCGGTCGTCAACCAAAAACGTTTACATCCCCCTACCACTCCTACCCCTAAATATGTACAGATCTGTCTCCGTTCCCGCCGTTGCCTACGACCGCTAGTAAATGTTTCGTGCTACCGCCGCTAGTGTAACTGTCACCGCTACTTTTGACGCTAGCGTGGCTCAGGGGAGTTCCCGGCAACTTATGGGGCGTACTCTCGACAGAGCTAGAGGGGTTTCCCCCATTTGATGAGTCGTATAAGTTATTGCTGTTAGGAGTGGGCTCGTCCGGAGTGTAGTAATCGGATTCGTCACCTCTTTCTGCTAGAATGTCAGTTCAAAATTTTGTAAACATCCTGGTGATGTTATTTTACAATACCTATTATACAGGGAGTCCCAGAATATGTGAGCAATCTCCTGAATTCAGGAAGAACAGATAAAAATAAGTTGACAAGTTCCTACGCCCTATGATACGGGTCCATTAAGGACGCCCCTGGAACTTGTCAAATTATTTTTATGTGTTCTATCTGAATCCGGGAGATTGCCTACATATTCTGGGACACCCTATATAGTTGTAAAAAATACACTTACCATATCTGCCGTTGCTTTCTCTAAGGCTCGATTTTCTATCTAAACCGTCATCCATATCATCAGCATCATGATCGTCAATGTGATCGACAACATCGTCCATATGCAAGGCCAGATTGTTCAATCTTGTGACGCTGTCCCTTTTCTGCTGAAGCAGCGGCGACAATTTTTCTGCTTCGCTGTCTTCATCTAAATTCTGTGAGAAAATAGTTACACAACATGCAAATACAATTTTTATTTACTTACGTCCTCTTTGTCCTTCTCATTAACCATCTTGAGAGAATCCCTCTGTCTCAATCTGCTCCGAATAACAACCTCTTTTTCCTCTCGCAAAAGCGGACATTTCTGGGTTTCTTTCGAATTCTCTTCTTCAGATCTGTTGGTGTTGGTCATCATGGTAGAAACATCTACAAAAAGAATGGTTATTTTAGTAATTAACTCTCGCTATGAAAAAGAGTTCTAAATACTTTTATTAGTATATTCTGGGGTTGGAGGTTGGCTACCTCTCTTCGACAATGGCGACTGTCTATTCAAAATAAGCGCAGCCTGAATGGCGCGTTCGTTATCTGGAGTCTCCACCAGATCGGGCATTGCAGAAGGAGGCTGTCTCGGCTGACACGGTCCGTTCAACGCTTCTATAAGCGACACCGCTTCATAACCAGGAGGAATGTTATCGCAATTTGCCTAAAACATATAATTTCAACCAAGAATCTGCAGAAAAAAAAATTACTTACATCAGGTGGACTAACAGAAGCCAGATTAGAATTACTGCACTTCTGAAGGGCCCTAATCTGCAATAGAGCCCTGAATGGAGCTCTACATATTGGACAATTATTGGCTTGATATCGCAAAGAGTCGGCGCAGGAATTACACAAACACAAGTGCCTGCAGGGTAGAATGAGAGTGTCTCGCACATCACACATGCAAATAACACACTCTGAGCCATTGTCTTCAGTTTCATCATCACCTCCAGCCTAAAAAAATAGTATGGATTGATACATTGTTCAATGTTCCAGGTTTTTGACTTACTTTTTCACTATTTTTATTCTCAATGCCATAAATTTCCTGCAACAAATAACACAGACCATCTACCCAAAGCTTTTGCTTCAGAGCTTTTAAAAGATAGATTCCTTCAGCAATTTTTTCTACTGTTGCTGCTGTGGTGTGTGACTGTCTCATATCTAAAAATTCACATAACAAAAATGTATTTATTTATTTATTCACACATCTACTACAGAAGAATTCTGTTACAAAAGACAATTAACAATGAAAATATAAAGATGGATAATATAAAACATAGCAGAAATAAGACAAATCAATAACTCCTTAGACTGTGGTCATTGCAAAGCTCCTTTTAGAGCTGCCAGAGCAATGTTAAATAAATCAATGTGCATAAAAGATGCAGGTATATGATGTATAGTTAGATAAATGAATGTTACAGTAAGGCATAAGTCATCAATATTTTACCTTCTGGTCCCTCTTCAGCTACACAGTGAACTACTATAGGAATAAGTTCTCTATCTACATCATACAGTAGTTCATCATCAGCAAATTTGGCAGGATTAAATACATGGGTTGGTTGACAAAATTGTTGGTTTGCCCCCCT
This sequence comes from Polydrusus tereticollis, assembly GCA_963920685.1. Lineage (NCBI taxonomy): Eukaryota > Metazoa > Arthropoda > Insecta > Coleoptera > Curculionidae > Polydrusus > Polydrusus tereticollis. The sequence goes on from OY987328.1 coordinate 147,167,631, forward strand.
TTTGTAATGGAATGTTTCAGATGATATCAAAGGATCACGTGGTGTATATCTTAAAATTAAAGGTAGATGTAATACTTGTATGTAAAAAATACTTATTACTTACGTGATTCCAGTAGGTGTCATTTCCTCAGAACAAAAATAATGAATGGTTATAGCACATCGCACATCGCAGTCAAAAGTAAACTCAACATTAAAACACGTATTTGTACCCAGCTCAACATCAGTAGAGTTAGTTTTATCCAAACTCACTTTGTTGTATTCACTTGAAGCTCTTACAAATCGCAGTGATTCCTTCCTTATATTTACAAGACATTTTAGGGTTTTGGTTGGTTCATTTGGTTGTGGAGGAGGATACGGGAACTAAAACATTAAAAAATACAGTATTTATTAACGCCATACACTATACTATATTTTTCGTATTACACTCGGTATTACATTAACTAAAACACTTACAGGGGTGGGGCGACTTCCCAAAAAATTTAAGTCAGAATTCTCCCCGAATAAGTAAGACTCAGGTTGTGGGGTGTCAAATCGTTCTCCTCCCATTATAAAGTGGCTTCCAAAGTAATTTCCTAACAAAAAGCTATTAATTATATCAAGGAAAAAACCAAGGTTGTTGCTCTAAACTTTTCAAGAACTAAGATCTTAACGAGAATTTCAAGGTTTACTTCCAGTAAAAATAATGCCTTTTAAAATAGTCTAGTAAAATTTATTGCCTAAAACTAAAGGTAAACTTAAAAATTGTTTTTAAATGTCCTAAATAAAAGGAACTTCCTACCCGATCTAGGTGGATATTTATATGCGTGGTTTGTTACCACATCGACTTCCTCGACCCCATTTCGCTGCCTGGATGAAAGAAGGGCTCCCATTATATAATTTATTAAAAAATACAACTTTAAAAACACAATTACTGCATATTTTTATAGAAATTTGATAAAGTTGATAATGCAGTTGTCAAAAAAATAATATGAAGTTAGCAGCGAAGCCCTTGTCCCAGCTGATTTTGACGTTTCTACTTGAGATTATGGGGTTTCTCGCTCAACTAAACGCATCATTTTTTTATTTTTAAACAAACCTTAAAAAGGCAAAAAAAACAGAATACATACTCAAGCGGATAAAATATGATTCGGAAAACGTGAGACAAAGCTCAAAAGTCCTACACCTACGATGTATAATTTAATATAAATAACCAGATACTTAAATAATATGTTTCAAAGCCGTCCCTGTGTTCCTGCCGTAAATAGGATCGAATATATTTCAAAAATGTATTAAGTTCCAGTTCAGTGATTAGAATAAGATTGAATTAACTTTCAAATATCCAAAATCGGTCATTGAGCAGGGCTCTGGCTGGCAATATATTATGGATATTATAAAGTTAGCCGACAGGCACAAAACTTTGACAAAACAGATAAGAGGCCGACAGCTGTGGCCCACAGATTGGGAGATGGGAAAAAAGTATTGAGTCCATCATGCTCATCACGTGGTCTACACTATTTGACAACCTAAAAGTGGCGAACTTCAAGCCTTTCTTATTTTTTAAGCGGCCCTGTTAGTTCTATCAGGTTTGTTTCTATAAAATTCCTAGTCATCTTTGTGTTAAATTGTGCAATTTGTATAAAACATCATAGTAATATTGTTCTACATTGATGTGATGTAAATATTTTTGAAAATTATTTATTTTATTGTGTTTTAGGTCGCAAAGATGGGTAGACGTCCCGCAAGATGGTAAGCTATTTTGATTTGATTTCTTTACAACTTCTTACAATATCATTTAAAGCTTAGTTTCTATGGGCATTCGAGTACACATTTTTCCAATTAATTAATCTATTAAATTTGGCCTTGCAATAACTTAAGCCTTTAACTGCTTTTTCGTTTTTAGTTATCGATACTGTAAAAACAAACCTTACCCAAAATCACGTTTCTGTCGTGGTGTTCCCGATGCTAAGATTCGTATCTTCGATTTAGGAAAGAAAAAGGCAGCAGTAGATGATTTTCCTCTGTGTGTTCACTTAGTATCTGACGAATATGAACAACTCAGGTAAGGCAGTAGGTTAGTTCTGCTTTGTGCTTTGTCTTTAAGGAGAAAACCTTTGAAGTTTTGGTAATTATTCGGGACAGCGGATACAGCGAAGTTTTCTTAAAATCTAGTAGAGAGTAGTGCAAAAACCTCTGATTTGTGATCCCTGACTTGTGCTGTGTCTTGTTCCAAATAATTACCAATTCAGAAAATTTTTCTCAAAACATAATTGAGAGTCTTTCTGATTATATATATCTAGTTTAAATTACTTGTTTTTTAGTTCTGAAGCATTGGAAGCTGGACGTATTTGTTGCAACAAATACCTTGTTAAGAATTGTGGTAAAGATCAGTTCCACATTCGTATGAGGCTCCATCCATTCCATGTTATCAGAATTAACAAGATGTTGTCCTGTGCTGGAGCTGATAGGTAAGCTTTCTTTATAAACATTTATATAAAAAGAATGATATTGTAAAATCAACAAGTTAATAAGTGACATTTTGTTAATTTTTTATTTATTTATCCATTCACTATTTGATCAGTATTTCATGATATTTGCTTTGTCACAAAATCAAAAATAATAAACAGGACAGCTGATATTAAAGCCATGAAGTAAGACAGGCAATTTTGCTAGAGGGCCCTTTTAAGAAAGTTATGTACGTTAGTTCAGGGAAAAATGCACAGAATGCCCAAAAACCTATTTGTTTCGAAGGGTTGTTTCAACCCCCAGGTCTCCCCCGGTCAATGATAAGTCAATTTACCCATATTCACTTTAGAGGCAATCCAGCAAGCTCAGAAAAAGGGTGTTTTTTTAAGTTAGGGGTAGTCTGATAAGGGTTGAAACCAGGGGGGAAATATTTGGCAGTGTATTCACATTATGTTAGGGGTGTTTTGGAATTTTGGGAGGGTTGATTAGACTGTTGGGTCAGGCCTATTAGTTTCAGCTTAAACCTGTATAAGTATTAATTTTATCTTGTTTTTGCAATGTCATCCACAGATTAACCATTATTATACCTAGTGCAAGTCATTATTGGTAATTGCCTACAGCATAAATAAAACTATTATTAATAATATTATTATTATTATTTTTATTATTATTATTATCGAAGTATGCAGCAGGCGGTTTACAACCGATAAGCTGCAATTTAGTCATAAGGTGCTGTCAGTTTAGTGCTTGATTCTGAAGATCGTCCAATCCATTCTTGAAACTATTGACGCTAGGTGCAGTCACCACACTATCTGGTAAGCTATTCCACTTCGCGACCACTCGATTCACCAGAAAGTTTTTCCTACACAGCCTATTGCACCGCTCAGTGGCAAGTTTGAGAGAGTGGCCCCGAAGCCTATCATTGTGATTTCTATGAAAGAAATCGAATTCAACGGCATAATAGTTTTGTAAAATCTTGAAAGTTTCTATTAGGTCGCCTCTCTGACGCCTAGCCGCCAGTGTCGTTAGTCCAAGTGTTGTTTAGCGCTCTTCATATGTCTTGTTACGAAGGGTGTTAGGTAATTTTGTTGCTCTCCTTTGGGTTCTCTCTAGCAGGTCCAAGTCCTTAGCAGTTAGAACAGTTGCGAGGGAGCTGGGCATCCCAACAGCTAAAAATGTATACTATGCTCTGGTCGAATCACGGCTTCGGTATGGCATTGCCTTTTGGGGGATGTGTGGCCGGGGTCTGTTTGATGGTGTATTTGTGTTACAGAAAAGGGCCATCCGCTCGCTATATCGCCTTCGGCAGCGTGAATCTTGCAGGCCCATATTTATCTCTGAAAAGATTCTAACCTTGGCGTCACTTTTTATACTGGAAACTGTTACCTTGATCTTTAAAAATAGGACAAAATTTATAGATCCGCAACCTCACTATGCTACGCGACAGGGTTTAGATATTCCTCTCCCAGTACCAGCACTAACTTTAACGAAAAGATCAATTATTTATGAGAGTAAAAAGATTTATAACCACCTACCCATGGCTACCAGAGAGGAACAATCTCTCAGTGTATTCCGTACAAAAGTAAAATCGCTTTTAGTTGATAAGGCCTATTATACTCTACAGGAATACTACTCTGATAATTTTTGATTGATGTTTTTTGATGCTTATTACCTTAATCTATAGAATTGTTTTGTTTCAGCATGTTATACACTTACTTGTTTTACTGTTATCTATTACTATTTTATTTTTTTTTTACTGTTATTTCTCTAATATAAAAAGTATAGAGAGGTTTTAAATAGTTAAGTTATATTGTGTTCCTCAGCTTTGTCAACAAGATTTATATCTTTGATAATAAAGCATATTTTGACTTTGACTTTGACTTTGAAGGTATGGGCACCATACCACTGCTGCGAAGTCGAGAATAGGTCTTATGTACATTTTGTATATGGTTAGGAACATCTTTTCAGTGATGTTCCCAAAGGCGCGTCGTATGAGGTATACAATAGAGTTGACCTTTTTAGTTACTTTAGTAACTTGTTTCTCCCATTTTAAGTCGGAGCAGATGGTAACCCCCAGGTCTTTCTGGCTCTCAACCGAAGCCAGTTTTATGTTGTCATAGTAATAACTCAGCCTAGGGTTGTTCCCCCCAATGTGCAACACACAACATTTCGATACGTTTAGCTGTATTAGCCACTTGTCTATCCAGGATTTTAAGGTGGCCATGTCCTCCATGAATTTTCCATGGTGGGTGCTGGGGGTCACAGAAGATCTTGGAGTCGTCAGCAAAAAGGCTCAGGCTACAAAGCATACCCTCAGAAATATCCGAAATGTAGACCAGAAATAATAGCGGCCCCAGAACCGACCCCTGTGGGACACCGCTTGTGACTGGTCTCTCTGATGTTTAGGTTTTTTTATTGTTTGCAAATTTCTTGACAATGATTATTATTATAATACCTATTTAATGCTAAACACTTCCAGATAACACTTTTATTTACTTCTTGTTGAAAATACATTTGAAATTCTAGGAGCAGGTTTATTTGCTCTGTAACATTATGTATAATATACTTACTGCCTTTAAGTTTTGCCAATGGACAATTTTAATCTAGTGTCTCAGTTTTGTAGAAAAGAAGGATATGGGGGAGTAGCCATTTATCTTCGTAAACACATGAAATTTGTAAGATGCAAAAAAATTGAGGAACTCTCACTAAACGGAATTTTTGAATGTGCGTGTGTTGAGTGCAATTTGAAAAATGAAAGTTTTTTTGTCATAGCCATATACAGACCTCCAAAAGGTGATATAAAATCGTTTGTGAAACAAGTAGAGCTACTGCTTGAACAAATTATGTATCAAAATAAAAAGGTGTTTATTGCAGGTGACTTTAACATAGAGCTTATTAAGGAAAATACAAACAAGGTACAATTTCTATCACTAATGCATTCTTTTGGTATACATCCTGCCATTTTTGAGAACACTAGAATATCTAGTACTTCTCAAAGTTGTATTGATAACATTTTCACAAACACTACATATTTAAATATACATAGCCTTGTGATTCACAATGCAATATCAGATCACACAGCCCAGAAAATTGTATTTAAATGTAATAGTACTCCTATAAAACAAACATATTATAAGAGGTTTTTTGGTGAAGAGAGTAGAAAGGGGTTCTTTGATGCATTAAAACAAGAACAGTGGCTAGACTTATTTGCTCTAGATAAGACGGATGTTAATCAACAATGGTCAGCTTTCATGAACACCTTTCTACTTTTGTTTAACCAATATTTTCCTAGGAAATCATTTAATCCAAATCAAAAATCACGTTGCCTATATTCCACAAAAAATGATCAATTAAAGGAGGTTAAACAAAGACTGGACATTTTATTAATGTTAAAACGTAAGAATAGTAACTACAAGGACATGTATTCAAGCGTAAAAAAAGAATATGATCAATTGTTGATACAGGCTAGGTCAGAAAGTTATAAGCATAAAATACAAAACTCTGACAACAAAAATAAATGCATGTGGTCTATTTACAAAGAAATTACAGATGTTCCAATTTCTGATAAGTCCGTGATTCCTGGCAAGCCTGACGAAATACCTAATAAATATAATGAATTTCTGCTAGAATCCATTTCAAAACTTTTAAGTAATTTTGATCAGGTATCCTGTCAAATAAATATACCTGAAAACCCAAGGTCTATGTTTTTAAGGCCCCTTACAGGGGAAGAAATTTTGGCTTTAACTAAAAAAATCAAGAATAAACACAGTTCTGGTGATGATGAAATTCCTGCAAGTCTCGTTCGTCAGGTTATACCAGCAATCACTGATGTGCTATGTTATGTAATGAATAACTCGTTGAGGCAGGGTGTGTTCCCTGTACAATTAAAGATGTCGGCTATAAGACCTCTGTATAAAAACAAAGGTGATATTGATGCATTCGATAACTATAGACCCATAAGTCTGCTTCCCAGTTTTTCCAAGCTGTTTGAAACTGTTATGAGTGTAAGGTTGATGGAATTTTTTCACGATTGTAAACTTTTTTCTGATAACCAGCATGGATATATTTCAAAGCGGTCGACACAAACTGCAATTTATCAATTTACTCATGCAGTTCTGAACCAGCTGGAAGGGGGCAACATTGCACTTGGGTTGTTTTTAGATCTGTCGAAGGCATTTGATTGTCTGGATAGAGATATATTATTTCGAAAGTTATGGCTGTATGGAGTTAGAGGATGTGCCCTGGATTGGTTTAAGTCTTATTTGAGCGAAAGAACTCAGCGAGTTGTTGTAAACGCAAATGGTATAACTTATAAATCAGAGATATTGCAAAGTACGGTAGGTGTTCCACAGGGCAGTATACTGGGACCAATTTTGTTTATAGTATTTTTAAATGATATCAATCTTGAAATTAATAATGACAAGTATTTTTTGACACAGTATGCTGACGATACAAGTTTGTTAGTAAATGGTTCAAGAATGGCTGAAATATCTGAAAATGTAAATAACCTATTCTCGCAGGCAGAGATGTGGTTTGAAAGAAATAAGTTGTGTTTAAATAAAGCAAAAACCAATGCCGTACTTTTTAGAACTAAACAAAACAAAATTGCTAAACAGGAATCTGTTCATGTTGGCAGCACTGAGCTCAAACTTCAAAACAATACTAAGTTCTTAGGTATCTATATCAATGAATCTTTCGATTGGTCCTGTCACATTGAGCACCTTAGTGAAAAGCTGAATAAAATTTGTTACTGTATTCGTACTATTGGTAAATATTTAAATGAAACGGCTAGAAGAACGCTGTACTTTGCAAATTTTGAAGGCACTGCACGATACGGAATAATTTTCTGGGCTGCACACTTTAGGGCTCAGAATATTTTCATAATTCAAAAACGGCTATTGAGAATTATCTACAAAATGTCTCCACTGCAGTCTTGTAGAGGAATCTTTAAATCCAAGGCCATATTGACAATATATGGTTTATATATTTATGACATACTTTTATTTGTTTTTAAAAACAAGGATAAGTTTGAAAATATTTTTCATAATAATTGCACAACTCGAAGAAGCAATTTAATATATCCAAGACATAAACTAACCTTATACGAAAAAAGTCCCTATTACATTGGCCTTAAATGCTACAATAAATTAGATAATAGTTTAAAATGTATATCAGTGGAGAAAATATTTAAACGGAAACTGAAAGAATATTTGATAAATTTGGAGCCCTACAGTGTGAATGATTTTTTGGGTGGATGAATGGATGTACCAGCATATATTGTATACTTGTAGAAATATGGGCTACATTAGCCATTTTGACGTAATTTCATTTTATGTTTTTTGTATAAACTATGTAATTTGAAATATAAATAAAATAAATAAATAAAATAAATAAAAGTTGGAATTGAACACATGAAAACACTGAATCCAGTTTTTACTAAAGTAGAGTTTCTCCTCAAAATTGGTTATTTTTAACACTACAATTAGCTGATCCATTGTCTTGGCAATTTTTTTGGCATTTACAACAGTTCTACCAATGATACATCCATGCTTACCAGGTTATGTTGTAGAAACAATAAGCTATTGAAACTGCTAATTAAAAATGAAATAAGATAGACAAAACACATCCTTTCAGGAAACTAAAAATAAACAACATAACCTAATACAAGCAGGGTGTTAAAACTTTGCAAGTGAGACCGAAATCAAAATGTATTTATTTGAGGAATAATACCCCAGGTTTGGGATAATACAATAATATTATGGCATACAAGTTCAAGTGTCCAAATTATTTGTGGTTTAGGTTTGAATATTTCCATTTCAAACTGTTTATTGATGGATATTACTAGGAATTTTTATGGAGCACCACATAATTAAGTTATTCTATGGAAAATAGTATAAAAACAAACCAAAAATTGATTAAAAATGGAACATGACAGCTGACAAATGTTTTTTTTTGTCCCCGTGTTACCTGATATATAATTCTTGATTTATAATTGGGCGTCAAGTGGGACACATATAAAACTCCAATTTTCCACAAGCTTTTTTGTTGCCATCAAATATAGCTTACTAAAAATTGGAGACATTTTTCAAAAAAGGTACTTCAATCCCTTCAAAACTATTCAATAATTGTCTTATTTTTTAGACTCCAAACTGGAATGAGGGGTGCTTTTGGTAAGCCCCAAGGTACAGTAGCCCGTGTCCGCATTGGTCAGCCAATCATGAGTGTCCGATCAAGTGACCGTTACAAGGCCCAAGTTATAGAGGCGCTACGTCGTGCCAAGTTCAAGTTCCCTGGTCGTCAAAAAATCTACGTTTCCAAGAAGTTTGGCTTCACCAAATACGAGAAGCAAGAGTATGAGGACCTTAAAGAGCAGGGTAGGTTGGGCTATGATGGATGCAATGTTCAGTACAGGCCTGAGCATGGACCCTTGGCTAGCTGGAAGAAGGTCCAGACGGAAATTCATTCTGTTTAAGTTGATAAATAAAGTTTTATATTGACTAAGACTGATGTTTTATTGTTATTAATTGGGATTTTACAATGATCATTGAGTTTTTAGATATAGGAAATGAAACGACATATAAATTTATTTACTTATTTGTTATGTATTAAGGTCTCTTAGGATACAAACAGAACAAATTCCAAAAAATAGTATCCTGATATTACTAAAGCAATATCCCGCTTAAATTAAGAAAACCACATTACATTACATCAAAGAGTAACACAATTGGTTGTGTTACTCTTTGATTACATATCTATTCTAGAAACCTAAGTTTAAATGCTAATCCTAGCTACGCAAATATTTTTTGTGCCAGGACTTTTAAAACCAAATTCAGCTAATGAAGATTGTCGCTACGCAGAAATGTTATTCTTAACCGTCCGCCCCAGTCCTCACGATTTACGCTTGCTCTTTTCGTACGGAATGGCAAAACTCTCCAGTGGCGTATTTAGGGGGGGGGGTCCAGACCCCCCCCCTAAATACGCCACTGACGGCATCTAATCCACCTTTTTGGTTCCAATTCGCCTTGTTTCAAGTTCACCGGCCAATTATTTACCAGCCCTTTTTGATTCGATCTACTTCAAAAAAGACTAAAAAGTCATGAAAATACTAAAAAAGTCATTATAAGAAAAACTGCCCAAAGTGGGAATCGATCCCGCGACCTATAGCACGGCACCTAAACGCTATACATTAACTAATAATATTAAGTTAATGTAGGAATCTAGTAACCAAAGACAGGCGGCACAGCCAATCAGAACGTTATTTTTGAAATTTTTGCCATTGGGTACGAAAAGAGCAAGCGTAAATCGTGAAGACTCGGTAGGCGGTAGGACTCGGGCGGACGGTTGAATAAAATTTCTGCTGTCGCTACTGCTAAGTATACAATCACCCATATATGCAATGACTTAAGCGAGAAACTAACCTCACTTCTGTGTGCTTCAAAAACCGTTGACAAAAAAATTTAAACTTGTTTAGTAAATAAAAGTCAAGTCAAGTATTTTCGTGCATTTAAAAATGCCACCAAAAGTTAAAAAAGGATTAAAAGAGGTTATCACAACCGTAAATATAGTGAAACAATACTGGGGTGACTATCCAATTACTCAAGAATCGATAAGAAATCCTACCAGGGATTTCGTTATCAAGTTGTATACCACTGCCGTTGAAAATATAGACGCTAAGATTGCCTTCGCCACCAGAACCCAGCTTTTGCCCCATCCTCCAGGATTAGGCGAGGAAGAGTTATTATTTTTAAAGCTATCGAGGATTCCTGCACTTGTTAAAGCCGATTTTAAATTGGGAGATTTGTATATTTTTGACCCAATTCGAGTAAGGAGTTACATTCACATAATCATGCATTTTTTAATGTTTACTGACACAGCTATGGATGAGACTGTGCAGATTTGTAATGGGGTATTTGAAGCCAAGGAGAAGATGGAAAGAAATCAAGAAGAGTTAAGGGAATTAAAACAGGAAAAATTGAACAAACAGGTATCAATTGATTGATCCCACCCTTAATAGTCGTGAATTATGTTTCATGTTAAAATTCACTCCTAAATTAAAATATGTGATGTTAGCCATTAACTATGTTTTAGATACAATTAACAGAAGCTAAAACTGAAAAGAAAAAGTTAAAAGATGAAGCAGCTGGAATAGCTCCAGACTATGAAGCTACTGTGGCCCTAATTGAAGAAACTGAAAACAAATGTAGGGGAAAAATTGAGGAGGTGGATAAAATGAAAAATGAATTAGATAATGTTCAAGAAGAGGTGGGTAAAGGTTTTTTTTTAGATACAGTAGCCTGCAACTTGGTTTACATAAGTAAATTTGTATAGTTTTTTAAAAGAAAAATACATTGTACTTTGTACTTAACCATTATTTATTGTGTAACAGGTCCAACAACTTGAGAAAACTCAATCATATCTTAAAAACCAAATAGTAACAGATGAAGAATATAGCAGCCTAAAGAACTGTCTTGAAACTCTTAAAACTGAAGAGAAAAATCTAGAAGAAATAGATGTCAACAATGGGCTTTTTGAACAAAAACACTATTTGGAAAAACTACAAATGTGTCTGAGGAAGCTGAATCAGCTGGAGCTATCTGAGGATCTGTTCAAATTGTCGCACTACAGAGGAGAACTTAAAGATCAGCAAGCAAGGTATTTGAACATTTTACTTTTTTTACTTCAATGCTGTTTATTATATTAACTTATTTTTAGGAATTTTTCTAGTCTTTAAGTAATACAACATAATTAGGTTCATATATCTTTATTAATAACTTATGTTTTTTTTTGTCTAAGACCAAAAATAGTGGTTCCAACTCGTACATTTGTACTTCCAAGTTCTATTGCATGTTCAAAGTCATCTGACATTCCCATAGACAGATGGACATCCTTCCAATTTAAATTTAGTTCTTGACAAAGTTCATCCCTGCATTTTTTTAGACTTATAAAATCTTGATTTGGGCCATTGGAAAGGTCATATCCATATTGGCCAATAGTCATAAGACCATCTACCCTAAAATACAAAAAAAAATGTGTTAATTGTAATGTTATAGAGTGTACTGATGTTATAAATTATTTACCTTAAATTATTGCATTCCTTCATAACATATTCTGCTAAACTAGTTACTTCCAATGGATTGATTCCATTTTTTTCTGTCTCTCCACTAGTGTTGACTTGTATCATAATATTAAGCTTAGATTCAGGTGGCCCAAGTGTAGGCCAATTATTGTTCAACTGAGTTGCCAGTTTTTTTGAGTCAACAGTCTCTATGAGGTACAAGTTTGGTAGGGGTAGGATTTTGTTAACTTTATTTGATTGTAGATGACCAATAAAGTGCCATTTAATGTGTTCACATTTTTCGAGGATTTGAGGGTTGTTTGCCTTTTCCACTAGTTCATTTACATAGTTTTCACCAAAATTTCTTTGGCCTAAAATTACAAAATTGACTAAGTATGTATGTTCTGTAATCGAGATAAAGCTCACTTATACTTATAGATAGTTTAATATAAAATTGGGAATTGCATAAAAACCTAATTTTTTGCATCAAATAACATGTAAATGTGCAGAAATGCCAAAAAAATTTTACCTTCTTCGTATGCTTGTATAATATATTCTACTGGTTTTGTCTTGCTGACTGCCACCAACCGAGGCTTCACATCTTGAAGTTCAGGGGTCCTCTTGGCAGAGGCTGTGTCAATCCTCTGCAAAACGCTCTTTAACCCTTGCTTTATGTCTATTTCAGCCATGCTTCTTAACATAATCTAACTGTTCTTTAAGTATACATGTTTTTATAAAGTTATTTACCTGAACTGGGCCAATCAAATTGACATAACCTCACATCATCACAATCAATATGACAGGGGCGGATTTAGATTATTTTTTAATCGCGCTCCTAATATTACTGAAAATTAATTTTTCTACAACTAAATTTATTAATATTTTTACCCTACAGGATGTTTCATTTATATTGCGAGAAAATGCAGCATGTGTTTTCTCGCTTAACAATATAAAAAAAAACTTTCTATAAACCTATGTGTGGAAATGCTTCACAGAAAAACACGTCCTGTCAACAATCTTATAGAAATCAAAAAATCAATGAATACCATAACCCAACTTAACAGAGACTGTTAATACTGTCGGGGTATTCGCAGGTCGAAAGTATCAGGGGGACTTATACTGTCGCGCCCCAGTATTTATTTGACTTTAATTAATTAATGTAATTCCATATAGTTTTCGTAAATATCTGATTTGAAAGGGAGCAAAGTTGCTTGCAAATCCTGTAATCTGCATCTTTTCTTTACGAAATAGATTCTAATACAGTTCATGTTAAAACACTTGGTACATGCAGACAAGTAGTTTCATCTCTTTTTTCTATTCACAGCGCACAGTAGGTTACAGCTCCAGTCAGCTGGCTTTCGAACCCTTAATTGGAATAATTATCTCTGCAAGGTTGATAGCATGAAGGGCGTGCCCTTTTTCAGTACTGCTTTAGCACACTTATGGTTAATTTGGCTTTATCAGAAAAATATAAAATTATTTTAATTCTTTTGAACTATTTAATTTATTGATCAAACCTTTGACCACTAAACTTCTAGAAGATGCATTTTTATTCCAAAAACTAAAACATTTTAAATGATTTAACAAACAAAAGGCCACGATTTTTTGGCGTTTGACCATTTTATAGCCGATTCATCCACCACTTTTAGAGCGTTGAACTCGCACGTGAAAAGAATTAGGTCGTGGAATTCCTTTTAGGGATTTATATCATCTAAAGGTTTTAATCGAGATCCTTTCTAGGAGCGGAAATAACTTATTCCCTTTTCAACCATGACTCATAGCCAAGTGCACCGACTTGCTTTAACTCTAGTAATACATAACCCGAGAATTAAATTTAACTAGTGATTAATTTTTATTTCAGTGCACCGCACTGGGGGGATCTAATCCGAAGTTAATATAATTTTATCATGACAACGTCACGAAATTTAGGGACATTTCTAGTTTAGTGTAGTGGGAACACTTTGTTGCCCGTACCTAACCTATATTATTTATTTTTATTTATTTATTTATTTATTTATAATAATACTTCTTTTGACATGTACAAATGTATAAGAATTGTCAAATTAACACTAAATACTAAAAAATAATCAGGAGTGTAAATACAACAAAATAGGACGATATAAAAGCAAACACACTATAGCAAGAGTCAATACGTCACAATTAATCTCACCCGCTAGCGATCATAAATTTAATAAAATTACAATATAATTACACAAAATACAAAAAATAAAATAAAAAGAAATTACAATGCAGATGAGAAGAATTCTTCCAGGGAATAAAAAGGATTATCAGCCAGTATGGTCTTAAGTAGTTTTCTAAATTGTTTGAAATTAGGAATATTTGTCAAGGAAACTGGCAAGTGGTTGAAAATCCTAATTGATGTAATTTGTGGCCCATCATGCACTTGAGTCAAGCGCCCATCAGGGACATAAACTCTCTCTGAGTTCCGGGTGGTATAATTATTAATGTCGCCGAATCTTGGTAGGGTGTGCAGGTTTTTGTGAATATAGCAAGAACACTGGAAGATATACATGTTAATGATAGTGAGAATGCCCTCTGATCTAAAGATTGGACGACAGGATTCTCTATATGGAAGTCGAAACATTGTTCTGATTACCCGTTTTTGGCTCAGTAGGACCCTCGATATGTAGCAAGTATTACCCCAGGCCATAAGTCCATAGGACAAGGTCGAGTAAACTGATGCGTAATAGAAGGTCTTGAGGACCTTCGCATCAATGGAATCTCGCAACTGCAAATTCGCAAAATTATGGCCCGACAACCTGCCACAAACAGTCTCAACCTGGTCTCCAAATAAAAGGATATTATTGCGTCTGACGTTGAACGCCCAACACAAAATCCAAATTGCCTGCATGTTAACACACTGTACTTATCCAGAAAGCACACCAGTCTCCCTCTAAATGCTCTCTCAAAGACCTTAGAAAAAACAGATAAGAGGGCAATAGGCCTATAGTTATCAACCAGTGAGATATCACCCTTTTTATGTATAGGTACTATTATTGCTCTCTTTAAATCCTTGGGAAAGTAACCACTCTCAAATGATAAGTTGATCAAATATGTCAACGGGCCCACTATTCTCAAGGCGCAATCACCCAGGAGATTGCAAGGAATCTCGTCGGGTCCGCAAGATCTCTTATCCGCTACTGTTCGAAGAATTTCTAGAACTTCGCCCTCCCTAAAAGGACTCAAGAAAAAAGTGTGAGAAATGGACTGGCCTGGTAAGTGGATATGTCGGTTTGCCTGTGATGAATTTGCGATCCTATTTACTGATTTTATAAAAAAGTTGTTAAAGGTATTAGCAATTTCTCTGTCGTCAGTTATCTCTATGTCACCACGCAGTCTTCTTTTTTGTACGAGTGTTTGTGTGAGTGTTTATTATGTCCCAAGCAGTTTTCGTAATGTTGTTTGAAGTGAGTAATTTATTTGAGTTATAGGTTCTTTTGGCTTGGGCAATATTTAGTTTGTGTTGTTTTAACCTAGCTTTGTAAGTTGATTTAGTGACAGGGTCAACTGACTTTTTTACGAGAATACTAAGTTTTCTAAGAGCATTACCCTCGGAGATAATGTCAGGGGTTATCCAGGTAGTGTAATGTTTTTTTAATGGTTTTGATAGTTTGTTAGTGAAGGGAAAAGATATGTTGAATAGGCTGTGAAAGGAAGTGAAGAAGTAAGTGAATTTATCTTCCAGCTGAAGAGGAGCAAAATCAAGGGTCCACTGTTCCTTAGACAGTAAGAAATCAAAATACCTTTTATTCTCAAGCGTAAACGACCTCCTCTGGGAGTATGAGAGGGGACCGGTATCGGGATCAGGCTCTTTTATGTGAAAGTACGCAATCTGGGCTCTGTGATCAGAGAAGGTGACGTCCAATGTTTTAGTTTTGTGAATAAAAGTACTGGAGAAAATATTATCCAAGAGTGTGTAGGACTGTCCCTGAATTCTTGATGGTTCATTAAGTGACTGACCAAGACCATACGAGCTGAATATGTTCAAAATATTTAAAGTATTTCTATCCCTTCCCAAGAAATCATAGTTAAAATCACCGCAAACAAATATAAGTACTTTACGTTTAGTTAACCGGACTAACAATTTTTCGAGGCAGCTACAAAATAGTTCATAGTTCGCCAGAGGCGGACGGTAGAGGCAGCAGACAGCTAAGCGCATATCACTATTATTGATCTTGATTATAGTTGAAGCTAGTTCAAAGTTGGCTTCAATAGCTGGAACATCGACCAATTCCAGGGAAATATGGGTACCAAAGTCATTGCGAACATATATTGACACTCCCCCGGCTCTTGAGTCCTGTCTGCAGAAGTATGAGGCTCGTAGTTATTTAGTCTTAAGACAAAAGAAGCTTCGTGGTTCGTCAACCAAGTTTCTGTTATACAAATTATTTCGGGTTGGTCAATGCTGTGAAGTAGAAGTTCAAGTTCAGAAGATTTCTGACGGAGACTTCTTGCGTTAAGGTTGACTATGCGGGTCTCCACCTCTGCCATCTTCACTCCATTAGTTGCTTCCACCCTGATTCCTGAATTTCTGTGTGAAGCCCCTTGATCGATTTCCATTGGAGTTTCCTGTGCGTTGGCCATAATTTCTTGGTTGTATGGCACGAAAAAATGCGAATTTCTTTATAACAATGTTCTCAGGCCAGCTGTTTGGATTCAGTAAATTCTCTTCAAGTTCCTTACTTGTGCTGATCTTAAAAGCGTTATATTCTCGAGACTTAACTTCAGTTTTTTCCACTATGTATTTTTCGTCTGGACCAAAGTTGTTTTTCAGATAGTCTTCAACATCCTGGGTTCCTACTTCTAGGGATATTTTGGATATAAACACAGTAGTCATTGGTTTTGATGCTACTAGCTTGCTATCAGTCTTTTTCAATCCCACAACATCACCTTTGTTTCCTGGTCTGGTGGTTGTGTTGGTGCTGTTTATGATTTGCTCGGTTTTTGAAAGCTCTGAATTTGTCACTACGCCACTGCACAGGGCGTTTCCGAAATAGAGGTAATAAAACCAAGGGCTTATTCTTTCGTAAAACTGATTTTTTTGTAAATTTTTGACACCTTTGTAGCTCGACAACGGCTGTGCTATGACCCCAGGTTAGTATAACAAAAAACACAGAATTCCTGGATTTTTGACCTCTACTTAAGAACACCCTATATAAGTCCCGCTTGTTACTACCGACCTGGGTGTACCTTCTACCTTGGCAGTGCTCTGATCTCAGTGGGGTCAATCGATAAATCAAGATCATATGTCTGCCCCCATTAAAAAGATTCACCTGTATTACCTGTACGATAATGGTATAATTTTAATTTAGTTTACAGTACGCCTTAAATCTGCACAAAAACAGCAGGGCCGAAATAGACGATTGGAAACTGCGACTAGAGAACGAAAGAGAAGCTGTTGAAGTTAAGAAAAAGGAGTTGGAGGATCAACTCCAAACCATAACTGAACAAGGCCTGATTCAGAAGAATAAGAAAAAGAAAAAGAACCAACAGATAATGGTAGACTATCAGCTTAAAATAAAGACGCTACGGAGGTAAGGAGCCATCTTGTATTTTTGTTCTTCTTTCAATAAAGGACCAAAACGACAGTCCGTTATTGATGGTTTTATTGCTTTTTAGCCTTCTTGAAGAGCGGGAAGCTGACTGTATTCGGTTAGAGAAAGAGTTAAAAGGAAGATATGATGCGATTTGCCAAAAACAAGATATGATTTTAGCGAAATTTACACAGTATATGGATAAAGTAAATAAAGTTATCAAAGATAAAAATTTCAATTAAATTATATTATTAGAGTATTAGTACTGCTTCAATATAGGAACTTTTTGTTTGTTAAATAAATATTTTCGGAATAACTTTAAATATATGTTTTATTTATAATTAATTTATTGGGTATTTTTAATCGCATGTCCTTGAAAGATCGTAGAATACAAATCTGTTTGTGTACTTTATTTAAAATACTTAAAAGTGGTACTGATGCGCCTGAGATTTTGGGACAACTGCCCTTTGCAGTGCAACAGGTAAATGTCAGATCCAGGAGGGTCTTTTATCTGGACTTCCCGAGGACAAATTTGTACAAGGGCAGCCCTATATATCGGATGTGTCAGCTCTTCAACAGGTATGCATCTGATATGGACATTGACACTACGAGTCTTCATACTTTTAGGAAAACAGTAATAAGCAAGCTCATGCATGTGTAAATGGAATGATTTTAATTTTATTTTATATCTTCGTCTCTTTGATATAAATAGTACATAGTTCATAGTTCTAGGTTAAGAGAGTATCTGTAATTGGCAATATTTGCTGTTGATACTGTGAATGAATAAATAAATAAATAAATAAATAATAATAATTCATACATAGATAAATAATGGTTGTTTGGCTTTGATTTACATTATACATAGCAGGCAAAAAATTGAGAATACTTGGAAGTACTCTTAAAATCAAATTTTATCAATAATTAAATCTTGTGTTTGATATGCAGATTTAAGACAGTACCTACTCAAAATGAAACTAATTAGGATGACAACAATTTACAACGCACTGAAATTGGAATTAAAATAATCATCCATTGAATAGGACGCCTTTCATCCTACTTTTCTACATCTAATTTTTGAAATATTTGCAACAGTCAGACTTTTTGACCCCGTGACGACGTCGTATATTACTACTATTTTAGTCAGCAGTCTTCCTATTTATGGAAGCTTAGTACGACCCTGTAGCGTGGTAGGCTGCTTAAAAATAAGTTTTGATATTCCTTTTCTACTAATACATGCTTTTCATACTATCTCCACGAATGACGTAGTTTTTCATAAATGCGGATATCCTCCACACTCCACAGTTGAGAAGAGATGTCATTTTCAAGGAAATCAATATTATATTTTAAAACGCAAAAGAAAAACAATGGAAAAGCATTCGGCAGCGAAAAACAGAAGGAAATTGATAAGTCCAATTTTTCACGTACAGTCTAAAAATGAAGATGAGAGGCATTTGTCCAAAGAGATTATAAAAGTAGTCAGGAAAACTGGCGTCTTGAATTTAAGTAGCAAACATTTGGCATCTGGTAAACGATTTTCCTAAAAAATATCAATACATTAGAACTAAAAACCAGGCTTTACTGTTGTATTGAGGTTTTAATATTTGGTAACATTACAAAGCACTGTTAATGTAATATAAGTTTTTTTGGGTTAAACTTCTGCCATTTGTACACAAGAAAACACTCACCTTATTTTCTAGTTTTTTTTACACCTTTTTATATCTAACATACTATAATTTTTAGTGCCTGACCGAATGTTTTCTATGTATGACCTAACCGATGAGAATGCAGCTAACTTAAATTTTAATCGACCTGGTAAAGAGGAAGACATGTGGTGGAACGTAAAACCTTTAACAAATTTAGATTTAAGTTCGAATGTTCTAACAGAACTACCAAGACGGATTCAAATTTTTCAAGATTTAACTATTATTAATGTAAGAATGGTAAAAGAACTGCTTTTTGCTTTAGCAGGGCAGTATGTGGTTATATGAAGATTATAGTTTTTAGGAAGTACAATTTTTTTAAAAGCATTACATAAGTTTCCTTGTAGTTACAAGATAACTTGTTAACATCTTTGCCTGGAGAAATAACAACCCTAACTAAATTAACCAAACTGATATTAAACCGTAACAAGATTAACCAACTGCCTAAAGATATTGACAAATTGCGGGAATTAAGGGTGTTGAGCCTCAGTCAGAACCGCCTGGATCAGTTGCCAGATGCCTTGGTCGATTTGGTTATGTTGGAGAAATTGGTAAGACTGACTGACATTTTCGATATTTTATATTATTTTTACTTGCTCCTCATCTAGATCTATCTAGAGTTACCCCAGGAACATCATGCTGCATCGGAAAATATGTAGGGTGTTCGGAAATAGTTATACAGAGAAAGAGACTTCTTTAACAAACTTATAGAATAGGAAGGGACACCTATTTTTATGAACAAAACACACAATAGGTACCACAGATTAGGAATAAATCTGTGACAATGACAATGCATAGCAACATATTTAATATTCTGTGAACAGAATATTGTAAAATGGACATTTTTGAATGGCTTAAGGAAAGATTAAATGTCTGGTTTAAATAAAAAAATAATCTATGACCTAATTACACTTTGAAAAAGTCGCCCTAATTAAGACACATTATTGTTTGAGAGAAATAGTCAAAAATTTTGTCTTATTTTTAGTTGACCAATGACTTCCGAACATTCTGTATAGTCAAATACAAAAATACTGAATATGTTTAAGCTCATACAAGTGTGTCATTCACCTACATGACTATTATTACTACTATAGTCATTAGTAGGGTTGAGCATTTATGCAAGTTGCATATTTTGCATATTTTATGCAAAAATTCGAATTTTTGCATATTTTTTGAAAACTGGCTTATGTATGCTGATTTTAAGTTATTTTATTATATTAAGTATATAATCGGAATCGCTATTATCAAGTAATGAATAATAGAGTTTGGGCCCAAGATATCACCTTAATTATACTAACAGGTAGGTATTATATTAATGGTGTTTAACAATTTATGATCCCTAATCCCTCGATTATTCTTTGAAGGTAGGATGGGCTCGAATTTAATTTGTAATTAAGGTAATATACCTAATACTTAAAGTAAGAAAAATTAGTTGTTTTCTTCGAATTCCAAGGCAAGATTAGGCATTTCGACAAGTAAACTATCTGGCTATGTTCTGTGTTTAGTACGGGTTAGATCGAGTGTTAGTTAAGTGTGAAAAAAGTTGCTTAAAAGTGTTTTTCCGAACTTAAACGTAAAATATGCCGAAAGTAAGCAGTGTTTCCATTTGGATAAAACCTTACAAAGAATTGTATCTCGATATGGATAAAGTCTACTGTACAGCCTGCGGAAAAATGGTTTGTATTATTGCTGTTATTTGTAGAATAAGTTGATATAAAAAAATACTTTTCCAAACTGAAAAAAATATCTATTGCAAGAAAATAATAATAATACAAAATTTCGCGCTTTGATAAAAAACCATTAATCTCTTGTCATGAATATTCTATAAGAACTTGAAATAAATGATTTGATTACTCCCTTTGTTAAAAGTAATTTAATACTTGACCCAAGACACACATTTCTCTTCAGACAAATAAACTATTTTCGTCTGTGTTGAGCAAGCCTAACTTTTGCTTAATTTGGTTGCAGGTTGCATGCGAGAAGAAATTTCAAATCGACCAACATGTGAAAACAGCTTTCCATGCCACTAAGGTACGAAAAATAAAAGTCCCTGGCGAGAAAGTGCAATTATCTTTATCCAAATGTTTTGAACTACCCTCTAGAAAATTAAGTGAACAAGAAGTGTTCAATGAAGATCTTTGCCGTGCGCTGGTGGCATCAAATATACCATTGGCAAAATTGTCAAATGACAATTTTCGTTCGTTTCTACAAAAATAATGCAAAATTAATATACGAAGCCAGACAACTTTGAGAAGAAATAATATAGACTCTTTATATTTAATGGTGCTGACAAAAATAAAAGAAGAAATTTCAAATAATTATTTTTATATTTGTATGGATGAAACCACAGATTCGTCTGGGCGTTATATGGCTCATCTAATAATTGGAGTTCTTACCGAAGAATCTCACTCAAAAGGATTTTTAATTACCTCCAAGCAGTTGGAAAAAACGAACGCTTTAACAGTGACTAGGTTTATACAAGATGCATTGGCGCACTTCTTCCTTCCTAATGCTATTCCCATTGAAAAAATGTTGCTTTTTCTGTCAGATGCTGCGCCTTATATGATTAAAGCAGGACAAAATTTAAAAATATTCTATCCAAAGATAATTCATGTAACTTGTTTGGCGCATGGTATTAATAGAGTGGCAGAGGAAATTAGAAAACACTTCCCACTTGTGAACGAATTAATATCAAACATGAAAAAAATATTTCTTAAAGCACCACTAAGGATTCAATACTACAAAGAAAAACTTCCTGGCGTCCCACTTCCCCCTCAGCCAGTAATAACAAGATGGGGTACCTGGTTGGAGGCAGCTTTTTTTTATGCTGAACATTTTATTGCTTTGAAAGAAGTAATCAGTGAACTATCCGACGAGAAGTCGCAGAGGCTCTTGTTAATGCAAAAAAGTTATTTGAAAATAAAATATTGCATCAACAGCTCGCATTTATTAAAAGCAATTATACAGGCTGTGTGCCAGAAATCATAACACAATTAGAATCAAATAAGTTATCCCTAACTGAATCTACAAACTGTGTTACACGTGTGGAAACATCTTGTTACAGTGTGAGCGGAAATATTGGGGACAAGATTAAAGAAAAATGTCGAAGTGTTTTGCAGAAAAATGACGGATTTATTTTTTTAAAGAGTGTAGCTAGGGTACTGTCTGGTGGTTTTGTAGATAATTTTGAAGTAGATCCAAATATACTAGTTAACTTAAAATATGCTCCAATTACTTCCGTGGACGTA
Organism: Polydrusus tereticollis; assembly: GCA_963920685.1. Lineage (NCBI taxonomy): Eukaryota > Metazoa > Arthropoda > Insecta > Coleoptera > Curculionidae > Polydrusus > Polydrusus tereticollis. The sequence goes on from OY987328.1 coordinate 147,189,631, forward strand.
GAAAGAAGTTTTTCTGTATACAAATATATGTACTCGGATAGAAGGCATAAATTTCTAATCGAAAATTTTGAAAAATATTTGGTTGTTTATTGTTTTCATAACATTATATAGTTACGAAGCTTAGTACATAAACATGTACCCTACCTATCTGTTCAGAAATTAATGTAATGACACCTACTTTCATTTTAATATAGTACTTTGATTTTCTAACAATGTGTTTTATTAAAAATTTATTTGGCATATTCTTATATTTTATATGCATATTTTGGCAAAAAGACTTGCATATATATGTGCAAATTTCCTCCTTTTTGGTATGCATATTTGCTCAAGCTTAGTCATTAGTAATAACTAGAAGTGAACATACAGTGTGTGTATAAAGTCTGGAAACGGCTTAATAACATCACAATTCATTGGCCGATTTAAACCAAATTTGCTACAGTTGTGCAAGAGGATCTGACGCACCGAATGACGATATTGGCGTTGTTGCCAGCTTTTCAGTTTGGAATTCGACCGAATTTTATATTTTTAAATGTAACACCTTGTATATTTTTTTCATTTATAGTTTTTACTTTAAATTTGTTACACTCTTGGTATAACATACTTTTAGTTTTTAGTTAGTAGTGGTCGAAATAACGAGTACAATTTAGAAAAAATATATTTTTTATATTAAATGAATTCAAATTCAAAACGTGCTTTATTGTGTAAATATAAATATTTGATCACAAAGCCAATCTTACACCTAGTAATATAATGTACTACACAGTTACAATAATAATAAATAAGATAATAAACAAGAACGATAATACATATTTGAATTGTACCCAAATGCATGTAGAAAGTAGCTATAAAATAATAACAAAATCAGGACCAAACAATCAAAGCGCAGTGCTGAAAAAATCCTGAACACTATAATAAGCTCCCGCAAGCAAGAGTTTCTTAACCTCTTTCCTAAATTTAACTGGATTGGATCTTCTTACTATTATATAAAATTGATTTTATTACCAGTTCAGATGTAGGAATTGGGAGGGGAAGTTGATGCATTCAGCACATAGCTGATTTGTGAATTTTTTATGTATAAGACATACACTTTCCAACACAAACAAAGATGGAAGGGTCAAAATTCCATTGATCAGGAATAAAGGTCTACATGAGTCTCGCAGTTTGGCCCTAAACAAATATCTAATGGCTCGCTAGTTCTGTAAGATAAACACACTCTGAAATAGCTGTTGGGAACAAGTGCCCCAGAAACAAATTCTGTATCGCATATGAGACTCAATCTAGGCGAAGTAAGCATTCCCGACTTCTTCCACAGGCAGCTCATTTGACATTATCCTAATCGCATAACAATTTGACGCCAACGGTTGTCAATGAAAATTCCCAAGAATTTACTTTCTGATAAGTTCTCAAGTAAAGAACCATTCAGGAAAACATTTCCCAAATTGTAGCCAAATGACATTACATTAGTTTTGTTTATATTCATGGACAACCTGTTTGCATCGCACCAGGATTTAATAATCTTTGTGTCCGACGCTATAACGTCGTTAAGAAAACCTTCATCTGTCTTCCGCCATAGTATAGTGGCGTCATCAGCGAATAAAGTAAATTTACCCGATATGTTAGTATTAGCCAGGTCGTCAATATACAGCAAAAACAAGATGGGTCCCAGAGCAAATCCTTGTGGTACCCCAGACTCTATAACCTGCAGATTCGATTGCACTCCGTTAAATGAGGCCCTCTGAACTATATTAGTAAGAAATGAATTAAACCATTTCAAAGCATTACCCCTGAACCCGTGATGCTCAAGCTTGTGCAACAGTATGCTGTGATTGACGCAGTCGAATGCTTTGCTTAAGTCGCAAAACACACACACAATGTTTAAACTGTTTTTTCCTGTACAGCTTGACAGTGTGCCAATTAAAAATAAAATTTTTCAATTGTGTTGTAAATCATTTCTGGCGTTATTAATTCAATTTCGTCCAAAATTCGACGCTGCAAATCGACCAAATCTTGAGATTTTGTGGTATAAACTCTGTTCTTCAAGTGTCCCCATAAAAAGTAGTCGTTGGGCGACAAATCAGGGGACCTAGGTGGCCACTCGATTGTACCCCCTCTACCGATCCATCTATTCGGTAAAGTGTTCAAAAATTCGCGCACGTTTCGACCAAAATGGGGAGGAGCTCCGTCCTGTTGGAATAATGTACTTGCATAATTTGGACCAATCACATTCCGTATAGTAGGCACTATTTGCGTTTCCAAGAGCTCAAGGTAAAGTTGTGATGTCAAATTTCCATCAATGAAAAATTGACCGATCTTTGTGGTTACCCAGAAGCCCAGCCCACACATTCAATTTTCCAGGGCGTTGTGTATGACCTTCTCTCATCCAGTGGGGATTTTTATTTGCCCAAAACCTACAGTTGTGTCTATTGACTTTACCATTTAACATAAATGTTGCTTCGTCCGAAAAAAATTTTGGTCAAACCTTGACATCATAAATTTTTCTCTTCATCTACTACTGCTGGTCGTCCTGATCGTCGCCTATCTCTACAATTTCCAGTTTCTTCGAACCGTCGGACAGTTTTTAGAACAGTTGCCTTTGAAATTGGATTTCGGTTTGGAAATTTGTCATTAAATATATTTTTAACCTCTTCGTAAGACCTGACCCTATCGCCATATCCTCTCATCATAAGAATTGTAATTCTTTCACTTTCAGTTAAAGACATTTTTGCATGTAAAAATTACAGCTTTTATGACTTTACATCAAAACTGAACTGGTGTTTTATTTATTAATAAATAAAACACAATTTGTTGATATTTTCGAAACACGTCGTTATTTCGAAAACTACTGATATTAGGAACAAAGTATGTTATACCAAAAGTGTAACAAATTTAAAGTAAAAACTATAAATAAAAAAATATACAGGGTGTTATATTTAAAAATATAAAATTCGTTCGAATTTCAGACAAACTATAAGAAGCTGGCAACAACGCCAATATCGTCATTCGGTGCGTCAGATCCTCTTACATAACTGTACCAGATTTGGTTTAAATCGGCCAATGAATTGTGATGTTATTAAGCCGTTTCCAGACTTTATACACACACTGTATGTGTAACAGTGCAATAATTATTATGATTTAATTAAAGTAAGCTATATAAATCATGTGGTATTTTTGATGTGTGTGTGCACTAGGTATTGTCTGATACACATATCCTTCATTATAGGCGAGGCGCTATATAAAATTAAAATAAGTTTATAAATTAAAATCTTGTTCTTTTTGAAATTGTTCTAGGATTTATCAAATAATGCAATAGAAAAATTACCATCTGGAGTAGGATATTTAGTTAGATTAGTGGAGCTAAATATTTCAAACAACAAATTACAAAATCTACCCCCTGATATAGTTAATTTAAGAAGTAAGTAACGAGGGCCAAAAGTACTGCTTTTAGTAATTAACAAACACATCCATTCATTGTAATTTATTATTAATATTATTTTTTGTGTGTGTATTTTAAGGTTTACTAAGACTAGAACTAAATCACAACAGTATTAAACATCTTCCTGAAACTTTGGGAGAATTGAGGAAACTAAATATGTTGTATGCTCAACACAACGATATTGAGGAACTACCTGATTTCACTGGTTGCGAATGCATACAAGAAATTTATTTGGGAAACAATTTTATCAAGGTAAATTCTTGTTAAGCCTATAAAATTTCATGCACACATCATTGTATATCCTGATTAATTGTTTTTTAGGAGTTACCACCAGACTTGTGCGAAAATCTCCTACATTTAAAAATTTTAGAGTTAAGAGATAACCAGATTAAAGTTTTACCCCCAGAAATCTCTAAAATGATGCATTTAACCAAGTTAGACTTTACTAATAATGATTTAACAGAGTAGGTAGCATACTTTCTATAGTTTTGAATATTTTCAACAAACAACTAGTTACATTTATGTGTTTATTATAGAATTCCTTCAGCAATAGGACTGTTGCCGCACCTTCAGTCTTTTAAAATAGAAGGTAACAAGTTGAAGCAGATTAGACCTGATATTATACATACAGGAACCCAGAGAATACTACAATTTTTAAGAGAAAAGTTGAAGGAAGACGATGTAGATATTCTTACCAATAGTATAGCAAACGTGCCATTTGATGCCTGTGTTTTTCCAGATAAGTAAGTTAACAATAATATGCGTGAATTGGTATATTTGATGTTTTACTTTCAGATATAAAATGAGGAATGGAAACATATTAAATCTAACAATGAAAAATGTATCCACTGTACCTGAAGAAGTATTTTCCGAAGCCAAAGAAGCAAGGGTTTCTGTTGTTGATTTATGTAAGAATAAGTTGTCATTAGTGCCTATAGGGTAGGTATACCTATTGAATTATTATTTGCCTAAACTATTTAATTTTTTTTTTGCTTAGACTACAGATGCTGTCAGACTATCTTACTGAATTAAACTTATCAGGAAATCAGATAAAAGAAATCGGAAACTTTGTTGCTAATTTTACAAAACTAAAGTTTCTGGACCTGAGCAATAACATGTTAAGTGATTTGCCACAAGAATTGAGTACCATGACTAGTTTAAGGGAATTGGTGTTATTCAATAATAGGTAAGTTACAAAAGAGTCTTGAGAGGAGTGAGCATAGTTATGTAAAAACATAATATGATTAAGTATGTAAAGAACAGTTATCTACCAGGACGTCCCCTCAAGTTTTGGCAGCTTCTGGCGACTGTGTTATTCGAGATAAAATAAAACTTTTCAGACAAAAAATTTTGAAGGAATAAGAAACAATTTGAGCATGTGTATTTTTTTTAATGGTGCTTGTTATCATAGTCCTTAAAATTCCCTTTTCAAAAATAATTTTAGCTATATTCACTTCAGTCATTGTTAAAATATTAAAACCAAAATAATATTAATTTATTATATGAAATTATAAATGGCTGCTATTAAAAAAATGAAATTTAACGGTTTGCATGGATGGATCCCTACAATTTTATTTTAATTTATATTTAAAACCGGAAAATACAATACCATAAAAATTAATTATGTATTTATGTAAATGATTTGTGTCCTAATTCGTAAAAAAAATTTGCAAATTCAAATACAAAAGTAAAATAAATCTTATAGGTGAGACAACATTTTTAGTTTTCTGTTGGTTTTATGATAGTTTTTCGAGGCTTTTAATTCCCTATTTGCATATTTAGGAGTATACAATATTTTAAGTCTAATAAACAGTTTAATTATATATCTTCTGGCAAATTGTTTGCAAGGATGGTCAAACTCATCTTCAAAATCAAAATTCGAAATTTCAGATTTTGCTGATTAATCATCAAATAAGGATATTTAAAAGTTTTTTCTAACTAATAGATATAATAAAGAAATTTTTCGTAGGGATATTTCAAAATAGTTAACTTTCCTTGGAGGTTCTTCAGAAACTTCGGTTGAAACCAGCTTACAAACATGTTTACAGAAAAGTGTGGGTCTAGCATTGCAAAACAGTTTTCCCACAGTTAATACAAATTCATCTTCAAAATATTTTCTACATTTTTAAAATTTGTTTTTCCTAATAAGTCCCCCCTTTTGGGTGCTTTGAGCCAAGCTTCACGCCTGAAAATATACCTATGCTTATTATTATTATATCTTATTTAAACAAGTATGCACAATAATTGTAACAATTTGGACTATTTATAAGAACACGCTTAATGGTCCTTAAGGCTTAAACACTTATACAATGAATTCTTAAATATCAATTCATTGACTATAAAAGCTCGAACGGTGGAAGTTAAACACCGCTCGATGCTGGAAATTAAGCTGATTTTAAAAATGTAAGAATATACAGGGTGTTTCATTAAAAAATCCCATAAGTTACTATTTTTTAAATTTCCCCAGGGGCCCCAATTATGTAAAAGATGGCTCTGGGGGATTCACTGCCTTTTAATTTTGGCCACTGTGTTGCCAATGCTGTCTCCAACTGAAGTAGCTGGCAGTGTCGTCCGTGCGTCCAGTTCCGGTGTTCTAGGGGACATATCTACATTATTTTTTTTAATGGTCGGAATCCTGATGATTCGTTGGCATCCCTATTATAGTGCTATGTGTCTTTACCGACTTCACAAAGGCCTTTGACAGCAGTGGCGGCTCGTCAGGGGAGGCAGGGGAGGCAGTGCCTCCCCAACAAAAACTTACGAAATAATATTTAATTTTTTTAAACATTATTATTTTATTTTATTCATTTTTGAAAATGATACTTTCATATTCTTATATTCTCAGTGTATCAAAAATTCTGAATTGGCTACTTCTAGAAAAACACTTTCTTTATAATATAATATTTTTGTTATTGCCGCTCAGCTTTAGTACTATTAGGTGGTGTCTACCCGCATCAGCGAATATGCGCCTAGACTATTATCAACGGAGGCAAGCTTCCGACGGTTTAATTTTTCAGCACGGATAACACATAATTGTCCACTTCTTTTAATGCAAGAACCGAGCGTCACCACGACGCGAGTTGTTTTTGTCACGTGAAAAACTGATAGCCAGGAGGCAGAAACGCCCACAAATAATATTTCGCGGGAAGCCAAGTAGTGTGTGCCGGCACAGTATACGGAACTATTTGTGTGTGGAGTTATTATTATTTTATTGTTTATTTATTAATTTTATCTCTATATTATTATAAAAATGGAGGTAACTGAAATTGGCGAATATAGTAGAACCTGTAATGCTAATAATGATGAAATAAATGTTCGAAATTGCAAAGATATCGTCGAATACTTGATAAAATATAGATTTAGTCGACTGTCTTACGACGATAAATTGTTTATAAAAGACTTAAAGTAAAATTAAGGTTATATTTTCAAGATCCGGTAAGTTTTAAGATTTCTTTATTATGTTATTAATTATTAAACGCTAAATTTTATTGTTTTAAAAAAATATAAACCTGTTCATGATATTATTCTCTCATACCTATTTTTAAGGAGAAACGAAACGGAAAAAAGACAGATATTATGTAGTCGTCCGACACCAAAAATTTCGGCAATATTTAACGATAAGCAATATTCAAGAGCTTTTCAGGTAACTTGGTACGAAACCTATAAGTGGCTGTGCGGAAGTATTTATAAGGAAAGCTTATATTGTTGGCCTTATATTTTATTAGGCAGCGTAAAAAACAATTGGAGTTCAGGGGGTGGGTATTCTGATTTAAAAAAATTTTCACGGGCGGTAAAATCACACGAAAGTTCCAAAGAACATAATATTAAGAATTCTGTGGCGCTTACGAGAGTAGAGCAAAATAGCGGATGCACTGAGAGAAGTTGACCCTGACCTTGCAAATTGAATATTTTTCTCGTGAAACCTAGTATTTTAAAGTAATTATATTGCTGGTTGAATTCCTAACTATTCATTTTAAGCCAATGACCTTGAAATCGCGAAAAAATTTCGCCTGCGGCGCTATTTTATACCCTCCCCCCTTATACACCCACGAGCCGCCACTGTTTGACAGGATATGCCACAAAAGACTATTACTTAAATTACAAGAGTTTGACCTGACAAAAAATTTTATAAATTTTTTTAGAACATATTTAGAAAACAGAACGCAGTATGTTCAGTATAATGGGTTGAGATCGCAGCTGTTTGGAGCTACTTCAGGGGTTGCTCAGGCATCAAACCTGGGGCCACTCTTATTTCTTATATTCATAAACGATATGCAAAATGTAATTAATGTGGAGTACCAAATATTTGCTGATGATCTGAAATTGTATTGTTTCGGTTAGGTCTTACTCTGACTGCGAAAAATTGCAGAATAATGTCAATGCAATTAATAACTGGTGTGTTGGTAATGGACTATTACTCAATGCTAAAAAATGCGCTATATTGACGATTAGTCCCACCACTGAATTTTGACTACGTCATTGATGGGGAGAGATTAAAAAGAGTGGGGAATGTTAAAGACTTGGGCGTCATTGTGGATTCAAAACTGATTTTCAATGATCACATCACTAAGGCAGTTTCAGAAGCTATGCAAATGCTTGGTTTTATCATTCGAAATTGTTACTCTTTTAGAGATATAAAGGGTGTTTCAATAAGAACGCAATATTTTAAGTTTCAATAAAACATGATTTTTAGTAGTAAAGTATTGAAATATTTATTGTGTTATAATGTAGACATTCGGGAATTATGTATGGAACAACACATCAGGTAAATGACCGTCAAGGCTTCGCTGGCACATGCGTACTCTTTTGTCGAAATTTTGAATAACGGTGTTGCATACATGTGGCGGTATTTCAGTGATGCAGCGTCTAATTTCGGCCTTCAATGCTTCGGTGGTCGCAGGCTTGTTGGCATAAACCTGTGACTTCAGATAACCCCATAGCCAAAAGTCCAAAGGAGTTAAATCGCAAGAGCGCGGTGGCCAATTCTGGTCACCAAACCGGGAGATGACACGACCAGGAAAAGACTCGTGCAAGACTGTTAATGTTTCACGGGCGGTATGGCAAGTGGCACCATCCTGCTGAAACCACATTTCGTCGAGAGCAATATGTTCCAATTGAGGTACAAAAAACTGGGTTATCATAGCACGATAACGTTCGCCATTCACGGTTACTGCATTACCAGCCTCATCTTCAAAGAAAAACGGCCCAATGATTCCTCCAGACCATAATGCACACCAAATAGTGACACGTTTTGGATGCATTGCTTTTTCATGAATCATTCGTGGATTTTCTGCGCCCCAAATGCGGCAATTTTGCCTATTAACGAAGCCATCGAGGTGAAAATGGGCCTCATCACTAAAAATGATCTTGTCTACAAAATTGACATTCGCTTCTTGTTGTTCAAGGATCCAATTGGTGAACTCTCTTCGCTGATTATGGTCTGTTGGCAGAAGTTGTTGAGTCAATTGAACTTTATAGGCGTGGAGTTTCAAATCTTTAGTTAGAATACGCTGAAGAGTGGGTGTTGTAATGTCCAATTCTTGTGCACGATGACGAATCGACGTCCTTGGACTCTCAGCCACACTCTCGCGAACAGCCGTGATGTTTTGTTCTGAACGACCTCTACGAGCTCGTGTCGTATGTTTCACATCACTAACCGAACCAGTACTTTCGAATTTTTCGATTAGTCTTTTCACAGTAGACGACTTAGGAATATTATTCCGACCGAAAATTGGACGTATTTTACGAATCGTGGCAATCAAACTTTCACCATTTTGATAATATTGTTTAACAATCAGGACGCGTTGTTCCATCGTGTAATGCTCCATGTTGACTAACTCCTGTCTGGCTCCTATCGACCTGACATATCATATAAGGTTTTCTCAACTGACAGCCAAACTGGCGCGCAATTCAAATCTTGCGCTCTTATTGATACACCCTTTAGAAACACTTAAGGTTCTATGTCTAACGTTGGTAAGAAGCAGGCTTGAGTATGGGTCACTTATATGGGCACCTGTTTACAATAAATATGTGGTAGCTGTTGAACAGGTTTAGAGAAAGTTCATGAAATATTTGGCCTTAAAAACGGATGGGGTATACCCACAAATCGGTATAGATAATAATGTCCTTTTGGCTAGGTTTAGTTTGGAAAAACATAGAGATATTCAAAAGGTATTGTTCTTGCATAAACTTGTTAATGGTAAAGTCTTCTGTCCTTACTTGTTGGGTGAATTAAACATTAATGTACCTAGAATTGCTAATAGGCATAGCAATTATTTCTACTTGTCAGCAGCAAACAGTAATGTGATGTATGTATCACCCGTTTATAAGATGTGTTCGACATATAATAAAATATCGCACACATACGACTTGAGCAGTTCTTTCACTTGCCTTCAAATTCTCTGTGATATGTGGTGTATTTAAAAACTGTGATAGTCATGTAATGAGAATACCTATTCCAAAAGTATATTTGTAAAACGTATGTTATATTGTAAACTATCGGCCCTGTAAATTACATTGTTGGACTTTGTTGAAATAAATAAATGTATAATGATTTCGTTGACATCCGGTATATAGTAACACTTTTGTTTGTTAATATTTTTAGATTTACCAAAATTCCAAACTGTATTTATGGTATGACAGGTTTGGAAATATTAATGTTGAATGACAATAGTTTAGATGAAATAAACATGGAGGGTCTTAAAAGTTTGACAAGATTAGCAACGCTTAATTTGTCTAATAACAGTATTCATGTTGTGCCCCCCCAACTAGGGAATATGACCCATTTAAGGTAAAATTTTCTTAAATTGAAAAAACGTATAGAACCTTGTCTACCTTGCCCTAATCAATATCAATATAATCAAATATTTCTCTCGTAAATTAATTAAACATTATATTAGTTAATTATAAAAAGAAAACATATTTTTTAGATCTTTGGAGTTAAAAGGTAATGCATTCAGACAGCCTAGGTATGCCATTTTGGAGCAAGGAACTGAATCAGTTTTATCTTATTTAAGAGATAGAATTCCGGTGTGAAACAATATTTTTGACTTCGGGGCAGAAATAAAAAAACAAATATATTTTGTTAAAATTATATTAAGTTTTAAGTATACAAATATAACAATCAAATTTGTTAGGGAAAAGCTTTATCCTAAAAGTGCTAAAAAGTACCTAACCTAGTTTTTGCAGGTTTTTTGCTAGTCATTTTTTGTGTATTTTTATGCCATGAGAATTTATTACCTAAATATTTTCATTTTTTAAAACTAGGCACTTAAAAGTGGAGCAAAAATCCACAAATTAATAAATTACCTACCTCGCAACCACTTTTTTAAAATTATATTATTGGAATTGTGGCCACCTTTCACGTTTACTGTAAATTTTACAAACCCCTTTTGCTATGTTGTATGTTTGCTTATCTATTTAAGAGTTACAAATTAAGTGAATGTATTTTTTTAAATGTGCGAGCACAAGCCAAATATTAAAACGCCAGAGCAGCTCAATTTTGTGACAAATTTGAAATTGAAGCGTAATAAATATATTATGTTTCTTATTTTAATATGGGTTTACTTTCAAACTGCTTCCCTAGACGAACTCTGCTACCAATAGTACCTTACGTATCAAGTTTAGAAAAGTGGAACTTTACTTGACGAGTATGGTTAGTTTGAATCCGAGCGAAGCGAGGATTTAATTTCCATACGAGTCAAGTAAAATCACTTTTGTGACGAGGTGCGTATACTATTTTTTCGCATTTTGTAGGTAATTAATTATTTTGCATTTCATATTAAAATCTAAAAAGAATAGTTACTGAAAAAAATCTACAAAAACCTAGTAGTATGACTTCTCGGTAACTTAGCAATATAAACAAATATAATTTATGTGGTTTTTATGTGTTTGACGACTATTGACAGCATCCAAATAAAATCATATTTGAAGAGTGAATTTCACAAGAATTATGGAAATGGCTAATGAAAACGACTTGGAAGATATCCTGAATGCGGCCCGCGAAGCTTCTTTAAGTTTGCTTCCAGTAAAATCCAAGGAAAGATACGAGAAAGCATATAATATGTTCTGCGAGTGGAGAAACACCAAGAATTTTAAAGGCATTGACGAAAATTTGATGCTAGCATACTTTTACGAGAAGGTAAGCTATTTTATATGGTTAAAGTGTGGTAAATAGGTACTAATTTTGTTATTTGTTTTAGGCAAAAGTCCTCAAAGCTTCCAGTTTGTGGTCTACGTACTCTATGATCAAAAGCACAATACTTATCCGTGAAAATACGGATATTTCACAATATAAAAAGTTAATCGCTTTTTTGAAACGTCAAAACGACAAATATGAACCTAAAAAATCAAAAGTTTTGACCATGGAAAACGTCACGAAGTTTTTGAAGGAAGCTCCAGACGACACGTTTCTGTTAATGAAAGTGGTATTAATTTTTTTTTTGGGGCTGAATGGCGCATGTCGGCGTGCAGAACTATGCAGTTTAACATCTGAAGATATAGAGGATTCAGGAACAATGCTAATAGTAACGTTACATGATACCAAAGCAAAGAAAAAACGTGTATTTACCGTAGGATCAGATGGCAATGGGTATAAAATTTACCACAAGTACTTACTGTTAAGACCTAAAACAGTAAGGCACAATCGATTTTTCCTGTTTTATCGTCATGGCAAATGTACAGTACAGGCAGTTGGCATCAACACTTTCGCAAAAATCCCACAAGAAATTGCGAAATATCTAAAACTTCCTGATGCTTCAAGCTACACCGGTCATTGTTTGAGAAGAACATCTGCAACTTTTCTTGCTGACAATGGCGCTGATATTCAGGATCTCAAACGGCATGGGGGATGGCGGTTCACAAGCGTAGCTGAAGGATACGTGGAAGAAAGCATTGAAAATAAATTGAAAAATTCTCAAAGGGTATTCAAAAATGTCCAACTGGGACTACCTTAAGAAGTCCCCATAGGAATTGTGGTGAATGAAAAAAATGTTCAGCAACAACTACTTAATACGGCGAGGTCAGCAGTTGCATCCTTTTCTAACTTAAATAATTGTTCTTTTAATATTTATTGTAATAAGATTTAAAATAAACGAATTTCTTTCTTGTAAAATTGTGTTTTGAATGACATTGACGTTTTATGCAGTAATGGTTGCTATGCTGTAAAGTGACCCATTACTGTACGATTTTGAGGTCATTAATCTAGTGCATTACTGTATAAAATGCGAAAAATATGTTTATAAAACCTGGCAGACTCTTTTATTTAAAGAGTAAGTCCCAAAAGCAAATTTTTAAATTACAAAACAATTTTTCCCCAATTTTGCCAGTTTTTCCAGAAGATGTTACATGCCTACACGGCATTTTTCAACAAATTTTGATATATTTCGCGATTCTAAACAATTGTGTATGACCTCTGCAGTCTCCAGATTTAAATCCACTAGATTACTTTACTTAGATATTTCAAAACTTGCTTACAAGTCGATAGAGAAAACTTTTGTACAAAGAAACGAAGAAAGAAACATTTTAAATCTTAATCAAAATAAGGGACCCGGTGATGGTATACCGCCTAAGTTCTTAGTGAATTGTGTTTATTCCCTGTCAAGCCCAATTCTACTTTCTTTTTAGGCTGTCTCTTGAAAGTGGTGTTTTTCCTGATCAGTGGAAGTACAGTTTTGTTAACCCCATATTTAAGTCAGGAAGTCAGTCTGATGCTAAGAATTACAGACCAATCTCTATTTCAAATACAATTCCTAAACTATTTGAAAAAATTGTATGCGATCATATTAAAGACATAATAATGTCTACTATTGGTCAGGAACAGCACGGCTTTTGTAGGGGTAGATCCACGGCCACGAATATGATCCTGTTCACTCGGACAGTGTTGGATGCCTTAGAGAGTGGTTCTCAGGTTGATGCCCTCTATACGGACTTTAGCAAGGCATTCGATACTGTAAATCATTACATCCTTAGAAATAAACTAGAATGCTTTGGTTTTGCCGGATCATTACTTAAGTGGCTGATATCATATTATTGGTGATAGAAAACAGCTGGTAAGAGTGAAGGGATTTATTTCACAGGAAATGTCTGTTACTTCTGAAGTTCCACAGGGAAGCCATTTGGGCATCGACTTATCGATGCATTTGGGTCCCTATCTATTTAATGTTTTTATCAATGATCTTCAACAAGAAATATTGTTCTCGCAGCTGCGAGGCTTCAAGATTACTTGAATAGAGTGAGTGACCCAGCGCACAAAAGACCCAATTATTTACGATTATAACCTGAATGATTATGTTCTGGAAAGAGTTACCACTATATGCGACTTAGGCTTACACCTAGATAACAAATTGGATTTTCATTGTCACTATGAACAAATTGTTAATATAAGTCCTTAAAGTAGTTGGGTCTCGTATGTCGAAATACAAGAGATTTCCAGAACGTTAGTAGTTTGAATCATGTTTATAAAACTCTTGTTAGGTCATGTTTGGAATACCTTTCCTGTGTGTGGGCACCATCCTTCTTAATGCATAATCAAAACATCGAGAAAGTACAGAGAAGGTATGCCAGGTATATCTCGTTTAGATTCAGATTACCTCTCCAAACTTATGATGATTTACAGCGGAGACTGAGTCTGGATTCACTATCGGGACGTAGAATTAAATCAGACATTTACTTATTGTTTAAATTGGTTAATTATCGATTGTCCTGATCTGTTGCACAGGATCAATTTTCGTGTTCCGTCAAGAAACACCAGAGAGCAGTCTCTCTTCGCTGTCGATTTTCATAGGTATAACTATGGAAAATCATCACCAGTTCCTAGAATTCTTAATAACGGCAATAAGACTGAGTGTGGCTTTTTTAACTGTTTTTTGCTTCTTTTAAGTGAAGGGTATCCCAGCTTTCGCTATAATTGTTATTGTTTTCAATAATTGTACTACTTTGTAACTACTGTTTAATTATTACTATATTATTGTTAAGACTGTCTTATAAAACTTATATGGGGTTGTGCCCGTTAATAAATAAATAAAGTAAATGCTATAAATATTATAAACTTTAAGAATTATTTGTCTCGTTTTCTATTGGACTTTATTACATCTTTTTTTTAGAAGCTCACTTTTAAGTTCTTAATTTTCTTAATTCGCATCGACAGTACAATGATGTAGTAGTATATTCAAAACCATTTACCCCTAAACATCAGAGCCTTGCCTGTAAATAGCTTTAGAAATAGGATTCAGGATCTATTAACAGAAAATGCTTTTTATTCTTTTGACGAATATTTTCATTATATATTTTAATCTGTTGTAACAAAAACAATTTTTTTTTATTTAATTGTTTTCATATGTGGTAAATGTCCTGAGGACGAATATTTTTAACTATGGAAGTAAACGGACATTTATGACAGATGAAAACAATTAAATAAAAAAAAAAATTTTTTTTTCGTTACAACAGTTTAAAATATACAGGGTGTTATTTAATAAGTGTCCGATACTTTACAGGACCATTCCTCAGTTATTTATAAGGCGAAAAGTTCATATAAGCATGGGTCCGCAAGCCCTACATTTTTGAGATACAGGGTGTTAAATATTTATGTTTATTTTTGTTTTTCGTAAATAATTTTTGAAATGATGTCTATATTTGAACGAAAGTTGGTATCTAGGGGTTTTTTGAAATCCGAAATTCGAATTTGATGTTAGTATGGCTCGCACTTGTAGAGGGCGCCACCCACGTGCCTTTTTTACTCTTGAGGAGTCGTAACTTTTTTATACTTACGTGCTTGTATTACATTTTTAAGCAAAAAAAATGGATTTCTTCATCATTTTTACACGAAAAAGGCATACTTGGTAGAAGTCGCTACAAGCAACCGTTCTCGAGAAAAAGAATAATAAAGAAATAAATGACATTTATTTGCATATCGCTATGCCCATATCAGAGTTTGATAAAATAGCATTTATCTCCTAAACAAATAATCGAATTCTGGCAAATAGGTGCACTTAGTTTAAGTCCTCATTTCCTTTTACTCTGACGGATGTAAGCATATTTTTGTAATTAGCATGAATAAATTGATTTGATTTGAAAACCAAAATATTATTGTCAGTGGCATTAACAGAGTCGAAACCAATAAAACCATGTAAACTGCCAAAATGCTGTGTTGTCACTTGTGGTTTCCATGATATTGACAGTAATGTATGGCACTCTGTTTTGTGATGGCACTACTAGTAGTCAAAACATAAACCTTTATCTATGGTCAAGACTAACGCCACGTGCCGCCATGATGGCAGACCAAGCACCGTGCAGATGCCATTCATGCCATTTTATTAATTTAGAACTATAATAAAATAATATCATATTATTTATTTACCCTTACGTCTGACCAAGGGAAGGAGTATTCAGTTTTGTGGAGTAACCCAATTGTGTTTGGTTGTAAAGACTAAAGACGAAGAATTTTCGCAAGAGCTCCCTATTAGTTTTAAATTGGCCAATAAAATGCTTCAAAATATTTTTTGAATGTCAGACAGAAGGTGGAATAACCTCAAAATTTTTAATTCTGGTGCGGCAGGATTTTAGAGGATTAGTTTCTGTTTAAGTTGTGCAACTTATTTGTTTTTGATAAAATGCATTTACAAGGTGTATTCTTCATGTTTTTAATATTTTTTTCGAATACATTATGTGTGAAGAAGGAAAAGAGCGATCCCAATAATGATTTTGTACCAACAAACGAGTGGAAAACTATAAAAGAAGGTAAGTACGTATTTCTAGAAACACCAATCTGAAAATACACTACATAAGATATATATACTGATATTGGAGGTTTAGAGCACAAGTTGGGCCAACTCTATCTTTTGTACATTTAGCAATTATTTGTGTTTGTACATGAAGTGGATGTGGTCCACCATGCTCTGAACCCTCCAATATAGGATGTCTTCTATACTCTTTACTGTTCTTACATCGTTTTCTATAGGTCAAAAAGTTCCTGCAGGCCTTCACTATAGAATAAATTTATCCACCGGTAAAAAAGAAGCAAAAATAAATGATGGTAAAACAGATTCCTCAACAAGTTTTTCGATGGTCGATGGAAGTGACGAAAATGAAAACACTGTAACATCAGATGAAATGGAGACGTTTCTTAAAGAAGTAAATAAAAAGAATCCTGAGGACGATATGCCCAAGAAATTCCGAACTTTGGAAGAAATAAAGAAAGAATTAGGGGACATTGAACTTCAACCTAAAAGTGACAGTGAACTATTACAAGAACTATTCAAAAGGTTTGAGGATCAAGAGAAGCAGAAGCAACCAGACGACAATGCTATCATAGACATTTTACGGGACCTGAAATATTTAGGACATCAAATAGACAATGGAAACGATTTCTACAAGATGAATGGTTTTAAAAAAATTATTTATAAGAAGTTAAACTCAACAAATATAGCTGTTAAACAGGAAAGTTTAAAGCTATTTGGTATCCTTGCCCAAAACAATCCCAAAGTGAAAGTACACATTCTCGAAACTGGAGGCATTACTACACTTTTGAGAATCCTAAATTTGGATGAAAGTCCTCTCATAAAGAACAGCGCCATTACTGCTTTAAGTTGCACACTAAGAACTTTCCCATATGCTCAAAATAAATTTGTTGAATTCGGTGGTTTAACTATTTTTACTGAATTATTCAAAACAGGATCCTTAAAACTAAAGTTAAAATTGGTTACTTTATTAAATGACTTGATTATTGAAAGGCAAAAGGATACCTTGAATTTCGAAATTCATGAGTTTGTTAACATAGAGGAATCATTATTTAACTTGGGATGGTGCCAGTACTTAAATGAGCTCTTGTATGATTTAGTTATTGTGGATGTAAATGATTATGATCTAATTGAAAAATGTTTACTGGCCATGAAATCCATGATCAACAAATGTGGGGATTTGTACAATAAAGATCTTATTTTAAGACTGAATGATCGTTATGAAATATTAGCTAAGCAAAATGAAGATGACACAGGTGAATATTTTAAATATTTATGTACCTTAACATATCTTCTTACTAGAAGGGATATTAGTAGAAGCACTAAAATACCAAATAGTATAAAACAGGAATTATAATGTAAAGAGTAAAATCATATAAGTACTATTTATTGTATATAATAATTATTTATTTTTGTTATAAAAATATTGTTAAAATAAAACTGTTAAATTCAAACATACCTATTATTTGTTTTTATTAATTGAAATGTCATCCAGAATTACTGTTAAGTCAATGGCAGGAGGTCGAAGGTTTTTATTTTTGTCTGTGCAACAATAATAGACTTCCAAAATGGGCAAGTACTCTTCCCCTAAAAAAAAATACAAGAATTATAAATAATTTTACTTAATTTAATAAATCTAGGAAACAGAAAAAACAGCATTAAAATGTCACTTATTTTGTAAGTAGAACTTGAGTACTTGGGTTTATACACTACTGCAGGGTCTTTTTATATTTCAATAATTTTATTAACCTCACCTAAGTCAATATTAATCGGAATAGGAGGCCTATTCCTAGAACTCATTTTTTCAATCAAATGGTCAAACTGATCAGAATCCAAATCTGAGCATTCACCTATACCAGAAACATCTTCAGTTACAGGGGGGCATAGGGCTATCATTTCCCATATAACAAGTCCAAAACTGTAAATATCCGCTACAAAAAAATACTCACTTATAAAGTTCTAGACAAAATAAGGCAACATCAGACTTTTCACACATTTGATGCTACTTTTGTTCTGAATCTAAACAATAGATAGATAAATGAATTCTTTATTTTATGTATAGCATTAATAAAGAATGAACCTACAATGCAAAAATCAAATCATTTAAATTGGTTTTAAAAAAAATAACAAATTGCTGCATTAATTTTGTCCAAGAGTTTAGGTCATTCACATAAGCTGCAAGTGCATAAAAGATACATAAGACTCAGACCTTTGGTGGTTATATCTTGAGGATATCCCAGCACTTCTGGAGCACACCAAGCTGTGGTTCCAGTATATTCAGCACCAGGTGCTTGTACTCTATCCAAAATTCCATCTTTAGTTACTGGCAAACACACTCCAAAATCACACAATTTGCAAATTTGAAATTCCCCCTTAATCAATATGTTGTAGGACTTTAAATCACAATGCATCAGCAAGGCTGTACTATGAAGATAAGTCAGGGCATGAGCAACATCTAAGACAACTTTCGTGATAATTCTGGCAGAAAATGGACCTCCTTCATTATCACCTTGCTCTTCTATCAAATCTCCAAGACAAGTTTTGCATTCTTCCATAGCCAACATGTTATTGCCATCTTTACCTTCTACATAAGCACGAAAACCAACTATATTAGGATGAACCAACTTCCGTAAGACTTCCGCTTCACTTTTTAAACGAAATTGTAGCTCGAGGTTTACTTTCTGGCGCTTTAGAAGTTTTTTGATCGCCCAGGGAGATCTCAATTTGTTAAATGCTGGTGAACGTTCTAATTCGTAGACCGCTACACCTAAAAATGTATTAATTGTAAAAAGCACAGAACTCAAAAATTCAGTAAGAAGTCGAGCATGACAAAGTACTAAAAATTTACCTGTTCCATAGCCTATTTTTTTCATGGCCGGCGATGGTGGTATTTTAATTTTGTTTAGTAGGGCTTGAGTTGGTTTTTTAGGAGTGCAAAATTCTACTTGAGACATTGTAGCAGTCTATAAAAAATATACCCTCTTTTATTTGTAGATAACTATACAATTTTTTTCTTCATAGAACACACCGAAGCGTTTTGTTTTTGTTTTGACGTGCTTTTGAAAAATATTAATTTAACGGTCATGCATTGTGGGTTATCTAAGCTTGCTTCGGCTTCTAACGTCCATATCCTAAAAAATAAAAAAACAGAATCCTATTACTTATTTTCCCGGGGTTTTTGCAAATGTCAAAGTTTTGGTAGAGAAAATCGTCAACATCCATAACCCTTATTTTTTCCATCATAACGTGTTGTTTTTTTGTGTAAGCACAAGGATAAATAGAAATTTTTGAGTTCTGTGATAAATAGCAATTTATTCTTGTGGTGTAAAGGAGAAAGTGTTTTGTTCAGAGTTCGTGTTTTCTACAACAAACAGAAAATCGAGCAGAAAATAAAGCATTCATTTGAAGATTCTGGGTCGGTCCCACGATGGATTTCCTTGAGTATTCTGATATATCATCGGAAATCAAAGGATGCATGGTAAGAGTATAGACCACAATATAGACCCACCACTACATTCATTTAACATAAATTTGGGGTTACCCGGACTGTCTCTTGAATAGCAACTTTAATTATGCATTTAGGTAGCTTATGCTGGAGGTTTTTATATTAAATGCTTTTAGGGTTTTAATTTCACAGTTTCATTCATTACTTTTCTATTTAGACTCCGGGAAAACTGAAAATGACGGACCAAGGCATTATATTTAAAAATAACAGAACTGGTAAGGTGGAACAAATTCAGGCTTCTGATTTTGAGGCTGTAAACTTCCAGAATTTCGCCGGGACATGGGGCATACGAGTATTTCTTAAAAATGGAACATTAAACAGATATATAGGATTTAAAGATTCGGAGAAGGAGAAGATTGCCAAGTTTTTTACAAATTCCTACAAAATTGATATGTTGGAAAGAGAAGTTAGTTTGAAAGGATGGAATTGGGGCACCGCCAAGTTTAATGGATCTGTTGTGAGCTTTAATATTGGAGAAAAAAGTGCATTCGAGATTCCTTTAAACCATGTGTCGCAATGCACCACTGGAAAAAATGAAATAACTATGGAATTTCATCAGGTAAAATCTTGTTATTCTAACTGATTATATATTTTTTTTAGTATTATAAGGTTTAAAGATTAAGTTGTATATTAAACCCAAGTTTAATTGTCCCTGTTTCGGAAAATATATTACCCTTATCAAGGATTGTTTAGGCGGGCCTCACAATTTGCAATTTGCAAGGTATAAAACAGTGTGCTGTTACAATTACTGCTACTGTCAGTGGCATCTAGCTTTATTTGTACCTTGTGATGTCCAATATGCTTTTTAACATTTTGGTGACTTATGAGCTCACCTTAGCTAGACTTGATTTATTTATTTATTGGAGCAGTGTGAACAGCTCTAGCCATTTACAGATGCATGAATAGGTTTACAAAAGCATCACAATAATCTAATAAAAAATAATAAAGCGAAGGTTAACAATAACTTTACTATAAAAAGCCCTGAGCTTGGTCAAAAGTTTCTTGCTAATTATATCCACAAATTGCTCAAGTTAACAGTGTTTACATCTATACCACTTGCAAACCTGTTAAGCAAAACAAAGATAAGATACAATGGAGAATTTTTTATGGATGTTTACTCTTAATTCAATAATTTCAAAATGAGCTTTATTGGGCAAAGAAATAATTCTTGTTGACAAAGGCTAGCTATATATTCTTTGACAAAGCTCTAAAAAGATAGCTTGTATTAGTGATTCCACAGCACAAATAAGTCAAAACATAAAATATATAAGTTTGAATTTAAATAAAACTGTGTGATTTATGAAAGCTTACATTTTTTAATCATTTACTAAGTGATGTAGATAACTCCAGGGGACTGATGAGGTTTAGAAGATCTGTTACATTGTTTCTAAAGGGATAGACATGTTATTTTTTGGCCAAATAGTATAGCAATTAGGATCCTTAAAATTTACCTGTATAGCTAATATTTGATAATTACTGTGATCTTTTTTTATACCCTGCAAGCAAAAATTATTTTCATCCAAGAGTGATTGAACTGAAAAATGTAGGGCTTGGTTTAGATCACAAGTCTAGGTTTAAATTGTGTCAAATTCATATTATCACATGTTATGCCAAACTGATGAATAGTAAAATAAATAAACAAATACAAATTTATTTTTGTTGGTTACAAAATTAGCAAGGTAAGAATAAAGAGAGAGGAAAATAATAATTATAGAAATTGTTGAAATTGGCCATCGCCATGCTCCAAACAAAAATTCACACCTCTTCTTATTTTCAAAATCCTTGACCAGCATCTCTGGAGAAATGTTTCCACATTCATGGATAATCCTTTTTTGTACGTGTTCTAAATTTTCAACTGGTGTTTAAAAAATATTGTTCTTCAAACGAGGAAAAATAAAGTAATCCATTACCACCAACTGCACTACAATAAAGCCAGGTAAATTTACAAGAACAGACCAGGAGTCATCCTAATAATGCAACAGGTAAGAAGATAACGATAATATAATGAAATTAGTAAGGGGTGTGAATAATTATTATGAATGTCCATAATACATGCATATAAATAAAAACAATTAAAGGCAGGTTTATAAACAGAATCAATCAAAATAGGAACCAGACATAAGAGTAACGCCAGGTACTTGGATAATTAGCTTACTTAACGCTGAAGGGGCTAGTCGGCAACCCATTGATGAGTTATTAAAGTGTTTAAAAGTCTTTATGGCGCTGATCAAACACTGCCATAAATTAGCAAATTATTGTCCAACAGCATATGTTGCTCAATGTGTTTGATGTGGCCCCTTAAGGTTAAAATATGCATCAGTGTTTTAAGGACCAAGCCACCAGGCTCAGGTGATTCTGTTCAGTTATTTTACGATAAACTGTTGACCATATTCAACAAAACATTTCCCATCAAAAAAATAAAGATTAAGAATAAAAAACCATGGCTAACAAAGGGGCTTAAGACCTCATCAACTAACCTACGATTTCTTCACCAGATAAGAAAATTTACCGACAATCAAGATTTTTACACTTATTTTAATAAATATCGCGCATTATACAGAAAATTGATTAAAGCAATAAATTTTATTCAGATCGTTTGCAGGAAGCATCTAACAAACAAAAAGAGAGCTGGGTGGTAGTGAAAGACATCATTGATGTAAGCCATTCTCATACGGTTGCGGATGACCAGTTGCCGCCCGACATACTTAACAAATTTTATTGTACAATTGCTGAAAATCTCACAGAAAAACTCGTCCCATCCACTGACCCACTTAGTTATATGTCTTCTATATCAGTCTTAAACTCTTTTTACTTTACACCTACCAATTTGACCGAACTTAAGGAAACAGTATTGAGTATCAAGAATAAAAATGCTTCGGGTGACGATGGTTTATCGGCGAAAATATTTCTGGCTTTACCTGATACGGCACTGTCAAAATCAAAATCAAAATCAAAATCAATTTATTAATGTTAACATCACATACATGATTTACACAGGTCAAAGTATGAGCAGTAAACTGCATTAGAGCACAGTAGGTACATTAAAAAATTTAAACCTTAAAAAATAAAATTACTTAAATTAAAATATTAAAACCTGCCCAAGAGATAGTTAAAATAAAGTGGTAGCAATTAAAATTCAATTATTATTCAATTAAGTACAGTCAACACATTAAAAATTATTAAAATACAAAAAATTATTAAAATACAAATCATCAGACATTATACAACAAAGAATACATACTAGATTCAAGATTTAAGAAGTGCATTCGAGAAATTCGTCAAAACTATACAATACCTTCTCTAGGAGTATCGCTTTTATTTTATTTTTAAAAGTATTAAATGGCAGCTCCTTAATACCTATTGGTAAAACGTTAAAAAATTTCACCCCCCAATATCCCGGGCCACTCTGACACCTCTTCAAACGCCGGTAGGCTAGAACAAGATTATTGTTGTTTCTAGTATTGTGTTGGTGAATATCGTTATGGGCATCATAGTTGCCAAGATTTCTCTTAATGAATAGGAGGCATTCCAGTACGAACAGTGATGGCAGTGAAAGCAACCCTAACTCCCTGAAAGCACCCCTGCAGTCTTCCCTAAAACGCAGACCGGCCAGCACACGAACAGCCTTCCTTTGAATCCCAAACACTCGCCGAGCGCCAGGGGCATGACCCCAGATGAGGATGCCATAGGATAAATGAGATTGGAAATTGGCAAAGTATGCCACTCTTAAAACCTGCTTCGAGACACAGTTATCCAGACTGCGTATGAGGTACAGTGCACTACAGAGCCTTCGTGCCAGGGAATCTATGTGGATATCCCACCGCAGTTCCCGATCCAGATGAACTCCAAGGAATTTCATTGAGGATCCATCTGTTTCCTCATCCTCGAGATTTCCAAGATCTCTTAGAGTGAAGACAGTCCTGTTAGTTTTATCCTGATTGAGGAGCAATCGATTACTATTAAACCATCCCTCAACCTCCGACCGTGTGGCCGCGGAGCCCTCCTGAGAAAGCGCCAGGGTGTCAGCAGAAAAGGCAAATGATGTGTCATCGGCAAAAAGCACAAATTTAGAGTTTACTTCAATAGATGGTAAATCGTTTATATAGATCAAGAATAGTATAGGCCCCAGAATGGAGCCTTGGGGCACTCCGATAGTTAATGTACCTTCTGACGACTCCACACCACCGACCCTAACAGTCTGCAGTCTGCCATTGAGATACGATTTTATCAAATCAATACTTTCTTGAGAAAAATAGTATTTGGAGAGTTTTTTAAGGAGGATGTCATGGTCAACACAGTCGAAAGCTTTACTAAGGTCGCATGACACGACCGTATTATACTCCCGAGAATGAAAGCTATTCAGTATATCAGCAACCAGCGTCTCAATGGCCTGGACAGTACTCTTCCCCCTTCTGAAGCCAAATTGAGAGGAGCTAAAATAGTTATTAAGCTCAAAGTGGGACACAAGCTGTTTGGCGATACACTTCTCTAGGATCTTCGAGACAATTGGAAGCAGTGAAATTGGACGGTAGTTTTCAGGCGCCCCAGGATCCCCCTTCTTAAAAATTGGGACGACTACAGCCTGCTTGAGTATGGTTGGAAAAATACTCTCTGCAAGACACAAGTTAATGAGCTTTGTTAATGGACTCAGTATGAGATTGGTTAAGGTTTTAATCAGTTTGACACTGTAGCCAAACTTATCAGAACTGTTCTTATTTTTTAGTCCACATATTATGTCCCTGACCTCGTTGAAAGTAACCTTGACAAATCTAAAATCTCCAGCAGCTGGAGGTGCGCCGACAAGGCCCGACAAGTATGCCATCGGGTCACGTTCAGAGGCCGCCATACCCCCTACAAGACCATGTGCCACATTCACAAAGTAAGTGTTAAAAGCATCTGGTGTTACAGAGCCATCTGACATCTGACTGTTAGTGCTGTGTGAAGCAATTAATACTTCTTGGGAGACCGGTGTTTTTCCCTTCTGCTTAAAGCTAGCTAAAATAATCCCTGTCTATAAGAGTGGAGAGGCGGGGGATCCATCTAATTGTCGACCGATTTCCTTATTATCAACTCTATCAAAGATTATAGAGAAACTAGTAAAGTCACGTACAATATTGTTTTTGAAAAATAATAATATTTTGAGTGACACACAGTTTGGGTTTAGGGAGAACATATCTACGAATGATGCAATGTTTAGGTTTTTGGAAGGTTTATATTGCCAGATAAACAGTGGTGGAGCTTCCGCAGCGGCTTTTTGTGATCTGTCCAAAGCATTTGACTGCGTTAGTCACCAGATTCTGCTGAGGAAGCTACATCACTACGGTTTTAGAGGTATAGCTCACTCATGGTTTGAATCATATTTGACCGGAAGGCAACAAAGGGTCACTGTGGTATTATAGTATAGCTGAGTATTATAATGACATCTTGTGACTTGTGTTGCTTGTCTGACAGCAAAGTTTGTCTTTCAAAACGTTAATTTTCCTCCATGTCAGCTTGTAGTTCTCTATGTTGT
Source organism: Polydrusus tereticollis (assembly GCA_963920685.1). Lineage (NCBI taxonomy): Eukaryota > Metazoa > Arthropoda > Insecta > Coleoptera > Curculionidae > Polydrusus > Polydrusus tereticollis. Next base: position 147,214,815 of record OY987328.1, read on the forward strand.
ACTTTTCTTTTCTGTTTACAATTTTTTATTGTTTTCATGCACTATTGTGTTTATTGTTTTTGGTGTTTTAATGTAATGACCTAATTTAGATTTGTAAGTTCTGATTGCTTTGTAAATGAGATCTTGTATCTTTGTACAATAAAGCTTATTTTGACTTTGACTTTGACCACATCACTTAATAACATAATAATATATACAGTACAGAGGCTCTTGGTCACTGCAAAAGTGTTTGAATCCATCGTAACTGACGAGATTTTTGAAACCTTTTAGCACTGTATATCACCAAAGCAACATGGATTCTTTAAAGGCAGATCAACTGCTACAAGTCTGGGGGTGTTTTAGGATTACTTGGTGAATGGGGTAGAGAATGGAAATTAAGTGGATGTGATTTATAAGGACCTTACAAAGGCATTCGATAGAGTCCCCCAACAACTGCTCATGGAGAGACTGTCGGCGCTCGGCATTACTGGGTCATACATCAGATGGATTTCATCCTATCTCACATAGCAAAAACAGTGTGTCAGGATTGGAAAAGTGATTTCTCGCGACATAAACGTTTCTTTTGGTGTCCCACAGGGATCTCATTTGGGACCCATTCTCTTTTTATTGTATATTAATAGCGTTACATCTGTATTTCAAAAGGTTAAATTAAGTTTGGGTTTAATTTGCTCCTTGAATCTTAAAACCCACTAAAACACTACAAAGAATTCCATTACAGGATTATAAAAACCTTAAGAATATCTGATAATTTTTATCTACCTATTCCTCAATATTTATAGAATGACGATGCTCCTGTAAGCCTCATGGAAATGCGTTTCTTCATTCCTTCAAGTGAGTTAGCTGGAGATACTGATCCTGTGGAAGCCTTTCAACAGCAAGTCATGTCAAAAGCCAGTGTTATCAATGTTTCAGGAGATGCAATTGCTATATTCAGGGATATTCCTTGCCTCACACCTCGGTAGGTTAATTATTGAGAAATACCTTGAAACGTTCAATTTACTAAATTATTTCAGGAATCTTTTTGAGTACTTAGCTTATGTGTTAGGTAGTACACATAACATTTTCTGATTTGTGTTTCTATTTTATAGTGGTCGCTATGACATCAAAATTTTCCAGTCTTTCTTCCAACTCCATGGTAAAACCTTTGATTACAAAATTCCCATGTCTACTGTGTTGCGTTTGTTTATTTTGCCCCATAGAGACAGTAGGCAGATGTTTTTTGTTGTGAGCTTGGATCCTCCAATAAAGCAGGGCCAAACCAGATATCACTTTTTGGTCTTTTTGTTTAAACAAGAAGATGATGAGACAACAATTGAACTCCCATTTACCGAGTAAGTCCTTTAAAAAATAGAAATAAAGTTTAATATAGGTACCTAACACATGTTTGACTGCAAATATTTTAACAACTTATAATACCTACCTTACACTTTTCGACAAGAAGGCCCTTGAAGTTTTAACATAATATGTTAGACAAATACTGACAAATTCCGTGCCTTGACCGTGATGACACTGGATTATTTAACTGAAATATTGTTACTAATGAGTCAATTGATTCATACCTAACAAGAAACAAATATAACTTTCATGTCAGGACAAAGAATAAAAGGAGCTTGGAAAAAAGGTTTATTTGCTTCCATCTTTTTACCAGTAGATATAAAAAATAAAGGAAACCTGAACAGATTTAAAATTTAAAATCAATTAATTTCAATAAATCGTAAATATCAAAGGATAATTATCCTCATATCCAAAATCATAGCAATGATCTTGGATATGAGTGTGTTATGTATGGATGGTTATGAATGTTAAATAGGATATTATTGATGTTATTGTGTGATTTAATATTGTACATTACAGCACATTTTCTGGGTTTAATTTGTACCCTTGTTTTTTTTTTGATTGTACAGGATGTCCCATTTTCGACACTTTTATAGGGTATCTCCGTAATTGTTAGTGCTAAAAAGTAATATAGGTGTCATATACTCTTTTTGGGTCAAACTTAAAATGATGAAATTAAAATTTGAAAATGTTCGCTCGCTTAAGAGATACGGGGGAAAATAAAAAAATTGACAATTTCAAAATTACCCTATATTTTCTTAGTTAAAAGAGATACAGAAAAATGTTTTATACAAAAGTTTCTTTATAATAACTGTTGAATAATCTGCCATTTTCAGAATAAGTATACGGGGGCAGGTAAAAAAGTTATCGAACCTAACCTCATTTTTTAAATGGAGCACCTTGTATATTTTAATCTAAAAAGATAGCATTTTAAATTCTCTTTTCAAATATATAACACACCATAGATGCTATTGGTTTCCTAGCCGATTTATTTAAACTTTATTACTTTAAACCACAGTAGGCCATGAAACAAAAGCTAATATCCGAGAAACAACTATGTTGACATTCTAGTTGTTATTAACATTTAACGTCAATTTTATTTTTACATTATCGTTTGTGAAAATGACTTCAACATTTTGAAAAATTTGATATGATATCAGTTTATATTGAAAGTGGAAAAACGAGGAAATGGCGCAAAGTTTATATTTTGTTCGCTATCCGGAAAGACGGCAACCATTTAAGGACATATTCCGACGACTGGAACATAATTTAAAAACATACGGCTCTTTTACGATGCCGAGATCAAAAACTTATAATAAAGAAAACAAGAAAAATGAAGAAATAAGCGTGTTAGGATTTGTCGAGGCCAATAATCAGGTAATATATCTTGTGATAGCTTTGAATAGCAGTAGCTCAACTTTTATTGAAGTGAAAACTTCTTTAGGCGCGTTTAGCACTTTTAGTGGGTATTGAATGGGACTGAGCCGTCAGATTCGGCTATGCAACGCTCATGATGCAGTCACAATCAACAATCACTTTGTAATTTTAGAAACAAAAATCTACGTCCGTCAGAAACGTAGAAGCTGAGACTGGAATTACAAAATCTAAGGCGCAAAGAATTTTGACGTCCAATGAATATTTTCCCTATGTTGTTAAAATTACCCAATATTTGCATCCTGGTGATGATGTGAGACGATTGGAATTTTGTCATTGGGTTTTAAATAAATCTAACGAGGATCGTTCTTTTCACCAAAAAATAATTTTATCAGATGAATGTCGAATTACAAGTTGCGGTATTCAGAATACCAACATAATGAAAGATCTGGAAACTCCACAAATCCCCACATGGTACGACCTGTTCGCCAACAAGGTCGATTTGGGGTAAATATAAGTTGTTTTTGTTTCAAAACAAACTGGTGTATCGCTTTTTTGAAGAAAATTTAAATGCAGATAGGTATCTGGACATACTCCAATCAAACAAACCTTTTCGATACCTTTGATGATGTTCTTTTAAATGAAGTAATAGAGATTTAGTTTCAACAAGATGGGGCCCCTACCCATAACGCTCTTCGAATAAGAGTGTATTTAAATACTCACTTTAGAAACCGTTGGATAGGAACACATGGACCTATAAGGTGGCCACCACGATCTCTGGGTCTAACACCTCCAGATTTTTTTCTTTGGGAAGTGTTGGAAAATGAAATTTATAAAGAACTCATTTTAACCCAAAAACAACTTATTCAAAGAATTCATGAGGCCTTTGCAGAAACAAAACCATTACACATCATGAACGCCTTAAAATCCGTTCGAAAAAGATATCAAGAGTGCATTTAAAATAACGGAGGAGCTTTCGAACGTTTGCGATGATTCCCGTTATTTTTTACCTTAATTTGAATCTCTTATTTCGTTTCAAAGTAATAAAGTTTAAATAAATCGCCTACGAAGCCAATATCATCCATAGTGTGTTATATATTTAAAAAGAGAATTTAAAATGCTATCTTTTTATATTAAAATATACAGGGTGTTCCATTTAAAAAAAATGAGGTTAGATTCGATAACTTTTTTACTTGACCCCGTATACTTATTCTGAAAACGGCAGATTATTCAACAATCATTATAAAGAAACTTATGTATAAAACATTTTTTCTGCGTCTCTTTTAAGTTAAAATAAAATATAGGATAATTTTGAAATTGTCAATTCTTTAAGCGAGAGAAAATTTTCAAATTTTGATTTTACCATTTTAAGTTTGACCCAAAAAGAGCACATGACACCTATATTACTTTTTTGATAGCACCAACAATTACGGAGATACAATATAAACGCGTCGAAAATGGGACACCCTTTACATGTATGTATTACAAGTGTTATACAATACATTGGCCAAGTGCTAAATAAAGGATTATTATATTATTGTTATTAAAGGCAAGAATATTTTTATATATATATATTATTTTTATTATAATATTTTAAAGTTGAACCAAAGGCAACGAAATTCGTATACATTTGGGGTTAGGTTAATTTATGTATAATCATTTTTTAGTGAGGAATTGAAAGAAAAATTCGAAGGAAAATTAGAAAAAGAAGTATCTGGACCAACATATGAAGTATTGGGAAAAATAATGAAACATATTATTGGACGAAAACTTACTGGACCTGGTGCATTTATGGGGTAAGTTTTAACTTCCACTCATTAAACTTTAAGTTAGTATCATTCTGTTTTAATTATAAAACGCTTGTTATTTTAGGCATACTGGCACTCCAGCGGTTAGTTGTTCGTTTAAGGCAGCAGCGGGCTTCTTGTATCCACTCGAGAGAGGTTTCATATACGTTCACAAACCACCAATTCATATTCGCTTTGAGGAAATTGCGTCGGTCAATTTTGCTAGAGGTGGTGGCAGTACAAGATCGTTCGACTTTGAAGTCGAATTAAAATCCGGAACGGTTCATACATTCAGCAGCATTGAGAAGGAAGAGTATGGAAAGTTATTTGACTTTATAACATCGAAGAAGTTGAATATTAAGAATAGAGGAAAGAGTGTAAGTATTGAATGAAGTTCTTAGGTTAGTTCAGTTAGTTAGAGCATAATCTTGGTAAATTAATTTTTTGTTTTTGCTTTCCGGATTAGTTGAAGGTAAATAATCAATGTGGGAAGCTAAAATGGCATTTTGAATTAGTAGTTTTCAGGGAGAATATAATTTTTTATGAAGAAAGTGCGATAATAAAATTATGTATTTTTTTTAGGATAAAGCTTCATACAAAGATGACTTTGGAAATTCAGATGATGAAGCGGCTCCCGATGCCTATCTTGAACGTGTTAAAGCTGAAGGTAAGCAATTAATCTCGCTGGATGTGACATCAAATAATCCATAACTCAAACGTCATTTTGTAGGTCAAGAACGGGATGACGACGACGAAGATGATGATGAGAGTACGGATGAAGATTTCGATCCCGATCAAGTCAAACGACGTGACAGCGATATCGCGGAAGAATTCGACAGTAATCCCGATACGAGCGAAAGCGAGGATGACGAGGAAGAAGGATCTGGTAAGAATCCTTTATTTTATTTCCTTTATGAGAGAACTTAATTAAATTGAAAAATGAATGAAAAAAATTAAAATCACGATCCCATTTTAAAGCACAGATTTGGAAAAGCTAATTTATGGACTATGTATAGGTTTTTTTTTTAGGAATTCGTTTATGCAGAGTTCTGCATTTTCGCGAAATTTTCTTTCAACTGCGTTTTTTTAAGATAATAGCTGGTGGTAATTTTAATAATAAGGGTTTTAAAGTAAGACTTCTTTCCCTGCTTTAATCATATCAGTGTTTTTTTCGAAGAATACATTTTTTTTAATTGTACTTAATAATTTGAATTAAGAGGCATAAAGATTGTTCGCCTCATTTAACTTGTGCATTACGTTCTCTTTTCTTCCCGTTAAGCTGCTGATTGTAGTACCCATTTGCAAAACCTGTATAGTCGTTTGGATTTTCCATCCTGTGTGAAACTCTTTGTATAATGTTTATACAGGGCGTCCGGAAATGACGATGACAAATTCTAGGGTATGATTCTACATAAGAAAAATATGAAAGAAGTCCATATTCATAGGTCTGCAAATGCTTCCGTACTGAGCTACTGGCCCTTTAAAATGGTGTCACCAAAGTGTTTTTTTTTAAATTTAGCTAAACAACAATCAGCACACGCCTGACGCTTCTCCGATGCAGAGCACACCAAATATTTCTTGATTATGTGGAACTCGAGTCAATTAAATTACTTTTTCTGGTCTTGCATTAAGGTCGTCGCGTCGACCTTTTGCCAGATTTAGAAAATTATATTGTACAGTGAGACGAGACCTCGATAATTCGGACCTTCAGTAAACCGGATTCTTCGGTAATTCCGCCAAGAATTTCAGTTGCATTGTGTACTTTATAATCCGGATTTGACAGTACTTGGCAATCCGGACCTGCATTTTTATGAAACTGATGGTGAGGGATTTCCCCTCTCTTGAATTCGGCCAGACCTGATATTCGGGGGTTCCCATAAACAGTGTGTGTGCGCCTTCGTTTCGACTGTGGATTAATTGCTGCTTAGCTATTTGTTGTTGCATAGTACGTACATACGGGATAGTTTATGTTTTAAATAAGTATATAATCTTTTTTTATTCATACACATATTAAAATGCCTCCTAAAAGAAAACATACTACGTTATCAATAAAACAAAAATCCGATATAATAGAAAGACTAGCCCGTGGTGAAAGTGGAAAACTGTTAACAAACGAATACAGGGTAGGAACACCAACAATTTCCGATATAAAAAAGAACAGAAGCAAAATCAACAGGTATGATATATTTTAATGACCATTTGGGACTTTTACTAAATACATACGTGTTCTCCTTATAGATTTATTGGAAGATGTGATTCCGGTCCCGGTTCTAGAAAAACATTACGAAAAGCCGAATATCCAGAAATGAGAGAGAAAGAGACAAACTCAAAAAAATTTCTTCTTGCAGCCCAAATAACATTGATGCTTTAAACAAATATAGGGATTATAGAAAAGCAGTGTCCAAATTAATAAGTAAAACAAAAAGAAACTATTATAAAAATAAAATCAACAAAAATATTAAAAATCCTAAAAAGCTATGGAGTACTATAAATCAGGTAACTAATCAATTTGTAGAAAAAAAATCCATTAAAAGCATCATAAACGACCAAAGTAGTGAAATTACAGAGCCTCGCTTAATAGCTGAAAATCTAAATGAATTTTTTAGTAAAGTAGGAACAAATTTGGCTAAACATATACAAATCTCTAATAGCAAAATAGCAGATACTAGACAAAGCAAAAATTCCATTTTTTTTTCATCCTATATCTAAGAATGAAATAATAAAACAAATAAACTCTTTAAAAAATGGAGCAGCAGGGGGTGAAGATGGAATATCGGTGGATGTTATAAAAAATAATCTCATACATCTGGTAAATAGTATCTTCAGTGCTGGCATCTTTCCTTCTGGTTTTAAAAATGCAGTTATAGTTCCTGTGTATAAGTCGGGTAATCGAAAAGAAAAAACAAATTATAGACCCATTGCTCTTATGAGCACATTAAGTAAAGTTGTGGAAAAATGTGTTAAGTCTAGACTTTGGGAATTTTTTAAACAGGAGAAACTTCTATCGGAATGTCAATTTGGATTCCAGGAGGAGGTCAGTACTGAGGATGCTAAGTTTCAAATTTCATAGTAAAAAATTTTAATGAAGGTTTGAAGACACTTGCAGTGTTCTTGGATCTGTCAAAGGCATTTGATACTGTGGAGCACGGCATTTTACTGACAAAGCTCGAAAACTGTGGCATTAGAGGAACAGCCTTGAACCTGTTTGAATCGTATCTGAGTGGAAGGAGTCAGGTGGTAAAGCTTGATAAATACAAAAGTAACTCAAAACCTGTGGAGTGCGGTGTTCCGCAAGGGACAGTCCTGGGTCCGGTCCTTTTTCTGATTTATGTCAATTCACTTACTGAGGCATGCAATGATGCTAAGGTTGTGTGCTTTGCTGACGACACTGTGGTGCTGGTGAGGGATCATACATGGGCGGGTGCCTTATATATAGAAGGGCAGGCAGTAAGCCTAGTGGGAAGATCAACAATGCTGCAACCCACGATACAATCTCCTTGTGTCGTAAAGCAACCCACAAATCAAGGTATTCAAGAATTGAGGCATGCAAACGTGAAAGGTTCTGACCAGTCTGACCACGAAAATCTGAGGGCGGAAAAGACACATAGAAACGAAAAACAACAGAAAACTCAAAATCCTCCCGAAACTCAGGAGAACAATAATTTCACGACTGTAACCTATAAGAAGAAAACAAAGACACAGAAACATCGACCAAGCCCTATCATGGGGAGTAAGTTACAGTGCCCCCTTCAATCATCCGATCGTGGAACCTGCCTCTTCATTTCGGGGTTAGCAGCTAGTACAACCCCTGAGGAAGTCAAAAACTACATTGAAGAAAAGACGAAAACACCGGTGTATGTGACAAAAATGCAAACCAAAACTGCGAAAATAAAAAGCAGTTTCAAAGTGGAAATCCCATCACACATCAAGAACCAAGTGATGGCTTCAGATATGTGGCCCCAGGGAACCATTGTGAATTATTTTCTACGACTAAGACAGAGCCCAGAAAAAAGGGTCAACAAAACTCAACTCAAACATCACAAACATCACAACCAAGCCAAAATAAACTAAATATATTCCACATAAATGTTCAGAGTCTGCGAAACAAGACAGCAGAACTCGAAGTAGTCCTCAACTCTGAAGCCACAAATCAGCATATTCTCTGTCTATCAGAGACGTGGCTCTCACCTGAAGAGGAAGTTTTTGTCAAACTGGAGGGTTATCATCTCTCTGCAGCATACTCCCGGACTAAGATCAAACATGGTGGTGTCTGCATTTTTGTGAAGAATGGGATGAGTGACTTTGAAGAGTTAAAGGACTTTAAGGAATATTGCATTGAGGGTCAAATTGAATTGTGCGCACTGGTGAATAGGACCGAAAAGTTGTTAATTTTCTGTGTCTACAGGTCCTGCAGGGGTAGCTGTGATATTTTTTTCGATGTCTTTGAGGGTCTGTGCAGAGAGGTATGTACGGTTTTTTTAAATTACAGGGTCATATGGGCAGGTGACCTTAATATCAACTTATCACCTACAGTTGTTTATGATGATAACAAAAACAAGCTTTTAGATTTACTCAACTCCTATAATTATGAACAAACTATCTTTGATATTACAAGACCAAATAGTGAAAGAATATCCTGTATCGATCATCTCTTTCCAAACTTCTGCAATTTCGAAAATAACAAAGTAATCCAGACCGTAGTCAGCGATCATTATTCTCAAATAATAAGTATACCATTAATAATAAATAATAATAAAAACACATGTCACAATGAAATTAAAATTGGGCGGTTCTTTTCTAAAAATAACATTGAGAGGTTTCGTGAGGAGCTTGGGCGCTGCCACTGGAATGACATCTATAATGAGCTGGATGTTGATGGAGCTCTCTCTCGCTTTGAAGTGGTCATCTCTCAAAAACTAAATCTAATATTTCCAGTTAAAAAAAGAAAACGTAAAAGTAGACCTACACAAAGCTGGATAACGACTGGCATCAAAACCTCGAGTGCAAATAAAAGAGTACTCTTTCAAAAGTTAAGAGCTGGTGAAATTAATAAAGAATATTATAAAGGATATTCAAACATTCTCAAACAAGTCATAAAAAAGGCCAAACAACTAAGTAACAAAAATTTTATACAAAACTCTGATAACAAAACAATAGCAACCTGGAATCTAATTAAAAAAGTAACTGAGACAACTACCAACAAAAGGGATACCATCCTAGACCACTTTGAGTATAGATGTGAGATAGAGTTCCTGAACAGTGTGAACGACTTCTTTTTAAATGCTTGCCCAGATGTAATGAAGCAGGGGGAACCGCATCCTCATGACGATGAGGCACCACTGTGTGGCGGCGGTCTAGTCTTCCGGCCGGTGACACCCCGGGAAATTATTGAAATCATCAGGAAACTAAAAAATAAAAAATCCACTGGCTATGATGAAGTACCAATAAGTCTTGCAAAAGCAACTGCAGAAATCATCGCTAATCCATTGGCTCATATAGTAAACCTGTCTCTCCGCAAAGGTATTTTCCCATCTAACCTAAAAAATGCTTTACTTAAACCCATTCACAAAAAAGGTCGCTTTGATGAACTGAAAAACTATAGACCCATCTCATTGTTGTCCAACTTCAGTAAAATCTTTGAAAGAGTTATTTATGACAGACTTCTGCAATTTCTTGAGACAAATTCATTATTGACTGAAAAACAGAATGGATTTCGGAGGGGAAAATCAACGATAAGGGCAATTTACATGGCACTGGATCGAATCCTAGAGTCTCGCAACAATAACAACGTAACTATGGCTGTCTGCCTCGACCTTTCAAAAGCTTTCGACAGTGTAGATCATGGTCTGCTCTGTCGGAAGCTTGAGAAAATGGGAGTTCGCAATATGGCACTGCAACTAATCAGGTCATACTTATCAAACAGAAAACAATGTGTGATAGAACAGAATGAATTGGGGGAATTAAAAAAATCAAACTTCTCAATAATAAAAAAAGGTGTGCCACAGGGTTCGATCCTGGGTCCTCTTCTTTACCTAATATATACAAATGAGGTTGCAGACCTATTGGACAATAATGAGGTGGTACTTTTTGCAGATGACACCTCTGTGATTTGCTGTGAAAGGACAAAGGAATCATGTATAGGAAATGTTCAGGAGTCACTCTTATCTCTTCAAGATTGGTTTACTAAAAATAATCTACAGCTAAATGTAGCAAAAACACAAATTATCAACTTCAATCTTAAGCCTGACAGAATATTGATTGACTACAATGACACCACGATCACAACAAAGGACAAGGTCACATTCCTCGGGGTGCTGCTGGATGAAAGGCTGGACTGGCGGGCGCACATTGATCAACTGGCAGGAAACATGAGCAGATATTGCTATGCGTTAAGAGTCATCAGAGACTCGGCTGGATGCTCTGCCGCCCTGACGGCTTGCCATGCATATGTACAGTCGAGGGTTAGGTATGGTGTGGTTTTCTGGGGGGCTGTCTCAGAGGCTGAGAGGATCCTTCTGTTACAAAAGCGATGTCTAAGAACAATTTTTCAAAAAAAAAGAACAGAGAGCTGTAAAAATCTTTTCATTGAACATAATGTCCCTACAGTCTTTAACATCTATATCCTTGAATGTATAAAATTTATTTCTGAAAACCAAGATATATTTGAAGGATTGAGGTCAGATCACGGCCATTACACACGCTTTAAAGAGGACCTAAAAACTGATATTGCTCACTATTCATATATCTTAAAAAATGTCAAACATAGTATTTTAAAGGTTTGGAATACTCTGCCTCCTGATTTTCGAAGGCAGCCGCCTCGGAGAATGAGGCAGAGCCTCAAACTGCTCTTGAACTCAAAAGCTTATTACAGTCTGGAAGAATTCTTCTCCGACAACCAAGTAAAGACTTTAGTAAATTAAAACACATTCTTATAATACATAGTTGTCTTTTAATTTTATTTACATTAAACATAAGGTGGGAAAGGGAATAAAGATGCATAGGTGCCTATGCTGCCTCTCTGTGGGGACTCTGGGAGACTCTGAATCCGAGTTTTAAATGTCCAACTGAAATCGTAATGTATTGTGTTTGGAGTAGGTATAATGTATACGTCTGTTTATTTATTTATTTGTGTTCGCTATTTTAACTGTCATGTAACTAGTATGTAGGTATATATGTAAGCGACTTGCGATTGTAGATCGTATGATTAAGTTTTAAGTATTGAATTGACGGGATCAACACCCTAGGGGTAGAAATGTAGTAGGAATGCAATGTAAAAATTTATATTGATGTAAACCTCTATATATGGATCGAATAAAGAGTCTAATCTAATCTTTGACAGAGCTGAGAGGAATATGTCGAAAATTAAACACTGGCTAGATTCAAATTTACTAACACTTAATATCGATAAAACGCACTTTCTGTGTTTTTCAAAGACTCGTAGAGATTTGCCTGTTGCTCAGACCATAACGTTACACCAACTAGATTGCCATATAAATAACCTTCCTTGTACATGTAGTCAAGTAATAAATAGAAAAGATAATATCAAATATTTAGGCATATATTTTGATCAGTGCATGACATGGCATAATCATATAGAATTCGCTAATAAAAAACTAAGGAATTTGCTTTACAAATTTTATGACCTACGCCATGTGGTTCCTTTGGGAATACTCAAGATTATATATCAAGCTCTAGTTGAATCTGTCCTGTCTTACGGCATCATCGTTTGGGGTGCACTGTGTAACAACACTCTCTACCCGCTAACTATAACGCAAAGGTATATTTTGAAGATTATGCTCTTTAAGACCAGAATGTATCCCACAGAAAAACTGTTTAAAGAAGTAAACGTATTAAGCATCAGGCAACTTTATATTAAGAATGTTATACGTTTTGGTTGTAAGAATAGGACCTTAAAAAACTATGTCAACCACCCTATACATACAAGGTCTATTACACACAATGATTTATACTTACCACCCACTTTATCTTCCTCTACCCAGAGACACATCTCGTATGTTATGCCTAAAATAATAAACCTTATGCCGCCACACTTGAAAAAGGACAGGTATCCAAAAATAAAGCACAAAATAAATGATTGGATTATTTCTAACTTTCATAAGATCTGTGAAAAAATACCATGGTTTATGTAAAATCTCTGTATAATACTATACTATACAGTTTTATTATAAATCCAGTTTAGCGTTAAAATTGGTACATCTCAAGAATAAATATATTCTATGATACTGTAAAATGAATTCATGTAAAAATGTTACAAGTATTGTCTGAGGTATTAATACACTACAAAGCTGTTGCTAAATAAAGATTAGATTTAGATATATACTTATTTAAGGTATTTAGTGCACACACAAATCCTATGGATATATTGTGCTCTAGAACACTGTAAAAAAGTTTTGTAACCATTATTGTAAAGTATCTTGGCAAAATAAATTTGATTTGATTTGATTTGATTTGAGAAACTCGTTTGTATGCATGGTTTCTGTGCACAACGATCTAGGCACGTTCCAATTTCTTATGAAATTTTATCTGCCAAAGCAAAACAGTTTTATACCGAAACCTATGGAAATGATAATTTTAGAGCTTGCAGCGGTTGGATTTCTAATTTCAGAAAAAGACAATGATCAAAGTGTCGTCGATCCCTTCATAACTGAATTTGCAGAGAAGATAAAGGAGTTAAACCTTGCACTTACTCAAATATACAATGCAGACGAATCTGCTCTGTACTGGAAAATGTTGCCTGAAAAAATTCTGGTTTAGAGACCGCAACCAGGTCGAAAAATAAGCAAAGAACGCGTTACATTTCTAACTGATGGCTCACAAAAATTAAAACTCTTAGTGATAGGAAAAGCAAAAAATCCAAGGGCATTTAAAAATGTAAACATACCTGTTGAATATAAATCATCTGCCAATGCATGGATGACTACACAAATTTTTTTAGACTGGTTTCGTTGCTCATTTCTTCGTCGAGTTAAAAGTCATTTAAGAAGTCTCAATTTGCTTGAAAAAGCCCTGTTAATCGTCGATAACGCCTCGAGCCATGGAACTGTAGAAGAGCTGACTAGTGAGGATGGACAATTTACAACATTATTTCTTCCACAAAATTGTACAGCACTTTTGCAACCTCTGGATCAAAACGCCATCAGACTGACAAAATTATTTTATCGGAAAAGTATTTTAGCCCATATTTTATCTAATGACGAAGAAAACGTTGTTACGTTATTAAAAACCATTAACTTGAAGGACGCTGTATACCTACTATGCAATGTTTAGGAAAAAGTCTCCTCCAAAATCTTGCAGAATGCTGGCACAAAATTATGGCTTATGTAGCCAGAGACACAGATACTGAATATGATGCTGAAGATCTGATTCCTCTGATTCAATTGCGGCGTAATCTACTTTCCTTGGCTAAAGAGATAGAAGATGTTTCAGATATGCTTAATGGTCTCACTGAGCAAAATCTCACGAATGTAGAAATACGTAACTGGCTTAAAAATGATGAAGATTTGTTACCACTTGAAGACATAGATGTTATAGACGAACACCATGATAGTGAAAATGAAGGTCCAGAGTTAAATATTACAAACCAGACTGTTAAGAGTGATGAGGCACTCAAAAGTTTTAATTTCTGCATAAAGTGGGCAGAAGAAAATGATATCCCACTACATGATGTTCTTGTACTTCAAAGATTAAAGAAACGAATATGAACCAGAAAAGGGTTAAGCAAACGAAAATTACAAATTACTTCACAAAATAATATAAAATTTACTAAGCATGCTTGTATTTTATATATTTTTTTGTTTATGTAGGTACTATTTTCTAGTTGTTTTTATAAAATGTTTAACTTAACAATAAAAAAAACTGTCCCACTTCAGTAGTCCGAACACAGCCCCCGAAGTACGTAAAGGGGGCTGTGGTCCGAATTATCGAGGTCTCACTGTATTAAAATATTCCACGACCGAGATCATAATTATTTCTTCATTAAATAATATATTGATGGGATAAATTTTTTTAAATAATTCTGTAATATCCCTATATTTTAATACTCTTTCATAGTCTAATAATAATTATATACCTAGGGTAATATAAATAAATATTTTGATATTCTTTATTAAAATGTGTGCTATTCAAATCGACAATATTGCACATTTTTTATTAGCATTCTTTTCATAGGGCAAGCCTCGCGCTTCGGGCGACATATATTGGATTGGAATATTGGTATTAGTCTACTTACCAGGTCCGTGTGCCTGCCTTCACGTACTACTACTACATATAAGTATACAGGGTCGTTGGTATGTATGGAAACGGTCCATTATTTCTTAAAGTATAACAGTTAGCAAGGAATATTTTAGACAAAAGTTTTAGGGGTTTTTAAGGTCTATAAGAATTTTAAACAAATAAGTATACAGGATGAGTCAGAAAACCGTAGCAAAGCAAAGTTACTTTTTTTTTAAATGGAACACCCTACATCTTAGAATATTTTTGGATTTTACATGAAATAACAATTATTTTTAATAAGTGCGTTATTAGCCTAAACTTAATAGTTTCCGATATATCGACTTTTGAAAAATGATATTTTTGAACTTTGACAGCTTCTAGCTTTCTAACGGTACGTCTTAGAGTGAAACGGCTTACATGTCCCTATCTTACTTTTTTATTATCTCCCCAAAAAACATCAACTTCCGGTTAAATCGGAAGTACTGTATTTCCGGCTTTTGAGTTACATCCGGATTAACCGGAAGTTGGCACTTTTAGGAAGATGATAAGATTTTTTGATTGATTGATTACTCTTAAATAACTAGGTCGGCACTTACGTCCTGACACCGCAGCCTTTTACAGACTTATTGTATCCCCTAGTTATTCGTTACTGGCCCGCCCACGGTAATTTTACGTCTGGGCAATGTCAGCCAGACGGGACCTACTGTTTATCGTGGGATCCGAACCACGTGCAGTCGCTTTCCAACCAACCACCATCCTGATCCCCCCACAGAATCCCACTCCTACAACAGCCCGCCCACACTGCCCGCAACCGAGGCAAGTCTCGGGTTAAAGACCCGCTGCTATAGGAGCATGACCTATGGAATAGCGGTTTCGATTCCGATAAATCGTTAGTCAGAAGTACCTGCACTCACACATACAACACCCAGACCCAGTACTTTTTTTATTTGAGCGTACTGTAGCGGGATTCGAACCCGCTCGACTCGAGCAGCGCGAAAGCAGGCTCACGCCGCGGCGCTTTACCCACTTCGGCCACCGAGGCGGCTAAGATGATAAGAAACTAAGATGAAGAAGGGACATGTAAGCCGTTTTACTCTTAAGACGTACCGTTAGAAAGCTAGAAGCTGTCAAAATTCAAAAATGTAATCTTTAAAAAGTCGATATCTCAGAAACTATTAGGTTTAGACTTATAATGCACTTATTGAAAAATAATTGTCATTTTATGTAAAATCCAAAAATATTCTAAGATATAGGGTGTTCCGTTTAAAAAAAAGTAACTTTGTTTCTCTACGGTTTTCTGACTCATCCTGTATACTTATTTTTTTTTTAATTCTAATAGACCTTTAGAAACCCTGAAACTTTTGTCTTAAATATTTTTTGCTAACTGTTTTACTTTAAGAAATAATCGACCGTTTCCATACGTACCAACGACCCTGTTTATACCTATAATAATTATTTTTTCTAATGAAAACATATTTCGCCTCTCAGTATTTCGTTGTGTAAAAAATAATTTGCGGTATGATTGTGGTACATTTTCCCTTAAAGTATCTTTATATGAATATAAGAAAGTACAGCCATTTAATAGAGCCTGCGTCTCCATAATTTGAAAAACTTAATAAAACATGACGTTACCGAAACAGTAAAAAGTAATTTTAAAGTTTTAAAATACTCCTAAAATAAATCTGGAGCTTGGTAGAAAAAGTGCCAATGTCAGAAATCGCGATTAAAGTTCATTTTTGTATCGTAACTAATAGTTATTTACGATATAAGTGTTGTAAAGATTCATATTACAACACGAGATGTTAAAGTTGTTAAACGAGGCGTCAGCCGAGTTTAATAAAACATCGAGTGTAGTAATATGAATTTACAACAAGAATATTGTACAAAATTTTATCTACTTTCATCTATGAATAAAAATATTTGGCAAAAGGCCTTTTTAAAAATAAAAATGCACCTGTAAAAATGCACCTGCTATTAAAAATCGTTTTGTAAGGGCATCTATTACAGCACTAGTGATGTAATGGCATCTATTACAGCACTAGTGCTGTAATAGATGCCATTACAAAACGATTTACAGAACTGTAAAGTTCATATTACTAAATGAAAGTAGATAAAGTATGTTTACCAACTGACAGCCGAGCTAAGCAATGATGACGTGCGATTTTTGTGTTCGAGCTTTGCTGTCGGTCCCATCGAAGGTTAAATTGCCGCGGGACCAATAGCAATGCTCGACCGCCAAAATCGCGTCCTCATTGTTTATTGCCGCTGCCAGTCGGTAATAAACACACTTTTTAGATCCCATTAAATTAGAAAAAAACACTCTTTGATGACACCGTCGTCAAAGGCCGGTAGCTCAGTACGGAAGCATTTGCGGACCTATAATTTAATTTGACAAATTAATAAAGAACGCTGTTTTTAACGCATGTAAAGAACCTCGGTTTGCAAAGTTACTTGTGTATTCCATCTTGAATGTTGGTAAATTGCTGAAACAGACTCCTAATTATATTTTTTTTATTTTAGATGGTCAAAAGAAAGAGAAGAAAAGAAAGAAAGATAAAAAGAAGAGCGCCAAAACCGTTTCGGAAAAACCGCGCAAACGTAAAGAAAAAACGAGAGAAGACGGTAAACCGAAGCGGGCATCGACGGCCTTCATGTTGTGGTTGAATGCGACCCGCGAGAGCATCAAGGCGGATAGTCCGGGCATAAAAGTAACGGAAATCGCGAAAAAAGGAGGAGAAATGTGGCGGGCCCTCAAGGACAAAAGCCAATGGGAAGAAAAGGCGGCCAAAGAAAAGGAAGCCTATAATACGGCTATGGCGGAATATAGAGCTTCAGGTGGTGGTGGCGGTGAAGACGGTGGTAAATCAAAGAAATCGTCCTCGAGTAAGAAACCGCCATCTTCATCTTCAAGCAAAAAACCGTCTGCAAGCAAAAAGGCAAGTTCCAAGTCGGAATCATCGCCTTCTAAAGACTCGTTCAAGAGTAAAGAATTTATCGAGAGCGACTCGAGCTCGGATGAAGACGACAAAAAAAAGAAGAAAGGTGGAAAGAAAGGGTCGAGCGATGAGAGTGACGAAGACACTAAGAGCACTAAGAACAAGAAGGGTAGCGATGATGAAGAGGAAAAAAAGAATAGTGGAAAGAAAGAGTCGAGCGACGAGAGTGGTGAAGACACTAAGAGCAATAAGAAAAAGAAGGGGAGCGACGATGAGAAGGAAAAAAAGAAAACGAAAAAGTCGGAGATCGGCAAAAAAACTGAAAGTTCTAAAAAGGGAGCAGACAAGAAGTCTAAATCGAAGAAGAGCAAGGATGAGAGCGAGGACGAAGGTAAAAAGGATGTTGCTAGTTCACCCGCAGCTAGCGAATCTGAAGAGAATAGCGATTAGGATTAAGGTAATTGATTTTTATACATTTAATCTTTTGTTCCAGTTTATTTTGGTTAAGTTATTACATAGATAAATGGTTAATTAATTTGTCCTTTGTCCCAAATAAAACACATATTTAGAATAATAAAATGTATTTTTTTTCTTATGCCGCTTAAATATAAAGTTACTCAATGTACAATATAAAATATACTTGTATTTACAAATAAAATCAAATATAATATGGCAATAGCCTAAATAGCGCTTTTATTTACAATAATATGTAAAACGATTTCTAAAAGGAATTATTTAAAATTATGGCAAAAGCCTACACTTAGTGAATTTCTGAGCACATATTAAAACTATCTTTTAGGCTAGGCTAGACAATTGTTTGAAAATTAAATAAAACATTATTTAAGCTTATATGTAATAGCCGTAAAATTACCGACATTTATATTTTTTTACATACTATACTTTTTAAATAATATAAAAACAAAACATAAAAGGAAACAAATAAGACATTAAAATTTTTCAACATAAGACGGAATCACAGATGAGGTGTGTAGCGTAGGTCTTACAAAAGTAAGTCAAAATCTTAACGATTTCCTAAAATATACAGGGTCTGTTTGTACACGAAATATCTCCTTCCTCTGTGCTGTATTTGATATAAAATTTATTGTCGGACGGTGTTGGTTTAAAAAGCTACTTTTAGTGGTACAGTACAATTTTTAATATCAACTTTATTGTCTTAAATAGAACACCCGGCAGATTTCGTCAAATATTGCTTCTCTACCAAAAATGTGTTCTATGCCGTTAGTATTAAAACACCTTAAGGGCTCAAGGCATTAAATGTTAGGTTAACCATAATTACTTAGTACTATAGTAACATACATTTCGATATTTCTGACGTGTTTATATTTGGCTTTAGTGCGATGGGTCTTAGATAATAATTATGGGATCAATTAAACTGGGGAGAGGACGTCAGTCCATTCACTTTCTCAAAAAGTTTTTAAACCAAGAATTATTTGTTTTCAATATCCCTTATACAGTGTGGTCGATTAAGTGTGCATGAGAAGCTTCGTTATTTTATTCTCGATTAAAGTTGGTGCATGTCCAATATCCATTTCAGATGCACTTAGAATTTCATGTCAAATAGGATACAGGGTAGGGCAAGAAATGTGAAAATCGTTCAAGAGTAAAGTACCCTTATGTCAAAAAATAGAGGAAAATGTTATTATGAAAAGTTGTAGCCTTCTATCCAAAAAAAATAAAAAAATTTAACTTTAATTTACCCCGTTTAATCATTTTTTTTTTAATATTTAGGTATAACACCTTTTAAAATTAACCGCAATTACATCACTTCTGGACAGCTTCCATCAAATTCAAGCCAATTTGTTAAGATTCATATTTTTTTTTTAATTACCTACCAAAAACTTCATGTCTGTTGCAAGGACACATAACAAATTTCGAAATTCGTAAATATTCCTAAAGATAAGATAAACACTATTCTAATATTAAGGTACCTATTCGAGTAAAAAACTAAAGACTATAGAAGTCGATCCCGTGTAAAATAATAAAAAAAATACAAATAAAGCTTAGTTCATATAGATGCGAATCACGAATTTCGCATCCAAAAAATTACCTCTCTTGTCTTATATCATATAGATGCGAATTTCGTTGGTTTTCAACATTTTAAACGGTTGGCAAAGCATTGACAGAACGAAAAGTAATGTTTAGTTCGTTTAACCTTTATTTATTCATTTCTCCTGTGATTTCTACGTTTTGATTATGATTATAATCACATATCTGTAAAAACTACCACAAAACTTAAAAAAATACTAAACACTTAAACTTGAAAATAAGGAATTGTCAAAACAGCTATGCGGTCGGGTACAAGGAAGCATGCTCGTCAGAAAAATCTTACTAATATACGTAAAATATTGAAAGTCATTCAAAATTTTAAATCTTGCGAATTCGCAAAATCTTAAAACTTTCTTACACTTTTACCGCCAAAAAAATATTTAAAATTGACCAATCAGAGCATTATTCGCAATTCGTGATTCGCATCTATATGAACTATACTTAAGGCAAATAATTGAAACCTACTACAACTATCCCGGATAACCACGGATGAAAGTAAAATGTATAGATATTTTTAACGAACGACATCCAGATAAGCGAGTTCACTAACTGTAAATAGAATTTTGAATAGATTTTAACAGACGGCGTCATTAGAACACAATTATAAAAATAAACGTACAAAAACAAGAAAACTAGCTAGAAGTACTTCAGATAATTAAACCCCTAGAATTTCCACACAAGAAATTTTTGAAACTGCAAATATAAAAAAAGAAAACGTGTGAAGATCAACAGACAAAACTCAAGTTTTATTATTGATAACAGAAATCAGTACTATAAAAAAAACGTGAGATATGGTATACTGAATGGGTAAGTAATAGGGCCGGTCTTTTTTCTGGAAAATTTAACTTGCATTTATTTAAATTTTTTGGAAGATGAAATATTTTAGATAACATGACCCTCAAAGAACGATATAATTTATGCTTTCGACATGATGGATGTCCTGCCCATTTCACTAGAGTTGTATCCCAATGGCTAAATAGGAAATTTGGGGACAAATAGATGGGACGAAATGCCGATCTACGATGGCCTCTTCGCTCCCCAGATCTAACGCCGCTAGATTTTTTCTTATGGGGATATTTGACACAAAAAGTATACAAAGATCGGCTCTTCATTAATAAGAGCGTCAAAATTCAATAAGATTTCACTGTAGAAATATTCCTGCAAGGGTGTTGCGATCTACTATCACCGAATTTTATCAGCGGACAATTAAATGCCTTGAACTTGGTGGTCATACAAAGACAATTCGATAATAATTATTATTCTTTGTTTATTATATATTTAATTTGTTTAGTTAATATTAAAGATTAACACATTTTTTAAAATCTTTTTTATATGTTGTATGATTCTGCGTAAAGCTGAAAATAACAAAAATCATAATACGTGGATTATTTTATTATATTTAATTAATAAATTTTATTATTTATTTTTCATGGCTATTCGGGATAGTTTTAGCAGGTTTCTATTTTTTTTTATTATTTCACAGGGGATCGACTTCTATGGTATTTGCAACAATCATGAACTTTTTGGATATTTAAAAAAATATAAATCTAAACAAATTTGCTTCAATTTGATCAAAGCTGTTCAGAAGTTAAACAGGGTAAATTTAAAGTTTTTTTAATAACGCTTTTCTCTATTTTTTGACATCTTGAACGATTTTTATTTGTTTTGCCCTACTCTGTATCCTATTTGACTTGAAGCCATTCTAAGGGCACCTAAAATGGTTATCGGACATGCACCAACTTTATCAAGAATAAAATTTTCTGAAAAATTAATAATAAAGAAGTTTTCCATTTGTTGCACACTTACTCGACCACACTGTATAATGTAATTGTACAGGTGAGAAGACATTTCGTGTAAAAAACGAATTGGACACCCCGTATATCAGCCTTTTGTGACCAACAAAAAAATAATTTAAAATATCGAAGAGTATCCAAAAAAACTTTTTACCATTTAATACTTAACTAATAAAACAAATATACAGCGAGGTCGAAAATACAGAATAAATTCGGGTCAAAAACGCGCGGACACGTTAATTTAATTTTTAAGTCTGTTCTACAGGATGGCTCAAAAAACTTCTTGGTTTTTGGTTTTTACTTGTACCTCCACATGATATATACGAGGGTTCGATAAGAAATTTGTTCTTGGACAGGACGACAGCGATATCTATACAGATACAATAGGTCATTCTGACACTCATTGTTTGGCAATACCTTAGACAAAAACGCTTTGAATGAAAGTGAAAACTGGCGAAGCAAATTTAGTATTATTATTACATAGGATGACATATCTCTCCAAACAAATGTCCACTAGGGTGGTCCCTATTTTCCAACCTTTTTTTTTTAATTATCTCGCCCTTAAAATTTATTCTAACTGCTCTGACAACACCAGTTCAATAGGGAAAGACGACATTCCAGTATCTCTGTTAGAGATGCACATTGATACTCTCGCTCCTATAATTTCTGACTTGATCAACCAGTCTTTTGACGCTGGATATTTCCCGGCTCAACTTAAAGCTTCGAAAGTAATCCCAATTTTTTAAAAATAAAGGACTACAAGAGGTAATTTCCAATTATCGTCCTATTGCTCTCGCGTCTGTGCTTACCAAGGTCATAGAAAAACAAATAAACAGATATAGGGTCCTGACATCATGCCAACATGGATTTAGAGAGGCCCTATCGACAGAGAGTGCCCTGTACGATATTCTGTGTAAAATTTATTAGCAACGAAATGAGGGAAACTACTGTGCTATGATTGCATGTGACCTAACCAAAGCATTTGATATGATAGACCATCTTGCTAGAGAAAATGTCGAATTATGGTGTGAGAGGTAGAATGCTGTCATGGTTTGAATCTTACTTGCACAACAAAACCATGTTTGTTAGTGTCAGGGATAGTATGAACACATTTGACTCTGAGGAAAAATAGCGTCGGCGGGAGTACCCCAGGGCTCTGTTCTGGGTCCTCTGCTATTTAACCTATTTATTAACGACCTCCCAAATCACGTATGAAATAAAATAATATGTATGATGATACCACATGTATTGTAAGTGACAAAAAACTTCAACACGTTGGAGGATAAAACAAAACAAACTATTAAAGAGCTTGTAGATTGGTTTGATGCAAACAGGTTGAAGCTTAATATAAGAAAGACAAATACATATTTTACTGTTTGGAAACAGAAACATGCCTAATGCGATTATGCCTGGTAGGGGGGACCAAGTAATTAACATAATTAATGAAATTAAAATTTTGGGGCTAACAATTGATACTAATCTTAAATTTGAAACACACCTGTCAGATCTTAGCTTGAAATTGAATTCAATTTGTTTTTCTCTTGGAATATTGCATGACATGGTGTCAGACCCTAGACGAACAAATATAAAGAATGTCGGACAAAGTCCTGAAATGTGCCTATTACGGTTACTTTCACTGTAAGATGGTGTATGCAATTGAATTTTGGGGGAATCAAAGTCGTAGTGCTAGGATTTTTAAAGCGCAGAAAAAGAGCCTAAGGATAATGAATAGAATGCATCCACAGGCATCTTGTCGTAATGTTTTTAGGGGGACTAGGATAATGACACTTCCATCATGTTATGTTTACCGAACTTTGATGTCTATACACAAAAACAAACGAAAATTTACATCTGCTTCCGATGTTCACATATATAGTGTCCGAAAAGATCTGCTAAGGCCTAATTTTCCGGGTTCAACTAAATTTTTAAGCAATCCTTTTTACTAAAACTAAAGAGAATCTTGAAGGATAATATATTTTTTCTAATTTTGTCTCGAAAAATAGATATTTCGAACGCGCTAGCGAGTTCGAAATATATCCATTTCGAACTCCGAATTTTATTTTTTAAAAGTTGGCATTGGTAATATTTAAATGTTATATTCTGTTGACGTCTGACGTTTCCTGTTATTGTGTTCCATGAGAAAAGAAAGTTTTCGGGACTTCTCTGGTAAAAGTTGATTTATCGTTTTATTAGCAATATCCCTTAACTCAGGGGGAGTTGAACTTAGATTATCATGCTCCATATTTTTTTTAATTATAATTATGAACAACTCTATGAAATATTAAAACACAAATTTCGTGACAATGACACAAAGAAAATATTATTTATTGTCAAGGCTACTATGATAAAAGTAAATTTATAGTATTACCAACATAGAATTTAGACATACAAATTTACAAAATTTGAAGGTTTGATTTTCTTTTTAAATATGTATTTTCTTATTGAAAAAAATACAAAATAGAAAAAATAGTATAAAGTACGTGTTTTATAAAGCAGTTAGAGCACTTGTCCCGTTAAAAAACTCGCCGCAAGCGGCTCGTTTTTTTAACATGGACGCGTGCTATAAGATGATGCTTTATAAAACATGTACTTTAATATACTATTATAGCGTGCAAGAGTTTAAAGACTTTTTTAACCATAATCGGATTTGTTGATATTACCTACCTGCAATTTTATTAGTGTTGTTTTTTCGTTAGAATACATTGTCTATTTACCTATTTATTTTTATTTATATTTGTTTTTCTCTCTGTCCTTTTCTCTTAGTGTATATTGGAATTAATGCATTACTGTTATTTTATTTATTTTGTATCGCTGTAATGTCTAAAGCCCATTGGCAAAAAATGACAATAAACACATTTGATTTGAAACTAACACCAGAAAAATTTGGGCCAGTCGCATAATTCTAACTGGTACCCCCAAGGGCTGTGAATGTAGCCATTTATATGAAAAAATATTAGTTTTCCCCAAAAATAAATTAAATCGATTTAATCTATATCAAGAAGTTAAATAATACCAAATATATAAAATAGTTTTAAAAAAAATTAACCCAAAAGGAAAAAAAAATAAAGGAAAGGTCGCTGCAGAACACAAACGAAATAAGGGAACATCTGTCAAATGTTAACAAGCTTGTAACAATGCCATGGACTGTACGAGAACCGGCTCTGAAAAAGGCAAGATGCATGATGCGGATGGGAAGGGAATTCTTTTGGACAGACTTAAAGCAGCGATCATAAAGAAAAGTCCTGGAAAACAGCCAAAATTCGCTTTGAACTGTTCCCTTATACAGCCTATTTGACATCTTCGGACTTCCATCCATTTCTGAAACTGTGGACACAAATTACAGTGCAATAAATGCGACTATATCGCGGGCGTTGAAAAAAAAAGACAAAGTAAGAAACAAAACTTGATTGTTGCCTTTCAGATCGAACCCACCCTCATAACTAAAACTAAAATAATCTTTTTTAGAAAATATACTTTATCCATTTAAAAACTTATTTGATTAAATTGACGCATACCCTGCTTTTTTTAAGGAACCCCGAATAATGGATTTATTGTATATGTTACGGTTAAAGTGTTTACTTGGCTAGTTTATAGACTAGCTGGATAGTATACAAACTATCCAAATGTCTGGTTATTTTAATGGAAAATCATATTTCTACTAAAATAGCTACGAATATTGGTTGATTTGTATACTATCCAGCTAGTTAACAAACTATTCAAGATTTGTCACTAAGCATAAGAAAATTTACTGTCGTATCTTGTTAAATTTGTTAAAGACTGGGTATCTGGTTATTAAAAATGAATCAATAGCAGCAATTTGGAAGTATACGAGCAAATGTGGCAAAATTCAAAATTAATGAATGACAGTAATTATAGTGAACGTTTGCAACGTATAAAGAGAATACGCGAAACTGGACCTAATACTGGTAACAAGAATGATTAATATGTGGTAAAAACTTATGATTTACAGAGATAAATTCACTCCTACAATAAAATGTCCAATTGACATTTGCATTTTTATCACTTTGACATCGATAAAAAAGGTGCATCCTTTTTTATCGCGATAAAACCCTCTCCAGCTAAAAATTAAATGGTAAAAACCTCTCCAGCTCAAAATCGAGTAGCTTTTCTTTTTCATTGCTTGGCAACCTGACATATAAACATTTTTTTAGTGAAGTATTATTTTTTTTTAGTATCTATTCATGCCAAAATTCGTGAATTTCTCTAGCTACAACTCACTCGATCTATTTTTTAAGATCGGATAAACTTTTATTTTTTAAACTCAAACCAGATCACTTTTTAGCAATTTAAACTCGAACAAACGGTAATAGATAAAAACGCTCCAACTTCGCTGTCGCGTTTTTATCGTTTCGTTTGTTCTCGTTAAATTTCTAAGCAATCTAGTTTTCGTAAAGAAAAAGCTCTTGTGGTTTTTTTTTACGTATGAATCAAATCATCCTATGTAATCTTGCATAAAAGATCTGGAAATATCATTTTACGTTTGAATCAATGTTATGATGCCATTACAGCTGCCCACCAGGGAACTAGACATGTAGGTCGTCAGGCAACGACAAAATTAATAAATGAAAAGTACCTATTACAACTTAGCACAGGAAATGGTGAAACTATTCATTAAAACTTGCGAAAACTGTCAGGTCAAACGGAACAAAACTAAAAAAGGTATTGTTGTTAAACCAATTGTTTCAAACCATTTAAACTCTCGGTGCCAAATTGATCTCATCGACTTACACACTAGACTGGACGGTGACTACAAGTTGATTTTTGTCTTACAAGACCACCTATACTACGGTCTCAAAATAATTGGCAAAACTGTTCATATAACAGTGTGCGGCGAAAATAATTAACATTGATTCGCCCACTTTTAAGTTAAATAAAAGCAATCCAAACCGCTTGGGAATATTGTGCATAAATAAGTCATTACATGTTGCCAAGTTTTAATAGATTTCACTGAAATTTCCATAAAATTTACCGAAATCGGCATGTCATTAAGGGCCTTTTCACCCTACGGTACCTGTTTTACTTAATTTGGCAACGCAGGTAGGAAAAACCCATGTCTAAAGGCGCTCGCACGCTTTCTTATCGCCTCTAACCAACGTTCAGTGTCGTAGACAAGTTTCAATTAAGAGGATATTAGCAATTCAGTTTTATTATTTTAGTGGTTATTCAAAACAGCAAATATATAATGCAGGCGAGTTCTTCTAGTGATAGTAACCAACAAGTTAAAAAACGACGTCGTTTAAAACCTGGGCTTAACGACGTCGTTTAAAACCTGGGGAGCGTAGAATGGTAAAAAATGTGTATGAGGGAATTCTAAGTACACACAGTGGAATATCATTCACTGATGCAGCAGAACTTTGTGCCACATTGACTAGGACATCTTGTCGTACTGTTTATAGAACTATCAAGGACAATAGGAATACTAAAGTGCCCGATCAAAAGGAAACACTGAATTAAAAGCTTCTTCAGGAAAAGGTCGT
The DNA here is from genome assembly GCA_963920685.1 of Polydrusus tereticollis. NCBI lineage: Eukaryota > Metazoa > Arthropoda > Insecta > Coleoptera > Curculionidae > Polydrusus > Polydrusus tereticollis. The sequence goes on from OY987328.1 coordinate 147,241,838, forward strand.
CGGTTAATTAAAACCCACATCGGAAGTGATTCTGGTTTTCTTGAAGGTGGGTTAAACGTGTTTGAATCTCGCAAAACCGGTGATTATCATGAGGATATGAACTCGGGAGTGTTTGAAGATTGGTTTAAATCCATCTTACCGCGTATTAAACGTGGGTCAGTAATCGTGATGGATAATGCACCATACCACAGCCGTCAGGCTTTGCCAACTTCTGCGTGGCGAAAAGGAAAGATTGTTGAAAATGCTAAAAGTGCAGTTGCTCGATCTTGCAAGACTTCACAAAAAAAAATATACGAAATATGTAGTGGATGAAATGGCTCGTGAACGAGGTGTTACAATATTACGTTTACCGCCTTACCATTGTAAACTCAATCCAATCGAGCTTATATGGGCACAGATAAAAGGCGAAGTGGCGCGTGAAAATAAAACTTTTAAATTAAAAGATGTTAAGGAACTGTTAAAAACGGCAATAGCGAATGTACAAGCAGCAGATTGGCATAAGTGCGTATTATATGTCGAGGGCGTAGAAAAAAAATGTGGGACTTAGATGTACGCGTTGAAGTCATAGTAGAACCTATTATTATAAATCCTGCCGATGACAGTAGTAGCGACAGTAATGATATGTCTTCATCGTCAGATAGTGAATAATTGCTGTAATGGTAATAATGAATTTAAAATTGTAACGTTTTGTCATTATAACACTTTTCAATGTCAGCGTGGAATAAAATTTGTCAAATTATTATGAATTAGTGTTCATTGGGTAACAATAGTTAGGAAATTTATAAACAATTATAATTTAGGTTTAGGTTTTGCCCTTAATCCACTATTATATGTTTCTACTATTATGTAGTATAATAAAAACATTAAGAAAATAACATTATACCGTTGCTTTATTATTCTTTTTGGATTTTATACCTGCGTAATTTAGTTTCTCTAATTACTTCATTAGATTACCAAATGTAAAAGCTTAATTTATTTTTCAGTTTAATTTATAATATTAAATTTGAAAATAGTAAATGTAAATATATTATAATAATAAACAAAAAATTCATATATTTTTTGAATTATTATTGTTTAAAATGACACGCCTCTGAAATTGGCGTTCCCCTTACGTCTTGCACACCCCGGTAAAAATGAGTCGCTGCCAATTATTTTGGTACCGGAGTATAGTATATACACTAGCCAAGTAAACACTTTAACCGTAACATATACATACAATACACTGGATAAAATTTTATTGCCGATTAAAAAAAGTTTGAATTTTAGAATTGGGCAGAAAAGTAGTGTAAAATGTTTATAATTAAAATTGTCTAGCATCCAACATTTTTATACCTTACTCAACTAATATTTCACACTTTCGTCCCGTTTTTTTGATGGTCACCTATCATGACCTGTGTCACGAAGGGACCACGGTGCAATGGGCCGCCCTGTCTCGTTATATTATTATTCCTAGTGTTAAGTTGTGGTGGTTCCCTGCCCGGATTTTGTCTATTTTGAAGAGGGTTCTGGTTGATATCGTGAGCAGGGGGATGTATGTGGTGTGACGACGGTTGAATCGGATGTGCCAAGACGTTATTCGGACGATTTTGTCTGTTGTTCAGCACCGATTGGATGCTTTCGTATTCGTAGTAGTTCGACATGGGTCGTAGCTGATTATCGGGACGCGTTTGACGTTGAGAATGATACTGGTGCTGCTTTCGACTGTAAGTTACATTAATTTTGTTAGGACATTTTTTATTTTATACCTCTGGAAAACAATATCAAAATGCATTTTTCTAGAGGGAGCTCCCAATTACGGCGCAAGGTAGCCGTCTTGCGTCTGACCTTACCTCAAGTTCTTGTTTCGCTGCACGGTAGCTTTATCAAGACTGACAAGATATTATTTGTAGGTATTTACAACAACTATTAAGATTAAGGAATTGGGTTTTCCTAAATTTATCTACAAAATAAGTTTAACAATAGTGATTTATTAAGGTCTAATTGACCATTAAGTAAATGGTCGGTATTTTTAAGTTTGTTTATTTCTAGGGACTCCAACAAATTTAATTTATACCCTTTGTTCTCGGTGTGTAAGATTTCAAAATTACTGTTAAAACTATTGTTAGATTCCAGCAAATGGTTTGCATAGTGTGTCATTTTTTTGGTTGATAAAACTTGCTTTATGTTCTTTTATTATTTTTGAGAAACTTCTTCCTGACTGTCATATGTAAGTTTTCGGGCAATCATTGCAGGTTAACTTATACACTCCGGATTTCCTAGTTTTATCTTATTTTGTTTTCAAGATTTAAGAAGTAGTCCATATTCTGTGGCGAGATTGTAAATAGAAATAAAGGTCTGTCTTTACCACCAAATAACTTTATTTGTCCCTCTAGGGTAGAAAACAAGGGTTATAGAAAATACATAAAATAACGATGAATTAAATTAAATTTCTTAACGTATGTGTTGTACTAGTTTCGATTTTAGAAAAATTCATCCTCAGCAACTAACCATTTAAGAGATTTTTAATATGAAAAGTAGTTAAAACAGTTGGGGGAGCAGGGGGGTGATTCAATAATATAATATAATGCAGATTATGCAACCATTGGAATCGACAGGAGCTTAGTATATGAACGGTGTATCTCCATGTAAAGGTAGGAATTGATTTATACGCAAGTAGAATAAAGGACCTTAATAATAGTAGAGTGATTTAAGCAATGTTAAAGTCAAAACATGTTGTAAAAGAAGAATTTTAACATATCAATTCATTCTTTTTTCTAATGAAACCGACTTAGTGAGGGGACATGTTTAATGTTATGGTGGATTAGATTATTTGTAAATGAAATTGCTATTCTTTAAAAAATTGTCAAAACGAGACTATGTCATTTCCTATAAAAGTGGGAATACATCTGAAAAGAGAAAATTTCAAATTTTAGAAACTCATAGATAGCAATAAGACATTTAGTCTCACAACTTAACGGTTTGTTATACTTGTTATAATATTATTAATTATGTACTCACCAAGGGGTCATTATTCACTTGTTATATTAATTAAAATAAAAAATAAAAATTGAAATTTAAGACATTAGATTATTGATTTTTAATTTTCTTCCTGTTGCCAGGTGAAGAAATCATTTGATGAATTAATTTTAACATTAATTCAGAAAAGCGTGCTATTCAAAGCAAATGGCGTCGCTAAATGGCGAGTACCCAGAATTGGTACTACTAGTTACACCTTTTTTTCTTTTTTATATGCGTTCTTTAAATCATTTATTTTGAAAGCTATTTATATTACTGTAAATGTTTTTAAAGAAACGAGCTATGTTATTGCTTTTTTGTCCGAAATATGTGATTAAACTGTAAGTTATTTTTTATTAACCGAAAGCAAAGAGTATAAATTAAATTTGTCCCTAGAAATAAACAAACTTAAAAATACCGACCATTTACTTAATGGTCAATTAGGCCTTAATAAATCACCATTGTTGAACTTATTTTGTAAACAAATTTAGGAAAACCCAATCCCTTAATCTTAATAGTTGTTGTAAATACCTACAAATAATATCTTGTCAGTCTTGATAAAGCTACCGTGTAGCGAAACATGTCGATTGTTTAAAAGAATCATAAGTGTTTAAATAAAAGTGGAATTTTGCACAAATTTGTGTTTATTTTACCGTCAATGATAAAATGGAGTTCCACCAAGTAAAGGCCGAATCAATTCAATTAATCTTTATATTGTCAATTTTGACAAATTAGTCTATGACGTGATTGTTGGGAACTCTCTCTACCTTAATCTATTGTTCTTGGCTAAGCAATTCAAAATACAGTGCTCTATTACACGTAAGTCAGTTAACTTTAAAGCGGCTTAAAATATTAAAAGAAAACTTGGAATGAATAAATGGTACATACTTTGGGGCCAATCAATTATGGTTGTTATGTCAAGATGGCGTCCAAGTTTGAAATATTAGTTTTAAATGGAAAGGAGAGCGAGTGACACCTCACACTAAAAAATATCTTCTACCCTCAAATTTTATATCAGTCGAATAAACCATAATTTTGTCCACAACATTATTTTAGCTACAATTCATTCTTTCCAAATTTCATATTTATTTTTTAAATTGTTATAACGTTACCAAGGAAGCGACTTACTTTATATTAAGCATTGTATAAAGCTCTCTAGTAAGATAATTCACACTACGCAATTACTACAAGCATAATATTAAAGCTTTTAAGCCATAGACAATTTTTAGAGGTTAACGAGTTTTGGTAAACCACCAAAAAGAGTTATCGTGTATATTTAAATCGGAAACAATCGAGCTTACGAGATGGCACGATCCTATCCTTAATACAATCATAAGGGCTCCGTAGCTAACTACACCGCTTAACATTGAGTGTTAAGGTAACTCTGCTTGTTCCGTCTAACCGCAAACCTCTAAGTAGCTTAAAAACTTTATTAACTATTAGGAAGGTAGTTTTTGTGGCAGTCTAAAAATCAACACAAAGGTAGCAAAGGTGCTTGCTTTACACTTTTACGAGGATTATCAAATTAAGAGAATCTATCAAAATATTAACTCAATTTTTAGAAATTAGACCCACAACCACATGGAACAGACATATCATACATATTTTAACTAATTAAAGTAGGTATAATTCTAAAATGACCACTATATCAAGTGAATCTGTTAGGTGGGCCTGAAAATAGCAAATTTTAATACAATTACCCAATGAGCCTGATTGTCGTCGGATGATAACTATCTAATAGAGAAGCCCTTGGTCAAGTAGGTACCAAGGTATACCGTTTGACTTAATGACTGCAATAAAACCCCTCATAATCTCGGCTATCGTTTTCGCCTAGACGCAGAGACGTATTAATGCCAGTTTATCATAACAATAGATAGGTACATTACTTGGTGGGTTCTCAAAATTAATAAATTATCTAATTAAGGTTTTCTAGAAACAACTTAATTATTAGGATATTTTGAAGAACTTTTTAGTTACAGGTACCTGTTTATATAGCTTATATAAATAGTAAGATTAGTACCCATCTAATTTGAAACAGTGTGCAACAAGTTAATATTAAAAGTATGTGGAGACCGTGGGAATCTTCCGCTGATGCGATATCTAGCTACGCTAAACATTCCAGGAAGCATTTATCTTCTGATGCCAAAGTGATCGTGAAAAATGTATGTGAATCGTTATTAAAGAGCGGCCACCCGAAAGTAATTTCCATTAAAAATACCAATGAAATGACGAAAGTTCCATTATCGACGGTACCAGATATTATGCTAAAAGCACATTTTAAAAGAAAAGTTCACAAAGACACCGGAAAAATGAAGTGCGTAGATGATTGTGACAAAGATGTTATTCGCAGGAAAATATACCAAATGTATCAAGAAAATGTTGTGCCCACGTTAGATTCTTTAAAAACACGGTTAACAACTGACGATACAACGATATCATGTAGCAGGATAAGTCTTCACCGCGTTTTGCAAGAGATGGGATTTAAGTATAAGACAATAAACGAGACAAATTATTATGAAGTCCGAAAGATTAAGAAAAATGAGATTTCTATACCTTCGGGAAATAAAAAAGTTTAGATCCGAAAAACGTTCAATAGTTTATCTGGATGAATCCTGGTTTGACACTCATGACACTGTCAAAACGGGATGGGTTGATTTATCTTTATCACTCTTTTTGAAAGCTGGTTTAAAGACAGTTTGCTTTCAAATGTACCAGAACACAGTGTTATTGTGATGGACAATGCAAGCTACCACAGCCGGCAACTGGAAAAAGTACCGAATGCACCGAACACAAAATCCGCAATAAGGGAGTTCATGCTAAAAAATGACTTGTACTTCGAGGAAACCTATAGTAAAAAACAGCTGCTGGAAGTGTTAAACGCATTTAGTATTAAGAAAGAGTATGTGTGTGATAAAATGGCGGAAGAAATGGGTCACACTGTATTGCGACTGCCACCCTATTATTGTATTTTTAACCCTATTGAACACATGTGGCATCAAGTCTACTATAAGGTATTACTATGACATTTCATTTAACTACAAAATCCGTCCCTGTGCAAAGCTTTTACCCCTTATCTCATTTCATTTTAGTAATATAAACAGTGATGCCAGCTCGGACCAGGTAGATTAGGCTGGTTGGCAGGCTCATCGATAGTTTTATATGGGTAATTTTACCACTAAATTATTTAAAAACGTAGGTTTGGCAATCGAACAGGTAAACAGGGTTTCTTTGGGTGTTTACAATATAATGAAACTATTATTAAGCCATTAAGGGGTTTTATTGCAGTCATTAAACCAAACGGTATACCTTGGTACACACTTTATAAGCGAATGTCAAAATTGTAAGCTACTATGTTAGAACACATCACAACTTAATTCTCAAAATAAATTTGTGCCAGTGTGAAACTGCAGAATTTGAAAATACTTAGTTCAGGTTAGTTCTTTTTTCATTATGGATCACGACCTCCATGTTTTTCCATATACAGTGTGTTCATGGATGGACTTAACTATACATTTAGAAAGTTTTATTTTCAGTTTCTGGAAAAAAAATAATTTTTACAATTTCTTTTGCTTGTTATATTAATATGATTCCCATTAAGAAACTGAGATTGTTGTACAGTAATGTACATGGTGCGCAAAACATGTAAAAATGGGACTTGGCAACATTAAAAATTTTTGAAGTAACAAAATGAAGGACACAATTAGAATGGGAATAACAACTTAATATACAGGGTGTTTCCTAACTACGGTACGAAACTTTAGAGGGTGATACGTAAGGTCGTTTTAAGAAAAAAAGTTTCTATGAACATATGTCCGGAGTTGCTTCGTTTCTGAGATACGAATATATAGAAGTTAAAAAAAAAAAAAAAAAACGGTCATAAATATCCTTAAACCGATTTGGTTGAAATTTGGTTCAGTTATTTGAAGTAATAAGGCGCTTATTTAGCCCTAACTAGATTGAAATTATTAGGTCCAGTGGCGTCTCAGTGGGCACCACAGCCAATTATTATTGAGAAGAAAAAGTACGCCACTGCCTTTTTTAAGTTTTTTTTATTTGTTAAACAACTACAAATACAACTTTTAGGTCTCTTGTGTTTTTTCCATATCTGGCTCCGTTTGCGAAAAAAAAAATCACTTTATCTCATTCTAAAAGCTATCCATGGACAACATAAAATAACAACCAAAAATAAAAAATAAACAATTTCGACCTTACAGTAAATGAGCAAAATGTCCACTTTCTGATAGAAGGGACGACTGCAATCGATTTGTCATTGATTGTCTGACACGTTCAAAAATACCTGGACTATTCCTTATGGCATTGCAATTGTCAATTATCCGATTCCTCGAGTCATTCACATCTAGTACTATTTTTAATAGTTACTAGTTATATAAACAAGAGCCTTTAGATGACCCCATAAATAGAAATCTAGAGGATTAATATCAGGACTGCGAGCTGGCCAATTTTGAGGTCCTGCACGTCCACAGCGATTAGGGTAGGTGATGTCGAGATGCTGACGAGCAAGAACGCTAAAATGAGCTGGATCCCCGTCGAGCATAAACCACATGTTGACTCTGACATGTTTTTTTTTTATAAACTTCAACGCCCTGTATCTCAGAAACGAAGCAACTCCGGATATATGTTCATAGGAACTCCTTTTTTTTTAAACGACCTTACGTATCACCCTCTGAAGTTTCGTACCTTAGTTAGGAAACACCCTGTATATACAGTGAGAGTGATTTGTGATGAGTATATTTGCACTGTATACAGGGTGGCAACTATTTAATTGTCAACTATTGGTATCTGGTAAACGCTAACTACTACGGAGTTAATTAAATTAGAAAAAATGTGCCATTTTTAATGTTTTTCTAAGATCCACTAACTGCGTTGCCCATTTGGGGTAAAATGTGCTTTGAAAAATAAAATTAAAAAATCCAGGACCGTATTTAAAAAAATTAACCTGATAACTCAAAACAAGTGATATAAAAAAGTGATTGTATTTTTGTAGAGAATATAAACTACAAAGTTTTAAATTTAAGAACGTTTTTCTAAAATTGAAACCTTTTGAGTTATTCAAGGAATTCATTTTAGACGTTTTTAACAAATTGCCCTGTATCTCAGAAATAAAAAAAACAATTAGGCACCGCATCTTAAAAAAGCTTCAAAAATGGCACATTTTCTCTAATTTAGTCGACTTCGTAGAAGATACCAATAGTGGACAATTAAATAGTTGCCACCAGGTATATGCCTATAAACCAGAAACTTGATTAGTTTAAAAGGTATAGGCCCAGAAAGTTTATAATTTTGTGGTACATACATAAATGAAGAACTGATTTTAGTAGGTTTCTGAATCAGTGAAAGTATACAGGGTATTTCATTTAAAAAAAAACTACATTTAGACATTTTTTCCAGTAACCAAATTACCTGAATTTTTACACCATCCTGTGTATCGCAACTAAGGTTTGGCGTAAAAGGCCTCCCGAGTATCTCAGATTTCCAAAAAATCAGTTTTTGTTTCAATTTGACCTTTTTTTTTTTCGAAAAACTTAAAATAAAAGTATAGTTAAATCATGATCCTGGGAGAAACGTTGAAACCTGAACTAATAAGCTTCCTTGTTTTTACATTACCAACAGTATCTTGACGTCCTCATGAACGATTTTCTTTGACAATAATCAGACCCATTCATTTTATTAAATCTACGGGAGGCTTCATGCTACAATCGATATACCAGTGCCTACTAAGCCCTCGCAGTACCAGAAAAACTTCCCACCAGCCTGAACCGGGATTAACCAGCATGCACAAAATTGCCTTAAGTCGTGTTTAGTTTTAGTAGGCCGTGATCTCGTTTGTGATCCTACATCAATAACGGGACAATATTGTGTTGGTGCATACCTTTCTTCCTCCACCTTTAATCTTTGCTGTTGTACCTGCAGACGCATCTGCACTATCTGACTGTCAGACAATGAGTCTTTGCGGCTGCGAGAACGAGACAAATACGGTTACATTTACAGTAAGGACAAGGATTAACATATCACGTTGCATATTAAAAATTAGACATAGACAACATTAAAGCTTAAAGAGGTTTTTATAATTAGAAATATGTAAGTGACGAACGGGGATGTTTTTTATTTGTATTTATGTTAATGTCCTTAATATTACGGACATCACAAAAGTGTACAGGGTGTCCAGTTTTCGATGGTTTTAAGGGGTATCCCCCATATTTAGGTTACCCTGTAGCTTATCAAAGAGAAAATAGATGTTCTTGTTGTAGTTTTTTACGTAGAATCTAGTGACGTAGGTACTCAGATTTTTTCTACGTTCAATAGTTTCCGAGAAAAAAAAAAAACTTTTTTTTTTAAATGGGTCACCCTATATATTTTCGCAAATGTTTTTTGACTGGTTGAAGTCATGGCCTACTCGTAGTAATAAGAAAATAAATTATATTTACATTACTTGCATTATTTTAGTTTTTAGCTTATAAGTCCAAAACGGCTGAAAATAGATATGACATCATATAATACTTTTAAATAGAGAATTAGTTGATATTTTGGATACCACTCTAAAATACAGGGTGTTCCATTTAAAATTCCAGCATAACTGACATTTTTATGTTCTTCCAAATGCATAAGATTTTGTAGACACCCTGTATGCAATAATTCAATTCGCATGACATATTATGACACAGCAACCCATATAAAAATATCAGCCAGAAACTCAGACCTCCATCTATGTCGGTTGCGAAAAATCCTATTTTTTGTTAAGGGATGTTTGTTGCTAAATTCCTTAAAAAATAATTTTTATTTCCTAAACGACTCGAGATAGATATATTATAGGTTATACAAAAAAGTTTCAGAATGTTCAGGGGAATCTAAAAATTATATAACATACAGGGCACTCCATTAAAAAAAACAAGTTGGTATCTGGTAAGAGTAGGTCTGGCAACGCCGCAGTGCTAAAAATATTTTTAAATTGGAGATCATGGCCTCCTATAGACATAACCCAAATTTCAAATTCCTAACTTTTTTCGTTAACTAGATACTTCTAATAGGCCATCGAGTTTGGCGCACCCTGTATAATACCTTATTTTTATTTTTAATATTAAGCAAGAAATTTACGTTTTATTAAAAAATATACATTTTTTGTTAGTAGGCCATGACGGGTATTTAAAAAAACTATTACTGGTATGATAATTACTGCAGAAGAAATACATTTTGGACTCCTTAATCTAATTAGCAGTTATATTTCAGTAAAATTATAACAATTCATAAATCGAGTTGTATTTTACTACGTAAAACATTAGAAACAAAAGCTGAAAATTTATAGAATTTTCTCATAAATATTGCTCAAATTGTTCTCCATTATGCCTTAGGCATATTTCACACATAGTTCTTAAATATAAATATAAATATATATAAATAATAAATCTCTTAAATCTGCAATTGTTTGGTACTGAATAGAATAAATTTTATTTTCAAGGTACAAGAAGAAATCCAAAACCTACAATTTGGGTGACCTTGGTGGCCATCTTACAGGTCCATTAGTTCCAATCCAGTGGCCTGGGAAATTATTGTTTAAGTAAGCCTAATTAGCGCATTGTGAGCGGGTGCTCCATCTTGTTGCAGATGCAAATTATTGGGACCCGCTAAGTTCACGTCTTCTATTATTTCCGCCACAACGTTTTCCAGAATTCCCAAATATTTATTTGCATTAAGGCTGCCTTAAAATATATTATGAATATTGCCGTTCGAGTGGAAATATTACATGCTGATTTTCCTGAGACCAAAACCTCGTATTGTGCCGATTAAATATACCAGCACTGCTAAAATGAGCCTCATTGGACCATATAACGGTTTTTTCAAAATTATTTTCCCTGTTGATATTTTAATAAATACAAATTACAGAACTCTATACGGCGCTGTGCAGTACCAGGATGTAAGTTTTGTACTAGGTGGAATTTATATGTCTTAAAGTTGTGTTTTTTTAGGATTGTTTGAACTCTTGATTTAACTACTGCGACTGAATCTTTAACCGTTCTGCAAGAACTAGTTGGATTTGTTTCAATTGATGCTAAAATATTTATTTCATCAGTCTCGCGGTTTTCCTTGTTGTAGATTTTAAACCGAGGTTTAGAAAATGAACAGTGTCCAATTAAATTTGATTCAAATGTGTATTTTTTTAATAAAACGTAAATTTCGTGCTTAATATTAAAAATAAAAACAAGGTATTATATGTTTCTGAGAAGCTTGTTATAAACTAAATTATAATATTAAAAAATATATAGGTGGCCCATTTAAAAAAAAGAAAGTTAATTTTTTTCTCGGAAACAATTAAATGTGGAAAAAATCTGAGTACGTCACTGGATTCTACGTAAAAAACTACAAAAAGAACATTTATTTTCTCTTTGATAAGCTACAGGGTAACCTAAATATGGGGGGGGGGGTGTGCCCCAAAATGTAAAATTTTCAAAAATATCCCGTATATCAAAAACAAGGAGGAATAGAAAAATTCTAATTGCGGCATCTTCTGTTTCACAAAAAAGTAGCACAGTGCTGCAAAAACCGTATCCTTCTATCTTCCCTAATAACGGAGATATTCCGTAAAACCATCGAAAACTGGACACCCTATACTTTTAAAAGCCCCCTTCGTCACTTTTTTCTTCCCATGTCATGCCACAAATCAGTGTTAGTCACAAATGAAATGTGCATAACAGATTCATTAGATCTTCAGAAACATTCACAGTTATATATATTATTTATATACGTGCAAATAATTTGCCACACTAATTATTTTTTTTATGGTCGGCGAAACTGTAAGAGCGTAGGTATAGTTCATCTAATATTATTAGAACCACATTTAGATTCAAGCGCTTATATCGGCAGCTCAAAATTGCGCGCCTCCATATAAATCATAATATTTATTCGCGACGTCCGACTGGGTTGCATGGTTGTCACGTTGACAGTGTACATTTTTTCAGTTGAATTTCTAGCCAGTGTCGCGCTTGTCGGTTTTTGACAGTTTCTCGGAATGTTTATTTTCTAGTAGTTTTACAGTCGCTTGCACCGACTTCTTTTTAAAGGTCCATTACCAAAAGGATTTTTTAATTGTAAGGGACCATTATTTGTAAATGACTTGCATGGAGTGATTTTTTCGGAGTTTTTACTAATAGCTTTTTTATTTTCGCAACAATATGGCAACGGCGTACGTTTTTAGGGATTTTTGTGCGTTTTTGATGGCATCACTGGCATCAGGAGACAATTTAAGTGACATAACCAAATTTTTTCATTTTCGGTCTTTCGGATTTATAAGTTTTAAAGTTTGCAATGTTCACCGAGCAGAGAAAACGCAAAAAATGGTTGAATTTCAGCCAAGAGATCGTCCATCTTTTTAATATTGCTATGAAACTACACTCATCAGCAAAAAAAACCGGACAAGGAAAATTATTACCAACTTTGATATTAAATAACTTTTCTGATTTTAAAATATGTTTAATGAAATTTTCGGAAGATGGTAGCCACATGTCTTAAGATTATTACCCGCTTTTCGATTTAAGAAAAATGTTGACATGTGTGATATTATACCGAGGGCAACAAATGATACTTTTTTTGCCTTACGTTCTTAACACCCTGTGGAAAAAGTAGGCGGTGCGATGATATTGCAGTGCATTTCATATGGAAGTCGCATGTTTTCTTAACGTTTTGTTTTTTGATTCGTCCCAATAACTCTTCTTTTTAAAAAGATATAATCTTTTTAAAAAATCATTTTAAATTTTCCAATGTTAATGAAAAACCAAAAAATTAACGTGATAAGTTGCCTAGCAACTAGCGTTTTATTTCATTGTCAGTGTCAAGCTTGAAATATTGTCGAAACATGCGCACAGAAGATGTTGTCCGTGCTGTGGCACTAAACGACGATGGCCGAAACATACGATATATCGCTAACGTCTTGGGTGAGGCTAAGAGTACCGTACACGATGCAATCAGCCGCTTTCGACAAACTGGGGAGTATTCTAGGCGTCAAGGATCAGGAAGAAAACGTAAGACAAATATGCATGATGATCGTTTCATGGCGTTAACGGCACTACGCGATCGCGGTTTACCATCTTCAGCCATTAGTCGTCAATTAAGAAATATTCGTGGCACTTATATTTCCTCAGATACCATCCGCCGTAGACTGGGTGAACAAGCATTGAACTCAAGGAGACCAGCTGCATGTCCAGCTCTTTCCCCAGCCCACCGTACTGCCCGTTTGCATTTCGCTCGCGAACATATTAATTGGACAGTCGAACAATGGGGCCGAGTACTGTTTACAGATGAATCCCGTTTTTCCTTACGTTCACCAGACGGACGCGAGCGTGTATGGAGAAGACAAGGGGAACGATTTGCGCAATGCTGCATCTCTCCACGAGTACCATATGGAGGTGGAAGTATAATGGTATGGGCTGGAGTATCATCTAACGAACGTACCGAGCTCGTTCTAATCCTAAATGGTGCTATGACTGCTGACCGCTATATTAATGAGTGTTTAGCAGAACATGTCGTTCCATTTGCTCACTATATTGGAGCCAACTTTTGTCTAATGCATGACAATGCAACACCACATGTGGCACGGGTGGTAAACGAATATCTGAACGAAGTTAACATTCAGCGGTTTCAGTGGCCAGCCCGTAGCCCGGATCTTAATCCCATTGAGCATGTTTGGGATATATTGGGGAGACGAATTCGAAAACGGGAACCAGCTCCCGAAACCATCCCTAGCTTGCAAATTGCTCTTTTGGAAGAATGGAACAATATTTCTCAAGAAAAAATTGCTAACTGTGTTCAAAGTTTACCACGCCGTATGAGAGATGTAATTCGAGCTCGTGGGGGCAATACACGCTATTAATTTCTGTTACTTATTTTGTTAAATTTTGTTTGTGTATTTATTAAAAAAATTATATTTTATTTTCAAGTATTTTTTAAAAAGATTATATCTTTTTAAAAAGAAGAGTTATTGGGACGAATCAAAAAACAAAACGTTAAGAAAACATGCGACTTCCATATGAAATGCACTGCAATATCATCGCACCGCCTACTTTTTCCACAGGGTGTTAAGAACGTAAGGCAAAAAAAGTATCATTTGTTGCCCTCGGTATAATATCACACATGTCAACATTTTTCTTAAATCGAAAAGCGGGTAATAATCTTAAGACATGTGGCTACCATCTTCCGAAAATTTCATTAAACATATTTTAAAATCAGAAAAGTTATTTAATATCAAAGTTGGTAATAATTTTCCTTGTCCGGTTTTTTTTGCTGATGAGTGTATGAAGTACAAGAGCATTTTAGAAAACAAGCAAACAAATGCTGTTGCAAACAGTGAAAAAAACGAGGCCTGGGAAAGAATTACAACGTAATATATTGTTACATCCTCTGACCTTACCGACAGGTCAACAGAGCAGCTCAAAAGATGCTATGAAAACCAGAAACAAAATCTAAGAAAAAAAAAGGCCAATTGAGACAGGAGGCTTTAAGAACGGGCGGGGGCCTACCACCACCCGAGAGTAAATTTGATGAATTGAACAAATTGGTTCTGGCTACAATGAATTAATTCCCTCACAGTGGAGGGACATTGTAATAAATTTGATTCAGATGCGTTTTGCCCAGTTCTGGAGGGGACAAACCCAGCAATTGAATTTGTTTATGAAAATTCAGTAAGTACCTATTTATTTCACTGTTCAGCAATAATAATAACCCGGCATTAGATCTCTATTTATTATAAAATGTGGGGCCACTAGCTATTATTATACCAAAGGATGGGGTGATGTCATTAAACAAGTCAAATTATTCTTTTAACTGGTAAACTTGATAATACCATGTGTGTTAACACATGCAGTACAGTTGCCTTGGTTAACCTGAACCTTCGAAAAAAACTGAATTGGTCCATTTCTTCGTAATAATTACGCCGCTCACTGAGACTTCGAGGAAAGCCAAAATCAACACAATCCAAAATCTCCAAATCATCTTTGAGTGCATCTTCTACCAGCTCATCTTCAATAATGTCTACAAAATTCATCTTTTTGTTTTTTTTTGCGTTTTGTTAAAAAATTAATATATACCAAAAAAAAAAGAATGTGGGGCACAACCAAAATTTTAACCTCAAACAGCTAATTGACTTTGAAGGATGGTTTAATTGACTGAATCTGGTCAGTTAGCTAATGCTAATGCTAAAGAACGCTTAAAAGAGCATTACAGTCTGTGCAAGATACAAGATTCGCTAATGGTATTTTAAAGGAACGTTAGCCTAAAGTTCCTTTAAAAAAAAGTCGGTGCAAGTGGATGTTAGTTTTATTAATATTTCTATAATAATTTGCGTACGTAATCCTGATGGCTTTTTGGAGACGTTTTGAAAAGAATGACGAAGACGAAACACATTATGTTGATAATGAGTATCTCGAATTTAAAAAGCAAGACTTAGGCCGATGGTATCCTTGGAAATTATAGTGTTTAAGAAGGGAATATAGGCTCTGACAGATATATTAGGATTATTGTACTGAACATTTACAAAGACATTATCAGGCTAACTCTAGCTACAGCATCTTACATATGAGCAGAACAAGATACTGAGGATGATCGTAAACGCCTCACGGTTCATCAGAAACGTCTAAATCAACAGGAAAATGAGCGTCCAAACGCTGTCAGAATTTATATTCACCCAGACCACTAACTTCTTCCAAAAAGCCAGGATCAGTCCAAAGTCCAAACCCAATCATTACTAGAACATTAAACCCAAACCCAAGGCTTACAAGAACATACCCACTACCAAGCGACAACCAACCCCCAGGTCTAACAAAAAATGGAGAAGCCACAAAACGAAATAATATACTGAAACATAGTAAGAGGTACAAGGCCTAAATAATGACAATAAAGAATAAAGAAGTTTTGATAACTTCTACAATTTTAACCTAGATTTGGTTAGATATATCGTCTCCATATAATTGTGATCTAAGCCAAGCCCTATATTTTTTAGTTCAAGCCCTATTGAATGAAAATAATTTTTGCTCGCACAGTATTAAAATACTAAAAATACTACTACAAAAAATGTACCGCTTTATTTGATTTGCCTCTTGACAGCTTGTCATATTGGTTCTAATCATATTATTTGAACTATACCAATTTCATTTATATTGTAAAGGTATATTATATTTCGCCTATGCCCAAACGTACCTACGCGTTGGCTCATCGAAGTCTTATAGTATATGCATACAGTCTTTCCTGCTGACAAATTGAACGTGTAAAATTAGAGGTTAAATAATTACCTGATGTGGTTCTGCAGCTCACTGTAGTTCACGTAATGGGTGAACGGCACAGATTCGGTGATGCCCGACCGGCTACCGGGTCGTCCAAACTCACCATATTGTGCTTCTCTGTTTTGCTGTTGCTGTTGATCCATCCTCTACATCACCAGAAAAAAAATATTAAAGCGTTCGACAATTAACATATGACAAATGACATTTCTTTAACGACAGTGGGCAGCTCTGGCATTTATAGCAAATTATGCGCAAGACCTTAATATAATATAGACTCTGCTGACTTGAAGCTTGAGATAATATAGTTTTTAAGCAGTTTCATTTGACGTACGTATTATTAAAATAAATTATAAATTATAGGTTTTCAGCCACCAAATCTTGGACTTTCGGGCGTTGTAGGCAAAGAGTATTGCTGTTTATATTCAAAGCAATTGTTGGAGAAAGGTTCAGTTGTCTAGTTGCATAATTTAATAACAAAGCAAGTATAAATACAAAGTAGAGAAAGTACGGCAACCTTGCAGTCTACCACCTGTTAAATTGTCGTCGGTGCATGGATACCACGAATAATAAAAGTCCGTTAATTTCGGTTAAATTGTAAAACGTATTTTCAACTGCCAACAGTGGTTTCCTAGAATACCCGCCGAAGGCGGGCAAGGAATCGGAAAACCAAGATGGCCTCTCTAGGTTCGCGGCAAGCAACAAACGAGCATTCGCGGAAGACAGTATCTATACAAACGAACGCCCGCGTATCAAACAATGCAAGCGAAGTAAATTCAGTGTACGAAGGGTTTATTGGGAGGCAACTAGATATACTTGCGTTATTGGTTGAAACGGTATGACAGGAGGTTGCGGTGTGTACGAGAGAAAGAGAGATGATATATTACACAAGACATGCGACTTGGCATGTTTTGACAATTCAGTTTCGCATCAGTCTTCGTGAGAAGTACACGGGCTCCCTCGCGTGTTTTTACGAGGTTCGTGGATTTTATGGTATTCAAGCCATGAAATAGGTTGGAAAATTCGCGGTATGGTATCCCGAAGGTGTACCTAATGTGATTAGTACACCCAATTCTAGTTTCGTTTATCTGTTGAAATAAGCAGGCCAATTCGCGGTGAATACCCGAAACCAACGTTGTTATTATACCACGACTCAAGTCCTGTTTATCTATTGTAGAAAGTAGTCTCAAGTTCGTAGAGACGATAAATTCTCGAAGTTTTAAGAATACAGTAGTGTATCCCGGTATTATTGTTTGTTTAGTGATGTAAAAAGGTATAGCTGTTTTAATGCAGTAAGTAGTTACCATACTAAGTTGTAAAAGTAAAAAGCATTTGCTGCTGCAAGAACGGATGTGAAGATGTAAATGAAATACCAGAAGTAAATAAGATATATTTTGTGTGAGTAAAAAGCCTTTTATTTCAACTGACATATTTTGAACCACGCAACCTATGAGAAATACAGCAAACAATTTATGTTTGGCGCAAGCATATAACGGTGGAATTCACAGAAATCGTGCTTACGATCAGGCATGATTCTATCCTTATCACAACCGTTTGCTCCGTCTAACGTTAACCGCCAACCCCATTACTAGTAAGTGGCTTTAAAACTATTGGCTGAAGAGCGCAGAAATATTCAATCCTCACTACTTACCTAAAAATTAAGTTTACAAGCAAAACTAAGCCATCGAAATCCAGAGTTAAATTTCCTGAAATCCGCTTGCTGGTCAAAAACTGCAGGATAAACTAAAGTGATAATACTAAGTACCTGAGTATCTGCTTTGACGAGCGGATAACTTGGAATAAAAATGCTGACCAGCGCTTGACAACAGCAAACAATTAACTCATTGTCATTGACTACAGACTAACCTATATAAGGCTGTCGTTCGACTAGCCCTGACCTACGGAATGCGATCTTAACAAGACACAATTCAACAAACATAGACATTTCAAAACAAAGTATTGAAAATCATTGCAGACGCACCACGGTACACTCATGTTTTACAAACGACCTACGAAAGCCGCACAAATTACAGAGTAAATTCTGTAATCTATGGAATGCCGACTCTGGCAGAACATTTTGACAAATTGGTTACAGTCGGACGGACGTTTCGCAGAACGAACTCATTACACGATCCTATATACATGTAACGCCCAATGAATCTTATAAACTACCTAGGGGCTGGCTGTTACCTTAACCCTAATGATTAGATGTAATCAAAGAATTCAATAATTAAAAGAATCTATACTTTTCACGAACTTAAATAAGAATTATTTCCAAACCAAACCCTAAAGAAAAATAATACTGATTTATTTACCTGTGGATGTCGTTGATCATATATATTTTCTCTGTCATCTGACTGATAGAAAGTGTGTCTTTGCGCCAGCCTTTGTCTTTGAAATTCCCTGTCATTGCGTCTCGGATCCGAGTTTTGTCGATATTTTATTGGGGGAACCACTGAATTTTCCGGAATAACCTGAAAACAAGAAAGACAGATTTAAATTAAAAACTATATGTTAATACCACAGACTAGGCGTAAATATGTTCAACTACATACCTGAACTTGTTCGGCATGTCTGTGAATATATCCGTGCCTCTGATAGATCGGCTCCCTTTGAATTTGAAGCTGGTGCAAATGGTTCGTGTCTTGGTGCTGAGACGGCTGCGTTTGTTCATGTAATCGATCGCCTGAAAATATACCATATTATATGTTCAGCCGTCTCCCAAATCAGTAAATATGTAGCAGCACTTTGTTATATTGTAAATATTGCGTTGGTAAATCTATGGTCTGGTGGTGGAGAAATATCGATGGCACTATGGAAAAATATCGGGAGTTTCGGCTATTGAAACATCGATAGTTTTTACCAACTGGCGACACTTTTCGATAGTCCAGTTTAGAGCATATTGCTAGGCAAAAGTTGGGTTAAAGTTAGATTTTGCCGGTATTACAATCAGATAATCTTCATGAATTGAGACTGACGATCTGCATCCGGAGAAAATGGCGAATCGCTTGCTTAGGATGCTGTCGGTACGCTTGCATTTTGACGCTGAGCGCTGGTCTCTTTATGCTGTGTTAAAACGACAAAATTTGATCGATAAATCATATACATAATTTATTTTTACGCTTTAACTACTACAAAAGGTCTAAAAAATATTCGAAGCTTCCAAATTTTTCATATAAATCGTGAAAATTATCAAAATTAGTCTAGATTTGGAATTTTACATTCTACATTCCACCAAGACATATCAGACACATTTTTAAAAGGATTCTATTTGCGCCAATACCATCTGAAAAAAGCTTGCTTATTGAACCCATTTGTCGTAAAATTATTATGTAATGTGCTTTAAAAGTGTCATGCTGTAAAGAGCTGTCAAGTCAATAATAAGTTTACGATGAATGAGGATCAAAAAACGAGCTGTGTCTCAGATGGAATATCACCACAATATACATAAAAGGTAAATTTACTCTATTCGCAGACGATACTACTATCCTATGGCATAGGGATAATGTCCAATTACTTTTTAAAACAGTGTCATCTGGCCTACTTCAAGTCGAGGGTTGGTTCGACTCCAATTTACTGACCCTAAATGTTGAGAAAACGAATATTGTAACTTTTACAAGTTACATGAGTGGTCTAAGCTAGGAGATTGTTCCTTGTTCAATCTGTCCTATCCTATCTAATTTTTGTTTGTCTTATATATTATATTTGTTACTTTTATTGATTTGTTTGCGATTTTACGCCGGCTTTACATTAGGTATGCACTTACATGATTTTGTTCTAATACAGTTATAATTTATTACTCCTTTTGTGTTTCCCTGCTTGTTTTTTTCTTTAAGTATTAATAGATAATGTGTTTTTTATTTGGATGAAATTGTGTATGTAAGTTTACTTTTTGAATTTTGAATTTTGTAGTATTTTTTTTTGTTTTAACTTTGTCAATGAGATTTTTATCGTGGGCAATAAAGCATTTTTTTGACTTTGACTTTGACAATGAGTATCCATCTTTAAATGTGTCTGATATTAAAGGAATGTAAAGAATCCAGAGACATTTTTACAATTGTTACAATTTAATTAAAATGTTGTACTTATTCTGAAGTTAAAGCTTAAAAATAAATCATTTAGCTACCTCCAAGTCGGGCTAATTTTTCATTATTGCAGGCTACTTACTTCTTTTATACTTGACTTTGGTTGTTTTAATTTAGTACCTACTGATTTCGTTCTTGTAAACTTAAAAAAGCAATTTAATACGTGTTAGATGTTTAGACGACATTAATTACACAGGTCTCTTCTTCGACTTATCGCGATCTTTAGCTTGGATTTAGATTTTTTAATTATAAAATTGCATGCTATTCGTATCGGAGGCCAAATTCTTGACCTCATGTCATCATACCTCAGACAGAAAATGTTATGTTCAAATTGGTTGGGATCGATTCAAAACCAAGTGGACATAATTTAGAATGTACACAAATATTTCATTGTCGGCTAAATTAAAAAGAACTACTTACTTGGTGCCTGTTTTAGATTATTATCTGTATTACTTTGCGAGTGATGACTCTGACTGTCGTCATTTTGCTGTTGTTGA
This sequence comes from Polydrusus tereticollis, assembly GCA_963920685.1. NCBI lineage: Eukaryota > Metazoa > Arthropoda > Insecta > Coleoptera > Curculionidae > Polydrusus > Polydrusus tereticollis. The sequence continues at coordinate 147,262,694 of OY987328.1, forward strand.
AGTTGACTCTGTTGCGAGTGTTGGGAATGCTGCGAATGTTGCGAGTGCTGAGAAACATTGGCGTTTGTGTCGAATTCAGTACGCTGATGGTACTGCTGCACCGGTTCTACCAGTTCAATTTTACGGTGTTTCCCAAACCTAGAAAATATCGTCGAAATGTTACGAATCGTATTATTATTCACCGACTTAAATGTTACTTGATATTGATACCGATATAATATCATTACCTTACCTAAACATCGAGCCAATGCCCTTAAATATCCCCGGTTTTTTCTTAACGGATTTATTTTTATTGTCTATTGCAGCATTTAACGACGACTGTCTCGGAGCACCCCGCGCTTTACTAAAACCGTCTATTTCTCGTTCTTCTACTGGACCATCGAGTAACCAATGCTTTTTAGCGCCTGCAATATTAATATAATGTTATGGTCTCTACTAAACCCCATGTACACAGTGGTACTTGCCTGCTTCATTTCGATGATTGGGATCGACAACTGCAGCCCTAAAACTTTCTTCACAGCCTCTACCCCGTATAACTTTCAGTGCCCCGGAGGGTCCCCTGTAACTATATGCAGGGTCACCTTCCTCTTGCATTTGGATCTGATTGATAAAAAACGTAATAAATTGCGAGTTCTTTTATGTGACCTAAACCGAACTTACCTCTTGAACCATCGTTTGTAAAGATTCCAAACTTGAAGATTTTTTCATGCCGAGAGACGGACCCAATTGCCCTAATTTATCGGCGTCTAAAATATCAGTGTTTATTTATTAAGAATGCGCAGAGATAAACATAAATGAAAATATTTTAAGCGTGCTTTTATCACTAAAACTAAAAAATTATTTATTTTCAAATGTATACAGTAAAAACAAAATGAACGAAATGCTTACACTCAGGATGCTCTGATGATCGATTCACGCTTATGACTGATTCCACTGAGCCAACTCGTACTAAGTTAGCTGTTAAATGACAAATAATGAGACATAAACATTAGCACAATGTGGAACTATAGGCTAAAGCCCGCTTTACAGTATGCAATGCAACACTATTGTTGAAAAAAAGTTTGTTTGATGATAAAGTTGTTTCTTATTTCTTTAAAATTAGCCAACACTTAATTTTCACCAGAATTGTATAGATATAATAGTCAGTCTCTTTGAAAGCTAGTTTGCAAGTGTTCTTTGAACCAAGAAACTTTCAATGACGAAGAAAGAAGGAATAAGCCATTCATGAATATTATAATAATTTTTTTAATACTTCAGAATAATTATTTATATAAAAATAATTTAAATCAAACTAAAAATTAATTCACTGTTGTTAAATAAAACAAATAAACAATTAACAAACCCTTATGTTCCTCCTACACTTACGAAAACTTTGTAGAACTGGCGATAGACCGTCGAGACCCACCAGCAATTTAAAGTGCGAACTAATTTTTCCGAGTGGGAAAATTAATAGAACAGCATATAAATACAAAATTATATGCTGTAGACAAGAACAGCAAATAGTTAAAGGTTTTGCCAATTGGGTGATCCCTTATAATTTAAAACAGAAGGTCAAGGTGAATTATCAATAGTAATATGTTAAGTGCATGTAAAATTGCTGAAAATCATGCATGAAGGTTTGTTGCCCTAGAAACAGCTTGAATGCATTTTTATTGTTATTTACCAAAAAGTGCCCGACCGAAGGGAGGGCACTTTTTAAGGTAAATAACAATAAAAATGCATGAAAACTGTTTCTTTAGGGCAACAAATCTGAGTGCATGATTGATGATCAAGCCATTTTACATGCACGAAATATATTTTTTAGACTATTTCCTGAATGAAAAATGCTCCAAAACGAATCATTTTGATAAATTGACGCGAAATTGTCAAAGCAGAAATTTCAACTTGTTGTGACAGTGACGGTTATTCTCGTAGGTAACCAACAATGAAAAACCAGAAGAGTGCAATTTTCAGCTCAATCGCGACCGAGGGCTGATTTTCACCGAAAATCAAGTGAAAAGCGCATTGTAGTTACAGTATATGAGGGAAATAAATAGTCGCAGGAATATAATGAGTCGGCGTCAGAGTCGGCCAACGAAAACGAAATAAGTCCGGAATTAGGAAACAAAGATTTACATGTTCAATGTCAACGCAATATTTTAAATATGTGCGCGTGTTTAAAGCCGGCGTCCCATGCATACGATTTCCGACGGTACGATGATCCGACAGTGCTCTCATTGGTGGAAAATTTTGGCGGCAAATTTCATCCGAATATTTTTAACAATCTACGATGCATCGTACGAGTTAAATTTAGCTTAACTTTTGTCCGATGTCGGATGATTTTTAACCATACTTTTCTCGGTTTATTGTTTGTTTGACATGTTTATTCATTATTAATTTTGGTGGCATAATATCAAAAAAGAGTCTGTTCTATTGTGATACTTAAACCACAGAAAACTGTAAACTATCTTAAACCAAGTACTTAAGTAAGGTTAAGTTAATGAAAAATGTATTCTTCTTTTTGACACTCTTAATAGAGATTTTAGACACGACAAACGGATCCATGGGATATGTAAAATATTTTCGTACGAATACCAAATTGTTCTCGGATATCGGACGTCGGAAATCGTATGCATGGGACGCCGGCTTAAGAAATGAAAATCCGGGAAAAACTGAAAACTTGTAATGAATTAACACAACTTGGGTTTTTTAAGAATCTATAACGTAATTAATTTGGGGACTGTAACCGGTCATTTCATAAAGCGCAAACCAATAAATCAAGAATTCAAAACGGCTGACAATACTATAAGGGATTTTATTTTGCGAACTATTTACAACTTTTACGAGGATAATATAATGCCAACTTTAGAACTGGTTCGTGATAAATTGTGAGTTTACCCTGATTGTAAGTGACAAACTTTAAAAACATTGCGTGGTGTCTTGTTAAAATGTGGCTTTAAACATAAGAAATTAGATGATCTAATGGTTATAATGGAATCCCCGCGTATCATTTAACTACGACAGGACTATTTGCGCAAAATAAAGGAGTACCATGAATCCGATAAAAGTATAATTTATTTAGACGAAACTTGGTTTGATACTCATGATGTTGTTAAGTATGGTTGGGTAGATAGTACAAATTGTACTTGTGGTACAGCGTCTTCGAAAGGAAAACGCGTTATCATGCCGGAAGTAAAGATGGCTTTGTACCTAATGTGTTGCTCTTACCGGCAAAGAATATCACTCAATAATCAATCAACTTAAGGCGCAGTCGTCCTTAATAATATTCGGCAGATAATAACGAAATGAGTAGCGATGTATGGAAAAATTGGGTAGCTCATGTTATAAAAACAGAAAATGGATTTTCACCACCTATAGTGCCAGTAGTAATCCAACCTAGAAACGATTCTACTTCTGAAAATTCTGACGATTCCAGTCATTAAATTGTTTATGAATTTTAAATTAATTATGTCCTTTAACACGTATCTTAAAAACTTGATATATTACAGAACGTTTACTGTGATTCTGCTGATGCGATCAATTTGTTGTTAAAATATATATAGTGAATTCTAACTACTAATGTATATTCAAACTAACATAGTAGGTACCTGCCCCTATCCTTTCTTGGCAAGGAAAATTCAGAATACCTCCTCGCGGTCCTCGCTGGACAAAGACAATTTTTTTAAATTGTTTTCGGGGGTAAGTGCACAAGTGCATCAAAATTACCGATAATTTTTGAATGAAATGTGTTTTTTTATAATTGCAAGAGTTTGTTTTCATATTTTCGCGAAAAAGCCCGACTCCGCAGGAGGAGGGCATTTTCGTAAAATATGAAAACAAACGATTGCAATTTGTAAAAAAAACACATTGAATAAAAAAATTATCTGGTTATTTTTATGCACGAGTGTAATTTATTTGAATATTTCCCAAATTAATTAAGAACTCGAATCAAGTAAATTTAAATATTTTATTTAACAGATAATTCACCTCACTTTTATTGAACCAATCAAAACGCTCATTTTCATAGCAACCACCTTGGTAACGGTCGTCTTACCCGATAAGACTACCGCTAGCTCGAAAAGACGCTTTCGAAAAGACGCTTGTAGCTTTTTTACTTAAATTAAAAATTAGTAACACCTCTAACTTGTATATTTACCTTTATCAGACGGCCTTCATTTTTATGTTCAGTAAATTATCCAATAAAATACACCTCTAGAGGCGGTTTCTTATCTTCATACCTTCGTTTTTCACTCGAAACTCGATTTTCCAAGAAAATTTTCACTCAATTTAATTTTTACTTATTATCAAAGATAAGACCCTCGAGCTAAAGCTCTCGGGATCATATCAGATTAGAAGTAAAAATTACATTTCGTAAAAATTTGTCAGAAAATCGATTTCTTGTTAAAAACATCGGTATTACCGATAAGACGCCTCCTCTATCGGTATATTACTGTTGAAAATACTAACAATAAAATTAAAATGCTTAAAAATTACAAGAATTGCAATGAAAAGTACAATTATTGTAATTAACAATATTTTGCTTTGAATTCGTAGACATGGTGGTTGATGCAGTCAACGAGGGAGAGCTTATTTCGGCAGGGGACTCTCTTGAGCTTGACGGTTGGTCATTGTCCCGCATTTTTTTCAATCAAAAGCATATGGTGGTTCTCATCCATCTAAATGTAAGGCGTCAGTGACTTGGTATTTGAGTGTCCACTTAGTTTAATTAACTGTTGTTCTCCAACACCTTTTTTGGCAAGTTTTGATACGGCGGCGGTTGCTCGTAAGCTATGATTCGTCAGTTTGATATTTTTATTGGTGAGGCCTGACTTTTCCGCTTGTGTAGAGGTCCATTTATTCATCAAATTTCGTCCAATCGGTTCAACATTCGTTGACATTGACTTTTTTGTCTGCTGTCACTCAATAAGATGACGTTAATTGTCAGAATATTACATTTTTTGACGTTTGTTAACAATAAAATCTCGCTTTGACGTTTCGTCAACAATATAAACTTGCGATGCAATTTTCGATTTCTGGCAGTGCTGTTTTCGCTGTAATTTTGCGAAAATTGCATTTCTCTTATGGGAACTTTAACATATGAGGGAAATATTCGGCAAAATGAGCATTTTTTTTACCGAAAGACCATTTTAAAAATATTCTCTGCAGGCGAAGTCACGGTACAAACCTTTTATCGATATAAACTATAATGAACAAGCTGTAATATGTACTATTTAATTATATTAAAAATTTACAACAATCCGCACTTTAATTATTTGGTAGGAGCGACGCCTATGGTCACGAGTTTAATGCTTTTTTATGTCATCAAATTAAACTTAAAACTATAACAGAAACTGTAACAAAAATCAGGCAGGTGATAATGCAAGAAATCGGCTGACATTTTTAAGGCGCATTGACTTTAAAGAGGGCTTGACCCCTTGAGATGGGTGATAAGTTAATTACAACACAGTAGATGTGAAAACAATGTTACAATAAACGACTAAAGCGACAACAATTAAAAAAGTTATGAATGAAAATACGTACGTTCTTTTTTACCTCTCTCTTCCCTCATTTTCTTTGTACGTTGATACGTGTCCGTGCTTTTGGCGTCCAACGTAGCGTGCCTTTTCTCCGACATACTTTGTCGACCAAAAGCATCTCTACAATTAGAAATAAAATTCAAAATTCATGTTTTAAATAATATACAGAGTACAGAGTGTAATATACAGGTTTGCCAAATGGTCATTACAATCAGCCGCTTAAAGGGAAGAAAAGAGAACGTAATACACCAGTCATAAGTAAATGCCTGAGAGGGCGGAGCCCCAGAGTCCTCCCTCACAGGTCGCCACTGGTTTTCAAGCATTATTGTGGAGTTTATGTGATGGATCCCAAATGATAGGTAGATAGATTCACAAGACAATTCTTGACCACAAACACGGTAAGCAAAATTTCACCTGTAGCTACTCGTAGACGCACGGAACGCTTAATGTAGTACGCACATAAATATGAAAAGACTCGACCCCACCACCTTTAACTTGGGAGAATTTACACACAGACGACGAGACGTGCAAGTATTGCCATTCAAACCAAATTAGAGCTATCCAAATTAAAGAGAGTCGTTAGAAGAAATTATCAATTTGATATCGAAATTCAAAACAGAAGTTAGCGAAGAGAGCTATTGAGTACCTTCAGAAATGGTCACAATCTTTTCAGAAGTTTTGCGTTTTTAACTGGATACCACTCTCTAAGGAATGGAAGAGACAATTATGTATCTGAATTCAAATAATTTGGAAATTTCAGGAGAACACTGTTTTCAGCAATGCAAATATTTGAACATTTGTTGACAGTTAATACTGATTTAAACTTGCAGTTGGAAATGCAAATCAGCTGAAGAAAGATGGATCTATTTTCTAAAGAACACCGAGCATTTAGATAAAAAATCTGAACTTCTTACAATGTGTGAATATAGAACGTGAAACAATGAAGATTTCTTACCTTGCAATGATTTATCCTTTCCGCTTATTTAAATAGGGATTTTTTAAAAACTTTTAACAGTCGCCATTTTGAAATAGCTTGACAGAATCGCTTCAAAATTTATGAGCATACTGTACGAGATATTAGCTTTCAAATGATGTATCACAAGCTGTGTTTCCATTAAAAAAAAAAGGATCGATGTCGTCATATCTTTGACAAATGTCTATAAAAAAACAAACGGATAACGTCAAAATGTTAGCATATATAAAACTAAATTGACGTGTCCAAGCATTTTCCCCAAAAGTTACAGGTTAAGGCTATATTAATTTTATTCCGGACTTCTGAGCAGCCCTGTATATGTTAATATGTATGTATTCTCGTGAATTCTTTGTTTGTTTTACAAAATTGGATTTTTTTACAAAAAATTATTTTAAGTTTAAAAATGCTTTACGAGTATGTCACGATAGGAGCTGGACAAATTATGGCAACCCTAAACTTTTATCAATTCCTTGGCAGGCATCAAATTGGTAAGTAGCCGATTTCAGAAGGGGAAAGCAGCGCACTAACATGCGACAATGCATTTTCACTGTCTTAACTTAACTTACGTTCTCTTTTCTTCCCGCTAAACGGCCGATGGTAATACCCATTTGCCAAACCTGTATATTATGTGATTATTGTCTCTGAAACTGTACAATTTTTTACCTTGAAAACCCTTGAGGATTCTCCAAACTCAGCTGACTAGAATAAGTAGCGTCCGTGTTCGGTGTGGCATTTTGCGATGACGGCTCGGCGCTTTTGTCTCCCGCGCTCGCCGACAAACTCGCATTTCCATCCGGTTCGTGATCTTTCCTATTCTCCACTACACTGCCGTTTATGTGACTGGGTTTGTTGGTGATATGGATATTTATACTAAAAAGGGAATTAAGTGGTAAGATCTCAAAATCGTAACCAAAAATTATTATTTGGTACTTGAATTTTAACCAGCTTACTGTTGTGGATTCTGTAAAGGAACGACTCTAGAACCATACTCGTCTTCTATCAAAATAGGTTCGGCAGAGCTCATGTTTACGGTAGTGCTTCCCATGTTGCCAAACGCACTATTATTGACTAACATGCTGTTGCTCCACGTATCGTGCGTTGCCTTATAATAACTTTCATTCCTTAGTTGAGGTTTTCCTAAAATATATATATTATACAAAAATACTCTTATGGCACGGGAATAGAATTGAATAATAAAAATAAACATTGCAAACTGCTGATGATCGCTAAAGATACATTTTATTGAATTAGCCGATACTTGCTGGAGATCCATAACAATAGGACGTTTTTAGGAAATAATGTAAAATACAATTTACATACTTTTCTCCAGTATTTATTAATATGATTTTATATTAATGTGACATGTTCCGCTACATTGTAGCTTTATCAAACAAATGTAAACCAATAGAGGCCTGTGGACCTTTTTATATGCAAAATCTTAACACTATCTTACATTAATAGGTTTTCCTAAATATCTACAGTATACAGATTACGGTCTTAATTTGATAATGTGTTATTATAACAAATAATAATGAGGTTTATTGTGGGTATAAATATTTGGGGTATATAGGTGTTGACTGACCCCTTGAATAAGACCATAACATATTTTCAACCTCCTAGGTATATTAGACTAACTTTTTTAGGCGCTGTTTCTCTGAGGGTGGGTAATGTATTGAAGTCCTTAAACAACAATTTTAAAATAGCTTACAAATCAGTAACCAATTTACGTAGCTTATTCTCGAGAGTAAAGGATTCAATTAACGTGCTTGACAAAAGTGGGGTATATTTGTTGTCCTGTAACTCTTGCACGGCTAAATATGCTGGTCAGACAGGACGTAGTTTTAATATTAGAATAAAAGAACATTTAAACTCTCGGAAATCGCCTAATGACAAGAGAACAGCTTTTGGCCTACATTTAAGAGAGAATTACATAATTTTAATATTAAAGACAACTTTAAAATGCTACATAATGCGAATAAAGGCCATAAGCTGAATTTTTTAGACAATATAGAAATAGTCAAATTAGAGATTAATAATCAAATTGAGTGTTTGAACGATCCTGTCAACGCCCACTACAGAGAAGCAGCGAGAATTGTGAATGAGTTTAAGTAGTGATTGTTTGTTTAAATAATCGTACCTCCTTTTGTGCAATCTAGATGTCGCTCTGGTTCGGTATATTTTGTTTTGTTTTTCATATAAAGTGAACATTATTAGTTCGATTCTAGGTTAATGAAGTAGCTTATAACTCACACGTGGGTTATAACCATAACTCACTGGTGGGTTATGATTATAACTCATCGGTGGGTTGTGGTAAATTATGCATTCATATAAGGCTTTGTCATAACTGTCTCTTGACTTGTGGGAAATAATAAATGAAACGCAAGGTTCGCTTCTTTTTGAACTTCGGCTGAAGTTTCTTCTATATTTTGAAAAACTATCCTCGAGAATCGCAAAAATAACAATTTTATTTACTGCCTTAAAATTTTTATTGTTAATCAATTCCATAACAACAAAAATAACCTTAGCCTACTTTTACGTGTCAAATTTGTCATTCAAAAATATGTCAATTATAATGTAATACAGGGTTTTTCAGTTTACATTGAAACAATATAATTTTCTATTTTTTAATAATATCTATCAAGTGTTGGATAATATTTTGTATGGCACTCGTGTGTTAAGTCATATAGGTCACTTGGGAATTAGCCTTCTCAGTCTACGGTCTCAAAGGCTAACCATTTCCCAGTGTGTGTATAACATAATACACTTGTACCAGAAATAACTATTAAATGTTTTTTGGGTTTATCCCGTTAATCAATTTTATATAGTTAGTTACCCTGTGTTCGCCATTGTGAACTTGTTTGTGTCCTTAATGTAAAGTTTGTGATTATATTATGTAAGTAATACCTAATAATTTTGATTTTGAATTGAGATTATTATATAAATGAACTTTTTAGACCAACTCTTGAAAATGGTTTAAGAAACTGAAACGCGTAGAGCAAGATATTAAATATTTGTGAAGAATTTTGGATTTTTCTTTCCTCTTCAATATAAATAAGGGAATGACAACTACCGGAGGGACGAAAGAGAGACATACCAAGACAAAATTGAGGACTGGGTGTAGAAAAGCGCTTAGCGCAAGGAAAATCAATAAAGAACAGACACAAGATCGAACAACGTTGCAAAACGTTGGAAACCGAATAAACAAAGTTTTCGTTATGTATGGAAACCTTCTCATTTCTGAAAACCGGTTTAAAAAAATTTACCATTAAGTGTTATTGGTGATTCCCGATTCAATGGTAATATTTACAATATTGTCACGGTTGCCGTTTCTGTGAACCTGTAAGTATTTTTATGTTTTAAATGGAAGTCCTTTAATTTTATTGTAATCAATTCAGCGTCCAGACATGACAACCCAGTATACTTGGCAGCATTACAAATATTACCATTGAATCGGGCATCAGCAGTAACCCTCAAGTAGTAGATTTTGTATTTTTTTTTCAAGCCGGTTTTAAGAAATAAAAACGTTTCTATCCATAACGACAACCCTATATATACACATTATTTTATGATATTATACCGTCGCTATAACAACGGTTTCTATCGACATGGCCAAAGCAAAAAAAAACATAGTTTTCACACCTACCAGTTAGTCGTTCTAGAACGGGATTCCATGTATGCATGGGACTGAGCTGATTGGCGACCATGCCGTTCTGATGAGGATTGTAGATGACGGTGTTGGTCGATCCGTTGGAAGCGTTCGAATTGGAGTTCTCGCCGGATGGTTCTGTGGAAGCCTCTTGGGAATTGTACATTTCCTGGAAAAAATACCAAGTTGTAATAATTGTTTTAGACAGGATTTCGCCCTGGCCTCACATAGACACTCTATCACCCACAGCATAAGTTTGGTTCGTTTTATTTTTGCTAGACCAATTAAACACGTACAACTTATTTTGTTGTCTTTTTATTCTTCCACTGTTGACCACCCTCACAATATTACACTATTTACATTATTAAACATCGAATTTTAACAACCCTAAAGCACTGCACCGAGACACTGTTGGTTTTTACCGTAGAGAATGAATCAATTTGAATTAATTACAGCCTCATTGCCGTCTGAATATCACAAGGGTTATTTGAAAGACATGTTCTGTATAGAACGGAATATTTCACGTATTAACGCGAACTGCAAAACACTGAGGTGCAACTTTATGCACGTCTTAACCAAACACAAAGAATGTAGTCTATTTAACTGCGAAATTCACGGTACTTTTATTGTACGTTTAAAAAAATAGTAGCCTGTGTCACCGGGCACGCCTTCTCAAAATATCAATTACTTTAACATTAAATTCCCTTTGCCTGACACACATGTCAGATCAAAACAAGTACTACTATGGTTTTCAGCCACGTGGAGCGTCTGCTTACTATGAAGTCTAACAGCACACTGAATTGTTTTTGTCGCTACAAGGCTCTGGTCCACGAAGCCGCAAACCTATTGCAAAGCTACCGATTAACGGTTTATATTAAATTTTAACTTGTTTTGTTTAGAAAGAGAGTTGAACTTTTCATAGAAGTGAATTTAGTATTATATAGTTTAGAATAATAGCACGTTTTCATGTTTACAGAAGACTTCATGTTTTCCGAGAATTAGAATACTGCGGGATAAAACACTAGTTAATTACTTTAATTATTAGAAAATGTGTTTCCCAAACAATAATCATTACAGCATTGAGACTTAATCCCTACTGCTTACAGAGAGCACCCACTGCTGCCAACATCAAACCCCAATTCACAAGGATGGAAGCACTCTCAAGTCTTATATTATATTATTCAACTAACCTGAACTAATTTTGAAATTTTAACTTTCACCTTTTCTTCCTTTATTTTCGCTTTTAAATTATTTTTTTATTTTGCAGGACATCAGTTGATTATACTCTATACTCAATAGATTTCGTGTCATTACAATATATATCTTACAGTACGGTGACGCGGCAGGGGCAGATGAAGTCTCTTGTGTGTATAGGAGGGCTGTCAGGGTATTGGCCGGTCTAAAATACCGGGATGATTGCAGGGCTGCTTTCCTGCAGCTTGGCATCATGACTTTTCCGGCGGAGTGTATTGTCTATGTAAAGGGAAATGAAGGAAAATTTCCTACTCATGGAGATATTCATAATCACTAACTGCGTGGCAGGGATGATCATTTAACTGCCTACTGCAGGTTGAGAAGGTGCCAGAACAGACACGAGTTTGTCGCGGTGAAACTTTTTAATAAAATCCCCTTGATTATCAGAGAACTTCAACTTACCAATTTCAAAAATTGTATGAAGGGAATCTTGAAGAAGAAGAGTATGGTACACATGGATTTTTAAACTTTGATTTTAATATGTAAAACTGTAAGTGTCTTTTTAGAAATGTATTTTCTCTGTTGTTAATTAATTATCTTTAGATAGGCTATCCTGCAGCCTGCTGGCGTATATAAACATTATGTATGTATTTGCCTGAATAAATCCATTTATCTCACATATAGACTAAGCGTAAACAAAATCACACACTATACACGCGATTGTCGCTGTATCGTATTGAATTGTACCGCTGAGCACGAACCGTCGCCTCCGAATTGACCAATAAGGACTGCGCTGTCCACCTGCAGATCGACGCTCACGCATAGAGCGTTGTCTTGGTTTAGTCTATATGTTAAATAAATATTTATATTTCTCTATTAAATAAGTAAGCAAAAAGTTAGTTCATTTTAAAATGATGAAAGTGACTTTTGACTCACTCCACTTGTCTTACCTGTGAATTATAAGAAGTGTTCAACAAGCTCTCGTTCGATCTATTCCTGCTCGCCCCAGGAGACGAGGCCCGTCTCGCTATCGTTAAGGTTATGTTGCCCGGCACAGGACCTTCCGTGTGCAACATCGCCTTCCTCAGCGTTTCCATGGCGTCGCTGTTCGACTGTTGAAGCAGCGATATTCCATTGACGTTTAACAGTTGATCGTTTGTCCTCAGTCTCTTGTCTCGCGACGCCGCGCCTCCGTTGATGACGCTCTTGATAAATATGCCCAAATCACCTAAAAAATTTGGTAAAAAATTTCGAAAGTTCTTTAATGTTTGGATGGTCGACATGTTTTACCTGCTTCGCTTGTTTTGCCCTTCACACTGATACCGAGTCCAGCTTTTTCCGAGTCGTGCACTGGGATGTTAAGAGTCAAAATCTCCCGGTGTTTCCACGGGAACACCATGGTGTTGTCCATCTTCTCCTGAGGCTAAAATAAAGTTAGTTAAAAAAGGATACTGCTGTTTCAAACCATAATGGAAAGATGAAAAAGGAGATCACAAAGACTTATTATATTTTCCTATTGATGGAGACATCACAGAAAGACGAAACAAAAAACCTTGCGATGTATGCTAAAAGAAAGATGTTAGTAAGAGCAAAGTGATAAATACAGTGAGCTGAGTGAGTGTTGTTAGAGGAAGTTTCAAGTAGGTACTAACTAAAAACTAAGACTAGTGTTTATTTATCGGTATAGAAACTTTCATGTTATGGCTATATTATACTTATTAGTTTTCAAAGGGCCTAAAAATTAATCCTTTTTTTCGCTCAAACTGATCAACAATCATATAATTTCTTGATACCGATAAGTAAACAATACAGTGCTTTCATATCGAAACTAGCCACCCCAATAACACTTCCTGACCATGAAATATTGAAGACTTGAAGTGATCATCATACGTAGAGGCGACGTAGACGTAAACCCACGAATGTACACGTTTACGAAGAATCGGGGAGGTTCGGATATTGTTAGAACGCAAGTTCACATATAGTACCTAAACTATGGAGAACTTGAGGTGAGGAGAACGATCGGCAGAATGGCAGTATTTTAAATTTCTATCCCCGTTCTTTTGTTAGTTCGCGCTAGGTGGTGGATGGAGGCGCTCTCTTCGTTAGTGAGGCTCGTTTTTCATACAAAGTGTGGCGATCTTGTCGTTTTATTTATGGAAATCACTTTATTATTAATCTTTTTTTAAATATTATTGATAAGGAGTAACGGTAAATCATATGAGTAGATTCAAAAAGTAGTCCATTTTCTGTGGCGAAATTATGAAAGAAAACAAGGTCTGTCTATACCACCAAAATTTTGGTGGTATAGACAGACCTTGTTTTCTTTTATATAAGAGTAGAGTTTGCTTTGTGTCGGGATAAAAAAAAACAGGTTATTCTTCTGATAAGAAGCTCAAGAAAACAACCAAATCCTCTTCCTAACTCCAAAGGTAAGTTAAAATTAGCTTATAGACCATAATAACTAAGTAAGGGATATCAAACTCTTGAAAATATTATGATGTCGATTTTATACATATTTTTTTTCATTACATTTATTAACTGTTGTAAATATTGCGCAAAGCGTAACATAAAAACTATATTAAATTAAAAATAGTAGATGTATAAAGTTTGATTTATAAACTCAAAAAGTTCGCAAAGCTGAGGTTCAGTTGACGTTGGAAATAAGAGTTCAATTTAAACTAAAGGGAACACTCAGTTCAATTTATACTCACCTTGTGCAAAGTTTCGAAAAGTTCCCGGGTAATTCGAGTAACCAATTTTTACGTTCGGAGTTCGGAAAGTTCGTTCTGGCCAATGAAGACGCTATTTTAAAGTCACGTGGTTCGTTGCTTACGTCGCCATTTATATTTTCTTTTTGTTGTAAGATTAGTTTTGTGCCGGAAAAGACGAAATGGAGAGCGATGACACTAATTTGTTGTAACTCGACTTTATTCAAAATTATGAAATATTTGAATTCATTCTATTGGACACAAACTTCCACCAACCAAACAACAACTTTTCGAACTTCGCTACTGACTTTATAAATAAAATACCATATTCTGAACTGTCGAATATTGAACCTTATCAACTTGAACATAACTTCAACCTCGCCAACTTTCTGAGTTTATAAATCCAGCTTTATTAAATAAATATCTCTTTATATAAATTTCAGCACATTTGAGTCATGCTTAGGGGCTACTCCTATAAGGAATCCTGGGCAGAAAGGTGTACTCTTAAGTTGTTCACCATGCAAATCGAATCATGGAAGCAATAAAAAGAAAAATATTAAATCATTTACATTAAAGACGTCCTAAAAAAAAGTTGTATGTTGTGTTACCCATAAAAATTTAAGATTAAAACAGAAGGTAATTTTATATTTTATGCCCATACAACTTTTTTCTATGTACTTTTTTGTAGATCACTAAGCTTACATTTAGTAAACTTAGTCAACGTCAAATCCTAAAACCCCAACTGAGTAGAAAATTTTATAAATATTATAATCAAATATATTTTTTATATTTATTTTGTGTTTTTTTAATAATAAAATAATATTATATTAATAGTAGTAAAGTTGCTTACTTCTCGAAAACAAAGTTCTTTGTAGTAAAATGTTTAATACTCTGTATTTTAATTACATACAGGCCGAGTTTTCCAATAAGTATGACAAAGCTGCTCTAAATTCATATGAAAGTCGGTTTTTGTTCCCCAAAGAACCAATTTAAATAAAAATAGTTATCGCGCCCATAAGAAGTCATGTATTTGTAGCATCACTTCGAACACTTGCGCCGCTTGCCGCGAATTCGTAAAGCTGAATTACCGATGCTAATTTGAGACCGCAACCAATGCAATGCGACCGCTCTCCATAACCTGAACTAACTTAACGTAAAACATATTTTATCGCGGTTACGCAGATACCAATTGACACGTTTGCGTCGATGACATCACTTCAACTCTCTATTATAGGATCCAGGTATTTTGACGGAAAATAGGGGATAAAGAGATCAAACCAAAAATCCAGTCTGAATTAATTCTAATCAAGTGAGTGTGGTTAGTTTCGCATTGAACGCACTGTATATCAAATCTACAGGGCGAACTAAAAAAAATAAATCAAACTTTCAATTACATTGCTTATGTGGGCGGCTTCTTGAAAGTGAGATATAATTTTCGCCACAGATCCCCCGTTCTTTTCGGGGGACCTATTCAACAGAAGATGGCTCTGCGGTAAGGGGGGAATGTTGGGCGGTATATCTGTGATACCGTTGCTAGGAAACGGTTCGGAAGTGATCGGCTCTTCTCTTTCGTCTGTTTCTTCGATGCCCTATGTGCGAAAGAGAGAGTGAGAGTCAGTCAACCAATTGATAAGCAATTGTCAAGGTAGTAGGTACAATAATTTTATATTATTTAATGAGCGTGTAATGTTACCTATTACTTGTATGGATGAAGTTTGCAACAGAAGCTGAATGATTAATTTTAATACATACTATATTTTTTTACGACTATTTTGTTATTGGGTTCATTACTATACTAGTGTAATGAGGATATGTTTAAAAATTGTTTACAAGGTTCCCTCCATATTTGGTAAAAAGAAGTACAAAATAACAAATATTGAGAATAACTTTAAAAAAGCAATGATTGTTACACATAAAGCTGTTCATCAGCTGCACAAAGCAGTATGGATTGTCTATTTGTTACCAAACTAAGCACACGTGACACCTAAAGCTAAAATTAATGGTACATTGTATATATTATGCTATTTGTCCATACTAGGATATTTGCCAAATTTGTGCAATATTCAATACTATATACCATGCATTTTTCTTTAATTTTCAACAAAACACCGCAGGGTAAATTCATACCAAATCAACCAGAGGTGTTGACTGATTTATGATACAGTAGTTGCTCTTACTATCGAAAAATCCAAAAATCTAAAATTGTAGGTATTTTTGGCCAGCAGATTTTTTTATGGGTTTTGTGAAAATCAAAAAATTCAGCAATTTTGCTCTTAAGCGGTAAATAAATTAGTGGTGATTAAATGATCTTTCATATGAGGTATCACATAGATTTTTTCTTTTAAATTATGGAAATGTTTTAAAAAAAATTTGTATTTTTGTTTGTCAATTTGAAACAATACAAACCAAGCATATAATCGCATATGAAAGGTATTATAAGAAGATATTTAGAAAGAGCCAGCACTGACTTTCCCAGTGTAAGTAGTTCCCGAGATATTTCCATTGTTAGTGCGCGTAGGAGTAAAATTGATAAATTGTTTAAGTTTTAAAACGAAGCTTGGTCAAAAAAAATATGTTTGAGATTTTCCACGATAGGACAACTGTATCAAAAATCATGAAAATCGGTGATGCTGGTAAAGTGTGTTCACAAATATAAGAAACCGACCTAAATGACTGCTATTATTAGGGTATTCAAAATATAATAAACTACAATAAACCAGTTCTGTGAAATGATATATGCGTAATAAATTTTAAGCACCGTACTCAGGTAAAAAAAAATGCGGATAAACCAGGGTCCTTTTTGATTTTAGTCTGTCAACGTACACTGTTGAGTTTAGTTTGTTTTTTGAAAATGTTTCGTCCTCGGTGTTCTAGTGAGATGTGTGAAAGCAATGAAACTAAAGTAAATAACAGAGTGCATTTATCAACAGATGTCAAACAGATTATAAAGAATGTGTTTTTGACATTAATGTCGCGCGAAAATTTGTGCCCTAAAGAAGTTGTAAAGGAAACGGCTTCCCTTACAAAAAAATCCTTTTCCACAGTTTGGAAAATTACGCAAGGGCCAATTGTGGACCGCAGAAAAAGAAGTGATATTGGAAAATCAAGAACGTTGGACCAAGGGAACGAGGAACTTTATACGACGAAAAATTTATAAAATGTATGAAGAACAAAGTGTACCAACGTTGGACAATTTAATGAAAAGGCTGACAACAAATGAAACAGAAATTAATAAGAACGACATATGAAACAGAAATTAACAAGAACGACATTTTAGTTTAGTTGGGTAATTTTTTAATTAATATAATAATTTAGCATTATAAGAGAAAGTGTAAGACCATAATTCTATTTTTATTATTATATTTAAGACGGTCCTAGCTCAGACGGCATTGTGTCAATACCCCTATTTAGGTAGAAATAAATAAGAGTCATTTCGTCAGTTTCTTATATTTGTGAATACACTTTAACAAAAGTCCATTTTTTTGGTTGACTTCATATCAGTTGACCCCTCGGACCTTTTAGTCTAAGCAAAATTCCTGAAAAATAAGAAAATACTTACAATAACCCTAGGAAGCCCACCATTAGCAGGTACATCTTCCTGTCTGGACACCACAATTTTAACTTTACTCCCTGGAGGAACTTTTCTTAAAATTGACACCGCCTCCGATTGACTTTTCCCAGTCATTTCTTCGTCGTTTACTTGAAGAAGTCTGTCCCCTATTTTCAGTCTGCCATCTTCAATGGCTGCACCCTAATAATTAACAAAAATAAATACGTAAAAAAAAACCGTCTGGCTTAATTTATTTATATTCGGATAAATTATGTACTTCGCTCTAGTTAGATCATCTTCAGACCTTATAAACAGTCGGCTAAGTCGTTTAGTAAAGTTAATAGCAGGGGCGCCCGCAGATAAATTTTCGGAGGGGGGACAAAAGTTTGACTAATATATTTTTTTCAATATATCAGGGTGTAACAAAATGAAAATAGTGAAACATCATAATTACAAAGAACTAAACCAGACTTTTATTCCAAACCATTTTCCTATCTTCCTTTTTCGTCGCCAAATCAATAGGAACCGAGATACACGTGAAAAGCATTTTCAACCTCTTCGAAAATAGTCAAATCGAGCAATAACTCGATGAATAATGAAAATATCGAAAATTTTTAAAAGTACAATATAATAGAGAATTTTATTCTCAACCATTCTACTTTCTTCACTTTTCGTCGCGAAATCATCAGGAACCGAGCTACACGTGAAAAGCAATTTCAACCCCTTCAAAAATTGTCAAATCGAGCAATAACTCGATGGATAATAAAAATATCGAAAATTCTTAAAACACCAATATTATAGAGAATTTTATTTCCAACCATTTTACCATCTTCATTTTTCGTCGCCAAATCAACAGGAACCGAGATACACGTGAAAAGCACTTTTAACCTCTTTGAAAATAGTCAAATCAAGCAATAACTCGATGAATAATAAAAATATCGAAAATTTTTAAAAGTACAATATTATAGAGAATTTTATTCTCAACCATTCTACTTTCTTCACTTTTCGTCGCGAAATCATCAGGAACCGAGCTACACGTGAAAAGCATTTTCAACCTCTTCGAAAATAGTCAAATCAAGCAATAACTCGATGAATAATGAAAATATCGAAAATTTTTAAAAGTACAATATTATAGATTATTTACCTCACCCATTATAAAAGCGGGTTGATTTTCACCTGATTATTCAGCGATAATCTCCCGCTCTCCGGTGAAAATCACCCTTGTCAAAAGTGAAAATCTCACCCGTCAGAAATCCAGCGATAATCTCCCGCTCTCCGGTGAAAATCACCCTTGTCAAAAGTGAAAATCTCACCCGTCAGAAATCGTTAGTTTTTTATTTGGTAAATAATCTTCAAAATACATTTCGGGATTGGGAAATAATCAGAAAATCATTCTCAGATTTTTTGCCATTAGGAAATCGCTCTCGGGCAAGCCCTCGAGCGATTTCCACGGCAAAAAATCTTCGGAATGATTTTCGATAATTTCCCTATCCCTTAATATATTACTACAGAGAATTTTATTCTCAACCATTCTACTTTCTTCACTTTTCGTAGCGAAATCATCAGGAACCGAGCTACACGTGAAAAGCAATTTCAACCCCTTCAAAAATTGTCAAATCGAGCAATAACTCGATGGATAATAAAAATATCGAAAATTCTTAAAATAACAATATTATAGAGCATTTTATTTCCATCCATTTTACTGTCTTCACTTTTCCTTGCCAAATCAACAGAAACCGAGATACACGTGAAAAGCATTTTCAACCTCTTCGAAAATAGTCAAATCGAGCAATAACTCGATGAATAATGAAAATATCGAAAATTTTTAAAAGTACAATATTATAGAGAATTTTATTCTCAACCATTCTACTTTCTTCACTTTTCGTAGCGAAATCATCAGGAACCGAGCTACACGTGAAAAGCAATTTCAACCCCTTCAAAAATTGTCAAATCTAGC
Source organism: Polydrusus tereticollis (assembly GCA_963920685.1). Classification (NCBI taxonomy): domain Eukaryota; kingdom Metazoa; phylum Arthropoda; class Insecta; order Coleoptera; family Curculionidae; genus Polydrusus; species Polydrusus tereticollis. The sequence goes on from OY987328.1 coordinate 147,282,238, forward strand.
AATAACTCGATGGATAATAAAAATATCGAAAATTCTTAAAATAACAATATTATAGAGAATTTTATTTCCATCCATTTTACTGTCTTCACTTTTCCTCGCCAAATCAACAGGAACCGAGATACACGTGAAAAGCATTTTTAACCTCTTTAAAAATAGTCAAATCAAGCAATAACTCGATGAATAATGAAAATATCGAAAATTTTTAAAAGTACAATATTATAGAGAATTCTATTCTCAACCATTTTACTTTCTTCAGTTCTTCATGCGAAATCAATAGGAACCGAGCTACTCGTGAAAACATTTACCGTCCTTTGACACCTTATTAAAGCACAAATGACTTTATTTTGAAATAGAGGATGGTTGGCAAGCGTAATTGCAATGTCTACTACCTTGTTTACCGCCCTGCCAATTCAAGTGCATATCAAATAGAAGTTTGATACTTACTTCTGATATAATATTTTTAATATAAATTGGACAATTTCCTCCAGCTGGATTATCCCTTGTAGTAATACTGAAACCGAGTCCTCTCGGACCCTTCACCAACTCAATTTCAATTTTCCGGCCGATTTTCCTCGTGTTTGCGGTCAATAGCCCTTTTAGGTTCTTCGATCCGGCCGGTACTTTTTTCGTTGGCGATACGGTGGCTACTTTTGTATTTGTACTTTCTAAAAAAATAATAATAAAACACTTACTAAAATTATAGGGCAACAAAAAAAAATTATTACGTACGTTTTTGTTCACATTCCACCATACCACTATTTTCTTTATTCTCTTGAAAATTCGGGTAAATAGGAGCGGGAGGTTTCCGCAAATTTTCCAATCCCGCTGCTTTCACTACATTCAGTCTTAATTCTGGAGATATAAGTGATAATTTAAATATTTCCTGTACCCTAAAAATAGCAAAGTTTAATGCAATTTTAATACACTATGAGCCTGATGCTCGTCAGAAAATAAATAGAAAGAAGTAGTTCTTTTGACAAGAATCAGGGCCAATATGTTTGTTGTCGTGAAATAAAACTATCACGTTAGTCATATTAAAAAACAAGACATCTGAATATAACTATTAATCAATTATTTACCTTTGAAAAGGAATGTTTATCAAATTCTGTCCATTAATTTCTATTATTCTATCATAAATAGCCAGTCTTCCATCCCTATCTATTCTACCGCCGGGTTCTATGCCTTGAACTAATAGGCCCCGATCTTTTCCAGAACCATCATAATCAGGTACCACATGAATACCTACAAATATAGGAATCAAAATCCAAATCCGGAATAAGGGACATTTTTTATAGAATACCTTATCTGCTTTTTAATTCTTTTATTTGTTAAAATCCACCTTCGCGTTGTGGCTCCCTGGGACCATCATCAGGATGCAGGTCCGAATAATTGTACATAATATAAGTTTGAAAATACCTCGCGCTTAGATCGTTTGATATTTATTTTTAGTTGTTATGTTTTTTGGCGCACCCAAGTTTATTTTCAAACTTACATTTAGAACTATCTCTGATGATGGTCTTAGAGGACAGAAACGCGTAGGTGAGTTTAACAAATAATAACGAAACTACTCCAGTTCAGATGAAGATATGACAAAATATTTTCAATAGATATCTCACCTAGAGGTCCAGGTTGGTTTCGTATCACAATTAATTCGGATTTATCTGAGGGCCACGGCGTGGGGCTGATGTTCGCCTGTCCTAGGGGTTCTTTTCTTCTCGTCTCCCGAGGCAACGATGTACTAGCGTGCGTTCGGGAAGTGGCGGCTTTTTCAGCAGCTTCTGCCCAGCGGTAACTAGAAAACAGATTGTGTTTTTAATTAGTAAACTATTTTTAACCCGTAACTACTACTATTTTTGTGACTTAATTACTATTAATGGGTTCCAGGGACCCAAATTTTTTTTGCAATATTTAAATAAAAAAAAAGTTAAAAATAATACAAATAAAATACCAACCTATTAGTGACAGGAAAAGAGACTTAACTGAACCGACTGACAACACAGAAATAATTTTATCACAAACCACCTCATGGTTTGAGAAAAACAAACTTATAATCAATAAAGACAAAACAAACTTATTACTGTTTAGAACAAAATTAAGCAAGCTAGAAAAACCAGAAACAATTCAGATCAATAATACAGATTTTAATCTTCAAACTAAAACAAAATTTTTAGGCGTTTATATAGATGAATTTTTAGACTGGACAGAGCAAATAGAATCGTTGGGAAAAAAATTAAATAGGATAAGTTATGGTATTAGAGTAACGTCAAAGATATGGGATTATATTTTGGGGTGGAACCTCAAAAATTCAAGATATTTTTGTTATACAGAAACGATTAATTAGTATAATGTACAAAATATCATTTAAGTAAAGTTGTAGAAATGTTTTTAAAGATAAATTTATTTTAACAATAAACGGCCTGTATATATTTGATACTATTATGTTCCTTTTTAAGGATGGACGGAGGCTGCGTATGGGGAGGGGTCATCATTATAGCACTCGCACAACTAATGTTAATTATCCTGCGCACCGTCTGTCCATCTTTGAAAGGGGAACTATATCCTCTAGCAAACTTTTAGAAACTATTTAATATTATTACGTATACCTCTTCATCTTTTATTTAATTTTAATTTAATTTGATTTATGTAATTTTGTATTTTGTTTCTTATTTGCTTTCCTTTGGGTACCATAGTAAAAATGGAATGCAGATCTAGTTTTTTTCACATAGTTATTGTTTAATATTTTTATTTTAAGCCTTTTTGGAATAAATAAAGCTTATTAATAAAAAAATATATTAATGCCTATTATCCGACAAACAATAACTTTATTTCAACGTATTTTATATAGCAAATGAAGCTACGTTATTACAGAAATATAATACCCTAGTTAGGGCATTACCGACTTACAAATACTGCGTTAGTTTCAATAAGGTCAATACGATATTATTGAAAAATAAATAAAGTAAGGCCTGGACTTACCCAGCACCGTCCCCGAGAAACTGCATTGATAGCCTGTTACTTCCATCTCTAGCTATTCTCTTCAATCCAACTCCTTCATCTTCATCTCTACTGTCGTCCAACCAATCAGGACTTGCAAACCTAAATTTAAAAAAAAACTCCATTTGACATTCAATTAGCTGTTTTAGGACCTGGGTAAAGTCCATCGGAACATATTTCGTTTGACCTAATAACTGCAATAATAGTTTCATTATATTGTAAACACCAAGAAACCCCGTTACCTGTTCGATTGCCAAACCTACGTTTTTAAAGAATTTCTTGGTAAAATTATCCATATAAAACTGTCGATGAGCGTGCCAACCAGCGAAATCTACCCGGCCCCAGCTGGCATCACTGTTTATATTACTGAAATGAAATGAAATAAGGGGTACTGCATTGCACAGGAACGGATTTTGTAGTTAAATGAAAAGCCATAGTAATACCTTATAGTAGCAATGTTTATTTTTACCATTACTTCTATTATATGTATATTAATTTATTATAAGTACAAAACAAGTTGCGGATTTTGTGCTCGATGCATTCCGTACTTTTTCCAGTTGCCGACTGTGGTAGCTTGCATTGTCCATCATAATAACACTGTGTTCTGGTACATTTGAAAGCAAACTGTCTTTAAACCAGCTTTCAAAAAGAGCGGCGTTGGTATCTTCATGATAGTCCAGACTTGAATTCTTTATATTTTTTGCCGACAGTAATAAACAATTAGGGATCCATCCATTCTCCCAACCTGCATGAATTATTGTTATTCGTTTTCCTTTATTTGAAGGAGCTCTATTTTGGCATGTTTCAGTTAAATCAACCCATCCCTTTTCGACAGTCTCATGAGTGTCAAACCACGTTTTATCCAGCTAGATATCGCATTAGCTGAAGATTCCCAAGGTCTGCACATACTTTTAATATTAACTTGTTGCACACTGTTTCAAAGTAAAATAGATATGTACACTGCGCATCATATAAAACTGGTACAACTGTTGTAGGCTAAAAATTAGCTTTTTTAAGCTTTGTAAATTGGTCGTTTATGACGTTTGTATAACAATGAATTTTGTTGGTTATGGCTTTAAGAAACAGTACTGTCAGCTATTCGAAAATTCCTTTAACCTTCTGAGTAAATAAATAAACTTCACTATAGAAAAGATAAGTAAATCGGTTTAATTTAAAAAAAAATCATCTCCTAAGTAAAATTATACATTATTTTAAGTTAATAACTAGTCATAGCTCCATTATTATCTAACACTTTTTGTAACCTTATTGGCACAGAATTTATTAAATTTAATGCTAAATTTGGATCTTCGGACAGGTTTTCCCAAACATCCTTAATAAGAGTCCACAGCTGTTGCCTATTTTGCGGAACGATATTTAATTTTCGAATTTTTTTTACCATAATTCCCCAAATATTTTCTATAGGATTAAGATCCGGACTCTTTGATTGCCAAGGAAGAACTTGAATATTGTGTTCATCAAAATAATTCCTCACACAGTTAGCAGTGTGAACTGAACAATTATCTTGCTGAAAAATAAAATTGTTGTTCGGAAAAACCTCCCTGACTGAAGGCAACATTACATTATCTAAAATATCTATATATTTCCTCGCATTCAATGTCCCAACATACTCCTAATCCTCCTCTGTACATCCAAGCCCAAACGTACACTGAAAATCTTCCCGATTTATCGCTTGGAGAAATATACTTTTCTTCGTATCTGGACCGAGGCGGTCTATATACTCGAATATGACCATCATGATACGATTGAAACACTTTCTCGTCAGAGAATATAACTCTCCCCCAAAAATTGACTACATCATTTAACAGGTAATTAAGAGCAAAAATAATTCTACCTTGTTTTTTTTCTTGGGAAAGTTTATATTTTTTTGCCGCTGCACAATTTTTTAATTCCGTTTTTCGAATTCTTCTTAACGCAGTTGTGACAGAAGCGGGGAAATTTGTTTCAACTTTAGCTTTTCTTGCACAATCAAAAGGATGGTCTCTTACAAAATTAACTAAATTTGCATCTTGCTGTTCGTTAGTTATACACGATCTTCCTGTCCCTCTTCTTCTTTCAACAGTTTGTTCATTATCCCATCTTTCTTTTAAATTCTGGATAGTAGTTTTGCTTCTATTATATTCTTCGGCCAGTATTCTTACAGACCAACCAGCCTATATTTTGGAAATTATTTGCAACTTTTCAAAGTGTACCAGTTTTATATGACGCGCAGTGTACTAATCTATTTCGAATATTATGTTTACTATTTATATAAGCTATATAGACAGGTACCTGTAACTAAAAAGTTTTGAAAAATATCCTAATAATTAAGTTGTTTCTAGAAAACCTTAATTAGACAGTTTATTAATTTTGATAACGAATCAAGTAATGTACCTATCTATTGTTATTATAAACTGGCATTAAAAATAAATGTGGGTTAATACGTCTCTGCGAAAGCGAAAGCCGAGTTTATGAGGGGTTTTATTGCAGTCATTAAGCCAAACGAAATATGTTGCGAAGTACTTTACAGGTAGTAAATGATAATCTTAACCCCATGGCAAGTTTATCGTAACACCACATCACATAAATAAAATTATTTGTCTTTGAAAAGGTAATTTTAAGAATAATTTAATTGTGCAAAAAAAGAATACAGGTTGTCATTAAAAAAAAAACAAAAAATTGGTGTACCCCCCGGAGAAACCGAAAGTGACGTCCATTCAATGACGTATTTAAAAATGTTTGTTAGGGGGGTAAATATAATAATAATAATAATAATGATAATATTAAGTTAATTTCAAATAGTTACAATATAATAAACATGTTAATATGATATTCCTGAATAAACTTATTCATGTTAGGGGCAAATCTTATTTATTTAAAAGTATTTAAAATTATAAATATTTAAGAATATTTCTATAAAAAGTTGCAATTATTTAATAAACGCTACTTTCTTGATGATAGATTATTAAATTTCTTAAAAGGATAAATTATATAATTGATTCACAATAAAATTAAATAGCATTAATTAGTTATAGATTAATTTATCAAATCCTCCCGACCCCCAAATTTAAAAAATCGGAGCAAAAGTGATGTGCTAAAATGGCAGTCTAGTAGATTTAATGCCGTAGCTGCTTAATTAAATAAATTCACTTTTTTACTGTCGTGTTACAAAAATTACGCTACATTACAATAATATTTATTCAAAATCTTTCAAAAATTGGGTGACTTGTCAGGAGGTAATAATTATTCTCTTGTAATCAATCATATTATCATTCAGAGTTGCTATACTATCTAGTTTAGGTTGTAAATAATTAGTCATGTCCCTGTCATAATCCTAAAATGGAAAGGTATTTCAATTTAAAATTATTTTTATTGCTACATCAAGTTTCGATCCATAAACAATAACCAAAATGCGCAGTAATGTGATAGCCTTATTGCAATTATAATTCTTATTCCACTGATTACCAATACCTTTTTTTTAGGGTAAATCGGGTACAGTAAATTTTGCCTAATCCCGCTGTTGTTTTCAAGATATTGCAAAAATTAGTATATTACAATCACAAATCAACGCGGAAAGTGTCTCAATTCCGTCGAGAGATTAGAAAGAAACTTTTGTATTCAGACGGAATCAAAGACATTATAACTACAGTGTGTGTATAAAGTCTGGAAAGGGCTTAATAACATCACAATTTATTGGCCGATTTAAGCCAAATTTGGTACAGTTGTGTAAGAGGATCTGACGCACCGAATGACGATATTGGCGTTGTTGCCAGCTTTTTAGTTTGTCTGGAATTCGAACGAATTTTATATTTTTAAATGTAACACCCTGTATATTTTTTCATTTGTAGTTTTTACTTTAAATTTGTTACACTTTTGGTATAACATACTTTGTTCCTAACATCAGTAGTTTTCGAAATAACGACGTGTTTTGAAAATATCAACAAATTGTGTTTTATTTATTAATAAATAAAACACCAGTTCAGTTTTAATGTCAAGTCATAAAAGCTGTCATTTTTACATGCGAAAATGTCTTTAACTGAAAGTAAAAGAATAACAATTCTTATGATGAGAGGATATGGCGATAGGGTCAGGTCTTACGAAGAGGTTAAAAATCTATTTAATGAAGCATTTCCAAACCGAAATCCAATTTCAAAAGCAACTGTTCTAAAAAGTGTCCGACGGTTCGAAGAAACTGGAAATTGTAGAGATAGGCGACGATCAGGACGACCAGCAGGACGACCAGCAGTAGATGAAGAGAAAAGTTTAGAAATTTTACAACATGTTGTTGAAAAAAAAAATTTCTCAAGTAAGTGACGTCTGCTTCAAATCCGTCCATAATGTTTTATTAAAACATAAATATCACCCTTTCAAAATACATGTAGTTCAAGAGTTATCAGAAGATGCTTATGAGCGCAGAATTGAATTTTGTGATATTATGATGTCAAGGTTTGACCAAAATAACCAGTTTTTCAAATTTATAGTATTTTCGGACGAAGCAACATTGATTTTAAATGGTAAAGTCAATAGACACAACTTTAGGTTTTGGGCAAATGAAAATCCCCACTGGATGAGAGAAGGTCACACACAACGCCCTGGAAAATTGAATGTGTGGACTGGGCTTCTGGGTAACCACAAGATCGGTCCATTTTTTATTGATGGAAATTTGACATCACAACTTTACCTTGAGCTCTTGGAAACGCAAATAGTGCCTACTATACAAAATGCGATGGGTCCAAATTATGCAAGTACATTCTTCCAACAGAACGGACTTGAAGAACAGAGTTTATACCACAAAACCTTAAGATTTGGCCGATTTGCAGCGGTGAATCTTGGACGAATTTGAATTAATAACGCCAGAAATGATTTACAACACAATTGAAAAATTTTATTTTCAATTAGCACACTGTCAAGCTGTACAGGGAAAACAGTTTGAACATTTAATATAAAAAATATATTTTTTCTAAATTGTACTCGTTATTTCGAAAACTACTGATATTAGGAACAAAGTATGTTATACCAAAAGTATAACAGATTTAAAGTAAAAACTATAAATGAAAAAATATACAGGGTGTTACATTTAAAAATATAAAATTTGTTTGAATTCCAGATAAACTAAAAAGCTGGCAACAACGCCAATATCGTCATTCGGTGCGTCAGATCCTCTTACACAACTGTACCAAATTTGGTTTAAATCGGCCAACAAATTGTGACGTTATTAAGCCGTTTCCAGACTTTATACGCACACTGTATAATGTCTTTAGACGGAATTAAACTTTTCACGGAGTATAGGTATACTATTTTATTTACACCCACTTTTTGTCTTTATTAATTTTGTTTAAATATACCTATTTGTGACGTTTAAAAAAAAATTATTTAGATCATGTTGCCAGTAGGTAGCGATTTTAACAAACTCATCAAGTTTTAAGTTAGCAAGTTGATGTGGACAGGACACATTTTATTCATTTAAAAATTCAAAAAATTATTATTTTTTGTATTCATATTTGTTATATCTAATAAAGGATAATTTGTGGCATTTATTTATTTCTCGTTCATTAGAAATTTCAATATGATTTATGCTGCGAACCTAATAAATAAATGAAAACAAACAGTTAAACACTTTTAAAGTTTTAATGGTTACGAATTTATTACCCGTGCCATGACAGAAAAGTAAGTCAGAAAAGTTTCAAGTCAGAAATGTCGACAAAACCCTGCTCCTAACATATTTATAAACCAAAAAGGGGCATAAAGAACTATTATGGGAGTCTCTAATAGATGGAGTTTTTAAACACTATAAGATATTAACTTTATATTTATGAAACGTGTCTGAACACTTTTAAAAACAATACCCTTTGGGGAAATTGTGATGTGTTCATCAGATCAATACCAGAAATAAATGTAATTTGTTTAAAGTACAAATATGGTGAGTCCTAAAATGTTTAATGAACTTCCTGAAGTCATTAGGTTCAAGAATTTAAGCAGAGACTGAAATTATTCCTAGTGAAAATAAATTTCTACTGTGTGTCTGAATTTGTGTGGAAACAAGTAATTTGTTCCCATTATTGTGTACATATACTATAAACATGTCTAGGATAGGTTGGGGTAGCATTTTTTGCTTAGTATGATTGTACAGCTCGACTATTCCAATACAATGTAACTATTGTCATTCTGGAAAAAAATGTTCAAGCTAGAGAATTTTACCTGTATTTCAAAGCAAGTATTTTTGATGAACCACATACTTTCCAATTTTAAAACTTTTGTCTGTAATGACCATCAAGTTCCAGTTTTTGCAGTCACCTGGAAAACCATGAAGAAAGACGATTTTCCCAGGTCATAATAAAATAAATATCCAGGAAGGTGGGATATTCAAATGATGGTGTACTATTGTTGGAGCCTTTATCGAGATCGTCATAGTGCATCTTATTGCAGAAAATATTAAAGATACTTTTTCATTTGTTGAATGATTGATTAGTCACTATGTGTTGTTGATGTTTAATAATGAATTAAGGATGTTATTTAAACAATACTAATGTTATTTAATGCACTTACTGTTTACCCTAAAACATTGAATAAAGGTCAATTTTTCCAATATTCATTTATGAGTCATAGGTACATTAGTTAAAAGCCAAAATGTCTCGTCCGGGATTTCACTGTGGATTTTCTCAAGCTTGAACAATTTTTTATCCATTCGAAATTTTGACACGTTAAAAAATAAATCTATAGATTCTGTAACGTTCATCGAATGAAAGTAGTTGTTGATGTTACAACTCTTTTAAATTTTGCAAAACATCCATAACTAAAAACCCTGTCCTATTTAAAAAACAGTCATTAGTGAAAAAACAACTTTCTTCTGTAGATCAGTGTTCAGTTCTAATTTGATGGCCTTAATTTTTTCCATAATAATAATTATTTGAATACTTAATGGCGATTTAATTTATTCATTTTTCTGTTATTAAAGGATTATGCGGAGTTAAACTCTTATCACATCCAACTCATACATACCCTGAGCTTGGTGGTTCCAAAATGAGAGGCGCGGCGCTCCATCTCTTCGTGTGATCCGACGGCGCAGGAGGACCCACAGGGAGCTGATTTAACGTGGGTTCGCTACCCCTCCTCACTTGCAAACTAGGAACCCCAGATGCTATTTGCTCTCCCGTCACTTCGATGTCAGTGCGGGGATAGGAGGGGCCGTATTTATGTTCGCCATCCTAAATATAAAATATTATAAAAAAATTGTTGGTATATTTTCTGTACTACAAACTATGAACATTATAAGAAAGGTGGAAATTAAGTAAAATGGGTGACCAAAGACAAAAACAAAGAAAACATTGACAGAACTTGGACAAAAAATGAAAAACTTATAAAACTCTCCTCTGGAACATTACGGATATGGAAAAGAGCAAACACTATCATGGAGGCAATATTTCAAGAAATAATTAAAAATAACGAGACCAACACCAACCACAATAATGACGCAGAAACCACATCTGATCACAGAAAGAACAAGAAACAGAAATACCCCATAGAAGAAATCAGTAAAATTGAGATTGGAAAAGCCCCACGAGAAGATAAAAGCATAAATAGACCCTACATATAGACTAAGAGAAATTATAAATTTAAAGTTAAAAGGAACGGTCCCAGAAGACAGGCTAATTTCTTATAATTACATCTATATTTAAAAAAAAACGGAAGCAGAGAATGCAAACATTATAGAGGAATCATGTTAACAAACAACCAGTGCGAAAATATCTGCCAGAATAATAGAAAGAAGACTAAGGAATGAACTAGAAGGTACACCTGAGGAAAAACAATTTGGATTAGATCAACCAGAGGTGTAAAATGAATGAATGAAAGTCTAATGAATCAAGAGCAATACGGACATGGTTAGAGAACGTAAGTAAAGTGGTAGTGAGAAGAGATGTCCTGTCAGACCACCAAAGCTGGAAAGAATTATGGACACTTCGAACAAAACCATTTGAACCCCACTAAAGCCTTACACCCGAAGGGGTAGAAAGGTTGTAAGTAAGTAGGGAATATTTTCAGTATTAAATATCAACGCAAAACTTACATGAAAAATATCGGGACTTCCAGTTCCTACAGAACTGCCGCTTGCCCCGTCCCCCCCTCCATGGTGGATATGCGATCCGTCTACATCTTCGAAACTTGCCAAGATTTGTTCTCGATCGTCTGCTACGTCACTGAGCCTGTCATCTGGATCTAGGATCCCTCCACCTTGAGACTGTAGGTTGTGGACCGAGACCCATGCGTCTGGACTCTGTAAAAATCAAAAGAAAATAATGTGAGAAATTTTAAAATGAACTTTGTGGGCTAATTCGAAGGTAGTTTCTTCAAATAAAGTGGCTAGTTTTTTCAAGGGCTACTTTAATTAGATATAGGAACCTTTTGAGGCTAGTTTCTTTAAACCATTATTATAGATCTTATTTGAGGGCTAGTTTCTTTAAACGAACCTAATTCAAGGGTCATTTTATACATAATAGAACCTAATTTGTACAGAATTATGATATTAAAAATGCTAACGTAGGAAGTTGTAGGATTTAAAAGATGGCCCCACATTGTTTTTAGTGTACCTATGTAAATACGATATCTAAATTAGAATTAAATGGAGAAATACTTATGTATCCGGATGATACAATGTTGGATTATTGTGACAACTTTGTAAAAAGGGTTATAGGGATAACATTAAATATGATATTATTGTAATGTAATAATTCAATACTGATTGCTTGTTTATAGACTAACATTAAATGTAAATAATATTTATAGACCATCATAGGATTGGAAGTAGACCACTCTTTATATTTGGAAACTCTGCAATATTTAAGTGTATAGGCAGTAAAGTATTTGGGCTTGTACATTGAAGACGCCTTGTCATGGAACAGACATTCTAACTATTCTCAATCAGGTCTAAGAAAAATATTGCTGGAACCAATAGGAACACTATGGCGGCTGAGATATAGGTACTGTTCCAAAAGACCTGTTGAGATCAGTTTATTTTTTCCTTGTTTATTGTCACTTGCAGCATCAACAAACTTCCTCATAGATACCATATTCATCTAACATCTAACGCTGACTAGTTTTTGAAATTTTTTCAGAAGTTCGATTTTTTAAGATGGTAAAAAAGTGCCGCTCTTAAACAACAAAATCGTAATATTTTAAGTTCCATCTTAACTAGTTTATGACTCTTGATAGGTATAGCCGCTTAAGAGTCTCTAGTTTAAAAAGTAAAAATGGTATGCCTACTAGGTATAGGTTAGGAGTACTTTTAAGCTTACAGTTGTTAATGATAAACTGGTGCCCATTGCATCCGCTAAACTGAAGTTAACCATAACCTTTAATACCGGGCTTTAGATGCGTACAAATTTACAATATCATCAAAGAGTAACACAACCGTATAGGAAGATTTATAGATATAAAATGCAACGATAATTTTAAGTCGTATATGAAGTGATTTCACGTGAAAAATTTCCCTTGTTTTGCCTCTCTCCAGTATGTTTAATTGCAGTAATGTTTTTCTTCTGCTTCTTGGCGATTTTAAGCTGTTTTATCTGGCGAAATTAATAATTTAATGTGTAGGTATACCTATAATACTATATTAACTCTTATAATTTTAGTAATTCTCTGGCTTTTCTTTCTAATGTTTTTTTTTTTAATTAGTTTATCGATGGCTCATAATCTTGTAACGCGGCGTAAATCTAATGAACGGTTTTTTTTATTATTTGCGATTACCATTATTTTAATTTATTATGAACATTACACTACGCTCTTGCCGATTATTGTAGATATAAGGTTATTACTTTGTGCAAATGAGCGTGGTCGAGTAAATCGGTTTTGATTAAACGATGAGAAACACAGCTTTAACGGCACGCAAGGAATACATTGTTTTTGTAAACTTCCTCAATATAAAACGAAATTACTTAAACAGCATTGAAAGCCTTGATGAACAGAGCTAAGCTTTGGTATGTGGAAAAAATTGTATTAACTTAGAAATCACCCTACACCCTTTATATAGCCGATACCGATACTCTGCTATTTTTGGGTTGTAAATTATAAAAGGGTTATAATTTGTTCACGCAGTTATTGGCATTCAGTCACGTAGCTAGTCAAAAGCGCGTCGCGACGGTACTTGTTAAACGTAATTGGGACGCGAGCTTCCTATTGGGCGAAAAATAGGTTGGGTCGCATCGCGCGCCGGTTAAAAGAGACAAGAAGCACGGCGCAAAGGGGAAGAGAGCAGTCTTCCAAGATGGCTCGGTGAAGCAGGTGCTCTTACGTACGCTACACGATTTTAATGCCTTTTTGGGCAGTTGAGAGAGTTCATTCCAAGATGGCTCCGTGAAGCAAGTTCTCTTACGAACGCTCCACGATTTGAGGGCCTTTTTGGGCAATTAATGGTTTCTTTTTGAGTAGAACTAAGCAGCTAGTGATTCCGCGTTATCTGACCTACGAAATTTAACTCCCTACGATACCGGGAGGTTTTTGTGATGTACTTTTAAGTGATAGTTAAGGAAGTAATGTAAAAAAGTAGTTAGTAATGTTAACGTTAAGTATCGACCAGTGTATTTGTCGTGAATCCTTGTAACATGCTACCATAACCAGAGCCGGAACTAGAGTTAAAGGGGCCCCGGGGCAAGACTAAGTTTGGGGCCCTATTTCTCTATTGAGTTTGTTAACTCAATTTTTTCCAATTTTTGTAAAAAAATCTAACACTTCTAACTATAAACTTTTTTTTCTAATCGCAAGATTTGTACAGAATCTTATAGGTTTAGAGGTAATTTTATTAAACAGATTTTTCGCAATATAGCTTTTATTATTCTAAATAAATAAATTAATCAGTAAATAAATTTTCACATAACGCTAAAAATGCTAAAAATACTTGCACTTCGAAATTTTCTATTTTTGTCCTTCGCTCAGGGGGCCCCCCGAACCCGGGGGCCCCGGGGCTTTGCCCCGGTTGCCCCATTGTAGTTCCGGCCCTGACCATAACCTGCATTAAGGAATAAAAACACAAGGGTTTAAATAAACAATTGTTTTAATCAAAGGTAGCAAAAAATTAACGAACCAGCGAGCAACCCTATAAACCACGCAGTAAAAATGAATGTAACCACTAGGAAATTAACCTCAGACGAACAAATAGAAAGAATTAACTCAGTGCGCCATCACATAGTATGTACGCTACAACAACGGACAAAGTAAATCATGACAGGTAGTGTAAAAGCAATAAGCAAGTTTTTGTCGAACCTATGTCTAATTTTATTAATTTATACGCTTTTTGCTAAATTTATATTATGTTGTTGGTAGTCCAGTTAAAAAGTATAACTAAATAAATCGCTGCGTATAATGCATATTTGTTCCGCACAATTTGAAATACCATCATGCCGACTTTTACATTATTTGGGACAACTTAGATGTGGTTCAAGAATGACATTGATACATTTGTTCTCTCTATCAAACCAAAAAGAAAACAAACTGTTACAACCTGTAAAACAAAATTAAAATTCGCTAAAATCAGAACGAAACATCAGCAATTAAAATATTCCTGTACAGCAAACAATGAACAACAAATTACCCAATTAAGAAGCAAATTGCAGCTTTTTGCAACGCGTTTTAGCTAATCTTTAGCCACGATGAATGGGTTAAAGGCCTTGAAAAGAAAGCATCGAATAAATCAATGAACAACGTCCCCGAGGCAAGCAAAATTTCGCCTATATCGATGGACGTTCAATTTCACTTTCACTGGTAAAATACTTCATTCAGTCCATTCTCTTCAGCAATTTTATTCACGCATTAAAGGACAGCCAGACATGGACCAAAAAAGCGAACCGCTGCCTGTTCATTGACGGTGTAATCCGACTTTATGTTGCACTGAGAGATAGTATCCAAAATGTGTTGTTTACAATTTGCGTGACGTACAAATAACATTTTATTATAACATTATGAAAATTCCAAAAAAGTCACATTTTCACCCTTTTTAATTGATTACACCTTTGATAACTCTAACGTTTAAAATGTTTTCGCGTCTTTCGTCTCCATTTTGTTCTGTTGTCTACCCCATCCATACTGTATGTAAAGTTACCCAAGTAACATTTTTGGATTTAAGAAAGTGGGAAAAGTGGCTATAGAACTTGATATAATTTTTTATGATAATGCTTGTTAGCTGGAAAAACTACCATTAAACACTTTTAAACCATTCATGAAGCCCATAGCTTACAAGGTATGTAAGAAAGGGATTTGTAGCTACTTAAAAGACATTCATAAAACCCTTTCTTAAATCCTCTTTAGATACATGGTCTTATTTCAGCAGGGTAATTAATATCACTTTCAAAACAATGCATTGGTTCTATTTGCATTTTGGGGTAGAAAAAGTATTTTTGAAACTTAAAGATATTATGGTGGATGCAAGCCAAGAAGAAGTTGAATAAAACTGACCTAATAAATAAGATTGACTTTTTATACATTTAATGACGCACCATCATCTGATTTCGTTAACTTGAAGGATTTGTTTGGTTCCAAACAAATAATTACACTGGCCGATACTATTTTTGTACAACAATTCAGCCCAGTATTTTTACAATGCTAATACCTTTCTAATAATAGAAAAAAATATTCATAAAGCCCTAATACGTAGCACTTTTCAATGTAGTAAATTTTATGAGGGGTCATTTAAAAGGGGTGCATTGCATTTTAAAACAGAAATAAAAGTCATTATCACTTGAGACAATTTTAGCGGGGTGGTGTGCGTTTGGTTTATTTTCCCCCCACTTATCCATTAAAATACCGCCAAGATGTCCCATTTGGTTTATTAAGGTTTAAAGAAGACGTATAAACATGTAGGGAGAATACACAGTTAATAGAATACAGCTTTATGATAGCTTTATCCTACATGTTTTGTTACCTACTTAAAACTTGATGCTTTTTTTAGCCATGTTAAAGCTTTTTAGATAAAAAGTCTGATGAAACTATTAAGGTTTAATAATTATCTCTTATAGGTGTTTTAAGAATATTCAGTATCAGATAGTTAATTGGCTTTATCTTTTACTTGTTACAGCGCTGTTACAACTTGTTTTAAAGCAGTACGGCTTTAAAACTAAAATTTTTATTTTTCACCATTATAAAACCAGCACAAAACTAAACACAGGGCCGTCGCTAGACTTTTAGCCGCCCCGGGCAAAATCCTAAAAATAGCGCCACCATAATAATTTTTTAAAATTTTTTTTTTATATTCCGGGCTGTTTAAATAGATAGCAAAATAAGAATTAATGTAAAACATTTTATTACACATTTTAAAAGTACGTAGGTAAGTACAAGGTTATCCAACTAAAAGTGGCCAACGGCCAACAGGCCAACACAAATATCTGGCTAATCATTAAAGTATGTTGCTTAATGCAAGAGAGTAATAAATCATTATTGAACTATAAAACCCAGTAGTCCTCGCCGTATTTCAAAAGCATATTCCATTTATTATTTCATATAACATTCGGAGTTGCGAGAATAGTCGAAATGTGTTCGAATATGACTGGAGTCGAACAGTCAACAATATACCGACTTGAGGATAAACGCGGCCCCATTAGGTCACCAAAGAGAAGTACAGGAAGAAACTGTAATAATTGAGGATGAAAATACTGTCATCAGAAGAATCATACACTCGTTTTCCTTAAAGAAATACCTACCTTGGGCAGAATAATGTCTGAAATGAGCATTATTTTATTCCACCCATGGGTAAGAAGAAACTATTGAAAACTTTGAAGAAAATGAGTTTTTGTTATGAAAAAATTTAAAACAGAAAATCACTTTTAATAGAGTAAGACGAAATCATCTGCTGGCGACGACGATATTTGAGGGCAGTTAAACAATTTCGAAGGAAAATAGGAATATCTATTAGGTATATGGACGAAACTTGGTTAAATGAAGAATATGGGTACCGTTGGTAAAATACAGCAGGATATATATAAAAAGCGCGAGGCAAGCTTACATGGAAGGATGGTCTACTGGAATAAAAGCACCCTCGGGAAAAGGTAAACGATTAATAATTACTCACATTGGTAGCAAAAATGAAGTTGTCGATGGCGGCTTACTAGCATTTATATCAAAACGGACTGGAGACTATCAGGAAGACATGAATGCTGATGTCTTTGAAGAATACTTCCAGCAAATGCTACATCTTATGGGTCTGTTAGAGTCATGGATATTGCCAGCTACCACTCAAGCAAATCCGAAAAAATTCCAACGTCTTCTTGGAAAAAAAATTACATCATTCATTGGCTTACTGTAAATAAGAAGCCATTTCATAAAGATATGCTGAAAAGGGAGCTACTAGAGATTGTAAAGTTGAATAAACCTCTTTGTATTTGTTGTCGACGAAATCGCTTCAAAACGAAATATAACGGTACTTCGCCTTCCGCCATATCACTGTGAATTTAATCCCATAGAATTGGTGTGGGCGCAAGTAGACGGGTTTGTAGCAAGGCATAACACTACTTTTAATTTCATAGTAGATTCTTTTTATAAATATTAATATTTATTCCAATTTATCTATTTTCATATTATTCCTACTTTTATATAAGTTTTTATCTACTAAATATTAGAATAATTAATATCTCAATTATCTGCCTATCTATAATTATAATCAAGTATAATTATTATTATACTTTTATTCTAATAAACTACCTGTAGTAACGCCGTCGTTACAATACTTTCATTGACCAAACTCGTCTTTCTTTTGTATGCAAATTAGGGTGACCCTAATTTAGAACCGATTCGGGGTGTGTAGGTCTCACATACGGAATTTTAAAAAACTATCATTGCAATTTGCAACCTTTAAGTTGTCCACCCTACTTAATAGGTCCTGTCATTGCAAATTTACATTTCATTTCTCTCTCGCATTAAGCAATAGAGTATACAAAAACGTAAATCACCAATTATTTGCTTATTTTAATTGGAACATTATGTAGGTTCGGTGAAATATATATTTTTTTAGCGCTTTCCAAATATGGAATAAAATTACATGTTCTATTAAAAATAAAAAAAAAATTAATGATTTTTGCTATATCTTTATTTGATATTCAATTAATTTTTTGTTTATGCATTCTAATTGTTCAAAAAACTTTTGTGTAAAGCGTTTCTTCGCATTTCTAAACTTAAGCAAGATATTTGCCTTGACCACTTTTAGTGGATCACCCTGTATATAATATCGAAAACGCAATGGACTTTTAAAAGGTTACATCTTTCCTCTAGAGATTGGATAATGGTATCCATAACAGCAAAGAAAAGGTCAACTTTGATGTGGGTCATTTCATCTCAACCTTCATACAGAAATTGGTTCAAGGGCCGCCCTCCAAAAATGGCCGCCCCGGGCGGCTGCCTCCTCGCCCGGGATACTTGCGACGGCCCTGACTAAACAGAATTTAAGATGTTACTTGGGCTTACTCATCATAGCAATCGTTGTTATGACGACTACTATACTAAGTATATCCATGGTTACTGTTGTCATGATAATCGTCATCATATAGCATTTTAGGGATTTGATAGCATCATTGTTCATCAAGTTTTACAAAAAGCTTTAAGCCCTTATCTGTTGCCATTTTTTTTTTTTGAACAAAGCCTTATAAATAATTCCAGTGATTATATCCAACAATGAAATAATAAGCCTGGATTTATAAATAACCGGGTGTTATGCGAGGAGTGGTACCACTATAATATAGTTCGTTAAATATCTGAGCAGCGTGACACGGCACACCTAAAGCTTATATGCACATTTTGAGCCGTTCGAGACTCGAGATTCCTCGCTAATACACGTTTGTTTCATAGCATGTACTTTCTCATGATTTATACCTATTGTTTTTACACCTGGAATATGATTTATTGTGTCTGTATTCTATAGTGGGAACGGTAGAAAGTGTATTATTATTTTACACACAAATCGAGGAAGTACAATAATATAATCTTACAAGTTCCCGTTCTAATTGAACTCGTAATGAGATTATTATCGAAAAATACTTTTTATACGAGCATCAGGAAAAATGCACATCTTGATTTTGGGAACTTGTAGGTACTTTTCAGCACTTGTGTGGAAAAGTATTTTTTCTGCGACTACATAGTGATAGGTAAAATCAAAAACAAAAACAAAATCTTTATTTGGTATTTGCAAAATGCAGCCATCTAGGATGGTCATTTAACACATAAATATACCCAGTGTGTAAAAAGTCCCGGACTGGTCAATTATTATTTAAAAAATGGCGCACAATATAAAAACACTTCTATAGTTGTAGGCTTTAAAAAAAATCTATAAAACTAGGACACCTGTAATTATACAGGGTGCCTCAAACAGTCATGGTAAACAAAACTTTGGTTTATTTAAATGGAATGACCCCTTTTTAATCACGTTTTCTGATTCCTCTAAACATTCTAAACAACAATTATTAAACATGTCATATGACTACACCCATTAGTTTAAGAAATAATTTGAGTAAAAGGACATAAATACAACAGGTAAGAAATTACCTACATTTTGCATTTTACAAGCTGGTACCAGAATGTTTTGCGTTAAAAATTATACTAAATGTACCCACGCAAGTTTTGTCAAAAATTTTGTCACATACACTTTATTTTTTAGTTGTCCCCAGAGAAAATAATCAAGGGGCGTTAAGTCTGGCGACCTAGTGGGCCATTCTATGGGGCCCTTTTAAGTAAACTCTTACAGCTCGCCCAAAATGAGGAGGAGCTCCGTCCTGCTGAAACCATGCACGTATGTCGTAATAGTGGTCCTACTGTATAGGTTATTGCTGGCATAATTTGATTTTGCAGCATGTGGAGATAATATTCTGCATTCAAATTCCCCTCTATAAAGAAAGGTCCCACTAATCTATTGCCAATAATACCGGCCCACACATTTACTTTCTGGAGGTGTTGGGTGTGTGTTTTTCTCATTCAATGTGGGTTCTGATCAGCCCAGTAGCGACAATTATGTCGATTGACATTCCCGTTTAACATGAATGTTGCCTCATCCGAAAAAACTACTATTTGATTAAAGAAATTGTTAATTTCTTCCTGTTTTTGCATCATTACTTCGCAAAATTCAATTCTACGTTCGAAATCGTCTTCTGATAATTCCTGGATTAAAGTTATTTTATAGGGGTAAAAATTACTGGTTTTTAAAATAATTTCCATTGATTTAAAACATACATCAACTTGGGTAGCAGCTTTTCTCAACGACAAACGTGGATCCTGAACAAAATGAAGTAATGTCTCTAATTTTTTTTTATCACTAGTTGCCGATTTTGGTCTTCCGGAACGAACTTTATCTCTGCAACACCCGGTCTCCTCTAATCTTCGAACTGTTCTCACAACTGTGGCTGTCGGTTTGGAAAAGTTATATAGAAAAATTGCTTTGTTTCGGTAAATGATCCTTGTCGGTCTCCAAAACCTCTGATCATTAGTAGTTATACGTTCCCTTTCGTTGAGAGACATTTTCAGAAATTAATATGACAGTGACGCAAAACATTCTGGTACCAGCTTGTAAAAATGCAAAATGTAGGTAATTCTTACATGTTGTTTTTATGCCCTTTAACATGTTTCATAATTGTTGTTTAGAATGTTTAGAGGAATCAGAAAACGTAATTAAAAAGGGGTCATTCCATTTAAATAAACCAAAGTTTTGTTTACCATGACTGTTTGAGGCACCCTGTATAATTGCAGGTGTCCTAGTTTTATAGTTTTTTTAAGGCCTACAACTTTTTTATCGGAAGTTTTTTTATATTGTGCGCCATTTTCTAAATAATTGACCGGTCCGGGACTTTTTACACACTGTGTATAAGTGACAACATTACCCTAAGAATAGATATTTCATCTACGGATAATGCTATTCGTTGAATAATATCTATGGAAACAATTGTCGAAACAATTGAAACTATAGCAATTATTTTGACAATAAAGATATTCGGACGTGAAAGTATCGGGCCTAAGTGTATATGGACATTTAACAACGCTCAAAATATTCATCTATATTATCATTTCAGAATTCTGATACTGAGTAGTAACTTTTTTGGATAAGGAAGCTTCTAAGTTTAGTTTTTAAAAGATTGAGACCTAGTACTCTAACTCTGTAAGGTATTTTGTTAAATAGTAGTTTTCCAGCATACTCGAGAAATTTCTTAAATTTCGTTAGCTTCTGCTTAACTATTGATAAGTGGTTGGCACTTCCGGTTGTATATGAATGAAAAGAAAAGTTACGTTGTTATTTGTTCTCGTTGCTTCTAATGACCATTATCAACTTATATACAGCGTGGGCAAAAAGAATGGAACACCCCCATTTTCATAACCATGTATATTTTAGAAAAAAGCTCGGACCCGTCGACTTTATTTAATTTATCATTTTTACAACTTTTGAGAATTTTTAGTATTACACAGGATTGCTCAAGAAGTCGGGGCACATGTCAACTTTAATTTTTTAAATGAAATACCCCAAATTTTATTCGATTTTTGAATTCTACTTAAAATTCCGAATATTTTTCAGGTAACAAACGCTATTTCGATATAAGTATCATAATCTAAACAATAATGATGGCAATTTTCATGGCATTAATGAATAGGGAGGAAAATACGGAAACTTATTACCTTTATTGTAGTAACCCTGGTAACCAGGCACATTATTGTACTTTTTCGCCAGTGTCATTTTATTTTAAGTGACAGTATTGCCAAGAAAAGTTACGTTGTATTGTTAGAACGACACGTTTTAAGTAAAATGCACTTAAGTGAAAGAGAGCGCATAGATATCCTCATGATAGTTGGCTATGGCGATAGAAAAAGATCTACATTTGCAGTATGTGAACTTTTTAATAATGTTCATTGAGAGCGAACGCCGATATCAAGGTCTACAGTAGTCTACACAAACTGGATCTGTGCGCAATAAACTAAAAAGTGGCCGTCCCAAAATTTGTGATGAAACTAGATTAAATGTTTTACTGTCGTATCAAGACGATCAACATTCCAGCACTCGTCAAGTGGGTCGGATTCAAAATATTGGTTATAAATCTGTACAAAATATTCTTCATAAGGAAAGATATCATCCTTACAAAATTTGTCTTGTCCACGAACTAAATGGGGATGATTTTGATCGACGCCTACAGTTTTGCGAGAATATGCAAAACATCTGCAATAATGACGGAAATAATATTTACTGATGAGGCTACATTCTGACTTAATGGAACAGTCAACCGACATAATTGTAGGTATTGCTCAACAGAGAATCCTTACTGGATGCAAGAGGCCCATACACAGTACCCACAGAAGCTAAACGTATGGGCCGGAGTTTTACGTAACAGAACATTAGGACCTTTCTTTTTCGAAGAAACGTTAAACGGAGAGAGATATTTGGAGTTTTTACAGTTTCAATTGGTTCCTACTTTATAGCTGGCCTATATCCAGATCACGATAAACAAGATAGTCCTGAAAGAATCATTTGGCTACAACAAGACGGTGCACCGCCCCATTACGCCGCACTGGTACGAGAATACCTAAACGAGGTTTTCCAACATAGATGGATAGGTAGAAGGGGAGAAATAGAATGGCCAGCTCGCTCACCCGATTTAACACCCCTAGATTTCTTTTTGTGGGGATATTTAAAAGAAAGAGTGTACAAGAACAAGCCATCGGATTTAGAGACATTGAAACTGATAATACAACATGAAATTCGACAAATTCCTGAACAGGTTATTGGGAAAATTCAAAACGAATTTGTTTTACGTTTAGGACACTGCCAAATTGTTAATGGCCATCAATTTGGACATTTAATTAGGTACTCTACTTTTTATAATCAGATTTAAAAGCTGTTGTTTTTACCTAATAAACCTACCACTTAAATTTTTTTAAATATTATTGTTTAGATTGTGATATATCGAAAACAGCTGAATATCGAAATAGGGTATGTTACATGAGAATTTTAAGTAGAATTCAAAAATCGAATAAAATTTAGGGTATTTCATTTAAAAAATTAAAGTTGACATGTGCCCCGACTCTTGAACAATCCTGTATAATACTGAAAATTCTCAAAATTTGTATAAATGATAAATAAAATCGACGGGTCCGAGCGTTTTTCGAAAATATACATGGTTATTAAAATATTGGGGGTGTTGTTCCATTCTTTTTGCCCACGCTGTATATCAATACAAGGAGATGTCATACTTTTTTAGCTATTGAAAATCGGTCTGCAGCTATCGGTAGGCTTTAGGTTCAGAGATTAAGAAATTGGTGTCGTCCGCGTAGACAACTGCTCCGCTTGGAGATGAGCATGGAAAGGGTATATCAATGATAATTAACAAGACTGGTACAAGAATAGAGGCTTGCGAAACACCCCTTTGCACCCCTTTAAGTGCAAGTGTCAATCACAATCGCCTGCTATGATGACACCCAAGAATGGACTATATAGTTTCTAACTCTTGCCGAAAGTGTATTTTCCGCGCTTATTAGCAAGACAACTATTTTTGCCTGCCCTCAATATAATGCACAACCCTTCAGGCAATGGTATCCGAAAAAAATGGAATATTGGCATATCTTGATTTCGTCTCTAAAAAGAGAAAGTTTCGACACGACTATATTTTACCTTACCCCCTAAATTTCGTCTTTCGGCGCCCGTGATCTGAAATAGTATATTAAAGTACATGTTTTATAAAGCATCATCTTATAGCACGCGTCCATGTTAAAAAACGAGCGTTTTTTAACGGGACAAGTGCTCTAACTGCTTTATAAAACACGTACTTTATACTATTTTTTCTATTTTGTATTTTTTTCAATAAGAAAATACATATTTAAAAAGAAAATCAACCCTTCAAATTTTGTAAATTTGTGTGTCTAAATTCTATGTTGGTAATACTCTAAATTTCTTTTTATCATAGTAGCCTTGACAATAAATAATATTTTCTTTGTGTCATTGTCACGAAATTTGTGATTTAATATTTCATAGAGTTGTTCATAATTATAATTAAAAAAATATGGAGCATGATAATCTAAGTTTAACTCCCCCTGAGTTAAGGGATATTGCTAATAAAACGATAAATCAACTTTTACCAGAGAAATCCCGAAAACTTTCTTTTCTCATGGATAACAATAACAGGAAACGTCAGACGTCAACAGAATAAAACATTTAAATATAACCAATGCCAACTTTTAAAAAATAAAATTCGGAGTTCGAAATGGATATATTTCGAACGCGCTAGACAAAATTAGAAAAAAATGTCTTCAGACGTCCATGCCCTCATTATGTTAACAATCATGATACGGTGCTGAAATTCTGGAATTTCTGACTAGGAGGATGAACGTTTGGTCGTGCAAAAAATCGCTGAACCATAAAAGGTTTGGTAAAAAGTCGTATTGCAAAGCGTTTCTGCGGCAATTCGGCGTGAAAAAGTTAAGGTCTGTTACTCACGACCTTGCAGACTTTGGTCACGGGACCTGAACTAACCTGAACTAACCTCGGGAGACACCGGTTATTCCGGTTATATAGTTTTACGACAATTAAATTAATGCTGCTTAAGAATCAATTTGTCAGTCAACATTTTTAATATTTTTTAAGAATTACCCTAAGCTTATCTAAATCCGCAACAAAAAGATTAAAATTTTATTATAGTTATTATCTTTATGGGTTGATTCTAGGACCTGTTACCTTTGTTTAAATAGTAATTAGGTTTTGCTAGATTAAGTTAAGGAATCACATGGCGGATATCCGGCGTTCAGGTGGAATTTGTATTCACAGTACCAACACCCATTTCAAGCAGGCTCCACAGCCTATATTTGGAAGAAGTGCGCGTTTAATAATAATTTTAATTAACTGTATTTGAAATAAAATTCAGCATTTAATCTTTAACAAACAGTTTAGGAACGAAAATAATTTGCATTTCCTAAGGTTTGTCTTTTCCCTTTAGTCAGACCTATCGCAAGGCGCGTTTCGCCGTATCACGGCTCGTCAGTGTGGCTAGAGTCCGACGAGAGAGAAAATACCACATAGTGTTAGTTAAAAATAATTATAGTATCCTACATGTTACGTACAAAATTATTTATACAACTATAAATATTATTATTATTATAATAATTATTTCAGTAAAAATAATTAGTTTAACAGAATATAGGTAATAAGAATTTGTATTACCTTAGCAACAGGCATAGGTACGATTTCACTAAATTACTTCTGTCAATCACTGTCGCAGTTGTGTCTGAAAATTGCGCATTTCAAAATGATCGATCATCTACCATCTGATATTGAAACGAAGCTTTCAATGTTGTTTCGAATCTTGTGCCAGATAAATTACGGAAGAAATACCAAGAAGCTTTTGATCGGTACGAAAAACAGTGAAAAAAATATACTCAACATAAGAAGCGAGAATGGATTATTATGTAGTATATTTCAATGAACTAAGCAAAACAAAGAAGCCCTCATCTCTTTGCTGCTATTACTCAATGTTAAAAACGGTAATTTCAATGAAGAAGAATGTTGACATCAAGAAATATGTAAATTTGATTGTATTCCTGAAACCAAAAATCGGATGGTATAAACCTTAAAAGTCCAAGGTATTAACAAAGAAGGCAATAACTAAATTTTTGTTAGATGCTGGAGAAGAGAGATTTCTGTGCATGAAGGTAAATCAGAAATATTCTTTTAAGCAAGAAAAATATTTAATGCAATAATTACTTTAGGTTATTTTGATAACTGGCTTAGAGGGATCGTGTCGTGAAAGACCAAAGAGTATGCTTTTAAGTCCTAATCCCAAATACCAAAACAAAAGTGTCTATAGAGAACCTTTAGTAACATCTGAAAATATTGAGGGTTTGAATCTAGTAGAAGTGGTCAGAAAATACACTAAATTAGGACCTAAAGACTGCGACCATGCACGATTTTTGATAGACATAGAACAGGGAAATGAATTAAGCAACCTATTGGCATAAATACTGTAGGTGGTGTTCCAAAACTTATTGCCGGTTTCTTAAATTACCTAATCCAAAAGAGTATTCCGGGCATTGTTTTCGGCAATCTTCAACCTCTCTTTTGGCTGATTCTGGGGCAGATTTTCCGACCGTAAAAAGACATGGTGGCTGAAAATCTAGTTCAGTCACTAAATGCTACATCGAAACTTCTAGTGAAAACAAGAAACGACCGGCTATGACAATTCTGCGCAAGCGAGGATGTTTTCCCGGAAGCGGAGAATATTGCCTCAACATCTAAAGATACTGTATTAAATCAACATCCACAAACTACGTTAACACTCAAAATATTTCCAACAAATTGTTAGGCATGTCAGCATCTGGCATTAATTTATCTAACTGTTAAGATTTTATTGTTAAAATTTACAATAAATGAGTTTTCATATAATCATATATTATGGAATGTTTTTTTAATTTAAAAATGTCTACCTTGAGCTTAATTTCATTTAAGAATCAAATCAAATCAAAATATGCTTTGTTGTCATAAAGTATTATTTATATCGACAAAGCCTTTTTTTAAAATTAAATTGCCAATAAAATATAATATAGTAAAACTAAAATATCGGAATAAAAAAAATGCAAATAATTATGACAGAGTATCACCAAAATATTCATCCAGAGTATAATAAGCTTTTTCCAATAATAAATTTTTAACATTTTTTTTAAACATTTTAAGATTTGATATTTTCTTAATAAAATCTAGAAGATAATTAAAAATTTTTTTAGAATCTTAAATTATGGATTTTTTTACAAGACTTGAAGAAGGAATAGGTAAACATATATTAAAGGTTTGTCTTGTATTATAAATATGTGAATTAATACTATTTCTATGCTTTTTATGAATCAAACAAACTGTTTCCAATATAAAAATGGAACTTAGTGTTAAAATTTTTTGTGAGATAAATAGAGTTTTACAAGAATCTCTAGATCTAGCTTTGCACAAATATCTGATAGCTCTTTTTTGTAAAATAAAAATTGAATTTAGAAGATATTGGCTTGAATTTCCCCAGAAACAAATTCCATATCTCAAAAGAGATTCTATTAAAGCAAAATTAACATTTCGAAGAACCGCCATATTCATTTCATGAGAAAGTACTCTCAGGGCTGAAGCTAATTTTCTACATAACTTTTTGATACGTTCATTAAAAGAAAGATTTTGAGTAATATAGATTCCTAAAAATTTTATAAATTTCGGGTTATTAATTATGAGATTGTCAAAAATTATATTATTTAGTGAACATTTAAAAGTTAATATACCTATTTGTTTTAGTGATTTTAAATGAGAGTAGATTAGAGTCACACCACTTTTTAACATTTATTAAATCTTCATTAATTATTTTAATTAATTCATTACAATATTTACTATGTCAAAGTATTGTTGTATCATCAGCAAATATGGTAAATTTACCATTTATAAAATATGACGCAAGGTCATTTATATATATTAAAAATAGTAATGGACCGAGAACTGAACCTTGAGGTACTCCACAATCAATTTTATTACTTTTTGATTTCTTACCATTTAACAATACTACTTGAGATCTTTCAGATAAATATGATTTAAACCATTTAAATGATATATCTCTAAAGCCATAAAGCTCAAGCTTCTTTAATAATATATCATGGTTAACACAATCAAAAGCTTTAGAAATATCACAAAATATTGCTGCAGCAAAATCTCCTTCATTTAATTTAAAATAAAGATGTTCAAGAAATGAAAAAATAGCATCACTAGTATTTTTATTTTTTTGAAATGCAAATTGGTTTGTATTTAAAATATTGTTTTTATTTAAAAAAGAAATCATTCTATTTTTAACAAGTTTTTCAATAATTTTAGAAAGTGTTGGAAGTAAAGAAATTGGTCGAAAATTATAAGCAGATTCACAATCACCTCCCTTATGAATTGGAATAACAATAGCTGATTTAAGGCATTGTGGAAATATTCCATTTTCAAAAGAAACATTTATTGCCTTCGCTAAAGCTTCTAAAGCAGGAGTAGATAGTTGTGAAAAAAATTTTATTGATAAATTATCCCATCCAGCAGAATTTTTATTTTTTATCTCCAAAATGATTAATTTTATTTCTTGAACATCGCGATCGGTTGGACTGTTGGACTAAAGAAAAATGTATCCTTAATTTTAAAATTCTTCGTGTACGAAAGTGGATCAATACATGGATGAATATTTTCAGAAAGATTTAAAGCAATCGAACAGTAAAAATATTAAAATTAACATACCAGTGCGGCAATAAATGCGGTAATAAAGGTTATTATGACATTTCAAAGAGTGGCAAATCATAGTCATTATATGACAGTTGTATATAAATTCATTTACACCACGCCCTGTATATTTTTTCTCAATAATAATTACACAAAGTTAGTTACAAAAAGGGAAGCTACTTATAGCGCTTTCATTTAGTTTAACGGCTTTACTTTCAGTATTTAAATCCTTAATATTTTTTTTTTGAATCACCTTATTCTAAAGTGAGAAATTGGTAATTAACTGGCCACGCTAACACGTTTCGATATAAACTAATGCACAAGTTGTCACCTTTTTCAATAATAATAATTCACTTTAATGGTTTTATAATTAGATACGGTATCTCTAAAAGGTCTGTACAAAATGCTAGCCCAATTTCTTAAGGCTAAATTATAACGTTCTAGTCCAACTTACATTAGTCCAAAAGTTGAAAGTTTTCGAAATTCAGGGGTCAAAAATATTATTTTTTTTAAATCGACCGGAAAGCAACCACTTTCTACTCAATTTTTTAACCGGAAAATGTCATTTTATCGGTCTAGACCAGAAAGTCATAAAAGAGGGACCGGTAAAGTACTTTACCGGTCCCTCTTTTTACTTTACCGGGCCCTTTTTTTACATTCCGATCAATATTTGAGAAAACGAACCAAACCCATAATAAGTAGGCTTTGACTTGATTGTTTCATTCATGGCGTTTCATGGCAACGAACTGTCAAATTTGATACTGCTTATTAAAAATTGTGTTTAAAAGTTAAAAGTTAGATTATATTATGGAAATGAATGTGGATGAAGGTGAAATTCCTCTTGAAATAACTGAAGCGGCTGCTAGAGCTACTCACGATTTGTTACCGCATAAGTCCAGGGACAAGTATGAAAAACGTTTGCCGTTTTCAAATGTTGGTGTAAAGAAAAAAATGCTGGTCTTGCGTCGATTTAAAAAAAAATATTGTACGTTACACAACCGGAAAGTACGTTTACAGGACTCGCAGGCTTCCAGGACTCGCCTGGCGGCTCGCCCTGGAAATTGCCTGCTTCGTCCTGTAAAATAGTACTTTCCGGTCTTGTAACGTAATATACTATTTCTTTTCTTTCTTTCTTCGCAGTCTAAAAATTTTTTTCGACACAAGCATTTTGTAGATACCCTTTTTAGGGACGCCTTGTATAGGTGCCTAATTAATAAATACTAACATGGGTTTACATAGTACTTCATTATACAGGATGTCACAAATCTACAACCTTGATTTACACAATGACATATTAAACATGTAAATTATTAATTTTAACTTACATCGTACTGTACGGTCTTGATTTCTGGCATTTCCACAATACTTTCAAATGTCGGAACGTACACGTTCTTATTTTTTAAACAACTTTGCACTTTTTTACGATAAAAATTATACTTCACCGAACAGTACGCCTGTAATAAACTTTGAATCCGAACCATTTTGCTTTGTAAATGATTTTTTTGAAGAAAATAATATATTATACGATCTGCTCCTTAAAAGCTTTTACTTACAAGTCGAATACTAAACTAATTTCACTGCACCTCTCCATAACCTAAAATGCCCTAGAAGTTTAATCCTCTTAAAGTTGTAGCGTATCCGCACCAATATTATCTTAGATCGATAGAAAAGACCATGACTTTCAGCACTGTCTTTCTTATTAGCTATACAGTGTGCAGTGTGTACCGCTTTTCATAAATAACCTCAACGGAGAAACTTTTCTACATTTATTACAAAATGATATTAAAGATTTTTTTATGGAGTAACCTTTAGCACAGAGAGAAAATTTATCCTTTCAGTTAGATGGTGCCCCCGCAGATAATAGTCATAGACATTTTTTAAATGAAAATTTCCCTTTGAGGTGGATATGTAGAAACAGACCTTTAGAACCGTGGCCTCCTAGATCACCCGATATCACTCCTTGTGATTTTTTTTATGAGGGCATTTGAAAAATAAAATGTATGGTACTCGGCCGCGTAACAGGGAAGATTAGGCAAGCATGTCGAGTAATCACTTCGCAAACTTTAACCAAAGTGAGGGAACGGTTAAGAAGAGTTGTTGAAAAGTGTATCGTATTAGAAGCTGGATATGTTAAACGATACACTGTATATACAGTCTGTTTCGGCCAAACTATTAGTCCCGGCTAACACAGGTCTTGTTAACATTAATTTAGTTCATTGTGGTTTAGTAACATTCAAAAATGGAATACGGATTCTTAGTTTATAGAATATCGAAAGATCAAAATGTTTTAACTTCCATGACAACAATGTTACCCTTAGAAGTTATCTTGGAGTTAAAGTTGCCACGACATTGATAATGTTGACCTAAGGTCCAGCTAAACAGTCATACAAATGGGGCGAGAAATGGGGTAAACAAAAAATACTTTTATCTTGTTGGTAAATGCGTAAATATTGGTGTATATCGTCCAAGTCAAAGTAAAATTGGATGCGTGGTGCCTTTTCGGTGTCCAACATAAAATTATGACTTTTATCGCATTTTTGGAATTCCCATTATGTGTACTATCTTCGTGGTCGTACCTGTGTCGCTTTCCTTGTGATTTTGGAGCTGCGACCTGAACTCTATTATTATCGGCACGAACACCATTAAAATACCACAGAAAAAAATGTAATGATGTAATAAAACTAGTTTTATGTTTTTAACCTGGTCTGGCATGGTTATAGTAATATATTCATAATGCACCGGCTTAATATTTTATTTGGACATACCGAGTGTAAACGAAGTAATATTACAAGCACCAAAACGTTGTGTTAATAGAATATTACGTTACAAGACCGGAAAGTACTATTTTAAAGGAGGCAATTCCCAGGGCGAGCATTGTCTTATAGAGGCCATTTTGTTTTTGTAAAATGGCTCTTACGCGGCCAATTTGAAAGCAAATGTCAACTTGTTGTATGTCGTTGAAAATGTAATTTTGAGAAGAATTCAATTGTGCAATAAAATATTCAAAAATTAGAACTTGGCGTGACTTTCGGTAAGCGTGGAAGTAACGTTCATTTGGATTTTAGGTAAAAATTAAGATCCCGCTCAAACATGTAGTACCACAAATTTCAATAAAATACCTTCAACATAACGCTATGATGCAATGTAGTGTAATGATTATGTTTACACCCGGTTTGTTCAGTCATACTTTTAATGGCGTAGTATTTAGTTACCAACATTCAAAGAACACGGTTACCTATATAGTTTTTTGGATATCGCAATATCGAACCGGCTCATGTAATATTTTTATATTGCAATACACACACAGAATAGTATATTAAAGTACATGTTTTATAAAGCAACATCTTATAGCACGCGTCCATGTTAAAAAACGAGCCGCTTGCGGCGAGTTTTTTAACGGGACAAGTGCTCTAACTGCTTTATAAAACACGTACTTTATACTATTTTTTCTATTTTGTATTTTTTTCAATAAGAAAATACATGTTTAAAAAGAAAATCAACCCTTCAAATTTTGTAAATTTGTGTGTCTAAATTCTATGTTGGTAATACTCTAAATTTCTTTTTATCATAGTAGCCTTGACAATAAATAATATTTTCTTTGTGTCATTGTCACGAAATTTGTGATTTAATATTTCATAGAGTTGTTCATAATTATAATTAAAAAAATATGGAGCATGATAATCTAAGTTTAACTCCCCCTGAGTTAAGGGATATTGCTAATAAAACGATAAATCAACTTTTACCAGAGAAATCCCGAAAACTTTCTTTTCTCATGGATAACAATAACAGGAAACGTCAGACGTCAACAGAATAAAACATTTAAATATAACCAATGCCAACTTTTAAAAAATAAAATTCGGAGTTCGAAATGGATATATTTCGAACTCGCTAGCGCGTTCGAAATATCTATTTTTCGAGACAAAATTAGAAAAATGAGGTTTTGTTTCAAAGAAATAATTTCTTTCAGAAATATTTATTTAGTTAGAACACTCGAGATGTTAAATAAAGAGAACTTCCTTACTTTAAAAAAAACAGTAAGATTTAAAGCGAGAAAAATATTTCAACTTATGTGTTCTATTTGAAAACATCATATTTAAGAATTAAGAACGTTCAAAAGTTATAGTTTAAGATTTTAGATTTCTTTGGCTTAGATATTAAAAAATTATTGGCTCTCGCTGATATTTCTGAGGACAAAACCATTTGAATTTAAAGGTAAGTAGATTTATTTTATACAAAGTAAAATATATTGTACCTAGCATATTTAGATTGTTAATTGTTTCTGTGTTTGTATAGACTCAATATATATCGGGATAGTAATTCCCGTCATACAAGGAAATATATAATCTAACCTGTTAAACTTCCTTACCGCCATAGTGATTTTTGCATATACAGGGTGTCCCAACTTTATTTATACACGAAATATCTTCTTCCCTGTTCAAGATATAAAAAAAAATTTCAAGAGAAATAGTTCTTGGTTTAAAGAACTACTTTTACAGAGAGTACATTTAAGTATACAGGGTACCTCAAAAGTACAATTTTTAATATCAACTTTACTTTTTTAAATAGGACACCCTATATTTTATGTCAAATATTGCTTCTTCAATCAATTCTTTATCAAAAATCTATGATATGTTCTATGCCTAATGTGGTCTGTTTCCTAGATAATGGTAAGATTAAATTAGTATCAAAACTTTGAAAATGCTTTGAAATATTAGGTAAACAATAATTACCTATTACCATAGTAACAAACTAGTGACATTTTAAAATAAATTTTGACATTTTTAACAGTGATATAAATTTTTAACTAGAAGATAAGAGGTCAAAGTAGTAAGTAATTTTTATAACTATGCCATCACTTTTTACTCCGAACGAATATGTTGACATGCTGTTAATCTACGGCGAGTGCAAGAAAAAATCGCGGGATGCACAACGGTTATACAGGGAGCGGTTTCCAGATCGTCCAACACTATCGCTTTGCACTTTTGCAAATGTGGAAAGAAAAATGCGAACGGGTTCTTTTCCTATCTCGAGGGGTTCACAGCATGCTCGACCAGTAAGAAACGAAACTAACATAATAAATGTCCTTGCACTCATAGTACTAAACCCTCATGTGTCAGTAAGAGGCATATCAGAAGAAACGGGTATTAGCAAGACTTCAGTGCAGCGAATTCTAATTAACAACGGATACCACCCCTTTAAAGTTCATCTGGTACAAGCTCTACGGCCTAATGATTATGAAAGACGATTGGAATTCATCGCCTTTTTGCCTACACAGTTAAATGAGGATCCACGGTTTCTGGAAAAAATTATGTGGAGTGATGAATCGCGATTCCACAATAACGGAATCGTGAATCGTAATAACATTCATTATTGGTCGGTCGAAAATCCACATTGGGTTCGGGAAACTCATTTCCAAAATATCTGGGGAGTAAATGTGTGGTGTGGTCTCTTTAATGGACGATTAATTGGGCCACACTTTTATGAAGGTACATTAAACGGTCAAAGGTATTTAAATTTTTTAATCGAGGTCTTACCTACGCTTTTTGAAGAAGTTCCCATAAACGAACGTTTTAATATCTGGCTTCAACAAGATGGTGCTCCGCCACATAACTCCCGGATTGTATTAGATTATTTAGACAATAATTATGGAAGAAACTGGATTGGGAATCGAGGACCTGTCAGGTGGCCAGCACGATCGCCGGATTTAACACCTTTAGATTTTTATTTGTGGGGATATTTAAAGCAGGTAGTTTATTCTGAAAAACCAAACAATTTGGAGGATTTAAAAAATAAAATTTCACGCGCCTGTAGAGAAATTCCAGCAGAAGTCTGCCTGCACTACGGAACTCCTCAAAAGATACGAGATATGTCAGACCGAACATGGTCGTCACTTTGAGCATCTCTTATAATATCATTGTTATTTTTTTTTTATTTTACGTTCATTTTAAATGTATTTTAATTAATAAACACATCAGAAAATTGTATTTATAATTATCTCGAAAACGGACAACATTATGCATAGAACATATTATACATTTTTGATAAAGAATTCATTGAAGAAGCAATATTTGACATAAAATATAGGGTGTCCTATTTAAAAAAGTAAAGTTGATATTAAAAATTGTACTTTTGAGGCACCCTGTATACTTAAATGTACTCCCAGTAAAACTAGTTCTTTAAATCAAGAACTATTTCTCTTGAAACTATTTTTATATAATGAACAGGGGAGAAGATATTTCGTGTATAAATAGAGTTGGGACACCCTGTATATGGCTTCTCTAAGGATCTTACACTTTGATTGAAAATGATGCAATCTTGTAATGATAAAAGATAAAACTGCGTCCCACGTGCCATGGTTTCATAAACTCTTTGTTCGTTGCTTGTATTTAAAAACAACACTACCCCCGCGTAGGTACCTACTTCATTAGAAAGCAACTCAATTAACAAGATGGTTTTTATAGATTTATAGGCTTTCAAATAATATAAATTAGCCAAAACAACAATAATAAATACAACATGAAATTATAGGACCGTACGACTACGCTATCGTCATTATTTGCTGTAAAACAGACCATATGCTAATAGATTGTTGTTTTTATCTCTTATTATTTTCGTAAAAAAAAATATTTTTTGATTTTTTTGAGCTTTTACACTTTTCTTGTAGTGTCTGAATTCACTATGTCAATTGGGTTTTTATAATACTTACCTTTACCTAGAGATAGGGTAGGGCTGCGTAGGTACACTTTTTGAATTAAGATACAGAACCAGTAGATTTTGTGTATTAAGTGTATCTTCTAAAATTTTTTAATGCAGAGCACTTTCGGCCTTCCATCATCAGTGCTTCTAGAAGATTATACAATTAATACACAAAACCTACTGGTTCTCTCTCTCTCTCTCTTTATTATCAGAGATAGTTAATAACATAAATTACAAGGGAGTTAAAAAGTGCAATTTTTACAAAATGAAAAGGATTTTTTTGGGGTATTTTCTGGAATTTATTGACACAGAATAATAACTAAATTAATAGAATATAAACGTTTTTAATTTTCGAAAGGTTCAGAGAAAAGTAAAGGAATATGGGTTGACGCAGGTATCATAAACTTATTATGCATTTTATTCTTGGAGAAATTAATGAAATTTGTCGTATTTTTAGCCATGGAGGAACTTCTAAAATCGTAGGGTATGCCCGACAACATTAAAGACGTTTTATTAGGTAAATATATTATTTGAATATTGTTTCTAAATAACCTTTGTTTAAATAATTATAGTTGTATTTTTAATTTAGCCCTATTAAATCCTAATATTTAGATAAACAACAAAAAAATATCGGAATAATCAGTCTCAGAAAAAATTGAATTTATGTTGAAAACTTATATTTCTTATTTTGAACAATTATTCATTCCTTGGACAAATGTACATGCATACTGAGTGTTTCCATATTTTAAGCCAATCATACAGTTTTTATTTTTGCAGAGAAAATAAACTGCAAATTACAAATTTTACTAGTTTTCCTAAAATGCCCAAGATGTTTTAATTAAATCTAACAAGTAACGTTGGCGTTTTAGGAAAAACTACAATTTTTGTATTTTAAACAATTTTTCCTTGCAAGAATCGACAACTATAAGGTGGACGTAAATCATGGAAACACCCGGTACAATGCTAAAGAATAAAATTGCTAAAATCAGGAAATCAAGGTTTCTATATAAGATTTTAACGATCTCATTGGAGGATTTAATATACACGCGGTGAAATTCCCTTGCTCTTACACACATAGAAAGAAGTTTGATTTTCAGATTTAAGGTCACATTTAAAATATTATTGCTCTGAAGTGCCAAAAATTATCCCTCAGTTTGAGATATTCTATCTCAGATATTGAGTAAACAGTTTTTCAAACAATGATAACACATATCTCTTTAAGAGAACGAAAACGTATGTCCGAAATCCATCACTTTAGTTCTGAAAAACTTATTATTTAATATAAAACCTATAGTTACACACAAACTATGGGGCTATTTTCATACGAGATATTTTCTTTTATACTAAGTGCACAAATACGAAAACCTTTTTTTGTCACTTTGAGATCCTATTTCTTCGCCAAAATATGAAAGTAAATATTATGCTATTCGGCTTTACACTAAAACATTATTTTTATGTGTGTAGATATGAAAATATAATATATGTATTAGACAAAGAAAGAAAAGAAATAAATATTTTAAAAACTCGTATAGGTTCACCTACAGGACAAAAAAAAGTGTTCTTTGTCTTCGTTCTGCAGTAAAAATTAAGCCGAAAGTATATTTTTTGGTGTCAAGCACTTTACTGGGGGCACTTGAGACTTAATCTAATTTTAAGGACTTCGTTAAGCTGTTGTCTTAATCTTAATGGCACTGGTTTTAATTATTTACAAGTACACACTATTAACTATTAAATTGTATGTGATTTTTTTAATCTTAATTATAGCTACACTTATGAGTAAAAATAAAACAGGCGACAGTATAGTACGGTTCTACGAAAAAATTATTTCCATGGCTTAATATGGGTTAGGTTTTCTTTAGAACCAATTAATTATAGGCACTTAGACATTACCAAAAAGTATTTAACAAATCAGGTTTACCTACCATGTAAATTAAACAGATTCGAGATTTTATCGACCGATAAATGTTAAAAGTACAAGTTCAAGCGAAGCAACGGTTGTTGTAAAAAGCAAGTACCTACTTATTTAGCCCAATCATTACACGCCATAATTAACTACACACTTAATAATAAACATAGTAAACTACATACCCACCGATGCAATTTTGCATTGGCATTCGACATTCCTGCTACGTTCAAAGGTAAACCGGCTCTCTTAGAAAAACGTTTATACCTTTGGGCGTCGCAAATATGCAACTCTCTAGTTAAATAATAATCAACGTAAAATTAGGTATGCAATTTTATGGAGCTGGTGCATGCATTTTACTGTCATATAAATGTCAACCCTGTATAGCCTCCAGTTTTGAATTTAATTAAACTGTAGTTAGTATATAGGTATCTATAATTTGATCTATCAACAGAACGTACTTTGTACGTATTATACATAGACCTCGTAACTATTAGACCGAACAATAACAAATAAACGTGTTGTCATCATTGTATTCCAGTGTAAAGTAAATCAACATTCAAGCTGCTCCCCTCCACTTGGTTTGCCAGACTTACGCCACAGAAAACGTAGTTTTCTGGGCTTACTCTGTTAAAAGAATTAACTTCTAGGATTTAAACTTGGTTCAGCCAGTAATCCTGCAAGATGGCCGACATGTCACATGACAACAGTCATATTTCAGCTATTTAATTTTTAGTAAGAATAATATTGGCAGCAATACAATGACGAGCAGGTGTTTATGGTCAGAACCGGACTTAAAAATTGTGCAATTTGAATCGCAATGTGGATTCAATTAATAGTACGGGAAAATAAAACAAAAAGAATTTGCAGAACTTAATTCTTGCTTTTATATTTTACATGTCCTGTAATATAACTAAAAAATGTTTTTGTGTGTGTGTGTGTATGTGTATATGACTTTTTTGGCACTGGTTTAAACCAACTGGCCAGCTTTGATAAATGTTTTTGGAGGAAGGAAATGCAAAAACAAATTTTTTACGGTTACTTAGAAATCGAAAGCTCATAAAAATATAAATATGAAGAAAGAGTTGTTTTAATTTGCATTATCTTAGCGAACAATCATAAATATGGTGGTCGGTATTAGCGTTTTTAAAAACGAAGTTTTTCGTAGTGGGTAAGCGTTTATCCTAAAAATTAATTAAAATTTTTAATTGATTTGCCCGTACTATTACAACTATAGCAGCGAAGAAGCAAAGCCTG
Source organism: Polydrusus tereticollis (assembly GCA_963920685.1). Classification (NCBI taxonomy): domain Eukaryota; kingdom Metazoa; phylum Arthropoda; class Insecta; order Coleoptera; family Curculionidae; genus Polydrusus; species Polydrusus tereticollis. Next base: position 147,320,286 of record OY987328.1, read on the forward strand.
ACCTGGCATGCGATCGTATAATGGTTCGTGTTAGTGTCTCTCTCTTGCATGTATTTAACTCAACACGAGGAAACATGATAGATATACGATCTAGGTACCTAATAAAAGTTGCTTTCGTTTATGTTTGGAATTTAATTTTAATAATTTTTGGTGTGAAATCCTAGTAACTTTTTATCTTATCTTCGTTTAAACGTGATTTGAGAGCACTGACATGATTTGCCCGCCGCCATCTTGCAGGTTTACTGGCTGAAAATACTATACTAGAATAACATGATGTGGGAAATATATAACATTGCCTAAAACCTTGTAGAAAATCTGTAGTATGGCAACGCAGCAATAAAGAATCCGCCCAGATCCCATCATTTTCGTGGCCATCCGCATCGACTCGACAATACTCGGATTTGTGACAGCGTTTTTCTGTGGGTTTCCTGGAGTTTTGTCAACCTAACCCTTATTGTTCTGTGGTTTTGTCGCATGCATATGTAAATTCAGAGTAATCCCCACTCCCGACCCCACCTAGCTCCTCACGGCGTCTCGCCACCAAACGATTTTGGCACCACAATTTTATAGCATTTATGAATGGCGTGTCGGATCTATAGTTACGATGCCTATGGTATTATAGACCATTTCTAAAACTTTTTCATTCAGTATCGTGCATGAGAATTGACATAACCGGTGGGGTGGAACCAGGCTTCATCAGACAAAAATGTAAGGTTCAATAAATCATCTCTTTCCAATACGTTTTGGGTAAACCACTAACAGTAATTCTTGCGTCTTTCAAAATCTGCAGCTCGTATTTCTTAGAATACTTGCACTTATAAGGAAACAAATCTAACTCGTTGAAAATCGTCCATGCACAAACGCTGATTGTATCCCTGTTTTGAAAATACGCTTGAACCGCGAATTTTTTGTGCTGTCCCGTAAAATCCATTGCGTGAATTATTCAAGAAATTTAAACACTTTAAGCATGTCCTAAATTTCAACCGTATCCGTATCCGCATCGATCTGCGCATGTGCAGAATAGACGCGTTGGACTCAATACGTTACGTTGCCCGCATCGTTACGGGCCTGCCATCGTATCCCTATCCGTAAACGCATTCCAATCAATCGACCGATCTCTGGTTTCTATGATTTTGTCAGTTGTCACTTAACCTAATTTTTTTATTATTTTGTTATTTTTCTAAACTGAATTTTACAAAAATGTTTAAAATATTTAATTTTTAAATAATTGAAAATTATTCAAATGAAAAAATCACAATTTTTAAGGTTAGAAATAGAAAATCAGACATGTGACGTTTTACTTTACTGCTGGATGCGTTCGGTTTCGTATACGTATGGTTGTTGATGCTTAAACAGTTTTTTTTGCGGTCAACTTAACTCGATGCGTTACGGATGCGGATACGGATACGGAAAAAAAAATACGGTTTGCTTAAAGTGTCTATTGGATAAATTAACGATGTCTGTTAAAGATGACAGAATAACTGATTGATTGATAATGCTGTTATTTACTGACACCCAATAGGTATTAAGCTCTACCGCTAAGCAATACGGCCTTAGATGCAAAGCAGACTTGATACTGATGATAATAGTTTTTGCTCGCACGGTATATTTAATTAAACGCTAGCAATTAAATACAATTTTATTTGTTAATGGATGGAAAAGATTTTATAACGCATAATCTTAAAGGAAAGTATCTAGGTTATTGGAACGTTGCTACGCACTTAATTGTTATAGCCACTTTAATGCATTTTGCAGAATCCCATTTAGTAATAGGCAAAAATATCGGTGTTAAATAAAATATTGAAAAATGTAATTTAAGTGTAAAGTGACATTTAAAAAGCTGCGCGGTCCTGGCCGAAGACTTGACAAATTGTTCATACAAAAACGACTGTTATAGTTTTCCATGTATATTATTTCTTCATGCACCTATACCGGGTGTTGCATCGTCGAGCGGGACATAGGAAATCCCATGTAATTTTAAATGGGGTCAATTATTGGCTTCCCTAATTATTTTAGAGAAAAATTCTATTTAGGTTTATTAAAGAGCACTAAAACCCACATTCAAAAGAATAACTTTAGATATTTTTGATGAGCCCGTTTACGGGTTATCGCCGATTTCTTTTTAACTATTTCTCCTTTTTATGGCCCCGTATTTGCGGGCACCAGTTAAGGTAAAAGATGACTGTCAAATAAAGTTGTCATTTTGAAATGTGTGCTTTATTGTTATAAAAACTCGTACATCGAAAATATTAGCCATGAATTACACTTATGAAGAAAAAATATTGATGATTAAATGGTATTATCAAGGAAATAGTTATCAAAATGTATCAGACATGTTTGCTGCTCTGTATCCGAATAGACCGATACCTGCAAAATCTACAGTCGAAAGGACTATCAAGAAATTTGAGACAAAAGGCACTGTAATAAATAACTGCACATTTACCTTAAACAATGAACCCAATGTTCAAAATTATCGATATTGGAGCAAAGAAAACCAACACAGGTTTGTGGAAACAAGGACGCAATATCCACAAAAAGTTAATGTATGGGCTGGGATTTTCGGAGAAAATATTATCGGGCCATTATTTCTTACACGAAATTTAAATGCAGAATATTTTTTGGAACTACTTGAAGATCATATTTTACCTACTTTACATGATGCCGCCAGGGAAAATCAGGAAGTTTGGTACCAAATGGATGGCTGCCCGGCACATAGTACCCTGGCTGTCCGGGAATATTTAAACCGTGTTTTTAATGGAAATGTTATTGGCTTAAATCATACAGTAAATTGGCCAGCCAGGTCTCCTGATTTATCGCCAAATGATTTCTTTCTCTGGGGCCATTTAAAAAACAGGATATACAAAGATAAAAAATACCCAAATCTAGACGAGTTAAAAAATGCTATTTCTGCCGAATGCAATAGAATTTCAGTTTACCAACTAGCGAATGTAAGAAGAGAATTTTATGATCGCCTCGGTTATTGTCTAGCAGTCAATGGAGGAATATTTGAACATCTTCTTAAATCCTAAAGGGTTTTAGTGCTCTTTAATAAACCTAAATAGAATTTTTCTCTAAAATAATTAGGGAAGCCAATAATTGACCCCATTTAAAATTACATGGGATTTCCTATGTCCCGCTCGACGATGCAACACCCGGTATAAAGAAATATAAAAAAAATCCATAAAAATGTAATATGAATATTCTTAAAAAAGTTGACCTTGTAGTGTAGAAATACATGTAGAAATTGACGCAATACTTCTGATTTTCATGTATTTATCGATTTCTGGGAGCTACCAATAACGCCATAACCCTCGCCATAACCTGACTTTATTGTTTTGAAAAAAAAATACTGTTTTTCAGTGCCTTTTTGGGCAACGAAGGCGAAGGTTTTTGAATCTTGAAACAATAAATACTGTAAGTGGATACGTTCTACTCGAACCAGGGTTGGGTAACGACGTGTAGAAAAATTAATTTTCTACATACGTGTAGAAAAAAGCGTCAAAAATGTAGAAAATGTACACCATAGAATTCGGTTCTAACTTATTCTGTACCGTTAAAATAAATTATTTTTTATTTAATTATAATATGTAATTCAGCAAGGCGAGGTTTAAAAATATGTATATATACAGGGTGTCTCTAAAAGGTCTGTACAAAATCTGAGCACATATTTCTGAGGCCAAAATAAGGCGATTTAAGCAACTTACCTTAGTACGAAATTGCTCCGTTTCCGAGATACAGGGTGGTAAATTTAAAAAATTAAAATCGAATTTTTTAAAATTAATGAACATTTTTTAACGTATTACTTTAAAACTTGGTACCCGAGGTTTTTTTGGGATGCGAAACCCGAATACGGACACCTTTTCACTGTGGCCATTAGAGGGCGCTTCACAATGCACTTCTTATGGTTTAGAATGGCCATGAGTTTTTTATCAGTGTAGTTTTTTCCTTTTTTTGTTAAGGAACTAATTTTTTGAACATTCTGAAACAAAAAAGGTACTCTCGTGAAAATCCGCTAAAGTAAGCCGTTTTTGAGATATTTCGGTTTTTAGTGTTCGATGCCGCACCGGATATTTAAATTATTTTGAATAAAGAATTTAGCTATTAGTTAATTTTCGGCAGGAAAAAATGTTTCACTTGGGTTAGTTACACCAAGTTTTGCAGGAAGAATTTGAGTATGGATTTGTTTTTTAATTAAATAAGGAACAATTTTATTTTAAAAGTAAATTTAATTAGCATAAACTTTTAGTAATTGTTCAAAATGACCTTCGTTAACATAAGTACAAAGATTAATACGACGTAAAAAGTTTAAATTTACTCTTTGCATCAATTCCGCATCGTTCTTTAATATGTTGGCTGCATTTTGAATTCTTCCTCACAATTCCTCTTCATTATTAATCGGTCTAGAGTATACCATCGTTTTTAAAGACCCCATAAAAAATAATCCAATAGAGTCATATCCGGTGAGCGTGGCGGCCACTTTACAGGAGCGTCATTTCCTCTATCGATTCATCTGTTTGGATACTGTCGATGCAAATAATTGCGGACATTTGAACTAAAATGTGGTGGAGCACCTGTCATGCATAAACCACATATCTCGTCGAAGTTGTAATGTCAAATCTTCTAATAAATGTGGCAGCGTATTTTTGTAAATGTTCTAAATAATCCACACCATTTAGTCGTAGCGGTAAAATGACAGGATCAATAATGAAATTGCCAATGATTCCTGCCCACGTGTGGGCACTGCCCACACATTAATTCTAAACTCATGTTAATAATGAGTTACTTTCGTGGCATGCGGGTTTTCAGCAGCATAAACATGTTCGTTATGTAAGTTGGTTACACTACTTCTTGTAAAACATGCTTCGTCAGTAAATAAAATATGCTTAGCAAAATTCACATCCTGTTGTCTTTGTTCGGTAATAAATCGACAGAAGTCCAATCGTTGATCGAGATCCGGAGCCAAAAGGTCTTGTACCTTTTGGATATGGCATGGATGAAGCTGCTGTTCTTTTAATGTTCTATGAACTACATCCTTGGATACTGGTGCGGCATCGAACACTAAAAATCGAAATATCTCAAAAACGGCTTAATTTAAAAGATTTCTGTGAATGGCTTCGAGAAAAAGCAAGAATTTCTTGTACTATCGACTTCCAAACTAGTAAACGTTTTGAAAGTCATAATAATTATACAGAAAGAAAGAAAGAAACTATTTTTTCCATCAATGAAAGGAGAACACTCAAAAAATGTGTATTTTGTAAAAACGAAAACCACAAACTAGATGAATGTGAAGCTTTTAAAAGAAATAATATAGATACTCGTTGGAATATAGTAAAAGAAAATAAATTATGTTTTTGCTGTCTAAAAAGCAATCATTCAAAGCAAGTATGTCGTTCCAAGAAGATATGTGGAACTGAGCAATGTAAGTTTTTCCACCATAAACTTTTGCATCATCCCAGAAGACTCAGCGAAGATTTGGTAGCCTCTCAATGTTCATCTGAAAACGGAAAAGTAAACTTTATTAAAAATGTAAACACCACTGTTCTTCTGAAAATGCTGCCTGTTGAAATTAGAGGTGAAACCGAGAACCTAACTGTTTTGGCATTTATAGATGAAGGTTCCACAGTATCCTTAATTGATGAAGAAATAGCCAAGACGATGGGTTTATCTGGTAAGAATCAACCTCTGTGTTATCAGTGGACGAATGGAATAATCCACGAAGACAAGGAATCACAAAAAATGAATATTAACATTTCTGGGTTGTACGAAAATGCAAAAACTAATAAACTTGTGAACGTAAGATCAGTGAAAAATATGTTACTGCCTCTTCAAAGTTTAGATATCGAAGTTATCAAGCAGAAGTATTCCAATATTGGTCAAATAGAATTATTAACACCCTACTTTAATAAACGACCTGTTATCCTCATCGGACAAGATAATTACCACCTGGTAGCTCCCAAAAAGGTAATTGAATTTTCCAATAATGGCCCGTTTATGACCAAAACAGCTTTAGGATGGGTACTACATGGAAAAATATCTGAAATAGGAAGAAATGAATCAAATTTTTTATATCACATCTGTGATGCAGAAAATAATGATGAAAATTTACATCAACTAGTTAAAAATTCTTTTAAAATTGATAGTTTTGGCGTATGTTTAAAGGAAAAATCTGAAAGTACGAGAGATATGATTCGATCTGAAGAAATAATGAGAAACACATGCAGAAAAATAGAAGGTCGATACGAGATTGGTTTACTTTGGAAGAGTGACTTCACTAGATTTCCTGAAAGTAAAAATAATGCCTTGTCCAGATTGTACTGCATGGAAAGGAAAATGGACAAAGATCCAGAATTTGCTAAACAATATTGTTCTAAAATTGAAGAATATACAAAGAAACAGTATGCCAGAAAACTTAATGAAGAAGAAAAGTTATATAGGACGGAGAACGAATGGTTCCTACCTCATTTTGCAGTATTTAATTCAAAGAAAAGAAAACTTCGTTTAGTTTTCGACGCAGCTTCAAAAGTGAATGGAGTCAGTCTAAATACAGAGCTTTTACCAGGTCCAGATCTTCTGACATCTCTAGTGGGTGTTTTGTTACGATTCAGGCAATATCAATTTGCTTTTACTGGTGATATCAAAGAAATGTTCCACCAAGTAATAATAAGAGAAGAAGACCGACAAGCTCAAAAGTTTCTTTGGAGGGGTATGAGGAGATCTGGAGAGCCTGATGTCTATGAAATGCGAGCAATGATATTTGGGGCTACATGTTCACCTAGTCTGGCACAATATGTAAAAAATAAGAACGCTGAACAACACAAAAATCAATCAGAAGACGCCTGTAATGCGATCCTAACCAAACATTATGTGGATGATTACCTTGATAGCAGAAGAAGTGAAGAAGAAGCTATAAAGATAATAGAAGAAGTTGTCCAAATACATAAAAACGGAGGGTTTGAAATTTGTAATTTTATTTCTAATTCTAAACGTATCTTACACCATATTCCCGAAAACTTAAAAATGCAAAAAATTAAAAACTTCGAAGAATACAAAATAAACCCGACAGAGAAAGTTCTTGGCATCCAATGGAATTCTATACAAGACATATTTACGTTTTCTCTCGACCTCAAAAAAATCTACGAGAACATTTTAAACAAAAACAAAAGGCCAACCAAAAGAGACGTTCTAAAAGTCGTTATGTCTATATTTGACTCCCTCGGCTTCCTAGCTAAAATGGTTGTCACTGGAAAAATCATTTTACAAGAAATTTGGAGATTAAAAATTGATTGGAATGACGAAGTAACTCATGAAATTAATGAATGTTGGTCGACCTGGATTCAAAATTCTCTTAAACTCATACCAGATATAAAAATTCCTAGATGTTATGGTATCGAATTAGCAAATTCTTCAAAAATTGAAGCTCATGGATTTTGTGATGCTAGTGAGAAAGCATGTTGTGCAGTAATATATATTAGATATTTTAAAGAAAAAAGTTGTGGAGTATCCTTTCTCGTTGCAAAAACAAAAGTTAGCCCATTAAAACCGACAAGCATCCCAAGATTAGAACTACAAGCAGCACTTATGTTAAGTCGTCTCATGGATAATACATTAGCAGAATTAGAAATTTCTATTCAAGAAAGTTTTTACTGGTCAGATTCAAGAACAGTTCTATGGTGGATAAAATCAGACAAGACTCAATATAAAAGTTTTGTATCGAATCGAATTGGGGAGATTCTAGATTTGTCTAAAAGAAGAGAATGGCACTGGATAAATACGAAAGAAAATGTCGCGGACGAAGGTACGAGAATATTAAAACCCAACGAACTTTCTATGAACAGATGGCTTAATGGCCCAGATTTTCTAAATAATATCGACATTTCAGACTATATTAGTGACTTCCAGTTCGATAGCGTAAATGAAAAAGATTTAGAAATTAAACATACAGTTTTACTCGTTGTAGAAAAAGAAAAGAATGTTTTTCTACCAGATATAATACGATTTTCGAAATATGAAAAACTGATTCGTACATCAGCATGGGTGTTAAGATGGCTAAAAAATCTGAGAACTAAAGATAAAGTAAAATGCCCCTTACAAGTAGAAGAACTGCAAGATGCGGAAAAGGAATGGTACAAAGAAGTACAAAGAGAATGTTACAGCACAGAAATAGACCACTTAAAAAAACATGGAAAAGTTGAAAAATGTAGTAGCATCTATAAGTTGGCTCCATACCTAGATGAAGAAGGGTTACTACGCATGAAAGGCAGAATAATGGATTATTCATTAATAAATTCTCTTTTAATTTTGGCAGTAAAACACAGTTTCACTAAATTACTAATAATAAAGTACCATGAGAAAGCACAACATCAAGGACACGAATTCGTTATCAATGAAATGAGACAGATATTTTGGATCCCCAGTTTGAGAAATGAAGTAAAAAAAATATCAAGAGCATGTCAATATTGTAAAAATAAGAGAGCTCGACCAATACCTCCAGAAATGGGTCCCCTGCCAAAAGCCAGATATGACGTATTTTCGAAACCTTTTACAAGAACTGGTGTGGATTATTTTGGACCGTATGATGTAGCTATTGGACGGAGAAAAGAAAAAAGATACGGTGCTATTTTTACGTGTCTAACAACACGAGCGATACATATTGAAATAGCTTCATCTTTGAGTACAGATTCATTTATTCTTGCCCTGAAGAGATTCATTGGAAGACGAGGTTCTGTTTCAGACTTGTATTCAGATAATGGAACAAATTTTCACGGTACCAATAGAGAACTTATAGAACGAGTTGAGAACTTAGATCAATCCAAAATTACTAACGACACATCAGCACAAAGAATAAAGTGGCACTTCAACCCTCCAACGGCCTCACACATGGGAGGCAGTTGGGAAAGATTAATCAGATCGATTAAAACGTCTTTAAAGGTCATGCTTAAAGAGAAATGTCCTAGAGAAGAAGTTTTGTCTACTGCCCTAGTAGAAATTGAATTTTTGATTAACTCCAGACCATTAACTTATGTTTCCGTAGATCCAGAAGCTCCAGAATATTTAACACCAAATCACTTTCTACTGGGATCCTCAGGTGGGTCAATACCAGGAAGCAACCTGCAATCAACTAATGTAGACCTTAGGAAACAGTGGCGGCAGGTTCAATTATTGACTAGCCAATTCTGGAAAAGATGGGTTAAAGAATACCTACCGCAATTAAATAAAAGGACAAAAATGGTTCGAATCTGTCAAAAATGCAGACATTGGTGACATCGTTATAATTGCTGATGGAAATCTCCCACAAAACAACTGGCCGATGGGCAAAGTCGTTGCCACTTTTCCAGGGAAAGATGGCAAAGTTAGGGTCGTCGACATAAAGACTAGAAACGGAGCGGTATACCGAAGACCAGTCAATAAAATTTGTAAATTAGACGTTAACTCTCCGGGAGATGGAAGAAATGTTTAGATTATTTATTTTGTTATACATAAAGGTTTAGTTACACCTTTTTTTACCAGTCTTTATTAGCGACTGGTAAGAAAGGTAAGGTTGTCGTCATGTCAGTATTTTGTGTGATTTACGTCAAAAAACATTGGAAATAAATATATTGAAAAGTGTGTTTGATTACGAAATAAGAAGCAATTCTTTACAAGTCCAAACAAAGCCTATACGCAAATTTGTTGATAATTCACGTCTAATATAAAAATAAATTACCGGTTAACGAGAACTTATGCATAATACCGATAAAAGAGGCCAATTTTACAATCGACAGCAAAAGACGATGATTGCTGAAGCCACCTTCTTTAAACCCAATATAACAAAACTAGTATTTGACGAAAATCTAAAAAAGCAAATTGAAGACAGTGTTAAATTGTTTAACCTAGTTTCCAAAATTATTAACGCATTACAAAGTACTCAGGCTTCTATTGCAGATGCAGTTAAAGAATGGATAAACTTGCAACTGCCAGAAGGCTTTGATGAATACATTCCATATGTAGAGAAATGCCAAATGAACGCTTTAAATATATTTTCCGTGGCCGTTCCTGTATTCTGTTTATCGAGGCAGAATGTTAAGCGAAGATCAAATAAGAAATGTCAGTGTAATAAATAAATTAGATGCTAAAGGGCTGGAGAGTTTTCAAGATTTTAAGCATAATCGTTATATATTTCACAAACAAAATTACAAATTTTTGGGAATTAGTAAGGTGTAATAAGTAGTTTATAATGATATACTTCATTATTTTAATAAACATTTAAAAAAAAATAATGACCGATAATATAAATAAATCATTATCTACATCTCAAGATGTAGAAAATTGGTTAGTGTAGAAAAATAATTCTCTACGCTTAGAATACGTATAATTTTCTATATACCCTGATTCAAACCTGTCAAATTACTGAAGTTTTAGGCTTAGCAGCACTGAAACTTTTAATCAAATTGTGGCAAGAAATCCACAAAATGTACAACTGATTTCGTCTAGAAATTCACACATAAAATGCATGAAGAAATACACGAAAAATTACACAAACGTAAAACCAGTACAATGATGATAAATAGAGATAAGTGCACTCTTTCTCGAACATAATGTATCAATGGGAAAGTTACTAATTACAAAAATAAACAACCAATTTGCAAGGTGACATAAAAGGCGATGCTTCAGGAAATCAATAGAATAATACCTACATAGTAAAATATAGGTATAGTAGATCGTGTGAACAAAATCGAAACCTCAATAATTTCCGAGTTAGAGCCTCTCAAACTCCAAACTAGGAAAATATCAAGATTTTTTTGATACACTAACTACCTTGACTTCACTACATATAATTATTTTTCCAAGCATTTTCCGTACCTCGTGCCTCTACTATAAAATAAAGGAAAAACACTTTCTAATTAAAGAAAATACATATTATTAACTAAATAATTCTAACACTTTCAAGGAAGAATATATCTTAATTAAAGAAGTTTGAAATTAAAATATTTTAAAAGAGAAATAATTCTTCTTTTGTGAATACGAAAATATTTTAGATAAAACCTGCGGATGTCTTTCGGTAAATCAATATAAACATGAACATCATATTATGCTATAGTAAAGAATATATTTTCTTCGTTATATGCAAATCACTAAATATCTTTGATACATGCAAATTGATTTAACTGTAGCAAAATTTATTTCTGTGTGCATACTGTACGAAGTAAAAAAACCAACCAGACAAACTACAGGTGTCAGCTTATCTTCATTTCCGGGTATTTATAGTGGTGTGTTCCAAGGCGGAGTTCTCACGGTAATTAGAAGCAAGTTAAAATGGCGGGGAACAATAATATTTACCTACAGGTGCCCCAAAAGTGCTCATTAACTAATAATTAAATGATTCATTCCTTCGCAGGAAAAAATACATAAATGTTATCAAAGGTTATCGTTATCCAAGAGCGTACTCAGAATTTTCAGAAGGGGGGGGGGGGGGGGGTGTTGCGAATCGGAGATAAAACTATTAGCCGAAATTTTTTGAGGACTACGCCCAAATTTCATTTTTGTCTACTATTTTAATATTTTCCATTAGACATAATATGTACAAACAAGTTGATGCAAAAGAAAAACCGATTGACGTCATCAATCAGCTGATAATTGCAAATCCGTAAGAAAACACAAGGAAATTAAATTTGGGCAAAAAGTATTAAAACTTTATGCGATATCGAATTTGCTACAAACTTAAAGTATTCTTCTTTGATACGAACCCACTTATAGCAAGAAGTTTGTTTATTTAAGGTTTCATGCAAAACTAACCTTAATTAATTGTTTGTGGTTCCGTGTTGCTGTCCGTCTATTTTTTAACAAAAACCCCAGATCTTTTCATAAATAGCATTAAAAGACTGTTCTATTAAGAGAAACGAAAGTGCACATACATATCTCTGTCGATTACGTTGTTTACTATATATTTGTAAAAAATGCCGAAGCATTTAAGTAGTCGGTGCAAAAGCTAATAGCTTCTCTACGAAGCTATTTTCGGGAAGAACTTAACAACAATGGCATATTGTTACCCTTGACAGCACTACAGAGAAGTAAATTCAAAGAGTATCTTAAGGTCTAGATATTTTATTTCTACTTTACTTATTTTTAGCGTGTAGCAGCTGCCCTAAATTTAAATATCTCCACTGTAAACGCAATTTCAACAATAGTTAAGGAAAATAAACTATTAGCATCACCTTAAAACAAACGTTCTAATTCAAAGAGAGTTGTAAATGTATGAAGATCGGATATAAGTTCTATTCGTGGCACCATTTATGGAACGTACGAAACAAGTAAGTTGTATTATTTAAAAATTATAATATTTTACATCGGCTATTCATAAGCTGTAACTTCTTTTAGAACATTGATGGTTGTCTTAACTCTTTAAGAAGCCTCTTCAAGAAAATAGGCTTTGGGATGGTAAAAAGATGAACTGAGGCGAGGGCTTATGGAACTTTCCCATGTTGCTTTCAAACGACTGGTATTTTTGAAAGAATATATTAAAGAAAATAAGCATTCTTGTACCAATTCGTTTTCTTGGATGAAACATGGATTTTTCAGAATGGACTATTGGTCGATCTTGGCAAGATAAAATTAAAAGAAGTGTTAGATCTACTAAAGTTGATTGTACCTTATATCGTTACAGAATAATAAAATATGTTTCGTCAGTCTAATTCAGTTTTAAACTTTACTTTTACTAGGTAAGAAGGTAAGTAGTTTTAATTAAACAAGCTTTAGGTAGTTTTCCTCTTTCAGCAAATTATGAAAACGCAATCATTTGCTCGTCCTCGGGGTACGCCCATGTCGTTATCAATAATCTAGGTATTTATGTTTATAAGCGCATTTACTTGCAAACCACCCAAGTATACCTACCTTTTTTTCACCGAAATTTGACTTGTCGGAACCGGGACTCGTTCTGGTAATCGAAATTCTGGTAGTCGAACGTCCGGGAACGTTTCTTTGCAGCTTTTCTACATTGTAAGTTTGTCTCCACCCGAACAGTTGCACGATTTTTTCAGCCACGTCTGTACATTTGGGTCCACCATTTATTGTCTGACAGCTATCGAACATTTCTCCATTCAATATTTTTTTAAAATTTTAAATCGCGCACATTTTTTTAAATTATTGAAGTAAGTACCTACTTTACGGTAAAGGTTAATTTTTTTAATTTAGGTGAATTACATTTTTTCTTAAGTACCCTGCAGACAAAAACACCATACAGGTTAAGCCACAATCTTTACGAAACTTATATACTGTTTAGTCTATAACTTTAAACAACGCTCCATTATGATTAAAAATAATAAACGGCAAAAGTAAAAAAAGTATTCGAGGACAAAACACAATTCAAGTTGTCTTGATGCTGTATTTTTTTAGACTTTTAATCAAGCATACTTTAAAAGAAATTAAGTTGGTTCATAAATTTTACCTATATAGGAAAAACACGTAATAATAGCCTCGATAATAATACCTTATGGTGTTATTTTATTGTTATTATCGAAGCCTGCAATTCTATATAAGAAATTAAATTGTTTAAAGTGTGAACTTATTAAAAAGTTGTTGCTGCTGGTAATTCGATTAAGGTCTAAATTACGAATGTCCTGTTAATTTTAACTACAAGATAACTTCCAATGATACCATTGTTGGAACAATTGTTGCCATGGAAGTTATGTGGCTGTCATCGCTAACAGGATGGGCATCGATAATTTGGGTCCTATTTATATTACTTAACGAGCATTGGTTAACATATATCGTCGCCTGAGAACCAGACTATTCTATGTCAATTTTTTTTTTCTTAAATAAAAGTTTTTTCACCAAATTGTTCTATATCCACCAACACTGTTTATGTCAATATATACCGTGTACTTTTCAAAATACACAAGTCCATTTAACTTTGGACCAAAATACCCTACGTCCTCTTGACCAATGAGATTTAAGGAATGGATAAATTGGCGCATATAGGTATTATGATTACAGTATGGTGTACACTGTAAAGTCTACAGTATTGCAGTGCTCATGTGTTGCAGCAGTCGCTATCATTTTTAAAAGGCAAAATGCATCCAAATCATTTTTACAAGGTAATCCAGATCCTGCAATTTAGCCTTCTTCTGCTAACCTTACCGATGACAAAATCTCTTAAATCGAAATCTTAGCAAATCATTTTTTTTTTCTGTTTCTGTAGCCTTACAGTTTTGAAATGCATTAAAAATACAATAATTTTGTTAACTTTGTTTGTGCTATAATTTAATAATATAAGTTGTTCAGTTAAAACTTAAAATTTACAGTTTAAGACTATTATGTAAAAAATTCTTAATTTTTATTTAATAACGAAATAAACATTATTAATTTGTTTTGTTTTCAGTCTTTAAAAATAACAGAAAATTGACAAATAACCGGGGTTTAGTTTTGTATACAATATTTTTGACATAACCCCATAAGAAGAAGTCTAATGGCGTCAGATCAGGGGATCGTGCTGGCCATTCCATCGATCCACGCCTCCGTATCCACCGATTTGGAAATACTCGGTTGAGGTACTGCCGGACATTGATTTGGTAATGGGGCGGTGCTCCATCTTGCTGAAACCATATCATATTCGCTGGAAGTTGTGTGTTTGGTGCCCTGATCAGAAAACAAAACATGTTCTAATTGGATCACATTGTTATCTAATATTGCCATCATTTGTTCGCAAAAATACGTTCTCCTATTAAAATCGCCTTCCATGAGCTCATGAGTAGGTATCATTTTATAGGGATACATTTTATTTTCTTGTAATGTTCGAATAATCGATGAATGGCAAACATCGAACATTGGGGCTGTTTTTCGACTAGAAGTATGTGGGTTTTCCTGAAACTCAAGCATAATATCTAATTTGGTATCATCACTTATTGAATTGGCAGCTACTTTTTTTTATCTGCTTTACATGTCCAAGCTGGCGAAACTGCTTTTCTATTTTACTAATTGTCCCTTGAGTTATAGGCGGCAAATTTGGAAATTTTTCATGAAATAAGCGAGTAACTTCCATTTGTGTCCGTGTTTTATCTCTATAACCAATCATCTGTAGAATCGTTATATTGTGCATTTCTGTTAAATAAACCATTTTTCTGATAAGCAGATAACGAAATTCAAACGACTATAACACTGACAACTACTGTTATGCAGACAGACAACATAGTTTGCTAAGGTCAGGCGTTTTAAACAAAAGTGAACAAAACTATTTATACCTTTTTTTTATTTCATAATATCAGTAAAAACTATTAATGTTTTTTTTTTGTTTTTTACATTATCAAGAAATATACAGAAGTACTTCATTAGTTTTTTAGTGTGTTGTTAATTTTTGCAATAAATCTGAAAACACTTAATATTTCCGAAACAGTTGAATATAGGTATATAATATTGTACATGAAATATGTTTACAATTTTCTGAAGAATCCAAAAATTGAATAATATACAGGGTGTTGCATTCAAAATAGGAAAGTTAGTATTGGCCCCTTATTTTTATTGAAAAAAATGCGCAACTAGAAATACCAATAGACGTGTCCGAGCGTTTTTTCGGACACGCCCCCATGTATTTATTATCGAATTTATTCCATTTGGCTGACACACTGTATAATTTTAATAAAAATATAATTACATCATTAACCATCTAAATTCCTACTTTTCCAAACTTTCAAATTTAGCTCCTGTAAAATTTAGAAAAATCGATATAGAAATGGTCTGATTCTCAGGCGACGATATATGTAGTTTACTTTATACGCGTTTAATCAGTGCCAATGAGAAACAAGCATAAATACTGAGTTGTGCCATATCAAAACTGAGAATCCGATTCAGGTTGGAGAAAATCGAAAAACATTATTTAGAAATCCATTTAAATTTTAGATTTTTAATATGGGGATTCTTAATTTTGTTGTGTTCCCCTACGGGATTTGTCGTCTTGGACAAACGTTACCAAGTAAATAATCCGAGAACTAATCCGTAATATCTTTTAGTGATTTACATGAACTAATAAATTACTTAACATTATAAAATGTGATATATTCACAAAATATTTTTTTCTGCTGCCTGATTTTGTGTACTTTGTTTCCATTTTTTTGGATTTTATCGCCTTTTTCTGGCGTTTACTAGTTCATCATTTACATAATTTTAAACCATGAGTTCTCAGCATTTAATATTCTTGCAAAAAAGAAAAAAATTGTCACCCAGTTTTTCCCCAAAATACTTGTTCACGTCCTCTTTCTACAGAGTGATGAGTGAATTTCTCGCACGTGTTTTTCTTTTTTTATAAATGGCCTGTCCTATTCCGAAAACGCTTAAGTATATAGTTTTCGAGGTATCTTAAATTTTGTCTATTTCAAAAATGTCCACCTTCCTATCTAATTTACTTGATTTTAAACAATTCAATTGATGCCTTATTTAATTTTGTTATTATTTTGCAGACTACACCTAATTAGCGATACTTTCTTCTAGTAATAATTAAGTAAGTGTGTCACAAATACGAAAACCGCATAATTATACTTGAATAAATTTTGTATTTATTTAAATTTAAAATGAAAAATCTCAAAAAATAGGATATATTTAGAAAAAAAATCACAATTACCATCACTATAACCTCCTTTTGCTGCAAATATCACGGTGGAGATTAATTGACTTAGCAGCGAAATGAAAATTTATTGCAAATACATTTTATATTTCAATATACACAGAAGACTTTAAAGTACAGTATAGTGGATGAAAAATTTGAGAGATATGTCAACCAAGTAGAAATCGACTTGGAACACAAGAAATTGAAATATTTGTATTTCTTCACCACAGCCTTAGAAAACTAAATTTTAATTACTAGTTAATTACAATTCTTGTTTCTTAAACATTAGAGTTATTTGTTTTTTTGCATCTTTGATGTGGATATACTAGTAGTTCTATGTTGTTTTAAATATGTGTATTATTTCATATAAGTAATTAAAAAGTTAAAAAGTACAATATTTGTTTGTTTATTTTTGCTTCAAAAAACATATATTATAGAGGCAATTTATTGCCGATATTGCAGATAACGGATATTTATATATCGGTATCGGTCAAACTCTACTATTGATATGGCACGCCTCAAACGTATACGTAGAATTTGGTATAAGCCAAATATCTTAAACTGTTTTGGATAGTTAATAAATTAACTCGCTTTTTCACAATACAAATTGTAATTATATATCCCATTGTCATATTAAGATTTACACTTATAGTTTTTAGTAAAATAATTTTAAAGCTAAACCTCGTTAATCCCGAGTGTGTTAATTGTTATAGTATGCAAAATAACAAAATATGAAAGCTGTCCTGTGCAATATAATTGCGGTAAGGTCATGGGAACAGTCTAGAATAAAAACGCACGATTTTTGTGACATGTTATGTGACATTTATGCACGTTTATAGTAAACAATGGTTTTCAATGAAGTAATCATACCGTTCTCAAATAAGTTTAGTTTGTCTAATGTTAAATTTAGAATTGAACTTGAAGCGCCAAACGTAACGCCGAGTAGTTTTTGATTGGCCGGCACAGTCGCTGTTAGTAAACAGTAAATAAAATGCCACGGTTTGAATTTTGCATATTTTAAACCAAAACCAGTACTGTACCTTGCCGTTAAAAAAAAATAAGCCCATAATAAGTCAAGACATTTACATAAAAGTTATTAAAATTAAACCAAAAACAGTTATTATACGGCGCGTATATAAATGTGCAAGGTAACGTTACTTCTATAAGGTGTATTTACAAACCAATAAATACAACAGATGTATCGCGGTTGGTAGCGTACGCTGTATACCTATAATATCATTGGATACTCGTATTTCTATATTATTCATTTTATGCATAATATGGGCATTTTTCTTTAATTTTAAATTTCGGCGTTTTAAAAAAAAATTGTTTTCTCTTAGTTTAGAACTTGGAAAAAGCGGTAAAGGGAATTTATAAGTCTACTATTCTTTTTGAAAAGTGAAAATAGTAATATCACTTATTTGTCTAGACCGGTAAAGTGATATTTTTCGGTTAAAAAAATATCTGCAAAGTGCTTGCTTTCCGGCCGATTGAAAAAAAATATATTTACCACATGTACTAATTGGTTTTAGTTAGGTAGGTACATATTAACAGTCTAACTAAGACTGTGTAATATTAGAAAACTAATCATACACGACCAGGAAAAAGATAATTATATAACAAAATATTAGTAAGTATACCCAAAGTCCACAATATCTGTTAGTGACTCATTTAATACCAATTACCAATTATTCTAGGAAGCGGCAGAATAAAAATATTGTAGCAGTAAATGTTTTTTATGCATATAATAAACTTTTCCGCTACAGTTACAGTAAAATTAAGAGGCGACGTTGTCATTCATACAAGCCGCAATCAGCTGAACGCATTTAAAATAGCACGGCGATAGCCTGCTCTGGAATTCTGATCGCGGACAAGATAAATGTGGCAACAATGTCGCAATAGTGCGTTTTATCACAAGGTGACCATTTTTAACATTTGCTTTGATTAACTGTTGCATTTTTTTTTGTATGATTATTTAAAAAATAATTTTAGTTTTAATTTAAATGTTTTAGTTAACTTTCAAATACATAACATGCAATAAAGTGGTTTTTATTTTTTCTCTCGAAAACGAAGCAAGATACGAAAACAATTCAGGGAACAAAAAAGTTGTATTATTAGTTGGTAGATCCGAAAAAAAAATCAAAATTAGAAATAGTCAGTGGCGTACATTTTTTTGTCAATAATATTTGTTGAGGTGCTCTCCGGGACGCCACTGGACTTAATAAATTTAATGTAGGGCTAATTAAGCACCTGATCATTATGAATGACGGTACCAGATTTCAATAAAATTGAGAAAAGGATATCTATACAGCCCTAGAAAATACCTGTCTGGTTGCTCACGTTCAGGATACAAATTTGACCGTATTGCTCGAGTGCTAGTGTGCTAGTACACTATTTTTTCTGCAACCAAGATACGCTTCTAACATATCGCAATGTTCCAAATGCGTGAACGCAATTTTGTAATATTTAAAAGCAAAAACTAGATAACTTAACGCAAAACTACGAAAATTTTGGCTTCGTTAACAATAATGGCTACCCAAAACGAGGACACTTTAGTTAATTTGTTTTTGTTTTCATGGCAGTTTCGATGAAAACGTCAAAGGCAAACCATTTTTTATTTCCATGGCTGTGTTGATGTTTTTTCAATTTTAGGCCAACATTGCATATAACCTTTTTATTCCGTATACGATTTGCAAACGTCACGGTAAAAAATATACAGGGTGTGCCATTTAAAAAAAATACATTTTCCTCATTTATTCAGAAACGTTATGTCCAATTGTTTTTCTGCTTTCACCATTTTAATTAACAGAATAAATGCTACTACTTTGCTAATTTAACCGACTTCGTATCTCCAATAATAAAAAAGTTAGCAATGGTGCGCACTTAATTTGGTACACTCTGTATATTGTTTTGTGTAAATATACAGTTTTTTAACTTTATTTAGTGTTGTTAACTCCTTTCAATTGAAAAAACTATGGATATTAACGAATTTTCAACTACATAGTAGTTGTCCGTCTACAAAAAAAAATCCTCAATTAACCGAGCAATCAACATTAAAGGAACGAATAATACTTAAAAACGTATGCCATGGAATTCGGAAACGAAATCCTCAACTAACCGCATTGGAGGCTACAGAAATATGTGGCACTTTAACAAAACTTTCCTCGCGAACTGTGTTCAGGATTTTGTAAGGCCTTCATCAAGAAAATGACAAAAAAAGGAAATAGAAGAGAGGAAGGAAAAAAAATACTGGATGATGCCACAAAATACGCCATTCGTCGCGAAATCCATGGATTTTTTCCTAAATAAAATACCCACAATAAAGATGGCTAAAATTAAGAAAAGTACACATCTTTACCTATAATATCATTAAGACTTTTTAAACAAACTTTAAATCGAAAAAGCCTACTAAGAATTGAAAAAATGAAACTATGGTATGGTGTCGAAAATATTAGGAAAAAGGTTTCGGAAAAAAATTGTATTACACCTCTCTATACTATTCTGCTAACAGGGCCGTCGAGAGAAAATCGGGGCCCGGGGGTAGTAAATCTATGGGCCCCCCTGCACCTGTTTTACACTTTGATATTACAATATTCAAAGTGCTATTTTTAAAACTTAACTGAAATTTGGTTTTTATTGAACCAAATTTATCGCAATTTATTGTTCCAAGTTTACTCGTGAAAAACGATCTAACACTTTAAAAAATGACGTCTAAGACGTGTATTTATAAACGCAAAATGTCTGTCTTCAGTCCAAAAATGTATCGTTTAGGTGTGTCTTTTTGATAACAGCTAAAAACGTCTTAAAAACGACGTCAAAAAGTGTCTTGTGATACGACATCATTTTCTGCACAAAACGAACCAACTAGGAAACATCAACAACTAACCTTTGAATCGATAATCACTCTCCAATCGTATATTGAATTTCATATGTAATCCACAAAGAATTAAGTGTCATACATTTTTGTACACGAATCGACCAAAAGCATGTCACGATTTTCCAGGTTATGTCCGAGATTACGTAGAATATCTGTGATGGTAAACACGAGCGGCGCTACTGCGCCGCCGCCGGTTTCGAAACACACGCGCCGCCGGCGCGCCGGTCTTGAACGAAATCCGGGCCCGGGGGGAATCACCACCGACCCCCCCCCCCCCTCTCGCCGGACCTGTCTGCTAATAACGTTAAAGAATAAAGTCCAGTGAGGAAGCCGAAATTTAAAGAACTATAGTCTGTTTCACGGTAATTCAGGTTTGATTCTCAGTCACCACTCCGAGTATCTATCTATATCAAATATTATACACATTCAATCACTACGGAAAATAAATTCTCTTTTGCGTATTTTACGCGATCCCTACATATTCATCAGATATTTATTTACAGTTGAAAAGATAGTAATAATTAAGACTCAACGATGCTCGCAAAATTCCTAATTTCATATTACAAAAATTCCCGATAGTTCCAGTGAACAACTCAAACAATTATTATTAAAACAAAACGGTAACTTGCTTCTGATATAACTGATAATATAAAATTATCTTATGTAAAAACCAGTAAGCATAACAGCATGTCTGAAGGCCTTGTCTATCTATAAACATTAATATTTTCGTGCTATCGACTATGTCTTATACGATGTGTTATTACACCATTATCAAATTAATACATCACGGAAAAAAATAATAATAAAATTTAACTAATTTCTAAACGTGTTAGGATTTTTTTACAAGGATTTGGATATATTTATTTTAAAATTACTGGTCAGTTGGCAGCCCTGATCAAAAAACGCTTCTTCAAAGTCAAAATATAGAACTTATTACACAATTTAATGTTTCTATGTTCTGTACTAACTTCCTGAACAATGCAGTAGTCAAAAGCGTTATCAATTTATTAATAATAGTATAAAGATACCATATCGATAACATATTTTCACCTTTACTAAGGGATATTAAAAATAATCAGTTTTTAAATAAATGCAAACCTGTTCAACATATTACTGTACGAGTAACAGTTCATAGTCGGTTACAAGAAATACGAATCGAAAACTGACTGAATATAAATTTTATTTTTTATTTAGGCTCTAGCCTTATTTAAATTTCTAATTAACAAGTTTCTTTCAAACTTAACACCCGTTACCGTATTTTTAATTAAAAAGGTATTCCCGTATTTTGGTACATATATTTTCCTCAGAATTCCTATAGCAGTAGGTGTATAGAATATACAGTGTGTGTATAAAGTCTGGAAACGGCTTAATAACATCACAATTTATTGACCGATTTATACCAAATTTGGTACAGTTGTGTAAGAGGATCTGACGCACCGAATAACGATATTGGCGTTGTTGCCAGCTTTTTAGATTGTCTGGATTCGAACGAATTTTATATTTTTAAATGTAAAACCCTGTATGTTTTTTCATTTATAGTTTTCACTTTAAATTTGTCACACTTTTGGTATAACATACTTTGTTCCTAATATCAGTAGTTTTCGAGATAACGCGTAGAATTTAGAAAAAATATATTTTTTATATAAAATGTTAACCGTAACTTTTTTATTTTTTATCGTACGGAAAAAATAAAAAAAGTAACATGCAGGGAAAATTGTTTCCTTTCCAAATCTGCATTGTAGTTTTCGGTAAATTTGCATATATACGGGGGACGACAAAAAGTATTTTTTTTTAATGGAATGCCCGAACCGAGTAAGTTGCACTGACAGTTATTATTTCAATAACAATGTCAATTTAGAAACATTTGTTACTGTTGTTTTCATGGCCCACTGTTCAAAAAGTTGTTGTACTCAGTAATCATGGTAGCGTATATCAAGATAATGTAAATTCAATGCAAATGTAAACTTAAATAACGAAAAAATGGCTGAACCAATTGTCAACTTGTATGGTATATTTGAAACCAGAAAAAAAAAGATCTTTCATTTTATACAGGGCATTCCATTAAAAAAAAACTTTTTGTCGTCCCCCGTATATTTGCAAAGTTACTGAAAACTACAATGCAAATTTGGAAGGAAAAAAATTTCCCCTGTAAGTCAGTTTTTTTATTTTTCCCGTACGATAAAAAATAAACAAGTTACGGGGGGTGCTAGTTTATACGAAGTCACCCGGTACAGCTTGACAGTGTGCTAATTGAAAATAAAATTTTTTAAATGTGGTATAAATCATTTCTGGCGTTATTAATTCAAATTCGTCCGAAATTCGACGCTGCAAATCGGCCTAATCTTGAGGTTTTGTGGTATAAACTTTGTTCTTCAAGTGTCCCTATAAAAAGTAGTCGTTAGGCGACAAATCAGGGGACCTAGGTCGCAACTCGATGGTACCCCCTCTACAGATCCACCTATTCAAAAAAGTGTTGTTCAAAAATTCGCGCACGTTTCGACCAAAATAGGGAGGAGCTCCGTCCTGTTGGAAGAATGTACTTGCATAATTTGGACCTATCACATTTCGTATAGTAGGCATTATTTGCGTTTCCAAGAGCTCAAGGTAAAGTTGTGATATTAAATTTCCATCAATAAAAAAAAAACCGATCTTGTGGTTACCCAGAAGCCCAGCCCACACATTGAATTTTCCAGGGCGTTGTGTATGACCTGCTCTCATCCAGTGGGGATTTTCATTTGCCCAAAACCTACAGTTGTGTCTAATGACTTTACCATTTAACATAAATGTTGCTTCGTCCGAAAATACTATAAATTTGAAAAACTGGTTATTTTGGTCAAACCTTGACATCATAATATCACAAAATTCAATTCTTCGCTTATAATCATCTTCTGATAACTCTTGAACTAAATGTATTTTGAAAGGGTGATATTTATGTTTTATTAAAACATTATGGACGGATTTAAAGCAGACGTCACTTAGTTGAGGCATTTTTTTTAATGAAGAAACAGGGGTTTCAACAACATGTTGTAAAATTTCTAAACTTTTCTCTTCATCTACTACTGCTGGTCGTCCTGATCGTCGCCTATCTCTACAATTTCCAGTTTCTTCGAACCGTCGGACAGTTTTTAGAACACTTGCTTTTGAAATTGGATTTCGGTTTGCAAATGCGTCATTAAATAGATTTTTAACCTCTTCGTAAGACCTGACCCTATCGCCATATCCTCTCATCATAAGAATTGTAATTCTTTCACTTTCAGTTAGACATTTTTGCATGTAAAGATGACAGCTTTTATGACTTTACATCAAAACTGAACTGTTGTTTTATTTATTACTACATAAAACACAATTTGTTGATATTTTCAAAACACGTCGTTATTTCGAACACTACTGATATTAGGAACAAAGTATGTTATACCAAAAATGTAACAAATTTAAAGTAAAAGTTATAAATGAAAAAATATACAGGGTGTTACATTTAAAAATATAAAATTCGTTTGAATTCCAGGCAAACTAAAAAGCTGGCAACAACGCCAATATCGTCATTCGGTGCGTCAGATCCTCTTATACAACTGTACCAAATTTGTCTTAAATCGGCCAATAACTTGTGATGTTATTAAGCCGTCTCCAGACTTTATACACACACTGTATGTGGCAATTAGATTATAATCTTAATTCAAAAGATCTTTGATCTGTGACGTGTCTGAAAATGTATGCGTTTCGTTAATTTCTAAATAAAAAATTAAGTTACTAGAAATTTATATTTTTTTTTTATATATTGATCATCTAATTAATTAAATCAATTTTACTTAATTAAGACCATTGATTGCTCAGATATTTATTAATAATTTGTAGCTTTCATTCTTTTAAGCAAATTAGGAAATGTTTAAACTTTCAAATTCCTTAACAATTATTGCAATAGAAACCGTTGCAAAATTGGTTTTAAAAAGTAATGACGCTTCATAAATTAAATTAAAAGTGTATTGCAATTAGTATTTAGGTATTTTAAAAAGAACAACAATACAATGTACCGAACACTAACGAGCATATTATTATTGTTTTGTTTCTTGCATTTACAGCGTCCCAGCAAAATCTAGCGCGGGAAATCTAATCTCTCTCTCTAAAAGTTCGAAATAGGCTGCAAACGACGAGGTGCAATCAAATGCATATATGGCTAGATTGAGTTTCTTAGTAAAAAAAGTGGGGCCATGTTAAAATTATACATCACGATAATATACTTGCTGCAAATAAATGTTTTAAAAAACTGAAACTAGAGAAAGGGTAAGTACCTAATCATTTAGGTTTTCAAAAATTTTTACGAAATGGTCTCATTTGGAATACAGTAAAAGCTCCCTTAACGGGCAGCTCTAATAAGCGATTATCTCCCTTAAACGGCCAAATTTCTTGGAACCGATTTTAGTTTTATACTTTAACACATGAAGCACATTTCCATAAGCGGGCGCTCCTATACACGTCCGCGGGCAACTTTTCTTTACACAAGACTAGAAAACATAGACATCGTAACTATTAGACCGAACAATAACAAATAAACGTGTTGTCATCATTGTATTCCAGTGTAAAGTAAATCAACATTCAAGCTGCTCCCCTCCACTTGGTTTGCCAGACTTACGCCACAGAAAACGTAGTTTTTTGGGCTTACTCTGTTAAAAGCGAAGACATTAATGTCTTTGGTTAAAAGTATTAACTTCTATGATTTACTAGAATAACATGATGTGGGAAATACATAACATTGCCTAAAACCTTGTAAAAATTCTGTAGTATGGCAACGCAGCAAAAAAGAATCCGCCCAGATCCCATCATTTTCGTGGCCAACCGCATCGACTCGGCAATACTCGGCATAGCGAATGTTCCATTCTTTGTGACAGCGTTTTTCTGTGGGTTTTCCTGGAGTTTTGTCAACCTAACCTTTATTGTTCTGTGGTTTTGTCGCATGCATATGTAAAGGCAGCGTAATCCCCACTCCCGACCCCACCTAGCTCCTCACAGCGTCTCGCCACCAAACGATTTTGGCATCACAATTTTATAGCATTTATGAATGGCGTGTCGGATCTATAGTTACGATGCCTATGCTAGAAAATATCTCCCATAAGCGACCACGAAGCTCCAATAGCTAGGCGGATTTGATGTTAACGTACATTTCAGTTCGGCACTTGGTGATTCCCCTTAAATTTTAGGGCATTTACCCGTTTACGTTTAGGAGTTGTTCTTTGTGCTCCAGCTTCGCCTAAGAATCGGGCGTGTGTGTTTGTTAACAATGGCCCCGAAAAAAAGAATGTTAACACTGAAAGAGAAAATGGAAGTAGTGAATGTAATTATTGATAAAGAAAAGCTAGCAACTCGGGCTATAGCATCGCGATTTCACATAGGAAAGACGCAAGACGACATTCGACGTTTGTGGCAGTCTGATGTAAATGTGCACCAAAAAAGAAGTTTTTGCAAAACTGAAGGCTTGAACATCGTTAAAACATGTTTTGAGTGGCTTATAAGTGCTAGAAATCGAAAGATACCTATATCAGGAGGGCTTAGTAAAGAAAAGGTAAAAGAAATTGCAGAAAAGTTCGGCTACAAAAGTTTCAATGCATCTGATGGATGGCTTCAAAGTGGCGTAAAAGACACAACGTCAGTTTTAAATGCATTTCCGGCGAAGCAGCTGATGTAAATCAAGAAATAGTTGATGCATTTATGGAGAAACTCCCTTCTGTGTTGCTCGGGTACCAATGCAAAGATATTTACAATGCCAATAAAAGCGGTCTTTTTTTCCGGGCGCTTCCCGATAAGACACTCGCCTTAAAATCTGAGAAGTGTTCAGGAGGAAAATTGGCAAAAAGAAGACTAACGGTGTTGTTTTGTTCAAGCATGACTGGGCATAAAGAAAAGCTATTGGTGATTGGAAAATCGGCGCGTCCCAGAGCATTAAAAAACATAAATATTATTAAATATTAAAGATTTACCTATCATGAGGAAGTCGAACAAAAAAGCCTGGATGACTCGCGAAATAATGGCTGAATGGTTGAACGAGTTGAATCGAAAAATGGGTATTGAAAATAGGAAAATTCCGTTATTTTTAAAAAACGCCTACTACATCCTCAAGAATTACACCTAAGAAACGTAAAAATTATTTTTTTGCCTCCTTGTAGTTGTACAACCTGTGTTTGCCAGCCACTAGATCAAGGGATCATTCAGAATTTCAAGTTTTATTACCGTAATCAGATTTTAAAACATTTTTTCAAACATGGATTGTGCTAAATCATCATCTGAACTTGCAAAATTAATGTTTTGGAGGCATTGTACTTTATAAAAACGGCATGGCAAAAGGTCGATCCAGCATCAATTCAAAATTATTTCAGAAAAGCTGGGTTTAGAAAAGCGGATACGAAGTTCCTCATTTTGACCCCGAAGATGACTTACCATTGTCTGTCCTTGCGACAATAATAAGGGCGGTTGAAAAGTTTAATGTTGTCAATGACCAAAATCTAGACGAATTTATAAACATTGATCAAAACACACCAACAGAAGATGATGATTTCGGAAAACAGGTTATTGTATTTAGTCAACATGATGGAAACAACGAGACGGATGACGAAATAGAGGACGTTCAAGAGGAATATAAAAT
Source organism: Polydrusus tereticollis (assembly GCA_963920685.1). Classification (NCBI taxonomy): domain Eukaryota; kingdom Metazoa; phylum Arthropoda; class Insecta; order Coleoptera; family Curculionidae; genus Polydrusus; species Polydrusus tereticollis. The sequence goes on from OY987328.1 coordinate 147,347,364, forward strand.
AAAGTGCTTCGATGAGGCTTTAAATTACATTAAAGAGCTAAAAGAGTTTTCTAAAGACGACTATGTGGCTTTTGAACAAATCAAGAATCTGGAATGTCATTTCCAGAAGTGCCGTATGGAAGAACAGTAAAGTAACCAGTCAAGCATTTTAAGATTCTTTCCAAATGCTCCTAAATAACTTTGAATAGGTATTTATGTTTGATGTTTTTTACAAGTTTTGGTTTGCATGGCAATTATTACATGCATGTACATATTTGAATAATAAATTTTATTTTTATTATCTATTGTTTCATCTGTATGTATTTACTTAATGAAATTTTCTCTTACGCGGGCACCTCCCATAAGCGGGCAAAAAAGCGGAAACCGTAACTGTCCGCTTATGGGAGCTTTTACTTAACTAAATTCTTGAATTTAAGCGCCGGCGCAGTGTATTTTCATATAAACAAAACGCATGGGGACCTCTTAAAGATTTGTTTTTATATTATATTCATCCATGCCAAAATTCAGTGTATCTTGAACTGTTCTCAAGATTTCACAGGTGTCTTATACACTTCCTTTTTAATCTTGCCCCAGAGATAGAAATCCAGGGGAATAAGATCTGAAGACCGCGGTGGTAAACCCCATCTTTAAACATTAAATTCAGCTTCGTTTACTTCATATTTATAATGCGCATCCAATTAATACCCAGAACTTTGGGAGACGTCAAGCGGCAAATTATCCAAAAAGTTGGAAACAGTTGTGCTTAAAATTTCTAGATATTTTTGGGGCGATAAATTTTCGTCATAAATGTAAACTGGAAATTTGTCACTAATTATTAAACAAAACAAATTAAAAGTAAATTTTTGCTGATATTCCTTATCTTTATTATAATGTGGATTTTCCTGAGCCGAAAAACGATTGTTTCGCCGATTAAATAAGCTCTCATGTAAAAATTTCGATTCGTCGAAGTCAAATAATAAGCATTTAAAATTCTAAAGTAAGTATCCGGTAAAGGTAGAACTCGACACGCCGCGTTCTCAAAAATATTTTTAGAGGCTAGAATGCAATGTCTTATCGCTATTTTCAAAAAATTTCAGCACGATATTTATAATCGTTTTATAGAGTCTTCTAATGTACCATGAAGTTTGGGATACCTGTACACAGTGGCGTGCATACAATGAAAGCACAAATGCATTGCCTACCCTGACGTTTTGATATATTTTTATTTTCCCATTTAATTTTAATTTCGATAATATAAATTATAATTCGATTAAAAGCCATATTGAAAATTAAAAAGGTTGGTTTTAAGCGCCAAATAAAATATTTATTATATCATAGAAAAACATCACAGTCTAACACTCATATACGGTACGTATTTAAACGGAATAATATTCACCGCCCTGGCCTCCTGCGACCGCAATCCGCTTACATTAAGAAGCATCCCATAACAAATCAAAGGCATGCATTTAGACCGTCAATACTGGATTTATATGGAAGCGAAAAGCAGTGCTTAAAAAAAGACAGCTAAATGAAACGATACATAAAAAGAAAAGAGACGAGCAAGAAGCCATGCGACGACTTACGACTCCCACCGACGCCGAAGGAACGATGAGTGGATTCACTATTGCCAAAATGTGCTTTCATTAATTAATATTCTGATAGACATCGTTTTTACCCTTTAGTAATTGGATAGAAAGCGTTTATCTTTAAATTAAGTTAGAGTACATCGGGCGTCCCTAAATTTATTAATATTTGGGCATTAATAATTTAATAATGCGATGCAGTGTTGTAAGAAACTGAAACCCGATGAGACAATGCCGGCACCGCACCGGCCCACTATTAATTAACAATAATTTCAGTTTTCCTATAAATTTCTGTGCCCTCTTCTTGTGTGAGATCGGGATTTCAAGTGCCGCACTTTAAATAATTGTTTTAAAAGCTTATTAGTACCTACACAAGAGGGATTGTTGTTTTGTTTGCGAGTTAGTCTTGTTGGTTAGAAAAATTTTTTTGAATAGTTTTAGTGTTTTTTATTATGGAGTGCCAGTGCGATGACAGTGTAAACTGTCTGGTGAAACTTATTAACAGTAAGCCCTTTACAAGTATGACATTTCACGCAAAACAGAGCAGTTGTTTGCAGCCATTTATGCCCTAGTTTACGTTTCTGTAAGACATTCGTGAAAGTACCTACCATATTGGTAAGTACTATTACTTTTATTTTTTTGCCTAACGCCTACATTTTTTGGAGGCTTAAAAAAAACGTTTTGGGCGTGGCACCTGAATAAAAATTTCGGGCTTTCTCCTTCTTTGACATTTTCGATTCGGTTGCATACCCTATTGTAAATGGCACTGCACGCCACTGCCTATATACACTTCACTTGTGTCACCTTCATTTCCAGCATACCTAGCAATTTCTCAAGACAACTTTGAATTATGATTTTATTAAAAAAAAATATAGTATTTTATACACCTAATTAGGTAGGTAACAACAATGATAATTTATCCTTCATTGACCGAATTTTCTCACACAAAAAATGACTAATTCAGTACGATAACAAGTATATTATTCGATTAACAATCTTATCTAAATTACATTTTATATCAATGTTATTCTTTTGTTTTGCGTCACATAACGTCACTTTTAAATTTACTCTCGTCTGCGATTTTGGCGCTCCATTGCAATAATTTACTTTAATATTTTTAGAAGATTTGTGCATCAAACCTTTAGGACCATTTTTTTTTGTTGCAGTTCACATTTTAAAACATATTATTTGTTCAGGATGTCCGGTAAGTACCTCCTAATTTCTCGAGAGCGCACAGAGGAGGTCAAAATAACCCTAATTTATCATATAAAAAAAATCCTAAAGTGCCCCTTAACTGAGATACAGAGAGATACGGTGATACCCAGCGATTTACTTTTTTGGCTCTAACTTTTGAACCGACTTGTATAATTTAATGAAATTTTATTATTTTATCCAACACTTACATATAATGTGAACATTATTAGTTCGATTTTCGACTAATAAAGTAGCTTATAACTCACACGTGGGTTATAACCATAACTCACGCAGGCACATATTTTATCACACCAATCGATAAATTCTTTGAAGGTTTTGTCATAACTATCTCTTGACTTGTGGGGAATAACAAATGAACACGCTAGGTCAGCTTCTTTTTTAATTTCGGCTGGAGTTTTTTTATATTTTGAAAAACCACCATCGAAAATGGCAAAAATAATTTGATTTACTCTCTTCAAATTTTTGTTATTAATCAATTCCATAACAACAATAATTACACTAGCCTGCTTTTACGTGTCAAATTTGTCATTCAAAAATATGTCAATTAAAATATACTTGGGACTAGTTTTTGACGCAAGGTTAAACTGGAGGAAAAACTCTGAACTTAGAAGAAAGAAGGCTGCTAAACAGCTAAGTTCAATTTACTGCTTGCTTCACAAGAAAAGTAAAATTGGTTACAGAACCAAAGTTAACTTGTACAAAACCTTGGTCAGGCCGATCCTGACTTATGGTGTACCAACATGGTGCACAATGAGCATGACATGCAGAGCATAACAAGTTCCAGGTACTGCAAAATAGGGCCTTAAAAATCATTGCGGATACCCCAAGGTATGCTGTAACTAGGGTACTTCACAGGGACTTTGACATACCAACACTAACTCAATTTTATGACAAAATTATAACGGATTACTACAGACGGACGGACGTCGCTACAAATCCACTAATTCGACAAACTCACGTACAATCCCCGCCAGGCTCAACTTACAAGTTTCCGAAGAATTGGCTGCCCCAGCTTGTAGAGAGGCACTAATGCTGGTGGCCTCGACCAGCCCAGCTTTCCAGGATTACACGACACAATACCTAAGCAACTTAGGGCTCTGCCCAAACCAAATATTGATAAGATTCAAGAAGTAGTCCATTTTCTGTGGCGAGATTATTAAAGAAAACAAGGTCTGTCTATACCACCAAACTAAAATTTATTTGTCCCTTTAAGGTGAAAAAAGGATTAAAGAGTGTACATAATTTAATGTCATTTTAGGTTGTACTAGTTTCGACTTTAGTCAAAGTCATCCTCAGCAACCATACAATTAAGAATTATGTCTTTAGGATGTACCTAAATAAACGAACTAAAACAAATTAAAAGGGGGGAACGAAGTGGTTCAACAATACATGGCCATAACGTGTAACATTCAGGGCCATTTTTGCCACGACGTGGCAGTGAAAGACCTCCCAGGAGAGCACGAGATCATCACGTAGAGGAACAAATTTTGCAAGATATTGCTGACAACCCTCTAAACAGCATAAAAATCGTTTTCTTTAATTAGTTTTTTTTCACAACTATCTATTCCTGCTTTAGAAGCTTTAGCGAAGGCAATAAATGTTTCTTTTGAAAATGGAATATTTCCACAATGCCTTAAATCAGCTATTGTTATTCCAATTCATGAAGGAGGTGATTGTGAATCTGCTTCTAATTTTCGAGCAATTTCTTTACTTCCAACACTTTCTAAAATTATTGAAAAACTCGTTGAAAATAAAATTATTTCTTTTTTAAATAAAAACAATATTTTAAATACAAACCAATTCGCATTAAAAAAAAATAAAAATACTAGTGATGCTATTTTTTCATTTCTTGAACATCTTTATTTTAAATTAAATGAAGAAGATTTTGCTGCAGCAATATTTTGTGATATTTCTAAAGCTTTTGATTGTGTTAACCATGATATATTATTAAAGAAGCTTAAGCTTTAGAGGTATATCATTTAAATGGTTTAAATCATATTTATCTGAAAGATCTCAAGTAGTATTGTTAAATGGTAATAATCCAAAAAGTACCTAATAAAATTGATTGTGGAGTACCTACCTCAAGGTTCAGTTCTCGGTCCATTACTATTTTTGATATATATAAATGACCTTGCGTCAATTTTTATAAATGGTAAATTTCCCATATTTGCTGATGATACAACAATACTTTGACATAGTAAATATTCTATTGAATTAATTAAAATAATTAATGAAGATTAAATAAATGTTAAAAAGTGGTGTGACTCTAATCTACTCTCATTTAATATCAATAAAACAAATATATTAACTTTTAAATGTTCACTTAATAATATAATTTTTGACAATCTCATAATTAATAACCCCAAATTTATAAAATTTTTAGGAATCTACATTATTTAAAATCTTTCTTTTAATGAACATATTAAAAACTTATGTAGAAAATTAGCTTCAGGATGTTATGCCCTAAGAGTACTTTCTCATGAAATGAATCTGGCGGTTCTTCGAAATGTTTATTTTGCTTTAATATAATCTCTTTTGAGATATGGAATTTGTTTCTGGGGGAATTCAAGCCAATATCTTCTAAATTCAATTTTTATTTTACAAAAAAGAGCTATCAGATATTCGTGCAAAGCTAGATCTAGAGATTCTTGTAAAACTCTATTTATCTCACAAAAAATTTTAACACTAACTTCACATTTTTATATTGAAAACAGTTTGTTTGATTTATAAAAAGCATAGAAATAGTATTCACATACTTATAATACAAGACAAACCTTTAATATATGTTTACCTATTCCTTCTTCAAGTCTTGTAAAAAAATCCATAATTTATGATTCTAAAAAAATTTTTAATTATCTTCCAGATTTTATTAAATATCAAATTTTAAAATGTTTAAAAAAAATGTTAAAAATTTATTATTGGAAAAGCTTATTATACTCTAGATGAATATTTTGGTGATAATCTGTCATAATTATTTGCATTTTTTTTTATTCCGATATTTTAAGTTTTACTATATTATTATATTTTATTGTTAATTTAATTTAAAAAAAAGGCTTTGTCGATAAAAAATAATACTTTATGACAATAAAGCATATTTTGATTTGATTCGATTTAAAGAAAGATCGCAACACAAAACAATGTTACAAAGTGGGTTGTACATGAAACTCTAAAAGATTGGAGAAGAATATTTTGTGGAGGAAGACTTCAAGTATTTTATTTCCTATCTAAAAGAACAGTTACTTCACCCGTACCATGTTCAAAAAGTACACGCTATGTATCCGGATGATTATCCAGCAACACTTCAATACTCCAACTGGTTTATACAGCAACATAATAAAACATCTACTGTAGTATGGTTTAGTAACTCTTTATAGCCTAGCCTGTATAAAATATGAAAATTTCATTAAATTACACACGTCGGTTTAAAACTAATCCCTGGCCCTTTGGGGCTCTGTATCTCCGTTAAGAGATTTTTTTCTATGACAAATTAGGGCTATTTTGACCTCCTCTGCATGCTCACGAAAAATTAGGAGATACTTACCAGACACCCTGTATAATAAAATATCTAAACAAAAATAGCTAAATAAATCTATTAGTTTGTAAGGAGACCTAAAAACTTCATAAAATGTCAACAAATGAATGTTTACTACTTTTGAATTTGAAACTTAGGTACTGCCCACCTATACCGCGAGTCACGCTTTAAAATTCACGAGGGCATAAATCCGGTAGTCATTCGATATAATATGTATAGATGCGATTGTGAATAATTGTATGTATACTATCCAGTATGTATACCCTAGCTTGCAAAAATGAGATTATTACAACAGCACAATCGATATTTACTATCTTTTAACAAGTGCTTGTTCAGGAAATAAATAGATAATTATATCGGAACAAATATATCCGCTGAGAAAATCAACCTCAAAAAATGAAAATTCTGGAAGTAGTATAAATTAGTATAGAAAATATTTTGACAGTTCCGGCCTTGCATGCAAATTGAGCTTCTATTCTGAAACCTAAACCTGTTCATAAAAAAAAACTGCTATTTGATATCCGTAACTATAATACCAAACACACGGGTCAAAGAATATAGAGGTCAACAGAATTTTTTTTAAACTAGATTACTTAATTAATTTGGTTCGGAATAAATGTTGTTTCTAATAGTCTTGCATACACCTACATATTAGGCATTCCAGTAACTATACAGGGTGTTCGGTAAGTACCTCCTAATTTTTGGGGAGCATACCAAGGAGATCAAAATAATCCCAGTTTGTCATAGAAAAAAAATTCCTTAAGTGCCCCTTAACGGAGATACAGAGCCCCAAAGGGGTAAAGTCTGTTCAGAGATATAAGCAAGTGACTAACTGATCCCTATTAGGAAAGACCCGGGCCAGCTGTAAAATTGAAATATGGCCGAACAGGTCCGTATTTTGCTTAGAATTTAATCATGGTTTGTAATAAAAATAAGTAAGATATTAAATAATATTTTATTTATGTTTAATTGTGAAATTACATTTAACGCCGGTTTCATCTTTTTCAAGCCTCTTAATTAAATTATCTAATGTAGGCACGCTTTGTTCCTCGTATAACTTGTAAATTTTACGCCGTATTATATCTTGATCACTTCCATCTATCTTCGAGAAAATGCCAGTAAAGTCTGTGCGTTTTAAGAAGTCCGATATCGGATTAAATCACCAAGGGATGTTATCGCTTTTAAAACAGTAAGTCGGTTAAGTTACAATATCTTCGCACCTTCGCTATACTTGATCACACCGAACATCCCACTGGTTTACTGTATTCTATTACTGGGCGAAATCAGAGGTTTCAAAACAAAATTATCTTAGAATTACGCGTTGAGCATAAATAATAATTAAATAGATAATTAAATTATTTTGCTATTATTATAGTTAAATCTATATAATAATCGCTATTTTCCAAGAACCAATTAAAATTTGCTCAAGTGCGGGATGGTTAAATATGTTAAAGATTTTGTCAGGTATATACTTTTCCGATAATGACATTATTTTGGGATTATTATAATTAAATCTTCATAATAATTACTATTTTCCAAGAAATAATTAAAATTTGCTGAAGTGCGGGATGGTATGTTCTACTTTATTTTAAATAAGTAGTTGTGCTTTTCACTTTTAGTTTGTTTCTCATTGTGTGTGAATTAAAATCAGTTATTAAGCAAAGTTATGGAAAATGTTCAGCAAGGTGGCACATCGCCTAGAAGGCATTTATCTCCAGGTGAACGCCGTTTGGTATTACAAGTGGAACGTTATTTTACTTTAGAAAAAGATAACTCGGGCCCGTTAGAGTCTGTTTTGGCAGTGCAAAAACGAACGTCTGATGCTTGCGGCATTTCAGAGAAGACCTTAAGAAGACTTCGAAAAAAGAGTGAAGAGGATTTGGACAGACCATATAAAAGGGTTCGACTCCATTCAAAAACCTTGGATTTATCCCAAGGGATAAAACTCTCTATTAGGAATATTGTTTATGATAATATGTATAAAGCCAAGGAATATGTTACCCTCAAAGCTATTCTTGAAAAGATAAAGCAGAAAAAACTTTGCGATATTGGAACTAACAGTTTGTCCATCATCTTAAAACATATGGGTTTCAAATATAAAAAAACGAACAACAGAAAACTGCTTTGCGAGTTGTCCAATGTTGTTTCGAAAAGATGGCAATTTTTAAGGGATTATTTAAACAACAAAAAATCGGAATTGTCAAGACAAGTTGTTTTTCTTGACGAAACATGGGTATTTGCAAACGGAACTTCAACAAAAACGTCTTGGCAGGATGACTCAAAGCATTGTTATTCAAGTACCCGTGCAAGTAATGGAAAAAGGTATATTATATTACATGCTGGTAATGAAGAAGGTTTTGTATTAAATGCAAGTTTGATATTTTCATCAACAAAAAAAACTGAGACGGCAATATGGATGCTGAAATTTTTGAGCATTGGTTCGAGGAAAAACTTGTAAAAAGTTTAGAAAAACCTTCCTTAATTGTTTTAGACAATGCCTCTTACCATACGAGACTCGAAGAGAAATTCCCTACAAGCAGCTGGAAAAAGGAAGAAATAAAAGAGTGGTTGTCAAAGAAAAACATAAACCATGAAAATTTATATTTAAAAAGTGAACTTTTAAGCAAGTGTAAAGAGCAGTCATTTAAAAAAAAGTATGTTGTTGACGAATTAGCCCTCAAATATGGACATCAAGTTTTGAGATTGCCGCCCTACCATTGTCATTACAACGCAATTGAATTGGTAAGGGGTATTAGCAAGAACTATTATGACAAACATGCCTGTAAAAATATCGGTAAGCCTAGCGTTATAAAGTTATGGGAGGAGGCGCTTAGCCAAGCGGGCAAAGAAGAATGGCGGAAATGCATTGAACACACAGAAAAAAATATTTTTGAATCTTATGAGACAGAACAGGTTATAGACGAAGTAAGACCGTTAATTATTACGAATGATGATGATGATGACGATGATGTTGATTCTGATAGCATGGGTGAAATTTCAAATGCAGAGGAAGACTACTTTTAGTAGTACCTATCTACAAGTAGGTACGTTCTGTCGCAAGACTACAAAATCGGTTCTTTTTAGAACCAAAACTTTATAAAAAAGAATTCGTAAAACTAATTTGTCTGAATACTACAAAAGCTTAAAAATTATTTTTTTTCTTTACCTAAACTAATTTTTTATTTACTTTAAATTATTTTATTTAGAAAATGTAATTCATCAACATCCAAAATTACCTTCAATATAATTTATTGTTTGAGAGCCACCGACATAATGCTCAAGAGGTTTTATGGCTTAGCGGACTTCTTAAAACGCACAGACTTTATCGGTTCTTTTTTTCCTCGCTAAAATGGGATTATTCACAATTTTCCATACAGTTGATGTTGGAATTTTTGTTAATGTGGGCGTTTCTTCTAACGCTGCTTGTTTGCTGACCGCACGTTCAATGAGAGTTGAATAAACATTGTTTATAACCTTCTTAGTTTCCACAGAAAAGTGTTTCCTGCTTTTCGACGGGGTTATCTCCTGAGATACATTGGGCTCGCACATATTTTCCATGACTCACACACGATTAAACAAACGCTGTATTAAACACGAAGTAAGAATAATTACTAAGCTTAAAACTAACTAGAGTGGCTCTATATACAGTATTTAGAACATAATTTATTTTATGGGATTAACCTTCTCATTTTGAATCAGGTAAAAATCGGTTTAAAATCACCAAACTATTACTTTAATAACGAAATTACGTCTCCCGGATTTGCAGTTTACTTTAAGACATTTTTAAGTACGGACCATAATTTAGCTGCATTTATTCATTCATTCATTGTTTGTTTATGGCCACCCTTGGATAATCCCATTCAAAGGCAAAGTGTTACTCTTATATCTCTGGACAGGCTTTACCCATCGATTTACTTTTAAACCGACTTGTATAATTTAATAAAATTTTAATATTTTTTTAATATTTAAAACTACAGTAGATGTTTTACATCGTCAGGAACCCAAACTCGTTGGTCCAAAATTTTGACCGGTGTCATTTGACACAGCTGAAAACTAATTTTTCAAATACCCTGATCATTCCTCTTAAAAAAAAAAGTGCTCTTAATTTATTTCGATAAAACTGGTGGTTTTCGAGATAAATCGGGTTTTATGAGAAACACTCAAAAGTTACTAATGCTGAACACAGACAGGTAAAAATAAAATACGCAAGGTATGCTGGATGTGCATTTAACTTTTGAGAAAGCATTCAGCATAAAGTCTTTTTGCCTTCGAAGAGTTGGAAAGCGCTTCCCAAAAATTAAATGCACATCAGGAATTACTCTTATTTGGCCCCTTCTTAGTTGGAGACTTTCCTTTTTTCAGGTAAAAAAAATGATAAGCTTACTTAACATTAGAAAGGAAAATAGGAAAAAATATTTAAAATTGTATTTATTTACAAGGTAATATCATTTACAAATAGTGACACAAGAATTATTGCATTTTTACAATATACGATAATTTCTTAAACATCTACCGATACTAATTTTATTATTAATATAATCATTAACTGTGTTTTTTATTCTTTCATCTAATAATACATATTATTTTGTCTTCCTCTTTTTAGGTGTCATATGTAATTCGACCTGCAATTGACATTTACTGTAATATGAACTTTCTTCTTTCAATGCACTTATTAGTTGAATGGGATTGGGATTTCTTCTATAGAAATTCTGCTGTTGAGGCGATTGTGCCAACCCTTCAAACAGTTTGTTGTTCTGTGTCTTTCATCGTAGCATACCCACATATCTTTTATAACGTCATTTTCCATCCACTGGTCAATAAACTAATCATTAAAAATTCGGATTTTGTCGCAGCTCGGTGCATTTTCCATGTTATGTAACCAGCCATCATCTAATTTTTCGTGCGGTATATGTGACAAAGCAGCACACATTGTATTTGTATTGTACACAACATGTAAGCGATTTTTTTCATTCCCTCTGTACTCATTGGTAAGCCCTATTTCTTGCACTTTTCGCCATAAACACTGGTTGAAGTGAAAGTTACAGCCTGTAATCTTCGCATTGGGAAAGCATGATCGGAGTGCCTGAATTGTTGCTAATTCAAAGTCGATTTTGAAATTTTTCGGTACCCACTTTGGAATTCTTTGTTGAATTAATTGGAAGAACCGTTGGTAGGTTTTCTGACTTTTATCTGGAAGCAATGCAAAAGCAACAGGAATGATATTGCTTTCCAGGGATGTGCTGCCGATATCTGCATTAATTGTGTAAAGTTGGTGGAATTGTGGGCTGCAGCATTTAAAAGTACAATCTCCAAAGAAATCTGAACACTGCATCATAGTTTTTTGGGCAGTGGGGAGACGAATACCAAAACTTTGTCCATGCGGCCGTCGTCCATAAGCAAACATGCTTTCGATAGCTGTTCAGGGACAGAAACATCCTCCCGTTTTTTGAATGTCATAGCACCCAGTGCCTCATTTCTTGCAGTATATAGCAAATATTTAACACTGGAAAATGCAGGAAGGCTACTAACAGACTCCAATCCAGCATCCCTAAGGGGGGCGATTTCTTGCTCGAAAATTTGGGTAACTGGCGCTACATCTTCTCTTGATTTTTTTTTAGATTTATCTAAACAGACACTTATATCATTGTCGGCAACATTAGAGACACACTGATGAATAGCTCGTCGCACAATTTCGTTTTTTGATGAAGTAGTTACACTACCAGAACAGGTTTTTTTATTCTTGCAGATCCAAAAAACCGTCGAATTTTTGTTCTCCCTTTTAAAGTAGTATTGGTAGCCAGATTCCAATAAAATATTACCACCCTCTACACTATAAGGAAACGGATTAAAATGATTCTATCCATTATAGGTAATATAGGTAAAAAGGGGTCAAGTAAGAAATCAAAGGGTTCATAGTTCATAGAAAGGTATGAAAATAATTGCGGGGCGACATAAGAATAGTTTTAAGTTTAGCAGGTAGAGTCTCCAAGTAAGAAATTCCCAACTAAGAAGACACCCACATCAGTATACCTTGCGTATTTTATTTTTATAATGTACTAATTAGGAAAATATTTCCTAGCCATCTGATGTAAAAACCTTATACTATAAGGCCGTATTTGGCTAACACAGTTAGCGCTACAATACTAAATTGATTGCTTAAAACTATCAAGAAAGGACAGATTATCAGATGGCTAGGAAATATTTTCCTAATTAGTATATTATATTTATTCTACTCCATCTGACAAGTAAGGATTTTTAAAGATTTTTATTTTATTTTTACCTGTTTGTGTTTAGCATTGGTAACTTTTGAGTGTTTCGCATAAAATTCGATTTATCTCGCAAACTGCCAGTTTTATCGAAATAAATTAAGAGCACCTTTCTTAAGAGGGGTGACCAGAGTATTTAAAAAATCAGTTTTCAGCTCTGTCAAATGACACCGGTCAAAATTTTGGACCAAATGTAAAACATCTACTGTAGTATGGTTTAATAATTCTTTACGGCCTCTATAAAATATTAAAATTTTATTAAATTATACAAGTCGGTTCAAAAGTTAGAGCCAAAAAAGTAAATCGCTGGGTACCCCTTTGGGCTCCGTATCTGCGTTAAGGGGCACTTAAGGAATTTTTTTTTCTATGACAAATTAGGGTTACTTTGACGTCCTCAGTATGCTCCCGAGAAATTAGGAGGTACTTACCGGACAACCTGTATAAGAACGTTCATATTAAAAAAAACAAATTCTTGTAATTTCGTTACAACAATGACAATGGCAAAATGGTCGCTTATAAGTACGCATATTCCAAAAAAATCAGTTTATTGCAAACATATTGCAAACGGCACAAAAGCAACAACACTTATTACGATAGTAGTTGCATTATTATTCAACAATAAAATTATATAGTTGGTACTGGTACTACTTTAAAACAATTCAAACAATCCACTTTCTATATCTTTGCATCTGAAGCTAGTCCAAAATATTACTTAAACAAAACAATGCCCGGAGATATTGCGACACCCCGTATAGGTATAAAACAAAATTCGAGGATTTTACTACTACGCGCACCTGTAGTACCTTTTCGCGTGGATCTAGCCACCTGTGGAGGCGAAACAAACGAACGTCTACCGACGCCGATTCCGAACAACTGACTGTAGTACCAGCTGATTGGCCTGGTGGGAGCGCTAGCCTTTACATGGTGAATGCAAAAAAAAAATAGTTTCCCTCCCAGCCACAAGCTATACTTGATAATAAAAATAATTGTGATTGTGACTGATTGATAATGATAGCGAGTAAGGATACGTTCAATTAATGAGCAGAAATGGTGTTTTAATCCAATATTTTTTAAGAACAAACAAAATACCAATATTAAAAAAAAACTAGCATGCAATAAAGAAGTTATAATTCTTTACTTTCACTCCAACTGTATCGTTCATTGTTTACATTAATCCACACAATATATTTACATATTATATATTATATATAACTTTTATAACATTGGACATAGATATGCAAGAAAACCGTTACAAATAAATATATAGATATGGTACGTGTCCGAGATGTTGCATGTGGCGACATCTCGCGGCAATCGAGTAATCCACTCAACCAGCCTTGCCAATGAGCCGTAATACGGCGAAACGCGTCCAAGGATTGGGTCTGACGGAAAGAAAAAGGACAAACTTTTTAAACCTCTTTATTTAGGTCTATATCTACAATTGTTTTATATTAATATTTTTATTTGCTTTTCTAAATTTGCCCTAAACGGTTTTAAATGTCACCAAATTTTTGACATGCTAGAATTAAAATATAATGCAGTCTACAGGGATCTCGTAAACCATCGGACTTACAGAGATGATTAAAGAAGAGAAAAGTTGCGCATTACTGAACTGTGAAACGTCATGTTTTCAAATTTCAAAAATTCCGAATATTTCCAAAGATATCCGGGAAAACCCAAATTTTTAAAATATGTCAAAATAAATTTTACATTCTCATTGCCACTTTTTATCCTCTACGACAAAGTTTAATTAAATTTTCAATCCGACGTTTCGGTTTTTTACAACCATCATCAGCTTTGTTTTTTAAAATAGTTTAAAGATTTTATTTTACGCTTTGTAAACTCCACTTATTTTTTGTTAGACTTTTCGGACTAAAAATCTGATTATCAATGCAAATGAGCACCTTATTTTTGTTTTTGTTGTTGTATTTAATTATTTTTAATGCCAGCATGGCAAGTGAGCATTGGAGAATTGAAACACCTTACAGCTACAATATGGATCTGCGTAGGCAGTACAATATTGGTAGCGCCATCTTCCAGCAGTTTCTAGCAATCTTGCCATGCTTGCCCTGTACTGACGAGAACCAAAGAGTTCGAAACCGGCCTACGGGTAGCAGCAGTTTATCATCCAAACATTCGAAACAGAGATTCATTTCTTTCTTTCCGGTAGTTTCTGCAATCTGAGTTTGTATTTTAGCAGTAACAGTGTTAGTCAAAATACGCCAAATTGTGCTTTATAATTCAGCGCTTGTTGGGGCATATAGCCCAGAGAATAGCTGTTTTAGCATAATTTGGTTAATCCTTATTGTATAAGGTCTCAACAAGTGGCTAGAGAACAAAGTTTCTCACATACAGTGATGGGCTAATATAATATCTGGAACAAATTCATTTAAAAATCAGGTACTTATTAATTTTTTGAAAAAACGCTCGGACACGTCGATTATAATTTTTTCTTCCGAATTTTTTGCCCCAAAAAGAAATTATACAGGGTCAAAAAGTAGATGTAGCAAAAATTGTTTGTATTTTAAATAGAACCCTATTTTTTCTGTCGAATTTTGAATTCTACGTCAAATTCTGCGCATAATTCATGTAGCATACCCTATCCTTATCTCTAACGGTTTTAGAGAAAAATTACATCATAAAACGAAATTTTTCTTTAAAAAAAGTTACATGTACCTACTTAAAGGTAAACAGGTAAATTTAAATGAATTGTCACTACGATAGCAAGTCATGTGTCAATCAAAAATAATTTTAGGTATAATTTTCAAAAACGGTGATCATGGTGCATTTAAATGAAACTCAAAGAATCGAAATTTTAATTTTAATTGGATGTGGAGACAAAACAAGAAATCAAGAAGAAGTTTGTAACTTGTTTAGCGCTAAGTATCCAGAACGACAAGTTCTACAGTGAGAAAAATTGAGAAGAAATTCAGGGAAACAGGGAATGTAAAGGACCGTCTACGGCCAGGTCATCCAAAAATTAGTGAAAACACAAAATTGAACATTTTGTTAGAAATTGAAGATAATCCCCATAGTGCATCCACTGAAGTAGCCCTTAATAATGATGTGAGCCGACGATCTGTTTTGCGGGTATTGAAACAAGAAAAGTACCATCCGTACAAAATTAGGTTGCTGCACGAGCTAAACGAAGATGATACCGACCGCCCACTACAGTTTTGTGAAACTATGATGGAAATTTACAACCTAAATGCTTTTTAGCGATGAAGCCACGTTTTGTTTGAATGGTTCGGTAAACAGACAAGATTTTTGGTATTGGAGCACAAATAATCCCCGTTGGATGAGAGAACAGCACACGCAAAACCCACAAAAAGTAAATGTTTGGGCAGGGATATTAAATGATAAAATTATTGGACCTTTTTTCTTCGATGTAAATCTTACAGGAGACCGGTATTTACAATTTCTTCAAAATGAATTAATTCCCACACTAGCAGCGGATTTTCCAAATCCGAATCAGCCTAATCTACCAGAAGCGTCTATTTGTTTTCAGCAGGATGGTGCTCCGCCTTATTTTGCTCGACAAGTACGAGAGTATTTGAATACTGTATTTCCCGAACGATGGATAGGTAGAAGAGGACCCATAGAATGGCCTGCAAGATCTCCCGATCTCACACCAATGCATGGATTTCTTTCTTTGGGGTTATTTGAAATCAAATCTTACATCACTTACACCCTAATTGACCTTAGTTATAATACTGAAATTTTGTTTATATTAATTAATTTGGACTATACTAAACCATTTGATGTCAACTTTTATTATAAAAATATTTTTCCAGGCAGATATTTTTTCAAATTGAATTTTGGACAACTTTTACTTTTTACCAATTTGTTAAAATTGTCGTGTATGAAGATGCAGGCACCCGCTTATTAAAATTTTCACTTCCAGAGAAAGTGTTACGCTCGCAAGGTGTCTGCGCTTCAGGTAAAAAGTAGAATCGTGCAAAGCCAAACACAGTAATATGAAGTTATTCGTGATTCGTTCGTTTACTAGTGAATAGCAACTTTGAATCTGAATCTTTGCAGAAAAGCAGAATCTCTTTCAGCAAACCCTAGCCTGTTTGTTTATTTCTCTAACATGGTGTGTCTACACTTTAAGGACATTTAAGTTACGAAAGGTAGCACTGACGGACGACAGCTCTTCGTCGGAGAACAGTTATTGGTCCTGGGTCAGTAAAGCTTGCACTCTAATCCACTCAGTTTTCTAGTAGGTGTGAGAGAGCTTGGAACTGATAAATCGTAAATTATTGATCCAGGACGGTGATAATAAAATAAATACAAGAAAGTATATATCCCGGTGACAATTATTAACACAAAATCGCCAGAAGACTTGCTTACATTTCAAATTTCAAGAAATTAAATAATGGTTAATTAATTACAGTAAATTGCTGAATCTCATTGTAGTAAAATGGTGACACAATAAAACAAAAAATGAAAGAAAAACTGGCCTTAGATCCAGAGGTTTTGAGCAGGAACTCCTACCATCTACTATGGGCGGCGACGATCTCGGTAGCCTCACCGAAGGATTCAATATTTGAACTGGACCCTATACACAGCAAAATATAAACTTCAAAACTTTTAAAGAAAATAAAGGTACTGGATGAAGGGAAGAAAGTAACACGGCGCGGAGCGTCCGTAAGGAGGAAACCTGGCGTAAAACCCTTGAATTGATTTGTAGCGAAAAAAAACATTCATATTAAGGAATATAAACAGAAAAAACACACCAAATATTTTACTATTCGGGTTTAAAGAAGGTTCAGAAGGAAGCACAGTTAGGAAGCACAGGAAACTAATTAAAAAATCATAGCGTTATTGACAAATGGAAATGATTCTACGGCCACTCTACCAAGAATGCCAGAAAATTCTACGGGGAATCAAATAAAATCAAGCTTTATTGTCCAAGAAAATATTTCTATTGACAAAGCAAGCAATCCTAATCCTATATAAAACCTAATACAAAATACATTACTCATAATTAAAACTCGGAAATAAAAGAGAAAACAGAAATAAAATTTTTTAAAACAAACAATCACCGTCATCACACAAGTATTCCCAATAAATAGTGACCTACAAGTTTCCCTTGATCTTGCTCGACACAGGCATCTCAGTGCTAATTTTTGCAAAGCAAAAAGCGAGTTGAACAATGTCCGCGAGCATGAGCCCCAAAAACATATTCCATACCTCAGGCGGCTCTCGACGAGGGTGAAATAAGCATCTCTTGCTATACCATACTCAAGTTCGCTTGAAATTATGCAGAGCACCCTGAAGCTACTTTCCCTGAGATGTTTGAATGTGACCCCCAAACTTCAGTCCACCATCGACACAAAGCCCCAAAAACTTTACCATCCCCACATTGTTAGTTAGTTGGTTGTTCACTGAAAATTGATCGATGGCACACCGAAAACGCAAGACATTTGTCCTTGCGACATTAGAAACCAGCAAGTTAGAATCGCACCACTCCCTTATCACTCTTAAGTCCCTTCTCCAGTATTTCAACATTGTGGTGGTGCCAGAGAATAGTTGCATCGTCAGCAAATATGGTAAATGATCCGATGATGTCAATTGTAGGCATATAGATTAGAAACAGCAGGGGTCCTAGGACGGACCAACCCCAAGTTTCTGAAAACGACCCGAACCACTCAAGCACACCACCCCGAAAGCCATACCTCTCTAGCTTATACAGCAGTACTCTGTGATCAATGTAATCAAATGCCTTAGACAAATCACAGAACACCGCTGCTGCAGCCTCACCCTAATTAAGACGGTGAAAAGTGCATCGTTAGTGCTTCGAGAATCTCTGAAACCAAACTGACTGTTACTTAAGATAGAGTGACGCTGCAAAAGCGAAAACATTATTCTTTTTACCAATAGGCACATACTTTTAGTTTGGAAAACTACACCAAGCTTCTGTTGTTCCTCCGGGCACAAAATTGTAAACTCCGGGACTAAAGTAGGTACTTTAGTCCCGGCGTCAAGACTGACAACTTGTTTACTTGTATGTACTGCAACTAAGTGACTTTTGTCTTTCAAAGAAGACTAATAAAATATTCAACTGATGTTTTTATACTTATACCATCGACACATTACCTAATTTTAGTGATACTGTTCCCGAAATTAAATATGCCTCTTAATTATTTAATTTAAATCCATGACGTTCAGTCCCTATCTGTAACAAAATAATAATAAAACCAATAAGTTTAAAATTCCTGCGCATTCGCCAATAAATATACAATGGTACTCCGAGGGTCCAGCGGTACTGCTGGTTGTCAATGCGTAGTAGTAGAAGTAGTACTCGTTTGTTTGGTAGATATCATTGGTACCAACTACAAATAAATAAAATTATCTTCGCCATTCTACCAAGAAATCAATACAAATAAAGGAGAATCTGGTAATGTTAATGTTATGACTTTTTAGTGTGTATACAGGTGTTATTTAATGATACTATTTCACATGGAACAAGGGATCGAGTGATACCTCTTTTAAAAGGGCATTTAATTCTCTTTCAAATGACATCTCATTCGTGAAATTCGGTCAGATAGTTTCAGAGATAATTATCTAATTGTGTAATGGTTTTTTTCTAATCTATTATTTGAATAACAATAATGCTAATGATTAAATGTAATACAAAACTAATGTAATTATTTACATAGATGTTGAAAATGACCACCACCCACTTCCATGCAATGATAAAGGTGTGATTCAAATTTTTCACGAACTGCCTGTAACATTTCTGGTGTTATCAGTCGGCATTCTTGTACAATTCGTTCCCTTAGATCTTCTAAATCGTTGGGCTTTGTTGCATAAACTTTTGTCTTAAATTGTCCCCATAAGAAAAAGTCGAGTGGCGTCAGATCTGGAGACCTAGCTGGCCACTCAATAGGCCTCCTTCGGCCAATCCATATTTCTGGAAATTTCTGATCCAAGTACTCTCTTACCCGTACATAATAATTTGGAGGAGCCCCATCCTGTTGGAAAATAACTTCCTGTCCTAAAAGATTTTCATCTTCCTGTGCTACTCTTATAATAATAGGATTTATTATATTTTGTAATAAATCATGGTAAACTTCTCCAATCAAGTTTCCTTTGATGAAAATGGGACCAATAATATGGTTGTCAAGAATACCAGCCCATACATTTAATTTCTTAGGTAGTTGAGTATGATGGTCCCTGTAAAGATGAGGGTTTTCATTGGACCAATACCTGCAATTATGTTTATTAACTGCCCCGGCAAGAGTAAATGTAGATTTATCTGAGAAACAGATATAGTAGAAATAATGCGATTTTCTAATATGCGATTTGACATAAGTTCGCAAAATTCTGTCCGGCGATCATAGTCATCTTCGTTGAGCTCATGAACAAGACTGATTTTATAGGGATAATACTTTGCAAGTTTTAATATTCTCTGAACTGAAGTTTCAGACACCCCAGATCTTTCCGACAATGATGGTATGCTATTAAATTGAGTACGGTCGGCTTCTAAAAGTCCAAGAACCCCTATTTGCATACCTTTATTGGTTATCGTCAATTCATCAAATTTTCTCACAAGTTCCATCACATATTTGGCCTGAACATTCTTGTCAGGAAACTGCGCGTTGAAAATTCTAGCAGCAGCTCTAGCGCAATCATTGTTGCGATAATACAGTTTTAGCAGTTCTTTTATTTCTTCTAAAGAGTAAACCATTTTTAATCACAGTATCTCACACTCTCAAACACAACTTACACTAAGTCAAGACTGAAAATGTTCAAAAATAACAAATACTTTTGGTTCTCTTATCAAAACACACAAAACAAAAAATGCACATGCACAAAAAATTTGTTTTCCTTACGATGCAGTGGCGGCGCTAGAGCTCTTCGCCGGAGAAGGATTTGACCGAATTTCACGAATAGTCTGGTGGCTTGTGTTTGAAAATTCGGTCGCGTGGCCATTTCGGTGAAGGAAGTGAGATTTATATCTTAAATTGTTAGTAAGGTATTGTAGATTATACATGTCCAGATAGGCCTCCCAAATCCGAACCATAGGCGTGCTATAGCGTTTTTCCTTTTTTTAAACTTATAAATAGCATAAAAATTAAAATTAAAATGTTTAGTTAATATCTGGTCGTTAAAGTATTTTTAAAATAATTCTCGACTATATATGGCATAAAACAATTTTATTTTATGCAAATATTTGCATTAAAAATCTTTTTGCACATTCAAAATGCACGCCTATTACCGATAATGCGTCGAGGTCGCGCTACTCAGCGCCATATGTATGTATGGGTGGTGATGGCGGGGGAGAAGCGCCGCTATTGGTTAAAAGCCTGTTTACATTAGGAAATTGCACGTGCAATGCAATAAAAAATTGCCTGTAGGCATGCGCACTTGGGACTTTGCAATCAGCTGTTGCAATTTTCTTTGCATTGCATCAAATTAGAACACGCGCTATTTTTATGTCACATGGCATGCAATTTTTGTGTGAAATCACAGGTACCAACATAAACAAATCAATTCATCCATTGATCCATGCGGAGCAAAGCCAAGCCGAGATTAACTAATATATTTCGTTATTTGCAAACGTGCTTAGTAATTAGTACAACTGGTTATTAAAATGTTTTCATCCTTTACTTGCATGATATGTAAACGGTTACGCAATGCAATTCTTTGCAGAAGCAATACTTTGCATGACATTTTTTGCACCTAATGTAAACAGGCTTTAAGGGTAATCGGACGAGTTTTGACACGGAAATTATATTAATTATTTGACCGTGTGAGATCGCTCCGTGAAAATTTAAATTTGCATCTAAAATGAAAACTATTGCTACATTTCAGCCTCCTCCCTCATTTAAAAGGGTATATGAGACTGATTTTAAATTTTGTATAGTTTGTCAGAAGTATTCAAAGGAAAACTTAATCTCCCCAAAATTGTGTGCGTCTTATGAGAAATTATTGAACTGTATAGAAAAGAAAGCGCAGCTTGGCGAAATTTGTTTTAATGACGTCTATAAACGCACTTCAAAACTAAACCTAGATATTTTAAAAGAATATTGTGCCAAATATCATAAAAGTTGTTATTCGCGAAAAAGTATTTAAACCTATATAAAAAGTCTAAAAAGTAAAAAGCCTGAAGAGAGCAAAGAAGGTCTAAAGAATTGCAACGACGCCGACGGCGATGGCCCATCCGCTTCAAACACATATCAAAAACTACTAGAACCAAAATGACTACTTTTAGCAAAACTAAATGTGTTTTTTGTGACAAAGAAGGTGTTTTCAATCGGGTGGCTACAGAACCTGCAGGTAGGTACTTTCATATTATGCAGATTAGCTTTAAGTTAATATTGTTTATATTTTTTAAATTAAAAGTAAAAAATGTTTTTAATATTTTAAAATGGGATTTGCGAAATTATCCTCCTTAAAGGTATTGTCAATAATCCGAGATTGAGCAGATTGATTAAAAATAAGGTCATAACCTCCTTACCTATAAAATTTTGTCCCATGTTCACTTGCTACCGAGCTGTAGCCCCCAAAATAAGATGGTTTTTGCTCAATATTTTCGAAAGCATCAAAGATAAAAATTTGAATTTTAGACATTTTGATACACGTTGTACGCTGAATAAAACCGTGGCTTTAAAAATTTCAATATTTAGAAAATGTCGCAAGAAATAAGGGACAGTGGGGTAACAGTTCTATTCAGCGTACAACATACGAAAATATTGAAATTCCAAATTTTTGCCTTTTATGGTTTCGAAAATAATTAACAAACACCATCTTCTAGGTCCCCCATTTAGGGGACTGCAGCTCGGTAGCAAGTGAACACAGGACAGACTTGTAACTATAGGAAGTTCTGATCATATTTTTAACCAATATTTTCGATCCCAAATTATTGACCATACCTTTTAGGACACCCCGTATTTCCAATACGCTGTATCTAACAACTTGTAACTAGTTAACAGTTTCATACGAGCAGTACCAAAAAAGCAGTCGTTAAAACGTAGCTTCTACAACCCACGATTAATTTTCCCTTACAGCTCAAAATCTACTGGATGCGTCAAAAATATTAACAAAGAAGAAATAAATATTAAATTGAGCAGCTGTTCAAATGCTTTAGATTTATTTGCCCAGGGTATTTCGTATCACAAAAACTGTTGGTCTAAGTTTGCCATTAACATGTTAAGGAATGAGCGGAAGGTTTCAGTTAATACCACTGCAATTTCTGCGACAAACGCTGAATTTTTTTTTAATTTGGAGAACTTTCTTTGTGCTGGAAAAGTATCGAACATGGTAGAGATAGAAAGACACTACCATGATATTGCAAACAAGTTTAGTGTATAGCAAAATAATATGCCAGGTAGAAAAACTTTAAAACGAATGATATTGGATGAACTGCCCTATGGATGGACTTTAATGAATGGCAGGTAAATATATTATTTAAAAAAGTGTGTGGTCGATTTAAGCTCTTTGCTTTTTTAGGTATTCACCACTTCCAACTGATGGCCAGTTAAACGTACCTGAGGAAATTTTTTATATAACCAAATGTTCCTGCAAAATACGGTGTATACCTCCATGCAAGTGCTGTACGAACAAAGTTATATGCACAGAGTTGTGCTCCTGCGAGGGAGAAAATTGTGTAAATAATGAAGCTCTTCAAGAAACTGACGACATCACAGAATTAATTACAGTTTAATTTTTTAATCATGGCTTAGATGGTCTTTATTTAATAATATGTGTCTATACATACTTTTTTAACTACGACACTGGTTTTTTGTAATCAAAAAATACACGTGATATGCAATTATGTTCTATGCGATAATGTTTTGAAATTTTAGAAGGTATTTAAAGGATTTATTACAATTTTTGCTTAATCACTACTTGTTCCTATCCCATTTCTTCTTTTTATCTATATATAATATATTTTATCTACGACATTGACTTTTTGTAAACCAAAAATACACGTAATATGCAATTATGCTCTATGCGATAATGTTTTGAAGTTATAAAAAATATTTAAAAAAGTAATTATTGCAACTTTTGTTTAATCGCTATTTTTTCCTATCCTATTGCTTTTTTTTTAACAAAAATGTTCGAATAATAAAACACTCTGTATAATAAATAATTAAAGTACATATGTATAATAACTTATTGAAGTTCAAATAGCTTTGTTTCCCAAAAGAAAATGTGTTTTATAATATTTGACTTATTATTTGCGTCAAATTCTGATTATTTTAACCCCCCCCCCCCCCCTTCTCCTGCGCTTATGGAACGGAGTTGAACACTCTATCTGGAGTGGCAAACTCCTTGTAGTATATGAAGTCATTTTAGCCCATTTCCACACTTCCTTCACTAAAATGGCCACGCCATGACACAACCCACCTGACTAGAATGAGATGTCATTTGAAAAAGCATTAAAATGCCCTTTTAAGAGTGGTATCACTCGATCCCTTGTTCCATTTGAAATAGTAAGGGTTGGTCCCACCCTCCCTAGAGGGTTCAAGTGGCAGTGTTAAAAGTGGTGACAAAAAATTTTCCCCTTGACAAATCCAATTACGTGTACGAGCGACTTTTTTAAAAATTAACGTGGAATCAGATATTTAGCCTGTTTCGTTTCAAATGGTGAACCCTGTATCAACTTTTCTACTTGAATTTGGTTCAAGAATGCGCCCTTTAAGTAACATCCTGTAGTATATTTACGAAATCAAATAAATATTTTTGCGTATCGTGACACACCTTATTTATCAGAGAGAGAGAAGTATTTCTGTTTAATTTAAAATACATGTTAATTAATAAAAACTTATTAGCATTCTAATTGTTATTCTATAATAATACGACACATAAAAAAATAAATGGAATTGAATGGTTTGTGACAGAAACGTACCTTATGTATACAGGGTGTTGGGAAAATGTGTTTGGATACTTGGACAGGTGATTCTACATGATAAAATAATGTTAGTAAGTCATGTAACAAAATATCGAAATCTCAATATTTTCTAAGTTATGGCCTGTCAAAGTTCAATTTTTTTTTTCTTATTTTTGATGTAGGGCATTTACTTTTCCACCAATTAATTTGATTTTTGGCACAGAGACTTATCTTCACGATTTCTATAACTCTGTTACCAAAATGTTGCCCTACTCTGCCACCAGAGGGCACTTTACCTGAAAACCATATTTTTTTTTTCGCATATCTTTTTGGATTTGACAGATATTACAAAACCAAATATGCCTTGTGAAAGACAATAAAATACTTATTAAAAAAGTTACTCTTCATTCGAGTCGATAAACCTCACCGTTTAGTCACAAATTAGCAGTAAACATTTTATTACCATTAAATCAGTACGTCCAATAGGCGCAAATAAATCAAGTTACCATGCTTCAAATTTAAATAAATCTGTCAATAAAATACCTAATAAGTTATCGGACTAAATACTAAATTATATCAACGTAAACAATTTATTTTTATTTATTTATTTTCAGTTTTATTCACCTAATAATAATTTATGTATTGGTAATTATTATACGAATAGATAGGTCATTAAATCTATTTTTTAACACTGAATGAACAAGTAATTAAGAAGGAAACTAATCATAATATATTCTCAAAATGTCCTCCGTTCATCTCTATACATTTCCTAATGCTTTTCAAGAAATGTTGCCTAACTTTAAAGAAAATACCGGCCGTATTTTGAATAACCTCAAATCCATTAATTACTCTTTGACGTAGATCTTCAACATCGTTTACCGGAGTTTTATAGACCAAAGTCTTTAAATGTCCCTGAAAAAAAAAGTCCATAGGATTAATGTCAGGCGAACGCGGTGCCCAAGGTAATGATCAATTTCGTCCTATCCACCTGTTAGGAAATGTATCATTGAGATATGTCCGTACGTTTAGACTAAAATGGGGTGGAGCGCCATCTTGAAGAAGCCACATGCTTAATCTTGTTTGAATTGGCACATTTTCCATTAATTGTGGAAGGACATTCCGAAGGAAATGTAAATAAACTTCGCCATTTAACGGTCCTTCAAAAAAGTGAGGTCCTATGAGATGGTCTCCTATAATTCCGCCCCATACATTTAATAAGAATCGTCGCTGATGCTGCCGTTCCATAATCGCATGTGGGTTTTCGTATGCCCATTGGTGGGTGTTATGAAAATTGGTAATCCCATCCCGTGTGAAAGTAGATTCGTCCGTGAATAATATGAAATTAAGGAATCGATTGTTTTGTCGAAATTTCTCTAATAATTGTTGGCACATGTTAACTCGTAACTGTGCGTCACCCTCATAAAGTGCCTGTACCTTTTGTACATGAAATGGGTAAAGAAGATCCTCATGAAGGACTTCCCAAGCCGTAGAATTGTCTACTTATACCTGAATTCGCTTCTGCTCTTTCAAGTATTCTTTCTTCCATTTCAACAGTTCTAACGTATCTTGGTCTACCTTTATCAGCAATAGTATTTATAAATGAGCCTATCTCGCCAAGCCTTCGATGAACTTTGATGAAAGTTGGGGCACTTGGAACATTTCTATTAGGATATGTTTCCATGTAAAACCGCCGTGCTTGCTCTGCATTCCCATTGGCTCTCCCATAGCAAAAATGCATGTCACGATACTCAGTATTTGAATATACGTGAGCCATTTTATTACTAGGTAAACAGCAACTTAATTTTCACTAATTTTAAAAATGTTCTACGTTTATGAATACTTTTAAGGCTTTACTAATGTCTAATTTTTTTACTTATTATTTACTTTTCACCCGTCTTATCATTTATTTAAATTTGAAGCATGGTAACTTGATTTATTTGCGCCTATTGGACGTACTGATTTAATGGTAATAAAATGTTTACTGCTAATTTGTGACTAAACGGTGAGGTTTATCGACTCGAATGAAGAGTAACTTTTTTAATAAGTATTTTATTGTCTTTCACAAGGCATATTTGGTTTTGTAATATCTGTCAAATCCAAAAAGATATGCGAAAAAAAAAATATGGTTTTCAGGTAAAGTGCCCTCTGGTGGCAGAGTAGGGCAACCTTTTGGTAACAGAGTTATATAAATCGTGAAGATAAGTCTCTGTGCCAAAAATCAAATTAATTGGTGAAAAAGTAAATGCCCTACATCAAAAATAAGAAAAAAAAAATTGAACTTTGACAGACCATAACTTAGAAAATATTGAGATTTCGATATTTTGTTACATGACTTACTAACATTATTTTATCATGTAGATTCACCTGTCCAAGTATCCAAACACATTTTCCCAACACCCTGTATACATATAAAATTACATACGCTCTTAACAGGATTAATTTTTACGAGTCGGTAATTCTATTCTGTCTAAGCTCGTTAATGCTAGGTTTTATGGTGTGATTGTCAACTAAATTACTTTTATCCTTTACGTGAAATAACCCAGTTTATAGGTATTTGTCTATTTGGATGACTATATTGTCGTATAATATTAAAAATAGCCCTCGATATAAGTCGTTTAGGTATTATGTGGAGTGACTTAATCTTGTCATTTTTATGGTTTTATTTTTTTGAAAAGAGTCCCCTAGTATTTAACACACTTTGGACATCCAACTGTTATCGGTCTAATAAATATTTCGTGTTTGATTACATTTGAAAAAAATATAAACCTTGCTTACATGCGAGCTTACATGTTGTGGACCTCAGACGTCGTCTGAGTTGTGGACCATCATACCTGTACGATTATTTTGTCCTTAAAGGTAGCACCCATTACAACCATTAACAAACAATGATTATTAACTTGTTAGCTATACGTTTTTACCCGTCCCACCTTACGTCAATATATTATTATTAGCAGTCAAATATTTACCACATTTATACAAATAATACCCAATAAATGTACTAATCTGAGATTTTATACACTAATCTGTTTACAGTACCTATATACGAGTAAGCTAACTAAGCCACCCTATATTGTGGTTTCTTTATGTTATTTACATTAAAAGATAATTTTGTGACTGATTACTTAATTGGGATAGGAAAAACGCAATAGTTTACTAACTCTGTGACTAACTGCCCTAACCTAAATGATAAGTATTTTTCGAGGTATGGTTTACCTTTATAGTAAATTCAGGTGAATAAACTATTACCCAAGATAAGTCACTTTAATACCACTTGCCTATTTAGGTAAAACAGTATACTGGGTTAGTGATGCATGGCTTAGTTGAACATAGGAAATCCCATGTAAATTTTGAAGTGGCTAAATATTGGCTCCCCTGTACATTTTAGAGAAAAATTGTATTATAATTTTTTGAAGAGGCCGATATAATAATTCCATGTGCCAAGTTTGAATACATTTTAATAAGTCAATCCTAACTTATTCAATTAAATGTGATGGCAAAATTACGAAATTTTCATAGTTTAGGTAATACCGCAAACACCAGCAAATTATTATTTGGCATTGACAAAACGAAAAGTAGCGTCCCTGTTTCTGGATGAAAATTTTCCAGGAAAATGGATTGGAAGAAGAGGTCCTAGTGAATGGCCTGCAAGATCTCCTGATTTGACGCCACTGGACTTTTTTTTGTAGGGACATTTAAAGTCTAAGATTTATGCAACCCAACCCAATTCTTTGGAAGACTTGCGACAACGAATAGTGTACGAGTGCCGACAAATAACTCCCGCAATGCTCCATAATGTTCGCGAACATTTTGAACAGCGCCTTTACAATTGCATGGAGGTTGGAGGAGGACATTTTTACCATTTACTTGATTGATACAATCGGTAATAAATTGTATTACTTTTAAATTTTCTTTTCTTTTTAGACCTATTTCTCAGGAACTATTCAGGGGGGGGGGGGGGAATAGCAAAAAAATATGTCCCTTTGAGAACTAAGGTTCCCGTGTTCGAGCGAATTTTGATTTATTTATTAACAAGAAAATAAACCTGGGTGGAAAGTTTTCGGTGCGCCACCTTGTATGTTGAATTAATAATATAATAATAAACGTCTTTTATTTTCGAAGAAACAGAATATTATATACAAAAAAGTATGTGTATTAAAAAGTAATGTAAGGAAAGATGTCAATACCTGGCGCAGTCTAGCTACAGTAGCTATTCTACTGAACCAGACAGAGACACCTAGACATAAAGAAATATAATAATACTTAATAGTGTAGTAGCATATTACGTAACAACCCTAACCTATTAGACATATTTGCAATAATGAAATAAGCAATGAAAGGAGAAAAGAGTAATAAATTTAAATTATTATTAAACAATAAGTAACCGGTAATATCACTGTAAATTTAAAAGAAATGACTTATATCTAGTCTTAAATACATTAGCATTTAAGTGTAACATATCAGTGGGCAACAAGTTATAATATTTAACTGAGTTAAAAGAAAAAGAACGCTGAAACATGGCGCTCCGATGATGAGGCATGGTAAGCCCGCCCGCACCTCTGACATCCCTATCGTAAACACTCCGACGAAAAATCAAACGCTCGCCAATAGAAGCAGGAGAATTAGGATTATTTATAATCTTTATTAGAAATGTGCAAAAGTGAAGAACCTCCGTCCATCCATTTTCAGCCACTTTATATCATTATATAAATGAGAAATATGGTCAAACTTTCTAATGCCGTAAACAAAACGAAGACATGCATTCTGAACCCTTTGTATACGTGATTAAGTGTTTATAATTTCCAATTTAAAATCACTTTCCTTTCTCATTCTTTCTTAACTGAATAATTTTTAAGTATTCATTTTTGTGTTTGTTTTGGCACTGTCTGTGGACCACATTGTTTCACTCACAGAAATTTGGTGTTGTTGTGTAAAGTTGGAACAAAGAAACTGTGAGTGACGCTCAAAAGTCAACTATATATCTAGGCTTGCACAATGACAGCATCCCTTAGGGGTCACACTCGTATACATTGTAGTTTTACAGGCAAGGACCCTACTTAAAAGAACCACACCAGTTTACAATTGCCACGAGCTTGAGCTAGCAGAGGTAGGTAGGTGGTGACCTTAAACTCGATTTACATCAATAATAACATCTTTTATATTTTGTTACCACCTAATAAGGTTATATTACCATTAAAAGAAAAGTCGTTCAATTTTTTTGCAAAAATGGAACCGGAACATACCTACGCAAGAAATTCGAAATGGGTCACCCTATTTTCTATGCGATGTCCCAATCTTAGTAGATATATTCTTCAAGCCGACTTTCTCTGTAAATTTATTTAAATTAATAATTTTACGATAACTTATTAAAACCTACTCGATTTTTATAAATAAAAGGGCCTTCTCGGGTCCGGTCTGTAGGAGATACGCAGGTAGTAATTCAAAGGAAGCAGGTGCAGCGAACAAACGGAGGGAACGTTCTGCTCGGACGACTTGAAAAAATGTTCTTAGTTATATACCCTGAAGAAGTGGCCCTTGGGTTCTCAAATAACAGGACCATCTGCACCAACGATGCACTAAAGCCCGGTTGTACAATGCCAGTTTAAATTCAATTTGAAGTTTAAGCTCATTTAGTGTATTTTGTACAATGCCTGTTGAACATTAAACTTAATTCAGTTTCATCTAATTGCGATCTATAGTAACAGTTCTAGTTATTAATTGCATTCTGTTAAAACACATTGGTGTTGCTAGCGTTCGCCTTCATTAGGGCCGGCTACCATCTTTTTCAACACGATCTGGTTGAAGTAAAGGAGAAGTTCAAATCGAAAGAAAAAATCTATTATATTATAATGCCTTTACAGACAAAGAAGCACTGTCAGATTCAATTTCAGATCAATGTTTTGTGAAGCAACCTGAAGTGGCCCGTTGTACCTCTTGATGGAATAAATTTTTTAATAGATTAGTGGGAGACGCCTCTAGCTTAAGATGAATATAATTTAGTTTTAAGCATCAAGTATGTAGGTTTTAGAAAGAAACGTGCACAAAGACAGCAATTAGATATTTCCAGACCACATACATGGTGTCTCAAAATTAAGGTGCAACAGGGCATGATCTACGTCCCAAAATGAGCATATTTTTCTCTATAAACGTATATCGAGAAATGCCCCCTAAGGGTGCTACGGTCCCCCAAATAGGGTACCGTGAAGATGGATTTTTTTTTCTATAATTAAGTAGTATTTTATAAACGGATAATGTGACCACGTGACTAGTATTGGATAGCATACCGTGTATGACAAGGGGTGAGAACAGCTGCCTCATCCTTCTAGATTACACTAAAGCGTTTGGCATGCTAGGCCATAACGTTTTGCTTACTAAGCTAAAAAAATTTTAATCTAGGGACTAATCCTCTCGCTAATCCTCTAAATTTCATTAAAAATTATCTGTTGAACATTAAACTACAATGTACCTTTGGCTAATACCAGAAAATTAAGGACCAAAATAACCTATAATCTGTCTGTCAATTCACTTCATCTAGCCGCGTTCGGCAAATGCATCAGACCGCTTAGATTTGATCTGAATCGTTCGTTTATGACATCTGGATGTAGGGGAAGTAAATGTTAACCGCCAATTAAAATCTGAGCGCTCTGACGATGATCTTTTTGCTCGGAGTTTTTGATCGGATGAAAGCGATTAATCTCAAATCTCAGCCAGCTGAGTTAGTGAGGTTAAGTTTGATTTGAAGTTTGTTCTTAGTTTTGGTTTGAAATTTGCTTTGGCGAGGACCTTATAAGAAAATTAACTTTAAAAAATGAAGGAAATAGAACTTTATGATGCGGAAGAACAAAAACGGTTTACCCCTGAACTAACCTTAGTCTTCATTGGTTTACCATATTGGTGACAGACGAAAATTTACCAAAATCTTTACGTCTTCCTCATCATCGTCTTCAAACATAAGTTGATAGCAAAGAGGATAGGACAGTTGATCTATCCCTTCAATTAGGGCCAATACAATAGTAGGAATACTCATTTTTAGTAGAAAAGGGGAAAAATAGGTTAAATTTTTCGAATCAAAACAAAGCAATTTGACTTTGACAGAGATCAGTTGTTTGGTACAGTTCTTTTATTACAAATTTCTCCGACTGATCTGTGGTCACGTGACAAAAAATCAATTCAATCGCAGATGTATTTGCCGAACGCAGCTCCTAATTTTATTTTAATTACATGTTGACATGTTTACCATTACTATTACTTAGATATTAACTTTGTAACTACACGTAGAATTTAGTATTGTCTTGTACTCCTTTGATAATAATCCGCAAGGGTCGAAACACGTGTCAGGCAACTGAATTATAATTGTGAAATATAACAAGTAAGACTTTAATTTCATAGGATAGTTACGATGTCTTTGTTTAATTTCCTCTACCATGAAATATCCATTTCACCAAGCATTTAGCCCATCACAAATCAATTAAAAATCATCTTACCTTATGAATAGGCAGCAGCGTGTTCTCGTGGGCAACTCGACATCTAACTTTTGTGCAAGGGCGTCCCACAGGGCAGTATTTTATCCCGTCTATTGTTCTCTGTATGTACGTCAGATTTTAGTAAATTCTTAAAAACCTGCTGCTATATTATTGAAGACCTTAAAAATGCTTATTTTCGAAAAACAAAAAGAGTTGTTGCGGAATAAGGAAAACTTCCAACCTAAAATGAATCGTCAATATATAGATTTCTCTGAGAGTGCTAGGACTCTGGGAGTGATTATGGAGAGCCACTTACGGTCATACGCAGTTCTAAAAACTGTCGACGGTTCGAAGAAACTGGAAATTGTAGAGATAGGCAACGATCAGGACGACCAGCAGTAGTAGATGAAGAGAAAAGTTTAGAAATTTAAATTTACAATATGTTGTTGAAACCCCCGTTTCTTCAGTAAGTGACGTCTGCTTTAAATCCGTCCATAATGTTTTAATAAAACATAAATATCACCCTTTCAAAATACATGTAGTTCAACAGTTATCAGAAGATGATTATGAGCGAAGAATTGAATTTTGTGATATTATGATGTCAAGTTTTAACCAAAATAACCAGTTTTTCAAATTTATAGTATTTTCGGACAAAGCAACATTATGTTTAATGGTAAAGTCAATAGACACAACTGTAGGTTTCGGGCAAATGAAAATTCACACTGGATGAGAGAAGGTCAAACACAACGCCCTGGAAAATTGAATGTGTGGGCTGGGCTTCCGGGTAACCACAAGATCGGTCCATTTTTTATTGATGGAAATTTGACATCACAACTTTACCTTGAGCTCTTGGAAACGCAAATAGTGCCTACTATACGAAATGTGATGGGTTCAAATTATGCAAGTACATTCTTCCAACAGGACGGAGCTCCTCCCCATTTTGGTCGAAACGTGCGCGAATTTTTGAACAACACTTTTCCGAATAGGTGGATCGGTAGAGGGGGTACAATCGAGTGGCCACCTAGGTCCCCTGATTTGTCGCCGAACGACTACTTTTTATGGGGACATTTGAAGAACCACAAAACCTCAAGATTTGGCCCGATTTGCAGCGTGGACGAATTTGAATTAATAACGCCAGAAATTATTTACAGCACAATTGAAAAATTTTATTTTCAATTAGCACACTGTCAAGCTGTACAGGGAAAACAGTTTGAGCATTTAATATAAAATATATAATTTTTCGAAATTGTACTTGTTATTTCGAAAACTACTGATATTAGGAACAAAGTAATATGTTATACCAAAAGTGTAAAAAATTTAAAGTAAAAACTATAAATGAAAAAATATACAGGGTGTTACATTTAAAAATATAAAATTCGTTCGAATTCCAGACAAACTAAAAAGCTGGCAACAACGCCAATATCGTCATTCGGTGCGTCAGATCCTCTCACACAACTGTACCAAATTTGGTTTAAATCGGCCAATAAATTGTGATGTTATTAAGCCGTTTCCAGACTTTATACACACACTGTATGTAATTATATGGTATGAACACAATAAAAAGACATTTATTATTATTATCATTATTTAGAGACACCCTGTAAAGTATTTCTGCTGCGCATGGTCCTGAACGAACCATTACACTTTTTGACAATTGCATTGATGAAAAGTTGGATCAGAGGTCAAACAAACGTAAATTAGCCTCGAATTAAAAAATAATTAATGCAAATAAAAGACAATGGACAAATGATTGGTATATTAGCTCGGGTATTGAAGTACCTATCAAAAAAGTGGGTTTAATTTAATTTCATGGTAAATCTACAGTTTTCCGCTTAATTGTGAATTTTACAACAATAAATTTATCAATTAAATATTTTGGAAGCCCAATAAAAAAGTACATTTTGCAAGTGGATATTTTATGAAAAACTCGTTGCCCCAACGTGCAATAGGTATGCCATGGAATTACACAATCTTCGACCATTGTCGCTTTGTTTATTGCTGCCTTTTGAATCATCGCCCTGTAGATTCCTCTAATACCGACTCGGCGAACGTTTTATTTCTTTGTCATTTTATGAATCACAAACCGGGGCATTCAAAGAAAAGCATGATTGTTTTCCGTTAATTATAGAGTTGATTTGGATTCCATTTGGTTCGTTGTACCACAAGTATTTTACCGGCAGTTTACAATATAATTTTAAATTGTAGGTAAAATGGTTACACCACCGTACAAAAAAAAACCTCATTTATAATTTGAAGATGAAGCGGTCCAGAAACTTGAGAAACAAAAAATATATGGGAGAATTTACCACTCATATTGTATAACTAGCGTGCGTCTTCTATGAGGTAAAGTCTGTTCAGAGATGTAAGAAAGTAACTAACTGATCCCTATTAGGAAAAACCCGGGCCAGTTGTAAAATTTAAATATGGCCGAACAGGTCCGTATTTTGCTTAGAATTTAATCATGGTTTGTAATAAAAATAAGTAAGACATTAAATAATATTTTATTTATGTTTAAATGTAAAATTACAAGTCATTTTATTAAAATTTATGATTACAAAAATATACAAATTATTCGGTACTTATAAAAATTATTCACTTAATATATCAATATCACTATCGCTATCATCATCTGTTCTAATTATTATTTGTGCTATATTGTTTATATGGATATAGGATTCTTCCACTTTTTCAACATGTGTAACAGAATTTGCCCAACTTTGTGACGGGATGTTAAAAACTTCAGTTTCTATAAGCTCAAGTACACTGGAGTTAATAGTAGGACAAATATTGTTACGACGAATGGCAGATTTCGGTTGGTGGCAAACATGTTCGATGGGATTAAATATACAATGGTATGGTGGAAGCCTTAAAACTGTATGCCCTAGATTTTTTGCATAATGACCCCAGAAGTATTCCTTTTATAGTTTTAAACTTTGTAAAACCTCAATTAATTGCTTTTTGGTGTAATCTTCCTGAAAATAAATGTCATTATCATACAGTTTTGGATTGTTGCTTTTGTGTCATTTGAGGGAGTCTTGGTCAACTGCCTACTATGGTAGCTTGCATTGTCCATTACAACTACGCTATTCGGAGGTATATTTGGAATTAGCTTGTTTTTAAACCAATCTTCAAATAAATTAGCAGTGGTGTCCTCATGGTAATCCAGAGAAGAATCTCTAATGTTTTTTGCAGACAGAGAAAGTCCATTTGGAATCCATCCGTCTTTAGATCCAGCATGCAAAATCGTAATTCGTTTACCTCGTTTGGATGGCGCGCTTGTTTCACACTTGCCACTTGAGTCAACCCAACCCTTTTCCGGGGTATCATATGTGTCGAACCAGGTTTCATCCAAGTAAATAATCGGCCTTTGCGCTGATCTCTGTAAATCCTAATTTTTTGTAGATATTCGGATCGCCATTCCCAAATTCTAGTGGATTCCATTAAAACTTGTCTTTTGTTAATTTTTTTAAATCTAAAACCCATGTGTTGGATACACTTCCATAACGTTGTTCTGCCACATTTAACGCCGGTTTCATCTTTTTCAAGCCTTTTAATTCAATTATTTAATGTAGGCACGCTTTGTTCCTCGTATAACTTGTAAATTTTACGCCGTAATATATCTTGATCACTTCCATCTACCTTCGAGAAAATGCCAGTATCGGTTCTTTTTTTCCTCGCTAAAATGGGATTATTCACAATTTTCCATACAGTTGATGTTGGAATTTTTGTTAATGTGGCCGTTTCTTCTAACGCTGCTTGCTTGCTGACCGCACGTTCAATGAGAGTTGAATAAAGATTGTTTATAACTTCCTTAGTTTCCCCAAAAAAGTGTTTTCTGCTTTTCGACGGGTTAGTTCAGGTTAGTCGCACATATTTTCGATGACTCATACTCGATTAAACAAACGCTGTATTACACACGAAGTAAGAATAATTACTAAGCTTAAAACTAACTAGAGTGGCTAAATATATACAGTCTTTAGAACATAATTTGTTTTATGGGATTAACCCTCTCATTTTGAATCAGGTAAATATCGGTTTAAAATCACCAAACTATTACTTTAATTTAAAGAAATAGTCCATTCTCGAAGTGGAGTTGAAATATAGGGAAAGGGGAAAAGACTTTTTGCTTTTTTTCCCCTTTCCCTATTACTTTAATAATGAAATTACGTCTTCCGGATTTGCAGTTTACTTTAAGACATTTTTAAGTACGGACCGTAATTTACCTGCATTTATTCATTCATTTATTATTTGTTTATGGCCACCCTTGGATAATCCCATTCAAAGGCAATGTGTAACTTTCTTATATCTCTGGACAGGCTTTATCTTAAACTAATTATGAAATCGCCTTTCTCGCCCTCAGAAACAAAAGTACACCATATTTAATTCATATCCGCTTAGTCATTTTCAAATCATCAAATAAATTTTTACCCAGTATCTCTTTAACCGTGGATATTTTATTATAATAAATTTAGCATAAATGAGTTTAATTTCCTGTTGCTGTATGACCCCTTAATTATGTGACACCCTGTATGAATAGTAACATGCAACCCTATTTTTGCATGTCTGTGAAGTTGGCCCCCCAAATGTAAAATATGCTAAAAAATGAATGAGTTCCGGGTTCTAAATAAAGAGTTCTAGAGTTCTTTCTACTTTTTATTAATAGTTCTGGCTATACAAAGAAATTAAACATGTTTTTCAAATGGGGGGCCAATTTCACGCGCCCCCCATTTATTTAGAAAAAAATGTTTAACTACAGTTTCAGGTAGACCTAAAGGAGTTCTACAGTTCTTTGCCATTTTAAAAATCAGAACTCTTAAAAGTGCCCAGTTAAACGACTTTCTATTTTGTTAAAATATATAAACTAAGTTCTAAATGGAATAAAATATTTCTGTTTAGGTAGCCGTGTAGAACTATTGCAGAACTAACGGGAACTCATGAGTTCTAACCCATAACTCCCACTATAATGGTGGAATTCGTCTATGGGCCATCCGGGGACCAATTTTAGTCAGCCCCCCATTTAATTCCAAACAAAATTTTAACTACAGTTCCAGGTAGACCTAAAGGAGTTCTACAGTTCTTTGCCAATTTAAAAATCAGAACTCTTAAAAATGCCCAGTTATACGACTTTTTATTTTGTTAAAATATATAAACTAAGTTCTAAATGGAATAAAATATTTCTGTTTAGGTAGCCGTGTAGAACTATTGCAGAACTAACGGGAACTCATGAGTTCTAACCCATAACTCCCACTATAATGGTGAAATTCGTCTATGGGCCATCCGGGGACCAATTTTAGTCAGCCCCCCATTTAATTTCAAACAAAATTTTAACTACAGTTCCAGGTAGACCTAAAGGAGTTCTACAGTTCTTTACCATTTTAAAAGTCAGAACTCTTAAAAATGCCCAGTTGCCGTTGCAGAACCAACGAAACCTCCCACCCTATTGCCTTAATGGTCATATCCTTGAATAACAGTACTTAAATGTTTTACCTATAACTGGGCATTTTTAAGAGTTCTGACTTTTAAAATGTTAAAGAACTGTAGAACTCCTTTAGGTCTACCTGGAACTGTAGTTAAAATTTTGTTTGGAATTAAATGGGGGGCTGACTAAAATTGGTCCCCGGATGGCTCATAGACGAATTTCACCATTATAGTGGGAGTTCTGGGTTAGAACTCATGAGTTCCCGTTAGTTCTGCAATAGTTCTACACGGCTACCTAAACAAAAATATTTTATTCCATTTAGAACTTAGTTTAGGTTAATAGAAAGTCGTATAACTGGGCATTTTTAAGAGTTCTGATTTTTAAAATGGCAAAGAACTGTAGAACTCCTTTAGGTCTACCTGAAACTGTAGTTAAACATTTTTTTCGAAATAAATGGGGGGCGCGTGAAGTTGGCCCCCCATTTGAAAAACATGTTTAATTTCTTTGTATAGCCAGAACTATTAATAAAAAGTAGAAAGAACTCTAGAACTCTTTATTTAGAACCCGGAACTCATTCATTTTTTAGCATATTTTACATTTGGGGGGCCAACTTCACAGACATATTTTTGCAGGTTTACTTACAACCTAGGTATGCATCCTTATTATATTGATCAATATCCATTTTATTATAACAGTATGGAACGCAGCGTATATTTCGTTTTAAAAATGCAATTAAAACTATTTGTTAGAAGGAGTATTAAATTTCGCGAATGTGTATGGAAACGACCACAAAACTGGGTGAGATCATTTTCGTAGTATCCCAGTAATGTAATCTGCAGATAAAGCTGTCAGCTAGACTATAAAAACAATTTTTATATGATGTGAAGTTAATTACGTTTGATTGCTTGTATGTTTAATATACCTGAATATGTGTTGTTTTCATACATTTTGTATTAAAACACACTGAACATGAAAATTCTTGAAAATTTATATAATTGAAATAAAAACTAGAAAATTAGAAACCACTAGTAATAATGATAATAAAAGAAAAAACTTTGCCCCTTTTCTTTTAGTTAGACCCATTCCTTGAACGCGTTTCGCCGTATTACGGCTCATCAACAAGGGTATAAAGTCTGATGAAAAGGAAAGGGACCTTACAGTGCATTTCAACACAACGATACATATGGGAGATGTTACACGTGGCACGAAACCAACAATTGGCTTTCAGCGCCACCTAACATTAGATAGTTGCTTATGCGGGTTCCATTTCAGCATTTGGTCTTCTCTAAGTCCTCGCTGGTCTGTTTGGGTGGATAGCTCGATTCCCACGAAATGTCGCCACGTGCAACATAATATCTCGCATATGTTTTGTTACAGTATGTGTTGAAATACACTGTAAGGTCACATTCCTTTTCGTCAGACTTTATAGCCTTGCCTTGAGTTCCCGGTAGAAATGGAATGGTTCTAGAGTTCTAGCAATATTAAGAGTTCCCGCGATTTAATGTAAAATCTTTACATTAGAAAGAATCCATTTGAAGGCGCTAACTTCACGCGCGCAGGAGTTTTGAGTTTTTTCGGTAGAAGTGGAAGAGTTCTAGAGTTCCTGAGTGTTTTCAAAAAAAGAGTTTTTTCAAAATTTAAGAAAAAAGTAATTTTTGCAAAGATTTGCAGAACAAATTCAACGCACGTTCTGAGCGAAGTTCTGTCTAGATACGAAGAAAACTCTAGACAAATAATCATTCCATTGTTATTTACAATAATTATCAGTCGAACCTCTGGCGCTGCGAGGTTTTCACTTCTCTAATTTGCAAAATGCGTTTCGCGATACTTCGCGATTAGTCCCGAGCAGGGCCGGACTTTCCATAAGGCAAGGTAGGCTGTAGTCCAGGGCGGCAAAGTTGTGAGGGGTGCCATTCAGAGGGCGACAAATTTTTAGAAGTTAACAAGACAATTAGTTGTAAATCGGAAATCAAAATTTTTAAAATCGAAAAAAATGCAAATGAAAAAAAAATTCAAATGTCTAGAACGAATAGAATGATCACTTGTTTAGCTATTGAATAAAAGCGCGAGTACTTATGGATCGCTCGTTATAGCGTTTGTCTCTAGAATTCTCCAGTTGGCTCGAGCGACAATATAAATATATATAGAAAACATTTGGACATCGAAGAAGAAGGGGGGGCGCACAAAAATCGATAGCCTAGGGCGGAAAATACATTAAGTCCGGCCCTGGTTCCGAGTAGTGCTCGACGAGTTCTGCGAGAATGCGTAATCAGATAATAATGTTTTAAAAAAAATCCATCCCATTATACCATGGATTTAGGAACGAAGTCGTCAACTAATTACATTGGATGCTACAAAAATATGTGTCACTTTAACGAAACTTTCCTGACGCACTGTGTTCAGGGGTTTGTGGCAAAAAAGAAAATAGTCAAGGAGCCCTGACAAGAGGACGGAAAAAAATAATCCTCGATGATGCCACAAAATACGCCATTCGTCGCAAAATCCATGGATTTTTTTTCCTAAATGAAATTTCTACAATAAAAAAAATATGGCTGAAATTAAGGACCAATTTTTACCCATAAAATATCATTCAAGAGTTTGCAAAAGAACTTTAAAAGAAATTAATTTTAGGTAAGTAGGTATATGGTATAGGTATAAAAAACGAAAGTGTCCGGTTTTAAGGGTTAATGAAATGAATTGTCATTATTTATTATTTTTTGAAATGCACGCGTCACTGGAATTCATTCCCCTGACTTTGCACAACCCGCAGCTCTCTTTATGATATGCTAACTGTAATAAGTCACTGACAA
The DNA here is from genome assembly GCA_963920685.1 of Polydrusus tereticollis. Lineage (NCBI taxonomy): Eukaryota > Metazoa > Arthropoda > Insecta > Coleoptera > Curculionidae > Polydrusus > Polydrusus tereticollis. Next base: position 147,387,473 of record OY987328.1, read on the forward strand.
AAATTTTGGACAAGAAATGACTGTACTAATTTAATAAACGCGAGCTAATATTGAGGGTAGCAAAATTTATATGAGATTTCCGATGGCTGGTCTGGCGGTGCACCACCCGGTATAGAAACCTGCTGAAAAAGTTAATAAACTATGTTGTAACCGTAAACAGGTCAAAAGAATGTCGTGACGGGTCAAACTGGCGACACCCACTCTTGGGCCGAAATTCTCAGTAAACCGAACCACCGAGATGGAAGTGCAAAAAGTATCGGATGTCTTGAGCCAAGCTGGTTAAGAATAGATGCAAGGCGTGCAAAAATCAGAGAAAAAGGAAAAGGGCATATAATTAGCTTAGTAATATACAGACGAAACAAGACACTGGCTCAGATTACACTGTGACTGTTTCGTTTTCTTACAATAATTTTAAAACAACTTGCAATAATTTTAGAAGAAATATAAAAGGTTAACATCAGTAAAGAGTTACGCTTCAGTGACATGAATTGCATTCATCCAATATATTTAGTGATCTCTATTCAATGAAGCAAAAATTCCATAGGCCTCATCTAAATCTAAAATATTGTTCCCACTTTAAAATACAAACCGTGACATTTTTAGTATGAAAATTTTGCGTCAAGAATATAGGTAATGTAGCTACATCTTTGAGGTCACTTTCCTTTTCGTCAGACCCGGAGCCTTGCTGATGAACCGTCAAACGGCGAAACGAGTCCAAGGATTGGGTCTGACCGAAAGAATAAGGGACAACTCCCTACACGAAATTATTTTAAGTTTGTTTTAAGAATATAGTGGTTTGACTTAAAATGGGTGTTCCATTTATTTCGCTAAGAATATGTTTTTCCTGCAAAACAAACCGCTTTCATTAAAGGCATTTTTTTAAGAAAATTCATTAAGTATCTATTTGTAAGAATTTTTTTTTTCTGTGTGTAATGGTCTTTTAGATCGTTGACAGTTACTTCAGGAACTACATGCATGCTAATACATCTTTCCTTGTAATTTGTAATTACAACCTGTGTTACCGCCAACTTGTTACTCTTTATATTTTCTTTATGATCAAGCGATTTACGTTGGTCTTGAATATTTGGAAGATTATATATGTTGGGGAGCACGACCTCAGCGGCCTCAGCCAGGTCGTCCTAGAATGATGGGAGTTCTCCAGATGGAGGAATTTCTGAACAGTGTTCTTCAATAAATATTAAACTGAACCCTCGTACGGGTGGGCTGCAGTGGTTCGTCACGTATTTATATCATATACCGCTCTGAGTGGAATCAGGCGGGCCTTATCAGTTGAACAATTGCCATAAAAATATATGGAAATGAGGCTTCAGTCATCAACCTTGTTCAATGTTCCATGCTTCCAAAGTGGATTGTCAGATCAGAATCCAGGAGTCTCAGAGTACGTTTAGGAGCAGAGCCGCAGAAATGTGTGAGTGGTATGGTGGAATCTGGGTTTTATACAGTGTGTCAAAAGCTGTGGAAGTGTATAGAGGATTTTTGGTTCATAACAGTACGCCAAGATTCTGCGAGGATGCCTTAGCTTTAGTCGCAACGTGACTGTGCCCCAATTTAAAATAATAACAATAATGGACTACATTACATGAGGATCGGAGTTCGGAGTATAGGAAGGGACAGATATACTTACAAAAACAATTTTATTTTAAACACAAGTAAAGATAGAAACGGAGAAATAAAAGAAGCCGAAGGAGAAACCTCTTTATGATCAATTTACCTATACCCCAAGTCCACAATTTCTGTCAGTGACTCATTAATTACCGGTCACTAAATCTATAAAGCGGCAGAATACCAATCTTGTAGAAATAAATTATTTATATGCATAGGGTAATCCTTGCAGCTACAATTACAGTGGACCGTCTGAAAGGATAAGATGCAACGTTGTCCAAAGCGTCAAACAGCAATCAGCTGATTGTATTTAAAATGGTTGCCACGAGATGTAGCCACGTGCTAGGTTTTTTTTTGGAATGCGAAATCCAGATCTGTTAACAGTTTTGAAGTACCACTTGCAAAGAGCGCCAAAAATACATTTAAAACTTTTTTGTGACCTGATTGAATCTAATCCTTATTCCAAAGCATCTTTTGTCCAAAAAATGGTATACCTGGTAATTGAATTTAAATGTTTTATTGCGCATTGAACTCGTCGTTGCCTTCCTTCCAAACTTTATCCAGGCTTAGGATTGGTCCAAACTTCCTAATTTTCATTCATGAATGGGTGTCTGGGTCGAGGAGACTCAACTTTTTCGTCAGAAAAAGGGGGTACACCCCACCCTGTATATTCTGGAATATATCTACCCATGTAAAACGTTGGAAGCACAAGGTTTTGAGAAGTAGTAGCACAAACCCGAGCACAAACCTTATATTCGGATGAAACAAAAATGTCGCAAAGAAGGAAGTCGAAAAGCTTAGCAAATGTAACAACAATAGTAATTCCAATGGTGTTCTAGGTGTAATAAAAACGGGAATGGACCAAAATCTTATCTCAGGAAATTTAAAGTTATCGGTACTTACCTAGCTCATGAAAAATTGTGATAAAAAAATGAATAATAATATATCAATATCGCGTTTCTCGTCTCGCATATTTCAAAAAGTTTATATACCTATTATAGTCAAGGTAGTTTTGACGTCACCGCGTTCAACTACAGTTCGCAAATTGTACCGACTTCCACCAACGAGACATTTGCATGCAGGTATGTGGGATTTGACTGGCCGTGAACCTTATAAGGAATCTCTAAATCTTTTTAAAGGTTTTACTTATGTCTTGTCATATTATTGCGTATATTACTGTTTCTGAAATGGGGTTTTACATATTACCTAGGTGAATCATGCATTGTAAAATCATCACATTCATTGTTGAAACATAAATTAAGGCCAAGAGCGGGCTTTAGTAAAACATACTCATATTTCTCCAAAAAGCTAAGGTTAAAGCCGGGTTTAAGAAAAATGTAAACTTCTTTATTTATTATTATATTTATTTACTGCTAATCCCATTTCCAACACTTCTTGTTTTTACTTGACACTGAATGCCTATAATATAACTGCAACTTTAACGGAGTCACGTGTTTCACAACACATTTTAGACCAGATAGTTTATTAACTTATTATTTGTAATACTGTTTACTCCAACAAAAAAGGCAGCGCGTTTTAGGTTTTATAAAAAATTACTGCACCTACTGTATGTAATTTGCTGTTGTGACTCATATAAACATTCAACCGTTACAAGGGAAGGTTGGGGGTGAACAAAATGGCAGATGTAAGGGCTCTTGACGCGTGTCATTTGTGTGTTGTTTGGTGCAATTTTAGTTGTTTTAGTTTAGAATATCTAAAAATACAGGTAAAAAGGTACTCTACATTGGTTTCGTTAAAATTAGCCGTTTTCAAAGAAAGCAAATTTTTTGCATAACACGTTTAAGCTTTGACTTTCAAAATTTATTTAATAATCAAGTTTATCAACATAAATTGTTTAAACATAGTAGATAACTATATATACGGGGTCCTGATTGGGTAATTACGTCAGGAATATCCTTTGACGTCTCTGTTGTCTCATCGAAGACTTTTTGGGTCTTGTGGCTTAATTTTGAATTTTGATTCGGCTATTGCTTTATTTGATGAAGACTGGAAAGCTGCATAGTTCTTAGCGCCTGTTGCATGTCTATTAGACGATCATGGCTGTGCTTCTCTACTGTATACTCATAGACAGTAACAACATAACTAATAATTCGATTAAAATAATAAAATTTGCCATTATTATATCTTAATAATGGGTTTGCTTTTGAGGATAATATGTCGATTCGGGCAGGATATTTTACAGATGCATTGAAGCGTGCTTTGGTTGTTTCCATATATAACAACAAGGGCGACAGGAATGATGAGGGTAATTATAGACATATTTCTCTTCTACCAATGTTATCCAAAATTTTTGAGAGATGTATTGCACATCAAATTCTAAAATATTTTGAGGATCGCAATCTCTTCACCGAATCTCAGCACGGTTTTAGAAGGGGTAAGTCTACTGTTACCGGCATCATAAAATTTGTTACATAGATGCCTTTGAAAATATGGAGTTTGTCGGCACGATCTTTTGCGATCTGAGCAAGGCGTTTGACTGCGTTTCCCATGTCCTTCTGCTAGATAAACTCAAGTCATACAATTTTAATGAGAATAGCTTAAGGCTTATGAGCTCGTATTTCAGCAATAGGTCTCAAGTTGTAAAGATGGAAGCTGCATATTCGGAGAGTAGGGAGTTACTGGTGGGGGTATCATAAGGGTCGATTCTTGATCCCATTTTATTTTTAATTTACATTAATAATTTATCACAAAGTAACGATACTGTTGACTTTAACCTTTTTGCAGATGACACCACCATAAGTCGGTATACGACACAGACTTGGCGATACAAGATAGTGTGCAATTTCTGGGCATTGCTCTGAATCCGAAACTGCAATGGGATGTCCATGTCAACGGTCTGGCATCCAAAGTTACCAAAATATCTATATGTTCTCCGCGATTTGGCAAGTAGTGTATCTGGTAGAGTCTTAAGAACAGCATATTTTGCTCTGTGTCACTCCCTCCTTTCTTACGCCATTATAGTTTGGGGGCAATCAGCGGAGGCTAAAAGAATATTCGCACTACAGCGCAGAGCAGATAGAATTGTAGCAGGAATCGGATATAGAGATGAGTGTAACTACGCGTTTATTAATCATGGGATTCTGACTCTGCCGAGTGCTTTTATCCTGGAAAATCTTCTCTACGCTAAGAAGAATATCGGCATGTATGTTACGAATGGTGATGCTCATTTATATCATACGCATAGGGATAGTCTGTCTATACCATTTTATAGATTAGGAAAATGCCATAATGGGCCGAATTTCCTTACAGTAAAATGATTCAATAAGCTCTCCAAGACGGTAGAGGATCTACCAATGAGGCAAAAGGGTAACACATTTTTTGACATCGAAAGCCTTTTACTCAACTGATGAATTTTTAGCCTGCAGTGAAGTTTGATTTCTTGGTGTAGTATTTTGATTGTCAGTCAATTTTAAACTTTCAAATTTTAATGATTAACTATAATCTTTATTTGACTTGTGTACGTTGGAAAGACTTTAGCATACATAAACTATATGAATATGATGAATGCTCACATGCACCTAACTTATGGAGAAGCAATGGGCAATTATGTAGATGCATACATTTCCAAATCGAAGTGTGGCGCATAAAGGAACCATTGGAAATCACTTAAACGTAAGAATGTTAAAAATGTGACAGATTTGCTTCTTCTTGTTTATTTCAGCAGATTTTTAAAATGGGTGCCATTCCTTAGCCGACGGATGTTTTCTCGTTGTACTTAAAACAACAGTCCAGGATTTTGTCGAATTCCTTATTTTTTTTACCAGATCTTCCCTGTGGTGTGAATTGGCGTCGAATATACAAGCCTCTTTAAATTTCCCCATAAAAAGAAATCCAATGTAGTCATGTCGGGCGACCTAGGTGGCCATAAAATAGGCGCACCTCGACCTATCCACCGGCCAGAAGTATTTGATAAGTGCTGACGAACTAAATTGCTAAAATAGGGCGGTGCACCGTCGAGCATTTACCAGATCTCATATCTAATTTCTAAGGGCACATTTTCTAATAAACCGTTTAAGTTTTATTGCGAGAATTGCAAATACATCGTACCATTTAATATGCCTTCAATAAAGGACGATACAATGAGATGACTCCCAATAATCCCCGCCCACATCTTAACCATGAACCTCTGTTGGTGCTTTGTCTGTACTGTTGCATTGGGATTTTCTTCATGCCAGATATGCCAAGATACGGCAAAAAACTTCCTAAAATCGATTAGCAAAAGATTATAGCTACTTTTCACATTTTTTAAAATTTCATTTCACTTTTTACCTGTTTCTCTTAAGCTAATATCAACCCTTTCAAAAGCTCTTCAGTGCGGTAAACGTCGATTTGGAAATTACCAGAGAATTTAAAAAATCAGTTTTCAGCTCAGTTTTAGACTGTTTTTGACTTCCCTGATGATGTAAAACATCTACTGTAGTATGATTTTTTGAGTCTTTATGGCCTACATAGAATATTAAAATTTGGAGCTCTGTATCTCCGTTAGGGTCACCTTAGTATGCCATATACTTATCGGACACCCTGTATATTAATGATATAAATACAATAAATAGGGTATATAAATCCCTGCTTTAGTGTCGGCTTTAACAACCTGATAGTATTGATTAGTTTAGGCTGTTTGCATGACTTGTTATCATGAAATAAAAACTGATCCCAATTACAATTATCATTTAAAATAAATTGCAAGATCACACTACCATATTTTGTGGGCGTATATAATAGACTGGGTATATTACTCAATATAACTAATTTACATACTTATATTTCCTTTAATACCTTTTAATTCATGGTTTATAACATTTTCGTAAATATCATTCACAAATAAACCGGAGTTACGTTCAGATAAATGAACTACTTCTTTTTAAAAAAGATTTTTATTACAATTGAAGATTAGCCTTGCGACTTTAACAACGACAAGAAAGAGAATGAATTTGTTTTATTATAAAATATACAATACAAGTTAAAAGTGATAAGTCAGCAGCATCTTGGCTTCCATGAAGTCTGGCGTGGGACGTGTGGGACTAGCATGGTCATCATTCTTCGTGTATGTAACTCCTCCCTCATTAAGCTGAGAAAATAATGGAATTATTTGGCGAAGTAACGGATTCTTCGATTTTCTTATTGGGTTTTCTTCGTTGAAATATTTTAAGGGCTGGTCCAATTTGAGTTCGATATTTCCAGAATAACCATATTAACGTAATTATGGCTACACATAGGATTATGTAACTGATAATACTGGAAGGATGTGGAGCTTCATTGATTGTTGTAATTGGTGATAATTGATTGGCCATATCCTTTAGTTTATAAATATCTTCAAAATTTAATTTTGTAAGATTAGGCGTCTTGTAGACAGTCGACGAATTTAAGTTTTCGATTTTTATATCAGGTAAGATAAGCGGTTTTCCTTGTCTAATATATACATTATTGATGAATTTTCTGGTTCCAATATGAATTTGACAGGTTTTGGGAACTTTCACCAGTGTTGGCAGGTTTATGTCGAGAAATTGGTCGGTCTTGCATTTGGAAAAAAGTCTTTCTTTCTTCATAGGAATAACCAGAACTTCTTCTTGTGTTACTTGTTCAGCGATTGATTCTTGCGTATTTACTTTGAGAATCGGGCAATTGTCGAAAGGCGAGCCTTTCAAAAGTTGAATGGTGCAATGGTCATTGGGGTGGAAGTTTTCTGTACAATAATAAACTTCTTCGAGTGAAGGACATGTGGATTCTTCAAACTGTACTTTGTCTTCTTTTCGTGCCAAATATGGGTATTTTGGGATAAATATTTGGTGTTTTTGGACAATAGGATAAAGGTGATGGAAAGTAAAGCTTTCAGGCCTAATTATAGGTACATGAATTGCAAATATCATCCTTGTTTCTGAAAAGGTGATTTGAGTACCAAAGAATTGATAATATGAAAGTACATTTTTAAAGTCTGGTATTTCTTCCCTACTATACATAGCTTTTAAGTAATCTAGCATTTGTTGTATCTCGAAGCTTGATACTATTGAATTATGTAATGCATTTAATTTAGCAAACATAATTGCGTCTTCTAAATTATCTATAAAAGTTATTAAATTTTGGCAATCCAAATTTATTTGGGAAATTATTCCTTGGAAACTGATATAGTTATTCAAGTCATTAATTGTTTTTTCTACCTCGTTTTTAAAGATTTTTAGACCATACTCCAATTTTTTCTGATTTTCGTTAAGAACCGATATTGTCTTATTATAGTTATTGATTAGGTTTTTCGATAAGGAAATTTGTGAATTTAATTCATTCATAAAATTTTGCTGATTAGTTTCCAGTGATTTTATTGCTTTATCGTATTTATTTTCGTCGTCAGAATCTAATGTGCCAAAAAGCCATTTGTTTGCTTTTCCTACGATATTAAATAAACCTCGTTTTGTTCTTATATGTGGGTAGAGATTTTCTACCTTATCTTGTGTAATTTTTATTAAATAATTCGTTCTAAGAATCGCGCTTTCGGAGAGACCGTGATATGAAATAGGATTCGTTGCATTAATATCTTTTAAATAACTTTTTATTGTGAGAAAGTATTTGCCTATATTTATAAGCTGGTTTAAAATAGGATTTAAATCTACATAATGAAGAAATGTGTGTTTACTATAAATGAGTTTAGCGTTTCCTAGTTCTATCGGGAGAATGGGGTTCTTAAGGGTTGTTAGTTGTATGTCGTCGGGGTTGCTATGAGTCTGAAGTGCCAGGGCCGTCATAATTGATATTAGCAGCGTCCGTTTCATCGCTTGCCTGAAAATTTGATTTTTGTTTAATTCTCGGTTTTCTAGCACTGCTTTTGTGATAAGCACCTTTTTGTGTAAATATCTTTTTATTATTTTGGCTTTTAATACCAACTTTTTTAAATTTTGCCAAGTCTTTACCTCGGGCTTTTGTCTCTATATACGCGTCGGTAATTTGTGAAAAATCAGGTGGGTCAGATCGAGTTTCATTTCTTTTGTTAATAATTTTCTCTTTAGTCTGGGCGTTTTTCTCTTGTATTTGTCTATAAAGTTGTAAAGTGTTTTCTTTATGTTTTTGCACATAATTTGACACAATTACATGATCGTTTATGTCAAATGGGTTTGTGCTATTAATATGTCCTTTTAAAATCTCAAATGGGGTGTATTTAGTTACTATATGAATCGAGTTGTTATAAGCTAAAACTACGCGTTTCATTAATTGCATGGGTGTAAAATGTTTATTTTCTTCTTTGAGACATCTATAATGCTCTATTAGGCTGGAATGAAATCTTTCGATTGGCGAGTTCGAATTGCTATTTTTTTGGGTGGTATAATGAAGTTCGATTTTGTATAGTTTACAAAAATCTTCCATTTCTTTATTTTTAAATTCAGTACCACAATCGGTAGTAATTTTAAGAGGTAATCCATGGTGTGTTATAAAATTTAGAAGGTTTTCAAGAATTTCGGGGCCTGTTAAACTTTTTATTTGGTAGGCTTGACCGTACCTGGAAAAGGTATCAATTATAGTTAAAAATATCTCGTTTGAAATTTTAAAGGTATCTATATGAACCGATTCTAAAGGTTTCGAACTAGTGGGTGTTAAGTTAAATTTTATAATTGGTGGACTTCTGTCATATTTATTTTTTAGGCATGTTTCACAATTGTTTACAAAATTAGTAATATCTTCTGCCATTTTTGGCCAATAATATTTTTTTGTAAGGGCTAATTTCATTTCGTTTATACCTCTATGACATGTTTTTGTTGTGTGGTACATTTCGAGCTTTTCGCGTTGATCATTTAATGTTTCTACATCATCTAAAAACTTGGAACATTGAATTAGTTTGTAAGATGAATTTTGGAAAAGATTTTGAACTGTAACAACAAAGATTTTGGCTATTTCGGGGTTCCTGAAATATAATGCATAGGTCAGCTTTGGATCAATAAATTCTTTTAAGATTTTTATAATATGTGATTGCATATTTCTTTGTGATATTGTAACGTATAGACGTGTATTTTCGAATACTTTATTAAATTTACATTTAATTGTTTCGATATCTCCTGTAGTGATAACAATCTGATTTTTAAAGGTATTTAGAGAACGTTCAGAAATTGGTATATTAAGAATGGGATTTTCTAAAGACGTATGAACTGTTTCTAGGTCAGTTTCATCGTTTCCTGGAGGCGGATGTATTTGAATATCGGAAATTACATTTATTTTTGGTAAATTTTCATTAGGTGTTTCGAGGACTTCGTTAATGATTGATTGATCTAATTGTGGAATTTCGTCCTGGTTGTGCAGATATTCGTTTATTATGTGATCTACGTCACCGGGGTTGTTGACTGTGGAAAGAGTCTCTAAAGCATTTAGGTCATTATCTGTGGGATATCTAGAGAGGGCATCAGCAGCTTGATTTAATTTGCCTTTTTTATATTGAATTATGTAGTCAAATTCCTCTAACTTGAGGCGCCATCGCACTAGTCTAGAGTGCGGCTCTTTTAAAGAAAATAACCACTGTAATGGTTTATGATCTGTCATAATAGTAAACTTATGACCGAATAAATACGGGCGAAAATATTTACAACTCCAAACAATTGCCAATAATTCTTTTTCAATTGTAGAGTAGTTTATTTCGGCTGGGTTTAAAGTTCTTGATGCGTAACATATTGGGTGTCCATTTTGGGATAAAATTGACCCGATTGCATATGAAGATGCGTCTGTGGTAAGCTCAAAAGGTTTAGAGAAATCTGGGTATGATAGTACAGGTTCGGATATAAGTAAATTTTTACAAGTGTTAAAGCATTCAATAAATTCTTTTGTGTGTTCCACTTTTTCATTCTTTTTTAGGCATTTTGTCATGGTTTTGGTAATTTTAGCAAAGTTCTTAATAAATTTTCGATAATATCCTAACAATCCTAAAAATGATTTAATATCGCGTTGTGTTTTGGGTATTGGAAAATTTTGTATTGCTGAAATTTTCTTTTTATTGGGTTTAATTCCTTCGGGTGTCACTATATGACCAAGAAATTCGACCTCTTTGCGTAAAAATTCGCATTTATCGAGTTGAATTTTAAGATTGGCTTCGCGTAATTTATTAAATACCATTTTTAAATTTTGAATATGTTCTTGCAGGGACGTACTAAAAATAATAATATCATCCATATAGACCATACAGATTTTATTTTGTAAATCTTTTAGGACTTCGTCCATTACGCGTTGAAAAGTAGACGGTGCGTTTTTTAATCCGAATGGCATTCTTAGGTATTCATAATGTCCGTTGTTAACTGTGAATGCAGTTTTTTCAATTGAGTTTTTCTCCATTTCTATTTGGTGAAAACCACTAGCTAAATCAAGGGTTGAAAAATATTGGGCTCTACCGAGTTTGTCTAGTATGTCTGTTATGTTAGGAATGGGGTAACGGTCATCGATCGTTTTCTCATTGATTTTTCTAAAATCGCAAACTACTCTCCATTTTTGTTTAAGGGATGCGTCTATTTTTTTCGGAACTACCCATATGGGCGAGGACCAGGGACTGGCAGATGGACGTATTATACCTTTTTCAAGCATCTCGTTTATTTGTCTTTGTACTTCGTCTTTATGTACGTACGGGTAACGGTATGATTTTGTGTGAATGGGGATATTGTCAGTGGTTTTTATGTCATGTTTAATTTTTGATGTAAAAGTAAGTTTATCTCCGGGCTTATGAAATATATCAGAAAAATCTTTACATAACTTCGTTATGGCAATTTCTTCTTCTTTATTTAAATGTTCGATACGGAGTAAATTTTGAATATTAATTTTTTCGTTGCAATTTTCGGATTTTTGATAATTTTCGTATATATTTTCAACAGTGTAAATTTCATACAAATCTTGTTCAAAGGTGTCAACAGGGATAGGTTCTGTTAATGTTACAGAAATAGTTTTATCAGAAGGATTTTGTATTTCTACTAAAGCAAATCCGTTATTAGAATAAGATACAACCTGTGGTAAAAGTAAAGTACCTATTGTACCGGGTTTAGTTAAAATTTCACCTTCTAGTACATTGACTGGAATACTTTTTAATATTTTTTCGTTTGGATTTACTGAAAATGAAAAATTTGTCTCATGGGGTTGTCTATAAAGGAACGGGATTTCGATATCTGGTCCACTTAATATTTGATTACATAGGTCGATATTAAGTTGCATATTTATTAAGTCAGTTAAGCCTAATATACCATCGAAAAAATTGTGAAAGTCAAAAAGGATAAAATTAATTTTATAATTCGTACCGAATTCTGGAAAAGCGGGTATTGACGCTTGATATCTGGTAGTCTGACTACCTAAAGCAGTTTTTATCGTATTATTTGATTGATATATACAATTAGCATAAAATTGTTCAGCAATTGACGGTTTTAGTATAGAACTTAAGCTTCCGGTATCGATGAGTAATTTTAAATTTGGTTGATTGATTTTAACATAGGGTAAGGCGTTATTTGATGAAATATTTATTTCTATCAAATCCGTGGCTCTGGTGGGCCTGGTTCCTGAAAATTTTGGGTGTTATCGTTTTCTTCCAGATTTTGATTATTTGAAAATAAATGACTTTGAGGGATCATTGTTTGTTCGTCGTTTTCTAAATATTGATTATTCAACAATTGGTGTTCGTGATTTTGTACGTTTGTAGGGTCATAGTAGTTAGCAGCATAACTACCGAAATTTTCTGGGAAGTCATTGTATTGATTTTCCTCAGCAATATTGTCAATCTCGTCTTCATTATAATATAATTCTTGGAAAGCAAAATTGGGTTTTTGATAAGAATTTTGGTTTCTGAAGTTATTGTTTTGAGGATTATATTGTCGATTAGTATTTACAGTTGGGTTTCTTGATGTTGTTGACATTGGTATTGGGCGAGGTAATTGATTTGGTGGTACTTGATTTGGTCTGAATACATTTTGTGGCTTGCCAAATACTTGTCTGTTAGTGGGGTATCTTTGGGGTGGCATTATTGCTCGTGGTTGAATATTTATTGGTTGACTAGGAAAATTGGGCTTATTATTAAAATTTTGCATTGGAAAATTATTTCTTGGTGGCATGTACGTTTGCTGATAGTTTTGATTTTGAAATTGCATGGGCCTTTGCATAGGGAAATTATTTTTGTTACTTTTGGGCATGTCCCCAAAATTACTATATAATTTTTCAAAGTTCTCAAATTCATTAACATACGCCATAGCGTCTTCTAAAGATGTAGGTTTCTTTAAATACATATTGTTTTTTAATGTACCAGTACAACCTGCAATAAAAGTGTTTAAAGCTGTTTTTTCATAATAGTTAATGTGACACAGTTTTTCTTGTTCGCTTAAGGTACCATTACTAACTCTTTGCACTACACTGCTGCGCAGTAATTGTAGCCTGTTACCGAAATTTAGAATATTTTCTCCTTTATAAGGCTGAGTGCGTGTTAGCTCCTGAACTAAACAATCTAAATCTCTACGATCAGAAAAACTCTGGAGTAAAGCTGTTCTTAATTTGTCCCAATTATCAAGTTCTACCCTATTACCTATCATGGTTTCGGCTCGGCCGGTTAACCTTTCCGTAATAGATTCAAAGACGTGAATATTGATATCTTCGTTTCCAAAAGTTTTATATTTGGTGACCAAATCGTCACATCTTTTTATAAATTTATTTAAATTGTTACTGTTGCCATCAAAAGGCTTAATATTTTCGAGTTTAAGTCTGAAAAGGTCCCAGTTAATGGGTGTGGTAGTTGACGTTTGTGCCGTCGTTGTAGTCATTTTTAAATAAAAGTTTACAGCTATTTGAATAAAATGTCGCGCAATGCGAAATCACTAAAACTATATATATTTCACTTTTTCAGAGAAATATTGATTTGTCAATTATGCGTAATGTACTTTCATACGCACAATTTTTCCGCAGAATGAAATTTTTGTTTCCCTAACTAATTGTCTTCAATAGACTGATTTAAAATTAATTGTCTTCAATAGACGGATCCTAAAATTATTGTTGTCTTCAATAGACTGAACCTAAAATTATTGTCTTCAATAGACAGAACTAAAATTATTGTCTTCAATAGACAGAACCTAAAATTATTGTCTTCAATAGACAGAACCTAAAATAAGGTGATATGCACAATGCACAAGCCTAAAATTATCCTTTATACCTTAAACAGAGGATTTAAAGGGCGAAAAGGAATATGGCACTTACTGATTCGAAGGTCTTCTTCCTTTCCCGACTCTCTGCTCCTGCCGTGGGTTGTGATGTCGTGCTGGGCTTCTCCAAGGGATGGTTCGGGATAATGCCGAAGGGTTGAAACCACAAATAGTCCAATTTAATCGAGAATAAATCGCTAAACTTTGACTACCGCACTATCCTACCGACTGCGCCAGTTACGTTCAGATAAATGAACTACTTCTTTTTAAAAAAGATTTTTATTACAATTGAAGATTAGCCTTGCGACTTTAACAACGACAAGAAAGAGAATGAATTTGTTTTATTATAAAATATACAATACAAGTTAAAAGTGATAAGTCAGCAGCATCTTGGCTTCCATGAAGTCTGGCGTGGGACGTGTGGGACTAGCATGGTCATCATTCTTCGTGTATGTAACTCCGGTGTGTAATAAATTTCTTTATGGCATAATATGAGGTAAATCCAAATAGTATGAATATAAGTAGAACGAGTGGTTCATAACGTAAAATTATTTAAATATAATCGAGTATACAGGGTGGCGCATCGAAAACTTTCCACCCAGGATTATTTTCTTGTTAATAAATAAATCAAAATTCGCTCGAACACGGGAACCTTAGTTCTCAGGGGGAAGGGGGACATACTTTTTTATTATTTTCACCCCCCTGCTTGAACCCCTACGACGGGGTGGCTTTCACCCTTAAAATCTTAAATGAAAAGGAAGGTGTAAACAAAAATATGGTAAAAAATACGCAAAAAAGGATACTATCTCAACAAAAGGGATTTGGATTTTCACTTGTTCAGTCGAAAAAACTCCGTTTGTTTTTGGCATCGATCAAATTCATAGTAAGAATAAAATTTCATTTTGCATTACATTTCAGTGTGTTCAATAACGGATTAAAATGACGTATACTCTTCAAGAAAGGGTTAAAATTATTTCACTTTTCTTTAGAAGTAACGATTGTGCTCGAGCTGCCGCGCTGTCTTATAATGAATTCCATCTAAATGCACACTTGTCTCATACTTACGTGCTACAATTAGTGGCAAAATTTCGTGAAACAGGATCAGTGCTAAACAAAAAAAGGATTGTTTAAAATCCTGTAAGAAATGAAGCTGAAGAAGTTGCAGTTTCGGGTCATATTGCCATCGATCCCACTCTTAGCACGAGGAAAGTGTCAGAACTGTCAGATGTATCGGGTGTTTCGCGTAGAACGATTCAGCGTACTTTAAAAACGCATAAGTTCCATCCCTATAAAATAAAACTGGTCCATGAACTTAATGAAGACGATGACGATCGCCGTTTGCAATTTTGCGAGTTAATTATTAGTGTAATGATCATTCGCAATCCACAATTTATTTTTAACATTTGTTTCTCCGATGAATGCCCTTTTTTTCTTCACGGTACTGTCAATAGACAGAATTGCAGGTATTAGTCGGATTCCAACCTTAGAATTTTTAGAGAAGTGCATACTCAACATCCCGAAAAATTAAATGTGTGGGCTGGAATTTTTGGGGACCGTATCATTGGGCCGTATTTTATACCTGGAAATTTAACAGGTGAAATGTACCTGAACCTGTTGGAAACCACTATTAACCCTGCTTTAACGAATGCCATAGAAGAAAATGACCGTTATCGGCCAGAAAATATTTACTTTCAGCAAGACGGAGCACCCCCGCATTATGCGTTCCCTGTTAGACAGTTTCTGGATGAAAATTTTCCAGGAAAATGGATTGGAAGAAGAGGTTCTATTGAATGGCCTGCAAGATCTCCTGATTTGACGACACTGGACTTTTTTTTGTGGGCTCATTTAAAGTCTAAAATTTATGCAACCCAACCCAATTCTTTGGAAGACTTGCGACAACGAATAGTGTACGAGTGCCGACAAATAACTCCCGCAATGCTCCATAATGTTCGCGAACATTTTTAACAGTGCCTTTACAGTTGCATGGAGGTTGGAGGTGGACATTTTCAACATTTACTTGATTGATACAAGCGGTAATACATTTATGAGACCATAGATTACGATATTTTCGTACACAATTTTAATTTGAAACAATTTTCTCCTTTCAGATGACCACAACTGACTTAATGACGTAAATTATTTTAATACATTTTAATTTCCCTCCCCCCCCCCCCCTTTACTTTATTAGTACTATTCTTATTAAAATTCTGACCCACCAAAAATAAATCATGTTCTTTCTTGAAGTTGACTTATGAAACGTTTACTTTATTAACTTTTCATTATAGACAGCTATATATCATATCATGACTATAAATGATTCCATTTGAATTTCCCTCTACTACAATTTTCGCATCTAATTTCCTTCATTGCTGAAAGTAGCATCGTATAGGTGATTGTCTGCTGTCGAGTCCATTGGCTGCATAAGGAGCACGTTATGGCCATGTATTGTTGAACCACTTCGTTCCCCCCCTTTTAATTTGTTTTAGTTCGTTTATTTAGGTACATCCTAAACATAATTCTTAATTGTATGGTTGCTGATGATGACTTTGACTAAAGTTGAAACTAGTACAACCTAAACAACCTAAAATGACATTAAATTATGCACACTCTGTAATCCTTTTTTCACCTTAAAGGGACAAATAAAAATTTTAGTTTGGTGGTATAGACAGACCTTGTTTTCTTTATACATTTTATTATTTTTAAATTTTCTTTTCTTTTTAGCCCTATTTCTCAGGAACTATTCACTCGATTTAAACGAGGAAGGTCGCCTTGAGAAGGCAATTGAATTCCCTTTAATAAGACAATAAACCTGGGTGGAAAGTTTTCGGTGCGCCACCCTGTATAATAAACTACCTACATAATTCTAAATTATGCCGTTGCTGGGAATGCATCTACATCAACCAACCAACCATCCAGTCTGATACTTCTTGCTGCGATTATGTAATAACTTAAGTATTTCGCTGTAGGTCTGATCACAATATCTCGGATAACAATGAATTTTAATTGATTTAAACAAAAAAGGGTTTTATTTGTTTACACTCCGTCATATTAGGTAGTAGATGTATGAATGAGAGGAAGCAACTTTAAGTTTATTAAAGCCACTCTTGAGTACCATAATATCTTACGAATATATAGGCATTTAAAGAAACATATGCAATATGTACCTAGTAAAAACGATGAGAGAGTGTATCCAATAAATAATTTCCTATAATTATATTTAAATAGTTTTAGCAGAAATCTTGCCACATTCTAAAAGTTTCGCAGTAAACTTATAAGAGTAGCCCGAGGGCCATATAACAGGTCGAATTAAAACAACCCAGTTAAATTGCCTACGTTTTAAGGCGTTATGTGGGAATTAAAAATGAATCACTTGTTACTTATCTTGCGGCCTCCGCTTAAAGTATAGATTAGCAAAACATAAATAAATTATATTTTTTCACTGTAAAAAATAGCAACATAGAATAGGTATACAGTATACAGGGTGTCAATTTGAAAACAATGCAAATATCTCGAAAACTACAAAAGTTAGAACAACGCGATTTGGTATATAAATGTTATTTGGGTAGGGGGAACTAAAACCACAATACTTTAGTCAAGGGGTCAGTCACCCCGTAGGCGCCCCACACCACCACTTAAAAATTTCAAATGGCACCACCCCCTATATACCTCACTGAGTAGTATTATTTAGCTGCACAAAAAAATCGATAGAAAAGAAAATTTCTAATTTGAACAAAATTGAAAATGAAAAAAAAAAAACGCAAACCTAAACTGCTATAATCTATGTGGCCAGTGCCAAGGCAATGCATGCAGCAATTGTTTTCAGGAGTACGAGGATGCTTTATTGGAAGATAATCTGATCTGGCCTTGTTTAAGCCTGTTTAAGAAGACTAAAAATGAGCTAGATCATGGTAGATATAAGGACCTCCGTAACTTTGTTCTTACATGTCTTCGCAGGAAAAAATCTAATATTGATTCATTAATGACAGATAAAAAAAAATCCTAAAAGACTTTGGTCTGCATTAAGTGATTTTAATATAAAATCTAACAATTCGACTGTTTTTCAAGTTTTTTGCATACTGTATCGAATAACTGCCGAAATCAAATTGATTATGACTATGAATCAAATTTCTATAATGATAACAAATCTTTTAGTTTTACTATGGCTACTTCCGAGGCTACTTCGAAAGAAGTGGGTTGTATTTTACGTGATTTGCGTTCCAATGCTTATGGCGTTGATGAAATTTCTGCAGAGATGTTAAAAAATTGCAGCCCCTTTATTGATCCTTACATTACTAACATAACTAATTCTTGCATTGAGCAGGGCTACTTTCCTCAAATTTGGCGTGTTGCTGCTGGCAAACCCAGAAAATTTCTCTGATCTGCGCGTCCTTAGTATTCCCCCAGCTATTTCAAAAATTCTGGAAAAAATTTTATACAAACAAATTTAAAATTTTATAACTGTAAATGGGATCTTGCCGAACTTTCAGAATGGATTTAGAAGGGGGTACTCCACAGCGACTGCCTTGGCCACAGTAGTCAGTGACATAATCGAAGCATGTGATGGGGGTGAGGTTGCGGCGCTTGTTTTGTTGGATTTTTCGAAGGCGTTTGATACCATTGATCATAAATTAATGTTAGCCAAGCTCAAATATTATGGGTTTGACGATCTCGCCTTGACACTTATTAAACCAAACATTAAAGCGTAATTTATGTGAGAGCCTAGTGTTATCACATTTTAACAACTGTGACTTTATCTATGGCCCGTGTCTGGATCTTGAGTCCAGGATTCGTATTCAAAGAGTCCAAAATAGTTGTTGCAGATTTGTTTGCGGTCTCCGAAAATATGATCATGTGTCTCCCAAAGTAAAAGAATTGCAGAAGCGCCGAAATCATTACTTGGTAAATTTTACCCATCAGCTTGTTACGAGTAACCACCCATCCCCTCTCAAAGCAAAGTTTATAGTGCGTCATCACATCACAACCGTGTGCGCAATAATCTACGAAATGATCGCGTGTTATCAATCCCTAGACACAGAACTTCCCTGTACAAAAGAAGCTATGTTTATAATGCAAGTATGTTCTAGGTACAATTCGGTGCCACATGATTTTAAAAAAAACATTATATAAAATTTAAAAAGGAATATAAAAGATATCTACTCTTAATGTAAAAATGTTAGAATATAGCAAAGAAAAAAAAATATAGTATGAAGTAATACAGTGTACCTATCTAGTAAGATCATATAGATTTGGATAATGAATAGTGTGTATAGGTGTTTTCCTTTCTTTGCTGCCTTCACTTCATTGATCATTGTTTTGCTTTTCACTCTTTATTCACTCTTTTGTTGTAATTTACTAGCCTCTTCTATCTTGTTTTTTTTTTGCTTCTAGTGGTGAAGTAGAATAGCTTGAAGCTAGACTTCGCCAGACTGAAGCATGATTCTTAGAAAGTGTAATTTTCATTCTTTGATGCTACTTAATAAAAATCGTTTTTATTTGTTTTATTTATTTATCTCTAGTATTTTGCTTTAACTCTGGTAAATATTCGTAGTTTTTAAGTCATTTTTTATGAAAGTTCAATACATATTTTTATTTATTCTATGCGTTTTTTAATTTTAATTAAGTAGTACACTTTAAAGCATATTTTGAACAATAATAGTAGGTACGCCAATGTATTAAATACCTATATTTAAGAAAGACTTAAAATGTTAGTTTAATAATGTAGGAACTGAAAAAAAAATAATAATGTCCAAAACATAAAGTTTAATTTTTTTAAAGTATTATTTTAATTTTTAAGCCTCTATGATACGCTACTGTTTCAAAATACTATTTTTTAATATAGTGAACTTGTAGGACAGCAAAAACTAAACAGCCCCGGATAAGAAAATATGGGGGTTTCACATAGTTTTCACGTGTATAATACACTCTTCGAGTGTGGTCCGTTCTTCCCGATTCATCCTGTATATTTCATATTATACCAAGATTTACTATTATTATTAGGTACTTGTGTTTTATGAATCAATACCGATTTAAACAAATTAAGTTAAATAAATTTAAAGCCGAACCTGACGTACACGCGAACTGCGCAGACGCAAAGCTTCCGCATACTGGGGCCATTTGTGTAACACGGTATTTGCAATACTATATTGGCTCTATGTGGGCAAGACATATTGAAGATTTTTGGACAATATTGAGAAGAAAGGTTTACAACAGTGGTTGGGAAGTCGAAAATGAACAAGTGTTACGACGTAGAATATTCAAAAAATTCGCGTCTAACGTATAATATTATATGTTGCTGTGAAAGACTGAAAGATCATATTTTATAGTATCACAAAGTAACATGTCCTGACTAGTGATGGTAAGAGAGAACATTACTGAAATAAATTTCGGTGATATTACGGTAATATACCCCGACCTCGGAGTAATGTTACTAAAATGATTATTTTGTGCACAGAACCACATCCTGTGTAGACTCCGAAACATTTACAGACATGGAGGATGAGGATGATGGAATATAATCATGAAATAGATGAATATGTATTTAATTCCTTTTTTGTAAGCACTTTTATATAACTTTTTATTAATTAAATGTACCTAGTAGAGTTGTTAAAGAGCTTAGTTTTTATTTGTTGTTCTGATAGGTAGGTATATACGGGGTGTTTATTAAACAAACGGCAAAAATTGAAGGATTTGTTCCCTGGACGATTCTAAGAATATTTTGTTCTTTGATGATTTTTAAAACGTCGCTTTTCTTCGAAGATACAAGGTGAGAAAAATTTTCGACAAAACCAATTTTGATATTCTTCAAACTATTAAGTAATGTAGTCGAAATAAAACTGGGCTTACCGCGTATACATTTTTTTTTAAATGCGTTGTTATCTCGTAAGCAAATCAGTTTAAACGTTTCAACTTATAAAAAGGTTAATTAAACGAGTGCCCAGAAACAGCGTTTTCTAATATCCAAACCTAAGGGGGTAATGGGTAAAATGTGGTTCACAGTTTCTTCAATAATATATAGGAGACATCCTAAAGGGATAAGTAATATTTATTGCAAATAAAACGATGCAGTCTTCCTCCCCAGTTTAATGATTACGGTAAATAAAAGGCTTCCTACATGTTTCAAGTGCTTGAGCACATCATCAGGGGATAATATATAGAAAGGATAGTACGAAGTTAAAAACGACCAATGAGAATAAAACAAAGTTTGAAGGACTTACCTAAGATCGAGTTTAGTAGAAATATACGTTGTCTCAAATTAATGAGTACAACTCATAATATATGCAAAGGTTGAAGACTTGGATTATGGAATGGTTAATTAAATTTAGATATAAATGAAGTTTGATTAAGTGTGAAATTTAAATCGGCGAAGAAACATTGTGAATGAGATAGTGAATTAGTTTATAACATATGAAGGAGAAAAGTTTTCTTTATATTTCAGTTGTGAGTTTTAAAATTTTTTTTGATCATAAATTTGATATTAAAATTTTTTAAAAAATTTATTTTTTATGTTTTTTATTAGTTGATGGAAGAGGAAATAATACTACCTACATTAAATAAATCATTATCGTCAGTGAAATAAATATTCTATAAAGCACGGGAGAGTAATTAAAAAAAACGATAGCGGCTCAACAAATTTGATAAATCCTGTTTTATGTAAGCCGATGAATAAGATTAGATTTCTGCAATATTTAGAATGTGGCTCTTATTTCTATAAAGAGGCTACTTAAGTGCAGGTTATTTTTTAGTTTACACATCTTGGATATAATAAATTATTATCACGTCTCATAATATATTATCAACACGTAACTGCGTTTCATCCCAATGTTTTCAATTGGACTAAAGTCCGGTGAAGCTGCTCTTTATGGCTGAAATCGGTATACATCAGGATTAAGCGTTAGTTGATTGGAAAGAGAAATCCATTTAAAATGTTACAATATTTTGAGCTGCTTAGGGCACCTTGAAGAATGCAGAGAGGCATTCCACCGTTTCACCACGCACATATTGCTCCATAAACCATTGCAATACAACCAGGGCATTTAAAATGTGTCCGCGAATCTTACATGGTCTATGCACCTGATCTATTTCAGTTCCATTTGTAATTCTCTATACCTATAACTTAATCTAAGTACTGCACTACTTCCAAGGTCAGTTAATTTTACTAGTTATCTCGCTTCCCGCACTTCTTTTCAATACAAATGCTCTACTAGTTTCCTTTTTTTTTAATTGCGGCATTACCTATTAGGCCTACGTTTAAAATGAAACACCATGAAATAAATTGCGCGTTATGCAACTACAATAATAGGCAAATTGATAATATAATAATTTCTAGACGGATTACCTATACCATACCCTATAGTTTAATGTCTACTTACCAGTACTTAACATTACATGCATGTTTGACAGTACAGAGTAGGTACCTTCCTTCCTACTATTATTAAAGTGAATATATAGGTTTGTAAAACAATTACCAGGCAATGAATATCCTATTCGAATAATCTAAAATTTGCCTATTTCCTGTACAAGTTATTTTAGGAAGTTTTGAAGGTTGCTTTTTTTTTATCTACTTGCGGTTTCATTTAATGTTATTTGTTATATTATTATACCTATCTAGATATTCGGTAGGTACGGTAATAAACTTTTGATTGTATTTCTGGCCATAAAATTAACATTCTTCACACGTTTTTCTATAAAGTTCTTGAAGATGTGATTTACAACATCATCGTCAATTGTTCAAGTACACAGATTTTTTTAATATAGTCAGATTAAGTATTATAACAACAACTAGGTATCCATGCAGGGGCATATTACATGGGGAACAAGTGAACCAGGAGGTTAAATAAAATACCTAGGACCAAAGAAACTTATAGCTACGCAACTATAAGTTTCTTTGCTAGGACTTATCTTCAACCAAAGGCTGAATTAAAGGCTAAATTAAATTAATACAGTAAAGCTTGCATTGCGACGATTGACCTCTATCTACCCCTCCTTCAAAGGAGGAGTAGAATTGGCAACAGGACAAAGGTCAACCTCTACACTCTACAAGGTCTTGGTCAAGACGGTTTTGACTTATAGTGCGCCCTCGTGGTTCGTGGTGTAACATAAGCAAAGCGGATGAACAAAGTTTTAGGTAGTTCAGAACAAAAGGCACTGAGACTTAATAGCGATAGCTACCTAAAGATTGGCTCCCTATTGGCGAGCAGTAGGGAGGCACTAAAAATAGTGGAGAAGAACTATCAGCACAGCACCGTCTAAAAGTACTAAAGGTAGAAATAATCTTCACAAATTTTTATCTTGTAAGTAAGTATGTTACATATAGGATCTAGGTACCATATAGATTTTTTAATTTGTATTTGAAAGCCTGTGTGGGATTTGCAAAGGTACCTACTTAGATGTTTTGTGTAATTTTAAACAAATCACAGGTTGAACAAAATCCTTGGTAAGTATGGCGAATCTGCTATAGGCATATATTTTATCAGACATATTATACTACACCCCCATTAAGCCGTGAGTACTTGAAGAAGAATAACATCATGCATAATACAGTGAACGTCATTATTCTTAAAGAGTGAGTTACAATTGTTACAAACAAGAAACACATACCAAAGTTGAATAAATTGCTCATACAAAATTCAATACATGACTAAGTTCGACACGCCTATTTTACATGGTACAAAAACGAATTCCCAGTGTAAATTCAAATTAGGCACTGTAGAAGAATAAGCAAAATGCTAACACAAAAGGAATGTTAAGTTCCATTATCTCTTTCAAATAGTTTTGTACTTTAACAAAGAATACTACTTTTCCAGATATTGGGTACTTACCTAACTCAACTACACATTAGGCATAAATTAAACTAAAATTACAGTAGTGAAATTGCGTTTCTTTTTCTTTTTTGGCTTTTAATAGAAGGTCCAAATCATCAATGTCTCAGTAACTCTAACTATAAGATACCATTGTTGGACCCTTAAATTGTTGCCAAAGAAGTTATGTAGCTGTTATCGTTATCACTAACAGGAACGCGACATTGACAATTTGGGGCTAAATCATAATTGATTTGATAATAGGTACATAGGTAGGTTGCTACTATGGAGGACTTGAAGTTGTTCTTACCTAGTCACGACCTAAGAGCCTAGGCATAACATCATTGACTAAATTAATTTTGTAAAGCAAGCGTGATTTGCCAGTTTTATTTTAAAAACTAATTCTGCCCTACACGTTAAAAAATCGACCAATATCCAAGGTGTTACATAGGTATCTACTTTATATAAAACGTTATAAATATTTAAATAGAACACGGATATCGTTCCTAGGTAGGTACCAAAATGTAAACAAAATTTGACATTTTCCCAGGTATAAAAATAACCTAACATATTTTGACAATACAAACAAAACTTACCTTTCCAGTAGCTTTTTTGTAACGCAACGTCGCTTCCCGTATCAAGTCTTTAACCAAAATATCACCACCGCCACACGGCACAACCACTCGGACATTTCCAAAACACACGGTCACCTTCATTTTAGAAATAAAAAAAAAACTAAACCAGGTATTCCAGTACTGACGCCATGCTTCGTGAAAAACGGAAAATCAACCACCTGCAGCACTATTAACCACTACAAAACAGGAGTCCTGTCTTTTAGAGAACAATAATAAGTCTTTTTCATTTTAATTTTTAACTACCGTTACGCTCTGACTCGCTCGTTTGGCGAATTGTATGTAAACATTTTAAAATCAAAACAATATAGTGGATGTTAAAACAATGCTTTCACTCTCTTGGTATTTTACAAACTAAAAAATTTCAAACGAGTTTTTTCCCCCTCTTGGGCTACCTGAGTGCGCGTCCAATCACTTTTGGCGATTTGAGCACGCCAATTCAAATGTCAAATACGATTGGAATGTCGACCCTCTGGCGGACAGGTAACGAACTTCCGGCGGAATTTTAACTTTTAATACCCGCAATGCTGTCGGGTGTTGCATGATATCGTGAGTGACAGGGTAATATTATAATGTTAACTGTTATAAAACATAAAACAGGTGAGTTTTCTGGGGATATATCTAACACACTTTTGCAATGATTTTTTTTTTTTTTGTTTTTACATTTCCGTTGGATATGGTTAAATCTATTAGTAGAATAGAAATGTTTTCTCGGGACTTATTTAAAATATATCTGACAACATCGCTGGCCCTTTAACTAAAGGTTAGTGCTGTTGCTTGAGCTAGTCCGTTAGCATGCTATCACGGTTTTACTAATGTAACTAGAGAGAGATAACATATCATCAGACTTTATCCACTAACCTAACCTCAATTTCTTATGTTTTTGTTTTTATTTTTTTGTTCGGTTATTGCAATTATTTTGGTTTATTATCCGTCCAAAAATGAATTTAGTATTTAGATAAAATGGCTCGCTTTTATGCTAGAATGAGCTTTATAGCAGGAATTGTACTTGGTGTGCTTTTAGCAGTATATCTGAAAAAAATTGTGATACAAAAAAGTGATTTTGTGGTGCCTAAAGTTAAAGACCAAAAGTCTACTTTATACAAAACATGGTTTGATAAACAACGGATACTTCGAAAAATGGTGTCATGGGACGACTTACGGTACTTAAACCAAACAATTTACACAGAATCTCAGTTCTTATTTAATAAGGTAAAAGTTTTATGTATCATTCTCGTACAAACACCCAAAAATCTCATTGCGGCCAATGATACCTGGGCAGAAGGTTGTAACATTATTAAACCCATATTTTTGGAATCTCGAAATAAGATAATGCCAGTGAAACAAACTAAAAAGAATTCCTCTTGGGTACTGCTTTGTAATGCCTTAAATGACATTAATGTTAGTAGTTTTGATTGGGTACTTGTAGTAAAGGATACTAGCTTTGTTATCATGGAAAACTTTAGGTATTACGTGGCGCCTTTAAAAGCACAGAAACGGCATTATTTGGGCCACACAGTTAAATTTTGGAGTACCAGTTATCACAGTGGCGACGCTGGTTATGCCTTAAGCGCTGGGACTGTTAAGGTTTTCCAAAAGATAATTGGCAGGGAAAGGTGTATGGAAAATAGCTATTGGAACAGAGAAGATTTTTATTTAGGTAAGAACTGGTCTAGTTCAGTTTCTAACTTTGTTAGTATGGTAGGTGAATTACAAGTAGATCTTCAAAACCATGCTATATATTTTTCAGGAAAATATTTGGCTACCCTAAACATAACACCTATAAATACAGTGGATGATCAAGGGCTCTCGACATTTCACCCTTACAGTTGGTATCATACATTCTATCCTGGTGAAAATTATTATAAAACTAGCGTTTTTCCTATAAAATGTTGTAGTAAAAGATCAATTTCATTTCAGGTAAGTGCTTTTTCTAGTATCGGGTTGTGTTTTCAGTGCTCGTACTAATTTTAGGCTACAGAGGGTGACAAAATGCACACATTTAATTATTTATTTTATAAATTGCAAATTTTTATGGATGGCAATAAAGGAAATATACCAAATAGAAAGTTAATAAACGATGACAGGGTAAGCACTGTGTTGCTAACAACATAATAATGTTTTTCTAATCTGGTTTGCTGGACCCATTGCAGGTTTGGAAACAGTTTCTTGCAGAACGTAATATTCACGAGGATAATATAAGCAGCGAACAGTATTACAAATTATGGGAGGATCTTATTAATGACCCCACCTCTTTTGCAGAAAATATGAAGAAGGAGCAGCTCTTTGATTATGAATAAATAATGAAAAATAAGTTATTTCTTAAATTACTTTGTTTGCAGTATTAAGCAAGTTTGATGATGTTTGTTCTAGGATCACCAGATTTTTTTATACTTTAGCCCTTTTCTTACAAAATTGAGTATGTAGCCAGTGGCTTACTAACCTGATGTAACTTAGGAGCCAATAAACTGCTTTAAAAAAAAAATATTTTACAAAAGTGGCTGAAAAAAATCGCTGGAAATTATTTTTAAGTTTCTTGGTTTGGTTTCTAGAGGGCGCAACACTCATGCCAATTAGAAAAGAAGCTGCACAGTTTAGGTATATTGAAAACTCATCAAATAAAGTAGTGGTAGGGGAAGGGCAAGCATTTATTTCAAAAAATATTGATAAATCTAGTTTGGTTTAATAAAACTACTAAGGGAATTTTGTCGTTATAAAGAACTTTTGTTGCTTTATTATCTGTATTATAAATAAGGTCGTCGATTAATCCTGAATGGTGATCTGTGGGCGGTGCGTGTTTTCTTCTCATTTTATTATTATTATGCTTTAACTCTGGAGAACTTAAGGTAAGTCCAGATTTTTATTTAACCGGTTTTTTGTTTTGGCACAAGATTTTTACTCATTTCAAATCCTAATTATATTAAATTTTTCAGAAGTATATATATCTATTAATCTCTGACATGCATCCACTACAAAGGGAAAGAAACTCTATCATGTCTATATTTTTGATTCCATTATTATAATTTTCCATAAAAAAATAATGAATTCTGATTTTAATACTAAAACAATATGGCAAGTGGTAAGTAATAATTTAGGTCGCCTAAAAAAACGTAACACTGGTAAAGGTCTTAACATGAATAATGAGTACATTACTGATCCTAGAGAAATTTGCATACATTTCTGTTCATTCTTTGTTTCCAGCATAGAAAACCTAATTTTACCAAGACTCATAATAATATAAATTCTGTGTACTTGAGACCAGATGATATGGACGAACTTTTTTCAACTCTGCTAAACTTCA
Organism: Polydrusus tereticollis; assembly: GCA_963920685.1. NCBI lineage: Eukaryota > Metazoa > Arthropoda > Insecta > Coleoptera > Curculionidae > Polydrusus > Polydrusus tereticollis. Next base: position 147,414,969 of record OY987328.1, read on the forward strand.
AAAATAAAAAGGCCTGTAGTAGACGACGTTCCCATTTTGCTTTGATTGCTATCTCGTAGTATGTAAGATATTCTCTTTCTTACCTTTTTAATCTCCATTACTACAGGTATTTTTCCCGATGCTCTAAAACTGGGTGAAATCACTCCGCTATTAAAAAAAAGGCGACCCAGAGTCAGCTAAGAATTACAGAGCCATAACAGGGCTTGCTTCTTTCTTTAAACTTTTTGAAATAATGGTTACCAGCCGCATTGAGTCGTTTCTCTTAATATATGTTTGTATAATCCACTACTAGATTCCCTTTGAGACATTTCTGAAGTAAAGAAGTTTTAAAAAAAAGTTAAATGCTTTCTTCTTGAAAAATATTTTTACAACATACCTACGTTAATTCCATAACAGTATCTTTTAAGCACCTTATGATGTATCACTTTAGATCTCCTTCTTGTTGAATTCTTGACGTTGTCAGCAGTTTTATAGCTGTATATTCAATAAATAAATAGAGAAAAAAAAGGAAAACCATAATTTTTTCTTTTAATCTTAAAACAAGAAACATATCCTTCAAGTTTTTTTGTAAAACCTTGAAAATGCTTCGAAACGAAGCGAAACGCCGGTAGCGAATTGAATTTTTTAGAAAGTCCAATAAAATCCATACGGGATTGTAGTCCAGACATGCATTAAATTAATTTATAAATAACCGACAAATTTCGATTTGAAACCACGTTTCCACGTGAAACGAAAATAAAAAGGAAAAAAGAAAAATGTTACCTAATCATTGATTGAAATTTTAAAAAGTGGTTCGTCCCATATATTTGTTGTTTACAATTTTACGTGTTAATTGTTTTATAAATCAGTTTTTGCATTGGGGGGGGGGGGGGGGGGTTGATGACCCACTTAGAGGAAAAAGATTTTAGCAATTGGGAAAAATTGATTTCTTACGATATTCTGGCCCCAAGTCCCAACTATATTCTAAAATAATTAATGGTGGGCCCTTCCACCATGCGCTAGGAGAAAATTAAGAACTGCAATTACAGTGAAACTTCTCTAACTCGAATCTCCAAGGGACAGGGAGTCGAATTCGAGTTACGGAAAATTTGAAGTACGGAAAAATACACAAAATTAAGAATTTTTAAATTTATATTGTGTATGTATAAAAATTGCATATACATTATGTAATAGTATGCACAAACACCTACAAATAAAACAAGATATATTTAGTTTAGTCATAATATGCCTACAATGTAGATTCTTATTTGAAAAATTCGGTAATTTATCTTTTTCTATAAAATCCTCCACTACATTTAACGACGCCTGTACTGCATTGGGAACATTTTCTCTTGACGAAGCAAAATTTCTTAGGGTCTGGATAGCAGAATACGCTTGGTTAAATGTAGGTATGGTAACAGCAGTTGTTTCAATCTCGCTTTCACTAGAGTCTTCCTTCCCCTCTAAGTCTGAAACAATAAATAATATTTGTGTTTAACAATGCTACATTTTACCTTAAACTTACCTTTTTCAGAAGAAACTAGATTTTCTACAACGCTATCTAAAATGTATTCGTCTGCTGGGAATCCCATTGTTTGTACACCGTCGTCAATATCGATGTAATCTTCAAAAGAAACATCATCGTTGCCCATTGCCGTTCTGTAGGGGAGAGTGGGTAGACAATGGACACAGGGAGACAATGGACATATCAAATATTTCGTATCGAAATAATCCAAATCGATTGGCAGTATTGGCACATTGGCAGTGCGACGTAAACATCCAAAGGTGAAGGTGCTCATTGTGCCATCAAAGTGAATTGGTATACTTAAGGCAAAAAAGTTTAATAATATTTTTCTAATTTTTGGTAAGTATAGTGTAATATTTCCCAACAATTCTGTAGACTCTAGATCGGCAAAATTTTGTTTCTGATTCCAGTTTCTTAGAAATTATACTTTTTTATTCATATCGTGAGGTTATGTCTATAAATTTGCAGATAAATTAACGACTTTCAATTTGTGGCGCCAAATTTAAAAAATAATGTAATTTGGGGACAGAATGGACAACTGTCCATTATCTCCCCAAGTGTCCATTATTAACCAATAATTTTTAAATGTACAAAAAAATCTTTATCTCTATTCTTTCACACTCGAAGAAAATGCCAAGAAAATACAAAAGAAAATATGAGCGAAACTTTAATGCAAATAATATGAGACAGGCTATAGTTGATGTTCTAAATCATAATATGATCATAAGACAAAGTGCCCGAAAAAAACAACTTACTAAAAGCAAGTTATATAACTACATAACTAAGGCCTGCAAAGATGGCCTTGAAAATGTATCATTAACTCCTAACTTTCGTAAATCTAAAGTATTTTCAGCAGAAATGGAAATTAACTAGTCTATCCATCAGCATGACATGTGAAAAATTTTTAAAGGTTTTGGAACATTTTGTTAAACATGTCAGATGCAGCATAGAAAAGAAGGTTTTACTGATCATGGATAACCATGAATCCCATTTATCCATAGATGCAGTTAACTTTTGCAGAGCAAATGGGATCGTAATACTGACACTTCTTCCTCATACGTCTAACAAACTACAACCACTGGATCGCACAGTCTTTGGCCGCTTCAAAATCTGGATTTAGATGCTCTGGAATTGTTCCCTATAGAAACATATTTTCAGAGGAAGAGTTTTTATCATCTTCCGTAACAGATCGTGAGCAACCACAAGCAGAAAATGATTCTACCAATGAAGATGATGTTACTCATACTTTCAATGAGAATATCAACGAACCGTCAACAAGTTTTTTGGCTGAAAAATGGTGCTGCTACTACTCCTACGTCTGACAAAAATAAAAATAATTCATTTGTTACCCCGGATGCTATTAGGCCGTTTCCAAAAGCTCCGGCAAGAAAAAAAACTAGTAAGAGAGGAAGAAAAAGGGGTCGTTGCATGATTGCAACAGATACTCCAGAAAAGCGTTTGTTGGAGGAAAAGAAAAAAACTCACAAAAAAATAAAACTTTAGCAAAGAAAAAGGAAGAGGTGAAGAGACAATGTTTTCGAAAAGATTCGACTGACAAAGAAATTGAAGACGTTGTCTACGACGACGAGTCATCTGATGGAAGTTTATGCTTTAAAACTGAAGAAGAAAAGTCTACCACAGCGGTTCCAAAGGGCGGATACATAGTTGTTAATGATTACGGAAAGGGAACAGCTAGAAAATATGTGGCCATTGTTAAGGAAAGATTTCTAAATGGATACGATGTCCGTTTCTTAAAAAGAAACATTCCGTCTAACAGGTTTTAGTTTACTAATGAGGAGCCAGCATCAGTTTCTCACAAAGACGTTTTAACAGTTCTGCCAAATCCCATTGAAAATTCAAGGCCAATATTTCGTGGTATGATATACTTTAACGTAGATTTAAGTGAACATAGTTTGCAATAATGCACTGAATTTTTTTAAGATATTTTATATGAAAAAAAATTTAAGTTACCAAACTGTACATACCTATGTACTGATTTATATAATATATGTTATGTTATTTTTTATTTGTTTTGTACCAACAGTACCAATAAACGTTTATAAATATTATATGAACTGGATAATATTTATTTTTTATTGGCAATAAGAAAATAAAGAATAAGTCCATAGTCTCCCTGATACGTTCATAGTCTCCCCGATATGTGTCCACTATCTCCCAGACAAGGGGGGAGTGTGGACAAAATGCACACCTACATATTATCAAATGTCAACTACATCCTATGATAAACCTTACCCAAATTGCGTCAAAATATATTAATACAATATGTTAGCTGACACTTACATGGGGAATAAGTTTTCCATTTAAAAAAATAAAAAGTCCGTTGCCATTTTTGTCAAAACTGTCCATTGTCTACCCACTCTCCCCTACGTGGTCCAAATTTGTTTCAATTCAGGCAATGGAAGATCGTCTTCTTCATCCCAGTCATCTGTAGTAGCATTCTGCATTAATTCACCTTTAGCAAAACCTGCCTTCCTGAAACAATTGCTGATTGTTTGTTGTTTTGCATCGAGATTCCAGGTTTTATTTAGATCCCTGATTGCGTCAAGTAACGACACAGTCATAGGAGTTCATTCTTCCATATGGGCCAAGACTTTCTTTACAATTCGTTTTATCTAATGCTGCTTAAGATGTAATTAACTTGCGTTGGGCTACATTCTTGGTGAAACCGTATATTATCCATTATTTTCAAATGACCTGAAAGGGTCGAAACACGCGTGTCAGGTAACTGAATAAATAGTGAAACATAACAAGCAATTTTAATTTTACCCATAATGGCTGCTTAAGATTTTGAATAATTTCTTGGTCCATTGGTTGTAGAACAGACGTTAGATTAGGAGGAAAATATTTCAGTTTAATATTTTTTAGGTTTGCTTCTACATTCTTAGGATGTGCGGGACAATTGCAACAAACAGTAGAATCTTCCTATTTTGAGGAGCAAAGATTTTATCTCGCTTTTTGAGCCACTTGTCGTAAATTTCACTTGTCATCCACGCTTTTCTGTTGTGCTCATAATCCACATCAAGTGATTTTATGCTCTTAAAATAACGTGGGTTTTTTTTGACTTGCCGATAACGAGCAATTTCAACTTTTCTGATCCACTCATATTGCTTGCAACCATAACTGTAATTCTCTCTCCTTGCTATTTTTGCCACCAAAGCATTTTTGACCTTTAAACGCCAATGTTTTGTTGGGTAAGCATTTAAAACTAATGCCCGTTTCATCTGCATTAAAAATGTCGTTTTCGTCGTATTGTCTGATTAAATCTGGCAAAACATTTTTTTTCTAATCCTCAGTAGATTGTAAATCTGCAGAAGCACTTTCACCACAAACCGACATTAGGACGATATTATGTCTTTTTTTAAATTTATCTAGCCATCGTACACTAGCTGAAAATTTTTGCGAGCCAAAGCAACCGCAAATTATTTAGCTTTTTCTCTGATAAAGGTTCCCGAGAGAGGAAGATTTTTCTCACGTGCAGTAGTAACCCACTTAAGCATAGCTTCATCAACATCATTATTAACACAAGTTGTAAGCCTTTTTCTTTTGGAGTTAACATTATTGTAGTCATCTTGGTTTTCTAAAAGTTTGTCTTTGTTTTTCAAAATGGTTGATAATGTGTCGAGTTAGGAGGAATCCCAAATTGTTGTGCAATGTCCTTTTCTTTCTTTTCGCCGTTTTCTACCTCAGCAATTAATTTTCACTTTAAATTTCGTTTTGATACCATTTTAGTCTCCCACTGATATCACCACAAATCCTTTCTCAAGCTGGTAAAATCTTATATAGCGCGTGCGACACATTTTAAGAAACTGAAACCAAGTCTTTATCAATCTGTCGCCGCTCGTCACTGAGAATCGGTAATTCCCCCAAGTGCACTAAATGCAGTAGATGCTTTCCCGAAAAATTCGAGTTACGGTTGGCCACTAAATTTTAGTTTGAGGTTTAGAAATATTCGAGTTATAGAAATTCGACTTAAGGGGAAAAAGTTACATATTGAGGTTGTAAAAACGTATTTGTAATTGTATGTGAAGAAAATTTGATTTAGAGAATATTTCGAGTTAAGGAAGTTCGAGTTAGAGAAGTTTCACTGTATTTACAATTTTGTAAAGATTAAAAAGCAAATGTTTTAAATATACCTACCTAAGGGGACCATTTTAATTGATCTTAAGTGTTACGCCATTTACCTGCCAACCAAGAAAAATAATTTCCAGTGTTTGCCACTAAAATTTTTGTTTTCTCAAAGCTGTTCTGAGATGCAGCCGGCGTCCTCCCATATCAGGCCATTCGGTTCATCCTTTTTTTAGATATCCTTAAACTTTAATATTAATATAGAATTACACCTTTCACAACCATTAATGACATTGTGGGTATAGATATATACGGGCGTAATACTAATCCGTTCAGCCACAAACAAGATTAAAGTAACGTGTCTTCCTTCATAAGGATTCTTTACCTAACTAGCATTTCATTCTTTTACTATAGAACATGTAGATAGGTAATGATGTTATAATAATCACATATTCTAATTTTGTTAAAATAAAGTTAAATGATTTTGCTAAATTTTATTTTTATCCCCGCGCTATTTCATGTAACCGCTGCGTTTCTCAAAGACTACAAATATCTGGATGTTTGTGGCTTACGCAATTCCAGAAAACTCTATATAGAGTATGGAAATTCGGGAGTTTTGTTGGCAGACCAGAAAAATCAAGTGTCGAATCCAAGCAAGCATGGCGAAAGCTTCTTGCAGAAAAAATGCACCCTTGAACTTATTACCTGTCCATCTTGTTTAATTGAAGTTAAATTGACGTAAGTATAATAGTATATTATAACCATACAAGTTTCATAAGGCATCTTATAAAACGAACCGCAACGCTGAGAGTTTTCTAAAGGACATTTTGCTCTGAATGTCTTATGAAACGTGTTTTATACTAGATTTTTTATTTGGGTCTTAATTGTTTGAAAAACTTAAAAACCAGCAGATTTTTCTTAATATTTTTCTTTTGTCGTTGGCAATACTTTCACAATTTGAAATGTAATAATATGTATCAAAACATTTGCAATGATAAAAACAATTGGACGTAAGAAAGCTGCTAATTGCCATATCTAAAATATGCTATCTGTCAAATCAATATACCTACTGCCTCGCAGAAAGCTTGTTTTTGAAAGAACCTTGAAGTTCGAGCTCAACTTGTGGGCAACATAAAAAGAAAACTCAGTGTCATAGCGGAGCAATCTTTAACTTCTTTGCGTTTCATAAAGTGGTAATTATGAAACCCAAATAGAAGAAGTTCATTAACTAATTCATATTCAGCCCTATGATCAAGCTCATAAGTTAACTCTAGACGCTAACTGCAAAGTTACCTGTTTTTCAACCACAGTGAAAAATTAACAAGTGGGATTTTTTCGGTTGTTGTCATGGAAACGGTACGTTAATGCGTTAGCTACGAAACTGAAAGAATTTCCTCCGATATCTAGCACTCATCGTTTACGGCGTGGACTACCAGGGTATCTAATATAATCTAATCCTGTTTGCTCCCCACGCTTTCGTGCATCAGTGTCAGTTGTAGCCCAGATGACCGCCTTCGCCACCGGTGTTCCTCCTAATATCTAAGAATTTTACCTCTACACTAGGAATTCCATCATCCCCTACTACACTCTAGATTAGTAGTTTTGAAAGCTATTCCGAGGTTAAGGCCCGGGCTTTCACTTCCAACTTACTAAACCACCTACGCACTCTTTACGCCCAGTAATTCCGAACAACGCTAGCCCCCTCCGTCTTACCGCGGCTGCTGGCACGGAGTTAGCCGGGGCTTTTTCTGCAGGTAACGTCATTATCTTTCCTGCTAAAAGAGCTTTACAACCCTAAGGCCTTCGTCACTCACTCGGTATTGCTGGATCAGGCTTTCGCCCATTGTCCAATATTCCCCACTGCTGCCTCCCGTAGGAGTCTGGGCCGTGTCTCAGTCCCAGTGTGGCTGATCATCCTCTCAGACCAGCTACACGGTACATGAAGTTTACGAGCAGGTTTAGCAAAAGCTGCCCAACAATTACCATGTAGTTTTTTATTTAAATTGATAGTTATATTTTTCCCTAAATTTAGCTTAGCTTTAATCACTTTACTATTATTGAAAACTAGTAAATCACCCGGTAATAAATAATCAATTATATTATAAAATTTGGTTTTAATAGGCTCTAGGGCAGCAACTAGCAAATCCGAATGATCACGCTTTTCACTAGGCATTTGTGCTATCAGCTCAGTAGGCAAATTAAAATCAAAATCGGATAGTTTCATTGTTATTTACACTATCAACCCTTTTGCTTGTAAATTCCACAGCCTTTATTAGAGTTCACTGCTTTTTAACAATTCCGTATGTACTCCATCGTCAACTATACTACCTTTATTAAACACTAAAATCCTGTCCATGTGCAATAAAGTAGATAATCTATGAGCGATAACTATCACAGTGATGTGCCTTATCATAAAAAAAAAGGGTCCTAACCCTTGATTTTAAGAAAGAATCGCATACACCTAATGCAAAATTAAAACCGTTGCACGTCATACCCTTTAAGTGACGTCAGATATCGACAGTGTTGCCAGCTTGTAACCAAAATATCCGAGTGAGAGAATTACAGTTTTTTTTTTCATAAAAACAAGATAAATATACGAAAATTTCCCATAGTTTATATATTTGTTACCTAACTGCATAATTTTACCATCAACTTTAGTAGATTCAACACTCCTTGTATTTTAATCTTGACAAGATTGACCATTGGCACCATTCCGAAAAATCCATGTTTCATCCAAGAAAACGAATTGGTACAAAATATGTAGACCTTAACGCATTCTTTAAATTTTTAAGGGTGACAATGGGCCATTGTTGTTAAGTTCTTTTTGAAAGTAGCTTATTAGAGAGGCTATAAGCTCCTTGCACCGGCTATTTAAATGCTTCGGCATTTTTCACGAATAGTACACAACGTAATCAAAAGAGATATGTATGTACAGGGTTATCCAACCAAGACTGGTCAAGGCGATTTTTTGACTTTTCCTGTACTTTTATAAAAAAACTGAAATAGCCATCTTAAGTCATTTTCTCCCGCGAATTCGAATATCTTCAGCAAAAAACAATTGAACATCAAACAAAAGTACTAGGGGTCACTTTGATATTTTTTTAAATGGGATGCCGTATTTTTAATGAGCTTATCCGATTTCTCATATAAATTTTGATCTAAAATGTTGGATTTTTAATTCAAAAACGCCTTTTTTCTTCAGTTTTAAATTCGGAAAATGTTCGTCTACCGTAAGATTAATACCTGATAGATGGATACCCGTTTCACCTGTTCACCCTTTAACCTGCTTTAAAGCGTCCGTCAGTTAGACAAAATAATCAAGTTTCAAATTTCTATACATTTTTCACGAATTAATTACAAATTTAGTAGTTTTTGCAAATCTATTATTCGAATTCGCGGGAGAAAATGACTTAAGATGGCTATTTCAGTTTTTTTATAAAAGTACAGGAAAAGTCAAAAAATCGCCTTGTCTAGTCTTGGTTGGATAACCCTGTACACTTTTGTTGTTCTTAAAAGAACAGTTTTTTAATGCTATTTATGAAAAGATCTGGAGTTTTTGTTAAAAAATAGACAGCACAGCAAGACAGAATCACAAAACAATAATTAAGGTTAGTTTTGCATAAACGTCAAACAAAGCCAACCAACGAGCTGGCGCCACCGCACCGTTTACAGTTGTGTTGCCAACTATCGGCCAATAAAATTCGAATTATATTAATTTTTACAAGCTTAAATAAACAAAATATTTGCTATAAGTGGGCTCGTATCAAAGAAGGATACTTTAAGTTTGTAATAAATTTAATATCGCATAAAGTTTTAATGCTTTTTGCCCAGATTTAATTTTCTCGTGTTTTCTTACGACTGACAATTATCAGCTGATTGATGACGTGTGTAGCGCTGCCCTACCCCTCTCTAATAAAGTAATTTACTTTACTTACGGTATATATATCTAAGGCCTACAACTCCTGGCAGCAGCTACAAGGGTCTTTGCTATTTTGGAAATAGGCACCTTCTTTTCACGCACTAACACAAAACTACACTTTACCTATGTTTTCTATTTATTTACCACACTATCATATATTAATGATGTTCCTGTATCATGGGATATCAGGTTTTTAACCAGAAAGAATAAAAATAAACAATTTTTATATCTTGACTTAATTGTTAGAATCAGATTACTATTCGTTCTCTTAGCTGTTTGGAATAGTAGAATCTATTTGGTAGAGCAAAATCAATTTGATAAATATAAAAACTTTACACACAATAGATACCATAAATTAATTAAAAATAACAGACACAAAAAAAATAAAAATAAACTCTATGCTGAGAAAATGATCGAACGGAAATCCAATAGGATAATTACCTCTTGTTCTCTAATTGATTACACAAAAACTTACAATTCGTGCCAACATCAAAAACTAGCAACTTAATACCAAATCCTGAAAACATTTATAAAACACTACAGCACACCTTTCGTCCTAATTCATATTAAAACAATTAAAGTTGTTAAACTAAAAAAAAAATATTAATTATACAGGTAGCCAACCTCACACGGCCAAAAGACTTTAATCAAGTGAATATTTATAGTTTTTACAATCCCATTAATTCCCACAACAAGTGCAATTCAAATTAACCTAGCCGTCCTCTCAGGGCTCCAAAATATAATAATTAAACTAGAAAATCTCAAAACTCCCGTGCAAAATCTACTTAGACATTTATTTAATAGATGTGCTTTCTAATGCTTTCAGAAAATGGTAACAGTTATAAATATATATATTCTTTTTCTTTTTAAACCATGACCAAAATATAAAGTTTATTCGAAACCAGACACTTACTTCTCATTGTTCTTCGTTCACTGTACGGTACGACACTGGCAAGTATTTTGACAGAACTAGTCTTCACTAAAGAAACCACTCACTCATAAATAAAAATATTGAAAAATATAACTTTTTTAATCTGAACTCATATTACTTTTCTAAGTCTCAAAATATTATATTTATTTTAAAAGAAATTAATTAATTAATTATTAATTAATTTTTGAAACGGGCAGAGTTTCGTTCTGCAACTGGATATTAAGATCTATCTTCTTTTTCTGAATTTCACACTGCTTTTATAGCTGGAAATCGAGGTTCTATTTGCGTCACACCACGCACTTTTCCTTTGTTCTTAAGAACCGTGGCAAAATAGAACGCAATACTAGACTCGTGACAATGACACCATCATGACCCAAATTGGGTTCAAAAGAAGTTCAACAACCGAAAACTTCTAGATTGTTCTCGAAGCTTTTGGTTTGACGTCACAATCTTTAGCCAAAGATATCAGATGTTTTCGTGCCTGTGACGTGTTTTATGTGTATTTAATTTCTACACGAAAACAATCATTGTCTTTTGACATCGACATTGATTTAAAAAAAAAACAAAGATTTTAAATGTCAATTAATGAACCTTTTGTGAGAGTTAGCTGAAAAATTCAAGTGAAGCTAAAATTATATTGTAGTACATTTTGAGTTTAAATTTTTTTAGTAATTTGTCACCCTGTATCGGGCATCACACGTGCATCGGTTTTAAATTTGCATTAAGTATATCAATTAGGTTTGCAACCGCTTTATTTTTGAGATTCAGGCTTGTTACAATCTTGAAGCAGAACAAATAATCTAAGTACCCCACTGCCTTTCTTAATTTTTATAGCACATTCATGTAGACAATTCAATGTTTAATGCAAAGTAACTTTTTAAATTCCTATGATTTCGGCTTCTTTTAGGAGATAAATGCAATTTTATCAAACACATAGGCGCATTCAAACTAAATGCCATTTATTTTTTTTTATCGAAAACCGTCGTCACAGAAAAAAATCTAGGGGCTATTTTTGCTCAGTGATGAGGCTTTATTATGAAAATAATATTTAATTTGAAAAAAACAGGGGCGTACCATTTTTTTCGATAAAAATATCAAAGGAAGAAGAAATATGTGTATACAGGGCGTTATTTAAGTACTTGGCCAAACTTCAAGGGGTAATTCTTTGAGTGATTCTAAGACGAAAAGTTTATACAGTGTGTGTATAAAGTCTGGGAACGGCTTAATAACATCACAATTTATTGACCGATTTAAACCAAATTTAGTACAGTTGTGTAAGAGGATCTGACGCACCGAATGACGATATTGGCGTTGTTGCCAGCTTTTTAGTTTGTTTGGAATTTGAATGAATTTTATATTTTTAAATGTAACACCCTGTATATTTTTTCATTTATAGTTTTTACTTTAAATTTGTTACAATTTTGGTATAACATCTGTCCGACGGTTCGAAGAAATTGTAGAGATAGGCGACGATCAGGACGACCAGCAGTAGTAGATGAAGAGAATAGTTTAGAAATTTTACAACATGTTGTTGAAACCTCTGTTTCTTTATTAAGAAAAATTTCTCAAGTAAGTGACGTCTGCTTCACATCCGTTCATAATGTTTTAATAAAACATTAATATCACCCTCTCAAAATACATGTAGTTCAGGAGTTATCAGAAGATGATTATGAGCGAAGAATTGAATTTTGTGATATTATGATATCAAGGCTTGACCAAAATAACCAATTTTTCAAATTTATTGTATTTTCGGGCGAAGCAACATTTATGTTAAATGGTAAAGTCAATAGACACAACTGTAAGTTTTGGGCAAATGAAAATTCCCACTGGATGAGAAAAGGTCATACACAACGCCCTGGAAAATTGAATGTGTGGGCTGGGCTTCTGGGTAACCACAAGATCGGTCCATTTTTTATTGATGGAAATTTGACATCACAACTTTACCTTGAGCTCTTGGAAACGCAAATAGTGCCTACTATACGAAATGTGATGGGTCCAAATTATGCAAGTACATTCTTTCAACAGGACGGAGCTAGTCCCCATTTTAATCGAAACGGGCGCGAATTTTTGAACAACACTTTTCCGAATAGGAGAATAGAGGGGGTACAACCGAGTGGCCATCTAGGTCCCCTGATTTGTCGCCTAACGACTACTTTTTATGGGGACACTTGAAGAACAGAGTTTATACCACAAAGCCTAAAGTTTTGGCCGATTTGCAGCGTCGAATTTTGGATGAATTTGAATTAATAACGCCAGAAATGATTTACAACACAATTGAAAAATTTTATTTCTAATTAGCACACTGTCAAGCTGTACAGGGAAAACAGTTTGAACATTTAATATATAAAAAATATATTTTTTCTAAATTGTACTCGTTATTTCGAAAACTACTGATATTAGGAACAAAGTATGTTATACCAAAAGTGTAACAAATTTAAAGTAAAAACTATAAATAAAAATATATACAGGGTGTTACATTTAAAAATATAAAATTCGTTTGAATTCCAGACAAACTAAAAAGCTGGCAACAACGCCAATATCGTCATTTGGTGCGTCAGATCCTTTTACACAACTGTACCAAATTTTGTGATGTTATTAAGCCGTTTCCAGACTTGATATACACACTGTATAAACGTAGGTACGGTAATGCTTCGTTTTCAAGATACAGTTGACACCCTAAATTGGTTTTTATGGTTTTTCTCAAAAACGTAGCAAGATACGAAAAAAATGCTAAACGTAAAAAAGTTGTAGTCTTAGTTGCCTAAAGCGAAAAGAATACCAAAATTGCAAAAAAATCAGTGGCGCACATTTTTTTTGTCAAAAATCTTAGTTAAGGTGCTTTCCGGGACGCCACTGAACTTAAAAATTTTAATCTAGTTAGGGTGAAATTAGCCCCTTATTACTACCCTAAATAACACTGCCAAATTTCAACAAAATCGGCTAAAGGATTATTAAGATATTGATGAAAAAACGATTTTTTTTTAAAGTTTGACCCCTGTATCTTAAACGAAGCATTACCGGACCTATGTTTATATAAACTTTTCGTCTTAAAATCACTTAAAAGAATCACCCCTTGAAGTTTGGCCACGTACTTAAATAACACCCTTATAGAAGTAGATCAAATATTTTTCATGAAATTTGTGTATGCCTAGTTTAGTACCTACTAAAACTCAAAAAATATTTAAAGCGGACTCAAACAATAAACCTATTTTTTCCCAAATTTTCAACATCCATAATATAACATAATAACATACAATGCTTTCATTTTAATTTGTCCCACTTTTAAAATACTTATTTCTTAAGCTAAAAGATTGACTAAAAAAATAAATTGTAGGATTTTGCGTAAAGTTTCGTGCAGTTAAGTCAGAAAATTTATTAAATCAAATGTCAAAATTGTTTACATAACTTACTTTTTTTAAAACGAAACACCCTGTATATTATTAAATATTTAAAAAGATAGGTATTCTTTTTCTGAATACGAATATATGCCACACATGCCCTTTCTTTTCATTAGTTTAGCCTTAATTAATATAAATATCATTAATATTAGATTATTATTTTTGTTCCCAATAACCAATTTATTGTCATAGTTTTTATAGTTTTATACTTTTGAGGTATTTATTAGACAGATGCAGGGGCGTGCGGTGAGTTATGAAGAAGGGGAAGCACCGCCGGTAAAATATTTTTGAGGACCACGCCCAAATATTGGCAATTTTTCGACGTTTAAATACAGGTAGAATACTGTCATGTAGGTACTGTCGAAAATGTGTGATTATGTACCTATGATTTTTTAATATTTCTTCTATTTTCTGGCTAGGTACCTATGTTTTTTTTTATTAATTTTTACGTAATTTGCCCGTCGAAAACCAATTCTTTAGTGACCCAACCCTGCCTAAGATTCGTTAAACTAATACAGAAAACTATCTATACATTTTTACTTTGAATTCACAGTTTGATTTAATTTTAAACGGATTTTTTAGCCGCCTTCACTTCTGTCCTTAAATTAAAATCTGGTGTAGGGTGTAGGCCTACCTATTGCAATAATATTCCTTGTTTCATCAAAGAAAAGCGTTGAAAATCCTTTTTCCAATAGCTTGCATACAGAACAGATACACTTTACATTTCCCGAACTCGATGGGCCGGCAATTGGTTGCTCCATGACAAAATAAATCAAGAAGTAAGATAAACAAAGTCACAGATCCTCTGCCGTGTAGCGCTTATTCCTGGCGAAAAATCGCGACAAACAATCGTAAAATTCGTAACTGCCGAGTACAAACACGTGGAAACTAAATATTTTGGCGTCTTCGTTCCGGCGTCGCATCGCGGCGAAGGAAATACCGAAGTCTAACGATTTACCCTTTACTTGGCACGGCAGACCATATTAATTATTACTCGTATACGCGTATAGAGTGTAGTATACACGTATTGAGATCACTTCGATTCTTCGATACATTTAATATTGCGTTGGTCAGGGATGCATACAGGGCCGGATTTGGTTTGGAAATTAGATAGAAATAAATACTTGGGTATTTTAATTGTATGGATAGGTATAGATTAATATAAAATTTGTTTTGTCTTATGTCTTACGAAAGCGGTAGGGGAAGCAGTGCTTCCATCGCTTCCATGGACCGCACGCCCCTGGACAGATGAAAGATTTTGTGGTTTCTAAACTCACAACATTTTAGTTAATTAATCAAACCTAGAAACAACAAACTTATTTAAAAATAAAATAAATCAATTTTACAGACAAACCATTCAAATTTTCTTTAACACAATAGCTCTATTGCCTTTTTTAAAATTTGTTGTTCCTAGGTTTGAGTAATTTACTATAAAAACAATAGAGCCATTATGTTAAAAATTAAAGGACATATAGAAACAGTATATATATTAAGTGCATTAAAAATGAAGAGCAGCACTTATAAAAGAAAAAAAACATTTAAATTTATTTGTTATTTGTAAATTTGATTTATTTTATTTTTAAATAAATTTGTTGTTCCTAGCTTTGAGTAATTAACTAAAATGTTGTGAGTTTACAAAACACAAAGCCTTCCATCTATCTAATAAATGCATTAATAAAAGTATAAAACTATAAAATTAGTAATTGAAAACGAAAATAATAATCCCATTTTAATAATATTTATATTAATTTGGGCTAAACTAGGCATGTGTGGCATATATTCGTATTCAGAAAAGAATGTCTTATTTTATTATTTATATTTAATAGTGTATGGGGGTTCCATTTAAAAAAAAAGTAAGGGTATGTCAATAATTTTGAAATTTGACATTTAAAGATTACGAGCTTCAAGCATTAGCATGCAATTATGGAACACCCTGTATATTTTTAGGTATTTAAATATCTCGAGAACATGTGGAAAATCCTCAATTATCAACCGTTGTGGTTGCGACTATATTTTACTTCACGAATATCCGTTTGAAGATGCTTTAGGTGAACAATTCTGCGGAAGATTTATTCAAAATAACGTCCCGAAACCAACTTACATTTCCAAAACCAGATTTACTACGGTGGAGTTTGTGTATACCCAAAATTATGGGCATGCATTTACTTTAGAATTTGTTGCTAAAAGTAAGTAATATTTTATATACAATAATACAAGTGAGAAGCCTTTTGGATAATATTTATTATTATTTAATTCAATGCCACGCTTCCGTGTTTTCACCAGGGCTAGATTTTGAGTGTTGTGTTGCTGTTTTCTTTCCATGAATACATCCCGGACAAAACGGGAAATTTGTTTTTCTTTTTAATTTTTAATATGTTAAATAAAACAGTTCTTCAATTATTTTTCGATTTATATGGTTAATTTTGCTAAACTCCCATACATTTTGGGACACCCGGTACACTAAAGTCACTCAAAAACGTTACGAAATATTTTAGATTAAAATCTTCCATTATGTTTTATTTATAATTACCTATTTTTAAAAAAATCAAGACAAATTGAGAAGTAGCTTTTGGGCCACATAAATTAAAAAACTACTTTTCTGGATATCCTGCATATGTGAATATTTGTATTTCAACAACATTAGCCTTTCTCTACCAATAAATTTACATAGATATTTCTTGTCATTATAAATAAGCAAAGAAAAATAGTTTACCTTAATATTTTTCGATTTTTATTATGACTTTCGCTCAACTCAAAACATATTTTAGGACATCCGGTACACCAAAGTAAGTCAAAAACGGTCGCTCTAGTGTAAGGCGACAAAATATTATCATATACAATTGGCTTACTTAAGGGTAATTCATTTTTCCATGATTTTTTTAGCCCTGTATAAAATCAACACACACAAAGGAGCCAAAAAAAGTTAAGAAATGAACAAAACATTAATTTCTCAAATCTGGGAACTTTGAGCTTACTTGCCTTTTTGGGACGTTCTGTATATTATGCAAATTTTCGTATACTTATCAAAACCGAATATCAATTTTGCTTATTTTTACACAATTTCGTGTGTCTCATGGGCAAACAATAACAGTCCGCATCGTAAATCGACATTTTAAAACTCGTACCGAATCACTATAAAGAAAACAACGTACTTGAATCATATTTGTTCAAAAACAACGTAATCATTCTTTAGGTAAACCAAACAAAGAAATATCTTTCTCTTAGGCTTGGTAGTAGGAATTGCTACTACCGAGAATCTAGCCCTGATGAAGACACGGCGTGTCGAAACGTTGATATCGATATAAATAATAATAAGTGCCTACTGTCCAAAGAGTTACGTGTAATGTAGTCCAATAGTAGTGTAATTTACTTATTTCCAGAGAACAGAATTGTATTTGAAGGCTACGCAACTATTGGATATGTAAACAATTCCAGCCAAATCATAACGTCGCCATATTTTCCGCACTTATATCCATCTGACTTGAGCTCAGAATATGTTATCCGCTGCAATTCTAAGCAACGTTGTCGTATAACTTTGCTTTTCACCGATTTTTTAGTGGCAGATTCATCTATATTAGAGGTAAATATCCACATGTTGTTCAAATATTTGTTTTTGATCATTCTTGTTTAGTTTTTCGATTCCAATGGACAAAGAATGTATGTAATTTCTGGAAACATTTTTCGACCTCCGGTTATCGTAACTACAGGCCCATCTTTGGTGATGAGGTTTTATGCCAATGGCGCGTCAGATTTTGGTTTCAGAGCTACATATTCTTTCATATTGGGAAGTTTGGACGATACAACCTTTAAACCAAATATAGGTAGGTAAATGTTTTCCGCCTTATATAAGGCATTTTTCGACTGTTTATTACTCGTTAGACTACAATCCCTCTTAAAATGCTTTTAAAATTATTATAGAACTATTTTATTTTGTAAGAGTCATATTGCGCTGTTGGATGCTTGAATAAGAGAGGTGTCCTTCCTTACACAGTCATTTACTTTAGGTTGTGGTGGTCAAGTTAATAATCTTGGCGGTGGAATAACAATGATGAATATGATAACCGAAGGAACCAAGTTTTATGACTGCATTTGGATTGTCAAGCCAATGAGCTTTTTACATCGAAAAACGCATTTGTATATAAAAGTTGTTAACTTTACGGACTTTGGTAAGTTCTTATGATGAAAATAAGTTATCATGTAATGTGTGTATTGTGCTTTGACATCATTATTATGTAATTATTTATGGTTTTGTTATTATTCAGGGTATTCGGTAAGTGCATGGGATACTCTCGGGACAGGGCCGTTCCAACCCGGGGGTGCCAGGGGAGCGGAGCATACGGGTCGCAAGTCCAGGGGGCGGCAATAGCAAAAAAAAATTTAAAACTAACTTATTAGTAAAATAATCAACATTAAAATATTATCATTATAGTAGGTAAATAACCACTTAAGAGTTAAAAACGCTACTCCACGTTGCAACCTGTTGGGAAATACATTGTTCGATTTTGATTTAACACGTTTTAACCCATCAGTCCATCAAATCGCGTCGCATCGTCGACATCGCGTCGGTGCGCGCGGTTTTTTGTCAGGTTGCAGGAAAATACTCGTTTATGTGCCTATAAATACACGCACCGGGACAATTTGCACTATATTAATTTTGAACGTGTCAATCTCAACAACTGAAAACTACGAATGTAAAGTTGAGTCTCCAAAAAATCCAGAAGATCATTTTAAAATAAATTTTTACTTTGTAACATTGGACACTGCATTATCAAAAATAGAAGAATGGTTCGAGCAAATAAAACAATATCACACAGTTTTCAATTCATATAGAAGAGGTCAAAATAACCCTGATATGTCATAGAAAGAAAATTCCCAAAGTGACCCTTAACGCAGATAACTTTTGAACCGACATGTATAATTTAATGACATTTTAATATTTAATGTGGGCCATAAAGTCAGAAACAGACTTACCACCACATTCGTTGGGCCAAAACTTTGACAGGTGTCATTTTACAGCGCTGAAACTGTTTTTTTTTTTTAATGCCTGGCCATTCCTCTTTAAAGAAAGGGATTCTACATTTTCGATAAAACTAGCCGTTTTGGAAGAAAATAATTTGTTTGTGTAACACGTTTAAAGCATTGACTTTCGAAATTTATTTTATTTCTGACCGGTATATTATTAGCTTATAACGTCTTAGTTACGCGGGAATTATAAGGGTCATAACTCCCTTGGGATATTAAGAAAAATTTTACATAAAATCAAACGATTGACATCTGATGTCAATTTGATTGTCATCTATTGAAACATTTATTCCACTTTAAAAATGAACAAAATGTTACTAAAATCGGTCAGAAATAAAATTATCTATGTATCACTGGAATTATAAGGGTCTCAATTACCTCGGGCAATTGCTGTCCCTCGGGACAAAGGCCCTCGGGACGTAAACTTTGCCCTCGGTAATTAAGACCATTATAATTCCCTTGATACATAAATAACTATTATGTCCTACTCGAATATTATTGTTTCATAATACCATAGTTACCAGACACTTTAAATGGTATGTAATACCCTAGGGCATTAAGGAAGTTTCTAATGCCCTCGGGCATTAAGAGAAATATAAATAGGAAAAATCAAAGTAACAACTTTTTATTAACGAAAGAACTTATTTGTCATTCATATTAAATGAACAGTTAAGAAAAGACCCAGTAAAAACGAATTTACCGGCTTTTGATAAGTCAATGTTTTCTATTATTTCGTGATTTTCACTAACAGAAATTGACGATGATTGAACGTTTTTTGATGTTGATGGTCTCGTTGATGGTACTCCAGCTATCAATTTCGAAATTTTGTTTTAAGAGGACATACTGTCTTCCAAATATCCCTCAACCACAGCTGAACTTTTCCAACCGCCATGTCTTTTCGATGTGGTCATGTTTGCCCCCACATCCGCCAACAAAGTTGCAGAGGTTCTGCGCAAACAATGACCAGTATATTTGTCCGCATCGCTTAGACCCAGGTATTTTGCAATAATGGAAGGAATCTTGCCTATCGTGTTCTTCCCAACTGTCTGTGAAAAACAACGACCGTTACGGTAACACAAAAAGAATCTATTGATGTTGCAGTTCGTCGGGCGTAAAGACCAATAAGTTCTCAGTAGCTTTAAACAACCCATCTCCTTCTCATCAATAACTGTGAAGACACGCTTTTTATCGGTCTTTGTATCGGGAATATTAACTATTACTACGGATCCTCTATCCTCTATACGATCAACCAACATATTAACTAGCTCTTGGCGGCGGCACCCACCACTTACACCAAAGAACAGCCACTTTGTACATCAAAAAAGTTTCATTGGGAGCTTCACAGATGAATTTCAGCACATCTTCTCGAGTCAAAATTTTCAATTTCTTCGCTTCATATAAATATCCGAGTAGCACCGTCTCGTTGATAATTTTTACATCAATATTTTTTATCCAATCCCCAAACCTTTGATATTCCTTATCATAGGCGTCCTTAGACTTCTTTGGGACAAGATTATGCAAAGCTTTGGCAGCATTCACAGCAATTCTATCCGGAATCAACGGAAAATCCATTATTTTATATGAATTTCAGTTTTGACTTTGACACAGCACAACAATGAACACTTATTACCTTTGTTTATTTAGCAACTATATAGGTAAAAAGCCTTTCGTGATTTTGAATTTTCTTTTAATTTAACTTGGAATTATCTGAAGTAGGACATAAAATATTGTATGTACCACGGGCATTACTTGATGTCTATACCCTCGGGCAAGTGACAAACCCTCGGGCCAAAGGCCCTCGGCTTTGTAAGATTGTTACCCTCGGAGGCATAAACATCTTCATAATGCCCTTAATACATAAATAACTATAATAATCAAGTTTATTTTTTATTATATTTCCCCATAAAAAGAAATGTAATGGCCATAAAATAGGCTCACCTTGACCTATTCATCGATTACCAAAAGTACCGAACGGCAGTGCATCATCGTGCATATACCACATCTGATTTCTAATTTCTGAGGCAAGGGCGTAGATATGGGGGGGGGGGTAATGGGGGTAGTTACCCCCTCCCCCCAGGATTATAATAATAAAAAATAAAAAATGAAATTTAGTTTCAACTGCCTATTTAACATAATGCGTTCGCTATTTTATGGCAAAGGATGAGTAAAATAAAAACTAGGATTTTTCTATTAAGTATTCCACTTTTTTTCAAACGATTTTTCATATTTTATGAAATCATATTTAATTTTTTCTGTTCCAAGGGACATACCGAGGGACATACAAAAATATTAGTATTTTATTTTTAGAAATTATGGATATCTATAAGAACATTTTTTTAGAAAAAAATTGACAGTAGTGAGAAATCTAGTTGATAGTCTATTTTAAAAATTTTGCTATAAATTGACCAAATTTGTTAAAATTTGGGCGTGGTCCCAATAAATTTTTCGACTGCGGCCTTAACCTTTTTCAATACGTCCAGATTATTACCCCCCCCCCCCCCAAAAAAAAAAAAAAGATAATCTACGCCCTTGTTCTGAGGGTAAATTTTCTAATAAATGATTTAAGTTTTGTTGCAGGTTTTTAAATTTAAAACATCTTTCAATCCAGGAATGCTATCCCTATAATGCTCATTCAAATCTGGAGAGGGCAGGATTAAGGGAACTGAATTTATAAAAATGTCATTTATTTTATTAACATCGCCAAGAGTTTCTGAAATGTTAGGCATTGGTTTCCTATTGTAAATATTTAGTTTATGTACAGCGCTTTGCTCCCATTTCTTACCTGAAGCCTTATGTAGGCCTTTTTTCTCTTTCAAGTGATTTGTTAGTAAAGTTTCACAATAATTTATATTTTTGAAAAATTTGAGGATTTCTTGTGGTTTTGTACCTAGAAAAAAGCTTGTCTCTTCGTTTCATCAATAATTTAATGTTATCTGTAACCCACGGTTTGTGTTCCTTTCTAGGTATCATAGTTTTAAAGGGTGCATGTAGTTCTAATAAAGCCCTTAGGTTCTCATTAAAAAACTCGACTTTACCATCGGCGCTCTGCACATCCTATATGTTATATTATTATCTATAGGGCGTTATATTAAAAAAATTTACAATAAGTCGAGATATGCACCCGTGATGCTCAATTGTTTCTTTCAGCAGCAAATTCTGACTGTTTGGATGAATGCCTACAATTTTTGTTTAAAATGTTTTTTTTCTGTCTCGTATAGCAAAGTTGCTAGAAGCTGTCAAAATATGAGGAAACACCTTGTAAAGCATCTACTCTAGTATGGTTTTATGAGGCTTGATGTAGTGGCGTGGGCGAACTATGGGAAGTGCGCAGATTGCGGAGCTAAAGCCCAAATTTCGTAGGAATTCACCTTCTTCATGCTCCATAGGGAATGGGGGTCTGGCCCCAAATGAAGTGAAAAAGTTTATTCCCATCGCTTTTCTTTACTAAAAATAAAATAAGACCGATCTTGTTTTTTAAGAATTATTATTTAAGTAGTAAAGGGGCGCCAGGGCGAGGGGCGGTGGCGATCGCCCCCTGTGTGTACGCCACTGGCTTTATGGTCTACATAAAATATTAAAATTTCATTAAATTATTCATGTTCGTGCAAAAGTTAGAGTCGAAAAGGTAAGTCGCTGGGTATCCCTTTGGGGCTCTGTATCTCCGGGGGTTTTTGACCTTCCCTATACGTTCTCAGGAGTACACCATATACTTACGGAACACCTTGTGTAACAAGTTCTGTGATTAAGCAGAAATCCCTAAATAATATTGAGAGATGTATTCAGGAAAATATATTTTTTTAGTTGGGACAACTGAATTGATTATTCATCAAGGCCGGACATCCAACGAGCCATCAGTTGAAGTACTGAAATTTCCTCAGTCCCGTTTTCACTACACCAAGAAAAAAGAGCACATAGCCCTTATAGAGCAGGGTTTCTATATAAGTCTTCAAGGCGTTTTCAAACCGAAATCGCAAGTTTCAATTGTGTACGCCGCGTTTAATTACAAGGGTACGCAATGGTTTGCAATACGTGCTTTTAAAAAACGGTTTTGAGTGGTTTATATTTTTAGATTGTTTTCCGGGACTGGATTTTTTATGCCGTAACTTACGGTGCATTTCGATGTTGCTAAAATGTGATGGCTTCGATCATTGTGGGGATAACAGCGACGAATCAGCGGAATGTTCAGAAGGTGCAAATAATTCTTATAGTTTATCTCTAAGTGGCGCGAAGTAATAAATGTTCATTAAATATGCAAAACACATACCGGGGTATTAAGAACAATTTAAACACCATCTATTTACCAAAGTCTATTATGTATACATTAAAGGATCCAAATAATGAGCATTCTTTAGGTAGTTCCACCCTGAATTTATTGCAAGATATTGTTATATTTGAGGATTTACCATTGTCAGCAGGTATAATCCCTTATTCAGGAGCATGTATTGGGGAAGTTTTTAAATTAAAAATCTTCAACATGCATACTCTCCCAAGATTGTATTATATTATGTTAGTAGGCAATTATAACATATTATGAAAACATTTAAAAAATCGTATTAACTAATAAATAACCACTGGCGGATCCAGAAATATTTTTTTTGGGGGGGGGGGCACCGAACAAAAATTACAGAAATATATTTAGGTGCAAAGCAAAGCAATCACAATGAGAAAATGATCCGCATCTTCTGTGACATTGACATTCCGGTTTAATAAATTATCGGGTTTTTCTGTTTCCATAGTAGCATTAATACTTGTGGAAGATGAAGATAGGATTGGGCAAGCTATGGTTGAATTTTCTGAATTGGGTTCTTGATTTTTTAAAAACGAAAACAAATTAGTTTGCGTTGTTTTTCGTTTGTCGCCCATGATTTGCTGCCAGCAAATAAAAAAAAACGTTTTTTTTTTTACGAAAATTAAGACCAATTTACTTTTATCCATCCATAAAATAAAATTATTCAGGGGAAACCCACAAAATAAATGGTTAAAACCTAGAACTTGCTATTCTATTTTCACCCTGTACTAATAGCTGTTTGGAACCTGTTTGAAAGAAATTGAACGGACAACGGATTGCTTTAGAATCTTAAAGTTTTCTTTCATTGAATGAATCAGATCGTCAATAATCATCGTTAATATATTTGGCCACTTGAATATTTTTAAAGAATATGTAGGTATTTGCTTGATACTTACTTGCAATAGCCTAGTCCAGAAGCTAAAGATAAATGATTTAAATATTATTTTATGCACAATCTAACGTTAAGATTTTGAAAAACCGCAATATAAAAAAGCCCTATTAGAGCGTCGGTCACCAGTGCTCGTCCGAGTCCTTACTGAAATTCTGGCTTAGCGGAAGTACGAAAGTAAATTGTACTGGAAAAATATAATTAAGTTTAATGGCGCATTTTCGCGTCTTTTGTATTTTTTTAAAATCTTAAATCATTTATTTTGGTCATGGGGGGGGGGGCCTTCGCCCCCCCCCCTCCCCCCGTATCCGCCAGTGTAAATAACAATGAGTGGTACTATTTTACATATTATAATTACAAAAATAAGATATAATATAGAATCTTAAAAACAAAGCATTTTCAAAAATCTAATAATACTTTGTCGTTATGGCTTAATCATAGTCCGATTCGGAAGATAAATTTTTATTATCAGCGTTTATAATAAGCGGTTTAACCATTTCTTCGATTATAATATCCGCCTGCCACATTTTGGCTTCTTCTATCATATTTTTCCATTTCACATTTTTCCACTTTTCCGCACCGATTTTACCCATAGCTTCATTAAAGAGTCTTTTAAATCCACCATTTTATAAGTCGTGTTTTTCTGGCGACATCTGTCTTTATTTGAGCCCATATAAGTTCGATCGGGTTTAATTCGCAGTGGTAAGGAGGGAGTCTGACCACAGATATTCCTCGTTACTTTGCCATTTTATCGACTACATATTTTTTTAAGGAATCGAATGAAAATTTTATTTGTCTTGAACTTAGCCATTCTGTTATTTCGCTTTTACGCCACGCACTTATCGGTAATTTTACCGTCAGCCTCGAGTGACAACTTGCATTATCCAATACATCTTTTGGTATAAAATCCAACATTTGCTCCAACCATTCATAAAAAAAAGACATCGTCATTCATATCTTCGTAATAGTCTCCTGTATTTTTAGATTGAAACATAAGTAGACCACCTTTAACGAAGCCTTCAGAACTTCCAATATGCATGGGTTAAGATAAGTCGATGTCCTTTTCCAGATGGCGGTCTTAATCCTGTAGGCAATCCTTCCAAAGAAGCTTGCTTTGAACTTTTAATATTTGCATCCTGCCAAAATTTACACAGTGTGGCCCTTCATTTAGCCATGTTTCCTTTAGGTAAAATATTTTTTGTTTTCTCTGGCTTTTCGGATGCTTCTTAAGTAATTTCTTCTCCAACAGACGATATCGCTTCTGTCTATTAAAATCGATTGCGTATTATGTTTTTTTCACCGAAACCCCATTTTTTTAAATAATTTCCAAAGCGTATTTCTACACATAAATGGGTAGTCCTGGTCTTCTCGGATTGAGGACAAAACTTTGTCCAGCGTGGCAATTTCTTTTTTTAAAAAGAAACTATGAACTTTTCGCCTTATTCTCTGCATTAAAACTTCATCCAGCTCCAGTTTTGGTCGTCTTGTAGGAGTTTTTGGAGGTTTGACGCCAACACTTTTTTCTTCTTTTAAAAGTTTATATATTGTTGTTTTCCCAACGTTAAGCATATCTGCTGTAAATTGCACTGCATTGTCAACACTCAAATCCGCATCTTACTTTTAATAGAATTGTAATAGTTAAGAATTATTTTTTTTTCATTTACTGTACATGTAGGGCGTTTAGGGAATTATTGAAAATTCTCCATATTTAATTAAAAGAACACTGACACTTCACACTTTGACTAGTTTCACTGAGAAACAAACACCCAAGGTAGGTATGTATAGGTATATACACATGTATACACTATCGGACAAAAGTAGAGCAACACTTTCGAAAAATGAAAGACATGTCGATTTTATAATATTAAATGCATGATATCGTATTTAAATACATCGTGTCTTAAATATCAAAGTAGGCTTCTGTTATCGGCGACAACAGCTTTTTCCAACAATCAAAACAAATGAACTGATATTGACGTAAACTTTCAAATACAGTATTGTAATGCGTCAAAAGTAAAGCAACATTTTAATATTTTCCTAAAAAAGAAAGGTTTTAGTAAAAGTAAAGGTTAAAGTATTTTTGCAGAGTTTATTTTATGTTTAATCAATATTTCTGTACTGTATTAATCATGCCAAGAGGTATTCCAATTTCGAAAGAATTAAAGCAGAGAGTAGTGAATGCACACTTGGAAGGTACAATACAAGCCACAATTTCAAGACGGCTTGTTTTACCAAGATACAGTATCCAAAATAATTTCAAGTTACATTCAAAGGGGACATTTAGAGAATCTATCGAAATCGGGAAAGCCGAAAAAAACAACAATTTGGACAGACAGATGCATTGAAAGGATTTCTCAAAACGATCCTTGGATGTCTGCACCTAGATTTTTGCTGAAATTTCCGAAAATATGGTTAGTCCACGGATAGTTCAAAGAAGGTTGATAGACGCAAAGTTATTTAGTAGACGCCCGGCTAAAAAGCCCCTTATTTCGGCAAGAAATAGAGTAGGTAGGCTTGAATTTGCACGTCGACATTTAAATTAGACAGTAGACGGGTGGAAAAAGGTTTTGTTTAGCGATGAAACGCGTTATAAAAATTTCAATTCTGATGGAATGAAGCGTGTAAGACGGTCAATTAACACAAGGTTTAATCCCAAATACGTTACACCCACAGTTAAACATGGCAAAGGCAGTGTTTCTCTATGGGGTTGTTTCTCATGGAATGGGGTGGGTCCTATTAACTTCATTAATGACACCATGGATCGATTTGTCTTTAGAGATATAATGCAAAATGTAATGTTGCCTTATGCAGAGTGGGAAATACCGTTGCGTTTTATTTTCTAACCGGATAACGATTCGAAACACTCTTCACGAATTGTTCAAGAGTGGTTTCAAGAAAATAACGTTGGTGTTTTGCAGTGGCCGGCACAATCCCCAGACCTTAACCCCATTGAAAATCTATGGGAAGAAGTTTAACGTGGAATTCGTTGTTTCCAAATAAACAATCATCGGTAAATAAAATCAATGAAGTTTGGACAAACCTTCCCGAAAAGACTGTTTAACAATTGATTGCCTCAATGCCGCGACGTTGTCGGCAAGTAATAAAAAATAATGGATATTCTAGTAACTATTAACATAATACTGCTAGCTATTGTAATTATTAAATGTGCTTAATGGTTTTTTATCGTAATATGTAAAATAAAATACTGTTGACACAATTTGTTGCTCTACTTTTGTCCAGTAGTGTATATACATGTATATACATAAATATAAATACATGCATTATTAAAGGCATAATAACAACATAATTAAGAAACAAGTAACCAGGATTAGGTACAAAAAGGAATAAAATGATTAAAGCAGAAACGGAATAAGTACCTAGACTCTAATTAGTTTTGATAAAATTGCTTTCTAAAATTCCAGGTAAATGGTACGGCTCTACATAATTTTAAGCTTAAAAAATTTAAAATTAAAGTATATATTTGAAGACAAAACTTGAATTTAATGTCGATACTTGTACTTATTCTGCACAAGTTTAAAAATTCAGGCCTATTTAAATCTATACATGCCCAAAAATCTTGTACGCCTATGGAGAAGACGGTTTTGATTGATTTATTACTTCGCATCATTTAAAGATAGACTATATTGTTATAGTAACCGTTGATTAATGTTGATGTTTTTTTAGATCTCAATGATCACAGAGACTTTTCGAAAATTCCCAATTATCTTTTTCCAAAAGTGGAACCGTATGCTGACTTAACCACTGCTTCTTTTGTTTTCTTAATTTGCACAGTTGGTAAGTATTTGCTTAACGTCGGTTTGGCCCTTTCGTTGTGCTTTTTCAGTACAGCTCAAAACTGTATTTTCTAGGGTTAATTGGTATTATATTTGCGATGACCCTTTTATTGTACAGGGTGAATATGAGAGCGAGGCACCAGAGACAAATTCAGGATCACATTGAAACAATTCATGCAATATTGGGTAATTTGTTGTACTTTTTTTTTTGTAAATACACTATTAGGGTTGGTCGTTTTAGGGGATGGTGTTGGAGATGTAGAGGAAGAAATAATAGTGCCCGATGAACCTCCGGATTACGAGCCTCCTCCCGAATACTCGGACGTTTTAAAATATATAAGAAAAGTAACGGGTGGTAGCAAGCAAAAGCAAAAGTGCGTATTCACTATTTACAATAATTGTTTACTGCCAGAGAATATTTTTGGGGGCATTTTCATAAAATAGTAAAGGTGGAATCCTAGGTTGGACCCCTATGTTGAACATGGTTTTTGTTTTGGGTCATTAAATGCGAATGTAATATGATTTCGATAAGGAAGTGCATGTAGCGCTGGAAAACTGGCCTCTAGCGCACAACATTTTTTGTTGGAAGTGAAAATTAAAATTTTTTTAATGTGGTCCGCAGATTCAACCACTGCAAAAACAAAAAATGTTTTTTATTTCCAAATTTTTCTATACAGCTATACTTATTAAGGGCTACCACTCTCGGTAGGTTTGCTTGGACGATCGCGGTGAGGTACGAATTATTCGTCCAGGGCAGATGTTCTCGCTGTTTGTATTTTGCTTGCTGTATCGCTTTATGCCTTGCGACCATCGAAATAAAAACATACGCTGCGACTCGCAATTAGTGCTTATTAATCATCTTACATACGAACGGGATGCATCGATAGGGGAAAACTGTCAGCACGTACTTGTTTCAATATGGAAGAAACGAAGGATACGTTTGCCCTTTAAGGGAAAATTGGGTTTTGCAAATAAGAGAAGAAAAAAGGTAAAATTTAATTATGTGCATACGATGTCTGTACTGCTTACTGATTGTGTGTGTGCGTTAAAGATTGACGAACAGTTTTCTAGGGCGTTTTTCGGAAATTGCGCAACTTTTTACGGATTTTCACATAAAAGGGAGAATGAGAATCCATCATTTTCTTGCAGGGTGGTTTTTTATTGACCGTACTAAAATATCCGCGCTAACTAGTCTACCTACTAAAATCAATAATTTGTATAGATATTTATTTACCTAATTAACACTCAAGCTAAGAATCGAAATTAATCTCTCCGAAGTCTAGCGTGAAACGTGCAATTGTGGGAAATTTCGCTTCGAAATTTTCAAAAGGGGAAAGTTACTTAGATACATTTAAAACAAATGCGTACAAATTTGTTTAGTTTGGTTGTTAAGAAACTGGTAAAAGCTAGGTTTCCACGGAACTTTATTTCAATTTTTATAATAGTTTATGTAAAAAAAATTAGTACGCTCGCCCTAGGTCATTTAAAAAAAAAGTAACCACGCATCAGCGTACATTTATATCTACCTATACACCATTCCAAATTTGAAATCCATTGGACTATAGATAAAGTCACAATTAACTTTCTGTTGTGTACCGTCCAAAACCGTAGCCCTTAATGTTATGCATGTATACGTACTTATTTACTGATCTAAATTAATTTTAAGTCAAGAAGTTTCTATAAACATTTATTTTTCGATATACAGGGTGCTAAAGTTTTTATTATGGCTTGCAAATGCATATTACATTTCTTTTTGTTCGTCGACCCTGTAAAAATAATTAATATTTTAATTATTTTCTTTCAACCGGTATATATATTAACAAAAAGTAATGATAACTTTTAAAATTAAAATTGAATGATAATTAATGGCAAAATAATTGTCTTCAAAAAATCAGTGGCGGAATATTTTTATTGCCTCAAGTTGTATCGGGACTTAGACATATCGACGCTATGATTAAAAACCAGGTCATAACGTAAGAAATAAGAAAGAGAATGGTACAACTTACGGACCGGTCCAACTAACGAACTTTGTCTCCCTTATATTTTATGACGTCTACACAGTGGCGTCGAGAGAAAATCGTGGCCCGGGGGTAGTAACCTACAGCCCTCTTCCCTCTGTTTAAGAAAATTGATTTCTCGTGCCACACAATTTGATTGTATCAAGAAATACAAATACAAAATATCAGAAGCAGTAGTAGTAGTACTTCTGGGGGGGGGGGGGGGGGGCAGAGGCCCGGCGAGTAGGCCTAATAGTCCCTTGTCGCCTTGGCCCCTCAGCAACTATTTTTCCTTTAACTAAGTCGCCTTTCGCACCACGGGCGAGGAGATCAACAGCTCCCTTGCAGGCATCCTCCACTCACCAAGGCCTCGATCCTATAGGCTCCCAGACCCTCCGCCAGGCTTCGCTCTCGTAGCGAGAAACACACTCAGTTCGTGAGAGTCACGGGTGTGCCTCCTACTTGCGGGCCTTCGCATATAGATGCCGTCTTCTTCTCGATCCTGTACACTACCGATTGGAGAGCAGCCTCCGTCGACATCCCCCTACGGTAGGCATGTTGGTTCCTGTGCAGAGGAGATCTTTGGACAATCTCTTCTATTCTGTCTATCATCTTTTCTTCCGTTTTCATCAGAAAGGATGTCAAACTTAGTGGTCTAGAGGCTTTAGGGTTTGAGTAGCCTCCTCTTCTAGGTTGTACTTTTAGTATAAATATCAGTATAATTAAAGAAAATTATAGCTACGCAATAGAAGTGTAATCCTTATGAGTGGCTTAAAACCGCGAGAGGCACTGTACCAAATTAATAAACACACGATTTTGCAGCAAATTTGAATTCGCGCGTTCCTTGTTCAGCTTCATGAAGAGCAACGTTGCCAACAGTTGTTTACTTTTTTAAGCTAAAACATTGAATATAAAAAGGTTCAAATTAAAAGATATTACATCTTTTAATATGTTAATCTTAATGTTAAAATTGGCTAAAGTCAGTGATATAATACACTTAATGGAACCACATAGAACTACGTCTTAAATTCTCTTACCCGGAGCAGGGGGCGAAAAGTAACCCTAACATAATATAGTCACGTTCTTAGTATCTGCTTGTGGCACATTGATTAGGACGGCGTCTTTCAGATAAATTTCGTTCTAGAAGCCGCGAGTTCATCTCTACGGCCCAGCATTGTTTACTTTATTGCTTTGAATTATTTGTAAATTTATTTCTACTATAATATTGGTGGATTTAAAAGTTATTAGTAGATATATTATTATTATTATTACTTGCGAGTAAAACCCTATAGTTTTTCTACGACCAAGAACTGATTTTTAAAAACTTACTTCATAATCACAAAAAGAGCTTTTCCTAGGACCACTTATGAAAGTGAACAAAAAGCATATTTAACTTGGCATAAATACTTCATATTACAAGCATATTGAAAAGTTCGAAAGCAAAAAGTATGTTTCAAATCTAGGAATCAATCTGAGCTTTGATGCATATATGTGAAATTTTTAGTCAAGTGACCATGAACTTGGATTTGACCTTGACTTTGAATTTCTCTTTTGAGACTTTGAACATAATGCACATCTTTCCTATTATATTTTCCGTTAAAATTGTGTACCTGTGTTTGATCTTGAAAATTTAGTTTAACTTTGGAATTAACCTAACCTTGACCTTGAAAGTTCAAGGTCCCTTCCAAGGTCAAGTTCAATTTTAGTCAAGTGACCTTGAACTTGGTTTTGACATTGAACATGGACCCTGTCCGTGACCTTGTAAGTTTAAGGTCACTTCCAAGGTCAAGTCCAAATTTTAGTAAAGTTACCTCGAACTTGGTTTTGACATT
Organism: Polydrusus tereticollis; assembly: GCA_963920685.1. Lineage (NCBI taxonomy): Eukaryota > Metazoa > Arthropoda > Insecta > Coleoptera > Curculionidae > Polydrusus > Polydrusus tereticollis. The sequence continues at coordinate 147,446,629 of OY987328.1, forward strand.
GAACGTGACCTTGAAAGTTCAAGGCCACTTCCAAGGTCAAGTCCAATTTTAGTCTAGTGACCTTGAACTTGGTCTTGACATTGAACATGACCTTTTACGTGACCTTGAAAGTTCAAGGTCACTTCGAAGGTCAAGTCCAATTTTTAGTAAAGTTACCTCAAACTTGGTTTTGATATTGAACATGACCTTGAAAGTTCAAGGTCACTTCCAAGGTCAAGTCCAATTTTAGTCAAGTGACCTTGAACTTGGTCTTAACATTAAACGTGACCTTGAAAGTTCAAGGTCACTTCCAAGGTCAAGTCCAAATTTTAGGAAAGTGACATCGAACTTCGTTTTGACATTGAACATGACCTTGTACGTGACTTTGAAAGGTCAAGGTCACTTCCAAGGTCAAGTCCAACTTTTAGTAAAGTTACCGCGAACTTGGTTTGGATATTGAGCGTGACCTTGTACGTAACCTTGAAAGTTTAAGGTCACTTCCAAGGTCAAATCCAATTTTAGTCGAGTTACTTTGAACTTGGTCTTCACATTGAACATGACCTTGTCCATGACCTTGAACTTCCAAGGTCACGTACAAGGTCATGTTCAATGTCAAAACCAACTTTGAGGTAACTTTACTAAAAATTGGACTTGACCTTGGAAGTGACCTTGAACTTTCAAGGTCACGGACAATATCATGTTCATTGTCAAACCGAAGTTGGAGGTAACTTTCCTAAAATTTGGACTTGACCTTGGAAGTGACCTAGAACTTTCAAGGTCTCGTACAAGGGCATGTTCAATGTCAAGACCAAGTTCAAGGTCACTAGACTAAAATTGGACTTGACCTTGGAAGTGGCCTTGAACTTTCAAGGTCACGTTCAATGTCAAAACCAAGTTCGAGGTAACTTTACTAAAATTTGGACTTGACCTTGGAAGTGACCTTGAACTTTCATGGTCACGGACAAGGTCATGTTCAATGTCAAAACCAAGTTCGAGGTAACTTTACTAAAATGTGGACTTGACCTTGGAAGTGACCTTGAACTTTCAAGGTCACGGACAAGGCCATGTTTAATGTCAAAACCAAGTTCGAGGTAACTTTACTAAAATTTGAACTTGACCTTGGAAGTGACCTTGATAGTTAGTTAGGAAAATGTAGCAGCTGTTACTTCTTCTGAAGAAGGCAAAACTATTACGACTTTTTACTGTAACTACTGTAAATAATATAATATCCTATATCTCGAATAGCAAAGCAATTTGTACACAAGTGTATAGTAACTTTTTAGATTCTTTTGATATCCTCTATCCAGTGGTACTATGCATTGTATTTTTTTTCAATGTCACCCTGTATAACAGTCGTCTTTGATAACACCTAAATGACAAGGGATACAAAAAAAAATTATGTTGATGTTGTTGGGTTTACCAAAGGACATGACGTAAAAAAAGTTTACACCATACTAAGTGATCCAAAAAAGCTATTACATGAACATAATTTTTTTTTAATGAAACACCCTGTATAATTTTAGTCATTTGATTCAGTAAAGAAAACTAACCTCTATATCCGTTTTTTGTTGCGGCGTTATTTAAGGAATTTTCAGCGACGCCCTAAAAAAATCATATCATGGGGCATTCAACTTGGTTAGGAAAAAAATTTTATCATAAGTACCTTTAAATAAGCCCTTACCCATACTACTGTTTTTGAGGTTTATGGTACGTACGTGCGACTTGACAAATTCGCCTAATTTACATATGTGTTATTTCACTTTTTTCACATGGAAGACAGTGGCGAATTTAGGGGGGAAGGGGTCTGAACCCCTGAACCCCAATTATTGAAGAACTGATCCTGGACCGTGGCGTTTTCCGGTTCTTCTAATTAAGTAATATACGTACTGTTTGTTCCGGGTTTTCTAATTAAGTAATATACGTCTTACATACCTACCTTTAGAAAATTAATATTTAAAATAAAAATATTGGCGTTTATATTTAAAAATTTTTTTTCTACGTTTCTTCGGGCCGGTTTCTCGAAACGTAGATGTTTTGATATTTGGAAAAAGGGCGTGGCACCACAAAATTTTTGCCTGCGGCGCATATTTTAGGTAACATGAAAATGTTGCATTTCCCTTCTCCCCCCCCCGTGTTACAATCCTAAATACGCCGCTGATGGAACACCCTGTATTTTTCAACTGATGAGGGATATCTTTTAAATAATTTAATTTTTTATGAAACATGTTATTATTTAAATCTTATAGTTTTTTAAATAATTTATCCTAGGCCTCGCAAAATAGGTAATCCTATTATTCTATATCAAGAATGCTAAGAACTCGTACTCTCCTATTGAAAATAAATGGAACTCTAATTAAAACTTTTAACACAAACTTTTTGAATGTTAGGTCATTTTGCGGCAACATGTAAGATTTCAATTTTTTTGGTGTTGTCGTTTTAGACTTATGACTAAAAACGTTAATTACTTACGTCTAGCTGCCGTAAAATAAAATATATTTGGCAGATACAAAAACATTGTAAAGTTTCTTAGATATGCAACAAGATATTCTTTCGAGTCACCTTCTATGCCGATAAACGTACATTTTCTACCCCTTTTTATGTTGGTGATACAGTTCTTCTAGAATTTTTATTTTAGCTTTCCGTCATTGAACTAAATATAACTAATTAATTATACAAATTATTCGTAGCATATCAAAAATACCAGAATTCAATTAATAATGCTGAAGGCTATAATCGCAGCCGAAAAGACGACAACAATGGACGTGCATTCGGCAAAGTCCAGCCGTTTAAGGAAACAGGATCCCGACTTTGAAAACCGGGATCCATCGAGAGGTCGAATTATTAACATTACATCGGACTTCTATTGCGTAGCTATAATTTTCTTTGGTATAATAAATTCCAATTTTTCCCGGTTTTCAGGATTTCAATTAAAACCGGGCCCCTGCGGGCCAGGGGGAATCACCCCCGACCCCCCTCTCGGCGGGCCAGCGTGTACAATACAGGGATTTATCAGTTTCTATTGACTTTTTAACTAAATTACTTGCTATGTTAACAGCGCACTGAATTTTTTTGTCTCTTCCTTGTTTTTAGATTCACTCAACCTTACGCTAAAGGTAACCAGTCGACTTCTTCTTGTATCTCGTCATCAAGCGCGTCACTAAAATCAATCAATTCAGCCAGAATTGAAATCTGTCCACCAAATGGTAGTACTAGTAAGAGTTGTCAAACGTCACCTGTCAGAGTACCAACGTCACCTCCACCTGCCTACGAAAATATTCCAGAAAATATCACGGAGGACAATTTTAGTTTTCCAGTGGCAGAAGGTGCCAGCAGTTTTACAGAAAATCGGACCTCGGAAATTGTAAACGATTTTAAGGTGTCTCGCTTTCCGAGAAAAGTTTTTATAGATTTTGGGACCTCTTTACGAAAAAACATAAGAAAATATAAATCCACCATTTTTCTGATAAGCTCGAAAACTAGAAAAAGTATCTCCGATGACAATCTGGTAAGGTATTTTTCAGATTCCGAGTTGATGTTTAATTCGAGAGTAAATTTTAGTGGTAAGTTGAAATGTAAGAATATGAGAAGAAGTTTTTCAAACGACGATATGTTTACTTTATAGATATATATGTAGCTCATTCTGTTTATTAGCAAAATAAAGTTGCATGTTGCATGTATTTTTTGTAAATCCTTTTTAATAATACACACATATTGTTACGATTATCACTAACAGATCCGTTTATGGCCTAACTCACGATTCTATAAAATGATGGTCCCTTGACTTGCAATTAGGGTTGCCAATATATAATTAAAGGATAATCCAGGGCCGCAGCCCACGCCCAAATATTTGTTTCTGATCTCTGAAAAATTGTATGCATGACGATCTAACAGATTAGTTGGTTGGCGAAGAAAATGGTCAAATCGAGCAATAACTCGTTAAATAACAAAAATATAGAAAATTCTTGAAAGTACAATATTATAATTATTTACCTCATCCATTATAAAAGCGGGTTGATTTTCACCTGATTATTCAGCGATAATCTCCCGCTCTCCGGTGAAAATCACCCTTGTCAAAAGTGAAAATCTCACCCGTCAGAAATCCAGCGCTAATCTCCCGCTCTCCGGTGAAAATCACCCTTGTCAAAAGTGAAAATCTCACCCGTCAGAAATCGTTAGTTTTTTATTTGGTAAATAATCTTCAAAATACATTTCGGGATTGGGAAATAATCAGAAAATCATTCTCAGATTTTTTGCCATTAGGAAATCGCTCTCGGGCAAGCCCTCGAGCGATTTCCACGGCAAAAAATCTTCGGAATGATTTTCGATAATTTCCCTATCCCTTAATATATTACTACAGAGAATTTCATTCCCAACCATTTTACTATCTTTACTTTTCATCGCGAAATCAACAGGAACCGTGCTACACGTGAAAAGCATTTTAACTCCTTCGAAATTGGTCAAATCGAGCTATAACTCGATAAATAAAAAAAATACCGAAAATTCTTAAAATACCAATATTGTAGAGAATTTTATTCCCAACCATTTTACTATCTTCACTTTTCGTTGCAAAATCATCAGGAACCGAGCTACACGTGAAAAACATTTTCAACCCCTTCGAGAATAGTAAAATCGAGCAAAAACTCGATACATAATAATAATATTGAAAATTCTTAAAAATACAATATTATAGAGAATTTTATTCCTAACCATTTTACTATCTTCACTTTTCGTCGCGAGATCTTCAGGAACCGAGCTACACGTGAAAAACATTTTCAGTCCCTTCGAAAATAGTAAAATCGAGCAAAAACTCGATAAATAATAAAAATATTCAAAAATCTTAAAAATACAGTATTATAGAGAATTTTATTTCCAACCATTTCACTATCTTTACTTTTTGTCGCGAAATCTTCAGGGACCAAGCTACACGTCAAAAACATTTTCAAGCCCTCCGAAAATAGTCAAATCGAGCAATAACTCGATAAATATTAAAAATATTGAAAATTCCTAAAATTACAATATTATGAAGAATTTTATTCCCCACCATTTCACTAACTTTATTTTTCGTCGCGAAATCAACAGGAACCCAGGTACACGTGAAAAGCATTTTCAACCCATTCCAAAATGGTCAAATCGAGCAATAACTTGATATTATAGATTCAATTGGTCGAATTCGGGGATTCACCGGTATATTTTAACTATTGCCAACACGCCACACATAAACGTAAAAAAAAGGAATACATTTTTAATCTAAGCGTTAGATGTTAGGTACCTAAAGGCTAAAGGTGACATGTTTTTATTTTGTTGCATATTAAGTTTTTTAAGGTACTGAGGTACTAGATAAATCGTTTGGTTTTAACGGACATTTACTGTCCTTTGACACAAATGACTTTATTTTGAAATAAAGGACTGTCCTTTGCAATAAAGGACGGTTGGCAAGCCTACTTGCAATGGTAACGGTTGCTATAAGAAAATTGAACAATTTTAAAGGGAAACTCCTATTTCTAAACGAGATAAATGAAAACTGATGCCCGTGTCTGATGCTTAAATTTTAAGTATCAATAGAAAAAACAACATTATAAATAGGGTACCCTGTATATTTTTGCATATTTGAATAGAGCTTGAAATTACTATTCCAAGAATATAGCACACTTGGTGTTTTGCTAAAGTTTTCCTTGAAACATAGAGGTTTAAAAATGCTTACGTGTTGACTTTGAATAAGTAGGCTTTGGACGACGCGACGAAAAATAGACTGCAAATGTAAAACTACTAATTGAAGCTATACAGGACCAGAAAAGTTCAGGTTAGGGATATTTTGAACGCCGAATGTATTTTCGTCATTGGTTCCTGAAAAATTGTAACCAAGTGCGCGATTTTCCGTTAAATTGTGTTTCGACAGACGAAGCTTATATAAGCATTTCACATCACTTCAACTGTTACACTTGATCACAACAAAATCTCCATCCAATAGTGGAACAGAGAAAACAATAAAGGTTTGGCTTTAGTGTTTGGACAGGTGTCTTGAGGGGTAGGATTATTGTTTCGTTTATTTATGATGGCGTTCTCACATCCCAAACGCATTTGCAAATTGTAAGGAAACAAATAGAACCCCTTGTTGATGAATCAGTAGACTCAGGAACGTATCTTTTCAGCAAGACGGGGCACCGGTTGACAGTGCTACAATCGTCAAGATTTTTTTGGCTACCAATCCTTGGCCGGCGAGGTCACCGGACCTAACACTAATGAACTTTTATCTTTGGGGAAGGTTGAAATACTTTATTTTCAAATCCTCAACGAACACTAGACAATAATTAAAAGTCGTGATAATGCCAGGCTTGAATAATTATCAAACTATTCGTGTGCCCGAAAAAATTTCCAATAATAATTGAATTCAAACTCCTTTATTCATGTTTACAATTCTTTAAAAAATTTCACATACGTTAGGTGATGTAACTGCACAGACTCGCAGACATAGATGGCAAAGAATTATTTATTAAAATAACACATTACAGTAGAACAGTTTAAAACAAATTAAATTTTTTTTTTAATTTGAGTAGGAAGTCCAGATTAGGGAACATCAAAGGTGTTTGGGACACACGTCATATTTCTGTCGTGACCCAGTACAAAGTTAAAGTAAAAGCGTGGAACTTAATTCTAGGAAATGTAATGTGGCGTCATACTGATCTAAGCGGCAACGCCGCATTCGTGCTAAGTTACTATATTTTTCTACTAAATGCTAAAAAAAGAGAAAAGTACATTATATTCACATGCAGTATAACTGGTAATATCGCATATTAAAGTAATGGCAACGTTGTACAAATCCATAAAAATAAAAGTTTAAGTTAAATCCTTATGTATAAAAAACTGTCGGCGATTCTGTATGATTTTCTAACACGTAAATTTAAGTACGATAAACGCTGCTTGCATGGTAACAGTGAATGTCTTTTCTCATTGGCTAGCAACAGTATTTTGACGTGAAAGAAGCCATCTTGGACTTCGACGTATTAGGACCTGATTGGTCGGGGTGCGGTACGAGACTGACAGTAGATTTGTAAACAGACAGTGTCCAGCAGAATACGAACGAGTTAACTTGCCGCTCCGTGTGTGGGTAAAACTGGCACGTTAAAATAAAGTGATTAAAACCAATTCCAAGTAGTAAAGTACAGTGTTATTCAAAAGAATAAAGATATATTAGGCACTCCGTGCTTAGTTACATGTGATACGCTACAAGATGATAAAGTAAACAAAAGTATTTAATAGTAGATTCTGTAACGAGGTAGGAATGAAAATTCGATCCGAGTGGAAGATTCCGAACGCGAGCGTAGCGAGCGTGAGGAACCACGAGTATTGAATTTTCATTCTAACCGAGTAGCAGACTATATTTTCTCCACGACCAAAAAGTACGAATAAAAACAAATAAAATCTGTACAAAGCAATTAAGTTATTTGTTCGCAATATTCGTAATTTCAGGTGGAGTATTATCCAGTTCCATATCTGATTCATCCGATTTTTTACTCATTTTTTGACTTGCACTAAAATTTGTCTGAAAATAATTATTACAACGCGGCCATTTTTATCTGCCACTGACAGTTTCGAAATTCATGGCAACCTATGTCGTTTAGATCAATTACAGAATATTCATTCCGTATCTTGTTATGGAATGAAAATACACGCAAAACGCATAAGAAGCAAGTGTTTCAGAATAAATATTCCAACTCAAGAGCGAGAATTTTTACATTCTATTATCAAAAATGATTTTGGAATTATTGCATTCAGTAATGGTCGTGGAGAAAAGTAGTTAAGTGGTTGTTTGACGCATCTAAGTTACAAAGGTGTTAGTATGTCATACCCATGCTAGGGTATATACTGATAAAGTGATTAACCTGTTAAAAAATGATAATGCAATAAAATTCAAAAGAAATTTTATTTTCCAAGTAAATCAAAGTTTGAACCAGTCGACTTGTGAAGACACAGGTTAAAGTTTTTAGTGTCGTTCATTGTTTCAAACGTGTTCGTACAAAAGGTATGGTCTAAAAACTCCTGAATAGAATAAAATGAGTGAGATATTAGGTACTTTTTTACAAAGGATTTAAGTGTTCATCTCTAGATATCCGATAGAAATCGGAAGCTTATTTAAAAAGGTGGGAGCGTAGTGCAAAGTCACATTTCACGATTTTCTTAGTCGCATAAAATCAATATGTAGATTATCTCAAAGCTCTGGTGGTATTACAAGTAAAAATCCTGAACTATTTGGAATTGATCTCTGTAAATAATAAATAAATAAATTAAAGAGAACGCCGTAACTCAGAAGCCTTGAGACAGAGTTAGATAGTTGATTGTTAACCCATAAAAAATGGGAATTAAGGGAGTGCACATGCGCATTAAGAGCAACATTTTTTTTACTGAAAAGATTGTAGAATAAAACTGCCATATAATAAATAATAAGTGTATTACTTTTTATTTTCTACACATTTTCAATAAAAAATTTAATATCTACACTTCCAGACAATTACGGTAATTAATATGTACAATTTTTATTTGCTAATAAAAAAGCAGCAGCATTAATTTTTGATAATGTAAGTCCAAAAGTAATAACTTTAATGCTTATGCCTAATTCACAATATGTATTTATGTATACTTTGAAGCGTTTTAAAATATAACATTTCGTAAACGTAACTCTAACCTTAAAATTAAATATTACTTTTGATTTGACTTTATCAAAGCATAAAAACCACTTGAATCTCAAAAAATTCTTTCCGCTTACACATTTCTTTTTAATTTTACTTATAGGCCCACAAAGTTTTCGTTGGCAACATAGTTTTTTTTTCAAACTTAAAACACTAAAATTTATTTAAATGCACAAATTTGTGGGGTAACTTTAAATATAATGAAGACTATCACTGGCTTAGTTGTCGTAAGAATTTCTGCATATTTACACCAAACAATTTTTAGCTTAGGCTACGGAAAATACTAAAGCCCGACAGAACCCCCTGATTTTCAGACTTTTTATTACAGTTCTCCTCAACGAGATTTTTTAGTTTTGCTATAAATGTCGATTAGCCATTAAAAAAATCCTAACGCTTTAGAGACCCTCTGTATATTTTTTTAGTGTTTTAAGTTCCATTACAGTTAACTTTGGTCAAACCTTAGCATTTTGATCATTTTTTTGGTCTTGCCCGTACCTATCATCAGCCTATTGGCCACTTTCGCATTTTTGCTTCTAAAATTTAGTTTACAATCAGTCTCAAGGGGCAAATCATAATACCTATTTGCGACGAGTATTTTTAAATAAAACGGAAGCTAAGAATTGAAGATTACGAGTACGATCTATATTCTATAATATGTATGTTTTCGTTACGTATTTGGGTCTATTGACAAATCTGTATCAAAGAAAAAAATTTGCAGTACATTAAAGAGAATTTAAAAGATATATTATTTATACTCCTTACACAGTGTATTCACAAAAGTCTGCAAGATATGAGAATTCTTATATATTTGATTTCTAATACGTAAGAACACTTTTCTGGACACTATATATCCACTGATTTACTTGTAAAATTTTTTTTTGAAAAAGTAATTCTTCATAATTTCTTTGGCTTGTTGTTATATGGAGTGTTTTGAAATTAAGCGGGGACTGTTTCTCGATATACGTTTATACAAAATGATATTAATATTTTGCAGGGTTGGGCAAAATTTGATTTTTATTGATTTTATTAAAAATTTAACATTTTTCTCTCTTTTCAAATTAATACAAATTATTTTAATGTCGGTCTAACAATATAGTAGGTCTAAATTCTACCCAAATTTTGTCAGAACGCGCTTCTTGCAAGAAAATTCCTGTCGCGACTTGATGTATTATATACCTACTACTTTTTTTATTTCTTAAAAGCGCAAGTTCTATATACTGTTGATTTTTGAAAATATTTTTTTAATATGTTATATTGTTCATTGTTCTGAATTAAAAATAAATAGTTTCATTAAATCATGATTTTTTTTTAAATAAAGTGATTAAAATCATGATTTAAAAAAAAATCAAGTGATTTGAATCGTGATTTAAATCAGCCCAACCCTGATATTTTGGGACTTAGAGAAGTGAGTATGGGAAAAGTTTTAAATTTTTTTAATTTCTCAAATTACATTTTTATATGCAAATAAAACGATCCTGTCTTCCTCCACAATTTAATAAACGTAAAATATAGTTGCCTACATGTTCCCAACGTCTAGACGTTCATCCTCAAGGGATACATGTAGGGAACTATATTTTACGTTTATTAAATTGTGGAGGAAGACTGGATTGTTTTATTTACATTACTTTGACCCCACTGAAAGTATGTACTATTTCTTCAATTACATTTTTATATTTTTGACACGCCCTGTACAACAAAATAAATACCTAAATACCATATCCAGATTGAAGAAGGTAATTCATTGGCTTATTTTATGACAAAGTTCCTACAAATATGTGTCCCGTGTTTTGTTTTCAAAGTTTTTATAACAACACAGCGTTTTTATTAATATCTTAAAAACTGTTTTGCCAATTTTGATGAAATAACCTGTATTAAGAAACAGCAGAAATTATGCAGGATGATTTCTTTTTAAAAATCGGAAACGAAAGTTCTTACAAGTATAATAATATCCATCCGCAGACACTGTATAATAAGTATGGCGTTAATTTTTTGTTAAAGTTTTTTAGAATTAACTTATGAGATAGAAAAAAAAAATACTGTAAAGTCCAACAAGTGCCTTGCCTAATTTCTATTTTGAAATTGAAAAAAACTGCTGCTACTGCAAATTTCTTATCGATGATTTTTTTTAGGAAATCGGTTTACGCGTGCAAAAGAAATGTGTATTAGATTTTAATCTTAGTTATTTAGAACTTAAATAAGAAGTATAAGTAAATAAGGGTTATAAATGGCACTTTTATAAAAAGGAAATAATAAGCACTTTTACATTGTGATGTAAATTTTACTGTTTAGGCGCCATTTTCACAAACAGCATATGAAAAAATTTACAAAAAACCGATGGACATCTAACACATTAGCTCGTTATAGCAATATATCAATAATATGATTATGAGAATATTTTGATTAATTTGTGGAAAAGCAGTTAAATTATTCAAAATATAAAAATCAGAGAGTTCTCTATGTTTTATACAGGTTTGGTATATGGTTATATTAGGAAGGTCGCTCCGGATTATCTGACCGTAGTTTAGTGTAGTAAAATAATAAAAATAAATTATGTTGATTGATGATAAGTTTTTCCGAGTGTCAAAGAACCGAGGTAAAATGTATAACAAAACAGTAGAAATTGATCATAGAACAAATATGTTTATAACTTAACATCAAACTAATAAAATGCACCAGGAAAACCCCGCATAACCATTTGCCAAACCTGTAAAGAAAATTGTATGTCATAAATAAAGAGCTTTGCATTATTATCTCATTGTTAGTCTAAAATAAATTTGTTAAAACCAACCTGAACACTGCAAATATCCGCAAAATGTTCTCATAATGTTCCAGTTCGTTTGCCAGTGCGTGTTCTCAGTCTAAATCGTAACACAAGGCCCGCGGGGCCAGTGATGCTCAGACTGCACTCGACTAAATGTTTAATATATGCCATCGGAGCTCTAATCACAGATTAACATATGGTCAAATGAGTAGCGCAATGTCCAGCATCGATTCGCAGTCTTCTCAAATAATCATCTTACAGTTTAAGTTTTTTTTTTTATATCACACACATAGAAAAATGAGGACCCAGGGGTTTACAGAAGCGACAGCCTGTCTTTATATCGGTTACATTATTCTATTCTTCCGTGTATCCGTGTCCCCCACTCCTTCTGGTTTCTTAGGTACAGTTATTATTTGTTTACATAATATGCTTTACATCAAAATTTTCTAGAAATTATAAAACTTAAAGACTAAACTCAGTCTAAAATTTAATGGCTAAAGATCAAATTAATTTTTTATTAGCCCTGAGCCCTGATTTTACCAATAATCTTTTACTTAATCGATGTTAATACTGTTGTTTTAATTTTTGGTATTACCACTTCATATCCTCTAACTGAGCTAAAGCATTATCAAGGGCACAAAAATAGGCAATAGCTTACATCAAAGGAACCGATCAAGCTGTCGCTTTTGGCACTTTCTGGGACGAGGCACTGGCTCTCGTTTTACGCAAACCCATATTGTTCTATGTTTGCGACCTACCAGGGAGCAGCGACAATAATTATTATATACGCGCCGCCATCTTTTGATAGTTTGGGTTACTAATTTGATACTTAGAACTGAGTAGGTGCAAATGAAAAATAACAATTAGGATTTTATAGTACTCCAAAAAGTTTGGAGACAAAATGCACACAACCAATTGGTTGTATAATATAAATTTCAAAATTGTCTGCAGATGCAAAAACAGTATTACATTTAGTGTTGGTACTTGAATATTGAACAACCTAAATTGAAACAAATTTTGTCAGTGTCACTCAAAAAAATTTGAAAGTTCTTTACTAAAAAGTGGCGGTGTGTATATATGTATATAATGTTCTTTATCTCCCGATATACCCCGTTCTCTCCAACACAATTAATAGTATCACAAGCCTGAAGCAGGTCGAAATATAACCTTACTAAGTGTTAAAAGTAATCTCGAATTTTTTAATGTTAGTTTGATTGTTTTATCAAAAATTCCCTGCATCTCTAAATATGTATGTTTATCAGAGATATTGCGGACAAGAACGACAGAGAGACGAAACAAATAAAAATTGGTAGGTTTGTAAATTGACATTATTTTGTTAAGATTGGCTTAGTTGTTATGTTATTTTTGTAACGTTTTATTTTGAGAGGTGCGCGCTCTGTCATTCTATCCACAACAATATTTGTTCACGTTGAGGCATTTATCCGATTTTCATTCTTCAAACTTCTATAGTATACGGAGGGTTTTTACCACAACTTAAAAAGTTTTTTGTTCAGGAAAAGTCATGTTTCACGGCTGGCTTTTCACTAACTGGTAGTGTGCATGGGCACTTGTGTAGGGGCTGAGTTTACTGTTGGCAATGATGTAACCTGAAAAATGATGACCTCTCTCAAAAACCTAGTTTAAAAGGTTGTGTAGACAATGTTAAAGGATGACCAAAAAGGTACTTGTTTATACTTGAAAATGGTTTAAGTTACTAGCTAATCAAAACGTCGTTACAGAAATAAATTAAAGACAGTATCTCTTAGTCATAAAAATCCTAATTTGTAATTTATGGTAAAACAGCAAACTTTATATCCCATTCCTAACTTTAAAACTATTACCAAATAAATTTAAGTCATATGCTAACTGCAAAGATGCAATTATAAAACACCCTATATATAGGGTATCTGGAAATTATTAGCAAAAAACTTGGGGGTAATTATTTTCGAAAAATTAATAGTACAAGTTCTTAAAATAATATTTTTTCGAAAACTCAAAAATAACGGAATTACCAGTTGCTGAATTTTGCTCAAATTGTTTTTTTTTGGGCAGCGAATTTGACGGACTTATTACTAATGAAATTTTGTTTGTTTGTATCCATGCCTTGCTTGGAAAATCATTGAAAATGAGCTGTGGTGAACGGGTAAATCATTCATGTCATGAAAGTATTTAAAGGCAATTTTCTGGAAAACGGCTTATTTTTATTATAGAATAAATTATCAGATTGAGCTGCAGAGGTACAACAAAGGTCCGAAACTTTCTCGATATCCTATTCCCCAAATTACCAACGTTTAAGAAAAAAGAAAAAGTTGAAGCCGAAGCAATATACCTGCAATATTTTTATTTTTATCAAACTGAAGTGATTCGACCTGTTCATATTGTCACGAGGTACTTTTTTGCATTCCCACACACACGACCCTGCTTCTGCACGTTCAGAGAGCGCCCATGGCAGCGCGGAAGTGGGGTGCAGCGGTCGTGCGTGTCCACCGGCCTGCCGAGTTCGGCGTCGCGGGAACTAAACTCTGTGCGTTTTAAGAAGTCCGATATCGGATTAAATCACCAAGGGATGTTATCGCTTTTAAAACAGTAAGTCGGTTAAGTTACAATATCTTCGCACCTTCGCTATACTTGATCACACTGAACATCCCACTGGTTTACTGTATTCTATTTCGCCCAGTAATGTAACTTAACCGACTTACTGTTTTAAAAGCAATAACATCCCTTGGTGATTTAATCCGATATCGGACTTCTTAAAACGCACAGACTTTACTTAGAGATTGAACTACGTAAACGATGGCAAGGCAGAGAGACCAGCGAGTAGCGCCCCAAATTGTGGCCGACGCCTCGAGACACTTCCCCCGCGACGTCAAGGGAACAGAGTACAAGGTAGGACTGGGTTAGCCTAATAATTTATTCGTTTTTGATTAGTTTTAACGTAAATAAAAGCTCCAATAATTATGATGACCATCATTTAATCAAGCCCCCGGTACCCTCTTGACAATATAACAATTATATTATCTAATGCGGACGTCTCTCTACTGCAGTTCCTACAGTTGCGTTTGTCAGCTAGCAGGCGACACTAGGTGCGCTAACGCAGTTAGCGTATAGTCTGACCAATGTTAGTAGAAGCAATAAAAAATCCGGGCTGTAGCATCATTTGAATTTTTTACATTTGTATACAAAACCAAATAATTTTCTTTAATTTGTAAGTTATACTTTAATTTTTCATTTTTAACTAGCTTGTATCTGCTGTTTCATTTGCGTGGATAATTTGTTAAAAGTTACATGCTACATGCGAAGAAAATAAAAACTGCTCTACAACCGAAACATTTTAGAAAAACTAATTGTCTTACACTTTTTCAAATTCTTTAAAAATGTAAAAATTCATAAGTTGTTTGGAAAAATTCTAGTATACTTACAGATTGCGCGACCGGGATCGTAGATAATGATTCTGCTAGCGCTTCATGGTAATTATTCTTATGTGTAGGGCTACTGGGTCCCGATGAACTTTTAATGGATTCTTCTATTAATGTTGCTATTTTATCACGATCAATCTGCAAAAATTAGTTTCATATAAATAATGCAAATATGGCTAAAATCTTAAGAGAGGTATTAACATGCTATGATGTTGATCTATAAGCATTTCTTTCATATTTTACTTACTTCATTTACAAAACCGTAATGAACTAATTCTTGTGCTAGCACTTTGGGGTTATCACCAGGGGATATACTACTAGTTAGTTGCCTATTCATCTTATCATCCATACGTAAAACAATAGTCAACTGAAACAAAAAAAATAAATATTATACCCAAAGTCTACAATTTCTGTTAGTGACTAATCGTCACTAAATATAGGAAGCGGCAGAATAAAAATATTGTAATTAACGAACCTTCAACTAGTTGTCCGCCTTATAATTCTCAATTAACATTAAAAGAACGAATATTAGTTAAAAACGTATACCACGGAATTCGAGAACCAAGTCTTAACCTAACCACATGGCTGCTGCAGAAATATGTGGCACTTTAACGAAACTTTCTTCGTGCACTGTGTTCAGGATTATGAAAGGCCTTTATCGAGTTTCGGGTAAAAAGAGAAAAAATTGTATTACACGTCGCACAAACAATATGCTAGTGATAATATATTGCGACATTTTGGACTTGGAGTATATATGCTTTCCTTTTCTACCAACTATCTTTGCCCGTCCACTTCTTACATTTTGACTGTCGAACTACAAGCTGATCGGAAACATTTGGGTCCAACCACAGCCTTTTCTACTAGTAGAGACGAGCCATTTCGACTCTCCTAATTTAAATTATAACATTCTTTTTTTTTTCTCGTTAAACCGACAATTGTAATAACTATTTGCCAAACCTGTATACTAGGGAGCGTTCATACTACATATTATATTACTTTTATTATTGTTTTGATCCTTGACGCATGAAAGTGTGCAGCAAATTATCTCAGGTACTTAAAAATTATTGATTAGATACAAAGCATTTTTAGACAGGCTATAAATAAGCGACACTTGTAAGTATTGACGTCATCACTGTTTAAATAATGATTTTTAAGTTATAAACTTAAATCCGCCTGAATGGCGTGTTGTTGCAATAATTTTTTGACCAATTTAGATTCGAGATAGGATCCGAAAATTGAGCATCAACAATCAATTACTTCAAACCAATTGTATGATATTTTAAATAAATCCGGATATTTTAATTATTTAAGATTAAAATACACATGCAGCGTCAGACTGGCTATAGGAAATTCCATGTAAATTTTGCTACCCTCAAAAATTGTATGAGACTTTTTTGAAGGTCCTTATATCATGGACTCGCACACCAATTTTTATTATTTTCTAATAAGCCAACCAAAAGTTATTTAGAAAAAACTCTGCGTAAAATTTTTCAAAATTAAATACGGCCCTGATACATACCTCAATAAAACCAGTAATAATTTAAGAAGTAGTCCATATTCTGTGGCGAGATTGTAAATAGAAATAAAGGTCTGTCTTTACCACCAAATAACTTTATATTTATCGACGCCATTTCATTCGAATAGCATGCTGAGGCTAAGATTAAAATTAAAATTAATTTCTTCACCTGGCAATAAAATGAAACACAAAAAGTCGACAATCTAATGTTCTAATAATATTAATTTAATTTTTTTATTTTTATTTTATTTTTTAACAAGTGAATGGTGACCACTTGATGCATTCCCATTTTATTCGAAATGGCATAGTCTCATTTTGACAACCCCCCTTTTTAGAATAATAAGTTCATTTAATTTTATTAACAAATATTCAATCCACCATAACATTAATCATGTCCCCTCGCTAATTTAGTTTCACTAAAAAGAGAACGAATTGATATGTTACAATTCTTATTTTTCAACACGTTTTTACTTCAACATTACTTAAATTACTCGACTATGATTAGGATCCTTAATTCTACTTGCGTATAAATCAACCCCTACCTTCACATGGAGATACATCGTTTTTATACTAAACTCCTGTCGATTCCAAAGGTTGCATAATCTGCATTATATTGTATTGTATTATTGAATCACCTCTCTGTTCCCCCAACTGTTTTAACTTCTTTACATATAAAAATCTCTTAAATGGTTAGTTGCTGAGGATGACTTTCTCTAAAGTCGAAACTAGTACAACACATTCATTAAGAAATTTATTTTAACTCATCGTCATTTTATGTATTTTTATAACCCTTGTTTTCTACCCTAGAGGGGCAAATAAAGTTATTTGGTGGTAAAGACAGACCTTTATTTCTACAGTAATAATTGTGATAATGTCCAATGTTACTAACGGTTTTATTTTTTTTTATTAGTTTCAACATGTTTTCCAGTATTCAAGAAAAAATAATGATTGCCCTAATTTAACAAAGGCAAGTACTTGAATCGAAATAAATAAATAACTTTTAATTGGCTTATTAGAAACTAATAAGATTTGATGCGCGAGTCCATCATACAAGGACCTAAAAAAAAGTCTAATACAATTTTCATATAAAATTGATAGGGGAGCCAACATGTGGGGGCTACATGCCAGCGCTCGTTGGGGCATGTAGCCCAGAGAATAGCTGTTTTAGCATAATTTGGTTAATCCTTATTGTATAAGGTCTCAGCAAGTGGCTAGAGAACTAAGTTCTCACATGTATACATATTTATATGTCATATTATGATTACCACTTGCCAAGTTGAAATAATAACAATTAAAACAAATACAGCAGAGCAGAGCGTACATCTTGCAAAATTTTTACATGAGTGAAAGGGGTGCAGTCTAGCCAACAAAGGCTACTCTACTACTCTATGTTGATGATATGGTTTTGATATCCAAGAATAAAGAATTGGGACAGAATTGCAAGAACAGTCGGTTAAAATTCCACTCCGCATAAACACTGACAAACGAAAAATAAAGTATAATGAAGACCCTTAAATTATTGTTGAAAATCAGGGAGTTTGAGATGAATGGCTTCTGGGAAGATCAAGAACACTTTAAAAAACAAAAATATCTCGATGCATTTCCGAACTCGCCTATTATATGGGGAGCAAACCTGAACGATAAAAAAAACATGGAAATACTCAGAATGACACCAGTATAGTATCCTAAAAAAGTGCATTTTCAAACGAAAACTCCCCCATACAGAATTGAGCTAAGCGAAGCACTGATAATTAGTATTTCTGTGCTTATTCCGGGCTCGGTCGTATTTTAAATTCACCTCATAGGTTTATATGGCAGTAGGAAACTATCTAAATGCATTACAATCAAGACAGAAACAAACAAGTTAAAAAGAGACAAATATTAGGAGAAAATTGTCGATGGCCTGCTAATTAAAATCTCTTAAGACGCTCGTGTCTTCGTCGACTTCGCCGGTTCTCGGGTTGCCCCGTCGTGGGTGAAAATACACTCGAACGGCTCGGTGAAATATACTATTGCAAACTATTTGGGTTACACAAAGAAAATCTAATTACTTAATAATACGCATTGTATTTCCATACGTTTCTGTTTACCTTTCATGACACTGGCACTTTACTTATTGATACTTATTAGTGTTAGTTTAAATTTATGATCTCTCGGCTTTGTTAATTTTCTTTTTTTTTCGGATTGATTTGTGTTTTGTACTTTGTGTAGTAGTGTAGTACTTACTACTCGTAGTACCTGCTCCAGTACTTGTATTATTTTAACTGCCTGTGGTTACAACAGTGTTGGGGAAACGTGTATGAACACGTCAAAGAGAATAGGTTGGTAAATGCTGTGTGCGTGCGGTTTCAATCTCTGCTATTTTTGGTTGAAACTTCGCGATGGGATGTGTAAATCGTCAACATTGGGACGTGAGCTTCTTATTGGGCGAAACATGTGGTCAATCGTATCGTGCGGCGGTAGAGAGACGAGACGACACGGCGCAACGGTCAAGAGAGAGCAGTCTTCCACGATGGCTCCGCGAAGCAGGTGCTTTTACGCAGGCTTCACGTTTTTAAGGCCTTTTTGGGCAAAGTAAAACCAAGCAGCCAGCGATTCCGCGTTATCTGACGTACGAAACTGAACTCCCTACGATATCGGAGCATTTTTGTGATGTACTTTCAAGTGATAGTTAGGAAACCAATGTAACAAAGCAGTTAGTAATGTGAACGTTAGTATCGACCAGTGTATTTGTCCTGAATCCTCGTAACATGCTACCATAATCTACATTAAGGAATACGAACACGAGTGCTTAAGTAAACATTTGTTTTAAACAAAAGTAGCAAAAAATTAATGAACTAGTGAGCAATCCTATTGGCCACGCAGTAAAAATTAATGTAACCACTAGGGAATTAACCCAGTACGCCATGAAACAGTAAAAAAATTCAATAACCGGGCCTAATCAAAAGGAAAACAACTGGAAACAGATGAGAGATGCCCCGAAATTAATTAAAGGATAAAAAAAAATTGATTAAGGTAATCAGTCTTAGAGGATATACATACAACCGTGTCAGTGTTTTATGCAATTGGCAGTTTTTAATAGCAACAACTGTGTTTGCTAGTCAATTACTCACCAGTAAATCACAGCTCTCTTCTTTGGACTTAACATCACACATCATATTAATAATTTTCCTAGTTTCTACGTCAGTCGGTTCCGGGGTGACGGATTTTACGGACTCCGCCATTTCCGGAGATATGGCCCTTGACCGGGCCGGTGGAGGCTGTTTGGCACCAAAAGCCGTTAGTGGATAGATGCCATTTCTGAAAAAAAAAGAAGTTGAAAAATACGATTAAATTTAAACTATATGAGATTAGTAGATGTAGTTTATCATACATGTCTTTGTCTATATCTTACTATAAACCAAACAGAAGCTACTTAATGCCTGGTTTAATTGGAACGTCTTCATGGTATTAGCAACACCTAACACAAACGTAAATTCGTTTCCTTCTTTCTCTGATACCTTAACACTTTTATACTTCATTACGTACAGGATTATTCCCCAATTCATGGAAAAAATCTTTAATTGTACCAATTTTCAACAACATCAACTATCGGCCAATAACCAAAGCTCTGTATATTTGCTTAAGTTTTCGACAAAGCCATATATCAATACTTACTGTTCTTAATCAAAAATAAAATCAGTATCCATCAACATGGATTCTACCCCAAAAGGTCAATAGAGTCAAATTATATATGCTACTCGGAATTCATTATAAGGAGTATGGATAACCGAATTTAGGTTAATTCTATCTATACCGACTTTAGAAAAGCGTTTAACAAAATTGACCATCTTTTCTCTAGTTATCTCAGGTGTTGTTCTGGACTGATTTAAGTCCTACCTAACTCATAGAAAGCAGCTCGTCTCAGTTGCTGGGTGTTACTCAGACATATTTACTTCTACATCAGGGGTATCCCAGGGTAGCCACCTGGGACCACTGCTGTTTCTCATATATATCAATGACATCTGTTTCCGACATTGTAAATTTCTATTTTATGCAGATGACCTCAAAGTTTATAAACAAGTAACTGAAACTAACGATTGTGACAAAATACAGGATGACCTTGATAGGTTTCATGATCCCTGTACTAAAAATTACCTATTTGTTAATCTAAAAAGTGTTAGGGAATGCCAGGCTAGAGATCTGGGAGTTATATTTGATGAAAAGCTAAAGTTTGACCTTCACATAGAAAACATGGTGGCTAATGCATACATAATGCTTAGATTTGTAACCTGACTGTGACCCCCTGTACAACATCTATAAATCGCGTATAGAATCTGTTCAGAATAGATTTCTCAAGTGTTTGGCATTTAGGGATAATATTGATTTTGATGTCATGGAACAGTTGCGTCTTAATTACAAAATTAGATCTTTGAAGCAAGAAGATCGTACACAGATGCAGTTATTCTATTTAAAATAATTAAGTCAAAAATCGACTTTCATGACGACAAAACTATTTCATAAATACTAACAATGCAATGTAAATTATAAATAACTCATTATAATTGTTAATTGTAAATAGTGGTTGCTCTAATGAAAACATATCCTGTAAGCAACCGAAAGATAATAATAAAAAAAAATAATACTTCTGCTGTAATGGTAGATTCTTAAGTCAACTCGAAAGAGCTTTTACTTCTATTCGTTATAGTTGTTTCTTTTCGAATACATCTTGAAGACTTTTTGATTTCTTGATACTTTCTTAATCTTCTTCAATGTTTGTTTGCTTTCTGATTTTATTGATTAATTGCTCTAGTTTTTTGTTTTGAAGTATTTCTTGACGTAATTCGGTTCTTAGGGTGGGAGCTGGTTTTGGGTATCTGTATCTGTCCATTGCTTGTGATATAAGTATATTGTCATTGTCAGATACGTCCGTTCGTTCGAAATATTTTGTGCGATGTTCTTCTAGTGTCTCAAGTCTCATGTCTGCGTGAATTATTCTTAGTTGGTGCGTTTGTTATTAGTTGTAGCACTCTGTTTTGTAAAAGTTGTGTCTTTTTTAGTACTGTTTTGTTAAGCGTGCACCAAGTCCGTACTCCGTACGTTATTATTGGTCTGATTATAGTCTTGTATATAGAGATTTTTGTTTTGTTGCTTATTTTACTGTTGGCACAGAGTAAAAGAAAGATCCTCATGTTGTTTTTGTGCTTTCACAACACGGTCATTGACATTGTCATTCCAAGACAATTTCCTGTCGAAGACAAGGCCAAGGTATTTAATTTGTTGACTCCAATTTACTGGACTATTATTGACTCGGACCCTTGTTTCAGGGAGTCTTAACCTTGCCTTCGAGAAGAAGATTGCTTGGTTTTTTTCTTCATTTAATTTTAACTTCTAAATTTCAAGCCATTTTTGGAAGATTGCAATATGGCATTGCAGACGTGTTACCACTAATCAGGACTTCTATTTGCTATAATTGTATTTGAGCATGCCAAGGGATGTCAGCAGTATAAATATTGCAAGGGATAGCAGCTAGGGGGCGGACCATTGCGGGACTCCTGCTGTGCGGACTCACCTTTCTAACAATGAGGTACACAAAACTTTAACTTGTATCTCCACAAATCGACTGGTTCAAATTTGTTGAAAAATTGGAAAATAAAATCCTTTTTAAATTTTACTGCATTATTTCTTTATTAAACGACTAATAACATTCCTCCTCTCTTCACCCTAGCATGGGCTACAACATTACTAACAAGACATGTTAGGTAAACCACTTTTGTAAACACTTAACAACTTTTTAACGTGATGGCTTTATCCACTCACGGAGCGACGATCTAATATCTTTAGATTGCCACCTGACACTTTACTAACAAGACATGTTAGTTAGAACACTTTTGACTACAAATAACAACTTTTTAACCTGAAGGCTTTTCTCCTACACGGAGCGACGATTTAATCTCTTTAGATTCCCGCCTGACACTTTACTAACAAGACATGTTAGTTAGAACACTTTTGACTACAAATAACAACTTTTTAATGTGAAGGCTTTTCTCCTACACGGAGCGACGATTTAATCTCTTTAGATTCCCGCCTGACACTTTACTAACAAGACATGTTAGTTAGAACAGTTTTGACTACAAATAACAACTTTTTAACGTGAAGGCTTTTCTCCTACACGGAGCGACGATATAATCTCTTTAGATTCCCGCCTGACACTGCTTTGTTTATATTTCAGAACATATATTAACCCTATCCAAACACCTTGACCAATCAAATGTTAACACGTCAAAACCAAAATGGCAACGTCCATCCATCAGGCCACTATCGATCGGCCAATCAGAATCTTTGCTTGTTACTACGCACGTGGGTGCTAATATTATTTGATAGTTTTAGAGAATATTATTTAGATTTTAAATAGCAGACAGTCTTTGTTTACATTATAGAATTTAATTTGAACGTATATTATTTGTACGACGATGCCACCACTTTGATATGCGGTGTTGCCATTTATATTGCCTTTGAAATTAATGTATTTTTGTTCTATTTATTGCATTTAGTGGTTGAAGAAAACCATTGTACTTTAGAACGAATGCGACGTTGCCGCTTGGCTTAGTATTACATTACATTATATTCCCTAAGATTGATTTCAATCTTGTTACTTTATTTTCCTACTGGGTCACGACAGAAATATGAAGTGTGTCCCAAACACCTGCTTTAATTTGCCTCGTCGTTATTGACGCATTTTCTATTGACACTGCACAGGTTCTGTCCTTAAGACATGATACTATTAGGCATACCTGCCCTTATTAACTCCAGTATAAGTCCGTTATGCCAGAACTTATCAAACGCTTTGGCGACATATACACATAATATTTTGTCATAAAGTCCTGGTTGGTAATGACTGCGGAGATGGGCCTTTTCTACACGACTTTTCGCAAGCTGGGAATTATTGTTAAAGCCCAAGAGTTCTCCATAAACTTCCAAAGAAAATTATATGGCGTATACCACCTGACCTTCAAATACAAGCGAAAACATTACCACCTGTAACGATGAATCATTGTTGGCTTTGGCAAATGAGTTTTTTTAACTTGCTTTTATTCAGTATCCAAATAACAACTGGTTTTAAAATTGGATTTTTAATGCCTATACATACGCCAACGCACTAGGATCTAAACTGACCCATAAAATTGTTTTAATTATCCGTGGTTTACTAAAATGTGTTGCGATTCACCTAAATGTGCAATAACAATTATTTTTGCTTTATTTAAAGTGGTACGAGTCTTGTAAAGGAATTTAATTGTGTTTTTTATTTTTTATTTATTAACTTGAATATTGGTTTGTCTTACCAGAAAAACTATAGACTTATTATTTTAGGAAATTACTGCCTATTAAGAAACAATGACTTATTTTGAAAAAAAAAACAGTGGCATGTCATATATTTCATTTTCATCAAAGTAATTGATTATTTAATATTTTTTTAAAGTATAATATAAGTAGCAGACTAATGTTCGTAATGATAGTTGTTTCTTATTTTGGGATGATACAAGCGCCCTAAATTTTCTTTACCATATCTCCTTTTTCCTTTTAGAGGCTACCGTCCACTCGCGCATTTCATATGGCGTTCAGTCTTGGGGTACCTCGTCCCATGCTGGAAAAGTATTTATTGCACAAAAACGAATTATTCGGTGCATGATCGGGTTATGACTATGACCAGCGGTAATGTTGGGTACGAATCTGCTGATAAGGCATTGCTGAGATACTTAAAGCATCGCAGATATTTCTGAACAAGGCTCAACATCTCCCACTATGTTTAATTTATCTTAAAGCATTTAAATCTTTGATTATTCGTGCACAAATCATCAATAGCAGTTTTCATTTCTATTCCTAACAAAATCCTCTCATAAGTTGAATTCCAACGGGTTGAAATATCTAATATCACCATTAGGTACGCAACATTGCTTGCCTCACAACAAACTTTTAATTTATTCTGTAACTGTTCGGAGTATTTGTTTTTTTTTTAAACAATTTTCTTAATCTATCTATATGTGGCATATTTTCATACGTTGCTTTTTCTTCTTTTGCGTGAAACTGATCAGCATCTTCATCTTGCTTTAATATATTCTGAATGCCTAAATTTAGGATATGAGCAAAGCACTTAGAATGTTCAGCGTTAAACGTTTTACAATTTTTTCCAAAATATCTCCTGAAACTTTTCTAGAAATTTTGTATTAACAGAAGCGTTATCCACGGTTATCCCTTGAATTGTATTGAGTAACTCATACTCCTCCATTGATGTATAAAATACATTGGCAATATCCATACCATTGTGTTCTCCATGCGATGGTACAAAATACATAGCTTTGCTTTTAGGGTTAAGTAAACAAACAAGAGCTTTCAAGCACTTCTAGAAATTGGATTGACGGTCTTTGCTTTTGGACAAAGAAATATGCGTTATTCTCGAATCTTCTTAGCCAGTGACGTATTTTGTTTTTAAATTAACTTCTTTGTTAAAGGTATTGGATTTTTATCATCCGACATTAAATTTGGCAAAAATTTTCAAATATTTCTCTTAAGTAATTTTAAAACCCTCTTTGCGGGTCATCACATTTACCAGCAGCAATTTTCTCTATTGTTAATACCAACAGAGGCATAACTCTTCTTTCTATCTCCTGATGATGAGCGTTTTTACGTTTAAAACATGAGACCCTTAAAAAGAATAACATTTTATTTATGGAGGAAGACTTTTTAATTTTCTTTTTGTCCCTAACTTTTTTTTATAGTGACATTTTAGAATTTTAACTTTACCTGTGTTGTCCATTGTAATTTTTCAAATATGTCTGTTTGTGTTTAACAATAGGGAAATATTTGTAAGAAATAGTGAATTTTATACCTATAATACGCGCTTTCAAAATCAGTTTTAAATATATATCAAAGAATAGGTTAAGTAAATCAAAAATGTTTGTTACGAATATAGATCCAAAAATATTTAACAAATTACCATTAGAAATAGAGAACTGCCAAACTGTGATTTGTTTTAAGGAAAAATGATACTATAGTTTAAATACTTTTATTTACCAAAATTAAATCAGTATTTGAGCCTATTTTGTTTAAGACTAAAGTAGTTAATATTGAGTGTATTTTTATTCACAATTTGTTTATTTATTTATTTTATTTATTTTTGACGATGTCCATATATTACTGTATTTTTGGGAAAAGAAAGTTTATATCTTGTATCTTGTCATAACAGATTTAAGTATCAAACGAAATCATACGGTTATTTTTAGCCAATCATCTTATCATTTTCCTGCCATTAAAACAGCAGGGAAACGCTAGGAAAGATGATGGAAACAATAAATAATTTAAACTTTAATCAAATATTATATCAAGTACTAAACATAAGTAGTTCTTCAACTACATTAGTCTAAAAGTTAATAGTAATAATATGTTTCTTTTTCAAAGTTATAATTTGCATTTGTATAAAGGTAATGTTACTAATCGATGTAAAACTAATTTTTAAAAAGAATTAAGCATCATCAAACAAATTGCAGTAAATAATGCATATTCCACGAAAACAATAGATAAAATACTAAATACAAAATTAAATAGAAATGTTATAAACTTAGTTCTTGCAACAGTAACAGAGAATAAAAATAATTATAAAGTTATTTCTTACATAGGCCACATAAGTAGTAAAGTATATATTTTTTTAAAAAATATTAATATTACCTTTAAAACTAACAATACTTTAGAGAAACACATTAAAAAAAAACTAAACTGAAAGGAAAGAAATATGGTGTTTATGAATTAAAGTGTAACGATTGCCGCAAAGTTTACATAGGGCAAACAGGCAGAAATTTTGCAAAACGTATCAACGAACATTACTCTTCTCGTTTTATAAAAAAAAAACTGATTCAAATTATTCCAACCATTTGATAGAAGAAAACCATATATTCAATATCAATTGGGATACTTTACATACCGAAAATAAAAGTATAAAATTAAACCTGCTTAAATCCATGGAAATAAACAGGCTTAAAATCACAATACTCTCCTTAACTATTAATTAGATTTAAACGCATCACACCTCTTTTGAATCTCTTTAATTAGCTTGTAAATATTATTATATGTTTTTCCCTCAACTAAACTTGTATGCCTTTTTTGTACTCCTTTGTAAAAGTAACTGTGTTGCGAAATTATTTGTAACATTTATTATAACCCAAGTGATAATGGATTTTGGAAAATTGAATTTAAATATTTTATTGCGTACTAAAACTCATCGTAGCCTTTCTTCAAACTATCTCCAGGCTGGTCTTTGGTCTAAGCTCCTAATTTTTGTTTATCAATTCGAGGATGTGGATCTGGGTTGCAACTTTGACGCCCTGTATTTAGGAAACTATCACATTTTGGACTAAGGTAAATTGGGCTATAATTTTAGCCCTAGGCATTTGCGCGAGCAATTTGTAAAGACTTTTAGACACACGATGTCCTTGGATTATTATGTCTAGCACTTAAAACGTCTTCACAATAAATTTTTAAGCTTGGTTAAAATCGACTACGTCCTCATTTGTCCTTAAATGCCGATGACGTCACTAAGTACATTCTTAGGTTATAGGTTCGTGTCAGGTCCCAACTTTTGATTGCTGTGAATTTGTGTGCGTCAAAGAAGAATAAAAGTTAGGTTAGGTGAGCATTGTGTGATAATAATAAGGCCAGCGGCCCATCAGGCACAAGTTCAACGGCATTATTAAAATTAGATAAATTTATAGGCTTATTGATCAGCGCTTCAAACAAACTATTAGTAATAATAAAATAATTAATCTGACTAATTTTTTGATCGGCAGGCATTTAGCACACTTTTACGTCGATTAACAAATCCGAGAACATGTATAGTGAGCCTGCAATAAAATCCTTAGCAACAAGAAAAAACACGTGTGCGTAAATCCTAATGCTAATTATTAAGTTGTCTTTCAGCACCGTGGGCGTTTTGACGTCATTATAGAACATAATTGGACAATCGTCGGGCGTTTATTGAACTTTTAAAAAATTACGTAAAATCATGCACAAAAGGAAAATACCTCAGACATTATTGTAGGTATATCTTATTGGTCAACCAATCTACTTTCTCTCGTCATTTAACTTCTTCAATCCCCTTGAGGGGTGACGCTAAAAGGGGGTTGAAGTCCAATATTTTAAATAAACCCTAAGTCAAGTGGCACTTCATTCTAAAAGATATTTTGCCGCACTTGGATATGGCAGTTCGAAAAATCGCGAAAAAAATATATAAATGACCCTTCAGGAACTTCTCGGCAGTAATATGAAGTCGATTTTCGAACTCATTTCTCAAGTCTGTGAACTAAGTACGTAACTCCGGCTAGAGGTAAAATGTTAAATGTAAAAACAAATATTTGTTGACCTATAAAATACACCTAAAATTTGGTAAATCCATTTTTACTAACAGCTGAGATATTTCCCGATACTAAGACATTTTGGATATTTTACAGTATAGTTCAATACCTATTTTTTAAATTAATGTTGACGATATTCAGTAACTTACGAGACAGGCAAAATAAACACAAATTTTGTGCATAATTCCATGGTATTTAATATTAATTTATAAATTTTTATCAGATCAATCTAAATAATAAATCTATGATTCCCCTCCTTTATCTTTCAAATTTGTGGATTTATATGAAATAAAAGTTTAGTTTAAGTTGACGTTTTGGTTTATTTCAAACTTAAACCATTGAGATTGACATGAAATGAATATAAAAAAACATACTTTTATTTGCGTATTTTACTTATATCTAGGTATATGTTTATTTATTGAGATCTATAACAGCACAATATGATGATTTCATTCCTATGGGAAACTTTGAAGAAAATAAATTTTTGTTATGAAAAAATTCAAAACAGAAAATTACTTTTAATAGAGAAAAACGAAATCATCTGCTGGTGACCACGATATTTGAGGGCAATTAGACAGTTTCGAAGGGAAAACAGGAATATCTATTATATGGACGAAACTTGGTTAAATGAAGGTTATACCGTTCGTAAAATATGGCAGGATTAACATATAAAAAGCGCGAGGCAAGCTTTCATGGAAGGATGGTCCACTGGAATAAAAGCACTCTCGGGAAAAGGTAAAAGATTAATAATTATTCACATTGGTAGCAAAAATGGATTTGTCGATGGCGGCTTACTAGCATTTATATCAAAACGGACTGGAGACTATCATGAAGATATGAACGCTGATGTCTTTGAAGAAAATACTTCCAACAAATGCTAGATCTTATTCCTCCTGGGTCTGTTATAGTCATGGATAATGCCAGCTACCACTCAAGAAAATCCGAAAAAATACCAACGTCTTCTTAGAAAAAAATGACATCATTCATTGGCATCCTGTCAATAAGATGCCATTTCATAAAGATATGTTGAAAAAGGAGCTACTGGAGATTGTTAAGTTGAATAAACCTCTTTGTACGAAATTTGTTGTCGACGAAATCGCTTCAAAACGAAATATAGCGGCCTTCCGCCATATCACTGTGGATTAAACCCCATAGAATTGATGTGGGCGCAAATGAGAGACGTTTGAAACCTCTTGCAAGAGGGAATAAAGCCAGTGGATTGTAAAAAATGGAGTAAGTGCGTCGAACATGTGATTGAAATAGAAGAAAGAATGTGGGAAGCTGATAACATGCTAAAAAACACTGTAGAGCCCCTTATTATTTCTCTGGACCCCAATGGACTACTCGGAACATGATGACTAAAATTAAGTTGTTGTATTGTACATAGTAGATTTTTCTTTTATAAATAATAATATTTATTCCAATTTATCAATTTTCATATTCCAATCATTACTTTCATTCACCAAACTCGTCCTTCTATTGTATGCAAATTAGGGTGACCTTGATTTAGGGCCGATTCGGGGTGTGTATGTCTCAAATATCTGAAATACGGAATTTTTAAAAAATATCATTGCAACTTAGTACCTGAAATTCACAATGCAACCTTAAAGTTGTCTGTCATTGCAAATTTACATTTGATTACTCTCTCGCATTAAGCAAGAGAGTATAAATTTTGAAAAAACTTGTTCTTAATCATTTTTTTAGTTTATAAATAACTGTAAACGAATAACATTTCCTTATAGTACAAAAATAAATATTTCCTAGCAGCTATTCTGTTGTCTAGCAACGACTAAGTGCAAGGATATTATTGACTTTTTTTTAAATCGACCGGAAAGCAACCACTTTCTACTCAATTTTTTAACCGGAAAATGTCATTTTATCGGTCTAGACCAGAAAGTCATAAAAGAGGGACCGGTAAAGTACTTTACCGGTCCCTCTTTTTACTTTACCGGGCCCTTTTTTTACATTCCGATCAATATTTGAGAAAACGAACCAAACCCATAATAAGTAGGCTTTGACTTGATTGTTTCTTTCATGGCGTTTCATGGCAACGAACTGTCAAATTTGATACTGCTTATTAAAAATTGTGTTTAAAAGTTAAAAGTTAGATTATATTATGGAAATGAATGTGGATGAAGGTGAAATTCCTCTTGAAATAACTGAAGCGGCTGCTAGAGCTACTCACGATTTGTTGCCGCATAAGTCCAGGGACAAGTATGAAAAACGTTTGCCGTTTTCAAATGTTGGTGTAAAGAAAAAAATGCTGGTCTTGCGTCGATTTAAAAAAAAATATTGTACGTTACACAACCGGAAAGTACGTTTACAGGACTCGCAGGCTTCCAGGACTCGCCTGGCGGCTCGCCCTGGAAATTGCCTGCTTCGTCCTGTAAAATAGTAGTTTCCGGTCTTGTAACGTAATATACTATTTCTTTCAAAAATGTCAATATTTCTGATCGATTTTCGGAAAAAAGTCATTGTTCCAGTATTGTTAACCGTTGCTAAGCAATGAGCCATTTCAAATTCCTAAGCATCATACAAGTCATTTTAAACATTCGTTTAGCTATACATCCATCAGGCTCCTTAATGAGATTCCTGCCAATTGGCTGGATCTAGCGTGTGTTTCTTTTAAAGCTAGGTATAGAAACTTTCTGCTTGATAATAATTGTCCACTACTTTGTTTGTTCTTTCTTTTTTCTTGTCTAGATGATTTTGTTTCCTTTCTTTGCTTTGTATAAGAAGTTTATGTAACTTATCTTCACTTTTTCACAATAATTACAGTATAGTTTAATTTTGCAGTTTACACTTTACACTTAGGTACCTTATAGTTCAAGTAGATATTAGGCATGTTTTATTTTAGACTCTTATATAAGTTAAATATTATGTAAATTGTAGTCTTTTGCATGCTCGGTTAAAAGCAGCACTGCTGTACTTCGCCGAGTTAAAAATAAAGGCATATTATTATTATTATTATTATTATTATTATTTAACAATACGAGAATATTATATTCTCGTAGAGGTTTTCGTTTATTCACATCATACAATCTTACAATTTATTCTATTGTACTTTCGGTTGCAGAACAAATAGTTTGTTAATCCGATTTGATGTATAACTTAGGAAAAACCCCAATCCTCTAATCGGAATAGATTTTTTAAAAACATTTGAACATCTATAGTTCATTCTTGAGAGTGTGTAAATATAATGGAATGGTGCACAAAATGTGTGTTTATTTATTTAATTAGCACAAAGTTTCCCCCTTAAACAAGAATCGGGTGTATTTCACTGGGCTCAAGCAGCAAATCGTTATAATAAACACTAATTAAAAAATCAAACATAATGAAACTACAAGAAAAAAATTAAAGTATACATCTAACCTTTCAGCCACCATTGTCAACACCTTCACAAGATCTTCCAAAGATAATCTGAATTATACTAAACCGAAAAGTACGACTGGTTAACCACAATCTAGAAATGATTAATATGTTTCCACCATGCCAAATTGTAAGAAGCGCTCCAACAAACAATCAAAACGCGATTACGTCGGTCATTACAACCCGGTCGCTATCTTACTTTATCACGTGTTGGTTTAATGGCAATTAAACAAAGAAAGGTAGATGACTCAGAATGATAAAACTATATTTTGACACCCACTAATATTAGACAAATAGGCGGCATCATACCTAATTTATTTGCTAGTGCTGATGTCAGCGTGTTACCTGTGAGCTGAGCTATTTATACATTTTAGGTGTTTTAATGTTCACACCACCTATAGTTTATCTTTAACTTATTTATATAAAGGATTGTCAACTAATTCCGGAAAAAAGAATGCTAAAATCATAATGGTACGCAACATAATAAATATGTATAGCAACAATTATATCGGATAAAGTCTGTTCAGAGATAGAAGAAAGTGACTAACTGATCCCTATTACGAAAGACCCGGGCCAGCTGTGAAATTGAAATATGGCCGAACAGGTCCGTATTTTGCTTAGAATTTAATCATGGTTTGTAATAAAAATAACTAAGACATTAAATAATATTTTATTTATGTTTAAATGTGAAATTACAATTATTCGGTACTTTTTCAACGTGTGTAACAGAATTTGCCCAACTTTGTGAAGGGATGTTAAAAACTTCAGTTTCTATAAGCTCAAGTACACTAGAGTTAATAGTAGGGCAAATATTGTTACGACGAATGGCAGATTTCAGTTGGTGCCAAACATGTTCGATGAAATTAAATATACCTACAATGGTGTGGTGGAAGCCTTAAAACTGTATGCCCTAGATTTTTTGCATAATTATCACAGAAGTATTCCTTTTGTAGTTTTAAACTTTGTAAAACCTCAATTAATTGCCTTTTGGTGTAATCTTCCTGAAAATAAATGCCATTATCATACATGTAGTTTTGGATTGTTGCGTTTGTGTCATTTGAGGAGGGAGTCTTGGTCGACTGCCTACTATGGTAGCTTGCATTGTCCATTACAATTACGCTATTCGGAGGTATATTTGGAATTAGCTTGTTTTTAAACTAATTTTCAAATAAATCAGCAGTGGTGTCCTCATGGTAATCCAGAGAAGAATCTTTAATGTTTTTTGCAGACAGAGAAAGTCCATTTCGAATCCATCCGTCTTTAGATCCAGCATGCAAAATCGTAATTCGTTTACCTCTTTTTTGATGGCGAGCTTGTTTTACACTTGCCGCTTGAGTCAACCCAACCGGGGTATCATATGTGTCGAACCAGGTTTCATCCAAGTAAATAATCGGCCTTTGCTGATCTCTGTAAATCCTAATTTTTTGTAGATATTCGGATCGCCATTCCCAAATTCTGCTGGATTCTATTAAAACTTGTATTTTGTTAATTTTTTAAAATCTAAAACTCATGTGTTGGATATACTTCCATAACGTTGTTCTGCCACATTTAACGCCGGTTTCATCTTTTTCAAGCCTCTTAATTAAATTATCTAATGTAGGCACGCTTTGTTCCTCGTATAACTTGTAAACTTTACGCCGTATTATATATTGATCACTTCCATCTACCTTCGAGACAATGCCAGTATCGGTTCTTTTTTTCCTCGTTAAAATGGGATTATTCACAATTTTCCATACAGTTGCTGTTCGAATTTTTGTTAATGTCGCCGTTTCTTCTAACGCTGCTTGCTTGCTGACCGCACGTTCAATGAGAGTTGAATAAACATTGTTTATAACTTCCTTAGTTTCCACAGAAAAGTGTTTTCTGCTTTTCGACGGGGTTATCTCCTTAGATACATTGGGCTCGCACACATTTTCCATGACTCACACACGATTAAACAAACGCTGTATTACACACGAAGTAAGAATAATTACTAAGCTTAAAACTAACTAGAGTGGCTATATATACAGTCTTTAGAACATAATTTGTTTTATGGGATTAACCCTCTCATTTTGAATCAGGTAAAAATCGGTTTAAAATCACCAAACTATTACTTTAATAATGAAATTTGCAGTTTACTTTAAGACGTTTTTAAGTACGGACCATAAATTACCTGCATTTATTCATTCATTCATTGTTTGTTTATGGCCACCCTTGGATAATCCCATTCAAAGGCAAAGTGTAACTTTCTTATATCTCTGGACAGGCTTTAACAAAAAACTAGTCTATTGTTCCATAACTGAGACAAATTTTATTTTAAACTATAGGATCAATGTTATAAATCAAGATGCCAGTAATCATACTGTACAGCGTGATTCACCATAATGTCCCACCCCCTTCTTAACGTTTTGATGTTTCCTGCTGAGTAAAAATTAAAAACAGTAGTTTGCAGGGTATTTTAAATACTTTTTGCAGGGGTGTTCATAAATTCCCTT
Source organism: Polydrusus tereticollis (assembly GCA_963920685.1). Lineage (NCBI taxonomy): Eukaryota > Metazoa > Arthropoda > Insecta > Coleoptera > Curculionidae > Polydrusus > Polydrusus tereticollis. The sequence continues at coordinate 147,480,209 of OY987328.1, forward strand.
AGTCATTTCATATACAGGGTGTTTATTAAACATGCGGCAAAAATTGAAGGGGTTATTCCCGGAACTATTCTAAGAATATTTTGTCCCTTGATGATTTTTGAAAAGCCGGCTCGTCTCGAAGATACAGGGAGAGAAACAATTTCGACAAAACCGATTTTGATATTTTTCAAATTATTAATGTAGTCGAAACAAAAGTATGGCGTACTACACTGGGCTTAACGAGTATAATTTTTCTAAAGAATGGGATGTTATCTTTTAAGCAAATCAGTTCATTTATCATTTAACGATTTCCTGAGCGTAATGTTCCTGATAGAAATACCTTCCACAGTATTTCAAATCAAATCAAATCAAAATATGCTTTATTGTCATAAAGTATTATTTTTATAGACAACGCCTTTTCTTTTAATTAAATTAACAATAAAATATAATAATATAGTAAAACTTAAAATATGGGAATAAAAAAAAAATGCAATTAATTATGACATAGTATCACCAAAATATTCATCTAGAGTATTCTAGAGTATAATAAGCTTTTTCCAATAATAAATTTTTAACATTTTTTTTTAAACATTTTAAAATTTGACATTTTCTTAATAAAATCTGGAAGACAATTAAAAATTTTTTTAGAATCATAAATCATGGATTTTTATACAAGACTTGAAAAAGGAATAGGTAAACATATATTAAAAGTTTGTCTTGTATTATAAGTATGTGAATTAATACTATTTCTATGCTTTTTATGAATCAAACAAACTGTTTCCAATATAAAAATTGAAGTTAGTGTTAAAATTTTTTGTGAGATAAATAGAGTTTTACAAGAATCTCTAGATCTAGCTTTGCACAAATATCTGATAGCTCTTTTTTGTAAAATAAAAACTAAATTTAGAAGATATTGGCTTAAATTTCCCCAGAAACAAATTCCATATCTCAAAAGAGATTCTATTAAAGCAAAATAAACATTTCGAAGAACCGCCATATTCATTTCATGAGAAAGTACTCTCAGGGCATAACATCCTGAAGCTAATTTTCAACATAACTTTTTGATATGTTCATTAAAAGAACGATTTTGAGTAATATAGATTCCTAAAAATTTTATAAATTTAGGGTTATTAATTATGAAATTGTCAAAAATTATATTATTAAGTGAACATTTAAAAGTTAATATATTTGTTTTAATGATATTAAATGAGAGTAGATTAGAGTCACACCACTTTTTAACATTTATTAAATCTTCATTAATTATTTTAATTAATTCAATACAATATTTACTATGCCAAAGTATTGTTGTATCATCAGCAAATATGGTAATTTATAACGCAAGGTCATTTATATATATTAAAAATAGTAATGGACCGAGAACTAAACCTTGAGGTACTCCACAATCAATTTTATTACTTTTTGATTTCTTACCATTTAACAATACTACTTGAGATCTTTCAGATAAATATGATTTAAACCATTTAAATGATATACCTCCAAAGCTATAAAGCTCAAGCTTCTTTAATAATATATCATGGTTAACACAATCAAAAGCTTTAGAAATATCACAAAATATTGCTGCAGGAAAATCTTCTTTATTTAATTTAAAATAAAGATGTTCGATAAATGAAAAAATAGCATCACTAGTATTTTTATTTTTTTGAAATGCAAATTGGTTTGTATTTTAAATATTGTTTTTATTTGAAAAAGAAATCATTTTATTTTTAACAAGTTTTTCAAAGAAAGTGTTGGAAGTAAAGAAATTGGTCGAAAATTAGAAGCAGATTCACGATCACCTCCTTTATGAATTGGAATAACAATAGCTGATTTAAGGCATTGTGGAAATATTCCATTTTCAAGAGAAACATTTATTGCCTTCGCTAAAGCTTCTAAAGCAGGAATAGATAGTTTATATTTATATTTATAAATATTGTATAGTTTATCAACGTCTTTATGAAACTGGCACATTGAAACGAATTGGGCGATTAGGAAGGACAATGACAATAACAACGGTGGAAGTAGAAGAGAATGTGCTGGACATGATAGAGGAAGATCCAGGTACTTCTACTCGAAAAATTACAAATACTTTGAATGTAAGTAATGGGACTATTTGGAAAATCTTTAGTGACTATTACAGCATACCAACACGTTCAGGCACTTCTTCCTGGTGATTTTTCTCCACAGATTACATCGGTTCAAATCCCTTAACTACTGACGCCAATTCTTTTTACCGGTGAATCGAATTTCTCAAGAAATGCAATAAGGAATTTTCACAACAACTATGTGTGAGCTGAAGAAAATCCACATGAGGTACTTGAAAATTGTTTTTAAGATCAGTTCTCGTTGAACGTTTGGGTTGGAATTCTGGGTGACTGGATAATTGCTAATATTTGCCGTATGTTTAATAAACACCCTGTATAGGATATTGCATAAAGTTATATTTTCTTAAATGGGACACTTTATACAGGGTGAGTCGGGAGGAATGGGCCTAACTCTAAGGGTGTAATCTATGCATCAAAATAATAAGAAAAAACTGAAATGTTGTTATCCAATATTCACTTGTTTTCAAGTTATAAGGCAAAAACAAAATATTGCATTATTTAGCTTTCCTGTAATAAAATGTTATTATTGTTTGCTCTCGATTGTTGTGCTGTCACTATCCTATTAGTGTCAGTATAAAATGTTACATTGATTCACCGTTAACTTTCGGATTTGTATCATTTTAATTTTATAAAATGCCACACATTTATTCACATCTCGAATACGCCAATATGGTTTTTATTTATGGTTTGTGTAATGGAAATGCTACAGCGGCTGCTGAAGAATATCGTGAACGATTTCCACATGAAAGAACACCGAACAGAAAGGCCTTTATCAGAGTTTTCAACAAACTCTGCGAGACCGGAACGCTTCCAAGTGCTAATGTAACATCCGAACGAGCCATTCAACAGGATTTAGAAGAAATAGAAAATGTTCTAGCTTTAGTAGAAGAAGATGCGACGACAAGCTCACGAAGAATTGGAGTTCAGTTGGGGATTCCCCAAAAAAGAGTGATCAATACGCTTCACGAGCAAGGCGTATACCCGTACGATGTACAGCGTGTACCGAATCTTCAACCTGGAGACTACGCCAAGCGTATGCAATTTTGTGAGTGGATAATTAACAATCGTCATCTTTTACCGCACATACTTTTTACTGACGAAGCTACATTCACCCGTGACGGCATCAATGAAAATCCTCACGCAATAGTCGAAAGTAATTTTCAACACGGTTTTCGGTAAACGTGTGGTGCGGCATTATCGATAATCATTTAATTGGCCCTTTTCTTTTTGGAAAATCGCCTTACAGGGGATCACTACTTAAGTTTTTTACAAAATGAATTGCAAGGACTACTGGAGGAGATTCCTTTAAACATCAGAATTGAAATGTATTATCAACACAACGGAGCGCCTGCCCATTTCGATCGTCGGGTCAAGCAATATTTAGACCAAAGGTTTCCAGGGGTTTGGATTGGTCGCGGTGGTCCTTTTAGTTGGCCTCCTAGATCGCCAGACCTCACGCTGTTGGACTACAATTTATGGGGTTGGTTAAAAACTGAGGTTTACAAAGTAAAAGTAGATACTAGGGATGCATTAATTAGACGAATTAGAAATGCTGTACTCAATATTAAAGAAAGGCACGAATCAATTAGAAGATCCACGCGCGCCCTTCGTAAACGAAGCAGGAAATGTTTGGAAGTCAATGGCGGTATTTTTGAAAATTTACTAAACCAATGATTTATTTAAAACAATGTTAAGGTTGGATATTTTGGTTTAACAATATTATTATTTTATTTATTGCTGTAACTTAAAAACAAATGAATATAAGATAACAACATTTGAGTTTTTTCTTATTATTTTGATGCGCCCTAAGAGTTAGGCACATTCATCTCGATTCACCCTGTATATTATCCTATTTTTTGGATTCTACCTAAAATTCTAAACGTATCTTATGTAACATACAATATACCTCAACCCAACGGTTTTCAAAATATTCACATTTAAAAGAAAAAATATTCCTATTAACTATTTGATATGCACTTGGGTAAAATTTACCTGTGCTTTAATTGTATTAAAAGTATTTCAAATGCCAATATTTTTTATTTTTGCCTAGCATGGAAAATACAAAAGTTAAGGGGGTGAAAAATCACCCTCTATTCTTTAGTCTATGCCCTGTACAAAGCACCATTAATCAACGCAAACTTTCGCTGGAAAATGTGTCTGAACATTTAAGTTTAGAAAGACCTTCATAGTTCACGAGATTCATGGCTGATGTTCGAGAGAAAAACAAATAGGTTACAGTGATTCAACAAATTTTGCGCGCGATCTCGTCTACCCGACCAAAATAACTTTTCTTTACCTTAACCTCAGCATTTTCTTAGAATACAACACGGAAACTAAAGCGAAACTAACAAAAATACACAACGAAAATAACATCTCACTAAAAGTTTAACAGAGTTCGCAGGATAAAGTTCACGTTCTTTCTTGTGCTGCTAAAGACCTCGACAACAAAACCGAAGATAAAGCACGGTACCGAGTTAAATATTTTTCACTCTTAGCTTAGTAGACATACACATGTTATTTCAATGGATTAATTAAGAACAAAAAACAATGAACCTTACATTGCCAGTAGTTTGAGGTGGAGACCTAAGGTCGACATCTGGTTCTCGTATAGAATCATCGGGAACTCACTCAAAAAGTCAAACAATAAGGTATAAAATAATGTTGAAACTGCCACCGGCAGGAGTCAAGTTAAAAATAGCGCCAAACAAAATTTTATTTTTAAATGTCCACCGCTGTTCTTCGCCAAAATTTTTCACGCACACGAAATGAAAAAGAATTTTTTTTTCTGTTAAAAAATCACTCTGATTACCGACAATTAATTATTGTTTTTTGCTAGACAGCTGGGCTTCAACTAAATTACCTGATAAGTTGGCTCATTGTATTTATGGAGCGCGAGTGTGTTAATATTTTTATCTTATCTGCTGGGCATAATAATTGTACTGTTTGTTCACAAAGTAAAGGACCCAACTTTGTGTATATGTGTCTATGTCTAATTATTTGAAGAATCTCGTGTAATTAAAAAGCAATTTAACGTTATCTATAAAGTGTACACAATTTATTAGTGATATTTATGTCCCTAGTATTTAGAACGCCTGTGTAAATTTAAATGTGACTTGATTTAATTTTTTTTTAACATTTAGTTATTAAAATGTTCATAATTTGACAAAATACTAATAATAATTTTTTTATAGTAGAGGAAAATTAAAGTAGTACTTGTTATATTTCACAATATATTTCAGCCTGACACGTGTTTCAACCCTTGCGGGTCATTATCAAAGGCATTGTAAGACAGTTAAAAATTCTACATGTTATTAAAATAAAAATTGACAGATGAGATAGGTTATTTTGGTCCTTAATTTACAGGTATTGGCCAAAGGTACAACTAAATTACAGGTGTGATTATAGAGGTATTTACATATAAGTAATAAAATTAAGAAAATGATACGGTGTATAATAATTATGGGTTTTTTCGTTGGTAATTATAGACAGTGTTTATTGTATATTTATCTTAAGTAATTAGGCTATTAAGTATTAGATTAGCACCTGAAGGTATTTCAATTTAATTAGAGACATTAGCAATCAAAAAAGCTTTAAAAAATCGATGTAATGTTGTTAATAATCAAATTGAAATACCTTCAGGTGCCAATCTAATACTTAATAGTCCAATAACTTAGGATAAACATACAATAAACACTGTCAATAATTATGAACAAAAAAACCTATAATAATATACACAATATCATTTTCTTAATTTTATTACTTAGATATAAATACCTCTATAATCACACCTGTAACTTAATTGTACCTTTGGCCAATACCTGTAAATTAAGGACCAACATAACCTATCTCCTCTGTCAATTTTTATTTTAATGACATGTAGAATTTTTAACTGTCTTACAATGCCTTTGATAATAACCCGCAAGGGTTGAAACACGTGTCAGGAAACTGAAATATATTGTGAAATATAACAAGCACTACTTTAATTTTCCTCTACTATGGAATATCCATTTCACCAAGCATGTAGCCCATCACATATCAATTAAACATTTTTTTTTTTGGCAGGTGGTACATTTTATGAAGGGTCATTAAAAAGGGTGCATTTTAAAACAGAAAATTAATTGTTTATAACATTAAACTTATGCTTTTAGTCAGCCTTCTTTTGAGTTTCGAATTGAGTGGTTCTGTGTAGTTAAGAAAGTTTTTTCAACGACGAAAATGTGAAGTGAAACGCGCCGCAGTTCTTTCTCCTGACAAGTTTTGTTATATTTGTGGAGAATTTCTGGTGAAGTCACAAGCCAGACCATTTTCTAAAAATTTGAAAAAAGCCCATTTCATGTTTTTTGGTGTTTCAATCGAAGATCAAGACCAGCAGTGGGCTCCCCATATGTGCTGTGTCAGCTGTATCGTGTCATTGGTGCAGTGGATGAAAGGGAAGTATGTGTTTTGCAGTTCTAATGGTATGGCGGGAACTCACCAATCATTTTAATGATGGCTATTTTTGCCTGACAAAGACTGAAGGTTATTCCAAAAAAGAAAAGCGCAAGATCGAATATCCAAATTTGCCTTCTGCCATAAGACCTGGTCCTAACAATGCAGACTTACCAGTTCCGACTGCGCCTTTAGATTGACAAGATATTGTTTTGGGAGATAATGGAGATAATAACGCATCATCAGGCAGCTCCGAAGAACAGTGTACCGATTCCATTTTTACTCCAGGTCACAGTTCCGACGAGCCACAATTGATTGTTTATAAAGTGAGTTAAATGATTTAGTACGTGATTTGGGGTTGTCGAAGTAACAGTCAGAACTTCTTGGTTCTTGTCTTAAGGAGTGGAACTTACTAGCCAAAGAAACAAAATATACGACTTTAAGAAATGCTACATGTTCTGCATTTGCAAAGATTGAGTTAGTAATTGCAGTAACGTCCAGAACCTATACAAAAAAGTTAAGGTGTGCGTATCAAATTATGCATTCATGCTTGTAATGTTATGCGGATATTTTATTAAAAACTGTTAAAAACTTCAAAAAGTATTAACAAAATTGTTATAGGTCTCAGGCACTACGGCAACATTGTAATACGGAGAGATTTTAAGAATGACGATAGCGATTGCGATGTTGGCAGTCTGTGCTAACAGCTAGTTCCTGCTTTTGTGCCCTTTTTGCAGTTTATTTTTGATTTCTTTGTGTATTTGTCTAAACATTAGTGTAGAAATAAACAATCATGGTTCATGCCTGTGTAGTGTGTAAAAAAGTGGATAATTTTAATCCAAGTTTATCATTTCATCGGTAAGTATGATTAGGTTATTGTTTTATAGAAAGCATTGGTGTAGTGTATGGGTTCGTTTAGTAATGCTGTGGTAGCACCATTTTTATTAAAACTTCTGTGCACAATGAAAAAAGTTTTGTTATACTTAGAAACAATTAAGAGTAGATATACATAAATAACTTATGGTAGCTACTTAACAGTAAACGAGTAAAAACTATTGTATTATTTTCATACATTGTTGTTAGGTTCTAAACTCTACACCACTGGCGAGCAAAACCAAGGGACGGTTTACAATGTTGCCGATCAGGTCTAAGAGATCTGCCTTTCTCTCTCGGACTCGCCAATTATTTTAAAACAATAATAGTCGATACCTTAATGGGAATTATGAATGAATCGTTTCGTCTATTAGTTCTAATGTCTTTGGCTTGTTTATAGACTCGTCGAAATATAGTTTAAAAGCTGTGTTATTACATAACGGAAATATAAAACCATCTGTACGTTGCCCATTGAGTGACAATGAAAGAAACCTATGAAAATCTGCGCATCTTTTAATGAAATTAAATCCTTTTAATTGAATATTATGTAACGAAACTTTGGCCGGAAAGGAGTAACTTTCAACCGGTATCTCAAAGTGTTAAGTATGTGCCCTTTGTAGACCCAAAAATGTCCTTTTGCCTCCTCTTCACATTAAACTTGGACTTATGAACAACTTGGTGAAGGCTATGAATAAAGAGGGAGAAGGTTTAAATACCTAAGACAAGTCTTTTCCCCGTTGTGTGTGACGCCAAATTAGAAAATTGCTGGACGATGTTAATTTTATAAAAAAGCTCACCACCCAAGAACTCCAAGCTTGGAACTCATTTGTAAGTGTAGTAATTTTTAGGCAACAATATGGATGCAAACTATGAACAACAACTAGTTAAAGAATGTTTAGACTCCTACAAATCGCTTGGTTGCCGAATGTCATTAAAAATTCACTTTCTCCATTCCCATTTATCATTTTTTCCTGAGAACTTGAGCGCTGTCACCGGTTCCATCAAGATATCAGAACAATGGAAATTCGGTACCAAGGACGATGGGATCCAGCCATAATGGGTGATCACTGTTGTATTTTAAAGAGAGGAGGTGTGGCCCCCGGAATTATTTCTGAAATAGTTTGCTTTGATCCTCTCAAAAGGTTCATCAGACTTGCATACGAATCCCCTTGTAGCCTTGTCTGTCTTAAAAAATGCGCCGCGGGCAAAATTTTTTTGGAATATCAAACTTCTACGTTTCGATAGCCCGACCCGAAAAAACGTAAATATAAAGATATTTTTAAATATAAACGCCAAAATTTGTATTTTAAATATTAGATTTTTGAAGGTATGTATAACGTATATTATTTTACCCCCTGAAGTAGAAAACACGGAACAAAGAATAAATCTCAACAATTGCAATAACTGCGGGAATCCCCAAACATCTTATTTACACCACAGTCCAGGATCAATACTTCAATAATGCCATACCAATATCATCTTTTTTGGGTTTATGATGAATTGAAATGTACGAAGGCGCAGAAGAGCCACATTAAATATTAAAGTAAAATTTTCAAAACACAAAATTTTACTTTAAAATTTCGAATTATAAGTCGAAGTTTGAAAATTTCGTCTTGTAACAAAAATTTCGGTGAGGACGCGCCTTTAAAGGAATAAATTAACTCCATGGATTTTTCCTAAATCTGAAGTCATTAGTTTACACAACTCAGCGGAGAATGAAGCAGATTTGAAAAATCGTATAGCTGATAGGTGTAATCATGATACACCCACATTATAACTGGTAGTAGTAGGATTTTCAGCAGATATATTAAGAATATTTACTGTAATATTTTAAAATAATGCTTTTGTCGAAATACTTTTATCGCCCAAGCGGTTTTCCAGAAATAATTAAATGCCAAATTATTCCTTAAATCACCCGAGAAAACAGTGTGAACACCATGTATATCAGAACATAGAATATAACGTCGGCTGGACTGCAAAACCGCGTGTCTCAAAAAATTCAGTTTTTGGGTTGTCGTGTCATTAAATTTATTTTCGCTTATTTTTTTACGACCCTGCAAAAGCGCTTATCTCAATTTCGCCCAGAAGTATTTTTAAATCGCAAATATCAAAATCTTGCATCATTAAGACAGGTATAAGACCACGCATCTTGAGTGTTTTTGGTCCCTACTACAAAGTTGTCAAAACAAAGATACGAGGTGCCAACGATATACAGTATGTCCACGGATGGGGTGGGTTTACAAGAGGACAAATGGACTAAAAATTGAAAGATACGAAAAAAAGTCACTCTTAATAAACCTTTTTGCTTGTCTAGAAAATACGATTCATCATAAGAAACTTCAATTTTTTTATACAGGGTGGGTAAAAACTGCAAAAATGTTATTTTGCTTAAGAGTATACATACTTTATTTTGAAAGATACGAAAAAAGACACTCCTAATAAACGTTTTTACTTGAATAATGAATAGGTGATACTTGTTGTCAATGCCTTTATTTAATGAAGTAATTATAATAATATTAATAATATAACGAAGATTTTTATTAACATGAAAAGAATACGATAACGATTTCATAATTCAAAAGTTCCACCCCCATAATCGACACATTTTTCTAATTGCTTTCTTAAATAAGTGAAAGAATTTCTGATTTCTTCCTGAGATATCGATTGGACAGCCTGGATAATTCCGCCCTTCAGCACTTCAATATCATTTGGTACTGCGGTAGCAAAAACAATTTGCTTCAAACGGCCCCATAAAAACATATCCGGCAAGGTTAAGTCGGGGCTTCTTGGGGGCCACAAAACTGGTCCATTCCTGTCAATCCACCTTGGACCAAATCTGCGGTCAAGCTATTCTCTAACCTCACGAGCGAAATGAGCTGGACAACCATCTTGCTGAAAATACATATTTTGTCGAAAATTTAATAGATTTTCGAGTTCATCATTGAAAAATGTATCCAGCATTTCTAAATATGATAATCTATTGTACGTGTTATCAAAAAAATATGGCCCTATGATGCCATGGATGGATATCGCGCACCACACGTTCACTTTTGTGAAATATTGTCTTCTCGTCATAATTCCGAATTCGGGATTTTCTAAAGACCAGTACCTAACGTGCTGGGTTGCAATGGTTCCATTGGTAGAAAATGTACTTTCATCAGAAAACATGAAACATTTATAAAAATCAACATTTCCACTTAAAATGTTGTCTCCTATCCACAAGCAAAAATCAAGTCGTTTCGCGTCATCTCCCTCTTCCAATCTTTGATTAAAGTGCGGTTTATACGGATATAATTTATTTGCTTTAAGGATCTTCTGAATTTGACTTTTTTTCACAACTTCCAACTGAGTAACACGATTTCTAAGGGACGTCATAGGATTTTCTTCAACAGATTGAAGAACTAAGACTGTAGCAGCATCATTATGGTCGTATTTCTTCTTTTTTTTTTGAGATCCAAAACCGAACCAGTTCTCTGAAACTTTTTTATTAACTTGCAGATTGTCATCCTAGTTATTGGGATTCCTACAAATTTCTCGGTATATTGTTCCATGACGTAGCGGTATGAAACTTGACCATCCCCATAACATTGTATTATAAAAACCCTTTATTCAGTAGATAGCATTTCTACTTAAATAATAACTTCATTAAATAAATAACAATAACAAGTACCTATCATCTTAAGTGTCATTATTATTTTAACTAGGTTCACCAGTCAGAGATGTGCCAGCGAATACTTTTTGGGAAATAATTTTTACATAGGTAAATAATGAATTGTTCTACTTCGGTTCGTTGTGTAGAAAACACATTCATTAAGAGTGGATTTTTTTCGTATCTTTCAAAATAAAGTATGTTTACTCTTAAGCAAAATAACATTTTTGCAGTTTTTACCCACCCTGTATAAAAAAATTGAAGTTTCTTATGGTGAATCGTATTTTCTAGACAAGCAAAAACGTTTATTAAGAGTGACTTTTTTCGTATCTTTCAATTTTTAGTCCATTTTTCCTCTTGTAAACCCCATCCGTGGACATACTGTAGAATTCTTAAATCAATCTACATTTCAAAAGACAAAAAAATACAATTAAAATAAATTTCCAATATTACTTACAGGGTCGCTTAGACTGTCCAATATTTATTTCCGAACTATGTGTGTATCACTTTCTTAACTGACATTACATAATTTAAACATATTTTTCAAATCTTCCTTCATATTGTTGTTTTATCTTTATCGCAACAAACCAGATATTCTTGACTTTTAGCTCTTAATAGAAAAACAATGTTACAAAATAAAAATAAGACTCTGTAAAAAAGATAGGAGAAAAAGGCACCAATCAGATGGTCGGGTCATCTCGATATTTCTGTTGCTTCGCCACCGTTTTATCTGCTTCGTTTTTTGCCGCATCAACAATAAATCACGTGACATAATAACACTTATGTATTAAAGTAAAATGCAAACAAACAAAATATAAACATTACCATATCGGGAGAACATTTTTTACGGTGGGTGACACTGCCAGAAGTGAAACCCGGAAAGCATCTATTTATATCTCCGATGAGGCATGTTATTTATGACCGGTTTACAAAGCTTCGCAAATTTTTTATTTTACAAGATGCCTTGCTTACCCCAGAGTCTAGAGTCTGAAGCCTCTTCTCTGCAATTGCAAGACTAAATATGATGTACTGAAAACAGTCCCACCCTGTTCCAAATTTGAATTAAATTAATATTAAACGTTCCCTAACATTGCGGAGTACTTCTGGACTGATGGAGTTACACTCGTGTATGACAGGCTACCGCAAGTCTTGTAATGACACAGGCTGTGTAGAATAATATTGTCGTCAAATGGCCCCACAAAGGAAAAACTCAACGGATACAAATTTGGTGGCCATAGGCTTCCTCCCAATTTATCGTCGCATCCAAGAAATGTTTGAGAGGCATCGCAGTGGCACGGTAATGATCATCCTGCCCAATTATGGCTGTTAAAGGTGAATCGATGGCATTTTCTAACAAATACATTTTTGAAAACAAGAGCACCGATGTTATAAAGATAGTTTGGATTGTCATTGAATAATTTTCTTTCCAAAATTTCGTTCATTAGTGTTGTTCGAGGGATGTAGAATATAAAATCGATATGGAATATCCGGGAAAAGTTGCACGATACTTTTATAACTGACTTATATTAACAATAATATTTTCTAAATTTTAGTTAATTTTTAAATCGACCCAATTTTGTATACCCTAATAAAAATGTCCTTTTAATCCATTTCTATTCACTTTAGGTTTTAAAATTTCATTTTGGGCTTCCCTAGAACTAATGGGGCTGTATTGGCAATTAAAACTAGTTTAGTAAATTGGGCGTCAATTTGAATAGTCATGTCTTGGCATAGTCACGTTGCGGCCATTGCTAAGGCAGCCTCGCAGAAGCTTGGAGTACTTTTCCGAACAAAGAACCTCTATACACCCCAACAACTTTTGATGCTCTATAAAGCCCAAATTCGACCATCACTGGAGTACTGTTCGCATAGTTGGGGCTCTGCTCCTAAACATACCCTGAGGTTGCTAGGTTCCATTCAAAGAGCCATTCGCCTGATCGGTGACCATGATCTGACAAACAACCTGGAAGGTCTTGAACATCGAAGGCAGGTTGGCGACTTGAGTCTATTTTACAAATATTTTCATGGCAAGTGCTCAACTGAGGTTGCCCGCTTGATTCCACTCAGAGCGGTACATGGTAGAAAGTAGAAATACACGACGAGCCACTGCAGCCCACCCGTACGTGGTTCAGCTTAGTGTCCCTCGAACGACACTGTTTAAAAATTTATTCATCTGGAGACCTTCATCGGTTCCCCAACGAGTGTAATCTCCAAAGATTCAAGATCAACCCGAATCGTTTTCTGCGCACACGCACTGCTGGCAGAGCGCCATAAAGGATTAATCCTGCAGTGCTGTACCTTATAAAAAAAAACTCAAATGCTAGATATGTTGACTTATCTGGTTTAGCTGTTGTTGGCTGTGACGGTACCGTCGGAATACCAGGTCAAAAGGTGGCGTCGTTCGTCTTCTGGAAGAGGGAATGAATAGACCACTTCAGGGTTGAAGAGGAAAGAAAAATCCAAAATTCTTCACAAATATTTAATATCTTGCTCTACGCATTTCGGTTTCTTAAACCATTTTCAAGAGCTGTCTAAAAAGTTCATTTATATAATAATCTCAATTTCAAATCAAAATTATTAGGTATTACTTACATAATATAATCACAAACTTTACATTAAGGACACAAACAAGCTCACTACGGCGAACACAGGTTAACTAACTATATAAAATTGATCAACGGAAGAAACCCAAAAAACATTTAAAAAAATTTAAAAATAAAATAAAATATACCCAACCAGAGCGACATCCAGGTTGCACAAAAGGAGGTACTATTATTTAAACAAACAATCACTACTTAAACTCATTCACAATTCTCGCTGCTTCTCTGTAGTGGGCGTTGACAGGATCGTTCAAACACTCAATTTGATTATTAATCTCTAATTTGACTATTTCTATATTGTCTAAAAAATTCAGCTTATGGCCTTTATTCGCATTATGTAGCATTTTAAAGTTGTCTTTAGTACTACGTCCTGTCTGACCCAGGGGTTCATTTGCCAACTGCATTCCAATGAACTTGCTTTACGCCATCTCTTACAATATTTAGATGAACAATTCACAATTCTCGATGCTTCTCTGGTTCAATATGGAAACATCTCTACTACTTTACCATTAGTAGTAACAAATGAACAAGATCTTAGTACGGATCAAAAATATTTTCTTTATATAATGAAAACCACTGCTACAGTATTATGTCTTTCAGATTTAACCAACAAACAGCCAGGTCACTTCTATCAGTCTAAATGACTTACAACAGCGAGCGGAATATTACGGCTGTACATTGCGACAGAAGATACGAGTGAAAACTTAAGAAATTTAGCAACATTTGTCATGAAAGTTTATGGTCCAACATGGTTTGGTCCTTTATGTACCAAGGGAGCATTCCACTTATTGGTGTCAACCAATTTGAAGAAGTAGGTACTTTCCTGATGAGCTGAAAAATGTAGTCGATCCAACTAAATCAATATTTTGGACCCTGAAAATATTTTTCGAAAGCAATAAGTCAACAAAGAGGTTTAAGAACGAGTGTGTTTACTATTCCAGCTCTTAATTTAAAGGCTACAGATTACATAAACCTAATTGATTGGAAAAGTTTTCATATCATTGAACCACCGCCTACTGTAAATGTTTTTGTTAACAAGCTTCAACCCATGATCGATAAGGGTTTAGAGTCTGAAGATAACTCACTCAAGCTGTCGAACGTTCTATTAAACTGGTGGCAGAGGCTTCAGAAGCAGTTTGTGGACCAGAAACCCCAGATGCTTTCATTAGGGGAAAATTAGAATGTGGCAAAAATATGTTTTCGTTCGAAACCTATTAAACTGGTAAAGAGGCTTCACAAGCAGTTTGTGGACCAGAAGCCGACTATCATCTAAAGCAATACATTTTACTAAAGTTTATGTTGTGGTTAATATATTGGGTTCAATTATAGGGCAACTTTCTAAAACTATTCCATATCCAAAATAAAAATGTACCCTTATTAATTCCCTCCACCCTAATGTACGAAAATTGCGGTACTTGGTACTGAACGATACTGAATATAGAGATGTACACCTTTCTGAAAGTTTTGCGTACCGCTCCACCTAAGCATATAAATTCTTAATTAAATACCATACATTTCGCCTGGAATATAAAGTTTGCTTATCAAAAGCTTATCTGCTGTTATTCGCATTACTTTTCTATTAATTCCAAGTAATGAAATTGCTTATAATTATAATCTCCCTATAGATAACTATAATTCTTGTCACGTAAAGGTGTTAAAAAATATTCTACTCGTCTAAGCAATAACAAATTATGTTATTTGTGACCGTATTTAAATATTTGAGATAACTTTAAGTAGGTTAATAAACACTATTTTGAAGAACTCATCAGTAAACAACACAATAAAGTATAACGGGCCTTTATTGTTCATTATACAATAATATAATTAAAAATTAGACCTAACCTTGCCTCGATATTATATTGATTAACTTAATTGTTAAATTATTTCCACGACTATGTAATAGTAGAAGGTTAAAATAGACCCTGATTACACTATAAGTACGAGGTATTTGCCCCCAACAGCTTAAACTGAACAAAATAAGTAATGAGAACGAAAATAGCTACATTTAAATTTTGGCATAGGGCTTTAGTGGGGCAGTGATTGGGGTCAGTTTTTCTTTGTTGTTTGGCCAAAAGTTGCAATTTTTAAATACAACAAACAATTTCTTATTTATGTAAAAGTGCAATGTTGTCAACAATGTTCAAGAAGCCTTGATCGATGGAAGAGGCAGAGATAATCTGCAATTATTACAATTTAAAATTCCTTTAATCTACGAAATGTTCCCACAACCGACTTCACTGCGAGCGTAGTTAATGATTTAATGTCGCGATCTTGATTGACAAACATAATGAGCTCTGATTTCTTGAAAGAAATACCATTTAAATTTAATGCTCGTCTATTGTCACATTTAAAACCATAACTTTTTAATTTTGCACTTTTCCCCGTACTCGACACTTACTTGACATCTTCCACGAACTTTTCCAGCTTCTCGTTGACAGGCACGTCTGTCATCTTCATCTGGACATTCTCGCCGTTGTTCCTAACTATTTCGGCCACTATCACTTCGGGTCCGTACCATCGTTGCATCAGTTCATCCGTTATTGTTTCAGATATGTTTGCTGAAAAGAAAAAAAAAATACTTATTATAGTATATTTCAGAAAGCTGTAGAGTAATAAAATGGGAAATTCCGTGCAGTTCGGCTCAATTTCGGTGTTGGCCATAGGCGCAGGTAAACTTTGTGCATTAAATTATTTATGATAACTAACCAAAAATTTAAGAGAATTAGGTTAACTAAGAGAAAATAGTATTGTTTGTAATATTAAAATTTCAAGTAATTGCGTAAGAGGATTAGGAAAGGTATGTTTTCTGGCCTGAAGTGTCAAAATCGAAATACTGTGTAGGGATTAGTTAGGTAGTAGATTATAAAGTTACGTTTTGCATTTAACAGGTACCGAGTTTGGCTCTGGCCTCTTTGGCTGGATCATATAAATAAGTGGTAATTTGGAATTAACTTCATATAGCGTGTGTGTGTATGACCTTAATAAGTGTATTTGTTTAGTTTAACGCATCTGTATTTGCTGTTGAGCCGTATATAGTGTTCACAGTATTGTAAGATTAGTAATAAAATGGCGACATTCACACCAACAAAAAGATGTTCCAATAATTCTCCACTATGAGTGAGTGAAAAAGTTATTATTTTAAATGTACATGATTGCATAAAATACGATTATCCGAATTTAACTGTACAAGAAACTGTCGACCGATGTTCCCGAATGACTGGAGTTGGAAAGTCCACCGTTTTTAAATTATTGCGGGAGAGAAAGAGAGCAGGTCATGTGGAACCTCCCAAGAAAAGTCCAGGCAGACCAGTAAAAGTCCTTGGTGAAGACACCAAAAGTGTAGTTCGAAGAAAAGTTCTCTCTTTTTATTTTAAAAAAGAAATATCCGCCCTAGATAAGATTCTAATGGAGCTTGGCCAGGATGACACTATTCCGTTTATAATTAGAAAACTTTTATGGACCACTTTAAAAAATATGGATTTTGTCTGGGAAAGCATAACCGTAATTCACTTTTACTGGAAAGCGATGAAGTTGTTTGCTGGCGACGAAAATACTTGAGAAGTATGAAGCAGTACAGAAGAGAGCAGAAGAAAATCTTTTATCTTGATGAGACGTGGATTAATGAAGGTTATATAGTACCAAAATTGTGGCAAGACAAAAATATAACCAGTGCTCCCCAAGCTTTTATGGAAGGCCTGTCGACGGGTATTAAGGTGCCTTCAGGTAAAGGGAAGAGACCAATAATCGTCCATATTGGAAGCGAAGAGGGATTTTTAAAAGAAGGTTTGCTAACCTTTCAGTCGTTCAATACGGGAGATTACCACGAAGACATGAATTCGAATGTTTTTGAGGACTATTTTGGTGAAATGATAAAATATCTTCCAGCTGATTCAGTAGTAGTTATGGATAACGCAAGCTATCATTCACGACGCACAGAAAAAACTCCAACTTTATCTTGGAGAAAACAAGAAATTATCGACTGGTTAACCACCAAAAGTATTGAATTTGAAGATAATCTGATAAAGAAGGAACTATTAGCTATAGCAAATTTACACAAACATCGTTTCGTGAAACATGCCGTGGAAGATATAGCAGAAAAACTGCGCATACCGCCATATCATTGGGAACTAAATCCTATAGAACTTATATGGGCGCAAGTGAAAGGATTTGTAGCAAGACACAACACGACATTCAAAATGAAAGAGGTTAAGCTACTGTTTGATCAAGCCATTAAGGAAGTGACACCAGAGAAATGACCACCTGATCGATCGGACCGTCGACCCGTTAATTATAACGTCATGAGGAAATGACAGTTCTCCAGATGACGAAGAATATTATGATTTTTTATAATTTAATTTCTGTATAATGTATTTTTTGTATTTTGTAGTTTTTTTATAATGTTTAATAAAAATAACCTAATACTATGTACAGGGTTATCCAACCAAGACTAGACAAGGCGATTTTTTGACTTTTCCTGTACTTTTATAAAAAAACTGAAATAGCCATCTTAAGTCATTTTCTCCCGCGAATTCGAATATCTTCAGCAAAAAACAATTGAACATCAAACAAAAGTACTAGGGGTCACTTTGATATTTTTTTAAATGGGATGCCGTATTTTTAATGAGCTTATCCGATTTCTCATATAAAGTTTGATCTAAAATGTTGGATTTTTAATTCAAAAACGCCTTTTTTCTTCAGTTTTAAATTCGGAAAATGTTCGTCTACCGTAAAAATAAAAAAAAAAAAAAAAATTAAAAATCCAACATTTTAGATCAAAATTTATATGGGAAATCGGATAAGCTCATTAAAAATACGGCATCCCATTTAAAAAAATATCAAAGTGACCCCTAGTACTTTTGTTTGATGTTCAATTGTTTTTTGCTGAAGATATTCGAATTCGCGGGAGAAAATGACTTAAGATGGCTATTTCAGTTTTTTTATAAAAGTACAGGAAAAGTCAAAAAATCGCCTTGTCTAGTCTTGGTTGGATAACCCTGTACATAATACCTAAATTTTATTCTGTTAAAATAAAATTCTTTCCTTTTTACGAATATCCTACCGACACGCCTTTGTCACACCATTTTCAGTGTTTGTGAATGGATAACAATAGGCAAAACCCATAAATTGACCCAAACCCGGGTGGTACTACCTGCACTTGATGAAAAGAAAGAATTTTGCAATGAAATCAATGCCAAATTATGAAAGTGGCTTAAATATTCGTTGGATCACTCTGTAGTCTGTAGTCCCTTTGCATACCTGATGAGCTTTTATTACTCTACACATTTCTGAAATAGACTATACACAAATTGGAAACAATATGCAAAAGTGAAATAAACGTACAATCAAGGACTCGCGACGCGTAATAAGAAAAGGCAGGGGAAGGATAAAAAAAACTCCCTTAATTATCCTTAGCAGAGTAGCTTCGACTAGGGATGCGGATGAGAACAGCCTAGTTTTACGGGTCTGCACTTTACCTGTAGTTAACCTTGATACACAAGAGAGCTGAGAAAATTTTGCAAATATTGATTAAATATGAAGTCAAAAATAAAGAACGACGAAGTAGAGAAATTATCAAAACTACCACCAATTAGAAAGAAGACATTTTCAGCAATAAGTTTATAAAAAACGATTGTTTTCATTTGCTGGAAAGAGCTATGTCTAATTTTAATAATACCGTCGGATTTTTTGTCTATCACTTAAAACGGATTCACAATGAATTTTCAAAGTTTAAAGATAAAATATGCCACGTCCTCAATTTTCCTTGCCGGTTACTGACGTCACTAGAGTAGTACT
Organism: Polydrusus tereticollis; assembly: GCA_963920685.1. Taxonomy (NCBI): domain Eukaryota; kingdom Metazoa; phylum Arthropoda; class Insecta; order Coleoptera; family Curculionidae; genus Polydrusus; species Polydrusus tereticollis. The sequence goes on from OY987328.1 coordinate 147,499,633, forward strand.
TTCAAACTGTCAAAGTTTCATAATTGTCAATCTATATGGAATCATGCGTGATTTTTTTAAAGTCATGTCACTGACTGGCTATAGACTTCTGTTATCTCACTGTGTTGCTGTTGTGTCGGACTTGATTGCAGGAAGATATTCATAATTAATTTAGATGGTGGGTAGTAGGTAGCGGGGAAGTAGGTTACTTTTTATTTATTGTGGGCCGTGATTGAATTCATCATGGTGAATAAGGAGAAGCGACAGGAGTGAGCCAGCCTCGCGGTAGTCTATATGATTTTGCTGCGTTGGAGTCGATGTGCGATCGTGTTATGAGTGGGTTCAGGGATACGTCTGTCCGTTTGTAGTAGTCGGAGAACTATCATCCATCAAGCAAAAGCAGGTAGTTACCTGATCGCTGTACAAATTATTATTATTATTATTAAGAGCCGGTATAGCCTAAACTTAGTTTGTCATTGATTCAGTTAGTTTTTTCGCTCACCAGTGGGTTTTTAAATCGCCATATTAGTTTTTAAAAAAGTTGGTGGAAAGCTCACTCACTCCGCTCTTGATACCATGTAGGCAATGATGATGTTATCAATGTGAACTGTCCATTTTAAATCATCACTGATGATGATTCCAAGATCTTTCTGGTCACGTTTTTGAGAGCATAACGTCTGTTTGGATTATTGTTGCCTATGTGGAGGCCTGTGCATTTTTCATTGTTGATACGTAGAAGCCACTTATCACACCACTGTTCAACTGTCTTCAGGTCTGATGCTAACATATCATAATGCGTGATAGGATTTGTGTAAATCTTAGTGTCATCAGCGAACATTTAACCTAAGCTCTGCTGGTAAGTCATAGATGCACAGATTAAGGACTGACCCTTGTGGTACACCTGATGTGACTTTAAATGCTTGTGCAGTAGAATCATCGATTCTGACTACACTGGTCTTGTCGGTAAGAAAGTAAGTTATCCATTTTAGTAAATTTTCCTTTACTCCAAACTTCAATGTAGTCTTTTATGAAGTACTAGGTTGAAAGCCCTATTAAATTAAAATCCAGGTAAATGGCATCATGGGGTTGGTTTGATCCAATTCTTATAGGTTAGAGACTGTTGAACGACCAGGTAGGAAGCCATGCTGGTTAAATGGTAGTATTTGCTTTCGGAGAAAGAAGTTAGTAAGGTCTTCTGCGATTAGTTTTTCCAAGAGTTTGCACAGAATTGATGTCAAGCTAATTTGACGATATTTTTTTAGGATTAAATTTGTCTCCTATTTTAAATATGGGTATAACAATCGATGACTTCCAGTGTTGAGATAATTTGACTTCGATAGATTTTTTTGACTAGTGTGATCAGGGGTTTTTATATCCTGGAGTATTCTTTAAAAATATAGGATTGCTATTGCCAGGCCCTGATTTTAGTTCGTTTAATATGTTCGTAACTTTGGCTTCAGTTAGTTCTATTGGTTTTATGGATGGTTCTAAATAGTTTTAAGCCGGTAAAAATAGATAGATGATTGATGCCCTCTGTAATGAAGCCGAAAACTAAATGTATCCTTTCTTTGAATGTAAAAATTCTATGCTTATCTTATTTATGGATATTGTTTAAGAGGATATAATCGAAATAAAATAAAACGTTTGTCGATGAGTAACTATTTTAGTGTATGACTCTAAACTAAGTCATACACTGGCGGCCAAGAGAAACGAAAAGAAGCAGAAGACGACCACAAAGAAGATGGCTAGACGATATTTAATCGGCAGTCGGTAGTGACTGGTACCACAAAGCCCAAAATCGCCAAATATAGAAGATCTACGGAGAGGCCTATGTCCAGGAGTGGATGAGAGAAGGCCGACTAAAAAGAACTATTTTGGACGCATGTATTCGTTGGATTAAACCTCTAGTAAACGGCCGGTGCAGGATAAATAGGGCAAAGCCCATTCTAGCCATCTTTAATGGGCCATTTACACGAGGTCACATGACTGGAGCAATTCCATTTAAATAAAACTAAGAGTCGTGAACAGATCATGTCGTGCTACATTAAGAAAAAAAAACAGTTTTTTTTTGTTTTATAATATATTAGAATTTTGTTTTTGTTTTTTAAGCTCTTTGCATCAATTTTATAATATAAATAAAATGTACTTGTAAGTATTAATATGATGTTTGGATATAGCGACCTAACGACCGAATTTGACCGGTCTCTTTTTTAACGTCGTTATAAACGTTTTGTACTTTACTAGCATGCGCTTGAAAAATGTCTTGTTAATATTGAATGAAACATAAGTTTAATTTAAAATTTCCAGCGCGATTCTTAAAATATATCGAAAAACAATTTATTTTTAGATTTTCTTAAACCTAACGGGATTATTTATTTTACTGTTTAGGCATTGATCTGGAAACAAGGACAAATGTTTAATCTTGCTAATTTTTATAAATATAAGCGATATTTCTTGCGAATCCTATATTGGATTAATCGTGACGTGAATTGAATGAAAAATACTGCAAAAAGCTACAGAGGGTGATTTGGTTGGATGAGCATACCGCCAAAAGGTTGATTACAAGCGATAAGTCGAGAACTGCTAGGAAATTCCCTTTTATTATTAGGTATCTCCAAACTTATTGAGATTTATATTGTTTTTCCACTGTCAAAACAGATTCCTAGAGCCTGCCAAAATATGTTTGTATTTTGGCATCAAATATCGCTGTAACTTTTGTAATAGTACAGACAAAGTCCTATAAATTATGTATATTATAACAATGAGGAAAAGAAGTTGAGGAATTTTCATTGACATAATTTCTAATCGTACTAATAATAATAATAATAAGTTTATTTCAAATATAATAAACATGTTAATATGTTATTCTTCGATAAACTTATTCCTAAATTCCCCGAAGACGTGATTGTTAGGGGCAAATCTTATTTATTTAAAATTATAAATGTTTAATAATATTTTTATAAAAAGGTGCAAGTATTCAATAAACGCTACTTTCTTGATGTGTTAGATAATATATTAAAATTTATTATATACTTTATTCACAATAATATTAAATAACATTAGCATTTCCAAATATATCTTGAAATCGTTTGTTTCCATGATAAATGTTTTTATTTCAATTTTATATTTTTTTAATGAAATAATTTTTTTAATATTTGTTTGTAAATAATCATTTAACAACAAAAATATTTAAAAGATCTTTGTCCCACGACTCCCACGGAATTATTTATTTTAGGTTTTATGGATAATTCATTTTTATAACGTGTACTATGGTTATGGTCTTTAAACTGTATTAAGGTTTTTATTTTTGAATATACAGGGCTTTCATTTCAAAACTAGCCACCCGGAATAACTTTTAAAATACTTAAAGAAGAATTTAACAAAAAAAACACGTCAACTTACTGGGGTACATGTTTTACATGTATTTGCGACACTGTAGTTTCAACCCCAAACAAGGGGCGAAAGACACATAAAAAATTTCAAATGGTAAGGGGTATTGAATGATAGTTCACTTGAAAGCCCTTTTCATTAGCAGTATTTTGGCGCTTCATTTTTTAAAAGCGGATTATTTGTTTGCAAGTTATGCCTCTTTAAAGTTTAAAAATAAAAATTCGACGTTTTAGTAAAAACTATTTAATTTTAGCTTTAGAATGAACTCGTGCTTACCTGCTTACTTCAACACATGTTCAAAATGCCCACTTAAAACCGTTTCTGAAGTTGGGAGCCACCCCTAATGGGGGATGGGAATCACATTAAAATTTCAAATAGAAAGAGGTATTGAGTGATTATCTGTTTTTGAATCAAAAATTTTTTGTCCAAATTACACCCTTAGAACCTAAAAAAGCTAAATTTTCAACTTTTATAAGTTGTTAAAAAAGCAGCAAATTCCTTAAATGTAAACATTCAGATAAATACGTAAAAAAATTAAAGGTGTTTGATAGCAAATGTTAGTTTTGTCACATTTTAAAACGATTTAGTTTTGAACTTGATTTCGTTGTGTATTGACCATCGAATTTCGACGACAATGGTTTACTCGTTACAAGAGAGAATTGCACTAATTTTAATTTACGGGGAAGAACAGCGCTGTGCACACGTAGAACAGCCCGGGTGTTTAATCAAAGGTATCCAGACAAAAATGTTGGGCACCAATATGTATTAAATTTGATTAATAAATTTCAAGAAACTGGAAGTGTACGCAATAAAATTGTGAAGAACCCTAGAGTCTTAAATGAAGCCGCACAAGTAGAAATTTTAGGTAATTTTGCCATAGATCCCCAAACATCCATACCGAAAGTCTCAAGATTAAGAAACGTTTCAGTCGGCTCTGTGCAAAAAGCCTTACGATTCAATAAATTTTTCACTTACAAAATACAACTTTGACAACAGTTAGGGGAGGATGACTATGACAGAAGAATGGAATTTTGTGAATTAATGAGTGAGAGGGCAAATGCAGATCCTAATTTAATTAAAAACATTTGCTTTAGTGACGAGTCAACTTTCTTTTTAAATGGGTTTGTTAATAAACACAATTGCAGATATTGGGACAATGAAAATCCACATGTTTTTCGTGAAGAGCATATACAATTTCCTCAGAAAATAAATGTATGGGCCGGAATTCTTGGAAGTAAAATTATTGGTTCGATATTTATGGAAGAAAATTTAACCGGTGAACTGTATTTAAATGTATTGAGAAAATGTGATAGATCCTCGTATAACTGACTCTCTGGAAAATCAAATTGATGAAGATGGAAATTTATTACTAGATGAAGAAAATTTAATTTTCCAACAGGACGGAGCCCTTCCACATTATGCTATGCCTGTGCGAAATTGGCTTAATGACAGATTGCCAGGCAAATGGATTGGAAGAAGGGGCGCTATAGAATGGCCAGCGAGATCACCAGACTTAACGCCCCTTGACTTTTTCTTATGGGGACATCTAAAGACAATAGTATACAAAACTCAACCAGAAAATATTCCTGATCTTAGGCGTCGAATAGGGGAGGCCTGTGAACAGATTGCCCAAGAGACATTTCAAAACGTGCGTGTGGAGTTCGAGCAGCGGCCTTACGATTGCCTTGCCAATAATGGTGGGCACTTTGAACATCTGTTAAAATAAGTAAGTAAAATTTTACTAAAATATCAAGGTTAACTTTTTAAATTTTAAAAGGGCATAACTTGGAAACAAATAATCCGCTTTTAAAAAATGAAGCGGCAAAAGACCGCTAATGAAAAGGGCTTTCAAGTGAACTATCACTCAATACCCCTTACCATTTGAAATTTTGTATGTGCATTTCGCCCCTCGTTAGGGGTTGAAACTACAGAGTCGCAAATATATGTAAAACATGTCCCCCAGTAAATCTAAGTTGACGTGTTTTTTTGTTAAATTCTTCTTCAAGTATTTTAAAAGTTATTCCGGGTGGCTAGTTTTGAAATGAAAGCCCTGTATATATATACTTATTAAAATATTATAAATGTAAATTTGTCTAACGTTCGTCTTTTTTTGTTTTGGAATATAATTCTTTTGAAGGATAAAGATAGTCCTCATTAAATATAATCTTCAAAATGTTTCTAATTTTTTAACTTAGGCTCTATTTATTCCTCTTCAACCTAAAATTCCGCAATTGAAATTAGTTTTACCTAATGCATAATATAATGTTTTATATGCAGAAATGTTTAAATGTTTTTAGAAATCGGTAGTAAACTTCTTAATTTTTTAACCAAATATTCTACTTGAAAACTCCAATTTAATTTACTGTCAAAAATTATTCCTACATATTCTACATGATCAACTATTAAAATTTGAATGTCATGGCTTATATTGATACTATTCATATTTTGTGGTACATTATTTAGGTTTAAAGTAAAAGGAAGATAATTTGTTTTATTAGAATTAATTGTTAATAAATTATCAAACCAATTCGTGATAATTTTAAAATCTTTTTTAATTTTCTTATTCAGTATCATCTGCAAAACTATGAATTTTCCCATCGCAATTTATAGATCAATATTATAAATATTAAAAAATAATGGTCATAAAATTGTTTCTTGAGGAACACCACATTTAAATAATTCTGAATAGCTTTTTTTTTCATGTATTTTAACATAAGCTGGTCTATCTTTAAGATAGTTTTTAATTAATTTTAATTGCTCTAAATTTAATTATTTCAAATTTCTTTAATTAGTAAATTATGGCTAACCGTATCAAAAGCTTTTGCTAAATCCTAAAGAATACAAATACAAGGCGTTTTATTATCTAATGCATTATATATTTGTTCTGTTAGATAGTAAATAGCATCTCTTGAGTCGATTTATTTTTTGAAACCCAAATTCTTTCCTAGAGATAAAATAAAGATAAATAATTACCAATTCGTATATGTATAATTGTTTTAAAAATTTTATTTATGAGAAACGTGGCCTAGAAATAGTAGTTTTAATAGATTTTAATATTTCTGTGGTTATACCACCGACACCAGTCGATTTTAATAAAAAGGGAAATTGAAAATAATGATAAAAAGATTGGCCGACACAAGCATCAAAGAATAAGAGAAGTTGCCTGACTTAGAAGCCGAAGAAGGAAATTGAAAAAAAAATCTGTATGTCTGCAAGGGTACATAACAATCAAAATAAATTCATTTTTAACATAATAATATAATGCCTATCAGTTAATATAATTCTTTGTTCCTTTAATGGCGATAAAAAAAAATTGTGCAATCAAAACTAGTCCTAAGTTTAAGCAGATTAAAAGCGAACCAAAACATCAACATTGTGGTCCAACTTATCAGTGTATTTACATAATGCAGGCTTGCTATTAATATTAAACTTTACACTAAAAAAGTTTATCAGCAACAAGACCTTATAATGTTTTGAAAAATAAGTTGTTTATAAAAAGCAATTTTCAACTTCATTATAATTACTTTGGCTTAATTTGATAACCCAGAGTTAAGGTTGAAACACACATATCCGCAGACACGGCGCAGAATCCGTTTCGAGCCCTGGCCGTGTGTTGTCAGTGTCTTGGTGTTGAATTAGGTCTCTTAAAGAACAGAGTTTATACCACGAAACCTCAAGATTTGGCCGATTTGCAGCGTCGCATTTTGGACGAATTTGAATTAATAACGCCAGAAATGATCTACAACACAATTGAAAAATTTTATTTTCAATTAGCACACTGTCAAACTGTACAGGGAAAACAGTTTGAACATTTAATATAAACAATATATTTTTTCTAAATTGTACTAGTTATTTCGAAAACTACTGATATTAGGAACAAAGTATGTTATACCAAAAGTGTAACAAATTTAAAGTAAAAACTATAAATGAAAAAATATACAGGGTGTTACATTTAAAAATATAAAATTCGTTCGAATTCCAGACAACTAAAAAGCTGGCAACAACGCCAATATCGTCATTCGGTGCGTCAGATCCTCTTACACAACTGTACCAAATTTGGTTTAAATCGGCCAATAAACTGTGATGTTATTAAGCCGTTTCCAGACTTTATACACACACTGTATAAGCAGTTATTAGATGACGAAATTAAATTCCATCAATACTTTAGAATGTCTAAGTATCAGTTCAATGAGTTGTTGTCAAAAGTTGAACCTGTATTAAGAAAGATGAATACTTCATTCAGGCAAGCAAATACTCCAATTATTGAAAAGCTGGCAGTTTGTTCAAGTTAAAGACTGAGCACTGTTTGACGGTCGCCAACAAACTACTATTCCCATTTTAGCATCAGCCGCAGTATCCAACAGGCAACGACACGTCAAAACATTCTTTCGAACAATGTCTGTCGCCGTCCAACGCCGACTAACCGCGAGATAGATGGATAGTGCGAATACCCCAAATTACATTTAATAATATTTTGACGAACACCTGATGGATGGTTGCCTGCCGTCATCACAATGGATAGTGAGAACCAACCTTTAAAGATAATGCTTGGAAAGAAATAGGTCAAGTATTTCTTTGAATATAGGGCGATGATTATTACGTGAATGTAGTGTTTCATCGCCTTTAACGGATACTTAGGGACGGGAGCCAAATCTACAAACCATGCGGACGCGCCTTGAGAACTAATATATTCTAACAAAATTGTCAGTTTGCTTCGCAATTGTAAAATGATCAACTCAAGTTCAATTACACAGGTTTAATTCAAGACCGAGACACAGGCAACACACGGTCTGGGTTCAGTGCGGATATGTGTGTTTCAACCCTTGCTCAGTCAAAGACAAAGCAGCATGGCCTCCGGTTAGGAACGCCTGGATTATGCTTTTCTTAATTATATTTTATTCGTTGAGTAACCTTCTTGGATAGGAGAAGATTAAACGAAGGCTCTTGGTTGATGTCGTGCTGTGCATAAGTATACACATCAAGGCCTTGCGCAACACCAGATGGGTTTAAAAACCTTAGATAATTAAATTTTCTAAAGAAATATTTAATTTACCAGATTAAAACATGTCAGCTCTATTAATAATCGTCAAGGGTGTTCAAAAACAGATATTTTATACTAACCACTTTCTAAATTGACGCCACGCTACTGAATAATTGCATTTATTAATAAAATCATAAGATAATAGTAAAAGGTTAAACTTTATTCCGATATATTTTCACATATTTTGATAACACGCTATTATAGACTGCATGGTTCTGAAAGTACACCTAAAAATGATTTGATAAGCGAATTTTGCCACGGGAAAATACGTCTGAATTGAATGATCAAGAGATATTGGAACCCAGCTGATTTTTGAAACTTGCCTGAATATATTAGTGTGCATGGGCCGCATCTTTCCTTAATCTGATGATACTACGATGATTGTCTCTGTTCGTGGCGTTGACAGCGTCAAAAAAAAGCAAATAAAATGTTAAATGAATTATCTAGACGGTGCAGAAAAAATATATTGTAATGACAAATAACTCTTATGCATGGAGATAAAGACAGTTAGAGTTAGAGTTAGAAAGAAGTCATATGATAGTTCTTTTAATTTTGATGGCAATAATATTGAAATACAACAACTATCGATTTTTTTAGGGATCACTATCGTAGTTATAGTTATTGTGGTCGGCTTAACAGGACTTTCTACGCAATCAATAGTCTGAAGAACAGAGTAGATAGGGCCACGCTTTTTTTCTTTTTTTTTTTTATGATAAGGCACAGCACTACAGGATAAATCCTTTATGTCACTCTAGAAGCGGTGCGTGTGCGCAGGAAACGATTCACGTTGGTCTTGAATCTTTGGAGATTATACTCGTTGGGGAACACGATCTCAGGGAGGTCGTTCCAGAGTGATGACGTTCTCCAGATGAAAGAATTTTGAAACTGAAATTTTAAATGTTTGTTAAGCATTCGTATATTCCGCAATATCCATCATTGTATTTATGTTTTTTTTTCCAATTTTCTGACGGATTTCTTTTCGCAAATATAATAATATGGTGTCCCCAAAACCAAATAAATAAAAAAAAATTGTTTGATGTAAATAAGTAAAATTAGTTTATTTTTCAATTATTATACTGCTGCCATTTTGAATAAAAATTTTAAATGTCAAGTAACGTCGACTGAAACCTCGTTATAACGATTCCCAAGTTTGGCAATATTTTATCAATTCCTTTCAAAATGACGGCCACTTTTGTCAACGTGGGTTAATTTGAGCCTTTGTTTTGTACTGTGGTATCACTCAAGTGATGGCAAGTAGCTATTTTTGTCACAACACTTCACTGACAAATTACAAAAATAGAGCCTTGCTGCCTTAGGATACCAAAGGCTCCTTAACTGTTGCTTAAAAATCAAATAAATCCACGATGACGAAAGTGGCCACAATTTTGAAATGAATCGCTAAAATCTTACCAAACTTGGGGATCATTTGTGCATTGAAAATACCTTTCCAGAGAGGTATCACTCAACCTCATCTGCCATTTTAGGTTTGATTGACGCTTTGTCGCAATCTTGTTAACCAAAGTTAATATTATTACTATCTCTTACATTGGTGCTGAAAGTCAAATTCTTAGGAGTCATTTTTGGCCAAAAGCTGACGTGGAGAGCGCATGTTGACAATGTGGTAAACAAGTCGATAGCGAATTTCTGGCAACTCCGACGTGGGTATCATGCGTTGGCTCTATACGACGGTCATCAGACCGAGAGTCGCCTATGGCTCTGTGGCCTGGACTGGAAAAGGTTACCGTGCGCGCCAGACTGGCAAAAGTGCAGAGGCTTGCAGGCCTGAGCATAACCGGAGCCATGAAATCCACGCCCAAGGCTGCATTAAATGTCCTGCTGGGGCTGCCGAGCCTTCCTATCTGGATTCAGAAGGAGAGAATATCGGCATACCTGACAATGCAGGCCACTGGATGCTGGAAAGGAGTGGGCGACTTAGGTCACACTAGGATAGCTCCGAGGGTGGAAAGGGCAATCCCAATACTTTCCTTCAGAGCAATGCCAGTTAAAGGAGAGCTGAGGCTGAACAGGATATTCACTCTCACGATCCCTAGTGAAGTTCCCTGACGATGCACTGGTATGCTACACCGATAGGTCGCGCATGGCTGGAACTGAATCATCAGGGGCAAGAGTATACTTGGAAAACATCAATATAAGAAGAACCTATCCACTGGGAAGGTTCGCGACGGTTTTCCAAGCAGAGGTATATGCCATCCTTTGGGTGGCAACTATGCGGGAGGTCATGGACTGTCAAGAGCGGACTGTATATATCTGCTCTGATAGCCAAGCCGCCCTCAAGGCAGTCTGCCAGCCCAGGAGCAGTTCGACCCTCGTGCAGGAGTGTGCGGACGCACTTGGGATACTCGCAGAACGGAAACAGGTAGTCTTGGTCTGGGTCCCTGGACATTGCGGAGTGCATGGAAACGAGACGGCCGACGAGCTCGCCAGACTTGGAGCCGAAGTTCACTATCTAGGACCCGAACTAGCAATAGGCATATTAAAACAGCAGGTAGGGACAGTACTGAGGGAACGGGCCGCCAACCTCTCCAAGGAGGAATGACGGCAAACGCGAGGCTATAGACAGGCCAAAGATTTCATAAGTTGGCCTGATAGGGCTAAGTTAGAATTGATTCTTAACAGGAGTAGGCGTGCCCTGAATCCTCTGGTAGGACTTCTAACAGGACATTGCAAGTTAAGGAAGCAAATGCACACGATGGGTGTGGAGGAGGACCCGATATGTATGGGATGCTTGAAGGACGAGGAGACACCACTGCACTTCCTGTGCGCTTGTGAAGCCCTGAGAAGACTCAGACGTCAAGTCTTTGGGACAGTGGTGATCCAACAGGAGGAAGTCAGGACCCTTGCTTGGAGTACCGTCCTGACCTTCATGAGAAGGTCGGGTAGGTTTGGCGAGGGCCTGGGTGGTTAAGTGGATGCGGGAAGACCCATGGGTAGGTAAAAAGGATCGCATTTGGTCTACTTGCCAGGCCCGTGTGCCTCCCCTCCCCTCACCTACTACTACTACTAATATTATTAGATTTTTCATAATCTTAAATTACGGAAGGAATGACATTAATTAGCAATATTTGTAATGCCCTAAAGTTGTTAGGTGATATAGCAGTAACAATAACTACGCACTTTAATCAGTCTTAATCAATTTAGTAACAATATCAATAAAAAACAAACCTAAGAGAAATGTTTTGATGCTTAGGAATCTAATTTATAGCGTAAAGTAAAAATAAAGTACTTAAGATAACTTTATTTCATTCACCTACAACAAATAATACAATAACATAATTTCAAACTCAAGAACTCTTCTAAAATATATAATAGGAAAACCTGTATAGGAATTAATATCAATAGCTCAACAAAATTAGACTTTGTATGCACTGAAATTTTATTTATTGGGGGTAAAAAAATTAAATTAATATGCAGGGTAGGGTGTCTCTAAAAGTTCTGAACAAAATGCTAGCACATATTTCTAAGGCTAGAATATCACGATCTAGCCCAACTAAAGGGTTAAAGATGGCCGACCTTACCAGAGACAACCAGTATGATTTAAGAATGAATCTAAACCTAATAGTGCCCAAACACAACTTAACCAAAGTTGCAAACAGCCCCATTGTTTTGCCAATAAGGTTATATAACAGACGACCAACTTAAATTTTAAAAATCCAAAAAATGAATGTATTTATATATCTTTATTGGGTTTTTACGTCAGGAATATCCTTTGACATCTGTTGTCCCAGCGAAGACTTTTTGGGTCTTAATCGTCGTTAAGTCGTGGCTTAATTTTGAATTTTGACTCGGCTATTGCTTTATTTGATGAAGGCTGGAAAGCTGCATAGTTCTTAGCGCCTGTTGCACGTCTATTAGACGATCATTGTAGTGCTTTTCTACTGGATACTCATAGTGCTTCTCTACTGTTAGAGATGTATGCCAACGGGGAGCCAGTCTTTCGGCAGTTTGTATGTAGAGTTTAGTCTAGCCGTCGTATGTAAGTCCGCTATTAGTATATTGGTCGATACGTCCGTACGTCTGTAATAGTCTGTGATTATTTTTAAAAAGAATTCGTTGATTGTCGGTATTCAAAAGTCAAAATATATTTTGGAGCATTTGCGATGAGTTTCAGCGCCTTGTTTTGAATCACTTGGAATTTATTCAGCTCGGACTTACTTATATTGCACCAGGATGCTGCTCTATAAGTAAGTACCGGCCTGACCAACACCTTATAGAGGTTAACTTTGGTTCGATTGCTAAGTCTACTCCGCCTGTGAAGCAGGGGGTAGATTGCGCTTAATTGACGCAATGCTGCCTTGATTTTATTAATTGAATTAAACCTCCAATTCAGTCTTTGATCGAAGATAAGTCCCAGGTACTTCACTTCCTGGCACCAATTCACTTGAACCCTACCAACTCCGAGCCTCGTTTCGGGCCGTCTAACGCGACTTTTGGAGAAAAATATTACTTTTGTCATGGAAGGATTCAAACGAATCTTCCAATTAGAAAGCATTTTTCCAATTGGTTTACATGGCGCTGCATACGTGTGGCGACTAGCCGCGGATGCTTAAAAGTGGAAGTTGTTGCAGTGTCGTCAGCGAATAGATGAAGCTGCGTTTGCCTATCTCGCGGAATGTCATGCGTATAAATGTTATACAGCATCGGGGAAAGAGGTGAGCCTTGCGGCACTTCCGCCCTGATGTGTTTATTCAAAGAAAGTGCGTTCTTCGACAAGACTGCAAACCTTCTATTCTCTAGAAAAGAGCCTACTACCTTGATGAGGTAGTTCGGAGCTCCGAGTCTTATTAATTTCAGCAAGAGACCATTATGCCAGACCTTGTCAAATGCTTTGCTAACGTCAAGGAAGACCGCCCCCGTGTGTTCTCTTCTATTGAAACCCATCATTATGTTGGCCGTGAGCCTCGTTGTCTGCCTAACTGTGCAATGTTCGCTTCTAAAGCCGAACTGTTCGTTAGGCAGAACGTTGTGCGAACACAAAACTATTTATTCGAGCTAAAATCAGTTTTTCTGTAATTTTTCCAAGGCTTGATAACAGACTGATAGGCCTGTAGCTTGAGGGCACAGTAGGGTCTTCGCCCTTTTTGTGAATTATGTGCCCTTTTCCAGACGCCCGCGAATTGGCCTACTTCGATAATTGCCTGAGATAGATTTACTATATTCCCCAAAGCTCTGTCTGGTAGATTTCGCAACGCCGCATTTCTCAGACCGTCAAAACCCGGGGCTTTCCTGATATTGAGGTTGCTAACCAGCGTCTTTACCTCGTCCAGCGTGACCTCAGCGAAGTTTTGCTGCGGGTGAACCATGGTTTTGTATATATGTATCGTTCTGGAGACCCTCTCATCACGTAGAAGGTCAGTGGTGGGATTTTCGCTGAATTGCTCGCAAAGCTTGTCTGCCAGCAATTCGGCTTTATCCTTAGCGTTTGTGAGAGTTTTACCTGTGTCCTGGTCTTTCAGATATTACATCGGGGCTTTAGCACCTCTTGTCAGAGTTCTGAACATGTCGAAAATTGAGTTGTCCTCAATCGAGAGACTTTGGACTTTGTCGTCCCAAAGATTAGACTGCCTCTCGATGAGCAGAAGTCTAATCGCTTCAGCTTCTCTGTTTGCCTCCGCCTTGATTTGAGGATCTCCAGTACGATACGCTCTGTTTTTGAGCCTGTTTTTGATTTTAATACGCTGTTTAATCTCATCAGTCAAAGCCCCATATTTTGAATATTGGGACACCTTTGTAATCGATGATTGAGCAAGAGCCTCACTTATGTCATCTGTGATCTTGCTCACCGCGTTCTCAATGTTAACCGGATTGCGGAGTGGGTCCACTTCGATCACAACCGGCACATGATCAGAGCTAAGATCACATATGACAATTGGTTGTGAAATTCGAACAGAGTTTTTAATCAGAAAAATGTCCAAAATATCCGGAAGACCATGCCCAAACATGTGAGTGTGTTCTCCGGCGGCAGAATATGATAGTTTAAAGCCTCCGAATACTATGTATTTAAAACCGAGTTAAAGGATAATGTATTACGAAATACTGTTTATTCGGTTAAAGAATGCGTCTCTGATTTACTATCAAAATGCTTTATTTGTTTTTAGTTCCTACGTCTGCTTACTAATTTTTTGTGTTACCGTTATTTATAATTTTATTATTTTTTTTTCCGACATTCTACACTTTTATGTAAAGTCTATGAAAACGAAGATATTGTATTGTAACTTAACATGATCCAAAAGTTTATAGTTTTTTTTCCAGTATCCATCCAATTACTGGTAATATTCGCCCATCACCGACCTTACTAGATTCATTGTCAACGAATTTTAAGCAAATATTTGCAGTGTTTTAAGTGTCGCACAGAATGAGACTGCTTGAGAATTGCAACTAAACTATCGCTAGTGGATGCCTATAATCCTTGGGGTAGAGTGACAATCGCGTCGCAGCCCAAATAGGACCGGTTGCAACTTTTTAATCGTTACGGTTTTTTTAGTCGCAAGTGTGTGCACTTGTATTTGAAACAATAAGTTTTATTCTTGCGACTGAAAAATCGCACGACTAGAAATTGCAGGTGGACGGGAGCCTTAGTGGCGTCAGCGGCTGGTAAGAAAAATGGGGGCCTGCCCTATTTTACCCTTCATTAAAAATTTATGTGAAAGCGCTAAGCGCTAGACCAAAAAATCCAACCGCGTTATTATAGTTAGACATAACTATTTTCAATAAAGTAAAAAATAGTATATCCTGTATATAGGCACATGTACATTATTTGTGCGGTAATCCCCTAATCTCTGTAACATGTTCTAAACATCCTTTATCTTATTATTTGCACTACAGTTTACGTATTTTTCCATTGTTTGCAAATTCTATAAGCATTTTAATTCGTTTTTACTTAATCTTGAGATCACAGATCAATTATGTTTCTAATCTAATCTTATTGTCCGTTATTTTTTTATAAAATTAAAATAAAGGTGATAACCATTATTGTAAACAAGTAATACGTCTAGGCTGGGTGCAAGCAAGGCTTCAACTAGCGCCGCTCGCGGTCCATAATATAATGAATGGAACCCCAATTTGCATAGCAGTATACTAAGGACATATCCAGTCCAAAATTTGCAACAGACTTCGGAAAGGGATCTTCTGTGCTCATTCCGACTAGGGAAGAGTGGGAGGGCAATCAGTTAACAATGGAGACCGATCACTCGATTTTCACAGATGGTTTAAAAATGGACGTCGGTGTGGGAGCTGGTATCTTCTCTGAGAGCATGAAAATACAGAGGTCATGTAGACTTCCGGACTACTGCAGCATTTTTCAACCAGAAGTGGTGGCAGTAGATAAAGCAGTAAAAATTCTGCAGAAACGTCAAGACCTAAGGGCAGCTGCGTCAATAGCTATCTATATAGATAGTCAAGCAGCGATAAAGGCAATTCGTTCCAACAACATTAAATCAAAACTAGTAAGGCGATGTCGCAACAATCTTCGCATACTTGGTGCCTGGCATCGAGTCACTCTGTGTTGGGTTCCTGGTCATCACAGCATAGATAGCAATGAGTCTGCTGATGCGCTCGCCAAGGAGGTTGCGGGCATGTCCGCCGATCTAACAGAGAATGCCGTGGCTAGACCACTGGGATCGGTCAAAGAGGAGATAGATCGACAACCAAACAACTTGCAATAAGCAGATGGACAGAGCTAACAGCCTGTAGGATCTCCAAGCAATTTTATTGTGGCCCCTATTTGATAATAGAAAAACCGCAGCGGTATTACAACAGAGTCGGAAGGACCTAAGAAATATCACTGCCGTGATTACCAGACACTGTCTTTTCGGTAGACATGCCGAACGTATGCTAACGACTTCTGCAGAAGTTGCAGAGATGAAGAAGAGGAGGAAAGTATTCAACATTTCTTGTGTGAATGCCCTGGCTTTGCAAGAAGGTTTAATGCCTTGGGCAAACCATTCTTCAATAATCTGGAGGAAGTAAGCAGCTTACAACTGGGTCGACTTACTAGGTTTATCAACAGTAGTGGCTGGTTCGAGTGACCTGATGCTGATGGGTTCGGCAGAACATGTGTGGTATCACACCAGTCCTTATAGGACTACGTGAGACTGTCTGGACAGACCAAAAGTCTGCCACTCTAACCTCACCTAACCTATCCCCAAATTGTGATATAGATAGATAGATAGAGAAAAAAGCATTTATTTCAAAACATATTTGCAACGATGACAAAGTTTGAAATATAGGTATATAAAAGTAAACCACACAAAACGTTATACATTTTTCACAAAACAAAATAAAATTTCAACACTTACTTCCTACTCTTTAAAGTCCAGATTTTCGAATTGTGTATAGTTTAATATTATTAATATACAGGGTGTTTCAGAATAAGATGCTGATCCTTAACGGTGTGAATCCTTAGGTGATTTTAAGAAGAAAAGTTCAAATTAACATATATCCTTAACCTATCAACTTTCGAACTACAGGGCGTTATAAAGTTTTTAGAAAAAAATCGTTTTTCTATTGTAACTTTAACAACTTTCTAGCTATTTTTATGAATTTTTCACACATGCCCTCTAAGCATCAATAGCCATTTTTTGGTGCAGAAAAATTTTAAAAATTTTTAACCAGTGGCGTCCTGAAAGGGTTTGGACTTGACATTTTGGAAAAATATTATGTACGCCACTGCTTTTTCTCAAGATAAAAATTATTTTTAAAATACTCATTCATTTTAGGCCAAATTTAATATCTTGCCTTTTTATCGTCCGACAAACAGTTTCAGACAAAAAAAATAAAAACCATTGAATGCGCATTCGCTATGTGCCTATGGTTTATTTTTTAACATTAAATTAAAACAACTAACATTAAATAACGTGTGAACAAAAGCGAAAATAATTTAGATTAGCTGTTGAAAGTGGCCACCACCTGCAAGAATGCATGCTTCAGCTCTTCTCCTCATTGAGTCTCGTACCCTTTGAAAAATTCCTGGAGTATTCCTGATAGTGTCGAAACAAACTATTATGCGGTTTCTCAACTCCTCTTCAGTATTTATTGGGATGCTGTAAATCAACGTTTTCAGATGTCCCCACAGGAAAAAATCTAGACTGTTTAGATCAGGGAATCTAGGTGGCCACGATTGTGTTGCTCTGCACCCTATCCATCGATTACTATTATAATGTTGATTTAAAAACTCTCGTGCTAAGAGACTGAAATGGGCAGGTGCACCATCGTGCATAAACCACATACGATGTCGGGTTAAAATAGGGACGTCGTCTAGCAAATTTGGTAAAGTTTGTTCAAGAAATTGACGATAATTGATTCCGTTCAATCTGGCTGGTAAAAAATAAGGCCCAATTAAATAATCACCAATAATTCCAGCCCAAACATTTAGAGAAAATTGCTCTTGGTGGTGGGATTCCGTAATGGCATGTGGGTTTTCTTCTGCCCAGAAGTGATTGTTATGAACATTTTGTATGGCGTTCCTGGAAAAATTAGCTTCGTCCGTTAACAAAATTCTGGCATCAAATTGGGGATTTTCGGTGACCATTTGAATAAACCATTGGCAGAAATTGATGCGTAATGGAAAATCCCTAGGAAGTAGGGCCTGGACCCGTTGAATATGGTACGGATATAACAAATAATTTTGAAGAATTCTCCAGGCTAGGACATGAGCAATATTTAAAATATTCCCAATTTTTCTGGTACTTATATTAGGGTTTTGTTCCACTAAATTTAAAACAGCTTCTTCGGTTTCCGGTGTTCGTGTAGTTTGGTGTGCCCCTTTTAAGTAGTTTTTTGTTTCAAAAGATCCTGCTTCACATAACTTTCTGTGAGTTCCTGAAATCGTTCGTGCATCCGGAACTATTCTATTTGGATAACGCTCTTGGTATAATCGTCTGGCTTCGAATGCATTGCCGTCAGCAAGCCCGTACAGGTAATGCATATCTGCAAACTCGACATTTGTAACATTTGACATTTACCATGATACTTATACGTTTAAAAAGTATTACGTTTTTAAAATTTAAGTTAAGTGAAAAGCCGTGTACATAAATAAATAGCTGTCAAAACTATTTGGCATTAAATATTTCGTTATTGTCATTGTTTCCTTAACAAAGTTCATAGCCTACTTGTCAGAAACCATAGGAACATACTGCCGTGATTAGCAAAAACGCCGTATCTGCACATTGGGTAAAAATTTTTTTTTTACATCAATAAGTTTGAAATTCCGTTACTTATCTTGCAAAATTAGCAAAAATGCCGTATCGTACGTATAAACGCTAAAACGCTATATATAAAACGCCGTATATGTTATAATATTAAACAACTGCTCAGGATAAACGCCATATCGAATGCATGTTTAATAAAAATGCCGCATCTAAATTGAAAATGACGCATTTTTGCTAAGCATGCATCAGATACGGCGTTTATCCTGAACAGTTGTTTAATATTATAACATATACGGCGTTTTGCACATTGCGTTTTAGCGTTTTGGCCCGCGAACTCGTACATCATATGATCGGTCGAGTCGCGACAGGTCAGTTTGCTAGCGATTTTTGCATAGCGAGCGTGATTTTAAGGGTTAGAGTTGTTTATGTGCATTCGCAGTGGAATTTCTTCTAATCTATATTATATTTATTGTGTAAAATGTCGAAACGAACGAAAATTATTATGGAGAGAGCACTTGGCAGCAACAATAACGGCAACAGGGAGGAGTGTTTGCCGAAAACCGACATCAATATATTGTCGACCGGTAGGCAAAATGTTAAAACCTTGTACCCGTATAATTTTGATGAGACGGAAACCGATAATATGATTTTTCCTGAAAATTTGGACATCACTAACTATTTACAATGAAACGTTTGTTCCAGTGGTAACAAAAAAAAAACACAACCATTGGCTGTAGTTTGGCATGAAGGTATTAGTGGCAGAGGGCAAGAAAACCTTATAAGCACCTTCTATGTATTTTGCAAGCGACATCGGGATGTTAAATACTTGGCGGTTTGGCTTGACAACTGTTCAAGCCAAAACAAGAATTGGTCATTTCTAAGCTTTTTAGTTTATATAATCAACTCGAATAAAGTTTCCATAGAAACTATTAATATTCACTACTTCGAACCTGGACATACTTATATGTCCGCAAATAGTTTCCATCATCAGGTGGAACTATCTTTAAAACACCAAGGAAAAACTTACGATTTTCCGGATTTTGTGACGGCCGTACAAAGTGCCAACAGTGGAAAAGTAGAAGTTAAAGAGATGAGTTACAGCGACTTCTTTCTGTGGGAAAACCATGCCTCACAAAAAAAATTAAAACAACCCAATCGTATTTATTTAAAAAATATAGTAGAAATAAAAGCAGTTCGGGGTTGTTCTAATCTACTTTATAAAACATCGTATGCCAGAACCGAGCCTTTTAATTGTCTCGATTTTTTAAAAGTTAAGGCTACTACAAATAATGGTATGAAGTTCCCCCCGCCACTACTGCGTCCTTGTGGTTTTCCCGCAGAAAAAAGAGACGCTTTACTTAAGAGCCTTGACCAAGTTCTACCCCAGACTCGAAGGGACTTCTGGTTAACTTTGCCTACTAACTAATTAAATCGTTAGTGTTTACTTACATATCCTTATATACGACTAGAAAATATGTTATGTGTTAAAACTGAAAATTCACTAATTTTTTTGTATTTCTCTCTGAAATAAAAGTTTTATTTTGTCTTTCCACAGTTTTTTTTTGTTATACTGCACTTTCAGAACACCAAAAACCTCTTACAATACTTAATAAAAATGCAGTACGGCGTTTTTGTATAAGCGACTGGCTGTAAGTTATGTTTTCTATGATTAGCAAAAACGCAGTATATGCGTTTTTACAAAGATGACAGGTCTTCTTGACATTTTTTTTAGTCAGAATTGTTCGTTATCTATAATAATAAAATATAATGCAGTAAAAAAAAGTTTTCAGAAAGTGGCATGCTACGGCTGGGCAATTTACTTTAAACTGGATTTACTCCGTTTTAACTTTTTTGCTCATACGGCGTTTCTGCTAATCACGGCAGCATAGCGAATGCGCATTTAATGCTTTTTATTTTTTTTGTCGGAAACTGTTTGTCGGACGATAAAAAGGCAAGATATTAAATTTGGCCTAAAATGAATGAGTATTTTAAAACTAATTTTTATCTTGAGAGAAAGCACTGGCGTACATAATATTTTTCCAAAATGTCTAGTCCAAACCCTTTCATAAAAATAGCTAGAAAGTTGTTAAAGTTATGATAGAAAAACGATTTTTTTCTTAAAACTTTAACGCCCTGTAGTTCGAAAGTTGATAGGTTAAGGATATATGTTAATTTGAACTTTTCTTTTTAAAATCACCTAAGGATTGACTAAAGAGTGACAAAAGCATTCTTTAAAGCTCTCTGATAATTTTCCTCTAATAACGAACAATTTACAATTTCAGTAAGATGCAGTACAATAGTATGTACCAGCACATTTTTTATTCTTAAAACCTTTTACAATTCGGTTACAGGATTAAAAAACACCTGTCATCCAAGACAGCACAGGAATTACTACCAGGCACAAAAGTACTGTTTCTATTTACAATATCCGTGGCATTGTTTACAAATAAAGAAAAAAAGCGATTGGCCACACCCTACAAATTAACATTAGGAAGAGTTAGATTAATATTTTTTGTTCTATTTGTTAGGTCATTGACAATTTGCCATGATACTCTAACCTTTGTTATTGGCTGCAGAGAGTTTCCTAGCGAAATAATCGTTTTAACATTGTTTAGTTCATTTTCATACTCTTTTTAAAGGTCAAAGTAAATTTGTTTGTACTGTGGGTAATGCTGACACAGCACATTAAAAATATATAATTTATTTTTTAGTAACAGCAATTTGGAAGATTCAATATATTATGGTTCATTGCTTCTATTCCGATAATGGGTTAATTTTAGTGGAAAGAAATAATTAAAATAAAACATAAACAAGTCCCAAAAAGTTTCCTACATTGAATCTGTATCTACATTAAAATATACTGAAATCCAACTCTCCTGGCGTAAAGATGAACTGAGAGATGTTTTCCTCATTAAAATGACGCCTGTAAGTCGCCGTTGCTTTAGAAACGTCAGCATAGCTGCTGGGGTAAAGGTCGTCAGGAGCCAAATTTTAATAAAATACATACACATTATCTGGATTGTTCTATTTTCTTAAACATAAACACTTTTCCCAATTTATCATTTTCATATGACGTCACAGGGTCGGCAGACATTTTGCTTGGAGGACAAAGTAAATAAACACAAGCGTTTGGGTTATAAATTCAAGTTTTCTTTACAGTTTGCCTTCAAATTTGAGATTTTTGTTTGTTCTGCTAATAATTAAAGTGCCCTAAATGAAATGTCGTCCTTCTGTTTTATTGTAAATTGTAGGACGAGGTGAAATAGGGACAATGTACGATCTTTTGGAATTCCTGTAGTTCTTCAAAACGCTGAAGAAAACCTTAATCGACTCTCACAAGAATAGCGTGAAATGTGGATAAGAGCTTTAAAAAGAGGACCTTAAAATGACAGCTAATTAAAGTATGGAAGAATTAGCTCCAGACATTTTATAAGTGGTACATTTGATTTTTGGTATAATGACCTAATAAAGTGATCTGATTGATGTAAACATTTCTAGGAGCTCCAGCAGAATTAGCAAACAAAGATAACCCTGACTGGATCCCTAATTAGAATATGGGGTACTTCAAAGGAAGAAACTCAGACCAAAGTTAACAGACATGAGAGAGTTCAGAAATGCAAACGAACAAAGTATCAGGTAGGTATGGTGTAATATATTGTAAATAGTAGATAGTGATTGATTGTATTATGACGTAGACATAGTATTGATTTATTTAACATTTTATTTTATAACAGTATGTGTGTGTGTTCTACGTTTATGGCTCTGGTTGAAACCAAATAGTCAGAAAAAACCTTATTATATCTTAATCTTCCCTTGCCGACAACATAAGCAATGGGATTTCTCTTGCCTTGCACTAAACCAGATTCATAAAATTTGAATGCTTGCAAGCCTTTGTATGCCTTCAGCTGCTGGCCAGTGTAAAAACTATGTGTTAATTAAGGTAGTTTACCAACTCTATCATTGATGCTTCTGGCAAAGACTTTAAATTTCTAAAATCAGTCTCTCCAAGCAGATAAGGATCAATGTACCAATAATTTTAAGTTTTGCATCGCATCTACATTTAACATTGCACTTAAGAGTTTTAAATATTCACTTCTTTCTATGTTTTGAAATTTTCAATTTACAATGTAAACAAAAGCTCGAGGCACACACTAGAAAGTTCAAATAAGTATTAGGATAGGAATACAGTTGGAACACGAAAAAGTATTTAAGTCCAGGTAGCACAGGTGTTCCTAGAAATGGTCACAAATGAATCCTAAAATTACTTGGAAACTTATTAAATACATCAAAAGAGTCTAATAAGTCATTAGCGTAAACGGTCATGAACCTTTGTTTGTCCTCCAGGCAAAATGGCCGACCTGTCAAATCCACGTGTTTGAAAATGGTCAATAGAAACGTACCTCGACTTCGTAAAAACTTAACATCTAACCTTACCCCTTTTAAATGTCAAACTTCTGGAGATATGACAATATAACTGTCACGCGGTTAAAGAAATCTGTGAAAGAAACGGGCTATTGACAAATAACTGTCGCTATCGGTGATTCGATATTTTCTGAAGCAGTTACAATCAAAAACATTCGAACCCTTAAATTCCATTTATTGAAAATAACTGGTAAAGTGTGTTCACAAATATAAGAAACCCACCTAAATGACTGCTATTATTAGGGTATTCAAAATATAATAAACAGCAATAAACCAGTTCTGTGAAATGATATGGGCGTAATAAATTTTTTCCACTACTAACCTATAACATCGCAGTGGCGTGTTTACCATGGAAGCTAGGGAAGCACAGCTTCCCCTAAACGATTTACTTAAAAAAAGAAATAATCCAATACAATCCTACTAGAACTTACAATTAATTTTTAAAATTGTCCTAAATTTTATTTGTAAATCGGGCGAATCCGACCGCATTTTCATAAAGCACCCTTGATGAAAGAACTCCATAAACTAATTCTCTGCCTCGGCCTCGATGACCACTTCACGGTGATGCCCGATTGATACCGACGCGCCATTCGCGCTGGCCGCCTCACGCGGATTGTTGGAAGCGATTGGAAGGCAGCGTACTGCCGTATATTGTTTTAATGCATCAAACAAATTATAGTTGCGCGTGTCTAGGCGAAATTTAAAACCGTGCATAAATATTGGGAAAAGTACGCTGTTTTCAAACAGATTATTATTTTAATTATGGATCCTGTTGCTAGTTCAAGTTCGGCTGAAAGTGAAAATAGACTTTTGTGTGAGTGTATTGTGTGTCAGATAGTGGTAAAAGGATTTTCCACTTATATTTTTGAGGAAAATTCGAAATATCATCCCCGATGGGGGAAAAATTTCAAATTTTTTGTTATTAAAATATTTTAAATTGATGCAATTCATATGCGTAATAATTTGTCAAGATTTACCCAAAAAAGGGCGTGGCACTCCAAAAATTTTCGCCTGCGGCGCAAGAAACAACGCCTTCGCGCCAAGAGAACGCAACACTTTCGCCGGCCCTGGTTACAGCTTCCCATTGTGTTAAAGTCTGGACACGCCACTGTAACATCGCCATTATTGACCGATTATTAACGTTAGAAATCGCTTTTCTCTACCTTATAAGTTATTATTGACCATGGTCTCTCTACCCTATAAGGCATTGATAGTATATTATTAACCAAGGTTTAGACAGCCATCATTATTGCCCGAGCGGCAAGTTTAAATCACGAGGAGCGGAGCGACGAGGGATTTAAGACGCGAGGGCTATAAGCTGTCTAAACCGTGGTTAATATAATATTTTTTCCACTACTAAAACTTTTATAAGACATTTATCTTTATAGTATTAATAATTATAAAAAATTATAGGTAGGTATAAGTATATTTTTTAATCAAGTTACCTGCGCTTTGGAATTGGCAAAATTTTTTGTTGTTTTGTCAGGTGGCTTTGTTAATGTCAATTTTTGTTCATTTATGTCATCAAATTTCACGAGTTTTCCGTTTTTTTAAAAATTGAGCGAAGAAAATGTTGCTTTAAATTCAAAGGGATTAATAAAAAGCAGGTTTTGATGGAGTCCAAGCGTCTTTAAGAATGGCGGTGGGAATATCTGACAAAAGTAAATGAATACAGAACTGAAGGTATCATTTATTTAGATGAAATGTGGTTTGACACCCACGACACCCCGTCGCAAATGTGTGCCACGTGCCCCATCAAACCGTGGAAAATAGAATAACAATCTTACATGCTGGTTCTGAAGATGGGTGGGTGCTGAATGGTCTATCTCTCTCGGCAAAAAATATTAATGAATCATGTGTTGATTACCATGAAGACACAACAGCGGAGTTATTTGAAAATTGGTATGAAACTAAATTATTGTAGAACATTCCACCAAATAGTGTCATTGTTATGGATAACTGTTTGAAATACCTTCTATAAATGATGTTCCACAATAATAGAGGAGACGCTTTACATGTGATAATTTACAACTTGTTTAGTACTACATATCCCTGAACCAGTGGCGTAGCCAGCATTTTGGGGCGGAAGGGGCGAACTATCGTAGGGGCGCAGACTGTGGAGCTAAAGCGCCGCAGGTAAAAATTTTTTGGGACCACGCCCAAATTTCGTAGGAATTCACCTTCAAAATTTTTTATGAGACATAATTTGATCAAAAATTAATTATCTTTAAGGACCACAACATTTAAAAGTTCCTTTCATCGAAAAAAATCTTTGCACCATGGCGCCACCTACATCTTGTATTATTTAAACACATTTTTTACAAAGTTGTGAAGTCAATCATAGAGGCTAAAAACTGGCGTTTACAGAATTTACATGTCACATATAGTTTTCGAAATAATTGGCCTGGGGGTTTTTATTGAAACACCCTGTAGATATTTTCCAAACATTTTTTTTTTACAAAAATATGGCGATTGTTATGAATTCTTTATCAATAATATAAAAACATACCTTTTATCTTTATGTTCCTATTGTCCAAATATTTACATATCCTTTAAAAATTGCTTTCATTTATAACATTAAAATAAAAGCAGATAAGAAACCAGTTGTCTCTGGATTGGACTCCAATCAGACTTAATTTAATTCCACCAAAACGTAACGTTGGGTTACTCATTGATTCCACGTTGTATTGGAAATAATTAGTACTGGAAGCGGTACGTGACTAGCAAATGAATGGCTTATAAAAACAAAAATAAAATGCAGCGGCATTGGATATAGGCAAATAATTGGAGTCCTGCATATATTTTCCATACCCGAGATCCCAATAATAACCCAGACAAGGTTTATCTTTATGTGACTAGTGTTGTGTAAAACATAAATTCCTGATATTCGCTTTAAAACATTATATTAAAATTCGTTCGTCATTTTGTCAACAGTCAATGACTTTAAAATAAGCGTCCCAATGCCAGTTAAACGAGTGAAATATTTTCTCTTTCTCATATATTACCTGTCTCAGCACGGTGTGCGTATGTGTGTGAACCATATAGGTATAAGTACTATATTATGGTAATATTACCTTGCACAAATTAAAGCAACAACGGAGATAGAACATCAGGGTCATTTCGACTTCTGCGCAGGCCGCATAAATGCGCTGCCAAATTAATTTTATTTTTGAAGAACACACCATAACCTCACAAGTCGACCTCTGTAATATGTCAATTCGTCGTTTTCTCAAAGGTTGTATGATTGTAAAGTCGGCTTCCACTTAACTAGGCGCATATGCTTTCTGAATCAAATCAGTAGAATCCAAAGACATTAGAACTATGTCTTTGGTAGAATCAAAGGTTTCAAAATATAAATACCAATTGACCATTTTCATATGACGTCACAGGGCGGCGGCCATTTTGCTTGGATGGCAAACAAAGCAAATAAACACAAGTGTTTACCAAGTTTTCTTTTTTTTTTTTGATTGATTACTCTTAAATAACTAGGTCGGCACTTACGTCCTGACACCGCAGCCTTTTACAGACTTATTGTATCCCCTAGTTATTCGTTACTAGCCCGCCCACGGTAATTTTACGTCTGGGTAATGTCAGCCAGACGGGACCTACTGTTTATCGTGGGATCCGAACCACGCGCAGTCGCTTTCCAACCAACCACCATCCCGATCCCCCCACAGAATCCCACTCCTACAACAGCCAAACCAAGTTTTCTTACAGTTTACCTTGATTCTTGACCGTAATTTAAGATCTGTGTTCGTGTAAAGTGCCCTAAATAAAAATGCCGACGTGTTGTTTAGTGGTAAATTGTGGGATGAGGGGAAATAGGACAATGTATGGTTTTTTTAGAGTTCCTGCAGTTCCTCAAAACGCTGGAGACAACCTCACTCAACTCTCACAAAAACGGCGTGAAATGTGGATAAGGGCTTTAAAAAGGGGCTCCTTAAGTGACAGCTAGTTAAAGTATGGGAGAATTTGCTCCAGACATTTTATAAGTGGTAATATTTGATTTTTGGTATTATGGCCTAATAAAATAATCTGATGTAAACATTTGTAGGAGCTCCAGCCGAATTGGTAAACAAAGACAACCCTGACTGGATCCTGAATCAAAATATGGGGTACTTTAATCCAAAAGAAGCAACTCAGACTCGAGTTGACAGAAATGAGAGAGCTCAGAAACGCAAACGAGCAAAGTTTCAGGTAGGTGTATTATTGTCAGGGTTGTTATGTTTAAAACAAAATGTTTAAAACATTTGTTTTAAACAGAGTTTTTTTTTAAGTTGTTTTTTTTGTCAAGCTTTACTAAAAATCACATAAAACTGTTAAAACAAAAAATATTAAATTAAAAACCAAAATAGCAATATTTATATCTAACGTTTAATATTAAAAGTACATAATTATAAAATAATAAAAAAAAATATTAAAAAAAACAAACTAAAAACTAAACCAAAAGTCTCCTAGTCATTCTACTAAACTCTATTCTTGGTTTGAATTAAGCTGCTTAAATATGGTTACAAGTTTCGCGGCATTTTCTGTTCCTAATCGGTTTCGAAGCTTACTATGAATTATGCCAAATGTCGAGAAAAGGCGTTTGAGTCCTGCAGATGAAGCTGAGTGAAGATAATAATTTAGTAAAAAATATTATTTTTTCCGATGAAGCTACGTTCTCCTTGATTGGTAATGTGGACAGAAAAAATTGTCGTTGTTGGGCAACAGAAAATTTGCATTGGATGATGGGAGGTTCACAGCCAGTACCCTCAACAGTGTGGTGTGAAATAGTGCGCGGAGGAGTAATTGATCAATTTTTTTTAACTGGACAAATATATCTCGAATTTCTCCAACTTGATTAATTCCAGCATTACTGACTTTTGTTTCCGAATCCATTGAACCCAGACTCCCCCGACGAAGAACTGATGTTCCAGCAAGATGGTACTCCTCCGCACTATGCTGCCACTGTGCGTACATGTTTAGATGAAACCTTTCCAAATCGGAAGGAGAGGACCTATCGAATGGACTGCTAGATCGCCAGGCTCAACTCCGCTGAACTTCTTTTTGTGTGGTTACCTCAAATCGAAAGTGTGTGTTGACCGGTCTAACAATTTGCAGGAGTTGAAAGAGATGATCTGAAGGGAAATGCTTGCCATAACTCCGGAATTGGTTGAAAACGTGCAAAAAGTTATTGATTGCGTTGGATATTGTCAAGCCATAAATGGCACACATTTTCAACATTTAATTCGATTTATTGTTCTGTTATTTTTAAACTTACTAGATGGATTTTTTTATTCAAACTTTAAATTAATTTTAAACATGTTTAAAACACGTTTTAACATGTTTTTTCTTGAACAGTTTAAAACAAAAAAAAAAACAGTTTTAAACAAAAAAAAACATGTTTTTAAGTTTTTTTTAAAATAAACATGTTTTTATTCAACCCTGATTATTGTAAATAGTAGGTAGTACTAGGATTGATTGTATTATGATGTAGACATAGTGTTGATTAAGGTTAAAGTTTTTTTTTAAGTTATGTATTCTTGTAGATAGAATAACAGATTGAGGCACCAGACGAAGCTACTCCGCGAAACATTTTCTGACATCGAAAGCTTTCTACTGGTCTGATACATTTTTTCCTGGTGATGAACTTGATTTTATAAAACGTTTTAATTTATTAGATTGTATTGTGTACTATTTTAATTGCAAATTTTAAATTTTTGAATGTATTAGTTTAGTATTTTTACTATGTAATAATTTGACTTTTATATGTTTAAAAAACAGTACACAGCATAAATAAACTACCTATATGAACATAAAACTGTGGGTTTAGGCCCAAATGAAATGGTAACAGAGTTATTCAAAACCAAAACCTTATTATAACTTAATCTTACCTTGCCGACTACAACATAAGCATTGGGATTTACTTCCTTTACATTAACATTTTGCACCAAACCAGATTCATACAATTTGAATGCTTGCAAGCCTTTGTATGCCTTCAGCTGCTGGCCAGTGTAAAAACTATGCGTTAATATAAGGTAGTTTACCAAGTCCTTCATTGCTACCTCTGGCAAAGACATTAAATTTCCAACATCAGTGTCTCCAAGTAGATAAGGATCAATATCACCAATAATTTTAAGCATCATATCTACATTTAACATCGCCACTAAGAGTCTTATAATACTCATTCTTTCCATATTTTATCATGAATTTTAAATTTTACACAACAGAATCACAATATAAACAACAAAGGTCGAAGCCATGTCGAAGCACACACAAGGAAGTTCAAATAAGTATTACGATGGGAATACAGTCGGAACACGAAAAATTATTTAAGTCCAGGTAGCACAGGTATAGATACTTCTTAGAAATTGTAATAAATGAATCCTTAAATTACTTAATTTCTCAGGGGTGCGTTCCTATTGTTGCACACGGTCGACACAATAATTTCATACTTAAAAAATTTAATAACTAAATTGATGGTAGAAAATTAGATTTTGTTTTTTCCGCCAATTTCAAAAATTCACGTTAGTCCCAAAACACGCGAAAACTTTTCAGTTGCAATTGTTTTTATGGCAAAATTGAAACTCATCAAGGATAATGATGAAATTAATGTCACAAGGGTGCATTCGTATTGTTGCGAAAGGTTGCATGTAATATGAACTTTGAATATCTTTTTAATAATTATCGTTTTTGTAATCATTTGTAATTTAAAGAAAGAAAGTAAATAGAATGTTAGATAAATTAAACAAATTTTAGTTTATTTCAGCAGATAATATATTAAATATCAAAAAAATTCAAATTAAATTACACATTGGCTAAATTTTTGTTGTGTAATATCAGGCTAAAAAAATGTCCCCCAATTTAATAGGTTACTTCAAAAATTAACAAAATCTACTAAAACCGGCGAGTTATCAAATCCCCAATCTATTACACAGAAAGTCTTGGAAGTTCTTGGAATTCTGATTCGTCAAATTCATCTTCAGTAGTACTTTCACTATCTTCTGCATTTGAAATAATAAGTGGTTCCACTTGAATATCCAATACTTCTTCTCTGTTCCACCAGTCCAGGATAATTTTTTCTGTTTGTTCTACAGCTTTCCTCCAGTAGTCCCCCGTAATGTGTGCTAGGGAGTTTTTCCAAACTTCTTCTACCCTATCTGAACTTAGACCATTACCAACATTTTTTTCATAGAACGATTTTGCGTCTGCCCAAATAAGCTCTATGGCATTAAATTGGCAATGGTACGGTGGTAACCGCAAAATTTCATCAACGACATATACTTTTTGATTTTTAATAGTTTTCGCTTTCATTATCAGATTTTAATAAATCAGGTGATGGATTTCCATTTTCCTGAACTAACCACTGAAAGACGTCTTTTTTTCCAGGATGAATTTGGCTGTTTATTTATTACCCGAGAATGATAAGATGCATTGTCTAGTACAATTAGGGATGGTTCATCCAAATTTGGTATCAGCTTTTCTCTAGCCCACTTTTCTTCAAAAAGCTCACAATTCATGTTATCGTGGTAGTCGACACTCTTTGATTTAGAGGAAAAAATTAAACTCGCTTCCTTTATAAAACCAGTAGATGAGCCAGCATTTAATATAGTGTAATGTTTTCCCGAACCACAACCTATTTTTCGTTTTACTGATTTCACTGAGTCGTCTCGACATGATTTAGACCCACTTCCATTCAAAAATCCCAAGTTTCATCTAAAAAACTACTTTTCTAAACTTTGATTGATAATTCTCAACATATTTTTTCAAAAATTTGACTCGTTCGCTTGCAATTCTTGGGAGTTTGCACAAATATCTTCTGTTGCAATCCTTTCTATAGCGAAATCCCAAGATTTTTATTGGCGCTGACAATGACCTGAGACCTATTTCTAATATAACTCGTTCCTTCAAAGCATCTTTCAAAACTGAAAGCGTTATATCAACTTGTGATGCCTATAAGTCGTATATAACATTCCTTACATACATTTTTTTACCTTCCTGTAAATTTTCACTCTTCGTTTTCCTTGATCGTCGTTGCGTTTTCTTCATTAGTATACTTCTACTACTTTCATGCTCTGTATTGATCTTAAACTTAATTTTAGTGCTTCCGAGACTTTCTCTTTAATAGACTTGGGATTTAATAACTCGCCGACTCGCCGGTTTTAGTAGCCTTCTCCTGTTCATTTTTAAAATAATTTATTAAATTGAGAACCATTTCTTTCGTGTAAAAAAAAGTGTAAACAAATTAGAAATCAGACAACAGAAAATTAAACAGGAACTCAAAATTGGCACCTCTTAGCTGTCATGAAAACACCTCGACTCAACTGGTGGGTATTAGGTAGGAATATTTATAATTAGGAAGTTTTTTATTTTTGATTTGTCATTATCTCGGAAACGCTTGCAGATAAGTGAACATTTGAAATACAAAAAATTTAGAGTTGTCCCAGTAGAATCCAAATATACAATTATATGCAGGGTGTTCCATTTAAAAAAGTTAGTTGGTCTCTATGGCAACCAAACCAGAAATGACAGAAAAAATTCATGCGGGTAGAAATGTGGGGAATAATTTACTGAACAACTTTCATAAAGGCCACTCTTTCGTATACGAGGTAATTCAAAAGTTACAGGCATTATGGGCGACTTTTTTGCCACTCTGTATATTTTGCAAATTGCTGCTGTTGTGTGAATTTATATTTAGGTATGTATGTACTATTTGGGCAGCTCTGCCTGTTAGGTATGTGCTGTGATAAATAAATAAATCATCCGCAAAACAAATTATCCTTAAGGACCCTGTACTTAATCTGACCTTCGTCTTTTAAGTTCTAAATTATTTTATCTATTATTATTATTACTTTGAAAAGTAGGGGGTTCGACGAATCTCCTTGGCGTATTCGTGCCGATATTGGTATTCGGGTCTTAATCCGTTGTTTATTAGTTGGATTAAATAAAAAAAGCACCCAGTTATCATCACCGTCATAACTTATGAAATTCGAACACCCTGTTTGGCACAGTTTATGAAGCAGCATATTAATACTAAGGATAAAATGGAAAAAAAAGATGACTCACATAGTTTACCTGAATTCCTAACTAGGACGTGAGCAGCTAACAACTTGAGACTGTGGACTTCAAAAAGTAACGGATGAAACAACAACTCCTTCGCGGTCCATCGTTCGTCCGGGTTCTTCCTCAGGCACTTTTCGATGAAGTCCTTCTGGCTCTCGTCTTCCAGGAGGTCGATGGTCTGCCTGATGTTCTCCTCGGTGACCTTCTTGCCGGAGTCTCCGTTGCCGATGATTTCGAGGGCGGCCATTTCTAAGGCACACATGCCGAACGCGTATATATCCAATGCCGGACTGACAACTATTGTAGACACACACATAAAAAAATTATTATTTGGTGGCAAAACTAGGAATTTTATAAAACGTGAGCAAACGTAAATTGTAAAATTTAAATATTGTACGAGCCCGGTCACATAATACCTTCTTTAAACTAAAGAAATTTACAACAGAACCTTTTGTTACTGAATGGATGATTGGTTATCTGGTTAAGGGTAAGTTAGTATTAAATTGAAGTTATAACAATTAAATTAATGGTGATTCAAAAATACATTATGTTACCTATGCGACTGGGCTTGTAGATATGTATGGATGAAAAGCTTTAAACTTTTTCCATGTCTACGTATATTTATAATAATGAAGACATGAAATAAAAACTATACAAGTAGAAGAAAAAATATAGAATGTGTTAAAAATACAAGTGAAATGAAAAACTTGTAAAGTCTCCTCTGGGTTTTCAATATAAATATAATGCCGGCATTTCTGTAATCTGCGTTGTCCTTACTATGGTAACTGCCACTTTACCGGTCTAGAGCGCTAAAATTACCTTTACTACGATTTAACTAGACATGTTATATTTTTCATTGATGTGACAAGGTAAGTTTATACAGAATTTCTGGCAAACGCTTATAGATTGATTTAAGCCAATCAAAATTGGCTTTTACATTAAATTTATTCGCAACATTCACTTCTGGCGTCCTGACAGTTATATAAAGTACAGGTGGTCCACGTAAGATTACCCAGTACCTTTTCTCAGAGACTGTAAGAGTAATAAAAAAAAAGGTCAAAAAAACAATTAATCGATTGTAAAGAAATTTGTATTTTATTATATTTTTATGATGTATACAGGATAAGTCGTTTGGCTGGAGTTGATTGATACTAACTTTCGTTTTTTAAATACAACACCCTTTATCCCACAATACTTTTGGATTTTACATGAAGTGCGATATAAATCTGAACTTAATAGTTTCCGAGATATTGACTTTTGAAAAATGGCATTTTTAAACTTTGACAGCTTCTAGCTCTTTAACGGTACGTCTCTGAATAAAACGGCTTACGTGCCCCTATCTTACTTTTTTATTAACTTCCTAAAAATCCTAGTAAATTTCAGGTTAAGCCGGAAGTACTATACTTCCGGATTCCGAGTTATATTCGGTTTAACCGGAAGTTTACACTTTTGGGAATACATATATTAAAAAAGTAAGATAGGGGCATGTAAGCCTTTTGCTCTAAGACGTGCCGTTAGAAAGCTAGAAGCTGTCAAAGTTCAAAAATGTAATTTTTCAAAAGTCGATATCTCGAAAACTATTAAGTTTAGACTTATAGTTCACTTATTAAAAAATAATTGTTATTTTATGTAGAATCCAAAAGTATTGTAAGATATAGCGTATTCTATTTGAAAAACGAAAGTTGGTATCAACATCAACTCCAGCCAAATGACTTACCCTGTATACATAAAAATATAATAAAATAC
The DNA here is from genome assembly GCA_963920685.1 of Polydrusus tereticollis. NCBI lineage: Eukaryota > Metazoa > Arthropoda > Insecta > Coleoptera > Curculionidae > Polydrusus > Polydrusus tereticollis. Next base: position 147,533,422 of record OY987328.1, read on the forward strand.
AGTTTTTTTTATAATCAATTAATTTTTCTATTGAACTTTTTTTTAAACCTCTTACAGTTTCCGAGAAAAGGTACTGGGTCATCTTAACACCCTGTGACCTGAAAATATTTTTTTGAAATCCCACCAGGATAACCATACTAATTCTGAAGAACCTTGTCACCAAAAATTAACGTTTTACAGGCCAAGATCTGTAAATAGACATTATTGGCCTTTGGTACTTCCAAAAAGTAGTGTTAATCACCAACATTCATGTTAGTAAAGTACTGTCTGCAGAAAGAGGTCGATGTGCTTCACTGTACCGTGAAAATACCCAAAGAAGTCATAAAATGCATAGCGATTGAAGACGAAACAACGGTGCTTTACTATCCTGAAAGCCATGGAACGGAGACGCATGGGGAAGCACTCCACGGTGTCACAATCCACCCAAAAGACTAGGTGTACGTACAATATTTGAGATTCACGGTTGATTTTAAAGAACACCAAATACTACTGTCTCCTCAACAAAAATTACGACAATGCGTTCAGAAAAAACGCCATGGCATGTTACAAAAAGCAAAACCTCCTCTACAGGACCAACAAGCAGGGACAATCGTGAATGGGCAAACAATCAATAATAAATTTCCGCTATGCGGATGACATCGCAATACCAGCCTGTAACCCTGAGGATCTTCAAAATATGCTTGGGAACATCAACCAAGTAAATTGGAATGATTGAAATTGAACTGTCCACAAATACCAATATACCTAGGAATCATAATGGATAGTAATAATATACCTAAATAGCAGGTAAGGGTGGCCTTGAAGGAGAGGACTACGAGGAGGAATGGCAGCAAACTCCGAGTTGCAGATGACATAACTTGACCTGACAAGATGCTTAGAGGACAAAGAGTGTGCACTTCTAAGCCTCTAAACTCAGACGTCAAGTTAGGACCCTTGCCTGACAGGACGTCCTTGACCATCATGAGAAGGTTATTTTAATTTTGTAACACCACCTTTCGATTAGCTAGTATCTCTAAACGTTTTGTACTTGAAAACGAATAGAGATCCTAGCTAATCAAATCGTTGTATTACAAAAATAAAATACAATAAAAGCAATTTTAAGATTGCAAAGATTTATAAGGATACTGCGTTATCCTTAGATGTGAAAGTGTGTTGCGACAGGGTGTCTGGAAATGATGAGCAAAAAACTTGAGACAATCTTAATAATTCTGATATTAAGGGAATGTTTTTAAAGATTTTTGAAAGTCTTCAATTATTGTGAATTACCCTCCAATTTTTTTGCTCAACCCCATAGAAAAAAAATATGTGGCTTTAAATTTTCCCGTTTGCAAATTGATTAGATAAGTTTATTATGGGACCATTCTCGCAAGTAAGTTGGCGCAAACCGATCTATTTTGAGCCCAGCAGCCCGTCGTCAAACATACAAGGAATTACTGTCATTAATGAAATAATTTTGAAGAACTAGCTTATATCTCGAAGTGGAGTGAATAGTTGTCTGAAATAAAGCACAAAATCTGCTCCATTCATTTAATTTCTTTCTATTTATGATGTTGGAAGGGACATGTTTCGAAAGCAATGGCTCTCATCTTCAGCCTTCAATGGACAGTGGGTGACTTTAAGAGAACAAAAAAATTAAGTTTAAATCTGTAAATAAGAAAAGAGAGGATGTTTTACTTGAGGAACAGTTATTTACCATATTAAAAGCGATACTATTCAGCAAAAGACTGCAGTTAGCAGTCGACTGGGGAAGATACTTTTAGCACGTGTCAGGTACAATGTTTCTTTCTACAAGCAAAAGGAGAATCATCAACAATGTGATTTATTACACACACTTGCATGGCAACGACATAGGTATGTGATTGTGATTGTATCCGACACGTGAGTGTTGACAAAACTTTCAGCACTAGTGTTGAAAAAACTTAGCACTAGTGGGGAAAAATGCAACTTCCAGCAAAAGGACTTTTAAAAAATAAGTAATCTTCGATATAGTAAATAGAAAAGAAAAGAAAATATGGACTGTTACGTATGCAAACTATTGTAAAATTCCTTAAAAAGTTGTTTTTTCTTCTGTTCCATGGTAAGTCAGTGGTCAACACATGGTCGAATTTTACAATAGTTTACGTACATAACAGTTCATTTTTTTTTCTTTTTACTACAACGAAGATTACTCAATTTTTTTTCTCTTAATAATAAAATTGTGCATTAAAGGTTGAAGATAAGAGCCACTGCTTTCGCTGACAGCGACTTCAACGCGAAAGAACCAAAGACTAGTAGCAGTAGCGTCCAAGACTCGAGAAGAGAATCTGCTTCACGTGGCCGGGTAGTGGGAGTCACGTGTGTTTCTAACAAAGGTGTCACTCTAGTTCGATCATAGTAAAATGATTCCCTTGGCCAAAAAAGGGAACTACGTCGTGTGTGCTTGGGTATGCAACGAGATTGCACATAATAATTCTTTCTTAAAGGGCTTCCGCATGAGAATTGCAGGATCCCGAGAGCAGTGATTAGTTAGTCTGGCATCTTAGTACAAGACATAATAATATGTTGTAGTTTAGTTCCCTTAGAACCCTTCCAACATCATAAATAAAAAAACATTAAATTAGCGGAGCAGACTTGTTTAATTTCATTTAATAAAATAATTGTCTCATGCCTCAATTTCTAACACAATTAAATTCATATTTAAAACCCACAGAAGACTTTCTCCCACATTCAGCCCTTCTACACGCCTCAAAGGCCCTGCAAGAATGAAGAAAACTATTAGTAAACATGGTGCACAGTTAACCAAACATGAAAATTTGCAAAAAAATCATGTTTTTCTTACCGGGATGTTCGGGAGCGATGAAATGTATATTTTTGAAATCGTCGTCGCAGGTCTTAACGTGATGGTTTATGGAATCGGGAGCCACTAAAGGAAAACGAAAATTACAATTAGTTGTTTTAAGGTTGTTGACGTGTTAACGATGTGCTGATAGAGGAGCATTGCGGACATGCGAATCGTCAAACCATTCTCCGATGTCGGTAAAAAAACAACGAATTTTTGGGCTTAAAATCGTATGCAACAATTCGCATTCATTTAGTAGTTGAAAATATCCCTCTTAGCTTGCTAGAGCCGCGATTCTTAAACCGGAGAGACTGCTCCTAGCAACAAGAACTACGTTTTTTTTAAATCAAAGACTTTCCTTCCTAAGGAACTAAAAGTGTTTGGTTTTAAAACCGTAGGTTGGTTAGAATGTAAATAACTGCCTTTAGATTAGGACGATTAGGCAACAGACTTTCTGATTCAATTATCGGTACCCAGGAGTTTAAGAGGATCTTCGCGAAAATGGAAAATGATTAGGGTCCGAGACGGAGGCGATCGCTTTACAATAAAAATCATTGCTGAGCGTAGTTAGCTCGTATAAGCGCCCAACAGCGCTTATATAAGCGACACGCCCGGCCATGAGGGAAAACTAGCGACCGCCTGACAGGTCAGACCCTGCATGCCCAGGTCTGAGAAAGTGACGGTCACAGAGGTTTAAACGCAGAGTATCCGGTGTCTTTGTTATAAATGGAATTTGGAGGGTTCAATTGAGTTTTTAGATTATGTTTTCTTCTTCACGTTTTGGAATCTTTTTTTATGTTCAAATGAATGACAATATTTCTTTCAGAACCCTAAGTCCGATGATTTTTTTGCGTCGTTCGTTGGATCCTTGACAATGTCATAGTTCTTGCTATTTGTGATAAAAAGTTTTTCGAAAATTCGTATCAGCCTGTGTAGCAACCCTGAAGATATTCCAGTGGAAATTATACTGTAGCTCCGCCTTTCCTTAACATTCTAATACTCTTTCGTTCATCTAATTATCTCTAGGATTGACGCTAGATAAACCGTTTTATAGCTCAACACGTTTTTATAAAGTTATTACCGCATACGATGATTTTTAAATGCTGTATAGTCAGGGGCACAAAGGTTTTTCCAATACAAAATAAAGGTTTAAAAAGGTCTTTGACTCTGGTATATTGTGTAAGTTATTTTTTCTTTTAGAATTTGATAAAAAATGAATTTTTATTACTACCAAAAATTGTGCCATTGGACGATTTGAATCCTAAAAGTGAGTTGTCACAATTTTATCCCTTTTACAATGCTTTTTATAGGGAGAAAAAAAAGTATTTTGACCTGGAATACGCGCATGATGTGGACTATTTACTATTAACCATTGACGACGATATGGCAGTGGACTCTAATTGTGAGGGTAATTCTGATGCAGACAATAACATACCCTCAGTATTATAACTATCCCCTGGCAATTCGTTAAGCCACATTTTACCATCAGATGCTGATGAGTCTGAAGAAGACAGATGCTTTGTAACAATCGACGAAAAACAACCTCCTCCCCGTAAAATAAGTTCATCTTCCTCTAGTCCCACATCATCATCTTCAGAAGATGAATCATCATCAGGTATTTGCAAAGAAAATCTGTCATTCCACCATATTTTACAAAAAATTACCCCAGCTTTAATCGTCCCTTTTTAGCCAGCCCCCCCCCCCCCCCCTGTCCCCCTAGTTACTTCTCCCTTAAGTTTTTAGCAGAGTTGTCAATTAATTTCAAAGTTGTCGTTTTTTAACTTTATTTTGTTTTTAAACGTTTTTGTGCCTTAAAATTAAATTTAATTCTATAAACTGTTCTTTTCAGACCCATTTTTATCGTATTGGCGGTAAGTGATTATGGATATTTGTTATTATTATTAAGTCCGAACGGTAGCCACGAAAATTTTGACGTTTATGAACTTAGACTTTGTTTTGACCTTTTGAACCTCGTAATTTTGATTAGATTCATATGGTTTTAGTCTCGGGAAGTAATGACGCCAACACGGAAGTATGATAAAAATGGCTCTGGAAAGAATTTAAATTGAATTTTAAGGCACAAAAACAAATTAAAGTTGACAGATTAAAACGATGACTTTGACATCAATGGACAACTCTCCAAATTTTTATTTTTAAGGCTATGATAACTTAAATGGTGAAGATCGTTCCCCGTTCGTTTAGTTCTTCAACCAGACGCTGATGGCGCTATTGTAGGGATTTTGTTTCATAAGGTTGTTCATATCCTAACGTTGGTAGCTACAAAACATGTATTTAGAATAAGCGCGGTGAACGTTCTGTATCGTTCTCTCTCTGCATTCAACCGTACCAGCTAAGGTGCGATAAAGATAAAAATATGACTTGTGCGCTGATCCATAATAAAAATATCTTCCGGAGTCGCACCCAACTAACATTGACATTTTAAAATTAAATTGTTAAACGAAGCGGCGCGACGTATAAGTTTATTAAGTTTATTCTGCTAAAATGGTGATTTATTGTTGCGTTCCCGCATACAAAATACAAAGCGGGAAACGTGTGAAAATGCACAGGTTTCCAAAAAGCGACCCGGTAAGTTTTTTGTTGTTTTAGCGAAGTAATAAAAAGGGTCTATCGTGAAGAGCTAAAAAGGCATCTTGCGCCTATTCTGTATACAAAATATTGTTGCCATCTAAAAAAAATATATGCAGGACACCCTTTGATCCTGAATAATCATAAACATTACTTATATACTGATTTTCTTAGAGTTATGACAGTTTACGATCTCAGTATAATGTTCGTGTATTTTTAGACGCTTAAACTTTGGGTAAATGCTATTCAAAATCCATTACTCGGTGGCAAAGACAACATTGGCATTCAAAAAACTTATATAGAGTTTGTCGCACACATTTTGGATATGACCAGAAAATTGAGCATGGCAGAAGAGGATCGTGTTTAAAGCTGAACGCTGTTCCTATGTTAAATCTTTACAGCACAATCCTAGGTAAAACTTGCTTTGTTATTATATTAATTTATGTAGATATCTAATATTAATAAAGCTTGTCGCCATATCAGAAACGTTGTTACAACTTCCTTGTAATCTCCCAAAATATATTGACTATTGACTTTAATTCAAAAGGTTCGCGCTTCTTACTTTTCGATCAGAGTTAGAAGCGCGAAAATTTGAATTCAAAGTTGTTAAATTTAAATTCTCATGCGTGGCGTCGACCCCCTGCCCCTCGCCCACAGTGCTACATTTAGTTCTTCAACCAGACACGAATGGCGCTATAAGGGAACCAATTTAGTTGTTATGTATTTAATATTAAAGTTTATTAAAACATGTTGAGATATCAAACCGTGCATCTCCTCTAATCCTAGAGATAATGAAGTGAATCAAAGATTAGAATGTTAAGGAAAGATGGAGCTATAGTCTAATATCAACTGCGACATATAACGGTTGTTGTTATACGCCAAAGGGTAACATTCTATTACATACGGCATTAAATATATATATTTTTTTTTTAATTAAAAATAACGAAAACTATTGAAGGAACCAACATCCAATGCAAAAAAAATTATTCGAATCGGAGTTTAGGTACAAAAACATTGCATCAAATAAATGTGTGGTAAACTTATGATGTTGCATTAAATTTGTTTAGGAGTTTATGTATTTTCATTTTTAAAACATTTTCTCCTATCTAGTTTATAATCATATTGTAGAAAAATGAAGATGTAATAAGGGTAATATTGTAAAATATTTAGCATTTATAGCTTTAAATGAGAGAAAGTCAATTCAGTTTTAAAATAGAATTATACCGACTTATTTCTTTTATGTTTATTGTAGTATTGCTATCTATAACTTAGAGTAATTTGCTCCTGTAGAAAAATTATTACAATTATTAGTTTAGTATGTACCGGGTGAGTCAACGATTGCGCGGAGTAACTTTATGCCTTGAAGATAAGACTTGTCGATCATAAGCTTTCGTATCAGGGTATGGTTGGATATCTGGCACATTTTTAAAATATTTAAAATTATACAGGGTGCGCCCAAACAGTAGGGTGTCATAAAGTTACATTTTTTTAAATGGGACACCATATATTTGAATACATTTATTATTTCTACGTTTTATTTCTTAAATTTTTATTAATGGTTTAATATACGAAAAACTTATAGTTTTTAAGATAATTCGACTTATAATGAAAATCTTGTATTTGCAAGCATCTCGTTGTTGTGAAAATGCTACTTAAATTTTGACTCTAAGCGATTCATAATTTTTATACTTACTAAGTAAAGTCAAAAAAACATATTCACTATGAAATATTTGACATCTCATTTACAGGGTGTTTTCTTTCTAGAACCAAAGTCAGAAAACTTTTAATTGAAAAATATCACTTTTATTAAATGGAACACCCTATATATTTCTCTGTCATCTTATAGCTCGTCATAAACTCTTCAACTTTCGTAAATAATGTCATTTCCCTATCTCTAATAGTTTTTGAAATATTTTGATATTTTGAGATTTAATGTCCTCGTTTGTCAATGGATCACAGTAGCCATGGTAAATAAATGAAAATATAGAAATTTTGTTATAACTGTCCCTTCCCCAAACCAGTTTCTTCTTAGTTTGTTGTTAAGTTTGAATAAATGTCCTTCTTGTTCAATACACTTGTCAATCCTTTTGATGATATTTCCCCGGACATTGGATAACATGTCTGGTGTTATTGTTTGAGAGATATCCCTAATCCTATTCTTCATGTCCTGCCTTGTCGTAGGTGGTGTGACATACACCCTACCTTTTATGTAGCCCCACAGGAAAAAATCTAACGGGGTAACATCACAAGAACTTGGTGGCCATGCAACAAAACCTCCGCGGCCCATCCATCTTTGAGGATAGTGCTGATCCAAATATTCTCTTGCTTCACGATAGCAGTGGGGAGGGGCACCATCTTGTTGGAGCCACATATTTTGACGTTCATCATAGTCGACTTCTGCCAATAATCTTGGCAATGTCTATTGCAAGAAAAGTAAATAATTACGTCCGTTTAAATGTTCATTAAAAAAATATGGCCCTATAATTCTGTTGTGAAGTATGCCGCACCACACATTAACCGACCAATGGTTGTGGTGTTGAACTTCTCGGACCCAGTGTGGATTCTCCTTTGCATAATAATGCATATTGTGTCTATTAACAGCACCATTACTTCTAAATGTAGCCTTACCTGAATACATTATAAATTTTAAAAAATTTCGGTTCACCTCAATTACTCAATTTGGATACGTAGCCATTGGCAGTAAGTTACACGCCTTTGAAAATCTTTATTGTGAAGTTCCTGATGTAACTCAATATGGTACGGATGATATTTATACTTGCATGTTGTTCGGTTTGCCGTTGACTGTGACGTATCACCGAGCGAAGTTAATTTACGGCTACTAACTAGGGGATTCTCCTGGACGTGTAACAGTATTTCGAGTTCTTTCTCACATTAAATTTGTAGCTATTCTAATAACAACTTTACGTTTTGAATGTTCCACACTGTTGAATTAAACCTTTCCACTAAATTTTCAAAACTTCGAGGACTGGGTGTTCGCCGCTCGGGATATTTCATCCTGTATTATAGTCGTTCAGCAAAAAGACAATTTTTATCTGCCTCGCCCAAAACATAAATCATATCGATTAATTCATTTTTTGAAAAATTAATTGTGAGTACCAACTTATAAAATGACTGGACAATAAACTTTACAGTAAAAAGGTTTAATTTTTACATTGATCTGATTCTTAATTTTATTATATTTATTATTAATAAATGGGTATCACAGTAGACAAAAGATGCTATAAGAGGACATTAAATCTCAAAATATCAATAAAATACTTCAAAAACTATTAGAGATAGGGAAAGGACGTTCTTCACAAAAGTTGAAGAGTTTATGACGAGCTATAAGATGACACAGAAATATATAGGGTGCTCCATTTAATAAAAGTGATATTTTTCAATTAGAAGTTTTCTGACTTTGGTCCTAGAAAGCAGGGCCGGCGCTAGCAGGTTCGCCGCCCTGGGCAAAGAGTAAAATGCCGCCCATTTATAATAAAAATTAAAAGAGATAACCTAAACCCTTCCCACACTTAATAGTAAAATAAAACGTGAGCAAAAAATGCTATCAATAATGCTAAAGTTTTGATTAGCCAAAAATACTAATTTATTAATTTACCATGCTTTTGGCACAATTAAAGTTAGGGTTGCACGGCTGCACAGAGAAAAAAGAAAAGAGTAATTTTTAGTGTATAATTATTATAAAATACAGATATTTAAAAAATACTAAAACAAATAATTATAGAACCACTAAATATTAATTACTTTACTTAATTACATATTAAAAGTGTTTTTTTCTCACTTTAAAATTTTTTTTATAATTTCTTTATCATTAATTTTTTCAGCCAGTTCATGTTCAATGGCTATTGTTGTCAAGCCGTTTAGCCGATCCTCGGTAGTTGTGGAGGGTAAAAAAATTTTATTTAATTTTAATTTGGAGAAACTCCTTTCTCCACTTGCCACACTTACTGGGAGAGTAAGCAATATCCTTAAAACTATACCGAGATTTGGAGCAAAATCCAGGTTCGATATGAATTTTAAAATCTCGATTGGACTTTCTTTTTTATTTAGCAAAGCCAGAACCGATACTATCTCGTCTGCCAGGTCCAGCGCGTTTATATCTGATGAATTCCCATCAGTTAACACTATTACTAGATCTTTACAATACTTTAGTACGTCGTTTTGAGGAGTATCTTTTAAATCACAAATATTGTATAAAAACTGGAAATAGTTGCTGTGGTTACTCATCAAATCAAACCTGGATTCAAGTGCATTGATAGCTTTATCTAATGTCAAAAAATAAAGCTCTGCCTTATATTTCAAAGTAGGATCTTCTATCGGATCATCTCGTGCCTCATAGTCGAAATTAACATTCCTTCTTCGAACTCTATGACGTGGCTGGGTCAGCTCAAAATTAGCTGGTATGTCAATTTCAAAAAAATTTTACCGGACTTATTGCTGTAAAACCTTATTTTCTGGACTAAATTCAAATATGTAAAGGTGTGTTTTACAATACAGCATGAAATAAAATTATATTACAGCATTTTGTATGTGAGTTCATTTATTTAAATAATTATAATTTATTATGCTTGTGAGCTCCTTGAATTTGAAATATTTTGACATTTCATTTAAAATACTTAAAAGTTCGTAAAACATAATATTTATATAAAAGCAAATTTTATTAAAATTTCACATATTAATTTTTCTTAAGTATTCAAGTGAATCTTGGTTTATTTTCTTCATAAACTAGTTAATTAGTTAACAGCCTGCCGCCCCCTAAGGTTGCCGCCCCGGGCAGGGGCCCGGCCCTAGCGCCGGCCCTGCTAGAAAGAAAACACCCTGTAAATGAGATGTCAAATACTCCATAGTGAATATGTTTTTTTGACTTTATTTAGTAAGTATAAAAATTATGAATCGCTTAGAGTCAAAATTTAAGTAGCATTTTCACAACAACGAGATGCTTGCAAATGGCAAATTTATTATAAGTCGAATTATCTTAAAAACTATAACTCTATATTATATTAAACCATTTATAAAAATTTATGAAATAATACGAAGGATTAATAAATGTATTCAGATAAAGGGTGTCCCATTTAAAAAAATGTAATGTTTGTATAATTCAAAATATTTTTAAAATGTGCCAGATATCCAACCATACCTTAATACGAAAGCTTATTATCGACAAATCTCATTTTCAAGGCATAAAATCACTCCGCGCAATCGTTGACTCACCCGGTACTGTTTATATCTCTGAAAATGTATTTCCGCAATTATATCCTTCACAATAAATTAAGCTACGACCCTCATCAAATTCAACAGTCAAAATTTGCAAGTACCTCAGCGTAAAAACCAATTGACAGTTCCAAAATCAGACCTGCGCGTAACGATCCGCAGCCCCCAATCCCCCACCTATACAGCTATATGAGTTTACCCCAAAAAAAAAAAAAAAAAAATTGACCAATGAAACTTTACAATTTTTACAACAAGAAGAAATAATTTTCTCTCAAATTCGGTGAGGTTAAAGTTTGTTTATGTGATTACCTGATCCGATCTTGACGAGCCCGTTGTGTTGTATAAATATGGTATCACAGGTCAGATTGCCGTGGATGATAGGCGGTGAACAGGAATGCAAGTAACTGTAAAGAAAACAGACTGGATTCATAGAACGACTCTTTAAAGTTGTTCGCCCGCGCCGACACATCATCGCTGAAAATTGATTTTGACACTATCTTGAAGGAACGAACCGGCCATTTTTGTTTCTGAGGATGTAGCTAGTCTTTTAAATATGGAAATTACCTCAGCTCTTATTAATTTATAATATATGACTACTTTGTCCAGAAGTAGTAAGAATAATAATGAAACTGGTATGTGACCAAGAAACGACCATAGAAACTTCCAATTAAAAATGTGGTATAAGACCACCGAAGTACTTGTTCACTAGATATGACAATTACAATATTCTTAGTATTAAGTACAATCTCATCAAGTTTCTCAAAACTAAACAAATCTACCATGCATACCTTACCTATTGATTTCATAATATTATCCATTTTTCTGACCCTAAAACAAACCTAAAAATCACATCCAGTCAAAGAGTAATTCAACGGCTAAACCATTTGAAATTAGTGCTCATTTTTCTTTTCGAATAATTCCAATCCATATTTGTCTGTTAAGCTACACCCTGCAAGGTCTATTACGACCTCCTCACATGCCTTCACCTATCGCGACAGATATTCACTGGGTGCCCGCCAATGCTTACTTTTTTGGCAGTACCTGTGCGCTTTATGCCCTTGGGAACGACCATAGAATATCCATCTGGAACTCGAAAATGCCCTACATCCAAAAATGCCCGGTTCATCATTAACTACTCAAAGTATTATAAAGTGTTAGTAATAAGTACAGACCTTACTTACCTTTAATAAGGTGCTGTAAAACATGGTAAAATATACAAGGGGATGAATACAAAAATCGACCACAATATCGCTCTGATAATACTTACAAAATTCATATAGCTTATTGTGGACGATACAATCGGTCAACCATTAAAAATACTCTTAAAAGCTAAGCTGTATACACATGTCTTAAATCTTAAAGGTAACTTATAGCTAAGCAAAAATCCTTCGACAAGTGTTTTCTGCTTTAGATGGTTTTTCAATTACCTTAAAGCTGAAAGGATCTGGGTACACCATCTCCTCCAAGCTGGTAGGGGTAGCCTTTTGACGTTTCGTTTGGTACGTTTGAGGAACTGTTTCAACGAGCCAGAAGACATGTATTCGGTTATGAAGATCACCTAGAAGAGAAAAAAACAATTACCGTAAAAATTCCTTCCATGGCAAGAATGGTTTATTTTTCTTTATTTGAATCATATATTCGATATGGTATATAGTATTCTGGGGCTTCTGTAACCAGCAACTTTTTAGTAGCATCTTTGTGTTGCAAAAAAGAGTTATTAGGTATATGTGCAGGATGAGAAGTAGAGACCACTGTTTGTAGACCATTATTTGTCAGACATGGCATTTTAACATTAACATGTTTATTTATCTTAAAAACAAGTTTCTCTGCTTCACAAAAAATACTTTCATCAACTTGAAAACGCATCAAAATCACACAAATATAACACGCGACAAAACCAAAATATACGCCTTCCTATACCTAGGCTCACTTTGATCAAACGGTCAATAATCTATGAAAGTCTCAAGATACAACCCCTTAAGTATCGAGTGCAGACAATTGCCACATCACCAGTTCCGCAGGAGGGTTGAAGAGTGTTTTACTCCGGAAGGCATATTACAGCTTGGACGAATTCTACAATAAAGACTTTTAAAAATGTTTTTTTAATCAAATACCTATTAATTAATCTAAATTACATAGGTATTTGTTTTCGTATTTTAATTTTTACAATTTTATTTTCATTTATTTAATTTGTGTGCTGTTTGCTGTTTTAGATTTTTGACTTTGTTTTTTGTATTTGTATTTTTATGTACTTACACACTGTCAAGTATTCTTATTTTATTAATTGTTTCCCCCTATCAGGTTATAGTGTTTTAGAAATACATTTTTTCGATTAGGCAGGCATATTCTTATATATAATATATATTGTCATGCCCAGGATAATTATAATTATAATTACCCAATTATTATATTATTGTTAAAATAAAATCGCTTTGTCGATGAATTCCTAGAATTTCCGACAATAAAGCATTATGTAAAGTAAAGTAAAGTAAAAGGATACCGTGTATAAATAAATTCAAAAACGAAACCCTAGAGAAAAATCTTTCGACACTGGCTGGGATAAAAATATTGGATGTGTACTGTAAAAGTCAAAATTAGCCCCCTCCCTTCCCACTTCATCAAATTCATAAAATTGTGCGGGTTGCACCGCAGCAACATCTATCTAAATTGAAAACAAAGTTCATTAGGCCAAGGTAAAACCACGTAAGTCCACCATTTGTATCAGGGAGCCATAACTTCAAAAAGTTTTTAAAATTTATTCTGCTCTATCCTTCTCCCTGTATGTCACGAGCAAGTCACAAAAACGACGTAACCCCCGGTTAAATATAAAAATTAACTTTTAGTTATTAGGAGAACAGGAACGTACAGGAGAACAAACGACAATTCGATTTACTTGCCATCATTATTCTACCTTTGCCGGATATAATCGTTTCATCTCACTCTTGCAGTTCGAACTTCGAACGGTAGAACTAACATCGCATTTGACGTTTGACGGCGCGACGTTATTTTACAGCCATAAATGTGCGAAAGTAAGAAGAAAATTGCAAATTATTTGCAGGAAAGACAAGGATAACGCACTGAAATTTGGCAAAAAGGGAGATGAAGAAAATGCCATCCATCTGAGCTTGTCGGGGCGTCGACCAAGTTCGGGAAAAACCTCGTAAGTTTGTCGGTGGTTATTAGGAGCACATAAACGTTGGGAGATAACCATTGGTATCATACCTAATAATATTATCGTGTTCCTGCAATTATCATAAAAGTGAAAGAAAGTTAGTTAGTAGGTAAGAAAAGCAATTTGAAATTTGAAGAATTTATGAGTATGATCCAAAAAATGCAGAGCTTTTTCGTACATGTACCTGTTCAGCCCTATTCGTAATGTTAAGGCACCCCAAACCGAATTGAGAAAGAAATCGGACAAAGCCCTTGATCTTTTTTTTTTTGCTTTTTCAGCGGTCACCCTTGTCGTTCCTCTGGACCCTGGACCACTTGAAATATTTCATATCTATAATATGATTTAATTCCATTACGAAAATACACTTAACTACAATAAAACCAAACAACCATTTTATTTATTATTTAAATGTAAATAATAATTATTATTTATCGCATCTCCGTCCTTCTATGAAGTATTGGTAGGTCTCATTTCATGGCCTGCCGACACGCACAAGTTTTAAAGAATGTGTTAAATAAACAAACAAATATCCCCCTTGGTCCCTGATCTCCACTTTAGTTCATTTTGTTGTGCCGTCACGTACAGTGTTCCGCTCAAAATAATTGTGAAAAATTAACGTAGGTAGTTTGTGAAATTTGATATTGACAGGATGCCGAAAGTACGGAAAGAAAAGCGGTATCGATCGGACTTGAAGTCTGTAAAACAAACCTTAGCGCGGTTCGAAAGGATGATAAAATCTGATAACACGTCTTCGAGTGATTTATCTTCCGCAGGTAAAAATAGGGGTATAGTCGTTTTGACTATTTTTGCCCGCAAACCATTGTTTGCGAGTATGTTGTTAAAATAGGGGTATAGTCGTTTTGACTATTTTTGCCCGCAAACCATTGTTTGCAAGTATGCCATAATTTGTAATTAAATATTTTTTAATCAAAATTTATTTACCCTTATCTGCCAACTATTGTTTGCGATAACTGGGTAAGTGAGTATTTTACATACCTACAAAAACTGTTAAAATAGGGGTATAGTCGTTTTGACTATTTTTGTCCGCAAACCATTGTTTGCAAACTATTTAAGACCTTTTCAGTGGGGGTTTTAGAACATTGGGTTAACCAAGTACTAACTCAGGACACCCAAAGAACCATTGTTGCATGTATTAATCTATTTCCTCAACCTAGACAAATTTGATTCGGGTTTTTCTTTATAGATTCGGAATCATCCTCTAGCTCTGAAGAGAGCAATCATGTTGGGATGCATCAAGAATAATCCAGTATATCTGCTATTCAAAACAAGTTTCCGTCACTTACTGATAATACCTCAGAAAAATCAACTGAACACAAAGATATTACTGCCCTTTTGGGTGACCCCCCTAGTTCTTCCACTAACACAGGCCTTAACATTCATGAGGAATTGTGTGTTCGCTGGTCGACCTTTACCAAAGAGGGCCTATCGGCAGATACACGGAAAGAACTTTTACTAAAACATCCAGTACCTGCAAATTGCAGCACCCTGGGTGCTCCCTTATTAAATGAAGAAATAAAATCTATTTTACCAGCTCAAATGTTGAAAAATGACAGATTCTTAATGGGGTTACAAGAACAATTGGGTGCTAGTTTATCTGGTATCATACTAACAAAAAAGCTGGGCAGTCCTGAAGGTGATACTCTCTTATGCAACGACACAATCAAAAAACTAGCTGAAGCGGGACAGTTAATCGCGAACGTGCACCATGCTATATCGGTCAAAAGAAGATTTGAGGCGCAGCCGCATTTAAATGAAACGTGTAAGATCGCCCCGCAGACCATACCTGTTGATGAATATTTGTTTGGTGCTGCATGGCTTTCTGGAAAAAGTGAGATCATGCCAGACTATGAAGAAGGCGGATGCTGAACTTAAGAAGCCCGCAAGGAAAGATTATCTTTATATAGCGGGCCCCTCCGGAACCAGAAATTTAAACTTCAAGCGCCAACCTTACAAATTCAAGAAAAAAGAAGAGAAGAGGGGAGGAAAGCAGAGGGACAACATGAACAAACATCGGGACGACGTTCGCTACAAGAAAAGACAGGAAGACTGAGGTCGATTTTACCAGAATTATCCCCCCAAATACTTCAAGTAGAGGTAAATTGTAATTTGGCGGGTAGATTAAAATATTTTAAAGCTGAGTTGCAAAAATTGTCACAAAATTGCAAATTTTTGCAATGGGTTACAGGTATTAAAATTCCTTTTCACTCAAAGCCAAAACAGATATATTTCCCAAAAACTATTGTTACATTGAAAAACACACAACGAAATTGCCAAATTAAAAAATAAAGGCGCAATTTCTGAATGCAGTTACGAAAGGGGTCAATTTTTGTCTTCCTATTTTTTAATTACAAAACCAAATGGGGAACATAGGTTTATCCTAAAATTAAAAAAGTTAAATTCATTTATTACCACTCACCATTTCAAAATAGAAGGTTATAAAAATGCCGAAAAATTAATGGTTGAAAATTGTTTTATGGTTAAATTGGACCTGAAAGATGTAAATAATAATTATTATGATAAATGATTTGAAAAGAGTCGTAACTGCACCTTTTCTATTAGGAGTACAGACTGTCAAAGAAGTATCCAGTTTTCTCCCAGCAACAGAACACAAACCCAACCACAACATGCCTTGAAACGGAGCCATCAAGGCAAACACTTAAAATTGAACCCGAACCTATTAGGAACATATGAAACTGGAGTAGCTAGCGCAAAGTGTCTCTGTAAAAGAAGGTAGCCAAGTATTCGTATAAGATAAATAAGGATGGTCAATAGTCGTTTCTGAAAACAGCCACTTTCTTCAGACGGAATTTTCTTAGTCCTTTGGAAGTGCACTTTAAATGTGACCTCACAACTAAGTTTCGGTAAGACGGTTGCCATTCTAAACGCCGTGGAAGTTTGCATGCATCTTTCCCGTCTTCAAGTCATCCGTCAAGAATCGAGATAAGGGGACGGATCGGTCGAATAAGTCGACGTTTGGATCAGGCCAGCAGAAATGGAAGCACGTGTAAAACCGGTGCGTTCGGAATCTTCTTGCCGGCCCTATGCCGAACTTACATTTGCTGTCTCTTTTTAATTATATAAAACAGTATCACTAGTATCAGATGAATATACACAAAAAATGCTTTCAGAGCAATTCCACGCTACTCCGAAGAAGAAGAAAGTTAACCGGGTAGATATAATGTTGACAACGCACCGCATTGGCACCGCAGCTGTTAGTTAAACCTAGAATTTAACCCGAGGTTGTTAGGAGCCCATAAGCTGCAAGGTAATAAAGAGAACAAGTAGAAGCGAAAACGGATTCGCTGTAAATTCGTGTTGTAACATATGCGAGGAATTTAAGATTATTTTAGTTACTTCTCAACTGAATTCTTGATTCTATAAATTGTACAATCATCGTCTAAAAATGTGCCATTATGTCGAAGCTGCAATAAGCGAGAGCGTCAATGCATACAATACAAAAATATGGCGGCAAGCCTAATTTTTTTTATTTCATGCATTCACTTTTAGTGTTGCCGCTTTTATCGTTTATCGCAGCTCCAAAATAAATGCGCCCTAAAAACGACTCGCCACGCAGAAAGCGAAGCGAAAGCGTCGAGAAAACGAACCCTAGGTAATACATTCCCATATTTCTGCTTTTTTCAGCGCATTTTTATAGTTATTACGATTCATGTTGTAGGTACAATATAGGATATTTCTTAACACACTGAAAAAATATTTTCGGTGTTTATTTTGTCCACGTGTCGAACAGTTTTGTAATTTAACACAACTGGCACGCTTCGCCCTCGCCTCGCTTCTTGCATTCGCTGTCTGTCTGACGTCGTGCAAACAAAGTTATAATATACTAAATATACTACCACAGCATAAAGAAAGGACCAGCGAGACTTTTGCTCTGCATACGGAGAATATGACTTAGGATGCGGTAGGCACACTTATATTTTCACGCTGAGAGTCCTTGGATCACAAATTAAAAACGGTTCGCTACGCTCTCGCTTCGTTTCCTATGTGGCGAGACCTTATAATAAGAAAGCTTTAATAATTTCGAACAACGTATGGGAAAACATAAATAATAGACATGGCTTATGGCAAAGTCGGTAGATATTTCAATTTGTTCACAAGTTAAAAAAATTTACAGTCCTTTGATATAACTTTTATTGATTCATAATATAAAAAATAGTAAAATAAAGGTTATAAACTATAACGCGCCTCTAACTCTCGACTTGGTCTGATCCCGTCGTCCTTTGTCCCTTCTCCCTTCCCCGTCATCTACGGGCCACCTACTCGGCGGCGGCGGTTCGCGTAGTTCCGCTTGTGGATCATTTTAATTCGGTGTCGTTAGACTGTGTGACGTATGGGACAAATGTAACACAAGAATTTCGTTGAATTCCGTACCCATACTAACGTGCCCGTGCAATAATATAAACATTTTCAATGTTAAAAACGTTCTCTAGAAGATCATCTGGAAATTTGACGTGGATTTGACGCAAATGGAAATGAAGAAATTGTATAGCAACAAGCTTAAAATATCTGATAACTTCAATAGATTATAATTTGTTTAGGTTTTTTTTCTCCATGTCCTAAGTTTGTTTACTTCTTATATTATTATTATCATTTGATACTTTAATGTAGTAGTTACCGATTTAAGACTTTGTTTTTTGTGCTTAGACTGTGTGACGTATGGGACAAATGCAACACAAGAATTTCGTTGAATTCCGTACCCATACTAACGTGCCCGTGCGATAATATAAACATTTTCAATGTCAAAATATAACTTTGGGAAATTCACATATTCCTATTAAGACCTTGCACAGGACATATGGCTACTCTACTTTACCAATAACTCCTGAAGTGGTAGTATTGTAACAAAGTGCCCTTTATCGTTCTCGCACGCACGGCACTGCACCTATGTTTACACAGGTTACCCATGGCAGGTTCGAGGGGAGGTGCAGTGGGGTGTGCGTGGAGAACCGGAGAGTACGCGAGAAGGTGGTACACTTAATTTTTGATACCGGCGACGAGAAGATTAAACCTGAAAACGCGAACCGGTGCGGTGACAGAACCGCCAAGCTAAATCTAGGCCGCGAGACACTCTTTCCCGCACGACGGATGAATTTATAAAATCGTACTAGGTTTTACTATTCATACGTAAAAGCTGCAATTATTATGATGACCACCGCCTTTTGATTAAGCCCCCGATGCCACTGCCAGTATTAAAAAAGTTGTTCAGTTGTTGACTTTGAAATCACAGACCCTCTAATCGCATAAAATTTGAAGGCAAATGGATTTTACTATTCCCTTTGAGGCCAACAATAAATAGCCCGAACCAAATTAATAAGCGCATGTGTGAACAGTTCTGAATTTGAACGAAACCAGAACAGCAAATTCCAGATTGAAGTCAAAAGTTATCAGGACATCAGAAATTATCGAAGGTAATGACGGCTTGCGTAGTAAAATTTCATTGGCAATCGTTAGCGAGGAGAGACAATTAGACGATTCGTCTGATTTCGAACTGCGTCCGAGGATATACTATTTGTATTGCTGCACATCCATTCTAGAGGCTAAAACTACCGCTGGTTTCCCGAGCGATCGTCAGGAATTGAAAATGAACTCGATCGGTCGAATTCACTCGACTGTTGTATCAGGGAAGCATAATTATACGCAGATGTCACGCTACAATTGAATATTTATTTATAGAAATGATAATAATACACTAATACAGTAAAATTGTTCAGTAAAACCCTTCCCCTTTCACCTTACAAAACTGTATGGTTTACCAAAGTGTTGAGGGACATGAGACTGTTGCCGCCAAACTTTAAGGTACTTTCTACTTTCTTGGTACTAGAGGCAAACAATAATTATGGGTTATGAGTATAAGTATAAATTTAGGTGCAGTGTAGCCAGGAATCCAACTAAATGTTCATTCTCACTATACGTTCCGTTTCCGTTCCAGACCAGTTCCGTATTATTACATGTAAATTAATGTGCGTATACACCATAGGCATCGTAACTATAGATCCGACACCCCATTCATAAATGCTATAAAATTGTGATGCCAAAATCGTTTGTGGGCGAGACGCTGTAAGGAGCTAGGTGGGGCCGAGAGTGGCGATTACGCTGACTTTACATATGCATGCGACAAAACCCAGGAAAACAACATCCGCTATGCCACCGTATATGCCGAGTATTGTCGAGTCGATGCGGATGGCCACGAACATGATGAAATCTGGGCGGATCCGTTATTGCTGCGTTGCCATACTACAGATTTTTTACAAGGTTTTAGGCAATGTTATATATTTCCCACATCATGTTAATCTAGTTAATCATAGAAGTTAATACTTTTAACAGAGTAAGCCCAGAAAACTACATTTTCTGTGGCGTAAGTCTGGCAAACCAAGTGGAGGAGAGCAGCTTGTATGTTGATTTACTTTACACTGGAATACAATGATGACATCACGTTTAAGTGTTATTGTTCGGTCTAATATTTACGATGTCTATGGTATACACCAATGATCTAATAACCATAGATAGCACAAGCCATTCATAAATGCTGAAAAAGTCGTTTGTTGGCGAGTCGACGTAGGGAGTTAGCGACAGCGCCCACCAGAGCAGTGAATTGCCTGAGGTGAAGTGTCCGTGAAGCACACCTGAAACGCACTTTATGTGTGCTTGAAGGACACGCATATCAAAACAGTGTAGGAATTGCATGCAGTGCGTAGAAGAGCAAAGGTTAATGACATTGTCAAAATGCTATCGTCCTATGATGAAGATGTTTTAGTATTCTACATGATTCTACATACTGCCCGAATTTAGTATTAAATTGTTGATCATCACGCATTTTTATTAAAACTGTAAACACTAAAGTAATTGTCCAGAGGTAAACGACCTGGAAATGTCAATGTCAATCAATACGGAACGCTGCAAGATATAACCTGAGAAGCTATAATTCAGCGCGCGTCAAGTGAAAATAGAACAGGTCCTATTTTTCAGCACGCATGCCGTGCGGTACTGCATAGTGAGGCGACTCACTTCTTTCGCACGGCTTCCGTGTGCGTCTTTGCATATAAAAACATGGTACGCTGCACTTCATACCAACCTCATGCGCACTTCATATCTCTTCACTTGAAGTGCACATCTTTGGTGGGCGCTCTGCCTTAGATGGGGCCCGAAGTGGCGATTACACTGCATTCACCTTAGATGTGACAATGCTAAACGTAACCTATAACCTCACCTATTAAAAGTAGCTGCAGGTTTATTATACTCCGATTTGTCGCATATTTGACACTTGCGACTCATTTTAATTAATCTCCAAATAAAAATATCACAAAACACTAAAAACAGAGCAATAATTTCACAAAATCGGTAAATACTCGAAACCCCAGACAATGCCGAGTATTGTCGAGTCGATTTAAAAGTCGTTTTACAAGGGTTTAGACAATGTTATAAATTTTCTACATCACGTTATTCATGTTAATACTTTTAACAGCGTTAAGTTTGGTAAACAATGCGGAGGGGCGCAACTTGCATGTTAACTTATTTTAGACTGGAATACGTTGATGTCAATACCTTTATTTGTTATTGTTGTACATAGACATCGTAACTATTAGACCGAACAATAACAAATAAACGTGTTGCCATCAATGTATTCCAGTGTAAAGTAAATCAACATTCAAGCTGCTCCCCTCCACTTGGTTTGCCAGACTTACGCCACAGAAAACGTAGTTTTCTGGGCTTACTCTGTTAAAAGTATTTAACTTCTATGATTAACTAGATTAACATGATGTGGGAAATATATGACATTGCCTAAAACCTTGTAAAAAATCTGTAGTATGGCAACGCAGCAATAACGGATCCGCCCAGATTTCATCATTTTCGTAGCCATCCGCATCGACTCGACAATACTCCGCTTAGCGGATGTTGTTTTTCTGGAGTTTTGTCGCATGCATATGTAAAGTCAGCGTAATTCCCACTCCCGGCCCCACCTAGCTCCTCACAGCGTGTCGCCACCAAACTATTTTGGCATCACAATTTTATAGCATTTATGAATGGCGTGTCGGATCTATGCCTATGTTGTTGTATCTATAGTTATTAAATCATTGGTATACACACCTTCCGACTCGGTATACCTACATGCTTGGAGTATTTTAAAAATTAAAAAGAAAATAGCCTTCAGCCAGTTTCAGCTGTGAAATGCACTACAGCAGCCTGCAAGATTGGTGAAAAAACTGTAGCCAGGATTCGAAAGGAATATACAACAGGAACCTCTCTCATGGTAAGTGGTTTGAAATTTATTCACATATGAATACAGGGTGTCCCACAGTGGATGGCGTATTGGACGTTTATGGACCAAGAAATTATGCGATTTTTATTTATAATATATAATAAATATAAGGATTGTAATTTATAGTATTTATATTTAATTATAAACTAATAAAAGAATATGTAGTCATAATATTCAATTTTCTTTTTAGGCTAATAGAGTAAAGCGTGCCCCAAAAACAAGGGATTTAACGGAGGCAAGGAAAACTCAAATAAGGAACGTAGTTTACAATATGATTGTCACGCATAAGTATGTCACACGGCAAAAGCTAAAAGAGGAATTGCATACCAAACAAATTATTGACCTAAGCAACTCCCCATTAGGTCATTTGTTAAAGCATTTAAATTTAAAAAGGACACCCCAAAGACCAAATCCTAAAGCGGCCACTGAACATAAAAACTATAAAAAACAAAAATATAAAATATTACGATTATTAATAAATAAGCTCATTAATCAATAATACTGGTTTTATTTTCAATTTTTACTTAACTTTTCTGAAATAATTCCGGATCTGACCCAATATCCCACCAGCATTCACCAGATATATCAATCAGTTTATAAAAGGATACAAAATACACCCTCATATTACATTATGCCTCTCTTCCTCAGGTACACACTTGGGTACCTGGCAAAAGATAGAACACTAAGACTTATGTGATTTATTATTTTACTCTCTTTAAAGGGCATACACTAGATATTCCCTTTAATTTATTCTTGCTTTTGATTTGTATGAAAACAAAGAATACCCTGTAACGTTCTTTGTGGCACGTTTTATTGGGGTTTCGGTCTTTTTAAATAATCTCTACTATAGCTTCCTCATCCAATGCAATAACCGCTATAATTACGGTATTTCTCGGACCACATTTTAAGCTCTTTCCAATGCAATACACATAATTTACATTCGTAACTGACTACTGACGGACGTCGATGCAATGGTAATGGAACGGAAACGGAACGTATACTGAGAATGAACCTAAAAGGATCCAAATTAAGTTTTTAAAGTTATCAGCCTCGATTTAAAAATTTCACGAATTGGGAATACAGAAACATCGAAATAAAAAGCTTATATATATTGATCGGCTAGACGGCTAGAGTTAAGCCAAGCTTAAGTGAAACTCGGACGGTGGTGCATGTCCCAAACGAGTTTAGTCGTCAAATTTAAGCCTGGGCTATTAGAAACGCAGGAAGTTTAAATGGTTCAAACTTTCAATAATTCTATTCGTCTTCAAAGAGATTTTAGTAATAAATCCTTTTAGTCTCTATATAGATACTAATTTAATAAACTATTACTACTGTAAAACTGATATTTTAAAAGGGCCGAGGGACATGACATAAGACAAAAACCAAAATGGCGTGTCCCAACCCCTAGTATCTCGCCGCCATTTTGAGAACACTTTGAAATAATAATAATTTGAATACATTTTTGTAAAGTAAAACGACTGGAAGGGTTTTACTATAATCAATAAGGTCACTCAGCCCATTTTTGTAAAAAAAAACTTCTGTTTTTCAACTGCAGAGATAGCAAGAATAGTTTTCCCGCTGGACGACAAGTATAAGCGTCAAATTTAAGCCTCCGAAATTAGGAGCTCAGAGACTAAAGAAGATGACACAGGTCTTGCCGTGTTCTGTCAAAACTTAATCGTTACTTATATCTGGCACTATGCAACCGAATCTCTCGGTTAAGCTCGGGATTTAACAGAAGCTTATTAGGAGAGCAGAACAACCGAGAGGTATCTCGGCCAGACAGATTATCGAATGGAATGCGGCGATGATGACCTTTTTTGACTTGGCTCCTGTCAAAAACTTAGTTAAGTTAATCGGCACTCTCATCGCATGCATGCACATAATCTGCAAGTTAAGCTCAAGCTGTAACAAACGGTTGACAGGAGGATACAAACGCAAAGAGGTATATCTAACGGAACGCTACAAGTACGGATATTATGACGTATATTTACAGTATGTCCGCGGATGCGGCTAACAAGAGGAGAAATGGACCAAAAATTGAAAGATACGAAAAAAAGTCATTCTTGATAAAAAATTTGCTTGTCGAAAAAATAGGAATTACGATAAGAAAATTGATTCTTATTATAAATGCAAAAACATAAAAAAATTAAACAAGAGCAAACAGTCATTTTTTGGACTTTTAACGTGAAATGATAAATAAAAAACTTGCTCCAAATTTAGTCCTAACCCTGATTCCGAACTTACTGAAGGAAATTGGAATTTATGAAATTAAAAAAAAGTTAAACATTTTTGCAAGTCCGCATTTTACTACTTTTACTTGATTATTACCTTTACATTACTAAACATTAATAAAAATAAATTTACAATGGACGAAACATAATACACAATAGTCATAGTTCAAAACCCCCTCCCTCATATTCAACACACTTTTCCAACTACTTCCTACTGTGATCAAAACTGGCTTGAATCTCTTCAACTGATAATGATTCCACTGCTCGCCTAATTCTTAGTTTTAAAATATCGACATTACTATTCATTGGTTGCGCAAAAGTAAGCTGCTTTATACGGCCCCAAAGGAAATAGTCGGTAAATGTCAGATCGGGGCTTCTTGGAGGCCATAAAACTGGCCCATTTCTTCCTATCCATCTCACACCGAATTTTCTGTTCAGCGATTCTCTGACCTCTCCAGCGTAATGTGCAGAGCACCCATCGTGTTGAAAATACATTGCGTTGCGATAATCCAGGGGCAGCTCCCCAAGATACAGGTATAAAAGTCCTAATATGAAAGTAGTAAAATGCGGACTTGCAAAAATGTTTAATTTTTTCTTTATTTCATAAGATCCAATTTCCTTCAGTACGTTCGAAATCAGGGTTAGGACTCAATTTTCTCATCGTAATTCCTATTTTTTCGACAAGCAAATTTTCTTATCAAGAATGACTTTTTTCGTATCTTTCAATTATTTTTGGTCCATTTGTCCTCTTGCTAACCGCATCCGCGGACATACTGTATATACACCAGTTTCAGAAAAAAAGTCAGAGCATACACGCGGAACATGAATTTAACTCGTTTGGTGTGTGGCAAGAAGGGGGCAGCAACCAGTGCGGTTGTATTGTTGTGAATCCTCCAATTTTCGGAGGCAGCTATTAGGAGCAAATATGTTATTAAGAGGTTCGGAGGCAGTGTATTGTTTATAAAATAAGGTTGGTTCAAATAATTTTTATTAATCGAAAAAATATAATATTAACAAAGACGTTTGTGAGGCTTGCTATTTATAGAACGGAATAATTATTACAATGGACCTGCATCTAGAAAAAAAAATTGAACTCTATACCTGCAAGTATTTTGATATACTTTGAAATACAACAGAAATTTTGGTTGCGGATCGTTTGTACGTTCATTGAATTTACATGAAAGTAAAAACCACGTATCTCTAAATAATATATTAGGATCGCAGAATATTTGGCAGATGAGACAACATTAAAATGATGCTATTTTTAGACAACCTTTAGCCATTATGATGAAACCGCTGAAAATATAAATTATTATGATTTATGTTGCCTTGAGGCTGGTGAATGCGCTAGGAAATCTATCAATACATTTTATACTATAGAATATAGAACAACATGACGATTGGTTAAAAAGACTTTTTAGGGTTAGGGTGCGTTTATGTTAGGTTAGAGGTGCGATACTAACCCGAGTTCTATTTTTCCTAAAAGAATGAGACAAGCGGCATAACTATAAATTAGAAAGCCCAATGCAAACGCTGAGCAGAAATCAAGGAATTAGGTAGGAGACCAGCTTTGGCAAGACAAGGGTTAATTTTGTGTTATCCATATCAGATAAGACATCAAATATTAACCGAGCTTACGAAATTATCGTGAAGAACTCGACACGGACTTTCCTGAACTTTAAACGAGATGGAGGATGCTGAAAACTGTATATTATTGCAACATGCCTAAATATTAGACAACACTTGAAACAAACGTTTTTTACTTTTAGTATTGAAGAGAGTTTAGTTTAATATCATATATCAATGGAGAATGAAACCAGACGGCTCCATTTTGTGATTAAGAAACACCCTTTCTTACGTATAAAGTCCGTTCACAGATTTAAGAGAATGACTTACCGACTTGTGTTGACGCCTGTTTAAAACCAGACTGGGGTCTACACAGGCCCGCACTGAATTGTATTTCAAGCATGTATGATTTGACACAAATAATAAACAATTTTAGATAGAATATATTATAATTAATTAATGCAACTACAGTTTACTCATTTAATTAATTTTCACTGTCACTATCAACACCTATGATAATAATAAATCTTTCTGTAATATTCCCAATTTGAATGTATGAATTTTCAACAGTTGCGAAAAATCATGCGAAACACAATTTTTCCAGCTACTCACAGGCACTTTGTCCACTTTAGTAATAATAATATCCAGTACACTAGCGGTTATAGTGGGTGATACATTATTACGTCTACCGGCAGATTTAATTGATGCCATTATGTGTTCTATGGGATTGAATATACAGTGATACGGCGGAAGCCTTAGCACTGTATGCCCCTTACTTTTAGCGTAGCTGCCGCAGTAGTACTCCTTTTCTAGATTCAGAAACTTAAGCACAGTAACTCCCTTTTAGTGTAACTTTCATGAAAATAAACTGCTGGCCACTCGAACTTACCGATAGACATTTTTAGGCAAAATTTAAAGTTTAATATTTTCAACAGGAATGTAAATTTTTCAACGCCGATTGCAGATTTTGAAAGCTGGTTTTTTTCGGATTAAGCTGCATGACGTATATTTATTGTAGGACCATAGGTTTATTATATACGGGGTGATCAATAATGTCATGCAAAAAATCAAAAAGTTTATTATTTTTTTTTATATATTATTCTGCTACATAAATTCCTGTATTGCCATTTTCGTATCTTTTGAATAAGGGTGCTTGTTTAACAGTTTAACTCTCTACTGTGGTAACTTGCGTTGTCCATAACAGTCACACTGTTTGGCGAAAGATTAGGAATTAACTTATTTACGAACCAATCCTCAAATAACTCCGCTGTGGTATCGTTCTGGTAATCCAAACAGGAGTCATTTATATTCTTGGCTGCCAATGAAAGTGCATTTGGTACCCAACCATCTTTGGACCCTGCATGCACTATGGTTATTCTTTTTCCTCTGTGCCTTTGTTCTACACCTGTCACTAGAATCAACCCAACCTTTTGATGGGGTATCGTGGGTATCAAACCAGGTTTCATCTAAGTATATAATAGGTCTGTTGTCACTTCTGTACTGAGCGATTTTTGTCAAATATTCAAATCGCCATGCCTTAAGTCATTGCGATTCCACGATAACTTGCCGTTTATTGACTTTTTCAAATTTAAAGGCCGATTCGTTGAAGACACTTCCACATCGTTGTCATCCGTGTTATCTATCTCAAGTCTTTTCAGTAAATTATCGAGTGTTGGTACCGTATGCTCTTCATACATCTTATAAATTTTGCGTTGGACTAAATCTTCATTGCTGCGATCTAATTTTTTGCAAGCCCCAGAATCTTTCCTTCTCTTCCTTTCGGTAATGGGTTTATTCACAATTTTTCATACTGTTTTTTTCCGAAATTTTAGTCAATGTGACTGTTTCTTCAATACATTCCATTTTACTCAACTTTTCACGTTCTATGAGAGTTGTATATAGATACATTTTTTATAATCTCTTTAGAATCTAAAGATAAGTGTCTTCTTCCATTTTCATTTCCGCACTGTGGTTATACCTGTACCCCCCCCCCCCCCCCTCCGGCTGTTCTATACTAGATTCACCAATCCACGGACGCCACATATTTGGATAATCAAAGCTGCGTTTTTATTTCACACGAACTAATAAAATGACTGGTTTTGCAACACTGATTTGTCTACTTATTTTTTTCCCATTATTTAATAAGGCTTTGTAAACTAATTACGGCCAAGTACGGTCTCTACCTTGGTAATAAAATCATTATCTCTGTGATTCTTAAAACCCTTTCAACAAATAATTTTATGATGGGTGATAACTAAATCTGTGAACGGACTATACCAACGCCCTTTGTATATTTGTGACTTTAATAGCTTATTAAGCTATTAAAGGCACAAAAAATATCAGAGGAAATCATCTGCAAACACAATGGTCACAATTGCAGGAGTCTTCGCCGTCAAAGCGTCGGTTCAACGACCGGCGAAACGCGTCTGGGAATGGGTCTGATAGGAGAAAAAAGCAATTCTTGCACTTTTTACTATCGTAAATATATATTTGTTTGATCAATTTACAAAAACAATTATAGCACTATCGATCATTTCGGTACTAGACAACAAAGACTCTATTGAGAATATGATATCGAATACTTTCAAGCCCGGAATTTGTTTAGTCTTGTGCATTAAAAATCAGGGCATCCATGTATTGTTTGTTTCAAATGTTCAATCACAGAAAATATAGCTACGCAAAGCTATATTATCTGTGGTTCAATCTACACAAACACAACAGTTATTTATTGAGTATTAAATTAGTGCAAGATTCACGTACCACCCACCGGTATTATTGATAAGGTCTGGAAAGATTTTTGCAAGCCAGGACATGTTTAACCGGTTCACATAAGCTTGCAGAGGAGTATTAGTTTTAATTTGATTTCTGTGATTCTGTTCAAAGCTTTGTGCTTAAAAATGTGTAGTAAACAGTATTGCGCCCAATAACAATTGGACAAAGCTCTAGAAAAAGCAGTTAGTGAATCACAAACGGGAAGGAAAACAAGAGCAAATTTGGACATCTAAAAAAATGTTACAGGTTAGTACCTATCAATGCAGCCAATAAGCCTCTTAATGACCTCAAAAGATTTGGGTAAACCGAAGTTGGAAGATTCCTTATAATATACCCATGACCCATGATACTCAAATTATTTTTTGTAAAGTGGAATGTAAATGCCATTGTAAAGTCCGTTCACAGATTTAAGAGAATGACTACCTGCCTTTAGTTATCACCCATCATAAAATTCTTTGTTGAAAGGGTTTCAAGGATCATAGAGATAATGATTTTATTACCCAGGTAGGGACCATACTTGGCCGTAATTAGTTTACAAAGCCTTATTAAATAATGGGAAAAAAATAAGTAGACAAATCAGTGTTGCAAAACCAGTCATTTTATTAGTTCGTGTGAAATAAAAATGCAGCTTTGATTATCCAAATATGTGGCGTCCGTGGATTGGTGAATCTAGTATAGAACAGCCGGAGGGGGTACAGGTACAACCACAGTGCGGAAATAAAAATGGAAGAAGACGCTTATCTTTAGATTCTAAAGAGATTATAAAAAATGTATATACAACTCTCATAGACCGTGAAAAGTTGAGTAAAATGGAATGTATTGAAGAAACAGCCACATTGACTAAAATTTCGGAAAAAACAGTATGGAAAATTGTGAATAAACCCATCACCGAAAGGAAAAGAAGGAAAGATTCTGGGAGTTGCAAAAAATTAGATCGCAGCGATGAAGATTTAGTCCGACGCAAAATTTATAAGATGTATGAAGAGCATACGGTACTAAAACTGGATAGTTTACTGAAAAGACTTGAGATAGATAACACGGATATCAATTGCGGTAGGACAACGCTGTGGAAGTGTCTTCAACGAATCGGCTTTAAATTTGAAAAAGTCGATAAACGGCAAGTTATCGTGGAATCGCAACGACTTAAGGCACGGTGATTTGAATATTTGACAAAAATCGCTCAGTACAGAAGTGAGAACAGACCTATTATATACTTAGATGAAACCTGGCGTGATACCCATGATACGCCCATCAAAAGGTTGGGTTGATTCTAGTGACAGGTGTAGAATAAAGGCACCATCAAACAGAGGAAAAAGAATAACCATAGTACATGCAGGGTCCGAAGATGGTTGGGTACCAAATGCACTTTCAATGGCAGCCAAGAATATAAATGACTCCTGTTTGGATTACCATAACGATACCACAGCGGAGTTATTTGAGGATTGGTTCGTAAATAACTTAATTCCTAATGTTTCTCCAAACAGTGTGATTGTTATGGACAACGCAAGTTACCACGGGAGACAGTTAAACAAGCACCCTTGTTCAAAAGATACGAAAATAGCAATACAGGAATTTATGTATCAGAATGATATATATTTTCATGAAAGTTAGTAAAGTTACACTAAAAGAGAGTTACTTGATGTGCTTAAATTTCTGAACCTAAAAAAGGAGTACTACTGCGACAGCTACGCTAAAAGTAAGGGGCATACCGTGCTAAGGCTTCCACCGTATCACTGTATATTCAATCCCATAGAACACATATGGCATCAATTAAAATCTGCCGTTAGACGTAATAATGTATCA
This sequence comes from Polydrusus tereticollis, assembly GCA_963920685.1. Taxonomy (NCBI): domain Eukaryota; kingdom Metazoa; phylum Arthropoda; class Insecta; order Coleoptera; family Curculionidae; genus Polydrusus; species Polydrusus tereticollis. The sequence continues at coordinate 147,563,898 of OY987328.1, forward strand.
CCCACCATAAACCCTAGTGTACTGGATATTATTATTACTGAAGTGGACAAAGTGCCTCTGAGTAGCTGGAAAAATTGTGTTTTGCATATTAAAACTGTTGAAAATTCATACATTCAAATTGGGAATATTACAGAAAGATTTATTATTAACATAGGTGTTGATAGTGACAGTAAAAATGAATTAAATAAGTAAACTGTAGCTGCATTAATTAATTATAATATATTCTATCTAAAATTGTTTATTATTTGTGTCAAATCATCCGTGCTTGAAATACAATTCAGTGCGGGCCTGTGTAGACCCCAGTCTGGTTTTAAACAGGCGTCAACACGAGTCGGTAAGTCATTCTCTTAAATCTGTGAACGGACTTTACCTATAGCGGTTTGCAGTAACAGTGGTAAGAAAAAAATGTGATCCAGATATCCCAACTCAATGCAACTTCCCAGTATAATAGATTCGTGGGTGGAGTTGATCTTCATGACAATGAGGAGTAATCTGTGACAATGGCATTGCCCATTATAGGTCTAAGGGTTTAGGTAAAACATGATGGTGGTCTATATTTCGAAATTATTGAAACAGCTCTGTGGGCTTGGAACTTGGACGCTATATTTCATGAATTATGTCAAAAACATCATTTTTTTTTAGAAAAATGTCTGTAACTGTTTTCATCTGGGGCATTAATCAAAGAACTGAGCAAATTGTTCCGAGATATTAGGGTTTAAACCTAGCCTATATCAGGCAATTCTAAAAAATGATTAACAAAATGTTGCTTAGATGAAATTTTTGAATTTCACATAACTTTCTATCCCGTATATACAGGATGTTATTTAATACGTGTCCGATATTTTACAGGACGATTCTTCGGTTATTTATAAGGTGAAAAGTTCATATAAGCATGGGTCCGCAAGCCCTTCATTTTTGAGATACAGGGATAGATAGATAGTCTCTTGTATTCTTAGATTGGAACATCAGTAGACCACCCTTAACGAAGCCTTCAGAACTTCCAATATGGGTTATGATAAGTCGATGTCCTTTTCCAGATGGCGGTCCTAATCCTGTTGACAATCCTTTTAAAAAAGCTTGTCTTGAACTTTTAATATTTTCATCCTGCCAAAATTTAGCCATGTTTCGTCTAGGTGAAATATTTTTTTTTCTTCTCTGGCTTTTCGGATGTTTCTTAAGTAATTTCTTCTCCAACAGACGATATCGCTTTTGTCTATTAAAATAGATCGCCTGTTATGTTTTTTCCACCGAAAATCCATTTTTTTTCATAATTTTCAAAGCTTATTTCTACACATGAAAAACACAATTGTCGAAAATTCTGCATATTTAATTAAAAAAACACTGACATTTCATACTTTGACTAGTTTCATTAAGAAACAAACACCCAAGGTAGGTATGTATAGATATAAATAGGTGTATTGTTCTAATAGAAGTGCCCATAAAGGCATAATAACCACATAATTAGCAATGAGGTAACCGGGATTAGGTACAAATAAAATGGAATAAAATGATTACAGCAGAAACGGAATAAGTACCTAGACTCTAATCAGTTTTGATAAAATTGCTTTTTAAAATTCCAGGTAAATGGCGCGGCTGTACATAATTCTAAGCCTAAAAAATTTAATATTAAAGTAAGTATATATTTAAAGACAAAACTTGAATTTAATGTCGATACTTGTACTAATTTTGCACAAATTTAAAAATTCAGGCCTATTTAAATCTATACACACCGAAAAATCTTGCACGCCCATGGAGAAGACGGTTTTGATTGATTTATTACTTCGCATCATTTAAAGATAGAGTAAAGACATAAATTATTGTAGATAGATATAGGTACCTACTATTAAATATGAGAAAGTCCCAAGAAGTTTTATTTTAGATCATAGAACCGATTCAATCCATTGGCTTTTGTGTTGAGCTACGAAATTTAAATAAATACAAGAATACATACCCTGGGTTTGTCGTTATGTGTGTCAGTCCAGTACCGATGAAACTTGACAATGTTTGGGTGGTCAAGTTGCGTTAAGTTTTCAAACACCATCTGGATTTTCTCTTCTTGGTTTTTGAAATTTTTTCTCTCCGAAAACTGGACCTCGTTCCAGACTACCTCCACGCCCTCTTCCATGTCCATGGCCAAAAAAGCACAGTCGATGCCGGGGACATCTCGCTGTTCCACCTGAAATAAATCAATATTTTACAATCCAAAAATAATAGATTTACCTACCTAATTATCGCAAATTATAGTTAATAAAGTGAATTAAGTCTGAAGTTACCAACCACTCCCGTTTTTGAGGACGGGGAACGTAAAAAAAAAATAGTACCTCCGCAACCTCCACAAACGGGAGAAAACCACCCTTTTTATTCACGGTAATGCATGTTTGGAGGGTGATTTTAGCCAATTTTTCGTTTCGTGTCCTCCACCGTAGAAAAATCTTTACACTACCGGAAGCACCTGTACCCTTATTACCATTACCAGAAGAACACAAACTATACTACGGTCTCAAAATAATTGTTGGCAAAACTGTTCATATTATAACTATTAACGGTGTGCGGCTAAAATAATTAACATTGATTCGCCCACTTGTAAGTTAAATAAAAGCAATCCAAACCGCTTGAGAAGATTGTGCATAAATAGGTCATTACATGTTGCCAAGTTTTAATAGATTTCAATATAATTTACCGAAATCGGCATGTCGTTAAGGGCCTTTTCACCCTACGGTACCTGTTTTACTTAATTTGGCAACGCAGGTAGGAAAAACCCACGTCTAAAGGCGTTCGCACGCTTTCTTATCGCCTCTAACCAACGTTCAGTGTTGTAGAAAAGTTTCAATCAAGAGGATATTAGCAATTCAGTTTTATTATTTTGGTGGTTACTCAAAACAGCAAATATTATAATGCAGGCGAGTTCTTCAAGTGATAGTAACCAACAAGTTACAAAAATAACGTCATTTAAAACCTGGGGAGCGTACAATGGTAAAAAATGTCTATGAGGGAATTCTAAGTATACAGTGGAATATCATTCACTGATGCAGCAGAACTTTGTGCCACATTGACTAAAACATCTTGCCGTACTATATATGGAACTATCAAGGACAATAGGAATACTAAAATGTCCGATCAGAAAGAAAACAAGAGGACGGGAAAAAGGTTTTTATTGATCAGCAAACAAAGTTAGCCATTCGTCGGAAAGTGCATGCATTTTTTTTTCGAAGTGAACTTCCGAATTAAAAAAAAAAATTTGCCGAAATTAAAAGGGATGAAAATATGCAAAAAAGTTCACGAGGAGTTCTAATGCGTACACTACGAGAATTGAATTTTCGATTCTTAAAACGAAATCGCAAAAGTCTTTTGGTGGAAAAGGAAGAAATCGTATTGTGGCGTAGAAAGTATCTAGAAGAAATACAACAATATCGCTGTGCAGGAAAAGAATTTACTTTACGGAAGGGACATGGTTAAATGAAGGGCATATTGTGAATTACATTTGGCAAGATCTCAACAAACGCCTTTATCAATGGACTGTCCACTGGATTGAAAGCTCCTTCAAGAAAAGGTCGTCGGTTAATTATAACCCACATCGAGAGTGATTCTGGGTTTCTTGAAGGTGGGTTAAACGTGTTTCAATCTCGTAAAACCGGTGATTATCATGAGGATATGAACTCGAGAGTGTTGGAAGATTGGTTTAAATCCATCTTACCGCGTATTAAACGTGGGTCGATAATCGTGATGGATAATGCACCATATCACAGCCGTCGGGTGGAAGCTTTACCAACTTCTGCGTGGCGAAAAGGAAAGATTGTTGACTGGCTCGAAGAAAAAAATATTACATTTGGCGAAAAAATGCTAAAAGTGCAACAAAACTAAATCCAATCGAGCTTATATGGGCACAGATAAAAGGCAAAGTGACGCGTGAAAATAAAACTTTTAAATTAAAAGATGTTAAAGAACTGTTGAAAACGGCAATAGCGAATGTACATACAGCAGATTGGCATAAGTGCGTATTACATGTCAAGAGCGTAGAAAAAAAAATTTGGGACTTAGATGTACGCGTTGAAGTCATGGTAGAACCTATTATTATAAATCCTGCAGATGACAGCAGTAGCGACAGTAATGAAATGTTTTCATTGTCAGATAGTGAATAATCGCTGTAATGGTAATAATGAATTAAAAATTGTAACGTATTGTCATTATAACACTTTTTAATGTCGGCGTGGAATGTAATTTGTCAAATTATTATCAATTAGTGTTCGTTAGGTAACAATAGTTAGGAAATTTATAAACATTTATAGTTTAGGTTTAGGTTTTGCCCTTAATCCACTATTATATGTTTCTATTATTATGTAGTATAATAAAGACATTATGAAAATAACATATAGGTACCGTTGCTTTATTATTCTTTTTGGATTTTATACCTGCGTAATTTAGTTTCTCTAATTACTTCATTAGCTCACCAAATGTAAAAGCTTAATTTATTTTTCAGTTTAATTTATAATATTATATTTATTATAGTAAATGTAAATATATTTTAATAAAAATATATGAATTTTTTGAATTATTATTGTTTAAAATTACACGCCTCTGGAAGTCGTTCCCTTTACGTCTTGCACACCGCGGTAAAAATGCGTCACAGCCAATTATTTTGGTACCGAAGTATTATACAGGGTTGGGCAAATGTTCCGGAACGGCTTAATTACAAGCGAACGAAAAGTGATATCGAATCGGGGTTTTGGGCAATGTATAGGACAAAAATTTTACTATTTGACTGGTATACCATATGTCAGTAATGTCACCAACTGTCAAGTGTCGACGATATTTTTTTATTTTTTTAAATGGAACACCCTGTATATTATCAGATATTCTAGATCTTCAATAAATTACAAATATTTTTCATATAGCATACCATATGATTAAATTCAACTGTTTCGGAAATACGGGCAAATGAATCTAGAAAGCCCATATTACATTTTGTTTAAAAATCAAGCAACATATTTCTTTTATTATGACATTCCAAATAAAAGTCTTAGTTTCCATGACTCCCAAGTGTCACTCTGACACATTTCCTATTTAATTTTTATTTATTTGTATTAAGTGAGTTGTGCGAGTTTTTTATTTATCGACTAAACCTCTGATATAACTGATAAAACTATGGTTCAGCTAACTGAACAAGAACGGATTACTCTGCTTATGATGATAGGATATGGGGATAGACGGAGATCTTTTCAAGAAGCAACCGACCTTTTCAATCAAAGTTTTCCTGTTCGAGATCCCATTTCTAAATCAACTGCTAATAGAATATTCCATAACTTTGAGCATACGGGTACGGTAAAAAACTTGCCAAAAACAGGTCGTCCGAAAACTGCTACAAATGACGAGAAATCCCTGGATGTTTTGCTTGCCCTGCAAGAAGAACCACAGACGTCAGTTCCAAAGCTTGCTCTTGCACATGAAAACAGCGAAAAATCAATTAGAAGAATCCTCAAAAAAAAATAAAATGTTTCCTTATAAAGTCAGCTTGCTTCAAGAACTATCAGAGGACGATCCTGATAGGCGTATGCAATTTTGTCAAGAAATAATGGACTACATAGACCTACAACCTAACTTTGTAAGTCGTATTTTATTTTCTGACGAGGCTACATTCTGTCTTAATGGTTTCGTCAATAGGCACAACTGTCGATACTGGTCAGACCATAATCCCCATTGGATGATTGAGCACCGTACGCAACACCCCCAAAAATTAAATGTGTGGGCAGGTATAATTGGAAACCATATTATTGGGCCTTTCTTCCTTGATGGAAACTTGACATCTATTTACTACTTAGATCTGCTTCGAAATAGAATTATACCAAATTTGATTAATTTATATCATGATCAGGTTAACGATCAAATACTAGCGAATGACATTTGGTTTCATCAAGATGGGGCGCCAGCTCATTTTGGTATACATGTCAGAAATTATTTAGATCAAACTTTTCCTGGAAGGTGGATAGGTAGGAGAGGGTCCATTGAATGGCCTCCTAGATCTCCAGATTTAACACCTCTAGATTTCTACCTCTGGGGTCATTTAAAGACTGTCGTATATCGTACACAACCTAAGACTTTGGAGGATCTTCAAAACAGAATTTTAGATGCTGTGCATGTTATTTCTCGTGAACATTTGCAAAACGTGCGTTCTGAATTTTCCGACAGGATTGGACACTGTCAGGTGGCTGAAGGACGACATTTTGAACATTTAATTAAATAACCATTATTTTATATTATTGTGTTTTAAAGTTATTACCTTGGTTTTGTTTAAATAAAATGTACTACATTCATTTGCCCGTATTTCCGAAACAGTTGAATTTAATCATATGGTATGCTATATGAAAAATATTTGTAATTTATTGAAGATCTAGAATATCTGATAATATACAGGGTGTTCCATTTAAAAAAATAAAAAAATATCGTCGACACTTGACAGTTGGTGACATTACTGACATATGGTATACCAGTCAAATAGTAAAATTTTTGTCCTATAGATTGCCCAAAACTCCGATTCGATATCACTTTTCGTTCGCTTGTAATTAAGCCGTTCCGGAACATTTGCCCAACCCTGTATATATCTAAATAAATAGTCCATGCTCAATTTTTTGCTATACAGGGTGTTTCAGAAGTACGGTACGTAACTTAAGGGGATGATTCCTTATGATATTATAAGAGAAAAAGTTATGAATATGAACATTTATCCGGAGTTGCCCTGTTTTTGATATACAGGGTGATAAATTTTAAAAAAAAATCTGATAAAAGACATGATTATTTTATCAGAAGGTGACCATTTTTAACATTTGCTTTGGTTAACTGTTGCATTTTTTTGCATTATTATTAAAAAAAATAATTTAATTTTTGATTTAAATGTTCAAATACATGGGTATTTTTTTTTGTACATGGAATAGAGTGGTTTTTATTTTTTCTCTCAAAAACGAAGCAAGATAAAAAAGCAATACAAGGAACAAAAAAGTCGTGTTATTAGTTGATAAATCCGAAAAAAAATGTGTTCATATGAACTTTTTCTCTTACAATATTATCAGGAATCACACCCTTAAGTTACATACCGTACTTCTGGAACACCCTTTATAAAGAACTATATAATTTTAAAAAGAAATGTTAATATGTAACAGCATCCGACCATGCCTAATAATTTTACCGTACTATTTAACAATAGCGGCTCATCATCGATTGCCGGAGTCATTAAAGCAACGGTAAAATTTTGGACATACTATACCATTATTTTACCTAAGAATTATTAATGCCAATCAATTAATTAAACTCTAACTCTAATTAACTGGACGATAAAAAATGCACATTTGAATGAACGGTAATATGAGACAACAAAACGACCAAGAAAGTCGGTCGATAACCTACGATTTTTCTTTTTAACTGCATATGCATACAATACACCTTTTTGTCGAATTAGAGATGGGCAATTTAACAAAATAAATCGATACAGGCAAATATCTTTAATATATTCGTATCTACCAATCCGCTTTCCATAATCTGTTGAGATCGAGTCGTTAGACTCGGAATACAAGAAGTCAACGTTGAATCGATTTATACATAATATTATCTATCACCCATCCTTAGAAACTACTAAAACTTTCCATATCGCTAACGCCTTCTTAAACGGCAATATTACCAAGAAAAGGAGGAAACCCAATGGCGTCTTGTGTCAATATATTTAACAATGGTTTCTCTTTGGGATTTATTGCCTATTTATGCATAAAATGTAAATAATGTCCAATTATTCTTAGAAAAATATAGTCGCACGCAGTAGTGTTAGAAAGTTACTTCTGGGAATTAAATGCCCATTTAAATAGGGTGATTGCGCTACTAAGGCGCCCACCTCTAGTAGTCGTCCAAAAATGACTTTCATCACTAATAATTTGAATTTCGCACGAGTTAACTCTATTTCTTACATTTGCTATCTTCTTTTACTATCTAAGAGCACATACATCAATACTTCTTTATTATAAGTCGAACTTTACTTCCGTAAATTGGCGCGAATAATTAGGTGAGAGTCATTGTGTCTCCAAAAACAGTTTACAAAAGTCACTGAAGATAAAACAGGACATTTTAAAGGTAAGGTAAACTAATTCTATACTAGATATGTTTACCGCAGTAAGATTTTTTGAAAGAATATACAGGGTTATGATAAAGAAACGGATCAGCCTTTTATATGGAAAACTGCCCACTTAATTAAAAATCGGTCGGACCCGTCAAATTTATTTTTTTGAAATGCATCTTTTATTAAAGATGTTGTACAGGGTAGGTCATAAAAGTGCTACATGTGTCAACTTTAATTTTTTTAATGAAACATATTCTGTATTTTTACATTTTTATTTCCTTATCTTCAGCCGTTTACGAAATATTAACACTTTAATGCTGGTATGCACCATTGGTATGCTTCTCGATATAGCAACGTTCTGACTTAAGTCACAATCTTTTGACTATGATTTCTTATTTAGGTTTGATACGTCAAAAAATGACTGTGAATGTTAATCAAATTTGAATTTTGCTCTGCTGATATTTCATCAAAATGCGCCTCGCCGAAGATGAGCGCATTGAAATTTTGATTATGTTGGGTATATAAATATATTTAAATATCAATCAAATAAACATTTTGTTAACTTAACTTTTAACCTATTTACCTTAAGTCATTGAAACGGCTTATTTAAGTTAGGTTAGTGTTAAGGAAATAAATATTTGCTTGAATTTTGTATTTAGTGATTAATTCCAAATAAAAAGTAATTTGTATCAAGTCAGATGATACTAATTGAGGCAAATAATCCCTTGGTATTTTTCAAATACATATTTGTTTGGCTAATAGGAAACAAATATTTATTTGAGCCAATGGAAATTTAACTCAAATAATTAATTTTATCAGTGTAAGGAATGCAGTAGACGGATTTTACCATTGACTAGGAGCGTGTCAGGTAGAAGGCGGCGGACATTTCCAGCATTTGTTGCGCTTTTAGAATTTTCATTTTAGTAATACATAACAAATTTTTATGGATAAACTTTTTGTTTCAATTTTCAAATTAAATGTTAATATCTTGGAAACAGCTGAAAATCGGGATAGAAAGTCCTACATAAAAAATATTTAGAATTTTTCGTAGAATTTGAAAACCTACTAAAAAATTAGGCATTTCAAAAATTGTCAAAGACGTGACAACTGTTCTATAAGACACCCTGTATAATATTTTTTTATGTCAAAAAATGCACAATTAAAAATAATAATTTACGGGTCCGAGCATTTTTCCTAGATCGTTTTCCTTTAATTGATATTAATTTTATGCGGGACTTTTGGGAGACCCAGTATAAACTCCTATAACACATCATTTTTGTAGATGCTGATCACGATAAAAAGTATGTCTTTAAAACATTTTATTATTTAATATGCATTGCATTTATTAGAACTCATAACACGTCATAAAAGAGCTATTTAGATAAGATTGAAGTAATGCGTAGTTTTCTTATCTTGAATACTAATCGCGTAATGGTGTATGAATGAACATAGCTGCATAGTGCGCTGGTCCGGATATCATTGTTATAAATGATTTAAGGCGCGAAATTATGAAATGTAGGGCAAATGATAAAATGTAAAACTTTGTTTCAGAAATGTTTTTGGAAACTGCAGCGTCTAATAAATATGCAATGCAAGTTAAATAATAAAATGTTTGAAAGACGTCCTTTTTTGCCGTGATCAGCACGTTAACTAATTAACTATAGTCTATCTTTAAATGATGCAAAATAATAAATCAATCAAAACCGTCTTCTCCATGGGCGTGCAAGATTTCGGCATGTACACAGTTAAAAATTTTGCCGGTGTGAAACGATGTTCCTAAACGGTGTACGAAATTTAAACCAAATGGTGTTAAATTTAACACCGCATCAGTTGGTTAAAAGTAAAAACGTAATTTACCACCATGCGGTGTAAATATTTTAAGTTCACACTGAAAAGAAATTTGATTTCACCCCCTTATACGAGTTAAATAGAATAATTATATGGAGAGAAAATGAAGTTGTCACATTGCTGGTTTTTTCCTTGATACTTTTTAATACAAGGAAATTGGTGGATTATTAATTATTTATTTCGCGCTACTGTACCATTAAAATGTTTGATTTTATAGTTATGTTGCATAACAATAATAAAAGAAAATGTTTCCAGTAAATTTAGTGTTTTAAAAACTAATCACAAAGAATTGTCAACTACTCTTTGGTGTTGTTTCAATTAAAATATATTATTGGCAACGTCGCAATCTTCTCTCCTGTCTCTGAGTGGATTGAGTAGAGCAGCACGAGCGGGAAGAATGTGCGGTGCGCCTTGCCCATCTACGTCGTTCTGTTTTAACGTGTTTAATTCCATTCCATGCGGACTTGTTTAAGTGTTCTGTGTTCTGTCCATTGTTTGAGAAAAAATGAGTGTTTTTATTAAAGTTGAATATAACAACATACAAAAATATATTTCATTAAACAGGGAGGAAGCAACCTATCATGAATTTATTACTCAAGGTGAGTTGATATGATTTTATTTATACAGGTACCTACTACCTAGGTACAGTTAATAATTTTTTGGTTTATGTTTTATTATTACTAGGTATAGATATATAGGTACCTAAAGCACCTATATTTTTTTTCTTTTTTAAAATAACTACCGCCTAAACCACAGGGCATATTTTTCTTGCGGAATATATGGGGAATTTTAAACTATTTTTCTGGTGTTAATTATACTCCATTTGAAGTGTAAAAAAAAAGTAGCCTTTTCTGTTATCATTTTTGTGGCGTTGTTCAGTTAGTTTTAGAAGGTTTTTACCTACACACATTAGACATTAGGTACTAAATGTGTACAATGTTTTAAAGAACTTAAGTAATATAATTAGGTACTTATTTGATTATATTGGCCAACTTTTCAGTTTTTTTTTCATTTGTAGCACTAAAAAAATTCTTGCAAGAACCACCAGATAGTATTGAGTTTTTTAAAGTTTCTGACAATGCAGGCTGCCTGATTGAACCTGAAGATTTCAAAACTTTTATACAAGAGGTTGAAAAGGGATTTTTATTCAGATTGCTGGATTTGCGATCAGACTATAATAGAGAACCTGCAATAACTGGATGTTTAAAAGGTAATTACATATATTTTTGTATTATCATCTTTCGAACAACTATGGTTTTAGCTCGGGTTTTAGTTAGGTTAGTTCCCGTAAGTTTCCCTTAAATGTTATTAAAAATAATGTAATAAATTTTACTAAGGCCAATTCAAAATGGTACCTACCTAGGTACTTGTTTGTCATTAAAAGCCTTGTTTAAGTTTTGTATATAAATTGTATATCGTTGCAAAATATAGTACAGCATTATGATGCTCATCAATAAAATTTGATTGATTAAATATTTTTTTAGAGCGAAATGTACAAAGATCTTAAAAGTCACCAATGTTGTCTTTTTGCATCAAGCCCACAACATGGTATATTATATTGACTATATTGGATATCAAAACACAGTTACGATTTTTTAAACAAGTTTTTGTGCTATTTTGTACCTATTTTTGTTATAAAATATTTTTGTAATAAAATAAAGTAAGTCTTGTTTAACAGTTTTTTTTTTACAAATCTCAGATTAGTACCACTGGGGTGGGATACTTATTAGAAATAAAGTTTGAGATTCAGAAAAAAATGGAATTTTCAAGCATTTTACACTTTCTTCTTAATAATTTAATGGAAAAACTAGTAGGTACCTAGGTACTTAGTTATAAAGTACCGATCAAGATTTTTTATTTCATTTTCGTAAAATATTTTTCAAAAATAAAATAGATACCATTTTCATGATAAGATTTAAATCGCTTTTGGTGTAGAATGACTTTTTTATGGAGTAAAGTTGAGTCTCTGGTAAATTTAATTTAACACTATATGGTGTGAAACATGGTTTTTTATGGTGTAAATTTGACCCCTTATCAAATTTATAATAACACCATATAGTGTTAAACATCATATAATTTGGCGTGGAATGAATTTTTTATGGAGTTAAATTGAGTCCCTGGTAAATTAGATTTAACACTATATGGTGTGAAACATGGTTTTTTATGGTGTAAATTTCACCCCTTATTAAACATTTATAATAACACTATATAGTGTTAAACATAACAAAATTTGGTGTAGAATTGTTTTTTTATGGAGTAAAGTTGATTCCCTGTTAACACCAAATAGTTGTTAAAACGAATGCATCATGGTGTAAAAGTTACTACATTTTGATTAAATTAGTAGTCTATTTTAATCCCATCTAGGTGTAAGTTTTACTTTTCTGTAGGTGTACGAGTTTAACACCATTTAACACCGTTTTGGTTTGTATCGATATAGACCACTTTTGGTGTTCATTTGGTGTTAAAATAGTCACGAAATTTTAAACAGTGTATAGATTTAAATAGGCCTGAATTTGTAAATTTGTGCAGAATCAGTACAAGTATCGACATTAAATTCAAGTTTTGTCTTCAAATATATATTTTAATCTTAAATTTTTTAAGCTTAAAATTATATACAGCCGTACCATTTACATCATTGCATAAGAAAAGACAGAGAAGAAAACAGAAAAATATTTTACCTAGATGAAACAAATAAATAACTTGACAATGTCACTGTCAAATTTGGTGTTTAATTGTGGTTCAGAAGTAATAATAAACGGAGTTTAATTTTTATTAACAAGTCGCATGCAGCTTTGAAATTAGTGTTAATTTTGCTAAGTACGCAAAAAACTAAACCATTTAGAAAAAACTGTATAATCAAAAAACTATATACCGGGTGTTGCATCGTCGAGCGGGACATAGGAAATCCCATGTAATTTTAAATGGGGTCAATTATTGGCTTCCCTAATTATTTTAGAGAAAAATTCTATTTAGGTTTATTAAAGAGCACTAAAACCCACATTCAAAAGAATAACTTTAGATATTTTTGATGAGCCCGTTTACGGGTTATCGCCGATTTCTTTTTAACTATTTCTCCTTTTTATGGCCCCGTATTTGCGGGCACCAGTCAAGGTAAAAGATGACTGTCAAATAAAGTTGTCATTTTGAGGAATATTTGAACATTTTCTTAAATCCTAAAGTTCTAACAATTTAATAGTACCTACCTATTAATTAGTAAAATATTGAAACATGTAAAATGTCATAATTAACCTTGTAATTGGATACTTTATTTTAGTTTTATTCAGATTAATTTGTACTCATAAATACACCTTTAATATTTTCGATGTACGAGTTTTTATAACAATAAAGCACACATTTCAAAATGACAACTTTATTTGACAGTCATCTTTTACCTTGACTGGTGCCCGCAAATACGGGGCCATAAAAAGGAGAAATAGTTAAAAAGAAATCGGCGATAACCCGTAAACGGGCTCATCAAAAATATCTAAAGTTATTCTTTTGAATGTGGGTTTTAGTGCTCTTTAATAAACCTAAATAGAATTTTTCTCTAAAATAATTAGGGAAGCCAATAATTGACCCCATTTAAAATTACATGGGATTTCCTATGTCCCGCACGACGATGCAACACCCGGTATATAATTTAGGCACGATAAATTTGAGACTTAATAAAATATTCAAATATTCCTCATTCCTTCATTTAGCGATTACCAAACATTGGCAAGTTGGTACATTGATATCATATTTGTGTATTCTGCAGAAATACCATTTCTAAGCTCAACGAAATGTTTATAAAGCCTAGTTTATTAATAAGAAATGATTAATCGATAAACCTGTATTTCTGAACAACGAATTTGACAGTGACATTGTAAATTATCCATGTTCTTGTTAAAACTCCTGGTGTTTTTATTACCAATCACAGTGGCGTCTCGCGGGTACAGGCGCGGATTCAGTCAAAATTTCGAGGGGGGGGGGGGGGGTCAGGAGCTGCGAAGGCGCTAAACTAGCGCCGCAGCCGAAAAATTTTGGAGACTATGCACAAACTTCGTTTTTGTCTACTATTCTAACATTGAACCGGGGTATGATAAATTATTTAATTTCACGTCCATTTTCTTTAATTGCTATGCAAAAAGGTTGGTTTGAAAAAATATAAATAATATATTCTTTATTCATAATACTAATAATATGTATATAGTGGCACGTTTCTTTAGGTTAGTTGTTATACAGGGTGAGTCGGGAAGAATGGGCCTAACTCTAAGGGTGTAATCTATGCATCAAAATACCATGTACAGCGTGTACGCAAAATCTTCAACCTGGAGACTACGCCAAGCGTATGCAATTTTGTGAGTGGATAATTAATAATCGTCATCTTTTACCGCACACACTTTTTACTGACGAAGCTACATTCACCCGTGACGGCATCAATAATAATCGAAACTCCCATGTATGGTCGGACGAAAATCCTCACGCAATAGTCGAAAGTAATTTTCATTTTCAACACGGTTTTCGGTAAACGTGTGGTGCGGCATGATCGATAATAATTTAGTTGGCCCTTTTCTTTTGGAAAATCGCCTTACAGGGGATCACTACTTAAGTTTTTTACAAAATGAATTGCAAGGACTACTGGAGGAGATTCCTTTAAACATCAGAATTGAAATGTATTATCAACACAACGGAGCGCCTGCCCATTTCGATCGTCGGGTCAAGCAATATTTAGACCAAAGGTTTCCAGGGGTTTGGATTGGTCGCGGTGGTCCTATTAGTTGGTCTCCTAGATCGCCAGACCGCACGCCGTTGGACTACAATTTATGGGGTTGGTTAAAAAGTAGATACTATGGATGCATTAATTAGACGCATTAGAAATGCTGTACTCAATATTAAGAAAGGCACGAATCAATTAGAAGATCCACGCGCGCTCGTCGTAAACGAAGCAGTTTGGAAGTCAATGGCGGTATTTTTGAAAATTTACTAAACCAATGATTTATTTAAAACAATGTCAATGTTGGATATTTTGGTTTAACAATATTATTATTTTATTTAACGCTGTAACTTGAAAACAAATGAATATTGGATAACAACATTTCAGTTTTTTCTTATTATTTTGATGCATTAATTACACCCTTAGAGTTAGGCCCATTCCTCCCGACTCACCCTGTATAATGGCACGTTTTTTTTGGGTTAGTTATTATATTAAATTTATTTCTTTAGACACAACTACTAATAAAATAAAAATAGAAATTTGAGCTTTATCACAGATTTTTTTTCAATTTAAACTACTCGCTAACTAAAAATGAGAAAATTGTGGATTCTTTAAAACCTATTTGTAAAATGGTTAATTACAGCACCATAAACTTCTGATGTTTTTGTAGTCTTTTTAGAATTTTTTTTTGTGACAAACTTGACATTCGCTCCTGGTTAATTGCATTACGAGAATAAGTTTTAACGCGCTGTAGACACGAAAAAAAAAATTTATAAATTTTTGGAACGGTGTTTTGCAATAAATTGTTCAATAACGTTATACCTAAATAAAATAATATATTCCCACACGGTTTCGCAACTTCCAAAATTTATCGGATCAACATAAGTACTTATGAATCACTTTTAACTGGTTCTCTATGTTATAAAAAAAATAGCATTGACAACAGATTTTCCAACAAGTACTTAATAAAATTCTTAAAAAACCCTCCAAACCTACTTTTATTGAAAATATCGAAAAAAAATGTTTTTCAAAATTAGCAAAGCTTATTTTAATTTGCATCGTAATTGTGTCGGGAGTACCGCAAGGTTCACCTCTCTCTCCGATGCTGTATAATATTTATACTCATGACATTCCGCGCGATAGATTTACGCAGCTCTATCTTTTCGCTGTCGATACCGCAATCACTTCAACTACCAAACAGCCGCGACTTGTCGTCAGCCGGATGCAGCGCCACAGAATCAAGCTAGAGAAATGGCTGTCGGATTGGATTCTTGAATCTTTCTAAGACGAAGGCTAGGTATTTATTTTTCGAAAAGCAATGTTAGTAGGCCTGAGACAAGGCTTCGTGTCAACGGAGTCCAGGTGAACTGGTGCCAGGAGGTAAAATACCTGGGACTTATATTTCATCAACGACTGAACTGGAGGCGCAATTCAATTAATAAATTGAAGCTAGCATTGCATCAATTACGCTCTATCTATCCCCTGCTTCACAGGCGGAGTAGACTTGGTAATAGGACTAAGGTCAACCTCTACAAGGTGTTAGTCAGGCCGGTTCTCACTTATGGTGCACCTTCATGGTGCTTAATAAGTTCCAGGTACTTAATACAAAACAGGGCACTAAAAATTATTGCGGATGTACCCAGGTACACGATGAATCGCATACTTCATCAAGACTTTCGTATGCAGACAATAAATGAATTTTTCACAAAGATTATTACAGACTATTAAAGACGTACGGACGTATCGACAAACCCATTAATCACGGACTCCCACACGAGATCTAGACCAAACAATACGTACAAACTACCGAAAGACTGGCTCCCTGTTGGTCCAATCCCATAGTAGAGACGCACTAACAGTAGTGAGGCACTATCAATCAACCACCAATGACCCAATCAATTCACAATCAATGGAATAGGCGCCAAAATTTTGCAGTATAAACCTTTTTAAATCAATCAAGCAGAAATACGAATAATCAAGGCAAAAGTCAATTTCAAAATTTCTACAAGTGATAAAACCTAAACAGTTTGCGAAGATCCAATTGAAGTCGCAGGAGAATTCCTAACTTACAAAAACAGAGATCCCAAGAGATAATTTCGAGCTGAATTGTTAAGTCATATTGTTTTGTTTACCAAATAAATCAAGTTCTAGTTGACTGTTCTATTAAATTCTCGTACAAGCCGCACCATGGGTTTTGACTTTTCCCTTTTTGATTTCATCGTTGAAAGAGACGAAAATCCACATTTTAAACTTAAAATATATTGAATAAGATCACTTTTTACCTCAGTTTCAACTTGGTTTTTCAAGTTGTGCGTTACCCACGATTTTAAGATATTATTTTATTTAAATCTTAAAGAAAAAACGGAAGTTTTGTTTTCCAATAGACAACACTTACTCTACTTATTTTACACTAATTCAGTCCTTTTCTTTCACGAATAATCACAAAACCCTTCAAAAACGACAGATCGATACTAACTAACCTCACTTTAAATTTAACGGCAAACCCGAATTTGCCGTTCCTGACGTCTGTCTTCAAATACTCAATGATGTATGTTTGGTTGCCTATCTTAAAGTCGGGAATTTTTAAGTTCTTTGCTAAAATTCTTACGGCAAGCTCGGCTAACCAGTTGTTACAAGGTGATTTCAAAAGTGGAGCGGTTATTCGCTGGTAGTTTGCGAAAAATGCAAATTAATGTAGATAAATACTGTGTGTTGTTTGTTTGACGCCACTGACTGTTCACTAATGCGGGGTTGAAAATAAATTACAAAGTTGCAAAACAAGGTTTTAACAGAGTTAACTCCTAACTGGTTGACCGAAAAGGGATAAAGTGTGTCCTTTGGGTGCACCTCCTAACGCTCGTGGATCGATGCATAGGATCAAGAAGGCTGTCTCAGCCAAACGTTTAGAAAATCGGAAGTATAATTCGTCAGATTTCGCATTTAGTGCGGTTTCTTCCACTGGGCAAGTTTTTGCATGTACAAAATCAATCGATCATTTACTAGTACAGGGTTATCCAACCAAGACTAGACAAGGCGATTTTTTGACTTTTCCTGTACTTTTATAAAAAAACTGAAATAGCCATCTTAAGTCATTTTCTCCCGCGAATTCGAATATCATCAGCAAAAAACAATTGAACAAACAAACAAAAGTACTAGGGGTCACTTTGATATTTTTTTAAATGGGATGCCGTATTTTTAATGAGCTTATCCGATTTCTCATATAAATTTTGATCTAAAATGTTGGATTTTTAATTCAAAAACGCCTTTTTTCTTCAGTTTTAAATTCGGAAAATGTTAAAAAAAAAAAAAAAAAATTAAAAATCCAACATTTTAGATCAAAATTTATATGAGAAATCGGATAAGCTCATTAAAAATACGGCATCCCATTTAAAAAAATATCAAAGTGACCCCTAGTACTTTTGTTTGATGTTCAATTGTTTTTTGCTGAAGATATTCGAATTCGCGGGAGAAAATGACTTAAGATGGCTATTTCAGTTTTTTTATAAAAGTACAGGAAAAGTCAAAAAATCGCCTTGTCTAGTCTTGGTTGGATAACCCTGTACAATTGACCAAATCAACATAAATTATTTTGGAATATTGGATGCTTATTACCTTTTAGAAAGTACTTTCTAGGTGGCGGCGATTAAAAAAGGTAAAAGTGTCGAGTTAATGATCTCCTAGTAAAAAATTTCATCATTTATTAGATGATTTAAAAAAGGATTTAACAAATTTTAAAGAATATCGTAGATACATTAATGGAGAATCGCTCAGAATTTACTAAAGACGTACGTTTAGAATATACAGGTTTAAACAGAAAGATGTTTTTTTTATCATAAGTGTAAGACACTCGGTGGAGTGGCGCAACAGATTTTTTTTTCTAAATTAAAATCTTAAATGCCATAAGAGAATCAATTGAAAAAATGTCAAACTGTCCTAAGGCCATTTCCCCAGAAAAACTGACTGCTGTGCGGGGACAAAGGACTTGGAAAAACTTAAGTTAAATAGTTATATTCTTGCAAAATAATACATGGAATTTATTTATAAATAAACCGCCTCATATTTGATAAAACGCCGGAATACCATGTGTAATCGTGGTTTTAAAAATATTTTATCTAAAGAGTTCAACGGCTGCCAATTTAAATTTCCTAAATGCGTCTAACAGATAGACGATAAAAATTCCAACATATTAATTATATTCTATATTTAACCATAATTAATATTTATATGCCTTTTATAATTAACGCTAATTTTTTAATTCTGGCGATCCGTGCGACGGACGGTTTGTTGAGCAGGGACGTAGCATATGGAAAATGGGGTAGAAATGCCATCTGCAAGACCGTCCATTTTTGAATTGAACTGAATTTGAATCGTCGCGTCCTACGTTTAGTCTAAAAAAATTGCAACTCCTTTTTAATTTGGTAACTTTTGAATTAAGGATTCCCTGCAACAGCTTAACAAATTTTACCTACGTACAGATCGTTCCTAGGCCGCGGAGGAAACTCCAAGAAGTCTTGCAAAAGGTAATTGCAACACCGTTTCACTAGTGTGTAAATTCCCAAGAGCAATGTCCCTAGAAATAATAGGGAAGCTGCCACGTTCTCTATCCTAAACACACTAATAATTGAAATTAGGATGATGGATTTTATATAAGTATTGGGTATGGACATGGTGTAATTCAGTGACTGTGTGCACACACAGACTTAAGTCCATAGTGCACACATAGGATTTAAAGTATTTCTTACTACCTCATAATTGGTACCATGTAGTGTAGTGAATGTGATATTAAAATACGTAGTTGATAAATAAATAAATAAATTAGTAGAACAACCTTCTAATCTGAACCACCTTCTTTCCCTAAATAATAACAGTATTGACAATATCCTATATCGCTGCATAACAGGGGCAACTATTGAAATATAAAGAATCACTAATTTAAAGAATATGATTATTATTTATATTATCTTACAATATCTCAAAAACTTACCAAAGATTCAAGAATATGTCTATTTATAGTTTAGCATTATATTTATTTATTATATTTTATTTTTGAACCTAGTTCCACTTTGAACAAAGTTTAGTTGAACTTAGTTTTGAACTGTTTGTACAACCGGGCCTTAGAGTCAGTTCGTGCGCCTGAGGTTATGTTAAACACGAGAACTTTCCAGCTGCATTGTTTACTAGAGACGTTACATACGAAATCATTATGGCGACTAGTTAATACCCCGGCGGAGGCGTCTTGATGGAAAGAATTTCAGGCGCGGATCTAGGATTTTGTCCAGGGGGGGGCAAAACGGAAAAGCGCCGAAGGCGCTAAAAAAATTGCGCCGCAGGCGAAAATTTTTTGGGTGCCACGCCCTTTTTTGAATCATGGTGCTTGGTTCTCAAGTGGGAAAATAAAAAAATACAACACAAAATCCTCAAGAAAATCACAAAAGCAACCCCGTGCGTTTAGGAGTGAGGGAGTTAATTTTTGCGATTTTACCTATCTTCCAGAGAATTCGTTGTAAACAAACAATTTCATAAAATTTTAATTTGTTATTTATGTAATAATGCATTTGATTTGAATAATGCTGTCTAAAAAAAAAAAGAAATACAAACAATTTAATTTGAAGTAATTAAGTATGCACTTAAATACTAAATTCCAATCTTGTCCTAGGGCCAGCTTTTGCAAATCTTGAAATTACTTTCTCAACATCAATGGGAACATGCCTATGGATGTGCATTAGGGCAAGACCGAGGAGGCGGTTTTCAGTCATGGTTGCCCTTAAATATGTTTTAAGGCGCCGCAATGACGAGAATGACCTCTCAGCAGATGCATTTGTCACCGGAAGGGTTGCAAGGATTAGTACAAATTCATGTATTATAGGAAATACATCCTTATCGCAACAAGCCAATATATCCAGAGCTCTTATGGGAAGCTCTTTTCTGAAGCTCTGTTCTTGAATCCATTTCTCTCTCCACAACAACAATTCATCTTTTAGCAGAAAAGAAGCAGCGCCCTTGTCAACTTCAAGAAGCAATCCAAAGCGGTCGAGGAGGGACTTTATACTTATGTCATTTTCACCAGCAGAATTTTTGACAATATTTTCTGGAATGAAAACTGATAGCTGAAAGATGTCCAAGGTTGGCTGAGAATCTTTCTCGCAGATCTGTGAGAACAAAGTTTAGCAATGGTGCATAGATTGATACTCTGTAGTATTCCTCCGCTGAATTCATTTGATGGTTGGCACGATAAATTTGGCGTCCACCATGGCGAGGGATCCGAGGAATATTCAGCTCGACACCCAGTTGATCGGCTAGATTTTCTGCACGCTGCCAGATCAGATACCCTATACCCTCTTGGGAATTTGCGTTTGCGACAGTTTGCATAGCTCTGGTCTGGGACCGCATCAATAAGTAATTAAAATTAACTTGCGGAACTGCGGAAGGATACCAATATTCTAGTGGTTAGCGCGTAGACTTTCAAGAGTTTAAAGTACAGAGTACAGAAGGTTTAAAAGTAGACTTTCAAGTCGTGAACCCAGGTGCAAAGCTGGTGAAGGGAATTTTTTGTTTGTTTCTTAAAGTTTATGCAAAAAAAGGAAAAAGTCAAAAGGTGGATTTATTGCAAAAAGGTTAAAATGTAGATCTATTCTGTAACAGGTTAGAGCTTGTTATTGGTTATTGCTTGTATACATCGTGTTACCTAAGTGCTTTGGTCGGTCTCAGGGGGGGGGGCAATTGCCCCCCCCCCTGTATCCGCGCCTGAAGAATTTTATTCATCAACTTTATTATCAAAAGTAGGATAACGCATCTTAAAGATGCCAGCTTCTTCGGCAGCCACTGAGCCGAAATATTAGCATTTCGCAAAAGAAAAAGTGTAACTTCGGCGATCTTGAGCTTTGTTGGTAAGCTTTATAGTGCACTTGATGTTAACAAGAAATGCCTGGGTCTTTTTATGAACCTCAGTAAGGCCTTTGACCTTGTTGATCACGTCTTGCTCGCGGCGAAGTTGCATGAATCCGGCATAAGAGGTATGGTTGGTGAATGGCTGTAGTCTTATTTGATTGGTCGAGATCAGGTTGTAGATCTTAAGGGTATTAGATCTGATACAACGAAATGTATGCATTGGTGTTCCGCATGCTTGCAAGATTGACCCAAAACAGTGGTTATCACACTGATAAAACTGTGCTCCCTTAATCAAATAATCTGATTTATTTGGTGAATAATTATTGGTAATAAATAAATGTGATTTTAATTAACTAAATTTGATTTAACTGAAATAAATGAGAGTATTTCGTTTTATTTGCAAAGTTATTTGACTGTTGGTTGATTTGTGTCAAATCATAGAACCCTTCAAACAAATATCTTACCAAAAAACCACTAAAATAACAAAATCTAAATAACTAATTATTTAATCGAACTAATTTTTATTTAGGAACTAAATCCCGTTAATCGCTAGTTAAATCACCCAATGGAGAACTATTTAAATGTCTAGGTCATTTAAACTAAATAATTATGTATTTACATTAAATCCTTAATATAAAACAACTAAATATTTACAAATAACTAATTATTTAATCAAAATAAATTTCAAGTTAAGAACTAAATACTTTAAACCCTAATTTAAATCATTCAATGCCGAACTTTTCAAACAATTTGGTCCTCCAAACAAATAATTAAGTATTTAAATTAACTCCTAACTGCCCCTGGAATTCGGAAAGTCGCCTGCTTTGAGTAACGTGATTGGTTATACAAAAGTGGCCTCATAAATCGACATCGCGGTACTCGTGTTAGATCTTGTATTTTGTCTCCTAGAAATTTTAGAGTGAGAGTGAAAATTAAATGTTCTTTAGTGACTTAGCACAGAAGTTAGTGAACCTGTTTCATTTTTCCATGGTTAGTGGTTTCAGCAATAATTAAAGTAAGATAATATGGGGGGATAAACGTAAAATTATGACAAATTATTTCGAAGATTGGGGTATATCCCATCTGCTAGATAATTTTCAAGGTAGGAAACTATTTTTGAATATTTTAGTTATGCATGAAACGAGTAAAAAAATAAGATAAGAGGCAAAGAAAGGATAATACATGTTTTATTGAGGTATATTTTAAGGGGGACAGCAACTAATGGTGGGTTTATACAGCAAAATAACATAACATAAAAATAAAATAAGAGTTGAATCTACAGATCTGCCATAAGACGTTTATAGAACCAAATAATATAACATAAAATAAGAGATGGTTATCTTTTAACTTTTATGTTATTTTTATGTGAAAATCGTTGTGCGCGTGCGCGTAATTTGTCATAACTTTTATTTTCGGCAAAAATGTGTTTTTTCAGTTGGTTTGTCTTATTATTTAAATACTATAAACAATTTGATAAGGTTTATGATTATTCTGGTATAGGTACTGATTAAACAATATTCAATAGCAACGTAACATTTCAATATTTCTTATTTTTATGTGACGTCTGTATAAACACGTACTTGGATAAAATAAGAACTGATTTGAATGAACATTCTGATCTATTGAAAATTAAAAAAAGGTATTTAAACCAAATAAATTTATATTTGATCTAAATAAATATAAAAGACAAGTTAAACAATTATGTACTTGAATAAAAGAACAACGACTTTGATGGAAATTACCGGTTTAATTAAATCAAATCACTTAAATTGTTTAATTAAATAACAGTGTTGTTACGGCAAATACATGTGAAACAAAAGTAAAATAAATATATACTTGATAAAGTATGTATAAATGATAATCAAATAAACATTTTGTTAACTTAACTTTTAACATATTTACTTTAAGTCATTGAAACGGCTTATTTAAGTTAGATTACTGTTAAGGAAATAAATATTTGCTTGAATTTTGTATTCAGCGATTAACTCCAAATAAAAAGTAATTTGTATCAAATCAGATAATACTAATTGAGGCAAATAATTCCTTGGTATTTTTCAAATACATATTTGTTTGGCTAATAGGAAACAAATATTTATTTGAGTCAACGGTAAATTTTTTTGATTCAAATAATTAATTTTATCAGTGAGCTTCATTCCGGGCCGGTCAACTTTTAATGGGAGTCTTCTTGTCAGGGCGAATGGTGGATCGATTGCACATGTTGTTCAAACAAAAGTACTGGGTATATAATTGACAATGCCCTATCGTGGAGTTTTCACTGCACTGAACTAAGTTCTAAAATCGCTCCGGTGTTATGCTTTCTACCGCCTGCGTGGTGTGGTCGGCAGGAATATTCTCTTGTCTTCTTACCATGCCCAATTTGTTTGTCGAGTGAAAAGTGGAATTTTATTTTGGGGTTTCTCTCCATCGAATTTAAATAGAGTGTTTTTAATCCAAAAGAAAGCTATTTAAAACACTTAAACTGCTCACTCTACCGAGTTTATACATTTTAGAAGATTTTATGTAAGTAAAAAATAATCTAAATAGTTTTTATCCATGGAAAACGTTCATAAATTTGAGACGCGTAAGAATATGTACCGGCGCACAACATGGCATTATTTGAGAGGAACCCATTCTACATGGGAACAAAACTCTACAATAAGTTGCCTAGGAAATCAAAAACATAGCGAGCAAAGTACTTTTTAAGAAAATTGTATGTCATTTATTAATTTCTCGTGTTTTCTACAATGTTCGTGAGTATATGGATTGTGATTTGTTATCTTAACTGTAATTTAGTATATATATTTTGTACTTATAAATTTAAATAGTCGTTTTTCCACAGTTGTCTGTTTTCTATACCATTGGTCTTTTGAAATAAAAATCCACTCTAAAATGAGAAATAGGCTAATCATGCAATGCAGAGCAGCCAAAGTCTACGTGTCTCACAACGGAAGCTTACTAAAAAAATATAGTGGTAACAGATCAATTTTCATTTTCAACGAAAAATCAGAATATGAGAAAGAAAATGAATGAATGAACTGGTATTATTGATGAATAATACGTAGAAGAAGAAATAACTGAGGAAGTTGATTGGCAGGAACGGAACAGTTTTGATAATAATGTCGAAGATGACAGTGATAAAGACATGATATTTTATTTGTTTGAACATACTTTAATTTAAATGTTTAATTTTCTATGTATATGTTGTCTTTAACAATTACAGTACAATCTCTATAATGTGAACACTTGTTTATGTAAACAACATGCTTTTGTGCATTTTTTGCCAAATAAAACGTTTTTATTTTCGAAAAAATTGCTCCTGTAATGGAAACGGGTGCCATTTTTAGGAAGTGCAAATGCCATAGGTAGGCTAAAATTGAAGCCGCTGCCTGAGTGCGGCGTTGGCGAATATTTCAACCCACGTGTCCTTGTTTATGTTTGGCGTTAGGCTTATTTGACTGTAATATTACCCATGTGAACAAACGGTAATATCAACAGGGGTACTGTATTCCAATGTTTCCAAACATTTACAACATTATTCTTATATCACTATGACAGCCAAATATCTTACTTTCCATTTTCCGATTGGCATATAATTAAACAGGGTCGTTGGTATGTATGGAAATGGTCGATTATTTCTTAAAGTAAAACAGCTAATCTGTGCGTTTTAAGAAGTCCGCTAAGCCATAAAACCTCTTGAGCATTATGTCGGTGGCTCTCAAACAATAAATTATATTGAAGGTAATTTTGGATGTTGATGAATTTTACATTTTCTAAATAAAATAATTTAAAGTAAATAAAAAATTAGTTTAGGTAAAGAAAAATAATAATTTTTTAGCTTTTGTAGTATTCACATTCTGTGTGTTCAATGCATTTCCGCCATTCTTCTTTGCCCGCTTGGCTAAGCGCCTCCTCCCATAACTTTATAACGCTAGGCTTACCGATATTTTTACAGGCATGTTTGTCATAATAGTTCTTGCTAATACCCCATACCAATTCAATTGCGTTGTAATGACAATGGTAGGGCGGCAATCTCAAAACTTGATGTCCATATTTGAGGGCTAATTCGTCAACAACATACTTTTTTTTAAATGACTGCTCTTTACACTTGCTTAAAAGTTCACTTTTTAAATATAAATTTTCATGGTTTATGTTTTTCTTTGACAACCACTCTTTTATTTCTTCCTTTTTCCAGCTGCTTGTAGGGAATTTCTCTTCGAGTCTCGTATAGTAAGAGGCATTGTCTAAAACAATTAAGAAAGGTTGTTCTAAACTTTTTAAAAGTTTTTCCTCGAACCAATGCTCAAAAATTTCAGCATCCATATTGCCGTGATAATCATCAGTTTTTTTTGTTGATGAAAATATCAAACTGGCATTTAAAACAAAACCTTCTTCATTACCAGCATGTAATATAATATACCTTTTTCCATTACTTGCACGGGTACTTGAATAACAATTCTTTGAGTCATCCTGCCAAGACGTTTTTGTTGAAGTTCCGTTTGCAAATACCCATGTTTCGTCAAGAAAAACAACTTGTCTTGACAATTCCGATTTTTTGTTGTTTAAATAATCCCTTAAAAATTGCCATCTTTTCGAAACAACATTGGACAGCTCGCAAAGCAGTTTTCTGTTGTTCGTTTTTTTATATTTCAAACCCATATGTTTTAAGATGATGGACAAACTGTTAGTTCCAATATCGCAAAGTTTTTTCTGCTTTATCTTTTCAAGAAATTTTAATTATTTGTTGGAAAATAGTAATTATTATGAAGATTTAATTATAATAATCCCAAAATAATGTCATTATCGGAAAAGTATATACCTGACAAAATCTTTAACATATTTAACCATCCCGCACTTGAGCAAATTTTAATTGGTTCTTGGAAAATAGCGATTATTATATAGATTTAACTATAATAATAGCAAAATAATTTAATTATCTATTTAATTATTATTTATGCTCAACGCGTAATTCTAAGATAATTTTGTTTTGAAACCTCTGATTTCGCCCAGTAATAGAATACAGTAAACCAGTGGGATGTTCGGTGTGATCAAGTATAGCGAAGGTGCGAAGATATTGTAACTTAACCGACTTACTGTTTTAAAAGCGATAACATCCCTTGGTGATTTAATCCCATATCGGACTTCTTAAAACGCACAGACTTTAGGAAAAAATATTTAAGACAAAAGTTTTAGGGTTCTTTAAAGTCTATTAGAATTTAAAAATAATAAGTATACAGGATGAGTCAAAAAGCCGTAGAGAAACAAAGTTACTTTTTTTTAATGGAACACCTTATATCTTAGAATATTTTTGGATTCTACGTGAGATTACAATAACTTTTTAATAAGTATATTATAAGTCTAAACCTAATGGTTTCCGAGATATCGACTTTTGAAACATTACATTTTTGAACTTTGACAGCTTCTATCGGTATACAATAGAGCAAAATGGCTTTCATGTCCCTACCTTACTTTTCTATTATCTTCCCAAAAATATCAACTTCCGGTTTAACCGGAAGTTGACACCAGTAGGAAGACTAAGATAGGGATATGTAACCGTTTTACTCTAAGAACTAGAAAGCTAGAAGCTGTCAAAGTTCAAAAATGAAATTTTTCAAAACTCGATATCTCGGAAACTATTAGGTTTAGACTTATAATGCATTCATTAAAAAATAATTGTAATTTTATGTGAAATCGAAAAATATTCTAACACAGAGGGTGTTCCATTAAAAAAAAAGGTAACTTTGTTTTCCTACGGCTTTCTGGCTCATCCTATATACTTGTCTTTTTAAAATTCTAATAGATTTTAAAAAACTCTAAAACTTTTGTCTTGAATATTTTTTGCTAGCTGTTTTACCTCAAGAAATAATCGACCGTTTCCATATATATCAAAGACCCTGTATTTCGTTACGTCTATGGGCAAAAATATAAATGTCTGTCACGTCAGCCAGTGTTTAAATTAAGCGCAAATACGAAATTTAACAAATTAGTACGCTGGTTTTAATTTTAATGAACAGAAACATCGGTAGGTAATGGGAAATTGCAACAAATTTACCGTTAAAATTTGGCAACGCGCGTGCAAGTCCCTTCAATATTAATTCATAATTATATGGACACATTAAGAGGCTGGGCCGATTTTGGCAATGTTCCTGGAAACATCCTTGTATTTCTGATGGAGATTTTTCTTCTTAGAACCATTTAGATATTTGTACCTTTTTTGAAACTTTGTAAACAAGTATTTGTGCTATGTGAAGTCAAAGTCAAGATATGCTTTATTATCTGAAAGAAATATATTTATCCACAAAGCTTTTAGAAATTTTAATAAACAATTAAATATTATATACCTAGTAAAATTTGAAATATTAAAATATAAGACTTGAACAAAACGCTCACTTGTAGGAAAATAACTTTGAATAGCAGAGATTATTAAAAAGAAAAAAACGAAAGGCCAATAAAACCTGCAACAAAGAAAGCTACATCTTTTAATCATCTTTCTTTCTTCTAAACAAATCATAGGCATGAAATTAAGTACCAACCCTTAATTGCCTCTCTTTGTCAGGTGTGAGAAATTGAAGCGGAACAAAGAACCTTCTCCAAGGTACCCAAAAATTCAGGTACGGGAATTTTGGGGTTTATTTGACATTCGACTTAGAATATTTGGTGCAAAATGTTTAAGGCTGAGACACGGAAAATTATTTTAAACGTTTTGGAGTATTTTCAAAATGAAAAAGAAAATAGCCTTCAGCCAATTTCAGCTGTGAAATGCACTTCAGCAGCCTGTAAGATTAGTGAGAAAACTGTTTTTATATTATATAATATATAAGGATTGTAATTTATTATAAGTATTTATATAGGTACAATTACAGAGTAATAAAAGAACATGTAGTAATAATATTCAATTTCTTTTTTAGGCTAATAGAGAAAAGCGTGCCCCAAAAACAAGGGATTTAACTGAGGCAAGGAAAACTCAAATAAGGAACGTAGTTTACAATATGATTGCCACGCATAAGTATGTCACACGGCAAAAGCTAAAAGAGGAATTGCATGCCAAACAAATTATTGACCTAAGCAACTCCACATTAGGCCATTTGTCAAAGCATTTGGGATTTAAATTTAAAAGGGACAGTGGCAGGCGCTACATTATGGAGAAACCGGATATTGTTTCAAAACGTATAAAATTTTTGAGACAGTATACAGAAAACTTGTTATCAGAAACTCCGTTAGATGTGGTTTTATGGACGAAACATGGATATTTCAAAATGGTAGCGACATTAGAACATGGCATGATGACAACATCAAATCAGTTTTAAATAAAAAAACAATCAGACGGCAAAAGATATATAGTTTTGCATGCTGGCACCAAAGATGGCTTTATAAATGGGACAGACTTAGTTTTTTCTACAAAAAATAAAAGCGCAGACTAGCATGACAACATGAACTCTACATTAATTGAATCATAGATATCTCCGGGGTGAAGATTACTCATATTAAACAGGAAAGAAAAATCCAAAATTCTTCACAAATATTTAATAATTCGCTCTAAGCGTTTCGGTTTCTTAAACCATTTTTAAGAGCTATCTAAAAAGTTTATTTATATAATAATCTCAATTATAATTCAAAATAATTTGGTGTTACTTACATAATATAAACAAAAACTTTACATTAAGGACACAAAAAAGCTAACAATGGCGAGCACAGGTTTACTAACTATATAAAATTGATCAACGGGATAAACCCAAAAAAACATTTAAAAATAAAACACTTGAAAAATAAAACAAAATACACCGAACCAGAGCGACATCTAGATTGCACAAAGAGAGGTTCCATTATTTAAACAATCATTCACTACTTAAACTAGTTTACAATTCTCGCCGCTTCCCTATAGTGGGCGTTGACAGGATCGTTCAAACACTCAATTTGATTATTTATCTCTAATTTCGCTATTTCTATGTTTTCTAAAAAATTCAGCTTTAGGCCTTTATTCGCATTATGTAGCATTTTAAAGTTGTCTTTAGTATTAAATTAAAACTATGTAAATTCTCTCTTAAATGTACTCTGAGAGTGGGTAATGTATTGAAGTCTTTAAACAACAATTTTAAAATAGTGCTTGACAAGAGTGGGGTGTATTTGTTGTCCTGTAACTCTTGCACGGCTAAATATGCTGGTCAGACAGGACGTAGTTTTAATGTTAGAATAAAAGAACATTTAAACTCTCAGAAATCGCCTAATGACAGGAGATCAGCTTTTGGCCTACATTTAAGAGTGAATTTACATAGTTTTAATACTAAAGACAACTTTAAAATGCTACATAATGCGAATAAAGGCCTAAAGCTGAATTTTTTAGAAAACATAGAAATAGCGAAATTAGAGATAAATAATCAAATTGAGTGTTTGAACGATCCTGTCAACGCCCACTATAGGGAAGCGGCGAGAATTGTAAACGAGTTTAAGTAGTGAATGATTGTTTAAATAATGGAACCTCTCTTTGTGCAATCTAGATGTCGCTCTGGTTCGGTGTATTTTGTTTTATTTTTTAAGTGTTTTATTTTTAAATGTTTTTTTGGGTTTATCCCGTTGATCAATTTTATACAGTTAGTAAACCTGTGCTCGCCATTGTGAGCTTGTTTGTGTCCTTAATGTAAAGTTTTTGTTTATATTATGTAAGTAACACCAAATTATTTTGAATTATAATTGAGATTATTATATAAATAAACTTTTTAGATAGCTCTTGAAAATGGTTTAAGAAACCGAAACGCGTAGAGCGAAATATTAAATATTTGTGAAGAATTTTGGATTTTTCTTTCCTGTTTAATATGAACTCTACATTGTTTGAAAAATGGTTGGAAGAATAGCTGTTACCTCGGCTCGAAAAACCCTCGCTTCTTGTTATTGACAATGCAAAGTACCATTCACGGCTCAGCGAAAATGTGCCAAATGCTTCAACAAGAATTTTCTGGCTACAAAGCAAAAATATCAATTTTATGGAAACCGCACTCAAACCCGAATTGCTACAAATAGTAAAACAATACAAAGCAAAATTAGGATATGCTGTGGATGAATTAATTTGTACTATGGGTCATCAAGTTTTGAGATTGCCGCCCTACCACTGCATTTTCAACGCTATTGAATTAATTAGGGCCCAAAGCAAAACATTTTTTAATAAACAAATATACAATAATATTATAAATTATATGTAAAATAAAACATAATTTCAATAATACTGGTTTCATTTCTAATTTTTACTTAACTTTTCTGAAATAATACATTCCGGATATATATATCAATCAGTTTATAAAAGGATACAAAATACACCCTCATATTATATTATGCCTCTTTTTGTCTTTTCCTCAGGTACACGCTTGGATACCTGGTAAAAGATGAAACACTAAGACTTACGTGATTTAATTTATTCTTGCTTTTGATTTGTATGAAAACAAAGAATGCCCTGTAGCCTTCTTTGTTGCACGTTTCATTGGGGTTTCGGTCTTTTTAAATAATCTCTACTATAGCAACTATATCGTGATGTAAAATTTTAACATTACCATTCCCACTTGCTTTGACAATGTTATATTTATTACTGTTACACAGACTGATACTAAAATGCAGCACTTCGTGCTGACCACAGTATTCCTGGCAGGACGTATGCACTTGATTGCACTTCGTCGATTGCTATCCTATGTCGAACTTTTAGAGAGAGAGCAGTTTTCTCGCGCTAGATTATTAAACATTTTCAACATTTGTTTTTGTGTATAGTTTGAACTAATTTAATTGAAACTACAACTTAATGGTATAAGTTCGTTAGGGTTTCTGACACGCATATTACACTGTACCTGTCTACAGTATAAATAAATCTAAATAAATCGAACGAAATATCGATTTAGGTGGTATTTATGTTTAAAAAATGAGTGTTTTATAATCAAACAAATGTTAATGCACAATTATTATTATGACTAGTAATAGAGCGTTAGATAAATGAGTCGCGCATTTTAAGTTAAAAGGTCACGGATAAATTAATAATAATTATTTTTCCGTTACGGGTTCAAAGAAGCAAGACTGTTAACGCAACGGTTCTAAAAATTCACCAGAGGGTTAAAATGTCAAGAAATAAAAACATTTGCTACCGAGTGTTAACTGTCATCGTAAATGAACTACTAAAAATAAATATAGGCTCTACCTACATGCGTTTTGAAAAGAGATTAATTAAACATTAAGGCATTTCACGTTACGCGGCCCATATATTTACATTTATAAACGTCACCTATTGAATTATCACTTTCCCGATGTGAATGAAGAACTGAATATAAATAGGTAGACAAACAATAGTGTTGCCATGAGAGGAGTTCGAGAAAATTCTGGTCTCGAAGGCAGCAACAAATGTAAAGCGAAGCACGAATCCTCTTATAAAAAAATTTACAGTCCTTTACAAACATGCAAGCGTGGGGCGGGGACATTGAAAATGCCGAAGCAGAGTGCAACGCTTGTGACTATTGTGAGATTTAAGATCTGCGAAAACTCGTAGATTTGAATGTAATATTTAGGTAGTTGATATAAGTTTTATTGATTCATAATATAAAAAATAGTAAAATAAAGGTTATAAACTCTAACGCGCCTCTAATTCTCGACTTGGTCTGATCCCGTCGTCCTTCGTCCCTTCTCCCTTCACCGTCATCATCGGGCCACCAACTCGGCGGCGGTTCGCGTAGTTCCGCTTGTGGATCATTTTAATTCGGTGTGGTTAGACTGTGTGACGTATGGGACAAATGCAACACAAGAATTTTGTTGAATTCCGTACCCATACTAACATGCCCGTGCGATAATATAAACATTTTCAATGTTAAAAAAGTTCAGAATCTAAAGACCTAAAAATGTAGCGTTGTTAATGAAGTTACAGCCATTATAGTCTATCTTTAAATGGCGCGAAGTAATAAATGTTCATTAAATATGCAAAACGCATACCGGGATATCATGAACAATTTAAACACCATCCCTTAAAATATATTGTGTTTACATTCAACGATCCAAATAATGAGCATTCTTTAGGTGGGCCCACACTGGATTGATCGCAAGCTATTGTTATATTTGAGGATTTACCATTGTTATTGGGAAAATCCCTTAGCCAGGAGCGTGAATTGGAGAAGTTTTTAAATTAAAAATCTTAAACATGCCTATTCTCCTAAAATTGTATTATATTATATTCGTAGGTATTAATAACATATGATAACATTTAAAAAATCGTATTAACTAATAAATAACAATGGGTGGTACTATTTTACATAATATAATTACAAAAAAATATATAACATTGTCAATTCCGTCAGCCTAGAGTGATAACATCGGCATTCATATCTTCGTGATAGTCTCCTGTATTTTTAGATTGGAACATCAGTAGACCGCCTTTAACGAAGCCTTGAGAACTTCCAATATGGGTTATGGTAAGTCGATGTCCTTTTCCAGATGGCGGTCTTAATCCTGTGGACAACCCTTCCAGAAAAGCTTGCCTTGGACTTTTAATATTTTCATCCTGCCAAAATTTAGTCTAAGTGTGGCCTTCATTTAGCCATGTTTCGTCTAGGTAAAATATCTTTTCGTTTTCTTCTCTTGCTTTTCAAATGCTTCTTAAGTAATTTCTTCTCCAACAGACGATATCGCTTCTGTTCATACATTGTTGTTTTCCTAACGTTAAGCATCTCTGCTGTAAATTGCACTGCATTGTCAACACTCAAATCCGCTTTCTTACTTTAAGAATTAATTACTTTTCATTTACTGTACATGGACCGACTCTAGGGCGTTTAGGCAATTGTTGAAAAGTCTCCATATTTAATTAAAAAAACACTGACACTTCACACTTTGACTAGTTTCACTGAGAAACAAACACCTAAGGTAGGTATATATAGATATAAATAGGTGCAATATTCCAATAGAGGCACCCATAAAGGCATAATCGCATAATTAGCAAATAGGTAACCAGGATTAGGTACAAAAAAAAAGAAATAAAATGATTAGAGCAGAAAGGGAATAAGTACCTAGACTCTAATTAGTTTTGATAAAATTGCTTTCTAAAATTCCAGGTAAATGGTATGGCTTACAGGGTCTTTGATTATATTTACGTGAACTCTAGAGCCTTTATTATTAGAGATGGAAAAAAATCTTATGTACAAAAGTTCTAGGGTCTTTCTTCTATTATCTTTTGAAGTTATCAGAAAAAACAAAGTCGCATCGGAAAATCAAAAAATATAGGCAACTTCAAGTTTTTTAAATGGAACACCCTGTATATTATGCGCTAAAATGAAAGATCTTTTTTCCGTGATTCTAAATATATATATGTTGATGACATTTGGGTGAGCTATTTTTGACATATCTTAGCTTAAAATATAAATAAATTGAAAAGAAGGTTGATAAACTTGTCAAGCAAACCATGGAAACAATTGTTAAGTTATTTATTACGCTTTATGATTTAAATCTATACATGCCGAAAAATCTTGCACGCTCATGGAGAAGACGGTTTTGATTGATTTATTACTTTGCATCATTTAAAGATAGACTATAATCAATTATTACGATTAAATTTCTCTTTTCCTTTCTTATTAAGTCTGTTTTAATAAAAACTAACTAACAAATCAACTAATCATTAATTAAAAGGAAATCAAAAGTACGCGAAACAACCCAGACGTCATCTAGTGACGCATTAATCACCTTTTGAATCACGAGTTAATTGAGCGAGAAATTTTCATTATGATCGATCGATTAAAACAGTTTTCTTCTTTAAATTCGTTTATTTATAAGCGACTTGGAAAGCTTCCAGAAAATTCTATTTAGGTGAAAAATTAGAATAGGGCAAATTAATAAAAGCCCGCGAGTTACCCCGAAATAAATAACTAACTTTATCATATTTCAATTCAGGGTAAACATTTTTTAGTACATACTATAGTAAACTACAGACGTTTGTCATTATCCCCGTAATTATAGTTTAACTACAAAAAATTTGGCTTGTTTGAATTATTCTAGCTATTTATTTGCCTACCATTTTTAAAAATGACATTAAATAATTATTTATTTAAATAGAACTAAACGGGTTAAATAAAATCAATAAAAAGTAGGTTGTTTTTTTTTTAAATAAATCAACGTTGAAATCAAACATTAATAAATATTAAATTTAAATAAGGGACAAGCAATATAAAATACGTAAATATTTAGTCTGAATAAGCATTACACCTTAGACCCAAAGACGAAGCGTCGCGTCGCGTCGTAGAGTAGAACAAAAGTAAAATACTCTTATTTATCCTGTTATGTAATGCTCAGTGGTAAAGAGTGTTACTAAATGCATCTCTCTGCCAAGCAGAATGGTGTTTTACTTGCATCTAAATTATTCGCTATGGGCGAATAAGTCATATGGACTGTGATAGTTAAATCGTACTGGGTTTTTTTCAACTTTTTCCAGCGTGCTTGCCGTCGACTTTCCATTTTTTCTTTGATTTTTGTATGTGCTGACAGTTTGTGAAAACTGTTTTTACGCCGAAAGGCAAAATCATCTTTTTGACACCCGGTGAAGGCACTTGCCGGTACGGGAGTGATATGATAATTACATAAATGCTAAAATTGTAACCAAGGCCATTCCAACGGCCGCCAGGCTCATGGCCCGGTTCTTTGGGCGCATTTCGGGCCGTATTATTACGGTTCGTATGCGCCCAATTCTGTACATATATAATATCTTGGGTTGAAATGTATTATACATTACTTAAGCTGAGATATATTTAGTTATAATTTGGCATTATACTTTATAGGAAATAAAGAGCTTTGAAAGTAAAGTAAAGAGTGTAGTATGTAATGTAAATAGTTACTAAACGATTGGGATTTAGACCATTTATGGCCTGTGCTTCAGGGCAAGTCTAATCCTACGTAATTATTAGAAGTATACTCAATTGCTGGTATATGGGAACCCTAAAATCAGTGATTTTTAGGTTGAAGAACCGTTGAATACAGTAGTTTTTTTTGGGGAGGGGGGGGGGGGGGGGAGTTCTCGCATTTAAACTAATGACTAACAGATTTCTTGTTGTATCTAGTAATAGTTGTT
The DNA here is from genome assembly GCA_963920685.1 of Polydrusus tereticollis. Lineage (NCBI taxonomy): Eukaryota > Metazoa > Arthropoda > Insecta > Coleoptera > Curculionidae > Polydrusus > Polydrusus tereticollis. Next base: position 147,599,490 of record OY987328.1, read on the forward strand.
TTAGATCCGAACATTTGCCCATGGCAAATATTGCCGGTGTGAATGCATCTCTCTGCCAAGCAGAATGGTGTTTTACTTGCATCTAAATTATTCGCTATGGGCGAATAAGTCATATGGACTGTGATAGTTAAATCGTACTGGGTTTTTTTCAACTTTTTCCAGCGTGCTTGCCGTCGACTTTCCATTTTTTCTTTGATTTTTGTATGTGCTGACAGTTTGTGAAAACTGTTTTTACGCCGAAAGGCAAAATCATCTTTTTGACACCCGGTGAAGGCACTTGCCGGTACGGGAGTGATATGATAATTACATAAATGCTAAAATTGTAACCAAGGCCATTCCAACGGCCGCCAGGCTCATGGCCCGGTTCTTTGGGCGCATTTCGGGCCGTATTATTACGGTTCGTATGCGCCCAATTCTGTACATATATAATATCTTGGGTTGAAATGTATTATACATTACTTAAGCTGAGATATATTTAGTTATAATTTGGCATTATACTTTATAGGAAATAAAGAGCTTTGAAAGTAAAGTAAAGAGTGTAGTATGTAATGTAAATAGTTACTAAACGATTGGGATTTAGACCATTTATGGCCTGTGCTTCAGGGCAAGTCTAATCCTACGTAATTATTAGAAGTATACTCAATTGCTGGTATATGGGAACCCTAAAATCAGTGATTTTTAGGTTGAAGAACCGTTGAATACAGTAGTTTTTTTTGGGGAGGGGGGGGAGTTCTCGCATTTAAACTAATGACTAACAGATTTCTTGTTGTATCTAGTAATAGTTGTTTTAGATTCGAACATTTGCCCATGGCAAATATTGCCGGTGTGAAATTGCGCAGCCAAAATTCTGAAAATTGTCGAAAGTTTTTTTCTATTATACTGTTGTTTCCATATTAATATCAAATAACAAAACTACATACCGGCAGTTTTCTTTCCTTTTATCTACCTATACTTCTAACAACTATACTTACTTGTTAAAAGTTCTTGAAGATAATTTTTTAGCAGTTTAAACAAAACCACACCAAAATCGTTTAAGTAGCTGCAATCAAAACTATTTAATTCAAATAAATATTTACTTTATAGAAATGATTGTGTGCTTGACGCAAATAAAATGTAATTTAATTATTGAAATCAAAGTTATTTAAATCAAATAAATTTTTATTTTAATAAATTAACTAATTATTTAAAGCAAATTAAAATTATTTTAACTGTATTAACATCTTTTATTTAAATAATGCATGATCATAATAATTGGCATGCCCTTCTTCAGCGCATTAAAAAAAATCTCAATTTTTCAGTTTCAAAATCTTATCATATCATCAACAAAAATATTAATTTGTTTTTGACCTTACTATTTTAGTGCCTCAGTTTTACTATTAACATATATTAGTAACGACTGTGGATTCCATTTAAAAATATATAATTTCTGGACTCTCTGATCCACACCATAATAAAATAATACCTATAAATTTATTTTATAGGTTAGGTACCTATGGTTTTGAACAAAGTTTTGCTTGTAACCTTTGGAATTGAGAAAGAGTTTGAAAACCAGAAAATTTACAGCCAAAAGAAAGACTCTGTTACAGATGATACAATTTGTGTCAACCTTCAAAGAATCAAGAAGACAAGTATTTCAGTGAAATAAACATATTTGTTTAAAGTAAAGAACACGTTTGTTAAGTTTAATACACTTTATTTGAAATAAATAATATAATTCACTAAATTTTAATAAATGTTGATTTACTGCAAAAAATATTAAAACATGCGTTTTTGAAATGAAATAAATAATTATTTGGTGCAACAAATGGGGTCCTTAAGTAAAATAGTGAATTGTTTGCATTCTGGTTAATTGTTAATAGCCAAACATGCATATTGAATAAATATGTATTAATTTCAAATATGAAAGTAATTCCTGGTTTAAATAATCATTGGAATTTACTTAAACAAATAATTGTTTGGCATATACAGTGTGTATCAGCCAAATGGAATAAATTCGATAATAAATACATGGGGGCGTGTCCGAAAAAACGCTCGGACACGTCGATAGGTATTTCTAGTTGCGCATTTTTTTCAATAAAACCTTTTTATACAGGGTGTATCATGTAACAGTGGCCAATAATAACTTTCTTATTTTAAATGCGACACCCTGTATATTATTCAATTTTTGGATTCTTCAGAAAACTTTAGACATATTTCATGTACTATATCCTATGCCTATCTTCAACTGTTTCGGAAATATTAAGTGTTTCAGATTTATTGCAAAAATCAACAACACACTAAAAAACTAATAAGTAATACTGTTTATTTCTTGATAATGTAAAAAACAAAAAAAAACACTAATGTAGGAGATGTTGAAAATTGATGTTAAAATGTTTTCACCGATATGAAATACAAAAAATGTATAAATAGTTTTGTTTAAAACGCCTGACCATAGCAAATTGTTGTCTGTCTGCATGACAGTAGTTGTCAGTGTTATAGTCATTTAAATTTCGTTAACTGCGTATCAGAAAAATGGTTTATTTAACAGAAATGCACAAAATAACAATTCTACAGAAGATTGGTTATGGAGATAAAACACGGACACAAATGGAAGTTGCTCGCTTATCTCATGAAAAATTTCCAAATTTGCCCCCTATAACTCAAGGGACAATTAGTAAAATAGAAAAGCAGTTTCGTCAGCTTGGGCATGTAAATCAGATACAAAAAGTAGCTGCCAATGCAATAAGTGATGATACCAAATTAGATATTATGCTTGAGTTTCAGGAAAACCCACATATTTCTAGTCGAAAAACAGCCCCAATGTTCGATGTTTGCCATTCATCGATTATTCGAACATAACAAGAAAATAAAATGTATTTCTATAAAATGATACCTACTCATGAGCTCATGGAAGACGATTTTGATAGGAGAACGTATTTTTGTGAACAAATGATGGCAATGTTAGATAACAATGTGATCCAATTAGAACATATTTTGCTTTCTGATGAGTGCACCTCTACACTTCACGGTCATGCTAATCGTCAGAGTTGCCGCTATTGGTCTAGGGAAAATCCTCACTGGATGAGAAAAGAACATACGCAATATCCTGAAAAGGTTAATGTTTGGGCAGGAATTGTTTCAGATCATATCATAGGTCCCTTTTTCATTAATGGCAATTTAAATGGCGATAATTATTTAGCACTGCTCCAAAATAATGTCTTGCCAACTTTGACAAACTTATATCCTGATTCCTGATCCAGCAAACCCACAACTTCCAGCGAATATGATATGGTTTCAGCAAGATGGAGCACCGCCCAATTACCAAATCAATGTCCGGCAGTACCTCAACCGAGTATTTCCAAATCGGTGGATAGGGAGGCGTGGATCGATGGAATGGCCAGCACGATCCCCTGATCTGACGCCATTAGACTTCTTCTTATGGGGTTATGTCAAAAATATTGTATACAAAACTAAACCTCTCGACTTAGCTGACTTAAGAAGACGAATAACGCTTGCGATTGGATCGTTCACGCCTGAGATGTTCAGTAACGTTAGAAGAAATTTCTATTTAAGATTAGGATATTGCCAAGACGTTCGCGGCGAGCATTTTCAACATCTCCTATACAATAATGTTTTTTTTTTATTGCTTGGAGAAGATATTACGTCCAAAAATAAATTACATTATCACGCGACAAAGAAATGAACTGTTTGTCGCATCTCGAGGAATCTCTGGTAGAAAAAGACTCAAAACCAAAATAAAAAAACAAACGTCGCGCGTCGGGGTCGATGCTTGCATTGACGCTCACACCTGCGTGACCCTACGCCCAAATTTAGCCGATGTCAACCATAGTTAACACGCAAAAATTTGCCTACAAAAAATTATAGTTTTTTTTCAGGGTCACTGTATATCTTGTTATTTTTTTTATGTATAGCCGGCATTATAGTCAGTAGGTTAGACATATTTATGCATGTTCAATGTAAAGGTCGCGATTTTCAAGGACACACCACAACGTTCGTCTTTTAAAAGTTCCTGGCATCCATCCAAATCGGTTATGAGTATACGAATGGATTGATAGAAAATTGTATACGTACCTACGTCAAAAGTTATTTAAAAGTAGAAATCAAATTGCCGTTTGGATAAAATTATATCGTGTAGGAAGAGCTGGTTTTAATCAATTAAATTTATTTTGAAAAATTACGTAAAAGGTTCATTGACGTTTCCTAGGTAGGTATAGTCTAGCAAAACGATAGACAATTGACAGAACATTTGGTATAGGTGTACTAATGAATATTACCTATACTCTTTGCAAAACAATTTTCAATAGACGTCATACCCTTCGAGTGACGTCAGTTATCGGCAGTGTTGCCAGCTTGTAACCAAAATAACCGAGTGAGGGAATTACAGTGGTTTTGTTTTTTTTCATAAAAACATGATAAATTTACACAAATTTATTTACTTTATTTGCAAAATCTTTCAGGATGACAATATATATTTAAATTATATTGGAATAGTAATGTAATTTTATTGTTACTTTTTTATATGTGCTTTGGCCATTTGAATAATAAAAATAATAATACAAAGATAGATCTTCAATCATCCTCCAAATCACTTGTCTCACTCGTTTTATGTACTTCAATAATAATGGGTTGGATGTTCAGTCTATCTAATACATGTTCTCTTTCATACCATTTTAATGTCTCGCTTTCTGTGTGCCGAATTGAATTTTTCCAAACATTAGGAGTAGCAGCACGCAATGATTCTTTTCACATATTCATAGAAAATGTTGCTGATTCATTTCTCCATGGTAGTCACTCAGCTTAGTTTTAGAAGAAAAAATCATCTTCACTACCAGCATACCTAGATAAATTTCCCATAGTTTATATATTTATTTACTGCATAATACCTTTTACCATCAACTTTAGTAGATCCAACACTTCCTTTATTTTCATCTTGCCAAGATCGACCAACGGTGCCATTCTAAAAAATTCATGTTTCATCCAAGAAAACGAATTGGTAGAAGGCTGCTTCTTTTTCTTTCATATATTCTCTCAAAAATACCAGTCGTTCTAAAGCTGCATGGGAAAGTTCCATAATCCCTTGCCTTGGTTCATCATTTTTCAGCCTAAGCCTATTTCCTTTAAAAGGCTTCTTAAAGAGTTAAGACAACCATCAAACAGTTGTTTGTCTTTTAATTTCTTACTTAAAGTTGTCAAAGTTACATGATGTTCTAGTGTCACGGATAGAACTTACATCCAATCTTGACATATTTACAACTCTCTTTGAATAAGAACGTTTCTTTTTAGGTGACTCTAATAATTTATTTTCCTTGTCCTCAACTGTTGTTGAGACTGTAAGCGAGATATTCAAATTTAGGGCAGCTGCTATACGCTAAAAATTAGTAAAGTAGAAATAAAATAAATAGACCTTAACATACTCTTTAAATTTACTTCTCTAACTGCTGTCAAAGGTAACAATGGGCCATTGTAGTTAAGTTCTTCCTGAAAAATAGCTTATTAGAGAAGTTATTAGCTCTTTGCACCGGCTGTTTAAATGCTTCAGCACTTTTCACAAATAGAAAACAACGTAATCGACAGAAATATGTATGTGCACTTTTGTTCTTAAAAGAACAGAGTTTTAATGCTACTTATGAAAATTTCTAGAGTTCTTCTTAAAAAATAGACTCACAACACGAAACCACAGAAAAATTAAGGTTAGTTTTGCAACAAACGTCAAAACAGGGCAACGAACGAGCTGGCGCCACCGCACCGTTCTATTGCCAACTGTTGGCCAATAAAATTCAAATTATATTAATTTTTACAAGCTTAAATAAACAAAATATTTGCTATAAGTGGGTTCGTATCGTATAGTACCTACATTCAATATCGCATGAAATTTTAATATTTTTTTCCCAAATTTAATTTCCTCATGTTTTCTTACAGATTTACAATATCAGCTGATTAATGACGTGCATTGGAATTTTTTTTGCATGAACCATATAGCCCAGATAAAGCCACACCAGCTGCTAAGGAACGTCAATTTGTCCTTGACGCGGGAGTTCCGGATGGCCTACACCAAAAAATGTGTGCAACAGTGAAGTGAAAGAGTATTATCCGCACCAATACAGTATAATATTTAATATGTATGTATATTTGAATATTGTAGTAGTAAAGGCTTTTATCCATATATGTATTAGTACTATATGGCGCCTTGTCCATTTAACCAATGTAAACGTAGTGAAGCCGAGACGTCATTTCGCATAGTGCGCATGCGCGAGAGAAAATAACTAGACGTTTAGGGGAAAAAAATGAGGTTATGCTGATTCATAATTTGACGGTGGTCGGTACTGGTCGACGTTTGACGGTGGCAGGTAGAGATAAAAAAATTGCTCTACCGTTTTCCGATTTATAGATTTCTGTTCCGGTGCTGTTTGACGATGGCTTAACGGTCGAGATGGTCATCTTTTAACTTTTTCTGTTTGCTGTTGGGAATATAACCAATTATGTCGTAGAATGCTGTCACGTGGCTCAACAGCTGGACGTACGTCACATTAGAATACTTTTTTGGACTAGTATTTGTGGCTTGAACAGTCAGCGACTTCTCATCCATAATCTATGTTAATTTAACTTGTAAAATCTTTTAACAAATTTGCAATTGGAACAAAGAAACACATATAAAAATATTAACCTTAAAATAACCTCCTATGCCCAACGGTGATGCGACCGTCAAACGTCGAACAGTACTGGTACAGAGGTATGCCGACTATATCCTGTGATGGCTGGTCATCACAGGTGGGTGGAGCTTCAAATAAATTCGAGTTATACTCGAGATAGACACCACAGAACAATAAAGGTTAGAGAAATGTTACAACAATGTTAAAGTTTCGAAACATGGGCCATCTATGAACCAACTGCATGGCTAACCCACCGGCAAAACAGAATTATATTTTACCGATAAAGCCATGATGGCATTATAGAAATCTGACATACCGACTGAAGAAATGCGCGGGAATATTTGAAAATATATTATAATTTTTAAATAAATTTTAGTTTTGATTCGATTTGACTGTAACATTACAGTTGGATTTCAAAAGATATATGTTTGGCAGGAATACACAAGCTGCTCGCCTTATAAGTAAATGTGAGCAGCTTGTGATAATTTCTAACCAATTTAAAAATATATCTTCTGGAATACAATTATATAGTAATGTTACAACCAAATTGAATCAAAACCTTAAAATTTATTACACATTAATTGTTTTTATTACTGTTTTTTTAATTATAAAACAATGTCTAGTGAATTATCATAATAAAAGAAAATATGATCAAAATATATTTATTTAGAATATTTAAATTAAAAAGATACCTACATATGATTTAAGAATACAATATACAACACTAAAGTCATGATATTTTTAAGAAATTAGATTTTCTCACTGATAATTATTACAGCTAAGGAAGCCTAGGAGTGTGGTTAGACTGAAACAGAAAAAAAAATTCTTTTCAATTAGGATATAAGGTACAATAGCTACGAAAACTTTTATATTTTGCCCAATTAGAGTGAGGAGAGAAACATTGGCCAGTTAAATTGCATAGCAGGTGCAATGTAGTAATGCTGGTATCAGCTGTACCCTCCCCGAGACACATGTAAAAGCTTACACTCTGAAGGACTACATTCGAGGACACTGTATATTCGACTGTATAACCCTATACTGTACGAAAACAAGTAAAACCCAATTAAAGGAACATATTCCAGTAAATACTCTTCATACCTATCACTAAATTTGCAAACAAATCCATGGAAAAAATATAATACCTATGTTATTCTTCCTATATTGGATTTTAATTTATTAAATGTCATTTTTTTATTAACTCATTAATGCCGAGGTTTATAGGTTATAGTTAACTTCATTATCCAGTTCATCTCAGGCTAAACTGTATTTTTGAAAATAAACCGAACTAACCTAACCATAAGTAGACTAAAGAATATCAATAACGGTATACATATTATATCCAATGTTTAACTACAAACAAATTGTTTGTCCTGTACCTAGACACAGACTAATTTAATAGTATTTAAACCAAAAACATTTTCTAAACTTGTATTTTATAGAAGGCAAATGCAGTAAGTACTTAAGTGAGTATTTATTTATTTCAGTTAGTAGAGTAGAGTAGTTATACAGTTATTAGAAACAACAAGCTACAGAAAAATAAGGATTACTACAAGATGTTAAACATAAGAGAAAGTGTAGGTGTATGTAAAAATATTTACTTTAACTGCAAGCAAGGTAGGTAAACAGAAGTGACTCACCAGTTTTGAAAAATTAGGAAGGAACTAATTAATATCATTTTTACCCAGACACACTTCAAAAGATCATTATTAGAAAGTTGTGAATCTAAAACTATACTTATCAACTTACTTTAGTATAATACTTACAATAAAAATATACTTCCAAAAATCATCAATCCCAAAGCATGGTCGACAGCGAAGTTTCAGCTAAAAAATATCCCAAGAAAGAACTTACTTGCTCATGAAAAAATAAACTAAGGACTTAGATATCACTATAAACTTACCAAAAAGCCCCACTAATTCATTCCAAGATCAAATTAAACCCATTTTATAAAGAAAAAAGTCGTGGAAAAAATCACAAACGCGTCAGAAGACCAGACGAGAAGTAAACTGTCAGTCATAAAATAAATCAGTGTTACAAAAAAAAAAAAAAACACTAGCTTTTTAATGTTTTTGTAAGATTTTAACCGAAAATGATGATAGTATGAACTTAAATTAATTACATATCCAATTAAATCATTAAAACTTATTAAAAATATTCGGTTAGCGAAGATTATTAATGAAATCTTACCTCGAAATAAGAAAACCAAAAGTTACTAGCAGATATGTCAAACCCTCCCGCCCCCCTGACATGAACTGCCCATAATTGCATGTTGCCCTACTCTCGTATTTTAGTGACACCCCCCTGATAGACACGACCAAAATATGTCAACGTCAACAGTGCCGCACTTATTTGCAAAATTTTCAAAGGATTTAAGAAATTTTAATATAATCTTAGGAAATCACTGATAGAAAGAGAAGATTTGCTAAAAGTATCCGGAAACTAAGACCTAAATGATTAAAATATTTGAATGAAAAATTAAATAAAGGCATCTTAGTGAAATATTCAAGACCTTAGTTCTCCTATTATTCTGTTTCCAAAACTTTCAATTGTCCCAGTGTTTACGCACTTTTATGGTGCAAAGCGCCTTAAAACAATCGTATACAATACAATATGATGAGAAGATTAAAACGAGCGCGAATGGAGGTTAACCAAATAAATTGTATCAAAATCATTTGTTTAATAGCGTTAAAAGTTATTTATAACTAGGGATACAAAAATAACACTAAGTATGTGAGGAACCTGGGTAACGATTATTTTTAGTCAAGGTAAAGGGTATTAATACCTATCTACTTTATGACTGAAGGATTAGGAGTGGATTATATTTTATGTAAGAATTGAAAGAATGTAGGAAAGAAATATAAACATTCTAGTGGAATTAAGGAAATAAAAATATTTTGCCAGGACATTTTTTTATTTTTTAGTGTAAATTAATGCACTTTCATGTCTATAAAAAATGTGCTGATTCAATGCTCGTTTAAAGTAATATTAAGGTTTAAGCGATAATATTTTAAGCATCAGCAGATAGAAAATGTTAAAAAAGGATAATTTTTACATAAAGTACAAGGGTTGCTTTTTCCTTCTGCCAGATCCATACTCAGATGCGTTTCGCCGTATAACGGCTCGTCAGTGAGGCTATAGGATCTGACATTCATTCTCTGTCGACTGTTTTGAAAACAGACTCCTCTGCTTTTTCGTAAACCGAGGAAAAACTTTGTCTTGTGCGAATTAAAACGTTTAATTAATTTTTTGTTAGTTGTGGCAATGCAGCTTATGTTAAATCAAGTAAAATATATTGCAGGGAAGATATGATTAGTGAGGGTGTGCCATGAGGGCAACATTAAAATAATTCAACGCGTTCCAAATAAAGTTTTAAGAAACATAATATTAATTGTTATAACAGTAACGAAAAACGACTCTTAAACTATGTTAATGTCAAGGCTATCCTATTCACCGATGTTTAAAAAGAAGACTTAAGACAGTAAAACGATGTAAATTAGTGAGATAGTTCACTGCAAAGCACAGTAAAGTGCAGTAGCTCTACACGTTAATTTTATAGTGTGCTATTAGAGCCGAAGGATTATTGTTGCAAGATTACATAATATCGTAAATAATAATTTACTTAACTATAAGACATATAAGTAAAAGAAGTGAGACAGGACGAGAGAAGAGCGCAAGCGTAACTTAATTGGCACAAACTATTTTTAAATATTTATATAAAATTAAATTGACGGAACCATTATCGAATTTGATCGTATTAAACGTAAGTTGTGATAATGTAATATTACGTGTTTGTTCGAAATAAATGTTAATTCAAACAATTAAACCTTAATTAAATTTCGCAATAAAATAATTTTATTCGGCGATTAAAATTTTTTGTTGCTCGTTTTCAATTATAAATTTTTTTATTGAATGAATTAAATATTTTTCTCAGTATATAAGCCTCACTAACGTACCCTTGTACGTTTGCTACTTGGTTTTCGGTTGTTGGACTGACCCGACGCCCAGCTTGGGCAACTCTCTCCCTAGCAACGACTCCTGCACATGTGACGTGCTGTCTTTGCAGGTGATTTTCTAACTTTGCAAGAAAATAATATGTTTCTTACCAAGACCATGAAATGGAGTCATCTACTAGCATTCTCTGTCGAGGATCTTTTTTAGTTAGCTTCAAGAATAATAGCTTATATCCTATATCAAAAATATGGGAAATTGATAAAATGTAGAAATTAAGATTACATTTATTTTATTGCTGACTAATCGTAAAAATTTTTTCAATTATGTTGCGATAAAATATATAAAAGGTGCATGATTGCATTGTCAGGCCAATTCTTATTTAGTACTTCGATAATCCTTCGAAATTTATAGATATTGAACGGAACTGACTAATACATATTTCTGTTCAGTACACTCAAAGGTGATAAACTGTTAAGCAATTATTAAGAGTTATTAGTAAGATTATCTTTCAAATTTTGCATATTAATATTCGTAGAGAAAAAAACGTTTTCTTATACTATGTGCAATTATAATATATATTAATAATTCATTAATTTTTGCGTTTTCAAGCCAATAACAGTAATAATTTATTATAGTGAGTCGGGTCTATTATCATTTTTCCCAGCGTACAAAATTGACAAGCGTGTGATATACGGGTCTAGGTCAGTGTCAGCCAGGAGGCTCTTTATAAAAATAAACCTGGACAATTTTTTTAAAGGTTTTTTTTTTTATTTAGTTTCTCGAGGTTAACATTTTGGCCGAGAGTTTAAGGTGAAATCGATTTGGGCCAAGAGCTTGTTTAAAAAAAATTTAAAATTGTCCCACCGATCTGATTTTTCAGTTTTTAAATCAGTTAATTTAATTACAAGGGCGGTTCGATAGAAGTAAACAAACAAAAGATACGTTACTATTTTAAAGACAAATTTAAATCCGAAATGCAATTAATTTAGGGTTGAAAAAATCATGATTTTTTTGAAAAACATCAAGATTTTTTTGTTTTTTTTGTCTATTTTTATTATTATCTATTTTTTCCTATAAATAAGTTGATATTTTCCACACGTTTTTGATTTTATTTCCACCATTCTTCAAATTTTAAGATAGTTCCTGTCGAAAAACGCTCAGAGCTGCAAATTACTGTCAGACAAAGAAAACCCTCCAATAGATAGACTACAAAGAAACAGTGCCAGTCTTTCAGATGTTGTTGAAGATTTAAAATATTAGAAACTCATTTTGACAAAACGGACATAACTTTAAATCAACTGCAAAAATTTAAGAGGCGTTATGAAGAGTGCATAACCCCATATCATTTGTTGGCATATTTTCTTGACTCAACAAAAACTTAGCAAACACTAACAGAAAGTGGAAAAAAATGTTGCTTTAAAAGCTGTTAAAGAATTAGATCCAAATAGTGGTTTACTACCACTCATAGTCAAGTTTCTTGCGAACCCATTGATTGTTGGAAGTCGCAACAAAATACACCCATTATTCAAAAAGGGTTCTTCATAATTAGACAATGGCTTTGTGCTGCTGCTGCTTCTTCCGCATCAGTCAAGAGAATTTTCTCAACATTTGGTTTAGTCCATTCCAAACTCAGAAATCGATTAGAAGGAAAAAGCTGCAAAATTTGTTTTTTTGTACAAGCACTACAATTAACTAAACTCAAACTCAAAAGTGCTTTATTATCATAAGACATAATCTTGTTGACAAAGCTAGGTTGTATATACATATAAAAGGATACCAAACAAATAAATAAACAAAATATAGCATAGGCAATAGTAACAACAGCCATCAAAGACAATGATAAATATACATATAAATACGATACATCGGCCTAAGCTTCCTAAAATATATAAATGGGACAACACTGTTCACATGGTCTTAAGAATAAAACAGGATAGAAAAACAAAATTCAAAAAAGACACTATAGTGATAACCGATGACACAGAATAAATAGTTAACGCTTATAGACCAGAGAAGAACACATTTGCAATTGTAACAAAAATGTACAGATATAACTAATGAAAATATTTGTAAAAAAATCAGTAAATCAAATAATGTAATAGAACATTTTCATGAACTATCTATAAAAGAACTAAAAATAAAAATTTGGAATATAAAATCAAATAATAACTATGGTGAAATTTTAACAAAAAAAATAATGAAAGAGACATTTTGCAGCATTGGAAATATATTACTTAAATTAATTAATACGAGTTTGAAATATGGAGAAATACCTGATGATTTAAAATGTTCATGTATAACACCAGTACCAAAAGTAAAAAATACAAAAAAATGTACTGAAATGAGACCGATAAATTTATTATGGGATATTGAAAAACTTTTAGAGAAGACAGTTTATGAACAAATATTAAATTTTATAGAAGAAAACAACATTTTAGTAAATATTCAAGCAGGTTTTAGAAAAATATATTCAACAGAAACAGCAGCACAATATATTATTGAAAATTGGAAGAGAAGTGTTGACAAAAATGAAATCATTCTGGCAGTATTTTTGGATTTTAAACGTGCTTTTGAGACTATTGACAGAAACAAATTATTAAATAAATTATATCAGTATGGTTTAAGGGGTACTGTATATAAATGGTTTGAAAATTATTTAAATTTTCGACAACAAATAACTAAAATAAATGAAACATTTTCAAAAAGGGAATTTAATAATATCGGTGTACCACAAGGAAGTATTTTAGGTCCTTTATTATTTATTTTATATATAAATGATATGCCAAATATTTTGTTAAATACTAATATTCAAATGTTTGCTGATGATACTTTAATATACGTAAAAGGTAAAAATATTTTAAGTTGCATAGATAGTCTAAATTCTGAATTAAAATTGGTTTCAAACTGGCTAAAAGTAAATAAATTAAAATTAAATATTTCTAAAACGAAATTTATGGCAATAGGAAATAATATAAATTATAAAAATATAAATATTTTTATAGATGACCAAAAATTAGAAATAGTTGTCTTTTAAATATTTAGGGATAATAATGGATTCTAAATTAAAATTTGATGCTCATTTTGAAAACACTATATCTAAAATTGGGAAAAAAATGAATTATTTCAAAAGAGTAAGAAAAAATTTAAGTTTATTTTCAAGAAAAACAATATATAACACAATAATTTTACCTCATTATTTGTATTGCTCTACAATTTTATATACTGCAAATGAAGGAATTTTTAGTAGACTTCAAATTTTACAAAATAAGGCGATGAGAATAATATTAAATGTTGATAAATACACAAAGATAAATTATATGTTAAATAAACTTAAATGGTTGAATATAAGAAATTTAATATTTTTCCTAGTTTGTATTTTTATTTATAAAATTCAAAATAATTTATTACCATCTCATTTAAAAGACTTTATAACGCAAAACTTTGAAAATCATAACTATCAAACCAGAAACAATCAAAATTTTTGTGGAAAGTGACAAAAAATTTGACATATAAATCAATATTTTTTAATGGACTTCATGAATATAACAATTTAGATTCTTTAATTAAGAAACAAAATTCCTTAAGTAAATTTAAAAAATCCGTAAAAATATCATTAGAAAACAAAATATCTGATAAAATTTATTTAAAAATATTTTTGGTGCATAAAATTGATTGTAATTTTAAATGTTTTATTATTGTTAAAAAAACTATAACTTATAATATTGTAGCAGTATTGCTAAAATAAATCTTGTTACTACTTACTACTAGGTATATTATATTATTGGCATTCAGTTCATTATTAAAGTGTCCTGAAAGTACTCTTCCAAGGAATAAGGCTTTTCTCAATAAGAGATCCTTTACCATTGCTCTAAATATTCTTTTAGACCTCTCTTATATTCAGAGGCAAGTGATTAAATATTTTTTTTGAATTATATACAAGTGAATTTTTAACCAAAGTAGAGTGCGGGATTGGTAACTCTATATTTTGTGTTTGCCTGGTGGCATAGCCAGAGCATAGTATCTTGTTGTCTGTACTAGACTTATGTTTCTCAAACATTAGACATACTGTCTCAAGAATAAAGAGGGACGTAAGGGTTAGAATTCCGTGTGACTTTAACAGTGGCCGACAGGAGTCACGGTAACTTGCTCCAACTATATACCGAATGGCCCTCTTCTGCAAAACAAAGACCGAATTCAACATCCCGTGAGTACAATTTCCCCAGAAGGAAATCCCATATCTTAAGTGCGATTCTATCACAGAAAAGTAAACCATTCTCAATAGTCAATACAGAGGCATCTAACGATCCGGAAATAATCCGCAAGGCATAGCAGCCTTTAGCTAAATTGCTGCAGAGATTAAGGATATGTTCGTGGAACGACAGCTTATTGTCAATGTATAAGCCTAAGAATTTAGAACACAGGGAATTGTTAATATTTTGATTTTCTATTGAAATTTTATTAAGAGAGCACTTAAATGACAGAACATTGGTTTTTTAATGTTAAAAGACAATAAGTTTGAGTCACACCACGTTTTCACCTCGAGGATGTCATTACTAATACTCTCGTTCAGTCGATCTTGATCCCTGTCATGCCACAATATTGTGGTGTCGTCCGCGAACATGGTAAATTGACCTTGAATTTTGAAGGATGCAAGGTAATTAATATAGAGTAAAAACAAAATGGGGCCGAGTACTGAACCCTGAGTCCCTGAGGCACTCCACAATCAATGCACGCCCCATCGGACATTTCACCATTTATCGAAACTACCTGTTTTCGCCCCGAAAGATAGGACTCAAACCATCTCAGCGATACATCCCTAAAACCATAATGGTCGAGCTTCCGCAGCAGAATCCCGTGACTGACACAGTCAAAGGCCTTGGACAAGTCACAGAACACCGCCGCGGCAGCGTCCCCATCATTAAGACTCAAGTACAGTCGCTCAAGAAAAGCGAACATTGCATCAGAGGTACTCTTACCGTTCTGAAACCCGACTAAAAACTAAAATAAACATTATTTAGGTACAGTGGTTTTATTTTTTTAATATAATAAACTAGTTGAAACTGAAAGTTTTTATTTTCTCTTAATTATAACTTATCAGAAATTTTGATTTTAATCATGATTTAAATTGAAAAAAATCGAGTGATTTAAATCCTTTCAACCCTGAATTAATTGGCAACAAACTTATCTTCTGTTAACTGTTATCAGGCCAGCGATATATTCCGAATAAAAAGAATAAATCATGTTCAGTTTAAACTGAACGATAACCGACCATTTTTATATACAGGGTGCCCGATAAGTACCTCCTAATTTCTGGGGAGCATACAGAGGAGGTCAAAATAACCCTAATTTGTCAGAGAAAAAAAATTCTAAAGTGCCCTTAACGGAGATACAGAGTCCCAAAGGGGTACCCAGCGATTTACTTTTATCGCTCTAACCTTTAAATCAACTTGTATAATTAAATGAAAATTTAATAATATATAGAGGTCATAAAGAGTCATTAAACTATACTACAGTAGATGTTATACATCGTCAGAGAACCTGAACTAACCAATATCTTGACCTGTGTCATTTGACAGAGCTGAAAACTAAAAATTTTTTAAATACTCTGGTCATTCCTCTTCAAAAAATATACTCTTAATTTATTTCGATAAAAGGGTTTTCGAGATAAATCGGATTTTATGCGAAACACTCAAAAGTTTCTAATGCTAAACACTAACAGGTAAAATTCAGGTTGTTATTACGCAGAATATGCTGATATGCATTTAATTTATTGTGAAGCGCTGTCCAACTCTTCGAAGGCAAGAAAACTTTATTCTGAAAAATTTCCAGCCCGAACATTGCCAAGTGAAAAACCCTTTCATAGGGTTGATTGGAGCCTAACCTTACTTTGTTTACTGATGAAGCTGGTTTTACAAGAAATGGCATAATAAACTCACCATTTACGTTTTTGGGCTGATGAAAATCCGCACGCCATAATTCAAAACCAACGTCAACAAAGGTTTATGGTAAATGTGTGGGCTGGCACTATCGGAAATAACCTTATATAGGTCCAGTTGTTTTGGAAGAAAGACTCGATGGTGAAATTTATTTACAATTTTTGCAGCAAAACTTGAATAATTTATTGGAAGATGTGTCTCTTGGTAGAAGAATGCAAATGTGGTACATGCATAATGGTACTCCAAATCATTATAACCGTATAGTACGTCAACACTTAACAAGCGTTTTTGGCCCTCGATGGATTGGTCGAGGTAGGCCTGTTTTATGGCCACCAAGGTCTCCAGACCTAAATCCCTTTGACTTTTACTTCTGGGGACATCTAAGAAGAACTAGTTCATTCAACGCCAGTAAATACTACAGAAGAACTACTAGAGAAAATATTCGAAGACTAAGAAAATTTATTGAAGTACGTCGAGCCCATTTTGAACATGGCCAAAAAGCACTTAAATGTTTTTATTATTTTTGTATTTTAATACCATTGTAAATTAATTAAGCTCCGATTAACCCAACATCAGCATACCCTGCGTATTTTATTCATACCTCTGTTAAGGGACACTTTAGGAATTCTCTTTCTGTGACAAATTTGGGTTACTTTGACCTTCTCTATATGTTCCCGAGATATTAGTTAGGAGGTACTTACCGGACACCACGTAATTTTGAAAACAGAATTTTAATTTAAAACGTCACTTGGACAGAAAAACCATTTCATTAGGAAAAAACTACAATAAATAAGCTTTCAAACCACGCAAGGCTCATCAAAATCCGTCAATGCATTTCCAAATTATAGTACCTTTAAAATATCGCTACCAAGATTTTCAGGATTTCTTTGTTTCGCCCTGTATAAAATGCTAAAGAGTCCTAATAAAAAAACTGGCGAAAACGTCTAAAGTTATTGATATTAGCATTAGCTCACTCACCATTCATAGCGGGAGACGACAATTTTTTTTTAACTAAATGGCGGACAACGAAACTTCTGAAATTTTTACACGGCTTATTTTACACCCAGTATATTATGAAATTTTGAACTTTTCCGATAAATTGTGTTTTTCTGCATAATCTAGACCAAATAGGCTTTTGCCTAGTACAAACCGCATAAAAAAAGTCAACTTTTAAAACCGTAACAGTTTTAAGCTCCATTGAAATTGCTTTTTCCGATTTTTTTTATTGACCAGTTTATTATAAAATACTTAAGAAGTGGATGTATTCTCCCAATAAAACTTTAATTGAATTTCTCAATAAAATAATTAAATTCCGCGAATAAAGTACGTTGTGGCTTGTTCTCAATTAAATATTTTTATTGGACGAATTCGTTACCGGTTATTCTAATTAAACCTTTTTTCTGTGTTCCAAAGCCTTCAACTAAATACCTTTTTTACGTATAATATTAAACTGCGGTTAAATAGATAACATGTTAATCACTTAAATAAACAGACTTATTTTAATTGTATTACTTCTTTTTTAATCTGTCTGGTCATGTCGCACAAATATGGCTTCGGTTTTCTTTATAGAAAACAAAGCTCTCAAAATAACAAGCAATTCTGATATGTTGACATGTAAGTATTATGCTATTCCAGTTATTCCAGTTATTCCATTCATATGCGTAGTGTTAGTAGTGACACATTAGGGGAAAAAAATAGTTGAATTACTAATTTTCAAAACGGTTGTCAATTGATTTTATCCTTCCGTGAACATGGTTATTATATGAATGGATAAACAGTATAAAATTATTAAAATTCATTTTTGTAAAGTTTGAAAATGCTCTGAGTTATGTTAGTCCAACAATTGAACTATATGCTAAATTGTGTAAAAAGGCGGAACAAAGGGAAATTAACTATCTTGAGGATTTTTACAAAAACATTTATTTTCCTGGGATATTTGGAGGTATAGTTTATAGGTACCGTGTGATGCATGTCTTAGTTGAACTTAGGAAATCCCATGTAAATTTTGAGGTGGCTAAATATTGGCTCCCCTGTACATTTTAGAGAAAAATTAAGATATTATTTTTTGAAGAGGTCGATATAATAAACCCATGTGCCAAGTTTGAATAAATTTTAATAAGCCAATCCTAACTTTCAATTAAATGTGATGGCAAAATTACGAAATTTTCTTAGTTTAGGTAATACAGCAAACACCAGCAAATTATTATTATTATTTTTTTTTTAAAATACATTTATTAGTTTTAAATACATTGTTTACAAACGTAATATATACTCTATTTCTAAATCAGTGTTAGAACACTGGTATCAAGAAAAATTAAGAAACTTAATATTACGTACAAACACTACAAACAATGGTCGACTCGAAAAGGTCTTTAGTGTCTTTTATATTTTTATAACATTCGCCTTTGTTATGGCCTATAAGAAGTAATTATAGGCTTTAGAAGTTTAGTAAAAACGTATGGAGCTGTTGACAGCCCAAAGGGTAGGCACTGAAATTCAAACAGTGTAGTCTTGAATTTAAATCTCAGATATTTTTTAAGTTTTGGAGATATGGGTACCAGAAAGTAGGCATCCTTTAAATCTAAAGAGGCTAACCAGCAGTTTTCTAATATTAGGGTTTTTGCTGTTCGTACATCTTCTAACTTAAAATGGGGTGGCGTGAGAAATGTATTTAAGTTTTTAAGATTTAAAATAAACCTGTAACTGCCATTCGGTTTTTTCCTTAAAAAATAACTCGATAAAAATTGGTTTGTGCAATTCTTTACTGCCTTGATAGCCCCAATTTTCAGAAGATGGTTGATACTGGTTAAATAAAAAGCTTTTCTGCGGTTGTGCTTAGGTTTGGAGGGGTGGGAGGTTTGTGCTGACGGGGCAAGCTTAGAAAGGAAGGGTATTTTATAGCCTTTGACCCAGTTAAGAACTAACCTATTTGTAGTTATTTTCTCCCACTCTCCGTAGAAAAGCTTTATTCTTCCAGCAACTGGGAGATATACCTAATTTCTGCATTTATCATTAAGTTTTCAACATGATTTTTCCAGTTAAGTAATAATTCATCCATAAGCAAACCCAAATACTTTATAGAACCCACTTTTTCTAAATCTATATTGCAAATTTTTAAGTCAATTACGTCAACAAATTTGTTTTTCTGTCTAAACACTACATATTTCTTACATAGCCACCCAAGATACCTATTAAGATCCCTGTTAATTGCCTCCTCTAAATCTTTCTCTCTCGACCCCATATAGACAAAACGAAAAGTAGCGTCGGTGACAACATTTTCATTAAAGGCGCTTTAATTATAGCTAAATATGAGCTATTCCATTAAGAAGAAAGTAACTATGATTAAGTGGCATTATACAGGAAACAGTTTAAGAGCAGTGTCTAAAATGTTTTTAGTTCAATTCTCTGATAAGCCTATCCCTTCCATTTCATTAATTATTAAACTTATCATTGACATCAATTTGAGTCCAAAGCCACTCTAAATGCTCAACTCAGAATGTCAATAGAGCTGAAGAAAGGGATAATAGAGGTATTGATATTTTACTGCACGCAGAGGAAAATAAAATGAATAGCACGAGGATTCTCGGGCAAGCCGTAGGAAAACATCAAACCACAGTGTTGCGCACTTTAAGAAAACATAAATATTTTCCTCACAAGTATGAAAAACATTAAAAGCTACGGCAAGGTGATGAAGAACGGGTGGTATTCTGTTTTGAGGTAATGGAAAGAGCAAATAATAATAAGGAGTTTTTTGGAAATATTTGTTTTACCGATGAATGAACATTTAGCCTCAACAACGAAGCAAATGTTCAAAATTGCCGGTATTGGAGCCAAGAAAATGAACATCGTCTTGTTCATACTCGGACGCGATATCCACAAAAAATAAATGTTTGGGCGGGAATTGGACCATTGTTATGAAAGGCAACCTTACAGCAGTCATCTATTTGGACTTACTACAAAATCGAATTAAACCCGCACTAGAATAAGTTGTACACAAAAATCAGGAGATCTGGTATGAAATGGATGGTTGTCCTACCCATAATTCTCTCATGGTTAGGGAATACCTGCAAAATATTTTTAACGAAAATATTATTGGCCCACGGCATCTACTCCTTTGGCCAGCCAGGTCACCTGACCTTTCGCCAAACGACTTCTTTTTGTGGGATATTTATAAAGATGTAAAATTTGAAAATCTAGACCTCCTAAAAAACTGTATTTCGTTAAAATCTGACAGAATTTCTCAATATCAACTCAGAAATGTTAGAAATTAATTTTATGAACGGTTAGGATATTGTTTAGCTGTTAATGGAGGGTTATTTAAACATTTCATTAATTAATGTTTTTGTGAAAATCTGTAGTCTTAGGACCTTAGGTATGTTATGTTAAATTAAAGGCCTAGTAAGAAAAACATAATGGTGTCTTTTACTTCGGATGTGTGATTGCCGGATTGGTGAAACGAAAATGTGTTTCTACTAATCTTTATTCCTTATCCAGCTTTAGGTCAATTTTTGACAATAGCGTCATAGAAATTATTTGCTGGTGTTTGCTGTATTACGTAAACTATGAAAATTTCGTAATTTTGCCATCACATTTAATTGAATAAGTTAGGATTGGCTTAGTAAAATTTAGTCAAACTTGGCACATGGGTTTGTTATATCGGCCTCTTTAATAGTTCTGTATTTTCTTTTAATAAAACGTAAATTTATAATAAAAAATTCATATTGAGAAAAATTTTATATTTATGGCTTTTAATTTCCCCTTTCTCCTCATACGTCGTAGTGGTAGCCTCGTGTGGCGGACTATACCATTTCTATATGATGTCTCTCTTATACAACCAATATATTATTAAATAGCAGGTATTTATTTACATCGTATTTTTACATCGAAAAGAGAAACGCAATTAAAAAAACACATTTTTATCGAATAAGCTATTATCGATATTAATGTGTTCATTAACTTAATTAAACAATGTATTTGTTACGCGTTTACCATAATTATTACTCTTAAGAACAAATAAATTATTGGCAGATATTAGTATCTACAAACATATTTTCCCTCATTAATAAACAGAAAAAAACAGTATCTGATATAATGTTAACGTTGTCTCACATAAAAAAAAATTGCATGCTAACCGCCACCACTGTTATCTGGCGTATTTTTAAAATTTATTCATGAATGAAAAATAAAGGCTGCTAGTATAAAAAAAATTAAAAGCCATAGTACATCGCGTATGACAAATTTAAATCTGATTAATTTGTTAATACATGTTAATCAATCATAATACAGGCGCCAAATTGTAATGGGCTAGATAGCTGATAACAGTGGCGTAACAGGTTAATTTTCATTTTATTTTTAAGATATTTAAATACTTAAAATATGTCGGTCGTAAAAAAACACGGTTTTTACATACTAAATAATTTGGATTAGTTTAAGGGCAGAATATGGTTATCATCAGAACCAAACATAAGTTTTACTACTTAATTGATAAATAAAACGAGTAGGTACTACGAGGAGGCGGAAGAATTATTATACCTATCCATGCATGCGCCTTACTTCTATTGTTTTTAATTTTTGTGTAATAGTGTTACAAGGCAATACTCGAAAACGGTATAGTGGTAGGAATATGATAGTATCGCATCAGAAATACAAAATAAGTCCTTCTGTAGCAATAAATTACTAATCCAGTAACGATGTGATATTCCTACAATTTAGGTTTGCCTTCTCCTTTTATTGTTTAAGGCATAAATTATTAATAATACAGAATATTTTGCAATAATCATTTTAATGTTCGTCATTTTTAATTAAACGCTGTAAATTTTTATAAAAAGTTATTGGGTAGACTATTTTAATGTATTCTCGTAAAAATTACTATTATGATGCTATTAGCAGTTACTTCTATACTACTTTTGTCGACTGACGCCCAGACTTTCCAAATAATCGGTGCCAATATCAAAGAGGATGCCATGTGAGTTGTGTAAGACCTGAAATACTTACATGCCTCATGAAAATAAAGCTAGATTATATGATGTAACTTTTAGATTGTTCTGGTTAGGTTTTATCTTGCAACGTAGAACCGCGATTCCGTAGATCTACCTCCGTGCACAAAAAACGCTTTTCATTTTAAGGTTATGTTCTCTCGGATCTGGTTTATTCTCTGTGACCTTTTAGGTGAGTTCTTGGGTTTGACTGAAAAGTGTCATCGGTAGCATTCGGTCAAACGAAATTCTGACAACTGGTCACACCATTAGCCTTGTGGGAAAATTCGGGAAATCCTTCCCCATCTCTGTGTTATCCACACCAAATCTTGTCTGAAGGAGGCAAATATAGGACCAGAATTATTCTTCCTCTACCATACTGTGTTCCCTTTGCATTGACGGTTTTCATTTATTTGCTGTTACTACGTTACTACCCTGCCTTTTCCCGGGTTTCCGATAACTCGGCTTTTCCGGCCAACTAAGATTGGACCCGAAAGGTTTTGGACTTGATTGCTTTTGAGACAACCTTACTACGCAGCAAGGAGCTATCCCTTAAGAGGACCAGCCACCTCCAGGAGGACCGTGCTGATAAGTACCTTTTTATTTATATCTGCAAAGATTCACGTTATTTTGACTTTTGAGTATTGAAGAACCACCTCGGTTTACAATTGCCACGAGCTTAAGGTAGGTGGTAACCTTAGACTCGTTTTATATTAAATTTCCATCGTTTATATTTTGTTACCACCTAATAAGGTTATAATGAGAATAGTCCACATTCATAGTTTTGGGAATTACAAAAAATATCGTTTTTTAAACGTCATTATTTTCTATTCAATTTGTTATCAATGTTACAAGGTTAACGCAGCATAATATTCTACGCACAAAATTGTATTATAAGTGAACTGTTTTGCATTTAATGTTTAGATTTTCAATTTTAATATCTGTCGACAGTAGCGCATCGCCAGTCGCACTTCATTAAAATAATAATTATTATATCATCACGTTACAAGGTTTCAATTATTATTAACAACATATAGGGAGTCCCGGAATTCGGGGACAGTCTGTCGGATTTATATAGATCACGTGAAAATAACATAGTAAGTTCATATACACAGGGTGTTATTTAATAAGTGTCCGATATTTTACAGGACGATTCCTCAGTTATTATTTAGTCAGACAAAAATCGAAAATGTAATGCCAACATTGTAGTTATTTAGCGTGTATTGTGTGTCCAACTGTCCAGTAAGATTATAGCAATATTTATGGTTTTCGTCTTGCCAACGCATAAATAATATTGAACGAAAGCATTTTTGGCAATGCTCGAAGCGTCTATTGTAAATTATTTAATTATATGCTTACCGATAAAACTCGGATATTTTAAAGGTTACAATGCATATAGAGTATTAAGCCAAAAAGATGCTTTATTTCTACAGCAGCGAACGAACAAAAAATGAGGTAAGCAAAGTCGCAATAAAATGTCAGAAAATCATGAAATTTTCTTTATAGCTGTTAACACGAATCATTAACAAATCTGCGTTAGTTTCGAAGGAAACTAATGTGGTATAATAAAATAAACACGCATGCATGACTGTATCAAATCGTCACGTTTCCAAATACTAGGTACTTACTATATTGGCCGACATACATGTAGAAATATGCAAATTGTATAACTAATAAAACAAAAATAAAAGCGTTACGTTATTTTTTCATAAAGTTGTCAAATTTGTGTATTGAAACCACACATTTCGGTGTTGGTGATTTAGATGCAAAGTCAATTTAAAGTTATTTCACAGATTATTTACCTCATCCATTATAAAAGCGGGTTGATTTTCACCTGATTATTCAGCGATAATCTCCCGCTCTCCGGTGAAAATCACCCTTGTCAAAAGTGAAAATCTCACCCGTCAGAAATCCAGCGATAATCTCCCGCTCTCCGGTGAAAATCACCCTTATCAAAAGTAAAAATCTCACCCGTCAGAAATCGTTAGTTTTTTATTTGGTAAATAATCTTCAAAATACATTTCGGGATTGGGAAATAATCAGAAAATCATTCTCAGATTTTTTGCCATTAGGAAATCGCTCTCGGGCAAGCCCTCGAGCGATTTCCACGGCAAAAAATCTTCGGAATGATTTTCGATAATTTCCCTATCCCTTAATATATTACTACAGAAAACAATATATACTCGTATATAGTCGGATTCACGGCTCGTCTCGTCGTTCGACATTTGACAATAGACAAATGACAGTAACTAGCTGGACCAGTAACTTTGAAATATCCCCAACCCATCATAGAGCCGTAATTAGCCCAAAGCCCACTGACACTGACATCAGTGACATCGCCACGTGCTTTTTTTCTCGTTAAGTGTTTTGCTGTGATTTTAATTGTTCTCGTGTGTTTTGTATTTAAATAAGTTTATTAAAGACTTCTATTTTGGACGTACCTACCACCTACGTGTTTTGGTGTTTATTTGTTACTAACGGTAAGTTAAATACATTAACCGCAAACTACTTTTATACGGTATTTATCTTTTTTAGGCGTAAAATGATAATGGATCATAATTATTGTCTTCCAAGTACCTCAATGGATAATATTCCTAAAGAAAACAGGGTAACTTTTATGCCCTGCAACTTTTTGACTCTTCCAAGGGCGTTATCTTTTACCCCATTATTTATTTATAAATAAAATTTTTAAAAAAATCATTATCTTGATAGGATTAGGGAGGAGAGTTTTCCATAAACAATTATTGAATATATTTTGTTGCATGCTACTCCACCATATATGTATATATAACTATATAAACCCAATATGCTTACCCTATGGCCATGGCAAAATCAAAAAGTTTTAAATACCTAGTCGTAAAATGATGTATAATTATTATTATAATTTTTAGAAAAAGGCGTTTTCTGTTTTACATGGCAATGAGTTGGCCCAAAAATTTTTGCAAAATGTTTATAATTATTTTAAAGACGTACATCCTCAAATAAGCCCCATTCAAGTAAGTATTTTTTCCAATTTTTTTTCCACATTTTATTTCTTAGTCCATTTATTTGCAAAAATGATATATTTGCGCATACCATTAAGTACTAAGCATAAATTGGTGTATCTATTTCTACCAGTGTGTCATGCGTCTGGATGAAACACGTGTATTTTTCTGTAATTTTAATATTTAATATAACGCCATATTGTTCGTAGGAAAACCAGTTACAATAGAGAAACTGCAAAACCAACTCCATCGCAAGGAAATGTATCTTGGAAGCATAAGCAGTCTCCTAAGATTGGTAAAAAGCTTAGGCTTTTTCTATAAGAAGGAAGACAATCGCCGTGCGCTTATGGAAAAGCCATGTATTGCGGATAAACGGCGAAGATTTCTGTCTACGTACATAGAAAACGCTTAGCTTGGTCCCGATAGAAAACCATGTGTTTTTCTGGACGAGACTTGGATTTTTTTTTTGAACATTTAGAAAATCTTGACAGAATGATAACATTAAATCTGTCAGGAAAGAATCTGGAGAAGGGTACAGGTCAATATAAGAATTAATAAATATAAGTTAACCTAAGTAAAGGTACAAAAAACCATAGTCTTTACTCTACAAGACCAAAATGAAGGCCCCCCTTCTGGAAATAAATTCTCTTAGTGAACACTAATCGTCATTTAATATTTATATTTTTAGATACATTGTTTTGCATGCAGGGGGCGAATGTGGATTTATCGAAAATGCCAGGCTTATTTTTAAATCCAAATGCAAAACTGGTGACTACCATGGAGAGATGAACTCTGACAATTTTGAAAAATGGCTGTGCGAAACCCTGCTAAACTTAGAAGAGCCCTCCATGATAAATTTAGATTATGCTAGTTATCATAGCAGGCAAACGGCGAAGTGGCCCACAAAAAAATGGTTAAAGGCGGATTTACAAAGATGGTTACAAGAGAAAAATATTTTATTTTCACCGTACGATACCGTCCAGGTTTTATGGCAACTCATCAATACAGTACAGTAATAATGTATAGTAACATTGCATAACATTTTTGCATTGGGCTTAAACTCACTGAAGTTCTTTTCTCGCCTTTTTCAAAAAATGCCGACAAAAAGTATAAATCGATTTTATGTTCCAAGAAAAACAATATAGAATGAACTAATATTATTTCCTTGTATAAATGAATAGAAATATACTGCACTGAAAATATATATCAGCTCTTAAAATATAACAATTTTTATGCCATTGCAGCCTATATTAATTTAATTTATAAAATTACAAAATAGCCTTGGTAGTACTAGTATTTTTTACTTGTAGATTGTAGATTTTTTATAATTAGAAATAAAAAAGTACTACATACACCTTTTTTCTTTCCCTTTGCTCCTACGCTGATTTCACCAAACTATATATTCCAATCCTCAAAAAAAAAATTGCACATTTAATGTGGTTTACGTGCTTAACAAATATAGCTTAGTCCAATCCTGATAAATCTGAAATTTAGTACAAGTAACCTACCAACCCACAAAAACAAAATAGACTAGAAGTCGACAGGGTGCCATTAGTGACATGTGACTCGTCCACCATCTTGCGAGACGGTTCAAGAATCCGACTATACACACGGTGGCGCACCAAAAACTTTCCACCAAGGTTTATTGTCTTGTTAATAAATAAGTGAAAATTCGCTCGAATACGGGAACCTTAGTTCTCAGGGGGACATATTTTTTTGCTATTTCCACCCCCCCTGCTTGAACCCCTACGACGGGGTGGCTTTAATCTTAAATGGAAAGGGGGGGTCGAGTGATACCTTATTTTAAAGAGAATTCAAATGCCTTCCCTACGCGACCTTGCGCGTTTAAATCGAGTGAATAGTTCCTGAGAAATAGGGCTAAAAAGAAAAGAAAATTAAAAAAAAAAATGTCCACCTTCAACCTCTATGCAATTGTAAAGGCACTGTTCAAAATGTGCGCGAACATTATGGAGCATTGCGGGAGTTATTTGTCGGCACTCGTACACTATTCGTTGTCGCAAGTCTTCCAAAGAATTGGGTTGGGTTGCATAAATTTTAGACTTTAAATGTCCCCACAAAAAAAGTCCAGTGGCGTCAAATCAGGAGATCTTGCAGGCCATTCAATAGGACCTCTTTTTCCAATCCATTTTCCTGGAAAATTTTCATCCAGAAACTGTCTAATAGGGAACGCATAATGCGGGGGTGAATGTAAATATTTTCTGGCCGATAACGGTCATTTTCTTCTATGGCATTCGTTAAGGCAGGGTTAATAGTGGTTTCCAACAGGTTCAGGTACATTTCACCTGTTAAATTTCCAGGGATAAAATACGGCCCAATAATACGTTCCCAAAAATTCCAGCCCACACATTTAATTTTTCGGAATATTGAGTATGCACTTCTCTAAAAATTCTAGGGTTGGAATCCGACCAATACCTGCAATTAATAGTGTACGAGTGCCGACAAATAACTCCTGGAATGCTCCATAATGTTTGCGAACATTTTGAACAGTGCTTTTACAATTGCATGGAGGTTGGAGGTGGACATTTTCAACATTTACTTGATTGATACCAGCGGTAATAAATTTTATTACATTTAAATTTTCTTTTCTTTTTAGCCCTATTTCTCAGGAACCATTCACTCCATTTAAACGAGCAAGGTCGCGTTGGGTAGGCAATTGAATTCCCTTTAAAATAAGGTATCACTCGACCCCCCTTTCATTTTAAGATTTTAAGGGTGAAAGCCACCCCGTCGTAGGGGTTCAAGCAGGGGGGGGGGTGAAAATGGCGAAAAAATATGCCCCCCTGAGAACTAAGGTTCCCGTGTTCGAGCATATTTTGATTTATTTATTAACAAGAAAATAAATCTGGGTGGAAAGTTTTCGGTGCGCCACCCTGTAGATACAGTACAACATCTGAATGCGATATCGACTGTGCGACACGTCAGAGCCGGACTACAGGTACACTGCCACCACCAAACAACCCAGATTGGTAGTCTCAAAGCTGCAACGTCACATAATTCTTATCGAGGCGTGCATGGCTAGATAATTGGAAAATTCGCCTTGAAGACGGCTGTAAGTCAAAAACACCAGACTAAAAACCAGTCAAAAACTCATGAACCGATGAATGCCGACAATTACGGAACATATAGACAAACTTTTTATCGACTATTACAAACGGACGGACGGACGTATCCTTGAATCGACTCGACATGATCCCACATCCGCACTCTAACCCAGCAAAATCATATATGGATCACCGCGAGACATACATACACTAATTTCTTTATTGCAGGTGAGTTCATTCAATTTGCTTTAAACGCTGATAAATCGGTTGTTAACATTAGTTATGTTTTGAACAGTTTGTGTGTGTGTTTTGGGACTAACGTGAATATTTAAAGATGACGGGAACAAGGAAATGTCTTTCTTTAAGCGTACCAGGAAATTGGCTGAAACATTTAAAGTAGGTAAGACCCAAGTGACTATGTAGCTTTAAAATAAAGCAGAAGTTAGAAATTTGTTTCAAGAAGGTGGCAACGGTGAACAAAAAAGAAAATTTCCCAAAACCGAACCACTGGCAGGGACCAAGTTGTGTTTAACTGGTTTTGTAAGGCGCGGAACAAGCACTTACCAATATCCGGGCCCATAATTCAAGCAAAAGCCCTCGAATCTGCTCAATGTCTAGGCACAAAATGGACTAGATAACTTTAAGGCATCAAACGGATGGTTAGAAAAATTCCGTCGTCGGTACGATATTACCTTCGAGGAAATATGTGGCGAATCAGCCGATATCAATATCGAAGACGAAACTGCTTGGAAAGAATGGCTATTGACCATTTTAAAGGATTAGGCCCCAAGGGACTGCTCTACAGAAGCTACCTTATTAAGAGACTTTTAACATGTATAGACAGTGGTTGTCCTCTTCAAGAAATCGAAAATAATATTACCATAACCAGCGCCTTGATATGGGTTTCAGTGGCCTGGCGCAATTTGTCCCTAGTGACAATTAAAAAAATGCTTTATAAAAGCCGGATTTATGTGTAATACAGTTAATATTGACGACTTCGAAGAAGATAATCTTTCTCTTGCACAACTGTTTTCTAACATTAAGGATACATTTGTGAACTTGAGACAATTTGCCTCTATTGATAACGATTTGCCAAGAGAAAATGAATGGATTATCATCGAGTATATTGAAAAGATCCAAGAAACGGATGAAACTACTACCTACTCTAAGACAGAGGAAGAGGAACCTGAACTTGCTCCAGTGTCGAAAATATCAAGCCTATCTGAAGCCTTCGCAAGCTTGAGAGACTTAGAAAACTTTTTTAATAATGTGAGCGGGTAAACTATAAAGCAGGAACAACACAAATCTGCTGAATACCTACTCAATAAAATATAAAATGATTAGTGCTTTAAGTTTAATAGGCTTAATTTATTTCCTGAAATTAGAGAAAGTAGCGGGCGTCAAATGTTAAGCCCCGTGTTATACCTATTATTTAGTTTAGCCAATCTACCAGGGCGGCTTATATTTAAATAGAAAAATAAACAGCACGTAACACTGCTACACAGCATTAAAACTTTCTCGCATTTACGACGACCACAAATCGATAAAAAGCGTCAAAATATATTTCTAGACATCAGTTATGTACCTATATAAAAATCTAAACTTGGAAAGCACAGACACTAACTAAATTGATCTTGAGACACTGGGTCCTGTTAATAAAAAGTTTCTTTATTGCCAGCACAATCCATAAATTAATGGTAACCTCAAAAAAGAGAGACAACGCAGCTGTACAAATACAAAGTATAAATAAAATCAATTAAAATGAGATTAAATGGTCTATTCTGCCGTACCAGTTAAAAAGATACTTAAATCTGCTTTGCTTTGAACGCAGAAAACGATGAAAAGGCTTTTCTCTCAAAACAGCATGGATTTTTTATAAATATTATGACATTTTTCATAAAAACTAATGATCCTCCTTTAAATTCCGCAAAAAAAGTGTATAGGTACCTACCTTTTTGATGATGTCGTATGGGCCATTCCAGAAAATGTTGTACATCAGGTGTCCCCTATATTTGAATTTAATTTGACAGTACTAAAGTAACATATTGAAAAGTTTTTTATAATCAAACTGCTTGTGTTTTCATCCTCAGTTAGAATAAAATCCCAAAAACCCTTTCTGAATGACAAAAATTTAATTACGTCACAGAAACCATGAGGTTACTGAAAAATACATTGTCCCCCATACAAATTGCCATGTTAAAACCTTGTTTAAAAAAATACTCAGGTATAATTTAATTTGCTTGTGCATTTATAACATGCATATATATAACCTACTTTCCAGAACCACTCAATAAAATATTGTACGTTTTTTCCCTCAACCCCTAATATTAAAAAAAAATGTGTCCCTGAATTTGGTCACCTGCGTTACCTCACCTGGGTTACCAGATTTTCTTACTGTTGAAAAACCAAAAAGTGGCAACATTGTCTAACCCAATGTCAAACAGATGATACTTCAGTCTATTGTTTGCTTTTAATGAGATAGAAACCACGTTTGAGTGAATTTTGATATTAAATCGAATTTTCTAAGGTAAGTGGCAAAATTAAATATTACCTGTGTTCCTAGTATTATCCTGAAACGCATTATGTTAAGCAAGGTTTTGTGGCACCTACCAAATATTTGTTTCTTGAAGATAATTTCACTTAGATTTCATAACTTAAAAATTCGTTATTCTAGAATAAGGGGGAATGAAACAGCTGATTGTACCTTATGTTACTAATCACCTGGGTTACTGCATGGTAACACAGGTGATAAATTAAGTAACCTAGGTGACAGGGTTACCTCTTTTTACTCTATCAACAGAAAAAATCAACCGTTTTGCTATTTTAAATAGCCAACAATTGCCTTTTGACATTTTTTAGCCTTTTGATATCTTTCACTATATTCATTATTTTAGCCAATAATGCCATTGTCGGCAGCAGAAAAAATAAGACGCTACAGAGAGCGTCAGAAACTGGATCCAAGTAAAGTAGAAGAAGTGAAAAAAGAAGAAAAGGGAATATTAGCATAAGAATAAAAAGCTTGTGAAAGACATGACAAAAGAAGAACACAAGAAACTAAAAAATAGATAGGAAAGAAGCCAAAATGAAATGAGAATTAGAAAAAAGCAGTTAGTACCTATAATAGAGGTTACATCTCCCTCTAGTCCGCAATTATCAGACAATTGTGTGCAAAAACGACGAGGGAGAAAAATTTTAGGAAGAGACCGGTCAAAACTATATCGAGAAAATTTAAGACTGAAAGCACAAATTGATAAACTGGAAAAACGAAAGAATCTATATAAAAAGAGGTATCAGCGGTTAACAAAAAATCTCGGAAATAATTATCCGTCTACTCCATCCTCGGAGTTGGGAGAATTAACACCTGCTGCAAAAGCCGAAGTAATGGTGAATAAACTTTTGCTAAAAACTCCCGAAATGAAAAGGGAAATTGTTGTTACCAAGAATTTGTTTTTGAAGGCAAATCTCCTTGAAGATTCAATGCAAAAAATGTATAACAATAGTGATCAGTCAGGAAAAAAAGTTATCAAAAATGATTTAAAAATGACAGACCCCAAGTACAAACAAAGCCTTTTTCAGGCTTGCTAGTAGTGTAGGGCTAAAAGGAAGAATGAGAATTATAAATCGTCATCGCGATCGACGAAACCGAACTAGAAATAAAAAAATTTCATTCTATTTAAGAGACGATGTTAATGTAATATTAGTGATGTTTTGCAAAGTTGTTTCTGCTTTCCATTTTGTATTTTAAGGTTTTTCATTCTGTATGTGAATAAAAGAATAGACTTTTGGTTTATAAATATGTATAATTTTTATTATTTCAGTCAAAGCGTCAAAAAGGAAAGAACAATTTAATCTGGTAACCTAGGTGACAAAACAGTAACACAGGTGATAAGGTAAAAAGTGCCTTAAAAATCAAAATAAGGGATATTCAGCGCTGCTAACCTTTATATGTCCCATTGCTTGTGTTTAAGATCACATATCTTATAAAAAAATCCTTATTTATTTATTTTTTTTTTCGGTAACCCAGGTGACATTGTACAATATCTTCTGGAATGGCCCGTATACAAGTACACATTAATGCGTAGCCAATTTTAGTCGTAAAAACTTGATATTTATTGATATGTATTCATTTTTAGAAAGTATTGTTTACGTAAATGCATGCATGGAATTCAATGATGAAACATTTTAATTTCTTCAAAAGTGACTAAAATATCTTGTTACTATATAGTAATGGTAGTTTCTTAAGTTGGAATCCTTTTCCTTTACTTCTTTTTAGTTGTAGGGATTTATTTTCGATTACTTGCTTGGAAGTTTTTGTTTGAATTATTTTATTTGTATATATATCTGTTTATTATATTGCTGTCTTCAAGATTTTTGATTTTTGTATTTTTATGAATTTTGAAAAGATTTTGTTTGAATAAATTTAGAAATTGAGTTGTTTTCAAATCTGTTAAGGAGGGAGGCAATCCCTTGGGTATTTATGTTTTTCGTTTTCGTGTGAGTGTATGTGTGATTCTGTAATTAGTCTATTTGGTGAATTGTCTCTTCTGCTATTACTAATTTGTAATACTGTAATATTGAACCATGTTAATTTAGTATATATTATGGGCTGAAGAGGCAAAATCGTTACAATTTTTGCAGAAAAAACGTTTAAATTCATTTTATAAATTAGGAAATTATCTGGAAGGTTACATAAGTACTGTGTTTCCTATTGCCTAACAGCAAATTACCCTTATTATAAATACAAAATACAAATATTGGGTTACAGTTTGAACATAAAAGTAAAAGGAAGAATGTCAATGAAACAAAAATCTGTCATACAAAATTTAGAAAAAGATACGTCAAGTAGTGATGACGATATTACAGAGGATGACATTTCATTGCATAATTAGACAAGCGATGAGTCTGATGGTGACTCCAAAGATGATGACAAAAAAGAGACATTAATATTAAATCTGAAAAATACTACGGTGTTTATAATGAGATAAATTGGTATATTAAACGTATCATAGAACTGAACAACCATAAAGAAGTTCAGACTTTCAAGGTTAAATTTCTTACAAAATCTCTAGATGACTTTGTTTGGCTCGAACATTAAGAAGTCCAGTGGGTGAATTTTTTTGTTATTTTTGGCTCAATAAATCTCCTGGACAATGGTCCGTTTCAGCTAATAAGAACTGATTTGTAGGAAATTGGGCCAAGGTTTAAAGAGATAAGAAAATCCTCAAAAGAACGAAATAAATTATGTAAAAATGCAGAAATATAAGTATATTTAGCAGTATAATTTGTTAAAAATACATCACGGTTAGAGATGTAAAATTCTCGGTAATAATCTTTTGGAGAATATTCTGAGAATATTCTCGAGAATATTCTCAAGTTAGAGAATTTTCTGGGAATGGTAAGAAAATCGCTAGAAATGGCAATAATAAGAAATAAAATTTTTACATTACACTACAGTACATTTTTTGTATTAAAATATTTCCAAAGATTACTTTTTGGTTGTGTGATACCCTTTAATTTATTTTGCTCCATGTTTTTATACTTATAGACGGTCTAAACTGAGCCGAACGGAACGCCAAAATAAAACAAGTCTCACCACATCATTTACAATTCTCACAGCTGTATACGAGTATACGATCGCGCTTCTATTTCTAGTTATAGAAAAGGTTTGAAAAGCTCAAAATTTTAAAAATCATTGCAAAATTTTTCAGAGTAGATTATGTAGAAAAACTTCTCTAGAGAATATTCTCGGGAGAATTTTCTTACAGAGAATATTCTCGTTCTCGAGAATATTATCCTCTGACATCTCTAATCACGGTATAAATGACCAACTTGTTGTTACAGCCGACATTTTTCTAAGCGATGTTATGCTGCGCCATTGTCCGAGGATATAACCTATGATTTTTTTTATTTTATGACAACTTTGGGGTACAAAGATAGTTTGATACTTAGCATATTCGTAACTAATATATATAGACAATTAATATTACGGCCCAATGGTCAATATTAAATATTGGGATGCGCAGCACCAAGGAATTTAAGACGTAAGAGCCATAGGTACTCGTTACATATAGATATTTAATAAATAAAACTATCGAATTTCTTCTATTTTCAATGATTTGGTTTGTATAATAAGTAGAGATGTAAAATTCTCGGTAATAATCTTTTGGAGAATATTCTCGAGAATATTATATATTAATATGTCATAAAATAAAAAAAATCATGGGTTATATCCTCGGACAATGGCGCAGCATAACATCGCTTAGAAAAATGTCGGCTGTAACAACAAGTTGGTCATTTATACCGTGATTAGAGATGTCAGAGGATAATATTCTCGAGAACGAGAATATTCTCTGTAAGAAAATTCTCCCGAGAATATTCTCTAGAGAAGTTTTTCTACATAATCTACTCTGAAAAATTTTGCAATGATTTTTAAAATTTTGAGCTTTTCAAACCTTTTCTATAACTAGAAATAGAAGCGCGATCGTATACTCGTATACAGCTGTGAGAATTGTAAATGATGTGGTGAGACTTGTTTTATTTTGGCGTTCCGTTCGGCTCAGTTTAGACCGTCTATAAGTATAAAAACATGGAGCAAAATAAATTAAAGGGTATCACACAACCAAAAAGTAATCTTTGGAAATATTTTAATACAAAAAATGTACTGTAGTGTAATGTAAAAATTTTATTTCTTATTATTGCCATTTCTAGCGATTTTCATACCATTCCCAGAAAATTCTCTAACTTGAGAATATTCTCGAGAAAAGATTATTACCGAGAATTTTACATCTCTAACCGTGATGTATTTTTAACAAATTATACTGCTAAATATACTTATATTTCTGCATTTTTACATAATTTATTTCGTTCTTTTGAGGATTTTCTTATCTCTTTAAACCTTGGCCCAATTTCCTACAAATCAGTTCTTATTAGCTGAAACGGACCATTGTCCAGGAGATTTATTGAGCCAAAAATAACAAAAAAATTCACCCACTGGACTTCTTAATGTTCGAGCCAAACAAAGTCATCTAGAGATTTTGTAAGAAATTTAACCTTGAAAGTCTGAACTTCTTTATGGTTGTTCAGTTCTATGGTACGTTTAATATACCAATTTATCTCATTATAAACACCGTAGTATTTTTCAGATTTAATATTAATGTCTCTTTTTTGTCATCATCTTTGGAGTCACCATCAGACTCATCGCTTGTCTAATTATGCAATGAAATGTCATCCTCTGTAATATCGTCATCACTACTTGACGTATCTTTTTCTAAATTTTGTATGACAGATTTTCCTTTTACTTTTATGTTCAAACTGTAACCCAATATTTGTATTTTGTATTTATAATAAGGGTAATTTGCTGTTAGGCAATAGGAAACACAGTACTTATGTAACCTTCCAGATAATTTCCTAATTTATAAAATGAATTTAAACGTTTTTTCTGCAAAAATTGTAACGATTTTGCCTCTTCAGCCCATAATATATACTAAATTAACATGGTTCAATATTACAGTATTACAAATTAGTAATAGCAGAAGAGACAATTCACCAAATAGAGAGAGTATTCTCGAGAATATTCTCAAGTTAGAGAATTTTCTGGGAATGGTAAGAAAATCGCTAGAAATGGCAATAATAAGAAATAAAATTTTTACATTACACTACAGTACATTTTTTGTATTAAAATATTTCCAAACATTACTTTTTGGTTGTATGATACCCTATAATTTATTTTGCTCCACGTTTTTATACTTATAGACGGTCTAAACTGAGCCGAACGGAACGCCAAAATAAAACAAGTCTCACCACATCATTTACAATTCTCACAGCTGTATACGAGTATACGATCGCGCTTCTATTTCTAGTTATAGAAAAGGTTTGAAAAGCTCAAAATTTTAAAAATCATTGCAAAATTTTTCAGAGTAGATTATGTAGAAAAAATTCTCTAGAGAATATTCTCGGGAGAATTTTCTCACAGAGAATATTCTCCTCTCACATCTCTAATAATAAGTAGGTACTGGGTTTGTAATTTTAAAAACCGTATGCGATATTAGATGTACCTATAATTGCAACCTAATATAAATAAAATTAAAATTTATAATTTAAATATGTATGTACTTTTAAATACATTTAAATACTGTTAAATACATTTAAATACTGTTAAATACATTTAAATACTGTTAAATATATTTAAACACATTTAAATGCATTTAAATACATTTACACATATTGAAATGCATTTAAATCCACTTAAAAATACATTTAAATTAGTGATGCAACGGTTCCGGGTTTGACGGTTACGGTTACGGTTATCTGTACGGTTACGAATACATTCACGGTTATTCAAAAAAAAATGCAGAATTACAAAAAATAAAGTTTATTGTTTAAAATAAAATAAAAAACACACGTTTAGTAAAGGTTAAATAATAATTATTAATCTAAACAAAAACAAAATTTCTAATAAAACTATAAAACAAAAGGAAATGAGTAACATTTTTTTTAAACCTAACTAAAAACAGTAAAAACAGGTAGGTACCTGAATAATATATTTTAAAAAATAAAAAAGTCAAAAGACAACACTCAAAATTTAATAGTCAAAATTTACGGCAGGCAAATTTTTATTTTCAGTCGTTCGATGAAAAACCGTGAATGCGGTATACGGTTACGGTTAACCGTATAATATCCAAAACCGTGAATTAACCGTTACCGTAACCGTTGCAACACTAATTTAAATACACTTAAATGCATTTGAATACATTTACATTTTAAATAGTGATTTATTTGATATATTTAAAAGTATTTATAAATAGATGTACAAAATTTGGGAAGTGTCGCACCCCTAGGAAATAAGGTACATGTGTAATTTAAGATCAGGTAACATGTTTATGATTTTTTGCTGTTTTACGACGAATGACCCTTTGCTGTGCTGTCAATCATTACAAAATAGGGTATAAAAAGAAATATCAATATTCACAACAATCCGAATACTTAAAAGTAAAAATTCTTTTTATAGTTACAGTTCAATTACCAAAATACTGGTATATTGGCAACAGCCTTGCGTTAATAGTGCTAATACATAATTTATGGCCGCATGAAAAAATTTACGCCATTCAGCGTAACAGCAGAAAACGAAAATAATATTCGCCAAACATTTTTATACAACGGCGTCCTTGGCAATTAGGAAATGAATTCTAGCGTTTTAAAAATAGGAAAGGTTAGGTATACAAGGTGTTCCTTAATGACCAGCTAATATTTCAGGGTGTGCTTCCTCCAAGTTTTTCAATTAAAAAAAGTTCATATGAACTTATGCCCGCAACAGCTTAAATATTTTGCTACAGGGTGTTTATTTTTTTTTAAAGCGTTATTTTGTAGGTAATATCTCCGAAAGTATTTTGGATACCAATTTGAATTTTGGTGTCTGTTATAGTCTATCTCGGAAAGGTGTAGAGTAGTAAAATGGGAAATTCCGTCCAGTTCGGCTCAATTTCGGTGTCGGCCATAGGCGCAGGTAAACTTTGTGCATTAAATTATTTATGATAACTAACCAAAAATTTTAGAGAATTAGGTTAACGGGTATTAAGATAATATAGTATTGTTTGTAATATTACAATTTCAAGTAATTGCGAAAGAGGATTAGGAAAGGTATGTTTTCTGGCCTGTAGTGTCAAAATCGAAATATTGTATAGGGATTAGTTAGGTAGTAGATTATAAAGTCACGTTTTGCGTTTAACAGGTACAATTTAACAGGTTAGTTCAGGTTAGTCGAGTCTGGCTCTGGCCTCTTTGGCTGGATCATATAAATAGGTGGTAATTTGGAATAAACTTCATATATCGTGTGTGTGTATGACCTTAATAAGTATATTTGTTTAGTTTAATGCATCAGTATTTGCTGTTAATCCGTATATAGTATTCACAGTATTATAAGATTAGTAATGAAATGGTGACATTCACACCAACAACAAGATGTTCCAATAATTCTCCACTATCAGTGAGTGAAAAAGTTATAATTTTAAATGTACATGATTGCATAAAATACGATTATCCGAATTTTGCTGTACAAGAAACTGTCGACCGATGTTCCCGAATGACTGGAGTCCATATTGGAAGCGAAGAGGGATTTTTAAAAGAAGTTTCAACACGGGAGATTACCACGAGGACATGAATTCGAATGTTTTTGAGGACTATTTTGGTAAAATGATAAAATATCTTCCAGCTGATTTAGTAGTAGTTATGGATAACGCAGGCTATCATTCACGACGCACAGAGAAGACTCCAACTTCATCTTGGAGAAAACACGAAATTATCGACTGGTTAACCACCAAAAGTATTGAATTTGAAGATAATTTGATAAAGAAGGAACTATTAGCTATAGCTAAATTTATACAAACATCGTTTTATGAAATATGCCGTGGAAGATATAGCAGAAAAACATAGTGCGCACACCGCCATATCATTGCGAACTAAATCCTATAGAACTTATATGCGCGCAAGTGAAAGGATTTGTAGCAAGACACAACACGACATTTAAAATCAAAGACGTTAAGCTACTGTTTGATCAAGCCATTAAGGAAGTGACACCAGAGAACTGGCGAAAAGCAGTCCATCATGTCATTAAAGAAGAGGAGAAAATGTGGGATCTTGACTACCTGATCGATCGGACCGTCGACCCGTTAATTATAACGTCAAGAGAAGATGACAGTTCCTCAGATGACGAATAATATTATGATTTTTTATAATTTAATTTCTGTATAATGTATTTTTTGTATATGGAAATTTTTTTTATATGTTTAATAAAAAATAAGTGTACCTAATACTATGTACATAATGCCTAATTTTTATTCTGTTAAAATAAAATTCTTTCCTTTTTACGAATATCCTACCGGCACGCCTTTGTCACACCATTTTCAGTGTTTGTGAATGGATCACAATAGGCAAAACCCATAAATTGACCTAAAGCCGGGTGGTACTACCTGCACTTGATGAAAAGATGAAAAGATAGAAGTTTGCAATGAAATCAATGCCAAATTATGAAATTGGCTTAAATATTCGTTGGGTCACTCTGTAGTCCCTTTGCATACCTATTACCTAATGAGCTTTTATTACTCTACACCTTTCTGAAATAGACTATAATAGGATATTAAACCACATATTTTAGTTTGATAATACCCCAATGGCGCCCCTGCAAACATGTCCTACAGAAAAAGTGGTACGCCACTGACATTTTTCTATGAGAATATTTTTTCTGATTAGCCTGATCAATTCTACATAAAAATGGTTTCTTGCGTTATTTACGTCAGACGCATCACCGCTAATTAAAATAACTAAATTACAATTTAATCTGATTATGCTTAGAATAGCTTTGCTAAATCTCGTCACCACTTTTTGTTTGTAATTTCATTGTGGTACTTAAATGGAAGACCTGGTTGTTTATACATTTAATATTATTAACATTTTGTTTTATAAAAATTGTTGGAAATGACCACCTTTACTTCATAGAGTTGCTTCCGACTTGCTTCGCACCGATATGCCTACTCGTTCAAATATTTCCGGTGTACTCCGGATTGTTTCACACGAGCCAACTATTTGCTCACTTAAATCTTCTAAAGGCGGGTCCACATATTATATGGCATTGCGCCGTATCAGATCACCGTATCCGTATCATCGCACGCATCATGATCGTTATGTGTTCCATCGTTCCATCTCGAGTTGGTTTTTCTCCCATCATCAAAGGAGCTACGGATACGACATTGAGCTAGTCTAGACGTGTCCCCCGCTTGCTTGCCACTATTTCTAAATAGCTTGGTTTGCCATCACCCGCCTTTGCCGTTTCCTGATAATTTTGTAAATTATTGGCGGTGATTTGATCGGCGATCATGACACATCTAGATACAATACGGATAAAAATAAGTGACGTTCATAACTCGATACGCGGTTTGATATGTTTGGGCGATACGATACGATGATCTGATACGGAATACTGATACATAATATGTAGATCCACCTTTAAGAGTTAATGATACTGTTACACACACGAGATGACCCCACAAAAAGAAGTCCAAACTATTGAAATCCCCGATCTTGCAGGCCATATCTGATAGGTCCTCCGCGTTCTATCCAACGATTAAGATAAGTTGCGTGTTAATGATCGCGAACAATTTCATTGAAATGATGGTACATGTTCAAGTATAGCACAGGTGTTATCTTGGTATATCTTGGGGGAATGCAGATAAAACTGTTCATGAAAGCATCCTGGCAGAAAAAATAGCCTCTAAGGTTATTAGAAATAATGTCTGCATTTATATATTAACCGAAAATAGCTCTTCGAAATAGGGTTCGGTTATAGCTCGAGGGTTTTCGTGCGCCCACAGATGAATTTTGTGGAAATTTCTAAGAGCGTGGTCTGTGAACATAGCAAACTGCGAATGTAGTATAACATTCTGAAGGTACCACTGACAGAAGTTCAGATTATTCAAAGCTCCAGCGATCTTCTTCCTCGTACTCGCCTCAAGATGTTCGTCAATTTCCTGTAAAACCGCTTCCTCAATTTCGGGTGTTCTGAGAGTTCGAGATCTAGCTTCCGAATTACCTTTATGGAAACTACCAGTTTCACTAAGATAAAAAAGTTGACAAGGCACGACTAGAATATTTCCTGATAAACACGTCTGGCTTCTGTTGGATTACCGTCTGCGAGACCATATACATAATGCATTATCGCCATTTCCGCATTCACCATAATATGAGATATCCGAATAAAAATAGCAAACAAATAAAAGAGAGAGACATCAACAACTTACTTTATGTCAACAGGTATTGTTTTGAAAACGTCATTATTCCAGGATAACTATAGACTATTTTAATCAGGAATGGTACGTATGGACAAAAAAAACGCAAGAGACCGTTTTTATGTAGGATGGATCAGGCTAATTAGAAAAAATATTCGCATGTAAAATGCCAGTGGCTTACCACTTTATTTTAATTTAAAAATATCAGAGGACATGTTTGCAGCGACGCCACTGGTGGAGCAATATAATAACTTTTCTAACTAAAACGTGGTTTTTTATATTATTTACACATAACAAGTACTTTTGGAAACATTACAAAATAACACTTTAATAAAAAAAATAATCAACTTTTCTTTATAAAATGATCTGATGAACCATGCACACCCTGAAATATAAGCATGTCATTAAGGAACACCCTGTATACTGATGAGAAACGAAGCGGGCCGTGTAAATATTTCATTTATATCGTCAATTACGAAATTAATGGACGGCGCTATGTTTTGCATTTTTCTGATGGAATCCTGTTCTGCGCTTGACAGATAATCATATAATTAGGAGATATATTTAGAACAAAATAAATAAGCATGATGATAGACAAAATATTCAACAAAATATAAGCAAAAATGATGCAGATAATTGCATGGAAGTACCTTACAAATTAGGGGGGCAGTGGCACAATCAGGGGGGCGCTATGGCGAAGCAACCCCCTTTTAAACGTGGGAAAATCTTCACGAAATGTCTGGTACTTATAGACGAATTTTCACCAACTCTCACTAGAATTTCCTCCTCTTGAGCGACACTGATTACCTTAGGACGTCCAATGCGACTCTGAGGACGAAATGAGCCAGTTTCCGGAAACGGACTGTTTTAATAAAATAAATGAAGTATGCCTTTTTTCTTTAGAAATGACCATTCTAATATAAATTTTAACCCGAATTCCACAAAAGTTACTCGCAAGAAATTATGGGCGTGTAAGGTGTAGTAACTAGCGCCCTCTACCAAACTAAATTAGTGAAAATTTCATACTGACTTTTCTTTTTGCAAGTTCAATGTGTAATTTCCATTAAGCAAAGCCTAACTATTTCAATAAAATACATTCATTCCTTTTGGTAATTGAATTTTTATAGTTCAATTACTTGTAGGAAAGGATAATTATAGTTGGGTTTTCAATTAGTAGGATTAAGTACCTAATTGTAATTGGTAATTGGTTTTTAAAAATCTAAGGTAATCAAATTATTCCCAAGTAATTCATTTACATAAAAAGTAATTGAAATTCTAATTTGTTTATTATTCCATTACTCTAAACAGTAAGTAAACATTGTTTGATTAAAGCACAGTTAATGACAAAGGTTTGTCTTTGAACTCAGCGGCCGCTTTTGGTTGCTTGGCCGTGACGTCAATGCGATTACATATTTTTTTTAAACGTTGTGGGGGCAAGACACTAATTTTATTACCCTGGGAAGCAAAGGAGATAACAATTGCATCTTTCACGGTGCCCCAATTGAAGATACTGGGGAAAAACTATTCACAAAGATTCCTAGAAGAGGATGTAACAAAAAGTATCGCGAAATTTGTTTTTGAAAAAACACATTATTTGAATTTAGAAGACAACTTAGGGGCCAGCGAAGAGGAGTACAAATATTCTAGTAGTAGTAAAAATACTTTTTCTTATTGAATACTAATAAGGACCTACATAATGAAAATGATAAAAAAAAAATACAAATAAGATTTGAGTCCAGCACCTCCTCTGCTCCAGTTGAAAGGCAGTTTTCTTTCGCTGAGATCATTAATAGCCCCAGAAGACATGTTCTCTCTGACGAACATTTCTAAGCATTAGTTATTTTGAAAGCAAATTTAAAAAAAGTTTTGTAGGTATGTGTTTTTGTTATGAAAAATTTCGTGTTTCTTTGTATCTACCTAGTCTTTTTTTATTATTTATCTATTTTACTTAATTGTTATATTTGCTTTATTTTAACAAAGTAATCATATTACCTCGATAGAGAGATAATTGTTATTATTGGCCATGTTGAACTATT
Organism: Polydrusus tereticollis; assembly: GCA_963920685.1. NCBI lineage: Eukaryota > Metazoa > Arthropoda > Insecta > Coleoptera > Curculionidae > Polydrusus > Polydrusus tereticollis. The sequence continues at coordinate 147,642,860 of OY987328.1, forward strand.
CTAGTTTTTAATAAGTTAAGGTATAAATTAGAAGTCGAAATTTAACTATTGTGAAGCGTAAAAAATTAAAAATTTTAAAAGTTTTTTATTTCTTTTCAATAAAGTGATAGTGCTGTAATAAAAGAAAATATTAAGTGAATTACCAGAAAGGGCCTGATTTATAGATTCAAAATCTCGAACTCGAATGCGGTAATTGATCAAGGAATAAATTACTTTTAGTGGGCAATTGGTAATTAAAATATTTGTATCATACTGTTAGTAATTGGTAATTGTAATTGGTGCATCTTTCGGGGCGTAATGGGCAATTCTAATTGAATTACTTTTTAAAAGTAATTGCGACAGCTCTGCATACTACTAGATTTGGAAAAGCGAAAAGAAGCGCCGCAGACGAAAAAATTTTGGGTGCCACGCCCTTTTTTTTAACTTTAATGATGATGCTTGGTTTTCAATTTTCAAGTAAGAAAAATGAAAAACACAACAGAAAATCACAAATACAGCCAGACTCCTTTCAATTTTTGTGTAATTTTACCTATCTTAGGTAGTAATGAGTTTATGCTATGCTCGCTCGGGGGGGGGGGGGGGGGGCTGCAGTGACAGGTTAAATATCGATGTGCTCGGTAAATGCACTCCTCTCGGCTACCTCAAAAATTTAAAGTCTATGGCTCGCCCTCATAATCCGTTGTTTCCAAAACGAACTCGGTAAATGTCTCATGTTTCGCCCGATGTGTCTTCTAAACGTACCTAATAATAATAATACACTTAATTTGTATTCATGTCGCCAATGTTACAGCAGAGTGCTTTTCCATGTGTTTGCTATTCTAGCGCCTAAAATAACGTCTAACACATATTTTCGGTTTCAATAACCCACACCGGCCTTGCAAAAATCTCTGTGATACACATAATAGAGACTTGAAGTGATACATACCATTGCCGTAAACGTAAAAGTGAAAAATGACATGCGTAGTCGCAGGGAATTATTTTTCACGTTAGCGTCTTATTGGACTACGTTTTGCTATGATCCCTTTTAACGATACTCGGGCAGAGACAATTCGGTGTCGAACCTATCTGATTCTCGATTATCCAGCGGTTTTTCCTTGGCGTTAACGAAAGAAGCAGAACGGATACTTGAACTGCGCAGTGCAAGGCTTCGTCGACGTGTAAATTCATGCGTTTGCGTCGTAACCGTTACGATATCGCGATCACTTCAACTCCCTAATGTAAACTGCGTTTAAGAATTGTTGTTAACGTTTACATTTAGTTCATACTCAGGATAATCAAATAGGTTCCAGTTTAGTTTTCAGGTTCGCATCCTCTTTCCAACTTCCACTGTTGGATACAATTTTCCATTCCTCCTGCAATGTGAAATTTGATTCTACTGCAGTCTTCTTTACTTTGGGCGAATTGTTTTGTTCTATTTTTTTATTTCTTAAGCCTCTCGGCTTCTGACTGAACACAGACATCATTATGCCACATTTACAACGTTGGAAGGAATACATCAAGGAACTGTTTGAAGATGAGCGAACGGAAGTTTATCGATCGGGATACATGCCTGAGGAATGGTTGCTGTCGATGTTTGTTTGCTTATCCAAAAAGGATACGACCAGAATGTGTATTGACCACCGCATCAGCTTGGTTGTCTCAAACACTAAAACTGTTCCTAAAAGTATTTTATAATCGAATATATCAAAGACTACACATAGACATCAATAGTTTAGACGGGTTTCGCAAAGGCTTAGGAATTCGTGAGGCCTTATTCGCACTCGGTGTATTGATCCAGCGATGTTTGGACGTTAATCAGGACGTGTACGTGTGCTTCGTTAATAATAACAAAGCATTCGATAACGTTCGCCACGACCAGCTAATGAACGTCCTTAAAACGAAAAATATAGATGATAACGACCTTGGAATTTTTACAAATTTATATTATAACCAAAAATAAAAAGTATGCATCGATAACCCAGTATCAGAGGAAATAGAAATAAGAAGAAAAGTAAGTCAGGGATGTGTCCGATCACCAATGCTCTTCAATGCATACTCTGAAAAAATCATCCAGAAAGCACTAGAACGAGAAACATCCGGAATAAGAGTCAACGGAACTCAAAAATCCTGAGGGACAAAGAAAATCTGACAGTGAACACCAAGGAAATTGAGTGACGCATAGAAATAGCCCGATCAAATTTTATCAGGATGAGAAAGGTGCTCAGCGTCAGAGATCTAATACTGAACTTAAGGGTCAGTGTTGGAGAAACGATTGCTCAAATGCAATAAAAATAGTGAAATTAAATGCAACCAATGGTTTCAGAATCAATAGTACTTTTTGTCTAGATAAAATAACTGCTTTTCAAATATTCCATGCATTAGCAACATAATTCCTCAACGGTCAGAGAAACAGAGGAACAAAATGCATCAAATGTTTTCAGAACGAATAATATTTTCGTCCAAACAAACAACAAAATTTGCTGATATTACCCTAAAACAGCGGCCTCTCGCTACGGTTATTTAAGAAAAAAAAATGTTCTTAATGCAATTCAGTGTTAAAACGTCTATCTTTAGAAGCTGTAAAAACGTATATTGTTTGTATCACGCTTTGCCGCTAGGAAAGTAAGCTCACCACAGTACACAAAGCGGGAAAATTAACCATTGGTTCAGAGAAAACATGGCGGAACAATAAATAGCCAATGAGAACACAACGCGCGAAATATGTTACCTTGTGATTGGTCAGTCTGACAGGGGGGCGTGATTTTCTAGCGATAGATACGTCAAAATTAACGTGGGTCATCGTCCGTTGGACATGACAAATTGCAGCTTAAATAAAAGCACCAAGTAATAAGTGTAGTAATGTTATAAGAAGTTGTCATGTCCTAAAGTTAGTAATTAAAGTTAGTAATTAATCATGTATTAAAGTGTTATCTTGTAAACAAGTGCCGAATTGGATGAATAAACGCCAAAATTAAATGTGATCTAACTGTTTAATTCACTTAGCCAATATATAAAACGAACCAGTGAAATAACCTAAACCCTAGGAATATACAAAGCCTCACCGTTTAATGTTGGGAGTTAAAAATACAACTTGATTCCCACAGTCAGGTTGGTGAGATGTTACATATTCTCTGCACTTTGTGGCGTAGAAGCTTGGACGTTGAACGCAATGACTGCCCAGAAAATTGAATCATTGGAAATGTGGGTCTAGCGAAGAATTCTGAAAACTCCATGGACTGATTAGTTAACAAACATTGACATCATGAAGAAAATGAACACGGAAAGGAAGATAATAGAGACCATTAAGATCTAAAAGTATCACACGAGGGAAGAAATCTGCTATGCTGCAACTGCTTGTGCACGGAAAGATCTATGGAAAGAGAAACGTAGGAAGGAGGAGAATATCCTGACTGTGAAACCTAAGGGAATGGTTTAGATGCACCTCGGGTGAACTCTTCAGAGCAGCAGCCTCCAAAGTCAGGAGAGCCATGATGATTGTCAACCTCCGTCGCGGAGATGACACTTGAATAAGAAGAAGTTAATAATGTTACCTTAACTCAATGCATATACCAAACGTTTTCTGTGGTAATACACCGGCAATATCGTCAACAATATTTTTACATACGATTATAAATAATAATAAATATATCCTTTATTTAGCACTACATGGCTATTTAAACCAGATAACAAAAATAACATTCTTAATAGTACACACCTCAGCTCCTTAAGTATAACAAAAGGTTTCTGTTAAAGATTCTTAGGTTTGGTGCTCTAGATCGTTAACATAGCGAATCCTATCAATCAAAAAGAGTTTTTTGTAAAGAAGTTGTCTTTACCCTGGATATAGTATATTAATCATTTGACCTAATAATAATGATTTGATCTTTTTTCCAGGTAAAATTGCAATTAATCGGGCTGTAATTTATGCTAAATCTTATAAATTAATATCAGATTCGCTCTTTTCATGCACTGCTCAATGTTCAACCATCTCAGTGACCGCAACATATCATTAATTGGGGTATATTTAGCACATTTTAGTAGGATGCGATTGTGTTCTTTATGTAAAAAACGTTTGTAGTGTGTACGTCGCGTTTTCAGATACTATTTTGGGGCCACTAAGTCTGTTTGCAACTACCTAATATAATGAATAAATAATGGTAATCCGTTCGTACCAGTGTACTTAGCTCATTATTTCCATTAGTAACGAAAGTCGCGTCCAAGAAATATCAATCATCTCGCCCAAAGCGTCTGCTATTACAAACTGTAAAACACATTAGCACCAATTTTGCAAAAGACGAAAAGTGGCAAAATGTACAAATTGAAGAAGAATGGGCATGCATTAATGATCTTAAACGAACAAATAGACAGGAGAGTGGTACCAAATATTTATCTTATAATTCTGATTTTAACGCATGATTTCAGTACTGATCAATTTTGCTTAGAATTGGAGATTTGGCAACAAGTCAGAAAATGCAAAACTGTCCCATCTACTTAAAATTTTGTCTCGATAGCATGGTGTAGCCAAATACCAATATTATACCCATTTAAGACCGGACGAACTAACAATACAATTGATAGGAAAGAAAACCATTTGTAGATTGTATCGCTCTTATGCCAACCACTTCACAACTGTTCGTCTCCTATTTGTTCTCTCCGGAAGAGAAGTCAAATATGATTTATTACTTAAGAGAAGTTTGGACAAAGGAAATACATTACTTATATTGTAGCCTAGAAATATAGCTGTCCTTAACAATTTGGATGGTTCATTAATTTCAGTAGACGCTAATAAAGCCAATATGTTACAGAAAAAAAAATGTATCAGAAATATTAGTATAACAATTAAACAACAATAAATTTTTAATAGGTATTCGATTTTTATCTTGTACAAATTTATATAATTTATCGTAAATCTGATTACGGTAAAATAGAGTTGACACTGGTATTCCCTTAGGTCCTCTTTTTGAGAAAATTATTGAGTGAAGTAGTCAGTGTGTGATGGTGTTTTATTTCCATATCCTATTTGAATTAATTTTCTGTAAACAAAGATGACACAGTTTAATAAGCAAATTTTGAACAAAATAACTACATATATAAAATGCACTTTGTGGAAATATGAGTGTAAGAATCAAGGTAAGTCTAACATTCCACACAAAGTCAATAGTGGCAATTTTAAAATTGCTACCATCTTATTCAATATATTTTAAGTTTAAAATGTGGATTTTCGTCATTTGATGAACAAATTAATTTAAAAAAAAAGGGTCGCCCGACCCCTAAAATGTTGAATTTGATTAACACGGGAGAAAGACAAAGGGAGTGATACGTCATTTTCAAAAAAAGCTATCAAAAATATGCATGGCTGGCATGGTGAAACCATAGATCTATGTAGCTTCAGGGTGTTTCCTAACCTCTCTGAAAAAATAAAGGAGGTGAATCCTCACCTTATTTTAAGACGAAAATGTGGTATAAAAGTTTTTCGCATGTCGCTTCGTTTTCAAAATACAGGGTGTTAGAAAAAATTTTTGTATTTTTTTTCATTTTATTAATTAATGCAAAACGATATTTGTTAAACATAAGGGATTAGAGCACTTTACTTTGGGTCAATTTTAAATTTTACAATTAGTTCATTGGCGGGGATCTGGGTAAAAGAGTACCTTAATTTTTTAGTTATTTTTCGTATTTTTATCATTATGATGCGTCAAATGATACGAGTAGGCTTTGCTCCGTTCCATGGCAACCACATTTGTTTTCTCCGTAACATTTGTCTCCTGTTTAACATCTTTCAAATAATATCATTTTGAATTGTTTTTGAATTTATTTCTACTACATTACATACTTTCCATAATGGCTCAGTTTACCAATCAAGAAATGGCTCAAATTCATTTTATGTACGGTTTGGCAAATGGAAATGCGCTAGAGGCGAGACGTTTATATGCAGAACGTTTTCCTAATAGACGAGTATCGTGTTCGGAAATATTTACAAGCACCTCAGGTTAGAGGAAACAGGTAGCTTTGCAAAAAGCAAGATATGCAGCCGACCACTTACAGTTAGAACCGTACAACTTGAGGAAGAGGTCTTAAACATGGTGGAAGAATCTCCAGGCACTAGTACGAGGAAAATCGGGAACAAGTCGAATGTGAGTTACAAAACAGTATGGAGTATCTTAAAGGACCATTTACTATATATTACTATATCCTTATCAAGTACAAAGAGTGCAAGCTTTGTTGCCTAGAGACTTTCCAGCTCGAGTTAATTTTTGTAACTGGTTTCAAGAAAATTCTTTAAGGGTCCCACATTTTTCGGCAAAAATACTATTTACAGATGAAGCCAATTTTTCCAGGCATCATAAATTTTCACAACAACCATATTTCGGCGGAAGATAATCTTCATGCTATCATCGAAGGACATCACCAGCATACATTTTCTTTTAATATTTGGGCAGGGATTATTGGAGATAGCTTAGTTGAACCGTATTTTTTTCCAAATCGACTTACTGGTGATGTCTATTACAACTTCCTTAGAGAACAATTGCCAGAATTGATGGAAGCAGTGCCATTAAGAACGAGAACTTTAATGTGGTTCATGCATGACGGCGCTTCCTCTCACTTTGCAGTACGTGTTAGAAACTATTTAGATCAACAATATCCTGCTCGTTGGATAGGTAAAGGAGGACCTCACCCATGGCCACCCCGTTCGACGGATTTGAATCCATTGGAGTTTTATTTCTGGGGTCACCTTAAACAACTCGTTTATACTACTCCTATTGAAACTGAAGAAGACCTTTGACTGCGTAGTATTAATGGTTTTAATATGATTCGCGCCAGTCCCGAAATTTTCCAACACGTAAGAGACAATTTAGCACGTCGTGTACATGGGTGTTTACTGGCTCATGGAGGACATTTTCAGCAATTTATTTGACTTCTGTTCATGTGAGTTTATTATTAAAAGTTTTTAAATCAATTATTAAAATTATTATTATTGCTTTACTAATTTTTTAACACCCTGTATTTCGAAAAAGAAGCGACATGCGAAAAACTTTTATACCACATTTTCGTCTTAAAATAATTTTTCAGAGAGGTTAGGAAACACCCTGTATACAGGGTGTTAGTGAATAAGTGCGACAAACTTCAGGGGGTTATTCTACATGAAAAAATAATGATAGTTTGCTATATAACTTTTGTCCGCAAATGCTTTGATTTCCGAGATACAGGGTGTTAAAGTTTTTATTAAAAAGTGACGATTTATTTATTGCTCTGAAACCCATCGAGATATGCAAATGAAATTTGGTAGGTTTTAAGAGGTAGTTATTGCGCATTTTCTGACATGCAATTAAGAATTTTATGTTTATCATTGGCGCGCATAAGGGTAATAATCTTAATTTTTTTAAAGAAAAAAATGATACGCCACTGAGATATATCAAACTAAAAACAATTTTTGAATTTCTCATTCAATTTGTGACAAAAAATCTCTCTTGCCTTTTTTTCGTATTGGGCGCCGTTTTTATGCAAAAAAATAAAACATCTTAACGCGTATTAGATAGTTTTTAATAAGAAATGAAAAATACGCGTTAAGATGTTTTACTTTTTTGCATAAAAACGGCGCCCAATACGAAAAAAAGGCAAGAGATATTTCTTGTCACAAATTGAATGAGAAATTCAAAAATTGTTTTTAGTTTGATATATCTCAGTGGCGTATCATTTTTTTCTTTAAAAAAATTGAGATTATTACCCTTATGCGCGCCAATGATAAACATAAAATTCTTAATTGCATGTCAGAAAATGCGCAATAACTACCTCTTAAAACCTACCAAATTTCATTTGCATATCTTGATGGGTTTCAGAGCAATAAATAAATCGTCACTTTTTAATAAAAACTTTAACACCCTGTATCTCGGAAATCAAAGCATTTGCGGGCAAAAGTTATATAGCAAACTATCATTATTTTTTCATGTAGAATCACCCCCTGAAGTTTGTCGCACTTATTCACTAACACCCTGTATATGTGGTGAAACCAAAATGTGAACTATACATTTTCTCAAACCTATCTTGTTACATAGAAAAAAAATTGACGTTAAATTAAATAATACATCTGTTCAATGGAAATATAGAATAGTAGACAAAAACGAGATTTGGGCGTGGCCTACAAAATTGTTAGCCTGCTGTGCTATTTTTACGCAGTCGGCACTCCTGCCGACCCTAGCTGCCAACCAACGAGCCGCCACTGGTCCTAGTTATTATCTTGTAATAACACCGTGGCTGACATGACGATGTATAGGACCTCTTAAAATATTCATATTGTGTTACTGCTCCCAACCAAAAGACATACTTGTTTGTCAATTAGACCGCGTGGGGTTTTAAACGGGCTAACGGGCCTATTTCTATTCTCTTAATAATTTACGGCTGCATTCATTCATAAATCGATTACAACTTGTCGTGTAGGTATAATTTATGAACTGCCACAATTTTTCCGGGATTATAAATATAGGTATTACGAAACGAATTTAACGGCCGTACCTGGGAGTAACGCGTTTCCTTGATGGGAGACAGCTGGAAAGCATAAAGAATTTTGTTTATTAAAAAAAAAAGAGAACCCAATTTTAATCCAAACCACTACGCATAATTCTTTAAGGTTTCGATATACCTAATCCAAATGTTGAAGAAATGGTCCATACTTTCAGTGGAGTTGATGTAATATAAATAAAACAAAGCAGTCCTCCTCCACAGTTTATTAAAAATGGTGATAGATGAAAAGGTTCCCTACATGTTTCGAGCGCTTAAGCACTCATCATCAGGGGATACTAACATCGAGTTTTGTAGACAAAACGTTGTCTCAAATTAATGAGTACAACTCATAGTAACTTGAAAGTTGAAGACTTGGTATGTGAGATGTTTAATTATCTTAAGGAATGAATGAAGTTCTGGTTAAATGTGAGATTACCATCTGATGAGAAAAAACATTGTGAATGGATAATGGAACAGTTTAAAATTTATGAAGGAGAAGAAATTTTTTTTTAAATATAGTTGTGCGTTTAGAATTAAATTTATATTAATATATACCGGGTGTTGCATCGTCGAGCGGGACATAGGAAATCCCATGTAATTTTAAATGGGGTCAATTATTGGCTTCCCTAATTATTTTAGAGAAAAATTCTATTTAGGTTCATTAAAGAGCACTAAAACCCACATTCAAAAGAATAACTTTAGATATTTTTGATGAGCCCGTTTACGGGTTATCGCCGATTTCTTTTTAACTATTTCTCCTTTTTATGCCCCGTATTTGCGGGCACCAGTCAAGGTAAAAGATGACTGTTAAATAAAGTTGTCATTTTGAAATGTGTGCTTTATTGTTATAAAAACTCGTACATCGAAAATATTAGCCATGAATTACACTTCTGAAGAAAAAATATTGATGATTAAATGGTATTATCATTATCAAGGAAATAGTTATCAAAATGTGTCAGACATGTTTGCTGCTCTGTATCCGAATAGACCGATACCTGCAAAATCTACAGTCGAAAGGACTATCAAGAAATTTGAGACAAAAGGCACTGTAATAATAACTGCAGATGTGAAGAAAGGCAGGAACAAAGAAGAGATACAAGAAATGATAGGGACTTGCAAGTTTTATTGTGCGTGGAAGAAAATGATGGGAAGATCAGCACAAGGAAACTTGAGGATGACATAGGATTAGATCACACCACAGCGTTCCGAGCTTTGAAACGACATAAATATTATTCATACAAATATGAAAAGCACCAAGAGCTAAGAGATAGGGACGAAATACGACGACAGGAGTTTTGTTTTGGTATGATGGAAAGAGCAAACATGGATAGGGAATTTTTAAAAAACATTTGTTTCACTGACGAATGCACATTTACCTTAAACAATGAACCCAATGTTCAAAATTATCGATATTGGAGCAAAGAAAACCAACACAGGTTTGTGGAAACAAGGACGCAATATCCACAAAAAGTTAATGTATGGGCTGGGATTTTCGGAGAAAATATTATCGGGCCATTATTTCTTACACGAAATTTAACTGCAGAATATTTTTTGGAAGTTTTGGAACTACTTGAAGATCATATTTTACCTACTTTACATGATGCCGCAAGGGAAAATCAGGAAGTTTGGTACCAAATGGATGGCTGCCCGGCACATAGTACCCTGGCTGTCCGGGAATATTTAAACCGTGCTTTTAATGGAAATGTTATTGGCTTAAATCATACAGTAAATTGGCCAGCCAGGTCTCCTGATTTATCGCCAAATGATTTCTTTCTCTGGGGCCATTTAAAAAACAGGATATACAAAGATAAAAAATACCCAAATCTAGACGAGTTAAAAAATGCTATTTCTGCCGAATGCAATAGAATTTCAGTTTACCAACTAGCGAATCTAAGAAGAGAATTTTATGATCGCCTCGGTTATTGTCTAGCAGTCAATGGAGGAATATTTGAACATCTTCTTAAATCCTAAAGTTCTAACAATTTAATAGTACCTACCTATTAATTAGTAAAATATTGAAACATGTAAAATGTCATAATTAACCTTGTAATTGGATACTTTATTTTAGTTTTATTCAGATTAATTTGTACTCATAAATACACCTTTAATATTTTCGATGTACGAGTTTTTATAACAATAAAGCACACATTTCAAAATGACAACTTTATTTGACAGTCATCTTTTACCTTGACTGGTGCCCGCAAATACGGGGCCATAAAAAGGAGAAATAGTTAAAAAGAAATCGGCGATAACCCGTAAACGGGCTCATCAAAAATATCTAAAGTTATTCTTTTGAATGTGGGTTTTAGTGCTCTTTAATAAACCTAAATAGAATTTTTCTCTAAAATAATTAGGGAAGCCAATAATTGACCCCATTTAAAATTACATGGGACTTCCTGTCCCGCTCGACGATGCAACACCCGGTATATGTATATATAAAGTTAGCTGATGTGGTAGTATGGGGCTACGCCCCATATTTAGGAGAAGTTGTAGAGAATAATCATTTTTATAATCATGATTATTAAAAATAAATTATATTTTAGAAAACTTTTGGAATTTTTAGTAATTTAAAAAAGTACAACCTGTGTTTTAGACACTACTTCAGACAGTTCCCCGGTAGTGTCTAAAGAACAGGTTGTACTTTTTTAAATTACTAAAAATTCTAAAAATTTTCTAAAATATAATTTATTTTTAATAATCATGATTATAAAAATGATTATTCTCTACAACTTCTCCAAAATATGGGGCATAGCCCCGTAAAAGTCTGTGCGTTTTAAGAAGTCCGATATCGGATTAAATCACCAAGGGATGTTATCGCTTTTAAAACAGTAAGTCGGTTAAGTTACAATATCTTCGCACCTTCGCTATACTTGATCACACCGAACATCCCACTGGTTTACTGTATTCTATTACTGGGCGAAATCAGAGGTTTCAAAACAAAATTATCTTAGAATTACGCGTTGAGCATAAATAATAATTAAATAGATAATTAAATTATTTTGCTATTATTATAGTTAAATCTATATAATAATCGCTATTTTCCAAGAACCAATTAAAATTTGCTCAAGTGCGGGATGGTTAAATATGTTAAATATTTTGTCAGGTATATACTTTTCCGATAATGACATTATTTTGGGATTATTATAATTAAATCTTCATAACAATTACTATTTTCCAAGAAATAATTAAAATTTGCTGAAGTGCGGGATGGTATGTTCTACTTTATTTGAATTGGTATGGGGTATTAGCAAGAACTATTATGACAAACATGCCTGTAAAAATATCGGTAAGCCTAGCGTTATAAAGTTATGGGAGGAGGCGCTTAGCCAAGCGGGCAAAGAAGAATGGCGGAAATGCATTGAACACACAGAAAAAAATATTTTTGAATCTTATGAGACAGAACAGGTTATAGACGAAGTAAGACCGTTAATTATTACGAATGATAATGATGATGACGATGATGTTGATTCTGATGAGTCTGAAAGCATGGGTGAAATTTCAAATGCAGAGGAAGACTACTTTTAGTAGTACCTATCTACAAGTAGGTACGTTCTGTCGCAAGACTACAAAATCGGTTCTTTTTAGAACCAAAACTTTATAAAAAAGAATTCGTAAAACTAATTTGCCTGAATACTACAAAAGCTAAAAAATTATTATTTTTCTTTACCTAAACTAATTTTTTATTTACTTTAAATTATTTTATTTAGAAAATGTAATTCATCAACATCCAAAATTACCTTCAATATAATTTATTGTTTGAGAGCCACCGACATAATGCTCAAGAGGTTTTATGGCTTAGCGGACTTCTTAAAACGCACAGACTTTACTACCACATCAGCTAACTTTATATATATATATTAATATAAATTTAATTCTAAACGCACAACAATATTTTTAAAAAAATTTCTTCTCCTTCATAAATTTAATACTGTTCCATTATCCACTAAAGGCTGAGACACAATCAAAAATTTAAGGAATAAGAAATAAGATTTATGATATAAGAATTAAGATTTAAGAACGAACATATGTTGTCCTATGTAAACAACGCACAATGAAATTTTTGGAATTAAGGAATAAGATTTAAGATTTAAAAAACCGATTTGTTGGTTTTAAGAAATAAGGAATAGGAAATCAACCAATCAGAAGTCAGCATGTTTGTTAGGTTTGACTTTTGACAATTTAATAACCTCAAAATTGTATTTTCAGTTTTTCACTTTGGTTTTTAATAAAAGTAAGAGTTTCATGTAAGTCATGTATGACCAAAACTTTCACGATTACGTTCTATCATTAAAGTCTCCTAAGAATTCTCTTTGGACATTAATAGGGCGAACTCACCATCTCCTGTTGCGCCACCTTATTGATCTCCGTTTCTAATAATAAAACCCTGCCGACATTGCAAACATACTACTCAAAAGAGTTAAGGACTTTTTTGGCAAGCCCTCCATATTTTTTAAAAGTATAGGCGAGTTCATGGCGAGTTTGTTAAAGTTGTAAAAATAGTATTTGTAAACAAAAAAGTGGGGTTAGGACAATAGTTTACAGTTTAAAAATCGCGCCGTTTTTAAGTAACCGGATTGGTTAAATTTAGGTGCTAAGATTTTAATTCTGTCTTGTAGTCTTATTCCTTAACGCCTAAATCTTAAATCGTATCTTTATTCCTTAAGTTTTTGATTGTGTCTCAGCCTTAACAATGTTTCTTCTTAGATCTTAATCTCACATTTAACCAGAACTTCATTCATTTCTTAAGATAATTAAACATCTCACATACCAAGTCTTCAACTTTCAAGTTACTATGAGTTGTACTCATTAATTTGAGACAACGTTTTGTCTACAAAACTCGATGTTAGTATCCCCTGATGATGAGTGCTTAAGCGCTCGAAACATGTAGGGAACCTTTTCATCTATCACCATTTTAAATAAACTGTGGAGGAGGACTGCTTTGTTTTATTTATATATAATCCAAATGGTTTGAACGGTAATTGGCCCACTGTGCAACTCACAATCACTCGTCATATTATTATTATAGTGGGCTAACTATACCTTCATAATAGGAAACCATAAATAAGTTTTATTTCAAATAATCAAATTTCAATAATATACATTTTGAAGGTTACAGACTTGCCCAAATCATTTTTTAATAATTTTCGTTGTGAATATTATTTATACATTTTTATTAATGTCATTAAATAAGTATTGCTTAAAAAAAACCTTTCAGCTAATAGATTACTAACGTAAATAATTGTCAGTTCAAGGCGGAGATCTCGCGAAGTCGTGTTTGATTTACAAAAGTTAATTTCGCATAATTTTCTTTGATTATTTGCAAATATTTGATTTGCCTTGTGCCTTGTACCCGGATCCATTACGTCTATCTATTAATACCCTTTATAGTCCTTAACAATGCCAATTAAGTTCTTTGTTAAAATAAAAATAAAAAACCTTAATCTAATTGGGAGAAAGAAAAAAAAATTGAAGCTTCAAATGGCAATTTTACTCAAATTTTTGGAAAAAATCATAAATGCCACGATCCAACTATAATATTATAAATCAAAAATTTACACAAAATTCCCCATTTCAAAAAAAAAATACTCACGTCTAAAATGATTGTGACTCATTACCTCAATTAATAAAAATAAACAGTTTTCCAGACATGTTTCACAGCGTAAGAGATCTGATAAATATTCGGTAGTCTAACAAAATAAACATTGCATCAGAAAGCAGTTATTGTTTAAAATATTCTGATATTTATGTTCGAAATTTGGAATATAGTCATTTATGGCTTAGGCAATCAACCATATTATATGCCATTTTATAAAATATCTGAAATTAACAAGATAACAAGTATGTAATGAAACTTAAACAGAGTGAAACACACACAAACAAAGGAGCAAATTGCTATACATTTAAGAATAATAGCAACACCTGCATAATCCGAATATTAAATTTCTTTCTTTCTGAGGTCGGCGATCTTGGAGCTGAAACTAGAAGTCGAAATGATTGCGGAGCACTTTTACAACCAGTTCTCTGAAAATCCATCACACAACATACAGCAGGGACGCTAGGACCGCCAGGGTGGTACAACTTTACAGGAACATGCCCTTCCCAAACAACGATCTCCGATATAATATAACAAATAAGGAAATCAAAGATCACAATATCAATGTCAAAATAGCGCCGGGCCAAACCACCAGACTGGCGACGGAGATCACAAATGGATTTAATAAAAGATATGGCATCGGAGCGATCTTTTTCGACATCAGCAAAGCCTTTGACAAGGTCTGGCACGACGGCCTTCTGTTGAACTTAATAAAATCATTTACCGCCTTACCTAATCAAGCTGATGATCTGATGATGTCTTTACTGGAGGAGAGAATGTTCGCTGTATCGGCGGAGCACAGTGCACAGTGTCTTCAACAAGAAAAATCAGGGCCGGAGTACCACAGGGCTCCTTCCTAACTCCGGTCCTGTGCAACATGTATGCATGTGATATATCAAAAACCAGAGACACTAAACTATATCTACTTGTTCGCCGACGATACAGCGATCACTGCCTCATCCAGGGGGCCAGAGGGGGCCACAACCAGACTTCAACGACATCGTCAACCAGATCGAAGAATGGATGGATGACTGGAAAATTTGCCCAAACCACGTAAAAACTCAGGCCATCTTCTTCATGAAGTCGAGAGTAAACCTCCCCATATTAACTGGTCTGGGTCTCGACTTCGATAGGAATTTGGCCTGGAACGAGAACGCAAGCAGACAGCAGACTAAAAAAGGCAAACACAGAATTGGTAGCCATATGTCCATTGTTACGCAAAAACAGCAAAATTAACCTCAATACAGAAACAAACCTCTATAAAATCATGGTCCGGTTAGTTTTAACGTACGGTATACGGTATACCAACCTGGTGTACAGTACAACATACATAAAAAACTTCAAATCTTTTAAAATAAAATACTCAGAATAATAGCAAATGCTTCAAGATTTACTACACAGAGAACCTGAAATAGAAACAATCCAAGAATTCATATCCAAACAAATCACAAACTATGACTAGCTAGACCCAGAACATACAAACTCCCTCGTGATTGGCTTCCACCATGAGGATGAGGCGCACAGACTAATTAAAACGTTGTAACTAACAATGTCATAACCTACAACCGTAAGGTTGATACAAAAAACACGGTAATTTACGTTTGCGAATAGCACCCAGCCAGAAAACACGAGCTAAAGGCAAAGCCTACCTCAATACAAGGATCGGTTATGTCTAGTTTCATGTTTTATCTCTCATCATGTAAGTTTCTGCAATAATATTTTGTACTCTTTGTCTTATGGATTACAAATGTTTTAGTCTATACCGGCAGAAATGGAATTTTGTCCAAACCTGAATCCTCAGTGTGACAAAACTAAAGTTGAGAATGTTGTCATTCATGCAAAAGGACGGATAAGACTTAATATTGTTGGTACTACTTTGTAGTTAATAGTTAAGGTTTGTTTAATTTAAACTGATAAGTACCTATAAAGGGCATTTTAATTTTTTTCATGAAAATTCATTTTAGTTTGCTATTGGAACTCTTATGAACGACCACCTTGGTTTGATCACCAACTAGGTATTTTAGGCAATAACTTGTTTGTATAATGAACTTTTTACTTCTTTCTAATACATTTATATACCTTCACAAATCGGTCCCTTAGATTGTTAACTGGTGCGCCGATTGGATTCTATTTTGATGACACATCGTTGATTGTTTTAGTAGTTGTGGTGAACCATTTTAACTTATTTTATCGTATCATTGACGATTAAGTCATTTTTATATGATATCTTTATTAATAATTATTAACATCATAAACGTACTAAAACCTACATAAAACTTAGTTACTCATAATACATTAGTTACCATAATTTAATACGTTAGTTACGAAAGCATAATACGTTAGATACCAAATAATATTAGAACTATTTTTCATGAACATGTAAAACAATATTTTGACAGTTTTCAAATTTGATGGATACACCTTTGTCTTTAACGTCCACGATCTTAGGTATGCCCTCTGAAGACTGATTAATGACCGAGAAAGCACTCCTTTCGATTTCGTGCGGTTCCCCAGTGCCTAATCCACTGCCGGAAACATCGCCGATTTGAATTTTGCGAGCAATGGAAACTTTCTTGGTCACACTTTCTTCTAAATACCCTCTAGCAACCTTCGCCGATTCCCATCCACCAAGTTCTTGTAGGTCTAATATATCTCCTCCAGCATAAACAAGAAAATTTGCCGAAGATCTTCTAACGCAGTGACCAGTATACAAATTAGGATTTTCAAGTGAGAGATACTCAGCTATTTTTTTAGGTATTTTAGAGAAGAAATGAATGCCGCAGGGCTGTACCGTACATTTCCCTCTTCTATATGATATAAACAATCTTTGGTGAGTGACATGGTCTGGCCTTAACATTGCGTACTTATTAAATAAAAGCACAGGATTGACTTCGCCGTCAAATATCACAGCGAAATACGTTTCTTGTGGGTTTTTGAGTCGGGAATAGTAACAATCAGCTTGTCCTCTAAAACGTCAACATCTTCCGTGGTCATCTTCGCTAATTCATTAGTTCGACAGGCACCTCCAATTCCAATTAAAAAAGCCACTTTCATCATTAAAAACTTCTCGTCTGAGGCAGAACACACAAATTCGTTGACTTGTTCTCTTGTAAATACTTTTGATTTTTTTGCTCTATATCCAACATTTTTCTTCTTGATGAAACGTATTAAGGCGCCGTATTTGTCGATTTCCACTCTTTCCTTCAGTTCTAAAGTCGCTCGTAACATGGAATATTTCGGCCATAAGAATGAAGCAGAGTATAGCTGGATTTATAAACTCGAAAAGTTGGCGAGGTTGAGGTTCAGTTGGTGTTGGAAATAGGAGTTCAATTTAAACTAAAGGGAACACTCAGTTCCATTTATACACTCGTTCATGTTGTTCATGTAAAGCTCATGTAAGGTTCGAAAACTTCCCGGGTAGTTCGAGATAACCAATTTTTATGCTCGGAGTTCGGAATATCTAACCTCACAAACTTGATCATAACTTCAACCTCACCAACTTTTCGAGTTTATAAATCCAGCTTATTCCTCAGAGAGTTTTGCGAAATACGCCAGCAATACCGTTTCTTCTGCACCTTGAACATGTACTTTGTTTCGCCACTCACAAAACTGCCGATATTCTTTTTCATAATGGATTTTAGATTTGTCCGGAAGCAAGTTCAACCTTATAATGTTGGCTGCAGCTAATATATCGTCAGGAATATCAAAATCTTGCATGATTTTAATGATGACTTTTTGAAATGCCAAAATGAAATGACAAAACACCTTGTTTTTATTTTCGCATCGCCGTTGTCAATGATACGATAAAGCTTTGAATATAACTCGATTATTAGCGATTTAACACCGTCTCGGACATTGCGGGTGACTCGGCTGTCGCCTCGTCACCTAGCAATGTCCTCGCCTATTATAAATCGCATAATAATCTCGTTATATTAATAGCTATAATTGGTGTTTTTGTTTTTCGAAATATATTCTTTGTGTCTTTTTATGTTGAACATAATAAATAAAACAAAATAAAGTCTTAGTAAGTAATTCTTGCAAAGTTTAAATAAAGTTTAGTTGCAATAAATCTTATTGCATTGTGTTTGAAATATAAACCTAAATTGCAGAATCTATTAATCGTTCTTGTTTTATAAAATCCGTTTTAAATGGCCGTTTTACGTGCACATTTTATGGTTTGTTTGGAAAATGTAGGTCACCTATAAAGTTTCCATGAAAAGTTTGTTCGGGTAGGTTGATTTTTATAGGTACGAGGCTATGACATTAGACATTTTATTGCACAATGTTTAATTTTTGTTTTAGATTCGATGTTCAAGGAAAATTTTCGGCAGAATATCATTTTCTATTCATCGTTTTACTTTTTACATTGCAAAATTCAGCTAACTCAATAAGTATTCGTTCACACAGTATTTTTATACTTCAATTAACAAAAGTTTCTTTTTAGAGAAAGTATATTTTCGGCTTTATTAATATTTATTAAATATTTTCATTACATATTTTTATAATATTACCTATTTGTTATACAGTTCAAAATTCTTAAGAATGAATTCCATACTAACCCACTTATGGAAAAAGCGAGTTACTATATTTCGAGGTCATAATACAACAATAAAAGAACAGAAAAATTAAAGTAATCATATTTAAATATTATTGTCATAATTTTAAAGCTAAAAATAGCTCGACTCCCCAAGTCCCTATCAGCTAAATATGCGGCAACTATTTCAAATTGATAATGAGGCATATTATTTCATTGTGTACAATTTAAGAGCGTAAGTTTCAGTGGAGAAAATGCATCGAAACCTCGGTATAATTTATCTGTCCATCTATATAACAAAAATCACCGAATTGTCGGCACTTTAACTACGGACAGTTTCGTCTAAATAGGGCTTTATACTCCCTATATCCCGATGCACTTAATGCTGTTTTTTTTTGGGGCTGTCTAGTTTTTGCTGTCCTACTTATCATATTAAAAGTTCCCAACCCTCCGGGGTGGGAAACCCCCCACAATCTCCTTCCAATGTACATTTCTTGTTTTGTTTTTTAAATTATCTACGTTATGGTTAATTTGCGAGAACTGAACATCTGAGATGGTGCGTTAATAAATGTATAAAAGTCTCATTTATAAGGTCAGTTTTATTTTTATTCAACTTCTCCTTGGCATCCATCATAACATCTTTTCGTTTCAAAAATATTCTTTCTAGCACGATTTTAAATGGAAATGGAACCAACGCATCATTTTGAAATTGCTTTTAGGCTCCTGAAATAGTACCATGGATTTAAGAAACGATTGTGAATGTCTTTTAAATATGTAGCTATAAATCCTTCTCTTGCATTCCTTTTAAGCTTTAGGGAAGTTTTAAAAAAGGCTGTAAGAGACATATTAAGGGTGAGCCCTCTGAGTTTTTCGAATGGCCTAAAAGAGGTTAATAGCAGTTTTTCCAGCTAAGAAGCATTATCGTCAGAATTTATATCAAGTTCTACAAAATGTTACTTGGGTAACTTTACATACAGTATGTCTATAGGGATGGGGTAGACAAGAGGACAAAATGGAACAAAAGGTGAAATATACGAAAACATTTAAAATTTAAAACAACTTTTTTATATTAACGTTTTATTCAGGTTAAACACAAAGATGCAAGCCACTGATATTTTAATTTCAGGATTTTTGTAATCCTTAGGTATTTAATACCTGACACAAGGTGCCTCTTTATATTTTTTTATGTAAAGCTTAATTTAGAAGACAACGTTATTAATTCCTAAAATAAATTATGTAGGAAATCTGGCAATCAATTTTGGGTTATTTTTAATTAAATAGCATTTTTATCCTAAACTAAGCTGCAACTGGAAAAATGCTAAGAGGCATCTCATGTCAGGTATCGAATAAGGATTACAAAAAATACTCGCAAAATTATTAGTGGCGTGTATATTGTAACAAGTTAAGAAAAGCACACCCTGTATCTGTACCATTTAGGCGAGACGCAAATGGATTGTGTCAACGTATTAATTTCTTTCAGTCCTGTTAATCTTTAAGAATATTTATTGGTTATTTGGGATACCCTAAAAGGTCCTGGTTTTAGGAATTGATTGAGGGCAGTTGGAAATATACGTTTGTACCATACGCTGGGTTTTATTTTATTTTAATTATTCTTTTGGTAAATGCGTTTATAGATCAGGTGTGGCGTTTACTTCACGTGCCGTAATAATTATTTCGTGTGCTATTAACTCTTGTTTGTCAGATTTGTTTAGTGCTTAGTGACTAATCGCATTTAGTGCTTTGCTTAATTACTTGCTGAAATACTTTGTTAGTACAATGGGTAAACGATCCCGATCTTGGAGCCAGAGCTCTAGTGCGAGTTCAGACAGTGATAGTGCTCGTTATCGCAGTCGTAAATCTCGAAAAGCCGAGGCAATAACTGATTCAAGGAAACGTCCAGAATCACAGAACGCGAATGTACGACAAAAACGTTTGTCTACGCGTTCCCCTTCTGCCTTTCCAAGAACTACTGAACCTGAAACGTCAGAAGAAAAGTTCAGAAGGTTAGAAAACATGATAAGAACCTAAGCCGGCAAACTCGATCAGTAGAATCCAGACAGGAAGCACCTAGGGTAAAATAAATGTTCGCAGTGATTGGCGTACAATCTACCTCTGGTCAATCGCAAGGTCAGTACGAGAGACACGTAAGAAAACATAGATCTGTTGATTTGAGAAACAATATTCAGAATAAGTCGAAGAACAACGTGTTCTCGACAAAATGTCTTAATGTTTTAACTGTGGTCAACGTGGCCATATTGCAACGAAATGTTTTAAACCTTGTCTTGAGTGCAAGGCATGCAAACTGTTAGCACATAAGGAAGCCAATTGTCCAAAGAATAAGTAGGGTAAGCCACATTCCATTTTAAAATTTGATTTGAATCTGCTCGACTATAATGAAACAAAAACAATTGTACGATAAGCGGCATGCCGAGATAAAGAAATACGTTCTAGGACAACAGGTCCTGGTCCATAGAACAAAGTGTTCAAATGATGGACAGAGAAAAAAACTTGAACCACATTACCAAGGGCCCTTCACTGTAACGGCAGTGTTAGATAATGATCGTTATGTGGTTGAGGATCTTGCGGGTGCAGAACGCTGCCGAACCGCGTATAAAGGGATATGTCCCTCAGATAAGATGAAACTCTTCAAAACAGTTGTGAGTTCTTGTGAGTCAGACGATGACTGCAAGAATGCTCAACTATGATCTTATTGAACATAATTATCTTATACACATGTTTTGTTATGTTACAGATTCTCGAAGGAGTGGACTTCACGGGGACGTGAAGGGAGTCAGGTTTGGCCGACTGTAACAACTTAAGAAAAGCACACCCTGTATCTGTACCATTTAGGCGAGACGCAAATGGATTGTGTCAACGTATTATATTTCTTTCAGTCCTGTTAATCTTTAAGAATATTTATTGGTTATTTGGGATACCCTAAAAGGTCCTGGTTTTAGGAATTGATTGAGGGCAGTTGGAAATATACGTCTGTACCATACGCTGGGTTTTATTTTATTTTAATTATTCTTTTGGTAAATGCGTTTATAATATTATAATATTAAAAAAAAATGGAATCCATGGGTTACACGCAAGCCCCTACAAAATTGATTAAATTTTTGTTAAAAATAAAACCTAGATTATAACATTTTCTCTAATAAGCAGCGTTGCAAACGAAACAAGACGTTTATAAGATAATAAAAAAAAAAACGAGAAAAACATGAATTTCTTCTAGAAAATGAACATTTTTTAACATAATGTTCATTCTCGTGTTCATTAAAGTTATTTTCGACCTAAGTATTTTAGAGTACTTAGGAAACACCCAATATCATTATCATAGAATCCGTGTGCAGTGGCGTAAATATACTGGCCGAATTAGAAAAGAGGCAGTGGACTCGCCTTTTCCACAAGAAACTACAATCAACATTTTTTGCGTCGAATAATTTCCTAATAAATATTCAATAGACAAAGTGAAAAATATTTTGCCGTGTTTTCCTGTTTTATTTTTATTGTTTTTACGATTGCAAATATTTAAAAATAAATTTCTACGCATTAATATTAATTAATTGTATATCCGAGAACAAAAATAGTATAATGTTGTTCAATCATGGGTTTCGTCGATATCATCAAGTTATCGCGCAACGGGAAGTTAAATAAAAGATTAATGTGAAGTATACTGGGAGGGAAATAATTAGGTACCAAGATATGGCCACAAAATAGCAAATATATTAAACCCTACTTTTTTGAAGCAGAGTAAGTGTTCTACCCAAAAAAGACAATAAAAAATTAACTGAAATACAATGTGGGACTTGGTCGTAGCTCTTTATTATATCGGTCAGCGCAAGGGTCAATATAACAATAAAATAACCTTCATCCATATAAACACTAATAAAAATGTACAGCTATTATAAATAAGATTTGTTACTTCAG
Organism: Polydrusus tereticollis; assembly: GCA_963920685.1. Classification (NCBI taxonomy): domain Eukaryota; kingdom Metazoa; phylum Arthropoda; class Insecta; order Coleoptera; family Curculionidae; genus Polydrusus; species Polydrusus tereticollis. The sequence continues at coordinate 147,665,392 of OY987328.1, forward strand.
GCTTTAAAACGCAACATCTTTTTGCAGAAATGCTATAAAATAGCTATATAAAATTTCTTCTTCCTATTGACTATGCCGATTTCTTTAATAGCCGCATAATTTTCAGCAGCTAAAAGAAATTCGTTAAGAATTGCCATTTTGTTTACTTCTTTTAGCTTGTCAAGCCCGAACAGAAACTCTTCTAGTAGGTAGGGCTGGGCGATTATGAATTTTCACAATCGATTGTCGATTGTTAAAAATAATCGATTACTTCGATTAAATCGATTAATCGAAAAACAATCGATTAATCGAAAAATAATCGATTAATTAAAAAACAAATGATTAATTAAGAAACAATCGATTAATCTGTTAATAATCAATTAATTAATGTAAACTTACCTATAAGATTTGTTTGGTTCCAAGAAAATAATTATCAACGAAAGCTACTTTACTCTAAAAGCTGCGTAAGATAGGCCCAAAAACACGCGCGCCTTAAAAATTATACATTTCGTGAATAACCTTGACATGTAAATTTTATGTTTAAAGTATGTTTGGTTTAGGTATTATAAGGGAAACACCTATGAAACAATAAAGTAGCTAACCAAAAATATAATTTTCAATAATCCTAAAAAAACTTTAATATATACTTTTGAAGAAGTAGTCCATCCTTACAGTGGGACGCAAATGGATTGTGTCAACGTATTATATTTCTTTCAGTCCTGTTAATCTTTAAGAATATTTATGGGTTATTTGGGATACCCTAAAAGGCCCTTGTTTTAGGAATTGATTGAGGGCAGTTGGAAATATACGTTCCTACCATACGCTGGGTTTTATTTTATTTTAATTATTCTTTTGGTAAATGCGTTTATAATAGATAAAAACCAAAACTTCTGTCTTCCTCCAAAAATGATATTTCAAAAATTAAATTTTTATACAGTGATTGTCCCTACATGTTTCGACCGTACAAACAGTCATCTTCAGGGGAACTAAATCGAGTTTGGTCTCGGTTTTAGTAGTTGCCTCAAATAAATGAGTGCAACTCTTTTTAAGATTATTAGGCAATTGAAATTTTGTTAGTTGAAGGCTTGTTTGGCTGAACGTGGTGGATAAATAGATGAGCACAGTTTAAAAAATATTCATTATATTATTGTATCAATTAGTACTTAAAAGTGATGAAATATGGTTATATTTGTAGCATGAGTTTAATTTGGATTTTATATTGTTATAAGGGACGTTATTCAAGTAGGTAGTATAATGTGGAGAAATCAAAAAAGAAAAAAATAGTTTTTCATCTTAACTAGTCAAAGATGTATTCCTCAAAAGGAATTTTCAAAAATGTTTATTATAAATACATTATTAAAATTTAAAGTAAATGTTTTTAGGTTTTTTTTTATTATTTTTTTTTATATTATTTAAATTGGGACAGGGGGCTCAGCCCCTGTTGTGTTAAATAATAATCGATCATTATAGAATTAAAAAGTATTTTAGAAAATTTTTATAGTAATAGAATCGGGTTAGTGCTCTCACCAATGCCACGCCAAACGTGAAAAGAAAAAAAAAAAAATATATATACGCAAATTACGATACGCACTTAGTTATCAGTAATATTTTTGCTTTAGGGGTTAATCTATCAAAACATTTGAACTCATGACAAGCCGGCGGGGCAGAAAGGAATTTAGTGTTTGGCAGAATTTTATAAAAAAGAAAGTGGTGGGCAAACTAGGTTGTAGAGCAGTATGTAAAAAGTGCGGTAAAGAATTGCAAGGTCTAGTGGACAGACTAAAAAGTCATTGGGAAACCTGCAAAAGTGAAACTAGTGATATCAGCAGTGGTCTTGAAACTCTGCATGGTGATTGTCAGTCACAGCCTGGAACTAGCCAGAGTGAAATTATCCAGTTGGCAAAGAAACAGAAAAGCGGTAACTGTAAAAAGGGAAGTGTAGGTGGACGTGAAAATAGTGGAAGTAGCGCTCATTTGGATTCTTTTGTTGTGCGAACTGGACAAGATAAGAAAAAAGAATTGGACAGACAAATAGCCAAAGCCGTTTACGCAACAAATTGCAGTTTTAGAGCTATAGAAAATAAAGAGGTTCGAAAGGCCATAGAAATGCTAAGACCTGGTTACCTTCCACCATCTAGATTTCAGTTATCATCAACGCTCTTGAATGAAATATTTAAAGAAGAAAAATCTAATTGTTTTAACAAGTTATCTGGACAATCTGTTTGCATGTCCTTAGATGGATGGTCCAATATACATAATGAGTCGACAATCTGTGTCGTTTTGACTGCAGAGGATGGAAACAGTGTTCTTTTAGAAAGCATAGATACATCTCGGTCATCCCCATACAGCTGACTATCTTGGCTAGTAACTCAATAAATAAGGGAAAAAATGAATATAACTGTAAAGTTACCAGTATTGTTACAGATAATGCGAGCAACATGGTCAGTATGAAGAAAAAAATTATTGAGTCGTCCATTGCCCTATAATTACATAATATGGTGTTCGGCACACTTACTTAGTTTGCTCTCCAAAGATTTAGAACTTCAGAAGCATCGCAGATAAAAGAACATATAGTACATATTGTGAAATACTTCAGAAATACCCATTTGCCAAATGCTTGGTATAAAGAAAAAGGGGGCAAGAAATTGGTCTTACCTCAGGATGTTCGATGGAATACACTTTCAGATTGTCTTGAGATCTATGTAAATGAGTGACCAAAATTGTTATTAATATGTGAAAAATATAAAGATCAAATTGATCCAGTGATTTTTAAAAAAGTTTAAGATATCTGTATTAAAAGGATGGCTGAAGATTTTCTACAGTTGCTAAAACCAATTTCTATAGCACTGGATGCAATGCAACAAAAAGGTGCATTTTTATCTCAAGCAGTTTACATATGGAAAAAGTTACTGGCTATTTTTGAAAATTTTAAATTTGAAGAAGAAAGAAGCTTGCGTCAATATCAATTATTTAAGAACAGATATGTTCAAGCTCTAACCCCCTTTCACTTTTTGGCGTATATTATGGATCCTACAATAAACAAAGAAGAATATCCATTACTAGCTGAAGAAAAGAGAGATGCTCCACACATTGTTTCCAAATATTTTGCAGACACAGGATTATTACCATTACTAATTAAGTTGGAAGCTAAGTTGGACCCTTTTCACAAAACTCTGTTTTCAGAGGAAATAATCAAAAATGTAACAGCAGTACAGTGGTGGAGATCTCAAGATGTTTCAGAAATTAAGCAAGTGCTCCCTATAGTAATTTCTGTTTTGTGTGCCTGTGCATCGTCTGCTGATATCGAAAGGATGTTTTCTACTTATGGATTCGTACATTCAGATACAAGAAACAGACTTGGCAGTGACAAAGCAGCTAAACTAGTATTTCTATTTAAGCATTATAACACTTAGGTTTTTTTATATTTTTTTTTTGTTTAAATTAAGTATTTTTTTGTATTAAAAAGGTTTTTTTAGTTTTAATTTTTTTAAAGTTTTATTTTTGTAATAACCAGCTGTTCTCTTCGATTATTATAATAAAATAATAAATAACACCACATAAAAATGCGTCTGGGTCCTATTTTTTGTATGAACAAATACATTTTAAGTGTTAAAATTTTAAAACTCTTTTTTAAATTAATCATTTAAAAAAAATCATACTGATTAAAACCATGATTTTAATCCTGATTTTAATAAATTGATTTTAATCATCTCAACCCTGCTTAATACAATACAGTTTTATGATAGCTTTGTCCTGCATATTTTGTTATCTACTTAACCATGTTAAAGCTTTTTAGATATTAAAGTCTCTGAAAGTTATTGTCTAATAATTGTCAATTGATCGTTTTATTCGCTATCTAATATTCAGTATTAGATAGTTAATTGGCTTTACCTTTTAGTTATTACAGCGCTATTAAAAATTAATTTAACGCATTCCGGCTTTAATACTAAAAGTTTTACTTTTTACCATTATAAAACAAATATAAAACCATCACAAAACTAAACGGAATTTAAAATGTTACTTAGGTAAATAGGACTAGGAACAAATTTAAATCAAGAGAAATATGTTTACTGTAATTTTCATTATATAGGTATACTAGTCCAAGTTTTAATGATCGTTCTACTTACAATTGTATTATTAGGTAATTTTGTTCTTGGTCAGCAATTCTCGCCTTACTTTGAATTTTTTTTACGTAATTGTCCATAACGCTTACGCCGGCAGAAAAAAATCAGTGACCACAACAAATACTATTATTATATTTTTCCTTCATTCGGCAAAATATTTATCTCTTTAAATGTATGACCATCGGCTTTTCTTAATAACGCTATTGTTGGCGGTTGATTTTTGTCCATACATGTAAAGTTTTATCAACGATTCTTGAAATATTATTGCGCTGAAATATTAGCATATATCATTAAATAACATCCTGTATAAAAAATTCTTAGCAACCAAACATATTTTGTACTTAAAACTTAGAAATTCAATCTTATCGCTATTTTGGCAGACAGAACTGATTAAAAAGTATCATCGTCAGGGATTTTCTGTAATGCTCACCAAATAAAAACACAAATCGACTTGTCAAGTGCATACAACGCTTGCTGATATTACCAAGATCAAAGTCAAAACGGACTATTTTCAACTCACTTCTTACGTCTTATCGTGTCGTTAAATTCGGAAATATCTCGACTTCCAGCTAAATGTTTTCCTTATCCTAATAGACGTGTAATAAATTTAAAATATTTCTCTTGTCTAGACGGGTTTATTTTTGAACTCAATGCAATAGTTGTTGTAAAGATAAAAGTCAAAGTTTCTTTAAAAGGACTGTAATTTAGAATAACCGAGTAATCAATAAACAATAGTTATTTATGTACTAAGGGCGTTAAGTAGCCCGGAAGGCAAAAACAACTAGTCATTGAGAAATATATAATTTGTTTTTTATCATAGTCATCAGGGAAATCGCCAATCGGGTGAGACACTTCAGAAAATGTCTCTGTACTACTAAAATAATAAATTGAAATATAAAATTAATTTTTGTTAAAAATGGATTTTGTCTGATCGCTCATCAGTTAAAGTCTGAGTTACGAGGTCAGTATTCACCTAAAGACGACTGCAAATTTTTACCAGTTGATACGTTGCGCGTTGTGATGAAATACATAAATGAATTGTGGAAAGGAATCCAAAAACTTTATAATGAATTGTATCTAAATTAAAATATTACGGCTTTCATAATGATTCTTTTCTGCTTATTAAATCGTACTTATTTAATAGATTTCAAAAAGTTTTTTCCGATAATAATTATTCTGAGCAAGCTAACATTCGTTCTGGGGTGCCACAAGGCTCAATTTTAGGTCCCTTACTTTTTCTCATATATTCCTCTGATATCCTTAGATCTTTAAAACATTGTAAAGTACAGGCATTTGCTGACGACACACAAATATACTGCTGTTTTGATGCTGAGGATTATGCTGATGTCGAGTTGTATATAAACCAAGATTTAAAAATTTTAAGTGAGCTTTCTCGGAGTCATAATTTAAATTTAAATCCTACTAAATCCTGCATGCTAATTTTTGGTAATAAAAATCGTATTAATGATTTAAAAGATATTTTAAACATATCCGTTGATGGATCAAAATTAAAGATTGTAGATAGTGCTAGAAATTTGGGTCTATTGATCGACACTGAACTAAGATTTAAGGAGCATCTTAAACAAATATTTCAAAAAACGTATCTTTCTCTAAAAATATTATATAGCAATAGACATATTTTAAATTTTAAATTGAGAAAAGACTTGTGTGAATCTCTCGTTTTGTCCAATTTTAACTATTGTGATTTTGTGTACGGGTTTTGTTTGGATGCTCAAAGTAGATCTCGAATACAGAAAGTTCAGAATGCCTGCCTTCGATTTGTATATGGCGTGCGCAAGTTTGATCATATTTCTCACTTGTATAGGGCTATTAACTGGTTGAGAATGGATGAACGTAGAATTCTTCATTTTTGCATTTTTGTGGTAAAGATTCTTAATAATCCAAACTCCCCTATTTCGATTCGAGAGCGTTTGATTTTTCGTCATAACATTCATGATAGACCGGTTAGAGACAGAAGTAAGTTAACTATGCCACATCATCAGAGCCATGTTTCAGCGCTCCTTTACTTATAACGCTGTTAAGTATTATAATTCAATACCCACTGACATGTTGCTTTTAAATGCAAATTTATTTAAAATGAAATATAAGAAATATCTTTTAAATTTACAAAATACTTAACTTTTTAATATACGAAATATCTTTTAAATTTACAAAATACTTAACTTTTTATGATAAAAATTATATGTTTTTTAAATTTTTTGTTTGAGTTGTTAAATTATTTCTATTTAATTATTATACTCGCTAATTACACTGTGTAAAAAATTATATAAGAATTACTTTATTAATGAACAATCGAATAATTAACATATTTTTATTAATTTGTTTATAATGTCTGACTGGTTTAGTGGAGTGGCTATTACAGCTAGACTACGCCAGTATTTGACATTTATTTTTAATAATTTTTATTGTAAATCCTTTGCCGAAATAAAAAGACATTTATTATTAAATACAGTTGCTACTTCCATGTCTACACAGTAAAAAATATCCACCTGGTAAAAATCATTGCAGGAGTGGTAAAAAAATGTAGTGTTAATGTTAACACCCGGATCAACATAATTTACCACATTTTTACACTCATATGGGACCAAAGTTGTTGTATTAAATTTGCCTATGAATTTAACTCTCTAAAAAATAATTTTGTTGAATGGGTGTTATTTATTTCATTTTACACTCTATCAGGAAAATTAAATACAATGACAATTAATAACACCATATTAGCGTTTAAATAAACACCGCTAGAAGGTTATTTTAGTAATGTAAAAATACCTAAACCCGTGTTACCGAAAAGACAGGCGGCAACAAGTGATGTGAAATTCTAGGAATTGACAGATGACGCCGACGCTACATGCAAATTCAACTTTCAAGTGCTCTTTGAACGTGATATAGAATAATGGTATATTTAAATTAAAATATAGAAACAAAGCAAAGTTCTGTAAAGTGCCAAATGATAGTGCCTCTTATGAGGATCCTGTTAAATTGGGTAAGCATATTAACGAAATTTAATAGAAATCTTATTAATAAGTACGCCATTTTTAAGAAACTAAGTAGGTTTTTACATTGCTACAGTTTTCCCTTTAGCTTTTAAATTATTCTGATATAAGTTTATAATATAAATGTATTCCTTTTTTATTTAAATACTGAGGTACCTACCTACATATTTTGCTTCATCGATCTCTAAATAAATATACGATTAATATAATACTCGCTATTTTCATTATTTCATATTGTTTCAAAGCATACTTTTATTTAGTTGCTTAGTGTTCTAAGTATACATATATTTATTATGTTATTTGTTTTGTTAGGCTTTGTCCTATCCTCCTTGGTTAAGCTTAACAATAAGGTACATTAAACGTAGATATATGTTGAATTTACTAAATTGTTAAACTATATAATAGGTGTGTCATTTTGTTCAACTAGTTATAATAATAAAATATAAAAAAAGATCACAGGGTTTTCCAGTTCTGTTGTAATCATCATTTTGTTTATAAATAAATGTGATAAATAATACTCAATATTTTCATTCATTTAACAAACCTTTTCCAAGCGATCTGAAGATTTATATAATAATATATGTTTTAGGGGCTACTACTTTCGGCTTTGATTAAGTCATTCAATCATGTATCAAACTAAGCAGAGGTTAATAATGTAAAACATCTTGAATGCATAATTTTTTACATTTTAATTATAAACGCTCGGTTAGTTTGACAAAGATTAAATGACTTAAACAAAGTAGAAAGTATTCTAGTCCTGGGTAGATTATTTTATTACACTCACTATAGTAAAGTCACATCCAAATAAAATAAAATTTACACTACAATAATATGATATTTACACTAATTAATCACAAATTACCATTAAAAAATGGTTTACTTACACCTCTCAACCTCTCATTATTTCTATTACACCCTAGAAGGATAGGTTTACAATCTGTGAGTTTAATTTACACTCGATAGTGTAAATGTACTTACCCATAAATAAGAAGAATTAACACTCATCAAAAAGTAAAAATACCATTCAAAAATGTCTTTTTTACAAGATATACTTATTGGTTAATATACCCTATTGAGTGTGGTCCTATATGTACCACCATTGAGTGTTAAATTTAACACTCAATTTTTTACTGTGTCTTGTTTCTTGTTCCAAATTCGTTCCGTGTTAATTTTTTTTACAATGTTCTATGCCCAATATAAGTTTTTCGTTCGCAATTTATATGGTAATTTTTATTTTAACGCATCCAGAGAGTTCCTCGGTTATTGGAAGCCCAAAATAAGGTCTATATATTTTGAAGAAAACTATCACCTGGCCAAATCCATAAAAATCTTATGTGACGACTTACAAAGCGGTTGATGAATATGTATTGTAATGTGTTCTAATTTAAAAAAATCAATTTTGGTTTTGATCCAAAAACTTCAAGACTTTTATCATTACTCAGTTCAAGATGTCAGGCCCAAATTAAGCAATGAGAACTGTCAGCGATCTAACAAGCACTGTGACCATGTTATTAGCTGGGGTGGCATCTCCTCCTTTAATAAGACATCAAAGAGACTATTTATTAATGTTTAAATTTTGGAACGCATCGGTACCACGTTCAGGAAGACGATTACCTTACAGATTAGGAATTCTTAGTGCGTGTCCGTTGACCCCGAAAGACTGCAAAACAGACGCGTGACCGCCGAGTCTCGGTTGTTGTGTCGATATATCGCTCCGAGAGCTTCCGGAGATACGAGAGGTACCACCGTGCAAAACTGCATTGCATGAGGCCCCTGATGGGATCGGACATTTTGAGCTTTGAATTTAAAACATTAGTTTTAGGTTTAAATGGACACCATATAAGTCGATGTTTTCTTTATTTCGAACATGTCACTCCTCTGTTGACGTTGACGACCACTATGGCGCATTCATCTCTGTCTAGAGCTTGATATTTTCATCGGTCTCTAATATTTCTCAGCCACGCTTTTACTTCCTTCCTTTATCTACGTCGTTTTCCTTCAAACAGTTGGAGTTGTTCAGGCCAGTAGTCTATTGAAAAAGTAGCAGCAAATTAAGCAATTAAGTCTTCCTCCAAAAGATTTAATAGAAAAAAGGATGGTTATGTTCCCTACATGTTTCTACCTTCTATGTTGGACAAACGGGGAGAAAATTCAAAACTCGCATTGGTAAACATTATAAAGTAATAGAAAGATCATCTAATTCAAATGTGTCTCCAACTAAAATCAAATCTAACTTTTCGAGACATGTATCCATAAACAAACACAATTTCAACCCAGATACAAGCACTAATTTATTACATTTTTGTAATAAGGTCAACAAATTAGATCTGCTTGAGATTATGGAGATAAATAAAATTATTAAAAACCCAAATACTTATAAATTGCGTTAATGATCAAATTATATGTAACAGCATTTTCTTTAAAATGAAACTCACCTCGTACTATCTCCTTCCTACCTATTCTTTTTCCCCCAAGGAAGTTAAACTATTTCTTTATTGCTTTTCCATACTGTTTTGCTTCCTAACGTCTATTTGTTCATAAATTATTCCAAGCTTCTGCGAGGCTGCCTTAGCAATGGCCGCAACGCGACTATGCCAAGACACATGACTAAAGACCGAATTTTATGCATTTTGCATATATATATATATGAATTTTTTGCATATTTTGTGATTTTAAAGAAAAAAATGCATATTTTAAGAACTATTGTATGTCTAAGAATGTTTTGGGATTTCTGTATTCCTTTCTTACGTTTTATGGTCGCACGCCGCCGTGTCTCCTGTGCTGTCAGGGTCTGAAGATAAGAGGGAAATAAATAGGCTAATTAATAAAATAATAAACTATTATTCTTCTATTGAGAAATTCCATTAGTGGGTGGGTATTTCTGACCAGATGTTTTAACTAGAATGTCTTCTATAATTATTTATTTGCTCACATTTGTTACAGTTTGTCAGTGTTATTGAGGTTGTCGTTTGTCGTAGCCGCAGTTAATATTCTAAGTAAACGCAAACAAAGTGCAAGTAAAAGCGGTGATTATGTCGAAAATACGATGCATTTCGTGGATTAAGCCTTACCCAGGAACTTGCTTTGGACGGCGACCATGTTTTTTGCAAGTCTTGTTCAAAAATTGTTTCCTGCTCAAAGAAATTTCAAATAGACCAACACATTAAGACGCCGTCTCACATTGCTAACTTGCTAAGGTTAGCAAGATAAAGTCTGGTCCCATACAGTCAACGCTGAAGCAGTCATTTGAGATTTTTAGAAACGGAAACCATGGCCAGTCAGAATTTAACGAAGATCTATGTAAAACGTTCTTGGCTGCTAATATTCCTTTAAACAAGTAAACTAACCCGCAAGTTAGGGCCTTTAAGAAAAAATGTCGTTGGAAAGGTATTTGGTACCCTGCTAGATGAAATAAAGAAAGTAACTATATGTATATTGTCGTCAACGAAACAACTGATTCGTGTGGTCGTTATATAATTAATTTAATGATCGGAAAACTCACAGAAGAAGAACCTGGAAAAACTTACCTTATAGCCATAAAAGTGGAAAAAACAAACAACCTCACAGTTACACGTTTTATTCAAGAGACCTTTACACATTTCTTTTTGCCGAATTCACTTCCTACAGATAAAATTCTTGTCCTGTTGTCCGATGCTGCGCCGTATATGATAAAGGCAGGACAGAATTTAAAAATATTTTATGAACATTTGATTCATGTAACTTGCCTAGCTCCCGGTTAAATAGGGTTGCGGAAACTATTAGTTTCCTTTCCGTTGGTCAATGACCTAATAGTAAATGTAAAAAAGATATTCATAAAGTCCCCATTAAGAGTACAATTTTACAAGGAGAATCTTCCCGGAGTACCATTACCACCTGAGCCTGTCGTAACCAGATGGGGCACCTGGATTCGTGCGGCAATATTTTATGCAGTTAATTTCCAAAAATTGAAAGATTTAATTTCACAAATGTCTGGTGGTGATGATTCATAGTGCATCCTAAAGTCTAAAGAAATATTTCAAAGTGCTAAAGTGGAACAACAGTTAATGTATATTAAGTGTAACTACGCATTTATAGCAGACAGTATTTTGCAATTAGAGGAATCGTGTACAAGTCTACCAGAGTCGATGGATATAATAGAAACATGTGTACAAAATTGCAAACAAATACGAGGTGAGGTAGGAAAAACAGTAGTGGCAAAATTAGAAAATTTAATAGAAAAAAACACAGGTTTCAAGATTTTAAGGCAGGTCGTAAACATGTCAGGGAAAACTGTAAATAATTTAGCTACTGAACCTGCCTTACTTCCGAAATTAAAATTTTGCCCTATAACTTCAGTAGATGTAGAAAGATTGTTTTCTTTTTACAAACATGTCCTCAGTGATAGATGCCACATTTTCTAGTTCAAAACCTTGAAGCACACATAATAACTGGTGCGTTTTATAATTTTTCAAATTAATATCAGTATAGGTTTGATATAGGAAACTGTATTAGGTGTTAACTGATTTAATAAAGTATATTATAACTTGAATTTATCTTTATTCAATACTTAATCCCCTAATTAAATATAAATTTAATTTAGAATATCAAAATGTAGTTGTTTTATTACCGCATATTAATTGCATATTTACGTCTTTTTTGCATTTATCCTGCATAAATTTTAAAAAATATGTGCATATATATGAGAACAAAAAATAACAAAAACCAAAAACAATAAGATCTATAACCCTAAAAGTCCGTTGATGTTCGAAATGGAGCGAAAATTTTAAAATTTTGCGTTAGACCGTTCTTTTATTTTTGCGTGCTCGAAGTTATCGCTGACAGATCCTCCCGGATTTTGTAAACCCAATATTAAGTTTATCGCAAACGTCTCAAACTTTATGATGGCTGTCATTTTTGATGATGTCACATCCGTTTTCAAGTCTGCTTCACTCTGACACACGTGTGTGTAGAGTAAACACCGCTGTAGTTAGCACTATTTAAATTTAATTTTTTGAAATTTTTTTAAAATATCACGAGAAATATCATTTTCTATAATAAAACTTGACTTTCAGTATTTATTACCATCACTCAATAAAATCTAAGATGTCTTAATTTCAACAATTTTAGTCAAACTAAAATGCTTTTTCATAATAATTTATAATACAAAATCTTCATACCATCAATATGACACTTTTCATAATTTAATTTGCAAGTTTACTATGTTTTCAAATTTTGAAGCTCCTACTCACATCTGGTTGTACTCATTAACTTGAGGCAACTCTAAATAATTTCATTGAACTCAATTTTAGGTAGATCCCTTCTGGCATCCCCTGAAGATGCGACGTCTAGATGCCCGAAACATGTAGGGAACATAACCATCCTTTTTCCTAATAAATTTTGTGGAGGAAAACTTGTTTTATTTGCAATAATAGTTCTATATTGATGGTGGTTCTGGTATTACAGTTTATACGAAGCACTCGTCTATATTCTATACGATACGCATTGAAAGTGGGATCTGTGCAAAACCAAAGAAATGCCAGTTCTATATCCTAAGATGCATCCATACTGAGCCAACAACGAAAGTCTCCAAAAGGGCTTGTTATCGTGATTCTACGTCCTTGTGCGAAAACTCTCGTCATTTTAGGCTGTATTGGCTCTAATTTTGATTAGTCTGTGTTACATTTCCTATGAGTTTTGAGATTGACGAAAAACCGTCACCTATATGTCATTCGGTCAGATTCTACTTTGCACGCTAGATCACAAACTAAAGCCTTTTTGAGAAAAATTGGAAAATCTCTCATTGGTAACGTCCTTTGTCTTTTATGCCTATTACCAGATTTTTCATTTCTCTGGTCCTTCTGGCCATCTTATTTGTCTGTCCCTGTTCTGGTACTAAAGTCTGTGCGTTTTAAGAAGTCCGCCAAGCCATAAAACCTCTTGAGCATTATGTCGGTGGCTCTCAAACAATAAATTATATTGAAGGTAATTTTGGATGTTGATGAATTACATTTTCTAAATAAAATAATTTAAAGTAAATAAAAAATTAGTTTAGGTAAAGAAAAATAATAATTTTTTAGCTTTTGTAGTATTCAGACAAATTAGTTTTACGAATTCTTTTTTATAAAGTTTTGGTTCTAAAAAGAACCGATTTTGTAGTCTTGCGACAGAACGTACCTACTTGTAGATAGGTACTACTAAAAGTAGTCTTCCTCTGCATTTGAAATTTCACCCATGCTTTCAGACTCATCAGAATCAACATCATCGTCATCATCATCATCATTCGTAATAATTAACGGTCTTACTTCGTCTATAACCTGTTCTGTCTCATAAGATTCAAAAATAATTTTTTCTGTGTGTTCAACGCATTTCCGCCATTCTTCTTTGCCCGCTTGGCTAAGCGCCTCCTCCCATAACTTTATAACGCTAGGCTTACCGATATTTTTACAGGCATGTTTGTCATAATAGTTCTTGCTAATAATACCCCATACCAATTCAATTGCGTTGTAATGACAATGGTAGGGCGGCAATCTCAAAACTTGATGTCCATATTTGAGGGCTAATTCGTCAACAACATACTTTTTTTTAAATGACTGCTCTTTACACTTGCTTAAAAATTCACTTTTTAAATATAAATTTTCATGGTTTATGTTTTTCTTTGACAACCACTCTTTTATTTCTTCCTTTTTCCAGCTGCTTGTAGGGAATTTAATTATGGTTCTTGGAAAATAGCGATTATTATATAGATTTAACTATAATAATAGCAAAATAATTTAATTATCTATTTAATTATTATTTATGCTCAACGCGTAATTCTAAGATAATTTTGTTTTGAAACCTCTGATTTCGCCCAGTAATAGAATACAGTAAACCAGTGGGATGTTCGGTGTGATCAAGTATAGGCGAAGGTGCGAAGATATTGTAACTTAACCGACTTACTGTTTTAAAAGCGATAACATCCCTTGGTGATTTAATCCGATATCGGACTTCTTAAAACGCACAGACTTTAGCCTTGTGCTGCCAGTTTTAGAATATGCTAGTATAATAATTTATTACTTATTCTTTAATTTCCCTGCTGGCTGGGTGGCATTTCGGTCGATACCTGTAAGTGAGCCCAATCAACTAATTTGCTAATTTGGTGTGTCGTTATTTTGACGATCAATCAAACACCCCGAATCCATTTATTAGCTTAACCATTAGTGACAAATTTAATATAATGGCAATAATTCACGTTTAAAAGCTGTTCTAATCTATAGGAAGGATATTAATCAGACGTCCAACCCTTCGGGCCACTGACCAGTGACCAGTTAGCCTCGTGAGCGAGTTTAGCAAGGTCAGTGTTGCGTCATTGTATACAACGCCCGGCAAAAAAAATGGACAAACAAACGGGATTAATGTCGGCTTCCACTTAACTAGGCGCATATTATGATCTCTGAATCAAATCAGTAGAATCAGAGGTTTCAAAATATAAAAACCAATATGGCGGTATATGGACAGCTGATTCTCCATAAAATTGAATGTTAATAGCTTAACAATTACAGTAAATAGAATGTTAGATAAATAAACACATTTTAGTTTGTTTCAGCAGATAATATATTAAAATTATTAAACTAAAAAAAAATTCAAATTAAATTACACATTGGCTAAATTTTTGTTGTGTAATATCAGGCTGAAGAAATGTTCCCAATTCAATAGGTTACTTCAAAAATTAACAAGAAAAGCTACTAAAACCGGCGAGTTATCAAATCCCCAATCTGTTACATAGAAAGTCTTGAAAGTTCTTAAACTAAGTTTAAGACCTACACAGAGGATGAAAGTAGTAGAAGTATACCAATGAAGAAAAGGTAAAATAAAATTCCAAGTCTGGTCAAGATAAAATATAAAAAGTACCTAAACTAACTTTAAGGCCATCATGGACCAGTAATTTATGTGGGGCATTTTTCTAATTGAACTATTATTACAGAATTTTAAATAGAGGTTGAAAAATAAAAAAAAAATACAAAATAAACACAGCTTCAAAACTCTTCAAATTTTGATTCGTCAAATTTATCTTCAGTAGTACTTTCAACTTTCACTATCTTCTGCTCTGCATTTGAAATAATAAGTGGTTCCACTTGAACATCCAATACTTTTTCTCTGTTCCACCAGTCCAGGACAATTTTTTCTGTATGTTCTACAACTTTCCTCCAGTAGTCCCCCGTAATGTGTGCTAGGGAGTTTTCAAACTTCTTCTACCTTATCTAAACTTAGACCATTACCAACATTTTTTTCATAGAACGATTTTGCGCCTGCCCAAATTAGCTCTATGGCATTAAATTGGCAATGGTACGGTGGAAACCGCAAAACCTCATGACCGTGTTCTCGTAAAATTTCATCAACGACATATATTTTTTGTAAAATAATAGTTTTCGCTTTCATTATCAGTTCAGATTTTAATAAATCAGGTGATAGATACATGAAAATTACACTTTTATTAGGATAATTAGTTAAAAACAGTACCCAAGTGTTATTTTAAATGGGAACCAGTTATTTTCAATAAATCGAATGTAAGGTATTAAATGATTTCAGATCTAACTGCTTCACACAACTTTGAATCACTGATATAGAGATATATATTTCGTGGTAGTCGGCGCTCTTTGATTTAGAGGAAAAAATTAAACTCACTACTTTTATAAAACCAGTAGATGAACCAGCATTTAATATAATGTAACGTTTTCCCGAACCACAACCTCTTTTTCGTTTTACTGATTTCACTGAGTCGTCTTGCCATGATTCTCATTTTCCTAAACTAACCACTGAGAGAAGGCTTTTTTTTTCAGGATGAATTTGGCTGTTTATTTATTACCCGAGAATGATAAGATGCATTGTCTAGTACAATTAGGGATGGCTCATCCTAATTTGGTATCAGCTTTTCTCTAGCCCAGTTTTCAAAAAGCTCACAATTCATGTTATCGTGGTAGTCGGCGCTCTTTGATTTAGAGGAACAACTTAAACTCACTTCCTTTATAAAATCAGTAGATGAGCCAGCATTTAATATAATGTAACGTTTTCCCGAACCACAACCTCTTTTTCGTTTTACTGATTTCACTAAGTCGTCTTGCCATGATTTAGACCCACTTCCATTCGAAAATACCCAAGTTTCATCTAAAAAAACTACTTTTCTAAACTTTGATTGATAATTTTCAACATATTTTTTCAAAAATTTGACTCGTTCGCTTACAATTCTTGGTAGTTCGCACAAATATCTTCTGTTGCGGTTCTTTCTATAACGAGATTCCAAGTTTTTTTTTAGCGCTGACAATGACTTGAGACCTATTTCTAAAATACCTCGTTCCTTCAAAGCATCTTTCAAAACTGAAAGCGTTATATCAACTTGTGATGCATATAAGTCGTATATAACATTCCTTACATCCATTTTTTACCTTCCTGTAAAGTTTCACTCTTCGTTTTCCTTGATCATCGTTGCGTTTTCTTCATTGGTATACTTCTACTACTGTCATGAACAATTCTCTGTATTGATCTTAAACTTAGTTCCGCGACTTTCTCTTTAATATACTTGGGATTTAATAACTCGCCGGTTTCAGTAGCCTTCTCCTGTTCATTTTTAAAATAATCTATTAAATTGAGAACCATTTCTTTCGCCTGGGGATGCAAAAAACTGCAAACCGATTTATATTCGTCATTTGTGTCACAATATATTTAATAAATGGCACATTTGTCAAAACTAGCTTATTCACGACATTATGTAATGCGGGAGTGCTCTTCAACACATTTTGATAATTATTGAAAATTAGGGTAATTTTCCAGTTTATCGGCTTATGCGAAAAATGGCGTAAATTGAAAAACGTTTCTTGCAATATGTAGCACGTACTTTCTAAACGACAAATCCGCGGGCGGAGAACCATTTTTTTAAATGTGAAAATAGTCGACCGAAAAGCACAGTGAGAGTGACAAGTGAGGTTATGTTTCTCTAGCTGTTAGTCACTCGACAAAAATTGTAATAATTATTATAGACTTATATTGGTTAAACAGCGCTAACACGGCATCTAATCCACCTTTTTGGTTCCAATTCGGTATATGCTACATAAATCAACAAGAGTTTTTCATTTTTTTCTCATTTTTGTCACAAGCGGGTACCCTATTTTCACATTTTTTTTTATATTTGCAATTAAAGAAACGGTTTTCCGCTCGCGGATTTGTCGTTTAGAAAGTACGTGCTACATATTGCAACAAACGTTTTTCATTTTACGCCATTTTTCGCATAAGCCGATAAACTGGAGTGTTACCAAAATTAGATGTGCTTCTTCTCTCCGATTTATAAATAACCAATAAGATATCGCGTTTATATTACGGATATCTTTATAATGCTGTTTTAACCTTGGCTTGAGCAAGACAACACTATATAAGTTTCTCTATGATAAATTCATAACGCGCCTAGTTAAGTGGAAGCCGACTTTATCTAAAGGCTTACTTACACACACCGACGCGGCCACGGCCATGGCCACGGTGGCGATCATATTAGCGGTCGGGCGTATTCACACCAAAGCGGTGAGTGGAGCTGTAAGATAGTTGCCGTTTACAGATTTTATATATACAAAAATATATTTTTGAACGTCCAGGTCCCAAGTTTCATTTTAATTTCTATTATTTGTTATTATGATGGACGATGTGGAAGAAGAGACTTTGTTACTATTATCTGTTTGTCCCACACTTTGTTTTTAGTCCTTATATTTTTAACTTGGATGGCTTATATCAAAAAGTATGGGATATAATTTAAGATTTTCTAATAATAATTCTATTGCCTATATTATTTGCCATTACTACTGTCACTTCCCGCAGTCAAAGTTGACACGTTGTATTTGACCGTCACCGCATATCAGAACGCTGCCTTAGGCTGCTTGATCGAGACTGCCCGCGCTGCGCGCTGGTATGACTTCATTCATTTATTTCTATGTATTTAGATTGGCCGCCACCGCTACCGTGGCCGTGGACGCGTCGGTGTGTGGAAGCCTTTATTCTTCGGTGTACGGAAAGTTTGACTTTATCAGGAAGCCTATTTTAGACACGTAATGCGAGGAGACAAGAAGGTGATCTTGATGGCGTAAGAACTTCAGGCAATGGGACTTGGATCTTGGATGACCTTAGCAACTCTCTTTAGAATAGCCGTTATTAAAATCATATGGACAAACGAGATCGACGAGTTTAAGCACTAGGCGTAGATCAGTTTTTGTTGGAGCATGACGACAGGAAAACAATAATCATCATATCATCGCTAAACTCATCCAAACGCCTTCTAAATTTATATACTGTATCAAATTTTTTATTCTAAACAATGTTTTCACTTTCAAATTGATATATCTACGTCGTACACGCATACATTGACAAATCGGTATTTTCGCTGAAACGAGCTACCGACTCACAAACAGCTGCTGAACAATAGCTGTTAAAGATGAGTTATTATCTTAAATAAAAACATTAGAAACGCGTTTAGCAAATAACCGAGAAAATGTCGTAAAATACTCGTATATCTAATATTTAGGTGTGACATTTCAAGTAATTTTAACTACATTTGCAATATGTACAACAAATTCCGGTTAAATTAACCAGCAAGACATGTCAAGTTTATCGCGATTTATACAAAACCGCCACTTCCAATGCAGCGTTATAGCTGGTTATAGCGTTAAATTATGTTGGTCACACTCACGCAGAGATGCGAGCGAGGAGGTCGTTTACCAAAAATGACAGACGACACAACCAAATTGGGCGTAAAGTTATGTTGGTTGCAATATGACTCATGTAAACTTAACCTGATTTGGCGAATATTATGCAAAACAAGCGGAATGTCAGCGTCAGTCGGTAGGATATAATAATTCTGGCGGCTTTAGTAACATTAGACACGTCCACTTGAGGTAGAGTCTGTTTCAGTCAAACTGGTTGCCTTTAGTTTGTCGTTGACCTTTTGCAATAGAACCAACAAAACCCGTGGCAAGTTACTGTTTTCCGGGATGTGACGCGATTCACACGCACCGCTCGCAGAACAGCTTAAATTCTTCCTACAGTGCTTGTGCCATCATCGAATCTTAGATAGTATACAGGGTACAGGGTGTTACTTAATATTAGGCCGTCATTCCTGAACCAAATTCAAGTAGAAAAGTTCATATAAATTATAAACATGTGTCCTAAAAAGTCTGGTTTTTAAGGCACAGATTGTGACGATTTTGGTGAAACTTGGCAGTGTTGTTCGTTGTGATAAGACGCTAAATTAGCACTAACTAGATGATAATTATAAGTTCCAGTGGCGTCCCAGGGGGGGGGGGGGCAGTCTCTCGAATAATATTGACAAAAAAATGTACGCCACTGACTTGCTTCAAAATTTTATATTATTATCGGGTTAAGCAGCTAAAAATACAACTTTTTTATCTCTTGATATTTTTTCGTATCTTACTTCATTTTCGAGAAAAAAAATTTTTCGACATTCAATGAAGTGGCTTTTTTTTCCGTAAACCTGAACTTTTCTACTTGAATTTGGTTCAGGAGTGTTCCCTTGGAATTACGGCCTATCATTAAGTAACACCCTGTATAAAGACTGGCATTCTGCTTTTACGTAAATAATGTTAAATATGTATAATAATACAGTGACGGCCCGTAATTAATTTATCCCCAGGCATTCAACTTGTAATATTTCCCAGTAACAGTATAGTTGGGGTCAAGCAAATATTTGACGCGTGACACTTCCATATTGTCATGGGTGTCAAATACGGCAGGCCACTCATAATATAAAAGTTACTAATGGCTAAATTTATATTATAATAATTACCACCCACTCGAAGTATTTGTATCTTTATTCCTTTATATGACTAAAAAGAGATATACATAAACCGAGTTACCTTCTCGTCGATTTGGTCAAATCATATGGGCTGCAGATCCGCATTTTATTTATTATTTAATCGTTATACACTACTAAGATTGCTTTTGTTAAGACCTGTGATAATTATGGTCAATCCTGAATCCCACCATTACAATGCACAGAATTTATCAAAACAAATTTATTTATATTATAATAAAATTCATATTCTTAGACCAATTTCCCAGCAATCATTTTCTGCAAAGGTTTATAAATAACAATATTCGTCAGTCCGGCCCTGACTAAGTATCAGCTGTAATAAAGTTGGTGAAATCGAAATAACCTAGTATTGGACAAATATGACAAGATGGAAGTGTCACGCGTCAAATATTTGCTTGACTCCAACTATAACCAAAGTTCATATTTAAGAATCCGTCACGGTAACCCCTGACCGGCACGCAACCGAACATACAGCAATGTAAATTAAATGGAGTTTCTTGCGCTCAGCTGTCAACGAATTTCGAGACAACTGGTAAATTATTTAGCTTTGGTTAAACGGATATTGAGAGGCAACTCTATTTGCTAAATTAACCATGTTGCATATTTTTCTAATTGGCTTTCGTTTTCGAAATGTATGCAGTAATATATTTATCGCTGTTAGAATTGCAACTTTACGCATGATATTCTCCACACGTAAGTCCTTAAATACAGGGCTGCCCAGAAGTCCGGAATAAAATTAATATAGCCTTAAACTCTAACTTTTGGGGAAAATGCTCGGACACGTCAATTTAGTTTTATATATGCTCACATTTTGACGTTATTCGTGTGTTTCTTTATAGACATTTGTCAAAGATATGACGACATCGATCTTTTTTTTAAATGGAAACTTACAGCTTGTGATAAATCATTTGAAAGCTAATATCTCGTACAGTATGCTCATAAGTTTTGATGCGATTCTGTTAAGCTATTTCAAAATGGCGACTGTTAAAAGTTTTTAAAAAATACCTAATTCAAATAAGCGGAAATGATAAATCATTGATGTCTCTTTTAGCTTTCAAGGTAAGAAATCTTCATTGTCTCACGTTCTAACATTTTGTGACATTGTGACTTAACAATAGTTATGGTTTATTTGTTACTTATTTTGTCAAAAAAAATAAAAATGTAACGAAGCAAAACAAAACACAACAAAAAGGTGGTTTAACGTGGCAAATGCTGGAAATGTCCTCCACCCTCTATTTGGCATGCTCCCAGACGATGGTAAAATCCGTCGACGGAAATTCGAATGGCTTCAGCCGGTATGTTATCAATCTAATTTTGTTTTTCAAATCTTCAATATTGTTTGGCCTATTTTGGTAAAGTTTTTCTTTTAAAAATCCCCAAAGAAAATAGTCTAGAGGCGTTAAGTCTGGGGACCTCGGTGGCCATTCCATTGTACCACGTCGTCCAATCCAGCGACCTGGAAATATCTCATCTAAATATCTTCTCACATTGACACCAACATGCGGGGAGCACCATCTTGCTGAAACCAAATTGTTTCATTAGGTATATCTGAAAACGATAATTATGTCTGTTAACCACCCCGTTTAATTAGAAAGTAGCTTCATCCGAAAATAATATGTTCTGTGGAAACCTATTATTCTCATAACACCGTCTCATCATTTCTTCGCAAAATTGCAAACGCCTATCATAGTCATCTTCTAAAAGCTCTTGGACAATACATACTTAATAAGGGTGGTATTTTTCTGCTTTCAAAAATCTTCCAATAGTACCTTTAGATGTATCATGATTTTGAGCCAATGAAACTGTTGAAACATGTGGATTATCCTGCAGAGATAATGCAATATCCAATTTTTCATCATCGCCTAAAACACGTGGCCGTCCATTCCTAGGCAAGTCCTTCACTGTGCCATGTTCATCAATCATCAAATTTGTGGTATATTTTACTAACAGTGCCCTGTGAAATTTGATTTTCCGGATATTAAGCATTAAATACAGTGCACACTTCACTTTGACTTCTTATTTTATCTCCACATCCTAACAATATCAAGGCTTCGGATACGCTGCCTTTCCGACAAAACCATTTTTGTTTGTAGAAAATTGTAAAATAATACTTCGGAAATACCTAAATTATTTTTACAATTTCACAATGTCACAAAATGTCAGAACGTGAAACGATGAAGATTTCTTACCTTGAAAGGTGAAAAAAACATCAATGATTTATCATTTCCGCTTATTTAAATAGAGATTTTTTTGAAACTTTTAACAGTCGCCATTTTGAAATAGCTTGACAGAATCGCGCCAAAACTTATGAGCATACTGTACGAGATATTGGGCTTTCAAATGATGTATCACAAGCTGTAAGTTTCCATTAAAAAAAAAGATCGATGTCGTCATATCTTTGACAAATGTCCGTAAAAAAACAAACGAATAACGTCAAAATGTGAGCATATATAAAACTAAATTGACGTGTCCGAGCATTTTCCCCAAAAGTTACAGGTTAAGGCTATATTAATTTTATTCCGGACTTCTGGGCAGTCCTGTATATATTTTGCGTTGGGGCCAAAAAATTGTATAGTTACGCCAGTAAACATGTCATTTGCTTTTTACATCTGACATTTTCTAGTAAGTCTCTGTCGTTTAAGTCTGATCGTTGTGAATTATTTATTTCATTTTATGTTTACCATCTTGCTAAAAATGGTAAATTATTCAAATGCAGAAATGGCGGAAATGCATTGTATGGCCTCGCCGACGGTAATGGGTAGCAAGCCAGACGTATATATCATCTGAGATCCCAATCGTGCTTTGCCAGATACTCTAACCTTTTCTTATATTTATCGTCGTCTTGTTGCAACTGGTGGTGTCCGTAGAAGGTACATCAGAAGGTAAACTAAACCTCTAAGTGTGAGAACACCTGATTTGAATTGTGGAAGCGGTGCTGCACGAAGTCGAAAAACATCCTGAAACGAGTACGAGGAAGATTGCTAAAAACTTGAATATTTGCCATCAAATTGTTTCTTGTTAAAATTTGGGCGTGGTCCTGCGGCGCTTACACACAATGCAAAACACGATCAACCACTGAAATAATATAAGCTATGGTTTAAAACACGATAATTTGGTTACATCAATTATCTATTCTTTTATAAGTCAATGTGTTTTCCAACCAAGTCGATTAATCTTCTCTCCTTTATGCAGATGTAATTGCGTTATCTATTTATACGACCTTTATAAGTGTCTCGACAAGTGCCTAACCAGACATAAAAATAAACTGTTTTTTCTCTTATAAACGTAATATATTTTTTTTTAATCAACGATGGAAATGACAAACACAATGACTGGTTCTGCGGATGACTCACGCCCGGAATTCTCAATACATTTAGCTATACTAGAATGACCCAAATTTCTTTTGTTCGAAGCAAAGTGATTCATTCTATTGCGGGGCTTGTAAAGCCTATAGGCTAGACTAGACCGCTAGACGAAGTACGCTCTGGCATGGAAAATAATATAAGGCCAAAGAAAATATTGGGATTTCTTGTTTGCTTAGTTCACGGAAAATATGCGTTTCTTTTATTTTAGGCGTTTTGAGACATTTTCACTTTAAACTAAAAAGTCAATAAAAAATATGACCACTCACATTCTGCACCACTAAAACTAACCTGTCACTGAGGTCGATAGAAGATTCATTGGCTTACATAGTAAGGTGCTGGTAGGGGTATTATAGTCTATTTCAGAAAGGTGTAGACTAATAAAATGGGAAATTCCGTCCAGTTCGGCTTAATTTCGGTGTCGGCCATAGGCGCAGGTAAACTTTGTGCATTAAATTATTTATGATAACTCGCCAAAAATTTTAGAGAATTCGGTTAACAGATATTAAGATAAAATAGTATTGTTTGTAATATTAAAATTTCAAGTAATTGCCTAAGAGGATAAGAAAAGGTATGTTTTCTGGTCTGAAGTGTCAAAATCAAAATATTGTGTAGGGATTAGTTAGGTAGTAGATTATAAAGTTACGTTTTGCGTTTAACAGGTACAATTTAACAGGTACCGAGTTTGGCTCTGGCCTCTTTGACTGGATCATATAAATAGGTGGTAATTTAGAATAAACTTCATACATCGTGTGTGTGTATGACCTTAACAAGTATATTTGTTTAGTTTAACGCATCAGTATTTGCTGTTAAGCCGTATATATAGTGTTCACAGTATTATAAGATTAGTAATAAAATGGCGACATTCACACCAACAAAAAGATGTTCCAATAATTCTCCACTATCAGTGAGTGAAAAAGTTATTATTTTAAATGTACATGATTGCATAAAATACGATTATCCGAATATTACTGTACAAGAAACTGTCCACCAATGTTCCCGAATGACTGGAGTTGGAAAGTCCACCGCTTTTAAATTATTGCGGAAGAGAAAGACAGCAGGTCAAGTGGATCCTCCCCAGAAAAGTCCAGGCAGACTAGTAAAAGTCCTTGATGAAGACACCAAAAGTGTAGTTCGAAGAAAAGTTCACTCTTTTTATTTTAAAAAAGAAATACCCACCCTAGATAAAATTCAAATGGAGCTTGGCCAGGATGACAGTATTCCGTTTATAACTAGAAAACTTTTATGGACCACTTTAAAAAATATGGATTTTGTCTGGGAAAAGCATAACCGTAAATCATTTTTACTGGAAAGCGATGAAATTGTTTGCTGGCGACGAAAATACTTGAGAAGTATAAAGCAGTACAGAAGAGAGCAGAAGAAAATATTTTATCTTGATGAGACGTGGATTAATGAAGGTTATATAGTACCAAAATTGTGGCAAGACAAAAATATAACCAGTGCTCGCCAAGCTTTCATGGAAGGCCTGTCAACGGGTATTAAGGTGCCTTCAGGTAAAAGGAAGAGACTAATAATCTCCATATTGGAAGCGAAGAGGGATTTTTAAAAGAAGGTTTGCTAACCTTTCAGTCGTTCAATACGGGAGATTACCACGAGGACATGAATTCGAATGTTTTTGAGGACAATTTTGGTGAAATGATAAAATATCTTTCAGCTGATTCAGTAGTAGTTATGGATACCTAACGCAAGCTATCATTCACGACGCACAGAGAAGACTCCAAATCAAATCAAATCAAATCAAAATCAAATCAAAATATGCTTTATTGTCATGTCCAACTTCATCTTGAAGAAAACAAGAAATTATCGACTGGTTAACCACCAAAAGTATTGAATTTGAAGATAATTTGATAAAGAAGGAACTATTAACTATAGCAAATGACAAATAACCTGACCACCTGATCGATCGGACCGTCGACCCGTTAATTATAACGTCAAGAGGAGATGACAGTTCCTCAGATCACGAAGAATATTATGATGTTTATAATTTAATTTCTGTTTAATGTTTAATAAAAAAATAAGTCTACCTAATACTATGTACATAATGCCTAAATTTTATTCTGGTAAAATAAAATTCTTTCCTTTTTACGAATATCCTACCTACCTATTAACTATAGCAAATGACAAATAACCTGACCACCTGATCGATCGGACCGTCGACCCGTTAATTATAACGTCAAGAGGAGATGACAGTTCCTCAGATGACGAAGAATATTATGATGTTTATAATTTAATTTCTGTTTAATGTTTAATAAAAATTAAGTCTACCTAATACTATGTACATAATGCCTAAATTTTATTCTGTTAAAATTAAAAAAGTTTCCTTTTTACGAATATCCTACCGGCACGCCTTTGTCACCATTTTCAGTGTTTGTGAATGGATAACAATAGGCAAAACCGACAGATTGACCCAAACCCGGGTTGACGAAAAGAAAGAATTTTGCAATGAAATCAATGCCAAATAATGAAAGTGGCTTAAATATTCGTTGGGTCACATCGTAGTCCCTTTGCATACATAATGAGATTTTATTACTCTACACCTTTCTGAAATAGACTATAGGTAAAGATAATGCATAATAAAATACTGTTATACTCTATTTCTTAATGGTTGACAGCAGAGCGAAGGATCATTAGTCGTAAAACAACAATAAACCATATACGTAACAATAACAGGGACCTAGTCTTAAATTACACAGGCATCTTATTTCATAGTAGAATATTTCCAACTTACTTAGTTTAGTTTTCAACTTGTTATCAAATTATAAAAATGGCGAATAATTAGTCCCCAGTGTTTGTAAGGGTGTGCTGTGTGCTAGACGTAAAAGCAAAGACAATAATTTCGAATGTACAACCGAAAGTTAATCTTACTAGATAGACAAGATATAATTTTGTGGATACTGCGAAAGACAAACGGGTCAAAACTGACAACGGAAGAAAAATCTGAATTACCGGAAAATCAGAAACTGGTAAATAAACAGTTCAGTGGAAAGCTGGCCCTAAAAATACACATGGAGTTTTAGAGGTTGTGACAAAAATCTCAAAAATATAGATCATCTGGGAAAAATTAGGTACTTGTAAACTTACCAAAATATAATAGGTGCCTTAATCAAGACTAGGTCTGGAAATCTCAGAGATGGAAATGAATTTTCCATTTTTTGAATCGTCAAAGAAAACATCCTAGATGCCGTAGAAGCGGATCCTTCTATAAGTGTCCGAAAAATGACTGTCGAGTTTGATTGCCCAAAATCGACTGTCTCTAGAATCCTTAGAGAACAACAGTTCCATCCGTATATCATCCTCAAAAAGTCCATGCGCTTCTTCCTGAAGACTTTCCTCGCAGGATGGAGTTTTCTAACAGGGTTTTAGATCGGCACAGAAATAATGCAAATTTTATTGGTTCAGTTCTCTTTACGGACGAAGCTGGATTTTCTAAAAACGGCTTCATAAACACCCATAATTTGCATTTATGGGCAGAGGAAAATCCCCATGCTTCTATTGTAACGCATCATTAGCATTAATTTAAACCAATGAACGTGTGGGCCGAAATCAAGGGGCAACATTTAACTGGACCACTTGTATTGCCAAGAAGGTTAACTGGAGAACTTTATTTGGAATTTGTCCAAAACAATTTGCCAGAACTTTTATAAGATCTACCTCTGCCAAGACGACGTTATATGTGGTTCATGCATGACGGGGCTCCGCCACATTTTAGTCTAGTAGTTCGACAACACCTAAACAGGAACTTTGAAAATCGACGAATAGAAAGAGGAAGACCAGTGGCCTGGCCTCGTCGATCACCTGACCTAAATCCATTCGATTTTTTTTTGTTGGGCTATTTAAAAACTTTAGTCTATGCCAATCCAATAGACAATCAAGAAAACTTATTGGAAATGATTAATTTTCATGGTTGCGAAATAAGACCGAATGTTGAGGCATTGTGGAGGGTTCAACAATCTTGAATTCATATTCTGAGACAACGTGTATAGGGATAATACCAATATTCAGACTTATAATAAAGGACGTAAACCAGTAAATATTAACATTTCCGTGTTTCCATGAGATCCCAAGTAAAGTAAATTACGGAAATATTACCACGACTGCCACTATACCACAGATACTTTGAGTCTGTACTATAGAACAAGAATAAACTTTAAGGTGAGTGCTGGCAACGTCTCACGTCAAACACCAGTGAAAAGGTATATTTGGAGTGAAATTATTCAAAAAGTTTTACTGCTAGAAAGAAAAATATTTTCGGGGTTGGAAGTGCTCTTAGGATGCGGTGACATCAATATAGCCTTTAAACTAAATACAATACTACTAACCATGGAAGAAAGTTGTGGATATATGGGTCATCAAAATTGAATATTCACAAAATTTATAAACATCTCAATGTAAATTTGATTTGATTAAGAATAAACATTTTTAATAGCGCATTACTTTCTAAGTACATTAATTCACAATTCCAAATAAAATGAAAGTCAGATCAAACTGAAATTGATAAATTATCACTTTTTACATTCTCTAACCGTTGAATCTCGTCAACTACATTTAATTCGGTTTGGCTCTAATTATTGTGGCGCCAGACGGTCCCCAGACTGTATAGTTGTTGCCGTTCTAACCGACTATCTCATCTGTTTTAGCGGGCTAGTTTCGGCGTTTTCGCAACAATACCGTGAAACGCAACACCAATACTAATAACGCAATGTTAATACAAAAACTATCATTTTGGGCACTTTTAACGGCTAATTATTTTTTTTTCACGCTTACGCTGCACCTCTGCAATGTTTCTTTCTTTGTAATTGCCCAGATTTAATTATTTTTTTTTAATAAACAAAAAAAAATGTAGATCCACAAGAACATGTTAGTCTACTTTTACCGCCGTTCACTGAACTCTAGTTGTATTCAATCAATGTATTCCCATAGAATGTGTATGTTTATTTTTTATCCAATAAGAAGAAAAGAACGTACAGTAAAAGCAAAATTCTAAAACCATTAGGATAAATAATAATTATACCTTAGATACTAAAAATATACAGTGAAATAATACCTATACCTCGTAGCGCATTTAAAGTTATCTTTCTCTAAAATTACTCTCCATCGAAATATACTGTAACTAATCTCACTTCACTGATAAACATGGTATCCTAAAGGCAAAAGAATCCATTCATTTGGCAAATATTTATTCAGTTCAAGGAAACTGTATTTATTTTAAATGCGTTTTCCTTCGGCTAAAATAATTGCGGCATTTAGGTGTAATACTCGATTCTTTTGACATTAAGAAATCTTCAATTCATGTCTTTCTGTCAAAATTTATTAGTATTGCTAGAAATTTCACGGTTTTGCACTAAAGTAGGTACACTGACAAACATGGATTATTTTAGGCAAACGAATCCATTCATTTGGAAATGATTCTTTTAGTTTAAAGAAAGATAGTTTGTTGCAAATTCTTTGCCATTCGACTAAAATAGCTGATGCATTTGAGGCAAACTCTCGATTCTTTTGACTAAATCCTTCTTAATAACTTTATTTCAAAGTAGAAAGTATTTTGTCAACATGTCTTAAGACTTTAACACAAAAGCATCATAATGCTGAATAAATCCCCGTGCATTTGAGCCAAAACCTACATGTCAACAAGTCATATCCGCACAATCTTTCTTATTTCTTGACAGATATCAGCAGGAAGCGTTAAAGTGAGACTGCGTACATTTTGTTTTGATGTCATTTCGCTGTTTTAAATTTTGGATATATATGTGACTTGTTGGCCGAGCGTGTATAGCTTCGGGTGGGTTATCGGTTAGAGGTGCAAAGTTTGAACCCCGCTGTGTTTCTACCTTTTTTTAGTCTCACTTTACCGCTACCTATATCAGCACCACGGTGCAGTTAAGTTTAACCTAAAAACTAATAGGAATACACGATTTGTAAAATTCCTAATTCCTAGCAAAATCTTTATTATTTGATTTTATTAACAGAACAAAGAATTGATAATCCCAAAATACTTATATTGTTAACTCCCGAACAGATTGACTTTCTAGCTGATAATATTGGGGACAAGTTAGGACTTGTGAGGGGAATTAAAACACTTGAAGAAAACCATAACTTAGGAAATAATAATGTAAGTACCTATACCTACCTACCTAATATCTTAACATAATATGTTATAATATCGACAATAATTATTTTTTATCTATTTTTATATTGTAATGCCAATTTTTTATTTGCACACAGAAAGGTACTAATTTTTTATCTTTTAGCAATAAATTAATTTTTCCTGATATTTTAAATTATAAAAAGAATTATTGATAAAAAATGTAGGTATACAATTAAGTGTCAAAATTTAGCCCAAACTAATTTTTTTTTAGATGAATTTAATACAATTGGTTCATTATACAGGGTGTCTCAAGAGTCTTAGCCCCCTCAATATTTCGTCGTTTTATCAATATTAACATTTGACATTGCTTCTTTGCTTGATAAAACATTAACATTTTTGTTTTCCAGGGCATTCTAGACAAATTGAAGCTTGTTTCATTTATTTTCCAACACCTAGAAATTATTTAAATGCTTTAGTATTATGTGGCTTCTGTTTTCCAAGGTATTCTAGATGTATTTAAACTGGAACGAATAGAGCTTTTAAAAATTTGATGGTTCTTATCTCAACAACGGGTTGAGCTAATATACTACATATTCTTGGAATTAGGAAAGAAAGATCTTTTATAAAAATTAAAAATATACAGGCCATTCCATTAAAAAGAACCTAATTTGTTCATTTTTATAGGAAACACTGTAGACAAATAATCACAGCAGAAAGTACACCTGATACACAATAAAAATAAGGAATACCTAAAGTATTAAATGTCATATCACTTCCCAGTTTGCCAAATAAACTCAAATAAGAAATTGTGACTTCTAAGCTTGATTTATACTGTTCAGTATATGGGTATTCAGTTTTTTGTTTTTTTATCAATAAATAATGTTTTTTAGTAACAATTGTAGTTTTTTTTTTAATTTACGTGGATAATTTTTCCAAAATCAAGAAATTTTAGCTGAAGAAATTCGGGTTTTGACTCAAATGCCCATAGATTTAGAACAAGAAATCCTAGTTTTGCCACAAATAACAAAATTCTTTCAACCAAATACTAATGGATTTAAGATAAGAAACCCTGGTTTTGTTTCAAAAAATAAAATCAAGTAAATGTAATGTCAATAGATTTAAAGTAAGAAATCCAGGTTTTGTTTCAAACATCCAAATTCTTTCATACAAATTCCAATAGATTTAGAATAAAAAAAACATACTCTTCGGGTTAAATTCCTAAGTTGTTGAGACAAAAGCCTAAGTTTTTGCTTTAAACCCGCTTTCCTTCATTTCAAATTACCTAACCCCTTTGATCCAAGTTAGTATTGAGTTATTGGTAAAAGCACGGCATTTGAGGACATATAATGAAGATCTTATTCTAAATTCATGTTTCTTTGTAACAAAGACAAACAATGAAATGATCTGAAAGACAGGACGTATTTGCTTCAAACCCTTCATTTATTTGGACCTATAAAAAGCGCCCATTCCTTTTAGGGAATGGCAGATTTCCTTGGGGCAAAGGTTCCTTTTTTTCAGTGTTGATACAACAAAAAACAGATGAAAAAATTCTACCTGCAAACGATTAAAGTATAGATATTTTGGCAAAGCAAGATGTTCGGCGAAATGTTCCATGGGACTTTATATAGAGTAAACCAACAATGATGTTCCTTCGAGCCGTATACAGGGTGTCTCAAAACTCAGTATCAAGATTTTAAGGGCGTATTTGCCAGGTCAAAATAAGCCTTTTTTTTCCTATAAGCATGTGTCCGCAAACGCTTCGTCACCGATCTACAGAGTGTTAAATTTTCAAAAAAATTTTATTTTTTCCTTCATAGCTCTTTTAGTTTTTGAGATATTAAGATAAAATTTAAAACATAGATTACGCTTTAGGACTTACATCATCTAGTATACCGAGTGATTGTAAGAATCCACAGGGAGATATTTTTTCAGGGGTCATGCTCCCTTTTCTCCGCATAAACTTTTTTATAGTGCGCTGCTGGCGGATTCTGAAATATGCAGTACATTCTTTGTTTTGTTTATAAACTTTTTTATCTCTTATAATTTTTATGCATCTAAGATCGTTATCGAGAAAAAAATTTAAACAAATTTTTGTAATTAGCTACATTTAATTAACATTTATAACAACAGGGGGGAATAAATACCACAATGAAAACAAAAGACGCTATACTTATTTGTTATAAGATTATTTAAACATTACCTCAAAAATAAGAAACTTAGTCAACTTTGACTTTTTATAAAAGATGCTGGAAATGCCCTCCTCTTTCTGCGATACAACCCTCTACTCTTCTTCTCATAGACTGCCGTACGCGTTCTAATATTCCGGGATTATTTCTTACCGTTTGAAAGGCATCCATAATTCGTCCAGTTAGAACTTCGATGGAAGGCACTGGTCCTGCATCATAAACTAGACTCTTTACATGCCCCCATAAAAAGAAGTCCAGCGAGTTGCAATCTGGGGACCGTGGGGGCCAAGCAATTGGACCTGCTCTGCCAATCCACCGATTGGGAAACACTGTGTCTAAATAATCGCGGACGGTGACTCGAAAATGAGGGGGGGGCCCATCGTGCATAAACCACATTTGTTGACGAACGTGTAAAGGCACATCCTCCATTAATGCAGGCAATTCATTCTGTAGGAAGTTTAAATATGTGTCACCATTTAAAATTCGCGGTAAAATAAAAGGACCAATTAAAGTATCTCCTACTATTCCTGCCCATATGTTTACGCTAAACTGTTCCTGGTGTCGAGATTCTCTGATCATGTGTGGATTTTCTAGTGCCCAAATATGAACATTGTGGTAATTCACTACTCCGTCGCGTGTAAATTGAGCCTCGTCGGTAAAAAGGATACGAGATAAAAATTCAGGATCCACAGTACACTTGCGCAGTATCCATCTGGAGAACTGCAAGCGCTGTGGAAAGTCTCGAGGAAGCAAACCTTGGACGCGCTGAATATGATATGGGTATAGCATGTTTTCGTGTAAAACCCTCCAGACAGTTGAACGGGAAACATCCAAATGCCGTGCTATTTGTCGAGTACTCATACCAGGGTTTTCGTCGATAACATTTAAAATCTCTTCATCAACTGCTGGGTTGCGTGCTTGTCTTGGTCTACCAGTATCGTGCATTGGAGTCTGAAATCTGCCGTATTCCCGAAGGTGTTGATGGGAATTTATAAAAGTTCTGTAGTTGGGAAGCCGGCGATTAGGAAATCTTAGCGCGTACAACCTCTGAGCATTAAGCCCGTTACCATAAGCCAGACCATAAACGAAATGGATGTCAGCCAGATGTTCAAATGAATATGGTCCATTTTCCATTTTAATGTTAAACAAATCAAAAAATATACAATAAGTTATAAACCAACTTTTAAATAATGTCAAATGCATAAACCAACTTTTAAATAATGTCAAATGCTTCAAAATAAGCGTAAACGTCAAAATGAAAATAGCAGTCAAAGCCCACTAAGTGTTTTTTTTTATTGTTTCATTGAAAAATTTCAATTAAATATGGCGAATTACAAAAATTTGTTTAAATTTTTTTCTCGATAACGATCTTAGATGCATAAAAATTATAAGAGATAAAAAAGTTTATAAACAAAACAAAGAATGTACTGCATATTTCAGAATCCGCCAGCAGCGCACTATAAAAAAGTTTATGCGGAGAAAAGGGAGCATGACCCCTGAAAAAATATCTCCCTGTAGATTCTTACAATCGCTCGGTATACTAGATGATGTAAGCCCTAAAGCGTAATCTATGTTTTAAATTTTATCTTAATATCTCAAAAACTAAAAGAGCTATGAAGGAAAAAATAAAATTTTTTTGAAAATTTAACACTCTGTAGATCGGTGACGAAGCGTTTGCGGACACATGCTTATAGGAAAAAAAAGGCTTATTTTGACCTGGCAAATACGCCCCTAAAATCTTGATACTGAGTTTTGAGACACCCTGTATAGACATATCGTCTAATTTGAAAATGACATAAATAATATGATCCCAGGGTAGGTCTAAAGGTATTTCAGAATTTCAGATGCATTAAGGTTACCAAGTCTTCAGTGGCGTGCAGTGCCATTTAAAATAGGGTAGGCAACAGAATCGAAAATGTCAAAGAAGGAGAAAGCCCGAAATTTTTATTCAGGTGCCACGTCCAAAACGTTCTCTTTAAGCCTCCAAAAAATGTAGGCGTTAGGCAAAAAAATAAAACTAATAGTACTTACCAATATGGTAGGTACTTTCACGAATGTCTTACGAAAACGTTAACTAGGGCATAAATAGCTGCAAGCAACTGCTCTGTTTTGCGTTAAATGTTAAATGTCATACTTGTAAAGGGCTTACTGTTAATAAGTTTCACCAGACAGTTTACACTGTCACCACATAATAAAAAACACTAAAACTATTCAAAAAATCTTTCTAACCAAGAAAACTAACTCACATACAAAATAACAATCCCTCTTGTATAGGTAAATTACTAAAAAAAGTTACTAATAAGCTTTCAAAACAATTATTAAAAGTGCGGCGCGTGAAAACTAATCTCACGAAAACGATCTCACACAAGAAGAGGGCACAGAAACTTATAGGAATACTGAAATTTCTTACAAAATTGCATCGCATTATTAAATTATTAATGCCCAAATATTAATAAATTTAGGGATGCCCGATGTACTGTAACTTAATTTAGAGATAAACGCTTTCTAACCAATTACTAAACGGTAAAAACGATGTCTGTCAGGATATTAATTAATGAAAGCACATTTTTCGGCGTCGGTGGGTGTCGTAAGACGTCGCATGGCTTCTGGCTCGTCTCTTTTCTTCTTATGTGTAGTTTCATTTAGCTGTCTTTTTTTAAGCACTGCTTTTCGCTTGCATATAAATCCAATATTGACGGTCTAAATGCATCCCTTTGATTTGTTATAAGATGCCTTTTAATGTAAGCGAATTGCGGTCGCAGGAGGCCAGGGCGGTGAATATTATTCCGATTAATATACGTAGCGTTATATGAGTGTTAGACTGTGATGTTTTTTATGATATAATTAATGTTTTAATTGGCGCTTAAAACAAACTTTTTAAATTTTCATTATGCTTTTTAATCGAATTATAATTTATATTCTCGGAATTAAAATTAAATGGGGAAATAAAAAAAAATATCATAACGTCAGGGTAGGCAATGCATTTGTGCTTTCATTGTATGCACGCCACTGCAAGTCTTTCTTTCAAATAAAGAATTTCATCACTGCCTTAAGAGCGTGTTAAAGTGTAAAGTTTACTGTATTTTTTTTTTAGTAGTTTCAGAAGAAATCAGAGTCGGCACTTTTTGATAGGTTGCAAGGAGTGTATGCCGACAGCTTTTGTCCGAGAATAATAATTCTGTACTTGTTTACATCATTTCTTTTTTAATAGCCAAAAAATCCACCCTTTCTCTGAAATACAAGATTTATCGCTTTACCAAATAAATATAAAAGCCTAATTTCTTAAAATAAATTAGTTAAAATTCACAGAGGGATTTGGAAGAAGATTTATTGCGGCCATAAAGTGTTATTTTAATACTAATTCGCGTTAGGTATAGTCATAATGTATTTTCACGCTTAGTAGGAAATACATATTATATAGTTTTTGAAATAACAGACTTGATAAAAATAATTCACTTGGTGCAATCTATATGAACAATCAAACAAAAAAAATGTTTTATATTGAATCATAGCTCTAGTTTCGAATATAGAACGGTGTGTAATTACAGCGATAATAATATTGTTTAATAAATGAGTCCGTTTCAGCGACACTTTTAATTGCGACTGACAAATATCGTCAATATTTAACAGGCGGAGTACTTTTCGATTTTAGGATATTAGAATCCAATGCAACAAAACGAGAGATGAAAGTGTATGTGTTAGTGAAAGAAGGAAACACATTTTTGTATGGGTTAGATAGACATGTAAATCTAAAAGAATCGCTTGTTAAAAAATTTCCCCATAAGCAAATTCTACATCTCAAAAGGAAACAAAATAAACATTTTAAAGAACTGTAACATTAACTTCATGAGAAAGTACTCTCGGGACATAACAACCTGAACCTAGTTTTCAACATAACTTTTCTTTATGTTCATCAAAAGAAAGATTTTGAGAAATATAAATTTCTATAATTTTTATAAATTTAGGGTTGGTAATTATTAGATTGTCAACAATAATATTAGGGGAGCCTGTGGTAATAAAGTTAAAAAAATTGATGGTTTGACTTTGAATCTAAATTATAAAAAACTAGTCTATGCTATCGCATATTTTTTAACATATTCTTAGTGGTGCACATTTTTTGACTAGAAACAAATATTGACGTATTTTAAATCCGAGTTCTTATTAACCCATTATCAAGTTTTTATTACCCGAGTTGGGGTAATAAGAACTTGGGAGTGGATGTGCTATAATGTATCTTGCTTAAATGTGCCTGTGAAGGGGGAAACCACCCTAGGTATTCTAGTATACAAGGTAAAGGTAATGAAGGTGTTCCTGGGATAAATAGTGTTATTAAGTGGTAATCCCATGGAAATACTTGGTATTCTTAGGTAATACACAGGGATTATAGGTATTCCAGTGGTATTACATAAGTATTACGAGAAATATTTTCACATATTGGCACATGCGCACGCGCTTTGCCAATATTTTTGACCGGATCTGATCCCGGATTCATGTCGGATTAAGTCCTGATACAGTCAGTGTTGCCACCTTAGTATAATAAACTACATCACGCGCATGCACAGAATATCCCATAATCTATCCCATATTTTGTTTAAGGCCAATTTTAAATTATGTTCCAATCCAATTAGTTTTAATAATTAATAAAGGTATAGTCGATGCAAAACTTATTGATACTTGATGAGACGGAGAATGAAGCCAGATGGCTCCATCTCGTGGTGCTGGTAAAGAACACCAATTCTTAAGCATACCTGCGCCCTCTGACATGGACTTTGTAAGTCAGAGGGCGCAGGTATGCTTAAGAATTGGTGTTCTTTACCAGCACCACGAGATGGAGCCATCTGGCTTCATTTTCCGTCTCATCCCGTTTTTTCTGTTTTAAAACAGACACCTATGCTTTTTCCTTTTGTCAGAACCTATAGTCTCACTGACGAGCTGTAATACAGCGAAACGCGTCTGAGGATGGTTCTGGCAGAAGGAAAAAGCAAACCCTTGATTTTTATTGATACTTGTTAATAGGGTTTTCTAAAAGACAGGACAAAAGGCCTTTTACCAAAAAACTATAAATATTCGAGGATATATCCCTCATGGTGGTAACACTGGTTGGATACAGTTGGGATACAGTATACTGGAAGAGTTGCCATGTTACCCTCGACCAACATTTCAACAGGTTTCTTTCTGATAAAAATAAGAATCCTCAAATTGCTGAAATTAGTTTAAACATAAAATCTGGAATAAAGAAAATGATTTCTATGAAAGCTAAACTCTCAGGTATTTTTGGGTAATGGGTAATACTAGGTATTTCATAGGTATTACTAGGTATACCATAGGTGCTACTAGGGGTATTACTAGGTATACCATAGGTAATATTAGGTATTCCGTAGATAATGCTAGGTATTACCAGGTATTCTGAGGTAATATTTCTAAAAATTTTGGTATTGCTTGGTCAAGTTGGTATTTTAGTGTACAAATTTTTGGGAGTGGCTTCCCCCTCGGTGCCTGTGGTAACATAAACTTATCCATGTTTGTTCTTTTTACCGTGAAACCTTCAACTCCTAGATTTCTAACGGTACCACATAGAGCACCGCTTACATATCATATCCCTATCTTACTTTTTTATTATCTTCACAAACACATCAACTTCCGGTTACTTTATTTCAAGCCTTTGAGTTAGACGTACCGTTAGAAAGCTGGAAACTGTTTAAGTCCAAAAATGTAATTTTTCAAAAGTCAATATCTCGGAA
This sequence comes from Polydrusus tereticollis, assembly GCA_963920685.1. Classification (NCBI taxonomy): domain Eukaryota; kingdom Metazoa; phylum Arthropoda; class Insecta; order Coleoptera; family Curculionidae; genus Polydrusus; species Polydrusus tereticollis. The sequence goes on from OY987328.1 coordinate 147,702,721, forward strand.
ACTATTAGGTTTAGACTTATAATGCACTTACTAAAAAACAATTGTAATTGTATGTACAATCCAAAAATATTCCAAGATACTATAGTGTTCCATTAAAAAAAAAGGAACTTTGTTTCTTTACGGCTTTTTGACTTATCCTGCATACTTATTTTTTTAAGATTCTAATAGACTTTAGAAAGCCCTAAAACTTTTGTTTTCAATATTTTTTGTTAGCGGTTCTACTTTAAGAAATAATCGACCGTTTCCATACATAAACGAAACGACCCTGTATACCGCAGTATAGTAGAGTAGACAAACAGAAGGTACTCCTAAACAGAGATAACACAAAAACTTAAATATATACAGATCCCAGATTTCGCAAATTTTGGTCTTACTCAACAAAACACGTATGTAGCCAAGATAAATCAGGTCACAAAAATAATTAACCAAAATATTGCGTAAAAAATCGATTCAAAATATTCATGAATGAACCCAATGTCCTGTAGACGTTCTAACTCGCGTTGCCAAATTTTCAAATAACGTTTAAACCTATAAAAACTTTAACTTTACACTAATGGAATTGGAAATTGTAACAACAAACGAAGTACGTCACTAACACTACACGTCACATTATTTACAAACCAGAGCGTTCCTATTTTAATAACAAATACGCGGCGCAATAAATTTAATTTTGTTTAATGCAGTGTTTATTATTTGATTTTCACCTATCATTTTCACGGCCTTGTTACTGAATTATTATTAATTTACGTAATATATTTTGACTTCGTGCTGTTTTAACAGCGCAGCGCCAGCGTCGGGACGCTTAAAATAGTCATGAAATTAATATTATTCTCTCGATTTTTTTTATAATGCATGCTTTTACTTACACACACACACACACACACAGGGTTTGGTAGCAATTTCTTTAAAGGCACTGTACCTATATCATTTGATTGTAACATTAATCATATGAAGCGGAAGCGGAAGAAATTTTACATAAATTCAATAGACAAAAAAAAATTGGAGATAAATAAACACACAGTATGCATCGGGAACTAGACAAGGTTAGCTGGTTCTTAAAATTATGCGAGCATGTTGTATTGCGATTCATTGAAAAAAATCCGGACACCACCTAATTTTTATGTACGGTCCATTCTCCGAAAATTAAAAAAAAAAGTTTCAAGATTTTCATATTTTCAGGAGAAAACCAAACTCGCACATCCTCTTCGATGATCTTTGAAGTGAATTTCTAAAGTCTGTCCTTGCCAAGAGGTCATCCACATTATTACCAAATTATATAATTTTTATTACCTACCTATTGAGTATGTTACAAAGATTTGATAAATACTTGTTCAATTAACAATAGCCAAATGAAGATTAAAGGTTTAAATATTTTGTGAGTTGAAATGTAAATTAAAGAAATATGCAAATTTGGAGGTCGTCTCGCGAGGTTAAACTAGGTACCTAAAAATAAAAATCAGCAGATGACTTGTGGAACATAATTATTGGTAGAGAATTGTTTAATATTTTGCAGAAATGTACAGTTTTATTTGGTATAAATCTCGGTATAAATAGATAAGCAGGAATGTTACTATAGTCTATTTCTTAACGCAAGAGAGTTGCAAAAATAGTTGAAATGTGTGAATATGACTGGAGTCGGACAGTTAACAATATAGTATATATATACCGACTTGTGCACGAAAATAAACGCGGCCGTACAGGAAGAAAGGAGACTGTAATAAATGAGGATGAAAAAAACTATCATCAGAAGAATCATACACTTGTTTTACTTGAAAAAAGAAATACCTACCTTGGACAAAATAATGTCTGAAATGAAAAAGGATGATTTCATTCCACCCATGGGTAAGAAGAAACCGAGGAAGAAACTATGGAAAACTTTGAAAGAAATGAATTTTTGTTATGAAAGAATTCAAAACAAAAAATCATTAATAGAAAAAGACGAAATCATCTGCTGGCGACGACGATATTTGAGGGCAGTTAGACAGCTTCGAAGGGAAAACAGGAATATCTATTATATGGACGAACTTTGGTTAAATGAAGGTTTTACCGTAGGTAAAATATGACAGGATAAACATACAAAAAGCGCAAGGCAAGCTTTCATGGAAGGATGGTCCGCTGGAATAAAAGCACCCGCGGGAAAAGGTAAAAGATTAATAATTACTCACATTGGTAGCAAAAATGGTTTTGTCGAGGGCGGCTTACTACGATTTAAATCAAAACGGACTGGAGACTATTATAAAGACATGAACGCTGATGTCTTTGAAGAATACTTCCAGCAAATGTTAGATCTTATTCCTCCTGGGTCTGTTATAGTCATTGATAATGCCTGCTACCACTCAAGAAAATTCTTGGAAAACACATGACATCATTCATTGGCTTACTGTAAATAAGAAGCCCTTTTATAAAGATGTGCTGAAAAAGGAGCTACTGGACATTGTAAAGTTAAATAAACTTCATTGTTCGAAATTTGTTGTCGACGAAATCGCTTCAAAACGAAATATAACGGTACTTCGCCTTCCGCCATATCACTGTGAATGAAACCCCATAGAATTGGTGTGGGGCAAGTAAAAGGGTTTGTAGCAAGGCATAACACCACTTTTACAATGAGAGACGTTGGAAACCTCTTGCAAGAGGGAATAAAGACAGTGGAAATAGAAGAAAGAATGTGGGAAGCTTATAACATGCTAGAAAACACTGTAGAGTCCCTTATTATTTCTCTGGACCCCAACGACGATAGTTCATTGGACTACTCGGAACATGATGACTAAAATTTAAAAATTAAGTTGTTGTATTGTACATAGTAGACTTTTTTTTATAAATATTAATACTCGTATTAATATTTAAACTACCTGTAGCTATTACTACAGCTAGTTTTCATTTCATTCTCCAAACTGGTCTCTCTATTGTATGCTAATTAGGGCGACCCTAGATTAGGACCAATTCGGCATGTGTATACGTCTTAAATATCTGAAATACGGAATTTTTTAAAACTATCATTGCAATTTACCTGAAATTTACAATGCAACCCTTAAGCTGGATTTAAAAACTCGAAAAGTTGGTGAGGTTGAAGTTATGTTCAAGTTGGTGAGGTTCGATATTCGACAGTCCAGAATAATAATATGGCATTTATAAAGTCAGTAGCGAAGTTCGAAAAGTTATTCTTTGATTGGTTGAAATTTTTGTCCAATAGAATGATACAGAATACTGACATTAAATTTGACTTTGAAAATTTTGACAGATTGTAAATTATTATTTTCTTTGTTTATAATTTTGCTCGATTCCAAATAAAAATTAAATCGTTTTTGAGTTCCGTGCTGTGGTAAAAATGTTATATTATATAAATTATTCGCGAATTCTCGTAATTTATTGACCATCTAATATCAATAAAGCTATTTGCTTATCTAATTAAGTTGTTAAAATTTTCTTTATAGGGTCCAGTTTGCTGAATTCTTGAAACTAGGTTAAAATCAATAGACTTCAGATCCGGCTAACGCGGAGAATAATTCAGGAGTCAATTTTTTTGATTAATATATACATATTTTAACGACATTGTATATAGTTAGTTGTGACCTCAGTGCAGTGTGCGGCGACATTTTTGTTTTACGCGGCCTTTAGGAGAAGGCCTCGGAGAAGGCGTAGCAATCGCCGCTTTAAAACGCGACCAATAAATGTTAGGAGAATAGGGGCAGGTGGATATGATTATTTTAAAAAGATGAGGTCTTGGGATACACCACAGTTTTTTAAATTTACAAGAATGGTGGCAGTTCCAGTTTTTAATAAATTATATTATTATATTATATTATATATTACTTTTATAATCTCTGTGGCCTAAGTTGTAGATAAATTCATAATTTTGGATTAACTCGAGTAACAATAATTTAGTGTCTTCATTCTCTATACTATCCATCTCTGGTTTTCCAATTTCTGGCGCAAAACACAATACTAAGCTTACAATAAACAGAAAATCCAAATACAAATGACGGATGGGCGACGTAAACACCGAAGAGCCCAAACGCGACAAATAAAAGACATTTGACATTTCGCTGTAACCACATGACTTTAAAATAGCGTATTCATTGGTCAAAACGAACCTCTCAAACTTCGAACATAAAAATTGGTTATATTGAACTTTTCGAAACTCACGAACTTTGCACGAACTGAGTTTATAAATTGAACTGAGTGTTCCCTTCAGTTTAAATTGAAACTCCTACTTCCAACGCCAACTGAACCTCAACCTCGCCAACTTTTCGAGTCCTGTCATTGCAAATTTATATTTTATTGCTCTCTCGCATTAAGAAACAAAGTATAAACTAAAAATATTGAATCAAGATGGTCCATTTTTCACAATACTAGATGCAATTCATTCTGCGGGTTTTTTCAAACCTCCGAACTGCCATAATTTAGGCTTATCCGTAACCTGTGGATAAAGATACCATAACCCAAGGTTTAAAATCCTAAGGCCCGGTACTTTCACGTCCAAATATCTTTATTTTCAAAATAATTGCTATAGTTTCAATTGTGTCGACAATTGTTTCCATAGAAATTATTCGAGGAATCCGTAGATGAAAATATCTATTCCAATATTCCAATTGAATATGACTATATAATCTTAGTTTATTCTTTAGTTGAGGATTAGGTTAGTGTCTCCATTAAAATAAAAGAAATGGTACCTACTCAGGAACAGAAACATACAGTGGGATTATCCATTCATTATTGGCAATATCCTAAACGGAGGAAAAACTCGTTTTGAGCATCTCTAATAACTTCGGGAGATATTAACCTACACTCATGTCTTATTCGTGCCTTCAACATTTGCCGGTTTCGTCTTAAAAACTTTGCTTTTCAAGTATCCCCATAAAAAGTAATCTAAGGGAGTAAGGTCTGGAGACCTGGGTGCCCGTTCAATGGGTCCCCTTCTACCAATCCATCTGCCTGGAAATTCTGCATCCAGATATACACGGACATCTCTTGCAAAATGGGAGGCGCACCATCTTTTGAAACCAGATGTTTCTCTTTCGGGACATCAGAGTCGACAGAATCAGGAGACAAAAGAGCCAAATTCGGAACTTATCTTGCCCCATTGAGATTTTCTTCAAAGCAAATTGATTCTATAACTCGATCATCAACAATATCTGCACAAACATTAACTTTTTCTGGGTGTTCAGAGTGGCCTTCCTTCATCCAGTGTGGATTGTCATCTGCCCAATACCGACAATTTTGCCGCCTTACGTTACAATTTAACATGAACGTTGATTCATTCGAAAAAATAATGTTTTCTGTGTTCAGATTATTCCTCTCTAGTAGGTACATCGCGAGGTACATCGTTAGCTCGCACAAGTGAAGTCTCCTATCAGGATCATCGTCTGTCAATTCCTCGAGAATTATCATTTTGTAAGGATGAAATTTATGTGCATGAAGAATTTTTACTAGGTACTGCAGATTGATTTATTTCGTGTTCGATAGCTAGCTGCCTGGTGGGAATATTAGGGTTTTCTTCAATACCTTTACCTTATAGCACATTTACTTTTCTCGAAACTGTTTTTCAATCTTGCTGTACCCTGGATATGGGTGGTAAATCTGGATATGTTTCTCTAAATAAATAAAGAACTTCATTTTGTGTTCTTCTCCTATCTGTGTACATCCAATCATCATTAAAATTTCAATTTTGTGTTTTTCAGTAAAGTTAGGCGTTACGTTAAACGATTATTTTAAAATATCTTACTTTTAACAAACGACAAAATAAAAGTCCAAGCGTTCAAGATGTGTCGCGTACCAATGTTTAAATACGATAATTTTGTCAAGAAATATCAAAAGGTGTTGCTTTCAATTAACACAAAAAAGTAAACATTTTTTACTGAATGTTTTTCTTTTAGTTTAAAGTAAATTTACTAAAGGACTTACTGAATTTATTCCAAGTTACAAACTCCCACTGTATATAAACAAAGATGCAACGAAATAACCACTCAGGTTTAAACTAACCTGAACTAACCACAGGTTAACTACGAGTAACATTGTAAAAGCCCCGTTAAATGAAGCAAAAATTAGCCTGAAAAGGAGTGAATAAGCGCCCGACTACAGAACCTTTATAATTAACTTTAACAGTCCAGTCGGTAGCTAATGATAGCCGCAATCTTAAACCGATTTGACCTGAACGGAAATTCTTGGATGTAATATGGCGATTAATTTTCCAAGGTCAATCCCCAATAGGCAATTTAAACGAGCAACAGCGGATAAACTGCATTACTACTACTACCTTTTCATCATAATGATTGAAGTTTGCAATAAGAAAATAATTGCGGTTATATTTAGTTATAGTACCTACTTATATGTATGGTCTATTATATACAGGGTGCCTCTAAAAGCCCGTTACAAAATGCTATCAAAAATTCCTAAGGTTAAAATATGGCGATCTATGGCCTAACTTTTAAAAAATAAAGACTTTGACGCCCTTTATTTTGGAAACTATCAACTTTTGAACTAAGGTAAAGTACTTCCCAACATATTTCGTTTGGCTTAATGACTGCAATTAAACCCCTCATAAACTCCGCTTTCGCTTTCGCAGAGACGTATTAACCCACATTTATTTTTAATGCCAGTTTATAATAACAATAGATAGGTACCTACATTACTTGATTTGTTATCAAAATTAATAAACTGTCTAATTAAGGTTTTCTAGAAACAACTTAATTATTAGGATATTTCTCAAAAAATTTTAGTTACAGGTACCTGTTTATACAGGGTGTTATGGAAATGACTTATTATATTTTAAGGGGCCACTCCTGAGATGGTCTAGAGTTACGTTACACTTGATAGTTTTTTTTTCTAAAATCGGAAGTATTTTGAATTTTGTAAAATACCTTAAAACCGGACTATGTGCGCCTTCCATGATAGTTCAATGCCCCTGAACACATGTGTTTTTGACAAGACAAACTGCTGGAATGGTAATTGTTTAGTTTAGTGCAATTAATGTTGAATTTTGTGCTAAAATTTCGTATATAGACTAATAGAGGGTAGCTGATCACAATTTTCCTTTTGCGTTTTTACGGCAAATGCACTGGTTTTGAGAAAAAAAAATGTTAAAGTTTTTCACTTACAGGTTAGGGTATTCTTTTGTAAGGATGTCTTCAATTTCCTAGATTTTATGGTTTTCCCTTCAAAATATGTGATAAAACTTTCACCAAACTATCTGTTCATAAAATAAGAACAACATTTTAGCAAAAAAACAATGGAAAAGGCACAAATTTAATTAAATTCGTTGTTAATACGCCGACAAAGTAAAAGCGTCTCTTTTCAGATTCATTGCACTCACGTTGCCAGATTGTTCTTCTTTTTCTTGTAATTATTAATGGCTTCCATCCAGGAGAATGATATGCTAGCTCGAGCCAATAGGATTCATTCAATTAATAAAAATGAATTGAAAAGTATAGGCAATTTATAATACACTAACAATCTGACAACATGGGTGCAGTTTGCTTCTGCTTTTTTGGCCAGCTGTCAGTGAGCTGTCTCCCGTCTTTTTCCAGATAACGTAGAGTTTTCTGTTCGCTTACAAGTTATCCCGTTTTTCAGAGTTTCCTTGTGGCATATTTCGTTTATTTCAACTCAGAAGTGTATACTATGACTCCGACAAGTAATATTTTATTGTAAATAGCAACATTTTAGGATTACATGCAAAATAACATACCGGTGAGTTAGAAAAACTTTAACATTTTTTTTCTCAAAACCAGTGCATTTGCCGCCTAAACGCAAAAGGAAAATTGTGATCAGCTACCCTTAATTAGCCTATATACGAAATTTTAGCGAAAAATTCAACATTTGCACTAAAGTAAACAATTACCCAAATCAGCTGTTTGGGTCATTGGCGCGTAGGTGTTTTGGACCTAAATTTTTGAAGGCATTTTTCTCGAATTTCTAGCTTCGAGCGCCATTTATAGCAATTTTCCCCCAATTCGTCTCGACCTATATATTTACGGGTTAAAAAATAATAAGTCATTTCCATAACACCCTGTATAGCTTATATTATAAATAGTAAACATAATATTCGAAATAGATTAGTACCTATCTATTTTACTTTGGAACAGTGTGCAACAAGTTAATATTACAAGCATGTGGAGACCTTGGGAATATTCAGCTAATGCGATATCCAGCTACCCTAAACATTCCAGGAAGCATTTATCTTCTGACGCCATTAAAAATACAACTGAAATGACGAAAGTTCCATTATCGACGGTACGAGATATTATGCTAAAAGGAAATTTTAAAAGAAAAGTTCGCAAAGATACCGGAAAAATAGAGTGCGTAGATGATTGTGGCAAAGATTTTATTCGCAGAAAAATATACCAACTGTATCAAGTAAATGTTGTGCCCAAGTTAGATTCTTTAAAAACACGGTTACCAACTGACGATACAATGATATCATGTAGCAGGACAAGTCTTCACCGCGCTTTGCAAGAGATGGGATTTAAGTATAAGACAATAAACAAGAGACAAATTATTATGGAGTCCGAAAGATTAAGAAATATGAGATTTCTGTACCTTAGGGAAATAAAAAAGTTTAGATCCGAAAAACGCTCAATAGTTTATCTGGATGAAACGTGGTTTGACACTCATGAGACTGTCAAAAAGGCATGGGTTAATTTAACTGAAAAATACCAAAATAAAGTTTCTTCAAATAAAGGAAAACGAATAACAATAATTCATGCAGGTTGGGAGAATAAACATAATAAACATTGCTACTATAAGGTATTACTATGGCTGTTGATTTAACTACAAAATCCGTTCCTGTGCAAAGCAGTACCCCTTATTTCATTTCATTTCAGTAATATAAACAGTGATGCCAGCTGGGGCCAGGTAGATTTCGCTGGTTGGCACGCTCAATCACAGTTTTATATGGCTAATTTTACCAAGAAATTCTTTAAAAACGTAGGTTTGGCAATCGAACAGGTAAATATTCGTAGATCTTTATGATGTAATTGTGGATTTCTGGGCTAAGACGGCGTATTATCTGTTTTGTGATGTTGTCTTTTCCTGGTGACGTATTCTCTCCATGGTTCCCTCTCTGACAAGTAAGATCTTATTATTGCTGCACAGGACAGGCACCTCGAAAACCATATCTCTCTAGCCTCTGCATCATCAAGGGGTTTCTTTGGGTGTTTACAATATAATAAAACTATTATTGCAGTTAGTAGGTCAAACGAAATATGTTCGTATGGACTTTAAGCAAGTACCTAGTAAGGGAAGGGTTACCCAGTGTTACTGATTAGTTTTGCCCTAAAATTAAATCTTTAGTTAGCATAGGTATATTTTCTTGGCAATTGTATGGAATATCCCAATTCGGAAGTTGTCATCATTGACTACTTTAACGTTCATAATGCCAACTGGCTCAGATCCTCAAATACAACCTGTCACCGTGAAGTCTCCGTTAGGAACGTCTGACCACAACCTTATTTCAGCACTGGGGAAACTACCAATTAGTGCCAAACAGCCTCCTAAATCACGCAAGATCTGGCACTATAGATTAGCTCAAGTGGGATGACCCAAAGGACCATTTTCGAACCTTTTCTTGGCGGAACTTTTGTTTTACCTCTGTGCTAGAGAAGTATCGGATGCCATCCTTACTGTCATAGAAGCCTCCATCTCTTTCTCAAAAAAATGCCCTTCTAACGGCAGGCCTTGGTTTGCCAGAAATTGCCAGCAAGCTGTTTTATTTCTACCGACAATGGCGTCAAAAGGCGGTAGGCACCGAAAATCGTACAATCTTTATCAACGCTCGAAAATAATGCAAACTACAGTAAAGAATCACACAACCAGAGGATCAAAGACAACTTCTTGAATGTTCTAACGGATCAAAACTTTACCACGACATTCATTTCAATACTAACCTTTAGGGAGCTGAGGAAGAAGAAATGTAATTCTTAGGAAGAACCTGATGAGGCGATGAGATAATGATGAAAAAAGGCATATAGATGCAATGCCAGCAAAACTTTATAAACTAGCATATTAAGGACGTTGGGAGAAAAAGTAAGGGCCGAGATATCCTATAGACTCGCCTATAGGTTACTAAGCCAAGTCTATGTGTCTTATTGCATACAAGATTCCATATGTCAATATAATTAATTTAGATTAAACCATGCTGCGTGTAAAAACGTGATTCCACGATAAAAATGATGTTTTATCAGTATCAGTGTCAGCATAAATGTCAAGAGATCATGTACACAAAAATTAATAGACGTTAAGCCAGGCGAATAGGGTCATTAGTGTGTGATGTGTGAAAAAGATATTTATGGAACATTATCAGTAATGGTGGTGCAACACCACAGGATATGGATAATGTTCCGCAAAGAATAACCAGAGTAAATAGTATAAGCTCTTCTGTTTTGATGATAAGGCTTGATATCTGGAGAGCAATAAAATTTATACACGGTAAAAGGCAAATAGTACAAAGTTTATGTAATGCGTATATTACACCACCGAAAAAAAACAAAGCGATTCAAAATTAAAATTTTTTAGATTTAAACAATTTTATAGGTTGACCACTTGGTTTAAAAGAAAACGAGTTTGGTTATCGACACATAAAAGCTAATTAGGTAAGATTTATCTTGAATACTTATCACACCTGATACACTATCCAACAAAAACTAATCAAGTTCTGCGACGTTGTCGAAGTTTCCGTCAAACCGCCTGAAAGACTTTCTAGCTCATACTGATAATGTAATTTCCGAGGTACCTAAGTCATTTTGTGGCTGAAAGATGTTTTAATGATTTTGTTTTTTGAATGCACATCAAGAGTTGGCACTGGACGTTGAAATTCTTGTAAAGCGAATAACCTAATGGCATTCCAACATTCTTACAAGTCGATTCTCGCCGTCGCGTCGCTGGTAGCCGGTGTGGTATTTTTAGCTTCTGCAAGAACTATGACCTTCTTGGATTACCGGTTTGTCACATGCACAGACACACACAGACAGATGTTGATAAAAGTAAATTTGCAGTTTTCTTTAGTAGGTATAAGTTTTTCAAAAAATCTATAAAAATCAATGACGTAAAATCGTTGGAAGATCTGACAATGCTGCAGGATTTTCGACGGTTTATTATTAAGAGGTTCTATTTCTTCCTCGCGGTATCTTCCGTTTCGTTTTGCTGGCCTTTAAATGAAACTGATGGTTGCCTTAGTACAGACAGGCTTCAAAGATTGATCTCTGTTAAGTAAATGGAATGGTAATGCCCAAAGAAAGAACATGTTAGATCAGGTTACTTTTGACGATTCGTCAGGTTCTGATAACGAACTTAACTATATAGGAGTTTAGAAAAAAGTTATGGAGCTTCCAAAACAGCTTCAGAGAAAATATCTTTATCTCGATCTTTATCTACATCTGAAGCAAATGCTCGAGAATATGTGTTAAGAGATAGATATTGATATACATATATATATACAGTGTGTGTATGAAGTCTGGAAACGGCTTAATAACATCACAATTTATTGGCCGATTTAAACCAAATTTGGTACAGGGTTATCCAACCAAGACTAGACAAGGCGATTTTTGGACTTTTCCTGTACTTTTATAAAAAAACTGAAATAGCCATCTTAAGTCATTTTCTCCCGCGAATTCGAATATCTTCAGCAAAAAACAATTGAACATCAAACAAAAGTACTAGGGGTCACTTTGATATTTTTTTAAATGGGATGCCGTATTTTTAATGAGCTTATCCGATTTCTCATATAAATTTTGATCTAAAATGTTGGATTTTTAATTTTTTTTTTTTTTTTAATTTTTACGGTAGACGAACATTTTCCGAATTTAAAACTGAAGAAAAAAGGCGTTTTTGAATTAAAAATCCAACATTTTAGATCAAAATTTATATGAGAAATCGGATAAGCTCATTAAAAATACGGCATCCCATTTAAAAAAATATCAAAGTGACCCCTAGTACTTTTGTTTGATGTTCAATTGTTTTTTGCTGAAGATATTCGAATTCGCGGGAGAAAATGACTTAAGATGGCTATTTCAGTTTTTTTATAAAAGTACAGGAAAAGTCAAAAAATCGCCTTGTCTAGTCTTGGTTGGATAACCCTGTACAGTTGTGTAAGAGGACCTGACGCACCAAAGGACGATATTGGCGTTGTCGCCAGCATTTTAGTTTGTCTGGAAGTCGAACGAATTATATATTTTTAAATGTAACACCATGGATATTTTCATTTATAGTTTTTACTTTAAATTTGTTACACTTTTGGTATAACATACTTTGTTCCTAATATCAGTAGTTTTCGAAATAATGACGTGTTTTAAAAATATCAACAAATTGTGTTTTATATATTAATAAATAAAACACCAGTTCAGTTTTGATGTAAAGTCATAAAAGCGAGCATAAAAGCTGTCATTTTTACATGCAAAAATGTCTTTAACTGAAAGTGAAAGAATTACAATTCTTATGATGAGAGGATATGGCGATAGGGTCAGGTCTTACGAAGAGGTTTAAAATCTATTTAATGACGCATTTCCAAACCGAAATCGAATTTCAAAAGCAACTGTTCTAAAAACTGTCCGACGGTTCGAAGAAACTGGAAATTGTAGAGATAGGCGACGATCAGGACGACCAGCAGTAGTACAACACGTTGTTGAAACTCCCGTTTTTGCTTCAAATCCGTCCATAATGTTTTAATAAAACATAAATATATCACCCTTTTAAAATACATGTAGTTCAGGAGTTATCAGAAGATGATTATAAGCGAAGAATTGAATTTTGTGATATTATGATGTCAAAGTTTGACCTCGGGTTTGACCAAAATAACCAGTTTTTCAAATTTATAGTATTTTCGAACGAAGCAACATTTATGTTAATTGGTAAAGTCAATAGACACAACTGTAGGTTTTGGGCAAATAAAAATCCCCACTGGATGAGTGAAGGCCATACACAACGCCCTGGAAAATTGAATGTGTGGGCTGGGCGCTGGGCTTCTGGGTAACCACAAGATCGGTCCATTTTTTATTGATGGAAATTTGACATCACAACTTTACCTTGAGCTCTTGGAAACGCAAATAGTGCCTACTATACGAAATGTGATGGGTCCAAATTATGCAAGTACATTCCTCCAACAAGGACGGAGCTCCTGCCCATTTTGGTCGAAACGTGCGCGAATTTTTGAACAACACTTTTCCGAATAGGTGGATCGGTAGAGGGGGTACAATCGAGTGGCCACCTAGGTCCACTAATTTGTCGCCTAACGACTACTTTTTATCGGGACACTTGAAGAACAGAGTTTATACCACAAAACCTCAAGATTTGGCCGATTTGCAGCGTCGAATTTTGGACGAATTTGAATTAATAACGCCAGAAATGATTTACAACACAATAAAAACTATAAATGAAAATATACAGGGTGTTACATTTAAAAATATAAAATTCGGTCGAATTCCAGACAAACTAAAAAGCTGGCAACAACGCCAATATCGTCATTTCGTGCGTCAGATCCTCTTACACAACTGTACCACATTTGGTTTAAATCGGCCAATAAATTGTGATGTTATTAAGCCGCTTCCAGACTTTATACACACACTGTATATATGTATACCTATTATTATATTATATTATTATTATATTACATAAATTGTATATTGTGTTGTTATAGCAGCTACGAGAAGCAGTGGTAGGTACATTGGAAGGGAATAAAGTTATAAATTAAAAAGTAAATCTCTTCGTCTCAGTTTATATTATTATGGCCCCGTTGTGATTACAAAAACAGTAAGTAGGTACTTTAAAACAATGAAAATACAAGAAAAATGGGAAAATACGCGGCAGTATGAAAACTGCTCTACACATCTTTCACCAGTGAATTACCCCTCGGTGAAGACATTCTATTCTATATTCTATAACAATAGTTAGTGGCTACTGCCAATAGGTAAGTACAAGTAGCTCGGTAAGTAGTTTCATATTTTGAACTTAAGGTACCTAGGCAAAATAAGTGTATACACAGAATATAGCGGGACAAAGGTAAGTACCTACTACTGGTGTAGAATAGTTCATACCTCTGTTCTCCGTTCATACTTAGGCTACAGGCCCTTAAAATTTTTAATTAAATGGGTTATGTTAAGGCGTTTTGACTTTAGAAATAAATCGCCGCTTGAAAATGTTCCCTTTATTTAAGAATCACTGAATCAATATACCTAGGTACTTAATGACTTATTCTAAAATAAAAAAGTCATTAGGTACTTAATTAAATTAACCACAGAGGTCTGCTGATTTTCCGGTGTGCCACTGTTTAACAATTGTTAGCCAGGAAAATGTTTGCTTAAAAAAAGTATGCGCCAGAAAAATTTCAACCTATGCATTATCGGAGGCATTATCTATATAGTTTTCGTCAGAGTACGGCGCCCTCGACGGCGCCGTATCCCAGCCAAAAATAGACCAACCAATTCAACCATCACTATTTTTACAACAAAAAAGCAAGATGCGACTTTTTAAAATGTAGGTAAGTACAGGGCAGCCAAACATTCTTACCAGTTAATAATAATTAACAAAATAATTAGGTACCAAAAATGTTCATATTCATTTTAGTGCATCACCTCGTACAATATACTCGGCAAAATACAAACATTCTGCAGGGGTTTAAAAGTTTAAACACGACTTTATCAAACTGAAACAAATTGGCTAGACATTTTGTGTATTTGTAAATAGCCCTATGATCAAACACGCAAGTTAACTCTAGACGCTAACCTCAAAATTACCTGTTCTTCAACCACAGTGAAAAATTAACAAGTAGGCTTTTTTCGGTTGTTGTCATGGAAACGGTACGTTAAAAGTTAACTTGTGTGTTTGATCATAGGGCTGAATATCTGCTCATAAAAAGACTTCTGTCTGAACGTGTTTACAATATAATTATTACCCCTAATCACATTGACCCCACATTACCCTAAATACTTTTAAGGTCCCTATGAATTTGAAAATTTAATATCGATACCTTACGTATCGACTATCGACCTACGTATAAAATTACTTAGGTACCTACTACTAGGTACGATTAATTGAGAATAATATCCTACCTATTTAAATAAACTTTTTTAAGGTAGTAGCATAGTAACTCGTATAGTAATTTCAATTTGTGAGATGTTTTTGGGAAAATCTATATAGCCAAGTAGAAATTTCGCATAAACATAATTGGCGTCAGCAGGTCAAGCCTACAACTTTTTCGGTACCGCAATTTTTTTTTACGAAATCAGCGTACAGGCGCCAGGCAACAATAGGCAATCGATAACGTGACGTCAGCCAGGACATGCGGATAACTTGACGGGGCCTTGGGAAAATTTTGTCTAAGCGGTTGGAGGGATATATGCGTGTCCTTTTCAGGTTCGCACGTACAAAAAAGACGGAAAATTATTTTGTATAAGGGGATAATTTTTTGCAAAATGGATGACGACCCCGGGTGTTAGGTTAGATTAGGGAGGTATGCGCCTAACATTTTGCAGTAGGTAGAGGTACTTTGGATAATGTGATGCGAGAAATAGCCTAATGGCATCTAACAAAAGTAAAACTTACCTCTTCTCGTCGTTTGAGCCATCTGCCACAAGGACTTTCTTCGAGAATTTCGCTTTCATCCTCCGAGTCTTCGCCGCTTTCCCTGGGCGATCTGTGTTCCGGTTCGTTATTCATATGAGTTCCCGACATTATAACGAATTAAATAAACTAATACTATCCAGTAATAGCACTAGTAATGTCACAATATTGGAAGTCCTGAACCAATAATAATGGTATTCCATCAGAGCATTATCTTCTTTGGACACACAATTTGCAAGTGATATTTACAAATTATTTAATGTGCACTACCGTCCCGTACTTTAATTATCCCGTTAAACGGCTAGTTATGCATTTTTATCACTGGCAAAGCAAATAAAAGATGCACCAAAACGGCAACAGCAACAGCACAGAAACGAGAAACAAATCAACAAAATCGAACTTCCACCACAGTTTACTGAAGTCTAACGCGTTTTTAAGTTAAATCAACCTATTTCTAACACAGTTAGTCACTGGGTGATTAAGCGATATCAATTATAGTAGTAATAATCCAAAGAACGACTAAAACTCATGCAACAAAACGAACTGATGAACGTAATTTCCTCTCCCCCGAACAAATTTACCTTCTGTCAAGTTTGTCTGACGGGGCGCAGGCTAAATGTCAATGATATAAATTTATGATCGTCGCGCCATCTTTTAAGAGGACGTCACGCTAAATATCTGTAAAGCGGGTTTCTAATACTAGAATATTACAATCTGCAGGCACGCGTTTACATGTAAGCAAGCATTAAAATATAATTATATAACATTTCGTTGGATTTGCCATAAAGCCAGTGACGTTAGGTTTGTGCGGAATAACCAAGGTGGCGTAAATAAGACGCTAAACTACAAAATAGTTACTTTATTAAAAAATAAAAAGGAACGCAAGTTGAAATATAATTTTTTAATGAGACAATTACATCAGACTAACAGAAATTATAAAAAAAATTTTGTACGCTCTGTTTTGTTAATTTCTAGTTTTATTATCCATCCATTTCAAAAAGGGAAATGATTACAGAAGCTCCAGTTAAAAGCGAAATGAAGGGTTAGGCCCATTTGGTCAGTGTCCTGTTAACAAGAACTATAAGATAATTTCCAAGGATTTCATTGTTGGAACAATTGTTGTCATGGAAGTTATGTGGATGTTACTGCTAACACAACATTGATATAATGGGCCTTAGACAAATCAAGACTCTTTTTTAAACAGGAATAAGGAATGTTATGAGGAGCAGAGTGAGGAGAACAGTAGAACCCCTCATCTATCTCAGCACTTCAAATAGACGGACCATAAAGTCGCTCAGTTCTCGATAATTTTAACGGCTACACAAAACTCTCAGCTGCAGGGATCACTTCCATATCGTCCCTGCACTTGGGTATACACAATGTGACGCAAGTATGTTCCCAAACGTCTTGAGGATACTTGCTCTCGACGGTCCAAGTTTTGTTTTCTATGTCGTAGTATTCGATGGCGGCGGTGTCTTTGTCGAACATCGTGTCGCTATGAAAACCGCCTATGAAGTAGATTTTGTTCTCTACGCAGACGATTCCCGCGTGGTATCGTGGTGTTGGAACTTTTGTTATTTCCTGAAAGTGAAAAAAATTGTATGTATATTATTTGCATTCCACATTCCAATATAAATGTAGAAAACATTTAAATTTACCTCCCATGTATCTGTTTCAAAGTTATATAGTTCAATCGTGTCCACTAAAACCCTATTATTATCATCCGACGTCCATCCTCCGCATACATATAAATATTTTCCTAAAAAAAGGTTCATTAAAAACACTATTAAAAAAATCAGCTACTTATAACATGGTCTAGATACTATTGTGTACAGCGTCTCATATTGACACTCCACTTACAGCAGTTATTTGACAAACGAATCTAAAACTGCTCAATATGACCCCCATTTCTATTAATGCACTCTCTATTCTATTTTAATTATAGCATTAACGGTAAACTGACTGTGATTTTCAATTATATCATTAATGTAAAACAGAAGGCTTTCTCGCATTTCTTCAATATTTTCACTACGATGTTCATAAACCTTATTTGTCAAATGGATCAAGGGGCGTCAAATCTGAGCTGCTTGGAGGCCATCGAATGGATCCACTACGACCAGTCATACTTTTCATTTAAATAGTTGGCTATGGGCAAAACTTTTATTATTTTTCGACCTTGACACTGAATTTCTATGAATGCGTGAGGGTTCAGGGTAGCCCAAAACCGAACGGGTTTTCGATTATAAACGCCTGAAGTAGTGAAGGTGCTTTTGTCAGTCCACAATACTTCCCTAAAAAATACGTTGTCTTCCTCTTTTCTGACAAAACATCTAACGGCTATTTTTCTACGCCTCTTCTGCATAGCCAATATTATTTGTATGGGCGATAATGTTTTAATGTCGTTAAAAATTTTTTTCCAAATCGTCCGAAATAATTTTTTGCGTCTTCTGCCGATCTATGTGAAATTTCGAAGAACAAACAACCTTACTTGTAGACTTGTAATGAAATATACTATCTATGTTACCAATCTTCAAACTATAACAAAATGTTTCATTCTTCCTCTTTAAACGCTCACAGTTTGCTTCTTCCTTTTAAGATCTTTCCGTTCCCTGAATCCCCTTTCAATGTTTCTAAAAGTATTTCGCGTTGGTATTGCTCTTGGAGGAAATATTTGCTATATCTCGATGCGGATGCATTATTTTTTCTAAAAGAATATGACACTTTTCCTCAACCGTGTAAGGCATTTTGACTAAGGCAATATAAATGAATAAAGATGTTGACAAGCAACAATAAATTCATTAATTTTTAAAATCTAGACAAAGCGACCTGTAAATCTAAAGGACCCAATATCTCAAAAACGTCTTCATAGGCAACCTATATATTTTTGGAATTGGAGAAATCTTCTCTTTAAACACGTGAATCCATGTACAGGATGTTTTATTTAAAAAATGATAGTTATGCAGAGATATTACATTTCCGATGATCAATTGTTTTTTTGATAACGTATTCTAAAAATATAGAGTAAAACATAAATAATTAAAGTTTCAAATAACTGCTGCAATATATTCTGAGAAATGACCGTGTAAAGGGTCATTAAAAGTTTGGCTCAACCAACAGACTTTATACTGGGTTAGTCAAAAGTCGTAAATAATATACAGGGTGTTTATTAAACATACGGCAAAAATTGAAGGGTTTATTCCCTGGACTATTCTAAGAATATTTTGTCCTTTGATAATTTTTGAAAATCCGCTTTGTTTCGAAGATACAGTCCGAGAAAAATTTTCGACAAAACCAATTTTAATATTTTTCAAATTATTAATGTAGTCGAAATAAAAGTATGACATACTACACTGAGCTCACCGAGTATAATTTTTTTAAATGCGTTGTTATCTTTTAGGAAAATCAGTTTCAACGTGAATTTCATTTGAATATGTCTCGTAATTAATCATTTTGTATGTTTCGAATTTGCTGAGACTGATTGACGTCTTGTTGTTTGACGTGTATTTTCTATCTTTAATAGTTAAACTTTTGTTACTGAAGTCATCTATCATGAATCGCTATACGAACGCCGACATGACTGACATGCAGGCACATTGAAACGAAGTGGGGGACCAGGAAGGCCAATGACGGAGAACTAGAAGAGAATGCGCTGGACATAATAGAAGAAGATCCAGATGCTTGTGCTCGAAAAATTGCAAATACCTTGAATGTAAGTAATGCGACTGTTTGCAAAATCCTAAGTGACTACTCGTTGTACCCATACCACCTGCAGCGCGTTTAGGCACTTTTTCCTGCTGATTTTCCTATACGCACTGCATGAATCGAATTTCTTAAGAGATTCAATAAGAAATTTTCACAACAACAATGTGTGGGCTGAAAAAAACCTACATGAAGTACTTGAAGATCGTTTTCAACATCAGTTCTCGTTGAAAGTTTGGGTTGGAATTATGGGTGACTGGTTAATTGGACCAGTGTATCTACCAGGAAGACTTACCGGCGAGGTGTATTGTGTATTGCAACTTTTTGGAACAAACGCTACCTCAATTTCTGGTGGATGTACCATTGGCAACAAGAAATGCAATGTGGTTTATGCACCAGCGCATTTTAGTGTGGTTGCTCGTTGCTCGTGAGTTTTTAACAGTAATATACATCAGAGATCGCTGGAAATTGAGTTTCTTGTTTCATTTGATAACTAATTGTTAATTTTTGTTTACGTTATTAAAATAAAAAAAAAACAACATTATTTAACAAAGTGTTTTTGTCTTATTCTTATTCACGACTCCCCTAGTACCTCACCGCGACCTACCAGGGGGTTGCGACCCACACTTTAGGAAACTATCGTTTATACTACTCCAGTAGAGAATGTGTTTTATTAGTCCTTTTCTTGAGAACGGTTGCTCGTAGCGACTTTAACCAAGTATGCTCCTTTCACGTAAAACTGATAGATAAATCTATTTTTTTTCAAATTTCGATATTATTTCAAAAATTATTTAGAAAAAACAAAAATAAAAATTCAACACCCTGTATCTCCGAAACGATGCATTTCCGGATATAGGTTTATAGGAACTTTTTTTCATATTTCTAAGCAGAGAGACTCATTCTGACTCTTTTCGCAATATAAGCAAAAAGCCTTGTATACCTATGTATTCCTAAAAATTAAACACACAAATACAAATTAAGTGTTTTGATTGAAACAATAAACACCATGTAGTACTTTGCACAATAATTGTTCCATAGATGTTGAGACCTGTGATACTTTGTTTTTAATGCGAGAGAGCAATAAAATGTAAATTTGCAATGACGGGACCCATTAAACAGAGTGGACAACTTAAATGTTGCATTGTAAATTTCAGGTAAATTGCAATGATAGTTTTCTAAATTCCGTATTTCAGATATTTAAGACGTATAGTATTTGTAGAATTATATCGTTGATCTTTAGACTGCAATAAAACCATCATTATCCCTTTGACCATAAAATAAATAAGGAAATCCCAAATTTTAAAACCTTTTCGAGTAGAGCCGGACCACGTACATTTATTATAGGTACCTAAAACTAAAAATACCTGTCTATTTATTTTAAATTATAAAAATAAATCATGTGGTGTAGGTACATTTTCAAGCAGACCCTGATCCCATTTATTCAGCTTTGAAGAGGTTGAGGCGTATACAATAGGATTTAATCAGGTAGATTATTTATGGCAGTAAGAGTCAACGGTATAATTCTGCAAATATTATACACACACCGAATCGGTCAATAATTAGCATACAATAGAAAGACCAGTTTGGTGAATGAAATAAAAACTACTTGTAGTAACAGTGGCGCTACTACAGGTAATTTAAATATTAGTATTTATAAAAAAAATCTGGTCCAGAGAAATAATAAGGGACTCCACAGTGCTTGTTGTCAGCTTCCCACATTATTTCTTCTATTTCAATCACATGTTCAACGCACTTACTCCATTTTTCACAATTCACTGTCTTTATTTCCTCTTGTAAGAGGTTTCCAACGTCTCTTATTTTAAAAGTGGTGTTATGCCTTGCTACAACCCCTTTTACTTGCGCCCACACCAATTCTATGGGATTTAATTCACAGTGATATGGCGGAAGGCGAAGTACCGTTATATTTCGTGTTGAAGTGATTGTGTCGACAACAAATTTCGTACAGAGGTGTATTCAATTTTACAATCTCCAGTAGCTTCTTTTTCAGCATATCTTAATGAAATGACTTCTTATTCACAGTAAGCCAAGGAATGATGTCATTTTTCTTCCAAGAAGACGTCGGTTCCTTTCGAAACTGTCTAACTGCCCTCAAATATCGTCGTCGCCAGCAGATGATTTCGCTTTTCTCTATTAAAAGTAATTTTCTGCTTTGAATTTTTTCATAACAAAAAATAATTTCCTTCAAAGTTCCATAGTCTCTTCTTACCCGTGGGTGGAATGAAATCATCCTTTTTCATTTCAAACTTTATTTTGTCCAAGGTAAGTATTTCTTTTTTCAAGTAAAACGAGTGTATGATTCTTTTGATGGCACTCTTCTCATCCTCATTTATTACAGTTTCTTTTCTTTCTGTACTTCTCTTTGTTGACCTGATGGGGCCGCGTTTATCTTCGTGCACATGTCGGTATATTGTTGACTATTAAAGAGGAAAGAAAAATCCAAAATTCTTCACAAATATTTCGTTTTTCGGTTTCTTAAACCATAAGAAACCAAAACGCGTAGAGTGAGATAATAAATATTTGTGAAGAATTTTGGATTTTTCTTTCCTCTTTAATATGAGTAATCTTCACCCCGGAGACTGTCCGACTTCAGTCATGTTCAAACACATTTGAACTATTTTCGCAACTCCGAATGTTATATGAAATAATAATTGGACTACTGGGTTTTATAGTTCAATAATGATTTATTACTCTCTCACATTATGAAATAGTCTATAGTATGAACATAGATTTCCTCAGGATTTTTTATGTTCACGTTATCGAGATTGTACTGTATGTATACCTTGTCCAAGGTAGCGTGGTATGTGAAAATGTTGCTGGTTGTGTATAAATCAGAAAAAGAAGGCATTCGCAGGAAAAAAGAGGCATGACCGCGCGACCGATCGGTGTTGGTGCTTCTTGGATAGTACAGTGCAACTATACCGTTCTTTACTCTATGAAAGTCTCGATAAATATGACAAATTTTGTCTCTAGTCACGAAGCATCGAATGGGCGGTACATACTTGAAATTCTCGTATATCTTGGGCGAGTTCTACGTCTTGTTAATAGTTCACCCTAGGTCAGTATACTCTCAGAAAAAGTTGAAGATAGGTGTATAGGACATGAAATGTATCTAGAATACAATGAGGAATTCAAAAATTCCAAAATAAACCAGGTATTAAATTTAGTTGTCCAGAGGAAAACTGTAAACTTTGCAACATCATCCATATATCACCATTGAATCGGGCATAATTGTATACAAAATTTGATTAATTTACGTTTAATAGCTTTTATATACAAAGTCTAACTACACGATACCTTCTATAAGGATATCATTGTTGGAATGGAAGTTAGGTTGCTGTTATCACTAACAGAGCATTTATAATTTGGGCCTAAAAGGATTGAGTGAAACAGACTCTACCTATAGATAGCATCACATGATCAGCTCTTGGTTTGAGCATAGGGGCACACATTGTCCATTTTTCCAAATTGGTATCGTAGCAATATACATTTGAGACGCAAACATTATCCCTATCGATGCCCCCGCTTATGTACAGATTTCTGCCCTGCGAGTTCTCCATTCCTGCGCCTGCGTGTTGGCTTATGTGAGCGGGCAAGTCCGGAATCATATACCAGAGGTCGCGACTAAAAAAAAACCATACAGCGATATAAAAATGTTTACTTAAAGAACTATTGTAAATTAAAATGCTTACGCAGGATTATAGCATTCGCAGGTGCTAGTTTCATACTGTTCTTCTTCACTGATGCCGCCCACTGCATACAGTAAGTCGCCAACCACATTTAAACTAAAGCGACATCTTTCTATTTTCATTGGTGACATTGTGGTCCATTTGTTACCTCTGAAAAAAAAAGCACCTATACCCAAAGTCCACAATTTCTGTCAGTGACTCATTTAATATTAATCACCAAATCTAAGAAGCAGCAGAATAAAAACGTTGTACAAGTAAATGTTTCTCACGCATATAATAAACTTTGCCGCTACAATTACAGTGAACTTGAGAGGCGACGTTGTTATACAAGCCGCAATGAGCTGCTCTTAAATGCATATAAAATAGCATTACAATAAAGCCACTTCATTGCATGCCAAAAATTTTTTTTTCTCGACAACGAAGTGAGATACGAAAAAATATCAAGAGTCAAAAAAGTTGTATTTTTAGCTGCTTAACCCGAAAACAATATAAAATTTGTAAACAAGTCAGTGGCGTACATTTTTCTTGTTAATATTATTCGTGACTGCCCCCCGGGACGCCACTGGAAGTCATAATTATCATCTAGTTAGTGCGAACATTGCGTCTTATCACAACGAACAACACTGCCAAATTTCACCAAAATCGGCAAAAGGATCTTTGAGATTTAAATAAAAAATCGATTTTTTATTTAAACTTTGACACCCTGTATCTTGAAAACCAGACTTCTTAGGACCATGTTTATATAAACTTTTCTACTTGATTTTGGTTCAGAAATGCGCGCTTACAATTAGGCCTATCGTTAAGTAACACCCTGTATGGGTCGTTCACATAGATATTGTTTTGTGTAAATACATAGTTATTAAACTTTACTTAGTGTTGTTGACTGCTTTTAATTAAGTAAACTATGGATATTAACGAACGTTTAACTATAGTTATTCGCCTAAAAAAAAATCTCAATTAACATTAAAAGGATAATAGTTAAAAACGGAGACCATGGAATTCGGGAACGGAATTCTGAACTAACCACATTGGATGCTGCAGAAATTTGTGGCACTTTAACGAAACTTTCCTCGCGCACTGTGTTCAGGGTTTTGAAAGGCCTTCATACAGAAAAAGAAAATAGTCTAGGAGCCCAGACAAGAGGACAAAAAAATAATCCTGACAGAAATTTTGAGCTTACATAGGTTACATACCGGGTGTTGCATCGTCGAGCGGGACATAGGAAATCCCATGTAATTTTAAATGGGGTCAATTATTGGCTTCCCTAATTATTTTAGAGAAAAATTCTATTTAGGTTTATTAAAGAGCACTAAAACCCACATTCAAAAGAATAACTTTAGATATTTTTGATGAGCCCGTTTACGGGTTATCGCCGATTTCTTTTTAACTATTTCTCCTTTTTATGGCCCCGTATTTGCGGGCACCAGTCAAGGTAAAAGATGACTGTCAAATAAAGTTGTCATTTTGAAATGTGTGCTTTATTGTTATAAAAACTCGTACATCGAAAATATTAGCCATGAATTACACTTCTGAAGAAAAAATATTGATGATTAAATGGTATTATCAAGGAAATAGTTATCAAAATGTGTCAGACATGTTTGCTGCTCTGTATCCGAACAGACCGATACCTGCAAAATCTACAGTCGAAAGGGCTATCAAGAAATTTGAGACAAAAGGCACTGTAATAAATAACTGCAGATGTGAAGAAAGGCAGGAACAAAGAAGAGATGCAAGAAATGATAGGGACTTGCAAGTTTTATTGTGCGTGGAAGAAAATGATGGGAAGATCAGCACAAGGAAACTTGAGGATGACATAGGATTAGATCACACCACAGCGTTACAAGCTTTGAAACGACATAAATATTATTCATACAAATATGAAAAGCACCAAGAGCTAAGAGATAGGGACGAAATACGACGACAGGAGTTTTGTTTTGGTATGATGGAAAGAGCAAACATGGATAGGGAATTTTAAAAAAACATTTGTTTCACTGACGAATGCACATTTACCTTAAACAATGAACCCAATGTTCAAAATTATCGATATTGGAGCAAAGAAAACCAACACAGGTTTGTGGAAACAAGGACGCAATATCCACAAAAAGTTAATGTATGGGCTGGGATTTTCGGAGAAAATATTATCGGGCCATTATTTCTTACACGAAATTTAAATGCAGAATATTTTTTGGAACTACTTGAAGATCATATTTTACCTACTTTACATGATGCCGCCAGGGAAAATCAGGAAGTTTGGTACCAAATGGATGGCTGCCCGGCACATAGTACCCTGGCTGTCCGGGAATATTTAAACCGTGCTTTTAATGGAAATGTTATTGGCTTAAATCATACAGTAAATTGGCCAGCCAGGTCTCCTGATTTATCGCCAAATGATTTCTTTCTCTGGGGCCATTTAAAAAACAGGATATACAAAGATAAAAAATACCCAAATCTAGACGAGTTAAAAAATGCTATTTCTGCCGAATGCAATAGAATTTCAGTTTACCAACTAGCGAATGTAAGAAGAGAATTTTATGATCGCCTCGGTTATTGTCTAGCAGTCAATGGAGGAATATTTGAACATCTTCTTAAATCCTAAAGTTCTAACAATTTAATAGTACCTACCTATTAATTAGTAAAATATTGAAACATGCAAAATGTCATAATTAACCTTGTAATTGGATACTTTATTTTAGTTTTATTCAGATTAATTTGTACTCATAAATACACCTTTAATATTTTCGATGTACGAGTTTTTATAACAATAAAGCACACATTTCAAAATGACAACTTTATTTGACAGTCATCTTTTACCTTGACTGGTGCCCGCAAATACGGGGCGTTAAAAAGGAAAAATAGTTAAAAAGAAATCGGCGATAACCCGTAAACGGGCTCATCAAAAATATCTAAAGTTATTCTTTTGAATGTGGGTTTTAGTGCTCTTTAATAAACCTAAATAGAATTTTTCTCTAAAATAATTAGGGAAGCCAATAATTGACCCCATTTAAAATTACATGGGATTTCCTATGTCCCGCTCGACGATGCAACACCCGGTATAGAGTATTAAAGAGGAAAGAAAAATCCAAAAAACATGCGCTCGCCATTGTGAGCTTGTTTGTGTCCTTAATGTAAAGTTTGTGATTATACTATACAGCTCTTAAAAATGGTTTAAGAAACCGAAACGCGTAGAGCAAGATATTAAATATTTGTGAAGAATTTTGGATTTCTCTTTCTTCTTTAATATGAATAATCTTCACCCCGGAGATATCTATAATTCAATTACATATAGAGGTTTGTTCCAACAGCCATTACCATCCCCGAACGATCATCTCCAATCTGTCGATTAAATTTTGAATTTAGCAACTGATTGTTGCGGTGGTAAATTAGTTGAGCGACCGTTCGGGGACGGTCCTAGTACGGTTTTTGGTCGGGTTGGGACAAGCCTTAAAAATGTAACAAAAAATAAGGCCTTGTCAAAACAACAGAATCAAATGATTTATGTAAAGTGTTTTTTTTAGAAAAATCAATAATTTTTTTAAATTTCACATATGGCATGAGCCAAATATAACCAAGTTAATGGATCTGCTTTAAAAATGCTTGTGGAGGTTAGGTGGTCGACAATGTGTCAAGGTGTCAAGCCTTAGAAAGCTATCTCTCTAATTGGGCCATTTTGTTCGAAACCTAGGAATCTTTTGATGAAATTGACACAACAATTCAGTCAAAAATTAAGAACACTAGTATCAAAAGAAACGTAGAAGATCTCCTTTCCCGTTTAAAACCCATAGTAGCTGCGTTGAATTAAATCAAATCTGACACTGGTGGTTTGGCAGATGCTGTCATATTTAGGGTATTTAAAGATGATAATTTTAATTTATCCACAATGAAGGAGGTAGTAAGCCTTAACATCAGTTCATGTGTTAGCAGTTAGGCTCAAAGTTGGAAAAAAAATATTGTCAGAAGAAAAGCAAACCGTTTTTGATTATGTTGCAAATAATTTTAATAACACCAATATACCGGGTGTACCAAATTAAGTGCGCACCATTGCTAACTTTTTCATTATTGGAGATACAAAGTCGGTTAAATTAGCAAAGTAGTAGCATTTTTTCTGTTAATTAAAATAGTGAAAGCAGGAAAACAATTGGACATAACGTTTCTGAATAAATAAGGAAAATGTATTTTTTTAAAATGACACACCCTGTTTATTTTTTACCGAAAATCGTATACGGAATAAAAAAGTTTATAATATGCAATATTGGCCTAAAATTGAAAAAACATCAACACAGCCATGGAAATAAAAAATGGTTTGCCTTTGACGTTTTCATCGAGACTACCATGAAAGCAAAAACGAATTAACTGAAGTGTCCTCGTTTTGGGTAGCCATTATTGTTAACGAAGCCAAAATTTTCGTAGTTTTGCGTTAAGTTATCTAGTTTTTGCTTTTAAATATTACAAAATGGCGTTAACGCATTTAGAACATTGCGATATGTTAGAAGCGTATCTTGGTTGCAGAAAAAATAGTGTACCAGCACTCGAGCAATATGGTCAAATGTATCCTGAACGTGAGCAACCAGATAGAAGGTATTTTCTAAGGCTGTATAGAAAATTTAGAAGTAACAAAAGAGTTTTTTTAAAGACAAGGACTAAAAAACAGTTTATAATAAGTCAACAAGTAGAAGTAAATGTATTGGCATATTTTGAAGCGCACAAAAATAATTCAACTAGAGATTTGGTAAGAGACAGCGGTTTCAGTTTATTTACAATTTGGAGGAGTTTAAAAAAATATAAGTTTGTACCGACCAGTGCAAACATTATTACCTGGTGACACTGAAAGAAGACTAATTTTTTGCCAATGGTTACAAGATATGTGTAGGCAAAATCCTAACTTTTTAAAGAAAATTTTATGGAGCGATGAAGCGAACTTTTCAAATAGGGGTATGTTTAATCGTAAAAACATGCACTATTGGTCTAGAACAAATTTGTTTATTGCTGTTCCCAGAAATCCGCAAGTAAGATTTAGCATTAATGTTTGGTGTGGTCTCATAGGCAGCCAAATTATTGGGCCAATTTTTTATGAAGGTACTCTGACCGGCAGGGGATACGTTAATATGTTGTCAGAATTACTAGAAGAATATTAATTAGATGATGTGAACTTAGAGGACCGTAACCAAATTTATTTTCAACAAGATGGAGCTCCTCCTCATCAGTTTCACGAAGTAAGAATATTGTTAGAAAGGCTTTTCAGAGATAGGTGGATGGCAACAAATGGTCCGATAGGTTGGCCCCCAAGGTCTCCTGAAATAACTCCATTAGACTTTTACGTCTGGGGGTATGTCAAGGACGAAGTCTTTAAAACGAGATATGCGAATCTGGTCGAACTTTAAGACAACATTAGACGCATTATAGCATCCATCGATGGCAGAACAGTTTTAAAAGCTACAAAACGTGTATTAAAGAATGCCCGCAAATGTATTGAACAAAACGGTGATGTGTTTGAACATTTAATATAGTTTTTTTTTTATTTCTTCCGCTAAAAATAAAATCGAGTTTTAATTTCTGAAATAAATAAATAAATTCGTTTTTGTTTTCATGACAGTCTCGATGAAAACGTCAAAGGCAAACCATTTTTTATTTCCATGGCTGTGTTGTTGTTTTTTCAATTTTAGGCCAATATTGCATATGAACTTTTTTATTCCGTATACGATTTGCAAACGTTTCGATAAAAAATATACAGGGTGTGCCATTTAAAAAAAATACATTTTCGTCATTTATTCAGAAACGTTATGTTCAGTTGTTTTCCTGCTTTCACCATTTTAATTAACAGAAAAAATGCTACTACTTTGCTAATTTAACCGACTTTGTATCTCCAATAATAAAAAAGTTAGCAATGGTGCGCACTTAATTCTTAATTTGGTAAACCCTGTATTGTAAACCTTAATAAATTAAATGCAAATAGAGAACCTTTTACTGGTCCCTTAATGAGTAGTAAAGTTTTAGAAAGTGATAGTATTGACTGGTAGGATACAATATACTCTATAAATGGAATAACGGAAGACGATTTAAAAATTATTAAATAAATTTAACTGTAATTCCGTTTTCTGCATGTGTAGAAAGGATATTTTCTACATACAACCTATGTCACGACGAACTTAGGAATCGGGTTGGAAATGAAAAGGCCGCCAAACTTGTTTTTGTGATGAAATTATTAAATATGAAAATTTCTTCAAAATAATATTCTATGATTATATTACATAATTACGAAAATAATTATTTTATTTAAACTCGACTTGATTTTATTATCTACCATTATAATAGGTATAGGATATAGGTGCATAATATTATTCTTTTTTTTTCTTTGTTTTTAGAATTACCGTTTCCTTTGTTTTAAAGTTTGTATTAATATGTTATAAATAAAATAAAATATGAAATTTATATTTTCATACTACAGTAGAACTTCGGCAATTCGGACACCCCGTAAACCGGACACTCCAGTCAATCGGACACCCGCTACAGTTCGGACACTTTCAGATTTTTACCTCTATAATCCGTACACTGCCAAAAAGCACAACAAATCATAACTACTAAAGGCGAAAACGTAAACAAAGCTATTTTTATACATGCAGCGGCTCGTGGAATGTGGATTAGTTTTTATTTGGCGCCGGATATTAGACCACGTGTAAAAAATGACTCCCACAAAACGCATCCATTGCTCTGTTACTATAAAAGAAAAGTGTAAAATTCTTGACAGTTTAGATGCAGGTAGTAGTGTTCGGCAAGTTGCGAAAGTGTTCAAGATTCCAAAATCAACAGTATCCGATATAAAGAAGAACAAAGTGAAGATAAGAAATTTTGTTGCGAGGTCGTATCAGCATACGATATAGGTAAGTTTTATGAATAAATTCTGGGTTTAAAGTTTGCACCAAAAATAATGTTTTTCAGGCAAGAGAAAAGTTATGAAGAAGCCCGAAAATCCTGAAGTGGAAGAGGCGTTGTACACTTGGTTCCTTCAACAACGTAAAAATTACGTTCCTGTCTCCAGTGAAATTCTGCGCACAAAAGCCCGATATTTCTACGAGCAAATCACAGGAAAGACTGACTTTCAAGCTAGCTCAGGATGGCTTGACAAATTTAAGGCAAGACATGGCATTCGATTTTTAAAAGTGTGTGGAGAACGTGTTTCAAGTGACGCTGAAGCAGTTGCTCCTTTCTAACTTAAACTGCAAGCACTGATTGAGGAAATGCAATTAACTAAAGACCAAGTCTACAATGCCGATGAATCCGCACTTTTCTGGAGGGTTTTGCCAAACACAACGTGGGTGCATAAAGATGAGAAATCGGCACCAGGAAGAAAAGTTTCAAAAGACCGTGTAACCTTTATGCCATGCTCAAATGCATTAGGTACACATAAGTTGCCGTTACTTGTGTTAGGTAAATCTAAGAATCCCCGAGTTTTCAAAAATGCACAGTTGCCTGTAAAATACCAGGCTAGTACCAAAGGATGGATGACTCGAAACTTATTCTCCGAATGGTTTAAAACAACCTTTGTTCCTGAAGTGAAACAATATCAGGGTAACACCAATAAGTCATGCAAGGCATTGCTTCTTATTGACAATGCGCCTTCACACCCATCCGAAGAAGAGCTGAATACGGATCCAAATTTCAAAGTGGCGTTTTTGCCTCCTAATTGTACCGCTTTAGTTCAGCCAATGGATCAGAACTTGATACAAAACATCAAGGTTTCTTACAGAAGACAATTGTTGACCAAGATTATATCACAAGAAGACAAAGACATAATAAAACTCCTGAAGAAGTTCAGTCTTCTGGATGCAGTGACTACTCTCAACTCTGCTTGGAAGTCCATAACCGAAAAGAATATTGAAAAAAGCTGGGATGGAATATGGCCTCAACTGGTGTCAGATGAAGAAGATGATATTCCGCTGGCCGATCTAAGAAAAAGACTCCTACTTGAAGAAACTACGGAAATGGATGACTTGAAAAAAATGTTAAGAATTATAGATCCGAAAAGTGAACTGAATGATGAAGAAATTACAAACTGGGCGACAGGAAGGGACGAAGTAGCTGCTGATAATGTTGGCGACGAAGGAATAATTGAAGCTATACAATCAAACACAAATAATGATGATGATGAAGAAGAAGAAGAGGATGGTATTGAAATTCCGACGAAGATCAAACATTTAGAAGCAGTACAGTCTTTTTCAAAATGTGTGCAATGGGCGGAAGAAAACAAATTGAATTATCAAGAAATCCTTTTAATGAAAAAAAATCTAGAACTAGCAAGAAAGCTTCACAACCAGAACCTTACTCAAAGAAAAATGAGTGACTTTTTGACTTAAAATATATTCCTTTTCGCCAGTTTCACAGATACATATGTACGAGTATATAATATGTATGTACATATACATATGTATAATATGTATGTAATATATTAAACAATATATGTGTCCCTACATTTTTTTAATACATATACATATATGTATGTACTATGCCGATTTGTAAAACATAAAGGCAATGTTGGAATAAATACATAATGCTGAAAACTCAACCTGTTCTTCATTATCAGTACAACTTCGGTAATCCGGACAATTCACCAATTCGGACGAATACCTAAACTATATCTGTCCGGATTATCGAAGTTCTACTGTACATTGTTTTAATATTAACTGCACCTTTTAATTATTTACTATTGTTACTGTGTTACATCTGCACAAAAAATAATACAAATTTAAATAAAATCCAAAACCTCTGATTCCAATAAAGAAAATCTGATTTAAATCAAAAAAATCTGATTCTTTTTTTAATCATGATTTCTGCCAACCCTGCATTTAAGTAACTTACCTAGGATTGTATTTAAACCCAAAGGGGTGGATATTCTCTTGCAAGGATTGATTAAAGCAACCGCCAACGATATAAAGTTCGTTATTGAAAACAGCAGTGCCGTAGTTGCATTGCTCCACGTGAGGTATAGAGGTCAGGTGTTTCCATTTCCTCTCTGAGGCGAAACAGTAAGTTATCTCGTTGGTCACCCCGCTCATTCCGAATCCGCCGATTTTTAATACTGCCATTTCCATGCCCCTGAAAAAAATAAAACTAATAGTAAGATTATTTTTTGACATCTGTCACAGTTATGAAAGGCATCTGAACCAACATCTTTACAGCAAAAACAGAACGGAATACAGTAATGATGGGGCGTGGTGTTCTGACCTGTCTTCACATATTCCTGTATTTTCGACAGTAACAGATGGTTCATGAAATATTGCCTGATTTAATAAAACACATTATTACTTTAATATTCAAATTCAAAATTTTTTTCAAATTCAAAAATGGTAAATAAATATAATGTAGTAATGTCTATGTATTCTTTTGGAGTAGAATTTCTAGAGAAGAAGCTTTATCAATTCACCAAAGCGTTTGCTTGTCCGGTGAGGTGATAGCTCTATACGGTATATAATATATAACATTATCTAGTATACCCTTATGTCTATTTATCACTTCTTGAGCATAAATGAATGAATAATATAAATCATTAGACTATAATAAATATAATATAATAAATAAATAAACAAATAAACAACAAAACTGTATAAACTGATCGTAATATAAGTTACCTAAATATAACAATAATCCTAATGAAGGGATTGATGCAGAGGAGAGAGACCATTTTAAGAACATACATATATTTATAAATAAATAAAAGTGACTAATTCTAATATGTAGCATATAGAGAAGGTAGCTTATTACATTTTACATGTTTGGATGATTGAAAATTAACCAGTTAGACAAAATAATTTTAAAGTTTGACTGTTTCATTTTGTTTTTGATTTCGGCCGGTATTAGATTATAAAGCTTTTGTCCTATATAGAAAAAACTTTTTTGTCCTATAGTAGTGTGTAAACGTGGTAATATGATGTTGTTACGATTTGTGTGCCTTGTTCGATATACTCTGTCTGTGTTTGCATTAAAGAATTCTGTTTTAAACAAATACATGAATGCAGCTTTGTAGTACAGATTCTTTAAATTAAGAATTTTGCATTCTTCAAAGAGTTGGTCGGACGGGAAGAAAATGTTTAAGCCATACATGATTTTAAGGATGCGATTTTGTACAATCTGAAGCGGTTTTATTGTTACTTTGTATGCTGCGCCCCAACCTATAATGCCGTAAGAGAGCAATGATTGTACCAGGGAATAATAGATACTACGTAGACTCTTTATATCCATAATTTTACTTATTTGTTTAAACATGTATATTAAGGATCTTATTTTTTTTGTTAATAGTTGAATTTGGTATGTCCACTTCAATTGGTTATCCAATATTATGCCCAAATAAGTTGCTCGGTCAGTGGATTCGAGTACCCATACACCCTCCTTTCTAAATGGTAGATTTATGGTTATATTATTATGTGCCGGAAGATGGTTTTTTTTATTCGCAAATGGTATATAATTTGTCTTGTTTAGATTAATAGTCAATAAATTTTTGTCTAACCACTTAACTAAATTATTTAAGTCCATGGATATTTTTTGTTCTACTTCCTGCCACGTGTTACCATGTACAAACAAGACAGTATCATCTGCAAATGATATCACTGTGCCCGAATAGTGCTGTTTAAGAAGATTATTTATGTAAATTATAAACAATACAGGGCCCAATACAGTTCCTTGTGGAATACCGTAATTGACTGATTTGGTATCACTAAAGTGGTTGTTAATTTTTACTTTTTGTAGTCGGCCTTGTAAATAACTAGTGAGTAGGGATAATGCTGGCCCCCGAACGCCAACCATCTGAAGCCTTGACAGAAGCCCCCGATGACACACTGTATCAAATGCCTTCGCCAAATCCACAAAAACCGCCGCGCACGGTTGGCCAGAATCAAGCTGTTCAATTATTTTGCCCGTAAGGAGACTTATTGCATCGTTGGTAGACTTATTTGCTTGAAATCCGAATTGTAAATCCGATATTTGTTTGTGTTTTGTCAAAAACTCAACCAACCGATTTTTTAATGCTTTCTCGAAGATTTTGCTAATATTGGACAAAAGACTAATTGGTATATCTCGTTTATTCCACGATTTGGTAACTTTTTGATGTTAACATCAATTTAACCTTGTAAGGTCTGTCGTGGGTACTGGGCCATGGTTTTACAACGTCTTATGTTTTCGGTGAGCTATAATGAGAATTTTACAGGGAACACGTCCGCTCCCTAATTTTGTATTTTTCTTTAGTGAAGTCAAACATTACTTTCTCTTTAAAAAGTATGAACAGGGCGATGTAATCTCATTTTATTATTTTAGAAAAAAAAAATTCAAAATTGTGCCAAGTAAAAGGGGTAACTGGACCATTGACCTATTTTTATGTATGTTGTTGCTTTATTATTAACCTGGGCATCTGGGCCTTTTTAGGGGCAAATAAGGAGAGTATAAAAAATACCCAACATAAGCTAGAATAAACTTTTGTGCTATTAGCTGGCAATGTAATGAAGGTAGGTATTGCTTGAGCGAGAAAAAAAAAACAAAAAACTGTAAAAAAAATTAAAAACATTTATTGAAGAAATAGCAAATATTACACACTTAGGTATACTTTATTACCAAAGTAACATGCACTCTTCTGCGTCTTTCTTACATAATCACGCACCATTGTCTGCAAAACATTAAACAAACAATTAAGAACATGCAAGAGGGGTGTCTGGACCCTAGTGGTCCAAATACCCCAAGTGCATGGCCCAGATACCCCGTATGCAAACTTTTTATGGGGTAACTGGACCATACCTTTATCCCTGTAAATTATTGAGTATTTGGGAACGTAATTTCTTGAAATAAAGTGTAAATACTCGTGTAAATATTACCACAAAAATAAAATATATTTTTTATTGCTTACCTGTACATAGATGTTCCTAAAAATAACACTAGTTACAGCACGATGTTTAAAGATTATTATTAGCAAAACTTGTAGTCGCCATGAAATTCCAAATTTAACTGATTTTAAGATTCTGCGTGTTGTTTTATGTTGTTAGTACTGGACCTAACCACAGCCAACTGTGAAAAATAAAATAATTTAAACGATGGAGCGGAAAATATTCCATGGCCCAGTTACTCCATGGGTTCAGAAACCCCGACAGACCTTATTATTTTTACAGTAACAACTTATTATGTTCATGTTGACACGTAAGGTACCTTGCAACTGGGGTCAATTTAATGACTCTTGGTATTTAGTTCCATTTAGTTTAGACAATCGGATCAACACGTCTCTTGTTTTAACCATAACTTAGAACTGAACGAAAACGTCTGTTTTACATTGATGCCAGACTAACCAATCACTGCCGTCGGGAAACTGCAACTCGCCCTTTAAGAAAGAATTATGATATGCACTCTCGTTGCATACCCAAAAACAAACAACGTAGTTGCCCTTTCTAGCCGAAAGAAAACCCTTTAGAAGGATATCACTTTACTGTGATCGAACTAGAGTGACACCTTGTGTCAGAAACACAGGTGAATCCCACTATCCGGCACGTGGAGCAGCTTCTCCTCTCGAGTCTTGGACGCTACTCATGTTTGCTTCTTTCGCGTTAACGTCGCTTTAAATCAATCAGCGCGGGGCCGCGCGATTCTTTGGACCAATCAAAAATCATTAATATTCGGGTTGTCGGGCCCTCAAGGGAGCCATGTTAATATAGAACCAATTGGAAAATTATTGACGTCGATTGCCGCCTGGCTGCACATTCGACTGTTTTAAATTGGGTAGTTATGTGTGTTTTGTAGCTTTTGCTATGCTATAAGTCAGTTAAAATTAGGATGGCAGGCGAGGTTTTTCTTTTGTGACAGCGTTGCCGATTTACACTTTGATTTAAAATTAACATATTAGGTTGACTAATTGACTTTTATGAATTTGATTTTTAGAAAACGTACCTATTTCCCAAATAAGTAATAATTGTATTCGAATTACTTACCTGGAATTCAGCAATGTTCCTAC
Organism: Polydrusus tereticollis; assembly: GCA_963920685.1. Taxonomy (NCBI): domain Eukaryota; kingdom Metazoa; phylum Arthropoda; class Insecta; order Coleoptera; family Curculionidae; genus Polydrusus; species Polydrusus tereticollis. The sequence continues at coordinate 147,738,646 of OY987328.1, forward strand.
GATCCTAGGAAGCTGTACCGTACTACCACTGGTTTGTAAATACATCTCTTGCACTATTATCTTATATAATATTTGCCAATCATATTTTTGATCTTCGAAAAACTGATCCAATATACTGTCCACTTTCCTCTTTGAAATTTCATTGAAGTGAATGAATTTAATTATCCTTACTGCATATCCTATCCGAAAATCTAACCTAAAATGAAACACAGTCGCTACTTATATAAATTCAGATAAAAGCCGATGACTATAAGTTATTATACAGGGTGAACAAATAAGCTTACAACAAAATGCTATTCCTATTTGTTGCAAACTTCATTGATCACAGTGTAAAAGATAAGCTAATAAAATATTTACTCATGATTATCTACATGGAAAAACCAAGATAAAACTATCCTCAAAACATCCGGCTCTGAACAGTCTACGGGAAAATCAAAGGCAAGTAGGTTTTCCAGTTGTATTGGAGATAACCTATAAAATTCGGGACTATTTGAGAATTCTAATAGACGAGCACTCATAAATCTATAGACCTGCAAATAAACAAAAAATACATAGTCAGTAACTCCTATAAGCAATAATTTCGAACCTAAGCCTGCTACAGACTCACAAACTCACCTTAGTTTTTAACGTTTTCAAAGAATATGTTTCGGCAATAGTGGCAATATCTACACAATTATCTAAATCTATCTGGGATTGTAAATAGTTCGAGCAGGCTTGTATACAGTTGATCATTTGAACGTGTGAGGCAGCCTCAAGAACATCTTGAACATTGGCTAAGTTTAAGGCAAGACGGGCAGTGTAAGCGTACTCTAAAAGCTGACTAAAACCTAAAATATAATAACTCTTTTAAATAAAGACACAACACCTCCTTTAATTTTTCTGCTACAACAAAAAACTGGTGTATTAAATATAGCACAGTCGCTACCAACGTTAGGATATGAACAACCTTATAAAATAAAATCCCTACAATACCGCCATCAGCGACTGGTTGAAAAATTAAACAAAGTAGGCACGTTCTTTTATCGGGTTAGTATAAAATGCCATAGTAACTTGAACTGAATATTGATATGATAATATGCAAAATTATGTATTGTGATTTAGCTATGTGGGAAACATTTTTTGTTACCTTTTGCACTTATACCATTCAAAGAGATTTCGTTCTGTCTGGCCTCCAGCATGTTATCGGTAAACATAGCTCTAAAATAGTCGCTACACGCCGATAGCACAGCTCTATGGGCTCTAAAAATACTCCCTTCTATAATTAGAGTTATGTCCAGCAGCTCTCCTTTTTGCCTCAGCGAGTTAAGACCATCGAGAAGTATACTTTGGTGCGAGGAATGTTCGTAATAGATGGTATTCAGAGGTTTGTCGTGAAGGAAGCGCTCTTTAGTTCGAGTCATTTTCAAACGTTCTCCCAAAAGGCTCATCTATAAAAGAAACTAACATGTCCACGTCCAATGCAAAGCGAGATATTCTTCTAGTACTGTTTAATGCAGTAATAATAAATAACTCACCCTAGGTTTGACTTTTTAAATCGGGACATGGATGTCAACTAGAACTGAAATCTCAGGATTTCACATCTATAAATCTGAAACAAAGTAGAATGATTCAAGATTTCAATGGAGATTTAAACATAATTATTCTACTTTACTGTAAAAAAATGTAATGAAAGTCATCAACCAAAAATAATGAGGAAAAAAACGAAATAACGTTATATCACAAGAAGCTTTAAAATTAAAACTCAACCATAAACTCTTTTTGTTTAGTAATTAACAAACAAATACCCGTGCTTGTTGTAAAAGATTACCTAATGCTATTATCCTTTCAAGCAAAATTATTGTAAAAATAAGGTAGCCTGATCCACCTAGTTGTTTCAAAATAATGAGTAATTATCATTTTTTTATAACAAGAATTAACTAACTTTAAACTAGTGATGAAGCAGGGAGGGGGAACTAAAAAGAAAAACTGGTTTATATTTAGAAATATACAGGGTCGTTGGTATGAATGGAAACGCTTAATTATTTCTTAAAGTACAACAGCTAGCAATTAGAAAGCCGTAGAAAAACAAAGTTATTTTTTTTAATGGAACACCCTATATCTTAGAATATTTTTGGATGTTGCATAAAATTGCTATTATTTTTTATTTTCTTTTGTTCAACTAGAGAAATTAGGGATTGATTAATTAATGTTTTAAAAACTGGCCTATTTTTCCATATTAATTATTATTATCCCTAATTTCTCTAGTTTAACAAAAGATATCACGTTGCGGTTTTCAGTTCCTTATAGTAACTTTTCCTCCTCTACAAGCTGATGGGGTTAGTTTTTTAATCCGACGTTTCGGATTCGAGCGACCATCATCAACTTTTTTATTTTAAATACGGACCTGGATTTTATATTCCACTATTTAATAGCCTTTATAAGCCTAAAATAAAATATGATGAAAAAGTCATATCATAACATTTGATTCTTTTGAGAAAATCCTTATTTATTGAGGAATTACGGAAAAACGCCATCTAGTGGCCACCATCAGAATCAATATGGTATAGTTAATAGATCTACGTGTAGAGGAAAAGAAGGGTTTTTTTTCAAGACCAGGTTGACTAAAATCGGTTTATCAAAAGCAGAGATATCAGCGTTTGAAAGTGAAAGAAAAAAAGTTTGACCTTCTCCCACCACTTTATTATTGAAAATAGAAAAAAACGATTCCTAACATAAAGTTGCATAATCTTATGAAGAATACAATGCTATATTTTTAACATATTTTTATTAAGAAAAATAAAGAGAAAATCGGCATTTTTATTTTGAAAGTTCTCTTACGCCCTCTAGCGGTCATTTTTTGAACTTGAAAATAATTTCCAGCAATTTCTCTTGGCCGCTTTTATCGATACATATTTTTTCCCAAAGTCCTAGTGTTATTACTTTCTGAGATATAGCCGATTACCTCCTTAGGTGGAACACCCGGTACAATAAAAATTAACGAAATACTGAGATACAGATTTATTCGTTTCAATACACAGAAAAGTTTTACAATAATGAATTTGGGCAACTTAATTCTACTTTACTCTAGTTTGGTTCTGTGTCACTATCACTATCGTCATCTAAACTTATTATTAAGGGTTGAACATTAGTACTCATACACATATAAGAATTTTTCACCTTAATAACATTTTGTATACAGTTTTTCCAACGGTCTGCAGAAATGTTACTATGTTTTTCTATTAATTCTCCAACAGATGTATTTAATGTGGGGGAAGTATTATTGCTTCTAATATTTGATTTTACTTGGTGCCATATTAGTTCGATTGGATTAAATACACAACAGTAGGGGGAAAGACGCAACACTGTATGTCCACTTTCTGCTGTAAGTTTATCCCACACGTATTCTTTATTAATTTTAAAAGCCTGTAATACTTTTAAATGATCCCGGTTTTCGTAAGTTTCTTCAAAATATACCTAAATTAAAACTGACAATTAAGGAACGCATGTTATTTACCTTATCAGGCTTTTTTTTAATTAAATGAGGCAGTTTGTTAACTGCAATGAACTCTGGTCTGCTTTGGCTTTTTCCTAAGGGGCAATACATTGGGATACAGTTGGTACTGTTTCTGGTGTCATGACCATGTAGGTACGGGGTGGCCAACTAAGCGAGGTAAGCGGCTGTATATTGAAAAGTATTAGTCGCACAACTTTCAAAAAAAAAATTTAATTAATAAAAGGGGACATATATTTTTAAGTTTCTAAAATGGCCACCAGAGGGCGTAACAGCTATGGAATTTTTTACGAAATTCCTCCCATGATGATATTATGAAGACAATTGCTCCTCATTCCTTATAATATTTGGGTTCTTTCTCGTTTCGCGCTTTTTCCTCTATCTCTAAAAATAAGGTGGTGGAGGAATGTTAAACTTTTCTTCATTTAAATACTAATAACTCAATTTTGGCTTGACCAAATTTGAACAGCTTGATCTCGTTTAAGAGGTCTCCTTTTGCTCTATTGGCTACAATTTAAATACTTTTTTTGTGACTTTTATTTTAACTGCTAGATGGCGTTCTTTGACAACTTACCGAATATTCCTGATTTTCTCGGAAACTTTAAAGTGAATGTTATATATTTTTTAACATTACTAGAAAGACGACAGAAAACCCTAAGAAGTGCTGAAAACCGCAACTCTCTATCTTTTTTTAAAACGGAAATATGAGGAGAAAAATAACTGAGCAAAAAGAAAAAGGGCAGTACCGTACATATTTTTTGTTTCCCTTAAAAACTGTGACACCCTGTATCTCAAAAATAAGCGGACTCGTGTTGATAGGAAATATTTGTCTTATTTTTGGGTATGACCGATGACACATGCTTTTTGAAACACCCTGTATAATATAGTCACTTATATTATCCGACTGCCTTACGGGTATTATATCTCATAGGTTAGGTTACATTAAACTAATACTAACTTTTTGTTAACCAAATTAGTCCATTATGAGCCACGCACAATTACCACCTTAACAGAAACACATTTTTTAAAGAATACACGTTTTTCCTAAAGAAACACAAGATCCGTCACCAACTGATATAATTTGTGCATGTTGGACACTTTATTATTTTAAATCCTAAGAGTGAAAGTCTATACAGCAAAAGCATTTAGCTGGTAAATCCACTAGACTTGTAATAATTGCAAATTATGGTATTAAACTATAGGCCATTAGATATTTGAAGTTAAACTTTGAGAAAAATCGCGACTGTTCACTGCTAGCTGTGACTATTGTGGCTACTAATGGTTTATAACTTTACAACGGTAGAAATTGTTGAACCCGTCATCTTTAAAACTATACAAATACATATTGCAAAAGGTGTATATCCCCAGGCTTGTAGGACATCACAGATTATGACTAATAAACTAGCTTATAGATTCAGGGGGCGGACCCAGACAAATTCCTTGTAGATGCTTTTCCAAAAAGTCATAAAATATTGTTTGAACACGACTTGTTCTTTCCGGAAAAACATGTTTTTTTTGGGGCTTTCCCATTGGGAAGGACACCCTTAGACCCAACACTCCAACACTGACAAAAGTGGTTAGGTTAGGTACTTCCACGAGTAAAGAGTTTAGCAAGGTCAAGAAGATAAGAAGGTAATTTGGTGGCCGATATTATACAGGGTGTTCCTTAATGATATGGTAATATTTGAGGGTGTAATTATTAGCTATAGAGCTACGAAAGGAATTTAAGGAATGTGGTCCAAAACACAACATTGTTGCCAATCTATTTAAATTTCCATAAAATCTTAATTTGAATGAATTCAAATATATTACATAAAACAATTAGATGTATGCATATCCCTGTAGTGTATACACCCTTTAACATATATCCTGTAATCCTGTTTATTTTCCTCCTTACATTGCGAATTATAATCGTTAAAGATAATATTTAAGAAATATTAATTAATCATTTATTTTGGTAAATTTGGCAACCCACGTCTAATAGAGCGCGGAATCCTGGGCCACAAATTATCACCTGTGCCTTGATACTCGTTTTGTCTCTTTCTATCGTATATAATATTGAATTTGTGGGAAGGTGCTTGTCATTATGACATCTTCAGAAATTTTACAGGAATTGGCGGAGTTTAGAATTATATTATTTAATGTACGTAAACGTATGTAGCTGTTTGTAAAATGAATATATATGTAAAATGCAAAGTTACCCATAGTCTAGCTATAGAACTATTTTCCAACGTTGACTAAATTCTTTGAGCTTCCATAATTCCTTTGAGTTATTTACATGCAGCAGAATAATGACGTTTTTTAAAAATTGCGTCCACATCACAAGACTGGGAAAAATATTTTAACCATATTATAGGCATGTAGAATATATTTTGGGTAAATGATCAATGCATGGAAGAAGTGGCGCCATTAATTATAATTAATAATACTGATTATTATTTAAGTTGATGATGAGAGTAGCGACAGTGACCATTCGAACAGCAGTAGTAGTAGTGATTCAGACTAGGAAACCCAGAAATAGCTTGTAAGTATAAAATTCATTTTTCATAAAAATTTGTAAATAAGTTGAGAACATCATTATAATCCTTTCGCTTTGTACTCCCCTTGAAATAAAAGCGCTTGGTATTATGATAGTATATATTATTATTATGTACTTATTATTACTGTGCTTGTCAAAATGAAATCGCACTACTTGAAACGTATTATATAAACCTAGAGATATTTTTTTCTATTCTTATGTTTTTACGAATTTAATAACTTGTAAAACATTAATATGAAACGAAGCACCTATGCCGCTACAGTTAAAACTGACTTTTACCTTTTACCCCGCTTTTTTGCCTCCTTAGCCGTCGTAGCCCTCGCAAGGCGACTATATGTCCCAAGCAGGGTTGTTATGTTTAAAACAAAATGTTTAAAACATTTGTTTTAAATATGTTTAAAACACTTACTAGTGTTACTGTTTAAAACAGTGTTTTTTTTAAGTTGTTTTTTTTCTCAAGCTTTACTAAAAATCACATAAAACTGTTAAAACAAAAAATATTAAATTAAAAACAAAAATAGCAATATTTATATCTAACGTTTAATATTAAAAGTACATAATTATAAAAACACGTTTAAGACTAGCTCTAGGTCTTAGTTTATATACCTACCTACAGTCTGTGTACCGGGTTCCAATAACATAAGCAAATAAAAAGTGTAAACATATAAAAGCGCCTTATAAAAGTAACAAAGACAAACAAACTAAAAACTAAAGCAAAAGTCTCCTAGTCATTCTACTAAACTCTACTCTTGGTTTGAATTAAGCTGCTTAAATATGGTTACAAGTTTCGCGGCATTTTCTGTTCCTAATCGATTTCGAAGCTTACTATGAATTAGGTATGCCAAATGTAGAGAAAAGGCATTTAAGTCCTGCAGATGAAGCTGAAGCTGAGTGAAGATAATAATTTAGTAAAAAATATTATATTTTCCGATGAAGCTACATTCTCCTTGATTGGTAATGTGGACAGAAAAAATTGTCGTTGTTGGGCAACAGAAAATCCGCATTGGATGATGGAGGTTCACAGCCAGTACCCTCAACAAACAAATGTGTGGTGTGAAATAGTGCGCGGAGGAGTAATTGATCCATTTTTCTTTAACTGGACAAATATATCTCGAATTTCTCCAACTTGATTAATTCCAGCATTAGTGACTTTTATTTCCGAATCCATTGAACCCAGACTCCCCCGACGAAGAACTGATGTTCCAGCAAGATGGTACTCCTCCGCACTATGCTGCCACTGTGCGTACATGTTTAGATGAAACCTTTCCCATTCGGAAGGAGAGGACCTATCGAATCCCTGCTAGATCGCCAGGCCTAACTCCGCTGAACTTCTTTTTGTGTGGTTACCTTAAATCGAAAGTGTGTGTTGACCGGTCAAACAATTTGCAGGAGTTGAAAGAGATGATCTGAAGGGAAATGCTTGCCATAACTCCGGAATTGGTTGAAAACGTGCAAAAAGTTATTGATTGCGTTGGATATTGTCAAGCCATAAATGGCACAAATTTTCAACATTTAATTCGATTTGTTGTTCTGTTATTTTTAAAAGAACGGGTCTTACTAGATGAATTTTTTTATTTAAATCTTAAATTAACTTTGGATGTGTTTAAAACACGTTTTAAACATGTTTTTTCTTTAACAGTTTAAAACAGTTTAAAACAAAAAAAAAACAGTTTTAAACAAAAAAAACATGTTTTTAAGTTTTTTTTAAATAAACATGTTTTTTTTCAACCCTGGTCCCAAGCCTGTTAACTTTTGAACTACAGCGTGTACAGGGTGTCCCAAATTCGAGCCTTATCATTGGGATCTCGAAAACTAGAAGAGATACGAGGTCGGTTAAATGGAGGCAAAGTTGCGCGATTTGATGCTGATCAAAATGCCACCTTAAAAGTTTAAAAATTCCGAGTGCTTCCGAAGATTTTTGGAAAAAACCGAATATTCGCGATTTCATTTTTATTTGTTTATGACTCTATTTGAATAGATATAACAAAATAAATTTCACATTCTTATTGCTACTTTTTCTGTTCTACAAGATGGTGTTAAAAGATTTTCAAATCGACGTTTCGTCTTTGAGCTGCCATCATCAACTTTGCTTTTTTAAATACTGCCCTGGATTTTTTATTACGGATTTTAAGAGCTTCTCAGGTCTCAAAACCAATGATGTATCGCACTTATTCGAAAAATGTATATTAATGGCATTTTCCATAAGAACTCATTTGTTAAGAAAGGTACGGAAACGAAAACTTAATAAAACTGAATAATGAAAGTTAATGCATTTTTGTGTCAGTCTGTGAATTTTATGGATGGCACGCTGAATAGTCCTTGCGGGTATAGCCCTGATCTCCCTTATTAGGTCTTGACGTAAAATTTCAAGGATTTGTGATGTGTTTCGATAAAGACGGTTTTGGAGAAATCCCCAAAGAAAATAATCTAGAGGGCTTAGGTCTGGGCTCCTAGCTGGCCAACGTACGGGTCCTTGGTTTCCAATTCATTTATTGGGGAACAGTGCATTTAATAAATTTGTAACGAGTCTCCCATTATGAGGTGGTGCACCATCTTGTTACCACCATGAAGGAATCCAATATATTGGTCCTTATTAATTCGGCATATCTTTCAGAAGTTAAATTTCCTTCAAGAAAAAACGGGCCGATAATTTTATTGTGCCACATACCGACCCATACATTAAATGATTGCCGTCCCTGAGGTCTTACTTCTCGATTCTGCCTTGAGTTTTCTATTGACCAATAGTGTTCGTAATGTCTATTAAATAGTCCATGTGTTGAAAATTTGCATTCATCTGTCCATATAGTTTCATTTAAGAAGTCGTCATTTTCATTAATTCTATTTTGCAACCAGTTTCAAAATTCTAATCGTCTCTCAGCATCGCCAGGTCTTAGTGTTTGACTAATATGAATTTTGTAAGGTTTATATCCACGATTATTAAAAGTTCTCCAAACTCTCATTCGCGGTGATACTACTTCGTCAGAGAAAACTCTAATTGAAGCTCGATGATTATTATTTACCTTAAAAAATAATTTAAGATTACTCATTTTACTCCCTACTATGTAGTTTTCAAACTTACAGTGTTTAAGATAATTTGTTCCTTTTCTGGATCGATTCGTCTTCCATATTCAACCCTTGGTTGAACAAAACTTCCGTATTGAGCTAAATTATTATCAATATTAGCAAAATAACTATAATGCGGCTGCCGTCTTGTCCTTCCGGATATTCCAACAAATAGCGCTCATAAGCCGTTTTTGAATTTCGATTCGAAATATAATAAATCTGTCAAAATATTAGATAATTTAAACATGAACAAATGAACTAAGATGGCCGGCGCGCACGATGCACCGCCACCTTGATAAATTGCTAAAATTTCTGTAAATATAGCCTAGAGCCTAGGGTTTGAGGGATGACACTTATAGTATTTATTAAAAATTAATACAAATGAGTTCTTATGCCATTAATATAAATTTTCCGAAGAAGTGCGATATATCATTGGTTTTGAGACCTTAGAGGCTCTTAAAATCCGCAATAAAGAATCCAGGGCCGTATTTAAAAAAACAAAGTTGATGATGGCAGCTCAAAGACGAAACGTCGGTTTGAAAATCTTATAACACCATCTTGTAGAACAGAAAAAGTAGCAATGAGAATGTGATATTTATTTTGTTATATCTATTCAAATAGAGTCATAAACAAATAAAAATGAAATCGCGAATATTCGGTCTTTTCCAAAAATCTTCGGAAGCACTCGGAATTCTTAAACTTTTAAGGTGGCATTTTGATCAGCATCAAATCGCGCAACTTTGCCTCCATTTAACCGACCTCGTATCTCTTCTAGTTTCCGAGATCCCAATGATGAGGCTCGAATTTGGGACACCCTGTACACTAACTTTGATACAACCACAGATATTTTTCTGAAGTTTGGTATACACCTTCTATGCCTCAAGAGGCATTTTTGGGGTACAACATTTTTTATACCTATCATGGCGGGCATAATTTTAAAATTTACTAACAAGTGAACCACCTTAAAGCTAGATTTATAAATACGAAAAGTTGGTTGAAGATAATTATGTACAGGGCCTTTGATTATATTTACGTGAACTCTAGAGCCTTTATTATTAGAGATGGAAAAAAATCTTATATACAAAAGTTCTAGGGTTTTTCTTTTATTATCTTTTGAAGTTATCAGAAAAAACAAAGTCGCATCGGAAAATGAAAAAATATAGGCAACTTCAAGTTTTTTAAACGGAACACCCTGTATATTATGCGCTAAAATGAAAGATCTTTTTTCCGTGATTCTAAATATATATATGTTGATGACATTTGGGTGAGCTATTTTTGACATATCTTAGCTTAAAATATTAATAAATTGAAAAGAAGGTTGATAAACTTGTCAAGCAAACCATGGAAACAATTGTTAAGTTATTTATTACGCTCTATGAATTATTTCCATGGTTTGCTTGACAAGTTTATCAACCTTCTTTTCAATTTATTTATATTTTAAGCTAAGATATGTCAAAAATAGCTCACCCAAATGTCATCAACATATATATATTTAGAATCACGGGAAAAAGATCTTTCATTTTAGCGCATAATATACAGGGTGTTCCATTTAAAAAACTTGAAGTTGCCTATATTTTTTCATTTTCCGATGCGACTTTGTTTTTTCTGATAACTTCAAAAGATAATAAAAGAAAAACCCTAGAACTTTTGTATATAAGATTTTTTTCCATCTCTAAAAGCCGTATTACAGTCGGCAAGTCTATCGGCAAGTCGCAATTCTCTTGCTTATAAGCATGCGCAGTTGAAAACAGCTGATCGGATTTGGCAATTCTATTGCTATTGCCAAAAGATCGGTCGGGATCGATTTTTGTTGCAAGCGCGTTTGCAATTCTGGTGGTTTTCTAGTGACTTTCTTGGTTAGAGGTTAGAAAGTTTATTAACATTTCGCATAAAGTTCTAGAGGTTGGTGTTGGTACTCATATTCCCCCTATAAACCTTTATCTATGCTCATATTGCAATTTTAAAAACATGGACTTGCACCACGACTTGCACGATGTATTACAGTCCTGCAATTGAATTGCAGCAATAGAGTTGCAAGGTCAAAGTATTGCTGCAATTCGTTGCCGACTGTAATACGGCTTTAATAATAAAAGCTCTAGAGTTCACGTAAATATAATCAAAGACCCTGTACAAGTTAGTGAGGCTTGATATTCGACAGTTCAGAATATGGTATTTATTTTTTTTTATTAGCGAAGTTCGAAAAATTTGTTTGATTTGTTTGTGTCCAATAGAATTAATTAAAATATTTCATAATTTTGGATAAAGTCGCGTAAAAACAAATTAGTGTCATCATTCTCCATACTATCCATATTTTTCCAATTTTCCGGCACAAAACTAAGCTCACAACAACAAAATAAAAATACAGATACAAAATCGCGAGGTAAACAACGAGGAAAACGCAAACGCGATAAATCAATGACATTTCGCTGTAATTACATGACTTTCAAATAGCTTTTTCATTGGTCGGGATGAAGTTTCCGAACTCCGAACATAAAAATTAGTTATTTTGAACAACCTGGAAACTTTTCGAAACTGTCGAACATTGCACAAACTGAGTTTACAAATTGTGTAATTAGTGTAAATTGGTCTCTTGTTTCCAACGCCAACCGAACCTCAGCTTTGCGAACTTGTGAACTTTTTAAGTTTATAAATCCAGCTTTAGGGTTTTGAATCTATGGAATTCAATGCTCGAACAAACGCAACCAAGACAAAGCATTGTGTAGGTCGAACTAGTCTTTACATTTTATACGTTGATAGCAACAAAACCGATGAAGTAGCAAAATCATATTAGACTATCTTGGATACTGTTATACCTAATGCAAATATAATTATGTTCAGTAATTAGAAAAAATAATAGCTGAAATGCAATTTATAAAAAAAAAACAGTGTACGCTATTCGCTAGTGGGTGATTACATTAAAATTTATTTTATTAATGTACCAATTACTTGCTTATGTAGGTTAATTACGAGTGCAGCTATGTTTATAGCACTTTATAACAAAATATGTTTTAGCAGCTAACAGTTTATATACATTTTAATTTCAAAACGAACCACCCTAAATATGTATTGATTTTGCGAAAAATAAGATTTAATGAATAACACATCAATTTTAATAATAATAATAATAATAATATATATTTTCGTAATAATAATATTACAGTATCAAAGCAATACATTCATAAATATTCCCTATTTATTGGCAATATAGAAAATAATCCACTAAAGCCACTTAAGGCTAGTGTGTGGATACTTTGCCATATTTGCATAACATTTAAAACTAATTAATAATCCTAACTTACTATTATTAGATAACGAAAGAGAAAATAAAGAAATAAATTCTGACTAAGGAAAAAAATGCAAATCAGTAAAATTTAACCAAAAGCTCTAGTGAGAGTAAGTTCAATGAAAAATAAGAAAAGGATCCAACTTTTTAAGACTTTAAGATTTTTGCTTTCTGAATTCGTTCCTTATCTCTTTAGGAATATGTACATACCAGCTGATGCAAAGAGAACATACTACGTTGTCAATAAAACAAAAATCTGATACGATAGAAAGACTACTCCGTTGTGAAAGTGTAAAACTTTTGGCAAATGAATACAGGGTAGGAACATCAATAATTTCCGATATAAAAAAGAACAGAAGCAAAATCAAGAGGTATGATATATTTTAATGACCATTTAGGACTTTTACTAAATACATACGTGTTTCTCCTTATAGATTTATTGGAAAATGTGATTCCGCTCCCGGTGCTAGAAAAACATAACGAAAAGCCGAATATCCAGAAATGGAAACGCGTTTGTATGCATGGTTTTGTGCACAACGATCTAGGCACGTTTCAATTTCTTATGAAATTTTATCTGCCAAAGCAAAACAGTTTTATACCGAAACCTATGGAAATAATTATTTTAGAGCTAGCAGGGGTTGGATTTCTAATTTCAGAAAAAGACATGGTCTGCGTGCTTTAAAAGTGTGTGGCGAAAAACTATCCAATGATCAAAGTGTCGTCGATCCGTTCATAACTAAATTTGCAGGAAAGATAAAAAGTTAAACCTCGCATCTACTCAAATATACAATGCAGACGAATCTGCTCTGTATTGAAAAATGTTTCCTAAAAAAACTCTGGTTCGTTCTCAGGAAAAGACCGCACCAGGTCAAAAAATAAGCAAAGAACGCGTTACATTTCGAACATGTTGCAATGCTGATGGCTCACAAAAATTAAAACTCTTAGTGATAGGAAAGGCAAAAAACCCAAGGGCACTTAAAAATGTAAACAAACCTGTTGAATATAAATCATTTGCCAATGCATGGATGACTACACAATTTTTTTTAGACTGGTTTCATTGCTCATTTATTCGTCAAGTTAAAAGTCATTTAAGAAGTCTCAATTTGCCTGAAAAGCCCTGTTAATCGTCGATAACGCCTCGAGCCATGGAACTCAGAAGAGCTGACTAGTGAGGATGGACAATTTACAATATTATTTCTTCCACCAAACTGTACAGCACTTTTGCAACCTCTGGATCAAAACACCATCAGACTGACAAAATTATTTTATTGGAAAAGTCTTTTAGCCCGTATTTTGTCTAATGACGAAGAGAACGTTGTTAAATTATTAAAAACCATCAACTTGAAGGACGCTGTATGCCTACTATGCAATGCTTGGGAAAAAGTCTCCTCCGAAGTCTTGCAGAAGTGCTGGCACAAAATTATGGCTTATGTAGCCAACGACACAGATACTGAATATGATGCTGAATATCTGATTCCTCTAAATCAATTGCGGCGTAATCTGCTTTACTTGGCTGAAGAGATAACATATATTTTAGATATGCTTAATGGCCTCACTGAGCAAAGTCTCACGAATGTAGAAATACGTAACTGGCTTGGAAATGATGAAGATTTGTTACCACTTGAAGACATAGATGTTATAGACGAACACCATGATAGGGACAATGAAGGTCCAGAGTTAAATATAACAAACCAGACTGTTAAGAATGATGAGGCAGTCAAAAGTTTCAATTTGTGCATAAAGTAGGCAGAAGAAAATGATATCCCACTATATGATGTTCTTGTACTTCAAAGAATTAAAGAAACGGCTTCTATAATGAACCAAAAAAGGGTTATAAGCAAACAAAAATTACAAATTACTTCACAAAATAATATAAAGTTTGCTAAGCATGCTTGTATTTTATATATTTTTTTGTTTATGTACTATTTTCTAGTTGTTTTTATTAAATGTTTCACTTAACAATAAAAAAACTGTCCCACTTCAGTAATCCGAATTATTTACTAATCCGGATCACCGCGGTTTTAATTAATCCGGATTATCGAGGTCTCACTGTATTACATTTTTACACCTAACTCGCAAACCGATTACCCGATTTCACTCTCCTTGGCAATGTGTAATAAACGTCTCCTTCGATATTAAAAATCGTTTTGAAATGAATGCCCTGTATATATTTTTAAAGCTATACCTGAAAAGTTTTGAAAAAACAAATTAATCATATTAGAAAATTCTTGCAACGTAACTCGCGTGCAACTTTGTACCATCCACTACCTAATATATAATTCCCTTTTTAGTACATTAAATGAGGCTAATATTTTCTACGATTTAGAGCAAATCAATATCAGATTCAATGCCGGTAGTTACTTGGATACCCAGACACAAAGAAATATTTGTTTAGTCGTTGAGGTGCACACTGAGGTATACGTGACAATTTTATTGAACCAAATTAGTAATCATTTCTTAATTTAACAGGTGTAAAATTAAAAGGTGTAAAAAAAAGTTAATTTGTCCACTGTCATACAAAATGACGCACGATGAAGGTTTCAGTGACTTCAATTTCGACTACCTACAAAAAGAAGTCGATAGCTCCTCCGATTTGAATAAAATTACCGTTAAATTCTATACAACCGATGCCAAGGTTTTCACACAGTCCTTTCCCAGTTTCTATAATGTGGGTTTTGTCAAACGAAACTTAGGGGATGTATTCAATTGTCCTCGGAGCATCATTAACTTACTGTATCGGGAGGAGCACATTCCTGATGAGGTAATTTACTTAATTTATTTTAATTGTTTTAAGACCTATCTATATCGTTTTAAAGATCTAGCAATAGTATATCGATGGAATTCCAACCATTGTAATCAAATAGATATCTCTAAGAAGAACAAGAGTAAAGGCCGATTCATAAAACTTTCCGTCGCTGTTCCCGCTCGTCGCCGCCGTTCCCGTCGCAATTTAACCTAAGGGGAAACAGTGTATACGTTCAGAAAAGCCGCCACCGCTCCCGTTGGTAGTTCTGAATTGGCCAATTTTTAAATCGCGTCGTTCCCACTGACCTCGGTCGTTCGTCGTTCCCACTTCTGGCCAATGAGAAGAAAGAAATTTTCGATCATATGGTTTGAAGTATTGAAAGAAGAGATTTTAGGGTTAGAGTACTTAGAGTGTTTTGCTGTTTTGTGGATTTTACTACAAAAAAAAACATTAATAACATATAATAAGGTACTAACATCACGCTTTTTAAAATAAAATACAATTCTTAACTTTGTTTACCAACCTCAAACCTTCTTTTGTTATTGCGGCGCAGTTCGTAGTCCGACTTTTTTATGAATACCTATCCAACGGCGGCGACGAGCGGGAGCAGTGACAACGAACGGGAACAGCGACGAAAAGTTTTATAAATCGACCTTAAAGGCCGATTCATAAAACTTTTCGTCGCTGTTCCCGCTCGTCGCCGCCGTTCCCGTCGCAATTTAACCTAAGAGGAAACAGTGTATACGTTCAGAAAAGCCGCCACCGCTCCCGGTGGTAGTTCTGAATTGGCCAATTTTTTAATAACATATAATAAGGTACTAACATCACGCTTTTTAAAATAAAATACAATTCTTAACTTTGTTTTCCCAACCTCAAACCTTCTTTTGTTATTGCGGCGCAGTTCGTAGTTCGACTTTTTTATAAATACCTATCCAACGGCGGCGACGAGCGGGAGCAGTGACAACGAACGGCAACGGGAACAGCGACGAAAAGTTTTATAAATCGACCTTAAAGGATCACTTTGATCCAACTCAATGACTACCCCTTAAAATAAAAAAGTATATCGATGGCTTAGTTCTAACAGGTCATATCTCATTTAGGTAAGTTTTCTCAGGAAACGTAAAAAACTCGTTTGTAAAAAAGTGACTGGTAATATTTTAAATAAATTGAAAACAAATTAAAAAAAGACGATAATAAATTATCGTATTAAAATATTTTAAACATTTAGACTACTGATAGATATACCTGTGGGATAAGATCTTTTGGAAATTCTATTTTGTAGTTTACGTCTTTTAGCTACCTGTTTCTGTCACTCAATGTAAGAAATATCAAAATTTTTAAACTGAGTGTAAAATAGTTATTTATGATATAAGTGTTAAAAGTGAATTTTTAACACAAACAACGGCAATAAAAAGCATACAATAATTGAAAATTAAATGTTTAGAATCCCTTACATCCAGGTAGTTTCTAATAGCATCGTATATTTATATTAAATTAGTTCACGTTTGTCAATAAAACCTAGCAACCATCATTGTTGGCTGATTTGTTTACAGAAAAATTAAAAATTTAAAAGGTCCTGTCAGTTTTATTAAAACGCTAGCGCTGTTGTGATTTGTCAAAAATGCAAGAAATACAAGAAATCGATCCACTTAAAGACATAGAAGAAGCAGCTAACAGAGCTACCTTTGATTTACTGCCACGAAAATCAAGATTTCAATATGAGATTGCTCATAATAAATCTATAAAATGGTGTGAAAACAATGGCGTTTCTGGAAAATATTCCGAAAACATATTTCCGGCCTATTTTGAGGAAAAGGCAAAGGTATGGAAGACATATTCTCTTTGGTCCCATTATTCAATGATCAAAGCTATGCTACGTGTAAATAACGACGTAGATATCAGAAAACATTTTAAATTGATTGCCTACTTGAAGCGTCAAGGAGAAGGTTAGGCCAAAAAATTAAAAATTTTTGGTACCACTCCAGTTTATGTGCTTATGCGAAAAATGGCTTTAAATGAAAAATGTTTCTTGCAATATGTAGCACGTACTTTCTAAACGACAAATCCGCGAGCGGAAAACCATTTTTTTAATTGCAAATATCAAAAAATGTGAAAATAGGGTACCCGCTTGTGACAAAAATGAAAAAAAAATGAAAAACTCTTGTTGATTTATGTAGCATATACCGAATTGGAACCAAAAAGGTGGATTAGATGCCGTGTTAGCGCCTGTTTAACCAATATAAGTCTATAATTATTACAATTTTTGTCGAGTGACTAACCGCTAGAGAAACATAACCTCACTTGTCACTCTCACTGTGCTTTTCGGTCGACTATTTTCACATTTTTTTTATATTTCCAATTAAAAAAATAGTTTTCCGCTCGCGGATTTGTCATTTAGAAAGTACGTGCTACATATTGCAAGAAACGTTTTTCATTTTACGCCATTTTTTGCATAAGCCGATAAACTGGAAAATTACCAAATTTTTACTAGAGACCAAATTGAACAGTTTCTGAAGTGCGCACCGGATGATGAGTACCTTCTGATGAAAGTAGCTACGATTGTAGGAGTATTTGGTGACTGCCGCAGGGAGGAGCTTTATCAGTTGACTCTTGACAACGTGGAAGATATGGAGACTTCAGTAGGTATTAAAATATCAGATACCAAAACCAAGGTACCACGAAGTTTCACTATCGTTGAAAAATTTTATTTGGATTTTTATCGTAAATATATTGATCTTCGCCCAGCTGATGTCGTACATCGTCGGCTCTTCTTAAAATATGTAAAAGGTAAATGTACCAGAAATCCGGTCGGAATTAATACGTTCGGAAAATTTCCTGAAGATTTCTGCAACTTCCAAATTCAACACTCTATACGCTTTCGCCGTTCCTCTGCGAGCTTACTTGCCGATGCTGGAGCAAATTTGACGACAATTAAGCGGCATGGGGGATGGAAATCCTCAACCGTTGCGGAAGGGTACATCGTGGATTCCTTGGAGAATAAAAATTATATTGCTCGGAAATTGCTTACAGTACAAACGACATCAGCCGATGATGCTTCAACATCAACTGGACATGCTGCTGTTTCTGTTCAATCCTCCTCAACTGCGAAGAACAGCCGAACTGAGAAAGGAATTCATTTTTCAAATTGTACTATTAATATAAGTGTAAATAAATAAAATAGAAAAGTTTTTTGACGTTTTTTTGAAAAAAATAACATTTACTTTTAACACTAGTGCCTTAAAGTAGGTATTTTAAGGCACTAGTGCCTTAAAGTAACATTTTTAAGGCCAGTAGCCAGTGTTAAAAGTTCCATTTCTAACACGTTTGTAGAAAAATTATTTTAAGGCAAAAGAATGAAAACAACATACATGTGCAGGTTAGTTTAGTTCATTTTCCAAAAATGTCTAAAGATTTCTTGACGCTTTTCAAGGATAAAGAGAGAGCAATTGCGATTTATACCTATTTGCAAAATTCACTATTGTTGCACTCAAATTTAAAACTTCGAGCAGTACGTTCCACGTGTTGTTTTGATTGTTCCAGTGGCAGACCTTGAGTATCCCAAATAGTTTTCATCCATCATTTTTAACCCTTTATTTTTGTTCTTTCTCAGGTATAGATACTTTTCTTCATTTTCTATTTTCAGCTAATCCATTCATCACATTTTCAGTTTCATTTATAATTTCACTGCTTCATCATTTTTTTCACCCTGCACCTTATTTGAATCTATTTCATTGTCATTTGAATTTGCTTTTTGGTGTCTGGAAACTAATGGGTGTAACCATTCTAAATCATCAGCATCATCTTCCTGAGAAGTTGTTTTATTTCGAAAATATTTGACCCGATCTTCATCCACTAAATTTTCCGGTAAAGTAAAACATGAAATAGTTTGTACTGCAGTTCTTACTTCCTCAGTCTACTCAAGGATATTTGTGTTATTTAGAGCAATACACCTTTGCCAAATCATTATAATTTGGTACTTTAGGCATATGATTTATCAAAAATTATTGTAACAGAGTTAGCCGCTTCGGTTTCATTTGGGACTGTGTTTACAAAATTAGGTTCAGGTGGTAGAAAAAAGTAATATTTGTATTTTGATTTTTAATTTAAAATGAGATGAACAACAATATTAATTAAAAAAGACCTTGTTACAAATAGTTAAATGTAAAAATAAAAAAAAAGCAAGAAGCAAATTATTTATATATCAGCCTATGAGACTATGAGGTATGGTTTTGTCTTTTAAAAGTTTTAATACTTAAGCTTAGAAGTTTTAGAAACAGCAATTTTTTTGGAAAAGCATTTTTCAAAAATTTCCTCTAAGGAAACGTAGAAACGAATGAAAATTAGTAAAGAAAATACCGATAATCTATCAAGCAGTGCATGCCAAAATGTCGTATCCAACCTTGTATAATAAATAACACGTTAGTTCCAACAAATCGTACAATCACAAAATTTGTGGCTCTTACGACAAACGCCAACTTAAAATACTTCTCAATTGAAGTGATTATTTTAAAATACTTCATTCAGAACGCTTTCTGGGTTAAGACTTATAAGAATTAGATGTAAGAGACCTCTATCATCTCAAAAATACAATTTCATAAATACAGTGTGTGTATAAAGTCTGGGAACAATTTATTGACCGATTTAAACCAAATTTAGTACAGTTGTGTAAGAGGATCTGACGCACCGAATGACGATATTGGCGTTGTTGCCAGCTTTTTAGTTTGTTTGGAATTCGAACGAATTTTATATTTTTAATTGTAACACCCTGTATATTTTTTCATTTATAGTTTTTACTTTCAATTTGTTACACTTTTGGTATAACATACTTTGTTCCTTATATCAGTAGATTTCGAAATAACGACGTGTTTTGAAAATATCAACAAATTGTGTTTTATTTATTAATAAATAAAACACCAGTTCAGTTTTGATGTAAAGTCATAAAAGCTGTCATTTTTACATGCAAAAATGTCTTCAACTAAAAGTGAAAAAATTGTTATGATGAGAGGATATGGCGATAGGGTCAGGTCTTACGAACTTACCTATTTAATGACGCATTTCCAAACCGAATTCCAATTTCAAAAGCAACTGTTCTAAAAACTGTCCGACGGTTCGAAGAAACTGGAAATTGTAGAGATAGGCGACGATCAGGACGACCAGCAGTAGTAGATAAAGAGAAAAGTTTAGAAATTTTACAACATGTTGTTGAAACCCCTGTTTCCTCAGAAAAATTTCTCAAGCGAAGCAACATTTATGTTAAATGGTAAAGTCAATAAACACAACTGTAGGTTTTGAGCAAATAAAAATCCCCACTGAATGAGAGAAGGTCATACACAACGCCCTGGAAAATTGAATGTATGGGCTGGACTTCTGGGTAACCACAAGATCGGTCCATTTTTTATTGATGGAAATTTGACATCACAACTTTACCTTGAGCTCTTGGAAACGCAAATAGTGCCTACTATACGAAATGTGATGGGTCCAAATTATGCAAGTACATTCTTCCAACGGGACGGAGCTCCTCCCTATTTTGGTCGAAACGTGCGCGAATCCTTGAACAACACTTTTCCGAATAGGTGGATCGGTAGAGAGGGTACAATCGAGTGGCCACCTAGGTCCCCTGATTTGTCGCCTAACGACTACTTTTTATGGGGACACTTGAAGAACAGAGTTCATACCACAAAACCTCAAGATTTGACCGATTTGCAGCCTCGAATTTTGGACGAATTTGAATTAATAACGCCAGAAATGATTTACAACACAATTGAAAAATTCTATTTTCAATTAGCACACTGTCAAGCTGTACGGGGAAAACAGTTTGAACATTTAATATAAAAAATATATTTTTTCTAAATTGTACTCGTTATTTCGAAAACTACTGATATTAGGAACAAAGTATGTTATACCAAAAGTGTAACAAACTTAAAATAAAAACTATAAATGAAAAAAATATACAGGGTGTTACATTTAAAAATATAAAATTCGTTCGGAATTCCAGACATACTAAAAGGCTGGCAACAACGCCAATATCGTCATTCGGTGCGTCAGATCCTCTTACACAACTGTACCAAATTTGGTTTAAATCGGCCAATAAATTGTGATGTTATTAAGCGCTTTCCAGACTTTATATAAACACACTGTATTGTGGGTTACGACATGTTAGAACTAAGTCATTGATATATTAAACACGTTTTTTAGACAAGATTAAACCAATTTAAGCCCGACAAATATGGCATCCTAGAATTCAAACTCCAAAGCAAAGACCGAGGTTTCAAAATACCGATTGAAAACGCTTACAAGGATTTAATAGTTCCAGATATATTAACTGTGCGAATACAGAAAGACAATGAAGTAAGAGATGTCGTTGTTGAAATTGAAAACAAAGCCATCGACAAACCGTATATAGGTAAGTTCACTTCAATTTAGAACTGTAGCTTTGTAATTAAAGCATTCCTGTTTTGTTTAGGTGGAATGCGAGATATTCAAACCGGTGTTCAATATCACCATGGCTTTACACAGACGGGGCCTCCGCTTCCAAAAGTATCGTCTGAGATGAAGAATCATCGGGACACCCAAACATACTTCACAAGGAATAGAAAAACGGAAAAAGAATATTCCAGAGCTACCCAGGTAATTTTTAAACTTAACTTTAAAGGCACCATCCACTTAGCATCTTTAACGCCACGGATATTTTTAGGTTTCAACCAGAAACATTTATTTACCAAGCATTTGTGACAAAATTATTACACCAGGCCTATACGAAACGGCAGATGAAAGAGAAAATCGAATGGACGTACTAGGAAAAGTCAGAATTATTCAAAGATACTACAGGTAGTAGCTATTTTCGTATAAAAGCTAACACTTTTAGGATAAAATCATCATTTTAGATCATGGATGACGAAAAAACGCTTAAAAGACTCAAGCCGAGAGTACCAAAAGAGAATGAGACTCGAGAGGGAACGGAAAGAAAAAGAGAAACGAGAAAGTGACGACCGGCGTAAAAAAGATTTGGTTAGCAAAGTGTTTCCCATAAAACCCGGTGATTTTGCTATGTTATATAATATGGTAGGTGAAACTAGCTAAATAGCTAGTTTGATGAGCTAAACACAAGACTATACAAAAGATCTTCATATTTGTTGTTGCTTGTCCACGAGCTGTAAAGATTCTGGGTTTTTATGGAGGTGGAGTCCATTCATGCTTGCGGCACACCTTTATAGGATTCATATACCGGGTGTTGCATCGTCGAGCGGGACATAGGAAATCCCATGTAATTTTAAATGGGGTCAATTATTGGCTTCCCTAATTATTTTAGAGAAAAATTCTATTTAGGTTTATTAAAGAGCACTAAAACCCACATTCAAAAGAATAACTTTAGATATTTTTGATGAGCCCGTTTACGGGTTATCGCCTATTTCTTTTTAACTATTTCTCCTTTTTATGGCCCCGTATTTGCGGGCACCAGTCAAGGTAAAAGATGACTGTCAAATAAAGTTGTCATTTTGAAATGTGTGCTTTATTGTTATAAAAACTCGTACCATCGTGCCGATAAAAAACTGGGACAGGAAATTTTTCTATTTTCTCCTAGACTATTAGGAATAATTTTACATCAATCCTGGTACCAGTAAAATGTCATGAAAATTTGCATTTCAATAAAGATTGTCACTTTATGATTGACTCGTCAAACATACAATCATATATTATTTGTAAATATGCCACAATTAACCCCCCAGCAAGAAAATAACATAGCAGTTCTTCCCTGGGCTTCGAAGAGTCCCGATTTGAATCCGATAGAAAACATTTGGGGTGCCATGGTCAAATCTATGTATAAACATGATTTTCGACCTAGGAACAGGGATGAATTACGCCACAGGATAAATCAAGCTTGGGATGAAATAACTGGCGAATTATGCAGACCCCTAGTTTTAAGTATGCCACAAAGGCTTCAAGAAGTAATAAACAGAAATGGTTCTATGACCAAATATTAATTTTGTGTTGTTTTGACAAACTTTGTGTTTGCAATTTTTTTCTTTTTAATAAATGTATTTTATTACCTGTATTAGCTTTATTTATTATTTTGTGGTAATGGTAAATATAATAATTTATTAAATATTTGACTTGAAAAAAAAATCTAATAAATTTACTTTATGCATATTATAGAATGTCTCGAAAATTTAACCACCCCGTATCGCAAAATACAAAACGTTCCATTATGTAACCGAGGTGACTTTTTAAATTTTGGATGTTTTTACCTTTTCAGCTCTAGACACCTTTTATAGTCTAGGAGATATGTATTTCTTACCTAGTTTTTGTAAATCTCTTGTCCCAGTTTTTTATCGGCACAATAGTACATCGAAAATATTAGCCATGAATTACACTTCTGAAGAAAAAATATTGATGATTAAATGGTATTATCAAGGAAATAGTTATCAAAATGTGTCAGACATGTTTGCTGCTCTGTATCCGAATAGACCGATACCTGCAAAATCTACAGTCGAAAGGACTATCAAGAAATTTGAGACAAAAGGCACTGTAATAAATAACTGCAGATGTGAAGAAAGGCAGGAACAAAGAAGAGATGCAAGAAATGATAGGGACTTGCAAGTTTTATTGTGCGTGGAAGAAAATGATGGGAAGATCAGCACAAGGAAACTTGAGGATGACATAGGATTAGATCACACCACAGCGTTACGAGCTTTGAAACTACATAAATATTATTCATACAAATATGAAAAGCACCAAGAGCTAAGAGATAGGGACGAAATACGACGACAGGAGTTTTGTTTTGGTATGATGGAAAGAGCAAACATGGATAGGGAATTTTTAAAAAACATTTGTTTCACTGACGAATGCACATTTACCTTAAACAATGAACCCAATGTTCAAAATTATCGATATTGGAGCAAAGAAAACCAACACAGGTTTGTGGAAACAAGGACGCAATATCCACAAAAAGTTAATGTATGGGCTGGGATTTTTGGAGAAAATATTATCGGGCCATTATTTCTTACACGAAATTTAAATGCAGAATATTTTTTGGAACTACTTGAAGATCATATTTTACCTACTTTACATGATGCCGCTAGGGAAAATCAGGAAGTTTGGTACCAAATGGATGGCTGCCCGGCACATAGTACCCTGGCTGTCCGGGAATATTTAAACCGTGCTTTTAATAGAAATGTTATTGGCTTAAATCATACAGTAAATTGGCCAGCCAGGTCTCCTGATTTATCGCCAAATGATTTCTTTCTCTGGGGCCATTTAAAAAACAGGATATACAAAGATAAAAAAAAAACAAATCTAGACGAGTTAAAAAATGCTATTTCTGCCGAATGCAATAGAATTTCAGTTTACCAACTAGCGAATGTAAGAAGAGAATTTTATGATCGCCTCGGTTATTGTCTAGCAGTCAATGGAGGAATATTTGAACATCTTCTTAAATCCTAAAGTTCTAACAATTTAATAGTACCTACCTATTAATTAGTAAAATATTGAAACATGTAAAATGTCATAATTAACCTTGTAATTGTATACTTTATTTTAGTTTTATTCAGATTAATTTGTACTCATAAAGACACCTTTAATATTTTCGATGTACGAGTTTTTATAACAATAAAGCACACATTTCAAAATGACAACTTTATTTGACAGTCATCTTTTACCTTGACTGGTGCCCGCAAATACGGGGCGTTAAAAAGGAAAAATAGTTAAAAAGAAATCGGCGATAACCCGTAAACGGGCTCATCAAAAATATCTAAAGTTATTCTTTTGAATGTGGGTTTTAGTGCTCTTTAATAAACCTAAATAGAATTTTTCTCTAAAATAATTAGGGAAGCCAATAATTGACCCCATTTAAAATTACATGGGATTTCCTATGTCCCGCTCGACGATGCAACACCCGGTATGCTCACAGTGTGCCGTAGATATCTAGTGATTTAGATGCTTTTCTTTATTTGTTACTCCTTATTCACTTTTGTAGGTAGAGCGTTGGAAAAAATCAGAAATAGCAAGAATAACATCCATGTCTTGCGGAGCGGCGAAAATCGCAGAATTCTATCTACTTCTGGAGAAGGAAATTGAAATTCTCCAGTCCATCGAACGTCTCCGAATGAAGATTAAAAAAGATCTAGAATTGAAAAAAGTAATAAACTTTTTCAAAGCAATCGGGAGCCCAATAGAGTGGGATAGCGACTATAAGAACATTCACATCTCAATGGACACTCTGGAAGCACAAAAGGGACGTGAATATTTTGACCTCTATAAACGTCTGTGTGACAAAAGCTTATCTAAAGAAGAGAGAATCGAAACTTACGCGGTAGTCAAAAAATATTTGACCTCGCATCATTGCTCAGAAAGTCAAGAAATTTTGAGTTTAATTGATAGAGTGTGTGAAATGTTGGCCAGAGGAATGACGTCCAATTATTTGATAGGTTGGTTATTATAGAATGAAGTAAGTAAACTGCAGTAGGGAGAAGTCGATCCCTTTCCTAGGCGAACTATTAGCGTAATAAGCGGTATCTGACCAAAAGGGTCCACAAGGACACAAGCTCTCGCATTGGGGACAAACGCTTTCTTGTTTTAATATAATCTAGCCGATAAACAGACGAGAGTTGCAGCATGTTTTTACATCTCGTGGCAATCAACCCAACCAGGACAGCAAGAATCCCTATAGATTCAGGTTTTTGCATTTCTGTGTTGTAATAGCACTTTGAGGTCCCTTACCTTTCGTCACACCCGAAGCCTTGCTGATGAGCCGTGAACGGCGAAATGCGTCCAAGGATTGGGTCTGACGGAAAGGAACAACTCTCTACACGAACTTCTTTTAAGTTTATTTTTCGATTGATCTAGCCGATATTGCGGAAAGGAGACTTTCTTTACTGCAGCTAATTGTACGAAGATCCAAAAATGTTTATACTTATATGGATTTTTGCTATAATAAAATGAAAATTGTCAGCAAGTTCTGTTTAACTAACGTTTCTGCTAAAGTATATTTTTTTCATAAATACTATAAATTACTTGAAGGATTGCAAAAACGAATCGAATCTCTAATGCTGCACCACTTTACAATACAAGAATGTAATGATGGCGTCACTGACCACATGAAGAAGATTAAAGTTGAACATATGAATAAAAACCTAATATTCTGTCAAAGTTGCCAGAAACTGAAACCAATTGAATGTTTTACAATTCATGCCAGGCATGTATATGTTTTCTGTTTATGTATGTCATATTTAGTTTTTAAGTATAAGTCAGTATCACTGCCGTAGCTAGATTTTTGGGTGGGGAGGAGGAGTTGTTAATTATTTTTTCTAATTTTGACATATAAAGTGACACTTTTTAAAACTGATTGACATTATGAAATGTCTTACTTTTTGTAACTAGTTGCATAAAGTAAAATTTTATGCAATTGGTGACGAAAAATGTAATTCAAAATTAGTGACAAAAAGAATTATTCTATTTATTAAACTGTTATAATACAAGTTAAAAACATAAATTATAAATTAATTAATTATTATAAATATTGATAACACAATTATTGCAATTATTCAAATTAATTCCCGACGACATATTTTTTTCATTGCTCGAACTTGCTGTTATTTGGGAAGCGACGCACATTGCATTAGATGTTTCACCAAATATTTCTTGCGCTATAAGTTTTTTATTATTCGTGGAATTTTCAACATATCCCTCCGCAACAGAGCTAGATTTCCAACCTCCGTGCCTCTTTAATTTTAAAAGATCAGCGCCACTGTCTGCTAGGAAAGTGGCAGAGCTTCTTCTGAAGCAGTGGCCAGTATATAGAACAGGATTTGAAAGACCAAGAAATTGTGCAATAACTTTTGGCAGACTGCTAAATGTGTTAATTCCCACAGGATTTCTGGTACATTTTCCATTCGCATATTTTACAAAAAATCTGTTGTGTTTAAGAATCTGGGGACGCAACTTAATATATTTTCTTAATATTTCAACAAGATTCGTATTTTCAATGTCTCCAGTGGTAATTGCACACTGCCGTATAACTTTTGTTTTTGAAGGTGGGATATCAACACGAAAATGGCTTCCTTCGTCTATAACATTTTCAACTGGAAGAAATGTTAATTCTGCTTTTCTGCATGCTCCTGCCATTCCAATTATCATTGCAACCTTAGCCATTAAGTATTCTTTGTCATCAGCTTCCAATAAAAATTTGGCAAAATCTTTTTTAATAAAAACTTTTGACTTTTTAGCACTGTACCCGTCCGCTTGCCTTTTAATATATGCTACCAAATTTGTATATTTTTTAATATCAATATTCCTTTTCAGATTTAGTTCAGACCTTAACATTGAGTAAAGTGTCCATAATGTGGAAACTTTTAGATCTTTCTTACCCTCAAAATATGCAAGTAAAACTTTCTCATTAACATGTTTAATTTTCTTCTCATCACACCACGTAACAAATTTTTCGTATGCCAAATCATAAACTGCCTTTGACTTTTTGGGAATTACTGATAATAGAGCATTACCTGCTGCCTCTTCAATATCGCTTGGTAGCTCTTCAGAACTTGAATGACTCATTTTTTAAAAATAAAACTAAAAATATATCAATCTCGATAAAAACCTTCCGTCTAGACTTTTTTACAAAATGTCAAACTGACAACTAACATGAAGTAACAGCAACAATAGCTATTTATGCCATCAGTTATATGTCAAAATTAGAAAAACTAAATTTATGTTTTCCAAATTTTTATCAATTATATTAAATTTTATTTTTTTATTACTTTCTTCAAAATTAGAAAAAATCTTGTATGCAATACGTTACGAAATGAAATTTTGTGTAACTTGTGAGTTTTTGCGAAACTCACTTCGTTCGTTCCGCAAAAATCTCACGCGTTACACAAAATTAGGCATTTCGTAACTGATGGCATAAATAACTATTTAACTTCCATTTTCACGTGTAAATAACGTTACAAATTAAAGCGAAACGTATTATGATATTTAAGATGTCTTTAGATAATTAAGTGCCGGTACTTTTGATACTGATTAACTCATTTGATAGACGATTAAAATAACCAGGGTTTTGAATATGCCAATGTCAATATAAATTTGAAGGTTTTGGCACATTATAGAAACCATGATTATTCTAATCGTCTATTAAATGAGTTAATTAGTGCCAAAAGTAAAAATACCTTAGATATTGATCAGGGACCCGGATCGGAATGTAATTACGGTTCCGTTCCGGTTTCAGTTCCAGATAAAATAGAGAATTTAGGTTCCGTTACAGTTCTGGTTCCGAAACAATTATTTTGATTCGGTTCCTACCAATTTCTAACGGTTTCCATCCGGTTCCCTCCAAAATATGAAATTTCGATTCAGATTCGGTTCCGATACGAAAACGACCGTTTTCGATAAACTTTGAATTTTCAATCCTGTTTCAAACAAAAAAATTAATAGCGAATTCCATTGGTAAAAGAAGTCCGGCACCGGTATGCCACTGAAACTGCACCAGTGCACAAAATTGCACTATTTGAGTACCTACCAATGGTTTTCAGATTTGACCTTGCGTGCATTTCTTCAACAAAGTTGATGATAGTACTCCTCAATCCTCATTGATTTTACTTACCACTGAACAATATTTCAGACAAAATAGTTTTTAAAGATCAAAAAAAATTAAAACACTGTATTTTTTTATATTTTCATCTAGTTTCGGTGCAGCACGGTCTCCAAGAGCATGTGCGGAACTGATTGCACTCGGTGCAACACTTGTTGCATCGGTTTCCCAATGGTTTTCAAATTTTGCACTCGTGCTGCACTTTTTTTACCAATGGAATTCGCTATAAGAAAACCGTGTCACTACAAATGCGACCACTATGTAGTTGGCAATAGTCTTTGTTATTTTGCATAAAGACAAAGAAGGAAAGAAAAACAAGTAGTATATTCTAGAGCAAGATCTCAGATTTATTTGCCAAAAGGGGAGTAAATTCGCCAATACCTCTTATCTGTTTTGTGGTCGAAATTTCGTTCGAAACTGTCTTCACAGAACCAAATTTATAGAGAAACTTAAAATTAGGTTAGGTTTAATTACTGCAAAGGCATGTGTAAACTATCCGGCAAAGTATCACCCTGAAAACCGAAAAAAAAAACCAAAAAAAAACGTTTTAATATTTTGAGGTTCGGGTTCTGCAACTAACATTTTCTTTCAAGTAAAAATGTGTTCGGTTTCGATTCCGGTCCACAAAAAATATCTGTTCCGGTCTGGGTCCTTGATTTTGATAATAAATCATGAAAAGAATATGATTCCATTTCTATTTAAAAAAATTGTTTAACAGACGCTTTTTTACTACGCCGCCATTTTGAAACTAAGTGTCAACTGGTTGTATGTTGTTAAAAAGGTAATTTTGAGAAGAATTTGACTGTGTAATAAAAAATATAGGTTGTCATCTAAAAATAAAAAAAATGGCGTAACTTGTAAGTTACACGTTACTTTGGTTTTAAGGTAAAACTTAAAATCTCAATCAAATATATAAGGGAGGGGGCCAAATACCCTTTTGCCCTCCTCCCTCCTAGCTACGAAAGTGGTTACCTTTTATTTCAATGTTGACCAAAACAAAAATTCTTAGGAGACCAATTTTTTGAGGCCAGTTAGGTTGAAGGTCGGTAACGCTGACCAGCGTAATAATATTCAACGTCAGCGTCACTATCAACACCTACTTTGACGCGCTTTAAAACGTAAAAAATGTGACAAACAAAAAAAATAAATCAATTGAAAAATATCATATTGATTAATTCTATCGTTAGGGCGATAGAAAACGGTTAAATAACGTAAATATCATTTTCAGCCCCCTCCAAAATAGTTTAATAGAGTTAGGTATCTTGATAAATAATAAAAATTTCCAAAATACCTGTCAAAAGTGAAAATTTAAAGAGAATTCCATTATCGACAAAGCTGATGTAGTTGCTATATCCTAAAAGCAAAATTGACCCAGCTATTCACAAAAAATGTGAGCCTACCCTTAAATTAAATGGAGCGAAGGTTGGTTGGGTTTCACGTTTTTGAAAACCTTTTTTCACATTCCCAACAGCCCTCAAAACATTGCCCAGTTAAGAATTTTTGTTTAAGCAAATTCTAAGATTAATGTACTTACATACAGTTTCATCAATATTGCGAAAAATTCAGAATGATTTTCCCTGCTTAAAAATATGAAAAAAAAGTTACTGTAAATCTATGTCCGGAAATGCCTTGTTTCGGAGATACAGGGTATTAAGGTTTTATTTTTATTGTTGTTTTTTTTTTAAATAATTTTTGAAATAATGTCGATATTTCAACTACAATTGGTATCTAGGGGTTTCTTGAAATGCGAAATTCGAATTTGATGTTAGTGTGACTCCCACTTGTGGAGGGCGCCACCTACATGTCCTTTATTCTTTTGAGGAGTCATAACTTTTTTATATGTGCTTGTATTACACTTTTTCGCCATTTTAATGAAACATCCTGTATAGTGAGTGAAAAGAAAATCTTTGAAATTTGTGTACCAATTTAAAAACGTCTTACCACAACATTCCAGGTTAGAGAAAACGAGAACTTGCACCACATGCAAATGGCTTGACAAAGCCGAGGAACCATGGATTGATCTGGCACCACACAAATTTATACTACGTCAAATTAGAAATTATGAGAGGTTGCATCACGGAACATCATCCATTGCATTTATTTTACAAGACAGAGATATACATTTTATTATAACATTCATTTGGCATGGTCACTCGTCCCTATCAGAGTGTAGTGATGTATATCAGTTGCGTTTAGTAAGGTTAGTAAAGTCATACCTACTGTAAAAAAGATGTGGCAATGGCTTGATTCTTTTAGATGGAAAAAAGATGATGAATGGTCACCATGGAACTGTATTCTTCTAACCTTAGAAGAAGCCAAAGCACATCTCAGAGTTTCTGAACTGGAAGAAGTATATGAAAAAGAATTCATCAACCACGTTTTTAACAAACATGCTTTGGCAAAAAAACACTTTAAAAACCTAACCAGCTATGATAGACATTTTACAGAATTTGCCCAAGGAGACCCGAAACTTGATGAACACTCGGACTTTTATAACAGGCCTGACAAGCATGAATGTGACATAGCAGTTAGTAGTGACGATGAGCATGATGAAAAAGAAGTTGATAAACTCAACAAGATCCAAGAACGACAAGAAAATATTGTTGAAGAGGTAGAAATTTTGGTAGATGTATTGATTGATTGATTGATGAACTTATTTATAAAAGAATATATTATGTGGATAAAGATAGTGATGATGATGACTAGGACTAATAAAAATCCAAATGTTTTTTTAAATTTTGTGTGGGTATAAATCGATCTTCTTTAGGAGCTTCTTTTGTGAAATCTATAGGTAGGTAGGGTATATATATGTTCTTTGAAACAATGAAATATTATGGTATCATTAAAGTTTAAAGCAATGCTGAGTACACTTCAATAAAGTAAAATATACAGATAAAGGGGACCAACTTACCTACTTATTTCAAAATATTTTGGTGTTCTTCACTATGCACTTCCTATTTTTATTTAAACTTTCTTTTATAGGAAAAATAAAAAAAAACTTTTGGGCATGTATTACTTAAAAATTAAATGGTAAGTTACAGCTATTCACATTCTGTGACACAAGTATTACTACATGAAATTAAAATTTAAGAGAAAGGCATACTACAGTTATAAAACACAACAGATGTTAATTTTTGGAACATAAACATCAACATTGATCGGCCATTACAATGACATTGACATTTGGGCACAGAACAATAAAGGTTAGTTCCTCGTTGCACAGACTAATAACGGCAGGCGAGTATATAGCGACATCTAGTAGAGAAAAGGAAAAAATTGAGATTTAGCACTACATTTCTGTTTTACCACATAGGTACCACAAATAGATATAGTATTTTCCGGCTTAGAAAGAAGTTTGTTGAGGTTACAATTTTATGACGTGTCACTTTCTCTTTCTAGTTTCTAAAGGAGGTAACCCAAAAATAAAAGAATTTGTTGTTAAAAACAGAATCGTATTTGGGATTACTTTATTTATTTCGTTTGTTGATTGTCACCAAACTGTCACATTGATTATATCCATGTGCATAGACAAGGGAGATGCGCTTATTAGTAAGTGATCCGCAGATTTTCGAGGCATTTTTATGAGTTGTTTTTGGTATTTTTTTGAGACAGTTTCTTTGTATAATAATATAGTTAGGGTGAAAATTAGAAAATTATGGATCACGATAACTGTGTTCTCAGTACCTCTGGAAGAAGAAATGGAGTGAACATGGTAATTTAACCAATTAATATTTGAGACATGCACAATTTTAATTTTAAAATCAGAAAATTATTACTTTGGGACCCCATTTTTTAATGTACCTAATACTTTTTTAGGACTCTCACTATTCGCTTCTTCAGGGAAATAAATAGCGTTCAAAAATGAATAAAACTGTTTTTTCTTAAACCCCTTACTTTTCTTTCCATTATTTAAAGTCGATTTTGTTGATTAACAGACCTCGCTGCACTTATATAAAAAAAAATATTATAAAAAAATTAACACAAAAAAATTCGGTCCTGAATCAACAAAAAGGATAAAGCTGGATTTATAAACACAAAAAGTTCGCAAAGACGAGGTTCAGTTGACGTTGTAAAAGGAGTCCAATTTAAAGTAAAATGTCAATTTTTCAAAAAAACGTCAAAAAACATTTCTATTTTATTTATTTACACTTATAAAAATAGTAGTGGATCGATATCTTGTATTTCTTGCATTTTTGGCAAATCACAACAGCTAGCGCTAGAGTTTTAATAAAACTGACAGGAGCTTTCAAATTTTCAATTTTTCTGTAAACAAATCAGCCAACAATGATGGTTGCTAGGTTTAATTGACAAATGGGAACTAATTTAATATAAATATACGTTGCTATTAGAAACTACCTGGATGTAAGAGATTCTAAACATTTAATTTTCTGTAGTAATATATTAAGGGATAGGGAAATTATCGAAAATCATTCCGAAGATTTTTTGCCGTGGAAATCGCTCGAGGGCTTGCCGGCAAAAAATCTGAGAATGATTTTCTGATTATTTCCCAATCCCGAAATGTATTTTTTCTAATTTTGTCTCGAAAAATAGATATTT
This sequence comes from Polydrusus tereticollis, assembly GCA_963920685.1. Lineage (NCBI taxonomy): Eukaryota > Metazoa > Arthropoda > Insecta > Coleoptera > Curculionidae > Polydrusus > Polydrusus tereticollis. The sequence continues at coordinate 147,771,906 of OY987328.1, forward strand.
CGAACGCGCTAGCGAGTTCGAAATATATCCATTTCGAACTCCGAATTTTATTTTTTAAAAGTTGGCATTGGTTATATTTAAATGTTTTATTCTGTTGACGTCTGACGTTTCCTGTTATTGTTATCCATGAGAAAAGAAAGTTTTCGGGATTTCTCTGGTAAAAGTTGATTTATCGTTTTATTAGCAATATCCCTTAACTCAGGGGGAGTTAAACTTAGATTATCATGCTCCATATTTTTTTAATTATAATTATGAACAACTCTATGAAATATTAAATAACAAATTTCGTGACAATGACACAAAGAAAATATTATTTATTGTCAAGGCTACTATGATAAAAAGAAATTTAGAGTATTACCAACATAGAATTTAGACACACAAATTTACAAAATTTGAAGGGTTGATTTTCTTTTTAAATATGTATTTTCTTATTGAAAAAAATACAAAATAGAAAAAATAGTATAAAGTACGTGTTTTATAAAGCAGTTAGAGCACTTGTCCCGTTAAAAAACTCGCCGCAAGCGGCTCGTTTTTTAACATGGACGCGTGCTATAAGATGATGCTTTATAAAACATGTACTTTAATATACTATTGAAGATTATTTACCAAATAAAAAACTAACGATTTCTGACGGGTGAGATTTTCACTTTTGACAAGGGTGATTTTCACCGGAGAGCGGGAGATTATCGCTGGATTTCTGACGGGTGAGATTTTCACTTTTGACAAGGGTGATTTTCACCGGAGAGCGGGAGATTATCGCTGAATAATCAGGTGAAAATCAACCCGCTTTTATAATGGATGAGGTAAATAATCAATGAAATTATTGTATGCTTTTTATTGCCGTTTGTAGAAAAAATATTCTATGATATTTGTGTAAATTTACTTTTAACACTTATATCATAAATAACTATTTAATACAGCATAAAAGTAACAAACTAAAGCTTTAATTTCTGATATATTTATTTCTATATACCACCATACGCCATACGCAAAAATAAAGCAAGCATTACTATTGTTTATGGTAATAGATAGAAAATGTATACCATGTTAAGATATATCGGGATTGATAAGCACAGAGAAATAATAATGGTAAACTTTTCATAAAGAAACTTGTAGCACAGAAAATATAGCTATATTTTCTGTAGGTATATTTTTTTTTAATATGTAGGTACTCAATCAATATATAGGTAACTTTGCAGTACCCCGTACATAGTGGGGCAACTGGTCACCTACGTATTGGGAGAATGGTGTCGCGCGAAGAAAAGACCGCATTTAACTTTACAATCGCCATCGCCAAGAGCTTGCTGGCCGCTGTCGCTCTTGGAATTCAACCGCGAAGAAGAAGGCGATTTAAAATTCGGTTATCGTAGATATGCTCACTTAGTGTTTTGTTTTTCTCTTTTAAAGGGGGTCAATACCTGATAAATTACTCGAAAAGTTCGGCAAAGGTTATAATATATTGGATATCTTATGTTGAATATTATATATTGCAGGTAAGTTAATAAACATTTGCTTATATAAATATATATTTTAGGCACTTTGAATAAAATAATTTAAACGTTCTAAACATAATTTTTTTAAATTCTAAAAATAATTAAAAATATAAAAAAACTCATACAATTTTAAACCATTATTTTTTAAATTGACAACACATGTGTAAGTAGGTACTAGTGCAAGAAACTATAAGTATATATATAATATATTTTGTATTATGACAACCAAGAATTAATTCCAACCTAATGAAAGTATCCTAAAAAATTAAAATAGAGTTTTTTCTATACTTTACTCCCCACTCCTTCGTAAACTTATTTTTTTTTAAAGCAAACTTTATGTCAACATTATTTTTTTGTTAGATATAAAATGTGTTATACTTATTGTATTACAATATCAATAAATATAAAGTAGATGGTTTATAAGTCTCCGTTTTCTTTATATTTATGCATTCAAAAATTATGAAGTCCTTTTACTTTTTGACTTTTACTTATAAATATATTTTTTTAGAAATTTCGTTATGCACCTTTATAAATATGCGCTTCTATAAATCGAATGAAAATCTCGACACTCTAATATTTCATAGGATTGTCTCCTGCTCATAAAAGTTATAATATATATGTATGAAAGCCTTTACTTTTATTTAATACGAGCTAGAACAATTAACTCCATCAGGCGAAAATATAGAAGCTTGTTTAATATTTTTTGGAGGTTTAAAAACGACTGGCACAAGGGGTGGTCACTGAAGTGAGGAATTAAAAATATTCGTGTAAGATCTTTAATGAAAGATACCTATACTATCCTACGTAAGCCCTCTAACTTTACGCCCTAATGATTTCTAGTAAGTATATAGGTACGCTCATCTGATCAAACACATGTCCTTTAAAAATGGTTACTTATTAGGGCTAATTTAGTATTTTTTAATTTTTAATTTAATTTAGTCAGATTACGTGCTGATATAGATGTGTAGCACAAAAACATACTTTGATCAGTCACATAATTATGGTGTTTTGATTTTAAATTAAACAATATTATGTTATAACAAGCAACAGGTAATTAATTATTTTAAACCTTACATCAAAATTAGATAAATATACATATTTATATCAAGGTTGCCAATTCGGGGTATAATCCTCAATCAGACGTGTGTAAAAATTAAATAATAACAACAGAATTTTTTTTCGCGTAATATGTCACATAATATAAGTAAACTGGATATAAAAATGGCAGTGTGGGTGTTAAAAAAAATTAATTTAGGGGGCAGCAAGGTAAAATATATACGAACAAAAACAGGGGAGTAAGCATGTTCCAATTGGAGGATTGGCCTTTATTTTTAAAAGCAAAATAAAAGAAAAAAAATTTAATAAATTTGCCATGTCTGAATTGAGATATACCTACTGCTTCAGTGACGTTGAGTGGTTGTCGATATCTTTTAAGCGTTCTTAAAACTAAAAGTCGATACTTTGAATGTTGATTTTAATGCAATGAATAGTAGTAGATTTTAACAGTGTAAAATGATGTATAGAATAATTAATAAAACTCAAAAATCAAATGCCAACATTGTATGCTCGAGAAAATAGATATTCATGCACACGACACAAGGTCTAAAGGTAATATTTTCCATAGCAATACAAGGAGTAATAAAGGACTATGTAAACTTATTTATCAGCCATCAAGGGTATATGTTGGGCTACCAGAAAATATAGAAAAATATTAGAAAAAATACTAGGTTTGTTAAGCCCTTAAAGAATGATATAAATAATCTTAGATTCTCAGGTTAGATTATGATTACCTAGTAGATACGATACACGCTATTATTAATAAGTAAAGACCGGATTATATGCAACCAAAAACCTTAAGAATATGCGCATATATATGCACATATTTTTTAAAATTTATGCAGGATATATGCAAAAAAGACGTAAATATTCAATGAATATGCGGTAATAAAACAACTAAATTTTGATATTCTAAATTAAATTTTCATGTAATTAGGGGATTGTGTATTGAATAAAGATAAATTCAAGTTATAATATATACTTTATTAAATCAGTTAACACCTAATACAGTTTATTATATCAAACTTATACTGATATTAATTTGAAAAATTATAAAACGCACCAGTTATCATGTGTGCTTCAAGGTTTTGAACTAAAAAAATTGTGGCGTCTATTACTTAGGACATGTTTGTAAAAAGAAAACGATCTTTCTACATTTACTGAAGTTATACAAAATTTTAATTTCGGAACTAAGGCAGGTTCAATAGCTAAATTATTTACAGTTTTCCCTGACATTATGTTTACGACCTGCCTTAAAATCTTGAAACCTGTGTTTTTTTCTATTAAATTTTCTAATTTTGCCACCACTGTTTTTCCTACCTCACTTCGTCTTTGTTTGCAATTTTGTACACATGTTTCTATTATATCCATCGACTCTGGTAGACTTGTACACGATTCCTCTAGTTGCAAAATAATGTCTGCTATAAATGCATAGTTACACTTAATATATATTAACTGTTGTTCCACTTTAGCCCTTTAAAATATCTCTTTAGACTTTAAGATGCACTGTGAATCATCACCAGACACCAGGTGCCCCATCTGGCTACGACAGGCTCAGATGGTAATGGTACTCCGGGAAGATTCTCCTTGTAAAATTGTACTCTTAATGGGGCCTTTATGAATATCTTTTTTACATTTGCTACTAGTCATTGACCAACGGAAAGGAAACTCTAATAGTTTCCGCAACCCTATTTAATCGGTGAGCTAGGCAAGTTACATGAATCAAATTTTCATAAAATATTTTAAAATTAAATAACTATAGGGGGTGTAGATAAAGAAAATCTAGTTAAAACATCTGGTCAGAAATACCCACCCACTAATGGAATTTCTCAATAGAAGAAAAATAGTTTATTTCATTAGTTTATTACTTTATTAATTAGCCTATTTATTGCCCTCTTATCTTCAGATTCCGACAGCACAGGCAACACGGCGGCATGCGACCATAAAACGCAAAAACAGAACCCAGAAATCTCAAAACATTCCTAGATATACAATAGTTCTTAAAATATGCATTTTTTCCTTTAAAATCACAAAATATGCAAAAAATGCAAATACAGTGTATGTATAAAGTCTGGAAACGGCTTAATAACATCACAATTTATTGGCCGATTTAAACCAAATTCGGTACACTTGTGTAAGAGGATCTGACGCACCGAATGACGATATTGGCGTTGTTGCCAGCTGTTTAGTTTGTCTGGAATTCGAGCGAATTTTATATTTTTAAATGTAACACCCTGTATATTTTTTCATTTATAGTTTTTACTTTAAATTTGTTACACTTTTGGTATAACATACTTTGTTCTTATATCAGTAGTTTTCGAAATAACGACGTGTTTTAAAAATATCAACAAATTTATTACTAAATAAAACACCAGTTTAGTTTTGATGTAAAGTCATTAAAGCTGTCATTTTTACATGCAAAAATACCTTTAACTGAAAGTGAAAAAATTGTTATGATGAGAGGATATGGCGATAGGGTCAGGTCTTACGAAGAGGTTAAAAATCTATTTAATGACGCATTTCCAAACCGAATTCCAATTTCAAAAGCAACTGTTCTAAAAACTGTCCGACGGTTCGAAGAAACTGGAAATTGTAGAGATAGGCGACGATCAGGACGACCAGCAGTAGTAGATGAAGAGAAAAGTTTAGACATTTTACAACATGTTGTTGAAACCCCTGTTGCTTCATTAAGAAAAATTTCTCAAGTAAGTGACGTCTGCTTAAAATCCGTCCATAATGTTTTATTAAAACATAAATATCACCCTTTCAAAATACATGTAGTTCAAGAGTTATCAGAAGATGATTATGAGCGAAGAATTGAATTTTGTGATATTATGATGTCAAGGTTTGACCAAAATAACAAGTTTTTTAAATTTATAGTATTTTCGGACGAAGCCACATTTATGTTAAATGGTAAAGTCAATAGACACAACTGTAGGTTTTGGGCAAATGAAAATCCCCACTGGATGAGAGAAGGTCATACACAACGCCCTGGAAAATTAAATGTGTGGGCAGGGCTTCTGGGTAACCACAAGATCGGTCCATTTTTTATTGATGGAAGTTTGACATCACAATTTTACCTTGAGCTCTTAGAAACGCAAGAAGTGCTTACTCTACGAAATGTGATGGCTCCAAATAATGCAAGTACATTCTTCCGACAGGACGGAGCTCCTCCCCATTTTGGTCGAAACGTGCGCAAATTTTTGAACACTTTTCCGAATAGGTTGGTCGGTAGAGGGGGTACAATCGAGTGGTCACCTAGGGCTCCTAGTTTGTCGCCTAACTACTACTTTTTATGGGGACACTTGAAGAACAGAGTTTATACCACAAAACCTCAAGGTTTGGCCGATTTGCAGCCTCAAATTTTGGACGAATTTAAATTAATAACGCCAAAAATGATTTACAACACAATTAAAAAATTCTATTTTCAATTAGCACACTGTCAAGCTGTACAGGGAAAACAGTTTGCACATTTAATATAAAAAATATATTTTTTTAAATTGTACTCGTTATTTCGAAAACTACTGTTATTAGAAACAAAGTATGTTATACCAAAAGTGTAACAAATTTAAAGTAAAAAGTATAAATGAAAAAATATACAGGGTGTTACATTTAAAAATATAAAATTTGTTCGAATTACAGACAAACAAAAAAGCTGGCAACAACGCCAATATCGTCATTCGGTGCGTCAGATCCTCTTACACAACTGTACCAGTTTTGGTTTAAATCGGTCAATAAATTGTGATGTTATTAAGCCGTTTCCAGAGTTTATACACACACTGTATATGCAAAATGCATAAAATCTGGTCTTTATTAATAAGCAATTATCCTCAATACCAGTGTTTAGTACCCTGTCTAGCACGATAATTCAGTGATAATATTGTATTTTCCTTTATTGAATAAATTATTTTGCAAAAAAAAAAATTCTATCCAAAAAATCCTCATTAAAAATTAAAAGAAAATATATCACGTTTTAACTGTAATACCAGAACGTCAAGACACAAAACAGTTAATAATACTTCTTGTTAATTATTTCGCTTAATATGCCTACTTTTAGTCATTGAAACACGTGTTCACAACAAAGAAAGTAGCAAATTTATGGAGTAAAACCGTTAAAGTGTGACAAATAATATTAGATGTTAATTTTTTGGGCTCGCACAAAGTTACATCGCGTTAATGAACTTTATTACCGCAATTTACTACTTTTCTCTTTAACTTAATAGTAGTATACAGTTAAAAATATATTAATTAAAAATTCAGGTTTCATGTGTAAAGCAATTATTATAATGATATGTCCTTTTTTTAGTAATGAATTGCCATCAGTCAGTGGGGTAGCGACAAATTCTGCCCCCCCTCCCTCCCCGCGAAAATTTATTTAAGCCCCACTATATTATACAATTTTAACAGATTTTTGCTTTTTTATAAAATAAAAGATAACATCAAGCTTCCCTTTAGACGTAGTTATTAAAAATTGAGGGAATAGAAATCCTATAAATATCCTTAAAACGGTTACCAATCTGATAACGATATCAAAAACGTTAATTTTAAAGTAATTCTTGTTACGTTGTTGCTCGGTAGCACAACTAAACGTTGAGGCTAACACTTATCATAAAAGGAAACACACTAGGTAGAACTAACACGGTTTATTCATAAGTACAATGTACAAATAGCCGGCACGGAATCATGCTGTTTTACAACTGACAACTGACAACCATTTTCCCAGGGTTGTTCTCAGGGTTGTGCTTTTACACATCACCCATATGCAACGTAATATACATACATGACAATTCTCTCGACTGGAAAAAACATAGTTTGTGTTTGTATATGCTGGACTTATTAGGAATACATTGTCTTTTATCCTTAAATTCCAAATTTATATTCTATGATTTCGCAGTGATAACCGCTTCCTTGTGTACGTTAAGACGACTTTTCTAAATTGGTTCAGATTGCTTACAGCCGACTTTAAACATTCAGATGCCTCTGCTAAGTCCAATTCTCGCTCTTCAAGAATTTGGGATGATAAACTGGCTTCTTGCAAAATTTAAGAACATAATAATATTGTCAAAATCATTAAAAATTCGAAATTGTCAATTGACTTTAACAATCTACATGTTTCACCTCGCTTATCTTTTTTAGTTGATGTTTATGTTTATTTTTGTAAGTGCCTTGATAACATCTTTACAGAGTGGCAAAAAAGTCGCGCATAATGCCTGTAACTATTGGATAACCTCGTATACGCAGAAGTGACCTTTATGAAAGTTGTTCAGTAAATTATTCCCCATATTTCTATTTGCATGAATTTTTTCTGTCATTTCTGGTTTGGTTGACATAAAGACCAATTTACTTTTCCTAAATGGAACATCCTGCATTTGATAGCATATTTGGATTCTACTGGGAAAACTCTGAAATTTTTGTATTTCAAATTTTCACCTATCTGCAAGCGTTTCCGAGATAATGACAGCTCAAAAATGAAAAAACTTCCTAATTATAATTATAGTTGAGTCAAGGTGTTTTCATGACAGCGGCCTAAGAGGTGTCAATTTTGAGTTCCTGTTTAATTTTCTGTTGTCTGATTTCTAATTTGTTTACACTATGGTTCATCTGAAGTATAGCTCAAAATTTCATTAAAACTTCTGCAAGCACGTTAAGTTACGTGTTAGAATATTAATAAAGTTGAATTTAGTAATACTGTAATTAACTTAAAATGTAATTGATTAATATTTCTATAAGCTTGTTAACTAGAATTAGTTTTTTTTTTTTATGATAAGGCACAGCACTACAGGATAAATCCTTTATGGCGCTCTAGGAGCGGTGCGTGTGCGCAGGAAACGATTCACGTTGGTCTTGAATCTTTGGAGACTATACTCGTTGGGGAAGACGATCTCAGGGAGGTCGTTCCAGAGTGATGACGTTCTCCAGATGAAAGAATTTTGAAACAGTGCCGTTCGAGGGACACTGAGCTGAACCACGTACTGGTGGGCTGCAGTGGCTCGTCGTGTATTTCTACCATGAACACTTGCCATGAAAATATTTGTAAAATAGACTCAAGTCGCCAACCTGCCTTCGATGTTCAAGGCTTTCCAGGTTGTTTGTCAGGCTATGGTCACCGATCAAGCGAATGGCTCTTCTTTGAATGGAATCTAGCAATCTCAGGGTATGTGTAGGAGCAGAGCCCCAAATATGCGAACAGTACTCCAGTGATGGTCGAATTTGGGCTTTATAGAGCATCAAAAGTTGTTGGGGTGTATAGAGGTTCTTTGTTCGGAAAAGTACTCCAAGCTTCTGCGAGGCTGCCTTAGCAATGGCCGCAACGTGGCTATGCCAAGACATATGACTATCCAAATTAACGCCCAATAAATGAATTGATGAAGCCAAGGGAATTGAGTGTCCCGCCATAACTATATCCGGTTCTTCAACATTAATTTTTTTAGAAAAAAACTGCCGCCTGGGTCTTTTTAGCGTTAAATTCTACTTGGTTACTGTCACCCCAAGACAAAATTTCTTGCAGGTCTTTGTTGAGATGTGAGACCTCTTGCTGCCTATAGATTACGTACAACAATAAAAAAATAAGGAACACAAAAACAAATCAAAATAATTTGTAATAATTATAATAATAAACTTTTAAAATTACTTATTGTAAAAAACTTTATTAAAGATAAAAATACACATGTACCTATGTACAATGATTTAATACTAAATAGGTAGGTATACCTAGTCATCATTGTTTTTCAAAAATTGCTTTCTATAACGGACTAAACTCACATACAGAGAGCAGTCGCTGTCTCGTGAGTGTCCACCTCCTTTATTTCCAAAATATGAAACAAAAGCTAAATTTAATTTTATTTAATTTTTCAAAAAATAAAATTTTTACTAGATTTATATTAATATAAATTGCATAATAATAATCTTAACTAACTGTATTGTATTGTAATTGGCTGTAATTGGCTGTATATTATTTTTTTTTTGGAAATAAAAAGTTCAAAGTTGTATAATCTAAATTTCTCTGGCAAAGAGTTAATGACGGTAAATGTAAGTAAGCAATCTGTGTACGAGATTATTTTACCAAGGTGGTGGAGTCGGCGATTATTCATATTAAGCGAATCGCATTCAGTTCTTATGCGAAATGAAGTCATATTTGCGAAGACTATAAATTAGTCTACAACACATAATTTGCACCTTCTGCACTTTGTATCTATCCTCCTCGCAGAGACACGATCCATAGACAAAGTCACACTAAGTGAATTTGTTAAGATTTTTCATAATAATATGTTCACGAAAACGCAGCTCTTCATCGACCCAAGTCTTTAGCAGAATTTACAAACTTTAAAGCAGTGTCTGAAACTTGCAGTTTTGCAGAATGGTTTTACCGGGTGTAAATAATGGCATAAACAAACAGGTATGGTTCTAGCAAGATGGAGCACCTGCACATTATGCGGCAAATGTTAGCCAATACATAAGCGAACAATTTCCAGGACGTTGGATAGGCAGAAGAGGTGCTATATTGACTGGCCAGCGCGATCCCCGGACTTAACCCCGTTCGACTTCTATTTGTGGGGACGCTTAAAGGACAAAGTCTACGTTAACCGTCCAAATGACTTGGAATCTTTAAAAGTCAGGATTGGTGCTGAAATTTAAGCGATTCCAGAGGCGTTCGTTTTAAACGTTGTAGACGGGTTCAGGGATCGACTGGCGCTCTGCTTAGCAGAAAATGGTGCTCATTTTAAACGCTTGATCCACTGAAAAGGTTTCACTTGTTTGGTATTCTAATATTGAGTTGTTCAATTTTCTAGGCTATTTATTTTGTTATTATTAAGTTTCTTACAATTTTAAACAAATAAAAATTTGAAATACAAAAAAGTTTTCACAGTAGAACCCAAATATGCAAACATATGCAGGGTGTTCCATTTAAAAAAGTAAGTTAGTCTCTATGGCAACCAAACCAGAAATGACCCATCGTGTGGGATTTAATATTTTTAAGGTTGTTGGAGCTGTTGAGAAACGCATACAAAAGAATAAAAATTATAAAATAATCAGAAACAGTTACAAACAAGAACCGACTCCGACTTTAACCACTACCGAACTGAGTATCTTGACAAAAAAAAAAAGGAGCCTGGGCCCCAATGAGACCCGGCCCCCCGAGGTGGCAGACGTTTGCAATATTAGCGTTACGCCACTGCCATCAGCAAATCCGTAAATGATCAGTCATCTCGGCGTTCGTATAGCGATTCATGATAGAGGACTTCACTAACAAAAGTTTTAACTATTAAAGACAGAAATGCAAGTCAAACAGCAAAACGTCAATCAGTCTCAACAAATTCGACACATACAAAATGATCAGACGTATTAAAATTAAATCCACCTTTAAACTGATTTGCTTAAAAGCTAACAACCAATTAAAAAAAAAACATACTTGGTAAGCCCAGTGTAGTACGCCATATTTTTATTTGAACTATATATTCATATACAATAATAATTTGAAGAATATCAAAATTGATTTTGTCGAAAATTTTTCTCGCCCCGTATCTTTAAAATAAAGCGGCTTTGCAAAAATCATCCAATTACAAAATATTCTTAGAATAGTCCAAGGAATAACCCCTTTAATTTTTGTCTTATTTTATACAGTACGTTTTTTAAAACCTTAATTGTAGGATTTTGCACGCTAAATTCTCTACCCCATGTTAGAACTTCTTCTACTGTATCAATACAACCAAAGAAACTTATAGGTACTATAAGTTTCTTTGATACAACTAAAAGTTGGAAAATTACCTTGAAAAATCCCGTGGTCTGCGTACAAAAACCGCAGTGTGTCCCAAACTATCAATTTGTTAGCGATTAGTTACGAATATAAACGATCAAAATCACAATCTTTACAATATATATTATAACAGAATAGAAAAAAATCAAAAAGTCAGTTGCAATGTATGTTAGTTGCAACAGCTCATTATAAATAAATTTCTTAAATCCATTAATTTTTTCTCCGCGACATAATATTATTAAAGAAAAATAAAAGAGAAACTGTTTGTAATTTATTGGTTTCTTGGCCGCATACGTTAGGCGTCCCAGAACACGAATTAATTTTTCTTATTAATATCAACTAGTTTCCAATTCAAATTGCATCCCTACCAGCAGCGTTCAATGTTTGTGATATTGTGCCACATTTCAGGTGCCTACATACAAAATTTACATAGAATAAGCGACGGAGGAAAATATTTATATTAAGATATTGCTTTGAAAAAACAACAAAACATAACAATTAAAATTAACATAATATAGAAAGGGTACAAAGAAAACGAAATTAATGCATTTTCGCACTTTACAAAAAGCTTGAAGGAACCGCCCTTGTTTAAATACTCTTTGTGGTTTGGGCTAGAAACTTTACTTCTCTTAATAACAAATTATTACTTTCTCCAATAATTAGGACTAACAGAAATTATTGCCTACTTTTTTATTGATTATTTTTTTATTTGGCACTATTATTATTAATGTAAAGTGTAAAGCAATAAAATGGAAAGTTTTGCATATTATATATACATCAAAGGAATAGATGTCCTTTTTTAGAATTTATGGAAAGTAATGGTTTTCTCTTCTCATTACCAGTTGAAGAAAATTCCTTTATCAATGTCCTTTAGGATATTTGGTTATGAAATGTAAAATTCTATTTATTTACTTGAACATTTTTTGACGTAACAATAATCGAATTGATTTCATCTATTTGTAATCACGTGTTCAAAAGCAACCAATGACAATAACGTTACAGTAATAACAGCACATGGATAGTAGTTATCACTTATGTCATCATACGTCACCATGAAACAAACATTTTTTGACACTTCGGTAATTGCTACAATTTAAAATGTCATTATCACCAAATATCCCTCCGGCATTGATAAGTAGCTCAAAATTTTATTACAACTCTTTCAAGCCCTACGGCTGTGATCAAGTAACGTGCTTACGAAATTATTTGCTCTCGTGACAGTATGGATGAAGTTTCTGAGGAAACTGCATGGGTATTACATTCCCTGTAAATATGAGGATCTACATCGCTCCAATACCGAACATTTTGACGGTTAACTTTTCCGTTTAGAAAGAAAGTACACTCATCACTAAAACAAATACATTTAGGGTAATTTGGGTAACGGTTCAATCTTGCACCCAATAATTCACAAAACTCTAGTCTACGATCCGGATCATCTTCTGTTAACTCGTGTAACATTTTCAATTTGTAGGGATGAAATTTAAAACGTTTCAATACTCTCTGAACACTTTTAGTACTTACTCTTTGCATTCAGCTGCTACAAGCGATGCCGGCTGCATTAGATTAACAATCATTTTAGCCACTCTGAATCTGTTTTTCTGCTTCTAATGAAGGCCGTCCACTTCTTTTAGCATTTCCAACACTTCCAGTTGTTTGGAACTTTTAAATTAGTTTCCGCCAATATTTCCCTGAAATTGAGCGACCAGGAAAACGTTCATTAATAATGTGCTCAGCAGCATGATAGCTACGTTGCGCCTCCCCAAAAATCAAAACTGCCTCTATTTTATCTTCCATTGGACGAAACATTTTAAATCAAATTACATAATTGACTTTAACGACCTCAGTAATATAAGCTACACAACTTACTGACAAACACTTATTTGACAGGTCAAAACAACACAGACAGACGAGCATTTTTTTGTGAAGAACAAAGCCTACAGTGCATTCCAAATTAAAGAAAATGTGATCTATTGTAATGAAATGGCAGCTACGAAACCTACCTATACTTCTGTCTTCGAAACCTACCTATTTTCTGTCTTCGAGGGTGTGGAACACAAAAAAAAGTCACCATTCTTTTTACCCCCCCCAACCCCCGCAAACGGGTAAAAACCACCCTTTTGCCCCACTTTCTAGTAGATATGAGTGTTTGGAGGGGTATGATTGGGATTGTTAGGAGGATTTAGAGACATGAAAAGGGTTATGAGAGGTTAGTTTTCTTGACCTTTGGCCCAAGGGTTGTTATAGCCCTGACTCTATCATTGCCCTTTCCTTGTCTCTAAACTCTCATGAAAATCTCTATCATTCCCTCCAAACACGCATTAACACGAAAAAATTGCGAAAAAGGGTGGTTTCGGGGGTAAAAAAAGGTTTTGACTATTTTTTTGCTTTTCTCCGTCCTTGAAAATAAGGGAGGGGGAAAGTAAGTTTCATAGTTGAAAACTAATATTCATCAAAATGCGGCAAGATCTCAACTCATTCACAGTTTTATTGCTTAAAAATGAAATTAAACCCACATTGGCAAGAGTGGCCGCTATTTTGAAATGAATCGATAAAATCTTTTCAAACTTGGGGATCGTTCATAGATTGAAAATACCTTTCCAACGAGGTATCACTCGACCCTATCTGCCATTTAAAGATTTTATTCAAAATGGCGCCCTGCCGCCATCTTTAAAAACTGAGTCCAGAATTTTTACTAAAAAAGTAGTATTTTAGTTATTATTAAACGGACCAAAGTTTCATTAGTCTTACATTTGATGATCAAAAGTTAACAGGGGGGGGGGGGGGGGGGGACTTTAGACGCGCACTGTATATAAATATTTATAAATTATTTTAAAATAAATAAAATAGGCAAAGCCTACTTTGGCGAAGTCTAGCCGTCTGGCTACTCTACTCTTTCCTAACAAAAGGTAGGCTCACATAAATGATACAAATACATACAACACTTTACACGAAAAGAAAGAAGAAGCAAGATATTATAAGTGATGAATTCGTTTAAAAAAGGAAAAGTGTTTAGATTTTCAGCAGCATGTCACTGTCCACTTAGCAGATAATTACAGAGTTAAATTTGAATTTATTAATATTGTACAATCTGAATCCTCAGGCACAGAGTTAATGACGTTAAATGAAAAACGTCTCTTAAACATTGCTGTTTCATGTTGGGGCATGGTGTACTTATTCCTAAATATATGTTCCTATTATGAACAGCAGTTGTTTTAGGAATAAATTTACTCTTTATCAGATTGGAAGAGTCGGTTAAGGTAGGTAAGCAATCTGTGTACCAAATTATTTTACCAAGATGGTGGAATCGACGATTATTCATATTAGGCCAATTGCATTCAGTTATCTTATGCGAAATGTGGTCATATTATATGCGAAGGCTATAAATTAGTCTACAACACATATTTTGCACCTTCTGCACTTTGTATCTGTACTCCTCGCAGAGACACGGTTCATAGATAAAGTTTCCGTAAGTGAAGTTGTTAAGATTATTTATATGTTCACGAAGGCGCAGCTCTTCATCGACCATTAGGTCACAGTCTCTAGCAGAATTAACAAAGTCTAAAGGAATGTCTGAAACTTGCAGTTTTAAGCTGTTCTTCACATAGTTTCTTTTAGCCTTGGTACCTATACATAGTAACTGCTATTTTTTAGAGTTTAAAATTAAATTGTGTTCCCGAGTGTGATTTGCTGTTTTCGAGAATCATCAGTAATATTCGAGTATTTGCAGTATATGAATCGCTTGAACTATGTCGAACTGATGAAAGAATAAGTTGTTGGGGTTATTATGTCAATAGTATCAATTATAAATAGTGGAGGAGACAAGACAGGGCCCTGAGGTACTCCAGAGTGGATGCTTACGCTGATGCACTCAACACCATTACATGAAACCCTCTGAGCACGTTTTGATAGGAAGGAGTTTACTAGTTTTAGAGCATCGGGATTAAATCCGTAATATTCCAACTTTGCACATAAGCCCCATTGGAAATAGGGAATTATTTGATCGAAGAAAATAAGAGAAAAAACTAAAACGTAATTTATACTTTATTCAAGTTTTTTTAGTTTAACAATTTTTATTAATTAAATCTAGATATTTCTGCGACAGTTCCACCATTCTCTTTGGTGCCGCACCACTTATACCTATATTTAACGGTACTAGCGAAATGTGCTACTTTTGTAAAACTACGTATTTAGCAATAAAATTTTTACGAATGGATAAGTATATGTTATCGGTAGGATCTGGAGCATTCACAAAGCAACAACGAATAATAAAATAATCTTAAAATGGAAATTTAAATAGACAGATGAAAGTTAAAATAATATTCGCAACAATGTTGTCCGATGTTAAGATTTGTGTAGTTGAAACATGTTATTTAAAGACAGCAATCAGATGCAAAAATAATAAAATAAATTTCTAGATTTTGTTAAACAACTGCAACTTTTCGAGTGGTTATATGCAGAGTGGCAAAAAAGTTGCTCATAATGCTTGTAACTTTTGTATTACTTCGTATACGAAAAGATGATCTTTAAGACAGTTGTTCAGTAAATTTATTCCCCACATTTCTACCTGCATGGAGTTTTTCTGTCATTTCTGGTTTGGTTGCCATAGAGAGCAACTTACTTTTTTTAAATGGAACAACCTGCATATGATTGCATATCTGGATTCTACTGGGAAGACTCTGAATTTTTTGTATTTCAAATTTTCACCTATCTGCAAGTGTTTCCGAAATAATGACAGCTCAAAAATTAAAAACTTCCTAATTATAATTTATTCCTACCTAATACCCACCAGTTGAGTCAAGGTGTTTTCATGACAGCGACCTAAGAGGTGTCAATATTAAGTTTCTGTTTAACATTGTGTTGTCTGATTTCTAATTTGTTTACACTATGGTTCATCTGAATGAGAAACAACGAGTTGAAATTTTGAAAATGAGCGGTTACGGAAATATAAAAAGAGATCGCAAGATTAGGTTTGTCAAATTTTCAATGAATTATATCCAAATAGGCCTCCAAAAACGGTGTGTCAAGTGGTAAAGAAATTTCGAGAAACAGGCAGTGTTAGGGAAGCCGCTAGATCAGATCGACCTAACACAGCAACCGGGGAAGACAAAGCTTTGGATATCATGCGTGAGAATCCAACACAATCATTCAGGCCAATGGTAATGGATTTTAATGTGTCTCATCAGTCAGTGAAAAATTTGTTTAAGCAGGAGAAGTTGCATCTCTACACGATAAAGTTGGTGCACGAGTTAAACGAGGACGATTTTGATAGAAGAGCTGAATGTTGTGAGCTGATGATGGAAATATGCAATAACGATAATAACTTCGCAACAAATATCATTTTCTCGGATGAAGCTACTTTACACTTAAATGGCATTGTTACTAGACACAATTGTCGTTATTGGTCTGTTACTCTATGGTTCCAGGAAGGTCATACTCAGAGGCCCGAAAAAATTATTGTTTGGGGTAGACATATTGTGGGACCATTTTTCATAGATGGTAATTTTAATGGCGAAAAATATCTGGACCTCCTCGGGAATCACCTAATTTCTTCTTGCAGAATGGTTTTACCGGGTGTAAATAATGGCATAAACGAGCAGGTATGGTTCCAGCAAAATGGAGCACCTGCGCATTATGCGGCAAATGTTAGACAATACATAAGCGAACAATTTCCAGAACGTTGGATAGACAGAAGAGGTGCTATTGACTGGCCAGCCCGATCACACAATCACAACACTTAAAGAACAAGTCTACGTTAACCGTCCAAATCTTTAAAAGTCAGCATTAGTGCTGAAATTCGGGCCTTTTATAAAAATTCGAAATACAAAAAAATCAGAGTTTTCCCAGTATAATCCAAATATGCAATCCTATGCTGGGTGTTCCATTTAAAAAAAGTAAGTTGATCTCTATGGCAATCAAACCAGAAATGACAGAAAAAACTCATGCAGGCAGAAATGTGGGGAATAATTTACTGAACAATTTTCATAAAGGTAATTTTTTCGTAAACGAGGTAATTCGAAAGATACAGGCATTATGCACGACTTTTTCGTCACTCTGTAGATTGGTACCTACATATATTAACTTGTTGTTAAATGTATATTAAATTATTGTAATTTGGGATTCTAAGATCCTATTAAAACTTCTTACTTGTCTCATTATTAACCTTGTTATTTTAACATATAAGTTTCCAAATATGTTTCAAACAATTTCAATGATAAATAATAAAACAGAAATATGTCATAAAAATTATACTTCTTATTCCAACCAGTAAAATTGTTGAGCAACACTTATTGTATACAACTACAAAATATACTCTCAATATGACATTTAACAGGTATTTAAAAAGGTTGCCCGTTGAAGGTAAAGATCCAGTCGCGCCTAATACTGCAATAACTAATTCTATAACATCGTGAAATAAACGTGATTTTTATATACAGTATGTCCGTTAAGTATATGGCATACTCTGTGGAGCGTAAAGGGGAGGTCAAGATAACCCTAATTTGTCATAGAAAAAAATTCTTAAAGTGCCCCTTAATGTAGATACAGAGCCTCAAAGGGCTACCCAGCGACTTACCTTTTCGGATATATAATTTAATGAAATTTTAGTACTTTATGTAGGCCATAGAGACTCGTACTAAAGTAGGTGTTTTACCTCGTCAGAGAAGTCAGGAATGGATTTGCCACCACACTTGTTGAGCCATAATTTTGACAGGTGTCACTATACAGAGCTTAAAACTGATTTTTTAGAGAATGTGGTCATTCCGCTTTAAAAAATGTACTGATTAGTATCGATAAAACTAGCCGTTTTCTCAGAAAATACAGTAACTAATCGAATAGCAACATAACTAATAATTTAAATTAAATTAATATAATTTGTCATTGATGCTCACATGCATCTAACTTATGGACAAGCACTCGGCAATTATGTAGATGCAAGAAGAACTTTTTCTAATAAATTTCCGAATCGAAGTGTGCCTTATAAAGGAACCATTGAAAGGGTTGATATTTAGGAAATCACTTAAACGCAAGAATGTTAAAAATGTGAAAGATTTGCTTCTCCTTGTTTAGACCAGCAAATTTTCGAAATGGGTGCCCTGTACCTCGACACATTTTCTTAGCTGACGGATGTTTTCTCTTTAATTGACAGAAATGTTGCAGAACATATTATTTTCTGATGAATCTATGTTTACGTTACATGTACATGAAATTGCCGTTATTCAGCAGATATCAATCGCCATTGGCAGCAAAAAATTAATGTTTGGGTTGAAATTATTGGGAATAGAGTGATTGGGCTCATATTTATTGACAATAACTTAACTGAAGTGCGATATTTGTCATTTCTACAGCAAATACTTTTGCCAAATTTAACAGTTTTGTTTCCCAATGCTTTAGATCCACAAGTGCCAAATGCGGATATTCGTGATTATATAAACCAAATTATAGATGATTTGGCAGGAGGGGTCAAATAGAATGGCCACCGAGGCCTCTGGATATTACCCCACTTGATTTCTTCCTGTGGAGTTACTTAAAAAGTAAAGTTTTGAAGACAAATCCCGAAAGTATTGAGTTATTAAAAGAACGAATAAGTTATGAGTGCGGACTTATTACACCAGAGGTTATTCAGAATGTTATAAATGGATTGTATTTACGACTAAGTAAAGTGAACGGACGACATTTTCAACACCTTTTAAACTAAGCGTAATACGTTTTATTAAAGATATTTTTGAATTCTAGCAAATCTTTTACTCGCTCTGTATAATTATTCCATGTTCTCACTGTAGAGAAATTCAAATAAACATACGCTTTTCTGATCTTTAACAAGAATGTTGGAAAGCACCAGATAAACTAAATTTTGCTAAAACTCGAAAATCTGTATCACCCTGTTCTTACACCGAAAATCAGGCATTTCAGTGCATATGCTTTTATAATATGAATTTTTCCACTAAAAATTGGTATGGGAACTACATATTAGAATAAGAACAGAACACCCCAATATATTTTTTTTCTCGAAAACTAATAAAAAATTTGGCATTGGCTATCATAATTCAAATTAAAGTTAATTTATTTATTGTCTTAAACTCTTAACACAGATTTAATATACAGGGCAAGGCAATGATAATATTCAAGGAAATTAACTTGTTTTTTACAACTCTAAAATTTGGTATGCAGCACAAATTTGTCGGTCAAAAGTTAGAGATAATACGACTTGGGGAGTTTTAAGTGCCGGACCCTGTGAATATACATATACATTTCTATGAAGATCTGCTGAACTAATTAATAAGCATAGCGTCATGAACCAAAAATAAATTAGTATTATATTATTTCCTTGATGGAAACAAAAAAAATTTATGGAAATTGTGTTCACACAATTTTTTATTGTTAATTAGATGAGCACCAGCTATTAATAAGATAATGTTTGGTAATGTGGAATAGCTCTTTGGGAACTGAATTACGTAAACATTATTTAACAAAAACCTAAAGATTTTTTAATCAACAGGTAATAGAAAACAAAAGAATGGTTCCTGTAGATAAGTTTGTATTCGTTTGAACGTATAAGTAAGTCAATATTCTGCTGCAGAGTGATATTTAATATAAAAATTAAATTCTAGCATATATAGTATTAACCTCGAGTGTAATGGGTAATACTTATTTAGATTAGTAATATTTGTTTGTTAAATAATGCCTTCATATCAACGCAGTCGAAATTTTGATAGATTCGATGATATATAACAAAATTACTCCATAAGAACCTGTGAACGCGTTTAGTTTTGGTATTCTGTTAAGTAAATAGTGTATTGTGTATCTAGTATAGGAAAAATATCCTTGGACTGGCTGCCCCTCGTCCACAAATTTGCATCCTCGCCTGAATGTGATTTTCCTACGAGGTGCACATCGAAAATGCAATAGAATACATTGCAATTGATTGTATGTATGTATATGATGTGAATAATGCAGTGAATGAATAAACGATATTCCGTGCTAAGCAACGGTTAACAATATTGAAAAAGACTTTTTCTACTGACGTTTTATAATAACTCCTTTTTATTGTCGTTTTGATTTTTAAATAACTTCCTTTTAGGCACAGCGAGCTTAAAAGTTATTTTAAGCACGCTGTGCCTAAAACCAATTATTTGCAATTAAAAACTAAACACAGACTATAATTTTACCTATTTATTATAAATATTAAAAGTACAGTTACTTATATTATTAAAATTAATGCTTGGGTAACCTAGAACAGCACGTGGAGATATTTTTCTTTGTAAAATAGATGAGGAATTAGAACTAGAAATAGAAAATGAATCTGCAACATCAATATCAGTTAAACTCATGCATGCCACTAGTAGAGCTGGTAGAACATTGTGATTCATTAGATTAAACACGTTTGTTGTTAGCGTCCAAAGATTTTTCACCAAGAATTTTTTCGGAATTTTTTCTTTTGTTTCTAAAGAATCGTCTATATACCACTCAGCCACGGCATTTGACCGCCAACCTCCATGTCGCTTTAGCATCAATATGTCCACTCCCGAGTCTGCTAAAAAAGTTGGTGAAGATCTTCGAAAGCAGTGGCCTGTATATTCATTTGCCTTTGGAAGCCCCAAGAACTCAGCAATTTTCTTTGGTGTTATACTCCAATGGTATTAATGCCCACTGGAAGTCTGGAACATTTGGAGTTTCTGTACGTGATAAAAAATCTTTCATGGGTTATGTGTGTTGGACGTAATTGGGCGTACTTATAAAGGGAATTGCAGGACCTTCAAAATAAGGTATCACTCGACCCCCCTTTCCATTTAAGATTTTAGGGGTGGTGCTACCCCCGCCCAGGAGACTGCACGTGTTAACGTGATTTTTTGCCAGTTTTATGTCCCCCTCGAAAACAAAATCGACGGGTCTTAGCGTTTTTCCAAAAAAGAACTGAGCTGCCAGTAAATGACTCTGTTTCGTTTTCGATGCGCCACCCTGTATAATATATTATATCTTTTTTTTAGGGTATTTTTGCAGGTTTTGTATGTTTGGCCCAGTTCTATGCTGTATTCTTTTTTAATTTGTCTCTATATTTTATTGAGTTTATTATGCCTGAGGTTATCAAAGATTTTATTTTATTTAGTTTATTTGGTTCATATAATTTTTACAATATTAGAATGGGTAACTTTAACGCTATACTGTCTCAAAACATAATTTAAATTTTGCATGTATACAACATAAACTCTTGATAAACAATTAACATTATAAATCTTTTGCAGGAGAGAAAGCGCAATCCAACGTATCTTCAGCTGCAACACGACATAACAATTATTATTCTTCACCTTCCGAAGTGAAAACGGCAATCTCAAGATGTGAGAAGACCTAAGATAAATAGTATTATATGGTTCAAATGGTTCACACCATCATTATTGTACGTTATTGCGTTATTAAAGTATAACGACCAAGTGTACCATATTTGGAAGGAACAATACCGGTTCAATCTGTTAAGGAAATCGATCGTGTGGTTTCGTAATTTCAGAAATACGGAGTGACCTGAAAAAAAACCACGAACTCTAGGTGTACTGTTATATATTTGATTTTGACGTGACTAAATTTGTCGATTTAAAAAAAATAGGAACTGTGTCAATTGTATAACGCTTCGTAAGTGCATTGGAACATTTTAAATGACTCTCTACGCGAGTGATTGATTAAAGAAAGCATGACCGTTTCGATGGATGTTAATAAGAATCATCGGAATTCATGGGATTCGAAGGTAAGCTGCCTATATTGTTATTAAGCTATTGCTAAAAGTAAGAACAGTTTCAGGTGTTGATATGATAACAAATTATGACGATATTTGCCGGATGTTTTAATTGACTTTAGATGGAGTTAACTATACCTATCGAGATCGTTGGTTAATTTTTTAATACTTGATAAGTAAACATCTTTACGTAAATTATTTGTCATTTATAAAGTAAGAAAGCATTTGTTCCTTACAGCATATCGACTCTTAAAAGGCATAAAAGCTTAAAACTTTCATTCAATAGTTTACTGACCTAGGATTTACTATACAACATTTAGTTGATAAAAAATTCTCGTCTCGGCTTTTAAGACTTCCTTACTGGGTCATCGTGTCAAGCCAGAACGGAATATAGAGGAATAACGTAAGCCATCTTCGCAAATAATGCGGTAACAATACATACACTTTAAGTAAAATAATATGACAGAGCGCAAATAATATAACTTCTAATAAGATATCAAATCGATTATTACTATTGAAGTACAAAGAGGTTTCCCGCTTGTCTGACTGTTGCGGTTTATTTCAGGGGCAAGACTGGCCAGTTGGTCACAGCTTTGTGTGCAATAATCATGCTTGCTAAAAAATTAAACTTTGTTTTAGGGGGGTGGTTCACTTTTTTTAATGTAATTTTCAATTTTAATACTTTAATTTAAAAACTAACGTCCACCGTAGCACTAAAACTCTTTTTTTTTAATAGTGCCGTTATTATGAGTGATAATCAAGAAGTGATTTAAAATCCGTCGTATTTACATACATGTTTTAAAATTGTTTATATTTCTAATTGATTTTACTAGTCTTGGATTGCAAACTGGGTTAAATTAAATTTAACAAAAACAATGGTCGGTAATTAATAAATTACTTTGGTTATATTGAGATCGTCTTTAACTTTACGTTAGGCATTGCCTTTGACTTATTTTATCTTTGTTCAGCATTTTTAGCTTGCCTTTGATGGTTTTTGATTGGTTTGCGTTATGTCTTATTCAGTCTCCGTGCGTTTCTCGTACTTTCACTATGGTGACAGCTATGGAGGCAGCGATCAGTCTATCAGTAGTTCGTAAGCAGAGCTGTTGCAATTACTCGTGAAAAGTATATCAATTACATATACCCATTACGCCCCGAAAAACACCTCAATTACAATTACTACCAGTATGATAAAAATATTTTAATTACCAATTTCCCACTGAAAGTAATTGATTCCTTGATCTCGATCTACTAAGTTTAATTAAATTAATTTTATAAATAATTCAATTACTTTCTAGCAATTAAACTACCCTAAAAGTAATTAATTTCTGACTCAATTACCTTATTCGAATTACGAAGTTTAATTCAATTACTTTTATAAATAATTCAATTACTGCCTAGTAATTGAAGTACCCTAGAAGTAACTGAATTACTCTTTTTTTATATTATCATAGAAATTTTTTTATATTATCATAGAAAAATAATTCATAATTATTATTTTTATATTAGAGCACAATTACTTTAATATAGAAAGAAATTAAAAAATTTTGGAGTTTTTCAATTTTCTACGTTATACAATAGTTAAACTTCAATTTCTAATTTTGATATACCTTTAACTCATTAAAAACTAGAGTGGTTCAACATGACCAATAATAACAATTGTCTCTCTATATGGCTCTATATTATGATTTCTTCGTTAAAATAAAACAAATGTAACAATTAAGTAAAATAGAAAAATACTTTAAAAAATAACTAGATAGATACGAGGAAACACAAACATTTTTCATAACAGAAACAAATACCTACAAAACGTTTTTTTTTTTATTTACTTTCAAAATATCGAATGCTTGGAAATGTTTGTCAGAGAGAGCTAATAATTATCTCAGCGGAAGAAAACAGTCTTTTAACTAGCGCCGAGAAGGGTAAACATATGTTTTATTTATAAACGGATATATATTTATTATTTTATTTTCTATAGATGGGTCATTAGGTATATAATAATATAGGTATAAGTATTTAATCAAACAATTTCTCTTCAGAGTAATGGAATTATAAAAAATTAGAAATCCAATTATATTTTATGTAAATCAATTATTTGGGAGTAATTCAATTACTTTTTGAGTAATTAAAGTACCATTGAATTTTAAAAACCAATTACCAATTACTTAATCCTAGTAATGGAAAAACCAACTATAATTATCATTTCCAAAAAGTAATTGAGTTACCATAACACAATTACAAAAAAGTGATTGAAAACGATTTTTCATTATTTTAATGCCATTACCGACAGCTATATATTACGAGTACGTGATTCTGTGATTATACTCTGTTGCTTAATGCGTGAGAGTAATAAAATGTAAATTTGCAACGACCGGACTCATTAAGCAGGGTGGATATGGTGCATTGTAAATTTCCGGTAAATTTAATTTTAATTTTAATTTTATTGAAATAAGTAAATACACTTCACAAAAATAATACCAATACATGAGATTGTTTGATGTTCTTACATTATGTATTCTGCACCTAGGTGATAAATCACCTGTATGTGCAATCAGAAAAGTACCTATACCCACTATACAAATTAACCCAAAAAGGGAAACAATAAACAAAATGAACCATACCAACTACTGTACGATGTCAATAATAGTCAAGATTAGTACATTAAATTAAATGAGAGTAAGTACGATGTTACAGGTTTTATAATAGTCTATCAATATACAACTTATTCCCATAAATGACGCTTTTACATTTACTTATGAAAGATTTGTATTTAGTTGTGGATCGTATATCATGGGGTAATAAATTATAAATTTTTGGTGCTAAAATTGATGCATATCTTTGACCTGCATCATATCTTCTAAAGGGTACAACCATCATTCCACCAGCAATATGTCTAGTTTGATAACAATGACTTACAAATGTTTTGTTTTTAGATTTAAAACAGTGGACACAATTGCTTAGGTAATATATGCATCGGACACTTAAAATATCTTCACTGTAGAGAAGGTCACTAGAATACAGTTTGTCTCTATAAAAACTAATTCTTAGAATAAAATTTTGTACAATCTTCAATGGCTTTAATGCATTCTCATATAGCCCGCCCCAAACTATAATGCCATATCTAAGAATTGATTCTATTAACGATTTATATATTTGAATTAGTAATTTTTTAGGAAGTATCTTTCGTATTAAGTAAAACTTATAAAGTAAACTTCTTATTTTGTTTGTTAAGTTTTGAAAATGATTAGTCCATTTTAAATTTTTGTCTATTGTAATACCCAGATATTTTATTGTGTTCGTTTCTTTTATACATAGGTCAGATTCAGTCAATGTAATGCAATTAAATGCCGGTCTATTTGCATCAGTCATCGAAAACGCAATATAGAATGTTTTGTCACTATTTAAAGTTAATTTATTTTGATCTAGCCAACATTTTACTTTTTCTAATCCCTTAATCACCTTGTTTTTAACATGTTCCCATGAATTATCCCTAAAGAACAGAACCGTCTCATCGGCATATGATACACTGACTCCATCTATGTTCAGATTTAACAAGGAATTAATATATGTAATAAAGAGAAGGGGTCCCGATCTTTACCTCCAGTGGATCACTATATACATTTCTTATTTTCACGACTTGCCTGCGACTTCTCTCTGTTAAATAATCTTTGAAGAGATCAAGAACTACACCGCGAACACCATACTGTTCCAGAACGCCATGGGGTATAGTGTCGAAAGCCTTTGCCAGATCTAGAATGACCGCAATACACTTTTCACCATTATCCAGAGTACTTTTTATATTATTTATGAGTTCAAACATGGCATCATTAGTGGCTAACGTCCCTCCAAAATTGCAATGATAGTTCTTAAAAATTCCGTATTTTAGATATTTAAGATCTACACACCCGAATCGGTCCTAAAATAGAGTCACTCTAATTTGCATAGAATAGAAAGACGAGTTTGGTGAATGAAAGTAAGGTGACAGTGGCTTTAATAAAGGTAATTTATTAGAATACTAAGTATAATAATAATTATACAGTTAGGCAGATCATTGGGATATTAATTATTCCAATATTAAGTATATCAAACTTATATAGAAGTAAGAATAATATGAAAACAGATAAATTGGAATAAGAATTATTATTTGTAAAAAAAATCTACTATGTACAATACAACTTAATTTTTAATGCCGATGAACTATCGTCGTTGGGGTCCAAATAATAAGAGGATCTACAGTGTTTTCTAGCATGTTTATTTATTTATTTATTTATTTTATTTATTTCCTTTAAGATTTACAACAGTAAATATAGGATATTGTCATTGATAATAAAAAATATACAATATATATATATAAAACAATACACATGTAATAAAAACACACAATGGAGCAATCCAATAAACATAAACAATTTAAAAATTTAAGGTCCTTAAATTAAAAATGGGAGTTCAGGTACTCCGATACAGAATAATATGCCTTATTGGTCAAAATCCCTTTAACTGTTTTATTGAATATTTTAAAAGAATTTATCTGTTTAATTTGCAAGGGTAACTTGTTATATAATTTGATCGGTAGAACCAATGGGCTGTTTGCCACCGTCGACAGTCTATGACGAGGAATATCAATATTTAAGTTTTTTCTAAAGCGATACTGCTCATTCAACTCACGAGTCTGAACAAATGTATCAATGTTTGACTTAACATAAGTTAGGGAGTTATAAATAAACAAAGAATGAAATGTTAGGATTCCAAGCTGAGGAAACAATTCACGACATGAAAAAGATCGATTCTTAAACATCATCGTTCTAATAATTCTTTTTTGTTGAATAAAAATTTCATTTACTCTGGAACTGCAACCCCAAGCTAAAATTCCGTAATTTAAACAGGATTGAACATATGAAAAGTAATACAATTTTAGAAGGTCAAGATTAATTTTATTACGCAGCTGCCAGACAACAAAACATAACGTAGCTAGTTTTTTCAGTACAAAGTCTACATGATGATTCCACGATAGTTATGAATCTATGAAACTCTTTATATTAATTTCTTTATTAAAAAATTGACTATACATTGGGTTTTTGTGAATTTGTGACTGAGATACAGTAAAACAAAGTTCCTGCATAAAATGATCCGAGATATCACAATGAATGACTCGAGACTTGAACGAGCTTAAGGTTATGTTTGTAAATATATTGTCGAGGGTTGTTATTAGCTTCCTACATTCTTTCTTCTATTTCAATCACAAATGTTCGGCGCACTTACTCCATTTTTCACAATTCACTGTCTTTATTCCCTCTTGCAAGAGGTTTCCAACTAGCTTCCAAGCTAGTAAGCCGCCATCGACAAATCCATTTTTGCCACCAATGCGAGTAATTATTAATCTTTTAGCAGTGGACCATCTCTCTATTAAAGCTTGCCTCGCGCTTTTTATATGTTTACCCTGCCATATTTTACCAACAGTATATCCTTCATTTAACCAAGTTTCGTCCACATAATACATATTCCTCTTTTCCCTTCGAAGCTGTTTAACTGCCCTCAAATATCGTCGTCGCCAGCAGATGATTTCGTCTTCCTCTATTAAAAGTGATTTTCTGTTTTGAATCTTTTCATAACAAAAATTCATTTCCTTTAAAGTTTTCCATAGTTTCTTCTTATCCATGGGTGGAATTAAATTATTCTTTTTTCATTTCAGACATTATTTTGTCCAAGGTAGGTATTTCTTTTTTTTTGTGTATGATTCTTAGTATGATGATAGTGTATGATTCTTGGCAGTCTTTTCATCCTCATTTATTACAGTTTCCTTTCTTCCTGTACTTCTCTTTGTCTTTGATGACCTGATGGGGCCGCGTTTATCCTCGTGCACAAGTCGGTATATTGTTGACTGTCTGACTCCAGTCATATTCGAACACATTTCAACTCACTTAAGGAAAACAATAATTTTCGATTTTAACAATAATTTAATAAATAAGCACATAACAGCTGTTTCGGTACACTGTACCTTCTTCAGATGTGAGTACTTTAATACTAAAATTACTACTACTAAAACTACCTGCTAAATTATTATGGAAAAATACGTGTATACAAATTTAATAATGGTGATCTATTTAAATCTAATTGATGGTTTAGTAATATGTTGGAATTTTTGAGTTTATTTATTTCTAATGTCTCTAGGGTATTTAATTTTCGACCTTTGTTTTCTACATGTAAAATTGTATATTCATCATCAAAATTATGTGATTCTTCTAATAAATGATTGGCGTAATTAGAATCCTTTTTATTTTTCAAAAAACATCTTTTATGTTCCTGTATACGTTTTTAAACGGTCGTCCTGTTTGTCCTATATACACCTTATCACAAGAACCACATTTTAATTTATATACGCCAGATTTATCCTGTTTTTTAACTTTACTTTTATTGTTTTTTATTAATTTACCTAAAGTATTCCTAGTTTTAAACGCTAATTTTGAACCGCGCTTCCTTAGATGTCTTGATATTGTCTCCGTCGGTTTACCGATATAAGTAAGGGTTTGGAAATTATTTGTGTCATTTACTTTATCCGGGTAAGCAGCTTTTATTGCCATTTTATATTCCTTTTTTCTAATTATTTTATCAATTAAGCAGGGTTGAAAACCATTGTTTACAGCCATTTTTTTAATGATATTTAGTTCTTTATCATAATTCTCTTTGGATAAAGGAATATTTAACAATCTATGTATATAACTATTGTATGCGGCTAATTTATGTGTATAGGGATGTGTAGAAGTGTTGTGTATAGTAATATCAGTATGTGATGGTTTATGAAAAATGCTAAAATCCAATTTATTATTAATTTTATTAATAGTTAGATTAAGAAAATTTATAGAATTATTTTGTTCTGTTTCTAATGTGAATTTGATTCTATTATGTAAGTTGTTTATATGATTGAAGAAAATATTTAGTTGTCTAGCATTCCCCGTAAAACAAGGAAAAATATCATCGACATACCTAAACCAGAATAAAAATTGTTTACTTAGTTTGTGATTATGAATTTTTGATTCAAAAATTTCCGCCAACAGAGGGCTTAGAGGGTTACCCATAATTAATCCTTCTTTTGCAATATAAATATTGTCGTTGAATTCAAAATAATTTTGGTCTAAGCAAACAACCAGCGTATTAATTATATCTTGTTGAATGATTATGTTAGTATTTTGTTTTGTTAACTTTTTATCAATTATATCTATAACTTCTATGGGTCGAACACTAGGAAAGAGATTTTTCACGTCAAATGATATAAATAGTGTGTACCGTGTACCGAAACATCTGTTATGTGTTTATTTATTAAAATATAGTGAAAATCGAAAATTATTATTTTACTTAAGTGTTTTGAACATGGATTTTCATCAAGTAAAGGCCTCATCAATCACATTTCAACTATTTTTGCAACTTCGGATGTTGAACTTTGGTGGCGAAGAGCGTTGAACACATTGACAATAATAATTTTCTCATTTTTAGAAAGCGCAGTTTTACTAATCCGTTTCTCAGCAACAAATTCAGAAACACTAGCCATTTTCAAGTTCGAAGTTTTCCGACAACTGCCGAAAGGTAACTAAACATTTCAAATTTTTAAAAACAGTGAGGCACAGTAGGTAAACTACATACCTGATCTCGGGACCCCTGCTGATAATAAGCGTAATTAAATAATAATAATTGGACTACATCTATGGAATACAGCGAAGATCACTGGATTTTATAGTTCAATAATGATTTATTACTCTCTCGCATTAAGCAACAGACTATAGTATGTTTGTCAATTCGTTTTTAGTACGTAATTTGTTAAAGTTCCGTCAGTCTCGGTTTATGTAAGTCATTATGTACGACACAATTGGTGAATTATTATTGGTTTCTGTTGACTGGAGTGTATTTCTGCTCATTTTTTGTAACATCCTGTATAAATTATATTATTCCTTAATTTTATATTCGATATTATTGTATAACTTGACAGGGTATCTCTCGACTCCAACCAGATGTAATTCTGAAGGTGCTGAAAATGAAAGTATCAGTGCATATAGCAAAATACCAAAGAACCAAGGCGGGTTTCAAACAATCATGATCACGTTTGTGCCTTAAATGTATATAGATAGTTTCGCCAGAGGCTGACAATCTAATATCAAACCTTTGCTTGAAAATTGCTTTAAAATATAATTTGTAACAAATAAGGTACTTACGGTCGCTATTGTAAGTTTAACATGTAAGAAAAAACACACTAAGTTTTCGATTTTCACTATATTATGTATTATCAAAACATGACAGCTGTTTCGGTACACCGTACCTTCTTCGGATGATGAGTACTTAATACTAGTATAAAAATGGTTTACATGAAAGACAGGTAAATTAAAGGTATTATTGATATAATTACGGGAAAATACAACACAATTTACAAATTTAATAATGGCGACCTGTTTAAATCTAATTGATCGTTTAACAATAGATTGGAATTCTTAAGTTTGTTAATCTCCAGGGATTCTAAAAGGTTCAATTTACGGCCCTTATTCTCTACATGCAAAATGGTAAAAGTATTATTTAAAGTATGTTGCTCTTCCAACAAATGATTTGCATAATTAGAATCGTGTTTGTTATTTAAAAAACTTCTTTTATGTCCATTTATTCGTTTTTTGAAGGGTCTACCTGTTTGACCTATATACACTTTGTCACAAGAGCCACATTTTAATCTATAAACACCTGACTTATCCTGTTTTTTAACTTTACTTTTATTGTTTTTAATGAATTTACCTAACTTATTACTAGTTTTAAATGCTAATTTCGAACCACGCTTTCTTAGATATTTAGAAATCACTTCGGTTGGTTTTCCAATATATGTAAGAGTATGAAAATTATTGTTATCTTTGAGTGGAATATATGGATATACCATATTAATTGCTTTTTTATATTGCTTATTTTTGACGATAGTGTCTATTAAACTTGTTTGAAAACCATTATTTACCGCAATTTGTTTTATAATGTTCAATTCTTTATTAAAATTATCTGAGGATAAAGGAATATTTAGTAACCTATGTATGTAGCTATTGTATGCGGCTAGTTTATGTGAATAAGGGTGGGTAGAATTATTGTGTATTGTAATATCGGTGTGTGACGGTTTATGAAAAATACTAAAGTCCAGTTTATTATTAATTCTAGTTATCGTTAGATCAAGGAAATTTATTGAATTATTTTTCTCTGTTTCTAAAGTAAATTCGATCCGGTTATGTAAACTATTTATAAAATTGGAGAAAATATTTAATTGTCTTACATTCCCAGTAAAACAAGCAAATATATCGTCGACATATCTAAACCAAAATAAAAAGTTTTTGCTTAATTTATGATTGTGAATTTTGGATTCTAAATTATCCATAAATAATTCAGCCAATAATGGGCTTAGGGGGTTACCCATGATTAAGCCTTCTTTTGCCATATAAATGTTGTCGTTAAATTCAAAATAATTTTGGTCTAGACAAACAACTAAAGTGTTAATTATATCCTGTTTTACTATAATGTTCGTCCTATTTTCTGTTAATTTGTTATCTATAATGTCGATAACTTCTATGGGTGGGATACTAGGAAAAAGATTTTTTACATCAAAAGATAATAATATTGCATTATTTGGGATATTTAAATCTTTGATGTTTTGAACTAATTCGTAAGAGTTTTTTATGCTATATTTCGCGGTAAATTTGCAGTGTGTGCTAATGATATCTATCATTTTATTAGATATTTTAACAGAGGGAGCAGTTGTGAAAGAAACTACAGGTCTAATTGGGGTGTTTTCTTTATGTAATTTAATTAAAGAATAAAGTTTGGGGGCCTGGGGCCCAGGCCCCCAAACTTTTACTGGGAATGTAAGACAATTAAATATTTTCTCCAATTTTATAAATAGTTTACATAACCGGATCGAATTTACTTTAGAAACAGAGAAAAATAATTCAATAAATTTCCTTGATCTAACGATAACTAGAATTAATAATAAACTGGACTTTAGTATTTTTCATAAACCGTCACACACCGATATTACAATACACAATAATTCTACCCACCCTTATTCACATAAACTAGCCGCATACAATAGCTACATACATAGGTTACTAAATATTCCTTTATCCTCAGATAATTTTAATAAAGAATTGAACATTATAAAACAAATTGCGGTAAATAATGGTTTTCAAACAAGTTTAATAGACACTATCGTCAAAAATAAGCAATATAAAAAAGCAATTAATATGGTATATCCATATATTCCACTCAAAGATAACAATAATTTTCATACTCTTACATATATTGGAAAACCAACCGAAGTGATTTCTAAATATCTAAGAAAGCGTGGTTCGAAATTAGCATTTAAAACTAGTAATAAGTTAGGTAAATTCATTAAAAACAATAAAAGTAAAGTTAAAAAACAGGATAAGTCAGGTGTTTATAGATTAAAATGTGGCTCTTGTGACAAAGTGTATATAGGTCAAACAGGTAGACCCTTCAAAAAACGAATAAATGAACATAAAAGAAGTTTTTTAAATAACAAACACGATTCTAATTATGCAAATCATTTGTTGGAAGAGCAACATACTTTAAATAATACTTTTACCATTTTGCATGTAGAGAATAAGGGCCGTAAATTGAACCTTTTAGAATCCCTGGAGATTAACAAACTTAAGAATTCCAATCTATTGTTAAACGATCAATTAGATTTAAACAGGTCGCCATTATTAAATTTGTAAATTGTGTTGTATTTTCCCGTAATTATATCAATAATACCTTTAATTTACCTGTCTTTCATGTAAACCATTTTTATACTAGTATTAAGTACTCATCATCCGAAGAAGGTACGGTGTACCGAAACAGCTGTCATGTTTTGATAATACATAATATAGTGAAAATCGAAAACTTAGTGTGTTTTTTCTTACATGTTTAACATGGATTTTCATCAAGTAAAGGCCTCGACAATCATGATTGTAAGTTTAGTTTAAACTAAAAGTTTTATTAAGCTTCGTTTCTTCTTTTCTTCTCTTTCTAGTTTCGTACCGAATTTAAATTAGGCAAAAAATAGAAAAAGGAAAAGACATATATTAACAGAAATCTTGATCTTAAATTTAACAAAATTTTCAGCGTATTATTCAAACAGACATCCGGCAAAATCCATTGGTGTAGTCAATATTTGAGGGGCTTAAAAGCAAAACGAATATAGTCTACTTTCGGCGAATATTCCACTCACGTATAAAAAAGCCCATAAGGACAGTGGTATTTTCGAAAACTTACAGCGGATATACAAAATCGAAATCACCAAAACGAAAATACCACTTGTCAGTGTCACTTTGTTGACAAATTTCTATTTATTATTTCAAAGTTGACAAAATGAATGTTTTTTGATTCGTGAAATATTCGTAAGTAATTACATAAGTGCATCAATCATCAGGTCTATTTTGATGCACAATGTAATTCGGTAGAATATTTCTCGAGTACGTGAAATGAAAGCATAATATACATAATATCAACACAATAACACACCTACAAGTTGCTATTGTAAATATTAATTATTGTTACTTAGATACCTATAGGGAAATTTTCGACGGGACATTTTCGCACCTACTGGGCAAGCACTCGTGGTATTACACCCGAAAAGAGAATTTTCATTTAGTGAAGGCTGTCTAACTTGTGTGTTTGAATAAAAAGTTGTATCATTGTGATTTTAATCGAAAATGGAACAGTCACCTTCAGTAGTACCTTCGTCAAAGGCGAGGAAGAAGGAGGTCCATCCTAACGCCACTGAAAAGAGCTAAGCCACAAAGAAAAACAGTTTCCTGACCGGTTTTTATTAGAAATTTTTAGGATGGGAAGGATGTTCAAGTTTGTGAACTGGTTTTTCGTCGAATCTTAGGGATCAGTAATTCTAGGGTTCAAAATATTCTCCGCGCTCATGCAACAGTTGATAATGTCGTGCAAGAAAGAAGATGGGGCAACCATACTTCTGCTAAATTCAGTGAAACGAAAGAAGCTATTAACAGGTATAGCTCTTTAAAGTATTTAGAATCTCATTGTTGTCGCAGCAATACTTGTCGACGTTACCTTAGCTATGATTTGAACATAGAAAAACTAGCAAGCATGTACAATCTTCAGGCCGATGAGAATTTGATAGTGAAATTTTCATATTTTCGCTACGTTTTTAATCACGATAAGTTTAATTGGGTATTGGCTCACGTCGTGCCTTGAACTTACAGAGAAAATAAAACAAGGAACCCATGCTCCAAAATTGTTGTCACTACAAGC
Source organism: Polydrusus tereticollis (assembly GCA_963920685.1). NCBI lineage: Eukaryota > Metazoa > Arthropoda > Insecta > Coleoptera > Curculionidae > Polydrusus > Polydrusus tereticollis. Next base: position 147,806,218 of record OY987328.1, read on the forward strand.
AACCCAAACAGATCACAAAAAAAGAACTTAAGCTATTTTCTCATTACTGAGGTAAGAAAAACCACGATCTTGTTTGATTGCCAGAAAAAATTACCCGATTCGATGGAAATGGAATTCCAGATGGAAGAAGCTTACTACCGGTGTCAACTTTACCTGTTTAATTTGTCTATTGTTGTTGGTAGACAATTGCTTCAGCTATATTACATACAATTTCACCCCCCCCCCCTAGTATTATTGAAAATTGCTTGAATTGAATACAGTTGTATTCTGAAAAATTGAATTTGACTCTCAAAATGTGTCGCATGGTTTCAATAGAACAGCGATTTCTCTCTTTTGTCCATTGTGCGTTCATGAGAGAGAAAACTCTTTCGCAATTAGCGTTATGTGCTGGGATAGCATAAAAAAATTGAGCGATTTTGAGCAATTCAGAGTAACTTTCAATGTTCTCATTAGCTGTAAAAAATTCGCAAATTTGAGAGCTCGCACATTTTTTATTGTAAAAATTGTCATCATCGCTTTTCTTCGCCAGAAAGTTCTTTAAATTGATAACTTGATCGTGCAGCTTCGCATCGTCGATGTTAATGTCTTTTTCCAGCAAGTATTTGACACATTCTTCAACATCTTTGTACTGCAAGTTTTTGCCTCGTTTGAAGTCCAACCATTTGAATACTTTGAATTCGGAGAAACTCTTCGTCCACATTTCGAAATATTCTACAGTTTCTCCCTCTCGCTAAACGACAGCTATAATAAGCGAGAAAAGGACACAATGCGATATCGCCCATCCCTACCAGTGACTTACACTTATGAATTTAAACGGTTCACACAGCACAGCGTAAACAAACAAATAAACTGAAACAACAGTGACGACACTGAAAAATGGTTATGGCGTGAAGCCACTTAAAATATATTTGAGTTTCTGAATCTGAATTTAAAAAAGGACATTTGGAGCGAGATAAAGGACGCTCCTCAAAATCGATGAAATAAAGGACATGTCCTTTAAAAAAAGGACGTCTGGTCACCCTAGCTATGTATGAACTGAAGTGTGTTTTCCATTGTCTGCAGAACTTAGATTTAACTGAGATTACGAGTATAAAACTATTAGGTGATGGATGTGGCGGATAAAATTAAAACAAAACCAAGCTTCAATGGTAACTGCTGCAAGCTCCCAATAATGTAAAAGAAATTTAGATTCTTTTCCCGGTACGAGGTCGTTTATTTTCAAAAAAGTGTCTGACGTCAAAAGGCTCCTTCAATCGCATTTTGGAACCGAGTGACAAACGAATCCTTCCTTAAAATTTTACTTAGATTTCTTCACTTCTTGTGAAGGTCGTCGTACGGATGATGCAGAACTTCCAGGGACGGTGGAGGATATGTATGGTCCGACAAAAGAAGCTCCAGAACTAGGTGTGTTAAGTTTGTTTTATATTATTCTAGTATAATAGCCTTATAATATAAAACAAATATTGTTCTTTAAAAAAACTGTTTTAATAATAAAAGAACAAAATCCATATTAATGATATGCAAAACGTATAAAGTTCAGTTTTTGGAAACAAAATCAATAAAATCCATTTTCAAGGTTTAATAAGGACTTTTAGGGAATAGTGGTAAAGTTGTGCATTTGAATGCATGCACCTAAAGACCTCAAAGCAGTGACGTACACACCATGGGGTGACAATGAAAAACAATGATTTTTTTCCAACTATGACACCTCCGCAATCATATTATAGCAAAAAGAATATAGTTCGTTTTAAAAAAAATATGTTATGATGATATGATGGAGCTGCTGCTATGAGTGGCCAATTACAGGGAGCACAGAAGCACATCAGAGAAAAAAATGATCTTGCTATTTATGTGCATTGTGCCTCACATTGCCTAAATTTAGCAATCTCTAATGCTTGTGAAATTACAAGTATTCGAAATTGTTTTGGATCAATTGGGAACATATATAATTTTTTCAATACACTAAAACGGCAAGCCATCCTAGAAATAGCTATTAACGATGGAATCTGAAACATCAGCTTCACGACTGAAACAGTTATGCCCGACAAGGTGGATCCAACGCCATGAATCAGTTCTTGTCTTCCTAGAAGTTCAGCAAGCCACAATTGATGCATTAGAAGTAATATCACAATGAAATGATAAAACAACTTCTTCTATGGCAGTACAATTATTGGCTGTCATAAGAAGTACGGATTTTTAAGTATCACTTCATATTAGTGCTAAATTGTTTGCTATAACTTTGCGTTAAGTCGTCAATTACAAACAAAAAATCGGGATTTATCAACAGCACTTGAACTAGCCACAGACGTCGAAAATATTTTAACTGAAACACGAAATAAAGTTGAGCAACAATTCCATACTGTTTTTTTTTTAAGTGGGGAATGTGTAACAAATTGGGAATAGGATTAAGCATTCCTCGTCGAGGTGGCAGGCAAACAAAACGATGTAATATAATGACGGAGAATGCTGAGGATTATTATAGGATTTTTATTTTTGTTTCTTTTTTGGACAACCTTTTATATCAAATTCAAGAACGTCTTTTAAAACACAGAAACATATTGTCCAGCCTTAGATGCCTCTTTCCTGTTAAGGGTTCAAAATTTGAAAATCGATGTCAAAATGATTCAAAAGTACTACTAACGAAATACCAATCGATTATTAACTGTGGTTTAGAAGAAGGAATTGGCGAATTGAAAATGTGGTGGTGCCGACTCCTTACGTAAGTGTAATGAAGGAATATTCCCAACAGTAAGTAAACTGATTCAGATTTTTTGTACACTTCCTGTTACCACTGCAACAATCGAAAGATCATTTTAACGCTTCGTAGTTTAAAAACATATCTTCAAAATACCATTGGAGAAGACAGACTTAATGGTTTGGCGCTTCTTAATATACATAGGGATATTATAGTATCTCCGGAGCAGATTTTTGAAGAGTTCGCAAGACATTCGCGTAAAATGAATATACATATTTGTAATTTGTGATAATCTATTTTGTTTATTTTTGTATTATTCTTGCAATCTAAATTTCATTTAAAGTTTAATAACTGTTAATTAAAAGACTTTTTATTCTGTTATATTTTTTAAGCACTTTGATGCATGTTAAACCCATTGGTCTTAAAGAAACTAAGATAGATATTTGTTATTATTTACGTCCCCCCCCCCCTATAAATAAAGTCTGTGAACGGCACTGCCTCAAAGTGTATATTTTTCACTCCTTATCGAATCCGCTAAATGGTAAACAATCTCGATATTTTATGCAGAATTATGTAGAATGCTAGAGAATAATGGTAGCCCATAAAATGTTTTTAAAACACGGTTTAACGGTTCCTTACCCAATAATAAATTTCACACTATGCTGATATGCTGATAAAGCTATACTTATTCTTTTATCGCTTAATGTTTAATGACATTTTTACTTTAAATTAAATAATGTGTTGAAAAAAATGTGGGCAACAAAATATTGTGTAAAAGAAAATATAAGAATTTTGTAAAAGCAATACTCAACAATAATGTTTAGCTGTTATGTAAAAATAATTGGGAGCTTTTTACAAATATAGAATGTTCGATAGTTAATTTACTTGCCGCAATGTGAAATGTTGTCAGAAGTCGACAGGTCATTGATTGTTGCATTGTAAAATATATAACATAGTCGTGTTTTAACCACTGACATTACTTTTGATACATGCAACGATTCAAATTGGCGACCAATGACCAATAGTATTAGGTGGTTGTTAGGGTAGGGCTGTGTACACTTTTTGAATTAAGAGAGAGAACTAGTGATTTTGTGTATTAAGGGTTTAATCTTCTAAATTTAATGCAGAGCGATTTCGGTCTTAGGCCATCATCAGTGTTTCCTAAAAAGCGAGGGAAAACCCAATTTGTAGAGGTGTTTAATTGAGAATTTCTATTTATAAAATGTAATTCTAAAAAGTATTCTCAACAACGTCAAGAATATCAATGCAGATTTAATCTCTATATTTTAAAAAAACGTCAAATTTCGATTTGCAAGCACATTCCCATGTGAAACACAAAAATGAAAAGAAAGAAGAAAAATGATAATAAATAGATAAAGTTTTTAAAAAGTGGTTCGTCCCCTATGTTCGTCTTTTACAAATTACAAACTGAATGTTTTGCGTGAGGAGTTTTTTACATTGTGGTGCTCAAGTCCCACTTGAACATTTTTTATCAGTGAACTGTTCCTGTTTCCTGGCAAAGTGAGTAGAAACCAAAAGTATTTTCAAAAAATTTCTAAGAATAACTTTCAACAAAAGATAACATTTAATTAATTTTTACAAAATAGATTTTTGAATTATTCATCTTTTTACAATTACATTTTCTATAAATAAAACTTCTCAAATAAACACCTCTACAAATTGGGTGTTCCTTCGCTTTTTAGGAAGCACTGATGATGGTCTAAGGCCGAAAGTGCTCTGCACTAAATTTAGAAGATTAGACACTTAATACACAAAATCCACTGATTCTCTCTCTTAATAATATTAGGATTTATGTTAATTAAACATAAATATTGCTTGACTATCTATACTGAGTGTCCCAGAATTTTCCTATGAGGGTTTAATTAAATTAAAGTTGAAAAAGGGAAAGCTGATCTCTCTCTAAAAGTTAGAAATAAGACAGCTAACGACGAAGTGCAGTCAAATAACCTGCGGGCAAAAATTATTATTATAAAAGTGTGCTTTGTATCTAAGGCCGTACTGCTTAGCGGTAGAGTTTAATACCTGTTGGGTGTCAGTAAATACCAGCATTATTAATGAATCAGTTATTGCGTCATCTTTAACAGTCGTTGATTCATCGAAAATTTATCCAATTTCTTGAATAATTCAAGCAATGGGTTTTGTTGTTGTTGTTGAAGCGTATTTTCAAAACTGAAATAAAGTAAATTGTGAGTGGCAATACAATCAGCCTTCGTGCGTGGACGATTTTCGCGAAAAATTTCCTAACGTCGCTTTTACTGCTGTCTTACACTTTAATGATCTCGGCGTCATCTTCGACAAGGATCTTTCCTTCATCATGCATGTGGACAACATCATTTTGAAAAGTTTTAGATTGCTTATATATCTAGAGTGTTACGGAATTATAATAGTTACTTCTCAGACTGTGATATACTTCGGCTAAACATTTGTTCCATAAAAAATATATAACACGAGCTTAACACTCTTCATTTTAAATTATTTTAATCTGGTATTTTGTTTTATATATTTATACGTTCTACTTCGCAATACCAATTTTTATTTTATTTTAGTTTTAGGCATACCATTTGGAATGTTATTAATTCGCAGTGTATTATCATGAAATAAATAAATGAATAAATTAATAAACCATCTATTAAAAACCATCTATGTCACCGATATAAGTAATAGTTTAATGGGAATGGAAAAAGAGTACTTTTTCATATATTCAGACTATCAACAAATAATATCAAAAGCCTGATGGGCGGGTGTATTTTCCTCACCAGAAATCTTGTTTTACCTGCGTAAATAAAAGGGTCCGATAATCCGATAGGTATTTTGCTCATTAAATGCAAATATTAGTAGATTAGGGGTGGTCAATTAAGTTTTATGGCCCAAGAAAGAATTAGGGTTTTACCGGGTTTATGGTATTGTATACGGAACTTTCGGCCCCATATTGGGTAAGGTACCTGCTAGAAATTTTAGGTCAAGTAATCTTGCAAGAAATTTCGGCCCCAAACATTGCAGGTAATGCGAATTGAACCAAAAAGGTGGATTAGATGCCGTGTTAGCGCTGTTTAACCAATATAAGTCTATAAAACCGCATTAGCCGAGTTGCAGGTCAAAAATTGAGTTAGTTCAGGTTAGTTAACGAGTGAGGAAAATACCTATAGGATAAATACGCCTTCATATTTCTGGTGAGGAATATACCTATCCAATTTTATGGCCTTTGCGGTTGGTGAGGAATTTACCTCCGCCCAGCCTGATAGCGTGACACTTGTAAAATATTAAAGGTTAAGTATGAGTAATATATCTAGTATCTAGATCCATAATGAACTACGGTTTTTGTTATCGGATTGATAATCGATGATCGATGAAAAAATTATATGAACTTAAGATTTGATCTGTATTAATCTGAGAGATTGCCTACGAATTCTGGGACGCCCTGTATAAAGCCAAATACAGGGTGTTTCCTAACTACGGTACGAAACTTCAGAAGGTCGTTTTAAGAAAAAAAGTTCCTATGAAGATATGTCCGGAGTTGCTTCGTTTCTGAGATACAGGGCGTTGAAATTTAAAAAAAAAAGCGGTCATAAATATCCTTAAACCGATTTGGTTCAGTTATTTGAAGTATTTAGCCCTAACTAGATTGAAATTATTGGGTCCTGTGGCGTCTCAGTGGGCGCTACAGCCAATTATTATTGAGAAGAAAAAGTACGATAACGTCGCCGTCATATGAAAAGTGCCTAAGTCCAAAAAAACAAATTTTACAGGTGGCAAGAAAAACGTTTGGAAACGAAGATATCTTTGCTTTAAAGTTTACTTTCTTATAATGTTCCATTGTAAGCTCTAACTAGAAGTTTTTTAAACAAAAAATATATTTATATTGAGTTTTAGTGACGTAAATGGACTTATGCAACTTTCACTCTTTATACCGTCACGTCTTATGGACTTAAGCACTTTTCATTTTTGAGAAGTTTGTTTAGTAGATATAAAATTATTATGCGAAATATAAAAAATGCAAGAAACATGAAAAATGGTTCATGTTTTAAAAAAAGGCTAAATGTCTTCAAATGCATTTGTTATAAAGAATTGATATTATTATTTTTTCTATAGAAAAGTTAATAATAAAAGATGTTTTTGAAAAAAACAAATAGTGATACTAATGTTGGCTAAATTTTGTTTTCCTTACACTACACCAGGTATATTTCTACAGAGTATAGAGCTCAGATTTGTTTCTCCATCGAGGTTTCAAATATAATTATATAATGGTTGATTTGCGGCAATAATGCGACTCTAGTTTTGGTAGACAATAAAATTGAAAAATCCCCGTATGGATTTTTTCCTGTCGAGCGCTTTTTCATTTTTAAGTTCTGCTGATTCTTTAAGATCTACAGGTTTATTCGTTACGTTAGTGTCTGAATCTTTACTAATAATATATTTTTCTGGTGAAATGGGACCTTTATGAATCCAGAGAGTAACCGTCCGTAAGGACATTCCTAAGGTGTTACAGAACATGGGTTTATATACTCCTACTCTCTCTCTCTCTCATTTTGCTTTTCATGCAAAAAAAAAAGACAGGATGCAGTTCTTCGGCTTGTACCACCTTTTTTTCCGTTCCTTGTTCTTTTGGTTTCTTCTACCATTGTTCTTCCTAAAACATAGACCCGTTTTTCTTTCTAAGAGTAATTCCAGATTTTTTTAAAAATGTATTGCCTTTCTTCTTTATTAATCTCGTAGCATTGGAAAACATTACTTCTTTGTTTTGAACATAAGCATCGATTCTTTATTTTTCTTATGTTTTTTTTTTACCATAAATTTGTTATCTTTTCTTCCTTAATACATATCTCCTTTTTCTCTTTTCTTTTTATTAACATTACATTCCCAGTCGTTAGAGTCGCTCAGTATGTTTTTCTTCCTTTTTCGCATTTTATTGGTTAGGTCAACACTTTCTGTCTCCATTGAGTCAATTTCAGCTCTATGGAGTTTCTGGTTGTAATCATTTCATCAACATCGTTTTCAGCGTTTTCGTTATTATCAGTTTCATCGGATTCTGAAGTATTTTGGACAGCTTGTTCTGATCTGCATTCACTTTCGGCCCAATCTTCTGAGTCATCTTTACTTTGCGTCTGTTGTTCAAATGTAGCACCAGTCGATTTTGGACTTAGATCTGTGTTACTTTTAAAATTATTATGTGACCTTACATTTTCATTGGCAATTCTTTGAAATATCGTTTCTTGTTCTTCAATTATTGTTATATAATTTAAGCAATCCATGTATATTAGGGCACCTAAATCTTCGGTGGTGTTAAGTCCTAATAATTCTATAACGAAAACTGCATCACCTATATTTGGGTCAATATTTTCTCCTAGGGCTTCCTGAGCTTGAAAACATTCCTGTTGTAGGTTGTTGATGAAATTCGTTATTATCTGGATGTTTTACAGTATCAAGATCTAGGTCGTTTTGAGGCTGTTGTTGGGTACTGGAAGATTCTATAAGAACTTTGTCTAAAATTTTGAAGCTCTTTGATTTGTGATTCATTCTAAAAAAAAATTATTTGTGGTCGATTTTACTTTATATCAAAATTAACTTTCCTTTCGAAACAACTAAAAGATGAATTTACAGAACTCAACGTAATTTAATTTATTTTAAAATTTGAAGTCACTTTATTATAGAAAAGCTATTTTTTGGTATTGTGTATAAAAAAACCGAAACAGAATAATTCGCAACATCCAAAAATATAGTCATACAAATCCCAAAAAAATGAATGCATCCATCTAGTTTGGATTTTTTATGTTATTAAGTTTAAAATCTATAATATTTTTAAGTATGAAGAATGCGTAACTCTAATCCTGCTGAGAATGAATAATGCCTAACTCCTGGTAAAATGTATAGGGCTTAAAAACTAACAATATTATAGACACAAAAACAAATATACATAATATTATACATTTCGTTACTTACCTAAAGAATTTTGTGACGCGTTTTAGTAATTATTTTATGGAAACTGAGGACAAGTAGATAAAGTAATTAAACACTGTTAAATGACAGTTGATTGTCATTGAAAGCGCGGACTTACGCAATATTCATGCTAACGAAGAGACCGTTGAACTTACGCACGTTGCATTTATGAGTATTGTGTCAGCATCTAACAGCATAGCTTGAATTTAATATAGCCAAATCGTAGATTTTAAAGTGCTAAAAGAGATGGCACTGAAATCTTGATTTCTGAAAAGGTGGATTAGGCACTTTTCATATGACGGCGACGATATGAAAGAAACAGAAGAGACCAAAAAGTTGCATTTGTAGTTGCTTAATCTGAACAAATAAAAAAACTAAAAAAAAAGGCAGTGGCGTACTTTTCTTCTTAATAATAATTGGCTGTGGTGCCCACTGAGACACCACTGGACCTAATAATTTCAATCTAGTTAGGAATAAGCGCCTTATTACTTCAAATAACTAAACCAAATTTCAACCAAATCGGTTTAAGGATATTTATGACTGTTTTTCTTTTTAAACTTTAACGCACTGTATCTCAAAAATGAAGCAACTCCGGACATATGTTCATAGGAACTTTTCTTCTTAAAACGACCTTACGTATCACCCTCCGAAGTTTCGTACCGTAGTTAGGAAACACCCTGTATAAACTATCCATTTTTCTTTTTTATTATAAAATAGCCCAGCTTAAATAAATAATATAAGAACAATAGGCAGTTTACATGGTTCTGTGTCGTTACGGTACGACAAGCAGAAAATCGTAATTAATCTATCTTTAATTTTTGTAAAAGTAAAGAGTAAGTATTTTTGGTACCTAATTGTATATGTATATGAAGGACATCGAAGTAAAAGTAGTAATTTTCAATTGTTTTAAGTCTTTTTTATGTTAAATTCTTTGAGTTGGATACCTATGAGCTCATTAAATTTCAATATTAGTGAATTAACCGGACTTTAAAAAATAAAGAAAGAACAACATAAACTTGGACCAAAAAAACATCGACGAAATGACAAGTACTGTTAAAATATTTGAATTTGTTTACTTAAGTCGAAAATAATAGGTTAATTTCACAAAAGTAAGTTAAGTGTATTTAATAACAAGGTGAAAGTTGCATATTTAGATGCGAACAAAATGATTCAGACAAATAACGAGGATATTGACATTGCGTTGAGTCATCCGTTCATTTCATATACAGGGTGACTCGGATCTAAATGTACATACATCACCAGGAGATAGTGGACATCTTGGGGGTTCTAAATAATCTATCTTTAGTGGGTCCATCTTTCCTCGTTACTTAGATACAGAGTGTTTTATAAGGTTTGGCTCATTTTTGTTTTTGCTATAATTCTTTTAGCACCCGGTATAAAATGTTCATATTCGGTGGAAATATTTTAAGTAGCTATCGCTTCAAAATGCCGTATGAAAATTTTTTGAAATTCAGGTCCGGAAAAAACAAGACTGATTTCATTTTTTTAAATTCAACACCCTGTATATCATATTTTTGTCAATTTTATTTTTTATTTGAAAAACACATAAAAAACTGATTCTAATGACATACTTATCAAAATCCCCGCACTCGCCGCTCAGCCATAATAAATTGCTCTTCTTTAGATGTTGAAACTCATACAAAATAATAACTGTTTTTATAACGACAATAATACCAATAATAAGAAATAAACCAAAGTATAAAAATAGCGGCGTGTTAAAATTTAAAAATTTTCAATTCAATTTGACTCCATGGCTCGGCACCTCAGAACAACGAAATATTGGGGGGCAACAAAACATAATAAGTCATTGTCAGTTGTAACCTGCCAGATTTTTGGGCATTACGAGGATATTTTTGTTAAACATTTATTTCTCGTTTAAAATGCCCCATCAATTTTCAAACCAAGAATACGCTGATATAATATTTGTATATGGATTTTGCGATGGTAACGGGCGAGCCGCTTCTCGAGAGTATGAATTAAGGTTTCCTGGAAGAAGATGTCCAAACCATCAAACATTTTCAAATGTATTTTCTTTTGTTTGTGAACAAGGACATTTTCCGACACAAAATAATATTGATCAGCCTGTAAGACACCCAGTTCAACAGGAAGAAGACAAAAGACAAAACCAGCTCTTGCAACGCATTATCACTTCATTTGAGGAAATAAAAAATAGACCAGGTGTAATCAGAAGTGCAGTTTCAAATTTAAATATCAGAGGAAGAAAATGTAAAGAAGTTAATGGTGGGCATTTTGAAAATATTCTCAAATAATTATGTTTTTGTTATTTTTGTTATTATTGGTATTATTGTCGTTATAAAAACAGTTATTATTTTGTATGTGTTTCAACATCTAAAGAAGAGCAATTTATTATGGCTGAGCGGCGAGTGCGGGGATTTTGATAAGTATGTCATTAGAATTAGTTTTTTATGTGTTTTCAAATAAAGAATAAAATTAACAAAAATATGATATACAGGGTGTTGAATTCAAAAAAATGAAATCAGTCTTGTTTTTAAAGTCCGGACCTGAATTTCAAAAAATTTCCATACGGCATTTTGAAGCGATAGCTACTCAAAATATTTCCACCGAATATGAACATTTTATACCGGGTGCTAAAAGAATTATGGCAAAAACAAAAATGAGCCAAACCTTATAAAACACTCTGTATCTAAGTAACGAGGAAAGATGGACCCACTAAAGATAGATTATTTAGAACCCCCAAGATGTCCACTGGTGATGTATGTACATTTAGATCCGAGTCACCCTGTATATTTTTTTATTTCTTTTAATATTATTTATTATTCATTGATTACTTAATAATAACAAAAATTACAATGTGCCATTAGATCAAACCATTTGTGGCGTAGATACGGGCGGGGGGGGGGGGATATCCAAGGGGTTCTGACACTTACTATAAACAAAAGATAAATAAGATAAACCCTTATATAAAGAAAGCAATATTGTCGTATAATTTCCTTGGCAAATAATACAAAACTTAATAAATTATTAAAAGCATTACAAGATTATGTTAAGGATAAAATAATGTAATATTTAGTGGGAAGTGCGTGGTATTATCTTCATGGATCATCCTCTTATGTTACAACTTCTTCATTATTTATATACTTACAGAAAAGTGCATTGAAGGATATACGAAACAATAAAATAAACCTACCGTCAATAGGATGCATGTTATATATGTATGTAGATAAACGTTGTGTAGGTACCCTAATACCATATAGAGAAAATGCATGAAGGTACCAAATGATGCGACCAAAGAATGATTAAGATGTGTCATGGAGGAATAAATAATAGTTTTTGGGTTGTGTTGGACTAGTAGGCCGAAAGCCGCATTTCAAATCAATCTTTAAAATCCAAGGTTCTTTAGAAATGTTGCATATTGAATATAACGGTATGTAGGTTGTAGATTCCTAGATATACACCTGTACGTTTTGACCGTGGTTGTTATTTAAATTGACTATAAATCATTTGTTTTCGTAGTACTAATTAGTTAAACTTTATTCAATAATTTTTCTCGACTTTTAGCAATGTAGAAAATTTATATCATACCATTGTAAAACATAAATATGTCTTAATTTAATTTACTTTGCCAATAAATATTGACTAATTATTTTTATTATTTTAACTGTTTCATAAAAACAAAAGTTATTTTACAAAATGTTATTACGGAGTATGAATAATTTAATTGAAATATAACTTTCACTTTAATCTTCGTTTTGAGAAATGCTGAATTTTGTCAACAAATTGTTCACGTAAAAGTATATTTAGTGCAACCTTTTACATGAAAGACTGATCCAAATTAGCAAACAACTAGGTTAGTTCAGGTTAGTCAATTTTAGTATCGTGTTTTTGAGTTTCAAGGTAAAACACAATTTTTTAAAACAAACAGGCTTATTGGGAATTGCATTCTAAAGTCAAAAATATCGTCGATATATTTTATGGATCAATGCACAATTTTTTAAAAAATTAACACTGCGCGAAATGTATTGTTAGTCCATTCAGGAGGAGACTTTACATATTATGGTGACTTCTCATCTTCTAAATACATTAAAAAGCTCTGCTCTTAATTGAAATAATCTTTTTAGGACGTTGTCCTTTAAAAGCCACCTTACTTCGGTGTGGTAAAGAAGATTCTCAAATAAAGCACCCATATAGCTTCTCGATTTGAAAAACAATGTCTCCATGTGACATTAGGCATTATTGAAAACACTTTCTTTAATGGCGTTACTTGCATCATATCTTACAAACGTAATAAATTGGGGACTTTGTCCTGGAGGTCTGTTTCAGTGTTAATGTTTCTTGGTCCATGTTTTTTGTGGGGGCAACCTCAGTGGTGAAAACTAAATTGAACTTGTAACCGGAGATATAGGAAAGTTACACTTTGCCTTTGAATGGCATTATTTAAGGGTGGCCATAAACAAACAATGAATGAATGAATAAATGCAGGTAAATTATGGTCTGTACTTAAAAATGTCTTAAAGTAAACTGCAAATCTGGAAGACGTAATTTCATTATTAAAGTAATAGTTTGGTGATTTTAAACCGATTTTTACCTGATTCAAAATGAGAGGGTTAATCCCATAAAACAAATTATGTTCTAAAGACTGTATATATAGCCACTCTAGTTAGTTTTAAGCCTAGTACATATTATTCTTACTTCGTTTGTAATACAGGGGTTGTTTAATCGTGTGTGAGTCATAGAAAATATGTGCGAGTCCAATGTATCTCAGGAGATAACCCCGTCGAAAATCAGAAAACACTTTTCTGTGGAAACTAAGGAAGTTATAAACAATGTTTATTCAACTCTCATTGAACGATTAACAAAAATTCCAACATCAACTGTATGGAAAATTGTGAATAATCCCATTTTAGCGAGGAAAAAAAAAACGATACTGGTATTTTCTCGAAGGTAGATGGAACTGATCAAGATATAATACGGCGTAAAATTTACAAGTTAGACGAGGAACAAAGCGTGCCTACATTAAATAATTTATTTAAGAGGCTTGAAAAAGATGAAACCGGCGTTAAATGTGGCAGAACAACGTTATGGAAGTGTATCCAACACATGGGTTTTAGATTTAAAAAAAGTTAACACAAGAGAAGTTTTAATGGAATCCAGTAGAATTCGGGAATGGCGATCCGAATATCTACAAAAAGTTAGGATTTACAGAGATCAGCAAAGGCCGACTATTTACTTGGAGGAAACCTGGTTCGGCACATAATATGATACCCCGGAAAAGGGTTGGGTTGACTCAAGCGGCAAGTGTAAAACAAGCGCGCCATCAAAAAGAGGTAATCGAATTACGATTTTGCATGCTGGATCTAAAGACGGATGGATTCCAAATGGTCTTTCTCTGTTTGTAAAAAACATAAAGATTCTTTTCTGGATTACCATGAGGACACCACTGCTGATTTATTTGAAGATTGGTTTAAAAACAAGCTAATTGCAAATATACCTCCGAATAGCGTAATTGTAATGGACAATGCAAGCTACCATAGTAGGCAGTTGACCAAGACTCCCTCGTCAAATGACACAAAAGCAACAATCCAAAACTACATGTATGATAATGACATTTATTTTCAGGAAGATTACACCGAAAGGCAATTAATTGAGGTTTTACAAACTTTAATACTACAAGAGGAATACTTCTGTGATAATTATGCAAAAAATCTAGGGCATACAGTTTCAAGGCTTCCAACATACCATTGTATATTTAATCCCATCGAACATGTTTGGCACCAACTGAAATCTGCCATTCGTCGTAACAATATTTGCCCTACTATTAACTTCAGTGTACTTGAGCTTATAGAAACTGAAGTTTTTAACATCCCTTCACAAGATTGGGCAAATTCTGTTACACATGTTAAAAAGTGGAAAAATCCTATATCCATATGAACAATATAGCACAAATAATAATTAGACCAGATGATAATAGCGATAGTAATATTGATATATTAAGTGAATAATTATTATAAGTACCGAATAATTTGGATATGTTTGTAATCATAAATATAACTTTTAATAATAAAATAACTCGTAATTTCACATTTAAATACAAATAAAATATTATTTAATATCTTACTTATTTTATTACAAACCATGATTAAATTCTAAACAGAATACGGACCTGTTCGGCCTTATTTCAATTTTACAGCTGGCCCGGATCTTTCCTAATAGGGATCAGTTAGTCACTTTCTTATATCTCTGAACAGACTTTACTTTTAATGACTGTACGGTGTTATTTAAAGAATCACATTTACAAGCAAAGGTACGATACCTACTAATGCCTTAATGACTGTAATTATAAGATTTATTGTTATTACCTGTTGAGCATGTGTTAAGAAAAAAAATTGATTCTATTTTGTGTTAAAATAAGTCGGTGTGTAAAATAAATAAAATTTGCAAACTTAATAGTTTCAGTATTGAGCGTTCAAAATACAATACTAGTTTACTAATTTAAACGATTTTGTATCTATAATAATAACAAAGTTCCCATCGGTGACTTCAATAGACACTTAATTTGAATCAGCCTGTATTAATCAAAATCCATATTTTCTAGATGTCCGTCAGTTCTGTCAGCACAAACACCAGACGGTACAGAAGCAGACGATCTCCTAGTTCGATCATGTCTTCAGATTCCGATATCAGGTTTACCAGACGAAAATTGACATCACAAACGAGATGCGGATGTTGCATTATCGCAACGTTTCTATTATTTTTGCTGTTAGCTGCCGCTTCAGTATATGTTGGATGTAAGTTATCGCATTTAAATGAAAACAACTAAGTAAATTGTAAAAATATCGCATTGCTAAATGGTTCCAGTACCACAGCACCACTTGGAATATGAACAGAAAAGTATTTTATCTACGACTATTTAATAATAGAAGCATAATGTGTTTGTTAGTACATATATAATGTGGTTCATATTACCATAGTTACTCATATTCCACAGCCGTGGAATATGAGATTTCATATTCCACGGTCCCAACAAAACAAAGTTACCTGAATTACGATAAAAACGCACCAGATCTAGTTTAAGCAGGCGTGAATGGTATTAATACCATAGCAACCGATTGACAAGTAAACGAATCATTTTTTTCCTCAGTCATTTAAGTTTCGCTGTGACATTTTGTTGTTGATTTCAAAGTAAAATATCATGATTTCGGATGACGAAAACGAAATCCAAAGTACCCCTCCAGAAATTCGGGCTGCAATTGTATTTTGTTTAATTATGGTTAACATCGTTGAATTGTATTTTTTAGTTAAGAAATACCATTAATAATAATCCTATTGTAATAAAATGTGTTGCCCTGAATCCATTTTCTAACTTCTTGAATACTGAATAGTCGTAGATAAAGTATAGTATTTGACTCGCGTATAATGGCTATATTACACTCGAATCCTTAAAACACTCGCCTTCGGCTCGTGTTTTAAAATCTCGTGTAATATAGCCTTCATTATACGCTCGTTAAATAATGTACTATTATTTTAGCTAGCGACATACTTTCTCGACTCTAACTTTTGAACCGACTTGTATAATTTAATGAAATTTTAATATTTTATGAAGGCCATAAAGACTCATAAAACCATACTACAGTAGATCAGTAGATGTTTTATGTCGTCAGGGAAGTCAGGAACGGAGCCAAAATTTTGACAGGTATTTTTTTACAGAACTGAAAACTGATTTTTTAAATACTTTGGTCTTTCGTCTTTCAAAAGGGATACTCTACATTTGTTTCGATGAAATTAGCCATTTTCGAAGAAGAAAATACATTAAGCAATGACGAAATATGTTTAATAATCAAGTTTATTAACGTAATTTATATTAATACAGTAACTAATCGAATATTAAGATACTAATCATTCGCATTAAAATAATAAAATTTGTCATTATTACATCTCCTTAATGCTCACATGCATCTAACTTATGGACAAGCACTCGGCAATTGTGTGGATGCAAGAAGAATTTATTCTGATCCATTTCCAAATTGAAGTGTGCCGCATAAAGGAACCATTGAAAGGGTTGACATTTCGGAAATTACTTAGACGCAAGAATGTTAAAAATGTGAAAGATTTGCTTCTTCTTATTTACTTCAGCAAATTTTCGAAATGGGCGCCCTGTACCTCTATACATTTCCTTAGCCAACTGAGTTTTCTCGTTGTACTTGAAACTACATTCCAGGAATGTGGCGAATTTCGTTGAAATGGTATGTTATTCTTTCTATCAGATCTTCTCAGGTGTGAACTGGCGTCGAATATACAAGCCTCTTTAAATTTCTCCATAAAACGACCTCCACCCCGACTTATTACCAAAAGTATTTGATAAATACTAACGAACTAAATGCACTGTCGTAATGCACTGTCGTACATATACCACAACTGATTCCTAATTTCTAAATTGACATTTCCTAATAAACCGTTTAAGTTTTGTTGCAAGAATGTCAAATGCATGGCACCATTTGATCTGTCTTCAATAAATAACGGTCCAAAGAGATGATTCTCAATAATCCCCGCCCACATGTTAACCATAAACCTTTGTTGATGCTTTGTTTGTATTGTGGCATGCTATTTACACATATAATAAAAAGCAAGATACTGGCGCTTTTCAATTCAGACTCGTAACTCTTGACGAGGTACGAGCAGCTCTGTTCTCTATTAGGTCTCAGGCTGTGGGTACTGATGAAATCGAATTATCTATGCTATGCCGTTGCTGTCCGCTCATTCTCCCGTTTATTTTACATATTGTCAATTCCTGCATAGAGACGTCCTCTTTCCCTGAAATCTGGAAAAGTTCTATTCTACTTCCGTTACCTAAAGTTTCAGTCCCCAATGACCTAAAGGACCTCAGACCCATAAGCATACTACCTACCCTGTCGAAGGTCTTGGAAAGGGCGTTGGAGGGTGAGATTCGTGAGTATATTTAAGCACACATGTTATTGCCAGATATCCAATCTGGCTTTCGTAGAGATCATAGTTGCGCCACAGCTCTTCTTAAGGTTACTGCATGATGTTCTGGAGGCGGCAGATCGTGGAGAACTTACTGCTTTGGCTTTGCTCCACTACTCTAAGGCCTTTGCCAGACTAAACCATCAGCTCCTATTGGCTATCCTGGGTTTTCTTGGCTTTGATGATAGTGCATGTCAACTAGTTTAAAGTTACCTTACAAGAATAAGGACACAGTCTGTGAAACTCAACTCGGAACTCTCGAGTCGTGTGGAGGTCTCATGTGGTGTTCCTCAGGGATTGATACTGGCCCCTTATTTTTCACTCTATATCTCAACTTCGATAATTTTGGATACGCCACTGCGCACATGTATCCGGATGATACCCAGCTGTACTTATCCTTTCGCCCTGAAAACATTCTTGAGGCTATTGACAGCTGACCTAAATCGTCTGCTAAAAATGTCTACGCAACATTGTCTCGAACTAAATCCTAAAAAGTGTCAGTTACTTCTGTTTGGTCCTGATCAGAGCAGGGAGCAATGTCGAGATATGTTTTGCGTTGTTCTTGGTGGTCAAACCTTATCCTGTTCAACCGTTGTTAGAAACCTTGGATTGCTACTTCATGTAAACCTGAGGTTTACCGGGCATGTCAATAACTGTATAAAAAAGGCATTTGCAAATTTAAAACTGATATAGTACCAAAGGCACCTTCTAAATCCTGATTTCAGAAAATCGTTATGTGATAGCCTGGTCTTATCTCAATTTACTTTTTGTGATGCACTGTACGGCGCGTGTCTCTTACAGAGAGATGTCAGACGTATTCAGATGATTCAGAACTGCTGTATACGTATGATAGGTGGAATAAGAAAGTATGATAGAGGGGTGAGTGCTACAATGAGAGAAATAGGATGGCTTAACATGAGAGAGAGAAGAATGTTCCATAGCCTAATAATGTTTAATAAAATAATCGTTAAAAATGCCCAAACTGTTTATTTAAAAAAATAAAATTTAGATATGACTCTCATGCCTTGGATCTTCGGCATAAATCTACTATCACTCCTCCGTTGCACAAAGACACTTTGTCGAAAGATCATTCAGTTATCAAGTCTCCTTAATCTACAACAAAGTTCCCATTTGTTTAAAATCTGCTTCAACTAATCTATTTAAAAATGCAATTCGTCCTCTTATTAGACAAATATGTTCCGGTACACAATAAAAAGTCTACATGTATGTTGCTGTCCCTCAGTGCCCTCCACCTTGCCAGCTATAGTCACTTATATTTATTTATAATACTTCGATTAGGTAAATTATTACGTGTTATTGCACATTAACTGTAAATTTATTGCTAGTCTATGTCGTATAAATTCAATCAATTTATTGTTGTCGTAGTGATTACTACTTACGACATAGTTTAGAATATTAGGTTAAGTGAGGAAGCTTTGCTTCAACTTCGCCTTTTGTAATTTTCTTTCTCTTAAATTACAATAAAGACATAATTATTATTATTATTATTATTAGCTACTTTTAGCATCTTCTTTTCACTTGACTTGACTAAATATTTTCCTTATCGACCATTTTAAAAGTTCTTCGGTGCGGTAAACGTCGATTTGGAAACGTCAGAACAAATTCTTCTCGCCTCCACACAGTTGCCGGGGGCTTGTCCATAAATTAGATGCATGTTAGCATATTTACTATATGAATAGTCCTATGCACTCAATCAATCAGGCAATTTAGAAACGTGTTGTCAATAACTCATTGTTAACTAAATAAATATGTCTGGTGTTTTATTCATAAAAAATTTATTTTCTTCGAAAACGGCTAATTTTATCGAAACAATGTAGATTACCTTTTTTAAAAAGGAATGACCAGTGTATTTGAAAAATCAGTTTTCAGCTTTGTGAACTGTCACCTGTCAAAATTTTCGCCCACCTAACCTCTTCTCCCTCCTGAGGGTATGCCATATACCTACTAGACACCCTATATATGAAATTATTTTAGCTGGCCATATAATTTTTAAATAATATAAGATAAGATTACTCTAGATCTTGAATAGACAACAAAAGAAGAAATCTGCAACAAAAGATCGTGATCAGTATAAAAAACTGGAACTCGATCTCTCATAGGTTATGCTAGAGTGACAACATTTTATTTGCGTTTTTTCGTCTTAGAAAGCAACGAATGCACGAATTATTTAAAGGAGTGTCGGTAACAAGGACGTGATATAGAAAGACAATAGAAGTATATTATTTCCGGTATCCTAGTTCAACTTGGGTATTTATTACTACTAGTAGTACCGTTAAACAAGTGCTAATTGTTTTAATTATATTGTCTTCACCTAATCTATCCTATGCTTATTTATGTTGCCACGTGTTAGTTGGATGGCTAGACAGGGTAGCAAATAACATCCATATATGACTACTAAAATTTTCTAATTTTTGTTACATATTGGGTTGTTCAAAAGTCTTGCATATATTCATATTTTTTCTTTAAGTTATTTATAAAAAAAAAGACGATCAGCAGCACCCTAACCTAAACTAAAATCAAAGTTCACCATCAACATCCTTACATCAAACCAAAAACAAAATAGTTAACCACTGGCGGACATAGAAATATTCCTAAAGGGGTATGTACAAAAAAAATAAACGGTATATTGTACATTGTAAAAAACGTAACACACATTTTCGTAACAGGTATTCTATTCAACTAAAAAATATTTGGTTAAAAAGGAACTAAAAATAATCATTCATTAGAGTTTAAAATTTTAAAAAAATAATAATAATCAGTCGGATGTTAGGAAATTAGGGCAGCTGCAGTTTTCTCTTAATATTTATTTTGACAAATTCTTCCAAAGCTTCTTCAGGAGTTACAAAGTTTTGCCTTTTATGAATATTAAGCAGAGCTAAGCCATTTAACCTATACTCGTCTAATGTGGATTGTAGGTAGCTTTAAAATATTCTTAAAGACAAAAAGTACAATTCATTACAGGTAATGTGGTAAGTAAATGTAACAATTCTTGAATTCGTGGAAAGAAAGTTTCTGATTCCATCATAGTTTGAATTATTGTTGTAGGCTTATCAGTTTTTGAGCCCCAGTTAACTTTAATAGTTTTAATTCGCCTGTAAGTATCAATTTCTCTTCTTCTGGTATATCTTCTTTATAAAATTTAATTGCACAAAAAATTCTTTCGTCATTAAGCTTTGTAAGATCCATTGGAACCACATGTCATAATTTTATGTTTCTCGGAAAATCTGAACTTTAATAATAGGAAAACCTAAAAATGGTATGAAGATGGCTAGGATAATTTGTCCTATGGGTTTGTCTTTTGTTACTTCTTGGTGGCTTCACTTCCAAATCTATTTCTTTAGCTGCAGTGCTAATTCTTGTGAAAATTAAATTAAAATTTTCAAAATGATTTCGTATTTTTTCCAACGTTTTAACAACTATGGTTGACATTTCGTAAGCTTTTGATACATCAAGCCTGATTCCTTGCAACTAAACTGATAAGGGAAGGATACATTTAATTAGCTCATTTGTTATCGAAATCGACACTAAAAAATCCACAGATGATAATGCCGATGATCATGTTTGCTTCTGAGGAAGAAGCATTATTCCCATGAAGTATAGTGCCATTTAAAAGATGTATAACCTCAGGAAAAATCTCAATCAAATCAAATATGGCCTATTGCTTTTGAACCCTTCTGGTTTCACACATTTTTAAAATTCTTTTTAAGTTAGTTATATTTTCGTTGGATTCCTATAGTTCCTCAATAAATTAATTCATACGAAGAGCAGAATCTGTTATCAAATTTGTAGCTTTTTCCATAGTAGGTACTTATACAGTTCCGTATTGCTGGAATGCCACACGCTTTACATAACACTAGATTTAAACAATGGCCATAGCAGTGCCTATATGGAGCTAACGGTTGCTTTTTGAAAAAAAAGTCTTTTATACCCAGACGTATTTGAGGCACCGTCATAACCCTGTCCACAGATATTCTTAATAGAAGCCCAAGCATTTCAATTTGACTTTTTACTGCTTTATACAATTCTTTACCAGTACAGGAGTTAAGTTCTTTAAATGCAAGGAAGTTTTCTTCAATAATATTCTGATCTATGTTTACATAACGAATACATATTGATATCTGCTCCTTGGCAGAAACATCCATGATTTCGTCCACTCAAATTGAATACAATTTTTTTTTTTTAAACTTTTCAATTATTTTTGTTCAATAACAGTCGCTTTATTTATATATGAAGCATTTTTAGGGGCGGCTTTTAAGTGACTATGGAGTTCTACGTCTCCCGCTTCAATTCGATATTTAAGTAGGTTCATGAAATGTCCTTGCTGAGTGCCTTCACAAAAAGTAATGGTTTTTGTAATAGGTTGGTGCAGGTTAACCTGAACTAACCCGACACAACATAATAGCTACCTATTTAGCTTTAATCAAATAAAACAACGGCAGTCTACCTCCACAATATGTGGACACATATTGTGGAGGTAGACTGCCGTTGTTTTATTTGATTATATCAACTCCACTGTAATGGACTACTTCTTCAAGTTCATATTTAGCTTTAGTTTAATAATCTATAATCTAATTTAACAAAGTTCAGAATTATCAAAATTTGCTTTTTTACTTACTTATTTACTTGCTTCTATCGACACAAATAAACCAGTCAAAAAACACATATTGACCTATTTAGTATTTAGTGTAGAAACAACAGTTCACTGGTAGACTGGGAAAAACCAATTGCGCGAATTTAAACAAAAAGGAGTTTCTAATGTTTCAACGCGCTTTAGGGGGGCCCGGGCCCCCTCCCCTGAATCTGCCTTTGTAGTTAACCTTTAAACCTCAACCCGCCCTACCGACTATCATCTGAAGAGAACACATACTACAAACACGAGTAGAAACCTAACAAACGTGAACGCATATGAAGCAATATTTTACTTTACCTTGGGGCAATAGTTTCTAAACTTTTACAGGTTCAGTAGCGATATTTGTATGTATGGCTAGATAATATAGTCTAACTAAGTATTGCCTATTGCCTCTATATTAAACTTGTTTCTTATTTTCATTAATTTTAAATGGCAACCTATAGGTCACATACGTGTTCGATTCCTGGTCAGAAAAACGCGAGAAACATTTATTAGCAATGGTGTAGGAAACATCACACTTAACACGGAGAGGTTATATTTAAAAAATGCATGAAAAGAAAACCCGATTACCATACGATTTGATTTGGCATTTAGTTGAGGTGTTATTTTTGAAGATTTTCATGGGCTTGGTCAAAACAGGTGCGACAGCAAAATTTCGGACACACCTTAATGCTGTTCCTATAAATTGCTTTGATAGAAACTTGAAATATACTTAACTAAATAGGGTTTCAAGTAGGTATTGTACTCTAGACAATTTCACCGCATTTAAAAACAAATGATTGTATTATTTTGGTTGTTAAAATTACCTAACCTAGTTATTTTCATTAAATTTTAAAGAGCAGCACTAAATCTTTAAGCCATTGTAGCTGTCGTATTTTTTTTCAGATTTACTTTGGCATTCAGCAATTAGTATTTAAATATACCCTTTTGAAGTGTAGTAACTCCGCGGGTAATCATATTACTTTCCTCTTTGTGCTACTTCCTCTACCCCCTCTTTCTTTATCTTGTTCTTTTTTAATGTTAGTATCTAATATCATATATTCAATTAATTCATATTATGCATTATAAACCATTAAACAAAATATTGTCTGAATTTTTCTAATGGCTTCAACAGCACCTGCATGATAAAAATATGCAAGAAGCTGCATTTATATATATTGTTTATTTGTATTTTTCATTGGGTCAATGAGCGTTTAGTTATTGTTATTAGGAATAATAATTGTATACTAGTGTTCAAGATTAATCAAGTTCTTAAAATTAGGACCCAATAAAATACAGGGTGTTTCCTAACTACGGTACGAAACTTCAGAGGGTGATACGTAAGGTCGTTTTAAGAAAAAAGTTTCTATGAACATATGTCCGGAGTTGCTTCAATTCTGAGATACAGGGTGTTAGTTTAAAAAAAAACGGTCATAAATATCCTTAAACCGATTTAGTTGAAATTTGGTTCAGTTATTTGAAGTAATAAGGCGCTTACTTACTTACTTAATTTCTTTATTTCAGATCATGTTACATAATTCACATACATAAAATTATAAACACAAAATGGAATGACGTCATATAAAAGAAAAATCTTAAAGAATTACATATCTAAAAAATCATTCATAGTATAGGGCTCCAACTTTACTAAAGTCTTTTTAATTTCTTTCTTAAATTGTTTTTCATTGCTTATTCTTTTTATTCTCCCTGGTAGTTTGTTGAATAGTTTTAAGCACATATAATTGGGTGACTTTTCTGTAGTAATATATTAAGGGATAGGGAAATTATCGAAAATCATTCCGAAGATTTTTTGCCGTGGAAATCGTTCGAGGGCTTGCCCGAGAGCGATTTCCTAATGGCAAAAAATCTGAGAATGATTTTCTGATTATTTCCCAATCCCGAAATGTATTTTGAAGATTATTTACCAAATAAAAAACTAACGATTTCTGACGGGTGAGATTTTCACTTTTGACAAGGGTGATTTTCACCGGAGAGCGGGAGATTATCGCTGGATTTCTGACGGGTGAGATTTTCACTTTTGACAAGGGTGATTTTCACCGGTGAGCGGGAGATTATCGCCGAATAATCAGGTGAAAATCAACCCGCTTTTATAATGGATGAGGTAAATAATCAGTAAGGGCTAGCCTGTGTATGGGACAATTGATATTTAAAGTTCTCGTCTGGTGTTGATGACTAGCTGCTGCTTGAAAACAGTTTTTGTTTTTAAAGAGGAATATTAAACACTCATAAATGTACAATGCATATACCGTCAATATTCCCAATTTTTTAAAAACAGACCGGCACGATACATTGAAATCTAATTTTTGAACTATTCTAACTAATCGCTTCTGAATTACAAATATACTTTGAATTTGACTATCCCTTCCCCAAAACATTATCCCATATTTCAAACAGGATTCGAAATTAGCAAAATATAACATTTTCAAAGTTTTTTTATTCATTTACCTATTTACCAGTAACACGAATACCATAGCAAATAGAATTTAGTTTCTGTGAAAGACATTTGATATGAAACGACCAATCTAGAAATCCATTAATCTGTACTCCCAAAAATTTTGTGGACTCCGAAAAAATATTTTTGTCTTTATCATTATTAAAGTTGGTTGGTTTTTCCACCTTTGACGCTTTTGTTCTGAATATAATTATATTTGTTTTATTTTTATTTAGGATAAGTTTATTTTCTGTAAACCACTGTGTGACCCTGTTAAGAAAGTTTCTGCACTCAGTGACAAGTTGATTAATACTCTTACCCCCTAAAAGTAAATTAGTATCGTCAGCCTAATTAACCATATCTTGATTAGCTTGAATTAGATTACTCAAATCATTGATGAAAATTATAAATAGAATAGGCCCCAATACACTACCTTGTGCTATACCTACACTGTTATATAATGTTTTGGAGTTGTAAGATTTTCCATTCTTCAGAATGCAGACTTTTTGTCTTCTGTTACTAAGGTATCCTTTTATCCACTTATGAGCGTTCCCTCTTATCCCATAGTTTACAAGCTTCCCAATCAATATATCTCTATCCAAGCAGTCATATGCTTTAGATAAATCCAAAAACATTCCTACAGCTACATTACCATCTTCAAGGTGTTTCAGAACTGTTTGAATAAATTGAAAAATTGCTGTTTGGGTGGATCGTCCATTTAAATATCCATGTTGACTTTTACTAAATATATTACAGCTTGTCAGAAAATTTATTAATCTTGAACACATTGCCATCTCAAACAATTTTGAAAAACCTGTTAATAAACTAATAGGTCTGTAATTATCCATTAGTTCTGGATCACCCTTTTTTAAAAGTGGTTTTATTAGTGCTATTTTTAAATTTTCAGGAAATATACCGTATTTAAAGGAGTTGTTTATTATATAACATAGAACATCTTTACATACCCTAATAGAAATTTTAACAATACTAATAGGAATTTCGTCGAAACCCGAACTATGTTTATTTTTTATGTTATTCGCTATTTCGCATAGTTTATTAATTGTTACTGGCCTTAGAAACATTGACTTATTTAGCCCTAACTAGATTGAAATTATTAGGTCCATTGGCGTCTCAGTACGCCACTGCCTCTTTTTTTTAGTTTTTTTTATTTGTTCAGTTTTAAATAGTACCAGGAAGATTGCACTGCAGTTTGAAGTCAGCCCAAAAACCGTTTGGAAAGTTCTAAAAAGAAACCTTCTGTACCCATATAGCATACAGCCGGGTCCAAGCTCTACTGCCTCGGGATTTTCACCCAAGATTAATGTTTTGCAGGTGGTTGATGATTCATAGGATGGCACACAATAATAATTTTTTACCAAATATTATAGATACGGACGAGGCAAATTTTTCACGAGATGCTATTAAGAACTTTCACAATGACCATTTTTGGGCCGACGAAAATCCCCACGTTATTAGAGAAAGTCATTTTCAGCAAAAAATTTCGTTTGGGTAGGAATTATTGGCCCATTTTTTTTACCGCCAAGATTAACAGGTGAATCCTACACGGACTTTTTGCAACATCATTTACCCATCTTGTTAGAAGAAGTATACCTGCATGTAAGAGTCAACATGTGGTTTATGCACGACGGGGCTCCCGCTGATTTTAGTGTTCTTGCTCGTCAGCATCTCGACATCACCTATCCTAATCGCTGGATTGGACATGCAGGACCTCAAGATTGGCCAGCTCGCAGTCCTGATATTAATCCTCTAGATTTTTATTTATGGGTTCATCTGAAGGCTCTTGTTTATAAAACTCCTGTACTAGATGTGAATGACTTGAGAAATCGGATAATTGACAATTGCAATATCATAAGAAATACCTACTCCAGGTATTTTTGAACGTGTCAGACAATCAATGACAAATCGGCTGTGGTGCCCACTGAACGCCACTGGACCTAATAATTTCAATCTAGTTAAGACTAAATAAGCGCCTTACTACTTCAAATAACTGAACCAAATTTCAACCAAATCGGTTTAAGGATATTTGTGACCGCTTTTTTTAAACATAAAACCCTGTATCTCAGAAACGAAGCAACTCCGGACATATGTTCATAGGAACTTTTTTTCTTAAAACGATCTTACGTATCACCCTCTGAAGTTTCATATCATAGTTAGGAAATACCCTGTATAAACCATTCGACAACCATCAACCAAAAATATAGATTACACAATTTCATGGTTTTAGATACATATTTCCTACCAGAGTATCCTGGAGAGCAAGTATATAGGGCTACATTTAAGGTCATAGAAGGGGATGTTTTCTCCACGGAATTAGCCGATCCAAGTACAAATAAATTCAAACTCACCTCAAGAGACTACAAAGAAAGACTGAATTTATTATTTAGAAGAAGTCCTGTGAGGCAAGGCTATCGAGGTACTGACATATTAGCCTTAGATGGGTAAGTTTTTTTAGATTTGTGCATGCTTACTTATAGTGAAGTTTACATAATTAACATTTTTACTTGACGACTATATAATAACTAGCATTGTCCATTCTTGGGTATATTTTTAAGAAGTCGATGTTCAAACCAATCTTCAAAAAGTTGTGTGTCATCGCAGTTTCCACCTTAATTACATGTTGTATATAGTTTTTTTTTAACTGTCTGCAGAAATGTTACTTACTATGCTTTTATTAATTCTCCTACAGATGTATTTAATGTGGGGGAACTATTATTCCTTATAATATTTTTGATTATACTTGGTGCCATCTGCATAGTTGATCGTTGAAATTTTTGAAGAAAACTCTTTACTTGTTAGTACTAATGTCTATATTTATTTGTGACAAGCAGAAAGTACACAAAAAATATTAATAGAATACGAAACAACAGTAACAAAACAAAAACAGTATCAGAGTTACAAAACATTAATTCAAAATATTAAAAAAAAAATAAAGAAATAAAATAGCGATTGCTTTAAACAGATAATACATGATCATAATACATGATTGAGAGGTCTTACAAAAATTGGACATTTCTAGCTTTACTTTTTGCAAATTCATTAACAAAATTTTCCATTTCAAGTTGCTTTAAAAAGTCAGACTAGTAATCGTAACGTTTGGAAATGAGTGGGTTTGGTTATTTATTGCAATGTAAGTAAGTGTTTGTACTACAAACGTCTTGTTTTTGTCGCCATTTTGCAGAAATTGTAATTCGTGTGAAAGTATCTTTCTCATTTCGATCTTTGTCAGTTAAGGTTTCTTTCAGTTTTTTACAAAAATTAAATTGATCTTGGTCAGAATTTTTGCCGAAATCCTCAACATTCCACAAAAAATTAAAAACATCAGAATGACACGATTAGAGTTTAAATCTTTCATGTACGGAGGAGAGAGTAATGTCTAGCATTCCGAAAAAGCAATTTACTTTGAATTTCATTTCTTGATTTTCAATCGGCTGGTCATCACCTTCGTAAGAAAATTGATTTTTTATCTTTCGTGGCTTTAAAATTTCTGCGGATATAAATTTTGCATCAAGTTCTAAGCAAGAAGCTAGTTCTTTGGCCACTGAAGCATTTGTTACATCGATATTGTTTTACAAATTCATTGAGGTTATTTAAACTTTCGCAAGCCTGGGAAATATTAAATGTTTTTGATCGCAGAATCTTAGTAACAACATCCACTTTACTTAGAATCTTGTACCACAAGACTACCATACACACAAACTCGTAATTTTTAATTTTTTTACCTAGGGGGGTAGCTAGATGTTTTGTAATATTGTCAAAATTATTTCCGGATAAAATTTCATAAAGAGCATCGTAAATTTGGTCCAACTAAAATCTTAGAGGGGCTATGGCATCAATTCTGCTAGACCATCTAGTATCTGACAAAGGCTTTAATGTCAGACTTGAAATGTTACTTTTTAAAACAGAACACCGATTGGTTGAGGCAGAAAAAAAATTATATAATTCTTGAATAGTTGAAAAAACATGTATACTAGAAATATTGGATTTCACAGCATCGTTTATGACAAGGTTCAAACTGTGGTTACAACAAGGTACAAACATTGCTCGTGGATTAATGTCTAAAATTCTTTTTTGTACACCTTGATGTTTACCCTTCACATTTGAACCATTATCATACACTTGGCCGCGCACATTATAAATGTCTAAACCATAATTATCCAAAGTGTTTAGTAAAAAGTTGGTTAAACCTTCACATGTTGTATCAGTTAGAGGACAAAATGTTAAAAAACGTTTTTCGACACTAAACTTATTGTTTTTTAAATTAACTTATCTTAAGCAAACAGAAATCTGCTCCTGGCGGCTCACATCAGGAGTACAATTAAGTAACATGGAAAAATACTTTGCTTCTTTAACTCCGTTTAAAATATTATTTCTTATATTGTTACCTATTAATTTAATGGGTTCGTTTTGAATTCTCCAAGGTAAAGTGGAGTATTTTTTTGAGATCTATTAATATGTGCAGACATGACTGGATCAAATTTTGCTATCATTTCTATACATTTTAAAAAATGTCCATTATTTCTTTCAAATAGTTTGTTACTAGGACCACGAAAAGCCAAGTTTTGTTCAGGCAAAAATTGAATAGTATAAATTATTCTTTCAGTGACACTGACCAGACACGTAAATTTTGAAAATGAGATTTACTTTTTTCGTGGATTTTCAAATGTTTGCTTAAATGATGCCAATCATTAAAACCGTCTTGAATACTTAATTTAGTGTATTTAAAAGTCAATGGATTGTTGGGTTGGGGTCATTGAATATTTTACAGCAGAAGCAGAAAATTGCACTTTTTCAATAGAATATAGCAACCAATAACGCTAAACCTTTTCACCATTTAACAAAATTCGAGTAAAATATACATATATCGAAAAACTTACGTCCACTTTTGTCTTTAGGATACATAGTTTTATTTTGATAATGCATTGAACCTTTTTCGAGAAGTTCTTGCACCTGGATTGGAGACAATACACTCGGCCAAAAACCTGGATCGTTAGAAAGGGGCGCTTCTTCGGATAATTCGTCTTGCTTACTCGAACATGATGGTACCGACACTGACTGAAACGTATCAGGATCTAATTCTTTTGGATCTTTAACCTCATTAGCTTGCTTTTCTAATTCTGATGGCAAGTTTGATTTTGTTGAATGTAGAAAATCACTGTTATCAGAAGTAGTGTCTTGTGTGGTCTTTCGAAAAAAGTTACTAATTTTGAAACTGGTTTTCTCCAAGTCTTCCTCCCGTTTTCGCTTGTTAAGCAAGTTTTGGTAACCAGACAATTTCTTTTTTTCTTCTCTGGCCATCTAAATAAAATAAATAAAAAATATTAAACACTAAGCCTTATTTGTTTTATAAACAAAAGTTATTAAAAATAAAAAGAATTATTTGCATCCCTGTTAATTAATTTACTTAATCACTTACTTACCATATTTGTAATTATTTTTCACAATTGCGGTGCATCATCATCATCATCATCATCATGCAGCCGTTATTGTCCACTGCTGGACATAGGCCTCCTCTAAATTTCTCCATGTCTGTCGGTTCTGGGCCGTCAGTATCCAATTTCCGGCGATTCTCCTTACATCATCGCTCCATCGTGTCGGTGGCCTGCCTCTGTTACGTTTGTCTTCTCGTGGTCGCCATTCCAATATTCTTTTAGTCCACCTGTTGTTTGATGTTCTCGCCATATGACCTGCCCATCTCCATTTTAATCTAGTCATGTATTCAACTATGTCTTTAACTTTAGTTCTTTGTCTGATAATGTTATTGGGTATTCTGTCTCTCCTAGTGATTCCAAGCATGGCTCTCTCCATGGCTCTTTGGCCTACTCTCAGATTTTCTGCTGACTTTTTTGTTAATGTTAGAGTTTCTGCTCCATATGTTATTACCGGTAACACACATTGGTCATACACTTTTCTCTTTAGACATATAGGTATATTGCTTTTAAATACCTCTCGTAGTTTGCCAAAAGCAGCCCAACCCAAACCTATTCTACGCTGTATTTCGTGCGTTTGATTGTTCTTTCCAATCTGTATTTCGTGCCCGAGGTATTTATACATATGTGTCTCTTTCATCTCAGAGTCCCCTGTTTTGATGTTTTGTGCAAGCACCAAATTTGTCATTATTTGGGTTTTGCTTGCATTTATTTGAAGACCGACTTTTAATGAGGCCTGTACTATTTCATCAATCATCTGTTTTGCCTCGCCGATGTTATCTGTGATAAGAACGATATCATCTGCGAATCTAAGGTGTGTTAGCCTTTCACCATCAATATTGACGCCTCTATTCTCCCAAGGTAGTTGTTTCATTGCATATTCTAGGACAGCTATAAAAAGTTTAGGCGAAATGGTGTCCCCCTGTCGAACTCCTCTTCCTACTTTAATTTTATCTGTCGTTTCATGAAGTTTTACAGTTGTGGTGGCATTACTGTATATGTATTCTATAAGCCTTGTGTATCTATAATCTATTCGACACTGCTCCATTGCTGATATTATTGACGTTAGTTCTATCGTGTCGAATGCTTTATGAAAATCGATAAACACCAAGACTAACGGTCTGTTGTATTCCACAGACTTCTCTATCAGGACTTTAATTGCTTGAAGATGGTCATTGGTCCCGTAACCTTTCCTAAAGCCGGCCTGTTCTCTTGACTGATAAAAATCTAATTTACCCTCCAGACGTTTGGCAATGATTTTGGTAAGTAGCTTATACAAATGGCAAAGAAGGCTTATCGGTCCATAGTTTTCAAGCTCTGTGATATCGCCTTTTTTATGGAGAAGTATCATTATGGCGTTGTTCCACTGAGACGGGATTATTCCATCCTCAAGGCATAGATTAAATAGATCTTTAATCCTTTTTAATAGCGTTTCCCCTCCCAGTTTTACAGCCTCTATCACAATGCCATCCTCTCCTGGGGCTTTGTTATTTTTCATTTCCCTCAGCGAGTTTCTGATCTCTTCTAGAGTTATTTCCGGAATATCCTCCGACCCTTGGTTGATTATCTTTTTGCACCGATGTTGTTGATTGTTGTGTGCTTGTCCATGATTACTACTTGTGTATAGTTCTGTGTAAAAGTTTTCTGTTATTCTCAGCAGGTGTTCTCTGTTTGTTGTTGCTACCCCTTGGTTGTCTTTTAGTTTAAAAATCTCTCTTTTTCCATTTGATAATTCTCTTCGCAGCACCTTCATATTTTTGTTCCTTTCTATCGTTTGCCTTACACTTTCTGTGTTAAATTTTCTTACATCTTTTCTGATTTCTTTAGATATTTCTTTGTTCAACTTTCTCAGGTCTTCAGAGTTAATGTTATTGTGTTTCAGCATTTCTCTTCGTAAGGATATCATATTTTTCGTATCCTGTGTGAGCTTCTGTTGTTTGTCACGATTTTGTTTGCAATGTTTCTTTTCCGCTTCTTTGATGGCTCTCATAATATTGCTATTCATGATTTCAATATTAGGTTGATTGTTCAAAGTAATTTCTTCTAATGTAGCTGTAACGGAGTCTGCGTATTCCAAGTCATTGTTAGGCGGGATCCATTTAATGTTTTTGTTTCGTCGGACCATCCTTGATCTTTCCCTTTCTAAATCCAACCTAACCGTTGCCCTAACCATTCTGTGGTCACTTCCTATTGTGCAGCTATTCAGCACTGTTACATCGGTTACTACTTCCTTCTTGTTGGAGATGATAAAATCGATTTCGTTTTTTGTTTGTCCATCCGGGCTTATCCAGGTCCATCTTCGGTGTTCTTTTTTCTGGAAAAAACTGTTCATTAGGTATAGTCGATGTTGTGAGAGAAAGTTAATTAAAGTATTGCCTCTGTCGTTTCTGACTCCTATTCCAAATGGCCCTATTACCGTCTCAGCTTCATCCATTTGTTTGGATGCTTTAGCATTGAAGTCTCCTATGAGACAAGTTTGACTACATCCAGGAACCATAAGGGCCCCATTGATGTCTTCATAAAATTGATCCATTTCTTTTTCTTCAGCTGTGGATGTGGGTGCATAAGCTTGGATGATTTTCATTTTAAGTTTATGGTTTAAACGGAGTATTACGTATGCCACGCGCGTTGAAACGCCTGCAATGCTTATGATATCTGTAGCATGCTTCTTATTTATTAAGAATCCTATACCACCTATTGAGCTTTCCGGCTCACCTATATGATACAGAATGTGTCCCGACTTAAGCGTAATCCACTCTTCGCCCCGTCTTCTAACTTCGCTCATTCCAATGATGTCCCAATTTACTTCTTCCAATACCTCCTGTAGCTCCAGTAATTTCTCTTCCGTTGATAGACTTCTAACATTATATGTAATAATTCTGAAGATCCTAGAGCTTTTTCGTTTCCGCATTGGTCTGGATGTCACGAGCTTGTCTCCCCCAGAATCCATGAGACAGACTGATGTACTATCAGTGTGAGATTCCGGACGCATCGCCCTACTCACCTGGGGTAATTTCATTTTAGTTTGTGACATGTCGTGTTGGCGAGTGTTTGGGAGAATCGCATTTCCTCAATTCTCTGTTACACTTATTTAACTGTTTAAGGGTTATCCCGCCCATTTGTTATCTAGCAGGGGATACCGGGTAGTTTTGACTACCACTCGTGCAGGTGAGGTTGACTTTTGGATCGCTTGTTGTTTGATGTTAAGTCCGATCCCATACCCCCCCGGTGCATACGTTATAGCAAATAAGGCACTATATACGTCTTATGCGCTTATCAAGACAATATCAAAAATTAACCTGCTATATCGATTACGAACACGCAAAATTTTGCAAGTTTAAACCAGCGCGCCGAACGCACGCGGATTTTCGCGCCCCCACAGGAAGAGGAGTAGTAAAATTTTACCACTGGTACTGGTCGCCGACCGGCGGTCGGTGTTGGTGGATAATGCATTTTCACCACCGGTATTCATAGATAATTTTTTAAGTTTTATGTTAATTTGTGTTGAATGCCTGGCGCCTTTAAGGCCTTGGCGCCGTCGTGCGCCGCACGACCCTGCCCATATGGACGGCGCGTCCCTGACTATGATAACTACTATGCATTATTCATTACAGTAACGCAATATTTTCAAACCAATCTTTAAAAAGTTGTGCGTCAGTGTCTTGGTGGTAATCTAGAGAAGAATCTGTTATGTTTCTAGCTGAAAGCAACAGACAGTTCGAAACAAGTCCATTTGGTGAACCTGTGTGTATTATTGTTATTCTTTTGAATTTATTTCAAAGGTTTGACATTTTTTTGAAAAATCATTTCATCCTTTTCTTGCAGTGTCATGTGTAACGAACCATGTTTCGTCAAGGCAGATAATCGGTTGATTTTCTGCTCTATATTGTTTAATAGCCGTTAAATGTTTATGACGCCATTCTCGTAAACGTTGGAATTCATTAAGTTTAGTCTTTTATCAATTGTGTCATTATTTGAAACACATTTTAAGCACGAATTTTCTTCGACTTGAAATGCTATACAAGAAATTTTTGTTTCGTCGTTTGTACGCCTCTTTTTTAGGGAAACCAGGGTAGGTACAGATTGTTCTTCATACATTTGATAAATTTTCCTTTTTAATAAATCCAAATCATTCTCGTCAATACTTCTAAATGTGCCACAGTCACTTCGCATCTCTCTGGGAGTGATAGGTCTCATTACTATATCCTTTACCGAAGATAAGGAAGTAGTTGTTAAAGCAGACGTCTCGGCTAAAGCATGACTTGAATTAAAATATCTTTCCAGCAAAGATTAAAACACATTTTTAATTCTTCTTTCTTTGGCATCGAGAGATAAATGCTTTCTTTTAAAAGTGGCAGAGGCCCATGGACGCCACATTCTACCAAAGGAAAAACAACAAACAGCTGAAATATTTTCCTATATTCAGGATATTAGTGCCAATTGTTTATTATTAGAATTAACCACGTTGGCGCAAGCGCGTAATGTTTCTTCTCGTGACTTATTTAATTCTGCTGCCGAATTTTTTATAGGTGATGCGTTTGTTTGATATCGGAGTATAAAATCTTCAATTAATGATTGGGAGGGACTCTTTGATTTTACAACAAAAAATATCACGCGCCGGTAATTTAAAACACTAATATAACAAAATTCACTCGTGGGAAAACCAATTGGAACTAAAATTAATAAAATTCAATTTGCTATTTATATATTATTAGGTACATATACGTACTTGAAATGGTATAGCAATTATAGGGATGCAGGTAATTTGTACCTACTACTGCTCTACCCGAAAATATGTAAATTTGGGGCATTTTATGGCCACAGGGATAATTAGGCTTTTATGGCAGTCAAGAGGTCAACGGTATATTGTAAACTTTACTATGCATAATTTTACAACACTTGGCACTTTGACAATGACTTGAATCTTTTTAGAACGGAAGACAAGGATCTTATAGTCCATTTTGACATTAAAATTGACCCATCATACGTGTCCATAAAAGCAGACGATCTGGAAGCAATTCTGGCCGACGAAATTTCCGTTGAAGAATCCCTGTTTTTCAGAAATTTGACGATAGACGCCAAGTCTTTGGAGGTGAAACCAAGCAATGTTTTACCACAGGTAAATAAAGTTCATTTCTACGAATTAATTGATCTAAATTTATATTTAGAATACATTTTTGATTATTTTAGGTTACTACAACGTCTGCGCCTACAGTTGTATCAGAGGCAGTAGTTACACAAGCACCATATACACCCAGAAAATGCGCTACTCTGAACTTGGACTACTGTAACAATTTGGAGTACAATATAACTACCTACCCCAATATTTTTGGACACAGAAATTTAAAAGAAGTGCGTGAAAATGTCATTTCATTTAGGTAAGAAGAAATATCTATCTTACCATTAAATTTAAATCTCTTTTATAATACAGGGTGTTCCTTAATGATATGCGAATATTTAAGGGTGTAAATCTACATGAAAAATCAATGATATTTTGCTTTATAAAAGTCCAAGAATGTTACGCATAGAAACAATGATATCAACTTTTTACAGGGAATTGGTGGATGCAGAATGCTATCGCCATGCATACGAGTTTGTTTGTCAACTTCTGCAACCCGCTTGCAAAAAAGGAGACAACGAAGACGAAATGATTTTACCGTGTAGAAGCTTTTGCAGAGAATTTATGATCGGCTGTGGTGGCAGGCTCAATGAAAAATTTAAAGGGTTGATAGATTGCAGTCGATTTCCTGAAGTGAGTGGTGGGGATATGTGTTCCTCAAAACCAGGTCAGTAGTAGTAGTAACATTGGACTGTTTGAAAGCAATCATGCATCGGTGGTGTGCACAGGAAACCGGTATAAGTACATCCGTTTTAATCTAGGTTTTAATTCCCATTTATTTAGAAAAATTAAAAGTATATAATACTCTTCTATACAGTAAACATAAGATATTAATTCCTTTACGATAATCTTCACTTATCTTATCGATTCAATTTATGAAATCAGGAAGCTGATGAATAGGTACTTGGTTTATTTAAAACTAAATGCATTTCCTTATTTGTTAAAAACAAAATTATTTTTATCCCCTGATGTCATATCTATAAACATAATTCAGGTGATTTATGAACCGTTCTAGTATTGTCACTGATACAATAGACAATACAGGGTGTCCCACCGGGAACGGGAACTCCATCGATCGATTATACAGTGAGGACATAAAGTCTGGAAAAATATCTTTTTCAGTTAAGTGAAGCACCTGAGTAAAAATCGCCCGGACACGTCGATTTTATTTTATTTTCTTGCATCTTTTAAGACTTCTGAAAATTATACAGGGTGCTTCAAGAAAGCTGGGCGGCTGTTTATTTTTTAAATGAAACATCCTGTTTGTTATTGCATTTTTGAATTCTACGGAAAATTCTAAGCACATTTCATGTAGGATGTTTTCGAACTATAGGAACAATAATATTGAAAATCTTATTACCCTTTGAAGGTAAAGGAAAATGGACTTTACGTTCCTATCCTAACATTTCAATATCTATTAAATGATACTTACAGATGATATTGTTAAAATGATCACACAACCAGTTTACTGAATTTTTAATAACAATAATGCAACTCCTGGCAATATCCTAACCGATCGATGAACTCTTGTTGCATGTTTCGAATGAAAGAAGGTGAGATTTGTCGAATTTCATCTCTTATACGGTTTTTCAAGGCATTGATATTAGGAGGTCTGTTAAAATAAACTTCGGTTTTTAAATATCCCCACAGAAAATAATCTAGGGGAATCAAATCCGGACGCCTGGTTGGCCACGACATCCTATCCACCTGTTAGGAAATATCTCATTGAGATAGTGCCAAACAGTTAGCGCGTAGTGAGTAGAGGTGATGCTCCATCTTGTTGAAACCACATAGTTGGAGTGTGTATATCGGGCTTATTACCTGGATACAGTTGAGCTAAGGCAGGAATCGAGTCCAGTTGCAAAAAGTCATGATACATTTCTCCGTTCAAATTTACGTCGACAAAACACGAACCTATAATCCTATCCTGAAATATTCCAGCCCAAACATTGATTATTTCGGGACATTGTGTATGAGCCACTTGAGCCCAATGAGTATTCTCTGTAGACCAGTATCTACAGTTTTGTCGGTTGACATTACCATGAAGAAGAAAGGCGGCTTCATCGGAAAATATAACATTACTACAAAGAAATGGATCCAGGTTACACCGTTCTTGCATATTTTCGCAAAACTGGAGGCGGCAGTCATAGTCGTTTTCATTCAATTCATGTATTAATCTTATTTTGTATGGATGATACTTTGCCCTTTTCAGAATATTTTTTACCGATGATTGACTAAGGGTTAAATCTGATGCTACTTGACTTGTAGGTAAATGTGGATTTTCGTTTTAATTGAGTAAAACATCTCATTTCTCATTATCATTTAGCTTTGGCTTACCTGTCCTGGGAAGATCTTTTACACAACCATGTTTACGGATTTTTTTGACAATTTTGCTGACTGTAGATATTGTTATTAAAAAGTTCACATACTTCGCTTAAATGTCTTTGGCGATCTCCCCAGCCAAACACCATAATAATTTCGATTCTTTCTTGCTCTAAAAGCACTTTTATTAAGGTAAAAGTGACTCTACTACACTATGTTGAAAATTGACACAGTTGCTACTGTTGACAACGAGTCGAAATGACAATCTAGATACTAACTAGATATCTACTAGTCTTTACGTTGCATCATGGTTTTTCTCTAAACTAAAAAATGTCAATTTTTAACTGGCAATATTTTAAAATCAGTTGAATTTAGGTATAGGACATCATGCATGAAATATGCTTGGAATTTTCCGTACAATCCAAAATAAAGTTAAGAGCCGCCCAGTTTTCTTGAAGCACCCTTTATATTCTCAGGAATCTTAAAAGATGCAAGAAAATAAAATAAAATCAACGCATCTGAGCATCTTTTACTCAGATGCTTCACTTACCTGAAAAGGATACTTTTCCAGACTTTATGGAAAACCATAATTAGAAACAATCTGAAACTTTGATAACATATTAGTGTCGATAAGGGCTATTCGCGTAAAATATTTTCAATGATCTGGCAATTCCGGTGGTACCGGAAGTATATGTCAACTTGCTTATCACATTCTAGGTCAATATTAATAGCTATTTATGGTATAAGTAAATAAAGCTCTGTTTTTGTACGATTGCTCTCAAATGGCAACGAAAAAGAATTTGTTTTTAATTTATTTAATTCCTAAAACCCTATACAGGGTGTTGCCTAACCTCTCTGAAAAAATGAAGGAGGTGAATCCTCACCTTATTTTAAGACGAAGATGTGGTATAAAAGTTTTTTGCATGTCGCTTCTTTTTCGAAATACAGGGTGTTAAAAAAAAATTAGTAAAGCAATAATAATCATTTCCCTTTAAAATACATAACCACAGACCATGGACTACTTCTTAAATTTTAATAATTGATTTAAAAACTTTTAATAATGAACTCACATGAACAAAAGCCAAATAAACTGCTGAAAATGTCCTCCATGAGCCAGTTAACACCCATGTACACGATCTGCCAAATTGTCTCTTACGTGTTGGAAAATTTCGGGACTGGCGCGAATCGTATTAAAACCATCAATAATACGCAGTCGAAGGTCTTCTTCACTTTCAACAGGAGTAGTATAAATAAAGGAGTTGTTTAAGGTGACCCAAGAAATAAAAATCCAATGGATTCAGATCCGGCGAACGGGGTGGCCATGGGTGAGGTCCTACTCTACCTATGCAACGAGCAGGATATTGTTGATCTAAATAGTTTCTAACACGTACTGCAAAGTGAGGGGAGCGCCATTATGCATGAACCACATTAAAGTTCTCGTTCTTAATGGCACTGCTTCCATCAATTCTGGCAATTCATCTCTAAGGAAGTTGTAATAAACATCACCAGTAAGTCGATTTGGAAAAAAATACGGTCCAACTAAGATATCTCCAATAATCCCTGCCCAAATAATAAAAGAAAATGTATACTGGTGATGTCCTTCGATGATAGCATGAGGATTATCTTCCGCCCAAATATGGTTGTTGTCAAAATTTATGATGCCTTGTCTGGAAAAATTCGCTTCATCTGTAAATAGTATTTTTGCCGAAAAATGTGAGACCCTTAAAGAATTTTCTTGAAACCAGTTACAAAAATTAACTCGAGCTGGAAAGTCTCTAGGCAACAAAGCTTGCACTCTTTGTACGTGATAAGGATAAAGTAAATAGTCCTTTAAGATACTCCATACTGTTTTGTAACTCATATTCAACTCGTTCCCGATTTTCCTCGTACTAATTCCTGGAAATTCTTCCACTATGTTTAAGACCTCTTCCTCAAGTTGTACGGTTGTAACTGTAAGTGGTCGGCCGCCTATTTTGCTTTTTGCAAAGCTACCTGTTTCCTTTTACCTGAGGTGCAACCTCATAAATGTTTCCGAACACGGTACTGGTCTATTAGGAAAACGTTCTGCATATAAACGTCTCGCCTCTACCGCATATCCATTTGCCAAACCGTACATAAAATGAATTTGAGTCATTTCTTAATTCGTTAACTCAGCCATTATGAAAAGTATATAATGCAGTACAAATAAATTCAAAAACAATTCAAAAGGATATTATTCGAAAGATGTTAAACAGGAGACAGAAGTTACGGAGAAAACAAATGTGGTTGCCATGGAACAAAGCAAAGCCTACTCGTATCATGTAATGCAACATAATGATGAAAATACGAAAAATAACTAAAAAATTAAGGTACTCTTTTACCCAGATCCCCGCTAATGAACTAATTGTAAAATTTAAAATTGACCCAAAGTAAAGACACAGCTGTCACACATATTTCTGCAAAGTTTGCTATGGGTCCTAAGGGTTACAAATTATTTGAGCTTTGTTAATAATATAATGAAAATGGAAGAAATTCAAAATATAGCCTTACGTGCCAAGGACTCTCTTGAATAAAAAATTGTTTTAATTATTCTAATTTTAATATCAGAAATTATAGTAAAATAAAGCTACTTTATTGAACTAGTACAATAAAGTGCCAATTTATGTCCGCTAATGTTTATAATAAATTGTCCGTTACTAAGCAATCGTACATAAACAAATTAAAGTATTCTTCGTTTGAACAATCTAAGCATTCAGACATGATTGTTAATAATTTTTAAAGTGACAGTGACATTTAGTTCAGGTTAGTTGATTGTTTTATAACGCCGTCATTGTCAATTCATTATCAATTTTCGAAATAGACAACCTTATGCAAAGCTATACCTTCATTTTTAATGCTGAATAAGATAAAATAATAAAAATAGGTAATTTTCCCTTAAAAAGATTGACTTTAGGCTGTTTGCTTCGCAACAGACTTTTTGATATAAGACCAGCAAGCTCAGTTAAATTTTTAAGATTCCATTAAAAAATTTGTCAGACATTGATATACGATTACATAAAAAGCATCCCATTTTAATTTTTCTCTATGAATACGCTAATTGTCGTTGACAAATTATGAAAATATATTTCTTTTGCTGTTTCTTATATGATGATAATGAATTTAATCTGATACAGTTCCCTGCTTATATAAAAATTCGTTACAATACAACTTATCTACATTTATTTATTATATATTTGAATTATTTTATTTTTGAATTGAAAATTAAAAAATGAAAATCCCTGGCTCTGTTTAAAGTTCAGCTGTTCTGCATTGTTATATAGGAATTTTAAATTATCTCCTGTCATTTTTTATTTTGCCAAGTTTGATGGATTAATACGCGTGATATCACTGATAAAGTAAGTACTTATCATTTTCTGTGAATTTTTAGTAAATTAATACTTTTTACTGATGTTTCATGTGAAAACAATGCATCCTAGAAAGATCACGGCTGCAATCTGCATATAACATAAATGTGGAAAGGTTGTTGTTGGAAGTTATTCAATATTTGATAAATAGACACACCTAATAAGTATAATATAATAAACAGTTACTTCTCTTTTTCAAAGTTTATAATGGAAATAGTAATTAAGCAAATTGGTTTACGGAAATCTAAATGAGCATGGAACTTGTTTTCTAAGATATTTGTGTTATTTACATAACTTATTACTTTAATAATAAATATAAACAAGCCATAGTAGGTATGTTACAAATGCGAGACTAAGTACAGTACAGAGATCTCTGAAACTATAAGAGTGGGATTTGTAAAAAATCCAAAAACCTTGCTGATGTATTTTTAAGAAACGAAACGTCCCAATGGCACTCAAAAGGCATACTATATTAAGTTTTAGGGGTATGAAAATCAAGATATGCAAGTTAAATTCCAGATCCGTATTCGAGAAAATGAAGTTGATGATGATGGCCCGAAAACGATACCTCGAATTTGAAAATCAATCATGTCAACTTGTAGAAGGAGAAAAGGTGGCAATGGAAATGTGATATTTGTTTAAAATGATTTCAACAAATGTAATCAGGAAAAAATTAAACGAATTTGCTAATTTTCTTTTTTCATAATCGGATATATCTTTGTATCTTTTATAATTTCAAAGATCCCTGTACTTAGCCTCGAATTTGAAAGACCATGTATATTTCCTTTACTATCTGTGTAGCCGGTTAAATTAATACCACTAAAAAAAAGATACATCCTTATTTAGGTTAAATGTTTTATGCCTAATGTTGTCCGTTTTCGAGATAATGACAAATACATCAGTGTGTAAAAATTGTTAAAAGTATAAAAACAACCGCTGTAGGCGTCGACCAAATATCACTAACAATGCTTAAATTTTGTCTCCCAACTATTTTACATATTATAAATTCATGTCTGGAACAAAGCCAATATCCAGAAAGCTGGAGAACAGCCATAATTAAACCATTATCAAAGGTAAGTAATCCTAATGGGTACAATGAACTTTGACCTATAAGTATACTGCCAGTGTTGTTAAAAATATTAGAAAAAATAGTCCATCGTCAAATATATTGTTTTGTGGAGGAGAGTAAAATCATTCCAGAATCCAGAATGCCAGTCGGGATTTAGGGAGTTTTACAGCATCATAATTGCACTTCTAAATGTTAGTGACGATATTTTTCAAGCACTTGATGACAACAAATCTGCTGGACTGCTTTAAAGCATTCAACATGGTCAATCACACGCTTATGATCGTAAAACTCAAATATATAGGCTTTAGTCAGATGTGATCAATTTTTTTGATTCCTAGTTTTTAAATCGGAACTAACAGGTTTATATTGAGAATTCTTATTCAATCAATACATGTGTTTCATCTGGAGTGCAACAAGGCGCACTACTATCTCCATTATTATTCATATTTCACACTGTTGACCTCTTAACAAACATAAATCACTCTAAAATACAGGGCTACGCCAATGATACGCAGATCTATATTGACTTTAAGACTATTCTAATCTCACAATAATCATATTTTAATTTAAATGAACATTTGGTAACAATTGCCGAATATTCTAAAGCACACAGTCTCAAAATCAACACTGCAAAATTTTTTTATATGATCCTTGGTACTATGAAAGATAGTTCTGATTTAGACAATGGCCTATTTCATCCAATCCTTAATAACGACTCATAAAAATTTGGGTACAGTTTTCGATAATGAGCTCAACTTTAAGGAATATATCAAAATGTATAAAATCCTGTATAGTAATGAAGATATCAGTTAATAGTCAATAGTCCTGTCAGTGTTTAACTATGGCAACTTTGTGTATGGCCCATGTTTGTATAGTGTAACAAGATAACGTATACAAATGGTACAAATCACTTGCTGTAGATTTGTGTTTGGCTTACGAAAGTTCGATAGAATCTGAGATTATTTTGAAATCTTGCAAAAATACTGGGAAATCCAAGTATTTCCGGTCCCGAATCTCCCGAAGGTTATCGATGCATAATATAAGTATCAGGAAAAGACACCAATATACATTAAACAGTGTCACAGAACAACATTTTTTTAGCGATCATTTTGATTCATGCTAGGGCTTATTACTATGAGTGCAAAGACATTTGTTGTGTTTTTTTGGTTTCTTACTGATCGAGCATGTTGTGAGCCCCTTGAGTTAGGAGAAGAACACGTTCGTATTTTTTTTTTCACACTTGCAAAAGAGCATAGCGATGGTGTTGGACGATCGGGAAACCGCTCCCTGTGTGACTGTTGAGCATCCCGCGATTTCTTCTTGCACTCGCCGTAGATTAGCAGCATCTCAAAATATTCGTTGGGAGTAAATAGTTATAAACAATACTACTTTGCCTTCTAAGCTTCTAGTTAAAGTCGTTTTTTAAACCAAGAACTATTTCTTTTGAAACTTTCGTATATTTCTAAGAAGATATTTCGTATACCGGGTGTTGCATCGTCGAGCGGGACATAGGAAATCCCATGTAATTTTAAATGGGGTCAATTATTGGCTTCCCTAATTATTTTAGAGAAAAATTCTATTTAGGTTTATTAAAGAGCACTAAAACCCACATTCAAAAGAATAACTTTAGATATTTTTGATGAGCCCGTTTACGGGTTATCGCCGATTTCTTTTTAACTATTTCTCCTTTTTATGGCCCCGTATTTGCGGGCACCAGTCAAGGTAAAAGATGACTGTCAAATAAAGTTGTACTTGGGATCTCTGTTTTTTTTTAAGTTAGGAATTCTCCTGCGACTTCAATTGAATCTTCGCAAACTGTTTAGGTTTTATCACTTGTAGAAATTTTGAAATTGACTTTTGCCTTGATTATTCGTATTTCTGCTTGTTTGATTTAAAAAGTTTTATACTGCAAAATTTTGGCGCCTATTCCATTGATTGTGAATTGGTCGAGTCATTGGTGGTTGATTGATAGTGCCTCACTACTATTAGTGCTTCTCTACTATGGGATTGGACCAACAGGGAGCCAGTCTTTCGGTAGTTTGTACGTACTGTTTGGTCTAGATCTCGTGTGGGAGTCCGTGATTAATGGGTTTGTCGATACGTCCGTACGTCTGTAATAGTCTGTAATAATTTTTGTGAAAAATTCATTTATTGTCTGCATACGAAAGTCGTGATGAAGTATGCGATTCATCGTGTACCTGGGAACATCCGCTATAATTTTTAGAGCCCTGTTTTGTATTACCTGGAACTTATTAAGCTCCGTTCTGCTTATGTTGCACCATGAAGGTGCACCATAAGTGAGAACCGGCCTGACTAACACCTTGTAGAGGTTAACCTTAGTCCTATTACCAAGTCTACTCCGCCTGTGAAGCAGGGGATAGATAGAGCGTAATTGATGCAATGCTAGCTTCACTCTATTAATTGAATTGCGCCTCCAGTTCAGTCGTTGATCAAATATAAGTCCCAGGTATTTTACCTCCTGGCACCAGTTCACCTGGACTCCGTTGACCCGAAGCCTTATCTCAGGCCTACTAACCATTTTGAAGAATATTTGAACATCTTCTTAAATCCTAAAGTTCTAACAATTTAATAGTACCTACCTATTAATTAGTAAAATATTGAAACATGTAAAATGTCATAATTAACCTTGTAATTGGATAGTTTATTTTAGTTTTATTCAGATTAATTTGTACTCATAAATACACCTTTAATATTTTTGATGTAGGTACGAGTTTTTATAACAATAAAGCACACATTTCAAAATGACAACTTTATTTGACAGTCATCTTTTACCTTGACTGGTGCCCGCAAATACGGGGCCATAAAAA
Source organism: Polydrusus tereticollis (assembly GCA_963920685.1). Lineage (NCBI taxonomy): Eukaryota > Metazoa > Arthropoda > Insecta > Coleoptera > Curculionidae > Polydrusus > Polydrusus tereticollis. The sequence goes on from OY987328.1 coordinate 147,851,100, forward strand.
GGAGAAATAGTTAAAAAGAAATCGGCGATAACCCGTAAACGGGCTCATCAAAAATATCTAAAGTTATTCTTTTGAATGTGGGTTTTAGTGCTCTTTAATAAACCTAAATAGAATTTTTCTCTAAAATAATTAGGGAAGCCAATAATTGACCCCATTTAAAATTACATGGGATTTCCTATGTCCCGCTCGACGATGCAACACCCGGTATAAATAGAGTTGGGACACCCTGACGCTACTCTCCCTTTAGCAAACTAGTACTATTAATCAAATATTATATATAATTGATTTGTGATGGGCTACATGTTTGGTGAAATGGATATTCCATGATAGAGGAAATACTTGTTATATTTCACAATTTAATTCAGTTTCCTGACACGTGTTTCAACCCTTGCGGATCATTATCAAAGGAATATAAGACAATACTAAATTCTACATGTCGTTAAAATAAAATTAGGGAGATGAAGTAGTGAATAATGAATTGACAGATGATGGGTTATTTTGGTCGGGAGATGAAGTGAATGAATTGGCAGATGATGGGTTATTTTGGTCCTTAATTTACAGGTATTGGCCAAATAATCGATTCATATAATTAAAAACCCATAATTATATACAAAATATCATTTTCTTAATTTTATTACTTAGATGTAAATACCTCTACAATCACACCTGTAATTACCTTTGGCCAATACCTGTTTATTTTAAGGACATGAAGAATTTAGTATTGTCTTATATTCCTTTGATAATGATCCGCAAGGGTTGAAATGAAACACGTGTCAGGAAACTGAATTAAATTGTGAAATTTAACAAGTAAGACTTTAAATATTATATGATTAAAAATTTTACATTTCTGTTCTTTAAAGTTGACGAGATTACCACCCCACCACAAACTCTCTCTTCTATTTATTTGATATATTATGATAATTTTTAATGATTTTTCTTTTCAAATCATTGTCTAGGTTGTGTAGATGAATTAAAAGCCAGAGCTCTCTCTCCAAGAATTTGCGACGGAGTACTCGACTGCCCAGATCTATCAGATGAAAAAACATGTACCTATTGCCCTTCCAACTATCTCCATTGTGGAATTGGAAGGACGTGTATTCGTGCAGATCAACAGTGCGATGGTAGAGAAGATTGTCCAGATGGTAGTGACGAAAGAGCTTGTTGTAAGTTTGTAGGGGAGAAACGGGTAATACCGTACATTGGTTAATACCGTTTTATTGAAGAGTAACATTTTAACATAATGTTTAATAATCATTATATTATAAATATTTTAAATGAACTTAGTATTATTATTACTCTAGTGTAGTATATCAGCGGCTTTTTGGAAATAAGCTAGTATGTATTTTATTTCTTTCAGTAAATCTGGTACCGAGTATAAAATCGCTCCTGAATTCTAAGAAAATAACGCCGCACCAAAATAGGTATTATCCAGAAGGCTATGTTAGTTTCAATGAGAAAGGAGAACTAGGGAAATTGTGCGTGGAAAATGCATATAAAACCCTATCCGAAAATAAGACGGAGGAAGTCTTGAAGACCGTGGCCATGTCATTATGTAAATCATTGGGATATCAGTAAGTATATTTAAGTGCTCCAGATCTCCAGGAAGTATTCACCAAGTCAAATCAAACAGAAAAATTTGACACCGTTCTAATTTAGTGGCGTGGCTTGAGACAATGCAATGGCTGGAGATCCATTATGTTTATTTAAGCGATGCCCATGTTGCATTGGCTTAGTGGAATGTCTTCACTTGAGGCCTCGTGTAAATAGTCTATAAGAACTGCCTACACCAGTTACGGAAAACTCCATCTTTTAATGGAACATTTTATTTTTAATATTTATTGAATTTTAGAGATATTCGTTCGTATGAAGTAGTACGCGACGACGAAGAAAACATAAACTACGTGAAGATTAAAGACGCATTTGCAGATGACTTAAGTTTCATCAAAAGCAAATGCTTTTCCAAGCAAGTTCTAAAAGTTTCATGTGAAGATTTAGGTAGGAACATCACCTTCCATTCTTATTCTGTTTCTTACTCATTCCCATAATTTTCTTCCAGAATACGGACTTCAAAGCACTCATACAAGAACCACCAGGGTCCTTCAAAAAATGGCAACGCATGGCGATTGGCCTTGGCAAATCGCTCTATTCAAGGAAGATATTCACATATGCGACGGCATACTGCTCTCTCCCAATTGGCTAGCCACGACATCCTCCTGCTTCCAAGGTCAACCGAAAGCTGAGTGGACAGCTAGGTTTGGCATTGTGAGACTTATGAGTTCCTCTCCATGGGAGCAAGAGAGAAGAATTATAGGAATGGTAAGAGCTATATTTGGATAATTAGTGCATGCCACCGTCAACCGAATTTCTTGATTCATTTGTTTATTTAAAATATCAAGATAAAATCATACGGGGTCCTGTAATAGTGTGTCAGGCATCCATAGCTTCTTTACCAATTAGGTTAGGAATTTCGTTCGAACGCAGACCTACACTGTATATATTATATGAGTATATTTCGGGAAAATATTTTCGCACATACAAAATCGTCCAAAAAAGTATGACGACAAAAACATGTTTTTTTTTAAATAGTATTTTTTTGCATATTTTTAGTTTTTGAGTGTTCTTTCTTATTTCCCAAAATTTTATTTGATTTGCTTTAGTCCTTTACAAGCAATAAATTAAAAACAATAAAAAATCGTTTTGCACGCCTTGAAAAAGTTATAAAAACGGTCTCAAATCTTTAAAGTTTTGTCCGAGCAACATAGTGTGAACTTGACTACTATAATAGGTCTAATGATACTCTGATATTAATTAGCTTTATCTTATTTTATACAGTCCAAAATTTGGTTCCAAAAATGACAACTTTCAAAGTAGTTGTTCTTAAGATTTTCAAATGAAGCACCCTGTATAATATTTTATGACGATATTGGCGTTGTTGCCAGCTTTTTAGTTTGTCTGGAATTCGAACGATATTTTTCCATTTATAGTTTTTACTTTAAATTTGTTACACTTTTCGTATAACATACTTTGTTCCTAATATCAGTAGTTTTCGAAATCTTCTTCTTCTTTAAAAAAATTTATTAAAAATATATTTTTTATATTAACTGTTCAAACTGTTTCCCTGTACAGCTTGACAGTGTGCTAATGGAAAATAAAATTTTTCAATTGTATTGTAAATCATTTCAGGCGTTATTAATTCAAATTCGTCCAAAATTCGACGCTGCAAATCGACCAAATCTTGAGGTTTTGTGGTATAAACTCTGTTCTTCGAGTGTCCCCATAAAAAGTAGTCGTTAGGCGACAAATCAGGGGACCTAGGTGGCCACTCGATTGTACCCCCTCTACCGATCCACCTATTCGGAAAAGTGTTGTTTAAAAATTCGCGCACATTTCGACAAAAATCGGGAGGAGCTCCGTCCTGTTGGAAAAATGTACTTGCATAATTTGGACCCATCACATTTCGTATAGTAGGCACTATTTGCGTTTCCAAGAGCTCAAGGTAAAGTTGTGATGTCAAACTTCCATCAATAAAAAATGGACCGATCTTGTGGTTACTCAGAGGCCCAGCCCACACATTCAATTTTCCAGGGCGTTTTGTATGACCTTCTCTCATCCAGTGGGGATTTTCATTTGCCCACAACCTACAGTTGTGTCTATTGACTTTACCATTTAACATAAATTAATGCTAAAATGAGCTGGTGCGCCATCATGCATGAACCAGAAGTGTTGTCTCAGCTGTAGAGGGATTTCTGTAGGAAATTAAGGTAAGAGTCGCCTGTTAGTCATTGTGGGAGGAAATATGGACCGACTAAATGATTATCAATTACCCCAAGCCATACATTTACTGAAAACTGATACTGAAAATGAGCTTCACAGATTCCATGTGGATTTTCCTCAGCCCATAAGTGATTGTTATGGAGATTTCGTATACACTGTCGTCCAAAATTAGCCTCGTCAGTAAACAAAACGCCATCTAAAAAATTAGGAATTTGAGCGATTTGATGAAGAATCCAATGGCAAAGAACTAGGCGCGAAAAAAAGTCTCTAGGTAGTAGAGCTTGCACACGTTGAATGTGAAACGGATACAATTGCTGTTCTTTAAGAATTTTAAATACAGTGAAGTTGCTAACATTTAATATGGTGGCAATTTTTCGAGTACTTGTTTCAGGTGACTCCGCAATTAACTCGAGAACTGCTTCCTCTAGTAGCACAGTTCGTACTTCTCGAGGGCGTCCGCAGTCAGCCGTTTGTTTCTTAAATGTACCATTTTCGCGCAAACGTTGGTGCAGCCGAGCAAATATTGTGTGATGGGGTACTCTACGTCCTGGATACAACTCAGCATACAATCGTCGAGCTTGCCGACCATAGACAAAATGCATGTCTGACAATTCCGCATTTGTATAATTTTCCATTGTTTTCGATAAAAGAAAAATTAATTACTTAATTATTAACATTAATGCTAAACCAAACTAAAAGCTTAAAAATGAAGAAACTCTAATAATTTGACATTTCGTTGAAATATTCGTATTTAACAGAATGTTGACAGTAGCCTACTAGATGATGTATTAAAGAAATGAAAAATACGCGTCAAGATGTTTTATTTTTTTGCATAAAAACGGCGCCCAATACGAAAAAAAGGCAAGAGAGATTTTTTGTCACAAATTGAATGAGAAATTCAAAAACTGTTTTTAGTTTGATATATCTCAGTGGCGTATCATTTTATTCTTTAAAAAAATTGAGATTAATACCCTTATGCGCGCCAATGATAAACATAAAATTCTTAATTGCATGTCAGAAAATGCGCAACAACTACCTCTTAAAACCTACCAAATTTCATTTGCATATCTCAATGGGTTTCAGAGCAATAAATAAATCGTCACTTTTTAATAAAAACTTTAACACCCTGTATCTCGGAAATTAAAGCATTTGCGGACTAAAGTTATATAGCAAACTATCATTATTTTTTCATGTAGAATCACCCCCTGAATTTTGTCGCACTTATTCACTAACACCCTGTATACAGTGTAGGTCTGCGTTCGAACGAAATCTCTAACTTAATTGGTATAGAAGCTATGGATGCCTGACGCACTATTGCAGGGCCCTGTATACAGGGTGTTACTTAATAAGTGTCCAATATTTTACAGGACGATTCCTCAGTTATTTATAAGGTGATGATAAGATATTCAAATAAATGCCATTTATTTCTTTATTATTCTTTTTCTCGAGAACGATTGCTCATAGCGACTTTTACCAAGTATACCTTATTCATGTAAAAATGATGATTTTTTTACTGAAAAATGTATTTCAAGCACGTTATGACTCCTCAAAAGAGTAAGAAGACACGTGGGTGGCGCCCTCTACAAGTAGGAGCCGTGCTAACATCAAATTCGAATTTCGCATTTCAAAAAACCCCTAGGTACCAATTTTTGTCCAAATATAAACATTATTTCAAAAATTGTTTACGAAAAATAAAAATAAAAATACATTTTTAACACCCTGTATCTCAAAAACGAAGGGCTTGCGGACCTATGCTTATATGAACTATTCACCTTATAAATAACCGAGCAATCGTCCTGTAAAATATCGGACACTTATTAAATAACACCCTGTATATAAAACAATATTTTTTTTGTTGACATGACTGAAGTGATTTATTAATGATGCAACTTTGGTCAAATTTAAATTTGAGGAAAGAATTATTCCAAAGACGAACGTTCTTAAAAATTTCCCTTCTAAACACACTGCGCGCTGTGTGTAGTAGTAGTAGATTGCAATGAATGCGGATTGTTATACGTGGGACAACCCAAACCATACCATCAGACTCCATGCAAAAATATTCATAGAATTAAACCTGAAAAAATAGCATTAGCTTCATATTTTTTCGACCTACATCATTCTTTTGATTTTTGTAACTACAATTTTAAATAAGTAGGCTAAAACGATATTTTTAAATAAACTTAATACTCATAATTGAAAAAGAAGTTCATACTTGCAGTGGAGTTGTGTAATGCAATTAAACAATCACGTTTTCTTCAACAAATTATACTAGAAAATGTTGTTATGTTCCCTACATGTTTCGGGCGTCTAAACGTCCATCTTCAAGGGATACCAAAATCTATTTGATGATGGAGTTGCCTCAAATTATTAAGTATGTACAGGGTGTCCCAACGATAGAGTAAAGTAAGTTTTCGCTTAACTGATAATCTCTGTGACAAAATCGTATCCGCCATAAGGTAAGGTAGAAAAATGCGCACATTTTAAAAATATTGGAAATTATATAGGGTGTGCCACAAAAGTAGGACAGCAAAAAGAAAGATTTTTTTAAATGAAACACCCTATATTTGCTTGTATTTTTGGGTTCTATGTATTAATACAAACGTTTTTGGTCATATATGACATGAGCTGAAATTTGATAGTTTTTGAGAAATTTCGAAATAACGATGAAAATTAGAATTATCATGGTGTTGATAAATGGACAGTTTCTCCGTCAATTCATAATTGCAAACTTCAATATTTGGTAGGAGGAAGGACTGGTTACTATATTAATATTTAGTATGCGCAATATTTGCATTTGTTCTACAGGGTGTTTATTATAAGCGTCCAAATTCGCACATCTTCAAACTAGGAAATCTCAATTTTTTTAAATGGAACACCCCGTATATTTTAATTTCGTTCTATTCAGATTTAAACAGCCTTTCATTTTTGCTAAATATGTCCTATGCCTATCTTTAATAGTTATCGAGAAATTTCGATTTTTTCAAATTGCTACACGTTATATTCTATACCAGAGCATTGTTGGATCGCGATAGCCATGAAAAACAATAGCTAAGGTAAACAATTCATGTGCCAAAATGAAACGCTTAATAATAATTGTCGTGAATTAAAACCTTGTCTTGCTTTTTTCGTCTTCATTTCGTTAATTTTCTATTGAGCATGGATTATCCTGTAAATGAGTTGATTGATATGATCTATGTGTTAGGCGAAGCTGAGAGAAACCCTTTGTTGGCTCAGCGAATTTACAGAGTGAAATATCCTGAACGTCGGATGCCCACTGCTAACGGTTTTCGAAATGTGATGGAGAGATTTGATTCCAGCGGTAGTGTTAAATACTCTAAACGTGTAGTTGTTAACAAAAACGCAGCCAACGTAGAAAAATAATTAGAAATATTATTGAATATTCAAGAAACTCCTCAGGTGAGTAGTAGGACGTTAGCGACATTATGTGATTCCTCCAAATCAACTGTGAACCGAACAACAAACAAGTATAAATATCATCCATACCACATAGAGCTTCATCAAGAATTGCGAGAAGGAGATTTTGAAAGACGAATTCAATTTTGTAATATTATTCAACAACTGCAGTTAAATAACAATTTTTTGACCAATGGTTTGTTTTCTGATGAGGCGACGTTTAGAAGTAATGGAGCTGTAAATCGGCATAATATGCATTATTATGCCACTGAAAATCCATTCTGGCTACGGGAAGTTCAAAATCAAGGTCACTGGTCAATAAATGTATGGTGTGGTATCCTTCATAACCAAATTATTGGTCCCCATTTTTTTAATGAACCTTTATCGGGCCGCAGCTACTTACTTTTCTTACGTGAAGAATTGCCTCAGTTACTTGAGGATGTTTTTTTAGGCGTACGGCAAAATATGTGGCTGCAACATGATGGTGCACCTCCACATTTCCATCGTGAAGTCCGGGATTTCTTGAACAGACAATACCCAGAAAAATGGATTGGGCGTGGAGGCTTTATTTCGTGGCCACCACGGTCATGTGATTTAACACCGTTAGACTTCTTCCTATGGGGTTACATAAAAGATCGGGTATATGTCAATAAACCAACCACCAGGGAAGATATGAAGAACAAAATTAGAGAAGTTTGTCGAACAGTGACACCTCCTATGTTGTCGGAAGTGAGACACAACCTACAAAAAAGATTAAATACGTGTATTCAACACGAAGGCCATATTTTTGAACATTTATTGAGACGTAATGTTGAATAAAAATTTAAAATTCTGGACTATAAGCATTTTATTTTGGCACATGAATAATTGTTTTTCATGGCTATCGCGATCCAACAATGCTCTGGTATAGAATATAACGTGTAGCAATTTGAAAAAATCGAAATTTCTCGATAACTATTAAAGATAGGCATAGGACATAATAAGCAAAAATGAAAGGCTGTTTAAATCTGAATAAAACGAAATTAAAATATACGGGGTGTTCCATTTAAAAAAAATTGAGATTTCCTAGTTTGAAGATGTGCGAATTTGGACGCTTATATTAAACACCCTGTAGAACAAATGCAAATATTGCGCATACTAAATATTAATATAGTAACCAGTCCTTCCTCCTACCAAATATTGAAGTTTGCAATTATGAATTGATGGAGAAACTGTCCATTTATCAACACCATGATAATTCTAATTTTCATCGTTATTTCGAAATTTCTCAAAAACTATCCAATTTCAGCTCATGTCATATATGACCAAAAACGTTTGGATTAATACATAGAACCCAAAAATACAAGCAAATATAGGGTGTTCCATTTAAAAAAATCTTACTTTTTGCTGTCCTACTTTTGTGGCACACCCTGTATAATTTCCAATATTTTTAAAATGTGCGCATTTTTCTACCTTACCTTATGGCGGATACGATTTTGTCACAAAGATTATCAGTTAAGCGAAAACTTACTTTACTCTATCGTTGGGACACCCTGTACAACTAAACAAGAGTAAGGAATTCTAAAATTGAAAACAGAACACACTTACAACTTATATTGTAAATGGTGTCAATTTGAGGATTGAGGATTTAAATAAAGGTATTTGAAAATTCTTGAATAAATAATTTTAAAGAAATTTGCAGTTTTCATAAAATTATTATATATAGTTTATTTTTTCTTTCAAACTAAAGTATAAATGTATTAATATTATTTTAATTATTAGTATGTTCCTTAAAGCCTGTTTACATTAGGTGCAAAAAATGTCATGCAAAGTATTGCTTCTGCAAAGAATTGCATTGCGTAACCGTTTACATATCATGCAAGTAAAGGATGAAAGCATTTTAATAACCAGTTGTACTAATTACTAAGCACGTTTGCAAATAACGAAATATATTAGTTTATCTTGGCTTGGCTTTGCTCCGCATGGATCAATGGATGAATTGATTTTTTTATGTTGGTACCTGTGATTTCACACAAAAATTGCATGCCATGTGACATAAAAATAGCGCCTTTTCTAATTTGATGCAATGCAAAGAAAATTGCAACAGCTGATTGCAAAGTCCCAAGTGCGCATGCCTACAGGCAATTTTTTATTGCATTGCACGTGCAATTTCCTAATGTAAACAGGCTTTTAGAATAATTTTATTCGCTCATAGGTCAAATCCCCAGTTGAAGGCAGCACTGTAGCCTTGATCCGTTTGGACCAACCAGTAATCTTGAATGATTTTGTACGACCAATATGTCTACCTCAAGAAAATATGTTGTTGTCTCCTACTGTACACTGCAATACCCTAGGATGGGCCAGAAACAGAGAACAACTACAGAGGGTACAAGTCAAGATAATAGATAAAGAAAAGTGCGAGAACGTCAGCATTTCCAGTGTGAACAGCATTTGTACTGAAACTATTCATGGCCAGAACGATTGTAATGTAAGTGCTGATACGGAATGGCGCAAAATTTGCCTGTTGGATTAACAGATTTCATTTATCTATCTCTAAACTATTTATTTTCTAATTTAACATATAAATAAATTAATGAGGAAATAAGTGTTCTTACAAGAGCAGTAATTTGAGAACGAAAGCTATTTTCTAAAACTATAGTCTAGGTTGAACATTTCAAACCTATTATTTATTTAATTGCTCTGGTTCTTTTTTAATTTTAAGTTAGGATCTAACATCTGCGGCATCCTACATATTCTCATTGTATATCTTAAACGCTACTCCATCGAGTTGATTCAATGTCTATGATACTGATAGTCCAGCCAGATTAATAGAATAGAAAGAAAAATAATGGTTTTCGATCGGCATTTTGGGTTATATTGGGGGGAACCTCTGATGAGCTTAAACTGAAATAGTTTACGTGCAACACTTAGGGACAGGTACCGTCATAATGAATTAAAAGAGTGAGTTTAGTTTTCCGCATTTTCTATTTATTCTATTGAAAGCAGTAAAAGACCACAAAAAAAATTAGCTCTTCACTTCCTTCAAAAAATCTATAAAAGAAGGGACATAGAGTCAATAGATTTTTTTGATAGATTTATCAGTTTCAGGGGATCGTTCTGGTTCCGACCACCGCTTTTGTTTTAATCCGAAAAACACGAATTTATGGAAAAATGTCCCTAATTTCGTTACTTTTTGACAATAACCTTGCAGTTCTTTTGTAAGCTTTTAAGCCCCTCCTACGTTTGCCCACCTCAAAAAAATCTATTTTACCATTCCGTCTGGGACACCAGGTATAAGTTAGCATAAGCCTGACCCACATTCCGAAAAATTTCCTTCATTCGTCATTCCTTCAATCGTCGAAAACTAATTAGTAAATGTTTCAAATTGGTTTTAATATTTTTCGAAAAACCTCTAGAAATTCGTTTCTTGACTGCAGTCAATATCTGTTAATTTATATTATCATTTTTCTACAACTCTGCGAAAGATTTTGTATCCGAATAGCGATTATTATAGCGATTATTATATCGAATATTTATAAATATAATAAATATTTTATAAATATACAACATATTGCAAAACACCCTATGACATAATTTTATAGATTATTTACCTCATCCATTATAAAAGCGGGTTGATTTTCACCTGATTATTCAGCGATAATCTCCCGCTCTCCGGTGAAAATCACCCTTGTCAAAAGTGAAAATCTCACCCGTCAGAAATCGTTAGTTTTTTATTTGGTAAATAATCTTCAAAATACATTTCGGGATTGGGAAATAATCAGAAAATCATTCTCAGATTTTTTGTCATTAGGAAATCGCTCTCGGGCAAGCCCTCGAGCGATTTCCTCGGCAAAAGATCTTCGGAATGATTTTCGATAATTTCCCTATCCCTTAATATATTACTACAGAGAACTTCTTCCCCCTTTTATTGGTCTCTTTACTGTTTGCACTGAAATCAATAGAAAATATTACGAGAAAATAATGGGAAAATTACATTCACCCCTTCAATTACGTTCCCCAACGGTAGAACCCTAATTTTTTGAATCTAGGCTCTGCAGAGGTTCCTCCACTCAATCTCAAAATATATTTTCAACAAAATATGTTTGTTCTCTTACTTGTAGGTTGTGAATTTAACATTTTCCTTTAATTACAATAATTACACTAATTTGTTAAAATTATGTTTGTTTAGGAAGAAGAATTTGCAGGTAGCTCTATGGTGTGTAAAATGCCAAATTCAGAAAAATGGACTCTGATTGGTGTCACAAATTGGCGCATAGCCTGCGCCAAAAATGGCATGGAACGACCCAGGATGTATGACAAAATTTCTCCAAATGTGGACTGGATACGAGAAACGATAGCTAGTTCAAATAATACTTGACGTATTTTTGATAGCAAAAGTTAAAAATGTGCCAAATTTTTTATAAATGCAATATGTCTTTTTTGAGAAACCAAGAGTAAATATGATTTTCTTAATTCGCTAAGGTATAGGACGGAAATACATCTACATGAATAAAGTATACCTCTTGAATGCGTAATGCTATAATTTATAAAAAAAAAAACATTCAATATGGAAATAATTCAAAATTTTAAAAAGTTTTTTTTATATATGTAGGTAAAATTTTAGGCAATGTATAGATCTACGGATATGTTAAGTATTTGTGTAGTATTGTATATTTTTTTTAATAAATTTGTTAGTAAAATTAATTTGTATTTGTATTTATTTTATTATAATTTATTTTTTAAAGTAACAATGTGGCCCAAAATTGACGCCCGTGGTTCTGAGAATAAATTCAGGTTACTAAAACAAATCAAACATTACGAATTGTGATGAGGATTGCCCAGCAGCAATCTTCGATTTCGAAGGACCAGCAACTTTGTTTACTTGGTTGCAAAATGTATCTCCATAGATTTAGCGGCAATGAAATATTAGTGAAAACACTTGTATTTTAGAATTCTAAAGGTTAGTTGCTTTCCTTCGCCGGATTCATCTCCAGACGCGTTTCGCTGTATAACAGCTCGTCAGTGGAGCTATAGAATCCGACGAAAGGCGGCGACTCCTGTGAGAATACCGGCTCGCCGGGTTTTTGCTGGAGTTTGCTTCTCTGTTTCTGACTGATCCTTGTTAGACGGGCCAGGTGATGCATTTGATTGCCATGAGATGTCGCTTAAATGCTACATCTGTCATTATATACTTGTATTTTAGTAACAGTAAATAAATTATTTATTTATAACAACTTCAACTTGCCCACGATGGTATAAGGGTTAATGTTAAAAACAATAAAGGTAGCTTAACTATTTTTTTACAGAGTACCTGCCAAAAGGTTTAAGGTTTCCTCGGTGTCGCGACACTAGTAAATGTTTTAAAAAATGTAGTTCTTTATAAAAAAATTGGATTTGTAGTTGTAAAAAACACTAATAAACACTATAAATAGTGGCGAAAATTGTACTGTGAGTACAATGCAAAAAAATTGGTTTACTACCTGTAGGTATCGCTTAGTACAGGGCGAAAAAGTAAAAAAGCTGTGCCGTAGTTGGCGAGTGTACGAGTTTAACTCTTTTGCCCGACTGTCCGGGTGGATCAATGTATTGTAACTCTTTAGAAAGTTAGACCTCTGGTGATGATAGGTAGGCTCCTTCTATCTATCTTACAAACTGATTATAAATGCTAATCCTTAATGCCGATAAGACCCAGCGTGTGATCGAACAAAAGCAGGGACGCACTCGTTGCTGATAGAATAGAAGGTCGCGCTGCATTAATATAATAATATATCACACCATTACGCTTACCTTTATTTGATGGAACTTTGGTTCTGCATTGACCCGATAAATCTACCCAACCTTTATCTGGAACTTCGTGTGTGTCATACCACGTTTCGTCCAAATAAATAATATCCCTTCCATCCTGTCTATATCCATGGACTGCAATTAGGTGTTCCATCTTCCATCTTTTTAACCGGGCCGATTCCATAATTACTTGTCGTTTATCCATTTTTTTTAAATTTTAAAACCGTTTCTTAAAGTACATTTCCTTAGAGTTTCACGACAACACTCTATTCCTGTATCATCTTTTTTTGTTCTTTGCAAAAAAGTGGAGATCATTTGTTACCTGTACATGGCATATATTTTTCTACGAATTATATCGACATCCGTCGCGTCCAGTTTCTTAAAAGTAAAAGAGTATTTCCTTTTTTTTTTTCTCTCCGCTATAGGTTTATTTACAACAAACCACACTGTGCTCACTGGCCTGCGTATCAAAGCTGCCGCTTCCTTCACTGCAACAAACTTTGAAAAACCACGTTCAAGAAGGGTGGTGTAAACGAAAAAGATGACTTTTTTTGTATCAACTGATAAAATATCAAGCTTTAATTGGTTTTTAACACGACCCGTAGATCCACTTGGCGTACTAGTTTCTTTCCACGGACGAAACATTCTTAGTTATCACGTTTAATTGGCAACAAATATCTTCTTGTCTAAACCAATACAAGCATCTAACTGAATTTTAAAAATCGGCATATTTAAATAACTAAAATAAACCTATTTTATTTTACCCTAATTATTTTAAGAGGATTACTGAGAAAATATAATAGTCTTTAAATAGATCCGTACCTGGAGTCCCCAGATCAGGTTAGTTCAGGTCAGAATTTTACACCTCACACAATAGGTTATTATGACGGTTAGGGATTAGCATTTATAATGAGTTTGTAAGTTAGATAGACGGACCATACCTACCTACCATAACAATAAATATTCCAAGCCAAAGGCTAGTTTAGAATTATTTATGACTGGGATTGTCCTTTATTATAGCTCAAGCAAAATGTTATAATAATATTATGTTATACAACAGAGACGTTTTACAATGTGTGAAAAAGAATAATGAGAGAAATTTAATTTTGAATAAATTGGATACAGGCCGACTGTCCTTCTTTATCGAGTTTATTATTAAACAAATAAACAATCAAATTATTATAAAAGAACATTAGATAAAAGTGAAAATGTAGGAAGCTAAGGCATGGGCCCACCTCTTCCAATCACAGATGTTTTAGGAAAGTCGTTATAGTTAGAGCCGCGGTGACAAAAATGCCTTGGAACTCCCAAACGGATGAAAAGCACGTCTTTGTATAGTTCGAGTGTCGTTCTCGAAATCCGTGTTGTCGAGTAGGGGTCTGGCGCTCGGCGGTGAGCGGCTATAATATTTTTTCCAAATTTTGACCAGCGGTTTAAAAAAACATTTCCCAAACGGATGAAAATTACTGGAGGGCATCTAGGCAACCCCCCAATTACCGGAAAAATATTTTCATCCGATTTGATCTTTGCAAAGAGCTCTTCCAGGACCTCAAAAAAAAAATGAAAAAAAGGGGGGAAAAAAATTTGCTCATTTAAACTTGAAATTTGGCAGGGAGCTAGAGTTGGTGTCTGAGAATATGTAAAAAAAATTTTTTGCTCCATGTGTCGCCATCGATTTACAACAGTTTTTCAAAATTTTTATTGGCAAAATTTGATAAAGTAATTCCCACATGGATGAAAATTTGCACACAGGTTCTTTGACACCTACAGAACATCGAAAAATTATTTTCATCCAAATTTATTGAGGCCAAGACCAGATCTTCCAGAACATGCTCCGATATAGTATTCATTATCACCGGAAACTCCAGGATCCGAAAGTTCAATCTTTACCAATACATTTTAAATAAAAATAACCTAATTTTATGTTGATTAAACCGCGTATAAATTTTTTCCCGCCCACGCATTTTCCGGCGGCCGCTTCTAGTTAATGAAATAATTGTTGCGGACACTTGAATAAAGTAATGCCTAAAAAATGTGTGTTCCACTGCGTTTTTTTTTACCTATTGCCACTGAGAGTGAACAGTGGTGTGGTTTAATTATTAAAATAAGAGGAAGTAAATTTAATTTATTAATAACTTATAAAATATTTATATGAATCGAGGCACCGCACGCTTATGCCGCTACAGTTAAACCAGACTTTTTTATGCCTTTTACCCCCCTGTCTCCTCATCCGTCGTAGTCACAGACTCGTAAGGCGGACTATACGTGTGATGGGAGTAGGGGTGCATCGGTGTTTACCCGATAGGACATAAATCTCACGAGAGTGCAGCGGCGCGTCACTGTCTCAGTCTCTCTTTTGTTCCCCCGACCCAGTCTCATTTTTATGACCGGCCAGCGTCTTTGAATTGTTCTTATCTGGGTTTGACAAAACTAAAAGAATGAAAAGTGAAAAGCCAGGTAACAGACTGGGAGAATTGATCCAGGAGAGAACAAGCATTTACAATCATCTTGCTCCACCTAAAAACGATCATGGCGTGTACGATGCCTTCAACATTGAGAACAGAATAACACGTGTGCCGGTAAAATATCTTGATTATTTCTTTCTAAACAAGAAAGATTCTCTCTGTTGCTTGATCGCCTCGCGTTTCATGAAATTATTCCTCACTTTCAATTACAAAATCTAAAAAAATTTTTACTTACCATTGAATAGTCACTCAACATTTTACCGCCTCTCGGGAGCATATCATTTTTTTTCATATTTTTGAACCAGAGACAAATAAGTTTACGAAACTTTTATCTAAATCTCGCAGAAAATTCACGAAGAACTCCGGGATCAAAATTACGCGTGCTGGCGAGGTTTTTTGTTATTTGGCATAGTTTAGCCAGGCGCACTTTGGATGTAAACTTTTTTTTTTAATAACATAAATAATAACGATTCATTTCAGTCCGGTTGCATGCATGCGGCTGATTTTTTTTTTTAATTTCGGAGTTTGGGTCCATTTAATTGTACTGGAGGTTACGGCAAGGATCAAATCGGATAAAAATATTTTTCCGGTAATTGGGAGGTTGCCTAGATGCCCTCCAGTAATTTTCATCCGTTTGGGAAATGTGTTTTTAAACCGCTGGTCAAAATTTGGAAAAAATATTATAGCCGCTCACCGCCGAGCGCCAGACCCCTACTCGACAACACGGATTTCGAGAACGACACTCGAACTATACAAAAACGTGCTTTTCATCCGTTTGGGAGTTCCAAGGCATTTTTGTCACCGCGGCTCTAACTATTAGGTACCGTGCTAGCAGAAATTATTTTAGACGTTCGTGAAATAATGCAAAATACGCCAACAAAATGTGTAAGACATGCAGGACTATTCTTAAAAAAACAATTTAATTTGTTTTCTTAAAAACTGCAAGTATTCCAAGCAAAAAAAAATCGGTTCACCCTAATATGTTTGAGACCGCTTAACTTCAAAATAACTACACACAATTAACTTATGGCCGGAATTATAACAGACCGATTGTAATATGACATAATAGGTCATAGTTTTTTTGCATCGCCATAAAAACCTAATTGAATTACTAACCTGAACTACATTTTTATAAAACTTGGAGCCATGAACTAAAATTCGTGTACCCTGTACAATAATCATGAGATATTCTGTTTCAAGCTACAGCTCCAAAAATAAAAAAAAGATAACTGCATAATCCAAAGACCCAAAAATCTTATCTGCCATTTTTTATTTAAATTAATTCAGACTGTGATTGGTAGAAAATAAATCCAGAATAAATATAGCCAAGTAGCAGATCAGATAAAGTATTCCATTACGTTTATCAATCAAAATATTAAAGCACTACTATCAGTTGTGTCTAGCTTCCCAAAGACAAAAGTAATCGACCAAAAACCTTGTTTAGTTTTTTAGCAGATGACCAATAAGTACCAAGTAGGATGCTTGCGTTGGTCACACTGACCAGTGTGACAAGCCCTAATATTTCGGTAATGGGAAGTGGTTGTTCTAAACCATCTCATCGTACCAACCATCGGTCATCTGCTGGTGTTAATCAAAAATCAACAATGGCACCCAATGCGATCCGATACGATAATAGTGAAAATAGTGTGGTACAAGTAGACTCTATTACACAGGATGATAAAAATAATATTCAAGTGATACAACGGGAATATGAAGACGATGCTCAAGTGTTTATATTAAATAATGTGTTAATGTCTGTGCAGTTTTTCGTTGACCATAAAGAGTAAGTGAATGTTTTTTTTTTTAAATTTTTATTCAGGCCAATGAATTAATTTGTTTTTGAGATCATTAAGAAAACTGATTTTATTGCAAACTAGATACATTTTTCTCTTACGCCTAATATGTTAAATACTTTTTGAAAGTGTAGCCGTTGCTGACTAGTTAGGAAATAAACTAGCTAATATTGGGGTAATGCAAACGAAAGGATGGAAATGGAAGGGTCATTGCATAATCTTAAAAGCCTTCAATTTTGTTTTGAATTTGAAAGTACTCATGACATCGTCGTCCATTTAAATCAAGAATTTTATTATTTATGACCTTAATGGTTTAAAATTTTCTTGGGTTTCTACGGCGTGTTGTGTCGAATGAATAAAGGAAACCACAAATAAATGAGTTGACAGTGCGAAAGTTATTAAAGTTATATGCAAATAGATAACTTTTAGTAACTTTCTGACTCTTAGCGGAATTATTTGTAGTCTCCCTGATGATGGAAGTGATAATAAATATTTCTGATAGCCTGGAATAAACTTTAAATGGTATCCGTTCATTTGCTGCACAACCTTCATATTACTACTAAATTATAAAACAATAAGCAGTTAATTATGGTTGGTAAAGGCCCGCATTGGATAGCATTTTTTTTTTATTTTACCTTTTTACGGTTCGTCGGCGTATCTGAGGCCATCTTGAACCGGTCATCGACCGTACGGTTTTTAATCGTGCGGTCTACCGACTGGGGAGTGTGAAACGGCACCTTCATCCTACGAGATATCCGATCTCATCCGGCCTGTCCGACGTGAATAGGATGGTTTTGATGTCGATTCATTTTACACTCTTTCCTAAGACAAGAGCACGCGGTGTTTCCCAAGCGGTCACCCATTGGATAGCATTTGCACATTGACTTATTGATAAGAGTAAATGTTGTAAGTGCAACGACTGCAAGATTTTCCCACACATTTTCATGATTTTATTAATTAACGCTTGCTTTTCAGAGAATGTTTCAATCTCATATTCTCCTTTCTATTTCTTTCTATACATTTTCTATAGGGTTTAGGCTAGGGGATTAAGCAGGGAATTGCAAAAGTCTAATATTATTAATCCGGAACTACGTTTAAATAAGCCGAACCGATGTTTTGGGTCACTATCATGCTGGAGATTGAATCTCAGCGACGTCTTCCATTCTGTATATAACAGCATAACTTCTTCTATCATATTCTCCTATTCGATTAATCCATATATAATATGCAGAGTGTGCAGAAATTTACCGTGAATTGGTTGATATCGCGCTTGAATCATCTTATGTGACAATTTTTAATAATAATTAATAAAAACCTCCCCATAAAAATACTTTTCCATTTCCCCGTTTTACGGTTAGCCTAACATAACAAGTATAGTTATTCTATCTTTGCTTCAGAATTAAGTCGCTCAGGAGACTGCGTGGACTGATTTTATTACATTCTTATGAAATAATTCATTCCAAATGAATATTGACCATGCATCGTCTCTTATAGGATCTATTGCCTATTAAATGGCAGTTATCATCTCTCCATTTATGTGTTATCATTTGGAAATCTTTCCGCGTATATCCTAGCCGTAGTAGTGGCATTAGAGTCACCTAACCAACATGTCGTTACGAAACCAAAAGAAATACCTAATAGTTAAATTAATGTCAATATACAGGGTGTAACGTAATGCACTGGTCTCCTGAAATGATTAAATTTGAAATTCCTACTTTATTCCTTGAACCTGATCATTTTGTAATGTTCATGTTATCAATCATGGAGTCGTTTTAGTAGATCTACCAGACTTGGGTTGTTGGGTATTGCTTGCATTGAGTTAACTTATCAAACGAAGCCAGAAAATCGGTTGTAAAAAAGGTTTTTACTTATAAAATGTTACACTACTAAAAAATAATGGTTAGCAGCTATTGTGACGAGTTCAACTCTAACTGAACTGTGAGTGAAACACTATTTTAAATAATAAAAGTAAAATAAATACCGTTCTTGCAAAATAGTGTTCGCTCGCTTGCAACTTTATTATTTGTTGTACTTCCGGGACTAGATCTCCCTTGACAATCGATTAGCAATGCTTGAAATGGCCGTTTTAAAATTAGAAGAAGGATAATAAAAGTAACTGAAAATACTACTGGATTGACAAACTATCAACTACTAAAAAGTAAGGATGAATAGACACAAAATATTTAATTTACTTGTGGTGGGCTACATTCTATAGGTGAAACTGTATATTCATTATAAGTAGAAATAAAAATTACTTGTTTTGTTTCACAGTTTTTATATTCAGCCTGACACGAGTGTTTCGGCCCTTTCGCGTCATTTCCAAAGGAGTACCAGGACTAATTTATTAATGTTGTTACAAGGGTATTTATCTATATTCCAATGTGAGATATAAATAGTTAATAAAGTAATTAAGAACAGGGCTTACAGTGGATTGATACATTGTGGGTTTTTCCTATTGTTGTACGGGTGGTTATCAAAAATTTGTTGTATCTTATTTTATTATGCTGTTGATAATTGGGTTAGCACTTGAAGGTATTTCTGTTTCATTATTGACATTACTTTTGTTTTTTTATTGCTTTTGTTCTGGATGTGAATAGGTTTTATTTTCTTTGAAATTGAATGGTTTTTTTTTATGCAGTGTTTGGCTATACCTGTTTTATTTTGTTTTTTTTTTTTAAATAGAACTTTTATGTTCTTTTAGTCTGGTCTCGAAATTTATGCCTGCATGTTTGTCCAATTTAAATTGCATCGCAGTTGTCACAATTTATTTGGTAGACTCCGCTTCGTAAGAGTTTGTCCTTTGTTTCTATTTTAGAATTGCATAAGTGTCTACCTAAGTTGTTTTTGTTTACTTGTATAGGAGTGAGGTTCAAATTTTTTAGTTTCTTAGAAATTTGTTGGCTTTTATTGCTGGTAAAATTGATTGAACAGTATTTGGATTTAGTTGGATTGGAGTGTCCCATGGTAAAGAAGTTTTTGTTGTGTTTTAGTTTTTTCTTCAGTATTTTATTAACGATTTTTATTTCGAAGCCGTTGTTTGTGGCTATGATTTTTATTATATCAAATTCTTTTTTATATTCAGTGTCTGATAGGGGGATGTTGACTAGTCTATATAGCATACTGTGGAAGGCTGCTAGTTTGGTTTGTTGAGGTTGTTTGGAGTCCGCTGGTATAATTGGTGTTGTGGTAGATTTTCGATGGTAAATTGAATTTTATTATTTTGAATATTAAGTAAATTAAAAAATTGCTGTAGTTGTCGTTCTGTGCCTGTCCAAACACAAAACACGTCGGCGACATATCTACGCCAAAAATGTATATATTTAATTAAGGGATTATTTATGTTTTTTCGAATTTGCCATATATATTTCAGCTAGCAAAGGTGAAAGGGGGGATCCCATAGGTAATAGCATTTTGTATATAAAATGCGTCGTTAAACCTGAAATAACTTTGGTCAATGCAGAGATTGGTGAGCGCAATTATTTCGTGTATATTGACTGGGTCTTGGCTAGTGATTAGGTTATTGTGTATGATACAAAATATTTGATTCCCCTTATATTGTCGGATTCTTTAAACGTCAATATTAGAACCACAATATTAGAAGGAACATAATCCGTAAAAAATATTGCTTCTAATTTACTCATGCAATTTAAGCCTACTCCGAGGATATTTATTATCGATTTTTAGGGACTTACTTAAATAACCAACAATGCTTCACCTCTCTTTAATGGTGGATCGATATACTCACCTTATTACCCTACATTACATTTTTATCAACCGAGTCTAAACCTGTCTCATTTTTCACTTCATAAATTCACAAATCTATTCACCTTAATAAATCAATTTTAACATTATCAATTAGAATTTTTTGATAAATCTGACTAATCTTCAGTGAGTGATTATAGCCAATACCAGATTAGAATAGCCCAGACACCTGATAAAGTAGTCAGTCGAGGTTTATCTACACAAACTAAACTGATTAATTGATTTGTATGTTTAAATCGAACGTATTTGTAAAGTCACAATACATCCATACCAATATGTTTTTGTGATGGGCAACGGTTGTTATAAATCATCGCATACCAGTCATCGAATCAGAACTGTCGCTACCTCAATGAGGTCGTTCGATGATCTTGGTTTAGGGGATAAAGACATCACCGTTGAGTCGATTCAACGGGATGATCTGATGATCATCGACGTCATAAGACGGGAGCTACATGAAAATGCTCATGTGTTTGTGCTTAATAACATGTTAATGGGAGTGCAGTTTTTTTCGGACCATAGAGAGTAAGATATATATCTTTTTTAATGCAACTGTCATTAAACTTACAGACTAAAAGAAATAGTTATTTTCCTAACAAGTGCGCAAAGTGATACTTTTCCGCACGCAAGTATAATTGGACGAACGACGCGTAGCGGAGTTCGGATAAATTCTTGCGTGCGGAAAAGCACTTTGCGCACGTGTTAGGAACAACATTTTTCCTACGAGCTTCATATCAGATAACAACAAAAATAAAAATATGATAATTTATTCAATAATTTTTAATTTAACTTTAAAAAAGAACTAGGTATAGTACAACTAAAAATTACATAACAAAAAAAATAATAATAGAAAATTCAAAAATTACATAACAATAAAAAATAATAATAGGAAACTAAATTATTTGTTTATAACATTTATAACAAAAGAGCAATTGCTGACATTATGCAAATTGATAGCCGATGCAGTAAGTTCATTCAGTGGGTGGTTTTATGGTATGGCTTGATGAGCACTGACTTGGCGTGGAAGGACAGTTGTTCAAATAGGTCGATGAAGGTGTTAACTAGGAAGGATTTATGTAGCTTGATGAAGAAGGGCAGTTGTTCGTGGCCAATATTTTATTCGACATGTCCTTTTTTTGATTTGTCGAATCTTCAATGTAGCTCTCGGCGACAGTCGTCAATTTCCAGCCTCCGAGTCGCTTGACATGAGTGATTCCTGCTCCAGAATCGGCCAACATGGTAGCCGATAAACGACGGAAACTATGTCCTGTATAATGCTTTGGATTTTTTAATTGTAGGTATGCAGCTATTTCTGAAAGCATCTTACCGAATGAATTTATTCCAATACATTGAGTACCGCATGTTCCTTGTCGATACTGCACAAAAAAGCGCTTGTGCGGAGTGGATGGTTTTCGCAAATTTGAATATTTATGATAGAGTTGTAAATAATATCCCTTATTTGTTTCATTAGACATTAGATACTGCAAAGATTCTTGAAGTATTACTTTTACTGTCAGGAATTTTCACGACTATCAAATTTCCTTTATCCTCTATGTGATCAACCATTATCTTGCAAAGCTCATCGCGCCTGCAAGCACCGGCCAACCCAAAAATGGTGGCGACTTTTATTAGAAGGTAAATTTGATCAGGTGCTTCTTCCATAAATCTGGAAACTTCAATTTTGTCAAAAATTTTGGCCTTTTTCGGACGATATCCCACATTTTGCTTTTTTAGAAACAATATTAGCTTGAAATATTGACTTAAATCCAAGTTTATTTTGATTTTAAGGACACTTTTTAACATAGAGTACTTACTCCATAAAGTATTTGGCTGAACTGATTTTCGTAAATCTGCAAAATACGCTAAGAAGACCTCCTCCTTAAAACTATTTGTCCGTTTATTGCGGCACCAGTATTCAAATTGTTTATATTGCTTCTCGAATTTTTCTTGGGATTTAGCGAGCAATAAATTTAAATTTGCAGAGTTTGCGGCCTCTAGAATGGAATCTGGTAGCTCCTCGTTAGAGCTGCTCATTTTAACAGCGTTTATACTTTTTGAGGATTTGATGGAAAGAAAAGTGTCGGTGTTTGTAGATTCTTGTTGACATAGAAACGGAGGAAAAATCTGACACCATGTGCCAAAATCAACATGTACTATTATTGTTGCTTGGCAATATTATAATCATTTATTACTATACGAGGTACTTTTTTTTTTTTTTTTATTTTACTTTTTTACGGTTCGTCGGCGTATCTGAGGCCATCTAGAACCGGTCATCGACCGTACGGTTTTTAATCGTGCGGTCTACCGACTGGGGAGTGTGAAACGGCACCTTTATCCTACGAGATATCCGATCTCATCCGGCCTGTCCGGCGTGAATAGGATGGTTTTGATGTCGAGGTACTTAAAAAATAGAATTTTTTTTCGTTTTAGGCTGAAATACGAATATCGTGAATTACGATTAAAAGGTAAAAAAAAATACACTTGCAACAGCTTCGCACATTGCATAAAATTATCTACAGCTACTAAAATAAATATAAATATTCCCTGCCAAGGAGATTTTTGAATAGTGCTATTTTTCCGCACCCGGTGCTGATAAAAGTCTTATCCGCACTAGTGCGGAGAAGTGTAACTTTGCACACGGAAATGCGTGCGCAAAGTAGTACTTTTCCGCATGCGTTTCCGTGCGCAAAGTTACACTTTTCTGCAGGCTATGCGGAAAAGTAAAACTACTCAAAAATCTACTTGGTAGGGAAATTTTATATTTATTTTAGTAGCTGTAGACCATTTTATGCAATGTGACAAGCCGCTGCAAGTGTTTTCTCTTTTACTTTTTAATCGTAATTCCCGATATTTGTATTTCAACTTAAAACAAACAAAGAAACAATATTTTTTAAGTACCTTATACAGGGTGTTTCAGAAGCGCGGTACGTAACTTAAGAGAGTGATTCCTTATGTTATTCTAAGAGAAAAAGTTCATATGAATCTGTGTCCGGAGTTGCCCGTTTTTGATATAAAAGGCGTTGAGTTTTTTTAAAAAAAATCGATATTTTGTAATTTCTTAAATATCTTTTTCCCGATTTTATTGAAATCTAGTACCGTTATTCATAATTATAAGGGGCTTAATTTGCCCTAACTAGATTAAATTAATTAAGTCCAGTAGCGTCCCGGGGAGCACTCTAACGATTATTATTGACAAAAAAATGTACCCCACTGACTTTATCTAATCTTTATATTTTTTTTCGGATTTACCAACTAATAATACAACTTTTTTGTTTCCTGAATTATTTTCGAATCTTGGTTCGTTTTCGAGAGAGAAAATAAAAACCACTTTATTGCATGTAAAAAAAAAGTACCTATGTATTTCAAAGTTAATTAAAATATTTAAATTACACTTTATTTGCTTTCGGAAAAGTCACACTTCGCGCCCTTGTTAGAGGAATAACTATACTTTGATAATTTCATTTCCTAGCGACAAGAACTTCAAAAAGATTGATTTTTACCTTATATTATATTATAAAATATATTTTTAATTATTGGTAATGGAGTTTTTTGTATTCTAACATAACAAAAATCACAAATTATGTTTATAATCAACAATTATTATATTTCATTGTTGCAAATCCTTCTTAATCCGAACATTTAATCTTAAAGATTAGCGTAATTGATTGGTTGAGAACTCATGTCATGTGATGCCCACATTTTTTAAATTAAACGTCATAAATGTACCTGGTAATACTTTTTTAAAATTACATTAAAACGCATATAAACCAATGTTTTTTCATAGAATTGTCACAAGATTGCAACACGTGTCAGCTAGTCCACAAGAAAAGGAAATGAACAAAACTCTCCTTAAAGACGAGACCATGGAGTGCACGTATCCCGACGTCATTATGGAAGAGGTGAACAAAAACGTAATTTTTAGAACGGTGGAGGAACACAGCTGTTCGGAGAATCTAGTAGCAAAGCGAATATACGTCATCAATGATCTGATTGAAGTTGTTAAATCAAAAGAAGTACCCCAGTATACATCAATAGACAAACCTCTGTACCAAGTTAGTATGGAGGAATGCGAAAGGAAAGGTAAGATATATTTTAGTAAAACGTGGAGGTTTCCGTTCGAGAAATGATTGAATGAATTAAAACTTCTTTACTGTACCAAAAACATTGCAAAGTAATAATTTCTTATTGACAAAGTTTAAAAAACTCCAAAACAGGTAGTAAATAAATAAAGCAATCAAAATGGCAACGGTACTCCAGGTAAGACAGTATGTGCTCAATAAAGAGAGGGTTACAGTGGGTTCTTGGAGGTGCATTGGATAGATTTCTTACAGCACGTTTCCAAAGACTAAACACAGATTGAAACATGTATTGTGAGCATGCTCCCCAAAAGGGTAAAGCGTATCTACACTCACTGACATAAAATTCGGGACAACCAAAATTTAGATCAAATTTAATGTATGATAACTTTTTCTTCCATAGTCCGATTTCAATCTTTTTGTTTTCAAAATGTAGATAATTGTTTCGGTTTTAATTAAGTTTATTCAATTTTCAAAAATACAGTTTACATGTTGAAATATACAGGAAAATAAAAAAGTATATTTTCTCTCTTAAGTTTTTAACACTCTGTAGAGTAATTTTGCAATGTAAACTACACTGGATATGCTTGACTGCAGAGTTTGATTCATTCTTAACATTTTGCTGTTTTGTTCTTCGCGGTATCGTTATCGGTTTAAGAGATATGAGTTTTTGAAATAAACATTGCACATTTTGATGCAGTCTATTTTTAAATGAAACATAAAAGTAGGGGTCTTAAAAGTTAGTATCTTGTGTTACCTCCTCTAGCTCTTATAACAGCTACTAAACGTCGAGTCATTCCTCTAATTAGGTTTTGGATATCCTCTTGTGAAATAGCACCCCATTCTTTTCTCAGAGCGTTTCGAAGCTATTGGAGAGTGAATAACAACTGTCCTCGGCGTTTCCTGATTCGCCTTAACATGTCCCATACATGTTCTATCGGATTAATGTCAGGACTACGAGCGGGCTAGCGCATGACGTTTATTCCAACCTCTTCTAAATATTGGGCCACTACTCTTGCAGTATGTGGACGGGCATTGTCATGCATAAAAACGAATTCGTTACCGATAAGTTGTGCAAAAACAACAACATGTTCTTCCAGAATTCGGACAGTTCCTCTGTCAAAAAAAAAACAAATTCTGTTCGAGCGTCAAATGAAATACCGCCACACACCATAATGGATCCACCACCAAAGCTAACCCTTTCGCTAAAATTACATTAAGCGAATCTCTCCCCTTGTCCCCTTGTCGTCTCCATACTCTTTCTCGTCCCTAAGGAGACCTCAGGCAAACTCTGGACTCGTCGTCTGAAAATAGACGTCATTAAGTCTTCTTCTTACTGTTATTTCATTGACAGCAACTTGACGAACTCTTTGGAGTTCATTTCTTATCACTACTGCACTGGTATGCCGATCTCTTATAACAGAGACTCTCACGAAGCGATCATCAAGGGCGGAAGTAGCACGATTTCTTCCAGATCCAGGTCTTCTACCATAACTTCCAGTCTTACGAAACCTTGCAACGGCTGTTTACACGCTAGATTTTGTAAAACTAGCATATCCGCCACTTCTCTATAGGAATAACCAACATCATGAAGAGCAACGGCCCTAGCTGAATCTTCGGATGACAAAGGCATCGTGAAACAAAAATAAATTCGGAATTCACTCACGAAACGTTTTAATAGCTCAAAATGTCTGATAAAATTGTTTGACAAATGCAGAATACGTTTCCAAGAAAATCCAAATATTCCAAAAAAATCAACAGTGTTTTCAATAATTGTTGCAAAAAGTGTAATGTTTATTTCAAAAATTCATATCTCTTAAACCGATAACGATACCGCGAAGAATAAAACAGCAAAATGTTAAAAATGAATCAAGCTCTGCAAAAAAGCATATCCAGTGTAGTTTACATTGCAAAATTACTCTACAGGGTGTTACAAACTTAAGAGAAAAAATATGTTTTTTTATTTTGCTGTATATTTCAACATGTAAACTGTATTTTTGAAAATTGAATAAAATTAGTTAAAACCGAAACAATTATCTACATTTTGAAAAAAAAAAGATTGATATCGGACTATGGAAGAAAAAGTTATCATACATTAAATTTGATCTAAATTTTGGTTGTCCCGAATTTTATGTCGGTGACTGTATAAGATGTGATTCCACAAGAGAAAAGTAGACATACATCAACAAGCCTAGAAACCTGGAATTGGCAAGAGAACCTATTGAATCATCACCAAAAACCAAATCATTTACTCTGCAATTAAAGCCAATGAGATTTGCCTTGGACATACATAAGTATAGGCGATTTGCATCACACGACTGCTTGATTTCTTGAAGATCTGATACAATAACATGCTGAAGCTGCTCAGAGTCCCCACTGCGCCATAATACAGTAGCGTTATCAGCAGAAAACGCAAATTGACCAGCTATCTTGAGTTGAGATAAGTCATTAATGTAAACTAGGAAAACAATGGGGCCTAATACAGACAGTATGGGGTTTATTTTTATGTGCTTTAAAATACGAGGGTGGTTCGATCAACACATTGGTTCGCATCTATATTAAGAGAGAAGAAAATTAAGAAGAGAAATTGAAGTTGGCCCTGAATCGTTGAAGATTATACTCGTTGAGAAACACGACCTCAGGAAGATCATTCCAGAGTGATGACGTTCTTCATACGAAGAAATTTTTGAACATTAGGAGTACTAAGCTGGTTCAATTTCTTATTGACTAAACCCCTCCCGAAACTGTGATTCTTCGGTTCAATAACGAATTCAAGTGAGACAGTACAAGATTCGAAGACGCCCCACATACGGAACTTGGACATCAATGGTGAAACATTGCAAATGTCTTTTTTCCTGGAATTTAAATAATCTGTCTTGTTTTATCTAAAGTTTTAAATCAAAAATTATTATCAGCAGAAAGTGATTTATTACTTAACAATAATCAACAAAAACAAAAAACCCTAATCGCATTTAATTCTGTAAGCAAATGAGCCCCGTCATTAATTATTCTTAAATATTTTAAAATCTAATCAGAGACAAATTTGAATAATCACCATTTTTTTAAATCATATTTTTGTTTAGGGTTTGCACAATTACTACAGATTGAAAACAACACCCCCATACTATCTTCCAGAGGGTTTTTTGAAAATTACGAGTCACTCCCTGGTCCGTCCTCGCGTTCAGACTCCGAATACGACTATCTTACAATCACCGCTTTAAGAACGCCAAAACCCATAGTAGTGGACGCCTCCATAGAAAGACGAGACACTTTGCCACACTCCTGTTTCAGTCAAAGGAAAGTGAAGAAGGATCCGTTCGAAGAGATCTCAGATGATAGCGACGATGAAGAAGCGAGAATGGAATACATAGCGAATCTGGATGAAGACGATCTATTTAAGGAAGTGACTTATATAAACTCCAACGGATTTATGAAGTACTTCCAGAATACTCTGTTCCCGCTTTCGCTAGGAAAGTCGCTCGGATTTAACGAAGACGCCATTGCAGTGGCCAGAGCCATTCCTGGAAAAATCTTTTGTGATGATCTTGATATTGAAACTAATATCATTCGGACTTGTCAAGTAAGTAAAATAATGGTAGTTTTTCTAGAACAGGATATAATATGCAGAGAAGTACAAATAAGTTGATGATATTTCTAGATAATACCAGCTGTAGGTATTCCTTGGCCAGATGACCAAACTCTTGAATTCGTTCTAAGAGAAGACAGACCCACCATTTTTGACAGGAGAACCGGAATAAAATACAGATGGCCAACAGATGGTACCGGTGGAATGATGGAAGAAATAACGAATATGACCGCCGTTTTGGTTCCGAAAGGTTATGCGAAAAAGAGAGGAGTCAATAAAGATGCGAGTAAGTATTCTAAATCCTGAAGGTTATAGTATTTTATGATGAAAATATACTAAATACACTGCAATAGAAATATTATATTTAGGATTCACGCATATTTTTCAAATAATTAGAATATTTCTTATGAATTGTCTTTAAATTGTCCAAAATTGCAGACGAACAACCACAAACGATTTTCAGATTTTGAAATGTGTTTTTAATGACCCATGAGTTGCGGACCAAAAATGGAAGGGCCATCCGAAATCTACTTCCCCGATAATTCGCAAACATCTACGCATATTTGCGAAAGAAATAATTTCAATTCTACTGCATTTCTACACTAGACTTACATGGGTTGAAAGGGCGCTAAGCGGTTTCCGATTTGTCTTATTGTTTCAAATTCACCGTATAAAAATGGTGTCAATCATCAATGTCAATTCAGAATCTGCGCCTATTGGCGAAATAAATAACTGCATTTCTATACTAGACTTATAAGGGTTAAACTGACACTAACCGGTGTCTGATTCGTCTTCTTGTTTCAAATTCACCGTGTAAAAAATACTGTTGTCAAAGTGTCAAAAGTTAAAGAACTTAACGTCACGATGACATTACCCTATAGTTGTACAAAATTAAGCCTAGTCTGCAATTCATTGTTTTTAAAGAGAGGTCTTCTTGGGTTAGTCCTCAATTCGAGAACCGAATTATTAGAATCAGGTACCCTTTCTAAGAGCATCTTACAGATGCTTTAAAGGATTCTTGGGACTAAGGGGTGTTCATTCCATCAACGCTATATCTGCAAAACATTTAAAAATTAACGTATCCGATAATAAAGTTTATAAAATCTGATTGAGCTATAAAATGGCGTATCTTCTCTAATTCTAGAGATAGGGAAGTGAAACAAACATGAGAATGTTAAGAAAAGATAGAACCACAGTCTGGTATAGGTAACACAAAAATCACCTTTTTATTAAAAATAAGGAAAGCTATGACATTACCATAGGACCAACCTATAATGCCAAAAAAATCATTTAAATTGGGAGGTTCAGAAACAACAAAGAAATACAAACAAATGTTTGTCGAATTTATGATGTTTTGATGAAGTCCCGGACCGGTCAATTATTTAGATAATGGTGCACAGTATAAAAAAACTTCCGGTATAAAAGTTGTAGGCCTTAAAGAAATCTTTTAAGACTAGGACAACTGTAATTATACAGGGTGCCCCAAACAGTCATGGCAAACAAATCTTTTGTTTATTTAAGAGGAATGACCCCTTTTTAATCACGTTTTCTGATTCGTCTAAACATACTAAACAACAATAATGAAATTGACAATTGGCTAGGTTATAATATAATTTGTCGATGACGTTTTGTAACATTTCCTGGTTAATAGATTCACATTCTTTAATAATTCTTCTTCTCAATTCGTTCAGATCTGCAGATTTTGTCACATACACTTTATCTTTTAGTTGTCCCCAGCGAAAATAATCAAGGGGCGTTAAGTCTGGCGACCTAGCGGCCATTCTATGGGGCCTCTTCCCCCTATCCAGCGGTTAGGAAAAGTATTATTTAAGTAAACTCTTACAGTTCGCCCATAATGAGGAAAAGCTCCGTCCTGCTGAAACCACGTATGTCGTATCTGAACTGTATTGGTTATTGCTGGCACAATTTGATATTGCAGCATGTGGAGATAATATTCTACTTTCAAATTCCCCTGTATAAAAAAAGGTCCCACTAATCTATTGCCAATAATACCGGCCCACATATTTACTTTATCGGGGTGTTGAGTGTGTGTTTCTCTCACCCAATGTGGGTTCTGATCAGCCCAGTAACGACAATAATTATGTCGATTGACATTCCCATATAACATGAATGTTGCCTCATCCGAAAAAACTATTTGATTAAAAAAATTGTTATTTTCTTCCTGTTCTTGCATCATTACTTCGCAAAATTCCATTCTACGTTCGAAATCGTCTTCTGATAATTCCTGGACTAAAGTTATTTTAAAGGGGTAAAAATTACAGTTTTTAAAATAATTTCAACTGATTTAAAACATATATCAACTTGGGTAGCAGCTTTTTTTAACGACAAATGTGGATCCTGAACAAAATTAAGTAATGTCTCTAATTTTTTTTCATTACTAGTTGCCGATTTTGGTCTTCCGGAACGAACTCTGCAAAACCCGGTTTCCTCGAATCTTTAAACTGTTCTCACAACTGTAGATTTTGATATAGGCTGTTGGTTTGGAAAAGTTATATTGAAAAATTGCTTTGTTTTGGTAAATGATCTTTGTCGGTCTCCAAAACCTCTGACCATTAGTAAAGTTATACGTTCTCATTCGTTGAGAGACATTTTCAGAAACTAATATGACAGTGACGTAAAACATTCTGGTATCAGCTTGTAAAAATGCAAAATGTAGGTAATATCTTACCTGTTGTATTTATGTCCTTTAACTCAAATTATTTCTTAAACTAATGGGTTTAGCCATATGACATATAGCCGTACGACTTCGCCATGATGATCGTACCCCATTTTGCTTTTGATTTTATTTTCCCAGCCATTTTTGGATTTTATAATAAGTTCAAAATTAAATAAAAATAAAACTAATCTAAAAACTTAAATTTTTTAAAAAAACTTTTATTAATATTAGTTATAATGCATTAGTTAATTAATTTACGTCAATATGTTTCCTTATAAAAGTTGAAAAATTTTTTCTGCAACACAAGTTTACAATGTAACAATGTCATTGGTCTCTTCATATTTTATAACATCTTAATAATGACCCACTGAGGATGAAGGTTTATGCCTTCGAAACATGTATGGGCATATGATATGAATTTATTTTATTAAATTAGTGGAGCAGACTTTGAGTTTTATTCCATAAATAAAATATTACTCCACTGTGAGATGGACTACTTCCATAAAATTAATAATTATTGTTTATAGAATGTTTAGAGGAATCAGAAAACGTGATTAAAAAGGGGTAATTTCATTTAAATAAACCAAAGTTTTGTTACCATGACTGTTTGAGGCACCCTGTATAATTACAGGTGTCCCAGTTTTATAGATTTTTTTATGGCCTACAACTTTTATACCGGAAATTTTTTTATATTGTGCGGCATTTTCTAAATAATTGACCGGTCCGGGACTTTTCACACGCTGTGTATATTTAATTTATTAGATATTTTACAACGAGCATTGAAAATTTTTCACGAGATTGAAACTTTGCAACAATCACTAAGCTGGCTAATCCATACAAGCAATATACAACTTTTCCTAGGTTAATTAGCTACCATAGCGTTATATAAGTTATACAACGCTATATACTAGTTACCTAATACATATGTATTATATATTTCTTAGGTTTGGAATGGGAGATAAATTTTCCAAAAGCAGAACGTTTTCTCGAGGCTCGTATGTCTCACGCCCAAATGAAAAGTTTCCTCTTACTCTTGACTATACACAAAACATATATAGCTCCCGTCACGGAACAGAACGGTCTGCTTCCAGAACATATTCGAACGCACATGTATTGGGAGTGCGAAAGAGACTACAGGAATTGGCCGGAACACCGACTGGGAACCAAAATACTAAGAGTAATTAAGGATCTACAACACAGATTATTCTTAGGTAAGAATGGAAATTTGTTCCCTTACATTGTCAACCTATATTCGATCCTATTTTCCCACGAACAACTCGATGGTGTTTTGGTAAAAGGGCGAATACGCCAATTTTGGAATTTTACAGGAGAAGCTAAAAATCATTTTAGTCAGATTTAATAAGATAAGCCAAATTTCGTATTATATTATGATTGGAACGGTGATTAATAGTACTTTTAAATGTTATTCTCAACGATATTATCCTTTCCAGGAAAAATCAAATTTTTTTCTTGTAAGTAGAACAACGCCGTTGTGGTTTCTATTTAATAATTCAGTCTTCGGTACCAGAAACCTAAAAAAAAAAGACTAAAGTGATTACACAGAAGCCAGAAGAAAGGATATGTAATGCTAAGTTCATCTTCTTTATCAGTCTCCATTAACCAATTAGGCACTGTAGGTTTTGTGTGTAGAGTTAAGTATTCGTCTTGATACATATTTACTTGATATTTTACAGTACCTATGTAGTATTATACAAATTCTTACTTTTTCATTTAATAATGTTAACTGGTAGTTTCTTGTCAAATCCCTTCTGCTTTTGACAATGCCAACAGGTCGTCTCTTTCTGAAATATTATCTGCAATAAAATCACGTTTAGCTTGATATGAAAACTTCCAAAAATGTTTAAATACACTTGTTCTAGTATTCTTGTCAAAGTGTCGGCATTTATTTCGATATTTTCCCACTAAACAAATATAAGGCTCTTGTTTCTCTATTCCTTTGTACGTCATGTACTTGCCAGTTCTGTTTCTTCCTATTGCTGCTGTGTTTTAATAATTTCGCTTTCTGTAGCCAAGCAATCGTCTGTTCTGATTTTCGTCTTCTTCAGTCGTATCGCTATCTTCACCTTTGTGGACTCTTAAGTTGTGTCTGCATCTGAAGAGGCAGAAATCGTCTTCTCAGCCAAAAGATGGGTACACAGCAAGCTTATGTGATATTAGCTGCGGCCTTACAGCAGATGAACCAGGGGCAATAAGAGACTTACTGCGTGTAAATTTAATTGGCATAGTTTCACTAAACGGTACTATACAATCGGAAGAGGGATACTCAAGTTAGGTATTTTCATTTTTCCTATTTGGCAAAGTACGTGAAACCAACCCGTTTTCATCTAACAAGTCGATGTCTACAATCATCTATTATCGCTTGGAAAAGTACATAATTCAAACTGGTAAAAGGAGAATCAATATTTTCCTCGATGTTTATCGAGTTAGCAGCATTTTCTTCGCCGGCTCTTAACGCCAATTCTATAATTTTTGGCGGCCTGCCCTTTCCTACGCCCTTTATTCCTATATTAGCCATTTAGGGGATCTGTGCATTGCCCATTCGTCCTATAATTTGAGTTTTCTGTACATAACGTGTGCAGGTAATTATTGACACACATATTCGCCCTCTTCTGTTCTATATGTTCTATTCCCGTATATTTGCATGGAAAAACTAAATATTCTAACCAAACATATTTCTTTTCCCTTTTTAGGGTCCATGCCGGACTATTTTATTAAAGACAAGAATTCGTTCGAAAATATTCCGAAGAAATACCTACAGTATGCCCAGAAGATATTCCTTGACATACTAGATAATCCTTTGCCTCATTTCATTAAAGCTCTTAGAAATCTTCGATACACCACCGGCAAATTCTATCCTCCACTTGATTTCAAGGAGTTGTATGAGGGACTTAGGTCCAAAGCAAGTGCAGGTAAGAAATTAATTGATTACGTTTATTCATTAATTAATACTATGTTACAACTTTAACTACTTTTCTAGAATTGATAAACCCCAAGTTATTGTCCGTTCAAAAACCGTTATTAAAAAAGAGACTATATAAAGATCCCGATCAGCAGATCAAACATTTAAAAGATATAAAAATAAAAGAAAAAATATTGATGCAACGTAAGAAGGAAAGGGAAGAGGAACTTAGCGCGAGAGCTAAGGAAGAATTAATGAAAAGAATGCGCGATGAGATCGATCTGGATGTAAGTAAAGTCCGTATTAGTTAATCCTTTTATTGGCCGCTGGTCTCATATTATTTTATCAAATCACGTTCTTTTACATTATCATAATCTGCGCTGGTTCGAGATTCTGATACCCAAAAGGCCAAACATATTTTCCATCTTTAAATGTTGCTAGGTAACCTAAATATTGACAAGCTGACATTCAGCCCTATGATTAAACACAATTGCCTGTTTTTCAACCACAGTGAAGAATTAACGAGTAGGCCTTTTTCGGTTGTTATCATGGAAACGGTATGTTAAAAGTTAACTTGTGTGTTTGATCATAGAACTGATTAAAAGTTTGACTGGAACAGATTCTATCGGCAAGGGCCTAACGACACCTAAAGCACCGGTTCCCGTAGATCACCGAAGTTAAGCGGTGTCGAGCGCGGTTAGTACTTGGATGGGTGACCGCTTGGGAAACACCGCGTGCTCTTGTCTTAGGGAAGAGTGTAAAATGAATCGACATCAAAACCATCCTATTCACGCCGGACAGGCCGGATGAGATCGGATATCTCGTAGGATGAAGGTGCCGTTTCACACTCCCCAGTCGGTAGACCGCACGGTTAAAAACCGTACGGTCGATGACCGGTTCAAGATGGCCTCAGATACGCCGACGAACCGTAAAATAGTAAAATAAAAAAAAAAACAGACTCTATCGGGTGTTACCTTCACATTTGTTTGCAGGATGAATGGCAAATGATTAATTAATTTACAAACATTTCAGGTTCCAATGGAGAAAAAAATGGATATCTGGAAAACCAAGGCTATTATGGTAATGTTCATAAAGAATTTTATAGACATTGCAAAAAAAAGCGCCACACTTGCTACCAAGGAGCAAGTTCTCTTCTATTTAAAGCAAGCGTTTTACCTGACAAAAATTTTGGAAGATCAATCAGTGTCATTTTTGGAGGAAATTCGAGAATATAGGGAAATTATTGCAGCTGAAGAGAAACGTATTAAAAAAATAACATTGAGGTACGTTTTAAAGCTGGGATTTATAAATAACTAAAATTGATTAAGTTAAAAATTACGGGAGAGGAAATGGAAACATAATTAATTAAACCCCTTAAAATAGACCGAACCTTGATACATTTTTTTATAATGTTTGTTATATTCAATTATTCAAAGTCAATAACATGAGTGACAGGGTAGATCGTTTTTTTTGGACCCAGAATAAACATTTTTGGATTTTTTTTAAATTTAAGGTTTTTATTAATATTATGGGGTTTATGGGATTTTATGCGATTTTCTGTGAGGCTTCTTGGAATACATTATTACAAATAGAGTTACGCTGCAGAATTAAAATTCGAAAATTGCGAGTAACAATTCGCTAGAAAGGTCTAGTAATTTTTTGAGAACTGGTATTTTATTGAAAACTTTACACTTGTAATTTTAAGCCAACCAAATACTCTTAGTTAAACATATTGCCATGGCAACGACAACGATTTCTGAAAATGATTTTCCTTCAGGGTACCATGGAGGTGAAAATTTCTCTTCTTTAGGTTGAGGAGGCTATTGTATTTTTGCCAGCGCGGCTTGTTTAAAGACTGATGATTCGATTTATGGTGGCTCATCGTGTACCGTGGTGCGTCTGCAATAATTTTGAGTACCTACTTTGATTAAAATATTTGCAGTATTTTCAAATCCTTCTTATTATTGGTACACCAGGTGGGTTATTCCGTAGGTCATAACCGGTTGAATTATAGTCCTGTAAATATTTGTCTTTGTCCGTATGTCGATTCGACTCGTTTTACTATAATAATTATGATTTTTTTTGGCTCTTTATTTATTTAAATTATTCCCCTTCTCTTCCTTATTACAGAATTAAGCTCATTCTCCTAATATCACCCACTGTAAATTAGCGAAGTTGAATATGAGAGCCACTGCTCTCGAAACATGTTCATTTTAACACCAACATAGTGAGATTAAGTTAGTGTAGCAGACTTTGTGTTTCAGTTATTCATTATATTTCGAGATAATATGGACTACTTCTTCAAAAACAATTTTTTTCACGAAACCACAAGATATACAGGGTCCTGCAATAGTGCGTCAGGCTTCCATAGCTCCTATACGAATTTAGTTAGGAATTTCATTCATATGCTAACTTATACTGTATCATACGGGGTACTTCAGGAAAATATTTTTTTATATACAGGGTAGCCCAAAAAAGTGTGGACATAAAAAGTTTTGATTTTTTAAATGGGATACCCCATATTTTTTTGCATATTTAGATTTATGCTATTGTCCTTTATAAATGCCTAAAATTTTGTTTGATTTGCTTTTTTAGTTTAAGAGCAATCAATTAAAAACTAAAAAAAAACATATTTTGCAGACGTGAAAAAAATATCAAAAAAACAATCTAAAATTAGTTTTTCAACCACGGTATGAAGTGAGTTTAATGACAAGAGGTTTAAAGATACTATGAATCGAATAGTATTTATCTATTTTATACAGGGTGTTCATAATATGGTTTCAAAAATGACACATTTCAAACCTATTTTTCTCAACTTTTCCAAATGGAACACCCTGTATATTATTTCGGTATTTTATATAAAATACACCAGCAATTTTTTTTTGTAGTTGAAGCATATAAGTTATTTCCAGCCGTTTTCGAAATAAATGCAAATTTCATAAATTATGTTGATTAAACAGAGTTTATTTTTAAAATTAAGCGTAGGCGACTACACCTACTAATAATTATAAAGTATAGCAAATGTTTAAAATATCTTCCATTTTGATCTGTGCAGAAGCCAACATGTTTTTGAAAAGG
Organism: Polydrusus tereticollis; assembly: GCA_963920685.1. Classification (NCBI taxonomy): domain Eukaryota; kingdom Metazoa; phylum Arthropoda; class Insecta; order Coleoptera; family Curculionidae; genus Polydrusus; species Polydrusus tereticollis. The sequence goes on from OY987328.1 coordinate 147,888,405, forward strand.
TCTGTTTACTTTCCTTTTAACATTTCAATTGAAATACCAGCAAAAAGGTTCATTAGTAAGTTTTATCCCTAAAGCCCATAGTAGGCTTTGAAATAAAACATGGATTCTTATACTTAGTTTGACAAGTTCTTTAATTCATTTTAAAAAGGTGTAATATCGGGCGAATAAGTTATAAGAAATTAAAATGAATTTTAATAAAGATGAGTTGGTCGATATGATTTTTGTACTTGGCGAGAGCGAAAAAAATTGCTTGTTAGCAACTAGAATTTATGCGTCACGTTATCCAGAGAGAAGGCGCCCGGAAGAAAAAAGTTTTAAAAGATTATTACTAAGATTTGTTGAAACAGGAAATGTTGTGTATACAAAAGAAGAAAGAACAAAGACGGCTACTAACGAGGAAAATGAACTTGCGGTGTTGTTGACAGTCACAGAAGATCCACACGTAAGCCAAAATAAAATCGGTAACGCAACAGGTATAAGTGAACGATCTGTGCAACGGATTTTAAAAAAGCATCGATTCCATGCCTATCATATTCAATTGCATCAAGCGCTCAGCGATAGAGATTTTCAAAATCGATCCGAATTTTGTGCCTGGGCAAGCACTAAAATACAAGCGGATCCAATGTTTTTCAAGTATGTTTTATTTTCCGACGAAGCAACCTTCCATAACACCGGTAGTGTAAATAGACATAACTTTCATTATTACTCCACGGAAAATCCGCGATATATGAGACAAATCGATCACCAGCATCAGTGGTCATTAAATGTGTGGGGTGGAATTGTTGGTGAAACTATGATAGGTCCTCATATCTTTGAAGGTCATCTTAATGGACCCATGTATTTAAACTTTCTACGAAATAATTTACCAGGTTTATTGGCAAACGTTCCGCAATATACAAGAAATAGGATGTGGTTTCAGCAAGATGGTGCTCCGGCACATTTTTCACGGGAGGTAAGAAATTATCTTGATGATACCTTTCCGAACCAATGGATCGGTAGAAATGGACCCACGGTCTGGCCAGCTAGATCGCCGGATCTTACAAAACTAGACTTTTTTTTATGGGGACACGTAAAACAAATTGTTTACAAAGATCCACCTACAACTGCTAATAATATGCAGCAAAGGATAAGAGACGTGTTTGCGAGCATTTCCCCTGAAATGTTAAGAGAAGTAAACAGATCTTTTGAAAAGCGTGTTGGCTTGTGCACAGAACAAAATGGAAGACATTTTGAACAATTACTGTAGTTTTTAAATATTAGTCTAGTCGCCTACGCTTAATTTTAAAAATAAACTCTGTTTAATCAACATAATTTATGAAATTTGCATTTATTTCAAAAACGGCTGGAAATAACTTATATGCTTCAACTACAAAAAAAAATTGCTTGTGTATTTTATATAAAATACCGAAATAATATACAGGGTGTTCCATTTGGAAAAGTTGAGAAAAATAGGTTTGAAATGTGTCATTTTTGAAACCATATTATGAACACCCTGTATAAAATAGATAAATACTATTCGATTCATAGTATCTTTAAACCTCTTGTCATTAAACTCACTTCATACCGTGGTTGAAAAACTAATTTTAGATTGTTTTTTTGATATTTTTTTCACGACTGCAAAATATGTTTTTTTTTAGTTTTTAATTGATTGCTCTTAAACTAAAAAAGCAAATCAAACAAAATTTTAGGCATTTATAAAGGACAATAGCATAAATCTAAATATGCAAAAAAATATGGGGTATCCCATTTAAAAAATCAAAACTTTTTATGTCCACACTTTTTTGGGCTACCCTGTATATAAAAAAATATTTTCCTGAAGTACCCCGTATGATACAGTATAAGTTAGCATATGAATGAAATTCCTAACTAAATTCGTATAGGAGCTATGGAAGCCTGACGCACTATTGCAGGACCCTGTATATAATATCGTGCCTAGCCAACCTGCCTAGTGGAATATCTTGTATGTTGAGTGTCTCAGCTGGAATATTTCTGATTTTGAATAAGTCAATATAATACATTAAAAAAAAAATCATTATACAGGGTTGTGATTAAATAACGGATAAATTCAATACAAATTAAATGGGGGCGTGTTCGGAAAAACGCTCGAACCCGTCGATTTTGTTTTGGATTGCGCATATTTTAACATAAAATGTAGGTATACAGGATGTTCCACAAAAGTGTGGCAGAAAAAATATTTTTTCTTAAATAGAAAGCCCTGTATATTATTGCATTTTCGGATTCTCCGAAAAATTCTAAACATATTTCATGTACAATGTCCTAAACCTATCTTCAACTGTCCACGAAATAAATTACACCTCTGTTTGTAAATATTTGACAAAGTGTTACTGTATTGTAACTAAAACCGAGACTCAGAGAATCGAAACATTAACTATGCTTGGCTGTGGTGAGAAAACTAGAATACACAACGAAGTTTGAATATTGTTCAACAATAAATATCCGAAAAGAGAACCTGTAAGTCAATCTACAATAAGTAGAAGTGGAGAGAGACTAGCACTGTTAAGGATCTTGGCAAACCTGGAAGGCCTGACGCCAGTGGCGTAGCCAGCATTTTGGGGCGGGAGGGGCGCAGACTGCGGAGCTAAAGCGCCGGAGGCAAAAAATTTTTGGGACCACGCCCAAATTTTGTAGGATTCACCTCCTTCATGCTCTCTAGGAACCAGAGGGGTCTGGCTCCAAATGAAGTTAAAATCCGCTCTATACAGGGTGTTTCAGAATAAGATGCTGATCCTTAACGGTGTGAATCCTTAGGTGATTTTAAGAAGAAAAGTTCAAATTAACATATCCTTAACCTATCAACTTTCGAACTACAGGGCGTTAAAGTTTTAAGAAAAAAATTGTTTTTCTATCATAACTTTAACAACTTTCTAGCCATTTTTTGGTGTAGAAAAATTTAAAAAAATTTTAACCAGTGGCGTCCTGAAAGGGTTTGGACTAGACATTTTGGAAAAATATTATGTACGCCACTGCTTTTTCTCAAGATAAAAATTTTTGTTTTAAATTTAGTGGAACAAAACCCTAATATATGTAAGTACCAGAAAAATTAGAAATATTTTAAATATTACTCATGTCCTAGTCTGGAGAATTCTTTAAAGTTATTTGTTATATCCGTACCATATTCAACGGGTCCAGGCCCTACTTCCTGGGGATTTTCCATTACGCATCAATTTCTGCCAATGGTTTATTCAAATGGTTACCGAAAATCCCCAATTTGATGCCAGAATTTTGTTCACGGACGAAGCTAATTTTTCCAGGAACGCCATACAAAATGTTCATAACAATCACTTCTGGGCAGAAGAAAACCCACATGCCATTACGGAATCCCACCACCAAGAGCAATTTTCTGTGAATGTTTGGGCTGGAATTATTGGTGATTATTTAATTGGGCCTTATTTTTTACCAGCCAGATTGAACGGAATCAATTATCGCCAATTTCTTGAACACCCTTTACCAAATTTGCTAGACGACGTCCCTATTTTAACCCGACATCGTATGTGGTTTATGCACGATGGTGCACCTGCCTATTTCAGTCTCTTAGCACGAGAGTTTTTAAATCAACATTATAGTAATCGATGGATAGGGCGCAAAGGAACACAATTTTTTTCCTGTGGGGACATCTGAAAACGTTGGTTTACAGCATCCCAATAAATACTGAAGAGGAGTTGAGAAACCGCATAATAGTTTGTTTCGACACTATCAGGAATACTCCAGGAATTTTTCAAAGGGTACGACGAGACTCAATGAGGAGAAGAGCTGGATCATGCATTCTTGCAGGTAGTGGCCACTTTCAACAGCTAATCTAAATTATTTTCGTTTTTGTTCACACGTTATTTAATGTTAGTTGTTTTAATTTAATGTTAAAAAATAAACCATAGGCACATATCGAATGCGAATGTAATGCTTTTTATTTTTTTTGTCGGGCGCTAAAAAGGCTAGATATTAAATTTGGCCTAAAATAAATGAGTATTTTAAAAATAATTTTTATCTTGAGAAAAAGCAGTGGCGTACATAATATTTTTCCAAAATGTCTGGTCCAAACCCTTTCAGGACGCCACTGGTTAAAAAATTTCAAAATTTGTCTACAGCAAAAAATGGCTATTGATGCTTAGAGGGCATGTGTGAAAAATTCATAAAAATAGCTGGAAAGTTGTTAAAGTTATGATAGAAAAACGATTTTTTTCTTAAAACTTTAACGCCATGTAGTTCGAAAGTTGATAAGTTAAGGATATATGTTAATTTGAACTTTTCTTCTTAAAATCACCTAAGGATTCACACCGTTAAGGATCAGCAGCTTATTCTGAAACACCCTGTACATATAGAAATAAATAAATTAAATATGATGGGACGCTCTCAAAACCGGTTTTATTAAGTTTATTCCGATCGCTCTTTTTACTAAAGCTAAAACAAGACCGATATTGTTTTTTAAGAATTATTTTTTAAGTAGTAAAGGAGCGCCAGGCCAAGAGGGGCGGGATGGGCGATCGCCACCCTGCTCCCCCCTGTGGCTACGACACTGTCTGACGTTTCTAATGACAAAAAACTGAACATCTTTGTTTCATTACACGAGAATCCGAACCTCTCAAGTACTCAGCTGGCTTTCGATGACACGATTCATAGGTCGAGTGTAACAAAATTTTTAAAGAAAGCAAAGTGGCACCCAGATAAAATTCGATTAGTTCAAGAGGTATTTGAAGATGATCCAGACCGCAGAAACAAGTTTTGCCAGACCATGACCGAGCGAACTGATAATGACCCTAGACTAGACACCGGTTTAGGGAAAGTCATTCTCAGAATTATGAAAAGGTGAATGTATGGGCAGGGATTATTAATAACAGTGTAATAGGACCACACTTCTTTGACGGAACTTTGGCGGGTGAACGTTATCATGACTTTTTAGGAAACGACTTGATTCTAGCACTAGTGACACTATCCTGATGAAAATAAACCAGACATGCCAAACCAAGCGTTATGGTTTCAACAGGATGGAGGCAGACGATAGGGCATATAGTGGCCACCTAGGTCACCCGACCTTACTCCACTGGACTACTTTCTTTGGGGTTATGTTAATAATAAAGTGTATAAAGATAAGCCACGCACGCTTGATATTCTCAAAGAGAGCATTCGTAATGTAATTGGGAATATTTCTTCAGAAACGGTAGAAAAAGTACAGCAGGAATTTATTGATCGTCTGGGGTACTGCAGAGCTGTTAATGACGGACACTTCCAGCATCTGCTAAAATAATTTTTGAGATTTTTAAAAATGTAATTTAACTGCAATAAAGTGTTATTTTAATATTTAAATGAAAAAAACATGTCTAAAATTTTCCGGAGAATCCGAAAATGCAGTAATATACAGGGATTTCCATTTAAATAAAAAATATTATTTCTGCCATACCTACTTTTGTGGGACATTCTGTATCCTCATTTTATGTCAAAATATGCGCAATCCATAAACAAAATAGACTGATTCGAGCGTTTTTCCGAACACGCCCCAATTTAATTATCATCTGGTCTGTTTTTATGGGGTCACGAAGAAAAATCTTAATTGTCTCGACTAAAAGTGTAAATTTATTTTAGATCGGGTTCTTCATCGAGTGACGATAAACCACCAACTCCGCTAAGAAACTCCGTATCTTTTCAATATAACGACATAACTGTAACTCAACAGACCAGGACAGGATCGATAAAACTCAATAATCTACACTCATCCTACATGAACGGGTTACAGAATCCTGAAACTCCTGCGCCAATGAGAAATTTGAAACCGGTTACAGTTCAACGCAGCGAAAGCTACAAGCAGAACGGAGCAGTGAAAAGAAAAACTGTTGCGTTTGCGACTTAACTAAAAAAAAATCTCCCCAAAAAATAAATAGCGAAACAAAATACGTATATCGTAAGTGGCTTCAAGAGTTCCTAAAAGGGACACAGTATTATTTTTTGTTAGCAGTTATAGACTTACTTGGGATCATGTAGGGCCGGCCGAAGAGATTGAACCCGTATGTGTAGTTAAAGGGTGGGGTAACGAGGAGGGGCAGAGGTTTAAAGGGATATGGAAAATCAGATCAAAGTCACTTTTTATACACGAACTTGGAATTTATTATACCGGGTGTTGCATCGTCGAGCGGGACATAGGAAATCCTATGTAATTTTAAATGGGGTCAATTATTGGCTTCCCTAATTATTTTAGAGAAAAATTTTATTTAGGTTTATTAAAGAGCACTAAAACCCACATTCAAAAGAATAACTTTAGATATTTTTGATGAGCCCGTTTACGGGTTATCGCCGATTTCTTTTTAACTATTTCTCCTTTTTATGGCCCCGTATTTGCGGGCACCAGTCAAGGTAAAAGATGACTGTCAAATAAAGTTGTCATTTTGAGGAATATTTGAACATCTTCCTAAATCCTAAAGTTCTAACAATTTAATAGTACCTACCTATTAATAAGTAAAATATTGAAACATGTAAAATGTCATAATTAACCTTGTAATTGGATACTTTATTTTAGTTTTATTCAGATTAATTTGTACTCATAAATACACCTTTAATATTTTCGATGTACGAGTTTTTATAACAATAAAGCACACATTTCAAAACGACAACTTTATTTGACAGTCATCTTTTACCTTGACTGGTGCCCGCAAATACGGGGCCATAAAAAGGAGAAATAGTTAAAAAGAAATCGGCGATAACCCGTAAACGGGCTCATCAAAAATATCTAAAGTTATTCTTTTAAATGTGGGTTTTAGTGCTCTTCAATAAACCTAAATAGAATTTTTCTCTAAAATAATTAGGGAAGCCAATAATTGACCCCATTTAAAATTACATGGGATTTCCTATGTCCCGCTCGACGATGCAACACCCGGTATCTTGATTTTTTCTAAATAAGTGGCAGTCTTTTTTGTTCTCTTCATTCAAAATTGCAATTTGGTTGAGGCGTGTTTAAACCATTGTCGATCGCAAATACGTTTTCAGACGACGCCATTACTTTCTGCGTAAAAATTCGACAACTTCTCCTAATTTTTTCGCTGTACCTAGTTTCACGTTTGTTGATTTAAAATCAGCAAGAAAAATCGCTCTCAATTTTCAGACATGAGGGTGAATAGGGCTTCCGCCGGCCCTGGGATCATGCGATAACTGGACTAATCTGAGCAGGCTGTTCTAATCTATACTTACCGTCTAACTTTTATTACTTACCTATTTACCTCTAGGAAATATGGGTTTAAGTATATTTTCTGTGCCCTCTAAATTCAATTGAAACAACCTATAAAGTCAATGATATAATTTGTATAGACATTACCTATGTAAATTTTAGTTTGAAAGACTACCAAAATTAATGAACAATAAGGGGTTCAACATTATTTTTCTTACTACTTATAAATTCAGAACTCATGTAAAGTATTGTTAATTATTTTAATCCTAGTATTTATTTAATAAAGATGATTTTTTTATAACAATTTAAATGGATTTAATATCGTGAGGTATGGGAGGAAAATGTTTACCCTCTCACTATTAATAAGGTTGGAGCACTGAGTTTCGGCCGTGTGTTGCCCCTATCTCGGTCTCGAATTAAAGATTTAGCTTTGCGAACGAAAGAATTACTTGAACTGTATAATACTTGTACTAATTAATTATATGGATTTATTAAATTGAGTATAAATAGTCTAAACAATTTTGATCCATTCTCAGAATTTTTTAAAAATTACTTGCACTTGATTGTCACAGTTCTATTGTAAGCTACATGTGAGATAAATTGCTACGCCTTTTAACCACTCTTTCATCCAAATTGTTTACACATTTTTTTCTTTTAACAGTTTTAAAACTGTTGATGTAATAGAATGTAAACCAATCGGACTGATCATGGATAGCGAAACAGAGGTTAAAAGTAGAGAGGAAGAATCGGAGTTATATAACAAAACGTGCAGAGGAAGGCGAACATGAATTTACCTAATTACACGTTATTAATTATAAAAATTGTTCGCCGTTACGGTCAAACTAGATCAAAAAACGATGAGCCAACTGTCACTGTTGGCGTATTAAAGAATTGAAAATAAATAATATAGAACTGTGTAAAATGCCTAAATTTGAAACGTTAAAAATTTTGAAAAACACAAACTTAAAATAAGTTTGTGTACAAAGTTGTCCCTTATTCTTTCCGTCAGCGTCAGACCCAATCCTTGGACGCGTTTCGCCGTTTACGGCTCTTCAGCAAGGCTCCGGGTCTGACGGAAAGGTAAGGGACCTCAAAGTGCTTTAACACAGAAATGTAAGTTTACGAATGAGAGTTGCAGCACGTGGCTACATCTCGTGGCAACCACACGTGTGTTTGCCACGAGATGTAGCCACGTGCTGCAACTCTCATTCGTAAAGTTAAAAATTTTATTTTACCGTTATTATGAACTATTAACTTAATAGGTAGATTTGTCTTATTAAAAGCGCTCTAGCTCCTTTACGAGGCATTTTTGGGGCATCTTTATTTGAACTTTTTCTCTTATTTTGGGCTTCAGAGTAGCTACGCTTTAGAAATATTGCGATCACAGATTAAAGTAAGCTATATTATTTATTTATTTCAATTTAAATTAATTTAAAGTAAGGTCAATATTTTAATTTAGGTAAAATGCAACTTGAACGTGTCACAACAAGTAATCTATAAGTGGTAATTTTACAACTAACATTTGGAAAATTCAAGGATGCAATAGTTATCGCGCGATTAGTTGACGGTTTGATAATAATTATCACGATTTATACCAATTTTAAAGATTATAAGTTCATTCCAAGTCCATCATTAGCTTTGTGATTGTCCATCGGTGCACTACTAGAAATAAGCTCGAAAATAGTAACTAAAAATGGTAAGTAGATTTTTTAATTAAGCTTGTGAACACAATTAACGCATATAAAAAAAACCTGTCAATTGGAGTATCTTTCCTGAAAATTGAGATAAATTCTCAATAAATTGTTATTTTGTGTTTCCTATTGACTGACAGCAAGTAACCATCATAGTAAATACAAATGTACATGGCAAATGTGCAATTAGTTAATAAAACGTCTTTTTGTTTATTTTGACGCTTTAATAAATATATTTACGGCCTGTACCTACACCGGCTTAGTTGAACATACGAAATTCCATGTAAATTTTGGGGTTGGTAAATATTGGCTACAAGTATGAAAAACATCAAGAGCTACGGCAAGGTGATAAAGGACGGAGAATGGTATGCTGTTCTGAGGTAATTGAAAGAGCGAATAATAATAGGGATTTCTTGATAAATATTTGTTTCACCGATGAATGTACATTCACCCTCAACAACGAACCAAATGTTCAAAATTGTCGATATTGCAGTCAAGAAAATGAACATTGTCTTGTCCATACTCGGACGTAATATTCACAAAAAATACATGTTTGAGCGGGAATTGTAGGACATCACATTATTGGACCATTTTTTATGGAAGGCAACCTTACAGCAGTAACCTATTTGGACTTACTACAAAATCGAAATGAACCCGCACTAGAAGAAGTTCCACCTAAGGAGGTAATCGGCTATATCTCAGAAAGTAATAACACTAGGACTTTGGGAAAAATATATATCGACAAAAGCGGCCAAGAGAAATCGCTGGAAATTATTTTCAACTTCGAAAAATGACCGCTAGGGGGCATAAGAGAACTTTCAAAATAGAAATGCCGATGTTCTCTTGATTTTTCTTAATAAAAATATGTTAAAAATATAAGCATTGTATTCTTCATAAAATTATACAACTTTATGTTAGGAATCGTTTTTTTCTATTTTCAATAATGAAGTGGTGGGAAACTTTCTTTCTATCAAACGCTGATATCTCTGCTTTGAATAAACCGATTTTATTCAGCATGATCTTGAAAAAAAGCCCTTCTTTTTCTCTACACGTAGATCTATTAACTATACCATATTGATTCTGATGGTAGCCACTAGATGGCGTTTTTCCGTAATTCCTCAATAAATAAGGATTTTCTGAAAAAAATCAAATGTTATGATATGACTTTTTCATCATATTTTATTTTAGGCTTATAAAGGCTATTAAATAGTGGAATAAAAAATCCAGGTTCGTATTTAAAATAAAAAGTTGATGATGGTCGCTCGAATCCGAAACGTTGGATTAAAAAAACTAACCCCATCAGCTTGTAGAGGAGGAAAAGTTACTATAAGGAACTGAAAACCGCAACGTGATATCTTTTGTTAAACTAGAGAAATTAGGGATAATAATAATTAATATGGAAAAATGGGCCATTTTTTAAAACATTAATTAATCAATTAAATCTCTGGGTTAATGACGTCCAAGATGCTCGAACTGTCTCCCATCATTTTGAATGCATAACTCCAATCGTTCAATCGTCGACAAGACAGCTGTTTCTATTTCCGCTCTTGATATGCTTCGAACAGCGTTTAAGATCCGTTGAATCATATCCTCCTTTGTTATAGGTTATAGGTCTTGTAGTAAAAACGAGATCCTTAATTCCACCCCATAAATAGAAATCTAGGCAGGTTAGAACCGGTGACCTGCAACAAAAACGTAGGTAGGAAAATTTGTGATTATTAGTAGGTAGGTGACCTACTAAGAACAACATGTTAACTTTACCTCGGAAGCCACGGAAATAAGCTACCTCTCCCGATCCACCTATCAGGAAACGCCTCCATCGTATCCAAAGCAGAGATATCAGCGTTTGAAAGAAAAAAAGTTTGACCTTCTCCCACCACTTTATTATTGAAAATAGAAAAAAAAAACGATTCCTAACATAAAGTTGCATAATTTTATGAAGAATACAATGCCTATAATTTTAACTTATTTTTATTTAGAAAAATCAAGAGAAAATCGGCATTTCTATTTTGAAAGTTCTCTTATGCGCCCTAGCGGTAATTTTTCGAACTTGAAAATAATTTCCAGCAATTTCTCTTGGCCGCTTTTATCGATAGCCCTATATATTTTTTCCCAAAGTCCTAGTGTTATTACTTTCTGAGATATAGCCGATTACCTCGTTAGGTGGAACACCCGGTACCTACAAATCTGTAGTCTTAGGTATGTTACGTTAAATTAAAGGAAGGCGTAAGAGAAACATAATGGTGTCGTTTATTTTGGATGTGTGATTGTGTGATTGCCGGATTGGTGAAACGAAAATGAGTTTTTACTGTGAAATAATCTTTACTCGTTATGTCCAGCTTTACGTCAATTTTTGACAATAGCGTCATATAAATTATTTGCTGGTGTTTGCTGTATTACCTAAACTATGAAAATTTTGTAAATTTGCCATCACATTTAATATTTATTCAAACTTGGCATATGGGTTTATTATATCGGCCTCTTCAAAAAATTACAATACAATTTTTCTATAAAGTGTATAGGGGCGCCAATATTCAGCCACCTCAAAATTTACATATGATTTCCTATGTTCAACTAAGCCATACATCACCCGGTATACGGCATACATATAGGTACATATTATAATTTCTGTTTCTTTTTTCAAAGTCGTTGAAAAGCTCCGGATAACCGTTCACGGGCGTTCAACTTAACACTTTCAAAAGTTGGCAACCCTAACAACGACCATGCTTAAAACGGCACTTTTATTTGCTTTTACTGCGTTCTTTGATCTGTTCCATAGAAAGAAAAGAGTTTTGGGGTAGTATCACTGTAGCAATGAACTGTGATAGGACGGATTCACTTATTGTTCAACTACGCCATTGCGTTTATGCATGCAAGCCCCAAACTTTGCAAAAAGTTTATTGAACCGGCCTGTATTTTAATAAACTCTTACCTGACCAGTATTAGATACCAAAAACGTGTTCTTGATCCAGGTCCGGTCTAAGTTCGCCAATATATCCGTATGATTAATTCTACTTCAAAATATTTTTTACCTATCAGATAACAAATTGTTGAAACGTGCTTTATAAATTCACTACAACATTTTGCTGGGCCCTGGCGGAACGTTTTATATCTAAATTTGTTTCATAAAAACGCATTTATGGCATGGTACATGTTTAATTTATCTTGCATTGACAGCATTTAGAAAAATAGCATTTCTTATGGAGTGTGGGATGTTCAGATCAAGGCACCTAAAGAGTACATTCTAAAAACTCACAGTGGTATAAGGGTAGGCTTTTGAAAAAAAAAGTTGAATTAATTTATGTGAAGACTCTGTCAATTTGTGGTCGGATTTAAAAAGGGAAGATATTCGTCATTTGAAAGTCATAAGTTAGGATATACAAAAGAATCTTTTGGACATTCTAGGTCATGTTATAAAAGTTTTTTTTTTTATTTTGTAGGAGAAAAGAGAAAAATTTTTTGTTAGCGTTTTATGAGAAATTATAATGTTGAAATTTCATTTGTAAAATTTAATTACTGGGGACCTAAGGTCCCGTCAACTTGCGTTATGTTCATCCCATTATGTGGGGAAATAATAGAATTAATTAATTAATTTTAAGTCGTAAGCATATTCGACGACCAAACGAGCGGTATGCCCAATGCAACATACGTGAAACAACTTTATTTAATGGGGGCTCTGTGATGGTCTGGGGAGGAATTTCCTTAACAGCGCGGACAGGTCTTGTTCCTCTACGTGGAGGTTCGTTAAACAGCGAAAGGTATATTTCTGGTATTTTATCTAAGCACGTTGTACCTCTTGCTCCTTATATCGGCTACACCTTTTTGTTAATGCACGACAATGCGAGACCATACGTATAGCGCGTATTGTAACTGAATATTTGCAAGAGGTAAATATTCAGATTCTCCATTGGCCATCGCGTAGTCCAGATCTTAACCCAATCGAGCATGTGTGGGACGTTGATGGCAGAAAATTAAGACGTCGTCAGCCTCCCCCAGCAACCTTGTAAGGCATAGAAAGGATAGTTGTAGAAATTTGGAATGAAATTGAACAAAATCAAATTGAAAACCTAATTATGAGTATGCCACGCCGATGTGCAGCCGTTATTAGAAGTAGAGGCGGAAACATAACATTAATCTGTTTATTTGTTATTTTTTGTTAGTGCCATTTTTTTTAAAGTTACTTCTTATGATTTTCTAATAGAAATGTATACTGGAATATAAAATCGTCTATCTTCATTAATATTGAACACAACTAATTGAACCAGAAAACAAAACGTTGGGAAAACACGTTGCTCACGTTAAAATTACTATGCAATATTCTACGAATTCTAGAATGGTTGGTTAGGGTGTTATAAATCTTGGGAAAAAAACACACCATGCTTGCTACACCCGGTATACCATGAAAATAACTTCCTAACAAAAATTGCGAGTACAGCAATATTTCTAAAGGATAAACCTATCACGTACAAAAGAATCATTTAAATCGGACAATAGGTTTAGAAGATATATAACATCAAATTTGTTGGAAATTTTTAGTGGTGTATTTTGTATTTTTCAAATTTATTTTTGATCTTTGTTTTTTGTGGTCGTTCAATTCTTCAGTATGTTAGTTGTTTATAATTGTCAAGTATTATCTACATTGACTGAAGATCTAACAAATATAGGTATTTTTGCTAAAATTTACGGTTTTAATTTAAAATTGATAAGAGAATAAGGATCTCAGCAAAAGAAGCCTGCAAAGATTAAGCCCGTCCCTTTTTAAAATGCCTAAATATAATATGTAAATCCATTTGGTTTCTCGTCTCCCCTCTCATTCTATGCTCCGGACACCTATAGAATATTACAAAGCTATTTCTCATACGACATTAATTTATCTTCCTTCCAGACGACAACGGATTAAGATTAACAACAGATTTTAAACAGGGATCCAATTGATAAATAAGAGACTGAGTCGCATTGTTACGCTTATTTTTAAATAGTCAATAAAATCATTTATCGGTCAGGTACCGGCACTGGTTTGTGTTCGCATCAGTAGTACTGTACTAACTACGCGTCGCACCCGGCACTTTTATTAAATTCTTTCGGTAAACAAGTGGTAAACATGGTGAAAATCGAGAATGACATTGTTCCGGCCTTTTTGGCATTGGAAAATGGTGTGGTACTGGCGGGAAGGTCGTTCGGTGCCGTTAAACAGATCGATGGGGAAATAGGTTAGTCAATAAAACACGTGGCGTGGTACTTCTATTTGCTTTTACGAACAATTCATGCTTTTTTGAGGTTATTTATTTGTTTGGGTTGCTTTGAATATAGTACCTACTTAGATAAAAGAAAATTTATTATTTAAAATATTTTTTTGGTTTGTTATATTGTAATGGTAATTACCGTTTTTATGCTTGTATTTTGATCAATTATGACCTAAATACTTCCGCTGTGCATATTTTTTAAACGTATTTTCAATAAACAATAAACACAAGATAAAATTATATCGTAAACAATGCAATTATATCTACCTATTGAGACAAGTAAATGAAAAGTGGTTTGTAAACAAGTAATATTTATTTAAATTTTGTAAAAGCACGACTACCTTTATCGACTTGGCGCAATAAATAAAGAATTGCCTATCCTTATATAAAAAAGTGGTTTTTCAAATACCTATAAAGTGTTTCCTATTGCCTGACAAAAAGTAACCCTCATTATATTCTGTTTATAAAATCTGTACAGTGTACAGATCACATTTACAAGAATTTAAAAATTAAAAGTCTAAAAAGGTGCCTTCACCATCACTTAATTCGAGGGAATCGTCTGTGGAGTCAACTTATAATAAGTGGTTCTTCTGTCTCCTCTTTAATTACATGTTTAATTGCTTCTTGACAATTTTCTTTAGTAATAGTTGTTAATAAATATTTCAATAACCCACGTTCATCTTCCATTTTAAATGTAGTATTATTTCTTGCTACATAGCCTTTCATTTGTGCCCATATCATTTCAATTCAATTTAATTCACAATGGTAGTGCGGCAGTTGAAGTAAAACAATACCACGCTTTTTAGCCATTTCGTCGATTACACATTTTTTAAAACTTAACTTATTTTCTCACACAATTTTTAAACCTCTTTTTGTCCTCAATGCGGGCATAAAAGGCATTAAAATATACTTATTTTTCCCAGACAGCCAATTTATAACATCAATTTTTTTCCAAGAAGTTGTAGGTAGTGCTAACAGTACCAAAAAAATACACGGCATTTTGATTAACAAAATATATTTGTCAACGGTGAAGCTCAACGTTCAAGCGTTACCAAAGAATTTACAATCATCTTACTAAAATCGCCTAAAAGTGAACCACTAACTATTCATATTCTTAAAATAGATTTATCAACAGTCAATAACGCTTAAAAGGAAATTCTATACTTTAAAGTAAACATTTTCAATGACGCCATATTCAGCTATACGAAGAATGCTAAATCAGATTTAAATTTAAATTTAAATCAATTTCTAACAGTAGTTTCTCTAGAAGCCCTAAATGATAGCTGGTGTTATCCAAGACTATGACAGAATTTTTCGGGAAATAATTCTAATTCTAATAATTCTAATCAGCTGTTTAAAATACTTTTCGAAGACGTCAGACGTCATTTCCTCATGATAATCTTTAGTTCATATTGACAGAAATTCAAGCTAACCATCGTTTACAAATCCATCTCCGCTATCTATATGCGTTATTATTAACCTGCGACCTTTATCTGCAAGTATTTTCAATTCAGTAGATAAATGTTCTATAAATGCCTAACAAGAGCTTTGAATATTTTTATCCTGTCATAGCTTCTTCACTGAATATCCGTCGTTGGCCTAGGATTCGTCTAAATAATAAAGTTTCTTTTTTCACTTCTATATCTGCCAATATCTCTTAGATACTGCTGTCTCCAAAAAGTACAGTAAAACCTCTGTTTGCGACCGCCTATATAAAGTGACCACCTGCCTTACCTATAATACCTACTAAAAACATTAAAATATTCATTATATTTTTGTGCATAAATATTCAAAATGAAAATTAATTGTTTAAAAACCTTCCACAACTATGTAATACAAATTTATTACAATAATATCTATCACCCTTCAGCTACTGAAAATGCCTTTTTGAGAAATGCAGAACATTTAGAATCATGCGGGCGTCCTCCGCAGGACGCTTATATTTTGTTCTGAATCCAGGACACTTTACAACCGTGCATATCATTATTTGTTAATTTCATCAATTGGTAATATACGTTATATACTATTTTATATACTATTTATAGTTAATTATTATTAGGTATTTCCGTTGCATTTGTTTACAATGTAATGTAATGTGGCTGTAAATTACACATCCCAACAAAAAAAAAATTGTCCTGGTGCCGAAGAAAAAACAACTGATAGTTATTTTGAATGCGGTGATTCCAAAAACACTTAACTTTTCTTTGTATAAGATCTAGTTTTTGAGATAGAGCCTAGCCCACTCATAATAAAGTGTAATATTAATATATTTGACAATTATAATCGTCATACATTTTATCAAGTACTTTACTAATTCCAAGACTAATGCCTTTTTAATTTTACCTATTTATTTGTAAATCACTTGTAATACCTAATATTATATTGGCAAAAGGCCATATAATTATTACAGATAAGAAATAATTTTTCCTGGAATTTTTTTGCTCCTGCAAATTTCCTATTTTCGTATTTGCAATTAGCACGAAATATACAATAGAAGGCAATAAAAGTGAATGAAATTGTATACCGTAAGCCTCATAAATTAATTCGTTAACTTGGCTTGTGTCCTAGGGCATTAGTACCTATATAATTCCCATAATATGGGGATTATATTATGCGGAATATTGATTGCATGCATTTAGTTGAAACTTAAGCTTCTTTGCAAGAGTGTATTTTTTGAAAAACCTTATTTAAACATGGCTTCTACAAGTAGGCGTAATTGCGTAAACCATCCGGACGTTTTTTGCTACAGATGTGGCGAGCACATTTTAAAAGAAAGTAGAAGAGTGATTTGTGACTTTGTGAAAAAAGCTTATTTGGCCTATTTTGGTGTTCACTTAGGAGACCAAAATAACTAACCTGCGACAATGGGCAAAAGGACAAAGAAAGTGTTTAAAGTTTGGTGTTCCGATGGTATGGAGGGAACAAAAAAGCCACTTTGACGATTGTTATTTTTGTCTTGTGAAGATAACGGGCATTAATCGTAACAATCGGCATAATGGAACTATCCTTACCTGGAGTCAGCAAGAAGACCTATTCAGCATTCTGAAGAAATACGAATTCCAACATATAGCAGCCTGCCACGTTACCAGAGGATACAGTCGAAACGTCATCTGACGAGCTGCAGAGTGACCAATTTGAAAAAGAGGACAGCGATTTTGCAGGAGATTTAACAAGTCCCGAACGCTTTACTCAGAAGGAGCTAAGTGACCTTGTCAGAGATTTAAACCTCCAAAAAGAGTCTGCCGAGTTACTTGCCTCCAGACTAAATGAAAATAATCTTCTTTATCCAGGTACCAAAATTACGTGCTACCGTAACAGAGAAAAAGATCTTTTGCCATTTTTCTCTCAGGAGGATAATATGGTTTTTTGTAATGATATTAAAGGTCTGTTAGAGAAAATGGGTATAGCAGAGTACACACCAGACCATTGGCATCTCTTTATCTACAGTTCCAAACGAAGTTTAAAGTGTGTCCTTCTACATAACGGTAACATAATATATGGAAGTATTCTAATTGGGAATTCTACAAAATTAAAAGAAGAACATAAAACAATATCGTTAGTGCTTAAAAAAATTAAATATGACGAACATCATGGGGTAATCTGTGTTGACTTAAAAATGCTGAACTTTCTTCTGGGACAGCAAGGTGGTTATACAAAATATTCTTGTTTCCTGTGTCTTTGGGACAGCAGGGCTAAGGATCAACACTGGATAAGAGAGAGTGGCCTTGTAGAGATGCTTTAGTACAAGGAGAAGCTAACGTAATTAATGAAGCGTTGGTTGAACGGGAAAAAATCATATTTCCTCCCTTGCATATTAAATTAGGACTAATGAAACAATTTGTAAAGGCCTAAGACCAGAATGGTGCGTGTTTTACATACTTGTCCAGTAAATTTCCTGCACTCAGCAAGGAGAAATTGAAAGCCGGAATATTTGATGGACCTCAGATCAGAGAGCTGATTAAGGATTCACATTTTATAGAATCGATGACCGAAACTGAATTTAATACATAGTGCCTTTTTGTTAAAGTTGTGCAAAATTTTCTCAGAAACAAGAAATCGGAAAATTACTGACAGATAGTGGAAGATATGCTGAACAACTTAAACCAACACGGGTGTAATATGAGCATTAAGATTCATTATCTCCGCAGCCACTTGGAACGATTCCCAGAAAATCTTGGCGACCTTAGTGAAGAACAGGGGGAACGATTCCACCAGGATATAAAAACGATGGAAGAGAGATATCAGGGTAGATAGGACATTCACATGATGGCCGATTATTGCTGGAGTCTTCAACAAGACTGTTCTTTTCAATCTCATGCGAGAAAATGATATAAAAGGAAGTTTATGGGTGCTGCAGATTAGCTCATTTTTATTTATTAGTTTAGATTAATTTAAATTGATAACGTAAGTTAATATTGTTAATGTTATTGACAGATGAGTTTTGTATTTTTTGTGGTGTACAATAAACATTTTTCTTTCATTCCTGAGTTGTTTTTTTGGTGGTAGCAGTAATACATATATAATTATGCGATATAAAATACCCCAAACCTCGAAAATATAGCTTATCCCCAGATTTTGAAAACGATCTGATGGAGTAAATCTGAGGTTATTTTTAGGTTTACCAGACCCAACTTACCTAGAAACAGTAAAAATATTGCCGGCACCAAATTATGTGTTGACCAGTATTATATTACCTATGTAGGATAGATACATACCTACATCAAATGAATTACCTAAATTAATACCTCAATATTTTATAATAACCATTTGTGCTCGTTGAATAATATTCTGTTATTAAAATTATTATTTACTAATTCTCGTATTTTTAGTTTTTCAAACTGGTATGGTTGGATATCCCGAATCGCTCACAGACCCTAGTTACCATTCACAACTATTAATTTTAACCTACCCGATCGTCGGCAACTATGGAATCCCGGAGGAAAAACTGGATGCAAATGGTTTACCTTAGTACGTAATTTAATAATGTATGATAGGTTATTGGTTTGTGATTGTGAATACGTTCGCTTTGTTTTATTTTTTTGAACACGTTATATTGACAAAAAGCGAATTAAGCTGACTTTTGTTTTGTGGATTTTCGTTACGTTCCAGCGATTGCCGGATTACGGAGGAAGTATTTTGATATGTATTTTTTTCTCAGCGTTGTCCCATTAGGTTACTAAGTTTAAAGGCAACGGAAACAACAAAATATGAAGAATTAAGGATATTTTATTTAATCTGATTAATGCATGAAAAACCTAAAAAGTACATCTTAACTTATGAAAAAGAACAAAAAGCACATTACACATGACAGAATGTGCACTGATACCCAGATAACATCTAGGTTTGTGTCGACATTTTCATTTTTATTCATAGGTTCTTCCAATTTTCGCTTCCGTGGTGAAATCATTGTCTTTAGCCCATTGAACGCTCAAAAGCATCCGGATTACTAGAGTGTCCGAACTAATATATAAGTTGTATACGTACTGTGTACAGGCTGTCCCGAAATTAAGGGGTCATTCTATCTAATTAATGAATAATTCTAATGTTCGTCAGAAAATTATCATATTTTTCTCTATAAACATATATCAAGAGATGCCTCGTAAGGGTGCTACAGACCCCCCAAATACGATACCCTGAAGATGTTTTTTTTTAAATTATTGACGAAACATTGCAAAAACTTGAAATTTAAGTCTTCGTGAAGACTCCGACGCCAAAAATAGGAAGTTTCACATAACTGTTTTTGCCCTTATCACATTTGCAAGGATCTTTATTATGCAGCGTAGCTTTCAAATCCATTTATCTTAAAAACCGTGTACCCTAACGACATAAACCAAGAGTACCTTTTTTTTATATACAAAAGAATATTAGTTATCAGTTTTGGTCGAAAAAACGTTTGGAATCTTTACACAAAAAAGTTATGACTAGTTTGTTCTCTCTATGCCTCTGAAAGTTACGCCACAGGGTTTTCACTTAAAACTCTGAGGGCCAATATTTCGAAAACGAATGGATATATTTTGATTTCGTAACGAGTGGTCGTTAGGTAGGATCACTTTGCATCTTTTAAAGATAACATCATTTCGAGCCCTTCGACGCTTCAAAAATATAGATCGGTTGCAAATATTTGAAAAGTAGATACATTTGAAAGTGCTTTTAATTCTAAGACTTTTTTGTTATTTACAGTAATTCGATTAATTCACTTGTTTTAAAGTTATACTAGATTAAAAAAAAAACCGTAAAACCTGTGAATAATTTACCTTCCCCCGGGAATTTATATATTCTATGAAAATGGTTCAGTACACTATCCTAGAAAAGTAGATGATAATATGTTACTTACTGATTTACAGTGAATTTAGGTGAAATGCTGAAGACGCACCAGGAGTATATGGGCATCGCTATCCTAATCAGTGGCGGAGCATCCATGTAACCACTGTTACCATTGTTACCAAATATTTTATGGCTACTGTGAAATAATTTTATTTAATAGCCAACTAGCCGCACGAAAATAATACGCTCTATACTATCCGGGTTATGCGTTTATAACGCGATGAAGCTGCCTCGCCTACACTCGATTGCTTGGTAAAGTCTATGTACTGTGGCTTGTTACCACTTTCATTTATGAATACGCGTGATAGTCTGTCGGCTAGTGGTCGGAGCCGGTTCGTGTCTGGTCGCGTGCTTGAATTCTACAGCGCGAGAGCGTGGGCGCGCCGCGATATTATGTACGCTTGTTACCATTTTTGTTTTGGTTACTCACTCGTTGTTAGTAGTCGTTGTCGTTAGTTAGGCTGCCGGCTGCAGTGTGCGTACAATTAAACATGGATGAGTGCCGCTGCGTAATCGATCAACTACTTGAAAAGTCATTCTCCTTGTATAATTTTGAAGAAAAAAGAGAGATCATTGAAAATGGAAGACCAACCCCTATTTTAAATAATTTAAAAAAGGAATCAAAAAAAATAGTTCGATATTTTAAATTTAGTTGGTATAGTGAAAACTCTCGGTTATGTGGTTGCAAGAAAAATAGACTGTATTGTTGGCCGTGTCTTCTGCCTTCTACAGAAAAAAATGGGTGGACCAGCAGCGGAGTCAACGATTTAAATAGTTTTAGAGTTCTAAGGAGAGACATGAAATTTCTCCGTTACATGTGAGATGTGTAGCCAATTTGATTCAGTTTGGCAAAACAAGAATCGAAAGTTGTCTTAATCAAGCTTTTAAGGCAAATGTTGCTAAATATAATGAAATTGTTAAAAAAAAAATAGATATATCGTTAGCACACTCATAGATGCCGTATGTTATTTGGGCAAACAAGAATTACTGTTTCGGGGTAATTTTGAAGGGGATGACTCTGACAATAGGGGCAATTATAGGGAATTGTTATTGTTATATTGGAATTGCCAAAAAAGATCAAAAATCTTGCCAACACCTAGAAACGTCAACTGTTTTTTCTGGAGTTTTAAGTGACATACGAAACGATATTATTGAAGCCATATCTACATTTATGATTGATAAAATTAAATTAGAAATTGCCGAAGCAAGTTTTGTACCTAGCTGTTATATTGAATGAAAGCACCGATGTTTCAAACCAATCACAACTTTCGGTCATATTTAGATATGTTTGCACCGACGGTGATGTTTGTGAAAGATTTTTGAAATTTGTTAATGTTAGTGAAGAGCGTTCAGCGGGACCGTTATCGGAAATTTTGTTCAGTGTTTCGATGGTGCGGCAGTAATGAGCGGGCAACACAACGGCTTACACAAACTGGTTAAAGATAAGTATCAAGATGCAATTTTGTTCATTGTTATGCCCATAGACTCAATTTGGTTTTACAGCAATCAGTGGAACATATTAAAGAGTGCATATTTTTTTTCAAACGTTATCAGGGCCTGCTGCATTTTATTCAAAATCGTCCAAAAGGGCTGATGCTTTGGATAAATTAGTACAAAAACGTTTACCCAAAGTAGCAGCAACCAGGTGGATTTATGCTGGTAGACTCGTTGAGGTTGTTTCTAGTATTCGTTCAGAGCTTCTCGAACTATTTAAAGAGATGCATACTGGACACAGCAACATGGGATGGAGAGACACGAATTTGTTCGAAAGGCTTTTACATTACATTGCAAGAATTTGATTTTAATTTATTTTTAAACTTATTTGAGATTATTCTACCAAAATCAGACATTTTGTTTGTTTGTTTGATATTTTACAGAAAAAAATGTATGACATTGGATTTTGCACGAGAAAAGTTAATGAAGTTCTAGAATTTTTGCAATTAGAGCGAAATAATTTTGAAAGTCTGTGGTCAAAACAAGAGAACTTTGTAAATGATGATGCACCCAAACCCAATAAAATAAGAGGCAACGAATTACAAATATTAACAATGATAAAGAGACGTCTTATCGACGACTTTTTGACTCCATGATTATTCAACTTACGAACAGATTTTCTGACTTAAAGCATCTAGAATGTCTGACACTATATGATTTTGATAATTTCAAAAATTATGCAAAAAAATTTCCAGATAGCGCCTTTCATCAACTTGTAAAGCTATATGGACAAAAATTTGACACAGTAAAGTTACAAACAGAATTGATAGTTCTTTATAATGATCCAGATTATGTTCAAAAAAATTTGCAAGAATTTTATCAATATTTAAAATCTTCACAGCTTGATAATGCATTTCTGGAAGCTTTTAAATTGGCAAACTTATTTTTAACAATTCCGGCTACAAGTGCATTCGTTGAAAGAAGTTTTTCAGCAATGAAGCGGACATGCCAAAGAAATACTCAATTGCAAGATCTAATGTCGTCACTTTCTTTAATTTCCATTGAGAAACGCGTTTGAAATGAATTAATGAAAAAATCCTCTTTCTACGATTTTTGCAAATGAAGGAGATCGCCGAATTGACTTAAAATATAAACAAATAGTTTTCAAAATATGTTTTTCCTACTTTATTCGTTTGTGTTCTTTTTGTAGTAGAATGGTATGTTGAGTTTTTTTTTATTGTTTGTTGTTTGTTTGTTGTTTTATATATTATTATATATTGTTTGGGAATAGTGATTTGTTTTATTTTATCCCACAGGCTTGGATTAGTCATCATCTGGTTTTGGTAACACTTTAGAAAAAGTCACGCGTCGCCACTTCCTCATAGAAGAATTCCTGATAACACAACTTTGCAGCTCTGTGCAGGAACTTAAAGGACTATGGCTGCCTGGTAAAGCCCTAAAGAAGGATACTTGCTTCAAATAATTAAAATGCAGTTTACAGCAAGTTGTTGATAATTCTAAAATTTTACCAGCGAAAATCAAAGAACATACTGGTATTTCCATGACCTCCTCATAGAGGATTCTACAAAATTTCATCGATACAAAAGTGCAAAACCAAATTAATCCATTTATTGGAGCCAGGGGATCCTGCACGAAGACTGCAATTATTAGCAAGATTTTCCAAATTGTATTGAACCGACATAGTTGTCGCTATTGGTTCCAGAATCATCCTCGCTGGATTAGAGAAAGAGGAAATCAACGCGGTTTTGTAAATAATGTTTGGTGCGGTTTATTAATTTATTACTAGAACGTTATTTACATTTTCTGCAAGTGTAACTCCTAACTGTCAGAAGAGGTACCCTTTGAGTACCGAACGAAAATGTTGCTGCAGCAGGACGCTTAAGTTCATAATGCTCAAATTATTAAGGACCACTTGGACCTACAGTATTCCAATCAATGGTTTGGAATCAATAAGGTGGCCAGCAAGGAGACCAGATATAACAACCTTAGATTTTTTTCTTTGGGGCAAGTTAAATGATATTGTCTACGAAACATCAGTTAAAGAGTTGGCCGATCTAATAAACAAAATTACAGCGGCATGTACTGCTATTATGTAGATTACGATTTTAAAAGTTCTCACTGCAAACGTCCAAAAAATGTTGACTCGCGCAAAAGGAATGAATTTTGAACAAAATTGACTGAATTCATATTATGTGAAGAATTATATTAGCTTTATAAATGACCCGTTTTCAAAATTAATGAAAAAAAAAACCGTGTATTATGTACTTACAAACAAGTGAAGTAATCCAATTTGGGTAAATGACTTTCTAATTTATCTTCCTTCGTTCCTGCACACAATTCATTATATATATTATATATTAAGCGTGGCGATGCCAAGGGCGTCGAAGGGGTCGCACTGATGTTATCTTTAAAAAATGCGAAGTGATTCTACCTAATAACCGCATTTTACGAAAAAAAAAACAGAATATAGGTATCCATTTGGTTTCGAAATATAGGCCTGTTTTCAACAATTTTAACTTTATTAATTAATTTAAGCACATTATAATACTAGAATTTTAAGTTTCTACCTTGATGTGATTTTTTCGTTAATTGAAAACAAAGAAATTCATCTTCAGGGTACATCATTTGGTGCTGTCGCTCCTTTAGGAGACATCGATGATGTTATCTTTAAAAAATGCAAAGTGATTCTACCTAATAACCGCATTTTACGAAAAAAAAAAACAGAATATATCCATTTGGTTTCGAAATATAGGCCTGTTTTCAACAATTTTAACTTTATTAATTAATTTAAGCACATCATAATACTAGAATTTTAAGTTTCTACCTTGAATAGTTTTTTTCGTTAATTAAAAACAAAGAAATTCATCTTCATGGTACATCATTTGGTGCTGTCGCCCCTTTAGGAGACATCTCTCGATGTACGTTTATAAAAAGGAATGTTATTATTTTAGTAAGTAGATTACGCATTTTAACTTAATTTCGGGACACCCTGTGAAGTGATTATATTTTCATTAATGGTGTAGTTTTGGTTTTTACTCTTGAGCGCTTCGTTGTTGGAACTCGGAGAAGACATTTTTACATTTTGAGTGGCGAACGAATTAATAATTAATTATTTTTCCAGCTTCTTTGAATCTCATCGCATTTGGGCAGCTGGTCTAATTGTAGGCGAGCACTGTGATAAACCAAGCCATTGGCGTAACGTAAAAACGCTCTCATCATGGATGCGCGAACAAGGTGTTCCAGGAATACAGGTACACGGCAACATAAGAAACTTATCCAACTTACTTTTAAAAATCAGATGTGCTAACGCCTGTAGTAGAAATAAATAATTACTTTTAATTTTAGGGAATCGATACAAGAGACCTTACAAAAATTATAAGAGAAAAAGGAACAATGCTTGGGAGAGTCGTCTATAAATTACCCATTCACTTGAATGCATTGCCCATATCAGATCCAAATTTGAGGAATTTGGTCGAAGAAGTCTCAATTAAAGTATGAAAATAATACATTCTTGCTTATAACTAGACAATTTATTGCATCTCTACAACTAGAATTTTTACGTGGTTTTATACTTTTGTTCAATAATATGTATTTTTTTTAGAAATGTATAACCTACAATCCAAACGGTTCACCCAGAATTTGCGTGGTTGATTGCGGTCTTAAATATAATCAACTTCGCTGCCTCCTAAGCCGAGGAGCTAGAGTCGACCTGGTGCCGTGGAATCACAAGTTAAACGTCGAAGAATACGATGGACTATTCCTGAGCAATGGTCCAGGTAATCCAGAAATGTGTAAAGAGACTATTGAGAACATTAGGAAGGTATTGAATGATTTCCAGAAGAAGCCTATTTTTGGTATTTGTTTAGGTCATCAATTGTTGTCCATGGCTATTGGTTGTAAAAGTTTTAAAATGAAGTAAGTTAATTGCACAGTAATCTACTTAAAACTAGCCATCTTTAATAATGCTTGGCTTATGGAAATGTTTGTCCATAAAATGCGAATATTTAAGGGTGCGAATCTATGAAAAAATTAATAGTAGTTTGCTTTGGCAGGGTGCAATTTGATATTTTACAGTAGAAGTAGCTGGAGACAAAGGGTAAAGGGCTAAAACCAAAATTTCATTAGAGGTGGAGGTAGTTTCGAACTGGTTTGAAATCAAATATTATTGAGGGTACTTATGGCTACAGTTTTTAAATGAAAGCACTTTAAAATTATTATACAGAGTGGCAAAAAAAGTCGCGCATAATGCCTGTAACTCTTGAATTACCTCGTACACGAAAAACCTTTAGGAAAGTTGTTCAGTAAATTATTTTCCATGTTTCTACCTGCATACATTTTTTCTGTCATTTCTGGTTTGGTTGCCATAGAGACCAACTTACTTTTTTTAAATGAAACACTCTGTATATGATTGCATATTTGAATTCTGGGAAAACTCTGAATTTTTTGTATTTTAAATTTTCACCAATCTGCACGCGTTTCTGAGATAATGACAGCTCAAAAATGAAAACTTCCTAATTGTAATTATTCCTACAAAATACCCACCAGTTGAGTCAAAGTGTTTTCATGACAGCGACCTAAAAGGTGTCAATTTTGAGTTCTTGTTTAATTTTCTGTTGTCTGATTTCTAATTTCTTTATACTATGGTTCATCTTAATGAGAAACAACGAGTTGAAATTTTAATAATGAGCGGTTACGGAAATATGAAGAGATCGCAAGATCAGGTTTGTCAACTTTTCAATGAATTATATCCAAATAGGCCTCCAATAAATCAGTCAACGGTGTGTCGAGTGGTAAAGAAATTTCGAGAAGTGTGTTAGGGAAGCCGCTAGGTCAGGGCGACATAAACCAGCAACCGGGGGAGACAAAGCTTTGGATATCATGCTCTCAATACATGAAAATCCAACACAATCATCCAGGCCGATGGTAATGGATTTTATTGGGTCTCATCAATTTGTTTAAGCAGGAGAAGTTGCATCACTACGATAAAGTTGGTGCACGAGTTAAACGAGGACGATTTTGAGACAAGAGCTGAATTTTGTTAGCTGATGATGGAAAGATGCAATAACGATAATAACTTCGCAACAAATATTATTTTCTCGGATGAAGTTACTTTCCATTTAAATGGCATTGTAATTAGACACAATTATCGTTATTGGTCTGCTAAGAATGCTCACACTTTCCATTTAAATGGCATTGTTAATAGACACAATTATCGTTATTGGTCTGCTGAGAATACTCACTGGTTTCAGGAAGGTCATACTCGGAGGCCAGAAAAAGTTAATGTTTGGGCGGACATATTGTGGGGCCCTTTTTTCATAGATGGTAACTTGAATAGCGAAAAATATCTGGACCTCCTCAGGAATCACATAAGTCCTTCTTGCAGAATGGTGAAGATGGAGCACCTACGCATTATATCAAATCAAATCAAATCAAATCAAAAAACATTTATTTTGTCTACTAAAATAAATTAAAAACATGTTACATAAAATATATATAATTATTATGACAAAATTGGACTGTACCGCGATTATATAAAACCGATATTTCTGCACTCACATAACATGAGTGCAGAATGGCACAGCCCATTTCAAAACGAAAGTTTTTCATAGAAATTAACAGTAAACGCTAACTTATCCTAAGCACTAAAAAATATGAAAACAAAATTGGTCACAATAACCAATAGTGGGCAGATGAGAGCAGATGAGATGAGAGCAGGGGAGTAGATGTATGCCATTCGACGGCATCCGCTGGCCGAAAACCCAGAAGGGCGCGAGGAGCAGACGAGATAGTAGTATAGTAGGCTTATTTGATTTTTCAATTTCTTTGTTGTTCCAATAACATACTTTTAATATAATTAGAAAATTTGTTTGGTGATAGGTTCTTAACGTGGTTTTGAAGGTTATTCCATAGAGAGGGCGCAACAAAAGAAAACGACCTTTGAAACTGAGCCGTTCGGTGTAGTGGTAGTTGAAAATTATGCGTGTTTCTGGTAGCGTGGTTGTGTGTGAATTGTATTAAGTTGTTTAACAGGTATGGTGGTTTGCCGCTTTTAATTGTTTTGTATATAAAAAGATATATGGGGCAAATGTTAGACAATACATAAGCGAACAATTTCCAGGACGTTGGATAGACTATTGACTGGCCAGCCCGAAGTTGTTCAATTTTCTAGGCTATTTATTTTGTTATTATAAAGTTTGTTACAATTTTAATTAAATAAAAATTTGAAATTCAAAAAAAATCAGAGTCTTCTCAGTAAAATCCAAATATGCAATCATATGCAGGGTGTTCCATTTAAAAAAAGGAAGTTAGTCTCTATGGCAACCAAACCAAAAATGACAAAAAAAATTCATGCAGGTATAAATGTGGGAAATAATTTTCTGAACAACTTTCATAAAAGTCACTTTTTGGTATACGAGGTAGTTCAAGAGTTACAGGCATTACGAGCGACTTTTTTGCCACTCTGTATTTTTCTCCTTTAATAAGGTATGGTAATCGTGGTCACAATCAACCTTGCATCCACCATGGCACTTCTCGCTGCTACATGACGTCACAAAACCATGGTTTCGCCATCGATTCCAAAACTCTCCCAGCCGACTGGAAACCTCTCTTCACCAACGTCAACGACAAAACGAACGAGGGGATTGTCCATACAAATTTACCATTCTTCAGTGTGCAATTCCATCCCGAACACATGGCCGGACCTCAGGATCTGGAATGCTTGTTTGATGTGTTTTTGAATACAGTAAAGGAGGGATCAGCGGCGAAAAGAAGCGTACTGGAAGCGCTTACTCAGACGTTGAGGTTTGTGAGTGACGTGCCCCTACTGAAAAAATTTCCCAAGAAGATTCTGATCATTGGTTCAGGAGGTCTATCCATTGGTCAAGCTGGTGAGTTTGATTACTCCGGTTCTCAAGCCATCAAAGCCCTGAAGGAAGAGAACATACAAACCGTGTTGATCAACCCGAACATTGCAACTGTTCAAACATCTAAAGGTCTGGCTGATAAGGTATATTTCCTACCGTTAGTGCCTGAGTACGTGGAACAAGTTATACGCTCAGAGCGTCCAGACGGAGTTCTTCTAACTTTCGGTGGCCAAACTGGTTTGAATTGCGGCGTCGAACTTCAAAGGATGGGTGTGTTTGAGAAATATAATTGCAGGATTCTTGGAACGCCGATTCAGGCAATTATCGATACAGAAGATAGAAAAGTGTTCAGCGAAAGGGTAGCAGAAATTGGGGAGAAAGTTGCGCCCAGCGTGGCGGTGTACTCGGTCGAGGAAGCTCTAAACGCCGCCGAGCATCTTGGCTTTCCTGTAATGGCCCGAGCGGCATTCTCTTTGGGTGGTTTGGGATCAGGTTTGTGCAAAAATAATTCTTGACTTATCATAAATTTAATTGTTTATAGCTTATAGTCGCCATTATGGCAAGACCATTGATTATTTTAAACTTCTTCTTTTTTAGGTTTTGCTAATACTAAGGAAGAGTTAATTGCTTTGGCAACTCAGGCACTGGCCCACTCTAGCCAACTAATCATCGACAAATCATTACGAGGCTGGAAAGAGGTTGAGTACGAGGTGGTGCGCGATGCATTCGACAACTGTATCACCGTTTGTAACATGGAGAACGTCGATCCCTTAGGAATTCATACCGGAGAATCGATTGTGGTAGCCCCGAGTCAAACCTTATCAAACAAAGAATACAACATGCTTAGAACCACCGCAATCAATGTTATCCGGCACTTTGGCGTTGTCGGGGAGTGTAACATTCAATATGCACTTAATCCTTATTCAGAGGAATACTATATTATCGAGGTCAACGCAAGGCTATCTAGAAGCTCAGCTTTAGCCAGCAAAGCAACTGGGTATCCCCTAGCGTATGTGGCTGCGAAGCTAGCTCTGGGAATACCGTTGCCCGAAATTAAGAATTCAGTGACTGGAAACACCACGGCTTGTTTCGAACCGAGTCTGGATTATTGCGTAGTGAAAATACCCAGATGGGATTTGCATAAGTTCTCCAGGGTCAGCACTAAAATAGGAAGTTCGATGAAGAGCGTGGGCGAGGTAATGGCTATTGGACGGAAATTCGAGGAAGCTTTTCAGAAGGCTTTGAGGATGGTGGATGAGAACTTTCCAGGGTTTGATCCGTATATGAAGCAGGTTAGTTAAAAATGCTTTTACAAATAAATACTTGTGAATGATTAATTTTTTTACTCTAGGTTAACGACGCTGAACTAGAAGAACCTACCGACAAAAGAATGTTTGTCATTGCTGCAGCGTTAAAGAAAGGCTATAGCGTTGAAAAATTATACGATCTTACAAAGATCGATAGGTGGTTTCTGCAAAAGATGAAAAACATTATTGCCTACTCATCCCTTCTGGAGACAATCGATCAAAATCACTTGACCAGCGATGCTCTCTTGAAGGCCAAACAATTAGGTTTCTCAGACAAACAAATCGCAGCGTCTGTCAAAAGTACTGAACTCGCCATAAGAAAAAAACGGGAAGAGTTCAACATTAAGCCTAGTGTAAAGCAGATAGATACCGTTGCAGCGGAATGGCCTGCAACAACAAACTATTTGTACCTAACATATAACGCATTAAATCACGATCTAGAATGCAATGAACAACATATAATGGTTATCGGATCCGGAGTCTACAGAATCGGTAGCTCAGTGGAATTCGATTCCTGTGCTGTTGGATGTCTGAGAGAACTGCGAAGGCTCGGAAAGAAAACTATCATGGTCAACTACAATCCAGAGACTGTTAGTACAGACTACGACATGTCTGATCGGCTTTATTTCGAAGAAATAAGCTTTGAAGTAGTCATGGACATTTACGACATCGAGAATCCTGAGGGTATAATATTATCAATGGGAGGTCAATTGCCCAATAATATTGCCATGGACCTCCATCGCCAACAAGCTAGAATCTTGGGAACTTCCCCTGATAGCATAGATGGCGCAGAGAATCGGTTCAAATTTTCCAGAATGCTAGACAGGATCGGCATCATGCAGCCTAGATGGAAAGAACTCACTAACCTAGAGTCAGCAGTTGAATTTTGTGAAACAGTCGGTTATCCATGTCTTGTAAGACCATCCTACGTCCTGAGCGGGGCAGCAATGAATGTCGCACACTCTAATCAGGATATTAAAACCTACCTGAATCTTGCTAGCGAGGTCAGCAAGGAGCATCCAGTTGTTATCTCGAAATTCCTCTTAGAATCAAAAGAGATCGATGTAGACGCCGTAGCATACGATGGCGTCATTCTGTGCATGGGGGTATCGGAGCACGTAGAAAATGCTGGGGTGCATTCTGGAGATGCTACCTTAGTTACACCTCCTCAAGACATCAATGAAGAAACACTAGCAAAAATCATGTATATTAGCAAATCCATCGCGGCTTCCTTGGAAGTTACCGGTCCCTTCAACATGCAACTGATAGCTAAAGATAACGACCTAAAGGTCATTGAATGCAATGTACGCGTCTCAAGATCTTTTCCATTTGTCTCCAAGACCCTAGATCACGATTTTGTAGCTATGGCTACTAGAGTGATTGTGGGCGAAGCAGTCGAACCGGTAGATGTTCTGGGTGGTTGCGGGAAAGTAGGTGTGAAAGTGCCTCAGTTTTCTTTTTCAAGATTAGCGGGAGCTGATTTCATGTTAGGGGTTGAAATGGCTTCAACCGGAGAAGTGGCTTGTTTTGGTGATAACAGATATGAGGCATATCTTAAAGCCATGATGAGTACTGGATTCAGCATTCCTAAGAAGTCGATATTATTATCAATTGGAAGTTTTAAGGTAATTAAATTATAATGTGTCCGGCAAAATGTATTACCCATTTTTAACGAGTTATACAAATTTATTAACTCAAACAAAAGGATATATCAATACATATTTTTAAACTAAAGGAACATGAGATTGTCATGTCTTAAAAATAGTGTCCCGCAAATATCCGCCTTCCTGAGCAATGCATTCTTCTTAATTCTTGATAAGTCTATGCATTACTGCTTGGAATAGCATTCACTTCACTTCGTACGTTGGCTTTTAGTTCCTGCAGATTTCTTGATTTATGGCTATACACTTTACTTTTTAATAAACCCCAAACGAAAAAATCCAGGACTGAGAAGTTTGGAGATTGCAGGCCAAAACTTGTTATTTCTTGAAATCAGCCTCCCTTAAAATAGTTATATTGGTTCCCGCAGTATGACTTGTTGCTTCATCTTACTCTTACTGAAACCAACATGCTCTCGGTTCGTTTTGGATTGATGGTAAGAAGAACGCTTGAAGCATTTCTGCATAGGGCAAAGCAGTAACGGTTACAGTCGCGCAATTTTCTTTAAAAAAATAAGGTCCGACAATCAAGGACCAGGAAATGGCACACCAAACGGTTACCTTTGGACTACGTAAAGATCGCTGGTGAATATTTCGACGGTTATTTTCAGCCCAATAATTGCAATTTTGCCTATTTACATCACCGTTCAGATAAAAATGTGCTTCATCGTTCATAAAAAAGTAATCTTCTATACCTTGATGATTTTCCAGCAAATTCATAAAATGGCGGCAAAATTTAAGCCTATCAATCTTACCTCGTTGACTTAATTCCTGAACTATGGCAATTTTATAAGGGTGGAACTTCAGTTTTTTCAACATTCTTCTCATGCTCCTGTCTGTCGAAGTGAGGGATGCAGCATGTTGAACAACTCTTGCTGAGCTAGGACTGACAGCTGCTCTTGCCCTTTCCTGGTTACGTTTATTGCAAGCAGACATTGGTCTTCGACTTAATTATTTGTCTAAAACTAATCCGACTTCTCTCCATTAACGATACGAAGATGTAATGGTTTTACGGCGTCGTACATAGGCGAACGTTAAAATTATGGCGATATCGTCTTTGAACAACAACTTAACTAAGCCGAATACATTTTCATATTCCACTGACTAGCGCTCCATTTTGAAAACTATCAATTGAGGCGTCAATTTCAAAACTCGTTTAATTCGTTATAAGAAAATTTGTAGGAAAGCACAAAAAAGTTTCAAACGTTTCGTAGTTGACCGCCGGACTTCCAACTTCATTATTATCGTGACACCTATCAACACTGATTCCCATCTAATAGAAAAGAAACTGCATCATCAGAACCTCAATATTTGAAAAAAAAAGGATTACGCAGTTTTGTAACCACACAGTGGATTAAGAAAGCTAAAAAACTAAAAAAATATTTCCAGGTTTCCAAAATGGCCGCTAGGGGGCACAGTTACTAAGAAATATCTAAAAAGTCAAATTTTCTCCGATAATCGCTATTTTAAGGTACTATTTTAGTGACGGAAATAGAAAGTTCGGTAATTTTTGCGAAAACTTGTTTCTACGACTTTTTTTGGTATCTTCGGAAACTTATCTTTTGTGGAATTTTTTTTTAAATTGCGGTACCTTCCATATGCTTTACCCAAATTTACTCAGCTTAGGCTTGCTTAATAGACACTTTTACACTTATTAAAAAACCGACTTTGGTCGTGGTCGCTAGTGCATACCGCGTCTTCTAGGTGGGGCTGTTTGAACAATATTTAGTTTTTTCAAATTTTCTTAATAATATTAAATGTCATGATATATTTTTTACTATTCAGCTTATGGAGCATAAAAATACCTACATTATGGCCAAAACCGTGATTCGATATCTTTATTTATTTTCGAGTTATTTACAAATTACTATTTTAGTTTAAAAAATTAATGTTTAGCTTAATGCTTACCGCTGAACGAAAGAAATATAAAGATTCTGTTGTCACAATTTCTCATCAATTTAATATCAACAATAATTATTATTTAATTGAATTATTAAAATTTGTATCCTCTTAGTGCATTTATTTTGTGTCTGTTCTCTAAGCTGAACCACGTACGGGTTGGCTGCAGTGGCTCGTCGTGTATTTCTACCATGCACCGCTCTGGGTGGAATCAATCAAATTAATTGAATTATTAAAATTTATCCTCTTAGTGCATTTATTTTGTGTCTGTTCTCTAAGCTGAACCACGTACGGGTTGGCTGCAGTGGCTCGTCGTGTATTTCTACCATGCACCGCTCTGGGTGGAATCAAGCGGGAAACCTCAGTTGAGCACTTGCCATGAAAATATTTGTAAAGTAGACTCAAGTCGCCAACCTGCCTTCGATGTTCAAGGCTTTCCAGGTTACTTGTCAGATCATGGTCACGGATCAAACGAATGGCTCTTCTTTGAAATGGATCTAGCAACCTCAGGGTATGTTTAGGAGCAGAGCCCCAAATATGCGAGCAGGATTCCAGCGATGGTCGAATAATAGAGCATTAATAGTTGTTGGGGTGTATAGAGGTTCCTAGTTCGGAAAAGCAACGTGACTATGCCATATTATGACTATCCAAATTGACGCCCAATAAATGAATTGATGACGTAACCTTTTAAATCGTGCGCCTTAAACAAATATAAAATAATTTAATGCTATTCGTAAACAAATGTCTTAATGAACATTTCAATGGCAATATTTATTTGAACTTTTAGTAACCAGAAGAGGCCTGTGGTTTCAGAATGATGGGTGTCCTGCACACTTTTCTTTGATAGTTCGTGGCTTTTTAAACCAAAGATACCCTATGAATCAGACGAGGAAGTTTGTTTTCATGGCCGCCTAGATCCCCAGATCTCACTGTGCTTGATTTTTAGTTATGGGGCAAGCTAAAAGACATTATCTTTCAAACTGGTCCTACTACTGATGAAAACATGAAGCGACGTATCCACGATACTATTGCCAGCATCCCAAGAGCTGAAATTGTTTGTTTAAATCGTTGTTATGAAAATATTGGAATACGTTTAGAACATTTATAATTACTTCTTGTTCTTTTTATTTTTTGTTTCGTTTTGTTAAGTGTTTTTTCGTAGCTTTAAATAGTTCTTGTTTTATTGTCGTTGTTCAAGTACATTGGCCTCTCGAATTTTAATAAAATATATATAAAAATAACTTTACGCTATTACAGTTAAGTTGTTAAATAATCTTTACATTTTGGTTTTTGTATTTGGATCAACTTATTTTTTTTGAGGTTTTAGGCGAGAATAGACATAAAATAAATGCACTAAAAGGATCCAAATTTTAATAACTTAATTTAATAATTATTGTTGATATTAAATTGATGAAAAATTATGACAAGAGAATCTTAACATTCCTTTCGTTTGGCGGTAATCATTAATTTTTTTAAATTGAAAAACTCGAAAACAGATAAAGATAAATCGAATCACCGTTTTCGCCAAAATGTAGCTATTTTTATGCTCCATAAGCTGAGTTATAAAAAAATATATCGTGCCGATTAATTTTATTAAGAAATTTGAAAAAACTAAATCTTTTGTAAACGGCGCCACCTAGAAGACGCGGTATGCACTAGCGACCACATTTAGACACTAAGTGTCTAATTAACAAGCCCAAGCTGAGTCAATTGGAGTAGAGCATTGTCGTATAACTAGTCATTTAATGCTATTTTATCTAGTGCATAACCCCTGTAGTAGTTTTTAAGTTTAATTTAGTTTTCAATTTTTTAGGAATAATAATTTGTTAGTATTATTATTATTTTTTTTTTAAAGGCACAAATAATGAAAAAATTATTTGTCAGAAACAAAAAGTAATTTTGGCAAAAAGTTGTTTTCGATAAAAGTTTTGAAGTGTAAAATGTTAATTCACGGTATGAAGTGTATTTGCCTTCTGTATTGTGGGTCATTTGTGTTTAGTTTTACGAGAAAAGTCGTTAAATGACTTCAGGCGGACAAATGGGATTTGTATTTTTTGGTCTCTGGGATGTTTTTAAATTTGGTTTTCGTGAGCGGCTTTTATGACAGTCAAGTGAAGAATGGGTACAACGATTTCGCGTTTCTATTTATAAGCCATTCAACTCCCTTAACAAGCCCCGCCTTTTGGTCATTTAGCGATGTTTTGTTCATTGATTGGTCGCGTTTTTTGATATACCCCAAAACATTTTCGGCTGGTAAAATTAATGCGTAATTAGCCCTGAGTAAGTCAGGAGGCTCCTCCCTGTTTCATACATATTTTTGACAATTGTTGCTAAAATTTGTATCACTAAACAAATAAAAGTTGATATTTTACTTTAATATAATGTAACCCATCGAAATGCGATATTTTTTCAAAAAAAAAAATTATTGATTATAGAAAATATCGAGTTGTAGTTTTTCGCTGGGTTGTCATTGGCTGAAACCGTTTATTGCGTTGTAATTAAATGGATAAGAATATAAAACGCGGCGTTTTTGGTTCATTCGGGACCTGAATTTTGCTTGCTAAAGTACTTCACGTCAGTTTAATTTTTGAAGTTAAACTTAAAATTTTTTTTTTTCAAAATTTTCCACTTGTCATCAAGTGTTGTGCCGTACCTTTCAATAGGGGGGCAATAAAGTTTTCGCGTCTATCGAGGAGGTGATTCCCGTCCTTTTTGATATAGTTATCTTTCCGGGATTTACAGTGATTTGATTGGAATACTATTCAAATGTTATTCCCTTGATTAGTTGGTGGATTCCTGTATGTCAATCAAGTGTTATTCCCTTGATTTGGATTATCAGTGATTTATTTTTTGGATACTTCTGTGGATTAGTATGCTCATACCCATGCGGACCTGGGTCGTGTTACGCGAGGTATTGGGGAATCGGAAGTAGGGGGGAAAATATTTTCGGGCGCGAAATTTAAATGTTTCAGCTCTGGTTTTCACGTCGTCGCTTCGCATACAGGCAAGTAAGGAATTCCAGAGTTGAATAGTTCGTTGGCTGTTACCGGACTAGTCCTGGCACTGCAGGCTAGTTTACGAGGTAACAACCCCTAGATTTCTTTATAAAAATAAGAGAGACGCAGTCCCCCAGACTTGGCCGTCTGCCAAAAAGAGCCATTGCGAATTTATTAAGTGGGGCGCAGCCCCCCAAGTGAAAATAAGCTTGATTATTATTTATTTGTTGTTAATTGTTTATAATAATAGTTTACTGAAACTAATTTCGATAAACCTTTTAGTTTTTATAATTGAAGTTTTAGTTTTAAATCATTTTATTCTTGAGGTAAAGTTTATCGAGATTGGATGTTATATGTTATAAATGTTGGGTTAATATTAAGTTTGTCGATTGTCATTATTGTAATGTAAAAGGTTTTGAAAAAATATTGAAATAAACCAAAACACTTTATTCTCTTTTGCCCTCCGTGGAATTACATATTACAAATTAACATTAATTAAAAGTCCTCCCCTTGCCCCCCCCCATAAATTAGTTAAAAAAGAAAATAGAGAAAAAGTATTTAAGAATTGGTAATACGTTACCTTCTCTCTTACCATTAACCACCATGAGGTTATTGGTTGACCCCTTTTGATTAAATTTTTGATTTCTCTTCAAATATTTTTATCTTAATTTTGGTGGACCGGTGGCCTTTCCGCCATCGGGGTTAAAGGAGGTGGGACCACCCTTAACAAAGAAAAAATTAATTAATATTTTTATGATTGATTTTTCTTATAAATTTAGTTTTTGATTTTTTTTAAAACCAATAAAAAAATCTGGCATCCCTAAATTATCAAAATGACCGAAAAAACCATTGAATGCTCGGGTAGTATAGAGTCCCAAGTAAGCCCTGAGAATCCTGAAGCCCAGGATTTTTCAACAATGGTAGAATCAATCCAAACTTATTTAAATATAACCAAAAATGCCGACCAGGACGCTTTACTTGCTTCCCAAACCAATCCTCGGTGGGACCGAGAACCACTCCCAGGGATAGAAACGCACTCCAATAGGGACATATTGGGCAACGTTAGGCCAACTCGCCCAGCCGAGTTGGCCCCAATGCGAGAAGTAGGAGTCGACCCTCTCTGGAATCCGGCTTTACTTAGGAGAACGCTACTCTGTCAAAAAGACCTCGACTCTGACTCGGGCTCTGAAGGTAGCGTATCTTTCCACAGACCGCCGAAGCAAAGACATCCACAGGGCCGTATCGGCGACATGGCATCCCTGGTGGGGAAACAAATTGATGAAATAGTTGCCCCACGTAACCAGTTTGTACAGACCGATGGATCTGGAGGACCCTATACGAAGTTTGCCAACTCCACTTCTTGTGAAACCAAAAAAATGACAGATGTACAGGACCTTGTGCAGGCGATTGGAAGCTTAGTACATATAATCGGTGATCAACGAAGTAATCCCCCCGCCCCCTCAAATAAATTACGAGAAACTTTCAGCGGGTTTCAACACGAAAGCCCCGATTTATTCTTGATAACACTGCAAAGATATTTTTTACAATGCAATATTTTAGATGAAAATGAAAAAATTAATATTGCAGTGGAGCAGCTTCAAAGGGGGGCCCGAAGTTGGATAGAGCCGCTAAAAGGACTAATTTTGAATTTTGAAGAATTCGCTAAGCGCTTAAGCAGACGTTTTAATAGCCCCGAGCTAGTAAGCGACCTAAAATCAAATTTATACGGACTTAAACAAAAGAATAACGAAAAAGTTGAAGAGTTCATACTAAAAAAGAGAGCATTATTTAGGAGGTTGGTGCCCTTTGGGACAGAACAAGAATGTGTTAATGTCATTGTGCCCTTATTAATACCAGCCCTCCGTTCTAGGATAAGATGCGTGGACATATTGGATACCGATCGCCTTACGTGTCTCACGATGGCGATCGAGCAGGACCAGACTGAAGAACGACAACAGACAATTAATACTAACCCCCCCAATCCAACTAATATAGTAAATAATAATGAACGACCAAGGACGAATAATGTCTCGAATAGGCCAAGACCTCCTGTAAGGTCACGCCCCTGCCGACATTGTCAGGGGGAACATTTTGATCATGAATGCCGCCAAAGAACTTATGAAGAAAAGAAGACTCCCCCTGCCCGTGACCAAATTTTGGAAAATCAAAATTCCAAAAAGGAACAGGCCAAAAATAATTCCCAAAAAAACTAAGCGCTGATCGATCCGCCTTGGGGCAGGACGATCCAAGACCATTAAAGACCCCAATTAATGTAATTAAAGAATCAATTAATTCGATAGGCTCGCGGCCCTTAGTCCGAGTGCAAATGTTTGATAAAGATTATGAAGCCCTCATTGACACGGGTTCTGATTTAAATCTGATTTCAGAGGATCTAATCGAATCTGAAATATATATAGAAGATGATCGGGTTCTCATATTAGCAATAGAAGGTGCTAAAGCGAGAGTTCTAGGATTAATTGAAGTCAATTTAGTTTTAGGGAATTATAGTTATAAAGTAGTTTTCAATATTGTTGCAGGATTAACTGCTAAAATTATATTAGGTAGCGAGTTTTTAAGGACAGAACAAGCCCTAATGGACTTCAATAGAAGCTGTATATATATTGGACAGACTCTACGTCAAACCATATATTGGAAACAATTCCATTCGGTAGATATGCCATGCGAATTGCCGGAAATGGGACCGGACGTCCCGGGAAATATCAGGGATCTTATTCAGGAATTCAAAGACATTTTTCTAATCGGATTAGCACAGCCAACAACTCGTACCACCCAACATAGGATCGTCTTAAAGGATAATAAAGTCATCAATCAACGCTGTTATAATTTAAATCCAGACAAGAAAAAAATCTTGAATGATCAGATCCAAGAAATGTTATGCGCAGGCGTAATAGAACCTACACAGTCACCGTTCTCTTCGCCACCTTTGCTTGTTACGAGGCCAGGAAAAAACCCAAGATTCTGTATCGATTTTAGGCGCCTGAACGATATTAGTGTCGCAGAATCCTCGACCTTGCCACGTATACCGGACTCCGTGAAAGCTTTAGCCCAAGCCAAATATTTTACAGTTTTGGACCTTAAGAGCGGATACTGGCAAATTCCCATGGAAGACTCCAGTAAACAGTATACCGCTTTCACTACACCAGACGGGGCAAGTTATCATTTCAATGTGATGCC
Source organism: Polydrusus tereticollis (assembly GCA_963920685.1). Lineage (NCBI taxonomy): Eukaryota > Metazoa > Arthropoda > Insecta > Coleoptera > Curculionidae > Polydrusus > Polydrusus tereticollis. Next base: position 147,928,204 of record OY987328.1, read on the forward strand.
ATTTGGGCTAAAAAACGCACCCAGTACCTTCCAGAAACTTATGTCGACAGAAGTATTGGTAGGCCTGATACAGGAGTTTGTACAGGTCTACCTTGATGACATTATAATATATTCAACCGACAAGGACACTCATGCTAGACATTTACGAATCGTTTTCGAGCGACTTCGGATACATAATTTGAAAGTAAGCGCCGAAAAATGCCAGATTTGCCAAACTAGCATAGACTATTTAGGATATAGGATTTGTGGCGATTACACTGAACCACAAACCAAACATTTGGAACAAATCAAAGCATGTCCCGAACCAAGGACCAAGAAGCAACTGCAGTCTTTCCTGGGATTATGCAACTGGGTACGGGAGTACATTCCGAATATGGCCGAACTTACTGCCCCGATGACCGAAGCGTTAAAGGGTTCAAAATTTACATGGACTAGCCTGCAAACTGACGCATTTATGAAAACTAAAACTACTGTAGCCCAAGCAAAGCAATTGAGTCGCCCTAATTTTGAAAAAAAATTCATATTACAGACGGACGCCTCAGCTATAGGCATGTCCGCTGTACTGTATCAAGAACCTGAAGATGGCTCGGAAGTACGAAACATTATTTCATACGCTAGCGCAAAATTTCATTCTTCTCAACAGCGTTACCACATTAACGAACAGGAGTGTCTTGCGCTCGTCTGGGCTATTCAATACTTCCGAGCCTATCTGGAAGATCGGCCTTTTATGGTCCGTACGGACAGCAAGTCATTGACCTGGCTCCAAAAATTTAAGGACTCACGAGCCAAGCTGACCAGGTGGGCGCTCCTTCTTCAGGAATTTAAATTTGAAATTCAACATGTTCCCGGATCAAAAAATCATTTACCTGATTTATTAAGCCGCAATCCCGAGGAGACTCCCTATGAAGCGGAACCAGACAATGATCGATTGTTGCCCCCCTCTGTGGAGACGACTAAATCAACGGTAGCTCAATGTGCTGTAGTTATAGCCGACCTGGGTGATTTATACACTAAAAATTGCCGAAAACCAGGAGCATGATAAGGCAATTCGGCGTTTAAAAGTCACTTTGGACCTGCTTGCAGGCCAACAACCAACGGATAACAAACAAAGACGTGTATTGGAAGAGTTCGTACTTATTGATAATTTATTATGGCGTAGACATCCACAGGGAGATAGACTTGTTGTGCCCCGACAATATACACAACAAGTTATTTATATGCACCACGATGACCCGGAACAAAGCCATCCTGGAACTGAGGAAACTGTCCGAAAAATCGCAAACAAGTATTTTTGGGGATGTATGCACAAAGAGATCACAGAATATGTATCTAAGTGTATAATTTGCTCAATTTGCAAAACCCAGCAAAAGCAAAAGCATGCTCCCCAAACGCCACGCACTCCTACCAATCCCTTCGAGATGATAAGTATCGACTTGTTAGGACCGTATCGCGAAGCCGCCGGAACGCACAATCAATATATTCTTTTTGCCGAAGATGTTTTCTCTAAATGGATAGAGGCACGAACTTATTCGGATGTAAGTGCCAAGAATGTATTAGAATTTCTAAAGACGGAAATAATTGCACGATACGGATATCCTAAGCATATAGTAAGCGATAACGCCAAGATATTTAAGGCGAACGTACTAACGAAATTTTGCGAAGTAAAAAAGATTAGACAACATAACTCCAGTGTATACCATCAACGGGCAAACCCCGTGGAGAGAAGAGTACAAGAATTAAAAAAGGTATTGCGAGTTCTTTTATTAAATAAACAAGAAAACCAGTGGGAGCGAGTTTTGCCTCAAGCCCTCCAAGTATTAAGAAGCAGGCGAAATAGAGCCACCGGGGAAACGCCGGCGTCGATTATATTGGGGTATGAACTCAAATGCCCAGGCGAATGGCAAACTAAATGGACCCAGTACCAAAAAACCCAGACGAAAGAACAAAGGGTATTAACAAGAAGACAAGTTTATGCAAAACAGTTGGATTTTCAACGGAAAGAATTTTCTGAAGCCGGATCTGCCATACTTAAGTTAAATGTTGGAGATATGGTAAATGCAAAGTTTCACCGTACAGGAGCTTTTCAACCTGCCTGGACCGGGCCTCATCAGGTCACAAAAGTCTTGGGGAATTCAGCTTATGAGGTTATAGTGAACGACAACCCCGTTAACTTCCATATCGACGATCTGCGAAAAGCGAAGAACGGAAATCAAGTTGACCTCGACGAATACCCCATATATGAAGAAAGCGATGACAGCGACGCGGAATTCGAATTTTCCGCTGAGGAGGTTCCCCCCCAAAATGTCGAAGACTCTGAGGAAGAACCTGAACAACCTCAAGAAAATAAACAAATGGACGAGACGACGCCTCAATTACATGCAATGCAAATTGATCAATGTTCGAGTTCCGAAATACTGGGGAACAAATTGCCCACCGAATTCTTGCACCAGCAACGACTCCTAAAAGATGTTGAACGAAACGTCAATGTTTTAAAAACCAAAGTTTCCAATATTCAACACTTTCAAGATTTATTAATCCTAGAGGAATTGCTCACCCAGGAAATTCAAAATGTAGAGAAGATCGAAACGTTGGGGCATGAATGTTTGAGAAAACAACGAAAAAACATTGTAGACAAAATTGAGGTTGTAATCGACGATATGTATCTACGTGATCATATCCCCATGAAGACAAATCTACGCGATTGTATTCAACCAGAAACCCAGAAGACAAATCTTACAGTTCCTGCAGCCCTAAAAAAAGAAAAGGACGATCTAATCTCAAAAGCAAGTACGAAGTACTTCTATAACTCCAGGCTAAACAAAGACTCAGTACTACCCGGAGCTTATTGTAATAGGTGGGGTGATTTCTTTAAGTTAAAGGAAGAATTTTGGGAGGGGGTTCTTAATTGTTTTTGAGGGTTCGTAGAAATAAACTTAAAATTAAGTACTTTAAGTTATTTTTCCGTCTTGTGGGGGGGGTGTCGTATAACTAGTCATTTAATGCTATTTTATCTAGTGCATAACCCCTGTAGTAGTTTTTAAGTTTAATTTAGTTTTCAATTTTTTAGGAATAATAATTTGTTAGTATTATTATTATTTTTTTTTTAAAGGCACAAATAATGAAAAAATTATTTGTCAGAAACAAAAAGTAATTTTGGCAAAAAGTTGTTTTCGATAAAAGTTTTGAAGTGTAAAATGTTAATTCACGGTATGAAGTGTATTTGCCTTCTGTATTGTGGGTCATTTGTGTTTAGTTTTACGAGAAAAGTCGTTAAATGACTTCAGGCGGACAAATGGGATTTGTATTTTTTGGTCTCTGGGATGTTTTTAAATTTGGTTTTCGTGAGCGGCTTTTATGACAGTCAAGTGAAGAATGGGTACAACGATTTCGCGTTTCTATTTATAAGCCATTCAACTCCCTTAACAAGCCCCGCCTTTTGGTCATTTAGCGATGTTTTGTTCATTGATTGGTCGCGTTTTTTGATATACCCCAAAACATTTTCGGCTGGTAAAATTAATGCGTAATTAGCCCTGAGTAAGTCAGGAGGCTCCTCCCTGTTTCATACATATTTTTGACAATTGTTGCTAAAATTTGTATCACTAAACAAATAAAAGTTGATATTTTACTTTAATATAATGTAACCCATCGAAATGCGATATTTTTTCAAAAAAAAAAATTATTGATTATAGAAAATATCGAGTTGTAGTTTTTCGCTGGGTTGTCATTGGCTGAAACCGTTTATTGCGTTGTAATTAAATGGATAAGAATATAAAACGCGGCGTTTTTGGTTCATTCGGGACCTGAATTTTGCTTGCTAAAGTACTTCACGTCAGTTTAATTTTTGAAGTTAAACTTAAAATTTTTTTTTTTCAAAATTTTCCACTTGTCATCAAGTGTTGTGCCGTACCTTTCAATAGGGGGGCAATAAAGTTTTCGCGTCTATCGAGGAGGTGATTCCCGTCCTTTTTGATATAGTTATCTTTCCGGGATTTACAGTGATTTGATTGGAATACTATTCAAATGTTATTCCCTTGATTAGTTGGTGGATTCCTGTATGTCAATCAAGTGTTATTCCCTTGATTTGGATTATCAGTGATTTATTTTTTGGATACTTCTGTGGATTAGTATGCTCATACCCATGCGGACCTGGGTCGTGTTACGCGAGGTATTGGGGAATCGGAAGTAGGGGGGAAAATATTTTCGGGCGCGAAATTTAAATGTTTCAGCTCTGGTTTTCACGTCGTCGCTTCGCATACAGGCAAGTAAGGAATTCCAGAGTTGAATAGTTCGTTGGCTGTTACCGGACTAGTCCTGGCACTGCAGGCTAGTTTACGAGGTAACAACCCCTAGATTTCTTTATAAAAATAAGAGAGACGCAGTCCCCCAGACTTGGCCGTCTGCCAAAAAGAGCCATTGCGAATTTATTAAGTGGGGCGCAGCCCCCCAAGTGAAAATAAGCTTGATTATTATTTATTTGTTGTTAATTGTTTATAATAATAGTTTACTGAAACTAATTTCGATAAACCTTTTAGTTTTTATAATTGAAGTTTTAGTTTTAAATCATTTTATTCTTGAGGTAAAGTTTATCGAGATTGGATGTTATATGTTATAAATGTTGGGTTAATATTAAGTTTGTCGATTGTCATTATTGTAATGTAAAAGGTTTTGAAAAAATATTGAAATAAACCAAAACACTTTATTCTCTTTTGCCCTCCGTGGAATTACATATTACAAATTAACATTAATTAAAAGTCCTCCCCTTGCCCCCCCCCATAAATTAGTTAAAAAAGAAAATAGAGAAAAAGTATTTAAGAATTGGTAATACGTTACCTTCTCTCTTACCATTAACCACCATGAGGTTATTGGTTGACCCCTTTTGATTAAATTTTTGATTTCTCTTCAAATATTTTTATCTTAATTTTGGTGGACCGGTGGCCTTTCCGCCATCGGGGTTAAAGGAGGTGGGACCACCCTTAACAAAGAAAAAATTAATTAATATTTTTATGATTGATTTTTCTTATAAATTTAGTTTTTGATTTTTTTTAAAACCAATAAAAAAATCTGGCATCCCTAAATTATCAAAATGACCGAAAAAACCATTGAATGCTCGGGTAGTATAGAGTCCCAAGTAAGCCCTGAGAATCCTGAAGCCCAGGATTTTTCAACAATGGTAGAATCAATCCAAACTTATTTAAATATAACCAAAAATGCCGACCAGGACGCTTTACTTGCTTCCCAAACCAATCCTCGGTGGGACCGAGAACCACTCCCAGGGATAGAAACGCACTCCAATAGGGACATATTGGGCAACGTTAGGCCAACTCGCCCAGCCGAGTTGGCCCCAATGCGAGAAGTAGGAGTCGACCCTCTCTGGAATCCGGCTTTACTTAGGAGAACGCTACTCTGTCAAAAAGACCTCGACTCTGACTCGGGCTCTGAAGGTAGCGTATCTTTCCACAGACCGCCGAAGCAAAGACATCCACAGGGCCGTATCGGCGACAGCATATGGAAGATACAGCAGTTTAAAAAGTATTTTTTTCACAAGCCTCCCCATGCACACATTTTTGAAAATACAAAAAAATTCGTAGAAACAAATTTCCGCAAAAATTAACGAACTTTTCACTTCAGTCAGATAAAGTTTGACTTTTTAGATATATCTTAGTCACTGCCCCCCCCCCCCCCCCCCCCGGCCATTTTGGAAACTCGAAAATATTTTCCAGCAATTTCTTTTGGTCGATTTAGTCGATAAAATTTTTTCCTGACGCCTTTAGTTTATGGCTTCCATAATATCTTACCTTGACGGTCTTAGTGGGACACCCTGTATAAATGAAGTGGTGTACGAAGTACATGCGTGATAGGGCGGCATCGCATTGCGGGAGTCCGGGTAGCCGCTTTTAGGCTAGTCCCACACAGCGACGCGGAAAAAATAATATTGGGTATCGGAGTTTTCCTTGACACAAAGTAAATCCGTATCTTTTTATCAGCATATTAGGTACCTATAATAAGAAACAGAAATAGAAAAGAGAACCATTTGAACTTTTTGTATTTATAATCTCCTCAGAGTCCATGGAGGGGGAATATATCCCCTTTCTTTACCCCCCACCCCCATAAAACTATGTCTATACATATAAAAAAAGTAAAAAGTTAAGAAAATCATTCCAATGTTATAAAAATATAAAACTACATACTACTAGCTTTTAATACTGATATGTCCATACATATTTTAAACAGTACATATGTATTGTATATGTACCTATGTACATATAACTTAAACTATGCAAGTTAATGTTATTTTTTTGGAAGAAAGGTGTCTGTCTAACTTGGTTTGAATACTCTTGTTTTTGGCTAGTTCCAACGCTTTTCCCTTTAGTCTTTTAAGTAGCAATATGTCTTCAATTGGAAATTAATTTTCTTCTGCCCATTGAATGGATAATGATAATGGCCTCGCAGCGTCACCATGTTTTACTCTCTGCATAATTCCTTCTTCAGTGTCTGATTCGCCGGATTCATTCTGTTGATCTTTATTAACTATTGCCTCGTGTATTATGTCTTCTTCCGTTTGTTTCAAAGTCTTTTTCTCCAATCGCCCACTGGATAATATCGTTGCTACTTAAGTCATTTTCTGGATCTATGATATTCAGCGAATCTGTAATGGCCTTAAGGTCTGACTCACTTACAATGCAAAGTCTCTTTCGAAGTTCCGAAAGTGGCAGATTGTCTTCATCAGACTTCGGGTCCTCTAATTCCTCTGTACCGCAAATAGGCTCAACCCATAATGCTCCCCAGCTCTTTTGAATATTTTTTACAGACATTGATTCCCAAGCTAAATCCAAGTTATCTACTGCATCTTTTAAATTGTATTCTTTTAATAATAATAATAATAATAATAATAATATTTTATTTTCCTTTTTGACAAAAGTACATTTGTATAGGAATCGTCAATAGAACTTAAAACTAGAGTCTAGATTAAAAAATCATCTACACTATATAGACATTTATCCACCAACATACTCTTCAATTGGATCTTAAAATCTTTTAAAGTCGGAGATTCCGTTATATTTTTTGGTAATTTATTAAAAAGTTGTGGTCCCAAAGAGTTGGGAGACTTACATACTATTTTATATTTATTAAAGGGAACATACAATTTATTTTGCTGACGCGTATTAACCTGATGTTTGTCTCTTATATGGTGAAAATCACTTTTATTTATATAAACATACAAACACATTTCAAAAACAAACAAACTTGGAAGAGTTAATATACCAAATTTCTTGAAGAGACCCTTACAAGAATATGTACTAGATACACGTGCCATACACCTAATCAGTCTTTTTTGTGACAAAAATACCTTATTAGCCATAGATGACCAACCCCAGAGTGTGACCCCATACCGCAATCTCGACTCAGCCTTAGCATAATAAAGTGAAATAAGTTGTTTTTCATTTAAAACAGTACGCAAATTTTTTATCATATATACAACTGTGCCAATTTTTCCAGCAACATGTTCGCAGTGACCTTTAAAATTAAGGCACTCATCCAAATGGATTCCTAAAAATTTCACAGTTCCACTTTGTGTAAGAGAATTGTCCCCAACAGATATACCAATCTTAGAGCATCTCTTTTGGTAATTATGAAATCTCACAAAAGACGTCTTGCTGCTATTGAGAAATAAAGAATTATGACCAAACCACTCACTTGCGACATTCATTACTTCATTACATTTAAGTTCTAAATCCCGATCTAGTCTATTGGATATTAAAAATGATGTGTCATCTGCATAAACTGTCATGGCATGTGCCGGAATGCAATTTATTTCATTAATATAAAGAATAAAAAGAACAGGGCCCAAAATAGAACCCTGTGGGACACCGACATTCACATCCAGACACCTGGAATCTACGCGATATTCATTTCTTGAGTTTGCATAAAAGATACTGACATATTGTTTTCTATTTTCAAGAAAACTTCTAATCCAGTCTGAGGCAGAACCGGCTATCCCATATTTAGACATATTACCTAATAAAACCTTATGATTAACATCTTTACTATATCCTTTCCTTCATTTGTATATATGACTTCATTTAGAAAGCGCTTTCTGTATGCCACCTTTATATTTTGAATCAAGTTTTGATCCATTGGCTGTAACACTGCCGTGCAGCTAGGGGGCAAGAACATAACTCTAAAATCTGGATTAAAATTTAATTTTTCCTCTAGAAGATGAGAGGGTGCAGTGTCGATTAGCAATAAAGCTTTTTTGGGTGTGTTAACTTCTGTTAAAAATTTTTTGACGCTAGGTATAAAACATGTTTTAAACCACCTTATAAATACAGGTCTTATCATCCATCCTTTGCTGGTTGCTTTATAGACAACGGATAGCTTAACATTTTTAAAAACTTTAAAAATCGAATACCGTGTCGTTTTTTAAATTTATCAAGCCAACCAGAGCTCGCCAGAAAATTATCTTTTTGGGTTATGCGTTCATAAAAATGCTTCGCTTTTGTTCTTAAAAGATCTGAAGAAACAGGTACGTGGGCAAGTCGTTGCTGTAAAAACCAATTGTATAAGGCAGCCTCAACTTCAGGATTCTCGGCCTTTCTGATTACTTGTCTTTTGCCTAAAATGTAGATCAACTATGCATTTTTCTAATGACAATAAGTTATTGAGCACATATCTGTCCCTTGATATGATTTTGACACAAAGTTTTTTTATTTTGTCCTTATTTTTCTTTATATCAAGAATCGTGAATCTAGGTACTCCAAAATTTGCTGCCGTTTGACGGATACTTCCGGATTTATCTAGACTGTCTAATATTTAACATTTTTCGCTAAGAGTTAATGTTTTATGAGGCCTTTTGTTTGGAGCCATTGCCAACAGAACAGATAACTATGGGTCTCAAATACGACTAATTCAAATAAAAAGAATGCAACAATCTTTATGTCGCCTTAAACTTGTTAAGACAGAAAAAATTTTATGGTTTTCTTATGAAACGTTTTAATGTCCGGTTTACACAGGTAAAATTTTGAAAATATCCGGTTTATAGAGCAATCCGGATTGATTGATGTATTACTGTGTGAAAAGCTGTTTCCTTTTTGTAGCCATTCCTTCATCCATACTCTCTTCCTCGACCTTTTTTTCGGTTGTTTTTGGATGGCAATAGCTTATGCAGCATAGCACAACAATTCGTCTTCGTCTATTATTTACATTTCAATTCATAGCGAGTAACTATACACGATCAGCAACGTAGATACAGACTAAATAGAGGGAATTGATATAAATCAATCAATTTAAATGGATTCGTTTTAACTGTAGGATTTTACCTGATAGTGTGGGGCTCTTTACATACAAAAATATTGCTTTGGTGAAAAATTTAATAGTTGTTTCCTAACCATGGAAATAAAATTGGTAATATATTTTGCCGGACTTAGTATTATGAAAGAAGACTTATTTATTTTTTTATTTTTTAGCATAAAATGGAGCTGCTGCCAAGTATGAGATCCCTACAAAAGCTTGGGTATAAGCTTTACGCCAGTTTGGGAACAGCCGATTTTTACTCTGAACATGGGGTAGACGTAAGTAAAAAAAAACATTTTAAATTTTTCTACAATATAGTATATTAAATTTTCACAGAAGTCGGAAGGAACATGCATAAAATCCGTAACAGTCTCTAAGCTAACGTACAAAATTATAATCACTGTTGACTAGAATTATCAAAAATAAATAAGTATTTCTAATTTTTTGTACAATAGAACGTTTTATCGTGTATAAAAAAATAAATACTTCTCGTATTTCCGAGAACATATTTACGTAAATGGTTCAATAGAAGTGGGTACTCTTGACACTATAATCATATTGATAAATGTGTTTAAAAATTATTGAGAACTTGTATTCCTCAAATCGAGGATTATTCTGCGAATACATAACACTTAGATTGTAGATCATGTCTATATATATATATGTTTGAACTTTATACGACCAATTTTATCGGTTAGTTCTGTACTTATCTTTGAGGTAGATACTTTAAAAACAAAAAGCATACAGGAATCTAAATACATTGATCATGAGATAATTTTTAAGGAATTTCGAAATCTTCGAAATCGGAGAAAAATTCCTTAGTTCTCCTTAATTTATCTAAGCAACTAATGAACTTCTTTTAAGCCCCTTCTTTACTTTTTTGAATAGGTAGCCTAATACTTTAATATCTGCGATTAGCACTGCAATTAGTATTAGATTACAAAAAAATCCAAGTAATAATTAATATAAAGAGACAAAATTTGCAAATAACCACTACTATTTTCGATAAACGATAAAATGACAAATAGCCTCAAATGAAAGAAGCAATCTATCAAGTTGTTTTGTGTGAAAAAGAATGTGAGATCATAGTAATTGTTAATGTTTTAATTAATTTGGAGCAATAATGATCTTATCTTAAGCATATTTAAGGACAGTGAATTGATGACGAACAATTGCAGACTTATTTGTTCAGGTTTCAGTTTGGTTTCGTTCATTCCGCAGCGTTGTCAAGTTGTGACATTCGCGAACAAGTTATGTGTTACATAATTGGCACAAAACAAGCTAGAACCAAATGGTTCAACATTTTCATTACTATCTAAGGTCATCGATATTGTCTGATATTGAAGGATAATTATTGCTAAAAGATCTACTCAAAGATCGCACAACAGCTTTCCTAGGTCTAATCTGACGATGCAAAGTATTTGAACTATAATTGTTAATATTATGAAAAATTGAAGTAGGTCTATTTTGATTAGTGTCCTTATTAAGTTGCCTTTGGGAACCAGGATGCATTTCTTTTTCAATACCTGTTACTTCTGGTGCATCTGTGTATTTTTGCACCCTTTCTTGTATTTCGCACTTATCTTCTTCTTCTTTTATTTGTGCGAATAGGTCTGTTACTTCTTCCTCGAATAGTCTGTTTTCTTCTTGCATAATTTTCGTCAGATACCATGCTTGCTTCAGGTAGAACTTTGTCTGCTGTATAGTGCTTATTCTAGAACTTGCTCTGGCGATGTTCAAGTAATTGTTTATAAAGAACTTTAAAAGGGCTATTTTTTTCTGGAGGTCGAATTCTTTTTCACATTCCCACTAGAAAAATAGATTTGAGTTAAATGTGGTATACGTGTATTTGACCCTGCTATACAACTTGTTGAAATAAAATAAAAAATTAGCCTTTAAGAAATTATATAGCAGGTTTAAAACCAACTTATTTGGCATCTAATTGATATTGGAGAGTTCTATGCTACGTACGGGGAGGAAATCTAATTTAAACTGCTGGAACTTTAAAACGCATAAAGAAAGTTTCTACCCTATTTTTGAATTGTAAAAAATAGCTTTGCGGGTCAATAACATTAATCGTATAGATTGGCCTGCAAAATCTCCGGACCTTAACATAATAGAGTACGCTTGGTCCCGTTTTAAATCATTTTAGTGAGGAATGGCAAAATATTTCGCATAAGTTTACTTGTAATTAGTGAAAGGGCGCCAAAATATTAATTTTTATATCGGGCTGTTTATTTTTTGCTTACTCAGGTCTAATAAATCATTTCTTTCCAATAATCCAATTCTTGGATTACTTGCACTTTATTAGGAACCAGATTTAACTGCTTTTTTAAGAAGAAGTATATTCCATAAGATTTTCACATTTGAGGCAGGCACCTTACACATTTTTTTTGCGTAGTTTGGATTATTTCACGAACGTTTGCATTATGTTCCTCTATTCTTACAGATGGTCTTCCAGCTCCTTTTGTATAGAACCTGTTTCTCTAAACAGAGCCCCGGTTTTTCTCAGGCAATGATAAAAATGCTCAGCAGGAATGGCGACGTTAGGAAACTTTTTTTTATTACATTTACTCTAACCCCGTTTCGAAAATATGCTTCATCCATGAATTTTTTGTGCTGTTCCATAAAACCCATTATTTGAATTATTCAAGAAATTGGCTAAATTAGTGATTAATCAAATTACTCGTAACTATTGTTAAAGATGACGGAATAAATGATTGATTGGTAATGCTGGTATATGTATACTGACACGCAACAGGTACGAAGCTCTACCGCTAAGCAGTACGGTCTTAGATGCAAAGCACACTTTGATGATAATACATTATGCTTGCACAGTATAAAAACATTATCTTTGAATTAAAAATATTTTTTTTTTTGCAAATAAGCTACTGAAATAAAAAAGTAAAAAGCCGGGTTAGTATTTTAATCCATGGTTTGAACTTGCTCTAAATTTTGATAGCTTCGAAGCTGTTACTGGGAAAATGAAAACACAATTATTACTAGAGTATTGAAAGTATAGGTAGGTACTTTTTTCTCACTCTGTATAAAATCTTTACAAAACACGAAAGTCAAGAATTTGGAACTAACAATAAGTTGAAAACACTTTTTTGAACAATTGCGAGGCAAATACAGGAGGGGGATGAAATACGAAAGTGTTGTAACCCTAATTACTGTAAAACTAAGACGTTTATTGAAAATCTCCAAAAGTTGTTTTTTACAATAATTGAATCAGAACTTTAGAAGAAAGCCCAAAAATAAAAAAAAATTATTTTTGGAAAGAAAAAGCGTCTCCGTGAATAAATTGGCACTGTTTCATTTATTACCCTGTATTGTGAAATTAAAATGCTTACAAACGAAAATTACCATAAGACCAAACAGTAAGCCCTAATATGCTTCAAATCGCGTTTAAATATCTTTAATATTTTCTGGGATATTTAATTTCAAATCTAGACTAGAAAATTTCCTTTTGCGTTTTAATTAAAGTACCAGAAGTTTATAAAAATTAAATAGATAAGTAGAGAAACAACCCTAATTTAAGATACACCAATTATTTTATTATATTAACAATTAAGGGGTTTTTTAAAGGTCCGTGCACGTAACATTGAATGATTTTAAAATGAAAATATTTGATAATTAGATACTCGAATATTGAAACATTTACACATGGGATTATTCGAATATATACAGTGTGTCCACGGATGCACTTAACTATACTTGTAAAAACTTCTATTTTCAGTTTTTCGGAAAAAAAACATTCTTCATAATTTCTTTTGCTTGTTCTATAAATACGATTCACGTTGAGAACTTTTATTTTGTTGTACAGGGTGCGCAAAAAATACAAAAATGTAGATTTGCAAAATCAAAAACTTTTTAGTCAAACTTTTTTGAAACATCAGAATGAAAGAACTTAGAAGGAGGAACCGAAAAGGCAAATAAAGTTTTTTCATAATAGTTATGGCTACTAAGATATTATTTGAAATTAAAAAATGAATTAACTTCGTATTATTTTGAGAAGTTCACTGCTACCTCATTTTGTGAACATAAATCAAGATTGTTTTTTTCACATAATGTCTAGCTGTCATTCCTACATTAATTGTCATCTATCAACTAACATCTTCAGAAAGATGCTTACCCTAGAACAGCGCATTTACTTGATTAAGTGTTATGGTATTGGAGAAGTGTCTAAATACGCAATTCATTGTATTCAGGTGTATACGTTTCTGTTAATGCCTTAAGAAATCTGGTACGTAAATTCGACGTTTATGGTGACGTTAAAGGTGTGAAAAAGACAAAAAAGAATTTAGATGAAAATGACGCTGAAACAATATTGGTCTTAGAATCAGCTCACAATAATCCCCGACTTCCTTTAAGAGCAAGAGCCAATGAGGTGGGTGGTATATCTAAAAGTCACGTACACAATAGTCTGTCCACAAATAAGTTTCACGCATTCAAACCAACCTTTATCCACAAACTTCAAGAAAGCCGTCATTTTCACCATCATATCATATTCAGTGACGAATCTACGTTCACAACAAATGGTATAATTTCTAGTCAAAATTGTCGCTTTTGGCCGACCGAAAACTAGGGATCGACCGATACCGATATCGGTATATCGGCCATATCGGCCTTCTTGCCGATATCGGTATCGGCACATATCGGCCAAGAGTATATCGGTATCGGCCGATATATTTTTTAAAGAAATTAAAACATAAATTTATAAAGTAAAATAAATAAATAAAGAATTTTTGAGCTCAATCTTAGTAGTCTGCACTCCAGAAAAATCAGCTTCTTCAGCTTTGCCGAGATAAATCAAAAGTGTCTTAAGTAATGATATTATTTCCGATATAGATGCACTGTTCTTACTAAAAATGTTGGTAATCTCTTCAAAGGGTTCTAATAAGTTTCATAAGTTTTTTGCTAGTTCCCACTGGTGATATGCTAGTTCCTTATCTTTTAAAGCTGAATCATCCATTATAAATATATTTAAAGCGTTTTTTTTTCTACCAAACGTTCCAACATGCAAAAACTTGAGTTCCATCATGTAGGTACATCCTGAGCCAAAGATTTTCTCGCCATATTAAGAGTCTTTTGAATATTCTTCAGTCAATCACAAGCCAAAGAGGAGTGACTAAAATAAGTTACTATACGCCTCGCTTTTGCCAATAAATCCATGATTGATCGTTGACTTTCTATCGAGTCTTGTATGGCTAATTGTAAAGATGTATAAAACAAGTTTGGTGTTTTAGTTTAACTTCGTCAATGCCCTTTTTTATGTTGGCGGAATTGTCAGCCAAAACCAAAAGAACCTGATTATGAACCAACTTCCATTTCTTCAGTAAATCATTTAACATCTGGGCAATATTTAAAGCTGTATGTGTTCCTGGAAAATGTTTGCAGGCCAGTACAAATGAACATCTTTCAGTCGTTTTAAAATCCATCCAATGAGCAGTAGAACACATAAATTAATTGTTATTGTGTTTGCACGTCCATAAATCTGTAGTTACAGAAACTTTAATGTTTTCTTCTAAGGAAAGTGATGATGATAATTTTTCACTAATTGCTGAAGAACATTTTTGGTAAATATCAGGAAGTATATTTTCTCTAAAATATTTATCAGAAGCATATTGTAACAAGGATCCAATTTTTTTAAACGCTGTTTAAAGCCGACATCATTCAGAATACTGAAGGGTTGTATACCTGTATAGCTAATAATTCTCCGATAGAATAGTAAATGTCTTTAGATTTAGGACTATTGATGTCCCATAACTGCATGTTATCAAAGGATTCAAATATCTTTAGCTGTGTGGTTTTACTTGAGCGGGCAGTTGAACAAGACGGACATTAATTGTAGCTAGTTTATATAGCAAAACATCCATAATAGAAAATATAGCCGATATTTCGGTATCGGCTATGCATATATCGGTATCGGCCGATATCGGTATCGGTCACAAAAAATCATATCGGTCGATCCCTACCGAAAACCCCTATTTTAAGCTTGGCACAAACAGTCAGAAATTTAAGAAAGTTAACGTATGGTGTGCGTTAACGTTCAATAAAGTAATTGGTCCATTTTTTCTGGAAAGAAGGCTAAACGCAAATTATTATTTGGAAATTCTTAGTGAATACTTTTTTCCTCAATTGAAGGAAGAAAATTTGAAATTTAGAAGGAAGGTGATATTCCAGCAAGATGGCTGCCCAGTGCATAGTACACAGTTATAGTATTATAACAAATTGGCTTAATGAACATTTCCCCGAAAAATGGATGGGCCGCCATGGACCGATACACTGGCCAGCGCGGTCTCCGGACCTCACCGCGATGGAATATTTTCTGTGGGGGTATCTTAAACAAAAAGTTTATGCTACTGACATGCAAGATAATGTTGATATTTTAAAAAACAGAATCACTGACGCCATTGCTATAGTGACACCAGATATTATTCACAATGTTTATTACGAATTTCGAAAAAGAATGGAGAAATGTGTTGACGTTGGAGGATTTCATGTTGAATAAAACGTTACTGTTTGTCATTTATCTCAATGTATTAACTTAAATAATTTTTGATTTTTTCTGGCAACAAATTATTAGTTTTAAAAATTCTGTTTTAGGCCTATTTTTAATATCAGATAATATCTTAGTAACCATAACTTCTATGAAAACACTTTATTTGGCTTTGCGATTTATGCTTCTATGCTCTTTCATTTTGACGCTTGAAGAAAGTTTCATTCAAAAATGTTTTATTTTGCAAATCTACATTTTCAGGTTTTTTGCGCACCCTGTACAACAAAATCAAATTTTCTCAACGTGAAACGTATTTATACAACAAGCAAAATAAATTATTAAAGGTGACTTTTTTCGAAAAACTGAAAATAATGTTTTTTACATGTATAGTTAAGTCCATCCGTGGACACACTGTATATAGAAAAAATATTTGGTATTTGAGTATTTGAGTATTCGAATAGTCGAATGATTCCAGTTTGATTCCTAGCACGAGTCTAGACTACACGCGACGGTGCGTGTCACGACATTCGGTTTAGTCACAAGTCTGAATGCACCTTTAAGAAACAAATATTATTAAAAAAAAAAGGGAAACATCCGGTATCTCGGAAAGAAAACATTTGCGGACCTATATTCATAATATGATATTTATTTGTTGTTTTTGGGATGATGTGTACCCCCAAATTTTCTTGATGCTATTTCTAAACACCCCGTATATACTCGAAATATAATTTATCTAATTATTTACATGCATTAGTAATCGATCAAGCCTATTTTAAGATTTCGGGAACGTGCAAATACTAATATCTCCGTAAAAGATAAAAAAAATATTTAAGTGATGTAATTTGAATTTGCAATTAAAAAAAAATTTTAAATGCCGTTGTTTACTCCAAAAAAAGTTTTTGCTAAAAGGAGAATAATTTCCTCAATCAGATGGAGTTAGTAAGAAGGTAGCACTATTAATTAAATAAGCAAAATTTAATTACTTACATCTTCATTAATACTATCCAGTGACAATCTTCTCGCATCAGTACCAACGCTATATTTGAGATTCCCGACATTCTTATTATTATTGTTTAGTTTTTCTCTCTTTTTCATAAGTCTTTTTTTCCTCTCCCTTTCTTTCACGTACTCCAACTGTTTTTCTGCGTCCGAATACTTAGGTTTCCTGTCCAAAGACATCGTCGAAATTGAAATATAATCGTCGTCATCGTTTAAGTGAGGATTTGACGAATCCCAGTCTTTTTTGTACAGTATGTTTAATAATTCTTTGTGATTCAACGGAGGATAGAACTTCCCGCTTCTAGTCCGTAGATTTCTGAGTGCCCTAAGGATCCACGTTATAGGCGACTGTGTTATGTTATGAAACACTTCATTAGCATGCAGTAGATGTCGTATATGAACATTTTTGAAAACGTTCTTCTTCTTACCAATAAAAAAATCTGGAAGGTCCCTGCGGTGTAGAGCAACGGAAAATTTATTTATAATATTCATAAGTCTAATGCCAAGTCGATGTTCTGGCCAACTATCATAGTCAATTTCAGATTCCCAAAATATAAGGGTTCTAAAATGCTCTGGACCTATCCCATGATTTTTGGCATAGGGTTCTATATACTCTGCGTGTAGGGCTAATAGGACTAGATAGCATTTTATCTGTTCTGGACGTAAGAGACACTCCATATATCTTTCCGCGAGAGGAAAGTGGATTTCCCATTCCAGTTCACCTGAAATAAATATGATTGATCAACAATTAATAATGTTAATCCTCTTGCGAAATAAAAAGCGGATTGAAATAATGATCCACTATAAATTTCGATAAAACCAAGTACGTGCCATTCACATCTCTACCTATAAATCTACCAACTTTTAATGATATTCAAATACAAACCCCCTGTGAATGTGGAAATATAAGAATCGAAGGGGTGAGTAGCATTAAATATTTAGGAATAATTATAGACTCACACCTTCGATGGGATGCACATATCACATATCTTATCAAAAAAATTAGATCCCTACTTTACAAGTTTAAGTATTTCAAGCAAATATTTCAAACAAAGCAACTGCGCATGCTGTATCATGCGTTAGTTGAAACACATCTTAGTTATGGAATTGTTACGTGGGGAGGAGCCCTTAAAAATTATATAACTCCCTTAGAAAAAATACAGAAGTGGGTAATTTATTTATTTATTTATTTCATTTATTTATTTTCTTTGGGATACGAACAGGATATGCTCCCATAAAGGTATCCACTATTTACAAATACAATTTAGTTTAATTAAAATGTTCATAGTGTACTTATTCTATCAACTAAACAGATCTAAGTAAAACCTAATAGGTACTCACTAACCTAAATACTAAAAGTCAATAAATATTCCTTTTAATTTGTTCTTAAAGGCTTGTAAGGAAGTAGAAAAAAAGTCCACTGCATCACATACCGAGTTAGAAAATTTAAACATTCTCGAGAAAGTCGAGTTTAAAGAACTATTTGTCCGAGAAAAGCGGGATTTAAATAAATTTATATTCCGAAAATTCCTCTGAGGAACATTGAAGGTCACCAATGCCAGCAGCTCAGGAGAATCAATTTCTGAGTTAATTATTTTATAGAGGTTAAGTATATCATTAACGAATCTTCGATGTTCCAAGGACAACAACTTATACTTAGAGCGTAGCATTCCCAAATTATCATATCTAATGTTATCCCTAAATGCTAAACATTTTAAAAATTTATCTTGGACAGATTCTATACGCGACTTATAAACAACATATTGTGGGTTCCAAACAGAAGAAGCGAAATTAAGACGACTAAAGACGTATGCGTAATAAAGAGATATTAATGTTTTATTATGCCTAAATTGTTTGCCTTGTCTATTTACAAATCCGAGCATCCGGAACGCACTTCTGACAGTGTTTTGTATATGAATGTCGAACAACAACTTGTCATCAAAAAGAACTCCCAGATCTCTAACTTGACTCACTCGTTTTAAATAATGCCCACCAAGGTTGTAGTTGTAGACCATTTTATTATGGTTGCGGGAAAACGTAATAGTAACGCATTTTTTTAGATTAAGAAATAAATGATTTTCATTGCAATAAATGTGAAACCTGTCCAAGTCTGCTTGCAATTTCTTGCAATCGCTTACTTCAGATATTTCTCTGTATAATTTGAGGTCATCTGCATAGAATAGAAATTTGCAATGATGAAAGCATGTCTGTATATCATTTATGTACAAGGTAAATAGTAACGGCCCCAGGTGGCTACCTTGAGGTACACCTGAGGTAGATATAAAGTTATTCGACCTGCAGCCAGCCACTGAAACAAGCTGCTCTCTGTCAGTTAAATAGGAGTCAAACCAGTCCAGAATCACACCACCCACACCAACCTCAGATAACTTTCTTAGAAGTAAAAGGTGGTCAATTTTATCAAAAGCCTTACTGAAGTCGGTGTAGATGGAGTCAACCTGAATTCTATTATCCATACTACGAGTTAAAAATTCCGAGTAACAAATAAGATTTGACTCTATCGACCTATTACGAAAAAATCCATGTTGATGGATACTAATTTTATTCTTTAATAAAAAAAAGAGGTGTTCATAAATTGCCTTTTCAAAAACCTTAGCAAAAATGCACAGTTTAGATATTGGTCGATAGTTACTAATATCACTTTTATTGCCAGATTTAAAAACTGGTATAATTAGGGATTTTTTCCATGATTTGGGAAACAACCCCACTCTTAATGATTGGTTGAATATCAGGGTGAGAGGGAGCGCTAGACTCAAAGCACATTTGGCGACAAATAATGCTGGAATGTCATCCGCACCAGCGCCCTTCTTAGTATTTAGATTTATTAAGATTTTTTTAATTCCTAAGACATCAAAATGAAGGTGAGAGAAAAGGGCATCGCCACCTGTGTAATTTTTAGCATAGTTGTTATTCGACTTCGGCTCATAGACACTTTTAAAATATTCTGCGAACAGATTACAAATATCCTCGGTGTTGTCAACAACATTGTTATTAAATGACATTGAAGAAGGTAAGTTATTATGATTTTTTGCCCCGACAAAATGCCAGAATTTCCTACTGTTATAGGGTATTTCTTCTTCAATATGATTTATATAATTGAAATGGTCTTGTTTAATAAGACGTTTGGAACGATTTCTTAATAATTTAAAGGTATTAAAATCTTGTAGATTACCGTAAACTCTCCATTTTTTATGAAATTTATTTTTTTCTTTTATAACCTTAATAGTTGCACAAGAGAAATAGACTGGATATCTAGTGTTTCGATATCCGCATGGAACATTTTTTGAAATTTCAGAGTTTAACCTGTTACTTAAGTATGTGATATTATTATCTAAGGTATTATCTCGGAAAGCATTTTCCCAAGATATTTCCGAAAGATTGTTATTTATTGCATTATAGTTAGCCTTACGAAAATTAAGAAATTTGTAGCTGGGAGTGCTAACCATTTCCAGTAGGGTGTGTGATATTTCAAACTCGACACTAGGATGATAAACATCTTCCGCGACCAATGGAGAGGAACAGTGAGCCAGAGAACTAATCAAGGTACTATCATTACACAACAATAAATCAAGTGTATTCCCCCTGTCGTTTCTTAAATAGTTCAGCTGGACCAGCCCGCAGAAAGACAACATATCAACCAATAGTGCTGATTTATGATCGGAACTGAGGCTTGTTAAAAAATTATTATTGTTTTCATAAACCCAGTTAAGAGATGGACAGTTAAAATCTCCGCAAATAAGAATTTTATCTTCATTTACCTGCTGGCTGATCCAGTTCAACCTGGACAAAAAGCCAAAGAACGCATTGTCATCGTTTGGAGGTAGATAGACACAACACAGGTAACACATCAGGTTCTTAAGTCGTAGCTTCACCCATCAAAATTATATATAATAAAAGTATTCTTTACCCAACGGACACCTTATTTAAAGAAACATCAATCTTTGATATAAGGCAACTTTTTTGTTTTGGGATATTAACCAGACAATACTTTAATAAGAGAGAAATTGCCAGCTTAGGTCATATTTACCAAACTCGAAATCGAGACTTAACGGCGCGCACCCCAAAAACTGACAAAATGATTACCCAGAGGAGCTATTATTTTCTGGGCCCGAAACTCTATAATTCTCTACCGCACGAATACAAAAACATACATTAAAAAAATCTATTTTAAAAAAAGTAAGCACGTTTAGAAATACATAGCTTTATAGATTTAAAAAATAATTACAACTTCTAACTAAACTTCTTCCTTTGATATTTAAAATAAATAAACACCAACATTAACTTAAACAAAATACCAAAGGACGATTATATACTCTTGCTAAATTATTATCCTTCTCTGCATTGCTGCCTACGGATATGCTCAGCCTCGCCTTTCTTCTGCCTGAGCAAAGTACAATAATTCCCTGAATGTGAATCAGCTGAGAAATTTTTTATTTTCTCGTTTTGGTTATCTTCCAGAGACGTCATCAGTATCTTCCTTTGTTAAATAATATAATATACAATGTATTTTAATAGTTGTTTATGTTTATGCTTATTTCCATTT
Organism: Polydrusus tereticollis; assembly: GCA_963920685.1. Lineage (NCBI taxonomy): Eukaryota > Metazoa > Arthropoda > Insecta > Coleoptera > Curculionidae > Polydrusus > Polydrusus tereticollis. Next base: position 147,949,557 of record OY987328.1, read on the forward strand.
AATTGAAATACTCTGTGTATGCATGTATAGATTTATTGATTATCTTCTTATAATACGCCAAAATGTATGCCAAGAGAAAAAATTTTCCTTTCCTTCTAAGCATTTTATTTATTTTTTTTTTGTTATTAATTGTTACAGCTGTAAATAACATCCCTTTAGTAAATTCCTCATATCCTTTTTTGATGCACAAGAAGGACAACATATCGCTCAAGAAATCCTACTGACTCACTTGTTATTATGTTAAAACAATAATTCATATTACGCGACTAAAATTAGCAGGATAAGATAATCCGTCTTCTGCATCTAAACCCGCCGAGTAATCCTTTATTTTTGTGTTATTTGCTGCAAAAGCGCACATACAGGGTGGCCAATTAGTACGACAAAGGTCAATATCTCCTGTAAATTAAAAGATATCGGAAAACTTTTGACAAAGCTTATTAATGGTTAAGAGATGCATCTTTTAAAATTATTTTCGTCTATACAGGGTGCTCCAAAATAGCGGCACGGTAGAAATTTTATATTTTTTAAATGGAACACCCTGTATATATTTACATATTTTAATTTGCCGTAAATTACTGTACATGGCATCGTAATTATTTATACACATTTTTGCAACGTTGCCGAATAGATGGGAAAATCCTTTAAATTTGTGAAAAAACATCGTTCAATAAAATGTGTAGTATTTCTTAACTTATTATAATTGGAAACAAAATATTTTTATAATGGCAAGAGAAGTGTTGACAGAACTCGCCTAGGGTAAAATAAATTAATATTTTTGTACAGGGTGATTTCTACGGACATGCCAACTTTACGAACTTTAAACCTAATTTTCTCATTTTTTTCAAATGAAACACCCTATATTTGGTTACTTTGACTTGTAGGGATTTTCATCCTCTTTAACTTTTGTTAAGGTCTTTTCATGCCTATCTCTACAAATATTGGTCGTTTTTCAGTTTTTGTCTAAAACTCTAGCAAAAAACTGAATGTATTTTACCATTGTCGTTTTTCTAGTTACCTATGACATAGAAAATAAAAACAAACGTTCTTGTTTAAAATGAAACGTCAGTTTGTTTGTAATATAATGACAATTATAGTGATTTGGTAAGCTATTCTTCAAAAATTAATAAAAATGGATTTTTCAAATGTCAAAATGGTGGATGTGGTTTTTGTATTAGGAGCTAGCGACAAAAATTGCTTGTTAGCTATGAGGATATATCAAGAAAGATATCCAAACCGAAGACAACCCAGTAGAAGGGCGTTTGAAAAAGTAAAGGAGCGTTTTCAAACAACGGGGAGTGTAGCCTATAAAAAACAAGAAAGAATAAAACGTGTTTTAACGGAAGAAAATCAATTAAATGTTCTTTTAACAGTCACTGAAAATCCACACATTGGCCAACGAAATATTTCCGACCAATTAGATATTCGCCGTTCATCGATTCAGAACATACTGAAAACAAACAAAATGCATCCTTACCATATCCAGTTACTGCAGGAACTAAATGAAGGAGATTTTCAAAAGAGAATAGATTTTTGTGAATGGACGCGGGAAAAAATGAGACAACAACAAAATTTTGCACATTTAGTATTCTTTTGTGATGAAGCAACATTTCATAAAAATGGAAACGTGAATAGGCATAATTTTCACTATTATGCTACAAGCAATCCCTATTTTATAAGAACCCTTTCACAAAACAGATGGTCCTTAAACGTTTGGGGAGGAGTTGTAGGAGACTATGTTATTGGACCGCATTTTTTTGAGGAAAAAGTAACTGGACAACTATATTTGGTCTTCTTACAAAACGATTTACCACAATTAATGGCTCAGATACCGAATGAAATTCGTGAACGTCTTTGGTTTTTACATGATGGAGCCCCCGTGCATTATACAGGACCTGTTACTAACTTTTTAAATGAAACATATGGGCAGCAGTGGATTGGAAGAGGAGCGCCTGTACCATGGCCGGCTAGATCACCAGATCTAACAAAAATGGATTTCAGTATATGGGGATTTGTAAAGGATCAGGTATATAAAATACCCCCACTACAAGAGATTATATGAAAATTCGTATTAGAAACTGTTTTCAAACTGTAACTCGGGAAATGTGTAGAAACATGACTCAATTCTTTTGAAAAACGTATAGAATTGTGTATTCAAGTTAATGGGAGCCACTTTGAACAATTAATTAGGTAATTTTAAATCAATTAATTTAAATTTTAAAAATTGTCCTCAAGCTTAAATCGGTAAAAAACTTAAATCTAAAAATTGTTTCGAGTTAATTATTTATGTAAGTTAATAGAAAAACTACAAAACTGACGTTTGTTTGTATTTTCTATGTCATAGGTAACTAGAAAAACGACAATGATAAAATACATTCAGTTTTTTGCTAGAGTTTAGACAAAAATTGAAATACGACCAATATTTGTAGAGATAGGCATGAAAAGACCTTAACAAAAGTTAAAGAGGATGAAAATCCCTACAAGTCAAAGTAATCAAATACAGGGTGTTTCATTTGAAAAAAATGAGAAAATTAGGTTTAAAGTTCGTAAAGTTGGCATGTCCGTAGAAATCACCCTGTACAAAAATATGAATTTATTTTACCCTAGGCGAGTTCTGTCAACACTTCTCTTTCCATTATAAAAATATTTTGTTTCCAATTATAATAAGTTAAGAAATACTACACATTTTATTGAACGATGTTTTTTCACAAATTTAAGGAGTTTTCCCATCTATTCGGCAACGTTGCAAAAATGTGTATAAATAATTATGGTGCTATGTACAGTAATTTACGGCAAATTAAAATGTGTAAATATATACAGGGTGTTCCATTTAAAAAATATAAAATTTCTACCGTGCCGCTTTTTTGGAGCACCCTGTATAGACGAAAATAATTTTAAAAGATGCACCTTTTAACTCTTAATAAGCTTCGTCAAAAGTTTTCCGCTATCTTTAAGGGTACAGGAGATATTTACCTTTGTCGTACTAATTGGCCACCCTGTATATTTTTATTACATATTGCACACCTACTACTTGCTTATAAATAGGTTATATTCCTTTACGTACAGGTCTATAAGACCTAACGCCTAGGATTATTTATTTATTTATCTATTCCTATAGATTATTTTTTTTGTATGTAACTCTTGAATGTAAAAAAAAAATGTAAATAAATAAATATTTATTATTATTATTATTATTACTTACCTTCCGGATATTCTCCGCGTTTTTTTAAGTATCCCTTTGGAACAAGTGCACAATCTAACAGTTTTATTTCGTTTAACATTTCTGGAGTCGGCCAAATAAATAAATCTTTTAAATCCGGAGTAAGTGGCTCTCTAAACAGGAAATCGAAAGTCTGACTCTGCGGCCAAGGGATGTCAATACAGGGAAGCACCTCCACAGGATGGCTGTTACCATCATTATCCAGAATGGTACAGAATATTTTTCCGGGAATATTCTCGTCTACAATGGCATTGTCTATTTCGTGTTGGATCAGACCTAGTTCTTGTGCAATGTAGTTTCTGAAAATTTTACTTTGAAAGAACTTCATGAAACGTCTGGATGGAAGGTATGATACAATGTCGTAGACATCGTCTTCTGTTAGGTTTTTGTGGTCTAAGTCTTCAAGATTAATATCGGCATCTGCTTTTTTTATTTTTCTAAAATAGAAAGTATATTGTCAAGAAGCTTGTCCTGTTAAAAAAAAAATTAAAGATACTTTGCGTTAGTTAAAATCCGTATACTTGCCTAAAAACAAAACAATCTTGCAAGGAACCATCCTCGTTTTGATCCTTGATAAACTGCGGATTTCTATTGGGGTCGGTACCATTGGACGTGCCTTCGGATTCAGTGTCACTGGTTGCAGAAGTACTGCTGGATGGAACCACGAGCAAGTCCTTAAGAAAATTTGTCTCAGAGTTACAGGATTGACCTAATCGCTTCAATTTCACAAAGCCTAAAAAATGTGACATTCAAATTTACAATAAAAAAAAACTTCCGTCCGTATTCATTTCCTTACCCCGTCGTCTACTATTTTCTATTTGAACGTGATATTTCTTCCCATCTCTTACTTCATCAATTTTATCAAGTTCATTATGGGCTTTTATAAATTCGTTCATTGGGACGTATATCCTTTTGGTGACCAATGGTTTTGAAACGTCCTTTTTCGTCCCATGTAAAGGTCGATATGTGATGTTTTCATTTGCCTTTTCCATAACCTTATCAGGCTCTACGAAACGTTCTTTATGGTCGTGAATCCAGTTGAATATTTCACTTACTTCCCTATAATAGACATTGATTAATTTTTAATCGTGAAGTATAGATAAATCATTATAAAAAAGATAGTATCGTTATTAGGACCACAAAAAAGTATAATTCTATATTGATCAATTAGAGAGTATTCTACAGGGTGTTTCATAACTAAATACTGCTGATCCTTAAGGCTACTGCTTTATTTTTGAGATACAGGGTTGTAAAATTTTTAAGCCATATTTTGCAAGCGGCCCATATACTACGAGAACTGCCGGCACGCCTATTTTCTCTTGTTTTGAGTCGTGAACTCCGGCTCTGTGTGTTGCCACATATATTTTCTCCGCGATCAGAATCCCAGTATTGAAATCGCTGTGCTATTTTAAATGCATTTAGTTGATTGCGGCTTGTATGATAACGTCGCTTCTTAAGTTGACTGCTTTTGTAGCGGCAACATTTCCTCTATGGATAAAAACATAATTTTTTGATTTTGGCATCGTTTAGGAGTTAAATGCAATTTTATCAAACTCTTATTTAGGCATAGCGATATGCAAATAAATAACCGGTATATTAAAACGGATATATTAAGGGCTACGACTCTCGGTAGGTTTGCTTCGACGCGAGGGGCGAAGCTACTCGTCGGGAGTAGGCGGTGACATATTCTTCCAGGGCCGATTTTCTCGCTGCTCGTATTTGGCTTATTAATCGTCTTATGGTTACGGACGCGAATGCATCGATGAGAAAATAGTCGGCACTACTTACGACTTTCAATATGGAAAAAAACGTTTGTTCTTTAAAGGAAGGGGGTTCTGCAAATAAATAGGTTGTTGCTTAGTTAATTAGGCAGGTACATGAATACGGCGACTTTTTCTGTTAGTTGTTATTATTGACACGATATTATAGTATTAATAAATTAATTATACTTAGTAGTAGTTAGTGTTTAATTTAAAGATATACTAATATGTGGCATTGTTCTTAAATTTTGTTTTGATTTTAGTTCAACAAAAAACTATGAAAGTATGTATGTTAATATTGGAGGGGGTTAATATGTGTATGATTTTAAGACAAAAAGTTTATATAAACTCCGTTTAACCGTTTTTGCTTTGTTATTATAATATACGGCGATAAAAGTTTTGTATTGAAAAATTGTTTGTTTTAATACTCAGCAACTACATTAGATATTTTTATAAAATTATAAAACTTGGTACGTGCAAACTAGGGGTAGATGAGTCATATCGTTTGTATAAAATTTTAAGTTTTAACTAGTGGCGTCCCAATTAATTTGTAGGTAATTTAAATTTATTGATTATTTTAGGTGATTAAAATGATACGCCACTGCTCTTTTAAAACCAAAAAAAAAATTTATGAATAGTGTAATTAAAAAGACCTCTCGCAAGAGGTCGGTAGCCAACAGCCCTATTTTAAAACGGAGGGAAAATGAATTAGACACATTTATTTTTTTTGTCAAAAAATTTGTTTAGATTGGTTGTAAAGCAAATGGTAAAAGCCATGCCGCCGCAGAAAGTTTTTTAAATTTTTTTAATAGTTTATGAAAAAAAAACTGAGTACGCCGGCCCTAGGTCGTCTAGAAAAAAGTGACAACGCATCGGCGTACATTTATATTTACCTATATTCCATTCCAAATTTGAAATCCATTGAACTATAAATAAACTCACAATTCATTTTCTGCTTAATGTTATTATAGGGAAAAGAGGTTTATTGTCCGATCAAATGTAAAGAGAAAGAAGCATTAGTCAGCGTGCGGATGAAACTAGTATGTACTACTTCCATTGCATTGCAGCATACGAGGAGACCAAGAGCTAATGAAGATCCTCGGGGCAGGTAGATAGTGACAGCTGTTTCGCCGTTCGGACTAACATAACCTTGTACCATGGTATAAATAGCTTATTGTACTATGACCTTGTACCAACTGATGTCGGCATCCCCGCATCTTCACTGCTAAATGTACTACACATACAACAGCAATACCACGAGAGCGCCATCTCAAGAGCTACATCACTTATTAGGTTATTAAATAGATTAAGATATATTTGTCTTTAGGTATAGACTGTATAGTTAAAAAGAAAATGTCACTATGGCGCAAGAGTAATAAATATAATTCCCCTGGATGAAAGCCTTTGGAAAGAAGAAGAACAAATCTTTGCAATCGGTGTCTTTATAGTAGCGACATCGACATGACTAAAATGAAAGCACTGCCATCTTATCATAGACGACAAAAGATCTATAAAATTAACGACCCGTCTTCCTACTACCAAAAACTTACAAATTGTTTATGAAAGTTATTACCAATAGTAACAGCCAAAATGGATTCCTATCAATCGGTGGACCAATATTATAGGTTGAATTGCGAAAGTTAAAGCACGTAAGACCAGCGAATACCTTTTAAACCATCGAAGGGTTAGTTCATTTAAACTTATACCTTGCCTTTACTTATTTCTATAGATTATAAATATGATGACTTGGATATATGGATAATAAAGGGCTACAAAGAATTGCTGGAGGGTAGACCCATGGTACAGACAATTAATAGTGAACCATATAGAAAAAACAATGACCATTTAATTCGAATAAAGCATTAATGCATACTGTACCGATTAAGAGGTGAATATGAGGAAACCAAAATTATGAGAAACATCGATGACTAAGGAACAATAGCTTTGAATAGTTTTAACTTTGAAACAGCGAGTGAATACATGTATCTTAAACAAATAATGAAAATCAATAAAGAAAACTAAACTGCTTCATGAGAAGGGTCAGACTCTCTTGGGCAGAATTTCGAAAATTAAGGTGAGAATTTAAAAACACTTAAACTAAAACACCTCAATAATAATTATAGTGTTTGATCAATGCATTCTCCCTCTCTTAACATATGGATCACAAACTTGGACGCTAACAAAAGCATATATGAAGAAAGTAGAAAAAACACGGAGAGCTATGGCGGTAGCAATGTTGGGAGGAATATTAGCTGATCGGAAGATACATACGTGGAACTGAAATAAAACTAATGTGAAGGATCCTGTAGGAAATCCATTGCTAAGCCTAAGTGGATTTTCGCTTGCCTGTGTGCTACAACACAAGGCCGAAAGATATGAGATGGAATGCTGTAATACAGCAGCGGGCTACAAGAACTGAGGAAAGGCTATTCTTGAAGTTGGATAACATAAAAGCTATAGAAGAAGAAAAAGATAGTATGGCACTATTCTTGTTCTAGGAACGACATTGATTATTTAGTTTATGAACTGAATAAATTAGCTACATTCAAGTACTGGGTCCATCTATTTAACTATTATGTCGGATAATAGATAGTTTGGAATTTTTATTATATATCCTCATATATTAATTTTAAATAACAATGTACATTGTTTTCTGTTTAACATCTCAATCACTTGTAAAGATGAGTGACTTTATCGACACGATCATTTAAATACTACTAATGAAAATATCTACAATGCTTCAGTTAGGATACTTATAAGTAAGAAGGTGTTTTCTGTCGTATAATGGTTGATACTTAGTTAAGAAGTATCATGATAAGGGCTTGTGCAATAGTGAACCTTATACACATATGAGTAATACATTGATTTTGACAATACTTGTAACGTTTTTCTTGTTTAACAATCTTTTTTGTTATTGATTTTTTTGCTCTTTTTAATATGCTCGTAATAGGATACTTCAAGTCACAATGTTATCAGTGAAAGGAACCATCATTACCGAGGAAATAAATGAAAACAGCGTAAATAATGACCCAGCAATATAACATATAAGAAAAATGAATAGTTACAAAGTTCATGTAATAATTAATGTATTAAAAGTCACCGATATAATTAACTCCTAAAATTAAAAGACAGATCCCACCTTGATAAAGCCAGTTATTTCTTATTGCGCTTTTCTATAAAGGGTTAATATTCAGGTCTTCACGTTATTCGACACAAAATATATAGTCAGAGGTACTTTTGACCCAAAGAAGTATTTTTTCTGCGATAGTCCACCAACTAACATCTTTCTGGCGCGTGGTTTGGCGTCACAAAAGTCAGTATCCTAGTAACGAGACTAAAAAAGCCTTGGGTTTTAACGGTTTAAGAAATGAAGCGTTGCGAGACCTACCAGACCGAGCTTTGGGGAATATAGCAGACATATTCCAAGCTATAACCGAAAAGAAGACCATTTCCCGCGCTTCTGGAAGCACGCCCAAGTCATCTTACTACATAAAGAAGGCTCGGACCCGACGGCGCCATCGAGTTTGGTGAAATGGATATTCTATGGTAGAGTAAATTAAATTCTACAAGTCATTAAAATAAAATTAGAAATAAGAAGTGAGTTGACAGATGATGGGTTATTTTGGTCCTTAATTTACAGGTATTGGCCAATGGTACAACTAAATTACAGGTGTGATTATAGAGGTATTTACATCTAAGTAATAAAATTAAGAAAATGATATTGTGTATATAATTATGGGGTTTTTCGTCCGTAATTATTGTCAGTGTTTGTTGCATATTTATCCTAAGTTATTAGGCTATTAAGTATTAGATTGGCACCTGCAGGTATTTTAATTTGATTATTAACAACACAACATCGATTTTTTAAAGCTTTTTTGATTGCTAATTTTCCAATAGGTTGAGTTTTCTACCCTTGTGTTGAGTATATATCGGTTTTACTTTTTTGAATATTGAGTGGTTATTTATTATACAGTGATCCGCTATTCCTATTTTATTTTGTTTTTTTTTAAATGGATGTTTTATGTTTTTTAAGCCTAGTTTTAAAGTTTCTACCTGTTTGATCTATATATAACTGAATTAAATCGTGAAATATAACAAGTAAGACTTTAATTTCCTCTACCATCGATTAATCTGTTATCGAGCCTTGGGAAAATTGCCGAGGAAATCATTTTAAGTCGTCTAAATGATTGTGTTTGCACGCAACAGTTCGATTTTTCCGCAGGATAGATTTACGGAGCTCTATATTTTCGCTGACGATACAGGAATTACTTTGATTGCCAAATCACCGCGCATTGTCGTCAGTCGGATGCAGCGTCACGTAATCGAGCTGAAAAAAATTCGGCTTGGAAGATTCAGAAGAGTTAAAGTTAACACGTGTCAGGAAGTGAAATACCTGTGACTTATCTTTGACCAAAGACTGAACTGGAGGCTCAATTCAATAAATAGAGTGAACCCTGCATTGCAACAATTAGACTTTATCTGCAGATGGATTAGACTTGTAAATAGGGCAAAGGTCAATCTCTACAAGGTAGTACAATAGGGTGCTGAAAATTATCGCAGATGTCCCCAGGTACACTATGAATCGTGTGTTGCACAAGGACTATTAATGAGTTCTTTTTAAAAACCATTACGAACTATTACAACCTACGGACGTTTCGAAAGACGAAAAGATGTCAAAGGGATTCCGGACGTAAAACCCCATTCATGAACCAATGTATACATATGATCTTGCAATTTATTGTATTTTATTTTCGATCGCAAAAAAAAATAATATGTGCACCTCGTAGCAAAATCATATTCTCGTCCTAGGACGCTTGGTGGACAAATTTGATCCTCGACCGAGAATATGTCATTTTTTCCTTCTAGATACACAATATACTATAAATGGTAAATTACTGATAACAATATTAATGTCTTAATAACATGGGAAATTGAAAGAAACTTTAAATAAAATAAGATTTTGGGTAGCATCATAGACATTTTTTAGAACTACGTTTTTTCATTTACTATCCTGAACCAACCCAGGCTTATACAGGGTTCCCCATAATAGACTACCCATTTTAATATTTGAATAAAATTTTTTTTAGTTAACAAAATAAACTTTTTATTTTACTAAATTACAGCTAACTCTTTGGGATTTATGATAACTTATAAATATTTGGCTAATTTAATTCTAACTTTTAAATTATTAATTTAAAATTTATTTGTGACAGGCGCCTACTTGATTAATAATTTACTTAAATCCTAAAGACTACAGAAGATAATCCCACAGAGAACAACCTATTTAGTTATCTCGTAGGGAATTTATTAATAATATAAAATGGGTAGTCTATTATGGGGAACCCTGTATAACTAACCTGAACTTTAAAGCAGTTTGCTTACACTACTTACTCTTGATAATTCCTTAAAAACATCGTACACATCAACACATTATTTAACACAAACATTTCAGGTCTATCGTTTAAGTCTTTTTTGATAGCACTAACAGTTGCCTGGTCATGCTTTTTCATTTTAGCATTTTCACTGTCCATTTCTATGAAAAAGGTTTTCGGGTCATCCACTATATTATCCGGTTCATATTTCGCACTTCTTTGACTGGGCCGTTTTAGTTTAGCCGGATGGCAGCCCATGATGGTTTCTTGTTGATATCAACCACAAATCACAACTTCTTAATTATTTAAAAATATAATCGATATCGAGATGATTGAACTTTTTTTTATAACAGATTTATGTATGATGGACAACATCCAAAAAAATTAGGTGAGTGAGTGCAATTATAATAGTGAATCTTATCCGAAAGATGACGGCGTGAATTTGTTTTATTTACTATCATTTCACCCGCACTTTTTGGACGCGACTGACACTTTACTAATTATCCGCGAGTTATAATAATATCAATATATCATTAAAATGATTTTAGCATTGTTCTCAGATTAAATCGTGTACCGTAAATGTGGTTACCGGTTTTGTTATCAAGATAAATGATAATATGCTATAACTATCTTGATATTCGACAAGAGGCAGATATCACCAAGCACGCCTAAGCTTAAAATGATCGAAGGGCAAACGTTAGTGAGTCTAAATAAAAATATAAATTATTCGATTTATTTATTGAAAATGGTTTATCAAAAAGTTGAAACAAAAAAATTTGTACTAACCCAACAAAAAGAAAAGTCACAAAAAGTACCCGATACCGAAAGTAGTTGTTGAGGGTAGCTCTTGTCTTGCGTGCTGTATTGTGACGTCACATATTATACAGTGTGTACATAAAGTAAGGAACAAATTCATTATTTAATAATCTAAAAACATTTCGTAAAAATTCTCGGACACGTATATAATAGTTTTTAATTGCGCATATTTTGACATATAAATTTATTATATAGGGTAACTCATGTAGTAGGTAAGACATTATCAACGATTTTTTTAAATGGAAACCCCTATATTTTAGTTCAGATCTGTAATCTCCAAGAATAGCTAATTTCAAAAACATAAAACACTTAGGGCCTAAAATTGATAGTTTCGTAGATACAGGCTAGAATTACGCACCAGTTATCCTGTATAATAAACTTATAAGTCAAAATATGCGTAATTAAAATGTATTATATACGTGTCCGAAGATTTTTACGAAATGTTTTTAGATTATTAAATAATGAATTAGTTCCTTACTTGATGTACACACTGTATGTCTGTAGCTTATATGTGCTAATCTACTTTTAGTTTGAGAAAAAATATCGAAATACGTTATTTTTGATGTTACATAAACTCCTTCCTGATAACTTGGTATCCTGTATTTGTAAACGACGTGACGTTACATATTGTAATGCTATTGGGAATAACAGTTTTCTTGGTTTCTTTGATTTTGTGTACTTTGTTAAGAAAAAGTTGCTGGCTATTTTTATTTTTTGCAAAAAGTACACTAGTCTAGATCGCAAAAATATTTTGTGCAAAAAAACTGTTGGCAAAAAGAATAATTGCATTGATTGTTTATATTGAAAACATGCTTACACACTTTAATTTAAAATGTTTTAGTACCTTGATTTAACCAATTTATTTAATTATCTAGTTTTCTGCCTGGTGATTCATTTAGTAAAATTAGTAGAAGTAGGCATACTTCTGAGTAATTGTGTTTTTTCTTCCCAGTTTTATTATTACAGTGAATAAATTGTATTTCCTATTAGCTAATTCCTTTACAATTTCTGTAGAGAAACCAGTCACATTTACTTCCGGCTCATTATCTAATAAATTTTGTAAAAATCTGAAATTATTTCTTAATTCCCAATAATCCCGATCAAAAAATTGTATAATAAATTTTGTTTATCTTGTACCTACCAAAAAAAAAAACCCAAGCCCTACCAATATACATTTTATACCCGTAATTGACAAACTATTGTTTTTATCTTTGTTATTTTTCGATAGCTATGCATTATAATGGTTTAATTTTTATGGCTGCATTTTTAAATCCCAAGAAAATACTTTGGCGATAACGCGATTATGATATTTAAATCATCAGTGTGCGCTAGTTAAAGTGTAAATAGCGTAGACCTCTAAAAGTTTTAATTTTTCAAGTAAAATACGACTATACTATAGGTTGAGAGTAGGTAACAGGGGACTGTAGACCGACATCAAGCAGTCGCGGGCTATCTAACCCGGCCTAGACGGCGTACCTTTGCAGGTGTTCTTTTTGTAGGGCTTGGCAGGTGTTCAAACCCGAGCTCTCCGTGGCGTCAGAATACTACGTAACCTGAATCAACGAAATGTCACACACGTGTTCTAACGTGTTTGACCTTGAATGACCTTTGTCGCACACGTGTGCGAACCTATTTGACCCTGAATAACCTTGGCTTTGTGTTTGTGTACGTGTGAATGTGTGCGATTGTCTGCCTGTCTGTCTGTCTGTCTGTCTGTCTGCCTGTCTGTCTGTCTGTCTGTCTGCCTGTCTGTCTGTCTGTCTGTCTGTCTGTCTGTCTGTCTGTCTGTCTGTCTGTCTGTCTGTCTGTCTGCCTGTCTGTCTGTCTGTCTGTCTGTCTGCCTGCCTGTCTGTCTATCTCTCTATCTGTCTGTATGCATGTCTTTTTGCTATGCTTAACCTTGAATATGTAAGCGATGTGTGTTTTTGGCGCTATGAAAGCATACGTATAGGTGTATAGGTGTTTTATGTCCCAGACTATGTACACAAGCCGGTTTTTACCAGACAAACTATGCAATTGTAGACTACGTCGTAAACCTGTATGAACCTATTAATCTTTTAAGTGCGCAATAACTTTTTGTAATTATTATATTTTTATGTTTCTCCATTTACACTGATTGTCTACCAAATATTTAAATACCTATTCAAACTTAGTATGCCTCTTCTTGGAGGTATAATATGCGGGGATAACTTTGAAATAAACTTAAAAATAGGGACAGTGATGTGGACAAGTATCACTCAAATAATTATGTTAACTACACTAATCCTCCCTTGATATACCTTTTTTGGAATCTGTGTAATATATTTACCCTATGCTAGCAGCGTTGTTTTATATTGGATTAAAATACTCGTAAAGTGAGAGGAAAGGGCACTAATAACTATTTATTTATTTCACATTTTCGTAAAATACCGTATTTAAAAAAAAATTAGTCTCTTTACGAAATATGAATTAAAATGATGTAGTTAACGTGTAAAGCAGAAAGTATTATACCATTATTGGATTCAAGAAGTAAACAAAAAAAGAGTTAATCTTGATTCTCCCTTACGCTATATAATCGTACTCAACATTAGAAACATTACGGTAAATTAACAATGATAAAAACGGAAAAGGTAATAAATCTGACTGAATAGCATGTATTTTAAAACCAAAATAATTGTTATACCTGTATATACTAAATCTACTTACTAAAGTGTAATAATGTTTTTTTTTTGGAATTGAATAAAGCTCAAGGAATAAAAATGAAATTAATTTTAAATACACTACCAGTATACTTTAATTTAAGGACAATGTGCAATAAAATTCTGTAAGCAATTACAATATTATAGACATTTATGATCTTATATGAAGGTAATGTACAATACCGACAGTCTATATTGAGTCAAGTATTCATTTGAAGGCATTTTAACACATTTAGTGAGCATAAGTGAGCTACCCAATTTTCTCTATACTTTACCATTTTGTGTTATGTAAATAAAAAAATTAACACAAAAAGGGAAAAAGGTTATACTTAAATGTAAATAGTCATACGTGAATTTAAAGCTTAGATATGCTACATGTGCTGAGTATTTATGTTTATTTGAGGGAAGGCGCCGAGGGCGTACAAATTTTACTTTTCAGTCATTTTTACCAAAACATGTAGCTATAATAGATGCAGCCTAACATGCGCTGAAAATACGAAAACTTTATTACAATTGGGTTATCTAGAGTAACTTATTAAAAAAGGGCTAGTAGCTAGAAACGGAGAGAGCGAGACCAGTGGTGCTGGTGGTGCTGGTGGTGCAACTAACCCAGGTGGTGCAGGTGGTGCGTTTTACGATCTAACCCAAGTGGTGCTGGTGGTGCGTTTTATGATCTAACCCGGGTGGTTCGGTGGTGCGTTTTATGACCTAACCCGGGTGGTTCGGTGGTGCTGTTTACAAAATAACCCGAAATTAAACCCGACTTTTTACGACCTAACCCGGATGCTTTCATGAGGCGGCTTCTTATCTAACCCTAACTTGATCCTTAATATTTATGAACTGACCCGAGATAAAACCCGACTTTTTACGACCTAACCCGGATGCTTTCGCGAGGCGGCTTCTCATCTAACCCTAACTTGAACCTGAATATTTATGAACTGACCCGAGATAAAACCCGACTTTTTATGATTTAACCTTAGTGAAACGCCGCTGCTAAAGCGGGATAATTAAATCCCAATTTTTATAAGCCATCCTTAAACCCAACTTTTTACGATCCGACCTGAGCCATCCTTAAACCAGACTTTTTATTATTTCCCCTTAGTTGAAACGCCGCTGTTAAAGCGGTATAGTAAAAAACATTATTTATATTTTCTAACTTAGTGAAACGCCGCTGGCGGGTAGTAAAGCGAAATAAAACCCTAATTTATATGGTCTAACAAGATAAGTATATTAAGGCGGCACATTTGTCACCCCACAATAATTATTTATACCTAAATGATCCTCTCAAACCCTCTGCCGACTCGATTTAAAAAGAAAGGGACATAAACCTTTATTTATTATTCCGAAGGACCCTCATTAAAATTCAGTAGCATATCTAATAATTGTTTCCAATTTTTGCACCACTTATATAAAATACAATAAAATAATTACCATCTAGAACCATTAACTAGCGATTTCTTTGTACTTGAAGTGGATAAATTATAGGACTATCTTGTAATGAGAACAGAGTAATAAAAAGTAAATAAAACTTAAATACGTATAAAATACCAAGCAGGTATAGGTACTATACAACTTGTGTTCGCCATCAGGTAAAAGCCCTCATAATGCTTTTATAAAAATTTCGGATAATATCATAATATAAGTAAATAGGCTACAATTTCAGGAAAAAAGTAAAAAAAATTAATTCACAGTGTAAAATTGTAGTTAAATGGATTGTAAATACGAAATAATATAAAAAGCTACCTTTTGTTTGCGATGATGTATGCACAATAACTCTATATTATTCGGTCCTTAAACTGAAAATACCCACTAGATAGGTATCATAAGCTGTATTTGTCATCAGGTAGAACCCCCAATAAAATTATGAATATCAGGCGTAGGCAACAATAAGCAAATCACGTTGGTTTTTTAATTTATTATTAATCTGGCTAACTTAAGAAACTCACAATATAACGACCATCCAAAAAAATCATAATACATTACTGGGTGTGAAAGCAATTGCGCTGCAAAATATAGTGTATACCAACTCTGAGGTAGTTAATTAAAATCCCAATTAGCGCTAAAAAAAAAATCAATTAGATATTTACTTTAGATATTTTAATAAAAAAATTCAATATTATTAGCGCCACCTATCCGTTTATGGAACCTACATATAGGCTTAACAAGAATGACAAACTTTGGGAATATTATTTTACATGATTCTCTCGATTATCGCATCGCTATCACATTTCAATATTCTTGGCAACATTTAAGTTTTAAAATTAGCACAATATCAAATCCTTTACAATGAATTAAACAAACACATACATAATTTTAAAATCTCATAATAAGAATATAAACTAAAATTATAATGCGTAGCAGGTCCAAAATCTAACAAGTTTCGACTAGTCAAATGACGTCAGTTTACATCTGCGAAGAATACCCAACTCTCGAACCATAAAAAATGGTCAAACTTTGTCGGCAAATACCCTTCTATGATGCAGGGGAAGGACAGGTAACTCGAGATGTTTATAAAGAAACGTTAAAGAACATTATTTGCTTATTTCTAGACTCTTAAAAATTACATGCAATCGAACAATAAATGTTTTCATCATGTATATTTATGAGTAACACATTACCTTCGACATACATAAATTCAAATTGATAATTACTCGCCTTAGTACTTTTTTAGAAGCTTGAATCTTTGCATATAACCGTCTGAGGATACCCAAACTTCCCCTAACATATTTCTCCGCAACCGGGGAAAAAGAGGTAGAAAAAGTAAAATAACAACTCCAAGTGTCTTTGCGAACAATCGGCAATAAAATAGAGTATTTCAGTTTTTAATTTTTCGTAAATAAAAGCTGGTTAGATTAATAGTCTCTGTGAATATAATAACATAAACAAAGTGATATGCCGTAAATTTAGGAGTACAGTATAAATTATGCCTCTATTAAAATATACCGCAATAACTAACTACCAAAGGATTTTTGATATTTTGAATATATTTGATGCTCATAGCATTATCACATTTCCAAAGGCTCTAAATTTTAGAAAAATGTTCTAATAGAATATGTCTATCAATATAAAGTAAAGGTATTGTTAGGTTTTTTTAAAAAATACGACCTACAACAGTCTCTGCTACAGCATGGCTGACTCTGTAGAAACTTCTGTGAAACCATAATAATTATATCAATAATCGAGTTGTCGTTATGATAATATTTTCCTCCAATATCCGACTCCACTATCCATAAAAGTTATGTTAGGAAATTCATAATTGAGCGCATTGTAATTTTTTAAAAAGAAATTCACTTCACACACAAAGATGTAGCCATTCAATCCATGAAAATAATGCAAGTCAGTATGCGTATGTTATGGCTAACTGTTTAAATGTCTATTCCTTCCACGTTTATCGGAAGAAATACTTTTTTTATACTAGTATTTTAGTTGAAAATAAGATCATAAATCATCTATACAAAACAAGCGTCCCTTATGGATTTGAACGAAAATCATAGATTCGACTATTTTCATGAAAAATAAATCTAAGTACGGAATAATGCAGGAAGATTATCTATTTTCTTGGTTTAGAAAGTGATGTAGTTAAGATTTATAACTTAGGAATAAATAAATTATTATTAATCTTTTCGACCTATTTCTCTTGCATATTTAATTTCTTTGATAGTAAGAACTAATCTTTTTATTTTACAAAGTAAAAAAAAGCTAAAGATCGGCGTTGTCAGTCAGGTATAAGAACTGATTTAACACGATGGTTTTTGTACAAACGTTCACATACAATTGTATGCTTTTTAACCGATTGTGTCGGAAAAAATGACGATTTATAGATTAGATATTTAGACGAAGAGCTAACCTTCTCAATAAAGTATTGATTATTGCCCTGCTAGCTAGACAACACTTTTTATGTTAGTCAAAAAAAAATTTTTTTTTTCGGACGCTATTACAGATTTCATCGTTAACTAACAAACATTAAGACCAAAAAATTAGCGTGCAAGATGAAATGTATAGGTTCACTTCATTTCTACATTATTTTACAACTCTCAATCGCATTAAAAACAAGATCGAATAAAAAACAACTTATGACATATGGACGAAAAATGTTTTTCGGGCTATTTAGGTTAGCGACCGCATTACGTCTGAAATACTACATTTTTCGAGCTTATAACATAATTTACTATTTTAACGTTAAAATAGGGGAAATGACGTATCGAAATGCATACTTTTTTTTTTGTCGGTCACGAGATTATAGTTTCTTTTAAAATGAACTCTAATATTTACAACACAAATTATCCTTTAAGCCACATTAGTTTAAAACTCGTCTGTCGCTTTCCCTCTATTGTGAGTTTGATTAAAGTATAGCGTAGTATATATTTAGATGAATTTCGCAAATGTTGAATACTTTCAAAACTGAAAAAGCCGCCCTTTGCAATAAATATCTCCGTAGAGTTAGGTACCCTGCAGATTAAGGGTATTTCAGCAGATAATCATATACAAATTCAAAGATTTTGTCTATTTTAATGGATTAACAAACAATATCTATAGGATGACTTTACTGATAAAAAAAAAATAACAAAAATCTATAAAGTCTAGGCTCACATGAAATTCCATAAAGAGCAGCTGCATAGCCTTATCACATCAAACTATATTTTTATTTCGTTCTATTGTCAAAAGTCTGTGTTTAGGAGATTATCGTTCATTTTAAAATGAACTCTAATATGTACATCACCATAAACTACCTCTTAAGCCGTCGTAAAAATACACTTTTCGATTTACCTCTATATTGATTTTCTAATATTAAATATCTACAATAGTCGAAATTCGCTCGCTAATACCTATGTATGCAAGGTTTCTTCAAAAAATGACAATTTTGTTGTTTAATGGCTTGAAAAAATGGAAAAAGGAGGTTTTTGCATCCATTTATTTCCAGATGAGTGTTAAAAATACTTATAAAACTCGGTATACCGAAGATCAAGCATTAATGAGAGGGTTGAGTCCTGTTTGCCAAATCCTGATTTATAATTTGACGTTGGCAACGGTACAATTTTTTAACATTTATCATAAGAGGCGTATATTTTTGGGGCTTAGATCTACCAGTTTATCCACGCCCCATTTATTGTTAGTGCTTTAGTAATTTTACTTTCCAATTATTTTTTACCAAAACGCGTAGTTGAAACAGTGTCTATATCAGACGATATAATAAATTTTAAGGATTAATTTGCTTACAAATACACTTCAATTTATTTAGGCTAAAGCAGCCAGACATATACTGGAACTACGAAAACCCTATTACAATTTGGTTGCCTAGAGAAAATTTTGTAAAAAACATAGCTTTCTACACAAATGCTTGCACATTATGTACCTATCATTTTAAGATACCTGGCGACATCAATGTAAGCATTGACATAATGACGCAAGATATAGGTAGGTACTAGAATATTCAAGATTTCTATTAACGATACACTTCAGCATACATGCGAGATGTCATTAATGTCTACGGAAGGCAACAGACATACCAGCTATTTTTACATGGGATTCCATAGACTTGAACGCTTCTTGTTTAGAAATATTTGATGTCATCTTGAGGAGTTCCGTATTGAAGCATCAAACCTACCTGCCAAATAATTGACGAAATATGGGATATCATAAAATATGTCCCCCATCGAACTAAATGATCCTATAAACCAGCTTCACAGACCGTAATTTGTGATGCTAACACGATTAATACGCAATAGAACAAGATTAAGAAACAAAATTTAAAGTAGCTCTTTATCACACGAAAATAATTAAATAATTTACGGTTACAGAACAATAATTATTTTAAAAAGCTGTATAACTAAATATATTATGTTATTAGGAATATTCTGTCTAAAGTAACAGCTGATCTTAGTCGAAAATGAGAACGTATTATTGATTGTTGAATTCGTTAGGTATGAAATAAAATTAGAGATTTCGTCTATTTTTTCACGATTAAAAAAGAATACCTCTATTTAGCTAAAAATGAAACGATTACAGTGGTAGATTAATTCACTTTACCAAGCATGTAAACTACTAATTTTGCAATAAATATCTTCTATATTTCTAGGTAGGTTTACTCGAAAATGTTGGGCTATTTTCATCAAAAATCCCGATACGAAATTGAAAAATTTGCCTATTTTTGTCGGTTTACAAAGTGATAGTGGAATATTGGTTTGATCAAAGAACAATAATTATTTTAAAAATGTTGTATAATTAACTAAATGTCGGTGTTATCAGGCAGGCAAGAAGTTATTTATCTGAATCTTATTTGTACCATTAGCGTTTATATACAAATGTTAGTGGTTTTCAAAAATTGATATCTCGGAAATTATTAGGTTTAGACTTATAATACGCTTATTAAAAAATAATGACTACTTTATGCAAAATTAAAAAATATTATAAGATGTAGGGTATCCCAGTAACTTAACCAAAGATTTTCGGTCTTCGTAAAGCTTTATACGTTTCTTCAGCGTACCAAACATTCACTTTTTTTAAATATTGACATCGGGTTAGGATTCTGAACATAGGATTAACATCACTCCAATAGTGAACATGTTGCGTTGTCACAGTTCCATTCGTCGAAAAGTAAACAAACCCGTTTGAGCTACGTGGGGAATAAATAAAGTTGGCTTGTTGAAAAATTTTAATATTTATTAAGGTAAAAGACTATAAATATATCGATACAACACTTTGGCATTTCTAATACTACAAACATGAATATCTAAAATGTGATATTTACAACTATCAACTCTCTCTCCCTTCTCTAATTTTGGTACACCAATGCTGTCTTCTAAGTTTATAATATATGGCGTCCTGCAGTTTAATTCCAAAAATGTTTTAACTAAAAATTCCTCTTTAACACGACCTTTAACGTAAATAATGTCTGCGTCTATCAGATTGTTGGATATGATATTATGTAGTTCCTTGTAATCGGTATCACCATAATTATAAAGGATACCATGATGATTTCCAAATAGATATTTGACTTGTTTCTTGCAAGCCATACTTAAGGTGTCGAATGGTTTAACTGGTTTAAAAAAGTAACTTTTCATACTATTCCCATCATAAATAGCCAATTCTTTCGCGTAAAATTCAGGTATGTTAAATCCTTGAATATCGACTACAACGAACTTCATTGTCTGAAGACTCAAATCAAACAAGTATATTTTCATATTTTTATCGCTCTTAAGTTCGATTTCAAAAGCACACCCCCACTTTTCGATAATTTCACAGTCTTAGCACATAGATCTTATATTTTTATTTACGATCAATTCATCTTTATTCGCCAATCGTCTCAAACGAGTCTGCTTTTGAAAGTAATATAGCCTTAGTATTCAGAAAATATTAATGATATCGGAGCCTAAAACATCCTTGACACTAAAAAATCATTGTGTTTCCTAACAAAACCCATCATCTTGTCTATTTAGCTTGCTTTCCTATTGTTTAGCAGGTTAAATAAAATTATTATTTCGCTCTTTTTGTCTGTACTGAATCGTTAGGGGAATACGTTTCTAGTTCTATAAGAGAGACAGTTAAAATTTATGTAAGCAATCAAAAATCCTACACTATGAGCTACTTAGTTAAAATTTCATATTTCCTTCCTGGGTCAGGCAAAATTTGTGATGTGTCGGACAAAATTTATAAAAATACAAAAAAAAAAAATGCTGGATGCATTTTTAGCGTGACTTTCTATTTAATACCATCTTATTTCAAGGTATAATTCGGTTGTCAAAATGAGAATAAAATAATTTTCCCATGGTTTATGTCATCTTAAAAAAGTCAAAAGGTTATATTCTGTAGAGGGTCAGATACATTCAAATTTAAATATTTTCTCCAAGAAGAATTTTAAGATAGTATTATAGTAAATAAAAATTCTATACCTCCAATATTTCATGGAAACATATCGTGTTCTAGCGACATAACCCAAAAGTACCTCTATTCAGAAACGCATCATACTTTTCTTGTCAATAATTGTCTCATTGTCCCATCCATTACATTATTATAATCTTAAAGCACCTGTTACCAGCATTATCTGTTTTTATGGTTTTCATAAAACATAACGATTACCGATGAAAATTAAACGAAAACTTAATAAATAACTTTTTTTTCAACTGAAATAGACTGATTTTCGATGGAAAAATGTTACTTATAACTAAAAATGAATATAAGACATATACGCAATGATATTTAGAATAAATCAATCTTTTCTAAAATTACTATGAAATATTCACAAAATCGTTTCGTTATAACCAAAGTAGCAAGGCTTGCAGATTTCGTATAGAGTTCAAACGCGATACTGAGATGATCTTTTTTTTTTTATATTTTTGTAGGATAATGCACCACTACGTTGTAAGTACTTGAGAGAGGACTTTCTTGAAAAATCCTCAAATTTCTCTGCAATTTTGTTCCTTCTAGAGTTAAATTCACACAGAAAACCCCGTATTCTTATCTTTCAGGTTGGTATATTAAAAAGGGCTTATTAGTATGGTTTAGAAAACAAGCAATATTAATTAACGGATGTTTTTTCGTCGTATGAAGAGTTGAAAAAATTTTTTTTCCACTCCAATGGTTGCGATGCAGAGAGTCGGGTTTCATCATAATCTTTCAGGGTAGCTCAGGTTTGATTGCATGTAGAGAGTCGGGTTTCATCATAATCCTTCAGAGTAGCTCAGGTTTGATTACATGTACTAAGGTTAGTGCTCCTTGCAATCGGTTTCAGGTTTGACACGCCCCCCTCAGGTTAGTTCAGGTGTATCAAACATAATTTATTGTGAATAAGTTCAGATTTTGGGTTGTGTTTGGGTTGTGTTTGAGACACCTGAACTAACCTGAGGGGGGCGTGTCAAACCTGAAACCGATTGCAAGGAGCACTAACCTTAGCACATGCAACCAAACCTGAGCTACCCTGAAAGATTATGATCAAACCCGACCCCCCTGCATCGCAACCATTGTAGTGGAAAAAAAATTTTTTCAACTCTTCATACGACGAAAAAACATCCGTTAATTAATATTGCTTGTTTTCTAAACCATACTAATAAGCCCTTTTTAATATACCAACCTGAAAGATAAGAATACGGGGTTTTCTGTGTGAATTTAACTCTAGAAGGAACAAAATTGCAGAGAAATTTGAGGATTTTTCAAGAAAGTCCTCTCTCAAGTACTTACAACGTAGTGGTGCATTATCCTACAAAAATATAAAAAAAAAAAGATCATCTCAGTATCGCGTTTGAACTCTATACGAAATCTGCAAGCCTTGCTACTTTGGTTATAACGAAACGATTTTGTGAATATTTCATAGTAATTTTAGAAAAGATTGATTTATTCTAAATATCATTGCGTATATGTCTTATATTCATTTTTAGTTATAAGTAACATTTTTCCATCGAAAATCAGTCTATTTCAGTTGAAAAAAAAGTTATTTATTAAGTTTTCGTTTAATTTTCATCGGTAATCGTTATGTTTTATGAAAACCATAAAAACAGATAATGCTGGTAACAGGTGCTTTAAGATTATAATAATGTAATGGATGGGACAATGAGACAATTATTGACAAGAAAAGTATGATGCGTTTCTGAATAGAGGTACTTTTGGGTTATGTCGCTAGAACACGATATGTTTCCATGAAATATTGGAGGTATAGAATTTTTATTTACTATAATACTATCTTAAAATTCTTCTTGGAGAAAATATTTAAATTTGAATGTATCTGACCCTCTACAGAATATAACCTTTTGACTTTTTTAAGATGACATAAACCATGGGAAAATTATTTTATTCTCATTTTGACAACCGAATTATACCTTGAAATAAGATGGTATTAAATAGAAAGTCACGCTAAAAATGCATCCAGCATTTTTTTTTTTTGTATTTTTATAAATTTTGTCCGACACATCACAAATTTTGCCTGACCCAGGAAGGAAATATGAAATTTTAACTAAGTAGCTCATAGTGTAGGATTTTTGATTGCTTACATAAATTTTAACTGTCTCTCTTATAGAACTAGAAACGTATTCCCCTAACGATTCAGTACAGACAAAAAGAGCGAAATAATAATTTTATTTAACCTGCTAAACAATAGGAAAGCAAGCTAAATAGACAAGATGATGGGTTTTGTTAGGAAACACAATGATTTTTTAGTGTCAAGGATGTTTTAGGCTCCGATATCATTAATATTTTCTGAATACTAAGGCTATATTACTTTCAAAAGCAGACTCGTTTGAGACGATTGGCGAATAAAGATGAATTGATCGTAAATAAAAATATAAGATCTATGTGCTAAGACTGTGAAATTATCGAAAAGTGGGGGTGTGCTTTTGAAATCGAACTTAAGAGCGATAAAAATATGAAAATATACTTGTTTGATTTGAGTCTTCAGACAATGAAGTTCGTTGTAGTCGATATTCAAGGATTTAACATACCTGAATTTTACGCGAAAGAATTGGCTATTTATGATGGGAATAGTATGAAAAGTTACTTTTTTAAACCAGTTAAACCATTCGACACCTTAAGTATGGCTTGCAAGAAACAAGTCAAATATCTATTTGGAAATCATCATGGTATCCTTTATAATTATGGTGATACCGATTACAAGGAACTACATAATATCATATCCAACAATCTGATAGACGCAGACATTATTTACGTTAAAGGTCGTGTTAAAGAGGAATTTTTAGTTAAAACATTTTTGGAATTAAACTGCAGGACGCCATATATTATAAACTTAGAAGACAGCATTGGTGTACCAAAATTAGAGAAGGGAGAGAGAGTTGATAGTTGTAAATATCACATTTTAGATATTCATGTTTGTAGTATTAGAAATGCCAAAGTGTTGTATCGATATATTTATAGTCTTTTACCTTAATAAATATTAAAATTTTTCAACAAGCCAACTTTATTTATTCCCCACGTAGCTCAAACGGTTTTGTTTACTTTTCGACGAATGGAACTGTGACAACGCAACATGTTCACTATTGGAGTGATGTTAATCCTATGTTCAGAATCCTAACCCGATGTCAATATTTAAAAAAAGTGAATGTTTGGTACGCTGAAGAAACGTATAAAGCTTTACGAAGACCGAAAATCTTTGGTTAAGTTACTGGGATACCCTACATCTTATAATATTTTTTAATTTTGCATAAAGTAGTCATTATTTTTTAATAAGCGTATTATAAGTCTAAACCTAATAATTTCCGAGATATCAATTTTTGAAAACCACTAACATTTGTATATAAACGCTAATGGTACAAATAAGATTCAGATAAATAACTTCTTGCCTGCCTGATAACACCGACATTTAGTTAATTATACAACATTTTTAAAATAATTATTGTTCTTTGATCAAACCAATATTCCACTATCACTTTGTAAACCGACAAAAATAGGCAAATTTTTCAATTTCGTATCGGGATTTTTGATGAAAATAGCCCAACATTTTCGAGTAAACCTACCTAGAAATATAGAAGATATTTATTGCAAAATTAGTAGTTTACATGCTTGGTAAAGTGAATTAATCTACCACTGTAATCGTTTCATTTTTAGCTAAATAGAGGTATTCTTTTTTAATCGTGAAAAAATAGACGAAATCTCTAATTTTATTTCATACCTAACGAATTCAACAATCAATAATACGTTCTCATTTTCGACTAAGATCAGCTGTTACTTTAGACAGAATATTCCTAATAACATAATATATTTAGTTATACAGCTTTTTAAAATAATTATTGTTCTGTAACCGTAAATTATTTAATTATTTTCGTGTGATAAAGAGCTACTTTAAATTTTGTTTCTTAATCTTGTTCTATTGCGTATTAATCGTGTTAGCATCACAAATTACGGTCTGTGAAGCTGGTTTATAGGATCATTTAGTTCGATGGGGGACATATTTTATGATATCCCATATTTCGTCAATTATTTGGCAGGTAGGTTTGATGCTTCAATACGGAACTCCTCAAGATGACATCAAATATTTCTAAACAAGAAGCGTTCAAGTCTATGGAATCCCATGTAAAAATAGCTGGTATGTCTGTTGCCTTCCGTAGACATTAATGACATCTCGCATGTATGCTGAAGTGTATCGTTAATAGAAATCTTGAATATTCTAGTACCTACCTATATCTTGCGTCATTATGTCAATGCTTACATTGATGTCGCCAGGTATCTTAAAATGATAGGTACATAATGTGCAAGCATTTGTGTAGAAAGCTATGTTTTTTACAAAATTTTCTCTAGGCAACCAAATTGTAATAGGGTTTTCGTAGTTCCAGTATATGTCTGGCTGCTTTAGCCTAAATAAATTGAAGTGTATTTGTAAGCAAATTAATCCTTAAAATTTATTATATCGTCTGATATAGACACTGTTTCAACTACGCGTTTTGGTAAAAAATAATTGGAAAGTAAAATTACTAAAGCACTAACAATAAATGGGGCGTGGATAAACTGGTAGATCTAAGCCCCAAAAATATACGCCTCTTATGATAAATGTTAAAAAATTGTACCGTTGCCAACGTCAAATTATAAATCAGGATTTGGCAAACAGGACTCAACCCTCTCATTAATGCTTGATCTTCGGTATACCGAGTTTTATAAGTATTTTTAACACTCATCTGGAAATAAATGGATGCAAAAACCTCCTTTTTCCATTTTTTCAAGCCATTAAACAACAAAATTGTCATTTTTTGAAGAAACCTTGCATACATAGGTATTAGCGAGCGAATTTCGACTATTGTAGATATTTAATATTAGAAAATCAATATAGAGGTAAATCGAAAAGTGTATTTTTACGACGGCTTAAGAGGTAGTTTATGGTGATGTACATATTAGAGTTCATTTTAAAATGAACGATAATCTCCTAAACACAGACTTTTGACAATAGAACGAAATAAAAATATAGTTTGATGTGATAAGGCTATGCAGCTGCTCTTTATGGAATTTCATGTGAGCCTAGACTTTATAGATTTTTGTTATTTTTTTTTATCAGTAAAGTCATCCTATAGATATTGTTTGTTAATCCATTAAAATAGACAAAATCTTTGAATTTGTATATGATTATCTGCTGAAATACCCTTAATCTGCAGGGTACCTAACTCTACGGAGATATTTATTGCAAAGGGCGGCTTTTTCAGTTTTGAAAGTATTCAACATTTGCGAAATTCATCTAAATATATACTACGCTATACTTTAATCAAACTCACAATAGAGGGAAAGCGACAGACGAGTTTTAAACTAATGTGGCTTAAAGGATAATTTGTGTTGTAAATATTAGAGTTCATTTTAAAAGAAACTATAATCTCGTGACCGACAAAAAAAAAAGTATGCATTTCGATACGTCATTTCCCCTATTTTAACGTTAAAATAGTAAATTATGTTATAAGCTCGAAAAATGTAGTATTTCAGACGTAATGCGGTCGCTAACCTAAATAGCCCGAAAAACATTTTTCGTCCATATGTCATAAGTTGTTTTTTATTCGATCTTGTTTTTAATGCGATTGAGAGTTGTAAAATAATGTAGAAATGAAGTGAACCTATACATTTCATCTTGCACGCTAATTTTTTGGTCTTAATGTTTGTTAGTTAACGATGAAATCTGTAATAGCGTCCGAAAAAAAAAATTTTTTTTTGACTAACATAAAAAGTGTTGTCTAGCTAGCAGGGCAATAATCAATACTTTATTGAGAAGGTTAGCTCTTCGTCTAAATATCTAATCTATAAATCGTCATTTTTTCCGACACAATCGGTTAAAAAGCATACAATTGTATGTGAACGTTTGTACAAAAACCATCGTGTTAAATCAGTTCTTATACCTGACTGACAACGCCGATCTTTAGCTTTTTTTTACTTTGTAAAATAAAAAGATTAGTTCTTACTATCAAAGAAATTAAATATGCAAGAGAAATAGGTCGAAAAGATTAATAATAATTTATTTATTCCTAAGTTATAAATCTTAACTACATCACTTTCTAAACCAAGAAAATAGATAATCTTCCTGCATTATTCCGTACTTAGATTTATTTTTCATGAAAATAGTCGAATCTATGATTTTCGTTCAAATCCATAAGGGACGCTTGTTTTGTATAGATGATTTATGATCTTATTTTCAACTAAAATACTAGTATAAAAAAAGTATTTCTTCCGATAAACGTGGAAGGAATAGACATTTAAACAGTTAGCCATAACATACGCATACTGACTTGCATTATTTTCATGGATTGAATGGCTACATCTTTGTGTGTGAAGTGAATTTCTTTTTAAAAAATTACAATGCGCTCAATTATGAATTTCCTAACATAACTTTTATGGATAGTGGAGTCGGATATTGGAGGAAAATATTATCATAACGACAACTCGATTATTGATATAATTATTATGGTTTCACAGAAGTTTCTACAGAGTCAGCCATGCTGTAGCAGAGACTGTTGTAGGTCGTATTTTTTAAAAAAACCTAACAATACCTTTACTTTATATTGATAGACATATTCTATTAGAACATTTTTCTAAAATTTAGAGCCTTTGGAAATGTGATAATGCTATGAGCATCAAATATATTCAAAATATCAAAAATCCTTTGGTAGTTAGTTATTGCGGTATATTTTAATAGAGGCATAATTTATACTGTACTCCTAAATTTACGGCATATCACTTTGTTTATGTTATTATATTCACAGAGACTATTAATCTAACCAGCTTTTATTTACGAAAAATTAAAAACTGAAATACTCTATTTTATTGCCGATTGTTCGCAAAGACACTTGGAGTTGTTATTTTACTTTTTCTACCTCTTTTTCCCCGGTTGCGGAGAAATATGTTAGGGGAAGTTTGGGTATCCTTAGACGGTTATATGCAAAGATTCAAGCTTCTAAAAAAGTACTAAGGCGAGTAATTATCAATTTGAATTTATGTATGTCGAAGGTAATGTGTTACTCATAAATATACATGATGAAAACATTTATTGTTCGATTGCATGTAATTTTTAAGAGTCTAGAAATAAGCAAATAATGTTCTTTAACGTTTCTTTATAAACATCTCGAGTTACCTGTCCTTCCCCTGCATCATAGAAGGGTATTTGCCGACAAAGTTTGACCATTTTTTATGGTTCGAGAGTTGGGTATTCTTCGCAGATGTAAACTGACGTCATTTGACTAGTCGAAACTTGTTAGATTTTGGACCTGCTACGCATTATAATTTTAGTTTATATTCTTATTATGAGATTTTAAAATTATGTATGTGTTTGTTTAATTCATTGTAAAGGATTTGATATTGTGCTAATTTTAAAACTTAAATGTTGCCAAGAATATTGAAATGTGATAGCGATGCGATAATCGAGAGAATCATGTAAAATAATATTCCCAAAGTTTGTCATTCTTGTTAAGCCTATATGTAGGTTCCATAAACGGATAGGTGGCGCTAATAATATTGAATTTTTTTATTAAAATATCTAAAGTAAATATCTAATTGATTTTTTTTTTAGCGCTAATTGGGATTTTAATTAACTACCTCAGAGTTGGTATACACTATATTTTGCAGCGCAATTGCTTTCACACCCAGTAATGTATTATGATTTTTTTGGATGGTCGTTATATTGTGAGTTTCTTAAGTTAGCCAGATTAATAATAAATTAAAAAACCAACGTGATTTGCTTATTGTTGCCTACGCCTGATATTCATAATTTTATTGGGGGTTCTACCTGATGACAAATACAGCTTATGATACCTATCTAGTGGGTATTTTCAGTTTAAGGACCGAATAATATAGAGTTATTGTGCATACATCATCGCAAACAAAAGGTAGCTTTTTATATTATTTCGTATTTACAATCCATTTAACTACAATTTTACACTGTGAATTAATTTTTTTTACTTTTTTCCTGAAATTGTAGCCTATTTACTTATATTATGATATTATCCGAAATTTTTATAAAAGCATTATGAGGGCTTTTACCTGATGGCGAACACAAGTTGTATAGTACCTATACCTGCTTGGTATTTTATACGTATTTAAGTTTTATTTACTTTTTATTACTCTGTTCTCATTACAAGATAGTCCTATAATTTATCCACTTCAAGTACAAAGAAATCGCTAGTTAATGGTTCTAGATGGTAATTATTTTATTGTATTTTATATAAGTGGTGCAAAAATTGGAAACAATTATTAGATATGCTACTGAATTTTAATGAGGGTCCTTCGGAATAATAAATAAAGGTTTATGTCCCTTTCTTTTTAAATCGAGTCGGCAGAGGGTTTGAGAGGATCATTTAGGTATAAATAATTATTGTGGGGTGACAAATGTGCCGCCTTAATATACTTATCTTGTTAGACCATATAAATTAGGGTTTTATTTCGCTTTACTACCCGCCAGCGGCGTTTCACTAAGTTAGAAAATATAAATAATGTTTTTTACTATACCGCTTTAACAGCGGCGTTTCAACTAAGGGGAAATAATAAAAAGTCTGGTTTAAGGATGGCTCAGGTCGGATCGTAAAAAGTTGGGTTTAAGGATGGCTTATAAAAATTGGGATTTAATTATCCCGCTTTAGCAGCGGCGTTTCACTAAGGTTAAATCATAAAAAGTCGGGTTTTATCTCGGGTCAGTTCATAAATATTCAGGTTCAAGTTAGGGTTAGATGAGAAGCCGCCTCGCGAAAGCATCCGGGTTAGGTCGTAAAAAGTCGGGTTTTATCTCGGGTCAGTTCATAAATATTAAGGATCAAGTTAGGGTTAGATAAGAAGCCGCCTCATGAAAGCATCCGGGTTAGGTCGTAAAAAGTCGGGTTTAATTTCGGGTTATTTTGTAAACAGCACCACCGAACCACCCGGGTTAGGTCATAAAACGCACCACCGAACCACCCGGGTTAGATCATAAAACGCACCACCAGCACCACTTGGGTTAGATCGTAAAACGCACCACCTGCACCACCTGGGTTAGTTGCACCACCAGCACCACCAGCACCACTGGTCTCGCTCTCTCCGTTTCTAGCTACTAGGGCTTTTTTACACTACACCTGTACCTATTTCTCTATAAATTTACTGGAATCTCGATTAAGAAATATGGCGCAAGATATACTGTGTAATTTCAGGAAAATAGTTAAAAAAATTATATTTCATAAAAATTGCTTACTAGCGATTTCTTTGTACTGAATCCTGCGTGCCTGTCTGTCTGCCTGTCCATTTGCTCGTTCGTATTTTAAGATCCCTCGAACTATGGGCTCACAAGCTAATACCAAATTACAAGTAAATAGAGTGTAATTTCAGGAAAAAAGTTAAAAAAATTACGTTTCATAGAAATTGCCTAACTAGCGATTTATTTGTACTGGAAATGGATAAATTATAGGACTATCTCGTAATGAGAACAGTAGACAATAAATAAAACTTTAATACGTATGGCTCTATATCATTCGACCCTTACTTAAAATACCCACTAGGTATAGGTACTATACAACCTGTATTTGCCATGAGGTAAAAGCCCTCATAATGCTTTTATAAAAATTTGGAATAATATCATAATATAAGTAAATAGGATGTAATTTCAGGAAAAAAGTAAAAAAAAATACATTTCATAAAATTGCTTAAAAATCGAGATTTTCCTGTACTGGAATATGATATAATATGGGACTTTCTTATAATGAGAACAGTAGACAATACTTCAAACCTTGGTGCGTACCTTCTTTCATAAATTTGAGAGAAAAAAAATAACAAAAAAATTAATTCACAGTGTAAAATTGTAGTTAAATGGATTGTAATTACGAAATAATATAAAAAGTCACCTTTTGTTTGCGAAGATGTATGCACAATAACTCTATATTATTCGGCCCTTATACTGAAAATACCCACTAGATAGGTATCTTAACCTGTATTTGTCATCAGGTAGAACCCCCTATAAAATTATGAATATTAGGCGTAAGCAACAAAGTAGCAATCTTAACTTATTTTCAACACGAGCATAAAAATATGGGGATGTTAAATATTTTATTAATATCTAAATTCTCAATGTCAACAATAACCAAATCACGTTGGTTTTTTAGTTTATTATTAAATTCGTTAGAATAATAATTATCATAATACTTTACTCGGTGTAAAAGCAATTGCGCTGCAAAATATAGTGTATACCTACACTACTGAGGTAGTTAATTAAAATCACAATTACTACATATAAAAATGTTCAAACGTCTTTGCAATAAATCATAGGTACGTACACTGACTAAAAAAAAATATATGCATGAAATAAGAACTAACCGAAACTTTTATGTGGTTTAACCTTTTTGCCTAAAATGATGGAAAACTTGAATTGTGTACTATTTCGTATGGCTGTTTGTAATTAACTGAAATTTATTAAATATCACCAATCGAGGCAGGGGTTTAACGTAACAATCACAATAAGGAGTTTTTAGGTGCTGACAAAATCTTAAACATTACACCTCAAGAGAAATATGCTATACTAGGATGCATTTTAAAGTACTTCGACATTCTGGAAATAAAGAAAAACTAGTGTATGGTAGTAAAAAAAATTTAAATCTAAGAATAATCGATGCAGAGTTTATCGCAAGCAGCACAATAAGGAGTCTTTAGGTGCAGGCAAAATCTTAAACATTTCTACGAAAAACATGATTATTTTTTTAATTAACACAAATATACATAAGTTCTTGACAATTTGATGTTTTTGTCGAAATTTGGAGTAAACGTAAGCGAAGGTCTGATTGATGGGCCAATATGCTATATTTCTGTATATGTACTTCAGGAAACCACAGTTAGGTAAACAAAAGGTCTATAACCATTGAAAATCTTAACTTTACAGTTTTGTCTCATATAAAAGTCCCTTTTTGAAAAAACCTACATATATGATTTCAAACTAATCTGGCTTAAGGGATAATTCATGACGTTGTGTGTTTTAGAGTTTATTTTTAAAAGTACGATAATTTGCTAACCGACACTAGATCATTACTTTGCTTATTAAAATCTCATTTCGACATTAATGGTTTTTAGGGTCATAAAGTGAACCGGCTTGCCTGGAAACGATGTTTTCCTACAGCTGTTTTACCAACGCAATATTTGGAAGAGAACCATAAACTAAAGGATATATATATTTGCAACGACTACCCTCTCGATATATATTTATATATATACCCACTAAACAGTCTAAGCTTTTTTCGGATGAGATCGAGACATCATCATGCTTACAATATCTGAAACTGAGTTGAATTCTGGTTGATGTTGGAAAGAAATTTACTTCACACACAAAGATGAAGCTAATCGATTCATAAAAATAATGCAAGTCAGTATGCGTATGTTGTGACTAACTGTTCAAGTGTCTGTTCCTTTCACGTCTGTCGGAAGAAATATTTTTTCTAAACTAGTATTTTCGTTGAAAATAAGATCGTAAATCGTCTGTGCAAAACAAGGGTCTCTTATGGATTTGAACGAAATTCGTAGATTTGACTATTCTTATGAAAAATAAATCTAAGTACGGAATAATGCAGGGAGATTATCTATTTTCTTGGTTTAGACAGTGATGTAGTTAAGATTCATAACTTAAGAATAAATAAATTATTATTAATCTTTTCGACCTATTTCTCTTGCATATTTAATTTCTTTGATAGTAAGAACTAATCTTTTTATTTTACAAAGGGAAAAAAGCTTAAGATCGGCGTTGTCAGTCAGGTATAAGAACTGATTTAACACGATGGTTTTTGTACAAACGTTCAAATACAATTGTATGATTTTTAACCGATTGTGTCGGAAAAATGACGTTTTATAGATTTTATAGATTAGATATTTAGACGAAGAGGTAACCTTCTCAATAAAGTATTGATTATTGCCCTGGTAGCTAGACAACACTTTTCATGTTGGTCAAAAAAAAATTTTTCGGATGCTATTACAGGTTTCATTGTTAACTAACAAACATTAAAAGCGAGAAATTACCGTGCAAGATGAAATGTATAGGTTTACTTCATTTTTACATTATTTTATAACTGGCAATCGGATCAAAAACAAGATCGAATAAAAAATAACTTATGACATATGGACGAAAAATGTTTTTCGGACTATTTGGGTTACCGGCTGCATTACGTCCGAAATACTACATTTTTCGGTCTTATAACATAATTTACTATTTTATCGTTAAAATATGGGAAATGATGTATCGAAATGGGTACTTTTTTGCGTCGGTCACGAGATTATAGTTCCTTTTAAAATGAACTCTAATATATACAACACAAATTATCCTTTAAGCCTCATTAGTTTAAAACGCGTCTGTCGCTTTGTCTCTATATTGAGTTTGGTTAAAGTATAGCGTAGTATATATTTAAATAAATTTCGTAGATGTTGACTACTTTCAAAACTGAAAAAAGCGGCCCTTTGCAATAAATACCTCATAGAGTTAGGTACCCTGAAGATTAAGGGTATTTCAGTGGATAATCATGTACGAATTCAAAGATTTTACCTATTTTTATCGATTTACAAACAATACCTATGGGATAACTTTACTGTTAAAAAAAAGAAAAATTAAGTCTAGGCTCACAGGAAATTCCATAAAGAGCAGGTGCATGGCCTTATCACATCAAACTATATTTTTATTCCGTTCTATTGCCGAAAGTCTGTGTTTAGGGGATTATCGTTCCTTTTAAAATTAACTCTAATATGTACATCACCATAAACTACCCCTTAAGCCGAACTAGTTTTAAAAACAGACTTTTCGATTTGCCTCTATATTGATTTTCTAATATTAAATATCTACAACAATCGAAATTCGCTCGCTAATACCTATGTAGGCAATGTTATAGGTATCTAGCTATTATACAATTACTTATTACATCAATACATGCAAGAAGGTTTCTTCAAAAAATGACAATTTTATTGTTTAATAACTTGAAAGAAAATGAAAAAAGGAGGTTTTTGCATTAATTTATTTCCAGATGAGTGTTAAAAATACTTGTAAAACTCGGTATACCGAAAATCGAGCATTAATGAAAGGGTTGAGTCCTGTTTGGTAAATCCTGATTTTTAATTTGACGTTGGCGACGGGACAATTTCTTAGCATCTATCATAGGGGCGTATATTTTTGGGGCTTAGATCTACCAGTTTATCCATGTTCCATTTATTGATTGATAGTGCTAGTAATTTTACTTTCCAATTATTTTTTTACCAAAACACG
Source organism: Polydrusus tereticollis (assembly GCA_963920685.1). NCBI lineage: Eukaryota > Metazoa > Arthropoda > Insecta > Coleoptera > Curculionidae > Polydrusus > Polydrusus tereticollis. The sequence continues at coordinate 147,984,548 of OY987328.1, forward strand.
CAGCTGAAACAGTACCTATATCAGACTATATTATAAATTTTAAGGATTGATTTGCTTATAAATACACTTTAATTTATTTAGGCCAAAGCAGCCAGACATATACTGAAACTACGAAAACCCTATTACAATTTGGTTACCTAGAGAAAATTTTGGAAAAAACATAGCTTTCTACACAAATGCTTGCACATTATGCACATGTCCTTTTAAGATGCCTGGCGACGTCAATGTAAGCATTGACATAATGACGCAAGATATAGGTAGGTACTAGAATATTCAAGATTTCTGTTAACGATGCACTTCAGCATACATGCGAGATGTCATTAATGTCTACGGAAGGGTACAGATATACCAGCTATTTTTACATGGGTTCCATAGACTTGAACGCTTCTTGTTTAGAAATATTTGATGTGGTCTTAAGGATTTCCGTATTGAAGCACCAAACCTACCTGCCAAATAAGTGACGAAATATGGGATATCATATAATATGACCCTATTGAACTAAATGATCCTATAAACCATCTTCCCAGACTGTAATTTGTGATGTTAATGCGATTGATACGCAATAGAACAAGATTAAAAAACAAAATTTTAAACAAATATATTGGATATATGATTAGTTCTGTTGTTTTGTTTTTTTTTTTAACTAATTTAAACTAGCTCTTTATCACACGAAAATAATTAAATAATTTACGGTTACAGAAAAATAATTATTTTAAAAAGCTGTATAACTAAATATATGTTATTAGGAATATTCTGTCTAAAGTAACAGCTGATCTTAGTCTAAAATGAGATCGTATTATTGATTGTTGAATTCGTTAGGTATAAAATAAAATTAGAGATTTCGTCTATTTTCCACGATTAAAAAGAATACCTATATTTAGTTAAAAATGAAACGATTACAGTGGTAGATTAATTCACTTTACCAAGTATGTAAACTACTAATTTTGCAATAAATATCTTTTATATATCTAGGTAGGTTTACTCGAAAATGTTGGGCTATTTTCATCAAAAATCCCGATACAAAATTTACAAATTTACCTATTTTTGTCGGTTTACAAAGTGATAGTGGGATATTGGCTTGATCAAAGAAAAATAATTATTTTAAAAATGTTGTATAATTAACTAAATGTCAGTGTTATCAGGCAGGTAAGAAGGTATTTATCTGAATCTTATTTGTACCAATACCGTTTACATACAAAGGCTAGTTTTTAATGCTAAATAGGGGAAATGTGATTCGATGAGAGGTCTTTACAAGTAAAATTATTATTTGTCTATTCGATCCTGCCAATTTTAGAAATCCATCCTCATAAGTTTACGATCATGTTTTAAACCCCTGTCGTTTAGTGATATTCTAAGCACTCGAAATATACTTATTTCTTTTGAATAAAAGTGGTAAAACTGCTTTTTAAAAGATATGCTGTTCTGGTTTCATGGAATTTAGAGTGGTGGGTGAATAAAATGATGTAATAATGTAATAATAAGGATCTGGTTAATCTATCAAGAGCGGTATTCGCTAGTATTTTAAAAAGCGGACGCTATGGGGAATATTATGATAGCGGTAACATTGATATAAAACAGAAGGTTTTCTTTTTGAAAACTAGATCTGCTGAAAGATTAAAGTAATATATTTTATCTTACAGTTGGTTCACACAAGTATAACTAACTACATTCTCGTATTTACATCGTATATAAGGATAGAGAGAACAAACATCTAAATGTCTAACTGTTTCGTGTTTTTTTTTGTTGTTTTACAATCTACTATCTACATACATAAAAAAAACAAGTGTATTTTGATATTTTTATCGGTCATAAGTTTGATTTCAAAAGTACAATCCTACTTTTTGATAATTTCACAGTCTAAAGCACGTAGATACCTATATTTTTATTTACGGTCAATTAATCTCTATTCGCCAATCGTCTCGAACGAGTCTGTTTTTAGAAGTAATATAGCGTTAGTATTTAGAAAATATTGATGATATCGGAGCCTAAAACATCCTTGACACTATAAAATCGTCGTGTTTCCTCACAAAACCCATCATCTTGCCTATTCAGCTTGCGTTGCTATTGTTTAGCAGGTTAAATAAAATTGTTATTTCGTTTTTTTTGTCTATACTGAATCGTTAGGGGAATACGATTCTAGTTCTATAAGATAGACATTTAAAATTTCAGTAAGCAATCAGAAATCCTACACTATGAGGTACTTAGTTAAAATTTTATATTTCCTTCCTAGGTCAGGCAAAATTTGTGATGTGTCGGTCAAAATATTTGACTATTTAAATATTTATAAAATACGAAAAAATGCTAGATGCATTTTCAGCGTGACTTTCTATCTAATACCAACTTATTTCAAGGTATAATTCGGTTGTCAAAATAAGAATAAAATAATTTTCCCATGGTTTATGTCATCTTAAAAAGTCAAAAGGTTATATTCTGTAGAGGGTTAGGTACATTCAAATTTAAATATTTTCTCTAATTAAGAAGAATTTTAAGATAGTGTTATGATAAATAAAAATTCTATTCCTCCAGTATTTCTCGGAAACATATCGTGTTCTAGCGACATAACCGAAAAGTACCTCTATTCGGAAACTAAACGCATTTTTCTTGTCAAACTTGACTTTGTTGCAATGTTGTATGCAGGGCACTTTGAGAACAAAAATTAGATTAGAGACCGCCGCCTCTTAAGGAATACTTTTTAGGTACTTACATAGGGTACACTGGTATACAGAACAAATGTCATCTTGAATTGTCTCATTCATTACATACGTTATTATAATCATCTTAAAGCACCTGTTACCAGCATTATTTGTTTTTTATGGTTTTCATGAAACGATGAAAATTATACGAAAATTTGATAAATAACTTTTTTTTTCAACTGAAATAGACTGGTTTTCGGTGGAAAAATGTTACTTTTAACTAAAAATGAATATAAGACATATAAGTACGCAATGATATTTAGAATAAACCACTCTTTTCTAAAATTACTATGAAATATTCACAAGATCGTTTCGTTGTAATCAAAGTAGCAGGGCTTGCAGATTTCGTATAGAGTTCAAACGCGATACTCAGATAATCTTTTTTTATATTTTTGTAGGATAATTCACCACTATGTTGTACTTAAGAGAGGACATTCTTGAAAAATCCTCAAATTTCTCTGCAATTTTGTTCCTTCTAGAGTTAAATTCACACAGAAAGCCCCGTATTCTTATCATTCAGGTGGATATATTAAAAAGGGCTTATTAGTATGGTTTAGAAAACAAGCAATATTAATTAACGGATGTTTTTTCGTCGTATGAAGAGTTTAATTTTTTTTTCCACTACAATGGTTGCGATGCAGGGGGGTCGGGTTTGATCATAATCTTTCAGGGTAGCTCAGGTTTGGTTGCATGTGCTAAGGTTAGTGCTCCTTGCAATCGGTTTCAGGTTTGACACGCCCCCCTCAGGTTAGTTCAGGTGTATCAAACATAATTTATTGTGAATAAGTTCAGATTTTGGGTTGTGTTTGGGTTGTGTTTGAGACACCTGAACTAACCTGAGGGGGGCGTGTCAAACCTGAAACCGATTGCAAGGAGCACTAACCTTAGCACATGCAACCAAACCTGAGCTACCCTGAAAGATTATGATCAAACCCGACCCCCCTGCATCGCAACCATTGTAGTGGAAAAAAAAATTAAACTCTTCATACGACGAAAAAACATCCGTTAATTAATATTGCTTGTTTTCTAAACCATACTAATAAGCCCTTTTTAATATATCCACCTGAATGATAAGAATACGGGGCTTTCTGTGTGAATTTAACTCTAGAAGGAACAAAATTGCAGAGAAATTTGAGGATTTTTCAAGAATGTCCTCTCTTAAGTACAACATAGTGGTGAATTATCCTACAAAAATATAAAAAAAGATTATCTGAGTATCGCGTTTGAACTCTATACGAAATCTGCAAGCCCTGCTACTTTGATTACAACGAAACGATCTTGTGAATATTTCATAGTAATTTTAGAAAAGAGTGGTTTATTCTAAATATCATTGCGTACTTATATGTCTTATATTCATTTTTAGTTAAAAGTAACATTTTTCCACCGAAAACCAGTCTATTTCAGTTGAAAAAAAAAGTTATTTATCAAATTTTCGTATAATTTTCATCGGAAATGGCTATGTTTCATGAAAACCATAAAAAACAAATAATGCTGGTAACAGGTGCTTTAAGATGATTATAATAACGTATGTAATGAATGAGACAATTCAAGATGACATTTGTTCTGTATACCAGTGTACCCTATGTAAGTACCTAAAAAGTATTCCTTAAGAGGCGGCGGTCTCTAATCTAATTTTTGTTCTCAAAGTGCCCTGCATACAACATTGCAACAAAGTCAAGTTTGACAAGAAAAATGCGTTTAGTTTCCGAATAGAGGTACTTTTCGGTTATGTCGCTAGAACACGATATGTTTCCGAGAAATACTGGAGGAATAGAATTTTTATTTATCATAACACTATCTTAAAATTCTTCTTAATTAGAGAAAATATTTAAATTTGAATGTACCTAACCCTCTACAGAATATAACCTTTTGACTTTTTAAGATGACATAAACCATGGGAAAATTATTTTATTCTTATTTTGACAACCGAATTATACCTTGAAATAAGTTGGTATTAGATAGAAAGTCACGCTGAAAATGCATCTAGCATTTTTTCGTATTTTATAAATATTTAAATAGTCAAATATTTTGACCGACACATCACAAATTTTGCCTGACCTAGGAAGGAAATATAAAATTTTAACTAAGTACCTCATAGTGTAGGATTTCTGATTGCTTACTGAAATTTTAAATGTCTATCTTATAGAACTAGAATCGTATTCCCCTAACGATTCAGTATAGACAAAAAAAACGAAATAACAATTTTATTTAACCTGCTAAACAATAGCAACGCAAGCTGAATAGGCAAGATGATGGGTTTTGTGAGGAAACACGACGATTTTATAGTGTCAAGGATGTTTTAGGCTCCGATATCATCAATATTTTCTAAATACTAACGCTATATTACTTCTAAAAACAGACTCGTTCGAGACGATTGGCGAATAGAGATTAATTGACCGTAAATAAAAATATAGGTATCTACGTGCTTTAGACTGTGAAATTATCAAAAAGTAGGATTGTACTTTTGAAATCAAACTTATGACCGATAAAAATATCAAAATACACTTGTTTTTTTTATGTATGTAGATAGTAGATTGTAAAACAACAAAAAAAAACACGAAACAGTTAGACATTTAGATGTTTGTTCTCTCTATCCTTATATACGATGTAAATACGAGAATGTAGTTAGTTATACTTGTGTGAACCAACTGTAAGATAAAATATATTACTTTAATCTTTCAGCAGATCTAGTTTTCAAAAAGAAAACCTTCTGTTTTATATCAATGTTACCGCTATCATAATATTCCCCATAGCGTCCGCTTTTTAAAATACTAGCGAATACCGCTCTTGATAGATTAACCAGATCCTTATTATTACATTATTACATCATTTTATTCACCCACCACTCTAAATTCCATGAAACCAGAACAGCATATCTTTTAAAAAGCAGTTTTACCACTTTTATTCAAAAGAAATAAGTATATTTCGAGTGCTTAGAATATCACTAAACGACAGGGGTTTAAAACATGATCGTAAACTTATGAGGATGGATTTCTAAAATTGGCAGGATCGAATAGACAAATAATAATTTTACTTGTAAAGACCTCTCATCGAATCACATTTCCCCTATTTAGCATTAAAAACTAGCCTTTGTATGTAAACGGTATTGGTACAAATAAGATTCAGATAAATACCTTCTTACCTGCCTGATAACACTGACATTTAGTTAATTATACAACATTTTTAAAATAATTATTTTTCTTTGATCAAGCCAATATCCCACTATCACTTTGTAAACCGACAAAAATAGGTAAATTTGTAAATTTTGTATCGGGATTTTTGATGAAAATAGCCCAACATTTTCGAGTAAACCTACCTAGATATATAAAAGATATTTATTGCAAAATTAGTAGTTTACATACTTGGTAAAGTGAATTAATCTACCACTGTAATCGTTTCATTTTTAACTAAATATAGGTATTCTTTTTAATCGTGGAAAATAGACGAAATCTCTAATTTTATTTTATACCTAACGAATTCAACAATCAATAATACGATCTCATTTTAGACTAAGATCAGCTGTTACTTTAGACAGAATATTCCTAATAACATATATTTAGTTATACAGCTTTTTAAAATAATTATTTTTCTGTAACCGTAAATTATTTAATTATTTTCGTGTGATAAAGAGCTAGTTTAAATTAGTTAAAAAAAAAAAAAACAAAACAACAGAACTAATCATATATCCAATATATTTGTTTAAAATTTTGTTTTTTAATCTTGTTCTATTGCGTATCAATCGCATTAACATCACAAATTACAGTCTGTGAAGCTGGTTTATAGGATCATTTAGTTCAATAGGGTCATATTATATGATATCCCATATTTCGTCACTTATTTGGCAGGTAGGTTTGGTGCTTCAATACGGAAATCCTTAAGACCACATCAAATATTTCTAAACAAGAAGCGTTCAAGTCTATGGAACCCATGTAAAAATAGCTGGTATATCTGTACCCTTCCGTAGACATTAATGACATCTCGCATGTATGCTGAAGTGCATCGTTAACAGAAATCTTGAATATTCTAGTACCTACCTATATCTTGCGTCATTATGTCAATGCTTACATTGACGTCGCCAGGCATCTTAAAAGGACATGTGCATAATGTGCAAGCATTTGTGTAGAAAGCTATGTTTTTTCCAAAATTTTCTCTAGGTAACCAAATTGTAATAGGGTTTTCGTAGTTTCAGTATATGTCTGGCTGCTTTGGCCTAAATAAATTAAAGTGTATTTATAAGCAAATCAATCCTTAAAATTTATAATATAGTCTGATATAGGTACTGTTTCAGCTGCGTGTTTTGGTAAAAAAATAATTGGAAAGTAAAATTACTAGCACTATCAATCAATAAATGGAACATGGATAAACTGGTAGATCTAAGCCCCAAAAATATACGCCCCTATGATAGATGCTAAGAAATTGTCCCGTCGCCAACGTCAAATTAAAAATCAGGATTTACCAAACAGGACTCAACCCTTTCATTAATGCTCGATTTTCGGTATACCGAGTTTTACAAGTATTTTTAACACTCATCTGGAAATAAATTAATGCAAAAACCTCCTTTTTTCATTTTCTTTCAAGTTATTAAACAATAAAATTGTCATTTTTTGAAGAAACCTTCTTGCATGTATTGATGTAATAAGTAATTGTATAATAGCTAGATACCTATAACATTGCCTACATAGGTATTAGCGAGCGAATTTCGATTGTTGTAGATATTTAATATTAGAAAATCAATATAGAGGCAAATCGAAAAGTCTGTTTTTAAAACTAGTTCGGCTTAAGGGGTAGTTTATGGTGATGTACATATTAGAGTTCATTTTAAAAGGAACGATAATCCCCTAAACACAGACTTTCGGCAATAGAACGGAATAAAAATATAGTTTGATGTGATAAGGCCATGCACCTGCTCTTTATGGAATTTCCTGTGAGCCTAGACTTAATTAATTTTTCTTTTTTTTAACAGTAAAGTTATCCCATAGGTATTGTTTGTAAATCGATAAAAATAGGTAAAATCTTTGAATTCGTACATGATTATCCACTGAAATACCCTTAATCTTCAGGGTACCTAACTCTATGAGGTATTTATTGCAAAGGGCCGCTTTTTTCAGTTTTGAAAGTAGTCAACATCTACGAAATTTATTTAAATATATACTACGCTATACTTTAACCAAACTCAATATAGAGACAAAGCGACAGACGCGTTTTAAACTAATGAGGCTTAAAGGATAATTTGTGTTGTATATATTAGAGTTCATTTTAAAAGGAACTATAATCTCGTGACCGACGCAAAAAAGTACCCATTTCGATACATCATTTCCCATATTTTAACGATAAAATAGTAAATTATGTTATAAGACCGAAAAATGTAGTATTTCGGACGTAATGCAGCCGGTAACCCAAATAGTCCGAAAAACATTTTTCGTCCATATGTCATAAGTTATTTTTTATTCGATCTTGTTTTTGATCCGATTGCCAGTTATAAAATAATGTAAAAATGAAGTAAACCTATACATTTCATCTTGCACGGTAATTTCTCGCTTTTAATGTTTGTTAGTTAACAATGAAACCTGTAATAGCATCCGAAAAATTTTTTTTTGACCAACATGAAAAGTGTTGTCTAGCTACCAGGGCAATAATCAATACTTTATTGAGAAGGTTACCTCTTCGTCTAAATATCTAATCTATAAAATCTATAAAACGTCATTTTTCCGACACAATCGGTTAAAAATCATACAATTGTATTTGAACGTTTGTACAAAAACCATCGTGTTAAATCAGTTCTTATACCTGACTGACAACGCCGATCTTAAGCTTTTTTCCCTTTGTAAAATAAAAAGATTAGTTCTTACTATCAAAGAAATTAAATATGCAAGAGAAATAGGTCGAAAAGATTAATAATAATTTATTTATTCTTAAGTTATGAATCTTAACTACATCACTGTCTAAACCAAGAAAATAGATAATCTCCCTGCATTATTCCGTACTTAGATTTATTTTTCATAAGAATAGTCAAATCTACGAATTTCGTTCAAATCCATAAGAGACCCTTGTTTTGCACAGACGATTTACGATCTTATTTTCAACGAAAATACTAGTTTAGAAAAAATATTTCTTCCGACAGACGTGAAAGGAACAGACACTTGAACAGTTAGTCACAACATACGCATACTGACTTGCATTATTTTTATGAATCGATTAGCTTCATCTTTGTGTGTGAAGTAAATTTCTTTCCAACATCAACCAGAATTCAACTCAGTTTCAGATATTGTAAGCATGATGATGTCTCGATCTCATCCGAAAAAAGCTTAGACTGTTTAGTGGGTATATATATAAATATATATCGAGAGGGTAGTCGTTGCAAATATATATATCCTTTAGTTTATGGTTCTCTTCCAAATATTGCGTTGGTAAAACAGCTGTAGGAAAACATCGTTTCCAGGCAAGCCGGTTCACTTTATGACCCTAAAAACCATTAATGTCGAAATGAGATTTTAATAAGCAAAGTAATGATCTAGTGTCGGTTAGCAAATTATCGTACTTTTAAAAATAAACTCTAAAACACACAACGTCATGAATTATCCCTTAAGCCAGATTAGTTTGAAATCATATATGTAGGTTTTTTCAAAAAGGGACTTTTATATGAGACAAAACTGTAAAGTTAAGATTTTCAATGGTTATAGACCTTTTGTTTACCTAACTGTGGTTTCCTGAAGTACATATACAGAAATATCGCATATTGGCCCATCAATCAGACCTTCGCTTACGTTTACTCCAAATTTCGACAAAAACATCAAATTGTCAAGAACTTATGTATATTTGTGTTAATTAAAAAAATAATCATGTTTTTCGTAGAAATGTTTAAGATTTTGCCTGCACCTAAAGACTCCTTATTGTGCTGCTTGCGATAAACTCTGCATCGATTATTCTTAGATTTAAATTTTTTTTACTACCATACACTAGTTTTTCTTTATTTCCAGAATGTCGAAGTACTTTAAAATGCATCCTAGTATAGCATATTTCTCTTGAGGTGTAATGTTTAAGATTTTGTCAGCACCTAAAAACTCCTTATTGTGATTGTTACGTTAAACCCCTGCCTCGATTGGTGATATTTAATAAATTTCAGTTAATTACAAACAGCCATACGAAATAGTACACAATTCAAGTTTTCCATCATTTTAGGCAAAAAGGTTAAACCACATAAAAGTTTCGGTTAGTTCTTATTTCATGCATATATTTTTTTTTTAGTCAGTGTACGTACCTATGATTTATTGCAAAGACGTTTGAACATTTTTATATGTAGTAATTGTGATTTTAATTAACTACCTCAGTAGTGTAGGTATACACTATATTTTGCAGCGCAATTGCTTTTACACCGAGTAAAGTATTATGATAATTATTATTCTAACGAATTTAATAATAAACTAAAAAACCAACGTGATTTGGTTATTGTTGACATTGAGAATTTAGATATTAATAAAATATTTAACATCCCCATATTTTTATGCTCGTGTTGAAAATAAGTTAAGATTGCTACTTTGTTGCTTACGCCTAATATTCATAATTTTATAGGGGGTTCTACCTGATGACAAATACAGGTTAAGATACCTATCTAGTGGGTATTTTCAGTATAAGGGCCGAATAATATAGAGTTATTGTGCATACATCTTCGCAAACAAAAGGTGACTTTTTATATTATTTCGTAATTACAATCCATTTAACTACAATTTTACACTGTGAATTAATTTTTTTGTTATTTTTTTTCTCTCAAATTTATGAAAGAAGGTACGCACCAAGGTTTGAAGTATTGTCTACTGTTCTCATTATAAGAAAGTCCCATATTATATCATATTCCAGTACAGGAAAATCTCGATTTTTAAGCAATTTTATGAAATGTATTTTTTTTTACTTTTTTCCTGAAATTACATCCTATTTACTTATATTATGATATTATTCCAAATTTTTATAAAAGCATTATGAGGGCTTTTACCTCATGGCAAATACAGGTTGTATAGTACCTATACCTAGTGGGTATTTTAAGTAAGGGTCGAATGATATAGAGCCATACGTATTAAAGTTTTATTTATTGTCTACTGTTCTCATTACGAGATAGTCCTATAATTTATCCATTTCCAGTACAAATAAATCGCTAGTTAGGCAATTTCTATGAAACGTAATTTTTTTAACTTTTTTCCTGAAATTACACTCTATTTACTTGTAATTTGGTATTAGCTTGTGAGCCCATAGTTCGAGGGATCTTAAAATACGAACGAGCAAATGGACAGGCAGACAGACAGGCACGCAGGATTCAGTACAAAGAAATCGCTAGTAAGCAATTTTTATGAAATATAATTTTTTTAACTATTTTCCTGAAATTACACAGTATATCTTGCGCCATATTTCTTAATCGAGATTCCAGTAAATTTATAGAGAAATAGGTACAGGTGTAGTGTAAAAAAGCCCTTTTTTAATAAGTTACTCTAGATAACCCAATTGTAATAAAGTTTTCGTATTTTCAGCGCATGTTAGGCTGCATCTATTATAGCTACATGTTTTGGTAAAAATGACTGAAAAGTAAAATTTGTACGCCCTCGGCGCCTTCCCTCAAATAAACATAAATACTCAGCACATGTAGCATATCTAAGCTTTAAATTCACGTATGACTATTTACATTTAAGTATAACCTTTTTCCCTTTTTGTGTTAATTTTTTTATTTACATAACACAAAATGGTAAAGTATAGAGAAAATTGGGTAGCTCACTTATGCTCACTAAATGTGTTAAAATGCCTTCAAATGAATACTTGACTCAATATAGACTGTCGGTATTGTACATTACCTTCATATAAGATCATAAATGTCTATAATATTGTAATTGCTTACAGAATTTTATTGCACATTGTCCTTAAATTAAAGTATACTGGTAGTGTATTTAAAATTAATTTCATTTTTATTCCTTGAGCTTTATTCAATTCCAAAAAAAAAACATTATTACACTTTAGTAAGTAGATTTAGTATATACAGGTATAACAATTATTTTGGTTTTAAAATACATGCTATTCAGTCAGATTTATTACCTTTTCCGTTTTTATCATTGTTAATTTACCGTAATGTTTCTAATGTTGAGTACGATTATATAGCGTAAGGGAGAATCAAGATTAACTCTTTTTTTGTTTACTTCTTGAATCCAATAATGGTATAATACTTTCTGCTTTACACGTTAACTACATCATTTTAATTCATATTTCGTAAAGAGACTAATTTTTTTTTAAATACGGTATTTTACGAAAATGTGAAATAAATAAATAGTTATTAGTGCCCTTTCCTCTCACTTTACGAGTATTTTAATCCAATATAAAACAACGCTGCTAGCATAGGGTAAATATATTACACAGATTCCAAAAAAGGTATATCAAGGGAGGATTAGTGTAGTTAACATAATTATTTGAGTGATACTTGTCCACATCACTGTCCCTATTTTTAAGTTTATTTCAAAGTTATCCCCGCATATTATACCTCCAAGAAGAGGCATACTAAGTTTGAATAGGTATTTAAATATTTGGTAGACAATCAGTGTAAATGGAGAAACATAAAAATATAATAATTACAAAAAGTTATTGCGCACTTAAAAGATTAATAGGTTCATACAGGTTTACGACGTAGTCTACAATTGCATAGTTTGTCTGGTAAAAACCGGCTTGTGTACATAGTCTGGGACATAAAACACCTATACACCTATACGTATGCTTTCATAGCGCCAAAAACACACATCGCTTACATATTCAAGGTTAAGCATAGCAAAAAGACATGCATACAGACAGATAGAGAGATAGACAGACAGGCAGGCAGACAGACAGACAGACAGACAGACAGGCAGACAGACAGACAGACAGACAGACAGACAGACAGACAGACAGACAGACAGACAGACAGGCAGACAGACAGACAGACAGACAGGCAGACAGACAGACAGACAGACAGACAGGCAGACAATCGCACACATTCACACGTACACAAACACAAAGCCAAGGTTATTCAGGGTCAAATAGGTTCGCACACGTGTGCGACAAAGGTCATTCAAGGTCAAACACGTTAGAACACGTGTGTGACATTTCGTTGATTCAGGTTACGTAGTATTCTGACGCCACGGAGAGCTCGGGTTTGAACACCTGCCAAGCCCTACAAAAAGAACACCTGCAAAGGTACGCCGTCTAGGCCGGGTTAGATAGCCCGCGACTGCTTGATGTCGGTCTACAGTCCCCTGTTACCTACTGTTGAGATATCAGGTTGATTCAGTTGTATTTGTTTTCTTTTGTGATTTAATGATCTTAATATTTTTAAGAGTTATTGCTTGTTTATGATAAAAATGGTATTGAGTCTCGCTTATATTGCTTTATAAGAGTGTAAAACACTTAACGCATCTTATTGTCGATTTTTTGCGGGGAATAACCTTAGTTTGGTACATATACATACAATATGTTTAGACAAGTAACAAAAACAAAAAATACATAAAATACTATATGCACGACGCAATGAGCTAGGTAGTAGTAAACAAATAAAAATTTATTTCAATTTTATCTAAAGAAAGATATTTCCTTTTTTCCGCACATTTCAAAAAATCACGTTAGTCCCAAGACACGCGAAGACTTTTTAGTTGCAATTGTTTTTATGGCAGAATTCAAACTCATCATGGATAATGATGAACCTAATGTCACAAAGGTGCATTCGTGTTGTTGCAAAAGGTTGCATGTAATATGAATTTTGAATATATCTTTTTAATAATTATAGTTTCTTTAATCATTTGTAATTTAAAGAAACAAAGTAAATAGAATGTTAGATAAATTAAACAAATTTTAGTTTATTTCAGCAGATAATATGTTAAATATCAAAAAAACTACTTTTCTAAACTTTGATTGATAATTTTCAACATATTTTTTCAAAAATTTGACTCGTTCGCTTGCAATTCTTGGTAGTTCGCACAAATATCTTCTGTTGCAGTTCTTTCTATAACGAAATCCCAAGTTTTTTATTAGCGCTGACAATGACCTGAGACCTATTTCTAAAATACCTCGTTCCTCAAAAGCATCTTTCAAAACTGAAAGCGTTATATCAACTTGTGATGCATATATAATAAGTCGTATATAACATTTCTTACATCCATTTTTTTACCTTCCTGTAAAGTTTCACTCTTCGTTTTCCTTGATCGTCGTTGCATTTTCTTCATTGGTATACTTCTACAATCCTTTGTATTGATCTTAAACTTAGTTTTAGTGCTTCCGATACTTTCTCTTAAATAGACTTGAGATTTAATAACTCGCCGGTTTCAGTAGTCTTCTCCTGTTCATTTTTTAAACAATCTATTAAATTGAGAACCTTTTCTTCATACTTGGGGATGCAAAAAACCTGCAGACCGATTTATATTCGTCATTTTATGTCACAATATTTTTAATAAATTACACATTTGTCAAAACTAGGAAGCTTATTCACGACATTATGTAATACGGGACTGTTCTTCAACACATTTTGATAATCACTGAAAATTAGATTTTTTTTTTTTTTTATGATAAGGCACAGCACTACAGGATAAATCCTTTATGGCGCTCTAGGAGCGGTGCGTGTGCGCAGGAAACGATTCACGTTGGTCTTGAATCTTTGGAGACTATACTCGTTGGGGAAGACGATCTCAGGGAGGTCGTTCTATAGTGATGACGTTCTCCAGATGAAAGAATTTTGAAACAGTGTCGTTCGAGGGACACTAAGCTGAACCACGTACTGGTGGGCTGCAGTGGCTCGTCGTGTATTTCTACCATGCACCGCTCTGGGTGGTATTAAGCGGGCAACCTCAGTTGAACACTTGCCATGAAAATATTTGTAAAATAGACTCAAGTCGCCAACCTGCCTTCGATGTTCAAGGCTTTCCCGGTTGTTTGTCAGACTATGGTCACCGATCAAGCGAATGGCTCTTCTTTGAATGGAATCTAGCAATCTCAGGGTATGTTTAGGAGCAGAGCCCCAAATATGCGAACAGTACTCCAGTGATGGTCGAATTTGGGCTTTATAGAGCATCAAAAGTTGTTGGGGTGTATAGAGGTTCTTTGTTCGGAAAAGTACTCCAAGCTTTTGCGAGGCTGCCTTAGCAATGGCCGCAACGTGGCCATGCCAAGACATATGACTATCCAGATTAACGCCCAATAAATGAATTGATGAAGCCAAGGGAATTGAGTGTCCCGCCATAACTATATCCGGTTCTTCAACATTAACTTTTTTAGAAAAAACTGCCGCCTGGGTCTTTTTAGCGTTAAATTCTACTTGGTTACTGTCACCCCAAGACAAAATTTCTTCCAGGTCTTTGTTGAGATGTGAGACCTCTTGCTGCCTATAGAGATGTGCATTAGCAGCCGATGTCCGAGCATCCAAAGTAAAAGTTGAAACAAGTGTGCTGTCATCAGCGAAGCTATATATAGGATTTTTAGTTTTTTCCAAAAGATCGTTAATGTATAGTAAGAAAAGGGTGGGCGACAATATAGAACCTTGAGGGACTCCGGCGTTGATGTTAAATGTGTCTGAAAGAAATCCGTCCATCGCCACTCGCAGAGAACGGTCTTTAAGAAAGCTCGACAGCCATGAACAAAATTGAACCGGCATTCCGTATGCTCTCACTTTAGTTAGGAGCCCCTCATGCCATACTCGGTCAAAAGCCTTGGAAATATCCAGTGCTACCGCCCGGGACTCCCCATGGTGTTCTATTGCGTTGTTCCAAACATGAGTAACATAAGCGAGAAGGTCTCCTGTTGATCTAGACTTACGGAATCCATACTGGCGGTCACTAATAATGTTGAAGCCTTCCAGGTATTTTAGTAATTTTTCGTTGATAGCCTTCTCCATAACTTTTGATATAACCGAGAGCAATGCGACTGGACGATAGTTGTTTGGCAAGGTCTTCTTGCCTTTTTTGGGTATGGGCTGGACTCTCGCAGTTTTCCAGCAAGAAGGAAATATTCCTTTTTTGTAGGATAAGTTAAAAAGCCTACAAAATACCGGTGTCAGTTCGTCAGCGCATTTCTTAATTACAATGACTGGAATATCGTCAGGACCAGAAGCCTTTTTAGTGTCGAGACTCCTCAAGATTCGCTTAACATGGCGGTGGCGAAAGACAATCTCGGGCATTCTCGATTCTACAGGGGTAATGTTCGGTGGAGTACTTCCCTGAAAATTTACCGTTGAATGTGAAGAGAATAGTTCCGCCAGTAAGTTTGCTTTTTCCTGTTCTTTGGTCGCAATGGTGCCATCAGAACGTGTTAGAGGTGGAATGGTTGACTTGGTAAAGTTCTGACTGACGGCCTTAGCTACCGACCAAAATGATTTTGAGCCGCTAGGACATTCAAGAAGTTTGTCTCTGATCCTCTGGTTGTGTGCTTCTTTGCTTTGGTTTATCGTTTGCTTGCATTGGTTTCGAGCGTTAACAAAGATGGTACGATTTTCGGCGGTAGGATTTTTACGCCATTGTCGGTAGAAATAATTTTTTGATTTAACATCTCGTTCGCAATTTTTGGTAAACCAAGGCTTGCCGTTAGAAGGGCACTTTTTTGAGAAAGGGATGAAGGCTTCCATACCAGTAAGGATAACCTCCGATATTTCTGTTGCACAGATGGATGGATCATCAGAGGTAAAACAAACGTCCCGCCAAGGAAAGGTTCGAAAATGGTCCCTTAGGTCCTCCCACTTAGCTGATGTATAATGCCATATCTTGCGTGGTTTAGGAGGCTCTTCAGCACTAATTGGTAGTTTGTTCAGTGCCGAAATAAGGTTGTGGTCAGACGTTCCTAACGGCGGCTTCACGGTGACAGTGTACAAGTCGGGGTTTGAAGTTAAGAAAAGATCCAACAAACTAGCAAAATCACCATCTCGGTCTGGAATCCGAGTTGGTTCACTCACCAGCTGGGTGAGGCCAGAGCTGATGGCAAAGGATTCGGCTTCACGACCTTGTTCGTCAGTCATGTTTGAGTATTTGAGCCAGTTGACATTATGAATGTTGAAGTCGCCAAGGATGACAACTTCGGAATTGGGATGGTGGGTTTGCAAAAAGTCGATAGTATTAGCAAGAGAGGAGAACAAGTCTCTATAATGGGTATCGCTTGGCGGCCGGTAAAGGCAGCAGATGAATTTAGTAATTCTCTGCGTTGATATTTTAAACCACATTACATCAAAGTCGTTAGGCTCGAGTGTCTCCTCTCGTTGACAAGAAATATCACTCCGGACAAAGAGACAAAGGCCAGAATTCCGCCTAAATCGGTGATGAAAGTCGTACCCAGGATATAAATAGCTGACCGTACTAATCGATGATCTGACTTTGGTTTCGGTTAGTGCAAGTACATGAGGTTTGGTAGATTGTAGATGTTGATGGACTGCATTGATGTTGGAGTTCAGTCCTCTTATATTGCAGAAGTCAATTTGGAAGTTGCTAATCTCGGGTCTTTTAACAACTCCAGTTTTCACACCATTTCCATTCAGAATATTGTTCGAAGGACCCGCATGGCTACTGGACATGGTGGATGATTGGATGATGAAGATGTGCTTCTCTCCACGATTTATAAATAACCAATAAGTTTATCGCGTTTATATTACGGATATCTTTATAATGCCGTTTTAACCTTTGTTTGAGCAAGACAACACCATATAAGTTTCTCCCTATATTGTAGTTATTTTTGAACTCTCCAAAATTTCATTATTCTTTTTACGCGTACTGTATATTCGTAATCAGGAAAAGAGATCTTTCATTGTAGTCCATAAAAAAGAGGTGGTTGCTATCGCTTAATATTTTAACATTAAACCATTAATATTTTTTCCCCAATGGTTTAATTTTGTTGAAACACCCTGTAAATTACTCGGCATTGAGAAAGATATTTTTTCCTGATTTCAAATATATATATTATTATTATGTTATGTTGTCTCTCATTTTCTATATAAGTCCCCTTGGTTTATTATATATTTTGCGAATATTTCTCTTAAATTTACTGTGAATGGCTTTTTGAATAAAATATGGCTAATCCCTATTCAGAATTATGATCTTTTCACGTATTCTTTCTTCTATTAATATAGCATAGATTTTAGCAAGTAAAAGTTGCATTCATTATTATAATTTTAAAATCCCTGTGTTTTCAAAATTTGAACCTGCACTAACCAAAACATAACAATATTATATACAGCGTGGGCAAGAAGAACACCCCCAATATTTTCATAATCATGTATATTTTCAAATAACGCTTGGGCCCGTCGATTTTATTTATCATTTTTACAAATTTTTAGAATTTTTAGTATTATACAGGATTGCTCAAGAAGTCGGGGCACACGGCAAGTGTAATTTTTTAAATGAAATACCACAAATTTTATTTTATTTTTGAATTCTACTTACAATTCTGAATATTTTTCATGTAACATACTCTATTTCGATATTCTGCTGTTTTCGATATATCACAATAAACAATAATTATGGCAATTTTCATGGAATTAATAAATAGGGAAGAAAATACGGAAACTTACCTTTATTGTAGTAACCCTGGTAACCAAGCACATTTTGTACTTTTTTGTCACTATAAGTGACAGTATTGCAAAAAAAAGTTACTTTGTATCGTTAGAACGACACGTTTTAAGTAAAATGCACTTAAGTGAAAGGGAGCGCATAGAAATTCTCATGATGGTTGGCTATGGCGATAGAAAGAGATCTATATTTAAAGTATGTGAACTTTTTAATAATGTTCATCGAGAGCGAACACCGATATCAAAGTCTACAGTAAGGAAGATAGTTTTAAAATTTACAGCAACTGGATGTGTGCGCAATAAACTAAAAAGTGACCGTCCTAAAATTTGTGATGAAACTAGATTAAATGTTTTACTGTCGTATCAAGACGATCCCCATTCCAGCACTCGTCAAGTGGGTCGGATTCAAAATATTGGTTATAAATCTGTATAAAATATTCTTCATAAGGAAAAATATCATCATTACTGATGAGGCTACCTTCTGCCTTAATGGAATAGTCAACCGACATAATTGTAGGTATTGGTCGACAGAAAATCCTCAATGGATTTAAGAGGCCCATACACAGCACCCACAGAAGCTAAACGTAGGGGCCGGAATTTTACGTAACAGAATATTAGGACCTTTCTTTTTCGAAGATACGTTAAACGGAGAGAGGTATTTGGAGTTTTTACACTTTGAAGTTCCTGCTTTAGCTGGCCTATATCCAGAACACAATGAACAAGATAGTCCTGAAAGAATCATTTGGCTACAACAAGACGGTGCACCGCCCCATTACGTCGCACGGGTACGAGAATACCTAAACAAGGTTTTCCAACATAGATGGATAGGTAGAAGGGGAGAAATAGAATGGCCAGCTCGCTCACCCGATTTAACACCCCTAGATTTCTTTTTGTGGGGATATTTGAAAGAAAGAGTGTACAAGAACAAGCCATCGGATTTAGAGACATTAAAACTGACAATACAACATAAAATTCGACAAATTCCTGAACAGGTTATTGGGAACGTTCAAAACGAATTTGTTTTACGTTTAGGACACTGCCAAATTGTCAATGGCCATCAATTTGAACATGTAATTAAGTACTTTTTAAAATCAGATTTAAAAGCTGTTGTTTTTACCTAATAAACCTACTAAATACATTTTGTTAATTATTATTGTTTAGATTGTGATATAGCGAAAACAGCTGAATATCGAAATTGGGTATGTTACATGAAAAATATTCAGAATTCAAAAATCGAATAAAATTTGAGGTATTTCATTTAAAGAAAAAACACTTGACAAGGTTGACGACTTCTTGAGCAATCCTGTATAATACTAAAAATTCTCAAAATCTGTAAAAATGGTAAATAAAATCGACGGATCCGAGCGTTTTTCGAAAATATACATGGTTATGAAAATATTGGGGGTGTTCCATTCTTTTTGCCCACGCTGTATAATTGAAACCAGGAAAAAGGTATTTCCGAATACCTAATAATATGCAGGGTGTGTCATTAAAAAAAAACCGACCCTCTGACAAATCTTGACGTTTCCTAAATTGCCCTGATAACAAAGCAGACCAAAAAAGGAATATTTCCTTCTTGCTGGAAAACTGCGGGAGTCCAGCCCATACCCAAAAAAGGCAAGAAGACCTTGCCAAACAACTATCGTCCAGTCGCATTGCTCTCGGTTATATCAAAAGTTATGGAGAAGGCTATCAACGAAAAATTACTAAAATACCTGGAAGGCTTCAACATTATTAGTGACCGCCAGTATGGATTCCGTAAGTCTAGATCAACAGGAGACCTTCTCGCTTATGTTACTCATGTTTGGAACAACGCAATAGAACACCATGGGGAGTCCCGGGCGGTAGCACTGGATATTTCCAAGGCTTTTGACCGAGTATGGCATGAGGGGCTCCTAACTAAAGTGAGAGCATACGGAATGCCGGTTCAATTTTGTTCATGGCTGTCGAGCTTTCTTAAAGACCGTTCTCTGCGAGTGGCGATGGACGGATTTCTTTCAGACACATTTAACATCAACGCCGGAGTCCCTCAAGGTTCTATATTGTCGCCCACCCTTTTCTTACTATACATTAACGATCTTTTGGAAAAAACTAAAAATCCTATATATAGCTTCGCTGATGACAGCACACTTGTTTCAACTTTTACTTTGGATGCTCGGACATCGGCTGCTAATGCACATCTCTATAGGCAGCAAGAGGTCTCACATCTCAACAAAGACCTGGAAGAAATTTTGTCTTGGGGTGACAGTAACCAAGTAGAATTTAACGCTAAAAAGACCCAGGCGGCAGTTTTTTCTAAAAAAGTTAATGTTGAAGAACCAGATATAGTTATGGCGGGACACTCAATTCCCTTGGCTTCATCAATTCATTTATTGGGCGTTAATCTGGATAGTCATATGTCTTGGCATGGCCACGTTGCGGCCATTGCTAGGGCAGCCTCGCAAAAGCTTGGAGTACTTTTCCGAACAAAGAACCTCTATACACCCCAACAACTTTTGATGCTCTATAAAGCCCAAATTCGACCATCACTGCAGTACTGTTCGCATATTTGGGGCTCTGCTCCTAAACATACCCTGAGATTGCTAGATTCCATTCAAAGAATTCACTTCGCTTGATCGGTGACCATAGTCTGACAAACAACCTGGAAAGCCTTGAACATCGAAGGCAGGTTGGCGACTTGAGTCTATTTTACAAATATTTTCATGGCAAGTGTTCAACTGAGATTGCCCGCTTAATACCACCCAGAGCGGTGCATGGTAGAAATACACGACGAGCCACTGCAGCCCACCAGTACGTGGTTCAGCTTAGTGTCCCTCGAACGACACTGTTTCAAAATTCTTTCATCTGGAGAACGTCATCACTCTGGAACGACCTCCCTGAGATCGTCTTCCCCAACGAGTATAGTCTCCAAAGATTCAAGACCAACGTGAATCGTTTCCTGCGCACGCGCACCGCTCCTAGAGCGCCATAAAGGATTTATCCTGTAGTGCTGTGCCTTATCATAAAAAAAAAAAAAAAAAAAAAAAAAATTAGGCAAAAATATTAAACGTCTGTATTTACCATTTTTTCTATCTTTTTTAATGGCCCCTGTACGTGGATGTCAAAATATACGGAAAGACCCTGTACACGTCCAGGGTACATGGGTTTGGCCTAACATTTTAAAGATGTCAAGAATAGTTTTAAAAGTCGTTGGTTCCGAATATAAAATGTTTAAGACTAAAACAGTATTGATATTTGTAAAATTATTCATATACCCTTTAATAGACAGATTTTTTCTCTTTATCTCTATTTTATTGTATCATCATTTATAATGCCACGTGCAGTAAGTGCCTTTCAAGGAGCGCAACTTTACTTTTACTCATGCCCTACTTTAGATAAAGAAAATTCGCCTTTAAAAACAAACTGATAATTTTTTAGTGATTTCATTTATGAGAGTGAGAAAGGATAATGCAATTTATAAATTGCAAAATCGATTACATATAATTTTGCACATAATAATAAAATCAATGTGAATGTTTGGATTATGCTTTCGAAATTAGAGCAAAGATAAATAAAACAGATAAAGAAAATAGCAAGTATAAATGGAATAATAGGTTTTTCTCGCTAATAAAAATCGGTTTATAATACAAAAATATTTATTCTATTTAGGTTTCGATACTCAAAAAAGTTGGACAATGCCCCCTTTTTTGAAGCAGTTATAGAATACCTAAATGTTGCAAATCAAACATATTTGTTTGACTAGGTAATGACCAGAAATTTAAAGCAAATCTTAAATTATGTACATTAAAAAATACATTAATTAATACTTTTAAAATATAAATATAATAAAAAGAAAAAAATAGAACAATACAAAAATATATTTCATATTTATATTTAGAACATTTTTATAAAAAAATAAAGAAATAAACATACAACTAGATACAAAGAAGTTAATCTGAATTTGTAGATAAAGAAATGTCACTTTCAGAATCTGAACCAGAATCTGACACATTATCAGTGGCCTGACCTGAACATCCAGAATGTGTTCTTTTTGCGAATAATTCCTTATAATATTATTTGTTTGGCAAACACAATCAGACCAATTCTCGGGGGTAATGGCTTGTAATGCCTCTTTCTTTCCAAACATCCAAAACGGCATTTTCATCTTTCCTGTCTTTTCCAATAATTTGTTTATTAAAAAATGTTTTGCTTTGGGCCGAAAATAATTCAATAGCGTTGAAAATGCAGTGGTAGGGCGGCAATCTCAAAACTTGATGACCCATAGTACAAATTAATTCATCTACGGCATATCCTAATTTTGCTTTATATTGTTTTACTATTTGCAGCAATTTGGATTTGAGTGCGTTTTTCATAAAATTGATATTTTTGCTTTGTAGCCAGAAAATGATATCAGCTTTTCTCGTTGAAGCATTTGGCACATTTTCGCTGAGCCGTGAATGGTACTTTGCACTGTCTATAACAAGAAGCGAGGGTTTTTCGAGTCGAGCTAAAGCTGTTCTTCCAACTATTTTTCAAACAATGTAAAGTTCATGTTGTTATGATAGTCAGCGCTTTTATTTTTTGTAGAAAAAACTACGTCTGCCCCATCTATAAAGCCATCTTTGGTGCCAGCATGCAAAACTATATAATTATATCTTTTGCCGTCTGATTGTTTTTTATTTAAAACTGATTTGATGCTGTCATTATGCCATGTTCTAATGTCGCTACCATTTTGAAATATCCATGTTTCGTCTATAAATACCACATCTAACGGAGTTTCTGATAACAAGCTTTCTGTATATTGTCTCAAAAATTTTATACGTTTTGAAACAATATCCTGTTTCTCCATAATGTAGCGCCTGCCACTGTCCCTTTTAAATTTAAATTCCAAATGCTTTAAAAAATGGCCTAATGTGAAGTTGCTTAGGTCAATAATTTGTTTGGAATGCAATTCCACTTTTAGCTTTTGCCGTGTGATATACTTATGCGTGGCAGTCATTGTCATTCGTTTTTGGGGCACGCTTTTCTCTATTAGCCTGAAAAGAAAATTGAATATTATGACTATGACTTGGATATAAATACTTATAATAAATTACAATCCTTATATTATTATGTAATATAAAAGTCGCATACTTTTTTGATCCATAAACGCCTACTACGGCATCCACTGTGGGACACCCTGTATTCATATGTGAATAAATTTCAAACCACTTACCCTGGGAGATGTTCCTGTTGTATATTCCTTTTGGATCCTGGCTACAGTTTTCTCACTAATCTTACAGGCTGCTGAAGTGCATTTCACAGCTGAAATTGGCTGAAGGCTATTTTCTTTTTCATTTTGAAAACACTTCAAGACGTTTAAAATAATTTTCCGTGTCTCAGCGTTAATCATTTTGCACCAGATATTCTAAGTCGAATGTCGAATAAACCCCAAAATTCCCGTACCTTGGAAAAGGTTCTCTGTTCCGTTTTAAATTCTCACACCTGACAAATAGAGGCAGTTAAGGGTTGGTACTTGCTAATTTCATGCCTATGATTTGTTTAGAAGAAAGAAAGATGATGAAAAGCTGTAGCTTTCTTTGTTGCAGGTTTTATTGCCCTTTCGGTCTTTTTAAATAATCTCTACTATAGTATATAAGATTATAAACTTGTTTCGAGACACTTGTTTTGCGACACATTTTAAGTTTATACTAGAAACACTTCCGAACTGTTTAAATATTGTACAATCCACAGTGTCGATATACTTACGACACGCGGATATCAATATTTCTTGAAACATTTTTAGGTAAAATTTTGTAGTTGCGTAAGACACATTCGCTCCCAAATTATAGCGACACATTTTTGAATTAAAGCAAATTGGTACTTTTCTGCTTCGAAATATTTAATAAACAATTGAAGCAATTCATTTAAAATTTCATTTTTTATATTTTTTTAAATATTTGATCATGTACAGGGTTATCCAACCAAGACTAGACAAGGCGATTTTTTGACTTTTCCTGTACTTTTATAAAAAAACTGAAATAGCCATCTTAAGTCATTTTCTCCCGCGAATTCGAATATCTTCAGCAAAAAACAATTGAACATCAAACAAAGGTACTAGGGGTCACTTTGATATTTTTTTAAATGGGATGCCGTATTTTTAATGAGCTTATCCGATTTCTCATATAAATTTTGATCTAAAATGTTGGATTTTTAATTTTTTTTTTTTTTTTTTTTTTTTTTTTATTTTTAACATTTTCCGAATTTAAAACTGAAGAAAAAAGACGTTTTTGAATTAAAAATCCAACATTTTAGATCAAAATTTATATGAGAAATCGGATAAGCTCATTAAAAATACGGCATCCCATTTAAAAAAATATCAAAGTGACCCCTAGTACTTTTGTTTGATGTTCAATTGTTTTTTGCTGAAGATATTCGAATTCGCGGGGGAAAATGACTTAAGATGGCTATTTCAGTTTTTTTATAAAAGTACAGGAAAAGTCAAAAAATCGCCTTGTCTAGTCTTGGTTGGATAACCCTGTACACTTTGTGTATTAATATATTACATAATACATATTATATTGATTTATATTGCTTATGACGCAGTCCTCATTTACATGTAGAAATTTATATTTTTTACTTGTAGTTTTGATATATATATTTTTTTTATTTTGATATATTCTTTAGGTTGAATCCGTCCAATGGACTTTCGAAAACATAGACGATATGGCCAGCGACAGCGAACTAAAACCACTGGCAGAATTTCTATCCAAAAAGCAGTTCGACCTGGTGATTAACCTGCCCATGAGAAACGGTGGCGCTAGAAGGGTATCCTCGTTTATGACCCATGGATATAGGACTAGAAGATTGGCGATAGATTATTCGATTCCATTGATTACCGACGTTAAATGTACAAAACTGCTTGTTGAGGTAAGTAACAAAAGACGTTGACATTGGCGACAAAAATTAGCCACTTATACATTTGATTGAACTGGTGGGCCATTTGAAATTCAGCTTAACATTTTGAAAAACAATTGATTTTTACCTGAACTAATGACAAAGCAGGATGACTTGGATCGATTCAGGTTCAGTTGAATGTTTTGCTTTTGATCCTGAAGAGATTAGAATTTGAATTTTGGATATTTTTTAGAATCAGAATCAGAGGTATATTAGTGTTTGACCTTGATTCACTTAACTGATTTTTAACAAATTAATCTACTCTAAGTTTTTAATAGAATACAGCTCTTTTCTCTGTTTTAAATAGTTTTTTTTTTACTTTGAACTACTCATAAATTGAGTTGTCCACTTTTCAACATTCACGATTTTTTCGTTCGCTGTTGCTGTTAATTCTAGTAATATAATCTCCCACAAGAAAGTCATCGTGACAGCATTTGTTTATTTAAAAAAATGTAGGAACTAATTATGAAGTGATTTACTTTGAAAATTGGATAATAAGCTGGGTTGTGTATATTAGAATGAGTCAATACATTTTAGGATAGGCCAAAGGTTTTAGGGAGTAGAAATAAAATTTCTATAGAGCAGTGATTTTATTAGTTTATTCAGCAAAAATCTTTAACTACACTCAAACGGTTCAATAAACCCTTCCACCTTGAAAAAACGTATGATCACGGTATTAAGAAACATGAGACAAATCAAAAACCAAAATGCCTAAAATAAGAATATAAACTAAAAAAGTATTAAGCGTGTCTGGAAGCAACTAAATAATGATTTAGAAATGTATGTGTCATCCTCCACAAGGCAGCAACAATTCTCGTCATCATCACATTGGTCACAGCTACACAGTAAAAAATTGAGTGTTAAATTTAACACTCACTGGTGGTACATATAGGACCACACTCAATTAACTAATCAGTATATTGTAGAAAAGACATTTTTGAATAGTTTTTTTTTTACTTTTTGATAAGTGGTAATTCTTCTAATTTATGGGTAGGTACATTTACACTATCGTGTGTAAATTAAACTCACATGTTGTAAACCTATCCTTCTAGGGTGTAAAAGAAATAATGAGAGGTGTAAGTAAACCATATTTTAATGGTAATTTGTGATTAATTAGTGTAAATATCATATTATTGTAGTGTAAATTTTATTTTATTTGGGTGTGACTTTACTATAGTTAGTGTAATAAAATAATCTAACCAGGGCTAGAATACTTTCCACTTTGTTTAAGTCAGTGGTTCCCAAAGTGTGCGCCGCGGCGCCCCGGGGCGCTGTGAGGAGTAATCAGGGGCGCCGCCAGGTGCTCCTGACCAGCCAGAGTTTGACTTACCCATCACATTGATTTTTTTTTTAATGATGATAAATGTATTCTTGTGTGTTAGTTCAATAATAAACCTATATGAGCGATAGATTGAAGTTGTTTTCATTTATGTGTTTTGTAACTAGTGTCAATATATGTACAATCGCGTTCAATGGAAAGTTGTACAGTACAACGTTTGTGCCTTGCTAGGCAAGTTGTAAAGCACATACTTTATTTATACATTGTACGTATGCAGCACTTTCTTGGACACGACTGTATACATGTTGCGAGTGAGGGCGCCCTGACAAGATACTAAACCTGTAAGTGCGCCGCAAACTGAAAAAGTTTGGGAACCCCTGGTTTAAGTCATTTAATCCCGTATCAAACTAACCGGGCGTTTATAATTAAACTGTAAAAAATTATTAGTTTCATACATGATTGAATGACTTAATCAAAGCGGAAGTAAGTAGCCCCTAATATATATAAATCTTCAGATCGCTTGGAAAAGGTTTGTTAAATGAATGAAAATATTGGGTATTATTTATAATTTAAAAGCTAAAGGGAAAACTGTAACAATATAAATACCTACTTATTTCTTAAAAATGGCGTATTTATTAGTAAGGTTTCTATTAAATTTCGTTAATATGCTTACCCAATTTAACAAGATCCTCATAAGAGGCACTCTCATTTGGCCCTTTACAGAACTTTGCTTTGTTTCTATATTTTAATTTAAATATAACATTATTCTATATCACGCTCAAAGAGCACAATCAGACTGACTTGAAAGTTGAATTTGCATGTAGCGTCGGCGTCTTGTGTCAATTCCTAGAATGTCACACCACTTGTTGCCGCCTGTCTTTTCGGTAACACGGGTTTAGGTATTTTTACCCGGAGCCGTGTAAAACACGATTATAGAATAAATTTTACACTGAATGTGTTAAAATAACCTTCTAGCGGGGTTTCTTTACACGCTAATATGGTGTTATTAATTGTCATTGTATTTAATTTTCCTGATAGAGTGTTAAATGGAATAAATAACACCCATCCAACAAAATTAACTTTTTAGAGAGTTAAATTCATAGGCAAATTTAATACAACAACTTTGGTCCGATATGAGTGTAAAAATGTGGTAAATTATGTTGATCCGGGTGTTAACATTAACACTACTTTTTTTTACCACTCCTAAAATGATTTTTACCAGGTGGATATTTTTTACTGTGTATGATTTCCTATCTCTTTGTCGCCATTTTTACAATACTGATCTTTTGAAACTGGGTCTAACCAAGTTAACTCTGTCACTCATTTATGCCTGATAAAGTAACTAAAAGTTTTGATAAGCTGTCCAGGTTTTTCCTCTTAATATCATGCTGGATTGGTTATTTCGGTAACACCGCTATTTATTTATCTTTGGCTATTGGACAAAATGCGTTTAGTTTATACAGAGTACATTTTTAAACTTAAATATCTACGTAAAATGATGCGTTTACATTGTTTTCGAGTTTCTAGACTTATTTTTTACTTGATAAAGTATCTAATGCAGTGGCGGCTTTTCAGAGGAAGTAGGGGAAGTGCCCCTTCCTCAAAAAAAAACAACAACAAAGCAATTAACTTATTCATTAATACATTTTATTTTAAACTTCAATAAGATACTTTTATTAATTTTATTATTGCATTATTAATAATTATTCGTTGTGCCTCTAGTAGTTTTAATGGTCTAATACTACAAACTGCATCTAAAACACACAGTGGCAAACACAACCAAAAATGTTGTCGCTTACAAATCGAACAAAATGTTAAAGCAGTAACAGTATTCTCATTCTCATTTGTGTCGACTTATAGCTGAATCCGCTTCCGACACGTAAGCAGACGTCGTCCAAAAACAAGGAAGTTGCTATGGCAACGATCGCGTTGCGTAGGCGTCAGTATGGACCACGACAAGCCTTCGTGAAGATTCGGCACTTGCACCTTCCTTTCGTGCGTGACGCGTGTAGTCGTTAAGTTGCCGTGGGCGGGAACTCTTCGGAGATATATTATTGATCAGTAACGATCGTCAGTCTCTAAAGACTATTTTAGTTTTAGGGAGTTTAATTTAATTATTTAACTATTAGTATATCTATTCAAAAAGAACTTTTAGAAGAACTTAAAATGAAAGTGCCTTTCTATGACGATATTATTGACAAGTACGCAGGGTTAAAGAACAGAAGGATCGATTTAATATACAAAAAATAGGTAAGTTTTTTTTTTATTTTTATATCATTTTGATATTTGCCTCTTCCTCTATATGTTCGCCCACGAGCCGCCACTGATCTAATGCCACCTTCAGGTCAAAATGTCAAAATATAGACAAAGTGCGATTTAAAAGTCTGCCCCTCAAATGTAGAAATGGAAAAATGCGCATAAAAATTTATTTCGATCATGTGATTACTGCAAATAGTCTTCTAGTAACTACATTTCAAAATCCAGTCGCCTTGAGAAATCGACGTACGAAAAACAGAATATTGTTCGCGCGATATTCAAAAGTACGGATTTTTATACATTACATTTATAGAGTGATCCGGAAAAGCGACTTCCAGTGAGATAGAATGGGGGAAAAACAGTTTCTGGTAATTTGGGGTCCTCTACCGTGCAAAATATGAACTACATTGTATCGCTGCAATGACCAAAAATATATAAAATTGAAATTAAAACATTTTTTGCTTAAAAAGGTTTTGCCTACTACCAGTAGAAAACAAGATAAATCGATTTCAAATTTCAAACGCGGGAATACGCCATTTTGGTTTTTGTCTGGTCTAATGTTCCTCAACACTTTGGTAAAGAAATCGCATCCCTAAATTTATTCAAGGTGAAATAACAACTTATTGTACTATTTTAAAAATTGCTCGCTTATCCTATAATTTAAAATTAAAATATGTGGATAAATAATAAATAGCTTTTTACAAAAAAAAATGCTATTTTGCGGTTTTGTGTTTAGTCCTTGCTTGTCATAAGATTATTGAGAAATATGGCTTAACTTAATGCATTTAATACATTTTATGATAATCGTAAATATCGTATACCTAGAGTAGAAATACGCATAAAGAATTGTAAGAAATAATATATAATCCTTAATCATTGAACACAGCGGCGGCTCGTCTTAAGATTTTAACATTTAAAAAATACCTGAATTTTGTCTTATTGTCATGATGTCAAGTATCAATATAAATTATCTCATTCGCCGTTCCCGCCATAGTCAATTGAAGCTGAAGAACTACAATTTTCCGATGATCGGACCCGAGGTCATATTTGTTCTATAATCCGAGCCAAGCGCGTCTTATAGTATCATACAGAAAGGTTAAACGAGGTCACAAAAGCGCACGCGGTGACGTAGATTTTAGATGAAGTTTCGGGCCATTGATCGATTGATTCGAGATATCGACTATTGCAGCTTGAGGGGGCTGTCTGCGTACGTGCGGTCTTCATAATTCGAGATTTTTGAGTTTGTATGAAAAGTGAAAATTAGTTAGTTTGATTTAAAGAGAATGAAAAAAATAGGCAGTTTATTAGCGAAATCTTTTTCCACATATTCCCCCGAGGAAAAAATTTGTACAAAGTAACTCGTAAGAGAGACCTCTTCCAGATTTAGAAATAACAAGAAAAGAGAATTCTTGTAGCTCAAGGGCGTCGAATTTTAAAAGTCGTGCAAGAAAATTGAATAGGAATATTTACTCCAAAAATAATTGGATTTGTGGAGGTGACGAAAAAAATGCATTTTTTCCTTGTGTTCCATTTCGGGGTGATGTTTCATGGTCCACAGATTTAGTCCAAATTGGTAAAAAAATTAACTCACATAAAAATTTCAGAAGGCTTAGTGCATTGAGAATGCTATCAGCGGAAAAGGATTTTCTCAATACCACCAAAAAAGAAAGAATACTAGATTTTACATACCGTGCACTGTAGACTTAGAACTTTTTTTGTAAAGTCGTTTGTGTTCCCGAGACCATATTTATTTTATAATCGTAGCCAAGCGCGCGTTGGCCCGTCTCCAGTCTTATAATATCATACAGAAAGGTTAAACGAGGTCACGAAAGAGCACGCGGTGACGTAGAATTTCGGGCCATTGATCGATTTGCTCGAGATATCGGCTATTACAGCTTTAGAGGGCTGTCCGTCTATGCGTGGTCTTCATAATTCGAGATTTTTGAGTTTGTATGAAAAGGGAAAATTATTATAGGAACATCTACTCTAAAAGTAATTGAATTTGTGGATGTGACCAAAAAATTCATTTTTTTCCATGTGTTCTTCGCTTCCCCTCAGTTATTCCAAAACTGATTTTTAGCTAAACTGACAAAGCAGGATGACTTGAATTGATTCAGGTTCAGTTGAATGTTTTGCTGTTGAACCTGAACAGATTAGAATTTGAATTTTGGATATTTTTTTAGAAACAGAGGTATATTACTGTTTGTTCTTGAGTCACTAATGTTTAAATTTGAATCACAAATTTTTTAATCCGAATCGATCTACTTTAAGTTTTCAATAGAATGCAGCTGTATTCTCTGTTTTAGATTGTTTTTTTTTTACTTTCAAATACTCCTAAATGGAGTTCTCCACTTTTCAACATTCACCATTTTTTCGTTCGCTGTTGCTCTAGTCATAAATTCTCCCACAAAAAAGTCATCGTGACAGCATTTATTTATTTAATGAATGTAAGAAAGTAAGAACCAATTATGAAGTGATTTACTTTGAAAATTAGATGATAAGCTGGGTTGTGTGTATTAGAATGAGTCAATAAATTTTAGGATGGGCCAAAGGTTTACGGGAGCGTCAAAAAAACTAACCTAACAAAATTTGTACTTAAACCTATGCCATTCATAATTAAAATTGCTATGGAAATATCTTATCTCGTTTCCTTTGATACCTACCTACCTATCTATTCATTTTATGTTCTTGAAGCAGATATCAGGTTTTGAGTTTATTAAATTAAATTATGTTTCTTAGTAATTATTATTTTTAAATTAATTATAGGATTTTATCTTTGTTGGGGCAGATTGTATTTTTTGGTCCTTGCCTAAAGTTCTAAATTACGTAATACAAATGTTTAGAAATAATTCAAAAAAATATCAGTTCCATATGCCTACCTACTATTTCTTTTTGATTCAAGACAATATGATGTATGAAAAGACGGCAATAAAAACCACCGCTACACGGGAAAAAAGTATGCTTCAGTCAAGTCAATTTGCTTTCATCCAAGATATTTAGTGATTTGTATACCGGGTGTTGCATCGTCGAGCGGGACATATGAAATCCCATGTAATTTTAAATGGGGCCAACTATTGGCTTCCCTAATTATTTTAGAGAAAAATTCTATTTAGGTTTATTAAAGAGCACTAAAACCCACATTCAAAAGAATAACTTTAGATATTTTTGATGAGCCCGTTTACGGGTTATCGCCGATTTCTTTTTAACTATTCCTCCTTTTTATGGCCCCGTATTTGCGGGCACCAGTCAAGGTAAAAGATGACTGTCAAATAAAGTTGTCATTTTGAAATGTGTGATTTATTGTTATAAAAACTCGTAGATCGAAAATATTAAAGGTGTATTTATGAGTACAAATTAATCTGAATAAAACTAAAATAAAGTATCCAATTACAAGGTTAATTATGACATTTTACATGTTTCAATATTTTACTAATTAATAGGTAGGTACTATTAAATTATTAGAACTTTAGGATTTAAGAAGATGTTCAAATATTCCTCAAAATGACAACTTTTTTTGACAGTCATCTTTTACCTTGACTGGTGCCCGCAAATACGGGGCCATAAAAAGGAGAAATAGTTAAAAAGAAATCGGCGATAACCCGTAAACGGGCTCATCAAAAATATCTAAAGTTATTCTTTTGAATGTGGGTTTTAGTCCTCTTTAATAAACCTAAATAGAATTTTTCTCTAAAATAATTAGGGAAGCCAATAATTGACCCCATTTAAAATTACATGGGATTTCCTATGTCCCGCTCGGCGATGCAACACCCGGTATAACAAAGAAAATATGCATATTATGCTCTTGATTTTTTTGATTCACCTGAAGAAATCCAGAGGTTTCATCCAAGACATCTTCGTATTCATAAATGCAGAATTTCTTTTTTAAGAGAACTTCAGTCAAGAATATTTTAATTTCTCTGTGGTGACTTTAATCAACCTCATATTAGATGGGTATATGATAACGAAAATAAATTGTGTAAACCGAATAATTATTCTGATCCTAACTCAAGTTTATTAATCGATAGTACATCTTTCGTTAGTTTATCCCAGTTTAGTCATTACACAAACCATTATGAAAATACATTTGATGTAATATTTGGCAATAACTTTAAAATCAATAACTTAAACATTTGCAGCACTCCTTTAGTTCTTGAGAACAGATATCACTGCACTTTGGAGTTCTCTGTAAACATTGCAAAAAACAAAATAGCACATAAACTTTAACCTTCTCATAATAAATTTAATTTTAAAAATACTAAATTTGATGAAATTAATAATTGCTTATTGGAAATAGATTAGGATTTAATGTTTCTTGATCTCAATGTCAAATTTTATTTGATTCTTAATAATTTCATTGATTACTACATTCCTAAAAATTCTAGCCTTTACAGGAAATTTCCACCTGGGTTTAGTCTAAGTCTAAGTATAATCAGGGTGATTAGGGAAAAGAGACAGTATCAGAATAAATGAAAGAAATTTAGCAATACTATTGATTATTTAGCTTTTAAAATTCTTAGAGCGCGATCGAAACACTTGATTGATGAAGATTATAGAAAATTTGTGTAGGAATGCGAGGAACATTTTATTGAAAATCCTAAACATCTATGGCGTTTTATAAACACCAAAATAAATACTCCAGCTTTAATAAATATGCTATTATTATTAATAATAAAGTAATTAACGACTGCAAATCAATATGTGATACTTTCTCGAAGTATTTTTCTTCTGCCTTTATAACATGTAACAAGTAATGTAACAGACTCCTATTTGATGTCAGAAAAATAATATCAGGGTGCTATTTAATAGATATTGAGATACAGATACTTTTCACCAGAATATATTGAAACATTAGTCATCTCTTCTAAAAGATCCAAAATCAATTTAAATTGAGTGATAAGTGCGTTCAACGCTAATGGATGACCACCTTGTATCGCTAAACTCCTTTAAAGTAATATTTAATGTATTTTTTAATTTATTCCAGCGTACTACGTGGAATGCGCAAAAGAATTAAATAAATTTTGAATAATTCCAAAAAAGGTTATTATTTTGGGACTAACTGAAGCACTGTGTAATGCTACTAAATTTAAACTACAGGGTGTCTCAAAAGAATGGAATATTGCAAATATCTCCTTAATCAATGCATTGTCATAAAAACGCTCGGACACGTCGACTTTATTTATATTTTTTACACATTTCAAAAATATTTGTTTCTATACAGGTTGTCCCACAAAAGCTGGGGACACGACTACTTCGTTTTTTCAAATGAAACACCACAATTTTTTTAACATTTTTGTGTTTTACAGAAAATTCTACACAAATTTCATGTAACATAGTATTAGCCAACCCAACATAATTAAAATTTCGATGCGCTGCTTTTCTGTTAACATTTTTAGGTAATTGACAAATTACTTAAGTCAAAGTCAGTATTGACATAATTAAGGACAGTTAATGACAGTAAGATACCTGATTTATTTAACATATTCTAATATAATAGTTTTTCCACTACTAACCTATAACATCGCCATTATTGACCGATTATTAACGCTAGAAATCGTTTTTCTCTACCTTATAAGTCATTATTGACCATGGTCAATAATGAGCCATTGAAATCCATTATTGACCGATCTTTTACGTTAACCGAATTTTGTTTGAACGCAGGTAACTTGATTTTTTAATTCTACAACATCAATTCATTGTGGTTAGGCAACCAGATAATTATCAATACATATTAGATTACTTGATATTGTAAGATATCGATACAATCAACATTTTTTCTGCTTCCATCCTTAATTCGGGAGGTGTACACATAATATTATCACTAACATTTTCTTCGCTCATTTTTTAAAAAAACGCAAAACTCGTGAAATCTGATGACACAAATAAACACAAATTGACATTGACAAAGCCACCTGACAAAACAACAAAATATTTTGCCAATTCCAAAGCGCAGGTAACTTGATTAAAAAATATACTTATACCTACCTATAATTTTTTATAATTATTAATACTATAAAGATAAATCTCATATAAAAGTTTGTAGTAGTGGAAAAAATAATATATTAACCACGGTTTAGACAGCTTATTATAGCCCTCGCGTCTTAAATCCCTCGTCGCTTCGCTCCTCGTGATTTAAACTCGCCGCTCGGGCAATAATGATGGCTGTCTAAACCTTGGTTAATAATATACTATTATTATGATGTGAGTGTTAAAAGTGATGTTTTATTTTGTGAGTAAAAAAGTTTGTGAAATGAGCGGAGCGTAATTGAACAATTTCACGAAGAAAATAAAATTACTTTTAACACAAATATCATACAAAGTTTTTTATATAACTGCCCTATTTTGATAATAAAATACGGGAATTTGGAATGACATTAAACTTCAAAATGCATCTGTCATTTAAATAATTGCATTTTTGTCTATGTAGTGTTAAAAATATTTTTAACACGCTTCCACGTAAACAATCACTTTTAACACTGTTGACTGTCATTAAAAGTGTTACTTTTAATGGCAGTTGTACAAAAAATACAATATGTACTAAAGGTGTTACCTTTAATAAAAAAAAATTAAATGTCAATATCTTGGAAACAGCTGAAAATCGGGATAGCAAGTCCTACATTAAAAATATTTAGAATTTTTCGTAGAATTTGAAAACCTAATAAAAAATTAGGCATTTGATCTAAAAAAATTGTCAAAGACGTGACAACTGTTCTATAGGACACCCTTGTATAATATTTTTTTATGTCAAAAAATGCACAATTAAAAATAATAATTTACGGGTCTGAGCATTTTTCCTGGATCGTTTTCCTTTAATTGATATTAATTTTATGCGGGACTTTTAGGATACCCAGTATCTAAATGCTTTAAGTTTGGCAAGTTTTCGATGTATGTCGACGATTTAAAGGTTTATCAGTCCATTGAAGGTTTTAAGGATAGTGTTTTATTGCAGGATAACATTACGCAATTTGAGCTATTCTGTCCCAATAACCCAAGTTTAATTTTTAATTTAAAAAAATGCTATCACATTTAATTTTCACGTAATAAGAACATATTTCAGAATAATTATACTTAATTATGTAACCAAAAGCTTGCAACTGTTAATCAAATTGATGACCCTGGTGTTATTTTTGATGCCAGGATGTTGTTCGATGAACATATTTACTATATTTTTTTTTTATTTTACTTTTTTACGGTTCGTCGGCGTATCTGAGGCCATCTAGAACCGGTCATCGACCGTACGGTTTTTAATCGTGCGGTCTAACGACTGGGGAGTGTGAAACGGCACCTTCATCCTACGAGATATCCGATCTCATCCGGCCTGTCCGGCGTGAATAGGATGATTCATTTTACACTCTTCCCTAAGACATGAGCACGCGGTGTTTCCCAAGCGGTCACCCATTCAAGTACTAGCCGCGCTCGACACCGCTTAACTGCGGTGATCTGACGGGAACCGGTGCTTTAGGTGTCGCTAGGCCCTTGCACATACTATATTTTAAAAGGAGCGAATAGAATGTTTGGGTTTATATCACGTATTTGCTTTGATTTTAAAAATCCCTTTACGTTACGTTCATTAGTTATTAAAGTTATTGCTTTGTTATTTGGAATCCCCAGTATAATATCTATATAAATAAACTAGCTTCTATTCAAAATAAATTCGTTAAATTGGTTAACAAGAAATGTTTTAATAACAACCTCGATTGCTGCAATGTTATCTGTCAAAAGCTTGATTTGATTTCGCTTGTTGATCCCAGAATGATAGCCATGATGTCATAGCTAATATTTTAATAGATTCATTTATATTACACAGTACCAACTGATAATACCAGAATAAAAAATAATTTTTACCTAAATTCGTCCCACACACTAACTATTACTTAAATTCTCCTTTCAATAGATGCGTAAAAACATGTAATAATTTATGTAATCTCTCAGAAGTTGATATTTTTTCTTATTCCCTAAACACTTTTTATACTAAGTTGAAATTGTATATAGCTTCAAATAGTTCACATTAATAGATTGTAGAACATTAATTTGGTTATTTTAATTTAAGAATATGCCGCATTCGCTGTTTTGGCAAGAATATAATTCTTGTTTCAAATTTAAAATGAAAACCGTAACATTTTCTATATTGAAGTATGCTACTTATTTGTGCCAAGAATAAATGTTCGATTCAAAAATATATTTTAAGAATATTAAAGTTTTAGAGAAAGTCAATATTATTTTTTTCAGTGGCGCAACCAGAAAACAAGTTCAGGAGGGGGGGGGGGGCGAAAAAAAAATAGCTGCGTAGGCGAAACATTTTTGGGTGCCACTACCTTTTTTTTCAATGATAATACTTAGTTTTCAAGTTAGAAAAATAAAAAACACAACAGAAAATCACAAAAACAGCCAGGCTCGTTTCAATTTTTGTGTAATTTTACCTATTTTAACATTTCTTGTATACAGGTAGTTACCCTGCAGCCCGGCAACTCCCCCCCTGGTTGCGCCACTGTCTGGTTGCGCCACTGTTTCTTTTGCTAAGAATATATTTTGAATGCAAAACAACCAGTTTTTATTTACGACATTTCCTTCAAGAAAATTCATTGTCTAATTGTAAGTTCTGTGTAATTTCAATAATTTTTAAAAAATTTCCATATTTTATTTCTCATAACGCAAAATTTCATAGGCCATACGCCTAATAGGCAAAGCACCGCCAATGAAAACCCACACAGACTGCATGAGCTCCAGGAACCTTATAAAACTACCGGGATTCATAGATGCACACGTACACGTCAGGGAACCCGGTGCCACACATAAAGAAGATTACGCTTCTTGTACATCTGCAGCGTTAGCCGGAGGCGTTACGCTGATTCTGGCGATGCCAAACACAAACCCTGCCATTGTGGATGAAGAGGCGTTCTTGTTGGTTAAAAAGTTGGCTAAAGAGGGAGCCAGGTGTGATTATGCCTTGTTTGTAGGTATGTGCAACATGTCTTCTTAATTTTGAAAATTTTAATAATTATTATTATCACCCATTTTATTATTATTCCAGGTTCCTTTAACAACTAGTTTTTATATTAATTAAGAAGTGTTTGGTTCTATCAATGCAATCAAGAATTAATTTATATTTCCGAATTTTTATTTTACGTTAATTGTGCTTTTAATTCTTTTTTCTGCTATGGATAAAATATATCAAACAAGTCAAACTACCTAGTCTATACCGTAGAGTGGCGTTACTTTGCCAAGTTTTCAGGTGTTTGCCCCATAAAAGCGTCAACTTTATTATGAGAAGCGCAAAATTAGACTATGTGATTCTTTAGCACCTTCTGAGTTCATTTTAAAGTTTTAGAGAATACTGGGGCAAATTTGCATACTTTTTTAGAAGGTTAAAAATTTTTCAAAGTTACCCCGCAAACGGGGAAATTTTGTCCGTGCTTCTAGCTCTTATGAACCGGCAATGTTTCCTATGAAAATTGCATTTTTGAATTCTGCTGCAAATGTTCTTTCGGATTCATACAAAGTTTTTCGAAATATTGCGATAAATAGGGAAAATACGACACTTTTCCAAAAACCTCTAATTTTACTAGGAAATATAACAAACTGAAACGTTTTTTAACATGAGTTTAACAACATTTTGTACTTGTAATGTTGAAAACTGCCCATACTTACAGTCGAAACGGTCGTTCTTTGCCGGTGATTATTTACTTCCACGTGACTAAAACCATATGAATCTAATCAAAATTACGAGGATCTAAAAGTCAAAAGTCAAAACAAAGTTCATAAACGTCAAATCTTTCGTGGCTATCGTTCGGACTTAAATTAATAACAAATATCCGTAATTACTTACCGTCAACACGAAAGTACGTACGATAAAAATGGCTCTGAAA
The DNA here is from genome assembly GCA_963920685.1 of Polydrusus tereticollis. Classification (NCBI taxonomy): domain Eukaryota; kingdom Metazoa; phylum Arthropoda; class Insecta; order Coleoptera; family Curculionidae; genus Polydrusus; species Polydrusus tereticollis. The sequence goes on from OY987328.1 coordinate 148,023,086, forward strand.
AGAAGAATTTATAGTTTTATTGACTTGGCCGATACTTGCTGGAAATCCATAACTAGTATGTTTTTTGGAAATGTAAAGACTTTTACACACTTTTTTCCAGTTATTTATTAACACATATCGCATAACATGTTTCGCTACACGGTAGCTTCTTCAGATGTACTCAGTTTACAAATAGTGGATATATTTATATGCATAATAATGGTCTAATTAGCAATAAGGATTTTACAAAGTATATTTAGAGTAATAAAACTATTAAGATTAAGGGTATTTCCTAAATAATTATTTAAAACATATTAAGCAAAGGAGAATTATTAAGGTCTAATTGTTCATTTAACAAATAGTCGGAATTTTTAAGTTTGTTTATCTCAAGCGACTCAAGCAAATTTAGTTTTATACCTTTCTTTTCTAAATGTAAAATTTGATAGTAATCATTAAATTGATGATTACATTCTATTAGATGGTTCGCGTAATTTGAATCGGTTTTTCCTTTGATAAAGCTTGAATGATGTTCTTTCAATCGTTTGCCGAAGTTTCTACCTGTTTGTCCTATATAGGTATTAGGGCAATCATTGCAAGTTAGTTTAAATAATCCAGATTTCTTATTTTTTTCCGTTTTTGTTTTATTATTTTTTATAGCTTCACCTAAAGAATTGTTGGTTTTTTAAGCAACCTTAAGTTCTAAGTTATTTAGAAATGTACCTATTTTGTCACTCGTTTGTCCTACATATGATACTAGTTTAAACTGTTCAAATTTCTTTTTTATATTGGAATAAACCATGTCAATTGTTTGTTTATATGTTTTTTTACTCAGAATTTTGTCTATTAATGTGGGGGTATAGCCATTATTTACGGCAATTTGTTTTATTATATTTAATTCAATTTTAAAGTTTTCTTGATTTAATGGCAGTGATATTAGCCTATGTATCATACTGTGAAATGCAGCTAGTTTATGTTGTATGGGATGACATGACTTATGATGTATGATATGACATTTTAACCTGTTTTACAGGAACAGATAGACAGCTAAATCAGTTTCTTGACTATATAAATAATTTACATAATTCCATTAAATTTACGGTAGAAAAAGAAGTCAATAATAGCATTAACTTCCTCGATTTAACTATAACAAAAGAAAATAATAAACATACTTTCTCAGTTTTTCATAAACCTACACATACAGATACTATCATACATAATAAGTCATGTCATCCCATACAACATAAACTAGCTGCATTTCACAGTATGATACATAGGCTAATATCACTGCCATTAAATCAAGAAAACTTTAAAATTGAATTAAATATAATAAAACAAATTGCCGTAAATAATGGCTATACCCCCACATTAATAGACAAAATTCTGAGTAAAAAAACATATAAAAAAACAATTGACATGGTTTATCCCAATATAAAAAAGAAATTTGAACAGTTTAAACTAGTATCATATGTAGGACAAACGAGTGACAAAATAGGTACATTTCTAAATAACTTAGAACTTAAGGTTGCTTACAAAACCAACAATTCTTTAGGTAAAGCTATAAAAAATAATAAAACGAAAACGGAAAAAAATAAGAAATCTGGAGTATATAAACTAACTTGCAATGATTGCCCTAATACCTATATAGGACAAACAGGTAGAAACTTCGGCAAACGATTGAAGAACATCATTCAAGCTTTATCAAAGGAAAAACCGATTCAAATTACGCGACCCATCTAATAGAATGTAATCATCAATTTAATGATAACTATCAAATTTTACATTTAGAAAAGAAAGGTATAAAACTAAATTTGCTTGAGTCGCTTGAGATAAACAAACTTAAAAATTCCGACTATTTGTTAAATGAACAATTAGACCTTAATAATTCTCCTTTGCTTAATATGTTTTGAATAATTATTTAGGAAATACCCTTAATCTTAATAGTTTTATTACTCTAAATATACTTTGTAAAATCCTTATTGCTAATTAGACCATTATTATGCATATAAATATATACACTATTTGTAAACTGAGTACATCTGAAGAAGCTACCGTGTAGCGAAACATGTTATGTGATATGTGTTAATAAATAACTGGAAAAAAGTGTGTAAAAGTCTTTACATTTCCAAAAAACATACTAATAATTTATAGGATTAAATTGAATTGCAAGGCACAGAAACGTTATTTATTTTATTTTATTTATTTAACATGCCTTATTGTTAAGAATACATTACATATTGTAGGCAAAGCGACTACCCAAGTAACCATTTAAATGCCAACAAGTATTTATAGGGTTTTATGACAGGTTTAAGAAGGTAAATAAACCGAAGTGGGTTTTATTATTTCTTTCGTGCATACCCATTTGTCTACAGATAATATGTACTTACAAAGGCCATCAAGTTATCTTTTAAGCAAGCTGTTAAATATGTTTGCTCTTTCAAACCTATTGGTTATATAACCACTTAATTGCTGCATTAATCAAAACCACAATAAACTCATTAAGGTTTATAGAGGATTTTAAATAATATTTTAAGTTTTGTCGTAGACATCTGTAAATCTTTGGGTTTTATGGGAGTTTTAAAATATGGTTTTTAAGTACTCCTTACGATCAAGCAATAAAACGAATAACTCTTAAGCAGTCTTACCCTTAATATATGTTATCATAAATACTATTTACTTTGGACGATAATTGGTAAAGGCTCCTTGTAACCTAATAGTTTTTTGGTAGCTTTAGTAAGCTAAGTTTTGCTTTATAAAAAAATTTCACAAACCCACAAACTCTTATTTGTTTGTTTTATTAATTTTCCAGCCATGTTTTTTTCAGTTAACTACGGCAGACATGTTTAAACAAAGTTAGGGCAACAGTGTTTGTTTATATTTTTATTTATTCTAACTGTTTACATTTAGCCTGCAATTATCAAAAATATGTTAATATGTTATATAAACCCCTAAATAGCCCAAAATCATACTGATTAAGTTAAAACTAGAGTTAAATTTTTTTTATTAATTGTAAATAATAATTAATAAGCAACAAATGGATGGAAAAGTTTTTTTATATACTTTATCAATAAAGTGGCCGGGACTGACAACTTTTTATTACTAGGTTGTTTATTAATATCAAATTATAAAATGTTAGCACATGCAGATATTTCAATTGAGGCAGACATATTTAACTATACTTAGTGACATTTTTTGATATTGACAGTGCAACAAGTCTTTGACAAAGAATTATTAAAGACACAATAATAATAAAATTATTTATGATGCTTTTAAATCACGCATAAAATTTGATTGCAAGTACTAACGGTTTTAAAAAGGCTTTATAAAATGTTTTGTGGTAGACTTAAAAACATCTTGCAGATTTGGGTTTAAAAGTACTGTTGGTTTTATTGACAGTTTTAAGGAAGATATTTATAACCTTTACAAAAGGTCCTTTTTGGTTTTATGCCGGGTTTATTGGAGCTTTGAAGCGGTTATCTAGTATAAACAGTTTTACGATCATTTTTATTATATAGACTTAATAATAACCTCTTGTAGATAGTGATAAAACTTAAAATGTTACTTGGGTAATGCTAAATTTATCCTACGATCTAAGATGATGTCAGAAGAGAAGGTAAAAAAATTAAAACACTTCAAAAAACATTATAATAAAGTCCACAAGAAGTGTCAAATTTCATCCCGATAGTACTCATTCAGGCTGTAGTACGCCTTTTGTGCCAGAAGGTCTCTCACCGCTCTGTGGAAACGCACATAATCCCAAGATCTAAACTCCACTCTTAAATGATTATACACTTTAATGCTTTCGTAAATTAGAGAGCTCTTAGTCAATGTCGATCCAGGAATTGGAAGCCGAAGGTTAGAGCTTTGCCTGGTGCTGTATACATTTTGAGAATTGTTGCTTGAAGATCTCTTATGTATTAAGCATACCGTTTCTAAAATAAATAGGCATATAACCGTTAAAATACCAATCTTTCTAAATAATGGCTGACAATGGTTCCGATATTTTGTCCCACGCATATACCTATGCGCTTTCTTCAGAATAACGAAAACAGAATATAAAAGCTGTTGATTGCAGAATGCCCAAAATGCAATACCATATTTCATATGGGATTCAAGCAGCGAGTGGTATACCATCTTTGCCGCTGAACAACCTAGTTCTTGTGACACCACTCTAATAGCAAAGCAACCCGATGCTAACTTCTTATTTAATTCAATGACATGTTTCTCGAATTTAAGCTTGGAGTCTATAAATAGTCCAAGAAATTTTATGATTGCTTTACTTTCAATTTGTTTGTTATCCAAGACAAGATCATTATAGTCAAAGCCAAAAGTCAAAATATTAGTTTTCTTAACGTTCAAACAAAGAGAATTAGAGTCGCACCAAGTTTTAATTTTTTGAAGATCTTGATTTATGACAGTCTTCAAGAGTTCACCACTGCTTGAATGCCACAGAAGAGTGGTGTCATCCGCGAAAAGTGTAAACTGACCACTAATTGTTATACTTGTAAGGTCGTTTATAAACAATAAAAATAAGATATGGCCCAACACAGAACCTTGGGGCACCCCAAACTCAATACTAGACAGACCAGAGCATCTTCCTTCAATGGACACAACCTGCGATCGCCCACAAAGATATGATAAGATCCATCCATGCGCTGTGTCACGAATGCTATAGTGCTGAAGCATTCTCGATTATTCACACAGTCGAATGCCTTGGAAAAATCACAGAATACTGCCACTCACATACTCACCAGTATTTTTGGATGACTGAAAACCAAACTGAGATGAAGTTATAAGATTATTAGTTGTTAAAAAATTAAGTAGTCTGGATTTTACTATTTTTCAATTACTTTCGAAAGGGTGGAAAGGAGTGAAATAGGTCGATAGTTCGACGGATCCTTAGGACTTCCCCCCTTAAACAAGGGAACGACAATCGCATTTTTTAAACAGGAAGGAAATTCGCCCCATAGAAAAGAAACATTAATGGCATCGTCAAGAGCATGAAGTGAGACCTCCGGTAAGCACTCCAATATTCTGACCGAAATACCATCAGATCCTGCCGAGCATTTGTTTTTTATTTGCTTAAAGATACCCTGCAACTGATATATCGGAAAGATGATTTTGACATTAATAGACAACTGTCCAAATATTCTTTATATCTGTCTAGAGACGTATCTCGCAACACCGGAGACGTTATATTATGTCTTTATTTAGTTTTAACGCTATAATAAATAAAGATAGGATGTTGTAAATCCCATTGTCTCTTGTATAATAGAATCAAAGTTTCTCAATGTAAATCGTATTTTAAAATACACAAAAGAAATGACGAAGAATGCCTGTTCCCCGAAATACTGAAAATAAAAGTTTTACAAGTCAGTTAAGCCCATCCATGGACACTGTACTATAGGGGCCCACCATATAAAACTTCCCAGGCCCTTATAATCCCTAATTTGACCAATAAGTATCCTCTACTTGATGAAGCAAACATTGAAAGTACAACTGCGTACAAATAATAAAATTATAAATAAATTGATGTTATTATTATTGTTATTATTACAGACTGACATCAGGATTCAAAAACGAATGGATGTATTTTGATTTCATTAAAAACCGTCGCTGGTAGGATCTTTAACAGGTATTTCGTAGACATTATCCTTTAAGAGACCCCAAAGAAAAAATCTAAGGGTGATATATCTGGTGACTCTGCTGACCATCTTAATGGTTCGTTGGTTCAAAACCATCGATTGGAATAATGTCTGTCCAACTGCCTAAACAATTTGAGCATTATAAGCAGGATCCCCATCTTGCTACAGCCACATATTCGTAACGTACTCAAAAGTTCTGCAAGTGTAACTTGCATAAAATATAAATAACGTTCTCCAGTTAAAGGGCCTTCGTAAAATTGGGGCCCAATGAGATATCCATTTAATATACCGTACCAAACGTTAATTCCAAAAACTACCAATAAATGACGACCACAATGCAATGCTCTACTAACCTTAACTATCCTACTAAAATTAACAGAAATTTGGTTTTACAGTTTTTTAAAAACGAGCAAAGTAATTGATAAGGGTAAATAACAAAAAAAGTCTTAAATTTGAAAGTATTTTCAAACGTACCTTATTTCAAAGTCCCTGTAATCGATTTATAGTTTTAAAGCTTTGCGACGCCCAGAGCGTCAAAGGAGTCGCATTCATCTTACCTATCGACGGCTTTTTACGGAATCAAAATAAATCCATCTGTTTTCGAGATATAGGCCCTTGGAGTTTTAAGTGAAAACCCCTGTATACGCTCTATATTTTAGGTGCTTCCTCGGACAATGCTTCGTCAATATGTGACCTCGCAAATGAGGCAGCTGGTCTGAAGATGTATCTTAACGAAACGTTTACTACTCTTCGACTGAACGACCTTAGTGTTTGGAATAGACATTTAAGCAATTGGCCTAAAAGAGCTCCTCTGTGCGTTCATGCTGAAAGCCAGACCACTGCAGCTATTATTTTGTTGGCTAGTTTCGTTAACAGGTAATTGGTAATTGTCATAATTATTAATAGTGAACGTAATGTGCGTAACTGAGAAATGACTTCTTTAAAATGTACTGTTTGTCAGGCATGTCCATATTTGCCATGTGGCAAGAAAAGAAGAAATTTTAATTATCAAAGCCGCCAAGGAAAAAGGGTTAAAGATAACCTGCGAAGTATGCCCTCATCACCTATTTCTCTCTACAAACGATATTGCCAAACTTGGACATCAGAAAAGTCAAGTACGTCCTGTAAGTATACAATGTAGGTTTTTGTAAATGTTGATTGCAAAATTGCAGACGATATGCGATATGATAAATATTTTTTAAACTTATTTAGGTTCTTGTATCTCCAGAAGACCAACAAGCCCTGTGGGATAATCTACACATTATAGACTGCTTTGCTACTGATCATGCACCTCACACAATCGAAGAAAAGTTAAGCGAAAATGCCCCTCCAGGATTTCCAGGTAAAGTTCCAGATGTTGTAGGCATAATTACGAAAAGTAAACTGTCCTTTCTTTAATAGGATTAGAAACCATTCTTCCTCTCCTTCTAAATGCTGTTAATGAAGGTCGCTTGACAATGGAGGATATTGTGAACAAATTTCATAGGAATCCTAGAAAAATTTTTAATTTGCCCGAACAACCCAACACGTATGTTGAAGTGGATATGGATGAAGAGTGGGTCATTCCAGGTAAGCTTTCTTGTGTGCCTTTTGATACTGAGTTTAAAATTTTAATTGCGCGGTTCATATTATTCTAAAGCCAAATTATGAATGGTTAGTCTAAATACAAGATAACTGCTAAGAGTATTAATATTGCAATAATTGTCATAGAAGTTATGTCGCTGATATCGTTAACAGTGAATTGATATGTTGGACCCAAATTGTCTTTCAAAAAGCTTGAAACGACTGAATAAAAACAATGTTATTATTATATTTAGTGTCGCTACATAAACATAGAATCTATAATAATTATTTCTGTTAAGTAGGTGCTACCAGATTTCATAAATAAATGTTAACGTTGTTCCGAATCATATCTAAACCCTTATCTTTGGAAAATAATATTTAATAGTTTGTTGTTCAAACTGCCAATCATTTTCCCACTATACTGGTTTTTTTTCATGTCTAAGGGGTTTAATTTAAGTACGTTTTAAAATATACATAGTTTGAAAGTTTTTTATCTAGATAATGTCAAAATTTGCACAGGATTAATCTTCTTTATACTGTATTCTGACAATATTACTGCGAATAACCAATAGTGAAAATCAGAATTAGAGTATTTTTCAATTAAGCATATTTTTTTGAATTTATCAATATGTTTATGAGTGCCAGAACAACTTTTACTAGGAGTTTTCAGAAAATTACAATAATAATGCATTGACTACATGAGCTGACGCAACATGGGAAATCTCATGCAAAAAAGTGGCTATACAGGGTGTTTCAGAATAAGATGCTGATCCTTAACGGTGTGAATCCTTAGGTGATTTTAAGAAGAAAAGTTTAAATTAACATATATCCTTAACCTATCAACTTTCGAACTACAGGGTGTTAAAGTTTTAAGAAAAAAATCGTTTTTCTATCATAACTTTAACAACTTTCTAGCTATTTTTATGAATTTTTCACACATGCCCTCTAAGCATCAATAGCCATTTTTTGGTGTAGAAAAATTTTAAAATTTTTTAACCAGTGGCGTCCTGAAAGGGTTTGGACTAGACATTTTGGAAAAATATTATGTACGCCACTGCTTTTTCTTAAGATAAAAATTATTTTTAAAATACTCATTCATTTTAGGCCAAATTTAATATCTTGCCTTTTTATCGTCCGACAAACAGTTTCCGACAAAAAAAATAAAAAACATTAAATGCGCATTCGCTATGTGCCTATGGTTTCTGACAAGTAGGCTATAAACTTTGTTAAGGAAACAACGACAATAACGAAATATTTAATGCCAAATAGTTTTGGCAGCTATTTATTTATGTACCAAGAGCGTTATCCAAATAGAATAGTTCCGGATGCACGAACGATTTCAGGAACTCACAGAAAGTTATGTAAAACGGGATCTTTTGAAACAAAAAACTACTTAAAAGGGGCACACCAAACTACACGAACACCGGAAACCGAAGAAGCTGTTTTAAATTTAGTGGAACAAAACCCTAATATAAGTACCAGAAAAATTGGGAATATTTTAAATATTACTCATGTCCTAGTCTGGAGAATTCTTCAAAGTTATTTGTTATATCCGTACCATATTCAACGGGTCCAGGCCCTACTTCCTATGGATTTTCCATTACGCATCAATTTCAGCCAATGGTTTCTTCAAATGGTTACCGAAAATCCCCAATTTGATGCCAGAATTTTGTTCACGGACGAAGCTAATTTTTCCAGGAACGCCATACAAAATTTTCATAACAATCACTTCTGGGCAGAAGAAAACCCACATGCCATTACGGAATCCCATCACCAAGAGCAATTTTCTGTAAATGTTTGGGCTGGAATTATTGGTGATTATTTAATTGGGCCTTATTTTTTACCAGCCAGATTGAACGGAATCAATTATCGCCAATTTCTTGAACATACTTTACCAAATTTGCTAGACGACGTCCCTATTTTAACCCGACATCGTATGTGGTTTATGCACGATGGTGCACCTGGTTTACAGCATCCCAATAAATACTGAAGAGGAGTTGAGAAACCGCATAATAGTTTGTTTCGACACTATCAGGAATACTCCAGGAATTTATCAAAGGGTACGAGACTCAATAAGGAGAAGAGCTGAAGCATGCATTCTTGCAGGTGGTGGCCACTTTCAACAGCTAATCTAAATTATTTTCGTTTTTGTTCACACGTTATTTAATGTTAGTTGTTTTAATTTAATGTTAAAAAATAAACCATAGGCACATAGCGAATGCGCATTTAATGCTTTTTATTTTTTTTTGTCGGAAACTGTTTGTCGGACGATAAAAAAGCAAGATATTAAATTTGACCTAAAATGAATGAGTATTTTAAAAATAATTTTTATCTTGAGAAAAAGCAGTGGCGTACATAATATTATTCCAAAATGTCTAGTCCAAACCCTTTCAGGACGCCACTGGTTAAAAAATTTTAAAGTTTTTCTACACCAAAAAATGGCTATTGATGCTTAGAGGGCATGTGTGAAAAATTCATAAAAATAGCTAGAAAGTTGTTAAAGTTATGATAGAAAAACGATTTTTTTCTTAAAACTTTTTTTTTTTCTAAGATAGTCCACAAACTGACATCTTTCCGCCGTGTTTTGGCGCCACAAGTAAATATTAGAGTATTGTTAACGGTTGCTAAACATTGAAACATATAACCGTAAAGTTCTTTTAACGAAAAATGGTTTTGATTTAATGACTGCAATAAAAGTAAATGGTCGATCCTAATCCTCCGGCAATAGATAAGTAAACTATAAAGGTGCAGTAAAGGATTGGACTAAAGAACACAAGCAATGAAATGAAAAAGCAGATGGAAAAAACCCAAATAATATAAATTTTTGATTTATTATTTTTATTTATATGTATAATAATGTTATTCTTCTAGTTCTGTTTAGCACCCATTTTATTGCAGTTATTAAATCAGAACCATTTCTCGTAAAAAGAACTTTACTAGAATATTATATTCCCCTGCAGAATTTCTTTTATTCACATCATACATATAGTATTTTTCAGCTTAGAAAGACGTGTGTTCGTTAGTTGAGGTTGGAATTTTATTATGTGTGTCACTTTTTAGTTACTAAAGAAGGCAACCCAAAAATCAAAAGAATCTCTTGTTAGAAACAGAATCGTATTCGGGCATATTTTATTTATTTCGTTTGTTAATTGTCGCCAAACTGCCACATTGATTGTTAGCATTCGGCAGGTTTTCGAGGCATTTTTATTGATTTTGGTGTTTTTTGTAGACAGTGAACCTTAAAAATGTGTCAAACCCTTTTTCCCCTCGCCCCTTCAATTTAACCCGTTTGGTATATTAATATTTACAACCTTAGTATTAACTTTAGGAAATTTAACTTGTGTTGAGGATGAAAGCTTTTCCCTCTGAAACATGCCCGAAATAAATCTATAAATCCACTTTCAATATAACTAGTGAAACAGACTGAGTGTTTTACTATCTCGATAAATATTCACTGAACTGAGAGATAAATTACTTTCACAAAAAAAAATAAAAGAAACTAACTTCTTTCTAAGCTGAAAAACACTGTACCATTGCGGCCAAAAAATACTGGTACAAGGAAAAGATTCAAAATATGTTGCTCCTAGACTATTTTAAAAACCTTTCGAAAAGGTAAGTGGTATCTATGATTCCACCTTGCTCAGGTTATTATACGACATAAAGATGAAGATTTTGAAAATACTCTGCAGCATTCTGTTTTTAACCCTTTCCAGCCCAAATTAATTTTTTATTAAAAAAAAAATCTTTGTTGTCGAATTAATATTGCAAATGATGTTTGAATATTATCTATACGTAAAATTTTTGATTTTTGCTAAAATTAACAGAAAAAAACATACGACGCCATATGGAGTCAGTGGGTTAAAAATACAAATATTGTATGAAAAACTTTAATAAATACAGAGTGTGTTTTAATAAGCCTGTCTAAATACTATCGTAAATACAACCTTTGTACATCTTATTAACGAGTATGGAACTCAAGAAAACAACTTTTGTCTTTCGTCAAACATAATAGAGTATTACATTTCAAGCATGACGCCCTTGAATAAGCCTTGATGCAATTTTTGCACCTTCGTTTGGGCTAAATATGGCCTGGCCAGTGTGCAATATTATCATATCTGACATCTTCAACTGGAATAACCGTAACTTTCCTTTTAAGTGGAGGTTCAGGAGTTGAGCAAGGGGAGTTTTGCGCAGAAAATGGTCTGCCTCTTTTTCGGAAAAATGTCTGATTATGCCTAATAAGGGCATGATTCTATGGTTCTATTTTATCAATATCCTTTTTTTTTCCACAAAAGTCCACGAGCGCTTGAAACTATAGTTTTTATTCCAAAGATATCAGCTAGCGGTATATCATCTGGAATATCTTCACCTTCTTCCATATTATCTTCCCTTATTCTGGATATTTCTTCTTCTATTTTTATATTTGAAATATTCGTCTGATTTTCTTCGGGATCAGAATCCAATACATTTCGAAGTCTAATTAACTGTTCTTCATTATCATCATCATTTTCATCGTCACTAATTTCTTAATCGGATACATCACCTAATAAGACAAGTAGGTGCTTTTCTTCTTGTTCTGTCAACCCCGCTCTAGTCATCTGGAAAGGAAACAAAATCTACAATAAATAATATAGAAAAAAAGTTTATGTCAACACAACAAATTTCAATTTTCAAGGGCCGTAGATAGCTTCTGTATTCTTAGAGGGATCATTTTATGGAAGACATATGCATTATGAATGATGGTGTCCAAAAAATTTTGATTTCCAGGGGTAGGAGTAAATACCAAATAAAAGACCACTGACGCCAAATGGAGTCATGTGGTTTGACCGCAATATCAAGCCCAAAAAATGTTATACTTTTAAAACTTTTGCAAAAATAACATTGTTAGACACCTTTATATCTCATCTATATTTATTTAGATTTTAAAAAATCAGTACTTACCTCGTGAATAATCCTGATAAATCAATAAAATCCATGCATTTTACAACTTACACATTTGTCACCGATTTGAAAGCGGGTAAACTGCCTATTGCTGCTATTAAGCTACTAGCGCACTCTGTTATCATTACTTAACACTAGATCATAATACCGGCTTAAAATAAAAACTCGAAATCTGTCTTAGATAACCAATTATACATAAATTCCATATGGCATCATTGGGCTGGAAAGGGTTAAACGCGTTTCTTTTTGTTTTTCACTACATATTTTATGTATTTTTTATTATAGATTATTCGTAAAAATGGACAAATTAAATAATACTATATTGCGTGTATCGATGGTTCACCCTATACAGGGTGTCCAAAAACTCTCCTGACAAACTGTAAGGGACGATTAAAAATAAGAAAAAAGGTTTCTATAAACATATTTGCTCTACTTCTACCAGTGGCGTTCGCGCTAACATTTATTTTGGTATTTCTGACGAAAAAAATAATACGGCACTGTTTTTCTCCAAAATAAACATTATCTTCAAAATTGCGTTTTATCACTTACGAAAAAAGGCGCCTAGATTTTTCTTCGTGTGATCAACGGTAGTAGATTAAAAAAATAAATTAGGTACATTTATTTGCATATCTCATATTAGAGTTTGATATAATTACATTTATATCCTAAACGAAGCCGAAATAAAAAAAATAACAAAGGGTACTTTGCATTAGACATACTGTGTTATCAAACAAGAAAATGGCAGTGAGGTACACATTTTTTGTTCCGCTTATGGGAACTTTTTTTCTTATTTTTTATTTGAGAATCAACCCTTAAAGTGTGTCAAGCGAGTTTCTGGACATCCCGTATATGACAAAAGATGTTAGTCTCAAATAGTTTTAATGGTTAATGTACCCCCCGATGTAAGCTTATATGTATACAGTGAGAATGTAAAGGTTGAAACAAATTCATTTAAAATTCATGTGTTTTCTCTTTAAAAAAACTTTTGGACCCGTCAATTTTTCATTTTTGTTGTACATTTTTTGAAGCTTATTTCATATATACAGGTTGTCCCAAGAACAAGTTATGACGGTTTAAGTTTATGTTTTTAAGTGGATATCCCTATTTTATAATATTTTTTTTGGATTCTGCACAAAATTCTAAACATATTATGTCATATACTTAAATTCAGCCGTTTGCAAGAAAATTGATATTCGGATTTTAACAGATTTTTTTATTATTACTTAAGTCAGTTTTTCCCGATCGATGGATTGGCCGACAAGGTCCAATTGAATGGCCGGCTAGATCTCCAGATTTAACCCTTATACATTTTTTTTCTGTGGGGTAATCTTAAGTCTAAGGTATATGTTAGCCGACTGAACAATATTGAAGATTTAAAGAACAGAATAAGAGACGAAATAAGATTAATAGAACCTTACGTCGTTAATAACGTTCTGCAAGAATTTGAAGATCGTCTCGGGTACTACCAGACTATTGATGGATGTCATTTCCAACACTTGATGAAGTGACTTTTTTTTTTTAATTTTGTTTTCTTTACACTAATAAATAATGTATTGTTGTTTTAAGTTAAAACGCAGTTTTCTCGCAAACAGCTGAATTTAAGTATATGACATATTTCATGAAGTATGTTTAGAATTTTATGCATAATCCAAAAATATATTATCTACTTAAAAAAATAAAGTAAACCATCATAATTTGTTTTGGGGACAACCTATATACATGAAATAAGCTTCAAAAGATGCCCAACAGAAATAAGAAATTGACCTAGCGTTTTTTCGAAAAAAAAAATACATGTATTTTAAATGAATTTGTTTCAACCTTTACGTTCTCACTGTATGTACTTTTTTGTCTATCACATAATATTTTCTCTAGATGCCATGCAGTACAGTAAATCAAAATGGACACCATTCGCTGGGAAAAAAGTTAAAGGATCAGTTCACAGAGTTGTATTGCGCGGAGAGGTGGCGTATGTAGACGGTCAAGTCTTAGTCCAACCAGGTCAGTGGGTTTAACCATAAAATATATCAATTTTTAACTAACCTTAACAGAATTATAAAGTACATTGATTTCCTAGGTTTTGGACAGAACGTAAAAGAATGGGACAAACGATTACTGTCTTCCATAACTGCTTTGCTTCCTGAGAGTAGGCCTTCCTCGTCTCTGGATAGACCAATATCTCCTCTTCCAATTATCAATGAAAAAATCGACTATGACAACGATGGACATACGAACGAACTATTCTCGAAACTTTTGACTACAGACAATAAGGTATCAGAGTTTTATTTTAAAGACTTCATTTCCACTGAATCCAATTTTTTTTGCCACTTTCATTGAGAACCAGAATGCTGTCTATTTTAACTGACCTTATCTATTTCAGTATTTCCATGGGTTATTACTTGCAAAGGGTTTACGGACAAAGGTAAACTCTACTTGTTTGTGTGTTACCCTTTTCTCATGTTAACGTATCATGATCATGACAAACTTAAAATATTCTCTTACACAATATGTAAAAATGCTTGACTATTTTGCAGGGCCAACGCAGGGCATCTGTTTCTTTTTAATTTAACTCCCGGTTAAGATGTCTATACTCTTAAAACGAAATTATTTAAATGGGGAAAATTTGCATTGATTTACCAAATCTTCTGGATGAAATAATTCAAGAATAGCGTGTAAATTGAATCTGATATCAAAAATCATTCGACAAAATCTCACAACTGTAGCATAAATTATGTGTTTGCTAAACTGGTCATATTTTAACACGATATTGTCTGCCAAACACCTACTAACTGCCAAATCTCATTTTGTCCTTGTAAACGTTGAAAATGCCAGTAATTAAGTGGTACAGAATACAACATTAAACTTACTTTTAGGTCCACTTTGCGAGTGATATGCATTTCGAGCGACAAATGCTCTCACCCGTTCCCTTTCAACGAATTAGAACCGAAAGCTTTTCCAATCAGGAAAAGACTAAACCAAAATCCGACGGGCATTTAGCTCCTCTTGTAATTCAGCCTGAAACTCATCCACATCATCCAGCTCACGGACTTGTTGGCAAGCATATTCTTAGCGTTGATATGTTTACTAAGGAGCAGTTAAATTATATTTTTAATTTAGCACAAACCTTCAGGTAAGATTGGGTTTTAAACCCTTTCCCCTATCCTCAATACCGACTTAAGGTCGTGAGAAAGTCCTAGACTTGCTTTTATTAGATATGCCTTGTTGGAACTGAAAGCTAAATGCGCTTGTGTATTTTAGGGTGTACGTGTCCAAAGAGAGGCCCCTAGACCACGTCTTAAGAGGAAAAATAATGGCTTCTATTTTTTACGAAGTAAGCACCAGGACGAGCTGCAGTTTCTCTGCTGCCATGCAACGACTCGGTGGAAGGGTAATTTACATGGACGAGAGCAGTTCTTCTGTGAAAAAAGGAGAAACGCTAGATGATTCAATTGCAACTTTGTCGGGCTATGCGGATGTCATTGTTTTGCGACACCCTCTTCCCGGATCAGTATTTGTAAGCACACACCATCCTAGCATACCTTATGGTACAGTGAAATATAATTTATTTTGCAGAAAGCATCACAGCATTGCAGGAAACCAGTTCTAAACGCCGGCGATGGTATCGGCGAGCACCCAAGTCAAGCCCTCTTAGATATATTTACAATTCGCGAAGAAATAGGTACTGTCAATGGTCTGATCATTACTCTGGTGGGTGACTTGAAAAACGGTCGGACAGTTCATTCCCTGGCAAGACTGTTGACATTGTACAATGCTCAATTGAGGTACGTCAGCCCTCCGAGTCTGAAGATGCCTAACCACATCACGAAGTTTGTAGCAGAAAAAGGAATTCACCAGCAGGAGTTTAGTACTTTGGAAGCAGTACTACCGGACACCGACGTTTTGTACATGACGAGGATCCAGAAGGAGAGATTCGAGACAGAAGAAGAATATGAAAAGGTAATGGTAGAGTACATCAACAGGAAACAAAGTAATTGTTAAGTCTGTATAGAGATATAAGGAAGTGACTTACTGATCCCTATTAGGAAAGACCCGGGGCCAGCTGTAAAATTGAAATATGGCCAAACAGGTCCGTATTTTGCTTAGAATTGAATCATGGTTTGTAATAAAAATAAGTAGGACATTAAATTAGTTATTTATGTATCTAGGGAATTATAATGGTCTTAATTACCGAGGGCAAACTTTACGTCCCGAGGGCCTTTGGCCCGAGGGACAGCAATTGCCCGAGGTAATTGAGACCCTTATAATTCCAGTGATGCATAGATAATTTTATTTCTGACCGATTTTAGTAACATTTTGTTCATTTTTAAAGTGGAATAAATGTTTCAATAGATGACAATCAAATTGACATTAGATGTCAATCGTTTGATTTTATGTCAAATTTTTCTTAATATCCCAAGGGAGTTATGACCCTTATAATTCCCGCGTAACTAAGACGTTATAAGCTAATAATATACCGGTCAGAAATAAAATACTTTATTTATACTTGAAGAAGTAGTCCATTACAGTGGAGTTGATATAATCAAATAAAACAACGGCAGTCTACCTCCACAATATGTATTTAAATGTTTATGTTTATATCCTACATGTTTCGGACATAGAAATGTCCATCATCAGGGATACTAAAAGAAATTTACAGCGTGAGTTAAAAGTTTTAAGTAAATTGAGAGGACTTACCAGTAGTCGATTACGATGGCTCTATCTTGCATAAGCGACGATCAAAAGTTATGTTAAAATTGAAATTGTAGGTTCTAATGAATGTTCAAGACTGTCAAGTTCTCACCATCCAGTTTTAATTTTCTTAATCTTCTTTTTCAATCATAAAATTATGTTCATTTTCTACTCCCCTTTAACCTAAAAATTTTGTTAGCCAATACTCCAGGCATGGTTGGATGAAGCATCTTTGAGCACCTATCTACATTATTTTCCTCTTATTAGCTACAAACCTACATAATTGCTTCACCACCTGCTCATTGGCTTCAAATTAATAAATTCCAACCTTAAAAGTAGTATAATTCTCATTTCATTTATTGTTTATCTCCTAAGAATGTGTTTTCAAATCTAACCCAGTTTTTTGTTGTCCACACCCTAGACACGGTGAGATGAAGCATCTTTGAGCACTTCACTTAAATTAATCTCCTCTAAATAGCTACAAATGACATAATTGCTTCACCATCTGTCTCAGTGGCTACAGACTGGGAACCCCCTTCTTCAAAGATACCTTGACCAAAATTTCAAATATCACATCTCATTCAGTCTTGAACATTCATTAGAACCTACAATTTTAATTTTAACATACCTTTTGATCGTCGCTTATGCAAGATAGAGCTATCGTAATCGACTACTGGTAAGTCCTCTCAATTTACTTAAAACTTTTAACTCACGCTGTAAATTTCTTTTAGTATCCCTGATGATGGACATTTCTATGTCCGAAACATGTAGGATATAAACATAAACATTTAAATACATATTGTGGAGGTAGACTGCCGTTGTTTTATTTGTTTACTTTATTTATGTTTAAATGTGAAATTACAAGTTATTTTATTATTAAAAATTTTATTTATGATTACAAAAATATACAAAGTATTCGGTACTTATAATAATTATTCCCTTAATATATCAATATCACTATCGCTAGCATCATCTGTTCTATTTATTATTTGTGCTATATTGTTTACATGGATATAGGATTTTTCCACTTTTTCAACATGTGTTACAGAATTTGCCCAACTTTGTAAAGGCATTTTAAAAACTTCAGTTTCTATAAGCTGACGTACACTGGAGTTAATAGTAGGGCAAATTTTGTTACGACGAATGGCAGATTTCAGTTGGTGCCAAACATGTTCGATGGGATTAAATATACAATGGTATGTTGGAAGCCTTAAAACGGTATACTTCAGATTTTTTGCATAATTATCACAAAAGTATTCCTTTTGTAGTTTTAAACTTTGTAAAACCTCAATTAATTGCCTTTTGGTGTAATCCTCCTGAAAATAAATGTCATTATCATACATGTAGTTTTGGATTATTGCTTTTGTGTCATTTGAAGAGGGAGTCTTGGTCAACTGCCTACTATGGTAGCTTGCATTGTTCATTACAATTATGCTATTCAGAGGTATATTTGGAATTAGCTTTTTTTTAAACCAGTCTTCAAATAAATCAGCAGTGGTGTCCTCATGGTAATCCAGAGAATCCACCCGTCTTTAAATCCAGCTTGCAAAATCGTAATTCGTTTACCTCTTTTTGATGGCTCGCTTGTTTTACACTTGCCGCTTGAGTCAACCCAACCCTTTTCCGGGGTATCATATGTGTCGAACCAGGTTTTATCCAAGTAAATAATCGGCCTTTGCTGATCTCTGTAAATCCTAATTTTTTGTAGATATTCGGATCGTCATTTCCGAATTCTACTGGATTCCATTAAAACTTGTCTTTTGTTAATTTTTTTAAATCTAAAATCCATGTGTTGGATACACTTCCATAACGTTGTACTGCCACATTTAACGCCGGTTTCATCTTTCTCAAGCCTCTTAATTAAATTATCTAATGTAGGCACGCTCTGTTCCTCGTAAAACTTGTAAATTTTACGCCGTAATATTTCTTGATCACTTCCATCTACCTTCGAGAAAATGCCAGTATCGGTTCTTTTTTCCTCGTTAAAATGATGAAAATTGATGTTGAAATTTTTGTTAATGTGGCCGTTTCTTCTAACGCTGCTTGCTTGCTAACCACACGTTCAATGAGAGTTGAATAAACATTGTTTATAGCTTCCTTAGTTTCCACAGAAAAGTGTTTTCTGCTTTTCGACGGGGTTATCTCCTGCTTGAGATACATTGGGCTCGCACATATTTTCCATGACTCAAACACGCCGTATATTACACACGAATTAAGAATAATTACTAAGCTTAAAACTAACTAGAGTGGCTATATATGCAGTCTTTAGAACATAATTTATTTTATGGGATTAACCCTCTCATTTTGAATCAGGTAAAAATCGGTTTAAAATCACCAAACTATTACTTTAAACATTGTTTGTTTATGGCCACCCTTGGATAATCTTATTTAAAGGAAAAGTGTAACTTTCCTATCTCTGGACAGGCTTTACCTATGTTTTCAAATGCTAGACTGTGTGTGTTATTTGTTATATTTCAGACATGTGGTCATTTTATCGTGACCCCCCAATTGATGACGCGTGCCAAAAGAAAAATGGTAGTGATGCATCCCCTTCCTCGAGTATTCGAAATCAGTCCCGAATTCGACACCGATCCCAGAGCGGCGTACTTCAGACAAGCCGAGTGTGGCATGTATGTTAGAATGGCCCTTTTGGCCATGGTCTTGGGAAAGTGTTGAAGTTATTACTTACAGCTATTTGTGAGAGTATTACCCGTATTTTTGTATTGGTTACAGTTTCAAGGTATTGTACATAAGATAAGTGGTGATGTAAATAGCCTGCATGTGAAATAAACTAAAATCTCAAATCTTTTATTTTATTTTAACAAAACATTATTGTTGCTAAATGTTTATAAGAAGATATATCGTGCGAGCAAAAATTATTATCATGAAAGTGTGCTGTGCATCTAAGGCCGTACTGCTTTAAAATTATTCATATGTTTGATTATTCGTGTTTCGATTATTCGTGTATTAAAATATTCGAATATTCGATTAGTTGAATGTTTCAATATTCGAGTATTCAATTTTCAAATATTTTTACTTTAAAATTATTTAATGTTACGTGCACCAGCCTTTAAAATTTTTTATTATATATACATATATAGTGCATATACTCAAATTTTTCATTTTTTTAAATACGTGGCAGCTAACAATAATAATAATAATAATAATAATAATAATAAAGTTATTCAATGATTAAATTAAATATCACTACGGGTATTCAAATATTTTAATATTTGAATATTCGAAATCAAATATTTGAATAATATAAATCGAATATTTGAATATTCGAAACCGAGTATTTGAATATTCGAAACCGAATATTTGAGTACTCATAGATGATATTCGAATATTGAATAATTTGAATATTTGAATAATAAATAAATTGAGTATTCGAATACTTAAATTTCAAGAATTCCAAGCACTAGTCTCAAGAAGTAGGAAGATATTGTGAAACATGCAGGACTATTCCTAAAAAACAGTTTATTTATTTACAAACGCTACAGTAGATCCAATTACAGAGTAGGATAGTTGACAGAGACGGCATAACAAAACTAAACATTTATTTTGAATTTGATTATACAGCATGCACATTTGTGTAATAGGTAAATTCCTATAAGTAGTAACTTGTACGGGCGTTATCAACATACAATGTCAGAGGATGTGTTGTTCTATAGGACGGCACATAAAAATTCAAATAAGATAATAGTGTGGTACACTGAGCGAAATATCGAGTTGACATAACTCAAATATGAGTTATCCTAGACCGACGCGTGTTGCTAATTGGAGACAGTTCAGACCTCTGAATTACGGCATCAAAATCGAAGAAGTTGCATCAAACTGTTCATGAGTTATAATAGCCCTAAAGATGGATTGTTTTAGCTAGCTAGCTTAGCTAATCGTAACTGGGTTTGACGAACACATGCGACGTGGGCTGCAGCAATTCACTGTTTAAGCTGCCAGAGACCAATATGGGAATTGTGATGCGTTACTACTCGGGCTAGATTAATTCATGATCCGAGCTATAAAAACTGGACCTTTCAGTTGTTCTAGCTTACTTAACGACTATAGATTTAATCTGTCCTAAAGTTGGAGTATTCTCATTTTCACGCACCTGTATGAGAACAAACTCTGAACAAAAACAAAAAAAGATCCCTCCGATCAACGATTGCGCGGATAGCAAGTCCAGTTATGTAGTCAATGACGACGCGACGTGCATGAGGTACTAATAACAATTGGATGAAGTTACCGCGCCATATCGGCACGAGCGCGAATTCGGAACTTTCCGTGACCTTTCGATCGGTGATTTACCCTCGACATGGGTTTTTAGAGCACTTTTTATGACTTATTTCAGCCCAAAATAATTTACACATGGTAATGAGTTAAAATAACGTACGTCTGGGTCAATACGGCACTTTAAAATCAGTTAGTAAGTTTCCCCAATCCATAAAAACTGAGTTCAGGTAACTCATAAAATGGTTACAAAATTGTGGTAATCCCAGATGTGTTTAAAATGTTGATATTTCTGTGTTGAGGCGAACCAAAAGAAGCTGAGTTATTGTAGCATTTTTAGGCAATTTGTGATAATTCATAGGCTCAGTTTAAATAACATAGAAACGTGCATTAAAGTAGCTCTAATTCTGCAACCCACGACATCCGTAAATCCATTTTTGTCAGTGTATTGTTAACTAAGTTATTTACCAGCTTGTGAAAAAAAAAACAGATGCTATTTTTCTGCTAGCCTCTAAGGTCTTAAGTTTCTACGTTTTCATAAATATCCGTTTTGGGTATATGCATTTGATAACCTTCAGTTGCTTGACAATTAATATATCTTAGAAACTTATTTTGACCTTTGGCCTGACTGGGTTTCCTTAACTAGCAACTATGTGAAAAACTTTAATAGATAAATAATAGCCGACTGTAAAATAGAACAATGATAAATTTATGACTATTTTAAACGCCAAACTTTTCAATAATGGATACTTTAGCAAATGGGATCTAGAGTGTGTTGATAATAATAAGCTTTAGGTACCTAATTCAGTTATCAATAAAATATTGACGGTCATGCTGACAAAAATATTACCGCTCTTGCTGCTAGTTACAGTTACTAATGGAAAATTCTTACTACACAATAATTGTGGCATTTCAAGTAATTTACTGTACAAAATTGCTCAATCCAATTCAGTTGGTACATTTGTACTGATTTCAAAATGCTCTACCATTCCCACGTACATTTTTCAAGAAGTTCAACGTCTGAAACCAGTCTATGTAATAAAACTGAAAGATTCGATAAATGCAGAGACAGGCGACGATCTCTATTTTCCAGATGCTGCGATCACTATATCCAATGATTATAATTTGTATTTTGTATTTTTAAATAAAGAAAGTAATTTTACGAAGACATTCGACGCAATAAGAACACAAGTGTTTTGGAAAAAAAGGGATAAAATTATTTTCGTTAAGAATTCCACCGTCGAAGAAGAAAAATTGTTTTCAATAAAAATGTTTGATAAGTTCTTTGTTACCAATTTATACTTTTTCGACTGGAACTTCTGGGAAATAAAAAGGTAATATTTATAACTTTAGGGGTTAAGTAATGGCATCTGCAAAACCACAAATTTTAGATACAATCCCTTCAGTAAAACCATGTTAGTTAAACGAGACACTTCCCTTATTTTCGAGGATATCGCTGGTGATCTACATGGATACACACTAAAAATGGCGATGTTTCCAAACCTAATAGCCATATGGAATAAAAACAGATTCATTGGAAGAGACGGAAATTTATGTGACGAAACTGTCAAACGCCTTAATGCGACCGTGAAATACGTGGTCACTGCTGTTGGAGATTATGGGATTAAGTACGAAAATGGTTCTGTAACGGGAATATTAAAGCTGCTGAATAATCTGAAAGCTCATGGTTCTTTTAACACTCGATTCGTGCTTAGTGCCTATTTTGACGTTGTAAGTCAATTCATGTTGACGTATACCACACAAATTGACAGAAGTACCTAACGAAATATCTTCGGAACCAGGCTGTTGCAAATTTAAGTTTGGACACGCAACATCGTTGTCAATTTGTTGCTCGTACGGCAGCAATTGTCATCTGTCAGGGACATTTTTTTAAGTGCTTCACCCGATTGGCGATTTTCTTCCTGACTAATGTTGGGGGCGACAGACTATAACTTTTTAAAATATTCATTTTAAATCAATTTAGTATATTTTATCTTTATTTTTAGGGTGACTTTACCTATCCCCACGACCAAGACAATATGATAATACTTCTACCAGTTCCTGAACCCAGCAAACAAAATATAACCAAAATCATACCACCATCATATTTGCTGATATGTGTATTATTGCTGGCCGCTTTTTTACTCTATGTTAGATTGATAGGAAAGACATCCTACTCTGGGATGTTCATGTTATCCATGCAACTGTTAACTGCAAGAACTGCGGATGAGCTCAAGATTAAATATTATCGAATATTTTTATTGACAGTTATTTTCTACTGCTTTTGTCTGAATAATTATTTCCAAGCCAGGCTGATCAGTGTCTTAAGCATTTCTCAAGATGCAGAAGGATTGCGGTCGGTAAAAGAGGTGGCCGAGAGTAAGTTAAAAATGTACTCAGAAGGTATTTACAAGCCATTGTTAAATGACGACAATGACAATAAGGCTATGCGAAAAATTGTAAACAGAACTAACTTTATGCCCACAACTGAGTTCTTACAGGAACTGCACCAATGTATAAAAGACCAAGCGTTTATAACAACTAGAAAACTTGCTCATCATTATGCTGGGTTGATGATAGACCAAAATGGATATAGGAAAATATGCTATTATATTTTGGAACAAGACATGGAGCCGCTGCTAACTTCTTTTATACTAAACTATGGTTCACCTATTTTAGCTAAAGTTGATCGAATAATCCAGGCATTGATTGAGAATGGATTAAAGACACTGTGGGAGACGAATCAGAATCCGCATTATACGGATAGGAGTTTTAACGCTCCGAGAAAAATGGAGCTTCAAAATTTGGCATTTTGTTTCTATTTCATGGGATTTGGATTGGCTGTTGCATTTCTTACATTTTTATATGAGATTAAAATTTTTGAAAAATGGTAAAATTTAAAAATTGTAGATGCATTTATTAATATTATAATCTGCTTTTCGATTTAAAAAATAATTTGTGTATTCTTACACAGGTGAAAACAAATAGTGCTTTATTATCCTTAACACGTTCATGGACAGTTGAAAGAAAAAGGTTTACTGAAAACGCAGTATGATATCTTTTCCTTTAGGTGATAAGAAATTAGTTAAAAAATAGCTACATAATTTAGAAACAATTATTTTGAAGTGTTTTGCAGGAAAATCTTGTACGTCGGTATTTGCCGTCATGTCCCTACATAAGATAAGTTTTATGTGCTGGGACAATGACGTCATACGAAGTTTAATAAGGGAAATAATGTTTCAAATAATATAATTTATTTAGAAAAAAATATTTCATTACATAACGTTGAATGAAATTTCTCAAAGCATGACTCAATTTAAATGGGCGTATGCTTAGGGCAAGCTTTTTTTAAATTTATACCGATATCATGTTTGCTTGCAAGAGAATATTTTTAAAAAATCTGTGCTACTATTAGAATTTTTATGTTCCTAGAACAAATATAACTTATTAACATTTTTTCTTAATAAAATAGCAGATGTTTCGTTGATCAAAGATGAAAGTTCACATGAAATATACTCGAACTTTATTGCATCGCTTACCTACGGTTTCTACAGATATGGGCGCCCTCATGAAAGGGACACAGGTCCCCCCTTGAAAATTATCATCTGATAAAAAAAAATAAGAATACTTATATGATTAGCCGATAACAAAAATATTGCTCAGATGCGTCAGTTCAGGGGAGGCAGGTTTGTTAAAATTAACATAGACGCAGGAGAATATCTCCTCGCTGATCTTCCGTAGATCCCCCAGGAGTGCTTTTAAGTCACATAGACCCGAGGCCCCTCTCCTGGGTTATCACCTATCCACCGATCCTTCGGGTCATAATAAAGTAAGGCCCTTTAGGCCGCTACATGGTACCATAAAATCCGACGGCGCCCCAACGAGACATGCTGGATTTCCTCTAGGCTACCTAGTAAAAAGTTATACTCGTATTATAAAGGATCTATGTTTTTTTAGCAAACTGTTTTATTCACCCCGACGACGCTCCGTTAGAAAAACAACTCCAAGTTGTGACAACATAAATAAATTAGCAATAAGAACTCTTTGATTTGATTTTTTACAAAAACAGACACTGACGTAGATCCTCTTCCTCTATTGAGTCCTAATAGATCGTCCCTCAAGTCTAATATACAAAGGCAAAAAGCATAATTATAACAAGTTTCACTTATTATACAGCCTCTTGCCTAGTAGTAGTAGTAGTACTTTTGGGGGGGCCTGTTTTTCTTAGAAAGATAAGCAGCTTCTCCCAGTTCAGGACAATTAACTCCTTTCGTGCCAGTGCTGTTGCACCAAGGATATACCTTCTAGCGCGACCTCACCTGTCACCCACTCCTACCAAATGAAACGAGGTCTCCTCTCCTGCTCCACAGGTAGAAATCTTGTTAAATGCATCTACAGTTCAACGAAAATTAAGTTAAAGAAAGTGTAAAATTGATAGAGATATTTAAAATAAAGTTTGATTCAAAATTTCCTAGTCGGGGTTTCTGGCTGATGACTGTATCATAATCTAGTGTGTAATATGTTTTAACTTAAGATTAAAAGTATTTTGTGCGATATAGTCGCATGTAGACGAATTTTTTATGAAAATTGGAAACAGAATAATGATAGAAAAACACTGTGTTAAGAATATATTCTGTTCTTTAATTATAAGTAATTTAAATATTCAAACAAAAACATAATATATAACTAACCTGCATTAACATGAACTAGAACCTGTTCAATACGTATGTATAAACATATAACATAGATACATACATTTTTTAAATTATTAATTGAAAATCACATGTGTGGTCTGTACAATAAAATATTTGAGAAATAAATAACGAGACTCCACCTCCAAAAAGCAAGTATCGGAAAAAAAATCTCAGTGAAGCTGCAGTGTCGCTAGAGATTTTTTTTTCTTTAAAGGAAATGTTTGCACAATTAAAGTAAGAAATTTTTCAAAAAATTTAGCTACCCACAGATTGATTTGAAAAGGCGTAGCGGTTGGGAGGCCTACAAAAAATATTAATTGACAGACAATGTACGAATTGTAGGTATGTTCCTTTAAAATGAAAATAAAGTGTTGTTTATTTGTTTGTCTTTCTTTTTTAATATAATGGGGCAATTAAAACTTCTTGGTTTGACATAGTTTGGACTTTGTCCCATTTTATACGACAACAGTATAATTATAACATGCATAGAAAATGGATACTTGTCATAAAACGGCAGGTACTGTTAATAAAACTGTAAGTAGGATTTTAAAAAACGTTAAAACAAGATTAAGGGTTACAAAACGGTTTGGTCTTATCAGAAGGGTACTTTTCTGTAGTTAACAATTATTACTAAAGATCTAGTTACAAGATTCATAACCGGTACCAATATACATAAAACAAAAGGGACGGTACAGATTTAAAATGTTAGTTTGTACTGGCCACAGTAAAGTAAACAACGCTGATGTACGTATCTCACAAAAAAGAAATCTAAAACTTCAACAAAAAACATTGAAAACTTTTAAAAAATTAAAAACTCTTTTTTCATTTTAATATCATTTTTCTTTTCTTTCAGCTACCATAACACTCTCAATAACAATCTAGACGTAATAGAATTGTAAAGCAGATTATGGTTAATTGTGTTTAAGACCTTCTGGGTGACAAGATAATGAAGTAGTTCTTGATTATGTAAGTCGAAAAATTAAATGAAAATGGCAATTTAGGGGTTGACTAGGTGGCCAAACTGAATATTAAATGGAAATAAAGCATACTAAGATTTTCTACGTCTTGCCGTGTGTTAACGCTGTTATATTTGTTAACACATATCATTTCCTAAAAAAGTATTTTATTATAATTTGTTTGAATACCAACTATTTGTGTGTATCAAAATCAAAAGTGTGCCCTTGTTGACAAATGTGTTGTACTAATGCTATAAGATTTAGAGTATTTAATTTTTGAGGCTCAATTTTGTGTTCTGTCAAACGTGTTTTATTGTAACGACCAATGTAACATTTGTGCACAACTTGCATGGTATTTTGTAGACTGCTCCAGAAAGTAGATTGTAGGGTGCTTTTGACTTTTGTTTGGAAAAAAAATGTTTGTGTTTTTATTACCAAAAGTAACCTTAACAGTCTTTGAGTTTAAATTTTTTGAAAGTTTTTCAAAGAGATTTGTACATTGGCTGTCAATTTATATTTTTTTTGAAGAGCCTTGAAAATACTTACATTAAAGCGAAACGTCGGCACGTAGGGAAAAATCGTTTTCTTCCGATATCTGATGACCCTTAATCCCAACCACTACGCATTCTCAAAGTAAGAAATCTTAAAAAACTAAAACTTCGCATAGTTGGTGACACTCACACCGCAGCAGTCCAGGAATATTGCCGATTTCACAAAACATTTTCTGTTAATCTTAAATAAAAACTGTGAGTGGTAACAATGGGCTCGGGAATAGGAATAATGAGAACTGGAAAAATTAATAGTGAACATCTGTTATATTCACGGGTGAGTGTTGATAACTTGAAACTGACGAGAAGTATAAAAAAATAATTTTTTTTAATTTTGACATATAAAGTGACACTTTTTAAAACTGATTGACATTATGAAATGTCTTACTTTTTGTAACTAGTTGCATAAAGTAAAATTTTATGCAATTGGTGACGAAAAACGTATTTCAAAATTAGTGACAAAAATAATTATTCTATTTATTAAACTGTTATAATACAAGTTAAAAACATAAATTATAAATTAATTAATTATTATAAATATTGATAACACAATTATTGCAATTATTCAAATTAATTCCCGACGACATATTTTTTTCATTGCTCGAACTTGCTGTTATTTGGGAAGCGACGCACATTGCATTAGATGTTTCACCAAATATTTCTTGCGCTATAAGTTTTTTATTATTCATGGAATTTTCAACATATCCCTCCGCAACAGAGCTAGATTTCCAACCTCCGTGCCTCTTTAATTTTAAAAGATCAGCGCCACTGTCTGCTAGGAAAGTGGCAGAGCTTCTTCTGAAGCAGTGGCCAGTATATAGAACAGGATTTGAAAGACCAAGAAATTGTGCAATAACTTTTGGCAGACTGCTAAATGTGTTAATTCCCACAGGATTTCTGGTACATTTTCCATTCGCATATTTTACAAAAAATCTGTTGTGTTTAAGAATCTGGGGACGCAACTTAATATATTTTCTTAATATTTCAACAAGATTCGTATTTTCAATGTCTCCAGTGGTAATTGCACACTGCCGTATAACTTTTGTTTTTGAAGGTGGGATATCAACACGAAAATGGCTTCCTTCGTCTATAACATTTTCAACTGGAAGAAATGTTAATTCTGCTTTTCTGCATGCTCCTGCCATTCCAATTATCATTGCAACCTTAGCCATTAAGTATTCTTTGTCATCAGCTTCCAATAAAAATTTGGCAAAATCTTTTTTAATAAAAACTTTTGACTTTTTAGCACTGTACCCGTCCGCTTGCCTTTTAATATATGCTACCAAATTTGTATATTTTTTAATATCAATATTCCTTTTCAGATTTAGTTCAGACCTTAACATTGAGTAAAGTGTCCATAATGTGGAAACTTTTAGATCTTTCTTACCCTCAAAATATGCAAGTAAAACTTTCTCATTAACATGTTTAATTTTCTTCTCATCACACCACGTAACAAATTTTTCGTATGCCAAATCATAAACTGCCTTTGACTTTTTGGGAATTACTGATAATAGAGCATTACCTGCTGCCTCTTCAATATCGCTTGGTAGCTCTTCAGAACTTGAATGACTCATTTTTTAAAAATAAAACTAAAAATATATCAATCTCGATAAAAACCTTCCGTCTAGACTTTTTTACAAAATGTCAAACTGACAACTAACATGAAGTAACAGCAACAATAGCTATTTATGCCATCAGTTATATGTCAAAATTAGAAAAACTAAATTTATGTTTTCCAAATTTTTATCAATTATATTAAATTTTATTTTTTTATTACTTTCTTTAAAATTAGAAAAAATCTTGTATGCAATACGTTACGAAATGAAATTTTGTGTAACTTGTGAGTTTTTGCGAAACTCACTTCGTTCGTTCCGCAAAAATCTCACGCGTTACACAAAATTAGGCATTTCGTAACTGATGGCATAAATAGCTATTTAAATCTTTGTATCAAAACGTAGACATTTTTTTCATTCCCTGCACATCTGTAAGCTACTCGTATTGCTGAATTATTAAGATAAATCAATATCCCTAGATCACTGCGGTGTGTGTTCTATATACAGGGTGTAACAAATTTGTTTATCACTACAGGGATCTGGTAAACCGTAAGAGATACGAAGATGGTTGAATGGGCAAGGTTGCATAATTTGATGTTTAGAATCTAGAAAAATTAGTTTTACCATACAACTTTTTATTTTTTTGGAACCATCGTTACAGTTTTAAAATACGGATTTTAAAATCTCTGATATGGCATTTAGAAGACATCAAATAATAGGTTTTAGGTGTATAAGAATAAAAATAAATAATTTAAATTCCATTTAAATTCCAGGTCCGTATTAAAAAAAAAAATGGAGATGATATGTTGGAATTGAAAATTAATTATGTCAAAAGTGGTAATGGAAATGTGACATTTATTTGAAATTATTTAAACAAATGCAATCAGCAAAAATTATAAGCGAATTTGCTAATTTTGTTTTTTTTTCGAATAGCTCGTAATTGATTAGAGTGATTGAAATAATTTCAAACAACTTAAATTTGCTCATTTTCGTTTTTTTTTTGGATATCTCCGAAGGTATCCGGAACTTTACAAACTTTTTCTGCCTAAAATTGTAACGCCAGCTTAAGGAATATCCGTATGTTCAGAAAACATATTGTCCACAATAGTTTTTTGATCGTCGTGACTGCGTGATGTTTCTCCGATGGTAGGCAAGGTGGGAAATACCCTAAAAATCTTTTGATTCGCCCTTTTTCTTTTCGCTTTCACTTTCAAGTCTTGAATTTTCCTATAATAAAAAAAAATTAATTTATGAATAAATAAAATAAAGAATGTCGAATTTTAGGAGCATTAGTGGTGCTTCTATTTTTTGATATTGTTTATACTGAACCCTTTTAAAAAATTCAACTGGTACGACTGAGCATGAGTTACGTCAATACCATCATAAAGGTTGGTGTATTGAGGTCAAGAAGAAGTAAATCGACATAAAAAATTACTTACTGTTGTCTGGAGTCTATAAATATCGCAACCATAAAAATTAAAATAATGACTAGTACTGCTGATATCACAAAAATTACGACTGTCACCACTTCATGTGACTCATTGTCGATCATCCCGGTGATTGACGGATTTGTGGTTCCATTGTCTTGCCCTAAAAATTAAAAAAAGATTTTAGTTACAACCATGCATATAATAATGACATTTCACCTATCTTTGAAAGGTGGAAAGTTGACGTATTCTGACTTTTACTTTCCACCCGGATGGAAAGTAAAATTATTATTTTTTTGTAATTTTATTAAAAATCGATATCTCGAAATAATATACGAACACACCAACATAGCCACTGTAATAGGCTCACACTCATTACACAAATCTAACTACAATAACTGTTAATTTTTTAAATTAATTATAATGACATTTATAAAAAATAAAAAATTAACATGGTTTATGTTTTACTTATTTAAATTAATTATTATTTGGCATTATTGTTGGCAGCCACTGATACGTTCAAACCTTGCTGAATTCCTTTTTTTAAAAGGTTTAATTCATGATTATTTGAAGTTAAAGTAGTGTAGAGAAATTTTAACTTGGCTTTGAAATGAATTTTGCCGTATTAGCTTGAGTAGCGACAGAACTATCTATGTATCCCTTAGCCACTGTGCTAGATTTCCAGCCTCCTAACCGCTTAATTTGCATGAGGTCGCCACCGTTATTATTATAAAGTAGCCGCTGTTCTTCTGAAACGGTGGCCAGTAAAACTTTCAATATTCAGCTTCAGAAAAACTGGAATTTCTTTTTGGAAACTGACTAAAGTGTTGGGCTCAATATATTGTTTAGTAATTTTTTCATATCTGATTTGCATGAAAAGTTTTCCATCCTGTATGTTTTTCCGAAAAGTTATGTGCTCTTCAAGTGGTGCAATCCATTTTTTATTAGTTATCATAAATGATCGTTGCTTGTACGTTTTGCTATTCTGTATTTCAATCCAGACCTTTACTTCTAGAAATTGAACGTTTGTTGTTTTCATTTTGTATAATTCATCTGATCGGCAGGCGCCTGAGACACCAATAATCAATGCGACCTACAGATGTATAAAATAACAAGTTAATATAGAAATTGTCAACCTTTTGGCCTAAAACACCTTTTGAAGAAGAAATTCCATGGGTGCTTGTTCCAAAAAAGTTTCAATATTTTCCATAGACAGTGTGTTCGATTTTTTCGGCTTGTATCCTTTGTTTTGCTTTTTTAAAAACGCCAATAGCTTTGCGTGTTTAGATATGCCTACTTTTTTCCTATTTGATAGTGGTCTTCAGCATTGAATATGCTGACCAAAGCGTTGATATCCTCTTTGTCTTGGCATTTTCGCTAAAACAGCTAGTAGCGCCGATTCAGAACCAGGATTTTGAATTTTATTTTTCGTACACCATTCTTTAAAACTGTTATATGCCTTGTCATATCTCGGGCGGCTTTTAGCTGGCAGAAGATCTACTTCTACTATTTTTGCTGCTTCCCGAATTTCTGATGGATTAGCAGCAAACTTAAATTCCTCATCTGATAGCATTTTTCTCGATGTTTGGCGAAGCTTTTGACACTAGGTACATACGTTTTAAAAAAATAATATATTGTTTAGTGGATGGAAACCATATTCATAAAATGATATTTGCCATCTTTATGTGTATTATTATTTTACCACCTGTGGTTATTTGAAATTCTAATTTTCTAATCTTTTAATTAATTATAAATTAATTTAATTAATAATTTAATCTAATTTTAAATAAAAAAGTCAAAATGATATATCGTTTTTAAAAATAATTTTAATAATTTTAATTCAAAATAATAAGAAGTGGATGAAGTGGTTGTAAATAAAATAGTATAAAAACTTCGGTGTAAAGTTTCATTACCGTCTCGAGATTCAGTTAACCTCGCCGCTTCGCGCCTCGGTCTCTCGACAGTAATGAAATACTATCCACCTCGGCACGTAATATACTATTGTAAATGCCATTCTTTAAAATACCTTATTTTGCGCCGAAGAACATTAACCGTGTGGTTGTGGTAGGTTTCTTTTCCAAAGGGTCCAATCGTAAAATATTTCAAAAATAAATCCTAGCAAATTTAAAGAATTAATTTCCTGGACTAAAAATATTTAGTTCATACCTTAAAAGCAATGTTTTTATCAAGGCAGCGATGTCGCAATCTCATACCATAAAACAATTAAAATCGCATAAAGTTTATTGCTTGTCGGTATTTAGTATTTATTAAAGACAATTTTTTGACGTAACAATAATTGAATAAATTTCATCTATTTTTAGACACGTGTGCAAAAACAACCAATGACAATAACATTATACTAATAACAGCCCATACATTCATTGATTCAGAACTGGCACTCGGAGTCCCCAAGGTGCTCAGTACGAGATGTCATAAAACGATGGGCAACACAAAATCTACTGGAACAACAGACCTGGATTAAATCATAGCAAATCTTTCATTGGGGACCCAGACCCGAAACTGACAAGACAGCTACTTCTGATGAGCAGAAGTCAGCTGAGAAATACCACAGGAATTCTGACAGGACTCATGGCCGTCAAGAAGCACCTGCACCGTATGCAACTGTACAACGGAGACGTAAGGTGCAGGTTATGCGGGCGAGAAAGTGAACCAAGACTAGAACCAGAGAATATATTCCGACACTCCCCGCAGTTGACCTACACAAACTAGTGCAAGGAACTGGAATAAATGAGTGGGTGTAAGAACAAACTAGGGTGAGCAGTAGTGAGCACAATGGGCAAAACCTGGCCGAAGTGCATCCGGCACTTAGACTGACCCTAAGAAGAAAAAAAAATAATAACAGCTCTTGTACCTGAACCAAAATTTCCAACATGTCATCGAAAAGATATATCAATAAGCAATAGAAGTCAAAGCAAGAGCTAACCTTAAAGGCCACCGTTAAATCGGACTGAAAAATTTCAGGGTGTCGTATTTAAATTTTATTATGCACGTAAGTTATGGTGACCTAGTTAGATATTTTTTGTGTAATATTTGCAATTATTATACAGTGTGTATCAGCAAAATGGAATAAATTCGACAATAAATACATGGGGGCGTGTCCGAAATAACGCTCGGACACGTCGATTGGTATTTCTAGCTGCGCATTTTTTTCAATAAAAGCTTTTTATGCAGGGTGTGCCATGTAGCAGAGGCCAATACTAACTTACTTATTTTAAATGCAACACCCTATATATTATTCAATGTTTGGATTATTCTGAAAATTTTAGACATATTTCATGTACAATATCCTATACCTATCTTCAACTGTTTCGGAAATATTAAGTGTTTTCAGATTTATTGCAAAAATTAACAATACACTAAAAAACTAATAAGTAATACTGTTTATTTCTTGATAATGTAAAAAACAAAAAAAAAAACATTAGTGTAGGAGATGTTGAAAATGCTCGCCGCGAACGTCTTGGCAACATCCTAATCTTAAATAGAAATTTCTTCTAACGTTACTGAAAATCTCAGGCGGGACCGATCTAATCGCAAGCGTTATTTGTCTTCTTAAGTCAGCTAAGTCGAGGGGTTTAGTTTTGTATACAATATTTTTGACATAACCCCATAAGAAGAAGTCTAATGGCGTCAGATCAGGGGATCGTGCTGGCCATTCCATCGATCCACGCCTCCATATCCACCGATTTGGAAATACTCGGTTGAGGTACTGCCGGACATTGATTTGGTAATGGGGCGGTGCTCCATCTTGCTGAAACCATATCATATTCGCTGAAAGTTGTGGGTTTGCTGGATCAGGATATAAGTTTGTCAAAGTTGGTAAGACATTATTTTGGAGCAGTGCTAAATAATTATCGCCATTCAAATTGCCATTAATGAAATACGGACTTATGATATGATCTCCAACAATTCCTGCCCAAACATTAACCTTTTCAGGATATTGCGTATGTTCTCCTCTCATCCAGTGAGGATTTTCCCTAGACCAGTAGCAGCAATTCTGACGATTAGCATGACCGTGAAGTGCAAATGTGCACTCATCAGAAAACAAAACATGTTCTAATTGGATCACATTGTTATCTAACATTGCCATCATTTGTTCACAAAAATATACGTTCTCCTATCAAAATCGTCTTCCATGAGCTCATGAGTAGGTATTATTTTATAGGGATACATTTTATTTTCTTGTAATGTTCGAATAATCGATGAATGGCAAACATCGAACATTGGGGCTGTTTTTCGACTAGAAGTATGTGGGTTTTCCTGAAACTCAAGCATAATATCTAATTTGGTATCATCACTAATTGCGTTGGCAGCTACTCTTTTTATCTGCTTTATATGTCCAGGCTGCCAAAACTGCTTTTCCATTTTACTAATTGTCCATTGAGTTATTGTTTTATCTCCATAACCAATCATCTGTAGAATTGTTTTTTTGTGCATTTCTGTTAAATAAACCATTTTTCTGATATGCAGTTAACGAAATTCAAACGACTATAACACTGACAACTGCTGTCATGCAGACAGACAACAATTTCCTAAGGTCAGGCGTTTTAAACAAAAGTAAACAAAACTATCTGTCTTCTCTTACTGACAATTCTTCTCAAAACGTCAAAACTATATACAAAATGACTTAAAACTAACATTCTCCCCCGCTGGTGTAGAAACATGAAATATGTCTAAAATTTTCTGAACAATTTAAAAATAAAATAATATACAGGGTGTTGCATTTAAAATAAGAAAGTTAGTATTGGCCACTGTTACATGACACACCCTGTACAAAAAGTCTTTATTGAAAAATTATTTATCGAATTTATTTCATTTGGCTGATACACACTGTATTAATTATGTTTTCTCGCTCTAGGTGGAATAATCGACATTTATTATTTACCAATCTTTGAGTGACTTATGTTATGCAATTTCATTTGCTGATTGAATTGTGGTAAATAAAAATCCTTTATTATTATTATTATTATTAATATATTATTATTAAAGGTACATCTTCGTCATCCTGTTGAAACCATCATGGGTAAAAAAATAGTTAAAGCAATAATTTGTTATATACAAGCATAATTAAAAAAAAAAAAAACTTTTACGGTCTGCCGGTACTTCCGCCTGCTTCGCGTTTGGTACCAGGTACCAGGCAGCGTTGATTGAAAGCAGGCAGTGATAGTACCTCCAAATTCCTAGAAGGTTCCACAAACGAAAAAGTACTAACACTAGCCATTTATAAAGGGTGTTAATGTGATCATGGTACAAACTTCTAGGCTAGATAGAACACAGGATTAAAAAGAATATAAAGTTCATATGAACATGGGTCCGGAAACGCTTCAGCAGGAAGCTAGAGTCTTTTGAAGATGGCCTTCATAAACTAGTTTTCGTTTTGTAGCTCCAGAAGTACTTCAGCTACCGCAACCAATTTTGGGACATAAATTACTGTTAGTAAGTTCATCTATTTGAGCCTATTGAACAATGTTAACTATATTCAGGGGTGCGCCAACCAGGGGGTATTAGGGTAAATTTAACCCCATTTCTCTAAGGCTTCAATTTCTTGTCGATTTGACATAAGATTATGATTTTTTTATGCCTTTTACATATAAAGGGTACTCTCTGTAAATCTCGCTAAATGTCACCGATTCTTCGGAAATTGGCTGAAAACAAGTTTAAGATACAGAAATCAATTATTAGGTCAAAAGAACAATGAGGTTCAGTACAGATATCAACAGATAAATTAATCAGTGTTATTATTATAGTAGGTAGTACAAAAGAAACTTAGTATAGTAGTTGCTGAAAATGCTTGCCACCACGCTCGATACATTTTATTAATAAGGTAAACTCACTGTTGTCAAGAATTTGTCATTAAATTAATATCACGGCTAAGTCATGGAAGATTACACCTTCGCTGAATATGCCGACATGCTATTAATTTATAGGGAAGTTCGATGTAATGGCAGAGCCGTTTCTCGACCATATGAAGAGTGGTTTCCTGAAAGGCGAATCCCAGCTGACACACTGTTTGAAAGGGCAAATCAACAGCTGAGGGAAATTGGCTCCGTAAAAATAAAACGGTTGGATAATGGCGCGCAAAAGAACTTGCGAACCCCGGATTTTGAGGAAGAGGTGCTTCGGCGATTTGAAAATAATCCCTCTCTAATGACCCGAGCAGTCTCAGATGCTATGCATGTAAATCATGTCAGTGTATGGGAGGTTGTTCAATGTTCATGAACAGCTTTTTCGCCCTTATACCATCTTCAAAAAGTGCAAGCATTCGGGCTAAATGATTTCATGCCCCGCGTAGAATTTTGCTAGTGGTTTCTTGACCGGTGTACAGAAGAACCTCCAAAATATGTACTTTTTACTAACGAGGCTGTGTTTACAAAATAATGCATTATTAATTCGCGAAATAATCATGTGTGGACTGAGGAAAACCCTCATGGTGTTCAAATAAAAGCATAGGTTCTCGGTCAACATGTGGGCCGCAATTGTTAAAGAACGTTAATTGGACCTATTATGTTGCCTCCTCGTTTAACCGGTACTATTCATCTTAATTTTTTAAGAAATATATTGCCAGAATTGTTACATGATCTGCTCCTAAATATACGACAGAACTTATGGTTCCAACATGATGGAGCGCCAGCTGATTTTTCACTTCTTGTCCGCGAGCACCTAAATAAAAATTTTAGAAGACATTGGATTGGCCGCGGAGGCCCTGTCACCTGTCCAGCGCGCTCCCCAGATCTAACACCTTTAGATTTCTCTTCGGGGGGTATATGAAAAGTCTCGTTTATAAAACTCCAGTCGAGTCAGAAGAAGATTTGGTGGCTGCCGCTGAAGTAATCCAAACCATGTCTGAGATATTCAACCACGTCTATTTAAATATGCTGCGTAGGTGCGTGGTGGCAGGTATTTTCAGCAACTACTATTTTAAGTTTCTTTTTGTACTACTTACCATTATAATAACGCTCATTAATGTATCTCTTGATATCTGTACTGAAGCTTCTGACCTAATTTCTTTAACACTTCCATAATTGATTTCTGTATCTTGTTTTCAGTCAATTTCCGAAGAAACGGTGACATTTAGCGAATTTTACAGAGAGTTTACAGTTACATGTGTTCTATCTACCCTAGAAGTTTGTAACATGATCACATTAACACCCCGTATAATAAAGTACCTATAGAGTTTGGTACGCAGTACAAATCTAAAAATCTCATTTTTGAGAAAATAAAAAAATATGAAATAAAAAGCTAGAAGATTTTTCTTTATGATTTTTAGTTATAAGAAACGGTTTCTTATAACTAAAAATCATAAAGAAAAATCTTCTAGCTTTTTATTCCATATTTTTTTATTTAGAAACGTAGCAAATAAGTACTTAATAAGTAATTGTTAAATACGGATGTGCGAACTTTGTTGTATTATTTCTATTTGTTTAGACAATTCGAATTAAAATGGGAACACAAGAGAAAGTAAGAAAGTGATCAAAACTTGCAGCGCAACTGTATTGACTTGAGCATACCACCTAACACAAAGGGCATTTGTAGTAAAAGCGATTTGGTTCTAATGTGGGGTATTGAATGAATTAATAAATGAATTGGTTGCAATAATTAGGGTATCTAATATATCTCTAATATGTCATTGTAAATGGACGTACATTTACCTTTTCTGCCAGTTCCGATCTAGCAAAAATTGCGAAATTGTCATTACTACAGTATTATACTTTTATGTACGTACTTTCAAGAATATGTCAACAATATATTATGTAAAAATTCGTAAAATTGACAAGGTTTCGGCATTTTGAGCGAGGTTAGTAGTAGAGTTGATAGGAGAGAGGAATAATTAAAGGTCATTTCGGGTTCACCTTTTCTTTTGTTAAACTGTGTTTTTGTTTAAGTGATTATACAATAATGATGTGGAAGAAGAACAATCTTATGCAACTAAAAGCGAGTGAAAAGTGTTAGTTTTTGATAACAAATCATGTAATTAAAGTTTTGATCGTATTCTTCCTAAAACGACTTTGTTCAAACTGGCGAAATTTTATACACTAATAAATAGTCCAATTATTATAAACATTATTCTACCAAAGTTTTCGTAATAACTGGTATTTATAATATTTTTTTACAAAAATTTATGTACCTAAATATCAAAGTATTCCTAATAAAATATCCTAAAAAATTGCAAAAACGTGTTGGGTAAATCACAGTGGTGTTCCTCTGAGCTATTAAACTACTTTCAAAGGACACCCTTAACGCGTCCATCAGATAATTATTTTTCTTTTTTATGTAAAACTTACCAAACTCTGACCATTGAATTTCTTCAACAGTCGACGAGACATTATCCATGGGGTAATCCACCCTGAGGTACTCGCACACACAATACGAAATTGAAAAGCAATTAAGGAATGACTAGCGCAGTTAGTAATGGTTCTGTAACAACTGATTGGGAAACCTGGCGGCGGTACATTAGAATTCCATTATTACTCATTTCATTGGATCGGAAAGTAAATGGTATAAGATAACACCGACCGCCATAAAACGTGCCTGTTTTGTATAAACTAAAAACGTGTTTATAAAACTCTTTTGGTGCCATTGGCGTAGAATAAAGGCAATGCCCCGTTAGGTGGAACCAGGCACGTAAAGCGAATGGCGTTCTGAATGGTGTATGATGTATTGCAATTATATAATAATGGTGTAATTGTTTGGGATCGAGCTTGACAAGTTAGTCATGCATCAAGCCTTGAACTCCTTTTCATTCTTCTACGGCTTTATGGGTCAATCTTCATATCGGGATTTGATTTGGGCATAACCCTACTTGGCTGGGCAATGCAAGAGCGGAATATTTTCTACCTGGTGTCAATATTGTCAACAAAATGGCAGGCTCCACACTGCAATAATTATATTCTCAATTTCTGACACCTCTGGACCACTGTGTATTGAGGTCTTGGACCACTGCGCCACCCAATGTCAAGTTTATACAAATATACATCAACATTAATCAACACTTTCGGTGTATAAATACTTGAACATTGGGTGGACAAGGTACCTTCGTCTTACGACTCACTTCCTCACTTCCTACATACTTAGGAGTTGTAATGTCCGTTTGGAGTCTAGCCTGCATGAGTACTCCCCCCCCCTCCCCATCTGAATTCTCAGGAGTAGTTCTATCTGTTTGGAGTCTATCCTCTCAAGTGTAAATTAGTGTTTAGGTATTATATTATATAATATGGTCTTTTTACAGCTCCAAAGTTTTTATTCACCCCGCGAAAGTAACCCTATAGGACAACACAACCCACTCACAAGACTGTGCTCTCTCCGATGTTCTACAACATATTCACTCACGACAATGAGCTCTATTTATTTGCCGACGACACTGCAATTACTGCGACATCCAAACAACCTTAGTTGATAACCTCAAGGTTGCAGCGCCACATTAAACTCATAGAGAAATGGATTTCGGCGTGGAGGATTCATCTGAATCCGTCCAAAACGAAGGCCATATTTTTCCCAAAGAGTAACAGAGTTAAGCTAGCATTGCGACAATCAGGCACCATCTACTTCGCAGCAAAGTAGACAGCAACAGAACGAAAGTAAACTTTACAAGGTCACCCACGAGAGTTAGAAAAGACGCAGCCTATAAACTACCTAAAGACTGGATCCTTAATGGTCTCAACTAATAGTAGAGAGGTACTAAAATCACCAACATTGAAATCTTTGTTGAGAAAAAGGCGCCAAATTATTTTGCACCGCTAAAAATTTTAAATCAACCACGGCATAACGCGCACATCGATCAAGTCAAGAAGCCTACATCAACTTTCTACCTAAATGACAAGGTCCAATAAGTTTTCAAAGATCTAATCTAATAGATACTAAAGGTTTCACCTCACATAAAAACCCAAGCAAGATCCCGTATACTTGTTTATTTAATGGAACATTCCGCATAGGTACCTTAAAAATGCTTCTTTGACCCTTCATATTACCTAATACCTAATTTATGAAAGCTCTATTGCAATGTTTTATACGGGTCTTATAATAGCAGTTTATAAAACCGTTTCATTATTTTTAAAACGACAATATTTAAAAAAAAAAACTCTTTAAGGGACTGCTTTGATCTTATAGAAGTATTATGATGGTTGTAGATGTTCCCAATAAGCTTATAATTTATTTAAGAGTATTCTCACAGTTTATAATGAAACCATATAATTTTAGTTAGGGTTATATTAAAATATAATAAAATAATAATATATGGTGCATGTGACTACGCTTATGGGAAGGAGGCGAGTTAATTAAGCTTATTATTTTTCATGTTTACGTCTGCTAAATACTTTTAAATAGATACTTGGAATTGCAATGATCAGTTGTAATAGAAATTAAAGGTTTTCCTGGGACGTACTGCCCTCTTTAATCTTTTAAAGTACAAACGACATAAATAAACATTTTATGCATATAAAATCTGAGAAAAAATTACATGCTCCTCTAAAAAAAATATGTTTATCCTATATACAGGGTATCCCACGGTATTATCACACATTTTAAATGCTTATAAGTTAAATACGAAATAAAGTTTTTTAGTCCCAGTTTTTAGAAAGGAGTTCACGTCGCTCTGAAGTTTTTTTTTTTAAATTGGATATTTGAAGTTATACAGGAAAAAATAAAGAATTGAGATGCCGTTCTTCAACTTTGATATTCCAAATGGAACATCCTGTGTTTTCCTAACTAGGCCTAAAATTTGATTCTTTATAATTCTAAAAATACCTACTAGTATACAGGGTATAACAAATTCGTTTATTACTACACAGGGATATCGTAAACCGTAAGAGAATTTAATTATTCGGGCTACTTTTTATTCACTTTTAGAATTCCTTACTAGTTTTGCCATAAAACGTTTTACTTTTCTGGAACCATTATCAGTTTCACTTTTTAAATACGGACCTGGATTTTTTAAATTTTTTAATAAAAGACTCGGGGCATGTTTATTCAAAACCTTGGTTAAACGTTAATTTCGCAAAAGAATTAAGGCAGTAATATTTTTTTTATTTCGATTCTCCCTCGGATTCTCCTAATCCAGTCCTGCCCCCAACACATAAACTGATCTTTTCTTTTTATTAACCACCTTATCTTTTGTGTAATAACAAAAACTAATGCTATCGAATTATTAATTAACAAGAATCCTTCCTAATGATGTTCTTAATAAGCCATATTTTATAATACTAAAATTAAAACATTATAAAAAATGTAGCATTAAAATGAAGAACAAGAGTAATTCCGAATAAATTATTAACAGTCCAAAATAAAAACAGACTTTAATTATATCGATTAGATGTTCAAAAATATTTCCCTGAACGGCGACATTTTCGAAAAAATCCTCAACTTTATCAATTGCTCTTTGAATTGACCCACGCCTAATTCTGTGGAAAGATTGTTTAATTTCTTCCATAGAATTTATTTCTGTTTTATAAATAGTAGTTTTACCCCCCAAATAAATATCAAGTGGCGACAGATCCGGAGAGCTTGCTGGTCAGGCTACAACCAAGGTTGCTGTCCCCCCCCCCCCCTAGAAATTTAAAAAATATGGCAAAAATAGAGAGATTGATACCTACTGCCTATACTCCAAGTCCAAAATGTCTGTGAGTGACTCATCACTAGCATATAGAGAGCTCCGCGTGTTGTGCGACGTCAGGGGAATGAATTCCAGTGGCGTGTGCATTTTAAAAAATAATGAATTATGAAATTTCGTCGGAGCATCACATAATTTTTTATAAATTAAATTGATTTCATTGACGCTTAAAATCTGATCCTGTAAGACCACGACCTTTTTCACTAGAACTTCCTAGTCCTTGCGAAAATCCATTCATAAATGCCTGTCTTGAACAATAAATATTTAGAGTTTGCCATACCTTTTCAAGTGTGTACCCTTCTTGTTTTGTCAGTGTAATGCAATTTAATTCCCTTTTTCCTGAAACTACTGTATTTTTTCCAAATATTTTCGCCGCCATACAATAATTCGATTTTTTTCAATTGGCATGCTTCTTCGATTTTAAGAAAGAATTTCTTTAATTTTGTACTTAGTGCAAGTTTATTGAATAAAATCCGTAGAGCGCTTTCGGCAGTTACGCCATCATCAGTACTACTTTGTCAAAATATAACCAACCACAAAACACAACATACAAGTATATGTATAAAACTTAAAACATTAAAAATTTGGGGCCTAAAGGCCGATGTAAATTACCCAGGTAACCGGATTTAAATCCCTTACATTTTTTTCTTTCGGGTCATTTAAAGTGCCTTGTTTAAAAAACTTCAGTCAATACTGAAGAAGAATTAATCGAGCGGATATGGGTTTCATGTGATCAGATAAGACATACGCCGGGAATATTTCAACGTGTTCGGTAATAGATGTTAAGATGAGGTAATGCTACATTGAAGTTGAAGAAGGACATTTTTAGCAACTAATGTAAGTTTCGTGTTACTTATTGTTAAATATTTTCTTACTAAAAAAAATTTCTGGCGTTACCACTGTGCACGCCACTAGCAAAAGGGGACAAATAATTTTTAGCTTAAAAGATTTAAGTATTTATTAAAAACTGTCACCAAGTTTCAACGTCATATTAGTTTGTGTCTTCTTGTTACTTGGGACTTTTTAAAAATATTTCAATATTCTTTAACAAACAATTTTTTATTATTGTCCAAGGGACATTACGGAAGAAATGCTATAAAAAAATTTCAAAAACTCAGTGACGCACGATTTTTTTTGTCAAAAATCTTAGTTAAGGTGCGCTACGGGACGACACTGGACTTAAAAATTTTAAATTAGCCGCTTACTATCCTCAATAACACTGCCAAATTTCGACAATATCGGCTAAAGAGTTCAAGTTATTTACGAAAAAACTATTTTCTTTAAGAAGTTTCAACACCCTGTATCTTGAAAACGAAGCAATACCGCACCTATGTTTATATAAACTTTTTGCCTTAGAATCACTCAAAGAATCACCCCTTGAAGTTTGGCCACCTACTTAAATAACACCTTGTATATTATCATGCATCAGTTCAATACAAATATTAGAATAGTAGACAGAAATGAAATTTGGGAGTGGTCTTAAAAAAATTTCGTCTGCCGGCAAATTGACCTCCCCCAACATTTATTTCTGGATCCGCACCCGAAACCATTAATTTCCATAAAATCAAATTGTTCATATAATCGAAAGTTCGTTTTTATTTTCGAAAAGAATCAATTAAGTTTAACAAAAGTTTGTTGTTGTAATTCTAATTGGCATTTTCTCTACTTTTCTGAAAAGCCTTCTCCCTACCCTAACTCCAAATTTTCTTTAACAGCAAAAAAAATTTCGATTTAAAGAACATTCACACACACACACATTCAATTAAATGAATTTCTATTGTTTACTCTTTTGGGATCGGTACTTGCACTAAAGTCTGATATCAGTAAAATTACCGTGACATCACAAATTCCTATCATCAATAAATAAGAACAAAAAAATCTTCATAAGGATATACAGGGTCCTGCAACAGTGCGTCGGGCTTTCATAGCTCCTAAACTGGCCTGTTAGATCGCCGGATCTAACAAAGCTTGACTTTTTTTATGGGGACATGTAAAGCAAATTGTTTATAATAATCCGCCGACAACTGTCATTAATATGCAGCAAAGAATTAGAGACGTGTTTGGTAGTATTCCACCTGAAATGTAAAGGGAAGTAAATAGATATTTTCAAAGGCGTATTAATTTATGCACAGATTAAAATGGAAGACATTTTGAACATTTATTGTGGTTTATAATATTAGTTTAGGCACATAATATGTTTAATTGATAAAATAAACGTTCTTTTTACATTTTTACACAGCAGAATTTGCAAAATTTAGAATTATTTCGTAAACTGCTGGAAATAACCTACATGTTTGTATTGCAAAAAATATTTGTTTATGAGTTCTACGTTACATTAGTTAAAAATATACAGGGTATTCCATTTGAAAAATTTAAGAAAAATTTGATATAATTACTCATTTTTAAAACCTTATTTAGAACACCCTGTATAAAATTGATGAAAACTCTTCAATTCATTGTAGCTCTGGACTCCTTGTCATTATTTCTGTACAATGCCGTGATACCAAAAATGTTTTCAGATTTTTTTTTGGTTTTTCTTCAGAGCTGCTAAATTTTTTTTATCTTAGTTTTTAATTTATTGCTCTTAAACTACCAAAGCAATTGCATAACATTATAGATATTTATAAAGAAAATAATACAAACCAAAATATGCAAGAACATACAGGGTATCCCATTTAAAAAAAATTCAACATTATGTTACCACACTTTTTTGGGCAACCCTTTATATGCAAAAATATTTTCCTGAAATACACTCTATGATACAGTATAAGCCCGCATATGAATGAAATTTCTAACTTAATTCGTTTAGGAGCTATGAAAGCCCGACGCACTGTTGCAGGACCCTGTACCCTTCATAGGAAAGATTGATTGAGATAAATTACAAATAGGTACTAGAATGTTGGCAACATGCGGTATTCTTGACTTGTCAATAGTTTTATTACAGATTGCAGGTAAATAACAGGATAATAACAAACAACAAGACTTCATATGATTTTTTTTTAAATGGAACACCCTACTTATATATTATTCAAAAAAATGATTCCGCAAAAAATTC
Organism: Polydrusus tereticollis; assembly: GCA_963920685.1. Taxonomy (NCBI): domain Eukaryota; kingdom Metazoa; phylum Arthropoda; class Insecta; order Coleoptera; family Curculionidae; genus Polydrusus; species Polydrusus tereticollis. The sequence continues at coordinate 148,067,980 of OY987328.1, forward strand.
TTAATAACTTTTATATAAGTTACTTAATGTCTAAATCTAGCCATTTTTATAATATTCGAGCTCGAAAATTGAGAATTTATTGAAACATTATTGTAAGGTAATTATTGTTTAAACTTACTTATTACAGAATAAAGAAATTTTAAATTAGATGTTTAAAGTGCCTTCCATTTACTTCTTGACAATATGCTAAATATTGCGGAAAAGTATTTAAAACATTAGAAAGAATATCTGTTTCTTCGATTCGTCGGCACTCAACTTCAATTCTTTGTTTTAGGTCTTCTATATCATGTGGCTTTGTCTTGTAGACCACATTTTTTAAATGTCTCCACAAGAAATAATCGAGTGGAGTCAGATCTGGTGACCGAGCTGGCCACTCAATTGTACCCCGTCTCTCTATCCATCTTTCAAAAAATACTTCATTTAGATACTCCCGTACTTGTCTGGCGTAATGTGGTGGTGCACCGTCTTATTGCAGCCATACTTCGTTATTTAATCCCGCAACGTTGTCTAAAATTTTATTTATTGATAATCAGTTTTAATTTTCTTTAATGAAACTAACTTACGAGGATTTGGAAATAGGATCGCAAGAGCAGGAACAATTTCATTTCTTAAGAGCTGCAAATATCTATCGCCATTTAAATTATACGAGTAATCCATAAACAATGGACCAATTATCCTTTGTCCTATGATGCCTGCCCAAAAATTAATTTTTTGCGAAAATTGGGTGTGCTGTTCTCGAATCCAATGAGGATTTTCTTTGGACCAATAACGAATATTATGCCGGTTAATATTTCCATTAAGACAGCACGTCGACTCATCGGAAGACATTATTTTATTAATAAAATTTGGATTAGCATTACACAAATCCATCATTTGCTCACTGAATTCTAAACGCCTGTCAAAGTCATCCTCAGAGAGTTCTTGAACCAGGTGAATTTTGTATGGGTGGAACTTCTCACACTTTAATACGCGATCTACCGACATGTGCGATGTGTTGTAATTGAGGCCAATTATTCGAGTAGAGAGGTGTGGATTTTCCTCTATGCTAAGCAAAATATCTAAAGCTTTATCGTCGCTTGTTGCAGTTTTTGGACGCCCAGATTTTGAAATGTCTTTTACATGGCCAGTTTCGTTATATTTCTTTAAAAATTTGCTTACTGTGGACCGTGTTATTGGATTTCGGTTGGGATACTTATCATTAAAAATCCCAGCAACCTCCTGCTGTGTTCGCCTTCGATCCCCGTAACCCAATATCATTAATATTTCTATTCGCAGTGTTTCCGTTAGTAAATCCATTTTAAGAATTATTAAAACTGATAAATTATGAAGCACAAACACCTTCTGAAAAGTTTGTCAATGTCGCTGTCAGAATTTAATTGTGTCACAAATTTTCAAGACCTACTTATAATCTCTATCAGTTTTCTTGGATAAGAAGTTCTTATGATATTTAAACCCCAATATCATTTTTTTGAATAATATATAGGGTGTTTCATTAAAAAAAAAATATTTTAAATTGCTAAAAAACTGTAAATTTGGCAACATTGCAAATGTCACTAGCAGCTTATATACGGATAACGAATTTTAGCTAAATTGGACAAACGGTATTAAAGATATTTAAAACGTTCCATACTTCTGTTACACGCTGTATGAACAACTACTTCCAAAAATAGCAGCATTTTATTTTACCCTTGCTGAGGAGCCCGATGCTCCCACAATACAGTAAAAAGTGTTTATTTTGGGCCATCCGGCATCCAGTCGTGTCTCGTGCCAGTACGACCGACAAAATAATTAATCGTCGCACACTTTTAACATAGGTGTTTGAACTTGAATAGAGTTGTACAAAAAAAGGTAAAAAAAAGTAAAAAATCAATAACAAAGAATATTTTAGGTGATGTGATTTTTGGTGATTTTAAATTACACTCAAACAATAAGGTAAGAAAATAGGTATGTAATCCAAAATTACAGTGTGCCTGCGTAGACTCGACACCATGTGTGATACTAGCACCCTGGGGTTTCTTTTTTTATATTTTGTTACCGCAAAAAAAAACACGTGGGTTCTGAAAAGCAAGACACAAATAGTTATTTATGATGTGAGTGTTAAGAGTGATGTTTTATTTTGTGACTGAAAAAGTTTGTGAAATGAGCGGAGCGTAGCGGAGCGAATTGAGCAATTTTATGAACAAAATAAAATTACTTTTAACACAAATATCATACAATGTTTTTTGTATAACTGCCCTATTCGATATTGGAATGACATTAATCTTCAAAATGCATTTTTAAGCTGGATTTATAAACTCGAAAAGTTGGCGAGGTTGAGGTTCAGTTGGTGTTGGAAATAGGAGTTCAATTTAAACTAAAGGGAACACTCAGTTCCATTTATGCACTCCTTCATGTTGTTCATGTAAAGCTCATGTAAGGTTCGAAAACTTCCCGGATAGTTCGAGATAACCAACTTTTATGCTCGGGGTTCGGAATATCTAACCTCACAAACTTGATCATAACTTCAACCTCACCAACTTTTCGAGTTTATAAATCCAGCTTTAATATTCAAATAATCACAAGGTTGTTGTGAATGACAAACGTTGCCAACGCTATGGTTACTAACAAATGCTTGTTTACAAATAAAAAAGATGCTGTCATTTAAATAATTGCGTTCTTGTCCAATTTTTGTCTTTGGTTCTTGACTATCTTGACTGCTTAATATGTTTGTCGATAGTGGAATAATTAATAAAAGTGTTGATTTGGTTGTTCCTGTGGATATTGAAGAGTCTGCAAGAAGAGCAACTTTGGAATTATTATTATAATTTTATTTGATTTCATCATAAAAAGATGTAGTGTTAAAAATATTTTTAACACGCTTCCACGTAAACAATCACTTTTAACACTGTTGACTGTCATTAAAAGTGTCACTTTTAATGGCAGTTGTACAAAAAAGCTTTTTTACATTGTAAATTACAGAAGCGCTACCTATATTGTACTTTTAAAGACTAAATGATAAGAAATTTTGTAAATCAGATATTATTAAAAGTTAAATGAACATACAGCGTGGGCAAAAAGAATGGAACACCCACAATATTTTTATAACCATGTATATTTTCGAAAAACGCCGGGACCCATCGATTTTATTTATCATTTTTACAAGTTTTGAGAATTTTTAGTATTATACAGGATTGCTCAAGAAGTCAGCGCACACGTGAACTTAATTTTTTTAAAGTATAAAAATATTTCATTAGTTTTTACGAAATCCTTATAATAAAATTTTTCTTTTTAAAATAAAACCTATGATTTGAAAATTAAAAGAAAACTTCTCTCCTCCAAAGTTCACATTATTTCTTTATTTAACTTAACATATGTGTTAAGTAGGTATTCCCTTACTTGAGACGGTATCTCCTAAAACACATGTATTTTCTTATGGAGAAATTTCCATTATTCAGCCATGCGCATTCCGTTATGATGGCATCCATTTCAACACAAACATTATAATGTACTTTTTTCCTTTTTGTGACATGCGTAATTGATATAGTAATTGTAGATATGCTTTAAAGTTCCTGTACAAACCTGTTTAGGACTCTGTTGACTGATGCAGTGTGGATTAAAAATATTATTATTTTAAAATTATTTATTAAATTTAAGGCACAAAACTTTGTTTATAAGTAATTGGTATAATTAATCGGTATTATAATCATAAGCCTCTTGATTAAGAACGACCATTTTAATTTAATTGTATATTATGTTGTTAATGTTACATGGTATATTTTACGTAGAATAATAGTTTTAGATTTAGGATTAGACAATCTCCTTGTATTTACATTAAATCATTAAACAAGTTACATAAAAAGGGGGGGTTTTACGTTTTAATATTTAAGTTAAACATACGTGTATGTCAAGGATAAAGCTAGATCAAAAGGATGGAACGAAATCGAGAAAAGTATTCAAGTAGTTGGGATAATTTTAGGGTTTTTCACAGGGAACCGACCTAGATGTCTAGGTAGATTAAATAGCAGTTGCTTGTACCTGATCGCAAAATGTGTTTACCAATCAAGTTGTAGTTAGTTAAAAAAAGGCATTGGTTTTATCTGGATTAAACCGTTCTGATTTAAAAATAATTATTATATCAATGAAATATTCTTATGAAATATATAGTGTAACATACACAAACCTTTATATTATATTCATCGAATTGAATGATTTTCACACTTACCTAGAGTGGACCTTCTATTGGATGGCCGAAGGCAACATAGATTTTTTTCTCTTCAATAAATAAAAAAAAGAACCACATGCGGACGCTGAACTCTAATCAGCATATTTTACTAGTAAATGGACCTATTATTGTTGTGTACAATGATTCGATGATTTATCATAGTTTTGTATGCGATCTACGAGGGTTCCACCCATATGCTATTAACGACTCACTTTTTTCAAATATCACTCGATGTCAGTGTTGTAGTTCTGGTTGCGATAACACAGAGTAATTGGCTGTTGACAGTGTTTATAAAATAAAAATAGACTAACCTTTTCTGCAAACGTTCTTAGGGACCGTTGTCTTCTTTTTTTTTTTTATAACGGATATTGACACAAAAACGGCAGTATAGTGGTCTTTTGTTAATTTCGGATTTATTTGATGTGTTGATTGACGAGGCAAATATCATTGATGATCAGTGGTGATGATTGATATTTACGTTTTACCTGTTAGCCTGACTTTGTAATCGTTTTCAAAATTTCTTCACATTACGACCCTGATGATGAGCTCGCAAACGCATAGACAAAAAGTTTTTTAAATATAAAAGGTTTAAGGAGAACGTTTGCCCTTAAACATTATACGCTTATTTAAGACAATATTAATTTAAACTACAAAAAAGTATATTGTTTTTATTAAAATTGTACTATTTATACTTTAAGTATGTATAGATATTTTTATTATTTTGTAACTATGGTGAGTTCTTTGTATTCCAAAAAAAGTGGATTTTCTGAATTATTTTATTTTACTATTATTATACAGTATTAGTATTTGTCTATCATTAGTTTGCTATAGCGTTAAATAAGGCCACTGCATTTTATGCATTTTTAATTATGAATTCAAGACATATTTCAATTCAACTAACAATTTGCATGTTTAAACATGTAACTGTTTAAAATAACCACCTGAAAAGTAATAACATGTAAGAACTAGGTCCAGTAAAAAATACTACAATAACTAAGATTAGGGTAAAATCACCTTCTAACCAAGTATGGCTGATTCCAAGAAGATATCACTTCAATGACCCTACACTCCCAGTATACTTTACTTTTAGTTCATTACCTCATTAATTCAATCTCGCGAATTAATTATCCCCTCCCGCTTCATTTTTGAGTAACCCAATAAGTTCTTTTCCCCCACCCCTACAATTCACTACCCCCACTCCAATCTCGATAGATCCTACATTATAACTAGGCGACTGCAGAAAGACCTTGTCATATCTACTTTAGACAGGCAACCGGACAGACGCATCTTGTAGAAATTTACAGAAAGATGGAGAAGTTTATTATTGTTAAAGACGTTGTTAAAAAGTTACGAGAATTTAACCTTACAGGACGCACTCTAGAGTTTAAGTTAAAACCTGTTCCACAGGGAGTTGAACCAGTTGGTTGGGTGGAAAAAGGAATTAATCAAATTATTCAAAACGCTACAGTAGGCCTACAACCCTTAGATCGTGTGGGTTTTAGTTTTTGCTCTAAAGACTTCAACCGAGGAGAAGGTTGGATTCGCTTCAAAGCAGCTAAAGACATAACCTTTCAAGATGTTTGGAGTGTTATAAGTGGCATTTATCAGTCAAACTCAGCAGGTCTTAATACAGAATCATTTTGTCTTAGTGTGACAACTGTTAGATTACCTGTTGGTGGGGGCAGAGGAAAAAATTATAACAGCTTTCACGAGGAATGCGACAAGCGACGAGGTATTATAAGTATTAAAAATACCGATAACCTGTGTTTACCACGTGCTTTGGTAGTCGCCATTGCCCATAATAAAAGAGATCCCGAATTCAGTAAGGTTAGAAGAGATATTAGTAAAATTCAAACCGAAAGAACAAGATCATTGTTGGAGAGAGCTAAAATTAGCATTCCTGAGGCAGGAGGTGGAATTCCCGAGTTAATACAATTTCAAAATCATCTAAAAGAATATAAATTAGTTGTTTATAGCTATGGATCAAAAGGACGAAATATTATATTTGAAGGTTCAACTGAAAGCAATAAACGGCTGAACTTATTACATTACAAAAGCCATTTTAATGTAATTACATCGCTGACAGCAGCTTTTTGTTCTAACTATTTTTGTGAAAAGTGTTACGTCCCATATGATCACAAAAATGAGCACCGATGTGGTGGAACCTGTCAGGCATGTCAGCAAAGCCCCTGCTTGTGAAATAGCAATAAAAATTAAATGCCAGGACTGTCTACGATTTTTTAGAAGTCAAAACTGTTACGAAAATCATAAAAAGGATTATTCGTCAGGCAAATTTACAGTATGCGAACAAATTAAACTATGTTCTATTTGTTTAAAAACCATTAAAGCCAAAAGAGCACATGTATGTGGTGAAATTTATTGTAAAATTTGTAATAAACATGCACCCGAGGATCATCTATGTTATATTCGGCCTGATAAGGGAAAACCTAAGATTAAAGATGTTCTTTTTGTATTCTACGATTTAGAGACGAGCCAAGACAAACTATTGGAAAATTCAACGTTTTTACATCAAGTCAATCTCTGTGTTTTCAAACAATACTGCGATGAGTGCATGGATTCTGAAGCAGATACTTGTAAAAAATGCGGCCTAAAGTTACAAAAAGTCAGAGGTATAGACCCAGCGGGAACATTTACTAACCATTTGTTACAAATGAGGAAAAACTTTAAAGAAATTATTGTAATAGCCCATAATGGTCAGGCTTTTGATCACCAGTTTATATTAAACTACATTATGACAAAGACAGATTTTACACCTGAGTTAATCATGAGAGGTACCAAAATAATTACGATGCAACTTGAAAATGTAAAATTTATCGACTCACTTAACTATTTCCCTATGCCTTTAGCCAAACTACCAAAGGCATTTGGACTTGATGATATTTTTAAAAAAGGCTACTTCCCGCACCTATTTAATACAAAGGCAAATGAAAACTATATAGGACCTCTACCATCAATTGAATATTACTCCCCAGATAGTATGAAAGAAGAAGACAGAGCCAAATTTCTTAAATGGTTTGTAGAGCATGAAAATGATGGTTTCGATATGCAAAGAGATCTGGTAGACTACTGCGTATCGGATGTCGAAATTCTAGCGCAATCATGTTTAAAGTTTAGAGAACAACTTATACAAACTACCAATGTATGTCCATTTACTGAAGCTACAACTATTGCTTCAGCATGCAATAAAATTTTTAGAAGAAATTTTTTGAAGCCTAATACTATAGGAATCATACCAAAAAATGGTTACAGATGGAGAAACAGGCAGAGCAAAATTGCCATAGATTGGTTACTTTGGATCGAGAATCACAGAAAAATCAACATCTTACATGCTGCTAATGGTAAAGAAGCTGTTTTAAATGGTGTAAAAGTTGATGGTTACTGCTCCGAAACAAATGAGGTATTTGAATTTCAAGGATGTTATTTCCATGGATGTACTGTATGCTACAAGTTCGGCAGGAACGATCCTCTTTCCGAGGACCCCTCAGAAACGCTAAATTTAAGATATGAAACCACAAAGGCAAAAATTATGAGACTAAAAGATTTCGGTTTTTTAGTTAATGAAATGTGGGAGTGTGATTTTAGAAATTTATTAAAAAATAATCCAGAGATAAAATCCTATACTAATACCCATTACAATAAAATTTTGACAAAACTAAATCCAAGAGATGCTTTTTATGGAGGACGAACAGGAAATACATGCGAATACTATGAAATAAAAGATACGGAAAAAATTAAATACGCCGATGTTTGTTCCCTCTATCCGTACATCTGTAAGAGTTCTAAATTTCCACTATCACATCCAGAAGTGTATGTAGGAGATGCGTGTAACAAATTAAACCTAAATAATATAGATGGTTTAATTAAATGCACAATTCTCCCACCAGAACAGTTGTACCATCCAGTACTCCCTCAAAAAATAAACAATAAATTGATGTTTATTCTTTGTCGAACATGTGGTCAAGACATGAATTACAACGAATGTAAGCATACCAGCGAAGAAAGGGTACTTGAAGGAACATGGGTTCTGGATGAGGTACTTAAAGCCCTAGAAAAAGGATATAAAATACAAAAAATACATGAAATCTGGAAATATAACGTACGAAAGTTTAATAAAGAAAACGGTGAGGAAGGATTATTCACATCCATGATGAATAAATTCATTAAAATCAAACAGGAAGCATCAGGCTGGCCTAAAGATTGTGAAATAGAGGAAGACAAAGTTAAATACATTGACCAGTTCTTTGAAAAGGAAGATGTTAAACTAGAGTATACCAAAATTATTGAAAATCCAGGGCTAAGATCACTGGCGAAATTAATACTTAACTCGTTTTGGGGAAAATTCGGTCAAAGAGAGAATCAACCAAAGACGAAAATTGTAAATAAACCAGCAGATTTATTTGCAATGTTTATTAACCCTGCAATTTATATCAATGGGGTTATACCCGTCAACGATAAAACATTACTTGTCAATTATGAATATATAGAAGAAGCCAGCGATCCGTTGCCGACTGTTAATGTTGTTATAGCGGCTTACGTAACAGCGCAAGCGCGCCTTAAATTATACTCTTATCTTGAAGCTCTTGATAAAAGAGTCTTATACTATGATACAGATTCCGTGATTTATGTTTCAAAAAATAATGACCCCGATATACCAACGGGGCAATTTATTGGAGACATGACAGACGAGTTGGAGAGTTATGGCTCTAACTCATACATAACTAAGTTTGTTTCTGGAGGCCCCAAGAATTATGCATTTAAGGTTCACTCGACGAAAAGTAATTTAGAAGAAACGGTCTGTAAAGTTAAAGGTATAACTCTCAACTATGCCGCATCACAAGTAATAAATTTTGATGCAATCAAACACATGATTCTTCAAAAATCCGAACCGATCCCCATCATATCCAGAAGCATACGGCGTAGCAAGGAGCACATTGTGACAACTTGTACTGAAGTCAAACTCTATAGACCTATTTCAACAAAGAGAAAATTTCTATCGGATGGAAGCTCCGAACCATATGGATATAGAAAAAGAAAAACCCATTGAAAATAAAATATATTGTATATTTTGTATGTATTGTATATAAAATATATTATAAATATTGTATATCTAGAACCGCTATGGAGTTTAAAAATGTAAATTTGTATGTATTGTATATAAAATATATTATAAATATTGTATATCTAGAACCGCTATGGAGTTTAAAAATGTAAATTACGTAATAAACAATTTAAAATATCCATCTTGGTTTTATTTTTTCTTTAGCAGTAAGAGTTTTCAAAGTATTTAAATAAGTAATACACTTAAACTTAAAGAAAAGTTCTCCGAAGCCACAAAAAAAACACTAAGGGAATTGGTTCTTTTCAGCTATTTTTTCTGTTATTCTTATAGTAATCCATAATCGTTTCAAATTTGAACGACCCACATGATAGTCTTTTTTTGTAATTTATGCATATTTAATTACAAGGTTTCATACAACTTTAACAAATAGAGTTGTTTTTTCTTTTCTTTTTTTCTTTTCTTTTTTTTCTTTTTCGGTTCTTAAGAAATGCTAAAGAATCTGTACAAAACAAGTCACGAATTAACTAAATAGCCACCATTTCACTAAATACTTAACACTCAGTATACAATTTTCAGAAATTACATGATTAAGAACGGTTCTTGTCATTTTATACAAGATTTCACATGATTTAACAAATTTAAAACATTTTTTTTTAAATTTTACTAAATTCTAAACACTCAGTATAGCATTTTCAGAAAATAATACAATTCAGTACAGTTTTACAAATTTTCACAGGTCTTAATAACATTAAAACAATTTTTTTTAATTTTTACTAAAATCTAAACACTCAGTATACACTTTTCAGAAATAACTTGATTTGCGACTGTTTTAGTCATTTTTACAAATTTTCACAGGTCTTAATAACATAAAAACATTTTTTTTTAATTTTTACTCACTTCTAAACACGCAGTATACACTTTTAAGAAAATAGGACGATTTGCGACTGTTTCAGTCATTTTTACAAATTTTCACAGGTCTTAATAACATTAAAACATTTTTTTAATTTTTTACTAAATTCTAAACACTCAGTATACACTTTTAAGAAAATAGGACGATTTGCGACTGTTTTAGTCATTTTATACAAGATTTCACATGATTTAACAAATTTAAAACATTTTTTTTTAATTTTTACTAAATTCTAAACACTCAGTATAGCATTTTCAGAAAATAATACAATTCAGTACAGTTTTACAAATTTTCACAGGTCTTAATAACATTAAAACATTTTTTTTAATTTTTACTAAAATCTAAACACTCAGTATACACTTTTCAGAAATAACTTGATTTGCGACTGTTTTAGTCATTTTTACAAATTTTCACAGGTCTTAATAACATAAAAACATTTTTTTTTAATTTTTACTCACTTCTAAACACGCAGTATACACTTTTAAGAAAATAGGACGATTTGCGACTGTTTCAGTCATTTTTACAAATTTTCACAGGTCTTAATAACATTAAAACATTTTTTTTAATTTTTACTAAAATCTAAACACTCAGTATACACTTTTCAGAAATAACTTGATTTGCGACTGTTTTAGTCATTTTTACAAATTTTCACAGGTCTTAATAACATAAAAACATTTTTTTTTAATTTTTACTCACTTCTAAACACGCAGTATACACTTTTAAGAAAATAGGACGATTTGCGACTGTTTCAGTCATTTTTACAAATTTTCACAGGTCTTAATAACATTAAAACATTTTTTTAATTTTTTACTAAATTCTAAACACTCAGTATACACTTTTAAGAAAATAGGACGATTTGCGACTGTTTTAGTCATTTTATACAAGATTTCACATGATTTAACAAATTTAAAACATTTTTTTTTTAATTTTTACTAAATTCTAAACACTCAGTATATCATTTTCAGAAAATAATACAATTCAGTACAATTTTACAAATTTTCACAGGTCTTAATAACATTAAAACATTTTTTTAATTTTTTACTAAATTCTAAACACTCAGTATACACTTTTTAAGAAAATAATTTGATTCAGTACAGTTTTACAAATTTTTCACATGCTTTTAATAACATTAAAACATTTTTTTAATTTTTACTAAATTTTAAACACTCAGTATACACTTTTTAAGAAAATAACACGATTCAGTACAGTTTTTACAGATATTTACAAAGTCTTAATAACATTAAAATATTTTTTTCTAATTATAATTGCTATTTTCATCTTTTTTATTCCTTAATTATCTAACATAATGTATACAATTTCAAGAAATAGTAGATTTTTAATCCATGTACAAAATTCAAGAATCTAAAATACAATTAAATGTAGGCTTTTTTAATTGGCATCTCAGGCAAATTATTTCCCCCAAAATTATCTAAAAAAGATATACCAAAAACATTCTAAAGCGGTTTTTTACCTCTATAAGTATGCAGGCTGATCCGACCCTTGTCGGTTTTATTACCCGCATAAATTAACACAGTAGAGGAATATTGACAGAGCCGCCTCACGAAAGCACTCGGGTTAGCTCATAAACAGCACCACCGAACCACCCGGGTTAGCTCATAAACAGCACCACCGAACCACCCGGGTTAGGTCATAAACAGCACCACCGAACCACCCGGGTTAGGTCATAAAACGCACCACCAGCACCACTGATCTCGCTCTGTCCATATCTCTCTACTGTGTTAATTTATGCGGGTAATAAAACCGACAAGGGTCGGATCAGCCTGCATACTTATAGAGGTAAAAAACCGCTTTAGAATGTTTTTGGTATATCTTTTTTAGATAATTTTGGGGGAAATAATTTGCCTGAGATGCCAATTAAAAAAGCCTACATTTAATTGTATTTTAGATTCTTGAATTTTGTACATGGATTAAAAATCTACTATTTCTTGAAATTGTATACATTATGTTAGATAATTAAGGAATAAAAAAGATGAAAATAGCAATTATAATTAGAAAAAAATATTTTAATGTTATTAAGACTTTGTAAATATCTGTAAAAACTGTACTGAATCGTGTTATTTTCTTAAAAAGTGTATACTGAGTGTTTAAAATTTAGTAAAAATTAAAAAAATGTTTTAATGTTATTAAAAGCATGTGAAAAATTTGTAAAACTGTACTGAATCAAATTATTTTCTTAAAAAGTGTATACTGAGTGTTTAGAATTTAGTAAAAAATTAAAAAAATGTTTTAATGTTATTAAGACCTGTGAAAATTTGTAAAATTGTACTGAATTGTATTATTTTCTGAAAATGATATACTGAGTGTTTAGAATTTAGTAAAAATTAAAAAAAAAATGTTTTAAATTTGTTAAATCATGTGAAATCTTGTATAAAATGACTAAAACAGTCGCAAATCGTCCTATTTTCTTAAAAGTGTATACTGAGTGTTTAGAATTTAGTAAAAAATTAAAAAAATGTTTTAATGTTATTAAGACCTGTGAAAATTTGTAAAAATGACTGAAACAGTCGCAAATCGTCCTATTTTCTTAAAAGTGTATACTGCGTGTTTAGAAGTGAGTAAAAATTAAAAAAAAATGTTTTTATGTTATTAAGACCTGTGAAAATTTGTAAAAATGACTAAAACAGTCGCAAATCAAGTTATTTCTGAAAAGTGTATACTGAGTGTTTAGATTTTAGTAAAAATTAAAAAAAATGTTTTAATGTTATTAAGACCTGTGAAAATTTGTAAAAATGACTGAAACAGTCGCAAATCGTCCTATTTTCTTAAAAGTGTATACTGCGTGTTTAGAAGTGAGTAAAAATTAAAAAAAAATGTTTTTATGTTATTAAGACCTGTGAAAATTTGTAAAAATGACTAAAACAGTCGCAAATCAAGTTATTTCTGAAAAGTGTATACTGAGTGTTTAGATTTTAGTAAAAATTAAAAAAAATGTTTTAATGTTATTAAGACCTGTGAAAATTTGTAAAACTGTACTGAATTGTATTATTTTCTGAAAATGCTATACTGAGTGTTTAGAATTTAGTAAAAATTAAAAAAAAATGTTTTAAATTTGTTAAATCATGTGAAATCTTGTATAAAATGACTAAAACAGTCGCAAATCGTCCTATTTTCTTAAAAGTGTATACTGAGTGTTTAGAATTTAGTAAAAAATTAAAAAAATGTTTTAATGTTATTAAGACCTGTGAAAATTTGTAAAAATGACTGAAACAGTCGCAAATCGTCCTATTTTCTTAAAAGTGTATACTGCGTGTTTAGAAGTGAGTAAAAATTAAAAAAAAATGTTTTTATGTTATTAAGACCTGTGAAAATTTGTAAAAATGACTAAAACAGTCGCAAATCAAGTTATTTCTGAAAAGTGTATACTGAGTGTTTAGATTTTAGTAAAAATTAAAAAAAATTGTTTTAATGTTATTAAGACCTGTGAAAATTTGTAAAACTGTACTGAATTGTATTATTTTCTGAAAATGCTATACTGAGTGTTTAGAATTTAGTAAAATTTAAAAAAAAATGTTTTAAATTTGTTAAATCATGTGAAATCTTGTATAAAATGACAAGAACCGTTCTTAATCATGTAATTTCTGAAAATTGTATACTGAGTGTTAAGTATTTAGTGAAATGGTGGCTATTTAGTTAATTCGTGACTTGTTTTGTACAGATTCTTTAGCATTTCTTAAGAACCGAAAAAGAAAAAAAAGAAAAGAAAAAAAGAAAAGAAAAAACAACTCTATTTGTTAAAGTTGTATGAAACCTTGTAATTAAATATGCATAAATTACAAAAAAAGACTATCATGTGGGTCGTTCAAATTTGAAACGATTATGGATTACTATAAGAATAACAGAAAAAATAGCTGAAAAGAACCAATTCCCTTAGTGTTTTTTTTGTGGCTTCGGAGAACTTTTCTTTAAGTTTAAGTGTATTACTTATTTAAATACTTTGAAAACTCTTACTGCTAAAGAAAAAATAAAACCAAGATGGATATTTTAAATTGTTTATTACGTAATTTACATTTTTAAACTCCATAGCGGTTCTAGATATACAATATTTATAATATATTTTATATACAATACATACAAAATATACAATATATTTTATTTTCAATGGGTTTTTCTTTTTCTATATCCATATGGTTCGGAGCTTCCATCCGATAGAAATTTTCTCTTTGTTGAAATAGGTCTATAGAGTTTGACTTCAGTACAAGTTGTCACAATGTGCTCCTTGCTACGCCGTATGCTTCTGGATATGATGGGGATCGGTTCGGATTTTTGAAGAATCATGTGTTTGATTGCATCAAAATTTATTACTTGTGATGCGGCATAGTTGAGAGTTATACCTTTAACTTTACAGACCGTTTCTTCTAAATTACTTTTCGTCGAGTGAACCTTAAATGCATAATTCTTGGGGCCTCCAGAAACAAACTTAGTTATGTATGAGTTAGAGCCATAACTCTCCAACTCGTCTGTCATGTCTCCAATAAATTGCCCCGTTGGTATATCGGGGTCATTATTTTTTGAAACATAAATCACGGAATCTGTATCATAGTATAAGACTCTTTTATCAAGAGCTTCAAGATAAGAGTATAATTTAAGGCGCGCTTGCGCTGTTACGTAAGCCGCTATAACAACATTAACAGTCGGCAACGGATCGCTGGCTTCTTCTATATATTCATAATTGACAAGTAATGTTTTATCGTTGACGGGTATAACCCCATTGATATAAATTGCAGGGTTAATAAACATTGCAAATAAATCTGCTGGTTTATTTACAATTTTCGTCTTTGGTTGATTCTCTCTTTGACCGAATTTTCCCCAAAACGAGTTAAGTATTAATTTCGCCAGTGATCTTAGCCCTGGATTTTCAATAATTTTGGTATACTCTAGTTTAACATCTTCCTTTTCAAAGAACTGGTCAATGTATTTAACTTTGTCTTCCTCTATTTCACAATCTTTAGGCCAGCCTGATGCTTCCTGTTTGATTTTAATGAATTTATTCATCATGGATGTGAATAATCCTTCCTCACCGTTTTCTTTATTAAACTTTCGTACGTTATATTTCCAGATTTCATGTATTTTTTGTATTTTATATCCTTTTTCTAGGGCTTTAAGTACCTCATCCAGAACCCATGTTCCTTCAAGTACCCTTTCTTCGCTGGTATGCTTACATTCGTTGTAATTCATGTCTTGACCACATGTTCGACAAAGAATAAACATCAATTTATTGTTTATTTTTTGAGGGAGTACTGGATGGTACAACTGTTCTGGTGGGAGAATTGTGCATTTAATTAAACCATCTATATTATTTAGGTTTAATTTGTTACACGCATCTCCTACATACACTTCTGGATGTGATAGTGGAAATTTAGAACTCTTACAGATGTACGGATAGAGGGAACAAACATCGGCGTATTTAATTTTTTCCGTATCTTTTATTTCATAGTATTCGCATGTATTTCCTGTTCGTCCTCCATAAAAAGCATCTCTTGGATTTAGTTTTGTCAAAATTTTATTGTAATGGGTATTAGTATAGGATTTTATCTCTGGATTATTTTTTAATAAATTTCTAAAATCACACTCCCACATTTCATTATCTAAAAAACCGAAATCTTTTAGTCTCATAATTTTTGCCTTTGTGGTTTCATATCTTAAATTTAGCGTTTCTGAGGGGTCCTCGGAAAGAGGATCGTTCCTGCCGAACTTGTAGCATACAGTACATCCATGGAAATAACATCCTTGAAATTCAAATACCTCATTTGTTTCGGAGCAGTAACCATCAACTTTTACACCATTTAAAACAGCTTCTTTACCATTAGCAGCATGTAAGATGTTGATTTTTCTGTGATTCTCGATCCAAAGTAACCAATCTATGGCAATTTTGCTCTGCCTGTTTCTCCATCTGTAACCATTTTTTGGTATGATTCCTATAGTATTAGGCTTCAAAAAATTTCTTCTAAAAATTTTATTGCATGCTGAAGCAATAGTTGTAGCTTCAGTAAATGGACATACATTGGTAGTTTGTATAAGTTGTTCTCTAAACTTTAAACATGATTGCGCTAGAATTTCGACATCCGATACGCAGTAGTCTACCAGATCTCTTTGCATATCGAAACCATCATTTTCATGCTCTACAAACCATTTAAGAAATTTGGCTCTGTCTTCTTCTTTCATACTATCTGGGGAGTAATATTCAATTGATGGTAGAGGTCCTATATAGTTTTCATTTGCCTTTGTATTAAATAGGTGCGGGAAGTAGCCTTTTTTAAAAATATCATCAAGTCCAAATGCCTTTGGTAGTTTGGCTAAAGGCATAGGGAAATAGTTAAGTGAGTCGATAAATTTTACATTTTCAAGTTGCATCGTAATTATTTTGGTACCTCTCATGATTAACTCAGGTGTAAAATCTGTCTTTGTCATAATGTAGTTTAATATAAACTGGTGATCAAAAGCCTGACCATTATGGGCTATTACAATAATTTCTTTAAAGTTTTTCCTCATTTGTAACAAATGGTTAGTAAATGTTCCCGCTGGGTCTATACCTCTGACTTTTTGTAACTTTAGGCCGCATTTTTTACAAGTATCTGCTTCAGAATCCATGCACTCATCGCAGTATTGTTTGAAAACACAGAGATTGACTTGATGTAAAAACGTTGAATTTTCCAATAGTTTGTCTTGGCTCGTCTCTAAATCGTAGAATACAAAAAGAACATCTTTAATCTTAGGTTTTCCCTTATCAGGCCGAATATAACATAGATGATCCTCGGGTGCATGTTTATTACAAATTTTACAATAAATTTCACCACATACATGTGCTCTTTTGGCTTTAATGGTTTTTAAACAAATAGAACATAGTTTAATTTGTTCGCATACTGTAAATTTGCCTGACGAATAATCCTTTTTATGATTTTCGTAACAGTTTTGACTTCTAAAAAATCGTAGACAGTCCTGGCATTTAATTTTTATTGCTATTTCACAAGCAGGGGCTTTGCTGACATGCCTGACAGGTTCCACCACATCGGTGCTCATTTTTGTGATCATATGGGACGTAACACTTTTCACAAAAATAGTTAGAACAAAAAGCTGCTGTCAGCGATGTAATTACATTAAAATGGCTTTTGTAATGTAATAAGTTCAGCCGTTTATTGCTTTCAATTGAACCTTCAAATATAATATTTCGTCCTTTTGATCCATAGCTATAAACAACTAATTTATATTCTTTTAGATGATTTTGAAATTGTATTAACTCGGGAATTCCACCTCCTGCCTCAGGAATGCTAATTTTAGCTCTCTCCAACAATGATCTTGTTCTTTCGGTTTGAATTTTACTAATATCTCTTCTAACCTTACTGAATTCGGGATCTCTTTTATTATGGGCAATGGCGACTACCAAAGCACGTGGTAAACACAGGTTATCGGTATTTTTAATACTTATAATACCTCGTCGCTTGTCGCATTCCTCGTGAAAGCTGTTATAATTTTTTCCTCTGCCCCCACCAACAGGTAATCTAACAGTTGTCACACTAAGACAAAATGATTCTGTATTAAGACCTGCTGAGTTTGACTGATAAATGCCACTTATAACACTCCAAACATCTTGAAAGGTTATGTCTTTAGCTGCTTTGAAGCGAATCCAACCTTCTCCTCGGTTGAAGTCTTTAGAGCAAAAACTAAAACCCACACGATCTAAGGGTTGTAGGCCTACTGTAGCGTTTTGAATAATTTGATTAATTCCTTTTTCCACCCAACCAACTGGTTCAACTCCCTGTGGAACAGGTTTTAACTTAAACTCTAGAGTGCGTCCTGTAAGGTTAAATTCTCGTAACTTTTTAACAACGTCTTTAACAATAATAAACTTCTCCATCTTTCTGTAAATTTCTACAAGATGCGTCTGTCCGGTTGCCTGTCTAAAGTAGATATGACAAGGTCTTTCTGCAGTCGCCTAGTTATAATGTAGGATCTATCGAGATTGGAGTGAGGGTAGTGAATTGTAGGGGTGGGGGAAAAGAACTTATTGGGTTACTCAAAAATGAAGCGGGAGGGGATAATTAATTCGCGAGATTGAATTAATGAGGTAATGAACTAAAAGTAAAGTATACTGGGAGTGTAGGGTCATTGAAGTGATATCTTCTTGGAATCAGCCATACTTGGTTAGAAGGTGATTTTACCCTAATCTTAGTTATTGTAGTATTTTTTACTGGACCTAGTTCTTACATGTTATTACTTTTCAGGTGGTTATTTTAAACAGTTACATGTTTAAACATGCAAATTGTTAGTTGAATTGAAATATGTCTTGAATTCATAATTAAAAATGCATAAAATGCAGTGGCCTTATTTAACGCTATAGCAAACTAATGATAGACAAATACTAATACTGTATAATAATAGTAAAATAAAATAATTCAGAAAATCCACTTTTTTTGGAATACAAAGAACTCACCATAGTTACAAAATAATAAAAATATCTATACATACTTAAAGTATAAATAGTACAATTTTAATAAAAACAATATACTTTTTTGTAGTTTAAATTAATATTGTCTTAAATAAGCGTATAATGTTTAAGGGCAAACGTTCTCCTTAAACCTTTTATATTTAAAAAACTTTTTGTCTATGCGTTTGCGAGCTCATCATCAGGGTCGTAATGTGAAGAAATTTTGAAAACGATTACAAAGTCAGGCTAACAGGTAAAACGTAAATATCAATCATCACCACTGATCATCAATGATATTTGCCTCGTCAATCAACACATCAAATAAATCCGAAATTAACAAAAGACCACTATACTGCCGTTTTTGTGTCAATATCCGTTATAAAAAAAAAAAAGAAGACAACGGTCCCTAAGAACGTTTGCAGAAAAGGTTAGTCTATTTTTATTTTATAAACACTGTCAACAGCCAATTACTCTGTGTTATCGCAACCAGAACTACAACACTGACATCGAGTGATATTTGAAAAAAGTGAGTCGTTAATAGCATATGGGTGGAACCCTCGTAGATCGCATACAAAACTATGATAAATCATCGAATCATTGTACACAACAATAATAGGTCCATTTACTAGTAAAATATGCTGATTAGAGTTCAGCGTCCGCATGTGGTTCTTTTTTTTATTTATTGAAGAGAAAAAAATCTATGTTGCCTTCGGCCATCCAATAGAAGGTCCACTCTAGGTAAGTGTGAAAATCATTCAATTCGATGAATATAATATAAAGGTTTGTGTATGTTACACTATATATTTCATAAGAATATTTCATTGATATAATAATTATTTTTAAATCAGAACGGTTTAATCCAGATAAAACCAATGCCTTTTTTTAACTAACTACAACTTGATTGGTAAACACATTTTGCGATCAGGTACAAGCAACTGCTATTTAATCTACCTAGACATCTAGGTCGGTTCCCTGTGAAAAACCCTAAAATTATCCCAACTACTTGAATACTTTTCTCGATTTCGTTCCATCCTTTTGATCTAGCTTTATCCTTGACATACACGTATGTTTAACTTAAATATTAAAACGTAAAACCCCCCCTTTTTATGTAACTTGTTTAATGATTTAATGTAAATACAAGGAGATTGTCTAATCCTAAATCTAAAACTATTATTCTACGTAAAATATACCATGTAACATTAACAACATAATATACAATTAAATTAAAATGGTCGTTCTTAATCAAGAGGCTTATGATTATAATACCGATTAATTATACCAATTACTTATAAACAAAGTTTTGTGCCTTAAATTTAATAAATAATTTTAAAATAATAATATTTTTAATCCACACTGCATCAGTCAACAGAGTCCTAAACAGGTTTGTACAGGAACTTTAAAGCATATCTACAATTACTATATCAATTACGCATGTCACAAAAAGGAAAAAAGTACATTATAATGTTTGTGTTGAAATGGATGCCATCATAACGGAATGCGCATGGCTGAATAATGGAAATTTCTCCATAAGAAAATACATGTGTTTTAGGAGATACCGTCTCAAGTAAGGGAATACCTACTGTGTTACTCCTCTAAACTTAACCATACAAGCTCAAGATTCTTAATTTTTTAAACAAACTTTTCTTTAATTACCTTCAGATGTCATAACCTTCTATTATCATACTTTAATATGTTACACTTATCTATATTACAAAACTTAATCCTAACTTTACCTCTCATTCAATTTATTTAATCATTTAATGTACCAAGTTCCAGCCTTTTGTTGTACTCATTTATTTGAGACAACTTATTATTTCGAAGTTAAACTCGATGTTGGTATCCCCTGAAGATGAGTACTTAAGTGCTCGAAAATGTCGGGAATCTAATAACTTTTATGTTAACAATTAAACTGTGGAGGAAGACTGCATTGTTTTATTTCATATTAATTTTTTTAAATGAAATACCCCAAATTTTATTCGATTTTTGAATTTTACTTAAAATTCTAAATATTTTTCATGTAACATACCCTATTTCGATATTTAGCTGTTTTTGATATATCACAATCTAAACAATAATAATTAACAAAATTTAGGTGGTAGGTTTATTAGGTAAAAACGAGGGTAAAAACAACTGCTTTTAAATCTGATTATAAAAAGTAGAGTACTTAATTAAATGTTTAAATTGATGGCCATTGACAGTGTCCTAAACGTAAAACAAATTCGTTTTGAATTTTCCCAATAACCTGTTCAGGAATTTGTCGAATTTCATGTTAATGTCTAAATTATGACGATGACTTGTTCTTGTACACTTTTTCTTTCAAATATCCCTACAAAAAGAAATCTAGGGGTGTTAAATGGGGTGAGCGAGCTGGCCATTCTATTTCTCCCCTTCTACTTATTCAGCTATGTTGGAAAACATCGTTTAGGTATTCTCGTACCCGTGCGGCGTAATGGGGCGGTGCACCGTCTTTTGTAGCAAAATGAATCTTTCAGGACTATCTTGTTCATCGTGATCTGAATATAGGCCAGCTAAAGCAGGAACTGATTCAAACTGTAAAAACTCCAAATACCTATCTCCGTTTAACGTTTCTTCGAGAAAAGGTCGTAATATTCTGTTACGTAAAATTCCGGCCCCTACGTTTAGCTTCTGTGTGTGCTGTGTATGGGCCTATTCTCTGTCGACCAATACCTACAATTATGTCGGTTGACTATTCCATTAAGGCAGAAGGTAGCCTCATCAGTTGTGATGATATTTTTCCTTATGAAGAATATTTTGTACAGATTTATAACCAATATTTTGAATCCGACCCACTTGACGAGTGCTGGAATGGGAATCGTCTTGATACGACAGTAAAACATTTAATCTAGTTTCATCACAAATTTTGGGACGGCCACTTTTTAGTTTATTGCGCACAGATCCAGTTTCTGCAAATTTTAAAACTATCTTACTGTAGACCTTCATATCGGGGTTCGCTCTCGATGAACATTATTAAAAAGTTCACATACTTCAATTAATGTAGATCTCTTTCTATCGCCATAGCCAACCATCATGAGGATTTCTATGCGCTCTCTTTCACTTAAGTGTATTTTACTTAAAACGTGTCGTTCTTACAATACAACGTAACCTTTTTTGGCAATACTGTCACTTAAAGTAAAGTGACAGTGGCGAAAAAGTATAATCATGTGCTTGACTACCAGGGTTACTACAATAAGGGTAATAAGTTTCCGTATTTTCTTCCCTATTAATTAATCCCATGAAAATCGCCATCATTATTGTTTAGATTGTAATATATCGAAAACAGCTGAATATCGAAATAGGGTATGTTACATGAAAAATATTCAGAATTTTAAGTAGAATTCAAAAATCGAATAAAATTTGGGGTATTTTATTTAAAAAAATTAGAGTTCACGTGTGCCCTGACTTCTTGAGCAATCCTGTATAATACTAAAAATTCTCAAAATTTGTAAAAATGACAAATAAAATCGACGGGTCCGAGCGTTTTTAGAAAATATACATGATTATGAAAATATTGGGGGTGTTGCATTCTTTTTGCCCACGCTGTATATACACGCCACTTCACAGAATTAAACAAAAACATTTTTTTGTGAAGCTGAAAAAGTGAAAAACATTTTATATCTATATTTAAGAATAGGTTCAATCATTATTTTCCTCTAATAAAATCTTCTACCTTTTCCAGAAATTTAAGTTCAAAAAATTTCCAGAACTTACGGGTTGTTAACAAAGATTGGATATATTATTGACTCTTTATTAAAGCAACTATTACTATAAACATATTTACACAAAGACCAAAGAAGAATACGACAAAATTCTTAAAAAATCTCACATTACAAGTTGTAAAACTAGGGTAAATAAATCTGATAATAAGATGAAATAAATGTATGTCAACAAGAGAAATAACTGGTCAAACAAAACAAAAAGGGGGAAATTGAGAAGATACTGCCAATAAACTTAAAGATTTTTTAATAAACATGGCGTCAAAGTTATTAACATCTGTAAATAAGCAGCTTTCCCATATAATAAAAAACGCTAAATCAAGGTTTGTAAAACCAATAGCACCAAAAGAATTATGTGAAATAGCAACTAATATTAAAATTTAAATGCTACAGGAATTGCACAAAGTAGCATATTAGGCCCAATATTATTTATTATATTTACAAAAGACTTGTACTCAGCGGTAAATAACCCCAACCAAAAAATAATTAGTTTTGCTTAATAATTGGAAGCAAATCAACAGGTCAACTCCGTTAGAAAGTAAAGACCTTCTCCATCAAGTTACTGACTGATTTACCAGAAATGAACTATACTCTAATGCTCTGAAAATGCAAGAAAAAATGTTTTCTACAAACTTTCAAAAGTTGAAGTTATATATTTTAAGACGTATTTATTACTCATAAAAACAATTTTAGTACTTAAGATGAGATCTGGAAGGGGCCCAACAATAGTCACTGTTCCTGTCCACAGTGGTAGGGGTGGTCAAAGTGGAATACATTGTTGCTGTTGCCAGTGCTGCACTTGCGTCCATCTAGAGTTTCTAAAGACCGGTCCTGGAGTGCTTAAATTAGCAGAAGTAGTAAGTGATAAATAAAGGCAATAACAATATATTTAATTAAATTAGGAGGTTGGAATTTGGTAAATTGAGAGTAAATCCTCCAAATTCTCTTCCTTACTTTTGCTAATATTTTGTAGATTATTGGGTTCTTCTGCCAAAGTCTTGCCTTGAAATATGGAATGGGATACTCTGGAACTATAGGGCCATCTTTCCAGTCATTTGTAACCAATGTTACCTGGTGTTTTATGACCACCGTATTGCTGTTGTTTTGTTACATATTTTCACCTAAATCGATCAACCTTATTAAGACTTCTCTTTTTGTAAGTCAAAATTAATTTTATTTGTACCTATATGGAAACAGGAATTAATATTTCAATTTTTTTTCAGGAGTTTGTTTTTAACTTTGTTGCTGCGTTTACATACCTTAGTACTTGCTCGTATTTAGGATATGTCGTAAATATAGCTTTGGAACCAATTTATATGATAACTCCCCATTACCAAGTTTATCCTGCAATGAGTGCAGCATATGTAAGTATATGCATTTTAGCAGTTAAAACCCGTTTTTCCTATAGTTAAATCTAAATTTGAAATTTACAGGGTATCCTTAGAGGTGGGGTTATTATAAAAAATCAGCTTGATAACATTTTCTCCTATATCCCCATAACCGAGCTGAATATGTTTTTTGCTTAATATTATTATGTTCAAAATCAATAAAGATGCACCCTTAAAGTTTAGTTATTCGAGTAAAATTAATAGGGATAATCAAACTATAGTCGTTAAATTGTTGACAATATTAAAGCAGCGTAAGAAATAGGAGAGGACGGAGTTAAAATATACCTTACATTTTTAATATGGATTTTTATAGGAAATTTCTTGCAAGAAAAAGGTAGCCTAAGTGCCGGTACTTTTGACACTGATTAGCTCATTTGATGACGATTAAAATAATCATGGTTTCCAATGTGTCAAATCCTACGAACTTATAGTGGTATTGGCACATTCAAAACCCTGATTATCTTAATCGTCGATCAAATGAGTTAATCAGTGTCAAAAGTACCGGCACTTATAGTCTATTTCAGAAAGGTGTGGAGTAATTAAAACTCATTAGGTATGCAAAGGGACGACAGAGTGCCCCAACGAATATTTAAGCCACTTTCATAATTTGGAATTGATTTCATTGCAAAATTCTTTCTTTTCATCAAGTGCAGGTAGTACCACCCGGGTTTGGGTCAATTTATGGGTTTTGCCTATTGTTATCCATTCACAAACACTAAAAAGGGTGTGACAAAGGCGTGCCGGTAGGATATTCGTAAAAAGGAAATAATTTTATTTTAACAGAATAAATTTAGGCATTATGTACATAGCATTCGGTACACTTATCAAACAGTAGCTTAACGTCCTTCATTTTGAATGTCGTGTTGTGTCTTGCTACAAATCATTTCACTTGCGCCCATATAAGTTCTACAGGATTTAGTTCGCAATGATATGGCGATATATACTCTATGTCTTTCTGCTATATTTTCCACGGCATATTTCATAAAACGATGTTTGTGTAAATTTGCTATAGCTAATAATTTCTTCTTTATCAAATTATCTTCAAATTCAATACTTTTGGTGGTTAACCAGTCAATAATTTCTTGTTTTCTCCAAGATGGAGTTGGAGTCTTCTCTGTGCGTCGTGAATGATAGCTTGCGTTATCCATAACTACTACTACTGAATCAGCTGTTAATGTTGAAGAACCGGATATAGTCATGGCGGGACACTCGATTCCCTTGGCTCCATTCATTCATTTATTGGGCGTCAATTTGGATAGTAACATGTCTTGGTATAGTCACGTTGCGGCCATTGCTAAGGCAGCCTCGCAGAAGCTTGGAATACTTTTCCGAACTGAGAACCTCTATACACCCCAACAACCATCGTTGAAATAATGTTCCCATATTTGGGGCTCTACTCCTTAACATACCCCTCCATTGAAAGAGGAGACATTCGCTTGATTGGTGACATAACTAAATACCTAGTGACCACTAGTAGTTTTAACTAGGAAAACGAGTTTAAACTGTGACGCACACATATACAGATTTTATAAGGACTGTTATCCACCGATTCATAAATTGTGTGCTTCTTTATGGTTTTTCTTTAAGCGTTTTTTTATGATTTAAACGATTCTCTAACTTCTTGAACAAAAATATAAGTTTTTAATTTTTTGTTTTAGATGGCTGGTTCTATTCTGGGGTTAATTTATGCTTACGATGCTTATAAATCGTATAGGTACTTTAAGGGATATCGGTATTAACTTTTTCTGCATAATGCAAGAAGGTTTTATATTTTTTAAAATATCTGTATAGTAAGAAATGGTATTGTTAATTACTTTAAATTTTTGTTCTAGTCAGAATTCTATTTAATTTTTTACAAAACCTTGACGATGGTCGTACATGTTAAATTAGGTTTAGTTAAATAATTTGAAGTATTATCAAATAAAAATGTATAAATTATATACAATGTTGTTTTTACTGTGATTAAGCTTTTTTTTTTATCAACTGTACGTGACATATAATTTCATTAACTTACCTTGCCAAGCAACACTATATAATTACGGTACAATAATTTCAAACACAAATTTATACGTAATTAAAAAATAACCAAATATATTACTAACACAAAAATTGACAACACGAGCTAACACTTAAGGCACATCATAGTTTACAATGTATGGCAGCAATAACCTAGTGTAAGTACAAAAATGTTATTTTGTAAAATCGTTAAAAAGTACTAAATTACAGAATGTGGGTAAAACTTGTAGGTAAGTACAAAATTTGGTTAATGGACAATAAATCCAGTGTATTTTGAGATTTATTAAATACCAATATAAATAGTCATATCTCTTTTTTTTAATATTGTGCCCATATTTAGTTATACAGCATCATATTAACGGATGTTCACTTAATAATTCCTAGATACTTTGAAAATAGATATTTAGGGAAAGGTTCTCCATATTGAACCGGTTACCAAATTGAACCCCTCGAGATTTTCAATTTATAATAAATATAGCGCAACCTACACACCGCACATATTGAACCTCAAACAGTATCCCAAATTGCACCTGGGTTCAATTTAGGCAACTGTATCCTATACAGTATTTGGTATTGACCTAGACGATTAAGGGATGTGCCAAATAAAAGAAAGGGAAGTGGTTCTGTTGATGTGGAACGGAAGAATACAGCGACATGAATCAATGCATACGATGCAAACGTGGTTTAATTCCAAATGTGTAGGTGTAAGTGTACTTCATGCGTTGAGTAGATTTGCGAAAATAAAATATCTGTTTTATTTTGGGCCATTGCTAGTTTAACTTAAGCAACTTATTTTCCAAATTAAAACACTTGCAACCAATTTTTCTTAATTGAATTAAAAATATTCATATCCTTTATACCATCATGAGAACCAACATTTCTCTAAATGTCCAATAGACATTTCAGACACATAGAAATAACAATTTTAACATGTTTCGCCAGGCTACAGCGATTTTTGTAAAAAATGGTTGTCTTGTATCGTTTAGTGCTTCTGAGCTTAGTTTAGCAGTGGCGTAGCCAGCATTTTGAGGCGGAGGGGGCGAACTATTGGAGGGGCGCAGATGGCGAAGCTAAAGCGCCGCAAGCAAAAAATTTTTAGACCATGCCCAAATTTCGTAGAAATTCACCTTCTTCATGCTCCCTAGGGAACAGGGGTCTGGCCCCAAATGAAGTTAAAATCCGCTATATAAAAAAAATAAATTTAATGTGATGGGATACGCTCTTAAAACCGGTTTTAATAAGTTTATTCCCATCGTTCTTTACTAAAAATAAAATAAGACCGATCTTGTTTTTTAATAATTATTTTTTAAGTAGTAGAGGGGCGCCAGGCCAAGGGGGGCGGAGGGGGGCGTTTGCCTTTTACTCTTATTTGTTTATAGTGTAGCTTTCCCTTAAATTAAATGAAATTAGTTTGAGATCCTGTCGATGATTTCGTCTTTGTGTCTCATGAGAAAAGGAATATTTACGGTGTAAGCCAGTTACGTGGCAATTTGTATGTGTGAGGGAAATGGGAGCGTGCATGGGATTGTGTGATTAGGGCGCTGTTTCAGAGGTCTGTGGTTTTATAGTAGTTTGTACAGAGTTTCTGTGGGTAAATTTGTATGGTGTCTATTTTTAGGTCTCTGTGCAAAAGTCTTGTTGGGGTGAAAGAGGGCGCATTGGTAATCATTCTGAGAATTTTGTTTTGAAAATTTTTTAGACCAGTCTGATATTTTCCATCTTGCTGCTTTCCAACTGCTGATTTTCCAGTGTAGCTTTAGTTCGTATTATTATGAGATCAGATTTTACCCTTCTACCTCTAAATTTAATCTGCAGATATATAGTTATTTTGTTTTCGACACAGCCAAATGCCATTTTTTGCGATACCTAAACTAAGCAGTTCCCTTTTTTGTTTTAATCAGAGCCTTGAGCTACTTTTTTCAATTATTTACCTTATTTACCTTATTTACCTTATTTACCTTATTTACCTTATTTCTCTAAGTTATTCAGACATATAAGGCGGAATGTAAAAGAGTTGCAACTTTTGCGCCATAATAATGAGTGCATAAAAACTAGCCAGCTTGAGCTTGAGCTTATGGGTAGCATTGAGACTCCAGTTCATCCTTCTGTCAAAATGTAAGCCTAAATATTTAATATTGTCACTCCATTTTATGGGTGTATTTTTGACTTTGACCCTAATATTTGGGAGGTTTGTTCTAGCCTTTGACAGAATGATGGCCTGAGTTTTGGCGCCATTTGTCTACGAGATTGACGTAATGTTGCAATGTTTCGATTAATGGTGGCGGTCTTCTGGTTGATGCGATTATCGCTGTGTCATTGGCGAATAGGTAAATTTGTGTTTAAACGGTTTTGAGAAAATCGCTCGTAAATGTGTCGAGTAAAACTGGGGCGATTGGGGAGCCTTGCGAGACCCCTGCCGTTATTTGTTTTGTTTGATGAAACATTGTTTTGGTTCAATATAGGCAACCTTACCCTACTTATGTCAGCCTCGACAACCAAAGATCTCCTCTTGACGATGTGTTTAATGTAACCATTTCTGTATTTGAACTTAATGAACACCCTGCATTATTTCCTATTACTTATGTGACCGCATCTAATATTATGTATATCGTAATGTATAATTAAAGCTATTGAGTTTATACACATTCGCACATATATATGGACACTATTGTAAACGTTTGGGCTTATATACCGATTCTTGCCACAAAAATAAATTAATTTAAAAACTTAAAGCACTAAGAGTATACTCGGAAGACTTTTTACAGCCCTTTGTAACTTCTCTGGGCAAATATTGTGCTGAGTAGGTAGAGTCCAGAGTTTACCAGTCCAATAACCTGAAAAAAAATATTGAGTTATTTATGATTGGGGAAATTTTATTGAAGCAGTAAAAAACAATCGGCAAATATTAACCCAATTAGTCTTTGGTATAACTAGAAGTATGCAGTACTTACCGCTGCTGCAAAATAGGGTTCGTAATCATTGTAGTAAGAACGCTTTTTATGGTTAACTTCAATGACAAATGCTAAGCTGGCTGCCAGTAGTAATAGGAAAGCAAAGCCGTGATATACAACTTCCTAAAAGAGAGAAAAATAATTAGCTACTTACTATCAAAACTAAATCGCAAATAAAATAATTTTCTTTAATTCACAGGATAATAATAAATGATATATTTGACCAGAATCTAAAAATATTATAGTCTATTTCAGAAAGGTGTAGAGTAATAATAGCTCATTAGGTATGCAAAGGGACTACAGAGTGACCCAACGAATATCTAAGCCACTTTCATAATTTGGCATTGATTTCATTGCAAAATCTATCTTTTCATCAAGTGCAGGTAGTACCACCCGGGTTTGGGTCAATTTATGGGTTTTGCGTATTGGTATTCATTCACAAACACTAAAAATGGCGTGACAAAGGCGCGCCGGTAGAATATTAGTAAAAAGGAAAGAATTTTATTTTAACAGAATAAAAATTAGGCATTATGTACTTAGTATTAGCTACACTTATTTTTTATTAAACATTTTTAAAGAAATACATTATACAGAAATTAAATTATAATCATATTAATTATAATAAATTAAAGTATACTCGTAAAAAGGAAATAATTTTATTTTAACAGAATAAAATTTAGGCATTATGTACATAGTATTAGGTACACTTATTTTTTATTGAACATTATAAAAAAACACAAAATACAAAAAATACATTATACCTACAGAAATTAAATTATAAAATATCCTAATATTCTTCGTCATCTGAGGAACTGTCATCTCCTCTTGACGTTATAATTAACGGGTCGACGGTCCGATCGATCAGGTGGTCAGGATCCCACATTTTCTCCTCTTCTTTAATGACATGATGGACTGCTTTTCGCCAGTTCTCTGGTGTCACTTCCTTAATGGCTTGATCAAACAGCAGCTTAACGTCTTCCATTTTGAATGTTACAAATCCTTTTACTTGCGCCCATATAAGTTCTATAGGATTTAGTTCGCAATGATATGACGGCAGTGGCGTAACTAGCCCTCTGACCTGGGGGTGGCCTAGGGTGGGCCTGTTATTGTGACTTGTAGTGGCGGCTCGTGTAGATGCGGGTTGGCGGAGAGCTCGATGCGGGTTGGCGGAGAGCTCGCCGCAGGCGAAATTTTTTTTGGACCACGCCCAAATTTTAACAAATTTGGTCAATAATCAACAGTAATATCACAAGACCTCGTTTTTTTATCGGTTAGATTTTTTAGCTGTCACGAAAACTTTTTTTGGAAATTTTTCGAGTTGAATTTGGACATGTTTATTCTGAGTAGATCCCGAGAGCGAAGCTCGAGGGATTTAATTTTTGAATAAACAAGCCCAAAGTTGAACGAGTATTGCCAAAAAAGTTTGAGTGAAAAATGGAAAATTTAACTAATAAAAAAATGATGGCCGAGTGATATTTCGCAAGATTATTTATTATAATTTATATAGATTATAATTATAAATTGATGCTATATTTGCGAGGCGAGTAGCGAGCTTACAAAGTCAGCCTTTTTCTGAGGGGGGTCTAGCGACGTCTGGGGGGGGCCCGGCCCCCTTAGGCCCCCCTGTAGTTACGCGCCTGTATGACGGTGTGCGCAGCACAGTTACACTATGTTTTTCTGTTATATTTTCCACTGCATATTTCATAAAACGATGTTTGTGTTAATTTGCTATAGCTAATAGTTCCTTCTTTATCAAATTATCGTCAAATTCAATACTTTTGGTGGTTAACCAGTCGATAATTTCTTGTTTTCCCAAGATGAAGTTGGAGTCTTCTCTGTGCGTCGTGAATGATAGCTTGCGTTATCCATAACTATTACTGAATCAGCTAAAAGATATTTTATCATTTCACCAAAATAGTCCTCAAAAACATTCGAACTCATGTCCTCGTGGTAATCTCCCGTATTGAACGACTGAAAGGTTAGCAAACCTTCTAAAAATCACTCTTCGCTTCCAATATGGAAGATTATAAGTCTCTTCCCTTTACCTGAAGGCACCTTAATACCCGTTGACAGGCATTCCATGAAAGCTTGGCGAGCACTGATTATATTTAAAGTAAAAGTGATTTACTGTTATGCTTTTCACAGACAAAATCCATATTTTTTAAAGTGGTCCATAAAAGTTTTCTATATAGTTATAAACGGAATACTGTCATCCTGGCCAAGCTCCATTAGAATCTTATCTAGGGTGGGTATTCCATATAAAACAAAAAGAGTAACCTTTTCTTCGAACTACACTTTTGGTGTCTTCATCAAGGACTTTTACTGGTCTGCCTCGACTTCTCTTGGGAGGTTCCACTTGACCTGCTGTCTTTCTCTCCCGCAATAATTTAAAAACGGTGGTCTTTTTAACTCCAGTCCAGTCATTCGGGAACATCGGTCGACAGTTTCTTGTACAGTAAAATTCGGATAATCGTATTTTATGCAATGATACTACATTTAAAATAGTAACTTTTTCACTCACTGATAGTGGAGAATTATTGGAACATCTTTTTGTTGGTGTGAATGTCGCCATTTTATTACTAATCTTATAACACTGTGAACACTATATACGGCTTAACAGCAAATACTGATGCGTTAAACTAAACAAATATACTTATTAAGGTCATACACACACACGATATATGAAGTTTGTTCCAAATTATCACCTATTTATTTGATCCAGCCAAAAAGGCCAGAGCCAAACTCGGTACCTGTTAAATGGTAACTGTTGTACGCAAAACGTAACTTTATAATCTACTACCTAACTAATCCCTACACATTATTTCGATTTTGGCACTTCAGGCCAGAAACATACCTTTCCTAATCCTCTTGCGCAATTACTTGAAATTTTAATATTACAAACAATACTATTTTATCTTAATACCCGTTAACCTAATTCTCTAAAATTTTTGGTTAGTTATCATAAATAATTTAATGCACAAAGTTTACCTGCGCCTATGGCCGACACCGAAATTGAGCCGAACTGGACGGAATTTCCCATTTTATTACTCTACACCTTCCTGAAATAGACTTTATAGAAATAAGTTACTTACGTAAATAGTTTTGGAGATAATTGACGATGTTGATATCGATATCAAACAGGACATTAACAATAAGAACGTGCCGACCATAAATGTGACAGCCATCAGTAGGAAGAATGTCTCAGGAGTTTGTATCATAGTCTGGTACCTCTGGTAGTAGTATCCGACTAAACCTACTGTCACAATGCCCAAAATCTACAAATTAATTATAAATAATATAAAATCAACGTGATTTTTTAGCGCTGTGTGGATTATCTCTTAAAATGCTTTTATTATTATACAGGGTGTTAATGAATGTCACGTAGAGATTTGTATCCAACCACTCCGCAAGAGGTGAATGAAACCATTAAAATCATGAAAAACATGAAAGCTACAAGTGAAGACGGAATTTCCCTAAAAATACTAGCTTTTTTGCCAGATGATGCCATCTTAACATTATCTTGTGCAATTTATACCTCGTTTGTGGCAGGGACTTTTCCATCAAGCCTAAAAGTTGCCAAGGTCATCCCTGTCTATAAAGGTGGATACCGGGGTTCTCCCTCTAATTACAGGCCTATTTATCTTGTCTCCACACTGTCAAAGCTAGTTGAAACCCTAGCTCGCAAACGTATTACCTTCTTCCTAGAGAAGCTAAGATATTAAATTAATACCAGTATGGTTTTCAACAGGGCATGAGTACATCTGATGCCATGTTCAACTTCTTGTCAAACTTATTTCAGATTATCAACAAAAGAGAGACCTCGGCGGCAGTGTTTTGTAACTTATCGAAGGCTTTTGATTGCATGAGCCACGAGATACTGCTGAGGAAACTCTCAGTTTATGGCTTTCACGGAATCGCTTCTGAATGGATTCAGTATTTTCTCTCGGAACACGATTAGTTTGTTTCTTTAAACGGGGTGTCATCCAGTAAACAACGTATCTCATGCGGCGTGCCTCAGGGTTCGGTCCTGGGTCCAACTTTGTTTCTGACCTATATCAATGATCTTCTTCAACTCGATATTTCTGGCTCCATCTCGGCTTTCGCGGATGATGCGTCTGTGACATGGGGAAATCGAAATGAAGACCAACTCTTGACTGATATATCGTCTGACTATAGTATTTCTACAGGATATCCCAAAAAGAAGTTCAGGAGAGTGAAAGTGTTGGTAGCGTAAAAAATGTAATGCTCTGTATACCTACTGCCTCCGACAATTTAGACATTTTATTGTAGAAATTCTAAAAACTAATAAGTGTGCTAAATTTGAAATAATTATCTCGGAAAATATGCATGGGAGAAAAACAAAAAAAAGTAGAAAACAAAATAATGTTTTGACACCCTGTACATCAAAAATGAGGCATTTTTTAGAGCATATTAATAAGTATTTTTTTTTCTATTTTGACAAGTACTATCACTACCTTAAATATCTCTTTTTTGTAAAATGTACTTGGTGTTGTTCTATCCTTATTGAAAATATGTACTTGGGCAACAAAAAAAAAATTTTAACATAACAAAATCCTTAAATAAAACTTCTATGATACAAACAGGAGGAAATACATATACCTAGCACTTACAAACTCTTTTTATTTTATAAAGTAACCGAAATACTCTAAAATTGACTTATCCTCCTTAAGTAAGGCTTACTTTTTGATAGTTTTGACAAAAAGGATGATTTGCTGAACTAAGCTTAACATTTTTACATAAACTAATAAATTTGTGGTTTTCACCTTAAGAGTGTGTTAATTTACCGACACGACAAATATTTATAAACAGAACGATTTGTTGTGTTGATGGCAAAATTCCGATTCAATTTTAGGCCAAGATCATCAATATATCCACTTCTCAAAGTAGATATTCCAAATATGGTGAAAGTAGACACAAAATAAGGTCGAATTAAAATCATGGATACGTATATCATAATATAGGGTCAAACCGAACGAAATTAAGCATAAACAAATCGTTCGCTCCTTCTTTAGAAAACATGTTCATGAACCTCGAACACAGATTAAAAGTGCCTGTGCCTCAAATGTTGGTGTGGGTTTACCAATTAAACTTTTACAACAGCAGTTTTGATAAGAATAAAGTAAATACTGTAATAATTATCTTTGGAATAACCAGAATAACAATTTATAATATCTTACAAATTACAAATGTTTCTATTTATAGTTAGGTACCTATCGTAATAACATGGAGTCAAAATGTGTATTACTAATTATGTTTTATTATTAACTTAACCAATATAAAAACATTTCTCATCAAATATGAGCTTACCAGTTCGGCTAATTTAAGAATGCCGGACCATGATTTCAAATAGCCGGTGTTTATAATGATGGCGGAGGTGGTTGTGGTCGTGGTTGTTCTGGTTACTGTTACGCTGTGCGACATGTCGGATTTTACTCCTGCAAAGAAAATTAATTTAGAAACTGCTAGGCCTACTAGATGCTTTGCTATAAATAATTCAAAATTAATTTAATCTTATACAGTGTGGCCCAAATTGGGCCTACATATGGGGATCTTGGAAACTATAGAAGATAGAGAAACGGTTAAATGGGGAAAGTTTTTGACAATTATATTTCTAACTGAAAACCGTTTAGTACGCGGCCCTATCTTTTTTGGTTTTTGAAATATGTTGAAAAAAACCAAAAAGATGTATTTTCGAAAATATGCTGTAGATTTCTTATTATTCACTATTTTGGCAATCTGTAAAAACATTTTTAAAGCAACTTTTTAAGTAGATTTCAGTTCTGCAATTTAATTTTGAACACGACGTTTCAGTTATTTTATACCATCATCAGGTTCATTTTTTCTTATGGGCGCCATATTGTATTTTATACTTAAAAGGTAGCTTATGACGTCAGCTTTTCAACCATGTATTATTTGTTGGAAAATAAATGAAATTGACTTGAAAAATAAAGAAAATTAATTTTCGCAACACGTCAAATTTGACAACTGCACTATAACTCCCTAAATTGAATACCAATTAAAAGGTTTACATTTTGTAGTATTCACAAAACACTGCTTGCATTGTTTCAATCAACAATATTACAATAACCTATGAATCAAAAATAAAATCCAGTAGCCTGCTATGACCAACCACTACCGTTTGAAAATGAAACAAAAATATTACTTGTCAGAACGAGTAAAAGTATAATAGTGTTTATTATTATTATCTAATAATAACGATTTATTTGTGTATTCTGAATTTAAAAGAAAATGGCATTGCGTTTTTCTCACGAAGAAAAATTTGATTTGCTAGAATGTTACATTCATTGCAACAGAAATGCAAACCTTGCATTAGAAAGGTATTTTGAAAATTTTCCTGAAAGACCGCAGCCAAGTGTCAGACTTTTTCCAAAAATTGTTATGAACCTGAGAAACCATGGAAGTTTTGAAAAACCGCGGCCCAAGAGTTACGAAAAAGCAGGTAATAACGAGCGTGACGAAAATGTCAGAGCCTATTTTAATGCCGCTCCGACATCATCTACAAGAGCGTCGGCAAGAGACTTACCAAACCCGCGAAGTACCATACAAAGAGTCCTTAAGGAAAATAAATATCGACCATACAAGCCAACTATAGTTCAGGGTTTACGAGAAACGGATTATCCAAGAAGAATGCAGTTTTCAAATTGGTATGTGAATCAATGCGAACAAAATCATGATTTCAGTCGTCTTGTAATTTGGACCGATGAATCACATTTTACCAACTGCGGGGTATTTAATAGACATAACCATCATTTTTGGGCAACAGAAAACCCTCACCAATTGGCTCAACGAAGACTGCAAACCCGATTTGGTTTTAATGTATGGTGTGGTATGTATGGTAAGTAATGTCACCTAGCTTGCTAAATAGATAGCAGGTATTAAGTAACCCAGCTTTACTTTTCTCCTTACATTTTAGACAACAGACTTATAGGACCATTCTTTTATAATCATACGTTGAATGGCCAAAGATACTTGGAGCTGTTAGAAGATCAAATATTACCGGCAATTAGAGCAAGAGTTCCTCAAGATCAATTGAATAATATTTGGTTTCATGGTTTCAACAAGACGGTTGTCCCGCACATAATGTTCGGGAAGTTCAAACTCTCTTAAGACAGATATTTGATGACAAATTAATTTCAAACGGCGGACCAGTTAATTGGCCTGCTAGATCCCCTGATATAACTCCTCTCGATTTTTATTTATGGGGTTATGTCAAAAATGAAGTATATGAGTTTGAACCGCCGGAATCTGTACAAGAATTAGAAGAGAGAGTGAGGAATGTGTTTACGAGCATAAATGGCAACACGCTTCGCAGGGTCATCAATACTGTGTTAAAAAAGTGTCAAAAATGTATTAATAAAAACGGCCAACATTTCGAATAAGTATAGTAAGTTAGATATTTTTTCTTATTTTCTTTTCAAAACAATAATTATTATTCATTGCGTTTTTAGTTTTCTTTATTTGAAATGTTAATATGAGATTTTTAACCATAAGGAAAAAATAAAATAATGTATTATAATATTATGATATTTTAAACAAATTTAACCCTGCCTAATGTGTTCTTCTCAAATTTGACGTGTTGCGAAAATTAATTTTCTTTATTTTTCAAGTCAATTTCATTTATTTTCCAACAAATAATACATCGTTGAAAAGCTGACGTCATAAGCTACCTTTTAAGTATAAAATACAATATGGCGCCCATAAGAAAAAATGAACCTGATGATGGTATAAAATAACTGAAACGTCGTGTTCAAAATTAAATTGCAGAACTGAAATCTACTTAAAAAGTTGCTTTAAAAATGTTTTTACAGATTGCCAAAATAGTGAATAATAAGAAATCTACAGCATATTTTCGAAAATACATCTTTTTGGTTTTTTCAACATATTTCACAAACCAAAAAAGATAGGGCCGCGTACTAAACGGTTTTCAGTTAGAAATATAATTGTCAAAAACTTTCCCCATTTAACCGTTTCTCTATCTTCTATAGTTTCCAAGATCCCCATACATGTAGGCCCAATCTGGGCCACACTGTATAATCTAATTTGAAATGGGTACACACTTCTTGCATTGTTCTAGGGTCAGTTCAAAAATTGGATTAGAAGTAAAAAAAAAAGATATTAAGCCCTTTTACAAATCGATAAAATTAGAGTAAATGACAAAAAAGTCTTAAAATTTAAAGTTCCTTCACATGTACCTACTTTCGTAGTCCCTGCAATCAATTTATATGAAATCAAAATATATTCATTCGCTTTCGAGGTATGGGCCCTTAGAGTTTGAGTGAGAAGTAAAAAACTCTGTACATCCTTTGAATCCTGATGTCATATGTCATAATAATAATAATAATATTAATAGCTAATAATAACCTAACATCCATCCCTGCTAAACAGCATTGAAATCATCAATTTATTTATAATTATTTGTACGCAACTGTATTATCAATATTTGCTTCATGGCTATTTATGTACATATATAGTGTGATTGATATGTTGACATTTAAAATGTAGATAACTGGGGTATTCCTAAGTTTGCTACGGGACAGTTACCGGTGTAGGTATTTAATCAGCAGGAAAATATTTTCTCCGGCGGTGTTTTCACTGCTTTTATTAAAAAATAAGAGTTTTATCATTATCAGTCAGATTCATATCCGTCGATATAAATGTCGCATAAATGTGAATCGACTTTTAATGACCTCGTTATAATATATCTGAGATTTTGATGTTTGAATTTGAATATTTACTTAAGTAATATCAAAATAGGTATCATCCTGTAATACTTAAAAATAGCAAATCTAATATGTGCGCGATTAAATGAAAAGAGACACAATATGCAACAACAATAATAGTAATAATTTAAATCTATATTTTAAGCAAGGGAAATGGTGAGGATGCTTATTACGTCATGTCAACATTTGCACTATTCTTGTGTCAGTTGCATATTGCATGATTACGAAATAAATAAAATGGAACTCAGTCGGAACAAGCACTCCCACTCAGAGACGCCCACAATCACGTTCAAAATATATTCTAAAAATTTCAATGAATTTCAGATGTTAGCTATAAGAATATAGGTATAGTATAATAGTATAATAAGTACTCGTCAAACAATTTACCAAACTTTAGAACCCCGTATTTCCTGTTACGATATTTGGTGACTCATACAATTAAAATTGTTACAAGTTTCGCATAAAAATGCGCGTTATTTGTAAGTTTTGTATTAAATCTAATGGTATTTTAAATGTGTATGTATAGTTATAAAATTAATAAATACATAAATTAAGTGAGAATGTGGCATTGAAGCGACATTTGAAGAAAAGACAAATCTTAGGAAACTATTTGTTAATATATGAACATTACTCTTGTTTAGCCAAAAAAATTTTATTAAATACCTATGTTTTCTAGTTAAGATAAAAATACGAAAAATACTTACAGACCCAGGCCCAATGAAATTCGATAAACTCACACCCAAAGCACGAATAATTTGATTTCCAAAAGAATACAGACTGTCCGAAAATAACCCGCGGACGTCTGACTCAAGCGCGAATTCGATCAATACACTTTGTCGACTTTTATTTCTTGAAAATTCAGCAGGAATCGCGCCTGCTAACCGACACTTACCAACCGAAAGATAAGAAATTTCTCGAGAAATCAGACATACATGAATACAAAAGATTCACCTTCCTTAACAATATCTCGAACAAGGTTTAAAGTACGTTTAAAATGTTCAGTTAAGCTCACTCTTACTTGAAAATTATGTGTTTAAACGACGATTTCGAAGCAGGAGTGGGTGCGTTCGTCCTGGGCTTCGTGAAAAGCTGTATGGTTGCTCGTTTACATTCGACCGACAAGAAACGTGAAACACAGCCTGAAATAAACGCATTGTTGATGTTGGACTTGGCCTAATTTTTCATTGTAACGTCTTGATTTTATTATGCACTAAGTAATATGAAAAATCTGAAGCGCGTTTAGTGTCTTCTTAGTATTGGATCACTCGTGTCTCTTTTAAAGTTTTAGTAAATTATTTCGGATAATTTAACTGTCCTGCCCAAGCACGTATCAAGGGGGGGCCCGGCCCCCCCCCCCCCCCGAAATCCCGAAATTTGAAAATTTTTGTTTATTGTACACCTTGTACTGCATCTTTTTATTGCACTATAAATAATAATGGATTAAACGTCACATAATGATTTAAGTTTTAATGTGTGATTCGCTTTGCTCTGAATTAATTAAAATAAGTCCACATTTTTGAATGATTTTCGTCCTTGAGCCCCCCCCGAAACGAATTTCTGGATACGGGCCTGGTCATGCCCCAAATCTTAGGCACATTGTAAGGGAAGAGGTTGTAAAGGTTAACTATTTCTCAAATTTTAAATCATTGCTCTGTGAGCCAGATTTAGAAATTACCTCCAGTACGACCTTTAGGAAATATCTAATTTATTGATCAACATTGACCGAGGGTTTAACATAGGCTTGCCAGATATGAATTTAGGAAAAGGAGTACGTGCCTGCATAAAACAAAATTGAATGAATTATGTTTTAAAATGAAAACTGATGGAATTAGAACAAAAAATTATAATACAAAAAACTTTATTTAATTCTGCAAGCTCGTTCAACACTCGATTTACACAGAAGATGAATGACGATTTGACGCTGACGCGTAAACAGAGCAAATCCTAAAAAGGGGTATTTTTGGTACCCCTTTTGGATTTTTTAAAAATGGGTATTTTTAAAATTATACAGTCCAACATCCACAACCCGAAATTTTCGCTAACTCGAAATTTACTGTTGTTCCCTGATC
This sequence comes from Polydrusus tereticollis, assembly GCA_963920685.1. Taxonomy (NCBI): domain Eukaryota; kingdom Metazoa; phylum Arthropoda; class Insecta; order Coleoptera; family Curculionidae; genus Polydrusus; species Polydrusus tereticollis. The sequence goes on from OY987328.1 coordinate 148,107,531, forward strand.
ATTTGTGTAATTGCCAAGTATTTTAATTTCTCTAACCCAAAATCTCTATAACTCAAAGCAAATAACAGGCTTTATCAGCACAGCAGTCTCTTTAAGTCGATATTTCGTAGTAAACTTTAACAAGATCTCAGACGAACAAATCAAGATAAAGCTTTGGTCCGACTTTGGTGATGTGTGCAGTGTGTGCTGGTAAAATGCGTACACGGAAAAAATAGTAAGTATTGTAAATTAAGTTTAGTAAGACTTTTATAGTATATTTTTCTCTAAAACCTCTTAATAACTATAAATCTGTATATCAGTATTTATCAAAATAAAATTGTAAACTAAGTTTATTAAAAAATATGGTTAGCTTTTTTATATAACATAGTATAATTATGCCACTACTAAGGTATATATTACATTTTAAAATGCGTTTTGATTAAATTGAATAACCATTTATTTTAGTTAAAAGTAAGAGACTGTATTGTGAATTTTACTAAATCCTTTTGTGGCTTTTATAATTTTTTATTGCATGAAGAGACAAGCATAAAAAATGGTTATAACGGAAACTTAGTAAAAATTACTAGGTATATTTATTTACTAAAATTTTTAATAGAATTTAGAAGGGTGTAATTATAGTAAGACTGTTTAACAATAAACTATTTGCATTTTTATAACACTATATTAATTTGCAAAATATCAAAAAAGTATAGAAGCACTTATAAAATTTTCGTAGGAAAATTCGTATTTTACTAAATGAATATAGTAGAAACTCTTAAATAATTTACAGGAATAGTCAAAGTCAAAGGGGTCGTACCTCTAACTCTTAGTCTTATGTGTTTTAAGTTCAAACTGGTTAATCTTGTCTCTGATTTCGTGTTTTATGGTATTATGGTGCTGTTGTTTATTAGCAGAATGGAATCTGGAAGACTTAGTTTCGGCCAAGAAAGAAAGACCAAATATATATTTCATTATATCATGTGTAAAAGCAAATAAAAAATGTTAGAAAAATATTTAAATGAAACTAAAAAAGGAGTTTTAAATATTTACTAAAATATTTAATTAGTATAGCAGAAGTTAGTGGTAGAAATTCAACTAAAATCAATAGAATTTACGAAAACATATTACAAATTTTACAATATTCATTAGTAAAATGTGCAAAATTGCTTGGTAGTTTTTACAAACAATTATTACAACCCTAGCAATAGAAGCTAGAAAAAACAACAACATATTTTTATATTATTTGCACTCCTGTTTAATAGTTTTTACTGTAACGAATTTTTTTATTCCTATATCTTTTTGTAGTAACTATTAAAAATATTAACTCGTTTTTACTATAATTTTATGGCCTTCCTTAATATACCATATTATGGCTGTCCTATATAGAACTATAAAATATAGTTACTTCTATTATATTTTTGGTTATTTTTATAATTTTTTTTCCGTGTACATTGTTGGTAAAATGTCAAGATTGATCATTTTCGTATGACGTCAGAGGGTCGGCGGCCATTTTGCTTGGAGGACAAATAAAGTAAATAAACACAAGCCTTTGAGTTATAAATTCAAGTTTTCTTTACAGTTGAATCTTGACCCTAGTTTGAGATCTCTGTTCATTGTGCTAATAATTAAGGTGTCCTAAATAAAAATGCCGTCCTTTTCTTCAGTGCTAAATTGTAGGATGAGGGGAAATAGGAACAATGTATGATCTTTTAGGATTCCTGCAGCTCTTTAAAACGCTGGAGAAAACCTTAATCGACTCTCACAAGAACGGCGTGAAATGTGCATAAGGCCCCTTTAAGTGACAGCCAAATAAGTATGGAAGAATTTGCTCCACATATTTTATAAGTACCTTCGTCTTTTTGACTGTTCACCTCAGTAGGTATTCCCTTACTTGAGACCGTATCTCCTAAAACACATGTATTTTCTTATGGAGAAATTTCCATTATTCAGCCATGCGCATTCCGTTATGATGGCATCCATTTCAACACAAACATTATAATGTACTTTTTTCCTTTTTGTGACATGCGTAATTGATATAGTAATTGTAGATATGCTTTAAAGTTCCTGTACAAACCTGTTTAGGACTCTGTTGACTGATGCAGTGTGGATTAAAAATATTATTATTTTAAAATTATTTATTAAATTTAAGGCACAAAACTTTGTTTATAAGTAATTGGTATAATTAATCGGTGTTATAATCATAAGCCTCTTGATTAAGAACGACCATTTTAATTTAATTGTATATTATGTTGTTAATGTTACATGGTATATTTTACGTAGAATAATAGTTTTAGATTTAGGATTAGACAATCTCCTTGTATTTACATTAAATCATTAAACAAGTTACATAAAAAGGGGGGGGGGGGTTTTACGTTTTAATATTTAAGTTAAACATACGTGTATGTCAAGGATAAAGCTAGATCAAAAGGATGGAACGAAATCGAGAAAAGTATTCAAGTAGTTGGGATAATTTTAGGGTTTTTCACAGGGAACCGACCTAGATGTCTAGGTAGATTAAATAGCAGTTGCTTGTACCTGATCGCAAAATGTGTTTACCAATCAAGTTGTAGTTAGTTAAAAAAAAGGCATTGGTTTTATCTGGATTAAACCGTTCTGATTTAAAAATAATTATTATATCAATGAAATATTCTTATGAAATATATAGTGTAACATACACAAACCTTTATATTATATTCATCGAATTGAATGATTTTCACACTTACCTAGAGTGGACCTTCTATTGGATGGCCGAAGGCAACATAGATTTTTTTCTCTTCAATAAATAAAAAAAAAACCACATGCGGACGCTGAACTCTAATCAGCATATTTTACTAGTAAATGGACCTATTATTGTTGTGTACAATGATTCGATGATTTATCATAGTTTTGTATGCGATCTACGAGGGTTCCACCCATATGCTATTAACGACTCACTTTTTTCAAATATCACTCGATGTCAGTGTTGTAGTTCTGGTTGCGATAACACAGAGTAATTGGCTGTTGACAGTGTTTATAAAATAAAAATAGACTAACCTTTTCTGCAAACGTTCTTAGGGACCGTTGTCTTCTTTTTTTTATAACGGATATTGACACAAAAACGGCAGTATAGTGGTCTTTTGTTAATTTCGGATTTATTTGATGTGTTGATTGACGAGGCAAATATCATTGATGATCAGTGGTGATGATTGATATTTACGTTTTACCTGTTAGCCTGACTTTGTAATCGTTTTCAAAATTTCTTCACATTACGACCCTGATGATGAGCTCGCAAACGCATAGACAAAAAGTTTTTTAAATATAAAAGGTTTAAGGAGAACGTTTGCCCTTAAACATTATATGCTTATTTAAGACAATATTAATTTAAACTACAAAAAAGTATATTGTTTTTATTAAAATTGTACTATTTATACTTTAAGTATGTATAGATATTTTTATTATTTTGTAACTATGGTGAGTTCTTTGTATTCCAAAAAAGTGGATTTTCTGAATTATTTTATTTTACTATTATTATACAGTATTAGTATTTGTCTATCATTAGTTTGCTATAGCGTTAAATAAGGCCATTGCATTTTATGCATTTTTAATTATGAATTCAAGACATATTTCAATTCAACTAACAATTTGCATGTTTAAACATGTAACTGTTTAAAATAACCACCTGAAAAGTAATAACATGTAAGAACTAGGTCCAGTAAAAAATACTACAAAAACTAAGATTAGGGTAAAATCACCTTCTAACCAAGTATGGCTGATTCCAAGAAGATATCACTTCAATGACCCTACACTCCCAGTATAATTTACTTTTAGTTCATTACCTCATTAATTCAATCTCGCGAATTAATTATCCCCTCCCGCTTCATTTTTGAGTAACCCAATAAGTTCTTTTCCCCCACCCCTACAATTCACTACCCCCACTCCAATCTCGACAGATCCTACATTATAACTAGGCGTCTGCAGAAAGACCTTGTCATATCTACTTTAGACAGGCAACCGGACAGACACAACTTGTAGAAATTTACAGAAAGATGGAGAAGTTTATTATTGTTAAAGACGTTGTTAAAAAGTTACGAGAATTTAACCTTACAGGACGCACTCTAGAGTTTAAGTTAAAACCTGTTCCACACGGAGTTGAACCAGTTGGTTGGGTGGAAAAAGGAATTAATCAAATTATTCAAAACGCTACAGTAGGCCTACAACCCTTAGATCGTGTGGGTTTTAGTTTTTGCTCTAAAGACTTCAACCGAGGAGAAGGTTGGATTCGCTTCAAAGCAGCTAAAGACATAACCTTTCAAGATGTTTGGAGTGTTATAAGTGGCATTTATCAGTCAAACTCAGCAGGTCTTAATACAGAATCATTTTGTCTTAGTGTGACAACTGTTAGATTACCTGTTGGTGGGGGCAGAGGAAAAAATTATAACAGCTTTCACGAGGAATGTGACAAGCGACGAGGTATTATAAGTATTAAAAATACCGATAACCTGTGTTTACCACGTGCTTTGGTAGTCGCCATTGCCCATAATAAAAGAGATCCCGAATTCAGTAAGGTTAGAAGAGATATTAGTAAAATTCAAACCGAAAGAACAAGATCATTGTTGGAGAGAGCTAAAATTAGCATTCCTGAGGCAGGAGGTGGAATTCCCGAGTTAATACAATTTCAAAATCATCTAAAAGAATATAAATTAGTTGTTTATAGCTATGGATCAAAAGGACGAAATATTATATTTGAAGGTTCAACTGAAAGCAATAAACGGCTGAACTTATTACATTACAAAAGCCATTTTAATGTAATTACATCGCTGACAGCAGCTTTTTGTTCTAACTATTTTTGTGAAAAGTGTTACGTCCCATATGATCACAAAAATGAGCACCGATGTGGTGGAACCTGTCAGGCATGTCAGCAAGCCCCTGCTTGTGAAATAGCAATAAAAATTAAATGCCAGGACTGTCTACGATTTTTTAGAAGTCAAAACTGTTACGAAAATCATAAAAAGGATTATTCGTCAGGCAAATTTACAGTATGCGAACAAATTAAACTATGTTCTATTTGTTTAAAAACCATTAAAGCCAAAAGAGCACATGTATGTGGTGAAATTTATTGTAAAATTTGTAATAAACATGCACCCGAGGATCATCTATGTTATATTCGGCCTGATAAGGGAAAACCTAAGATTAAAGATGTTCTTTTTGTATTCTACGATTTAGAGACGAGCCAAGACAAACTATTGGAAAATTCAACGTTTTTACATGAAGTCAATCTCTGTGTTTTCAAACAATACTGCGATGAGTGCATGGATTCTGAAGCAGATACTTGTAAAAAATGCGGTCTAAAGTTACAAAAAGTCAGAGGTATAGACCCAGCGGGGACATTTACTAACCATTTGTTACAAATGAGGAAAAACTTTAAAGAAATTATTGTAATAGCCCATAATGGTCAGGCTTTTGATCACCAGTTTATATTAAACTACATTATGACAAAGACAGATTTTACACCTGAGTTAATCATGAGAGGTACCAAAATAATTACGATGCAACTTGAAAATGTAAAATTTATCGACTCACTTAACTATTTCCCTATGCCTTTAGCCAAACTACCAAAGGCATTTGGACTTGATGATATTTTTAAAAAAGGCTACTTCCCGCACCTATTTAATACAAAGGCAAATGAAAACTATATAGGACCTCTACCATCAATTGAATATTACTCCCCAGATAGTATGAAAGAAGAAGACAGAGCCAAATTTCTTAAATGGTTTGTAGAGCATGAAAATGATGGTTTCGATATGCAAAGAGATCTGGTAGACTACTGCGTATCGGATGTCGAAATTCTTGCGCAATCACGTTTAAAGTTTAGAGAACAACTTATACAAACTACCAATGTATGTCCATTTACTGAAGCCACAACTATTGCTTCAGCATGCAATAAAATTTTTAGAAGAAATTTTTTGAAGCCTAATACTATAGGAATCATACCAAAAAATGGATACCGATGGAGAAACAGGCAGAGCAAAATTGCCATAGATTGGTTACTTTGGACCGAGAATCACAGAAAAATCAACATCTTACATGCTGCTAATGGTAAAGAAGCTGTTTTAAATGGTGTAAAAGTCGATGGTTACTGCTCCGAAACAAATGAGGTATTTGAATTTCAAGAATGTTATTTCCATGGATGTACTGTATGCTACAAGTTCGGCAGGAACGATCCTCTTTCCGAGGACCCCTCAGAAACGCTAAATTTAAGATATGAAACCACAAAGGCAAAAATTATTAGACTAAAAGATTTCGGTTTTTTAGTTAATGAAATGTGGGAGTGTGATTTTAGAAATTTATTAAAAAATAATCCAGAGATAAAATCCTATACTAATACCCATTACAATAAAATTTTGACAAAACTAAATCCAAGAGATGCTTTTTATGGAGGACGAACAGGAAATACATGCGAATACTATGAAATAAAAGATACGGAAAAAATTAAATACGCCGATGTTTGTTCCCTCTATCCGTACATCTGTAAGAGTTCTAAATTTCCACTATCACATCCAGAAGTGTATGTAGGAGATGCGTGTAACAAATTAAACCTAAATAATATAGATGGTTTAATTAAATGCACAATTCTCCCACCAGAAGAGTTGTACCATCCAGTACTCCCTCAAAAAATAAACAATAAATTGATGTTTATTCTTTGTCGAACATGTGGTCAAGACATGAATTACAACGAATGTAAGCATACCAGAGAAGAAAGGGTACTTGAAGGAACATGGGTTCTGGACGAGGTACTTAAAGCCCTAGAAAAAGGATATAAAATACAAAAAATACATGAAATCTGGAAATATAACGTACGAAAGTTTAATAAAGAAAACGGTGAGGAAGGATTATTCACATCCATGATGAATAAATTCATTAAAATCAAACAGGAAGCATCAGGCTGGCCTAAAGATTGTGAAATAGAGGAAGACAAAGTTAAATACATTGATCAGTTCTTTGAAAAGGAAGATGTTAAACTAGAGTATACCAAAATTATTGAAAATCCAGGGCTAAGATCACTGGCGAAATTAATACTTAACTCGTTTTGGGGAAAATTCGGTCAAAGAGAGAATCAACCAAAGACGAAAATTGTAAATAAACCAGCAGATTTATTTGCAATGTTTATTAACCCTGCAATTTATATCAATGGGGTTATACCCGTCAACGATAAAACATTACTTGTCAATTATGAATATATAGAAGAAGCCAGCGATCCGTTGCCGACTGTTAATGTTGTTATAGCGGCTTACGTAACAGCGCAAGCGCGCCTTAAATTATACTCCTATCTTGAAGCTCTTGATAAAAGAGTCTTATACTATGATACAGATTTCGTGAAGGTATAACTCTCAACTATGCCGCATCACAAGTAATAAATTTTGATGCAATCAAACACATGATTCTTCAAAAATCCGAACCGATCCCCATCATATCCAGAAGCATACGGCGTAGCAAGGAGCACATTGTGACAACTTGTACTGAAGTCAAACTCTATAGACCTATTTCAACAAAGAGAAAATTTCTATCGGATGGAAGCTCCGAATCATATGGATATAGAAAAAGAAAAACCCATTGAAAATAAAATATATTGTATATTTTGTATGTATTGTATATAAAATATATTATAAATATTGTATATCTAGAACCGCTATGGAGTTTAAAAATGTAAATTAAGTAATAAACAATTTAAAATATCCATTTTGGTTTTATTTTTTTCTTTAACAGTAAGAGTTTTCAAAAAGTATTTAAATAAGTAATTATGTACATATTAAAAAATATGTTTTTATTTTTACAAAGACATTTATAATTTAAATAGTTTGAAAATATTATCCAGTCATTTAAGTACTACACTTAAACTTAAAGAAAAGTTCTCCGAAGCCACAAAAAACACTAAGGGAATTGGTTCTTTTCAGCTATTTTTCTGTTATTCTTATAGTAATCCATAATCGTTTCAAATTTGAACGACCCACATGATAGTCTTTTTTTTTGTAATTTATGCATATTTTAATTACAAGGTTTCATACAACTTTAACAAATAAAAGTTGTTTTTTTCTTTTATTTTTTTCTTTTCTGTTTTCTTTTTCGGTTCTTAAGAAATGCTAAAGAATCTGTACAAAACAAGTCACGAATTAACTAAATAGCCACCATTTCACTAAATACTTAACACTCAGTATACAATTTTCAGAAATGTCATGATTAAGAACGGTTCTAGTCATTTTATACAAGATTTCACATGATTTAACAAATTTAAAACATTTTTTTTAATTTTTACTAAATTCCAAACACTCAGTATACACTTTTAAGAAAATAGGACGATTTGCGACTGTTTTAGTCATTTTTTACAAAGTTTCACAGGGCTTAATAACGTTAAAACATTTTTTTTTAATTTTTTACTAAATTCTAAACACTCAGTATACAATTTTCAGAAATGCCATGATTAAGAACGGTTCTAGTCATTTTATACAAGATTTCACATGATTTAACAAATTTAAAACATTTTTTTAATTTTTACTAAATTCTAAACACTCAGTATACACTTTTTAAGAAAATAGGACGATTTGCGACTGTTTTAGTCATTTTTTACAAAGTTTCACAGGGCTTAATAACGTTAAAACATTTTTTTTAATTTTTTACTAAATTCTAAACACTCAGTATACAATTTTCAGAAATGCCATGATTAAGAACGGTTCTAGTCATTTTATACAAGATTTCACATGATTTAACAAATTTAAAACATTTTTTTTAATTTTTACTAAATTCTAAACACTCAGTATATCATTTTCAGAAAATAATACAATTCAGTACAGTTTTACAAATTTTCACAGGCCTTAATAACATTAAAACATTTTTTTTTTAATTTTTACTAAATTCTAAACACTCAGTATACAATTTTCAGAAATGACACGATTTAGAACAGTTTTTACAGATATTTACAAAGTCTTAATAACATTATATTAATAATTATCTAACATAATGTATACAATTTCAAGAAATAGTAGATTTTTAATCCATGTACAAAATTCAAGAATCTAAAATACAATTAAATGTAGGCTTTTTTAATTGGCATCTCAGGCAAATTATTTCCCCCAAAATTATCTAAAAAAGATATACCAAAAACATTCTAAAGCGGTTTTTTACCTCTATAAGTATGCAGGCCGATCCGACCCTTGTCGGTTTTATTACCCGCATAAATTAACACAGTAGAGGAATATGGACAGAGTTCTGGGGCAGCGGCGTTTCACTAAAGCTTTGGTTTCCTACAAAGCGGTACCACAAAAGAGTGGCCGTAATTTGACGGCGAGCTTTGCCGCGACAAAGCGTGTATGTACTTGCAAATCGGAGTGTGTTCCTCCAGAGCGTTCGGCGCAAAAAATACGGCACCGTATTTTCTGAAGCGGACGCTCTGTACGTTGGGATAGTGCAAGCACGATTTTTGACGGTGCGCCAGTGTAGTGATTGTATGTTTTAATTATAATATTTGGAAATTAATTGGTCTAGCGAACAAGATAAAATTTTAATCGAGTTTTTTTTACTATATCGCTTTAACAGCGGCGTTTGCACTAAGGTTAAATCATAAAAGGTCGGGTTTTATCTCGGGTCAGTTCATAAATATTCAGGTTCAAGTTAGGGTTAGATGAGAAGCCGCCTCATGAAAGCATCCGGGTTAGGTCGTAAAAAGTCGGGTTTTATCTCAGGTCAGATCATAAATATTCAGGTTCAAATTAGGGTTAGATGAGAAGCCGCCTCACGAAAGCATCCGGGTTAGGTCGTAAAAAGTCGGGTTTTATCTCGGGTCAGTTCATAAATATTAAGGTTCAAATTAGGGTTAGATGAGAAGCCGCCTCATGAAAGCATCCGGGTTAGGTTGTAAAAAGTCGGGTTTAATTTCGGGTTATTTTGTAAACAGCACCACCGAACCATCCGGGTTAGGTCATAAAACGCACCACCGAACCACCCGGGTTAGATCATAAAACGCACCACCGAACCACTTGGGTTAGATCGTAAAACGCACCACCGCACCACCTGGGTTAGTTGCACCACCAGCACCACCAGCACCACCTGGTCTCGCTCTGTCCGTTTTCCTCTACTGTGTTAATTTATGCGGGTAATAAAACCGACAAGGGTCGGATCGGCCTGCATACTTATAGAGGTAAAAAACCGCTTTAGAATGTTTTTGGTATATCTTTTTTAGATAATTTTGGGGGAAATAATTTGCCTGAGATGCCAATTAAAAAAGCCTACATTTAATTGTATTTTAGATTCTTGAATTTTGTACATGGATTAAAAATCTACTATTTCTTGAAATTGTATACATTATGTTAGATAATTATTAATATAATGTTATTAAGACTTTGTAAATATCTGTAAAAACTGTTCTAAATCGTGTCATTTCTGAAAATTGTATACTGAGTGTTTAGAATTTAGTAAAAATTTAAAAAAAAATGTTTTAATGTTATTAAGGCCTGTGAAAATTTGTAAAACTGTACTGAATTGTATTATTTTCTGAAAATGATATACTGAGTGTTTAGAATTTAGTAAAAATTAAAAAAAATGTTTTAAATTTGTTAAATCATGTGAAATCTTGTATAAAATGACTAGAACCGTTCTTAATCATGGCATTTCTGAAAATTGTATACTGAGTGTTTAGAATTTAGTAAAAAATTAAAAAAAATGTTTTAACGTTATTAAGCCCTGTGAAACTTTGTAAAAAATGACTAAAACAGTCGCAAATCGTCCTATTTTCTTAAAAAGTGTATACTGAGTGTTTAGAATTTAGTAAAAATTAAAAAAATGTTTTAAATTTGTTAAATCATGTGAAATCTTGTATAAAATGACTAGAACCGTTCTTAATCATGGCATTTCTGAAAATTGTATACTGAGTGTTTAGAATTTAGTAAAAAATTAAAAAAAAATGTTTTAACGTTATTAAGCCCTGTGAAACTTTGTAAAAAATGACTAAAACAGTCGCAAATCGTCCTATTTTCTTAAAAGTGTATACTGAGTGTTTGGAATTTAGTAAAAATTAAAAAAAATGTTTTAAATTTGTTAAATCATGTGAAATCTTGTATAAAATGACTAGAACCGTTCTTAATCATGACATTTCTGAAAATTGTATACTGAGTGTTAAGTATTTAGTGAAATGGTGGCTATTTAGTTAATTCGTGACTTGTTTTGTACAGATTCTTTAGCATTTCTTAAGAACCGAAAAAGAAAACAGAAAAGAAAAAAATAAAAGAAAAAAACAACTTTTATTTGTTAAAGTTGTATGAAACCTTGTAATTAAAATATGCATAAATTACAAAAAAAAAGACTATCATGTGGGTCGTTCAAATTTGAAACGATTATGGATTACTATAAGAATAACAGAAAAATAGCTGAAAAGAACCAATTCCCTTAGTGTTTTTTGTGGCTTCGGAGAACTTTTCTTTAAGTTTAAGTGTAGTACTTAAATGACTGGATAATATTTTCAAACTATTTAAATTATAAATGTCTTTGTAAAAATAAAAACATATTTTTTAATATGTACATAATTACTTATTTAAATACTTTTTGAAAACTCTTACTGTTAAAGAAAAAAATAAAACCAAAATGGATATTTTAAATTGTTTATTACTTAATTTACATTTTTAAACTCCATAGCGGTTCTAGATATACAATATTTATAATATATTTTATATACAATACATACAAAATATACAATATATTTTATTTTCAATGGGTTTTTCTTTTTCTATATCCATATGATTCGGAGCTTCCATCCGATAGAAATTTTCTCTTTGTTGAAATAGGTCTATAGAGTTTGACTTCAGTACAAGTTGTCACAATGTGCTCCTTGCTACGCCGTATGCTTCTGGATATGATGGGGATCGGTTCGGATTTTTGAAGAATCATGTGTTTGATTGCATCAAAATTTATTACTTGTGATGCGGCATAGTTGAGAGTTATACCTTCACGAAATCTGTATCATAGTATAAGACTCTTTTATCAAGAGCTTCAAGATAGGAGTATAATTTAAGGCGCGCTTGCGCTGTTACGTAAGCCGCTATAACAACATTAACAGTCGGCAACGGATCGCTGGCTTCTTCTATATATTCATAATTGACAAGTAATGTTTTATCGTTGACGGGTATAACCCCATTGATATAAATTGCAGGGTTAATAAACATTGCAAATAAATCTGCTGGTTTATTTACAATTTTCGTCTTTGGTTGATTCTCTCTTTGACCGAATTTTCCCCAAAACGAGTTAAGTATTAATTTCGCCAGTGATCTTAGCCCTGGATTTTCAATAATTTTGGTATACTCTAGTTTAACATCTTCCTTTTCAAAGAACTGATCAATGTATTTAACTTTGTCTTCCTCTATTTCACAATCTTTAGGCCAGCCTGATGCTTCCTGTTTGATTTTAATGAATTTATTCATCATGGATGTGAATAATCCTTCCTCACCGTTTTCTTTATTAAACTTTCGTACGTTATATTTCCAGATTTCATGTATTTTTTGTATTTTATATCCTTTTTCTAGGGCTTTAAGTACCTCGTCCAGAACCCATGTTCCTTCAAGTACCCTTTCTTCTCTGGTATGCTTACATTCGTTGTAATTCATGTCTTGACCACATGTTCGACAAAGAATAAACATCAATTTATTGTTTATTTTTTGAGGGAGTACTGGATGGTACAACTCTTCTGGTGGGAGAATTGTGCATTTAATTAAACCATCTATATTATTTAGGTTTAATTTGTTACACGCATCTCCTACATACACTTCTGGATGTGATAGTGGAAATTTAGAACTCTTACAGATGTACGGATAGAGGGAACAAACATCGGCGTATTTAATTTTTTCCGTATCTTTTATTTCATAGTATTCGCATGTATTTCCTGTTCGTCCTCCATAAAAAGCATCTCTTGGATTTAGTTTTGTCAAAATTTTATTGTAATGGGTATTAGTATAGGATTTTATCTCTGGATTATTTTTTAATAAATTTCTAAAATCACACTCCCACATTTCATTAACTAAAAAACCGAAATCTTTTAGTCTAATAATTTTTGCCTTTGTGGTTTCATATCTTAAATTTAGCGTTTCTGAGGGGTCCTCGGAAAGAGGATCGTTCCTGCCGAACTTGTAGCATACAGTACATCCATGGAAATAACATTCTTGAAATTCAAATACCTCATTTGTTTCGGAGCAGTAACCATCGACTTTTACACCATTTAAAACAGCTTCTTTACCATTAGCAGCATGTAAGATGTTGATTTTTCTGTGATTCTCGGTCCAAAGTAACCAATCTATGGCAATTTTGCTCTGCCTGTTTCTCCATCGGTATCCATTTTTTGGTATGATTCCTATAGTATTAGGCTTCAAAAAATTTCTTCTAAAAATTTTATTGCATGCTGAAGCAATAGTTGTGGCTTCAGTAAATGGACATACATTGGTAGTTTGTATAAGTTGTTCTCTAAACTTTAAACGTGATTGCGCAAGAATTTCGACATCCGATACGCAGTAGTCTACCAGATCTCTTTGCATATCGAAACCATCATTTTCATGCTCTACAAACCATTTAAGAAATTTGGCTCTGTCTTCTTCTTTCATACTATCTGGGGAGTAATATTCAATTGATGGTAGAGGTCCTATATAGTTTTCATTTGCCTTTGTATTAAATAGGTGCGGGAAGTAGCCTTTTTTAAAAATATCATCAAGTCCAAATGCCTTTGGTAGTTTGGCTAAAGGCATAGGGAAATAGTTAAGTGAGTCGATAAATTTTACATTTTCAAGTTGCATCGTAATTATTTTGGTACCTCTCATGATTAACTCAGGTGTAAAATCTGTCTTTGTCATAATGTAGTTTAATATAAACTGGTGATCAAAAGCCTGACCATTATGGGCTATTACAATAATTTCTTTAAAGTTTTTCCTCATTTGTAACAAATGGTTAGTAAATGTCCCCGCTGGGTCTATACCTCTGACTTTTTGTAACTTTAGACCGCATTTTTTACAAGTATCTGCTTCAGAATCCATGCACTCATCGCAGTATTGTTTGAAAACACAGAGATTGACTTCATGTAAAAACGTTGAATTTTCCAATAGTTTGTCTTGGCTCGTCTCTAAATCGTAGAATACAAAAAGAACATCTTTAATCTTAGGTTTTCCCTTATCAGGCCGAATATAACATAGATGATCCTCGGGTGCATGTTTATTACAAATTTTACAATAAATTTCACCACATACATGTGCTCTTTTGGCTTTAATGGTTTTTAAACAAATAGAACATAGTTTAATTTGTTCGCATACTGTAAATTTGCCTGACGAATAATCCTTTTTATGATTTTCGTAACAGTTTTGACTTCTAAAAAATCGTAGACAGTCCTGGCATTTAATTTTTATTGCTATTTCACAAGCAGGGGCTTGCTGACATGCCTGACAGGTTCCACCACATCGGTGCTCATTTTTGTGATCATATGGGACGTAACACTTTTCACAAAAATAGTTAGAACAAAAAGCTGCTGTCAGCGATGTAATTACATTAAAATGGCTTTTGTAATGTAATAAGTTCAGCCGTTTATTGCTTTCAGTTGAACCTTCAAATATAATATTTCGTCCTTTTGATCCATAGCTATAAACAACTAATTTATATTCTTTTAGATGATTTTGAAATTGTATTAACTCGGGAATTCCACCTCCTGCCTCAGGAATGCTAATTTTAGCTCTCTCCAACAATGATCTTGTTCTTTCGGTTTGAATTTTACTAATATCTCTTCTAACCTTACTGAATTCGGGATCTCTTTTATTATGGGCAATGGCGACTACCAAAGCACGTGGTAAACACAGGTTATCGGTATTTTTAATACTTATAATACCTCGTCGCTTGTCACATTCCTCGTGAAAGCTGTTATAATTTTTTCCTCTGCCCCCACCAACAGGTAATCTAACAGTTGTCACACTAAGACAAAATGATTCTGTATTAAGACCTGCTGAGTTTGACTGATAAATGCCACTTATAACACTCCAAACATCTTGAAAGGTTATGTCTTTAGCTGCTTTGAAGCGAATCCAACCTTCTCCTCGGTTGAAGTCTTTAGAGCAAAAACTAAAACCCACACGATCTAAGGGTTGTAGGCCTACTGTAGCGTTTTGAATAATTTGATTAATTCCTTTTTCCACCCAACCAACTGGTTCAACTCCGTGTGGAACAGGTTTTAACTTAAACTCTAGAGTGCGTCCTGTAAGGTTAAATTCTCGTAACTTTTTAACAACGTCTTTAACAATAATAAACTTCTCCATCTTTCTGTAAATTTCTACAAGTTGTGTCTGTCCGGTTGCCTGTCTAAAGTAGATATGACAAGGTCTTTCTGCAGACGCCTAGTTATAATGTAGGATCTGTCGAGATTGGAGTGGGGGTAGTGAATTGTAGGGGTGGGGGAAAAGAACTTATTGGGTTACTCAAAAATGAAGCGGGAGGGGATAATTAATTCGCGAGATTGAATTAATGAGGTAATGAACTAAAAGTAAATTATACTGGGAGTGTAGGGTCATTGAAGTGATATCTTCTTGGAATCAGCCATACTTGGTTAGAAGGTGATTTTACCCTAATCTTAGTTTTTGTAGTATTTTTTACTGGACCTAGTTCTTACATGTTATTACTTTTCAGGTGGTTATTTTAAACAGTTACATGTTTAAACATGCAAATTGTTAGTTGAATTGAAATATGTCTTGAATTCATAATTAAAAATGCATAAAATGCAATGGCCTTATTTAACGCTATAGCAAACTAATGATAGACAAATACTAATACTGTATAATAATAGTAAAATAAAATAATTCAGAAAATCCACTTTTTTGGAATACAAAGAACTCACCATAGTTACAAAATAATAAAAATATCTATACATACTTAAAGTATAAATAGTACAATTTTAATAAAAACAATATACTTTTTTGTAGTTTAAATTAATATTGTCTTAAATAAGCATATAATGTTTAAGGGCAAACGTTCTCCTTAAACCTTTTATATTTAAAAAACTTTTTGTCTATGCGTTTGCGAGCTCATCATCAGGGTCGTAATGTGAAGAAATTTTGAAAACGATTACAAAGTCAGGCTAACAGGTAAAACGTAAATATCAATCATCACCACTGATCATCAATGATATTTGCCTCGTCAATCAACACATCAAATAAATCCGAAATTAACAAAAGACCACTATACTGCCGTTTTTGTGTCAATATCCGTTATAAAAAAAAGAAGACAACGGTCCCTAAGAACGTTTGCAGAAAAGGTTAGTCTATTTTTATTTTATAAACACTGTCAACAGCCAATTACTCTGTGTTATCGCAACCAGAACTACAACACTGACATCGAGTGATATTTGAAAAAAGTGAGTCGTTAATAGCATATGGGTGGAACCCTCGTAGATCGCATACAAAACTATGATAAATCATCGAATCATTGTACACAACAATAATAGGTCCATTTACTAGTAAAATATGCTGATTAGAGTTCAGCGTCCGCATGTGGTTTTTTTTTTATTTATTGAAGAGAAAAAAATCTATGTTGCCTTCGGCCATCCAATAGAAGGTCCACTCTAGGTAAGTGTGAAAATCATTCAATTCGATGAATATAATATAAAGGTTTGTGTATGTTACACTATATATTTCATAAGAATATTTCATTGATATAATAATTATTTTTAAATCAGAACGGTTTAATCCAGATAAAACCAATGCCTTTTTTTTAACTAACTACAACTTGATTGGTAAACACATTTTGCGATCAGGTACAAGCAACTGCTATTTAATCTACCTAGACATCTAGGTCGGTTCCCTGTGAAAAACCCTAAAATTATCCCAACTACTTGAATACTTTTCTCGATTTCGTTCCATCCTTTTGATCTAGCTTTATCCTTGACATACACGTATGTTTAACTTAAATATTAAAACGTAAAACCCCCCCCCCCCTTTTTATGTAACTTGTTTAATGATTTAATGTAAATACAAGGAGATTGTCTAATCCTAAATCTAAAACTATTATTCTACGTAAAATATACCATGTAACATTAACAACATAATATACAATTAAATTAAAATGGTCGTTCTTAATCAAGAGGCTTATGATTATAACACCGATTAATTATACCAATTACTTATAAACAAAGTTTTGTGCCTTAAATTTAATAAATAATTTTAAAATAATAATATTTTTAATCCACACTGCATCAGTCAACAGAGTCCTAAACAGGTTTGTACAGGAACTTTAAAGCATATCTACAATTACTATATCAATTACGCATGTCACAAAAAGGAAAAAAGTACATTATAATGTTTGTGTTGAAATGGATGCCATCATAACGGAATGCGCATGGCTGAATAATGGAAATTTCTCCATAAGAAAATACATGTGTTTTAGGAGATACGGTCTCAAGTAAGGGAATACCTACTCACCTCCCCTACGATCAGGAGCGCTCATGTGTCTTATAAACTTCAGATCTCTCTCCTGATCTTCCTTGATTACCCCCAGGAGCGCTCATGCGTCTTATAGACGCAAAGCAACCCTTCTGGTTTCTTCTAACCGTCCACCTTCCCCGAAGACGTAGTCCGGGTAAAGCCCTTAATGGTAAACAAATAATATAACGGAAATAAAAGGGTCTGTGTTTTTTCTAGCCAGTGTTTTCATTCACGCCCCATTAGGGAAACTACCCCCAAGTTGTGACACTATTACGCCGCCATTTTGGAAGTAAATGTCAACTGTCGTTGAAACGGCAGTGTTGAGAATCCGATTGTGCAAGAAAATACACTGGTTATTATTAACTAATGAAATGTAAAATGGCCCTTCGATGACAACTGCTTTACACTTTATTCTTACTATGAAACATAATGCAATATTCAAAGAAATAACATAAATGTACCAAAAAGTACCATTTTTGTATTAAATACATGTTCTATCTTCTGGTCTTTTAATTTTGCATTATAATCATCACAATCACACATTCTTGTTATTTAGCATTTTCATATTCGTGTAGGTATTTTAGTCTCGTGTAAGCATGAATTATAAAAACAAAAAAATGTATGGAAATTCTAAGTACTCTCGCAGTTTTATTATACACAATTGCTTTCCGCCGATAAAATGACGCATACAGTGTTTTAAAATAACCAATTGGTCCCGAACACTTGATCTAAATTTAGTTCCAGTTTAAAATGATTTGTGTAAAATTGGATCGACCGTAATTAAAATTATTTTGTAATGAAGTAATCTAGGAACGTAAAAATCTGTAAGCTATAGGGTAGCGGGTGGGAATTGGAATTGGGGCTACTTAAACAAAGACTCTGATATTAATTTAGCTAACTACCTATTTCGACAGAAACTTAGAATACACAAATCGAATACAAGTAAACCCTATTTGTTTTTTTAAGCGATTCGTATTTTAGGATTACTTTTTTATGCTTGGTGTACAAATGCAATATTTTAATACTTACAAGGCAGATATTGTCTTGCTTTTATATGGATTGTAAGCAACTTTTGCCCTGTATACGAGAGCTTTTTCATTTGCGGCGTGCTGACTCACATCGCCCGCCCGGCCGAACGATGATATAAGGACTTGGGCAGAGAAAACATTGATGTCGACGCTTTCTTTCGCTAAACTTGCGTTTTTGGATTATTTCATATTTTTGTGTAACAATATAGTCTAATTTTGAAAAAGGACTTTTGTTAATTATTCATAGTAGTTTACAGGATGTTTTTTATTTCTAGTGAGTCGTTCTTCTAATCTAATTGAATAACCTATTTGACCAAAAACACAATTTCTAAAGCAACATAGCTAAAATTTAATTCAAACTAATACGGTCTACACCCAGAAAACTAAACGAAAGAAAAGCGACACAAGCGCCTTTGATGTTCGTGTCGCCAGATTTTTACCGACGTATTGATGACATTGACGCTTCTTCTAATTGGTACACTGTAAGGAAGAAAGAAGAAAATATCGGTACACTGAAAAAAGGGTATTATTTACCGTTGACCAAAACTCGTGTAAGCTTTCTGCGGTTCTTGTCCTTTATAGTTTGGAATATTTAAGCGTATAAAATGTTTTCAATCTCTAACAGAAATGTGTATGTTTGGGACACACTTCATATTTCTGTCGTGACCCAGTAGGAAAGTAAAGTAAAAAGGTTCAAATCAATCTTAGGGGATATAATGTAATGTAATACTAAACCAAGCGGCAACGTCGCATTCGTGCTAAAGTACTATGTTTTTCTTCAACAACTAAATGCTAAAAAATAGAAAACACATTAATTTCAAACGCAATATAAATGGCAACATCGCATATCAAAGTGGTGGCAACGTTGTACAAATCTATAAAAATATGCGTTCAAACAAAATCCTATAATGTAAAAAACTGTCTGCTATTTTATAATATTCTCTAAAACGCAATTCTAAGTACGACACAAGCCACGTGCGTAGTAACAAGGAGAAGTTATCTGATTGGCCGATCGACAGTGGCCTGATGCAGACGTTGCCATCTTGGTTTCGACGGGTTAAAATCTGATTAGTCAAGGTGTTTGGATACGGTTATATTATATTCTATTGTTTGGAAACAAAGTAGTGTCATTCGAGAATCTAAAGAGATAAGTCGTCGCTCCGTGGAGAGAAAAGCCTTCACGTTAAAAAGGTGTTAAAAGTAGTTATTGCTAGTAAAGTGTCAGGCAGAGATTGAACGATATAAGTCGCCGCTCCGTGAAGGTAGAAAGCCTTCACGTTAAAGTTGTTATTGTTTACAAAGTGTCAGGTGGAATTCTACAGAGTTAAGTCGCCGCCGCTCCGTGTGTGGATAAAGCCATCACGTTAAAAGTTGGTATCTATTGTAGCCCATGCTAGGGTGAAGAGAGAAGGAGTGTTATTAATTGTTTAATAAAGAAATATTGCAGTAAAATTCAAAAAGGATTATATTTTCCAATTTTTCAACAAATTTGAACCAGTCGACTTGTGGAGATACAGGTTAAAGTTTTGTGTACCTCATTGTTACAAACGTGAGTCCGCACAGTGTATATTCCTCAGTGGCAGATCCATAGACATTTTGTTTAGAGGGGGGGGGGCAATATCAAAAAATGACAGTGACAAATCAAAATCCAGGAAACCAGCGTCAGTTTGTTACATTGTTTGTTAGCTATCCGCTGTTATCGATTGATGTTTGTACTAATTGGAAAATGGTCAATGGCAACCGAAAATACATGGCCACGAATTTTGTTCCGTGTCACTTTCCTGGCAGTAGACTGATGTAATATTACGTCAATATGACGTCATATTGACGTGATTTACGTCAAGGGGCTAAAATATAACGTATCATAACGTCATTTTGTTACATCGCATAATGTAATTAATGAAGACGTCGTAAAAGGGCGTTAATTGACGTACTGTTTCGTCGATTTCCAACCAATCAAGTTCGAAAAAGTCTATTTACCAAACCATGACGTAAAATAACGTTATATAACGAGATTAAAGTAACGTATGGGTACTTAAGTTATCCAACGTATTGTATCGTCGATTTACAATTCAGTACTAAAAGGCTTCAAATTTCAAAACTGCCAATTTATAGTTATTTATGTATCTAGGGAATTATAATGGTCTTAATTACCGAGGGAAAAGTTTACGTCCTGAGGGCCTTTGGCCCGAGGGACAGCAATTGCCTGAGGTAATTGAGACCCTTATAATTCCAGTGATACATAGATAATTTTATTTCTGACCGATTTTAGTAATGACAATCAAATTGACATTAGATGTCAATCGTTTGATTTTATGTCAAATTTTTCTTAATATCCCAAGGGAGTTATGACCCTTATAATTCCCGCGTAACTAAGACGTTATGAGCTAATAATATACCGGTCAGAAATAAAATAAATTACACGTTCCATTAAGCCGACAACACAAAATTATGGAAGCTTCCCTTATTAAACTATGATCCTGCAACGTCCAATTTACGTCATAATTCGTCATTAGGACGTCAATGTTAGGTCCAGTATATTGTCAATGATGACGTAATTACACGTAATTAATAACATATCACTCGAGAAGACTTTCTCCCGTCAGTAGGACGTCATGCAATGTCATTATAGACGTCATTTTGTTTGGTCCTGACGTTACCAAGACGTCGTTACGACGTCTTTCTGCTGCCTGAGTTCTGGTTCGTTTAATTTTCTTGGGTCTAGGTATGAGTATATACAGGGTGTTGTATGTAAGAAATCTTTCGGATTCAGATAGAACCTGAAAAAATAAGATGACAAGTTCCTATACATTTTTTTATTACCTACCTCCTAGAAATCGGTCATTCTTGAATAACTTTCAAAGTATGTACTTAATACAATTAAATAAAAATTTCATGTGATGGACACTAGTAGGGACTTCTTAAAATAGTGTCCTAGAAACATATTTAGCTTTATTAGTTTACCAGGGGCGAACTAAGCTTTACAACTTAATGCTCAAATTTAAAATATTTTCCTCTAAGTGCGGCGTACCGGCGTACGTACGATTCTCCTCAGACCAGCATCAGTACTATTTTTTGTAAACTTTTCTAAAATTATGAAGAAAGTCAATAATATGTATTACCTTATTAACTGGAATCGCCCACCATTCTCCCTTAGACGGTTGGTCAACTCGTTGAAATGTCTTCTGGCTTCGCATAGTACGATTAGAAAATCTTTCGTGATATATATAACCTTCTGACTTCTGACGTTTATTCCATAGATCGAATTATTTCACAATTAAATTCACCACGAAATCCAAAAATCAGTTAATTAATATCGAAGTAAAGGATCAATGTGTCAGCGATGTGAAAGATTGCGAGTTCTAAAATGCAGGATATTTTATTTATTTCATACCATAGTAACATTTTTTGGTGACGATAAATAAATAAAACGCACATTTTTTGCGAACATATTTCTTCTACAACTACCTATTTGTTTATTATTATTTTTCTCGAAAACGGTTCATTTTATAGATAATAAACAAGAGTACCTTTTTTTTAGTCTAAGGTACAAGCTACCCAGATTTATTTTTTTTAAGTCTTAATCATGCAGGATGTTAAAAAGTTTAGCATTAAGTTGTAAAGCTGAAAAAGCTAAATATGTTTCAAGGACACTATTTTAAGAGGTCCTTACTAGTGTCCATCACATCAAATTTTTATTAAATTATATTAATTATCTGAATCCGAGAAATTTCCTACATTTTCCCGGACACTCTTTATATTAAATACATCAACTTCTTAATTAAAGGTAATATGTCTATATATACTTCTCCGAATCCCGTCAAATTGAGCAAGGAGTTCCCCAAGGCTCAATCTTAGGGCCTATTCTATTTCACCTCTACGTAAATAGCCTCAGTGACGGGATCTCTGCTGAGGTGATCTGCCAATACGCTGATGATACAACAATTCTGCTTTCCAGGCCCACACTCCCTCAGCTTGCGAGTGACAGTTCTGATGCGGCAGAGGAAATGAGACATTGGTACGAAGAGAACAGCCATAAATTAAATGCTGACAAAACGGGCCTCTTAATTTTCAGCAAGTTTAATAACGCGGATGAATCCCTACATGTTGCCCTGAATGGGAAATCAATTATAGAGTCTACCGACATTAAGTTTTTAGGTGTTCACCTTGATCGTTGCTTCAGATGGGAGAAATAGGTTGTCACGTTGGAGTACAGAATAACTAGCCTCTGTGGTCTGTTGAGGAGATTGAAAGACCAACTGTTCATTCACACAATACGACTTTTCTATTTTGCGAACATCCAATCAATCATAACCTATAGTATTCTCTTCTGGGGCTCTTCAAGGTGTGCTCAGAACATATTTAAGGCCCAAAAGAGAGTTATTCGATGCATCTTTGGACTTCATCCAATGACATCTTGCAAACCCTACTTCTCAAAGTTAGGAGTTCTCACCGTACCCTCACTTTACTTCCTCTCACTGGTGAACTTTGTAAAAAAAAATCATGAACTACTTAAAACGAATCACTCCAATCAGTTCAATATGTCAATGCTAACCAGAAACAGGGACGCCCTCAGTATTCCTTCTCACAATTCAACTTATTTCGAAAATGGCTGAAAGTATAGAGCCATTAAGGCATACAACATGCTACCACATGACTTGAGGCAAATACAGAGCCTGCACAGCTTTAATAAAGCAGTCAAATTGTTTCTGTCAGAAAAATGTTTTTACTGTTTTAAATTTAATTGTTAATAACTATATAGTTTCTATACGTTCATTAGTCTATTAGTATTCTTTGGTCATTTACTCTTTACACTCCATGTTTTATTTATATTTATTTTTAATTTGGCTTTAGATAATGTGAAAATTCAGAGCATCTCCACTTTAGCCCTAAGTTATAATTTACTCCATGTTTTATTTATATTTATTTTTACTTTGGCTTTAGATAATGTGAAAATTCAAAGCATCTCCACTTTAGCCCTAAGTTATAATTTAGTCTAGCTACCCCTGGTGACAACTTTTTCTGCTGACTTTGCTTTGCCATATTGTATATGATTTTGATGGCAAATAAAGAATATTAAATCAAATTTGTACTTAATTTAAGTATCTTTGCCTTTTTATTTTTTCCGTACGCCATCTACGTAAATAGATATTGTAAAACGAACATGTTTCAAGTATGATAAAATTAAACTACAAAATATATTTATACAAATTAACTACTAACATATTGTAAGGGTCACCCTTATTAGAATACTTTGATTCTTCTTCTTTTTGGCAATTTGCCAATTAAAATCCAAACATTTTTGATTTATTATGTTTTTTGGGCTATATTTTAGTAATTAAATATAAAAAAAAACAAGTGTAGATTTACGTTAAACTAAATAAAACTTTAAGATCAACTGCAGTAAAAATTATTAAAATACACAAAGTAGGTAATTTGAACCTTTCCTAACAAGTTCGCCATAGCCATGCTAATAATAATTAACTTTTTAAAATATCAATATATCCGGGAAAATTTTCAACATAATATAAAAGTAAAAAACAAAGATGTTCAAAAAAATAAAAATTTATTATTAGAGATGTTTACAAAAAAAATGCTTTTAATAAGAGTAAAGATGTAAAATATCAAAAAAGTTTAACCAAGTAATAAATTTAATATGTGAAACAAAAAATAAATACAATATTAATAAATAAACTTTTAGCAATATATCTAAATCATAATTATGTAATATCTTGTAACGATCTATACAAAACGTGATAAAAAAAAATTAAGAATGGTTAAATGAGTAACATTACAACTTAAAATATCGGAAAAACAGTAATACCTAAAGTTGTTTAACATATTATCGAGCGCAATCTGAACAATAATCCAGTAGTCCGGAAAATTTTCGGAAATTCCTATTGCACCAAAATATATTATTCAAAATATTTGTAGAAGAAAATTTGAACTTTTTAAATTAGGGTATTTTTCTCCAGATTTCTATATTTTATTTTAAGCATTCACTGTGTTCAAAAAGTCCCGGACCGGTCAATTATTTAGAAAATGCCGCACAATATAAAAAAAACTTCCGGTATAAAAGTTGTAGGAACCCAAAAAATCTATAAAACTAGGATACCTGTAATTATACAGGGTGCCTCAAACAGTCATGGTAAACAAAACTTTCATTTTTTTTAATGGAATGCCCTATATCTTATAATACTTTTGGATTCTATATAAAATATCAATTATTTTTTAATAAGCACACTATAAGTCTAAACTTAATAGTTTCTGAGATATCGACTTTCGAAAAATTACATTTTTGAACTTTGACAGCTTCTAGCTCTCTAACGGTATATCTTAAAGCAAAACTGCTTACATGTCCCTATCTTACTTTTTTATTATCTTCCCAGAAGTGTAAACTTCCGGTTAAACCGGAAGTACTATATTTCTGGCTTTTGAGCTAAATCCGGTTTAACCGGAAGTTGACACTTTTAGAAAGATAGAAGCTGTCAAAGTTCAAAAATGTAATTTTTCGAAAGTCGATATCTCAGAAACTATTAAGTTTAGACTTATAGTGTGCTTATTAAAAAATAATTGATATTTTATGTAGAATCCAAAAGTATTATAAGATATAGAGCATTCCATTTAAAAAAATGAAAGTTTTGTTCACCATGACTGTTTGAGGCACCCTGTATAATTACAAGTGTCCCAGCTTTATAGATTTTTTTAAGGCCTACAACTTTTATACCGAAATTTTTTTATATTGTGCGCCATTTTCTAAATAATTGACCGGTCCGGGACTTTTTGAACACATTGTATATGAATTATAAAAGGAATTATACAACCAAATATTTGCTGGGAATTTAAATTATAATAATACATACATGTCTATTAAATGTAACCTTTCTATTGTAAAGGTGTGTCTAATATAGTCAAATATGTGGCAAATAAATAAAAATTTGAGGTTCCATAGATAAATGCGAAACAGAACAATTTGAAGTGTATTAAAACAACATTTTTTTAACAATAAAAATATATTTTTAAAAATACCAACATAAAAAAACTAAAGATTAATTCCTTAAACACAATACAAATGATATGGAGTTAATAAACTAAGGAACCTGTTCTAGATATAAACAGTGTTATACTTCCAACTGGTTACCGACGTTTCGCTCATAAAATATCTTCAGATAGTCAGAATCGATCATTTTAGTTATGTATATATAAAACAGTTCCTTAGTTGAGAAATCCTAACTTATTTTAGGTCCATTGACATGGAAATATACAATTTATTAGGTATTATAATAATTACAACAATATACGTATCCAAAATAAACCAAAGAAATTTCTGTAATAAGGCTAAAGATAGGAAACTGCCCCAGTTCTGCAATGAGAAATGTGCCTACTGTATTTGTTGACGAGATGCCTCTAATGCCAAGTTCCTATATAATATGAGTGAATAGATTTTGATTATTTATATAAAATATCAATATTGAAGAATCAAACTTTTCATGGGTATTCTTAAATAACTATCGATTTGTATGCGAGTGAACTGATGATCTAAAACTTAATGTCGACAATTATTAGACTTCACGTAGTTCGTGCCCATTCTTATAGAATAAAATATTTTAATTACTTAACCTAATGTGATTTTATTTTAACTCTCTCTTAAAGTTAAACAGTACTTATTTTGTCAAAACCTATTTTTACTTGGACGAATCACTGCGTTGTCCTGC
Organism: Polydrusus tereticollis; assembly: GCA_963920685.1. NCBI lineage: Eukaryota > Metazoa > Arthropoda > Insecta > Coleoptera > Curculionidae > Polydrusus > Polydrusus tereticollis. Next base: position 148,133,709 of record OY987328.1, read on the forward strand.
TGCCTCTCCATTCGATGAGCAGGAGGTACGAGGCAAAGGCGTAGACAAGAGCGTTGAGGATACCAAATACCTAAAAATAAAAATAAATTAACTATAATTAGTAATTAGTTTTGATTTCCTGACCGTTAATATTTAAATATTTAAGGATTTCTTGGGGTTTCGGTCAAGTTGAGAACAATAAAAAAATTATTTTTTTACGTCCTTGACGTTTCGGTTTAAACCATCTTCAGAACATAAAAAGAAAAAACAATGGCAAATTAATAAGTACCTACTACTTGACAAGTGTGAATAATAATATGGGTCGTAATTAACGCCCGGTAATTTAATACAATTTGCAGATTAAAAAAATTATATATGCTCGATAAAGAAATCAAACTGTAGTATAAAATAATAAGAAATGCCTGATATTTATTATAAAATGGCAATATAAATATACAATACGTACGCTAAATTCTGTTCGGTATGTTAATGAAATGTGCACTAAAAATATATATAAATGTTCGATAGTTTGGAAATATAAAAAAAAATGTGAAAGTAGTCGACCGAAAAGCACAGTGAGAGTGACAAGTGAGGTTATGTTTCTCTAGCTGTTAGTCACTCGACAAAAATTGTAATAATTATAGACTTATATTGGTTAAACAGGCGCTAACACGGCATCTAATCCACCTTTTTGGTTCCAATTCAGTATAATTATTATTTTAAGAAGCATGTAAATTTTATATCGGGCATTCATTATATTTATCGAGCGTTTATTACGTTTATCGAATAATTATTATTTTAAGAAGCATGTAAATTTTATATCGGGCATTCATTATATTTATCGAGCGTTTATTATGTTTATCGAATATTTAGTTTCTTGTCATGCATTTGAATAAATTACCTGGAAAATATAATATGCATTGATATTAAAATATCAAACATATAATTTAATCCCTAATAATATGACATAAATATGTATCTAAGTGAGAAACTTTGTTCTATAGCCACTTGGTAAGACCTTGTACAATAAGCATTAAGTAAATTATGCTAAAACCGGTATTCTCTGGGCTATATGCCCCAACCAGCGCTTAATTATAAAGCACAATTTAGCATTGGTGTTTATAGTACCATACGGTATTTGTCACTTTAGATTGCTATAAACTGCTGGAAGATGGCGCTATCTATATTGTACTGCTTACGCAGATCAATATTGTTGCTGCAAGGCGTTTTGAATTTCTATTGGTCGGTATGCTCACTTGCCATGCTTGCCCTGTACCGACTTGAACCAAAGAGTTCGAAAGCGGTCTATAGGTGGCAGTAATGTAGGATCCTACCATTGGAAACAGAGATTCATTCCTTTTCTCCGGTATTTTCTGCAATTTGAGTTTGTATTTTAGTACTAACAGTACTAGCCAAAAATTGAAATTTGCAAATATCTTGAAAACGAATAAAGATATCGTCTCTTTGAGCCCACTAGGGAAAAGGGAGGCACATTCAACCAATTGCTACATCCTTGCTTGTTTTTGAATTTGGCGTCCGAAAAGTCGTCGTTTTATCTGCTTTGGTAGTTCATCAACAAATTTTATAATAAATCTCTGAACTTATATACAGAGTATACGAAAAAGTGACCTTTATGAAAGTTGTTCAGTAAATTATTCCCCACATTTATACCTGCGGTTTGGTTGCCATAGAGACCAACTTACTTTTTTTAAATGGAACACCATGCATATGATTGCATCTTTGGATTTACTGGGAAAACTCTATATTTTTTGTATTTGAAATTTTTGTTTATTTAAAATTATATCAAACTTTACACGGAAAAAACAGTATTGTAAATTTAGTTTAGTAAGAATTTTATAGTATATTTCTCCATAAAACCTCTTAATAACTATAAATCTCTATATCAGTCTTTTCCAAAATAAAATTGTAAACTAAATTTATAAAAAAATATGGTTACCTTTTTTATAAAACATGGTATAATTATGCCACTACTAAGGTATATATTACATTTTACAAATGCGTTTTGGTTAAATTGAATAACCATTTCTTTTAGTTAAAAGTGAGAAACTGTATTGTGAATTTTACTAAATCCTTTTGTGGATTTTATAATTTTTTATTACATTAAGAGACAAGCATAAAAAATGGTTATAAAGGAAACTTAGTAAAAATTACTAAATTTCTTTACTAAAATTTTTAATAGAATTTAGAAGGGTGTAATTATAGTAAGACTGTTTAACAATAAACTATTTGAATTTTTATAACACTATATTTGCAAAATATCAAAAAATATAGAAGTGCTTATAAAATTTTCGTAGAAAAATTCGTATTTTACTAAATGAATATAGTAGAAACTCCTAAATAATTTACAGGAATAGACAAAACCGCGCCGTCCGTCGCCGCTGTCGCATTTAGAGTTATGCCATTAGAGGGGTCGTACCTCTAACTCTTACTCTTATGTGTTTTAAGTTTAAACTAGTTAAATTTGTCTCTGATTTTGTGTTTATGGTATTATGGTGCTGTTATGTGGAGTTTGGAGGATTTATTAGCAGAATGGAATCTGGAAGACTTAGTTTAGACTACCAAGAAAGAAAGCTCAAATATATTTCTTTATACCATGTGTAAAAGCAAATAAAAAATGTTACAAAAATATTTCAATGAATCTACAAAAGGAGTTTTAAATATTTACTAAAATATTTAATTAGTATAACAAAAGTTGGTGGTAGAAATTCAACTAAAATTAATAGAATTTACGAAGAAATATTACAAATTTTACAATACTCATTAGTAAAATGTGCAAAACTGCTTGGTAGTTGTTACAAATAATTATTACAACCGTAACAACAGAAGCTAGAAAAAACAACAACATATTTTTATATTATTTGCACTCCTGTTTAATAGTTTTTACTGTAACGAATTTTTTTATTCCTATATATGTTTGTAGTAACTATTAAAAATATTAACTCGTTTTTACTATAATTTTATAGTCTTCCTTAATATACCCTATGGCTGTCCTATATAGAACTATAAAATATAGTTACTTCTATTATATTTTTGGATATTCTTATGAATTTTTTTTTTCCGTGTATAATAACAAAATAAATAGCCTAGAAAATTGAACAACTTATATATCATTGGAATAAAACAAGTGAAACCTTTTCTCTCGTCTTGCTGGAATCATACCTGTTCGTTTATGCCATTATTTACACCCGGTAAAACCATTCTTACTTACTTACTCCGTAGCACTACAACCCAGGGTGGGTCTTGGTTGCCTTGACTATCTGCCTCCACCTGAAACGGTCCTGGGCCATCTCCCTCCATTCTTGATGGTCTACTCCAAGGGTAGCTAGATCCTTGATTATGTTATCTCTCCATCTAAGCTTAGGTCTTCCCAGTGGTCTTTTTCCTTGTGGTGCTTCCTCCCACACCCGTTTTATTAGTCGATCGTTACGGCTTCTTTGTACGTGCCCTGCCCATCTTAGTCTGACAGACTTTATTTCCTGAATGATGTCAGGGCTTTGATATATTTGAGCAAGCTCTACGTTGCTTCTCATTTTATAACGGCCGGTTTCAGAGTCTCGGACGGGGCCATATATCATGCGTAGGATTTTTCTCTCAAACCTTCTTAGGAGTTCCGTGTCGCGGAGTGTCAGTGTCCATGTTTCACTGGCGTACGTTGGTACTGGTCGTATTATTGTTTGATAGATTATGGTTTTTGCCTTTCTTGTGATAAATTTTGATTTTAGCAGGGTTTGTACTGCAAATGTACATTTGTTTGCTTGTGTGATACGCTGTTTGATACGCTGTTTGATGGAAGTTTGAGGCAAGAGGGAATTATGTGATTCCTGAGGAGGTCCAGATATTTTTCGCCATTCAAATTACCACTCACCAACTATGCTCGCCCAAACATTAACTTTTTCGGGCTTGTAAGGACCTTCCTGGAACCAGTGAGTATTCCCAGCAGACCAATAATGATAATTGTGTCTTCTAACAATGCTATTTAAATTGAAAGTATCTTCATCCGAGAGAATGATATTTATTGCGAAGTTATTCTCGTTATTGCATCTTTTCATCATCAGCTCAAAAAATTCAGCTCTTCTATCAAAATCGTCCTCGTTTAATTCATTCACCAACTTTATCTTGTAGGGATGCAACTTCTTCTGCTTAAACAGATTTTTCACTAACTGATGAGATACATTAAAATACATTGCCATTGGCCTGGATGATTGTGTTGAATTTTCATGTATTCAGAGCATAATATCCAAAGCTTTGTCTTCCCCGGTTGCTGTTTAAGGTCGACCTGATCTTGCGATCTCTTCATATTTCCGTAACCGCTCATTATTAAAATTTCAACTCGTTGTTTTTCATTCAGACGAACCATAGTGTAAACAAATTAGAAATCAGACAACAGAAAATTAAACAGGAACTCAAAACTGATACCCCTTAGGTCGCTGTCATGAAAACACCCTGACTCAACTGGTGGGTATTAGGTAGGGATAATTATAACTAGGAAGTTTTTTTATTTTTGAGCTGTCATTATCTCGGAAGCGCTTGCAGATAGGTAAAAATTTCAAATATAAAAAATTCAGAGTTTTCCCAGTAAAATCCAAATATGTAATGATATGCAGGGTGTTCTATTTAAAAAACGTTAGCTGGTCTCTATGGCAACCAAACCAGAAATGACAGTAAAGATTATTGCAGGTAGAAATGTGAGGAATAATTTACTGAACAACTTTCATAAAGATCACTTTTTCGTGTAAGAGGTAATTCAAAACTTACAGGTATTATGCGCGAATTTTTTGCTACTCTGTATATCTCTGAACTAGCAACCATGACCAAAGCCGGTGAAATTCTCTTTAAAACTAGCTTAAGCTCATTAAATTTGGATAAGGGGTATGGAAGATACAGCAACATAAATAATATTTTTTCCACGCCCTTGTTACAAACTGTCGCAAAAGTAATGAAAAAAAAATTAAATTTTTAGTTTTATTATAGTCATTGCGTCCCCTGCCAGTTGTTTTGGAATCTTCAAAATATTTTAAAATAATTTCTCTTCGATTTAGTTAATAGAGTTTTCGAAGCCGTAAAGTATATGGCTTTTAAAATATCGTAACCCGCCAACCTTAGTGGATCGTTCCATATATTTTCTTAAATTAAACCTCTGTGCAATTTACTGGTAAAGTGAGACAGCACCGTTTTCGTTCAGACTGTATTAAAAATTGTTAACTAGTTTTAACGATACTAATATCTGTCTTCTAGTTATTGTATTTCAACAAAATACCCTGAAGTTCGATCACATACATTTAAGACCTTGTATAATTTGATGCTCAGAATACAGTATTCTAATGTTACTATAATTTAAACCCATTACAGGTATTGTATTTGTACAAGTGCAACAAGCCTGAGAATGTGAAAATATCTTTGCTTATTGTTAACGAGCTGGCTGGAAGGTGACTTGTCTATTTTTAACTTTGTAAATGTTTGTTGTTAATTTAATTATCAAATACAGCGGCATAGTTAGATAGAAAACCACGCTGTATAACATAATAGATACCTACTTAATAAGTTAATAAGAAGGCGTGTTTTCACGATAGATCTGAAACGGTTCTGCAAAATATTCCGTAGACTTATTCACAATGTATCTACATTGATTATATTAGAGTTTTGTCTGAAATGAACACAGCCAGGTAAGTAAAAAACGTCCTCAAAGTTTGCTGTGGAATCAGTCACGCATGTCTTGAGCACAGGTAGGCAGACGACAATATTAGCGTCCAATTTTAAGAAGCGATTTTATAGAGCAGCGCACACGGAATCGGTCTTATTTGACCTAAGCAATGCTTTTGATATTGTCTGACATAACAATCTCTTACTGAAAATAAAGACTTGGAGCTTCGAACTAACTCATTAAATTAGTATCTTTTTTTCTGGAAAATCGAAGTTTTGAAGTCTCGTCGGAGAACTCGTTGACTAAACGCATGAGGGCGAGAGTGCCTCTCTCTCCGATGTAGTACAACATATATTAACTCACGACATACCGAAAGATAAACAAAATGAGCCGTATTTGTCGACAATACTGCAATTACTGCGATATCCAAACAACCGTGATTGATAATCTTGAGGTTGCAGCGTCACATTAAAAATGGTTTCATTTGAATCCGTCCAAACCGAACGACATAGTTTTCCTAAAGAGTAACGACCTGAGACCAGGGGCTCGGAATCAATGGAGTCCAAGTGAACCTGTGCCAGGTAGTGAAATACCTGGCACCTATCTTTGATCAAAGATTGGAGACTTAATTCAAGCAACAGAGTCAAGCTAGCATTCGATAATTAGGCTCCATTTACTCCCTGCTTCACAGGCGAAGTAGAGTTAAAAGCAAAACGAAAGTAAACCTCTACGAGGTCCTGGTCAGGCCGGGTCTCGACTTATGGTGCGCCCTTGAAGTAGCATAAGTTTCAGGCGATTCAAAATAAGGCGCCGAAGCTAATCATAAATGTCCCCAGGTATACAATGAACCGCGTGCTACATTCGAACTTTCACGTACCGACAATTAACGAATTATTTTTAAAAATTATCAAGGACTATTACAGACTTACGACAAACCAACTCATAAAGGACTCATACACGAGAGCTAGACAAGACGCAACCTATAAAACTACCTAATGATTGGCTCCTAATGATCCCAACATATAGTAGAGAGGCACTAAAATCACCAACATGGAAATCATCGTTGAGAAAAGGCGCCAAATTATTTTGTACCGCTAAAAACTTTAAATTAACCACTGCACAATTCACGCATCAATGAAGACAAGAAGTTGATATCAATTTTCTACCTACATGACAAGACCCAATAAGTTTTCGAAGACCCAATAGATGTCAAAGGTTTTACCTAACATAAAAACCCAAACAAGATCCTGTACTTTTGATAGGTTATCCAGGCAAAAGGTAAAGGTGAATGAAAAATAGAACTGTCAAGTTCTGAAGTTCTTGTTGTTAAAAAAAATAAATATGGGTATTACGGCAGAATAATAAGCTTTTATGATTGAAGGTTACTTAGAAATGGCAGAAGCTTTTGAAACACATAGTATCGGATTTCAATCATTTAGGTATTATCAATGATGTAATAACTATAGATACAACAATAACAAATAAACGTAGTGACATCAACGTATTCCAGTTTAAAGTAAACCAACATGCAAATTTCTCCCCTCCAACTGGTTTGCCACGCTTACGCTGTTAACACTATTAACATGAATAACATGATGTGGGAAATTTATAACATTGTCTAAATCCTTGTAAAATATTATTTGCAGTATGTCAATGCAGCAGTAAGGGATTCGCCCAGATCGGCAATACCCGGGATGACGATGTTTTTCTGCATTGCTGTGTTTTTAGGGTTCTGTCATATTTTTATTTGGAGACTAAATTATTGAAATGGGTCGTAGGATGCGACCAATCGGAGTATAATAATCCTGCAGTTACTTTTCATAGGTAAGTAAACAGAAAGTTGGGTTATAGGTTAGGTTTAACATTGCCACATTCTAAGGTGAATGCAGCGTCATCCCCACTCCCGGCCCCATCTAACTCCTCACGTTGTCTCGCCTACAAGCGATTTTATCAGCATATCTTTCTAGCATTTATAAATATACCTTGTGCTATCTATGGTTATTAGATCGTTGGTATTTATACCTACTTAAAATGGTATAGCAGTTGGGGATGCAGGTTGGGGCATTTTACGGCCAGATTAGGGTTTTATGGCAGTCAATAGATCAACGGTATAATGTAAACTTTAATATGCGCACTAACTAACTGTCAATTAAGTTAGATGAGATCACAGTAAAGCTTTAGATTAGGTTGGCGTACTCGGCATACTTCTACTTTTTTTTTGTCAGGTTACATCACGTAAGGTTTACCGAAAAAAATCAAATATACAATTTTAATGAAAAAGCAATGAACTTTCATGTAGTTTTTGATAAATTTTATAGATAAAGAGCCATCAACCCGACCAGACAGGCCCGTAGCTAAAGTATTTTGGGCACAGTTGGAAGCTATATAAAGGAACGTAAAATTATTATAAGATATTTCTATGACTAGTAAAATGGTTGATGTACGTATTTTAGTTATTCATAAAGCAGATCTATAGTGAAAGTTAATTTAAGAAACACCTTATATGCAGTTGGCAAACTTGTCAAAGATAGTTCCCAATAATTGTGATATAGCTAGCGAAACGCCTTTATTCGCATTCTATCTATTAGCGTTGTTAGAGGTAGAGCCCCCCCCCTGAACACGTGCCTGCAACCAGATCTACTATTCGTGTAGGAAACAAAATGCGTTCACTATAACTAATATAAATAATGAATAAAATAATTAAAGCGTATTTGCAACCGCTGCTATTTTTTTCAACGTTATGCGTGAGTACTAAACCTGAACGAATGAATTTTCTGTAATAAAACATTTATTGAGACAGTTAAAATATGCTATTTATTGCAGTATGCATATTATACTTTTAGACTACGAAGTTTCTTAAACAAAATATGGCAAAATCAAAAAAAAAAAAACGAAAAACAGTATTGTAGAATACCTATTCCTTAAATTTACGGTGCCTATACTCTGTTGCTTAATGTGAGAGAGTAATAAAATGTAAATTTGCAATGACAGGGCCGATTAAGCAGGGTGGGCAACTTAAAGGTTGGATTGTAAATTTCAGGTTAATTGCAATGATAGTTTTTAAAAATTCCGTATTTCACACCTACACACCCCGAATCGGTCCTAAATTAGGGTCACCCTAATTTGCATAGAATAGAAAGACGAGTTTGGTGAATGAAAGTAAGGTGACAGCGGCGTTTCAATGGGGTTTAATTCACAGTGATATGGCGGAAGGCGAAGTACCGTTATATTTCGTTTTAAAACGATTTCGTCGACAAGAAATTTCGTACAAAGAGGTTGATTTAACTTTACAACCGCCAGTAGCTCCTTTTTCAGCATATCTTTATGAAATGGCTTCTTATTTACAGAAAGCCAGTGAATGATGTCATTTTTTTTCCAAGAAGACGTTGGTATTTTTTCGGATTTTCTTGAGTGGTAGCTAGCATTATCCATGACTATAACAGACCCAGGAGGAATAAGATCTAGCATTTGCTGGAAGTATTCTCCAAATACATCAGCGCTCATGTCTTTATGATAGTCTCCAGTCCGTTTTGATTTAAATGCTAGTAAACCGCCATCGACAAATCTATTTTTGCTACCAATGTCAGTAATTATTAATCTTTTACCTTTTCCCGAGGGCGCTTTTATTCGAGTGGACCATCCTTCCATGAAAGCTTGCTTTGCGCTTTTTATATCTTTATCCTGCCATATTTTACCAACGGTATAGCCTTTATTGAACCAAGTTTCGTCCATAGAGATATTCCTGTTTTCCCTGCGAAACTGTCTAACTGCCCTCAATTATCGTCGTCGCCAGCAGATCATTTCGTCTTTCTCTATCAGAAGTATCTTTCTGTTTTGAAATTTTCCATAACAAAAATTCATTTCCTTCAAAGTTTTCCATATTTTCTTCTTACCTGGGTGGAATGAAATCATCCTTTTTCATTTCAGATATTTTGTCCAAGGTTGATATTTTTTTTTTAAGTAAAACAAGTGTATGATTCTTGGCAGTCTTTTCATCCTCATTTATTACAGTTTCTTTTCTTCCTGTACTTATCTTTGGTGACCTGATGGGACCACGTTTATCCTCGTGCGCAAGTCGGTATATTGTTGACTGTCCAACTCCAGTCATATTCGAACACATTTCAACTATTTTTGCAACTCCGAGTGTTGAATCTTGGCGACGAAGAGCGTTGAACCCATTAAGAATAATAATTTTCTCATTTTTAGAAAGCACAGTTTTACTAATCTGTTTCTCAGCAACAAGTTCAGAAACACTAGCCATTTTCAAAAACGAGGTTTTCCAACAACTGCCGGAAAGTAACTAAGCATTTCAAATTTTTGACACAGTGAGGCACTGGTACACTACTCGATCTCGGGACTGATAATAAACATAATTAAATAATAATGATTGGACTACACCTTTGGAATACAGCGAAGACCACTGCATGGGTTTTATTGTTCAATAATGTTTGACTATTCTCTCGCATTAAGCAATACACTATATCGTGGGCTTACAAGCAAAAGGCACTAAGTCAAAAAACAGGTTTAAGAGTTACGAGGAATTTAAAGTTTCAATAAATTCCTAATTATTTTATAGCTTATTTAGAAATAACCAACTGCTTCAAACAAAAAATACATGCTTTAGGAAGACAATGCACTGTTTTTTACATGATTTACTAAAATTACAATTATCAAAAATAAAAAAAAAAGTAAAAACAACGACTTAGTGCATTTTTCTTGTAAACTATTATTGTTTTTAGGACTTTAGAGTAAAATCTCATTATTGTTTCATTACTAAATTATTTTAATCAGTAAAAACTAACAATAGGAACTAATCAAAAAGAAAAAAACAATAATTATGTTACCCAAAATACAACTTAATCTTGTTCTGAATCAAAATCTAGAACATCTATAAAGTGACTTAGTGTAATATTTCTACCACAATTGTGGGATAAAAGTACAAGCAAAAAGCACTAAGTGACTTGATGTGTTTTGCTTGTATTTATTCCTAACAAAATGCTGATAGTGCATTTTGCCTGTAATTCCTATATTGGTGCACCAGAGACTTAGTGCGATTTAGCAGCACATAAATGATCAAAAATTTATGTTAGAACCAATAAAAATGCATTTTGATAAATTTTTGACTTAGTGCTTTTTGCTTGTAAGCCCACGATATATCGTCGGCCTACAAGCAAAACACACTAAGTCATTTTTTTCTTAAATTGAGTTATTTACGTCAGCTACATGAACTTTAATACTTTATGTTCTGACAAAGCCCACTAAGTCGTTCGATTTATCTATGTCTATCTTTTCCCATATTACTGTTTTCACTAAGTCAGAAATAATATCACTTTTGTTCAGGTAAATCCCATTAAGTGACTTAGTGGATTTTTCTTGGAAGAAATTACTTGTAACGTTATGCGGCGTTGCGACTTAGTGGATTTTGTTCAATTGCCCGACAAGTCGCCACCGGTTAAAAATCCCGATTCGCATTGAAATTTTCATAACCGGCGTTAGTTTCGTTCATGCCTTATTAGAGTAAATTACACAATGAGACGTATTGATAAAATATTTCATGAATTGAAGAAAAATTAAAATAATTGCACAGGTAAGTTACCAAATACTGTTATCATTACAATATCATTAAGTGGTGAGGAAAATTGTAAAGATTTTTAATACATTGACGTTTAAGATATAACGACAATTATTAGTCTATATGAAATGTCAACAACGTTGCCAATTTTTCTTTAACATGAAATAATATGATAGGTTTAACTGGATACTTTACCAAAAAATGTCTTTTTAGCTTTGTTTTCTCAAATATCTAATAGTAGTAATTGTCTGAAATTTCGGAAAAAAATTATTTCAGTGAAAATAAAGTTCGTCTGTATGCGAGTGTGTGTGCATATGGATGAATTTCAACCATTTTGACCGAATTAGTATGCAATAATATTGCATAGTAATAAAATCAGTTTTCATTATTTCCTTCTTGTCACACAATTTATTATTTTTATTTTGGAATCCTCTTCCCAAACATGTTCAGAAAGTATCAACGAAAAAACCTATTCAATGCTAACACCCGTTAAAATCGATGATGTTTCAGAAGCTAAGATAATTTAAGTCATACACATATTTTCAAGTTATTATTATTTTCCCTAACATCTACGACATTCAAATAAGAGGCACTGTGGCACATTATATTGCATTAAATAACCACGTTTACTGTTCAAGATCGCTTTTAACATTTTGAAAGACTTATTTCTTGGCGCATTTATACATTTTAATGGGTTTTATTTTAGCTAAGTCTTCCACAAGCGTTCAGAGCGAAAATAAAGTCCCTAACACGACACAAAAGTTATAAATAAATATAATTATAAAGTTGGGACTCCAAACGAAGAGAACCCAAGAAAGAGTAAAAAGAGACATAGATGGAGCACATCAAGACCCTCAACTTGGAAAAGAAACTTTGAAAAAAAGAAAGAAAGAAAGATGAGAAAGGAAATAATGTCAACTGGTTGAAAGTAAAATGCTTTAAATATGACAAGCAGTTTCCAATCACGATTCAATATAAATACAGATTTAGTGATGAGCTACACATTGGGTTTGAAAGGCGTGCATCAGATGGAAGGGGAAAAGGGGGTAATTTTGAAAATGTAACTATCCCACAGCTATATACAAAATAGTTACCCATCTCCATTGCCAAAAAAAAAGAAACTCTTAAAGCTTTGCGAAAAAAATATTATTCCTTCGTCCCTTCATGCCTGGTATACAAATTTGCCTAATTCATCTTCTGTTCGAGATGTAACCGCAGAACGAGGTGAAAATGACTCTGACGAAGAAGAAGAAGACTAATATTTTTTAATAATGGATGGCTAGAATCGTTTTCTTTTTCATATTATTAACTATTTTCTTGAAAATAAAAAAAATAACTGTAACTGTAAACTCTCTGTAAAATTCAGACTCAGACATTTCCGAAACGTTATCTAAAATGTTTATTTGTAATAATATTTAGATATCTTGTGTTCTTGTTAAAACATAATATTATTTTTTAAATAAAGAAAAGATTAGAAGTCGCAGTTTTCCTTAATATTATACAAGTAAAGCACATTAAGTCAATCCTTACATGAAAAACACATTAAGTCACTGCAATTGAAGAAAAAAATCGTTAAAAAAGCGAAATTCAAAATTCAAAATAAACTCCTACTGTGACATATTACTCAATAGATATGTAAAAATATTACCACAATATAAAATATTAGAAAAGTTGCACGCATTAAAACTACTAAACAAAATACAAATTAAAAAAATTTAAAGCTTAATTTCTAAAAACTCTGTTTTTTGACTTGATGTATTTTGCTTGTAACCCGACGATATATTATTATGTTTTCAGTAAGGTATTTAAGATAAATATACGTATCATAGAAGGGAACGAAACGAATAAAGAACGACCTACCACTTTTGTGATTTATTGTCTTAGAATGAACTCTATTTTGCCCTTTCAAAATTTGAACATAACTATAGGGATGTATAATGACTAAAAGAATCAAGCAAATTTATAAAGTAAAAATTTAGACTACACTGACTACAAGTGTGTTAGGATTTTTTATTAACATTGCGTAAAAATTCAGGATAAGTTTCCCTGCCCAAAAATATGAAAAGAAGTTCCTTTAAACCTATGTCCGGATATTTTTTCCTAAATAATTTTTTGTAGAGGGCGCCACCTACATGTCTTTTACCCTTTTGTGAAGTCATAACTTTTTTATACGTGTTTATATTCCATTTTAAAGCAAACAAATAGATTCCTCTATCATCTTTACGTGAAAAAGACAGAAAGGTAGAAGTTCGAGAGCAGAAAGCAGAAAAGGCATCGCATATCGATGTTAATTAGTAAGGTGTCTAGTTGTAAAGTTGTCAAGCGTTTCAAAATTAATTTTTAGGATTTCAAAACTATTTTCATAATACTTCTGTAAACCGCCAATTAGTCACATTTACAGAATTAACAAAAAAAAAATAGTGATTCAATCTAATCAAAACGCATTTGTAAAATATAATATATACCTTAGTAGTGGCATGATTAATTATACTTGTTGTATAAAAAGGCTAACCATATTAATACAGTTATTAAGAAGTTTTATAGAGAAATATCCTATAAAATTCTTACTAAACTAAATTTACAATATTGTTCTTTCAGTGCAAGTATGCCCTTTTCACGTAAAAGTGATAGAGAAATCTATTTTTTTGCTTAAAAATGTAATACATGCAAGCACGTATAAAAAAGTTATGACTCCTCAAAAGGGTATAAGGACATGTAGGTGGGGCCCTCTACAAGAAGGAGCCATACTAACATCAAATTCGAATTTTGAATTTCAAGAAACCCCTAGTTACCAGTTTTAGTTTAAATATCAACATTATTTCAAAATTTATTTAAAAAAAAACAAAAATAAGTAAGAATTTTATAGGATCTTTCTCTATAAAACCTTTTAATCACTATAAATCTGTTTATCAGTTTTTACCAAGATAAATTTGTATACTAAATGTATAAAAAAAATATGGTTAGCCTCTTTATGCAACATAGTATAATTATGTCACTACTAAAGTATATATTACATTTTGCAAATGCGTTTTGATTAAATTGAATTACTATTTTTTTTAATTAAAAATAAGGAACTGTATTGTGAATTTTACTATATCCTTTTGTGGCTTTTATAATTTTTTATTACATAAACAGGTAAGTATAAAAAATGGTTAAACGGAAAATTAGTTAAAATTATTATATTTCTTTACTAAAATTTTTAATAGAATTTAGAAAGTAAGACGGTTTAACAATAAACTATTCGAATTTTTATAACACTATATTTAGAAAATATTAAAAAATATAGAAATGATTATAAAATTTCCACGGAAACCCCGTATTTTGTCTCTGATTTTGTGTTTTATGGTATTACGGTGCAGTTATGTGGAGTTTCGCGGATTTATTAGCAGAATGGAATCTGGAAGACTTAGTTTCAACCAAAAAATATTACAAATTTCAAAATATCCATTAGTAAAATGTCCAAACCTGGTCGGTAGTTTTTACAAATAATTATTACAATCGTAACAATAAAAGCTAGAAAACACAACAACATATTATTATATTTCTTGCACTTCTGTTTAATAATTTTTACTGTAATGAATTTTTTTTATTACTATACATTTTTCAAGTAAGTATTAAAAAAATTAACTTGTTTTTATTATAATTTTATATGGAACTATAAAATATAGTTACTTTTATTATTTTTTTGAATATTTTTACAAAGTTCTTCTTCCGTGTGGGAGCCATACTAAGATCAAATTTGAATTTCGCATTTTAAATAACCCCTAGATACCAATTTTAATTTTAGTTCAAATATCGACATTATTTCAAGAATTGTTTATAAAAAACAAGAATACAACTTAAACACCATGTATCTCCGAGACTTCGGACATAGGTTTATAGAAACTTTCTTAATGTCACACAAACACACAATATACCTAGGACCCAGGTAATCTATACAATGCTTAAATTACATACGATTTTGTTTACATGATTTATATTTTTGTGACCTACCCCAGCAGCTATCTGAGCCCCTTTTCTATAATGGCCGGGGTGTAACGATGCCGCCACAATCAACTGGACAATAAATGCGATGAAATAGCATATGGTGCAGATTCCTGTGTTTAATAATTCCTGAAAAGAAAAAAATGTAAAAATATATTTTAAGGGGAACAACAACTAATGGTGGGTTTATACAGCAAGATAACATAACATAAAAATAAAATAAGAGTTGAATCTACAGATCTGCCGTAAGACGTTTATAGAAACAGATAACATACAATAAAAATAAGAAATAAAATAAGAGATGGTTATATTTTAAATTTTATTTTATTTTTAGGTAAAAATCGTTGTGCGCGTGCGCGTAATTTGTCATAACCTTTATTTTCGGCAAAAATGTGTTTTTTTCTGTTGGTTTGCCTTATTATTTGAACACTATAAACAATTTGATAAGGTTTGTGATTATTATGGTATAGGTACTGATTAAACCATATTCAATAGCAACATTTCAATATTTCTTATTTTTATGTGACGTCTGTATAAACACGTACTTGGATAAAATAAGAACTGATTTGAATGAACATTCTGATCTATTAAAAATTAAAAAAAGGGATTTAAACCAAATAAATTTATACTTGGTCTAAATAAATATAAAAGACAAGTTAAACAATTATGTACTTGAATAAAAAAAAAATCACTTTGATGGAAATTACCGGTTTATTTAAATCAAATCACTTAAATTGTTTAATTAAATAACGTTGTTGTTACGGCAAATACATGTAAAACAAAAGTAAAATAAATATATACTTGATAAAATATATATAAATATCAATCAAATAAACATTTTGTTAACTTAACTTTTAAGCTATTTACCTTAAGTCATTGAAACGGCTTATTTAAGTTAGGTTAGTGTTAAGGAAATAAATATTTGCTTGAATTTTGTATTTAGTGTTTAATTCCAAATAAAAAGTAATTTGTATCAAATCAGATGATATTAATTGAGGCAAATAATCCCTTGGTATTTTTCAAATAAATATTTGTTTGGCTAATAGGAAACAAATATTTATTTGAGTCAAAGGAAAATTTTTTTAACTCAAATAATTAATTTTATCAGTGTAAAGTTAGGTAATATATATAGGGATAAATATAATTTCAGTCACCTGATAATGTCACAATTAAACGCAAGTACCAGTTGAATATTTTATTAGTCTACTTTGAAAAACAAAAGTCACTTAGTTACAGTGTAAATAAACAAGTTGTAAGTTTTTTTTTTATTCTATGTTGATAGAATGCACTTTAGTCCCGTTTGGCGGGACTAAAGCACCTACTTTAGTCCCGGAAGTACAAAACTATTATAAGTAACCTATTAGTCGTTTGTTTCCCAGCGAAAATTATAAGTTGTTGCAGTTTGATATTTAGATTTTTTTTAAGTCATGTTATTTAAAAGAAACTTTGAAATTAAATAATTTTATTACTTACTGTGCCTATCCAATTAATAGGAAAGCTAATGGCTTCTCTTATACTTAAAAAATATATGACAATCCAAATTATTGTGCCAATAAAACTGACTGTGACGACAAAAAGGAAAAAGTGTGATCCTCCATAGTAAGCAGGTGATCCTAGTGACATACAGAAAATACCCAAAATCTGAAAAAGAAAAGGAAAAGAAATGGTTATCGATCACAAAATATTTCGTAAACATTTTTTTGTATGACAGTGTACAGCAGGTTAAATTCTACATAAAATTTGTCCCAATTTACAAGTCACAACCGACTAACTGAGTAAATGATAAGAATTTTTAACGGCACTTTAATCCACCAAACTGAAAGTAAACAGCAGAGGTAGTACAGGTGCCGAGGTAGTCGGTACTCCAAATAGTAAGAGCCACTCTTTGTTAAGTTAATAATAAATCTTGTCACAAATTTCGTTTTTGTGTTTGTTTAAATTTAGACAACTTTCACATCGGTAATTTTATTAAAGTAGTACTTATAGGTGTTTCTCAAAAGACGCTCACCCCTATAACTTTTTTGTATTTATAGATATTAAAATGAAATTTGGGAATTGTGCATAAGAGATGAGTCTGCATTTATTGGCATAATTTTTGATTTGTTAGCACTTCCGGTTTAACTGGATGTGACCTTGACTTTGATATTTTAAATGGGACTCCCTGTATATTTTTACTTATTTGGATTCAGCATGAGTAAAATGACATCCCACTTGTAATTTTTTAACGTGTTATAACATTTTTATTTTCATTTTTTGTATTGAATCTAGAGGGCCATGAATCAATTAAATAGGTTAATTTATAGTCAAGTAGTTTACGAAAAATAAAATTATGTCATATTAATTGACTTTCTAAGTTTCACAAGCGTTTAAAAAACAAAATGACGTTTACTCCATTTTTCCAAATGGAACGATAGTGGTAGTAGGATATTTGAAACGAGCATTTTTTCCCCAACAATTTGATACCATACACTCCTATGCTATTTTAAAACTTACACAGGTGTTAAGAAATTGATCTAGGCAACTAGGCGTAATAAAAACTAAACTAAAAGAACTAAACGTTAACTAATTCATTCTCAACAAACAACTAATACTAGATAGTAATTATAATAATAATAATAATAATAATAAAGTTTATTCAAAATATTTACATAAATACAATACATTTTAATATATTTTACATTAAAAATAAACTTAGGAATAAAACCCCTGAAGGTTAACTTGTATAGGGGTTAATTTTATTAAAATATTTGGTTAATATATTATTATGTAAATAATTGAGGATAAAATTTTTATAAATTTATTTAATATTATTTAGATTTGGTATTAATATATTAATATATTAATACCTATTTAATAATTATAGCATTTCTAAAATATTATCTAAACTATTTTTATTTAATAACCACCATTTAATTTGTTTTTTATATAATTTAAATGATTTTATTTTTTTAATATTATTTATTAGACAATCGAATATGTATAAACTTAAAATTTTGAAACTTTTTTGTCCAATAGATTTATTTATTTTTGGTTTAATAGAAATTTCATTTTTAAATCTTGTATTATAATTATGCTCTTTAAATTCAATGTTATTTTTATTTTTAAAAATATATATTAAAATATTATAAAAGTAAATTTGTCTCACATCCATTTTTTTTGTTTCTGCATATAATTTTTTTGAAGAGTATAAATAATCTTTATCATAAATAATTTTTAAAAACCTTTTTTGTAATATTTCTAAACTTTTTACTAAATTTCTATTTATTCCCCCCCATAATTGTTTATCATTATTAATAAATCATTCTATGACTTTAATTATAATACCAATAATTATCATTCCTCTAAATGTTCGAAATGCCCTCCCTGTTGATGAAAACAATTTTCCACTTTTTTGACAGTTGCCCTCATTACATTTCTCAACTGGTTTACATTCATTTCTTGAATTTCTGACCTGGAATTTCTCTACAGGCGCGTGAAATTTTATTTTTTAAATCCTCCAAATTGTTTGGTTTTTCAGTATAAACTACCTGCTTTAAATATCCCCACAAATAAAAATCTAAAGGTGTTAAATCCGGCGATCGTGCTGGCCACCTGACAGGTCCTCAATTCCCAATCCAGTTTCTCCCATAATTATTGTCTAAATAATCTGATACAATCCGGGAGTTATGTGGCGGAGCACCATCTTGTTGAAGCAAGATATTAAAACGTTCGTTTATGGGAACTTCTTCCAAAAGCGTAGGTAAGACCTCGATTAAAAAATTTAAATACCTTTGACCGTTTAATGTACCTTCATAAAAGTGTGGCCCAATTAATCAACCATTAAAGAGACCACACCACATTTACTCCCCAGATATTTTGGAAATGAGTTTCCCGAACCCAATTTGGAATTTCAACCGACCAATAATGAATGTTATGACGATTCACGATTCCGTTATTGTGGAATCGCGATTCATCACTCCACATAATTTTTTCCAGAAACCGTGGATCCTCATTTAACTGTGTATTCAAAAAGGCGATAAATTCCAATCGTCTTTCATAATCATTAGGCCGTAGAGCTTGTACCAGATGAACTTTAAAGGGGTGGTATCCGTTGTTAATTAGAATTCGCTGCACTGAAGTCTTGCTAATACCCGTTTCTTCTGATATGCCTCTTACTGACACATGAGGGTTTAGTACTATGAGTGCAAGGACATTTATTATGTTAGTTTCGTTTCTTACTGGTCGAGCATGTTGTGAACCCCTCGAGGTAGGAAAAGAACCCGTTCGCATTTTTCTTTCCACATTTGCAAAAGTGCAAAGCGATGGTGTTGGACGATCTCTAAACCGCTCCCTCTATAACCGTTGTGCATCCCGCGATTTTTTCTTGCACTCGCCGTAGATGAACAGCATGTCAACATATTCGTTCGGAGTAAAAAGTGATGGCATAGTTATAAAAATTACTTTCTACTTTGACCTCTTAATCTTCTAGTTAAAAATTTATATCACTGTTAGAAATGTCAAAATATATTTTAAAATGTCACTAGTTACTATAGTAATAGGTAATTATTGTTTACCTAATATTTCAAAGCATTTTTTGATACTAATTTAATCTTACCATTATCTAGGAAACGGACCACATTAGGTATAGAACAAATCATAGATTTTTGATAAAGAATTAATTGAACAAGCAATACTTGACATAAAATATAGGGTGTCCTATTTAAAAAAGTAAAGTTGATATTAAATATTGTACTTTTGAGGCACCCTGTATACTTAAATGTACTCTCTGTAGAAGTAGTTCTTTAAACCAAGAACTATTTCTCTTGAAACTTTATATCATGAACAGGGAAGAAGATATTTCGTGTATAAATAAAGTTGGGACACCCTATATATGTAGTCAAAACATGTAGGGAAAATCGCTAAATATATTGTTAAAAAATATATCATTTGTGGAGGAAGACAGTAGTGTTGTTTTAATTTACATTACCTACACTCCACTGCAAGTATGGGCTACTTCTTCAAATATTTATCGATATTTATAAAGACATCGATGTTTGTAAATATCGATATTTTCTGTCCAATTTTTTTACAACATCGATTGTCGTTAGAAAATTTTTTTGCGAAAATCGTCCATTCGCAAATGCTGATTGTATTGCCACTTACCATTTACTCTAACCCCGTTTCAAAAATACGCTTTAACCATGAATTATTTGTGCTGTTCCGTAAAACCCAGTGTGTGAATGATTCAATAAATTGTATAAATTAGCGATGAATCAAATAACTTGTAACGACTGGTAAAGATGACGGAATAACTAATTGATTGATCACACTTTGATGATAATAATTTTTGCTCGCACGGTATATTATCCTGTATCGACAAATTACGACAATTGGAAATTCGACGTGGTAAAACAAAATACACATTCTCAGTTCTAACTATGAAACTTTCACTGATTAACATTGGCAACAAAACGGACACACAACATGCATTTCAGCCACTAATTTATTTTAATGTAAACTTTATAAAATAACGTTAAAACCAGATTACATATCTAAAAATAAAGTACGTTTTCCACTATAAATTTGCTTTAATCAAAATTTTTTTTAATGCGGAATATTAATGGTGTCGTCTTATTAGTCTCAACATTATTTTGGAAAGCAAACGTCGTATTTCAGCCAAAATAAATGTGGAAAATTGAAGAAATTAAATAAACATCTCGGGCAGCGGAGCTAAAACAAGTTTTATAAAATATCATTTTAGAGCACGCGCTAATAGCTTTATAAAACGTGTATATTATATTATTTTTCTGTTTTGCACTTTGTTTTTTAATAATGCTGGGTGATTCAGAAGTACGGTACATAACTTAAGGGGGTGATCCCTTATGATATTCTCAGAGAAAAAGTTTATATGGACATGTGTCCGGAATTGCCTCGTTTTTGATATACAGGATATTAGAGTTTTTTTAAATTTCTTTAAATATCCTTTTCTCGATTTTATTGAAATTTAGTACCGTTATTTATATTAATAAGAGGCTTAATTAGCCCTAACTAGATTAAATTTATTAAGTTCAGTGGCGTCCCGGGGGCATCTAGACATTCCGCTATAGGATTCGGCACCCGTCTCTATTCTGATTGGATGATTTCAAACGTCTCTATTCTGATTGGCCGAATCTTAGTACGGTGCCGAATTACATAGCGAAATGTTTAAACAGTGCTGAAATGAAGAGTGAAATGTTACACTTATTTTTACGGAATGAGGTGCCCAATTACATAGTGAAATGATTAAGCGGTGCTGAAAAGCAGAGCGGAATGTTATCAGCTAAGCGGCTGGCAGAAATTTGTTTGCGCCTTTTATAGACTTATATTGGTTAAACAGCGCTAACACGGCATCTAATCCACCTTTTTGGTTCCAATTCGCCTTTTTCAAGTTCACCGTCCAATTATTTACCAGCCCTTTTTGATTCGATCTACTTCGAAAAAGCCGAAGAGTCATAAAAAAAACTAAAAAAAGTCATGAAAATACTAAAAAAGTCATTATAAGAAAAAATGCCCAAAGTGGGAATCGATCCCGCGGCCTATGGCATAGCACCTAAACGCTATATACACTACCACAGACACTAACTAACAATTTTGAGTTAATGTAGTAACAGTAGAATGAAAGCGGCGGCACAGCCAATCAGAATAGAGACGTTTGAAATCATCCAATCAGAATAGAGACGGGTGCCGAATCCTATAGCGGAATGTCAAGATGCGTCCCGGGGAGCACATAAACGAATATTATAGACAAGAAAATGTACGCCACTGACTAATATCTAATTTTGACATTTTTTTTTTGATTTACCAACTAATAATACAACTTTTCTGTTCCTTGATTTGTTTTCGTATCTTTCTTCGTTTTCGAGGCAAAAAGTAGAAACAACTTTATTGCGTGTACAAAAAAAAATACCTATGTGTTTTAAAGTTAATTAAAACATTCAAATTAAAAATAATAGTTATTTATGATATAAGTGTTAAAAGTACATTTTTAATGCATGAATGTGGAAATTTGCAGAACGAGCGAAGCGAGTCCTGCAAACCACAAGAGCGTCTTAAAAATACTTAGGTACACACTTTCGCAAAAATCCCACAAGAAATTGCGAAATATCTAAAACTTCCTGATGCTTCAAGCTACACCGGTCATTGTTTGAGAAGAAAATCTGCAACTTTTCTTGCTGACAATGGCGCTGATATTCAGGATCTCAAACGGCATGGGGGATGGCGGCCACAAGCGTAGCTGAAGGATACCATAGGAATTGTGGTGAATAAAAAAAATGTTCAGCAACAACTACTTAATACGGCGAGGTCAGCAGTTGCATCCTTTTCTAACTTAAATAATTGTTCTTTTAATATTTATTGTAATAAGATTTAAAATAAACGAATTTCTTTCTTAAAAAATTGTGTTTTGAATGACATTGACGTTTTATGCAGTAATGCTTGCTATGCTGTAATGGTTGCTATACTGTAAAGTGACCCATTACTGTACGATTTTGAGGTCATTAATCTAGTGCATTACTGTATAAAATGCGAAAAAAATACTTTTAACACAAATATCATACAATATTTTTTCTACAAACGGCAATAAGAAGCATACAATAATTGAAAATTAAATGTTTAGAATCTCTTATATCCAGGTAGTTTCTAATAGCATCGTATATTTACAATAAATTAGTTCACATTTGTCAATAAAACCTAGCAACCATC
Source organism: Polydrusus tereticollis (assembly GCA_963920685.1). NCBI lineage: Eukaryota > Metazoa > Arthropoda > Insecta > Coleoptera > Curculionidae > Polydrusus > Polydrusus tereticollis. Next base: position 148,156,625 of record OY987328.1, read on the forward strand.
ATTGTTGGCTGATTTGTTTACAGAAAAATTAAAAATTTGAAGGGTCTCGTCAGTTTTATTAAAACGCTAGCGCTGGCTGTTGTGATTTGCCAAAAATGCAAGAAATACAAGAAGTCGATCCACTTAAAGACATAGAAGACGTTGCTAACAGAGCTACCTTGGATTTACTGCCACGAAAATTAAGAATTCAATATGAGATTGCTCATAATAAATTTATAAAATGGTGTGAAAACAAAGGCGTTTCTGGAAAGTATTCCAAAAACATATTCCTGGCCTATTTTGAGGAAAAGGCAAAGGTATGGAAGTCATATTCTTTTTGGTCCCATTATTCAATGATCAAAGCTATGCTACGTGTAAATAACGACGTAGATATCAGCATAGCAAACATTTTAAATTGATTGCTAGAGACCAAATTGAACAGTTTCTGAAGTGTGCACCGGATAATGAGTACCTTCTGATGAAAGTAGCTACGAATGTAGGAGTATTTGGTGCCTGCCGCAGGGAGGAGCTTTGTCAGGTCTCCAAAGCATTCTGAAGATTATCCGATAAAAAGAGCACAGTGGTGTCGTCCCCAAAGAGCATGTATTGTTCAAATATTTTGATTTGTGGTAAGACACTAATATATATAAGAACAAAATGGAGCCTAGAATTAAGCCCTGTGGCACTCACACTCTTCGCAGATTCCACCTACGATGTTGTTACGATCTGACGCCTATCCTGTAGGTACGATTTTATTAGTTGAATATTATACCTTGTGAAAAAATATAAACTGCAAGTTTCCGAAGAAGAATGCTGTGATCAACGCAGTCGAAGGAAATACTCAGGTCGCAGAAGAAGACCAACGCGTCGAACTGTTTGTTCTGGAATGCATCCATTATCTCGTGTTTTTACTACCCCTAAAACCAAACTGACTAGGAGAAAATAAATTATTGTTTTCATTGTATTGTTTTTTCTATTATTTTGGATAGTATGGGTAATAGAGAAATGGGTCTATAATTTAAGGGGATTCGGTATCACGCTTCTTAAAAACAGGAATTACTTAATTCAATTGTTAGGCTATAAATTACAAAATAGTTTTTGATAAATTTAATTTTAAACCGATTTGTTTAATTTACAGGACAAAACCTTGACGCCAATCCCCGTCTCGTTAAAGTTTAAGCAACTGGATATTTCATTGCTGTTCAGTTCTAATTCCCTAAAATTTCGGAAAATAGATCACTTGGCAGCCGATCAAAAAATCGAGCCAAGTAGTAAAATCGTTGTAATTCTAAAATTTAGTGTAAATAGTATAAAGGGAAGTAATAAATTCCCCGATTCCTAAGAGGTCCAAATAAAAAGGATACGTTAAACATTAAAAACAAACAGATTGCTTTAAATTTTTTGGGCCATCCTGTACATATTCAAGTACGATATCTTAGGTGAGGTCGCATTTGAACCAAGTTCCTAACGTATGATATAGGAACCTAATTTAAAAAAAAATATAGATCTTGTACAGAAAACTACATAGGTACCTACATAGTCGTAGTACACTTACTTGTCTTTACAATATCGGCTTGAAATACCTGTAGTAATGCATTACATTAGAGACATTCTTCAGCATGTACGACAATGTACGTACTGCCAATGCGTGGTACGTAAAAATAGATAATTACGAAATATAAAGGCGAGTAAAATAATGAATTGTAAATGGATATTAAGCAAGGCACAGTTATGTTAATCTAAAGAGTTAATATACTTTTTCTTTGAAGGGGAAGGAATCTGGTGCTTGTATCTTGTAAGTACCACTTCCATGTACATTAGGCTGGTTCAAAAAAGAAACAAACAAATGTTTTGTCTCCACATCCTTATTTTTATTCTTTAATTCATAAATATGAAGTACACAAAAGCGAAAACCAAACGTATCGATAGTAAAGTTGATCATCTTTCCATTTTCGAATCGATTTTCCTAAAAACGTTTTGCACTTATTTTGTTCTTCGGGGAGAAAAACATTAAAAAAGCTGCTTGTCCGTTCAGTTACAAAATCTGATTTAATTATTTTTCCTCCGCTATTTGTATACGCCGCGAAAAGCTAGTCTTGCTTGACATTCTTAGATTCTTTACCATTTCTTCTTTAGTTTACTATGTCATCAAAAAAGGTCAACCAAAGTTGCCGGTGTAAGCTTTTTCACCAACTGTTAGATTTGGATAGCTCTTTAGTTGATGCAGAAGCTGTATATCATTATATGGAGCTCCAATTGTGAGAGGAGCTTTACTCCAAAATCTCACATATACAAGACTGACAAACAAAGCCAAGTTTACTGTATATTTTATTCTTTAGATGTTAGGTGAAACTGGTTTTGAAACCATGGGCAAATTCACTTTTTAAGGTTTTCTTATATGGTTATGGTACTACAAGCTATCGTGTGAAGCCCATTATTACTGGCTGTTGTATCAAATAATAATTTATAATATAAAATTATGATAATAATATAAATAATTTTTTAAAATAATAGTCCTTCGATTTGAGCTATGTGCCTGTGAGTGCTTCCGTAGTGTAGTAGGTTCAAACTAATTTTAAGTAATAAATTTTTGACAATTATTCGGCCCGTACTTACTTACTGTGTTGCCACTTGGTGCACCGTAAATAAGTCAACGTTTAAAAAAATTCAGACATTTCAAAATAAAGTGCTCCGAATTATGACAAATGCTCCACGCTTTACGATGATTCATACTTTACATAATGACCTACAAATACCGATAATCACTAAATATATAGACAAACTAATTATTGACTACTACAAACGGACGGACGCTTCCCAGAATCCCCTTATCACACGATCACACGTTCACTCAAACCCACTCAAACCATACAGAATACCGAGAGACTGGCTCACTCCTCCCCAGCTCCGGCCTCCGCCACCATAGTTTTGATCCAGCAATGGCCAGACTAACGATTTAAAAGTAACCTATTCCTCGCTGCCCCCCTCTCCTCCTCTACCTCAATAAAGTGTGAATTTAGAAATTTTAAATCAACCCCTCTGTTCAAGATCTGCCCAAAAGCAACTATGTTTGAAAATTGGAGGTTCTCCTGTTTCTCTGTATATTTTTGGGAATTCCCCCAAGCCTTTCTTTGCCATTTCAAAGCTTGCCGTCCCAGTGCAGAAGAAAAGGTCCCTCAAGAGACGACTCTCCAAACGCTTTTACAATAGCTCCAGTAATAAATCTAAGTCCTCTGTTTGGAAGGAGATGTCACAAAGAAATTGATATTGTTTGCTCAGAACTCTATCACCATACCAATCATCATAAGTATCTCAATTCTTTGCGTCACAGACAAACGCATTGTATTTTTTGAATATGAAATACAAGAATACAAGAATACAAGAATACAAGAATACAAGAATACAAGAATACAAGAATACAAGAATACAAGAATACAAGAATACAAGAATACAAGAATACAAGAATACAAGAATACAAGAATACAAATTTATTCATGTTAATACATCATACAATGTTTACATTCGTCAACAAAGGTTTAGAAAAGAATACAAATTAAAAATTCAATTTATAACAATTAGATGGAGGTAAATAGAAAGACAAATTATATATAGTACCTAATATCAGAGAAATCATTATTGCAAAATTCCTCCATGGAATAGAAACATTTCTCTACTAGGTATTGTTTTAATACAGTTTTATACTGTTTAGTGGGCAGCACCTTCATGGCAGCTGGCAGAAGATTGTACAGTTTAGGGCCATAGAAAGAGATACCACACTTGATTTTATTTATTCGATGGAATTCTGTGGAAATGCTTTCCCTATTTCGGGTGTGACAACTATAAATATCTTCGTGTGTACGATAAACACTGACGTGTTCTCTCGTATATACTAAGCAATGAAACATATATATATATATGGTACATTGAGCAGTCTTAGTCGTATAAAAGCATTCTTACAATCATCTCTGAAGTTTAATCTTACCATCACTCTCACAGCCTTTCTCTGTAGACTAAATAGTCGTTTTATATTGGGGGAATGACCCCATCCCAGTATCCCATAGGATATTCTCGATTCTATAAAAGCACGCTAAACAGAAGAACACACTCTGAAACAATATCGACCAGTTTCCTCAAAGTATACACACTTGAAGCCATTCTCTCACATACCTTATCTATATGAACATTCCATGAAAGTTTACTCTCAACATGTATTCCCAAAAATTTTACATAATTCGACATCTCTAACCCCTCTAAGTCTCTCAATGAGAAATACATAAATTCAGTTTTAGTCTCATTTAAGTGGAGTTGGTTACAGGTAAACCATTCAGCAACAGCCAATCGGGTATCTCTCATGACGTCAATGATATTTTCTTTTAATTTGGACTTCTTAAGTACAGTAGTATCATCCGCGAAAAGTACAAGTTCAGCACTGAGGTCGCAGGCCCCCAGATCATTAATATAGATCAAAAAGAGCAGCGGCCCCAGCACTGATCCCTGTGGTACCCCGTACTGAGTTGTTTGAAGTTCAGACCGATTTCCCCTAATATCAACAAGTTGTTTTCTATTGCTTAAGTAAGAAGATATTAATTGAGTACTGCTATTGTTGAATTTATACAGTTTGAGCTTATTCATCAAAAGTTCTGGAGAAACGCAATCAAAGGCCTTTGTGAGGTCACAAAACAGGGCCCCAACATATTCACCCTCATTATAGCCATTTACATTTAAGAGAGAATTTACATTGTTTTAATACTAAAGACAACTTTAAAATGCTACATAATGCGAATAAAGGCCTAAAGCTGAATTTTTTAGAAAACATTGAAATAGCGAAATTAGAGATAAAAAATCAAATTGAGTGTTTGAACGATCCTGTCAACGCCCACTATAGGGAAGCGGCGAGAATTGTAAACGAGTTTAAGTAGTGAATGATTGTTTAAATAATGGAACCTCTCTTTGTGCAATCTAGATGTCGCTCTGGTTCGGTGTATTTTGTTTTATTTTTTAAGTGTTTTATTTTTAAATGTTTTTTGGGTTTATCCCGTTGATCAATTTTATATAGTTAGTAAACCTGTGCTCGCCATTGTGAGCTTGTTTGTGTCCTTAATGTAAAGTTTTTGTTTATATTATGTAAGTAACACCAAATTATTTTGAATTATAATTGAGATTATTATATGAATAAACTTTTTAGATAGCTCTTGAAAATGGTTTAAGAAACCGAAACGCGTAGAGCGAATTATTAAATATTTGTGAAGAATTTTGGATTTTTCTTTCCTTTTTAACATACATGAGTATTCGAATATTCAAAACATGCAATTAATCGAATATTCAAATATTTGAATACTCGAATAATCGACCACATGAATAATTTTAAAGAAAAATATTCGGTATTTAAATATTCGAATATTCGAATAGTCGAATTATTCGAGTTTGATTCCTAGCACTAGTCATTATTATTTATTTCTGACAAAAAGGTTAATTATTAAAATTCATACTTCTGGGAGACTTCGAAACTTTGACGTCTGAAGTTTAGATTTGGCACACAAATTACTATATTAAAGGGGGCAAAACTAGGTCATGTGAACGCTTGATAGAAACAACTTAATTTTTTTCTCAATAAAAATTACATCTCCCTAACGTACATGGCAGCGCCGGCGCCGGTGCCGATAAATTCTATTTTATTAAGTATACATACAAGCATATCAATTATTGTGAATTTTAAATCTTATTGTGGCACCTATTAATCAAGCAAAATCCTGATGTGTTTACTCGCAGTCCTTAAAAAGCTTCCTATTATTGTTCGTATAGGGATTTACATAGGCCAGGTATGTGCTTAATCATCCTTTTACAAACATAATTTGTCATTAATAAACCGGACGGCCATCAGCAATAACAATCTTAAATTAATGTTTTTGATCCGTGACCTTATTAACCTAAGACATAAGACTTGTTATTAAAGATATTTGTAGTAAGTACTTATGTCAGTAATTATGTAGTTAATATGATGAGTAATGTAGCGTACGTGCTGTAACTTCATCTTGACTTCTCAGACTATTACAACGAAGATTAAAAAGTAAAAGGAAAAGAAAACTTGGATCAACTAACTAATAAAATAAAATGTCTGATTTAAGACAATTTTTATATCGCCTTTTTGTATCGCCCAAGATAAATATTTCATTGACAAAGCGGAAAAAAAAATACTACTAAATCCAAAATTAAAAAAATAAATTTACAGAAACAATTTCATCCAAAAAACACATTATCCAATAATGCTTAAAAAGAAATAAGCAAGGGAACACAAAAGAAGTAAAAAATATAATAGTATTGGAACAAAATAATCACATACCTAATGTTAAAGCCCGCGTAAAATTGCAAACAAATCAATAAGAGTAACACGTATAATATATAAGACAAACAAATACTATGCAAAGTTACAGCTGAATTCAATGTTAGTTCAAAAGGAACGAAAAAAGAAAAAAAAACAACATTATTAAAAATACACGGGAATATAAAATTATAATCAACACATTTAAAGGTTAAAAGCTGGATGATTAAACTTTAATTCTACAGATTATTACAGTAATACTCAATCAACGTGTAGTAAGCTTTACCAACTATACCTTGTTTCTTAATGCGGGAGGGCAATAAAATCTAAATTTGCAATGACAGAACCCATTAAACAGGGTGGACAACTTAAATGTTGCATTGTAAATTTCAGGTTAATTGCAATAATAGTTTTTAAAAATTCCGTATTCCAGACCTACACACAATCGGTTCTAAATTAGGCTCGCCCTAATTAGCATACAATAGAAAGACCAGTTTGGTGAATGAAATGAAAACTACCTGTAGTAACAACGGCGTTACTACATGTAGTTTAAATATTAATATTTATAAAAAAAATCTACTATGTAAAATACAACTTAATTTTTAAATTTTAGTCATCATATATCGTCGTTGGGGTTCAGAGAAATAATAAGGGGAAGATACTTGCGCCCCACACCAAGGTTTATTTAACTTTACAATCTCCAGTAAACCCTTATTCAGCATATCTAATTAATAATAATCAATTAAATAATGTCATTTTTTTTTCCAAGAAGGCGTTGGTTTTTTTCGGATTTTCTTGAGTGGTAGCTGACATTATCCATGACTATAACAGACCCAGGAGGAATACGATCTAGCATTTGCTGGACATATTCTTCAAAGACATCAGCGTTCATGTCTTCATGATAGTCTTCAGTCCGTATAACCTTCATTTAACCAAGTTTCGTCCATATAATAGATATTTCTGTTTTTCCTGTCTAACTGCCCTCAAATATCGTCGTCGCCAGGAGATGATTTCGTCTTTCTCTATATAATAATAATTTATTTATTATTATATATTATATTAAATTATTAAATTATACAGAATAAAAAATGTTTGCTGTTATCTTTGAGGATGAAATGTTGTCAGTGGATTAGCAGTGGAAAATGTATTTTTTTAGATACTTTTTTGGCGTGTTACATCCAGAAATCCTTGGATTTTTTACCTGGAATTTTTTATTCAAAATAATTTAAATAGTCCGGTGCGGCATCGAACACTAAAAACCGAAATATCTCAAAAACGGCTTACTTTAGCGGATTTTCACAAGAGTACCTTTTTTGTTTCAAAATGTTCAAAAAATTAGTTCCTTAACAAAAAAAGGAAGAAACTACACTGATAAAAAAGTTATGGCTATCCTAAACCATAAGAAGTGCATTGTGAAGCGCCCTCTAATGGCCACAGTGAAAAGGTGTCCGTATTCGGGTTTCGCATCCCAAAAAACCTTCGGGTACCAATTTTTAAAGTAATACGTTAAATTGTAAATGTACGTAAAATGTTCATTGATTTTAAAAAATTCGATTTTTATTTTTTAACTTTACCACCCTGTATCTCGGAAACGGAGCAATTTCGGAATAAGGTAAGTTGCTTTAAATCGCCTTATTTTGACCTCAGGAATATGTGCTCAAATTTTGTACACACGTTTTAGAGACACCCTGTATAACTGGCAATATATTTTACCTTGTCACGGATTAACTTAAAGGTAAAACTTTGGTTTAACTCCCAGGTTAATTCATACCTATAGACTTGACCCTAACCCCCCCCCCCCCCCCCTCGCTCCGCTAATGATTTTGGCTGCTCAAAACAAGCGCCATCTTATAAACTCGACATTTAAATAAATAAAAAAACGAAAATTTCACCTGTGGCATTTCTTAACTGGCAGCAGTCTGGTATACGTTCTAATATTCCGTATCTTATATTTTATCGCTCGTAATTAGCTATTCTAATTCGTTTATAATGTATCATTTAACTACTAGTAGCATGGTATAGCTTACTAGATAGAGTAAAGGTAACGGTTAAATGTCGAAACGCTGAAATATTTACTTGTGTGTTTTATTCAATGTAAAATATCCTTGACAACCTTGACTGGTATTTATCATGGTTTAATGTGTTTTTTTTTTAATTTTAAATCCGCCTTTGTGTTTAATAACAACACTGTTTTAGTTTTTCCTAATGGGTATAATTCATTCGAAACATATGATCTGATAGATAGTTAGGTGCCAAACTAAAAATAAGAAAGTTAAAAATATATCTTCGATAGCATTTTATCAAACAGTCGTTACTGACCCTGTTCAATTCTAATTGATATTGAAAAAGTTGAAAGCAAAAACAACTTGACAGCATGTTTATTTTTACATCCAAAGTATAACATTGTTACATCAATATCAATTAGTTTATCTACTATAGTCAAATTTTTGCGGTAAGGGGTAAGTAAAAGTGTGTTTGCCGTTTGCATGTATGAGGCTATAGCATACGTTTGTTAAACTTTTGAGGTAACATACTTTGTTCCTATTATTAGTAGTTTTTGAAATAACGAGTACAATTTAAAAGAAATATATTAAATGTTCAAACTATTTTCCCTGTACAGCTTGACAGTGAGATAATTGAAAATAAAATTTTTCAATTGTGTTGTAAATCATTTTGTGGTGTTTTTAATTGAAATTCGTCCAAAATTCGACGCTGCAAATAAGCCAAATTTTGAGGTTTTGTGGTGTTCTCCAAGTGTCGCAATAAAAAGTAGTCATTGGGCGACACATCAGGGGACCTAGGTGGCCACTCGATTGTACCTCCTCTACCGATTCACCTATTCGGAAAATTGTTGTTTAAAAATTCACGCATATTTCGAACAAAATAGGAAAGATAGCTTCATCCTGTTGGAAGAATGTACTTTCATAATATAGACCCATCACATTTCGTATAGTAGGCACTAGTTGCATTTCCAAGAGCTCAAGGTAAAGTTGTATTGTCAAGCCCAGCACAAACATTCAATTTTTCAGGGCGTTGTGTATGACCTTCTCTCATCCAGTGGGAATTTTCATTTGCCCAAAACCTACAGTTGTGTCTATTGACTTTACCATTTAACATACATATTTCTTGATCCGAAAATACTATAAAGTTGAAAAACTGGTTATTTTGTTACCACCTTGACATCATAATATCACAAAATTCCATTCCTTGCTCATAATCATCTTCTGAAAACATGTATTTTGAAAGGGTGATATTTATTTTTTATTAAAACATTATGAACGAATTTGAAGCAGACGTCACTTACTTGAGAAATTTTTCTTAAGGAGGTTTATTAATTAAAGTGGTTTTAACAAAATTATGTAATATTTCCAAACTTTTCTCTTCATCTACTATTGCTGATCGTCCTGATCGTCGTCTATCTCTACAATTCCCAGTTTCTTCGAACCGTCGGACAGTTTTTAAAACATTGGTTTTGAAATTGGATTTCAGTTTGGAAATGCTTCATTAAATACATTTTTAACCTGAACTAACCTCTTCGTAAGACGTGACCCGATTGCCATATCCTCTCATCACAAGAATTAATTTTTTCACATTCATATGACTTTATATCAAAACTGAACTGGTGTTTTACTTATTAATAAATAAAATTAGGAGCAAAATATGTTATATTAAAAATAGACCAAATTTAACGTAGAATCTATAAATGAAAAAAATATACAGGGTATTACATAAAAAACAAAATAAAAAACAATTCGTTTGACTTCCAGACGAACTAAGCAGCTGGCAACAACATTACATTACATCATTACAAACTATTATAACTTCAAATAATACAACTTATAACTTTCCTTAGACAGTTACCATACCTGTCTGTATATAGTTACTGCAGTAAGAAGCTTCTGAAATCTTAGCCGTGTTGTATGTAGTGACTTTTCTTAAACTCGGAAATTAAGAAAAATTATTTTTGGAAAGTAAAAGTTTCATTTACCACCCTGTATTGTGGAATTAAAATTCATACAGACCAAAACTAATTAATCTAACCTAAGACCAAGCAATAAGTCCTAATATCCCCCCCCCCCCATCTAAGACAAATTCTTAACACATTTAACGTTGTTTCAGTTGATAAACCTTCCGTTGAAAGCAAAACCGACATTGTAGTCGATAAAGGAAACGACGCTTTTTCTGAATAATCAGTTTTCACTTTAGCAATTTTTTAGCGATAAACGCATGCGACGCACAACGTCGTCCATAATATGCAATGACCTAGAAACATATTAATGGAACTCCCCCTATTTGGCTTACTTCCTTCGAATTGCACCGTGGCGTCCGTGAGTACGGTAAATGTTACTTCCGACATATTTTGATAGCGTAGCTGATTGCACGTTGTTATACGTTGCCGCACCTGCAGTTGAATTGGGGTCATATACCTCGACGATGATCTCGAAACCGTTGGGTAGCATCTTCATAGAGTTACAGAAGTGATATTTGCAGAAAAAAAGCTGTAAGAACTAAAAAGGCTTTTTTTTTCGTATATTGAAATAATATCTATTTTGTACGCAGGTAAATAACAGCCCAAAAAAAATTTTTTTTTGTCTCGGTGCCGAAGAAAAAACAACTGATTTAAGTTATTTTGAATGCGGTGATTCCAAAATCACTTAGCTTTCCTTTGTATCAACTCTAGTTTTTGAGATAGAGCCTACTCATAATAAATTGTAATATTAATATATTTGACAATTATAATGGTCGTTACATTTTATCAAAAACTTCACTAATTCCAATTAAAAAGGCATTATTTAATTATACCTATTTATTCATAAATCACTGGAAATACCTAATCTTATATTGACAAAAGGCCACATAATTATTACAGATAAGAGATAATTTTTCCTGGCATTTTTTTGCAACAGCAGATTTCTTATTTTCGTATTTGCAATTAGCACGAAATATACAATAGAAGGCAATAAAAGTAAATGAAATTGTATACCGTAAGGTAAGCCTCATAAATTAATTCGTTAACTTGGCTTGTGTCCTATGGTATTAGTACCTATATAATTCCCATAATATTATATTATGCGGAATATTGCCTGCATGAATTTAGTTGAAACTTGAGCTTTATTGCAAGAGTGTGTTTTTTGAAAAATCGTATTTAAACATGGCTTCTACAAGTAGGCGTAGTTGCGTAAACCATCCGGACGTTTTTTGATACATATGTGGCGAGCACATTTTAAAAGAAAGTAGAAGAGTGATTTGTGACTTTGTGAAAAAAGCTTATTTGGCATATTTTGGTGTTCACTTAGGAGACCAAAATAAACCCTGGGCTCCGCATGTTGTGTGCAAAACCTGTGTCGAACACCTGCGACAATGGACAAAAGGACAAAGAACGTGCTTAAAGCTTGGTGTTCCGATGGTATGGAGGGAACAAAAGAGCCACTTTGACGATTGTTATTTTTGTCTTGTAAAGATAAAGGGCATTAATCGTAACAATCGGCATAAGTGGAACTATCCTCACCCGGAGTCAGCAGGAAGACCTGTTTAGCAAACGTAGGGACGTATCCACCGATCCACTAATTACAAGTTCACATCTACAATCACCGCCGAAATCAACCTACAAGTTCCCTAAGAATTGACTGCCTCCAGCAATAGTGGAGAGGCACTAACGATGGAAGTCTCGACAAATTAAGCGTTTATTTAAGCTGAGAGAAGAATGCTCATACCCCCTTTTTAAACGATCCAGAGCCTCACTGAACTCCATTTTCTTATGCTTGGCTTGGAAGATAGAGAGATCCAGAAGAAGTATATAATACTGTAAAATTCAAACTTAAAATAATCTAGATTAATTTAAATAATTACATGACCACAATTGGTAAATGTTGCTTAGTCAGAAAATACTTCTTTCTTAAAAAAAAACATTGTTTTCGTGAATTTCAAGTCTTAACCAGTTACAAAATGTGATCATTTTTTGAAAATCTTGGCCATCTCCCCTGATGAAGAGTTATGTGGCAAGGGTGAAAATTGTGCTTATATAAAATAGCCAGTACCGATTCTTGGCACATCCTTGAATCACGAGCAAGTTTCCATGAACCAACATGAGGATTTATAGCTACTACACCCAAGACTCCAACGGCTCTATCGTCATTGATTTTTGTTTGTCTTCGAGCTTTGCTCTTATTTCAAACGATTCCGGAGCTACGTCCTTGTTCTTCTAATCGCTTAAATGCCATATGAGATTTTTTGGTGGCGGGAAACCTAATGGCCCACAATTACGCAGCTTCTCGGTAGCTCCTTCCACATTCTCCAGAATTAATAACATGTCTACTTCAATGTCGTATGATTGTTCCATAAATATCAAAATGTTTTAAAATATGCTTCTTTATTGGCGTCCTTAAATTTGAATAAAATATTTCCAGCCGTTTTTCGGATTGAGCATTGTAAGACTGTGAAATGCTCACCCTGTATATATACAGTTTCAATCGTTCATATAATGAGTAACTGACCAGAACCAAAAAGAACATTCATTTATTTGAAGCATCTTCATGGACAATCATCCTGATAATATGCCAATAAAATAATCCCACTTATCTATCGAAAACTCATTTTCGCAGGCCTACGAATAAATCCTTTAATGGAGGCTGGAGTAACGACTCAATGTATTCCGAATTAAATGGCCAAAAAAATATCGCTGTAAGTAACAACGCTGACGTAACAGACGATATTGTCCTTTTATGTTCACGAGCAACTTTTGATTTTTACACCCACACGCGCTAAATCTGAATAATCTAAATAGCAATGCAGAACAGTGGGTGAGATGCTGGCCTACGGATTTACTGAAGCAAGGAGGATGATTGTGAAAAACGCAATAACGCAACTCTATGGAAGTGATGACATGACGTTGCGTTAAAAGTCTGAGTGAACTCACCAGTTGCTGCAAAAATTATAGTAATTTGAATTTAAACATCTTAAATCCTGAAAAATCAATGCTTTGATTTAGCAACCCTTTGCTGTTCATGGGATGATAAATAGAAAATTGACAGATATTTTAAATATAAAAATGCGGTCAAAAATCCCATTTAAAACTTTCACCAGTGTGCCAAGTTCTTTAAGTTTATTCTATAACTTTATTTCGAGCGTCTCATCAGATCAAGATTAGAAGCGAGGAAAATAATGCATTTGTCTGCGAAAATTCGTCCTAATTAAATTATTTTTATAACAGTAGTACCTTTAGCCTGGGTATAGTTCTGATGATGGAATCACGCCCACGACTATACTTATCGTCAACTTAAAGAGCAGCTGTTTATTTTACGCTAATTCAAGGTGTGGTTAATAGTTTAAGTATGTAAAGCGATAAACGGTGTTAGGAACATAATATACTCAGAGTTCGAAGTTAGTCGTTTAATTGAAGTTAATTCACTATAAATAAAACTTTACCTACAAGGGAGCAAAAGTTTAACTGTTAACTACTTCATGTTAGGAAGGAAATTATCCGAGATATATAATTCTCCTTGTAATAAAGGAGTATACAAGAAAAAAACAGTGGCGTATAAAGCTAAAAAATAATACATGTCGGAGCCGCCGAGGCGTTTATCGCTTAGGCATGTTAAGATTAGTACGATACTGACTTTTAATAAAATGTAAATTTAATAAAGAATAATTATTTCTAGTAAAACATGTGCACCACTAAAGTAAATCATTATAACAGGTACTATCAAAAACGATGTGTTTCCAAAAACCGATTACCTAATTTTTTAAAAGCTATAAATTTAGTCTATAACTAATCTCTCTACTTTAACATGTCAAGGCGCAAAGACTATGCTGCAGGCTCATAAGGGGCTGTTTGTGTAGCCAAACAAAGACGTAGACGAACGTTTCATTGGCGGCGTCGGCGTCGACATACATTTTGTTAAAAATCACCTTATATAACTTAATTATTATTTCTTTAACTTTTTACCTTCCCAACTTCAACTGTATTATACAGGCTGTCCGGTAAATATAGTGAGGTCAAAATCACCCTAATTTGTCATAGAAAAGAAATTCGTAAAGTACTTCTTAACAGAGCCCCCAAAGGGGTACCGAACGACTTACCTTTTCGGCTTCTTGGAACCGACATGTATAATTTGTGAAATTTTAATATTTTATGTAGGTCATAAAGACGCACGAAACCATACTACCGTAGATATTTTACATCGTCAGGAAAGCCAGGAACGGACTTGCCACCACACTCGTTGGGCCAAAACACGTTGTTAAGCTAATATAAAGAATAGGAAATAAAAGACCAGTCGTTTTTATTTTGTTAACAATGTGTTAACGATAACACTTTTCTAAACATGGAGAATTATTCCTGTAATGAACACGCTGACATGCATCTAATTTAGGGACAAGCACTCGGTAATTATGCAACAATTATCTTCTGTTAATCAATTTTAGAAAAACGAACCCTCAGTTAAAGAAGGGAATTCTGGATAAGATTGCTGAAAATCCCTCTAATAGTGTAAGAAAACTGTTGGTCCAAGTTCATGCCACAAAGTAGGTTGTTCATGAGACCCTTCGAAAACTGCTACATCCTTTTCAGCTCCAAAAGGTACAAGCCATGTCTCCTGCTGGTTATCCTGCTAGAGTCAACTACGCAAATTAGTTTTTGTAACGATTTAGACAAGATCATAATTTTATAGTAGTTTTGTTTGCGGACGAAGCCGGTTTCACTCGAGACGCAGAAATATTATGCCATAATTTGCATATTTGGCATGAAGAAAATCCCCATGCAAGAGTACAGACAAAGCATCAACAAAGGGTCATGGTTAACTTGTGGGCGGTGATTATTCTTCAATTAAATCAGCAGTGGTGTCCTCATGGTAATCCAGAGAAGAATCTTTAATGTTTCTTGCAGACAGAGAAAGTCCGTTTGGAATCCATCCGTCTTTAGATCCAGCATGCAAAATCGTAATTCGTTTACCTCTTTTTGATGACGCGCTTACACTTGCCGCTTGAGTCAACCCAACCCTTTCCGGGGTATCATATGTGTCGAACCAGGTTTCATTTAAGTAAATAATCGGCCTTTGCTGATATCTGTAAATCCTAATTTTTTGTAAATAGTCGGATCGCCATTCCCGAATTCTACTGGATTCCATTAAACCTTATCTTTTGTTAATTTTTTTAAATCTAAAACCCATGTGTTCCATAACGTTGTTCTGCCCCATTTAACGCCGGATTCATCTTTTTCAAGCCTCTTAATTAAATTATCTAATGTAGGCACGCTTTGTTTCTCGTATAACTTGTAAATTTTACGCCGTATTATATCTTGATCACTTCCATCTACCTTCGAGAAAATGCCAGTATCGGTTCCTTTTTTTCCTCGCTAAAATGGGATTATTCACAATTTTCCATACAGTTGATGTTGAGAATTTTGGTTAATGTGGCCATTTCTTCTAACGCTGCTTGCTTGCTGACCGCACGTTCAATGAGAGTTAAATAAACATCGTTTATAACTTCCTTAGTTTGGACAGAAAAGTGTTTTCTGCTTTTCGACGGGGTTATCTCCTGAGATACATTGGGCTCGCACATATTTTCCATGACTCACACACGATTAAATAAACGCTGTATTACACACGAAGTAAGAATAATTACTAAGCTTAAAACTAACTAAATATACAGTATTTAGAACATAATTTGTATTATGGGATTAACCCTCTCATTTTGAATCAGGTAAAAATCGGTTTAAAATCACCAAACTATTACTTTAATAAGGAAATTACGTCTTCCGGATTTGCAGTTTACTTTAAGACATTTTTAGTAGGGACCATAATTTACCTGCATTTATTTCTTCATTCATTGTTTGTTTATGGCCACCCTTGGATAATCCCATTTAAAGGCAAAGTGTAACTTTCTTATATCTCTGGACAGGCTGTTTATGCATGACGGTCCACTGCCCCATTTTAGGAACTTAGTTCGTAAGCACTTATCAAATACTTTTACAGAGCTGTAAATGTAAAACGACAGGTGTCAAAATTTTGGCCCACAGAGTCTGGTAGAAAGTCCGCTCCTGACTTCCCTAACGATGTATAACATCTACTCTAGTATGGTTTTATGAGTCTTTATGGCCTCCATAAAATATTAAAATTTCATTAAATTATACATATAGGTTGAGAAGTTGGAGCCCAAAAGGTAAGTCGCCGCTGGGTACCTCTTTGGGGCTCTGGATGTCCGTTAAAGAGCAATTTAGGAATTTTTTATATTACAAATTATGGTTATCTTGACCTCCCCTACACGCTCCTGAGAGCATGCCATATACTTACCGGACAAAATTACAATACTGCCATTTCCTTTTATCAATTTTAAACGACTTTGTAATTAAATATTTATTTATTGTGACTGTAAAAAAGTTTTTGAATTGAATTATAGACTAGACAGACCAGATCAATAACGTGTTTATTTATTAAAAGCAAACATTTATATTTAAAGATTTTATAAGAAAAAGTTTCCTTGAGGCAAATACCAATCTACTTTTTATTATAGCTAGATACAACGGGTGTCCCACATAAAAATGTATACAGGGCTTTTATATCAAAACGAACCACCCTAAATATCTCTTAAATTTAATGAAAATAGGAATTAATCAAAAAAATAGTAATGCAACTATATTTATTTCATTAATTGTTCAAGATGTGCGCCGTTCTTGGCAAGACAATAATAAAGTCTATTTTAAAATTCCTCTCGGACATTGGGAAGTTTGTCTGGTAATGCGCCTGCATTCCAGTGGAATTACATTTTTGAGGTCTTCAGTACTTTCAGGCGGGGTTCTATAAACTTGAGCTCTCGAGTAGCCGCCCAAAGGAAAAAATTCAAGAGGAGTCAAGTCGGAAAATCTTGCTGGCCACTTTATTGCACCTCGTCTGCCAATAACTACATTTGCCAGAAAACCATTGGTTAAGCCACTCTCTAACTAATGCGGTAATACGCAGTGGGAAGGAGCTCCATCTTGCTGAAAATGTAAATTTTCTTCATTGAGTTACAGTTATCTACTGGATTCTCCAAAGATTGTACAATAAGAGGATCTATCACTTTTTCCAAAATATTTAAATACAATTTGCCGGTTAAATTTTCTTTTAGAAACATTGGCCCTAAACTTTTGTTTCTAAAAATGCTCAAACTATGATTTTCTGGGGGAACTGAGTGTGGCCTACCTGAAGAACTCGAGGATTTTCATTATCCCAATATCTACAATTGTGTTTTCTAATAAACCCATTCAAGAAGAAAGTTGCATAGCCGCTAAAGCAAATATTTGTTAGTCCTTTGGCACATTATTTTCCAAAATTCGATCCTTCTATCGTAATAGTTTTTGTTGAGTTCTTGTAAAATTTGTATTTTGTAAGGAAGAAGTTCCCTCACTGAATGTGTTGGCGACTTTGAGAATAGAAGCAGAAGAGTGATCTACAACGAGTTGTGCATTTTTTTTGTTGCATACAGATTTAGTTTCTTCAAACTTACGCACCAATTCTATGACATACCTACTTGGCTTATAAAGTTAATATTACTGAATGTTACAATTACATTTTGCACTTTGGAGAGTTTAATACTTGCAAAATGAAAAAACAGATACTTAAAATTAATTTGTATTATTTTAACACACATCTTCTTCACCCAACTCCCAGCCGTTTTAACGATTGCACTTTTCTTGGCATGGCTGGATAGGTAATTTAATGCCCTTTGCAACGATAGGTAGTGCCATTTGACATTTTAAAGTGGGGTTGGCTGGAGGTGTGGCATAATAAAATTCTATTAAAGTAATAGAGTAATGCAGGTGGTGTGGATCAGATTTCTGTAAAGATGTTAAAAGTGTGTTTACTATACTGCTTAAGGCCTCTAGTTAACATCATAAATTTATCTCTTTAATCTGGTACAGTCCCAGCTATCTGGAAGATGACTTTTGTTACCCCGCTGCCAAAGGTAAGTGATCCATCTGACATAAATGAATTAAGGCCAATAACATACTGTCTGCTGCCACAAAGATCCTTGAAAAGGTGGTTAAATGTCAAGTAGTGTACTTTCTCTCTGTGACGAACATACTTCCAAAATTTTAGTCAGGTTTTGGAGTTCTGTGCTACAGCACTGTTAAGGACCACTAGTGACATCTCTGCCGCTTTTGATAAATCATATTGTTGTCCTTCTGTTTTTGTAGACATGACCAAGGCGTTTGACAGTTTAGATCTAAATTTTCTGCTGGCAAAGTTACATTATTATAGAATAGGGGAGCATGACTGGTTCGAAAGTTACCTATCAACGTAAAAGACAGCAGGCGGTCAGGTTGCCTGGGGCTGAGGAAGTGATGAGTTCTAGTTGGAGAGACGTGGTGAAGGGGGTTCCACATGGATCTGTGCTTGGTCCGCTTCTTTCCACGATTCTCACATCGGACCTTGTACATCAAATATCAAATCATCCCCGACTGATCTTTCTGACACTATTAATATGATTGACCAGGATCTGCAGAACATATCGGACTGGGCTATTAAGAATTCATTACTTATAAATCCTAACACAACAAAGGATGTTCTGTTTCCAAGGGCCGATATTGATGTTTCTTCTCATCACATAACACTTGATAATACTGCCCTTGAATGGACTGATGAAGTCAGGAATCTCGGACTGTACATGGACAAAAAACTCTCATTTAACTCACATGGTAATAATGTATGTCAGAGATCATATTATAAATTAAAACGTATCTATGAATTCAAAAATACTCTTTCATCAGGCGTTAAAAAGCTCTTGACAGAAAGCTTGGTTCTGTCTATCCCGGGGTATTTTGATATAGTATATTGGGCCGTTTCTTATTAATTATAATAAATAGAGTGCAAAAGGTGCAGAATGCTTGCGCACGGTATGTGAGATGCTTGTCGAGTGGCATAGTATGGCTCAAAGGCGATACCTTCATCTGGGGTGTCAAATTCATAAAATTCTAAAACTGAGAGAACCTTAAGTATTTAGCTGAACTGATAACTCAGCGAGGAGGCACGCATCAGGTGAATGTTCGTTTTGTGGATTATTTTAGAAGGGTGATTATTAAAATACGCTTAGCGGTACTTTTCACCTTTGTATATGACAAGATTGGTAATTTGGCATTATACAATAAAGATTATTTATTTATTTATTTATTTAAATAGGAAATTGAATTTGCCCCTCGATATTAAAATTGACGTATTTTTTGTCAAATCTTATTCCCTATAGATAGAGATCCTAATGAATTCTTCCACTCCCTTTGCCATTTTCAGATTTGATTCCACCCACATTTTTCAACTGCTTCGTATAATCTTACATCAATAAAGTTCTGTACAAAGTTACCTTGAGTCGTCGACATTTTCTTCTTTTAAATATTTAAATATTCCAACGATTTTCTTAAAGACTGGTTTCCTTTCATATTTTATTCAATAATTATAGGGTCAAATCGGATAAACCATCGTAAAGTTTATATTATGTGTTAAAACACATCAGGGGTCAGGTCAGGTTAGTCTATTTGCTCTTGTCGCTTCAAAAGGAGGCGATGAGCAATATTTACATAACAACATAAATGCATGCATAAGAATATTCTCGATGACCTCTCTTGTAAATGACATAACAGCTTATTTTTATATGTGTGTTGGAATTTTAATTTTTCTGGTGACAACGAGTTATTTTCGAAAAGACAGAGACTGTGTGTTTGCTAATGAGTCCAAATACCGAGATAGACATAGTTTTGTTAAACTAAGAAAATCACCAATGATTAAAACAAAATCTCGGATGTGTGTTTGGTAATACTAAAACTAACAAAATAAAACCTACAAAAACATTACAGGCAGCTGAAATTTTGCATAATTCGAAGTAGGGCAACTTATACCGTTCCAGCAAAAATTATTTTCATCTAAGATTTCATGGGACGATATATCTAATAAAATCTAGTATATTAATCAATATACTTCAAACTTTTTAGCATCGTGTGTATCCTTTAAAAAGAAGCTTAAAATTGTGTTGTTGATTAAACAGTAATAGCGATGCCTCAGTCTCGCACTCAGCAACTATTACTAGAGTATATGCCTTCTTCATCTCTTTGCTCCTCTCTCTATTTCCTCTTCTTCTTCCCTCTTTCATACTCCCACTGTATGTTCTTTTTCATTTAAACCATCCTTAAAAGTGTCTTCTGAATTTTTTAACGTGCAGGAAGCTGTGATTATGGCCATTTAACCCATTAGGCATTATATTTTTGTTTTCTTGTAATTTTTTTTTCATTGGGATAATAAACGTTTAAATATTATTTCTCAATCTATACACAAAACACGTTTTATCTTGGTACCATAATTTCTATTGCCAAAAGAAAAGTCAAATTAATAGAACACTTACTTCATTACACAAAAACAATATAGTAAACTTTTCCTTTGATGCATGGCTATATCCACTTCGTTGCCCGATTTAACTAACCATGCTAAAAATATTCCCTCACTGAATGTGTTACAGCTGCAAGACGAATCAACATTTATAACTGTCGCACTGTCCTGATTAAAACTGTATCAGTACGGTTGCTAATCCTAACGGCCGGCCAGCAGACCACCAGATTGGTCAATTAAGTGGATCATGTTTTGCAGTATATTTTATGGATCATCATAATAACATAATAAGGAAAGTAGTGTGGATGGATCCAAAAAAACTGACGTTTTTATTTAAAAATAAAACCTGACCATTACAGGAGCAAACACACGTGGAAAAACAAATTTGAAACCCGTTATTCTACAAATTTGTTTATTTTTTCTCGATCAGACACAGAGACTTAAGTTATTCTTGAATCTTTGAATAATATAACTTACTTGTTAGGGAACACGACCTCAGAAAGTTCGTTCAAGAGCGATGACTTTGTCCAGACGAAGCCGAGAAACGCTAAACTGAAATACGCGCGAGTGGGCTGCAGTGGTTCGTCGTGTATTTGTACCATGCCTAGGTGGAATCAAGCTCATGTTAATATTAAAACAAAGTCGTATCTGCTATCCAGAAGGGTAATTTTTAAGTGTGAATGAGGTAATAGTAAATATTTGTTCAAAAAACCTACGCTACCTTTCATCTGTAAGTATATAAAAAACGATCGGATATAAAATTAAAAGGACAGACAACAGGTTTAAATTACAGTTACGGAGGTTCGTCTTCACAATGATAGGTAGGACACACTATGTGTTGGGAAAACGTGTATCTACACGTCAAAGAGATTAAAGGACTCTCGTTCCATTGGAATAGAACATAGGCGGTGGGAGTAAGCGTTTAAGGGAGCTAGTTTTTGCAAAATGTGATGACAACATGAATGAAAGAGTATGTTTTGGAGACAAACCTCAAATAGCGATGTACCCTAAGCTTTCATGAGGCCCCAAAGTTAATGAATGCTGTAGGTAAAGTTATTTTGTTTTCATACAACTTTATCCATAACATTTTTTAGTTGCCTTGGATGTTGGTTTATACCGGGTATTCCAAAATAAGATTACATGTAAGAGGTCGTGGTGCGATTTTATGAATACAATTTTATATAAACATGTGAACTAAAATGCTTGGTTTTCAATGCAGAGAGCGGTAAAAGTTCAACTGTTAAGATGGCTTTCTTAGAATATTTTCGAACCGTTTGAAGATGCCTAAGTTTCTAACGAGAAATAAAATTTTTACAGGTTGGTTAAGGGGGGGGGGGGAGTATTACCTGCTGCATTTTTTGCAGGGTTATTTTTCCAAATTTGATAACACCATTTAAAATTTTAAAGTTATTTACATGCATAAAATTGAACTGTATACCCTAATTTCCTTGTTATTAATAATGCAATTTTCTTCAAATTTGGGTGATATATGTATGCAGAAAAACTGAAATATTTGCTACGGTCACAATTTACATTTATCATTGGCGTGCTGTTTTAGGGGGTAGAAGAGATTTTTCAAAAAAAGTATATTAGGGCTCATTTTTTTTGTCATATTTAGGTTAAGCATATCGAAAAACCCCTCAGTCCATATTTTAAAAATCCCAAAAACTGATTAAGGCAGAAATGAAAAGTAATGAATTTTTTATTATTTATTTCATTACAATATCAAATTCAAAAATTATTTTTTTTATTCTGGTCTGTTCAGCATATCCACCTTCTAATACAATACAGTTTTCAATAATTCTTCTTAACCGTTCCCTTACTTTAGTTAAAGTTTGCGGAGTAATTTCTCGATAATCTTGACGCAAAGTTCTTCTTTGTTACGCGGCCGAGTACCATACACTTTATTTTTCAAATGCTCCCATAGAAAAAAATCACTAGGAGTGATATCGGGCGATCTAGGAGGCCACGGTTCTTCTTATCTATCCACTTCATGGGGAAATTTTTATTTAAAAAATTTCTGACTATCAGAAAATTATGTGCAGGGGCACCATCTGACTGGAAGTATAAATAATCTCTCTGTGCTAAAGGTAACTCCATGAAAAAATCTTCAATGTTATTTTGTAATAAACGTAGAAAACTATTTTGAAACATCAGAATGAAAGAACTCAGAAGGAGGAATCGGAAAGGCAAATAAAGTTTTTTCATAGAAGTTATGGTTACTAAAATATTATTTGAAATTAAAAAATGAATTAACTTAGTATTATTTTGAGAAGTTCACTGCTACCTCATTTTGTGAACATAAATCAAGATTGTTGTTTTCACATAATGTCTAGCTGTCATTCCTACATTAATTGTCATATATCAACTAACATCTTCAGAAAGAAAGCGATGATACATACCGACTAGAATTTTCTTTACTAATGGGCGAACGTATACTGGCAAGCCGTCATTTTCACCATAATATCATATTCAGTGACGAATCTACGTTCACAACAAATGGTATAATTTCTAGTCAAAATTGTCGCTTTTGGCCGACCGAAAACCCCTACTTTAAGCTTTGCACAAACAATCAGAAATTTAAGAAAGTTAACGTATGGTGTGCGTTAACGTTCAATAAATAATTGGTCCATTTTTCCTGGAAAGAAGGCTAAACGCAAATTATTATTTGTAAATTCTTAGTGAATACTATTTTCCTTAATTGGAGGAAGAAAATTTGGAATTTAGAAGGAAGGTGATATTCTAGCAAGATGGCTGCCCAGCGCATAGTACACTGCTTATAGAACATTTCCCCGAAACATGGATGGGCCGCCATGGACCGATACACTGGCCAGCGCGGTCTCCGGACCTCACCGCGATGGATTATATCCTGTGGGGGGTATCTTAAACAAAAAGTTTATGTTACTGACATGCAACATAATATTGATATTTTAAAAAAAACAGAATCACTGACGCCATTGCTACAGTGACACCAGATATTATTCACAATGTTTATTCCGAATTTCAAAAAAGAATGGAGAAATGTGTCGACGTTGGAGGATTTCATGTTGAATAAAACGTTACTGTTTGTCATTTATCTCAATGTATTAACTTAAATAAATTTTGATTTTTTCTTGCAACAATTATTACTTTTAAAAATTCTGTTTTAGGCCTATTTTTAATATCAGATAATATCTTAGTAACCATAAGTTCTATGAAAACACTCTATTTCGCTTTTCGATTTATGCTTCTATGCTCTTTCATTTCGATGCTTGAAGAAAGTTTTATTCAAAAATGTTTTATTTTTCAAATCTACATTTTTATGTTTTTTTGCGCACCCTGTACAACAAAATCAAATTTTCTCAACGCAAATCGTATTTATATAACAAGCAAAAGCAATTATTAAAGGTGACTTTTTTCGAAAAACTGAAAATACTGTTTTTTACATGTAAGTATATAGTTAAGTCCATTCTTGGACACACTGTATATAAATTTCGTTCAGTAACCGCCTTTTAAAGTACCTAGGTTATCGTTTTGGAACACCTTTTATTTATAAAAATATTTAATTTTAATGTCTGACCAGTGAATTATTTGATCTTATGTAGTATGCTAAATAACTCCCTTAGGCCTCTATTATAAAAAAAATAACGCCACATGGCATTACAGACTATCAATGTACTTTCATATCCATAATTACCGCATTTAGGTACATTCAACTATAGTTTTTTGTTTATTACAACAATGAAAATATCCTTTTCTCAATTTTCCTATTCATAGCGGGACATAAACGCTATTAAGAGATGTTACCAAACGTTAATAAATATAATTTATTCGTTATTTAATATTTACTGTCACAAATCTAATATGGGACTTTAAATCTGGGAGGCTTATTTCCTGTATCTATACGTGTGTAATGTGTACATATGCATTTCTATTATTATATACCTGATGTGTTCGAACAATTTCGCTTCTTAGGTTTACGTCGTCGTCGTCCTTGGGCCTTCATTATGTATACTTGTCTGGTTATAATGTAGGTAGTGCTTATTATCATATCGCAGCTATTTACGAGTTTCGCCAAAATCCCCGCTAATCCCCTGGATAAGACGAGAACAACAAAAATCACTTTGCTTAAAATATTCAAACATTTAATATCCTGTTCTAAACTTCAAAGAATATTATTATTAGAACAATTATCGTGCAAGTTGTTGGAATAGAATGTTGAAAAGGTCGCATTGCATATTGACACTCATAAATTTCGTGCCATTGTGGCATTTCAACATTAAAAAATATATCGGTGATTTTTTTTATAAATAAGTTTACTTAGTCAATGGAAAAATGTTTTTCATAACCAAATATGTCTATTATACCAATACAAATAAACAACTACATTTCCGAGATCACTCCTAATATTTTTCTTCCAAATTACCTCACAGAGTATTGCTTGGGACTACTCCCAGCGATTTCCTGCCATAATTCTTTTTTTTTTTATGATAAGGCACATTACTGCAGGATTAATTCTTTATGGCGCTCTACGAGCGGCGCGTGTGCGCATGATACGATATCGTTGGTCTTGTATCTTTGGAGATTATACTCGTTGGGTAACACTGTCTCAGGGAGGTCGTCGTTCCAGAGTGATCACGTTCTCCAGATGAAAGAATTTTTAAACAGCAGTGTCGTGCGGGGGACACTTAGCTGAACCACTTAAGGGTGGGCTGCAGTGGTTCGTCGTGTATTTCTACCATGCACCGCTCTGGGAGGACCTAAGCAGGCAACCTCAGTTGAGCACTTGCCATGAAAATATTTGTAAAATAGACTCAAGTCGCCATTCATGGTCATCGATCAAGCAAATGGGTCTTCTTTGAATGGAATCTAGCAATCTCTGGGTATGTTTAGGAGCAGAGCCCCAAATATACGAACAGTACTCCAGCGATGGTCGAATTTGGGCTTTATAGAGCATCAAAAGTTGTTGAGGTGTATAGAGGTTCTTAGTTCGGAAAAGTACTCCAAGCTTCTGCGAGACTGCCTTAGCGATGGTCGCAACGTGACTATGCCAAGACATATGACTATCCAAATTAACGCCCAATAAATGAATTGATGAAGCCAAGGAAATCGAGTGTCCCGCCATGACTATATCCGGTTTTTCAATATTAACTTTTTTAGAACAAACTGCTGCCTGGGTTTTTTTAACGTTAAATTCTACTTGGTTATTGTCACCCCAAAACAGAATTTCTTCCAGGTCTTTGTTGAGATGTGAGACCTCTCTGGCTGCCTATATAGATGTGCATTGGCAGCCGATGTCCGAGCATCCAAAGTAAAAGATGAAACGAGTGTACTATCATCAGCGAAGCTATATGTAAGATTCTTAGTGTTTTTTTTCCAAAAGATCGTTAATGCATAGTAAAAAAAGGGTGGGCGACAATACAGAACCTTGAGGGACTCCGGCGTTGATGTTAAATGTATTGTCTATCGCCACTCGTAGAGAACGGTGTTTAGGAAAGTTGACAAAGGCCTCGGAAATGTCCAGTGCTACCGCCCGGGACTCTTAAATGATGTTCTATTGCGTTGTTCCAAACGTGAGTAACATAAGCGAAAAGGTCTTCTGTTGATCTAGACTTGCGGAATCCATACTGGCGGTCACTAATAATGTTGAAGCCTTCCAGGTACTTTAATAATTCTTCGTTGATAGCCTTCTTCATAACTTTTGATATAACCGAAAGCCATGCGACTGGACGTTAGTTGTTGGGCAAGGACTTTTTGCCTTTTTTGGATATGGGCTGGACTGGCGCAGTTTTCCAGCAAGAACGAAAGAGGCGCGCAGTTTTAAGCTATTTTACTCTGTGACGTAATAATTCGTTATGAGTAGTGTTCTCTGAAATTCATAGCTTACCTTACCTAAGCACGGTTACGATAATTTTTTAACCTGATAGTGGCCTTTCCATACGATGAGCTATTTTACATACTAAGTCTATAATTTAACATTCCTGAGGTACCGCAGTAGGTAGGTAACTATAAATATAAAAATATATACCTATATAGACATTTTGCTCGAGATATGCATTTTAACTGTTGATTTTGTTGATTAATATTCATGTATGGATTACCTAAGTATAGGTACGTAAAATGTCATATAGGTAAGTGGTATGTTATGTTAGATGATAATAAAGCAATTACCAATTACTAATTATTATAAGAATTTATAAAAATATTTACGGTCCTGAGCAAATTAGTAACGTTTCGGAGAATTGGGCGTTATCAGGAATTACAGCCTCGCCTTACTTTAGAGTACCTAAATAGGTAACGTAAAACAAACAAAAAGTTACAAGGTGCAGTTGAACACATCCAGCTTCTAGGTACGATTTTTAAAACATAATTATTATTGATTACACGTTACGTTATTCCTTATAAGTTGCATATAAAAATTCGTACCTACGAATATACCTTCAGAGTCTCAAACTATCAACAAAAATGTATTTTTTTCTTATTTTATTCTATTTATCACGCATGGCCACATGTTATTACTAATAAGTTTAATCTCGAACAAACAAATAACTAGTACCTACATTTTAATTAATACCTACAGACTCCGGTAAACATTAACATTATTTCATGTCGTATTATGTTGTAAACATATTGTGTTAAAAGAAAATAAGGTCATACGGTATATATTATACTTTTCACTAGCACATTGCTATTTTACATAGACAAAAAACGATATTACTTACAAATTCCGCAATTTTTAACAGTCCAGGCGTAGTTTTAAAATAATCCAAATTAATCTTAATCCACGAGAGGGGCTGGTCGTTTCCCCCCTGGGGCTTATTCGGCGCGGCGTTGTTATTAGGCGCCTCCTGGACGTTCACGACGGTTTCAGTCATCATCAGGCGCGGTTTCGAACTTTTTTCGAATTTATCCCAAAAGAAATAACGTCCGTTTTGATACACTCTTTAAAAACACCTGTTTCGTTGCACAAACGCTCGTACACGGCAATTTCTATTCTAGGGAACGCGCGCGATGACTGACGCCTGCTGCACGGGCTTGACAAAAGGTGGGACCGTTCTACGGAGAAGGCCACCAAGTATAAGCATCGCAGCAGGAGTCGAGTCGGTCAAAGGAAATGAGGACGCTTCGTATATTGGTGTCTTATGTACATGGGACCTCAAAAAATATACACGTATTGCGAAGCGTATGAACTACGAACAGATGCAATGGTCATTGTTGACCGTTGAGGAAAAATGTTGCTTTTATGGGCAATTCTAACTAATTTGAACTTTACTGATGGAGCAACGCATCTTGCGCCTCTCCAGTAGCAAGCCGACGTCGCAACACATCTTGTTGGTGGCCTGGAGATTCAAGAATAACGTGAATGGCTTTTTCGCACACGTACCGTTTGCAGAGCGCGATAAAGCTTTTCCTGCAGTAATTGTGCCTGATGATTATTAAAAACAACAACGTTGGTGCCAATATTTTCTAAATTTACTTTTTCTCGAGAATACCGCATTATTCCTATTGAATCAATGTTTCCAGTGAAACGGAAATGTTAATTTAATAGGAAATAATTTGAATTTAATGGTATAAACCTAAAGTTTAATCTAAAAGTCTATCAGCATGGAATAATTGTTCATTTTGGAATACTTATTATAATAGTTATCCTTTGTTTTTACGTGTATAAGTACGAAAAACTCATTTTATTCCAATTAATGCCTCACAAAGTATTAAATATTCTTATGTTGATAATCTTTATTAGCGGTTACAGTTTTTATCGACCGTTGACATCTCCGATAACATGTTTTTGATAGGGTTTAGTATGATTAACAGCCATAATTCAGAGTATAATTAAGTCTAACTTATAATATGGAATTCTCAGATTAACTCGGAATATTGAAAAAATATGTTGACCTCGAAATTCTGATATTTTTGAACTCTGAGATACTAAGGTAATGGAATTTGTTTCGGGGTTAGGCAATACCTAGAGGTTTTTTTTACACCATGGCCAAAGCTTAATTGAAATATATAGGGTGGTCTAAAAACAGAGGGTATTTGAAAAATGCATAAAATTATATTTTTAGTTTTACCAATTCCGTGAAATTCTTAGCAATAAATTATTAATAATGGTAGAATCACTTCTCTGGGGTGGAATGTACAAAAATGCACTACAAAAATTAACACAATACAAAATTATATTCAAGAAACAAAGGTTGTACCATACCAACCTTCTTTACACACTAGATAGGTATGTGTAATATTTAAACTTTATACTTACATCGCATTTAAAAAAACTAGCAAAACAAACTAGCGCGCCCCCCCCCCCCCCCGTAACTTTTTTATTTTTTATCGTGCGGAAAAAATAAAAAAAGTGACATGTAGGGGGAGTTGGGGCACATTGGCACACTTTTATTAATAAATTAAAGTGCGAGCGAGAAAATTCGTTTGAAGAAAAACTTGATCCGCTAATGCATACATAATTTAATGTAGTTTATTAATATCCTATAGTTTTTTTTTATATATGTACAGAAAATTTTAAAATATCCAATTAAAAAAAAAATGTTATAGAATCAAAGTGCCCCGCATATGGGGCACATTGATATAAGACATGGGGTACATTGGTACACCATGCGGTACATATTTGATTTCAATATCTAACATTAGTAGGTATAAGAATTTGAATGATATATTATGTTCTTGGAGTTTTACAAACTAAATACAAAATAATAATAGAGGCACTTGTTTAAAAAATAACATAAAAATAACTTAAAAGGTTCAACGTAATTTTTTTAGTTTACTGAACGTTATAGGAACTAAAGTCAAAAGGAAAACTGAACATAGAAGCAGTCCTACTTGTTCCTTTACTCACGCTAGGATTTGGCAATTTGATAATAATGTCCGAAATGTCCACACTAGATTCATCTTCTACATTTGGGTAAACAAAGACCCAGGATGCGGGCTTTTTTCTTAGGAAAGATATTCCAAATTCAGAAAATCCATATTTTAGAACCACCTTTGCTACGTAGTGAACGACTGATTTTTTTTTTGGAAATTTAACCAACAAAAAATCTTCAACTTTTACATTTTCCGGGGCCAGTGGACTTACGGTTTCTTCAAGTTCTTCTATGTTGCAGTTTTTGTCTTCCTCTTCTAATATGTCCGTGTCGCTGCTATCATCCAGAAGAGGCTCATCAGACTCGCAAGAACTGGAATCTAAGTCAGAGTCACATCTTCGTAGTTTTTTCTTTTTGCTTTTTTGTGTGTTAGTTAGTTCCAGTAAATTCTTTGCGGATTTCAATTGTTTTACTTTTTCTTTTAGTTCTTAATTTTTTCGTTTCTGTTCTTTTTCATCGTGAATCATCTGTAACCTATCTTTCTCGGGCGTGTCTGTAAAGATCCTTGATTTTCCCTTTTCTCTGCCTTTTCTTTTATTTGTTTTTTGTTGGACCTTTGGGAAAGGTCTAATAGATTCAGGTGTTACAAGAATGCCTGAGGTGGATGGAAGTGGTGTACTGGGTCGTATTAGTATGGGGCTTTGTAAATGGGATATTGTTTGCTCAGCAACTTCATTTTCGGTTGCAAGTTGAACTGTTGTGTTTTCCTGGGATTCGCTAATTGGTTGACAATTTTGAAAAACTTCGCAAGGTGCGTAGTCATCGTCTCCAAACGCCATCTTGTTGAAAGGCCAAATACCAGGTTTGCTGAATCCATTAGTGACGTTCTTTGGAGTAAAAGATTCAAGAAATGCCAATTTGGTAAGTTCAGCAATGTTATAAATTGATATTGTTTTACCAGGATTGGTCAGATGCCAGTCGTTAAATGCAATTTTAAGTTTCCCCTTAAAAGGACCGAAAATACTCACGTCCAGGGGCTGTAATTTGTAGGACGTGTGTGGTGGTAACGACAAATAAACAATGCCATTTTCTCTAGAGAAACTAATTGCTTCAATAGAAATATGTGATTCGTGGTTGTCGCATATTAGTAGAACCGGATTTTCTTTTGAACATAAAGTATGTTTTTTTATGTGTTTTAAAACTTGTATAAACAACTCCGCATTCATCCAACCTGACCGATTGGACAATCCTACGCTACCCTCTGGAGCGCCTTTTAAAAAATGGTCCTTGTAGTGAACGCGAGGGAACACATAAACCGGAGGTGAGGTGTTTCCTGCAGCAGTGACAATGCCACAAAATGTAACTAGTTCACCGCGTTCACTGGAGACAAGTTGCCCAACTTGTCTCTCCTTTTTGTCTGCTAATACCTTAGGGGTGTTCAAGACAGTTGTGATTCCCGTTTCATCCATGTTAATTATCCGATCTGGGGTGAAATGGAATCTTTTTAACACATTTTCATAATTTTCAAAGAATTGATTGACAGACGTTCTATTGAATGAGAAAGATCTTGCCGCGCTGGTGTTCTCTGGCTTCCTTAAGCTTATATTTGGGTTTCGCTTTCGAAAACCAATTAGCCAGTCAATACCAGCCATTTTTTTGCCATCATAGGAAGGGGGGTATTTCGCTGACAATTTTTTGGCATATTCATAGGCCAGACATCGAGTTTGAGCCAGCGTCAAACCGTAATACATTTTGCTGCTTTTTATTATATACTCATTCAGTTTCCTTTCTTCATCTTTATTGAAAACTTGTGATGTTGTATATTTTGTAGAATAACTTTCTCTTCTTGGCTCTTGAGTCTGCCCTGCATTTCCGCGGATTTTTTCAATTCAATGTTGCAACGTAAAAGCTTTTAAATCATATTTCTTTGCTGCTTTTCTAATTGATGAGACTCTATTGAGAACTTTGTTGACTGCAGTAGCGACGATCTCTTCATCTATGGCAGCCCTGTCAGTCTTCTTCTTATAATTTCTTACCATATTTTCTACAAATAAATGTTGCAGGTGATACGTTTGTATTTGTAAGGGGCGCATAGATACATATCAAACTGCCCCACGGGGCACGTTGATACGCATCAAAGTGCATTAATGCATCAAACCGCCCCACCGAACCTAATTTAGGAAACATTAACCTCAAAAATATACAACAAGAAATTAACAAAATATCTCGCTCACATGCAATAATTACACATACACTTACTCACCGAAAAATAAACATCACTATAAAAATGGTATTTGCAAATGAAATAGATTGAAATATGCGTGTTTTGAAATTTACTTGAACGGACCGAAAAACGTTTGGATTCGTCAACATCAGAACTGTCACTGCATCGCTTCAAATTTCCGCTGGTTAAATTTGGTACACAATAGCTACCTATTACAAGATAGTTGAATTTTTTATCTGCTTTACCTTTGCCTCAAACAGCAGTGTATCAATGTGCCCCGTGCATCAATCTGCCCCAACTCCCCCTAGGGGAAATTCCTTTCTTTCCAAATCTGCATTGTAGTTTTCGGTAACTTTGCATATATACGGGGGACGACAAAAAGTATTTTTGTTTAATGGAATGCCCTGTATATTTTCGGCTAAAATGAAAGATCTTTGTTTTCTGATTTCAAATATACCATACAAGTTGACATTTGGTTCAGCCATTTTTGCGTTATTTAAGTTTACATTTGCATTGAATTTACATTATCTTGACTATTATACGCTCAGATAATATAATATATAAATAATGTAAAAAATGTCAAAACGTGTCAACATCAAAAAGAGAATATACGTGCGTTTTCAGATCGAAAATTTGAAATCTAGAAGAGAAGAGAGGTAGTAGTAATATCGAGCGAATACCGGGAGGAGATGAGCACATCTCTGACTCCGGAAAAACAGCCGATCCCTCCAGGGGGACGGCAAAAGCGCGAATTATCCCTGTCATCCGCTGATGGCAGGGACGCTAGTAGTGAAAGTGAATGCGATGAACCACCGATGCCGAACAGCCTTCGAGCAGAGATGGAACAAAAAGCCCAGCTGCAGGAGGAAAGATGGGCAAAAGCGCTGAAAGAACAGCATGAGAAATGGGAGAGGAAATTGGACGAAACCATCAAACGTATGACGGCAGAAAAGGATATGGAGATGAGCAAAGTGGTAGAGAGCAACAACAGGCTATTGAGGATTATTGAATGGTATGAGAGCCAATCTATTAGCACAACACCCCAACAAAGCAACAACGAACATGACAAACTTAACCAAAAAGTTGACGAAATAAACCAAAGACAAACAAATACAAAACAAACAATTGACGAGACTGAAGACATCACGATGGTAGACATACACGACGCACCACTTCCTGACACGTCGGAAGACGAAAAAACAAACGAGACATACAAGCAAATTAACGAACAGAGAAAGAGACACGCGACACAAACACTCACCAATTCTGAAGCCAAAAGGCAAAATAAACAAACAAAGAATGACTTCCCCGAACTACCGACGAATCAAGACAAAATGGACGACTTCATCCAAGTGATGAGACATAAGACAACAAAGAAACCAACAAACAACAACACACAAACGAAAAAGACAAACGTACAACAGACAAATACACAAACAAAGAACCAGACAAACGAGAATACAAACACAAACGAACAAGAGCGTAGAGTGAGGGTACCCCCCATTATATTGAGAGAAAAAGACAAATACAGCAAGGTCTCTAGATATCTCAATGCTAACAATATTGATTTCGGCAATGCCGTTACCATCCCCGTAGGGGTGAAACTCCACCCCCCAACACCTGTCCATTATCGAAAGATAATTAAATTTCTTGTCGATGAAAAAATTCAGCATCACTCCTTTCCCTTCGCCGACGAGAAGGAGCTCCACGTAATTCTACATGGAGTTCTGGAGTCGTGGACGGAGGAGAAGGTCATGGAAGATCTAAGGGAGTTGGAAAACCACCCAGCCAACTTCAAACAGTGCAGCAAAAGACCGCAACTTGCGCACCGTGGCCCCGGCACGGAGGCGAAAGTAATCGAAGCCCCCCCTGGGAACTTTATATGGGGTTCTCAAAACAACAAAAAGCTAATGCCAACAAATTCCAACAAACAAAATAATAAAAATACAGTAAACACACAACAAAACGGACCAGAGGCATGGCAGGCCATCCTTCAAAAATCCATGCAGTCGCTTCTGTCTGAGTTCCAGACAAAAATGCAGGAGCAGGTTAAAAACATGATGACGACACTTATGTCTAATTCACGTTAATGGCGGTACAAGTGGAAATTGCTTTTTTCAGCTTGGCTACGATAAACATAAACGGCATGAAGGGTAAAAAAACTGAAATAATTGACTTTTTGGAGAGGTACAGCATTGATGTGCTTCTTGTACAGGAAACTTGGTTTAAAGGCGAGAGGTTCACCTCTGTCCCAATTACACCATCTATCGACACGATAGAGAGAATAGGCGGAAGGGCGGAACCATGGTTCTTGTCAAAAAGCACATCATTGCGCAAGCCGTGCTAGGCCCATCAAACTGTGCTTATATAGAGGGCACATTCATAAAAATAAAAACCAGAAATGGCTGGATAAAATTGGGTTCAGTCTACTGCAGCCCCTCTGTCAATTTTGACGGAGACTGTCTGGCAAAAATTTTCGATTGCGATGATTCTATTATTATAGGGGGAGACCTAAATGCAAAACAACGCATTTGGGGTTGTAGAGGTCAAAACACGAGAGGTCTCACCCTATATAACAAGTCACTGGACTATAACTATCAAATCTTGCCGCCGGAGGAGCATACCCATCATCAAGTAGGCTCACTTCCGGAAATACTGGACGTCTTTGTTATCAAGAACACAGGTCAGCTATCTCAGCCAATAGTGCTGTCAGAGCTGACCTCTGATCACAGACCAGTCATAGTGGAATACGGGAATATCGCGGACAGAAATCATGGATTTCTGTCAAGAACAAGAACCAATTGGCCAATGTTCAATAGGATAATGTCTGATCATCCTCGAACTGGTCAGTTGGATTCCAAAGAAGACGTAATGAAAGAGGTTGAAACAATTACCTACAACATAAATTCTGCTATGGCACAGTCATCGATGACAGTGACGTCCAGATTTTCGAAACGAGGAATAATTGAGGGCGAACTTGCTCAACAGATTAAAAATAAAAACAGGATGCTGCGTTTGGCATACAGGACTGGTGATCCGAGAATAAAAACAGAAGCTAACAGACTCACAACTGAACTCAGACACAGACTTGACGAAAAACAAAACGAAACTTGGACAAGGAAGATGGAGGGTCTTCAAACAGAAGACTACTCCATCTTCAAGTTCACAAGAAATCTTACGAAAGGTGGGCGAAAGCCCACCTCGTACCTCAAAAACAAAAATACTAACGAAACAATAACTGACCCACAAGACAAAGCCGAACTGTTCGCGGAAACATTCTACGAACAGTTCAGTGAATTTCCATCAAAGAACGTATCAAGAAACGCACAGGTCACCAGAACTGTGCAAATTTTCAAAGAAATGCCAAGAGTAAATATGGGGGACCAAAATTTACCCAGGGTCACTGTTGAGGAAGTTCGCTCTATACTGAGGGTCATCAATCCAAAAAAGGCGCCCGGTTTCGACGGCATAAAAAACAAAGCAATCAAAAATCTGCCAGAAAACGCAGTAATGGACATTGTAGATATAACCCAAGCCATTATAGAAAAGGGCTGCTTCCGAGACACTTGGAAACGGGCCAAAGTGGTGCTAATCCCTAAGACGGGCAAAGATCTGACGTTGGCGGACAGTTATAGACCAATAAGTCTATTATCTTGTCTTGGCAAAGTCATTGAAAAACTAATACTAAATCGGGTAACCGATTTTGTATTTAACAATGACGTTTTACCACCAGAGCAGTTCGGTTTTAGAGCTGCTCATTGCACGGTGCGCCAAACGACAAGACTGGCGACCAATATACTCAGAGGGTTTAACCACCACCAGTCAACAGGGGCAGTCTTTTTCGACGTCTCTAAGGCGTTTGATAAGGTCTGGCACGACGGACTTGTCTTAAAATTAATTAGATTAGGCATGCAAGACGCTCTAATCAGAGTTGTTATATCGTACCTTGAGGACAGAAAATTCGCGGTGTCAACAGACAATACACTATCACAAACCAGGGTTGCACGAGCTGGGGTCCCGCAAGGGTCACCACCCGCTGCAATCCTATACAACATATACACAGCGGATATCCCGCACAATCAATTTACACAACTATACCTGTTTGCTGATGACACCGCGATTACTGCCACCTCAGGAGTGCCCTGGAGAGTAGTTTTACGCTTGCAGCGCCATATCCTGCTTCTGCAGAATTGGCTGGATATATGGAAGATGCGACTTAATGAGGGGAAGACACAGGCCATATTTTTCTCAAAGGCGAGACTAAGACTGCCAGAAACAAGGGTCAAAGTAAATAAAAAAGCCATAGAGTGGAGCCCTAAAGCGAGCTATCTTGGTCTCGTCTTTGACAAAAAGTTGTCCTGGAACGACAATGTCGAGACTAGACTTAAAAAAGCACACAGACAAATGGGTGCAGTGTATCCCCTACTCTGCGCCAAAAGCAAACTTAATTTAAAGACAAAGACAACAGTTTACAAGACCATAATTAGACCTGTACTGACATACGGTGTACCAACATGGTGCACCGTAAACAAAACAAGATACCAAAAACTACAGATACTACAAAACAAAATAATGAGGATTATGACTAACGCACAAAGACACGTACCGACAGCTGTATTACACAGAGACCTAAAAATGGAAACAATTGCGGAACACAATACAAAATTAATAACTAAATACTTTGAAAGGACAGATTTATCGACAAATCCAATGATACAAAACTCACACATACGATCGACATTACACAACAACTTTAAATATCCGAAAGATTGGCTCCCACCCTAAAAACACAAAAACAAAAACAAGGATTAACAAAAACAATAGAGAAACAAAAAAAAAAAAGTCATGAAAAGTACCAAAATAAAAAACTGATACAACACCAAAAAAAAAAAAAACAACACGGAACAAACTAGCGAAAATAAGCAAGCAAATCAATGAAGAAAACAGAACAATGCAAGAAGATCATCGCAACAAAGAAATTCCAGTATAGTAGAAAAATAAGCACCAACAAATTTAAAAGAAGTAAAAGCTCAAGGGAGCTGACTTAAGAGAAATACCAATACCATAATAAATAATGTAAATTCAATGCAAATGTAAACTTAAATAACGCAAAAATGGCTGAACCAAATGTCACTTGTATGGTATATTTAAAATCAGAAAAAAAAAGATCTTTCATTTTAGCCGAAAATATACAGGGCATTCCATTAAAAAAATTAAAAAAATACTTTTTGTCGTCCCCCTTATATTTGCAAAGTTACTGATTACTACAACGCAAATTTGGAAAGGAAAAAATTTCCGCTGTATGTCAATTTTTTTATTTTTTCCGAACGATAAGAAATAAAAAAGTTACGGGGGGTGCTAGTTTATACGAAGTCACCCGGTATATGCAATAAAGTGGTTTTTATTTTTTCTCTCGAAAACGAAGCAAGTTAGGAAAACAATCAGGGAACAAAAAAGTTGTATTATTAGTTGGTAAATCCGAGAAAAAATATCAAAATTAGAAAAAAGTTACTGGCGTACAGTTTTTTGCCAATAAT
Source organism: Polydrusus tereticollis (assembly GCA_963920685.1). Taxonomy (NCBI): domain Eukaryota; kingdom Metazoa; phylum Arthropoda; class Insecta; order Coleoptera; family Curculionidae; genus Polydrusus; species Polydrusus tereticollis. The sequence continues at coordinate 148,193,824 of OY987328.1, forward strand.
ATTCGTTAAGGCGCTCCCCGGGACGCCACTAGACTTAATAAATTTAATCTAGTTAGGGCTAATTAAGCCCCTTATCGTTATTAATAACGGTACCAAATTTCAATGAAATCGGAAAAATAATATTTAAAAAAATTATAAAAAACCGAAAACTTTAACACCCTGTATAGCAATAACGGGCAACTCCGGACACATGTTCATATGAACTTTTCTTTTAGAATACCATCAGGAATCAGTCCCTTAAGTTACGTACCGTACTTCTGAAACACCCTGTATATATAGATATACAACACTAGCAGTAAGAGTCCCGAGCTTCTACCCACCCCAAAACTTAATGGAGACATGCCCACAGATCACAGAATAAATTTAGATAGGAAAGCTGGGTGTTCCTGCCAAGCAAGCACGTATCCAGGGGGAGGGGGGGCGGGGAACTTATTACCTATTGACACATAGTACCTTTAAGTGAAACTATATCAAACAAATTTACACGCAATAAGTTTCTTAATGCCCCTAGTTCATTTGCTGTAAGGCCGCAGCTAATATCAGACAAGTTTGTTGTGTGCCCATCTCTGGCTCAGATGATTGGTACGAAGACTTTGATGAGAAGACGATTTCCACCTCTTCAGATATATACACAACTTTAGAATCCAGAACAGGAAAAAAAAAGAGGTGACAAGTACACCTACATGAGATACAAAGGAATAGAAAATCAAGAGCGGAAGGTTAAGCCTCATACTTGCTTAGTGGGAAAATATCCAAAGGGGTTTGAAGCGCTTAAGTATTTTATCATACCTTTATTAACAATTGAAAACCGGACGAAAATCCTTTTTAACCACTTCGAAAATGGTTAAATTAAGCAATAACTCGATAAATAATAAAGGTATCAAAAATTATAGAAAATGTATTCCCATTTCTATATGAAAAAAAAAAAGAAGTTAAAGACTCTTAAAAGTCTTTTAGCAAGTCGCATATAATCATTGTCATAAGTACCGCACAATCAACGTTTGCAGATCACCTATTGGAATCAGAACCATTTTTCACCATGTAAAAATGCAAAAATTTTATATGAACCCCAGAAAGGGAAGAAGCTGGATTTTCTAGAGAAACGAGATATTACAAGAACAAAAGATAGTCCAGTAGGTGCCTCACCTGCTTCTACGAATCTCTAATTTTTTAATCATATTTACTTCTTAATGATTTAAGTAAATTACTTTATTTGTTTCCCACTATTTTTTTTGACGTCTGCTTCAGATATTCTTCCTCTCCGAACGTACAGTTGGATTAATGGGTACACTGTACTTTTGGCACTGATTAACTCATTTGATAGACGATTAAACTAATCATGGTTTCTAATGTGCCAAAATCTTCAAATTTATGTTTATATTGGCACATTCAAAACCCTCTATATTTTAATCGTCTATCAAATTAGTTAATCACATTTTATTAGACGTTTTTAGGTTTTTATTTCGTTTAGCAACGCCAATGTTTTGCTCATTATGTTACTGCAATGGGCTTAAAAACAATAAATCAATCAGAAATGCCTGATTACCGAAACTTTTAATGAATACAACTGTACAGGGTGTCCAGTTTTCGTGTTTTCATATACCGGTTTCCTTATTATAAAAGATAGAAAAGGGGGGTTTGCGGCTTAATGTTCTATTATTTTATGAAATTTTTATAGTCCTCTCAGTTCCTGACATACAGGGCGATTTTGAAAATTTCTCATTTTTGACGCTTCCCTCTATCTCGATTATTTGATAACTTATCAATAACGTAAAAATAGGTTATTATAGTTTTTTTTTTATGTAGAATTCAGTGGCGTACCTTGTTGATAAGTTATCAAACAATCGAAATACAGCGCAGCGTCAGAAACTGAGAGGGTTATGAAAATTTCGTTTGCGGCAATGAAAGTTTCATAAAATAATTATATGTTCCACTATAAATTTGAAAAATTTGCTACTATCATTTAATCTTAAAATGCATGTTAATTCACCAACAAGATTTTCTCAATATTCATCTTCTATAATTGACTATGTTTGTTCTAATAAAAATAATGTTAAATGTGAAGTAATAAATAATTTTTTATCGGACCATGAAGCCATATTATGTGAATTTAACGGTGAAATAGGGAAAATCTCGGGGAAAATAAAAAAAAATAAACATATGGGACGTATTTACAGTAAAAATAATTTTAACAAATGTAACAATGCTATAAAACATTATTCATGGGATAGTATTTTTCTTCATTCAAGAGGCTTTAAGTAATTTCCATGCCACAATTTTAGACACATTTACTAAAGCTTTTCCAATTACAATTATTAAAAAAAATAATAGAAAATGTTGGATTTTAAAGGGTATAAAAATAAATTCTAATAATTTACGTTCACTTCATTATATTAAAAAAAATTTTCTATCAAACAATTCATTCATTTCATATTTTAATATTTATAAAAACATTTATAGAAAACTAATTAAAAAAGCCAAGGAAAATTATTTTGAAAATCGTATTAGTAAATCATTAAATCCACGAAAAGAATGTTGGAAAATTATTTATGATTTGAGAGGGAAAAACAACATAATACCTATAAATACTTCATTATCTTCTGACGAGCTGAACCATTTTTACTATTCGATTGCTTTAAATCTTTCTGAAAATATTCATCCATGCATTGATCCACTTTCGTACATGAAGAATTTTAAAATTAAGGTTACATTTTTCTTTAGTACCGATGTTCAAGAAATAAAATTAATAATTTTGAAGATAAAAAATAAAAATTCTGCTGGATGGGATAATTTATCAATAAAAATTTTTTCACAACTATCTATTCCTGCTTTAGAAGCTTTAGCGAAGGCAATAAATGTTTCTTTTGAAAATGGAATATTTCCACAATGCCTTAAATCAGCTAATTTTATTCCAATTCATAAAGGAGGTGTTGTGAATCTGCTTCTAATTTTTGACCAATTTCTTTACTTCCAACACTTTCTAAAATTATTAAAAAACTTGTTAAAAATAAAATGATTTCTTTTTTAATATAAAAACAATATTTTAAATACAAACCAATTTGCATTTCAAAAAAATAAAAATACTAGTGATGCTATTTTTTCATTTCTTGAACATCTTTATTTTAAATTAAATGAAGGAGATTTTGCCGCAGCAATATTTTCTGATATTTCTAAAGCTTTTGATTGTGCTAACCATGATATATTAATAAAGAAGCTTGAGCTTTATGGCTTTAAAGGTATATCATTTAAATGATTTAAATCATATTTATCTGAAAGATCTCAAGTAGTATTGTCAAATGGTAAGAAATCAAAAAGTAATAAAATTGATTGTGGAGTACCTCAAGGTTCAGTTCTAGGTCCATTACTACTTTTTAATATATATAAATAACCTTGCGTCAATTTTTATAAATGGTAAATTTACCATATTTGCTGATGATACAACAATACTTTGGCATAGTAAAGGTTGTATTGAATTAATTAAAATAATTAATAGATTTAATAAATGTTTAAAAGTGGTGTGACTCTAATCTACTCTCAATTAATATCACTAAAACGAATATATTAACTCTTAATGTTCACTTAATAATATAATTTTTGACAATCTCATAATTAAAAACCCCAAATTTATAAAATTTTTAGGAATCTATATTACTCAAAATCTTTCTTTTAATGAACATATCAAAAAGTTATGTGGGAAATTAGCTTCAGGATGTTATGCCCTGAGAGTACTTTCTCATGAAATGAATATGGCGGTTCTTCGAAATGTTTATCTTGTTTTAATAAAATCTCTTTTGAGATATGGAATTTGTTTCTGGGGAAATTCAAGCCAATATCTTCTAAATTCAATTTTTATTTTACAAAAAAGAGCTATCAGATATTTACGCAAAGCTAGATCTAGTGATTCTTGTAAAACTCTATTTATCTCACAAAAAATCTTCCAGATTTTATTAAGAAAATGTCTAATTTTAAAATAAAAAAAAAAAAAATGTTAAAAATTTATTATTGTTTGGTGATACTCCGTCATAATTATTTGCAATTTATTTTTTTTTATTCCGATATTTTAAATTTTACTATATTATTATATTTTATTGTTAATTTAATTTAAAAAAAAAAGGCTTAGTCGATAAAAATAATACTTTATGACAATAAAGCATATTTTGATTTGATTTGATTTATATGAAGAAAACATGAAAACTGGACACCCTGTACTTCAAGTAGTTAATATACGGGCTGACCACTTCATCCTTGTTTATTGGTTTACCCGATAATCAGCCCTATGATCAAACACTTAACTTTTAACATACCGTTTCCATGACGACAATCGAAAAAAGCCTACTTGTTAATTTTTCACCCAGGTTGAAAAACAGTTAGTTTTGAAGTTAGCGTCTAGAGTTAACTTACGCGTTTGATCATAGGGCTGAATGTGTGGTTGTTTTGTTTTTCTTTCGTTTCAACTTAATTTTATATTGGGTGTTTTATTTCTATCTATCGAAAACTTATTCCCAACAATATTACTCTCTTCACTTTTTTCATGAGATCAAATGCAGTCGAGCTATTCGCGAATATATCTGGACTCACCCATAAATACAATATGGCGCCGGTGTCATAAGTTGGTTTTCCTTAAGATTTTCTCGACACCCAAACTGCCCTTAAAAAAGCATGCGTCTCAAATTTAATGTTTTACAAAATTCTAGAGTATGATAAAAAGAAAATCAACACAATCATTAAATGCCGGACACTAACTGACACCCGTTAAGTCTGGAACAATTAGCTATTGCGTTATGCGGTCGTGGTTTTCCCTAAAACATTTTTGCCACATTATAGCATTTTACTCCATGGCTTTAGTAATAATCCTCTTTACTCCCATGTGAAGGAAGAAAATAAAACAAAATATGGACAATTATCAAGAAATGTATTGTAATTTATTCTAGAAATTACATCATGCATAAATCGATTGATTACTTACGTACTTATTCAGAAGTTTTCTGATAATAATTCAAATCTACCCTGTTTTAAGAATACTTTTTTTTTATTCAATTAAATATATATTTTAAACAAAATAAGAAATTGTGCGATATACATACCACATAAAAAAGGGTAAAAAAATTAATATCCCGAAAAATGTCGGAATAATTGCCACAATAATTAAAAAAACAAATTAAGTAATAAAAAACATAATACACAAAAATAAAGTCAAGTAGACTTACAGATTACTAAGCTCGATAAGTTTGTTCCATCAAAAATCTGATAAATACTGCCTTAGCTACATACTCAAAATTCTAGGCTAGTCGAAAAACATCTAAGTATAATATAAAACTTTAAACGTAAATGCAAAATAACGTAAAAATATATTTTCTACTTACGTAGGATCACTTAGTACAAAATTGCATATTTTCAGCTGCCTATACAATGACCAGCTAAAAATGAACCGAAGTGTTTCAATGTTCGTAAAACGGTATTTCCAAATGCGAAATTATAAAATTTAAAACGGATACTCAAGGAAATAAGTATGTTATTTAAAAACATTACCAATGACATTCCACATGTTTATACTTGTGAACATCTAAACACTTCACACAAAAAAAAACTAAAAACTTTCGAAGGAGCTTTTAGAGTAAAAGTCCCTTAAAGCTCTAGCCGTGGTCATAGGGTAAAATGCCCAAGTCATAATTCTGTAACATGATATATTGACAAAATAAGTTTTAGGCAAATCTTATTTCAATGTACACAATTTCGTCCATGCACATCATACCATAGAAAAAAGAAACAAAGTTTTCTTTTTTCTATGCATCATACATACATACAATCTTGTAATTTATCAGTGGCGGATACACGGGGGGGAATTAGGGAACCCCCCCCCCCCCTAAACCTCAGAATTTATAGATTTTGCCAGTATAGTAGAAAAATGTTACACCAAAAAGTAAAAGTCAAGTCTCTGAATTCGCCACTGAATTTATTCTATTTTATTCTCGATCGCAGAAAAAATAGTATGTGCACCTCGTAGCAAAATCATATTCTCGTCCTCGGGTGCTTGCTACATCCTCATCCGTGAATATGTCAGTTAGTTTTGAGATGGGCCATAAATTACATTTACTTTCCAAAAAAACGTGACTTAAGCAATTTTACCCTGACCACAAAAATATTGGTTAGATGCTACGTGTGTCTAATAAAAAGTTGTCAAAAACAATTAGCTAACATAATAAAGTTAACGGTGCCAAAGAGAGCGCATCAAATAACCGGCAATTTTACACGAACTGCATTTCATTGTTAAAAGAGCCCCCGACCTTCGGAGTCGGGCTTTTTCTTCAAAAAAATGTGCTCATTGCAATTATTGATGCACCAGTTCGTTGGAATACTTCGCAAAAAATATTTTTTGACTTTACGTGACTGACGTTATTTATGATAAATTAGCACTGTGCCATCAATCAATGGAATTACCATAAAAACAAGGCAATTATCGGGGCGCCCTTTTGATTTTCGTGCAATTATCGCTGTAAGAGAACGACATACTGCTTTAAGTCAATACCACGTAACAAAACAAGCAAATGCTCTAAACAGGATCCCACTAAATTATTTTTTAAGAATTGATGAATTGATTAATAATTATGATTAATAGGTATAACAATAGTTATTAATAAATTGATTCCCGGAAAGAGATTATTCCAAGTAGAGTCCCTTACCTAGACAAAAAAATAATTTACTGTATTATATTTTAAGCCCGTTTAAAAACAGGATATTTGACTGTTGTGACATAAAAAAAGGTACGATTATAAGAACGCACAATAAAGTCATATCAAGGATTTAAAATATTGTATCAAATTTAAAGCCTGCTTTTTAACCTGTATGCCATGTGACCCTAAACGCCAATCACAACGCGTGACGTCATTATACTCAACAACGATTTATCATCATAAAAAACGAACTCTTATTTTTCTGTAATTATTTGCGGAACCTTCTTCTTTTGTTTTGTTGTTGGTGTAATTATTCACTAATAAGCCAAGTAGATTTATATGTGGCAACAAATTTTCTTAAAGCAGTTAGGTTAAAAGAATAATTCACTTCCTTGCAGTTGGAACTATTATTTTCATATCTCTGGCAGATGGCACGGAAATAAATATTTTGTAAGTGTGCATTTTGCATGTTTTTATGATAAGCGATAAATCAAGTCCATTAGTTAATAGGTACTAAAGTAAAAAAAAAAAACTTCCAATCTTACAATGCGATTTTTTTTTTGACCAAAGTGTTGTAGCACCTCCTTTTTTTGGAAAAACTTTAAAATCGATTGATTAATCGATTGATTATTAGCCTTCTATGAAGAGGTAAATATTCAAAATTCATATTTTAAAACTTTCCCAAATCTCATGAAATATTTGAATGTCCGGTAACAACGCTTGTAACAATGCTGACTTTTGTTATTAAACAACCTTTTCTTTTCCAACCTTTTGCGTTTTGTCTCATTACACAGTTTAGGTCCAGGTTATTAGAAGCCAGAGTAAACATCCCTCAGCCCCGCTTGCCAGATTGACGTAGACGACATATTTTATGAATGGCTGGCTGGGTCCATCCGTGTTAAGTCGTTGTTCCCGGCAATGACCGAAAAAGTGTACAATTTTAAATCCAATTAAAAATTTTTTTTTACTCACAGGTTAGAATGGGTTTTCCTTCTAATTTTGTGGATTTTGCCGTTTTCTCTTAAAAATTACTTATGAAACCGACACTAAACTATCTGCCCAAAAAATAATATAAAAAATATGGAGGATATGAGGTCGCTGATTACGAATCCGAAGCTTTTTTCCCTTGGTCTCTGCCAGTTTTTGAAAAAAAAAAATATTAAAATTTTTTCACTTACAGGTTAGTTTTTTTTTAATTCCCTGGATTTTGTTGTTTTCTCTTAAAAATCGGTGTTGAAATCTCTTCACAAAATAATAACATTTTATTAAGAAAATAATGAGATAACTACAATTTTAATTAAAATCGAACCAGTTGCATCTAAATCAGCAATTTTATAATTTTAGATTTTAAAATGTGCGCTGTTGCCATGTTAATTACTTTACTGAAATGTAGGGTATACTCACTATTGCAAATTTAATTCTTTTTGTCGGCACAGCGATGGGCTAGCTTAGTTCAGGTTACAAGAGCAGGAAAAAGTGCATCAAATGAAGTTCAAAGTAAATTCAATTTAGTAAGATTCTGTAAAAGCACTTGATTGTTCAATGTTTTGATTTTTGCACTGTCTAGACTTACCTAAATAAATAATTTATAAAATAGAATATGGAAAAATTAATAGATATCTTACGACTACAAGGACAAATAAAAAAAAATAAATCGAAGAATGAACTTACTACTAGCCGAATATAACTACAATAATAAAATATAAATATTGATACCGATCTATAAAGGGAAGCCCACAGCTTACAGTTTTTTTAATATTTGGCCGTTTTTTTTTTTTAATTTTGCTGCAACACTTTGAAGAATTGCACCGTTTCAATTTCATTATCAGTCCTCGAATTACTTATTTAATCAGTCCTGGGTGCTGAAATACTAAACACCTCATCAAAGGGCTCAAATCATAATTTCCACTTCGAAAAATTTGAAATAAAAAAAAATGCAATGGGCTTCCTAACTATAAGATATCAGGAAAATACCCCTGCTTAAAATTGGAATCTGCAAAAGTTATAGGTTATGCTCTCTAGTCAATTATTAGCTACTCAAGAATGAACTACTTCAAAGCTGGATTTATAAACTCGAAAAGTTGGGCGAGGTTGAGGTTCAGTTGGTGTTGGAAATAGGAGTTCAATTTAAACTAAAGGGAACACTCAGTTCCATTTATACACTCGTTCATGTTGTTGATGTGAAGCTCATGTAAGGTTCGAAAACTTCCCGGGTAGTTCGAGATTTTTATGCTCGGAGTTCGGAATATCTAACCTCACAAACTTGAACATAACTTCAACCTCACCAACTTTTCGAGTTTATAAATCAAGCTTTTCGCTTCGCAATGGCAATAGGATTTTAACCGGCGAAAATTCAGACACAAGGTTATGTCACACCCACCCCTTCGGCAAATGACAGCGGTTTATGAATGTCTGTCACCTAAACATCTTTATTTTAAAAAAAGCGAGGTTATGTTTCCCGAAACTTTACAGATCGGTATCGTACCAAGCCGCAACCTGATTGTTATCCTGTGGCGGAGTTGGCAGCTGATCTATGGCGTCGAAATTGAGATCGGCGTCGGGTCCCGTCACGTCCATGGCGTCTAGGGCGCCGTAGGTGGAGCCGTTGCCCCCCGAGCCGATCTCCATGCCTTGCATGTCTATGGGTATCGTGTCATAGCCTAAATTAAGAAAGTTTTTAATGTTACAGAATTAAAATATATTATAAGTATATACAGTGTGTGTATAAAGTCTGGAAACGGCTTATAACGTCGTTATTTCGAAAACTACTGATATTAGGAGCAAAGTATGTTATACCAAAAGTGTAACAAATTTAAAGTAAAAACTATAACTGAAAAAATATACAGGGTGTTACATTTAAAAATATAGAATTCGTTCGAATTCCAGACAAACTAAAAAGCTGGCAACAACGCCAATATCGTCATTCGGTGCGTCAGATCCTCTTACACAACTGTACCAAAATTGGTTTAAATCGGCCAATAAATTGTGATGTTATTAAGCCGTTTCCAGACTTTATACACACACTGTATAAAAAAATATATTTAAAAAAGGGCGGCTTTTCAATGAGTCGTTTAACTACTATAAACCATGGATTATTCCAAAATACATCCATTTTACAACCACTGGTGACCACTAAATTGCCTAAACCTAAGTTTACTCCTAAAACCTTCCTTAGCACAACCCTAAGCTCGAAAGTTCTTAAGCTACTTATTTGATACGGTTGCACTTAACTTTAGACAGGGGGGAGGCGCCGTTTAAACAATCCTTAACCACTATGTTAAGGCCGGTAAACATACATATGTATTTTAGGTTGCCTATATTACAGATAGGATCGTGCTAGTTCGTTAGCTTTCGATTATCCGATGTCTGCTTAGAATTTCCTTTGATTGGTTAGATTTCACGGTTCACGCCCAGTACAATTTAAGTGCTAAGTGCAGACCAGACGATAAGCACTGAAAATTTCGGTGGCTGTTAACTTGAACAAAAAAGAAAAATTCTCCGGTCTCCGGTGACCTGACCAGTGAACCAAGTTGTTTTTAACTGGTTTTGTAAGGCGCGAAACAAGCACTTACCAATATCCGGGCCCATAATTCAAGCAAAAGTCCTGCTGAATCTGCTCAATGACTAGGACTAGATAACTTCAAGGCATCAAATCAAATGGATGGTTAGAAAAATTCCGTCGTCGGCACGATATTACCTTCAAGAAAATATGTGGCGAATCAGCCGATATCAATATCAAAGACGTAACTGTTTGGAAAGAAGGGCTATTGACCATTTTAAAGGATTATGCCCCAAGGGACGTATTTAATGCGGATGAGACAAGTGTGTGACAGCAAAACAACGATTTACAATTTCGTTCTGTGTAAATATAGAAGGTGAGAAGGAAGAAACACTTATAATAGGCAGAAGCAAAAATCCTCGATGTTTTAAGGGCGCACATACCGATAAGTTGCCTTTCCAATGATTCTCGAACAAAAAAGCGTGGATGACATCAGAGATCATGACAACATGGCTTTACAGATTTGATACCAGGATGAAGAAGCAGAATAGAAGAGTGGTATTGTTTCTGGATAATGCAACGTCTCATTCCAAAATTACACTGGATAATGTCAAACTTATTTTTCTTCCACCCAATACTACCTCACATTGCCAAACTTTGGACCAAGGCAATATTCAGATGGATTTCGGTGACCTGGCACAATTTGTGCCCAGTGATAATAGAAAAAAGCTTTATGAAAGCCGGATTTATATTCCTAACATTAAGGACACACTTTTGAACTTGAAACAATTTGCCTCTATTGATAACGATTTGCCAACAGAATGCAGAATTAATTATCATCGAGTGTATTGAAGAGATACAAGAAACGGATAAAACTACTCCCAACTCTGAGACAGAGGAAGAGAAACCTGAACTTGCTCCAGTGTCGAAAATATCAAGCCTATCTGAAGCTTGCGCAAGTTTAAGAGACTTAGAAAACCTCCTTGAAAGTAACCTATAATATCAGGCATGATTGTCAACAATGTTCACAGGGTTATACCCTCAGATTTTTAGAATTTTGCGGAATTATTGGGTGGAAATGGATTTTTTAACCGACATTCACACTATATTTCAGGAAATAGTTAGTGCGGAAGAGGAAGATTTCTTTAACAAAACACGATCAAGAGCATGCATTACTGTAGAAATAAAAACTCGAATCCTAATTCTGAATTCAAAACCTCGTATCTTACTACTTGACCAGCATCGACTTGTTACTTTTCTAATTAGTGCACATTTAGTTGTTTTTTTAAAGTTTACTGCCAAAATCTTCCACAATGGTACAAGTTACTTTAAGTTAGTGTAAAACATCGAGGGTGTAAAACAATAGTATATGTAATGTTTAATCCACTTCTTATTTTAAAGTAGGGTAATTGGATTATAAATATTAAATTTTTTGCTTAATGACCGAATATAGTAACAAAATTTTAAATAATTCATCCTTTCATATATTTTCTATTAAACTCAATTGTACTGCTTCATAATTGATTAATATACCAGTTACGAGAAATATAAAAACGCATTATTGTTTAGATACAAGGTTTTTGAAGGTGTTTGTGTATTGTTTTATTTCCCGTATTTTATATAAAAGCTCATGCTATAATAATATATAGAAATGATTTACTATGTAAAAAGTGTTCCTCCGAATTCAGTTTGGTGTTTGATGAGTTTTGTAGTTATAAAAAACTGCCTGGCTATACTAAAGAATTTCAGTATTATTTATTTCTTATAGGGAACACGTACCAACAAGATAACGGAAATGTCTCTACAACAAGCTGGACTAAATTCTATAGTGTCCACTAAAAGTGGCACGAAAAATGACACACCTCTGACTAAGTTTTGTATATTCAATTCAAATCCTGAATTGAATACTGTTGGAAGCCGAATTTCATTTACATGCTTTGATGTTGGATCCGAAAATAAAGGTGCCATTAAAAATGTCATGTGCTGTGATTCCTCTTCCACTAAATAAGATACCGGGCATTTCAAAACAACTTCCAGTAGTTCCACTTCTGAATCATACCCTACCCATTCGACTATGGCTTTAGAAATTTCACAACCCATTTTTGACTCCACTAATCATAAAAATGTATATAATAATAATTTAAATAACTTAGAACCATTTGAAGGCTCCGGTTCGAGTTACCATCCCGCAGACATCTCGGAAGATGAAACTGAAGATAAAACCAGTAGAAAAGGTCAGTGTTCAGTACAATAAACAGTTGTGGGCGAGTTAGACGCGTCTCCAACAAGAACTAAACGAAAGAGAAAGGGTCAGGGAGTTCCGCCTTTATGGAAAAGAAATAAAAATTAATTAATGAGAATGAAAGGAGAAGAATATTATGAAATATCAAAAGTTAAAGGAAACGAATTACTCAATAACGTTAAGAGACATTAAAGGAAAATGGGACCAAGATGGAACTTATCTAAATGCTTAAAATCGAAAAAAAAAAATGGTCTCTTAATACCGAAGAACAGAGAGAAGTCATATTTGAACAGTTTTGGGAGCATACGGACCGGACACAAAGGAAGATTTTTGTGGCTACTCTAGTTAACAAAGCACCAACTAAACAAAAAAGTACAAATACAAAATATCGACGTGCTCTAAGTTTATATTACCACTTAAAAATTTATAACTCCCTTGTTCCCGTCTGTAAACAAATGTTTTAGAAACTCTGAATTTAGGCGATTGGAGTGTCCTTAACTGGGTTAAAGGTAGCTTAGTTTCTGGTATAGTAGAAACGACTAATAAATTTCCATTAAAATCTAGACGGATTAATTAATTAAAATTAAAGAATTTTTTTAAGCTACTTCCTATTTAAAGACTAAGAATATACTTGTCATATAACTTCTTCCCTATTGTTACTATTTCCAATAAGAATAAAATAAATAAATAAACAATAAAAATGCGTTATTTACTATTGGCATTTAATAATATAATCTCGTAACTCAATAATTATAATACTTATTAGAGTGGAAATAACTCGTATCTCAGTTTTTTCTTTCTATGAGCAAAATAAAAACAGCAGTACAAAAACTACCAAGAATGCACTATAAAGTATAAAATCCCAAAAATAACTCGTTCTCACAGATCACCTAAAATAGTTTTTGCTGTTTTTTAAAAAATGGTAAATTTTGAGATACGAGGTTTTGACTTCTGAGCGACGATTTCATGTCATAATATGAATTTGACACAATTATAACCTAGATTCGGTTAGATATATCGTCCCCTTGTAATTGTGATGTAAACCAAGCCTTACGTTTTTCAGTCCAAGCTCCGTTGGATGAAAATTATTTTTGCTCGCATGGCATGTGCCTTCCTTCTAGAAAAATGGCTTATTACACCCCCTAGCGGTAAAATAAGAGTTTTAAAGATTATTTCCAGCAATTTCTCTTGCTCATTTTCCTTAAGATGATTTTTTTCTCAAGGCTCTACAACAATTAGTTCCTGATATATGGTACCTGGCAAACCCTTTTAATTAATCACCCTGCATAGCAGTCATCTCCTAAAGTAAGCTCATAACTAATGAAATTCAGTACTTTACATGTATAATCTTCATTCTTGTTGTCGTAATAAATACGGAAATAAGGTCATGCAAACACAAATAAATTATAAAATAATTGTGTTAAAAAATGATATTAAAATTAAATAAAACCTAAAAGTCATGCAAGGGAATTTATAATTGCATACATGGTATACCATCAGCTTAATTGTTATAAGTTGTTAAGTGATAAGCATGTTTATTCTAGTGAGGACGCGTTGCAACGTCCCAGACTAAAATAAGAATGCATATGTCTAACGACTCAGCGTTTAGTCTTCGAAAAGTATTAGATTTTTTTTTAATTAAATCACCTAATTAGAAAATGTTATATTACAAAGCCTTAATACTTCGAGAATAATTGTTATTGACTCCTTAAGACAAAGTTAGTAGTTACCATTTGGGTTATTAATTAAATACATATTTTTAATTACCTTGCTGATAAGGCCTGCCAGCATGGCTACTGTGTACACTGGGAGGACCCTGGGCATACATATTATCATAGGCTTGTTCAGGACTCAAAATATCCTAGAATTTTCAAATAAAAAAAAAAACTCAAACGCAAAACAAAGCAAAAAAAAATGAACTCTTGCAAGCTCAAAAATACTTTCTACCAATAATAAAATATCAACCAAATACTATATAAAAATAAAATTTATAAAAAGGATGCAAACCAAATATAATATTATTAATTATTTAATAACTTAAATAGCAAAACACTCAGATCTTTCCGTTTTAGCGTTATGCAAAGGAATTTGCGAATTTAGCGGGAATATTTTGATATAAGTACCTCGTCGAATATCGTTCAAAATACCTGAAAATCGGGGCCCATGCCAAGATCCGGATTCCAAAGTTCCTCTCTGAATAGGGAGCTGGATAGCTCCATGGAGAGCCTCTTTTTATAGTCTTGTGGTTTGTCTTCAGACATTCGGAACAACACTGCTGCTGCGTAAGTTGCAACACCTGAAAGAGACACATAATTTTCTTCTAGAACAATCAGGAGTAGAAATATACTGGATACACCTAATATATCCCGTCAAGCGAGGATTATTGTTTTCTATAAATATCTACTTTTGGGTGAATCAATGGGACGATACACAAATTTTTAATTTTTTTTTCCATAAAAAAAACGTCCTCTACCCAGCAAAAAAAATGGTCGACAATGCGGAGTTGCCGCTTCTACTAAAAAGTAGTAGCACTTGATGTTTTAAATATTTTTACCTTTTGTTACAATCTCTAGTAGTTTTGTAACAAATTTTCATATTATTTCCCTATAATAAGTCAAAAGTAAAGTCAAAAATCTTTATTGGTTCTTGGTAAATACAAAACATAAGCACAGCTTAATGTTTTGAAAGCCCAGGGCATGAGACGTGTCAGATCATGATCTCCAATGAACAAAAAATGAAATGACGTCAAAATTACAGTTCAACACAATTTTACCCAATTACAAATCAAGAAAAACACCTAAACTATAAGGTTCCATATTAATTAACATTCTCTTAACTTCCAATATGAACATATTTTGTGAGTTAATTTTTTTAATTCTATTTGGCAAAGCATTGAACAATTTTAAACACATGTAATGTAGGCATTCTTTAGTCAACGTTAGACGATGTATTGGATATGAAACATCCTTTGTCCTCGTCATATAATCGTGATTTACTCTTAGATTAAAGAGTTTCTTGTGTTTAAAGAAAAACATCAGACATTCATAAATATACACTTCATAGACATTTTTCTTTCTTTCTTTCTCAAGATTCTAACTGTTCGCTTTTGAGCCACAAACAGGTTCTGTATCAAACTGTGTCCTCCCCAAAAAAACAATTCCGTTCCAACCGCTACAAAATTAGCATGATACAACATTTTAAGATAAGATAAGATACAGAGGCTTTGATTAATATAATTATGGTACCGTTATCCAGCATTTATCTGTTCATTCAGTAAAACAGCTTTAACTTTCTTACGAAAGATGGAAGCTGAGGAATAGGCAAAGAGTTCAAAGAAATGATTAAAATAAAAAACCAACCTGGATTTCAAATACAATGGAGTAGAGGTTAGTTAGCAGCTTGTAAATAAATACCAGTAAGAAATATTGGTACAAGTGAAAGACATTTAACCAATTTAATTGATTTATGTTTTCGGATATGTGATCATATTTTTTTAGGCCGTAAATAAATCTACTACAATTACTTCGGATTTTCTGCAGGCGTTGCTTATTATCCTGTATTAGGCAAGGATAATAGAAGGTGATGCAATATGACAGAGTTGATAATATATAAGATTCGCACAGCTTTCTACATACTTTAAAATTAAGAATATGTTTGTTTGCATACAAAACTTTTAACGATATATACGATTTTTTGCTTTAATTAGATAAATGATCACTACATCTAAGTCATCAATCAGACAATACTCCTATTTTTCTAAGCAAATTTTGGACACCTACTTAATGTCAGAATATCGTTAGACCTCTTGTATTTAAGTTCACACTATGTAGCTCGGACAAAAAAGATGTAATGCCGTTTTTTAAATAATTTATTCAACGCGTGCAAAACGATTTTTTATTGTTTTTAATTTACCGCTCGTAAACGACTAAAGCAAATCAAATAAAATTTTGGGAAATAAGGAAGAACACTAAAAAGGACCAAAATATGCAAAAAAATACAGGGTGTACCATTTAAAAAAAAAATTTTGTCGTCATATTTTTTTGGACCATTCTGTATATTATGCAAAAATATTTTCCCGAAATACACTTATATAGACAGTGCAGGTCTGCGTGCGAACGAAATTCCTAACTTAATTGGTATAGAAGCTATGGATGCCTGACGCACTATTGCAGGACCCTGTATAAATATCCTTAATAATTTTATCACAACCTATTTAAAATAATAGGTTCATAGGTGATGTAGGTATAATGCTTTGGTAATGTCTTCAAAGTCAGTCACAGATAAATTTGGCATATTTTTTGTGTTTGGGAAAGGTTCAGTTAGCCAGTTGCATAATTTAATAACACAAACAAGTGTAAATTCAAAGCATAGAAAGTACGGCAACGTTGCTGTCTAGACTAATTTCGTAGAAGATCATCAGTCTACCAAACGAGCGGTCGCCCAGGCAACGACGAAATAAGCCTACGTGATTGAGGCAGGGGTTGAAACAGCATGACTGGGTGCGAGAAAGAGGGTGATATATCGCAAGTAGGACTTAACGTGTTTGAGTTTTTCGGGCTGTCAGTGAAGTTCCGTATCACGCCTTGCAGAAAGCACACGGGCTTCTCGCGGCATTTTGCGCGGTTTTAGTTGATTTTGTGGTATTTAAGTCATGAAATTGTTGGAAAGTTCGCGGATTGAATTCCGAAGGTGCATCTGATGTGATTAGTACACCCCAACTCTAGTTCTGTTTATCTGTTGGAATAACTCGGTCAATTTGCGGTGTTAGTGCCCAAAGGTGTATTAACGTAGTTCTTATACCACGACGCGAGTCCAGTTCAACTGTTGTAAAACAACAGTCTTAAGTTCGTAGATGCGATAAAGACTATAGTATTGTATTCCGATAGTATTGTTTGTTTAGTGACGTAATGTTAGTAATGTAAAAATGTATAGCTGTTTTAATGCAGTAAGTAGTTACCATACTAAGTTGTAACAGTAAGAAAGCATTTGCTGCTCAGCAGACCGTGAAGATGAGTAAATCAAATACCAGAAGTAAATAGATATAATTTGTGTGAGAAAAAAGCCTTTTATTTTAACTGACATATTTTGAACAACGCAACCTATGGAAAATACCGTAAACAATTTACGTTTGGCGCAAGCATATAACGGCGGCGTCAACATTTTGTTTTGTCAATATAAAATGCGAATATGCTAATTGAATTACTTTTTAAGAGTAATTGCGACAGCTCTTTACAGAATTTACCTTTTTTAGAACCAACATTAAATTAATATCGACCAAGATATCTGAACCTCAAGAATTTTTATAAATTAGAAATTAGTATATTAATACAAGCAATAAACTTAAAAATAAAAAATTCAAATATAAAATTATTAAAATCAATTAGCGTTCATCAACATTATACAATACAATGTAATGATTTCCAAATTATCCAAATCAGATCAAAGGTTAGTAAACGTTAATATTACGGGAAGGAATTAATATTTATAATCAATTACCAACATTTCTTAAAGATATCCTAGTAATAAAAAAATTTAAAAATAAACTAACACAAACAGGGACATAGGACTTTCCCATTCTTATTTATCCCTCAATAACAAAAACAATTCTAAAATAATGACTTTGTTAAAAGTTTGTAAAATTATTATTTTATCTATTGTTTGTATTAAATTCCCTCTAATGAACTATAACAGTTAGTAGGGAACAAACGATTGAATTTTAAATTGAAACTACTTCACTCACCTTCGTTCCTCGAGTGCAGCAACTCGGTCAACGGGGCAGTGGCGCCCTCTTGCTCGATCAAATCGGCTCCTTCTTTGTCGGCGGCCAGCTCGCAAAGTACGCCCGCCGCGACGCGCTGAATATTTTCAATGTCGTTGAAGAGCAACTGCACGAAAATGGGGATAACGCCCTGTTGTCGTATCTGCTCTCTGTTGTAAAATTCGCGTGCGAGAATGTGTAAAGCACCAACAGTACCTAAAATAAAATTGTCATTTTAAATGCCATATATTTTTTATATTTGATTATAATGCACACCTTCGATAATTTCTTCCATACGCACGCCGTCTGCGTAGGTACCCGGTTGTTGGCTACCTCCACTTGCCAAGCTGGCACGCTAAAAATACCAATAATATAAAGTGGACATGGTAAAAATTCAACAAAATCTTCCTAAATAGGTGTAACCTCGATGGTAAAGTCCGTTCACAGATTTAAGAGAATGACTACCTGCCTTTAATTATCACCCATCATAAAATTCCTTGTTGAAAGGGTTTCAAGGATCATAGAGATAATGATTTTATTATCCAGGTAGGGACTGTAGTTGGCCGTAATTAGTTTACAAAGCCTTATTAAATAATGGGAAAAAAATAAGTAGAGAAATCAGTGTTGCAAAACCAGTCATTTTATTAGTTCGTGTGAAATAAAAACGCAGCTTTGATTATCCAAACATGTAGCGTCCGTGGATTGGTGAATCTAGTATAGAACAGCCAGAGGGGGTACAGGTACAACCACAGTGCGGAAATGAAAATGGAAGAAGACACTTATCTTTAGATTCTAAAGAGATTATAAAAAATGTATATAACTCTCATAGAACGTGAAAAGTTGAGTAAAATGGAATGTATTGAAGAAACAGCCACATTGACTAAAATTTCGGAAAAAAAGGTATGGAAAATTGTGAATAAACCCATCACCGAAAGGAAAAGAAGGAAAGATTCTGGTACTTGAAAAATTAGATCGCAGCGATGAAGAGTTAGTCCGACGCAAAATTTATAAGATGTATGAAGAGCATACGGTACCAACACTGGATAATTTACTGAAAAGACTCGAGATAGATAACACGGATATCAATTGCGGTAGGACAACGCTGTGGAAATGTCTTCAACGAATCGGCTTTAAATTTAAAAAAGTCGATAAACGGCAAGTTACCATGGAATCGCAACGACTTAAGGCATGGCGATTTGAATATTTGACAAAACTCGCTCAGTTCAGAAGTGAGAACAGACCTATTATACACTTAGATGAAACCTGGTTTGATACCCATGATACCCCATCAAAAGATTGGGTTGATTCTAGTGACAAGTGTAGAACAAAGGCACCATCAAACAGAGGAAAAAGAATAACCATAGTACATGCAGGGTCCGAAGATGGTTGGGTACCAAATGCACTTTCATTGGCAGCCAAGAAAATAAATGACTCCTGTTTGGATTACCATAACGATACCACAGCGGAGTTATTTGAGGATTGGTTCGTAAATAAGTTAATTCCTAATGTTTCTCCAAACAGTGTGATTGTTATGGACAACGCAAGTTACCACAGTAGACAGTTAAACAAGCATCCTTGTTCAAAAGATACGAAAATGACAATACAGGAATTTATGTATCAGAATGATATATATTTTCATGAAAGTTACACTAAAAGAGAGTTACTTGATATGCTTAAATTTCTGAACCTAGTCTAGAACCTGTCAACGAAAGTTTACTTTTTAGACAATAAAGCATATTTTGATTTGATTTGATTTGATTAGAAAAGGAGTACTACTGCGACAGCTACGCTAAAAGTAAAGTGCATAGAGTGCTAAGGCTTCCGCCGTATCACTGTATATTCAATCCCATAGAACACATATGGCATCAATTAAAATCTGCCGTTAGACGTAATAATGTATCACCCACTATAAACGCTAGTGTACTGGATATTATTATTACTGAAGTGGACAAAGTGGCTGTGAGTAGCTGGAAAAATTATGTTTTGCATATTACAATTGTTGAAAATTCATATATTCAAGTTGGGAATATTACAGAAAGATTTATTATTAACATAGGTGTTAATAGTGAGAGTGAAAATGAATTAAATGAGTAAACTGTAGTTGCATTAATTAATTTTAATATATAATTATTATATATTCTATCTAAAATTGTTTATTTGTGTCAAATCATCCATGCTTGAAATACAATTCAGTGCGGGCCTGTGTAGACCTTAGTCTGGTTTTAAGCAGGCGTCAACACGAGTCGGTAAGTCATTATCTTAAATCTGTGAACAGACTTTACCACAACGTTCTTAGGCCTAGAGATTCACCGAGACTTAAAACCTCACATACAGTTGCATTAGTTAAAAAACCTTACTCACCCTTTGTGTGTCTTGATAAGCTCTCATTAATAACTGAACCAAGTAATTAATGGCACAAGATTCTCGTAATGGTGCAAAATTGTCTTGACACAGAGCCATGTTTCTGATTAAACCAATCACAGCCTTGACTAAAGGCCAACGAGATGGAGGATTTAATAGTCGTACAATAACGGGTATGCCACCAACAAGCCTAAAAAAAATTTTTCTTTTGAATAAAAAACAGAGTATTCAGACTCTTTTGTAACTTACCGCACTTGATTCTGAGCCAACTCGGACTTATCATGTCTCGAAGTCAGGTGTCTCAAAGCACATATTGCCGGCTCAGTTATCTCTTCGCGATCTCCGGCATTCATGATGGTTCTCACCAGCGCAGAAACTCCGTCGTACTGACAAACCGTTTCTTTGTTGAATTGATTGTTACATGTTAAATTGGACAGGATACCTGCAGCGCACGTAACAACATTGACATCGGATGACGCCAACACTTGTACGAGAGAGGACAACAAAGAGTCCAAACCGTTGACCTTGGTAGCAGCGTCAGACAGATTTCTTAAAGTCCAGAGGCAGTTTTGGACGAGCCGCTGGCTGGGATTTCCCAGATGCATAGCTAAGGCTTGCATTCCGCCAGCCTCTACTATGGCTGGTTTGTTGCTAGAGCATACTGACAATACCTAATGATAAACAATAGATACTAATATATTGCAGAACCCTTTTTTTCTTATACATAATAATAATAATAAGAAATTATATTTAGTTCAAAAGTAGGTATGCCAAACAATACTGCTCCAACATAACGTCACGAAATCACGTCAAAATAAAAAAAAACCTTAATGTTATTATTATTAAGGTTGACCGCAGTAAGCCATCATTTGGTAACTCTTTATAGGAAATTATCCTATTACGAAATTTTAATCTGCTACAATAAACTAAATACATAAATAAATATTATTTGTCGTTTTTTAACAGTTATTATTAATGTTTTTATACTTCTAGTCATATATTAAAAGTAAAATCCGTTGGAAATAAAATTCGCGATAATATTTCTTTAAAGAATTTTCGATATTTTCATTATTTATCGAGTTATTGTTCAATTTGATTACTTTCGAAGGGGTTGAAAATGCTTTTCTCGTGTAGCTCGGTTCTGTCGATTTCGCGACGAAAAGCGAAGATAGTAAATTGGTCGGGAATAAAATTCTCCATAATATTCTTCTTTTAAGTATTTTCGATATTTTAATTATTTATTGAGTTATTACTCGATTTGACCAATTTCGAAGGGGCTGAAAATGCTTTTCATGTGTAGACCGGTTCCTGTTGATTTCGCGATGAAAAGTGAAGATAGTAAAATGGTTGAGAATAAAATTCTCTAGAATATCATTTTTTATTTTTTAATATTTAGCGAGTTATTGCTCGATTTGACCATTTTCGTCCCCAACCAATTAACCTGTTAAATCGGCATGCATACAATTCTTCAGAAACCAAAGACAGATTTTTGGGCGTGGGCTGCGGATTGTCCTTTAATTTTATATTTGAAAGTTGGCAACCCTAATCATATTGTTTATAATATGTGGTTTACATTAGGCCCAGAAAATGGCATGCAAAGTATTGCTCCTGCAAACAGTTTCATTGCGTAACCGTTTACGTTACATGCAAGTAAACGATGCAAACATTTCAACAAAACCAGTTGCACCAATAGTGATGAATAATTTATATTTATTAATTTGTTCTCTATGTTTCACTGAAATTATAATTATAAACTGAAAAACAACCACTATTGATTAGTGAACACATTTGCAAATAAAGAAATGTTTAAGTTTAACTCGACTCTGCATGAATCAACGGATATTTTTGATTTTTCATATTGTTACCTGTGATTTCACACAAAAACAGCTAATAATTGTAAAGTCGTAAATCCGCACGCTTTGAAGCAATATTTTATTACATATACATGGGCAATTTCCTAATGTAAATAGGCCTTTAGAACTTTAAAAAATATAAAAGAAAACAAGGTCTGTCTATACCACCAAAATATTTTGGTGGTATAGACAGACCTTGTTTTCTTTCATAATCTCGCCACAGAAAATGGACTACTTCTTGAATCTTTAAAAAATATATTTAAAATAAACTATACACCATGATGGCTTGAAGAAGATAACTTATGTTATTTTTTACCAAATGGGCCGCAATATAACAAGGCAACGTAGTAATAACGCAAAACCTAAATATAAAGGCCTGAAACACTCTAAAATCTAAAGTAACCTAACCAAAATCAATCGCCTTTTATCGACTACCCCTCGTAAAAAGTAGTTCATTTGCACCATCATTACCAGGGTTGTTCGAAAAGTTTATATTAAAATTAACGGTTATGCCGGATATTATAGGCTCAAATTAGTGGCAAGATGACTGTTTGACCTGAGGATTGACCATTAACCAGTAGTGTTCATTTCACTGGTTAAAGTTGTAACCTATAATATAGGGCATATTAATTTCACTGATAATTTCTTCGCAAACCTGAACTAACATAAAGAAATTTTATACTTTTTTAGTTTATACCGACCTGGCATAAACTAACTTTTGTGTAGCCATGTGCGCTAAAGTCAACTATTGATAGCTGGTAAAAATATCAATAGTTCTCCGCCATTAGTAGTACGGGGTGGGAAGGTTTGATGCCAGGCAAGTAGGCAGTCTTAGACCCTTTTTAACGCCTGGGTAATGTCAACCAGACGGGACGACGAGTTTAACATGGGTCAGTTCGTCAGTTCCATTAAAAGTTTTGTCATTAAAGTTGTTGTTAAGTTAAAGACCTCCTTGTTAAAACAGTCTACTACAGTCCTGTACTGCAATGGCAATCTCTAATAATTAAAATTGAACTAGTTAATTCTTTTTAATTCCTAGTGGGCGCCCTTTTCTTGTTTACTAAGAAATCTAAAGTTATCAAATTTTTATCTATGACTGTAGATATTTACTTCAGGCTGAAGGACTTCGGTCAATGGCCAGTTGATATGAGTCAGGGTTGGAAAAAACCCGGGTTTTTTATATAAAGCCCAGACCACTGGGCTTTTTTGGGGTATATAAGCGGGTTTAATTGGGTTTTTTTAAAATTCTATCAATGAATAGAATCATTTATGACATTTATGTAGTAGTAGGATCCATCGACTTAACACAAGATGGACGGGGTTTGTTTACATTTGGCGTGTCGCCAACAACAGGCCACAGTCATATGTTCTATGCAAAATATAATAAACAAATGGCGATAATTATTCTTTAAAGTATTGTATTGAGTAGGCTTTGGTAATTAGCAACGTTACATTGTTCATTATTAGCCCTGTTAGAAGAATATATCGATTTAAAAAAATTTCTTCCACAAATCCGGCAACAACGCTTTACGTATTTACGCAAAACCTTCAACAATCATGAATGATATTTTATGACCATATGACCGCGAATTTGGTTTCGCTCTTGAAGTGAAGTTGACAGCTATTAGCTTTTTTTCAGTTTTTTGTATTTTTCTAAGTTTTTGTGACAGTTTGTGATGCTATTTAAAGACAAAATGCCCAGACAGTGCTAAGTGTGCAGAAAAATAAACTATTCACGTCGAAATCTAAGATTTCACAGGTAATTTGAAGTTTGGGGTTAGGTTTACTAACATAGGCGTGGGAACTGCGGCTTTCGTTTGTTTTACCCATTAAATCTTACTTAGGTTTGTTTTCTTGGGTACTAGTATTATGATTTAATCGTATCGTAACTTTAAGGTTTCTCGCTGACCCTAGTAGACGAGCAATATGGCTTGAAATCTTAAATCTTCAAGACAAAGTTCTTCCGAAGAGTGCTGACATAATATGTTGTGAGGATTTGAGGAGCAGGATTTTACTTATAGGGCAGGTGGCTCCCGCATACTTAAGAAAGAAGCAGTTCCAAAGAAACCATTTATGCCTTCCGTTGCAGATGATAGGTAACTAGGAACACAAAATATGTTTTTACTTTAAACTTTTAAACTAACAAAGTAGGAAAATATAAATTTAATCTGGATATATTTTCAGATATGTAACATAAGTTTTGTATGTATTTTAGTTTAAAACCTGTAGTGGAGCTTCTAGTATCAACTTGTAGTAATTTAAGTGAAGAATTCAGTTGCTTACCAGCGACTTGTAATAAAAACAACTCGTAAGTTAAAGTTTTTGTATCTATAAACTTAAATTGTTTATGTTGTATTTCTTCTTCTCCATAAGTAAATATCAATACAAATATTTATAAATGATTAGATTAGTGGAATGGTGTAGTTTGGTATATTATAATCAAACTTAAAGAGGTTAGAGGTTAAATTCTTGTCAAAACTAGGTAAAACAGCCTAGTCATAGATATATTTTTCATGAAGAGGGTTCGGTGGTTTTAGCATTCGTTTCAGTTTATTTAAGCTTTCTGTTTTATTTTTGTATTAGTGTAATTTTTTATTTTGACAAGTAAAACTAAAACATTATATAACTGTATAAACTAATAATGATTTTAGCCCACCTCGAACCATCAACAAGTATGGATTCCACAAAGTTCACATCGAAGCCTAGATTCCCCATCTACTTCAAAGCTTCAACATCAAAGTCCTAGTTTAATAGGATCTTGGAACAACCTTAACCTTTATATAATATTTCAGAACTATGTTTTTTATTACGAGTAAGTTCTATTTCATTCTATTATTATAAACAAGTTGTCCGGAAATTCAATTTCAATTCAAATTCGTATATTTCAAGGGAATATTCTACATAAAAAGAAGTTTATATAAATGTAGGTCCTTTAGGGACTGATTAAATTTAATGTTAACTCTCAATATCAAAAATTAGCGTTTAATAATATTTCTTCATATGCTAAAAGGCACACGGGTCCTTCAAGCGGTTGCAAAGAAATAAGATTGAAACTAGTCTTTGGAGGTCACCTTTAGACAGCCATAACTTCCTTATAAGACATTTAGGGACTTTTATTCATAGGAACTTATTTTCATATGTAGAATATCCCCTTGAAATATACGAAAGGAATTTCCATACAACCTGTGTAACACTTGTTTTGTAAATAAAGCAAATTACTCTAATTTGATTTACATAATTTATTTAAAAACCCCATACCCCACTACTTTTTCTTATTTTATCAAACCAAAAAAAAATTGGTTATATCTAGAGAGCTAGGGCCCATTGTTTCTTTAAAAATTTTAAGAAGCGGTTTTATTGATAAAAAAAAATAAAAATAAAGGAATCATTCAGATTTTACAATTGGATAAATATCTTATCATCAGTTTTCTTTGAACTCTTAACATCTACTGTCAGAATTTTGGCAGGTTAGTTCAGCCTTAAGTCAATTTCATGTTACTTAGAGACCCTAAAAGTATTTTGAATTTATGAATACTTCACCTAAAATTTTTGATCATATTTTGTCAAACTTATTACAAATTAACACGAAACTGTTACGCCACTGAATAATTTTACCCAATATGACCATGCTATGCAGCGTTGCGCTTTTTGTCTCATCACAGTTTGAGCCCAGCTTCTAAGTAGAAGCCGCAGTAAATACCCCTCACCCCCCCTTTCCTGTTTGTTGTTTGAGGCAGACGATAGACCTTTTTATGAATGACTGGCTACGTCCATCTTGTGTTAAGTCGATGGTAGGATCCCCATTTTTTTGTTCCTATTTTTGTTAGTTTTGTGTTACGTTTATTTTTTATAACAATGTGTTTTATTAATATGTTTTATTTTTTTACAAAATATAAAAATGTAAAATGTATACAGAGTTTCAGTTTAAGAAAAAACATTCAAAAAACAACTGGGTTTTTTTGGGTTACCCACTGGGCAGCCAACCCTGATATGAGTTGTATTAATATGATTTGTATTAATAAAGAACATTATAAATAAATAAATACTTCAGGTATATATGTGAACTTATATGGTTAAACGTTTATTGTGTTTTATTTATTTTAAGAAATATATATTGAAGTATCCCTCTTATAGTAGATAGTATATGGTTTTTGTTAACATATTCTTGTAAACAATAAAGCAGGTACCTATATTTCCAATAAAAACTACAATAAATAAATACACTAATGTACTAAATAACAATTTACCTTTAAAACTCTTGAAGTGGTCCACAACAACTTCTCATAATTATAAGATCTCATAATCCTAACCAACTCGATTGGCCCCTGTGATGCCAAAATAATCAGCTTGCTCTCCTGATTACCATACGCCAAAATCTGAAGACAATCAGTCACAATTGCTAAAAACTTGGTGTTGTTTCTTTGCAATAAAGCAACCATCTTTTGAAGACCACCAGCTAGCCGTACTGCCATTTTTGAACCATCTTGGTGAAGCAGGAGATTGTGCAAGGTGGTGATAGCATAGAACAGCACACTCTCAACAGGTGAGCTCAGGAGTTTGACCAGGGCAGGTATTCCTCCACTTTTAAAGATGGCCAATAGACCTTGTCGATGGTGTGACAACTTGTGCAAGGTTCCCACTGCTCCCTTTGTAGTCTCCAAATCGTTGGAGTTTGAAATGGCTCGTACTAAAGCCGCTACCATTTGAGGGCTATTCATGATAGCATGCCTGGAAGCCTCCTTTTTGGATAATTGATGTACCATCATGGCAGCTTGCGAAACAACCACTTGATCTTCATCATTCAAAAGTTTAATCAATTCGGGAATGGCTCTGGTGGCCAATTCAGCATCGTCCTGGTAGTTAATAAGGTTAACTACAGCATGTTTTAACATTTGGCTGGGTTCAGCTAGACGTTGAACCGCTGTTTGGTGTTGTTGATCAAACTGGGTTGAGGGAATTTCAATTCCTGTTAAAAGAAAACAATCTGTAACCTGTTCCTAATATTAACATTTGATGAACTAGTGAGACCTACCTTCTTCCAATGTTTCGGGAAACATTGCAGCTCGAACTCTGTGAGAACGGGTTTGATTCAGCTGGTTATTCATATCATCCACCTGATCCTGAGTAAAGCCTGGGTAGCCTCCCTGTCATATAAGAATTTTATTTTATAACACCCATTTAACTGCTGTATTATTATTATAAAACCAAATTTATGGAATTTTTAATTTTTCAAAAACAGATCAAATTCAAAAATCGCCTCAAAAAATTCTTAGTTAATACTTAATAGGCAAGGAATATTATTAGTGATTAATCACAATGCTATTATAATGTGTTATTCTACTATGACTGCTTTTGTAACACATTGTCTGTACTTTGCAAATTGATTATTGAGATTATTTCTAAATTTATTTACCTGATCCAAATCAAACAAATCCATGTCTTCTTCCTCCTTACCAGTAAGAGATGGGACCTGGGTTTGAGCTCCAGAATGAATACCAGAGTCACCCATGTAGTTGTTTTGTTGCCAAGACATGACGTTTTGTTCTTTGGAATTTGCCATCGGCATATCACCTGGCCCCTGATAGGGCACTAAAAAATAATTAATAGGATAAGACATATAAGTACTTCTACCCTAACCGATACAAATGAAACAGAAAGGTACACACACAACAACTTGCCTTATACCAAACTTGAAGAACTTAATATTTGTGTATAGGTATTATTTAAAACTAAATAAATCAAAATTTTGTACTTACTGGGCCTGCTTTGGTAGCTCATGATGAAATGGTGTCTAATGTGTCACACCTAAAATAATCAAGTTCTTAGAAATGGTGACCTATTATTATTCATGGGGCAGGTAGATTTCTCACACAACAATTCATAACAACATTCAACCTGTATTTTTATTCATTCAATATGTGACAAGAGGAAATGTAAAATATTTAATTATATGCAAATTTACAAATAACAATATTGTTAAGGCCAAAAGCTCAAATTTTGTAATTGTTGATGTCGGGATATCTACGTCCTACATGTTATGAATAATCCAAGGCACAAAGAGATAGTGTAGGTACGTCCATTTTGAAATCATAGATCAATCAATGTTATATTTTTGATACTTTTCCGTGTTTTATAGAAAGATTTTAGGAACTACAAACACAAATTGTTTTAAAACAAGACACCGATAAAATATACTTTACCTCTCACCAAGATTTCTGAAATTACACCAATTTAAAGCACAAAATTTAACACTTTTTCGTTTTATCAATACCGCACCCGCTCTGAATAATCTGCTTTCGTTGGAGCATGCGCCCACAAAACTTCATGCGCCTTGTCAAAAAATTTGAAGATTTCCAAGTAATGGTGATTCACAAGCGTCCCACTGTGGACGAAGGGCCGAGCACTTCAAAATTTGTCTAGTCCTTTCTAAATGTACGTGGTAGTAAAGGACAGCAAGGTCATCAGCATTTTTCGTGTCCGGTCGTGGATTTTAACCATTTGAAAATTAACCATGATAGGCAACCAAACATACTAGAAAGGTATATTAGGCCTAAATACTCGCTGCCTAGATAATCAGACCGTCCAGCCTTGCATGGATTCATTTATATTGTTTTATTATTATTTCTTCTGAGACATAACTTTTATCTCTGATGGTTGCTTAAGTTCGGCATAATTCGTATAATGGTTTCTGTTCTACAATGTCTTGTTCAGGGGCGGATTTAGATTCTAGTAAAAAGTAAAAAAATATTGAAACTTTAGCAACAGATCTAAGAAGTTTCAAAGGGGTTTGGACTCAGTGAATAGATTGTGTGTGGTTCATTAGTGAATACTAGACTGAGAGAACAAGCATGGAAAGTAAGTGACTGACTTTGTTTTAAACTGTAGTCATGATTTAACTTTTTATAATTTTCGAAAAACCATAGTTTCAATCTTTTTAAAATGTACTCTCAATTATAGTCTCAAAAATTTTAAAATTAACAAAAAAAAATACCTTTAAAAATGTATTACTTGAGTGACATCACTCGGCATATTCCTATAGACGCGGCCATGCGCTCAATCAATGATACATGATAAATGAATAGGTGGGGAGCTGGTTCGCTGGTTCAAAATTTCTTCAAAGCAATCCGTCATCTTTAACAGTCGTTACAAGTAATTTAATTCATCACTAATTTATCCAATTTCCTGAATAATTAACGAAAAAATTAATGGTTGAGGCGTATTTTCGAAACGGGGTTATAGTAAATGGTGAGTGGCAATATAATCAGCATTTGTGGGGATTTTTATCATTTTCTGAGAAGATCCTTACATGACTCTATATAAGGAAACAGGTTATATACAGTGTATACATAAAGTAAGGAACAAATTCATTACTTAATAATCTAAAAACATTTCGTATAAATCCTCGGACACGTATATAACAATTTTTAATTGCGCATATTCTGACTTATAAATTTATTATACAGGGTGACTCATGTAGTAGATATGACATTATCGACGATTTTTTTAAACGTAAACCCCCATATTTTAGTTTAGATCTGTAATCTTCAAGAACAGCTGATTTCAAAAACATAATACACTTAGGGCCTAAAATTGATAGTTTCGCAGCTACAGGGTAAAAAAAAATATTTTTTAAAAGTATTTTTAATTTTAAAAAATTAAAAAAAAAATGAAATAAGCTATTTAATTAAGTGTTGAAATTGTCCTTCTTCTTGTGCCTGGCAGTACCCCAAGCGATCAATAAACTCTTGTTGGACTTTTATTATGGTTTCTTCTGAAATATTCCTGCATTCTGTTGTTATTCGATTTTTTAAATAGTCAATATTGGCAGGTCTTATTTTATAAACAACATTTTTCAGGTGACCCCACAAGAAGAAGTCCAGTGGTGTAAGGTCTGGAGACCTAGGCGGCCATTCAATAGGCCCACGTCTTCCAATCCACCTGTTCGGAAAAACTTGATTGACATAATGGCGCACTACTGCAGCATATTGTGGAGGTGCGCCGTCTTGTTGGTACCACAAATTTTCATCTAGAATTGCAGGGTTACTTCTACTCGGATATAAGTTTACTAGCGTAGGGATAAGAAAGTCTTGAAGAAACTGAAGGTAATTATTTAGCCCGTTTACATTGTTGTCAAAAAAATATGGCCCAATAATTTTGTTTTTCACTATACCCGCCCAAACATTTATTTTTTTAGGGTATTTTTGGGATTTTGTTGTGCCCAATATCTACCTACAGTTTTGCCGGTTTACTTCACCATTTAATTTAAAAGTAGATTCATCCGAAAATAGGATATTTTCAACAACAAAGGATCTGCGTTACATCTTTCCATTAATATTTAACAAAACTCCATTCTACGCACTGGATCATCTTCATTCAACTCATGAACCAGTCGGATCTTAAACGGGTGCCATTTTTCTACCTTTAATAGGTTATGAACGGTCATAGCAGCCGCCTCATGATCTATGCCAATCTGGCGGACGCTGTTATGGGGATCTTCTTCTATAGCCAATAAAATATTTAATTTTTTATCATCCGAAATAGCTGGACGGCCTTTCCTGGGAAGATCTTCCACAGAACCCGTTTCTCGAAATATTGTTTCAAGTTTACTCACAGTTGATGTAGTGATTGGTCTTTCTGGGTACTTAGCGTTGAAAATGCAAACTTCTTGTTGGGTACGAATCCTATCACCATATCCAATCATCATAATAATGTCTATTCTTTGTGTGAAGATAAACGCATAGTAACTGAATATTAAAATTAATTGTATTACTTCTGCTAAACTTACTAAAAAAATTCAATATAATGACAGCATAATGTCATTATCTAAATACCATAGTTACATAACAGTAAATAAGCTTATTAAAAAAAAAATCATAACAGCAAATAAGCCTACTTTTAAAAAAATGTATCTTAAATAAAATTATTTGTTCTACCCTGTAGCTACGAAACAATCAATTTTAGGCCCTAAGTGTGTTATGTTTTTGAAATCAGCTATTCTTGGAGATTACAGATCTAAACTAAAATATAGGGATTTCCATTTAAAAAAATCGTCGATAATGTCATATCTACATCTACTACATGAGTTACCCTGTATAATAAATTTTTAGATTAGATTAGATTTAGATATTAAATAATAAATTTGTTCCTTACTTTATGATGCACACACTGTGTAATATTGAATGGAGCTAGCCGACTTGATGGATATCCATATTAAATTTATAGAATGAAACACTTGTTTCTAGATTTCCACTAACTTTTATTTAAAATTTGTTGACAATTGTTTTTAAAATTGAACTTAATTTAATTGTAATTGGTGTTATCGGTTTTTAATTCAATTTGTTTTATAATGAAGGGAGGTAGGTAGTTTTACAAACGAAAAAAAGTTTGATACTTATGCTGTCCTGCTACATTTTATGCCAGCCAAAGAAATTGTGTAGAAAACATGAGAAATTAGTAATTAAATTTCTTGCATTGACGTAAAATTTTTATCTATTCATTTTTTATATATACAGGGTGTTTGGTTTTCTCCGTCCAGGCATCAACTTTCCTATTTTAAATGGAACACCCTGTATATTGATAGGTATTTAGATTCCCTTTAAAACAACAACACTGTGGTTTCTTCAGATGTTTATAACCGAATGAATATAACACAAAAGTATACTACACAACCCTAAGTACCTAATTAGAAATTATATACAATAGAATTAGTAAATAAGATTTAATAACGGGGTTTTTGTCGTTTATCATGTGTAATAAAATTATATATTAATGAAAATGGTTTAATAAGGGGGAGTTCTTCAGATCCAACTGTTCATTCAGTAGTACATTTGCATTTTTATATTTATTTATTTCCCTCGATTCCAATAAATCTCGATCGATTTATTATATTAAATAGCATTATTTAGTTATAGCATTTCCAAAAATATTTTTTTCCACTACTAACCTATAACATCGCCATTATTGACCGATTATTAACGCTAGAAATCGTTTTTCTCTACCTTATAAGTCATTATTGACCATGGTCAATAATAAGCCATTGAAATCCATTATTGACCGATCTTTGACCTTAACCGAATTTTGTTTGAACGCAGGTAACTTGATTTTTTAATTCTACAACATCAATTCATTGTGGTTAGGCAACCAGATAATTATCAATACATATTAGATTACTTGATATTGTAAAATATCGATACAATCAACATTTTTTCTGCTTCCATCCTTAATTCGGGAGGTGTACACACAAAATATTATCACTAACATTTTCTTCGCTCATTTTAAAAAAAAACGCAAAACTCGTGAAATCTGATGACACAAATGAACACAAATTGACATTGACAATAAAGCCACCTGACAAAACAACAAAATATTTTGCCAATTCCAAAGCGCAGGTAACTTGATTAAAAAATATACTTATACCTACCTATAATTTTTTATAATTATTAATACTATAAAGATAAATGTCATATAAAAGTTTGTAGTAGTGGAAAAAATAATATATTAACCACGGTTTAGACAGCTTATTATAGCCCTCGCGTCTTAAATCCCTCGTCGCTTCGCTCCTCGTGATTTAAACTCGCCGCTCGGGCAATAATGATGGCTGTCTAAACCTTGGTTAATAATATACTATTAAAGCGTTTGTTTCTAATATAAATGCTTTTATTTCAATTTTATATTTTTTTAATGAAATATTTTTTTTAATATTCGTTGGTAAATAATCATTTAAATAAAAGCATAAATATTTCAAAGTTTTTTTGTCCTACGGACTTATTTATTTTAGGTTTTATTTCATTTTTATAACGTGTATTATGGTTATGTTCTTTAAATTGTATAAGGTTTTCATTTTTAAAAATATATATTAAAATATTATAAATGTAAATTTGTCTAACGTTCATCTTTTTTGTTTCTGAATATAATTCTTTTAAGGGATAAGGATAGTCCTTATTAAATATAATTTTCAAAAATTTCTTTTGTAATGCTTCTAATTTTTTAATAAAAGTTCCGCTTATTCCTTCCCAACCAAAATTCCGTAATTTAAATAAGTTTTGACTAATGCATAATATAATATTTCTAGATGTTTTATTCCAGAAATTTTTTAATGTTTTTAAGAATTGGTAATAAACTTCTCAATTTTTTAATCAAATATTCTACTTGAAAATTCCATTTTAATTTACTGTCAAAAATTATTCCTAAATATAATAATATAAATCTTAAATGATACACCCTATATGTATTCAATTTCTGGATTCTACCTTAAATTCTATACATACCTACGTTCTATCTTAACACAACAATTTTTAAAATATTCACTTTTAAAATGGAAAATATTTCCATTAATTTGATATGCATCTGGTAAAATTTACCTACGCTTTACCGGCTTCAATTGTGAGGTTTCATATATTAATTGACAACAATTCACTATTTTAATTAAAATACCATATTCCAGAAAAATACCCATAATAGCATTTTAGGAAATTATTACTAGTTATTATAAGCATTAAAACCAAGTCCTTGAACATACAATACAAATTTAAATATTTATTCAACAAAAGAATACAAAAAGTATTAATTCACAAGTACAACAATTTTAGGACACCACTTTGTTAATTTTTTTCTGCGCACCAGCCTTCTTTTTAGTCATGAACTCCTCCATTGTGGGAACTCTGGGCGAGTTCCTCTCAGAAACAAATTTCCCTTCCCTTTTCTTGTCGGTTTTTTCTGTCAACCGTGGTTTATTTTTCTCAATTAATTGATTTCGTCGATATTGGTCCAGATAAATTAAAAACTCCCGAAATGTAAAGTAGGTTTTGTCTGGACCGTTCCAATTTCGTGCTGGCGGTTCTTGAAGACCCAAAACAGTATTCCAGTGCTGGAAATCTTCGTTTTCTTGTCCGTACCAGTATTTTATAATTACATAACTAAAAAAATATATCCACATAGGTATACAATAACGATGGGGCTTAAAACTTTACCTGCTTCTTAAAAAATCATTTTGACTGAACTAAGAATATTGTATAGGTATAATATCTCCTGCTTATATTACTTACGCAAGTCCATCGTCAATCATCTTACAAATCCTCAAGTCTTTGGCCAGCTCCATAAAATCTGGATTTTCCGGATTCCTCTTGATGTCCACCAATTGCCAGGGTGCAATGTTGCCAAATCGTATGCAATCCAGGACGTCGTATCGGTGTTTGTCTCTGCTTTGCCAGTCTTGTTTTAACCAGCGCACTGCTGACATAAATATCTCCATTTCACTAAAATAAAAGGAAAAATCAATACAAAGAAAAGAGCAAGTCTGTTAGAATAATTGTTGCTATACAAACCAAAAATCCTGCTTACCAATTAACAGCAATATAATTCGACTTTAGCAAATTTTTTACATCGTCCACTTCTAGTTCCAACCAGTCCTGAGAACTCACCAACATCAGGAAGAAGTTTTGGATTCGCGGTAACATCAGTTCTTTCACTTCCGGCAGGTTTTTTTTCTTGGCATCCATGTAAAGCAAGAATGCTGTGTCTTCGTTAAAAACTTCAATGTTGTCTATGAATGACCAGCATTGTTCTACTAAATCTAAAATAATATATTTTTAAGTCGTTGCGTGCGAAGTATCAAATATAATCCACATGTCAATTGGCATTTATCCACAGCAGTTTCCAAATGACAGAACCTGGAGACTGGAGCTCGTTTGTGTGCAATCCATATCCCTATCTTGTGTGATTACAGTGATTATACTTTATGGGTCGCTAGTTGAACATGGCTATGATACTAGCTATTTATTAATAAATGATGTCGTTCTTCGACTTGTGGAATATTATTCATACTCGGTACCCGATACCCACCTTTAATTTTTAAATATTTGGCCGAAATAAAAATGTTCAGGACATTCTCTCTGGTCAAGTGGACGTAAGATGGCTCTCCGGTGATCATCCAGTCGTAAATAAAGGAAAAAGCCGACACGCTGCACTTGTCCTGGAAAAAGGAAATGTTAAATTTCCGGAATTTATTTTTGCTTGCTGGGATTTTGCTAAAATTCTCGGGACAAATACATTTTTAAATAAAATTTACAGATCACGCACATGGTTGTTCTTTAGTACAGGGAATGTTTGACACCGTAATAAAATAAATAAAAATACTAAAAATCAACAACGCAGTTTCCGCTTAAACTCTTAAAAACTATCTTTTGTGTTTTACTCCATTTTTGTTCTCTTTGTTTTAAATAAATGACGAGTAACGTAAATAAACAGACGAGAATTGCAGCACGTAGCTACATCTACGTAAGTCCCTTTCCTTTTTGTCAGAGCCTTGCTGATGAGCCGTCAACGGCGAAACGCGTCCAATGATTGGATCTGATGGAAAGGATAAACGAACAACTATATACACGAACTTATTTTAGGTTTGTTTTTCATTCGATAAGTACTAGTTTAAACTAGAAATTATGACAATCTTGCCGAATAATTGCTTGGAGAATGGATTTTTTGAAAGACATTAGCGATATATTTGAAGAAATAGTTAGTGCGGAAGAGTAAAACTCCATCAACAAAAACAACAAACTAAATAATACAACAAGTCAAGAATAAA
This sequence comes from Polydrusus tereticollis, assembly GCA_963920685.1. NCBI lineage: Eukaryota > Metazoa > Arthropoda > Insecta > Coleoptera > Curculionidae > Polydrusus > Polydrusus tereticollis. The sequence goes on from OY987328.1 coordinate 148,229,787, forward strand.
TCTGTTACAATGACAATGGCAATATTGACAATACATATTCTGATAACTAAAGGGCGGAATATATGCACTTAAATTCAGCCAAAATATGAGCATATACAATAATATACATGCCTTGTTTGCCTTTAAAATTTGCAGTTATATGCAATATTTCTTAATTTATTATAGTAAGATAGGACAAAGAAACACACTGGGTTCTAAAAAAGATGGTTATTAAAAAATGAATGCAAAAAAAAACAAGGACAAATTAATATAGAAGCGAGCAGTTATAAGAAAAAACAGCAAGCTGTAAAGAAAAATTTTACTAAAACAATGTCGGACATTAAAAACAAATCTTCCAATGTAGTACAAAAACCAATAAAAAAGTTATTAAAGGGTAAGAAAAAGATGAAGAAGGAATCATCATCTGAAAGTGAAGTTGAAGTTCCTGATCTTATTTCGACTGATGATGAAGATAGAGCTGAGGAAGAATGCATATAAAAGGCAAATATTACTAAATATTTTTCAAAATGTATAACCAAAATGTAAATATTAATTATTATATAATTATCTTCAGATTGAAAAATCAAAACAAGTGCCGGAATGGACATTAAACCTATGAGTCTACGAGTTTTCCTGACCGGGCGTCAATTATAAAATTGACCAAATATGCAAAAAATGTATACAGGGTGTTTCCTAACCTCTCTGGAAAAACGAAGGAGGTGAATCTTCACCTCATTTTCAGACAAAAATGTGATATAAAAGTTTTTCGCATGTCGCTTTGTTTTCGAAATACAGGGTGTTAAAAAAAAATTTTGTATTTTTTTTTTGCATTTTATTAATTAATGCCAAACAATATTCTAATGATATTTGTTAAACATAAGGGATTAGAGCACTTTACTTTGGGTCAATTGTCGGGGATCTGGGTAAAAGAGTACCTTAATTTTTTAGTTATTTTTCGTATTTTTATCATTATGTTGCGTTAAATGATACGAGTAGGCTTTGCTTCGTTCCATGGCCACCACATTTGTTTTCTCCGTAACATTTGTCTCCTGTTTAACATCTTTCAAATAATATCCTTTTGAATTGTTTTTGAATTTATTTGTACTACATTACATACTTTTCATAATGGCTGAGTTTACCAATCAAGAAATGGCTCAAATTCATTTTATGTACGGTTTGGCAAATGAAAATGCGCTAGAGGCGAGACGTTTATATGCAGAACGTTTTCCTCAGGTTAGAGGAAACAGGTAGCTTCGCAAAAAGCAAAATAGGCGTCCGACCACTTACAGTTAGAACCGTACAACTTGAGGAAGAGGTCTTAAACATGGTGGACGAATCTCCAAGCACTAGTACGAGGAAAATCGGGAACGAGTTAAATGTAAGTTACAAAACAGTATGGAGTATCTTAAAGGACTATTTACTTTATCCTTATCACGTACAAAAAGTGCAAGCTTTGTTGCCTATAGAGACTTTCCAGCTCGAGTTAATTTTTGTAACTGGTTTCAAGAAAATTCTTTAAGGGTGCCACATTTTTCGGCAAAAATACTATTTACAGATGAAGCGAATTTTTCCAGACAACGCATCGTAAATTTTCACAACAACCATATTTGGGCGAAAGATAATCCTCATGCTATCATCGAAGGACATCACCAGTATACATTTTCTTTTAATATTTGGGCAGGGATTATTGGAGATAGCTTAGTTGGACCGTATTTTTTTTCTAAATCGACTTACTGGTGAAGTCAATTACAACTTCCTTAGAGATGAATTGCCAGAATTGATGTAAGCAGTGCTATTAAGAAAAATAACTTTAATGTGGTTTATGCAGGACGGCGCTTCTCCTCACTTTGCAGTACGTGTTAGAAACTATTTAGATTAACAATATCCTGCTCGTTGGATAGGCAGAGGAGGACCTCACCCATGGCCACCCCGTTCGCCGGATCTGAATCCACTGGATTTTTATTTCTGGGGTCACCTTAAACAACTCGTCTATACTACTCCTACTGAAACTGAAGAAGGCCCTCGACTGCGTATTATTGATGGTTTTAATACGATTCGCGCCAGTCCTGAAATTTTCCAACACGTAAGAGACAATTTAGTACGTCGTGTACATGGGTGTTTACTGGCTCATGGAGTTCATTATTAAAAGTTTTTAAATGAATTATTAAAATTATTATTATTGCTTTACTAATTTTCTTTAACACCTTGTATTTCGAAAAAGAAGCGACAGGCGAAAAACTTTTATACCACATTTTCGTCTTAAAATAAGGTGAGAATTCACCTCCTTCATTTTTTCAGAGAGGTTAGGAAACACCCTTGCATATATTCCGCCTTTTACTGATAACAGAATATTGCAAAATGAACATTTTGGAAAATATGGATAAAACAAAGATTAAGTCTGGTTAAACCACAAAATAATCTTAAAATTAACTACACATTAAAAAATTTGCCTTTAATGGTCATATTGTCGTATATATAGAATAGAAAACTATTTTTTCCTACGAGAGTGGGCAAAGTAGTACTTTTTGTGCGCAAGGATAATATTTTTTCTGCAATCAATTTGCAAAATGTCAATAAATAATTGTTCTTTTGTAACAAATATTATGAACAAATAATTTAATTTTCTATTACTATTTTTTATTGTTATATAATTTTTTTGTTGTGTATTTTTTTCCTTCCAGTTTAATTAAGGATTATTGAATAAATTATATTTTTTTTATTTTTGTTGTTATCCGATATGAAGCTGGTAGGAAAAAAAATTGTTCCTAACACGTGCGCAAAGTGCCTTTTCCGCACGCAAAATCTTATCCGAACTCCGTAGCGCGTCCTTCATCTACCTGTATTTGCGTGCGGAAAAGTTACACTTTGCGCACTTGTTAGGAAAATAACTATAGATATTTTGCTTGTAGTGGTTAAATAAAGTCTGCAGAAAACAGTTTTTCTATTATCTGCAGCTTCTGCAGTATTTCTTTTTAGTTTTTTTGTTGACTTAAATACAAAAGCTGGTCTGTTTTAGTAATAATTAAAAACATAAACATAAAGGTTAAAAACAAATTGGATTTTTCTTTCCAGACAAAAGAATGCTGCTGGTGAAATCTTGTAAGAATACACTGTTTTATACCCTGCGAAATTTAATACAATGTTTTTTTCTCTATTTTGCATCCTTATTGCACTTTAACGCGTTCTAGGAAAATTAATAGAAAATCAGCAAAGTGAAAATCGCAATTTGCTACTATATGGAGAAATTTCCTTTACAAGAAAATTGCATGCTCCCGGAGGAAAAAGAAAATCCCTTAGTGTTCCGATATGCAAAAAGCGGGAATACATTTAAATTTTGTTACTCCGATATCATAAATTTAAAAACAAAGTCATATTATGTTTTGTTAGAAAGAAGTTCGATGCATTGTGAGCGCGTTATGCGTTGGGGCATACTTTCCACAATAGAAAATCGCTGCCATAGTTGATAAGTAGGCAGACTTTGTTAAAGACAACACAGACGCTCCATGATGCTATGTCTAAAATCGAAATAGCCCACCAGCAGAGAACTGCCCTTGAGATGACTGTCCTTTTACCTTTGTGATAGAACTCAGAGGGTCAAGTTGAATGTGAGTGGTGGGAAGTTTTATTCTGGGGAGCTACCGGTGAGCGTGGGGGTACCTCAGGGGAGTATTCTAGGACCCCTACTGTTTTTAATTTTTGTAAGTGATGTAACAAGGAACAATTCTGCTAATATATTTTTTACCAATAACTTATTATAAGAACAATTTACCAAACTATCAAACGATTGATATACAAGAACAAAATAATAGGATATCTATAAAATCAACAAAAAAAATTAAATATCTGGGAATATATATAGATTGTCACTTGCGATGGAATTATCACATCCAATCAATAATGCAAAAATTGAGAGGATTAGTGTATAAATTTAAACAGCTTAAGCCGACTATGGAAATAAAACATTTGAAAATAATATATACTGCACTAGTAGAGTCAATTTTAAATTATGGAAGTTTGGGCTGGGTTGGGGTGAGAAGGGCATACATAATACCGCTAGAAAATCTACAAAAAAGAATCTTAAAAATTATTTTTAATAAGAAAAAAATGTTTTCAACCAAACTTTTATTTAAAAAAGCCAATTTATTCTCAATAAGACAATTATATTGCTATAATTTGTTAATTCAAAAAACATAAAAACAAGGGGTTGTCAGCCTAAAATCACTCATAATTATAACACAAGAAATAAACAATTAGGGCATTTTAAAATTAACCTTAAAACAAAAACAGTAGGTCAAAGACACTTTCTGTACACTGCACCAAAGCTCTATAATTCCCTTTCCAAGGAAATTAAGAAGGAGTTCTTCATTAAAAAATATAAAAAATTAGTAAAAACATGGATTTTGGAACTAGGATTAGAGATTTATGAAAAAATGTTTATATAGTAGGTATAATAAATATAATAGGATTAATCGGAGAAATCTGCATCGTCTGTCCGTTTTGTTCTTATACTATTTATAAAATGATTATATTCAGGAATTGACCTGGCTATTGTATGGGTGCTGTACTTTTTTGTTGATTATTTGATATTAATAATTAGATAATGGGGTATGTTTTTTGTATTGTGAATTTAATTAGTTTTACTGTCGATATTATTAAAATAATATAATGGTAATTTTATGCTAGGAACTCTTTTTTATAGGTTACAGTCTTTCTGCCTACAAGTTTTCTCCAATAAACTTAAGCAGTAATATTATTGTATGTATAGGAAAGCTGTATTTCTGTATTTTGTATGTAATATGTAATATCTATGTAATATCTATTGGTACAAATAAATTCAAAATTCAAATAGCCTCACTATGAATGCAGATGACATGTCTGCTGTTGTCGCATCTGAGGGCATTTCGGGTTTGTGTGTGCTGAAGACAGTGTAAGGTTCATGAATGATTATAGTCTGTCCAATGGTCTTTCTCTCAATTTGTCCAAGACTCAGTGTATGATGCAAGTGGAATTGATTAATCTATTTTAGTGCGCATGAATGGTGCATCGATAAAGCAGGGTGAGGGCCTAAAACTTTTGGGATTACATCTGGATTCATAGTTGTCTTGGAATTTTCAGATATATTTGATCCTGGGAAGGCTGGCTAAACACTATTTCGTTGTGTGGAAACTTGGACAGTTTACAAATAGACCTGTGCTACTTTCTTACTATTATGCCTACGCTCCTTTATGCTTAAGCTATGGTATCGTGGGTTGGGGCAACGCTAAGCGAACAGAACTAACCTGACAGTGACGTCTCCATATACAGGGTTTTCATTTCAAAAGTAGCCATCCCGGTTTTAGGTAGAAATAACTACTTTGATACGAAATGTCAAAACATGTCAACTTTTGTTTTAAGGGGGTAAATTTGTCATCATATTTTTATTTATACAGGGTGCGTCAAAAAAGCTGGACGTATGTCATTTTGTATTTTTTCAATGGAAACTCATAATTTTTTTCGTATTTCTGGATTCCCCTACAAATAATAAACACTTTTTGGATTACACATCCTATAGCCAAATCTAACAGTTTTTAAAATACGAAACATTTTAAATACGACTTTATGTTCAGAATTCGCTTTGTTACATTTTCAAACTTTAAAAACATCATGGTCGTAGGCGGCTTATACCCGTCCTCATAGAAACGAAACAGTCCTAAGTTAATTTATAAAAGTGACTTTCCACCTACCACTGACAAGTGATTTATTTATGGTTTAACAAAAAATTGGTTTAATATTCACATTAAAATGGTGCATACTCTCCAAGAAAGGACAGAAATAATTTTCATGTATGGCGCTGAAAATCGTTGTGCTCGCAGAACAGCCGAAGATTTAACGACATACACCCTGACAAACATGTATGTCACAGGTATGTGATAGTGCTGGTAATTAAGCTTGAAGAAACCGGCTTCGTATGCAACCGAATTAATAAGCAAGCAATAGTTCTAGATGAAGGTACGCAAATTGAACTATTAGGTCATTTCGCTATGAATCCATCTACGTCAATTTCAAAAGTATCACAATTGACACACGTTTCAGTAGGTTCCATTCACAAAGCTTTGAAACTAAATCAGTTTTTTCCTTATAAAATACAAACCCTTCAACAACTCAGCGAAGACGATTACGACAGAAGAATTGAATTTAGCAAAACAATGACTCAGGTGATCTAAGCCGACCGGAATTTTGTTAAAAATGTATGTTTCAGTGATAAATCAACTTTTTTCTTGAATGGAGTCGTGAATAAACATAATTGCAGATATTGGAATAATGAAAATCCACATTTATTTAGGGAAGATCATACCCATATTATCCTCAAATTCCAATTTTTATGGAAGAAAACTTGACAGGTGAACTATACGTAACTCTGCTGGAAAATGTCATAGATCCTCTTATTACCCAATCTTTGGAAAATCAAGTTGATCAAGAGGGGGATATGAAACTAGATGAACAAAATTTGTATTTCCAGCAAGATGGAGCCCCGCCGCATTATGCGCTACCTGTTAGGACATGGTTAAATGAACGATCTCCTGGAAAATGGATAGGTAGGAGAGGTCCTGTGGAATGGCCGGCGAGGTCCCCAGACCTCACACTTCTTGATTTTTTTCTGTGGGGATATTTGAAGTCCCTAGTTTAGAAAACTGCGCCCGAGAATATTCCCGAATTGAGAAACAGAATTACTGAAGGATGTAGGCAAATTAACCGGCAGACTTTTCATAATGTTCGCAAAGAATTCGAGAATAGGCTCTATTATTGTTAAGCCAATAACGGAGCACATTTTGAACACTTTCTAAAGTGAATTCTGAACATACAGTCGTAGTTTTACCATTTTTTCGATATTTTAAAAACTGTTAGATTTGGCTATAGGATGTGTAATACAAAAAGTGTTTATTATTTGTAGGGGAATCCAGAAATACGAAAACAATTATGGGTTTCCATTGAAAAAATACAAAATGACATACGTCCAGCTTCTTTGACGCACCCTGTATAAATAAAAATATGATGAAAAATTTACCCCCTTAAAACAAAAGTTGACATGTTTTGACATTTCGTATCAAAATAGTTATTTCTACCTAAAACCGGGGTGGCTACTTTTGAAATGAAAACCCTGTATATTAGAATGTGTAATTTATGTAAGAAAAAATTCAGATAAGTATGTGTTTATTCGGGATGCTCAAAATGTTTACCCTTTGAGAAATGGAAATTACCTTAAAGTCCCGTCTCACAGACTTGCCTTTACTGCAAAGAGCAGTGTGGTTAAGCCTGTTAACATTTTTAATCACTTGCCGCATAGAATAAGAGAAATAGAAAGTGCTATATCATTTAAAAAATACTCTTAAGAATTTACTTTTAACATACAGTTTTTACAATTTACAATAGTTTTCTCAACCACTTTTTAGCCTTGGGCTGTTTTTAATTTAATATGTGTTTCAGTGTTCGTTCTTCTTTGTTTTTACCAATTTTTACACTGTTATTTTAGCATAAGTTTATTAGTTGTAGGCTTTTTAACTGACGAAATGTATGTCACAAAAAGTGATGCGTAAATGAATATTTAAATCAATAAATAAGTAAATGAACAATGCAGTCTTATTTATTAATTTCCATTCCATTGGAGATGTTGTTTTCTTCCGAATACAGAAATTTTCTCTGCATAAACTAAAGAAATCGGTTAAAAATTCTCTTGCTTATAATCGCTGATCAGACATTGTTCAAGTTACTTAATAGGTAAGCAAAAAGTCAATAAGTTCTAAACTTGCTTGTACTCAAAATTCAAATACTTCTTGAATTCGTTCAAGCCAGACCTATGTTTGAAACCGAACTCTACCAACAACGCAGCGATTTACTTTACAACAAACAACCCAAGTCAATTCATAAGTCAGTTGGAGCTTCGGTGGTGATGTTTTGTTTCGATATTATAGGTACAGGGTTATCCAACCAAGACTGGACAAGGCGATTTTTTGACTTTTCCTGTACTTTTATAAAAAAACTGAAATAGCCATCTTAAGTCATTTTCTCCCGCGAATTCGAATATCTTCAGCAAAAAACAATTGAACATCAAACAAAAGTACTAGGGGTCACTTTGATATTTTTTTAAATGGGATGCCGTATTTTTAATGAGCTTATCCGTTTTCTCATATAAATTTTGATCTAAAATGTTGGATTTTTAATTCAAAAACGCCTTTTTTCTTCAGTTTTAAATTCGGAAAATGTTCGTCTACCGTAAGATTAATACCTGATAGATGGATACTCGTTTCACCTGTTCACCCTTTAACCTGCTTTAAAGCGTCCGTCAGTTAGACAAAATAATCAAGTTTCAAATTTCTATATATTTTTCACGAATTAATTAGAAATTTAGTAGTTTTTGCAAATCTATTATTGCTTACGTATAAAAAAAGTATGACATATTAGAAAAAACTATAAACTAAAGTGAATAACTTTAATCTCAATAATATAATTGTTCTATGTGTCCTCCATTATTTTCAAAACATGACCGATGCCCCCTTTTCAATCTCTCCAAAGAATCTCTTACAATATTTTGGTCCTGGTTAAGTCTATTAATTTCATTTATAATTTTTTGCTGAATGTCCTCCAGACTTCTGTTGGGTCGTTGATAAACTACATTTTTTAAATGACCACATAAAAATGTATCCATTGGCGTGATATCGGGGCTATTTGGTGGCCAATGAATTGTTCCGTTACGGCCAATCCACTGATTGTAACGCTCGTTTAGGTATGTTACCACTTCTCGAACTGCATGAGGCGGAGCACCATCCTGCTGCCAAATGATATTGTTGTAGGCTTGCAATGGCAACCTTTCCAAGAAATCCTCGATATCGTTATGAAGAAAATGGAGGTATCTTTGGCCTGTTAAAGAGCCACGATAAAATAGTGGTCCAATAATTCGATTTTCTAACATCCCACACCAAACATTAAGTGAGCTCCAACCTTGAAACTTTATCATTTCATATCTATGAGGGTTAACTGCTGCCCAGTATCTTGTATTTTTCCGATTGTATACCCCCGATGTTGTAAATGACGCTTCGTCACTCCATAGAATTTTATTATATAAATTATAATCTTCGTCTTGCTCTCTCATCAGCATTGAAGCAACAAATCGAAATCGCAGTTCTTTTTGAAGCTGTGTTAAGTATTGAACGGGAAGGATGCAATATGGTTTTAGACCACATTTTTTTAAAGTTCTGTGAACTGTTCCATAGCTTACTCTCCGGAGCCCTGGACCATACCTTACTTCTCGTACCGCTTGCGGAATAGAACTCTTCGGATTTATAGTAAAATATTGAACAATAGCTCGATCCCTTATATTCCGTCTTTTCATCTTTCTTGGCTTATCTTTCAATGTCTTACTTTCTTCAAATAGGGTCTTAATTCTGAGAATTGTATCCACTGAAATGTGCCTCTGGAAACTCTCAAAAAATGTTCTTTGTGTTTGTCGAGCATTCTCTCCACTTTTGTAATATAATTTTATTACATTTAGCCGTTCTTCTAAAGAATATTTCATTATTTGTAATTAATTCGTGAAAAATATATAGAAATTTGAAACTTGATTATTTTGTCTAACTGACGGACGCTTTAAAGCAGGTTAAAGGGTGAACAGGTGAAACGGGTATCCATCTATCAGGTATTAATCTTACGGTAGACGAACATTTTCCGAATTTAAAACTGAAGAAAAAAGGCGTTTTTGAATTAAAAATCCAACATTTTAGATCAAAATTTATATGAGAAATCGGATAAGCTCATTAAAAATACGGCATCCCATTTAAAAAAATATCAAAGTGACCCCTAGTACTTTTGTTTGATGTTCAATTGTTTTTTGCTGAAGATATTCGAATTCGCGGGAGAAAATGACTTAAGATGGCTATTTCAGTTTTTTTATAAAAGTACAGGAAAAGTCAAAAAATCGCCTTGTCCAGTCTTGGTTGGATAACCCTGTACAACAAATATTCTAAATTAATTAAAAGAAATTAACAACTTACCGAGGGTAACTCCACTTTTTTCACAGCAACGTAAGCGTCAAACAGCTCAGAATAGCACTGAAGAACTATTAAATGACAGTTAAATTCTTCGTTTTCTATATAAACTTTGCAGTCCGCATTTCTAAAAAGAAATTAAGAAATACAAACTACATGAGTATAATATAGTAAATTTTTAATCCCATTTAAGGCACTTTTTATTGGGCATTTAAAACTAAAATTTTGCACAAGCCACGATTGTTTGTATTTTTAAAACAAGTACAATATTTTAATAAAGCGGTATAATTTTGTCATAAAACAAAGTTTTATTTACCCCTGTACCTACACTCATATGTTACTGATATTTAGTAGATGAAAACAAAAATGTCTTACAATTTTCAATCTTAAATAAAACCCCTATGGTATAAATTATCAATGCCCTGATACCACTAACTATATAATAATAAGAATAAGTTTATTTCAAATAGTTACAATATAATAAACATGTTAATATATTATTTTTCAATAAACTTATTAATAAATTCTCCAGAAGACGTGTTTGTTAGTGGCAAATCTTATTTATTTAAAAGTATTTAAAATTATGAATATTTTTATAAAAAGTTGCAAGTATATAAACGCCACATTTTTATGGTAAATTATTAATTGCTGAAAAAGATTAATTATATAATTGATTCACAATAATATTAAGCAGCATTAATTAGTTATAGCATTTCCAAAAATATTTTTAAAACGTGTGTTTCCAATATTAATGTTTTTATTTCAATTTTATATTTTTTTAATAAAATATTTTTTTCTAAATTTGTTGGTAAATATTCATTTAAATAAAAGCATAAATATTTAGAAGTTCTTTGTCCTACAGTGTTATTTATTTTAGGATTTATGGATATTTCATTTTTATAACGTGTATCATGGTTATGGCCTTTAAATTGTATATTATATTTGAAAATATATATTAAAATATTATAAATGTTAATTTGTCTAACGTTCATCTTCTTTGTTTCTGAATATAATTCCTTTGAAAAATAAAGATGGTGCATATTAAATATAATTTTCAAAAATATTTTTTGTAATACTTCTAATTTTTTAACCAAAGTTCCGTTTATTCCTCCCCAACCTAATATTCCGTAATTTAAAATTATATTAAATTATAGTCAATTTTAATATACGAATGTAATTCACGAATCAAATTATTCAGTTTAATTAAAACCAAGAATGAACTATTAAAGCTACCGTTTAATATCTAAAAATTAAATTCTTGCAGTAAATAATTACTACTGTTCGTATAATTTTAATTGTTATTTGTAAAGTCCTCATTATAATTCAGATCTGTTTGTTAATTATTATGGTTATTTTAACATTGCAAAAATTATATAAACACATATATTTAATTCGAGTGCGTACAAAATTCGTTATAGATTGAAACAAGACAGTCAACTAAGGAAATTAAACTTTTCAGAAGACCTAAAGTTTTATAAATAATAATAGTATGAATATTAGAAAAGAGAATATCAGCGTACTCTGAGAACTAGAAGAAGTTCACTTACAACGCTATGCTTTTTTATTTGGATATTTTGCTTATTTTAACTGATGTGCATAATTCTACAATATATGATTTACACCTTCCCGTAACAAATAAGATATGACAGACACAGCATAATAGTGCAATACTACTAACTGCAACAAAGGAACCTGGGATTAAGGTTAATATAATAAAATTCCTAGTCAATCGCCGAAAGATAATGATCATAACGATTAAAGCAAAAGTGGTATAAACAATATATTATATAGAATAAGAATAACATTACATAAATTTGTTTTTAACTAACGATATAATATGAGCATGGGTGCAGCCACTTATATCAATGTCATTTGATAAAATTAAAAATGCTCATGGACTAAAAGAGTAGCCTTTTCCCCAAAGTGTAATTAAATTTGGTAATGTTCTGTTTATTTGCGTTTGTCATCGCATAGCACTTGCCCACATTAAGTAGTAAGTGATTAAGAATGCTCCAGTTACTGATAGATTCAGTGTCCTTCTCAAGACCGAGGCAGTCACCATAGTTGCCACAAATGTTTTCGATTTATCGCCTTTAATCTCCACATATTGAAACCTATTGCATAAGTATAATTTTAAAAGTGATGTGAGATTGGAACTGAATCCCATACCGGCTAATTTGCTTAGTGAAATTTAGTGGCTTTCGAGAAATCAGTATAAAGTAGATAAAGTCTGTGCGTTTTAAGAAGTCCGATATCGGATTAAATCACCAAGGGATGTTATCGCTTTTAAAACAGTAAGTCGGTTAAGTTACAATATCTTCGCACCTTCGCTATACTTGATCACACCGAACATCCCACTGGTTTACTGAATTCTATTACTGGGCGAAATCAGAGGTTTCAAAACAAAATTATCTTAGAATTACGCGTTGAGCATAAATAATAATTAAATAGATAATTAAATTATTTTGCTATTATTATAGTTAAATCTATATAATAATCGATATTTTCCAAGAACCAATTAAAATTTGCTCAAGTGCGGGATGGTTAAATATGTTAAAGATTTTGTCAGGTATATACTTTTCCGATAATGACATTATTTTGGGATTATTATAATTAAATCTTCATAATAATTACTATTTTCCAAGAAATAATTAAAATTTGCTGAAGTGCGGGATGGTATGTTCTACTTTATTTTAAATAAGTAGTTGTGCTTTTCACTTTTAGTTTGTTTCTCATTGTGTGTGAATTAAAATCAGTTATTAAGCAAAGTTATGGAAAATGTTCAGCAAGGTGGCACATCGCCTAGAAGGCATTTATCTCCAGGTGAACGCCGTTTGGTATTACAAGTGGAACGTTATTTTACTTTAGAAAAAGATAACTCGGTCCCGTTAGAGTCTGTTTTGGCAGTGCAAAAACGAACGTCTGATGCTTGCGGCATTTCAGAGAAGACCTTAAGAAGACTTCGAAAAAAGAGTGAAGAGGATTTGGACAGACCATATAAAAGGGTTCGACTCCATTCAAAAACCTTGGATTTATCCCAAGGGATAAAACTCTCTATTAGGAATATTGTTTATGATATGTATAAAGCCAAGGAATATGTTACCCTCAAAGCCATTCTTAAATAGATAAAGCAGAAAAAACTTTGCGATATTGGAACTACCAGTTTGTCCATCATCTTAAAACATATGGGTTTCAAATATAAAAAAACGAACAACAGAAAACTGCTTTGCGAGCTGTCCAATGTTGTTTCGAAAAGATGGCAATTTTTAAGGGATTATTTAAACAACAAAAAATCGGAATTGTCAAGACAAGTTGTTTTTCTTGACGAAACATGGGTATTTGCAAACGGAACTTCAACAAAAACGTCTTGGCAGGATGACTCAAAGCATTGTTATTCAAGTAACCGTGCAAGTAATGGAAAAAGGTATATTATATTACATGCTGGTAATGAAGAAGGTTTTGTTTTAAATGCCAGTTTGATATTTTCATCAACAAAAAAAACTGATGATTATCACGGCAATAAGGATGCTGAAATTTTTGAGCATTGGTTCGAGGAAAAACTTTTAAAAAGTTTAGAAAAACCTTCCTTAATTGTTTTAAACAATGCCTCTTACCATACGAGACTCGAAGAGAAATTCCCTACAAGCAGCTGGAAAAAGGAAGAAATAAAAGAGTGGTTGTCAAAGAAAAACATAAACCATGAAAATTTATATTTAAAAAGTGAACTTTTAAGCAAGCCTAGCGTTATAAAGTTATGGGAGGAGGCGCTTAGCCAAGCGGGCAAAGAAGAATGGCGAAAATGCATTGAACACACAGAAAAAATTATTTTTGAATCTTATGAGACAGAACAGGTCATAGACGAAGTAAGGCCGTTAATTATTACGAATGATGATGATGATGACGATGATGTTGATTCTGATGAGTCTGAAAGCATGGGTGAAATTTCAAATGCAGAGGAAGACTACTTTTAGTAGTACCTATCTACAAGTAGGGACGTTCTGTCGCAAGACTACAAAATCGATTCTTTTTAGAACCAAAACTTTATAAAAAAGAATTCGTAAAACTAATTTGTCTGAATACTACAAAAGCTAAAAAATTATTATTTTTCTTTACCTAAACTAATTTTTTATTTACTTTAAATTATTTTATTTAGAAAATGTAATTCATCAACATCCAAAATTACCTTCAATATAATTTATTGGTTGAGAGCCACCGACATAATGCTCAAGAGGTTTTATGGCTTAGCGGACTTCTTAAAACGCACAGACTTTATTCCGGTTGTCTAATGCTTGAGCAGTAAATTGCGTAAAACAAGCTAAGATACTTATAGTATTGCGATTGCTAAAGAACTCATGTTGCTTTTTAGAGGTTAGTTTGGAAATAACTGGGTGACAAAAAGTGTATTTCTTTAACTATTAAGTACCGAATATTTATATAATGTTTGGATCAAGATCCTGCATGTAGAAGAGCGTTTATATGAGTCGCCATCAATATCCATATCAAAAATCTAAAAGTTTCAATGTATTCTGTATGGCCAACTCAAATTATGTAATATCAAAGACAAAGATAGTTTTAAAAATTTAAATATCCAATTTTTCGATATTCTTAAGTTTACCTGAAAGGGAGATTGTGTCAGTTTTGATATGTCACGCCGCAATAATTATACCACTCCGTATTAGGCAAACAATAAGCTCATATTGTAATATATTATGGTATATCCGTTGTGTGTCCTTTTATCATAATTAATCAAATTGAATTTATATTTACGTGTTATTAGTAATCCTGTGATACAATTCCAGGTACAAATTTTGCTTCTCGGGAAGCTTAACTTTGTCCCAGTTGACGGGATCTGCACCCGTATAACCCAATCGTCCCAAATTTAACTCGGGATCTAAAATTTCGCTCGTTTGCTTGCTCTCGTACTCGGAGGCTTCTTTAGTCGGACTTCTGATTGGGGAATTTCCTATTAATGAACCCAGCGAGGAAAATCCCCCCGGCTAAAATAGTAATTAATAATAATATGTTTGCTAGTAACATTGCATTATTAGGAAAAAAATCCCTTTATCCTCTATTCCTTTGATGGTAATATTTATCTATATCCTAAGTCCTACCTGACTCATAAGAGTCTCCATTGGTGAGTGGGGAGTCTTGGTAAAGTCAGGTGCATCTTGATGAGCCATGTGTGTGGATTGTTTCATGCAAATGGGTTCAGAACTTATATTGACTCTAGTATTTTTTGGATCTGCGACAAGAACACTTAGTTTTTTCGAGGAAAATACCACCTGGGGAACAATTTAATCAGATATTAGCTAGGTATAGAAGATTTATTTAAGAGATCTAGTCCTATGCATGCTTTGCAAATGGGATTCTTACTATTTATAGTCAAAAAATGTATTCTTTATACAGTGTCTTTTTTGTAAATTATTGTACTATCAAATCACCAAAGCCCAAGCGACATTTATCGATAATGGATACTATAATTAAATAGGCATTGAAATTACATTATTTGTGTTATAATTACAAAAGATAAACCTTGAACTATACAATAAAAGTTTGAAGATCGATAACTCATTACGAATTTAGGCAAATGTGTAGTGTTTACAAGGTAACATCAAGATATTTATTATTAATAATGGTTTAAAACTAGTTCAGACTCATTTGTTTCGATAATATTTTCTAAACAAATACCAAGCATAGGTACTATAAATCTAAAACAACTATGTGCTATGCTATCCTCTTTCTGAATTAGGTATTGTCTGCAATAACCTTTAACAACTATCGTGTTTTAAATTGAACGCCGAAAAACAAACCTGGGAGGATTCTACTTTAAGGTTACCGCTTGGAGTCAGTTTAAATGGAAAATTATTTCTTGATTGATGAAGTTCCGGCTTCGAGCTAAAACCCGATAAAATATGTTAAAAACAACAGCATACAATATAAATTTGGGTCACGTACCAATAACTCTTTTCCGTTAAATCTCCTTGTTCTAAAAAATCCGCTGTCCTGGATCTTCCTTTCTTTTTGGACGGATACAAAAAGTCGTTTTCCCTTATCGGGTCTGTTCTGATAACCCTTTTACTACCGTCCTTTGAATACAAAAGAACGACGTCGTCTGAAGAAACGCCGTTAGGGGCCTTTTTATATTTTGCCTTATTGTCATAACCTTAGAAATATTTAAAAAATATAGACATAGAACATGGGAAAATATTTAAATATACTTCATTGAATCAAAGAGATTTCCAGCTTTTTTGGACAGTCTTTAACTTAAAAGCATTTTCTCTTTTCAAATATGGCAGTTTAAAGGAAATGAATTGTTGTAAATTAATATAAAAAGCGCGGGTAAATTTTATCAGGTGCATATCAAGTTAATAGAAATTATTTCCTCTTTAAATATAAATATTTTGAAAAACGCTGATTTAAGATACAACGGATGTTACATGAAATACGTTTAGTACTTAAAAGAAAGAAGTTTGTCCCTTTTCTTTTCGTCAGGCCCAATCCTTGGACGCGTTTTGCCGTATTACGGCTCATCGGCAAGCTATAGAGTCTGACGAAAAGGAAGGGACCTTACATTGCTGCATTTCAACACATGTAAAGATACATATTATGAAATGTCGCCAAGTGCATGGTAAAGGGGTTGGAACATTATTGTGAATCACACTGTACGTACTTTGATGATATCATGCAAGTTACATGTCAATTCCATCCATTTACCAGTATGACTACAACAATTGTGATGAGGAACTGTTCCTAGTATTTCCTTGCGACTAGAAAGTGTTATCTAGGCGATTTTCTTTCTAGTTTTCATCTCTCAATAGGATATACAAAATATAGACTATCTACATTTATAATTTTGTATGTACCTACTAGGGTCCCAGTATTTAATTGGTTTTCTCCAGCTTTTATTATTGATGACTTGTAATTTAAGAATATTTTAATTAATATGATAAATACCCTTTCTTCTTCGGATCTCTCTCTCTCTTTTAAGACAGGCATTGCCTGCCCTCAACTGATATTAGTTATTGGGACCTGTTGGGCAAACTTTAAATAAGGGAATGGATTTCAGCGAAGCCCTGGATCATGAGTATGAGCGTCTTTTTACAATTATTCTTCCCTCAGCTCAAAAGGGTTCGGTCTGTCGAGGCTTCCATCGTTAATGCCTTTCCACTATGACTGAAGGCAGCCAATTTTTAGGGAACTCGTAGGTGGAATCCAGTGATGATTGCACAAGTGAATGTGTGATTAGTGGGTTGGTTGATAGGTTCGTACGTTTGTAGTAGTCCGCTATTATTTTGTCATAAAATTCCGTCAGTGTCGGGATTTTAAAGTCTGTGTGTATTAATCTATTTACAGTATATCTCGGAGCGTCCGCAATTCTTTATAACGCTCTATTTTGTAGAACTTGGACATGTTAGCACTACGTATAAGTCAGGACCGGCCTGACGAAGGTTTTGTATAAATTTTATTAACTTTTGTTCTATAACCTATTTTGCTCCTTTAATTCAACAAGCAATATATGATATGATTGGCAGCTTTTCTTCAATCGCAGTTCTTTTATAATTTAGTCTTTCATCAAAAGCAAGTCCCAAGTAATTTACTTCCTGGACCCAGTTTACCTGAATGCCGTTAACCAAGAGCCTAGTCTCGGTTTTTCTCTCCTCTTCGAGAATAGAATGGCCGTCATCTTGGCAGGATTCAGGCGGCGAATCCTCCTCTTCGAAAGCCACTTGAGATGAAGATTTTGGGAACTCCCAATCTTATCGATTTTAAGGCTAGGTCGCAGTGTCAGACCTTATCAAAAGCTTTCGAGAGGTCGAAGAAAACTGCTCCTGTGTATACTCTTCTATTGAATCCTTGCAAAATTCTGGTCGCCAGTCTCGTCGTCTGCCTCACTGTACAGTGTTCTCTCCTAAAGCCAAATTGCTCATTGGGGAGAACATTACGCTCAATGACAAAGTCAACCAGTGACTGATTGTTTCAATTATTTTGGCTAGACTTGACAACAGACTTATTGGTTTATAAATTACCACCTGTGTCGGGTCTTCGTTTTGTATTAGGAACAGTAGTGGCTTTTTTCTTGAGCCCGGGCCTTCGACCATGCTATATCTTTACCGTCCTGGAGGCCCTTTTATCTCTCTCTGGGTCGGCGGATGAGTTTTCATTAAACTGTTCGAAGAGTCTTTTCGCTAACAGTTCAACCATTTGACTATTTGCTTGTCGTCCGTTCTCATCTCATTGCCCTGAGTTCTGACGAATGATACCGATTTCTTGAAGCCCCTCATCAGGACCGCCGTCATATTGTAAATGCTACCGTTTTCTATATTGAGGTCCCTTATCCTGCTTTCCCAGAAAGAGGATTCACGTTCACCTAGTCGCTGTTTAATGATGATGTCCTTTCTCTTTCTACAGCCCTGAAGATGACATGAATGGAGGTTGTTGATTTTAGTACAAATTAAAGACTGTATAAAAAAGCTGGCAATCTCGCTTTCATTCGCTAAATACATGTTATTATAGTAGAAGAAATTCACAAACTTATTTCAATGGACGATACATTACCTTGCGGATTTCTTCTTATGTTTGGTACCAGGCAACGATCGTCTAGTTTTTGTAATGGATGGGAGTACTAAAAATAGTTAATATTAATTGAAATTAGTTTTGAAGACAAAGTCACAGTACAAATGAACTTACTCGATATTCTAAGTTTAAAGAATCTCCCGAACCTTTGTCAAATAGCCTGGACCGTGGAGTGTCTTCTTTATCAGAAGGCAAATTTAACCTTAAAACATATTTTTTATGATTCGTTTTTTACCTGTATATTATTTATTAATGTAGGTACCTTAAGTTAACCAAATCGAGATTTCCTATAGAATACTGATCGCCTTCCTCGTCTTGTATCCAATTTCTCTAAAAACTTATTAATTTTATAATGTGGTCAAAAAGTTTTAAGTAAGACTGCTCACGCCGCAAGACTTGGAAAAACCTCTACGCATTCTACGCGAAGCTACCAACACAGTGATTTTGCCTTTCTTCGTAAATTAATTGAAGTCAAACTTTGGGTGTAAAAACGGTGAAATAAATTGGTAAAAAATGACAGCTTATTGTCATAATCGACAAGTCACAAGAAATAGTGGTTCTGGTATAAAATGACACTATTTATTGTTAAAATGGCTAAAAACAACACGCTATCCAGTGCCTCGCATCAGTGCGTAGCCACAGGGGGGCGATCGCCCCCCCCCCCCCTCTTGGCCTGGCGCCCTTTTACTACTTAAAAAATAATTCTTAAAAAACAATATCGGTCTTATTTTATTTTTAGTAAAGAAGAGCGGAACATAATCCTCAATGGATGTGTGACTTGCATACTCAATATTCAGAAAAAATGAATGGGCTGGGATATTGGGTAACCATATCATTGGGCCATGTTTTGGTGACCTCGGACGGTACTTTAACAGGACCAAACAATCTAGACCTATTGAGAGGAGACATAATTCCCAAAATTAGAGAATTAAATGCAGCGAGCGTGAGAAGTTTGTTCTCCTTAAATTTACCTCTGCAGGTTTGTCTTGGGCCAATATAAAAGAGTCTTCTTAACGCCCCTTTTTGGTCGAGAAATAGTCTTTCCACGTTACCACTGTTCCCAAAAAGAACGATCCCATATCTAATATGCGATTCAAGATTTGGGTGATAAATCATCTTTTTCGTTCCTTTTTAAGAGTCCAAAAATTGTAGGCGTTAGGCAAAAAAATAAAATTAATAGTACTTACCAATATGGTAGGTACTTTCACGAATGTCTTACGGAAACGTAAACTAAGGCATAAATAGCTGCAAACAACCGCTCTGTTTTGCGTTAAATGTCATACTTGTAAAGAGCTTACTTTTAATAAGTTTCACCAGTAGCGTAGCCAGCATTTTGGGGCGGGAGGGGCGAACCATCGTAGGGGCGCAGATTGCGGAGCTAAAGCGCCGCAGGCAAACAATTTTTGGGATCACGCCCAAATTTCGTAGGAATTCACCTTCTTCATGCTCCCTAGGAAACAGGGGTCTGGCCCCAAATGAAGTTAAAATCCGCTATATAAAAAGAAATAAATTAAATATGATGGGACGCTCTCAAAACCGGTTTTATTAAGTTTATTCCGATCGCTCTTCTTTACTAAAAATAAAATAAGACCAATATTGTTTTTGAAGAATTATTTATTAAGTAGTAAAAGGGCGCCAGCCCAAGAGGTGCGGGGGGGGGGGCGATCGCCCCCTTGTGGCTACGCCACTGAGTTTCACCAGACAGTTTACACTGTCATCGCACTGGCACTCCATAATAAAAAACACTAAAACTATTCAAAAAATCTTTCCAACCAACAAAACTAACTCACAAACAAAACAACAATCCCTCTTGTATGGGTAAATTACTAAACAAAGTTGCTAATAAGCTTTCAAAACAATTATTAAAAGTGCGGCGCGTGAAATCCCGATCTCACACAAGAAGAGGGCACAGAAATTTATAGGAAAACTGAAATTATTGGCAACTAATTGCGGGCCGGTGCGGTGCCTTCTTATCGGGTTTCAGTTTCTTACAAAAATTGCAACCCATTATTAAATTATTAATGCCCAAATATTAATAAATTTAGGGATGCATTTGTCAAAGATATGACGACATCGATCCTTTTTTTAAATGGAAACATACATCTTGTGGTACATCATTTGAAAGCTAATATCTCGTACAGTATGCTCATAAATTTTGACGCGATTCTGTCAAGCTATTTCAAAATGGCGACTGTTAGAAGTTTTAAAAAATTCCCGTTTAAGTAAGCGGAAATGATAAATCATTGATGTTTTTTTTACCTCTCAAGGTAAGAAATCTTCATTGTTTCACGTTCTGACATTTTGTGACATTGTGAACTTGTAAAATTTATTTAGGTGTTTCCCAAGTATTATTTTACAATTTTCTAAACAAAAATGGTTTTGTCGGAAAGGCAGCATATTGTTAGGATGTGGAGATAAAATAAGAAGTCAAAGTGAAGTGTGCACTTTATTTAATGCTAAATATCCGGAAAATAAAATTTCACACAGCACTGTTAGTAAAATATTCCACAAATTTGATGAACATGGCACAGTAAAGGACTTGTCTAGGAATGGACGGCCACGTGTTTTAGGCGACGATGAAAAATTGGATATTGCATTATCTCTGCAGGATAATCCGCATGTTTTAACAGTTTCATTGGCTTAAAATCATGATACATCTAGAGGTACAATTGGAAGATTTTTGAGAGCAGAAAAATACCACCCTTATAAAGTATGTCTTGTCCAAGAGCTTTTAGAAGATGACTATAATAGGCGTTTGCAATTTTGCGAAGAAATGGTGAGACGGTGTGACGAGAATAATAGGTTTCCACAGAACATATTATTTTCAGATGAAGCTACTTTCTATTTAAACGGGGTGGTTAACAGACATAATTATCGTTTCTGGAGTCAAGAAAATCCACCATGGATATTTGAAGCGCATACTCAGCGGCCCCAGAAAGTAAATGTATGGGCAGGTATCATTAATAACCGAATTTTAGGGCCATTCTTTTTGAAGGAAACCTCACAGTTGAACGGTATCTGGATTTCTTAACCTTCGAGTTGAGGCCTGCTCTAGCTGTACTTTTTCCCAACGAAGTAGATCCAGATATACCTAATGAAACAATTTGGTTTCAGCAAGATGGTGCTGCCCCGCATTTTGGTGTCAATGTGAGAAGATATTTAGATCAGATATTTCCTGGTCGCTGGATTGGACGACGTTGGACAATTGAATAGCCACCGAGGTCCCCAGACTTAACGCCTCTAGACTATTTTCTTTGAGGATATTTAAAAGAAAAAGTTTACCAAAATAGGTTAAATAATGGTGAAGATTTGAAAAACAAAATTAGATTGGAGACACACAACATACCGGCTGAAGTCATTCGAAATTCCGTCGACGGATTTTACCATCGTCTGGGAGCATGCCAAGTAGAGAGTGGAGGACATTTCCAGCATTTGCCATATTAAACCACCTTTTTGTTGTGTTTTGTTTTGCTTCGTTACATTCTTATTTTTTTTGACAAAATAAATAACAAATAAACCATTACTATTGTTGAGTTACAATGTCACAAAATGCCAGAACGTGAAACAATGAAGATTTCTTACCTTGAAAGGTAAAAAAAACATCAATGATTTATCATTTTCGCTTATTTAAACAGGGATTTTTTAAAAACTTTTAACAGTCGCCATTTTGAAATAGCTTGACAGAATCGCGTCAAAACTAATGAGCATACTGTACGAGATATTAGCTTTCAAATGATGTATCACAAGTTGTATGTCTCTATTTAAAAAAAAAGATCGATGTCGTCATATCTTTGACAAATGTCTATAAAAATACAAACAAATAACGTCAAAATGTGAGCATATATAAAACTAAATTGACGTGTCCGAGCATTTTCCCCAAAAGTTAGACTTCTGGGCAGCCCTGTATAAGATTGGCACAGCTTTTTACATACTTTAAAATTAAGAATATGCTTGTTTGCATACAATACTTTTAATGATATACAGTGTGTCCACGTAAGTTGGCGGCATATGGGAAACTTCTTTATCATTAATTTTACGAAAAAAAGTTATTCTTCATAAAAAGTTCTGCATGGTCCAAAACCTAAAATGAAACCATCAGATGTTAAATTTTTTCAGTCGTATACGAGGTTTCTCAAAAAATGTGATTTTTGCTCTATAGAGTAAAGTACCTTTCTTTTTGACAATATCGAAAATTGTTATAAAGAAAAGATGTTTAGAATTAAAAAAGCTTTCAAATATTCAACATTGTTTATTTACATTAAAAAAATATTTTTTTCTACATTTTCTCTGCGATGACGTTGGAAATTTAAGTTTGCACATTAATGCATTGCATTTATTAATTATAAATTTGATTAAACAATTATAAATAAACTTTTAAAAACAATTATCTCTTAATTTTTATCGAACACTGATAACCTTTAAGTTGCTTAATCACTAGTTTGTAACGTTCTAACGATGCATTTAAATGAATAACAAGTTGTATGCATAATTTACTTTGTTACAATAAATACTAATGAATAATCACTATCTTCAATTTACTAATGCCTCCACATATCCTCCATTTCTGTTTATACATGTAACAGTTCTATTACAAAATTCTCTTAAGACATTGCTAACCATATGGGGAGTTATATTACGAACCGCTTCTGCAATTATTCTCTCTAAATGGTCAACATCTTGAAATGGCCTTTGAAGGTAAACTTTTTGCTTTAAGTAACCCCACAAGAAAAAATCGAGTGGGGTTAAATCTGGAGACCGCGGAGGCCAAGGAATTTCTGAAAAACGATGAAAAACTCTTCCATTGAAAATATTTTCAATGTATTGACGTACATCTAATCTGCTGTGACATGGGGCACCATCCTGCTGGAACCATATCTGCTGACGTTCAAGTAAGGGAAGGTTATCAAGAAAATCATTTATTCTATTGTTTAAAAAGCACAAATAACGACGATCAGCATTCAAGGTTTCTCGAAAAAAAAGGTCCAATTATTTGATTTTTATACATTCCGCACCACACGTTTGTTTTGAACGAATATTGGTCCCGAGTTTTCAACGTAAAATGTGGATTTGTATCACTCCACCAACGACAGTTTTGGCTAGAAACTGTCCCATTTGATGAGAATGTTGCTTCATCCGTAAAAATAATACACCTTGACATAAATGGGGTATCTACTAAGATTTCCTGTATGTCACAACAGAATTCAAATCGTCTATCATTATCTCCTGGTCTTAAAGTATGAATTTTTTTAGGTTTGTAAGGGTGATATTTGTGTTTATTTAGAATCTTTGAAACTGTACTTTTTTTTTATATCCATTGGCAATGAAGATGCCCTTTTTCGCAAAGGATATTTAGGATGCTCAGTTGCAGAGAGCATTACTTGCAACGCAATGTCATTATTTTCTACCATGCTTTGGCGTTTTTTTCCAAATTTATTATGTACATCTCCACAAGTCTTAAATTTATTAAATATTTTTCTAACAGTTTCATTGTGAATATTTTTATCTGGATGTCGGAAATTAAAAATATCTGCTGCTTCTCGAAATGTTTTATACTTATCTCCCACTATTAGCACAATCTCAATTTTCTCTTCCAGACTTAATGTTGGTGGCATGTCTAACTTTTCATAAACAAATACGTCTGTCAAACATAAAACTGTACGATACGGATCTCTAAAAACTTTGAAAAACACTGTTAGACTGCCTAAAAAAAGTGTTTATACCGTGGCACTTTTTGAAATACGATTGTTGACGTTTCTTCGAATTTTCGATATTTAGACAGTTCGCAAAGCCTACTTTAATTATCAGTTTTAAAAAATGCCAGTGCATCCTAGATTAATTATGCATTAATGTGCAAACTTAAATTTCCAACGTAATCGCAGAGAAAATGTAGAAAAAAATATTTTTTTAATGTAAATAAACAATGTTGAATATTTGAAAGCTATTTTTAATTGTAAACATCTTTTCTTTATAACAATTTTCGACATTGTCAAAAAGAAAGGTACTTTACTCTAGAGCAAAAATCACATTTTTTGAGAAACCTCGCATATGACTGAAAAAATTTAACATCTGATGGTTGCATTTTAGGTTTTGGACCATGTAGAACTTTTTATGAAGAATAACTTTTTTTCGTAAAATTAATAATAAAGAAGTTTCCCATATGCCGCCAACTTACGTGGACACACACGATTTTATAAAAGTTGGGTATTATCAGCACATAACATGGCTAGTGTAATAGATTTTCACAAATAGAAGACATCTGAGACTCGCGATGTTCGATACGTCAGAAGACACCGAAACCAACTGCTTCCTGATTCTTAAATAATTACTTGATCGAATCAGCCGATACTTGGTGGAGATCCATAATTAATTAAGGGTAAACAGAAAAACAGGAGTTTTACCAGTACATTTTCACTGTATTACATCAAATAACTTGACATGTTTCGCTATACAGTAGCTTCTTCTGAAGAAGCTACTGTGTTCTTCTACAGCTCTTTATCTGATAAACCAAGGTAGTGTAATTTAGTGATTTTTTTTTGTATCAGGCTATTCTGCCTTAGCATTTATATTCGTTTCCATATTTTTATTAGTTGTTTTAATGAAGAATTCGGTAAACAAATATATATCGACGGAATCCCTAAATCAACGTATAATATTGTCTACCTGGTAGAAAGTCTACCATTATTTATAATGTTCATGGATATAAAAATTTGATTCGAAAGAATCGAGTAATACTGAAATATTTTACGATATACCTACTGCCGTAAGCTTCCCACAAAATACATAATATTAGACCATAAATTTGACATTAGTTTATCTCCTGCTGTATTTTCACCTCGGTTCCCGTTTCCTGCAGCAATAACAGGCGTAAGGCCGCGTGGCTGTCGTAGTACACTCGGGCGCTGCCAGGCTGCGGCGCGCAGAGCTCCATCGATTCAGACCAGCCCTGACCTCGACCCACTCTTCCGAGATGGACCCGAGACACGCGCCTCAAAGCACCCCAACGGCAGCCAGGTTAAAAATAGAGGCGTCAACATTAGGGATTTCGAGCTACATGTATAATATATCATAACATGGCAAAATATAGTCAGTCCAGGCACAGAAATAGTTCAATGTGTTAAATAGGGTGATTTTAGTTCATTTTTGTGTTTTAAATAATTTTCGTCTGGAGAACGTCATTACACTGAAACGACCTTCCTGATTTAAGACGTGAATCGTTTACTTCACACACAGGAAAGGGGTCTTCCTCTATTGCCATAAAATTTTTTTTAATTCAGTCGCCTGTATTAGCTGCAAGGCCAGTCACGTTGAAGAGTAGATTAACTCTATTATCCCCTATTTTATGCACAATTATAAACGTATTATCAATTTCAAAGTTTAAAGGTATCTGCTGCGGAATCCGTACACGAAGTCAGTGTTTCTCTGTGCGCTTGCAGACGCCGCATCATGTGGTGGTCTATAGCAGGGGTCTCCAAACTACGGCCCTCGGGCCAAATCCGGCCCGCCGGTGTCATCAATCCGGCCCGCGATAGCTAATGGCTTATTGTTGTTATTGTTGTTGTGATAAGTTGGATAAAAGAAACACAGATTGATACTGATAACCCGGTTTTATTTACTTCCTAGGTAAAGCTTCATGACAAGTATAATACGCAGAAAATTTAACTTAAGCATAATACTAACAAATAATTGAAATGAATCCCGCTAACATTATAAACATTTATAAACATTAAAAGAAATAAAACACTAATGAGATTTATGTAATTGTGATTTTCCACTGACAATAGTTTGTAGTTGTGGACCAATTTTACTTAGACCAATTATTAAAAGAGATTTAAGATGCTCATCGGTTAACTTAGATCTGTAAACGTTCTTTACGTACTTCATTTTTGAGAATGTTTTCTCACACAAGTAAGTAGTACCAAAAACCGAAAACAGCCCACGAGCCAATCTATGCAAATTATCAAATTGTGCCAGTGAAAGACTCTTATAAAATTCCAACAAAGGTGAGTTTTTATATTTGTTCTTAATTATATCACTGCAATGTAGATGAATAATTTCCATTTGAAGTTCTGGGGCTAGGGTTTCAATGTCGATATCAAAAGGATTTTAAAAAATCTCATCAAAGTCTGAGAAACGAGTATCAAAATTTATATTCAAATCACTCAAAGCTTCGGTTGCAAAATCGACAGGAAATTCAGTCTCAGTAGTGTGGCTGAATATTTCACATGTTTTAAAATGTGTGAAACATCTTTTACGCAATTGTGATTGAACAGTATTATTTTCTGCCCGAACGATTTGATATTAGTGTATAAATCAGGGAGAAGCTGGTTTTCTCCTTGCAATCTTAAATTCAGTTCGTTCATATGTTTTGTCCAATCGGCATAGAATGCTTATTTTCACAGTCATTGGCTATTTTGTAATTTGGATGAATTTAAAAAAATGCCGATTACTGCTCGAAGTTCAAGGAAGCACTGAAATACTTTTGCGCAACTAAGCCAGCGTACGGCAGTATGATATAGTAAGTCATTTTCTCCAATTTCTTCAATTTTCTTTCAGTTGATCTGATGAAATTAACAATTGATGTGACTGGTTTTAGAACTTCAGACATATCCAAACATTTCGGTACAGAGACTGTTGATGAATGATACAATGTAAGACTAACGGTTTTAAACCACCATCATTTTCTAGAGCCTTTGACATAAGAGCGACAACTCCTTTATTTTTACCACACATGTTTTTGCCTCCATCAGTTGTAATAGATTTCAAGTTTTTCCATTAATGGTTCTTTTTATTAATGGCATTTTCAACTCCCTTAAAAATATCTTCACCAGTAGTCGTGTCGTGAATACTATCAATATCAAGAAGTTCTTCATACACTTGATAGCTTTTATCTACTCCTCGAATAAAAATCAACACCTGAGCAATATCTGACACATCCGTTGACTCATCCAAGGCCAGAGAAACCACTCAAGATGTCCATTTTTGTCAGATAGTTGAGTTGATATATTTTCTACGATGGTTTCTACCCTCCGAGCCACTGTGCTTGTTGACAAACTGACAGATTTAAATAAATTTACCTTTTCGAGGCACATTTCTTCGGCTACTGCAATTACGCGTTCTTTGATCATTTCTTCATCGGTGAATGGTTTTCCAAGTTTTGCGATTTCAAAAGTCACACGAAAGCTGGCACGAGTTGCAGCCTCTTATTCAGTATTGAGTATCGTAAACGGATCAAATCAAAATACTGGTACAAAGATGTCTTATAAACACGCACAAACACGTTTTAAGGAGTTACGCACTACTTTATTTCAGAACACATAGATTCGCTTCCTTCGCGTTCCCTAGGTGGACTAACTCGCGGTCGCGCCGCCAGTCTTTTTATACTCCAGTTATTACCATCTAGAAGTGAGTGGAATACACCAGAACTTGCTCGAACCAACGAGGTTAGACGCGATTTAAGCGCTATCTGTTAGCGATGGATAGAGGGTGCACTACCTTTTTCCGCGTGTAACCACCAGTGTCGCTGTCGTAACAATACAGTACAACACAATAGTGATTAAACTAGCGAATTTAGCAAACGTATGCTCGCTCAGGGCGCGTACTCGGCGACTAGTCTAGATAATGACAGGAAAATTAAAACGGTGTTGGCCCTTGGAACCTACTGGAGTAATCAGTATGGCCCTAAGGCTGGAAAGTTTGAAGACCCCAGGTCTATAGAATGCGTACTGCGCAGTTGGTAGTTAATTATCCATTATTTTAGTTTTGCTTGGAGGGTTGTTTTATATGGCAAAGAGAGAAGCATTGCTAGCTTTGCTCTTGGAAGAAAAGGAAGATTCCGATTTGATGACAGAAGTGACATCAGTAGTCTATTTAAATGAAGAAAAACTGGAACTCGCTATTGAGAATTTGGAAACATTTATGATAGGTACAGTAGAATTTTCAGTTGGTTATTATTATTAAATGTATGTAAACCATGTGCTCTCGAGTGGAAGTTTGTTTACAACTGCTGCGGACCAGACGTTGAAGTCCCCTAAGCATTTCATAACTCACAAAGTAGTACATGCGGAATGCGAACTTCTCGTGCAGATTCGTTAGTAGATAGACCGTAGTCTAAAGGATTCAGGAATCTTTATCATGAATTGCAAACATAATGTAGGGTTATTCCAGCGTTGCAGCTCTAATTTACAGTTTTTAGAAATAAGATGGTGAAGTTATTGAATGGATGAATTAATCCTAAACCCGTCAGTCCACAGGAGGATATATTTTGTATTTTGTGCTTTTACAATTTGCACAAAAATTACATTACTTGGCTGAAAATGTGTAAGTATGATTGAAAGAAATGCCATTTTTTTTTTAATTATTAATATTCGGTAATCATAGGTCTCCGAGGCCCATTAACGCGTATGTGGTCTAGTTATATACGTGTTTCCACCGCGTATTTCTAATGCACGCGAGCCTGATAAATGTGCGTCTTTCGTAAGCACAATGTCATTTTAACAATTTTACAATCTGCGTTATTTTCGCAAAAACGGTTCAAGGTGGATTATTCAAAGTTTCCACGAAATTCTATAACTATTTAAGGTTCTGCTGAGGCAAGCTCCAAATATACACGGTCTTTCGATGGAAAGGTATTACACGCCAAAATCAGAATTAAAAATTATTGTGCTCAATAGGGACCGCAAAACTTAATATAATGGATTTAAATTTAAGAAAGCGCGACTAGCTGGTATTGGTATTTCTCTTAAGTCAGCTCTCTTGAGCTTTTACTTCTTTTAAATTTGTTGGTGCTTATTCTTCTACTATACTGGAATTTCTTTGTTGCGATGATCTTCTTGCATTGTTCTGTTTTCTTCATTGATTTGCTTGCTTATTTTCGCTATTTTGTTCAGTGTTGTTTTTTTTTTTTTGCTTTTTTGGTGTTGTATCAGTTTTTTGTTTTAGTACTTTTCATGACTTTTTTTTTTGTTTCTCTATTGTTTTTGTTAATCCTTGTTTTTGTTTTTGTGTTTTTAGGGTGGGAGCCAATCTTTCGGATATTTAAATTTGTTGTGTATTGTCGATCGTATGTGTGAGTTTTGTATCATTGGATTTGTCGATAAGTCTGTCCTTTCAAAGTATTTAGTTATTAATTTTGTATTGTGTTCCGCAATTGTTTCCATTTTTAGGTCTCTGTGTAATATAGCTGTCGGTACGTGTCTTTGTGCGTTAGTCATAATCCTCATTATTTTGTTTTGTAGTATCTGTAGTTTTTGGTATCTTGTCTTGTTTACGGTGCACCATGTTGGTACACCTTTGTCTTTAAATTAAGTTTGCTTTTGGCGCAGAGTAGGGGATACACTGCACCCATCCGTCTGTGTGCTTTTTTAAGTCTAGTCTCGACATTGTCGTTCCAGGACAACTTTTTGTCAAAGACGAGACCAAGATAGCTCGCTTTAGGGCTCCACTCTATGGCTTTATTATTTACTTTTACCCTTGTTTCTGGCAGTCTTAGTCTCGCCTTTGAGAAAAATATGGCCTGTGTCTTCCCCTCATTAAGTCGCATCTTCCATATATCCAGCCAATTCTGCAGAAGCAGGATATGGCGCTGCAAGCGTAAAACTACTCTTCAGGGCACTCCTAAAAGCGCGACTATATGAAATTAAAACTGTGGGGTCCCATTGAAAAACAAGTTAAAGTCATAGTTGTTTTTTTTTAAGTTAAACCATCTTTTTTACTTACTATCATTCACGTTCCAAGCTGAGGTTACAAACAACTTCTTTTATTTTCCTTTGCCATTTTTATTGGCAAACTTACTTCGCTGAAGCATTTCTATAGTCATAAAGCAAACTATGTTTATTGGTTCACGTACATGGCGACGTAAATCTCGAAGCACATGTGTGTCTGTCGGATTAGGGTCAGTTAGAAACACTTATAAGTTCCATAGTAACTAATTCTATATAGGGGTTGTACCGTGCGAGAAAAATCAATATTATCAAAGTGTGCTTTGCATCTAAAGCCGTACTGCTTAGCGGTAGAGCTTAATACCTGTTGGGTGTCAATACATACCAGCAATCAATCAGTTATTCTGTCATCTTTAACAGTCGTTACAACTAATTGAATTCATCGCTAATTTATCCAATTTATTGAATAATTCACGCAATAGGGTTCACGGAACAGCACAAAAAATTCATTGTTGAAGCGTATTTTCGAAACGGGGTTAGAGTAAATGGCGAGTGTCAATATAGTCAGCTTTTATACATGGACAATTTTCGTGAAAATTTTACTAACGTCGCTTTTACTGCTGGGGATCTGTAAGACCAGAAGAACTTGTTGCAAATGTTCGTGAAATAATGAAAATATTAATATATTTTTATTTCCTTTCTCTGTATTCTTACTTTGTTAATTTAGACAACCACAGAAATAAATTTGTATTTGTTTACCTATTTTAATATGCATCAGATTGGCATATCATGTCATAGTATATGAATTTGACACGATTTTAACGTAGATTTGATTAGATATATAATCTCCTTATAATTGTGATCTAAACCAAGTCCTACGTTTCTCAGTCTAAGTCCTCTTGGGTGCAAATAATTCTTGCTCGCACGTTATTATCTTAAATGATACACCCTATATGTAATAAATTTTCGGATTCTACCTTAAACTCTAAACGCAACACATGTTCTACATTAACCCAACAATTTTTAAAATAGAAAATATTTCCATTAATTTGATATGCACCTGGTAAAATTTACCTACGCTTTATACAGTATGTCTCCGTAAGTTCGCACCATATGGACAACTTTTTTATTAATAATTTTACGAAAAAAAGTTATTTTTTGTAAAAAGCTCTGCATAGTCTAAAACCTAAAATGCCACTATCAGATATTAAATTTTCTCAGGCATATACGGGGTTTGTCAAAAAATATGAATTTTGCCCAAGAGTAAACTACCTTTATTTTTGACAATATCGAAAATTGTTATTAAAAAAAGTTGATCAGAACTAAAAACCACGTTTAAATGTGCAATTACACCCATTTACGATGAAAAAAATATTTTTTCTTTTTTGAAATGTATGTTTACAATAATAATGCAAATTTAACTGTAGTTACATGTAATCTAGGGTGCTCTGACATACAAATGAAATGTTGATAGCAAGACAGCGACCGTCCAAACGCGTTAAAATTTATAAAGTACATAAAAATGGTGTTATTTAGTTGTGAAAAAAAAATTAAAATCGTTTTGATTGTGGGGGAAAACTATAAAACGCATAGAGAAGCAGCAATTATTTTTAATGATAGACATCCCAATAAAAATATTAATCATTCAACTGTTACAAGAATAATGAATAAATTTAAGACTACTGGAAGTTAAAACAATAACTTTAATGGAAAACGCCAAAAACTGGTTGCTAATGAGAACACGCAGTTAGAAGTAATGCTGTCTGTTGTAGAACATCCAAAAGTGTCATTGCGCAAAAGAAAGTCGTTAATACAACAAAATGTAAGTAAAGATACAGTGGGAAGAATTTTAAAACGAAATAATTTCAGACCATTCAAACCAAAAATCGTTCACACATTGAAAGAAAGGGACTATGATAGGCGCTTTGATTTTTGCTCTCTCGTCCAAGGAGAGTTAGAAGAGGACCGTTTTTTTCCGAGACGTATAATTTTTTCCGATGAGGCAACATTTTCTTCAAATGGAACTGTCTCGTCACAACATTGTCGCTCGTGGTCTGATGAAAATCCCAATTTTACAATAAAGTTTCGTGACCAATATTCATTTAAAACGAACGTGTGGTGTGGTATTTGAAAGGACAGATTAATAGGGCCGTATTTTTTTCACCAATCTATGAATGCCGAACGTTATTTACAATTTTTGCAAAATCAGATCAGTGACTTCATGGACGAACTAAAATTGCAACATGCCACAGTACATTAAATGTTAGGGCATATCTTGAATATTTGTTCAATGGAAAAGTTATGCACAGATTTTCAGATATTTTTTGGCCTGCTAGATCCCCTAACCTTACTCCTCTAGATTACTTCTTATGGGGTTATTTAAAACAAAAAGTTTACTAGCAATGGCCTTTTCATGATGTTAATCATTTGGAGAAGATAATTACACAATCATGCCGGGAAATTTCTTCAGAAATGATAGGGAAAGTATTAAGGAATTTTGCCAATAGAACAATGAAATGTATTGAACGAGAGGGTGGATATGTTGAGGCATTAGTGGAATGAGTGAAAATTTAATTTATATTTATATCTATTATTATTATTGTTACAATTTATTATTTGTATGTGTTTTCTTATTTGCAATATAAAAATTATAAAAAAATAACAAAACCTATATTTTTTATCGTAAATGGGTGTAATTGCACATTTAAACGTGGTTTTTAGTTCTGATCAACTTTTTTTAATAACAATTTTCGATATTGTCAAAAATAAAGGAAAATTTAATATCTGATAGTGGCATATTAGGTTTTAGACCATGCAGAGCTTTTTATAAAGAATAACTTTTTTTCGTAAAATTAATAATAAAAAAGTTTTCCATATGGTGCGAACTTACGGAAACATACTGTATGTATATATATGAAATAGTATTTTATAATTTATCACTATCCTAGCAAAATTTCAAAGAAATTTTTACTCGTAAGGGTTGACGAACAAATTTAAGATTTTTAAAAATCACGTGAGAACAAAATAGCATATCTATTTACGAAGAAAACTCATTTTTAAGTAAAGTCATGTTAAAGCAAAGAAAACCATTTTATGTAACAAGAAAAGCTTTCACGGAGGGCACTGAATCCTATACGCGAAATATAAAAATATGAAATGGTAGAAAGCACTTTTGGTTATTATTTTATTGGGGGTTAACAAAACTTTTATTTTACAACTTTTAATATTTTCAAAGGAAGTGTAGAATAAGCATCGTTGTGTCGGAGATAGGATCAATATTTGCTCAGATGGAACAGAGATACGAGCGTAGTTTATGAGGGGTTTTGTTGAGTTACGGCTTTTGATCACGAAAGTATGCTTAAATTCAGCATAATATTTTTAAAGATACGTGGTCTTCAAAATGAAGTCCGCAGTACTGTCCTGCACCAGAACTACGAAAACTGATGATAAATTATCAAAAAATATACAGAACCTTATTTATTTCTATAATTTGTAAAAACACTTTTCTAATAAACGTTAAAAACTTAAAATATTGCTTTAAAGAATTTTTTTTACAAACGTGTTAAGAATGCAATGTTTAACACCCCCCAGTAGCTTCAAGAATGTTACTTTAAGATACTAGTGTTTAAAAGTAGTTTAAGGCACTACTGTTAAAAGTGAAGTGTCAAATTTTGAAACTAAACGTCAAAAACATACTAAGACATCTATGGTTACTTCTGAAGATAAGCTTACTCCTTAAATACATCGGTGCAGAAATACGTAGCAGATTGTATAAAAAGACTAGCATTAGATTTCTTGTTTTTTGAGATATTCAATCATACTTTTTTAACCCACATATGAATCTACAACAGTTATATATGTGCAATAAAATTTATGTGCAATTGAAAATTTTTTTAAGTCGATTTTTATCTTCTTGTGTAAAGCCCGAATAGAACAGAATCAAATAATAGGATAGTATAAACAATATATAGGACTCGCAGAGTTTTTAAAATATGTTTATTAGAGTATAATATTTTTAAAGCTAAATACGACTTCTTATTTACGTTGCAAATTTGCTGTTTAAATTTTATTTCATTATCAAACCAAATTCCTAAATTTTTCGTATTATACGTGAAGTTTATAGCTTGATTATCTACCTGTAAATATAAACAGTTTTACAGAAATTCTACAGCTCATTTAGGAGCATAAAGGAAAGCTTCAGTTTTTTTTAACATGAAATGCTATAGGACTGAGAAAACACACTAGCGAATCTTTCTTCTCCAATAAAACTTTGGCCGTACATGCCACAAGAAATGCAAAAAACAGTTTTTTGATAAAAAAAATTCCACTCTCTAATTTGTCACCTAGTACGATAATGCTAATTTGCGTCTTCTGGTTATTTAAGCAAAACCTTTAAAAAAAATTTTAACGTTAGAACCTACCTTTTTATATTATTCCTTAAAATTTACTAAAGAATAATACTCTGAAATTTGACCATATAGGCACTTTACTCGGTGGCCATGTTAAAATTTTACATTATTTTCAAAATATGATACACACTTATTATTTTTTTGATTAGTGTATCACAATTTTATAACATATGATTAACAAGTTCTTTTGTTTTATCATTTATTTTCATAGTAAAGGTTGCCAATTTACGTTACTACCGTTCTCCTACACCTACGAAGAAGCCAAAAAAGACCAAACCTGAACAATGACGCTAACCTTCCGTCATTGTCCGTTGACCCTTTCCAGAGCTGGGAAAATATCTTTGAACATATACTGTCAAATGTAAACACTTTTTGGCCACTCGTGCAATAAAGGAAGTCGTCCTATCAACTTTAACTTTTTGCTGTGGGTTTTTAAATGCAAATCTGCTGAGGCTTTGGATTACAAACATTAAGCTAAGTATAATAGGTACTGTGTCTTGGGAAATTACACGTTGTGCTAATTTAAAAATTAGATTTTTAAACATTTTTGCATTGGACAACTGTCTGATACGTAAATATACTTACGCCAAGAAACTGTCACGTACTCGTTTTTAACGAAATATCATGAAAATTGCATTTTAAACGAGATAATCCTGAGGTAAATTCTCATCATCGTCCGTCGACCCACACGAGAACTAAAAACGTCTCCAAACAATATAAAGAATAAAATATAAACACTTTTTTGGACACTGTCGCAATAAAGGAAGCGATTCTATTAAGTTTTAACTTTTTGTGGCCGGGTTTTCACAATAAAAAACTGCTGGGATTTGAAATTGCAAGCAGTTACGTTGAGCAATATTACTTAAGAAAATTACATCTCTTTAAAGTTAATTTTACTTGAAGAGCGCTTTCCAGAACAAACTTTTCAACTGGTTCTAGCCAAACGACATGAAATTATTTTAAGTTAATTAAGGATTCCTAGAAACCAAACAAAATGATAAAGTCGGTATAAAAGGAATATATAAACGCTTTAGAGGACATTTGTTCTGGAAGTCGTGTAAAATATATTCTTTTATACTACAGCCTTTATTAGCATTATTTGTGTCGATGATGGTATACACATTAGATAGTCAAATGAATCGGCGCTCAATCGGTAATGCGGCGTGGGATGAAATCCCGGACAAATTTGGTGTTTTGTATAATAATAATAATGTCATGGTTATTGACATTTTCAAAGCGCCTTTTGGATTTTGTTGCCTCTTGAGGTCCTTTATTACTTTATTCATAAAATCTAGGAGCGAATATATTTTTAAAAGTAAATTTTGTTAAAAGTCAATCATGAATAACCAAAGTTTACAGTTATATCTTAGGCTAAATATTTAATTCCGGTAAGGACACTTAAAATATTATGCTTTTAATTTTATGTTTAACGGTATTTCAATTAGTATTGGGGTTCTATAGATATTTAAGAAAAAAAAATCTCTTTCTTGCGACATTCTTATCTGATCAAGCATAATATCCTTTGACGCATTTCGAGAAGAAATTGACGTAAATCCCAGGGTTTACTTGGAATTCAGATTTTAATCACAGACTGTGCGGATTTTAGTCAGATGACAATGCAAGTTTAGATGGTTCAAGGATGAAAATGGATTTTTAAATTGCCTTTAAAACTCGTCCGATTTTTTTTTAAATAAATACATGAATGTGCATAGCGCGGGTAAAATTTTGTAGGCTTTACCTCACTGAGATTTGGAAACTTAAATTAAAGATATTTGTATAATTTAACTATGAAGCTTCATAATTACAAATATTTACATCATCGGCCTTAATTATTGCCTTCTTGTTTTGCGTCATCAGCCGGCACGAAAGCCATTTGACCCAATTCGGCCTCTCCAAAACCTGCTTCTAGCCACACCACGGGATAATAACGACTCGTTATTCCCTGGATTATTACTCAAAAAAGAACCCTAGAAGGCCGTGTTGTTGTTCTTTGTGCTTTTCAAATAAAAACCGGAAAAGATAAATGCGTTTTTAAATAAGGCCCGTTTAGCAAACAGGGACAATTAAAAACGATGGTTTTAACAAAGTACATCGTTTAAATTTCAAATTATTTTTTCTACAGTTTCTTCACGACTGCGACGCGACGTGATGTTCAGCCGAAAAAAGACAATAGGAGGAATTTATGTCAATTTGATTTTTCTCGTATAACTCCTAATTTATAAAATTTAGGGCCAAGCGAAATATCCGTCAAAACTTTAAAAGATAACGGCTGCCCCATATTGAATCCAAAAATCACGGTATTATAATTTTTTAGGATCTATATACAGGGTATCCGGCAAGTAGGTATATGGCATACTTTCGAGAGCATATAGAGGAGGTAAAAATGACCCTAATTTGTTATAGAAAGAAATTCCTAAAGTGCCCCTTAACAAAAAAGTCAAGTGAAATAAAAAAATGATAAAAGTAGCTAGTCTTTTGCTAATCCTTTTTAGGATGTTATTTGTCGCATCGTGGTAGAGAAGGGCTTCTAAGAAGAGTAAGAAACCTGTAGCTAGAGAAGGAAATTCTAGGTGGGATTGCTTGAAAATTCCTCTAATGATGTAACAAACCTGTCGGTTCAAGTTCATGCGACAAAGCGGGTTGCTAATCAGACCCTTCGAAAACAACTGATACATATTTATCACGTCCAAAAGGTACATGTCATGTCTCCCGCTGATTATCCCGCAAGGGTCAACTACGCAAATTGGTTTTTGCAACGATTTAGGTAAAATCATAATTTTACTAGTATTGTTTTGTTCACGAACGAAGCCTGTTTCATCCCAGACGGAGTAATAAATTGCCATGGTTTGCATATCTGGCACGAAGCAAATACCCATGCAACAGTACAGACAAATCACCAACAAAGGTTCGTGGTTAACGCGTGGGCGGGGATTATTGGGAATCATCTCAATGGCCCGTTCTCTATACAGGGTTTTTCCTAACTACGGTACGAAACTTCAGACGGTAATACGTAAGGTTTTGAAAAACACAAACTTAAAATAAGTTCGTGTACAGAGTTGTCCCTTATCCTCTCCGTCAGACCCAATCCTTGGACGCGGTTCGCCGTTTACGGCTCCTCAGCAAGGCTCCGGGTCTGACGGAAAGGTAAGGGACCTCAAAGTGCTTTAACACAGAAATGCAAGTTTACGAATGAGAATTGCAGCACGTGGCTACATCTCGTGGCAACCACACGTATCAACCCAACCAGGACAGCGAGAATCCATATAGGTTCAAACGCTGGCAAGGCGGCCCATTGCGGGCAAACTACGTTGGGTGTTGGGTTGGATTCTCGCTGTCCTGGTTGGGTTGATACGTGTGGTTGACACGAGATGTAGCCACGTGCTGCAATTCTCATTCGTAAAAATACGTAAGGTTGTTTTAAGAAAAAAATTTTTTATGAACATATGTCCGGAGTTGCTTCGTTTCTGAGATACAGGAGGGCGTTGAAGTTTAAAAAAAAAACGGTCATAAATATCCTTAAACCGATTTGGTTAAAATTTGGTTCAGTTATTATTAAGGCGCTTATTTAGCCCTAACTAGATTGAAATTATTAGGTCCAGTGGCGTCTCAGTGAGCACCACAGCCAATTATTATTGAGAAGAAAAGGTACGCCACTGCCTTTTTCTTTTAGTTTTTTTATTTGTTCGGATTAAGCAACTACAAATACAACTTTTTGGTCTCTTGTATTTTTTTTTATATCTGGCTTCGCTTGCGAGAAAAAAAAATAAAAATCACTTTAACTCATTTTAAAGGCTATCCATGGACAACATAGAATAACAACCAAAAATAAAATATATTTATGTACAATTTCGACCTTACAGTAAATGAGCAAAATGTCTTCCTTCTAATAAAATGCACGACTGCAATCGATTTGTCATTGATTGTCTGACACGTTCAAAAATGCCTGGTGTGCGAGC
This sequence comes from Polydrusus tereticollis, assembly GCA_963920685.1. Lineage (NCBI taxonomy): Eukaryota > Metazoa > Arthropoda > Insecta > Coleoptera > Curculionidae > Polydrusus > Polydrusus tereticollis. Next base: position 148,268,381 of record OY987328.1, read on the forward strand.
CTGGGTTTTAAAACCCCACTATCAGCAACAAAGAATACTATTTCTCCATAGGTTGATTCACTGATTCTTTTTTCTACTTTCACTCTCAAGAAAACAGTTTTCTTCACAAAATCATTTCTTTATTCTACCAAACTATGCCATTCGAACAGATAATGTCATGTGTTTACATAATTTGTGAAATCATACTACAATGGTCACATTGACTAATCACACTTAAGGGGGTTTATGTAACCCGCAACAAACTATTATACTTCTACCTCAACAATTTTTGCAAAAGGTCATTCCGTGGGGAGAAGACGCTCCGTCACGAAAATAATCTGTAACTCGACTTACTCTTTGAAAGCACTTGGCGCTGATGGCCCGAATATTACGTGGCGATTTCAATCACGGCAGACGTACATCACGGAGAGAATTCTGAACTCTACTGATACTAAAAATGAAAACATTCGCTTTGTTGATCACCCTTCCCACACGAAAACCATTTGCAACACCGCGTCCCCTTAATCACTCTTCATCCTGCAACCCAGAACAACTCACTTTTCTAGCACGTACGCAACGTCTTTACGGTCGCCGGTCATAATTGGAAAAGCCTTGCCGAAAACTGATCTTCACCGCCCGTCAATCGAACCGCGTAATCATATATCTACTGCATACCAGCTAAACGCAAGTTAAAGGTCTATAAAAACGTAAACAAGCTGTTTTGTTATGAAGGGTTTTCTATTGTATTATTTTACCGAAAGGAATATTAAATGCGACGTGCATTTACAGTTAAGTTTTTATAATATGTTAAAAGATGAGTTTTATTTATTTCTCTAAAACAGTAGAACATAACCCAAATGCGGCGTTGCCGATCATTATTAACTTTTCACTGAAATGATAGATATTAAGCAATATTAGGAGTTTGAATCATGTTAATTAGTCTTAAAATGCATACGAATGTTTCCCCAACACCTGGAGTATTCCTTATAACATTGCAATTATCAATTATCCGATTCCTCAAGTCATTCACATCTAGTACAGGAGTTTTATAAACAAGAGCCTTCAGATGACCCCATAAATAAAAATCTAAAGGATTAATATTAGGACTGCGAGCTGGCCAATTTTAAGGTCCTGCACGTCCGGTCCAGCGATTAGGGTAGGTGATGTCGAGATGCTGACGAGCAAGATCACTAAAATGAGCTGGAGCTCCGTCGTCCATAAACCACATGTTGAGTCTTACATGTAGGGGTACTTCTTCTAACAAAATGGGTAAATGGTGTCGCAAAAAGTCCGTGTAGGATTCGCCTGTTAATCTTGGCGATAAAAAAAATGGGCCAATTAGGTACTTTGTCTTCTCAATAATAATTGGCTGTGGTGCCCACTGAGACGCCACTGGACCTAATAATTTCAATCTAGTTAGGGCTAAATAAGCGCCTTATTACTTCAAATAACTGAACCAAATTTCAACCAAATCGGTTTAAGGATATTTATGATCGTTTCTTTTTTAAACTTCAGAAACGAAGCAACTCCGGACATATGTTCATAGGAACTTTTTTTTAAAACAACCTTACGTATCACCCTCTAAAGTTTCGTACCGTAGTTAGGAAACACCATGTATAAGGCAGATTAAATTGTGGCATGTATTCCTGCAATAAAACTTAAACGGTTTATTAGAAAATGTGCCCTTAGAAATTAGAAATCAGATGTGGTATATGCACGACGGTGAACTGCCCCATTTTAGCAATTTAGTTCGTCAGCACTTGTTAAATACTTTTGGTAATCGGTGAATAGGTCGAGGTGGGCGTATTTTATGGACATCGAGGTCGCCCGACATGACTCTATTGGATTTCTTTTTATGGGGAAATTCAAGGAGGCTTGTATATTCGACGCCAGTTTACAGTAGGGAAGCTCTGATAGAAAGAGCAACACACCATTTTAACGAAATTCAAGACAATCCTGGAATGTTGTTTCAAGTACAACGAGAAAGCATCCGTCGGCTAAGGAAATGTATAGAAGTACAGGGCGCCCATAAAAAACTGCAACAAGAACAAGAATAAACAAATTTCTCATAGTTTTACCATTCTGGCGTTTAAGTGATTTCTAAAATGTCAACCCTTTCAATGGTTCCTTTATGCGGCACACTTCTATTTGAAAATGTATCAGAATAAATTCTTCTTGCATCTACACAATTGCCGAGTGCTTGTCCATCAGTTAGATGCATGTGAGCATTAATGAGATGTAATAATTAGGGATCGACCGATTTTTTGTGACAGATACCGATATATGCATAGCCGATATCGGCCGATACCGATATATCGGCTATATTTTCTATTATGGATATTTTGCTATATAAATTAGCTACAATTAATGTCAGTCTTGTTCAACTGCCCGCTCAAATAAAACCACACAGCTAAAGATATTTGAATCCTTTGATAACATGCAGTTATGGGACATCAATAGTACTAAATCTAAAGATATTCACTATTCTATCGGAGAATTATTAGCTATAGGTATACAACCCTTCAGTATTCTGAATGATGTCGGCTTTAAACAGCGTTTAAAAAAATTGGATCCTTGTTACAATATGCTTCTGATAAATATTTTAGAGAAAATATACTTCCTGATATTTACCAAAAATGTTCTTCAGCAATTAGTGAAAAATTATCATCATCACTTTCCTTAGAAGAAAACATTGAAGTTTCTGTAACTACAGATTTATGGACGTGCAAACACATTAACAATTCATTTATGTGTTCAACTGCTCATTGGATGGATTTTAAAACGTCTGAAAGATGTTCATTTGTACTGGCCTGCAAACATTTTCCAGGAACACATACAGCTTTAAATATTGCCCAGATGTTAAATGATTTACTGAAGAGATGGAAGTTAGTTCATAATCAGGTTCTTTTGGTTTTGACTGACAATTCCGCCAACATAAAATAGGGCATCGACAAAGTTAAACTAAAACACCAAACTTGTTTTATACATCTTTACAATTAGCCATACAAGTTTCGATAGAAAGTCAACGATCAATCATGGATTTATTGGCAAAAGCGAGGCGTATAGTAACTTATTTTAGTCACTCCTCTTTGGCTTGTGGTAGACTGAAGAATATTCAAAAGACTCTTAATATGGCGAGAAAATCTTTGATTCAGGATGTACCTACATGATGGAACTCAAGTTTTTATATGTTGGAACGTTTGGTAGAAAAAAAAAAAAACGCTTTAAATATATTTATAATGGATGATTCAGCTTTAAAAGATAAGGAACTAGCATATCACCAGTGGGAACTAGCAAAAAACTTATGAAACTTATTAGAACCCTTTGAAGAGATTACCAACATTTTTAGTAAGAACAGTGCATCTATATCGAAAATAATATTATTACTTAAGACACTTTTGATTTATCTCGGCAAAGCTGAAGGAGCTGATTTTTCTGGAGTGCAGACTACTAAAATTGAGCTCAAAAATTCTTTATTTATTTATTTTACTTTATAAATTTATGTTTTAATTTCTTTAAAAAATATATCGGCCGATACCGATATACTCTTGACCGATATGGGCCGATACCGATATCGGGCAAGAAGGCCGATATGGCCGATATACCGATACCGATATCGGTATCGGTCGATCCCTAGTAATAATGACAAATTTTATTATTTTAATTCAAATTATGTTGTTATTCGATTAGCTACTGTGTTTAAATAACTTATCTTGATAAACTTGATTATTAAATAAATTTCGAAAGTCAATGCTTAAACGTGTTATTCAAAAAATGTATTTTCTTCGAAAACCGCTAATTTTATAGAAATAAATGTAAAGTCTTTATGGCCTACTGGGTACCCTTTTGGGGCCCTGTATCTCCGTTAAGGGGAACTTTAGCACATTTGTTTCTACGACAAATTAAGGTAATTTTGACGCCCCCAATTTTTTTAATTTTTGATCTAACAATTTTTATTCAGTTAAATATTTTAAGTTTAAATTCATCTTCTATTTTAATAACTATTTTACTTGTTCCTCAGTTTACACTGCATGCCATTTTCGGACACCTTAAGGAGGGAAAAGAAGATCTAGAATAACTATACACCAAAAATTCAAAAATCATTGGAATTCATTTTGATAAGTGTTTTAATTGGTTAGCTCAAATTGCATATATTAGCAATAAATAAATTGAATTTGTTATTGTCTGTGTAATGTATCTAAACGCCTGAACGAAACTGCGTAAAAAATACTGTATTTTGCTAATTTTGACTCATCCGCTAGTTTTGGTGTTATTTTTTACTGATACGCAAAATATTTGTGATTCAAAAACGCGTTTTACCTTACCATAAAGGTTTTTAAATCAAACAAAATACTAACATATTTCGTTTTGTATATTTTTGAAAGAATTTTAATTTTCTATAAAAACAAGGTATGATACGTGTGCAAGGCCAACACAATTATAATATCCTAACTAGTGCTATAAATTATCCAATTCATTGATTAACTTTATCTGAAAAAGTACACAACAATGGGTATTAAATTATATACAGTGTGTACATAAAGTAAGGAACAAATTAATAATTTAATAATCTAAAAACATTCAGTAAAAATTCTCGGACACGTATAGTAGATAGAGAGTAGTAGATATGACATTATCGACGATTTTTTTAAATGGAAACGCCTATATTTTAGCAAAGAGTAGCACAACAGAAAGTTTAGTAGAAGTAATAAAATTAATTTGAATATTTAGTTACTATACCCTTATCTCCCACACAAAGAATAGTAATTCTTATGATGATTGATATGATTCGTACCCAACAAAAAGTTTACATTTTGTTCAACGCTAAGTACCCAGAAAGACCAATCACTAGATCAACTGTGAGTAAACTTGAAACAAAATTTCGAGAAACGGGTTCTGTGGAAGATCTTCCCAGGAAAAGCCGTCCAGCTATTCAGGATGATAAAAAATTAAATATTTTATTGGTTATAGAAGAATATCTACATAACAGCATCCGCCAGATTGGCATAGATCATGAGGCGGCTGCTATGACAGTTCATAACCTTTTAACGGTAGAAAAGTGGCACCCGTTTAAAATTCGACTGGTTCATGAGTTGAATGAAGATGATCCAGATCGTAGGATTGAGTTTTGTCAAATATTAATGAAAAGATGTAATGCAGATCCTTTGTTTGTTGAAAATATTGTATTTTCGGATGAATCTATTTTAAATTAAATGGTGAAGTAAACCGGCAAGATTGTAGAAATTGGGCAAAGAAAATCCCAGGTGGATGCGTCAGCATCATACTCAATATCCTAAAAAAATTAATGTTTGGGCGGGTATAGTAAAAAACAAAATTATTGGAACAGTAGTGCGTCATTAATCATTATGCCAATCAAGTTTTTTCGAACAGGTGGATTGGAAGACGTGGGTCTATTGAATGGCCGCCTAGGTCTCCAGACCTTACACCAGTGAATTTCTTCTTATGGGGTAACCTGAAAAATGTTGTTTATAAAATAACACCTGCCAATATTGACGATTTAAAAAATCTAACAATAACAGAATGCAGGAATATTTCAGAAGAAACCATAATAAAAGTCCAACAAGAGTTTATTGATCGCTTGGGGTACTGCCAGGCACAAGAAGGAGGACAATTTCAACACTCAATTAAACACCTTATTTCATTTTTTTTTATTTTTTTAAAATAAAAATACTTTTAAAAAAATATTTTTTTTTACCCCGTAGCTACGAAACTAATAATTTTAGGCCCTTAGTGTGTTATGTTTTTGAAATCAGCTGTTCTTGGAGATTACAGATCTGAACTAAAATATAGTGGTTTCCATTTAAAAAAAGAGTCGATAATGTCTTATCTACTACATGGGTTAGTTCAGGTTAGTTTTTGTTGTATAATAAATTTATAAGTCAAAATATGCGCAATTAATAGTATATTAAAGTACATGTTTTATAAAGCATCATCTTATAGCACGCGTCCATGTTAAAAAACGAGCCGCTTGCGGCTCGTTTTTTAACGGGACAAGTGCTCTAACTGCTTTATAAAACACGTACTTTATACTATTTTTTCTATTTTGTATTTTTTTCAATAAGAAAATACATATTTAAAAAGAAAATCAACCCTTCAAATTTTGTAAATTTGTGTGTCTAAATTCTATGTTGGTAATACTCTAAATTTCTTTTTATCATAGTAGCCTTGACAATAAATAATATTTTCTTTGTGTCATTGTCACGAAATTTGTGATTTAATATTTCATAGAGTTGTTCATAATTATAATTAAAAAAATATGGAGCATGATAATCTAAGTTTAACTCCCCCTGAGTTAAGGGATATTGCTAATAAAACGATAAATCAACTTTTACCAGAGAAATCCCGAAAACTTTCTTTTCTCATGGATAACAATAACAGGAAACGTCAGACGTCAACAGAATAAAACATTTAAATATAACCAATGCCAACTTTTAAAAAATAAAATTCGGAGTTCGAAATGGATATATTTCGAACTCGCTAGCGCGTTCGAAATATCTATTTTTCGAGACAAAATTAGAAAAAAATTATTATATACGTGTCCGAGGATTTTTACGAATGTTTTTAGATTATTAAATAATGAATTTGTTCCTTACTTTATGTACACACTGTATAACAATTTGAATAACTATATTAAAATCTCCCCTACCGAAAAAGCATTTAGCAGGAAACTGCTGTTAGACTTAGAATCCGACAATAGGTAGGATTTATTTTCTGTATTAGATGTAATTATGCGTCTGTTGCAGTTTTGTCTGAGGTCATTTAATTTTATTAATATACTTGTATATTTTGTATAGGTTTTAGATTGATGTAATTTGAGATAAACTTTTTCTTTTGATTCTATTCTGATGTGTTTTAGAGTCTTCAGAGTGTGCAGAGCTCATTTTGAAACGGCTATTTTTTCTTGAACATTTTAAATGCATAGTAAGAAGTGTTGCAATTTTTTGCACGGAATGAGACAAAATAGCCATAGGGCAACTGTTGTGAACTTTCAAAATCAAACGCCCCACATCAACAAAAATCGCATGCCGAGCCGCCATTAGCGTGCCGTGAATTTTTGTAAGTCCGCCGTGTCAGGAATAAAATTTTCGTGTAAATAGCTCTTGAATTGCATATAAAGTGGTTCGAGTTTCATGCGATGCATGAATGCCGGTATCGAATTAAAAAAAAAAAAAATGGAAATTTGTTTAATGGTGGTAATCTTCGGTGTCGAAAGCTTTAGTATCTCGATGACTCTGTGATAACATAACAAAACGTTTAACATTGCAATTAATAACAAACTTTACACGAGTTTGTGACATTAGTGGATCGCATGAAGCTAGCATCTCCCTGATTTTGCCTGGAACAACATTTTTTAAGATATCGTTGGTTATTAAATAACTACCATTTTCGTCTTGAACTTCCACCAAAGGGTAACTCAACTATAGTTACTCTTTGCTTCCACTTTTACTTCCTTCCGGCAATAAAACTTTGAATTCACAAGTTGACCTTCGAGGAACGCTATTGCGTTTATTTGCGAACATAGCCTTTAATGACATTAGTATACGCTAATGCGTGTTAAAAGTAGCTATACTTAACTCATGCTTATAGAATAACTATATTAATGCACTAGATACAGTGGCGGATCGTGAGTTGCCAGCCAGAGTCGGCAGTTCGGTACAGGCGTGAATCCAGGGAAAATGTTAGGGAGTGGGAGGAGTGGAGACCACGTCCAAGTTTCGGTTTTGTCTACTTTTCTAATATTTGCATTGAACAATCGTATTATAAATTGTTTAATTTCACTTCCATTTTTTTTTATTTCTATGCAAAAAGGTAGGTTTGAGAATATGTAAATCAAACATTCTTCATTCATGATTGTATTATGTAGTATAATATTTGTTTAAGGGAGGGGGGGGGGGGATCATGACCCCCTAACCCCCCCTAGATCCGCGCTAGTGTCAGTATATTATTTATATTTTTTTTAGATAACATAACTACTAATACACTAAGAATAATTGAACCATTAGAAAGTTTTTAATCTCTAGTTTGCGCCGACAGCAAAATTTTCGCTTAGCACTGTTAGAGTAATCATAACAATAATTATAAAAACATATTTTTGCTGGTAGGTTAGGTTATAAAATTCATTAAAAAGGACAAGAAGCTATTAATTTCTTTCTCAATCACCCTAATGGGGGGGGGGGTTGAACCCCCAAAACCCCCCCTGCGCACGGGCCTGCTATATACTATAATATACAGTGTGGCCCAAATTGGGCCTACATGTATGGGGTTCTTGGAAACTATAGAAGATAGAGAAACGGTTAAATGGGGAAAGTTTTTGACAATTATATTTCTAACTGAAAACCGTTTAGTACGCGGCGCTATCTTTTTTGGTTTTTGAAATATGTTGAAAAAACCAAAAAGATGTATTTTCGAAAATATGCTATAGATTTCTTATTATTCACTATTTTGGCAATCTGTAAAAACATTTTTAAAGCAACTTTTTAAGTAGATTTCAGTTCTGCACTTTAATTTTGAACACGACGTTTCAGTTATTTTATACCATCATCAGGTTCATTTTTTCTTATGGGCGCCATATTGTATTTTATACTCAAAAGGTAGCTTATGACGTCCGCTTTTTAACGATGTATTATTTGTTGGAAAATAAATGAAATTGACTTGTAAAATAAAGAAAATTAATTTTCGCAACACGTCAAATTTGACAACTGCACTATAACTCCCTAAATTGAATACCAATTAAAAGGTTTATATTTTGTAGTATTCACAAAACACTGCTTGCATTGTTTCAATCAACAATATTACAATAACCTATAAATCAAAAATAAAATCCAGTAGCCTATGACCTTACAATAACCTATGAATCAAAAATAAAATCCAGTAGCCTATGACCAACCACTACCGTTTGAAAATGAAACAAAAATATTACTTGTCAGAACGAGTAAAAGTATAATAGTTTTTATTATTATTATCTAATAATAACGATTTATTTGTGTATTCTGAATTTAAAAGAAAATGACATTGCGTTTTTCTCACGAAGAAAAGTTTGATTTGCTAGAATGTTACATTCATTGCAACAGAAATGCAAACCTTGCATTGGAAAGGTATTTTGAAAATTTTCCTGAAAGACCGCAGCCAAGTGTCAGACTTTTTCCAAAAATTGTTATGAACCTGAGAAACCATGGAAGTTTTGAAAAACCGCGGCCCAAGAGTTACGAAAAAGCAGGTAATAACGAGCGTGACGAAAATGTCAGAGCCTATTTTAATGCCGCTCCGACATCATCTACAAGAGCGTCGGCAAGAGACTTACCAACCCCGCGAAGTACCATACAAAGAGTCCTTAAGGAAAATAAATATCGACCATACAAGCCAACTATAGTTCAGGGTTTACGAGAAACGGATTATCCAAGAAGAATGCAGTTTTCAAATTGGTATGTAAATCAATGCGAACAAAATCATGATTTCAGTCGTCTTGTAATTTGGACCGATGAATCACATTTTACCAACTGCGGGGTATTTAATAGACATAACCATCATTTTTGGGCAACAGAAAACTCTCACCAATTGGCTCAACGAAGACTGCAAACCCGATTTGGTTTTAATGTATGGTGTGGTATGTATGGTAAGTAATGTCACCTAGCTTGCTAAATACATAGCAGGTATTAAGTAACCCAGCTTTACTTTTCTCCTTACATTTTAGACAACATACTTATAGAACCATTCTTTTATAATCATACGTTGAATGGCCAAAGATACTTGGAGCTGTTAGAAGATCAAATATTACCGGCAATTAGAGCAAGAGTTCCTCAAGATCAATTGAATAATATTTGGTTTCAACAAGACGGTTGTCCCGCACATAATGTTCGGGAAGTTCAAACTCTCTTAAGACAGATATTTGATGACAAATTAATTTCAAACGGCGGACCAGTTAATTGGCCTGCTAGATCCCCTGATATAACTCCTCTCGATTTTTATTTATGGGGTTATGTAAAAAATGAAGTATATGAGTTTGAACCCCCGGAATCTGTACAAGAATTAGAAGAGAGAGTGAGGAATGTGTTTACGAGCATAAATGGCAACACGCTTCGCAGGGTCATTAATACTGTGTTAAAAAAGTGTCAAAAATGTATTAATAAAAACGGCCAACATTTCGAATAAGTATAGTAAGTTAGATATTTTTTCTTATTTTCTTTTCAAAACAACAATTATTATTCATTGCGTTTTTAGTTTTCTTTATTTGAAATGTTAATATGAGATTTTTAACCATAAGGAAAAAATAAAATAATGTATTATAATATTATGATATTTTAAACAAATTTAACCCTGCCTAATGTGTTCTTCTCAAATTTGACGTGTTGCGAAAATTAATTTTCTTTATTTTTCAAGTCAATTTCATTTATTTTCCAACAAATAATACATCGTTGAAAAGCTGACGTCATAAGCTACCTTTTAAGTATAAAATACAATATGGCGCCCATAAGAAAAAATGAACCTGATGATGGTATAAAATAACTGAAACGTCTTGTTCAAAATTAAATTGCAGAACTAAAATCTACTTAAAAAGTTACTTTAAAAATGTTTTTACAGATTGCCAAAATAGTGAATAATAAGAAATCTACAGCATATTTTCGAAAATACATCTTTTTGGTTTTTTCAACATATTTCAAAAACCAAAAAAGATAGGGCCGCGTACTAAACGGTTTTTAGTTATAAATATAATTGTCAAAAACTTTCCCCATTTAACCGTTTCTCTATCTTCTATAGTTTCCAAGATCCCCATACATGTAGGCCCAATTTGGGCCACACTGTATAATATGGTATATTATTTTAAAGCATTTTAGTCGAGAGGCCAACCACTCTCCGAAACACGTGGACAAATTGTCGGGGAATCGCTCGAAATCCCAAAATTAGTGTTAGAAATCATCGAAAGCACCATCATAGTCGCAGAAATCATTGAAAATCATTCTGAAATCCCTAATCCCAAAATTCTGAAAAATATAATAAAGCTAGTAAGTTTTTTTTTGAGAAATATATTTTATTTCTATAAAAACTATAGTTTTTCCTTTAAGCTGTAGTTTTTTGTTTAAACGCTTTAATAAGTTAGTTATATTTTTGAGTATTTAATATATTTTATTTGTTGATATGTATAGCTTAAAATTCTATATACCTGTTATAACCTTTTTTTTTCAAAACCTTAACCAAATATGTGTTAAAGTATTATAACTAATAATAATTATGTGTTTCTTTTTATTTTCGTTTTAATAAAGATATATTCGTAATATATAAATATAGGTAGTTTTTTTTTGTTATACATAGAATTGTATATAGAATATTATAGAATGCCTTCTAGTGTCGAACAAATTCTAGTAAATACAATAATAAGTTAATTCCATTAACGCCATATAATATATTATTTATTATATTTTGGATAGTTTTCATCTGAATAAGGTTGTTTCTGCTAAAAAAGAACCAACTATGATAGAGCCATATTAAAATCAGGAACATCTGGCGAATCATATCTCATGGAAAATGTGCTTTCGTAAGTGGACCACCCAGTATATCATATATTCTAATACAGAGTATCAGAACCTTCTTATAATAGGTATTAGAACCTTTCTTATATTGGGTACAAACTATCTTCTAAGTGGAAAAAACAGTATGATATTCGATATTATCTAGATTATCACTGATATTAGCAATTCTTATAAACGGTATACAAAGTAAATTATTACCACTATAACCACATTTTAGCAAAGCAAGATTAGTTACAGTAGGGAACTGTCGCGCTGTCCAAATACGTATGCGGAATTCTAATAACTGATTATCAGGTATTAGATAATTTTCTCAGTGTATAATAAATATAGAGTTATGTGATATTTTGATAAGCTTTAAGCTTTAGATTGCAAAGCTCATTAAAATTACAAAGATTGTAAAAAAACAGAAATAAAATTCTATCAACCGATTGGAATCTTGAACAAACAATACAAATAAGATACTTGAGGAACATCGACAAAACTAGAAAAAGCCTAACGATAGAATCAATAAATGAACTAGTAAGAGAAAACCAATTAAGATGGCAAAGTCAATAGTCATCTTAAGAGAATGAGTGAGAAACGACTATCAAGACAAGTATGCGAAACAAAAACAGTTAAAAAAAGAGAAAGAGGAAGATCAAGAAAAACGTAAGAGGAAATAACACAAGCTGCAGAGAAAAGAGGAGACAAAAATGAAGATCTAGGAAATATGGAGAGAGAACCAAGACCACTCAGCCACCATGCAGTACACCAGCAGAGGATAGATTGAGGGGTAAGGAAAAAGTAAAAAAGTAAGTAATATTGCATTACTTTTCGACGTCTCGTCTACGTATAAGCAAGTCATCTTCAGGAATGTTTACTATACGAAAATAAAACACTGCGTCGGTTCTATGTAATCATTTCGATTGTTAATTTGCATCCAGAGTGCTTTTAAACTTAAATGCATCCATTTATTTAGTTGCCTAGCTACATTTGTAAGATGGGGCATATTAACATAAAAGCTAGAGCGCCGCTCGAAATGTTATGGTGCAATTTGTGTGGCAAAGTTTTATTTTATATATAGTTGCATAGGTTAAAGTTACATTAGAGGATTAAATATATCACTGTGTTGTATTACATGGATTATTATCTATAAACCATGTCTGAATCAGGAATACTGTAGGAATATTTTTGTTAAAAAATGTATCATTGCATACACAGTCAAAATTTTTGTTTATGTAGAGATACGAGTAATTTCTAGTCAGTACAAGCTCTAGACACCTATGCATTTTATTTATGTAAGTGCCTAGTAGGTATTTACCGTATAGGTAGTGAGCCTTTTAGGCATTTTTACGATCAATTTACGAAAAGTTCACTGGGCCAAACTGCAAGAGATGCACCCGTGTTTGACGTCAGCCCGAGGCTGAAAATGTCAAAGTTCACAGTGGCAGCAGAGGCAATCGATAAAGCGCCGCACATCCAGGGAGCTTAAAGATGTGCCTGTAATTTGCCAAATGAAAGTATTTTTATCTCGAAATATTCGCAAAAATTATTTGCTTTAATTTAATTTCAAGGGTGACCTTTAAAACTTTTCATAAAAGGAGGAACGAAGTAACAAGTACGGACAGAAACTTCCTACAAGTAGCTCACAGGTTAAAGAGATAATTTTTTCGTTGGAGGGGCTAAATATTTATTTGTATATCAAATCAAATCAAAATGCGCTTTATTTTTAAAAGATATTATTCTTGTTCACAAAGCTTTCTTAAAATAAAATAATACAATCAATTAGATGCTAATAGATAATATAGTCAATAGGTCAATATTATATAAAACAAACAATACATCTACTTTAGCAACCAACAACAACAAATTCTTAAAGATGCGAGAATGACGTCTTTAGTTTCCTTAATTAAAATAAACAGAACAATAATTTAAATAAGTAGTCCATGCTTTTAGTTGAGTCAATAATATGAAGCAAAGTAGACACAGTCCTCCTGCACAAATTGGTGGAGGAAGACTGCGTCCACTCTACCTCAGAACAACAATTGTACAACCAATAAAATTAATATAAACAAAATTTTATAGAGAATGAGTAAAATTCTAAACATTTAAAGAAACACAACCAAGAACAAAAACAAATGCACAGCAGAATATAGAACCATTAGAACCCCTTACCAAAGCACTACAGACACTCCTGAAGGCTGTAGCAAGGTCCTGTAATAAGTTGTCTTCTTAAAGATCTTCCAAAAGTTTTAGTATCTAAGATGAGTTTGTAAATTAGGGGTTGACGACTATACATTCCGATGCTTTCAAACATTAAAGAATTTTTTGTAAGAGCTGTACTTGGAACAGGAAGAAGTATATATAGTATATAGTATATAGTATATAGTTACGCTTGTTATATTCAAACTCAAAATGTGCCCTATTATCGCAAGAACAAATATTCTTATTGACAAGGATATAATTACAAAAGGCTATTAAGTATTATTATTATCATTAATTATTATTATCAATAAATATGCCTTATTGCGAATGGAACACCGAACCCGCATACAAAGCAGGCAAGCACTCAAAATATACAAATACATAAACCACCAAAACCAGGTACTAGTTAAAAGAATATTAGTATGAAGAAGTTCATCACACGAAAACAATAAAAAAGAAAACATAAATAAATAAAAATATGACAATGTCATTATCTCAATATAAAGACAGACAGACTTAGACTAGCGAGAATCGTTCCATCAAAGCGTATCGTTGAAAGTAAGCTATGAAAAAAAGAAAAAAAAGGAAACAAATAAAGTAATAAAAATGAGATAAAAAAAAGAACAGAAAATCTATCTAGATATCTAAGAAATAAAAAAAAAAAAAAACAAAATACAACATTGCAATGCATCAATTAGATAGTATTAAGTACTTAGGATTAGAAGTAGATTGTAAAATAAATCTCAGTAAATTTTGTAAGGGGAAAAACAATAAGCTCATTAGCGTATACAAAGAGAGATGCTGGCCAATTGGTACAACCAAGGCCATAAAACAAACAAAAAAAAAAGGTACCTATTTATTTACTGATTTAGAAACAATGTTTTTACCAAAAAATATCACCAGTTGAAAATTTTCAATTTTTAATGGTATTTTATTTTTATTTTTTGATAGGGATATATATAAAAATCTATCCTAATCCAGAAAGGAATTTAGGGGGGCGAAATGATGTGACATGGTTTTGGGATTATTAACAAAAATTAGTTCATTCGCGAGCTTTGAAGATGTCGTTTGAAATAAGAGCCATCCAAATATCTCACATGCACGGCTCGATAAGCTCCATAGAGAATTTTTTCCGCACTGCTGTGCCAAATCATAAAACCCACAAATATTCATACAATACGAGCAAACTCGATAAAGAGGGAATAACATTTTATTAATATTTATTACTTTTCAAGGAAAATTTTTATCACGTTATAAATAATGTGTCATTCATTTATGGTAATGATCCAAGGACATGTGTACAAATAATATTTTATTTATATACACAAAATTGTGAAAATTTTAAAGATTCTTTCCATCATATGATTTCGTAAAGCATCATAAAAAATATATAGCTATTATTTTCGTAAATGATAATCGAAATACGGTGATTGTTACCATTTATTCAATTTCTGACTAGAGACTGTTGTGTTTTTCACTGTGCTAAGTATTCCCGTAAATAATCACGTAATGATCATACGTTTTGTTTGCAGCCTTTATTTATTTCCTGCTGTATTTATTTGTCAGTTATAAATAATGTAAAATTCGAAATAGACTGAAATGTTTAATTAAAATGTTATAAAATAATGTAATATGGTGCTAAAACGCCATATCTGGTAGCATGTATTTAATTTTATAACGTGAACTCGCGCAGTTTGGACAAATAAATATATTATTTAAATATTCGAAGTAATCATGCGGAGTGAATGCGAATAAATAAACGAATTAACAATTAAAATGGAACCAGACGAATTCATAGTACCTAAAAACTTTAAAATAAAATGTTTGTTGCAATCAATTTCAACTAAGTTTTAAACTTTATTATTCATGATAATATTTCCCATGATAAATGTTTTCTGTACAATCTGTATTATGTTATCTATTATCTGTATTAATTATTGTAATCACTTTTTGCAAATAATGTTAGCCATATTGTCTTTGAGAGTTCTGACGGTATAAGATAACGAGATATGAAAGTATACGAGTACATTCTGTCAGGGAAAGAAGGTAAAGAAGGTGCCACGCCCTATTTTGAAGGATGGGGCTTGGCTTTTAAGTAAGAAAAATAAAAAACACAACAGAAAATCACAAAAACAGTCAGGCTCGTTTAAAATAAAAAAATAGAATTTTCTAAGAAATAAGCTTTTATGATGATATGATTGAGTTCTGATAAAATTGTTTTGGGAACACAGTGGCGTAGCTAAGTAAGCCAAAGAAATACCTTGATAAGTCCAGGTTATTTACATTTACAAACACAAACTATGATTCTTCTAGTCGAGAGAATTACTTTAAAATAAACGTACATTATAAAGTTTTTGATATTGTTCTCAATCAGATTGGTATGAATGTCTTGAGGTATGAATATGTTTCTAAATAAATTTTTTTTTTTTTTATTTACTATTTTTTATGGTCGTCGGCGTATCAGAGGCCATCTTGAACCGGTCATCAACCGTACGGTTTTTAATCGTGCGGTCTACCGACTGGGGAGTGTGAAACGGCACCTTCATCCTACGAGATATCCGATCTCATCCGGCCTGTCCGGCGTGAATAGGATGGTTTTGATGTCGATTCATTTTACACTCTTCCCCAAGACAAGAGCACGCGGTGTTTCCCAAGCGGTCACCCATCCAAGTAGTGATCTGACGGGAACTGGTGCTTTAAGTGTCGCTAGGCCCTTGCCCAAATAAATTTCTATTTCCTCAATTTTTATTAACTTTGTCTGAAGATGAACTATTTAGATCAGCAGTACGTATTTTAACGACCTTTCAATAGCATTTACCTTAGAAATAGTTGCATTGCGTGCACCCCTAAAGAAAAATGTGTTTTTTAAAAAACACATGAGATGTTGCTAATTTTTTAATCATTGAAAATAACACTAGCCTCAAACTTTGTAGAAAAAAAAACAGCTTTATTGTTACTTTTAACACTGCCAGACAGCGCTGTATCTGTAGAGAGATCTTTTTCAAAGTTAAAAAATTATCTTATTAGCTTATTGTGTCTAGTTTCCATAGAGGCAAAAGAAGCTCTCATTATGGACAAGCAACAACTTTATTTGCAGAAGCAAAGGATCGAAAAAATTCATTTGTCTAATCATTTCCACTTTTTTTTTATATTTGGCCAGTAAGAGACCTGGAATAACTAGTTCCGCGGAACGTGAAACGAATATAACTAATCCCTAATTTCCTAGTTCCTATTAATTTGTAACGTTCTTTATTTCCTCTATAGTAACGTTTCTATTTTCTTGGTTTCGTCATGAGTTTGAGCTGTTTTTTATAAATAAGTTTTTAAAATATATATAACGGACAACATAGTTACGTATAACGAAGACATGACCGCTTTTTTCCTCTGATTTGATGTGTTAAAAATAACTATAGTAGGTACGTACTTCTTTTTCATGCGCTTTTATCATTAAAACGTTTTGATCCTTTTAGTTTTTTTTAACAAAAAGCTATTTTTAAAATAAATAAAGATATCATGCTATATTTTTTCCAAAGTCAGTTTAATGACATAAAAAAAATGTACTTTGAACCAAGAAATTTTTAATGTCAAAGAAATAAGGAACAAGCCATTCATGAATATTATAATAATTTTTTTAGTACTTCAGAAATATTATTTATACAAAAATAATTTAAATCAAAAAAAGGAATTTTACTGTTGTTAAACAAAAAAAATAAACAAATAATAATCCCTTATGTTCCTCCTACATTTACGAAAACTTTGTAGAACTGGCAACATCCTGGCGATAGACCGTCGACGCCCACACGCAATTTAAAGCACATTTAAAGTGCGAACTATTTTTTCCGGGTGGGAAAATTAATAGCGCAGCATATAAATACAAATTTATATGCTATAGACAAGAACAGCAAGTAATTAAAGGTTCTCCCAATTGGATGATCCCTTATCAGCTTTAAAATCACTTGTTGTTTGAGGTATGCGATATTGGGAATCAGACAGCGGCGTGACTGGTTGAAACGATTTACATTAATTTACATATTTCATTTTCTGCTATAACTGTGTGGTTTTAGACAACTAAGTTTTTACTTGGTACCACTATTTTACAGTATGGCTTCTTGGCGATAATTTGAAACATAAGGTCAAGGTGAGTTATGATTCGGTGCCAGAGTCGGCCATCGATAGCGAAACAAAGATTTACATGCTCAATGTCAACGCATTATTTTAAATATGTATGCGTGTTTAAAAGAAGAAAATCCGGGAAAACCTGAAACTGCGCTTTGTACAAGAATGTACTTGTAATGAATTAACACAACTTGGGTTTTATAAGAATTTATAACGTAATTAATTTGGGGATTGTAACCGGTCATTCCATAAAGCGTAAACCAATAAATCAAAAACTAAATCAAAAATTCAAAACGGCTGACAATACTACAAGGGATTTTATTTTGCAAACTATTTACAACTTTTACGAGGATAATATAGTGCCAACTTTAGAACTGGTTCGTGATAAATTGCGAGGTTATCCTGATTATAAGTACCAATCTTTAAAAACATTGCGTGGTGTTTTATTAAAATGTGGCTTTAAATATAAAAAAATAGATAATCAAATGGCAAAAATGGAATCCCCGCGTATCATTGAACTACGACAGGACTATTTGCGCAAAATAAAGGAGTAACATGAATCCGATAAAAGTATAACTTATTCAGACGAAACTTGGTTCGAAACCTATGATGTTGTTAAGTATATGGTTGGGTAAATAGTACAGATTGTACTTTTGGTACACCGTGTTCGAGAGGAAAACGCGTTAACATGCCGGAAGTAAAGATGACTTTGTACCTAATGTGTTGCTCTTGTCAGCAAAGAATATGACTTAATAATCAATCACCAACATTAAGAGTAGTTGTCCTTGATACTATTCGGCAGGTAATAACGAAATGAGTAGGGATGTATAGAAAAATTACGTATAGCTCATGTTATAAAAACAAAAAATGGATATTTTGTTTTGCCGCCTGTAGCGCCAGTAGTAATTCAACCTGGAAACGATTCTACTTCTGAAAGTTCTGACAATTCCAGTCATTAATTTGCTTATGAATTTTAAATTAATTATGTTCGTTCAACATGTATCTTAAAAACTTCTTATATTACAAAACGTTTACTGTGATTCTGCTGATGCGATCCGCAATGACCGCAATTTGTTGTTAATAAAAGTGTATATTCCAACGAATATAGTACCTTCCCCAATCCTTTCTTGGCAAGGAAAACTCATACCTCCTGGCGGTTCTGGCTGGATAAAGACAATTTTTTTAAATGTTTTCGACGAAATGAGCATTTTTTTTTACCGAAAGACTATTTTAAAAATATTAAATGCATGTGTTCTTTGCAGGCGAAGTCACGGGTACAAACCTTTTATCGATATAAACTATAATGAACAAGCTGTAATATACAGTGCGTACATAAAGTAAGGAACAAATTCATTTCTAATTAATTTAAAAACATTTCGTAAAAATCCTGGGACCCGTATATAATAATTTTTAATTGCGCATATTTTGACTTATAAATTTATTATACAGGGTAACTCATGTAGTAGATATGACATTATCGACGATTTTTTAAATGGAAATCCCTATATTAGTAGTTCTTATAGTTCAGATCTGTAATCTCCAAGAACAGCTGATTTCAAAAACATAACACATTTAGGGCCTAAAATTGATAGTTTCGTAGCTACAGGGTAAAAAAAAATTATTTTTTAAAAGTATTTTTAATTTAAAAAAATTTAAAAAAATTAAATTTAATTAAGTGTTGAAATTGTCCTCCTTCTTGTGACTGGCAGTACCCCAAGCGATCAATAAACTCTTGTTGGACTTTTATTATGGTTTCTTCTTAAATATTCCTGCATTCTGTTGTTATTCGATTTTTTAAATCGTCAATATTGGCAGGTCTTATTTTATAAACAACATTTTTCAGGTGACCCCACAAGAAGAAGTCCAGTGGTGTAAAGTCTGGAGATCTAGGCGGCCATTCAATATGCTCACGTCTTCCAGTCCACCTGTTCGGAAAAACTTGATTGACTAATGGCGCACTACTGCTGCATAATGTGAAGGTGCGCCGTCTTGTTGGTATCACAAACTTTCATCTAGAATTGCAGGATTATTTCTACTCGGATATAACTTAACTAGCGTAGGGATAAGAAAGTCTTGAAGAATTAAAGGTAATTTAGCCCGTTTACATTGTTGTCAAAAAAAATATGGCCCAATAATTTTGTTTTTCACTATACCCGCCCAAACATTAATTTTTTGTGGATATTGAGTATGATGCTCACGCATCCACCTGGGATTTTCTTGTGCCCAATATCTACAGTTTTGCCGGTTTACTTTACCATTTAATTTAAAAGTAGATTCATCCGAAAATAGGATATTTTTAACAAACAAAAGATCTGCGTTACATATTTCCATTAATATTTGACAAAACTCCATCCTACGATCTGGATCATCTTCATTGAACTCATAAACCAGTCGGATTTTAAACAGATGCCATTTTTCTACCGTTAATAGGTTATGAACGGTCATAGCAGCCGCCTCATGATCTATGCCAATCTGGCGGACGCTGTTATGGGGATCTTCTTCTATAGCCGATAAAATATTTAGATTTTTATCATCCAAAATTGCTGGACGGCCTTTCCTGGGAAGATCTTCCACAGAACCCGTTTCTCGAAATTTTGTTTCAAGTTTACTCACAGTTGATCTAGTGAATGGTCTTTCTGGGTAGTTAGCGTTGGACAAAATGCAAACTTCTTGTTGGGTACGAATCCTATCACCATATCCAATCGTCATAAGAATTTATATTCTTTGTGTGGGAGAAAACGCATAGTAAATAAATATTAAAATTGATTTTATTTCTTCTACTAAACTTACTAGAAAAATTCAATATAATGAGCATAATGTATAGCTCTATATGAGCGTTGCTTTTCTTGTGTGATTCCCAGATTGTTTAACTCTGAAATTCGAAATAAGTTTTCAAATATCAGTTACATATCGTTTAAGCGGAAATCCAGAAATTCTTTGTTTGATAAATACCTCGATAATTACTAAAGACGATTTTCCTAATGAACCGTCATACTAGCAGTTTGGTAAACACCATAGTTCAAAGTACAATAAAATTGTTCTTTTCTTAAACAGTTGATCATTCATACACTTATAGTTTAGGATTCCTTGGTTGGTTCGCAGAGTAATTGTTTATACAGTATACTTCCTATTTTAGTAAAATATTTAATTATTATAATTATAAAATTGTAAATTGTATTGTATATATATGCTCGGTTAAGTAAACAGCATTGCTGCCCTACGCCGAGCTAAAAAATAAAGACGTTTCTATTTATCTATCTATCTAAATAAAATTATTTGTTCACTAAGTGTGTTATGTTTTTGAAATCAGCTAGTCTTGGAGATTACAGATTTGAACTAAAATATAGGGGTTTCCATTTAAAAAAATCGTCGATAATGTCATAATATCTACTACTTACATGAGTTACGCTGTATAATAAATTTATATGTTAAAATATGCGCAATTAAAAATTATTATATACGTGTCCGAGAATGTCCGAAATGTTTTAAGATTATTAATTAATAAATTTGTTCCTTACTCTATGTACACACTGTATACTATTTGATCATATTAAAAATTTTCAACAATCCGCATTTTAACTATTTGGTAGAAGCGACGCCTATGGTTACCCGTTTAATGCTTTTTTATGTCATCAAATTAAGCTTGAAACAACTATACTCAAAGTTTTATTTTTTTCATAAAAATTTGTCGCCACGCCACTGTGGGAACATAATTTATGAAAGCGTAATCAAGCAGAAGAAACGCAATAGTGCAAAGTAATAAATATTGTCTTTAATTTGGGCTATCCACGAGTAACTCTCTACAAGTAAAGAGAATAAGCAATTACAGGAAGGAACTAAACAAAGATAAAAAGACATACCTAGTCTATTATGAAAGAATACCTTTTGGATATTTTTTAAACAGCAGTTTTTTAATGATCGTGGGGAAATATGGAGAAATATCCCAAATTGTCAATAGCTCTTAAAAAGGCTAAAATATTCAGCGCGTTGCGAACCTTCAACAAACTTTGAAAAAAAAATCAGACTCCCACCCACGTATCGCCATCCTGGACCAAAAGCTCCGGCTCAGCCCGAAAGCGCGTCCCATAAGGGCGGCTGGGCACTCATTCCTGTTTGATGACGCAACTGAGCGGGGACGGCCGATAAACAAACCGTCGTCCAGGCAACGACGCCGTGACGTCACGCGTGACGTCAACTCGCCGTGTAGCAAAGCAAGTTATATATCGACGACGGGCGCCGCTCGCCGTCATTGTGTATCAGCGCTGAGCGCGTCGTGAGTGTATTACTCCGTAAGTGATCGTACTAACTAGTCCACATCTTTTATATTTTTCTACTTTTATAATCTAATATAGTTTGTTTACTTTTATTACGGTGTGAGTATCTCCACGTACCGATTTTGAAACGCTTCTGGTAAGTTGCCGCCCCCTCCACTATTATTCTAGGTTATCAGTCAGTTAAATGTCAGCTAGCAGCTTGACACCAACACGTCATTATCATTTTGCAAATTGACCATCAGATTAGTTACTGTTGGATATAACCAATGGTTTGGATGCTGTATTTATTTTTCATCTATCAATTATTTACTTATAATACCTTAGAAACGGTTGCTATAAACATCATCATAATATCATAGGAAATATTAGCGGGCGATAAAGTTCATAATGCCCGGTGATTTTCGGAATGCTCGGTAATTATTATTAAAGAAAATATTGAACAAAATTTGTATTTATTTTTAACAATTTTTTACATAATATTATTCTGTTTTTCCTATGTTAAATGTACAATTTTTGAATTTTCCTGAGAAAGAAGCTGGACCAACTATGAAGTTTTGCGACTCGATTGCTGAGTTTCTCGATGTGCATGCGGATTCCTGTTCCATTTCAACATTAATTAACATATTTCCTTTTTCAGTAACAGAGCTAGCTATCATTTTTGCTATTCGGTTTTTCGACGTGGTGCTTTCCTCTATATAACCCTCCGCTATGCTAGCTACTCTTCCACTTTCCGTGTAGCTTAAGGGTTGCAAGGGAAGCACCACCCTCGATAAGAAGTGTGTACGAGGTCCGACGTAGGCAATGTCCTGTATATTCCTATATATATAATTGGCGTATTCTAAATTAAGAAATTTTGCTATTATTGAAGGAACACGTCCTAGTGTATTTTTACCCATGGGCAAAGCTATGCATTTACCATTTCGGTATTTAAGGAAAAGTCTGCGTTCCTTAATTCCTTTTGGCTTTAATGTAAGGTACTGTCTCACCAGTTTTAAGGCATCTGTTTGGTCTCCTTCGATTATAGTAAAACTTTTTGGCGTAGCAGTTTTAGTTTCTGGTACCTTGACAAGCATAACAGGCCGCTTATCCTCAATATCATCAATGGTCATTTTTACCATCTCATCCCGTCTTAGGCCGCCAAAAACTCCCATTACGAGTACCACTTTATGCAGCAGGAAGGTATCATTCGGCGCATTTTTGTTAAAAGTTTAAACTTGTTCACCTTGCAAAACTCTTGACTTTTTAGGAAGATATCCCTTAGATTTAACTTTTAAAAATGCTATTAATTGACTATTTCTTGAAATATTCATGTTTTCCTTTACTATAAGTTCAGACTTCACCTGGGAATATTTTGTCCAAAGGCTATTTGGGGTATATTTTTCCTCCGACTAAAATAAATTAAAAATAATTAAAAATTGGTATTGCCAATGAGCAAAAGGGTTACATACCAATTCCTGAAAGTAAGCCATCTTTACTGTTTCAGTAATCACCGTAATTTGAGTTTTACTTTCCATTGTAGAAAATCTTCATATTCCTTGTCGTACAGGGCTTTAAACTTTGCCGGTAATAAGTTTTTCTTAGCTTTTTCAGCATTTTCTAAAATATTTTGTGGAATTTCCATAATCTCGTTTATAAAACGTAAAAGACGCTTAAAATAAACAACCCTTAGCAGCTATCAAACTTATTCTATGACAACCGATCAAAGCTCACTGAATATTAAAAATTAGCGAAAATAGTTTTAAAAAATGCAGGAGTTTAACTATTTATATTTTAAAATTAATGAAAAATAATAGTTATTTATGTATCTAGGGAATTATAATGGTAATTGAGACCCTTATAATTCCAGTGAAACATAGATAATTTTATTTCTGACCGATTTTAGTAACATTTTGTTCATTTTTAAAGTGGAATAAATGTTTCAATAGATGACAATCAAATTGACATTAGATGTCAATCGTTTGATTTTATGTCAAATTTTTCTTAATATCCCAAGGAAGTTATGACCCTTATAATTCCCGCGTAACTAAGACGTTATAAGCTAATAATATACCGGTCAGAAATAAAGTATATTATACACCACAGGCGTTACTAGACTATAATGCCCGGAAGGCGAAAGCAACTAGCCCGAGGGCCTTTGGCCTACTTAACGTCCTTGGTACATAAATAACTATTTCACTTTAGAGTGTCGCTGTCTGGAAGTCAAATGTCATCGCGTTTTTATGCGAATATGACATAATTTTTTCCCGAGCCTAAAAATTAACAACATTTTTCAATTATTAATCTTAGGCCTAGCCCCCGTGTTAATAAAGGAGATTGATCAAAAAGGTTCGATCATTTTTGGTTGTTTTATTGTGCATTTTAAGTACATGCAGAACACATTCAGTAAAGGGCATTAAAATTAAATTTTTGAATATACTTATAACAACCTACAGTGTGTCATTTCTCATATTATATTGACACCTCATGGCACATATCTCACCCACCCCCAACCCCCATAGCATATATTTGAAGAGAAATTAAAAAGGCTTAAATACAAAAATTGTCTGAATTTTTCGATTCCGTTTTTAGAAAAAAAAATTGTAAAACGAAAATAATTAAGAATTAAAATGTCAATAAAGGAAAAAAAAATCAAACAAGAGTGAAAAGTTTGCGTGCGGAAAAAAACAACTTTCCGCACGCATTTAGGGAAAAGTAATAATAACAAATTAATATACGTATACTTAAAAAAATATATTTACATATATACACAGATTCCTAATTCAGTCTCGCTATCACTATCATCCACATTTATAATAAGAGGATGTATTTCGTTTTGTTGTGTAGTTATATAAGAGTATTGCCACATGTGTTCAATAGGGTTAAAAATGCAATAATAGTGTGGCAGTCGCAACACAGTGTGACCCATTTCTTCCGCCATTTTATCACACACATACTATTTTTAATACTGAATGCCTTTAACACTTTGACAGTCTCATGAGTGTCAAACCACGTTTCCATCCAGATAAACTATTGAACGTTTTTCGGATCTAAACTTTTTATTTCCCTAAGGTACAGAAATCTAATTTTTCTTAATCTTTTGGACCCCATAGTAATTTGCCTCTTGTTTATTGTCTTAGACTTAAATCCCATCTCTTGCAAAGCACGGTGTCCTGCTACATGATATCGTTGTCTCGTCAGTTGTTAACAGTGTTTTTAAAGAATCTAACGTGGGCACAACATTTTCTCGATACATTTGGTATATTTTCCTGCGAATAACATCTTTGCCACATCATCTACGCACTTCATTTTTCCGGTATCTTTGCGAACTTTTCTTTTAAAATGTCCTATTAGCATACCGTCGATAATGGTACTTTCGTCATTTCACTGGTACTTTTAATGGCAATTACTTTAGGGTGGCCGCTCTTTAATAACGATTCACATACATTTTTCACGATCACTTTGGCGTCAGAAGATAAATGCTTCCTGGAATGTTTAGGGTAGCTAGATATCGCATTAGCTGAAGATTCCCAAGGTCTCCAAGTGTCCACATATTTTTAATATTAACTTGTTGCACACTGTTCCAAAGTAAAATAGATAGGTACTAATCTATTTCGAATATTACGTTTACTATTTATATAAGCTATATAAACAGGTAGTTACCTGTAACTAAAAAGTTTTGAGAAATATCCTAATAATTAAGTTGTTTCTAGAAAACCTTAATTAGACAGTTTATTAATTTTGATAACAAATCAAGTAATGTACCTATCTATTGTTATTATAAACTGGCATTAAAAATAAATGTGGGTTAAGTTAATACGTCTCTGTGAAAGCGAAAGGCGAGTTTATAAGGGGTTTTATTGCAGCCATTAAGCCAAACGAAATATGTTGGGAAGTACTTTATTTTGATTGAATTTGTTGATATTGTTAATTTAATTGTTAATTATAAAGGTTTTTAAACTTGTGTGTTAAATTTTTAATTTTGGTTTTCTCGAAACGTATTGGATTTTACAGCATCGAGCGAAGAGTACCTTTTCCTAGTTACTTGAGGTGGATAGTTTCGCTGGAGCATCCTATATACAGGGTGTTTTAAAAATCATGTGCCATTGCCCGTTTAGTGATTCCTTACCCAAAAATATAGAGATAAATGCAATTTTATCAAACCCTGATATATGCAAATAATTATCATTTATTTTTTTAAAGTCGTTGGTCACACAAAGAAAAGTTCAGTTATCATTTGTTAAGTAATAAAGCGCAATTTTGAAGAAAACCAGTGGCGTATCATTTTTATCGTTAAAAATATCAAAATATATGTGCGCCACTGGTCGAAAATCACCACAAGAGCGATGTCACATGTTTTTTGAAACACCCTGTTATCAAAAATTAAAATTTGTCATTTTCGAAAAATTTAAATAAAAGCATGCTTCTAATATTTGTTCAAATGCAAAAATTAAATCCCTAATCCAGTACACAGAACGTACCGAGATTTATTGAAGCCTAGCAACTCGGGTTCTGCTCAAGTGTAAACAATCGTAAGAGATAAATTATGACATTGTGGCCCAATTTGTCAGCCACCATAACAAGCGGTAACTGTTATAAAACTTATTTATTTAACAAACAATGGATTCGGGTTAACCGTGATAACCGAAAACGGTAAATATGGTGAAATTTATTTTTGATGCGGTAAATCCTGATTATTAAAAAAAATGGGCTATATTATTGTTCTACTTGTTCTATAAATAAATACCTACCTGTTGTTAAAATTAAGCGATAATTCGGACTAGTGCAATAAGGTCCAAATTAAGAATGTCCTGGTATCTCTAACTACAAGATAACTCCTAAGGATACCATTGAAGTTACGTGGCTGTTAGCGTTAACAGAACATTGATAATTTACCATCAGCTCGGACTTCGGACCTTACCCAACTCATGGGTGAACCAACTCTGATTCCAGACCGAGATGATGATTTTGCTAGTTTATTGGATCTTTTCTTAACTTCAAACCTTGACATGTATACTGTCACCGTAAAGCATCCGTTAGGAACGTCTGACCACAACCCTATTTCGACACTGAACAAACTACGAATTAATGCCAAACGACCTCCTAAACATCAACGCCGGACTCCTTCAAAGTTCCATATTTTCACCCACCCTCCTTTTACTATACATTAACGATCTTTTGGAAAAAACTAAAAATCCTATATATACATTCGTGATATAGCTTGATGACAGCACACTTATTTCATCTTTTACTTTGGATGCTCGAACATCGGCTGCCAATGCACATCACTATAGGCAGCAAGAGATCTCACGTCTCAACAAAGACCTGGAAGAAATTCTGTTTTGGGGTGCCAGTAACCAAGTAGAATTTAGCGCTAAGAAGACCCAGGCGGCAGTTTTTTCTAAAAAAGTTAATGCTGAAGAACCGGATATAGTTATTACGCGCGGGTCACTCCATTCTCTTGGCTTCATCAAT
This sequence comes from Polydrusus tereticollis, assembly GCA_963920685.1. NCBI lineage: Eukaryota > Metazoa > Arthropoda > Insecta > Coleoptera > Curculionidae > Polydrusus > Polydrusus tereticollis. Next base: position 148,295,931 of record OY987328.1, read on the forward strand.
TCATTTATTGGGCGTTAATTTGGATAGTCATATGTCTTGGCATAGTCACGTTGCGGCTATTGCTAGGGCAGCCTCGCAGAATCTTAAGATACTTTTCCGAACTAAGTACCTCTATACACCACAACAACTTTTGATGCTCTACAAAGCCCAAATTCGATCATCGCTGGAGTACTGTTCGCGTATTTGAAGCTCTCATTCAAAGAGGAGCCATTCGCCTGATCGGTGACCATGATCTGACAAGCAACCTGGAAAGCCTTGAACATCGAAGTTTTCATGGCAAGTGCTCAACTGAGGTTGCCCGCTTAATTCCACCCAGAGCGGTGTATGATACAAATACACGACGAGCCACTGCAGCCCACCCGTAAATGATTCAGCTTAGTGTCCCTCGAACGACACTGTTTAAGAATTATTTCACCTGGAGAACGTCATCACTCTGAAACGACCTCCCTGAGGCCGTGTTCCCCAACGAGTATAATCCCCAAGGATTCAAGGCCAACGTAAATCGTTCCATGTATACACGCACCACTCGCAGAGCGCCCCAAAGGGGTTATCCTACAGTGCTGTGCCTTACCATAAAAAAATAGCTACTTTTTAAATACAAAATACAATATGGCGTCCATAAGAAAAAAATAACCTGATGATGGTATAGAATAACTGAACAGAACTGAAATCTACCTAAAAAGTTGATGCAAAAATAGTGAAAAATAAAAAGCTACAGCATATTTTCAAAATTGCAACTTTTTTTTTTTTAAATATCTCTAAAGCAAAAAAAGATATAATGGCGTACTAAGCGGCTTTAAATTGCAAATATATTCGTGGTAAACTTTTCGTATTTAACCGTTTCTCTATCTTCTATAGTTTTCAAAATCCCCATATATGTAAACTCAATTTGGGCGGCCGCACTGTATAGTATACTGAATTACGCAACTGAATTTGGAATAAAATAAACAAAAAAATATGACATAATGCCAACTAATTATCGTATATATAGGCAGCAAAACATTCATAACATGTTAAACAATTTTGGATAAGTAAAAGGTCAAATAATTGGCAAGAATTTCTAACAACAAAATAAAAATTTCAAAGAAAATACACTGAATTATGGTTAATAGGACATTATACATTATACAATATACACTGATACAGTATACGGTGGTTCACGATAGATTGAACATTAGACGTTGATGGCGAACCAAATGAGACGATCCAAGAATTTTTTTTTATATATATAAAATATAAACGCATATTATGCTTGTATTGATAGCCGCTTGAGATTTTTTTTAATAAAACTTTCACTCTTATTAATTATTTTTTTCATCTTCTGATATGTTGATTAATTGGATATTTTTGGGTTGATATTCATTTGATTGGAAATTGGTAAAATTGTTTTAGGTTTGGTGATTTATGAGAATTATAGTTTAGAAGATACTGATTTTCTTAGAACTGCTTCTATCTTGTTTTGCACAGTGTTAGGGCAGGAGCCAGTCAGAATGTATCCGCATGGAATTGTCAGATTCTTAAACTCAATGAAATATCTCCTTACATCCTCCCTATAGCCCAACCCGGCTACAATACGTACTGCCTTCCTTTACAGTGAGAGCAGTGATAAGTTCCTGAGGAGACTGGATAATTTTTCAGATATATTATCAATATGCTTTTCAAATGTTAGCTTAGGGTCCAGACCCACACCCAAGAACTTAGCTACCGCATTGTTCTGACCAGGAATACTCCTCAGACCAAAGGTAATATGCATAGTTTTATACTTATTCATTGTCAATCGCTCCCTCACTTACCACTCTATGTAACTAGTTTGGATCTTCTCCACTGCTCGCCAGGGTGGCGTCATCCGCAAACAGCCACAGCTTCGCGTTTGGGCTAGCATATTGGACATGAATGGCCTGAAAGTTTACCAGTGTAAAATTAAAAAGTACAAAAGTGGGGAAATTTATATTTTAAATTAGCAGTTTCTACAAAAACATGTTTCAATGTCTGTGATTGTTTGAAGATAAAATCCTTCAAATAAATAATCTAATAATAGCTAAAAGGTGTGTGTGATACTGTCGTCTTTCTTGTCAAAACAACAGCCGCATTCACCATAACAAATTAACCAATAATTGTTTACTTGTATGAAGTTAGATTTTAACAATCTGTTTGCATAAGGTATTCACCAAAAATAAATTACGTTTAGATAGTAAACAGGCTGTTAATGAAAATATAATAAAAGTAGTTTTGATAACTTGGTATTAATTTAGGTCTACTGGAGTTTATTGTTAAAATCATTGTCGTTTAGATTACATTTTACAATTTATACAATAATAAAAATGGAAAAATACGAAGGAAAGAGGTCTTCTCTTATCACACCCAAAGAGATAAAAAGAGCAGGTACATATTATTAGTTTCATTAAAAAATACAATAAGGTAATTATAAACTATAAAAAAAGCAATGTCATGTTTACGTAACTTATCAGTTGAACACAATCTTATGCTAAACTCAAAAAAATCCATTCTTATTTGTTTTGGTAGCTCTAAAAATCGGAATTTCATAAAGGGGCATCTAAATATAAAAATTCAAATCAAATCAAATCAAATCAAATCGTTTATTTTCCCAAAAGACAATATATAATAATTGTAGGGAATAGTCAAGAAGAGCTAAACCTAAGATTTACGAGCTAAATAGAGTAAAATAAATAAATAAATAAAAAAGATACAACATATATCTATGTAAAAACACTTAACACACATTTGGCACTTTTATGACACACGACTTAAAAACTCATCTATGCTATAAAAACACTCAACAATTAGATAGGTCTTTAGCTTATTTTTAAAATTCATAAGACTAGGAGAACTTCTTATATCCTCGGGCAAGTGATTAAATATCCTAACACCAAGATTACGAGGAGAATTGTATGATATAATACCTCTAGCATTTGGGATGCAAAAGTTATGTCTATTCCTTGTTGCGAAACCGTGAATGTCCTTATTCTGAGTAAAATCACTTTTATTACAATATATAAATATAGCTAATTCTAGTATATGCAAACAAGGAAGAGGCAATATCTTAAATTTTCTAAAGAGGTTTCGGCAACTATGCCGACCAGGAACACCTGCTATACATCTTATAATTCTTTTTTGTTTAATAAAAACATTTTTACTTAGTGTAGAAACACCCCAAAATGCTAGCCCATATCTTAGGTGTGATTCAACATAAGCATAGTATAACATCACCAAATGATCTTTGTCCAAAATAGATCTTAAATTTATCAGCAGATATATGATGAATTTAGTTTAGCCGCAACATGCTCACAATGATCCCTCCAATTTAAACATTCATCCACACATATACCGAGAAACTTGATGTTACGAGTTTGGCATAAGGACTTATTATCGATACGAAGATCTATTCTTTCTACCTGTTTTTGTCTACTGTGGAACCTGACGAACCGTGTCTTGTCAACGTTCAAAAACATATGATTATGTCCGACCCAACTGGAGAGCTCAAGAAGCGCATTATTAGATGTTTGTTCGAGAATATTTGAGAACTTATTCGAAATAAGAAAAGAAACGTCATCAGCAAAAGCTGTACGATGTGCCTCCGGACCTACATGATCTATATCATTTAAATACAATAAAAACAATACAGGACCTAAAACAGAGCCCTGTGGAACCCCTACATTAATATCCACAGTTGACGAATTTATCAGTCTCCTCGACTGTCCATTGAAGTTATTAACACTAACATATTGTGTGCGGTTTTCAACAAATGATTGGATCCAGTCATAAGGCTTTCCATCTATGCCATATTTCTTCATCTTTTGAAGAAGAACATTATGGTTGACACAATCAAAAGCCCTGCTGAGATCACAAAAGATCCCAACAGGGCTCTCATTTGCATCAATAAACCTAGTTAACTCCGTATAAAAGGCATGCATTGCTGTGGTGGTCGATTTTTTATTCTGAAAGCCATGTTGGTTTTTAGATATAATGTTGAATTCATTTAAATATGGGACTAGCCGGTCCAAAAAACAATATTCAAACATCTTAGAAAAGACAGAGGTCAACGTAATTGGTCGATAATTCTCTAAAGAGTTTTCATTACCTTTTTGATGGATAGGAATAATTTTACCCCTTTTCAGGGATGTTGGAAATTTTCCAGTACAAAAGGAAAGGTTAACCAAGAACACAAATGGCTTAGCAATATCCTGGACAATCTTTTTAATTAAAAAAAAATTGATAATGTTACTCTACCTTTTGTTAACTACGCTAGAAATCTAGGAGTAATTATAGATGAGGACTTAAGATTTGTAGAGCATGTAAAATTTTTAAATAAGAAAGCATATTCTTCATTGAAACTAATTTTCAGCAACCGAGATATTTTAAATACCAAATTAAAAAGGATGTTGTGTGACAGCTTAGTACTATCTCATTTTAATTATTGCGATTTTATTTATGGCAAAGAGTCAGAGAGATATTTCAAAAATACAAAAAGCCCAAAATACTTGCTGTAGACTGATTTTCGGCCTTAGGAAGTATGACCGCATATCACATAAAATCACTGACTGCAATTGGCTTAACATGGAACATCGTAGGATGCATCACTTCGGTGTTTTCTTGCACTCATTGTTTACCACACCACACTCTTCCTCCTTACTTAAAGCGAAATTTATTCAGCGTTCAGATATACATGACAGAAATATAAGAGTGATTAACAAATTTACTCTTCCTAGATATAAAACGGCATTGTTTCAGAGAAGTTTTCTGTACAATGCTGTCAAGTTATTTAATTCTTTGCCAGACGAATTTCGATCGTATAATGTAAATAAGTTTAAATATAAATATCGGTCTTTTTTTGTATAGCAAGCAGACACGTATTACGTAGGTCAGTTGATGGGTGTCTTCGTGGGGTGGGCGCGGCCAGGTGTGACTTGGGTATTTCATAAAAAAAAAATTGTATATAGAGTTCAGTAAATGTACCTTTTCATTGACTTGTTTAATTTTTCTAATAGTACTATCTTTCGATGTAATTTTTTTTTATTACAAAGAGACTAGCGACTATATTGTGGTTGAGTAAGAGTAGCATCTATGCTAGACTTCGCCACACTATTGATCGTCCTTCTCTTTTATTATTTAGTCTTAATTGCTTCAATTTTACTTTGACTTATGGCATTTTATGTTTATGGCATATTATGTGTAAATTACCTTTCAGTTTTTCAGTTTTCTTTTAATAAAAGGCGTGATTTATTTATTTTATTTATTTATGTTTAACTTTTTTTTACTGATTGATGTCTATTATCAGTTGGTCCCCATAACCCCTTTCAACAAATATTCTAATCTTTAGGATTTGTTTTGTGAATCGAATTTTTTTTGAATTCTGCATCATTCAATTTTTCATACAGTGTGGACATAAAGTAAGGTACAAATTCATTATTTAATAATCTAAAAACAAACTTCTGTTTTTATGGATGGTCTTTCAGCTTCTTTTTTATGTTGTATAGAACATATTATTATTTCCCTAAACAGAGCCAAGTTAGGAATGCTCCTGCGACTTCATTTGAATCTTTCTAAACTGTTTAGGTTCTATCACTTGTAGACATTTTGAAATTGACTTTTGCCTTGATTATTCTTATTTCTGCTTGCTTAATTTAAAAAGTTTTTATACTGCAAAATTTTGGCGCCTGTTCTATTTATTATTATATTAATTAGGTGATTAACGACTGTTAAAGATGACAGAATAACTGATTGATTGATAATGCTGCTATTTACTGACACCCAATAGGTATCAAGCTCTACCACTAAGCAGTACGGACTTAGATGCAAATCACAATTTGATGATAATAATTTTTGCTCGCATGATATGACCTAACTATTGAAACTTTTATCAGTTTCTTAGCTCTCGTTGCTTGTCCTGGTAACTCTAACTACTAGAGACATATCTAAGGATACTGTTGTTGAAACAATTGTTGTCATGGAAGTTGCGTGGCTCTTATCGCTAACAGGATATTTATAATTTGGGCCACAGTCTGTTAAAGCCTAACTTTAAATGGCGAATACAACGATACGATTTAACTGTGTCTCAAATATTTTTTTTACAGTCTGATAGAGGACTAATTGGGCTTGGTGAATACTGCTTTAAGTTATATAAAACTAGGAAAAACGGAAATTTATTAAGTAATTTTTTGCTCCGCAATCAAACTATGTTCAAGCAAATGAATTACTGCACGTCGCTGAAAGTAAGTTTAAGTGCGTTGTTAAAGTAATTAGAATTTTTTGTATAAAACACGCCGTATTTATTATCGTGCTGTTTGATAAAATTGCCAATAACTACCTTGCAATTAAGGAAATTTTAACAAGCGATTTTTTTGGTATTAGTAGCACCTAATTGTAACCAAGAAAAAAACACGAAACAAGAAATTACATCAGTTGTTTTACTTTACCTAATACTCAATTTATTTTTTCGTAACAATTTTTTGCAATCCTATTACCTAGATCAGTGTTTTCCAAACTTATCTAAAGCGCGACCCCTTTTTGTTAAAAAAATTGTTCGCGACGCCCTATCTTCCCCTACTCACCACTGAAACCAAAATAGCGACAAAATAGCCTAACTAACTAAATTACAAGTAACGGATTGTTTCTCAAATTTTATACTACCTTACTGTTTAAGTTTCAATTAAATAAATTAAAAACTAAATTGAACAGTTATTTAATTGCGATCTGTCCCACTAGTAACTAGTAGTTCTTCTGCCGGTCTACCATTTACAATAAAAATAAATGATAAAAAATCTACTGCACATTGTAGGTACATTGCGATATCTTTGTTTGTGTCTACATTATTTAACAAAGTGTTTTTGTCTTATTTTGGGGGAAATTCCCGACCTCCCTAGTACTTCACCGCGAGCACCCAGGAGGTCGTGACCCACACTTTGGGAAACTCTGACTTAGATAAATAATATAATTCGAAACACGAAGCTTGCCCTATTAAAAAATGCGAATCAAAAAGTGCACTAGCACATCTTTCAATAAAGAGTATCTAAATATGCATTAATTTTACACTAGGTATATGCAGAGGCGTATTACCACTTGGAAGCGCCCAAAGCCCTGGGATATTGTTGCGCCCCCCCCCCCCCCTGCTATTGAAGCGTACAATGCCCTGGGATATTGTTGCACCCCCCCCCCTGCTATTTTTTTCATAGTTCAAATGACCCACATATTATGAGGCAAAAGCGCAAAACATTTTATTTTCAAACTAACAATAAGTATACATGAACAAAATATATCGAGTTTAGCTATTACATAAATATAACAAAATAAAGTTTAAGGAATATAAATATAATACAACAAAAAAAGGACTTTGCTGCAAAAACTTGAATTATCTCTGTTGCGTCTAGATTTTTAAGTAAGTCTGATTCTATTGACATTAAGGCTAAGTCACTGAGTTTGGAATCGACTAACTTGGATCTTAAGTAATTTTTAATCCTCTTAAGAGTCCAAAAAGATCTCTCTCCTGAACAATTAGTTACTGCTTTAGATATAAACAATCTTAATGATATTTCCAAGTTTGAAAATATGCCAGCTAGATTTCCCTCCTTAAGTGATGTCAGTAAATTCCTTGGCTCCTGCGGAATATTTGGAATATGTTTAACTTGAAAAATCTCATTTTCGATGTCAATATCGAGATCGTTTTTATACATATTGGTCAACCTCAAGCAGCCTTGCTTAAGATCCTCATCACTCAAAGCGGCTGGATTGGTAAGAAACCCAAACTCTCAAAACTTAGACTGAAGCAAGGACCATCTTTGTGTTGATACCGTGAAAAAGTTGTATAATTCCTGTTCTACACCAAAAAACGACATATACATGCTGTGTGGTGTGTGTTGTGTGGCGTTAGCTAAAAATTAACCGATTAATCAAACGCCGGGCTTTCTCTAACCACGGTTGACATCGCTAAGTTTCATATCTTTTTTGGTTATAAGGTGCTGGTGCTCTCTGTCTTTTAGTCTTTCTTGAAGTCTTGGTGCTGGGAACTGGGAAATGTGGCGCCCTTTCAGAGTTGGCGCTACAAGCCTAGGCTTGATCGGCTTGTACTATAATCCGCCTCTGGGTATATGATTTATTATGAGACTATGTAAGAGTATTAAAATATAGGTGTATTACAAAATTATCTAAATGTTATCAGATCAATATATTATTTAATAAATAAATAGTTATGATTTCTGTCGTGGAATATCTTAATAGATTGTAATTGAACTATCCAAATCTGGCAATAGGTCAACGTGACGAGCTTAAGGCAGTGGACCAGAATCAGTAATTTAATTGACTCAGGATCCACATAACCAAAAAATGTTTGGTGTGCTGTGCATCAGAGAAGCGTGAGGCGTGTGCTGATTGTTCGTCATTAGCATAGCATTGTAAATGCGACTTTTAAAATCAAATGTACACGCGTTACGCGTTGTAATTATTTTCATGTTTATAAAGTTAGAGACGTTCCAAGCGAGCTGTTGCGTTTAGTTTATTTCATTTACATATAATTTTGCATTTTCTCTTAATAAAACCTAAATTTATAGTACAAAAATCATATTCAGAAAATTAAAAGAAGTAGTCCATTTCTCCATAGACAAAAATCAACAAAGCACAAAGTCAGTGCCTCATAAAATTCCTTGTTTATTATACTTATACACTTAAGGCTTACTTGTTTCGCCCTTATAAGGGCATCATCAGCCCTAAAAGTGTATAATTTTAAATTTAAAATTGCTAAGAGAAATAACCCAAAAAAGGAAATCTTTACTTTAACATTCAAAACAAAAAGTTTGTCAGAAATAAAAAAAAAAACAGACACGTAATATACATTACAGATAAAACAAGTAACTAACCTAAGAATTTTTAGTAGAGTGAGGGAGTGGTACTTTGGTGTAAATAAATAATACCACAAGATATAATATCCTGCTTTAAAATTATATTAAGAATAAGCCATAGTTATCATTCGCGTCCTGATATCAACTTTTTTTTGAGTGTGGTTTAGTGGGTTTAGGACAGAAAAACAATTCCTTTTATTATGAAATTGCCGACGTTTCGCCCTATATTGGGTCTTTTTCAAGGCTAAAAACAAACATACATTTCCAGTTAATCCTTAAGGAAGAACACTGTTATGGTAAAAATATGTTGACAATCAAAAAAAAACAATATAAATTTATACCCATTTTAGGGCATTCACAATACATTAATAACAGCAATTACTAGAGAAAACGAGAACAAAACACATTTATCAAAATATATGAAGTAAAATAAAATTTGTAAATAAAATTGACACGCAAAACCACTATTCCATTAAAACAAACATTGTGTATAACAAGTAAATTCGCACCCCACATGACAGGTTAAGTTTTCACTTTAAAAAACAAAAGTATTAATACTAATTTGGAGAATAAAAGAACTTACCTATTCAAAAAAAATTAGAATTATTGTCATTATAAATATAATTCATCTCCATAACAACACAGGGACATAATATTTTATTAAATAAAATATACATCAAACGGTATCAATACCACAACGAGAACTGATAGAACAGCAACTTTAGCGGACTTAAAAAAAAAAAAACACTACAATAGCCATTGTTGCTCACATTGTTCCGATCTTTTTTAATAATTTTTATTTACGTTAGGCCCAAATTCTTTATACAAATGAAGCAAATAATTATACTGTATGTTGAGCCCTTGTGTATCTGCTCGACAGTTAACCGTATTATTAAGCGTTATGGAAATCATTTCACTCAAACACCGCTTGTAATAATTACTTTCTCGGTCCAAAATAGACACCTCATTGAAATCAAACGTATGATCCGCTGTAAAATGATGTTGGGATAAAGCCGTTTTTTTCTGATTTATTTCTGTTTATCTCTCTGCAATCGTAACGATGTTGGTAAATTCTGGTTTTTAAGTACTGTTTGGTCATACCAATATAGCATTTATCACACCCCGAACAAGGAATCCTATATACCAAACCAGACGAAAAATCGAGTGGTACTGGATCTTTCAACCTCGTAAAGACAGAACTGACCACATTAGTTAAAAATTACTTCAATAATTTCCATCCTAAAATCAGGTTTACCATGGAAAATGAGGTTAACGGGGTTATTCCTTTTCTTGATACTATGGTAATGCGAAATACAAATGGCACTTTATCCACTAATTGGTTTATTAAACCCACAGCGTCTGGACGCGTGATCAATTATTTATCCTCGCATGCAACTAATCAGAAAATTGCCACAATAAAAAATATGTTATACCGCTCTCATAAATTGAGTAGTCCAGAATATCACTCTCAAAATGAAGAGACCATTAGGAATATTTTAAGACTTAATAACTACCCTATGTCACTAATTAATTGAGTAATTAACCAATATAAAAATAATCTAAATAACAATGATACTAAAGTTGATACAGATAATTTTAAATATTATAAATTTCCTTATGTTCAGGGTTTATCAGAAGAGATTGAAAAACATATTAAAAAATGTAGTCCCAATTGCAGGTTGGCGTTTTATAACACTAATGTGGTCAGTTCTGTCTTTACGAGGTTGAAAGATCCAGTACCACTCGATTTTTCGTCTGGTTTGGTATATAGGATTCCTTGTTCGGGGTGTGATAAATGCTATATTGGTATCACCAAACAGTACTTAAAAACCAGAATTTACCAACATCGTTACGATTGCAGAGAGATAAACAGAAATAAATCAGAAAAAAACGGCTTTATCCCAACATCATTTTACAGCGGATCATACGTTTGATTTCAATGAGGTGTCTATTTTGGACCGAGAAAGTAATTATTACAAGCGGTGTTTGAGTGAAATGATTTACATAACGCTTAATAATACGGTTAACTGTCGAGCAGATACACAAGGGCTCAACATACAGTATAATTATTTGCTTCATTTGTATAAAGAATTTGGGCCTAACGTAAATAAAAATTATTAAAAAAGATCGGAACAATGTGAGCAACAATGGCTATTGTAGTGGTTTTTTTTTTTTTAAGTCCGCTAAAGTTGCTGTTCTATCAGTTCTCGTTGTGGTATTGATACCGTTTGATGTATATTTTATTTAATAAAATATTATGTCCCTGTGTTGTTATGGAGATGAATTATATTTATAATGACAATAATTCTAATTTTTTTTGAATAGGTAAGTTCTTTTATTCTCCAAATTAGTATTAATACTTTTGTTTTTTAAAGTGAAAACTTAACCTGTCATGTGGGGTGCGAATTTACTTGTTATACACAATGTTTGTTTTAATGGAATAGTGGTTTTGCGTGTCAATTTTATTTACAAATTTTATTTTACTTCATATATTTTGATAAATGTGTTTTGTTCTCGTTTTCTCTAGTAATTGCTGTTATTAATGTATTGTGAATGCCCTAAAATGGGTATAAATTTATATTGTTTTTTTTTGATTGTCAACATATTTTTACCATAACAGTGTTCTTCCTTAAGGATTAACTGGAAATGTATGTTTGTTTTTAGCCTTGAAAAAGACCCAATATAGGTCGAAACGTCGGCAATTTCATAATAAAAGGAATTGTTTTTCTGTCCTAAACCCACTAAACCACACTCAAAAAAAAATTAAGAATAAGAAGATGAGGACTGTCACAGTTGTCGTACTATTTGCATAAAACGCGGAACAAACATGTGGTTATGGGTGCATTACAAGTGATCGGTCAATAGAGAAAAATTAAAACAACTGGTCTGCATTTTACAGTGTTTGTTTAATAATAAGTATTAACATATATGTAAATAATTTTAAATATTTTTTTATAAGGAATGAAACACAAAGTCTGCTCCACTAATTTAATAAATAAGTTCAGATTAAAATCCCATCCATGATGTACCAAAAATTAATCTGAACTTATTTATTAAATTAGTGGAGCAGACTTTGTGTTTCATTCCTTATATAAAATATTACTCCACTGTGAGATGGACTACTTCCATAAAATTAAATACTTTTGTTTAAGTTTATCAGAACTAAAATTAAATGAGATTAAGCCTAAGCACGTGCATACTAACATATTATATTATACACTACGCCCATTAATTATCGAATATTCAAAAAGGCACGCTCAAATTAATAAGCTGTTATTTTGTTAATATTAAACCAATTTTGAATTTTTTTTTCTTAAATGATAGATATAAGATTCTAGAGTTTAAGGCAGACTAGTGTACGTGCTGATACGTCTTATTGTACGGGGTAGCGCATAAAATCTAGATGCATGTAAATTTCCTAAAATTTAAAACTGACATATCTTACATAAAAATTGAATTTTATTTATTTTTTAAACTAAACCAATTAGACATCTATCTGCGTTAGAGACTGGCCAAAAAGTTTCGCCATGCCACTAGAGGCAAAGAAAAAATTACCATTTCTTCCGAATAAATTATGTTGCTGATAAAATGTTTGGTAAACAATCAATGCGTCATTTTATATCTTTTGGCTTTTGCTAAATTTAGAATAAAAAACATGTCAACAAATAAAGTCTATAATACAGAGTGCAACACAAATATCTATCCATTTAATTCATTTACTTGCTGCATTTTATTTGCTTAAATATTTAATTCAGACGGTTAGATGAATAGCTATGCTAGATCTCGCCGTCATTAAAATATTTATACTGATGTTATTTGTCGTCATTTAATAAATACTTTATTTATTTATTTACAGAAAATTAAAAATACAAAAATAACGATAGAAATACAAATTTTTTAGTATCGGGTATTGCCTCCACGAGCATTGAGCACTTCTTGATACCGTCGTGGCATGCTTAAAATTAGATTTCTTATAAAATCTTGGTCAATATTCTGCCATATTCGATGCAGCGCTTGTTTTAATTGTAGAAGAGTTTGCGGCGGGTTAACTTCCGCACGGACTTGCCTCTTCATACGGTCCCACACATGCTCAATGGGGTTTAGGTCCGGGCTTCGAGCTGGCCAATTCATTACAGAAATTCCAGTGTCAGCTAAATACTCCTGGACAATTCTGGCGGTATGGGGACGCGCGTTGTCATGCATAAAAATAAAATGTTTTCCAATTGCAGGAGCAAAAGGTATTACGTGTTCCTGCAGAATTTCTGTAATGTATCGGTCGGCCGTTAAACGTTCTATAAAGGTTAAGTCCGTTTTTTCCTCTAATGATATTCCCCCCCAAAGCATTACTGAGCCCCCTCCATAACTAATAGTATTTTTAAAATTACACTGTGCAAATCTTTCACCAGGCCTTCAAAACACTTTTTGACGCCTATCATTACTATACAGACAAAACCGGGACTCATCGCTAAATAGAACATTACCCCACTCACCTTCACCCCAAGCCACATGTTCCCTAGCATATCCTAAACGTGCACGTCGATGTACTGGTTCCAATTTAGGGCCTTGCGCTGCCTCGTATGGCCTAAGCTGAACCTCTTTTAAGCGATTTCGGATCGTTTGCTTGCACACTCGCATAGGACCATACGTATTTGAAAACTGCGTCTGTAATTGAGTGCTGGTAATGAAACGTTGTCTTGTACACTGCAGACGAACAAACCTATCTTGGTTATAGGTGGTTTTTCTTGGTCGACCTTGTCCTTGCTTTCTTTGGTTGGAGCCACTTTAACGATATCTTCTTAAAATTTTGGATATTGTTCCCTGAGTTTTGGCTAAAATTCTAGCAATATCTGCTTGAAAAAGACCCTGTTCATACAACCCCCTAGCATAAGAACATTGTTCTGGTGTTAAAAATCGATTAGCGTTCATAATTACTTAGTATGGTAAACTTTAACAACTTTTAATGTCAAACATACAGATATCATTTACTTACCATATCCTAGGTTACCTAATAATGAACTGGATATTCCTGTATCTGAATTTGTATTTGTATAAATTTTCTGTAAATGAATTAAATGGATAGATATTTGTGTTGCACTCTGTATTATAGACTTTATTTGTTGACATGTTTTTTATTCTAAATTTAGCAAAAGCCAAAAGATATAAAATGACGCATTGATTGTTTACCAAACATTTTATCAGCAACATAATTTATTCGGAAGAAATGGTAATTTTTTCTTTGCCTCTAGTGGCATGGCGAAACTTTTTGGCCAGTCTCTAACGCAGATAGATGTCTAATTGGTTTAGTTTAAAAAATAAATAAAATTCAATTTTTATGTAAGATATGTCAGTTTTAAATTTTAGGAAATTTACATGCATCTAGATTTTATGCGCTACCCCGTACAATAAGACGTATCAGCACGTACACTAGTCTGCCTTAAACTCTAGAATCTTATATCTATCATTTAAGAAAAAAAAATTCAAAATTGGTTCATTATTAACAAAATACCAGCTTATTAATTTGGGCGTGCATTTTTGAATATTCGATAATTAATGGGCGTAGTGTATATTGTACTGTATGCTTGTTTTGAAATTGTTATTTTTTAAAATAATCATAAATCCGGCTTTCATAAAGCATTTTTTTTATTGTCACTGGGCACAAATGGTGCCAGGTCACCGAAATCCATATAAATATTGCCTTGGTCCAAAGTTTGGCAATGTGAGGTAGTATTGGGTGGAAGAAAAATAAGTTTGGCATTATCCAGTGTAATTTTGGAATGAGACGTTGCTTTATCCAGAAACAATACCACTCTTCTATTCTGCTTCTTCATTTTGGTATCAAATCTGTGAAGCCAGGTTGTCATGATGTCTGCTGTCATACGTCGACGATATGTGCGCCCTTAAAACATTGAGAAGTTTTGCTTTTGTCTATTGTAAGTGGTTCTTCCTCCTCACCTTCCATATTTGCACAGAACATAATTGAAGCTACCAGCGCTAAAACGGCCTAACCTTAAAAATCTAGTTTTGAGATAATTTAGAAAGAAAATTAATATGAAAAACGTGATTGTATGTCTGGAATCTCAAAAAAGTTTAAAAAATATTTTTTAAGTTATTTTTTCTATAGCTATATCAATAGATTAGCAACAGAAATACTGCAGAAAGTTTTATTTTTAAAAAAAAAAGTGGGTTAGGCCGATTTGGGTTAGAAATATATTTTTTAAACTTATTAGGCCAAGGTAAAAAAACGCTAGTTAACCCAACAATTGGGACAGGATAAGTGGAAAAATATATGAAATTGGGTACGCAAAAAAATTAAACTTGATTAATTCGCATCGTCTTCGTCCATTTGAATAAAATAATAATAATATTAATAATAATAATAATAAAGGTCTTTATTTGTACATTTATAACATTTTACATATTATAACAATTAGTTGTTATTATATACTTAATAATGTACAAAAAGGCGAGGTTCAGTTTGACAGATAAAATCTGCCATCTGTTCAACTAACCCGAAATTAACCTAAATTTTGTGAAATTTTAACAGAGCAACATAAAAATGGTATTTAAATTAACCTAATCGAACGCAATTGCATTGTTCAATATTATATAATTAACCCTAAGAACCAGAATGAAAAAGAAAATATATCAAAAAACTAGAAGAACAGAAAAAAGGGGCACATTTGATTAGTTCAGAGCTGATCAGTAATTATTACATTTAAGTAAACGAGATGAACTAAGTAATTACTTACTAAATTCAATACTTACAGTACAATAATAGCTTAAACCAAAAGGAATAACTCAGAAGACAAGGCCAGATCAGTGATTGCGCGCCATGAGATGATTTGTTATGTTTTGTTTAAATAAATTGACAGATGTTTTCATAGTAGTTTCCGGCAGATTATTGGTGTATTTTGCAATCAAGTAGGAGAAGGACCGTTCAAACAGAGTCGTATTATGGGCTGGAATAGTAAGTTTGCCCTTAAATCTAATATTAATATTGTGAACGTCAGTTCGAAAGCGTATTTTATTGTATAAATATGGTGGTGATTTGTTAGTTAAAATTTTGTGATACAAACAGAGCAGATGAAGGTAACGACGATCGCCCATCATTAGCCAACCAGACTGTCTATAAGCATAGCTGATTCTATCATATTTACGTATCCCAAATATAAGGCGTATGCAAGAGTTTTGTAATTTTTGAATGCGACCAGCAACATGTGCTGTTATGCAGGGTCCATAAACAACATCACAAAAATTTAAATGCGACAAGACCAGCGCATTACATAAAATAGATTTTAAATTTCTAGTCAGTACATGCCTATGTTGAAATAAAAGTTTTAGATTGATATACGCTTTTTGCAAACATAAGTTTATATGATCTGCAAATCTAATATCCGGATCCATAAGAAGTCCCAAATTTTTTGCCGAACTCTTTATTTGTAACGTGGAGTCGTTAATTTTTACAGAATCAGAAAAATTTGTTTGAAAATACTGTCTGTCGCCAGTGGTGCCAAAAAGTAACACCACTGATTTTCCAGAGTTTAGCAGAAGGCTATGCCCAGTTGCAAAATTACTAAAGTTAAGTAAATCAAAATTGAGAGCTGTAACTGCTTGGGTGGTTTCTTCTCTGGAAAAGGACAGATATACCTGTGTATCATCAGCGTAAAAATGATATTTTGAGGAAAGAAATGCAGTAGGAAATCTAGACGTATATAAACTAAACAAGAGGGGTCCCAGGATTGAGCCCTGTGGCACACCAGTCGCGACATTCTTAAAAGAAGATATATCGCCTCTATAGCAGACAGCCTGACTTCTTCCTGCCAGATACTCTGCCATCAGTCGAAGTGCTGCATCTGATAGACCAATATACCGAAATATAGCGTTGATAATATCGTGGTTAAGCGTATCAAATGCTTTGCTAAAATCCAATAAAACCAACAATGTTAACCTGCCCTTATCCCAAGCTCCCAATATATCATCCGTAATATTTAATAGTGCAGTAGCACATCCATGGCCCTTTTTAAAACCTGATTGATTTACAGAAATAACCCTCTCAGCCGAACAAAAATCAGAAAGTTGGTTATGTAATATAGCTGGCCCAAAGAATCGACTGAGGATGACTTAGGAAGTGGTATCACCAATGCCTCCTTCCATTGGCTTGGAAAAACAGATTTACTAATACAATAGTTAATAACATGAGTTATGTAAGGCAAAAGGAAGGGTATGCACAATTCCAAGGACAAAATATTAATTCCGTCTACCCCACAAGCTGTTGTTTTTATAAGCGAGATCGCCTTAAGTATGTCTATTTCTGTCACTCTGTGAAACTCAAAAACTAAATCGGAAAGTTTGTTTTGAGTATAAAACGAAACCACGCTGTTATCAACCGTAAGCCGAGGAACAGAATTTATAAAATGATTATTAATGGATTCGACATTAGCAAGTTGTTGTGGTATATCATTATTCTTTTTCGAATTCAGATCAAGGCGTTTTAAATGAGACCATAATTCTTTATGATTGTGATTATTATATTTTTGCACGAAGAAAGTCTTTTTTTCCCGCTTAACGGCCACAGTGAACATGTTTCTCATATTTTTGTAGGTATTCCAATGGGTTTGAAGTTTAGTTTTTTTGTATTTGCTTAGAGACTTATCTCTATCCCTTTTCATTGCTCGCAGAGTATCTGTAAACCAAGGCGCATATTTTTTCGTAATACGATGTGTAACAAAAGGAGCATGTAAATCTAAAAGTATATTAATATTTTCATTAAAGAACTTAACCTTATCGTCTACATTATCTATGAAAAACATGCCATTCCATGGAATTGATTGCAGATCCGACTGAAACTGCTCATAGTTTAAAGATTTAAAATTTCTTACTGTCTTGTACTCAAGCTGTTGTTTTAATACTTTTATATTTATTATGCAGTATATTAAATCGTGGTCACTAAAATCAATCGGAGACACACCCCTTTCAATTATTATTTTATTATCAGATGTCAGAATGTAGTCGATTAAGGACGATGTTGTGTCAGTTTTTGGACAATCAATTAACTGTGTGAGTCCCAGACCCTCAAGAAATTCAAACAAAATCTTCAGAGGAATTTTCGGTTGCCTTTAAATCTTTATTAAGATCGTGTTAACGGGGTGGGATATATTCGGAAAGTTCCAAAAGGTTTTTGCTTTTTCCATCTATTTAATATCCATGAACGCATCTCTCTTCTTTCTAAATTGTGGATACTCAGACTGTATGTCCACAGTTGTCGCTTATATTAAACCACACCTTAGACAAAATCGGAGTAGCCAATGCTTTCATCAAATCAAAACTGATAGCAGTAGTTTTGTTATCATTTTTTGCTAATTCCTGTACTCTTTTCACTCCTGCTGTCGCCTTCCGGAGGTGTAAGTCTTGTTCACTTATAATTTGCTCTTTTGCAGTTGGAAGTGTTGAGGCTTCAATTGTAATTTTAAACGAATCACGTTTTTAGATGTCACAGGTGCATGCAAATGTAAATTAAAATGTTGATTAAAGTTGTTACAAAAAACAAAATTTGAAGCTGCATGGTTCAGGAGTTTCGTCTTTAAAGAGGCCATACATTTTTTCCCAAACTGAGATCGGGCGACAAGTATTTCCTGTGTTTTTTTCTTGTGAATAATGCGAGTAATATGCTACAAAGCTGTGGGTTAAGCCGATTAAGCGCATCACCTGTTTACAAAATTATTTAAAGTAAAATAAAACTAGTGGCACCAGCTCTTAAACAGTGACAGAGGGTGGCTTAGGCTGTTTTGCATTATGTAGATATGCATTTAAAGGACACGTTAGGTTGATAATTCTAAAATTACAAATTTGTGGCTTAGGCCGTTTTGACGCTGGTAGCCTCAATTGTAAATCGTCGTTTTGTTTTGTTTGCTAAGCACGATAGTAGAGACCTGTCTCATCTGTTTTAAATGCATAATCCTTAAAAATGGTCAATAGCCTTTCTTTCCAAGCAGTTACGTCTTCGATAATAATATCGGCTGATTCGTCACATATTTTCTTGAAGGTAATATCGTACCGATGACGGAATTTTTCTAATCATCCATTTGATGCCTTGAAGTTATCTAGTTCTAGACATTCAGCAGATTCGAGGGCTCTTGCTTGAATTATGGACCCGGATATTGGTAAGTGCTTGTTTCGCGCCTTCAGTTTTGGGAAATTTTCTTTTTTGTTCACCGTTGCCACCTCCTTGAAACAAATTTCTAACTTCTGCTTTATTTTGAAGCGACATAGTCACTTTAAATTTTTCAGCCAATTTCCAGTTTTTTCACTTTCCTCGATTATTTCAATTTATCCGCTTAAAGAAAGACATTTCCTTTTTCCCGCCATCTTCAAATATTCACGTTAGTCCCAAAACACACAAAAACTGTTCAAAACAAAACTAATGTTAACAACCGATTTATCAGCCTTTAAAGCGAATTCAATGGATCCGCCTGCAATAAAGTAATTAGTGTAGTAATGGAGGGTGTTTTTAGCATTAATGTTTACTAAAAATTCCGATAATGAGTACCCGCGGTCGTTTAACGCAGGTGATCTCTTTATAGAGGCGATCGCAAACAGAGGTTTTACCAAAGACATTTAGTTCTAATGTCTTTGGGTTTTACTGTATTATTAAAAATGAAATAGGGTTCAAAATTGAAGACGTCCTAACACAGCTAAGGATAGGACTCTTTTTGCTTTAGTAATTTCCAGTTTTTCTAGTAAATCTTTTTGCTCTTATGGCCTTCGTGAAGAAAAGAGTCCTAAACTATGAACTAACCTAAACTAACCTCTATAATCTATGGTATTAGAAAGGAGAATGCACCAAGTCTGCTCCACTGATTTATTTTATTATTTAAAAACACATTATCAACCAAAACTTGCGAATCCAAAACCGCAGTCGGTACTGGTAAGTCTGTATTGTGAGGAACAGGTCTTATGGCAGAAGGCAAATTCGGATATTGGATCCTGGGCTTTTATTTCTTGGAATATCCTTCAGTTACTGTCTGAACATATCGCAATCGTCAAAATGATTGGTGGCTTCTCACCATACCATTGGAACTGCAAAAGGCATACTTTTTATCTTCTTTTTCATCCAGCATCAATGAGACGCGACAGCTGACACAGGACACACAGGTAGCCTACTGATTGTCTTGATATCCGATTAAAATATCAAAATACATGAAATAGGCTCTTTTCACATTTTCAAAAAATGGTCTGGCTTGTGACTTGACCAGAAATTCTCCACAAATATAATAAAACTTATTAGGAGACATTTTGCAACTGTCGCGCGTTTCACTTGACATTTTCGTTTCAACTACACAGATCCACTCAATTCTAAGTTCAAAGGAAGACTGAATGCGGGAATAAGTAGCATTATAAATGAGAATGCACCAAGTCTGTTCCACTGATTTATTATATTATTTAAAAAGACATATTTCGGGAGTACAAACTTTCATCATCAGCCTCTGTAAACCAATAATATCATACGAGTGACAGCATGTTATAAATAATCAAGAAACACACATTTCGTTATAATAAATATGTTATTCGTGAAATAATTGGTATTATTAGTTTATAGAAAATTTAATTTTGGTTTTAACTAATAATGCCAATTCTACGGTAATTCATTATTATTATGTATTTTTTATGAATGATAGATGTGTTTTGGACTTCCATTGTCATTATTTGTTTATATCACAACGTCGTCTTCAGGTGAATAGTTATTCACCTGAAGACGACTGGTTACAAATCATTTGTCTGCAGCATTTAAAAATATTATAACTTCCAAACAACACGGATTTCTGAAGAGTAAATCCATTGCAACGAATCTTTTGGGTATACAGGCGAGGCATTGTCGAGTGCCTTGGAGGGCGGAGGGCGGAAGTGTTGTTGATTCAATTTACACTGACTTTTCCAAGGCATTCGACAAGGTTGATGTGGGCCTGCTTGCTCGTAAGCTTGAAGCATATGGTGTTGGCGGGGTCATGTTGCGGTGGATTGATTCTTATCTCACTGATAGGGCACCGATTGTCAAAGTTAAGTCTTGCAGGTCTCAAACCTTCAATGCTACCTCAGGTGTAGCGAAGGGGGGGGCACCTGGCGCCTTTATTGTTCAATATATTCATAAATGATGTCACTCAGTGTTTTCTACATTGCAAGTTTCTATTGTACGCTGACGACTTAAAAATGTACATCACTGTTAATGATTGGCAGGCGTTTCAATATCTGCAGGAAGATTTGAACCGTTTTCAACAGTGGTGTGTCGACAACTACATAAGCTCAAGCAAGGCCTGCAACATTCCTGATACTTTGTCTGATCCTAATGATATAAGTACATTCTTTGGTAGGTATTTGCAGACTGCCTCAGATTGTGGCCCTAAGGAGAATTTTTACAATAATAGCATTTTTAATAATGACCTGTCCTTTTCTTTTCGAATGACTGAAATAGCAGATATTCACAAAATAATTCACTCAATCACTTCTAATGCTGCTGGTATAGACGAAATCTCTTTGAAAATGTTAAAATCCTGTAGCCCGCACGTAGATCGGTATGTCACACATATCATCAATTGTTGTCTAGAGGCTAACTATTTTCCAGATCAGTGGAAAATTTCTGTTGGCAAACCATTGCCTAAATCTAATAATCCTATAACTTTTAACGATCTCCGAATCATAAGTATATTACCGCTACTTTCTAAAATTTTTGAAAAAGTTTTATATGGTCAATTATTTCAATACTGTGTTACAAACAAAATAATACCAGATAGCCAATGTGGCTTTAGAAAAGACTTTAGCACCTCTGTCGCTCTTGTTAACATCACAGATGATATAATGGCAGCAATTGATAAAAGACTAAACACAGCGTTAGTTCCACTAGATTTTTCAAAAGCCTTTGATACCCTTAATCATTCACTTATGTTGGCAAAGTTAAAATATTATGGCTTTGAAGAATCATCCTTACATCTTATTGCATCATATTTTAACAACAGGTTTCAAAGAATTGCCTATAAAAACAATTACTCGGAACAAATTAAAATTTTGTCTGGTGTGCCTCAAGGATCTATTTTAGGGCCTCTACTCTTTATTATTTATACTTCTGATATCCTAAAATCCCTAAAGCACTGTAAGGTCCAGGCATATGCGGATGACACACAAATTTTCCTTCATTTCGACTGCCAAGACTATATAAACGCATCAAATTTGCTAAACGAAGATTTGAATGTGTTAAACAAGCTTTCTTTGGATCACAATTTGAGGTTAAATCCATCAAAGTCATCCCTAATGCTTTTTGGGAATAAAAATAACGTTAATTTTTTAACTGATAATATCAGTATACTTATTGATGGTGTTGTGCTCCCCGTGGTTAAGACGGCGAAGAACTTGGGAATAATACTGGATAGTGAATTAAGGTTTAGAGAGCATGTAAAGAAACTAATTCAAAGGTCATATCTGTCCTTAAGAATATTATATAACAATCGTCATATCCTTAATTTAAAATTGCGGAAACTGCTCTGTGAGAGTCTCGTTTTATCAAGTTTTAACTACTGTGACTTCATTTATGGGCCATGCCTTGATTTGGCAGATAAAAATAGAATACAAAAAGTACAGAATACATGCTCACGCCTGATTCTTGGACTTCGAAAGTTTGATCATATTTCTCACACATTCAAATATCTCAATTGGTTAGTAATGAACAATCGTAGAACTTTGCATTTAGGAAATTTCTTGTTTAAAATTCTAAAAAATCCTAGCCTGCCTCTTTCCCTGAAAATTAAATTGGTATCTCGTGATAATATCCATGCTCGCCACATTAGGTTTCCTAACAGAATGACGATGCCTCACCATCAGAGTGCCATGTTTCAAAGGTCATTTACATATCACGCGGTAAAATTGTATAACTCCTTACCTGAAGAATTGACTTTTCTTAATAGTGATAGATTTAAATCGCAATATAAAAAATATTTATTTAATTCTCAAAATGAATCACTCCGTTAGTTTAACTTTTTATTTATTTTGTTTTTTTTCTCTTCATAATTATTGTATTACATATATTTTATATATCCATCGAATCTGAATGTTACATATTTCCTTTCGTTTCTGTATATTTTCTTCTTTTTCAGCTACTATGTATAATAATATATTTTCTCCTTTTCATAATATTATGCCTATAATATTATATGTGTGCATTTAGCAGCATTTATCTATATATATTATTTAATTTTAGCAAGCATTGCGGGGTTCAGTAGAGTAGCCGCTTAGGCTAGACTGCGCCTTGCTTCTGTTTGTATTGCCTTGTATTCTTTGTAGTTATATATGTTTTCATAATAAAAAGACCTTTATTATTATTATTATTATTATCTTAATTATAGAGAAATGCCAATATATACAATTCTCAAAAAAGAATGGCTTAGTATTGAATTTCTATAATATTAATAATCATACATTAAAAAATGTCAATATTGTTAGAGACTTGGGAGTCTACTTTGACTCTAAACTTTCATTCAGTTATCATATTGAGTATTGCTGTAATAAAGCATATAAAATGCTAGGTTTCCTGAAAAGACATACTAAGGACTTCAATAACATTTTTGCTCTTAAAATCTTGTATAACTCCTTAGTCAGATCACAATTGGAGAACTGTACAACGGTATGGTCTCCATATTTTGCAACATATACTGATGCGATTGAACGCGTTCAGAAAAAATGTCTATACTACATAGCTTTCAAACTACACATACCTAAGGACCATATTAACTGTGGCGATCTGTTGAAACTTCAGAAACGCAGATTTGATTTTGATATAGTCTTTCTATGGAAACTCGTGAATGGTGTTATTGACTCACCAGATCTTTTACTTCTTTTAAACTTTCATACTCCTATGGTCACACTAAGAAATAACTTAACTTTTTATAACAATTTTCATCGTAATTTGTATGGCCAGCAATCTCCTATGGACAGAATAATGTCTAATACTAACAAGATCAAACTCGATATCTTTAACTCAACCATTAACAAATTGAAGGGTTTTTTATGCAGAGTACCTATTGATACGAACTGAAATGTATTTTTTTTTCTTTATTGTTGGTTTGCTGATCTGTGTATTTGTTTTTATAATGTGACAGTTAATGATTTGTATTGTGATGTATAGCGTACAAGCTTAAGCTTGGTTTTTATATTTTTATATTTTGAGAGTTTTGCTCTATTATGATATTATATGTATAAATTTTTTGTAAATTGGGTGTTAGCCCGTTGAATGGATAAATAAATAAATAAATAAGAGATACTCACCAGTTAAAACGTTGTGATATAAACAAATAATGACAATGACAGTCCAAAACACATCTATCATTCACGATACATCATTGTTTCAAACCTTTAAACAAACTTTTTGTCTTGTTTATTGGGTTTTTAGGTCATATTTAAATAAATAAAGGTTTGGTTTAAGTTGACGTTTCGGTTTATATTACATTAAACCATCTTCAGAACTACGATTACAGGAAAATGTGATTATTAACTAATTTTTAGGATTAAAAAGTAGACATACCTCTATAAAAATCTTAGCACTATCACTTCTATTTTTACATGTTTAACTATGTGGTAAAAGGAAACTGGAACTCCATTAAACAACACACAACAATTCCACAAGAAGAATTTATTAAAACAACTAATTTATGCTTAACGTCAAATTTCTTTCAATTTTAAATGACGAATCTCTGCTTCAATCGCAAATCTTGTAATGGAGCTGGTTGAAACAAATGTATTAAATAACCTAGAATATAAACCATATTTTTTTAAAAGATTCGTTGACGATTGCATTCTTTGCATACCAAAAAATAAACTTGAATATACACTTAACAAATTCAATTATTTCCATAAAAAATTAAAATTTACATACGAAACAGAAAACAATAGATCAATAAACTTTCTAGACATCAACATATCTTACGACGAAGAAGGCAACATCACAACCAATTGGCATACCAAACCCGTTTGGTCGGGCCAATATTTAAACTTCAATTCCTATACCCCCAAAAAATATAAAAAAAGTGTTGTCAACTCCCTTATTGATAGAGCGGTTAAATTAACAGATCCAATAAACAGACCACAAAACATAACAAAAGTAAAAACTGTTCTACAAAACAATAACTACCCAAAAAATTTTTTATGAACCAATTATTAAGAATAGAATAAACCAAATTTACAATAGCACAAATAAAACGGATCCCCAAAAAGAAAATAACTTGATCTCTCTACCATAAATTCCAGAAATCAATACAAAAATTAGAAACGTACTTAAACCACACAAGATAAATATAGCTGATAAACCACCAAACAATACAAAAACCTTTTTTACAAAATTACAACCAACCATTCCTAAACTAAATCAAGCAAATGTAATATATAAAATAGACTGTTTGGACTGCCCAAAGACATACATTGGACAAACAAAACAATACCTAAAAAACCGAATATATGAACATAAATACAGCATGAGAAATACGAACCAAGCACACACAGCCTTATCAAAACATGCTATTGACAACTTACATAATTTTGACTTCAATAATACAACAATTTTAGACCATGAAATAAATTATAAAAAACGAAATATAAAAGAAATGATCCATATTAAAAAAAATGAAAATACATTAAATTTTCGAACCGACACTGATAATCTAAGTACAGTTTACAGTAATTTAATAACCTAATTAAAAATTGCAAATTTTTACTACCGTTAACAAAAGAAACAATAAACCGTAATCAAATGGTTTTTCCCATTTTTAATAAATGTACCTACCCTCCCTCATAAAGAATCCCTTTATAAAATCAGTCTTGCATAGTTACCACATAGTTAAACATGTAAAAATAGAAGTGATAGTGCTAAGATTTATATAGAGGTATGTCTACTTTTTAATCCTAAAAATTAGTTAATAATCACATTTTCCTGTAATTGTAGTTCTGAAGACGGTTTAATGTAATATAAACCGAAACGTCAACTTAAACCAAACCTTTATTTATTTAAATATGACCTAAAAACCCAATAAACAAGACAAAAATTTAAATCATAAGGTCAAGAAGAAAACTTTACTATCTTTAAACAAACATTATAATGAATAATTTTCTAAAAACGACATATTTGTTATAACAGAATTTCTGTTCCTTTAGAGACGCTTATGATGGCAATTTATACTCCCGAAATGTGTAACTCTTGTTAAATAATATAATAAATCAGTGGAGCACTTAAAGCTATGGACTAATTCTTCAAAATTATCAGGTATTTCCGAAAATTTCTTAAAAAGAATAATTATATTTCCGTGCATTTCCAAACAATTTCTCAGAAATTTTTGAAAACTCCAAATTTGCTGGAATGTTCCATGTAACAAATAATTTCCTAACGTACTAAGAATGTATTATTCAAAACTCTATATGTATCATTGAATAAAAATAATTTAAACATAAGACACAAAACTAAATACTTTTAAATTTATGTTTATCTAGTATTCACGTGCCAATTTTATAGGGTCAATGTTCTCGATTTCTAGTCGTTCAGAACAAAAATTTGTCAAAATTTTATATTAAAACAATTTTATTAACTATCAACTTTGCATAGACCACGACACAAATCCTAGTTGTTGGCACTGTCAAGAGCGTCCACACCAGCAAAATTTATGGAACAAATTTGGATTTGCTAAACAAATAGCTTTTAAAACTATACTGATCAAAAGTGGCTCAGAATTTGATTTTAAAACAAAAGCAACATTAAAATGTCATAATTTAGTAAATGTGCCAAGTCTTGGCCTATATTAAACGTTATGTAGTAGCTAAAGTGGCTCCGTGCCAAAATTCCTACATGCGATTTATAGAGGCCAAATGTGGAAAGTTTCAGCTAAAAGCACCAACATGTTATGCATGACAATTCTTTTTTACATGACTACAGATCTTGGTCTCGCTAGCAGTGTATTTTATCTCAGAGAGGCGTCCAGTACAGTGGACAGTTTTCTTCTACATTTCCTTGGACAAATATTTTAAACGATTACTTTGGTTCGTTTATTATTTTGAAAGTTCATTGGCGAACCTCAGGTATATAATTATCTAATAACTAGAGACTGATTATAATATAGATATTCTTACTCCTAATCACCTTCTGACGTTCTTTAAGCCCATGTATTTATGATACATGTAGATACGGCTTCAAAACTGCGTATTTTCGAATTTCTTATCTACTTCTCATTTGATGAAAACAAAACAACATAAAGATTCATGTAATTTTTGCTAATTTTATTAAAGTCAACTGTGTTCTGATTTAAGTCAAGGTAATATTACACTGATTGAACTTTTGATCATGTTTTTTTTTTCACTTTTATTTTTAACAATAGCTTAATACCGTAAAAGTAATGTTATATAATTTATAATTCATCTAAGTCGCCAGGGTTAGGTTAGTTTAGGTATCCCATTTATTTACTAAATGCTTTTAAAACCAGAACAATTCTCCATTTAAATCTAAACGACCTGTTCTCAATGGTTTTATACAGGAGCAAAATAAAATCATGTTTTCAAAAGAAAACCAATAAACCATTTATACCTCCTATAAATCTCGACGCTGATAATCTCAATTATGAAACTAAATTCGAAATAATGAAATATATACATCTAAACTATATATAAGGGTAGAAATGAAACTGACGAACTTCGTGAGCATCATATTTCTCGGCGGTACAGCTTCTCAGCCCAATACGACACTGAGAACAGGACATTTGCAGTGGAAGCCTCGACACTTTCACAAGCTGTAAGAATTGATAATTCCACTCCTAAAATATTATTATTTTACTATCAAAATGTTAGAGATTTCGTACAAAAACGGCCGAAATATTGACGACTACTGGTAACTGCAATTATGAGGGAATAGTGTTTACGGAATCCTGACTGTCCAGGGATATTTTCAGCTCTGAACTTTTTGGCAACAATTATCTGGTGTTCCATCAGGATAACGATTATGAAGCGCTTAACTGCAGGAGAGGTACATGGTGGAACACTGATTGCTATTCCCTCTGATTTCGACTGCAGACAGATGCGGAGTGGTAGTAATATCCTGTTGAAGAATTGTGGGTTTTGGTAAGGCTACAGAATAAGACACTCATTATTGGAGCAGTTCATACTTCATACTCCTTGAAACTCACCTCAGCATGTGTATCAAGTCTTTGTGGACACTATGGAGGATCTTTGAAAAAGTCACAAAAAACGCTAAATTTATCATATTTGGTTACGTTAATCTATCCGAGATTACATGGGGACTTGACGAAGAGCACTTGATGCCGTCTGGAATGGGCAGCTTCTCGGTGAAGATTTTGATAAACATTATTTCATATTTGGAACTTAATCAAATTAATAATGTCACTAATTGCAAGCGCAAACTTCTGGATTTGGAATTGTGTATTTCTCTTAGCAAAATGGACCCATATCAAACCCCTTTGCAAGTTTCTATAAGTCCTGGAACCATACCAGTTTGGAAGATGAGAGTGAAACTGAGGTTAACATGTCCAACAAAGCCAACTCAAATGAGGACGCTGATATTCGACTCCAAAATTTCTACGACGTAATTTTCAGTGGTATTAATAGCTTTGTTTCTCAAAGAAGAATCAAGAAAGAAAAATATCCTAAATGGTACAGTCACGAGCTTAAAAATATCATGAACTATAAAAACAAACTCTATGAGAAATACAGGAAATCTAGTTTAGAACTCGACTATGACAGATATTCAGAAGTTCGAAGAGAGAGCAAATGCCTGATGGATCTATATTGCCTGGTCTTTGTATCCAATACTGAACATACAATTCCATGAAACATTGAATATTTTTGGTAATTATAGTGCAGTGTAGTAGTGTGACAGAGAATACACCTGATTCTACCGTAGAAGCATTTGCCCAACACTTTGAATCGTGCTATACTGATCACCCGATTAACCAAATACCTTCAAGGCACTTAGACTGCATAATTTCACCGAGGAAGAGATTTGAACACAAATGAACTCTTACCTCCTGTCTTTATGAAGGGGTGCGCTGTATCACTGGTCGGGCCTTTGTTCTTTTTCTTCCAAGATACCTTTGATGCCACCCACTTTCCCGCTTTTGATCGGGTCTATCGGGCTCTGTTGTATTGGAAAAGTTGAAAACATACGGAATTGAAGAAGTTACCTGGAGTTCATTAAATCCTACCTGACAGAACGAAAACAGATGTCGGGATGAATGACATAAAATCAAGAGAGACTGTGGTCAAATCTGAAGTACCAGGGATCACATTTAGGCCCTACACTGTTCTTGCTTTTTATCAACGATGTAACTGTCAACTTTAAAAACGTAAATGTCTTTGTCAAGTTGGTCGGTCCACTAGTGCGCTGAAAACTGTCTTAACCTTAACGTGGGCAAGTTTTTATCGCCGAGAGGAACAAATACTTTTGAATATTTTGTGAACGGGGATAGTCTACAAAATGTTATCAGGATGAACGATTTAGAAGTTACCTTTCATCGGGAGGTTACCTTTAACTAGCACACTTCTAATATTATCCTTAAGGGTAACAGAATGTTGGGTTTTCGGTTTAAACTGTTACCATGTCTATGATGGCAGTACCTACATGATATTGGAGCAACATCAACAAAATATACCTTTTTTGCCAGATAAAGATCGAAAATTTTAAGATATTTCCACTAACCTCTTTAGATTAACTTTTGTAATAAGTCAAAACTTCCTCACGTCTTAATCAAGGGTTAAATACGGCCTTAATGGATATATCCCACTCGACGCGAAGCCTTAGTAATTATTGCAATCTCTGTTTTGACGAAATTCGTAATTGAATTTAATTTAAGAAGTTTAATATTTGTGCCACGGGGTAACACCCCCACGCTCCCCAATAAATCCCCGCCTACCGTCTTACTTGTAGGCCGCTAAATTATTATTTCCAACCCTTAAGATAGGTCACATGGCGGCATGATAATCAACGTGCGTTAAGGGTCTTCTTAAGGGTGAATAAATAATTCTAAAAATATCAACGTAGGTAAAATTAGAATAATTAATTTAAAAAAAATGCTGATGTTTGAACAGAATGAACCCGTCATTGTTATAAGCATTGGCGTAGCTAAGAAGTTTTCCTAGGGGGGAGTGATGGGCTGATCAGCCACCGCAAGGTTTTAATTTCGGTAATTAGAGATCAATAAAGAATTGGCAAACATTTTGGAATTAATAGGGCAAATTTATGACACACCTAAGTCTAGTAATAATGGAGTTCCTTCACTCTCCTCATACAAAGTGGCTCCATCCTTCTTAACTCTGCAGTAAAATTTGACGATGCAGCTAAATTTAAAATTAAAAATGACCAAAATTTGATTTTATTAAAAAAATCAAAAATCATTGATTTTTTTGATTTTAATAAAATACACTCACCGGCAAAAAAAAACCGGCCAGTAAAAACTGGCCCCAATTTCAAAGTTGGCTTTCTCGCGAACTGCTTATTAGATTTTGATGATTTTTTTTTTTTAATTTTAGATTGATTTCTCAGTAACGATGCTATGTCAGAAATTTTTATTCAGATTTGAATTTAAGCATATACGGTGTGCAACGATGAGACAAAGTTTCTTGCCCGGAATTTGGAACATCCTGTGGACTGCAACAGTTATAGCAGCTATTGTTAACTAAAATCACATTAAACCTTGATCTTTTCTGAACATTTTTTTTTATCATGAAATTATCTCTGTTTTTATTGGAGATACACTGCTTCAAAGCAAACGCCTCGGACAAACTGTTTGCAGGCAAAAATTTCTACGTGTAAATAATCAAGGCGGCATACGCGACATTGACGACATTAAGAGCTTGTCAACGGTTTTAAAATAAAAAAAAATGCTATTATCTGCTACGGATGTTGCTCGTATTGTGGCCCTAATTGAGGAAGTCGACGCTATGTGTCCGAAACCATTGGTAAACCTCGAACAACAGTCCAGGATGCCTGGAATCGGTATATGGAAACGGGAAATTTCAACAGGCGAGTGGGTTCCGGAAGAAAACGGAAGACAAGTACAATTGACAACCGCTTTATTGTCCTAAATGCTTTACGAAATCGTAGAACTACAGCTGTTCAGATTCAACATCGGCTACAAACCGTGCGTAGGATTGTTGTCAGCGAGAGGACAATCCGACGAAGACTTAAAGAAAACGACCTGTCTTCAAG
This sequence comes from Polydrusus tereticollis, assembly GCA_963920685.1. Lineage (NCBI taxonomy): Eukaryota > Metazoa > Arthropoda > Insecta > Coleoptera > Curculionidae > Polydrusus > Polydrusus tereticollis. Next base: position 148,327,014 of record OY987328.1, read on the forward strand.
GAGGCCTGCCATAGGACCCCAGCTGCTTCCGAGACATCGTCGAGCGCGTCTTCAATTTGCGCGGCTACATATGAATTAAAGGATTAAACAATGGACTAAAGTCCTTTTCACGGATGAGTCGCGGTTTTGCCTGCGATCGCCTGATGGTCGGGAGCGAGTTTGGAGACGTCGAAATGAAAGATTTGTGGACTGCACAATTTCAGAACGGGTGAGTTACAATGGGGGCTCTGTGGTGGTGTGGGCGGGAATTTCGAGGGACGCCCGTACAGATTTAATTTTTGTTGAAAACGGCGCCTTAAATGCGCATCGATATATCGACGATATTCTCCAGAACGCTGTTGTTCCCTACTCTCATTTTATCGGAGACGGCTTCATATTAATGCAAGATAATGCGCGACCGCACATGGCACGAATAGTTAACGAATATTTCGACGAAGTGGATATTGAGCGAATGGTTTGGCCAGCTTGCAGTCCTGATCTCAATCCAATTGAGCATCGTTGGGACCAACTTCAAAGCCGCATTCGTCGCCGACCTGCTTTACCCGACAGTCTTCATGATCTGCGAATTGCACTTCAGGAAGAATTTGATGCCATTCCACAAGAAGTTGTCACACACCTTATTGATTCGATGCCAAATCGACTGAATGAAGTCATTTTGGCGCGAGAAGGCCACACTAGATATTAGCGCCTTTAATTTTATTCATTATTTTTTCAAATTTTTATGTTTTTGTTAATTTTATGATTAAACTTACGTTTTGATGTTTATTTGTTGTGTTTTCAGCGTTCGCCTTGAAGCAGTGTATCTCCAATAAAAACAGAGATAATTTCATGATTAAAAAAACAAAATGTTCACAAAAGATCAAGGTTTAATGTGATTTTAGTTAACAATAGCCGCTATAACTGTTGCAGTCCACAGGATGTTCCAAATTTCGGGCAAGAAACTTTGTCTCATCGTTGCACCCTGTATATGCTTAAATTCAAATCTGAATAAAAATTTCTGACATAGCATCGTTACTGAGAAATCAATCTATAATTTTAAAAAAAATCATCAAAATCTAATAAGCGGTTCGCGAGAAAGCCAACTTTGAAATTGGGGCCAGTTTTTACTGGCCGGTTTTTTTTGCCAGTGAGTGTATTTTCATCATCTCGCTTTTTTCAAATTAATACAAATTATTTTAATGTCTGTCAAAAAAATACAGTACAAATATTTGTCAGAACCCGTATTTTGCAAGAAAATCATTCCTGCTCTCAAATTTTGCTTGGCAGTTCTGTAAGCTTTGCTACTACCTACATCTCCGCCAATAGTAACACCACAGTATAACGGAACGGAAAGTTTCGTTATACGGTGGTAACACTAAAGACCAAAAAAAGAAAAAAAAATTGAAAGTCTACTATGAGTGGTTTCGTAATGCGGACATCAACAGCTGAAAAACATAAGATTGACAAATAACTAGCAAAGGCAATTTTTACCATCAATTCGAGCTTTAGAGATATTGAAAAGCTATTCATTTATTAAGATTTGGTTATACACCGTCATCACGAAAAACAGTAGCAACAAGCATTTCAGATGAAATTAATTAGAAGGAAAGACGTCCACAACGAGCCCGTAATATATGTACATATGCAACAATAACAACTGAAGATAAACGATCCCTTCTTTACGAAAGTATTGATACTTCGGGAAAACCTCATACTTCAGAATATATATATATATATACGAAATGAGTCTTTAAAAATAAAGCGTTGTTATGTTCAAATACCTTAAAAGCACCTAATTGGGATTTGAAAGTTTCAAATTAAAAGCTCTATATATTTGTTATAAATAACTTTTAAACATATATATCTTGTTGTTTCTTGGGTGGATCTAGGATCTTTGGAGTAAAGTGTTTAAAGTCGTAAATTTAAGAGACAGGCGCCATCTTACATAATGAAATCATTACAATTTATGAACAAATCCAGGTAAACAATTTTTAATTCAGCTTTAACCTTGACAATAACTCATAAATTCATCTACAAACTGCGTTTTTAGAAATTATTTCGGATATTTATGATGAGTCAGATCACTGAAATTCGAATTTTGAGACGAAAAACAAAATCAGCCAGTTGCTTTCCAGACTATGGAAATTTTTTAATAAACAGTAAACACTTAAAGTACTAGATATTTTCGGTTTACTTTTGTTCATGTGTGAAGCTGAAGCTAAAAATAAACGAAGGGTAATATTTGTTGTTGAATATACGGATGTGTTATATTTTTAAAATCCGAAATTAAAATAAATAACAAGTAAAGTCTGTTCAGAGATATAAGAAAGACTCACTGATCCCTATTAGGAAAGACCCGGGCCAGCTGTAAAATTGAAATATGGCCGAACAGGTCCGTATTTTGCTTAGAATTTAATCATGGTTTGTAATAAAAATAAGTAAGACATTAAATAATATTTTATTTATGATTGCAAAAATATACAAATTATTCGGTACTTATAATAATTATTTACTTAATATATCAATATCACTATCGCTATCATCATCTGTTCTAATTATTATTTGTGCTATATTGTTTATATGGATATAGGATTTTTCCACTTTTTCAACATGTGTAACAGAATTTGCCCAACTTTGTGAAAGGATCGTAAAAACTTTAGTTTCTGTAAGCTCAAATACACTGGAGTTAATAGTAGGGCAAATATTGTTACGACGAATGGCAGATTTCAGTTGGTGCCAAACATGTTCGATGGGAATAAATATACAATGGTATGGTGGAAGCCTTAAAACTGTATGCCCTAGATTTTTTGCATAATTATCACAGAAGTATTCCTATTGTAGTTTTAAACTTTGTAAAACCTTAATTAATTGCCTTTTGGTGTAATCTTCCTGAAAATAAATGCCATTATTATACATGTAGTTTTGGATTGTTGCTTTTGTGTCATTTGAAGAGGGAGTCTTGGTCAACTGCCTACTATGGCATTACAATTACGCTATTCGGAGGTATATTTGGAATTAGCTTATTTTTAAACCAATCTTCAAATAAATCAGCAGCGGTGTCCCCATGGTAATCCAGAGAAGAATCTTTAATGTTTTTTGCAGACTGAGAAAGTCCATTTGGAAACCATCCGTCTTTAGATCAAGCATGCAAGATCGTAATTCGTTTACCTCTTTTTGATGGCGCGCTTGTGTCAACCCAACTTACCCAACCATTTTCCGGGGTATCATATGTGTCGAACCAGGTTTCATCCAAGTAAATAGTCGACCTTTGCTGATCTCTGTAAATCCTAATTTCTTGTAGATATTCTTATCGCCATTCCCGAATTCTACTGGATTCCATTAAAACTTGTCTTTTGTTAATTTATTTAAATCTAAAACCTATGTGTTGGATACACTTCCATAACGTTATTCTGCCACATTTAACGCCGGTTTAATCTTTTTCAGGCCTCTTAATTAAATTATCTAATGTAGGCACGCTTTGTTCCTCGTATAACTTGTAAATTTTACGCCAGTAGAGGAAAACGGAGAGAGCGAGGCCAGGTGGTGCTGGTGGTGCTGGTGGTGCAACTAACCCAGGTGGTGCAGGTGGTGCGTTTTACGATCTAACCCGGGTGGTTCGGTGGTGCGTTTTATGATCTAACCCGGGTGGTTCGGTGGTGCGTTTTATGACCTAACCCGGGTGGTTCGGTGGTGCTGTTTACAAAATAACCCGAAATTAAACCCGACTTTTTACGACCTAACCCGGATGCTTTCATGAGGCGGCTTCTTATCTAACCCTAACTTGAACCTTAATATTTATGAACTGACCCGAGATAAAACCCGACTTTTTACGACCTAACCCGGATGCTTTCGCGAGGCGGCTTCTCATCTAACCCTAATTTGAACCTGAATATTTATGGTCTGACCCGAGATAAAACCCGACTTTTTATGATTTAACCTTAGTGAAACGCCGCTGCTAAAGCGGGATAATTAAATCCCAATTTTTATAAGCCATCCTTAAACCCAACTTTTTACGATGCGACCTGAGCCATCCTTAAACCAGACTTTTTATTATTTCCCCTTAGTTGAAACGCCGCTGCTAAAGCGGGATAATTAAATCCCAATTTTTATAAGCCATCCTTAAACCCAACTTTTTACGATCCGACCTGAGCCATCCTTAAACCAGACTTTTTATTATTTCCCCTTAGTTGAAACGCCGCTGCTAAAGCGGGATAATTAAATCCCAATTTTTATAAGCCATCCTTAAACCCAACTTTTTACGATCCGACCTGAGCCATCCTTAAACCAGACTTTTTATTATTTCCCCTTAGTTGAAACGCCGCTGCTAAAGCGGGATAAATAAATCCCAATTTTTATAAGCCATCCTTAAACCCAACTTTTTACGATCCGACCTGAGCCATCCTTAAACCAGACTTTTTATTATTTTCCCTTAGTTGAAACGCCGCTGGTGGGTAGTAAAGCGAAATAAATCCCTAATTTATATGGTCTAACAAGATAAGTATAATAATGCGGTACATTTGTCACCCCGCAATAATTATTTATACCTAAATAACCCTCTCAAACCCTCTGCCGACTCGATTTAAAAAGAAAGGGACATAAACCTTTATTTATTATCCCGAAGGACCCTCATTAAAATTCAGTAGCATATCTAATAATTGATTCCAATTTTTGCACCACTTATATAAAATACAATAAAATAATTACCATCTAGAACCATTAACTAGAGATTTCTTTGTACTGGAAATGGATAAATTATAGGACTATCTTGTAATGAGAACAGAGTAATAAAAAGTAAATAAAACTTAAATACGTATAAAATACCAAGCAGGTATAGGTACTATACAACTTGTGTTCGCCATCAGGTAAAAGCCCTCATAATGCTTTTATAAAAATTTCGGATAATATCATAATATAAGTAAATAGGCTACAATTTCAGGAAAAAAGTAAAAAAAATTAATTCACAGTGTAAAATTGTAGTTAAATGGATTGTAAATACGAAATAATATAAAAAGCTACCTTTTGTTTGCGATGATGTATGCACAATAACTCTATATTATTCGGTCCTTAAACTGAAAATACCCACTAGATAGGTATCATAAGCTGTATTTGTCATCAGGTAGAACCCCCAATAAAATTATGAATATCAGGCGTAGGCAACAATAAGCAAATCACGTTGGTTTTTTAATTTATTATTAATCTGGCTAACTTAAGAAACTCACAATATAACGACCATCCAAAAAAAATCATAATACATTACTGGGTGTGAAAGCAATTGCGCTGCAAAATATAGTGTATACCAACTCTGAGGTAGTTAATTAAAATCCCAATTAGCGCTAAAAAAAAATCAATTAGATATTTACTTTAGATATTTTAATAAAAAAATTCAATATTATTAGCGCCACCTATCCGTTTATGGAACCTACATATAGGCTTAACAAGAATGACAAACTTTGGGAATATTATTTTACATGATTCTCTCGATTATCGCATCGCTATCACATTTCAATATTCTTGGCAACATTTAAGTTTTAAAATTAGCACAATATCAAAACCTTTACAATGAATTAAACAAACACATACATAATTTTAAAATCTCATAATAAGAATATAAACTAAAATTATAATGCGTAGCAGGTCCAAAATCTAACAAGTTTCGACTAGTCAAATGACGTCAGTTTACATCTGCGAAGAATACCCAACTCTCGAACCATAAAAAATGGTCAAACTTTGTCGGCAAATACCCTTCTATGATGCAGGGGAAGGACAGGTAACTCGAGATGTTTATAAAGAAACGTTAAAGAACATTATTTGCTTATTTCTAGACTCTTAAAAATTACATGCAATCGAACAATAAATGTTTTCATCATGTATATTTATGAGTAACACATTACCTTCGACATACATAAATTCAAATTGATAATTACTCGCCTTAGTACTTTTTTAGAAGCTTGAATCTTTGCATATAACCGTCTGAGGATACCCAAACTTCCCCTAACATATTTCTCCGCAACCGGGGAAAAAGAGGTAGAAAAAGTAAAATAACAACTCCAAGTGTCTTTGCGAACAATCGGCAATAAAATAGAGTATTTCAGTTTTTAATTTTTCGTAAATAAAAGCTGGTTAGATTAATAGTCTCTGTGAATATAATAACATAAACAAAGTGATATGCCGTAAATTTAGGAGTACAGTATAAATTATGCCTCTATTAAAATATACCGCAATAACTAACTACCAAAGGATTTTTGATATTTTGAATATATTTGATGCTCATAGCATTATCACATTTCCAAAGGCTCTAAATTTTAGAAAAATGTTCTAATAGAATATGTCTATCAATATAAAGTAAAGGTATTGTTAGGTTTTTTTAAAAAATACGACCTACAACAGTCTCTGCTACAGCATGGCTGACTCTGTAGAAACTTCTGTGAAACCATAATAATTATATCAATAATCGAGTTGTCGTTATGATAATATTTTCTTCCAATATCCGACTCCACTATCCATAAAAGTTATGTTAGAAAATTCATAATTGAGCGCATTGTAATTTTTTAAAAAGAAATTCACTTCACACACAAAGATGTAGCCATTCAATCCATGAAAATAATGCAAGTCAGTATGCGTATGTTATGGCTAACTGTTTAAATGTCTATTCCTTCCACGTTTATCGGAAGAAATACTTTTTTTATACTAGTATTTTAGTTGAAAATAAGATCATAAATCATCTATACAAAACAAGCGTCCCTTATGGATTTGAACGAAAATCATAGATTCGACTATTTTCATGAAAAATAAATCTAAGTACGGAATAATGCAGGAAGATTATCTATTTTCTTGGTTTAGAAAGTGATGTAGTTAAGATTTATAACTTAGGAATAAATAAATTATTATTAATCTTTTCGACCTATTTCTCTTGCATATTTAATTTCTTTGATAGTAAGAACTAATCTTTTTATTTTACAAAGTAAAAAAAAGCTAAAGATCGGCGTTGTCAGTCAGGTATAAGAACTGATTTAACACGATGGTTTTTGTACAAACGTTCACATACAATTGTATGCTTTTTAACCGATTGTGTCGGAAAAAATGACGATTTATAGATTAGATATTTAGACGAAGAGCTAACCTTCTCAATAAAGTATTGATTATTGCCCTGCTAGCTAGACAACACTTTTTATGTTAGTCAAAAAAAAATTTTTTTTTTCGGACGCTATTACAGATTTCATCGTTAACTAACAAACATTAAGACCAAAAAATTAGCGTGCAAGATGAAATGTATAGGTTCACTTCATTTCTACATTATTTTACAACTCTCAATCGCATTAAAAACAAGATCGAATAAAAAACAACTTATGACATATGGACGAAAAATGTTTTTCGGGCTATTTAGGTTAGCGACCGCATTACGTCTGAAATACTACATTTTTCGAGCTTATAACATAATTTACTATTTTAACGTTAAAATAGGGGAAATGACGTATCGAAATGCATACTTTTTTTTTGTCGGTCACGAGATTATAGTTTCTTTTAAAATGAACTCTAATATTTACAACACAAATTATCCTTTAAGCCACATTAGTTTAAAACTCGTCTGTCGCTTTCCCTCTATTGTGAGTTTGATTAAAGTATAGCGTAGTATATATTTAGATGAATTTCGCAAATGTTGAATACTTTCAAAACTGAAAAAGCCGCCCTTTGCAATAAATATCTCCGTAGAGTTAGGTACCCTGCAGATTAAGGGTATTTCAGCGGATAATCATATACAAATTCAAAGATTTTGTCTATTTTAATGGATTAACAAACAATATCTATAGGATGACTTTACTGATAAAAAAAAAATAACAAAAATCTATAAAGTCTAGGCTCACATGAAATTCCATAAAGAGCAGCTGCATAGCCTTATCACATCAAACTATATTTTTATTTCGTTCTATTGTCAAAAGTCTGTGTTTAGGAGATTATCGTTCATTTTAAAATGAACTCTAATATGTACATCACCATAAACTACCTCTTAAGCCGTCGTAAAAATACACTTTTCGATTTACCTCTATATTGATTTTCTAATATTAAATATCTACAATAGTCGAAATTCGCTCGCTAATACCTATGTATGCAAGGTTTCTTCAAAAAATGACAATTTTGTTGTTTAATGGCTTGAAAAAATGGAAAAAGGAGGTTTTTGCATCCATTTATTTCCAGATGAGTGTTAAAAATACTTATAAAACTCGGTATACCGAAGATCAAGCATTAATGAGAGGGTTGAGTCCTGTTTGCCAAATCCTGATTTATAATTTGACGTTGGCAACGGTACAATTTTTTAACATTTATCATAAGAGGCGTATATTTTTGGGGCTTAGATCTACCAGTTTATCCACGCCCCATTTATTGTTAGTGCTTTAGTAATTTTACTTTCCAATTATTTTTTACCAAAACGCGTAGTTGAAACAGTGTCTATATCAGACGATATAATAAATTTTAAGGATTAATTTGCTTACAAATACACTTCAATTTATTTAGGCTAAAGCAGCCAGACATATACTGGAACTACGAAAACCCTATTACAATTTGGTTGCCTAGAGAAAATTTTGTAAAAAACATAGCTTTCTACACAAATGCTTGCACATTATGTACCTATCATTTTAAGATACCTGGCGACATCAATGTAAGCATTGACATAATGACGCAAGATATAGGTAGGTACTAGAATATTCAAGATTTCTATTAACGATACACTTCAGCATACATGCGAGATGTCATTAATGTCTACGGAAGGCAACAGACATACCAGCTATTTTTACATGGGATTCCATAGACTTGAACGCTTCTTGTTTAGAAATATTTGATGTCATCTTGAGGAGTTCCGTATTGAAGCATCAAACCTACCTGCCAAATAATTGACGAAATATGGGATATCATAAAATATGTCCCCCATCGAACTAAATGATCCTATAAACCAGCTTCACAGACCGTAATTTGTGATGCTAACACGATTAATACGCAATAGAACAAGATTAAGAAACAAAATTTAAAGTAGCTCTTTATCACACGAAAATAATTAAATAATTTACGGTTACAGAACAATAATTATTTTAAAAAGCTGTATAACTAAATATATTATGTTATTAGGAATATTCTGTCTAAAGTAACAGCTGATCTTAGTCGAAAATGAGATCGTATTATTGATTGTTGAATTCGTTAGGTATGAAATAAAATTAGAGATTTCGTCTATTTTTTCACGATTAAAAAAGAATACCTCTATTTAGCTAAAAATGAAACGATTACAGTGGTAGATTAATTCACTTTACCAAGCATGTAAACTACTAATTTTGCAATAAATATCTTCTATATTTCTAGGTAGGTTTACTCGAAAATGTTGGGCTATTTTCATCAAAAATCCCGATGCGAAATTGAAAAATTTGCCTATTTTTGTCGGTTTACAAAGTGATAGTGGAATATTGGTTTGATCAAAGAACAATAATTATTTTAAAAATGTTGTATAATTAACTAAATGTCGGTGTTATCAGGCAGGCAAGAAGTTATTTATCTGAATCTTATTTGTACCATTAGCGTTTATATACAAATGTTAGTGGTTTTCAAAAATTGATATCTCGGAAATTATTAGGTTTAGACTTATAATACGCTTATTAAAAAATAATGACTACTTTATGTAAAATTAAAAAATATTATAAGATGTAGGGTATCCCAGTAACTTAACCAAAGATTTTCGGTCTTCGTAAAGCTTTATACGTTTCTTCAGCGTACCAAACATTCACTTTTTTTAAATATTGACATCGGGTTAGGATTCTGAACATAGGATTAACATCACTCCAATAGTGAATATGTTGCGTTGTCACAGTTCCATTCGTCGAAAAGTAAACAAAACCGTTTGAGCTACGTGGGGAATAAATAAAGTTGGCTTGTTGAAAAATTTTAATATTTATTAAGGTAAAAGACTATAAATATATCGATACAACACTTTGGCATTTCTAATACTACAAACATGAATATCTAAAATGTGATATTTACAACCGTCAACTCTCTCTCCCTTCTCTAATTTTGGTACACCAATGCTGTCTTCTAAGTTTATAATATATGGCGTCCTGCAGTTTAATTCCGAAAATGTTTTAACTAAAAATTCCTCTTTAACACATCCTTTAACGTAAATAATGTCTGCGTCTATCAGATTGTTGGATATGATATTATGTAGTTCCTTGTAATCGGTATCACCATAATTATAAAGGATACCATGATGATTTCCAAATAGATATTTGACTTGTTTCTTGCAAGCCTTACTTAAGGTGTCGAATGGTTTAACTGGTTTAAAAAAGTAACTTTTCATACTATTCCCATCATAAATAGCCAATTCTTTCGCGCAAAATTCAGGTATGTTAAATCCTTGAATATCGACTACAACGAACTTCATTGTCTGAAGACTCAAATCAAACAAGTATATTTTCATATTTTTATCGCTCTTAAGTTCGATTTCAAAAGCACACCCCCACTTTTCGATAATTTCACAGTCTTAGCACATAGATCTTATATTTTTATTTACGATCAATTCATCTTTATTCGCCAATCGTCTCAAACGAGTCTGCTTTTGAAAGTAATATAGCCTTAGTATTCAGAAAATATTAATGATATCGGAGCCTAAAACATCCTTGACACTAAAAAATCATTGTGTTTCCTAACAAAACCCATCATCTTGTCTATTTAGCTTGCTTTCCTATTGTTTAGCAGGTTAAATAAAATTATTATTTCGCTCTTTTTGTCTGTACTGAATCTTTAGGGGAATACGTTTCTAGTTCTATAAGAGAGACAGTTAAAATTTATGTAAGCAATCAAAAATCCTACACTATGAGCTACTTAGCTAAAATTTCATATTTCCTTCCTGGGTCAGGCAAAATTTGTGATGTGTCGGACAAAATTTATAAAAATACAAAAAAAAATGCTGGATGCATTTTTAGCGTGACTTTCTATTTAATACCATCTTATTTCAAGGTATAATTCGGTTGTCAAAATGAGAATAAAATAATTTTCCCATGGTTTATGTCATCTTAAAAAAGTCAAAAGGTTATATTCTGTAGAGGGTCAGATACATTTAAATTTAAATATTTTCTCCAAGAAGAATTTTAAGATAGTATTATAGTAAATAAAAATTCTATACCTCCAATATTTCATGGAAACATATCGTGTTCTAGCGACATAACCCAAAAGTACCTCTATTCAGAAACGCATCGTACTTTTCTTGTCAATAATTGTCTCATTGTCCCATCCATTACATTATTATAATCTTAAAGCACCTGTTACCAGCATTATCTGTTTTTATGGTTTTCATAAAACATAGCGATTACCAATGAAAATTAAACGAAAACTTAATAAATAACTTTTTTTTTTTCAACTGAAATAGACTGATTTTCGATGGAAAAATGTTACTTATAACTAAAAATGAATATAAGACATATACGCAATGATATTTAGAATAAATCAATCTTTTCTAAAATTACTATGAAATATTCACAAAATCGTTTCGTTATAACCAAAGTAGCAAGGCTTGCAGATTTCGTATAGAGTTCAAACGCGATACTGAGATGATCTTTTTTTTTTATATTTTTGTAGGATAATGCACCACTACGTTGTAAGCACTTGAGAGAGGACTTTCTTGAAAAATCCTCAAATTTCTCTGCAATTTTGTTCCTTCTAGAGTTAAATTCACACAGAAAACCCCGTATTCTTATCTTTCAGGTTGGTATATTAAAAAGGGCTTATTAGTATGGTTTAGAAAACAAGCAATATTAATTAACGGATGTTTTTTCGTCGTATGAAGAGTTGAAAAATTTTTTTTTCCACTCCAATGGTTACGATGCAGAGAGTCGGGTTTCATCATAATCTTTCAGGGTAGCTCAGGTTTGATTGCATGTAGAGAGTCGGGTTTCATCATAATCTTTCAGGGTGACGCGCCCCCCTCAGGTTTGTTCAGGTTTCTCAAACGTTTGAGAAACCTGAACAAACCTGAGGGGGGCGCGTCAAACCTGAAACCGATTGCAAGGAGCACTAACCTTAGTACATGTAATCAAACCTGAGCTACCCTGAAAGATTATGATGAAACCCGACTCTCTACATGCAATCAAACCTGAGCTACCCTGAAAGATTATGATGAAACCCGACTCTCTGCATCGTAACCATTGGAGTGGAAAAAAAAATTTTTCAACTCTTCATACGACGAAAAAACATCCGTTAATTAATATTGCTTGTTTTCTAAACCATACTAATAAGCCCTTTTTAATATACCAACCTGAAAGATAAGAATACGGGGTTTTCTGTGTGAATTTAACTCTAGAAGGAACAAAATTGCAGAGAAATTTGAGGATTTTTCAAGAAAGTCCTCTCTCAAGTGCTTACAACGTAGTGGTGCATTATCCTACAAAAATATAAAAAAAAAAGATCATCTCAGTATCGCGTTTGAACTCTATACGAAATCTGCAAGCCTTGCTACTTTGGTTATAACGAAACGATTTTGTGAATATTTCATAGTAATTTTAGAAAAGATTGATTTATTCTAAATATCATTGCGTATATGTCTTATATTCATTTTTAGTTATAAGTAACATTTTTCCATCGAAAATCAGTCTATTTCAGTTGAAAAAAAAAAAGTTATTTATTAAGTTTTCGTTTAATTTTCATTGGTAATCGCTATGTTTTATGAAAACCATAAAAACAGATAATGCTGGTAACAGGTGCTTTAAGATTATAATAATGTAATGGATGGGACAATGAGACAATTATTGACAAGAAAAGTACGATGCGTTTCTGAATAGAGGTACTTTTGGGTTATGTCGCTAGAACACGATATGTTTCCATGAAATATTGGAGGTATAGAATTTTTATTTACTATAATACTATCTTAAAATTCTTCTTGGAGAAAATATTTAAATTTAAATGTATCTGACCCTCTACAGAATATAACCTTTTGACTTTTTTAAGATGACATAAACCATGGGAAAATTATTTTATTCTCATTTTGACAACCGAATTATACCTTGAAATAAGATGGTATTAAATAGAAAGTCACGCTAAAAATGCATCCAGCATTTTTTTTTGTATTTTTATAAATTTTGTCCGACACATCACAAATTTTGCCTGACCCAGGAAGGAAATATGAAATTTTAGCTAAGTAGCTCATAGTGTAGGATTTTTGATTGCTTACATAAATTTTAACTGTCTCTCTTATAGAACTAGAAACGTATTCCCCTAAAGATTCAGTACAGACAAAAAGAGCGAAATAATAATTTTATTTAACCTGCTAAACAATAGGAAAGCAAGCTAAATAGACAAGATGATGGGTTTTGTTAGGAAACACAATGATTTTTTAGTGTCAAGGATGTTTTAGGCTCCGATATCATTAATATTTTCTGAATACTAAGGCTATATTACTTTCAAAAGCAGACTCGTTTGAGACGATTGGCGAATAAAGATGAATTGATCGTAAATAAAAATATAAGATCTATGTGCTAAGACTGTGAAATTATCGAAAAGTGGGGGTATGCTTTTGAAATCGAACTTAAGAGCGATAAAAATATGAAAATATACTTGTTTGATTTGAGTCTTCAGACAATGAAGTTCGTTGTAGTCGATATTCAAGGATTTAACATACCTGAATTTTGCGCGAAAGAATTGGCTATTTATGATGGGAATAGTATGAAAAGTTACTTTTTTAAACCAGTTAAACCATTCGACACCTTAAGTAAGGCTTGCAAGAAACAAGTCAAATATCTATTTGGAAATCATCATGGTATCCTTTATAATTATGGTGATACCGATTACAAGGAACTACATAATATCATATCCAACAATCTGATAGACGCAGACATTATTTACGTTAAAGGATGTGTTAAAGAGGAATTTTTAGTTAAAACATTTTCGGAATTAAACTGCAGGACGCCATATATTATAAACTTAGAAGACAGCATTGGTGTACCAAAATTAGAGAAGGGAGAGAGAGTTGACGGTTGTAAATATCACATTTTAGATATTCATGTTTGTAGTATTAGAAATGCCAAAGTGTTGTATCGATATATTTATAGTCTTTTACCTTAATAAATATTAAAATTTTTCAACAAGCCAACTTTATTTATTCCCCACGTAGCTCAAACGGTTTTGTTTACTTTTCGACGAATGGAACTGTGACAACGCAACATGTTCACTATTGGAGTGATGTTAATCCTATGTTCAGAATCCTAACCCGATGTCAATATTTAAAAAAAGTGAATGTTTGGTACGCTGAAGAAACGTATAAAGCTTTACGAAGACCGAAAATCTTTGGTTAAGTTACTGGGATACCCTACATCTTATAATATTTTTTAATTTTACATAAAGTAGTCATTATTTTTTAATAAGCGTATTATAAGTCTAAACCTAATAATTTCCGAGATATCAATTTTTGAAAACCACTAACATTTGTATATAAACGCTAATGGTACAAATAAGATTCAGATAAATAACTTCTTGCCTGCCTGATAACACCGACATTTAGTTAATTATACAACATTTTTAAAATAATTATTGTTCTTTGATCAAACCAATATTCCACTATCACTTTGTAAACCGACAAAAATAGGCAAATTTTTCAATTTCGCATCGGGATTTTTGATGAAAATAGCCCAACATTTTCGAGTAAACCTACCTAGAAATATAGAAGATATTTATTGCAAAATTAGTAGTTTACATGCTTGGTAAAGTGAATTAATCTACCACTGTAATCGTTTCATTTTTAGCTAAATAGAGGTATTCTTTTTTAATCGTGAAAAAATAGACGAAATCTCTAATTTTATTTCATACCTAACGAATTCAACAATCAATAATACGATCTCATTTTCGACTAAGATCAGCTGTTACTTTAGACAGAATATTCCTAATAACATAATATATTTAGTTATACAGCTTTTTAAAATAATTATTGTTCTGTAACCGTAAATTATTTAATTATTTTCGTGTGATAAAGAGCTACTTTAAATTTTGTTTCTTAATCTTGTTCTATTGCGTATTAATCGTGTTAGCATCACAAATTACGGTCTGTGAAGCTGGTTTATAGGATCATTTAGTTCGATGGGGGACATATTTTATGATATCCCATATTTCGTCAATTATTTGGCAGGTAGGTTTGATGCTTCAATACGGAACTCCTCAAGATGACATCAAATATTTCTAAACAAGAAGCGTTCAAGTCTATGGAATCCCATGTAAAAATAGCTGGTATGTCTGTTGCCTTCCGTAGACATTAATGACATCTCGCATGTATGCTGAAGTGTATCGTTAATAGAAATCTTGAATATTCTAGTACCTACCTATATCTTGCGTCATTATGTCAATGCTTACATTGATGTCGCCAGGTATCTTAAAATGATAGGTACATAATGTGCAAGCATTTGTGTAGAAAGCTATGTTTTTTACAAAATTTTCTCTAGGCAACCAAATTGTAATAGGGTTTTCGTAGTTCCAGTATATGTCTGGCTGCTTTAGCCTAAATAAATTGAAGTGTATTTGTAAGCAAATTAATCCTTAAAATTTATTATATAGTCTGATATAGACACTGTTTCAACTACGCGTTTTGGTAAAAAATAATTGGAAAGTAAAATTACTAAAGCACTAACAATAAATGGGGCGTGGATAAACTGGTAGATCTAAGCCCCAAAAATATACGTCTCTTATGATAAATGTTAAAAAATTGTACCGTTGCCAACGTCAAATTATAAATCAGGATTTGGCAAACAGGACTCAACCCTCTCATTAATGCTTGATCTTCGGTATACCGAGTTTTATAAGTATTTTTAACACTCATCTGGAAATAAATGGATGCAAAAACCTCCTTTTTCCATTTTTTCAAGCCATTAAACAACAAAATTGTCATTTTTTGAAGAAACCTTGCATACATAGGTATTAGCGAGCGAATTTCGACTATTGTAGATATTTAATATTAGAAAATCAATATAGAGGTAAATCGAAAAGTGTATTTTTACGACGGCTTAAGAGGTAGTTTATGGTGATGTACATATTAGAGTTCATTTTAAAATGAACGATAATCTCCTAAACACAGACTTTTGACAATAGAACGAAATAAAAATATAGTTTGATGTGATAAGGCTATGCAGCTGCTCTTTATGGAATTTCATGTGAGCCTAGACTTTATAGATTTTTGTTATTTTTTTTTTATCAGTAAAGTCATCCTATAGATATTGTTTGTTAATCCATTAAAATAGACAAAATCTTTGAATTTGTATATGATTATCCGCTGAAATACCCTTAATCTGCAGGGTACCTAACTCTACGGAGATATTTATTGCAAAGGGCGGCTTTTTCAGTTTTGAAAGTATTCAACATTTGCGAAATTCATCTAAATATATACTACGCTATACTTTAATCAAACTCACAATAGAGGGAAAGCGACAGACGAGTTTTAAACTAATGTGGCTTAAAGGATAATTTGTGTTGTAAATATTAGAGTTCATTTTAAAAGAAACTATAATCTCGTGACCGACAAAAAAAAAGTATGCATTTCGATACGTCATTTCCCCTATTTTAACGTTAAAATAGTAAATTATGTTATAAGCTCGAAAAATGTAGTATTTCAGACGTAATGCGGTCGCTAACCTAAATAGCCCGAAAAACATTTTTCGTCCATATGTCATAAGTTGTTTTTTATTCGATCTTGTTTTTAATGCGATTGAGAGTTGTAAAATAATGTAGAAATGAAGTGAACCTATACATTTCATCTTGCACGCTAATTTTTTGGTCTTAATGTTTGTTAGTTAACGATGAAATCTGTAATAGCGTCCGAAAAAAAAAATTTTTTTTTGACTAACATAAAAAGTGTTGTCTAGCTAGCAGGGCAATAATCAATACTTTATTGAGAAGGTTAGCTCTTCGTCTAAATATCTAATCTATAAATCGTCATTTTTTCCGACACAATCGGTTAAAAAGCATACAATTGTATGTGAACGTTTGTACAAAAACCATCGTGTTAAATCAGTTCTTATACCTGACTGACAACGCCGATCTTTAGCTTTTTTTTACTTTGTAAAATAAAAAGATTAGTTCTTACTATCAAAGAAATTAAATATGCAAGAGAAATAGGTCGAAAAGATTAATAATAATTTATTTATTCCTAAGTTATAAATCTTAACTACATCACTTTCTAAACCAAGAAAATAGATAATCTTCCTGCATTATTCCGTACTTAGATTTATTTTTCATGAAAATAGTCGAATCTATGATTTTCGTTCAAATCCATAAGGGACGCTTGTTTTGTATAGATGATTTATGATCTTATTTTCAACTAAAATACTAGTATAAAAAAAGTATTTCTTCCGATAAACGTGGAAGGAATAGACATTTAAACAGTTAGCCATAACATACGCATACTGACTTGCATTATTTTCATGGATTGAATGGCTACATCTTTGTGTGTGAAGTGAATTTCTTTTTAAAAAATTACAATGCGCTCAATTATGAATTTTCTAACATAACTTTTATGGATAGTGGAGTCGGATATTGGAAGAAAATATTATCATAACGACAACTCGATTATTGATATAATTATTATGGTTTCACAGAAGTTTCTACAGAGTCAGCCATGCTGTAGCAGAGACTGTTGTAGGTCGTATTTTTTAAAAAAACCTAACAATACCTTTACTTTATATTGATAGACATATTCTATTAGAACATTTTTCTAAAATTTAGAGCCTTTGGAAATGTGATAATGCTATGAGCATCAAATATATTCAAAATATCAAAAATCCTTTGGTAGTTAGTTATTGCGGTATATTTTAATAGAGGCATAATTTATACTGTACTCCTAAATTTACGGCATATCACTTTGTTTATGTTATTATATTCACAGAGACTATTAATCTAACCAGCTTTTATTTACGAAAAATTAAAAACTGAAATACTCTATTTTATTGCCGATTGTTCGCAAAGACACTTGGAGTTGTTATTTTACTTTTTCTACCTCTTTTTCCCCGGTTGCGGAGAAATATGTTAGGGGAAGTTTGGGTATCCTCAGACGGTTATATGCAAAGATTCAAGCTTCTAAAAAAGTACTAAGGCGAGTAATTATCAATTTGAATTTATGTATGTCGAAGGTAATGTGTTACTCATAAATATACATGATGAAAACATTTATTGTTCGATTGCATGTAATTTTTAAGAGTCTAGAAATAAGCAAATAATGTTCTTTAACGTTTCTTTATAAACATCTCGAGTTACCTGTCCTTCCCCTGCATCATAGAAGGGTATTTGCCGACAAAGTTTGACCATTTTTTATGGTTCGAGAGTTGGGTATTCTTCGCAGATGTAAACTGACGTCATTTGACTAGTCGAAACTTGTTAGATTTTGGACCTGCTACGCATTATAATTTTAGTTTATATTCTTATTATGAGATTTTAAAATTATGTATGTGTTTGTTTAATTCATTGTAAAGGTTTTGATATTGTGCTAATTTTAAAACTTAAATGTTGCCAAGAATATTGAAATGTGATAGCGATGCGATAATCGAGAGAATCATGTAAAATAATATTCCCAAAGTTTGTCATTCTTGTTAAGCCTATATGTAGGTTCCATAAACGGATAGGTGGCGCTAATAATATTGAATTTTTTTATTAAAATATCTAAAGTAAATATCTAATTGATTTTTTTTTAGCGCTAATTGGGATTTTAATTAACTACCTCAGAGTTGGTATACACTATATTTTGCAGCGCAATTGCTTTCACACCCAGTAATGTATTATGATTTTTTTTGGATGGTCGTTATATTGTGAGTTTCTTAAGTTAGCCAGATTAATAATAAATTAAAAAACCAACGTGATTTGCTTATTGTTGCCTACGCCTGATATTCATAATTTTATTGGGGGTTCTACCTGATGACAAATACAGCTTATGATACCTATCTAGTGGGTATTTTCAGTTTAAGGACCGAATAATATAGAGTTATTGTGCATACATCATCGCAAACAAAAGGTAGCTTTTTATATTATTTCGTATTTACAATCCATTTAACTACAATTTTACACTGTGAATTAATTTTTTTTACTTTTTTCCTGAAATTGTAGCCTATTTACTTATATTATGATATTATCCGAAATTTTTATAAAAGCATTATGAGGGCTTTTACCTGATGGCGAACACAAGTTGTATAGTACCTATACCTGCTTGGTATTTTATACGTATTTAAGTTTTATTTACTTTTTATTACTCTGTTCTCATTACAAGATAGTCCTATAATTTATCCATTTCCAGTACAAAGAAATCTCTAGTTAATGGTTCTAGATGGTAATTATTTTATTGTATTTTATATAAGTGGTGCAAAAATTGGAATCAATTATTAGATATGCTACTGAATTTTAATGAGGGTCCTTCGGGATAATAAATAAAGGTTTATGTCCCTTTCTTTTTAAATCGAGTCGGCAGAGGGTTTGAGAGGGTTATTTAGGTATAAATAATTATTGCGGGGTGACAAATGTACCGCATTATTATACTTATCTTGTTAGACCATATAAATTAGGGATTTATTTCGCTTTACTACCCACCAGCGGCGTTTCAACTAAGGGAAAATAATAAAAAGTCTGGTTTAAGGATGGCTCAGGTCGGATCGTAAAAAGTTGGGTTTAAGGATGGCTTATAAAAATTGGGATTTATTTATCCCGCTTTAGCAGCGGCGTTTCAACTAAGGGGAAATAATAAAAAGTCTGGTTTAAGGATGGCTCAGGTCGGATCGTAAAAAGTTGGGTTTAAGGATGGCTTATAAAAATTGGGATTTAATTATCCCGCTTTAGCAGCGGCGTTTCAACTAAGGGGAAATAATAAAAAGTCTGGTTTAAGGATGGCTCAGGTCGGATCGTAAAAAGTTGGGTTTAAGGATGGCTTATAAAAATTGGGATTTAATTATCCCGCTTTAGCAGCGGCGTTTCAACTAAGGGGAAATAATAAAAAGTCTGGTTTAAGGATGGCTCAGGTCGCATCGTAAAAAGTTTACTATACTTTAATCAAACTCACAATAGAGGGAAAGCGACAGACGAGTTTTAAACTAATGTGGCTTAAAGGATAATTTGTGTTGTAAATATTAGAGTTCATTTTAAAAGAAACTATAATCTCGTGACCGACAAAAAAAAAGTATGCATTTCGATACGTCATTTCCCCTATTTTAACGTTAAAATAGTAAATTATGTTATAAGCTCGAAAAATGTAGTATTTCAGACGTAATGCGGTCGCTAACCTAAATAGCCCGAAAAACATTTTTCGTCCATATGTCATAAGTTGTTTTTTATTCGATCTTGTTTTTAATGCGATTGAGAGTTGTAAAATAATGTAGAAATGAAGTGAACCTATACATTTCATCTTGCACGCTAATTTTTTGGTCTTAATGTTTGTTAGTTAACGATGAAATCTGTAATAGCGTCCGAAAAAAAAAATTTTTTTTTGACTAACATAAAAAGTGTTGTCTAGCTAGCAGGGCAATAATCAATACTTTATTGAGAAGGTTAGCTCTTCGTCTAAATATCTAATCTATAAATCGTCATTTTTTCCGACACAATCGGTTAAAAAGCATACAATTGTATGTGAACGTTTGTACAAAAACCATCGTGTTAAATCAGTTCTTATACCTGACTGACAACGCCGATCTTTAGCTTTTTTTTACTTTGTAAAATAAAAAGATTAGTTCTTACTATCAAAGAAATTAAATATGCAAGAGAAATAGGTCGAAAAGATTAATAATAATTTATTTATTCCTAAGTTATAAATCTTAACTACATCACTTTCTAAACCAAGAAAATAGATAATCTTCCTGCATTATTCCGTACTTAGATTTATTTTTCATGAAAATAGTCGAATCTATGATTTTCGTTCAAATCCATAAGGGACGCTTGTTTTGTATAGATGATTTATGATCTTATTTTCAACTAAAATACTAGTATAAAAAAAGTATTTCTTCCGATAAACGTGGAAGGAATAGACATTTAAACAGTTAGCCATAACATACGCATACTGACTTGCATTATTTTCATGGATTGAATGGCTACATCTTTGTGTGTGAAGTGAATTTCTTTTTAAAAAATTACAATGCGCTCAATTATGAATTTTCTAACATAACTTTTATGGATAGTGGAGTCGGATATTGGAAGAAAATATTATCATAACGACAACTCGATTATTGATATAATTATTATGGTTTCACAGAAGTTTCTACAGAGTCAGCCATGCTGTAGCAGAGACTGTTGTAGGTCGTATTTTTTAAAAAAACCTAACAATACCTTTACTTTATATTGATAGACATATTCTATTAGAACATTTTTCTAAAATTTAGAGCCTTTGGAAATGTGATAATGCTATGAGCATCAAATATATTCAAAATATCAAAAATCCTTTGGTAGTTAGTTATTGCGGTATATTTTAATAGAGGCATAATTTATACTGTACTCCTAAATTTACGGCATATCACTTTGTTTATGTTATTATATTCACAGAGACTATTAATCTAACCAGCTTTTATTTACGAAAAATTAAAAACTGAAATACTCTATTTTATTGCCGATTGTTCGCAAAGACACTTGGAGTTGTTATTTTACTTTTTCTACCTCTTTTTCCCCGGTTGCGGAGAAATATGTTAGGGGAAGTTTGGGTATCCTCAGACGGTTATATGCAAAGATTCAAGCTTCTAAAAAAGTACTAAGGCGAGTAATTATCAATTTGAATTTATGTATGTCGAAGGTAATGTGTTACTCATAAATATACATGATGAAAACATTTATTGTTCGATTGCATGTAATTTTTAAGAGTCTAGAAATAAGCAAATAATGTTCTTTAACGTTTCTTTATAAACATCTCGAGTTACCTGTCCTTCCCCTGCATCATAGAAGGGTATTTGCCGACAAAGTTTGACCATTTTTTATGGTTCGAGAGTTGGGTATTCTTCGCAGATGTAAACTGACGTCATTTGACTAGTCGAAACTTGTTAGATTTTGGACCTGCTACGCATTATAATTTTAGTTTATATTCTTATTATGAGATTTTAAAATTATGTATGTGTTTGTTTAATTCATTGTAAAGGTTTTGATATTGTGCTAATTTTAAAACTTAAATGTTGCCAAGAATATTGAAATGTGATAGCGATGCGATAATCGAGAGAATCATGTAAAATAATATTCCCAAAGTTTGTCATTCTTGTTAAGCCTATATGTAGGTTCCATAAACGGATAGGTGGCGCTAATAATATTGAATTTTTTTATTAAAATATCTAAAGTAAATATCTAATTGATTTTTTTTTAGCGCTAATTGGGATTTTAATTAACTACCTCAGAGTTGGTATACACTATATTTTGCAGCGCAATTGCTTTCACACCCAGTAATGTATTATGATTTTTTTTGGATGGTCGTTATATTGTGAGTTTCTTAAGTTAGCCAGATTAATAATAAATTAAAAAACCAACGTGATTTGCTTATTGTTGCCTACGCCTGATATTCATAATTTTATTGGGGGTTCTACCTGATGACAAATACAGCTTATGATACCTATCTAGTGGGTATTTTCAGTTTAAGGACCGAATAATATAGAGTTATTGTGCATACATCATCGCAAACAAAAGGTAGCTTTTTATATTATTTCGTATTTACAATCCATTTAACTACAATTTTACACTGTGAATTAATTTTTTTTACTTTTTTCCTGAAATTGTAGCCTATTTACTTATATTATGATATTATCCGAAATTTTTATAAAAGCATTATGAGGGCTTTTACCTGATGGCGAACACAAGTTGTATAGTACCTATACCTGCTTGGTATTTTATACGTATTTAAGTTTTATTTACTTTTTATTACTCTGTTCTCATTACAAGATAGTCCTATAATTTATCCATTTCCAGTACAAAGAAATCTCTAGTTAATGGTTCTAGATGGTAATTATTTTATTGTATTTTATATAAGTGGTGCAAAAATTGGAATCAATTATTAGATATGCTACTGAATTTTAATGAGGGTCCTTCGGGATAATAAATAAAGGTTTATGTCCCTTTCTTTTTAAATCGAGTCGGCAGAGGGTTTGAGAGGGTTATTTAGGTATAAATAATTATTGCGGGGTGACAAATGTACCGCATTATTATACTTATCTTGTTAGACCATATAAATTAGGGATTTATTTCGCTTTACTACCCACCAGCGGCGTTTCAACTAAGGGAAAATAATAAAAAGTCTGGTTTAAGGATGGCTCAGGTCGGATCGTAAAAAGTTGGGTTTAAGGATGGCTTATAAAAATTGGGATTTATTTATCCCGCTTTAGCAGCGGCGTTTCAACTAAGGGGAAATAATAAAAAGTCTGGTTTAAGGATGGCTCAGGTCGGATCGTAAAAAGTTGGGTTTAAGGATGGCTTATAAAAATTGGGATTTAATTATCCCGCTTTAGCAGCGGCGTTTCAACTAAGGGGAAATAATAAAAAGTCTGGTTTAAGGATGGCTCAGGTCGGATCGTAAAAAGTTGGGTTTAAGGATGGCTTATAAAAATTGGGATTTAATTATCCCGCTTTAGCAGCGGCGTTTCAACTAAGGGGAAATAATAAAAAGTCTGGTTTAAGGATGGCTCAGGTCGCATCGTAAAAAGTTGGGTTTAAGGATGGCTTATAAAAATTGGGATTTAATTATCCCGCTTTAGCAGCGGCGTTTCACTAAGGTTAAATCATAAAAAGTCGGGTTTTATCTCGGGTCAGACCATAAATATTCAGGTTCAAATTAGGGTTAGATGAGAAGCCGCCTCGCGAAAGCATCCGGGTTAGGTCGTAAAAAGTCGGGTTTTATCTCGGGTCAGTTCATAAATATTAAGGTTCAAGTTAGGGTTAGATAAGAAGCCGCCTCATGAAAGCATCCGGGTTAGGTCGTAAAAAGTCGGGTTTAATTTCGGGTTATTTTGTAAACAGCACCACCGAACCACCCGGGTTAGGTCATAAAACGCACCACCGAACCACCCGGGTTAGATCATAAAACGCACCACCGAACCACCCGGGTTAGATCGTAAAACGCACCACCTGCACCACCTGGGTTAGTTGCACCACCAGCACCACCAGCACCACCTGGCCTCGCTCTCTCCGTTTTCCTCTACTTACGCCGTATTATATCTTGATCACTTTCATCTACCTTCGAGAAAATGCCACTATCGGTTCTTTTTTTCCTCGCTAAAATGGGATTATTCACAATTTTCCATACAGTTGATGTTAGAATTTTTGTTAATGTGGCCGTTTCTTCACGTTCAATGAGAGTTGAGTAAACATTGTTTATAACTTCCTTACTTTCCACAGAAAAGTGTTTTCTACTTTTCGACGGGGTTGTCTCCTGAGATACATTGGGCTCGCACATATTTTTCATGACTCACACACGATTAAACAAACGCTGTATTACACACGAAGTAAGAATAATTACTAAGTTTAAAACTAACTAGAGTGGCTGTATATACAGTCTTTAGAACATAATTTGTTTTATGGGATTAACTCTCTGTTTTTGAATCAGGTAAAAATCGGTTTAAAATCACCAAACTATTGCTTTAATAATGAAATTACGTCTTCCGGATTTGCAGTTTGCTTTAAGACATTTTTAAGTACGGACCATAATTTACCTGCATTTATTCATTCATTGTTTGTTTATGGCCACCCTTGGATAATCCCATTCAAAGGCAAAGTGTAACTTCCTTATATCTCTGGACAGGCTTTACCTACGCTAACCTAACTCACAAGTGATGTAAATATTATTGAATAATGGAACAATAATATCCCTTACCACATATTATAACGATATGATCCTAGTAAACCAATACCCCATTAATTGCGGTTTACCATTACACAATACAACCATCATGGTCAAGGTCAAAGCAGGTGATATACAGAAATGCTAACAAGGAAATTAAACGCAGTTTGTTTTGATGTACGAATAATATAGTAGAAAATAGTGCCAAATGATCGACAAACAAATAAAGTGGTGTTTTTGAAATTGCTTCCTTCCGATATCCTTGAGAATAACGACGGTATACTTAAATGACCCTTTCAATTATCTTATTATTGGGATGGGTTATTAATAAAAAATGTATGTTTGTTTTGGCATTTTTTGTCGTGCATATATATTACAAAATATGGTGTGCTTTCACGATTTTTTATACAGGGTGTCCGGTAAGAATATGGTATACTCTCGGGGCGTATTCAGGAGATCAAAATAACCCTAATCTGTCATAGAACTTAGGGACTTACCTTCTCGTCTCTCAACATATGTACGGTATATCAAAAATTGCATGTGTTGCAAAACTGTGGGGATAGTTATCTATCTCTATTTCATCGTGCCAAAATTTGGAAAGTAATAGAAATTATTAAGGCTAAAGCGAGGCCGATTCCGTTTATCCGATCCTTTCGAAACAAACAACTTTATTCAAATAAAACAACGGCAGTCTACCTCCACAATATGTATTTCAATGTTTATGTTTATATCCTACATGTTTCGGACATAGAAATGTCCATCATCAGGGATACAGTAGTCGATTACGGCAGCTCTATCTTGCATAAGCGACGATCAAAATTATGTTAAAATTGAAATTGTAGGTTCTAATGAATGTTCAAGACTGAATGAGAAGTGATATTTGAAATTTTGGTCAAGGTATATTTAAAGAAGGGGATTCCCAGTCTGCAGCCACTGAGACAGGCGATGAAGCAATTATGTCATTTGTAGCTATTTAGAGGAGATTAATATAAGTGAGGTGCTCAAAGATGCTTCATCTAACCGTGTCTAGGGTATGGACAACAAAATACTGGGTTAGACTTGAATAACACATTCTTAGGAGATAAACAATAAATGAAATGAAAATTATACTATTTTAAGGTTGGAATTTGTTAATTTGAAGCCAATGAGCAGGTGGTGAAGCAATTATGTAGGTTGTAGCTAATTAGAGGAAAATGATGTAGATAGGTGCTCAAAGATGCTTCATCCAACCATGCCTGAAGGATTGGCTAACAAATTGTTAGGTTAAAGGGGGGTAGAAAATGAACATAATCTTATGATTGAAAAAGTGAGATATAGAAAATTAAAATTGGATTTTTACCATTTTGACTAGAAGTGAAGTGTTTATGGTAAAATCACATTGTTTTAGCTAATTAGATGATATTATAGCTCAAAGATACTTCACTTCACCATGCTGGCGTGCAGGAAATTTTTTTTTTATTTATTTTTTTTTTCCTGCACGCCAGCATGGTGAGTTTTGAGAAATATCCTAATAATTAAGTTGTTTCTAGAAAACCTTAATTAGACAGTTTATTAATTTTGATAACAAATCAATTAATGTACCTATCTATTGTTATTAGAAACTGGCATTAAAAATAAATGTGGGTTAATACGTCTCTGCAAAAGCGAAAGCCAAGTTTATGAGGGGTTTTATTGCAGTCATTAAGCCAAACGAAATATGTTGGGAAGTACTTTGCCACATTTTCGCCTTGCAATTACGTGAGGATTCACCAGTTTCATTATTTGACCGAGGTTAGGAAGCACCCTGTATACAAATTGAAAATCATTTGATTTCTGTTAAGAATTTTAAGCAAAATCCATGAATCCAAAAATGTACAGGGCAACACGTTTCTTAAATACTTCTACTTCACTGTACAGGTAATTTTGCACTGTCATCTCGAATTATTCAAAATTCGATAAATATGTAGTTTATAAATGAACGAACTTGGCGCCATGAAAACTGGAACGCACCGTATTCAAAATAACCATCAATAAAATAATGGTAGGTTGGAATGTAATTACATAAATCCGGCTGAAAACCTAGTGTGTGTCACATTAAATAACGTCCCATTTTCTAGACCTTGTATCAAATTTTATTGTAATAAAAACATTAAAATCAGACTATTTGTCTCTTGTGCCGACCTAGACGTAAGTCGGGCGTCCTGTTTTTGGCTTCAGTGGCGTTTACATGTCGGCATATATTTTGTGTTTGAATACCGTGTAAACACTAAATTACGTGTATCATGAATTTACACGTGTTATGTAGCTTGTAAGCGAGTTATCTTTGAAGTGTCTGGTGTGGTGTATACATATTTTATTATAGTTTTTTTTAGTTAGCTATTTCGCGGCAAGTACAGGAAACTATGTACAGAAATGTATGTGAAGAAATATCTCCATACTTTTTTTTTTAACCATCATATATTACAGAGTCATTTTACATACAATATTTTACACTAAACTCTCTAAACAGTACATGAAAGCACTGGGCTCGAGAATATGAATATAATATACAGTGTACGGTATTGCTTAGCCTAAATTAAGTATCCCTCAACATCAGAGAATGCTTTTTTAAACTATTTACAAAAGTACTCCAACTTTTTATGCTCTTTATAGAGATAGGCCGTTATATTTGTTCTAGTTTGTAATCTATATGCATCATTTATATTTCTAGTATTATTATAGTTATGAAGTTCATTCGCCAATAAAATAAAAGAATTGGATTTTTTATGCTTTTTTAGTATCCTATACACAAGCTTACACTGTTCTATTTGCAATAGTGCATCAATTCTGAGTATTTGATTCTCTATATAATACATCTGTATTGGTTAGGTGTTTTATTTTGTAATACCTTTATTTTATTAAAGTTTGTTTTACCACATGTACTCCAAATGGGTAACAAATACCGTAGGAGCAATCTTATCAGCTATATACAATACATGTTCCCCCCAATCTAATTTATCATCAACAATTAGCCCTAAATATTTGATTTTGGAGACTTGCTTAGGTTAGAGCCGTATCATTCGCGAATGTAAAGTAACGTGCTTTAAGACTTGCATATTTTAAAATAAGTACCTAAAGTACAACAGTGGCCCAAGAGCGGATCCCTAGGAAACACCAGACTTATTTGATTTTATATCACTACTGACACTATTTACTCTAACATACTGGTTTCTACTCTCAAGATAACTTCTTATTAGATTGAGCATTATTCCGGTAAATCCCATATTTTCCAATTTACTCAACAAAATATCCAAACATACCACATCAAAAGCCTTTCTCAAATCTACATAAACAACAACCACAATCTTTCCATTATCACAGGCTCTAGGAATATATAAAATAAACAAGACATACCACAATAAATAGTAAGAGAATACTACTTGGCAAGTGGTAATCATAATATGACAGATAAATATGTATACATGTGAGAACTTTGTTCTCAAGCCACCTTAAAATTTGCATGGGATTTCGATGGATCGAAGCACCACCCTGTATAAAAAGGTGAATCGACAAAAATAATGACCTACCTAACAAAAATAGAAAAGTTTTGGCGACTTTTGTTCTCCTACCCCACAAATTTATGAATTTGAATGTTACCTTTCATCATTAAGTATTTAGGAACAGAAACACTGGGTCAACTATTTTAGGTATATGGATTTGTTACATGCAATCACGCAATATAAAGATTTAGGAAGTGTCCTTACAATTTTTGGATAAAATAGAGGAAATATTGTATAGTTAAGTGGTTAACCAAAAATACATATAAAATTGACCTAAATATTTGGGTACACTTATAAGAACAAAAATAAATTTTAAGTTTTCATGTAGCATTAGTTTGTACAATATAACAACTCAACAACATAAGCCTACAAATGACCGTAATTCGTTTCTTTCCGTATTTTTTAGCCTTGATGAATTTATTATTTTTTCACTCTTAGCACTATCCTGCTAATGGTATTTATCAATAAAATGGAGCACAATGTGTTACGTTACAACCAATAAGGAATCAAGTGTTTGTTCAGTTAATATAGTACGTACAATATACCAGATATCGATTAAGTAATGATGAATTTTTGAAAAGACATTAAGACTCATTCGCGTTTGAGATCTACTTGAAATATTTTGGAAAACGCTGTAAAAAATTGTAATGTTGCAAAAACAGAACAACGATATTTTGTATTCTTTTTATTTTTAAGAATATAATGTTTTTTGAAAGGGTTGACATCTCGGAAATCACTTAAACCCAAGAATATTATTTTGGGTTTAAGTGAGTAAAATGTAAAAGATTTGCGTCTTCTTGTTTACTTCAGCAGATTTTCGAAATGGGCGCCTTGAACCTTTATACATTTCCTTAGGCGACGGATGTTTTCTCGTTGTACTTGAAACAACATTCCATCATTGTCTTAAATTATGCTGAAATGGTGCAGATCTTCCCTGGAGTGAACTGCCGTCAAATTTACAAGCCTCCTAAAGTTTCCTCGTAAAAAGAAATCCAATAGAGCCATGTCGGGCTACCTCGGTGGCCATAAAATAGGTCCACCTCGACCTAACCATCAATTACCAAAAGTATTCGGATAAGTGCTGACGAACTAAACCATTGTGCATATACCACATCTCATTTCTAGTTTCTAAGGGTACTTTTTTAATAAACCGTTAAAGTTTTGTTGCGAGAATTGCAAATACATGGCACCATTTAATCTGCTTTCAATAAAGAACTGGCCAATGAGATGAATTCCAATAATCCCCGCTCACCTGTTAACCATGGACCTTTGTTGGTGCTTTGTCTGTGCGGTAGCATGGGGATTTTCTTCATGCCAGATATGCAAATTATGGCAATTTATTACTCTGTCTCGGGTGGAACCGGCTTCGTCCCTGAACAAAACAATTTGCGTAGTTGATTCTTGCAGGATAGTCAGCGGGAGACATGGCATGTACTTTTTGGACATGATAAGGATGTAGCAGTTGTTCAGGTTAGTCAGGTTAGAAGGGTCTCATGAACAACACACTTTGTCGCATGAACTTGGACCGGCAATTTTTTTACACTATTAGAGGAATTTTCAGCAATCTCATTCAAAATTTCCTCCTCTAACTGAGGGTTCCTTGCTCTTCTCCACCACAATGCTGCAGGAAACTTGATTATAGAATTTTTTCAATTTCACTTGACTTTTGCCCGATCAACCCTTCCAAAAGTTCTTCGGTGCGGTAAACGTCTATTTGGAAATGTATCAGAATGAATTATTCTTGCCTCTACGCAATTGTCGAGTGCTTGTGCATAGATTCGATAAATATCAGCATATTCACTATAGAAATAATCCTTTAGTACTTGTTTATACCTTTAGTTAATATTGTGAGGTTTTGTATAGGTACATTTGTTGAATTGTATTTTCTCGCATAGCGTGCGGAAAAGTACAACTTTGTGAATGTGTAGCGTGCGCAAAGTCGTGTCACGTTCGTGGAAAAAGTTTGTATTTTACGTGAATGTGTGTCACTCTCACTAGGCGAAGGGCGAATATTTTAAGTGTTCATGTATACCAGCAAGGAAACAGTGATTATTTAATAGTCTAAGAGAAAGAAAGGTATTTGTTATTTAGGATGTCAAAAAAAAATACAACTCGCGCCAATAAATTATGTTTGTTATTATAATTTTAAGTTATTTATTATATTTTCTATGTATTTTCCTTATTTGTTGTGTTATTTATGTATTTTGATGTTCCTTAATCGCTTCTTTAGTTTAATTGACTTAGCTTAACTTATAAATTAATAAATAACACGAATTAATGTTACTTTGTAATTATAAAAAGAAATACTTCAATTAATTACATTAACAGGCAACACTATATTAAATACAGTTACTGACTAAAATAGGCAAACAGCAAGATTCAGTTTGTAACTACATTACTCTAAAAATTTGCAGTCGTTATAGAAAATTACTGAAATCATCAGCTAAACGTTGTGACGACCCAGGAGTTACGCTCTTTGTCGGTGATTCGTGATATTATGACTTTTTTTGTACTTCCGGGACTAAAGTAGGTAGTTTAGTCCCGCCAAACGGGGACTTAAGTAGATCAATTAATCCCAAGCGACTAAAGTGCATTCTAGCAATATACAATTTAAAAAAGGTTCAAATTTTATTCGCTTATTTATATTTAGTTGGACGTTTACGTTTGTACAATTTACAATATTAAATAGTCGATTTGGTTTATCGCTAATGCTGTATGACGCTGCTTGATGTAGAACTACATGCGAAAGCATGATGAGACTGACAACTTGTTTATTCATACTGTAACTAAGTAACTTTTGCTTTTCAAAGCAGACTAATAAAATATTCAACTGATACTTGCATTAATGCGTGTCGTTATTAGGTGTTTTTATATTTATTCCTACGTATTACCTAATTTTAGTAATACTGTTCCCGAAAGTACTAAATATAGTGTATACACCAAGGGATTAAAATGCCTTAATCCATTCGCGGGATTAAATGGGTCACTTTAGTCCCTCGGTTTATATTATACTATATGATCAGCCAATAGCAAGTTTCTCCTTGTAAGTCGAAGTCAGCGTTCTCTTTTCTTCACATAAATATGTGAAGTGTGACCTGAATAGAGCAACCCCCAATTCCTTAATAAGAACTTACCTTTATATCAAATGCTACACTCACCGATTTTCGTTAATACAATGATATGGAGATTGAATTTATTCCCGGCTTCTTATTCACAAAAATATAAAAATAAAAATTGCTATATGGATTGCCATATATCTAATATACTAACCCAGTTTTTTCTAGTGGTATAGGATGAACCCTAGCTATAAAAAGGCACTTTATTTAGATTCGAGGAAACCCAATTCCTATAACAATACCCTAAAGAATTGTTTGTTTGATGGATACATGTGACTGCGATATATTTTAATTCAAAGTCCTGAAAATCAATGTCCTAACCAAGATTGGACGAACTTTTTGAAGAGGCCCGGGAAATCTTAGTCTAGCGACCCACGCAGTGATGGATTTATGGAGGGAGGGAGGGGGGCTACAAGGGCTATACATCACCCCTCCCCACATGTCATCTAATAATAAATTAATAACAAATCAATAAATTCTGATATGAAAACGCAGAATAAAAATTGACAAATAAATAAATCTTGAGTCTTATACAGTGTGTGCATAAAGTCTGGAAACGGCTTAATAACATCACAATTTATTGGCCGATTTAAACCAAATTTCGTACAGTTGTGTAAGAAGACCTGACGCACCGAATGACGATATTGGCGTTGTTGCCAGCTTTTTAGTTTGTCTGGAATTTGAACGAATTTTATAATTTTAAATGTAACACCCTGTATATTTTTTCATTTATAGTTTTTACTTTAAATTTGTTACACGTTTAGTATAACATGCTTTGTTCCTAATATCAGTGATTTTCGAAATAACGACGTGTTTTGAAAATATCAACAAATTGTGTTTTATTTACTAATAAATAAAACACCAGTTCAGTTTTGATGTAAAGTCATAAAAGCTGTCATTCTTACATGCAAAAATATCTTTAACTGAAAGTAAAAGAATTACGATTCTTATGATGAGAAGATATGGCGATAGGATCAGGTCTTACGAAGAGGTTAAAAATCAATTTAATGACGCATTTCCAAACCGAAATCCAATTTCACAAGCAACTGTTCTAAAAACTGTCCGACGGTTCGAAGAAACTGGAAATTGTAGAGGTAGGCGAGGATCAGGACGACCAGCAGTAGTAGATGAAGAGAAAAATTTAGAACTTTTACAATAGTGGTTCTTGTTTCATTATTGAACTTTCCAAGGTCAGCAGTGGCTATGGTAACCACATCTATAGTCACAATGTATAGAGACGAAGACGGATCATTAAAAAACCCAAATATTTTATTGAGGAAACCCATCTTGTTGTTACAGTCATTTCTCTCCAGACATCCATTCTTTTGCACGATTCACGAAAGACTGCACATGAATTTACCGCCGGCCCCCAGGAATTTCCCAGTGTCCTGGCGGGTTCATCCAACCCTGGTCTCAACGGATATCATAATATAATCCCTATATTATAAAAAATACTATCAGAGATAACGGAATTCGTGCAAAAACTATTGCCAATGACGCGTTTTTGCGTCCGCAATGTGCCTAATCAAATTAAAAGATGAAACATAATTGAACAAGTGAATTAAATCAATTGTCACGTGAACAACGACGTAACATGACCTTGTTGATTATGTAGTTACTTCAGTGGCGCCTCGTCTGATCTGGCTCATTAACAGATTAATGTAATATATTCGATACTAAATTCTGTGTCAACAAATAAAATTCTACTGAGATTTTTTGAAACTTTGAATAATCCTTTTAGATTTCATATGATAGAGGAACGTTAAAATCAAGAAGGCAATAAAATTGAAATTTTGTTTCTGTGCCGCCCTAGAACTTACAATAATTTAACCCTAGTAACCTTTCTCTAACTTATTATTATTTTGCAAATGTTGATTACTTAATATACACGCAATGTTATAATAATTGTCTTGAATTTTAATTAGACATGCCTTATTAGCGAGATCTGTCTCATTTGTTCTTTTGATTAAAAATATCGTGTTAACGGCAAAAAGTTCCGCTAATAATCTCTAAACTTTTAAAAATTCCTCTCATTTTAATTTTTTATAAATAAATCAATTTTTGCGGTTTTTACTTATTTTATTTAGTCAGTTTTTTATTATGCCGAAGAGAACGAAGTGGAGGAAGTAAATCTGTAGAAGAACGTCTAATGTACCGTTTTACTTTTTTTCGTTTAACTTTCACATTCACTGAGGGCTGTGGCGTAATTTTTTCTTCTAAAAGCGTATACATCTAAAAGTATATCAAATTTCAAATTTTTAATATGACTAGATGAACTTTCCATTTCCGACTGTCTAACGGATTAAGAATGAAAAAACAAAATATTTTATTTATGACATTCCGCTTTTAATTAAAAAACTTTAAACCCCCTTTAATTTCTGCCTAGCTGTGACGTTTGTCAACAATAGAGTTTTGGTACGATATTCGCGTGAATAAATTTGGATATTTAAATTGAAATTAATCGGAAATTAAAAGTTTAATGACACTAATAATTTGTTGCCCTAATTTATATAAGTGGATATGTTAGGCCTAAAGTATCAATGTCCTCTTAGCTATCTTCCTGTAATGTCTCCTTGTCAATTCGCTAAGAGTTTTTGAAGTAGCTACAATTTTCTTTGCTAATAACCACCTTTTAACCCAGCATTTGAGTTTTTTACACCTGTTTGTAAATTAATTTTATATGGAAAGTTTTAAATGTTGCAAAATGGTGAATTGCGGTATCTTAAAATTCAGATGGTTTTGTAGTTTTTTTCGATTTTTTTTTTATTGACAATAATTATTGTGACAAACTTGACAATCGTTCTTCGTCAATAAAATTGTATTACTAGAATGGTTTTCAATGCGCTTTAGACCCAAAAATCCTCGCCCATGTAATCATAGACAAGGGAGATGCGCTTATGGTAGAGATAGATAGGCAACTCAACATACTAAATTGGTTCCCTTACAGCGCCATTCGTGTCTGGTTGAAGAACTAAATGTAGCACTGCGGCGAGGGGCGGGGGGTCGGCGTCACGTATGAAAATTTAAATTTTACAACTTTGAATTCAACTTTTCGCGCTTCTAACTCTGATGAAAAAGTTAGAAGCGCGAACCTTTTGAATTAAAGTCAGTATATTTTGGGAGATTAAAAGAAAGTTGTAACTACGTTTCTTATGGCGACAAGCTTTATTAATATTAGATATTTACATAAATTAATATAATAACAAGGCGCAAGTTTTACCTAGGATTGTGCTGTAAAGTATTAACATAGGAACAGCGTTCAGCTTTAAATAGGATCCTCTGCTGCCATGCTCAATTTTTTGGTCATATCCAAAATGTGTGTGACAAACTATAAGTTTTTTGAATGCCAATCTTGTCTTTGCCACAGAGTAATGGATTTTGAATAGCATTTACCCAAAGTTTATGCGTCTAAAAATACCCGGTCATTATACTAAGATCTTATAAACTGTCATAACTGTAAGAAATTCAGTATATAACTAATGTTTATGATTATTCAGGATCAAAAGGTGTCCTGCATACATTTTTTTTAGATATCAACAATATTTTGTATACAGTATAGGCGCAAGGTGCCTTTTGGGCTCTTCACGATACACCCTTTTTATCACTTCGCTAAAACAACAAAAAACCTACCTAGTCGCTTTTTGGAAACCTGTGCATTTTCACACGTTTCCCACTTTGTACTTTACATCCGGGAACCCAACAATAAATCACCATTTTAGCAGAATAAACTTAATAAACTTTTACGTCGCGCCGCTTCATTTAAAAATTTAATTTTAAAATGTCAATGTCCGACTTGGAAGTTTTTTTTATTATGGATAGGCACATAAGTCATATTTTCATCTTTATTGCACCTTAGCTGGTACGGTTGAATTCAGAGAGAGAAAGATAGAAAACGTTCCACACGCTCGTTCTAAATACATGTTTTGCCGCTACCAACGTTAGGATATGAACAACCTAATAAAACAAAATCCCTACAATAGCGCCATCATCGTCTGGTTGAAGAACTAAACGAACGGGGAACGATCCTAACCATTTAAGTTATCCTAGCCTGCATGTAATACAGATGTGGGTGACAATGACAATAACAATAGTCATATAGGTAAATGTTTTGTGTAGGTACCTAATGAATCAAGTTTTAGTTGACTGGAGGTATGCTCCTTTAAAAGATCATGCTTTTGAAGAGACCGAAACAGTTAGCACCGCGGATTTTGATTTTTTCCTTTTTAATTTGAAAATAACATGCTTGTACTATACAAAACAGTTATCTATATAGCTACATTGACATGATGTCTTTCCCCGTGAGCCATGTATATTTTTAATACCGTTTTTCTGGAAATTACGTATTACTCCCCTAGTCTCCCGTGTTAATTGGATTTAACATTTTAGTGGTTGGACGATCATCGCCTTTTACTCTAATTTGTTTATCAAATGACGAACATCCACATATACCGCTAACCTAAACGTAAAACACATTAAATAAGATAATTTTTTACCTCAGTTTCAATTTGGTTTTCCATGTAATTACGTGCGTTACCCTCAATTTATTTTACACTAACTCAGTCCGTTTCGTTCAAGAATATTGACGAAAAGCTTCCAAAACAACAGATTGATATAAAATCTTTCCAGCCAATAATGAGTCTAGGACTTAACCTTAACCTTACTTTATATTTAGCGGCAAACACAAATTTGCTGACCATATAGTTATAACTTGGATACCAAATAGAATGGTGTATGTTTGGTTGCCTATCTCGAAGCGAAGCTCGAAATTCTTACAACAGGGACGGCCAGCCGTCCGTGGGATACAAGGCCATTTGAAAAGTAAAACAATTTAATCCATTATGACCTCCGGGGTTACAAGGGCCATTTAAAAAGTGGAGCAGGTGTTCACTGGCAGTTTGAGAATCGTTAAGAATGCAAATTGACGTACGTAAATAATATAAAACTGTGTCTTGTCTGTTTGGCACTATCGCTCCTGAAAAGCCGTAACTGGTGTGAAGAGCAGCAGCACCCAATTTTCCCTTTCCTATGTGCCCTGCAATCAGACCCTACAGATTGGGTCATATGTAGGGGCTTTTAGGCTCAGCGTTCTTAAATTTTGTTAGCTCAATAGCTATTCTAAAATATCCAGGGAGTTAAACAAACATGTAATAATTACTTTATGATTATAGGTATCTTTCAATGCTTCCGGTAATATAGCAGGTAAAGACGAGCTGCCAAGTTAAATGTCAAGTTTTCTGACGTTTATACAGGGCTTTCTTAGACTTTTTCTATTGGAAATTATCATCCATAAAATTCATCCATAAAAGTAAAAAATAGCACACCAAGCTCAAACTATTTCTTTATGTCTATTATCTTCAATAAAAGTTTCAATAATCAGGTTCTAAATTACAAAGTTCCACTAAACTTTTCGCAAACGTTTCACGAGTATAAAAATAAATAGTTAAATCCGTGATACCCGCCTATATACACATTCTAGCCGTAAAAAATAAAATTATTATTTTTGACAGATTTATTTTCGGATTTTTCTTTTTGCGTTTCTAGTGTTTTTTTCGATGCACAGCATGTTCATTCATTATCACGCACTATCGATTTTACCATATAAGTAGGTAAATACCATAGATTAGAATGCGTTCATTTGACCTACCGTAACAATTCAGACTATATCTAATTGAATTTTTTTTTTGCAAAAAGATAGATAAAAGAATAATATTAAAAAATGACCTACAGAATACAATACCTAGTCCATGGAATCCAAATGAACATTAGATGGTTAAAAAAAATGCAATACTTCAGTCAATGTCGTGACATTGTGTTAGTATAAGTTATTAAATTAAAAACCACAACATTCTGCGCAATTACTTGATCGATAT
This sequence comes from Polydrusus tereticollis, assembly GCA_963920685.1. NCBI lineage: Eukaryota > Metazoa > Arthropoda > Insecta > Coleoptera > Curculionidae > Polydrusus > Polydrusus tereticollis. The sequence goes on from OY987328.1 coordinate 148,364,269, forward strand.
CAAAGCACGTGAAAAAAACTGTCCGTAGTTGTTAGTTCTCGTTCATTATGCTTTTTGTTTAATTAGTAGATGCTTAAAAACATTTTAGATACATTTATAATTTAATGATTAGTCATCTTTTTTTAAGACATATTTATTTGGCGGATAAACACTGGTGCCATAAAATGACATTTTAGACAGTGACAACTAGCGTTGAAAAGTCTACTTTTAATGGTGCTTTTTTTCGTTGATATTATAGGGTATAGGCTAAACGGTAAGAGATACAAAAAAACTAAGATATGTGTTCCGTTATCTTTTTTAGTGTTTAGTTTAATGGCGCAATCAGATATACGCTCACTAAATTGGTTTAGAAGATACAGGGTGATTCTTAAAATCGGCGGTTTCTATTATTTCTTATGACTCGGTTATTTATGGAGATAAGAAGAAACTTTAAATACGAAAGTTTTATGACTTTTTACGTAGAATCCAGTGGCGTAATTAAAAAAAGTGTTAATTTTTGAGGTATTATTTAAACTAGCATTTTCTTAAATGGGATGGGGAGATGTATCTGGGTGTCTCAAAAAAATTGAATTTTCTCTTGCGATTGCAACAATATATAACAGTTAATATTTTGCTTTGTTCTAAATAGCTAATATGCCAAAAAACAAAATTTTTTTTAAAACAAAACAAGGTCTGTCTATACCACCAAAATATTATTTTGGTGGTATAGACAGACCTTGTTTTCTTTTATAATCTCGCCACAGAAAATTGACTACTTCTTGCATCTTAAAATTTTTTTTAGTTGGCCATGGATTGAATTTTTTAAGCATTTGTTTTTGTTTCTTCACATGTCATAAAATTCATTAACAATTAAGTATTGGTTTTGACACTTACTGTTAATGAAATATTTTCGATTATATTTTTTTAAAAAAGGAGTCTAAAATGAATATTTTTTAAAACTATGAAAAATTAAACATGTTTGAGTGCCATATTGAAAGTAATAAAAATAAAGACGCAGCTTTAGACCTATATTTTGACCGTTATACGGAACGACGACTGCAAGAAAAACAGATATTTCAAAGATTATATCACAATCTAAGTGAGTATGGATAATTTGGAAAACCAAGAGGTAAGATTTACAATAAGGAAAATAGAGAAAGAGATGAAATTAATACATTAGCTTGTGTTGCTGCTGATCCGGCGGTATCTAGCCGTAATATTGAATAAGATATTGGCACAAGTAAATTTAAAGTTTTAAAAACGTTAAGAAAGCATAAGTATCAACCGTATAAAATAAGAAAGGTTCATAACTTACATCCTGGAGATGAAAAGCTGCGTTTAGAATTTTGTCATTGGTATTTGCAATAGATTAATCGGAATCCCAATTTTTTTCAAAATATAATGAGGACTGATAAGGACTGACGAGACTTTTATATCCAGCGAAGGAATTTTTAATCGACATAACAATCGATATTGGTCAAACATAAATACTCATCAGACGGTCGCCAGGGTACAACAAGGACGGTTTGGGTTCCATGTGTGGGTGGCGCTATAACAAAACAGGGTCCTTAACTACAGGATTTTTAATGAAAATTTGAATGCTAAAGGATACATCCAAATTTTGGAAGAATGTGTAGTAATCGAGTTGGATAACATGCCATTAGCTGCAAGAAATAATGTTGATTTACAACAAGATGGTGCTCCAGCATATAATAGCCATATGGTAATGCACTTACTAACTGCCAATTTTGGCAAAAATTGGCTTGGTACATATGGACCTAACAGATGGCCTTCGGATTCCCCCGACCTGACAACACTCGACTTTTATTTTTGGGGATTTATCAAAAATGAAATATATAAAACCCGAAGTAATACTATAGAAGAACTTAGAGCAAATTTTATTAATTGCATTGAAAGAGTGCCAAATATTCACATCTATAACGCGACTCATTCAGTTACAAGCCAAGTCCAAAAATGCATCGAGCAGAATGGAAGACAATTTGAGCACATTTCGTGATTAAGCACCTATGCTAATTGTTGTATATAAGCATATGAAATAATTGTTGAGTTGTTATTATAAATTTTTGTTTGTTTTTTGTACTTGTTGTTGTTTTACTTTATCAATGTTTTAATATTCCTGTTAACTGGATTTTTAAGATACCTATAATAAAATAAAAGAATAATGATTCAATCCATGGCCAACTAAAAGAATTTTTGTTTCTTGGTATTTTAGCTATTTAGAACAAAGCAGAACATTAAGTGTTATATATTGTTGCAATCGCAAGAAAAAATTAAATTTTTTGAGACACCCAGACACAGGGTGGCTCATTTAAGAAACTCCTTGCTTTGGTAATATCTCGAAAATTAACACATCTATATTTTTTTTTAATACGTCACTGGATTCTACGTAAAAAGTTATAAAACTTTCGTATTGAAGTTTATTTTTATCTCCATAAATAAACGAGTCATAAGAGATAATAAAAACTGCCGATTTTGAGAATTACCCTGTATCTTCTAAACCAATTTAGTTAGCGTAGATCTGATTGCACCATTAAACTAAACACTAAAAAATAGAACGGGACACATATCTTAGTTTTTTTGTATCTCTTACCGTTTAGCCTATAGTCTATAATATCAACGAAAAAAAACACCCTGTACATAATAGGTATAAGGACATCCGGTTTTGTCATAATATAATATACAGGATGTTTATTAAGTACTTGTAAAACTTTAAAATTAGTCATGGATTCACCCTTTAAAATTTGTACAAGTACTTAATAAACACCCCGTATATCTCTAGATGTGTATGAAGTATAAAAGCTTTCCAAATGCCTCAATTCTACTAAAGGTAGCCTCCTCAGACGAACAAATCGTCTGAGGTAGCCTCCGTAAGCTGTATTTTTTAAAATATTTACTTCAAAACATAATGCAGATATTTGACATGCTTTACGTATAAAAAAAACATTTCACCTACCTAATTTGCAACTTAATCTCTGCGTGCTAATAACACAATTAGATAATAATGAAAATAATAAGTTCACAAGAAATAGTCTGAATCAAAAATAGAAACATGTTCTGCATAAACATAATATTATTTTGGTTTTAAATGTAGGTTGATTAAAGTCATCAAGTAGTGGAGAGGGGTATTTTTGAAACAAAGCAGTATAACGATGTCTCTTCATCGGACTATTGAATTGTATTTTTGTTACCGGCTGAACCATCTGGAATTGTCACTTCCAGCCACTTAACGCAGGAAACGTGTTTTTCTTTATATTTCACCGTTATTTCCTTTATATCGCTTAATGGAAAATTAGTCACGTGTCACGTTTTTCCGCTGGGAAATACACAGAAGGAAAGTTAAGGATTAATGGTATCCTTGGACAAAAATATTGGAACAGTGTAGGACAATTTTTTTTCATATTTAGGATTAATTTTTAGAGATTATCGTACAGGTATTAATATAAATTATTATGTATTTTTACCTTACGAAGTGTTTGGGGTTTCTAATTTTATCATCGCATTCTAGGCCATTAATATGATCGGTTTCAACGTTTCCAAAATAAATAGTACAGACAGGACCGGTGTCTAAAAATACAATTGAGCAACACACTTTGTTTTAACGATTAAGCCCACCGCATTCACTGGATTCGCGCAGCGTTGAAAAACGCATTTGGCAACCGTTGTCGATATGTAGGAAAAATACCACAGTGTCCTTTAAAGAAGTTGGCATCGAGCCTCGTAGGCCATTTTTTTAGGTGTCTTCTGCGGTTTATTGTTTTAAATGATGTTTAGGACGGATACAATAATTTTTCCGACTAGTAAATACCAATTTATACAAAATCTTATGACAATCTTCCAAGCTCGACTATAACGATTTTCTATTATCCCAGTACTTTATTTCAAATCCCATTAATATTTCAGGCAAATGAGTTTCTAATGACCCGATTTAAATTTGGCTCTAGAAAACGGAACACAATTCTTCTCTGCCGTAAAATGGTTTTAATATTTTATAACATTCCGAGTTTTTCTAAATACAAAATTAAATTTCTCTAAACAAGAATGATTGTTTATAATCTTTTAAATCGTATTCTGTTTCTTTACCCAGTTACACTATAATTTTATGGCTCATATAGTTCCCAAATTTAAATCGAACAAAATTGTCCCCAATAAAGCTGTCTTCAAGAATTAGGTTTGCTGGATTTTATTGTGCTGTTTACCTTGCTAATGCGCGAATATCAAGTGCAAACAACGGATTTCGATTTAGGAAAAAAGCGGAAAACATATTATTTTCTTGTAGTTTTGTACTTAATACTTTATTAGGGTTGCCAGATTTTCCCTAAAAAAACAAAGAGGTAAATGGGGCATGTAGAATTAAATAAAGGGCTCCTATATATGGAGTTCATTTGCTGAATACATATACAGGGCGTTCCTTAATGATATGCGAATATTGGTGTCAATTTACATGAAATATTAATGAGTTTGCTTTATAAGCTATGGTATAAAAATGTTGCGTTACGAAAATACGGGGTGTTAAAGTTGTAGGAAAAAAAAGCATATTTGGCTCTATTGTCGCAATAGGTATTATTCTGAAACCCATGCATAATCAAATATCTCGGTTTTTGAAGACTCGTGCTAGTCCTTAAAGCCCACACGTCTGATGATGTTTGTCGAAAAGCATCCCATTTACGATATGCCATTGGAATATTTGCACTACTTACACCTTTATTCATGCGAGACATTATCTTCAACTTTTGACGATCATCGGGGATTGTATGTTGAATTTTCGATTCAATTTTATCAATACTAATGTCTGCTTCCACTTCACCCATATAAAAAAAAATGGTAAAATTGCGAGCAATAATTAAAATAAGCTTTTGCTTAACATTCTTTTCGTATAATCCTCTGCAAAACCCATAAGATACTTTATGGGGAGCTTTCCGGAGCTGGGTGCCAAAAGATGTCATCGTTTTCAGTGTTGTAGTAATTCTTGGTTTTTGAACCATTGGACTTGCTCACCACCCAATTCATAACAGATTTTATAAAAAAGGAAGGCTATAGCATTATTCGATTAATAACATTTCTTTGTTGCATCTTTAGATTTGAAAGTTCCTTCGATGTATGTAACTTTCGGAAACATCCAAAATTATGTCTCGAAAGTGTACAGGAATACGAATTTCATCAGAGTTCCTAAATGTTGGGGAACCATGTGGTTGTAAGTGGGGGTTTTGTAAACTTATTATGGCGTTTTCGAAGATGGGCTCGGTGAACACTTCGATTTTTTCACTTGTAGCCGTCATTTCCTTGATTTCCGTATTTTCAGACCGATAGACCGTAAAAAACTGTAATCTTCAGTGGAAAGTTGATACTGCGGAGGTGCTTTTAATCTAATGACTGAATTACGAATGAGCTTGGATTGCTTATTTTGCTTACTTTTATTATGTTTCACTAAATCTTTCACAGTATGCAACAAACGTAGTTGATTGTTAAAGCAGAAACCCATACTTAAGCAATTTTCTTTAACTCCAATTTAACAATTATCTTCTCACCTCGAAAATTAATCACATCTCAGATATTAATGAGTTTGCTTTATTATGGTCCAAAAATGTTATATATTGTTGTCCAACAAAATTAATCTAATTATTGAAGAATACAATTTTGCAATAAATCTCGTTGACATGGAATATGTCACTTGCTTTTTACATTTGATATTTTCAAGCAAGTCTCTGTCGTTTAGGTAAATTATTTATTTTATTTTATTTTTACCATCTTATTAAGAATGGCGAATTATTCAAATGCAGAAATCGCGGAAATGCCTTAGGTGTATGGCCTTGCCGACGGCAATGGAGAGAAACCAGACGTATTTATCACCTGAGATATCCCAATCGTGTTTTGTCAGATAGTCGAGCTTTTCTAATATTTATCGTCCTCTTGTTAAAACTGGCAGTGTCCGAAGAGGTGGTACATCTGGAGGTAGACCTCTAAGTGTGAGAACACCTGAAATTGAGGAAGTCGTAGAACATCCTGAAACGAGTACTAAAAAGATTGCTAGAAACTTGAATTTTTAAGAGTACAGGAATTACTTCTCAGGCGTGTGACCTTCTGTCAGAGGTATCTTCATAATATTGCACAAAATCCGCAATTTTAAACACAAATTCTGTTCACGGATAAAGCCAATTTTCCAAGAAATTCCATTCAGAATTTCCACAACGTTTTCAACACCAATCTTCGGTTAACGCATGGGCAGGAATTATTGGTAACCAGTTTATTGGCCCATTCTTCTTGCCGAGATGACTTGACGGACAATCTTGCCTCAATTTCCTTCAAGAACAACTGCCTTTGTTGTTTGAGGATATTCCGATAGCAATAAGAAACCATATGTAGTACATGTATGATGGTGCACCAGCACATTTCAGTGTAGTGGTTCGCAATTATTTACAGGCTGTGGGTCTCAAGAATGGCCACCAAGGTCTTCCGACCTCAACAGCTTAGATTTCTTTTTGCGGGGCCATCCTAAGGCGCTAGTATACACAAGTCCCATTAACACTGTCTTTTTCTTCATGTACCCTGCCCGGTCCTCCGGACGGTTGCGATCACTGTGGAGAGTGCATCTCTGTCTTCCGCCAGTCTGAAAAGCTCGCCAGCCTCAGAAACACCTGTCCACTGTCTGATGTTTCTCAGCCATGACATCTGTCTTCTACCGACTCCTCGCTTTCCTTCTATTTTCCCTTTCAAAATAAGTTGTAAGAGACGATATTTTTCTCCACGTAAAACGTGTCCTGGGTAGGCATAGTAGGCATCTTGCGACATTTGATTGCTGTTATCAGTTGCCGTTCTGCTTTGGCTCGACCTAGGACTTCCTTATTGGTCAACATGTCAGTCCAGGAAACTCGCAGCATCCTTCGATGAATCCACATTTATAAAGCCTCCAGTCTATTTAGCAAGGCTGCTTTCAGGGTCCAGCCTTCCACCCCATAAAGAAGAATGGACCAAACGTAGCATTTGACCATACGTTGTCGCAATTTGAGATTTAAATCGTTATTACAGAATGGGGATCTTATTCTTTTAAACGTTGTTCTTGCTATCTCAATACGGGATTTGATTTCAGTATCGGGCTCCAAACTCTCAGTGATTACGCTGCCCAAGTACTTAAACTGATTTACTCGCTCAATCCCGGAACCGTTGAGACCGAGCTGAGTGTTTAAGTGTCGTTCTCTGCTGAATACCATAAATTTCGTTTTGTTGATGTTTATGTTCAGTCCCAGTTCCACTCCAGTTCTGCTTATTGTATTAATCAAGTGCTGGAGACCCTCCATACTATAGCCGATAATCAGGGTGTCATCGGCGTATCTAATTGTATTCAGAAGAATTCCATTAACTCCATATTCTGTGCCCTCCAGAGCCTCCTTAAATATTCTATCCGAATACAGGTTGAACAAGAGGGGCAAGAGGATGCAGCCCTGACAAACTCCTCTCTGGATTTCCAAGCTAGAAGTTTTTATTGTTCCTGTACGAATTTCAGCCGTTTGACCCCAATAAAGGTTTTCAATTATTCTAATATCCTTGCCGTCCAGTTGCATCTGGCGTAGTATATCCATCAGCTTTGAGTGACGTACTCTGTCAAAGGCCTTTTCGTAGTCAATAAAACAAGCAAAGATATCTTGTCGTTGGTCGCGGCATTTTTGAAGTAGGGCATTGACTTTAAAAAGGGCCTCTCGTGTTCCGAACGCCTGTCTAAATCCCATCTAAGCCTCGTCCATATCAAACTCGCACCTCTGGCATTAATAATACGCAAGAAAGTCTTCAGTAGGTGGCTCATTAGGCTAATTAACCGGTAGTCGCCGCAAGTTTTAGGATGGGTTTTTTTAGGGATTGTCACAAATGTTGAATTAAGCCAGTCTTCTGGTATTACTCCGGTGTTGTATATTGCGTTAAATAAGTTTGTAACTTGTCTTATGTTGTTTTCTTCGATAAGCTTTAAAATCTCCATTGGGATTCCGTCAGGACCAGGGGCATTTCTGGTTTGTGCCGTGGAGATAGCATATATCACTTCCGCCTGTAGTATTTCTGGTTTCTCAACAATGTCTTGGCCGTCTGATAGGGGTGGTCTTTTGTCGTTAAAAATATTATTTATGTATTACTTCCAGGTGGCTTTTATTTCCTCCTCCTTAATAATAGGCTGATTTGATGCATCGAAAAGTGACAAAGACTGTTGCCTCCTGTTGATTCCAGTCACCTCTTGATGGGTATTGTGGCTACTTTTAAGATCTTCCATCTCTCTGCATTTCTCCGTCATCCGGTGTTTCTTGGCCTTTTTAATTTCAGCCTTTATAGTTCTGTTTAGTTGGTTATATTCTTCCTTGTAGTAATACTGTAGAGGAATTAATGGAAATAATATATTTGCAGCATGTGATAAAAATATAATAAATGAAACAAAAATACTCCATGATGCATATTAAGTGAATGGGGCCATTTTCAACAATTTTTGTAATAATCGCTCCATGTTAGTTGTAATGTTATGTTAATGTTGTATGTTGTCAGTTGTTCATTACACACAGATGCTAACCCGTAATGTGTTCAATTTTTCTTATTAAATTAATAATAATTTTGCAGTTTTTTTTTACTCAAAAACGGCGCACTGCAGGAAAACAACTCAGGAGAGCTCTTATGTTTAAAATAGGACGGTGAATTCAAAAATATTTTTTATTTGCGAAACTGTTGGCGTACCATTTATTTCCTCAAAAATATCGAAATTATTGCCTGTAGGCACACCACTGTTAAAGCTGAAAATTATTTTTCTATTGAAAAACATGCACCTTTATTAACTGTCACTATGTACTAAATATAACTGAAATAGCTAATTTCGTAAATATTATTTAATTTCAATTTTTTATTTTTATTCCGAAAGCTTTATCGTACCGTATTTTCGTAACGGGACATTTTTGTGCCATAATTTATAAAGCAAACCATCATTACTTTTTCATGTAGATGCACACCCTTAAATATGCACATATCATTAAGGAACACCCTGTATATAAAACATTGTTTAACATAAAATAAGTTACGTTATTGATTACGCCATGATGGATGACTTATTATATAGTAAATATTATGATTTATGCCTCAATGTTAATAATTATTTTTGATATATCCTCTTCATATACGACACGATATTAACAGTTTAATCATACTCACCAGCCACTAATTACTAAAGTCATGCCTTACTGCAAAAATGGCCGGTAATAGTTTGTTTACCAATTATCATACCATTAACGTACTCATCTACATGCGTGCCATATAAATGGGTTACTATTACTCGAACATTTGCTCATTCAATTTTATTCCATGTATTCCAATAGACCGTTCTTTTAATAGTAATGATATGTTGGCATTATCAACAATTTAAAAGAGAAGTCATTGCTAATGCATGAACAAAACCAAAATCTGAAGCTAACGCACATTATATTCCAATAAAGAGGCCTAGTTATGGAAATTGGAACGTAAAAAAGACACAACCTGTTTGTTTGATTTTTTTATATGTCCATACTATAGTATTTTATTTATATCGTGTGACATAGGGTCTGATAGCAAAACATGTACTATACACAGCATGTAAGCTTTGCGTTTTTTACAACTTACATTAAAAGATTTGCTATAATTTTTATATCCGGCTGTGAGAAAAGCCCGCAGGAAAAGCTTATAAACAGAGTCAAGTGTTGCTGGAAATAAGGTCATGTCTTGAGGGTGGAAAATCGATATTAACAGGCTTTTGCCAACGCCCGCAACGCGAATACGGTACCTATCGAGATGTTATTAATTCAAATTGATTTCGATATTACATAAAATATTATTATTTTAATATATTGGTTGCCTTTTCGCCCTTTAATATTTTTTTGGAGAAATTGATGGTTGCTTTTGAAAGTGTAACTAAAGAGCACTGCAGGAAAAATCCTTCCATTCAAAGGGAATCGAGTGTCCCGTCATACCTTACTATATCTGGCTCTTTAACATTAACTCTTTTAAAAAAAACTGCCTCCGGGGCTTTTTTAGTATTTAATTCTACTTGGTTACTGACACTCCTAGACATAATAACAATAAGTTTGTTTCAAATATTTTTAATATGTTATTCTTCCATAAACTTCTTTATAAACTCCCGAAAGACGACGTGCTTGTTAGGGGCAAATCTTATTTATTTAGAAGAATTTAAGATTAAAAATATAATGTTTTTGTTCGTGAATATAATTCTTTTGAAGGATAAAGATTATTAAATATAATTTTCAAAAATCTTTTTTTTAATACTCCTAATTTTTTATATAACGTTTTGTTTATTCCTCCCCAACTTAAAATTCCGTAATTAAAATGAGTTTTGACTAATATATAATATTTCTAGATGTTTTATATATACAGTATGTCCACGAATGGGGTTTACAAGAGGACAAATGGACTAAAAATCGAAAGATACGAAAAAAGTCACTCTTAATAAACGTTTTTGCTTGTCTAGAAAATACGATTCATCATAAGAAACCTCAATTTTTTTATACAGGGTGGGTAAAAACTGCAAAAATGTTATTTTGCTTAAGAGTAAACATACTTTATTTTGTACTTTGTATATTTTTATACAACAAACCGAAGTAGAACAATTCATTAAAAGGTTTACCTATGTAAAAATTATTTCCCAAAAAGTATTCGCTGGCACACCTCTGACTGGTGAACCTAGTTAAAATAATAATGACACTTAAGGTGATAGGTACTTATTGTCAATGTCTTTATTTAATGAATTTATTATTTAAGTAGAAATGCTATCTACTGAACAAAGAGTTTTTATAATACAATGTTATGGGGATGGTCAAGTTTGATACCGCTGCGTCATGGAACAATTTACCGAGAAATTTGTAGGAATCCCAATAACTAGGATGACAATCTGCAAGTTAATAAAAAAGTTTCAGAGATCTGGTTTGGTTTTGGATCTCAAAAAAAAAAAAGAAATACGACCATGATGATGCTGCTACAGTCTTAGTTCTTCAATCTGTTGAAGAAAATCCTATGACGTCTCTTAGAAATCGTGTTACTCAGTTGGAAGTTGTGAACAAAGTCAAATTCAGAAGATCCTTAAAGCAAATAAATTGTATTCGTATAAACCGCACTTTAATCAAAGATTGGAAGAGGGAGATGACGCGAAACGACTTGATTTTTGCTTGTGTATAGGAGACAAAATTTTAAGTGGAAATGTTGATTTTTATAAATGTACCATGTTTTCTGATGGAAGTACATTTTCTACCAATGGAACCGTTGCAACCCAGCACGTTAGGTACTGGTCTTTAAAAAATCCCGAATTTAGAATTATGACGAGAAGACAATATTTCACAAAAGTGAACGTGTGGTGCGCGATATCCATCCATTGCATCATAGGGCCATATTTTTTTGATAACACGTGCAATAGATTATCATATTTAGAAATGGATTTATTTTTCAATGATGAACTCGAAAATCTACCATTAAATTTTCGACAAAATATGTATTTTCAGCAAGATGGTTGTAAAGCCCATTTCGCTCGTGAGGTTAGAGAATGGCTTGACCGCAGATTTGGTCCAAGGTGGATTTGCAGGAATGGCCCAGTTTTGTGGCCCCAAGAAGCCCCGGCTTAACCTTGGCGTATATGTTTTTATGGGGCCGTTTAAAACAAATTGTTTTTGCTACCGCAGACCGCAGTACCAAATGATATTGAAGTGCTGAAGGGCCGAATTATCCAGGCTGTCCAATCGATATCTCGGGAAGAAATCAGAAATTCTTTCACTTATTTGAGAAAGCAATTAGAAAAATGTGTCGAGTATGGGGGTGGAGCTTTTGAATTATGAAATCGTTATCGCATTCTTTTCATGGTAATAAAAATGTTCGTATTATTATTATTATTATAATTACTTCATTAAATAAAGACATTGACAACAAGTATCACCTATTCATTATTCAAGTAAAAACGTTTATTAAGAGTGACTTTTTTTCGTATCTTTCAATTTTTAGTCCATTTGTCCTCCTGTAAACCCCATCCGTGGACATACTGTATATTATATTCAGAAATATTTCGATAATAAACTTTTTAATCAAATATTCTACTTGAAAACACCAATTAAATTTGCTTTCAAAAATTATTTTTAAATATTTCCACAACTTTTAAAATTTGAATGTCATCGCTTATATTATTCATATAGGTACTATTCATATTTTGTAGTACATTATTTAGGTTTAAAGTAAGAGGAAGATACTTTGTTTATTAAAATTAATTGTTAATACATTCTTTTCAAACCAAGTTTTTATAATTTCAATTTTTTTTTAACTACTTTATTTTAAATTGTCCCAACTTGTATCGCTATGAAAAATAGCAGTATCATCTGCAAAATTATAAATTTTCCCGTCGCAATTTATACCAATCTGTAATATAAAAATGTTGATCCTTAAATAAGGATATTTAAATACTTTTGGATAGCTTTCTTCTTTATCTATTTTAACAGGAGTTGTTTTATCTTTAAGATAGTTTCTAATTAATTCTAATTGCTTTCCTCTAAATCCAATATTTTCAATTTTTTTTAATAGTAAATTATGGCCAACCGTATCAAAGGCTTTTGCTAAATAAAAAAAAATACAAATACAAGGTGTTTTACTATCTAATGCATTATAAGTATATTTATTCTGTTAGATTATCAATTCGTATTTTTTTAATTTTTTCAAAAATTTGAGATAATGAAAATATTATATGTAATATCTATAATTACTGATTTTACTGGAATCTCAATTTTTAAAAATAGGTTTTATTACGCTATTTTGAAAGTTTTTGATTTTTACAAGTCTTGAAATAGGAGACTTCTTGTCGCTGGTAGAGATATGTACGTTAGCATCAAAAGTAAATAAAAAGTGTGCTGTTGTCAGCTTCTAAACATTTTTCTAGCATTACAGATAATAAAATCACATCAGAGAAAATACAACCAAAATAAAATTAGATTAAGCATAAAAGGGGAAAACTTTAAGAATATAAAAGTTTATGTATGAAGATAAAGTTGTCTATCTTAAATAGGAGTTATACAGCTAAAAGCTTATTCCATTACTTAGTGACAATACTCTGTCTGCGAACGAATGGGAATAATATTTGCCATTGATAAGAGGTAATGCTAAAAAGCACTTTGGTGTACAAAAACTACTAGCGAAATACAATCGTAACTAATAAACTCGAATTTGTCTATGCTATTAGATTAACAGAAGGCCCTAAATTTAGTTTTTAAACAGCGATGAATGTTTTGTGTACTAAATTCAACTTTTTCCAAACCAATACATGTATAGTAATTAATTATATTGCAGTTGATAATTTTAGAAGATAGGTAAAAACTAAACAAAAGCATTTGCGATTTTTCGCGACTATCACGACACTACGCCGTGGTCTCGTGTTGTATACAAAGTGTTTTTAGCAAATACAATTTTCTGTTTGCTCGATAAATTATCATTTATATGTAGGGTATCCCGCAAGGTCAATTTCAATATAAGGTTTAATCTCATCAATTAGGAGTTTAGTTGTGATAACGTTATTTATAACGGCATATTATATACTAAAATGCTCACCGTCCATATTCACATTCTAAACTATAAACCTAAAATTTTTCTGCAGTCGACAAAAAAATTTATTGGCGATTTTTTTTATTGCCAGAAAATTTAGTTGCGTGTTCAAAATATATATCGATGTAATAATTTGATTGCCGGTACCCATTGACTAGGAAACTTACTAGCAATTCGGTTGCAACCGCACACAAAAAAATGATGTCTTAAGGTGAAGCCGTTGGTTTCTAATCAAGAGCATATCGACTTATTGATTGGCACTGGCGAAGAAATAGTATCTCAAAGGGACAAAAAATATTTTCGTATTTGTGCACTTACAATAAACGAAAATATCTCATATTAAAATAGTTCTTTCTTTATTTTGTGTGTAAATAGGTTTTATATTAAATAATATTTTTTCAGAACAAAAGTGATGGATTTCGGACATAGATTTTGACTGGTCTTATACTAACAGAACATGTTCTTAATGAAAGACATACATTTCGTATTAAGGAATGTTCGCTTTATTAAAGAAATACTTGTTATTATTATTGTTCGTTGTTTAAATGTAGTTGTATTTTTAATTTAGACCTATTTAATCTTAATATTTGGATAAAACAAAATACAAACAATAAACAAATACCAACATATTCAGAATTTTTTTTTTATTTGTAACAATATTATATAATGTTGAAAACTTATATTTCTTATTTTGAACAATTATTTATTCCTTGAACAAATATACATGCATACTGAGTGTTTCACGTTTTACGCTAATCATACAGTTCTTATTTTTGCATAGAACAGAAAATTTAAATTTTACTAGTTTTTCTAAGCCGTCAAAGATGTTGTTGATAAATTTAAAAAAATTTATTTAAAAACAATATAGAAACAAATACCTACTAGAATATTGAAAGTTCCTTAATGGCTAAAAATACAACAAATTTCACTAATAACTTCTCCAGTGATAAACTTATCACGTGCAAAATATGTAAGTTTATGATACCTGCTTCAACCTATATTTCAGTACTTTTCTCTTAACCTTTCCGTTCAAAAATTAAATTAAATTCTTTTAACATACAGGTCATAGGGTTTTACCAGGTGAGTTTTTGTTGGCAGATTTCTCTAATATCTCTAATAAGTAATGTCTAATAAAGCCAATAATACTGAAACTTAAAAATGTATGAACTTTGAGACATGAATAATAACTAACTAGTAACTAGCGAGGAACAAACGCAAGACCAAGGCTATAGCTTAGTCTTGGTCGTGGGCTTGCACATTGAGTCTTGGTTTTGTTCGTGTTCTTGTAGAAGATGTCTTGGTATTGCATAATTGACTCTTTGTCTTGCAAGACTATTACTATTTTCCATCGGAAACAAACCGAATAACTAATAATAACTAATAATAATTAGAAAATTTGTATTGGTTTTAAAAATTAGAAAGAAGACGGGAAGTCAGATTCTAATGATGATGACGAGGAAGAAGAACAGTATGATGAAGAATTCATTGGAATGATGAAAGAACCACATGTTTAGATAGAAAAGAAATTTAATGAAGGTTTTTAATAAAAGTATTTAAAACCAAGACACACATTTAGTAAAGTTCCGCGACTTGTTCCTTCAGTCTTTGACACGAGATACTTTTAGCATGGAAGGCTCACTGTTGTAATTTAACTGCAGCTTGACTTACCGTATCGAAACTGCATCGATGCTAAACATATCGCGTGTCAATGAGCCCTAAGTATAAAAAAAACGATTAGAATAGATTTTGCCACTTTCGTCAATTTCGTAAAGTTGTATTGTTAACCGCAAAGACGCCGTCGCGTTGGCGCAATAAAATATGAATGAATCATTTTGGTAATTTGCCGGAAAATTACTTTTTGCACAAAGTGTTTGCGTTACGCTCGCGTTTTAATCAAACTATTATTTAATACCCAGTACTTTCTTCGAAACAATACTTTTTATTGATTCATTTATAATTCGATTTATCAACGGTGGTTTTATTTGATTTAAAAAAGCTTTTGTTTGTAATCGAAGTAATAACCGAAATGGAATTACAGAAAACAGGTTTAATGACGGTTAATATAACAGAAAATAAATAAGTGATTGCATTACCAGAGGAAATAGTTAATTAGATGCACTATTATCCCAGATAAAGCTATATCAAATGCGAAAGTGTACATTTAACACGTTAACTCGAATTTATCTGAAATTCCAACCACCTGTGTGATGGCCAGCCATCACAGTCATGATATAGTCGGCATACCCCTGTACCAGGTCAATTGTATTTTAGATAGTATTTATATATAGATAGAGTTTATGTACAGCTGGGTAGCAAAAAAAGCTAGGGCACTAATAAAAGGTCAACATAAATGTTTAGATATATTAATAGTTTAAAATACTTCTGGTTAAGTTTCTATTAAATTTTACAAAATTCTTATTTGACAACTAATTCCGTGAAACATAGGAAAATGTTAGATTTTTTGGTTTTTAAAATATGGGAATGTTTACTAACCGACTACTTATACTAATTTATTGTTTATTTACACTATAGGGTGTGTCAATAAATGATTTAACTATAATTAAAGAGCTTATAAAACACCATGACTACGAGCTGTTTTCACTGGCAAAATAGATACCTGGACCTAGTGTTGCGGCAATTTTTCTCGTACTAGTAGCAGGATCATTTTCTATTGCATTTAGAACTGCTTCCTCGACTTCAGGAGTCCTAACCGTTCTGTCTGCTCCTGCTAAATGAGTGGATTTCTTCAACGATCCATTTTCACATAGTCGATTATGCAGATTTGCGAATGTCCGTGGGTCAGGCAGTATTCGATTTGGATACCTTTGTGCATACAGTTGTCTGGCTTCATAACAATTGCCATCGGCAAGTCCATAGATTAAATGCATCTCTGCAAATTCTTGATTTGTGAATTCAACCATCATTAACCAGTTCAAAACATTTCCGGAAACGTCAAACAAAAAAAATATTTGTTACAAAATGTCAGAAGGACAATAAACAGAATTAACAATTGCCTATCCCAGCCTACTATTTTTGCTCATATTTATTATTGCGCTATTTCGCCTACACTTAATTTCCATCGATGGCTATTTTTGCAAATAAATCAAAAACGGTCACATATACGAGAATAGTGCAAGAAATCAGAACGCTAAATAAAGGAACAGAGAGTTCAAATTTCATACCGGAATTCATACAGGGAGCTCCAAAAAGAAGTTCTGAAAGATAACATTTTAGCCGATTCAAGAAAATGCAACACCCTGTATACTGCGACCGACAATTTTGATACTTTATTGTAAAGATTCTTAAAAATGATTGCTGTTCCAAATTTGAAACAATTATCACAGAATATAAGAGAGAAAACGCAAAATACGAGAAAAAAAATTGAAACTTTGCCACCCTGTATAATGAAAATAACGCGTTTTAGACCATGCATATATTTGCATCTTTTTCTTATTTTACGAGTACTATCACCCCCTGAAATATCTGCAGGACATTAATTAACACCCTGTATAATTATCATAAAACTAACAATAAAGCGTTTACTACAACAATATTCAAAAATACATGTATACTAAATTTGATTATGTATATTGTATTGGCGGATACTCTCGCTTCTTTCTACCATCTGAAAGGTTCTAGAGAAGTGTGGCAGGTAGTCAAGCATATTGAGGGAAATGAACACCAGTGGAGGTTTAGAAAAACCAGAAACACCATCCAGGGGATCCTGAATCTTGTTTCAGGTGTGATTGAAGCATTCAATGACAAGCAGTATGACTCTTCCTTATTTTGCGACCTAGGCAAAGCTTGACCATGACATCTTTCTTCATAAACTTAAACACTATCAATTCTTAGCGAGCAGTATCCAGCTTATTAAATCACATCTGGAATCGAGATATCAGCAAACGGATATTGGGGTACGCCAAGGCTCAATTTTTGGGGCCCATACTCTTCTTAATTTACGTAAATGACCTTGCAACTAATAGCTAAACACTTTTTGCTGATGATACAACATTGGCGTTCTCTGCTGAATTCTTGGAGGAGTCGTTGAGGGGCTCCGTGGTTGCGCAGGAGAGAGCCGAACGCTGGTTCTGCTCAAACAGACTCTTGCTGAGTTGTCTTCATAATGCGCGTCCTGGGTGGACCCAATCCCAATGAGGTGAACTTCTTAGGGGTTGTGTTGAATCCAAGGCTGCAGAGACCCTGTCAAAGAAGCTTTATAAGTCCATATTATATGTATTAAGAAACATTTCTCAGTGTGTTTCCGTCAATGTGTTAAGAACAGCATATTTTGCTATATTCCACTTGCATATCGCATACCATTATGCAATCTTGGCTTGGGGACACTCCGCCGGATGCGCGGGGTATTCGGACTGCAGAGGAGCATTGTAAGGGTTAGGAGTGGCTTAGGTTATGGGGAGAACTGCCGGCGCCGGCGTGTGTTTAGGAGTGTGGATCTATTAACTCTATCGCCCTTATATCTTCTGGAGTGCTTGTTGCATGTTAGGCAGAATTCTGAGGGACTCCGGACTCACGCAGATGTTCATGACTACAACACTCGTGGTAGGGGGAACTTGGAACTACTAGGCCCAAAAAATGTTTAATGTTTTACCATTAAATATAAAAATCTTACCAATTCGGATTTTTAAGAAATTCCTAATAAATGAGGCTTTTTATTCAATGACTGATTATTTGAATTCCAGTTTTAGTATCTTGTAAAGTGTGAACCTAATTCGTGATTGTGTTGTCATTCCGAGTACTGCTTTTAATCATTGACTACATTTTACCACTTAGTGTTTTAACATCTTACTGATAATAAAATAATACTTTAGTGAGTGGGTTTAAGTGAATGTAATGTCAGTATTTTCACTCTATGGTTGACGTGTGTAACATATTGTGTTGTGACTTGGCGTAACTAAAGTATTAAGTATTGAGTATGCTCATTGAATTTTTTTAGTAATAATTCCACTGTTACACAAATTTTTTGGTGTGTGTCATCCACAACTCACCGTCAAGGACAAGATAAGCGTGCTAGCCATTCTTTTGCATCTGGTATGGCTTTATCTGTGCTATTATACAAAACAACTGAACACTGATGGACACAACCAGTCATTCATAAAAATTTCTCTTATATGTCGCTTACATCTATTGAGCCAGCGGGGTTGAGGGGTATTTACTGCCCCTTCTAATTAGAAGCTGGAGCTAAATTGCTCAAACAAACAAGTTTTTAAAATAACGAGTAAATCGATTTACCTTATCATAGAAGGCTAACAATGTGTTGATATTTACCAAACTACCCAATCAAGTATTTTGAAGAATAATTATCGTCATTCGTTTATTAAACTTTGCAGCATAGAACATATGACTGTGAGGTATTGTTGGCGACAAACCAAAAGAAAACCAACGATATCCATCTGTGTTAAGTCGTTGATTATACATATACCCCAGATCTGGCTTTATCTGGGTCCCTACCTCAAAGCGTTTTTGAGAAAAGCAATAATTAACTATTTTAAAAAAATCTTAGATTAGTGAAAGTGTACCCGTAAAAATGTACTTTTTTTACAACTATCTGTTAATAGGTACTTTAATTGCTTTCTGTTTTCTGGTAATTAATCACATTCATTATTAAACCAGTGTGCAATGAACACATTGCTATACGGGTTTGCGACCAATCAATACACATAATTTCAGTAACAAAACCGTTTTGTATGTCATGAAACATGTAAAGCACTAATTAAAATTGGTGTCAAATTGGCGCCATATTATCAAACCTGCAAATTTTTAAATATATACTTTTATTAATTTACTATTAAGGTATGCTCCATTCCACAATTATTCGTTGATTTCTCGACCGCAATAAAATTTAAATGACAACCCTTAGTCGTAATCCCAACCATAAATAACTTGCCTGACAAATATCTATTTTGTAGGCACCGGACCTTTTGAAAGGGTACAGGTCCTGATTACCTACTAATTTCAATGGTTTGGATTAGCTATTTTCAACAAAACAACAAATATAGAATAATAGGTAAGTATCTTTATTTGATCATGTAATTAAATAGCTATTAATATTTATACAAAAATACTAATCTACAATATTATAATAATACAATATTTAACTTAACCTACTCTATATTTAGCTCTGTTTCACTATCACTATCGTCTCCATCTATGCCTAAACTAATTATTAAGGGCTTTACGTTACTATTAATTATTGGATGGATGGGTTTGGTCATTATATCTTTTACTGTCGTTAATGCAACTTTGGTCAAAATACGGTTTCACTAAAACTTGCACTCCGGTCATACCCTTTTTCTAAATGGGTACAGTAAACGTTCTTTATGATGTTCTTGGCATCAAGTGATAAATGTTTTTTCTTCGTTACACCATAACTTCCGGAAGCAATATTATCTGAAGTTTCACACAGATCTGACATATTTTGGATGCTCGATAACACACACGAAAATACCTTTAACGCACAGCTTGACAAACACCAAACGACTGATGAACTAAGATGAAAAGACTCTGCTTTATATTGAACACCTGCAATTTGCCATTAACCTACCTAATATACCAATATAATAACATAATTAATAGTAACGTAAGGCCCTTAATAATTAGTTTAGGCAAAGATGATATTATAATATTGTCGATTAGTATTTTTGTATAAATATTAATAGCTATTTAATTACATGATTAAAATAAAGATACTTACCCATTATTTTATATTTGTTGTTTTGTTGAAAATAGCCAACCTAAACTATTGAAATTAGTAGGTAATCAGGACCTGTACCCTTCCAAAGGCACTTATTTATGGCTGGGTTTAAATTTTATTGCGGTCGAGAAATCAACGAATAATTGTGGAATGACCGTAGCTATAGTTAAGCCTAATAATTAATGATTAATTTATAATTTTCAGATTTCATATTGGCCAAGAAACTCATAAGAACTGAAAAGTAAGTAAAGTAACTATACTATTCTAGGATTTCTAAAGTACTTGAAAGAATTTAAGCTAGGCAATATATTTATTTATTTTACTTCTTCAAAAAAAGGTAAAAAAGGACATTAATATGGAACCAGAGCACATTTATTTAAGAAAAACCTAAGTATAACAAGAAGAAATATGAATCTTTTTATTACCAAACTTGAAAACAGGAATAAACAAATAATAAACATTTTTAATAATTTATATTGTTTAACAAATTACAAGCCACGTTATTTGTTGCTAGGTTTTTCCAAAGTTGCAAATGACTGACAGGAATGATCGAAGATAGGGTTTTAATTATGTTAGTTTTCTTTTATTCTGTAATTATAGATTTTCTAACTTCATCAAAATAAAATCGTTGTTCAAAGTATACCATCGCCTTTAAACACTTGTAATTAAACTATTATAATCAGCAAACTGTGATAATAATTTAAAACAGGAGTTGTCAGTTAATAACTGACCGGACAATGTTTCCTAGCCAATTAATTAATTTTAATATTAAACACACCCATTTCTAGAAATAAACAATGACTTAAAAGTAGTATCTCCAGATATCTTGTTGTTGGGATGGCACTTTGTAGTAAAGTAATGGTCGATACCACTTTTAAGGTCTTGTTTGGTCTAATTTGTTGACATATCACTTTCTTTACAGTGCTGTATTTTTCGATTTTTGGTAATATACCACTTTAAAGTTGAGGCGCTCAGAACCAGAGTGGCCTAACCCACAAAATTGTTAATTTAAGTTAGGCCTCTTAAAGAACCCAACTTAATATTATCTTTCCAGTGCTAAAGGAGCCCAAGCCACCTTTTGCTTTTTAATCACAGATGGCGGCACTAATTCGTTTTAGCACTCATTGAAACGAGCTGCACTTCTGCGCCATACTGGCCCAACTGCGGGTTAGGCCACTATGGTACTAGATTTTAAAACATGTCAGTTCTTGTCTGTGGCTTAGGTCGTTAACAACCATAGAACGGCATACGCTATCACAAAGGTGTTATGTGTGCTTATTAAACGCCGACAATTTATTATTAGTGTTTGTAGTAAAGAGTTCGTTTCATTTGGCAACAAATTAATAATGTTTTACTATGAAGGTAAGTTAACAATGAGTTACCGAGTTATGCACACAATATTAGTATTGTTTTAATTTTTTAGATAGTGAAGAAGAGCCATATCAGTCCTCTGGATCTGAGTATATCCCATCCGATTCTGAAAATATTACAGAGGATGTACTAGAAGTAACACAAAATGAAACAGGTGAACCGGAAATACCCCCGGAAGTACCAATAACTAAAGGAAAAAAGAGAGGAAAAACCGAAGGTCGGTGGCAGAAAAATATCAGAAAGAAGAAAAGAACGGCAGGCCAGAGTTATGTAGGCGTCTCGGGTAAAGTAGTACCAGAAAAGAGTTTTTGTCCGATTACATGTTTGTGTCAAAGTAAGTGTCATCTCAAAATAACTACTGAGAGACAAAGTGAGTTACTAAGTAATTACTATAAGCTGGCAACTTTTGATTTACAATCGTCTTATCTGTTTTCTCAAATTAAAGTCGTAAACAAGATGAGATCTTACACAAACATAATAAATGTTGATCAGCTATCAAAACGCGAGAAAACTAGACTTTATTTTTTAACAACTGCGAGCGGTACAGAAGTCAAAGTGTGTAAAACATTTTTTAAAAACGTGTTCAAAGTAAGTGATGGAAGACTAACCAGGGTCCTCAAAAATAAGAATATTGGTAGCACCCCTCCAGTAGATAAACGCGGCAAACATGAACCTCCCAATAAGACGAGGCAGGAAAAAGTTTTAGAAGTAAAAAGTTTTATTGACAAATTTCCCAGCTACGAGTCACATTACACTCGACACAAAAACCCTAATCGCAAGTTCTTGTCTCCCCATTTAAACTTAAATAAAATGTACGAGTTATATAAAAATGAGATTTCAGAACCAGTTTCCAGTTGGGTATTTCGTGAAATATTTAACAAAGAGTTCAATCTTTTGTTTCACGCGCCTATTTCAGATTCATGCAAAAAGTGTGACATATTTGACATGAAAATTAAAAGTACTGAGGACGCTCAAATAAAGAGTGCACTTACATCATCAAAGAAAAGCCGAATCTGCTAGAAATGGACTCAAAAGTGATAGTTTGTTAGCCAAAAATGACGATTCTGTGACTACTATAACCTTTGATTTAATGCAAACTTTACCGACGCCAGTTCTAACAACTGGTATTTGTTTTTATAAAAGGCAGTTGTGGACATATTGCTTTGGAGTCCATAACATGGGGACAGATGAAGTTGTTATGTATACTTGGAATGAATCAGTTGCATCCAGGGGACCACAAGAAATTGGTTCTTGTCTGTTGAATTATTTTAGAAATCATGTAAAAACTAAAAAGGTTGTGATGTATTCCGACCAATGTGGCGGACAAAATCGGAACATCAAAATTGCGGTCCTTTGCAATTTCGTGGTTTTGAATCCAGATATTACTATTGAAGAAATTGATCATAAGTTCCTGGTCAGCGGTCACTCATATCTACCGTGTGATCAGGACTTTGGGCTTATAGAAAAGCAAAAAAAGTATTTTCAAGAGATATTTCTGCCTCAGAGTTGGAACAAAGTGATTCGTAGTGCCAGAAAAAAAAATCCATTTGAAATCGTAGAAATGTCGACAGCAGATTTTGTATCGACCAAACAGCTGGAAAAAAATATAACTAACCGAAAAATATCCCTTACTGGAGATAAGGTTGAGTGGTTTAAATTTCAATGGTTACAATATCGTAAATCTGACCCATATGTAATACGCTACAAGTATTCAAATAATGATTTTGTTGAATTTTCTGAAGTCACTATTTCTAAGAGAAGCACACAGGATATACTGACCCTAGAAACCCTGTATCCAAATGGCCATTCCATCACTGTACCTAAGAAAAAAGATTTAATGGACTTACTGCCATTCATACCTCCCATTTATCACGATTTTTACAAAAATTTAAAAACGTCGGGTGATGCAGAAGATCTTCTGGATATATCTGACAAAGTGCAGTACGTAGAAGACGCTGAGTGAATGAAACATATCTTTTTTTTCAATTATTTTGTTTCGTTGAGTTTTCCAAGGTATAAAAAATGTTTTGAATCATAATATCTCTTTCATTTTTATACTTATAACAGTAATGCCATAGTGGCCCAACCCACATTTTTTTCTTAACCTTTGCAAATTTTTTATTTTTATTAGTGTACATCATAAACCAGCTCTCCTCACAGCCTATTAAAATCCAAGAGACGGCAATTTAAAATTTTTCTAGTATTCTAGAACTACTAGCAAAGAAGTCTAAAACCTTAAACCGCTTTTTCTCGAATATCCTTTATTGGTGTTAGGCCACTCTGGTTCTGAGCGCCTCACCCACATAGCAAAAAGATATCCTGTGGATATATGAAATATATTCTCTTTCGGATATGGATATTGAGTGGCACATCCTCCGCAGATTCATAGAACATACATATATATACTACGTATATGCATATGAAATGCGTTTGGCCACAAGTCGGACATGCTGAGAAAATGCGTTTCCGGACATTTAGCATTCCTCCGCACATTCACAGAAGATTCGTATGTGTATACCAATGACATACACAGTATATTCGTTTTGCCCAAAATAGGGATTACCCGATTTTTAAATTTTACTTCTAAATTTCTGGTATTTAGACCAAGAATGAAAATGCAGATAAAATAAAAAAATAAATAAATAAAAGTAGAAATCTATGAGCCGGACTCGAACCGACGACACTAGGTTGTAGGGTTAGTAGTAAATCTACTTTTCATTCTTCATCCGAATGCCACAGATTCGCGTATCTAAAATTAAATTATTATTTTACAGATTTCTGCTTGTAGGCAGGTATGATGCCCATTCTTGCTTGGAATTTTCATCGAATAGATTGTAAATGTAAATAGGCTATACTATATATACCATTCCAATGGAAACATCACTCAATAGAGCCTTTGGGAAGCTGGCAAATAATAATTTTTCGTGTCAAGGATTTTATTGCGGCTAACTACCCCTACTAAATTTAAGAATCCAGAGTATTTTGCCGACATGGCCACTATGGCCGTCGTATCTCGAAATGTTGGGTCAATCGACGTTTCTTAATACTTAATATTGAAGTGTCAGTCTCATATTTGTTTAAATCAAATCAAGTAAACATATTAAAACAGGCTTTATTAGAGCACAATCAAACTCTAGAAAAACAATTACAGACATAATTATTAGTTTTTTAAATTAAGGAGTTACTGCTTTATAACGTCAGTTTCGTTTTTCCTGAAAAGAAAAACATAAATGAATGGTTGAGAAAATATTTACGTTAAAAAAATGTAGAGTAATGTCTGAGCACTTTAAAAACAGGTTTCTATTATATTGTTCACTTATTGTTTACAAATTCACATGCCAAACTTTATTAAACAATGAACATACTTACTGAACTGTAAGAAAATGAAAAACAAACCACCAAAAAAACTTACACGCCACGACTACGAGACGATCGAGGAGAGCAGAGAAAATGACAAAAACTGAGGTTATGTAATGTCAATGTCATCCCAAGCGCGAAGTGCGCAGGGCTGCCAAAAGTTGGAGATTTAAATACCAAACTGAGCAATCGCATTGCCCTAAAGAAATTTAGATATTATTTTAAAAATATTAAAGTAGGAAAATCTTTTTAATACAATTTTTAATTTCACTTTTTTGAGTTATGATTTTTATACCAATTTCTAGATATGACTTGGATATGCTATGGATATATCCAAACGAACATGATTTTAATCAATTTCTAAATATGACATGGATATGCTATGGATGTACCTAAACGAATGTGAGTTGTGGGCAGTCGATAGCATATTCTCAGGATGTGAATATACTTTTTTTGCTATGTGGGCAGTTATGGAAAAGGTGTAAATTACCCTTTTGTATTTATATTAGTACTGTAACCTTGTTAGGTGGTAACAAAAGATAAACGATGTAAACTTAAATATTATATAAGGTTTAAGGTTACCACCTACCAAGGGTTTCAACTAGCTTTGACAGTGGAGAGATTTTACTCGGTTCTCTTTGAAGGTATAGACCTCTGCGTTCCTAAGAAGACTATAAAAGGAGCGAAATATCCCTCTTGGTTTGATCGCGACCTCCGTAAACTTATCGCTAATAAAAATAAACTTTACAAGAAATTCAAAAAAACGGGTCTTCAGAACGATTATGACGCCTACTCCGTCATTAGACGAGAGGTCAAGTTTCGGACTGACGTATGTTACTTGACGTTTATTACCAATGCCGAACTTCTGATTCCCGAGAATATCAAGCACTTTTGGTCCTACGTCAGGAATTTGGGGGGGTTGTCCGGTCTCCCAGCTGGTATGCAGTACGGCGATCTTACCCTTAGTGAACCCACGGACATTGTTAATGCCTTTGCTACTCATTTTCAGTCTTGCTACTCGGATCACTCCAAGCCGATCAGTTCTGGTGCTTTGCCTACTGAATTCTCATCCATTTTATCTTCTCACATTTTTACTATCGAAGAAATTAGGGATAAGATAATGTCTCTTGACGTTTCCAAGGGGGCTGGTCCAGACGGTATACCCCCTTTACTCCTGTTAAATTGCTGCAGCTCACTCCTGGACCCCTTAAGAACTCTCTTTCAGAGATCTATCAACACCGGCTGCTTTCCTTCTTCATGGAAACATTCTAATTTGATTCCCGTTTTCAAGTCGGGTGACAGGACGAAAATAGTTAACTATCGTGGAATCTCTCTGCTCTCTGCTATCCCTAAGCTTCTTGAGTCCATGATTACCGTTGAGATCTTCAACACCTACAAGAATTATATTATACCAGAGCAACACGGTTTTTTTTCAGGCCGATCTACTGCAACTAATCTAGCATTATATCAGGACTTTCTGTTAACATCGGTTGAGTCTGGGAATGAAGTTGACTGCATTTATACCGATCTTTCTAAGGCATTCGACAGTGTCTGCCATGCCTTGTTGCTGAAAAAGCTTGGTGATATCGGCATCTCGGGACATTACCTTGGGTGGATTGAATCGTATCTGTCTCTACGTCATCAACGCGTTGTTGCTTGTGGTTCTGTTTCGCGCGAAATTTTCGTCACCTCAGGCGTCCCCCAGGGGTCCCATCTTGGACCCATACTGTTTCTGCTGTTTGTAAACGATGTCATTTCTTGTTTCGGGTCGTCTCGCTGCCTTCTGTATGCGGACGATTTGAAGTTTTATAATACTGTCTCTGCGAATTCTAATTGTCTGCAGTCTGACCTTGACAACTTCGTTGCGTGGTGCGAGGCGAATTATTTAAGTATTAATGTTTCTAAGTGTCGGGCTATTAGTTTCTGCAAGCGTCGAAACCCTCACAGAACGGTGTATAAGATTAAAGACTCGATCATCGAGAGTGTGTCATCGTTAAATGACCTCGGTGTAATATTTGACAGTGATTTGACTTTCAACCAGCATATAGATAGTATCGTTCTGAGGGGGTTTAGGCTGCTTGGGTTTATCAAGAGGAACACAAAACACATCGGCGATACTAAGGCGCTTACTAGCGTTTATAATTGTTTAGTACGCAGTGTTTTAGAATATTGTTCTGTCGTATGGTCTCCAGGTTACGCGTGTCACATAGATAGACTGGAAAAGGTTCAAAACAAATTTGTTAAATACCTTTTGTACAAGCATAATTTTCCTTACCAGAATGTACCCTACTCGACAAGACTCTTACTCTGTGGCTTTCAGAGCTTGCTGACCCGGCGAAGGAACGCACAGGTGTTGTTTTTATATAAACTGGTGAATGGGAGTATAGACTGTAGCGATCTGTTGAGCTTAGTATTATTTTCAATTCCTAGTAGAAACACAAGACAAATACAATTATTTCATGAAAGGTTTCACAGGACTAACTACGGCTCAAATACCTTTGCTCACCGGCTGATGCACACATACAATAAATTTTACTCCGACTGCGATATATTTCTTATTTGCTTAACCGCATTAAAGACCATCTTAAGGCTTAAGGTTTAAACTGTTTGTATTGTATGATTTTAGTGTCGGGTATGTCTAGAGATTGTTAATTTTGTACCGTTTGTACCATTTAGAAATAAGACCTTTCTGTAGTGTACTGGCTTTAAATAAATAAATAAATAAATAAATAAATAAATAAGAGAAATAGGTCTGTAATTAGAGGGATAACCCTGGTCTCCACTTTTATAGAAAGGGATGACTTTGTCAACTTTCAGCTTGATGAAAAAATTCCTGTTATAAACGAGTTATTAATGACACAAGATAATATAAAGATGGCATCTTCTGGCAGTAGAGCCAGTATTTTTAGGAAAAGTCCGTCTTCACCAGCAGCCTTCCTGTTTTTTATGATTTTAATACTTTCATTCACTTCTTGTGGAGTACACTGAGAAAATTAGGAAACTAAGTAAATTTGTTAAAGTTTTTTGGTTGCAGTAACTGGAAATTATGGTTCTAGCAACAATGTTTTTGTTACCGCAACGCCAATGAATAGCTACAACAACCAACTTATTTCTCCTGGCTTGTATTACTGCTCCAGCCAAAAAATTTATTCCAGCAACTAAAAATTTAATTAAAACGACGAACCAACCAAATATTTTAGTTGCAGTAACCGGTTGTTGCAATAGCGATTTTATTACAAATTTTTCTAGTTCTGCTAGACAGATTTTAAATTGAAACAACGACGTCTCCAGTTGAGCCAAACAAAAATTTGTTGATTCAGCCGTCAGGTTGGTTGCTTTAGCGAACACGCTTGGTTGAGATGTCGTTCGGGTCCTTTCGCGACTCATCGTTAACGCGAGACAATCTTCGCGCCATCGGCGGCAGACGTGGCAGCGCCATTTTATCATCTTTATCGTAGGTTTGGAGCAGCGTTGCCAGTCTATTACAATTGTAATAGATCTATTACTATTTTAACAATTCTATTACGGTTTTACATTACTCACCAAATCTATTACTATTTTTAATTTTCAGTAACTTTCCTATATTGCCAACACCTTGCTCTGAACGCAAAAAAACATTTTTCTATGTCATTTGTTCGTCTGAGATTCCAACTTGAATATTCATTAAAACGAATAAGATCGTTTGTATATGTATATAATCGTATAAATCGGTTGTCCTGCTTTTATGTATACGGTTTCAGATAATTCTATTCTTTTTTAGTATTTTAAGAAGTTCTGATTGGTAGGTTGGTTCATTTAATATATTCACTATAAGAATATGATACAGATATACTCATGTGCATGGAGTATTTCTTGGCACGTACTTCCCCGTCCCGGTAACGGTTATTGAAAATTTGAATTTTGTTCGGTGGTTAATTGACGCTTGTTGAAACGCCGGGCTTTATTTCCTCTAACGTTCAATCAATTTTGTGGTATATTTCCACAGGCGTGTGACTCACTGGTCGTTTTTATTATGATTGGAAATTAAACTCGTGTTAAAGCAAAATAACTTTATTTAATATACTGGCGAACTTAACACATTATAACTTCTGGCGAAATCAACACATTATAACTCTTTGCACAGAGCTATGCACACTTTTTACCCGTACTTAGGGTGAAACTTCCACTTTTTACATAGAAATTAGTACACTAACATTCGTAAAGATTTACCACTTGGTACAAATAGTAAAATGACCGCCAACAACCAACTTTGGCTATTCCTTTTTGACGGGACGTGTTGCTAGCTTGTCTGCTCACTCAACAGTCACTCTAAATTGATACACTAACATTCGGAAAGATTTACCACTTGGTACAAACAGTAAAATGACCGCCAACAACCAACTTTGGTTGACGGGACGTGTTGCTCGCTTTATTGCTCACTCAACAGTTCCTCTAAATTGATACACTAACATTCGTAAAGATTTACCACTTGGTACAAATAGTAAAATGACCGCCAACAACCAACTTTGGTTGACGGGACGTGTTGCTAGCTTTATTGCTCACTCAACAGTTACTCTTCTTTCTTAATTCGCGCCGAATGGAGCGGATGGAACCGCTGCACGAATACCTTATGACGCGACTCATTCATCTTTTGTGGCCGACGCCAAGCTTCCGCCAATCCCGTGGGCGCATTTTACAGAGAACAAATGTGGAGCGTGGCAGTGGTCTCCAGCCGCTTCCATTTGGCGCGGGTCCAAAATACATCATTTCTTATACCTACTACGTTATGAACGAGATCGTAAATTTGACATGTTACGCCTACTATGTTACAACTAAACTAAACAGTCCATCTTTGGACAACTCATTTCAACTTTTAGGGCTGTTCCCCAACATTCTCCCCCACCTTGAAGCACTTGTGCTTCAATTCAATTTAATCGAACATTATGTAGTACATCCCCTTTCTACACAATCTACTCTTAGAAATTAACACTCTGGTATCCAACATTATACCTAACCTAACAACGACAACCAACAATACATAAACGTTAACAGCCATGACCATCAATATGGTTGTAGACTCTACATCGTCTCATGATCTGAGTCAAATACCCCATATTCAGAAAGAGAGCTGCGCATGTGCCACGTGCAACGCAACCGTGCAGCTCTAACTATAACCATTTTTTTTTTTTCTTAACTTTATAACTTATACTAAAATATTTACAATATGACCGAAGGTCACACAAAATTGTTCAGCATGACACACGATTTCATGTATCACATGCCCCTCGTATTTCCAAACACTGTCAAAGTTATCGCGACTCCGCAAATGTTCATTGTCTTTTACTGGACCCACTTGACATAATCGTAAACAAGCCAATGCTCAATCGTCCACTTAAAGTCCTGTTTTGTTCTGAGAACATAATCTTGACCTAAGTGTATAAAGTCCCAAAGAAAAATAAAGTCTTTCTTTTCCTTTGTTTTCACGTAATCTGAACGTAAGTGACCCGTATCCTATTGAAACCTGTAGAATAGGTTTCACAACAATCTTAATATTAAAAAGAACCTAAAGTTCTGTACAGCCGTCCTACCCTTCCGTATTGCACAGATTGAATGTCCTATTTTTCATAACTGGCACATTTTTACCGAATCATATTGTGTTAAATGACTTTGATATTCTTTGAAGAATATATTCGAAATTTACTTTAAAAGCTCGCTTCGAGCACTGTCATAAAATTCATTTTAAAAAACTGAACACACGAGGTCCAGATAGCAAGCTCCGTTTGAGCTGCACATACACGTTGGCATTCCGCAGCGACACCCATAACTACTTCCCTTGTAATATAAAATAACAATAAAAGAAAAACTAAAAAACTAAAGAACGGTGCTTCTGAGAGACACCTCTATCTTTAAGTATTGACATTGGAGTCGAATACTGCGAATGGCGCTACTGATGAGACACCCCTAACTTTCTTGAACTGGCGCTACTGTGAGACACCCCTAACTTTGAGTATTGACATTGGAGTCGAATACCGCGAATGGCGCTACTGATGAGACACCCCTAAACTTTGAACTGGCGCTACTGTGAGACACCCCTAACTTTGAGTACTGACATTGGAGTCGAATACTGCGAATGGCGCTACTGATGAGACACCCCTAACTTTCTTGAACTGGCGCTACTGTGAGACACCCCTAACTTTGAGTACTGACATTGGAGTCGAATACTGCGAATGGCGCTACTGATGAGGCACCCCTAACTTTTGAGTATTGACATGAAGCACAAGGCGTAAATTTGCACCCCACGTCACACACTCACAATTTTCCCGAATCCCCACCCGAAGAAGACCTGATAATTCCCCTGGACTGGGCTCAAAAACCCCTTACCCGCCCCAACCCAGAGAAATGACACTTGGTAGTGATAGACAGCACTACTCGTGTCTTGTAGTGCCGAAGCCGCAAAGTAGATAGAACGAAATGGAAGAAGGAGAAGTAACAGAGTGACAGATGCTCCGCAGAGCGAAAGGTGGAACCAGATTCCGCCGGAACCCAGAACCGAAAGGGCAGTGCGCTACTGTCAGGGTAGTCTACGTCTTTAGTCTTTTGACACCAGGGACGCTCCTAGTGTGTTCTTGAAAAAGCTGCCAGAAGTTTCCAACTGTGCGAACTCATACGACGCTCCTTAAGAGCGAAGGGCCAACAAAAACAAAAACAATGCAAAAATCATGTAACCGTTTAGGTTTCCCAGGGAGTCTTAGCCTTCGACCCCCAGTGGACTTAAGGCAGGCCACCACGCCAAAAAAGGACTGACACCTTGTGTAAAATAAACTAATATAAATGAAACGTACGTTGAAACTTATTATTCAACAAACTAGTAATCGAGTAGATTAAGACTTAAAATATGGCCACACGCACGAGGTGCGGTAACCTATAATCAAAAGTAGTTTGGCTTAGTCGTGATGAAGTTCAGTAGTTACATGTGCCTGGTCATAAATGAGAGGAGACACTTTTGCTATAGACCTAGTGAAAATGCTGTCAGCTGTTTTTAGTTCATCATTTTTAGCGTTTACTTCTTGTTTTAAGTCTTGATGATCCTTAAGCAATGCTTCGGCCGTTTGTACATCCTTTACCAGATTATCTGCATTAAGTCTATCTTTAACTTGAGCGACCCACTTAAGCAGATCTTTAGCACCGTTTGTAAATATCTGTTGGCCAACCGCATCTTCAAGCCGAGCCCGTCTCTCGATAGCTTTTTCCCTAACCTTAGCCCAAAGCTCGTCGATTTCCTTTTGTTTCTGAGAAACGTTATGTTTTTCAGAAGGATATTGTCCTTGTACGTCATTGGCCAATAACATTACTTTGCTGACTTTCTCTTGAACCGGCGCCAATTCCCGTTCCAAGTTATCGTGTCTTCTCTGCAGAGACTGTACTGTTTTCAAATCGTGTCCTAATACAGCACTTTCAAGCTGCGTCATTTTTTCGAGCATCCAATCCCTTGCTTCTTCACAGAGCTTATTGTAGAGCTCCACGCTGCTAGCGCCCTCCAGGCTCTTCTCTTTGGTGGACTTCAGTCGGTTTACTTTCTGCCACGCAAGTTGAATTTGACGGAACCTAGCGCGAACTTTGTCGATTTGAGAATTATTTAGTTTCTCGAATTCGCGCACCTCTGCTTCGAGTTCGTCCATGCGTTGTTCAATTTCTACTGATCTTGGATGTTTTTCTTTAATTAACTGCTTTCCAGCCATGTTAAACGAATCACCAAGTTTCGTATACTCACCCGGAGTTTTAAATGGCATATTGACCTGAAACGAACCGTTTTCTACACGTTTTGTAGTATTAATAAAGATACTTTCTGCCAACTGATCGTCAGTTGACATTATAGGTTTTGAAGACACTTCTTCGACTGTCCAGAATTTTGTCAACAACTTATCCACGTCTTGAGTTTGCAAAAAAAATGACGCACTACTTCCGCCTGCCTGCGTAGCGTGCCCTTTCACTGGCGATGTACAATGTGAAGGTACCTTCCCTGCTATAATCCACCCAAGTGTGGTATTTACCAAAGTAGGTTTGTTAGAGCCTAAAATACACTGCCCCTGGCTTAAAATCGAATAGTAGACATCAGCGCCCAACAACATGTCGATCTCGGATGAAATATTAAAAGTTGGATCAGCCAGCCGGCTTTGTAAATTATACGGAATATCCAAAGTTTCTACTTTGATAGGGATTTGCGGCAATTTGTACGTGATATTATCCAAAATGATACACGATTTCACTGGATAACAGATATCCTGCGTTTTCGAATATATAGTAACGTTCGCCAATTTATTACATACAAAACTGTTTTGTGAAACGCTTGAAATATTTAATTTACAATTAATTATATCACACTGTAGCTGCTCTACTAATGATTTAGTAATAAACGAGCTTTGGCTTCCATTATCCAACAATACTTTCGCTGTTATCACATCCCCATTCTTGCTTACAAGATTTACCTGCGCGGTTGCCAATAGTACGTTAGAATGTTCATTTGCCAATGCTGAAAGAGACACTGGTTTGGTGGAACTTATTTGGGCATCCCTACTTGACTCACCCTGTATATTTTTTACACCGATATTTTGAGGACTAGGCGTCTCCGTACTCGTATTTAAACTTGACACGTTGTGTGTTCGATTCCCAGACCCGTTGTACTGCCCGGATGGCCTTAAAAACGATTGATTATTTGAACTGTTCGCGTTGTACGAGGTTTTGTCGTTATTATTCTGAGAATATCGCCCGTTTCGCACGGTACCTAAATTTGCATTTCGCGTGGAATTTTGTTGTTGTGCGGTGCCCGAACTTGCATCAGGACTACCTCTTGGCACATTTCTATGCAACGTTGAATGGTGCGATAAATTACAATATTTACATTTAGTTTGTGATTTGCACTGAGCGACAGAGTGTGCACCCAGACAATTAAAACACAATCGCTTCGATTGTACGATCTGTTGCCTTCCATATAATGTTAAATCCAAATATTCTCGACACGCATATGTTCTATGATCTGGAATGCCACAAATACAACAATACTGATCGCTCTGCTGTTGACTAGCAAAAAAGGATACTCTGTTATTACTAGTTGTGCCTCTGGGCTGTGAACTTTGTTGTTCACTACTACTTGAAAGATTTTCGAACACTAAACACCTACGTTGTAAGAATTCAAAGAAATCTGTTAACCTTGGTAAGTTATTTAAATTACGATCCAGCTCAAATGCCTTTTTTGTGGCGTAATCTAATTTATTTTCCATAATATATACTAACAAATATTCAAGAACTTGAGTCTGAGATACCGGCAATTGTTTTAACGACTCCACTGTCTTTGTATTATTCGCTATGAACTCCCTCAAATTATTTGAATTTGGCTTAGTTAGCACCGGCGCACCTAAAATAGTTTTGAAGTGGTTATTTACCACACATGTCAAATTCTCGAATCTATTTTGCAAAATGTTAAAAGCAATCTGAAAGTTACTTCCTATTAATTCAAGAGAATCTATTAGCTTCAAAGCCTCGCCCTTGAGTGCAGATTTTAGGTACATTAACCGTTGTACATCCGAAAGAACTGCGTTCTCTATAATTAAAACTTTAAAAATTTCTGCAAAAGACCGCCAATCCGAAACACTGCCATCGAACGATGGGACCTTCAAATCTGGCAATCTAACACCCGAAGAAATATAATGTTGCCCCTGATTACTACTCATTACACTACCTTGTGCATTATCTGCGCTTAATATTTCATTAAACGCCGCCACCAAAGAATGGTATTTGCCCTCGACTTCATCCCTATCTAAATCGTCTGGATCTAAATATTCAATACTATCCTGTAACTCAGAGTACGTCCCGTACGCTTTTCTCAACGTCTCCTCTCGCGATATAACTTGCTTCAGTGCCTCTTTGTCTTTTTTATTAGTATTATACCATGTTTGACTCCTCGTGATCGCAGCCTTTGCCACCCCACGTTTTCTTTTTAACTCGCTTAATTCACTTATATTAACTGCCTCGTCTGAAGGCTCCATTTTTTATTTTTTTAATGACTTTTGCTCTCTAACTAGCAACACAACTTACACAGAGGTGAAGTCGAACACAACACTACCTTAATGTTGGCTACCAAAGTGTAATGCTACTAACAAATCTAGAATTATCAACAACAATATATACTACTACAATTTCTACATGTAACGTTTTTACCTTCCGCTGTCTCTCTGTCGACACTCACTTAACTTTCACTTCACTACTCTCACTGGTTTGGAAGTCTCTTACTGCCTCTTCTTGCTAATTTTTTTACTTTAATTTTACTTTCGCACTTATTCAATTTTCCAACATCCGGATTCGAAGGACCATGTTGAAACGCCGGGCTTTATTTCCTCTAACGTTCAATCAATTTTGTGGTATATTTCCACAGGCGTGTGACTCACTGGTCGTTTTTATTATGATTGGAAATTAAACTCGTGTTAAAGCAAAATAACTTTATTTAATATACTGGCGAACTTAACACATTATAACTTCTGGCGAAATCAACACATTATAACTCTTTGCACAGAGCTATGCACACTTTTTACCCGTACTTAGGGTGAAACTTCCACTTTTTACATAGAAATTAGTACACTAACATTCGTAAAGATTTACCACTTGGTACAAATAGTAAAATGACCGCCAACAACCAACTTTGGCTATTCCTTTTTGACGGGACGTGTTGCTAGCTTGTCTGCTCACTCAACAGTCACTCTAAATTGATACACTAACATTCGGAAAGATTTACCACTTGGTACAAACAGTAAAATGACCGCCAACAACCAACTTTGGTTGACGGGACGTGTTGCTCGCTTTATTGCTCACTCAACAGTTCCTCTAAATTGATACACTAACATTCGTAAAGATTTACCACTTGGTACAAATAGTAAAATGACCGCCAACAACCAACTTTGGTTGACGGGACGTGTTGCTAGCTTTATTGCTCACTCAACAGTTACTCTTCTTTCTTAATTCGCGCCGAATGGAGCGGATGGAACCGCTGCACGAATACCTTATGACGCGACTCATTCATCTTTTGTGGCCGACGCCAAGCTTCCGCCAATCCCGTGGGCGCATTTTACAGAGAACAAATGTGGAGCGTGGCAGTGGTCTCCAGCCGCTTCCATTTGGCGCGGGTCCAAAATACATCATTTCTTATACCTACTACGTTATGAACGAGATCGTAAATTTGACATGTTACGCCTACTATGTTACAACTAAACTAAACAGTCCATCTTTGGACAACTCATTTCAACTTTTAGGGCTGTTCCCCAACAACGCTAATACATAATACATTTTTATATCTTTAGTTTTTGTTAGATTTAGTGCTTATTATAAGACTTGTTATATCTGCAGTTTGCAAACATGGACAGGTAGGTAACAATAATTGTTATTGGGTACTATTTTTTTAAATGGTGAATATTTTAATGCTAAACCAGAGTATATAATATATAGCTGTATGTATAAACTTTTTTTAGATTTGTAAAACCCTTGATGCCAGTGAGTCAGAGCCTGAACCAAAGATAAAGAAAAAGAAAAAAATGTATAAACAAAAATTTAAGACCGATATGATCGAAATATAAAATAATAGTGTAAATAATTAATAATTATGCATAATTTGCATAATTTTTTTTTTTTGCGAACTGGTGGCCAGAATATTTATTTCTCTTTCGGTGTTCTGGCTCGCTTTTATTACTATTCTGTGATATCTATTACGTTTTGAACCGTCAACCTATTACTTTTAATCGAAGACTTCTGGCAACACTGGTTTGGAGGCTCGTGGTCGTGTTATTTGCATTAGGCGAGTTCGGTTAATCCTCTGTGAGGGCTCCGATCCGTCCGATTGTCAAAATGTCGTTCGTTTAATCGTTTCAGAGCTGACGGCCGACAAAGAACTGCGTTCGTTTAAAGCGGGGCAGATGACTCGGAGCGTCATCTTTTTCATCGGAGGTTTTTGAGCGAGGAAGCTGAGGATACAATCAGCTGATTGACAAATGCTACACATTCTCGAACTGATTTATTTGTTCGGCATCATGATCTTTCATAATCATATCGTAGTCGATTTGAACCATAGGGATTCATAATTTAGTGTAAATTTTTATTTACGAAAAGAAAAAGTCAAAAATTGAGGTTATCGTGGCTGTCAAATACGGGAGACCGTTCTTTAAATACCGGCACCTCGGAGTAATTTGCGGATCAGCTGTTTTAAATTTGCCGTCTATTTCATCTCATCTGCGAGGATTAACCGAACTCGACTATTATTAGGTGAATGTGCAAATGGCAAAATGGCGTTTAAATTAGCTCTGTTGCTGAATTTTGCAGATTATGTCGATGCTTTTGAAGGTAAGTAAGTAATCTAAAACTTTTTCAATTTTGCAGCATTTTGTAGTTATCTTTAAATTTTTATTTTATTTTTATGTGAAAATCGTTTTGCGCATGTGCGTAACTTGTTATAACCTATATTTTTCGGCAAAAATGTATATTTTCTGTTCAGTTGCCCTTTTATTTGAACACTACCTATAAACGATTTTATAAGGTTTGTAAATATTTTGGCACTAATTAAATAACATTCAAAGGCAATAGGGAATTTCATCTGCTTATTTCTTATTTTTGTGGGATTTCTGCATAAACACTGCAAATTCCTTATCTTGTTATTCTTATTTTTATTTTGCTTTATAAACCCACCATTACATTTCTTAAAAAATTGACTTACCTGTATTCGGACTGAGACTACAGGATTATAATCTACTATTATTAATATTATTTGAAGAGTGTAGTCTGAGTTATAATATTTATTGAGTTTTTGTTAGGTATTAGTTTTTAAGAAAATAAACATTATATATTTCACATTTTTTTTTCTTTTTAAACCCTTTTCACAAATATATTATGTACCTATCCTCTTTTATGTTAAAATTGTATTACGCCATTTTTACTTTTAGCTAACGAACTTTAGAAGGTAGTTCAAGGTGTTTATCTATATAGTATGACGCTTGACACATACGAAATTTTAGTATCTATTGTGCTCATTACAAAAATATTTTTTCTTGCAGGCATTATATTGAATCCTGGGTTCCCGTAGTGAAAAATCTATTTAAAACAATATTGGATAATTAAACGCTTTAATTTACGTTAATTAAAATTTTTAATTGTCGCAATTAAAATAGTTAAACAAAATCAGAGGATTTTTAATATTATCATTAAAGATTTTAATCAATGTAAATTAAGTGTTTTATTATCCGCTATTATTTTAAATAGTTTTTTCACTGTGGGGACCCAGAGTTTGAATAAATGGTGAGAGCGCTTTAGAACGTATTTTTAAATGGCGAAGGCGCAAGAACGTGAACAATTTTTAAACTAAAATATTAGCTACCACAGTCGTCTATATTTGTAAGAAAAACCAATATTTTAGTTATTTTTACTAAAAATTTAGTTCTTACAACTACTGCATTTAGTTATAGCAGCTAAACGAAATGCTTCTGCAGTAAATGGTTTTAGTAAGGGCAGCCAAAGAATTTGTCACTGGTACTTAGCTACGCCAACTAAAAATTTTAGTTGTGGCAACCAACCTGTCATGTCGCCGGTTCAACAAATTTAATTTGGTTGCCCCAACTGGAAGCTTAGGCTGCATAATTTTTGTTGGAGCAACCAATTTCTTGGTTGTGGCAACCAAATTTTTCCCTCAGTGTAGTCGGAGAGGACCACTTTAAAGTTATGGGAAAAGATTACTTATTATACCGATCTATGATTAATTGATTATATTTCCATTTTGACAAAACGTGGAGAGACCGCCTTAAAGCAAAGCATGGCAGAATTCTGGAAGTATTATAACTCAATCCTGGAGTTGTTGAAAAAAAATTACATTTTGCTGGTAATTTATTAAAAACTTTGTAGCAGAATCGTCACTCTGATGACAAAAAATGTCAAGCACTGGCACACAACATACCTGAAACAACGTTACAAACCATTTTTCCTTTGTTTTTTTGGATACAAGGAAATTTCGTATTAATAGTATCGGAAATATTGACAATTTTCTAATTTAAGAAAATATTTCTCAATTTTTAAAAGGTTTGATCCGTCTCCATTCGTTCTCATCATTACTACTAACAGTTCTTATTAGTAATTTATTGACACAACTAATGGTTCAGTATTTTTCCTGGGTTTATTTTTCAACATATTTATTTATTTACACGAGTAGAAACCCACGACTTTATTCATACAATAATACGAGGTTTAGTTTGATGGATCAAACAAACATTAAACCATTGTAATATACCTTAATTATTTAAAACTACTGCCATTATCAAAAAGTACCTATTAGTCCTTGGGTCACGTATTTTTTTATGGTGTAATGTTTTTTGTTAGGTAACTAAATTCAAACTATTAATACCTCGATTAATACATTGAAGGAGTTTAGAATACACGAAGAAAATTTGATTCTGACGGAAAGTAGTTTGAAATAATTTTGTCGACTTGTTCAACCATTAAACTTTTCATGGTAGACTTCAGAATTTAAAGAGTCGCCACTTTTTTTTTAAAATAATTTATTTAATAAAGAAAAATATAATATTATCACCGTATTATCCCCCTAGACAGTGTATTAAACACTGGTATTAAGGAGAATTGCTTATTTATATAATTCTGTAAGTGCTTAACAAACCTAGTATAATTTCTAATATTTTTAATATTTTTTGTTAGCCCATCATATCATCATGCCTGATAAATAGGATTATATAGTCCTTTATTACTCCTTATATTGCTATGGAAGATATTACGTCTTTATCTCGTGTTGTGTGCATGAATATCTCTCGAGTGCATAATTTTATTTTTGAGTTTTATTAATTATTCTA
This sequence comes from Polydrusus tereticollis, assembly GCA_963920685.1. Lineage (NCBI taxonomy): Eukaryota > Metazoa > Arthropoda > Insecta > Coleoptera > Curculionidae > Polydrusus > Polydrusus tereticollis. The sequence goes on from OY987328.1 coordinate 148,404,148, forward strand.
TACATCATTTTACACTGTTCAAATCTCAATAACTTATTTAATTTCTAAAGTTCCAAATCCCTGTACAGTTCTACAGTATGAGTTAATCGGTTATAATCAAATATAGGCAAACTACGAGAGGTATTTAAAAGCAATATACCTATATGTCTAAAGAGAAAAGTGTATGACCAATGTGTGTTACCGGTAATAACATATGGAGCAGAAACTCTAACATTAACAAAAAAGTCAGCAGAAAATCTGAGAGTAGGCCAAAGAGCCATGGAGAGAGCCATGCTTGGAATCACTAGGAGAGACAGAATACCCAATAACATTATCAGACAAAGAACTAAAGTTAAAGACATAGTTGAATACATGACTAGATTAAAATGGAGATGGGCAGGTCATATGGCGAGAACATCAAACAACAGGTGGACTAAAAGAATATTGGAATGGCGACCACGAGAAGACAAACGTAACAGAGGCAGGCCACCGACACGATGGAGCGATGATGTAAGGAGAATCGCCGGAAATTGGATACTGACGGCCCAGAACCGACAGACATGGAGAAATTTAGAGGAGGCCTATGTCCAGCAGTGGACAATAACGGCTGCATGATGATGATGATGAATCAAATATAACTTTTAGTATTTTGTTCATACCGTCATTGTAGCGCCACATGTGCCCCATACAGGAATTAAGTATGTGAAGTGGTGCAAAAAAAATGCATTATAATATATAACGTTTAGTTGGCTCTTATATGACAGATAAACTCTGTTGTTAAACAGAGTACTCATCATTGGCTTTTACTGGATATACAGAGTGTTCCAGAATATGTGGTCAATCCAATTGCTGAGCTGTTTCTACTTGAGTACTTATTTGAAGTAATATTGTCATACAGGATAGTTACCTAGTAACCGCCATATTAAAAAATTATTAAATTACCCCTAGTTCTTTCAAAAGTTATTTAAAACTAAGCGATTTCCAGGGGCGTCCTTTATGGGCCCGTATCTCCGTAGGGGGGACCGTAGGAAGATAATGTATAGGAATTTGTCAAATTATGTATTCTATCCAAACCAATTTACACATGCGGAAATCTGTTGTTCACCGAATAGTTTAAAAGCACAAATATCACCCATTCAAAGTTATTCCAGTGCATGAGATATTTCAAGATGATTTCGATAGGCGAAATGAGTTTTGTAAACGCATTAAAATATAAAATATATCTAGATAATAATTTAGTAAAAAATATGATTTTTTCAGATGAAGTTTGTATGGTAATAACTCGCAATTTTGTGGATGCAAAAAGAATTTATTCTGAAACATTTCCAATTCGAAGTATGCCGCATAAAGGAACCATTGAGAGGGTTGACATTTCGGCAATCACTTAAACGCAAGAATGTTATAAATGTGATAGATTTGCTTCTTCTTGTTTACCTCAGCAGATTTTCGAAATGGGCGCCCTGTACATTTCCTTAGCCAATGGATGTTTTCTCCTTGTACTTGAAACAACATTCGAGCATTGTCTCGAATTTCGTGTTATTCTTTCTATCAAATTCCCCATAAAAAGAAATTCAATGGAGTCATGTCAGGCGACTTCGGTGGCCATAAAATAGGCCCACCTCGACCTATCCATCGATTACCAAAATTATTTGATAAGTGCTGACTTTGCTAAAAAAATGGGGCTGTGCATCGTCGTGGGGCACATTCTCTAATAAACCGTTTAGGTTTTGTTGCAAGAATTGCAAATACATGGCACCATTTTTAATCTTCCTTCAATAAAGATCGCTCCAATGAGATAATTTCCAATAATCCCCTCCCACAGTTTAACCATTAATCTTTGTTGGCGCCTTGTCTGTACTGTTGCATGGAGATTTTGTTCATACCAGATATGCAAATTATGGCAATTTATTACTCTGTCTGGGGTCCTCGTCCGTGGAGAACACAATATTCGTCAAATTATCATTTTGCCTAAGCCGTTGCAAAAACTAATTTGCGTAGTTGACTCTTGCACGACAATCAGCGGGGACATGGCATGTACCTTTTGGGCGTGTTAAAGATGTACCTAGCAGTTAGTCCCGAAGGATTTCATGAACAACCCACTTTGTTGCATAAACTTGGACCGACAGTTTTCTTAAACTATTAGAAAGATTTTCAGGTTAGTTCTTATCCAGAATTTTTTCCTTCTCTTCTTGCCTTCACCATGACGCAGCAAAAAACTTCCCTAAATGTATCAGCAAAATATTATGTACCCAATCAATCAGAATTATCCGTAGTATGGTTTTATGAGTATGACCTACATAAAATTTCATTAAATAAATCTCGGTTAAAAAGTTATAGCCGAAAAGGTAAGTCGCTGGATATCCCTTTGTGGCTCTGTTTCTCCGTTAAGGGGCATTTCAGGAATTTCTTTCTATGCCAAAAATTGAACTAAAATATCTTTCTTTTTAATTTGACACTGCGTAAAATATTCTGAAAAAAAAAAGGATTTGTCTTGCCCTAATGGCCGGTTTACATCAAACCAGTAGAGAGGCATTTAAAATAAGCAAGTACACTTGAAAAGCAAATGACCGTTTAGGCATCAAATCATTAAATGACTTTCTTACATGACTTGTCTCTCTTCAGGCTTTATGTAAACAAGTCATTACTGGTATATCGTTAAGTTAGACAGGACCGTATGGTTTATTCTATATTTTTGCTGGCGAATTGCTTATGATTCAAAGGAATCCCCCCTGTATCTTTCAGCAAATCCATAATTTTTGCCAAGTTTACCAAAGCTGTCACACAGAGACTCAAATGTAATTGTGCAATAACGATAAATTGTCATGTTTTCATGAACAATTTGTAACGAAATAAACCCGCCCACCTCTTTACGTGCCATTTTACACAGATTCCCGTTTTATAGCAAAACATTTTGGCTGCCAACGTTTTCGTTTATTTATATTACACCTTCTAATTGCCACGAAAAATAAGACATTTACTACATAAATAAGAATTTTGCAGAATTTAAATGTATTTCATAAATTCCTTCGAAAAGCATTATCCGAATCATTAAAAGAGATAGGTACCTATAATATATAAAATATATATTTTAAAAATTCCTAAGCGTTTCTCTGGTTCTGACCTTTTAAAGCTTTGATGGAAATAATTTAAAATAATTCGTGACCCGCTAAAAATAAACCAAATTCGTAACTATTTTTGTGACATCCACGCGGGTATGGCCTCTAAAACTTGTCACACTTGGCACGGGCATGAAATGTCATTCCGAAATGACGTCACTAAATTTTTAATGTATTTTTACTTAGGATTTACTAGTTGTAATTAAAAATTAGCAACCTTGGTATAAATAGTACGTTTTTTTAGTATTAGATTACACAAGTCTTTGAAAGTATAGTTGTACAGCATCCAAAAAAATTACCTTATACTAGAAGAGTTCAACTTAAATTTTTTGAATATACAGTAAGTCCCAGAAGTAATGTTTAAATTCATTTAAAATTCAGCGGTGTGTTTTTTAAAAAAACGCTCGGACCCGTCGATTTTTATTTCTTACTGTGGTTTTATTGATGGTAAATTTATGTATACAGAATACCCCAAAAATAAGTTACCACAATTTTTTTCAAATGAAAACATATTTTTTATTTCATTTTTGAATTTTGCATCGAATTTTAAGTATGTTTCATGTACCATGTCCTATACCTAAACTCAACAGTAATTGAAAAAAAAACAATAAACATATCAATAAGTAGGACGTGATCATTTAAAAAGAAAAGAACAACAAATCAAAATAAATGTTGAAAATGTGCACCATTTACGGCTTGACAATATCCAAAGCGATCAATCAACTCTCAATCATTTCTCAAAGAAGTCCAGCGGAGTTAGGTCTGGCGACCTATCTGGCCATTCAATAGGTCCTCTCCTTCCTATCCACCGATTGGGAAAGGTTTCATCCAAAAATGTACGCACAGTGGCAGCATAGTGCGGAGGAGCACCATCTTGCTGGGCCAGCAGTCCTTCGTCAGCGGAGTCTGGGTCCAATGAGTTCGGAAATAAAGCCACTAATGCTGGAATTACTTCAAGAATTTTTTGTTACTAAAACTTTCTGTAGTGCCCATTATGTATGCCAACAATGTATATTCATTAAAAACTCACAATTTTGCTATGATATGTATATTTTGTCAGATTACACTATAACTAGTTTAATTTTGTTTAAAAAAAGGGTTAATGTTGAGTAGCTGAGGCTTATTAGCTAGACTTCGCCCTCTAAGAATTGTAATTATTTTTTTAAAATTTATATTCTTGATAAAGACTATGATTATTATTATTATTATTAAGTTGGAGAAATTCGAGACATGCTTCTCCAGTTAAAGACTGATGAAAGAAAAATGGACCAATTACTGTTCCCCGCACTATTCCACACCACACATTTGTTTTTTAAGGGTACTGGCTGTGGACCTACATCATACAATGCGGATTTCCTGTTGCCCAATAACGACGATTTTATCTATTTACGTTTACGTATTTATTCCTTTTCGTTTCTCTTGGCCGCCAGTGTATGACTCTAACTGTCCATCTATCGTTGTCCTGCCTTGCGACATGTGCCACCCAGCTCCATTTTAGTCGTGCTACCCGTACTGTTACGTCTATAAGTCTTGATCTTTCTTGAATTTCATCATTTCTTACTCTGTCTCTCAGCGAAATTCCAAGTATTGTTCGTTCCATCGCTCTTTGTGTTGCTCTTAATCTACTTATGCTCTTCTTTGTGAGTCTCATTGTTTCCAGACCGTACGTAGCCACTGGCAAAATGCATGAGTCGTATACTTTTTTCTTTAGGTTTATAGGTATACTACTGTTTCCCAGTATGTATCGAAGTTTACCAAATGCCGCCCATGAGAGGCCTATACGTCTAGTGATTTCTGCTGTTTGATTTGATTTCCCTAGCATGATCGTATGGCCTAGGTAGGTATAGTGGTTTACGCACTCGATAGCTACGCTATCTAGCTATATATGGGGGTCAATCTGACTCAATATCTTCGTTTTCTTGGTATTCATTGTGAGTCCGACTTCTTTGGCTGCTTGGTTGAGTTGCTGCAGCATCTCCATTAGCTCCATTAGGTCACTCGAGGTTAAGACGATATCGTCAGCAAAACGTAGATGGCTAAGGTATACCCCATCGATTTTTATACCTTTAGAGTCCCATTCAAGTTTTTTGAAGACGTCCTCCAGACTTGCTGTAAATAGTTTTGGAGAGAGGTATCACCCTGTCGTACTCCTCTGCCCATTTTTATTTTGTTGGTGACACGTTCTTCGTCGATTCTGACGTGAAAAGTCGCATTCTTATAAATATATTGTATTCAGTTGGTTTTTTCTATTAGGGTTCGCAGTGTTTGCAGGTCGTCGATGGTACTATATCCGCTACGGAAGCCTGCTTGTTCTACTGGCTGGTAAAAGTCCAGTTTTTTTGTTATGCGGTTGCATACATAGGTATCGTAACTATAGATCCGACACGCCATTCATAAATGCTATAAAATTGTGATGCCAAAATCGTTTGTAGGCGAGACGCCGTGAGGAGCTAGGTGAGGTCGGGAGTGGGGATTACTCTGAATTTACATATGCATGCGACAAAACCACAGAACAATAAAGGTTAGGTTGACAAAACTCCAGGAAAACCCACAGAAAAACGCTGTCACAAATCCGAGTATTGCCGAGTCGATGCGGATGGCCACGAAAATGATGGGATCTGGGCGGATTCTTTTTTGCTGCGTTGCCATACTACAGATTTTTTACAAGGTTTTAGGCAATGTTATATATTTCCCACATCATGTTATTCTAGTAAATCATAGAAGTTAATACTTTTAACAGAGTAAGCCCAGAAAACTACGTTTTCTGTGGCGTAAGTCTGGCAAACCAAGTGGAGGGGAGCAGCTTGAATGTTGATTTACGTTACACTGGAATACAATGATGACAACACGTTTATTTGTTATTGTTCGGTCTAATAGTTACGAGGTCTATGGTTGCATATGATCTTGGTAAACAGCTTGTATTGTTGTGAAAGCAGACTGATAGGTCGGTAGTTTTCGATGTCTGTGGCGTCACCTTTTTTAAACAGGATTACTACCTCTGCATCTTGCCATTCTGTGGGGATTATACTCTCCTGCAGGCATTTGTTTTATAATGTTGGATAGCTTTTTCCACCTTACTTCTCCCAAGCCTCAGCATCTCTGCTGTAATATGGTCCTCTCCTGGGCATTTATTATTTTTCATGTTTTTCAATACGGACCGGATTTCATAAAGTGATATTTCCGGCAAATCTTCTGATCCTACGTTCGTCACTCCGCATTGTGATTTCGGTTGCCTATTCGGTGTCTTTGACGAATACAAATCCCTGTAGAAATCTTTCACTATTTGGGGTATTTGTTCTAATTTTGAGACTATCGTCCCCTGTCTGTTAAACGTGTTATACAAAAAAATTATTTTTTCCAAGAACAGCTAGTTTTATCGAAAGAAATGTACAGTACCTTTTTTAAAGAGGAATAACCAGAGTATTTAAAAAATCAGTTTTCAGCTCTGCAAATTGACACCTGGCAAAATTTAGGCACAACGAGTGGGGTGGCAACTCCGTTCCTGACTTCCCTGAAGATGTAAAACATCTACTAACTGTAGTATGGTACTATATGTCTTTATTGCCTATATACAATATTAAAATTGCATTAAATTAGACGTATCGGTTCAAAAGTCAGAGCCGAAAAGGTACTGGGTACCCCTTTGGGGGTCTGTATATCCGTTAAGGGGCACAGGATTTCTTGTCTAAGACGACTTAGGGCATTTTGACCTGCCCTATACGTTCCCGAGAGTATACCATATACCTACCCTGTAAATTCTCAGTTATTCAGCTATATATTACTGTATTGTATTTTCTGTATCTTCCAAAAATCCCACATACCAAAATATACTTAATGCATCTGCAAACAATTGGGTTTACAAAAATAGGTTTCTGTGACGGTGTAACCATGATCAAATGAGCCAAGCTTAATCGTCATTTTTGGATTGTACGCTTTTAGAAACAGTTTGGAATTTTTAGGAAACCTTTGCCAAATACTTTTACGTTGTTTTTCGCGGTTTCCAACAAGCATTTTTATTTTTTCTTTATTTTATTAGTCATAAAGTTAATGAATGTTTTAGTCGAACATTATTAACCGGATGTTAGTAAACAAATTAATTTTTATTGAATCTTTATGAATCTTTAAACTTATTTAAAGAAAATAAAGATCCGAGTTTTTTTTTTTTAATTGTTTCATTCCTTAGCTTTCAGGTCATCATCTGGTCTTTCAATTCGTTGAACTCAATTTACTGCCTTTTATAACAATAAGATAAACTTTACATTTAATTGCCATTATTCTTACCAAAGAGCAAAGACACATTGAATCCTTTAATTTTTCGAACCTGCATATTATTATGTATATATGTATTTTATAATACTAACCAGTGGCGTATTTAGGATTGTGACACGGGGGGGTCCAATTATCTTTCATAAAAAAATGCGCTGCAGGCAAAATTTTTTTAGGTGCCACGCCCTTTTTTGGACTGTCTAAACTTACAAATTTTACGTTTTGATGGTCCGGCTCAAAAAAAAACGTAGAAATAAAGCAATTTTTAAATATAAACGCCAATATTTGCATTTGAAATATTAGTTTTTTGAAGGTATGTATAACGGTAGGTATACTATTTTACTCACCTGAATTAGAAAACACGGAACAAAAAATAAAATTCAACAATTGAAGACCTCGGGGGAAAATAGTAACAAGCCACACCAAAAGTAAAATTGACCTAACATCTTTTTTTAATGGCTAAATAACGTAACAAGCCGCAGCGAAGATAATGTGGCATTTCGGCAAGAGATGGCGCCACACAACTATAGTGACGTTCTTCCATCAAAAGTAAATGCTGTTAAATTTTGACAGAGAAACGAAACAAGCCACACATTTTCAAGATGGCGAGTGGCAGCGGCAGTGCGGTCAAGCGAAAGTTGTTTATTTTTGATGAAAACAGTGACCAAAGTGACATTTCGAGTGAAACGGATGATAGTGTAAACGATAAAGACTATCTTTATTCGAGTTGTAGCAGTGAGGGCAGCAGGATCTCCGCTTCAGAGGTAAATAAAATATAACGTGGCTTGTTACTTTTTTAACCAAAATTTTATACGGTTTCAAAAGGTTAAAAATATTTTAATTACGGCAGTTCAATGTATTTTACAATATGTATAAGCATTCTATTTTCACCCGAGTTTATCAAACGGTATTTTTTTCTAAAAAAAGGCGTGATATTTTAACATTTTAACGGAAAGAGGTTATAAAATCAACTGACTTGTGGCTTGTTACCTTTTTGGATAAAAAAATTTTTTTATGGAAATTTATTTTTTGATCCTAGGATGAAGGGGCCGCCGATGTAGGGACTACTAGAGGATTTATAGAAACGCCAGAAAAAAAGAAGGCCGCCAGGAAAAGGTAAACCAACACAGAGTGCAGAAAAAAAAGTTAAAGCTCAACATAAACGAAATCTGGGATATGGATATACTAGTACAAAAGAAAATAATCGAATGCCAAGGACCTTAGGACCGCCATGCAATTGCAAGAAGAAATGCAGAGAATTATTATTGCTATAAGGGGTAAAAATAAATAATATATTTCATTCATTCTGGAACCTACAAACATTCGATAAACAAAACGCTTATTTATTTGGCACAATTAAGAGTGTCGGTAAAAAGCGAGTCTACCCAAAGAAATTGAAAAGACAGACATCTTCAAGATCCACTACCTTTAACTACTTTGTCAAAGTGAACGGAAAAGACCAACAAATTTGTAAACAAGAGTTTTTATCAACCCATGATTTACAAAATTCAAAAAGAGGAGTTTATAATATCTGTACCCAGATAAATCAAGGACTTCACACACCAAAAAGCGATGGCCGCGGAAGACACAGGAACCGGAAAAACAGATTGCCCGAAGAAACTATTCAATCTGTCCATGACCACATAAATGCCATTCCAAAATATCGGAGTCATTATAGTAGAAAGCTTAACCCAGAAAAATGCTACATCGATCACGATATATCTTTATCTTTTTTATACAGAAAATACTATATCCCTTGGTGTCAAGAACGCAACATTAAACCGGCAAAGGAAGATAGATATCGCAGAGTCTTTTGTGATGAGTACAACATCGGTTTTAAGCTTCCCAAAAGCGACACGTGTGCAACATGTGATGAATATAATATCTTGCTTGATACTCATAAAGATGATGAGAATAAATTTAAGGAAACTAAGACAAGTTTAGAGTTGCACCAAAGGCGAGCAGAAGCAATGCAGACAAACACGAAGAATGAAATCCAAAGGTCTAGGAATGAGGATGATTTGGACGTGATATGCTTTGATCTACAACAAGCGTTGCCAGTTCCTCAACTTACTCTAGGTAAAGCTTTCTACTTACGAAAAATCTGGATGTACAAATTGGGAATTTATGATGGTAAAACTGGAAGAAGTGTAATGAATGAAGATGTGGCGAAACGAGGATCCGACGAAATAGCTAGCTGCCTTCTCAGATACATCAAGGAAAATCATCCCACTCCCAACAAACACCTTATCGTATTTACTGACAACTGCGGTGGCCAAAATAAAAATTGGACCATTATGGCATTATGGCTTTACTTAGTAAGAACCAAGGTGTATAAATCTATTGAACATCGTTTTCTTGTCTCTGGGCATACGCATTTGCCATGCGATCGCGACTTTGCTTCAATCGAAAAACACAAAAAATATTTAGGACAGGTTTATTCTCCTGAATGTTGGGTAAAAGCTGTTAAAGAATCGAGACTTCAAAATCCATTTACGGTGTACAGAATGGTTCAGAATGACTTTTTTTCTTTTGAAAAAATCAGTAAATCACTTAACAAAAAAAAGTTCACAGATAATAAAGAAAATGTGGATTTCTCCAAAGTACGATTTTTTGAGTTCGAAGAAAGTCATCATAATACAATGTTTATAAAGCATTTGTTTAATGAAGGATCATTCAAGGTAGTCAACATTGGAAAGAGAGGTCAGAAAACACAGTTACAAGAATTTGAAACATTAGAAAAGAAGTACGTTAGCCCAGTGGCTATTAATGAAAAGAAGTTGAAAAATTTGAGGGCTTTACTTCCATATATTTCTCAAGCTTATAGCAACTACTATACTAATATGATTGGTGTCAATACCAATGCCAAGGAAATCGATCATGATGGTGACGAAGACCAAGATGGTGAAGTGGAAAATATCGATGGTGACATTGGTGACTCTGAATTCGATAACTAAATAGTTTGTTTTCAGCATTGAAACCTTTAAGAACGTTATTTCTGTTTTAATTTTAATAAATAAATGTTTCTATCCACCAGTTGTTTCATTCTTTGACAAAAAAATAAACAGATATAATATTTTTCAAAAACGTAACAAGCCACCATTCCTTTGATTTTTATTTTTTTTTTCAAAATCCGTAATTTTTTATTGCTTATTGCAAATATGAAATAAAACTATTTAATATTATAAGCAAAAAAAAATATATTTACCGGTATATTTTGATAATACTGATTTCAGGATTTAATAAAAAACTTCAATGGCGTTTTTCTCGAAAGTATTAAAATGTGGCTTGTTACTATTTTCCCCCAAGGTCTTCAATTATTAAACTAAAAGACTGTGGAAATCCCCGAACATCTGGAAAATTTGAAATAATGTTTCATGTTATTTGTTGCAAATAAATGAATGTGAATTTCAGTTTTCTTTACTACTGAGTCCACAGGGGGGGGGGGGTCCAGACCCCCCGGACCCCCCCCCCCCCCTAAATACGCCACTGATACTAACTCGTGTTCAATGTTTACTATGCTCGTAATGGTACGAATTGATTTTTAGGGTTAACCCAGTTTCTTTATACCAACACCACTAAAACTATTATAATTGATTTCTATGGGTAAATACCTTGGCATGCGGCCTAATGGCTCATAAATTTCTAATCATCATCAATAAGTAACAACATTACCTATTTCCATTTTTTAGATTTTACGATATCCACTAATAATAAACTCGTGGAAAATTCCGGTACTTATCCAAAATTATGCTTAAAGCTTATATTATTATGTCGTATTCAACTGATAAAAATCTATGGCAGACAGTGGCGTTACTAGAGCTGGTAAATTAGAACGAATTATGGAAAATATCAAACTTTTTAAATAAAATGATATTTTTACTGACCTGAGTCGCTTGATTTCGAATTTCGATAAATCCACACAGGTCAAGTTTTGGGAAAGAAACTGTTGCAATATGTTGTAAAAGATTTTTGTTAGTTAAGCATATAAACTAGAAAAATAGTCTTTTATGTGAGAAAACCCAAACATGTTTGAATAAATTGCAATAAAAACATGGACTTGTGGAGTTGAAAACTTCGGATTTGTCGGTTTTTGTAACTGACTTAAGTGATTTTTTTTTTTTTTTGGTTTTATGGCTCTGGTTGTACCAATTGGCCAGCATCTTTCTTTGTATACGCTAATAAGTTTATTGTTTTTCCGTTTACAAAATTTACTGAGATTTATTTTACAATCTACTTTTAATCCTAAGTACTTAATTATGTTTAATTAATGCATTGCAATGTTGCATTTGATTTTTTTTCTTTCTTTTTATTTTTTTTCTTATTTCTCTTTCTTTTCTTTTTTGTCTCATTTTTATTATTATTATTTATTTCCTCTCTTTTATTTTTTTATTTATTATTTACTTTTCATAGTTTTATATTTCTTTTCGCAATAAATTTATGTAATAGTCCGTATATATTAATATTGTTTTTGACCAATAAGGGAATTAAATAAGTTTTAAGGTCCTTACAGAGTTTATCTAAACATAATTGATTTCTACTACATCCTAGTATGGTGTGTTCCAAATTTTTCTGCCTCTCCACACTCACAGTGGTCACCCATCTGTACACCTTTTTTTGTTATGCGTGGATACAGCGCGTGGCCACTGCGCACCCGAGAAATGGTTCTGATGAAACCTCGATTTGAGACATTCCCAAAGCAAGGTTTTTTTTATTTATTTTAGGAAACATCTTTCTCCAGGTGTTACCTTTGCTTGATTGGTTATACTGTTCCTGCCAATTCTCGTACAATCGTTTCTTAGAGAGCATAATTGTGTAAGTTGGTTGCCTATTTAATCTAGATATAAAACAAAACATTGATTGTTTCTTAATATTTGAATTATTATAAGAACTTCCAAATGCAAACTTAATATTTGAAGTCCGGTTTTTCTTGCCAGTTTTTACCCCAGTGCTCTTCCAGTACAACACTCACATCTTGCAGTTTTTCCTTGTTAGGCTTTATACCTCCTGGTTTGTGAGACTTCATTATGTAACTCACCGTTTTGCCTTTTTCGACGACAGATTTACGTTCCCCGAGACTTATGCGCTTGTCCCTATCGCAGAATAAACCTTTTGCACATATTAGAATAAAATTGTCTTATTTATCGGGAAGATTCCAGGTGGTCTCGATATGAGGTGAGACCTCATCTTGTCAACCAATAACTCTTGGACTTCCTCAGGACTCCATTCTGTCTGTCTCCCGTACTTTTTTGTTGCTTTATAAACGATTTACCGTATAAAAAATAAAAATACAAAAAAATATGGATAAACATTAAAAAAGAAAGATAAAAGAAAAAAAAGAAAAAATATTCAAAAACATATTTGTATATTTACCTAGATTAAGCAAAAAGAAAAGAAAAAGAAATTGTTCTTAGATAAGTTAAAAAAAATGTATTTTTTGTATAAGGACACAGCAGGTAAACTTCGCATAGCGTTAAATGACTACCTAGTGGTATTAGATGATAATAATAATAAGTAATGGATGGAACGATAAACAGAAAGATGCTGGTCATTTGGTTCAAGCAGTGCCATTAAATTTCACGCCCACACAAACGATTTACCATTATTTTCTAACCATGAATAAGAGTGCTAGAGGCGCAAGCATCAAGCATGATAGGATGATCTTATGGTGCCAATCAAATGGACTTGCAGTCAATAATAAAAAAACAAATTCTATCCAGTTCTGTACCAAGAACGTATCCAAAATATTTGTGCTGCAGAAGAAATTATTAAGATGCATGAATCACCACAAACCTCAAGAGTTCTGTAGGAAATACTTTAAAAACTCTGGATATTATCCCTGCCGAGTTTGTATATATTTTTAATGGTGCAGCACAATAAAAAAAATAAACACTTTTGCATCTTCCATATAGCAGAATGGCGATTGTTCTAAAGTCATTTAAATATGTAGGAATTAAATGTTTTAATAATAAGTTTTATTTTAGTGTTAAAGAATATGACAGACTTCTTTGCAGTTAACGGAGATTATTTCTGATATCCTATTTTCTTGTCTTCTAAATACTTAGGATATTTTTTCTGTCATTTTAATATGTAAATTTTAAATCCTAATTGTCTCGTATTTCGTGTTTTACTTTGACCCTTGGCGTTTTTAACAAGTAACAGATGTAATTTTATTATTGCTTGTAATTTGACTGGTAATAAATGATTTGATTTTGATTTGATTGCCACTGTGCCGGAGATTTCATGATATTCCAGGAGTCGTTTTCCCAGTTGTGAACCTCTACATCTTCACCTAGTACAAAGACACTTTCATGGCTTTTCAAAATATCAAGAAACTTTTTAAGAGAAACAATAAAATCGTTCTTTTTAACTTTCTGAATTCAAGCAAAGAACCTGTCAGGGGGGATGAATGAGTGCCCAGTAACAACAAGTTCCAAAGTTCGAACGCTGGGGTGCATTGTTACCCGTAAAGTAGTCAAAATTCCAGATGATGACCACGTATCATAAGATTTTTATCGCAAATATTGTAGGGATTTACTGGATTTTGATAGACAAATGGCAAAAGTGAATTTGCAGGGATTTGAAACGGTATTGTCCAACAATTATCATGTGTGTTCTTATAAGGTGACCAACCTGTTTCCATTTTTGCCTAGTGATGTGTTGTTCAATGTCTACAACTTTTGTGTTTTTCTCTTATCCGCTGTTTGCTCTCTTCATCTTGCAATCTAATACCAAGCATAAACCTTTTCATTCTTTAGTGTGTCACTTTAATTTTTTCTATAAGTCCGTCCTTGATTGTCCAGCTTTCAGTGGCATATGTTGGTAAAACACACTGATTGGATTGTATAGGTACTCTTGTTTTAGGGTCTTGTGGAAGAGTGGATTTGGAAACATGCCTCAGTTTACGGTATACACATCATTCTGGTGAATTTTCGCCTTGTTGGTTGCTTTTAGAGAATGATATTCGCTATTCTAAACATGTATATTAATCAACAGTTCCTATTTCCCCTCCTGTTTCTGAACTTTTTGATAGTAATGTATCAGAATTAGTACTAATTCTAGGTTTAGAAAAATTCATACAACGTCAAGACCTGAGAGCAGCTACGTCGATAGCTATCTATATAGATAGTCGAGCAGCAATAAAGGCAATTCGTTCCAGCAACATTAAATCAAAACTAGTAAGGCGATGTCGCAGCAATCTCCACATACTTGCTGCCTGGCAATCCTGGCATCGAGTCACTCTATGTTGGGTTCCTGGTCATCACAGCATAGATCGCAATAAGTCTGCTGATGCGCTTGCGAAGGAGGATGCGGGCATATCCGCCGATCTAGCAGAGAATACCGTGGCTAGACCACTGGGATCGGTCAAAGAGGAGATAGATCGTACAGGAAAACAACTTGCAATAAGCAGATGGACAGAGCTAACAGCCCGTAGGATCTCCAACCGTTATTACAATACAGTCGGAAGAACCAAAGAAATATTACTGCCGTGGTTATCAGACACTGTCTTTTCGGTAAACATGCCGAACGTATGCAAATACCAGCTAACAACTTCTGCAGAAGTTGCAGAGACGAAGAAGAGTAGGAAGGTATTCAACATTTCTTGTGTGAATGCCCTGGCCTTGCAAGAAGAAGGTTTAATGCCTGGACTACGTGAGACTGTCTGGACAGACCAGAAGTCTGCCACTCTAACGTAACCTAACTAGAATATTTTTTTGTATATCTTCAATCGTTTCATGTAGAGATTAGGACAATAACGTCGGCGAAGCCTTATTATGGAAAATAAATCTCCAGATGACGAATTTTTAAGATAGTAAGAAGTGAACTCTGGTAGATAGTTTACCGAATGGCAACTTCCATCCCTCCTCCGCCAAAGCATGCATAATTAATACTGTTGTTTTCTTGTCATAGAAAAATAAATTATAGGCAATACAATCAATATTTACTATGTAAACATAATTGTAATAGTAGGGTGATTGTTTACTATTAAGTATGGAGACAATATGCTAAAATAACTTATATAAAATATACTCAGTGTCTTCTTATCTCAATATTTTCATCAAAAGTTATCTTGTAGTTTAAATGTAAACGGGATTTTAAAATTAAGAACTCTTGAACATTCGTGGGGTGACACTAAAAAGCAATATCGCTTTAAAACGAAGACAGTAACCATATTAAAAGGGTTCTGTACAAAGATTAGACAAAGTTTATAATCCGGAGTACTTTAGCCCCTTTATTTCAACTTCATTTAATCCAAAGTTTAAGACATTAATGTAAAATTATTTTGCTTCAGTTAGGGTGCTGTCAGAAAGGCTTATTTACATATATTTATTTATCCGCGTTTTGTTAAAATGTTTTAGTTCTGCTGGAAGACATCTGATTGCTCATAGCTTGGAGGATATATAGGGTCGTTTAAAAGTAAATAGGAGCTTAAATACAATTTAAAATATCGCCTGTAATCAATTACTCGAGTCTTTCAAAGTACTTTTAGATCACGGTGTTATTTACCTCCAAAATGAGACTAAATACTCAATTTATACACGAAATACCTCCTTTTCTGTCCATGATATAAAACAAGTTTAAAGAGAATAGTTCTTTGCTAAAACAACTACTTTTACGGGCAGTATATTTAAGCCTACAGGATGCCTTAAAAGAACAAGAATATTAACGTTACTTTTTTAAATAGAACACCCTATATTTTTAATATTGCTTCTTCAATCAATTCTTTATCAAAAATCTATACTATGTTCTATAAGTTGTCCGCTTCAAAATAATGGAAATCTTAAATTAAATTATTAAAACTTTAAAAGCAGAAATCCATAAATATTAAGTAAATAACAATTACCTATTACTACAGTAACAAGACAATGACATTGTAATAGCTATTTATACAACAAGTTACGAAATAAGGGTCTTTTAGGCACGCGACGTGCAAATTGTCCTACGAGGCGAAACTTAATTTATTTTATATAAGACCCACACTAAAAGAGCTTATTACATAACCCATTTTAGCCTGTTTGCGTTATGTAATATACTATATTATTGTACTGAGTGATGTAATGAACTTATTACATTACTAATTTTTAGTCAAACTATGATTTTTTTTGTTCCGTCAGTCACTGTAATTTTTTGTGTAATGTCACTTTCATAATATGAAAATCATTTTGAATACATAAAAAAACCAAAATTCTGGGTCTTTTATAAAATGTTATATATCACACGTAAGGCTCATTACAGCACTCGTGTGGTTACTACGACTCGGTCTACGACCTCGTCGTAGCAATATTCCCCACTCGTTACTGTAATAAAGCTCATACCGTACTACTAATATAAGTATATATTATCAAACATTTTATTACCTGTGTTTCATTTACACCTTTTATGTCAAAAAGATTGACACTTGTCAAAAAAAATTCGAAAGAATTTTTTTGTCAAAAACTGCGGCAAATATTAAGTAAAAAATGAGTGATTTAGAAGACTCAGACATTGAAAATGCCGCAAGTGAGGCAATGGTGAACCTTGTTCCCCAAAAATCAAGGAGATTGTATGAGGGCACATACGAGAAATTCAAAAACTGGTGTGAAGAAAAAAAGGTAAAATTATTAATTATTAAATTAAAAAAATCAGAAAAAGTCGTTTTGGTATATTTTTCACGATTATCTGATGCCTATAAGCCATCAACTTTGTGGAGTACTTACTTAAGTTTTTTCCAAGGAACAAATAGAAAGATTTGTCAAAGAAGCAGACGATAAGAACTATTTATTGGACTAAGTCATTCTTATTGTGGGAATCTTTGGAGCATGTCGCAGAGAAGAACTCACATATAAAGATGAATAATAGCGAAATTTCGGAGTCTTTAATTGAAATAACCATTCCAAACACTAAAACAAATGTTGCAAGATGCTTTGTAATTAGCGAAGGCTCTACTGACGGCATCGACTACTTGAATATTGTCCGAAAGTACGTCCAATTACGTCCAGCACACAGAACTCATGAAAGATTTTTTATCACGTACAGAAACTCCAAATGTTCCAGACTTCCAGTGGGCATTAATACCATTGGAGCAACACCAATGAAAATTGAACGCAAAGACTACCCAGAAAATTGAACCATTCGAAATGTGGGTTTAGAGAAGAATTCTGAAAATTCCATGGACTGACTGTAACAAGCACTGACGCCATGAAGTGACTGAACAAGGAGAAGAAGATAATAGAGACTAT
Source organism: Polydrusus tereticollis (assembly GCA_963920685.1). NCBI lineage: Eukaryota > Metazoa > Arthropoda > Insecta > Coleoptera > Curculionidae > Polydrusus > Polydrusus tereticollis. The sequence continues at coordinate 148,421,729 of OY987328.1, forward strand.
TAAGATCCTAAAGTTACAATACCTTACACATATCACACGAGGGGAGAAACATGCTATGCTGCAACTAATTGTGCAGGGAAAGATATATGGAAAGAGACACGTAGGAAGAACGATAATCTCCTGGCTGCGAAACTTGAGGGAATGGTTTGGATGCACCTCGGGTGAACTCTTCAGAGCAGCAGCCTCCAAAGTCAGGATAGCCATGATGATTGTCAACCTCCGTCGCGGAGATGGCACTTGAAGAAGAAGGTTTGCAGATCATCCAACATCATCGCTGTGCACTTTTGCAAATGCGGAAAGAAAAATGCGAACGGGTTCTTTATGTAGCTCGAAGGGCTCACAACATGCTCAACCAGTAAGAAACGAAACTAACACAATAAATGTTCTTACACCCATAGTAATAAATCTTCATGTGGTTAGTAAGAGGCATCTGTTTAGCGCAGCGAGTTATAATTAACAAGGGATACCAACCCTTTCAAACTCATTTATAGTACAGGCTTTTGACCGAGTATGGCATGAGGGGTTCCTAACTAAAGTGGGAGCATACGGAATGCCGGTTCAGTTTTGTTCATGGCTGTCGAGCTTTCTTAAAGACCGTTCTCTGAGAGTGGCGATGGACGGATTTCTTTCAGACACATTTAAAATCAACGCCGGAGTCCCTCAAGGTTTTATATTGTCGCCAACCCTCTTCTTACCATACATTAACGATCTTTTGGAAAAAACTAAAAATTCTATATATAGCTTCGCTGATGACAGCACACTTGTTCCATCTTTTACTTTGGACGCTCGGACATCGGCTGCCAATGCACATCTCTATAAGCAGCAAGAGGTCTCACATCTCAACAAAGACCTGGAAGAAATTCTGTCTTGGGGTGACAGTAACCATAACCAAGTAGAATTTAATGCTAAAAAGACCCAGGCGGCAGTTTTTTCTAAAAAATTGAATGTTGAAGAACCGGATCGGATATAGTTATGGCGGGACACTCGATTCCCTGGGCTTCATCAATTCATTTGTTGGGCGTTAATTTGGATAGTCATATGTCTTGGCATAGTCACGTTGCGGCCATTGCTAAGGCAGCCTCGCAGAAGCTTGGAGTACTTTTCCGAACTAAGAACCTCTATACACCCCAACAACTTTCGATGCTCTATAAAGCCCAAATTCGACCATCGCTGGAGTACCTACTGGTCGCATATTTGGGGCTCTGCTCCTGAACATACCCTGAGATTCGGTGGCCATAGTCTGACAAACAACCTGGAAAGCCTTGAACATCGAAGGCGGGTTGGCGTCTTGAATCTCATGGCAAGTACTCAACTGAGGTTGCCCGCTTAATACCACCCAGAGCGGATTTATCATAAAAAAAAAAAGAAAAAGTTGTACGGCTTAATGATTATTAAAGACGAAGTTGACTTCACATTTAAATGAGGAACCAAGGTTTCTGGAAAAAATTATGTGTAGTGACGAATCACGATTCTACAAAAATCGTCATAACATTCATTACTGATCGGTGGAAAATCCACATTCGGTTCGGAAAACTCATTTCCGAAATGTCTGGGGGCAAATGCGTTGTGAGATCTCTTTAATAAAGTCCTGTCAGGTGGCCAGAACTATTTCTCTTGAAACTCTTTTTATGTCATGAACAGGGAAGAAGATATTTCGTATATAAATAGAGTTAGGACACCCAGTATATAGAATAAACAGAAATGTTCAACAGAAAATTGAAGGCCCTAGATTAATTACGTACTACATATCTTTATTATATGTTTAGATTATACGATATGAAATATTTTCCGCCCGCCTTAGAATACAATGTGTAATAAGTGACGTCAAAGGAAAAAGTCATTTCAAACTTGATGCTAAAAATATCTGCCAGTTTTATAACTCAATATACATCCCGGTTTTCCATTCGGTTTCCCACGCATTGTTATTCCACTTTCCAGCTTTATAAGCAGCTCTCCCAAATTCCCTTACACCTCGGGAATAAGTTCGCTGGCTGCTTCCGTTGGTTTTTCTTATCAGCGATTGTCGTGACGTCACAATGGCAATTTACGCAAACGTTTATCTTTCGATAAGTTTGATATTTTTAGATGGTATTACATTAGAACGCAATTTTTCATAATAGCGAGGTAATTTATGCAGAAAGTTTGCAAATACATTATCATATAGTATGGATAATTAGCACTAAATTCTTGAATCCAGTCGAATCTGGTTAACATAATTATTTATGTTAACAGAATTATAAGGGAAATAAAATTTTTAACTGGTTTGAATCCACGAACATTTTATTTATTTATTTATTTATTTATTGTTAACTAGTATCAACAGCTAAGCCAATTACAGATACTTCTTAAATCTACCCTGAAAAAAAAGAAAAGGTACAGGGGAACCAACAAGATACACAGTTCTACAAAAATACTAAAATAGACAAAAAAAACAGACAACAGAGAAATAAAGTAAAAGGTATCAAGTACATACTTAAGTCAATTATCAGATAAAATTTTCACATATTGAGAAGTTAACATCAATTGCCCAATCCCAACTTAGCCTCAACTATCCTCTTAAATTTACTAAGACTAGTTATATCAATGTCGATGTCCGACGCATACAAATTGAAGTAGTGGCACAACTTATATATTGGTGAGTTTTTATAAAGATTTGTGCGCGGATAAGCAAGATAAAATACACTTGGACAACGAGATCCCATTCTATTAATCGCAAACGGTAGTTTGCTTAGAATGTCAAGACAATCGATACTACCTTTAGAATTCGAAACATGGTGCACAATAAAATTTTAATTCTTCTTTTGTGAAGAGACAGCCTACCAAATACTCCCAGAAGGTGTTCATTGTCGCAGCCTCTCTGGGGATACACACCAAATTTTCTAAAATACATACACTTCAAGAACCGCCTCTGCACTCTCTCAATGATCGTGACCCAAACATTATACTGAGGAGACCAAATTATTATACTAGCATATTCTAAAACTGGCAGCACAAGGCTAAAAATTTTATCAAAAATTTATCAAAAAGATGAAGGCTCACTTCAATATTAAACTCTTTTGTGTTTCTAACAATAAACCCGGCTATTCTCTGTGCGCTTTCTATTTTTGACAAAATATGATTGGAAAAAGACAGAGTTGGGTCAAAGATTACTCCCAAGTCCTTTTGCTGATTTACTCTTGTTAATTTAGTACCATTTGTGGTATAATCGTAGCTAATTATGTTTTGATTGAGGGTAAAAGAGATGCATGAACATTTTTCTTCACTCAATTTAAAGTCATTTAAGTCACACCAATTGGTCACGTTTGAAAAGTCATCCTGAAGAACTTGACAATCTTCGATCGAGTTGATTTGAAAAAAACATTTAAAATCATCAGCAAATGGTAGTCCCACCACATTCTCAATATTGCCGATTATATTATTAATAGCTGCCAGAAACAAAAGAGGCCCCAGATTGGATCCTTGGGATTTTCTTTAGCAGACGTTGGTGAAGAGAGTATTTTTTGGGCGTTTTGAAATCGGTTTGGGAACTTGTTCTCACTTAACTGACTGAAGGCACACACTGCCTGGCTTAAAAAATATAGCTTACTTTTTATACCGTTTTTGCGAGATTTATAATCAAAAGTGGCATTAGTCATGCTAGTCATATGGTTTATCTCGATATTGGTCGATACATTATTAATTTTATTATTATTATCTTTAATATGAAATAACATAATTGCTATAGCTTTCTCCATTCATGTGTCATCATAGGAACGTCAAACGATTACTTATAGATGGATTTATGCAGACTTATTAGGACAAATTAAATTTTAGAGAATAAAAATATCAACATTTTGTCACACAGGTAAGAAATTTTGACACTTCCACTAAAATAGAGCTCATAATATACACACAAATACTTTCACATAAACCCTGAAAAAATGCCGAGAAACTTGTAGGAAAACCTGAAATTCAAATAACTTTAATTTAAAAGGAAAAAAACTGAAATTAGAAAATTGAAATATGCATAACGTTTGGGAGAATTTTCTAAATTAAAAAAAAAGGAACGGTAAACTTTGAAATGAGGTGCACTTGAGCACCTTCCCCATTTAAGATTTGTCCATGGGGTAGGGGGCATAACCATTTTATAATATCACTTATGCAAAATTCAGCCCCCCCTCACCATCGTTTTTATGGAATTCACGAGAAGATTAAAGTAAGTTTAGGTCATAATTGACCTCAACCATTAACCAGACCAATTAAGAAATATTAAATCAAATTATTGATTAACATAATATACACATTCGTATAGACAATGCGCACCACCTAACCGTTAATGGAAATTAAAGAAATTTAAAGAAAATTAAGGTCTTAATTGTTGGTCTGCCTAAATCCACCTTAATTTATGTGGACACATCTTGAAATCTATTGGAAATTGTTATTTTTAAAAGTATTTTATATGGGGCTAAAGTATTAGCCGTATAAAAGGTCTAATAAGGCAGTATTTTCAAAATTCCATTATATGTCTGTCGTTCTAAATCCTCGTCCTTTACTTTTATCCTCCCGATTTCCGAAAAACGGGTATGGATCAGTCAAAATCCACTTCTCTCTCTATCTCTCTCTCCCTCAATCCTTCCGATAGTTCGATCCAACTAGCACACCTGGATCCGTATGACGTCATTCGATTAGGGTTTTCCACATCACTGCTTTTTTATCTCAGCATTTAGCAAAAGATGGAAAGGTATTTGATAAAAGCGGGACTTGAAAAATAAAAGGTTTTATTGGGGTTTAAAATAAAATACCTTCGGAATTTAAAATTGAATTAGGTAGGGGAAATTTAGTTTTACAAGGATAATTTCGTCCTTGTCAAAAAACCACCCTGGTCCCACTTCTGAAGGCCTACAATTTTTTGAAATATTGCTCATTTTTGATGAAAATATGATAAGCTTCTGCTTTTGGCATATGGCTAATAATATTTCTATGTGTTCAATTATTGCTGAAGGACCGGCTGAAGGGCAAACTAAATAATTCGGCTGCTTTTGCCGGTATTTTGATAAAACTCGGGGCAGGGCTCAGGGCGCGTTCCCCATACACCTCCGCCTACGCATCACGACCCCAACAAAGCAAAAATTCAAACCCACGTTGTGTGTGCGGGTTATATCAGGGGTGGGTTAGGATTTTATTCTATTTTTACTTATTTGTTTAGCCTAGATTAGTTGAAGTAGGTGAAAGGATTCTTTTTCGATGGTGTACAGAGTGTTTTTTAATGGTCTGCACAAATTGCTAATACAAAAATTACTAATATGACTATCTATCCCAACTTACTTTGGTGTAAGAGTTGATAGGTTCCGAAATACAGGATGTCAAAGATACTATCTTTTTAAAACTTGTTTTTTGTGAAAGGCTATATATAAATTCTTGCGTTATGCCACAAAACAATGGCTCATGCGCCCTTATACCGATTTTCCCCACAAAAAATCTAAAGCAACTTTGAGTTTCGACCCTTCTAGTATCAAGTGTTGATGTTTATATGTGATATACAGGGTGAGTCGGGAGGAACGGATCAATCTCCAGGATGCACGTGAAAGCAATGTAAAAAACCCATATGTTCTCATCCGATTTTCATTTGTTTTCAAATATACAAAATTTCATACATTAACATTTTCTTAATCATAATTATTTTTTTAAACGTTCAAGAATGCCGCCATTGACCTCTCAACATGTTCTGCTTCGTCTACGAAGAGCGCCTGTTGCTCTTCTAATTGCTTCATGTCTTTCTTCTTCAATATTAGTGCATCCCGAATGTCCACTTTTACTTTGCACACTTCATTTTTAAACCAGCCCAATAAACAATAATCTAGTGCTGTGAGGTCTGGAGACCTTGGAGGCCAATTAATGGAATCCAACGCCCTGGAAATCTTTCGTCCAAATGTCGCTTGACCTGATGAGCGAAATGTGCAGGAGTTCCATCGGGCTGATAGTACAATTGCATTATTTACAAGAACATCCTCTAGTAGTCCTTGAAATTTATTTAGTCAAAAATTATAGTGAAAGGCGATTCTCCGAAATGAAAGGGCCAATTAAATAACTGTCGAGCATACCACACCAAAAGTTTACCAAAAACTTATGTTGCGTGGTAGTTGTCGATTGACCGTACATGAGAGTTACGAGTATAATTAATAATACTCGTACCTTCACGGGTGAATGTTGCTTCATCCGTAAAAAGTATACGCGATACAACACGATGATTATTATTTATCCATCGACAAACTTCCATACGTTTAGCATAATCTTCCGGTTTTAGGTGCTGTACTCTCTCTATACATGGTATGGATATAAGCCTTGCTCGTGGAGTGGGTTTATTACTCTTTTTTGTGGAATTCCCAATTGAGTATTAATTCTTCGTGAGCTGGTCGTTGCATCTTCTTCGACTAAATCCAGAATATTTTCTACTTCTTCTAAACCTTGTAAGTAGCTCGTTCAGATGTTATACGTTTGTATAAGGATGTCTCTAAAGTCCAAATCAATAAAAGCACGTGTAGTTGATTCAAAAATGAGGAAAAAGTCGCTTTCTTCTTAAAAAATATCTTGTTTAGGTATTTACAACTGGGTGGGACCATGACAGAATAAAGACTAAACTGCTGGCCACTCGAACTTACCGATAGAGATTTTTAGGCAAAATTTAAAGTTTAATATTTTCAACAGGAATGTAAATTTTTCAACGCCGATTGCAGATTTTGAAAGCTGGTTTTTTTCGGATTAAGCTGCATGACGTATATTTATTGTAGGACCATAGGTTTATTATATACGGGGTGATCAATAATGTCATGCAAAAAATCAAAAAGTTTGTATGAGTGAAATTTCCAAAATAAATTTTTTTGGTCGTTGCAATAGGGTCCGTTACTTAGGTAACATCAATATCTCTAGACGTTTTTGTCAGTTTTTGGATTAAGGACGTTAGGTCTTGTACACACTACTAAACATAAAATGTGGGTAGCAAAATTTTTAAAATGCTATAACTTGACATTGGATGGACGGTTCTTGATGATTTTTGCGGATTTGGAATCCTTATTTCACGTAGATTTTCTACGATCTAAATATTTTATTTGAGGGTGGAAATTTACACATTATACCGGGTCGAAAATATGTACCCCGATGCCCATATTTATGATCGACTGTAATTTCTACGCGACGCGTCAATTTCAAAGTAGGCATTGCAAAAACAAATTTGTTGCTATGGAATTAAAAATAGTTAACATTATTTTAAAAATAACCTGACACATTTCAATGTTATAATTTTGTAAATTTTAATTAATATGAGGCGTTTAACCACGACAGAAAGAGAAAATTGCATTCGACTTCTCAACGAAGGAATGCTAAAAAAGCAAATTGCGCGCATTTACAATGTCAGCCAAAAGACAATTTATAATTTAAATCGTCGCGTCGAAACTACTGGTGATCATAATTATGGGCATGGGGGTGGACATACAAAAAAAATAAACCAAAGAACCCAAAGAATTTTAATTCGAGAAGCTATGGTGAATAGAACAAAGAACTCTAGGAAACTAAATGACTCTTTAAGGCAACAAACTGGGGTGAGAGTTTCGAACAGAACAGTAAGAAGAACATTGAATAAAAACAACTTAAGGTGAGAATTTATTTTTACAAAAACAACATAATGCCAAACATTTTAAATTTTAGAGCCCGTCGCAGAGCAAAATGTGTGTTGTTATTACGACACCATAGAGCGAATAGGCGGGCATGGGCAAATCGGCATGCGAATTGGGGTAATGCAGAGTGGAGCCATTGTTTATTTTCTGACGAAACAAGATTTAATTTGATTCACTCCGATGGCCGAATATTAGTTTGGAGAGGGCCAAATCAGCGGTATTTGGAGGAAAACATGGCCCCTCAAGAGGCATTTGGTGGCGGAGGTGTAACAGTATGGGGAGGTATCATAAGAAATGGTAAAACCGAGCTATTCATTACCAACCAAACTGTTAACGCTAATGTTTATCAGGAGGAAATTTTGCAACCTATTGTTGTTCCTTTTGCTCGAAATTACGGTCCAGAATTTCTATTGGTGGATGACAACGCTCCACCTCATAGAGCGCGAAGGATCACAGAGTTTTTGCAGGCACAGAACATCAATAGGATGGACTGGCCTGCAAAGTCTCCGGATCTTAATGTCATCGAACACGTTTGGTCTTATTTAAAACTTAAAGTAAGATCGCGTGATGTACCCCCTGCAACCTTTGCAACGCTTAATGAGGCCATTCGTGAAGAATGGGAGAATATTCCACAAGATTTTATAAATAATCTTGTGGATACTCTACCAAACAGATGTCGGGAAGTAATACGTCGAGCAGGAGGACCAACAAAATATTAGTTCCTTTTTTTTATAATGCACCTACTTAATTTCGGGTAAATTATTACCAAAGATTAGGTATTTAAAGATAGGACACTTGGCATTTTTCCATTGATATTTGCCGGTTGCTTTTAATGACCTCGTCCTTTTAACACGCTATTGCCAACAAATACCCAATTTCATTTTAAACTCCAAAAATGCAAGGTTGTAATTCCCATCTTTGACGCAGTGGGTTGAAAACAAAAATTAATGGACAAACAATTTATGTTTTTCAGGCCATTTTTTTTTATTAACTAAAAATTACCAATATCAATTATCACTAGGTATCCTTTTCCATACATACCTAATCTTTGTTATTACAGTATATCAGATTTTTTTAGGGATTGCAGTAACCTTTAAATTAGGCTTAGAATTAGAAATTTTGTAAGGATTGACTTTGGGCCGTTGTTAACCAATCTTGTATATTGTAGAATATAATGTAATAAACTTGTTCTTGTCGCTATGTTTTTGTCTATTATCGACCCGGTATAATGTGTAAATTTCCACCCTCAAATAAAATATTTAGATCGTAGAAAATCTACGTGAAATAAGGATTCCAAATCCGCAAAAATCATCAAGAACCGTCCATCCAATGTCAAGTTATAGCATTTTAAAAATTTTGCTACCCACATTTTATGTTTAGTAGTGTGTACAAGACCTAACGTCCTTAATCCAAAAACTGACAAAAACGTCTAGAGATATTGATGTTACCTAAGTAACGGACCCTATTGCAACGACCAAAAAAATTTATTTTGGAAATTTCACTCATACAAACTTTTTGATTTTTTGCATGACATTATTGATCACCCCGTATATAATAAACCTATGGTCCTACAATAAATATACGTCATGCAGCTTAATCCGAAAAAAACCAGCTTTCAAAATCTGCAATCGGCTTTGAAAAATTTACATTCCTGTTGAAAATATTAAACTTTAAATTTTGCCTAAAAATCTCTATCGGTAAGTTCGAGTGGCCAGCAGTTTATGTTCTAGGCTGATCAATGACCAACTACAACATTTTTTGGAAAGTCCAACTTTTTTTATGACGAAAAATGTCATCATCAAAATTAGTGTGATGTCTTATATTTTTACACATACCTCCCGATATCTTCGGAACTAATCGAGATAATTCCGTTATATTTTTTGTGATAAATACGTTTGTATAAGAATGTCTCTGATGTGGAAACCCTTGATGATATTCTTCAACAGCAGCTGTAGCACTTCCATTACAGGAACCATAAACAATCAACATATTTGCATATGCACAGTACACTGACACATTTTCAGAAGAACCAAGTTGTCAAATGTCTCGAACATGGCATACTCTGCATGTGAAAATTTGGAGACAAGTGGAATGCTAGATAAAATCTTAATTACTCTATAACTTGAAAACAAATGAAAATCGGATAAGAACATGTGGGTTTTTTTCGCATTGTTTTCAAGTGTATAATACACTCCCGGAGTTTGGTCCGTTCCTCACGACTCACCCTATGTATGAAAGGATTTGTACAGCTGTCGCTATCTTCCTTGACTCAACCATACTCTCCAGTGGTCTCTATTTTCCTCTTCTCCATCTTGCAGTTGTTTATTTTCCATCATGCCATCCCTCCATGATCTCCTGGTTCTTCCTCTTTGTTTATTTGTTATCCATCGGTTGGGGCCTGATCTTCTTAGGTGTCCGTACCATCTTGATCTTTTCTATTCAAAGTACTCAACCGTGTGTTTCTCTACTTGCATCTGTCTTCCGGTTTCGTTTGATAACTCCACGGCTTATTTTTCAGAAATCCATTTCTGTTGACTGAATTGTATTTCCGTGATACCCAGTATATTTTATAAATTCAACTAGACATCTTCTGTACAACCAATCTGTCACCTTCTGACATACATTTTTCCCCTGAAAATTTTGCAAAATATCCAATTTTCACCTAACGTCCCTGGCTTAACCCACATTCCTAGCCAGACCGGGCTCAACCGCGACGTCGTTAATTTAATCCTGCCGGACGAATCCAGCCGGCTGTGACGTCACACAATTCAGGGCAGAAAGGGCGAGCCGCGGGGAACGGGGGACCAACCCAAAAATACAATTCGGCTATGCTGTTTCCTTTGTTTTAGTAGAGATAAATGGCATTTATTTGCTCTGAAATAATATTACTAATAACTTTCGTTGCACTTTTCCTACTTATAACATGATGACAGTTCGATACTCTACTCTAACTATCTAACCTGAAGGAACCACTTTCGCTTTTTTGAGGGCAGGCGGAATTGTTGAGACCAATGACAAACTTGGGTATATTTAAGATGACCAACTGTCCAAAACTGGGCAGGACAAAATGACATTCACCTGATATCAAGAAATCGCCGCAGGCAAAATTTTTTCAGGTGCTACGCCCTTTTTTGTTTTTTGGACTATCAAAACTTAGAAATTCCACGTTTCGATAGTCCGACTCGAAAAAAACGTAGATATTAAGAAATTTTTAAATATAAACGCCCATATTTGTATTTTAAATATTCGTATTTTGAGGGTATGTATAACAACCTGAAAAATTTGAAATAATGTTTAATGTTAATTATTGTAAATTGGCCCCTTGAAACACCCCCCCCCCCCGCTCCTCTAAATACGCCATATTTTTGGTCAAAGAAAGAGGCTCTGTTCAAAATTCAATTTCTCTCATTATCCTTTCTCACGCTAGTTTTAGGACATTTTAAAACGTCCCTGTTGTAAAACCTAATATTATTATAACATTTTACTTAAACTATAATAAAAGGAAATCCCAGTGATAAATAATTTTATAACTTAAAATAATTTTAACTTCAACTTAATAGCCTTTGTCATGGAGTATTTATTTTTATGGTAGATAGGTACTTATTATGACCAGAGGGTCAAACTTTCAAAAGAGTTACAATACAGATATTCACCCGGACAGTCGGGAAATAGAGTTCAACTCGAACATTCGCCAACTACGGCATAGCTTTCAACAGTTTTTTTATTTTACTTTTTCACCCTGTACTACGGGATACAAATACTTAACAGTTTTTTACGTTGTACTCACTGTACAATCTACACTACTATTTATAGTGTTTCCTTTTTCTCTTTACAACTACAACTCAATTTTTTATAAAAAACCATAATTTGTTAAAACAGTTACTAGTGTCGCGACCGAGGTGACCTTTCGGCAGGTACTCCGTAACAAAATAATTAAGCTACCTTTATTGTTTTTAACCATAACCCTTGTACCATCGTGGGCAGTGAAGATGTTATAAATAAATAATTTATTTACTGTAACTAAACTAAAAGTGTTTTCACTAACATTCCGAACGCCCCCTAAACCTATAGAGATACAATTTGCAATAATTAAAAAGTTGCTGGTCCTTCGAAATTGAAGATTGCTGTTGGGCATTCCCCATCAGGCTCTTTTTTTTTATTAATAAGCACATTTAAAGAATATCAAGAGTTATCGCAAATAAAGTCAAAAATTTATAGAGATAAGCTAAAAAACCAAAAGCGTTTGAAGTCATAGCAGATAAATCCGACACAACTGAAGCTGAGATTCAGAGGAAACTTCAAATAGCTTCACGCATATGTGTATCGAATTTTGATATTTCATTAGACACTCGTTCCAGTAAAAAGTTAAAATCAGTTTTTGGCATTCGCAGAAAGTTTTTTTAACTGACTTGGATCTTCAATTCTTAATACGGATAACAAGATCGCCTAAGCATCAGCCAGAAGTAGGCCTTCTGGTAATTCATTCTTTAACCCATATTCTTTTTTTTTACATTTTTCTTTGTTTTATTTGTGACAATAGGAAGACTGCGGCTGCTGCTCCAGCTCTATTTCTACGATACATTTTCACAAGCCATACCGTGCTTATCGGCTCACTGCGCTCAAAGCTCAACAGGGCTTAATACGCTACTTAAAGAACACATTAAACGAAACATCAATTTTGAGTGCCATGGTTTACCCTGTAACTTCATATAACGTGGTGGTATGGGGCCAATCCACCCAATGAGAGCGATTGTTCATTGCGCAAAAACGAATTATTAGATTAATCTTATCTTCCCTATAAAACTTGTTATAGGCAAATTTATAAAACTCTCAACCCTTTCATCCGTATACCTGTTTAGATTTTTAACCCACATCCAAAAAAATATAAACTAATGCCTTCTTAATTCTAAAGTTCATAAATTCACCCCAAAAATGCTTCCACCTTTCACTTAAAAAAACAGTAATTTTCATACCTTTTATAAAAAAATCTCCAGTTTATTCTGGCTGCTATTATTACAACTTCCAATACCACCAAGAAATGTCAGCCCTTTGAATATTATTAAAGGGTTACCTAAGAATTTTTTTTCTTTTTTTTTTTAATTTATTTTGGTTTATGTTAATTTGATTAGATAATCATATACGTTTTTACTCCATAAATGAAAACGGCACCACGCCTGTAAGCTTTCATTCGCAAATTACTATGAGCTACTTGCGAATCAGCCAAATCACGCATCGCCACTACAGTACACAAACCTTTATTAGTATAACATAAATTTAAAAAAGAGCCATTCTGATTTAATTAATTTTATTACAGTAGGTGGGCCACCAGAAGACATTGCGGTGTAGGATATACACAATCAATCCGCGAATTCATAAAAATAGTTTGGGAAAATTTTACGAATCTGAAAATGAAAACAACTGTATTTGAATTAAACGCGGGGAAACCTTGAAAAATTCAATGACGTAAGACCAATTTCCCAAAATAAAAATCAATTCTTATGACTGAATACGTATGCGTTCGAGCATTCTGTGTTTACGTAAATTTTTCTATTTTATTTTCGGAAAAGCAATCAATCTCGAAGCTTCAATGAACCGCATATTGGATAAACGACGTTTATAATGTAGGGAGAGTTGTAAATTTGATTCCTTACCAATGCTTTGGATGTAATCCTATGGAATGCATTTTATCGATATTTGTTATTTATGGTTTTGAAGTTACACAATAATAATTATAGTTTTAATAGTTAAACAAAAAAAGAGCATTAAAGTTTGGGTATTTGTTAATACAAAAAAATCTCATGGTATATACGCATCATTAGCTAGACTAATTACATCGAAGCCGTTTGATGTTTCAAATAATCGGAAACAGTCGAATAACAACCTAAATAATTATTCCTCAGTGATTGCTGTAGCAATTTACCCGCACGAACGATTTACTTTTAAACTCGATCTCTTTTATGCCAATAATTAATTATGTAAGTTAATTGGTTGTCCCTATGTTTCGTATAAATTACGCTTTTAAATTAAAAACTAAATTTTCCTAAACTTCTGACCATTCCAAACTCATACTGCAAAAATGTTTTACTAAAAATTGAGGTAATATTTTTACATCCGTGGAACAAATTGCAAAAACAAATTGGTGGCTTTATGATATCTTCAATGTTTTTAAAAATATCAATCAATAGACAACTGTAAAATCTCTCTGATTTTTGTGATATTCGTATTATGGGTATATATGGGGCGTACAAAAATTACACAACATTATTTTTAAGTCCGTTCCAGACGATGAAAACATCTACAAGATGTTAAAAAATAGCAAATTCCGAAATAAATTTTGAAGAAACATCCAATAAAAATTTTACTGTTAAATGAACAGTATTTCTGCAAACTTTGTGTTACTACCTTACGCCCATGCCTTGCGTATACAGGGGGATCCAGAGTTTAAAATATATATAGTGAGGTTATTTTATTTCGGGAGAAAAATTACTTTTGACATAGGTTCTTATCCATAGTCCTTTATTTTACCATAACAAAAATACAAATATTGTATCGTTACAGTCTTAAGTAACAATTTGATTAAAGTATTTTAAATGCGTTTATGTTCGTTTTATTTTATTAAACGACAACTGAACGACTTCCTTTAATTATGTCGTTATGCGGTGCATTACGGCTTCCACAGCGTTTTGCATCACTTTTCTAGGTTTTTGTGTCGAGATATTTAGTACAGTTTTTAATAAATTCATTTGATTGCGCCGTAACCAATCGTATTTTGCAATTCAATTGAAATATTTTGTCTATGGGAAGATGCGTTGCCCAATATTATTTTGGTGGGATTCAGACCCAGCAAAATTTGGCGTGAAAAATCTAATTGAATTGACCAGAAATATTTTTAAATTCTCGGTTTCCCTTGCATAAATTGAAGAACAAGAAATGCAATGTAAATAGAAGCGAATTTTAAGAAAGTTAAAGGAACAAACGACCTTTCCCTAGTTTTAGTATGTTTTCTTTAGTAAAAATGGACATGTTAAAATTTTACACAACATAAATTTGCTATAAAATAATTTTTAAAAGATCTGAAACTAGAGGAACGTTAAGTAATAATTTTAAGTTTCTAAAACTTTTCACCAAATTGTTGTATTTGAAACATTAACTGAGATCTTGAATTTATATCTATTAACTTTTAAAATTTGAATGTTATCGCTCAAATTTTGTGGCAAACTATTTAGGTTTAAAGTAAAAGGACGATAATTTGTTTTATTAAAATTAATTATTAATAAATTATGATCAAACCAATTTTTTATAACTTCCCATCGCAATTTATACTAAATAAATCATTAATATAATTTTTTAAAAATAATGGTTCTAAAATTGTCCCTTGAGGAACAACACCATATTAAAATATTCTTGAATAGCTTTCTTCTTTATCTATTTTAACATAAGTTGGTCTATCTTTAAGATAGTTTTTAATTCATTCTAATTGCTTTCCTCTAAATCCAATATTTCAATTTTTGTTTAATAGTAAATTATGGCTAACCGTATATATCAAAGGCTTTGCTAAATCCAGAAAAATACATATACAGTGCGTACATAAAGTAAGGAACAAATTCATTATTTAATAATCTAAAAACATTTCGTAAAAATTCTCCGACACGTATATAATAATTTTTAATTGCGCATATTTTTACATATAAATTTATTATACAGGATAACTCATGTAGTAGATATGACATTATCGACGATTTTTTTAAATGGAAACCCCTATATTTTAGTTCAGATCTGTAATCTCCAAGAACAGCTGATTTCAAAAACATAACACACTTAGGGCCTAAAATTGATAGTTTCGTAGCTACAGGGTACAAATAATTCAAAAAATCATTTAAGATACATTTTTTTAAAAGTAGGCTTATTTGCTGTTATGTTTTTTTTTTAAGTAGGCTTATTTGCTGTTATGTAACTATGGTATTTAGATAATGACATTATGTTGTCACTATATTGAATTTTTCTAGGAAGTTTAGTACAAGTAATAAAATTAATTTTAATATTTAGTTACTATACCCTTATCTCCCACACAAAGAATAGAAATTCTTATGATGATTGGATATGGTGATATGATTCGTACCCAACAAGAAGTTTGCATTTTATTCAACGCTAAGTACCCAGAAAGACCAATCACTACATCAACTGTGAGTAAACTTGAAACAAAATTTCGAGATACGGGTTCTGTGGAAGATCTTCCCAGGAAAGGTCATCCAGCTATTTCGGATGATAAAAAATTAAATATTTTATTGGCTATAGGAGAAGATCCCCATAACAGCGTCCGCCAGATTGGCATAGATCATGAGGCGGCTGCTATGACCGTTCATAACCTATTAAAGGTAGAAAAATGGCACCCGTTTAAAATCCGACTGGTTCATTAGTTGAATGAAGATGATCCAGATCGTAGGATGGAGTTTTGTCAAATATTAATGGAAAGATGTAACGCAGATCCTTTGTTTGTTGAAAATATCCTATTTTCGGATGAATCAACTTTCAAATTAAATGGTGAAGTAAACCGGCAAAACTGTAGATATTGGGCACAAGAAAATCCCAGGTGTATGCGTGAGCATCATACTCAATATCCTCAAAAAATTGATGTTTGGGCGGGTATAGTGAAAAACAAAATTATTGGGCCATATTTTTTTGACAACAATGTAAACGGGCTAAATTACCTTCAGTTTCTTCAAGACTTTCTAATCCCTACGCTAGTTAACGTATATCCGAGTAGAAATAATCCTGCAATTCTAGATGAAAGTTTATGGTACCAACAAGACGGCGCACCTTCACATTATGCAGCAGTAGTGCGCCATTATGTCAATCAAGTTTTTCCGAACAGGTGGATTGGAAGACGTGGGCCTATTGAATGCCCGCCTAGGTCTCCAGACCTTACACCACTGGACTTCTTCGTGTGGGGTCACCTAAAAAATGTTGTTTATAAAATAAGACCTGCCAATACTGACGATTAAAAAAATGCAGGAATATTTCAGAAGAAACCATAATAAAAGTCCAACAAGAGTTTATTGATCGTTTGGGGTACTGCCAGGCACAAGAAGGAGGGCAATTTCAACACTTAATTAAATAGCTTATTTAATTTTTTTAAATTAAAAATACTTTTAAAAAAATATTTTTTTTTACCCTGTAGCTACGAAACTATCAATTTTAGGCCCTAAGTGTGTTATGTTTTTGAAATCAGCTGTTCTTGAAGATTACAGATCTGAACTAAAATATACGGGTTTTTATTTAATATGCGCAATTAAAGATTATTAAATAATGAATTTGTTCCTTACTTTATGTACACACTGTATATGTACATTGTACAAGCTGTTTTATTAACTAATGCATTATATATATTTTGTTCTGCCAAAAAGCAAACAGCATCTTGCCTCAATTTATTTTTTTGAAACCCAAGTTGTTAAATTAATTGTATTTTTTCTAAATAATTATCAATTCGTATTTTCAAATTTTTTTCAAAAACTTTAGCTACTGAAGACATTAATGTTATAGGGCTATAATTACTAATTTTATATTAATATCCATTTGTAAAAATAGGTTTTATTACACCAATTTTGAAAGCTTCTGGATATATACCCACTTGTTTTAAAAATTTTAATTATAAGAAAAGTAAGTATGTACTCCTCTGTATCCGAGATACGGCAAACTCGCCCCTTGCTATATGACTGCGTCGCCGCAATGACCAGATTGAGACAAATATTAGCTAGTTTACTGATTTATGGTATTGGTATAAACACCACATCATCAGCAAAACAGAGCATTATTGTAATGTTTCGACAGACTAAAACTAGTGGACAAATCTCTAAAATTTGTGCTCAATTTCATAGATTCGTGAGGTTTTGTTATTATTCCATGATTTTTTCTTATTCTCCGTCTCTCTTTCTGGTTGTAACCTAATATTTTATAATTTAATGCAATGACCCCATAACAACGCTCTCGCATGACACAAACTTTCGCGGTCAGGGAAGTTCAGAGAGCATGTGTTTGTTGGTTCTGCATATATATACACGGATATTTACTTACATTTTAGAGGAAATGACCTTATTTGAACATGAGTTCGAGTTCGAGAAGTAAGGACTTTGCTAACTGACACAGAACAACAAAACGACAAGGTGTCTTAAATACCAATTTATTTAACGGTGTTTTTATCATTTTTAGTCCACTTAGTAATCCAAATCATAGCCATGAACACTGGTATAATTTGGAAAATGGCGGAAAAACAATCAATACTATTTACCATAATTACAATAAAACCAATGGACTGTTTCAATTTCATTGAATAACCGCATAAAAAATAACAATTAAATCAATATTAATTAGTTTGCAGAAGGAAAACAATACGGGTCAAGGCGGATTCAGCATGTGAATCCGTATTTTATACTTTGGAAGGTCAAACGACACACCGTACCGTTTTATATCTGTAGTTCATTAATATACTGGCAAGTGAACCCGCTTCGCACGGGTTCAATGTCGATATATAGCATATAGAAAAGGTCTTTAAGGGGTTCAGCCCAAACTTGATCCAGTTCCAAATCATAATTAATAGAAGAGTATGCTCGATCCTTGTCTATTGATAGGAATGGTAAGAAAAGATAAGTTGGATGTTATCACGAAACGTATAAATTTGACACTGTTCTACACAGTAAAAAATTGAGTGTTAAATTTAACACTCAATGGTGGTACATATAGGACTACACTCAATAGGGTATATTAACCAATCAGTATATCTTGTAAAAAAGACATTTTTGAATGGTTTTATTACTTTTTGATGAGTGGTAATTTTTCTAATTTATGGGTAGGTACATTTACACTATCGTGTGTAAATTAAACTCACAGATTGTAAATCTATCCTTCTAGGGTGTAAAAGAAATATTAAGAGGTGTAAGTAAACCATTTTTTAATGGTAATTTGTGATTAATTAGTGTAAATATAATATTATTGTAGTGTAAATTTCATTTTATTTGGGTGTAACTTTACTATAGTGAGTGTAATAAAATAATCTACCCAGGGCTAAAATACTTTCCTCTTTGTTTAAGTCATTTAATTCCGTATCAAACTAACCGGGCGTTTATAATTAAAATGTAAAAAATTATGCATTCAAGATGTTTTACATTATTAACCTCTGCTTAGTTTGATACATGATTGAATGACTTAATCAAAGCTGAAAGTAGTAGCCCCTAATATATATAAATCTTGAGATCGCTTGAAAAAGGTTTGTTAAATGAATGAAAATGTTGAGTATTATTTATCGTTTATTAATAAACAAAATGATGGTTACAACAGAACTGGAAAACCCTGTGATTTTTTTACACTTATTATTATAACTAGTTGAACAAAATGACACACCTATTATATGGTTCAAGAATTTAGTAAATTAAACATATATATATATATATATATATATATATCTACGTTTAATGTACCTCATTGTTAAGCTTAACAAAACAAATAACATAATAAATATATGTATACTTAGAACACTAAATAAAAGTATGCTTTGGAACGATATAAAAGAATGAAAATGACGAGTATTATATTAATCGTATATTTATTTAGAGATCTATGAAGTAAAATATGTAGGTAGGTACCTAAGTATTTGTATAAAAAAGGAATACATTTATAATATACCATATAACATATATATTATATCAGAATAATTTAAAAGCTAAAGGGAAAACTGTAACAATGTAAATACCTACTTAGTTTCTTATAAATGTTGTACCTACTTATTAGTAAGGTTTCTATTAAATTTTGTTAATATGCTTACCCAATTTAACAAGATCCTCATAAGAGGCACTCTCATTTGGCTCTTTACAGAACTTTGCTTTGTTTCTATATTTTAATTGAAATATTACATTATTCTAGATCACGTTCAAAGAGCACAATCAGACTGACTTGAAAGTTGAATTTGCATGTAGCGTCGGCGTCATGTGTCAATTCCTAGAATTTCACACCACTTGTTGCCGCCTGTCTTTTCGGTAACACGGATTTAGGTATTTTTACCCGGGGCCGTGTAAAAAAACGATTAAAGAATAAGTTTTACACTCAATGTGTTAAAATTACCTTCTATCGGGGTTAATTTACACGCTAATATGGTGTTATTAATTGTCATTGTATTTAATGTTCCTGATATAGTGTACAATGGAATAAATAACACCCATTCAACAAAATTAACTTTTTAGAGAGTTAAATTCATAGGCAAATTTAATACAACAACTTTGGTCCCATATGAGTGTAAAAATGTGGTAAATTATGTTGATCCGGGTGTTAACATTAACACTACTTTTTTTTACCACTCCTGAAATGATTTTTACCAGGTGAATATTTTTTACTGTGTAGGATACACTCCAAATCAGCTGTATATGTTGAAAATAAAACAGGACCCAAAACAGATCCTTGAGGATCACTGGAATAGAATTCTCTAAAAGTTGATGCAGACCAAAACCTTTCAAGCACTGATCGAAAATGGAACTAAGACTGATGCACGCTCTAAACCACTTCCTAAATCCCGACAAGAGATCATTGTCTATTACAAGTTTTAACATTGAAAATGTCGATAATAGGGGGCAATTTCTGCGACAATAAAATTAGTTTGGTCAATCTACTATCAAGCAACTGACGTGTTCAGTGTCAAAAAATTTCAATCTTTGGAACATTTTTCAGATTTTACAACCTCTGTTTGTTCTTTCTCAAGGCTGCCTAATGTAGAAAGACGTAAGTTCAATACAAAAAATTGTATTCAGAACTTTATCAGGGTCAAAAAACTTTTTTTTTGTATTTTCTGTTAAATTTAAAATTTTTATTGCTTATGCAAAACTAAATAATTAGCATTGATTAAAATGACATTGGCATTGCAGCATATGAGCCTAAATACATCCACTTAAAAAAATTATGTAGATATATGCGAGTATAATAAAGGAAAAAGAGAATTATGTTCAATTCCCATAATTTAGGCGAACTGTTTTATGTTAGCTACTAATTTCTAGTTCCTTGAGTATAGTGAGTAATTATACGATTAACTGTTAATTTGCAATAAATGTTCATTTATTTAACTAGTCTGTGATCAAAATAATTGGGGTTTTGAACGATTTGTGTTCATTTAATAATACAAACATATTTTCAAAGTTTTCACGTTGATTCTCAACTGTCACCCACATAAACATTCGTCACAAAGTTGTTTTCATGTGGGTCCTTTTATAACTCCTGCGAGATGCTTTTTTTTTCTTTTTTTCGAGCCATTTATCTTCGCTCCTTTTGCAACCCAACAACACTCTAGTAACATTAGTTAAACTCTCTAGTGGATAAGAGGAGACCCCTGGTAATAAATGGAGCGACATTTAAACATTTTTATTTATGAATATTTATAGGAAAAATAAATCGTTCTTCCTGCTACTTTTCTTGTATTGTGATTTTGGGTTTTTACGTTTTGTCGCTGCAGATTATTTTGTTTATTATTGCTGCCAGATCTTTATAACATAAAACAATAAATTTAAAATATTTAAATCAACCAAATAAGACCTCAACAACACCGTGTTTTCGTCAAGATTATAAAACCATTACCGCAATTTACTTTCCCGTACTCTCGTTGTAGCTGTTTTGCTTTCAGCGGCGACTGTCAAGACAAAAGAAAACTATATTTACCGTCACGAAAAACATATAAATATGTCGAAAAACAATTTTTCCTGACGTTATTTGTCATTATAAAACGGTTGCCAAGATATCGCCCAGTAAACACTGCGAAAAAATTCATTCCATCACATAATTTGGCAAGCGATGTCGTGGCTGAATCACCATTTTGGCGAATTTAAAATCAAAATTTTGCCTGGGAACTCATCATTTGTGGGTTGGTGACTGTGGGGTCCAGACTGATCATAATTTAGGTTCCTAGACACTAAGTGATTGTAGTTTTTTTTTATTACGAATGAGAGGAGAGATCTATAGACTGTGTTAAAATCTACCGTCTATTGTAAATTTGTATGTTGAAATTTTAAAATATAAGTGCATTACTTAGTGGATCATAGCTGTTTTTGGATGAACTTGTGCATTTTGTGAAAGAGTTGTAATTTTTTGGTAAGTGAGATCGTTTATAAGACCAGCATCTTTTTATGATTAGTTTAGATCACTTATGATTGTTCAAGAGATCAAAGAACTTATCATTTGTGACTCGATGCCTTAATCCAGAGTAATTAGAGGTCAACTAAAAAAATACTAACGATAGATTGAATAACGAAAAATCAATAGAGCTTAGAAATTAAAGTTTCCTAAAACAATTGCAAAATAATATTAATATCTGGGATAAAAATTTAAAGTAGGATTATATTTGCCAAAAAATGTCAGCTACATCGCTACAAAATCTAATTTAAAATTTGACATTATAAAAATATGAGTTTAATTTTAGACATCGAGACGAGGACAGTTATTTGTTTTTTTAAATGATTAAATTTTTTCATGCATTATGAAAGTATAGTATTTTGCGATATAATAATGTAAAACCTCAACAATGCAACCTACATGAACAATCAAAAAAAGTGCACCATATTAGAGTCAGTCAGTTTTTATATTTAACCAACTAATTTTATTATTACACCGACAATTTCAAAGCATAGAATTACACCTATAGTGAGCTTATATGCGTGAGAAACACTACTGATTCTTCTTCAAAAACTTTTCAAGGTAATACGTCTTTTATTTGAAGTTTAACCCAAACACGGCGTTAAGCCTAATGGTATTCCAGACGTATTCGATTGGATTAAGGTCAGGAGAATTAGCAGGCCAATCCATTACTATAGGATTTATCTTTGATATTGGACAGAAGTCTTGGCCACATAACAAAATCGATATCAATGACTGGGATATAATATGTTTTAAGATAATTATGAGATGGCCAGCCTTTTTTCCTCGTTATTGTGTATTATAAAGAAGGTGTTTCCTGAACCTTCGGCAAAAATGCAAGGGGACAGAAACAATATTTTATTAGCTATACTTCAACATTACAGGCAAACGTCTTAATCTGCAAGACTGCTGGAAATTACGACCACCAGCTAGGATGCATGAATCCAATCGTTTCTTGATTAACTGTCAAAGAGAGAAAATAACCAGTCACGATCGAAACGTAATTAACAACGTATGCAATCCATTTCAATATCTGCGCTAATCTGGTAGAAGTGGAAATTTTCCTAATAATGGGAATATTGTGAAAGGGCAAATAGGTATTATTGAACATTTTTGTACTGCGTAGGGGCCTAAGTATAAAATATTCTTAAAATTACCCAAAGAATAACCCCTTGTATATAAGCCGTATTTATTTAAAAACACTTAAAATATTTTTTTCCACTATTAACTTAAGAAACAATAATTATTATTGAGCGTTGATGAACCCGAGCAAATTGTTTTCCTATACCTTTTTCTCCATTATTGACCTAGGTGTATAATGAAAACAGCCGAATATATTATTACGCCTGTCAAAGGCAATGGTATAGAAATCTATAAACATGAAATAAGGTGCGTGGTTGGGCAACTGCATACTGTTCTTTTGTATATACAGTGGCCTACGCTGGTTTGTCAATGTCGCTTTCAGAGCCTATTAGGTGGCTTGATGGATAAGAAAATGACATAGAAATATTTAAAAATAAACTTATATAATTAATGCATCAAAAGTTAGAAATATTCTTATATTAAACCGTTAGTAGTGGAAAATATATTATATTTACTATATTTTAGACGCTCATTACGGCCCTTGCGCTACGGGGGGGATTTGACCCCCCCCCCTCTCTAGGGACCAAATAAATGTTCCCAAACAACGTTTACAATATCATTTTTTACCCCATTCTGTTCTCTTTGTTGTCAACCCCCCCGAACCTATTCCTGATGACACACACACACACATATCATGAACGATATGATGTTTTTATTAAAAATTAAAAGTTAGTCAAGGGACTTATGTGGTATAAAATATGGGTAGAGGAATATTTTCGGTACAATACTTTAGTCTCGATTTTAAAGATCTATAAAACTTTTAGTTATTATTATTTATAGAGATAGAATTGTTTTGCTACAAGATTATTTTTATGATATATAAAGTAATGTGGGAGGAACACGCACAGACACCAATAAAACGATTTTTCCCAGTATAGGCGCAAAAAGACATGTTATGTTGCCTTGTATGATATCTTATTATTTTAAGGATTTTGTAAGTGTTTTCCTAATCTAAATATCCTGGGATGCTTTACGCAATTACTAATATAGTAAAAAGAGCACCACAAGTTTTCCGATAATGTGAGCGCCTACATACGTCACATCAACGTGTGTTTGCTAAAGCTTTAGGTATTTCTCACGCGCGAAAATACGTCAGTATTTTTAGAAAAATTGGACGATTCCGCGGAAAAATAATTTTTTTGTCTTCATGTCATCATGTCGACGCGACTTTTTAAATAGTACATTTATTATTGGAACTGGATTAATTCAGTTTAATTTCTTTATATCAAAGATGTGGGATCTGGAATTTCTAAGCCGGTTTACGCCTATAAAATTATATTGGTAATGTGTTTGTGGCTGCGTTATAAAGATGAAACTCATTTTTTTTGTTATAACATAACTCTGTAAAGTCTACCCTCCTTAATCATAATCATTCAACGATAGGCGGGTAGTAATTTAGAGGACGTTCCCATTTTTGCTTCACTGGAAATATGTAAAATGTCCTCTTTCTTACATTTTTAATATCTCCACTACTACAGGTATTTTTCCAGATGCTCTAAAACTGGGTGAAACCCAAAGTCAACTGAAAATTACAGAGCCATAACAGAGCTTACTTCCTTCCCAACATTTTTTGAAAAAAGGGTTACCAGCCGCTTTGAATCGTTTCTCTTAAGCCAAAGATTATTAACTTCCTCCACTAGCACAGCTGCCTACGATCTCTTGAAATATATTTATAAAACTATAGCTCTATTTTTCGATTTAACTCGAGCTTTTGACTGCGTCGACACTGCTATCTTACTTGCATGCTTTGGGAGTTCATAGCAATAATCTGACTGGCTAGAATCATTTCTCTTTAATCGCCAAATAACAGTAAAACTTCAGGGCTCCTATTCAGACAAACTAAATATTAGATATGGCGTTCCTCGAGGAGGCGTAATCTCTCCATTGCTCTTTGCATTATTTATAAACGATTTGGAAAATTATTTATTATCAAATATCAGCTCTGCAAATATGCAAATGATACAACAGTACACTGACAAAAATGGATTTACGGATGTCGTGGGTTGCAGAATTAGAGCTACTTTACCGCACGTTTCTATGTTATTCAAACTAAGCCTACGAATTATCACAAATTATTTAAAAACGCTACAATAACTCGGCTTCTTTTGGTTCGCCTCAACACAGAATAAGCTTTTTTATCAACATTCTAAACACACTTCATTTTGTAACCATTTTATGAGTTACCTGAAGTCAGTTTTTATGGATTGGGAAAACTTACTAACTGATTTTAAAGTGCCGTTTTGATCCGTACGTGCATTATTTTAACTCATTAACATGTGTAAATTCTTTTAAGTTGAAATAAGTCATAAAGAGTGCTCTAAAAACTCATGTCGAGGGTAAATCACCGATCGAAAGGTCAATAAAAGTTCCGAATTCGCGCTCGAGTCGATTAGGCGCGGTAACTTCATCCCATTGTTATTAGTACTCCATGCACGTCGCGTCGTCGTATACTACATAACTGGACTTGCTATCCGCGCAATCGTTGATCGGCGGGATCTTTTATCTTTGTTCAGAGTTTGTTCTCATAAAGGTGCGTGAAAATGAGAATACTCCAACTTTAGGACAGATTAAATCTATAGTCGTTAAGTTGAAAAAATAGTCCATACTTTCAGTGAAGTCAATGTAATGTAAATGAAACAATGCAGTCTTCCTCCACAGTCTTAAACTGTGGAGATCGACTGCATTGTTTCATTTACATAATCATCGTAAGCTAGAACAACTCAAAGGTCAAGTTTTGATAGCTAGAAACATGAATTAATCTAGCCCGAGTAGTAACGCATCACAATTCCCATATTGGTCTCCGACAGCTTAAACACTGAATTGCTGCAGCCCACGTCGCATGTATTCGTCAAACCCAGTTACGATTAGCTAAGCTAGCTAGCTAAAATAACTCATCTTCAGGGCTATTATAACTTATGAACAGTGATTTGATGCAATTTCTTCGATTTAGTTGCCGTAATTCACAGGTCTGAGCTGTCCCCTAGTAGCAACACGTGTCGATCTAGGACAACTCATATTTGAGTTATATCAACTCGATATTTCGCTCAGTGTAGTCATAACGGCTTCTACACTTATGTCCGGTTATGCATATAAGGTTTAAGTTGGGTTTATAGAAAGGGTAACCTTAGCTAGCTTATACTGTTGTACAATTATGGCTTAGTAGTAAAATAATGTCAAATAACCTGAAAAGTCAAGTTTGACGTTTATAGTAAAAAGTTTTCATTCACTTAAAATACTCTAGTACAATGTTGCATATTTGCCATCATGAAAGACTACTTAATTGCCCAAAAAAGTCCTTAAAATCACGGAACGTGCGTAAGAACACTTGCGTCACTGAGCCATCTTGGAAGACTGCTCTCTCTTGACCGTTGCGCCGTGCCGTCTCGTCTCTCTATCGACCGGCGCGCGATGCGATCTCACCACATATTTCGTCTAATAGGAAGCTCGCGCCCCACGACGTCCCGTCGCGAAGCGCGTTTGACTAGCTACGTGACTGAATGCCAATCAATGCCGTTAATTTACAAACAAAAATAGAAGAGATTGAAATTGCACGCACACATCATTTACCAACCTATTCTGTTTGAAGTGTTGATACACGTTTTTCCAACAACTTCAAATATTCATGACCTTAACACTAGCAACTTAAATAAAATCTATATTTCAGGCTAGATCATCATCACGGAAAAGCCCCCCTGTTTTTGCAGCAGATTATATAATGCACTACCAGAATCTCTTAGAGAAACTTCTCGAGTAAAAAAGTTAAAAAAAAAAGTTAGGTGCTATATATCTTCTTGTTTTACGACATACGTGATTACCATAACCATGTTCTTTAAGCGCCTTATAAGGTATCACTTTTAGATCTCCTATTGTTGAATTATTGTTTCTGTCAGCAGCTTACAATGAAAATTTATATAAATAAAATATATATTAATAAATAAATAAATAACTAGATAAACGGATTATATAAAATGTTTTGGGAGAATCGCCCACGCCAATTAAGATAAACCTGGCGTTTGCGTTTTTGCTATAGAAATTATGATTTTCAAGGTTTTTGTTTAAAATATTTGGTTATCTCTAATTTTTTTCAGTGCACACTTGGTTGCTGCAGACTGTACATTGAATAGAACATTTCTGTGAGGGGTGAATCTGTGATAGTGGTGCTAATAATTTTACTTTATAAAAACTGTAAGTAAAGCAAACACCTTTTTATTTTTTAATTATATAATTTACTTATATTCACTGTATCCCCAGATGGACTTACAACAACAAAGTCAAAGTCTCTTAACGTGACTTGTATTTATATGACAAGAAAAATGATAAAGAATGACTTTTTCTCGAAAAAAGAAAAATAAAAGTTCATCCGTGGACCTCGTTTCGTAAGAATTAAAATGTAGAAGAAGATACTCCTTTGAGTACCGTAAACTGGGGCTACTTCGACATGATTTAGCATGTCTCGTTCTGTATCTCATCGTATAAGCAATAAATTGAAATACTTCATATGCCAGTGTACCAATGCATGTCGTAGCTTTCGATTCCAGTTTATTTTAAAAATTGCAGGTTCTTACAAATATTTTTTTCTTTAATTTTGAAATTGGTGTCGAAGTAACCCCACCATTTGGGCTAATTCAACACCTTTCCTAAGGGTTACTTCGACGCCAAAAAAAGTGTTTTTTTTTTTTTAAAAAGCAAATCAAAAACGTTAAATGCTTTAATACAAGGTTATATTAGAAAATATAAAGAAAAAAACAACATTATAATTCTTGTCGTGAACAGAACTAAAAGTAGAATTCTTGTGGTAGGAAAAGATTTTTAGTCATCGTCTTCGCACACCGGACATTCGTAGCTAGGTACCTTGGAACCTTTGTTGCACAACCCACACACCCAGCCATTGCAGGAAACGCAGCGAATCCACGCTTTTTGGTTGTAGCAACACGAATAGTCACCTTGCCATATGGTAGAATAATGACATTTACATACAGAGCAGTTATTTGAGCTGTCATAATTATGTCCTGAACGTCCTTTAGATGTAGAAGCACCTAATGGCTGCAAACGTCGACTATGGCCACTATCAGCTTTCTTTGGTGTTTTAGCTTTTTTACATTTTTTTACTTTCAAGGCAAGAACTTCATTGTCACTATCGTCGGATGCGGTGGGCGCATGTGGAGTACTACAAACTAAGGGAGCAATATCAAAGATTATAGGTGTAGCAGGTCCTTGCTCCTTTTCGTTTATTGTATTCACTGGTACTGACGGTTCATTGGTCTGTAGCTTCATTTGTTGGCCTGGCCGGATAAGCAGTTTCTTCCCTCTTTTACGACCTATAGGAGGGCTAGTACTAGTATAGCCTCGTGACTTCTTAAGAAAGTCCAGTAAACTTTCATCTAACAATCTTTCAGATCCGCAAGACGATAAATCAGATGGCAGCTTGCATAAAATTTTCCGGATTAAACCCTGTGGATTTGAATCCAGACTTAAGATTTTGTGCAGAAGTTGGCAACAGTGAATCCCATAACTGTTTTAAAAGCCCTGGGAATTGTTCTTTGGGGATAGTTCCTCGATGACGGGATTCCTTCCTCCACTTGTCAAAATCTGTTCTCCATTGTTTCTTCATAGGCCCGAAGAAACTTACGTCAAGGGGCTGCATTAGGTGTGTCGAATTAGCTGGAAGCGGTGTCATGTAGATATTATGTTCTAGGCTAGCTTTAACGACACTTGGCGAAAAATGCGAAGCCAGGTTATCTCCAATGACGATATTTTTACCATTTGGTTCGCTGTTATTCTGAATGTGTGGAAGTAAAATATTAAAAAACCATTGTTCAAAAAGTAACATGTCAAACCAGCCACTTTTACTGCACGGAAATTCACAACCTCTGGGACCACCTACTGTCCAATTTTTATACACATTTTGACTTTTATACACCACCATTGGCGGGAGCAATACCCCTTCTGTAGTTCCACAAACCATAATACTTACTGAAGTTCTAGCTGGAATGTTCCTGGACTCTTTCAACTCGTTTACGCCCTCGTGGTACCAACACTTTTTTGGCACCAGGATCGTCCGTAATATTGGTCTCATCATAATTGTATACAGAGCAAGGAGGAGCATTTTTCAGATGAGACTCGATGTTATTAAGAAACTCTTTTATTTATGGTGGTCCAACAGCCGCCCTTTGTGTCTTAATATTAGTAGCCAACCTGGTGGTTAAATTATTTCTTTTTGCAAAGGATCTCACAAAATCGTATCCAGGCATATTTTCTATCCAATTGGGCATCGTTCTACCTTGTTTTGTAACAAACGAACACACAACCTGAGCAATGTCTTGATTGGTCATTGGATAACCCCAGTCGCTTACGGTTCCAAGAGTTTCTGCAAGACAGTAGGATGGCCTGGTTTTAGGAGATGGTGACCATTCACCTTATCCACCAGTGTTATGCGAGGTATTTTAAATTTTTCGCTAGCAGCTTTCTGACTCATTCTATTTTTTATGGCTTCCAAAGCTTTGTGCATATCCTCTTCTGTATATCATCATGTATCATCATCATGTATTTCCAATAGCAGGCGGTGAAACCGATGAAGCTATTGTTTCTTCCTTGAGCATGTTTGTTTGTTGTTCCTCAAGCACTGTAGTGTATTGTTCTGTCAGCATTTTGTTTCAGCTCTTTGTCTACTCTGTTTTTAAATGCATTTGTATTTGGCGCAGTCACTGTCTCTTCCTCTAAAGCATTCCACGAATACACAATCCGGTTACATAGAAAATTTCTCCTTTGCAGTTTTGCTGTTCTTTCCTTCTCAAGCTTTTTTGAGTGCCCGCGTAGATGTTGGTTATGGTTTTGGTGGAAAATGTTGTGAATGTTACACTTGTAATAATTACTCGTTATTTTGTAAGTCTCTATCAAATCTCCCCTGTGTCTTCTCTCCTTGAGGGTGGTTAGGTATTGCCGGTAGCTCCTGCCTCCAAGCTTTTTTTTTTGTAATTTCTCACTATTGTGGACTTACTAGTTTACAGTTAACTAATTATCTGAAACAAAAACTCATAATATTATCCCAAAGCAACGCGTTGCGATGTAAAGAACATGCCAGGTCGTAGTAAGTAGCCCCGGCCATGTCGAAGTTGAGACGGAGATATCTATGATTAGTTACTCCGAATGTTGAAGATTGTAGGTACCGATTTTCCGAAGAAAACCGGGAACAAATACGTTTTTGGGCGTAAACAAGGTGGTGCCCTATCTAATACGGATAAAATTTTCTCAAGGTATATTGGAGATCCCGTTTTCCAAGGGAAATAGAAGATATTGAGGAGCATCAAACACCTGTCTGTATCAAAGATTGTGGATGAGGTTATAAACAAGATAGTTGCCAAGAGCAAAGATTGAATAAGATTTCCTTAAAGGTTTTGCTGAGATTTTATAGGCAAAGGAAAAAGAGATACAAATATATCATTATGTAATCTGGTTGAGTGATCGACCGAAAGGAATGCCCGAGTATTAACATGCAAGCCTTGCGATGCGACAAATACTTCACTAGGCTTGATGGCCTGGCTCAGGCCATGATTCGAGAATCTTGAGGAACTCTGCATCACCATAACGCGTCTTTGTAAATAAGAGTATGTAGGTACTCAGTTACCAGAATCATTTAGCTTTTGAAGATGAATCGTTTTGTATCAAAGACCTTTTTTCTACTGACGTTTTATAATGACCCCCTTTTGATTGTCGGTTGGATTTTTAAATAACCTCCTTTTAGACACAGCGTGCTTAAAAGTTTTTTAAGCACGCTGTGCCTAAAAGTAATTATTTACAATTAAAAACCAAACACAGACTATAATTTTACCTATTTATTATAAATATTAAAAGTACAGTTACTTATATTATTAAAATTAATGTTTGGGTAACCTAAAACAGTACGTTGAGATATTTCTCTTTGTAAAATAGATGAGGAATTTCAACTAGAAATAGAAAATGAATCTGCAACGGCAATATCAATTAAACCCATGCCTCTAGTAGAGCTGGTAGAACATTCTGATTCATTAGATTTAACACGTTTGTTGTTAGCGTCCAAAGATTTTTCACCAAGATTTTTTTCGGAAATTTTTCTTTTGTTTTTTAAAGAATCGTCTATATACTTCTCAGCCACGGCATTTGACCGCCAACCTCCACGTCGCTTTAGCATCAATATATCCGCTCCAGAGTCCGCTAAAAAAATTGCTGAAGATCTTCGAGAGCAGTGGCCTGTATATTCACTTGCCTTTGAAAGCCCCAATGGTATTAATGCCCACTGGAAGTCTGGAACATTTAGAGTTTCTGTACGTGATAAAAAAGCTTTCATGGGTTATGTGTGCTGGACGTAATTGGGCGTACTTTCGGAAAATATTCAAGAAGTTGATGCCATCAATAGAGCCCTCGCTAATTACAAAGCTTCTTGCAACATTTGTTTTAGTGTTTGGAATGAAATGAAATGAAATGAAATGAAATGAAATGAAATGAAATGAAATGAAATGAATGAAATGAAAATGTTTTTATTTTAGCATAAATGCTATTATAAACAAATACAATTTTTTTATTAATACAATAATCGTATATAATGTAGAAAAATATAATATAATTTATGACATTTTAATATAATGCTCTTAGCCTAAAACTAAATTTAAAAATTAAAAGAAGAATATTTAAAAAGATTCAAAAGAAGAATTTTTAAAAAGAAGGAAAGTTCAACGGGTTGCTAACATGAAATGGTTCTTTACACCACGCATAAACGTTCTCACATTGGGCGAGTTTTTGATGTCCGCCGGCAGAGCATTGAAAAGTCTTAAGCCATCACTGAAGAGGCTTTTTTGCATGTGTGTTGTTCTAGCAAACCGAATATCAAAATTGTCTTTAGATCTGATGTCATGCGAGTGTCGAAGGGACCTAGGAATTAAGTACTTTTTTAAATATGAGGGCAATAATTCATGCTGTATCTTGAAGATAAATAAAAGATTTGACGCTTCAATGCTCTCCGAAACCGACAGCCATCCAAGTGACTTAAGCATTAGTCTAACCGGGGTGTATCGAGTACAAGACAGAATACATCTCATAGCTTTGTTTTGTAACACTTGTAATCTTTGTACATCAATATTTCTGCACGATATTAGCAGCGAGTTGCAAAAGTTAAAATGAGGGTACACTATAGTATTAAAGATAAGAAGTCGAGACCAATGACTGAGATAATGAGAGACTCTTCTAAAGAAACCAATTTTTTTCCCTATCTTTTTACAAATATAGTCAATATGTTGCGAAAAATCTAATTGTGAATCCAGAACCACTCCTAGATATTTTATTTCAGTTGTGTATTCAATGAGCATGTTGTCAATATTAAGAACATTGTTACATTCAAGAAATAATTTGCAGTTTTGTTTACTGCCAAAAACCATATATTTTGTTTTATTTACATTTAATTTTAATTTGTTGACACATAGCCAATTAAATAATATACTCAATTCTGAGTTCATTACCTCAACAAGCTGTCCAAAATTGCTCCCAGACACCGACACTAAAGTGTCATCAGCAAAAAGGCTTACAAAAGAATTCTTTAAGACTTTGTCAATATCGTTAATATACAGAACAAACAATAGTGGCCCAAGTACACTACCCTGAGGCACACCTATACCACTAGTAATCTTTTGGGAGATAGCACCATTAATTTTCGTCACATGGAAACGATCACTGAGGTAGTCACGAAACCACTGAAGCGCGCCACTGTTGACACCACATAGCTGCAATTTGCTAATAAGTCGTCCCCTGTCTATGGTCTCAAAAGCCCTCTGTAAGTCTATGAATACACTCAGTATCACATTTCCATTATGGATATCAGCACGCCACTTGAAACATACATATTGCAAGGCTGATTCGCTGAATGGTTATTTTAATTCAAGAACCCGGAAATTCCGATATTATTTATCTTTAAATATGTGAGTTCCTCTCTGCAACATTCCCCAAAGATTCCCACTTCTTTCTATTTGTTCCTTGGCAAAAACTTTCGACTTATTGGGCTTATACCCCGTAGATTTTCTTTTAAAAAATGCAATTAGGTTTGTAAATGTCTTTATATCAACATTTTTATTCAAATAAACCATCGTTTGAAGCATTGAGTAAGTATTCGACAAAGTTGATGGCTTATAGGCATCGGATAATCGTGAAAAATATACCAAAACGACTTTTTCTGATAAGTTTTTTACCTTCTTTTCTTCACACCAGTTTTTGAATTTTTTGTATGTGCCCTCATACAAACACCTTCATTTTGGGGGAACAAGGTTGACCAATGCCTCATTTGCGGCATTTTCAATGTCTGAGTCTTCTAAATCACTAATTTTTTACTTAATATTTGCCGCAGTTTTTTACAAAAAAATTCTTTCGAATTGCTTCGCCTCGTAGAACAATTTTCACGTCGCGTGCCTAAAAGACCCATATTTCGTAACTTGTTGTATAATAGATATTTACGTTATCAGTCCGGTAAATCAACTTTTACAGTATGAGTGAAATGTTTCGAGACGAGGCGACGAAGGAGCCGAGTCTGGAACTCTGAAACGAATACTGTAAGTAAAGGATTTGCCGGACGAATAACGTACAATATTTTATTTCATACTGTTCTGTTGAAAATTATAATTATGTTTTGAAATTATAATGAAGTTTTATTCTGCGTCGTATATTTGAAAAGTGCTTATATTTACTGGTGGAAACATTGTGTGTTTGACATTGATTAAACTAAAAGTTACAAATTTCAGTCCGGTAATAGATATTTACGTTATAAGTCCGGTAAATCAACTTTTACAGTATGAGTGAAATGTTTCGAGACGAGGCGGCGAAGGAGCCGAGTCTGGAATTTTGAAACGAATACTGTAAAGGATTTGCCGGACGAATGACGTACAATATTTTATTTCATACTGTTCTGTTGAAAATTATAATTATGTTTTGAAATTATAATGAAGTTTTATTCTGCGTCGTATATTTGAAAAGTACTTATATTTACTGGTGGAAACATTGTGTGTTTGACATTGACTAAACTAAAACTTACAAATTTCAGTCCGGTAAAGAAATTTTACAGGACTAGTCCGGTAAAAAAATTTTACCGGACTTATTGCTGTAAAACCTTATTTTCTGGACTAAATTCAAATATGTAAAGGTGTGTTTTACAATACAGTATGAAATAAAGAAATTTTACAGGACTAGTAAAATTTTTTTACCGGACTTATTGCTGTAAAACCTTATTTTCTGGACTAAATTCAAATATGTAAAGAATAAAACTTCATTATATTTACAATACGTCCACATTTTTGAATGATTTTCGTCCTTGGGCCCCCCCCCCCCCCCCGAAACGAATTTCTGGATACGGGCCTGAGTCCGGTAAATCAACTTTTACAGTATGAGTGAAATGTTTCGAGACGAGGCGACGTTTCAAAATTCCAGACTCGGCTCCTTCGTCGCCTCGTCTCGAAACATTTCACTCATACTGTAAAAGTTGATTTACCGGACTCAGGCCCGTATCCAGAAATTCGTTTTGGGGGGGGGGCCCAAGGACGAAAATCATTCAAAAATGTGGACGTATGTTAATTAATTCAGAGCAAGGCGAATCACACATTAAAACTTAAATCATTATGTGACGTTTAATGTATTATTATTTATAGTGCAATAAAAAGATGCAGTACAAGGTGTACAATAAACAAAAAATTTTCAAATTTCGGGATTTCGGCCCCCCCCCCCCTGGATACGTGCTTGACCGGACTTATAACGTAAATATCTATTACAGTCTCTAGTTTTTATTGTTACGAAATTGAGTAGAACCTCACACATTATAGCCATACTTACAGTGCCTACTAGAGTATAAACTCTTTGCTTTTTTCATACCTTCCATTAAATCCTTTGTATAACATGTTTATTTTATTTATTGTTAACATGCGCAAAATAATCGTGCAAAAAACAATGCAGTTTTATCCTACAGTAATTAAAGAAACTACTAATACAACTAATGATCTATTAAACGTACAATTCGTGGATAAATACCGTGCAAGCAAAAATAATTTTCATACGAGAGGGTTTGGACTGAAAAACATAGGGCTTGGTTTAGATCACAATTATCTAATCAAATCCGCACTGAAAAAAATGATTGTAAAATCACAAAGCATTTACAAGAAAAATGGGCGAAATATACAATTATTTTCATGTAAAATTAATTTTGAATGCAATCTCGCTAATTACTATGAAATTCCCAAAATTATTCAAGAGAAATACATATTTTTTGTGAATTCTTCCTGTGTAAATGTATCTAATGTGTAAAAACGCCGTTGCTCTTCGTACTTTTACATAAGTTCTGTGAAATATCAACATTTTTGGGAAAAGTTACGGTAATATCACATCAGGTATTGGTAATTAGGTGAATTTACAAAACATACGAACATTCACAAAATTTATGTAAACCCTGTAACCAATAGGAATACTTCGTGTCGCTTGTCGTCGGTTTTCGAGAGGTGTGGACGGACAGGTCTCAACTCTCAACACCTACCGCCATTTATTGCTTTCGTGTGGTTGGTACAGCGTGTGTCGAAAGAACTTAGTAGTTTGTTACTTGTGTTTTTTTTGTTTATATTTAAGAGAGTGTAACTCATATAATAATTATTATCCCAGTGCAGTGCTGCAAACTATCTAGTATATACGCGTAACGCCGCATTCCAGTGAGGTCGGCAGCAACAAGCAAAAGCGGGTTCGATTGTTTTTTAGTATCGAATTGCTTGCTTGATTATCCCTGCTGCTGTCGATCCCGCTTGAATGCAACGTTATTGCTGGATGCCCCGTCAGAAATGGGAGAATGTTGCGATATTATGAAAGTAAAAATTTATTTTTAAAATTTAACATTTCTGAAAACGATCCAACACGTTAGATTGAAAATAGTCAAGATACTTTTTTTGAACTTATTTAATAGGCAATGATTGTAAATATTTTTAAGATTCCTTCTGGAAAATGCTTACGGTTTACCCTAAAGGTGATAAATCACTGTAAATTTTTTTTGCCTATTAAAAGTCAAACACCTTGTAATCAAAACTTATACTAGGGCGTTATTTTTAAATATACAAGGCATAATTTATTTATTTTAATGTCCGAATTCGTTTTAAGATACTTTTTATTAGTAAATTCATACTGTAGGCAAATGGGTTTTAAATCCTGATAAAAAAATCCTATTAAGAAAACAGTAAATATACAGAAATCTATTACAGTTACTCTCAATAAAAACTCACTCATATCTGACAGTTATTTCAAATAGAATTGGCAGCTTCCTAACTTTTTTCTTAATATCTGTAGGGTATGGAAAACTATAACGGTATATTAATGACCGCCTAATAAGTAGAAATCCAAAGGACCAATGAAATTTGTGGAAGATGTTTATATTTGAATAATACTTTTAATGTGAGGGAACAGTTATTTTAGAAAGATTTACGAATTGAGGTTAAGGGTGAATTAACACTTCTTGCAGTATATTTAATTGATTCATAGATACTGTTTTCACCAAAATTCGTTAATTAGAATTTCAATTTTGTCTTTTTTATCTGTTACGATATCCAATTAACTATCTTTGAAACGTTGTAAGCTACTGGTATTAAAATAGAATACGCGTCTTTTTTGTTAGGAAATAGTGTTTCTTATATTATTTTTAAACAAAATTTTACAACTTTGGATCGTTTTTAAATTAGTGATAAATTTTTAAAATTTGTAACTTTACTGGGGAATATTTGGTTATATTCTTATTATTCTTTGATTTTTATGTTTTATGTTAGTAATTATGTACGATTGCTATATAGATACATATATGGCCCAATAATTACGATGTTTTGATAAATAATAAACTTGCTTATAAATAGAAAGTATTTTATTTTCAAACAATAATTTTGTAAAATTTCTAAGCAATGTTACAGAATATCTGTAATATTACATTAAAGAATTAATATACCGACGTAATATTCCTGTGTAATATCGGAAAAAACACATAGTAATTACACACAGGAAGTACTTTATATATGTAATAGTATTATCACAAATTTTATGTTCTTTTACGATGTGATTTCTCAAAAACTAAGTAATTATGTAAAGAAAAAGTACAAAATATTTGTAAAATTTATTACCAGTCAAAATTAATTTTACAAAACTTTTGTAAATTTTCTTTACCAAAAACTTGTAAAAGCTTATCGATCACAAAATTTTTGTTATTTTACAAGAAAAGTATTTCAATTTTACCGTGACGAATGAGGCGCTGAAAATATGTCCGAAATATTCTATTTTTCTTTTCTTGATATTTTCGAAAAGTTCTCGTTCTGCCAAATAATATTGTTCTTCAAATGAGGGAAATTTAAGTGATCTATAACCGTCAAACAAGATGATCTGGGTGGGAATTCAATGTCGAAAACTGATCTGTCATCGAACAAATTGTGTAAGTAGTTAATAGTTGCGGAGGATATATGGGCGGTTGCACCGTCCTGTTGAAAATAACCAAAACGTAGTTCATCGTCAAGTAATTGCTCTACAAATGGATTGAAAATATTGTCCCTATACCGCTGTGCTGTAACTGTGTCATTGAAAAAACTAGGACCAACAATTCTTCTTCGGGAAACAGCCAACCAGACACCAATTTTTTGAGGGTTCAATGTGGAAATGGGGATTGTCACTGCTCCACTTGCGTGTATTGTGAGAATTCACATAACCGATAAGGTGGAAGCAGGCTTCATCCGAAAAAAATGTCAGGTCTAATAAATCGTTTATTTCCAATAAATTTTGCGTAATCCACTGACAGAAATTCCTGCGTCTTTCAAAATTTGCAGCTCGTATTTCTTAGAATACTTGCACTTCATAAGGAAACAAGTTTTCTGTTCTGTAAGAATAGTCCTGCATGTTTCATAAGATCTTCCCACTTCTTGAGACAGGCGTCTTACACGTTTTTTGGGCGTATTTTGCATTATGTCACGTTCACAAGAAGTTTCTTACAGAACCTGTTTCCCCAACAAAGCCACGGTTCTTCTCAGGCAATGATAAAAATCCCCAGCAGTAAATATAAATGTACAAATGCTGCATCAAAAGCCTGTCTGCAGTCAAAGGAGATTATAATTATTACTTAATACTCAATACTCAATACTTAATAATTTATTTCGTGTCATCACAACAGTTTACATACGTCAAGAAATAAAGCTAAATCTCAATAAACGTAAGCTACGTTACTAAAAGCAATTTTTAAAAACACGAACAATAGAATAACAAAATTCAATGGATAGAATGCGTTTCTGAATAAAATATGAAGACAAAATCACATATAAAAACACTAAACTAAAGTATTAAAATAGTTAAAAAACTCATTATGAGAATAAAATGCATTTCTAAGCAGGATGAACTTGATTTCCTTTTTAAAAAAATTTATTGGCATATCCCTCAGTGCGAGGGGTAGTTAGTGCATTAAAAAACTTTATTGATAGGTACCCTGGTCCTGACACTTTCTCAGCCACCCATAATCGTGGACATCTCTATGACTTTGAAATGATTCTATGTTCCGTTTAACAAATAAAAGGTTCTACAAAATATACAAACAGGGCAAAGTTAGTATCTCAAGACTCACAACTCAGTCGCACAGCCTTCCTCTGCAAACTAAACAATCTACACACATCTGCGGAGTGTCCCCATGCAAGTATCGCATATGATATATGCGAGTGGAATATTGCTTAATGTGCAGTTTTTAAGATATTCGGTGAAACACAAGCACACAGATTACG
Organism: Polydrusus tereticollis; assembly: GCA_963920685.1. Taxonomy (NCBI): domain Eukaryota; kingdom Metazoa; phylum Arthropoda; class Insecta; order Coleoptera; family Curculionidae; genus Polydrusus; species Polydrusus tereticollis. Next base: position 148,460,457 of record OY987328.1, read on the forward strand.
CAGAACACAAAGATTCTTGCTGAGTTTTTTGGCAGTGCTGTTTACGCGCCGCACTGAAGTTTGGGGTCCAATGACACTCCCAAAAATTTAACTACGTCCGTGCTATCATAACCATCAGCATCTCTGACATCTCCTAATGTAAAGGTTACCCTTTTGGTTTTAGTTTTATTTAAAAGCAGTCGGGCAGAACTTATAAGCCCTAAGCTCCCTCAAAAGGATGTTATGATTTACACAATCGAAAGCTTTGCTCAAATCACAGAACAAAATCAAGTTATATTCTCCCTTATGAAAGCCCTCAATGATGACAGACACGAGGTCCAGAATGCCCATAACAGTATTCTTATTTTTACGAAACCCAAACTGGTTTTCACTAAAAAGGTGGTTGGTTTAAAAAAAATCAATGATTCTGATAGCCATACACTTTTGCAAGACCTTAGAGAGTACCGGTAAAAGGGATATTGGTCTGTAGTTATCCGGCTTCGTTGCATCATCCTTCTTGTAAATTGGCCTAACTACAGCCTTCTTTAACACACGAGGGAAGATCCCCTCTGATATGCCAAGATTTACAAGTTTAGTTAGGGGAATGAGTATGATATTCTTAATTGACTTAAGCATTTTAACGTTAAGCCCGAATGTGTCCCTACTATTCTTGTTTTTTAAGCCATCGATGATGTCCCTAATTTCATTGAAAGTAACGTCTGTGAAGGAAAATTACTGCTTAATTAAGGTACCTTGTTTAAAGGTATTGTAATAAAACCAATAACAGTTGCTAGTTATTTAGATTTGTGATTATATTAAAGTGATTTTAGAAAATGTAACCGAAAATTTACATTAGTAATATTGATCTATTTCAGAACAGCCATGTAGGTCAGGTAGTTAAAAATAAGAAAAACTAAATATAAAACCTCACGCATTCTTCTGCATATCAAAAATAGAACACATTTTTTAAGTGACAAAAATGTCTACTACAAAAAACATACTTATTCTTATTGCACAAATTATAAAAGCATAGAGTCTCAAAATTGTTTGTAAAAAAAGGCAAATATAAGCTAAACAAACATATATCAAATATCAAACTGTTAAAACTCCAAAAAATCGAGTTTTTATGTAAAAATTGCTAATTACTCACTGGTACGCGAATCAATAAAAAAGTACTGCGTCAGAAGCCTTAGTACAATCAAATAATATACTGTGACCCGCTACGTTTTCGTGATTACACGATTATACATTATAAATTTGCGGTTTCAAGGTTTTAGTAATCCAAAATAAGCCGTATAACATTTTCGCAGTTTTATGTCTGGCTGTGCAGTTTGTACTTGACTTGAATTCAGTTCAAAATAGATCGCGACCGGTGTTGGATGTGCTGAGAACTTTTCATTCGTTGACGTTGTTTAGCGCGTGCTTAATTTTTTTTTCATTTAGTTTTTTTCAAATTAGTTTTTAAAATAACTTTTATCTGTGATAATTAAATAAAAATTGGTGATTTTTGTAGTATTTTATTTGATAATTGAGGTAAGATTTTAATTTAAGGCTCGGGTTAATAAAAATAGGGGAGAGGTTTTAAAAGGTTAATCATATAAACAAAAATCTTGACTATGATCTCATCTATTATTATAAAACGCAACGTCCTGGTGTTAAGTTTACAGGCGACATCATCAGAGAGAGATACTGGTGTGTTTTATTATATCTTGTGAGTGGATTATGTATTTATAGGCCACTACGTATTGGATAACCGATGTAGCAATATAAATAAAACTTGAAACAGATTGATTGTTTATAAAATTTGATGTCAAAACGCGGAACTAACCTAAACTTGATACCAATTTCCAATAATTAGAAAAAGAGTTGTTATGTTTGTTTTAACAAAGATGTTTTTGGGTTCATCAGTTATCATCAACTCAGCTGATCCAGAATCCAACTGCATATGGCATAATGTATCAACAACAAAGATTTTTGTAAAGATGATTCCTGGATTATCCAAATAGAATATATTATGTCATACATGGAACATTTGCAATATAAAAATTGACAATCTCTGCACTATTTATCCAGAATCAAGACACGCACTATTGAACGTGCCACAAAACGCAAAAGAACCATTCTTTAATATACCCCAGGTCATACTAATACTGATTCTATTTGAAAATACGCATTCTTATCCTTTCAAATAGACCATCTATGCCCTATATCCAGAATCCAGACACCCGCCACACTGTCTGTGGCCGCTATACATTTACTATGGGTTTTTGTGTGTCAAACGGGGGTATTTGGGTGTGACCTAGTTCCGACTTTAACTCCTTTGCGTGTCGTTTATCGATCCAGCCAGTGTACGCAAGACTGCTCTGACATGCCGTGCCCGAATCTTGCTCTGGAAAGATTCCGAATTATCACCGCCAAAGGCTGGAAAATGGACCAGGATGTGTGTGGGGAAATAGCAGTTTATCTAGGCCAAACATTTCTGAAAACAAGGGTGTCTAAAAGAAATATTTATTTAATCCAGTACATTTGATAAATTACCGTGATGGATTAAAGATGTATACCTTGGACTCATTGGCATTTGTTTTACTCCTAACGTTCCAACTGATGGCAACCATCTCCAGTCGTTTTCAGATGAAAACGGATTCAGCTAAAGACAAGACTGGGGGGAGACCCTCATTAAAAACGTAGGTTAACCGAGACCTTGAGTGCGTAGATTGCGTACCTGACCAACATACGCACTTCAGGTGATCACCTGGTTTTGCCTAACTCACATTCTTAATGAGGATTTCCTGCACGTGGAAGTCAGGATTAACAGGTTTAAACCAACGTTTTTTTTTAAGGAAATATCCTGTTTTTGTAAATATCAGTAGGTGGATTGAAGGTTGTGTTAATTTTAATTTCAAGCTCTTATTTAACTTATTTGGAAGAAATACTAGATAGAAAAGGGCAAATGGGTTTAGGAAGTGGTCGTTTGTTAGTTCAATTTTGTTTATGTATGTATAATAATAAAAAATTGTAATATAACTTTTGTGTTTTTGCGCCACTGTTATAATTTTTGCAATTTTAATATAGAGTGAATGGTTTAAACCAAGCAATAAGATTCTTTTGGTTAAAAAAAAACAACTTTTTTTTGTCAGCCCTGCCACTAGTAGGTACGCAGCAAACACAAGAGAAGTAAAATTTCTCTACCTAGGGAAATAACGATAATATATAATCAACTAGATAAATAATGAAAAACTTTCTGTGCAATAAGGTTAAGTTACTTATTCTTACTCACCGTTTCTTCAACATGTTCTGGGTTTTTAGCTTTGACTAACCATTTTAAATGAAGAAATTCCGGAAAATCAATTAACTTTTTAATAAAACGGGACTGTTCATCAATTTTATCATATTTAAAAATGTGAACACGACTTCAAATTTTCTACAAACTGATATTTTAAATCGCATTTCGTTAGTCTTATTTTATAGTTTGACAAGGAAAATTAAGGGAGGTTACTTGATTGTTAAAACATTGTAAAAATTAGGTGGAGGAAATGGCGAATATAAAGATCTAAATGAATTAAATTGTACTTTTGGTATTAGTAGTAAAACTACATTTTGTATTTTTGGTTGTTATTTTCAAATAACTGAACCAAATTTTAACCAAATCGGTTTAAGGATATTTATGACCGTTTTTTTTTAAAGTTCAACTAAATACTTAATACTTCAAGTATCTTAGAAACGAAGCAACTCCGGACATATGTTCATAGGAACTTTTTTTCTTAAGACGACCTTACGTATCACCCTCTGAAGTTTCGTACCGTAGTTAGGAAACACCCTGTATAACAGCTCATTTCTCAACCTAGGTATATAATGGTACTATATTATAGTATATTTTAGTAATTATTAGAAATTGATATTTTATTCGTGCATAGTAAATTGAAACAAAATGAACGTTTAAATTACATTGCATATTGGTTGGATCGTAAAAATTTAACTCAATTATTCGAATTGAACTTGAAAATGTAACTAAGATTATTAATATTGACCTAATATTTCACAATAGGCAACACAATTATTGTGCCAATTTTTAGAATATTGTTACATTCAAATGATAAATGTTATCTCGAATATGTATCCTATAAAACCATTAATTTATTACAATGATGTAGATATTAAAACCAAAGATAAAAAAATTGTATATGCGTAATTCCTTTGCAGGTATGGTGATGTAGTATCCGCGTGTTTAATTGTTCTAGTAAATAATCAAGAAGAGCAATAATAAAACTTATTCGACCTAAAAAAAATATATCGCTTCAAATTCTCAATTTAATAGTTTTAACCCAACACTTTCATACCGTGCAAGCAAAATTATTATCATCAAAGTATGCATTGCATCTAAGGCCGTAATGCTTAGCGGTAGAGCTTAATACCTGCTGGGTGTCAGTAAATACCATTTTAACCTAGATTTGGTTAGATATATCGTCCCCTTATAATTGTGATGTAAACCAAGCCCTACATTATTGATGCGAGTTTAAGGGAGCTCATAACTCACTAGGGATATATAACTACAAGTCGCACTAAACACTAATTTCTCTAGTTTAACAAAAGATATCACGTTGCGGTTTTCAGTTCCTTATAGTAACCTTTCCTCCTCTACAAGCTGATGGGGTTAGTTTTTTTATCCGACGTTTCGGATTCGAGCGACCATTTTTTATTTTAAATACGGACCTGAATTTTTTATTTCACTATTTAATAGCCTTTATAAGCCTAAAATAAAATATTATGAAAAAGTCATATCATAACATTAGATTTTTTTGAGAAAATCCTTATTCATTGAGGAATTACGGAAAACGCCATCTAGTGGCCACCATCAGAATCAATATGGTATAGTTAATATATCTACGTGTAGAGGAAAAAAAGGGCTTTCTTTCAAGACCAAGTTGAATAAAATCGGTTTATCCAAAGCAGAGATATCAGCGTTTGAAAGAAAAAAAGTTTGACCTTCTCCCACCACTTTATTATTGAAAATAGAAAAAAACGATTCCTAACATAAAGTTGCATAATTTTATGAAGAATATAATGCTTATATTTTTAACATATTTTTATTAAGAAAAATCAAGAGAAAATCGGCATTTTTATTTTGAAAGTTCTCTTACGCCCCCTAGCGGTCATTTTTCGAACTTGAAAATAATTTCCAGCAATTTCTCTTGGCCGCTTTTATCGATATATATTTTTTCCCAAAGTCCTAGTGTTATTACTTTCTGAGATATAGCCGATTACCTCCTTAGGTGGAACACCCGGTACATAATACACAAGAGTTATAGCCAACTCACTACTGTATATACTATATAGGTATACCATAATTTTTAAAGAATTTTAATAATAAAAAAAAAGAATAAAATATGATTACAAAAAGACACAAAAAGCCGACAACAACCTAAAGTTAAACTACTAGACCGGTACTTTCACGTTCCAATATCTTTATTCTTAAAATAATTGCTATAGTTTCAATTGTGTCGACAATTATTGTTTCCATATACATTGTTCGACGAATAGCGCTATCAATAGATGAAAGGATCAGACCTAAACATGACTATACTCTATACTTATTGATATTTATGTTAAAACTTATCGTCACAGTATTGTTTAAATCTAAATTCGTATCAGTACTTTTTTCAGGTATGCTTACAGAGCATGTTGTATCTTTGTTGGTGCTAAGAGCTTGTTGACACCCTCGTTGTATGTTTCTAGCAATATCGATTTTATTGGATATCAAGTCTACTATGTAACCCTTAACAATCTAACATGGCGTTTGAGGTTAATAATGTCACCATGTCACCTCCCGCATTTGCTAGAGTTTGAGGTTAATAATGTCACCATGTCACCTCCCGCATTTGCTAGAAGAGTCGCCAAAGAGCGATGTAAGCTATATGTCCAGTATATTTTTTTTTAATTTTACTATTTTACGGTTCGTCGGCGTATCTGAGGCCATCTTGAACCGGTCGTCGACCGTACGGTTTTTAATCGTGCGGTCTACCGACTGGGGAGTGTGAAACGGCACCTTCATCCTACAAGATATCCGATCTCATCCGGCCTGTCCGGCGTGAATAGGATGGTTTTGATGTCGATTCATTTTACACTCTTCCCCAAGACAAGAGCACGCGGTGTTTCCCAAGCGGCCACCCATCCAAGTACTAACCGCGCTCGACACCGGTTAAATTCGGTGATCTGACGGGAACCGGTGCTTTAGGTGTCGCTAGGCCCTTGCCTTATGTATATAATAATATCTGATAATCCTAAAGATTTCGCAACAATATTAGAAATTTTAGACTATTTATTGATGCCAACACACTGGTATGTGCATTTACCTTCTGGTAATTCAGAAAAAGTCTTTTGTGTTGAACATTTTTTCGTCTTAGTTCCTATATGTTCTAATTAAATCGACAGGGTGAGTTTAATGAAAATATTTAATTTAATGCGGTGAAGTTTCTTCATTTGCCTGTCTTCGTTTCTGGAATCCTTGCAAGCAAGTACTTCCCTTTGCCCTAATTATTGTCTATTCTTAAGTTAGTTTACTCTTTACAACCACAAGTCCCAATAATAATGCCACCTTCAATAAAAAAAAAGATGTGTAATAATAAACAAGAAAACTGCATTATTATGTTCTAAGCAAGATTAAACGAAAAAGGCTAGTAACCTAAACTGAAAATAAAGAGTTCTTCTTACCTATGATAAAAGAAATTAGTTCTTCATAAGATTCCAGCAAAAATTCTTCGATGTGTTCCCTTTCCAAAATTTTAGACGTTTTGGGCTTAAAGTTTTTGAATTTGGACTTAAGAAAAGCTATCAGTTTTCCATATTTAGTGATATCTAGATTATTATAAATTTTTAAAGCCGTTTTTACCATACAATATTTTGTCCATAACGATGATGTACTTTCACTAAGTTTTAGGAAATATAATAATGATTTAATATTCTTAGTTTCTCTCCACTTTTCTAGTTCGTTTTATTCTTTATTGTAATGTTTGCTGGATTTTTCGGGAAGACTGTTCAAGTCCCTTGAAAACATCAGACCACTCGACCTACGACCTTATGGTCAGATCTTGTTTTCGCGTAACTTATGTATGACATAATACACTAGTACCATAAATAGTTATTGTCTCCTATTGAGAACAATATCAGCTAGAGGCAATGATGGCCCGACAGACACGTTAATCGGTTTTGGTCAAAGACATTAGAACTATTAGACGAAACGATTCATTCATAATTCCCATAAAAGTATCGACTATTATTGTTTTAAAATAATTGGCGAGTGCGAGAGAGAAAGGCAGATCTCCTTGGCCCGATCGGCAACATTGTAAACCGTCCCTTGGCTTTACTCGCCAGTGGTGTAGAGGTTAAAACCTAACAACAATGTATGAAAATAATACAATAAATTTTTTTGTATCAGAATTTTTCCCTAAGAATGGAAATAATAGGCTACAAGAAATATACTACAATAAAAAAACATTAATCACATTGCTTGTTTGATTTAATTGTTTTTCGTCTGAAATCCTTTTAACATATTGGATTAATTCCGAATCTTGAATTTTAGAATCACATATTTACCTTTAACACTTATAAGATTCCGAAATTTCTGAATCTCAGTATGAAAGAAAGAGGTTATTTGGAAAATTATTCGGAAAATTCCTATTTTGAATTAGTTTCAGTTGGAAATTTATCACAAAATATGGGTAGGTACGTAAATGCAAAATAAAACACTGCTACTATTGCAAAAAAGTTGCTAAACTTTATTTCATTATTAGAATTGAAAACATTATAAAAACCTTTGTAAAAATTGTAATTACGAGGTAGACTACATTTATTCTTATTAAAATCTATAGGACATTATACGAGTGTCCCAATTCTATTTGGACATGAAATATCTTAGCTCCTGTATATCAAAAAAAAAACAATGAATACAAACATTTCTTATTTCAAAAACTGCCGTCAACAAGCATATACTTAAATATACAGGTTGTCCTAAACTTTGTAATATGTACTCATCGACTTAACACCATTGTATGTACTATATATGTCTAAACTGAATGGTTGTTGAGATATTGTTAATTGAAAAATTACGGTTCTTGAAGTCAACAAATATCAACCTCGAGTTTAACCAGATGTCATATTTTGTTACTTCCTGTTAAAAGCTGGAAGTTATGATAGAAGATATTCTTAGATAAACAATGATAAACTAAGGTGTATGTATAATATTAATAATAATCTTTATTTGCAATAATGTTTAAAAACAACAAAAGAAGATGGCTTCACAAACAGAATAATGTATTCCAAAAAAATAACTACTTAATTATACATCATAAATAAAACATACCCTAATACATGATTGTGCTGCTTCTGTTATAGAAAATTTATCCTTCAACACTTTAAATAGTCCTGTTAATGTCCTTACCCGATCTTTAAGGTGTCGGACTTGTTTTTTTAAATTATAAATTTGTTTTCTCTGTTCAGTAATTGTGTTTTTTATAATTGTAACGTTTTTCCTCCATTTCCCTGGGGTGGAAAAATCGCTACTGGCCATGTCTCCAATATAATGCCCTTTTCTAAAAAATGTAAAAAATACACTTTAAGTAGCTTTACTCCTTTATGCAATTAAAAAAATGTATATTATACAGGGTGGCGCACATACGAAACATGTACGGAAAACGTTAAAAAAATTTAAAATTATTTTTTGTTCTAGTACCTAATATGTAGGTTTATATTGGGAGCACAATTCAAAATTATTTTGGAATATACTGGATTTAACCAATATATCATCAAAGCATAGCTTAGGCATCCTAAAAATGAATAAAATGAACTTCTAATTAATATTAAAAGGGTTTCATAATGAATAATAGGTATACCTATTACACTTATTATAAACCAAAAGTTTTATTTGTCATAAATATAACATTACTAATTTTATTATTACTAGATATTACTTACGCCAATGTTGTTTTTTGCGGCAGGTGGTGTTCCAATAACAGTTGACTCAGAACTAAAAAACAAACAAGGATATTAAAATATTTTAAATAATTCTATTAGGCAAACCAAAACTTGACAGCTCCCAATCTTACCTGTTAGAGAGGTCGTCTAGAAATAACAAGCCCTCACAGTAACGAGGGTCTACTCCCTTAGTAACATATTTAGCACCATTCACCCTTACTAAAATATCTGCAGGAAAAAAGTGATCCGAGCACAACTCTGCATTGTTTCGTAAAGGTTGGTTATCCAGAATCCTACTAAAGAAAACCAAAGTTTTCTTTTTTCGGCATCTTGAGGAAACCTAAACAGAATGTTTATATGTTATAATATATAAAACATCTCGATAAATAGGTACCTAATTAAATTTAGGAATAGGATTTCAATTTTACAGTATTTTACTAGTCGATATCTTTTTACTCGTTTACTATTAAGTAGCTACCATGAGTTATTTATCAATATCTACTCTTAATTGTTTCTAAGTATAACAAAACTTTTTCATTGTGTATAAAAGTTTTAACAACAATGGTGCTACCACAGCATTAGTAAACAAACCCATACGCTACACCAATGCTTTCTATAAAACAATAACCTAACCATACTTACCGATGAAATGATAAATTTGGATTAAAATGATCCACTTTTTACACACTACACAGGCACGAACCATGATTGTTTATTTCTACACTAATGTTTAGGCAAATACACAAGGAAATCAAAAATAAACTGCAATAAAGGCACAAAAACACAAGCTAGCTGCTGTGACTCACTGGCAACATCGCAATCGTTACAGTCATTCAAAGAATCTCTCCGGTTGTAAAATCGTAGTACAATGTTGCCGTAGTGCCTGATATATATAATAATAATTTCAATACTTTTAAGGTTTTTAACAGTTTTCGATAAAATATTCGCATAACATTGCAAGCATGAATGCATAATTTGATACGCACACCTTAACTTTTTTGTATGTTAGGTTCTGGGCGTTACTGCAATTACTAACGCAATCTTTTAAAAACAGTTTTTCCCTAATATTTCTAACAGACAGATAAAGCCGGCTAAGGTCAAATTTTGAGCGACAGAGATGAATAATAAAGAGGGAATGATGATTTGCCACATCAAAATGTAAACAATTTGGTCTAATAGTTCTAATGTCTTTGGTTTTGGTACAAGTTTAATAATCATTGTTATAGGTAGTTTATATTTCACATTATGTTTTCTACCACACGTGTTTTTAATTTGGTATACATTTTTGAAAACAAACCCATTTTTCCTTGTATTTATATTGATATGTGTAAGTGAATAGTAATTAGTGGCGATAAACAAAAAAATTAAATGTTAAAACAAAGTAAAGCCGCATATATTTTATCAATATCATAAATAACTAGGCCGAATAAAATTGTGAGAAAAATAATATGAGACAAATTGTATATAAGGATCATCTGATATTGATTTTTACAATTTAAATAAGATGTAGGAATTATTTATTATAGGCTTTCCGCCATTGATAAAAACTTATCTCAAAATGCAAAGAGCTTATGTACTTAAGATATTACTTACAATAAATATTTATTAAATGACATTCTTCTTGATGCCTGATACAATGAAGTACTGGAAATTTCATTTCGGGACGTTAATTGATTATAAACTACCTCCTAGACAAACAAAGGACACACTAAAAAATTGAGTGTTAAATTTAACATATCGATGGCCTCAAATCAATACCTCGTAAGTCCGAAATAGCATGTATTCATATTTTGGTGAATTTGTGTTCCTTAGAACTATGGGCGCCATCTGTTAACAGGTAGCAGAATGACAAAAATATACGTTGCCGGTAAACAGCACCAAACGAATAACACGTAAATCAAAATTCAAAAAAGTCGTTTCAATACCTCGTAAATCATCAATGTATCATAGTAGTCAGAGGAATACAGTGACGAGAAGGTTAACATTGGTTTTTATAGTCGTTCAATTAACAATTATGTGTTTTACTCTATGAAAATCAAAGTAAGTAGAATTAATTATCGTTTTCTTATATAAAAATTCGAAACAATGACCTTATTGTAATAATATACGCCCAATTAATTTTAAAATTGACATACGTGGTATTGAAATTAAATATTCAACGTGATTTACGTGGTATTTTTGTTTTATTTCAGCGGACTAAAATGGGATCAAGATCTAAAAGAATTCTTGAAATGTGCCAGAGGAACGAAAACGAGCCAAAAAAAATTGCCAAGGAAAATGAGAAAATAGCAAATACGATAGACGACACAGAAAATTTTAATATTCTGGATTTGCCCATTGATATTATCAATAATACTTTTTTAAATACAATGGATCCAGATTTCAATTGTGAAACTTTAGAAATATTAACAGTCGAGCCAGAAAATATTCACAATAATGAAAATCAACAAGGAACTAGTACAGCCGATTGCGAAGCCGAAAATATTAGTGTGGACGAAGACAGGGATTTTAACCCCAACGACGAAGATAATTCCGATTCTTCCGAAGATATTGATCTAGAAGTACAAATTGAGCCAAATGAATCTCACCGCGAGTTTGGTAAGAACAAAAAGGTTATATTAAATACAATGGATCCAGATTTAAATTGCGAAACTTTAGAAATATTAACAGTCGAGCCAGACAATATTCACAATAATGAAAATCAACAAGGAACTAGTACAGCCGATTGCGAAGCCGAAAATATTAGTGTGGACGAAGACAGGGATTTTAACCCAAACGACGAAGATAATTCCGATTCTTCCGAAGATATTGATCTAGAAGTACAAACTGAGCCAAATGAATCTCACCGCGAGTTTGGTAAGAACAAAAAGATTATAAATGAAGAACTAAGAATGAAAGGCAAAGCATACTTAGGTTATAGAAGACCAGCTAACCAATTATTAACTTTCCATGATACCCATAGAGAAGAACGAAAGCTTGGACCACCATGCGCCTCCAACTTTTGTAAGAAGTCACAAAAAAGAAAATGCTCCGATATAGATAATGGAAAACGGGAAGAGATTTTTAAAAAGTTTTGGCAAGATATCACCTGGAGTCAAAGAAAAACGTTTGTTTGTAATTTAGTTACTGTAGTAGAACCTAAACAAAGGAAAAATCCTGAAGAAGATAACTTTCGTAAAGTGGGTTCTCTGAAATATTCTTTAAAAGTAGACAGTGTCATTATTCCTGTCTGTAAAAAAATGTTTCTTTCCACGCTTGGAATCAAAGAATGGCAAGTGCGTAACTGGGCCCAAAGAAGTAAACATGGAATAACAAGCAGAAAGGAAAAAGGGACCAAAAGAGTAGGAATTTTGTCAGAACAAGCGCCTAACAGGTTTATGAAGCAATTCTTAGACAACCTCAGTAAGTTACTCACTAAGTTTACTCACTACTGTCGCAAAGATACCGATAAAATGTATCTTGAGCAATCATTTTCAAACATAACTGAAGTATATAAAGTCTATGTAGAAAGCTGTAAGGAAAATAACGAAGTAGCCATGTGTCAAAACTCTATTACAAAAATGATGAAGAAATTAAAGATCGCCCTTTATCAGCCCAAAAAGGACAGATGTGACATTTGCTGTCAATATGAGGAAAATAATTTATCGGAAGAGGAATGGAGTCAACACCAGAAGCAAAAGGAGAGGGCAAGAGAAGAAAAACAAAAGGATAAAGAACAAGCGCAAACTGGCACTCAACATGCTGTCACCATGGATCTTCAGGCAGTAAAGGTGTGTCCGGTATTAATGGCAAGTGCTGTATACTTCAAAACCAAACTTTGTGTGCACAATTTTACTGTTTATAATATAGCTACTAGGCAATGTACGTGTTATTGGTTTGACGAAACGAATGCTGATCTGCAAGCTTCCACATTCGTGTCTTTTATTGTAGACTATATTAAACGGCACCTATATGACGGAAAACCAATTGTTATCTACTCAGATGGATGCACCTATCAGAATAGGAACAGCATCTTGGCAAACGCTCTTTTGCACTTATCTGCGGAAATAAACACTACCATAAAACAAAAGTTTCTAGTCAAGGGACATACGCAAATGGAGTGCGACAGCGTTCATGCCAACATTGAGAGAAAACTGAAACACAAAAAGATTTTTTTGCCTAGCGATTACTCTAGGATTAGCGAAGAGAGCAGAACATCTTCTGAAAAATATGAGGCCGTAATGGTGAATTACAAATTCTTTACAGATTATACTAAGGATTTAATTTATTCCTCCATCAGGCCCGGACGGAAGCCAGGCGAGCCAAACGTAGTCAATATAAGAGCACTTAAGTATTGCCCAAAAGGAAAAATATTTTTTAAAATATATTTTAATGACGAGTATGAAGAACTACCTCAAAGAATAAAAAAGGATCAGCTGTATAAAACACCCATTATTAAACAACCTCTGCATACAGATCGAATTAAAATAAAAAAAACGAAATTTGACCATCTTCAACAGTTAAAATCGGTTATTCCCCAAGACTGTTGGCCATTTTACGATAATTTACCTCACGAATAATATTGTTAAAATTAGTTTTGTTTAAAAATGTAGTTCTATTATTATTAAAATATATTCATGCAATACCGCGTAAGTCTACTTTTTTCCGTTTCAATACCACGTAAGTCATTTTAAAAATAAAGTATTAATAAATTTTACAAATCCCATTTTAAATAGTGTTTCTGATGGGATTTACATCTTGGTAATAAAATATAACTTTAATGGTACCTGCGCTATTTGAAAAAAATACATTAACTTGATTTCCTCAAAACCACCATTTTAGACTTACGTGGTATTGATTTGAGGCCATCGATATTTATTATTTAAATTTAACATATAGGACCACACTCAATAGGGTATATTAACCAATCAGTATATCTTGTAAAGAAGACATTTTTGAAATGTTTTTTTACTTTTTGATCAGTGTTAATTCTTCTAAATTATGGGTAGGTACATTTACAATATCGTGTGTAAATTAATGGAAATACAGTGTTAACATTTACACTCACAGATTGTAAACCTATCCTTTTAGGGTGTAAAAGAAATAATGAGAGGTGTAAGTAAACAATTTTTTAACGGTAATTTGTGATTAATTAGTGTAAATATCATATTATTGTAGTGTAAATTTTATTTTATTTGGGTGTGAATTTACTATCGTGAGTATAATAAAATAATATACCTACCCAGGGCTAGAATACTTTCCACTTTGTTTAAGTCATAATCCCGTATCAAACTAACCGGGCGTTTATAATTAAAATGTAAAAAATTATGCATTCAAGATGTTTGACATTATTAACCTTTTCTTAGTTTGATACATGATTGAATGACTTAATCAAAGCCGAAAGTAGTAACTCCTAATAGATATGAAACTTTAGATCGCTTGGAAAAGGTTTGTTAAATGAATGAAAAAATTGATTATTTATCGTTTATTTATAAACAAATGATGATGGTTACAACAGAACTGGAAACTCTGTGATTTTTTTTAAAACTTATTATTATAACTAGTTGAAAAAAATGGCACACCTATTATATAGTTTAACAATTTAGTAAATTAAACATATATTAACAGAACAAATAACATAATAAATATATGTATACTTAGAACACTAAACAACTAAATAAAAGTATGCTTTGGAACAATATAAAAGAATGAAAATGACGAGTATTATATTAATCGTTCATTTCATACACCAAATATTGCTTAAAAACTGAAAAAAAAACTGAATATACTATACAGGGTGGGCAAAAAGACTGGAACTCCCCGTATATAATAACCTAAAATGCGGGATTTTAAGAAAAAAACTTCCACACATCAAATTTATTCTATTTTTATCCATTTTTTTTTAATACTTGGTTTTATACAGGGCTTCTCAAAAAAGCAAAGCATGTGTCATGACCCATTTTTCTTAAAGCAGTCCCCATACATTTTTAAGTTTTTAGATTCTACTCAAAATTTTATATTAGTATTTTGTATTTTTTAAAGTTTTTTTCCTGTCTTCAACTGTTTTTGAGATAGGTACTATAACACTGGGAAAATAAAAATTTGAGAACTTGGTGTACTGTATATAAAATCTTAACGGATGAAGTTAGGTACCTGAGTATTTATGTAAAAAAGGAATAAATTTATATTATATCAGAATAATTTAAAAGTTAAGAGAAAACTGTAACAATATAATATAAATACCTACTTAGTTTCTTATGGCGTACTTATTAATAAGGTTTCTATTAAATTTCGTTAATATACTTACCCAATTTAACAAGATCCTCATAAGAGGCACTCTCATTTGGCACTTACAGAACTTGGCTTTGTTTCTTTATTTTAATTTAAATATAACCGACATTATTCTATATCACATTTAAAGAGCACAATCAGATTGACTTGAAAGTTGAATTTGCATGTAGCGTCGGCGTCGCGTCGTACGAAATTGCCATTGCCACCTGTCTTTTCGGTAACACGCGTTTAGGTATTTTTACACGGGGCCGTGTAAAAAAACGATTAAAAAACAAGTTTTACACTCAATGTGTTAAAGTCGGGGTTTATTTACAAGCTAATATGGTGTTATTAATTGTCACTGTATTTAATTTTCCTAAAATGGAATAAATAACACCCATTTAACAAAATTAACTTTTTAAAGAGTTAAATTCATAGGCAAATTTAATACAACAACTTTGGTCCCATATTATGAGTGTAAAAATGTGGTAAATTATATTGATCCCGGTGTTAACATTAACACTACTTTTTTTTACCACCAGATATTATTTTTACCAGGTTGATATTTTTTACTGTGTATATGCAAAGTCGTGCAACTTTAGGCTAGTATTTCAAAATAAATCCTTTGCAACAGTAGGAAGCGTAATAACAAACTTTACACCTTAATTTCTTTTTGTTGCAGATCACGTACCTTAATTTTGAAAAACAAAGAAGAACCGTAGGATTTTAGAAACACAAAAAGTGAACCTGAAACACACGTCGCAAAGAACTCGATGATTTGTTAACTGAAGTCTTTCAATTATTCGAACCCAGCGAAAAGACAGCAAAAGGAACCTCTCGTATAACCATGCATATAGAAGTACAAGTAGCGTTGAACTTCGTAATTTCGTACCTGTACAACAAACTTCCCAGAAGACGAGTCAATATTTTCGGGGAGGAGTTGGAAAAAGCTTTAAAAGACAAATTCCAGGTTAGAATTTTTAAATTTGGTCGTTATTTTACATAATCTACATGTTTCAATGAATTTAATCATTTTGAAGAAATTAAAAAAGCTCAAGGCCAGCGATTCTATAGAAATAATTAGAAATCAATCTCTTGCCCTACACACTAATAACGCATCTGTTTTGCATCTTTTTTAGAGTTCTTGAGAGAGTGGTGCATTAATATATCTTTCATCAATAAATTTCAATATACAGGGTGCCCGAAATTAGGTGGCCAAAGGAAAACAGTGCAATCTGCATCGATACTAATTTGTTTAATAAACAAGCATCAGAAATTGCCCCCTAAGGGAGCTACAGTCCCCTAATAGGGAACCCATGAAGATGGTATTTTTCAGATTATTCCCAAACATTTGAACATAGAAACATGAATTTTTGGTATTTTAGTAACTTTTATGTGCGTAACTTTTTTTTCAGAAATGGTGCACCTGAGCGAAGTAACATCAAGAGTACCTTTTTTTGCCAGAAAACCCTAAACTTTCATAATTCCAGAAAAAAAATTAAAAACATTAACTTAAAAAAAAAGTTACTTTTGTTTTTGTTCCTCAACCCCCTCAAATGCTACGCCTATGATTAAATTTTGACAGTTTTGATTTTAGATCTAGATTCGGCATATAAAAGTTACTAAAATACCAAAAATTCATGTTTCTATGTTCAACTGTTTGGGAATAATCTCAAAAAGACCATCTTCATTGGTTCTCTATTAGGGGGCAATTTCCGATGCAGATTCGACTGTTTTCCTTTGGCCGCCTAATTTCGGGACACCCTATAGCATCAGCTTTGACCTTCGGGGGCGCAGTAAAAATTATAATAGGGATCTCTGTCGTACACTGACTTTTTTTTAAGTGTCTCACTTAATTGGCGATTTTCCTGCTGACTATAAAAAACAAATTACACTTCCCTCAATGATTTTCCGCAAGGAAGCCAAATTTAATGCCGAAAAATATATTGGTTCACAAATTTGACCGATACGACGCCATTTTCAATTTTTTAAAATGACAATCCTCATCAATTACCACACTAGCGAGTTGCATTTCGCATTCCGATTTCAAAAACATATAGTTTTTGGTACTTATTTTCAACCGTTCCGGAAATAAATTGCGTTCATCGATTTTGTCTTTTAAGCGTCTCACCCCTGTAGTAAATAGACCTTTTAGACTGAAAACCCCAATCTGTCAAATTTGTGAATCACTATATTTTTCGACATTAAATTGCGGAAAATCATTGAGAAATATCAAATTTGTTTTTTATTATAGTCAGCAGAAAAATCGCCAATTAAGCAAGTCACTTAAAGAATGTCTCTGTACACTATACTTAATGAGCCTTTTCCTTGTTTCAGGGTCACTGGTATCCAGAGAAACCGTTCAAGGGCTCAGCGTTTAGATGTTTAAAGACTGGCGATCCAATCGACAAGGTGCTAGAACGAGCAGCCAGGGAGAGTGGCGTCCCGATCCAGGACATCCTGGAAAACTTGCCACAAGAACTGGCTGTGTGGGTAGATCCGGGCGAAGTTAGCTACAGAATTGGAGAAAAAGGGGCTGTGAAAATCTTGTTTAGCGACAAAGCTGATCCACAGGATGACCACTCTGCAGATAGGTATGTAAAGTACCTACTATGGATAATAATAGTCTTCAGTAAGAACTAAAACAGAAATTATCTACTGTTATTCAACATTAGCCCTTTTACACAGTGATTAAGGGAAGTATGTTTTTAAGATCTTAAAAAGGAAAATCGAAACAAGTTTCACTGTACTATAGTGAATGAGTTGAGGTTAAAGCGTTTTACGTGCATAAAAGAAGCTCGAGCCTAAACTAACTGCTGGCCCGATGGAATCCCACATTTTTATTGGGGCTACTTTTTAACTTGTTTTTGAAATGCTCTTCATTTCCCAAGACCTGGAAAAACTAACCATTAAGCAGAAGCACGCTTTCTTTCCAGGACGTTCTACCAATGGAGATTCTTGATAGTGCCGGTCAATCGACTTCGTTTACACAGACTTTTTTAAGGCTTTTAATAGGCTTGACTACGGAGTTTGGCTCAAACGGAGACTAAAGTGCATTCTAGTGACATATAATTTAAATAAAGGTTCAGATTTTATTCACTTATTTAAATTCAGATTCATGTTTATGGTTTTACAATTTACAGTAATAAATAGTCGATTTGATTCATCGCTAGTACCTATGCTGTATGACGCTGCTTGATGTAAAACTACATGCGAAAGCTCTAAAATCTTGCTCAAAAGCTTGTCTGGAAGTGTTTCCTGAAGGTCCGGCAATTTGGAATGCTCCACCAACAGGTTTTCCAACAGAACTGAGGTTTTATTGAATAGATTTAAAATGACTGCCACCTCCACGCGAGGAAAATATATTGCCATTATGTTTCTTATATTATATACGTTATACGTCATATACTACATATACCCTATAATTAGAACTTTCTGTCTGGACTATAATAAATCAATAAAAAAAAACAAAATAACTAAAAAATTTTTATATTTTTTTCAGAGAGGTAACAAAAACGTTTAATCCCGAAGCCCAGTGCTTCAGGCCGATCGACTCTGTGAGTTGCAGCCTGAACAACCTCAGTTTGTCCCCCAGCAAATCGCTTACCCCATTTACGGCAGCACCGAATGTTAATAACCCCGTAGGACCCCAGATCCAAGGACAGGTGGTACAACAGAACCCTAACCAGGTAAGAAAGTGTCTATACGTCCTAAGACGAGCGTGAATACCTTCTGTCGCACACGCACCGCCCGAAAAACGCCTTAAGGGATTTTCCTATAGTGCGCTTGTGCCTGCACATAGACGTCGATAAGTTTGCCTTTATAAGCTTCTAGAAGTATAGCGCAGTATTTTTACCATAGCTAAAAGCAATCACCCGGACCGGAACTGTTAACTGCAAAGAACGGAACCGGAACAGATATCATAAATGTATATCCAAATAGAAATGGTAGGTTTTAGACCGGAACTAAATCGGAATCGTAATTTCTTATTTTGTATAAAACCGTTAAAAATAGGTACGAACCGAATTGAAATTATTCTTTCGGAACCAGAACTGTAACCGAACCTGAATTCTATATTTCATCTAAAACCAAAACTGGAACGAAGCGTAATTTTATTTCGGTCCGAGTTCCTGGCTATAAGTATATTTTCCAGAATTGTTTTCCTAAATGAACTCCTTATCAAATAAGCTTTGGCCTTTAAAAGATAAAAACAAGTTGTTTAAGAACTAACTAGTCCAAGGGTGTTACAACGTAATCGCCCTCTCAAAAACCTACATTTCACACCCTACACCCTCTTATTTGGCATGACAAGATTGGCTTATTCAAAAAAGAAAAGTTTGTTTTATTACTTTGCGAACATATTACGAAGGAAAAGATTGAATTATTGCCTTTCTGACTATTCTACCTAGCTTCCTTCACAAAACAACATTTTCTTTTTCAGCCTCCACCAAATAATCATCACCTGGCCTCCCACTCATCGGCGCCGTCCCCCACGTCTGTAGGAAACTCTTATAAGGGTTCCCCTTCGCCGGTACCGGCGTTTATACCACGCACCACGACGCCACTCACCTTTACCACAGCGACATTCGCCCAAACCAAATTTGGAAGCACCAAATTGAAGACCAGCAGCAAAAGAGCCAATAGGTAAGTTCAAATTATTTAAGTCTTCAAAGATATTAATAAGATTCCTGTTGCAAATGATATCGTGTTGAAATAGAAATTATTTAAGACTTGTTAACCGCAATTTAACAATTAAGCATACGAATTAACTTTCGTGTTTTGAAGTAAAGATACATAGCAATTATTGAATATAAAAATCCTTCCAAGAAATTCAGAACAAACCACAAGAATTAATTAAAGAACTAGCAATCGTTTAAATAGAACCTACTTAATACTTTCAATTTTCCATGAAAATAAATTGCTTATTTCTATTCCAGAATGTCGCCAACTGAATTCTCCAACTACATTAAGCAGCGCGCGATGCAACAACAAATACATCCACAACAACCACCACATCACTCTCCTGGTAGCCGCGCCCTCTCTCCCGACCCTTCGGCCTATTATTTCCCCCCACACGGCCCTTACCCTCCCCAATTTCCCCCACGTTCAATGTTCGAGTCTTCCAATCAATTCCTCAGTCCCGATTTGTATTCCGGCAAGAGTAATTTGAATTTCCCCTTCGACAATTCCCCCTTCGGCCCCTTTTATCCCAACAATGGCGGCATGAACATGCCTCCAAACCCTCCAAACGGGAACCAAAACAAAGATTTGTTGGAGAATAACTGGGGCTACGCCGCCGCTGGCCAGTATCAACACCTTTTGGTGGCCAACTGAGGGTCCTCATAGGCAGAGGATCTTATGGAAAGGGGTACCCCAACTGACCCTAGCGATTCTATTGTCTCTTTCTTTCTGGGTAGGCTGATGGAGGCCGGAGTGGTAGGAAAAAGTCTTTCATAGTTCAAAACATGCGAATCTTAATAGTAAAATTTTTTGGTAATGGTAGATCTTGTAACGGTAAAATATTTAAATTGTCTCGCTTTTATTCAAAACCTCAAATAAGATCGATATTAAAGTTATGGCGGTTAGTAGCAAGGGCATTAATGATAAGATAGGGGATTGACGGGGTAGTTGCGCCTTCTCCTCCCCTCAGGATCATCAAACACTAGTGGAAACTGAACCAAGTTTTGCTCTATTGAAATTGGACTTCATCTTTTATTCAGAGCCTAAGTAAATTTGTTATTAAGATTTATTGACAGGTAATACTTTTTAGGCGGGTTTTCTTTTATGTTGATTTAAAACAGTTTCGATTGATCCCAGATATACTTTGATGGGAATTGACGTTTACCAAACCGTTATACGTTCTTTAAAGAGTTAAATTAAAATATTTCGATGGTAAAATGACGACTATTCTTTCGTCTGTCCCCTTTTATGTCTTGTGTTAAGTATTGAAAGTTGCGTAAATATTCTCAGATGACTCAACGTTACCACCTAGAAAAAAATATCGACGCTCATGCTCTGTCGCCCTATACAGGGTGTTCCAAAACAGCATAAATACATTTTAAGAGGGAGCTACTGACGCAATTTTACAAAGAAAATTTCATAAAAATATATGCCCTAAAATGCATGGGCTTGGGTGTTAAAAATCGAACTGTGAATCTTTGTATAACTCAAAAAAACGTTTGAAGATACGAATTATCTGATTAGCAATGAATATTAAATGATATACCGGGTGTTGCATCGTCGAGCGGGACATAGGAAATCCCATGTAATTTTAAATGGGGTCAATTATTGGCTTCCCTAATTATTTTAGAGAAAAATTCTATTTAGGTTTATTAAAGAGCACTAAAACCCACATTCAAAAGAATAACTTTAGATATTTTTGATGAGCCCGTTTACGGGTTATCGCCGATTTCTTTTTAACTATTTCTCCTTTTTATGGCCCCGTATTTGCGGGCACCAGTCAAGGTAAAAGATGACTGTCAAATAAAGTTGTCATTTTGAAATGTGTGCTTTATTGTTATAAAAACTCGTACATCGAAAATATTAAAGGTGTATTTATGAGTACAAATTAATATGAATAAAACTAAAATAAAGTGTCCAATTACAAGGTTAATTATGACATTTTACATGTTTCAATATTTTACTAATTAATAGGTAATTAATAATTCTTGCATCTCTTCTTTGTTCCTGCCTTTCTTCACATCTGCAGTTATTTATTACAGTGCCTTTTGTCTCAAATTTCTTGATAGTCCTTTCGACTGTAGATTTTGCAGGTATCGGTCTATTCGGATACAGAGCAGCAAACATGTCTGACACATTTTGATAACTATTTCCTTGATAATACCATTTAATCATCAATATTTTTTCTTCAGAAGTGTAATTCATGGCTAATATTTTCGATGCACGAGTTTTTATAACAATAAAGCACACATTTCAAAATGACAACTTTATTTGACAGTCATCTTTTACCTTGACTGGTGCCCGCAAATACGGGGCCATAAAAAGGAGAAATAGTTAAATAGAAATCGGCGATAACCCGTAAACGGGCTCATCAAAAATATCTAAAGTTATTCTTTTGAATGTGGGTTTTAGTGCTCTTTAATAAACCTAAATAGAATTTTTCTCTAAAATAATTAGGGAAGCCAATAATTGACCCCATTTAAAATTACATGGGATTTCCTATGTCCCGCTCGACGATGCAACACCCGGTATGGTATATGGTAATCTTAGGCAGAACTTGTTTAGTTTTGTAACTACACCTTATTTTCCTATAAAACGACATATCTGTAATACCTGTTGAACAAATTACCTATTTAAAATGTCATCATAGAAAAAACAATAATAAATGTCACCGTTTTAACTCTCGAAAAACGACCCATCCGAAAGTTTAAATAATTCATTATATTGAGCAGGAAGGTTGGCCTGAAAGGAATGTTTCAGGACGGCTTAACATCCTAAAGAGCACGACTTATTTTATAGAAACAAAGTGGTAAGAAACGCATTCCTTGGAAAGAAGTCAAAATCTGACAGATTGACTGCCCAAGATTTAATCACTGTAACTGTACATTTAAAACCAAGCATCCTAGGCTACAGTTTCATAAAATCGCGTCATTGACCACCTCTTAAAACATGTACATGTTATTTTGGAACACCCTGTATAATCACTGTAAACTTTTAAAAAAGCACGAGAATCTATTGTTACCGAAATATACGTGAACATCCTTATCCTAAACAACTGAAGAATAGCAGACAATTATTTTTAAATGATTTAAAAATATTTATTTAGTAATTGTAGAAACGAAACCAATTTTATCAATCACATCCATTATTAATTGTATATCCTTAGTTAAACAGTTCCTACTTTTTATATTTGCTTAAATTAATTTTTGTAATCAAAAATGATGATTGTAAATATACGTAGTATAAGTTTTTTTAGAAAAAGTTCCAGTTCTCTTGGAACAGTGATCTCTCTAATGTTAAAATAATTTGTAAATATTGTAACTTATATTATTTATACATAACATATAAATATTTTTGTAGAAAAAGTATAGTATTCTCACCAACCAGTCAGTACTAACTGAGAGACATATATTTTTCTTAAAATTTCACTTTATAAGGTTGAAATGCAGCCTTTTAGTATAAATACCAGAGCCTAACATTCAATTAGTAACAAATTTCTTTAATCTTTCCTCAACTAACACCGATAAGGACAAAAATGTTGGTTAAAGAAACGTGAAATGAGTTTTATATTGAATAGTTGGACTATGTAATATTGATTTAAAATATAGGTTATTTTTTATACGAAAAGCAAAATGAAAACTAGAACATCACGAAGCTTTTATATCTCAAGAAAAGACAGTAGAATCGCGCCAAATGTTAGTAGTAATAATTCATAAACTATTACCCTTATAAATATAAGATCCCAAGCTTGATATACTTTTTAGATTTTTATAAATCGTAGTAGATAGAGTTTATAGATGTTTCTTACTTTATATATGGTGTTTACAGTATTCAAGTAGATGTAGAGTGTTTCCTAAATTTTTTATATCGTATGTATTTTTTTATTTTTGTATGAGAAGCTCAAGCTAACGTCTAGTCCCATAAAAGTTCGTTAATCTACATGTTATTCAATAAGTGTGTTGGCATATCACGATATCGTTTACGAGATACCAGAAATACTTATGCCGCAACGCACCGTTCTTTTTTCTTTAGAACTCTTTAAAATTCTATTCCAAAAATTTTCAAAAAATGTCGGTCATACATTGTCAAATTGTGAATACAATTTATTACAATCAAATTGTAATCTAGTTTAAAGTAAAAAAGAAAACGGTATTAAAAAAAAGCCATGTTCATGAATTTCTAAAAATATGGTAAGAACAAGCCCGAGCCTTAGTTCTTTCCCATATGTACGCAATAAGATGATCTGTTTTAAGATTGTGATATTCTTTTTTAACTTTTTTATACGCAAACGTTGTCGGTGTGCTACAAAATCGCGAACGTGGCTTTTTAAAGGCCCTTCTACAATAACTTTAGCGTTTTCATTCAGCACTACTTATTGTAGAATAGGTCTTATTCAGTATTGCATGTTAGCCACATCCCGGTGGGGTCTAGATTTGCTTAATTTCTGAATTATAAGATGTATTGCTATTTTTTACTGCTTGATTTTTGTTACTTTTTCACTGAACGTTTATTTTTTACTTGTAATTGTTGACTTTAATATAATATATATTTTGTTATGAAGCTGTTAGTTTTTATTTTTGCACTTTGTTTCTGTCTGCGTACCTGATGATGTTGTTCGTGACGTTTTAAATAGATTGATATTTTGTGTATTCTAAAGTTTAGGTATTACTTTTGAATGTATATTTAAAAATTTATTGTTTGAATTTTGGATAAAGTGAATCTTCATATTTTAAAATTATCATAATTTAGATCTTAAACACCTACCTTCATATTTTTATACAGATAGGTATGTTGCGATAATATTAAGCGCATTATTAAAAACAGTAGTAACTAAACTTTAGCCGCTTACGATTAGAATTCAAAACCAAAACATTTATTATAAAACACCGCATGTAGAGGCCTCTGGACAGTTTTACAATATAGGCTCCATCAATGTTAGATTTCAGTGGGATCTCCTATGGCCATATCTCCGAACCCAATGGTCTTGAAACAGGTTTTGTTATTGTTGTGTTGGCGTTGTGATGCCGCTACGTTTGCATGTCTGTTTTTTTTTTAAACAGATCTGTTTTCAACCTGAACCAACCTGTTTTAAAAACATACACACCAACCATACAAACGCGACAATATCACAACGCCAACACAACAATAACAAAACCTGTTTGTTACCACCGAAATTTACCATTGTTATTATGGGTCCTATAATGCTGAACTGCCCAAAACTGTCTATAGTCTATCTTTAAATAGCGCGAAATAGCAAAATGCTCATTATATATGCAAAACGCATACCTGGGTATCAAGAACAATTTAAACACCATCCCTTAAAATCTATTGTTTACATTAGGTCCACCCTGAGTTTATCGCAAGCTATTGGTGTATTTGAGGATTTACCATTGTTATTGGGAAAATCCCTTAGACAGAAGCGTGTATTGGGGAAATTTTTAAATTAACAATCTTAAACATGCCTATTCTCCTAAAATTGTATTATATTATATTCGTAGGTAATTTATCACATATGAAAACATTTAAAAAATCATATTAACTAATTAATAACAATGAGTGGTACTATTTTACATAATATAATTACAAAAACAAGATATAATATAAAATCTAACAAAGAAGGAATTTTTAAAAATCGAATAATACTTTGTCGTTATGGCTTAATCATAATCCGATTCGGAAGATGAACGTTTGTTAACATCGTTTATAATAAGCGGTTGAACCATTTCTTGAATTATTATTATTTATGTAAATTGGCTATTTGCAATAGTTCCTTTTTTAAGCAATCTAATGGAAATTTTATTTGTTTCAAACTTAGCCATTCGGTTATTTCACTTTTACGCCACGCACTTGTCGGTAATTTTTCCGAGTGTGATAACTTACATTATCCAATACAATTATTGCATCTTTTGGTATAAGATCCAACATTTGCTCGAATCATTCCTCAAAGACGTCGGTATTCATATCTTCGTGACAGTCTCCTGTATTTTTAGATTGGACGTATTTTTAGATTGGACCATCAGTAGACCACCTTGAACGAAGCCTTCAGCACTTCCAATATGGATTATGATAAGTCGATGCCCTTTTCCAGATAGCGGTCTTAATCCTGTGGACAATCCTCCCAAAAAAGCTTGCCTTGAACTTTTAATATTTTCATCCTGCCAAAACTTAGTCTCAGTGTGGCCTTCATTTAGCCATGTTTCGTCTAGGTAAAAATATTTTTTTGTTTTCTTCCGGCTGTTCGGATGCTTCTTAAGTAATTTCTCCTCCAACAGACGATATCGCTGTAAATTGCACTGCATTGTCAACATTCAAATCCACATTCTTGTTTTTAATAGAATCGTAACGGTTGATAACTAACTTCTTTTTCATTTACTGTACATGGACCGACTCTAGGGCGTTTAGGCAATTGTTGAAAATTCTCCATATTTAATTAACAAAACACTGACACTTCACACTTTGACTAGTTTCACTGAGAAACAAACACCCAAGGTAGGTATGTATAGATATAAATAGGTGTATTATTCCAATAGAGGCACCCATAAAGGCATACTAACCACATAATTAGCAAACAGGTAACCAGGATTTGGTACAAAAAAAAGGAATAAAATGATTAAAGCAGAAACGGAATAAGTACCTAGACTCTAATTAGTTTTGATAAAATTGCTTTCTAAAGTTCCAGGTGTACATAATTTGAAGCTTAAAAAATTTAACATTAAAATACACTCACAGGCAAAATAATCGATCCACGCAAATTTTCGATGAATTTAAATAGCAAATAACTTTTTTACTCGATGTCGGATTTAAACGAATTTTAAAGAATATTGTAGATAGATTAATGGAGAAACGCTCACATTTAAAATTGCAAAAAAATAGACGTACGTTTATAATATACAGGTTTAAACAAGAAGATGTTTTTACCATAAGTTTGAGACACTCTGTGGAGTGGCGAAATAGTATATTAATCTAAATTAAGTTTCAATTATCAAATTACATCTATTCTCAATATTTCTGTTTTTGGTTGACCTCGATATCTTTATTTTTATGGAAAATATGGATTTTTTAAAAAAACATTGCAATTTTAAATAATTTTTCTGTACGAAGAACTAAGATTGCCATGAAAGATGACAATAACAGTTTTTTTTTTTTGCACACATACTATTTTTTTTAAACAAACAATACAAACTTGGTTAACAAAATTTAATTAATTCTTTACAAAACCATAATAAAACTTTAAACTAAAACTACAATAATTAAATAAATACACACTTAAAAAATATGAATAATAATAAACAGTAACAACAAATAACTCAGTAACGAGTATTTCCTCCACGTGCTCGAATGAGAGCCTCCATACGCCTAGGCTTCCCTTCAATAAGGTTCCGTATACAATGGTATTGATTAATTTGCTGCCATTCTTCAATAAGTACTGCACTAAGCTCCTGCAAATTGGCTGGACGAGGTACCCGCAACCGCACTTTTCTGCCCTGACATGTTCGATCGGGTTTAACTCGGGGCTGCGGGGGGGCCAATTCATTTCTGAGATTTCTACCTCATCTAAATATTCATTGACTACTCTCGCAACATGCGGTCGAGCATGCATGAGCATGAAATCGTCTCCCACAAATAGAGCAAAGGGAACAACATGTGGTTCTAAAACCTGACGAATATATCTATTCGCTGTCATTGCCCCCCCATCGACTATTTCCAAGTCCGTTCTGCTGTCGAGCTGCACGCCACCCCACACCATAACGGAGCCTCCGCCATAGCTTACCCTAGGGAAAAATGGTTTTGCTCAAAACGTTTTCCGGTTCTTCTATAAATTCTTTGACGACCATCCGGTGATTTTAAATAAAACCTAGATTCGTCGGTAAATAGGATATTTTTCCACTCATCAATGCCCTAATATTGATGTTCCCTAGCAAATCTAAGGCGTTCAACCCTGTGATTTCTTAGCAACTCGGGAGAGGTTGCAGGTCTCCTTGCGTGTAATCCAATGTCAGATAACCTCCTTCTTATCGTTCTATCGCTTATTTGGACCTGCCGTACGTCGTCCAATCTGTTTTTTACCTCCACAGAAGTTACTCTTCGGTCACGTAAAACAGTTAGTTGAATAAAGCGATCATCTAGTTCATTTGTACACCTCTTCCTACCACATTGACTCCTTCTACTGTACTCTCCATGCTGATTAAACCGATTTACAGCCCTTTGTACTTTACTTCTTGTGACGTTTAAAACTCTTGCAACGTAATACTGTGACCGTTCATCCTGGATTAAAGCAATGGCTCTGGCAACATCAGTTACAGATATATCCATTTTTAAAAGTCAGAAGACACCTCAAGTAACACACATTAATTTACAAAAAATATTTAATGCTTTTAAAAGTCGTAAATAACATGTATGGGATGATTGAACAAAACTGTCACTGTCACTGTCATCTTTCATGGCAATCTTAGTTCTTCGTACAGAAAAATTATTTAAAATTGTAATGTTTTTTTAAAAAATCCATATTTTCCATAAAAATAAAGATATCAAGGTCAACCAAAAACAGAAATATTGAGAATAGATGTAATTTGATAATTGAAACTTAATTTAGATTAATATACTATTTCGCCACTCCACAGAGTGTCTCAAACTTATGGTAAAAAACATCTTCTTGTTTAAACCTGTATATTATAAACGTACGTCTATTTTTTTGTAATTTTTTTAAATGTGAGCGTTTCTTCATTAATCTATCTACAATATTCTTCGAAATTCGTTTAAATCCGACATCAAATAAAAAAGTTATTTGCGATTTAAATTCATCGAAAATTTGGGTGGATCGATTATTTTGCCTGTGAGTGTATATATTTGAAAAGTAAACTTGAATTTAATATCGATACTTGTACCAATTCTGCCCACATTTGAAAATTCAGGCCTATTTAAATCTATACATGCCGAAAAATCTTGCAGCCCATGGAGAAGACGGTTTTGATTGATTTATTAGCTCGCATCATTTAACGATAGACTATACTACCGCAACATGAAGAAACCAACTGTACTGCTGATGAGTTTTGAAATCTATTCTTAAGTACATAAATAGTCTTTCCGACGAAAAAATCAAAAGTATACCTTGAAAACGCTTAAAACTCCGAAACACACACTTTTACAATTTCACCATTTCTCTTGTTGTGTTTTAAATAGGGGGACATTATCAATAGCACACAGTGCGATACGCTTTATAAATTCAATTTAATTTAGTAGTCAAATTTAAAATGTACATATCTAACACACGATTTTTAAAAAATGCACTTCCATTAAAATTCTTAAATCTCAACGATTACGCTTATTCGGTGAATATTGTAAAAGGTCGGTGTTAATGGAAAACCTAAAACGGATGAGGAGTTTCAAAAACTCAATTCCATATGTGATTGAAAATGCTTTAGATCACTCTGTGTGATTAGAAGATATGGGTGAAACCTAAAAAGGCAAATAATGTGTGAAGAGGACACGTTAAATCATTAAAAATAGTTTGACTGACATTATTTCTCTTAATTTGTAGATAGTTTAAACGGAGAAATATTTCAAACCAGTCCAACAATAAATTATAAACGGCAAATACCAATATCAATGGTATTCCAATCTAATTAATTGTTGCTTTAGTACCTATACTCACAGCCCAAAATTTCTGTCAGTGACTCATCATTACATGCATATAGAAGAGAGCTCTGGGTTGTGCGACGTCAGGGAAATGAATTCCAGTAGCGTGTGCATTTCAAAAATCAATAAATGATGAAATTTCGTCGGCGCGTCATATAATTTTTTATAAATTAAATTTACAGAATAAAACACTTGTTTCTAGATTTCCACTAACTTTTATTTAAAATTTGTTGATAATTGTTTCGGCAACACTGTGGCTTCTTTAAATGTTTATAACCGAATGAATATAACACAAAAGTATACTACACAAACCTAAGTACCTAATTAGAAATTATTTACAACAGAATTAATAAATAAGATTTAATAACGGGGTTTTTGTCGTTTAACATGTAATAAAATTATATTAATGAAAAGGTTTAATAACGGGGAATTCCCTGTTCATTTAAAAATACAAAATCTATCGATAAATTAATAATAGAAATTAATCAAGCAATTCGAAAACACCCGCAAGCTTATTTTCAAATCTTTGAAGTTTTGTATTTGTAGTGTAAAACATTTTTAAATGCAAAAAAAACATTTACTCTTATAATTTTTTTATTCTGCCGCTTCAAAGATGGTGTTTGGTATTAAATGAGTCACTGGCAGAGTTTGTGGATTTTGAGTATATATGCAGGTGATTCATAATTACATGTTAATTAATACTAGAGGGTCTTGTTCTAATGAAATTTTAAAAAAATTGGAATTTTCCTTTGCTTCAGATATTAATTTGAATTTTAGTAGGTACTAACTAAGCATGAAAACATATTTTTTTAGTATTTTTTACACCTTGCTTTAACATGTATTTTGATATTTTTAACAAAAAAATCAAAAGGTACTTTGCATTAAACTCTGTAAATACTATCAAAAGGAAAAGGCAGTGACGTACACATTTTCTGTTTTGCTTAAAAATTGTAACTCAAAAATGACGTGGTTGATGCAAGCTTGAGTTCTTTTTCCTTAAAACCATCCAATAATTACGACCCTTAAGTAGTAACATGCAATTAAGCAACACCCTGTATAAATATAAACTATTGGACAAAATTAACACGACATCCTAAATGAGCCACACATTTTATGCTATTTTTTTTTCTGAACCTATTGTCCGAGTTGATTGATTGTTTTAAATTTTAGACAGTTTTCGTTATTTTTGTTAAGAAGTTAATTTTCGTTTTACACCGGGTGTAATAAAAATAGTGTTTTCTCGAAAACTTACATCATCATGTGGGGTATACGAGTACTCGCAACATATTATCATAATATGACATATAAATATGTATACATGTGAGAACTTTGTTCTCTAGCCACTTGCTGAGACCTTATACAATATATTGTATAAGGTCTCAGCAAGTGGCTAGAGAACAAAGTTCTCACATGTATACATATTTATATGTCATATTATGATTACCACTTGCCAAGTAGTATTCTCTTACTATATATTATCATAGTTGAATTTATAATGTAGCTCCATCTTTCCTTAACATTGTCGTTTTTGGTTCAGTTCATTACACCTTTAGGATTAAAGATGATACACAAGATTGATAAATACACTTTTAAATTACAAAATCTGTATTTACTTTCCAATTTCTTCAAACGTCAGGTTAGTCACATTCTGTAGTTCTTAAAAAAAACGAGATGGGGTTAAATGCTTACGCAACTTTACCTCTACTGTCTAAGGACGTGCTAGTTCGCTTGTTGCATTTGATTAGAGCACGTGTCATCAGCATTTTAAATTTAACAATAAACAATAGACAAAGCGGTTAATAAAGGTGCGTACGTTTATTGGACGTCAGGTATGTCACGTTAATTACGCATTTATGCATTTTCTTTTTTTTTTTACTAACTTCGCAGAAATGTACCAACATGTAATTGTTGGTTATGTTCCAAAAATAGAAGAAATTAAAGTCGGTTTAAATATGATTTAGAATTAATTTCGTACATTTATCAGGTTCGTCACAGTCAGCTGCGTCACAAAATCTCGTGACGCAGCTGATCAACATGTGACGAACCTGATGGCATTTCAACAAAATGCCTAAAAATGGAAGAAAAACTCAAATATTTGAAC
Source organism: Polydrusus tereticollis (assembly GCA_963920685.1). Classification (NCBI taxonomy): domain Eukaryota; kingdom Metazoa; phylum Arthropoda; class Insecta; order Coleoptera; family Curculionidae; genus Polydrusus; species Polydrusus tereticollis. Next base: position 148,492,069 of record OY987328.1, read on the forward strand.
TGCCCTTTATATAAAATGCAAAATACCTATTTTTGGAATGACATTATTTAATTATAGTGGGGATGCACCATTAATAAAAAAATCGTATTTTCTTAATAACGATTTGGTCACTTTAAATGAGACCATATATCCTCTATCCTATAGATAATGAAGTAAATAATAAATGAGCGTTTTAAAATGAAAGATGGAACTACAGTCTCATTTCAACTGCGATATGTTATAGTTTGCAGTATACCCCACAGCGTGATACGAATTTCCGAAAAATAAATCGAACTGTTTATCTAAAATAGGTATCGAAAATTATGAAATAATTCTATTGTCAAACTAACCTACAATGCAAAAAAATTCAAATCGGACTTTAGGTTGGTCCTCCAATAAATTATAAACGGTAAATATCAATTATAGGTGGTAAATACCAATTACAAGCTGATAATACCAGTTGTAGGCGGTAAACATCAATTATCAATGGTACATAGGTACCTATATTAGGAAATTAGTGTTGTGCAAACAATTTTCTAATGCAAATCGTTGTCCGGTTAGCGCGTACAAACATAGCTTTCAAAAAGTTAAAATTGAAAAGGTTTTTATGAAAGTATCAATATCAAATCGACATTGTTTAGTAGCACCGCATGCAATAAGTTTTGAGACTATAGTATCTATAAATTCAAGTTTATTTGTGAAAGAAAAATATGATTGGCTACTTTAGAAAATAATTTTGTCCTGCGCTTTTTTATTGGAGATTTTTATAAATGGTCGACCTTTATTTATTTTTTGATAACCTTGAAATCTATGGACAAAAGTTCCTTATTTTAGATTGTTGGCGCAAAAATCAACCAAAACAGTATGCATAATAATATGTATATTTTTCTTTCACAAAGTACTTTTCGCATGTTTCAATAGATAATTAAATATATGTAGCATTTTTACTTAGAAATACAGTTAGCTAATTATACCTCAATTAGTCTCTCTCAAAAATCTTTCGCAAAATATTCTCGACGCGTTTCTAGGAGTTACTTCTAGTAAACCATCGGTGCAGGACATGTGTTCGGTTCGTAGCTGCTTTCCACACTGACACTAATCCTTATACTTATCTTTTAATATAGAGTGTTCCAACAAGGACTGAACAGGGGCTTTTTTTTCAATTTCCCTGTATTTCGGGAAAAAAAATTTGAACCAAAAACAAACAATTTACACCATGGATGTAGCGTTCGTTTTTAGTTAAAATTTTTCTTCGGTGATATTTTTGAATTCGAGTGAAAAAAATACATCCATTGCTTATTTTAGGTTTTTTCAAAAATACAGTAAAATTTAAAAAAAAGCCCCTGTTCAGTCCTCGTTAGAACACCCTGTACAAGTTACATAATTAGAAAATTTCACTTTTGTGTTTAGTAAAAAAAATTAAGGAAATAATTTTGCCCCACTGAAATTTAAAGCGTGTGGAACAGTTACAGCTTGTAAAAATCTTGCCTTGGTAATGACGGGTGAACAGAAAGGCACACTAAACTCGTTACCTGAATGTATATGTTTCTGATTTACAAAAAACATGCTGTTTTGGTATTTTTCAAATTTTCAAAAAACTGCGCAAATGTCACTTAGTTGAAATTTTTAATTTTTACATTAACTTCTATACCACTCTGTATAATATAAACGTTTCTTCAGATTAAAGATTTAAACCGTTGCTTTAAAGAAGAAACGATCTTTAAACTCTTAAAAATTGATTCAAATTGATGAAACCGTCTTCGAAGGAGTTTAAAAATACGCAAAAAAGGAACTTTTTAACGAGCACTTTAGTTAAACCCTGATGAATAATAAATTATTATTATTGTGCGCTTCTTAAGTTAAATTATCCACAAAACAGAAACAGAAAATATTGAAACAGTGGTGAATCAGCCGCAGGCTACAAAATGTACATGAATTCTTAGTAATATTATAGATTATTTTATATACTTGCTTAATGTATTTTACATTTCTAACGTGTGTAAATAAAAAAAGTATCCAATAGATTAGATCATTGTCGGTTATATAAATCGGTGTCTCTTATATTCGTATTTATCTAGAGGGTAGTTTTATAGGAAATTTTTTACCGCCAAGATCTTTCTATGTGTATGTGTATTATGGCAAAATTATATAGGGTAATTAAAATATAATATTCCTGTAACAAAAATATATATTTCCGAAGGTATGTTTTGCTTAAATATACTCTCCTGTATTTCTTGGTTAAATTCTTATCTGAACATCTTGGCAATGATCTAGGCAAAAATTACCTTTTGTTATATGAGCAAATGAGCATATTTTTTTAACGTGGCTACATTTAGAAATTTTTTAAGTGGTTACAACAATAGGTATTTCCAAATATTCCATTTAAATAACTCTAAAGCTAAAATGTGTGATTTTCCAACCAGATTTTTTATTTACATCTGTCCTCGCTGTCCAAAGATGTAAATTTTGGCTTAAAACACTAATCAAATTCTATAGTATAACTTATGATGAGTTATTTTATACAGAAAAAACAGTTCTGGTCTCGGTCTTGGGGTTTATTTTTTAATGTTTAAGGCTGCATGATATTTCTTCAGTAAAACTTTTTAACATAAAAAAAAAACCGATACTAAGACTTTGATCTGTGGTTTTTCTTTATAAATTAAAACAGGTCCCTTTAAGATTATGGAGTTTCTGTGATGCTTAGTTATTGTTAATAAAACTTTTTTAATATGCTTGAAACCACTTGATATGTAGATAAATATTTTATATAGTGCTTCCATAAAATCTCTCCTGGGGCCTTAGACTCGTAAATATAACATTTTACACAAGAAAAAGTGTGGTCTCTATGCATTTTACAGTTTAATTATTTTCACATGTTTTTAACTTGCTGTTTGTGTTACTCAGCGCGAAACTGAATAGAGGGGGGCTATTATTGAAGGGGGAATTTATTGAAGCACTGTGTTTTAGGAAATGCATCCCAAGGATTGTGATGAGTTTTTCTTTTTAGTTATAAATGGTCCACTACAGAATGATATTTTTTTCTTAAGGGGTGTACAGTTGTAAGAACCCATTAAGGTATGTGTAACAATAAAACTTAGAAATATATACACTGAGAGAAAGACACGATTGAAAATGTCTTAAGAAAAAAGTGATAATTTGTGTGGGCAACCAAGCGTTCTGGTAGAAGAAATTTTAGATAGGTCTGCTTGGAAATATCTCTAAGTTTGGTATGTCACTATTTGCGTGTTACAATAAATAATGTTAAAATATTACGATAATCCAGAGCCATTTTTTTATGTCTGCGGTTTTCATCAGTCTAGGGATATTTCCAAACGACCAATCCCACTAGGGCCTATATTTTATTATGTCACTAATACCTGTGTTAGTTTGTTAATAAACATCTTTATGAATAAATACCTAAATATATTGATATTTGTGACTAAGTCGTAGTTCTTAATATTATATTCATTACAATATATTTCTAGTGAGAACGGAGTTCCATCCCGTTAAAAAATAAGTAAAATATGTGTATATTGATAGTCTATAATTTTTCATATTGTTGTACGATTTTTAAGTTTATATTAAAATGTTTGTGCATTAATAAGGTAGCGTTTTATTGAAATCGAGTTAAAATATTAAATCTCCTTAAATCTAGTTATACAGGGTGGCAAAGAGAAACCGCTGGAAATTATTTTAAATGAGGAATGAAACACAAAGTCTGCTCCACTAATTTAATAAATAGGTTCAGATTAACATCCCAAACATGTTTCAAAGGCATAAACCTTCATCTTCAGTGGGTAATTATTAAGATGTTGTTATTTATGAAGAGACCAATGACATTGTTACGTTTTTTATAAACTGAAAAGGGAAGGAAAAAACACAAAATTAGACAATTTAAAACCGCAAAGGTATCATCAATAAAAGTTTAATATGATTAGGAAAAGATATTTAGTAAAATGTGGTGATTAACATAAAACCGCGAACATAGTAAAATAAAGTCAAGTTAGAGACTTACCTAATGTTGCAGAAAAATTTTTATGAAACCATATGTAACTTTAATTCGGTACAAATATATCCTAAATTAAAGTAAAATTAAAATTAAATGAGCAAACATAATTTAAATTGTCGCAGTGCGTTGATTTTAACTGTTTTTTTTTGAATATATAAAAAATTAAATAGTTTTATCCCTGCATACTTCTACTAAATAAAAATTTTTACCTACCATTTGGTACGACTCCACCATGATGGTCGTACCCCATTACAATCTCCCAGTAAAATTTGGGTTTTTCAACAAGTTTAAAATTAAAATAAAACTAAATTCATTTAAATTATGTTTGCTCATTTAATTTTAATTTTACTTTAATTTAGGATATATTTGTACGGAATTAAAGTTACATATGGTTTCATAAAAATTTTTCTGCAACATTAGGTAAGTCTCTAACTTGACTTTATTTTACTATGTTCGCGGTTTTATGTTAATCACCACATTTTACTAAATATCTTTTCCTAATCATATTAAACTTTTATTGATGATACCTTTGCGGTTTTTAAATTGTCTAATTTTGTGTTTTTTCCTTCCCTTTTCAGTTTATAAAAAACGTAACAATGTCATTGGTCTCTTCATAAATATCAACATCTTAATAATTACCCACTGAAGATGAAGGTTTATGCCTTTGAAACATGTTTGGGATGTTAATCTGAACCTATTTATTAAATTAGTGGAGCAGACTTTGTGTTTCATTCCTCACTTAAAATATTACTCCACTGTGAGATGGACTACTTCCATAAAATTAATTATTTTAAAGTTGTACGATTAACGCTACAGGGCCGTTTCTTTTTATATTTACGTATTTTATTTTTTTTATTAAATGCGGTATTTCAATGAAGTACGATATTAGCCATTTTTCTAAGATTTCCAATTTTTTTTTCTCATTGCGTACGATTTCGATTTCATAAGGAATTATATTCAAATTTCCTTTTTAGGACAATAGGGTCCTTTAGCATTTTCTTTTTAATTCCATTTTCTAAAAGATTTTGTAATTTTAGTGCGACTTGCAAAAAATCTTAATTTTCTGACGCCTCTAAAGCCTTTAAAGTAATTTACGAATATCGACTCGCGACAACCCCTGTATGACGTCACTATCTCCTATTGCAAGTCGGGTCGCGCTCGTTGCCATTTACATGACCCTTTCTTTGTTGCTAGGTACCGGAGTTGACATCGACAGGAGAGAAAAAAATAATTTCTTTTTTCTAAAATAGTGTTAGAGAAAATACAGTCTAGAACTCGTATGGACTGGTATTTCCTACTTGTTATAGAATATACTATTAAAACTAATAATAATAAGCTCCTGCTTTAACTGAACAAAGAAACAGTAAGCACATCCCATGTATATGTAGAAAAAACCGTTGCATAAGTTGAAAGCGGACGAACTGTGGGAGGTAATGACGTCACCGCCTCGCGTCAGAGCTGACCATACCTTATAAATGCTTCATAAAAATTAGGTAAAGTCTGTAATTTCAGGTTTGATCAACTGACCCCATCATTTTGTTCTTGCTCATTTTGGGTAAAGTAAAGTCTGGTCAGAGATATTAAAAAGTGACTAACTGATCCCTATTAGGAAATACCCGGGCCAGCTGTAAAATTGAAATATGGCCGAACAGGTCAGTACTTTGCTTAGAATTTAATCATAGTTTGTAATAAAAATAAGTAAGACATTAAATAATATTTTATTTATGTTTAAATGTGAAATTACAAGTTACTTTATTATTAAAAATTGTATTTATGATTACAAAAATATACAACTATTCGGTACTTATAATAATTATTCACTATATATCAATATCACTATCGCTATCATCATCTGTTCTAATTATTATTTGTGCTATATTGTTTATATGGTTATAGGATTTTTCCACTTTTTCAACATGTGTAACAGAATTTGCCCAACTTTGTGAAGGGATGTTCAAAACTTCAGTTTCTATAAGCTCAAGTACACTGGAGTTAATAGTAGGGCAAATATTGTTACGACGAATGGCAGATTTATGTTGGTGCCAAACATGTTCGATGGGATTAAATATACAATGGTATGGTGGAAGCATTAAAACTGCATGCCCTAGATTTTTTGCATAATTATCACAGAAGTATTCCTTTTGTAATTTTAAACTTTGTAAAACCTCAATTAATTGCCTTTTGGTCTAATCTTCCTGAAAATAAATGTTATTATCATACATGTAGTTCTGGATTGTTGCTTTTGTGTCATTTGAGAAGGGAGTCTTGGTCAACTGCCTACTATGGTACTACATTGTCTATTACAATTACTCTATTCGGAGGTATATTTGGAATTAGCTTGTTTTTAAACCAATCTTCAAAAAAATCAGCAGTGGTGTCCTCATGGTAATTCAGAGAAGAATCTTTAATGTTTTTTGCAGACAGAGAAAGTCCATTTGGAATCCATCCGTCTTTAGATCCAGGATGCAAAATCGTAATTCGTTTACCTCTTTTTGATGGCGCGCTTGTTTTACACTTGCTGCCTAAGTCAACCCAACCCTTTTCCGGGGTATCATATGTGTCGAACGAGGTTTCATCCAAGTAAATAATCGGCCTTTGCTGACCTCTGTAAATCCTAATTTTTTGTAGATATTCGGATCGCCATTCCCGAATTCTACTGGATTCCATTAAAACTTGTCTTTTGTTAATTTTTTTAATCTAAAACCCATGTATTGGATACACTTCCATAACGTGGTTCTGTCACATTTAACGCCGGTTTCATCTTTTTCAAGCCTCTTAATTAAATTATCTAATGTAGGCACGCTTTGTTCCTCGTATAACTTGTAAATTTTACGCCGTATGTATTATATCTTGAGCACTTCCATCTACCTTCGAGAAAATGCCAGTATCGGTTCTCTTTTTCCTCGCTAAAATAGGATTATTCACAATTTTCCATACAGTTGATGTTGGAATTTTTGTTAATGTCACCGTTTCTTCTAACGCTGCTTGCTTGCTGACCGCACGTTCAATGAGAGTTGATTAAACATTGTTTAAAGCTTCCATAGTTTCCACAGAAAAGTGTTTTCTGCTTTTCGACGGTAAAAATCGGTTTAAAATCACCAAACTATTACTTTAATAATGAAATTACTTCTTCCGGATTTGCAGTTTACTTTAAGACATTTTTAAGTACGGACCATAATTTACCTGCATTTATTCATTCATTCATTGTTTGTTTATGGCCACCCTTGGATAATCTCATTCAAAGGCAAAGTGTAACTTTTTTATATCTCTGGACAGGCTTTACCAACCTTGATATGAGTGTGGGAAGCTGTTAAAGGTGTGTAATAATTTAAATCGCTGTAACTTCTAAGCGACTTATTTGATTTTAGGAAACGTAAGCTTGTTTGGAAGAGAAATGTAAGTACTTTTAATTATCGTATCCAGCGTACACGATAGTGTCCAATAAAAGTGCTAGAGGGCGCAATTTGCATAAATAACAGTTTTTTATTTTATCCCGAAACTTTAATCATATGGTATAATTATGATATCATAATTAGAAAATAGAATAAGTTTGCAAAAAAAAAATTGAAAACCGCAGTTTGATGTCTTCGTTCGTTTCGGAGATATTGCCAAAAGAATAACTTTTAAAACTTTAATTGAAGAAGTGATTGTTTTCATGGTTCCTTGGTAATCACAAAAAATATTTTTAAACTTTATGGCTGCGTTTAGGTTTGTCACTCATTATTCGAATGCCCCAGAAATGACCTAAGAGTTAATAAAATAATCATGGAAAACTTCTTATTTAAGCATAATTCTAATATGGTGTTTTAAAAAATAAATCTATATAGCCGCAAGATAAAATCCGCCGGTTTCCATATGGAGATAAATAAATTGGAATAGTTGTCAACTGACTTAATTTTGAAAGGTGTTGTGTTTCTCCTTCATTCTTTTTGAATTTGTTGTTACCTATTATTAAAATTTGTGCTCCATATCCTTCAAAAATGGCCTTTACGAATGTCGAGCCTTACGATATGCTTGTCGTATATTTTTTGAATGTCTCATGCACCTATTGCTCGGTCATGAAATTAACTAACCCTGAACCATCCTATTAAGAATGATCATCAATTTACTTTAGTCTTAAGTTGATACGTAGAGTCAAGACTAGACCGTATTGCTTCCTGATAACAAACTTAGCCTAAACATTGGAATTCGAATGACGTATTCCTTCCGACAGAAGAACGACCCCAAACAAGGGTGGCATAAGAAATATGCTGTTTTCAGCACCCTAAACACCGGTTGTGCGTGTGTGTTTCCGTGAATGTGTGCCAAATACTAGAAAGAAAGGCTGCAGCAAACACTTGAAACTATACTTTCTTAACGGTTATGCTTTTAATTGATAATTCTATATCTACTGTCCGGAGAGATATTCTAATTTACGGCAGCACTGCCCAAATTGTTTAGCCGTTTTTTGCCCGTAAAGGTCCATAAAACGCTCAGTAATCCCTTTTATCGTCCCTTATTACCGAGCAAACGCATGGATTAACAACGCCCTTTGTCAACTAGATTCAGCTGGTGCGGGTTCATCGATTTTATCAATAGGCCAAGGTTAAATTGAACACCCAAAAGAGGACAGACTATAATCAATATTTCATGGTGTGTATACAGGGTGGTCAGTTAAGGGCGGCTCTCGGACATATTTTGAAAAGTATTAGTCGATGTTCGTAAATTAATTATTTTAAAGGCGTCAGAAAATTAAAAGTTTTCGCAGTTCGCACCAAAATTACAAAATCTTTAGGAAAATGAAATAGAAAAAATGCTAAATGACCTTATTATCCCAGCTTTCTAATGATGTTACCAAAGGTATGTTTTTAATGTGGAATTTTCGAAAATATTTAGAATTTCAATATTTACTTTTCAATTGCGCCCACTTGCGGCAAAACACGGACCTTAAGCATAATTTCCAGGATTTTCTCAAGGCCACTTAAGTAATGATTTTTTCCCTGCATTTCTATGCCCAGTAGTTACCGAGATACGGCCGGTGGCCACCCTTAATGAACACCCTGAAGTATGATTTACTTTACAACCGAATAAAGTCAATTTTTGGAAATTTGTAAATATTATGGCAACATGAAAATTGCCGAATGTATACTCCATTCCACAATAATTCGTTGATTTCCCGACCGCAATAAAATTTAAACCCAGCCATAAATAAGTGCCTTTTGAAAGGGTACAGGTCCTGATTACCTACTAATTTCAATAGTTTAGGTTAGCTATTTTCAACAAAACAACAAATGTAAAATAATAGGTAAGTATCTTTATTTTAATCACGTAATTAAATAGCTATTAATATTTATACAAAAATACTAATCTACAATATTATAATATCATCTATGCCTAAACTAATTATTAAGGGCTTTACTTTACTATTAATTATGTTATTATATTGGTATATTAGGTAGGTTAATGGCAAATTGCAGGTGTTCAATATAAAGCAGAGTCTTTTCATCTTAGTTCATCAGTCGTTTGGTGTTTGTCAAGCTGTGAGTTAAAGGTATTTTCGTGTGTGTTATCGAGCATCCAAAATATGTCAGATCTGTGTGAAACTTCAGATAATATTGCTTCCGGAAGTTATAGTGTAACGAAGAAAAAACATTTATCACTTGATGCCAAAAACATCATAAAGAACGTTTACTGTACCCCTTTAGAAAAAGGGTATGACCGGAGTGCAAGTTTTAGTGAAACGAGTATTTTGACCAAAGTTGCATCAACGACAGTAAAAGATATAGTGACCAAACCCATCCAGCCAAGGAAAAAACGGTGTGACAGCGGAAAATTGAGAAGCATCGAAGAAGCTGATAAAGACTTGATTCGGAGGAGAATTTATGACATGTAGGTACAGTAAACAAATAGTCCCAACAATAGATACGCTAAAAAAGGTACTTACAGCAGACGAAACCAACATTTCATGTGGCAAGACAAGCCTTTGGAGAATAGTAAAAGCAATGGGTTTCAAATATCGTACCATTGACAAACGACAAGTATTAATGGAATCGCAGCGTTTACAAGTATGGAGTAGAGATTATTTGAATCTTATCAGACAATATAGGGAAGAAAATCGTTCAATTATATACTTGGACGAAACTTGGTTTGATACCCACGACACTCCTAAAAAAGGTTGGAGCGATTCTACAATCAAATGTCAAACTAAAGCTCCCTCAAACAAAGGGCAAAGAATTACGATATTACATGCAGGTTCAGAAAATGGATTTATTCCGAACGCTCTATTATTATCTGCAAAGAAAATTGCCAATTCATCTTTGGATTACCATCAAGACATGGATGCTACATTGTTTGAAGATTGGTTTCAGAATCGTCTCCTTCCGAATGTGCCCAAAAATAGTGTTATTGTGATGGACAACGCTAGTTACCACAGTCGCCAACTAAGTAAAGTGCCGAATTCAAATAATACAAAAGTGGAAATTCAAAACTATATGATGGAAAATAATATATATTTCGAGGAAACCTATACAAAAAAGGACCTTTTAAATGTTTTAAAAACATTCAATATTGAAATAGAATATATCTCTGACAATCTCGCAAGTGCTAATGGTCCCACAGTTTTACGCCTCCCTCCGTATTACTGTATTTTTAACCCAATAGAACATATATGGAGCCAGTTAAAGACGATGATTAGAGGAGAAAACACATCCCCTACACTAAGTAGTTCTGTTATAGAATTAATTAAAAAATGTGTAAATAATATTCCAGTAGAAAGTCGGAAAAATTCTGTGAGACACGTGATCCCAGTCAAAAATTCCTATAACATAATTAATAGTAACGTAAGGCCCTTAATAATTAGTTTAGGCATAGATGAAGACGATAGTGATAGTGAAACAGAGCTAAATATAGAGTAGGTTAAGTTAAATATTGTATTATTATAATATTGTCGATTAGTATTTTTGTATAAATATTAATAGCTATATAATTACATGATTAAAATAAAGACAAATACCTATTATTTTATATTTGCTGTTTTGTTGAAAATAGCTAACCTAAACTATTGAAATTAGTAGGTAATCAGGAACTGTACCCTTTCAAAAGGTCCGGTGCCTACACAATAGATATTTGTTAGGCAGCTTATTTATGGTTGGGATTACGACTGAGGGTTGTCATTTAATTTTATTGAGGTCGAGAAATCAACGAATTATTGTGGAATGGAGTTTAACAAAGCATAAATAAATTATAATTGTAAATGTCTCATCTAAGGGGGATAGAAATATAGTGGTTCAGCAAAAAAGACTGCAGAGATCTCACTCTTAGGAATAGGCATTAAAGCAAAACAAAACTATTTTTAACTTAAAATATTTATTTTAAGAAAATCGCAGCTTAAGCTAAGCAATACATATTCGCGATCAATTACATTTAAAACAATCTTAAGCTTACCACCCTCTAAAATGGCGCTTAGCAGTTTACAAATAATTTTATACAGAGGTCATTTTAAGTGGAACCACTATTTCTATTTCTGTAAGCGAATTCGTCGCTTGTATGTAGGTATTCTTTTTTCGGTTTTAAGTAAGAAATTTATTTCGTATTTAGGATATAATTTGATAAGATATTTTATACAGAAACATCGGCAAACATACTACAAAAAATTATTCCTTTTTCTTCTTCTTATATTAGAACTCTATGCTCTGTTTCTTTTAGCTATGTTGCTTCCTAAGAGTTAGATTCGGCACCAAGTTTGGTGCGCGGCAGCAATTGCTAATTCAACTTTCAGATCGTTTCTAGCGGTCAAAATTCATCCATTTTCTCACTAAATCTTACCTCCTCTTATACTTTATCTCAATGAATTTAACCAACCTCCTTATACCGTTACAGCGATAGCAACAGTGGTACCACCTACAAGGACGTAACCGCGGCACTAATGAAACCTAATTGGACAAAAACAAGCGATGATAATCGTTGGCACCAAAAGCACAGTTACACTTAGGGCACTTTCTCTGCCTCGTCTCGTATCTGGTTTTCAGACAGTCGTAACAGAAAACGTGGAAACATTTCGACAACACCGCGTCTTTACGTTTCACTTTACAAGATGGACACGTCAAGGTTTCCTTATACTCTCTTATTTCCTCCATCATGACCTCGTCCAGCGTGGTGCCAGCCAGTTCCATTTTCTTCATTCGTTCCGCCTTTCGTTTCAACTGCGCTATTTCTTCTTGAAGTCTCTTCGTTTTATACGCTTCTGCTTCGAGTGAAGACGTCTTTTCCGCAACTACTTGTTGTGCCTCTTTCATTTGTGAATGGTACTTTTCTGAAAGAAAAAATCATCCAATCAGGAGGAGGGTATTTATTTTACGTGTTATTTTCTTACCTAAATGCAGCTTCAGATCAGCAGCGGACTGTGCTGATTCTATTGCTTTGCGCTTGTGCATCTCCATAGCCTGCTGCCTTAGCTGCAGTTCTTTTTCTACAGTTGCTAAGGTGTTTTGCAATATTCTTTCTTTTTCTTCGAGCTTTCTGACTACCAAATTCGCAGCTTCCACCTGCGTAGTCAATGTGGTGACCTAAAAAATAATATTATATGTAAGTATCATCTGCTCAGTAGCCAAAAAGTTAAAAGAATAAATCAAAAGGTACTTTTTGACCCTACCTGCTCCTTTAAAACATCTTTCTCTTCCCTTGCCAGCTTATGCAATTGGTTAGATTTTATTCTTTCTGACATAAGCTTAAAATTGGCGTCATCTTTTTCTCTCAGCTGTTGTATTAGTCTTGAATTTTGCTCCTATAAAAAATTATAATTAATATCGAAAAAAAAAGGCCAGTCCGCTTTTGACAACAGGCACATCAAAAGAATGAATAAAAGAAGCTACACAAATAGGTATCTTTGGATGGAAACTACAAGAAAATCTCCTGATAAGTATAAGTTTGACTTTCTAAATGCCTAAATAAAAAGTTCGTCAAAAATCATTAAAACAATCAACAGAAAATCTGCAGGTGCTTTTAAACTATATGGTTTAACAAAAATGGAGAATAAAGACCAATCCATTAAAGTCACAATATATCACACTTAAATGGTAGCTGTTGGAGAAAGGGTCAGTTGTCTAGTTGCTTAATTAATTGACAACAAACAGGTATCAATTCAAAGTAAAGAAAGCACGGCAACGCCGCCGTTTACAAAATTTTAATGTATCTACGGTGCATCGAGGCGAAAAATTCGCATGGAAACAAGACAAGACAGTTGAGTTCTAAAACATATAACCAATAGCAATTTCCTAGAATATACGCCGTCTACAACACCAAGTAAGACTTGACGTGTTTTAGCTCTTCGGGCGAACAGGAGAGATCTGTAACAGCTCGCGTGGAGAGCAGACGGTTTCCATTAGAGGTGTTATGGAACAGCTTATTGTTGTATAGTTGGACCTGTACCGGTTCCAAACACAAACCTGTTCCAAATACCTATTCCAGGTCCAAACTATTTCGAACCCAAACGTGGGCACTATTCCGGCTGCACTACCCGACAGGTGACTTTCAAGAGTGGAATAGGTACAGGTACATACGCGATGGTTGAATACCATTGCATCCTATTAGAAAAAACGTAGTGGGTAGTATTAAGCATAATGATAAGTATTATACTATTTTCAGAAATATTTATTATTATTTAATACTATTTCCCTTTAACTTCTTTAGTGAAATTATTTTTACTTTTTTGAATGTACTTCTAAGGTAATGGAAATAAAAAAACGCGTTTAAAATGTCAATTTTTAACTGTCGCTATAATAGTAATAGATAAACATCATTTTAAGTAAAAACCTATTGCCACTCTATTCGCTATAACATCGTACATCGTACCTGTATCCGGCAACATGAATAATAAATATCACCGAAACTAGAAAATCAAACACTTGACAGTGCCAACGGACCCAGAATAGGTACCTTGTAATAGGTAATAGGTACACGGAACAGGCAAGTGATACCTGTTTCAAAAGAATAGGTCCAGTTCCACTGTAACAGCTCTAGTTTCCATCGCGCGGTTTACGCGAGTTTTTAGTTTTTTCACGGCACTCAAGCCAAGTAATTAAGTCGGCCAGTTCGCGGTGTTATCCAGAAGATATACTAATGTGATTATTATATCCAGACTCAAGTAGAGTTCCGTATCACGCCTGGCAGAAAGCAAACAGTCTCCTCGCGGCATTTTGCACGGGTTTAGTTGATTTTATGGTATTCAAGCCATGAAATAGATTGGAAAATTCGCGGTATTGTATCCCGAGGGTGTAACTAATGTGATTATTACACCCCAACTCAAGTTCCGTTTATCTGTTGAAATAACGTGGTCAATTCGCGGTGAATGCCCGAAGGTAGAATAACGTAGTTATTAACGTCCTGTTTATCTATGGTAAAAAGCAGTCTCAAGTTTGTAGATACGATAAATTCTCGAAGGTTTAAGAATACAGTATTGTATCCCGATATTGTTTGTTTAGTGATGTAATGTTAGTGAAATAAAAATGTTAAAAATAACTGTTTTAATGCAGTAAGTAGTTACCATACTATATAAAAACGCATTTGCTGCTAAGCAGAACGAATGTGAAGATGAGTAAATGAAATACCAGAAGTAAATAGATAAATTTTGTGTGAGAAAAAAGTCGTTTATATCAACTGACATATTTTGAACCAAGCAACCTATGAGAAATACAGTAAACAATTTATGTTTGGCGCAAGCAAATAAAGGTGGCGTCAACAGTAGCAATAAAAGTATGTCTAAACCACAAATTGTAAAAAGTTGGGGGAACGATCTCTAGTACATGTTTCGACCCTAATATAAAATAAACAATGGCATAGGGGCGCAATCTGCAGGAGAGCTACTTGTAGTTACTAGCTGTATTGAAATGGGTAAATTACAAGGGGCAATATTAAAGTAGGGTGACATTAGAAATGGAAGATCTTTTCAGAATAGCGGCAGACAGGGATAGATTTCACGGAATGGTCAGCATGATGATAGCCAACGCCTGAACCCAGGCACGGCACTCAAAGAAGAAGAAGACATTAGAAAAATGGGTCTGAGAATGGATATTTCAAAAAAAAGTTTTTATACATTGCTTCTAAAACGTTGTAGAAAGAGTCTAATGAAGGATGGTTTAAGTTTCTGCATTCTTTCAGAAAGTTTTCCTCATTTGTTTGTTGTTATAATATATTTCGTATGTAATGGTAGTCTTTTTAAGTAAGATATTTCTATCGTTAACTTCTGTTTATTCAGTGATATCTTTTCGATTACGTTAGTTGAAGGTTTTTGGGTTGATACTTGATCTTGTTTCGATTTAATTTCTTGGGAGATATTTGAATGTGTTTTTTATAGATTATCTTTTTATCTTTATGTTCAATCAGTTCTGCTAGGGAGAGAGCCGATCTTTTGGGTGTTTAAATCTTTCGTGTATGGTATGTTCTATTTTGCGAAACAAACGTCTGTTCTGTTGTAATATTTTTTAACTATTTTGTCATAAAAGCCTATTAGAGTATTAGTCTCATGTCTATGTGTAGTGCGTTAATTGGCATGTAATTTGGTGAGTCCGTAATTGTTCGTAATGTCCTGTTTTGTAGCCTTTGTAATGTATCTTTAGTAGCTCGGTCTTATATACCCTGCCCATATATTCACCGAAAATTGTTGCTGAGAACGACCTTTTCTAATTTTATGAGGATTATCGTCCGCCCAAAAATGTTTGTTATGATAATTCCTAATGGCTTCTCTTGTGCCATAATTGAAATGCATGTGGGTCATTTCAGCGTTAGTAAAGTTATTCATTTTTGACTTTTTATTGATAAAACAGGCAAATTAGACACAAAACTTACCTTTACATCATATTTTAATTAACTTTGGAATACATAGGTTTTTTTTTGTACTGCAATAAAGCGGTTTTTATTTTTTTCTCTCAAAAACGAAGCAAGATACGAAAACAACTCAGAGAACAAAAAAGTTGTATAATTAGTTGGTAAATCCGAAAAAAAACATTAAAATTAGAAAGTCAGTGGCGAACATTTTTTTTTAATCAATAAGAATCGTTAAGGTGCTCTCCGGGACGCCACTGGACTTTATAAATTTAATTTAGTTAGGGCTAATTAAGCTCCTTATCATTATGAATAACGGTACCAATTTTCAATAAAATCTTAAAAAAAAACTTATAAAAAAAAATATTTTTTATCGTACTTCCGAAACACCCTGTATACATTATTTTTTTTCTTTTTTAACAAAAATTAACTTGTTTACGTTAACAAAATAATATTGTAAAAACATACTTTTTTTCTTTTAAGGCAGAAGGCAAAGCCTTTTGAGTTGCATTATAATTATGAAATTATATTTGTAATAAAGAGCTTTAGTAAGTCAAATCAAATAGTTTATCTTTTTGATGAGCAGTTCATTGAAATACAACGAGAAAAAATATTTTAGAGCTTTGTATCGTGACATCATTTCATCTTTTTTTGTACGTAGTTGTAGGAAACGTGAATTCAAAAAAGCATCATTATTATTATTATTATTATTACCAGTTGGCAGTTACTATATTTTCCAATATAGACATGACGAGCCTTAAATCATCTTAAAATGATCTTTATAGTGTTTCAACTTTGATAGTGTAATAAAAAAATAATACCTGCATATCCTCAAAGGCTTGTCCAGTAACCTCCATCTCATTGAGAAGGGCCTCTTCTTCATGCGACCCCACAAAAGGTCTCATTTGATGGACCACCCCACCAGGCCAATTTCCATCGGTGGGTTTTTGTAGGGCCACCTGTTTTTGGAGCTCGTACTTTTGCTCTTCCAGCTGTTTGATTTTTTTGAGAGCCTCATCTTCGGCTAATTTACGTTTATCGTCGCGTTTGTTCTCCTAAAATTAACAAGAATAAAGTTCCCAATCGGCATAGGACGAAGGATAGTTATACTCCCAGAAGAATAGCAACCTAGTGCTTTTACTTACCGCCATTTTTTTCATTTGTTGTCGCAATTCATCTAGGTCCGTCCTAAGTTTCTTTTCTGCAGCCATTAATTGCACTTTATCCCTCTGTTCCTTACTTACGCCCTTGTACATATCCAATAGTAACTTCATTTCTTTTTGTTCATTTAAAGCTTTTCTGAAAATTAAATGTTTGTTAAATTGACCCCACAATCTTACACAACGACATGGTGCAACACATCGACAAGAGAAGGTTCATTAAATTTAGTTGACTGAAGAATATGACGGTTTTCCAGTACTACACATGGTCGCTGATATACACAGCGTGTAAAAAGTCCCGGACCGGTCAATTAAATAGAAAATGGCGCACAATATAAAAAAAACTTCCGGTGTAAAAGTTGTAGGCCGTAAAAAAATCTATAAAACTAGGACACCTGTAATTATACAGGGTGCCTCAAACAGTCATGGTAAACAAAACTTTGGTTTATTTAAATGGAATGACCCCTTTTTAATCACGTTTTCTGATTCCTCTGAACATTCTAAATAACAATTATGAAACATGTCATATCGCTAAACCAAACCCATTAGTATTAGTTTAAGAAATAATTTGAGTTAAAGGACATAAATACAACAGGTAAGATATTACCTACATTTTGCATTTTTACAAGCTGATACCAGAATGTTTTGCATTAAAACTGTAAAAAAAACATAAAAATTGTACTAAATGTACCCACGCAAGTTTTGTCAAAAATTTAATAACTATTAAATTAAATACAAGCATAATAACAAATTTAGAAGAACAAAAATAAATTTAAGTAAGTCATTATTTAATTAAATGTTGAAAATGTCCCCCTCCCACAGTTTGATAATGGGCTAGGTTATAATAAAATTTGTCGATGACGTTTTGTAACATTTCTTGGTTAATATATTCACATTCTTCAATAATTCTTCTTCTCAATTCGTTCAGATCTGCAGGTTTTGTCACATACACTTTATTTTTTAGTTGTCCCCAGAGAAAATATTCAAGGGGCGTTAAGTCTGGCGACCTAGCGGGCCATTCTATGGGCCCCTTCGCCCTATCCAGCGGTTAGGAAAGTATTATTTAAGCAAACTCTTACAGCTCGCCCAAAGTGAGGAGGAGCTCCGTCCTGCTGAAACCACGTATGTCGTAATAGTGGTCCTACTGTATCGGTTATTGCTGGCACAATTTGATTTTGCAGAATGTGGAGATAATATTCTGCATTCAAATTTCCCTCTATAAAGAAAAATCCCACTAATCTATTTAACATGAATGTTGCATCATCCGAAAAAACTATTTGATTAAAAAAATTGTTATTTTCTTCCTGTTATTGCATCAATATTTCGCAAAATTCTATTCTACGTTCGGAATCGTCTTCTGATAATTCCTGGACTAAAGTTATTTTATAGGGGTATAAATTACGGTTTATAAAATCATTTCAACTGATTTAAAACATACATCAACTTGGGTAGCAGCTTTTCTCAACGACAAATGTGGATCCTGAACAAAATGAAGTAATATCTCTAATTTTTTTTCATCACTAGTTGCCGATTTTGGTCTTCCGGAACGAACTTTATCTCTGCAACACCCGGTTTTTTCGAATCTTTGAACTGTTCTCACAACTACTGTAGATTTTGATATAGGTTGTCGGTTTGGAAAAGTTATATTGAAAAATTGCTTTGTTTCGGTAAACGATCTTTGTCGGTCTCCAAAACCTCTGATTATTAGTAAGTTATACGTTCCCTTTCGTTGAGTCATTTTCAGAAATTAATATGACAGTGAAGCAAAACACTCTGGTACCAGCTTGTAAAAATGCAAAATGTAGGTAATATCTTACCTGTTGTATTTATACCGGAGGTTTTTTTTTTATATTGTGCGCCATTTTCTAAATAATCGACCGGTCCTGGACTTTTTACACACTGTGTATATGGAAATGGACGATTATATAAAATATTAATAATTTATTTAAAAAATTTGAAATTATTCACGTAAAAGGTGCGTGGCCGTAGCCCTAGCTTAACAGTGCGTGACCCAGCCTACCACTTAAAAATGGCAATCCTTACTCACTGAAAACTCGTATGTTTTCAAATCAGAATCCGCAGGAGTGCAACAAAAAAAAATGATAATTATTCTAGTATTTTTTTAATTATCGAATTAGCAACCTTTATTTAACTTTTGTTTTAATGCACAGCATACTTAAGTAGAAAGAGTTTAGTGGTAGAAACATATTAAACGTAAAATTTCCAAACTTCTGCGTAATTCGATAGGAGTCACAAAAGTCGATTAAAACGATTGAAACTTTCTGATATTGTAGAAAACCTTTGCCTTATGATGCCTATAGTTTGTGGGAAAGGTCGGAAAATGGTAAGCATTTTTTTTTAACTCTTAAACGAAAAGTCCGGTCGCAATGTGATATAAACCGTCGGATAGACCACCTCCAATGGACCTTTGTTTCTGTCCTACACCCAAAGTGTTGAAAATTCTAGATTTTCGAGAAAAACTAAATATGAAATTTTTTTAAAAGGGTTTTTAAGTTTTTTTTTAGGTTGAGAAAGATTGTGATTACAATTTTGAACAAGTCATCGGAAGCCGCTCCTCAGTGCGATGAGGGAGTATCTTCTGTGTTTCTTTTTGACTAAAGAGTATTATCTGGGCCTGAAGACGACATAAACCGCGTGTCAAATATTGACTGTCCAAAAAAGCTGAAAATCTCGTTCATTCAATTAAACAATCAAAGAAGATCCAAAAGCAAATAAATAAATTGAAATTGAATTTTTCTTACTTACTTTAACTGATTTTTCAAATCTCTAACCATTTCGCTCTCAGCTATCTTTGCTTCTTTCGCCCTTTGGGCCTCGCGTTGCTCCTTCTCGCTTTTAATCTGTTGTTCCTTTTTAATAATATTTTTTTCCTGTTTGACGTCCTTTTTCTCGCCAGAACCAGAGGTCTGACTTTTTTCGCCTTCGGCGCCTTCTTGATTGGGCTAAAAGACATTTCTTGTTGGCAAACTGATAATACAGTCTTTAGAAATAAATTACGATCAAATTTGAGGCATTATAATTATTTTAATACCTACCTCTTGATCTTCTCCCTCCTTTTTAACGTCACCTGTAGACTGTTCCTCCTTTACTTGAGCACCACCTTAAAACAGTTGAAAAAAAATCTTGTTGATCCATCAACACTTAAAAGAAACACACACAGTCATTACACAAACACATTAAATTCCTAGAATATAATGGTAACTGTAAAAAATATCAGATATCCTGAAAATTTTAGGGGAGTGGTCCATAGGTTGGACCGCATCCTAGGTTGACCTTTTTCCTCATTTCCTGCGTTGTTACTCCTGCTATAGCGAAACGTGGACATTGATTAATTAAATGGAGATTTGTTTTTAATCCATGATTATTTGTACATGATTTGCACCACCAAAACTAAGAGTTTGTTTAGTTCAGTTTTTAAAAAGTTTACGTTGTTTAATAATTTCAGATCCGTACATTTATTTGATTTTATAGGTTACGATAATTTTTCAACGTCCACTTTGTTTATACCGTTAACGGCAAAATCGGCCCTTATAATGATTAGTTGCCTTTAATCGTTGTTTAACAAACGGCACAACAGATAATTCAAGATGATCATTCATTAACGTTTAATTCAATGTTTAGGCAAACGATACAAACGGGCCTTATGCTCATAAAATGCTAATTCATCATTAAAATTGTAATTCAGTGAATTGTTGTTGTTGAATTAAAATTTGGGGACACCCTGATTACATTTAAGTGAATCAATTGCAACGCTCTAGAAAAATAACTAACCCTAGGGAGTTCTGCATGCCTGGATTGCCCAACCAGGAATTTTATGTTCCACAAAAAACGCTCAGGGAAACAAAGTTCTACAACTTAAAACTGACTAAACGGAGAATGTATCAATTAGTAGAACTATGATGTCAATGCATTGCCATTGACGTGTACATCCATTGTAATGGCTTACGTATGAATAAAGGATTTATTATTATTATTATTTATGTTAATGTGCTTTCCCTATAAAAATCAACTATACTACGATCCCAAAATAATTGGCAAAACTGTTCTTATCATCATTGACGGTGTGCGGAGAAAATAATTAACATCGATTCACACACTTTTAACTGAAATAAAAGCATTCAAAATCGTTTGGGAAGATTGTGCATTAATAAGTCGTTACATGTTGCCAGGATTTAAAATATTTCATTTAAATTCTCATAAAATGGACCAAAATCGGCATGTCATTAAGGGCCTTTTCACCCTACGGTACCTGTTTTACTTAATTTGGCAACCGGCAACGCAGGTACGAAAAACCTATGTCTAAAGGCGCTCGCTTCTTATCGTCTCTAACCAACGTTCAGTGTCGTAGACAAGTTTCAATCAAGAGGATATTAGCAATTCAGTTTTATTATTTGGGTGGTTATTCAAAATACCAAATATTATAATGCAGGCGAGTTCTTCAAGTGATAGTAACCAACAAGTTACAAAACGACGTCATTTAAAACCTGGGGAGCATACAACTGTCAAAAATGTGTATGAGGGAATTCTAAGTACACACAGTGGAATATCATTCACTGATGCAGCAGAACTTTGTGCCACATTGACTAAGACATCTTGCCGTACTGTTTATAGAACTATCAAGGACAATAGGAATACTAAAGTGTCCGATCAGAAGGAAACAAGAGGACGGAATAATATTTTTATTGGTCAGCAAACAAAGTTAGCCATTCGTCGAAGAGTGCACGTAACGCCTTTATCAATGGACTGTCCGCTGAATTGAAAGCTCCTTCAGGAAAAGGTCGTCGGTTAATTATAACCAACATCGGGAGTGATTGTGGTTTTCTTGAAGGTGGGTTAAACGTGTTTGAATCTCGTAAAACCGGTGATTATCATGAGGATATGAACTCGGGAGTGTTTGAAGGTTGGTTTAAATCCATCTTACCGCGTATTGAACGTGGGTCGGTAATCGTGATGGATAATGCACCATACCTCAGCCGTCGGGTGGAAGCTTTGCCAACTTCTGCGTGGCGAAAAGGAAAGATTGTTGACTGGCTTGAAGAAAAAATATTGCATTTGGCGAAAAAATGCTAAAAGTGCAGTTGCTGGATCTTGCAAGACTTCACAAAAAAAATATACGAAATATGTAGTGGATAAAATGGCTCGTGAACGAGGTGTTACAATATTACGTTTACCGCCTTACCATTGTGAACTAAATCCAATCGAGCTTATATTATGGGCACAGATAAAAGGCGAAGTGTCGCGTGAAAATAAAACTTTTAAATTAAAAGATGTTAAAGAACTGTTAAAAACGGCAATAGCGAATGTACAAGCAGCAGATTGGCATAAGTGCGTACTACATGTCGAGGGCGTAGAAAAAAAATATGGGACTTAGATGCACGCGTTGAAGTCATGGTAGAACCTATTATTATAAACCCTGCAGATGATAGCAGTAGTGACAGTAATGAAATGTCAGATAGTGAATAATCGCTGTAATGGTAATAATGAATTTAAAATTGTAACATATTGTCATTATAACACTTTTTAATGTCGGCGTGGAATATAATTTGTCAAATTATTATCAATTAGTGTTCATTAGGTAACAATAGTCAGGAAATTTATAAACATTTATAATTTAGGTTTAGGTTTTGCCCTTAATCCACTATTATATGTTTCTATTATTTTGTAGTATGTAAATGCTTAATTTATTTTTCAGTTTAATTTATAATATTATATTTATTATAGTAAATGTAAATATATTATAATAATAAACAAACAATTCATATATTTTTTGAATTATTATTGTTTAAAATGACACGCCTCTGGAATTGGCGTTCCCCTTACGTCTTGCACACCCCGGTAAAAATGAATCACTGCCAATTATTTTGGTACGAAAGTATAAGACATTAGCTTTTGTCAGGGTTGGGCAAAATTTGATTTTTATTAAAAAAATCAAAAATCATTGATTTTTTTTGATTTTATTAAAAATTTAACATTTTTCTCTCTTTTCAAATTAATACAAGTTATTTTAATGTCGGCCTTACAATAAATTCTACACAAAATATTGTCAGAACGCGCTCCTTGCAAGAAAATTCCTGTGCGCAACTGCTTCCTCAGCATCTGTAGAACGAGTGTTTAGCACTTTTGGCTTTGTACACTCTGATATTAGGAACAGGATGGTTGTAGAAAAAGGAGGAAAATTAGTATTTTTGTTTAAACTATACAACGAAAACAAAAATACAGAAACATAAAGTTTATATGTATTATATACCTACTACTTTTTTATTTCTTAAAAGCGCGAGTTCTATATACTGTTGATTTTTGAAAATATTTTTTTAATATGTCATATTGTTCATTGTTCTGAATTAAAAATAAATAGTTTCATTAAATCATGATTTTTTTTTTAAAGAAAGTGATTTAAATCATGATTTAAAAAAAAATCAAGTGATTTAAATCACTTAATTTAAATCAGCCCAACCCTGGCTTTTGTATAATGTCGCTAATGAGCTGGTCCCGATAATAAATAAATATAAATATAAATTTTAGTATGTACACAAATCAGCTAAAAATGGGTTTATGAGATAAGTATATTTACTTACCCTCCTCCTTGATGTCGCTTTCCTCTTTTATATCTTCCTTTTTTATTCCCTCCTTAGAATCCTGTTGATGTGTCCCTTGCTTTTGAGACAGCTTATTTTGAAGTTCCTCTACTTCTTTTTTAAGCTTAGGCAGCTCAGTGTTTGTTTCCTTGTATTTGCGTTTGTATCTGTGAACTTCACCTAAAAAAAATTATAATTTTGTTAAAAAATATTAATAAGAATGTACCTATAACACTGGATATGGATGATATTTACCTTTAAGTTGTTGGGTATTATTTTGGAGAGACGTTATCAGATGTCTCATTTCTCTGTTAATAGGACCTGTTTGTTCATTGGCAGCCA
Organism: Polydrusus tereticollis; assembly: GCA_963920685.1. Classification (NCBI taxonomy): domain Eukaryota; kingdom Metazoa; phylum Arthropoda; class Insecta; order Coleoptera; family Curculionidae; genus Polydrusus; species Polydrusus tereticollis. The sequence goes on from OY987328.1 coordinate 148,515,951, forward strand.
AGTTTTGCTCAAACTCAATTCGAAGCATTTCATACTCTTTCCTCAATTGTGCAAGGAAGTCCTCTAATTGCATTACCTCTTGACGTAGTTTCTTCTGAGCTATCAACTCTTCACTCTAAGAAAACAAAGGGTTGGTCAACTTTTATATCTTGGAAAAACTTCAGAAAGTCTATAAAACAATTTCAAACTACCATTTTTTATATCTTACTTACCTCCATCATTTCAATGTTCCTCAGATGAGAATTCTTGCTAGCCTGAAGCTGCTGCCTAGCTTCATCCAGCTGGGTTTTAAGTTGCATGGATTCATTATATAATACTGAAAACTGTGACTGAAGACATTTATACTCTGTAGTTTCTACTATCACGCTTTCTGGTAGTTGTCTTATCTAAAAAAAAAACAATAACTATGCTGAACTCTGTGTATACTGCCTAAAATGAAATGTAGTTTATAAAAAATCAAAAGAAATGGGTTCTCAACGCTCTTAACAGAACTGTCGAAATGGACAAGGGTTTTTTTGGCTGTAATAAATTACCTATTAAGGTAAGGATTCTACCCAGGAACTAACTGAAAATAACACAGTAGGTACCTATTCAAAAATCTCTTTTTTTACCTGCAGGAAGTGTGATGTTAATTCATTAGGTCTAGCATATAGTAAACAGGGTAAAGTGAATAAGTAAATCTGTTTTAGTATACTCTTTAAATTGTAAATATATCCCAGTTTTTGTATAGCTATTTTGTAGTCCAATATATTAACATATTTGTAGTCCTAGTATTTCTATGTATATGAGATTATTTTGTAAAATTCAAATTAGTTTTACTATTTCACAGTATCTTGAAGCTATACTGTGGCCTTAGTATGTACTTTGTTCAATAAAAAGTAAGCTTGATAGTAAGCAAGTGATGACTTACATCCATTTTTAACTTCTCCACTTCTTTCAATGTTTCTCTATGTGTTGAATGCAATTTGTCCAATTCTTGAAGCCTGTTATTTGCCAGCTCTTTCCATTCTTCAACTTCTTTCATAAAGTCCTCCAACTTAGCCTAAATATCACATATTATATAGTTATAAACAAACATTTACCTTTTCTTCTTGAAAACTAATAAACACATTTTGTTTTTGAAGCTATTACTAACCTGTGAAACTCCACTTTGAACTATTGGCTTCTGTTGAGTGGCCCCTTTTTCTGGATCGCCATGCAACTGATGATAAGCCTTAATTTTCTCTACAGCCTCTGCTAAATGAGTTTCAAGCTTATCATTTCTGTTTCTTATTTTTTCCAATTCATACTGCAAATCATCAATTTGATTTTTGAGTTCAGCAGTTTCGGTTTCCTTTGCAGTTACCGAATCTTGCAATTCAGTTACTTTTAAGCTCATTGTGTGATATTTCTCATGAAGTGAAGTATTTAAAGCTTGAAGGTTGCGATTCTCTGTCTGAAGCTGGATATTTGTTTGGCGGATCACTTCATCAACTGATGGAACATCTTCTATAATCCAGAAAACACAAGTTTATTATTTTAAGAGTTATATTTAAAAACTGAATCATTAATATTAACTTACGTCCTTCAAGTTCCCCTTTTAATGCCAAAGTTATTTTTTCATTTCTTTGCATTAACCTGTCAAAGGCTTGAATAACCTTGGCTACAGCACGCCTGGACACTTGAACTCTATTTGCCAACTTATCATTAAGTTCATCTTTGTCCCATGTTGACAATTGCATCAAAAAAGAAGTTGTAGCCTCATTTTCATCTGAAAACGAAAAATTTAATAAATAAAATGAGAATATACCTACAGTAAATAAATAGATTCTAACGACCTACATAGTTTTATTTTATTTTAGTAAAATATTGATAAAGTTTTACATACTTTTGTTTTCAGATTCATCAGCTGTTTCAGCATCAAACCTTTGTAAAAGTATACGGATATCTTCATTAAGTTGGTTCCAGTACCGATTGACAACATTAAGCATTGCATCATCTTGAGTTTGACGTTTTTCTAACTGCTCTATCCTTTGACGTAACTCCTGTTCTAACCTACACCTTTGTTCTATCCTCTAAAAACATATATCTATGTAAATACTTCAAAGAATATTAGCTTTTGCTTTTGATAATTCTGTAGTGGATTTTTTTGTTCTATTTTAGAGGATTTCTGAACATAAATATGTTTGTATGTGATTGGGTGATTTCATATTGTATACATTTTTAAGAGCACACTTGTCTCCCTGTAAATTTGTATTTGTTTTTGATATTCTATTTGTACATATATTACATTGCTTTTGTAGAGTTAAATTTGATTTTATACAATGTATTAACCAAGTGCTAAATAAAGGATTATTAAGTTTAATTCGCCAATGTCAACGTTTCAGAAAATATTTTTTTCTGAAACCAATGAGAGTTACAAATAACATAACATAACTTTATTTCAGATCTAGTAACTACAGTACATAATATCTCTACAGTACATAAAATAAAACAGCATGAAATAATTTAGCGTCCCCTCAACTTCATTCCTCTACTATATTTTCCAGTCTGTAAGGTTCTAGATTTAATAAGAGTTGCTTTGTTTTCGGTTTGAATTGACTTGAGTTTTCAAGCATTTTTATATTCTGAGGCAGTTTATTGAATATTGTAATGCACATGTACGATGGACTTTTCTCTCTCTAGGCAACCTGTGTATGAGATAATGTAAGTCTATCTAACATTCTAGTATCGTATGTTGTGTTTTTAGTATTTTTTAAGCATTCAAATAAATATATGCCATATTTAATAGTCCTTTTGACTTAAAAATCCCCCTACAGCTATCTCTGAAGTTCATTTTAAGGATTATCCTAATCCTAGGACATTTTCAAATAAGTATTTGCTTGTGACTCCAATAGCGTAACATAATAATTATAATATATTATATATTTTATTTTATTTATTTATTTATTTATTTATCCTTTACGTATTACAATATTACATTCACTAAACTACATGGAACCAATTATGAGGTAGTAAAAAATAATTAAATCCTATGTGTGCACTATGGACTAAAGTCTGTGCGTGCACACAGTCACTGAATTACACCACGTCAATATCTAACACCTATGTAAAATCCATCATCTTAAACTTATTATTTAATAGTATATCCATTTTTACAATTTATAGAAACGTAGGTAACAGCATCTTTAATTATTTGAGTGTTATTCATTTTATGTGCTGAAATTTTTTTCTTTTAAAATGCTCTGGCAATAAGTTCAGAATTTTAGGAGTCACATAAGAAATAAATCGTTGTGCAGCAGTAAAGTGTATAATCGGAACAGTTAAGTTACGATTTGCATTTGCTCTCGTCAAGATAACATGAACTAATGTAATTGTGAAAGATATTTGTAGTAAGCGAAAATCTAAGCATATTTTTTTTATATACATTTGCATAATTGTAGACACCAGACTGTTGAAATAAAACCTCACAGGAAAAAGATCTGGAGTTAAATTGAATTATTTTTTAAATAAGTTTTGGGCATTAGTGATATTGCTCAAGATATTCTTATGAGCAGAGCCCCAACAGATTATTCCATAACTGAGACAAGATTCAGCTAAGGATTTATAGACATTAATTATAACCACTGTGTTTTGAATGTTCCGCAATTTGTAGAATTACAAAATACAAGCTTTTTTTAATTTATTCTTTACATACCCTGCCTAAGCAGACCATTTCAAAAACTGATTAAAATAAATACCTAAATATTTCGTACACCCTACTGATATAACTATATCAGTACATGAACATTTCCCAGAGAAGTCACAATTATTCGGGTAAACTATGATTTTTCCTTTTATAAGACAACCCAAACCTGTTCATTGCAAAGCACATAAAATTTGTTTTGTTCACATTAAGAGTTAATTGATTATAATTCATCCAAATTTTTATATAGGTAGCAGCTCTCTCTTCTCTCTTAAAAACATTGTTCCATGTTAACCTCCTAATCAGAAGAGCCGTGTCGTCGGCAAACAAACAGTTCTTACATTAGGTATTGCATTCGCCAGACTGTTGATATAAATAGAGAATAGAATTGGGCGAAGCACTGTACATACCATGAGGAACACCAAACTTATTCCTATTAATTCCAATTTGTTTAGTATTATGTGATGATCAACTGTATCAAATGCTTTAGATAAGTCTAGGAAAATTGCCAGAGGTTTTTATTATTAAAACAAATTACAATATAATTAATGACTTCATAAAGGGCAGTATAGGTACCCATTTCCTCCCTAAATCCATATTGCGAAGCAGACATTAGCCCATTTCTATTCAGAAAGCTATACATTCTCCTTTTTATACATTTTTTCTATGATTTTACAAACGAGACTAGTAAGGGCAATAGGTCTATAGTTATTAATATCAATTATTTTTCCTCCCTTATGCAATGATATGATCAGTTTTTTTAAGATATGAGGAAAAATTCCGATTTCAAAAATCTGATTAACAACATAAACCAAGGGCGTAAGTAAATATTTATAGTTAGATTTTATGATGTTAGACATGCCAAAATCATCAAATGAAGAAGAACCTTTTAAGAGTTTAGCAATGCAACAATTTCTTTATCAATAATAGGATACAAAAACATTGAGCCATTCAACAAGAAATCCAGCACATTAATTGGCCTACTTATTTTATTAGCTAATCTTGCTCCTATAGTACTAAAGAAATCACAATTCAATTGCAATAGGTGGCTGATCACTTAACTCATTATTGCTATCTCTCAGGATAATAATGCCAGTTCTAGTCTGGATATCGTTAGTCGTTGGTTTAATTATATTCCAAGTCTTTCTGGGATGATGATTTACATCTATTAATTTCTGTTTAAAATATGTTGATTTAGTTTGTTTAATTATTTTACTTAATTGGTCACAATATTTTTTATAATTTTTAATATAAAGTATGGTTGGTGGTAAAGTCAGTTACCCTAAACCTAACCTGGTAAACCCAATGAGGTGATGAGGGAGAATTGTAAAGTAATATCCTAAAGAGATATAATCAATAGAAGAGTTTTTTAGGCGTATACAACATCAATGTGCCAAAATATCTGCCACGTACTTGCTCGATTGATATAAAGGTGAATTAAACTAGGGTTTCATTTACCCCTTGATCCTCAAGATCCACTAGAATACTACACTATAAAAAATATAAATGTTTTTATAGTATTATGAATTCAATTACTTACTTGGGCAAGCTTCTTATTTTGAAACTGTAAGACTTTAATGTCCATTTCTTCAAGGGTAGATACTGGGCCAATCAAATGGGGTTCAAAATGTATTTTTTTAATTGGTGGCTGGCCTCCACTTGACGAGGCCTCTTCGGCCTGCCTCTTAGACATTGTACGAGGTTTATTTCTCCCTGAAATTTATTAAAAATCTGTCACGAAACGATGTTTTAGTACATTGCACTCATAAGCTAAATCTAAATTCCTTGTATATTGTATTGTATTGTAAGGCAATTTATGGTTGGTGGAGTTAAATGGATAGAATCTAGGGTACAATCCTAAATTATTTCTGTTAATTTTTGGCCTTGTTTCTCACTACAACACAAGAAACTTACCTTCCCAAAATACCCCTTCAACGAATGTCAGTGCCTTCAACTTATCCTCTTTAGCACTCTTTAGCCACAGCTTAATTTATTAAGCTGTGCTTTAGCCTTCTAAAGCTTGTTTTCACAGCAAAGCAAAGAACCATAGAATTCTTTTTTCTATGCAAAGAACTTAAAAATTTGCTTTGACAGTGACAGTTGTTTGTATGAACTACGATCTAAAGTCAAATACCCACTATTTCTGGCGATCAGAAGAATAGAGTGGGTTTCCATATAAGTATGCAGTGCCAATAACAAACTACTGAAACTACAGACGACAGGACTTTACAGAAAAAAGTTAAATTACCACGAAGCAGGAATGGATTTCATTTAACTAATAATGACGCTTCGCGGGTTTATGTTTATTTGTAAAAAATTATAGAATTATATAGTCATCCGCATAATGTATACCAGACTGTACTTGTCTTGGTCTTTTGGGTTTGGTGTTGGTGTTAAAACTGATACGGATAGTGCATCGTTTTATTCGTTTTAGTGCATTTAATAGAAAAAAAAAGTTTGTGTGTAGGTGCATCTCTGATCTTCCTATTGACTTCGTCGGTAAGATCATTTTAAGTATCTTATATCATTGTGTTCAGATACCCTAATCTTAATATCATCAAGAACTGCTGGCTGCTTGCTTCAAGATCAGTTGGAATTACCTTTATCTAAAATAATAGTATTGGTTGAAGTTGAAATATTGTCGAATAGTTGGATATTTTTTTGTTTAAATTTAGTTATGTAGTATCTGGTGATACAAAGAAAGAGGAACTCAATCTATGGTTGTTTTCATTTTCATTTTTATACCTCATATCAGCCATTATTAATGTCATTCCATTATCATTAAGCAAGCATGGAAGCTTTTAGTTAAGAAAATGGTGACTACAATTTAACTGCTTATTTGCGTACATCAATTTATTTTCATAATGTTGACTACATTTTTTACCCTTCATTAGAATGACGCCAAATATTATGAATATGCTTTGTTAGTGATAATAACAATTACAGATTCCAATCATGGTACCTATACTCTAGAAGTTACCTACTCACTTATGTTAGAAAGTTAGAGAAGTAGGTACTTATTAAACAAATGTTTAAATAATATTAATATCCTATTAACACCACCATGCAGATAACTTATAAGGATACCTACTATATTATTGGAACAATTGTTTTCATGGCTGTTATCACTAATAGGAAATACTGTCTAAATTATCAATGCCCTGATATCCTGTTAACTCTAACAATAAGATAACTTCTAAGGATACCATTGTTGGGACGTCATGGAAGTTATGTAGGTAGTTTAAATCCTGTGTTCTATTATTAGTGATAACCAACTACATAACTTCCATGACAACAATAATTGTTCTAACAATGGTACCTATCCTTAGAAGTTTTCTTGTAGTTAAAGTTAACAGGACATTTATAATTTTGACCTTAGGGTACGTTTTTTTTTTACCTATAATGGCGTCATCGCATGTAATTAAACGAATTTGCGCCGCCTTACTCTTTTTATTACACGCTCCTATATCGTTAATGGCAGCTCCGACATAAAGGCATCAGAAGGCCCGAATTATCAATGTCCTGGTATTGATTAGAGCCGCATAAATTCCATGACAAAAAATTCATGGTATCCTTAGAAGTTATGTTAGAGTAACAGGACACTGATAATTTGAATCTTAGGCCGACAATATCAATGTCGACAATTATCGTCATGGAATAAGTTATGTGGCTTTTATCTTTATCACCAACAAAACAATGATAAATTGGGTCTCATAAATGCAGCTACTTGGCAGATAAATTTTGTGTGTACCTATAATTCTACAGAATTATAATTATTTACGTGCACTTATACTTACCTAAATATTGTCGCAATTTTTTTTGAAACGTGCATCGTTAATTTTGATCATGCTTTTCATTTAAAGCTTTATCATAGGTACAGAATGCATTTTTGTTCTAGTGCTTTACGACAATATCAAACAAATCATTCAACGGTTGATTTTTGGAGAATCGCGCCGTTCTCCAATATCTTGCCCCCCATAATACACCGATCCATGGAAGTCGACATCGCATTAAGCCACAAGTTGCCAGCCAGCGAAAGCATCGAATGCTATCATCAGCAGCGCCGGCAACAACAGTAAATCGTCGGAATCTCTTATTTCTAATCAGTTAGTCCCCAAACAACGTCGAGTCGAACGCGAAGTGCATAAGCTGAGCTGCCCATTTCCAGCGGAACGTTTTCTTTCTTTCACTGATAGTTCGTCACAATATAAAACGAAAAATAAGTGGGGGAAGCTGCTGCCGACACGGCAACTAATGATAAGTGAGTCGGCATTCAAAATCGATGAAAATAAACCCCAAATCGAGATCCCGTCGTCAGAAAAACCATTCATTTACAGGAGTTCCTTGATTTTCATCAAGAATCAAGTGTTGTGTTGGATTGAATGATGGAAATGGAATCAGAAATGGCGGAGATACCGGGCAACCTTGATGCAGTTTGCAGGCTGTGTCTCTCGCAGAGAACGGACTCTTTAAAGGCTATTTTTGATAGAGCCCTAGGTCCCAATCGACTTCCTCTCAAGATACATCAGCTGATTCAAATTCCGGTAAGTTTTGTTCATCATTTTCAAATTTTATTTAGCGAAATCCCATGCATTTAATTCCTGATTCAGTAAGGCGAGAATTTCATAACAAATGTAATACTTTTCGACCTTACGGGCCACGCCGGATATCTGTCGTAACTCGACGGTGTTTCGCCGCGTTGTCGTTGCGTTGGGAGAAATGAACGAACAAACGAAAATGGCTGATGCTGGTGTATTAGCCGACAAATATTATTCCGCTGGGCCTTTCGGTCGGCGATTTCGTGATGATTTGGTGTTGGAAATCATTAGTTTAATTTTAAAAATAAGCTAGATTTTTATGAAATTATGATCTATTTAATGGTCAAGCCGAACCAAAGATGCATGGTGCTTGAACTATTGTAATAGTATAGTTATGACAATAATAAATCATCTATTATGCGTACTATTTAATGTTGTACTGAAATAAACTAACCTACGCCCGTTGGATGTTTTATTTATACTTTCGTTGTGTTTGATTTTTAAACAACCTAAACTAATTAACGTAATACGGAATGTTCTGATTTAAAGATATTATAATAGTAAAAAATGAACTGAAATAAATGCTACAAGTCCTAATCAGCTTCCTCTATATCTATATCACCGAATTTGGTTTCCGATGAGCATAGTTTATCATTTTTCAATCGTTCAACCTCATCTATTTATTAAAATCCAACGAACTTTGTACATTGTGTTTTCAGTACATAATGAAATCATTTCATAACCGGCTTAAATGATTCTCGAGTATTCTCGACCTTACGCCAGCTGTGTGGCTTCGCCGTTGAGAAGAGTGAACAGATAAAAATGGCTGGTGCGTTAGTCGAATAAAATATTGGTATTTGTGTTTCTGTCGATAATTTTAACGATACTGGCGATAACAACATTGATTTAAATAAAAATTCAGCTAAAATTTCAAGAAATCAATGATAAATGTTGTGTCCCCTGTTTAGATCTTTAAAGGAGATTTCATCAAGATTAAGAATATATTTATAGCAAATCAAACATCATTTAATTAGAAAACATTTAAGTATTTATTATTATTATAACGAAATTCTGAAGTCTGTGTAATAAAAATAGGTGAAGCTAATCTGACCTTCTATTGTTAGTTCACCTGCCTCAGTAAATAAGAAAGCAAAATTTTCAAGGATACATTGAATCCTTTAGAAGTCGGAATTTGGTGTTCCGAATCGCATTTTTAGACTGATATTAATTCTAAATTTTGGATACCCATAAGGATACTGCATCACGCTGAATTTCATTTAAGCCAATCGCCATAAAACAATACTATTTGCACAGCTTATAAACTATAGTTTATAAGTGCAATAATAATTATGAATGGTAGAAATATAACAACTCGATAGTTTTATGTTGGAGTCTGCCCACTACCGTCGCGTCGCATCAGCTTTTACTTGACCGGTCGAACGAAAATGGCTGACGATATTGTATGGCATGGAACAGCGAACGCCCGATCGATTTATTTATGTTATCCAAAAGTTTTAGTTCATTTTATTTAAAATTCAGCTACATTTTTATGAATCGCTGATGAATAAAACATTCCCTGTCTAAATTGCACGTAGATAATTCAAGAAGATGTTGCATTTATCATGACGTGAACTTTGGGCAGATAAAAACATGGCGTCTTTAATACGCCATTCCTCTCGCCATTCCTTCTTTAATTCGGTTATTTCAGGGCGATAGTAGCATGCGAAGCATGCTCACCGATGGAGCAGTAATACGTATCTTATTTCTTTTTGATGAATAATAAAACAACCATTGTTGTATCCCAATCGTTACAGGTTAGTTTATTGTAATTACTCGAATCAGATATAATAAACCAAAATATGAATCTGGTATAATAAATTTAAAATTCAATTGTATTATTGTTAATAAATAACATTATGAGTATCGTTTCTCTTTTTTTTTTTGGTTTTGAAGGTGTGCCCAACGATTTAGGTAAATCCGAGGGTAAGTCTCTATTGGCAGTTTCTTTTGATCGTGTAAATTTACATTACGATTAAGTTGTGTAATTGAAAAATGCCAATGATATAGCAGTGTTACCTCTAGTTTAATAGCATTTATGATAACCTATATTTTGTTTTCATTTTATCCGTGATAGTATAATCGTAATAATATTATTTATTATTTGCATTAAAGCATATTATGTATATATATTGCTCAAATAATGTTCCTTTATTTCCTAGAAAAGGGGGCATTCTAATGCTCCTTATAAGGTCTTAAGTATAATTGTTACCTGGTTCAAGGCAATTAGGATCCCTCTATATTATGTTTGTCATTGGTTAAGGTGAAACGACCAGTTATTGATAGCTTTTGCGATAATTTTGGATAAGTATTAATGTTTGTTTGATTTTAATTGGAAAAAAAATTCAACCACGTTTAAGAAGGGATTTAGTATTTAGTTTCATGAAATAAATACTTTTATTACACATATAAAATATTTCTTTTGATCATATTTTGGGGTCCAGTTATTGGATATACTAGTTTGTGGTATAGTCCAATAATTGATAACCCAGTAATTGATATTGTTTAACAAATTAACATAACAACTTAAAATACAAAAGAACAAACAATATACTTGAATGGTATCCTCAAATTTCATCTACAAAACTACTCAAGTAATGAAAAACTAAAATTGATTGAAGCACATCAATCGTCTTTTGAAATTGATGTTTAAACCTATCACTGGTAGAAATTATTGCTGGTTTACGTAATTTTCCCCCAAACCGCAGTTTTCATTACACATAAGACGTCATTTTCTTCGGCTCTGAAAAGTGTTTTTTCTCCATTCAGGATCTCATCGACATAACTTCTTAATTTCTCTTGTGGATTCTTTGAAGGACACAAACATAATTATGATTTTTAATAAATTCGATTGAATCGGCAGTTTGTTCCTTGTAAAACATCTTTAAAATAATAAACTAAAACAATTTTTGCTTTTTAATGTTTCAAAGTTTTTTAATGGAGAGTTACTCTACATATGTTTCGCCTTATTAGGGCTTTTTTAAGAGTACCTAAATAATACTAAATTTTAAGAAAGATCCTTAAACTATACAGGGTCGGCCAACAAGGGCACGTCGGTCACTGGATGCTAAACTGTTGAACTTATGGGAAAATTTTCTTAATAAAACTTATAACGTCTCGACTCTGCTATAACCTAAAATTATTTTCAAGTATACAGGGTGTCTCAAAAAAGAGTAACACCAAAAACTATATTTTTGTTAAATGGAATACCCTACCTTTTTATGTGGCATATAAAGCCTCTATCGGTTGTGTATTCAACTTTTAATTTGCATGTAGATCGAATGCAGCGTTGCCAAGTTATGAATTAAAGAAAGAAAAATCAGTCAAAAACATACTTTTTTTAAACTGTTATATCTCCTCCACTGCTTCTTAATTTCCTTGACAAAGTTACATGTAATCTAATGCTTGCCTAGTTTATCCTAGACCGTCCTCACTTTTCGATTTAATTATTCAGGGTGTCCAGAATACTTGTTCAAACATCTCTATTTTCAATTCGATTTTAATTGAATTTCTTAAATACAACACCCTGTATATTATTTTGCCGTCGAAAATCCTAAAGTGTCCCCTTTCAGAAAATATTATGTTTGCCGTATGTATCTCGCTATCATTGTGAGATATTAAGGTTTTTCCGTAACTTTACAAAGAAAATTTAAAAAATCGTAGGCGGCATTGCCCAAGAAATCGAAACAATTGCTATTCGTTGGTATGTCGCTGTCAGTAATTTTACTTTTGTAATCCGGTGACATTTGGTGCCATTTTATGCATAGTATCTTCCTTCAATAAGAAGTATTTTGTAGTAAAAATGAAGTATACGAACCAAGAATCAATTGATATGATTTATATTCTTGGAGAATGCTTAAAGAATTGTCTTCTTGCATCCCGAGTGTACTGTGAGAGGTTTCCTGATAGAACGCATCCAGATACAAGATCATTTCAAAGACTGATGGATAGATTTGATAGAACTGGGACAGTTAAGTACGAAAAGCATGAAAGAATAAAGCCAGTGGTAAACGAAGAAAATTAATTTAACTGTTGTTTATCTGTTTATGAAGATCCACATAGAAGTACAGTAGACATAAGTGATTTGTTGGTCTTAGGTCAAACTTCTGTGAAGAGAATGTTGCGTAAGAATAAGTTCCATCTATATCGTGTGCAACTGCATCAAGCACTTGATGGACAAGATTTTGAGAATAGAATAAATTTCTGTAATTGAGGTCTTGCTCCAACTCGAGAGGATGTACGATTTTTTAATATTGTATTGTTTACCGATGAGGCGACATTCCACAATAATGGTCATGTGACCAGACATAATTTGCACTTCTACGCCGATGAAGATCCACATTTTCTAGGTCTATTGACCAGCAACATAGGTGGAGCCTAAACGTCTGGGGAGGCATAATTGGAGACCACGTAATAGGACCTCATTTTTTTTATGGACACCTCAATGGGAATATTTTTCAAAATTTTTTAAATGAAGATCTTGATAATCTGTTAGAAAATATACCACTAGGACTATTAAGAAGAATCTGGTTCCAGTTAGATTGGGCGCCTGCTCATTTTAATATTGGAGTTCGAAATACTCTGGATGAAAAATTTCCTGGCCGTTGGATCGGAAGACGCGGACCTGTTCTGTGGCCTCCAAGGTCACCAGATATGACAAAACTTGATTTCTTCCTATGGGGATACGTTAAAGATCTGGTCTACGGAACACCTCCAACTACAGCGGAAAACATGCGGGAAAGAATAAGAGAAGCATTTAATTCAGTTACTCCCTTAATGTTACAAAATGTAAATAGATCTTTAACAGACGGGTTAAATATATGTTTACAGCAAAATGGTAGAGTGTTTGAATATCTAGTAATGAATATCTAATAAATTAATTTATTTAAAATAATTATGTTTATGTTAATTATTTATTTATGTTGCGTTTATTGATATTTTGTACCTAAAAAATATATTAAATATAATATTATATTGTTATAAATATTTTTATGCCAATGACTAACAATTGTTTCGATTCCTTGAGCCATGACGCCTACAATTTTTAAAATTTTCTTTGTAAAGTTACGGAAAAACCTTAATATCTCAGAATGATAGCGAGCTGCATACGGCAAACATAATATTTTCTGAAAGAGGACACTTTAGGCTTTTCGACGGCAAAATAATATACAGGGTGTTGTATTTAAGAAATTCAATTAAAATCGAATTGAAAATAGAGATGTTTGAACAAGTATTCTGGACACCCTGTATAATTAAATCGAAAAGTGAGGACGGTCTAGGATAAACTAGGCCAGCATTAGATTACATGTAACTTTGTCGAGGAAATTAAGAAGCAGTGGCGGAGATATAACAGTTTAAAAAAAGTATGTTTTTGACTGATTTTTCTTTCTTTAATTCATAACTTGGCAACGCTGCATTCGATCTACATACAAATTAAAAGTTAAATACACAACCGATAGAGGCTTTAATGCCACATAAAAAGGTAGGGTATTCCATTTAACAAAAATATAGTTTTTGGTATTACTCTTTTTTGAGACACCCTGTATTCTTAAAAATAATTTTAGGTTATAGCAGAGGCGAAACGTTATAAGTTTTATTAAGAAAATTTTCCCATCAGTTTAACGGTTTAGAAACTATTGACCGACGCGCCCTTGTTGGCCTACCCTGTATATACCTTCTTTTATTGACCTAATTATATTATGGGGTTTTCTTTTTTTATTGCTGTTTTTGAAAGTCCAGGGATGTTGATGGAATACATTTGTCAATAATAGGGCTATGGTGGAAATTTTGTTGGTCATTAGTAGTTAGTAGTAAATGTATTATTTTTCAAAGATGTTTTGATTTTTAATTGTTCTAGTAGAGTAACTTCTTATATTCTATTAAAAACCTTGAAACATTAAAAAACAAAAAGTGTTTCAGTTTATTATTATTAATTATGATCAGTTGCGTTTCTATTGCCCCCAGCAAACTTAATCAGTAAATAATCTCCAACGGTGAGATTGTCTGGTGCTTCAAGATCCCAAAAATCATTTTCAGCAGTATATCCAATAATATCAACGTCATCAAGGCTATTACCGCTTTCAATCCATTCATCAGCTGATGTTTCAGAATCAGTATCTTTACTTTCCTTAGCCTTTTTTCTTAATTGCTCAGATTTTTTAGATTCTCTTGCTCTGTTTTCTTTTTCCCCGATTTTCTTTGCATTTCTTTTATTCTGTGATACTCTTGCCATGCTGTATAGGTTACTACTGTAAAAAGGAGTATTTTTTTTGGGATTTTCTAATAATGTGTTCCAGACTATCGAAACGTTTTCGTACTTGGGTGGAATTTTTCCCAGTTCTATTATCCACTTGACCAAACATTTTTCCTCTTCGGGCTGCATAATACTAGGATGACCCATGCTACACACCCTCGGCACTTTTTCGTTAACCTTATAATGTAAATGTGGTAAATGGTACACCTTTTTGATTTTAAGGACACATAAAACGTTACAAATATTTAATTTCCCAAAACTTAGCGTTTTTGCTTGCCACTAATTGATACTATATTATTTAATCTTATAAAGTTAGGTTAAGCATCTAAATAACGAATAATGTATAGTTTCGGCTTTTATAATTATTAGTTATCCATAAATTTTTTTTGATTCTGTTAATAATAACTCCTTAAAAATACCGCCCAATCTGTTAAGATTTTCATAAAAAATGTAGAATTACTAAACGGTCCAAATAGTTCCAGAAACAAGTAAAACCATGTTGCGAGATGACCCAGATAATTTAATGTGGAAATTAAAAAAAAAAAACCGAAGTAGTTTTCCTACTAAAAAGGGGAAAAAGTTCAACCTATCAATCACTAGGTGGGTATCAATAGCTGGTAGGTTTACCTTATATAAGGGCTGGTTTACACGGGTGAATAAGTGTTACTTAACTATAAAGAATTTTATTGTAGATGAAATCCGAAGTGTAAAATAGAGCTAAACGATTTTAAGAGCAACAGTGAATTACCGAGGAAGTGATGTGGTCAAACTTGCGCACATTAAAGCTGAAGCGAAGGCATAATAAGCATTAAAACACTTACTTGTACAATATTTTTATTCTGCCACTTCCTAGATTTGGTGATTGGTATTAAATGAGTTACTAACAGAATTTGTAAACTTTGGGTATATAAATCATTATAATCCCGCTACAATATCAAATACTGGAAATTTAGGGGTATTTACGCCCGCACTTTATTGCAGTCATTAAATCAGAACCATTTTTCCTGAAAATAATTTTGCCTCTTAAGGATTTTCTCAATTTTAGGTTAAAAATAAAATCGGGTGAATATGTTTTCGGATATTGTATTTTCTAATAGCTGTTTTTACCTTTGTTTACTTTCATTGTAGGGGTTTTATTAACTTTTAAGCTAGTGCTTGCTTTGTTTTACTTAGGTGCAAACTTTATCGGTAATTATTGGGCATGCCCCGTAAAGAAATCTATAAATAAACTAACCGATGAAGTCAAATTGGTGTACCTATTTTAATTGTATACGAACGTCAGAAGAATAATTTCATTCTTTACTTGGCAGAATTTAACCTGTGATACAAAAGTCAGATACCAACATGCGAAGGTCGTTATCCTCAAAGTTACATTGTGCTCTATTTGTTAGCTACAGGAAATAGTATCCGAAGTCGTATGCATTTTTTCCGAGTATCGGCCAGTATTTGCGGCTTAATTACAAAAGTATGTGACGCTATACAGGGTTATTCAAGTTTCGACACGAAAGATTATTTGATTTTAACAAAAATTTTATTTTCGCGATAATCTATTTTTGTCCTAAATACACAACATGTATTAAAGTTGTATTTTTTAAATGACATTCACTGTATATTATTTCATTTTCTACTATCAAAATAAAAAAGCGTTTCATTAGGGTTTGCCTCACTTTAATCTTACGGTTTTTGAAATAATTGATATTTTGTGAAAAATTTACTAAAGTCTGTGCGTTTTAAGAAGTCCGCTAAGCCATAAAACCTCTTGAGCGTTATGTCGGTGGCTCTCAAACAATAAATTATATTGAAGGTAATTTTGGATGTTGATGAATTACATTTTCTAAATAAAATAATTTAAAGTAAATAAAAAATTAGTTTAGGTAAAGAAAAATAATAATTTTTTAGCTTTTGTAGTATTCAGACAAATTAGTTTTACGAATTATTTTTTATAAAGTTTTGGTTCTAAAAAGAACCGATTTTGTAGTCTTGCGACAGAACGTACCTACTTGTAGATAGGTACTACTAAAAGTAGTCTTCCTCTGCATTTGAAATTTCACCCATGCTTTCAGACTCATCAGAATCAACATCATCGTCATCATCATCATCATTCGTAATAATTAACGGTCTTACTTCGTCTATAACCTGTTCTGTCTCATAAGATTCAAAAATAATTTTTTTTGTGTGTTCAATGCATTTCCGCCATTCTTCTTTGCCCGCTTGGCTAAGCGCCTCCTCCCATAACTTTATAACGCTAGGCTTACCGATATTTTTACAGGCATGTTTGTCATAATAGTTCTTGCTAATACCCCATACCAATTCAATTGCGTTGTAATGACAATGGTAGGGCGGCAATCTCAAAACTTGATGTCCATATTTGTGGGCTAATTCGTCAACAACATACTTTTTTTTAAATGACTGCTCTTTACACTTGCTTAAAAGTTCACTTTTTGAATATAAATTTTCATGGTTTATGTTTTTCTTTGACAACCACTCTTTTATTTCTTCCTTTTTCCAGCTGCTTGTAGGGAATTTCTCTTCGAGTCTCGTATGGTAAGAGGCATTGTCTAAAACAATTAAGGAAGGTTTTTCTAAACTTTTTAAAAGTTTTTCCTCGAGCCAATGCTCAAAAATTTCAGCATCCATATTGCCGTGATAATCATCAGTTTTTTTTGTTGATGAAAATATCAAACTGGCATTTAAAACAAAACCTTCTTCATTACCAGCATGTAATATAATATACCTTTTTCCATTACTTGCACGGGTACTTGAATAACAATGCTTTGAGTCATCCTGCCAAGACGTTTTTGTTGAAGTTCCGTTTGCAAATACCCATGTTTCGTCAAGAAAAACAACTTGTCTTGACAATTCCGATTTTTTGTTGTTTAAATAATCCCTTAAAAATTGCCATCTTTTCGAAACAACATTGGACAGCTCGCAAAGCAGTTTTCTGTTGTTCGTTTTTTTATATTTGAAACCCATATGTTTTAAGATGATGGACAAACTGTTAGTTCCAATATCGCAAAGTTTTTTCTGCTTTATCTTTTCAAGAATAGCTTTGAGGGTAACATATTCCTTGGCTTTATACATATCATAAACAATATTCCTAATAGTCCAAATCCTCTTCACTCTTTTTTCGAAGTCTTCTTAAGGTCTTCTCTGAAATGCCGCAAGCATCAGACGTTCGTTTTTGCACTGCCAAAACAAACTCTAACGGACCCGAGTTATCTTTTTCTAAAGTAAAATAACGTTCCACTTGTAATACCAAACGGCGTTCACCTGGAGATAAATGCCTTCTAGGCGATGTGCCACCTTGCTGAACATTTTCCATAACTTTGCTTAATAACTGATTTTAATTCACACACAATGAGAAACAAACTAAAAGTGAAAAGCACAACTACTTATTTGAAATAAAGTAGAACATACCATCCCGCACTTCAGCAAATTTTAATTATTTCTTAGAAAATAGTAATTATTATGAAGATTTAATTATAATAATCCCAAAATAATGTCATTATCGGAAAAGTATATACCTGACAAAATCTTTAACATATTTAACCATCCCGCACTTGAGCAAATTTTAATTGGTTCTTGGAAAATAGCGATTATTATATAGATTTAACTATAATAATAGCAAAATAATTTAATTATCTATTTAATTATTATTTATGCTCAACGCGTAATTCTAAGATAATTTTGTTTTGAAACCTCTGATTTCGCCCAGTAATAGAACACAGTAAACCAGTGGGATGTTCGGTGTGATCAAGTATAGCGAAGGTGCGAAGATATTGTAACTTAACCGACTTACTGTTTTAAAAGCGATAACATCCCTTGGTGATTTAATCCGATATCGGACTTCTTCAAACGCACAGACTTTAACTTATACAAGGGGTTCAGAAAATCAGGTAAAGTTTCGAATTTTATGTCAAAAAGAATGTTTGCAGGCTGAAAAATGATTGTCTATTTTTCCTGTAACGCGAGCTGTAAAGCTACCCTCATTTTTATTGCTGAATAAGATAAAATTATAAAAAGCAATTGTTTCCATTTGGAAAAATTGACAGTATCTTCAATTTCATTTTATTCTTCGTTTTTGTACACCCTGTATTAATAATTATCAAAATATTATACGACGTCTACTAAAGTAGGTCGGTTCTACAAAGAAATTAATCCAAATTAAATAATAAAGGCTTCCGTACAGGAAAAATTAATATTGTCAAAGTAATTTTTGATATAAAATTGGAAATATGTCAAATGTGCAAATTGACTCTTGACTATGGAGGGCTTTAGGAAGGAGGCCGATCGCAATACATCGATTCCGGTCCCACTTTTGCATCGGTAATTCAGCTTCAAAAACTGCCGCCAGGATCGCAGTGTTCCATTAACGGTGCAAATTTCATTGGTTCTTATAGGAGAATTAACTGTTTTATCGAAATTAGTTAATTTAAACAGTCTACAGACCGAGATATGTGTGAGAGGCGGGTGCGGGATACTCCCTAGATACATAATTATAGCATGTAAAAGGGTGTATTGCATTTTAAGACACTGTATTATTATTACCAGGAGTATTAATTTTTTCAAATACTGGCGGTCTTTCTAGACACTCGAACAACTTTTAATTTGGAAAGGAAATAATTACACAATCTGCACGTTTCTATATACATTTTTTATTTAAATTCAAACCAAAAATAAATTAACATAATGTTCATTATAGGTTTATAGGTAGTACGTACACCTTTTAACAGACCTGAAAAGAAGAAGAGTCTTAACTTATTTATTTTATTTCCCAACTAACTTTACAAAAGATTATAAATGGGGATTTTAAAATTAAATTTAAAAGACTCTGAATTCTATTAATGGTATATACCATCAGGTAGTTTAGTTTCGTAAAAACGCAAAATGTCCTCTTCTGGAAAGTGCAACGAACAAACAGCATCCTTTACACCGAATATTTTGTCTGCTCTAGGAATAATTATTCGCCACTTTTCAAATATTTCAGGATCCTAATAAGAAGACATTATTAATAAACAATATTGTGAACCTTTGTGGTTTTTGCCGACCTTAGGGGCTTGAAAGAGACTAGGATTTTTCTCACCACGATTTTTCCTGAGCTTACTATCAGACGAATATCCAGTTTTACACCCCGGCACGAAGCAAACGCTACTTGTAAAACATTGTACGCCACTCATTGTTTATATTAATAACGCAAAAAAATGATTCCAAAGCTTATTTTTCAAGATATTCGAATAAAATACCGCACTCGCCTATCAAAACCTGCAAAAAATAGCCGATAAGCGTGCAGTGGCGCCCTCGACGGCCAACCAGCGAAGTAACGAAAAACAGGGACGTAAATTTAAAATTCGGCCATTTTCGATCGGCCTCCTTCCTTAAAGCACTCCATACTCTTGACACTTTTTTCAATTTCATTAGTATTCTTCTTTTTTGTACACCCTGGATTAATAAATGAGCCAGAAAAGAGCTGACTTTGATGCAAACCGATTCAGTAGTTTTTGAGTAATTGTCAGGGTTGAAAAAATCATGATTTTCTTTTGAAAAACGATTTTTTTAATACAAATCAAGATTTTTTTGATTTTTGCGATTTTTTCTATTTTTTTTCTATTTTTATTTTTATCTATTTTTTCCTATAAATAAGTTGCTATTTTCAACACGTTTTTGATTTTATTCCCATCGTTCTTCAAATTTTAATGAAGATAGTTCCTGTCGAAAAACGCTCAGAGCTTTGGAAATCGCTGATATTAAGGAACATGTTGTTTTTATTGCCAAATACTTCCGTAACAACCATTTTGCCTCTGCAGCATATGCCAAAGAAGGAGGCAAAAAACTAGTTTTGCCAAATGATGTCAGATGGAATTCGCTTGCCGACAGTTTAGAAGGTTTCGTTAAGTCATTGCCCATACTTTTCAAAATTGCTGAAAAGATTAAAAACGAAATTGACAATATTATAATAGGGAAAATTTCCAACATTCACTTAAAAAGATTAGTCGAAGATTACCTAACAATACGTAAGCATATGTCTATCGCATTAGATAGACTACAAAGAAACAGTGCCAGTCTTTCAGATGTTGTGGAAGAATTTAAAATATTAGAAACTCATTTTGACAAAACGGACATAACTTTAAATTAACTGCAAAAACTTGAAAGGCATTATGAACAGTGTATAACCCCATATCGTTTATGGCATATCTTCTTGACTCAATAACAACTCAGCAAACACTAACAGAGAGTGAAAAAAATGTTGCTTTAAAAGCTGTTAAAGAATTAGATCCAAATAGTGGTTTGCTACCACTCATAGTCAAGTTTCTTGCCAAATTAGAACCTTTCACTGATATTATGTTTCATGATGATATTCTTCAGAATGTAAAACCCATAAATTGGTGGAAGTCGCAACAAAATATACCCATTATTCAAAAAGAGTTTTTCATAATTAGACAATTACTTTGTGCCGCTGCTTCTTCCGCATCAGTCGAGAGAATTTTCTCAACATTTGGTTTAGTCCATTCCAAACTCAGAAACCGATTAAGAACGGAAAAGCTGCAATTTTTTTTTTGTACAAGCATTACAATATTAACTAAAATAAACATTATTTAGGTACAGTGGTTTTATTTTTTTGATATAATAAACCATTAATTAAAACTGAAAGTTTTTATTCTCTCTTAAATATAGTTTATCAGAAATTTTGATTTTAATCATGATTTAAATCGAAAAAAATCAAGTGATTTAAATCGCGATTTATATCCTTTCAACCCTGGTAATTGTAGTCACCGATTTGAAGAAACTTGCAAGAAAACGCGTCTAAAATTTTGTGTCATAATTACAATACGATACTTTTTTTTTCAATTTATTGCTGTACTTACTATAAAGTAATATCTGTTCAATCTATAACCCAAGAATATGCTGCCATATGGTGGCTATTCTTGGGTATTACTATGCCGTACCCATTCAGTCCTTGAGGCAGCTGATTACCCGAATGGTAAATAATAGGAACGCACAGGTAGCTGAGGACCCGACCTCTCCAATCCGTCGATACCAAAACCCTTGTAACTTTTTCAATTTTGCCTAGATCAACATAAAATTGTAACCTCTTAAACATTTCAAGATTTACCTTATGAAATTTTTCTTATTTCGTTTTTAATTAATTCTACTGCAGATGCATTTAATGTAGGAGAAATATTATTTCTCCTAATATTGGATTTTAATTGATGCCATATTAGCTCAATAGGATTGAATATACAGTAGTATGGAGGAAGACGCAACACTGTATGTCCATTTTCTGCTGCAAGTTCGTCACACTCGTATTCCTTATTTATTTTAAAAGCTTTTAATACTTCTAGCAGTTCTCGTTTTTTGTAAATTTCTTCAAAATATTAATCATTTTCAATCATAAAATTTTGAATTTCTGCTTTTGTATTATTAGAATTGGCAATGATTTTTGCTTGCCGACTATGATAACTAGCATTATCCATTACAATGACGCTATTTTCAGGTATATTTTTAAGGAGTTTATGTTTAAACCAATCTTCAAAAAGTTGTGCGTCGGTATATTGATGGTAATCTAAAGAAGAATCTGCTATGTTTTTAGCTGAAAGCAACAGACAATTTGGAACAAACCCGTTCTCTGAACCAGCATGTAATATTGTGATTCTTTTGCCTTTATTTGATGGTGCCTTGGTTTGACAATTTTTGGAAGAATCATCCCAACCTTTTCTTGGAGTGTCATGGGTATCGAACCATGTTTCGTCAAGGTAAATAATTGGACGATTTTTTTCTCTAAATTGTTTAACAGCTGTTAAATATTTAAGTCTCCATTCCCGTAAACGTTGAGATTCCATTAATGTTTGTCTTTTATTAATGCTTCAGTATTTAAAACCCATTTTATGCAATATTTTCCTAAGACTTAAAAGGCTACAAGAGATATTTGTTTCGTCTTTAATCAGCCGCTCTTTGAGGGAAATCAAAGTGGGTAAAGTTTGTGCCTTATACATTTGGTAAATCTTTCTTCATAATAAATCCATGTCATTTTCGTCAATGCTTCTAAATGTGCCAAAATCACTCCGATTTTTTCTAGGATTAACAGGTTTAAGTACTATGTCTCTTACCGAAGATAAAGGAGTTTTTGTCAAAGTAGACGTCTCTGCTAAAGCATCCATCGAATTAAAATTTCTACTCAGCAAAGATTGATACACATTTTTAATTATTATTAGTTTGGCATCGGTAGATAAATGCTTTTATTTCTGACCGGCATATTATTAGCTTATAACGTCTTAGTTACGCGGGAATTATAAGGGTCATAACTCCCTTGGGATATTAAGAAAAATTTGACATAAAATCAAACGATTGACATCTAATGTCAATTTGATTGTCATCTATTGAAACATTTATTCCACTTTAAAAATGAACAAAATGTTACTAAAATCGGTCAGAAATAAAATTATCTATGTATCACTGGAATTATAAGGGTCTCAATTACCTCGGGCAATTGCTGTCCCTCGGGACGTAAACTTTGCCCTCGGTAGTTAAGACCAATATAATTCCCTAGATACATAAATAACTATCTTTTAAAAATGACACTTGAAGATGCCCCCCTATCAGCACAATTCCAAGGACGCCACATTCTACCACTAATAAGCCCAAATAAAAATGTCTCGCCGGAAAACCACTAAAGACTAAAATTATTAAAAATCAGTTTGTATTTATATATGCATCAGGCATAGGTATAAATTGAATTTGTACCTGGTCCGGCTCTACTTAAAAAGGTTTTAAAATTTGGGATTTCCTTTTTTATTTTATGGTCAAAGGGATAATGAGGGTTTTATTGCAGTCTAAAGATCAAGGATATAATTCTACAAATACTATACCTACATATTCCACAATATTTGATAGCGGTCATTATATTTTTTTTCTTTCAAGCAAAACCCACTGAATTGCAAACATGAATTGTCTTTCGTGGACATTTCTTTACGATACGAATATATCACAATTGTCCATGAACTTAGACTTTAATTCATTTAAAAGTTTGAAACTAACAACAGTCAATACGAAATTAGCCGAAGTGATCCTTAATTTCGATTTTAAAAGGCTTGAAGCTGCCACAGATACAAACCATATTTTGTAAAAGATATTTTACCTATACTCTGGCACCATCATTTTCAAAGACCTACGAGGTATTTTGTTACATTTGCGCGCCAGACCGTATTTATTCTCTTTCCATCATTTATTTCATCGTAAACCGAACTTCATAGCATCGAATATTCTTTATCTTTTGTTGTAGTTTATGTAATCGTCCTAGTTCAAAGAATTACATACAACTATCAATAAAACACTCATTTGCATGATTATTGTTTATAATAATACGAGTGTTAACTCTTACACGGTGATTAGGAAAGCAGGAAATGAATAATTGTCACTTGTATTATGGCGAAAAATGTGTCAGCACAACCAATTTTCTTCTCGCGATAATAATTTCTCATCATAAGAAATAAATGTATATATTGTGCCGTTAATAAGAAACAACCAGTCAGTCATGACAGACATGCCGGCGGATGTTCAGGGTGTATGCAGGCTATGTCTTTCGAACAAGAAAGACGCTCTAAAATCGATATTCGACGACTTGCTCGGCCCAAATCGGCTTCCTCAAAAGATACAACAATTAATTGTAATCCAGGTATGTTTTAATTACAAATTTTATCACCTGTAACATGATTTGCTTTAAGCGAGAACATGTTCTGTTTCCGTTTGTATCTTCAGCTAAATTTTCATAATACACATCCCAGTTTATTTATGTCATATTAAGAAATGCCCTTTGTATTTAAATATGAAGGACCGAAGTAAAGGAAAAATAATTAAGGATAATTATATGATTTAATATAGTAAGCAATAGGGATGTCAATCCTGAAGGGTTTTCTTAATCCCGAGATTTTCGAGATTTGTACGGCAAATCCCGGGATCAGATGTACCGAAAAAAGCCTGATAACATTCAAAAGCTTTTATTGTATTAACTTAAATCACAAAATTTAACAAAAAAAAAAAACTCCTAACCGAACTTAAAGAAGTGTGTTGAACGTTTATAGATTTTTAAAAAAATATTGAAAAAATATTAGTGCGCCTAAAGTTTCATCTCCCAGCCTCGAACGTATTTTATTACATAAAACCCCTGCAGAAGAGAAGCATCTCTCAGATTCCATGCTTGTGGGCTGAATGGTTAATAAAAATTCAAAGACTTTGAAGGTTACGTCCCCGACTACCACCATTTGCGTATAGTATTTTCAGCCAGTAAACCTGCAAGATGGCGGCGGGCAAGTCATGTCAGTGCTCTCAAATCACGTTTAAACGAAGATAAAAAGTTACTAGGATTTCACACCAAAAATTATTAAAATTAAATTCCAAACATAAACGAAAGCAACTTTTATTAGGTACCTAGATCGTATATCTATCATGTTTCCTCGTGTTGAGTTAAATGCATGCAAGAGAGAGACACACACCGGTGCTAACACGAACCATTATACGATCACAGGCCAGGTCAGACTTTGCTTCTTCGCTGCTATAGTTGTAATAGTACGGGCAAATCAATTAAAAATTTTAATTAATTTTTAGGATAAATGCTTACCCACTACGAAAAACTTCGTTTTTAAAAACGCTAATACCGACCACCATATTTATGATTGTTCGCTAAGATAATGCAAATTAAAACAACTCTTTCTTCATATTTATATTTTTATGAGCTTTCGATTTCTAAGTAACCGTAATTTTTTTTGCATTCCCATCCTCCAAAAACATTTATCAAAGCTGGCCAGTTGGTTTAAACAAATGCCAAAAAAGTCATATACACATACACACACACCATCACACACACACCATCACACACACAAAAACATTTTTTAGTTATATTACAGGACATGTAAAATATAAAAGCAAGAATTAAGTTCTGCAAATTCTTTTTGTTTTATTTTCCCGTACTATTAATTGAATCCACATTGCGATGCAAATTGCACAATTTTTAAGTCCGGTTCTGACCATAAACACCTGCTCGCCATTGTATTGCTGCCAATATTATTCTTACTAAAAATTAAATAGCTGAAATATGACTGTTGTCATGTGACATGTCGGCCATCTTGCAGGATTACTGGCTGAACCAAGTTTATAAATCAATTTCTTGAGTAATGATGCCTGGCATGCGCGTCTTATTATTTTTTTTGTCTGCGCAGACTCTGAACAATGTTGTAATGCCTTCTGCAGTTTTACCTTTGAGGGTTCATTTTCTGCTCTCAAAATTTCCGCAATGGGAATCAGATCCTCCTCGCTGGTTTCTCTTCCAGATGCATCTTCATTATCTAGGCTGATTAAAACTTTTTCTAATTCAGATTTAATTAGAGAAATATATGATGCTTTGAAGCAATCATCTGGTTGGTAGTTTATAAAGTCGGGATTTCTGAGATAGCTGAGAATTTCAGAATAAATGGTTCTGCATTGCTTAATCCTTTTTCTTAATGAGTCTTCTGGATCTGTGCTAAGTGGTGTTTTAATTTTGGATATTTCATTGAACATGAATTTTAATGCAGCATCTGTTTTATATAAATCTATGTCGCGTCGGCATAAGGCTTCGACTGTTAATTTTATTGGCTGGAGTCCAAAATTGGTAACATGTTTAGATCAATTTGTGGTCTTTTTTATGGAATTCTCTAAGAGGCTAAAGCGGTCAAGCATGCTCCATGTGGTTTTACAGTCTAATATAACTCAATTACTTCTCATGATCGTTACTAATTTGCTTTCGTAGTAAATCATTTTTCGTTGGCGATTTTCTAAACATGCGAACACTTTTGATATCAATATATAGAGGTCACGATCATTCGTGATTTCTAAAATGTCATTGTTTTCACACACTTCTATCTTGTCCATGTTTTCAGTTTCTTCGCACTCAGGCTCACTATCGGCGTCGCTGTCGCTAAGGTCAAGAAGTGAAGATTACTGAAGATCCTCTTTGGCATATGAATAAATTGAATATGAAAGTCCGTTAATTTCGGTTAAATTGTAAAACGTATTTTAACTACCAATAGTAATTTCTTAAAAAAATAAGCCGAAAGCGGACCAGTAAAACGAACTTCCAAGAATAAACAAGATGGCCTCTCTACAGGCATCCGCGGCAAGCGGCAATCTACAAATGAGCGGTTTTATCAAACACGGGCGACCCCTACCAAACAAGACGGGCAAGGTGGATACAGAGTAAGAAGGGTTCGTTGCTAAGGCAACTAGAGATATGTACGAGAAGGAGGGAAGAGTTGACATACTAACCTTCCAGATTAACACAAATCAGTTCCACATCAGAGTTGAAAGCAACCAGACGGGCTCCCTCGTGGTGTTTATACGAGGTTAGTTAAGGTTATTAGGTTATGGTATCGAAATCATAAAAAAAGAGTCTCTCGCACCACTCTTTGTAGAAAGCACTTTTCTCGCGGCATTTTAGCTCAGTTTAAGTTGATTTACGGCACACGGGCCGTGGAAATAGTTGTAAATTTCGCGGTATTGTATCCCGAAGTCCGTATACCACGACGCAAGTACAGTTTACTCTTGTAAATGCGATTTTAAGACTAAAGTATTGTATCCAGAGAGAATTGTTGGTTAAGTGATGTAATATTACTGATGTAACGAGTGATTATTAATTATTTAGCTCAAGGGCGGCTGTGACCCAGTATACATAGTGTAGCAGTAGCGCGTAGATTAAATCATAGGGCGAATTTGCAAGAAAGCAGCGTTGTCACGTTGAAAACCTAAAATAATGTTTTTTGACGGTATGTAATATAAAATCCTGAGCTATCTTACTTTGAAAGCCTACTTTATATGGCCGCCTCCTACTTCTAGACACCTTCTGATGTTTCTTCTTACCCTCAGAGACACATTAACCAATACGTTTGGAGAATTATTAATTTCGGCAATTTTTTCTGAAATCCTTCGTTTAAGATCATTTATATCCTCAATTGGTGTTCGATAAATGGAGTTTTTTATAACAGGCCACAAGAAGAAATCGCAGGGTGTTAAATCGCAGGAACGAGGTGGCCATATTTGTTGCGTATTTCGGCTTATAACTCTGTTTTCAAAAAATTCACTTAAAAAATTTAAATTTTCTCTGGTTACATGAGGTGTAGCGCCATCTTGTTGGAAGTAACCTTCCCGCAATTCATCATCGTGAAGCTCATTAGAAATGTTGTCAGAATTTCGATCCGATATCTCTCAGCTGTAATTGTGCCATCAAAGTAAATTGGGCCTACTATTCTTCTAGAACTAATTGCTGCCCACACACCAACTTTTTGAGGATGAAGAGGTCTTTCTACAAAAACATGCGGATTTTGCGTATTCCACATTCGCATATTTTGTGAATTAACATAAAAGCCTGATAAATAAAAATAAGCCTCATCGGTAAAAAATGTTTTTTCAAAAGCACCACTATTTTCTTCTTGAAAATTGTTTAAAAACCATTCACAAAAATTAAGTCTTTGGGGAACGTCATTGGGAAGGAGTTCATGAATAGCCGTAACACGATAAGGGTATAGATGCAGATCCTTTTTCAAATCCGTTTGCTGAATTTGTTGAGATAAATGCCTAATAGAAGTTGAAGGATTATTTTCCATAATTTGTCGCGCTTCTTCAATAACCTCATTCGATCGTTTCGTTGGTCTTCCAGCCCCTTTTTTATGTTGAACAGAACCAGTCTGACGAAATTTATCAATTAGGTATTGTGACCCAGTACGAAAATTATGAAAGGTCACCGCAACATCAGGAAACTCGGTTCGAAATTCATCAAAGCAGTCATGCATAGAGTAATTCCACACACCGCCTATTTTGTTTCCATTTCTAAAAAAACTTTCAACAATAAAAATTTTTTGTGCTTCACTAAACATTTTTACTGTAGAACTTTCAATCCGGCAACAAAGCTTCACCAAAACTTGATACGCTGAAAAATAAAAAAAATAATAAAAAATTAAATCATATCCTGCAAATAGCACTTTATAATAGTCAAAAGACGACTCCCCGGAGAAATATTAGTTAAAGCAATAGTAACCTACCTTCAAATAACTGCAAAAATTACAAAATTTCTTCAATTTTTAAACTTTACAAATACACAAATTCAAATAAGACGTAAATGTCATAAAACAATCATGTCATCTTATCTACGCAGTACGGCCATGATGCTTTTAAAATGCATGGCCTCCCTTGAGCAAAATAATTAAAAATCACTCGTTACTATGTATTGCAGTAAGTAGTTATCTGACTAAGTTGTAACAGTGACACTACATAAATTTGAAGATGAGTGAATGACATACCAGAATTAAATAGATATTATATTTTTGTATAAAAAGGCCTTTTATTTCAACTGACATATTTTAAACAAAGCAATTAACCTATGGAAATACAGTAAACAATTTATGTTTGGCCTAAGCAAAAGAAGGCTACGCCAACAACAGGTTAAAAAGAACTTGTAGAATCATTTTTTCAATACATTTTAAATGGTACCGTTCTACATGTGGTTTGCTTAATGTAACAAGAAAACCTTTTACAACTTCTTTTGGCCATTTTCGTATTCATATTCATTCTACTACAATATGCTATTCAGCTTTTATGTTACAACAAAAAGAATTTTTTTTTGTCGCCCAGGGTTCATCAGGGTAATAATGTAAAATTTTGGAAGGATTGAAATGTTACGAGTTTTTTTCAAACTTTCGGAAATATTGGGTAAATTTTACGTAATTACCTAAATACTTATACCAATTGCCCTAAACTTAGCCTTTCTTAGAAAAAAACACCGTAACTTAACCTCTAATAAATACATTCAAAAGTAGGTACTTTGTTTTACTCTTACGAACATTTTGTGCATTTGGTTAAATGCTTCTTTATGTGGATGAACTGAAATCATTAGGAATTAATATAGATGCCAAGCACTTAATTAATTTGCGATTTGCTAATGACCGTTTTCTTATTAGAAAATTTTAATGAGATGCGATTTATGATAGTCGACCTTTCACATAGATCCAAAAAGATCAGACTTAAGGGTGCATACATCCGATTTCCGACCATTCGTTCACTCAATGGGATTACCGATTAGTAAGAATGCTTTGGCGCCCAATTTTCGTCAAATTCTGACCAATGAGAACCTCGTCGGGCGCGTGAGATCTTACCTTTGGATAATAATCGACAATTGCAAGATTATCACAAATTTCCCAGAAAACATCTGTTCCTGAAAGCGATCGAAAGTTACGTCATATAGGACACAAAAAGACTCTGGATAAGGAGAATCAAACCACCGAAGTTAAGAGCTATACATCGCTGGGACGGGCTGCTTTTGGAAGGCTCAGTCAAACATTTAAATGTTAATCCCATTATCTCTGAAAAGAAAAATATCTGATCAGTGCGTCCTGCTAATTTAGACCTACGGCATGGAAACAGCTACATTATTCAAAAGTACTGTTGAAAGATCGAGATGTTGAGTGAAGGATAGGGAACCAAGGCTGTTGAAACTATAGCCAAGCACAAGCAACCCACGGACTTATAGGACCATTTTAACGACGTTCTGAAGGAAAAACGACCGCAATTTGACGAAGAAAAATTACTTAATTACTCTATGAATTGCTTCTACATCCGTCATGTTCGCCAGATTTAGACCCCTGTCACCATTTCCCGATTTCGAATATGAAGAAATTCATGGATGGGCGGAAAGACATTAGGTTCTAATGATGAGATCATTCATACCGCAACTGCCTATTTTGACAGGTTGATGATGATGATGAAGTAAAAGTGTTTTTTTTTTTACAGGTCACCAAAAATGACAAGTTACCAATCATGGTATGCAACGACTGCATCATCAGATTGGACACTTGGTATTCCTATAAAAAGCAATGTCACAGAAACCAGGCAAAACTGGCAGAATGGCTAAGCAAATCAACCGGGCAAAACGTATTAGATGTGGTAAGGAAAAATGTGGGATAATTTATGGGTTTCACTTAAATTTAAAAGATATTTTGGATAAGTCCTATTAAAAATTTTTTTTAATTTAATAATTTTTTTTACAGAGTATTCAAATTAAATCCGAACCACTTGATATGGATGGACCCCGTTATGGACATGCGCCTATTAAAACGGAATATCCCAACCCCAGTTACGGTGACATGATGGACGTAGAATTTAACGAGTTGCCTCGTATAGTTACGCCCCAGAATCAAAGTTCTGATCATGTCTATTTGGAAGATTTGGACCGAGAGACGGAGGAATCAGAAGGTAGAATATTCAGATTCAAATATTTCTTATTTAAATAATGTTTTCTTATTTTACTTATAGCAACCAGCGTAAAATGTCCAGAGTGTAGCAGATTATTTGGTAGCGTACAAAATCGCAGACGTCATCAAAACATGGTGCATAGACAGGATAGAAGAGCTCAAATGGTGGAGATTAAAAAGACCCAACCAGAAACACCTGCTGAACCCCAATCTGAAAAAAAAGCGGAGCAGACGGAAGCTAAAGACAATTTAGAGCAGACGGAAGATGTAAAAAATATGGAGCAGACGCAACCTACAGAAGATTTGGTGCAGACGGAAGCTAAAGAAAATTCGGAGCAGACAGAAGCTAAAGAAAATTCAGAGCAGACGCAACGTAAAGAAGATTCGGAGCAGACAGCTGGAACTACAGAAGAGGAGTCTGGTGCATCTGTTGAAAACATGGGCTCTACGGCGGAAAATGCAGATAATTGTGAAATGGATAGTAGTCCTACTGCCACTTCTGCTGAATTGAATACCCATGAGGAAGCTGCCCTAGAAGGTAGAATGCAGATTATTTTTGCATTTAGAAACATAACTTTTTTAAAAGTAATAATTACCTTGATACACCTAGAGACTAAAAAAATTATAAAAATAATTTGCTACCTACTTAACTTTCTTGGCCGTAAACAATATAATATGTTTTTTTTTAGATTCAAATTCAACTCAAATCGCAAAAGAAACTGACCCAATGGAGGAAACTGACCCATTAGGGGAAACTGACCCATTAGAGGAAACTGACCCATTAAAGGAAACTGACCCATTAGAGGAAACTACTACTAAAGATATGGTTCCTGAAACTTTGGAGAATCCTCCTGAAAATCAAAATGAAGAAAATGTTGAAAACAAAGAGCAACGTAATGAAGTAACGGTTGAGCCAGAAGAAAACGACCAACAAAAAATCGAATTCGCTGCTGGGCTGAAACTTGTACAAAAAGACTCTACACCAATTGAATTTGAAAGTCTCTCGAAAATTGAACTAAGCTACATTGAGAAATGCAAAGCTATGGTTTCTATGTTCCACAGCCTTCAATGTGCATGCCACAATATGCAACATAAATCTCTACGTCACCTTCTATCACATTTAAGAGAGGTCCGTTTTTGGTTTCCTCTTTTCACTTGCTACAGCTGTATGATTTCGTTCACCGATAGGTCTACATTTACTAGACACCATTGTAGATGTCCTAAAGGTCCGCTAGAAACGTTGATCAAGTTGTCGAATTTAAGGAAACGAAGCGAAATCAAAACTAGACTATATCAAAACTATAAATGCAACAGATGTAAATTTTTATATAGTTTCCATGAAGACTTTTGCAAACACATTAATGAGGATCACGACCCAGGATTGCCACCTATCTATTGTTCTTGCAGAACCGTTTTTAATTCGGTTGATGAATACAAGTCTCACTGTTATACTTCATGCGTTGTGTCGTATTATTGTGATATTTGTTTCATTACTACAGTTTCCATTGAAGAATTTGTAAAGCATTGTCAGGAGGTCCATGACTCCTCTGAAGGATTCCTGTTGCTTCAGGAGGATTGTTATACTCCAAAGAATAGCATCGCTTTACGCCAAAAGGAGGTGAACGAGGAAGCTGTCATTGAAGGCAAAAGGGAACGTAGAAGAAGTGCGAAAGAACCTATTTTGGTGCAAGTGTACGACAGGGAAATCCCCCAGCAAGACCCGAAAGATATACCAACCAAAGTATTGAGGCAGATGATTCAACTCGATTTTCAGCCGACTACTGCTCAAGAATGGAATAGAACCCCGACAAAGTGTCCCGTGTGCAAAAAGGAGTACTCCAGTGTTAATAACATGATAAGGCATTATCGAACTCACATTGAGAAAAAGGAAATTGAAGTGCCGCCTCAACTTGAAGAATATGGTGATACAATTGAGGATCTTTACTCTTGCCCAGAGTGTGGCGGAATGTATCCTTCATCCAAATGGAAGAAACACATTGAAGAGAAACATTCGCCTGTAACTTGCACTGAATGTGACAAAGTATTTCAATTTCAATCCGAGTTAGACCAACACAGGAGCGTTCACTTAAATTTGAAAGTGTACAGGGATTCCAAAACGCATTCATATAAAACATCCATAATTAGTCCTGGTGCAGAAACAAACGGCGAAGTTATGGTGATGTGTGAGGTGTGCGATAGCATGTTTAATAGTAAAGAAGACCTGAAACTTCATAAGTTGACTTGCCAGGATGGTACAAGTTTATCGCGAGCAAGTAGTTCCATGGACAATAGCGAAATGTCAGTTGATGAACCTAATAGTGTTCTACAGACAGGCTCCAATGAGAAGCTGCCATGTGATGGTTGCGGCAAATTGTACTCTAGCGCTAAAAGTCTAAAAGAACACGTTATGAATAAACATGGAGTTGAGTTTCTCAAGAAAGGGGAATATCCTAAAAAATGCGATTACTGCGACAAGGTATGCTCTTCAGGGGCAGGCCTAGCTCTACACACGCAAGTTCATGAAAGGATCAATCCAGACAAGAAAGGCGAATTTCCCAAGAAGTGCGAATACTGCGATAAAATATGTAACACAGGAGCAGGTTTGTTCCTACACACTCAAATGCACGAAAGAATGACTTTGGGCGACATAAAAAAGGAAAAAATGCCGATTATCAAAACAGAGTTTGTTAAAGAAAAGAAGAAATTTGAGCCGGAAGATGAAGACGAGGAAGAATCTTATCATACTTGCAAACGATGCTTTAAAGTTTTTGGTACTAAAGGTAAATTGAAGGATCACATGAAGAGCCATGGAATTAATCCGAGCCCTAAAACGTCGGTTAAGAAAAGCAGAAAAATTCTTTGTAATTTGTGCCATGTCGCCCTTGACAGTAACGAAGCTTTGGAGAGGCACAAAGCAGAGGAGCATGAAGATGAGCTAGATGGCATGCCAACTTTGCAAAACGAATTGGAGTTGGACGAAGAGAAAATGCCGCTTGTTTACACCTGCGATGTTTGCGTGGAAACCTTCGATACGAAATTTGAGCTTCAACAGCACAAGGAAACTCACAAGAAAACTATTGCCATGCCAATAATCAAGAATAAAAGTGCATTAATCTATTGTAAATATTGCAAGATTGCTTTCGATTCGGTTAATGAACTGACCAAGCATATGCACGTAGAGCACGGAGAAAGTGCAAAACCCAAATTTACCAAAGATAAATCGGGAAGCGACAAGCCTTTTAAATGCCCAATTTGCGCAAAAGGCTTCGCAACCCACGGAGCGATGACGGCGCATTGCGGTTGGCACAAGCGGACCAACAACACTTTTGACAATTCAGATAATACGCCCCAAGGCAGTAGAACCAGTAAAATAGTCAAAAAAGCAAAAGTGTTGAAGAAAATTGCGCAAGCTGTAGCTAATAAACAAGAACCGATTGAACCATCAGACTTCCAGTGCACTACGTGTTTAATGGAACTACCCAATGACACCGCTTTACAAATTCACATACTCGAGAAGCATCGCGGCTTGGACTCGCTCATGCTGATACCGAGATGCGACACTTGCAATCAAGATTTCGTATCTCAAGAAGAATACGAAACTCATAAGCGATTCCACGACTTTTTAGTCAGGCAAAAGAAGCATGAGAAGCAACTTCATACACAACAACAACAACAAATCCAAACGCCCATTATACAGAGCGTGCAAAGTGTCGCAGAATCGCCTCACAGCAGTCCCAAGAGACACCCCTGCAATTGGTGTAACTCTGTCTTTAGTAGAAGCGACACTCTGAACACGCACATTAAACAGAATCACAAAGAGCATGTTAGAACAGAGTTCGACTGTACTCAGTGTGACAGGGTGTTTGATAAACAGAGCTCGCTGACCATTCATTTGAAAGTGCACGAAAAACAGAAGAATGCTGCTGTGGGTGGTGCAATGGTGGTTGTTGGTGGAGCTGGAAAATTATATTCTTGTTCGATTTGCAGCCAGTTCTTTAGTTACCCCAAAGATCTTAGGATGCACACCATTAACGCCCATCCATTTTAATGTGATGTTTAGAGCCAAAAGACGTGTTTTTGTTGTATTATATTTTGTCTTTTTGTATATATTTGGCGCCCAGGCCTCTGTTATTGTAAATGATAGAGTAATATGCCTGTCCCACAAGTAATATTTGTAAGTCGACACATTCTTGTAGCTACAACTGATTATTAGCTTTGTCTAAACATGTAAAGTTCTCCGAGATTCTGATATGGGAATTTCAAATGCATAGGCCACGGTAAAAATTTCAAGATGCAATTTATTGTTTTATTTAACTTTTCAATATACACTCTATGCACTTGCGCATTCGATGAAACCACTTGTCAAGTTCCTCTTGATTAATTTTCTCCTGGAAGTTCCTGAATTCCATCTTTATATTATGCTGACAGATTCATCAGCATCGTCGAAAGACTGGTGACCTCGTCGCTGTTCTTTATTCTTCGGAAAGCAGGGTGTGTATGCCGCAAATTTAATGCCTTATTCAGTAACAAAAATCAACTGTTGAATCTTCTATCGTGATGCCACTCAATTTCACGGGACCCACTGTTTGTACGCCATTGCAATTTAATCCCTAGGGCAGTCTCAATCTCAAGATAAATCATCATCTTTTAGGGTGCTTCAATAGAGTCTCATGAGGGGCCTATTAGAACGAGGCTCGCCATTTAGCGATTTTCTTCTCCCTTTGAACTCTGTTAATCAATTAACCACTGAAGTCCGTGAAGGTCGCCAAAATAATTTACCAAGCATTCCTGGCCATCGACATGCTTTACGCACTTTTTAAATCGTAGCAAAGCATGGCATTTTTGCACGAAGTATTGCAAACACTGCGAAGTGCTGACCTAAGCGGATTTAGGGTTGATTTGAGGCCCGTTAAGAGCAATGAAATAGGGACAAATTTAGATTGCTGCCAGTGCCAGTGTCGCCTTTTCTAATATTGACCAGCTTTATGCTGTATTCGAAGGCAAACGTCACGCGTTATCACTACATTTGTTCGCCGCGTCCATCCATCCATCAAATGGCGCTAGAGCCCGCATTATCTTCCGCATCTAGACTCGACGGTCAAGGACCACTCGCTTCTGGCGCCCATTATTGTTAATATGTGCGTTCTCTGCCACTTCGTCTTCCCATCGTTTCCATGGCCTTCCCTTTTATCTTGTGCCCTGCGTTTTTCCGCCAAGCTCTTATTGGCAACCTTGTCTCCTGATATTTTGCCACAGTCGTTGCAACCTGTCAAATTCTGAGATAGGTGCTTCCTTGAACAGTTGCTAGAGTTTATGGTTGTATCGTATTCTCCATGATTCAAGATTCGCATCCGTAACATAGAATCGTGTTGATGATGGTTGATTCTGGATTCAGGTTACGGTGTATGGTTTTTCAGCGATGTATATCATTCTGTTTTGTATTTGTGCTTCTTTTGTCCCCTAGTCCTCTTCGACCTTCTCTCCTAGGTATTTAAATATTTTCACAGTTAGAAGGTTATCCTTAACTATAGGGCGGTTTAATCGCAATGTTTTGTTTGTCAGAAGATGCCACATCAGATATAGTTTGCAGAGAACAAGTACGTTTTGTCTTATCATCGGCTGCTCCCAAACTAAGCTAAAATCAGGGTCAAAATGACAAACTTTACACCAGAGGGAAAAATTCGA
The DNA here is from genome assembly GCA_963920685.1 of Polydrusus tereticollis. Classification (NCBI taxonomy): domain Eukaryota; kingdom Metazoa; phylum Arthropoda; class Insecta; order Coleoptera; family Curculionidae; genus Polydrusus; species Polydrusus tereticollis. Next base: position 148,552,416 of record OY987328.1, read on the forward strand.
AGCACAGAATTGTCAATATATAAAAAATGCAATTTGCTCTTCAGATGTGGGGGCCTCAAAAGCCGGGTGCCCCGAGCCTTAAGTATTCCGTCATAAATCCGGCCCTGGGAAGAATGAACACTATAGAACTGAAGGTATTGTTCAATGTTGCGTAAATACCGGGTGTGTCTAAAAATTTTTAGCGTGACCTCATACAGACCATGGTACATTTACATTCCTGCGAAAAAAATGATTAAAGCTGAAAGAAGAAATTTAGTCAGTGTGTTCCAAACGCTCTTCTATATTCAGTCCTTGTCTTGTAGGGTAAAAGCAAAAAATACAATAGATGTTCGCAACCTACTCCGAGCATGCAGTTGCAATAAATATTTTTCAAAGAAAATATATTTGACGAGATTTCAGGTGTTTCATCATCATCATCATCCTCATCAGGACTTTATTTATATTATACCTACCTTATTTTTTAAAAGTTTTGTTTCGTTACACAGGGTTGTTGTTATGTATGAAAACAGTTGATTGCCCTGTATTATATTCAAACTGAGAGTTCCTTTACTTAAAACGTTTTGTGTTAAGGGAATCGACACCTAAAAGTTAAGAATATTAAACCGTTGCTAAGTCAAGGCGCCTTAGTGCTCTGTCTAACCTAAAGCAGCGAGACATATTCTTAGTGATAAATGTTGGACAAAATCCTTAGGCTATAGTCAGAGCTGGGCGATACTCGAATACAAGTACTCAGTCTGCACTCTGAATACTAACCTAAAGTGGCAAATTATATTCAGTATATTTCGGTGTACTTGACATACTAAGTACATCTTTTTGTGAATTTGGAAAATCTGTTGGATGGACCTGTATTTGTTACTTATTAAGTGTATGTGTTTGTTCTTATACTCGGTACACGATTATTTTTTGTGTAAAGTACTTAATGTACATTTTGCTAAAGTTTCGTGATAATGTTATTGGGTAGTAAAACTTGGGGGCTAAGAAATTAACAGACTTAAAGGGCCCTTCACAAACCTTATGCAAATTGGCTTCCCGTCAATTTGGCTCGAGCTTTAGCACATTATGATTTATAGGATTAGGATTCTGCAGTTAAGTTCTCATGACACCAACTTGATCCTATGATGTTTGGAAGCTGGTTTTGTTGTATAGGATGCATGATTAAACGATCCGCTAAAGTAATAATACCCAACATTCCCCATCTCGAGCTCCCAAACGTTATCAGATCAAGTTCGTGCCATGAAAACTTTTCGCCAGTTGATCACTTAAATCACAGTTTTCCATATGGTTCTATGAATTGTGGGAAAGTGTTTAACGTGGCTGTTTGTATTTTGTCTTGTGAGATGGCTGTGTTTAAAAGGATTTTATTTTATGAATAGACACGAGTGCGATAATTATACTATATAGTTAATTTCTCGGGTGTACAGAGTGTTACAAATTCGAGGCTAGGTACAGGAATCTCTGAAACTATAAGAGATACAAGGTCGGTTAAACAGGGGCAAAGTTCCGAAGTATGGTGCTCAACAAAATGCCGCTGGAAAAATTTAAAAGTTCCAAATACCTTCGGAGATATCCGAAAAATAACGGAAATTAGCAAATTCGTTTTTATTTTTTCCTTATTGTATTTATTGAAATAATTTTAAACAAGGCCCGTATTTCCATTGCCACTTTTCCCCTGTACAAGTTGACATAATTAGTTTTCAATTCCGACGTTTCATTTTCGGGCCAACATCATCAACTTCATTTTTTCGAATACGGACCTGTAATTTAAATTGCATATTTAAGGTTGACGGTACCCGGTAACAAAACCCTTAAAACCTAATATTTAAATGTCATTCGGACGTTTCGGTTCTTAAAAATACATCGTCAAAGTTTTTGGATTTTTTACAGATGTGAAAATTAGAACAAAAACCTCCAAATTCATATTTCTGAAACATTACATCCTGGTGATGCAGAGAGAAGAGCTAATTTTTGCCAATGGATAAGGGATCAAGCCACAATCAATCTGAATTTTTTTAAAAAACTGATTTTTTTAACAGAAATAACGAACATGCTTGGACTGTAGAGAACTCCAGAAAAAATAGAGTACTTTGTACTCAAATCAGGTTTCCCTATAAAATGTTTGGGCAGGATTGTGTGGGGACAAATTTTAAGTCCATTTTAGTATGATCATAACTTAAATGCAGACATGTATCCTAACAAATGGAATATTTTTTAATGAGTATTCCGTTGGCTACGCTACCACATCTCTGGTTTCAACATGACGGGGCACCTCCCCATAATGGTATATAGAGATGTGCCTGACATTTCCCAGAAATGTGGATAGGAAATCGAGGTGTGGTCGAATGGCCAGCAAGATCACCCGATCTCTCACTCTTAGATTCTTTCTATGGAGTGCAATAAAAGATTAAGTGTATAAAAACTTGGCACAGTTACAGCCAGTTAAATGTTTAAACGTAAACGGCAATCTGTTTGAGTGAACATTTGAGATAAGTTTCAAGGATATTCTTACCTTTTTTAAATTTTGTTTTCCTATTATCGGTGCCTTAATCTTGTTTTAATGTGCCTTGTATTTTATTTAAGTAAGTTAGTCTATTGCGTATCTGTTTTTGTTCTGTTTCTCTTACCCATCATTTATTACATTTATTATTATTATATAGGTATTTTAAAGACCAAACATATTTTAATTTCCTCTTATACACCGCATCTGCTCAATTTCAAACAAATACTGTGATTTTCCCTAGAGTAACATTTGTAAAAATGCAAAAACCTTGTTGATGTATTTTTAAGAACGAAACGTCCGAATGGCATACAGAAGACATTAAATATTAGGTTTTAGGGGTATGAGAATCAAAATTATGCGATTTAAATTCCAGATCCGTATTCGAAAAAAAGTTGATGATGGTTGTCCGAAAACGAAACGTCGGAATTGAAAATTACTTATGTGAACTTGTAGAGGGAATAATGTGGCAATGGAAATGCGACATTTGTTTGAAATTATTTTAAGAAATGTAATCAAGAAGAAATAACAACGAATTTGCTAATTTCCTATATTCTTCGGATATCTCCGAAGGTATTCGGAAATTCTTTAAGCGGCGTTTTGTTGAGCACCAGATTTCGGAACTTTGCCCCCCCCCCCCCCCTAACCGACTTTGAACCTCTTATAGTTTCAGAGATCCCTATACTTAGCCTTGAATTTGTAACACCCTGTATATCTTATTTTTGTTGAAAGTCATTTTTAAAATACAATTTTGTAATGATTAAGCCATATCTAAGTAGTGCACTACATTCTCTGTCAATTTTAGATGTAAATATTCAATATGATCTGTCCACCTGAGATGTTGATCGATTATAATTCCTGAATAATAAGTAAGACTAAAGGCCTTTTTTTCACGGCCATATCAGTTTTTGTGTAATTTTATTCCGGACGAGGGAGGTTCAGTCCGAGTTGCACGTTCAACTTTGTCACTATCTATAGCGTTTTTTTTACAAGTTGAGCGTAAGATATTACTATTGGATTTCGTCATCGCATTTGTCCTTTCGTCGTACTATTGGTATTTCTCCAGTAGGAAAGCGTAGGCAGCCTCCCTAATGTTTTGTGTTGTGACAGTGTGGGCCCGTTTTGTTCCACAAACTTAGCGAATTTTATAAATATTGAACTCTACAACAAAATCGTATCCTTGGACGTAGTTGCAAATTTACACCGAGCCAGACTTTCAAAACAACTGACTTAGGCAAATGGACCGAGTGTAAACAAAATCGTCTAGCTTGTTTACACACAAGAATTCTAAGAACTGAAATGAAAAAAATAAGTTCACTCATCCCGTCAGTTCTCCGTTTCAGTTTTTTGATTTTACATAGAAAAAACTGACAGTTCCACTAGAACTGAACTGAGGACTGTTATAATACATTTGGCGTTTTTCCATTTCATTGATTCTCTATTAAGGTTTGTTTCCTTCCACGCGCAGTCGTATCGTGTCGTGTGTCTCGTTAATGGAACAGGTCGTTACAAATTTTTACAAATTCATAAAAAGTAAATTTATTAGTTATAATAATTAACTTTTATTTATTAACTAACCTAATCTTCCCAATACTTCAGCAATTTCTTTCCGACATTCAAAATTTTTATTTGCGCTTTCAGCACTTTACATAGAGTTTACATTAAAAAAAACAAGTGTTTTTGACAAATCTCTTAAGAACTAAGCTCAGCAGTCACAAAACATAAAAATTAAAACGTATAGTAAATAACGTAGCCAAATAACAATAATAAGAATCATAAAAAATATCAATATAACTTTTATGGTAGAGGAAATTAAAGTCTTACTTGTTAGATTTCACAATTATAATTCAGTTGCCTGACACGTGTTTCGACCCTTGCGAATCATTATCGAAGGAGTACAAGACAATACTAAATTCTACGTGTAGTTACACAAAAGTTACAGTTAATATCTAAGTAATAGTAATAGTAAACATGTCATTAAAATAAAATTAGGGAGATGAAGTGAATTGACAGACATATCAATCATGGAGTATTTTGGTCCTTAATTTTCAGGTATTTTACATCTAAGTAATAAAATTAAGAACATGATATTATGTATATAATTATGGGTTTTTCGTTCATATATATTGACAGTGTTTATTGTATATTTATCCTAAGTTATTAGACTATTAAGTATTAGATTGGCACCTGAAGGTATTTCAATTTGATTATTAACATTACATCGATTTACTTCATCTCCCTAATTTTATTTTAATGACATGTTTACCATTACTATTACTTAGATATTAACTTTGTAACTACACGTAGAATTTAGTTTTGTCTTGTACTCCTTCGACAATGATCCGCAAGGGTCTAAACACGTGTCAGGCAGCCGAATTATAATTGTGAAATATAACAAGTAAGACTTTAATTTCCTCTACCATGGAATATCCATTTCACCAAGCATGTAGCCCATCACTAATCAATTAAGTAAATATCAATTTAAAGAAATAGTCCATTCTCAAAGTGGAGTTGAAATATAAGGAAAGGAAAGAAAGTCAAAAAGTCTTTCTCCACTGATTTAATAAAGAGCAATCAAAGGCTCAATTTTATAATAAAAAGTCGTCTACATGTTTCGAAGGTAGTGACCTTCATCCTCAGGAGACAAAATTAGTGTTGCTGTTAATATTAGCAAAAGAGAGAAATTATTGGTGGAAGGTGACGTTGATGTAAATATTACTTTGGTTTGCCAGACTTACGCCACAGAAAACGTAGTTTTCTGGGCTTACTCTGTTAAAAGTATTAACTTCTATGATTAACTAGATTAACATGATGTGGGAAATATATAACATTGCCTAAAACCTTGTAAAAAATCTGTAGTATGGCAACGCAGCAATAAGGAATCTGCCCCGATTTCATCATTTTCGTGGCCACCCACATCGTCTCGACAATACTCGGCATAGCGGATGTTGTTTTCCTGGAGTTTTGTCGCATGCATATGTAAAGCCAGCGTAATCCCCACTCCCGGCCCCACCTAGTTCCTCACAGCGTCTCGCCACCAAACGATTTTGGCAACACAATTTCATAGCATTTATGCATGGCGTGTCGGATCTATAGTTACGATGCCTATGGGTTAAACTCAAGCCTCTCGCATTAAATAATACACAAAGACGCGCATGCGATTGCGACTACACGAGCAGTAGATTGCGTCCGCTTCAATGCGACAGCCGCGTGAAAGGAAACGTACCTTAAGGCTTGTTTTTGAGTAGGGGAACTTTCCCTAAGGTCTCCTAGTAGATCCACCACAGACTCCTATCTTGGTTTTTTGTTTCCTATCAAAAATGGCCCTTAAGTGGTCGAATTTACATTTTCTGATATGCACCGAAAAACTAAAATATACAAATGGATTTTTTAAAATTCGCCACATTTAGCATTCTTCGCCGATGCTTGCACAATGCACGCTTATTGTCTGTTTTCATACATAGCGACAACTATATTCTGTATATGGAATTAAGGCTTTCTACTGGTTTTTAGGTTCTCCTTACGTATTGTAAATGATTGCTTTTGATATTTTACTTCTTTTATACTGTAAAATTTACACGTTCTTTTACGTTTGTAAAAATATTTTTCTAGTAAACTTTGGTTATACTTATACTCAGGCGTTTTTATTAATAAATAAAATATCCACTCGTTATGATAAAAATTAAATAAAATTTATTTGTAATAATGGCTGCATTATAATACATTCTAAAAATACGAATTTTGTCGAAAGCACCAATATATAAATTATAATTAACATAATTACAGTAAAAGGGGCACAAGTTAAAACAATACTTAAAAGCATTAATAATTTGGCATGGGCCAACACATTAATATCATGATAATTCATAAAAATCAGTGATGTTGCGTGACAGAAGTTGAAAAAACAATTATTATAACTTGTAGGTATATAAAACAAACAAAAATTGTAGAAGCTTTTGTCAGCGAAATACATTTATAAAAAAAAAATGTAAAAACTAATTAAGGATAAACCTATGAATTCAGCCCCACTATCGATGTGTTACAAGGTTCAGGTTTACACTTTTTTAACAATACGGACGTAACAATGGCATTACATCAGACTTGGGATGAGATGATCTAATCTCTAATATACTATATCGAAGTAATTACACTCATATACAGGGTGATTGATAGTGGATGGCCTATTAGACGTTTTGGACGAGCTAACCAACGGATCACTTTGAAAATTTGGTTACATGCATAAGTGGACGTGCTCTCTCCTTTAAAAATATTTTTAACTATGCAGTGTTGCCGATTCTACTAAAAAGTACTAGCTACTTTGATATTTTAAATGGAATACCCTGTATATTAATTTTTTTTTACAATCCTTATTAATTTCTTAATAACTTCTCTTAATATTTTCCTATACCTATCTGTCATCGTTTTCGAGATAATAATTAATTTCTTTCTTTTTTTTCGCAAAACATGACCTTTAAACCTTTAAAAACTGCCGATATTTTTGACTTCGTGACAGATTAGAACATGGAAATTTGGTGGAAAGTTAAGTAATATCCAAAGACATATTACTTTGTATCGATATCTTAATTATTATAGTACAGGGTGTTTCAAAAATGCAAATATTTTGATGATTTGGAAAAATTATCAAAATTATACTTTTGTTAATAGAACACCCTGTATTTTATCTCTGATCCTAAAAGCTGTTAAAATTTTCTATCTTTCTATGTATCATGTTCCTATACCCATCTAGAATAGTTTTTGACTTAGGAGCATTTATTTGACAAATTTAATTCTTACAGATAACAATCGTTATGACTTTTTAGTCGAATTTAACAAGTAGCCTATAAAAACTCTTGTTTTGAAATGGTTGACATTCTGCTATTATTCATTTGGTTTATTTGTCAGTAAGTTTATTTAACAAGTCTATTTTAAAGTTTTAAGAAAAATGGAAGAAAACAACAACTATTCAAATACAGTACTTATGAATTTATTTGTTTTACATGGTCAGTGTGATAAGATAATTAGCCGTACTTGCAGAAGATTCAACGAAATGTATCCAAATTTGCCATCAATGAACAATAAGAAATTTAAACGAATTCAAAGCAATTTTCAAATTTTGGATCGTCGTTGAAAGTTACTAGAAATTTACCCAGACCTGTAACGTCCAACGAGGAAAATGAAATAAATGTTTTGGCCTATTTTCATGCATATCCACAGTCTTCAATAAGATGTGCCAAAGAAGATTCCATTAACAAAAGTATAATTTTGATAATTTTTCCAAATCATCAAAATATTTGCATTTTTGAAACAGCCTGTGCTATAATAATTAAGATATCGATACAAAGTAATAAGTCTTTGGATATTACTTAACTTACCACCAAATTTCCATGTTCTAATCTGTCACGAAGTCAAAAATATCGGCAGTTTTTAAAGGTCATGTTTTGCGAAAAAAAAGAAAGAAATTAATTATTATCTCGAAAACGATGACAGATAGGTATAGGAAAATATTAAGAGAAGTTATTAAGAAATTAATAAGGATTGTAAAAAAAAATTAATATACAGGGTATTCCATTTAAAATATCAAAGTAGCTAGTACTTTTTAGTAGAACCGGCAACACTGCATAGTTAAAAATATTTTTAAAGGAGAGAGCACGGCCACTTATGCATGCAACCAAATTTTCAAAGTGATCCGTTGGTTGGTTCGTCCAAAACGTCTAATAGGCCATCCACTATCAATCGCCCTGTATTTCAAAAAATATTTACAACCTTTTAATTTTGCATTTAAGACCTTAGGAAACGACTAAGGGTGCAGATATTAGCAAGACGAAATGTTATGAAGAAAATTTAATATAAACGCGACCTAAAATATTTGGTTTCCAATGTACAGGGTGTCAAAAGTTGAAGTGTGAAGATGTCTACGTAAATACAAATTTGTACGGGTCCCACAACGAAAAATTATCACAGGCGGCTTAACGAGGTTTGCGGGGCAAATACTGTCATATTTTTTGCCTGGCTATTCTTTCCAAATTTGATAAAAACATTATATAATAGTTATTTATGTACCAAGGGCGTTAGGTAGACTCTAATGCCCAGAGGCAAAAGCAACTTGCCTGAGGGATAGTTTTCGCCTGATGGGCATTATAGTGTAGTAACGCCTGTGGTGTATATAATCCTTTATTTTTCATTAATTTTAAAATATAATAGTGATACATAGATAATTTTATTTCTGACCGATTTTAGTAACATTTTGTTAATTTTTAAAGTGGAATAAATGTTTCAATAGATGACAATCAAATTGACATTAGATGTCAATCTTTTGATTTTATGTCAAATTTTTCTTAATATCCCAAGGGAGTTATGACCCTAAAGCTGGATTTATAAACTCGAGAAGTTGGTGAGGTTGAAGTTATGACCAAGTTTGTGAGGTTAGATATTCCGAATTCCGAGGATAAAAATTGATTATCTCGAACTACCCGGGAAGTTTTCGAACCTTACATGAACAACATGAACGAGTCTATAAATGGAACTGAGTGTTCCCTTTAGTTTAAATTGAACTCCTATTTCCAACACCAACTGAACCTCAACCTCACCAACTTTTCGAGTTTATAAATCCAGCTTTATAATTCCCGCGTAACTAAGACGTTATAAGCTAATAATATACCGGTCAGGAATAAATAGTTAAACTCCTGCATTTCTTTAACTATTTTCGTCAATTTTTAGTATTTAGTGAGCTTTGATCGGTTGTCATAGAATAAGTTTGACGGTTAAATATTTTAGAAAATAAATGCTGAAAAAGCTAAGAAAAACTTATTACCGGCAAAGTCTAAAGCCCTAAGGAGTATGAAAATTTTCTACATTGGAAAGTAAAAAACCAAATTACGGCGATTACTCAAAGAGTAATGATGGCTTACCTTCAGGAATTGGTATGTAACCCTTTTGCTCACTGGTAATAACAATTTTTAATTATCTTTACTTTATTTTAATCGAAAAAATATACCCCAATTACTACCCCCTTTGGACAAAATATTCCCAGGTGAAGTCTGAACTTATAGTAAAGGAAAATATTAATATTTCAAGATATTGTCAATTAATAGCATTTTTAAAAGTTAAATGAAAGAGATATCTTCCTAAAAAGTCAAAAGTTTTGGAAGGTGAACAAGTTTTTAATTTTATCAAAAATGCGCCGAATGATATCTTCCTGCTGACCATTATTGAGGATAAGGGGCCTGTTATACTTGTCAAGGTACCAGAAACTAAAACTGCTACGCCAAAAAGTTTTACTATAATCGAAGGAGACCAAACAGATGCCTTAAAATTGGTTGGACAGTACCTTGCACTATGGCCAAAAGGAATTAAGGAACGCAGGTTTTTCCTTACATACCGAAATGGTAAATGCATAGCTATGCCTGGTGGTAAAAATACACTAGGACGTGTTCATTCAATCATAGCAAAATTTCTTAACTTAGAAAACGTCAAGGAATATACAGGACATTGCCTACGTCGGACCTCGTTCACACTTCTTATCGAGGGTGGTGCTTCCCTTGCAACCCTTAAGCTACACGGAAAGTGGAAGAGTACTAGCGTAGCGGAGGGTTATATAAAGGAAAGCATTACGTCGAAAAACCGAGTAGCAAAAATGAGAGCTAGCTCTGTTACCGAAAAAGAACATATGTTAATTTTAATGTTGAAATGGAGCAGGAATCCACATGCACATCGAGAAACTCAACAATCGAGTCGCAAAATTTCATAGTTGGTCCAGCTTCTTTCTCAGGAAAATTCAAAAATTATTTACGAAAATCACCGGGCATTATGAACTTTATCGCCCGCTAATATTTCCTATGATATTATGATGATGTTTATAACAACCGTTTCTAAGGTTTTATAAGTAAATAATTGATAGATGAAAAATAAAAATGAAGAAATGGATCAATGGAACTAACCTGAATAAATTCAATTTTTAACTTGCATTGTATTTCGCAATTGACACTGCTCATAATGCATTCGTTCAAACTTTTTAACAAATGACAAGCCATTTACAAATTTTTAACTTCTGCACCGATAGTATATCCCTCATAGGAACGGGTGGGAGGGGCGATGTGTCATCGCCGTAGATGTGATTTTGGGAGTTTCCCAAGATTATGTTCTTGGGCCTTCTGCTATTTTTAATATATCTACACAAACCTCATTGTCGGACAGTCGAACGGTTCTTAAGGCTCTAATAAGCCAGAAGGTCACATCAAAGCTGGTTTGGGAATGCAAGATTGGACTGAGATTTCTTGCGGACAGAAATAGTAAAACTATTCTGGGTAACAGGTCACAGAGGTATTCTTGGCAATGAAAGAGCTACTATATATATAAATACTATACTATTAATATTGGTCCTGATCCAGCTCTAGTGTGTCTATAAGTGCAGCATGTGAAGCTGTAAACACATAGTCTACCGAAACAGGAGTATTAGTACTAAATTCTCAAAACAATTAAGAATAACAACGAAAATCCTAAAGGGGCTCTTTCACACGCCAATATGTTTGCGCAAACTAGGTTAAACAATCCGATTTTCGCAATAATTTGTGCGTTAAAGAGCAAACATTTTGTTTGTACCTACCAAAATAATTGATTTGGGCAAATCTGTTCGGTTTTGATTTGTGGTTTGAGGTTGGTGCGCTGGTTTGTGTGTGAAAGCGCAATTCAAACCAATTTCTGCAGTTATCACACCCAGCCCAGCGCCTGCGTATTGCCGCTATTTGCACATGTTGCCCACGTGTTGTCTGCTGCGCTCCTTGCTATCGTATCTACATAAATTAAACGTGTATCAGTTCAATAGCGATCAAGTTTTAATTCACTGCATCACGATGTCAAAGAAAAAAAAACAGTTTTTAAGTGAGTTTATCGAGTTGTACCGATCATTTCCGTGCCTGTGGAAGTGTGGAAAATAAAATTGACAGTGACCGTAATGTGAAATCACAAGCTTACGATATTATGATAAAAAAAATGCGGGAGTTCGATCCGGAAGCAGACAGAGAAGCTGTTGTCAAAAAAATCAACACTTTGCAAACCGCGTACAGGAGGGAGAATTAAAAAAAGTACCTAGTTGATTTTGATCTGGTGTTGGTGGGGAAGAGGTGTACGTATATGTTCCTCATTTATGGTATTTTGATTTAATCAACTTTATACGGAATCAAGAAATTCCACGAAAGACGCAAACAAATGTTAAAGATGAGAATGAATCGGTAAGTAAATTTTTATTATAGGTACAGGGTGTTTCGTTGGAAAAGGGTCATATTTTAAATGGAGATAAGAGGTGACCGAGAGGGTTCCAAAAATAATAGAAGAGTTTTAATTCAGTTCAATAGGTATGTCTTCAATTACTGTTTATCTACATGTCTTGAATTGTCGGAGAAATAATTTTGTGCTGCCACGGAACTTTGCCAGAATTGTTAAAATAATCTGAAAATCTTGCCCTTACATCTTTTGCTTCTGCGCCAGCATTCCGCTGATGGCCGCGTGCAAGATCCAATAAATTAAATCTTCAGGTTCACTCCTTAATTCTTGTATTAAATTGGAATGGGCCAATAAAAGTATTTTTTGCAGCCACGATTTCGTTGTTCTTCTTTTCTTTTTCTGCAAGATGAGTTCCTTCTTAATAACACAAACATCAGCAAGTCCTAGCAGTAGTTCCCCCTCTTTGTCTTAATCCATATTGCCAGTTCTGCAATGTTGCTGTAAAAATACGCGAGTACTAGAACGCCACAATTTGTTCAACTATGCAAAATTCTACGATTTGTGCTAAAATGTTTGAGCGTAAAATGTACTACGTCGACTCCAACAAGTTTGCGGCCACAGTTTGTATAAACTAGTTTGCACAACCATGTTGGCGTGTGAAAGGGCCCCTTTACAGGAATAGGGCTGTTAAGAGCAAGGGTCACGTAAATAAAGTAAAGATATGCAACGGGGATTTTAGCTGTGTGGCAAGCGGCCGCCACTGCGGCTGATGAGTAACGCGGGAGGTGACTCAGAGGGCGATGCGATGCGGAAAGAACTGTTTTAATAGTAAGTTATTGGGAAATTGCATTAACTGTTTTGGTTAATAAAGGGTGTTAAGATTGAAGTATTATTTTGATGTGCTGTTGGGTCAGCACAACTGGCGACGAGGATTTATTGTAAACTTACTGTAAGTAGGTACTTACAAATTTGTTAAAAATACGTATATTAATAATACTTATTTATTGTTGTTTCCAAACAATATCAATTCGATAGACCTAAGATAGTAATAATATTGGAGATTTGAATCTGCAAAAGGCGGATCAAGAAAAGTCTTGCTAAAAGGAAAGTAATAATTGTTACTTCCTCTGGCATAGAAAACGTACGATTGTGAGCCACAGGGAAGATGTGAGCCATAAGAAAGTTATTTTATTTAGTTATTTTTTTTTTTTTAATTGCCTACTAAATCTCAATATGAAGAAATTGTCTCATATATGCTTAGAGCTCAACCGCATTAGGCGGCCAGGTCGTCGCGACCAGTATAAAAGTGCGTAAATGATGGCGGCCAATAAAGCGACTAATAAATAAACTCAAAAATTACAAAAACCGAAATATTTGAGGTGCATTTTTTGATACGAACATGTAAATTTTAATTATTTTTTTAAGATTTGCAAATATGAAGAATTTAAATTTCCAATGTAAATCGTTCTGTTCTGATTTCCGCATTTTCTGCAAAATTCGCCATGTTGAAATCCTTAAAATCTCGTATGCACCTTAAAGAAATACAACGTGCAGTAATCATTATCACCACAGATCATTCCCTGCTGGCATACAGTTTTTCGCGACTGAGTGTTACTTTTTCCCTTAATGGCATAGTAAATATTGTATTGAATTAAATATATTAGTTTTTTAAGAATTTAAAACAGTGTAATTTAAAAGAAAAACATATAAATTATATTAATTTAATACAAAACAAGACTTTAATATATACGTTTAACTATTCCTTTTTCAAGTCTTTTGAAGAAATCTATTATTTATGATTCTAAAAAAATTTTTAGTTATCTTCAAATATCAAATTTTAAAATGTTTAAAAAAAATTATTATCGAAAAAAGATTATTATACTGTAAAATACTATAAATGTCTTGATGATAATCTGTCACAATTATTTGCTAATTTCGTTCTAATATTTTTTATTAATTTTACTATTTTATATTTTATTGCTGATTAAAATTTCTATAAGCTTGGTCGAAAAATTCCTTTAGATAATAATAGTTATTTACTTAGATACAAGTGTTAAAAGTACATTTTTAACCCAAATATCACACAATATTTTTTCTACAAACTGCAATAAAAAGTAGTTACCATATAGTTACAAATTAAATGTTTAATAAATTGGAACCAGATAATTTTAAATATCAAACTTGTAAAATTTGACATTTCACTTTTAATAGTAGTGACTTTAAATAAAACTTTTAAGGCTACTAGAGGGTGTTAAAAGTTGCATGTTTAACACGTTTGTAGAAAAAGCATATTGACTTAGACTTTGAATTTCAAATGCCAAGTTAAATTTTAATTTAATTTGTCCTGAAATTGTAAATTGTGTCCTTGTGGGTATTTTAAATTTGATATTGTCAAACATTTTCTATTTTGATTATTGTTTTAATATTATTAGTGGACCGTGTCTCTAATTTTTTTGACTTGTGCAAATAAATTAGCACCAACGAAATATTTGATTTGAAGTCTATTCAGAATACAAATAAATATTAATTCAATTAAATTTTTAACAAACTTAAAAAATTGCAAAATACAATGCAAGTTCAAAATTGATTTAATTCAAAAACGGCACGTCCCAGTGCCACGACAAAGGGGTTAATTTGTATGTAAAAAAACTTCAAATGCTATTACCAAAATTGGAAAAAAATATGATAGTATTTACCCCGCAATCTCCCCTTTTAATCCGTCTGTGATAATTTCTCGTCGGCAACTCTAAATTTACCTTGTTGCACATAAAAAGATGAGCGTGTCTGCAAAATAGAATTTATATGTTTCGAAAATCTTCACAATTCAACTTTGAACTTTGGAAACCAAACATTTTAGGCTACATATTCACATGAGATATTGTTCATAAAATCGCGTCAGTAGCCGCCTCTTAAAATATCAACATGTTCCTTATGCTTTAGTTTCAATATCGCGATACTAAACGTATAAGAGTATATAATAAAGATTTCTATAAATGTTGAGATCCAATAAATATAATGCGTTTTGGTCATAGAATTTGTGTGCAATTTTAAACGAGCAACAACAAACAAATGGAGTTATGTATAGAAACTAGAGTAACTCGCATTGCTTAGGCCCAGATTTATAGGTTAGAGTTAATCCTAAAATTAAATCTTGATTTAGTTAACCCGACGTCCTAGTTGCCATCCAAAAGGGACATTTTATTGTTGTGTAGAGAAAGTCTTTTCCACCTTTCAATTTCTTTAATATTTTATGTCCATGCAGCCAACTAAAGCGAAAGAAAGCCAGTCCGGCGAAACCAATTTTGTATGCACATGCGCGAAGTTAGTAGTATATCAGTCAAATTTGGTGTGTCATATTTTGTTATCAATCACTGTCAATCGTGTTTAGACGTAAACAAAGTGATACTTTTTGTGGTTTTCTTGTTTTATTTTTTTCCATCGGTGTTTTTAGTGTGTTAGGACGTATTTTTTAATAATTCCAAAACTTATTATTGTTTTGTGACTTGTCGGTGTTTATAATTGTTTGTTTAAATGTCGGAAACGAAGCTTAAAGGTGGTATAAACATCGTGTGCTTACCGTGGGTGTCCTAACAGAACCGGCAAAAGAATTTCATTTTTCAGATTTTCAACGCATACAGGGAGGTATGTTAAGAAAGAGTTAATCTATTTATATTAAATATGAGTAGTAAGCATTTACACAAATTGATCATTAAAAAAAATTCTTTTAAATAGAAAATAAGTGAAAACAAGATTACCAACCAAACCAACAATAGCAAAGCTGGGTTTATGCAACATTAGTTTATCGTATTTAACTTTGTAGTAGTTTGTTTTCTTTAATGATCTTAAAGTGAACTGGAAGTCAGCATGCTTTTTTACGTACATAAGGACTATGCATTTAGCTATATAAATAAGATGAAACAAAACAGGCCTAAGTTTGAATACTATTTGCATTAAAAGATATTGAATATTCAATTAATTTAATCATATTTTTAGATGTGAAGCCTGGCTTGTTGCCTGTAACAGGACCAGATTTTTTTCCGTGTGGACCGTATTCGGATATAAATTTTTATCCTATAAATATATCCTATTTTTTACTGTGTAGCTGGTGGTATCGAGGTCACAGAATTTGGGTACATCAACATCAAAGAAGCCGACAAAGCTTTCGCCTCTTATTGGTTGTCCAGGGTGCATGTTTAAAACATCATGGATTTAAGACTATTCAATGACTGAGGCGCACCAGGATAAATAGCACAGTACAGCAATTAAAATCAAATTAATAAACACTGATTGACAACAATTATTAGACACTGTCAAAAGTGTTGTCTAATTAATTGTTGTCCGTCTTTGTTTATTAATTTGAGTGAAATTTCAAATTGTGCTGTTTATCCTGGCACGCCCTAGTAATTTTTTTAAGCAGATAGGTACGTGTTCACTTAACATACATAGAAATATTTTGCCTTTTAATGATTTTCAGACAGCGGCTTTGGTTTTTAGACGAAATCAGTATTTTATTACAAAAATTTGCAGTGAAACTTCTTAATTTACAAGAACTGCTGAAAATGACTATCATCAGGTAGGATGCGTGTTGTGTCAACATCTGCAATAACCTGCATTAATTTAAGGTGCTGAAAGTTGTACTTTTTCGCACTATGGCTGGACGTTTTTTCAACACTGACGCGAGAAACAATATATTAACAGTCACATACCTAAATCGCAATTTTTGCAATTTTCCTCACGCTCCACACAGGCGAAATCGTGGCCAAAAATCGGATATACCAACTTAGGAGTTATGGGGTAAACCCGTTACCTGATTGCCTGATAACCAGATCATTAAAATCAGCCATTCCTATATTTATATCATGGTCTGTTTCAAAAATATACTTGTTTAAAGTTGACGTTCGTTATATATATTCGTGATTTTCAATTGAATCGCTTATTTCAGAAACAACCCAAGTCACTTTTTGACATTTTTGAGTTAGACCCATCTTCACTTTATTAAATATTTTACGCGTCGTTTGGTGCTGAAAGAACTCAAGTATGCATTTTGCAAATGTGTTTTCAAGCGCTATGTAATGTATTGTTTATTACAGAAAGAACCCAAGTCGTCGACTTGGGTTGTTTCTCAAATAAACGATATAGATAACATAACCTTAAAATTTCTATTGTTTTTATTGTTGTGTGTAAGAGGGTCTAGATGAACCACCTCAAAAACGACGAAAAGGCCAAAAAAATCCTAAAAAATATAAGAGGAATGTAATAAAAAGTGCAAGAGTTAAAGGGGAAGAATATGTTAATTATAAAGGCAATACGGTACAAAGAAAAGTTGTGGGCAATCCTTGCAAGTAAGTTTTTCGCTACGAAATATGTGCTGTATAATTTTAACACGAAATTTTGTTTTAGATGTCATATGAAGTGCTTCGAAAAAATAAATTGCGAAGCCCGAACAAAGATTTTTACCACATTTTATTCTATTCCAAGCAAGGACATGCAAGATGTATTTCTACAGGGGTTACTAGAAGTAACTGATGTTCGTTCTAAACGAAAGCGCACGGGAACTGGTCGTGAAAAGTTGAAGTCCTTCCGTCATTTTGTATTACATAATGGAAAGAAAATTAAAGTCTGTTTAGGCGCTTTTCTACAAATTCACGGAGCTACTAAACAAAGAATCAAGAGATTGAAAGGGCTATTGGTTCATGGCGATGTGCCAAGTGATAAAAGAGGCCAGAATACCAAAGGAAACGCAGTAGATGAAATTTATCGAGAAGAAGTCAGGAGTCATATCCTTTCTTTTCCGGTTAAAGAATCCCACTATTCCGGAAGAGAATTTAAATATCTTGACTCTAAACTTAATGTAAAAATAATGTTTGAGCTATTTAAGAAAAAGTTTCCTAACTCGCCCGTTAAATACAGTTACTACATAAAATTTTTTAACGAAAATTTTCAACTTCATTTTGGAAGACCACAAGTCGATACTTGTGTGACTTGTGAAGATCTCGCTCTTAAACTTAGAAGTCCTATTTTAGGAGACGAAGCAAAACGGGTAGCTGCTGCCGAAAAAATGGTACATGAAAGAAGGGCCAAAAAATTTTATAATGCATTAAAATCAACTAAGGAAGAATGTAAGCAACGCAACGATTTAGCGGCCCTGGCGTTTGATTATATGCAGAATTTACAACTTCCAGAAGTCCCTGTGCAGGATTTATTTTATTTGTCGCAATTAAGTGTCAGTGTATTTTGTATAACTGACTTAAAAACAGAAAAATCGTTTTTTTATGTATATCATGAAGGAACTGCAGCTAAGGGCCCGAATGAAGTCTGCTCATTTTTGCTGGATTATATTACAAACCATATTTCGAGTAGTTCAACTGAGTTGCGCTTATTTTGTGATAACTGTCCAGGACAAAATAAGAACCACACCCTAATAAGAATGTGCATGGGACTTCAAGAATCGAAACGTTTTAATAAAATCGAACAGTTTTATCCCGTTAATGGCCATTCGTTCTTGCCCTGTGATCGCGTCTTTGGGGTTATAAAAAGGAAACTAAAAAAATATGACAGGATTTATAATATTCACCAATACACCGAAATTATAATATTGTCTAGTGCCAAAAATTCCTTTACTGTCAAAGAAGTAATGAATGGAGATATTTTGAATTTTAAGGACTGGTGGCCAAAACACTACAAAATGTCATGTATCTCCTTAGAAACTACAAACAGTCCAAGAAATAAAAAAGTGGCATTTACAGTGTCTAAATTCCATCATTTGGTACATGAAAAGTCTGGAGTGGTCAAAGCATGTGAGTATGTTAATGGTTTCACATGGCAAACATTCTCCAACCTTAAGCTTCCAAGCAAATCTTGTAACAATTTTACACTTCCGGTGAACGAGAAAGCCTACAAAGAAAATCTTCCCATATTGGCTTCCAAAATAGGACACCTGAAACTTCTGGTACGATGGGTTGATGAAGAAAACAAGATGTTTTATACTAATATTATTGAAAATTATAAAGTTAAGCAACCTAAGAAAACAAAATAATTTAAATGCAGTTCAGTATTTTAGTTAATTAACAATAAAGGATTTTTCCACCATAAAATATTTTTTATTTAGTACAGAAAGAACCCAAGTCACAATTTTCAAAATCCATTTCAGACAGGAAAACCAAGTAAATGTGGTTAATTTTTCATAAACTTATGACGAACTTATGCACAGTTATCATTTTGAAATAAATTAACATTAAAGTTTTATTTTATAAACCAATGAGACGTTTTTTTCATTTCCTGAAAAGTAGCAAAAAGTGACTTGGGTTGTTTCTGAAATAAGCGATTCAATTGTATTTTTTTGCCAAATTTTTGGGAAAAAAAGGATGACTGACATGCATTTTATTTACGCACTTGCTGATGGCAATTCATTACAAGCTAGGCAGTTGTACACTGAAAGATTTCCTGACCGTAATGTTCCTGATAGAAAAACCTTGTAAAGTATTCATCAACGTCTTCATGAAACAGGCACATTGAAACGAAGTGGGGGACCAGGAAGGCCAACGAAAGTAAAAAAGGTAGAAGTGAAAGAGAATGTGCTGGACATGATAAAAAAAGATCAAGGTACTTCTACTCGAAAAACTGCAAATGCTTTGAATGAAGTGATGGGGCTGTTTGGAAAATCCGACACTACATACAACGCGTTCAGGACTTCTTCCTGCTGATTTTCCTCCACGGATTTCATTTAGTCAAGAGCTTTCGCACACATTGATTCAAATCCCTCAACTACGCTGATTCGTTTTACCGATGAATCGAATTTCTCAAGAGATATAATAAGGAGTTCTCACAACTACCATGTGTGGGCTGAATAAAATTCACATGAAGTACTTGCAGATTGTTTTTAACATGGGACTGGCTAATTGGATCGGTATTTCTACCAGGAAGACTTACCGGCGCCGGCGAGGTGTATCGCAACTTTTTGAAACAAACGCTACCCGTTTCGCGAGGATGTATCATCATTATGAACGATGGTACACCAGCGCATTTTAGTGGCCTGCTCGATACTCGGACCTAAACCCACTGGATTATTTCCTATAGGGTCATCTAAAGTCATTAATTTATACTACTTCAGTGGAGAATGTGGAAGATTTAAAAAATTGGATAATTGCTGGGTGTTAACTCATTAAGAAAGGACCCTGGTGTTTTTGAAACAGTTCGGCAGTCAATGAGGAGAAGATTGGATTCTTGCATCCTAGCTGGAGGTAGTCATTTTCAACAGTTCTTGTAGAGTAAGAAACTTTACATGTAATTTTGGTAATAAAATGTTGTTATTGTCGAAAATTTTTCTCACCCTGTATCTTCGAAACAAAGTGGCTTCTCAAAAATCATCAAAGGACAAAATGGTCTTAGAATAGTTCAGAGAATAACCCCTTCAATTTTTTCCGTATGTTTAAAAAAACACCCTGTATATTATGTAGGATTTTCCAAGCTCGCTGAATATAAAATATTAAAGAAATTACAGAATATTTTCTGTTTTCTGCAAAATATACAGGGGGTCCAATTTAAAAAATTGCACTTTCGAGATACTAAGAAGTCGCCTACTAAAAGTAACATTCTAGGCCTTGTCGTAAAGCTTCGTTTTATATGTCGTGTATAAATATAATTGGAATACCCCGTATAGGTACGCCAATAAACAATATTTATTATAGTAGGGTTAGTTTTAATCTATTGTGAGAAGAACGGGGTCTTCTCCATAATATCTATTGTGGAGAAAACTCGCTCTTCCTCCTCCCAATGGATTAAAGCTCGTCATTATTACTCAAGTATGGAGAATTAGTTTTAGACAACAGTTGAGCTCGAGCAGGCTGAAAATCAAACCAATCCACTTTTGAGGTAATCCTAACCTACAGAACTGTAGTAAGCCTAAAGGGTAAAGCTTAAGAAACCTAATATTATGCAATAAATGGCAATTTTATCAAAAAAAGCAAAAATATAGTCTAAAAGTAACTTTTAACAATTTAAAAATATTTACTTCACAAACCTTGGGAAACGTACCTAATAATTTTTCTTCCTAGATTACTTTTTATAATACACGAAAAATGTAAATATACGGAGTTTTATCTTTTCAATCAACTTCAATGGTTTAAGCTCATTTTTAGATGCGTTAGTAAAAATGACGCTACCACATAAATATTTAATCTCAATGTTACAACATTTTTTGTAAATAAGATTACAAACGTTTCGCCCGTTAAGGCATCATAATACTAAATCCTAATCACAAGTAAACTGCAATTATATTTTATTTCATACTGTATTGTAAAACACACCTTTACATATTTGAATTTAGTCCAGAAAATAAGGTTTTACAGCAATAAGTCCGGTAAAAATTTTTTACCGGACTAGTCCTGTAAAATTTCTTTACCGGACTGAAATTTGTAAGTTTTAGCTTAGTCAATGTCAAACACACAATGTTTCCACCAGTAAATATAAGCACTTTTCAAATATACGACGCAGAATAAAACTTCATTATAATTTCAAAACATAATTATAATTTTCAACAGAACAGTATGAAATAAAATATTGTACGTCATTCGTCCGGCAAATCCTTTACAGTATTCGTTTCAAAATTCCAGACTCGGCTCCTTCGTCGCCTCGTCTCGAAACATTTCACTCATGCTGTAAAAGTTGATTTACCAGACTTATAACGTAAATATCTATTACTTGTTGTGTGGTTCAGACATTTAGGCCTGATGATGCCTTAACGGGCGAAAATTTGAGACTTTCTGTATTTTAATTATTTATGTTATTTGTACAAGTCCCTTGGAGAACGCTTTTTTCGCTATAAATATGACATGATTGTGCGACTTTAACTTGTTAATAAGGCTGTATTTGTCGACACAAGCCTATACAGGGTGTCGCAGATAAAAATGCACTCTACAGGGATTTGGTAAAACGGACATACAGAGATGATTAAATCAGAGAAAGGTTGCGCATTATTGAACTTTCAAAAATTTCGAAGATATTCGGGAAAACCCAAATTTTTGCTATATCGTTCTTATTGTTTTCTGGGATTATTTGAAGAGATATGTCAACATAAATTTTACATTTTATTGACACTTTTCATCCTGTACTACGAGGTTCAATTAAGTTTTTAATCCAACGTTACATTTTTTATAAAATTACTTTTTCTTCTGAATCCAATGAAATCACACTTATTTTTTGTTAGACTTTTCGGACTAAAAAACTCATTTTCAATGCAAATGAGCACCTAATTTAATTCTTTTTGTTGCTGTATTTAACCTCTAGTTGCTTTAAAAATATTTTTTTTTACATTATGTACAATAATATAAGATTAATTTTCGAATGCATTAATATTAAACATGATGGCACATAATAAAAAGAAACTAGTAACTAGTAACAAACCATTAGAAACGTATAAACAATTTAGAAATTAATGAGGGTTGTGCCTGATCAATTGACCGAGATTTTGACCGCAGAGATTTTGATCAGGTCAAAATCAGTCAACTTAGTAGTGAGGATGAAATGGGCGATTCAGATCCTGAAGAACATAAAGTCGATGGCGAGGGTGGGTTCAGTGACAAGGATGATGTGCCATTATCTGCCAGCAGTCATGACTCATTAGTATTGTTAGATTAATATAATATACTGGTATACATAATATTTATGTCTCATTTTTTTGTTTTTTGTATCTCAGAATGGTTTCTTTATTTTCTGTTAGCTGTTTTTCAATTAACACACGTTTCTATGTAATTACTCATGTCTTCATTTTTTTTAGACAAAACTGAAGAATTTGACCGGTGCTTAGTCAATTGACCAGAAGAGATTTTGACCGGTCAAAATCCCAACCCTAGTTAAATTATAGAAGCGTATCTAAAAAAAATCTAACGTTTTTACAACACTATTTATTACTACACATCCTATTCGAACATAACGTATCATTTAAATTCAGCGTTGCAGGGGCGGCTATGAAATTGGCTAACGTTTACAATTGTTTAGGTCTTGTCATCTGGTTACAGATACCTGTCAGTTAATTGCCACTCGTGGTCCCATAAACTGGCCTCCGCCATTTCCAGATATTACACCGATTGACTCTGTTTTTGGGGATTCCTTGGCAATGAAGTTTACTGGAAGACTTTTCACAATAATGATTAGTTAGAAACTGCAGTTCGAGCCGCAATAGGAAGAATAACTTCAGAAATATTAAATAACGTTATGGAAGAAATTGTTTACCGCCGTTATTATTTATGTTTGGAGATGGGGGTAAAATTTTTGAAAATGAAAAAAAATTAATTAACTTGTTAGATTTTTTAGATAAGCTTCTATGATTTATATTTAATATTTATGCATTTGAAAATAATCTATTATTATTGTAAATAACGTAAAATGACAAAATTGTATTTAAAGCCAACTAGAGTTTAAATACAACAATATTATAAACGAAAAAAATTAGTAAGGTGCTCTTTTGCATTGATGATGAGTTCTTTTTTTGATCCGAAACGTCTAACTAAAAATGAGTGTGATATGTCGTTGACTTCAAAATAAAATGTAGAGTTTATCAATCGTAAAATAAAATTTTTGGATTATTTAAAAAACAATTGGGTTGCGAAAAAGCGAAACGTCGGATTGAAAATTTAATTAAACCCTTTTGTAGAGGATAAAAAGTGGACATATCTCATCAAATAAAATCAGAAAACGATATCGCAAAAATTCGGCTTTTCCCGAATATCTTCGGAATTTTTGAAATTTGGAAACATGACGTTTTAGAGTTCAGTAATACGCAACTCTCTGATTAAATCATCTCTGTATGTCCGATGGTTTACGAGATCCCTGTAGAGTGCATTCTTATCTGGGACACCCTGTATAGTAGAATTATACACTTTTTTTAATGGGACACTATATCAAATGAACTAAGATATTTACGTCATCTTTACTATCAGCGCCACCACAAAAGAAATTGACACTTATTAAGAACGATTGAATAGACACAGTTAGGCAGTTGTGTTAATAGTAGGAGCAATGTCCATATTTGCAACTGCTTGTATAAGGGCAGCGTTGGCGTTGCAGTCCGGTGGAGTCACTATGGGCATCGAAGAAGCGCTTTGAAAGCTCACTTCTTCCAAGTCTCTTTGAAGTTTTATTAGGATTGGACATTGTTGCACAACTGACTGTATGCTATGAAGTACCTATAAGAGAAAAAATAACCAACTAATATTAAGGATAAATTCTAATTTATTACAACATACTTGAAGGGTTTTTAGCGATCTTTTATTTTCATATTTCCTGACTTTTTCATGTCTTTAATTAGGTGAAAGTTCCATGTTATAAAGGTTTTTTATTTATTAAGCAAAACTATATATTTTTTGGCAAAATCTGTTACCTCTAGTGCACTATCTATGGCATCGTATTGTCTTTTGGCTTCACCGACAGCATCTTTAAGGCTTTCGGATAATACTTGTTTGCTGGCAAGAAATTCTTGGTTTAGCTCATTCAGTCGTTTTTCTTTTTCAGTAATTTTTTCTCTTAACATTGGAACCTGATTAACAAACAAAGAGTTATTTTGACTTATCTGTCCGAAGATGTTGGACAAGACGACGTCACTAAATCAATTACTTACTTCGTTTTGGTACAACATTATCCTGCTCAAAATGTCCTGTGATGGCATTTCGCCAGATGCCTGCCATTTTTCTACTTCCTGTTCCACCTCTTCTTCTTTGACCTTCATTTCAAACTCTGTCTTTGATAAAGCGGTTGAGAGATCACAAACATCTTGATTGAGTTTCTATAATATAAGCAATTAAGTATTTAAACATGTTTAAAAGAAGTTTTTTCATATTTACTGGTATGTTCATAATGGCATGATGTGCGAAACGGAAAGAATTCTATTGGGCAACAATAATATTTATCTTTGGGTACTTACCTCAACCTCCTCTCTTTGCTTATTCAACTCGCACTTAACGCCATCCATTTCATTATTTTTCCTGCTAAGCTGACTCATCAGCTCTTTGACTTCCGTTTTCAATCTGGCGCCCAACACTTCCCAGTCTTTTAATTGCTTCACTACTAATTTATTTGTTTCTTTTTGCTTGTCGACTTGCTCCGTAAGACTATCTCTTTGATCTACAAAAAAATATCACATATATCTATAGGTTCTTCGTTAAGAAAAATATTAAACAAACTAATTGACATACCTTGCAGTTCACTCATACAGTCGTCATTTTCAATTTGTATTATCCTTATCACTTTGAGTAACCTGGTTATAACATTATCGACTTCTATAACTTGGTCCACAAGTGAGATTGGAGGAAACAATTCGCCTACAAATTGACCATAAAAGTATCTACTGTGACGTAGGGATATGATAAATATGTGTATACTTACTTAACGAAAATATATCACTGGTAAATGACGTATTAAGGCTGTTGGGTTCAGAGCACTGTCGGCTGAAATAAATGTTTGAGACGTCCTTAAGGCTTTCGCTGTGAGTCAGTCTGGAACTTAGCATGCTGCCATGTCCCGATGAGATCATATTGTGCGAATGTCCTGATTAAATAAACAATTAATGCTACAATAAGACCTAAGTAAAACTATGTTTACCATCAGGTACAACAACATCTTCCAGCACATGTTCCATCATAAGACAGGGCTCAGTTTCCGAATCTAGCATCTCGTTCGAGCTACTTTTGTCATAGAGACTGTTTTTTCTACTAAGATCACGTCCTGCTGCAGCATTTCTAATCGCGTTAATGACAGCTGAGACAAATGACGATCCTGAAAAAAAATAAGGCGTAAATAAAACAAAAGAGACCGAGGCGGATTGGGTAAACCTACCTTTGCCATTTGGAGATTGTTTTTCAGTGAAGAATTTTGATTTTTCTGGAGTTGATTCTACACTACTACTAGTATTGTAGGCTTCGTTGTGGTATATTACATCCTAAAACAATGCAATAGTTAAAATTGACAAACGCCGATACCACAATTTCAAGGACTACTAAGGCACTTAATAAACGGTTATTTTACCTCCAGTTCTTGTTCGGAAATGGTATAGGCTGCCACTAACTCGTCTACTAACCCGCTGAGTCTCTCGACCAGTGAAGACAGTGCCACAGATGCGCCTGACACCGAACTACCCTGGTGCACTAACAATTCTCTACTTTTGGCCTCCAAATTGCCAATTCTAGCTTGCAGTCCTAAATTTTCTAGACGTCTTTGTTCACAGAGTCTAGATAGCTGCTTGCATTCCTCTTGGCGTTCTTTTAGTTCCTTATCTTTTTGAGCTATTGCGTTCTAAGAACGAAAAAAAACAGTGTTTGTTACTGGTTTTATTCAAGTAAATTGAATTTTTTAATATTAACCTGGTATTTCTTTATTTCTCCTTCAGCTTCTTTTAAGGCGTCTGTTAACGTTGTTTTTTCAGCTTGCATAAATTCCTGTAATTCTATACTTTCCGCCTCTAAGTCCTGATGTTGTTGTAAAATAGTCTTCTGGGCGGCTAAGCTTTTTTCTAAATCAATAAACATCATAAAATAAAAAATCTGTTACAGGTTCATAATAATTTACTGAGCTCTTGGTAATTATATCTCTAAGAAAAATAGAGGTAGGTATATAGCAGGAGTTTACACAACTATTAAGGACTTTCGTCAGCTTTTTAATATGATCCATGGGTTGTTCTATATTAACTAGTTACTACACTAACCTAAATCTATTTGGAAGGAACGGCAAAAATTGTTCAGTCTAGCAATCTCTTCTTCCTGCTTAATTATCACTTGACTTACATTTTGGAAACGGGATTCTAATACTAGTAGGCTATCACTGGAAGAGTTCGATTCTAAAAAATATTTTTAAAAATGTGATTTTTTCCAGGACTAGCAGCTTTATTATATTTAGGCCCAAATTGTTCTGTTAACTCTAACTTCAAGATAACTTCTAAGGATACCATTGTTGTTATTGAACTTATGTGGTTGTGATTGCTAATAGAACAAATTATCAATGTCTTGTTAACCTGACTACAAGATAACTTCTAAATGATACCATTGTTGCAGCAGTTGTTGTCATGGAATGACTAACAAGACATTGATAATTTGGGCCTTGACCAAGCTAAAAGCTACATATTATGATATTCTCGGATGTATTACCTCTACATTCTCCACCTTCCGCATGTCCTAAAATAGCCAACACCCTCTGCGAGTTAATATTCAGTTCTTCCCGCAAACCATCCTTCTCCACCCTTTCTTCTTTCAGCCTATCTTCAGTCTGTTTCAGTTTATCAGTCTGTGCTTTGTGATCGTTGGTCAAAGCCTCATATTTTTCCGTCAAACTTTTCAATTGCTCTTTTAATTTTTCTATGTCCTTCGATCGCATATCTACTTGAATTTCTTTCGAACATTTTTCTGAATCCGTTGGACTCTTTGGAGATATCAAAGCCCCTTCCAGAGCTTTCTCGATATCGGACATGGTCAAGGCCGTTTGGATATTCATCTCGTGGTAGATCTTCGTTTTCGCTTTGGATTTTGGGATATACAGTGAGCTGAACATTTTGGATGGAGTAATTTCTTTTGAGCCCTTTTTATTTATTGTCAGGTATAGATTAGTTGAGGCCTTCTTTTCTTCCTTCGCCCCGTCACTGCCTTTATCTTTTTCTTTCTTTCTTCTAGGTAAAGTAGCATATTTTTCAATCGTCTTACTTTCCATCGGTGACAACTTCGGTTTCTGATCTATACTGGCCCTGAACGATTTAGTCATGGAAGCTGGCTGTCTGTGGTAAGGCCATCTGCCGTCTTCTACAGGGGTGGCTTGTGTAGAGGAACGTGTTAAATTGGAAGCCGTGCTACTACTTCCTGGACAACGAGCCGATGATGGGCGTTTTATGGCGTCTTTCTTACCCAAATCCAAATTGTTTGGTACAGCTTTGGTTCTGGTTCCTGTTGTGCCAACTCTTGGGGTGTATGATGGCTTCCCCTGCATTCTGAAGACAAATGAACTAATATGAGTTACCATTTATTTTGCTAGGAATGTGGTTTTCTTCATCATAAGAATACTAACAATACATATTCTAATTATGGATATATTCTATATAATATTATATATTCTATTATAAGTAATTATATAATAAATAAAGACACACTAAGTCTCGGTCTCAGTCAAAATATAATTTTAGTTAGGTGGTGGTGGTTACATGTTTCGCCCAAAAAATGGGCATCATCAGACCTTAGGAATAATAACTTAAAAATCAATGGAAACACAATCACAAATGACACATAACAGATTAAAAATTTAAAAAAAAAAAAA
Source organism: Polydrusus tereticollis (assembly GCA_963920685.1). NCBI lineage: Eukaryota > Metazoa > Arthropoda > Insecta > Coleoptera > Curculionidae > Polydrusus > Polydrusus tereticollis. Next base: position 148,580,413 of record OY987328.1, read on the forward strand.
AAAAAGTTGTCGAATAATTTTTTAGATTATTTATTTATTTTTTCGTATCGTTTTATATTTTGTAATGGTCCAGTAACGTTTTTTAAAAATTTTTAATCTGTAATTTCACGAGAGTTCTAATGCGTACACTACGAGAATTGAATTTTTGATTCTTAAAACGAAATCGCAAGTCTTTTGGTGGAATGGAAGAAATCGTATTGTGGCGTAGAAAGTATCTAGAAGAAATACAACAGTATCGCTGTGCAGGGAAAAGAATTTACTTTACGGACGAGTCATGGTTAAATGAAGGACATACTGTGAATTACATTTGGCAAGATCTTAACATTAAAGATGCACGTAACGCCTTTATCAATGGACTGTCCACTGGATTGAAAGCTTCTTCAGAAAAAGGTCGTCGGTTAGTTATAACCCACATCGGGAGTGAATCTGGTTTTCTTGAAGGTGGGTTAAACGTGTTTGAATTTCGTAAAACCGGTGATTATCATGAGGATATGAACTCAGGAGTGTTTGGAAGATTGGTTTAAATCCGTCTTACCGCGTATTGAACGTGGGTCGGTAATCGTGATGGATAATGCACCATACCACAGCCGTCGGGTGGAAGCTTTGCCAACTTCTGCGTGGCGAAAAGGAAAGATTGTTGACTGACTCGAAGAAAAAAACATTGCATGTGGCGAAAAAATGCTAAAAGTGCAGTTGCTCGATCTTGCAAGACTTCACAAAAAAAATATACGAAATCTATAAATATTTATAATTTAGGTTTAGGTTTTGCCCTTAATCAACTATTATATGTTTCTATTATTATGTAGTATAATAAAAACATTATGAAAACAACATATACCGTTGCTCTATTATTCTTTTTGATTTTATACCTGCGTAATTTAGTTTCTCTAATTACTTCATTAGATCACCAAATGTAAAAGCTTAATTTATTTTTCAGTTTAATTTATAATATTATATTTATTATAGTAAATGTAAATATAGTATAATAATAAACAAAAAATTAATATATTTTTTGAATTATTATTGTTTAAAATGACACGCCTCTGGAATTGGCGTTCCCCTTACGTCTTGCACACCCCGGTAAAAATGAGTCGCTGCCAATTATTTTGGTACCGGAGTATAGTAACTTTGAATTCACAAATATGAGTCTAAAACGCAAAGAAAAGGGCTGATCTGCATCCACAACATTTCCGAAATTAGACAAAAAGGCAGTTAGAAGAGAAATTGTCAAAAATGAGGGTGTCCTATAAGGTATGGTCAATAATAATTAGGGATCGCCTAGATCAGGTTAAAATAGGGTCTGAAGGTCATCTTACATTTTGTCTTATATCCCCCCCCCCCCATTACCGAGCTACAGCCTCGCAAGGAGTATACTCTGATGAGGTTTTTTTCCTAATATTTTCGATATCAATAAAGATACAAAATTAAAATTTAGGTATTCGAGTAAACGTTATAGGCACAAATTCCACACAAATCCAGATCATACTGACCTATCTACACTCTTCAGTCTTGCAACAGCATTCGTAGAAGTTCTAGCCGGCGTAACAGGCGGCTTGCACCGCGACTTATCTTTTAAAGAAACCGAAGCAGTTCCCCTCTTTCCATCGCAAGATCCAACTTTTTTCTTCGCCGTGGATAAATTACTTCTTCTACACCGACTTTGCGACCCGCTCACTGACGAACTCTCGCTGCCATTTTCGCTCGTAACATCGCCATTTCTCAACGTATAATCCTCCAGAAGTGTGGAGTTTTTCCTTACCAAGATGTTATAAGCTTCCTCATAGTTCGAACAACAACTTATTATGGACGAGTCACACGACCTAGCACACGCACAATCCTGGGATACGCCGCTGTTGGAACTCAGGGCGCGATGGTACTCTACCAGCTCAACGACTTCGACGCCACTGTCACTGCCTTCGCAAAATTGCTTCTTGTGGTCTACCACATCTAGAACGTCCAGCTGTCTCTCTATCACTGTTGTATTGGAAGTAACGTTTAAAAATCCGTGTACTGTAGACTCTGGCTCTAGTTCTTCTATTGGATCTACTGTGGGGCACAGAGGAACATCTGTAGAACATTGCAGACTGTGGACTTTTGATTGGTCTTGAGATTCAGCTGGCGCTGTGTCTATCATTTCCGATTGCATGTCGAACCAAGTTCTTCAGTTACTCATTCTGAAACAAATAGAAGGTGCTATATAAATTTAATAGGATTTAAATTGTAGTTGCACTACTTTTAGATCGGTAAATAAGTTAAATTTTATCTTTACGCATCATTTATCGTTAACTACTATTCTAATTTATTTTATTGTTCACGCAATAGTTTTCTAATAACATACTTTTACTTCTTCCGCTGTTTTTGCTGGTTGGTGTATTTGTATTTGATTTTATGACCACGTATTCACCCCTCAAGTGAACTGTTGAAGTAAATTCGTTTGAATGGTTCTAAAGCAAGGGCGGCGAAACACCTGGTGTGTGTGGCGAAAACTCACCACACGAGATTCTAGATCTTAAAACATTTTTTTGAACATACACTGTGGCTCAAATTAAAGGAGTACTTTTTTTTTTAATTGTAAATATTTTTTTCATTTTGCTCTGATTTAATTTATTTTTGGAGTGATGATGAACTGAAATCGTCTCAGTAAAATGTGTAATTTTTATCAAAATATTTTGAACAGAGACGGATTGACAGTTTTTTTTTCAACAAACGTGCGCTTATGTTTGTTGCCAACGGAAACTGATTTATTTCAATTTCAGATGATACGTTTCTTTGGTAGTTTAACTATTAAAAATTCTCCAGTAGAGGTCTTATTGTGAAAGATTTTAAAATTCAAGAAATACAATTTATTTTTGATGTTTTGTACGGTTCTTGACAGCTAATCCGTACACAATGGCAGTCTTAAGTGAAGAGGATCGAATTTTTATCAAATATTTTCGACAAAAACATATCTATGGTACAAGAAAAATTGTAAAGGAGTTTCCTGAAAAAATTTGGTATGTTGGAACAGTTGGAAAGTTTTTAAGACATCTTAGAGAAAATAATGGATCCATAAAAATAAAAGTTGGAAGGGGAAGGAAGAAAACTTTAAGAAAATGTACGACCTGAAGAATCTGTAGGTACCAGAAAAATAGCGAAAAGAACAAGAATTCACTGTTCTACAGTTCAAAGAATTATGAAAAATGATTGCCAACTTAAAGTCTTTAAAAAAGTTTACTGTCAAAAACTTAATGCCAATGTGAAGGAGAAACGAAAAAAAGATGTAATATATTACTACGAAGATTCTGTTCTCGGGAAAATATCGCAAACATATGGTTTTCAGATGAGAAGATGTTTTACTTGAGGCCGCCAAAGAATACACAAAATAATCGGGTATACGCAAATGTGCGAGTAAAGAGAAAAATCCCTTTGGAAAATCTTTTAATCGAGAGAAGTCACTATTCACCTGGCGTAATGGTCTCTGTAGCAGTTTCCAAATTGGGGAAGTCAAGTCTCATTGTTGTAGATGCCGGAGTAAAACTCAACTCGGACGCGTATCAACAACAAATTTTACATCACTTGCATCCTGAAATTGAAGCAATCTGCGGCGATTACGTCTTCCAGCAAGACGGTGCTCCTCCCATACCTCTCGGAGTACAAGAATGTTTTTGTTTGAGCAATGCCCCGATTACATCGAACCGGAGATGTGGCCACCCAACAGTTCATACTTAAACCCTGTTGACTATTCCAAATGGGGAATTTTAGAGGCAAATGTTCACAATGGTCAAAGGTTTAACACTATCGAAGAGCTAAAGGAAAGGTTACAGTTCTGTTAAAATAATTTTAACCAAGACATAATCAATGCAGCTATTGACCTATGGCGAAGGCGACTGCAATCGGTGATAGAAAATCATGGTGGTCATATTCATAATGTTATCCTGTAAATATTTGGACTACTTTCGATTTTAAGTGATAGTTAGTCTTGATATCATTAATTGTTAATATTATTAAATTTGTTAATTAAGATTGAACAAAATAAATTGTATTTCTTGAATTTTAAAATCTTTCACAATGGTGAATGGAGAATTTTCGATAGTTAAACTACCAAAACCACTGTTCAAAATATTTTAATAAAAATTATACATTTTACTGAGACGATTTCAGTTTATCATCACTCAAAAAATAAATTAAATCAGTGCAAAATGAAAAAAATATTCACAATTAAAAAGTGTACTCCTTCAATTTGAGCCACAGTGTATATATAGGCACTTACGATGATTTTGTTGAAAAACTTGATTCGGACTTGTTAACAGCATTAACAATATAATTCTCGAAACACAAAGATGGGTGAAGTATTTGCAAAAAATTAATTCCTTTTGTATTAAAATATGTACAAGTATGTTTTTCTATCGATAATGGCCAGGAAGGAATTACCATTACTTACGACAGGCCTGTAGAAGAAACCTTTTTCTACAGCGTATGATGGTTATGGTATATTATATTTTCTTCGTCCGCATCTTTAAATAAACGCCTAACAAAAAAAAAAGAAGATAAATGCCTGTATTTTGATGTACATTAGGAAAAGAAATTTTCGTTGAAACGTTCACTGAGTAATTGCAAGATATTTAGCAAATAAATATTATTAACCGGTGTACCCAATTATTTGAAATAGTCAATTAAAAGTGGTTAAATTTTATTACATCTGTTGTAAAAGTATAAAAGCATACATAAAAATACATAGGAACTTCAATTATCTATTATATTATTATGCACTTTTGAATATCGTGCCCGCAAGCATTGACAATAAATAATACAAAATTTCCCATAAAATATTGATTTGCGGTAGTAAAAGAAGCGATATAGGCTAAGGTCGCACTTTGTTACAAACTGTAATTTATTTGTCAATAAACCGCAAGAAAAACCTTTGATACTTCACCATGATAAATTAACTCGAGCGTTTTATGGCTACAATATTTCAAGATCAAGAGCATCGGTTTGGAATCGATGAAATACCTTGTATCAATTCGTATCAAGGTATCGAATCGTGTTTGAGAGGAGTTTAGATCTAAAATTAACCTTTATTGTGAATACTATATACAGGGTGTGATTCCTTGAGTAAAACTTTCTAGAAGATATACCATTGGCAACGAGAAATGTAATGTAGTCTGGTTGCTCTCGAGTTTTTAAATGCAACATATGAAGATCATTGCATGGATATTAGTCGAGGTGGACGGTACTATGACCTGCTCGGCTCCCGGACTCAAGTCACTTGGATTTTTTCCTATGGGGTTATCTGAAGCTATTAGTAGTTTATACTATACTCCGCTTCAGTGGAAAATGAAGAAGATTTAAGAAATCTGATAGTTGATGGCTGCAATAAACTAAGAAAGAAGCCTGCTGTTTTTAAAAAAGTTTAATAGTCGATGAGAAGGTTGGATGCATCATGCATCCTTGCTGGCGACAGGACCGGTTTTAGCACCACCAGCGTCCTGGGCGAGATTTGTTATCCAACCCCACGTGAAAAAAAAGGGAAATAATGAAATAATAACAATTTATTTAAAAAAAAAAAAATAGAATTTTACTTTTGTGGCCTTTTTATCGGCACCGAAGTCTGTCTTCCGCAATTTCATTTTCGATTGACAAAGTTGTCACATTTGTGAATTTAGATTGAAATATTGTCGATCGCATATAGGTTTTTATCAGCTTAAAATTTGAAAAACTCCTTTCCCCGCTAGCTACCGTTATAGCTATAGTGAACAATATTCGCAATGCATGGTGTCCATACACTTGGATACAGTTCGTGTATGTTGCGATCTTTATTGAAATATAAAATATCATATATATGATCAGGCAAATACGGTTTCAGGCCTTTGAGTTCATCACACAACATATACAACCACTATAAATAGCTGATTTTGGGCCTACAGTTAATTTTATTTGAAAATCACCACAGAGTTTGAGAGGGTCTGGTTTTTCTGGAATCATTTTTATATTATACAAAAAAGACCAAGACTCGGAATACTCATTTAGTTGTGCAGGTTAGAGTGAAATTAAGGTAGTGTACAATAGACAGTTGAAAAATTCAACTTCAAATTTATTTTCTGGAGAGTTATAGGCTCATCGCGGGCAGTTTCACCAGCTTGGCGTTTAACAGGTTGAATTATTGTTGTCTCCTTAAATACAGGTCAATTTCAAGTTCTTCCGCTGTTAAAATGGCACTCTTAAAGCCCGTCTATCTATACTCTTCGAAGGAAGCGCAACATTTCTGTGCATTTACCAAGATCCATGTCTATTGATTGCAGATATTTACTAACGGCATTAATCTGAGAAAGTATTTCATACTAAACAACCAATAAAACTATGAAACTGAAACTGGTCAGCCAGAATGAGAGACTTCAACTTCAGTTTTTTCAGTTACAATAGCCAAAGTAATTACAGCGGCATTACCTAATGAAATCAGCAAATGAGCCCTTATTCATTAAGATACGTTTCATTTGAAGTTGTATGCCTTTTTCAGCACCATTTGAGTGAACTATAAATAAATCGCTATCTGCAGCAAGGGGACACGTCACATTTTCTAAAATGTTCAGGAAGTTAAAAAAAAAACTGCTAATTTGTTTATTGCATATTTTTATACTTCAAATTTTGTGAAAAATAAGTTTTCAGACCAATTCTATATTGGCGCAAGGGTCACTTTTGACATACCTTTTTGTGGTAAAGGGAAAATAACACGAAGGATTTAAAAAAATAATTTTATTACAGAAACTCTTATAGAAAATATGTCACAATATGTTACAAAAAAGTTTATTCGCCATCTTGTTTCTTCTCTGCAGTGGGACAAGCAGTAATTTGATTCCAAAACGCTAAATAATTTTCTGGAATAAAATTGATGGTGTTCATTATATCAGTAATCTTTTTATGGTTAATTGGAAGTTTCTCGTAATAAGCTTTTGTTGCAGAGAAAGTCATTTTAATTTTAGTGCTCCTAGGTCGATATGTATCTTTTACAGGACATTTATGAATTCTCTACGAACTACCTCTTGAGGTGCGGAGATAGTCAAACGACGAAAACAGGAGATGGCAAAGGATCTTCTATTACCACCAGGTTTTCCACAGGATTCATTACTAAGGCAAGATTTTTTGTAAAATTTTGGCCACCAGTTTTTATAATCATAACCTAAATCTTTTGAAACCCGAACAACTGAGAATTTTTGAACATTCTTGGATACTTCAGGGATAATTTTGATATATTTCTGAACAGTTTAATATCTCTCATGCACGCTTATTGAACTGCCTTTTAATTAAGCTAAAATCTCGATCACATGGTCTAAATGAATGATTCCTCATTGGAAAATAAATTTGTATTTCATTAAATCTCCTGCAGAAAATAGATATCTCCCGGACATGTCCCGTTTCTGCAGTAAACGAAAAAGCTGTCCTGTTTCTGCAGTAAAGATGGGTTTACATGTCTAGATTAAGAAATGTGCAATTGTCATTTTTGAAAAAAATGCACATGTCCCCTTTCTGCATTTACCGATTCAAATAGGAAATTTAAGAGTCTTAAAGGTGATATGGTCGCTGACCGAGAATGCAGCAAGTCACAATACGCAACTGTTTCAAAAATCATCCCCGAATTTCAACAGTAGATTCGAAATTAAGAAATTTTCTTGACACAGTCATGATGATGAATCCCTGGGTGGCGAGAAATTTAAATGGAGGTAATTTTAAAGTAAATTTATCTCCATTTACTATTACCTATTTAAAAACTAATTTGGCACAGTCTGTGGTTTCTTAAAGCTTATTGACAATGAAGACAATTGAGAGCAATTTAAGTAATTTTACACCAATTTAATGATAATAATAAAAGTCACCTAAATGCATCAACCACTTTACTAATTTTGTATTTCATTTCTATTTTTGCTGTCTATGGGACCGGATTGTACGCTCTATTTGCGTCATTTCAATATCATTTAGCTCGTCCATTTAATATTGTAGTGTATAGTGTTAGGACTCTCGAGCAATTTTACGGTAAATATTTCAATGGAAGTAAAGAGATATAATATCGTCCCATATGTCTCAAAAATGGTTGAGCTAAAATTCCCTAGTAATTTGCGTGTTAAGGTTTGACATGCAGGGAAGGTTCAAAGTTTTTCCCTACCCCACAAATAAATGGATCGATACATTCATTTTCAATGTTAGAGTAACAATACGGGGTTGTTTATATGCATGGAAATAATGAATTATTTGATCCAGCAATAATCGGTAAATCTGCACGTCCTAAAGTTTTCAAAAACCTAAAATTTGTTTGGTTATAGGACCGTTTAAGTGCATATTGACCATTTTCAAATACGTGGCTTTGACAGAGGTCGGCCATTTTGCTCGGAGGACAAACAAAGGTTTATGACCGTTTACGCTAAAGACTTATTAGACTCTTTTGGTGTAATTTAATAAGTTTCCAATTCATTTGTGACCATTTCTAGGAACTATCTATACCTGTGCTTCTGCTTCTTAAAGTGCCGTGCAGATTCCTGTGTAGGCGTCCTCCGTCCTCTCATCATAGGCGTCGTTCCATCGCAGCTCGTTGAAGAGATTGGAAGTCATGAATGGCCAATGAGCCAAGACAATCTCTTCCTTCCTATTCCTCGTCTACCACCCTTAATCTTTCCCTGCAGGATTAGTCGTTGGAAGTGGTATCGTTCTCCACGTACAATGTGCCCAAGGTAGGAGATTTTCCTCTGCTTGATATGCTCGAATAGCTCTCGATCTTCAAGTTGAACCATTCGAAGCACATCCTCGTTTCTTAGGTGCTCCGTCCATGATATTTTAAGCATCCGTCTCAGTACCCACATCTCGAATGCTTCGAGTTTATTGATTGTGACAGCCTTAAGCGTCCATGCCTCGACACCATAGAGAATGACATACCAGACATAGCATTTGACCATTCGATATCTAAGTCTAAAATTGAGATCTTGGTTTGTCAGGAATTTCTTGACTTAAGGAAAGTTGTTCTTGCTTGCTCTATTCTACCTTTGATCTTTAGTTCCGGGGTCCACTTCTCATTTACAGCGCATCCCAAGTATCTAAACACTTCCACTCGCTGAACTTGCTCACCGTTCAACTGTAAATTGACGTCGGGGAAATCATCTCTTGATATGACCATGAACTTCGTTTTGTCGATGTTTATTTTTAGGCCTGATCGTTGGCTTGTCTCACTCAGAGCATTCAGGAGTGTTTGCATATCGTCTGCATCATCGGTTATGATTGCGGTATCGTCTGCGTACCGTATGTTGTTTATGTAAGCTCCGTTGATTTTGATGCCCCTGGAACTTTCAGAGACTGCATCTGCAAAGACTTTTTCCACATACAGGTAAAACAAGATCGGGGACAAAATACAACCTTGCCTCACACCCTTTTTTATTTCAAACTCTTCTGATGTTGTTGAGTCGTGTAGGCGTATTTCTGCTATTTGGTTCCAATACAGGTTGGCTATAAATCTTATATACTTATCGTCCAGACCCAGATCCCGAAGGTACGCCATTAAGAGGTAATGTCTAACATTGTCGAAGGCCTTTTCATAGTCGACAAAACATATGAAGACGTTTTTTCGTTGGTCAAGGCAGTTCTGTACCAAGGTGCAAAGACTGAAGATGGCTTCTCTGGTACCGAATTCCCTTTCAAAACCGAATTGGCTGGATTCACTAACTTCTTCACATCTCCAGAACAGCCTGGTATGCAATATTCGTAGAAGTAGCTTCAAAAAGGGGCTCATTAGACTTATGAGACGATAGTCTTTACACCTTTTAGCATTATTTGACTTTGATAGAGCTATAAATGTTAAGCGAAGCCAGTCTTTGGGGAGGCATCCAGAATCGTATATATCATTAAAAAACTTCACTAACATTTTGATATTCTGTTCGCTTATTAGGTGGAACGTCTCTGATAGCATGTTGTCCGGTCCTGAAGCCTTATTGTTTTTCGATACTTTTATGGCATAAAGGATTTCGCTTTCTAATATACTCGGCCCAGATGGTGGGTTGTTGTCTGGGAACGGTGCGCTCTGTAGCCTGTCGTCGTCAAATAGACTAGCTGTGTAAATTTTCCACGTTTCCAGAAGTTTTTCAGGGTCTAGTATGATCTCATTGTGTTCATCCCTTAAGTGGTTTATCGATGTCTTCTTATATTGTCCAGTTATTTCCTTCACCTTTTTGTGGAGGTGGAAGCCGTCACCAACGTGATTTAATTTTTCTGCTTCCCAGCAACGGTCGGCCAACCACTTTTCCTTTGCTATTCTTATTTTGTGACGAACAATCCGTCAAAACGTCGTTTTGGCTTTATACTGCCTGCGCTTTTCCATGAGTTCTAAGATCTCTTCTGTCATCCACTCGTTTCTGCATGCTGTCCTCTCTCAGTAGATACCTGTGCTACCTGGACTTAAATACTTTTTCCTGTTCCAACTGTATTCCTATCGTAGGACTTATTTGAACTTCCTAGTGTGTTTTGTTTACAGTCTGAATTTAAAATTTCAAAACGTGGAAAGAAGTGAACATTTAAAACTGTTAAGTGCGATGTTAAATGTAGATGCCATGCAAAACCCAAAATTATTGATCCTTATCTGCTTGGAGAGATTGATTTTGGAAATTTAATGTCTTTGCCAGAAGTAGCAATGATGGACTTGATAAACTACCTTAATTAATACATAGTTTTTACACTGGCCAGCAGCTGAAGGCATACAAAGGCTTGCAAGCATTTAAATTCTATGAATCTTCACTCTTTCCTTGTACTGCCTCATTGGTAGATCCTGTACTATCTTAGAGAGAGAAACATTCATGAATAAATAAAGAATCACGATAAGTAGATAGAGTTTTCATTTATTTCACATTTTTTTTAACTGCTTCTCCAATTAACTATGTATTCTAACATTACTATTAGTATACAGTCTTCAAAAAGTTTCTATAAATCATTAATACTTAATTATGTCTGTGTGGCAACCTGTGAACAGTTTTCATTAACTTCAACATTTTCTTCCTCTCTACTACTTCCCGAAGTAACACAGTATATCACACAGGTATCACTTGTTTATCCAGGCCCCCACGCACATTTCGGTTGTTTTCATTCGACTGAAAAAAGTTATAACTCCTCAAAAGAATAAAAAGACATGTAGGTGACGGCCCTATACAAGTGGGAGCCATACTAAAGTACGTTCAGTGAGTGAATGCGCATTTGTCATTAACCGATTATGGTCAAAATTAGTCTAGAATAAAATAGACAGCGGTCCTCAAACAATTTCTACTAATTTTAGATATATGGGCCGTAATTAAAATTTCCATTACAATTATTTATTTAATTATTTTTTATTTCATAACTATGTAAATAATAATAATAATAATAATAATTAGAAATTTTATTACATAAAATGTACATTTAATCGTCAATATCACTATCAGCACTGTTGTCACTGTCATTATCAGAAGTTATAATAATTGGCCTTATTTCATCAATGACCTGTTCCGAGTCAAAAGTATCTTGAATCAATTTTTCCACGTGGTCAATACATTTTGACGAAGTCTTTGGTCCAATTTGTTTTAAAGCTTCATTCCATAAATTTAAAATGCTTTCTTCGTTCGTCGTTTGACATGCATGCTTGTCATAGTAGTTTTTGCAAATTCCCCACACTAATTCATTACCATTAAATTCACAATGGTATGGGGGCAGACGAAAGACTTCGTGACCGTATTTCCCCGCGAGGGAGTCCACTATGTAAGACTTATCCTTACCAGCAGTGTGTAGTTTAATTTCGGATAACAAATCTGCTTTCAAAAATATACGGTTGTTTTTTATTTTTCTGGTGTTTAGCCAGTTCCTCATTTCATCTTTGGTGGAACTATTGTTTGGTATTTTTTCAGAAACTCGTGAGTGATATAAAGCATTGTCTAAAATAATGATCGAGGGTTCCTTCTAGAGATTTTAGCACATATTCTTCAAACCAGTTCTCGAATATCGCGGCAGTCATATTGTCATGATAGTCCTCTACTTTCTTCGATGAAGTAAAAACTAAACTTGCATCTGGCAAAAATCCTTCTCGACTTCCGGCGTGTATTACGACATATAATTGATATAATAAATTACTTATTGACAAATATTTATTAGAGTTAAAATAAATTGTTCCATTTTCTTAGAAGACAAATCGACAAACAAAATACAAAGAAATCCCCAGTCTCAGTCACTACCTGTACATTAAGCATTTAATTAATATAATAGATAACTTATTAAGGGTTACTGGAATTTACAGGCGCCAGGTAATATTTAATGTATGCATCCTTAATCCGATATGAGAAATCACTTAATGAACGGACTATAACATACCATTTCGCATTTAAAAAGACCCATAGATACCAAGTTTAGTTTAAATATCGACATTATTTCAAAAATGATTTAGAAAAAAACAACACCCTGTAGCTCCGAAACATTTCCCGACATAAAGTGTATACGAACTTTTTTTCGTATTTTTCATCCTAAATTTGTTTCCAATATTAATGAAACACCCTGTATATCAAGAGGATTGAAAATACATGATACATATTTTTAGTACAATCTAAATACATATTCTACGATATGTAAGATATAAATAAGGATATGGAAAACAGCAATCCCTTTGAATCAGTTAATCCAAATTTATTTTACTAGAATAAATCAAACTTATGGTACCATGGCAATAATACGACTGTTACAAATAGAATTGCTCTTAAACCAACACTCGGTTGAACGTTATTTCAAGGAAATGGTTTGGAATTTACGTAAATTTATGACCATTTATTCTGGTCACTTAATAAAAGGGAATGTAGGAGAGTTGTGTTCTCTAAAGTTGCAAAAGTTTCTTTTAAATTTATGTCTTAAAAATTATTATAAGTAAAACAACAAATATGTGAGTATAGACATTTAAGCTAAGTACATAAATTGATGCGTATGCTAGAGAGAATTCTTAAAAAATATGAAAAATTTGTTGACAGTATAAATTAAATTTATTTGTGTACACTTTAATATTTTACCTAAGACCCCCACAAAAGTAAGAACTGTTTAGCCTCCAAGTTTGAAAAAAATCTCAGTTCGTATTGTAAACTGAGATACGAATAAGGACACTTTAATTAAAAACCATGTCGAATGATAATTTCTTTTAAAGCCGAGCTTAATTAGTAATTTTTACTTTGACCAAACTTAGCATTAAGCCAATAATAATTAAAAATATCGCGTAATTCTGGGTTGAATCAATTATTAGCTATTTAAAATACTTACACACAGGAAATACTGGGATGTTCACTAAAGCATACTATTACTTGGTTTTAAATAAAATAAATACACTTGAAACAAAATCAGACAATAATTTCTTGAAACATTACCACGTTTTGTAAAAAAAACACGTAAAATTATTTTAATTCACATCAACTATCTGAAATTTAACACCTTTTACATTCGGTTGACATAAAAATAAAAATCCCTATAGAGTAACGGGGTGATACTACATATTTTTTTCATTGTCTAATTCATTTTTGTATAAGGTAATATTTCCTTAATGATTTTTCTAAATTTCAAATCCAACGGTATTTCTATTTCAGAAACTGTGAGTTTTTTTTTTAAGTATATGTATTTTACCTGCCAACAAATTTTATTAAAAAACTGAGGTGAGACCAAATATTCGAAGTTCTTCTTTGAACTCTTTACCATTAAAGCCATGCAGAGCCCCTCAATCGTCCATATTGTCTCCCACCCTTTCGCTATTAGGTATAATTATGTTAACGACCTTTTAAAAAAAAATACAGTATATACAGGCTTATTTTTTTAAAACTTGACATAGGCTAACTTTTTTACTTAAAGAGATAGATATACAGGGTGTCCCGAAAATAAGGGGCAATACTTTACCACCATATTCTCCGGCTAAAAATAATAGAATTTTTTTATATGGACATAAGTGCAGAAATGCTTGTTAAGGGGAGAACCCTGAAACCGTTTTTTTTTTAATATTTTCGAACCCGTTCATAATTATATTTTGAAATTAGGTACGGTTATAAATTCTTAACGATAAATCAGTTTCTGAATTAAGAATTTCAAAAATTTAGTCATAGGCGTCACATACCGGGGTGGTTAAGGGGTAAAATAATTCTATTTTTTCAACCAGTCTTTTTTTTATTATTTTCTTAATAATTACGAAATTTCAAAGTATTCTGCGTAAAAAAAGGAACCCTTAGTTCACCTTGATAGGACTTAGTTTTTTAGTAAAATCGTTTTAAAGAAAATAAAGTCCATAAAGGAGTTAATTAATAAAATTATTCTTAAAGCTTTTATATTAAAAATGTACTAAAAACTACAAAATTAATGAAAGTAAATGCATTTTTCTACAAACGTGTTAAAAATGGAACTTTTAACACTGTCTACTAGCCTTAAGAATGTTACTTTAAGGCACTAGTGCCTTAAAATACCTACTTTAAGGCGCTGGTGTTAAAAGTAAAATGTGAATTTTCAAAAAAACGTCAAAAAACCTTTCTATTTTATTTATTTACACTTATATTAATAGTACAACTTGAAAAATTTGAAAAATGAATTCCTTCCTCAGAACAGAAACAGCAGCATGTCCAGTTGATGTTGAAGCATCATCGGCTGATGTCGTTTGTACTGTAAGCAATTTTCGAGCAATAGAATTTTTATTTTTCCAAGGAATCCACGATGTACCCTTCCGCAACGGTTAAGGATTTCCATCCCCCTTGCCGCTTAATTGTCGTCAAATTTGCTCCAGCATCGGCAAGCAAGCTCGCAGATCAACGACGAAAGCAATGCCCCCGTATAGAGTGTTTAATTTGGAAGTTGCAGAAATCTTGCTATAGCGGCAGGAAATTTTCCGAACGTATTAATTCCGACCGGATTTCTGGTATATTTACCTTTTACATATTTTAAGAAGAGCCGCCGATGTACGACATCTGCTGGACAAAGATTAGTATATTTTCGATAAAAATCCAAATAAAATTTTTCAACGATAGTGATATTTCGTGGTACCTTGGTTTTGGTATCTGATATTTTAATAACTAATGAAGTCTCCATATTTTCCACGTTGTCAAGAGTCAACTGACAAAGCTCCTCCCTGCGGCAGACATCAAATACTCCTACAATCGTAGCTACTTTCATCAGAAGGTACTCATCATCCGGTGCGCACTTCAGAAACTGTTCAATTTGGTCTCTAGTAAAAATTTTTGATTTTTTGGCCTGATGGTAACCCTCTCCTTGAATGTTTGTTGATATCTACGTCGTTATTTACAAGTAGCATAGCTTTGATCATTAAATAATGGGACCAAAGAGAAGATGACTTCCATACCTTTGCCTTTTCCTCAAAATAGGACAGGAATATGTTTTAAGAATACTTTCCAGAAACGCCTTTGTTATCACACCATTTTATAAATTTATTATGAGCAATCTCATATTGAATTCTTGATTTTTGTGGCAGTAAATCCAAGGTAGCTCTGTTAGGAGCTTCTTCTTTGTCTTTAAGTGGATCGATTTCTTGTATTTCTTGCATTTTTGGCAAATCACAACAGCCAGCGCTAGCGTTTTAATAAAACTGACAGGACCTTTCAAATTTTCAATTTTTCTGTAAACAAATCAGCCAACAATGATGGCTGCTAGGTTTTATTGACAAATGTGAACTAATTTAATATAAATATACGATGCTATTAGAAACTACCTGAATGTAAGAGATTCTAGGTATGCTTTTTTATTGCCGTTTGTAGAAAAAATATTGTATGATATTTGTGTTAAAAGTATTTTTAAGGCACTCTTGTGGTTTTTCCACATGCGTGCCTTAAAAATGTACTTTTAACACTTATATATCATAAATTACTATTATAATATACGCAGTCAGTTCTTACGCCTCTTACGAAACTAAATAAATTGAAAAGGAAATAAATATGACAACTTATTTAGAGAGTAATAATGCGACATGAAATAGGGTTGTTTAACAAAAATTTTTTGAAGAATAAAATTTTAATTTAAACCAACAACTACTCCTTGAGAAGGTGTTCAAATAGACCCCCATTTTCTCTGATAAAGTCCAGCTCTACCGCGAATGTTGTGAGATGTCCGAAGAATCTGAAAAGGATTTCTTCCTATTTCATTTCCAGCTTGAAAAATTCGCTTAAGCAGATCCTCACCTCCGTTGCATAAACTATGTTGCACATATGACCCCAAAAATAATAATCGAATGGATTTAGGTCCGGCGATCTCGCTGGTCAGGATACTGGTCCACCTCTGCCTATCCACCTTTCAGGATAATTCTCATCTAACCAGTTACGACCAGGCCGTCCAAAATGGGCAGGGGCACCGTCGTGTTGGAAATACATCCCCAACCTGGATCTTAAGGACGAAGTAGTCCAACAGTCCTGCTAACTGATTTTGAAGAAAGGCCAAATATCTCTCGCTGGTTAAATTATTGGGCATTTCAATTGAACCAATTAACTGATTTACAATTATTCCCGCCCACAAATTGACTGAGAACATAAATTGACAATTACAAAATTTCACTTTGATTATTATTCTTATTAATTATCTCCTTTATGGACGTGATTTTCCTCAAAACGATTTTACTCAAAAACTGTAAGTCCTATCAAGGTAAACTAAGGGTACTTTTTTTACGCAGAATACTTTGAAACTTTATAACAATTAAGAAAATAATAAAAAAAAAACGACTGGTTGAAAAAATGGGATTATTTTAACCCTTAACCACCCGGTATGTGACGCCTATGACTAAACTTTTGTAATTCTGAATTTAGAAAGTGATTTATCGTTAAAAGTTTATAACCATACCTAATTTCAAAATTTAATTTTGAACGGGTTCGAAAATATAAAAAAAAAACGATTTGAGGGTAGCTCCCTTAACAAGCATTTCTGGACTTATGTCCATATGAAAAAATTCTATTATTTTTAGCCGGAGAATATGGTGGTAAAGTATTGCCCCTTAATTTCGGGACACCCTGTATAATTCCTGGTTTTAGGAATTAGTCCATTTAAGAAAAACATGTGAAAAAAATAAACAACCTTTGACGCTCTATAAAGCCAAAATTCGACTATCGGAGCTCACACATTTACTCTGACATTGCTGGATTCCCTTACTGTGTTAAGCTTGTCTGATAAAAAAAAAAAAATGAAGGCCAATGTAGAAACAGTTTGTGGTGGTGCTCCGATATCATAAATGATTAACCAAGTGTATCTTCGTCATATCCGACTTAATCCGTCAGTAAACCATTATCACATTGCCTGTGGAATTTGTATTTCTTTTTATATCAGTTCTAAGATAAACTGCATTTTTATAGAAGATAAAGATAAAACAACAATTTTTGTCTCTATAAAACCCGCATCGGGATTATCCAAACCAGTAACCGCCATTTTATCCTTTTGTACAACTTCTTATGGATGAGGGCCTGTTGTTTAAACACCCACAAAGTTTGGTATTTATACACATTATGTACAGGGTGGCTATAACTGAGCGAGGTAAGCGGCTGTATTTCAGAAAATCTTCACCGTACAGGGTGAGTCACAATAATGTCTCACCCCCTTAACTTTTGTATTTTCCATGCTAGCAAAAAATTGGCATGTAGGGTATTTGAAATACTTTTTGCAGGAGGTGTCCACAAATTCTCTTAGTCAATTCATTCATATACGGGATATCGCATAGTTATATTCTCTTTCACCCCTTGCTATAGGGAGTGTAACTGGAAAAAGGGGGTTTCTTTACAATTTGCATAGTAATTAAGGTAGGTATAGGCACCGTATACGTTCGTATACGGTGGTATAGGTAAAGGATATCCCAAAATAAATGCACATTTTTATTTGTTAACAAAACGCATTTTGCTGGCAGGCCCTTGCCCTTTTGACGAAATTATTGACAACATTTTCACATATTTGTGGACGAATTTCATCAATGACGCGTCGAATTTCGTTCTTTAAGTCAGGAATTGCGGCTGGTTTATTGGCATAAACACGAGATTTAAGAAAACCCCAGAGAAAGAAGTCGCACGGTGTTATATCGCAGGATCGTGGTGGCCAATTCTGATCACCGTTATGAGATATGACACGACCAGGAAATTTTAGTCGTAACGAGTCCATTGTTTCACGCGCATTGTGACAGGTCGCTCCGTCCTGTTGAAACCATAAGTTGTCCAGATTCATTCGGTCTAATTCAGCCCACAGAAAATCTTCTATAATTGCAGTAATTGCACGATAACATTCGCCATTCACTGTTAGTGTGTTCCAGCCTCGTCTTCAAAGAAGTATGGCCCAATTATTCCGCTGAACTAAAAACCGCTTGAATAACACGAGGATTCTCTTCCCCTCATTTTGACAATTTTGCTTATTGACGTATCCATTTAATTGAAAATGTGCCTCATCACTAAACAGGATTTTCTTTGAAAAATCTCCGTCATTTGCCTCGTTTTTCAGAATTCAATTAACAAATTCACGGCGCAACCCATGATCTGCTGGCTTCAATGTCCTTTTTTTATACAAAACATGTATAAACAATATCTATTTTTGTAATAGAATCGTTTTCTAAATATCAGTTTTTTTTTCGTTTTATGGTATCTTTTTACCTACAAGAACAATTCTTTTTAAGCCAAGTCCGAAAGCTCTTGGTACTAGATATTTAAAGCTATTGGATCAAGAGAAAGATCTTAAGTCAAGAACAAATTTAATTTGGTTGTTCTTAGAACAAGAGAAATTTCGCTATTAAACCAATAGAATGGGCTATTCCCATAAGAAAAAATCCGCGATTGTTTTTAAGAGAGTTAGGGATTTGGTTTAAGAGACTTCGCAATTGGACCTATTCAAAACCGAAAAGCTCTTGGCTGAATATCATAATTCCTTGGTTCAAAGGGTTTGTTTTTTCAGTGTATATTCAGTCTTAACTGTATATTTTTAACAATTTCTTAAGATTTCTTTCAAGGCAATAGTTTCTTAAATGAAACAACGACGACTATCTTAATTGAAGAATTTTGAATTTAAAATATTCTTGACTGAATTTCTTAAAAAAGAAATTCTTCATTTATGAATTTGAAAATGTCTTGGATGAAACCTGTGGATTTCTTCCGGTGAATGAAAATAAACAAGAAAATAATATGCCATAGTAAAGAACACATTTTCTTTGTTATATTCAAATCACTAAATATCTTGGATGAATGCAAATTGATTTGACTAAAGCATAATTAATTTTCCGTGTGCGTTCGATAGGGGTCATTTAACAAATTCGAAAATAATTTCCATCAGCGATTTCGGAAGCTCACTGTTTTTTTTCTCAACTTTTAGCTACTTTAGTAACTAACCTGAACTAACCGAAATTAAGCAGGAATAAAAAGTATTACTGATAACAATGCCCAGCCATATAGGGTAGACGTACATTAAATTTTACAAATTATGCGGGAACCACACCTTAGGAAATGACCCAGTTAAGAAAAGAGGGTGTAGACATTAGTTCTAAAAGAGCAATTATTGTCTCTATTATCCTATCTTAATACGAATTTAAAAATAGAATGTAAAATGCTTGGTGTAAATTACCACAACTTTATCTTAATTTGTAGACTAACTTAACTAAAAATTATTTTTAGCAAACCGAGTCGCTTTCACGCGCAAAAATAACTCGGTTCCTCTGTTCCTCACCAACCTTTTAAAAATTACTTAATTTTTATAAGATAAACACAGAAGGCAGGAGACCTACATACAAGACAGCACATGAAAAACATAAAAGAAAATAAACATTGCCGTATGAATTTTAAAATGTTGCAGATAATGCTCGAAGACTATACCGCCTGTTTATCTTATTTATTTATAGTTGGGGTTACAAAATAAAACATGATGCATATTAGGCGCTAAGAAACAGAGACGGACTT
The DNA here is from genome assembly GCA_963920685.1 of Polydrusus tereticollis. Lineage (NCBI taxonomy): Eukaryota > Metazoa > Arthropoda > Insecta > Coleoptera > Curculionidae > Polydrusus > Polydrusus tereticollis. Next base: position 148,600,305 of record OY987328.1, read on the forward strand.
GCTGAATTCGGTTTACTACTACTACTACTACTCAATACCTCTTTATATAGGTACTTTGTAAAGTAAAAAAAAAATAAGTAAATTATCATTTATTTAACCACGTTTTTGTAAACAATACAAGCTATAATGGCCACCCAAAAAATAATTTTTCTATCGAAGAAAATTTTAAGATAGGTACATAAAAATAGCAAATATTTATGTAAAAAAATGTTACGAAACTTTATATATTAATATTTTTCTAATAAAATTTTGCATGCTTGAAATTTTAAAAGGCTGTAATTCAAAATAAGTTTTAAAAGGACAACAGATATCCCAGGAAGGCCTGTGAGAGTTTGAACAGTTGAAATTGAAGAAGTTGTGTTAAATAGAATTGAAGAAGACCGGAAATTAGTACACAGAAAATTGCTCGTGAACTGAATATTGGACACACAATTGTATTGTAAATTTTAAAATTTGAACAACTTTATCCTTATCCTATACTCACAACAAGTTTTCTTCGTGAGTTAAAACAAATATTATTTTTGGTTTATTCAAAAAATCTTTATATACATATTATGTTATACTTAAAATATTGTATTTATATATGTTTGAATAAACTTTTTTATTTATTTATTATTATTTATATGCAACGTGTGCAGGCCCTATTACCTATAGTTGATGCAAAACAAAAACCGATGCACATCATACCCTTCAAGTGACGTCAGTTATCGACAGTGATGCCAGCTTGTAACCAAAATATCCGAGTGAGGGAATTACACAGTTTTTTCTTCATAAAAACAAGATAAATATACAAAAGTTTCCCATACTTTATTTATTTGTTTACTGCATAATACCTTTTACCATCAACTTTAGTAGATCTAACACTTCTTTTATTTTCATCTTGCCATGATCGACCAATGGTACCGTTCTGAAAAATCTATGTTTCATCCAAGAAAACGAATTGGTACAAGAATGCTTCTTTTTCTTTAACATATTCTTTCAAAAATAGCAGTCGTTTGAAAGCTACATGGAAAAGTTCCATAAGCCCTTGCCTCGGTTCATCTTTTTTCCATCCGAAGCCTATTTTCTTGAAGAGGCTTCTTAAAAGATTTAAGACAACCATCAAACAGTTCTCTGTCTTTTAATTTCTAACTTAAAGTTGTACATGATGTTCTAAAAAAAGTTACAGCCCATGAATAACCGATGTAAAATATTTTAATTTTAACATTGAAAATGTTTATATTATCGCACGGGCACGTTAGTATGGGTACGGAATTCAACGAAATTCCTGTGCTGCATTTGTCCTATACGTCACCAACGAACATTAACAAGACAAGAAGGGTCACACTCTGTCGGAACCTTGATGTCCTGCTTACACAAGCGCGCCGACGATTTCGATAAATTCCTGAGGCAGTGTCCCTGTTCTTGCTTATACGAGGTTGATGCAAACGGCTAGCGATTAAAACGAATAAACGAGGGTGACTTAAAAACATCTAGTAATAATTTTATTGGTATTGTGTCCTATTCTGCTTTGTGTGAATTAAAAGAAAAATGGGGAAATCGTCAGGTTATTTAATTGGTAGATCTTAACATAATTATAAAAAGTACTGGTAGTAAAAATTAAGGGAAAAAGGAAAGTTTCTTCCAAAAGTAACAATGTAGTAAGCTACAAACGAGATTAGTAGGTATAAAAATTAACAATCAAATATTTGCAAATGCTAACTGAAATAGGTACTTATTCTAATTACCTTATTATTACATAAAATATATACAGGTTGTTTCAAATTCGAGGCCATCAAAGAGTACCTACTTACTTAACAGTAAAATACGGGTAGGAGTAGTTATACTCTGGGAAAACAAATTATCGCGATTTGTATGGAAAATTGTGAAAATCGATAAACGAACCAGGCGTTTAACCAAATGAGTTAAAACCTCTGAATTGCTGTTCGATGCCTTTTACAAATCTAGTAGCCCGTTAACAGCTCAATTAAATAATGTATTTAAATGTTCTGAAATAAAATTTACCGGCCGCTTTTTAAAGATGTTTTAAGATATTTAATTTTATGTTAGGTTTTATTGATTGTTTCAAAGAATATCTTTTTTTTTATATCCCAGTTAGCAAATTTAATTGTAAAATAAATACGCACCCTAATATATAGGTTTAAAAAATATTTATGAGAAAACTCTTTACAAGGATGTGTAAATAGTACATTTTCATATAATATCTTAAGGGTTGCTCCAACGTTCTCGTGGCAACTAATTTTATTAAAATTTTCAACAAAAATGATTTCTAGCTGTTTGACATATTCTACAATATTACTAGGAGGTACATTTAGACCTTCATAGTTTTTAGAAGTCGAATATGCTTTATGCTCTAGAAATACAGCAGCTTCTTTTGGTAATGTCTTTTCATCATTATACTTTGTATAAGCACTACAAGAGTGTTGCAGCAAGCATTTCCTTAATAGATACCCTGTAATGTAAACTATAGCATTTCCGTCCGTACTAGAAAGATTTCTATAGTCGCATGTAAAAACTTTTAAAGAACTATTATTTGTCAATATAGGTACATCGATATTTTTATATTCTTCTAGAATATCAGGAGTTACATTAAGCAAAACTGTATTAATATCTTTGATACAATTGGAACCTTCAACCTCATTAAAATATTTTAGAGAAAATAATTTCTTGAATGCCCTACAAAATTGAATTGGGGTTGGATTTCTCGAGTTTCCGCAACAATTTCTTACCAGACCAAAAAAATTTTCGATACAATCCTGATTAAGGTTCCTTGTTAAAAGAAATGGGTTCTTGCATTTTAAGGTTTCCATAAAGACAGACTAGAGGTAATAGTAATTTTCCAGCCATTTATAAAATGCATAGTATTATTTATACATTTTTCACGTATGTTACCTTTCCATCGTTCTGTTTTACCTGTACTAATTTAATTACATGTAAGTCATCCAACAAACATTTTATTTTTCTAAAAAGTGCAATTGTTTTTCTGTGCCCATAAATGCGTTAAAGTTGTTAAGATGGGACGAGTTTAACAAATCAAATAAATCATTTGTTGTTTGTAGGAATTTTGCAGTAAGCGTTGCTTCTAAAGGCAAAACCTTAAAATGTATGTAGGTATATAGGGCAGCTGAAAGAGAGTGACTAAAGACTTGCGAAGCATATTTTACCTTCATTTTTTGAAAGCTATTAGGAAACATATGCTCGTCAGTAAGTTTAGGACAAAGTCGACACATTTTTTTTGTCGTGATCATAAAAAATGTCTAACTTTCGTTCGTTCGTGGCATTTTATTGCAGAACCAAACACAAAACACTACGTAAATGTTTATTTTATTTTTAATGGAATTCACTCACGCCGACACATAAAGACAACTGGTACATATCTCTACGACGGACAACCTGTTTATGCATATCGCGCGTCGGGGGCTTACGGTGCTCTAGATACGGTAGCATCCGATATTCGAGCGAGATAGGCATAACGAGGGGAGGAGCTTGGAGTGATCCTTCTTGTCTCTTGTTAATGTTCGTTGACGTCACACAGTCTAAGGACACCAAATTAAAATGATCCACAACCGGAACTACGCGGACCGCCGCCATCGAGCCGGTGGCCCGATGATGACGGGGAAGGGAGGGACGAAGGACGACGGGATCAGACCAAGTCGAGAGTTAAAGGCGCGTTAGAGTTTATAACCTTTATTTTACTATTTTTTATATATTATGAATCAATAAAACTTATATCAACTACCTAAATATTACATTCAAATCTATGAGTTTTCGGCGTCGCAGATCTCAAATCTCACAATAGTCACAAGCGTTGCACTCTGCTTCGGCATTTTCAATGTCCTCCCCGGTTGCATCTTTGTAAAGGACTGTAAATTTTTAAATAATGCAACTAACTTGTTTCGTACATTCCATAAATAGTGTCCCGGATAGAACTTATATCCAATCTTCACACAGTTACAACTATCTTTGAATTAGAACGTTTGTTTTAAGGTGATTCTAATAATCTATTTTCCTTAACTGTTGTTGAAATTGCGCTTAGAGTGGAGATATTTAAATTTAGGGCAGCTGCTATACGCTAAAAATTAGAAAGTAGACATAAAATATCTAGACCTTAACATACTCTTTAAATTTACTTCTCTGTACTGCTGTCAGGGGTAACAGTAGGCCATTGTTGTTAAGTTCTTCCTGAAAATTGCTTCTTAGAGAAGGTATTAGCTATTTAAATGCTTCGGCATTTTTCACAAATAGTAAACAACGTAATCGACCGAGATATGTATGTGCACTTTTGTTTCTCTTAATAGCACAATTTTTTAATGCTATTTATGAAAAGATCTGGAGTTTTTGTTAAAATAACACGGAATCGTCATAACATCAAACCAAACCAACGAACGAGCTGGCACCACCGCATCGTTTGCAGTTGTGTTGCCAACTATCGGCCAATAAAATGCAAATTATATTAATTTTTACAAGCTTAAATAAACAAAATATTTGCTATAAGTGGGTTCGTATCAAACAAGAATACTTTAAGTTTGTAGTAAATGCAATATCGCATAAAGTTTTAATACTCTTTGCCCAAATTTAGTTTTCTTACGGATTTACAATTATCAGCTGAGGAATGAAGTGCATCGTTTTTTGTTTTGCATCAACTGTATACTAAGATTTTCCCCTTAGAGTAGATTTATGCATTTGGTGGCGTAATAAATTATTAAGAACCCCGGATTTCTTAAGCCATGTGCTTTTAACACATGATGCTTCGTTTTCTCGAAATGCCGTCAATAACTTTTACAATAACCATATCTGGGCTGAGGATAATCCCAATGCTATCATAGAAAATCATTTAGAAGTTTAATTTTCTCTGAATATTTGGGTTGGAATTATCGGCGATCACCCCATTGAACCTTGCATTCTTCCACAAAGACTTACTGGCAAAGGATACCGAAGGTTTTTGGAGCCCAGCTTCCTCAACATTTAGAAGAAGTTGGGTAAAAACCAGAAACAGGTAGTGGTTGAGGCACGATGGACCACCGTCACACTTCAGTTTGGTTGCGCGTCCTACTATTACCCTAACCGTTAAGAGCGGGACCGTAAGCCTGGCCCCCCAGATCGCCAGATTTGAATCCTTTGGATTATTTTCTGTGGGGTCACTTGAAGTTACTGGTTTACAAAACTCCAGTCCAAGATGAACAGGATCTAAGGAACAGGAAATTTGAATCGTGTGCCATTATTAATCAGACACCAAGTATATTCAAAAGTCGTTCGTCAATCAATGTTAAGGCGAATTGATGCATGCGTTGCAGTAAGCGGCGGTCATCTTCAGCTACTTTCAGCGACAAATAGAAAGAGTATCTCTTGTATGTAAAATTAAATGGAGAATATGTCTGCCTAGTTAAACAGTGTGACACAAAAAAGTTATGGTTATTTAAATCCAGGTACAACACTGTATGTGGCGCAATCTAACATTACACAAAAAACTAAGTAAATAATTGAGTTTCTCATCATCAATACTCCCAGTATTCCAAGTTTAATCAAATTGGCATGTTACGGAACAAAAATATAATCAAACAACCAAATTAAGAATTTCTTTTGGACACCCTGTATCTCAAGAACCAAGCCGTTGCGGACCCATGTTCGTATGAACTTTTTATCTTAAAATTAGTCAAAGACTCACCCTTTAAAGTTTGTACTTACAAGTACTTAATAAAGACCCAATTAGAAAAATTAATTATTTTCTGTTTACTCTAAAAAAAGTGATGACATTTTAAAAATATACATTTTGTATAATAATAATCTGTTTTTATCTTTAGAAAAAAAATATGGTTAAGAAATAATACATAAAAATAATATTTATGAAATAAAACATAAAGTCCAGAGAACATTAAACAAAGTAATTATAATATAATGACAATATATTATCAGTGGGTGGACAAGAAGAAAGGCCAGGGGGGGGGGAGGTTCCTGCAGTGCTATGCTTGATTATAAAAAAATACCGTACCTCCTTGGTTTTTTTACGGCAGTGAGTTTTCTAGGATAGGCATACCCATAGACATATTATATTATGTCTATGGGCATACCAATATAATATTTGATCACTACGGGCCTGCATATATGTGACTCTATAGAAATGACCAAGTCAGCTGGATGGTTTAATAACTTTTTATAATAATATGCGTAATACGGGTAGCAGCCGTCAGCGCCTGTACTCAATATAATAACTTAAAATGCTAACTTACTGATAGGCAGCATCCGGCAGATAAATATGTATACAGGCCCGTCAACCATATTTATACATATTATTATGTTAATTTTATTGGATTGTAATAAATAATATTTTGTTTCCTTATAACAATCAGTTTTTAACACCACGATACTTATATACTTATGTCAAAATTGGAGAAAATGGGAGTTATTCCACTTCACCTATTTTACCAAGATATACAGGGTGTTTCCTAACCTCTCTGAAAAAACGAAGGAGGTGAATCTTCCTTATTTTAAGACGAAAATGTAGTATAAAAGTTTTTCACATGTCGCTTCGTTTTCGAAATACAGGGGGTTAAAAAAAAATCTTGTTTTTTTTTTTCTTTTATTAATTAATGCCAAACGATATTGTAATGATATTTGTTAAACAGAAGGGATTAGAGAACTTTACTTTGGGTCAATTTTAAATTTTACAGTTAGTTCATTGGCGGGGATCTAGGTAGAAGAGTACCTTAATTTTTTAGTTATTTTTCGTATTTTTATCATTATGTTGCGTCAAATGATATGAGTAGGCTTTGCTTCGTTCCATGGCAACCACATTTGTTTTCTCCGTAACATTTGTCTCCTCTTTCAAATAATATCCTTTTGAATTGTTTTTGAATTTATTTGTACTACATTACATACTTTTCATAATGGCTGAGTTTACCCATCAAAAAATGGCTCAAATTCATTTTATGTACGGTTTGGCAAATGGAAATGCGCTAGAGGCGAGACGTTTATATGCAGAACGTTTTCCTAATAGACAAGAACCGTGTTCGAAAACATTTACAAGATGGCACCTCAGGTTAGAGGAAACAGGTAGCTTTGCAAAAAGCAAAATAGGCGGCCGACCACTTACAGTTAGAACCGTACAACTTGAGAAAAAAAAAAGGTCTTAAACATGGTGGAAGAATCTCCAGGCACTAGTACAAGGAAAATTGGGAACGAGTTGAATGTGAGTTACAAAACAGTATGGAATATCTTAAAGGACTATTTACTTTACCCTATCCTTATCACGTACAAAAAGTGCAAGCTTTGTTGCCTAGAGAATTCCAGCTCGAGTTAATTTTTGTAACTGGTTTCAAGAAAATTCTTTAAGGGTCCCACATTTTTCGGCAAAAATACTATTTACAGATGAAGCGAATTTTTCCAGACAAGGCATCATAAAGTTTCACAACAACCATATTTAACGGAAGATAATCCTCATGCTATCATCGAAGGACATCACCAATATACATTTTCTTTTCATATTTGGGCAGGGATTATTGGAGATAGCTTAGTTGGACCGTATTTTTTTCCAAATCGACTTACTGGTGATATCTATTACAACTTCCTTTTAGAGATGAATTGCCAGAATTGATGGAAGCAGTGCCATTAAGAACGAAAACTTTAATGTGGTTCATGCATGACGGCGCTCCCCCTCACTTTGGAGTACGTGTTGGAAACTATTTAGATCAACAATATCCTGCTCGTTGGATAGGTAGAGGAGGACCTCACCCATGGCCACCCCACCCCGTTCGTCGGATCTGAATCCATTGGATTTTTATTTCTGGGGTCACCTTAAACAACTCGTTTATACTACTCCTATTGAAACTGAAGAAGGTACCTTAGACTGCGTATTATTGATGGTTTTAATACGATTCGCGCCAGTCCTGAAATTTTCCAACACGTAAGAGACAATTTAGCACGTCGTGTATATGGGTGCATGTTTACTGGCTCATGGAGGACATTTTCAGCAATTTATTTGACTTTTGTTCATGTGAGTTCATTATTAAAAGTTTGTAAATCAATTACTAAGTAAAATGATTATTATTGCTTTACTAATTTTTTTTAACACCTTGTATTTCGAAAACGAAGCGATATGCGAAAAACTTTTATACCACATTTTCGTCTTAAAATAAGATGAGGATTCACCTCCTTCATTTTTTCAGAGAGGTTAGGAAACACCCTGTATAATATAAATTAGTTAGTACAAACACCGTCAAATTAAGCCATAACAATCATAAAAAAGGAGGAAAACAAAACTGCCAAGGCTTCAGCAGCGAGCTGTTTACCTAATGGAGGGTTAAAAAAGTGTTTCTTGCTCCTTTTTATTTCATTTCTTAATTTTAGTATATTTTAGGTATTTAATTTTCTGCCGATTTTAATAAGAATAAGACCTCGATTTTCTATAGTTTTTACACGCACCAGAGCCTGTTAAACTCCTGACCTGACCTATCCCCCTTAGAAACATTTCTGACAACGTTTAAGTTCTAACTGCAGTGCAACCTTTCAGGTAACTATAAAAACAACTAGTGATTTTGCATAGGCTGAATGTTTACGATGGAAGAATGGCATAACTCTCGAACTTTATTTATACCCATACCACCTACGGGCTACGGGCCGCAAAATATCGTTGGCCTCCTATTTACTCAACACAAAGTTTATGAAATGAAATGGCAATGTTAACGGTAGCTTTATTTACCTCTATAGCGTGGAATCAAACCAATATAAATAAATGATCACGGTGAATTTACTTCTTTTATATCTTACGTCAATTCTATATTCGTACATACTGGCTGTGCCAAGTAAATAATTTTCAAAAATTTCTCACGACACGTCAGTAATATTCCAGTTTTGTCCTATAGTTTAGTAATAGATACAAAATCCATAATATAATGGTTTATAAATAAATCTCTAGAAGAAGTCCGTTTCCTGCATTTCTTTACGGCTTTTTTGAAATCTGAAAATGGTCCGTGAAAGCACAAGCAGCAAGTTTTATTGCACATCGCGGATATATGGTTAGCTAGGAAATGCAGCTTCTCGCTTCCGAGGAAATGAAAACATAAAAAAATAATGTGTGCAGTTGAAAACACGTTATATTATGTTATATTAAACCTCTCTAACGACATGCCAATAATATCTATACCTGCACGAAGTTTATTTTTTACGTTTACGTTTATATCGTAGATAATTTACTAACTGTGCATTTTAGAAAATGTTCTAAAAAGTTTTATTTAAGCGTATTCTGAATTTTTTAGAATCAAACAATATAATATTTGAAACCCAACATGGCTTTCGTAGTGGAGAGTCTACAATTTCAGCTACATAGTTGCCACGTACTTCTCTTCTTTTTACCAATGATATTTTTAATTTTTGTCAACTTACTATTTTGAGTTTGCAGATGATTTTACTTTAATAACTGAGTGGTAACCCTGATGCCCGATAACCTACCTGTCTCTAGCAACAAAATAGAGCAAAATGTAAATGTTCTTTAGTCGTCTTACAAATAAACTTACTCTCAATAACAAAAAAAACTTATTTTTGCAGATTCATCCTTATACAAAAATTTAGTTACTAAAACTAGACTGTCAATTAGGTGTTCACGTCAGAAAGTCACTTCTTTTAAAGTACATACTATAGTCTATTTCAGCAAGGTGTAGAGTAATAAAAGCTCATTAGGTATGCAAAGGGAATACAGAGTGAGCCAACGAATATTTAAGCCACTTTCATAATTTGGCATTGATTTCATTGCAGAATTCTTTCTTTTCATCAAGTGCAGGTAGTACAACCCGGATTTGGGTCAATTTATGGGTTTTGCCTATTGTTATCCATTCACAAACACTGAAAATGGTGTGACAAAGGCGTGCCGATAGGATATTCGTATAAAGTTTATTCCAAATTACCACCTATTTATATGATCCAGTTAAAGAGGCCAGACGCAAACTCGGTACCTGTTTAATGGTACCTGTTAAACGCAAAACGTAACTTTATAATCTACTACCTAACTAATCCCTACACAATATTTCGATTTTGACAATTCAGGCCAGAAAACATACCTTTCCTAATCCTCTTACGCAATTACTTGAAATTTTAATATTACAAACAATACTATTTTATCTTAATACCCGTTAACCTAATTCTCTAAAATTTTTGGTTAGTTATAAATAATTTAATGCACAAAGTTTACCTGCGCCTATGGCCGACACCGAAACTAAGCCGAACTGGACGGAATTTCCCATTTTATTACTCTACACCTTTCTGAAATAGACTATAGGTAGGTATCCATATTGATATACCTTAAAATATCAAAGAAAATGTTGGCGTTAGATTTCTTTGTAAATGACCTACGTGAAACTATTATGCTTATCTTTTAAAACACATACTTTGAGTAAAGAGGTTGTAAAGATTTACTATTGTTTCAAAATATGAATCTCTTATCCGATAGGGAGATTAGGTAGTCTTTTTGATGTAACGAGGTGAAATAAGGTCTTAGATTTAGACAATCGTACAAACAGACGTTTATAAGTAAATCCATAACATTGCCAAGTGTTTATATCCTTGAAATTGAAAAGTTTTAATCACAAAATGCTTTAACAGTTAAAATACAAGATTTGGCAATGAACAAACCTTAACATTTAGGTACTATACAATTAAATTTACCTCTACTATAGACAATATTAAATTGGAAATGCTTTCTAGCTATCAATTTTAAGGTTTTATATTATTATTATATTTATATTTATTTTAATTTCAGTATTATGGTTATAATAAAATGTTCTGTGATTTTTGGATTCATAAATTTCATTTAATTTTCAACAATAGCCATTATTTTCTCTAATAATAATGGGAATTTTGTGGTTTTTATAATGTTTATTGAAAAATATCTGATGTAACATATAACGCAGTGTTTTAGTTTAGGCATGTAGAAGCCAAATCTCGGTACTATTGCATAAAGGCAATTAAATTAAATTTAAAATTTCTAATCTTCATTGTGCTTGAGTAAAACAAGTAAAATTTAAATATCAGTTTCCCACGAATCCTTTACTTTATACAAAGACATTATAACTAATGTCTTTGACTTTATAGCATAAGGCAATGGCAAAATATTGAAATTATAATCTCGCACAGATATAAAATGTATTCCATAATTTACAGTCCCAATAAATAAAATGCCAATATTTACAATAAAACTAACTATAGTAAGGTTTACCATTTTAATTAGACCTTTACCCGGTAGTTTTATAACGAATTCCTATATTATTGCAAATAATACAATTATTAACCAATTCAATTAACAATTAAAATTATAAATAGATTTGAAAGATATTAAATTAAAAGACCACTTGTTGTGTGTTTTCAAAACCGAGAATAAATAACGTTACGTAATGGTAATGTAACAGACATTGCATGACTGAAGTCAGTGTCCTCTGGATCGGCCAAGCCTAATTCTGCTAGAGTGTAATTTTTATTCATTAATGGTCGGTCAGTTTGGCACGAATGTGCCATTAGTTTTGCCTCGAAGAGTGCTAAAATATTCTGTAGCTATAGAACGAAAAAAAAAATAGGTTTTTAGGTAATCATTTTTGCGGAAATCGCTCGGGCCCGTATATTTTTAATTTTTAATTAGGCTGTTAATTTACTATTTAGTTGATAGTGTTGATAAAAGTAATTTATTATTATTATTATTATTATTATTGTTAACAACTTGAAATTGAAATATTGTTGAAATTGTATAAAATTGTCCATAATACTGAATCTCCTGGCTATTCTCCCCCTGCCTGGAAGGTACCAAACGTCTGTCATGGTAAACGGAAAAAAATCCCCCGGAAAAAAACCCCTGGGAAAAAAATCCCCCGGAAAGTAAACCCCCCGAAAAGAAAATAGAGAAAAAAATTAAATATGTAAAAACATAATTTATTCATACATACAATATTATTTAATAATAATGTACCTACAGCAATAATAAATAACATTCAGTTAGTTAATCATGGGTTTAAACCTTATCTTATGAGATCTGGCATTTAGAAAATTAGCTATATCTCTTTCCTGGTTATTATTCTGCTGGCATAAAAGCTTTAGCCTATCTTGCAGTACCTGATAGGTGGTTCATTTTTTTTTGGTTTCTGGCTCCAAATTGGCATTTTGGAGCTTCGCTGAATCGACTGCCAATTCCATTCTCATTTTTTTATTAACACCCAAACAGAGGGATGGTCCTGTCCAACAAGGTTGGAAAAACGGTTGTTCCAACCCTCTGTCTGGTTGTTTGTTCGGCCTTCATCCGATAACGTGGCCTCTTGGACATTCCACATTCCGGACTCTTAAAGTATTTGTGTAATTGCCAATTTTTCGGAATGTTCCTGAAACGTAGGTAGCGTCGAAATAATTTAGGACATCTAAAAATTCTTGTGCCTCCGGAGTTTCCTTTAAATGGTTCATCCCGTCTTTTACATGTTCAACGGGAAGAAAGGCTAATTCATCGAGCTTTCCGCAAATACCGTTTAAGTTTGGATTGTCCATGTAGGTCTTCTGTAGGCCCAATTCTTGTACTTTTCTGAACGTACTTTGGCAAAGATGGTAAAAATGTTATAAAAATAAATAACTGTTTCACTAATATTTTGTATTAATTTTTTACCTTAAACGAGCTGTATTTGCTGCACCTCCATCGTATATTAATAGCACAACTTTTATGGATGACGTAGGTGTAACCGTTCCAACACATTTTTGGATTACCGCTAGATGTTTTCAAAAATTCCATCTTCAATATTAAAATTACTCAACGAAATCTAGGAAACTAATACCTTACCAGTAAAACTGAATGCTTTTATAATTAACACCCTAATTTAAAATCAGCCAGGTAATGGATAATTATTATAAGTATCTATTTTTTTTATTACCCTTAGTCCTTTATTTGTGTTAATTATATAATATGAATGCATAAGTGTTAATGACCTACCCTCAAATAAATAACGTACACAAATCAGGTAACAGTGGGTACGTACCTAATTATTTTTATAACCATCACAATCATAAATTTTAATGAATATATTAGATGATATATTGGTATATCTTTTAATAATAATTTTCATAATAATCACAATGATAAATTTTTGTTGTTGTGCAAGGGTTTTTCTTCCGGGGGATTTTCTCCGCAGGGTTTTTTCTTCCGGGGGTTTTTCTTCCGGGGTTTTTTTTCTGGGGTTTTTCTTCCATGGGGATTTTTTTCCTAGATTCGTCTGTCATGAACCCAAAGTAATCCATCCAAAATTAACGATTTGAGGCCAATCAGTCTTTTACCACTTTTAAGTAAGCTCCAGCCGTCACCAGGGCTGTCTATCAGCAATTATTGTAATAAAGACTTACGAGATACAGTAGAAAACACAAATTGATCTGTAAATTTCCACTATATTAAAACTTATATGACATGTTTCGCTAACACTGTAGCTTCGTCAGTTCTAATAATTATCAATTTTTAAAACGCGACCCTACGTCTGTTTTTCAAAAATCTATAAAAACGGTTATCCTCAATTGTTAAAGTTTATTTTCTGACATAGACTCTACCAGATTAACTCTCATGAACCCTCAACCTCCCAAATTGTACTCACTAATAAAACTTCATAAAGAGGGATACCCTATTAGACCTGTAGTTTCATTTTTTACAGCACCTTCTTACAAACTTTCTAAAAAATTAATCGACATTATCAAATGTACCACGCTCTTTTCAGCAAAATTCGCAATAAAAAATTCTTTGGAGTTAGTAAGTAGAATAAAACATATTGATTTACCTAATAATGCTAAGCTAATTTTTTTTGATGTGACTAATTTATTCCCAAGCATACCTATCGATGAAACTATCACTCTAGTCGATCAACTTCTAGGTTTAAAAAATATTAATCTTGTTGAAAAACGAGAAATCATAAATTCGCTCTCAATTTGTCTCGAACAAAATTACTTCCAGCTTTTAATGATAACCAGGATTAAACATTGGTAAAATCTTGAAAGATTCCCCACTTTTAATGATAACTAGGATTAAACATTGGTAAAATCTTGAAAGATTCCCTGAGTTTAATGATAAAATATATAGTAGTAAAAATGGTCTAATAATGGGTAACCCTCTTAGCCCCTGTTAACTGAAATATTCATGGATTTTTAAGAGGACAAGATTAGAAAACATCCTCTTTTTAAACATTTTCTTTACTGGCACAGGTATGTTGACGACGTTTTGACATGTTTTTTCGAACTGACAGGCAGTTAAAATTTTTTTTATAATATTTTAATAGTTTACACAAAAATATCAAGTTTACTTAGAATTAAACAAGAAATTGATAACTCTATTAATTTTCTCGGTCTTAATATTAAAAGAGTAAATGATCAACATATTTTCTCAGTTTTTCATAAACCTTCTTATACCGATACCGTCATACATAATTCTTCGTGCCATCCTACTCAACACAAATTAGCTTCTTTCCATAGTATGATCCATAGACTTGTAACTCTCCCTCTTAACAAAATAAATTTTCAAAAATAATTAAACTATATTAAACAAATAGCCGTAATTAATGGTTATAAAGCTAATTTAATTGACAATATTTTAATAAAGAAAACGTACAAAAAGACTATTGACTTAGTTTTTCCAAAATTAAAAACGTCCCCAGACAAATTCAAAACTATCTCTTTTAATGGAAAACCTAGCAAAACAATTGGCAACTTTCTTAACAAGTTTGATATAAACGTAGCTTATATAAAACGAATAAATATATATATTTCTCGATTTCATTGAAAACACAAGCAACGATTCATTTTCTGTTCTTAAACCCTCTGAAGAATATGAGAATTTGAATATTGAAAATGAAAACAGAAATCCATATTACACGATTTCAGACTCAGATTCTTCTGATTCGCACAAACAAGAGAACTATAAACAAAAATATTAGGCTTGTAAATTACAGGGACTCAGAAAGTAGTGGAGATTGTCGGAAGAATGTTTTGCAGGAGGAAAACCCAAGAGGACTAGACGCAAAAGGCATGAAGTTAAAACAAATCATTGGCAAAGCAACGAGCAAAAAGCAAATAGAGAGAAAGGAAGACCTTATATGGGAAGAAAGAAAGAAGAAGAAGTGTGGTCCTACACCGTCAAAAAAAAATCAGAGAGTTATCCAACCTAGATGTGACTGTCGCTTGAAGAATAAAAAATCTGAAATTAATTGTGGATTAGTTTCTGATGACGATAGGCAGCAAATATTTACCTATTTTTGAAACTTGTCCTGGACAGAGAAAAAAATGTACAGCGATATGCTTATTGTAATTAAACCTGTGTGCCGAACTAGAGATAGAAAAGACGAAAACATATCAAGAAGATGTAACAGTATTGAATATTATTTAAAGGTTAATGAAAGTAAAATTAGAGTGTGCAAAGAAATGTTTCACAGAACATTAGGTATAACATCCTGGAGTAGCTTGAACTGGAAGAAAAATCAAACATCAGGAACAAGATACATCTCAAGAATTCACGGTCAAACAACAACCATTCGCTTCGCGAATAAAGTGTTTGGAGAACTTCTTATCAAGAGAAGATATCTAGAACCTACATGGAAATCCAAAGAAGAACTCTTTAAATTTTACGTGAGCAACTGATGGTGCAAGATTAAAAATGAAAAGCCACTTTCCATAGCCAAATTTTCACAAATGTTTCAAGAAAAAAATCTAAGCCTATTTCGCCCCAAAAAGGAGGAGTGCGATATTTGAATGGCCTACAAAGTACAAAATATCGAAGAAAATACCGAATCAGTTTTTATACTCCCCTGTAAAAATTCAGTTTTTGGAGTTAGGAGGTTTTACAATTAGGGTGACGATTTGATTTAATTTTATCATCACTATACCATTGTCATCGGACGAAGCTACAGTGTTAGCGAAACATGTCATATAAGTTTTAATATGTTGGAATTTTACAGTTCAATTTGTGTTTTTTACTGTATCTCATAAGTCTTTAGTTATGGATTTCCACCCAGTATCTAAGATATTGTGGTTTGTTGCCCCAAAATCAATCTGGATTTCTACATGAACATGGTATTTCGCAAGTGCTCTGTTCCATCTTAGTGATCTCATTATTAAGGGTTTGGATGCAGATGTCAAGAGCCTGACGCAGTCTAGCTGTGGTATACTGTAGTACTTCAAGGCGCCCGACAGTGTGGATCACAGGATATTACTTATTTCATTATTTTGGCCCTGAAGATCGTGCTCATTCATTTTCGCGGTATTATCTGGATGGTAGACAACAGTTCGTGATAGTATCATGGGGAATATCGAGTGTCGATGAAGTGACCTCTGGGGACAAACACGTTGGTACGCAAAAAGTTAAGCCAATCTTATATTCTCGACATTGTTCTATTTTATTACCCTCTATTAACCATGCTTAACACAGGACCATAAGCAACGACTGGAAAAAATTGAAAATAATTGTTGTAGGTTTGTTAAGCTGAAAAAATGTAATCATATACTCGAAAAAATTTGCTAAATTTGTTCCACTTGTATTTTTTGGTATTTGTTTACAAGCTGCTAAAAACCTCTACTTCATTGTATCTGAGATCCAGGTTGGTTTTTAGGAATGAACTCCATAATGCTCTCATTACTATTAACCTTTTTCTCAGCCTCCATCTTTCATAAGAAAGTCAAAGCTGCTTTACTGACTGAACAGGTAATAGTCATAATATTAACCTGTATATTTTAGGGTATTGACAGTCACTCCTTACTATTCTCTTGGTGTCTCTTGGCTGTGATAGTATATAGTTGTAGTTATATAAGTGACTGGACTATATACAGTGAAATAGTGCAGAAAGAAAAAAGTCCAATGGTGTAAGATCCGGGGATCTTATTGGCCACTCCATTGCAGGGCCGTAACTAGGTGATATTCTACTATAGGCAAGGTTTCTTTTTTGCGCCCCCTAGAGAAATGCGCTCCAGTAGGTTGATGTATAACTCTTTTTACTTTTTATTAAATAAGTTATAAGTTTATTAATATTCTTTGGTTTAAAAAGTTTTAAAGTTAATTATAAACCTTACTTAATAATAAGAGAATATTATATATGTATTGTAAAACTAAAAAAAAAAAAAAAAAAAAAAAATGGAAATATTGGAAATGTGAAGGTAAATAAAATACTTACAAATATACTCTACGCTCTACTTAAATATTTGATTAGCAAAATAATTCGTTCAATCATCATCATCAAAAGAAATGGATTCTGCAATAAGTCTTTCTATGGGTAATATGGCAGTATTAGATAATCTTTCTTGGGACATGGTCGAGCTTAAATAATTTTTTATAAGTTTTCAAAAAACTAGAGATAGATCCGTTGTTCCTTTAAGTTTTAGATTCTTCTTAAAATCTATTTCTATTTACATTGCTTTTCTAATTCTTGCATTTATTCTGTATAGATATATTTTGTTAAAAAAATGCCCATTAAAAATAACAAATTTACAGGTACAAGCGAGTTCCGCAAAAATTATTAGGTAGGCACCTGATTTTTATCCAATTTGTTCCATATATTTGGCTTTCACTGTATATTAAAAAAATAAGCAACTTTAAGTTATCTAACACAACACTTCTAATTAATCTATATTTGTTTGCGATACATTTTTTGTTTTATTTATGGGAACCATGATCGCAGCTATATGATTACTTTTTTAATTACAAATAAAATAAATCTAATTTGTAATTATTCAATTTTTTTATTTTCTCATAGAAACGGAAATATCCAGTATGCAGCTTTCCACACTAATTTTCTTCTGTGAATGTGTTGAAACCTGATAGTTTTTCTTTTTGTTAATTAGACAATTTATTAAGATTTTAATTATTGCCACGCACATTAAAAGACAAGAACAAACGCAGTGTGTACCAATCTCCTTCTAAAACATAATTTCATGCGAATAATTAAAATAAATTAATATTTAAATGTCAATTGAAAGTAACAATGATGATAAAGTGAGAGCAATACACTTTCAAATTATACGAAAAATTTGCGACTCGTGTCATCTATGTACAATTTCTACAGGGTGAGTAGTTGAGTATCTTAGTAAATCATTGATGTTTGAGCTTTGAATACCTATACGCTATACGAATTTTTCGTTAAAATTTTAAAAATCTTACAATCAATAAGGTTTAGATCTGTTATACCTTTAAATTTTTTTTTCTGAAAATGTGAAAAAGCTTACTTCATGAATTTTTGTGTTTTAATCGGAGATCAAGACAAGCACTGGTCAATAGTCCATTTTTTCAAATGGACACTACCCAGTTTTATAATTTTATCTTATTCAGCATTAAAAATGAGTGTAACTTTACATAAGGTTGTCTCCTTTGAAAATTAAAATATTGGCAATTTAATATTTTCCTATTCTACACCGTGTCCAGAAAAGTTCTAGACATATGGAAATTTTCTTTATTGTTGATTTTACGAAAAAAAGTTATTCTTTATAAAGAGTTCTGCTTGATGCGCAAATAATATTGGCATATCAAAACTTCAGATATCTTGTACAGGGCGGCAAAAAATATAGAAACACAGAATTACGTTAAGAGGAAAGTACCGTCAATTTTTATTTTAGAACAAATTGTTATAAGAAAACTTTACTAAGGACTACAAAACGTGGTCAGATACAACTTTTCAGTACCATCAAAACGCCTTTAGAAAATATTTTTTTAATTTTATTTCTTTAACAGTAACCTGCAACAATTTTGCAACAACTATGTGCAATACTATAGTAACGAACACAAATCACCGAAATATATTTAGATACGCAACTGGACTCTTAGAACTGTCAAAAACTAATTGGCGCTGATGTCCTAGTATTTGCGATCCAAAACACGCGAGAGAGAAAGAAATCTGTTTGGAACTATGGGTAAAAATAAAGAAAACTGTTTAACCAACTTTTGATGAAATCTGTTTTATCGGTAGATATTGGTGCCGCTTTAAAATTTAAAATATTCCCTGGTTTAAATATTCATTTTTTTCTGCTTTTATTTTTAGTTCCGGGATACACGTTATTTGTAACTCTTGTTTTTAAGTTTGGGGTAAATACCTTGTTAGTAAAGTAACAAATGACGTATATCTAAGAGCTCCAATAGAAAGCAGCAAAAAAGGAATTATTTAAACCAAGCAATACCTACCTATTTAAAAAAATACAGCTGACTAAAATAAAGCGAAATAGGTAATAAAACATTATTTTTATGATCAAAAATTATCGGATCTCTTTTTGGCAAGCGGTGTCGCATGCCATGTTTATTTAAACAGTTTGGAACACAACCTTTTTTAGGTTTTAACGGAGGTGCGTAGTCTTCCATAACGGAAATAAATACGCGAACTTTAACTTAACAAACCGAAAACACACTAAAACTAAACAAAAAGTCAAAAGAACTATCAAAAAACACGCTAATAGTACACACAGAGACCGAACGATCACAAGCGGCATGAAAATTCAACACAACTTAAAAGAAAATCGAGAATAGAAAATTGACAATACACTTCAAATTTTTGACAACAACGAAATCTGGGAGGGTGCTTCTTCTCGATCGCAAATGAACGTGGTGTCCTCTATACGAACTTAACCAAACAAAATTGGGGGATGCCACTACCGGCGCCATCTACGAAATGCGATCCAAACAAAATAATAATGTTTGGCGGGAACGCCCGGCTTACGTATCTAAATTTATTTCGGTGATTTGTGAGTAACGAATATTGACACGTTAGTCAAAAATCATTTACTATTTTTCGACTTATTAACAAGAGTTTTTTGTTAGTTTCGTCTTGGTTGTAAAGTTAACGCTGCAGGAGAAAATAGAAATTGTACTTATCGTCGGAGATCACTATAAACCTATTAGGGAAGCCGCACTCATATTTAATACTAGACACTCTGAGAAAATGGTATGTAGCGCCACTATAGCAAACGTTATGAATAAATTTAAAGCTACTGGTTCCGTCAAAAATGTATTTAAGAAGCAACACAACAAATGGTCCACAACAGAAGAAAAGCAACTCAATGTAATGCAAGCGGTTATCGAAGGCCCGAAAATTTCTTTAAGAAAATTGTCAAACACTATCCCAGTTGACGTCAAAAAGTCTACTGCTAGTAATATTCTAAAAATAAATAAATTTCATCCATATAAACCGAAATACATTCACACGCTTCTTCCTAGAGATTTTGAATCCCGTTTCCTATTTTACGCGTGGTTCCAAGGCGAGTGTGAAGTTGGTCCTTTTTTTGCAAGAAAAATATTATTTACAGATGAAGCCATGTTTACTTCCAACGGCGTGGTATGCTCCCAAAATTGTCGGTGGTGGAGTGACAACAATCCAAATTTTATAATCAAATGCCGTAGTCAATATTCATTTAAAACCAATGTTTGGTGTGGCATTTTTAATGATCGGATCGTTGGACCATACTTTTTCCGACAAAATATAAATGCTGCCATTTACCTGGACTTCTTAAGGAACCAGTTGTCTCAATTTTTTGACGAGCTGCCACTAAATATAAGACGTACAATTTGGTATCAACATGATGGAGCCCCATGGCATAGTACTAACACAGTAACTGGGTATTTGAATAAAGTATTTCCGCACCGTTGGATAGGCAGACGTTCAAATCGTCGTCAATCTCACGAAGTGACCTATCTCATTTTTTGCCATTTTGAGATATAACCGTTTAAAGTTTTGACTGTTTTTGAGATGCACGCCACATTGACGCTATTGTTTTTTATGGTGTTTTTTTTTGCTTTTAGCGTGTATTTATATACATATTTATGGATGACCTTACTATAATAATCGTAAAGATTTTTAAAATGAAATAAAAATCCTAAAAGTGAGATATGTCAGTTCGTGAGATAAAATAAAAAATATTTTATGAAATAAATTGAGTTACACCAGATTATAAGATTGTGATTTTTATTGTTAAAAATCCATACCTACTATAGGTATTTTCAAAAAACATAACGTTCAAAATAGCCTTATGCTAACATTAGAACATATAACATACTTTTATTATTCTAAGAGCTTTAGGAACAAAATAAAGTGATGAAATAAAAATAGGTAATTTTTATTAGACACTGTGTGGGAGGGACATAAAAAAAGTTTGATGTTCTAGATTCCGAATAACAGGTGTGTCTGCTGTACATAGTGCCATTATGTCACTAAACTTTTCCTTTAAGATTTTTACAGGTTCTACATTTAAAAGTGAAATTTCTGCTCCTGTAAAATGTTTGTCGAAGTTTCTTTTGAGTGTTATTGAATCATAATCGCTTTGAACATGGCTTGATTTGAAATATATCTTTGAAGGTTTATGTCTAAATACTTAGAACTCCATCATTTCCGTCCACTTAAACGAACTCCCGGTATCGGTGGCTCTTATGGATAACAGGCGCAAAGATTGAGAAAATTTCTTGAAATCTAGAAACTCGTCGTATCAAAGAGCATTTACTTTATAAGGCTGCTTCCTTCTCGCCAGATGCATAATTGGATGTAGTTGGGACGGAACAAAAATGTCCCCAGCATTTGCAATGGTACTTGATATAGCACTATGGGCACTATCACCTTCACTTATAGGAAGGTAAAGTACCTGCTGAAGGTCGAAAGTCGCGCACAAAAACTTAGCATTATCAATAGCTTGAACTTTGCACTCCTCCTTTATTCTTCATACCTCATTTTTTTCCGCAATATGTTTTTCATAACGTTGCTCTAAACTAGCTTTTACATTAACCTCTCCTTGCCTAAAAGTAAAGTACAGCGAGCACTGGTCTTTCTTAGGGCGATGGAAACTTATATTCTGGCTTTTAAAAATCCTACGATAAGTGACCATACTTGGCTTATCTTCACTATCTGTTCTCTCGCTAATAAACATGTCATATATTTTGGCAATCGATAAGTCCGAATATAAATACTCCCTTGATATACTTAGTTGCCCTGCAATAATGCGATTCAACCCTGGGATATCTGTTGATATGGTTTGCAATGGCTTGATGGATCTCTTTGTCTCTGGAACGAACGGAATTTGATTGTTGATTTGATTTGAAATAATTGTATTTGTAAGAAATAGAAAACAAGCACAGGTGTAATTATTTAACTAAAAATTGCACAATAGATTTACCTTCTTTATCATAATCGTTTTTAGGTAAATTAGTTTCCAGGTGTAGTGAAGGTACAGCGCTCAAACTTCTGGGTTCTTCGCAAACTGTATTTATAATCTGCACTGAATGTTCAATTGGAATGTCGGCAACATGACTGTTAGTAGCACTGTTTCCGATTAACTTATCTTCAAATCGTATTAAAGGTTCATCATCGGAACTACTAAATGTATCAGTAACTAAATTATTGTCTTCCATGTCAATAATTTTACCGCGATACCACTGCTTCTCATAAAACATTTTAACTTTCGTACCTATCGCAAATACTTTATTTTTATCACTTTTCAGCTCACTAGTGTTCACAACGTTTGTCGTTATCGGCCCATAACACAAGAACTTCCATTTTGATATTAAAACACCCAGCTCGTTAGCTTAAAAGAAAACTAACCTCCTATTGCTGTTCAACGGCACAATAATATACAAAATAAACAAGCATGGACCTGCAAAACTGAGATACGACACATAGCGCCCAACCCAAAATGGATCACATAGAAATCACAAAGTGACCTAAATCAAGTTACGACAGTTCGTGGGATAATTAATTTAGCACATTTGAGATATACCGACGAGTGAATGTTCCCATTCTCGCAAACTATAAGTGTTTGGGTTACGACAGTTCGTGAGATCCCAAAAAACGTCTTTTTAAATATGGGGAAGTCCCTATCTCAAAACTTGATTTTTTTGAGTTACGACACTTCGTGAGATAGCCGACGAAATATTCCTTGGACAGCCAGGTCGCCTGACATCACACCCCTGGACTTCTTTTTATGGGGCCGATTAAAAGAAATGGTGTATGGGCATAGACCTTTTCAGGATATTGACCATCTTGAAGCAGTAATAACAAACTGTGTCCAAGAAATCACTCCCAATATGATACGGGCGACAGTAAGAGAAATTACAAGGCGTACTATAGTTCGCATGGAAAAAGAAGGGGGGCATGTGGAGGCATAATTTTTCACTTTAAACTATCTGTTTTATATCACTTTTATCATGCAATTGCTAAAATATTGTTTATTATTCACATTCACAATTTATTTTTGCTCTAAGGAAATTAAATGTTTTTAATATTCCTGATAGGTAGATATGTTGATTGATTTTAGAACATGCATAATCTCGCATTATTTTTTTACGTAATTGGTTTCCAACAAGAGGTAATGAATGCTCAACGTGTTTTTGATGGTACCCTGTAAATTAAAATATTTCAACGAAAAATTGTATCTGACCACGTTTTGTAGTCCTTAGTAAAGTTTTCTTATAGCAATTTGCCCTAAAATAAAAATTGATTGAGGGTACTTCCCTCTTAACGTAATTTTGTGTTTCTATATTTTTTGCCGCCCTCTACATGATATCTTAAGTTTTAATATGTCAATATTATTTGCGCATCAAGCAGAACTTTTTATAAAGAATAACTTTTTTTCGTAAAATCAACAATAAAGAAAATTCCCGTATGTCTAGAACTTTTCTGGACACGCTGTATACTTAGGTTTAGGATATAGGATGTCCTATTTAAAATAAGCTACTTCCGGTATAACCGGAATTGCCAGATTTTTAAAAATATTTTGGACGAATGGCCACCATTGACATAAAATTTTTACATTTTTCCTAATTATAGTTTTTCCATAATCGATCGATGGAGTTCCCGGTGGGACACCTTGTATATTTTGTTATTAATAATATTATTAAAATTATCGGACAAAAGTTATTGCTTGTAACGAGTTAAATATGCGTTTAAAATGTTGGCATTTATTTCTGGGACACCCTGCATAAAGCTAGTCGAAAATTCTTGTTGTGTTATCCATTTATCGTATCTATGAACATAATGTTAATTTAGTTACACCGCAAAGATACTACAAAACTTAATTATAAACGATGCCGCTTCCGTGTTTATTTTTAGATAAGCTAAATAAAATGAACTCATTTTATGATCTAATAGAATTTTTTTAACTATTACAAATTACAAAGGATCCTAAGCCCGAAATTTTTAAAAGTGGCAAACAAAAAATCTTGTAGAAATTCAGTAAATAAAATAGCTTTTCCTCTTGGAGTCTCTTTTCTACTCTAACTGGATTAAAGTTGCCATGGTTCCCGGGATTTTCAGGATTATTGCTTTGGAATTTAAGCAGTTGTTGTCCCGGAAATGCAAAACACTATGATCAAACAATGTTTAATCCCATTATTAGGATAAGTAGTATATTGTGTATCTCGTAGGAAAAATAACATATTCTCGGACGAGGATGCAAAAAGCAAGCGTCCAACGACGAGATTATTTTAAGAAAATTAGAAGCGTGGCGTGGCTGACAATGTGTCCCTAGGGGTGCTAAAAACAGCTCATTTTGGCATATTTCCCTTCCATATCTTGTATGCCACCCTTGGGGTTAGTCTTCTGGCGCTAACCGTCTCTTCGGTTTGCAGGGGAGAGCCATTCGGATTTTAGCGGGTTTGGGATTTGGAGAGGATTGTAGGCGTGCCTTCGTGGATCTGAGTGTACTCACCCTTCCAGCCATCTTTATCATGCAAAATCTGTTATACATAAAATCCAATCGGCATATCTACAGAACTCACGAAAATATTCATCAACATGAGACACGAAATAGAGGCGACATTGTGCCCGAATTTTGGCGTCTAGGAAGGTGTCAAGGCGGGCCTGGATACTGGGCCATCAAGTGTTTTTTAACAAATTGCCAAAAATTTCATAATTTTAAAGGAAAAACTCGTGGCTTCCTTGCTGAAAATGCTTTCTACAGCACTACGAATTTTTAAATTTTGATTTATTGTGTAGTACAAATATGAGTTATCAACTCGGAAATATTATATACATACCTACTTACCTAATATGAACAAGAAACTTCATTTCGGAGTTTTTATGAACTCTCCTCACCCCCCTGTCACAAATGGTGACCCCCCCCTTCACTCTAAAGAGTGACGTATTTTATGGACAGCCCCTAAGTGGTAGAAATATACTACGTAGGCCAAAATTGCAGCTAGATTGTTCACTATTTCCCACAATACCCTCTCTGTATTTGCTTAATTGCCTTTTCAATCATTTAAGGCAACTTGCAGTCATGTTTTACGTCTTATATGGAAGCAATACATGGCGACCCGCCATGGTCAATGCCACTTGAACAGTCGAGTAGCCATTTAAATGTTATGGCTAAACGAATGAATCATAGAAACGTCTGAGAGTGATGAGAGAAAACAGACCATGCAATCAACCTTGCCAACAGCACGATAGCTAAACAAAAACGAATCAAATTATTTTTTTAAAGATGAAAATTCACTATTTTTTAAAATACATATCCGAAAAAACATTTTATTAAATCTGTGTGTCGGAGGATCATTGACTTCAAATAGATAGGTACTTAAATTGATATCTATTTATTGCCTACGGAAGTGTGTTTTGGGTATTCAATCAATGCGTTGGATGGTTAAGCCAATAAATTCCCGATGACAATGCGAAAAATCAGTCAAGCATCTGAACTATACCTGCTTTTGTTTTTTAACAATAGAAAGAGATAACAATAACTACATATGGACAGTCAGGCATGTTTAACATGTTTAAGCATATATAGGTTGATTGAGCTAGTAGTCGGCCGTTTTTGATCATTGTATTTTTGTTTTTTAAATAAATCTGTTCATTTAATACTTAAAATAATAACATGTGTCTTTGTCAAGTAAAGCATTAAATAAGCGATTGAAAAAAATATTAATACCCGAGAAAGTACGCATAAATATTTTCTTTTTAAGTTTTTCTGAAAAATATCAGTTTTTTTAGAAGTCGGTCACCTCTTGTTTAGTAGTCGGTCATGCCTGTACCAGAAGTCGGCCGTCATATATTAATGGTTATTTAGCACAGGCCTGTGCTTGCATTTTTTATTTTGTCAATAAAAAGGGGAAAACATATTGTAAAAAAGCACAAAAATTATGTTTCTAAAGATATAAAAAAAAAGACATTTTTTAAAAGTATAGGTAAATTTAAAAAAGTATTCGCAAAAATTGCAGTTATATTCTAGACACACAATCTAGAGACCACCTGGGACACCAGTCACATTCTTCACATTATTATCATCTTCTGCTTCTGCATCGCTATCTAGTTCATCTTCACATTTAGCACAATATTTCATTCAACGCATTTTTCTATAATCTCGCTTCCTTCGTTGGGTCTTTCTTTTCTTTATTAGTATTATTAACCATTTCGCTTTTTTTTTCGTTTTCATCCCTTTCCCTTTTCTTTGCTTCTTTTTCTCATTTTGTACTCGTCGGCATGGGCTCTATTGCATGTAAGATTATTGATGACTATTTATGTGTTTATATATAAATCTGGTGCGCATTCATCGAGGCTTATTGCTTACGACACCACCTGCGAGCCGGTCCTGCAGAGTTGCACGTGGTATACTATAGTTTCGGCAAGCTTCTCGAATGCTCCATTTCTCATAGAATCTAAAGCTTTTGCTAAGGACTCTTAAAAATATCTATGGAACTTCCTTTCTGCATGGCCTGGCGTGGCATCGTCTATAATGTAAAAAAAAACATTTTCTCGTTAGATTAAAGTGCTTTTATAGCCAAAAAAATCTTCTGACCGAGTACTAGCACAATCATCAATTTATGACTTTGCCAGTAGTCGGTTACTAACTTTAATATCCCCTAGGGACTTTATCATTCATTTTAGACCACGCCGACTACTGATACGTGCGTTTTTGATATACCATACACCATAGTACATGATGGCAAAAGAAGAATCAATCTGTTTATATGTATTTGTAAGCCTGGTATAGACAAAATATTTTTTTTTTAATTTTGTCAGTAGTCGGCCACGGTGGCCGACCACTAGCAACTTTATACTAATTTAATGCCAGTAACCGGCCATATTATTTTTGTACCTAAAAATAAAATGAATATATTTGGGACTTGTTACTAATTATTTAAACATATTATATTCATCCAAAAAATCTTACTCCAATAAACATATCTAGTATAGAATTAGTTTAACTTACCTTTACAATTGCCCTGTTTGATATTCACTGATTTTTGTAAATGCTTTTGGAGAGACAATGACTAACACCAAAGAAACTTATAGCTACGCAAAGTTTCTTTGCTAACACCTAATTTTTCGCGTCAATTTACGGAAGTAAGGTTCGACTTATAATAAAGAAATATTGATATATGTCCTCTTGGAAAGTAAAAGAACATAGCCAATGTAAGAAATAGAGCTAAACTTTGCCAAATTTAAATTATAAGTGATTAAAGTCATTTTTGGCCGACTACTAGAGGTGGCCGGCTTACTAGCGCATCCACCCTACCACCCTACCAAGAATCGTTGCCATATTATTTTGTAAAATGTACCTACATATCAAATGTCTTTAGACTATTTCAGAAAAATGTTGGATGGGGGGATATTTAAATACTCTGAACTTTAGTAAACCCACGCCTATTTATATTACCCTTTATCTTTAAAAAACCTATTCACGATTTGGCTATACCTACACTTTCTCTTTAACCGAGACTATACTATACCGCCAGTATAGCATATCTTATATTAGGTATAAATTATAACATAAGCCATTTTGACAAAACATTGTTTTGTGGTAATTAGTGTTAAATTTTAAGATTTTCATTTAAAACATTTTGTTAGCTAATGTTTACTCATTATTTCAAACTGAAAGATAAAATTCTTTTTGAATTTTCAATAATACGGTAAATTTTAAAACGATTTTTGCATTTTGCGTCAAACGTATTGTTGGTATTTCAAAGGTCCATATTTTCTAAACGAGTTGATCGATTTTCAAATTGTAAGCAGCGATGTATAGGGAATTAGGAGCCCTTCTGAATGAGGTGTCCCTTGACCCCCATTATCATTTAAAAGAATTTGGGGGATGACACCCCCACTTAGGGTGTTAAAGGTTTTGCTATGATTTTTGCGTTAAAAGTTGTCTCCCTGACAAACAAACTTGACGTGGTTTTGGCTTTTGTCGAAAAGTCCTTTCCCAGCCTGTAATGCTTTGCGGTACGTTTTCGATGGGCCACCCTGTATAACTATCTTAATATTAATTTTCAAGATTTAAATACCTGCACTATAAATTTGAAAAATTTACTACTATTATTTATCTTACCATGCATGTAAATTCACCAACCAGATTTTCTCAATATTCATCTTCTTCAATTGATGTTTGTTCTAATAAGAATAATCTTAAATGTGAAGTAGTAAATACTTGTTTATCTGATATTATGTGAATTTAACTGTGAGATAGCGAAGGGGAAACAAAATAAACATATTGTATGGGACGTATTTACAGAAAAAATAATTTTAATAAACACTCAGTCTAAAAAGTCTATGTTTATACATATTTTTTAATTCGTTTTAACCATCTAACTGAAACTATGAAAAAACAAAATTTATACTATTATTTCAGGCCAAACCAATAAAAAAGGAAATAAAAAATAACTGCAAAATATTTTATTGAAATGTTACATCATAATTTAAAAATATTAACAAAAACAAAGTCAAAAAAGTCTCCATACAGTAAGATATACGCAAGGAAAACTACATTATATTCAGTTGCACTTAATCAAGTAGTCATTGCTAGCTAAATTTAAAACAAATGAATCGTTATCAGCCAAGCCATATTTGTAATTGATTTTGGAGTGAAATTATTTCATGGTTACAAAAATGAGTAAAAGAAATTGTGAAATTCTCAATGCAGTTCGAAAGATTGTAATTGATTTATAGAAAGATGGAAAATCATTTAGAAATATAGGAAGAATTATAGGGAAAACATACCTTACGGTTCAGGACATAGTAAACCAATACAAATCAACCAGTTCGTATAAGATTCGACCCCGCTCCAGTCGACCTAAGAAATTAACTCCACGTGAAGAGGCCAGTATTGTTAGAGAAATAAGTAAAGATTCAAAGGAAAGTGCACCCAAAGTTGCAGAAGAAATTAGAGACGAATTTTTGAAAAACGTTTGTCCGCAAATTGTGAGAAATTGTTTACACAGGGCAGGTTATAATGGACGTGTAGCCAGAAAGAAGCCGTTTATTTCAGAAATTAATCGCAGAAAACGGTTAGAGTTTGCTAGGGAATACGTTTCAAAGCCTCCTGAGTTTTGGGAAACAATAATTTTTAGTGACGAAACTAAGATCAATATTTTTGGATCTGATGGTAGAACTAAAGTTTGGAGAAAGAAGAATACCTTATACAGCATTAAAAATTGAAAATATTTGTTCTACGGTAAGACAGGTGGCAGCGTTCTGCTTTGGGAATGCATGTCTTCAGGGGGAGCAGGAAATATTTAAACTTTATTGATGGTAAAATGGATCAGCATGTTAATCTAAACATTTTAAGGAACAATTTGCGAGAAAGTGTCCAGAAATTGCGACTCGAAGGAAGGTACCGTTTCCAACAGGACAATGATCCTAAACATACCGCAAAGATGGTCCGCGAATGAATGATCCATAATGTGCGACAGCAGCTTCATATCCCTCATATCAATCACCCGATATTAACCCCAACAAACATTTGTGGGATGATCTAAAACGGCGCATTCGCAAACACAATTTTTCAATTAAGGAACAGTTAAAAAATAGAAGAATACATGCACGAATGGGAGACCATACCTCCAGAAATTACTAGAAAGCTGGTTGCAAGCATGTCAAAAAGATTATAAGAGGATATCAAGGCCAACAGAGGTCCAACTAAATATTAGGTTGAAAGATATTGTAATTTTCTGTTAAATTAATATTGATTATTGTTAAGTGTATGGAGACTTTTTGACATAGAATATTTCTAAATTATGATTTCAATAAAATATTTCGCAGCTATTTTTTATTCAATTTTTTATTGGTTAGGCCTGAATATAAATTTTATTTTTCATAGTTCCAGTCAGCTGATTAAAACTAATAAAAAAAATGTAGTGTATGGAGACTTTTTGGACTGACTGTATTTAATAACGTTATAACAAATAGTATTTTTCCTCGAGGAACCTTTAACTTATTTTCATTCAACGATTTTATACATAAATATTTTACCTTTACGCCTATTAAAAAAAAACAATAAAAAACTGTTGGATATTAAATGGATAATATATTTTTGATATACCGGGTGTTAAAGTTTAAAAAATAAATCGTTTTTTTTAATATTTTTTTTATTAAAATTTGGTACCGTTTTTCATAATGATAAGGGTCTTAATTAGCCATAACTAGATTAAATTTATTAAGCCCAGTGGCGTCCCGGGGAGTACCTTAACGAATATTATTGACAAAAAATGTACACCACTGACTGTTTTCTAATTTTGATATTTTTTTCGGAAGACAAAAAATAAAAACCACTTTATTGCATGTACTGCATAAATAGTATTTTAAAGTTAATTAAAACATTTAAATTAAAAATAAAATTATTTTTTTAAATAATGATACCAAAAAAATGCAATAGTTAATCAAGGGAAATGTCGAAAATGGCCACTTTCTGACAAAACGCACGATTGCAACCGATTTTTTTTTCCTTTAACACCCTGTATATAAAAAACTGGGCAGCTTCGGGCACATGTTCATATGAACTTTTTCTCTTAGAATATCATAAGAAATCGCCCTCTTAAGTTACGTACCGTACTTCTGAAACACCTTGTATATTTACCTCCTCCTTTTTCAAGTCTTGTAAAGAAATCTATAATATATACTTAATTCTAAAAAAATGTTTAATCTTTCAGTTTATAATAAAAGTATGTTGAATTTTAAAATGTTTAAAAATGTATTATTGAAAAAAGCTTATTATAACATAATTGAATATTTTGATGATAATCTGTCATAATTATTTGCAATTTTTATTCTAATATATATCAAATTTTACTATGTTATATTCTATTGTCGATTGAAATTTCTTTGTCGATAAAGATACTTTTTTCAGATAGTAAAGCATATTTTGACATTTAACTTTGACTAATTGTATGCCCTTCTCGGATTTATTTATTGAATACAGGTTTACATAATATCACTGCTATATAGGTGTGCTAGTAAATACCTACTTCCGCGATTAAAGGTAAACATTAAACAAGAAACGAGAAGGCACTAAGTGTATATAACAATAAATCTATTGCCCGAGGCGACCCACGCCGGGTAAGAAAAAGCAAAAACGCAGTAATTCCCGCTTGTAACAGTAAAACGTGACTAACTATTCATCTTCTAAAAAAAAACGAGAACGAGCAAATCAGGGCAATTTCCTATCACCTACCTTTATTATACAAGGTTTCATTAAAAAGTCAAGTAAAAAGAGAGTAATTATCGCAATCTTACTGCCAGAAGCAAGTATACCGTATACACAGGGCTGGATTTAGGGTTGATGGGACACTAATCATGTAGGGGCCCATTGAATTAAGGGCAGTAAAATAGAGAAAAATTTAGTTTGCACATGACACGTCGTGATAACTCCAGCTGAAAAAACAGTGTAACGCAAATACGTTTCGCCTTGACAAAGGCTGCTTTAAAACAGTGTGAGTCTGCTATTTTCCACTTGTGTGGATATAAATATTTGTTGTTGCTTTGAAGCACCTCTGAAATACTTAAGAGAAAAAAACAGCTTGCTTGTATAGTTTCTGTTATTATTGCTTCTAGGAACTTTCGTCTTTGTTGGTAACCATGAAAATTACTATAAATCCACCAGAATTGCAAACGCACTTGCAGCAAAAATCGAGCTAGACCGATTTCTCGCATTAGCAAGAGAATTGCCAAATTCGATCAGCTGGTTCTCTACTGCGCAGGCTTATAAGCAAGACAATTGCGACTTGCAGATAGTATTGCTGACTGTAAAATGTGCTTTAGTGAATCAACAATCTACAGGCTTCTTTAAGCACATTTTACAGTCGGCAATACTATCTGCAACTCAATTTCTGAAATGCATTGCAGGAGCAAGACACTGCCTGGCAGGAGCAAGACACTGCCTGGCAGGATGTTTTACAGCTAGAAATTCTGTTTTTATTGAAAGGGATAGCAAAAATTACAAGAATAAATGCCTTTGTTGCCAATCTGTCAGTTGGAAAACAAAAGCACATACATAAACCTTTTTTTAAATTTTAATTGTTGTTGCTTTGAAATTTCTTAAAATGAATACCTCCAAAAGAGTTAAGCGAAAAAAAAACACTTGCTTGTACAGTTTCTGTTATTATTGCTTCTAGGAACATTCGTCTTTGTTGGTGACCATGAAAATTACCATAAATCCACCAGAATTGCAAACGAACTTGCAACAAAAATCGAGCTCGACCGATTTTTCGCATTAGGAAGAGAATTGCCAAATCAGCCGGTTTTCTACTGCGCAGACTTATAAGCAAGACAATTGCGACTTGCAAATACTATTGCCGACTGTAAACTGTGCTTTTAGGGCAAGAAAATTAGGTTAGTAACGGTAGCCTGTCCTTGATGAGGACATGAAAAGTGTCATAAGAAGAAAAGTTCATAATTTTTATTTCAATATGGAGATCCCAACCATTGTATAAAATGTTTAATGTTATAAGAGAAAATGAGATTTTACCCAACTTAGAAAGAAAAATGTTGTGGCCAATTTTATACATATTTTTCTTGGGCCTGCCGCCTCACCATTGTGAATAAAATCCAATTACGTTGATATGGGCACAAATGAAAGGCTAATGTAGCAACAAATAACACTACATTTAAAATAACAAAAATGTACGTGAGTTATTGAAACATTCATTAATAATTATTATCATGAAAATTACCATAAATCCACCAGAATTGCAAACGAACTTGCAACAAAAATCGAGCTCGACCGATTTTTCGCATTAGGAAGAGAATTGCCAAATCAGCCGGTTTTCTACTGCGCAGACTTATAAGCAAGACAATTGCGACTTGCAAATACTATTGCCGACTGTAAACTGTGCTTTTAGGGCAAGAAAATTAGGTTAGTAACGGTAGCCTGTCCTTGATGAGGACATGAAAAGTGTCATAAGAAGAAAAGTTCATAATTTTTATTTCAATATGGAGATCCCAACCATTGTATAAAATGTTTAATGTTATAAGAGGAAATGAGATTTTACCCAACTTAGAAAGAAAAATGTTGTGGCCAATTTAATACATATTTTTCTTAGGCCTGCCGCCTCACCATTGTGAATAAAACCCAATTGCGTTGACATGGGCGCAAATGAAAGGCTAATGTAGCAACAAATAACACTACATTTAAAATAACAAAAATGTACGTGAGTTATTGAAACATTCATTAATAATTATCACGAGAGAAAATTGGCATGAAGGTATAAAACAAGTAATTAAAGAGGGGAAAAATGTGGGACTTAGACAACATGATGGAATAACCACTTATTTCAGTTGACTCCACAGATGAATCTTTCGAATTTAGTGCATGGTGAAGAGACGCTTTTGGACACATTTTGTAATTTTATTGCGTCAGGTCACATTACGATTTTCTTATGGCAATAAGGTTAATGGAATCATTGATTTTATTTCTGGGGTAAAGAAAAATCAGTAACTTTTTATTCCTTATTCCTGAGGTAGCGCCTTTGATGGTAACCAGAGAAGCACCGGAATATGTCCGGGTCTTTATAGTAATGGGGCTACTTTTCCCATAGGACAAGGAAAGTAATCTTCCTCGATTTTTGACATTTTTGGCTAAAATTTTCGTCGTGATTTCTTTTCATCGTTGTGCCGCGGACTGACCATATCCAAAAAGCCTTTGGGTATTGCCCAACTTCCAACTAAATCTCAATGCGGTACCTAGTATCTCAAAGTTCAAAAATATCAGCATTTATTGGTGATCATGTCACTCTGTATGTATATATATACAGTGAGCTCAAAAAGGTTGGAATAAATTCGTTTAAAATCCAGGTGAGTATTTTCTGGAAAAACGCTTGGACATGTCGATTATTATTTTTAATTGCGAATTTTTTGACATAAGAAATGTGTATACAGGTTGTCTCAAGAAGAACATATACCGTCAACATTATTTTTTTTTAATAGAACACCCTGTATATTATATTATTTTTTAATTGTACGATACATTCTAAACACGTTTTGTATAACATACCATATCTCCAAAACCAACGGTTTTCGATATATTGACATTTTAATATTTTTCTGAAAAAATGCTGAGATCCGTGGATTTTTAGTTTTAATTGCGCATTTCTTTATTATTATTGTAACCTGTTACCTGAATTAATTTATTTTGACACAGACATTTACTTCTTGTCAAAAATTCTTCAAATTGTGTAGATCTATCTAACTTCAAGTAATTCTGTAAAAATAGCGTGGTTAAGTGAAAAAGATCGGATAGAGGTACTTATGATGTTTGGCTATGGAGATAGGATGCGAACCCAAACAGAAATGTGTGAGTTATTTAACAATAAGTACCCAAACCGAGCACCAATATCTCAATCTGTTGTTAGTAAAATAAAATTGTAAAAAGATATAGGGATTTGGGGCATGTTAGAGACAATTATATTCAAGTTCGACCTAGGATTTCGGAAGATCTGCAGTTAAATGACCTCTTAGCTGTCCAAGAAAACCACCATAGTGTTACTTGCGGTATTGCCACGGAAAATAATATTTGTCAAGTAACCGTATTGAATTATTTACACAAAAATAAATGGCATCCCTATAGGGTACAGTTGGTTCATGAACTTAATGAAGATGACCCGGATAGAAGAACAGAATTTTGAGAAATAATGATGAACAGATACATTGAAGATCCTTAAATTTTAAAAAGAATTGTGTTCTCTGATGAAGCAACGTTTACTCTAAATGGGTATGTGAATCGCCAAAACTGTCGATATTGGGCTAAGGAAAATCCGCACCGGATCATGGAGTCCCACACCCAATACCCGCAAAAAGTGAATGTTTGGGCTGGAATTGTTGATAACCGGAATTTAGGTCCCTTCTTTTTTGATGGTACGTTAAATGGCAAACTGTATCTAAAATTTTTAGAATTTGAGTTAATACTGGCACTTGCTGTACTCTATCCAAATCCAGATGAGCCAGACACTCCCAACAATAACTTATGGTACCAGCAAGACGGAGCACCAGCCCATTACACACGCCCGGTCCGTGAGTACTTGGATAGTCTTTCCTGGCAAGTGGATTGATCGACGGGGTCCAATAGAATGGCCGGCAAGGTCACCAGATTTGACCCCGCTAGATTTTTTTCTATGAGGCTATTTAAAATCTAAAGTATACTTTAACAGACCTAACAATATTGATGAACTTAAAGTTCGAGTAAGGCATGAGGTTAGATTAATAGAGCCCCAGGTAATCCATAACGTTTTGGAAGAATTCAAAGATCGACTTGCATATTGCCAGGAAGTTGGTGGCGGTCAATTTCAACATTTATTAAAATAAAATTTAATATAGTCTATGTAAATATTTTAGACTAAATAGATGTAAAGAGTTCATTTTTAATTGTAGTTTTCGTACCTGAAAAAATGTCAATATATCGAAAACCGTTTATTTTGGAGATATGGTATCTTATACAAAAAGTGTTTAGAATGTATCGTAGAATTTAAAAATAATATACAGGGTGTTCTATTTAAAAAAATGAATGTTGACGGTATTTGTTCTTCTTGAGACAACCTGTATACACATTTCTTATGTCAAAAAATTCGCAATTAAAAATAATAATCGACATGTCCAAGCGTTTTTCCAGAAACCTGAATTTTAAACGAATTTATTCCAACCTTTTTAATAATATTTTAATCAAATGCTCCAGCAAGATCTTCAAGTACTACAATTGAAAAAGTATAAATGACTAAACGACTGGGTCTATGGAATGTGTTGGCACAGAGAGAAATGCCTCTCAGCACCTGCAGCGAAAATAAACCTCAAAATTAAGTATCCTTCACACTTCCTAACGTCACAGTTGCGAACCGAATTTATAGCTAACATGAATATGACCAGCAGCTCCAGAACTATTTAGCATTTAGCTATTTTAAATTTACCCCCTGTAGAGACAACGAGGAATAATTTAAAATATACTTTTACTAGTGTCGTTGAGCTGGTTGGTCTATTTATAAAGCTAAAGATAAACTTAAGGATGACGGGAATAATATTAAATTTGCTATTTGTAAAGTAGGTATGTAATAGGTACACCAAAAGGTCTGTTTTTATTTGGGAAATCCATTAAAATTGGATTCAACGACGATAAACAAACATTTTAAAAATAAACTATTTTATAGTCAAATGGCATTTACAAAAGGATATTATTCAATACCCATGTATACGTGAAGTTAATAAACGATTTTAATCACTCTTTGATATGCACTTAATTGAATAGTGATATAAGTGTATACTTATAGAAGAGGTAAATAAACTCATATGACTCTATTGGTATGCGATATCTCAGTTATTCTATGGAAGTGCGTATTACTTAATTATCTGGAAGGTTATTAATTGCAAGGGTCCCAAAATATTGAAATCACAAGGGAAACGCTTTTTAAAGGTCGGATTTTGTTGCGCATAAATGATTGAATTGATAGGGCCTTAATAGTGCAACCCTCATAGACCTTATCCTTTGCTCCAATACTGATCTTTTACTATAAGTAGTACTGTTGACCCTATTTTTGATGTATCAGATCACTATCTTATTAAGTGCCCATTACGGATAAAGGTTTTCAAACCTAGGGATTTCAAACATTTCGATCATGACGCATTCTATGGAGATCTTCAGAATGTACCTTTTTACAACCTGCTACATTTACGGGATGTCAATGATAAACTAGATGAACCCAAAATGTTCAATACATATATTCTGAATTTATTTAACAAACATGCTCCCATCAGAAATGCTCGCATAACAAAAATGGATGACTGCCAATATCAGGTTTTTAATAAAACTTCGTGATAGGGCTTTATCTAAGTTTAAGCAAAGAAAAACACCAGAAAACTGGGAACGATATCGGCAGCTATACGCAATCGAATTACCAACGAGATTGTAATTGAAAAAAGAGCGTATCTTGAGTTTAATCTAAATAATAATACACAAAAAAATAACTGGAAGTTACATAGGGAGCTTGGTGTTTATTCAAGAGATGCAAAACCCATTCCCGAACACCTTGGTAATGTGGATGATATTAACCACTTCTTCAGTAATAATACGCAATCTTTAATTCCTGATCTTGACTTTTCAATTCAGACTCGTAACTCTTGACGAGGTACGAGCAGCTCTGTTTTCTTTTAGGTCTCAGGCTGTGGGTACTGATGAAATTGGATGCCGGTGCTGTCCGCTCATTCTCCTGTTTATTTTACATATTGTCAATTCCTGCATAGAGACGTCCTCTTTCCCTGAAATCTGGAAAAGTTCTTTCCTACTTCCGTTACCTAAAGTTTCGGTCCCCAATGACCTAAAGGACCTCAGACCTATAAGCATACTACCTACCCTGTCGAAGGTCTTGGAAATGGTGTTGGAGGGTCAGATTCGTGAGTAGGTATATTCAAGTACACATGTTATTACCAGATGTCCAATCTGGCTTTCGTAGAGATCATAGTTGCGCCACAGCTCTTCTTAAGCTTAAGGTTACTGCATGATGTTCTGGAGGCGGCAGATCGTGGAGAACTTACTGCTTTGGCTTTGCTTGACTACTCTAAGGCCTTTGACAGACTAAACCATCAGCTCCTATTGGCTATCCTGAGGTTTCTTGGCTTTGATGATAGTGCATGTCAACTAATTCAAAGTTACCTCACAAGAAGGACACAGTCTGTAAAACTCAACTCGGAACTCTCGGGTCGTATGGAGGTCTCATGTGGTGTTCCTCAAGGATCGATACTGGGCCCCTTATTTTTCACTCTATATACCTCTCAACTTATCGATAAGTTGGGATACGCCACTGCGCATATGTATGCGGATGATACCCAGCTGTACTTACCCTTTCGCCCTGAAAACATTCTCGAGGCTATTGACGGGCTATCAGCTGACCTAGATCGTCTGCTAAAATTCGCTACGCAACATTGTCTCGAACTAAATCCTAAAAAGTGTCAGTAACTTCTGTTTGGTCCTGCTCAGGGCAGGGAGCAATGTCGAGATATGTTTCGCGTTGTTTTTGGTGGTCAAACCTTATCCTGTTCAACCATTGCTAGAAACCTTGGATTGCTACTTGACGTAAACTTGAGGTTTACCGAGCATGTCAATAACTGTATAAAAAAGGCATTTGCAAATTTAAAACTCATACAGGGTGAGTCGGGAGGAATGGGCCTAACTCTAAGGGTGTAATCTATGCATCAAAATAATAAGAAAAAACTCAAATGTTGTTATCGAATATTCATTTGTTTTCAAGTTATAAGGCAAAAACAAAATATTGCATTAATTTAGCTTTCCTGTAATAAATGTTATTATTGTTTGCTTTTGATTGTTGTGCTGTCATTATCCTATTAGTGTCAGTATACAGGGTGGCGCACCGAAAACTTTTCCCAAGGTTTATTTTTTTAAATAATTTAATAAATAAATCAAGATTCGCTCGAATACGGGAACCTTAGTCCTTCGGGGGACATATTTTTTTGCTATTTTCACCCCCCCCCCCCTGCTTCATCCCCTACGACGGGGTGGCTTTCACCCTTAAAATCTTAAATGGAAAGGGGGGGTCGAGTGATACCTTATTTAAAGGGAATTCAATTGCCTTCCCAACGCGACCTTGCTCGTTTAAATCGAGTGAATACTTCCTGACAAATAGGGCTAAAAAGAAAAGAAAATTTAAAAGTAATAAAATTTATTACCGCTTGTATCAATCAAGTAAATGTTGAAAATGTCCACCTCCAACCTCTATGCAATTGTAAAGGCACTGTTCAAAATGTTCGCGAACATTATGGAGCATTCGTACCTACACTATTCGTTGTCGCAAGTCTTCCAAGGAATTGGGTTGGGTTGCATAAATTTTAGACTTTAAATGTTCCCACAAAAAAAAGTCCAGTGGCGTCAAATCAGAAGATCTTGCAGTCCATTCAAAAGGAGGACCTGTTCTTCCAATCCATTTTCCTGGAAAATTTTCATCCAGAAACTGTCTAACAGGGAACACATAATGCTAGGGTGCTCCGTCTTGCTGAAAGTAAATATTTTCTGGCCGATAACGGTCATTTTCTTCTATGGCATTCGTTAAAGCAGTGTTAATAGTGGTTTCCAACAGGTTCAGGTACATTTCACCTGTTAAATTTTCAGGTATAAAATACGGCCCAATAATACGGTCCCCAAAAATTCCAGCCCACACATTTAATTCCTCGGAATGTTGAGTATGCACTTCTCTAAAAACTCTAGGGTTGGAATCCGACCAATACCTGCAATTCTGTCGATTGGCAGTACCTTGAAGAAAAAAAGTGCATTCATCGGAGAAACAAATGTTAAAAATAAATTGTGGATTGCGAATGATCATTTCACCAATTAACTCGCAAAATTGCAAACGGCGATCGTCATCGTCTTCATTAAGTTCATGAACCAGTTTTATTTTATAGGGATGGAACTTATGCGTTTTTAAAGTACGCTGAATCGTTCTACGCGAAACACCAGATACATCTGACACTTTCCTCGTGCTAAGTGTGGGATCGATGGCAATATGACCCAAAACTGCAACTTCTACAGCTTCATTTCTTACAGGATTTTCAACAATCCTTTTTTTGTTTAGCACTGATCCTGTTTCACGAAATTTTGCCACTAATAATAATTGTAGCACGTAAGTATGAGACAAGTTTGCATTTAGATGGAATTCA
Organism: Polydrusus tereticollis; assembly: GCA_963920685.1. Classification (NCBI taxonomy): domain Eukaryota; kingdom Metazoa; phylum Arthropoda; class Insecta; order Coleoptera; family Curculionidae; genus Polydrusus; species Polydrusus tereticollis. The sequence continues at coordinate 148,640,153 of OY987328.1, forward strand.
TTATAAGACAGGGCGGCAGCTCGAGCACAATCGTTACTTCTAAAGAAAAGTGAAATAATTTCAACCTTTTCTTGAAGAGCATACGTAATTTTAATCCGATATTGAACACACTAAAATGTAAAGCAAAATGAAATTTTATTCTTACTATGAATTTGATCGATGCCAAAAACAAACTGAGTTTTTTCGACTGAACCAGTAAAATTCCAAATCCCTTTTGTTAAGATACTTAAAGATAGTATCCTTGTTTGCGTATTTTTTACCATTTATTTGTTTACATTTAAGCACAAATTTGTCTATTATTTAATTTCTCGAAAGGTAGGTACTCAGCCAAATTCAACGAGCAAGGTTCCGTTGGAAAGACAATCTAATTCCTTTTAAAATAAGCTATCGCTCGACCTTCCTTTTCATTTAAGATTTTAAGCTGTCAGCTGTAGCTATAATTTTCTTTGGTTCTAACGACAATACTAGTGTGCCAAAACCTGATCCATATCCATTAAAAATATTGAGACACACAACACCTAAAGCTTGGAGTTGATTGAATACGATATAAGATAAGCTAATAATATTTCGGTAAGAAATAAACTAAATTATTTGCTTTGGAAGGAAGCGTCTTATTTGGTCTAAGATAACTCTTATGATGGTTGATGTAATAAGATTCCGAAGAGTAAGTAATTATATACAACATGTTTGCTTTAAGAATATTCTCACAGTTTTTATAGTACCATGGGGGAACTTGAAGAAAATCGTTTCATGCACACGCAGAGCTGATATTTTCAATATTGCATCGCTATTCAACGGTATAACCGTATAAAATGTATATATAATTATAAAATCCTTCAGTCTTAGGCATTATACGATATATATATACTGATACAGACCGCGTTTTCAGTCCCGATACATTTTACAGACAACCTCAGACCCACAAGAAGCAACAAGGTCAGGGGTGTTTAGAAGGTAAAAATATGACTTACTTAATCAAACAAATTCAAGCAACCTGGGAGGGGTAAGAAAATACTAAAAAAAAAAAATCGGCATTTCTAATAAACGTTTTTAAACCCACGTGTTAATGCCACTCTGTCAGACCTACTCAGAAATAAATAATATAGCTTACCGACGTTATCATACCAAGCGACGTTGCCGGTTTCTGGGATTGCAATAATACATTATTTGGCGCGAAAACGTCGAAACCGTATGGGACATGCGTTTAAGTTGCATTTCAGAATGATGTTTTAATGGTAACGTACAATAATTGTTATTCTTTCAATACTATATTTCAAAATTAACAAATTTATTTAAACTTTTGAGAAGATGCCCACACTTGCTGATGCCGACACTTGTGTCATTTTTTATTACTTGTGTTTTGTTTTTAACACGTTTCTATGATATGCGCAACAAGTTTTATAACTACTAAAAGAATCAGGTGAAATATAAAATAGGTGAGAAGAAACTAAGGGTTAATTGTATAGGTTTAGTTTAATCTACAGTTTAAACCTAAGTTTAATCATAGGTTTAAGCTAAAGTTTAAACTAAAATTTGCAACTTGTTCCTTGTATACTTTCTGGTTAACATTATAGAAGTTTGACAATGACAGTTGACAGTCTCACATATTTTTGTTAATTTTAAAACCTTGGATTTTTCTAGCGTTTTAAGAAATGTTTTTAAACACGCAAATATTACTGCAATATTACACTAGAATTAAACAAACAAAATAAAAAAAAAAACTGCCCTAATTTAAATACTATATTTAATAAAGCTATCTTTGTAGGACTTTTATGCTATTTAATTCTGTTCTGTCATCATATTTTTTTAAAAGAACATCTTGAATTTTTTTGACTCTGCACTTTATACCAAAGGTAGCTATTTTTTTATGAGCGAAGTGAAGCGTTCGAAAAACTATGTAGCTTAAAGTAAAAGCTTTTTCGGTGGGAGCAAAATTTATTTCACATTGTCCTTCACAAAGTTGGCTACATAGCGTATTATTTATTTAAATTAGATTAGCAAAATAATTATTTATTACATTTTGCCGAATTAGTTTTCCATTTCCCTGAGGTAGATTTTGAACATGATCTTCTATAGTATCCTCATTTTGAACAGCATTGTCATCAAGTTGTGCTGGATCATCCGTATTCCAAATGCCATATTGTCTTTCGACAACATTACGTATTCTTATTTGTGATCCGTTATACAAATTTTCAGCCTGTGTACCTAGATTTGCCAGTGGTATCATCACATGCTCGTCTAGAGTATACCCTGACTTACCCAAGATGCCAAACATGCCTTGATTTATTTCGGCTTACTATTATTATATGATAATCGGTCATTTGTAGAGCCTGGCCATCGAGCCACTATATTTCTTATTCGCAATCTTGAATCTGATAAGGTTTAAACATTTGTTGAAAAGAAACCTTTCCTGTTGCGATAATTTTCTTCATCTGGACCACCTAAAGGGAAAATAAATGGGTCTCATACAATAGATAATAGTTATTTATGGTACAAGTGTGTTATGTTATATATATGTCACGCTGGGAAATGGTTAGCCCTTGAGGCCGTAGGCCGAGAGGGCTAATTCCCAAGTGACTTATATGACTTAACACACGAGTGCCATACAAAATTTTATTCAACACTTGATAGATATTATTAAAAAATAGAAAATTATATTGTTCCAATGTAAACTGGAAAACCCTGTATTATATTTTAATTGACATATTTTTGAATGACAAATTTGACACGTAAAAGTAGGCTAAGGTGATTTTTGTTGTTATGGAATTGATTAACAACCAAAATTTGAAGGCAGTAAAAGAAATTATTATTTTGCTATTTTCGAGGGTAGTTTTTCAAAATATGGAAGAAACTTCAGCCTAAATTCAAAAAGAGGCTGACCTGGCGTGTTTATTTATTATTCCCTACAAGTCAAGAAATAGTTATGCCAAAACCTTAATAGATATTTACGTGATAAGTCCGGTAAATCAACTTTTACAGTATGAGTGAAATGTTTCGAGACGAGGCGACGAAGGAGCCGAGTCTGGAATTTTGAAACGAATACTGTAAAGGATTTGCCGGACGAATGACGTACAATATTTTATTTCATACTGTTCTGTTGAAAATTATAATTATGTTTTGAAGTTATAATGAAGTTTTATTCTGCGTCGTATATTTGAAAAGTGCTTATATTTACTGGTGGAAACATAGTGTGTTTGACATTGATTAAACTAAAACTTACAAATTTCAGTCCGGTAAAGAAATTTTACAGGACTAGTACGGTAAAAAAATTTTACGGGACTTATTGCTGTAAAACCTTATTTTCTGGACTAGATTCAAATATGTAAAGGTGTGTTTTACAATACAGTATGAAATAAAATAATTTATCGACTTTCGTGAAAGAAGATGTGCCTGCGTGAGTTATAATCATAACCCACTAGTAAGTTACGGATTATAACTTACTGGTGTGTGTTTATGATAGTTTACATGTCTAAAATGATATTGATATTGACAGTCATAACAGTCATGTGTTGGATAAAATATATTTATATAATAAAAAAATACATTTTAGTCTGATATTTTTAAGTAGGTAGTTATTAACCATACTTATTACTATTGGTAGAAACCTATATAGATGATAAAATTTTACCTGGAGATTGTATTCGAATGTGTGTGCAGTCAATTGCACCTATGATATTTGGAAAGCTTGCAACTCCCTGAAACTCATTTTTAGTTTCTTTTAATTCTACATTGGTAAGAGGCATTTTTATATATATGGGTAATAAATGAGCTACCCCTATTGATACATCAGCAACAACGCGTGATGCTGTTCCAGGATCTACGCCTCCAAAATCTCCCACGACCTTCAGCATACTTCCTGTAGCATAGAATCGCAGTGTTACCAATAATTGTGTGGCAGGGCTTAAAGCATGATTTCTAGAACACAAAAACCTGTTTTAGGATTTTACATAAAGTAAATTGTCTCCATTCTTCGTTAACAGTCTGAGGTAAACATGTTACATGAAATTTACATTCTTGTGTACTACTTACTATTCAGTGTTCCTTTGTAGCTGGGGACCAATTTGCTGGAGCAACTCTTCTACTGATGCTCTCGATATTCTAAATACGTTTACAAATTCTTGGTCTATCTACAAATTCGTATGGATCCGCGGTCTAAAGACTCGAGCTCTTCTCGGATTTTCAATTATGTTAATTACGTCTTCATCATCATTATCAGAAAATTCATCAAAAATTTCAAAATTTCAATTTACAATTAGGTACTATCACAACACCACAGAACTCAACACAAAACTTAACGAGAGTACTTAGCATAAAAATGGCAAAAACTAAAAATTCTAAAAAGGCTAGAAAAAATTACAAAAATGTCAAGTTTGAAGTTTAACTGGTGTTCACTCTATCAGTTGATAGTTAAACTCCAGATGGTTGTTACAGTTGGTTATACAAAGGACATTTGACACGAAACTACTGTTTTACCGTAGCTTGCAGTTTAAACGAAACCTATACAACTGGCCCTAAGTGGAACATTAACTAAACTGAGTTTTTTGTTGTAAGTTGTAATACCTACTGTAGGTGCATTTTGGCAGCAAGGTTTATAATTTCACAACTCATCTTAATGACTTTTAGTTTCACCAAAAGATTCCCTGTCTGTCTACATCAGGTATTTAATTTAGTCATTGTCAATGAAAGGTTTATATCCCTATTTCCATGAACTAAATTTGTTTATATTACCATATATTACCGTCGTTATCAAGCCCACCTAAAATAGTTTCCCTTCGTCACCCTATACCCCTGACCATCCCTATATAGTTAAATGTTACCAGACCCGCAGACGGGTCTGGTAACGTCGACTGAATATGGCAAAATGGGTCTGTATCAGCGGCCAAATAAAAGTTTCAAGATAGTTTAAGGTTTATAAGGGGTTTAAGTTTAAAATTTGTAGATGACCAGTTCAGTTTTGACATGATTTGCTACTAAGGTAGGTATTATTAAAAAACACCCATTGTATGATTTCTACCATTTGATCTCATTCTAGTAATTTTGTCTACTAAAACATGTTGCATAAATGAATTTTGTTCTATAACTAAAAACAGTAGGTACTTACATATACCTTCCTACCTTCAAACTCTTCTCTTAATAAATTTGAGAAAGAAGCAAAATAAAATTGCAGTAGGTAGGTTCATACCTATACAGTAAAACCTCTCTATACCGGACACCAGAAAAATCTCGGAAAGTGTCCGCTATAGAGAGGTGTCCGCTATTGAAAAACATTTTTTAATTGTGTTGGGTGAAACTTTTTTCCAAGCAGCAGCAATCCAAACTAAGGCACTGTTTAAATTTATGCTTTTTTCAGCATCTTTAAAATAATTTTCGTTCTCGGAAAATGACAAAATTCTCCTAACTAAGTAATGTCTATAGAATAGTTTAAAATTTTGGATTATGCCCTGATCAAGCGGCTGACAGTGGGATGTTGTATTCGGAGGCAGAAAAATAATCTGAAGATTTTTTAATGGTATCTTTGGATGTGAAGTGGCATTGTCTAAAAATAGAATCACATTTCTGTTTTGTTTCTTCATTTTTTTGTCGAATTCTTGCAACCAAGTTGTCATAATGTCTGTGTTCATCCAGGCTTTTTTATTGGATGTCCACTTCAAAGGTAATTTCTCAACATTAGATCCTTTAAAACATCTTGGGTTTTTACTTTTACCAATTATGAGGGGTTCTTCTTTTTCTCCCTCCATATTTGCACAAAATAAGATGGTTAATCTCTGTTTTGGGACCTTTCTTCCTAAACATTTGTCGCTGTTTTCTGCAAAAGTTTTGTTTGGCATGGCAGCATAATAGAGACCTGTTTCGTCGGCATTGTAAATGTCTTTTGCAAATGTTTTAAGAATTATTGGAAGTTTTAATTTCTAGGCTTCTACATCTTCCAAATTTACGTCAGCTGATTCACCACAGATAGTTTTAAACGTTATCGTGTGTCTTTGACAAAATTTTTCCAACCAGCCATTTGAAGCCTTAAATATTTCAATTTTCAGATTTTCTGCGACCTCAGAAGCTTTTTGTTTTATTACAGGCCCAGATATTGGAATGTTTTTGTTTCTTGCTTTACAACACCAGTTAAAAACTACCTCATCAACTGCTAATGCACTAGTCTTGGGAAACTTCCGTTTTTGCTCTTCATTTCCGCCTTCTGCAAACAGCTTTTTTAGCTCGGTCTTGTTTTTTATTATTTCCGAAATTTGTGTTTTTCCCACACTGAACTTTTCAGCTAGTTTTCTGACACTTGCCCCATAACTTTCACTTTCCATTATTATTTCATTTTTTTCCTTCAAAGACAAACGTTTTCTCTTTAACGACATATTTTCAGACTTAAAGACACAAAGTTTTAATATCAAATGAATTACAATAACTAAACAAGGATTTCAAAAAGGCCCTTTATGCTAATGTTTTCTTTGAATAGCGCAGTAAGATCATAATTAATGTTTATGACACCATTTACGAGGTATAATCCATTTTACAGAAACGGAAAACCCAGAAAAAAAGGTACCTACCTAATAAAAGGGTCTATTAAGTAATTACCGTGTCGGTTGTCGATAGACGTTTTAAATTACCATAAATAGAGATAAACAATTAAACATTCTACGGGGTGTCCGTTATAGAGAGGTAAAAATACATGTCATTGTATTTTAGATAGGGAAGTTTTTAAGAAAGTGTCCGCGTCCGCTATATAGAGTGTCCGCTATTGGGAGGTGTTTTTTATACAGGTTTACAATAGAAATGTTTTTTGCACCAATGAAAGTGTCCGTTATTAAGAGGTGTCCGTTAAGGGAGGTTTTACTGTATAAAATTTAGCTGTCTGATTTTTTCAGTTAGTAGTTTAAGCCTCGAAAATTAGACTATATTTTCAAGGATATAGTCTATCTGCTTGTTAGAAATATGTAAACTGAATAATTTTTTTACAGTACCTACCGACTATTTCTGAATTACTACGCATAGGTTCTACATTAAACAAATTTATTACGTTGTGGTTCTGATTAAAGATTTTTTATAGATGCGTCACCTTTAAAACCGAATTAATATAAGAAAAACAATAGATCGTTTAACTATTTGATTTTTTAACAGATTAATAACATGTTAAAATATCATTTAAAAATGAAATTAATAAGAATAATCCAAAGGCAATAAAATTCTAAAACGATCCAAAGCGGGCGGAAAACCGGTTATGAGGTCAAAAACATGTATATAAATAATATTTATTACCAACTTTACTAGTCCACGCGTTGTTGCCATATCTCGGGCTCAACAACATCGGTCACATATAACGTCGGCAAAATCGAATATAAACAAAATCTGTATATTTGCGAGCGCCACCTAGGCGGAGAAAGCATGAACTAAATTCGTTTATAATACCATATATTACCGTCGTTATCAAGCCCACCTGAAACTTGTTCCCCTGCGTCCCCCTACACCCCTGACCATCCCTATATAGTTAAACGTTACCAGACCCGCAGCCGGGTCTGGTAACGTCGATTTTGGTCTGACAACGTCGACTGAATATGGCAAAATGGGTCTGTATCAGCGGCCAAATAAAAGTATTATTATCTGTGATATTATAAACAAAAAATATGCATTTCTAGTAGAGTAAGTACCTATAGGTATACTCTCTCTATGTCGCTGAGTCTCAAACAATATGCGAGAGCTGCAGGTTCCACTTCTAGAGAAAGTAGATTTTTTGTGACTATATGTACAAAATTTTTTTGTTTATATCCATGCGTCAAGGGTCTTAACGTTTTAATAAAGGTTCTGACGATCGATTTTTAACCCTTCTGTCTGTCCTGTTATTTGCAAATTTGCAATGATGCCTGAAAATAAAAATCATGATTTATTTTTGGCTTCGCATTAAATAGCAATTTGCTAATGCTTTCTCCGTGACACGTAGTTATTCTATCGTTTATAAAAAAATTCAGAACTGCTTCTGTTGACCTAAGCGTAAATTACCTTTACAGTTATGAAGGCAACTCGACAAAAACGTCTAAGAAAAAAGGAAAATGTTTATGGAAAAATAACAGTGTAATTATTTTGAAAATTACATCCTACTTAAGTATACTTATCTCTGGGAATAGGTATAGTTTAACTATTATGGAATTGAACTAATCAAAATCTGTATATGTCGACTGTTTTTTGTTCATTCCACATAGAACCTTAAAAGGTTTGTATAAAACCAATTCAGTTATATACAGTTTCGCCCCCTTTAGCACGCAGCAATTGAAGATTCCCATATGTCGGCCATATGCTTGAAATTTGACCAGGCATTTAGTTCATGTTCATGGGTATAGTAGTAAATACTTAGTTATTGAAATAATGCAGGTAATTATATAATTATAAAATAAATAACCCAACCTATGGTTATAAAAGAATGTGCGTATTATGGGTGTCCAGTGTCGGACTGAGCCACCGGTCAAAAGACCGGTAGGCCCCCAGAGAAAAGACGGGTGGGGGCCCTGAGCCGGCCGGAGGCAAATACAGACAATGCACCCGCACAGGGCCCCTCGCTAAGAAAGATCCCGCGCAACGCGGGGCCTTCGGGCAGCCCTGGATCTAGGAGAGGTACGCCAGGGCCTAGATTAATGACATTAAAGGCCCCGCGCGGATATTTTGCACCGGGTCCCGCAGATTATCGGGTCGGCCGTGGATGGGCTCTCGTGAAAAGGACCCTTTTCGTAACTATTTTTCAGTTAAATGGTGTTTATCTAACAATAGTTTAAGTATAGTTTGTCAATTTTCATATGGTAAATACAATATTATTTTCTGAAATGCGTGGCAACATCGGTAAGGCACCTGCAACGATCTAACCCAAAGACATCGTTTTCTGGGCTTACTCTGTTAAAAGTATTAACTTCTATGATTTACTAGAATAACATGATGTGGGAAATATATAACATTGCCTAAAACCTTGTAAAAAATCTGTAGTATGGCAACGCAGCAAAAAAGAATCCGCCCAGATCCCATCATTTTCGTGGCCATCCGCATCGACTCGGCAATACTCGGCATAGCGGATGTTCCATTCATTTGTGACAGCGTTTTTCTGTGGGTTTTCCTGGAGTTTTGTCAACCTAACCTTTATTGTTCTGCGGTTTTGTCGCATGCATATGTAAAGGCAGCGTAATCCCCACTCCCGACCCCACCTAGCTCCTCACAGCGTCTCGCCACCAAACGATTTTGGCATCTCAATTTTATAGCATTTATGAATGGCGTGTCGGATCTATAGTTACGATGCCTATGATCCAACACGAACGGTTCGCCATTGAGTCATGTATTCCGTCCACAGCTAATCCTTTTGTATTGAAATGGTATAAAATATCTGAGAAAATATGTAGCGAAACCGAGTCGATAACATTTATGTTGATATAAAACGTAATATAATGTCTTATCACGCTATAGAAGAGCCACAACATATTTTTCCATTTGTTCGTGAATTGTTGGCTATTTTATTACTAATTTTGTACCCTATTTTCCTTTTTTTTTTCTCGTCATTTACAAAAAAAAACTGTATCGGCAGGACTTAATATAAACTTACATCAGATTTCGTTTGATAGTTTTTCTCTAATCTGTAGTAGCCATTAAATAACAAAAAATAAGGGAATAAATAGCAATAAAACAGTAAACAATTTTGGTATAAGAAGACATGAAAATAGATTAGCTTGATACACATTACAATATAATAATAGCATTTATAACAATTTAAAGCTGAACTGCCCTTAAATACCGAGAAATAATTGTACCTTCAAGCAACTGTATAATTACATGGACCCAGTTTTGGCTGCATAACTTTCTATTCTTTGTTTTTGTATACCCATCTGGGTCCTGAGACGACCTTTCAAGGTAGTCTTCTTGTCTTATTATTGCGGCCTTTTGAATTTTTACGAAATTTTATGCTGTAATAAGCATACCCATTATGTATAATGTATACACTTAGGTATTCTTATTTTACTGAGGTCATGCTCAATTTCATTTTTATTAATAAATTGTTAAATTAAATTTTATCTAGAGGTCTCAAGAACTTGTAACGAAATGAGAGGGGGGATCTACAATTCTACAAAATGACGGAATGCGAAGAGGGGTGCTATAGCTAAAAATAATAAATTAAAATAATAGTATATTATTAACCAAGGTTTAGACAACCATCATTATTGCCCGAGCGGCAAGTTTAAATCACGAGGAGCGGAGCGACGAGGGACTTAAGACGCGAGGGCTATAAGCTGTCTAAACCGTGGTTAATATAATATTTTTTTCACTACTACAAACTTTTATAAGACATTTATCTTTGTAGTATTAATAATTATAAAAAATTATAGGTAGGTATAAGTATATTTTTTAATCAAGTTACCTGCGCTTTGGAATTGGCAAAATATTTTGTTGTTTTGTCAGGTGGCTTTGTAAATGTCAATTTTTGTTCATTTATGCCATCAGATTTCACGAGTTTTCCGTTTTTTTAAAAAATGAGCGAAGAAAATGTTAGTGATATTATGTGTACCTCCAGAATTAAGGATGGAAGCAGAAAAATGTTGATTATATCGATATTTTACAATATCAAGCATCTCTAATAATCTAATATATATTGATAATTATCTGGTTGCCTAACCACAAGAAATCACCTTTCAGGTTATTCTTATGAATTCATGTTGTAGAATCAAAAAATCAAGTTACCTGCCTTCAAATAGATTCTTGAAGATCGGCAAATAATGGATTTAAATGCCTTATTATTGACCATGGTCAATAATAACTTTAAGGTAGAGAAAAACGATTTCTAACGTTAATAATCGGTCAATAATGGCGATGTTATAGGTTAGTAGTGGCAGGCCCGTTCCTGGGGTGTCTGGCGCCTACGTGCAGGTTTCTTTGGTACGCCCCTAGTTAAAAAAAATGGTCCTATTTTTTTTAATATATTTCGCGAAAAACTAGCAATGATTTGAAATATAGAAAACTGATAAAAAATAATTAGAAAAAATATGTATTAAATTACCAAAATAAACAAAATCACAAAAACATTTGGTAAGTATATCAAAAGAAAAATATACCCTAAAGAAACAAAAAAAAACAGTATAAACAGTACTTATAATCAATATATCATTAAGATTATGTACTCGATTGTTTATGAAATATAACAAATAGTGGGAACTAAAAGCAGTACATTCACAAGAAAATAAAAGGAGAATAAAATTAATCTAAATAAAATAAACAATGACAAAAACACAAAACAATATTATACCTAGTACTTATATGGTAGGTTACAGAAATATTTTAATGATAAAAAACTAAACGTTTCAAAAATGAAAAAATTCTATTTTTGTAATGAACAAAACAAAAGAGGAATGATATACCTAAAACAAAACACGTCTGGCTTTCACGGATGCAAGCTCGTTGATCATCTGGTTATGATCAAGAGCCTCAGAAATATTATTTTCAATCGAAATAATGGCCAAATCTGATAGGCGTTCTTGACTCATGGATGTCCTTAAATAATTCTTTATTAGTTTTATCTTAGAAAAACTTCTTCCACCTGAAGCTACTGAAATGGGTAATGTAAGGTATATCGTTAAGACTATAAATAAATTTGGAAAAAGACACTGTAGATTTTTTTTAGTTATATAATTTAAAATGTCTATGGGAAAGGATGAATCAGTAGTATTTTTAGGATTAAGAATTTTATATGTTGAAATTTCATTATGTAAATCTAAGCCGTCAATGTCTTTAGATATTACTCCATTAATCTCTACTTGCAATGCGGTATCTAAATTTACACATGATTCTTTAATTAAGTCAGATTCTAAATTTTCAAAATTACATAAGAAACCAAATAAATTTTGAAATTTGTTTATACCCTCAAACCGCTTTCGTGAAGACTAAATGGTTGTATCTAAAATTAGAAAATAAAAATCGATTTTAAATTTTTGCTTTGGATCTGCTACAGATTCATCCTTACTTTCATATAAAAATTGTTGCTTAATTTTTCGTTGCCGTACTATTGGGAATATCTGCTCTACATCGTTTTTTTCTGCTTCTTCTTTAGCTTTATTGATAAGCAAATCAAAATTTTTTCTTTACCGTTTTTCGTTAAAATAAAGATTTAGATTTTCGATTTCTTTATGGCAGTCATTTAAGTTTCTATTCGGATCTTGTAGTATTTTACTTACTATATTAATTTTTCCTAAAATATCATGCCAGATTAAAATCGAACAAATAAATTTAAAAGTCGGGGCATGTAGTGTCCAACAAGGAAACTACGGAGAGGGCACATTTGTGCTATTATTAAGGCAAACGCTTGGTAAAATTTTTAGACATATTGAAATGATAAAATAAGAGAATTTTTTTATTTTTTTTAATTTGTAATAAAGAATACTGAATGTCCGTCAATTTTGCGCCCCTAAAATTTTGCGCCTGCGTGCATGCACGTGCTGCACGCTCGCCAGGAACGGCCCTGAGTAGTGGAAAAAAGTTATTTGTTTAATATGTTGATTTATTTTGTTCTGGTCGAGCTAGTTCAGGTTAGTTAGATGTACTATCGCTGATTATAAATTGTCATCTCCAATTGAAATACTAGGTCGGTATGTCGTTATATGCTGCAGGTAAATTTTTTTGGTACCCTGTATCAAACTTTTTCCAACAAAAAATTTGCGTCTCTTCGACCAGTCCTAAACCAGGATAAAGTGTGAAAGGAAGGCAAGGACCAGTTTCAATACATTTAAATTCAATTTTCTTAGAAAATGTTGCTTGGAGCGAAACCTAACAGGTACCTATACCCCTATTTTGAACAAAGGATGCCTTGGCATAAGAATTTATTATTGATCTTTGCAAGGCCAACCTACATTAAAATTGTTGACAGATCTACATTTCGCATCCCAAAATGAATGAAAAATCTTTATCAAAGTTTCTTAATTAACTACATTAAAAAATAATTTTTCTAATTATAGTGCATGTAGCTCTGGCCTTAAGAACGTTTTATACAATATAAAAAATGTCGGATGTAGGTAGGTATCCTTACTTAATTCATAAATGTAATTTTACATTTTTTAAAAATTGCTGATATTTTTTGAGACTTCTAAAATTTTCCGGTATCTTATTATACGTTTATGATATGCTTGTGCAACTTGGATATTTAATCCTATGTTTGTTCTACTGATGGTCTAACAACAATATACAGTAAAATCTATCAATATAGCGACCACCCTCGGGGAATCAAATGCTGGTCGGCTAATAGAGAAAAATTAAAACAACTGGTCTGCATTTTACAGTGTTTGTTTATTAATAAGTATCTACAAATATGTAAATAGTTTTAAATATTTTTGTTTAAATTTATCAGCACTAAAATTAAATGACATGAAGCCAATTATGCACGTTAGTCCCAAAACACACGGCTTTTACTGCCCCTAATGGAGGGTGTTTTTAGCATTAATGTTTACCAAACATTCCGATGATGAGTGCCCGCGGTCGTTTAACAGATGGGTCGGTAAAGAGGAATATAAAATAATGGGATATATCCATTTTTAAATACGGGGAATTCATAACCGGTCCTTTAACGCAGGTGATCACTTTATAGAGGCGGTCGCAAACAGAGGGTTTACTGTATGTAGAACGTACTTAATGATCAACAGACTTTTTAGAAACGAATTAAAAGCATTCTTGTCATTTTCTCTTGTCATGCAGGCACAGTTTCCGCATTGCAACGAAAATAATCTGAAATCGAAAAAATTAAATGTTTATTTTCAAACGAAATTGGTTAAGAATTCTGACACTTGATTCTGACAATCACATCCGATAACTTAACGGCTCAGCTGTTTCTCAACCACAGTGAAAAATTAACAAGTAGGCTGTTTTCGGTTGTTGTTATGGAAACACTTACGTTAAAAGTTAAAGTGAGCGTTTGATCATAGGGCTGAATATCTCCCAAAATAGAGAGTATTAGGTGCCTATACCTACTCCTAAACGACCAATGAACTCTTTTTCATAGAGTTTTAATATTAATAAATGTCCAAAAAAGATCTCTTCATATTTTTTCGTACCTTAATTAGGTACGTAATTTTTAAATTAGGTATACCCAAAAGAAGTCTGTTATATATGTTTATACATCCTACTATTGCATGTTATGAGAAACACAGAACCTAGCGTTGCAGGTCATTTAATTTTCATTAATTCATTATTCATTAGTTAGGTGATGTGCATAAATGCCACCATAACATTACGAACGTTTATATGTTAATCGTTAATTAAACTGGTCTGCATAAATCCACCTTAAATTTTTCACCTTGAATGTTCCCCAGGGAACACGCCGTAACCCTAGGGTTCCGTGGAACACCGTTTGAGAAACTCAATCTTATTTTTAGGTTCCTGCATGTAGGTATGGGTTTATAAGTACCTACCTTACAATATAAAAACGTTTTGTTTTTGTAACATGGTACCTACCTAGATAACAAAAAAATTATAGGAAATAAAAAATCAAACTATGTAGATCTATACTTTGTAGGTACACTTACTAGATAGGTACTACTTAATACGTAAGATGTTTAGTTCTAATAAATCAACTTACCCAACAAATAAACGTTTATTTAATCAATGACAAAAAGTCCTTAAGGACCTTGCTAGGGGTGAATGAACAGTTTTCTGCACAACACACTTACGCGTTTAGGCCGTTATTTATTGGTTGACAGAACAAATACGTTTAAAATAAGCAAGAATTGAATGAAATACGAAAAAAATTCAAAACACCGGTAAAAAGGAATCGAATAAAAAAACCGCTCGTCCTCGATCAACTGTTGTTGTTTTGGAACGAAACGCGATCGCACAGCAATGGTACGAATACGAATCCGAATCCGAGCGGGGCAGCCGCCTGCGGCCTCTTCGGCGCGGTCGGGGAACGGCCTTTAGTGGGAAATCGAAATGCGCCCTCCAGTGGCGGAGACATTGTGTTCAATTTCTTTTCTGTCGATATTTACATCAACCCAACTCCTCAGACGAACAAATAGTTGTTCGTCTGAGCCCAGCACCCATCAACAAAATTATAAGAATGTGTTATACCTGTAAAAGCAAAGATAAAGTTAGGGCATACCTAAATAAACATTAATTAAAGAATTCAGAAATTAGCCACGAAATTTTTTTTTTTTATTTCAACGTTACACTCAGAATGCAGCCCGGCAGCCCCCTCCCCCTTCCTGGTTGCGCCACTGCCCTGAGTGGTCTTTGTAATTTTTTTTTTTACTTTAAAAGGATTGAATAAAGAATAAATGTATTACATGTACCGTCCCTGTACCGCCTCTGGCAAGGTCTTCTTTAAGTTGCAAGGAGGAGCGCCTGCGTGTGACCTGCGGGAATCGATCGTTTGACGTTTGACAGTTTGGACTAGACTTTTGGGCTGTAGTTGTGTGACTTCTGTGTTTTGATACCTTTGTTGGTGTATTTTTATTTTAGTTTTAAATTATTTTTTGATTATTTGATTTCTTACACATGGACGAAAAACGTGACGACGAAATGTTCTTAGTATCGTCGGACACAGAAAGTGAATTCGGGGACGAAAATAATTTGTTCTATGATGAGGAATCCCGTACAAGAAAGGAGATAAAATACAGCTTGGGTGCATTTGACAGGTAAACTTGTTGCATTCTTGTCTTGCAGGATAAAAAGTACCAATATCAACTTACGTTTTAACAATATTTACTGTAATTTTCTACAGTCAAATGCACACTTTTAAGCAATGCTCAAGAGATAAGACTTATACTAATAGAGCCTTTATCATTTCAAAATACAATTAATTATCTATAAAAGCTGTACCTACCTACACATTTTTAGAGATGATGGTGGTCTTTCTAACGTTTACCAAGAGAAATTTGTACCTAAATTAAAGGATAGAAGTCACAATTTTATGAAATGGCTAATTGATACAGATCTCCTCTCATCGACAGTAAACTGTCCGAATGCCAAAAATGACCCAAAGTGTTCAGAATATATGGAGTTTGTATTAGCTGTTGGATTGTATGATTTATATCAATTAAGGTATGTTCTAGTCTGTTTCAGCCAAACTTTTAATGGGGTCTTCTCAGGGGTCTTATCTTATTCTGGGTATTATAGGTCCTCCAGTTAAACTGACCAACACCGCATATATATATATATTATAGGTACATAATATATTTATATTATTGGCCATTCTAGGATGACATTACTGGGGGGCAAAGTTGACATATTATTTAGGTTATACTTGTGTTGTGTTTAATTTGAGTATGGGATTGATGCCAGAACCGCATTTTACCCCACTAAAATATTCTAATGTTACAAATTTTAGGTTATAATTTTTTGAGGTGCCTAATTATTTGAAACACTTTGGAAACAGAGAAGTTTTTGCGAAAATTTTTTATATAGACTAATTTAAGGTCACTGATTTTTCAATAAGCTTTTTCTCGGGACACGTCAACTTTTTAAGAAAAAAAAATTAAAATTTTTCCAATTTTAGGTTAGGTTTCCTTTATTTTTGGATTTTGTTGTTTTCGCTTTAAAATCAATGATTAAACTTGCACCAAACAATCTGGCCATCAAATAGAAACAACATTTTATCAAAAAAAAAACACGGAAAAACTGCAACTTTAATAGGAACCTTAAAATGCAAACAATTCTAACGAAATTACGAAATCACAATAATTTGACATGTGACTTAAATGTTGCGGTGTTGCCATGGTTCTTTTTATAACTGAAATATAGGATATTGGAACTACAGCTTGTCCACCTTAGTCAACTACATTTGTTAAGAAAACAATTAGGAATTTATTGCAATGGTTCTGCATTTGTATAGTCGACTTACATGGGTTAAAAGGATGTTAACCGGTTTCTAATCCGTCTTTTTGTTTCAAATTCGCGATATAGCAGTAATATCGTTATAGATAAACATGGCAACAGCGCTTCAGCCAGGTCATCAGCTGTTTTTGTCAGACAATCTACTATCTACTAAGCTGGATTTATAAACTCGAAAAGTTGGTGAGGTTGAGGTTCAGTTGGTGTTGGAAATATGAGTTCAATTTAAACTAAAGGTAACACTCGGTTCCATTTATACACTCGTTCATGTTGTTGATGTAATGCTCATGTAAGGTTCGAAAACTTCCCGGGTAGTTCGAGATAACCATTTTTATGCTCGGAGTTCGGAATATCTAACCTCACAAACTTGATCATAACTTCAACCTCACCAACTTTTTGAGTTTATAAATCCAGCTTTTTTCTGTTTTCTTACAAGTTTTCGGCTTTTCCAGAGTTGTATATTATGAGTCCTACTAGTGATATTTTATTGAAAATAGCATCATTTTAGGTAGAAAATATCCTACCAGCGAGTTAAAAAAAATGTAATAATTTTTTTCTCAAAAACTAGGCCTTTCCGGAGAAAAATCATTTGAAAAGTTGTGATCAGCGGTCTCCAATTAGTTGCCCTTACTCGAAAATTTATTTTCGCAATAATTGTTTTAAATGAAAGTTAAAATATCGAGGTGCAACATTATGATATATGATATATTGTTAAATATAGAAGCTATAAGTCGGTGGAAGGGTATTTTTACTTGCAAAACAAACCAGTAAATTCAACGACAAAACTTAAAATACAATAATAACAGCAGTATAAAGTGATTCCGATCCTGTTAAAAATCCTTTTCACCTAGCGAACGGCCAATAAGAATAGAAAGTGGCACGTGGCAATGTCCGTATCGTGTCTATTTTGAAAGTTAATATACTTCAAACGAAAGTTTTTAATGGAGTCATTTGGTCATAACTTCAAATTACACTCTTTACATCATGAAGCATTTATGAGGTTTGGTCAGCCCTGAAAATACCTACGAGATCAAAATCAAATATAACACTCGCGAGGCGGTGACGTCATTACCTCCCACAGTTCGTCCGCTTTAAACTTGTGTAACGGTTTTTCTGTCCATAATACATAGGTGCGCTTACTGTTACTTTGTTCAGTCAAAGCAGAAGCTTATTATTACTACTTTTAATAGTAACAAGTATAGGAATGCCATTCCATACGAGTTCTAGCCTATACTTTCTCTCACACTGTTTTAGAAAAAAGAAATTATTAAAGATGGGTTTTTTCTCTTCTGTCCATGTCCACTCAGTTACCCAGCAATGGAGAAAGGGCGATGTGCATGGCCACCTGTCTTCTTAGTCGTAAACAACGGCAGACTTGCTACAGGTGATAGTGACGTCACACAACGGTTTCCGCGAGTCGATGTTCGTAAATTATTTAAGGCTTTAGAGGCGTCAGAAAATTAAAATTTTTGTCAGTTCGCATTAAAATTTTAAAATCATTCAGAAAATAATAAACAAAAAAAGCTAAATGACCCCATTACCTGCACATCAAAATATCTTATTTTTCTTGCTATTAATAGCCAGTTAGATATTATTATGAATGAAATTTGTTTCCTTTTAGATGTAAAAACTGCAGTAGAAAAGAATCTGTAAGAAAAGACTCAATATTTTATGGATTAAAGTGCAATCTTAGAAGTGTGATTAGGATGTTATATGGATGGGTTAAAGGAGTTGATTTGGAAATTATGGCCAATTTGTTAGGTATGAATCCAATAACAATAATTATTCATTATATTGCTGACTGTGTCATTTAACTAACAAATATTTTTACTTTAACACAGAGATTACTTGGATAGAACGCAGGTAAATGCTTTGAAAACAAGTTACTTAATTGTCACATAGTGTTTAAGTTTCCTTTTTTTTTGTGTTTTATTCAATCTAGGATAGCATAGCACTCAAAACTAGGTAATATTTTAATATTCGCAACCCAAAATATAATTAACCTATCAGGAAACAGTGACTGAATGTCTACAAAGCAAAGAAACCTCGAAAGAAACATATCTGCATGTTAACAAAAATAAATTTGAAAACAAAAAAAATAATTAAACACAGATATATCATAGACCATATTATTATAATACTTCTTCTTCCGGGGAGCCCGGGGACTTTTATTTCTCTTTTAATATGTTTAAAACCAAGGGCGGTTTTACGGGGGGGGGGGTAATAGGGTAATTACCCCCCCATGAATTTAGAATTTTAAGCATCATCATTGAAAAAAGGGCGTGGCACCCAAAAAATTTTCGCCTACGGCGCTATTTTTTTCTTGGCCCCCCCTCCCAAACTTATTTTCTGGTTACTTTTTTTAAAAAAAAAATCGGATTTCAAATTACCCCCCCCCCCCCATGTTGAAAGCTAAAACCGCCCTTGTTTAAAACTATCACAATTTTGAATTTCATTTGTTAATAATGAAGGCCTCTATGTGATAATGCATTTATGCCCTTTTTGTGTTCATTTGACCCAAGTAAAACGTAAAATTGATCTAAATACCCACGCATGAAACGCTTAATAATCTTAAAAACAAAAACCTTTGTTGGATTTGACTGATTTAGGGTGCATCTATAACACCTCGGGACTACCCTCATTACACAGTTTTGAAACTTTTGACTGGTTGTTTTTACTAAGTAAATATAAATAGGTATTGTTGAGCAGTAGTCAAAGTCAGACTGTAATATTATAAATTTACTTAATTCAAAACAAAAACCGATGCACGTCATACCCTTCGAGTGATGTCATTTATCGACAGTGTTGCCAGCTTGTAACCAAAATATTCGAGTGGGGGAATTACCTCGGGAATTACACAGTTTTTTTTTTCATAAAAAGAAGATAAATATAAAAATTTCCCATAGTTTATATATTTGTTTACTGCATAATACCTTTCACCATCAACTTTAGTAGATCTAGCACTTCTTTTATTTTCATCTTGCCAAGATCGACCAATGGTTCCATTAAGCATAGAGCTTATAACCAATCTTGACACATTTACAACTGTCTTTAAATAAGAACGTTTCCTTTTAGGTGACTCCAATAATTTATTTTCCTTAACTGTTGTTGAAACTACGCTTACAGTAGACATATTCAAATTTAGAGCAGCTGCTACACTCTTTAAATTTACTTCTCTAACTGCTGTCAACGGTAACAATGGGCCATTGTTGTTAAGTTCTTCCTGAAAATAGCTTATTAAAGAAGCTATAAGCCTTTGCACCGGCTATTTAAATGCTGCATTTTTCACAAATAGTAAACAACGTAATCGACAGAGATATGTATGTGCACAGTTTTTTAATGGTATTTATGAAAAGATCTGAAGTTTTTCTTAAAAAATAGACAGCACAGCAACACAGAAGCACAAATAAATTAAGGTTAGTTTTTCATGAAACGTCAAACAAAGCCAACGAACGAGCTGGCGCCACCGCACCGTTTACAGTTGTGTTGCCAACTATCGGCCAATAAAATTCAAATTATATTTATTTTTACAAGCTTAAATACACAAAATGTTTGCTATAAGTGGGTTCGTATCAAAGAAGAATACTTTAAGTTTGTAGTAAATTTAATATCGCATAAAGTTTTAATACTTTTTGCTCAAATTTAATTTGCTCGTGTTTTCTCACGCACTTACAATTATCAGGTGATTGATGACGTGCATCGGTTTTGGTTTTGCATTAAGTATAGTATACTTTGTATAATGTTAAAAATTTTACATGTCGATATACACGGTGTCCCATATAAGAATGCACACTACAGGGATCTCGTAAACCACAGAAGATACATAGATGGTTAAATTAGAGAAAAGTTGCGCTTTGCTAAACCCTTTAAAGTCACGATTCGAAATCTAAAAAAATCCTATTGCTTCCGAAGATATTTGGAAAAAATCGAATTTTCCCGATTTCGTTTTTATTTCTTTCTGACTCTATTTAAAAAGATATGACAAAACAAACTTCACATTCTTATTGCCACTTTTTCTGCTCTACAAGCCGGCGTTCTTAGATTTTCAATACGACGTTTCGTTTCTTCGCAACCATCATTAACTTAATTTTTTTAAATAGTCGAAAAATTTTTTGTTCTCCCTAAAAAATTCTAACTTTAATTCTAAACCCCACGACATATCGTTTCTTACATTTATCCGACGTTTTGGACGAAAAAATCATCATCAATATTATTTGATGATTATTACGAAGGAACGAAACGTCGGATCAAAAATTTAATTGCGTTGTCATGTAGAGGAGAAAAAGACAATAAAAATGTAAAATTTATTTTAATCTATCTCTTACAGTAGAATCAGAAAAAAATCTACGCATTCTTGAAATTTTAAACATAAATTTTGGCAATTAATTTTTTTCTGATTTCACAAAAGAAGACGGGTCAAAATAAAAACCACATTCCTATGTAATTTTTCCTCCTCTACATGATAACGCAATTAAATTTTTGATCCGACGTTTGGTTCCTTCGTAATAATCATCAAATAATATTGATGATGATTTTTTCGTCCAAAACGTCGGATAAATGTAAGTAACGATATGTCGTGGGATTTAGAATTAAAGTTAGAATTTTTTAGGGAGAACAAAAAATTTTTAGACTATTTAAAAAAATTAAGTTAATGATGGTTGCGAAGAAACGAAACGTCGTATGGAAAATCTAAGAACGCCGGCTTGTAGAGCAGAAAAAGTGGCAATAAGAATGTGAAGTTTATTTTGTCATATCTTTTTAAATAAAGTCAGAAAGAAATAAAAACGAAATCGGGAAAATTTGGTTTTTCCCAAATATCTTCGAAAGTAATCGGATTTTTTTAATCTTAAGAAACTAAAACTAGAGAAAGGTTTATTATAGTAATAATTTTAGTTTTAGTTTTAAAATCTTTTTAGCAAATTATTTTATTTGATATATTAACTAACTGATGGAATTTGGGTGACTGCGCGTGGTTTTTTTTGCTGATGTCTTGTTTCATTTATGCGATTCTTGAAAAGAATAATAGTTTTTTTGAAATTCTATTTTATTTTCCATCTAGTCAGTGCTTTAAGTGTTATTAGCATTATTTATTGTTTTGTTAGCACATTGATTGTAATATGTATAATAATAAAAGATAACAATTTCTTATTTCTTTTGTAACATTGAGTTTTTTAACTTAGGTTTAGACAGAAAAATCGTAGGTACCATATACAATAGGGCGGCGAGAGTAGCCTTGAGTTGTATGAGTTTATGTCCGGGACTTGGGGAATTTGGTGGCGAAGATGTAGTGGTCCTGATTGACATCTATCCAGATCTTCTCGAAAATATACAAGCACTGAAAAAAGCTTGTCGTCCTATTTTATGTATATCGGAAATTGAGGTGAGTTTTTCAATTTTACGAGTTCCCAGGATGTTATCAATACAGAATAGGTTATTTGCTAAGAAAGTACCTTCCTTACTGTTCCTAGTTATAGGTGCGAAAGCCATTAGAAACTCACGCTTCAGACACCACAGTCCACAATTTTAAATATTAAACTAGAAGTTATCCCATTGCAAGTTAGTCAATATTCAGACTAACCATTCTATCTAGCTCCCATAACTTTTTTCTCAATTTCAGAGCATTCCCCAAAAATACTGGCTTGAACCTTTGGATCAGTGGGATAAAGAAAACCCTGAAGATGTACACAAAATTAAAACGAGGGTGATAAATCTTATTTTAACCCTGGTTAAACCTGGCTCAATTTTAGTATTACCGAACAGTTCGACACTGCCGTTGGTTGATGAAATTGACACATTACATGAGAAATATTCCACAGTAAAGTATATGGATGACTTACATAAAATTTCCTCAGAACAAAGACCATTTTCGTCTATTTTGGATACGATTTGGAAAAAGCCTTTGGGCATGTGCGAGCAAGCTCAATTTTTTAATCCAGACTATATAAGTCAATTTTTGGTTAAACAAATGTGGAACGAGATGACTGACAGGGATAGTTTTTTAATGTTGATTAGTTTTATTGTGTATGAGACAAGAAGAAAGAATATGGAGAGGTACTTTTGAAGATCTGATATTGTTGGTAATAAGTGATTTTTAAGTGCATTATCAGAAATAAGAATAATGAGACCAAGCTTAGAAACTTTTAAGGGTGGTAAAATGATTCGATCGGTATGTTTTTCCTATTGAAACCATATTTTTTTACATGAAATAAATAAAATTATCGAGAAGCAGATACATGGAGGTTAAATATAAAATGTTTTACTTACTCCATTTCAAGTGCCTGCTGCCTTGAAAATTAAGTAAAAAAAATAGTTAGGGAGTAGGAGAAGTCTTTAAAAGATAGTAGCTTGTTCGAATTTTAGGTATCTTCATTAAATATGGTTTTAATAGATTCCTTGTAGGTTTATTTGAGGTAACATGTTTAGAGTTTTGTTTAAATTTGTTGGTTGAAGTTTGTTACAAATATTTATTAAGTTTTATTAGTTGTAATTAGGATAAAGTTTTTAACACTAATTTCAGCTAAAAAAAAATCGTTAGTTTTCCAGCGTAAACTGAAAAATGAACAAACCCCATTCAAGTAGTTTTATTATATATCGTTGATGTCTCAGGGAAAAACCTGAAATTAGCAGGATTTTCTGTTTTATTAAAATTTAGAAGTAAGTTGTCTTAAGTTTTTGTCCTATTATTAGATTTTAATTAGATAGACCATTGATATTTCAAAAGCAATAATTTTGGTGCCTAGTTTACTACATATCATCATTTGTATATATAAGTAAGAACGCTTTAATAGTATGTCGAATGAACTGATCAGAACGTAAAGGATATGTTATCTAATGCCGCTATTGCACCAGCATTTTGTTTGCAATGTAAAACGGTAACTTGGACATCGAAGCGAAGTTCGTCGTTAATTTCTTCGCGAAATTAGCGCATGTTCTATTTTTTAGTGAACTTTTGGGTGAGGTTAAGATGAAGGACAACCTAATAAAACTTAGTGCGATTACATTATTAAAATATTTAGGAATAATTTTTGACAGTAAATTAAATTGGAATTTTCAAGTAGAATATTTGATTAAAAAATTAAGAAGTTTATTACCAATTTTTAAAAGCATTAAAAAATTTCTGGATATAAAACATCTAGAAATATTATACTATGCATCAGTCAAAACTCATTTAAATTACGGAATTTTAGGTTGGGGAGGAATAAACGGAACTTTGGTAAAAAAAATTAGAAGTATGTATATTACAAAAAAGATTTTTTAAAATTATATTTAATAAGGACTATCTTTATCCTTCAAAAGAATTATATTCAGAAACAAAAAAGATGAACGTCAGACAAATTTACATTTATAATATTTTAATATATATTTTTAAAAATTAAAACATTATAGAGTTTAAAGACCATAACCATAATACACGTTATAAAAATGAAAAATACATAACACCTAAAATAAATAAGTCCGTCGGACAAGAAACTTTTTATAACTTAAATTATTTATGCTTTTGTTTAAACGATAATTTACCAACAAATATTAAAAAAAATATAAAATTGAAATATCTATCTATCTATCATCAAGAAAGTAGCGTTTATTGAATACTTGCAACTTTTTATAGAAATATTCTTAAATATTTATAATTTTAAATACTTTTAAATAAATAAGATTTGTCCCTAACAAGCACGTCTTCTGGGGAATTTATGAATAAGTTTATTCAAGAATAACATATTAACGCCTGTTTATTATATTGTAACTATTTGAAATAAACTTATTATTATTATTATTGTTATTTATATTTGATTTTATTTTCCTGTTAATTAATATCTTTAAAGTATGTACTGAACATTCTGGTACAATGGTCAGAGGTGTTATTTGGATTATCAAGAACTTCACGCAGCAACACATATTCATGGAGAAAATCGCAACGAACTTCGCGGAGAAATTTTGGTGCAATGCTGGCATAAAGTAATTTAAATTATTAAATAAATATGGCGGTGCTAAATTTTCGTTCTACGTGGTTTATTTTACTTCATAAATAATTAATATAATATGTAATAGCTATTTTAGAGCACAAAAATTTATTGATAACATTTATAGAAATTTGTCTGTTTCTTAATAAATTTAGAAACAGAGATACCTACTTGATCCTTAATATTGCAGTGGCGGATCCAGAGACCTTTCTTGGGGGGGGGGGGGGGGGGGGGGGGAATTAGGGGAAATTAGATTTGACTTTTACTTTTGGGTGTAACATTTTTCTACTATACTGCCAAAATCCATGAATTCCGAGGTCCAAGGGGGGGGGGAATTAAAGAAATCCTCCTTCCCCTCCCCCCCCCCCCTTGTGGATCCGCCACTGCTCATTGTAAGTATGTTACAAAAAAATGTTTTTATAATCTGTATTTTTTTATAACCTTTGATAAAATAAATTTAACCTTCATTTTATTTTCATTACCTTAATAGTTTCCAGTATTAATTGAATCGATAAGTTCAACAACTGTACAAATCCAAATACGTCATTTTAAGTTAAGATAGTTATTTTGTGTAAAATATGTTTCTTCGTCAATTCACCATAAAAACCGTACTTACTGAGTAATAAGGAGAAGAACTGTATATTAGGTACATGTCAATGACTTGTAAGTATGGTTTTTCATCTCGGCGACACAAATTAAATTTTGCTCTCCCAAACTACAGATAGCTAGTTTCTTTAATGCATAATGATAGTTTAACTATACATGGAAATACATAGATAGCTTCCTTTCCCACAACTTTACACTAATAAAACAAATTAAGAAAAGCCCCACTCTACCCAACAATGTCGCTGGTGCATGATAGCGAACTTATTTCTATTAATGATAAAAAACGTTAACATCCTAGCTTACGACTAGTGCCGACACTAATACTGAGTAGATTATAGTACCAACCTAAATGTCATATTATTATGTTGTATAAATTTAATTCAATTTTTACAAAACAAAATAATACTACTAATAAACCCTAGTCCACCAAGTCCGACACTTTTCTGTTCAAGTTCATGCTAATGATGCTTGTCAATAATCTAATAACTATAGATACAACAATAACAATTAACAAATAAAGCTATTGACATCAACGTATTCCAGTCTAAAAGTAAATCAACATGCAAGTTCCGCCCCTCCACTTGGTTTGCCAAACTTACGCTGTTAAAAGTATTAACATGAATAACATGATGTGAGAAATTTATAACATTGTCTAAATTCTTGTAAAAGATTTACAGTATGGCAACGTAGCAGTAAGGGATCCGCCCAAATCCATCAGTTTCGTGGCCGTCCGCATTTTTGACAGCGATTTTCTGTTGGTTTCACTTTCACTCTAACCTTTAAACCTTTATTGTTCTGTGGTTTCTCTGCAGTTTTGAGTGTTTACCGGTTTTGTGAAATTATTGCTGTTTTGTGATATTTTTGTTTGGCGACTAATTAAAATGAGTCACAAGTGTCAAGTATGCGACAAATCGGAGTATAATAATCCTGCAGTTACTTTCACAAAGCTTTGTGGTTACTTTCCAAGTTTCCATAGATGAGTAAACAGAAAGTTGGGTTATAGGTTAGAACCTCTTATCTGTTTTGTGTAGGTTAGGTTTATAAGGTGAATGCAGCGGCACGTCGTCTCGCCTACAAACTATTTTGTCAGCTCATCTTTATAGAATTTCTGAATGATCTGTGCTATCTATGATTATTAGATCATTGATGCTAATACTTTAATACTCTAAAAATAAATTAATTTCGAGTAATAGCACAGAACATAAACTAACACCAGAAGGTTAAGGTTCACTTGTCGCTGCAGACAGTAAGATGACACGCTCTTCGCCCCCTCCCATCTATTCTCGAATTTTGGGAATGATCATATCAAGAGAAGTGAAGAATGGATGAAGCCATAGACATCGTAGCTATTAGACCGAACAAATAAACGTGTTGCCATCAATGTATTCCAGTGTAAAGTAAATCAACATTCAAGCTGCTTCTTGCCAGACTTACGCCACAGAAAAGTGAAAACGTAGTTTTCTGGGCTTATTCTGTTAAAAGTATTAACTTCTATGATTAACTAGATTAACATGATGTGGGAAATATATAACATTGCCTAAAACCTTGTAAAAAATCTGTAGTTTAGCGACGCAGCAATAAGGGATCCGCCCAGATTTCATCATTTTCGTGGCCATCCGCATCGACTCGACAATACTCGGCATAGCAGATGTTGTTTTCCTGGAGTTTTGTCGCATGCATTTGTATATGTAAAGGCAGCATAATCCTCACTCCCGCCCACCTAGCTCCTCACAGCGTCTCGCCACCAAACGATTTTGGCAATTTGGCATAACAATTTTATAGCATTCATGAATGGCGTGTCGGACCTATAGTTACGATGCCTATGGATAAAGCTGCATACACTCCAACGTTGCCAATATAAAACTGGGTAATATTTTTTTAATTTTGGGGGGGTTATTCAGATGGGGACCTCGCTACGCTGACTGATTCTGTTTAATGGCAATATTGAAGTGAATGCAGTTGTATCCGCTCATAGAGAAGTGATCTGTCTTCTGTCAATCATTTCTCTTAAAAATGTTTCTTCTTAAAAATAAAAATGACCGCTTCCATCAAGAGTTAGGAGAACGCGTTCTCTCGGAATTTTCTAAGAGAACGGGATCATATCGTAAGAAGTGCGCTGACAAGCATCCAGCATCCATGTTTAGTTAACAAAAACATATGCATATGATGTGACCATAGAATGTGACTAGTCACTTCGCGCGAGAGAGCTGGAGCTAGATATACGTCCTTTCAGAGTTGGTATGTGGTGGCCGAGAATATATGGTAGCTATTCTCGGATGGTGGCATGTAAATACTAGCAAGTTAATACGGAATCGACCACCTGGGCCTGTTATTTTCCGGAATAAAAAAATGACAGGCGATGTGACGCAGATAAAAGGAGCCGCCGTAAGTAATCCCAGTCTGTATGGTAATAATAAGCCCGTCAGAAAACTCCCCGAAGCGGCTCGTTTTCTAACATGGACTCGTGCAGTAAAACACACAGAACAATAAAGGTTAGGTAAAACATGCTTTAGCATAGGCTTACAGTATAGACAGTTAGCAATTTCTTTGGAGTAGAGTAGACTTCTTCTGCAGCCAAATCATTACTGTTCGGAGATATTGGTAGGCAACCCATATTTCGCTGACGAATTTATTGATCACTGGCGCGGTGGATGGGTGCACAGAACAATAAAGGTTAGGATGGGTGGCCCTTGTTTGTTTTGTTATTAGGCCGGCAATATTTTTAATCGTTTAATTATTTATAACAACGGCAAAACTGCGCCTCTAATTCCAATAATACGAAGGCTTACATTAATCAAAATTCTAGTACTCAAGTGCTGCAGTTAACATTGGTAAGAAAATATGTATTTACAACACAACAGAAACAAGTAATTATTTTTTCTATGCTAATATGTTTAAAAGTGGATCATAATTCAGTATAATTTCTTTCAAAGCTATTTTATCATTGTCCGTTCTCAAATTAACACAAAACTCATCATATTTATGTTCCTGATAGATTCTTACAAAGTTGAAACACTGTCTTATCGTAGCACCAATATACAAAATGTTAACACTCACATTATTAGAGTCTATATGAGTAATGAAGGGCAAGGAGCTAGTTACTAATTTATCAGGACCATGTCTGCATTTAACAACAGCGATTCTTGTGTAGGCGTTGCAATATTTGGCTTTAAATCCAGCACGTATAGCAGCTACTCCAAAGTCCCCATGTAACTGTTGAACTTTATTTTGTATGCAAGTACTTAGAGAATTCTCATTCAGCCTTAATGGAAGCTGAATATCATCCCGTTGGTGGAGCCTTTTTGGGTTTATGTCCAAGACTATATACCTAAAGAAACATACAGAGGTACTTTGATATAATCTACTTTTAGGGGTACGTACCTGTTTTTAAGTCGTACCATTATAGAAGCACGATATTTGTGAATTATTTCGATAAATTAACAACAAAACAGTTTAAAAGTTAATATTAATAAACAATCAGTCCCTCCTAACCCAACTTTATAATTTTCTTCTTTTCCTCTTCTTCTTCTGTTGGTGTTGGTGCCACTGCCCTGTTGCCACATGAAAAATCAGTGTTGCAGGATTGTTAGAGGAAGTTTACTGAATTTTAAACTTATCAGTTGAAATTTGAACCGAAATGAGAATGTGTTTGATCTTTAACATATTTTTATTATACTGTTTTTATCATTGACCCCGGGGGGTTCTGATAAGATATGCGTAGATATTAATTTCGCAATATTATTTTTATCATTTCAAGCAGTAGCTTTTATTTACAACATATTACATAAAAACACATTCTCAAAAGGCTTTCAAATAATTTAAAATCAGTAACAAAAACGCAGGTTGAAATTATTTAAGAAATCAAATCTCTGATGATAAATAATAATGTAACCGATAATAAATAACAGTAATAAAAACCAAACGTCAAATTTTTTAACTAATGGATTATCTTTGGCTGTCTTTTGTGTCTTGAAAAAATGGTTGATAAATTTATACAGAGTGCATCAGAGAAGTGCTCGTAGTGGCTCGTACCAAGTTCAATTTTTTAAAAGAAGCATCCTGTATTTTTTCACATTTTTAAATTCTAGACATTTTTCATGATAGGTGTCTAATAACATTTTAAATTCCGTTTAGTTATGTATATTTGTTTTATAATGGTATAAAATAAAAATTTAGTTTTAAAGCCGTAATTTTTTTAAACAAGTTGTAACAGCGCGGTAACATCTAAAAAATAAAGCCAATTAGCTATCTGATACTGAATAGTTTTAAAACAGAGAGAGAATAAAGCGAATAATTTAATCTTATGATATCATCAGATA
This sequence comes from Polydrusus tereticollis, assembly GCA_963920685.1. Lineage (NCBI taxonomy): Eukaryota > Metazoa > Arthropoda > Insecta > Coleoptera > Curculionidae > Polydrusus > Polydrusus tereticollis. Next base: position 148,669,872 of record OY987328.1, read on the forward strand.
CTTATCAGTATCTTAAAATAGCGCAGTCTGCGAGTAGCGCCACCCCTACTAATAATATTTGTAAATGCTCTATTTCATTTTAATAAAGACATTTATTATTATTATTATTATTATTATTAAAAGCTTAACGTGGCTAAGAAAAAGGCATACAGCTTTAAGTAGGTAATAACAAAATAGGTAGGATAAAGCTATTATAAAGCTGTTATTAAGTAATATAGGTGTCATGTGCTCTTTTTGGGTCAAACTTAAAATGGTAAAATCAAAATTTGAAAATTTTCGCTCGCTTAAGAGATACGGAGGAAAATCAAAAAATTGACAATTTCAAAATTACCCTATATTTTCTTATTTAAAGGAGATACAGAAAAATGTTTCATACAAAAGTTTCTTCATAATAATTTTTGAATAATTTGCCGTTTTCAGAATAAGTATACGGGGTCAGGTAAAAAAGTTATTAGGCCTAACCTCATTTTTTTAAATGGAACACCTGTATATTTTAATCTAAAAGGATACCATTTTATATTCTCTTTTCAAATATATAACACACCATCGATGATATTGGTTTCCTAGGCAATTTATTTAAACTTTATTACTTTAAAACGAAATAGAAGATTCAGATTAAGGTAAAAAATAACGGGAATCATCGCAAATGTTCGAAAGCTCCTCCGTTGTTTTCAATGCACTCTTGACATCTTTTTCGAACGGATTTTAAGACATTCATGATGTGTAATGGTTTTATTTCTGCAAGGGCCTCATGAATTCTTTGATCAAGTTGTTCTCGGGTTAAAATGACTTCTTTATAAATTTTATTTTCCAACACTCCCCAAAGAAAAAGATCTGGAGGTGTTAGATCGGGAGACCTTATAGGTCCATGTGTTCCTATCCAACGGTTTCTAAAGTGACTATTTAAATACTTTCTTATTCGAAGAGCGTTATGGGTAGGGGCGCCATCTTGTTGAAAGTAAATCTCTATTACTTCATTTAAAGGAACATCATCAAGGATATCGAAAAGGTTTGATTGGAGTATGTCCGCAGATATCTATCTGCATTTAAATTTTCTTCAAAAAGGCGAAACACCAGTTTGTTTTGAAACAAAAAAACAACTTATATTTACTCCAAATCGACCTTGTTGGCGAACAGGTCGTACCATGTGGGGATTTGTGGAGTTCCAATGTCTTTCATTATGTCGGTTATGAATAGTCCCGCAACTTTTAATTCGACATTTATCCGACCAAATTATTTTTTGGTGAAAAGCACGATCCTCGTTAGATTTATTTTAAAACCAGTGACAAAATTCCAATCGTCTCACATCATCACCAGGATGCAAATATTGGGTAAATTTAACAACATAGGGAAAATATTTTTTGGACGTCAATATTCTTTGCGCCTTAGATTTGGTAATATTCCAGTTTCAGTTTCTACATTCCTGACGGGTAGATTTTTGTTCCTAAAATTACAAAGTGATTTTAGAGAATAAAATTAGGATGTGTGCTTAAGACCACAAGACAGAAGTGAAAACCTCACCAAGACGAGATTCTCTATTGACCTTTTACAATCTAACATCCGCAAATCTCAAATTCAAATCGATCCATAAAAAGCAAATATATTATGCATTTGGTCATATTTTAGTATCTTGCTTTTTTCCCTGACTGCATCTTGAGCGTTGCATAACTGAATCTGACGGCTCAGTCTCATTCAATACCCACTAAAAGTGCTAAACGCGCCTAAAGAAGTTTTTACTTTAATAAAAGTTGAGCTACTATTCAACGAAGACTAAGGCTACTATTATTCAAAGCTATCACAGAACCTGACTATTAGCCTCGACAAATCCTAACACGCTTATTTCTTTATTTTCCTTGTTTTCTTTATTATAAGTTTTTGATCTCGGCATCGTAAAGAGCCATATGTTTTTAAATTATGTTCCAGTCGTCGGAATATTTTCTTAAAAGGTAGCCGTCTCGTCTTTCCGGATAGCGAGCAAAATATAGATTTTGCGCCATTTATTCGTTTTTTCCACTTTCAATATAAACTGATATCATATCAAATTTTTCAAAATGTTGGATAAGTCATTTTCACAAACGAATATGTAAAAATAAAATCGACGTTAAATGGTAATGACAACTAGAATGTCAACATACTTGTTTCTCGGATATTAGCTTTTGTTGCATGGCCTATATACTGTGGTTTAAAGTAATAAAGTTTAAATAAATCGCCTAGGAAAACAATATCATCCATGGTGTGTTATATATTTGAAAAGAGAATTCAAAATGCTATCGTTTTAGATTAAAATATACAGGGTGTTCCATTTAAAACAATGAGGTTAGGTCTGATAACTTTTTTACCTGACTCCGTATACTTATTCTGGTGGGCCCTCTGGGTATATTATCACTTATTTAAGGTTTTAAAATAACTTTCTGATTTCTCCACAACTCGCACAAACAATAAATGGTTGAGGATATTTTCAACGTCTTAAGTCTGTTGTAAACTTGTTTGTCTATTTTGTTAACGAAAAAATAATTTCATTCTAGCTAAAAATTGAACTGGTGTATTCCTGATTCGGGTCTAAAGGCCGTCGTCGGTTGGAATGGCTTCCTCAGCAGCAATTCCAACCGACGACGGCCTTTAGATCCGAATCAGGACTACACCAGTTCATCAACTGGCCGCGAAAGCCTTAACCAATTTGCTAGCTAAAATTGATTGACTTCAAAAATGTGAAAAAGTTCACAGTGTTTTATTAAAAAAATAAATCTTGATAGATATGTAGCACTTTTCTGATATTAAGTATATATAGTTTTTTCTAAAAAAAAAACATTTTAAAAAAATAAAGAGAGATTTTTAATCAAATATATGTATGCGTGTATTCGATTTATAAAGGCTCGATCCGTTTCTTTATCACAACTCCGTATATTTTTATTTCTGTACCTAATCAAATTATTGTTTATTTAAATTTATCATACGTACATTATATATTGTTTGATAACGTCGCGTCGTCTTAATTTTGAATTATAATAATTGTGTTTTTGCGATATAGTTAGTACGTTAAATAACTCAATATTTGTCAACGATTAGTTAGGTAATCTCAGTCCAGTGTGTCAGTAGTTTATCGAGCAGAGTGTTCGTATTTTAAAACCTAAAGCCAAAAACGCAGGTACAAATTAAATTAAATTGTTTTTTTTGATTTAGTAAATTTAATTATTTATTTCGTTGGTCGTTCCCTTAAAAGATTTTAAAGTCATCGAAAAGAAAGTTTGGGGTTAATAGGGAGGGTCTTGGACTGAACTGACTCATCGTAAATTATTAAAAAATTTCCTGCCGCTACAGGAAATTTTAGAAATATAAGTAGTAGTTTTTTTTAATGATATAATATTATGCTAATATTTCAGGGTGTTATTCTTGGGACCATTTTAACAAAAAAACTTCACATGACCGATGCCTCTTAACTTTTTAGAGGGTGTTATAGTTTTAAGAAAAAAATATTTTTTTTTTATAATAAGTTTGATACGACCTTAGATATTTTTGTGAAATTTGCCATTGCGTTTTCTTGAATTAAAAATGATTGTTTGAATCATTTTTCATTTCTGATCTCTGGTACTCAAAAGTCGTCTTTAAATTTTTTCAATGTATTGAGATATTCACTATTAAACGCGTTCAGTAGTGTTGATAATAGTTTTATTCATAGTTGTTTTTATTTGCTGCAAGCACAAAATTTAAGTTTAGGTTAGTTGAATATACAGGGTGTCCGGAAAATACGTGTACAACGTTTGACAACAGACTCCTGACGTCAAAATTGGTCGATCTAAGCCGACTTAGTTATATCCAAAATTGTCTCGTTTAGCTGGTAAAGGGCGTCAAAAATTTGTAAAAATATTGGTTTAAACTAAATTACGTGAAAACCTGTTAATCGATTTTAATGATTTTTAGTATGTAGACTAATACTATAAAATGACGTTTTCTAGTAGTATAGGCACCGGCTGTAAATAAGTGGAAGTGTTGTAAAAGTGATATAATACGTCAACATTTCTCCTGATTTTTTATATCAAGGGTGTTATGACAACCCAGATATTTTTGTCGAGTGGCTGGATGTATTTGGAAGCTATTTTACCTCTTCAATATTTTTCGTTGGATGAGCTGTTTTGCCAGAAAAAAAATATTTATAATTACCTGCATACATCAATTATTAACAGTAATAATAAAACAAAGTACAGGGTTATCCAACCAAGACTAGACAAGGCGATTTTTTGACTTTTCCTGTACTTTTATAAAAAAACTGAAATAGCCATCTTAAGTCATTTTCTCCCGCGAATTCGAATATCTTCAGCAAAAAACAATTGAACATCAAACAAAAGTACTAGGGGTCACTTTGATATTTTGGGATGCCGTATTTTTAATGAGCTTATCCGATTTCTCATATAAATTTTGATCTAAAATGTTGGATTTTTAATTCAAAAACGCCTTTTTTCTTCAGTTTTAAATTCGGAAAAATTAAAAAAATTAAAAAAAAAAAATTAAAAATTAATTAAATCCAACATTTTAGATCAAAATTTATATGAGAAATCGGATAAGCTCATTAAAAATACGGCATCCCATTTAAAAAAATATCAAAGTGACCCCTAGTACTTTTGTTTGATGTTCAATTGTTTTTTGCTGAAGATATTCGAATTCGCGGGAGAAAATGACTTAAGATGGCTATATCAGTTTTTTTATAAAAGTACAGGAAAAGTCAAAAAATCGCCTTGTCTAGTCTTGGTTGGATAACCCTGTACAACAAAGTTGGAAGTAGGTATGTGTTAAAAATATTGTAAGAAACTAAGTAAAGCGAAACATCACTTAAGCAAATGTGTAAAATGAATGAACGACTAACGATGAATGAACTCACATCTTGCTGAATACACTTATTAACAATCCTTAAAAAATGATATTGGACCCTATTTAATGTCTCGGGGTTATTAAAATGGTTGCCTGCATTTAAAATCCGCGTCAATAAGTCATGGCGTTTGTTTACCGGAGTCTTGTAAAGTTCTGTTTTAATAGCGCCCCACAAAAAGAAGTCGCACATATTTAACTCCGGAGAACGTGGTGGCCATTTTACTGGTGCATTATTGCCCCTTCCAATCCATCGGTTGGGATATTGATGGTGTAAGTGTTGCCGAACGGCAACGGAAAAATGGGGCGGGACACCATCATGCATATACCACATTTCCCTCCGAAGTAAAAGGGGCAAATTTTCCAGAAGAATTGGTGATGTGTCTTGCAAAAAATTTAAATAAATATTTCCATCTAACCTGTCTGGAATAACAATAGGACCAATAAGGTAGCGATCAATAATACCTGCGCAAATATTTAATTTAAATTGATGCTGATGATGTGCAACTTTAATGGCATGTGGATTTTCAGCGGAATAAATATATTCGTTGTGTAGACTGGTTATTCCAGATCTTGTAAAGCACGCCTCGTCAGTAAACAATATTTTTCTACAAAAATTTGGATCACGGATTCTTTTGTTTCTAATAAATTGACAAAATGTAAGCCGCATGGGGGGATCAGTCGGTAAAAGTTCCTGGACTTTTTGTACGTGATATGCATGTAACAACTGTTCTTTTAAAATCACATTGACAATTGTTTTAGGAACATGTAACTCACGTTCTGAGCGACGTGTACTGGTACTTGGTTCTTCTTCAACTCTTTCCAGAATGTTCTCTTCTGTTTCCACAGTTCGAGTTGTTCGCATACGACCCCTGCCTTTAAACTTTTTCTCAAAGCTGCCCGTTTCCCGAAGATGACGCTCGATATTCGCAAATGTTTGGTGGTTTGGTATTCGACGGTTAGGAAATCTCTCCATGTAAACCCTAACACTCTGACGCCCATTTCCTTGACAAAACCCGTATACCAGGAGCATGTCAACCTTCCCAGAGCTCGTATAATTTTCCATGTTTAATGGTAAAATGAACTTGTAATTCTAGAATGTTGATCGTATACTTTAGTCAATTTCATAGAGTGGTGACAATTTGTCAATAATTGTGTCAAACCAAGGTCACTAAAAAAATTATTGGTACAGGTAATTTGATTTTAATTTTATTATTAATGTTAATAATTGATGTAAGCAGGTAATTGTAAATATTTTTTTTCTGGCAAAACAGCTCATCCAACGAAAAATATTGAAGAGGTAAAATAGCTTCCAAATACATCCAGTCACTCGACAAAAATATCTGCGTTGTCATAACGCCGTTGATATAAAAAATCAGGAGGAATGTTGACGTATTATATCACTTTTATAACACTTCCACTTATTTACAGCCGGTGACTATACTACTAGAAAACGTCATTATATAGTATTAGTCTACATACTAAAAATCATTAAAATCGATTAGCAGGTTTTCACGTAATTTAGGAAAAACCAATATTTTTACAAATTTTTGACGCCCTTTACCGGCTAAACGAGACAATTTTGGATATAACTAAGTCGGCTTAGATCGACCTATTTTGACGTCAGGAATCTGTCGTCAAACGTTGTACACGTATTTTCCGGACACCTTGTATATTATCTCAAGAACGACAGTCAAATAAATTCAAAACTAAAAAAGTTGAGCAGTGTAGGGGCCATAATATTATACGTAAAGCGTAAAGGCATAATCTCTTCCTGCTCGGTCTTGCAATATGTTTTTTTTTTTAATAGTAGCGGCTTCTCTCACAATGGCAAACAACTGCAATCCAGAGGAACAACTTAAAGAAAAAATTGAGGAATGGCTCGATTGGGACAAAAATCCCGACACCCGGGCAGTCATTAAAAAGTTGGCAGATGAAAAGAACTATGCAGAACTATCTAAAAGATTACTGAGTCGATTGTCATTTGGTAAGTGCTATTTGAAATACAACAACCAAAATAATTTAAAGAAATAGTCCATTCTCAAAGTTGAGTTGAAATATACGGAAAGGAAAGAAAGTCAAAAAGTCTTTCTCCACTGATTTAGTAAAGAGCAATCAAAGGCTCAATTTTATAATAAAAAGTCTACATGTTTCCAAGTTAAGTGGAGACCATGTAAGGCCCCATTACCCCCAAAAATTTTGAAAAATATGTTTTAAACCTTTATTAATGAGTCTTCAACAAAATGGGAATCGTACTTAAATTCTAACAAAATCTTTCTTCCATGCCATTAAACAAATATTATGATATGAACAAGAATGTTCCACAATCCTATTTATTTAAAACTTTCATAGGAAGAACATCATTTTTCTTTATAACCTACAAAATGTGATAAACCCTTCACAAGTACTTTTGAATTAAACAAAAAAATTTATTTAAGATTTCAATATGCTGATTACGTTCACTGCTTAATACATTTTCAAATTTTAAAGCTCCATCAACGTCACCTTCCACCAATAATTTCTCTCTACTGCTAATACTAACATCAATACTTCTTTTGTCTCCTGAGGATGAAGGTCACTACCTTCGAAACATGTAGACTTTTTATTATAAAATTGAGCCTTTGATTGCTCTTTATTAAATCAGCGAAGAAAGACTTTTTGACTTTCTTTCCTTTCCCTAACCAAAATAATGTTTAAGCTTATTCTTCAGCCACGATATATTTTAACTTTATAGGTACTGCGGGCCTGAGAGGTAAAATGACTGCAGGATATTCTGGCATGAACGATTTAGTAATCATTCAAACTGTGCAAGGGCTCTTAAAGTTCCTTGAAGAACATAGGGGCGACGTTCTTAAAAAAACTGGTATAATTGTGGGGTTTGATGGTAGGCATCACAGTAAAAGGCAAGTTCAGTGATATTTTAACCTCAAGATATTACCTACACTAGAGAAAGTCATTCACAGTTTGTCAATGTGAGGCTGAGTGCGCATTGCGATTTCCAATTATCTAAGTCTAAGTCAATTTTAAGTTGTCTGTCTTATATAGTAGAGATTATTTTAAAAGACCGAAACCCCAATAAAACGTGCAATAAGGAACGCTACAGGGTATTCTTTGTTTTCATACAAATCAAAAGCAAGAATAAATTAAAGGGAATATCCAGTTGATGCCCTTCAAAGTGTTCCATCTTTTACCAGGTACCCAAGCGTGTACCTGAGGAAGAGAGGCATAATGTAATATGATGATGCATTTTGTATCCTTTTATAAACTGATTGATATCTGTGGTGAATGCTGGTGGGATATTGGGTCAGATCCGGAATGTATTACTTCAGAAAAGTTAGGTAAAAATTAAAAATGAAACCAGTATTGAAATTATGTTTTATTTTACATATAATTTATAATGAGCTAATTTATTAATAATCGTAATAATTTATATTTTTGTTTTTTATAGTTTTTATGTTCAGTGGCCTCTTGAGGATTTGGTCTGTGGGGTGTCCTTTTTAAATTTAAATGCTTTAACAAATGACCTAATGGGGAGTTGCTTAGGTCAATAATTTGTTTGGTATGCAATTCCTCTTTTAGCTTTTGCCGTGTGACATACTTATGCGTGACAATCATATTGTAAACCACGTTCCTTAATTGAGTTTTCCTTGCCTCCGTTAAATCCCTTGTTTTTGGGGCAGGCTTTACTCTATTAGCCTAAAAAGGAAATTGAATATTATGACTACATATTCTTTTATTAGTTTATAATTAAATATAAATACTATAAATTACAATCCTTATATTTATTATATATTATAAATAAAAATCGCATAATTTCTTGGTCCATAAACGTCCAATACGCCATCCACTGTGGGACACCCTGTATTTATATGTGAATAAATTTCAAAGCACTTACCCTGAGAGAGGTTCCTCTTGTATATTCTTTTCGAATCCTGGCTATAGTTTTCTCACTAATCTTACAGGCTGCTGTAGTGCATTTCACAGCTGAAATTGGCTGAAGGCTGTTTTCATTTTAAAAATACTCCAAAACGTTTAAAATAATTTTCCGTGTCACAGCGTTAAACATTTTGCACCAAATATTCTAAGTCGAATGTCGAATAAACCCCAAAATCTCGTCCATACCTGAATTTTTGGGTACCTGGGAAAAGGTTCTTTGTTCCGCTTTAATTTCTCACACCTGACAAAGAGCGGCAATTAAGGGTTGGTACTTGCTACTTTCATGCCTATGATTTGTGTTTAGAAGAAAGAAAGATGATGAAAAGCTGTAGCTTTCTTTGTTGCAGGTTTTATTGCCCTTTCGGTCTTTTTAAATAATCTTTACTATAGTTTGTAATTATTGTTCAATTACGTTTTAGATGGGCCGCACTTACAGCTGTTATTTTTTCAAACGCAGGTCATCAGGTTAGACTTTATAGCGATTTTGTACCAACCCCATTTGTGCCATTCGGTACAAAGAAATATGGCTGTGCGTGTGGTATTATGGTTACCGCTTCTCACAATCCCAAAGATGACAATGGATACAAGGTAACTTCTATTTATAAAGAGTCTCTTCTTATTTAATTTTATTGGTAATTACAACATTTACTGGCACTTCACCATTATTTTGCTTAGAATTTAATCATATGGTTTGTAATAAAAATAAGTAAGACATTAAATAATATTTTATTTATGTTTAAATGTGAAATTACAAGTTATTTTATTATTAAAAATTATATTTATGATTACAAAAATATACGAATTATTCGGTACTTATAATAATTATTCACCTAATATATCATTATCGCTATCATCATCTCTTCTATTTATTATTTGTGCTGTATTGTTTATATGGATAAGTATAGGATTTTGCCACTTTTTTAACATGTGCAACAGAATTTGCTCAACTTTGTGAAGGGATGTTAAAAACTTCAGTTTCTATAAGCTCAACTACACTGGAGTTAATAGTAGGGCAAATATTGTTACGAGTTACGACGAATGGCAGATTTCAGTTGGTGCCAAACATGTTCGATGGGATTAAATATACAATGGTATGGTGGAAGCCTTAAAACTGTATGCCCTAGATTTTTTGCATAATTATCACAGAAGTATTCCTTTTGTAGTTTTAGACTTTGTAAAACCTCAAAAAATTGCTTTTTGGCATAATCTTCCTGAATATAAATGGCATTATCATACATGTAGTTTTGGATTGTTGCTTTTGTGTCATTTGAGGAGGGAGTCTTGGTCAACTGCCTGCTGTGGTAGCTTGCATTGTCCATTGCAATTACGCTATTCGGAGGTATATTTGGAATTAGCTTGTTTTTAAAGCAATCTTAAAATAAATCAGCAATGGTGTCCTCATGGTAATCCAGAGAAGAATCTTTAATGTTTTTTGCAGACAGAGAAAGTCCATTTGGAATCCATCCGTCTTTAGATCCAGCATGCAAAATCGTAATTCGTTTACATCTTTTTGATGGCGCGCTTGTTTTACACTTGCCGCTTGAGTCAACCCAACTCTTTTCCGGGGTATCATATGTGTCGAACCAGGTTTCATCCAAGTTAATAGTCGGCCTTTACTGATCTCTGTAAATCCTAATTTTTTATAGATATTCGTATCGCCATTCCCGAACTCTACTGGATTCCATTAAAACTTGTCTTTTGTTAATTTTTTTAAATCTAAAACCCATGTATTGGATACACTTCCATAACGTTGTTCTGCCACATTTAACGCCGGTTTAATCTTTTTCAAGCCTCTTAATTAAATTATGTACCTATCGGTTCTTTTTTTCCTCGCTAAAATGGGATTATTTACAATTTTCCATACGGTTGATGTTGAAATTTTTGTTAATGTGGCCGTTTCTTTTAAACGCTGCTTGCTTGCTGACCGCACGTTCAGTGAGAGTTGAATAAACATTGTTTATAACTTCCTTAGTTTCCACAGTTTTCTGCTATTCGACGGGGTTATCTCCTGAGACACATTGGGCTCGCACATACTTTCCATGACTCACACACGATTAAACAAACGCTGTATTACACACAAAGTAAGAATAATTAATAAGCTTAAAACTAACTAGATTGGCTATACCGGGTCCGCCAACGAAGCGGGGACGGAAGATTAAATCTTTATCGAGGAACTTATAAAGAATACTAAAACAGGATGAGGTCTGGAATTAGAAGCGGCATATTTTAAAAATACTTTACATTATACAGGGTGGCCCAAAAAAGTGTAACGAACTAAACTTGTGTTTTTTTAAATGGAACACCCTGTATATTATTAGCCCAGAAGATGGGCATAGAGCTGCTGATCATTTTAATATTGGGTTATGTGGGTTTATTTTTAATAGTTTAAGAAATAATAACGATTTTATCTTAAAAATTATCTAAGTTTAGTAACCATTTCCAAATTACTAAAAACAATTGAATGAAATAGTAAACTAAAAAGCAATATGTTAGAATGTTGCCTATCTTTCCAATTAAAAATATTTGTGTTCAGTGCATTTATCATACAGGGTGATCACATTATGCAAAATATAAAAAATCTATTTTTTTTTAAATGGAACACCCTGTATATTTTTTTATTTTTAGAAAGCCCTTTTCACATCCTTTCTACTGATACCAATTTGATACCTCTTAGAGTTTACCGTATTTTAGTTATTTCGATATAAACTTTAAAACCCCACACTTTTGCTACTTTTTCGAAAAATCTAGCGGTAACCCTTAAATGGTTTGCATTTGTTATGCATAACTTCATTTTCTTAATACTATTTTAATAACCTAGCATCAAATGACATTCCTTATTTTTTATTTTGCAATAAAGAAACTAAATGTTATTTATGAACTGATTTATTAAGACATTTATAAAACATAAACTTAAAACGATTATTATAAAAATAATGAATTAAAATTACAACTTTAAAAAAATAAAGGAGTTGACAAAACAAAATAAACAAACCTTTATTATGCGGCAAATCAGAATTTATTTTGTGGCTCTAATGATATGATCAAAGGTTCTTCCCTGTTCTTGAAGGCATAAATGTAGCATTCGAACAAAATTTTGCTGGACATCTTGTAGAGTTCTTATTCTAATATTTCTAAATGCCTCTCGTATACGATTTTTCATATCGTCTCGGTTCGTAGGAGCTATGGCATAGACTTCTTCCTTAACATATCCCCAGAGGTAGAAATCAAGGGGAGTTAAATCAGGGGACCTAGGAGGCCAAGCGATTGGTCCACCACGTCCGATCCACTGATTACCTCGCCAATGATTTAAAAATTGTCTAACCGGCTCATAATAATGAGGGGGAGCGCCGTCTTGTTGAAACCAGTGGTTTTGGAGAGTGTCGGCATCTACATTTTGAAGCAAAATGGGTAGATCATGTTGAAGAAAGTTTAAGTAAACTTGTCCCGTCAAACGCTCTTCAAAAAAATATGGCCCAATAATGTAAGGCCCTAATATTCCTCCCCATACATTAACCGACCAGCGATTTTGGTTATCTACATGACGAACCCAATGCGGATTTTCACTAGCATAATAATGCATATTATGCCTATTTACGATTCCGTTATTTTTAAATGTAGACTCGTCACTAAATAGAACTTTTGATAAAATGTCTGGTACTTCTCTAATTTTGTTAAGCATCCAATTACAGAATGTGATTCTTCTTAAGAAATCATCTTCATTAAGTTCTTGGTGCAATTCTATGTGATAAGGACGATATTTATACTTTTTTAAAATCCTCCGCACGCTTGTTTCCTTAACACCGGTTTGCTGAAAAATGCCAGTCTGACTTACGTGATGATTTTCCTGTACTGCCAACAGAACCCTTAATTCATTTTCTTCATTAATAACGGGTTTATTGATTACCATCCTTTTTTTGTAAGCAACGCTTCCTGTTTCTACAAATCTTCGCAACAACTTCTCAAAGGCCTCTGGTCTCGGCTTTCTCTCAATATTTGGATATCTTTCAGCATACACTCGACTCGCTAGAAGGCAATTTCTTGCACATTCTCCCAGTATAAAAATCATATTTACCATTTCCACAGTGGTAAAATTCGACATTTTGAGAAATTTAGTACTTAATTTCAACGACTGAACAAATAATGTTAAATAATTGTATTCGGTCGTCATAGTGACAATCTAAACAAAAAAAATCATGGCAACTCGATTACGAATAAAAATAAAATGAAATAAATAAAAAGTAGCAAAAGTGTGGGGTTTTAAAGTTTATATCGAAATAACTAAAATACGGTAAACTCTAAGAGGTATCAAATTGGTATCAGTAGAAAGGATGTGAAAAGGGCTTTCTAAAAATAAAAAAATATACAGGGCGTTCCATTTAAAAAAAAATAGATTTTTTATATTTTGCATAATGTGATCACCCTGTATAATAAATGCACTGAACACAAATATTTTTAATTGGAAAGATAGGCAACATTCTAACATATTGCTTTTTAGTTTACTATTTCATTCAATTGTTTTTAGTAATTTGGAAATGGTTACTAAACTTAGATAATTTTTAAGATAAAATCGTTATTATTTCTTAAACTATTAAAAATAAACCCACATAACCAAATATTAAAATGATCAGCAGCTCTATGCCCATCTTCTGGGCTAATAATATACAGTTTAGGTCGCCACACTTTTTTGGGCCACCCTGTATAATGTAAAATATTTTTAAAATATGCCGCTTCTAATTCCAGACCTCATGCTGTTTTAGTATTCTTTATAAGTTCCTCGATAAAGATTTAATCTTCCGTCCCCGCTTCGTTGGCGGACCCGGTATATACAGTCTTTAGAACATAATTTCTTTTATGGGATTAACCTTCTCATTTTGAATCAGGTAAAAATCGGTTTAAAATCATTAAACTAGTACTTTAATAATGAAATTACGTCTTCCGGATTTGCAGTTTACTTTAAGACATTTTTAAGGACGAACCATAATTTACCTGCATTTATACATTCATTCATTGTTTGTTTTTGGCCACCCTTGGATAATCCCATTCAAAGGCAAAGTGTAACTTTCTTATATCTTTGGACAGGCTTTACCTACTGTTTTATGACCTCATTCCTTGAAGGCGGGCACAAAAATCCTTAACGGGGTTCGCAGTACCAGTGTGTTACACCAAATACATCTAAATTGTTGTTGAATTGCGGTAGTTTATATTTTTCTGATGAGTTTACTTCTAATTTCTAACAATAAAATTTAAATTCTCAAACAAATCTCTTCACTTATTTAAATTACAATAATCCTGACGTCGGTCGACACTGACTTTTAGAAACGCTCTTACTTTACGCTTTATTCAATAAAATTTTTCGCGTTACCGTGCCAAGTTAATAAGTAAATGTTTCTGCCGCCGCGACGATACTTTACTGTCTCGGTGTGAGTTCGGGTCAACGCACTTCAACTTCCGAACTGAACTTTTCATCACTACACTTGACAGTTACGGCACGGCAACCTTTGACGGACGAGACGGCTTCGACGGTACTAACTTTGTACGTATTTGAACATTACGACGGTTACATACTAACTAACTTTTCCTCTAGCAATGCCACCTATTTATAGGGGAAAACAACACCTGAAAATGCTCGCAGATGTTTACACAAGTCTTCCAGTTTCTGGAATCCGTTTGTCGGTATCAGAAAAACAAAATTTTTCGACTTTTTACAAAGGCAATTATCTTAATTTATTTGACAGATGTTCTGCAGGTGTTACTTCTTGACACCAACGCTATCCGTCCCCATTCCGCGGTCTATTCAGATAAAACTAGTTTAAGTCAGAGTTTTGACCAATCAGGAATCGTACTAGCGCGTCCTCTCCGAGGTGGGAGTGAGATTATTTGAACTTTAGCAGCGCCTAATTTTATCAGTTTCTTCCGTACGGTACCTTCAGCTTGGTCAATTAAACAGTCGGAAAAGAAAAGTAAAAAAAAAAATTATTTTGTTTAAATTTATTCAGTTTGAAAATATTTTTGTTAATTTGTGAAGTGTTCTGTTAATAAACCCCTTATTTGATTATTTTATTTTGCAAACGTGAGTTTTCCAAATATTTTAGACTCATTTTTATTTTCTTTAATTTTTATAAAATTATTTTAGAGTTACATCTGAATTTTAATAGCACTTTTGTTGATGATTAACTTATAAATTTTATTTATTTAATTTATCTGAAAATATTTAAGATATTTTAATTATTTTTAATTTATTGTAAGTTATTCTGGTAAAACTTTCAATTCCAGTTTAACTTTGAAAATGTTCAAAAATATATCTTATTTTATTTTGGAATTATTTTAATTTTCAATATTTTTTCCCAAAACTTATTTTAAATTATATTTGTTTCGTTTCTTAATGACTCCTCGTACTGAATATAAATTTAATAAAATTATTATTTTTTTTTAATTTGAATGAAAATAAAAATAAATTCTTTATTTCTAAAAAGTTTTATTTAGTTATAATATTTTTAAAATGCCGTTCACCACAACAGTACCTAATTAAAGAAAAGTAAGTGCATGAATTACGGAAATCAGAAGTTATTTTTATTAATCCCAAAAATGTTTTTGATACAGCTTTAAAATTAAAATATATTAAATGACAGTAACTAGGTATTACTAATTATTAATAAAAGCCAGTATAGTATATGGTAGATTTTTATTAAAATTTAGGTATATGATTCAAATGGCGCCCAAATAATATCACCGGCGGACAAATTCATCCAAAAGTCGATTGTCAAAAACCTTAAACCTCTTGATTCTTCCTGGAATACCGATATACTCGAGGGAAATCCAATGGTGCTGGATCCATTGGGAGACTGTATGCAGACCTACCTTAAAACTGTGATTTCGAATGGAATACATCCCGATTACATTGAAAATAATAAAAAAGTTGGCCTGAGTTTCGTCTACACGGCAATGCACGGAGTCGGATACATTCCTGTTCAAAAAGTTGTGGATCTAATTGGAGTTAAAATAATTCCGGTGCCAGAACAAAGGGATCCAGATCCGGAGTTTACAACTGTCAAGTAAGAAAATGTAAACATAAGGTGCTCAGAAAAGGTGTGTCAATGTCTTTCCCACAAACATCTATTATATTAAAATAATAATAAATTATGTTACTTAATCCATTTCACATATTATACAGGGTGTCCAAGATAAGAATGGGATAGCATTGGAATCTTGGAAACGGTAGGAATTAGAATGTTGGTTAAATTAGGAAAAAGTTGCACAATTTAAATACCTTTTACATGGTGTTGGCAAAATTAAACTATCTTTAACCGATTTCGATATTTAAAAAAAAAATTATTTTTTGCTGTATTATTTTTTATTTATTTGTTGCATTATTTTAACAGATATAAAAAAATGAAAAATACTTTTTTATTGGCACTTTTTAAGCTGAACAAGATAGCGTTTACAGACTTTCAGTACGACGTTTCGTTTTCGAAAAAACATCCTCAACTTTCTTTTTTTAAATAGGGTCCTGTGTTTTTTTTTAATGGAAGGCTCTTTTGAACTCTAAAATAACTGATCTATCACTTGAACAAATTTTCAGCTTTTTCTCTATCATAGATTTTTATTATGTAACGAATAAAATCCTCATATCATAAGACCGTACAATAAACATAGTGGGCTTTGAAACAAACGTTCGTCTTTCTTGACAACTTACTTCTGTCATAAATACAAAATTTAATTAGGTACGAGGTCTTTCACTTAGTTGTACATTTCTCTTTTGAGGAAAAGTTTGATATGTTACAGTGTTACATTTTATGCCATAGAAATACTCGAGAAGCTGAGCAAATGTATTTAAATAATTACCCAGAGAAATTACAACCAAATAAAAAGATGTTTGGAAGAATTGTTGCCAATTAATTGCAGTATGGGTCATTCAATAAAGCAGTTGTTACTAGAAATAAACCATGTAATGAGGAAATTCAAAATAATGTGGCATTAGCTGTAACGGAAGACCCTACAACATCAGTTAGAAACATTGAGAAAGTAAGTGGAACGCCAAAATCTACGGCACATTTTATTTTGCGTAAGAACAAATAACACCCGTACAAATTTCGAATCTGCCAAGGACTAAAACCGGGAGACGACATAAGGCGAAGGGTATTTTGCGAATGGTACACTAGGCAATGTCAAAACGACGAAAATTTCGTCAATAAAATTTTATTTTCTGATGAAGTATGATAACCAACAACGGAATCTGTAACAGAAGAAATACGCATTATTGGTTCACAGAAAATCCACGGTTGTACAAAATGGCTAGACACCAACATCGTTTTGGTTTCAACATGTGGGTAGGAATTTTGGGAACAAAGATAGTTGGGCCAATTTTTTACCACGGAACACTAAATTCGGAGCGGTATCGAAATTTACTGCAGCATAATTTGGAAGAATGGTTCGATAGCAACTTACCACTAGCAGAAATCAATTACTTTTGGTTTCAACAATATGGGGCCCCCGCTCATAATTCGAGAATTGTCCAAGAATATTTAACAGATAGATTTCCTGACAGATGGATAGGTACGCGTTCAGCTGTTTCTTGGCCTGCACGATCGCCTGATCTAACTCCTTTGGACTTTTATCTCTGCGGGTACATCAAAAACTATGTGCACCAACGTAATTTTCAAACGGACGAAGAATTGCGTCAACTGGTTTTCAAAGCATTTCAAACGATTACCCCAGATGTACTTAACAATGTTTTAAATTCCACAGTTAGACGATGTTACCTATGCTTAGAAAATAATGGCCATTTGTTTGAACACTGTTTGTAATTAAGTTCTAATTTGGTATTATGTTAATAAATGTTTTTCGAGCATTCAGTGCCGAACTATAGAGATTTTTCTTGAATATTTTTAAACGATAGCTAAAAAGCTAAAAATATGTTTAAACCAATGCAAGTGGTACATCAGTTATTTTAGAGTTCAAAATAGCCTAAAAAAAAAACACAGGACCGTATTTAAAAAAAGAAAGTTGAGGATGTTTTTTCGAAAACGAAACGTCGTACTGAAAATCTGTAAAGGCTATCTTGTTCAGCTTAAAAAGTGACAATGAAAAAGTATTTTTTATTATTTTATATCTGTTAAAATAATGCAACAAATAAATAAATACAGGTGTCCCACTGGGATCTGTTCTCGGACCACTGTTATACTTGTTATACGTGCACAATCTGAAATTCACGAACCTGACAGCAAAATATTTCAAATTTGCAGATGACACAGTGCTAATATATTCTGGAGAAAGTGAAAAACAACTTGAAGAAACTGTCAATAGTGATCTAGTAAAGTATTTTAACTGGCTGTGTTACAATAAACTTTCTTTAAACGTCCAGAAAACAGTATATTTATGGTTATTAGGCAGAAAAGTAAACCACCGTGCAATCCCCAAATCAAAATTAATGAAACAAATATCAAAAGAGTTACTGAATATATTGACTATCACAGATAATCTATCCTGGAAAAACCACGTAAATGGTGTGATAAACAAAATAGTTCCTATGTTGGGCTCTATTAGAAGATGTGCTCACCAACTCAATAATAAATCTGGACAGCTTCTCTACAACAGTTTTATAGAGCCACATATGCGATACTTAATGCCCTGCTGGGGAAATACATGTACTAGACAGTTGGATCAGCTCCAAAGACTACAAAACAAAGCGATTAAAGTGATATTCGGGATGAATTACTACACGCCCAGTGAGGAAATATATAAAAAAGTGACATACCTGAAAATAAATCAATTGAAAGTATTTGAACAAACCAAACTAATACATGATATACAAAATAATAAACTTAAAACCAGTGTAAAACTACAAAAAACAGACAATTCTACACATGCAACACAAGAACAAACCATGAATTAAGAAAT
The DNA here is from genome assembly GCA_963920685.1 of Polydrusus tereticollis. Lineage (NCBI taxonomy): Eukaryota > Metazoa > Arthropoda > Insecta > Coleoptera > Curculionidae > Polydrusus > Polydrusus tereticollis. The sequence goes on from OY987328.1 coordinate 148,688,565, forward strand.
TCATATGCTAGAACTAAAAAGGGACAGGACTCACCAATATATAGAAGTATACAGGAATATAATAGGATTCCACAAAGAATACTCCATGGAAATACCAAGAAACTGACGTGCAATATTAAGAAATATATAAAGGAAAATAGAGTATAGACATTTAAGTGGCAGGATAAAGAAATATAAACTACATTTGTTTGCCTTTCGGAATAACTTTATTTGAATGTTAATAATTATACCATACAATTTGTAGGCCTCGGTGCCAGTTTTATTGTAAACTGTTTTGAGGTCAATAATAAATTATTATTAAAAAAAAAAAAAAAAAAATAATACAGCAAAAAATATTTTTTTTTTAAATATCGAGATAGGTTAAGGATAGTTTAATTTTGCAAACACCATGTAAAAGGTATTTAAATTATGCAACTTTTTCCTAATTTAACCAACATTGTAATTCCTGCCGTTTCCAACATTCCAATGCTATCTCATTCTTATCTTAGACACACTGTATACAGGCGGAGGAATATAAGCGGGCGAACCAGTAAACGAAACGCTAAAAAAAAATAAATTTTTGCTTATACTTCAGCTAAACTATTTTATATAACGCGGTGTTGCCGCTTTTACTAGAAAGTAGTAGCGACTTTGATATTTTAGACAAAATATTTAAACCTGAGAAAAATCTGTAACAAGAGAAATTGAATAATTTAGTTTAAATAATTAGAGGTTAAAAAAAAAGTAAAAAGTTTAAATACAAGGAGGAGACGGAATAATAATTGATTCGACTAAAAAAAAATATTTTTGTCTAAAAGAATTATTGTGTGTCAATTGTGAAAGAAGGGAGATGAGGAGAATATATTTATTAACTATTTAATTATCATTTAAATTTAAAAAAATCTTTTTAGATTTCCCAATCCTGAGGAAGGTAAAAGCAGTTTGGATCTATCATTTAAATGCGCAGTGGCGAACAATTGTAAAATTATATTAGCCAACGATCCAGACGCGGATCGGTTTGCTTGTGCTGAGAAAAATATGAAGTAAGTATATTATTACAGGGCGGCGCTTTTTTAAAAGAGTTCTAAAATTTTGTAAAAAACCGAAAATTCTGACTTTACTTTTTAACAAAAATTTCACACAATGTGTTCTTGTTTTTTTCACCTGGTACAATAGGTTTAAAAGTCAGATAAAAACTGGAAAAATTAGGGAATTCTATTTGCTTGACTTTTACAGTTAGTGTCTATGGTACATAGTGGGTGTTAGTTAATGGTATGTAGGTACTTATTTTTTGGGGTTATTCCTAGACTAATTTTAGATCAAAAATGCATTTAAACAGGTGTCTGTAACCGCTTTATTATTGAGATACATGGTGTTACAATTTGTCAGCGCAATAAAAAATAAGTACACCACTGCGTTTTTCTTATTTGGTGATTGGGTAGATCGGCTCAAAATAGGACCCGAAGGTCATGTAACATTTTGTCCTATATCCCCTCATAACCGAGCTGCAGGCGCCTTAAGAGGGGCATCTGAAGATGTTTTTCCTTAATGTTTTCGAAACCATTAAATTAAGACCACAGGGGAAAAAGGAGGGATGTCCAAATTTGGCCAAATTGAGTTAGTGCTGCCATCTGTTAGACAATAGCCAAAATTTTGTCTTAAAAACACCACCAAACGAAAAACGATGGAGAGTTCCGTTTTACAAGAGTTTTAAATATCGTTATGCTGGGGAAAAACGAGGGATGTCACCGCGGTACAGGGGAACACCGGCGAATGTCCACATGACACGCGCTTACACGTTTGTTTTATTTTTAGCAATTTATAGGCAACGTGTTTTTAGTTCGTTCTCGTACTTTGAGTAAAATGAGTGATAGTGATAGTACTACAGGGCATAGTTCTGCCTTGAAAAAAACAAAAAAAAGGAAGAGCTTTGGAAGAATACGGGAAGTTTCAAAGATATTAAAATTAAGCACTTACGAGCCAGGGCCAGACTGTGAATGTAAAAGGCTAAAATGTTATGAGAACGTTAAAGCTGAAGAGAGAAAAATGATATTGCAAAAATTTAACGAAATGAGAAGCAATGATGAACAAAACGCATACTTATGTGGCCTGATTACGACAAGTAATATAAAACGAAGACGTCCACGTAAAAATGAAGACGATGCCTTATTGCATGACAAATCCTATTCGTATCTGGTAAAGTTTATTAGGCACCAAAAACTACAAGAGACAAAAATATGCTATAAGGCATTTATTGCAATTCATGGGATTTCAAAAAGGAAACTTGAATATTTGCAAGATTCTTTAAAAAGCAGTGGCATGCCACCTAGAGACCAGAGAGGTAAACATTTAAATAGATCTCATAAAGTAATCTTATGAAACAAATAAAAAAATTATTGATCATATAACTTCTTTTAAAGGGCGTAAATCCCATTATACTTTATCAAAATCTGTCAGATGTTATCTTAGCGAAAGCTTAAATATTTCGAAAATGCACAAAATGTATAAAGAGTTATATCCTGATTATCCTGTATCGTATGAATTTTATAGATCCATTTTTAACTCCAATTTTAATATTTCGTTTGGGTATCCAAGGAAAGATACTTGTAGTGTTTGCGACGAAAGCATAGCAAAAAGAAAAGAGTTAGAAATAAAAATGCAAAACTCGCCCAATCTTATTCCAGAAATCTTAGACGATCTGCGAAAATTAGATGCCGAAAATATGATCCATAAGAAAAGAGCTGAGGTATTTTATGACAGGAAGCGGTCCGAAAAATATAAGTGTCAAAAAGATAAAACATCAGAAGCCATCTGTATGGATTTTCAAAAAAACCTTTCTGTTCCAAATATATCCACAAATGACGTGTATTACAAAAGACAGCTGTCCATTTACTCTTTTAATGTTCACATATTATCAAGTAACGAATCAGTATTTTACGTTTACCCCGAAACCATCGCAAAAAAGGGAAGCGATGAAGTTGTTTCAATGCTGAACAATTTTATCGAGAATTATCTCGATGCAGAAATTAAACACCTCCATGTCTTTTGTGATTCTTGCGGTGGCCAAAATAAAAATTATAATTTAGTTCGTTACATGCACTACATAATACATGAAAAAAAAAGACTTGAGTCAATTAAGGTAACGTTTCCTGTAAGAGGACACTCTTACATGGAATGCGACAGAAATATGGCAATTATCAATCAGAAATATCCCGCTGAAATTCCGCAACACTGGGTAGAAGAATTTCAAAATGCCAGACAAAAGCCCTCTCCGTTTCATGTAGAAGATGTCGAGCATTGCCAGGAAATAATAAGAGATTGGACTTCGTTGTTCTCAGAATTATCATTTAATAAGAAATGTCCCTTCCCGGTACAGTCCGTGAAAGAAATTGAGGCTACCCTTGGACATCCACGCATAATTCGTCATCGACCGTCCTACAATGGAAACTGGGATGAAACACCAATATTGCCTCCAAGAAAAAAACGATATCAACCAATGTTACAGACTGGAGAGTTTCGATTTCTAAACCGAAAATATACAGGTAGGTACATAAAATCCTAAAAGATGTTTCTAGTAAGTTTTTATTAATGTCTTATTATTATTTTTGACAAGTTTTCTATTTTTTTTCAGATTTCCTTCCTATAAATGTCCTAAAATATAACGATTTGCAACAACTAAAACGATTCTGTAGCTCGAAAGCCCAGGACTATTATCAAAAACTACCATTTTCCCGCGCAAAAGCAGATAAACATGTTTAAGGATATGGCCAGAAATTCCGTTTTGCTCAAAAAGTTTCAGGTATTTTTAATCCTCTATAATTTTTGAATTATTTTGAATTTTGGTATTTTTTTTAGATTTATTAACAAGTGACATTCCTCCTTTCATAGAGACGTTCCCCCTTTTTCGCTTTTTTTTGTTGTATTTGTAGAATTACTTTTGTGTTTTTAAAAAATAAATAACTAATTTTGTGTTTCTGTTTGTATCATACCTTTCCCTATATCCGTCTAAAATATATTTGCATAACTGCAAATTATAATATTTTTTATCAGCAAACCTATAAGGTTTCAAACTTTAAATTGTTATTTCCTCAAAACTATATAAATGTGACATCCCTCCTTTTTCCCCTGTGGTCTTCAAATATAGAAACTGGAAATTTAGGTATATATTCTAGTAAGCTTTACACGCCAAATCGAACTATTGTTGTTAAGATTTAAGAAGTAGTCCATATTCTGTGGCGAAATTGTAAATAGAAATAAAGGTCTGTCTTTACCACCAAATAACTTTATTTGCCCCTCTAGGGTAGAAAACAAGGGTTATAAAAATACATAAAATGACGATGAATTAAATTAAATTTCTTAATGCATGTGCTGTACTAGTTTCGACTTTAGAGAAAGTCATCCTCAGCAACTAACCATTTAAGAGATTTTTATATGAAAAGAAGTTAAAACAGTTGGGGGAGCAGAGAGGTGATTCAATAATACAATACAATATAATGCAGATTCCAAAGGTTGCATAATCTGCATTATATTGTATTGTATTATTGAATCACCTCTCTGCTCCCCCAACTGTTTTAACTTCTTTTCATATAAAAATCTCTTAAATGGTTAGTTGCTGAGGATGACTTTCTCTAAAGTCGAAACTAGTACAACACATGCATTAAGAAATTTAATTTAATTCATCGTCATTTTATGTATTTTTATAACCCTTGTTTTCTACCCTAGAGGGGCAAATAAAGTTATTTGGTGGTAAAGACAGACCTTTATTTCTATTTATTGTTGTTAAAATGTCAACAATATAAAGGTGACGAATTGTTAATCTCAAATTAGAAAAATTTTAAGTTTTTGTGGAAAAAAATTACTCCTAGTTGGACACGATTTAAAGAATCGTTTTCGAGATAAATTGATTTAAAAACTACCTTGCATGCGAAAAAGAAAACATCGCTACTTGTAGGGAAACTGAAAAGTTTCCCCAAAATCAAAAGAGAGTGACCCACGTACTTATTAGTAGGTCAAGAAAATTTAGATGTATATATACATTCTTGCATTCCTGTATATCTCACAAGCACCAATCTCACTTAGTTCAAAAAATAGATGATTTTGCCTTTTAATAAACTAACAATTTTATTTGTCACTGAATTTAATAATCAAATTATCAATACAATTCAAAATAATATTCTAAATCTAAATTATGCAAATTAGATAAATTAGAAGCAAAAATGAGGGTGATGCGATCTAAATATAGGTTTAAATTTATGATGAACAAATAACAATTTGTTTTTGCAATACAGATACCTACGTCAAAAAGTGAACAAATTCATTTTAAAGTTAGACAAAGAAACCTAAAACAACATTCTCAGCCTTGTGGGTAGTTATAAACATGAGAAGGCTCTTAAGTCTGCCGCTTTCAGTTATGTCCAAAATTAAAATGATCACCCTTTGCAAAAAAAAAATAGAAAGTGAAATGAATTTATTTACTAATAGAAATTAAATTTAAATACCATGATTCACCATTTAGATCCAAATTTTTAACCAAATTATTGAAAGTATCTGGATATTACTGTTAAAATGAATATGTTTTAACCAATTATGCATTCAAATTTGCCTAGAAATGATTTATAATTCCACATACCTTGTCAAAAGGGCGTAATAAATCCTATCAAAAAAAGGATATTAAGTAAATCCTTTCCTTATCATCAACTTTTAATATTTCCTACTTGTTTTGATCATCTATTTTAAATTTACTGCAATGGACAGGACATTATTTCAAAAGGGGGGTCATCTTATTATAGTCAGGAACTTTACTGTTTCATTATAAATTATTTGACTTCTTTTTATATACAGGGTGTTATGGAAATGACTTATTATTTTTTAACCCGTAAATCTATAGGTCGAGCCGAATTGGGGAAAAATTGCGTTAAATGGCGCTCGAAGCTAGAAATTCGAGAAAAATGCCTTCAAAAATTTAGCTCAAAACACCTACGCGCCAATGACCCAAACAGCTGATTCGTACTACTTGTCAAAAAAAAATTGTTGACAAAAATCTGACAGTTACTGTCAGATAGTCTTTAGATATCGTCAGCCCAAAACATGTGTTTTGACCAGTGTTGCCATATTTACTACATCAGTTTCATGAGATAACCTTTTTTGAATATTTAATTTTTTCTACTTAACTTTAATATGCTTTAGTTTCTACCCTATTACACGAAAAATTGTCTACGTATTGCTCTAGTTTTATTTGTACATACCTTGAAATAAAAAACATATCGGCAAGAAATCCACGTTATACCGTTACCATTTCAAATGATTCTAGCGGGACATTTATTCACTTTAACAACACATTAACTGTTCGGGACATTATCAAGTTATTAGCTCTTTAATTCTGTGTTATTAATACAAGAAATTACTAGTTATAGACTTAGAAATACTTTATAACAAAATCCGGATTGAAAACAACGCGACACACGTTTGATACGGTTATGTTCTTTCTCTTCTTCTGTGACTTCTGTTCTTCTTGGTAATGATAATAGCTGGCTCATTGTCGTCAAGACAGGTGGCCATTGCAATTAAGAATAATAATTACGGTATCCAATCCAGTCCTCTTAACTGGACACACAACATTTAAACACGATAGTCCAGGGGGCGGGAAATGTGATTTGTTGCTGTTCTGTGATTGGGTACTGAGCAGTTCAAAGTCAATGAGCGCATTCGGGAGACGAAACTGCTCCGGAGCAGTTCCTAAATCGTCTTGTTGTGTCGACCGCTACTTTTACGACACTTTCCAACATGTTACGGAACGGTCGCCATTTTGGGTAGCATCTTTCACTTCCGCTGCTTGGAGAGAGCGGTTCGTTATGTCAATGGGGAAATGACGTATGCAACAAAAGTTTGGTTACGAAGAACGTAGTAAATAGAATGGAGGAACAAAACATATACATTAAACAGGAAAACGTACTTTTTAACTGCCACCAAAGAGTTTCAACCAAGGGATGAGTATATTGGTAAGCTTCACAAAACAAGAAAGGTTAATGTTTGTTACGCACAGCTGATATGGATTTGACATTTGAACCAAACGTGATGATCTTTTGGTCGAAATAGTCGAAATCCATGGAAGCCGACGAATCGGTAGCGGTTGGATCATAACCGGTAACCATTGCGGAGCAGTTTCGTCTCTCGAATGCGCCCAATGGCTTCATATGTGGCTTCATAAATTTGTTTTTAATATCATTTCTTATTATTCATTTACTTGCAACGGCATAAAATTTGTTTGCGTTTTGCTGCTGGAGTGTATAGTTGTTGAATAATGTGATACACATGTGATGGGAATGTTTTGTGATGTGATAGTTTATCTGTGTAAATTTCCAGACATAGGGCTTGTTGTTGGTATCTACGATTTTTACTCAGCGAAGTATTATGATAGCAATACAATTTCATGGGGTGAGTAAAAACTATACCTATTGAATAAGGCTTGTTTAATTGAAATCGCAGTATAGTTTTTGATTTAATCTTTTTTAAAAAACCTAAAAAAAAGATTTTCCCGAATACTTGGCAACGTCGCAAGGTAATCAGCTGTCTGTAGAAATTCCGCCAATTTGTCATGTCAAAAACACGTGTTTAGGGGTAATGAACTTTCATAGAGGCACAGATGGTCCGGTTTTAAGGTATTTTACAAAATTCAAAATACTTCCGATTTTAGAAAAAAAAACTATCAAGTGTAACTCTAGGCCACCCCAGGAGTGGCCCCTTAAAATATAATAAGTCATTTCCATAACACCCGTATATTTGGAGAGAATATTTTGGAATTTACAAAATTTTTCTATCTTTTTTTCAGCTCGATTCTGTTGCTAATAAACATATCACTTGTTCTTTTTTTTTTAATTAGCCGCCGCGTGTCTTTCCTACACATGACAGACCCAACAAAAAGCAGGTATTTTTAGTTGTCAAACAATTTTACGATTTTTGGCAGGTGTTGACGTTTTCCTCTTTGCGAGGTGAATAATTAAATAAAAAAAATAAAAAGATAATAGAAATAGTAAATGTTAGAAATATTGTTGGAACTAGTTTTTCAACACTACTCATTTCGTTATTATCTGCTGAGTATAGGAGAACTGCGTTTAAAGTTGGTGATTTATTATGAGGTGATATTTTTTGCTGACAAGAGCAACACATTAGATACAAAGCCATCTTTTCTACCGGTATGAAGAATAATAACGCGTTTTCCTCTTAAACACGGGTACTTAAAGTATAATTTGTACTGTCTACCCAACCATAATTAACAACATCATGAGTATGAAACCAAGTTTTGTCTAAATAAGTTATCGTCGTAGTTCAATGATACGCCAGGATTCCATTGTAACCATTAGATTATCTAATTTTTTATTATTAAAGCCACAACTTAACAAAACATCACGAACCAGTTCTAAAGTTGCCGCGATATTATCCTTGTAAAAGTTGCAAATAGTTCGCAGAATAAAATCCCTTGCAGTATTGTCAGCCGTTTTAAATTTTTGATTTGTTTGTTTGCGCTTTATGGAATGACCGGTTACAGTCCCCAATTTAATTACGTTATAAATTCTTATCAAATCCAAGTTGTGTTAATTCATTAATTCTTGTACAAAGTGCATTTTCCGTTTTTCCCGGATTTTTTTTAAACACGCGTACATATTTAAAATATTGCGTTGACATTCAGCATGTAAATCCTTGTTTCTTAATTTCCGTCTGGTTTCGCTTTCGATGGCCGACTCTGGCACCGACTCATTATATTACTGCGAATATTTCCCTCATATATAAAAAATCTCATAAGAAGTGTGGTCTTTCGCAAGAATTACAGCGATAATTCCACAGTAGAAGCGATAATTCCACAGTAGTAAGTGTAACCACGGTTACCGCAAAAACTTTTATTATTGAACTTACTTATGTCAATCTGCGACATTTAAAAAGTGAATTGATTACAAATCAAGATTTAATTTAATTTTAAGTATATTTTTAATAAATTTGTTACTTATTACGTAATTTATTGTACAGGGTTATCCAACCAAGACTAGACAAGGCGATTTTTTGACTTTTCCTGTACTTTTATAAAAAAACTGAAATAGCCATCTTAAGTCATTTTCTCCCGCGAATTCGAATATCTTCAGCAAAAAAACAATTGAACATCAAACAAAAGTACTAGGGGTCACTTTGATATTTTTTTAAATGGGATGCCGTATTTTTAATGAGCTTATCCGATTTCTCATATAAATTTTGATCTAAAATGTTGGATTTTTAATTTAAAAACGCCTTTTTTCTTCAGTTTTAAATTCGGAAAAATTAAAAAAATTAAAAAAAAAAAAAAAAAAAAAATTAAAAATTAATTAAATCCAACATTTTAGATCAAAATTTATATGAGAAATCGGATAAGCTCATTAAAAATACGGCATCCCATTTAAAAAAAATATCAAAGTGACCCCTAGTACTTTTGTTTGATGTTCAATTGTTTTTTGCTGAAGATATTCGAATTCGCGGGAGAAAATGACTTAAGATGGCTATTTCAGTTTTTTTATAAAAGTACAGGAAAAGTCAAAAAATCGCCTTGTCTAGTCTTGGTTGGATAACCCTGTACAATAATGTTTTTTTTTTTTAATATGAAATACAATTTTTCGGGAAATATTCCACCGAATACCACTCGTGCATCAAAAATAACCAGATAATTCTGCTTTCAAGCGTGTTGTAGTGTTGTAACTGCATTCGGTTATTTTCATTTTTGATTAAATCTCGAAAAAGCCCTCCTTCTTCGAAGTCGGGCTCTTTCGGATTTAATCAAAAATGAAAATAAACTCATTCAGTTACAATACAACACGCTTTCAATCAGAATTATCGGTAATTTTGATGCACTAGTGGTATTATACCCGATAATTCACCTTGACCTTCTGTTTGAAATGGTCACCCAAAAGCCATATTGATATAGTAAAATATAGGTACCAAGTAAAAACTTACTTGTCCCAAAACACACAGTTATAGCACAAAATCAAATATTATGTAAATTACGACAAATCGTTTCAACCAGTCACGCCACTGTTCCATTCACAATATCGCACACCTTAAACCTCAAGTGATTTAAAGCTGATAAGGGATAACTCAATTGACTGAACTTGAAACTATTTGCTGTTCTTGTCAACAGCATATAAATTTGTATTTGTATTCATATGCTGCTATACTAATTGTCCCACTCGGGCACAATAGTTCGCTCTTTAAATTGCGAGTGGGCCTCGACGTTTTATCTCCAGGGTGTTGCCAGTTCTACAAAGTTTTTGTAATGGTAGTAGTAGGAACGTAAGGGTTTGTTATTTTTTTTGTTTAACGACAGTGAAAATCCGTTTTAATCTTGATTTTGACTTCAATTATTTTTGTTTAAATAATATTCTGATCTGATCTGACAACCCCGATTATGATGCCGGTCTATGTGAAGCCCGTTAGAAGCTTTTTTATGTCATTAGACTAACTTTGGATAAAGTATATTAGGGAAATTAAGTAAAAGTCTTTACAAATTATTTTCTCTAGTTGATTTTTGTAGAGGACTGGACAATCGCATATTTATATTTTAGGACTGGCGAATGGAAAATTTTTACAGGCAATGAACTAGGCACGATGTTTGGCTGGTGGATGTTGCAATGTCATAAAAAAAGACATCCCGACATACCGCTGAACAAAGTTTACATGATTGCGAGTACAGTCAGCTCTATGATTCTGAAAACCATGGCCAAAGTCGAGGGCTTTAATTTTGTTGATACTTTGACCGGATTTAAGTGGATAGGTTTGTTCACTATTTATTTATCCTAAGGAATTAATAACGATTCAAGTCCAGAAATTATGTGGAAAAAGTTTATTTTTAGTGTTATATGTTGGATTATTATTATTAAAGGGCGGAATATATGCACTTAAATTCAGCCAAAATATGTGCATATAACATTATGTCTCCGTAAGTTCGCACCATATGGAAAACTTTTTTATTATTAATTTTACGAAAAAAAGTTATTCTTTATAAAAAGCTTTGCATGGTCTAAAACCTAAAATGCCACTATCAGATATTAAATTTTCCCAGGCATATACGGGGTTTGTCAAAAAATATCAATTTTGCCCAAGAGTAAACTACCTATATTTTTGACAATATCGAAAATGGTTATTAGAAAAAGTTGATGAACTAAAAACCACGTTTAAATATGCAATTACACCCATTTACGATGAAAAAAATATTTTTTCTTTTTTGAAACGTATGTTTACAATAATAATGCAAATTTAACTGTAGTTACATGTAATCTAGGGTGCTCTGACATACAAATGAATTGTTGATAGCAAGAAATGTTTGACAGCGACCGTCCAAACGGGTTAAAATTTATAAAGTACATAAAAATGGTGTTATTAAGTTGTGAAGAAAAAATTAAAATTGTTTTGATTGTGGGAGAAAACTATAAAACGCATAGAGAAGCAGCAATTATTTTTAATTTTATGGAAGAAGTCCATCTCTCAGTGGAGTGATATTTTAACGTAAAGTAAAACACACAATCTGCTCCACTAGTTTAATGTTACATTTTTAAGCCATACATGTTTCGGAGGCATAAACCTCCATCATCAGTGGGATAAAATTAAGTTAGTAGAAGAGAAAAGGACATTGTGATAACTTGTGTCGCAGAAAAAACTGCATCATTTAGTATTAAGCGTGGTTGTAAAAATAAAATGGAAAATTGAAAAAGGTGTTATTATTTAAAGAAAAAATAATATAATATATATGCACTTTGCATAATATATTCCGCCCTTTAATTATTATACAGCATGAACATTGAACAGGTTTCTGTTGGGTATAGGTAACAAGGCGTTGGATCTAGAAAAAGAAGGCTACAAAGTGATATACGGTTTTGAAGAAGCCATTGGTTACATGTGCAACATGGACGTAGTCGACAAGGATGGAGTATCGGCGCTAGCAAATTTCGCGTGTTTTGCTAGTTTCGTTTACGGCAACAATAATCAGTTGGTCGACAAGTTGACTGAAATATACGATAAATATGGACTGCATATTTCCCTAAACTCTTATTATTTTTGCTATGAAGTTCCAAAAATTAACAAAATCTTCGACAGAATTAGATCTATCAATGGGAAGAATACGGTGAGTTCAATAAGTGTTTTTTCATTAAGAGGCATATATACTCGAAGTCCTAAATTTCTGTCAGTGACTCATCACTAGCATATAGAGAGCTCCGGGTTATGCGACGTCAGGGTGAATGAATTTCAGTGGCAGTGGTGTGCATTTCAAAAAAATAATAAATGATGAAATTTCGTTGGAACGTCATATAATTTTTTATAAACTAAATTTATTTCATTGATTCTTAAAACCTGATGCTATAAGACGACGACCTTTTCCACTAGGATTTCATTGTTCTTGCGAAAATCCATCCATCAATTAATATTTGGAAACTTGCGATACCTTCCCAACTGTGTGCCCTTCATTGAGCCATGCTTTACCGGTGTAATACAATTTTTTTTATATTTTCGCCCCCATACAATAATTTTATTTTTTCCATTAGTATCCTTTTTCCATTTCGGTTAATATACCTAAAATTAATTTCTTTGAAGTTTGGATTAAAAAACTCCTAATGATATTTTAGGTAAAGATGTATACTTCTTAGTTTCAGCCATCATTCTTTTTTATGGTGGATATTTCATTTAGGAAAAAAAATTTCGTCCACTTGTCTGGGCTTTCCGCAATTAATAATAATAATAATATAATAATAATAATAATAATAATATAATAATAATAATAATATAATAATAATAATATAATAATAATAATAATAATAATAATAACATAATAATAATAATAATAATAATAATAATAATAATAATAATATAATAATAATAATAATAATAATAATAAGTTTATTTCAAATAGTTATAATATAACAAATGTGTTAATACGTTATTCTTTAATAAACTTATTCATACATTCCCTGAAGACGTCCTTGTTAGGGGCAAATCTTATTTATTTAAAAGTATTTAAAATTATAAATATTTAAGTATATTTTTATAAAAAGTTACAAGTATTCAATAAACTCTACTTTCTTGACGTTAGGTTTTTAAAATTCTGTAGAAGATTAAATATATAATTGATTCACAATAATATTAACTAGCATTAATTAGTTAAAGCATTTCCAAAAATATTTTTAAAGCGTTTGTTTCCAATATAAATAATAATCATTTAAATAAAAACATAAATATTTAAAAGCTTTTTACCCTACGGGCTTATTTCTTATTATAAATGTAAATTTGTCTAACGTTCAACTTTTTTGTTCTGATTATAATTCTTTTGAAGGATAAAGATAGTCCTTATTTTATAATTTACTGTCAAAAATTATTACTAAATATTTTACATTATTAACTTTTAAAATTTGAATGTCGTAGCCTAAATTGATGCTATTCATATCTTGTGGTACATTATTTAGGTTTAAAGTAAAAGGAAGATAATTTGTTTTATTAAAATTATTTGTTAATAAATCATTATTAAACCAATTTTTTATAATTTTAAAATATTTTTTACTTTTCTTACTTATTTAAATTGTCCCAATTTGTATCGCTTTAAAGAATAACAGTATCATCTGTAAAACTATGAACTTTCCCATCGCGATTTATACTAAATAAATCAATAATATAAATATTAAAAAATAATGGTTCTAAAATTGTCCCTTGAGGAACACCATATTTAGATACTTTTGAATAGCTTTCTTCTTCATCCATTTTAAGATAAGTTGGTCTATCTCTAAGATAGTTTTTAATTAATTCTAATTGCTTTCCTCTAAATCCAATATTTTCAATTTTTTTTAATAGTAAATTATGGCGAACCGTATCAAGGACTATTGCTAAATCTAGAAATATACAAATACAATGTTTTATTATCTAATACATTATATTTTTGTTTTGCTAGATAGCAAATAGTATTTTGCGTAGATTTATTTTTTTAAAACTCAAATTGTTTCTTTCTAAATAATTATCAATTCGTCTTTTAAAAAATTTTTCAAAAATTTTAGCTAATGAAAATATTAATGTTATAGGCCTATAATTACTCATTTTGCTTGAATCTCCATTTTTAAAATTAGGTTTTATAACACTAATTTTGAAAGCTTCTGGATATATGCTTGTTTTAAAAATATTATTTAATTTATTTATAAGAAAAGTGAGTGGCCTAGAGATAGTAGTTTTAATTGATTTTAATATTTCTGTGGTTCTACCATAATTAATAACATGCTTTCTTACAAAGTGCAAAGGCAAGACAAATCCACATGTTTCTCAAGTTTATTATAAACATTCAAAACTTTCTTTCTGACTTTCTGTTAATCTGTTTACAAAAAAAACAGTAAAACTAAACGAAACTGGAAAATTAATGCCTTACACCTTCTTATATTTTTTTTGTTTTTTTATAAATACAAATAAATTAAGTTAAAAGCCGGACCTGACGTACCTACACGCGAACTGCGCAGACGCAAAACTTCCGCAAAACGCTGCTTACTGGGGACATTTCTGTAACACGGTATTAGCAATATTTGGCTATATACATAGTATATGTTTTTGTACCATGGACTCGCATGGGGTCGCGGATCCAGAAATAAATTTAGAGGGGTGGGGAGTCAAGGAGTGGTGAAGGCGGAAAAATAGCGCCGCAGGCGAAATTTTTTAGATACCACGCCTAAATTTCGATTTTGTCTGATGTATAATAAATTATGATAAATTATTTATTCCCATGTAATTCTTTTTGGATTTTTTATACCCCGTGCGTATTGTTAACCCCTCGAGTGATGTCAATTAATTACAGAGTATACCTATATTTTAGTATCCTACTGGTGTATTAAACAACAAATATAAAATTGTGTCCATAAGAGATTTGACAACTGGATACGACAACAACCAGCCAGGTAACAAGGCAGTGTTGCCAGTTTCGTGCAGCGCTCAGATGATAACTTTTGTATTCGAAAACGGTCTGCACATCACACTTAGGACTAGCGGAACGGAGCCGAAAATCAAGTATTACAGTGAGCTGTGTCTGAGTCCTGATGTCAAGTAAGTGTATCCTTTCTGGCGTTCACTTGATATGGTGATTGCGCCAGTAGTCGGCCTTCTTTGATCATTCTATTTTTGTTTTTTAAATAAATCAGTTCATTTAATACTTAAAATTGTAATATATGTGTCCTTGTCAAGTATAAACAATAAATAAGCTATTAAAAAAGATAGAAATACTCAAAAAAGTACGTAAATATTTTATTTTTAACTTCAGAAAAATATCAGTTTTTTCAGTAGTCGGCCATGCCTATACCAGAAATCGGCCGTCATATATTAATGTTTATTTAGCACAAGTTCGTGCTTGCATTTTTTCTTTTGTCAATAAAAAGGGGAAACTATATTATAAAAAAACACAAAAATTATATTTCTAAAAATATAAAAAAAGAACACTTAAATGTACCTACTAAAAATACATAAAATGTGCAAACACATTTTTTAAAAGTATAGGTAAAGTTTTGCACCTCTTTATGTGGCCTTCCTGCAAGCTTCTAAGTAAAACGACCTGAGACACCAGTCACATTCTACATTCTTATAACCTTCTGCTTCTTGATCGCTATCTAATTCATCTTTACATTTAGCACAATATTTGCATTCTTTTAAAATCTCGCTTCTTTCGTTGGGTCTTTCTTTTTTTTTTTATTAGTATTATTAACCATTTCGCTTTTTTTTTTGTTCTAATTCATCCCTTTTTCTTTTTTTTTGCTTCTTCTTTCTCATTTTGTACTCTATCCTTCTCCATGTAATATGTTCTCCAAACATTGGACGAAATGGCACTTGTTGAAGGGTCCAGCTTTCTGATGTTTTGTTTTTGGAATTGCCTTAGGGTATTTAAGATATTTTTGAAAAACTTCGGTTGGGGAGGTGGACGTCGGCATTGGCTCTATTTAGTGGCGTACATACAATGAAAGCACAAATGCATTGCCTACCCTGACGTTTGGATATTTTTTTTTATTTTCCCATTTAATTTTTATTCCGATAATATAATATATAATTCGATTAAAAAGCATAGTGAAAATTTAAAAAGTTTGTTTTAAGCGCCAATTAAATAATAATTATATCATAGAAAAACATCACAGTCTAACACTCACATAACGCTACGTATATTAAACGGAATATAGTATTCACCGCCCCAGCCTCCTGCGACCGCAATCCGTGTGATGAACCGCAAATTCAAACAAAAAAAATATATATTTAAATAATAATCATTTCAAAATAAATAAATAAATCTATATGTTTGGCATATAAACTAAAAAGAAATGGAAATAAATTAAAAATAAATAATTTTTGAAAAACCAAAATTTTCTTAAATATTTTTTTAATAAAAAAAATCTTTTGTGAAAAAAAAATATTATTTAAAAGTTTCATTCGTGAATAAATTAATATTTGTAAAAGTGAATGGCTTTTCCACAAAAATGAATAAAATAAAATTTTTTAAACTAAATGAAAACTTTTGGGAAGAAGATATTATTTAGAAGTTTGAATCGGAAATAAATTAAAATTTTAAAAATAAATAAAATTTAAAAACGAAATTTTTTAATAATTTCTTTTACATATTTGGAAAAAGAATTTAAATTTAACGGGTTGAAAAATAATAAAATTTTTAAAGTAAATTAAAAATTTGGAATATAAATAAATTTTTAAAATAAATTTTTTCTGTATAAAATGTCTTCGGAAAAATATTTTAAATTTAAGGGGTTGAAAAATAATATTATTTTTAAAGTAAATTAAAATAAAGTAATTATTGTGAATATCTTAAATTATAAAAATAATAAGACAGAAAGAGGAAGTCTATAAGTTTAAATAAAATAGGATTTACTTTTAAAATATTTTTAAACGAGTTAGTATCTGAAGTAAAAGAATTCTGAAAATTATTTAAATAAAATGTAAATCTTAAAACAGAACAACACATTTTCTTTTTTTAAATTCACCAAACAAAATAAAATATTTAATTGAAGAAAAATAATAATTATAAATTATTTTATTTACTTGCCAAGTTCACTTCTTAGATCGACTGGTTGCTACCGCTTACCACTGGATAAATGAGAGATTAAATTTCGGTCGCCTATTAGGAAAACAAAAATGCCCTCTCCCCCAAAAATTTAAGTGTACAGTTCAAGGATTTGCACACGGTCCTACATAAAAATTGAAGCGAAGTTTATTTCTTTTCTACACGGGAAAAAAATATCGATTTTGACAACAAAATAATTTCTTCGAAACAGTCATTTTGGCCTCTTTTAGGCAGGTCTCAGAATGAAATAGAAATATCTTTTTTTGAACTTCGGATAAATAATTTAAAGTTTATTTTAGTGTAAAGAGAACTGGTTTAATTCAGGATTCGTGTCGGCTGCAAAATAATCACACGGCACCACTAAATTCGAGGGCTCGTGTGAAAAAATTTGCGCTCCACACTACAGTACCACAGTATATTTAAACGTAGGGTTTTTCCTTGAAAAGTATAGTAACAGAAAGACAGTCAAGTCGGTCAAGTCAGTAAAGACAGTAAATTCGGGTCGAGAAGTTCAGTCTAAACGGTCGATAGAGTATAGAGTCAAGAAGTTCGGTTTAAACGGTCCACTAGAGAAATGACTGAGTCGGAGCGGTCATAAGTAATAGTGTCGGGTTAAGTAAGAAAAATTTACAAATACAGTTATACTTGCGGCTAGTTCAAGATTTCGCGTAAATTCAATTCGGATTTCATATTAAAACATTTTCTTTTGACGTGACTCGGTAAACTTTAGAATTGACTAAACGAAAGGCGAAAATAATGAGCAAGAACTATTTGAGTAAGTGTCGGTGAAAAATATCATTGTCTTAGTAGTAGTGAAGTTTTAATAATTACGAATTTCATGTACAAATTGCTGGCTCCCGTACAGTTTCTTTTGAATAAAGAGTGTTTTTAAGTGACTTGGTGTTTACATTTTTATAGTAGGTTTAGTAACCGAAAAAAATAATTAACTAAAGATATACAATGAAATCAAGAAGTGCTCCCTTTTAAATTATTGCCTTTAAGATAATAAGATAGGTGTAATACACTGGTATTGAGGACCCCGAGGAAGAAACGATTGCTGCCTTGAGGAGGAGGTCATAAAGAAGTAAGTTACTCAAGGCCTTATAGTAGAGTAGGATAATACATCCGCTTACATTAAAAAGCATCCCATAACAAATCAAAGGCATGCATTTAGACCGTCAATACTGGATTTATATGTAAGCGAAAAGCAGTGCTTAAAAAAAGATAGCTAAATGAAACGATACATAAAAAGAAAAGAGACGAGCCAGAAGCCATGCGACGACTTACGACTCCCATCGACGCCGAAGGAACGATGAGTGAATTTGACTGGATTCACCGTTGCCAAAATGTGCTTTCATTAATAAATATCCTGACAGACATCGTTTTTACCCTTTAGTAGTTGGTTAGAAAGCGTTCATCTCTAAATTAAGTTACAGTACATCGGGCATCCCTAAATTTATTAATATTTGGG
Source organism: Polydrusus tereticollis (assembly GCA_963920685.1). NCBI lineage: Eukaryota > Metazoa > Arthropoda > Insecta > Coleoptera > Curculionidae > Polydrusus > Polydrusus tereticollis. The sequence goes on from OY987328.1 coordinate 148,707,101, forward strand.
CATTAGTAATTTAATAATACGATGCAATTTTGTAAGAAACTGAAACCCGATAAGACAATGCCGGCACCGCACCGGCCCGCTATTAATTACCAATAATTTCAGTTTTCCTATAAATTTCTGTGCCCTCTTCTTGTGTGAGATCGGGATTTCACGCGCCGCACTTTTAATAATTGTTTTGAAAACTTATTAGTAACTTTTTTTAGTAATTTATCTATACCAGAGCGGTTGCTGTTTTGTTTGCGAGTTAGTTTTGTTGGTTAGATTTTTTGAATAGTTTTAGTGTATGGAGTGCCAGTGCGATGACAGTGTAAACTGTCTGGTGAAACTTATTAACAGTAAGCCCTTTACAAGTATGACCTGCATAAAAATTAGGGGTTTTCTCCTTCTTTGACATTTTCGATTCTGTTGCCTACCCTATTTTAAATGGCACTGCACGTGGTATACTATAGTCTTGGCATTTTCATAGACTCTAAAGTTTTTCTAAAGATTCTTGGGAATATCTATGGAACTTTCTTTTTGGCCTGCGTTTTCGTTAGATTAAAGTGCTTCTGTATCCAAAAAAAATCTTTTGGCGGAGTACTAGCACGATTATCAACTTATGACTTTGCCAGTAGTCGGCCACTAACTTTAATATCCCCTAGGGACTTTATCCTTCATTTTAGACTGGGCCGACTACTGATACGTACGTTTTTGATACACCATAGTACATGATGGCAAAGGAAGAGTCTGTTTATATGTATTTGTAAGCCTGATATAGACAAAATATATTTTTTTAAATTTTGCCAGTAGTCGGCCATGGTGGCCGATCACTAGCAATTTTATAATTTAATGCCAGTAACCGACCATATTATTTTTTTACCTAAAAATAGAAATGAATATATTTGGGACTTAGTTTAACTTACCTTTAAAAGTGTCATGCTTGATCTTCACTGGCTTTGGTAAACTGTTTTTGGAGACTCAATGACCTAATTTTTCGCGCCAATTTACGGAAGTTAAGTTCGACTTATAATAAAGAAATATTGATATATTATGTGTTCTTGGAAAGTAAAAGAAGATAGAAAATGTAAGAAATAGAGCTAAACCCGCGCGAAATTCAAATTATATTTTTGGCCGACTACTAGAGGTGACCGGCTTACTAGTGCAACCACCCTACATAGTGACATTAAAAATCACGTTTCTTTGATTTTTAGGGATAGATCTATAGCCGAAGGGACTCTAAAAGAAATGGTCTCCGCTATTTGTGAAGAATTTTTTGAACCAGGCAAAAATGGATTGATTCCCCAAAGCGGATAATGAACATATTCTCAGCAAAGAAAAACGTTTTGGGCTGTAAAGTACCTTCTATAAAGAAATGATTCCTTAAGTGATATACATTCCTCCAATATACAGGGTGTCTCGTCATAATTAAACAGCTTGTGCTAACTTTGTTGATAGGGATTCATTCTAGTTTAATAAGTCTAGAATCAACAATTCCTAGAATGTGTTTGAAAAAAAATAATGCTAATGTTTGGGCATAGCTTTCTTGCTTGATGAAACATTAACATTATTTGTTATTGCAAGTCTAGATATAATAAAACTTGTTGAATTTATTTTACAAGGCCTCATAGACGTTATTTTAATGCATTTATAGGGCTTTTTTTCCAGACTTATTAAACTAGAATGTTCCATTAAAAAAAAAAAACATAAGTTTCTTATTTTTTCCGATATTGTGATTGTGGTTTGTAAATTGTTTGCCAAGACTGATTCAGTAAAAACCTGAAAATTTTTATATTCACTTCTTCCCTCTCTTGTAGTTTTCGCTCTAAAATGAATAATCTCAATTTAGACGAACACCCCAACCAGCATAAATACATACATAAGACGTTTTAAGTACGTACTAGTCGGACATAAAGTACGTCTTATGCATGTACGTTATTGGACGTAGTACGTACATTTTACAAACTTAGTACGTAAATTTCCACACAATTGTACTTAATTAAGACGTACGACAAGTACATCTTATGTACGTACGATAAACGTATATTTATTGTACGTACATTTACTGTACGTGTTAAAGATGTACGCACACTTCGTGCTATGTACGTACTACATACGTAAGAAGTACGTTGTTTGTACCTACAATGGATAAATAATAACTACTGATAAAGTATCTACAATAATATATTACAATAAATTTGTTGGTTAATATTTAGTAACATTCTATATATATTGTGTATATATGAATGTATTATTATCTATCTGATACCCCGGGATTATTATTTGTTTCCCCATCGTTATCATTATTTTTCGCTTTTTGTTTATATTTTAGTCAATCGGGGGTCCTCCTTAGCAATTTGGCTATTTCCTGCTCTGCCTCTTTTTTATTTCAGCTTTTTTCTGTTCTCAGAAGGGCATCTTAAATGAAAAGACTTTAATTACAACCCAGAAAAAATAATATTTTATAGTATATACAAATACAAGTCAACTAAATAAAATAAGCCATATTTTAAAGAAACTTTAAGATGATTAAAACAAAAAATTAGGGGAGATAAAATAAAAATAATATCAAGATACAAAATACACTCATATCCTACTCTACTTGACTACTATACACTACACCTCTAGTTGAAAACGTCCAATTTCCGTTTCAACATTTAAATTAGTACTTACTTATTATAACTTTTGCAATTAAAAACTGCGAAAATCTTTTTTTCTGGTATCTTTTTAGCCTGGTGATTCCAAATAAATGCTCCCATGCTTCGTTTAATAAAGCTTGCAAATTATTTCCTGCCAATATGCACATTTTAGACTCCTAAAATGGTAAATGTACTTAAACATTATCAGAAATAAACATTCTTACTATATTAATACCTAACGTAAAGGGCTGTTAAGGTCTTATTCAATTTTTAATTGAATTTTACCTTAAAATACATATATAGGTATCTGTATATCAAGTTTTACTATACTACTTTTTAAATAGAATGGGTGGTCAAATGTTACCAACTTTCTGAAATGTTCTGGTAGATTTAAGAAATCTTCAAGTGCCAGAGTAGATCTGCTTCACTATTACAAGCTCGATTACAAGTAACTTTTACTTGACTAAGCGCCCCAGGACTAATAGTTTCAGTATTTGATACCTTAAAGTTTTTTACTTGGAATGTCAAGCCTCTCAGAAAAAAATGCTGTCTTAAAATTTCAGCATTGAATTCAGCTAAAAATAAAACGAATCGTAATCGACATAGCTAAGTACATTTAAGGTTTTTTAAGCTTCGAAACTGTTTAAGAGGCATTTCTACCACTCAAGTTACTATTTACCTGTAAATTGTATATCAAATAATAAATTAACGAACAAAGTAATAAAACTTAACGCATTTAGAGGAAAACGTCCTGGTAAAATTCGCCAATTCGTTGAGAAACATCGGCAATACAACAAAAAGAAGCCACACTTACAAACTCAAAAGTTTGGTTAAGTTAATTTAACTGCACCGAAAGACGTCCGAATAGTGTCGGATTTTTACGACGTAAGCAAGCGCGAAATTTAAATCGGTAGCGGTTAATAATAATTAACCTTACAATCACAGAACAAAAAAATGTCCAAGTTTGAAAAAGGTCTAATTTAATTATTTTTTATTAGTAATTTAGTTTTACATAAGGTAAAACATTGTTACATTATGTAATAAAACATACCTACATAACAACGTATCATCCCAACCGTTTTTTAGACGTTGGTACATTTAAGGATGATACATTGTACGTACAATCAAGAATGATCGTTGTACATACATAATATGTCAGAGAAAATACGTACTTAAAATGTACATTTTACTTACTGTACGTACGGGACATAAAACGAACACAATAAGTACGTCTTTAGTACGTAGGGTGTTTGTTGGGACTGTACAATGATTTTCTTGACACACGACATACTTTTAAAAAGAGATTGCAAGCCCTATCAAAATATTTAGAAACAGGGTGTTTCATTTAAAAAATATATCGAATGACTGAAAACACGCGTTACTCAATTGTTTCTCCTGATACCATATTTAGGTCCATCCCTACAACTTTTATTCAAAACGTTTTGTCCTATCTCTTACAACAAATCCAGCACAAGCTGTATAATTATATGTACATAAAACGTAATAAATTTAGATATTGTTTAATCTCTATTGATCTGAGATCCATATATTGTTTCCAATTTTTAATCACGAAATCGAATATAACACACCTTAGGAGGCAAAAGATGATCACCGCTCTTCTCTCCATACTTAGGCTCTTGTAACTTTCTTTCTTTTTTTGTTTGTTGGTGACAAATACTCATAATATATGACAAATTAGAAAATGTTGGATGTTTTTTCCTACCTAGTACCTATACCTACATACCTATTTATACATTTATTTTAATATATCTGTTAAAAAATATCATTATTAAACAAAACACAGAAAATCACAAATTTACAGAAAAAAGTAAAATTGACACAAACAAAAATGCTTTCACTTCCAGTGCATAAAATAAAAGATATGAAAAACCGAAACAAAACAAAAGTTCAACACCTTGTATCTTGGAAACCTCTATTATAGATTATAAATTGCAATGATAGTTTTTAAGAATTCCGTATTTCAGACCTACACACCCCGAATCGGTCCTAAATTAGGTCACCCTAATTTGCATATAATAGAAAGACGAGTTTAGTGAATGAGAGTAAGGCAACAACGGCGTTACTACAGGTAGTTTGTTAATATTTATAAAAAAAATATACTATGTACAATAAAACAACTTCATTTTTAAATTTTAGTCGTCATGTTTCGAGTAGTCCGATGAACTATCGTCGTTGGGGTCCAGAGAAATAATAAGGGGCTCTACAGTGTTTTCTAGCATGTTATCAGCTTCCCACATTCGTTCTTCTATTTCAATCACATGTTCGACGCACTTACTCCATTTTTCACAATCCACTGTCTTTATTCCCTCTTGCAAGAGGTTTCCAACGTCTCTTATTTTAAAAGTGAGGTTATGCCTTGCTACAAACCCTTTTACTTGTGCCCACACCAATTCTATGGGGTTTAATTTACAGTGATATGGCGGAGGGCGAAGTGCCGTTATATTTCGTTTTGAAGCGATTTCGTCGACAACAAATTTCGAACAATGAAGTTTATTTAACTTTACAATGTCCAGTAGCTCCTTTTTCAGCACATATTTATAAAATGGCTTCTTATTTACAGTAAGCCAATGAATGATGGAATTTTTTTTCCAAGAGGTATTTTTTCGGATTTTCTTATTCATGACTATAACATACCCAGGAGAAATAAGATCTAGCATTTCCTGGAAGTATTCTTTAAAGACATAGTAAGCCGCCATCGACAAATCCATTTTTGCTACCAATGTGAGTAATTATTAATCTTTTACCTTTTCCCGAGGGTGCTTTTATTCCAGTGCACCATCGTTCCATGAAAGCTTGCCTCGCGCTTTTTATATGTTTATCCTGCCATATTTTACCAACGGTACATCCGTCATTTAACCAAGTTTCGTCTATATATAATAGATATTCCTGTTTTCCCTTCGAAACTGTCTAACTGCCCTCAAATATCGTCGTCGCCAGCAGGTGATTTCGTCTTTCCCTAATTAAAGTGATTCTGTTTTGAATTTTTTCATAACAAAAATTCATTTCCTTCAAAGTTTTCCATAGTTTCTTCTTACCCATGGGTGGAATAAAATCATCCTTTTTCATTTCAGACATTATTTTTTCCAAGGTGGGTATTTCTTTTTTTAAGTAGAGCGAGTGTATAATTCTTCTGATGGCAGTCTTTCCATCCTCAATTATTACAGTTTCTTTTATTCCTGTATTTCTTACTCTCTCGCATTAAACAACAAACTATACTAAATCCGACGCAAGCGCTTACAGTGTGCATAATTATAAATTTTGGAATGTCATTTTTTAAGTTGGGCTTATCAGTTATTTTGAAATTACTGGTGTAATACCGGTGACTGATATTTTAGATTAACTATATTATTTTAAACAGTTACCACTTATTTCAAAGAACGCAATTTAAGGTAAGTTCAGGCCATTCAGGTTAGAATGTTTTAAATAATTGTTTCGGACAATATTAAATCACCTATAGCGACAATAATTTACCAATAACCGGATATTTTTAATCGTGACTTCTCTGAAAGGAAGTAAAGTTTAGACATTTGCAAGGGAAATGGGGTTAGATTTTAAGTTTTTTATACGAAATATACATACATATGACATAACAAATTGACAACAAAAATGTTTTTGATAAATCAAATGTCTCTAATAGTATATTATGTTACAAGGACGAAAAATGCAGTATTTCGGACGTATTGCGGGAGATTACTGGACGAGGCAAAGCCGAGGCCAGTAACACGCATAGTCCGAAATACATTTCTCGTCCGTATAACATACGTTATTTTTTATCCGATTGTGTTTTTGCTCGTATTATAAAATAATGTAAAAATTAAGAAAACCAATATATTTCATCTTGCATTGTAATTTTTTGTCCCTTGAATGTTTGAACAATGAAACCTGTAATATGCGTATCCATGGATCTAACAAATAATTAAATTAATATTATCAACTGACGTTTTATCAATCAGGCAATAGTTTTAACCGTTTTAACTAATCTTTCGTGTTCTGCTAGTTTTAAAACCTGAAAAACACAATTAAAAATGGAAATAGACGATGATCTTATAGAAGGTACACCACCTGACATTCAAGAAACTGCCAAGGAAGTAATGTTATATTTGTTGCCACAAAAATCTAAGGAAATATATGAAAGAGCTTATAAAAAATTTATGGATTACCGGCAAGAAAAAAATATACAGTCGTTCTCCGAAAACGTCTTCTTGGTCTATATGGCGGAATTATCGAAAACTATGAAGTCATCTACTCTGTGGTCTCAGTATTCTATGCTACGTGCAGTGGTAAATGTAAAACAGAATATTGATATATCTAAATACATGAGATTACGAGCATTGTTGAAACAAAAAAGTGTTGGATATTGTCCAAAGAAATCAAGGATCCTAACTAGAGAAGAGGTTCACAAATTCCTTTGCCATGCTCCAGATGACAAATACTTAATGTTGAAGGTAAATGTAACTATATAATAGTATTTTAAATTTCTGACTAAAAATTTTCTTAATTACAGGTTGCTTTTATTTTTGGAATCGCGGGCGCATGTCGTCGAGAAGAACTGGCTCATATGAAAATTGATGACATACAAGATTTGGGAACGGCTTTGTTAATAAAAATTCCCTATAATAAAACAAACAAACCGAGATCATTTACGGTGACTGGAGAATATCTAAAGTATTATAGAAATTATCTGGCTTTACGTCCAACAAATATGAGTGATGGGCGATTTTTTGTGTCTTATCGCAATGGAAAATGCCATAAGCAAGTTGTCGGTATACACAAATTTGGCTCTATACCTCAGGAAATAGCATCTTACTTAAAACTGCCGAATGCCAAGGAATTCACGGGACATTGTTTCAGAAGAACATCGGCCACATTACTTGTAGATGCGGGAGCAGACATAACATCTCTAAAACGGCATGGAGGCTGGAAGTCTTCGGGAGTAGCCGAGGGCTACATAGATGATTCCTTAAGTAATAAGTTAGAGCTGACCAAGAAAATATTCAACATTCCACAATCTGACCTGCAGTCAGTCTCGACTCAGGTGTCGCAATCCGTCTCCCAATCGAGTTCAACATTGGAGAATAATATCATAACGGAGACCAAAAATAATAACACATCCTCAAAATCAAATTTACATCACCCCGTTCTTGTTCAAAATTGTTCTAATTGTACATTTAATATAAATATTGTAAATAATTGAATAAAATAAACTGTTGAAAATATTTTAGCGTTCGACAAAATGTTTTTCGGACTAGGACGACAAAGGTTGCCTAGCTACCAGCGCAATAATCAATACCTTATTGAAAAGGTTACCTTTTCGTCCAAATATCTGATCTATAAAACGTCATTTTTTGACACAATCGGATAAAAAAGATTTTTGAGGGGTCACGATTGTCTCAACAAGATTTGCCAGGAGATGGAACTGAAAAATCCTGATGCCATAACTGGAACCAAATTAAGAAAATATGTGGCTCCTTTCTGTCAAGTATTCAATATGTCTGAGAATGAATACGATTGATTGACTAAACAGTTGGTTCATGATATAACAACTGTCCACAGGGAAATTTATAGGATGCATGAAAGCGCGATTGAACTCGCCAAAATTAGTAGGCTTTTAATTGCAGTCGACCAGGGCGAGGCGCATATATGTACTCAGGGAAACGAATTGATGAAATTAAAATTGAAGGTCGGTACACTTGACTCGAATTTATTTATGGCATGTTCCTACCTAGTAGGACGTACAATTTTGGTTAAAAAAAGGCGCGAAATGATTTTTTGCTTCAAAATAAATGTGTTTCACCTTTAATTATTGTTGAAATAATACAATTCTTGTAGTTTTAAAGGCAAAAATTATTATTAACTTTACCTAACCTATGGTAAAACAGCTTCTGTTGGCCGCTGCCTTTATTTGCGTTGGCCAAACATAAATTGTTTACTGTATTTCTCCATAGGTTGCGCGGTTCAAAATATGTCAGTTGAAATAAAAGACTTTTTCTCACACAATAGCTATTTGTGTATTAAGAGCGGAAAGTGATACTTTGCCGATTGAGACAGAAAGTTGCCGCGCGACGCGTCAGCGGAGCTCGGCAATCTGTCGAAAACGGCAAAGAACTTTTCGCTCGAATTACACACTAGATTTTTTCTACGATCACGATATATATGAAAAATAGTATATACTAGTTTAATTTTTTTTTTAAAACCTGACATGGGCCAACGTTTTTATTTAAAGAGTTAGGTAGTTATTTAAGCAAAAATAACTTACACTAACAAAAATAGAGAATACAATTATTTTGTTGAAAAAATTAAGTAAAATACTTGTATTATTACCAAGTTTGTCGTAAATTCTTAACAAAACTAAGCAAACAAAACACACAGCTTTATTAAAAAATTGATAAATGTAATACACAATAAAATACCAAAAACCAAGTTTTCCTTATTATCATTTAAAATTTTTTAATAAATATTTGTAGGTACCTATATTATGTATTTTTTATTTAACTTTTATTGGAACAGAATACAGAAAGAACATTGAAAATATAAATACAATATTATACTTATTTATAATATACAATAAAATTGACTTATTTTTTATTATTTACTATATTAAAATTAAAAGTGCAGTTTTTACAACTTTTAATGTTTATTCCTGATGTTGATGGATCAGAAGTGTTGCAAATCTCAGGAAATGTTAAATCTGATTTTTTTTGGGTTTGAGATTGGCCAGATATTCTTTGAAAAGTTTGTATTTTGTTGGTCATTGAATCATCAGTATACCCTTCGGCAACCTTGCTACTTTTCCAACCTCCATGCTTTTTAAGCTGTATCAAATCACCACCCCCATGTACCAATAACGTAGCAGAAGTACGTCGAAAACAATGCCCAGTATATAAGTTAGGATTCGATAAGTTTAAATATTTGGCAATATCACTGGGTATTTTACCAATGGTATTCATTCCTATAACCTGGTTTGTGCAACCCCCCTTGGAATATCGGAAAAACAAGCGGCGTCCTAAATTATTCTTGCACTGTTCTCTCAAATGGACGTACTTTTTATAATATCCAACGTAATCAATGGCATTTTCTGCGGTGTCATTTATAATTGTAAATTTCCGACTTTGATTCGTTTTTGAATCTGGAATGCACACTATTAAAAGGGATTCTTTACATTCTATATCATCTATTTTCATTTTTACTAACTCGTCTCTTCTACACGCTCCAGCGATGCCCATAATCAAAACAACCTATAAACCAAAAACCAATGTAAATACTGATCGTGATATATTATACATTTTAAATAATATTAAAAAGCATACCTTTTTGCATAAATATTCATCATCAGGTGCATTGCGAATAAAGTTTTCTATATGATCCTTGGATAATGTTAATGATTTTTTTGCTTTGTATCCCACTGACTTCTTCTTCAGAAATGCAATTAATTTCGCATAATGACTAATGTCAATATCATTTTTAATTTTCAAACTTTGTCTGAGCATTGAATACTTTGACCATAGAGTTGATGACTTTAAAGTTTGTGCTTTTTGTCCAAAATAGGTCAACAGTACATTTTCAGAATATTTCTTGATTTTTTGAGATTGACACCAATTTATGAAAAAAATGTATTCATTTTCATACTTTGTTTTGGATTTTTCGGGCAGTAGATTTAACGATACGTTTTTTGCAGCTTCGACGATATCCGGAGGTGTATTAGAAAATTCACTATCACTTGATACGACATCCATTATTTAATTTAACCATAAACTAATTAGAGAATACTTAAATAAATGATCAAATATTTAAATTTTACTACAATATTTACCGCTTTGTTTGACATGTGCCTCCTTGATTATAGAAATTAAATAGCCATTAGAACTTACCGCTTTGTTTGACATGTGCCTCCTTGATTATAGAAATTAAATAGCCATTAGAACCTCTTGTGTATGTTGTGTTGCCGCCTTATCATCACATTTCTCGGCAAGTTTATATATTATTTAAGGCTGTAATCGTTTAATTATTTGAAAACTGCTGTTTGGATGGTTTGACATATTTAAAATTTATTAAAATATTTATTCTTAGGCTATAGTTTCTTTTAAAGTAACAACTGCCTTTATTTTATTTGTAAATAAAGTTAGGCGAGTGCCAAAGTTACTTTGGCGCTTTAGAGCGCCAATGATGTCAAAATATGACAAATTGGGGAAAACGCCAACTTTCTGATGACTTTTCGAAGCGCAAAGGCCTACTTTAATTATTGATCGTAGGAAAAATATATTTATTTACTTCTATTGCGTAGCACCAAATAGGGTTTTACTGTTACAACTTAGCTTGGTAACTACTTACTTCATTAAATCAGCTACACATTCTACTTCACTATTTACAAACTATAATATTGTGATACAATACTACTTCTTAAAACTTCGAGAATTTATCGCATAAATTGCACGAACTTGAGACTGCTTTTTGCAATAGATAAACGGGAATCGTGTCGTGATATAACAATTACATTTTTATATCTCCGGGATGCGTACCTTCGCGGATTGACCGAACTTACTTCAACAGATAAACGGAACTCGAGTTGGGATGTAGTAATCACAATATTACACCTTCGGGATAGAACTCCGCAAATTTACCAACTTATTTCATGACTTGGATTATTGGATACCATAAAATCAACGAACCTCGTTCTAAACACCGCGAGAGTAACCGGAACCGGACCTCCCTGAGGCCGTATTCCCCAACGAGTATAATCTTCAAAGATTCCAGAACAACGTAAATCATTTCCTGCGCACACGCACCGCTCGCAGAGCGCCATAACGGATTAATCCTGCCGTGTTGTGCCTAAAACAAAAGTTTTAGGAAATTATGGAAAGTTCATAATCAGATTTTTGTTATACAGGATGTCTCAGAAATAGGTGGTAAAACAAACTTGCTTCTTTTAAAATGAGATAGGGTAAGCAGGACTATTATTGGCACCCCCCCAATAATTGGCCCCTTTCATTCAAACTCGTAATATTAAGAAAGTCGTTATTACTGAGATTCTACAAAAGACAACGTTACAACTGACCATATGTATCTATGAGTACGCGACAAATTTCAAACCGTCAGTTAACTGTTCCTGCTTCTTAAGGGCAGTGGTCTACACACGTGTTTGTGTTGTGTACACTTTGGCTTAAATCTTCACAAATTGGTAGGTATCACTTTTAACTTTTTCTTAGATATTAATGTAAAAAGCTATTATTTGTTGCTACTATTACTTTAGGAACTGTTTGCTATGATAAAAGTACGTTATTCAACAAGCATAACCTCAAGAATATTTAACACCGCCAAAATAATTAGGGGCCAATAACTGTCTATATGATTTTACTTAAAAAATAATAATTGGCACCCATGCCAATAACTGTAAGCCTAAGAAAATATTTACTAATAGTTTTTTCGTATTTTTTTGTAGATATTATTAATAAGATACGTAAAAATGCATGTTTCTTTGAAATATATTTACGAAAAACAGTTATTGGCACAGGGCCAATTACTGGATATTCTGGGTGCCAATTATACAATTTTCCATTTTACTAGGTATTTTTTTTTTTAGAAATCAATTTGGTTCTAAGTATCTTCCTACAGGCTAAGTATTATTTTGGTAAAATATAGTTGGGAATCTACGGATAAAAGTCTTTATTAAATTCATGTGGGATATTTACAAAAAATCGAGTTTAATCGCATTTTATGCGTTTGAGGGCCAAAAAACCCAAGTTACCTGTAGTTTACATGAACCTCTAAGGGCCGGTATAAAACATACCAGTTATTCAGAGATTTGAACGTAAAAATTAATGTCTAAAGCAAATCATGTCGAGGCAGCAGCGCAGGCTTCTCAGAGCAATGATATAAGCGAATTAGAACATTGCAAGAATAGTTTGGATCGAACATTTTTAAATGGCGAGGCAGACAAAATAAAAGCCGACCGGTGTAAAGCAGAACGAAAAATTGTAAGGGTTGAAGATATCGTTAATATACAGGATATTAATATTATGGAAACTCCAGCTGTCATTGATAACAACGGTGTTTTAGAAGTTATTCCTCTTGATTTCTCTGCAAACGAGAGAAGTACCGAAATCAGAAGTAATGATATTCAGAATCAAACTAAATCTCAATATGTTGAAACCTCATTAAATGTGGATACTGCACAATGTATGCCAATTCTTTCCTTGTCTAATACAAACCTTAGCCCCCCGATCATTTATATTTTCCTGAAACCCCTGTTAGAAAAGGCAACAGAGAAGTTGAAAGGCTACCGTTTGTACTTAGTTCGTCGACATACAAAGAAATCCAGGGAAAGAAAGAGATGGAAAGGTTAAATATGTCAATGAAAAAAGAGAAAAAGAAGATAGAACGAGAAGCTAAATAAATAAAAGCGACAGAAGATAAAAAATTGAAAGCTAAGAAAAGAAAGCTAAGTAACGGAGAGAATAACAACACAAAGAAGAAGAACAACCAAAAAGTGAATGGTCAAGAATGTGCAAATAATGGCTTAAATACGACTCAAAATGAAACACAGATCCTCAGTTGTGCAAATGGTGAAAAGATACCTAGTACTCAACAGAGTAATGATAAAGACGATTTCCTATTAGAACTAATTAAAACTGATTCCAACATAGTTAATAATTCAGAAAACTCATCATTAAACCAGACTATACATGTAAAAAGAAATTTAACAATCGAAATATATGAGGTTGCTGATAAATTAGTTCCTCTAGAATCGGTAAAACAAAATTTTAGAAATACACCTCTTCTTGAAGGAATTTGTTATTTGTGTACAAAGAATCTAACGAAATCAAATTGTGGCATACGGTGTATGCAATGCATTAGAACACATCATTTTAACTGTATTGAAAAACATGCATGGCATAAATCAAATTCAAATACGTATATCTGTTTAACTTGCCTAAAAAAAAATGCTAAAGAATTATATTTTTATAATAATATAGTATTAATATTATATTATAAATTACTTTTTTATTATTCTACTTTTATGTTTTTGAAATGTCAATAAATATTTTAGTTTTGTTTATTTGTTATAAATACTCTTTACCAACAAAGCTTTTTCGTTTTCTTTTCATCTTAAAACAACAATAATCGTTTAACAAATAATATTTTTTCTTCATTTTGCGTGATGGATGTTTTCCTAATTTGTTTTTATTTTCTAATTTTTGCTAATATTAATGCAAAATATAAGTTTTTTTTACAAAATATTTGCATTTTATTAAATAATTAGCAGGATTTTCAAGTGCCAATAATTAAACTTTAATATGCCAATCACTGTGTTGAGGGGGCCAATGACTATATTTCCATGTAACTTATGAAAAATATATATTTTTTAATATATATAAGTAAATTGTTCATTATTTTTGTAATTGCAATAGGTTTAACAGTTCCTTTACTATTGAACTATATATGATTCATTAAGAGTATTTCAAGAATTGGGTTTAAATTAAATAAAATGCATATCTAAAGTGCTTAAGGGGCCAATAACTGTATCGTTTACCCTATCCTTTGTCTTTAAATTAAATTAAACCAGAGGTTAAATTTACGTATAAGAACAAAGCTGGGAATGTTCAAACGGGTTTGTTCTTTTACCTGTTTAAGATTTAAAACCTGCTGAAGTTAAAAAAGGTTGATTTTCAACTGTTGATTTCGAAAACAAGTTATATTTAACTATAGGAATTATTATGCATGAAATATAGTTAGAGCTTGACGTGCGGCTACCTATTCTAAAAAAAACGCAACTTTATTTTACCAGCTGCTTCTACGACACCTTTTATAACTAAAATTAATTTCATTAAAAGCTTCATAATTCACAACATTTTTTTTTATGAACGAACAATAGCTCTATCGGAGAAACCCTTTAAGGCGCTTTAGGAGCGGTGCGTGTGCAAAGAAAGCGATTCACGTTGGTCTTGAATCGTTGAAGGTTTAGGTTAGGTTAGATTTGGTTAGGTTAGAATAAAATAAATAGTGGCGAGCAAGTTTTTCTTTTTAGATTTGCCAAGTTTAGATCAGGCAAATAATATTGATGGAAAAAATGAAGAGGAAGCATCAAGTGATGAAGATGAAGACAAACAAGAAAGAAGCCGAAAAAGCTATCAAAAGCTAAAAACACTGCAAAAACACCAAAAGCTAATTATCCTGTAAAAGTACCAAAAGCTGCAAAAGCTTCTAAAGGTTAGTGTAATCAAATGATGTTTTATGCTGATCGTAATAAGAGTATTAAATATCGCTGTTGTCATTCTAGCCAATCTGGCAGCTTGTTAAAATTATAAAATTTCTTTATATTTCTTCTTAGCTAAATTGTTCTTGTTTAATACTTTATTTTTGTTTAAAAAAAGGATGTCATGCGAACATAGAAAAAAATTAAAATGGCATCTATTGTATTCCACCTTACATGATAGCCTTTTTTTTACAAAAATAACATACGTGGATTTAAATTAAAAAAATTAAAGAGTGTCTAAAACTTTGACCAGCCGCCATATTGGCTGGAATAATTTTTTTATCATATTATGGAATAGGTAACGCGGATCCTGTAGTAGGCGCGTTCGATCTGACAATACATATAGTTAGTCAGGGAGCATTTCTAATTCTGTAGTCGGCGCATAAAAGGACATAAGTCAATTTTTTTGTAAATTGATATTCTTAGCTACCTATATGAACCAAATAATCGAAAATCTTTAACCTTGTATATGCACTTATCATATATTTTTCCTCTAAATATTTTAAAAAAATAGCCTTTAAAAGAATAAGTTATAGAAATAAAAAATGTTAAATAAGATATTATGGCTTTCGTTGATTAAAAGGAAATAACTTGATGTATTTCTTGTAAATATTATGTTTAGCATCATTTTCGTAACTTCGGTAAACATAGAAATACCTCACAAATAAGTCATAAAACTCAACCCAAGGCAAGTGCTACAAGAACCTAAAATATTTAACCTTGATTTTCCCGAATTGTTAAAAATCGACTTATGTCCTTTTAAGCGCCGACCACAGAATTATTGTATGCACGGCACGGTGGAACCGATCATCAATCATGGTGACCGCAAAAAGTGTTAACACTGTGTTAACTGTTCCCTACTAACGAAAAAATCTGACTGATTAATATTTTTAGGCGAGATAGACAGAAAACCTCAACCGCGGTCTAATGAAGAACTTCAAGCAGCTACATCTTTATTTAAAACTAAGATAACAAATATATCGTACCAACAGAAAAAGAGTGTAATGAGTGTATCGAAAATCATCCTATTTTATCAAGCAGGCCCTGGAGAAACTGTGTAAAAAATTAAATTCATAAAAATCTAAAACTCATCAGAAAATAAGAGTTATCTTTGTAACCTCTTTTTATTAGCTGTTTGTTATTCCATGTGCTTTTTCAGCTTATTATAATAAATACATGAGTTAATACAAATTTGTGTATCAGTAGTAACCCTATCCCAAACAATATCTATATCGAAATTTTGAATAATTGTTTTGCACGTTTGAAACTGTATCATATATGCTATACAGGGTGTCCCCAAATTAGAAGGTCAAAGTTAAATAGTGACAATAGACATCGTGCAAGTGACCTTCAAACTTTTCCAATATCACTTGAAACGTCGATCGTGACCTTGACATCATGCAAGTGACCGTGAAACTTTTTTCAAGGTCACTTGGAATCTCGATCGTGACCTTGACATCATGCAAGTGACCTTGAAACTTTTTTCAAGGTCACTTGGAATTTCGATCGTGATCTTGACATCATGCAAGTGACCTTGAAACTTTTTTCAAGGCCATTTGAAATCTTGATCGTGACCTTGACATCATGCAAGTGACCTTGAAACTTTTTTCAAGGTCATTTGAAATCTTGATCGTGACCTTGACATCGTGCAAGTGACCTTGAAACTTTTTTCAAGGTCAATTGAAATCTTAATCGTGACTTTGACATCATGCAAGTGACCTTGAAACTTTTCAAGGTCACTTGGAATTTCAATCGTGACCTTGACATCATGCAAGTGACCATGAAACTTTTTTCAAGGTCACTTGGAATTTCAATCGTGACCTTGACATCGTGCAAGTGACCTTGAAAATTTTTCCAAGGTCATTTGAAATCTGGATCGTTACCTTGACATCATGCAAGTGACCTTGAAACTTTTTTCAAGGTCATTTGAAATCTTGATCGTGACTTTGACATCTTGCAGTGACCTTGAAACTTTTTTCAAGGTCACTTGGGATTTCGATCGTGACCTTGACATCGTGCAAGTTACCTTGAAACTTTTTTCAAGGTCACTTGGAATCTCGATCGTGACCTTGACATCATGCAAGTGACCTTCAAACTTTTTCCAAGGTCATTTGAAATCTTGATCGTGACCTTGAATGTTTTTTAAGGTCACTTGGAATCTCGATCGTGACCTTGACATCTTGCAAGTGACCTTGAAACTTTTTTCAAGGTCACTTGGGATTTCGATCGTGACTTTGAGATCTTGCAGTGACCTTGAAACTTTTTTCAAGGTCACTTGGGATTTCGATCGTGACCTTGACTTCGTGCAAGTGACCTTGAAACTTTTTTCAAGGTCATTTGAAATCTTGATCGTGACCTTGACATCTTGCAAGTGACCTTGAATCTTTTTTCAAGGTCACTTTGAATCTTGATCGTGACCTTGACATCATGCAAGCGACCTTGAAACTTTTTTCAAGGTCATTTGAAATCTTGATCGTGACCTTGACATCTTGCAAGTGACCTTGAATCTTTTTTTCAAGGTCACTTGGAATCTTGATCGTGACCTTGACATCATGCAAGTGACCTTCAAACTTTTTCCAAGGTCATTTGAAATCTTGATCGTGACCTTGACATCATGCAAGTGACCTTGAAACTTTTTTCAAGGTCACTTGGAATCTCGATCGTGACCTTGACATCATGCAAGTGACCTTCAAACTTTTTCCAAGGTCATTTGAAATCTTGATCGTGACCTTGAATCTTTTTTAAGGTCACTTGGAATCTCGATCGTGACCTTGACATCTTGCAAGTGACCTTGAAACTTTTTTCAAGGTCATTTGAAATCTTGATCGTGACCTTGACATCTTGCAAGTGACCTTGAATCTTTTTTTAAGGTCACTTGGAATCTCGATGGTGACCTTGACATCTTGCAAGTGACCTTGAATCTTTTTTCAAGGTCACTTGGAATCTTGATCGTGACCTTGACATCATGCAAGTGACCTTCAAACTTTTTCCAAGGTCATTTGAAATCTTGATCGTGACCTTGACGTCATGCAAGTGACCTTGAAACTTTCTTCAAGGTCACTTGGAATCTCGATCGTGACCTTGACATCATGCAAGTGACCTTGAAACTTTTTTCAAGGTCACGTATAATATCGATCGTGACCTTAAAACTTTTTTCAAGGTCACTTGGAATTTCGATCGTGCCCTTGACATCATGCAAGTGACCTTGAAACTTTTTTCAATGTCATTTAAAATCTCGATCGTGACCTTGAAACTTTTTTCAAGGTCACTTAGAATTTTGATCGTGACCTTGACATCGTGCAAGTGACCTTGAAACTTTCTCAAGGTCACTTGGAATCTTGCTCGTGACCTTGACATCATGCAAGTGACCTTGAAACTTTTTTCAAGGTCACTTGGAATTTCGATCGTGACCTTGACATCATGCAAGTGACCTTGAAACTTTTTTCAAGGTCACTTTGAATCTTGATCGTGACCTTGACATCATGCAAGCGACCTTGAAACTTTTTTCAAGGTCATTTGAAATCTTGATCGTGACCTTGACATCTTGCAAGTGACCTTGAATCTTTTTTCAAGGTCACTTTGAATCTTGATCGTGACCTTGACATCATGCATGCGACCTTGAAACTTTTTTCAAGGTCATTTGAAATCTTGATCGTGACCTTGACATCTTGCAAGTGACCTTGAATCTTTTTTTAAGGTCACTTGGAATCTCGATGGTGACCTTGACATCTTGCAAGTGACCTTGAATCTTTTTTCAAGGTCACTTGGAATCTTGATCGTGACCTTGACATCATGCAAGTGACCTTCAAACTTTTTCCAAGGTCATTTGAAATCTTGATCGTGACCTTGACGTCATGCAAGTGACCTTGAAACTTTCTTCAAGGTCACTTGGAATCTCGATCGTGACCTTGACATCATGCAAGTGACCTTGAAACTTTTTTCAAGGTCACGATCGAGATTCCAAGTGACCTTGAAAAAAGTTCAAGGTCACTTGCAAGGTGTCAAGGTCACGATCGAGATTCCAAGTGACCTTGAAAAAAAGTTCAAGGTCACTTGCAAGGTGTCAAGGTCACGATCGAGATTCCAAGTGACCTTGAAAAAAAGTTCAAGGTCACTTGCAAGGTGTCAAGGTCACGATCGAGATTCCAAGTTACCTTGAAAAAAAGTTCAAGGTCACTTGCAAGGTGTCAAGGTCACGACCCAGATTCCAAGTGACCTTGAAAAAAAGTTCAAGGTCACTTGCAAGGTGTCAAGGTTACGATCGAGATTCCAAGTGGCCTTGAAAAAAGTTCAAGGTCACGTGCACGGTGTCAAGGTCACGTTCGAGATTCCAAGTGACCTTGAAAAAAAGTTCAAGGTCACTTGCAAGGTGTCCAGGTCA
This sequence comes from Polydrusus tereticollis, assembly GCA_963920685.1. NCBI lineage: Eukaryota > Metazoa > Arthropoda > Insecta > Coleoptera > Curculionidae > Polydrusus > Polydrusus tereticollis. The sequence continues at coordinate 148,726,368 of OY987328.1, forward strand.
CGATCTAGATTTCAAGTGACCTTGAAAAAGAGTTCAAGGTCACCTGCAAGGTGTCAAGGTCACGATCGAGATTCCAAGTGACCTTGAAAAAAAGTTCAAGGTCACTTGCAAGGTGTCGAGGTCACGATCGAGATTCCAAGTGACCTTGAAAAAAGTTCAAGGTCACTTGCAAGGTGTCAAGGTCACGATCTAGATTTCAAGTGACCTTGAAAAAGAGTTCAAGGTCACTTGCAAGGTGTCAAGGTCACGACCAAGATTCCAAGTGGCCTTGAAAAAAAGTTCAAGGTCACTTGCAAGGTGTCAAGGTTACGATCGAGATTCCAAGTGACCTTGAAAAAAGTTCAAGGTCACGTGCACGGTGTCAAGGTCACGTTCGAGATTCCAAGTGACCTTGAAAAAAGTTCAAGGTCACTTGCAAGGTGCCAAGGTCACGATCGAGATTCCAAGTGACCTTGAAAAAAAGTTCAAGGTCACTTGCAAGGTGTCAAGGTCACGATCGAGATTCCAAGTGACCTTGAAAAAAAGTTCAAGGTCACTTGCAAGGTGTCAAGGTCACGACCAAGATTCCAAGTGACCTTGAAAAAAGTTCAAGGTCACGTGTAAGGTGTCAAGGTCACGATTGAGATTCCAAGTGACCTTGAAAAAAGTTCAAGGTCACTTGCAAGGTGCCAAGGTCACGATCGAGATTCCAAGTGACCTTGAAAAAGAGTTCAAGGTCACGACCAAGATTCCAAGTGACCTTGAAAAAAGTTCAAGGTCACGTGCAAGGTGTCAAGGTCACAAGCGAGATTCCAAGTGATCTTAAAAAAGTTCAAGGTCACTTGCAAGGTGTTAAGGTCACTGTCGAGGTTCCAAGTGACCTTGAAAAAAACAGTTCAAGGTCACTTGCAAGGTGTCAAGGTCACGACCAAGATTCCAAGTGACCTTGAAAAAGTTCAAGGTCACGTGCAAGGTGTCAAGGTCACGACCAAGATTCCAAGTGACCTTGAAAAAGAGTTCAAGGTCACTTGCAAGGTGTCAAGGTTACGATCGAGATTCCAAGTGACCTCGAAAAAAGTTCAAGGTCACGTGCAAGGTGTCAAGGTCACGATCTAGATTTCAAGTGACCTTGAAAAAGAGTTCAAGGTCACTTGCAAGGTGTCAAGGTCACGATCGAGATTCCAAGTGACCTTGAAAAAAAGTTCAAGGTCATTTGCAAGGTGTCAAGGTCACGATCTAGATTTTAAGTGACCTTGAAAAAGAGTTCAAGGTCACTTGCAAGGTGTCAAGGTCACGACCAAGATTCCAAGTGACCTTGAAAAAAAGTTCAAGGTCACTTGCAAGGTGTCAAGGTTACGATCGAGATTCCAAGTGACCTTGAAAAAAGTTCAAGGTCACGTGCACGGTGTCAAGGTCACGTTCGAGATTCCAAGTGACCTTGAAAAAAGTTCAAGGTCACTTGCAAGGTGCCAAGGTCACGATCGAGATTCCAAGTGACCTTGAAAAAAAGTTCAAGGTCACTTGCAAGGTGTCAAGGTCACGATCGAGATTCCAAGTGACCTTGAAAAAAAGTTCAAGGTCACTTGCAAGGTGTCAAGGTCACGACCAAGATTCCAAGTGACCTTGAAAAAAGTTCAAGGTCACGTGTAAGGTGTCAAGGTACCGTTCGAGATTCCAAGTGATCTTGAAAAAAGTTCAAGGTCACTTGCAAGGTGTCAAGGTCACGATCGAGATTCCAAGTGACCTTGAAAAAAAGTTCAAGGTCACTTGCAAGGTGCCAAGGTCACGATCGAGATTCCAAGTGACCTTGAAAAAAAGTTCAAGGTCACTTGAACGATGTCAAGGTCGCGATCAAGATTTCAAATGACCTTGAAAAAACTTTCAAGACCACTTTCAAGGTCAAGGATAGTTAATTTCAAGGTTAACTAACCTAACCTGAACTAACCTTGACCTTGGAAGTGACCTTGAAAGTTCAGGTCACTTGCAAAGTAAAATTCAAGTTTTGGGCCAAGTGACGTGTTTGACCTTGAAAATTTAGCGTCCCCTTGAAATTACCAAACCTTGACATTGGAAGTGACCTTGAAAGTTCAAGGTCATTTGCAAGGCTTTGGTCAATTGACGTGTTTTATCTTAAAAATTTGACGTAACCTTGAAATTAACTAACCTTGACCTTGCAAGTGACCTTGAACTTTCAAGGTCACTTGTTAGGTCAAATTCAAGTTTTGGCTCAAGTGACGTGCTTCACCTTGAAAATTTGATGTATTCTTGAAATTTTCAAACCTTGACCTTGCAAGTGACCTTGAACTTTCAAAGTCACTTGTTAGGTCAAATCCAAGTTTTGGCTCAAGTGACGTGCTTGACCTTGAAAATTTGATGTTTTCTTGAAATTAACAAACCTTCACCTTGGAACTGACCTTGAAAGGTCAAGGTCACTTGCAAGGTTATATCGAAGCTTTGGGTCAAATGACGTGCTTAATCTTGTAAATTTGGTGTAACGTTGAAATAAACGAACCCTGACCTGGAAGTGACCTTAAAGGTTCAAGGTCACTTGCGAGGTCAAATCTAAGTTTTGGTTCAAGTGACGTGCTTGACCTTGAAAATTTGGTGTAACCTTGAAATTAACCAACTTTGACCTTAGAAATGAACTTGAAAGTTCAAGGTCACTTGCAAGGTTTTGGTCAATTGACGTGTTTGGACTTTGGGTTTTTGTTCTCCCCTCCCCCTGCGAACCGCATACTTCCAAAATAAAACCAACCCGCACTTTTAAATTTCAAAGTTCCATTATGACGCCAACAAAAATGAAACCATACTTGTGGCCTTTGAATTTACTTTATTATTCATAATAACAACACATGTATAGTAACATATATATTTGGTGAACAAATAATTATTTTAGTAATGAAGTTCTGCTTACATTTTTTCTTATTTACAAAGTTCACAACAGTAAGAGTAAACAGCATGGCAAAAAATACCTTTTAAAGGATAACTATAAACAAAGAAAATTATTTTTAATAAATACAAGATAAACTTCAACAAAAACAGAATTTTGCGTTAATGTTGACATCCTGAACACTGAATACATTGCACATTTTTTTTAACGTCTTTCATTGAATGCGTTTGTTTGTTGTTAATAATGGCATCTACAAGTAATATCTCATTATCCTAAATTGATTTTTGGATTTCATACATTTATGGGAACTTGAATAAATACATCCTCAAACGTTTGTTGCTAAAAAGCTTACCAAAACTTTTTGGTAAGGCATATTATAATTTAATGACGTTTTAAATTATTTAGTTTTTGTTTCTTTCTGTTTTTTTGTGGCTGTTCCTTACACTTTTTAATTTTTCTTATATTGGCGAATAAGTATGATTGTCAGTAGTTATCTACAGGGTTGTGATAAAGAAACGGATCAGCCTTATAAACAATTCCATTCAGTTTGTTTATCAGACCCCTCTTCATTAAATTTATTTATTAAACCATTTTTTTTCAATTTAAGCTTTATAAACCACTAGTTTAAAAATTTGCCGTTTCGTTTTTAAATTCGATGTTATCATCATCAGAGATTTGATTTCTTAGATGTCAATCAGCGTGTAAACGGGTCAATAAATTTTACAAGTTGATTTATTTACTTATAAAAACAGCGTCCAATTTTTTGTAACAAGTATTTACTGTTAGGAAAATTGGAACATGCTGTAATTTTTTGGCCGAGTTGGGGAAAATATAGTGATTTCTGGTGTTTTAGTTGCTGCTAATTGACCGAATTTAGATCTGAGTTTCTAGGTTGAAAAATTAAATAGTACTTATAGTTATTTAAAATGATTAGTGGTCGTGGTAAGACACGCAATAGAAAACTGCTTAGGGCAAATTTTTCAATGTATAAATAAATCATGGATTATTCCAAACTACATCCATTTGCAACCTCTCGTTACCACCAAACTGCCTAAACCTAAATATAATCCCAACCAGTGTAAGAACTAACCGAAACCACAATCTATGGTTTAAAGTAGAAATTATGAGAATTTTGTCGAATTATTGGGTGAAAATAGATTTTTTTCAACGACATTGTGTGAGAAAATAGTTTGTGAGGAAGAGGAAGACCTCTTCAACAAAACAAGCAATACCACTGATTAGGAATAAATCTGTGATAATGACAATGTCAGTAGGTACTGGCGATAAGTACTAGTATTGAAAGTTTTTCAATACTCAAGTTTCTTCCGGACTCGACTGCTGACCGAACTGCAGTCTCTTGTGGAAAAGTATCAATTTTAGCACTTCTTAGGAAAATAGCTACTTCAATGACATAAGTACATCAAGTTTACTTACAAAATTTTACAATAATGAAAATGGCAACGTTTTGTGACATGGGAAAGTAATGATAAAATCTGTTAAATTGGGCCCTTTTATAATTCTTTAAATATTGACCTTTAAATTCTTTTCTTATGTTTTTCAAAAAATCGGTTTTTATTAAAAAAAAATCACTCTAGTTTTACAATTTTAAAAGAAGTTATAATTAATAATTATCTCTATTCTTTAACCACACTATTAATTTTTTTTACCTAATAAAAATCGATTCTTTCAAACAACGAAGAAAATAAATTTTAAATGACTGTGCTTATATTATTATAAAACAGCCTAATTTAACAGATTTTATCTCTATATATGTTGTTTTATAGGAGCCATTTTGTTTTTAGTAAAATGACTGTTACGTCGTTATTTTGGGAGTAAATGTCAACTTGTTGTATATTATTGAAAAGGTAATTTTGATATAATTGATTTACTTGTTATATTTCACAATTATAATTCAGTTGCCTGACACGTGTTTCGACCCTTGCGGATCATTATCGAAGGAGTGCAAGACAATACTAAATTCTACGTGTAGTTACAAAGTTAATATCTAAGTAATAGTAATGGTAAACATGTCAACATGTCATTAAAATAAAATTAGGGAGATGAAGTGAATTGACAGACAGATTATGGGTTATTTTGGTCCTTAATTTTCAGGTATTGGCCAAAGATACAACTAAATTACAGGTGTGATTTGATGTAAATAAATACCTCTATAATCACACCTGTAATTTAGTTGTACCTTTGGCCAATACCTGAAAATTAAGGACCAAAATAACCCATAATCTGCCTGTCAATTCACTTGTTGTGTTTTGACTTTTTGTTTAGTTCTTGTGTGTTTTCGGTTTCTTTAGTTAAAGTTCGCGTATTTATTTTCGTTATGGAAGACTACGCACCTCCGTTAAAACCTAAAAAATATTGTGTTCCAAACTGTTCAAATAAACATGGCATGCGACACCGCTTGCTAAAAAGAGATCCGATAATTTTTGTTTATAAAAATAATGTTTTATTACCTATTTCGCTTTATTTTAGTCAGCTGTATTTTTTTAAATAGGTACCTATAGCTTGGTTTAAATAATTCCTTTTTTGCTGCTTGCTATTTGAGCTCTCTACGTTATTTGTTACTTTACCAACAAGGCATTTACTCTAAACTTAAAAACAAGAGTTACAAATAACGTGTATCCCTGAACTAAAAATATAAGCAGAAAAAAATGAATATTTAAACCAAAGAATATTTTAAATTTTACAGCGGCACCAATATCTACCGATAAAACAGATTTCATTGGCAAAACAGTTTTCTTTATTTTTACCCATAGTTGAAAAACAGATTTCTTTCCTTCTTGCGTGTTTCGGATCGCAAATACTAGGACATCAGCACCAATTAGTTTTTGACAGTTCTAAGAGTCCAGTTGCGTATCTAAATTTATTTCGGTGATTTGTGCACTTCATCTCCCTAATTTTATTATAATGACATGTTGACATGTTTACCATTACTATTACTTAGATATTAACTTTGTAACTACACGTAGAATTTAGTATTGTCTTGTACTCCTTCGATAATGATCCGCAAGGGTCAAAACACGTGTCAGGCACCTGAATTATAATTGTGAAATATAACAAGTAAGACTTTAATTTCCTCTACCAAGGTAATTTCGAGAAGAATTCGGTTATACTTAAAATACAGGTTGTCGTTTAAAAGTAAATATACAGGTTAGTATAGTATTTAGTAAATTAAACCGACTGAGGGCCCAAAAAGAGGTGCAACGAAACTTTTTTCAAATATTAAGTAAGCTGTAATAAAAAATTGTATGTATATTATTGTTGGTATACCATCAAGTTCTTTTTAGTCGAGTTGTTAGTAGTTTAGTGAGCAAATAATTATTACCGATGACGATAGCGAGAATAATCAACATTAAATGAAAGACGCGATATTATAAGCCTATTGTAAATAACTCTAATAATATTACTATCTAAATCTAGGTATACATAATCACAGGTCTAAAAAATTTTACTAATACTTAATGGCTTAAAGCGGTTTGGTAAAATATAGACTTCGGTCTTTAGCTAAAAGACTTGTTACTTTAAAATAAATACTTTTTAAAGATACTTACACAGGTGAGTTCTGTAATAAATTTTTAAATTATTTCAATGGTTCCTTCATGGGCTTCCAGGTCAGAAAGTAAAGAAATATCTAACCTGAACCTCAAAAAGTAACAAGACCTTTAAGATTTTTCTACAACTTTTTATACAGGTACAAAAACCTAACAATAAATAACCAAAATTCATTATGTTCAACAAAATAAACAGATCCAAAATCGGGTTGTATTTACAAAAATGACTCGTCATCAATAATTATATACATCAATTAAGATTAGTTATTGAGGTTGGTATACTCTTCTATACATATTTTAACCTCTAAATATTTACAGAGATCACAATTTAACATTACGTACAAATGGTTTATTATGGCTTAGTTTCTAGCTGTTTATTAGTAGAACATTTATCTAGATCCTTAAGTTTTAAACAGACATTTTAAGCGATTTTAACGCCCAAAAATCCACCTAAATATTCAAAGCAATAGGTACCTATTTTATCTGCCATAATATAAGTTTCTGCCCTATCCGTAAACCACTTAATAATCCTCGTTTGCACCATTACAATTTAATATTGGTTTAGGTAAGGCGCGTTTAAAAAGGTTTTTCAAAATAATTTATTCACATGTTCAGGTTACAGGCTATTTAAAAGCAATCCGAACCTCCAAAGGTACGGTGAGATGCTCATGTAATTTGTGCATGTAAATCGACCCAAATCGACTGAGGCGTCGTATTCTGTACACTCGTTTAGTTTATATTACCTTGCACAGTAAGCATATCCATAATGCTGGGTGTTGACACAATTGACATAAAAATGGTCTATAGATTTTACTAAAGTCAAACTTTTTGGCTTGCGCAAGCTTCATACCTCCGTTTACATGTAACGATTTACTACTGCATATTTGCATATACATCAGTTTGCGCCAATTACATAAGCGTCTAAACGTGCCATAATATTCAGCATCTTGTTCGTAGAAAGTATACTAAGTGCAGTTTAGCTAAACCAACCTCGACTTGTAGCGGTGCAAATGAAACAAATCAATGTGATTTTTTGGCCTAACTTTGCAAAATCGATAAGCAGGGTGCCTTGTGTGACAAAAATATCTGGTTGCCTAAGTTTTCGTAAGAAAACCTTTCTGTAGCGATATCTTTATAAATACACTCACTCAAATTAGAAACGTCCTGGGGAGGGTATTATATGCAGCTAGTTGAATCGTAAAAATCGATCTTTATTAACAGTATGATAATTTTATATCAATTTTTGGGGGAGATACCCCCAACTAAAGGCAACATAATTTTACATTAATCATATTTATTATTATGCCAACTTTTCTTGTTAGACAACATTTCTACCCATGAGTGTATGATAATATCTTTATTATTAAATTAATAAACTATAGAAGTTGAGTTTTTAGATCTAATTTTTGACATTGTACCGTTACAACTTGCAAATGTACGATACACGTTTTTTTCCACTGCTGGTTACAATTTATTAAGGTATGATTCACATTTTATTACACTGATATTTTTGTCTGCAGGTTTGCTTATCCGAAACAAGATACAATCAATCTCACCCACGCTGCACGTGTGACTAATTTTGTAAGATCTCTATTAGGCATTTACCGGGCGTTAAAATATCTTCCTAGAAATAACGGGACGTTAACATCAATTTCGGGGGAAACGTTCTCACTTACACACATCTAAATGGGCGTCGGTAGCACAGTAAAATCTTGTAATGCGCACTTAACGGTTTCGTAGAGCGGTCTATTCTCGTCGCTACAATAACCTTCCGGCGTACACAACGTCTGCAGTTTCGTAAAATACGAATCAAAGTTCTCCTGACCGATCTTCTCCGGCGAGGCACCACCTCCGCCTCCACCCCCGGGGATACGTACGTGCTCGAGGAGGGTGATGACGTTGTTCCGCAAACTTTCGTAGTACTCGTTCAGGTTGGAGCTCCTTTGAGTGAGCGCTTGCGTTTCCTGGTGGGGAAAGGGGTTTAGTGTAGTCCAATTGGTTTTTTACGAATACGCTGGTGGGATATGAAATTATGTGTTAGGATACTCGCAAGAATGTCTGCCTAAACGTGTTTTTTTTTTAAAGAGATTTTTGAATTGGTAATCAAAGAAATATGCAAAATATATTTGGAAGAGGAATATTAAAGCACCTGTAGACTTTTATTGAAAGATCTTATAGTTCATCCCACAGAGTACCTATTGCCGTTCAAATAAAAAACGAACAGAAAAAGATGGGTTAATATTCAATAACCATTTAAATCTTGATCAAATTTTCGGCAGAGGTTAGTTCAACAGATTAATCGAGTATTTCAATTTTCACAAAATACTATTATACAAGGAGCTTAGGTCTTTGGATCTAACTTTTAACCGCCCCGTGGATAAATTGGGTAGTGGAAAAAGTTCTGATGCATCTTATTTTCCTTTCGTTTTGTCTCCCATACATTTTGTTACATGAAACAATATTGATAATTGCAAACTTTTCGCATATTACGAGGATAACAGCCCGTTCACACGCTACGGTTTTTTTTTCGTATCGACACTTTTTCCCAATCGTTTCCCATGCATTTAAATATGTTCGTTTAGACGATGCGGTGTACCCATTCGAGAAAAAAGCGTAACGTGTGAACAGGCTGTAATTACTTTATTTGGTGACGTTCATCAGAACTAAGCGCTTGAGTAGCGCTACTTTGATTTGGGTGGTTATAATTCCTACTCACTGAGCAATCACTGTAAGCGCTAGGTTCTGATTAACGCGATCAATATTTAAAGATTAAACTGTATTTAAGGTATGACCCCCGTTTGCATCATTGCGCCAGTCTGCTTAAACTAAAGACCATGTCAGTGAAAGTAGTCTTTACAATTTTTCACTTCACTTGTTGTAGTTTGTCTACTAGCCACATGTAATCAAGCGCGCTTGTATACGCGCTAAAATATCTCGCTAGCCGAATAGTAAAAAGCGGGCGACTAGCGTGTAAACTAGCTTCTTGTAATTACCACTTTAGAGACGTAGTAATAGTAATTTAAGATCTGCTGACAATCCCTCTTGGACAATGGGAAAATATTCCCCAAAAAGTAATTAATACTTATGTCCAAAGTATGCCCCGTCAATCCCGTCATATTAGGGCAGACGTAATTAGTGATAATAATGATTAATAAGTAATGTGTTTTCTTTTGTAGTTTATTTAAGCTCTGGGTTATAAGAAATAATTTCCATAGTAGTAGGTACTTAAATTAAACGTTTATAATGGGAGCTTACATATCTTGGCTCACCAGCGCCATTGAAACGTGAGGTACTTGTCAAAGTCAAAATGGGTTTTATAGAGGTTATGTTATTTTAGGCACTGGTCCTATGTTAGCCATCATTGCAGAGTCGAGAAAAAAAAAGTAGCCTTAAAATAATTTATGTGTCCAATTTTTCCACAAGGTGTTTAAAAGTTAGAACCAAAATCGTTACTTTGGCTTCATCTTGTATAATAGCAAAATGATGATTATTTTACGAAAACCGAAATACAGCGCGCAAAACCAATGCAGGTGTCCTTTATCTGCCGGAAATTTCATCAAAATCGGTCTTAGATTTAAAAAGTTATCGAATATTAAACTTAACCCATATTTTTCTTGCCTATTCTTTTTTTATTTTGAAAGCATATTAGTGAGCATGTGGTTCTCGTAAAAATTAATTTAAAATATTATAGATTCTTGCAATTTGAAAGTAAATATGGCAGAGTTTGTTTTAGTTACATTTGTATAGCTTGGGATTAACTCAAAAGTGGAGGTTAGGTACTCCAGGATCTAGTTGTAAAATACATTGTATAATCAGAGGTTACCTCCGACCCTATCATAAACCTCAACACGTGGATTGGGTTTGAGTTAACTCGTAATCGTGGGATAAAAATGGCGTTTTTTTTATCATATCTTTGTTTTTGAACCTATTTGACCAATGACAAAAGATATGAATTTATTTGAAACTCGCAAATCAAAACATCTTAAATAAAAAAATATTTGCAAAGTGAGGTTAGTTTTGAATGACATGAACATAACAAATGAAATGTGAAAACAGAAAGTAATTTTGATAATCCCATCCCCCTGAAGTTAGCAGTTTTATGGATCAGCCTCATTCTATACAATTGCAACAAAAACATACCTTAGATTAACTTTAAGTTTAATTTAAGGATAAATCTTCACGTTAATTCTATATTTAATTCTAACCCAAACAATTGGGCCTTAGATGGTTAATCTAAAGTAGTCGCCACACTTTTCCCATGTGTTACCTTTTGAATTAATGTCTGGAATAGCTTGACAGCTTTAAGTTGTGAGTTAAACGAACCGTATTTGAAATATTATCATCTTAATCAAGGTACAAACAAGTTTGAGAATTAGACTTATTTAAAAAAAATATTTTTATTATTTTAAAATGTATCTTATTGGATTTATTTTTAATGTTAGTGTTATGCTGACAAATTCCTCTAAAATATAAAGATTACGAAGTGCTAAGTTTTTCTGAACATAAGTAATAAATACAGAGTGTGTAAAAAAAGCGTAGGCAGACTATAATGAATATCGACTCTTTGTCAGACTTTTTTGTACGCCACATGTTCGGATTCTCTTATGACTTCCGTCATACTTACTTTTTCGCCGTGCGTCAAATGCGTCTCCATAGCGTTAATATCAGATTTTAACCTGAGCATCTGCGACTCAACCCGGGCATTTTCTCGTTGAAGTTCGGATATTTCCGCCTCCAGCGTCATAAGGTCTTCGCCACCATTCGGATTTTGTTCCATACCTATAAAAATATATCTGCAAATGGGTGTTCGAGTTAGACTTTTTTAAAATGTTCCCATAATAATTATTCTAGTACTCCCACATATTTTCACTAACGCGCAGATTATAAGATCTTACCGAAACATTATAAACCAGTCAACGTTTGAAGGAAGGCATAGGCACGTAGTTTTTTTAAATATTTAATTAATTATTTATTATATTAGGTAATATTTTTTTTTTGAATAATATGTATAATATAGATCATACAAACTTTACTGAGTACCTACTAGAAACCAACTTGAAACTAGCGGCCAGCGGCCGATTAAGTAAATTTTTGACGAGGAGTGTACCGTATCGTCTTCTATTCATTTTGATCTTACTAAGAAAACTAAAAGACAATAATTGTTTAAGCTTTGTCAGATGCTTTCTGATATAAGTGGATATAACATGTATATAGGATTTGCCAAAAAAACATAGGCTACACATTAAAATAGTAGTTTCCAGCAGTTGACGTTCATACTGCATACGATGCTTTAAACTATAGCTAGAATTAACATATCTTCGGCTCAGGAGCGGTCATATCAACATTTTGAGGGGGGTTGCCATGTAGAGGCGGTGGCAGGAAAAGTGTCAGCGCCGCAGGCGAAAAATTTTTGGGTGCCACGCCCTTTTTTGTTGGTGATTCTTGGTTTTCAAGTAGGAAAAATACGCAAAAAACGGCTAAGTAAATTTTAAGAAAATTTTAGATACCTATATTATAGATACCTAATATTATATTATACCTACTTGCTTAATTATTTTTATTAATATTTTTTGCGTTTAAATATTTTTAAAAAATTAAGGGTTTGACACGATTGGTCAATTTATGGAGGCAGGGCTTTTATAATGTAAATCGACGCCAAGGGGGGGGGCATGCCCCGCCCCCCCCCTGTATGACCGCCCTGCTTCGGCTTTTGCGAAAAACAGAGGCTATGGGGTTCATTCAAAAGTTTGTAAATTTGGCTATTAAATTCTCAAAACTTTTGAATGAACTCCGTAGCCTCTGTTTTTTGAAAAGGGCCGAAGATCCGTCGCTTCTAGCAATATCTTAAAGCATCGTATAAAGTATAAACGTGAACTGGTAAAAACTAGATTTTTCTTTTAACTTTGAATATAAAATTTTCGAAACTTTTGAATGAACCCCGTAGCCTCTGTTTTTTGGAAAGCATCGTATAAAGTATAAACGTGAACTGGTGAAAACTAAAATTTTCTTTTAACTTTGAATACAAAATTTTCAAACTTTTGAATGAACCCCGTAGCCTCTGTTTATTGGAAAGGGCCTAAGATCCGTCGCTTCTAGCAATATTCTAAAGCATCGTATAAAGTGTGAACGTGAACTGGTGAAAACTACTATTTTAATGTTACTTTGAATCTAAAAACTTTGAATGAACCCTGTAGCCTATGTTTTTTTGGCGAATCCTATATACATGTTATATCCACTTATATTAGGAAGCAGTGGCGATCGCCCCCCCCCCCTCTTGGCCGGGCGCCCCTTTACTAATTAAATAATAATTCTTAAAAAACAATATCGGTCTTATTTTATTTTTAGTAAAGAAGTGCGATCGGAATAAACTTAATAAAACCGGTTTTGAGAGCATGCCATCATATTTAATTTATTTCTTTTTATATAGCGGATTTTAACTTCATTTGGGGCCAGACCCCTGTTTCCTAGGGAGCATGAAGATGGTGAATTCCTACGAAATTTGGGCGTGGTCCCAAAAATTTTTTCTCTGCGGCGCTTTACCTCCGCAATCTGCGCCCCTACGATAGTTCGCCCCTTCCGCTTCAAAATGCTGGCTACGCCACTGTTAGGAAGCATCCGACAAAGCTTAAACAATTATTGTCTTTTAGTTTCTTTAGGAAGATCAAAATAAATAAAAGGCGATACGATACACTCCGCGTCAAAAATTTACTTAATCGGCCGCTGGCCGCTAGTTTCAGGTTGGTCTACTAGAAGAAATCACACGGCAACGTATGCCACCCTCCTTTTCCTTCTTTAGAGAAACCTTACGGATTTTTGTTGTCTATTATTTATGAAGATATTCCACGACAGAAATCATAATTATTTGTTCATTAAATAATTAATTGATGTGATAAAAATTTAAATAATTTCAATACCTTTATTTTAATACTCTTACATAGGCTAATAGTAAAGATTTACCTAGTTTAACATAAATAAATATTTAGATGTTCTTTATTGAAATGCGTGCTAGTCAAATCTGCAATTTTGCACTTTTTTATTCGCATTCTTTTCATAGGGCAAGCCTCGTGCTACACCACTAATTATAATATATAGATATATAATAAAGAACGGAAGTAATTCGCCCAGATTTTGCCTCTTATATTCCTAGTTTTATGTCAAATTATAGTTATGTTTTTTTTTTTATGCACTGAGGTTCTTGGGGATTAGGTCCTTGTGTAAAATCAAAACAGTGAAAAAATGTCACATTGTATATTAACGTTTCGGCCTACGCTATGGCCTTCATCAGAATGGCAACATAAAAGTTAATCAGCTGTAATAATAAGAAAAACTGGGCTTACATCTACAATAACAAAAGAATTTTTTTAATAAGTTTCATTACCTTGACGAGCTGAGTTTCCAATTCACGGATAGGTAATAGTGAATTGGAAACTCAGCTCGTCAAGGTAATGAAACTTATTAAAAAAATTCTTTTGTTATTGTAGATGTAAGCCCAGTTTTTCTTATTATTACAGCTGATTAACTTTTATGTTGCCATTCTGATGAAGGCCATAGCGTAGGCCGAAACGTTAATATACAATGTGACATTTTTTCACTGTTTTGATTTTACACAAGGACCTAATCCCCAAGAACCTCAGTGCTTAAAAAAAAATATATAACAAAGTCCAAGAAAACTTGAAATACTGTAAATTATAGTTATGTAGGTAAATTTTTAATGTTCGATAAAAAATATTTAGCTCTATATGTTTGAATGCCGTACCTGAATATCCCTTAGCATAAAACGGCATATCCTCCGGGTATTTGCTCTTCTTGACCGTTTGCCCAGCCATAGGGCAGCCGCTAAGGGACCGATGCGTTAAAAAAGAACCGTTAATGTGGCCGGTTCCGTCGCATCCAGGTGTGGGACAGTTCACTCCGTCGAACTTCATGGCTGTTGCGGCCGCGACCGCCGCCTTGTGCTGTTCCACTGTACCGCCGCTCTCCAGTACTCGCATTTTGTTCCGGTTCGCTATCGGACACCCGGATGCACTAAAAAAGGAAAATGACAACTCTCATTTATCGATCACATTTAAATGACAGTTTTTATTTTACGGGTTGCTATGGAAATTAATAATGCTTTAAGCCCTTTAAGTGTGCACTACGATTTTTAACCGCGCAACAATTTAGTCTTATATAGGACATACATACCGGGGATGTCTCTAAAAGGTCTATACAAAATGCTATAGTCTATCTTTAAATGGCGCGAAGTAACAAATGCTCATTATATATGCAAAACGCATACAGGATTATCAAGAACAATTTAAACACCATCCCCTGAAAGTTATTGTGTTTAAGGATCCAAATAACAAGCATTCTTTAGGTAGGTCCACCCTATATTTATCGCAAGCTATTGTTATATTTGAGGATTTACCATTGCTATTGGGAAAATCACTTAGCCAGGAGCATGTAATGGGAAAGTTTTTAATTTAAATATCTTAAACATGCCTATTCTCCTAAAATTGTATTATATTATATTCGCAGGTATTTATAACATATGAAACATTTAATAATCGTAATAACTAATAATTAACAATGGGTGGTACTATTTTACATAATATAATTACAAAAACAAGATATAATATAGAATCTTACAAACAAAGCGTTTTCAAAAATCGAATAATACTTTGTCGTTCTGACTTAATCATAGTCCGATTCGGAAGATGAACTTTTATTAACATCGTTTATAATAGGCGGTTCAACTATTTCTTCGATTAGTATATCTACCTGCCACATTTTGGCTTCTTCTTCTATCACATGATCGATACACATTTTCCACTTTTCCGCACTGATTTTACCCATAGCTTCATAAAAGAGTCTTTTTTAATCCACCATTTTATGTCGTGTTTTTTTTTCTGCCGACATCTGTCTTTATTTGAGCCCATATAAATTCGATCGGGTTTAATTCGCAGTGGTAAGGAGGGAGTCTGAGCACAGATATTCCTCGTAACTTTCTCATTTTATCGACTACATATTTTTTTAATGCATTTTTATGTAAATTGGCTAGTACCAATAGTTTTTTTTTAAGTAATCTAATGGAAATTCTATTCGTCTTAAACTAAGACATTCTGTTTTTTTCACTTTTACGCCACGCCCTTGTCGGTAATTTTTCCGTCAGCCTAGAGTGATAACTTGCATCATCCAATACAATTATTGCATCTTTTGGCATAAGATCCAACATTTGCTCGAACCATTCTTCAAAGACATCGACATTCATATCTTCTAACGAAGCCTTCAGAATTTCCAATAGGAGTTATGATAAGTCCTTTTCCAGATGGCGGTCTTAATCTTGTGGACAATCCTTCCAAAAAAACTTGCCTTGCACTTTTAATATTTTCATTCTGCCAAAATTTAGTCACAGTGTGGCCATTTTCGTCTAGGTAATATATTTTCTTCCCTGATTTTTCGGATGCTTCTTAAGTAATTTCTTCTCCCACAGACGATATTGCTTCTGTCTATTAAAAACGATAACTTATTATGTTTTCCATCGAAAACCCTTTTTTTAATAATTTCCAAAGCGTATTTCTACGCATAGTAGTCCTATGGTCTTCTCGGATTGAGGACAAAATTTTGTTTTTTTAAAAAGAAACTATGAACTTTTCGCCTTATTCTCTGCATTAAAACGTCATTCAGCTCCAGTTTTGGTCGTCCTGGAGAAGTTTTTGACGCCAACACTTTTTTCTTCTTTTAAAAGTTTATATATTGTTGTTTTCCCACCGTTAAGCATATCTGCTGTAAATTGCACTGCATTATCAACACTCAAGTTCGCATTCTTACATTTAATAGAATCGTCATAGTTAAAAATTTTTTTTTTCATTTACTGTACATGGACCGACTCTAGGGCGTTTAGGCAGTTGTCGAAAATTCTCCATATTTAATTAAAAAAATTCGGACACTTCACACATTCACTAGCTTCACTGAGAAACAAACACCCAAGGTAGCTATGTATAGATATAAATAGGTGTATTATTCCAATAGAGGCACCCATAAAGGCATAATAACCACATAATTAGCAAACAGGTAACCAGGATTAGGTACAAAAAAAAAGGAATAAAATGATTAGAGCAGGAACGGAATAAGTACCTATACTCTAATTAGTTTTGATTGCTTTCTAAAATTCCAGGTAAAACGGCTCTACTACATAATATTAAGCTTAAAAAATTTAATATTAAAATATATATTTGAAGACAAAACTTGAATTTAATGTCGATATTTGTATTAATTCTGCACAAATTTAAAAATTCAGGCCTATTTAAATATCTGCATGCCGAAAAATCTTGCACGCCAATGGAGAAGACGGTTTTGATTAATTTAGTACTTCGCATTATTTAAAGGTAGACTATAGCACGAATTTCTAAGGCTAAAAATATGACGATCTAGCCCAGTTTATCCTAGTCCAAAAGTTGATACCTAGTTTCCGAAATATGATTTTTTTTAAAACTTTATTTCGATACACCTAGTATACAAAATTTACCAACAAAAAAATTGCGTCTCCTCGACCCAGACGCTTATTCTGAAATTGTTTTTTTTAAGTTCATAAACAAGAATTAGAGAGTTTGGAATTAGTATGAACATTGTTTTCAATTTATCAAAACCTTGGGCACCACCAGGTTAGTAAATCTTGCTCCTATTGCTATTTAAAATCTTTCATCTTTCGCAGCGTTTTTGTTTTTTAATTTCGACAAAGCCAAACATACCTACTACCACATTCATATTTACAGGTTAAGTAAATGGGTCTAATGCTATGCCTTGCAAACTTGTGTAGTGCTGCGGTACCTCTTAAATAAAAATAACTAGAAAGTGACACATGACATCAAAGTCTTACCTCAACTAACTTCTTTCTATACTGAAAAATAGAAAATTCAAAAAGGAAAAATAGTCCCAAAGCTCTTCGGATATTATTTCGAAAACTATAAACTTTTGGACTAAGGTAAGTCGGGCTAGGATAGATAATTATATTTTAGCCTTAGGGATTAGTGGCAGCATTTTGTAACGACCTTCTATATTGGACACACATATAAAAAAAATCGTGAGTACAAGCTAGACGCGATTTTTAAGTCGAATCGTAGTTCGTAGTGCGCGGTAAAGCGGCCCTCGCACGATCAATATTATTGTCAATATTTCATCAATATATTGAATTAATATGCGTATCAATAAGTAGCTGTGGTGCAAGTTTGCTTATAAAAAAGTAAAAGCAGTGGAAAATTGCTGGCATTTTGGCAATAGTAGCCAAAAAAAAAAATTGAGTGAGCACATACCGTCGAGCGGGACATAGGAAATCCCATGTAATTTTAAATGGGGTCAATTATTGGCTTCCCTAATTATTTTAGAGAAAAATTCTATTTAGGTTTATTAAAGAGCACTAAAACCCACATTCAAAAGAATAACTTTAGATATTTTTGATGAGCCCGTTTACGGGTTATCGCCGATTTCTTTTTAACTATTTCTCCTTTTTATGGCCCCGTATTTGCGGGCACCAGTCAAGGTAAAAGATGACTGTCAAATAAAGTTGTCATTTTGAAATGTGTGCTTTATTGTTATAAAAACTCGTACATCGAAAATATTAAAGGTGTATTTATGAGTACAAATTAATCTGAATAAAACTAAAATAAAGTATCCAATTACAAGGTTAATTATGACATTTTACATGTTTCAATATTTTACTAATTAATAGGTAGGTACTATTAAATTGTTAGAACTTTAAGATTTAAGAAGATGTTCAACTATTCCTCAAAATGACAACTTTATTTGACAGTCATCTTTTACCTTGACTGGTGCCCGCAAATACGGGGCCATAAAAAGGAGAAATAGTTAAAAAGAAATCGGCGATAACCCGTAAACGGGCTCATCAAAAATATCTAAAGTTATTCTTTTGAATGTGGGTTTTAGTGCTCTTTAATAAACCTAAATAGAATTTTTCTCTAAAATAATTAGGGAAGCCAATAATTGACCCCATTTAAAATTACATAGGATTTCCTATGTCCCGCTCGACGATGCAACACCCGGTAGAATTCAAAATAAGAGAAGGAAATTCCGATACATATTACAAAATTACTAAAAACTCCATATATTACAAGAAAAAAATAAAAACATAAGAGAAACAATAGCAGCAAGCAGGAAAGTCTTGCTGTTACACTAAGACTTTTGGCAACAGTGAGAACTTTGAGGATATTAAATCTACGTAAATTTTCCCAAAAACGTATTGTTTGTCAATATCCGCTCAAAATATTTTCTGAATCTCGAAAATCCATTAATATATTGACAATTATGATTGTTCAATATTATTGGATCAATATCATCGTCAATTTTGCAATTGACAATATTACTGATCTTGTGAAGGTGGCTTAATTTTAATAACATTTATGACCGTGATACAATATTGATGAATTGACAACATAATTTAATGCATTTTCGTGTTCAAAAGCACATGAAAAAAATATTGATACACTAAAATTTTGTCAATTTCCATTTTAAAACGTCCAGGCAATTTTTTTTTTAGTTTTGATCACCGAAAAACAGCTGCAATAAACGGTATCGTAAAGATACGTCAATTACCAACCAAAAAAGATTAAGAAAATATTATTTTTATGAAAACTACGCGGTTTTCAAAAAAGAGAAAAATTGATATTTCGAGAAATTTTCAACTTCGATTAAATCAAAAAGTATTTGGATTTTAGGCAAAAGAAAAAATACATGTCTATTTATTTTGTATTCAAACAAATTCCTGTGAATTTAAACGAAACCAAAAAATACGTTTTTAATAACCTGGACGATTTGAAATGAAACACTTAATTAAATTCAAACAAAATTTCCGAACACCTTCTATTTTTCTAAATAGTGTGTTGTTACCGGTTTGTTCAAGAGTCCCTTTTACATTACGTATACCTACTTGGTATATTTTTTTTCAATTTTTAGACTAGGTAAAATTTTATGAACGTTTTTTTGTAATCTACGTATACATTTATTGTTGAAACTTGTAAACTTACAATGATTTAGCCATTGGACAGCCAGTTACACTAAAAAATTGAAAAAGAAAGAGAAATGTAACACCTTCTTTGGACCAATATGTAACATTGTAAGTCTACATACGTAGATTACAAAACAGATTACAAAAATATTACTTGAAAGTTGAAAATTGATAAATTTTACTTATTTCTGTAATCTAAGTAGTGTACATTTACAATAGTGGGAAACATCAAGAATAGTTTTCGAAGAAACTCGTTACCTTCTATGCGATAAAAATTTTCCAGTAGCGTGTCCAGATCCATCGCACCCTGGAATAGGGCACCTGGTAGCGTGCACAAATTTTTAAGTTTTAAAAATTAGCAAATCGTTTAAACAGTGATTGTGATTTTTTATGTGTTACTGATAATACAATACCACCAGAAAAATAACTAAAAACCATGAAGTATGTTTTTGTTACCTTAAGGGTTCAGAATCTTGCCCATCTCTAGGTTTACTCTTTGGCTTGTTGGCTCTAGGGCATCCAGATAGACTTCTGTGAGATGAATAGTTTCCTGTCACGTGCCCCGAACCGTCGCAACCTGGAGTAGGACATTTTAATTCCTGGGAGTGTGCTTGAATTTGGGATCTATCCGCTCTTGGACATCCCGATAAACTGAAAATAATAAAGACTTTGCCAGTTTCAATGTAAATCCTTTATATACAGGATCCTGAAGCTCAGCTTCCTTGGTCTCTAAAGACTATACTATTACATAAACAGATTTCCATTTGCTACAGGGAATTATTTTTAAATATACAGGATGTTTCACAAAAGCGCCTCACCTTAGACTTAAATATTTTTAAATGGGACATTCTACATTTCTTGCACGGAATTTGTGTCCCTATTTATGGTTTATGTAATCCCATTTTTTTTCCAATGAGTTGCGGTGTTGCCAAGTACTTTTTGATTATTTTTCCTATTTTTTTCTTTTGCACGGTTGCAATAAATATGCCACAATTTATTTATAGATTTTCATTTGATCAATACTTTTTACAGGCTGCTCTAATTTTACTTCCAAATTTCGGGAACTTTGGATTAATTTTACTTAATTTTTTGAAATGAAACACACTGTACATTTTGTCAAAAATTGAAACTTTTCCTTCCCCGTGCCCTTATAACTGTAATAGTATATTATTAACCAAGGTTTAGACAGCCATCATTATTGCCCGAGCGGCGAGTTTAAATCACGAGGAGCGAAGCGACGAGGGATTTAAGACGCGAGGGCTATAATAATAAGCTGTCTAAACCGTGGTTAATATATTAGTTATATTATAGTATGTAGTAGTTACCTGCGCTTTGGAATTGGCAAAATATTTTGTTTTGTCAGGTTGGTTTTTTTTTTAAATGAGCGAAGAAAATGTTAGTGATAATATTATGTGTACACCTCCCGAATTAAGGATGGAAGCAGAAAAAATGTTGATTGTATCGATATTTTACAATATCAAGTAATCTAATATGTATTGATAATTATCTGGTTGCCTAACCACAATGAATTGATGTTGTAGAATTAAAAAATCAAGTTACCTGCGTTCAAACAAAATTCGGTTAAGGTCAAAGATCGGTCAATAATGGATTTCAATGGCTTATTATTGACCATGGTCAATAATGACTTATAAGGTAGAGAAAAACGATTTCTGGCGTTAATAATCGGTCAATAATGGCGATGTTATACGTTAGTAGTGGAAAAAATATTTTTATGGCGTTGCCAAATCATAATTATTTTCTACAAATTTTCGATGACAAATATAGAAACACAGAATTACGTTAAGAGGGAAGTACCCTCAATTTTTATTTTAGAGCAAATTGTTATAAGAAAACTTTACTAACGACTACAAAACGTGGTCAGATACAATCTTTCGTTGAAATATTTTAATTTACAGGGTACCATCAAAAAGCCTTTGGAAATTATTTTTTTATTTTATTTCTTTAACAGTTACCTGCAACAACTATGTGCAGTACTATAGTAACGAATACTGACATGTTAGTCAAAAATCATTTACTATTTTTCGACTTATTAACAAGAGTTTTTCGTTAGTTTCGTCATGGTTGTAAAGTTAACGCTGCAGGAGAAAATAGAAATTGTACTTATCGTTGGAGATCACTATAGACCTATTAGGGAAGCCGCACTTCTATTTAATACTAGACACCCTGATAAAATGGTATGTAGCGCCACTATAGCAAACGTAATGAATAAATTTAAAGCTACTGGTTCCGTCGAGAATGTATTTAAGAAACAACACAACAAATGGTCCAGAACAGAAGAAAGGCAGCTCAATGTAATGCAAGCAGTTATCGAGGACCCGAAAATTTCTTTAAGAAAATTATCAAAAACAATTCCAGTTGACGTCAAAAAGTCTACTGCTAGTAATATTTTAAAAATAAATAAATTTCATTCATTTAAACCGAAATACATTCACACCCTTCTTCCAAGAGATTTTGAATCCCTTTGCGCGTGGTTCAATGACGAGTGTGAAGTTGATTCTATTTTTGCAAAAAAAATATTATTTACAGATGAAGCCATGTTTACTTCCAACGGCGTGGTATGCTCCCAAAATTGTCGGTGGTGGAGTGACAACAATCCATATTTTATAATCGAATGCCGTAGTCAATATTCATTTAAAACCAATGTTTGGTGTGGCATTTTTAATGATCGTTGGACCATACTTTTTCCGACAAAATATAAATGCTGCCATTTACCTGGACCAGTTGCCTCAATTTCTTGACGAGCTGCCACTAAATATAAGACGTGCAATTTGGTATCAACATGGAACATGGCATAGTACTAACACAGTAACTGGGTATTTGAATGAAGTATTTCCGCACCGTTGGATAGGCAGACGTTCAAATATTCCTTGGCCAGCCAGGTCGCCTGACATCACTCCCCTGGACTTCTTTTTATGGGGCCGATTAAAAGAAATGGTGTATGGGTATAGACCTTTTCAGGATATTGACCATCTTGAAGCAGTAATAACAAACTGTGTCTAAGAAATCACTCCCAATATGATACGGGCGACAGTAAGAGATTACAAGGCGTACTATAGTTTGCATGGAAAAAGAAAGGGGCATGTGGACATAACTTTTCACTTAAAACTATCTGTTTTTAGATCACTTTTATTATGTAATTGCTAAAATATTGTTTATTATTCACATTCACAATTTATTTTTGCTCTAAGGAAATTAAATGTTTTTAATATTCCTGATAGGTAGATAGGTTAATTTTGGAACATGAAATAATCTCGCATTATTTTTTTACGTAATTGGTTTCCATTGAGTTGCCTTTCTTCTGTTCTGGACCATTTTTTGTGTTGTTTCTTAAATACATTTTCGACGGAACCAGTAGCTTTAAATTTTTTCATTACGTTTGCTATAGTGGCGCTACATACCATTTTTTCAGGGTGTCTAGTATTAAATATGAGTGCGCCTTCCCTAATAGGTTTATAGTGATCTCCGACGATAAGTACAATTTCTATTTTCTCCTGCAGCGTTAACTTTACAACCATGACGAAACTAACGAAAAACTCTTGTTAATAAGTCGAAAAATAGTAAATAATTTTTGACTAACATGTCAGTATTCGTTACTATAGTATTGCACATACTTGTTGCAGGTAACTGTTAAAGAAATAAAATAAAAAAATAATTTCCAAAGGCTTTTTGATGGTACCCTGTAAATTAAAATATTTCAACGAAAAATGTATCTGACCACGTTTTGTAGTCCTTAGTCAAATTTTCTTATAACAACTTGCTCTAAAATAAAAATTGAGGATACTTCCCTCCTAACGTAATTTTGTGTTTCTATATTTTTTTGCCGCCCTGTACATGATATCTTAAGTTTCGATATGTCAATATTATTTGCGCATTAAGCAGAACTTTTCATAAATAATAAATTTTTTTCGTAAAATCAACAATAAAGAACATTCCCATATGTCCAGAACTTTTTTGGACATGCTTTATATCCTTTAGGAGCCTGTAGCTCGGTTATGGGGGACACGTGACTCTCGTACCCAATTTTGAGCCGATCTACAAGATAACTATTGATCATACCTTTTCGGATACCCTGTAGAATTTAGAGACCAGGGAGGCTGAGCTGCAGGAACCTGTATATTACGGTTTACCGCTCATAGCCAAGGATGTTAAATTGTTAAATTTATAAAAGTAGTTGTTTAAATGTTGTAGGCAATGTGGCATTTTTATTGAAAGAGTTGTTTTGAACTTGCATTGTCTTGGCTTTTATTTTCACGACGCTTCGATTGAGTAGTATCTCCAATCGTTCTCAAGTGAATACTGACAAAACCTCTTATCTGTTTTGTGACTGACAAATATCCTTAAACTACGAGCTTAAATACTAAAGTCCTGTGCAGCGACCCGTGAAAATTAATGGGCGTGACGTCCGTGTCTAGTTTGTTTGGTTCCTGGAGAGTATCAGCCTTGTATTAGTTTTCAGTAGTGGTCTCCAGATCTTATTGACTTCCACTGATGGTTTGCTAAAAACACCTTTATTATGTTGAATGAAGGTTGCCTCTTTAAATTTTCTTTTATACCAGTGTTGTTCTTTGTGTACTATGGCTGCTTCTGTGCACTGAATCCTATGTTGATTGTCCCAAGCGTATTGTGCTAGTCCTGATTTAGAAGTTTCCCCTCGTTGGGTATGGTTTTTATGTTCTTTAACTCGTATCTCCAGTGATCGCCTAGTTTCTCCTATATAAACTTCTCCACATTCACATGGAATCTTGTAAATGCAGTTCTTGGAGTCCTTTTGTTTCTTTGGTCTTGTCTTCGTGAGCGAATTTCGCAAAGTTGTAGCCGATGTAAACACAGTTCTAATTTTGTATTTCTGTCCGATGCGTTTTATCCTTTCTGATAGTCCTTTAACATATGGAATTGTGAGTGTCGGTCTTTGCTCTGGTTCATCTGGTTCTCTTTTTTTCTTCATGTTTTTCTGAACTTTTTTTATTAGCTTTTCTGAATATCCATTCTTCGTTAAGTCTGTCTTAACCAATTCTAGTTCCTGATGTAGCCCTTCAGTCGTGTTGCAGATTTTGTTGGCCCAGTCTAGTAGAGATCTTACTACCCCTTGTTTGGTTGCATGTGAGTGGTTGGATGTGAAGTTCAGGTACTGGCTGGTGTGAGTTGGTTTTCTATATACGTTGGTGGTGATCCGATTTTCACTTTTTTTGACCAATACGTCTAGGAAAGGTAATTCGTTATTGTTCTCTTTCTCCATCGTGAACTTAATAGTTGGTCTTAAATCGTTGATGTGTTCAAAAAACTGGTCCAGTTGTCTATCTCCATGATTCCAAATATTGAAAGTATCGTCCACATATCTTAACCACATTTTCGGTTTATTTGTTGATGTTTCTATCGCTTCTTTCTCGAACCAGTTCATGTAGATGTCGGCGATTGTAGGTGAAAGTGGTGATACCATAGGTAGTCCATCATCCTTGGAGAAGAATTTGTCCTTTTCTTGGAAGTATGAATTTTTCAGGCAGCATTCTAGTAAGTCCATTATGCCTTCTGTGGACGACGGTTCGAGAAAGAAGCGATAGAAACATCTACAAATAAACCCAAAATGTGGTTAAGATATGTGGACGATACCTTCATTATTTGGAATCATAGAGATAGACAACTGGACCAGTTTTTTGAACACATCAACGATTTAAGACCAACTATTAAGTTCACGATGGAGAAAGAGAACAATAACGAATTACCTTTCCTAGACGTATTGGTCAAAAAAAGTGAAAATCGGATCACCACCAACGTATATAGAAAACCAACTCACACCAGCCAGTACCTGTACTTCACATCCAACCACTCACATGCAACCAAACAAGGGGTAGTAAGATCCTTACTAGACAGGGCCAACAAAATCTGCAACACGACTGAAGGGCTACATTAAGTACTAGAATTGGTTAAGACAGACTTAACGAATAATGGATATTTAGACAAGCTAATAAAAAAAGTTCAGAAAAACATGAAGAAAAAAAGAGAACCAGATGAACCAGAGCAAAGACCGACACTCACAATTCCATATGTTAAAGGACTATCAGAAAGGATAAAACGCATCCGACAGAAATACAAAATTAGAACTGTGTTTACATCGGCTACAACTTTGCGAAATTCACTGACGAAGACAAGACCAGAGAAACAAAAGGACTCCAAGAACTGCATTTACAAGATTCCATGTGAATGTGGAGAAGTTTATATAGGAGAAACTAGGCGACCACTGGAGATACGAGTTAAAGAACATAAAAACCATACCCAACGAGGGGAAACTTCTAAATCAGGACTAGCACAACACGCTTGGGACAATCAACATAGAATTCAGTGGACAGAAGCAACCATAGTACACAAAGAACAACACTGGTATAAAAGAAAATTCAAAGAGGCAGCCTTCATTCAACATAATAAAGGTGTTTTTAGCAAACCGTGGAAGTCAATAAGATCTGGAGACCACTACTAAAACCAATACAAGGCTGATACTCTCCAGGAACCAAACAAACTAGACACGGGCGTCACGCCCATTAATTTTCACGGGTCGCTGCACAGAACTTTGATATTTAAGCTCGTAGTTTACGGATATTTGTCAGTATTCACTTGAGAACGATTGGAGATACTACTCAATCGAAACGTCGTGAAAATAAAAGCCAAGACAATGCAAGTTCAAAACAACTCTTTCAATTATAAAAGTAGGTAACATAGTTTGTTTTAAAAACGGCTGCAAAAAATTTTTAACGTGACCTCGTATAATAGATTTTTACCAAATTTAAATTTTGCTTGCCTTCTATGGGTGGCATAATCTCCCGAAGAATGACCTGAACCGTCACAAGTTTTCATCGGACATTGAATCAGATCTTTGCCTCTTGATCGGTGTTTCGAGCTACTGTTCGAGTATTCTGAGCTCGAATCGTCTGAGTGCGAACGTGGTAAGCTGGAGCTTTGCGGAGGTACATCACTACACGTTAAAAAACGGTTATGCCCAGAAAAAGGAGTAATATAATAGACCAGTCTTAATCATTCCCATGCTATTTTAAAAATGCAAGGCCGTGTTGAAATAAAATGCAAACAGCAGTAAAAGTACCGTACATTATTGTCTGTGTTGCATTACACATGTAGATCTACCCAGGTATTTTTTAAGCTCGTAATTAACAAAATATTTATTATTAAATGCAGTTAAGTAGGTAGGTAGTTAGTAACACACAGTACAATGTTTAATTTATGATGCATCGGCATATCAGTAAAAGAAATATATTATTTACATTGGTTTTTCATTTAAGCTACTACAACACTTAAGTTTCTTTTAATGGCACATTAAATATAAATTTTTTTTTAGATTAATTTATCTCACGTACCTACCTTACGCTCTCCATTAAAAACTGTAGATACGCTTTGTTAAATTTTTCTAGTTCACACATTTAATCTAACGTGGTTCACTGCTAATTATCGAATATAAATAAACCACGTTCTAGGCGATCATAAACGAATTTTAAACAGAACTACTTTAAATTGTTTAAAAAGTTTCGACTGTATACATAAACAGTTCACAGTGCAAGTAGCAAGCAAACGTTTATCCGTTGTACCGGAAAAGTGGGCGCTGATCTCGCTCAAGTTTGATAAAGTTTTTAAATTACCAGGGAGTATCTAAATGATCGAAACAAAGTTTATAGCTGAGGGTAACAAGAGTTACTTGCTCCACTTCCCCCCTACCACTGTTTATATCGTCAAGTACCAATGTAAGAATTTTGAAAATGCTTATTACTACACAGCGTATGTCATAGGGATTGTTATTATTAGCAATAATTAATACCCTTTTAATCTAATCTGATGGTATTTCGGTCAGAATTGAGAGTGCTTACCGGAGGTCTCACTTCATGCTCTTGTCGATGCCATTAATGTTTCTTTTATACGGGGCGAATTTCCCTCCTGTTTAAAAAATGCGATTGTCATTTTCTTGTTTAAGAGGGGAAGTCCTGAGGATCCTTCGAACTATCGACCTATTTCGTTTCTTTCCACCCTTTCGAAAGTAATTGAAAAAATAGTAAAATCCAGACTACTCAATTTTTTAACAACTAATAATCTTATAACTTTATCTCATTTTGGTTTTCAGTCATCCAAAAACACTGGTGATGCTATTTTCTCACTCCTACAGAATATTTTCCTTCATTTAAATGATGGCGATGCTGTCGCGGCAGTATTCTGTGATTTTTCCAAGGCATTCGACTGTATGAATCACCGAGTGCTGCTGCGAAAGCTTCAGCACTATATGGCATTCGTGACACGGGGCATGGATGGATTTCATAATATCTTTGTGGGCGATCGCAGGTTGTGTCCATTGATGGAAGATGCTCTGGTCTGTCTAATATTAAATTTGGGGTGCCCCAGGGTTCTGTGTTGGGCCCTAAAGTCTGTGCGTTTTAAGAAGTCCGATATCGGATTAAATCATCAAGGGATGTTATCGCTTTTAAAACAGTAAGTCGGTTAAGTTACAATATCTTCGCACCTTCGCTATACTTGATCACACCGAACATCCCACTGGTTTACTGTATTCTATTACTGGGAGAAATCAGAGGTTTCAAAACAAAATTATCTTAGAATTACGCGTTGAGCATAAATAATAATTAAATAGATAATTAAATTATTTTGCTATTATTATAGTTAAATCTATATAATAATCGCTATTTTCCAAGAACCAATTAAAATTTGCTCAAGTGCGGGATGGTTAAATATGTTAAAGATTTTGTCAGGTATATACTTTTCCGATAATGACATTATTTTGGGATTATTATAATTAAATCTTCATAATAATTACTATTTTCAAGAAATAATGCTGGTAATGAAGAAGGTTTTGTTTTAAATGCCAGTTTGATATTTTCATCAACAAAAAAAACTGATGATTATCACGGCAATATGGATGCTGAAATTTTTGAGCATTGGTTCGAGGAAAAACTTTTAAAAAGTTTAGAAAAACCTTCCTTTATTGTTTTAGACAATGCCTCTTACCATACGAGACTCAAAGAGAAATTCCCTACAAGCAGCTGGAAAAAGGAAGAAATAAAAGAGTGGTTGTCAAAGAAAAACATAAACCATGAAAATTTATATTTAAAAAGTGAACTTTTAAGCAAGTGTAAAGAGCAGTCATTTAAAAAAAAGTATGTTGTTGACGAATTAGCCCTCAAATATGGACATCAAGTTTTGAGATTGCCGCCCTACCATTGTCATTACAACGCAATTGAATTGGTATGGGGTATTAGCAAGAACTATTATGACAAACATGCCAGAACCAAAACTTTATAAAAAAGAATTCGTAAAACTAATTTGTCTGAATACTACAAAAGCTAAAAAATTATTATTTTTCTTTACCTAAACTAATTTTTTATTTACTTTAAATTATTTTATTTAGAAAATGTAATTCATCAACATCCAAAATTACCTTCCATATAATTTATTGTTTGAGAGCCACCGACATAATGCTCAAGAGGTTTTATGGCTTAGCGGACTTCTTAAAACGCACAGACTTTATCTTATTTTTATTGTATATAAACGACCTTACAAGTATAGCAATTAGTGGCCAGTTTACACTTTTCGCGGATGACACCACTCTTCTGTGGCATTCAAGCAGCGGTGAACTCTTGAAGAGTATCATAAATCAAGATCTTCAAAAGATTAAAACTTGGTGCGACTCTAATTCTCTTTGTTTGAATGTTAAGACAACTAATATTTTGACTTTTGACTTTGACTATAATGATCTTGTTTTGGATAACAAACAAATTGAAAGTAAAGGAACCATAAAATTTCTTGGACTATTTATAGACTTCAAGCTTAAATTCGAAAAATATGTCATTGAATTAAATAAGAAGTTAGCATCGGGTTGCTTTGCTATTAGAGTGGTGTCACAAGAACTAGGTTGTTCAGCGGCAAAGATGGTATACCACTCGCTGCTTGAATCCCATATGAAATATGGTATTGTATTTTGAGCATTCTGCAATCAACAGCTTTTATATTCTGTTTTCGTTATTCAGAAGAAAGCGCTTAGGTATATGCGTGGGACAAAATATCGGAACCATTGTCGGCCATTATTTAGAAAGTTTGGTATTTTAACGGTTATATGCCTATTTATGTTAGAAACGGTATGTTTAATACATAAGAGATCTTCAAGCAACAGTTCTCAAAATGTATACAGCACGAGGCAAAGCTCTAACCTTCGGCTTCCAAATCCTAGACTAATGATCAAATTAAATAAAACTATCGAATGATTACTAAATATATAATAACTACTGATCTAATAAATTTGCACTCAGGATATGGGTAATCGTTCAGCCCGCCGCGTCGCCCCTCTAGTTTCAACGCCCGGGGCTTAAAGCCCCTTATTTCCCCCCCCCCCCCCCCCTTAGTCCGCCACTGGTGAGAGACCCTCTGGCACAAAAGGCGTATTACAGCCTAGATGATTCCTTTGGGGATGAAATTTGACACTTCTTGTGGACTTTATTATATAATGTTTTTTGGAGTTAAGCTATTTATTTTTTAAACTATTTTAAATTGTTGTTTGGCCCAATTTTTATGTTTGTTTTTATTTTTTTAAACTTTCTGATATCTATTTTTTCTTTACTTTGTCTATTTATGATCTTTTTACCTTCCGACATCGTCTAGATCGTAGGATAAATTAAGCATTAGTTGCTTTGTCTATAATATGTGTTCTTAACAATAAAGCATGTTAAATAAATAAATAAAATGAAAGAGGTAATAAACTGGTTGCTATATTTGTTCCTGTAAAATAATGCAGTTAAGGGAATGTAAATTCTACTTGGGTGTTATTCTGTGCCCCGATAAAATAAAGTTTATATTTAGCGTGTGGGATGCTATACCACACGATTGTCGGTGTCGTTTTTACCTTGAATAAGTATTTTATTTTTGTCTCCGTACGATCGTACCGTAACCTGCAGCTTTATTTTAGGAAGGCAAGCCCATTTTAATATTCATCTTTAGTCGATTCTCTTGTATAATTACTTACAATTTTTGTAAAAATACGAGCCATTAAGTTGACACAATACTTAAATTACTTTATAGTAGTACTGCTAAGTACTAAATCTTTGTTTATACACTGGCCAACAAATTTTTTTTTTTATTTTTTTGTTCAATGTTAAAATAAATAGATATTTATACAACTAGTGTAAAAAAGATAGCTTACCAACACGTGTTTGATGCAATTTTTTTTCTACTGTACAGGTGGTTTCATTAATATTGCAAAAAAATACAGGATGAGTTTCCCTGTTAAAAAAAAGTTTTTGTAAACTTAGGTTCGGAAATGCTTCGTTTCGAACATACAGGGTTTTAAAAAATTTATTTTTTTTTATTTTGGTGTTTTCTAAATAATTGTTGAAATATTGTCTATATTTCAACTAAAATTGTTATCTAGGAGTTTTTGGAAATGCGCAATTCGAACTTGATGTTAGTATGGCTCCCACTTCTAGAGGGCGCCAACACATGTCTTTTTGAGGAATCACAACTTTTTTATACCTGCTTGTATTACGTTTTTAACTAAAAAAATAGACTTTTCTATAATTTTTACGTGAAAAGGGCATACTTTCTCGAGAAAAAGAATAATAACATTTGAAGAACAAGCATGCAGGTATAAAAAAAAGTTATGACGCCTCAAAAAAGCAGAAAGACATATAAGTGGCGCCTTCTACAAGTGGGAGCCATACTAACATCAAATTCGAATTTTGCAATTTAAAAAACTCAAACATTATTTTTATCAAAAGCAATATAAAAAATAAAACTTTAACACCCTGTATCTTCGAAACGAAACATTTCCGAATTTAGGTTTATAGGAACTTTTTTTCATATTTTAGGCAGGGAAGCTTATCCTGAATCTTTTTGCAATATTAATGAAACATCCTGTTAAGGTAACATAAATACAAGGTGATTTACAATGAATGGTGCATTAGACGTATATGGTGAACCAGTCACAAATTTGTTCTTTTTGCATGAACTATCAGCTAAAATATTTTTGACAACACCTTCTACTAGAAAGTAGTAGCAACTTTAACATTTTAAACGAAACATTCTGTATGACTTGGAAAATTGTCTAAATGTAGATTTGTTTAAATGAAACATCCTGCATATTTTTACTGATTCAAAAGACTACTGACTGCTCTGGATTTATGTGTACACTGTACACCATACCGATCTAGTTAAGCTTCTGATTTATAGTAGTAGATGGGGGAGGATCTGGCAAGTAGACCAAAGGCGATCTTTGTTGACTTATAAGCATTTATTTGAAAAGTTTCTGGAAAAAGATATTCCCATACGGTTTTCAGCCAGTTTGGCTACTGATATTATCGGGATTAGCCTCCGAGGTCAGCTGACCTTAATACATTCGATTTTTACCTGTGGATTTACTACGAGTGCAGTCAACAATCATATTTTGTTGCGTTTTGTTTAACTTTAAACGTGCCAAGAAGCAATAATAATTAAATCTGCTGAAATAATTAAACACGATATGAAAGCAAGGTCATAGAGAAGACTAAACGCTGGATTTGAGCCCACATAAGCAGGTATTTAATGTCGGGGGCAGCTGAAAGCCAATTGCGAACCGAAAACGCGATATAAGGGGACAAGGGTAAAAAAACTTTTACGATATTAATATATATATACTCAAAACACTGGCCGTCTACTTCCCAACAGTCACCGGTGATTTCAAAATAACTTCTAAGCTCAATTCTAAAAGTTACGTTCCAAAATTTACAATTATGCCCACTGCAAGCGCTTGTATCGGATTTAATAATAACTCCACCCCCTGCGCATAGTCTATTGCTACGTAAATCTTTAGTGAAACTACATAACGTTTTCAGTATAGTATCAGATTATTGTAAAACTTAAAATATACAATTAAGCATTAAAAATATGCAATGCTAACTAGTGGCAACAGTACCAGCATGGTGTCACATAATTTAGTTAAGTTAATTTAAAATTGGTATTGAATTTACACATTTTGAAACATGATGATTTCGCATTGTTTCATTCGATATGGCATACCAGTTTGACGAAATTTGAAGTATTCATAAAAGGGCGATAAGAACGCTTCTGGGTCTGAGCTCTATAGAGACAAGTCCCATTTTTTGAATTTGCGTATCATGCCGTTGCTGAGTGTTTTTCTCTTTTATACGTTCCTGTTTATTGTTGGTTTGTGGAGACAACGTACGGACGATGAAGTTTGTATGTTATTTAATGAAAAAATCCTGAGAGTCATTTCACTGAAGATAAAAAACTTAATAAATTCCTATTAGTAAGTGAAAACCTGCATTCATCAACTAATACATTAGCACTTAATAACGATGTTTCTATATAGAGCTTCCGTAGAGACTTTTAGACCCATATAAGGTACAGGAATTTTTCGAGGACGATTACGATAGGATATTACAATTATTGATGATGCCAAGATGCGAATTATTACAGAAAAATGAACAACAATTTAAATAAATTTCCGTGTTTCAGCATCTTTCTTAAAAGTAACAGTAACTCATTATGGTCCTTCGCGCCTTAACATCGGCGCTTGGGCTATAATAGCGCCTGTCTAAACCTTGCATGTAATGGTTAGTGTTATCAGTATACTATGCTAATTGTGACGTTATTTCAGATTCAGTTTAGGTTAGTTGGTAGAGGTAATAGAAGTCGCTAATACACGTCTTAGATGAAGATCGATCAGGTCCTTATTTACCAAAATAGTAAAATTCAGTTCTCCCCCTTAATACGGGCCTCAAATTCAGAAACATGCAGTGTTGTTTGAATGTCGGCAATTTTAACTTTACAGCGTTTATACAGAGCAAGTCAAAATTTTTGTTGTGCATTCATATTATACCAGGAACTCGAACTCCTTGCTTGAAAATCGTCAGCGTTTGAATAAGTCTGAGAAGAATTCACTGAATTTACACCTTTATAATCATTTGCCAGATACTATTGAGTTCCTCGATTAAAATAATTTATAAAGAATACGATAATCGAAAAGGGTTTTTACAGCAGAGAGGAATATCTGATCTTGAAGGTTGCTAGTGAAATACTTTTTTTTTATTCAGTTGTAAAAGAACTGTTAAAAATGGAAAGTTTATTTTACGCACTAATTGCTTTGCATACTTAGTTAAAGTTTATGTACTTTGTAGGGTGTATAAAAGTAGTGCTTTATGCAGGAAACTCGACTTTCCAACAATAAAATTATATAAAGGTATTTTTAACTTACCCATCTTTATTTTGTGGTTTATCATGTTGCGGTAACGAATGCTGTGGCGGGGGCATCGAATAACACGCCCCTGGCGAATATGCTCCTGGGGGCACTGGGTAACCGCCCGTCGTCGCGACCCCTGGGTAGCCTCCGGGTCCGCACGGATACCCGGCGGGAGTAGGGTATGGGGCCGAGTAGGGATTCGAGGCATAGTCGGAAGCTACCGTTGTCATTCCGTATCCTGGATGGGGGCTCATTGATCCATAGGCTAAAATAAACGTTACACAATTTTATAAAAGTATAATATTTCTTCTTCTCTTTATTATGACTAAGATAAATCACAAGATGACATTGATATAAGATCGATGAAACTAACAAATACATAATTCAAACATAAAAGAATAATAGCGGTTTACAACCAGTGGCGTATTTAGGATTGTAATACGGGGGGGGGGGGGCGGCCAACCTACTCTCTTCCTTAAGAAATGCGCCGCAGGCAAAAAATTTTTGCTGCCACGCCTTTTTTTGGAATATCAACAGTTCTACGTTTCAAAAGCCCAACCCGAAAAACGTACAAATAAAGACATTTTTAAATATAAACGCCAATATTTGTATTTTAAATATCAGTTTTTTGAAGGTATGTATAACGTATATTATTTTACCCCCTGTTAGAAAACACGGAACAAACAATAAAATTCAACAATTGCAACAACTGCAGGAATCCCCAAACGCCATAGTCCTTGATCAATACTTCAATAATGTCATACCTACATCATCTTTTTTGGGTTTGTAAAGAATTTAAATGAAATCGATCTGGAAAATTTGAAATATTGTTTCATGTTTATTGCAAATGAATGAATGTGATTTTATGTCTTTTCTACTATCGAGTCCACGGGGAGGGGGGTCCAGACCCCCCCTTAAATACGCCTCTGTTTGCAACAATAGCTATTAGTCAATGTTTTCTACTTGGTATATGTTTGAATTCTACACGGTGTCCCAAAAACAGACCGACAAACTTCAAGGGGTGGTAGAGGACATCACAACAAACTTGTTTTGTTTAATAAACATATGTCCGCAAATGAGTCGTTTTGGCGGAGAGAAGGAAAAATTGTTCTGATCAGTTTTGTTTATTTCAGTGATAAATTCACTCCTACAATAAAATGCCCATTTGACATTTGCATTTTTATCACATTGACATCGATAAAAAAGGCGCATCCTTTTTTATTACGATAAAACCCTCTCCAGCTAAAAATTAAATGGTAAAAACCTCTCCAGCTCAAAATCGAGTAGCTTTTCTTTTTCATTGCTCGGCAACCTGACATATTGTTACAAATTAATTTGATGCTGTCAAACATTTTTTTAGTGAAGTATTATTTTTTTTTAGTATCTATTCATGCCAAAATTCGTGAATTTCTCTAGCTAAAAATCACTTGATCTTTTTTTTAAGATCGGATAAACTTTTATTTTTTATTTTAGTTTAGTTTATCCGATAAAAAAAAAGTGTCTCTTGTGATTTTACGTATGATAAATAATATACATTTACAAAAAATGTTCAGGAAGACACTAATAAATCACTTTTTGGCCGTACTGGACTTTTTCTCATTAATTGATGGTTTACAATAATTGTTCAAAATGTTGACCATTTGCTTCAATACAAAGATTGCACCGTTGGTTCATTGATCGCGGACTCTATGGAATATTCCGGGAATAACTTCTATATATGTACAACTAGATATTATTCTTGCTAAGAGATCTTCCTCATAACGAATAGACGTTTCGTGGACTAAAGATTTCAGATAACCCCAAAGGAAAAAATCCAGGGGTTTAGATCGGGACCTTCTCTTCCAATCCATCGGCGGGGAAATCGGTGATACAGATTGAGGCATGTTCAAACCAAAATGTGGAGGTGCCCTGTCATGTTGAATCCACATGTTATTTCGAATATCTAAAGGGACATTTTCTAATAGTAGCAGCAAAACATTTTGCAGAAAATGGAGATAAATGTTTGCGTTCAAACGAGCAGGCAACAAGTGAACTATTAGATTCTTTCCAAGACTACCAGCCCTCATGTTTACAGAAAATTGTTGCTAGTATCTTCTAGAGACCACATCGCTAGGATTTTTCTCATGCCAAATGTGACTGTTTCTATCTATTAAAATAACCATCGCGCGTGAAACATGTCTTATCAGAAAACAATAATATTCCCTTGAAGTGAGGTTCTATTAAACTGTGATCCAAAAACCATTGGTAATCGACGTGGATAATCTTCAGGATTTAAAGCTTGTACGCCTTGTTAATGGTAGGGGTAGAGAAGTTGTTCTTGTAAGACATGCTGTACCGTCGACTTCGAGGATCCCATATGGTGTGCAATTGCGCGAACACTTGTGGCTTGATTTTCCTCCACAAGGTGTAGAATTCCTTCTTCAAATTCAACCGTATGAGTTGTTCTTGGACGATCACCACCACCACCAGGACGCTTTAGGTTCCTACTTTCTCTAAGGCGATACCGATGGATGGAAGCAAAGGTTGGCATATATTGTGCATACATACAAGCGCGAACTTATAACACACAGCAATACAATTTGCTGCACCATAAGCAAGATGCATATCGGTAAGTTCTTGAAATAAGAAATTATCGTCCAGTTTCGATACCAACTTTCAAGTAACAATCAACAAAGCTAATGTTACAATAATTAAGTCACAACTAATACTACGGCCTTAAAATTGGCATCTTTATTGCAATAAAGAAATGTTTGTGCGCCCCAACAACAAACGTAGTTGAAACAAAAAATGTTGAGCGTAATACAGTAGTATCCAGCTAAATCAAGAATTAATTTAATTATTTGGATATGATTTAAAATATTTTCTCCACTACTAACCTATAACATCGCCATTATTGACCGATTATTAACGCTAGAAATCGTTTTTCTCTACCTTATAAGTCATTATTGACCATGGTCAATAATAAGCCATTGAAATCCATTATTGACCGATCTTTGACCTTAGGTAACCGAATTTTGTTTAAACGCAGGTAACTTGATTTTTTAATTCTACAACATCAATTCATTGTGGTTAGGCAACCAGATAATTATCAATACATATTAGATTACTTGATATTGTAAAATATCGATACAATCAACATTTTTTCTGCTTCCATCCTTAATTCGGGAGGTGTACACATAATATTATCACTAACATTTTCTTCGCTCATTTTTTAAAAAAACGCAAAACTCGTGAAATCTGATGACACAAATGAACACAAATTGACATTGACAAAGCCACCTGACAAAACAACAAAATATTTTGCCAATTCCAAAGCGCAGGTAACTTGATTAAAAAATATACTTATACCTACCTATAATTTTTTATAATTATTAATACTATAGAGATAAATCTCATGTAAAAGTTTGTAGTAGTGGAAAAAATAATATATTAACCACGGTTTAGACAGCTTATTATAGCCCTCGCGTCTTAAATCCCTCGTCGCTTCGCTCCTCGTGATTTAAACTCGCCGCTCGGGCAATAATGATGGCTGTCTAAACCTTGGTTAATAATATATACTATTATTGCTCTACAGCCCAAAAAAGTTTGTTTTGATGTCCTATTACCACGCTTTAAAGTTTGTCGATATATTTTTGGGACACCCTGATCGCTTGTTTAATCCTGGGAATCCTTTTAAGCCTAATTACAAGACAAAACATCTTAACACGTCTGCGTTAATTTAAATATTAATATAGTTTCAAACAGAAACAGCATATCCAATTAGGAAGTTCTCTTACCGGCAGGATCTCTGCTGTATGCTTCCATATAGTGAGAACCGCCGCTGTCTGGTGTTGACTCGCGACTATATCCAGATCCTGGTGCAGGTACCAATACCCCTGGGGGTGCGCCACTGGAACCAAACGGTCGCACGCCACTGAAAAAAAAGTATTATTTGAATGTGAATATAAGTAATAAGTACCAAGATTTGGAGGATTCAGTGGATGAAGTTACTTCAGGGTAGTAAATATTTTCCAAGGAAACATAAGTAAAGCTTTGTAGGGTAGTTTAATAACAAATCTTCTTTTTATCCTTGAGGTAGTTGCCCTGAATAATTCTAAAATATGACGATCTAACCCAACACTCCAAAAAGCAATAGTTTCCGAAATACAAGGGGTCAGAGTTATTATTTTTTAACTTTTTTTCGATACTAGGAAACTTTTTCCAACAAGAAAAATTGCGTCTATGCCATCCAAACACATATTCCGCAGGGTTTTCTTCGAATTCATAAAAAAAAATGTAGAACTTGGATCAGTCCTGAGCCTGGATAAAGTGCATGAAACATTTAACTTAAGTTATCTCAAGAACGGTTGCTCGGATCGAAACTTACCAAGTAGATCATTTCTGAACAAAATATGCTATGGAATAAGGATTCTTTATAACAAGTTTATTACGCCGAGGCACAAAAACGTTATGAAACTTCAGACATATGCGTAGTGCTGGTGGTGGCGCCCTCTGCAAGGTACATAAGATCTGGAGTTTGCACACCAAAAAACCCTTTATACTAAATTTATTTCGGAAACTATAAACTTTTGAATTAATGGTAAAAGAACCAAATAAGATACTTTTGCACTTTTTGATATTAAGTTGACTCTTAATTTTAACGTTAGTAGGGCCACCTCAGGCATATCATGACAAATGCCTATACAGAATTTGATTGTAAGATGCCAAAAGTATTTAAGCCTTTTTATGCCTTACCTATGGGATAATCTGCTAACACTAAGATCCAAGGTTTGCCCTTGAGGGCTGGGTACCTGGGGGCTCGCGGAGAGGTGTGGACTAGCAGCAGCTTGCGGACTGCCCCCCACCCGCTGGCCTCCATAGTGCGGGGAACCATAGGCCACCTGGAAGTAAAAAAATAATGGTATTTTTAAAAAGAAAAGGGTGGATACTTATTTTCGAATATTATTGTAAAGATAACAACGCCCACAACCAGTTAGCCCTATTTATAATGAAGCGAACGGCCTTCCGACCTGGAAAAACTTTTAATGAGATCGCCCGCTTTTCACTTTACTTGGAAACTTTTGTTTTTGCTTAATAAATATAGCTGCTTTCATGCTGGCGGTATCAACAAAGAACGATTTTAATACCTGAACATATAACAAACTTTGTTGTTTTATATATATTTAGACAAATTTAAACAAGATCCGAACTTTAAACTTTACATTCGGTAAGTTCCACAATTAATTTTTTTTTATATAGTACAGGGTGTCCTGAAACTCTTCTGACAAACTTTTAGGGGTAATTCTACAATAAAGAAATAAGAAAAAAAGTTCCTATAAACATAGGTCTGCAACCGCTTTTAAAAAAAAATATGTACGCCACTGCCGTTTTCCCTTTTGATAACACAATTATGTCATCAGTTTAATGTCCAATGCGAAGTACCTTTTGATACTTTTTGATTACAGCTTGTTTAGAAGATAAATGCAATTTTGTTCAACTCTGATATGGGCATAGCGATATGCAAATAAATGCCATTCATTTTTTTAATCGAAAACCGTAAGTCACACGATGAAAAGTCAAGGAACTATTTTTTCTAAGTGGTAAAGCGCAATTTCGAAAATATTATTTATTTTGAAGAAAAACAGTGGCGTATAATTTTTTTCGTTAAAAATATCAAAATACTTGTTAGCGCGGACGCCACTGGTAGAAACAAAATGCAGCTGTAGACCTATGTTTATAGGAACTTTTTTATTGGAGAATCACCCCTTAAGGTTTGTTAGGCGACTTTCTGGACACCCTGTACACAGGGTGTTTCTTAATGACGTGCTAATATTTCAGAGTGTCATTCCTCAGCTCATTTTACGAAGAAACCTTCATATGAGCACATGTCCGCAATGGATATTTTTTCTGATTAGCCTGGTCAATTGTACAGGGTTATCCAACCAAGACTGGACAAGGCGATTTTTTGACTTTTCCTGTACTTTTATAAAAAAACTGAAATAGCCATCTTAAGTCATTTTCTCCCGCGAATTCGAATATCTTCAGCAAAAAACAATTGAACATCAAACAAAAGTACTAGGGGTCACTTTGATATTTTTTTAAATGGGATGCCGTATTTTTAATGAGCTTATCCGGTTTCTCATATAAATTTTGATCTAAAATGTTGGATTTTTAATTCAAAAACGCCTTTTTTCTTCAGTTTTAAATTCGGAAAATGTTCGTCTACCGTAAGATTAATACCTGATAGATGAATACCCGTTTCACCTGTTCACCCTTTAACCTGCTTTAAAGCGTCCGTCAGTTAGACAAAATAATCAAGTTTCAAATTTCTATATATTTTTCACGAATTAATTACAAATTTAGTAGTTTTTGCAAATCTATTATTGCTTACGTATAAAAAAAGTATGACATATTAGAAAAAACTATAAACTAAAGTGAATAACTTTATTCTTAATAATATAATTGTTCTATGTGTCCTCCATTATTTTCAAAACATGACCGATGCCCCCTTTTCAATCTCTCCAAAGAATCTCTTACAATATTTTGGTCCTGGTTAAGTCTATTAATTTCATTTATAATTTTTTGCTGAATGTCCTCCAGACTTCTGTTGGGTCGTTGATAAACTACATTTTTTAAATGACCCCATAAAAATGTATCCATTGGCGTGATATCGGGGCTATTTGGCGGCCAATGAATTGTTCCGTTACGGTCAATCCACTGATTGTAACGCTCGTTTAGGTATGTTACCACTTCTCGAACTGCATGAGGCGGAGCACCATCCTGCTGCCAAATGATATTGTTGTAGGCTTGCAATGGCAACCTTTCCAAGAAATCCTCGATATCGTTATGAAGAAAATGGAGGTATCTTTGACCTGTTAAAGAGCCACGATAAAATAGTGGTCCAATAATTC
This sequence comes from Polydrusus tereticollis, assembly GCA_963920685.1. Classification (NCBI taxonomy): domain Eukaryota; kingdom Metazoa; phylum Arthropoda; class Insecta; order Coleoptera; family Curculionidae; genus Polydrusus; species Polydrusus tereticollis. The sequence goes on from OY987328.1 coordinate 148,766,941, forward strand.
GATTTTCTAACATCCCACACCAAACATTAAGTGAGCTCCAACCTTGAAACTTTATCATTTCATATCTATGAGGGTTAACTGCTGCCCAGTATCTTGTATTTTTCCGATTGTATACCCCCGATGTTGTAAATGACGCTTCGTCACTCCATAGAATTTTATTATATAAATTATAATCTTCGTCTTGCTCTCTCATCAGCATTGAAGCAACAAATCGAAATCGCAGTTCTTTTTGAAGCTGTGTTAAGTATTGAACGGGAAGGATGCAATATGGTTTTAGACCACATTTTTTTAAAGTTCTGTGAACTGTTCCATAGCTTACTCTCCGGAGCCCTGGACCATACCTTACTTCTCGTACCGCTTGCGGAATAGAACTCTTGGGATTTATAGTAAAATATTGAACAATAGCTCGATCCCTTATATTCCGTCTTTTCATCTTTCTTGGCTTATCTTTCAATGTCTTACTTTCTTCAAATAGGGTCTTAATTCTGAGAATTGTATCCACTGAAATGTGTCTCTGGAAACTCTCAAAAAATGTTCTTTGTGTTTGTCGAGCATTCTCTCCACTTTTGTAATATAATTTTATTACATTTAGCCGTTCTTCTAAAGAATATTTCATTATTTGTAATTAATTCGTGAAAAATATATAGAAATTTGAAACTTGATTATTTAGTTTATCAACGACCCAACAGAAGTCTGGAGGACATTCAGCAAAAAATTATAAATGAAATTAATAGACTTAACCAGGACCAAAATATTGTAAGAGATTCTTTGGAGAGATTGAAAAGGGGGCATCGGTCATGTTTTGAAAATAATGGAGGACACATAGAACAATTATATTATTGAGAATAAAGTTATTCACTTTAGTTTATAGTTTTTTCTAATATGTCATACTTTTTTTATACGTAAGCAATAATAGATTTGCAAAAACTACTAAATTTGTAATTAATTCGTGAAAAATATATAGAAATTTGAAACTTGATTATTTTGTCTAACTGACGGACGCTTTAAAGCAGGTTAAAGAGTGAACAGGTGAAACGGGTATTCATCTATCAGGTATTAATCTTACGGTAGACGAACATTTTCCGAATTTAAAACTGAAGAAAAAAGGCGTTTTTGAATTAAAAATCCAACATTTTAGATCAAAATTTATATGAGAAATCGGATAAGCTCATTAAAAATACGGCATCCCATTTAAAAAAATATCAAAGTGACCCCTAGTACTTTTGTTTGATGTTCAATTGTTTTTTGCTGAAGATATTCGAATTCGCGGGAGAAAATGACTTAAGATGGCTATTTCAGTTTTTTTATAAAAGTACAGGAAAAGTCAAAAAATCGCCTTGTCTAGTCTTGGTTGGATAACCCTGTACATACATCTCTTGCGTTTTTCTTGTCAAAGATTTAACTAAATTGTGCATTAATAAGTCGTTACATGTTGCCAGGTTTTAACATATTTCATTTAAATTCTCATAAAATGTACCAAAACAGCATGTCATGAAGGGCCTTTACACCCTACGGTACTGGGTCTACTCAGTTTGGCAACGCAGGTAAGAAAAACCCATGTCTAAAGGCGCTCGCACGCTTTCTTATCGCCCCTAACCAACGTTCAGTGTCGTAGACAAGTTTCAATGAAGAGGATATTAGCAATTCAGTTTTATTATTTTAGTGTTCTTTTGGTGGTTATTCAAAACAGCAAATATTATAATGCAGGCGAGTTCTTTAAGTGATAGTAACCAACAAGTTACAAAACGACGCGACGTCATTTAAAACCTGGCGAGCGTACAATTGTAAAAAAATGTGGATGAGGGAATTCTAAATACACACAGTGGAATATCATTCACTGATGCAGCAGAACTTTATGCCACATCGACTAAGAGATCTTGCCGTACTGTTTATAGAACTATCAAGGGCAATAGGAATACTAAAGTGTCCGATCAGAAGGAAACAAGAGGACGGAAAAAGACTTTTATTGATCAGCAAACAAAGTTAGCCATTCGTCGGAAAGTGCACGTAACGCCTTTATCAATGCACTGTCCACTGGATTGAAAGCTCCTTTAGGAAAAGGTCGTCGGTTAATTATAACCCACATCGGGAGTGATTCTGGTTTTCTTGAAGGTGGGTTAAACGTGTTTGAATTTCGTAAAACCGGTGTTTATCATGAGGATATGAACTCGGGAGTCGTGATGGATAATGCACCATACCACAGCTGTCGGGTGGAAGCTTTGCCAACTTCTGCGTAGCGAAAAGGAAAGATTGTTGACTGGCTCGAAGAAAAAAATATTGCATTTGGCGAAAAAAAACTAAAAGTGCAGTTGCTCGATCTTGAAAGACTTTACAAAAAAAATATACGAAATATGTAGTGGATGAAATGGCCCGTGAACGAGGAGTTACAATATTACGTTTACAGCCTTACCATTGTGAACTAAATCCAATCGAGCTTATATGGGCACAGATAAAAAGCGAAGTGGCGCGTGAAAATAAAACTTTTAAATTAAAAGATGTTAAAGAACTGTTAAAAACGGCAATAGCGAATGTACAAGCAGCAGATTGGCATTAGTGCGTATTACATGTTGAGGGCGTAGAAAGAAAAATGTGGGACTTAGATGTACTCGTTGAAGTCATGGTAGAACCTATTATTGTGAATCCTGCAGATGACAGCAGTAGCGACAGTAATGAAATGTGTTTATGGTCAGATAGTGAATAATCGCTGTAATGGTAGTAATGAATTTAAAGTTGGAACGTATTGTCATTATAACACTATTTATTTATTTATTTATAAACATTTATAATTTAGGTTTGGGGTTTGCCCTTAATCCACTATTATATGTTTCTATTATTATGTAGTATAATAAAAACATTATGAAAATAACATATTATAATACCGTTGCTTTATTATTCTTTTTGGATTTTATGCCTGCGTAACTTAGTTTCTCTAATTACTTCATTAGATCACCAAATGTAAAAGCTTAATTTATTTTTCAGTTTAATTTATAATATTATATTTATTATAGTAAATGTAAATATATTATAATAATAAACACAAAATTCTTATATTTTTTTGAATTATTATTGTTTAAAATTACACGCCTTTGGAATTGGCGTTCCCCTTACGTCTTGCACACCCCAGTAAAAATGAGTCACTGCCAATTATTTTGGTACCGGAGTATAGGCTAAAATGAGTTGGGGCGCCACATATTAGTTCTTATTTGTAGAGGTACGACTTCGAACAGAAAGTCAAGTTCTTCAGATAGAAACTGCGTATAGTTTTCATTAAATCGAGGTGATAAAAAATATGGTCCAATGATCCCTGCCCATACATACACCGAAAATTGTTGCTTAAAACGACCTTCTCTAATTTTATGAGGATTATCGTCCGCCCAAAAATCTTCGTTAAGAGAATTCATGATGGCTCCTCTTGAAAAAGAGGCCTTATCAGTAAATAAAATGTTCGGTAAAAAATTGTTGTTATGTGCTGCTGTATACAGTAACCACCTACTAGAATCAGACCTTGGCTGAAAATCACGGGGAAGCAGAGCTATAGTTGGGGTCAAGCAAATATTTGACGCGTGACACTTCCATATTGTCATGGGTGTCAAATACGGCAGGCCACTCATAATATAAAAGTTACTAATGGCTAATTTATATTATAATAATTACCACCCACTCGAAGTATTTGTATCTTTATCCTTTTATATGACTAAAAAGAGATATACATAAACCAAGTTACCTTCTCGTCGATTTGGTCAAATCATATGGGCTGCAGATCCGCATTTTATTTATTAATTTATTCGTTATACACTACTAAGATTGCTTTTGTTAAGACCTGTGATATTAATGGTCAATCCTGAATCCCACCATTACAATGCACAGAATTTATCAAAACAAATTTATTTATATTATAATTCATATTCTTAGACCAATTTCCCAGCAATCATTTTCTGCAAAGGTTTATAAATAACAATATTCGTCAGTCCGGCCCTGACTAAGTATCAGCTGTTATAAAGTTGGTGAAATCGAAATACCCTAGTATTGGACAAATATGACAAGATGGAAGTGTCACGCGTCAAATATTTGCTTGACTCCAACTATAGCACTCGTTGAATATGCTATGAGTATAGTTGATAAAGATGTTAAACCCTTCAAACAGTTGATGCACTTGTTTTTTTTAGAGTTAATCACCGCTGCTTGGTTCCAGTATAGGTTTTTTATAATTCTAATCGCTTGGCTACAACTCAATTGTCATCAAATAGATCAATTACTTTTTTATGTCTCACCCTACCATTCAATGGAAATATTTTGCTTTCATGGGTAGTTATACTTAATAAACTAGAACATTTTTAGCCTGACCTGCATTATATTAAAAGTAAGCCCCATAAGTGAAAAATAAATAAGAGGGTTGCAATTTAATGAATTAAGTCAGCCGAATAAACCCCTGGTCAGCTGGTAAGCTATAACTTACTTAAAAGGACGCGAACATGGTCATTTCGGTGAATAAATAAAGAGTTGCGGTAATGAAGTGCGATATGGTAATTGGATGAGGTGAACAGGTGGCGGCGGCGTCGGTCAGAAGAAGGAAATCTTGATGAATGTTAATGCCTTTTTTAATTTAGATTTTATCCTTGCACTAACACTTTGTAAATGAAGTGAATTGTAAATTGGAAAGATTAAAATTTGGTTTTTTAATTCGATTATAATGAAACAAGTTTGTCGTTTGTTTAGGTTAAGTTTAGTAAACGTTCTAGAGTTGTTAAGCTTGTGTTGTATGTTTTTGTTGCTAATTTTCAATTTTACGGTTTGCTAGAAAATCAAAAAGAAAAGATATCCTAACCATTGAAAATTTAGCAATAAACATCTTAACACTTATTTGATATGGATTGCAAAGATTTCAAACTATAAGTACCCACTTATCCAATGCGCTATATGAAATGTTTAAAATGTTTAGTAGGATCGTATGATCCAGAATCAAATATAGAGTGTTTCAGGTTTCTTAGGATAAGGTAAAGCGTAAGAGAGAAACCTCTTGAGGTCAAATTTTACCATTTTGGCTTTTAACTCAAGTTTGCCATTACAGGAGAGAATATTTTCTGTATATTCCATATAAAGTGCTTTCTGTACAAGATTACAAAAAATGTTATAACAGAAGTTGTACAGAATTCAAAAATTTCCAGTAGTCGTTTTATTCCAACACGAGTCGAAATAGGTTAAAATAGTTCAAATTTTTAATTATTTATTCTGAAATTCTTCCTTTATTCAAATTTTTATTATATATTAAATACCATAAAAAAATATATGAATAAATTTATAAAATAGGGAAAAACTCAAAGTTGGCATATTTTTTCAAAATTTATTGCACAACCTATTTACTAAAACCCCCTAAATCGGCGAATCCAAAGGGGATATACATGGTGTTCCGGATAAAAATGCACTCTACAGGGATCTCGTAAACCATAGGATATACAGAGATGATCAAGTTAGAAAAAATTTGCGTATTACTGAATCCTGCAACGTTATGTTAGCAAATCTAAAATATTCCGTTATTTCCGAAGATATTTGGGCAAAACCGAATGTTTGCGATTTTGTTTTTTTTATTTTTTTATTTTGTTGGAAGAGATATATCAAAATAAACTTTGTATTCTCATTGTCACTTTTTTAGTTTTAAAATGTGTGTATTTGGATAATACTCGACAGCTATAACAAACTGTATTTAATTTTCCTCTAACATATTCATTGTGCTTTTCCCATGATAAAATATCATTCAGAATTAGGTACTCCTAGGAATCTTGTTGATTTGTTTTTATTAAGACGGTGATTATGAATTTCTATTGTTTGTGGTTCTTCCACCCAGGATTTATTTGTTTTAAATATCAGTGTGTTGGTTTTATTACTGTTTAAAATTAGTTTATTTTTTGCAAACCAATTATCTGCGTCCATCATATATTTTTTCGCTTTTTCTTCAATATGTAATATATTCTTATCGCTTATTAAAATACTTTCATCGTCCGCAATAATTGTTAATTTACACCAAGATTAATAGCTTTGAGATAGTTTTGTTATATTATTTAAAAATACAGTATGTCCGCGGATGCGGTTAACAAGAGGAGAAATGGACCAAAAATTGAAAAATACGAAAAAGTCATTCTTGATAAAAAAATTTGCTTGTCGAAAAAATAGGAATAACGATGAGAAAATTGATTCTTATTATACAGGGCGTCTTAAAAAGCAATAACGTAAAATCAAACAAGAGCAGACAGTCATTTTTTGGACTTTTAACGTGAAATGATAAATAAGAAACTTGCTCTAAATTTAGTCGTAACCCTGATTCCGAACTTTCTGAAGGAAATTGGAATTTATGAAAATTTCTTTTTATCAAAAATAACTTTTTTTCGTATCTTTCAATGTTAGGTTCATTTGTCCTTTTGTTAACCGCATCTGCGGACATACTGTATAAAAAAAATAATTGGTCCTAAAACACTACCCTGTGGAACCCCGACATTTGTTGAAACTTCATTTGATAAAGCTTTATTATTATTTTGTCTTATTAATACACTTTGTTTTCTTTCTGAAATATAAGATTTAATTAGATGTAATGCCTTATGTCTAACTTCATATATGTCCAGCTTTTAAATAATACGTTAAACTTTAGTGTGTCATATGCTTCTAATAAGTCCAAAAATAGTCTTAGCAAAACTGTACCCTCTTCTAATGATTTTATATTCTATATAATCAAAAAACAATAAGAACGAAATCGAAAAAATTCGGTTTTGCCGAAATAACTGCGGTAATATTCGGAATTTTTTAAACTTGAAAACATGACGTTGCAGCATTCAGCAATACGCAACTTTTTTCCAAGTTAATAATCTCTATATGCCGTATGCTTTACGAAATCTCTGTAGAGTGCATTCTTATCCGAAACACCCTGTATGTAGCAGCAACCCCTACCAATTCATATTTTCCAATAATTAATTTTTGACAACACCCTTACCTGCGGGCTGGTCGTCGTGACGCTGGACGTGCTTAAATCAATAACGGTGCCCCCAGGGGACGTGTGGGGCCCACTGCCCTTCATTTGCACGGCCTGGGCTGTCGTCACGCATTTCACGGAGAGGTTGATGGCGGAAAACCCCACTGGCAGTGGTGCGCCGCTGGATGCATCATATTGGTACATTGGTCTAGAAATAAAGTAAAATGCCTAATAAAAGCCCCAGTATTTCTTTACCTCCCCTAATTTCTTTATATTAGAGTTTCAAATAGTTTACCTCTCCTAACATTTTTATATCAAAGTTCCGCATATTTTATCTTTCCTAACTTGTCTATATTAGCGTTCCAGGTACTTCTTACCAGTCTTAATTTTTTTATATTGACTTATGAATACAGTGTGTGTATACAGTCTGAAAACGACCTATTAACATCACAATTTATTGGCCGATTTGAACCAAACTTGGTACAGTTGTGTAAGAGGATCTGACGGACCGAATGACGATATTGGCGTTGCTGCCAGCTTTTCAGTTTGTCTGGAATTCGAACGAATTTTATATTTTTTCACTTTTGGTATAACATACTTTTTTCCTAATATCAGTAGTTTTCGAAATAACGACGTGTTTTGAAAATATCAGCAAATTGTGTTTGAATAATAATATATAATATCTTAAACTGAAAGTGAAAGAATTACAATTTTTATGATGATAGGATATGGCGATAGGGTCAGGTCTTACGAAGAGGTTAAAGATCTATTTAATGACTCATTTGCAAACCGAAATCCAATTTCAAAAGCAACTGTTCTAGAAACTGTCCGACGGTTCGAAGAAACTGGAAATTATAGAGATAGGCGACGATCAGGACGATCAGCAGTAGTAGATGAAGAGAAAAGTTTAGAAATTTTACAACATGTTGTCGAAACTCCTGTTTGTTTCTTAAGAAAAATTTCTCAAGTAAGTGACGTCTGCTTCAAATCCGTCCATAATGTTTTAATAAAACATGAATATATCCCTATTAAAATACATGTAGTCCAAGAGTTATCAGAAGATGATTATGAGCGAGGAATTGAATTTTGTGATATTATAACCAGTTTTTCAAATTTATATTATTTTCGGACGAAGCAACATTTATGTTAAATGATAAAGTCAATAGACACAACTGTAGGTTTTGGGCAAATTAAAATCCCCACTGGATGAGAGAAGGTCATATAACAACGCCCTGGAAAATTGAATGTGTGGGCTTGGCTTCTGGGTAACCACAAGATCGGTCCATTTTTATTAATGGAAATTTGACATCACAACTTTACCTTGAGCTCTTGGAAACGCAAATAGTGCCTACTATACGAAATGTGGTAGGTCCAAATTATGCAAGTACATTCATCCAACAGGACGGAGCTCCTCCCCATTTAAGTCGAAACGTGCGCGAATTTTTGAACAACACTTTTCCGAATAGGTGGATCGGTAGAGGGGGTACAATCGAGTGGCCACCTAGGTCCCCTGATTTGTCGTCTAACGACTACTTTTCATGGGGACACTTGAAGAACAGAGTTTATACCACAAAACCTCAAAATTTGGCCGATTTGCAGCAGCGAATTTTGGACGAATTTGAATTAATAACGCCAGAAATGATTCACAACACAATGATTCACAACACAATTAAAAAATTTTATTTTCACTGTCAAGCTGTACAGGGAAAACAGTTTGAACATTTAATATAAAAAATATATTTTTTCTAAATTGAACTCGTTATTTCGAAAACTACTGATATTAGGAATAAAGTATGTTATACCAAAAGTGTAAAAAATTTAAAGTGAAAACTATAAATGAAAAAATATACAGGGTGCTACATTTAAAAATATAAAATTTGTTCGAATTCCAGACAAACTAAAAAGCTGGCAACAACGCCAATATCGTCATTCGGTGCGTCAGATCCTCTTACACAACTGTACCAAATTTGGTTTAAATCGGCCAATAAATTGTGATGTTATGAAGCCGTTTCCAGACATTATACACACACTGTATGTTTGAAGTTGCGCTCGACTTTTTGAATTAACCTGGTAACTTTTTCTTCGCAAATTAGTTAAAAAAAAAGTAAAGGCCAAGGGATTAATATAGGACTGTCGACATGGCTTTCTAAAATTAAAAACATGTAAATAGCCCCAAAAAAAAATGATTGATTTTCAATGTATGAAAAGGGTGAAAAAAGAACTGAGTTTAAAATTAGGTTGAGCACAATAGGGATATTTGTCATGCTTTGGAAAGGGCAGGAATAAAAATAATACGAAAAAATAGGGACTGTCAACTTACTCAAATTATATTAAGCATTTTAATGTCGGTAAAGTCACAGAACTGTTAAACACATAAAGTTAGTTATGGAGCAATGAACTTGGCAAGGTACAAGATAATTGGCTAAATTTAGTATCTAAATAAAAAGAGAAGTTATTTAAGTCAGCAGGCTTGCGTTGTTAGTTTCGAGTTAAGTTAAAACTTTTGTTAGTAACTTTAAGCTCAAAAGCGGTTGTAGAAAAGTTAAGTTTCTACAAGGTGTACAAAAAAATGTGAAATAAATGTTACCTTGGATATAAAGGTCCAGAAGGAGGCTCCTGGTCTTCTTGTTTCAACATTTGGGCGTTGGCTACTGCTATTTGGTGCTGCTGAGCTGCTGCCGCCTCTTGCTGATACCTACAAACAAGGCAATACAAATTTCGAATTAAATATTGCTTTAATCTTTGCTCTGTATAAGAAATTTACCTGTGCTCCTGGGAATCCTCCATATAACCATAAATACCCTGTGGAGGGACCCTTGGAGGCCCTAAAGGTTGCTGGAGGGAAACACATTGGCCTGAATCATACCTACAATGATGAACGGAAAATTCGTTAAAATTTGAACTATTGAAAAAAACCACTCAGAATATTTGTTTGTGACTGAAAATTTAAGTGTAAATCGATATGCGAAGTTAATGAAAAATCTACCCTTTTTGTTATTATTTTTAAATGCTTCTAGATGAAATAATCCCTATAATATTGTTTATGTTATTAAATTTTTTTTGCCATTATACAGTGTGTTTCTTAAGTACGGTACGAAACTTCAGAGGGTGATACGTAAGGTCGTTTTAAGAAAAAAGTTCCCATGAACATGTCCGGAGTGGCTTCGTTTCTGAAGTTTAAAAAAAAAGGTCATAAATATCCTTAAGCCGATATGGTTGAAATTTGGTTCAGTTATTTGAAGTAATAATGCCCTCATTTAGCCCTAACTAGATTGAAATTATTAGGTCCAGTGGCGTCTCAGTGAGCACCACAGCCAGTTATTATTGAGAAGAAAAAGTACGCCAACGCCTTTTTTTTTAGTTTTTTATTTGTTCAGATTAAGCAACTATAAATATAACTTTTTGGTCTCTTGTGTCTTTTTCATATCTGGCTTCGTTTGCGACAAAAAAAAATAAAAATCACTTTAACTTATTCTAAAAGCTATACGGACAATATAAAATAACAACCAAAAATAAAAAATAAACAATTTCGACCTTACAGTAAATAAGCAAAATGTCCACCTTCTGATATAAAATGTACGACTGGTTTCAATAGGTTTACTTTTATTATCACATTTTTGGCTTACCACATCTGCTATTTATAACAAATTATTGCCAAGGCCAAATGAAGTACCTACCTACCTTTCTTTCTTTCTTTCTGTTTATTATTTACTACCTACCTGCTTTGGAGAGCAGCTGACAGTGATAGTATTGTCATATTATCAGTAACATTCAGAGTTGTCCATTAGCAGTGATTCCATAATGAACAATTTTACTAATGTCGAAATGGCTGGCATTCACTTTATATCCCAGATATCCTAGTAATCCATGCGCTAAAACCTTTAGAACGCTACATGCAAGATTATGTGAAACTGGGAGTTTTAATAAAAATACAGATGGCGGAAGACCAGAAACTGTAACAACGCCTGAACTAGAAGAAAGTATACTTGATGCGATAGAAGTAGATCCTTCAAATAGTACCAGGAAGATTGCACTGCAGCTTGAAGTCAGCCCAAAAACCGTTTGGAAAGTTCTAAAAAGAAACCTCCTGTACCCATATCACATACAGCGGGTCCAAGCTCTACTGCCTCGGGATTTTCACCCAAGATTAATGTTTTGCAGGGGATTGATTAATAGGATGGCACACAATAATAATTTTTTACCAAATATTTTAGTTACGGACGAGGCAAATTTTTCACGACATGCTATTATGAACTTTCACAATAACCATTTTTTGGGCCGACAAAAATCCCCACGTTATTAGGGAAAGTCATTTTCAGCAAAAATTTTCGCTCAACGTTTGGGTAGGAATTATTGGTGACTACCCAATGGGCCCATTTTCTTTACCGTCAAGATTAACAGGTGAATCCTACACGGACTTTTTGCGACATCGTTTACCCATTTTGTTAGAAGAAGTACCCGTACATGTTAGAGTCAACATGTGGTTTATGCACGACGGGGCTTCAGCTCATTTTAGTGTTCTTGCTCGTCAGCATCTCGACATCACCTACCCTAATCGCTGGATTGGACGTGCAGGACCTTAAAATTGGCCATCTCGCAGGCCTGATATTAATCCTCTAGATTTCTATTTGTAGGGTCATCTATTTATAAAACTCCTGTACTAGATGTGAATGACTTTAGGAATCGGATAATTGACAATTGCAATGTTATAAGGAAGACTCCCGGTATTTTTGAACGTGTTGCTTATTTACTGTAAGGTCAAAATTGTTTATTTTTTATTTTTGGTTGTTATTTTATGTTGTCCATGGATAGCTTCTAGAATGGGTTAAAGTGATTTTTTTTTGTCGCAAGCGAAGCCAGATATGAAAAAAAAAATACAAGAGACCAAAAAGTTGTATTTGTAGTTGCCTAATTTGAACAGATAAAAAACTGAAAAAGGCAGTGGCGACAGTTTCGTACTTTTTCTTCTCAATAATAATTGTCTGTGTTGCCCACTGAGACGCCACTGGACCTAATAATTTCAATCTAGGTAGGGCTAAATAAGCGCCTTATTACTTTAAATAACTGAACCAAATTTCAACCAAATCGGCTTAAGGATATTTATGACCGTTTTTTTTTAAACTTTAACGGTATCTCTGAAACGAGGCAACTCAGGACATATTATGTTCATAGGAACTTTTTTTCTTAAAACGACCTTACGTATCACCCTCCGAAGTTTTGTACCGTACTTAGGAAACACCCCGTATAGCAAACGAATTAACGTCTCAAAACAACTTTAAACTTGGTATGAAATATACAGGGTAGTCCCAACTAAGAATTCATTGCGGGAAAATTCAGACATTAAAAAAAAACTTTACTATTTTAAATACATACAGTGAGTCCCAGAAGTACACGAAAAATGTCTAAATTCATTTAAAATTCAGCGGTGTGTTTTTTCGGAAAAACGCTTGGAATGAATTTGATTTTTAGAAACGCGAAAAGTGTATACTAAATTTAAATATTGGCAAGGGCCTAGCGACACTTAAAGCACCGGTTCCCGTCAGATCACCGAAGTTAAACAGTGTCGAGCGCGGTTAGTACTTGGATGGGTGACCGCTTGGGAAACACCGCGTGCTCTTGTCTTAGGGAAGAGTGTAAAATGAATCGACATCAAAACCATCCTATTCACGCCGGACAGGCCGGATGAGATCGGATATCTCGTAGGATGAAGGTGCCGTTTCACACTCCCCAGTCGGTAGACCGCACGATTAAAAACCGTACGGCCGATGACCGGTTCAAGATGGCCTCTGATACGCCGACGACCGTAAAAAATTGTAAATAAAAAAAATTTAAATATTAAAGGGAAAGTAATTTGCCATCAAATTAAATATAATCCTGCATTTATTAACGGATTTTCAATTGCTTGTTTATTAAGACGAAACTATCCATATCATCTTCAGTTTTACTTACCTTTCAAACCCATTGGTACCGGGATCGTACGGCCTGTGACTGGCAGAATTGATCAATGACGAGTCATATGACCTGTTAACCAAATCATTTGAGTACGTGACGACTGGTCGAGCGATAGTCGTAACTGGTTCGGTCATTTCTTGATAGGTCCTCTCTCTGTGGTACATTTCTTCCGATATCGGTGAGTGATGGTATGGTGATCTGGGCAATTCAGAAATACCGTTTATTTTACCTCAGATTAACGAATTTCGAATAAAATAAAATGTCGGCTATACAGTATGTCCACGGATGAGGTTTACAAGAGGACAAATGGACTAAAAATTGAAAGATACGAAAAAAGTCACTCTTAATAAACGTTTTTACTTGAATAATGAATAGGTGATACTTGTTGTCAATGTCTTTATTTAATGAAGTAATTTTAATAATAATAATAATACGAACATTTTTATTAACATGAAAAGAATACGATAACGATTTTATAATTCAAAAGCTCCACCCCATACTCGACACATTTTTCTAATTGCTTTCTCAAATAAGAGAAATAATTTCTGATTTCTTCCTGAGATATCGATTGGACAGCCGGGATAATTCTGCCCTTCAACACTTCAATATCATTTAGAACTGCGGTAGCAAAAACAATTTGTTTTAAACGGCCCCATAGAAACATATCCGCCAAGGTTAAGTCGGGGCTTCTTGGGGGCCACAAAACTGGGCCATTCCTTCCCATCCACCTTGGACAAAATCTGCGGTCAAGCCATTCTCTAACCTCACGAGCGAAATGGGCTGGACAACCATCTTGCTGAAAATACATATTTTGTCAAAAATTTAATGGTAGATTTTCGAGTTCATCATTGAAAAATGTATCCAGCATTTCTAAATATGATAATCTATTGCACGTGTTATCAAAAAAAGATGGCCCTATGATGCCATGGATGGATATCGCGCACCACACGTTCACTTTTGTGAAATATTGTCTTCTCGTCATAAGTCTGAATTCGGGATTTTCTAAAGACCAGTACCTAACGTGCTGGGTTGCAACGGTTCCATTGGTAGAAAATGTACTTTCATCAGAAAACATGATACATTTATAAAAATCAACTTTTCCACTTAAAATTTTGTCTCCTATCCACAAGCAAAAATCAAGTCGTTTCGCGTCATCTCCCTCTTCCAATCTTTGATTAAAGTGCGGTTTATACGGATACAATTTATTTGCTTTAAGGATCTTCTGAATTTGACTTTTTTTCACAACTTCCAACTGAGTAACACGATTTCTAAGGGACGTCATAGGATTTTCTTCAACATATTGAAGAACTAAGACTGTAGCAGCATCATCATGGTCGTATTTCTTCTTTTTTTTTTAGATCCAAAACCGAACCAGTTCTCTGGAACTTTTTTATTAACTTGCAGATTGTCATCCTAGTTATTGGGATTCCTACAAATTTCTCGGTAAATTGTTTCATGACGTAGCGGTATGAAACTTTACCATCCCCATAACATTGTATTATAAAAACTCTTTGTTCAGTAGATAGCATTTCTACTTAAATAATAACTTCATTAAATAAAGACATTGACAACAAGTGCCTATCACCTTAAGTGTCATTATTATTTTAACTAGGTTCACCAGTCAGAGATGTGCCAGCGAATACTTTTTGGGAAATAATTTTTACATAGGTAAACCTTTTTAATGAATTGTTCTACTTCGGTTTGTTGTGTAGAAAACACATTCATTAAGATTGGATTTTTTTCGTATATTTCAAAATAAAGTATGTTTACTCTTAAGCAAAATAACATTTTTGCAGTTTTTACCCACCCTGTATAAAAAATTGAAGTTTCTTGTGGGGAATCGTATTTTCTAGACAAGCAAAAACGTTTATTAAGAGTGACTTTTTTTCGTGCCTTTCAATTTTTAGTCCATTTGTCCTCTTGTAAACCCATCCGTGGACATACTGTATATATTTTTACCTATGAGGCATTTGATGATCCAAATTATATGCCGGATGAGATCCTGGATGGGGGCTTAGATGATGAATTTGATGGCCTCCTCTGGAGTTCATGGTTTCCATGCTGGAGATAGACGACGAGTTTGAATCTTGATTTATGTAGGGTTCGTAAGCGGACCTTAAGTTGGTCGGAGGCGATCGACAGGAAGGTGGCGCGGCCGTTATTTCGGTTTTGGGAACCAAAAGTTCGTTCTGTGGTTGAGCACCTGGATAAAATTAATTATAGTTGTCTTAATATCCAAATTATCAATGACCTGTTAACTATCTACAAGATATCTTTAAAGGATACTATTGTTGAAACAACTGCTACCATTGAAGTTATGTGGCTGTTATCACTACAGACCAATGATAATTTGGGCCTAAGAAAGACAACGGTTTAAATTGGTCCAGTTCTTACCCGAAATATTGCAGCTAGTACTTGTCGGAACGTCATTCTTAGTCACTTTCATAGCATCTGGTTTAATAGGATTGGTCTTGCCGCTGTAATACTCATCGTACGTGGAGGTGGGCTTATTTTCGGTACTGGAGGTAGGAGGTAAGGAAGTGGTTGAATAGGAGGATACTAGATAGTTAGGTTTTACGTCTTCGCTTGGAGCTGGGGATTTCTTACCCCCTTCGTAAGACGAGGAGGAGGACGTAAAGTCGCTTTGACAAGCACCTGGAAAATGTGACCATTATTTGTATAGAAGAAAATAATAATCCAAGAAAGTGTTTACCATATAACAACCATTGGGTATTAATATTCTATTAATATACAGGGTCCACATAAGTCATATAAGTATTTTTCTACATTTTGATATTTTACTGACAATTTACTTCATCTTTATTGAACCAATCAAAACTCTTATTTGCATAGCATCCTGGTAAAGTCCGTTCACAGATTTAAGAGAATAACTACCTGCCTTTAGTTATCAGCCATCATAAAATTCTTTGTTGAAAGGGTTTCAAGGATCATAGAGATAATGATAAGGTAGGGACCGTACTTGGCCGTAATTAGTTTACAAAGCCTTATTAAATAATGGGAAAAAAATAAGTAGACAAATCAGTGTTGCAAAACCAGTAATTTTATTAGTTTCGTGTGAAATAAAAACGCAGCTTTGATTATCCAAATATGTGGCGTCCGTGGATTGGTGAATCTAGTATAGATTGGCCGGAGGGGTACAGGTACAACCACAGTGCGGAAATGACAATGGAAGAAGACATTTATCTTTAGATTCTAAAGATATTATAAAAAATGTATATACCACTCTCATAGAACGTGAAAAGTTGAGTAAAATATAATGTATTGAAGAAACAGCCGTATTGACTAATATTTCGGAAAAAACAGTATGAAAAATTGTGAATAAACCCATCACCGAAAGGAAAAGAAGGGAAGATTCTGGGACTCGCAAAAAATTAGAACGCAGCGATGAAGATTTAGTGCGACGCAAAATTTATAAGATGTATGAAGAGCACACGGTACCAACACTGGATAATTTACTGAAAAGACTTGAGATAGATAACACGGATATCAATTGCGGTAGGACAACGTTGTGGAAGTGTCTTCAACGAATCGGCTTTAAATTTAAAAAAGTCGATAAACAGCAAGTTGTCATGGAATCGCAACGACTTAAGGCATGGCGATTTGAATATTTGACAAAGTACAAAAGTGAGAACAGACCTATTATATACTTAGATGAAACCTGGTTATATACCCATAATACCCCATCAAAAGGTTGGGTTGATTTTAGTGACAGGTATAGAACAAAGGCACCATCAAACAGAGGAAAAAGAATAATCATAGTACATGCAGGGTCCGAAGATGGTTGGGTACCAAATGCACTTTCATTGGCAGCTAAGAATATAAATGACTCCTGATTGGATTACCATAACGATACCACAGCGGAGTTATTTGAGGATTGGTTCGTAAATAAGTTAATTCCTAATATTTCTCCAAACAGTGTGATTGTTATGGACAACGCAAGTTACCACAGTAGACAGTTAAACAAGCACCCTTGTTCAAAAGATACGAAAATGGAAATACAGGAATTTATGTATCAGAATGATATATATATGAAAGTTACACTAAAAGAGAGTTACTTGATGTGCTTAAATTTCTGAACCTAGAAAAGGAGTACTACTGCGATAGTCTAAAAGTAAGAGGAATACAGTGCTAAGGCTTCCGCCGTATCACTGTATATTCAATCCCATAAAACACATATGGCATCAATTAAAATTTGCCGTTAGACGTAATAATGTATCACCCACTATAAACGCTAGTGTACTGGATATTATTATTACTGAAGTGGACAAAGTGCCTGTGAGTAGCTGGAAAAATTGTGTTTCGCATATTAAAACTGTTGAAAATTCATACATTCAAATTGGGAATATTACAGAAAGATTTATTATAAACATAGATGTTGATAGTGACAGTGAAAATTAATTAAATGAGTAAACTGTAGTTGCATTAAATAATTATAATATATTCTATCCAAAATTGTTTATTATTTGTGTCAAATCATCAATGCTTAAAATACAATTCAGTGCGGGCCTGTGTAGACCCCAGTCTGGTTTTAAACAGGCGTCAACACGAGTCGGTAGGATATTCTCTTGAATCTGTGAACGGACTTTAACATGGTCTTATCGGGTAAGACCGTTCTCTAACTCGATAAAACCACATGTAACTTTTTTTACGATACGAGACATATTTCAGAAAAAAGACAAAATATTTTCTTGTAGAAATATGATACTTGAAAACTTTCATAAAACATCGATTTTATTTGCGATAATTTTAACTTTAATGATTTACATTTTAACATTGAAATCGTGTCAAAATATCAAATTGTCACAAATTCAGAAAATAAAATGTAGCATTGGCTGTGTTTGCATGGAAATGCTTTAGGTTATAATTTTGCTCGATTTATTCTAAATTATAATCAAAATGAATCGTTTTGCTACGAATAAAATTGAAGATATTGCCATTGTACTCACAACAACAATACTAATTAAAAATGCAATGTAAAATGTGTTATTTGTTGTTGAAAATTATTTTTTTCTACTACTTACTTGAAAAATCGCTATTATTTATTCCATTTCTCTAATGAAAAGTAAAATTTTTCTAGCCAGGGAAATAATGATAATAAATAATCACCCAGGTAAATAATGAAAAACTATCTGTGTAATGAAGTTAAGTTACTCGCAATTTCAGTATTATTACTTGCCGTTTCTTTAACATGACTACCGAATTTAAATGAATGCTACTTGGCTTTCAAAATATTATATAAGACAGGAATGACTAATATAAAGATCTAAACGAATTAAATACGTAATATTTTAGTGTTAGCACCAGAAAAAAATAAATACTTATACAGGGTCGTCGTCTATTAGAATTTAAAAAAAATAAGCATACAGAATGAGTCAGAAAACCGTAGAAAAGTTACTTTTTTTTAATAGAACACCCTAGATCTAGAATAGTTTTGGATTCTACATAAAATTATATAAAGGCTTTAATGGCCGCTTTAGCACGGGAGCAGTGCTTTTCGACGTTAGCAAAGCATTTGACAAGGTCTGGCACGACGGACTTATTCTAAAGCTAATAAGGTTGGGCTTGCCAAATTACCTAATAAAGGTTATTCACTCTTTTTTGGAGGACAGAATTTTCGCGGTTTCGTCAGAAAATGCGATATCGACAGTGAGACGCGTTAGAGCCGGAGTACCGCAAGGCTACCCCCTGGCGCCGGCCTTGTACAATATCTATAACTACGATATTCCAAAATTTGGTCAAACACAGTTATACCTGTTTGCTGACGATACCGCGATCACTGCCACCGCCAAACAGCCCAGGCTAATAGTCTCGAAGTTGCAATGACATATAAAACTTTTAGAGTCCCAAGCCATCTACTTCTCAAAGTTCAGAGTTAAATTTCCTGAAACCCGTTTGTTGGTCAAAAACTCTAGGATAAATTGGAGTGATAATATTAAATATCTGGGTCTCTGGTTCGACAAGCGGATGGCTTGGAATAAAAATGCTGATCAGCGCTTGAAAAAAGCAAACGGTCAACTCGGTGCCATTTTCTCACTCCTCAACAAACGAAGCAGAATCGACTTACGTACAAAGACTAACATATATAAGACTATTGTTCGACCAGTACTGACCTACGGAATTCCTACCTGGTGTACTCTTAACAAGACACACTTTAAGAAACTACAGACATTTCAAAACAAAGTACTTAAAATTATTGCGGATGCACCACGGTACACGATGACTCATGTCTTACACAACGATCTACAAATGCCGACTCTGACAGAACATTTTGACAAACTGATTAAAGATACTACAGACGGACGGACGTCTCGCAGAACGAACTCATTACACAATCACATATACATTCAATTCTAAATAGACCATATAAACTACCTAGGGACTGGCTGCTACCTCGACCTTAATGATTAGATATAATCAAACAATTCAATAATTAAGAGTTGCTACTTTTCACGAACTTCTTCAGTTAAATAAGATCTATTTCGAAATCAAACCCTTCTAAAGAAGATCTGCTTAAGATGTAGTACTAAGAAAAATAGAAGTAATAGACGTATGTCTCACTTAAAGAACAAACATGATCCAAGAATTATTTGTTATTAAGTCTAAACTTTATAGTTTCCGAGATATTGACTTTAAAAAATGACATTTTTGAAATTTAATAGCTTCTAGCTTTCTAACGGAACGCCATAGAGCAAAACGGCATACGTGTCCCTATCTTACTTCTTTATCATTTTCCCAAAAATATCAACTTCCGGTTAAACCGCAAGTACTATATTTCCGACTCTTAAGGTACATCCGGTTTAACCAAAAGTTGATATTGGGAACATAATAAAAAACTAAGATAGGGACATGTAAGCCGTCTTACTCTAAGACTTACCCTTAGAAAGCTAGAAGCTGTCAAAGTTCAAAAATATCATTTTTCAAAAGTCGATATCTCGGAAACTATTAAGTTTAGGCTTATAACGTAAGACTTATTAAAAAATAATTGCAATTTTATGTAAAATCTAATCCTCAGATACATTAAAAGAAAAAGTAACTTTGTTTTTCTACGACTTTCTGACTCATCCTGTATACTTATATTTTAAAAATTCGAAATTTAAAAAACCCCTTGTCTCGCATATTTTATAGCTATTTTACTTTAAGAAATAATCAACCGTTTTTATACATACCAGCGACCCTGTATACCTCAGTTCAGAAAGCTATTATACAGGGTGTTTCAATGTTATACCGACAAATTGAAACAGGTGATTTCTTGACAAAAAATAATGAAAAAAGTTCCCATTAATGGAAATCCAGAAACCCCTCGTTTGTTAGATACAGGGTGTTAAAATTTTAATTTTTTTTCGGTTTTTCCTATTTATCTTATGCGTGCTTAAAGATTATTTATTAAAATTCTGTACTTTTGTTACATAATAAAGTATCCAAAGAATTAACCTCTTGTCAGTTAAAACTGTCTACAGGGTGTTATTTTTTTGGGCGTCACGACCACTGCGACCCCCCCCCCATAAACTTTTTTTTGATACGACACTGCCTATCCTTTCATATAAAAACAACTTTCTTGGTTTATCATTTACCTTTTATATTTCTTGCACTATTTTGATATCTTATACGGTTTGGCTGATATTTGGTAAAATATGATTTAAAGCAGGGCTACATTTTTAATCTGATCAAATAGAAAGAAATTTGTAGTTTTTTAGTTATCTTACAAACGAGGGGTTTCCGGACCTCCATCAGTGGGATCTTTTTTTTATTATTTTTTGTCAGGGAATCACCTGTTTTAATTTGTCGGTATAATATTAAAACGCCCGTATACCTCGCGCATTATATTCTTCGGTGCTTCGCTCTCCTGAATATTAAAGCGCTCGCTATATAATAGCTCCCTTCTTAACCTAGGTATATAACGTAGTATTGTTATTTTAGTAAAATTTGATTTTCTACGATTAGTACGATTATTTTGCTAACTTTCTTGTTGCTAAAAAGTGAAAACCGATAGAAATTTGAAAGCAAAACAGAATCGTTCAGAAAATTTCGGAAAATCGCTTTCTCGTAAATAACAAAGGTATTATCAACAGTAATATACCGATAGAGGAGGCGTCTTATCGGTAATACCGATGTTTTTAACAAGAAATCGATTTTCTGACAAATTTTTACGAAATGTAATTTTTACTTATAATCTGATATGATCCCGAGAGCTTTAGCTCGAGGGTCTTATCTTTGATTATAAGTAAAAATTACATTGAGTGAAAATTTTCTTGGAAAATCGAGTTTCGAGTGAAAAACGAAGGTATGAAGATAAGAAACCGCCTCTAGAGGTGTATTTTATTGGATAATTTACTGAACATAAAAATGAAGGCCGTCTGATAAAGGTAAATATACAAGTTAGAGGTGTTACTAATTTTTTATTTAAGTAAAAAAGCTACAAGCGTCTTTTCGAAAGCGTCTTTTCGAGCTAGCGGTAGTCTTATCGGGTAAGACTACCGTTACCAAGGTGGTTGCTATGAAAATGAGCGTTTTGATTGGTTCAATAAAAGTGAGGTGAATTATCATTAAGACGTCTCTTCTATGGGTATATTACTGCAAATGCAATCTTATAAACCTAGAGAACCCCTATAGTCGTAGCTCTCGTACAGTTTTTCCTGGATTCCGGAAAAAATGGTACATATGATGTTTTTTTTCCGGTGCCAGTTAAAGGTTTTATATCGTATAGAAATAAAATGGTTGTATGTTAATGAAAGACACCGTCCGTGCGCGAAAGGCATAAAATAATGAACAATATTTTAAATACACAAATGTCAAATTTCCTTAATATCAAAGTTACCTAGCAACCAACAGGGTTGGCAAAATATTGGTTCCATGGATACCATCATTAAAGTAAAGAACAGTATTTAATAATAAACGTCTTTTATTTTTTAATTTGTTCAATGCGCACCAATTTAAAACAAACGTTTTGATATTCTTTAATTTTGAAAATAAAAGTTACTTTTCGTTATTGCGGTTTAGTTGTCCAATTAATTTAGGTACCATTTTGGTTTTTTCTTTCAATCAATTTGGTGATTGGCAACAAAGTGTAAATGCAACAAAAAACTAAACGTTAAAGTAATAAGCATGTTCCTATGATTATTATTAATATTATTATTACCAAATTGATTAAAAATTACAACCAGCCAACCTAATCGAAAATTCCAATAACAGTAAATAATATTTAAAAAAATTAATATAGTTATTTGCAGAAAAACTCAAAGACGAACAAAAATATGGAATCATGGTCTTTGCAGGAATTCAACTATTTTTATCTCCTTCATTAAATTTTATTAAAAATTTTTTAAGAAACTAAATCTTACGAAAGTACGAAAACAGTGCTCTTTAAAAGACGCGATGTAAATTAGCGACCATGACCAAATCGGTTTTATAGTAGATCTAAAATTCTCCTTCAAACGGACTCAAGTTTATTAAATTTGCATAAAAGGCATGGAAGATACAGCAATTTTAAAAATAATTTCTTACAAGCTTCCCGCATTCTTATTATAGAAAACATGAAAAAAAGTTTTCCAAACGAACTGCAACAAAAATGAACGAACTTTTTGTTTTCGTTATTAAAACAGTACCTTAAGAAATCGATTATTTCGGGAAAATTGAATTTTTAATTATTTCACAGTAATTGCGTCCCCTAGCGTTCAGTTTATTATTTTACTTCAAACCCTCTTGGTCGATTTAGTTACGAAAATTTTTTTCGCGACGCTGGGATCGTGGGACACCTATTTAATGAATATTTAATATACCTTGGTGGATACACATTTCTTTTCGGAATATTTATTGCATTTAATATAATTTTGTTATCTGGATTAGGAAAAATAGAAATATTTAACACCAAACTAGCCATCAGCATGCACTTACCAAAAGCGGACATAGATACCCCGGGACTTTTAAGTCTACTCTGCAAACTATTTTGATATTTGTGTTCTCGGGCAGCCTGTTTATTGGCGGCCGCCAACGGACACCCGGATAGGCTCCGGTGAGAGTTCCGGTTCGAACTCACGTGTCCCCTTCCGTTGCACCCCGGAGTCGGACATTTCAAGATTGTCTCGTGCATGGCCAGGACTAGATTTGCGCAAAAGAATCAGTTTTGTTGTTGAAACGTGGAACGTGAACAAAAAAAATGGACCATGGTAGTTTTTATGTGTAAGTTCTATCTTTTCAAATCAGTATCACTCCGTTTTAAGTTCCTATGCAAAATAAATAGGTTTTCATGATTTGTGTGCCCTTTCTAGGTTTTACACAGTCCGTTATATCTAATTGTACAACCAGCTCAGTCCATTTTTTTTACACCACTCAAAAAAGCTACGACACTGAAAAACAATGCTCCTTTAAATTATAGTCGTAACCTTTTGTCCAATTATTGAGTATAATAAAAAAGTGTGTGGACCATCAGATTTTACCGTAAAATAAAAATCAAAAAGAAACCAAAACACCAGCGGGTAGAGAGATCAACATAATAAAAATAAATATAGAATAATTTAGAGACAAATTTTAATAAACGATTCCACACACATTTAAGATGCACTGCTGCCAAGTGTTTTAACAGCAGTGCGGAGTTACTCTGTATGTTATTATACTCAATGTTCTTGCTGATTCTTTAGCGAAATCGATGTAAGTGAGGACAGTATGCGAAATGAGGAAAGCTACTTAAAACTACATGAAATAATATTGGACAAATGCTCTCTACCCCGCAAATTAAAGCAAAATGGTGGATATAACAAAAAATAATATTAAGAAGCAAGCTTACTGATAGGGATAGGGAAAGGGGGTAAAAGTAAATTTAACCTAATTCTGACAAATATAAATTTTCAACCCTAAATTTGATTTTGAAATTTGAAACTCCGGGCCAAATTAACGCAATATCAGAAATTTGCCTCATATTTGATGCTATTTTTTTCTTGGGACAAAAAGTTAATTGTCGTTTTATACCGGGTGATATAAAAATTATATGTTTTTTTCCGAAAATTCACTCTGAGAAGTATACTAACAACCGCAACATATAGGAGTTAAAATTAAACTGTAGGTCCATCTTTTCCCGATATTCTCTTTTTTAGTTCACCTTACTATCTCTGTTATTAGAGGAGATACCCCATTTTATAGCTCAATATGTTTTTATAAAATAATAAAGATAATTTAATTACAATATAAAAATTAAAGTAGAAATTCAAATTACCTGCGAGTTTAAGCAATACAAACTTTTTTTTGGACACGAGCGAAACATGAAAGTAATCGAAAACAATAAAATTGATGGATTTAATATGATGGTAATATCGTTCACTCCCACCTCTACTTTGAATCACCGCATTCATACGCCTTCGTATACCGGAAATTGAATTTTGAATTGTATCCTGGTGGATATCTTCCCATTCTGCAATTACTGCAGAGTATGGTTAATCGGTACGGGATTACGACTTCGAACCTTTCTTCTAAGAGCATCCCATAGATGCTCTATGTGAGTTAAATCGGGACTAAAAGGTGGCCATTCTGTCAACGAAATAGCACAGAGTTCAAGTAAAAAAAAAGTTAAATAAATCTTTCGGTGCCAAAAAAGGAACAAATGGCATTACATGTTCAATTACAATGTTCTCCAGATAAAAATTTGCGTCTATTGACCTTACACGTATGGGGACTAACTCTGTGCGTCCGTTAAAGCAGATTCTTCCCCAAAACATTACAAAGCCCCCATCAAACGGAATTTTTGGAGAGATATTGCAACTTGCAATTCTCTTTTCTGCTCTTCGCCAAACACGTTCACGCAGGAGAATGGAGACTAATTCTCATTTCATCACTATAAAACCTTCTTCCAATCATTAACAGTCCAATGTTAATAGTTTCTGGTAAAAGGCAATCTTTTAACTCTCTACTCTCTGGTGAGTAATGGATCTTTGTCGGTCTTTTTCTGCTTAACACAGCTTCATTTAAACGTTTCCTGACTAATCGAGATGATATTATATGATGGCGAACAGTTTTAAGCTCACTTTTTAACACAGTACTAAAAATCCTCATGCTTCTTAGAGCAGTTTACCTTAGAAAATCCCTTAAGTCGATACATCGTTGTCGTCCTTGTCATGATCTTCGAGAGTAAAGGCTTGTTTACATTATTCAAGCGAGTTGATCAAGCAAGTTGAATTCAAGTGACAATATTTATTTATGTCCCTTGACCACGCGAATTGAACGGATTCCGAGTAGAAACGTGTTTAAATTTTTTATTTAACTGCGATACTTTGTAAAGATATTCTAAAGTTTTAAATGAATCTTCTGATGTTACTTCGTTTACATGGAGTGAATGTGCTTCACGCATATCAGTATCTATTTTTTTATTGATTTTGCCTCTTACTTTTGCTATTAATAGATCAGCGAACTTTCTTACTTATCTGTAGACATCTTTTGATTCTATGGATCTTGCAATTTAAGTTCACATTGAAGGTTTGGTAAGGCACTGTGTGCTGCCCTGTACCTGATCCACTTTTTACCCGTATTTTCTTCCTCGTTGTTTGTTCTTATAAATATTTTCCCTTAATTCATTAGCCGTAATTTTAAAATTGTTTGGGAAAGAGCTTTGCAAAGTACTACTTTCATCATTTTAAGTCAACTGACATGCATTCATTTAGAAATAGTGTATAAACAAATAATAGAAAGCAAGTCACTTGAATTGAAGTGACTTAATCCACTCACTTAAATAACTTAAAGGCGCCTTAAGATCCTGCCTTGTTAAATCGTTCAACCAGACTACTTATAGTGGAACGATGTTTTCCTCTGACATTAGCAACATAGCCCTCATTCACCAAAGTTATTACTTTTCTGGTTCTTCTACCGATAAGTTATTTTGTCGATTCAATTATTCGTCGGTACTCGCAACTGGATATACGAAACGAACGTTTAATAGGCAGATTCCGAACAGGTTTCTATCAGTAGGAGGAACTTCATTGGACCGTTGTAACTTTAAAACAAACCATTTGTTCACACATTGCTTGAAATGCCAGAGGAGGTATACAGCCTACTTGCAAAACATATAGTAAGGAACGTATGGAATAATAAAGCGTATAAAAACAAGTTGAGCTATAAAACAGTGTATCTTGTCTAATAAGAGAGATAATTAAGTAAACCAAAAAATAAAATGTTGGGTCAGGGTGAACGAATTTTAGGAAGAAACGAACCTACAATTCAAAAAAAAATATTGAAATCGGATCATAGCATTTATGATGCTGCGTTAATTGTGTCCAGGAGTGTAGTTTATTATTAATTATTTAAACCAATACATGCGTGCATACAATTTTGCTTTGAAAGTCTTAAATGGACATTTTCTGAGAAAATTTTAAGGTCACATTTTTGGAGTAACTATAGTAATTACCTTTTTAAACAAACTACATTTTCAACTACGCTACTACTAAATACAATTTCCAGTTAAAACTTACTTTCTGGTGTAACTTTATCTCTACGCGGACATCCAGAAAGACTAAATGACCAAACAAATGTTAGTGTGATTATGTTGTAATAACTTATTTGAATTAATCTTACCTTCTGTGATGAGAGTAAAGACCCGTCACGTGACCTTGACCTGCGCATCCTGGTGTTGGGCACTTACTTCCTTCTGGAAAAAACAACATTACATTTAAGACTTGTAGACTTTGGACTCTTTTGTTTTTGATACTTTTCAGAATTTTTATTTATTTTATCAATCAGTTGTACTGTTAGTAGTTTTTATGTTTTTAACAACCTTGCGGTTATGAAATTTTTCTGACTAGGTCTGTAAAAATATTGTATAATAAAAAAACTTAGCTAGGAAAGCTTTTCATTAAAATGACGTACTTAATGTCCTAATAGCGCTAATGGACCCAAAATGTAGAAAAAAAGATTACTGCGGGGCATTTTGCACTTTAACGTCGAGATTTTCTTCCTCTTTAATAAAAGTTATTAGAGCCACATGTATCCCAACTTGTTTACCACTAAAAGGACCAAAAAGGAGGTAAAAGGACGCAAAGTAAGCAAAAAGAAGACAAAATGAGGCAAAATGACGTAGTTTTTTTGTCGTCTGGCGTGGCAAATTAAAAGAGAGAGCACATATAAAACTTATGCGCTGTTCTTTGGAATAGCCCCGCCCTACGGTCGATTAGCCTATCGTACGGGTCGGGTGGAGACTCACAAGAAAAATCTTTTTTGGAAAAAAAGAAACCGCAGCCGTGAATGGCGAATGGTGCGGGTGCGCGCGGAACGGACATCGCACCTGCGGACTAGCGTCGCGACGCTGGCGATGCCAAGCGTCGAACTGGCAGAGTCTCGAGAATGGAGCGAAGGAGTGCTGGACTGGACGTTTTTATTGCTTCGTTACGAGCTGTTTATTTTACGTACGAAATAGAGCTTTCGATTAAAACAGCCCATAGCAGATTCAACATTTAACAAACAACAGATTTTAGGATAGGTAGTTATGTGGAGATGCATCAATACGACTGTTTATACGGTGTTACGGGATGTGTATTAAATTTTAAAAACCCGAAACCTAAACCGGGAATGTGATTATTAGAGCATCGAAAGGCGCACTTTCAACAAAAATTAAACGTCTATGAATTCTTAATAAACGAAGATCTCTTTTGTCCAATTTCTTGTTGTGTTTGGTTTGGCAAACACATAAACAAAACTATTTATTTTTAATACACTGCGCGGCTTATTTAACGCATATCGAAAAATTTGTCTCAATTTTGATGTTATGTATTTTCCAAATATGTGGTTCGTTTTTGATGATTTCTTTTTTCAATTGTAGGTTTTTTTCTTAAGAATATCACTGCCTTTATTATTTTGCTTAAAAATGGAACTTTGGTATTATACCGGGTGTTATAAAAATGTTGGGTTTTTTTTATGGAAATTCAAAACACCCTGTGGGAGTTGCTAGCCATTGCAAGTTATCGCAATTATAGCCAAATGAAGGTCTCATGTTTTCTTTACACTTTCTTTTTTGATTCATTTGTTTATCTCTGTTTTTTCATGAAGTACACAATCTTTAGTTCAACGTGTTTTTGTTGACCTAAAATGCATTTATCGGATAAGTAGCAAGCTATGAAAATGAAAGATTACACAGAAACGTCATAAAGTGAAACGTACAAAAGCGTTTGATTTTTGATTCTCCATTTTATCACTTTTTAGTTTGCTTTGCATACTTGTATTGGCAATTTCTAATTTTATTAACTGTAATTAAAAACAAAATGGCCCAAAACGCACGTGTAAGAATAAATCTTTTGCCTGAGGAATGTGCTGGAGCCATAGCACTTGTGGACGATATAGAGTGACACAATCTGCTATCTCCAGAGCATTGGCACGATTTCGGGAGACTGGTGCTAATCAAAGAAGACCTGGACAAGGACGAGCGAAGGTGACAACGAATGACCAACATCGCTTTTTGCGAATACAGGCATTACGAAGTCGGTTTGTTACAATCACTGCACTGCAGCAGGAATTTTCCCGTCGGTATAATTATCGTATTAGTCAAGATACAGTGCGTAGAAGGTTGACAGAAAGCAGTATTACTCCCTATCGAGCCGGAACTGGTCCCCTCCTATCCGTAAACCATAGAAGGCAGCGTCTTTAATTTGCCCAGGAGCACCAAAATTGGGGAGCTCGTGAATGGGGCAATGTATTTTTTTAGCGATGAGTCAAGGTTTTGTCTTTTTAGTGATTACCGCCGTCGGAGAGTGTATCGTCGTCCTGGTGAGACATATGCTCAATGCAACATTTTCGGAACAGTAAGCTATGGAGGAGTATCTGTTATGGTCTGGGGCGGCATTAGTTTGGATGCTCGCACGGAGTGAGTTGTGATTCAGGGAGATCCTTTGACAGGTGACATATACATATTAGGCATGGGGTACCATATGCCTCATTTATTGGGCTATAGAAATTTTAACTTTGCCTTGGCTGGCAAGAAGCCCTGACATTAATCCTATTGAGCATTTATGGGATAACATGGGTCGACATGTTAGATCCTTGCTTTCTCCTCCTAGAAACTTAAATGATCTGTCATTTATGCTTATGGAAATATGGAATCAGATTAATCAAGACGAAATCAGAAATCTGATTTTAAGTATGCCAAGAAGATGTGAAGCAGTAATTAGAGCAAGGGGAGGCAATACCCGCTACTAAATGTTGTTATTTAATTTTTTTTTTTAGAAATTATAATTTTTTCCCCTGTATTTTTTTCGCTATGCTTTGTGGACTCAATAAAATTAATTAATATCAGATACTGATTCTTTATTTACTTTAAATTTTGTTTTTTTATTACTGTTGAATTAATTAAGCATTTTATATTTTTTAACTAAAAATTTTTTTATAAAAAACTACTAAATATTGTGTACTTCATGAAAAAACAGAGATAAGCGAATAAATCAAAAAACAAAATGTAAGGGAAACATGAGACCTTCATTTGTCTATAACTGCGATAACTTGCAATGGCTAGCAAATCCCACAGGGTGTTTTAAATTTCCATAAAAAAAACGCAACATATTTATAACAGCCGGTATAATACCAAAGTTCCTTTTTTAAGCAAAACAATAAAGGCAGTGATATGCTTAAGAAAAAAACCTACAATTAGAAAAAGAAATCATTAAAAACGAACCACAAATTTGGAAAATACATAACATCAAAATTGAGGCAAATTTTTCGTTATGCGTTAAATAAGCCGCGCAGTGTATAAACATCTTTTTGCGCCTGTCTTGGCCAATAAAATAGAGTTTACTCAGTCAAGACCACGGACCTATGCCCTTGACTATTATTTGTCAAAATTAAATACGGTTTTAGTGCCTATAGTTACTTATTTATTACTCTTATGTTAGTTGTTGAAATGATTAATTTAATATTTAAACTGTTTAGGTAGGGTTAGATTCCAAAACCTAAACTAACCTGAACTAATTCGCTACTATTATGGAGGCTGACAAATCTGTAATCATTATTTAGGTACTTCCGATTCAAAATCATTTAAATTTGGAAAAAGGATTTGCAGCTTTTAAAATATCGAAACAATATAAATATGAACATGAACAATATAAAATAATCATACTACTATAGGTGGTGGCCCGCCAGACTGGCCATAGGAAATCCCACTTAAGTTTTGCTACAAATACAAATCTGTTCTTGTTGTTTATAAAATAAACAAAGTAAGAATTTTGAGAAAGGAATAACAGGTTTAGAAATTGCTAAAATTGGCTCACGCTATGCTCCAAGCATAAATTCACACGTCTCTTCATATTTTCGAAGGAGTTGACCAGCATCTCTGGAGAAATGTTACCACATTCAATTCATTCAATGTCTGTTCGAAAAGTGATCAATCCATCGTCGAAAAAATAGCGTAAGTAGTTAATAGTTTCTACGGATGTATGGGCGATTGCACAAAATATTGTCCCTGTGCTGTAGCTGTGTCATGGAAAAAACTAGAACCAATAATTATTCTTCGGAAAACAGCCAACCACACATCAATTTTTTAAGAGTGCAATGTGGACAAGAAAAGGAGATTTTCACTACTCCACATGCGTGTATTCACATAACCAGAAAAAAATGTCAGGTCTAATAAATAATTTCTTTTCAATAAATTTTGGGTAAACCACTGACAGTTATTTCTGCGTCTCTCAAAATTTGCAGCTCATATTTCTTGGCATACTTCCACTTAATTAGAAAACAAATTTAACTGTTTTTAAAGTATAGTCCTGCATGTTCGATAATTTTTCCACTTTTTGAGACAGAGGCGTCTCACACATTTTTTTGGCGTATCTTGCATTATTTCACAAACGTTTGCAACAAGTTCTTCTGTTCTTACAAATGGCTTTCCAGCTCCTTTTTTTTATGTTGTATAGATCCTGTTTCCCTTAACAAAGCCACAGGTTCATCTCTTTTTTTTTTTTTATGATAAGGCACAGCACTGCAGGATGAATCCTTTATGGCGCTCTGGGAGCGGTGCGTGTGCGCAGAAAACGATTTACGTTGGTCTGGAATCTTTGATGAGGTAATGATAAAAATCCCCAGCAGCAAAAGCGACGTTTTGGAAGATTTTCGCTAGAATCGTCCATACACAAACGCCGATTGTGTTGCCACTCACCATTCACTTTAACCCCGTTTCGAAAATACGCTTTAACCATGAATTTTTTGTGCTGTTTCGTAAAACCCATTGTGTGGATTATTCAATAAATTAAATAAATTAGCGATGAATGAAATTACTTGTAACTTGATGTATTACTTGTGAAACATGACGAAATAACTGATTAATGTGGCTTTAGAAAGGGATTCAGTACAGCTGTCGCCTTAACAACTGTGATTGACGATATTATTCACGCTTGGGATCGGGGAATGTGAAGCGTTCTTTTATTGTTGGATTTTTCGAAAGCTTTTGACACAATAAATCACCAGCTTATCTGTGCTAAGTTGAGGTACTACGGTTTTGATGAAAACTCACAGACTCTAATGAAATCGTATTTCACAAATAGATCTCAAAAAATCTTCAGCAATAATAAGTTTTCGGATCAAATTCCTATTTTATCAGGGGTCCCACAGGGTTCAATTTTGGGTCCTTTGCTTTTCCTTATTTATACAGCTGACATACTTAAGTCCGTTAGAAACTGTCGTGTGCAGGCATATGCTGATGACACGCAGTTATATTTTTCATTTAACTTTGACGATCTTGAACAAGCCTCCTTGACTATTAATAATGATCTAAACATAATAAAAAAGATATCTTTGGAACATAATTTGCATTTAAATCCTAGTAAATCGTCCGTGATGCTCTTTGTAAACAAAAATCAAAAACCTTTACTGAACAAAAATCTTAATATTTTTATTGACGGTACTAAATTGCCAATGCTTAATTCTGCAAAAAATCTGGGTATAGTTCTGGACACAAATTTAAGATTCAAAGAACACGTGAAAAAACTTATTCAAAAGTCATTTATAGCCTTAAAACTTTTATATAGTAATAGACACTTACTTAACATTACTTTGCGGAAATCTTTATGCGATTCTTTTGTGTTATCACACTTCAACTATTGTGATTTTGTATATGGGAATTGTTTAGACGTTCTCAGTAAGAATCGTATTCAGAAAGTGCAAAATGCTTGCTCCAGATTTATCCTAGGTTTAAGAAAATTTGACCATGTGTCCCATACATTCAAGGAATTGAATTGGTTGAGAATGGATGAACGTAGGTTGCATCACTTGGCGTCCTTTGTTTTTCAAATATTATAAAATCCCAATTCTCCAACACTACTTAAGGAAAAACTAATTCGACGACATGATATTCATGATCGGAATATTAGAAATGTCAATAATTTAACTATGCCTCATTATCACACTACACTTTTTAGAAGATCTTTTACGTACCAGTCGGTAACACTTTATAATTCCCTCGATAATCACTTTTATTCTCTTAACTGTGCCAAGTTTAAAATCCAGTTTAAAAATTTTTTACTTCAACGACAAAACGTGTGAACGTAATTAGTAATCAGTTTATTTTTAGTATTATTAATTTTTTTTTTCATCTACTCTTACAGTTATCTTCTTTGAAAGTTAATTTCATTTTTTTATCGCTTTTGTATGGTTAAGTAGAGTAGCCCAAATAGGCTAGACTTCGCCATGCAGGGAGTAAACTTTTTTTTTGTATTTTGTATTATATAAATATGTAATATAAGACGATTATTTATTTATTTATTTAATTGATAATGCTGGTATTTACTGACACCCAACAGGTATTAAGCTCTACCGCTTAGTAGTATGGCCTTAAATGCAAAGCACACTTTGATGACAACAATTTTTGCACGCACGGTACAATCAATATGTTTTCTTCAATACTGTAAAACATGTTGAAACTAATAATAAATAAGCCGTCTAACAACATGAACGGTTTTTTTCTAAATAACTTTTAATGGGCTTTTTAGAAAATATTACAATTAGGTGTGCTAGTCCATCATATAAGGACCTTAAAATTTTTGAGGGTAGCAAAATTTACATGAGATTCCTATATTATATGAAAGTGTATATTTATTAGAGAAAAAAGGAAACAAATTTATGTTTGTTATCTAAAAGAATTGTTACTGTTTTTCAATTTGGCAACAGGATTCGCTGTCACGGACTTTCGGACAGTAAAGTTAAAAGAAATGAGAATCATGCTCGTAAAAATTGCGAAACCCTAATATTTGGTAATAAATTATGTTAAATTCATCACGTTCAACAAATCATTTTTACTTGTTCTTATTAGAATTCCCGAATCTTTAATTTTAAAATCGAGAAACGCCACAAATCATTTTTGCGACTTGAGGTACGTACCGATAATTCTAAATATTATGACTCCGCGAGGGTGCATGAATTTAAACCGTTACTGCTAATAATACCAAAATTAAACTTCCTCCCTTCATTTCTTCAATCCAAACATCCCGTTTTCCTGCGACGACGACTATCCATTCCCCTCAGCAGTTAATAGTATTTTACCTTCGGTCTTCCTGCCGCTTCCTGTTGTGTTTAATGTAATTTTTGATGCGTTAATTACCTTTTTGGCATATACTACTGAATAAATGTGGCTTTTGTAAGTTAGAAATATATTTTTATTGGATTTGGGGTGTTATGATTTGTAGTCTGAATCGTGGTAAAACCCCTCTGAAACTTAAGGATTATAATATTATCCAATCAAGTCAATATTTTCATGAGAATGGAAAAATGCTGCTACTTTTTTTTATTGTGTAATTGAAACATATAGTAATAAACTAAAACACTTTTTGCTTTTTTAATGTTTCGATGTTTTTAATAGAGAGTTACTCTACATATGTTTCGCCTTATTAGGGCTTTTTCAGGAGTACCTGATTAATACTAAATTTTAAGGAATATCCTTAAACTATATATAGCTTTTTTATTGACCTAATTATATTATGGGGTTTTTTATCGCTGTTTTGGAAAGTCCAGGGATGTTGATGGAATTCATTTGTCAATAATAGGGGTATGGTGGAAATACATCTGGCACCTTGACCAATATATACATATACACATACATATACATAAACACCTGACTTATCTAGCTTATCTATTTTTCCTTATTATTCACAAGTATCTTACCTAAGTTTTGTTTGTTAACGCAAATAGTTTTACATCCTAAATTATTCAACTTATTGGTAACCTTACTACTGAATTTTGATATGTGATTGACAAATTTAAAATTGGTTTCTTTTGGTGTATTAATACAATAAAATTCTTTCTTTAACAGTTTCCTTTTTTTTTTTTTTAAGTAAATTATCTATTAAGTTCTCTTTGTATCCGTTGTTGTCGTCTGCTATCTGTTTGATGATACGGAGTTCTTTATTATCAATATTATAAATTTGTCAATCACATATCAAAATTCAGTAATAAGGTTAGCAATAAGTTGAATAATATGGGATGTAAAACTATTTGCGTCAACAAACAAAACTTATGTGAGATACTTGTGAATAATAAGGACAAAATAGATAAGCTAGATAAGTCAGGTGTTCATAAAATCCATTGTTCAGATTGTAATGCTGTGTATATTTGTTAAAGTGGCAGATGTATTAAAAATAGACTTAAAGAACATAAAGCATCAATCTTAAACAATGTCAACAACACAGGAATGTAAACACATTGTATTGAAAATAATCATTTCATAAATCTAAATAAAATAGGACTACGTCATGCTGAAAACAAAAGCAAAAAATTAGATCTATTAGAACAATTAGAAAACAAAAAATCTTTGAAAAATAACACATTTATTACTACTAATGTCCAACAAAATTTCCACCATACCCCTATTATTGACAAATGTATTCCATCAACATCCCTGGACTTTCCAAAACAGCAATAAAAAAACCCATAATATAATTAGGTCAATAAAAGAAGTGTTCCGACAACCTTAATTATTAGGTTCCGACAACCTTAATAATTATCCGCCAAAAGCGATGACATCGCTGGAAGAAGAAAAGATCAAGATGTCTACTATCACTAAAACGTCACTCAAAATAATAATAAACATTTCTACAATAAATTCAACTTTACGTTACAAAATGTTAAAGAAAATTTTACTTGTTAATGTTCAATAATAAAATCATGCAAAACATAAATCTTTAGTGTTTGTACTAAGTACAGAGCATAGATGGTACTTCTTCGCCGGATTTACTCAAGAAAAAGCTAAGTAAAAAACTGCATTTGTCCCGGTTTCTATAAAGGCAATTTGAAAATTCCCGTAGAGATAACGCGGCGAGCATTGGAAATTGGAATCAAGGTCAGTGCGTTCCAATCATTCCCTTAAACTCTAAACCATTTATTATTCTAAAGAATATTTTACCTAATTGGTACCAGCACTCCAGTTTATCGGCTTATGCGAAAAATGGCGTAAAATGAAAAGCGTTTCTTGCAATATGTAGCACGTACTTTCTAAACGACAAATCCGCGAGCGGAAAACCATTTTTTTAATTGCAAATATAAAAAAAATGTAAAAATAGGGTACCCGCTTGTGACAAAAATGAAAAAAAAAATGAAAAACTCTTGTTGATTTATGTAGCATATACCGAATTGGAACCAAAAAGGTGGATTAGATGCCGTGTTAGCGCCTGTTTAACCAATATAAGTCTATAATTATTACAATTTTTGTCGAGTGACTAACAGCTAGAGAAACATAACCTCACTTGTCACTCTCACTGTGCTTTTCGGTCGAGTATTTTCACATTTTTTTTATATTTCCAATTAAAAAAACGGTTTTCCGCTCGCGGATTTGTCGTTTAGAAAGTTCGTGCTACATATTGCAAGAAACGTTTTTCATTTTACGCCATTTTTCGCATAAGCCGATAAACTGGAATATTACCAATAAAGTTTATTTTTATGTGAAAAAACTGTAAAAATAAATTAAAACAATGTCTGTGAATCAGGAAATTGTAGACCTAAACATTAAAAAAAAAAAACCCTTAAAGCTAAATTAACGCGCTTTAAAACAGTAATCGAAAATAGCTCTGAAGGAAGGGATTTACAAATTAAAGATCTTGAATTGCGTATTAAAGTTATGGAACCTTGCTTAGATACATTTTACGAAGTTCAAAATAATATTCAAAATCTTAACACTGACATAGCTAATGACGTGTTTGTTGTTGAAACTCAAGAATTCGAAAATACAAATTTTAAATATATTTCTAAGGCAAAAACTGCTCTAGAGGACTAGGCCCCAATAGCTCTAGATGGGAACTCAGTTCTGAATGATAATAATTTTGAAAATAAAATCGTGGTATCAAGCGTTAATTCTAACAGAAGTCAAAATATATACTCAGAACCTAATGTAAAACTTCCTCCCATACCTTTACCTACTTTTTATGGTGCGTATGACCAATGGTTATTTTTTAAAGACACCGTACCTGATAAGATATTGTATTGTGACAGTAAATTGCCAATAAAGACGAATCTTTCTTTCAAAGCCCATTATATTTATTGTATGGTTTTATGATAGTATTAATTTATTTGTTCTATTTGAATCACAATTTATGATAGCTAAAAATCTGAAAACATGTTTAAGCCTTTGCAAGTAGTACATCAACTATTTCAGAGTTCAAAATTGTTTTTAATACAAAAAAAAACAGGACCGTGTAAAAAAAAAGAAGGTTGATGATGTTTTTTTGAAAACGAAACGTCGTACTTAATATCTGGATACCTTGTTCAGCTTAAAAAGTGGCAATGAAAAAGTATTTTTGGTGAAAGCGTTTCGAAATAGACATATTTCGATATTGATTAGAATTTCGAAATGACACTCTTTTAGGCACTAGTGTCTAAATGTGACAGTTTTAGGCACTAGTGCCTAAAAGTAAAAATGAAACATTAAAATCAATGAAAATATCTATTTATTATATATGTTACATGTACAATTATGTAAACTGTTGAACTGAATTCTAGAGGCATCTAGCTTCTCTTCTTTGAGAGCAATGTAATTATTAGTAGTCGAAATGGATAAACTGCTAGTACTGACAATGCTAACTTCTGCTTTTGAGTGAACTTTTTTTATTTTTGTATTTGGCGTATCTTTCTGCCCTATGATTCTTTTTGCTATTTCGTTTTTCTGTTCAATTGAATTTTCTATATAACTCTCGGCAACTGAGCTTGATCGCCAACCTCCATGGCGCTTTAAAAGTGGCATGTCCGCTCCAGAATCTGCCAACATTGTTGCAGAGCTACGCCGGAAGCAATGGCCAGTGTATTCATTGGTGCTGGGGAGTCCAAGGAATTCTGCTATTTTTTCTGGCATACCTCCAATTGTATTAATTCCAACTGGCAGGGTACAGCATTTACCACTTCGATATGTCAAGAAAAATCGCTGATGTGTCGTATTCAGTGGACGAAGTTTTGCGTACTTACGAAATAGATCTAAAAAATTGATGCCATCTATTGATCCCTCAGTAATCGTAAACATTCTTGGAACATGAGTTTTTGTGTTCGGAATTTTGACACTGATAAACGACTGACAATCTTTGATGGCATCTAATTTCAAAAATGTGATTTCTTCCCTCCTACATGCTCCAAATACTTCAACGATTAAAACAACTTTGGCTAACAGGAATTCTTTATCATCAGCTTGTTTTTTAAAGCGTTCTATTTCCAGCTTTGTAAATATTTTTGATTTCTTTGGCTGATATCCGGTAGCTTTCCTTTTTAAAAATGCAATAAGGTTTGTAAATTTGCAAATATCTACGTTTTTGTTCAGATAAATCATGGTGCGGAGCATCGAATATTTGCTCCACAAAGTTGACGGCCTTAAGGTGGTGGATAGCTTGAGGAAATAGGCTAGTAATACCTTTTCTGTAAAGTTTTCAATATGTTTTTCTTTGGCCCAGGTTTCAAAGTTGTCGTAGGTTTTTTCGTATAAATGTTTCGATTTTTTGGGTACTAACGTGGATAGCGCAGCTTCAGCAGCTTGTTCAATATCCAAAGACTCGTCAATATCACTCATTTGAAGTAATTTTTTCGAAAAATTTTGCGGGAAAAAAGGCAAAACGCGACGTTCGAACTTGACAATACACTTGACATTAAATAATGCATAAACAATGCCTTAGAAACAGATTGCCTGCCTACTTTTCAAAATGTTTAAAAATACTAATAAAAGCTTAAATTATCAAATTCTCCGCTTTCACAAAAAATCTTGTATATAATTCGTTACGAAACGATGTTTCTTAGCCACTAGACGTGTTGTCCAATTTTCACGTCTCCTGCCTAAAAGACACTCATTTCGCAACTTATTGTATAAATAGCTATTTCATTTTGTATTTGTTAAAATAATGTAAAAAATAAAAAAAATAACATAGCAAATAATTCTTGTTCTTTTTAAAAGCAAAACATTGTTCTTCCTACCGTTTGCAATATTCTAATGCTATCCCATTCTTATCTTGGAGACTCTGTATAGCTTTTTTTGTACACCGCAAAAATTGCATACCTTTTAATAGAAACCCTAACGTCCACCACTGTCGTAAGATTTATCCT
Organism: Polydrusus tereticollis; assembly: GCA_963920685.1. Classification (NCBI taxonomy): domain Eukaryota; kingdom Metazoa; phylum Arthropoda; class Insecta; order Coleoptera; family Curculionidae; genus Polydrusus; species Polydrusus tereticollis. The sequence continues at coordinate 148,805,378 of OY987328.1, forward strand.
AAATTATCGACTTGTTATAATTGTCCGACCCTATTGTGATGAAGATAAAATTACGGCCAGGGTTAAAAAAAATCATGATTTTTTTGGAAAACATCAAAAATCGCGAATTTTTTTAAAAAAATCAAGATTTTTTGATTTTTTCGATTTTTTTTTCTATTTCTATTTTTTTCTACAAATAAGTTGTTATTTTCAACACGTTTATGATTTTATTCCCACCGTTCTTCAAATTTTAATGAAGATAGTTCCTGTCGAAAGCCCTCAGAGCTGCAAATTCCTGTCAGAACAAGAAAACCCTCCACTGTTTATATGAAGATAAGTCCGCCCTAACTCATTTTGAGAAAACAGTCATAACTTTAAATCAACTGCAAAAATTTAAGAGGCGTTATGAACAGTGTATAACCCCATATCATTTGTTGGCATATCTTCTTGACACAACAAAAACTCAGCAAATACTAACAGAGAGTGAAAAAAATGTTGCTTTAAAAGCCGTTAAAGAATTAGATCCAAATAGTGGTTTTCTACCACTCATAGTCAATCCTTGCCAGATCAGAACTTTTCACTGATATAATGTTTCATGATGATATTCTTCAGAATGTGAAACCCATATATTGGTGGAAGTCGCAACAAAATATACCCCTTATTCAAAAAGAATTCTTCATAATTAGACAATTACTTTGTGCTGCGGCTTCTTTCGTATCATTCGAGAGAATTTTCTCCACATTTGTTTAAGTCCATTCCAAACCCAGAAATTGATTAGGAACGGAAAAAGCTGCCAAATTTGTGTTTTTGTACAAGCACTACAGTTAACTAAAATAAACATTGCTTAGGAACAGTGGTTTTATTTTTTTAATATAATAAACCATTAATTAAAACTGAAAGTTTTTATTTTCTCTTAATTATTCTAACTTACAGAAATTTTGATTTTAATCATGATTTAAATTGAAAAAAATCGAGTGATTTAAATCGCGATTTAAATAATAATTTAAATCATTTGATTTAAATCCTTTCAACCCTGATTACGGTTATGTTGATCTAGTCAATGTTAAAACTACCTATATTGTAACTGAAAACATTATACTTTCACTCTAAAAATAACATGTTCACCCTGTAATCCAAAATTTGTATTTTGTATTTATAATGAGGATTTCTTGGTATCAGGTAATAGGAAACACAGTAAACAATACTCAAGTTACAGTAGAAATACCAAACTATCTAGCCTGAATAAATAATTATAAGGATTTTTAACTTTTTCACCTATTTAGGACATCATCGAAATGATGGTTCTTCGTAGGCCCAGTTGAAATACTAGATATCACACCGCGTTCTTTCTGAAGAACTAATAATTTGATATAGTGTTTTATCACACAAACCTTACATGATCATCATACGAGTATAACAAACCGATACTTTCCTGTGCGCCAAAGAAAAATAAATAGAAAAATGTCACTTGGCAGTTTTTTTTTACACTTCCAAGCCATTTCCATGAATTAGTACGAAATACGCCTATGCGGTGCATGCCTTATTAACCAAGACATACCCACTAACTATACGGAGGTAATAAATATAATTTTCCCGTATGAGGGAGCACCGAACTATAATTATGTAATGAGGGAAGCTCCCATTACTTCCTTTCATCACGAAGAAGGGACGTCGCGCCAGTTGCCTTTAATGCTCGCGACATTTTGTTGGGCTTAACGTCTATTTATGATTGGGAGAGGGGTAGAAATATGTCGATTTGCGGGAGAGGAATAATGGCTTATTATTTAACCCAAATCTAAGCTAACCCGAGGTATTTTGTGCTTTGTATTTCGTTACGGAATTTTTACGATTTCTTTTTCATTCTCTAAGGTCCAATTTTATAGGTTGGATTTAATTATAGAATTAATATGAAGATTTACCCTCAAATTAAACCTAAAGTTAATTTAAGGTAGGTTTTAATTTTAATCCGTAAAATTACTAACTTTAGAGGAATGAGAATATCAAATTTGCTTTCTGTTTTCACATTTCATTTGTCAATTGTCATGTTAATGTCATTTGAAAGTAACCTAACTTTGCAACTTTCTCTTTATTTAATATTTTTTTTGTTTGTGACTTGCATAGACATTAATGTCTTTAAGAAAGAATTTTTTAATTTTAAAAATTAAAAAAATTCTTTATTAATCTTTGATGGTGCACTCAGCCATTTCCTAATTAATGTCTTTGGTGATTTGGTACCACATTTCTCTTTGCAGGCGTTGGCCAATCACTTGAATTAGCATTCCTACAGAAGGTTTTGATATTCTAAACCTTGCAATGAATTCTGGATCTATCCAATAATTCGTATTATTATATTTATTTCTGACCGGTATATTATTAGCTTATAACGTCTTAGTTACGCGGGAATTATAAGGGTCATAACTCCCTTGGGATATTAAGAACAATTTGACATAAAATCAAACGATTGACATCTAATGTCAATTTGATTGTCATCTATTGAAACATTTATTCCACTTTAAAAATGAACAAAATGTTACTAAAATCGGTCAGAAATAAAATTATCTATGTATCACTGGAATTATAAGGGTCTCAATTACCTCGGGCAATTGCTGTCCCTCGGGCCAACATCAACATCGAAAACATCCATATAGGGTTACTATATAATTAAGCAGGATTCGAGATTCAATTGAAATAGGAATGGTAAAATAGGTTCAAAAACAAACATACGTTAAAAATACGCCATTTTTAACCTTTTAATTCCGAGATTACGAGTTCACCAACTCATATCCAATCCACGAGTTGAAGGTTAATCCTAGGGTCGGAGGTAACCTCTGGCAACACAATGCATTTTACTATTACCTCCTGGATTAACCTCCACTTTTGAGTTAATCTTAACACATACAATTGTGCCTTATTGAGCCAGATTATGCCTATGTAGTTTCTCGGTTTTATCACTTGTTTATTAAGATAAAGTACGTACTGATCTTATTGAAATCACAATAGTATAAAAATAGTTAGGGATATACAAAAACAAGCATGAACTGGCGAACTGAAAGTTTAAAATTCTGAAGCAATTAAAACCAGACTTAAAATTTATACTCTAGTAAATTTCGTAATTATATGATTTTTGAAGGGACACATGTGGAGTTTTTTTTTGTATACCCTAAAACTGCATTTCGGAATCAAAAAGTTTTTGAACAGCCTAATATCATTCACACGTAATTATCTCAGCTATCTCAGTTTGTCAGTTGGGTGATCGAGAACTGCAAAAGCATTTAGTTTAAATGATTACTATTGAACAAGAAGTTCTTGTAGTGCAGTGTTCCGGAGATGACAAGTTTTATGCCAGTATGTTGTAGAATAGTTTAACGAAAGATTTTCCGAAGTTAATAAAATGAAAATGGCTATTAGCAATTTAATAAAGAAGTTTCATGGAACTGGTTCTTTCTCTCAAAAAAACAAAGAAACATGATGAAAATGACCCTGGGACAGTCCTAGTTCTTTAATTAGTTGACGAAAATCCGCTGATGTCCCTCAAAAATCGTGCAAAACATTTGGAGGTTGTAAGAAATCGCCAAAGATTTTAAAAGAAAACAAAAGTTCTCCTTATAAACCGCATTTTAATGAAACTCTGGAAGAAGGCGATGAAGCAAAAAGGCTAGACTTTTGTTTACAGGTAGGTGATTAAATTTTGAGTGGACATACAGAGTTCCATAAATTTATTATGTTTTCGAATAAATCTACTTTTTCTACAAATGGAAGTGTACATCTCAACATGTGAGGTACTGGCCTGCTAAAACCCCCGAATTTAGGACTCCTTTACGAAGAATATTTTTAAAAAGTTAATGTATGGTGCGCTGTATCTTTTCGTGATATAATAGGTCCCTATTTCTTCAATGGCACTTGTATTAGGAACAGTTATTTAGAGATGTTGGACACATTTTCTAGCGAAAGTTTTAAACATTTGCCTTTGGATTATCAGAATAAAATGTTTTTACAGTAGGCTGGGTGTTCAGCCCGGGAAGTAGTGTAATGGCTCGACCGCAAATTTATAACAAGGATTGGGAGAAACGGTCCAATTCTGTGGCCCCCAAGAAGCCCTGACTTGACTGTGACCGATGTTTCTTGAAAGGTGTTTAAAACAATAATTAACTTACACTACTCCAATACCCAACAAATTGACATCTTACCTACCTATAAAAAAACAATGTTCTTGAAATGTGAAATTCTGGGTCCAATATTGTAAAGTCCATCCGTTGGCATACTGCATAATTAAAAATGTTGTGCAACATTTATTTTTCCGTGATTTCCGCAGATTGGGAGTATAAAGTTTTCTAAAGAAATTACCTTTCAAATTCATTCAATAATGAACAATGGCTTACAATGACAAATGACACTATGTGGACCAAAAGGCTGATATATTAGAGACAATGAGAGAAATCGAGGCAGACCATCAACATGATGAAGTGCGACATTCCAAGACATGCAGGAAACTGGATAAATACGGCACAATACAGAAAACGTTAGAATGTGTGTTAGAGGAGACTTATATCCAGTAGTAATCTCGTATTACTTGCGAATTATAAGTAACCAAGATTGGAAAACTTGAAAATAGGTCATTAACCGGAAGACCTCTAGGTTTTAGGTTAGTACCTTAGCGCCTGTAATTTTATTAAGCCGCCTCCAAAAACATATAACGTAACGAGCCTAGGCTCACATTCCCATTATTTTATCATTTAGCCTAATCCCATAAATTTAACCCCCACACACATTGCCCGGAATTAGCATTCATTGCAAGGATACATTAAAGGGCGATTAGCCCGGAGAAAAAGGGTTGTAACTAGCATCTTGCGGGTCGCCTTACGTCGGGACCAGTAAAAAGACCGTTCTAATGCGGGTCACGTATTCATCGTTGACAAGCCGGCTTATAACTTGTATCAAGTTTAGGCATAAGGTAAGCTAGATGGCGTTTACAAGCAGGTGACTGCTACGTGACGCCTTAAGAATTGGAAGGAGGTTAAGCTAGCCTAGCTAGGTAAATATACCCGATAATAATTAAAAAGGGGGGGGGGTGTGTGGTGCTTTTTACGTTATATTTGAACCCTGTGTAGGAGGATAATGAATACAGTGTCAGCATTAAACTCCGCACCATATGGAACTTTTTATTATTAATGAGGTTAGTTCAAATTAAATAACGGCAATCTTTTTTGCTTCAAATTAGACTAAAAATTATATATTCAATTGTCACCATCTGTCATTCGGTATCTGTCAAAAATTACACTTTCGTCAAAAAATGCTGAGAAATGGCATTGTTTGAATGCAATTTTTCAGCATTTTTTGACAAAAATGTCATTTTTGTTACAGATACCGAATGACAGATGGTGACAATTGAATATATAATTTTAAGTCTAAGTTGAAGCAAAAACGATTGCCGTTATTTAATTTAAGCTAACCTCATTAATAATAAAAAGTTCCATATGGTGCGGAGTTTAATGGTGACACTGTATGTGTATAAAATGACTTTAGTTTATTAAAATCGAACAACTGACCTCATAAAAGCAAATCTAAAATATTCAAAAAACGATATTATTTTTATTTTCGATTCTTTCCAAGAAAGACGAATAGTGAACGGGCGTCAAGGGGTTGGCCCGAGTAGAAACGATCTTCCGGTTCCAACGATCAAGACATGCATACTTGATTACACGGGATACTTTGACAACTTTTTTTTTATCTAACGTTATGCAACTCTTTAAGAAAGTTGTGTGAATATTCATTAAAGTTGATCGCTTTTCAAGTTGTTGCTCTATACTATAACACCAGTACTCACCCCGTCCAATACTGTTTGGCGACAAACTCCCAGTGATGGTTGTAGGAGTCACTGCTTTACTCGCTTCTGTATCTACTGGTGACACATTAGCACTTACTCCTCCTCCTTCTCCTCCTCCTCTCGAAACATCTTGTAGCTGGCTTGATGTCCTTGATCTCATAGTTGCAGGTTGCAAAATTGTATATTGTTTATTTGCAGCCTCAGGAGATTTCACGGCTGTCGTTTCTGACACTGTTTCGATTGGTTTTAGGATGTTTTTTGGTTTGTCTTCGGACGAGGGTTGGTCGATGCTGGGGTACCCGACAAAGGTCGCCTCTGCGGGAAATGGTCCTGGTATGAAGTAAATCGTTTAATATGAGAAGCCCAAGTAAACAGGAACAAAAACTAAATTAGGTTTATTAATCCGGAGAAGTAAGTATTTTTTTTAAATCCTAACACTTTTAGTATGAAAAAATGTTATAAATCATTCTATTTAATACAAGGTTTCTCAAAATAAACTATTCGTTTTGATATTTAAACAGTTTTTCCGCGACTAACTTTTAATATATCCATTATTCCCCACTATTGATAGGTGATAAAACTGACTATAAAAATGGAAAACCCTACTTAGTGTATGTTAAGAAATTAATAAAATAATTCCGGTTTTCTTGGTTTTTAAATTGTATGTAGTTTTTATTTTCAAAATATCAATCAGCTTCTTCATTAAAAAAAAACTATTTCTTTTCTTGGTTTATCTAGAAAAAAGAAACCTATAACTGACCTAGATTTGTAAGATTCTTATTACTAGGTTGCGGTGGTCGAAATGCTGAAGTCGTAGAAAATGGCGACGTCAACGACGTACTGCTACCATGCCTCGAAAACGCCGAAAATCCTTGCCTCTCCGGAAACTTCACTTCTTCTTTTTTCTTCTCTCTTCCGCAGTCCGACGCGTCCGACTTGTCACTGTCGTTCTTCTCTGAAGCGGCCTCTGACATGTCTATTTCTAGTTCGTTCGATGAATCGTCCACCAGCTCGTTAAAATCAGGAGGTCGATAATCGCTCTTTGTTCTATCCTTTGACGCGTCATCCGATACTTCCTGCTTTATCCGTACTACCTTATTTTTAAAATTATCGGACTTATCGTCTTCTCGTAACGTTATAACGTCTTTCAAAGAACACGTGTTGTCTGTACTCGAGTTAGACGCTGGCGACAGTGACATTTTAACAGCTGCCTTCTTCTCGTCAAATAAATTTTCAAAAGCAGGCGATTCTTCATTGTGTGTGGTGTACGATGAGCCACGCGTGCCCGGCCAACTCCCTAGATTTTTCAAAGCAGCTTCAGTTTCACGTATTAAAGTCTCGTCAGCTGCGTGGTCATCGGTTGGGCTAGAATTCGAGGACAGTCTTTGGGTCTTTTTCAACGGGCTACTGGAAGGATTCGGAGGCAGTACCCGTTTTTTCTGCGGCAAAATTAAAGGTTTGAGGTTCGCGGACGATTCTTCCGAAGGTTTTTTGCGTCGTTTATCTTCAAGCGTTTCTAATTTCGTAAAACTTTTGGCCACTGTTGCCATACTATGAGTACTCGGGTCGGCTTTTCGCTTCTTTAGATGCGTGAAACCATAGGAACGATTCGATCTGGAAAAAAGGGTTAGTGGTAAAAATTCAGAGTCTGTTACATTATGTCAAATAAATATTTGTCAATCATATTTTTTCAAGGCAGATTTAATTTGCAAGACAAAGAAACATTCATCAAATATAAATCGAAAATATACCGCATAACCTGGTAAGTTGCGAAAGTTAAACAAAACAAAACGATCATTTAGATTTAACGAGAATCTAATGTTTCTTTCTATAGTGCCTTGGTAAATCACGTGTAAAAGCACCAACAGAAAGCCATGGCCAGGCCTGTCGGAAAAGAGCTTTAAAATGATTAAAACAAGCGTTAAGATTTTTAATCATATGTTGGATACATTCTAGTCGAAATGTGTTTCAAAAATAGTCTTAGCAGTTTTCTTGAGTGTAGTGACCGCAGTTCATACAGGTAGGAGTAATTAGTTAGATTTTTGGTCACTTAAACAACTTTGAGAATCAATTTGTTTATTCCCTCGACGTTTCAATCTACAGTGTGTCCCGCCTTTCATGAATACACCCTAATATCTCAGTTATTAATAATGAGATTTTCTTGAAATTTTGGTGGTAATTGTATGTTGGAAAAATGAAGTATTTGGCATAGTGAACATTTCTATTTACCATTGGCGTGCGGTGTTGGTGGGGTAAAAAAGGCTTTTGTTTTGGAAAAGGATATTAGGGCCTATTTTAGATAACTGTTTCTATCAGATTTAGAATCAGCATCCCCAAAAACCCCTTAGTTCATATTTTTAAAATCTTAATTACCCTAATTACGATTTAGGTTTTTTCAAAACTTTGCTAAGATTCGCGCGCTCTGCTACCGTTGGCATGCTGACCTGTTTTGTTTTTAAACAAGTTAAGCAAAGTGTGCTTTGAAATAAAAAGTTTTTGTTTGACATTAAGTAATTCTTACGAATTGTTAATGAGTGAAGCGGTGTTACTTAACTGTTAATTAAGATGGCACAAAACCAAAGAGTAGTTCTTACAATTGGAGAAAAAGTAGAAATTATCCGTTTCTTTGGTAATAATGAAAGATCTACGCGTCAGGTTGATGGAATATTCAATGAAAGGCATCAGGATCAAGCACCAATTACTCACGATACCGTTGCCCAAATCAACAGATTGTTCGCAAGGACTGGAGCGGTTTTCGAGACAAGACCAAGGAAGTACAATTTAAATCAAAGACATTATCCAGACGACGAACGTATCTTAGCAGAATTTCGAAACAACCCAAATGGTAGTATAAGGGTAGTTGCGAGGATACTGAATTTAACGGAAAACAAAGTATGGAGGTGTTTGAAACGCAATAGGATTAGGGCATTTAAACCAAAATTTCTACATACTCTGTTATATGTTGATTTTGAACGGCGCTTTGAATTCTGCTTATGGTTGTAAGGTAACTATCTTAACGACAGACTTTTTCTAAAGACCATTATGTTTACTGACGAGGCAACGTTTACGACAAACGATGTGGTATCTAGTCAAAATTGTAGGTTTTGGGCAGCCGAAAATCCGAATTGGGTAAATAATTGTAAAAACCAGTACAGTGAAAAAGTGAACGTGTGGTGTGGCATATTTAACGAACGAATTGTTGGCCCATTTTTCCTGGATAACTGGACAAAATTTTTTAAACTTTTTTTTACTGAATGACTTTTTATGATTTTCTCATATAATTGCCTTTAGCACAGACACAAAACTTAATCTTTCAGTTAGATGGTGCCCTCGCACATTATTCTATGATAGTTAGGAACTTTTGAAATGGAACTTTCCCTATGAAGTGGATAGGTAGAATTTCTCCTTTAAAACCATGCCCCCCTCCCCCCCCCCAAATCGCCGGATATTACCCCTTGTGACTTTTTTCTGTGGGGGCACTTGAAAACTAAAGTGTATGCTACTCGGCCGCGTAATAGAGAGAAACTTTGCATTAGAATTAGGTGGGCGTGTCAGGAAATTACTTACCAAACTTTAAGAAAAGTGAATGTACGTTTAAGAAGAATTGTTGAAAAGTGTATTGTTTTAGAAGGTAATTATGTTGAAAACACAAGAATCTAAAAAACGTAATTTTGTTAGCACAGTTACAAATAAAGAATTTATTAAAACAAAACTTTTTTTTCTGCTAAAATCAGCTCTTGAGATTTTGAAAATATTAATTAAGGGGTTTTTGGGGATGCTAATTCTAAATCTGATAGAAACAGTTATCTAAAATAAGCTCTAATATCCTTTTCCAAAAAAAAAAAAACGTTTTTTACCCCACCAACACCGCACACCAATAGTAAATAAAAATGTTCACTATGCCAAATACTTCATTTTTCCAACATAGAATTACCACCAAAATTCCAAGCAAATCTCATTATTAATAACTGAGATATTAGGTTGTATTCATGAAAAGCGGGACACACTGTATATTAGGTCATTCTCAGGAGTACACAGTACACAGTAGATCTTCTGTGATTTCTTTTCCTTTGTGCCATCTAAATTATTAAACTCTTTAATATATTCTAAAATCTGAGTTATATTAAGGCACTAGGTCTATAATTTAAAATTATTTGTATTTTATCAGGGTGGCACACATGCATTTGGTTTATCAAACATCTTTTTTTTAATGGAACACCCTGTATAACTTAAAGCTAAAAAAAATACTAGTAATGTTGTTGTGCAATGTATAAGAATTATATTAACTCTTTTAAAACAAATGATGTAGTTTTTTACTTCTGATAGGTCGAAACGGCTAGGGAATAAACAAATTAATCCTCAAAGTTGTTTCATTGGCCAAAAATTCAATTAATGTCTCCTATCTATAATCTTAGCAGCTTATATGAACAGTTGAAGACAGCAACTTTTACTTAATTTTTTAATAACATTTGTTTACGTTTCTATTACATTTGTATTTTTTCCGCAGATTTTGTTCACTAATTGTTTTTATTTCTATTTATCTGCATTTTGATATTATAATTTGTATTGTTTCTGTTACTATCGGTTACATGTAACATAAAGCGCCATCTCGTGGCATTTAAACGTATTACCTGGTCCAATCTAGCAGGAGCTTATAGAAGTTCAGAAGTCAAAGAGGAATCTCCTGCAAAGGCCATCGGTCACAATTGCGAGAGCCACCACAGGACCACACACAATTGCAGGAGATTCCTCTAAGACTTTTTGTGTATAAAGTGCACTGGGAGGATTTCCCCTTCGTCGGCCTCACTGATGAGTCATGATACGGCGAAACGCGTCTGGGGACCTTTAGATTTTCTTATTCTTTCTGTTGTTAGCCGTCGCACATTCTGATTTGTTGATTTTCAAAAATATCATTTTTTTATGTCAGATGGCAAATTAAATTAGATTCATTTTTATTTTATTTTTTGACATCTGATATTTAGTACATTTTTATTACACTTCTTTCAAATATTTGTTATTAGGGCCTGTATCTCCAACGGTAGTGTTCTAAATTAGAACTTGAATCATTTAATATATTTGCTGTATAATGCCATTGATTCCAAAACAGATTAAAGACGACAAAAAGAAGTTTATATTTACTATGGGCTATTAAAGTTACACCATTTTATTTCTGGCACGAAGTGATTTTACTTCGCTCGTCATTTATACATTTAACGTAATTTCTTTGCCATTTAGATCAAATCTACATGGAAAACGTATTATTAAAATAAAACAAAGTTAAAGTAAATGAAATAGCAAAACGATAACAAATTTATTTGAAATTGAATTGTTTTTAATTCAACTTTGTATCTTGTTTGTAAATCAGCAAAATAGCGCCTACAAGGTGTATTTTGTTTATGTTGTTAGAGACTGCTATTAGGAAGTGATTAAGGCAGCTATTATCGGCTTAGTTCAGTTTAGGTTAAGGTAGTAGAATCAAACTATGTCACAAAACAATGATTTTAATAAGTTTATGAGGCTTCTGCCTAAACTTCACTAATTTAATGATTTTTAGTGATATTAATTGTATAATAATAATATATTATATTTCATTGAGTACAACGCAAATTTTCAGGTTAGTTTAGTTAAATATTTTTAATTGTGTGGTAAGAATTAGCTCACCTCAGATCTGTCTTTACATTAAAAAGAAAGGTATAGTGAAAATGCATTTTCTCCCTTAGGCTAAACAAATAAAATAGGTACTCATTGTTGCCAGCCATTGTGCTTCAAAATTGATTATTTGCTATTTGCGCGTTGATTAGAGCCGGCAAAATTAGATATTCATAATAAGGAATTTAAGACCTTTAATTTGATACCTCACTCGACCAGATCGCTGAAAGTTGTTTGTTAATAAAAAAATCACCACTTTGAGCGCGACAAACATTGCGTACCCCAGTCTCTCATGACCAACTTTCAATTTGGTAGATTTTCAGCAAAGCGCAATAACACATGGCTTTCATACCATCGGCTCTAAGCTATAAGAAGGCGAATACCAATCATTTTAAAAAAAATATAGGTTGATTTATTTAGGCTTATACAGGGTGATTCACGACGATGGCGTAATAGACGTTTCTGGCGAACCAGTCAATGGAATGATCCAAAAATTTGGTTTGTTGCATAAAAGGACATGCTCTACACAGCTAAAATATTTTGGATAATGCGGCGTTGCCACTTCTACTAGAAAGTAGTAGCAACTTTGATATTTTAAATAAATTACCCTGTATAATAACTTATTCTTTCAATCGCTAGTAGCTGCTTAACACATTTCCTTATCCCTTCCCTATACCCCTCTTGTCGATTTTGAGATATTGATTATTTTCCATTTTATTCTCGAAAAACATGACCTGCACAATGCACATGGTGATATTTTTAAACTTTGAGATGTTATGTCACTGAAACTCGGTTAGTAGTTAGGCAATACAAATTTTTTGTTGCTCACTGGCGGTAGATTCGGATACATCTCATTAAACTTTCTACATGTCCTGCTTATAATTTTACCACGTTCTCCAAACAGAATAAATAGATTCATTAGAACTGCGTTTGAATATTTTTCTTCCATAGTTCTTAACTAATTATTGTTCGGATGACAAGGGCTAGAGGAATTAAAATATTGAAACCATAACATGTGCAATTGTAAACCCTTTTTTGTTTTGAATAAAGTTTTTGTTTTGAATAACAAGAATGACAGGACACAAAGCATATGAGAATGTATGGCACACTAACTAAAAAATTTATATGAATAACTTTTCAAATAAAAATGCTTATAAATCAGAAACTTGACTAGCTGAAACTAGTTAAATAAATAGCAAATTTTATCAGCTTTTTAAATCAGTAATAATATAAAGGGTGTTTTATTTAAAAAAAATCGACTTTTACACATTCTATCAAGTAACCAAAATAATTGGATTTATAGACCACCCTGTATACTGCAACTAAACTTTGGCTATAGCATAAAAGGCCTCCGGGTATTGCCTAACTACCAACCAAATTTCAGTGACTTAGCATCTCAAAGTTAAAAAATATCACCATGTATTTCAGGTCATGTTTTTCGAGAAAAATGAAAAATAATTAATATCTCAAAATTGGCAAGAGATAGATATAGGGAAGTGATGAGGAAATTTGTTAAGCAACTACTAGCAATTGTAAGAATAAGTTAATATACAGGGTGTTCCATCTAAAATATCAAAGTTGCTACTAGTTTCTAGTAGAAGCGGCAACACCGCATTATGCAAAATATTTAAGCTGTGTAGAGCATGTCTTTTTATGCAACAAATATAACTTTTGGATTATTTCATTGGCTGGTTCGCCAGAGACGTCTAATACGCTATCGTCGCGTCGTGAATTACCCTGTATATAAAAGTTGCCTTTACCAATGACCATATGAACAAAAGATCCATTTTTTACCCTCAAATTCGACCACTATTTTCAAAGCTACGCACCAATATTCAATATTCGAAGTAATTAACCCAAAACAATACATTTTCCCCTCGAATTTCCATCCCTCGAATTGTGTCCCACTTAAAGGGAAAATATTAATATCTACAACCCCAAACGTTAGGTCTCCCTTTAAGGACTGAAACATAAAAACGCACCCTTGCCCTGCTGCATGCGTGCCTGCTTACTTAAAGGGGACTGACGAGCTAAAGAAACGTATTAGTGATATATCTTTGCGAAGAGGGGGAAGAAAAAGCTGTTCGACTTTTTAAAATCTCTTTCGAAAATACCTTGAGGCAGTTGAAAGGAGGTTAAGCCAATATTATTTAAATATTATATTTCTTTAGTTTTTTTGTAGAGGTTGGGTGGAATTGTTCGCAATGAACTTTAATTAATTATACAGGGTGGTATTTAATAAGTGTCAGATATTTTACAGGACGATTCCTCAGTTATTTATAAGTTGAAAAGTTTATTAAGCAAGCAAGCCCTTCATTTGAGATACAGAACTAATATACCTACGCAGCTTCTTTAAATACAGTTTATTATGTTATATATTGTTAGCATTGTGATGCAGTTGTGTATGAACGTCTATTTTAAACAGGGTTTGTTATTTTAGACATAATTTATACAACTTCATCACAAAACCATAACAAAACCTATTTGAAAAAGCTGCGTAGGTCTATTGATTCCGGAGATACTAAGCTTCACTGGTGAATAGTGCCTGGTAAACTTATTTGCAGCATCTACTGGTAGCTGCTATATACAAAAAGTTTTCAAGCAGAATCCGGGTTTTAAAAAACATATTGTCGACATGAAGGAAGCAATTTTTATTAACAAATTTAATCAATACTCTTAGCCTTAACTTTATACATCACGTAACTAAAGATTCAACAATTTTTAATTTCACATTCAATGACCAAAACTATCCGAGTTGGTAGACATTCATTTAAGGTTCTCGAAACGGGGAATTTAATAAAGGTCTGGTCTGATTACCAGCTTATCAGGTGTTGTCTATCTAGTCATTAGGTCTCCGCCCTGTGGATTTGTCGAAAGATAATTTGAGGGATACAAGGGCCTTGGGAACTTCGGGATATTTAAATAGTGTAGAACTGATTAACAAAGGGAATCGTCATAATAGTAGTTTAAGCAAGGAAATTTAGAGTTTTTCAATTGTTACATTTTATATGTTACTGACTGGTTCAGAGGATCTCTGCTCTATCTATTCATAATAGGCATTACTTAACAAGCAAATACTAAAACTAGTATGGAGCTTAATGGGCTGCACCAACAATAACATTATTAAAAATTCTAAAATATAGTATGAAGGAACATTGTTATTGTTCCTTAGAATTCAAGAAACAACCTTCATAGAGGCTTAAAAATGGAAATTTTACCTGCATCAATAAGAGACTAGCTACGAGTCATGATAAACGAATTCATCAATATGTAAATATAAAGGTGATTCAACTTCTTGACAATATTGGCATGCGAAAGAATAAGAAGTAAAATATCTTGAGTGCTGGTATAAAAGCAACTGTGTGCAAGTCCACGATCGTCGGATATATGTACACTATAGGATATATGTATTGAAACATAAATTGAGTGATATTTAGGACGAGCAAAAATAGCTTGCTCTGAAATCACAAGAAAATTGTATTCACATGACTGACAACACAATTTTTATTTTATAATTTGATTTTTAGTAGTTTGCTGTATTGCAACAAATATAGTTTGATGCACTTGTCTAATCGTTTTCGTGGTAGATCCGGGTATGCATTTAGAATTTGTTAAAGATAGTTCAGAGAAATGTGTCTTGTGTCTATGTTCTTAATACGGAGAAAAATAGGCTAGTCTTGCTTAAAATTTCTCGCTAATTCCTAGTATAGTTTCAAGCATAATTTCATATTTGTAGATAAAAAAAAAAATCAAAATTAAATGTCCACACACACACAGGTTGATAAAGAATGACCCAACGAATTTTCTCAGAACTACCGAGAGAAGGTTAGTGCGGCTATGCAGTAGGAGACCAACAAAACAATCCTTAATTTTTGCTAGGAATAAAAGCTGCCATAGGCTTACATTCTCACGAATGCATATCGACTGGATCCATACAGGAATGAAGCGCATTACCATATTTTTATTTTAAATGGCATGAGGCGAGTTAGAAGCCGCTTCAATTCCAAATATGTAATATCTATGGTAAAGCATGACAAATATAGTATCGTTCTGTGGCCTTGCTTTTTCTCTAGGGAAGTTGGTTGTCTGCACTTTATCGATCGACAGGTGTTCGCTTAAAAAATATAATAATTCCTTTGGCAGAGTGGAAAATGTCTTTATGGTCCATTTTTCCGCAGGGTGTAGTCAGAACAGCATTAGGGTTCCAGACTGGCCTGCACAATCTCCCGACTTGAACCCCATAGAAGAGCTATGTAAAGATGTAGAGAGACGAATATCAACCATTTTGTATCTTAAACAATTTAGTCAACTGTAGGCGAGAATATGTGCTTTAAATTTAGCCAACAATGGATACTATTATGCCATAAGATACTAAACTTGTGAAAAGCTTTAAATGCAATTCTTGCTATTTTACAGTTTTTAGTAACTGCCCCCCCCCATGCTTTCTTCATGAATTATTCACCTTGATAAAAAGATATGCAATGTTTTGCAATACTTTTGCAGCCACCATTAATAATAGTATATTATATACCTAGGTTGAGAAGCAAGCTGTTATATAGCGCGAAGCGTTGAAGGATATAATGTGCGAGGCATATAACAGCTTTCTCAAGATAGTAGTAGGGAAAGAAAAATTATTTACTGTGCATGTTGTTTCAATTCCTGCTATAAGGTATTTGTTGTTTGACTATGACGGTCTACCGTTTCAAGGAAACGAAAATGAAAGTCTTAGCATTTTGGGCCATTCCTAATTTTTCCTATTTTAAGAATGTTCGATAGTAGATATTTTCCGAGTTACAGCCCATCAAATTTCAATTTTTTCTTATTTTTAATATACGACAACTGATTTCTTTACCAATCAAATTGATGTTCGAGACGAGGCTTAACTTGGTGATTTCTATCATTTAGTTATAATGTTACCTTAGTAGTCACTTTACCTTAGAACCTTTATCTTTATTTTGTTACGTATAATCTTAAATAATCTGTTAAAGATCTAGTTTGTAATAAGTGCCCGAAGAAGCGA
Organism: Polydrusus tereticollis; assembly: GCA_963920685.1. NCBI lineage: Eukaryota > Metazoa > Arthropoda > Insecta > Coleoptera > Curculionidae > Polydrusus > Polydrusus tereticollis. Next base: position 148,821,850 of record OY987328.1, read on the forward strand.
AATACAATTATATCGTACAATGTTCAATACAGTAGAGAAAAAGGCATAAACTATTTACTTTATAATTTGAATGGATTTCCATCAAGTAGCGATTTTATCAATCAATTGTTTAAAAATCATTGACCGCGCGCTTACTCTATTAGATAACTAACAGTAACTTTCGAAAATCCTCAAGCTTCTGTTAAATACAGATAGCTAAAGTAAGGACTATCCAACAGGATAAAGTGGCTAATCCTGGAAGGCACTTTAAGGCGGGTCTCAGTTTAGAAGACGGGGACTTTGGATTGAAAGTCGAGTCGAAAGCCCGTTAGGATTAAGGGGTTGATTATGGGGAGAGTTTCAAAATTTAAGAAGCCAAACAAGTTTGAAACATGGTGATAAACACCAAAACTTTAGAATAATCGGAATCTAGTAAAGTCTTGATTGACTGTTCAGAATTTTATCTGATCGTGAATAAATGTACAAAATCTTGTAACAGAATTCTTATGATATGAAAGATTTTAATTCAATTCATGTATAAATTCACGAGAGATTCATCATTTTTGATATTAAAAATGTGCGGCATGGGATGGGTTCGAAAATAGTTTAACAACTTAAAACAAATTAAAGAATGTATCTGTCTTAATTATTTGTATTTTTGACAACACTGCACTATTTATATTCTAAGAAATGCCTATATTTTATAAATCAAAGATTGCATAAAATTTACAATTATTAATATCAACAAACTAAAGTTATTCTCTTATCAGTACTTTTTGTGAAGTATGCTTTACCCAGAAAATTTTTCAGCAACCATGATTGCAATTACACAGCGCAAATTCTACAAAGCTTTAAATGCACAGAATCGACAGTGACAGTGACAACTGGATATTTAAAAAGAAAAAGTATAATCATTTGACTTTTGATTTGTCTATTTTATTTATTTATTTTGCTATTTGATATTTTTTCCCTAGAATCTGTCACGTTTAAAAATACCAATAGTTATGCCTTATGATCTAAGCAATAAAATGTTTTTTTGCCCACTTTGCAATGCCATCAAATTAAATAAATATCCATATCGTTCCTTCAATAATCTTAATGCTAGCATAAATATTTTTGTAAACACGTCATTTCGAATGAAAAAACAAAGTAGCACCATAACTGACACAATATATCCGCTGTCGAAATGTAAGTCGCACGGAGTCACCCCCTGTGATCTATTAAGGGTCTTGTGACATGCAAGGATTGAGTAAAAAGGAGAACTGCTTCTTAGACTTCTTTGTTTATTATTACAGTATGCAAAGGCACAGTGGTCTTTTGTAGAAGATTGTAGTAGGCAGCAGAAAAACAAAACTGATACTGAACAGACAAAAATTTGCCACAACATTTTTACATCTGGGGCATCGACAGAAGCGAATGCTTTATGTTGTGTGCCTATGCACGTCTTAGGTTCAAAGAAGAAGAATCTTATCATCTCTTCTTTGTCGTCACTGAATTATTGGACCTTTTCTACATGGCTTGTTTACATTTATTGACAAAACACAGAAATTATGATGTCAAGTTTCTCAGTCTTATAATTTTCCTGTAGTAGTTTGTCACGCAACAACAACTGACGAATTTAACGCACAACAATCATCAACCAATTTGGTTTTATGTGTTTGAACGCACGCAGAAGTTTATGTGTGCTGTTAAAGTTATATCGATATAAATTAAAAATCTTTTTGTGTGAAATAGACGTTTTGGTAAATGTGATTTTAATTGAATGCATCTGCATAATATACTAAAACACGTTTTCCTTACCTATATCTATGTTTACTTAATTATATGGTATTTACATAAAAAAAAATAAAGAAAATAATTCTTAATATGTCAAGTTTAAGGGATTTCAGAATTAATAAGATTTTTGTGTCTAAACGACTTGTGGTGCCATAATTTAAGTATTTATGACACTCAAATTGTTTTTATCTACATAATTTTTTTGGGTATGATACACAATTCAATTTAACTAAAATAAAAAATAATTTGTTTTGTAGATACAAGAGATTTATTTATTTTTTCTAATTATTTTATAGGTTAGTTTAGATATAACTTCATGAAACTCTTTCTAACTATTTTTTTTTTATTACTTTTGGTTTAATATAATAAGCATTAAAAGTACTTAAAAAAATTTTATGCAATTTTTGCTAAAAAATATTTTAAACGAAAAACAAAAATTCTAAATACCTTGTGGTCGCACAGACAGACTCGATCATTTTCACCAAGCAAACGTCTCAGTCACATTTATCACTATCCATAATGTCGCAACTTTAAGCTCGCACCACATCAAATTTATTCCGCGAAAAAGTAAAGTTTACGAAAGTTTTTCAAAAATTTACGCACAGGCGACACGTTGCGTTGCGTATCGTGCGTTCTTCACGCACTTGAGTGCACCTCGGGCTGCAACAGCGCGACAACGTGGCAGGTTACAGCAGAACTGAGCGCTCGAATAGCAAACTCTTGTCCGACGGACGGCACACGGGATTTTAAAAGCGCGCGCAAGATGCAACCCTCTCTACTTACATAGTCTTTCCGCCCTTGCTATATCTGCCCACCCCAATGTATGAGGCCCGGTCAGATGGATGAGGTGAGTTTTTCTTAAAAAAAAACAAACAAATAACTATATGTAAAAAAAATGGAAAAATTTAAAATTACTGAGATAAAAGACGCTTATAGGCGTAATAAAATCGATAGCAGTAATTAAGTAATTCTTAAAAAATTTTATTTCACATTTCACCAAACATGGAAACTGATCTAACCCGATAATGTTAACTGAACTGAACAACATCTTAACAAGAAATTAAAAACATTGGACTCAACAAATATAAATATGTCCCTAACTTCTACAAGTTTTGTTTATTTATAAACTATCATAATAACAGTCTCTAGGTCCAAAGTTTTCACCTCATTCTCAAAACTAAAGCCGCAACTAATAGATGTTTCAATAAAATAATTCCTAAAAATTGAGACTTAAATATAAACTTTGGTCAGCACAGATTATATTTGAAACTTATCTTTTACAACCGCTACTTTTTTGAAAATTCAATAATGAAAAATTTGTACTTAGATTTAAAATTATGGGGCATAGCCCCATTTCTACATGTTAGTTGATTTTCAACTACCATATATCTTTTCTTATAAATTTTAAATTTCAAAAAAATCTTTTACAAAAACATTTTTTCCTACAATGAATGCTTTTCTCAATATTTTATCTCCAAAAAATCTTACTTCTTTCACAATGTCTCTTATTCATTAAATAAAAATGATTTTCACATCGATATTTAAAATTTTAACCTATATTAAAATCTTCATACAATCAATATGTTAACATAAATCGTATGACTAGTTATTATACTATATCTTCAGTTTTATATTCCTCACCTTTGTAAGTTGTACTCATTAACGTGAGACAACTATACATTAAAATTCCATTCAACTCCATGTTAGTATCTCCTGAGGATGAACGTCTGAGCGTTCGAAACATGTAGGGAACTATAATTTCACACTAAATTGTAGAGGAAGACTGGACTGTTTTATTTAAATTACTTTGACTCCGCTGAAAGTATGGACTATTTCTTTAATACCTTAGAAATTAATACATTTCAAAACCTATTTTTATTTATGTTTCTTTTTATATTTGATATTATTTACATGTATTATAAAATTGTGACAACATTTTAATCGGTTTCTCCTAGATCTAAATATGCTTTATTCTAAAAAATTTAGTTATGTTTCGAGATTAATTGGTTCTAAAATGATTAATTTTGTTTAAACTATTGCCTTAATATGATGTTTTTTACAAATTTTTGTATTCCAGCATTTATTAATTAGAACTCTAAGCTTAAGAATGAGGTGACAATTTTTGATAAATAAGTTAGAATGGGGTCATTTAGAATTTTTTGAATTGCATTTTTTAAAAGATTTTGTAATTTTAGTGCGAACTGCAGATTTTAATTTTCTGACGCCTCTAAAGCCTCTAAAATAATTTACGAACGTCGACTCACGGAAACCGCTGTATGACGTCACTAAGTCCTATATTAAGTGGGGTCGCGCTCGCTGCCGTTGTGTACGACGAAGAAGACAGGTGGCCATGCACATCGCTCTTTGCTTGTTGCTGGGTAACGGAGTTCACATCGACAGGAGAGAAAAAAAATAATTTCCTTTTCTTTTTTCTAAAATAGTTTTAGAGAAAGTATAGTCTAGAACTCGTATGGAATGGCATTTCCTACTTTGTGTAGACTATACTATTAATAGTAGTAATAATAAGTTTCTGCTTTAACTAAACAAAGAAACAGCGTTGCATAAGTTCAAGGCGGACGAACTGTGGGACTTAACGACGTCACTGCCTCCCGAGCGCTTTATTTGATTTTGATCTCGTATATTTTGTACTTATTGGATCGCGTGTAAATTTTTAGGTTTGACCATACCTTATATATGCTTTATAACAATTAGGTAAAGAGTGTAATTGGAGGATTGATTAAATTAGCCCATTATTGAGTTTAGCAACCTATTTATTTGTTAACTCATAATGAAACTTTTAATTTTACTTAAAAGCAATTCTTAAACCTATATGTAACATATTGAAGTTGTCTTGTATACAGCTAAAATTTGACTAACGTTCTCTTCCAATTCTTGGTTTAATCTTTATTGCATATAAAAAAATTAGACCTAAAACCTATTAGACATTTGTTATACTTTGCGATATATTTTTTTAAATTAGAAAAGCAAATCCTAAATCTAACTTTAATTATTAAATTTACATTATACTACTCTTTAATATAAAAAAATAATTTTCCCGTTACCTATCTCCACGAAATTTTTCTAAAATACCTTATAAATTGAGTCGGAAATTTCATATTCGCAAAACTCTTTTCGATCGCTGAAGCTCCGCGAAAAATAGTTTCTGTACTTTTTGATGAAATACCTTTTAAAAAGTTTTTAAACATCACATAGTTAATGAAATTCCCTGTAGAAAAAGTATTTGCGAAATATTTTATTAAACATCTTTTCGTTAGAACACTTTTTAAAATATGTATTGCACGGAGAAAAGAAAAAGCACATAAAATTGTATTTTACGTTGCCTTTGCTGTATCCTTGGAAGAAATGTAGTGAGTTGAGAATATAAGAGATGGCGCGACATTGGCGCAAATTCGAATATAGTTGGTGTATTATTTCAATATATTAAGGTATGATATACACACAATTATAAAAATATTGAATGAGTGTTGTCATAATAATACGATTTATGTTTTTAAATAACATGTGCTTGAATGTGTTTTGAAGGCAAATGACCGAAAAACATTGATTATAATAACATTGCGAGTTTTATTCTTCTTACTATTCAAACTACTTTTATAGTTAGACAACGAAAGAAATATGGCGCAAAAATTTGCCTATCGATTTTCCAAAGTTGACTTCAAACGTAAACACCATCGATTTCACAAAATTCATGCCAGGGTCCATAAAAAGTTCACTTTAATTTCAAACTGGCGCTAACTTAGTCCGAAACTTTGCCGACACAAATTACACTTACGTTCTTTGTACTTTCTCTTTCTGACTTGTGTGAACTAGTTAGCCAAAGTTGGTGGGGTAGGTCGAATTTTGGTTTCAAACTGATTTGAATTAGCAAAACTTCTTTATGCCCGACTTTTTGCGGAATTACTACCGGGGCCCCAAAGTTCTGGACTGAAGTAGATTATTTCTGTCAAACTGAAAAGTTTCGAGACTGGGATTAAAAAATGTTTAGAAGTTATGACTGGAAAAGTGTCCCGTCGATTTAAATTTGTTGGAAACTCTAGAATATCTTTAGCAAAAGTTTGATATTTACCTTTTTAGGGTAGTTGAACATGATTTCATTTTATTAAATACTTTGTATTAGTTGTTATTTTCTTATTTTGACTGGTTTTTAAACCAGAAAGACTGCCTTGTTTATTTGTAAGAAAACCGCAATTAATATAACATTGCCAAATGTTCTGGTGGGACACATCACACATCCCCTGCAATGTTGCCAGACATTCAGTTCTTTGGGATTTTTATAAGATATTTAGTTTTCATTGCACAAGCATGGTGTTTTTCTTTTGTATGCTTTGACAAAACGCTAAATAGCAGACCCAATGATAGTTTTAAATTTTAACAGCTTGCAATTTTATTTAGACGTTTACGTTGACTGAAACACAAAAGAAATAAAAACACAAAGATCGTTTCGATAAAACTAGCAACAGGTCTGTCCTAATATACGTCGTGTCGAGTGACACCTAAAAATGGCAGGATAAAGGCGCTAACGACGCGGTCGTTAAATTAAATTCGTCCAGCTCAAAACCGGTTTACTTGAAAACGACAAAAAACACAATTACGGGCGGCTGAAGAGGCCTCAAATAAAAAAAATGACATTTTAAATGGTTCTTAATTAGGAAACTAAATCCGACCCTCTTTAAAAAAGATTAAACCGTGTGTTTGTGAAGCGCCGTAATGCCGTTTGAGTGACGTGGGCTCCCTTCGCGAGGGAGAGTTGAAAAAGTGGCCGTGTTAACCCCAAACATTCCATTTTTATACCTTAAATATTATGACGTCAAATATTCGTTATTTAATTTGCGTCGATCCGGTGGCATTACTTTCCTAATCTTCCTGAAAAGGGTTCAAATTAACGAATTCATTTTGGTATTGAATTTTGATTTCCTCGTTTAATTGTTAAAACAGGAGGGCAGAAATAGAATTAATACTGAGTCTAATTATCTATTTTTTTGCAATATACACTGGACTACAAAATTAACCGGACGGAAAAAATTTTTCTTCAATTTAGTCTTAAACAACTTTTAAGTTATTTTACCAAGATCCACAATTTCTTAACATGTTGCGGATGCTGTCGTCTTCATCATTTTTAAGTCCCGTCTTTTCTCAACAACTTGTTTTTCAAGTCATACCGATATCTGGATTATTAAAGGAAAAACACAGGTTTAAAGGAAATAATACAAAAATAGTTCATTAGCAACAAAGAATTAAAAAATAACATGGGCAATAGTGGTGTTCGGATTATTTTATTAAAATCGAGTATTTCCTCCACAACAGCTCCCATCCTCTCAGGCATAGATTCAATTAAAGCAGCAACCGCGTCTTGGGGTATCTGCTGCCACTCGTTTGTCAGTGCCTGTGCTAACGCAACCAAAGTTTAAAACTCGCCGTAGTTAGTTCTGCCTGACCCTCCTTTTTAGTGTATCCCACATATGCTCAATAGGATTAAGATCCGGACTTCTTGAGGGCCAGCCCAATACTCGAACCCCAACATATTTCAAATATTGTTCGTTATTTGTGTTGTGTGCGGTCGAGCATTGTCGTGCATTAAATTAAAATTTTCTCCAATAAAATGCGAATTTGGTACCACATGTTCTGTACGGGCTTCCACCATCACTTCTCTGCCACCAAATTGCACTCTAGGAAAGAAACACCATTGAGAGTATCGTTCTCCGGGCCTTCTCCACACTCTTTGACGTCCGTCAGGTAAATATCGCGTAAAACGAGACTCGTCTGTAAAGAGAACAGTGTAGTGGGGAGTGAGATTAGAACCAAAACTCGTTCATGTAGAAGGGATATTAATCCCATTTCTGGCACCAAACCTCACAATTTACATTTTCTAGACTTTGTGTTAGTTATCAACCCTTGTGGCAGCAAAACAACTTTTCGCTTTAGCTTTTCCATTTCTTTAATTTGTTACTTATTATGCCAAATAGTTTCCGCTAAACTGTTGCACCTATATTGACTCATAAGTCAAAAAATATCATAAGTAAATATTTTTTTTTTAAATTGATTATGTCAAATATTCAGGTTTCTTAATAAAAAAAGTTAATTACCTAGAAATGGCCATAGCAGGAAATTCTCAATGTTATTATGAATTTCCCGAATAAATTCTCTGCTGGATTAGATGAGGTGCCTGTGAGCATCTTAAAATATGTGACGGAATTCATTTGCTGCCCTCTGGTAGACATCGTAAATTAATGTTTTATTATGGTAACGGTCCCAGCTCAGCTGAAGAAAGCGAAATTGATTCCCGGACACAAGAAGGGCGATTAACATAGTGTTGGAAACTATAGACTAGTATCTCTATTGTCGTCAGTATTAAAAGTGGTTGAGAGGGCAATCTACAACAGATCGACGGAGCTAGCAATAATTGAAATAATCAGATTTATATTTGATAAATTAGACCAACACGAAAAAGTCGCAGGCCTTTACTTCGATTTGTCGTAGGCATCGAAAGCCTACGACAAATCGAAGTAATTGACCATACATTGCCATTACAAAATTTTAAACCCTATGGAATAGGGGAGGTGTGTGCTGTCCTTGTCAAGTCTTACCTGACCGAAAAGGCAACAGATGGTCTGTGTCGCGGGGGGGGGGGGATAGTACTTCTCGGGGCTGGCTGAACTGCTGCAGGGTTCAATTGTGGAACCGCTGTTGTTCCTGCTGTATGTAAATAGTCTCTGCGACAGCTTTATCTCTAGGCTGATCTGTCAGTACGCTGAGGACAAGTCTGTGGTATTGGCAGATCCGAGTCTGGAAGGGCTGTCCAGGAACTGCTCGGGGGCAGCGGAGCAGATGCGGGCATGGTGTCCGGAGGATCACTTAGAACTTATTGTGGAAAAGACTGGCTAAATTTCATTCAGCGAAATCAAACAGAATGGGTCGGTCCTAGGCTCAATCATAAATCAATACAGGTACTTGAAAATATTAAATTTCTGGGTGTAACTATAGACCCATCACTAAGTTGGGCGAAACATACAGACATCTTGAGTTCTAAATTAAATAGCTATTGTGCTTACCCACACTTATTTCAGTCAAACGCTGATCACTAGACAAATCCAATGAATTCGGCATTTTTCGAGAGGGGGCCCTACTTTAAAGCTAAGGTATATAATAAGATGTTAACCATAATATAAGTAATGTCGACGAAGTGAGGAGGTTTAGGTCTAAAGCAGTGAAATTGTGTACGGATAAATATTTTTACTCATTGGATTTTGATTCTTAAAATTTTTAATTTGCAAATTTGTAAATTTGTCCTCGTCCACAAGTAATCTTTAATTTTTATGTTCCAATTTTTTAATTTATTCTACTACAAAGACACTTTTCAACTGTAGCTTTTAATAGCGGGTACTGTAGACTTTTTATTTTTTGTGCATTCATTAGGGTTTTCTTTTAAACTATGACTTGACGTTGCTTTGTGATTTACAATCAGTTTGCTGCCAATAAACCTATTTTGTTATTATTATTGAAATATATTTAAATATCTTTTTCTTCAAACGTCATATAAGTGATAACTTATGTGACATTTCTCAATGACATTAAATGTCATTTATATGACTTCTAGGCGTATAAATACATTATAGTACTATAAATTTTTTTTTCTCGTTTGTTGTATTTTTCAATGTTCACATTATGCTTCAAATTTAACACGGACCTTATCATTGAATAATAAGCCCACAAACTAGAACTCTTCATTTTCAGTGCCATTTCGTTAAAATATGTCAATAAAACGTTCTTAGAGTATTGCATTACTTTTTTCCAGTGCACCATTTGTTGAACTTGACAAAGGCAGCTTCATATACTGCAGCAGACTTCGTCGGCAGCAAGTTTTGAATAGATATTCTAGCTGCCTCTACTACCTCGGGAGGATCATCAGGCACTTCTAAACTCATTTTCTGTAGATTTATTCGGTCTTAACTGACGCGACACCGAATTTGAAATATTTGTTTTGGTAGATGCCAAACAAGTACGTATCCATGATAACAATACCAAAAAGGGAATATACAGTGAAATAAGTTAAAATTTCAATCTTGTTATCTTCATTAAAAAATTCGTTTTCTTTTATTGTTTTATCTCGAATAATATGATGCACGTTTGAAGAAAAAATAGTATATGATATTCGGAGAATGAGATACTTTATGTGCTAAGCATGGAAAGTTCGTCTGACGAACGTAGTGAGTCAGACAATCCATTCTCCTAATACCATAATGTACTATATTCATATTCATGTATATTCATACAAGTGTAAAGTATGGTATGTGAGTAGACGCGTGATCGCAGAGCTCCCAAAGATTCTTTAAATAAGTGGTATTTCTTGGCAATTAATTGCGAAACAGTTAATCAAAGGATTAATCAGCTCAGTGCGCATCCGGAATTTTTTATCTCGTGAATTAAAAAGTTATATTTCCCAGCTTTTCGGCAATAATCTAATAACCTGTGTTAATAGCCATCAGTGCGCATTGTATTAAAGCAGTGGTTGTAAAAATGTCAACAAGAAGTTCAAGCAAATCGGACCATGATGAAACTGAAAAGCTCATAAATAAGGTTTGTACAACTTTTATTTCCCAAATGGAAGCTAAGATAGATTCTAAGCTGAGTAAGCTCGACAATAAGCTCTCTTTAATGTGCGATTCGTTCAAGAAACTGGATAGCCTTGTCACAAAAAATAGTGAGTCCGTCAATGTACTCCATACTCAATTTGACGTTTTGGAACAAAATAATAAACGCAATTGCCTGCGCATTTCTGGCCTGAATATCCAGGAAAGTAACGATGATCAGCTGCCTAATGGTGTCGCGAGTTTTATAACCAAAAATCTAAAAATTCAGTGCAGCGTTCGTGACTTAGACTATGCATTTACTATTCGAAATAAAAATAATGGTGATGGCACTCGCTCTACAATTTTAGTGCGATTTTTATCAAATATAAAAAAGTGTGAAGTCTTTGCAGCTAAGAAAATGCTAAAAGGTACGGGAGTTACAGTGTACGAGGATCTTACCCGTGTTAGATATGATTTGTTAAGTGCTGTTAAACATAAATACGGCCAGACCAATGCTTGGTCGGCCGGCGGTAAAATCTATTATTGGGATGCATTTAAAAAATCCAAAGTATTGGTAGCTAATAAGAATGACATGTAAACAAGCGTCGGATCTATTGGGTACTGCTGATTTGTTGAGGGTCTTGATCATGGCCGGATACATATTTTTCCTTATCACGTTTTAAAAATAGAATAAAAAACTATTATTTTTTGTATCCTGTTCATACCATTCGCATTCGTTATAAGGATTTAAAACTTTGTTAGGTTTCTTATTAAAGATAGTAAAGATTATATTGTTTAAATTCTTGATAGAAAATATACATTAAGTTTATTATTAAATAATATCAATTTACTGAAATTATTAAATATTGATTTTACTATTTAAGTTAAACATAAGAAAAGCTGGCAATAAGGTTAAAAAATGTTATGGAATTTAAGTTTTATTTGGTTGGTTACCTAGAATAAATAATTTTCCTTTTCGTATTGAATATTAGTGATTTGGTTTAAATTGCGTTTTTATCGGGTTAGGCGGACGTTGGGTGTACAGTTGGCATTGTATTGCATTCATGAGAGGTATCCCAATCGGGATTATTTCCTATGATTGCTATGTGTGTGAAACATACAAATATTATGTACACCACTAGGTACTGTATTTTTGTATAAAAAGTAATAATTTTTGTTCTTTGTATTATCCACTTGAAGTCTTTATTTACCTTTGTATAAAATTTGTATTTAGTTTTCTTTTTATTTTTTTTTCTTCAACAAATGGGATATTCTGCGATGTAGTGTCATGGTGAGCGTAGTTGATGATAATGAGCTCAGCTTCTCACACTTTAATATTCGCTCGCTGTATCCTAGTGTAGATTTATTCTTAAATGTTGTAAACGATGAGCAGATTGATGTCGTCGGGTTGTCGGAAACCTGGCTTAGTCCCGGAATCATGGACAATGTTTTAAAAATTCCAGGTTATCGGTTGTTACGTGAAGATCGTAAGGGAGGCCGTGGTGGAGGAGTGGCGTTCTACGTCAAGGATTACCTTAAGGTAAAGCTGGTGGATTTGCGACAGGGCAATAGCGGTTTGGAGAGCATGTGGATGCAAATCAAGGTAAAGGGTAAGAATATATGTTTTGGTAGTGTTTATCGACCACCCAATTCAAATCTTAATCTATGTTTGGAAGATTTAGAAAATATTTTAACAGTAACAATTCCACAATTCGACTATGTACTCTTTGGTGGCGATTTTAATGTAAATTTTTTAGACGTCGAAAGCAATGCGTATAAATTATTTGACACGTTTCTTGGTAGGTATAGTTTACATCAGTTGATAAAAGAACCGACACGTATGACAAATACAACAAGTACATTAATTGATCTAGTTATCAGTACATCTCTCGATATATTTTTAAAGTCTGAGGTAATTGATATGTCCGATATATCGGATCATTCTATGGTTACATGCCATTTTACGGTTAAAAAAGAGAAACCCGCCTTAAAATTTAGTACTTACAGGGATTACAGCAATTTCAATTATGATCACTTTTTCGCTGACCTTGTAAGGCTAAATTGGGATGACTATTTTGGGTTAAATGATGTTGAAACAATTTTAGAAATATTTAATAAGCACATTGAAGACATACTGGATATTCATGCGCCGATTAAAACTAGTAAATGCACTAAGGCACCTGCACCTTGGCTTACTCCTAATCTAAAGTACATGATTAAACTGCGCAAAAAAGCTTTAAGCAAATACAAACAAAAAAAGACCGATGCGGCCAAAAATGAGTATAAGCAACTTCGTAACCTTGTTACTTCTGCCGTACGCAATGAAAAAAGGGCATTCTTAAACTATAAATTTAGGACGGATCCAAAAAGTTTTTGGCGAACTTTAAAATATATGAATATTTCCAACAACAAGGGCGATAACTTGAATCAACTTGAAAATTCCGAAACTCTAAATAAATTCTTTATTGAGAGTGTGCCCAAACACAATTTTTTAGATAATAATTTTGTAAATAGCCACTATTTGAATCAAATGCATACCGGTATAACAAATGAATTTAGTTTTAGCGTGGTTGATGAGGAAAAAATTACCAAGATTATCTCTGCTATAAAATCAACTGCTAAAGGTGTCGACGGCATCGATATTAAGATTATTTCACTTATTACTCCGCTTCTTATTCCTCAAATAACATTTCTCATAAACAAATGCATTGAAACTAATACTTTCCCTTCACTATGGAAAAAAGCTAATATAATACCTATTCCGAAAGTAAATAATCCTAATAATTTAACAGATTTTCGACCAATCAGTATTCTTTGTACAATGTCTAAAATCCTAGAAAAAGTTATGCATGAACAAATCGATCTACATGTTAAAATGAATCACATATTACCATATACTCAATCTGGATTTCGCGCTGCCCATAGCACAACTACTGCTTTACTCAGTGTTTCTGATGACATCCTAAAAGCTCTCGACACAAATCAAAATACGTGTCTTATACTCCTTGACTACAGTAAGGCCTTTGATGTTATTTCTCACTCTATTCTTTTACAGAAGTTAAAGTACTTTGGTTTTGGAGATGGTGCCATGGGTCTAGTTAAAAGTTATATCACGGATAGGAGTCAGCGCGTTACCTCTCATTCAACAGGTCCTTCCACCTTTTTATCAACTGATAAGGGCGTTCCACAGGGTAGTGTATTAGGACCTCTTTTTTTTTCCTTATATACTGCCGATTTTTCACGTCATCTTCAACATTGTTCATCGCATCAATACGCTGACGATATGCAACTTTATTTCTCGTTTCCACCAAGTGATTCAGTACAATCGATACACAAAATAAATAACGATTTGAGCATTATATCTACAATTTCTAAGGCTCATGGATTAATGCTAAATAGCGCTAAAACTAAAATGCTAGTATTTGGAGCAAACAAAGAGCAGTTTCTAAATAATAATGATTTTAAAGTGTCATTGGATGGAGTGCAATTAGCGTCTTCTGAGGTAAGTAAAAACTTGGGCATTGAAATGGATGTCAATTTGCGCTTTGAGCAACACATCTCCCTGCTACTGAAAAAATGTTATTTTAAACTTAAACTATTGTACAGATACAAAGATATTTTTAACACGGAAATCAAACTGAGGTTAACTGATTCTCTGGTGCTCTCCACTTTAACCTATGGTTTTACGGTGTATTGGCCTATGCTCACTACCAAAAGTCAAAATTGTTTGCAAAAGATTCAAAACAGTTGTCTTCGGTATTGTTATGGTTTGCGTAAGTTTGACCATATCACCCCTGCTCTACTGAATTCTGGGTGGCTTACCCTTAATGAACGTTATATCCTGAATTTAACAAGTCTAGTTTATAAAGTGTCTAAAAGTAGTTCCCCTAAATATTTGAATGATAAGCTTATTAAAAATAGTGATGTACATGGACGTATAACTAGAAACCGCGAACAATATGCAACCCCAAAACATTCAACTGCTATTTTTCAACGCTCCTTTTCATTTAACGCTGTTAAGTTTTATAACGCGTTGCCTGGCGTTGTTAAACTCTGCTCATCTACTACTGCTTTTAAATCAAAAGCGAAAAATCACATTCAGTCAATGAGAAGCTGACGCTATATAGTGCTATTGACATTAAAACTATGCTCAACATATCAATATATACTTGTCCTCTTATTCGTTCAATGCAAATATTTTTTATAGATAGTTTTTGTCTTTCTTGGTGGTTAGGTAGAATAGCGATTGCTAGACCTCGCCACCAAAATACAATATATATTGTAAAAGTTTTGTTTATGTAAATAAAAGACCTGTTTATTTATTTATTTATTTATTTATTTACTATTATTGGTTATAATTATGTATTAATTCAAATTCAAATATATTTGATCATTTCAAACATAACTTATCAGATTTGAGTAATAGTACATTATTGCTATTATTGCCTTAAATAGATTGAAGCAGCCACGGAGATAGAACATCAGTACCATTTCGACTTTTGCGCATGCTCCATAAGTGCGCCGTCAAATTCGCTTAATTTTTTTGCAACAGGGTAAGAAATTGCGGTGAAAATTGACAGCATATGATAAAAATAGCAATAATTTGGCTAGAAAATTGTAAAATATAAATAACAGCTGTGTGATATTCGCCATAATCTGAGGTAAAATGTCGACCCGTTCGTTCATTTTTTTCCACGTATAACGGAATCGCTTGTCAATAACTTATTTGAACAAACAGCAAATCGCCATTAAACTTACCGATGAAAAAGTGAAAAATTGCCCTCTACACTTTCCAAACAGCATAACGAAGTCAATCCCTTTGCTAATTAATTTCCCTCTTTATTAATTTGCCAGTGGCAGATCGCTGGCGTTTTTATTGCCGTCTATAATTTTTAATGAAAATTTAATCAGAAGTTTGAACTGTCAACGCTATAGTCGGAGATCAAAAGAAACAGTGTAGATCTATTAGGACACCTACTTTTACTTAGATATTTATCTTTTTTTTAATCACATCAGTATACGTATTATGAGAACAGGGATTTTGTTTCTAAAGCAGCAACAATAAGAGGAAAAAAATTAATTCCTAAGTTCTCCGCTTTTTATCCAGTCATCAGCACTTTAGCAAAACATTAACAAAATACGCTCACAAAATGGGAATAAAATACTGTTATGCATGCTACTTTTAATAAAGTTATAGATTTTTTTTCTGATAGATGATGTAGCAAAAACCTGAAAATATTTGTATTTAAATTGTTTTCTCCCCTATTCAAATTTTAGCTCTAGATAGGGGTCTAACTATAATCAAAAACTATGTACCCTCAGAAACTTCGATTTAAAATAGTTGGCCATCTTCACGGGTTCTAAAACATTGTTTCGTTCATGGCTTATTTCCTGACTGTCTAAAGTTTGCTGTTGTTGTCCCTATTCATAAAGGAGGAGATTCTGATGATCCCTCAAACTATCGTCCGATCTCGCTTTTACCTACCTTGTCTAAGATCATTGAGAGACTAGTTAAGACTAGAGTCTTGTCCTTTTTGGAGCGAAATAGAATATTATCTTCAGCTCAGTTCGGATTTCAGAACGGTAAGAGTACCTCTGATGCAATGTTCGCTTTTCTTGAGCGACTGTACTTGGGTCTTAATGATAGGGACGCAGCCGCGTTCTGTGACTTGTCCAAGGCCTTTGACTATGTCAGTCACGGGATTCTGCTGCGGAAGCTCGACCATTATGGTTTTAGTGGATGAGGTGGTTCGAGTCTTATCTTTCGGGGACAGGTGGTTTCGATAAATGGTGAAATGTCCGATGAGGCGTGCATTGATTGTGGAATGCTTCAGGGGCCAGTACTCGGCCCCATTTTGTTTTTACTCAATGTCAATGACCTTGCATCCTTCTATATCAAGGTCAATTTACTATATTCGCAGACGACAACACAATATTGTGGCATGACAGGGATCAGGATCGACTGAACGAGATTATTAGAATAACATTCTCAAAATATGGTGCGACTGGAACTTATTGTTCTTTAACATTAAAAAAACGAATGATCTGTCATTTAGTGCTCTCTTAATAAAACTTTAATAGAACATTAAAATATTAACAATTCCTTGTGTTCTAAATTCTTAGGCTTATACATTGACAATAAGCTGTCGTTCCACGAACATATCCTTAATCTCTGCAGCAATTTAGCTAAAGGCTGCTATGCCTTGCGGATTATTTCCGGAGCGTTAGATGCCTCTGTATTGAGAATGGTTTACTTTTCTGTGACAGAATCGCACTTAAGATATAGAATTTCCTTCTGGGGAAATTGTACTCGTGAGATGTTGAACTCGGTCTTTGTTTTGCAGAAGAGGGCCATTCGGAATATAGTTGGAGCAGGTTACCTTGACTCCTGTCGGCCACTGTTTAAGTCGCACGGAATTTTAACCCTCACATCCCTTTTTATTCTCGAGACATTATGTCTAATACTTGAGAAACATAAGTCTAGTACAGACAACAGGATACTATGCTCTGGCTATGCCACCAGGCAAACACAAAATATAGTTACCAATCCCGCACTCTACTTTGATTAAAAAAATCACTTGTATATAATTCCAAAAAAATATTCAATCACTTGCCTCTGAATATACGAACCGATGGGTCCGAAAGAATATTTAGACCAATGGTGAAGGAACTCTTGTTGAAAAAGCACCTTGGAAGAGTACTTTCAGGACACTTTAAGAATAAACTTAATGCCAATAATATAAGCCGCGTTCGGCAAATACATCAGACCGCTTAGATTTGATCTGAATCGTTCGTTTATGACATCTGGATGTAGGGGAAGTAAATGTCAACCGTTCGGCAATTAAAATCTGAGCGCTCTGACGATGATCTTTTTGCTCGGAGTTTTTGATCGGATGAAAGCGATTAATCTCAAATCTCAGCCAGCTGAGTTAGTGAGGTTAAGTTTGATTTGAAGTTTGTTCTTAGTTTTGGTTTGAAATTTGCTTTGGCGAGGACCTTGTAAGAAAGTTAACTTTAAAAAATGAAGGAAATATAATCATTTTAGTAGAAAAGGGGAAAAATAGGTTATATTTCCTGAATCAAAACAAAGCAGTTTTTATTTTTGACTTTGACAGAGATCAGTTGTTTGGTACCGTTATTTTATTACAAATTTCTCGAACTGATCTGTGGTCACGTGACAAAAAACCTATTCAATCGCAGATGTATTTGCCGAACGCAGCTATAGTTATATTTTGAATATCAGTTGAAGAGCACACGGGAAAACGATCCAAGTCCAAAATATCAAAAATCAGGATTATTGCGCCAAATGATAGTTTAGCATACGAAGTTTATGTCATTCATAGTAAATCACTGAAGGACCGATCTAAGTCCCTTAAAATCGCGTGTAAAAATAAGCGTACAAGAAAGAGCGATCTAAGTCCTCCCAATTTACGGAAAACCGATCCAAGTCCTCAATCCAAGTGGGGAGTCTATTTATTCGTGTTTATTTTTTAGTCTGAATTCTAATCGTGTTCAAGCGTGTAGTGCATTTTTTGTCGGGCGTTACCAAGGCCTGAAAATAATATTATTATCATGTCTAGTAGTGATAGCGACTCAGTGCCATTGTCAAACTTTTTAAGTAATACGCGAAAGAGAAAGTCTTGTGGTCATGTAAGAGATGTTCAAAAACATGTCCGAAACCATACATTTGAGACTGGGAATCCTTGTAGTTGTAAAAATCGTTGTTTTCAAAAATTGAGCGACTGCGGAAAAAATAATATTATAAGAAAATTCAATTTATTAGAAAACAGAAATTCACAGAACAGACATTTAGCTGGGTTAATTTCTATGCTGCCATTTAGAAGACGTCGGCCACGGAAGAGTGAAGATATTGCAAATTTGAGAAGCAGTGCATTTTTTTACAAAATTAGAGTTCAAAACGAGGAGAATGCTGGATTCCATGAAATGTCAGTGTGTCAGCAGGCCTCTATCAGTCTACATGGAATAACAAACGGAAGACTAATAATCATAAAAAGTGGTCTTAAAAGGCAAGGTAGCTCAGTTGACGATCTGAAAGGTAAGTACACATTACATTATAGAAATATTAGATCTGTGTAAGTTTCAAATTGTAGGTAGGCATCAAAGTCGGCCACATAAGATGAGTTCAGAATTGGTGCAACTTGTTGAGGAACATATCAGATCATTTAAGGGTCGTGTTATATGAAATGATAGGGACTTGCAAGTTTTATTGTGCGTGGAAGAAAATGATGGGAAGATCAGCACAAGGAAACTTGAGGATGACATAGGATTAGATCACACCACAGCGTTACGAGCTTTGAAACGACATAAATATTATTCATACAAATATGAAAAGCACCAAGAGCTAAGAGATAGGGACGAAATACGACGACAGGAGTTTTGTTTTGGTATGATGGAAAGAGCAAACATGGATATGGAATTTTTAAAAAACATTTGTTTCACTGACGAATGCACATTTACCTTAAACAATGAACCCAATGTTCAAAATTATCGATATTGGAGCAAAGAAAACCAACACAGGTTTGTGGAAACAAGGACGCAATATCCACAAAAAGTTAATGTATGGGCTGGGATTTTCGGAGAAAATATTATCGGGCCATTATTTCTTACACGAAATTTAAATGCAGAATATTTTTTGGAACTACTTGAAGATCATATTTTACCTACTTTACATGATGCCGCCAGGGAAAATCAGGAAGTTTGGTACCAAATGGATGGCTGCCCGGCACATAGTACCCTGGCTGCCCGGGAATATTTAAACCGTGCTTTTAATGGAAATGTTATTGGCTTAAATCATACAGTAAATTGGCCAGCCAGGTCTCTTGATTTATCGCCAAATGATTTCTTTCTCTGGGGCCATTTAAAAAACAGGATATACAAAGATAAAAAATACCCAAATCTAGACGAGTTAAAAAATGCTATTTCTGCCGAATGCAATAGAATTTCAGTTTACCAACTAGCGAATGTAAGAAGAGAATTTTATGATCGCCTCGGTTATTGTCTAGCAGTCAATGGAGGAATATTTGAACATCTTCTTAAATCCTAAAGTTCTAACAATTTAATAGTACCTACCTATTAATTAGTAAAATATTGAAACATGTAAAATGTCATAATTAACCTTGTAATTGGATACTTTATTTTAGTTTTATTCAGATTAATTTGTACTCATAAAGACACCTTTAATATTTTCGATGTACGAGTTTTTATAACAATAAAGCACACATTTCAAAATGACAACTTTATTTGACAGTCATCTTTTACCTTGACTGGTGCCCGCAAATACGGGGCCATAAAAAGGAGAAATAATTAAAAAGAAATCGGCGATAACCCGTAAACGGGCTTACCAAAAATATCTAAAGTTATTCTCTTGAATGTGGGTTTTAGTGCTCTTTAATAAACCTAAATAGAATTTTTCTCTAAAATAATTAGGGAAGCCTATAATTGACCGCATTTAAAATTACATGGGATTTCCTATGTCCCGCTCGACGATGCAACACCCGGTATGTGAGTGTGTTATTACAGGGTTCATGGAAGTGTCAGTACGTTTGTAGTAGTCCACTATAATTTTGTCCACGTACTCAGTTATTGTCGGTATCTGTAAGTCATTATGTAAAGTATGAGTCATCGTATAGCGGGGCGCCCCCGTCATGATTCTTAAACATTTATTCTGAAACCTTTGAATTTTGAGAAAGTTTGTCTTCTTTATGGTACTCCAGGTGGTAATACCATATAGAAGTACAGGCCGAACGATAGTCTTGTAAGTTAAAGTTTTTGTACGCAGATCTAAAGTACTTTTGCTGTTTATCAGAGCATGAATGGCACTCAGTTGACCATTCGCTTTTTCAAACGAGAGGCTGTGTTGTCGTTCCAGTTTAGCTATTTATCGATGAGCAGACCCAGGTATTTTATATTTTGACAAGCAATCTGGATGTAGGTTGAATACTTCTGCCCTTCAAGAAATAGATAGTCTATGTTTTGGCATCATTTAGACGAATTTTCCATTTATCAAGACACGCCTCGATAGGTTTTATATGACGTTGCAGTTTTGAGATTACCAACCTAGGCTTTCTTGCCGTGGCGGTAATCGCAGTATCGTCAACAAACAGTTTTAATTGTGTTTGAGCGAATTTTGGAATATCGCTGGTATAGATATTGTACAGAGCCGGCGCAAGATTATGTCTTATGATAGTAAAGCACTTTTCAGTTTGAGTTTAGTCAAAATGGGGTAAGAATCCTTTTATACTAAACATTTAATGCTTTTAGTAGGTACACTCTTGATGTTGCAAATAGCTTTTGTACTTTTCAGGGGATTGCCCCTTTTCAACTAGAGTAAAGTTTAGCTTCATGATATTAGCTTTGATTAAAAGTTCCCCATAAAATAATCAAATGACAATATGAAATTAATTTGTTATCGACAAAGGTAATAACCGTGGGGAAAGTTTCATCTACACTCGTCATAAAGTCATATGAAATGATTTATCGTCAACTGTACTTAGCAACCTTCCTCTACTTGTGAAAACAGAAATCTAGGATTGATTCATGTAAAAACTGGACAAGTTTTCTAAAATAAATTTTATCTTATTTTTATTTTAGCAAAGTGCAAATTCTCATACTCCTCACCTATGCACAAGAATTTAATCCAGTTGACAGTTAATATTTAAAAATTAAAAGATACCCATCTGTTCCCTGACTATTGTCACCGTGTTTTCCAAATGAAAAGTGTACAGTTTTCATTTCCTCGGACCGAGGGTAACTCAAGGGTGTTTGCCCGTCTGGATTCGGTTTTGAATATTAAAGCAGGAATTGACGGATGTACCTAGAAATGCCCTTTTAATTATCCCAACATGTCGGGTATTTTTAAAATATACTTAAATTTATTTATTGAAAACTTTGGTTATACGCAAGTATTAATTTAAATTGAAGCAGCAACGGAGGTCAAACATCAGTTGCATGAACAAAGACTTTGTTTTGGCCTTTTGGGCCTCGTAACTTTGATTAGATTCATATGGTTTTAGTCACGTGAAAGTAATGATGCACCGGCAAAGTACAACCGTATGGTTCATGCATAACAAATACCGATGCACGTCATCAATCAGCTGATAAGTCCGTAAGAAAACACGAGAAAATTAAATTCAGGCAAAAAGTATTAAAACTTTATGCAATGCTAAATTTACTACTATTCTTTTTTCATACGAACCCACTTATAGCAAATATTTTGTTTATTTATGCTTGTAAAAATTAATATAATTTGAATTTTATTGGCCGATAGTTGGCAACACAATTGTAAACGGTGCGGTGGCGCCAGCTCGTTCGTTGGTTTTGTTTGACGTTTCATGCAAAACTAACCTAATTGTTCGTGGTTCCGTCTTGCTGTCTGTCTATTTTTTTTATCAGAATCTTCAAATACTTTTATAAATAGCATTAAAAAACTGTTCTATTAAGAAAAACAAAAGCATTTAAATAGTCGGTGCAAAGAGCCAGAAGCTATTTTCAGGAACAACAATGGCCTATTGTTACCCTGGACAGCAGTAAAGAGAAGTAAATTTAAACAGTATGTTAAGGTCTAGATATTTTATTTCTACTTTACTAATTTTTATCGCGTAGCAACCGTAGCCTTTGTGTTACCCTAAGTTTTTCTGCGGTTTTCTTCGTTAAGGGTAACACAAAGGCGAATGGAGAGATCGATGCTTGGCCTTACCCTGAGGGATCGAGTGAAGAATGAGGAGATACGCAGACGTACTGGAGTAGATGATATTATACAGCGAATCACTACACGGAAATGGAGTTGGGCCGGACACATCGCGAGAATAGAGGACGGGAGATGGACCAAAAAACTGTTGGAATGGAGACCGAGAACTGACAACGTAGCCGAGGCAGACCTCCCACTCGATGGACGGATGATCTGAGGAGGATAGTGACAAATTGGATTGCAACAGCCAGGGACAGAGAGAACTGGAGACGTTTGGAGGAGGCCTGTGTCCAACAATGGACGTGATAAGGGCTGTTTGATGATGATGATGATGAACCGTAGCAACTGCCCTAAATTCGAATATCTCCACTGTAAGTGCAATTTCAACAACAGATAAGGAAAGTAAATGATTAGAATCACCTTAAAATAAACGTTCCAATTCGGAGAGGGTTGTAAATGTGTGAAGATTGGATATAAGTTCTATCCGTGACACTATTTATGGAATGTACGAAACAAGTAAGTTGTATTATTTAAAAATTATAATATTTTACATCGGCTATTGATAAGCTGTAACTTTTTTTAGAACATCATGCAACTTTAACAACTTTAAATTAGAAACTAAAAGACAGAAAACTGTTTGAGGGTTGTCTTAACTCTTTAAGAAGCCTCTTCAAGGAAATGGGCTTCAGATGGTAAAAAGATGAACTGCGGCGAGGGCTTATGGAACTTTCCCATGTAGCTTTCAAACGACTGGTATTTTTGAAATAATATATTAAAGAAAAAGAAGCATTCTTGTACCAATTCGTTTTCTTGGATGAAACATGGATTTTTCAGAATTGGTCGATCTTGGAAAGATGAAAATAAAAAAAGTGTTAGATCTACTAAAGTTGATGGTAAAAGGTATTATGCAGTAAGCAAATATACAGGGTGTCCCATAACTAATAGTACACAGTAAAACTGCAGATTTCTGGGGTAAAAATATTGCGATTTGGCTAAACTTAGCTTAGTTCAAAAGTTGATAATAACCGAGATACAGAGGGTGTTCGAGTGAAAATTTTATTTTCGATTTTCCTAATTAACTTTTTTTTTAACCAATATTTTAACATACAATTTTGTGATTGGGGTTTTTTTGGGGCGAGATATTTAAATTTGTTAAGAATTTTAATGTATATTGTAGAGGGCGCTCCCTGCGGCACTCTAGGTACATAGAAACAAGTGTAAGTTTTTTGCGCCTTAGTGTATTTATGTTTTTATTAAAAATATCAATTTTCTCATTAATTTTACGCGTGTGACTGTCATGGAAACTAACATATCATAGCATATTAAAAGATGCATCAATTTAGGAATGACCCAGTATTTTAAATACTGTTCTCTATATGCAGCCCTTGGCAGATAAGAAAAAATCCGTCTGTTTCCATTTCGAAATCGGTAAAAAGAGTAACCGTATCTGAAAAAGGGCCCAATAAAACGCTAAATAAATTTTTCCCGATATGAAGAGGGTTAAAATATCGCTTAAATTCGGTGGCGCAAAAATCAAGCAGGCGAGGCGGCTGAGATGTCGGTGCCGCCTGCGACCCGGTAAAATCGTTGGCGCGGCCCACTTGATTTATCGGTCCGACGTGATATACTGGGTGATATATGGCGAGAAGAAAATCTTAAGAAATCCACCATACGCGATATCTCGGACCGATCTATGAACCTGTCTGTAAATATAACCAGATTTATGCTGTCTTACGGAAGCACACCGGAGTAAAATACGATCTCGGGGGCTCACTATATTTTCTTCAGAGTGCCTTGCTGGCTCGACTTTTCTAATTACGGGGACGTCATTCAAAAATCGCTTTTTGATTTGTGCCCGTATCGAAAAATGTAGAGTTTTGCTGCCATTGCTAGATTTGAGAACAGGGAAAATTTAGATTTAGGAAATGCATACTATACGTATAAGGCTCTCACTTTATCATCATCGAAAATTTATGACATACACATTCTTAGTATGCGGGCGTAATACAGGGTAATTGCTAAGGCACTTGTCCCAATTTTATTTATAATCAGCCTTACTTACTACCTACACTGCATATTTGAAGAGTATAAGATTAAAACTTCACAAACCTGAATCAGCATTAATGCGGATTTATTAAGTTCATAGCCTCTAAAATTTTTGCTACAAGGTAATTAGCGGATTAAGTAAAATAATTATTGATTATACTTTTCCAATTTTACCAACTTTACTATTTTTTTCCAATAGAGAAATGGTTCAGTTTCCATCAAGAATGGTTGTTTGATTTTTCCTCTCAAAACCTAAATCAAATTATCAAAATGGCGATCCTGCCTTAAGTACAGTGGAAAACAAAAATATTTTTTTTCTACAAGTCATGGGTAACAGTAAATCAACAAAACAAGATCTACAGGAAAATGATGTAAACTCCAACTTTACAGTGCAAGAAACATAATATAATATTTCCAAGGATGTTAAAATAGTGTTCTACTTACTACTGGTCATCCTAAAATTGGCCTAAGCTTATAAGAAGAATATCAAGAAACAAATCTCTACAATTTCCCGTTTCTTCGAACCGTCGGACAGTTTTTAGAACAATTGCTTTTGAAATTGTATTTCGGTTTGGAAATGCGTCTTTAAATACATTTTTAACATCTTCGTCAGACCTGACCCTATCGCCATACCTCTCATACTAAGAATTGTAATTCTTTCACTTTTAGTTAAAGACATTTTTGCATGTAAAAATGACAGCTTTTATGACTTTACATCAAAACTGAACTGGTGTGTTATTATTTATTAATAAATAAAACACAATTTGTTGATATTTTCAAAACACGTCGTTATTTCGAAAAGTACTGATATTAGGAACAAAGTATGTTATACCAAAAGTGTAACAAATTTAAAGTAAAAACTATAAATGAAAAAATATACAGGGTGTTATATTTATAAATATAAAAATCGTTCGAATTCCAGACAAACTTAAAAGCTGGCAACAACGCCAATATCGTCATTCGGTGCGTCAGATCCTTTTACACAACTGTACCAAATTTGGCTTAAATTGGCCAATAAATTGTGATGTTATTAAGCCGTTTCCAGACCTTATACACACACTGTATATATATGTATATTATTGTTCAGGGTGTCTGGATAAGGACACGGAGCGGCCATATCTCACAGATTTGAAAAAAAAAACTACCATAATATAAATTGTCAAGAAAAATTCATTAAGAAAGTTTCGGAAATTGCCGCAAAGGGGCGTAACGGCAGACCAGTTAATTAATTTGAATAATAGTTGTTGTTTATGAAAAAAGTACGGCAGTATTTATATTTTTACATTACATTTTTTTTTAAACCTTAGAATTTCGCCAAGCTAATTCTTTATAGTTTATATGTACAGAGTTTTTCGAAATCATGACACTTCACTTTAAAGGCATATTGGTCGACTCAAAAATTAAATTCAATCATTATAAAATTAATTTTATTATTATTAGGGGGGTGCTAGAGATGAAGAATAGTTGTCAGTTGGTAATTCAAAAGAAAATATTAAATAGGGGACATTTCAAAAATAATAGATTTACTAGAGGATTTTTCCGAAATGTCCCAAGAAACAATTTTAGCTACAGCTAAACTTTCCGTCCGCATATTTTATTCAAAATTCAAACGATTCGAACAAGAATCAACAGAATAAGAACGGAAGTGGAAATACTGGGCAAGTGTTTTTTTCGGAACTAGCCCTGATGAACAAATATTCAACACAAATGGGTTGAATTTTGTAAAATTTTCTTCACACGGGCGTAGATGACGTAGTGCCAGTACTTTTGACACTGAATAACTTATTTGATAGACGATTAAAATAATCAGGGTTTTAAATATGTCAATGTCAACATAAGTTTGTAGGTTTTGGTACATTAAATAAAAAATTTTAAAGCCTGATAGTTTTGGTTCAAGTGCAAAACTTTGTCGCTGTTATATCTTGCAGATCTCATGATCGTATCTTCACGTTGTATCAGGATAATTACTAAGTCCAAAGGTAAGTCCTGCACTTTAATGAACGCACGTGCATGTATTAAGTCATCTTTGTTCGTGTGTGTATAGAGCCCTTAGCACTTGTCAACCTGGCGTTACTCGCGACTTAACGTGGTCACCGAGAGGTCTGCGTTTCGCATTGTATTTTTGTTTTGTTCAAAAGTGGACGAACAATAATACTTTTTCTGTATATCCTCATAATTTATAAATTTATGACATACATATTTTTGATTTGCGCTCATAATATTTGAGAGTGTGATACACTCATTAAAAAAAAAACTATTGCTGATTTAAAGCGGTCTGTTTGGCTTCCTGCAATCTGAAATAAGCAAAACAACACGTAAATCGAGCCACAATCCGAGGCAGTTTTGCTCTTACCGAGTCTCAGGTACGTGAGCGAAACGGTGCCGGTAATAACGTTTATCTGCTACGCTTCGGCTACGTGACATATTGCCGCCGTAGCACAATAAAAACCGCGTGCTGGGAAGTGCGGCGGCGAATGTATAAATACTCCTACCCGCAGATAGTCCGGGTATCAATGTTATTCTGTCCAAAGCCTAATTGGACAGCGACAATGTTATAAATGCACATTTAAGCTGTCAAATAAATTCTTCAGATACTCTTTAATTCGCTTTAGGTGGCAGACAATGTATGCTAGATGAATCGAAAATATGTTTTGAACTTTTAAAGCCTTCACTTTTATTAACGCCAGCCATTCTGTCTCCAGGTGACAGGAATTTACACTGTTCCAAGTACACTGAATCATGACTGTGATGGGTGCAGGCATGCGTTTAGGGTTCTAGTTTTGACTTTATTTAGTTAATAAGGGTTTCTTAACAGCTGGAGATACTTACCAGTTGAAACATTTTGAGTTATGATAAACATAATTAACTTCAATATTCACAGGTTTAACCAACAACTCAAATTTCTTAATACATCATACTACATTGATGGGATTCAGTGCTATGATAAAAAGTTTTATCATATTTTTATTATATGTCAAAATGTGCGGACGAGTTTCGTCTAGAGATCAGTGTACGTTAATTTGACCATTTTGTACCTATATGTTTTTACTTGAGTGGTTGTTTGCTCTGTACTTATCACTATTTATTAGAATACGAATCTCAACATTCTACCTTTTAAAGTTGCAGTTTGTTTCATCGAGTGTTGCTTTATCGAAATTTTTTTTTGTCGTGGACAAAAACAGTGTACCCACGTTATGGGTCAGATTCCTGCGTGCATGAATTTTTATCAACCTATAATATTTCTGGCAAAATTTTGGATAGTATGACTATGACCTATGACCTAGATATCAGTAGTAGATAGTTGAAGAAAGAGGAGTGAATAAGGAGTAAAATATTGCACGGGGAACACAATGAGGTCCTTCAAATAGGACGAGGCACAATCCTCCACCTCATTTTAAAATTATAGCAAAAACTGTAACCTTAAACGTACTTAAAGAACACACAGCAAGTCGACAAAATCCACTGCAAATACATATACAAAACCCACCTTTGAAAAGCAACATACTTTTTATTATAAACATCCTTATTATACAATATACATGTTCCATCGTTTCCTTTCAGACAGAAAAAAGGAGAAAAGACTAAAAAATTCATCTTAAAGAAATTTTCTTCTTTGAAAATATGCGATTAGTTTTGGATGTGCAAGGATTCAAAGATGAGCATAACATATTTATTCCAAAAGAGTTAGCAATATATGATAGAAATATAATTAGTCACTGTGTTTAAGCAGCCATTTCCATTAAGTTTACTCTCACCCGATTTACACAGGCAAACTGTGTGGTTAATGACAAATTTTCATTGCATGAACTGGAATGCTGGATATACACCTCTTCATTATTTTTCTACCATTGTTGAGGAGTTGACCAAAGATGCGGAGTTCGTTTAGGTTAAAGGAAGCGAAAAAGTTGACTATATTAAGAAATACTGTACAAAGCCAATAGTAGAATTAAATGAACAACCAATTCTACATTTATCAACACCTAAATGTTTTTTTAATTCTAAGTCACCAGCAATGTGTGCACTTTATAATGTATTTTATATGTATACTAATTTTTTTTATGAATTAATAAAAAAAATTCAAATTTTATTTATTGTTTTATTTCGTACTATTTCGTTTTTATAAGATTTATATCTTCATATAATTTTAACTTCTTAAGCTTTATAACTAATTTTATTAAATTCTTTGTCTTTAAAAAGTTTAAGCAAGCCTTGGCAGCTTCTTTACACAGGGCAACGTGCTCCATACAGTCTATGCACCATGGAACATTTTGTGCTTCAGCATCATCATCGTCACCCACTAGAACATAATAACGCGAACAACATTCTGACATAATAAACTTTTCATACATTTTAATTATTTTACTTAACTTATTTATTTATTTATTAATTTACATAACTAACCTGAACTAACCTAAACTATTGTCTCCATGTTTAATATTTTTACTTCACTAATCACACATAACGAAATAACGGACTGGGACCTATCTCAGCAAGACGCATCTCTTCCACAACATTTAATATTAGTTTATATGCTGTATCATTTGGTGACACAAATTCTTTAAACTCGAACAACTCGTCAATAAAATCATTTGTCCTACAATCTTCAACGAGCTTGAGCATATCTTCTGTTTCATAGTAGCTCTGTATCATTTCCACACCACGTCTAAAATAATCGGCATCACTTTCGTATATATGACAGGACTCTGGATTGCACTGCATCGCATTTTCTACACACTCATTAACTAGATCATAAAAATCTTGTTCAATTTTTTTAAGGGTTTCAAATAACCTCTCTCGTACAGGATCTGTCATTATTCTAAACTAACCTGAAAGATTTGTGATATCTTTTATACATCTGTACCACTGTCTAGTGAGAATTTCTGTCCTTGTTATTTGAGTATAGTTGCTGTGTGTTCTTTCAGGGTTTTGCCCCGTCCTATTTGAAGGTTCTCATCGAGTTCCTCATGCTATTTTTTACTCCTCATTCACTCCTCTTTCCCCAACTATTTACTGCTGATATCAACATAATTCTCTAAGATACGAATCTCAGCAACTTAATACCTTAAATCACTAACAATAGTGTTTTTAAAAATTAATTTTTAAACAAAATAACAGGTTGGTATATCACTGCAAGGGACAGGGTCGGTTTTTATAAAATAATATTTAAAATCGTTATAATTCGTTTTACAAGAGAGTTACGTTCACAACCCCACATCAATTATTTACCAATAATTAACAGTGCATGACATCATTGACTAGATTTGAATTTGACGGATACACCATTACTTAGCACCTTAAGGATATAAAATTTTCTATTTTTCGCGGAAATACTTATTATGTAGTTGTCAAATATGCATGTTTGTTAATACTTTAGCCTTCGGACTACAAGCGGTAAATGTTTAAATAGTATCCTGCGTTAAATTCGGAATAAAGAAGAACGAAAACGGAAAGGAAACTAGCAAAACTGATGACTAATTTGTCGAAAGTCTCGTTGGGGGGCGATAAGAACCATGTGCACCCCACCGTAGTAGACGACGGACGACGGTTTCAACGAGATTTACGACCGGTAATTTATGTAAAAGGGGTGAAAATAGAAAAATATTCACAAACAAACCAAAACATGAGAATTTCTTGGGCAAAATGTACCTCCAAAAATTACCTTAATCTTAAACATTGGGAATTTCTTTAAATACGCTTCAATATTTGAGGAATATTTTCAATGCTATTTGGTCTGCAGTTGTAGCGAAGTAGTTCGATTTGCTGACAAGCTGAATAATGTATTATATTATTCTAGGTATCATAAGTCTTTACCCGATAAACGCTTGGTGACCTAAAGACAAAGTAGTCAAGCTATTGTAGACAATCCCGATTAAACACTAATGACTGTTTGCGTCTCCTAACGTTAATCGTATCTTGAATATTTAAGTTGCATGGGTTAGCTTTCGCATGCGAGTTTTCCTTTAGAGGTTAGTTCTCAGTGACCTCCATGTTGACAAAGCGGGGTGTAAAACTACAAGAAAACTATTGAATCCAGGGATTTTTATTTTTGTATGTATTTTAAACATAGGGAGAAAAAGGCGGTAAATATGTTTTTGCCTTATACATACAAGCTTTCCGTGTTTGCGTGGTTGTATAAACTTACACAATTTCTTATTTTTCCGCTTTATTATACACCTGTCTAGTCTCTGATTACCTGCTTTTTAACTGATATTAAATTTGGTACACTACTTAGATTTATACCTAACGAATAAATATCTGTGTTAATATGCTTCAAATTGGCAAGTAAATTTATTTATACCTATTGTATTAGAAAAATATTTTAGATTAAACTGTTGTCATCATAATTTTATTAAACAGGGTGTCCCAGACAAAAATGTACTCTACAGGAAGTTGGTGAACCGTCGGGCATACAAAGATAAATTAAATTAGAAAAAAGTATAAGATAGGATTGGCTTATTAAAATTTATTGAAACTTGGCACATATGTTTACTATATCGGTCTCTTCAAAAAATTATAATACAATTTTTCTCTAAAATGTACAGGGGAGCCATTATTTCGCCACCTCAAAATTTACAAGGGATTTCCTATGTTCAACTAAGCCATATTATGTAAGAATTGCTTTTTGGTTATAATAACGGCGTTTATATGGAAAAACACGCATTCGCTGAAATTCAAGATCTGAGTTAATATACCAAAGAGATTCATTTAATGAAAATATTTGAATTACATTTTATATCTATATATAGACAGTTCTTTTATGGGTTACTTATTTAGATTTTTATATTATGTTTTGCTCTCATTGGCTAAGATTCCATTAGAATAATTTTTAATGTATGATGTTTAAGTACTGAATTAATAAATAAATTAAACTGCAATGTTTTTATCATATTTTTTTTTATATAAAAGGTGGGAAAAACTAGACCTTACAATTAGAAAATGCTAGCCTGCGGCGCTTGGTCAGTTTTTTTCAACTTATTGCATAATTATTTTAATATAATTATTTTATCTATGTCCTTCGCCAGAGCACCCATACGTTATTTCAAAATCCGGAGCAAATATCTCCAGGATTTATCCTGTAGTGCTGTGAGTAATCTTAAAAAAAACCTTATTGTCAAATTGTAGGGTGAGTCAACCATTGCGCGGAGTAATATTATGCCTTGAAGATAAGATTTGTCGATAACAAACTTTTGTATGTTATCTGCTACATTCTAAAAATATTTTGAATTATAATGGGTGCGCCCTCTTGAAAAATGACATTTTTGAACTTTGACAGCGTCTAGCTTTCTAACGATACGTCATAGAGCAAAACGGCTTGCATGTCCCTATCTTACTTTTTATTATCTTCCCAAAAATGCCAACTTCCCGTTAAAATGGGAGTACCATATTTCCGGATTTTGAGCTACATCCGGTTTAACCGGAAGTTGACAATTTTAGAAAGATAGTTGAAATTAAGATAGGGACATGTAAGCCGTTTTATTCTAAGACGTACCGTTAGAAAGTTAAAATCTGTCAAAAATCAAAAATGTCATTTTTTAAAAGTCGATATCTCGGAAACTATTGGGTTTAGACTTTTAATGCACTTAATAAAAAATAATTATAATTTTATGCAAAATCCAAAAATATTCTAAGATATAGGGTGTCCCATTTAAAGAAATGTAACTTTATGACACCCTACTTTTTGAGCGCACCCTGTATATTTCAAAATATTTTTAAAATGTGGCAGATATACAACCATATCTTAATACAAAAGCTTATTATCGACACATCTTATCTTCAAGGCATAAAATTACTCTGCGCAATCGTTGACTCACCCGGTACAGGTATCCGTTTTGTTATTTTCTCTTATATTTTGAAACTATATAGTTTGTATATTTATATTTGCGAGTTTCTGCTTGTGAATAAATTGGTGCCTTGTTTACGTTTTTTATTTTACTTTCTGAAAAATTAGAAGTTTTACAAAAGTCATAAAGTTAAGTCAAACTAAACATAAATATGTGAATCTAAAGATTACTTAAGTTTACATTTTAGGGTGATGCAAGTTAATTTACCTTCTTAAGGAACAAGAGTAACTTAAGTTATTCTTAACCGGTTTGGGCTAGCAAGCATTAATGCAACGTATTTTAATCTAAAGTGAACTTTAAGTTAAGGTTAGTTAGGAGGCGAGAACGGCCATAATCTGAATAGTACACACTACATCAGGTTTAGTTTGCAAAAGCTTAATGCCATTGATCTTTACAAAAAAAAATCAGGAATGTAATGCAGCACAAAATAAAGGTTTTTTTGGTAAAAAAAAAAACGGGGATGTTTACATACCTAGCTTCGGTCCGAACGGTCCCAGTCGTCCTGCGTTCATCGAGCACCTGAAATCAAAGAGACCACATCAACAGTCCGGTCAAACGGCACAAGTACACAAAATTCCCGACATTTTATAATCGCTTTCGAGTGACGGCTTGGCGGTCGCAATAATCGGTTTCGGGTAAAGGGCAGTGGGATGAGGGATAAAGGGCCTAAAGGGTAAAAACAAATCATCAAAATAATAAAATCTACAGGGAGGTTAGCTGGAGCTTAAAAAAATTTTTTCTTGGTAAATACGGAAAAGAGAAATCGCTGAAAATTATTAAGTTCATAAGATAGATACTAGGAAGAGTAATACAGAATTTTCAACCAGTAAACCTGCAAGATGGGCGACATGTCAACTGATAAAAACACTGAGAATCATTGGTATTTAATATTTTATTCATTTATTGTGAATTTCTGTTATGGATTACAAAATATTATTGGAACAGTAAGACATACAAACTTGACTTGTCCAGAGATATAAGAAAGTTATACTTTGCCTTTGAATGGGATTATCCAAGGGTGGCCATAAACAAACAATAAATGAATGAATAAATGCAGGTAAATTATGGTCCGTACTTAAAAATGTCTTAAAGTAAACTGCAAATCCGGAAGACGAAATTTCATTATTAAAGTATTAATTTTATGTATGGGCATATGATATGAATTTATTTTATTAAATTAGTGGAGCAGACTTTGAGTTTTATTCCATAAATTAAAGTATTAGTTTGGTGGTTGTAAACCGATTTTTACCTGATTCAGAATGAGAGGGTTAATCCCATAAAACAAATTAGGTTCAAAGACTGTATATATAGCCACTTTAGTTAGTTCTAAGCTTAGTAATTATTCTCACTTCGTGTGTAACACAGCGTTTGTTTATTCGTGTGTGAGTCATGGAAAATATGTGCGAGCCCAATGTATCTCAGGAGATAACCTCGTCGAAAAGCAGAAAACACTTTTCTGTCGAAACTAAGAAAGTTATAAATAATGTTTGTTCAACTCTCATTGAACGTGCGGTCAGCAAGTAAGCAGCGTTAGAAGAAACGGCCACATTAACAATAATTCCAACATCAACTGTATGGAAAATTGTGAATAATCTCATTTTAGCGAGGAAAAAAAGAACCGATACTGGCATTTTCTCGAAGGCAGATGGAAGTGATTAAGATATAATACGGCGTAAAATTTTCAAGTTATACGAGGAACAAAGCGTGCCTACATTAGATAATTTAATTAAGAGGCTTGAAAAAGATGAAACCGGCGCCGGCGTTAAATGTAGCAGAACAACGTTATGGAAGTGTATCCAACACATGGGTTTTAGATCTAAAAAAATTAACAAACAAAAGACAAGTTTTAATGGAATCCAGTAGAATTCGAGAATGGCGATCCGAATATCTAGAAAAAATTAGGATTTACAGAGATCAGCAAGGGTCGATTATTTACTTGGATGAAACCTGGTTCGACACATATGATACTCCGAAAAAGGGTTGGGTTCACCTAAAGATGAATGGATTCCAAATGAACTTCCTCTGTCTGCAAAAAACATTAAATATTCTTCTCTGGATTACCATGAGGACACCACTGCTGATTTATTTGAAGATTGGTTTAAACCTGAACTAACCGACCTGGAACTCATTTTTACTGGAGTACCGATGAGGCGATGATATAGGCGGTAAACAAGAATTTGCTTATTTTCTGATTGGCCAGAGATAATCGGTTAACAAAAACTTTTGTGGATGATTTTAATTTAATGATTGGAAGGTTTTCATTTTATTCTAGTTTTAAAAAAGTAATATTAATTTGACATTATACACCTCAACAACTTTTGATGCTCTATAAAGCCCAAATTCGACCATCGCTGGAATACTGTTCGCATATTTGGGGCTCTGCTCCTAAACATACCCTGAGATTGCTAGATTATATTCAAAGAAGAGCCATTCGCTTGATCGTTAACCATGATCTGTCAAACAACCTGGAAGGCAGGTTGGCGACTTGAGTCTATTTTACAAATTATTTCATGGCAAGTGCTCAACTGAGGTTGCTCGCTTGATTACACCCAGAACGCTGCATGGTAGAAATACACGACGAGCCAATGCAGCTTACCCGTATGTGGTTTAGCCTAGTGTCCCTCGAACGACACTGTGACTTCCCTGAGGTCTTGTTCCTCAACGAGTATAATCCTTAAAAATTCAAGACAAGCTTAAATCATTTACTGTGAAAACGCCATAAGGAAATTATCCTGCATTGCTGTGCCTCGTCATAAAAATAAAAAAAGTCTGTTCTGTCTACTTTTAAAAGACATACGTTTTAACCAAATTTTAAAGCTTTAATAACTAAGGTGCTAAAAACTCAAAATTTTTTCACTATACTATTGTTGACATTAAAGTGTTTGTTAAAGTAGGTATGTCTTTTTTAGCTTATTGACTTTTCCAAAACGAAATCACTGGTGAATTCTTAATAAATAACCAGATGTAGAGTGAGAAAAGGCAAAGCAAAGTTATGAATATTCTGGAGAAATTAATTTACTCTCACCTAAAAAAACATAATTTCCAGAGGTAAGCATAAGAGATGTTATAAGTACCTACAGCGATAAAGATATAAAAATATAGAGAACAACTAATTATTTTTGTTCACTATACTATTGTTGACATTAAAGTGTTTGTTAAAGTAGGTATGTCTTTTTTAGCTTATTGACTTTTCCAAAACGAAATCACTGGTGAATTCTTAATAAATAACCAGATGTAGAGTGAGAAAAGGCAAAGCAAAGTTATGAATATTCTGGAGAAATTAATTTACTCTCACCTAAAAAAACATAATTTCCAGAGGTAAGCATAAGAGATGTTATAAGTACCTACAGCGATAAAGATATAAAAATATAGAGAACAACTAATTATTTTTGTTCACTATACTATTGTTGACATTAAAGTGTTTGTTAAAGTAGGTATGTCTTTTTTAGCTTATTGACTTTTCCAAAACGAAATCACTGGTGAATTCTTAATAAATAACCAGATGTAGAGTGAGAAAAGGCAAAGCAAAGTTATGAATATTCTGGAGAAATTAATTTACTCTCACCTAAAAAAACATAATTTCCAGAGGTAAGCATAAGAGATGTTATAAGTACCTACAGCGATAAAGATATAAACATATAGAGAACAACTAATTATTTTTGTTCGTAACTATTGTTATTGGTTTCGTTAAACTCTTTGATAGCAGCTTTAACAACATATTTATTAGCTGGAATATTGTTTTGTCTTCAAGGTCAAAAAGAATACACACAGGACAATTTACGGCGACAAAACTGCTATTTATTATAAGTTAGAGCTCTATATAAAGTAGACGTATTGAATAGTATTGAGCCAATTTTAAAGAAACATAGGTGTAATAACCTGAACGAAAACTGTACGTCTTTATTTTTGCAGACAAAATTGATAGGACTCCCATATTTATTTCAGCCCGTTACTCTGAAGAGATCCGGCCGTTTTTACCAGGGGGGGGGCATAGGGGCAATCGCTAGAGCGGCAAATTTTTAAGGCATTTTCAGGATTCGAAAATAGAAAAGAAAAATTAAGAACTGGAGCTGTGAAGAGTTTTACCACTTGATTCCTACTATGACAGGGAAATACGAGCTCTAGATTATACTTTCTGTAACACTATTTTAGAGAAAAGAAAAAGAAATTATTAAAAAATATTTTTTTCTCTTCTGTCGATGTCAACTCCATTACCCAGCAACGGAAAAAGGGCGATGTGCATGACCACCTGCCTTTTTCATCGTAAACAACGGCAAAAAGCTCGACCCGAGTTACTATAGGACTTAGTGACGTCACACAGCGGTTTCCGCCAGTCGATATTCGTAAATTATTTTAAAGTCTTTGGAGGCATCAGTAAATTAAAGTTTTTTGCAGTTCATACTACAATTACAAAATCTTTCAGAAAATGTAATTTAAAAAAAATGTCAAATAACCCCATTAAAGTTGTATAAATTGCACTCCGAAACGTTCTTACAACCAGTATAGGTATTGTAAAATAGGGATCTAGGAAAATTTTTAGACCACAATTCTTCGACAACAATTATTCTTCTTCCACAATTTTTCGACCACAATTCTTTGACGATACAAATTCATCGATTACACAATTGTTGGTCCACAATTTTTCGTCCGGAATACTTTCCGACTTGTATTGGTTGCAGTAAAACGCAATATAGTTGATTTCCAAAATTTTATTTGGAGTTAGTTGTAAAATACTTACAATTATAAATGAAAATAATATATTAGGTACTAATAATTAAATCTAAAATGTTTAAATACAGAGCTAATTTAAAATTCAAAAATGATAACGTTCCTTTAGTATGATATATTATGAGCTATTCCCTTTAAAAAATCAATTACATCGTTGGGGTCAAATTGGCTTACTATTGTCCTAACACGTTGTGCAGAGTCACGGTTTTCTTCTTTGGTTGTTGCGGATCAACACCACTAGTATATTGTTCAATTCTTACTTCATTTAAGCTTTGCTGTTTTTTTATGCAATTTATAAATTTCCAAATGTTTGGATGCATCGCAGCAACTTGCTCTTGAAATCCGCGATGCCAGCCTTCCACCGAGTTATTGGTTTTAGGTAAACCTTCTAACACGGTTTCGTCCAAATTCCATAGTTCGTGAGGAAATTGCGGTGGTCGCCGTTGACGTCTCTGTGGGCGACCAATCCATGTGTCCTCAAAATAGTCCATCACTTGTTGTGCTTCTGGAGGTAAAACGTCACTATCGCAAAGTGTCTCAAAAACTTCTATTACCAAAGGTGCTGGTACAAAAGCAATAGCTGATAACATCTTCATAGTAAAGGCAAATGCAGAATCATTTTCGTACCTCTGCTTTAAACCATGGCTTTGGATGACACGAAAAATACACTGGGTGAAGTGGAAAAACCAACCGCTCTGTCTTGCATTGGAAAACTCTTTTTTGACGGCGTTGATCATAGCTTTTTCAAAGTCGGTTGTTATTGTTCTCGGCAATAGAAGTGGTTCTAAAGTTTTGAGTTCTTGGAAAAGGCGTACGTACGTTTCTTCCAATTTATTTGGCAACAGTGCAAAAACCAGGGGTACAGATGTATTTTCTTTTAACCCATGGACAGTATAGAGCTGGTGAAATAGTAGTGGAACTGTTTTAAAGGTTCCATCAGCATACCAATGTAAGCTTTGCGATAAGAGTTGTAGATTTCTCCGTGTTGAAAAAATTAGAATTATGTTCTCCTCTAGGCCCGAATCAAACAACAAAAAATACTCCCCATTATATGTTTTTGTATACTCTTCCAGAAATTGGATATCTTGTCGGTGGGTGGGTAGTGCTGGTCCAGATATATGTTTTTGCCTAATATTTTTAATAGTCCTCTTCATTGTATCCACACGTGGCAGTTTGGGGACAGATGCTTGAATGATTCCACTTGCAACACTGGTTAGTATGGTTTGTGGCGCTTCATTAGTGCGTTGGCAACATGGTTATGATCCTTCCCCACTTTAAAAACTGTATCATTAAGGGTGGTTACCCTGGCTGGACACTTTGTTTTTAAAAACTGTTGACATTTTCAATGAATTTTTACGTCTATTTTCTTATCTTTATAAAACAGATGTCCGTTCAGAAATAATTTTTTATTTCCTTTCTCGGATTGTATAAACTCTAAGGACATTTTCGGATACGAATATAGGATACAAACACAATATAGCACACTCTAATTCAAACTGATATTCCTTTCATAAAATCTTGAATACTTATACACGGTAGGTATAATACCCTTTTCGCAACAATTAATAAGGGTGCCAAAAAGATAATTCTAAATAATTGGTAATCAGAAATTAAGTACATATTTAAATATTTAAAATTTAAGGATTAGTACCTAATCCTTAATAATAGTATTTTATTACCAATGATTACTACAAGGCTTAATTTTCACAGAGGTAGAATCAATTTTAATTAAAATTTGAAGTACCCCTAATGTGGGTAGGCAGGACACGGTAGGTTAAAATTTAAGGATTAGTACCTAACATAATTATAATTTATTATTGTAAGTATTTTACGACTAATATTTACCACAATCACACACACAACTTATCTTATTTTTTCCGTCTAAAAATATTCCTCTCGAAAAAGTGTGGACTAATTACTGTGTAATCGATGAATTGTGCTGTCGAAAAACTGTGGTCGAAGAATTGTGATTGTATTTGCATGCTTTCATGCACAATAAATGTTAATGAAGATTTATAAGAAAGTAGTAAAAACTTCTTTTGAAATCGTTAAGAGGTAATCTGTCACTTTGACATACCAATAAAAATCTTTCATTTAATTCTCGAAGAACCAGGATGAAAACGTTTTGCAACTCAAATATTTCCTTTCTCGTTAAGGGAGCCAAAAGGCTTCCCCGGGATACTCTCGACAGCACTTTTTTTGACGTTGCTAGCCCATTTAATAAAATACGGCCTATTCAATAAATATTACAAACACCTTATACGTTGCGTTTCTTAAAACAGTCACCTTGTTTTGGCGGAAAAGTGAAAATAACAATACAACTGATTATTTTTTTGTTTGTAGCATGCTCTAACGAACGCCTTTCCTCAAACCTAAAACCCACATAAACCTCTCGTCCTTACGCTCTAAAATAACTGTAAAATAACCGCTGATGGCTAAGCTGCCATAAAACGGTAATAATCGCCGTCATTTCGGATGCTGCTAAATCCTGACATCAAGTTTATTTTACGGACTAGTGCCGATCTTTTATGCCAACAACAAACCTATTATACTGAAACAATATTGTAATTATTCAAACCCTTCTTCTTTGTATATTTATGGCCGCAAAATGAAGTTCCCCGTAATAAAATGTCGGAATTTTATGCGAAGCCATTAATTTTTGTTGGCTTTTTGATGTTTTACTTTAAGAACGCGATTTGACAGATGACAGGCAGGGCAACGGAATTTTTACGACCGATCAAATCACGCATTTTTTATGCACGATTGGGAGTTACGTTTGACAAAACGTTGTAACTGCACTGAACCAATATTAAATATTGATTCTAGACTTTTATTTTACTTCGAAGTAGGTAACAACTTAATTGGCTTATACAGGGTCCTGCAATAGTGCGTCAGGCATCCATAGAATAAATACCAATTAAGTTAGGAATTTCGTTCGAATGCAGACCTACACTGTATATATGAGCGTATTTCGGGAAAATATTCTCGCATTACAGAATGGTCCGAAAAAGAATGACGACAAAATTTTTTTCTTTTTAACAGGGTGTATCATACCCTGTATTTTTTTTGCATATTTTGGTTCTTTTTAGTGTTCTTTCTTATGTCCCAAAATATTTATTTGATTTGCTTTAGTCGTTTACGAGCAATAAATTAAAAACCATAAATACAAGGGATTTAGCGATACTCTGACATCAAATAGTTTTATCTTATTTTATACAGTGTGTCCAAAATTTGGTTCCAAAAATGACAACTGTCAAACTAGTTTTTCTTGAAATTTTGAAATTAAGCACTCAGTATATTATTTCACTATCAAATGCAGAATTTAAATACAAATATTTTATTATATTGAAAGTGTATGAAAATTCTAGACCGTTTTCAAGATATTTACCAAAGACCATAAATATGCCCATTTCATTAGTAAGGTAATAGGGATATTGGGAACATAATCACCCATATTTTTTACATTTCTCCT
The DNA here is from genome assembly GCA_963920685.1 of Polydrusus tereticollis. Lineage (NCBI taxonomy): Eukaryota > Metazoa > Arthropoda > Insecta > Coleoptera > Curculionidae > Polydrusus > Polydrusus tereticollis. The sequence goes on from OY987328.1 coordinate 148,861,987, forward strand.
TTCTCAATTTTATTAAAATTCGAATCTACGTAAAAAACCATGTATGTTATCAAAAGCATTTTCGACTTCTAGTTACGGAATTATTATTTATTACAGTATTGCCAGGTAGGAAATGCCATTCCATACGAGTTTTAGACTATACTTTCTCTAACACTATTTTAGAAAGAGGGAGAAGAAATTGTTAAAAAATGTTTTTTATCCCCTGTCGATGTCAACTCCGTTACCAAGCAACGGAGAAAGGGGATGTAAACATATATATATATATATATATATATATTAGTACTATATGGCGCCTTGCCCATTTAACCAATGTAAATGTAGTGAAGCCAAAGTGAAGCCGAGGCTCCTTGTCTCGTCGGGGTCATTTTGCACAGTGCCAATGCGCGAGGAAAAATAGATGTTTGTCTTTACGGGAAAACAATGAGGTTATGCTGCTTTTCAGTCACATTTGACTTTGACAACAGGACAGGAATTTGTAAACAAACATTAAAGTCCTTGATTTGTTTAAGATTATGGATATTTCAATCGAGAAAAGAAAAAGAACGCAGGGAAATATATCAATGAAACTTTTATTAGATGTTTAACAAATATTTTTAGATTTCAACAGGTAAAATAGAGGTTTCCGTAGGGCTCTTTGTATTACATGCAATTCTCGGTAAAAAAGGTACCTACCTAATTATAATAACAGCAGCAGAGAAAGTTATAATTGTTAGGAAATGGACTACCCAAGTATTGTTTCCTAACAAAATTTACGTAAGTAAATTAAACGAAAGAAAGGAACATCTCGTCTAAATACATACTTGTGGAACGATACACCTCTGTTCAGGTTTTTACGCCTGTTGCAAATAATGCAAAATATTCACACACAAACAATCAAAATTTGTAGAAAAGTAAACAGCAATTTTATCATTGCTCTAACTTTCTACGGCTCACTCTTATGCCCTGTTCTAAAGAAATAAGAGTACATCTGGCAATGCCCTTACGGTTCATGCGCAGAACTCAAAGTTCTCCGTTGCTGCTTCAACTTATTCAGGGTAATAGCCATATAGTACTAATACATATATTATGGATGTAAATGGCCACATGTCTTCTTAGTCGTAAACTACAAGAAACCGCGACAGCGCGTCACACAGCGGTTTTCGCACTAAAATTACAAAATCTTTCACAAAATGGATTATAAAAAAAAATGCTAAATGACCTCATAACATTTTAAACTGACGTAAGTAAATATAACGCATTCCCATGGAACGCACATTAATTTTAAAATAAGTAAACTTGAGTTATTGGTAAAATTTATTTATTTTTTTATTTATTTCTATCACATTTTGGTTAATCATAATTCCGTAACCAGAGGAGGAAGTCAAAATTTTTGTTTATAGCTAACGTAGTTTTTCACGTAGATTCGAATTTAAGCAAACAAAAGTATATAATTTTATATACAATTCCAAACTGGCCCCCCACCCCTTAAAATTGAGAAAGGGGTCAAATGTAAAAAATATGGTTAAATATGCCCCCCCCCCCCCCCCCATATCCATATTACCTCATGAAAATATTTAACCTACACAACACACTTCCTTCCAGAAATATCTCTAAAATAAATGTCTCAAGAACAAAACCTTTCATATCAATATTTCTGAAATATTTCAGATTCATTATACTCAAAATGACAGTTGACACGGACCAAATGGGGAAAAACCAGCTTCTTCCCCTCAATGGTTTCCCTTATTTTATGTTTTGTTTGTGTAATGTTAAATGTTTAATTAACAATAATTAATATTAGGCATTGTTATTTGTGAGTGAACTGTGCTATTACCAAATAATTATATTATGGATGATAAACTGAGGTAAGTCTCTATTTTAATAATAGCTTTATTAATAATTTTAGGTTAGGTTTTATGATTTCCCCGCTTTAGTTTTTAATTTATTAAACTTGAGTTGTTACTGTTGTGAATTAGAAAATTAAACAGTAAAGGGGCAGAAGAAGAATGAAATATTTTTAAAATACAAAAACATTAATAGAATAATAAAAGATGCAGTAAGGCATCATCTTCCTCCGGGACAGAACTGGAGGTACAAAAAATTGTTGCACTGTGGCTGTCGCAGTGGAAACTTCGTTTGTCTCGTGAATTGTAAGAACTTTGAATACCCATACTTATAAGTTGATAACAAATTTTGCTAAACTTTCCTGTCTTGATAATGGAATATGAATTAGTTTTAATAGTGTTTATGTATCAAACATTGATATGCGCAGTGTCCTTGATAAATTAGAAATTGGTGTTTTCCTATAAATGCGCCTTTATATCCACATAATAATATTCTGCTTCATACTTAAAATTACTAATTTTTTAATTTCTACTTTCAGGGCCCTAGAGAAAGAAGAATTTCAGAGATAAATAAGCATCCAATTTAGTATATTCATATTTATTACTTAATAATAGTTTATATGTTTTTTTTAATTAATATGTTCTTGATATTAAATGATAATATTATTCCATTTTAAGTATATAATTTCAGAAATATTACAAGAAATGTTTTTGAAGTATTTGCCTCTAATTAGAAATATTTCAAAAATGCAAATATTTCATGTTTTAGAAACATAAAATGAAATATTTCTTTTATAGGACATTGTTGGGGTTCTGGAAGATTTCATCAATATATCATAAATATTTATGGAATATTTAAAATCTTTCAAAGAAACTAACATGAAATATTCCTGAACCATGATTATGCTGTGTGGGTTGTAACACTTTAAATAAATGTAATTGTAATTTTAATGTAATGTAGAATGACCAGTTGGTACACGGGACTTAATACACTTTGATTGTACAATCGCCTGGAAAAATAAAAATACAGGTGAAATACCATATTATTATGTATTCGGCCTGGTCGCAATCACGGTATTTTTAATGCTCATTTGCAAAATTCGGGCCCAGCCAGCCAGTGTGCCAATCAAACGAAAAAAGGCAAACAACTGCCGAAAACTTTTTTTCATCCAGAGGCTTTTAGAAACAGCAAGCACGCTGTTTTAAATACATTATACTCAATGGTTAATTGAAAAGCCACTTAAAAGTTATGCGCGGCTTCCGGGATTGCAATCAACGATACAATTTCCACATTTTTAAATCTAATTTTAATGTAATGAGAGGATGCAGATACAAGGGAAGGGCGTCGGGAAAAGGAGCACGTAAAATATAGAAAGAATGCTAATTAATTATTCCGAGGAGTTGCCGGCGAAGGGTGATTAGCATGCCGGATTTAGCTGAGGTTTCGAACGACGGATTAACAATTTTAAATATTTTAATAAAAAAATACTGGCGGCTTTTTTTGGCTCGCGAAGAAAGAAGTAAATGATTATTTTGCATAACTTCATTTATACCACTGTCTCAGTAAAATAATGAATTTAATTTTATGCCTATTGTGCTTGTTCTACATTATACTTAATCACCAGTTTGAAAGCCAAGATGGTTTTGTTTTTAAATATTTATTTGCCAAGGTTTACAAAAAAATGGAATAAAAATAAAGAAAATAACATAACATTCTATACAAATAAATATTAATCAAGGCTTCTCCGTTTTCGTTCTTTACAATACTACAAAAAATCAGCTCATATCTAGTGTTTACTAAAATAAAACTTGACAGCAAACAACTCGACATGTTATAATATGTTATAATATACGTGTCTCTAAGTTCAAAGTCCACCCCTCAAGTAAGATAAAAGTCCAATCAGAGATCAAACAATAAATAAAAAAAAAAGAAAAAAACAAATTCATTCAGCTCTCTGTGGTTCCCAGAATAAACCATGATTACTATTTCTTAATAGTTTCCCTCCCATTTTACACTATTTACAAAGTAAGAGAAAAAAAAAGAAATGCCAAAAAAAAAGCGAAGGGCAAATGAAATACATGTATGTTACAATATATTAATTGGAGTTTGAATAATCCAATTATTTAAGATTATCTTACATTTTCTTTTAAAAATCTGTTTTTTTATTTCATGTGGCAACACGTTGTGCACCCTATATCCAACACTGACGAATGAACGACCACCTATTGTTTTTTGTGTTCTAGGTATTTCTCAGTTGTCACCAATTTTATATCTGGTTTCATGTTGATGCGTGAGTCCTGATGTTGAAGTTATTGTTTTTGTTTTAACCAGAAACTAAATACTGGTTTTATAAAATAACTGCCTAATGCTCAAAAGTCGTGTATCTCGATACAACCTGTCTGTACTGTATAAAATCGTGAGTCTATGCATAATTTTAAGTATTCGTTTATGAACTGTTTCTAGTGGTCTCAATGTATTGTTATATAATCCGCCCCATCCAATTATACCATATGAAAGAAGCGATTGAACAAGTCCAAAATATACAATTTTTATATTTTCAATATTTGTTATTCTTGTTATCTGCTTAAAAAGATACATTAAGGATCTCAGTTTTTTAGTCAATTTTGTAACATGTTGGTCCCATTTTAAACTTGAGTCTATACAAATTCCTAAATAGTCTATGTTTTGTTTACTTTTTATTATCCAATTTTGATAGTTTCGAAAGGGAATGTTTATATCTATGTAATTATCAATAGGTAAATTTGCTTTATAAGAAGAGAAAGGTAAGTAAAAAGTTTTATCTACATTTATTGTTAAAAGATGTTTATCAAACCATTCAATCATTTTTGTTAGTCCCCTACTAATTTTTTCTTTAACTTCTACCCTATTGTGGCCTTGTAGAAAAAATGCTGTGTCGTCAGCATAAGATATTATATGTCCCGGTAGACTAAGCTGAGCAATGAATTTAAATAAATTATAAACAATACAGGTCCTAATACAGTTCCTTGTGGTATACCATAGGTAACTGTTAGTTGATCGCTTAAAACACCCTGTATTTCTACTCTTTGTACCCTATTTATTAAGTAGCTCTTAAAAAGGGAATACGCCAGTCCACGAATACCTATAGCATACAGCTTTGACAAAAGCTTTTTATGACAAACAGTGTCAAAAGCCTTTGCCAAATCAATAAAAACCGTGGCACACTGCTCTTTTTTGTCCATACAATCATATATTTTTTCTATTAGACAAGCTATAGCGTCATTAGTTGATTTATTTGGCGTAAATCCATATTGCGAATGAGACAGGATGTTATATTTATTTAAAAATGTAATAAGTCTTGATTTAGTTGCCTTTTCAAATATTTTTGCTATATTTGATAGTAAGCTAATCGGTCTATAGTTCTCAACTAATTTTTTATCACCTTTTTTAAATAGAGGTTTGATTATAGCTATTTTAAAGTGGTGAATAAGAACAAATCGGTAAATTATAATATACTGGTGTTTAATACTAATTAGATTAGGAGATAATCAGCCATGCAAACTATGAAAAAGAGCAACTTTAGATTGGGCAGCATTCGGGGCATTAAACGAAATATATTCAAAAGTCGCATCACAATAATTTTAAAGATAAAACTGTTCGATCAATGCCTGCTTTCTGTGTTAACTCACTATTAACGTATGCTGTAGGAGCCTCACAAAAATAAAAGACATCGGATGGCCATATCAGTTGCCAGAATGAGCATAGTGATATTGACTTCTCATAAGATGGAGAATAGACGTCCTGGTAGTAGCGGAGGCCTATGTACAGTAGTGGGCGTAAAAGGTTTAGACGAAGATGTATAAGAAAGAAAACGATTAACATTGGTTTTAAATAATTAAAGGTTATATTCCTTCGAGAACATGATCCCAGAAAGGTCATGCCAGAGACCAGAAGTTCGTGTGAAGCAGCCTTAGCTATGGCCGCAATGTGACTATGGCAAGTAATGTTCAAATACCTACAAAGTTAGTACCGTCGTCCTTTGAGAGTTGCCGTGCCGTTAGTTTAGTGTAATGGTGAAAAGCTCAGTTCGGAAGTTGAAAGTGTGTTGACCCGAAGTCACACGGGACAAGGTATCGTCGCGGCTTCAGAAACCTTTACTTATTGAAGAAGTAGTTCATACTTGCAGTGGAGTGTAGGTGATGTAAATTAAAACAACACTTCTGTCTTCCTCCACAAATAATATATATTTTGAAAATTTTTAGCGATTGTCCCTACATGTTTCGACTATATATACAGTCATCCTCAGGGGAACTATATCGAGTGTAAAGTGGATTCTAATAGTTGTCTTAAATTAATTAGTACAACATTTAAGATAATCATAGCAAGTGAAATATGTTTAGTTGAAGACTAACTTGAGGTAAACTTGAAGTCAAACGTGGTAGTGATTAGCACGAAACTTTGTTTCTCTTAAAATTTTTCTTTTCTAATTCTTTATACTAAAATGTGGTTTTATTTAAACCGATAGGGGCTTAGCCCCTATCCTACTATATTTAGTTTTATTATTCACCAAAACATGAAAGTTCATAGTTTTTTAAAATAATTCAGAAAGGAAGGTAAAAGTTCTTTCTCTCTTTTTTGGTTTCTCCACATAAACCATGTTATATCGAAAAATGTTCATATATTAATCATTAAAATTTATTTCATACCATACCCATTAAACATAATTAAATTCTCTTATTTTTATTAACAAATTTAAAATAAACTAAAATGTGCTGATTTACATATCCACAACTCTGAGTTACCTCAACTTAGTCTTCAACTAAACATATTTTACTTGCTATGATTATCTTAAATGTTGTACTTATTATTTTAAGACAACTATTAGAACCCAATTTACACTCGATATAGTCCCCTGAGGATGACTGTATATATAGTCGAAACATGTAGGGACAATCGCTAAAAATTTTCAAAATATATATTATTTATGGAAGAAGACAGAAGTGTTGTTTTAATTTACTTTACTTATTGACTTGGCACAGTAACGCGAGAAGTTTTATTGAATAAAGCGTAATGTGAGCGCATTTCTAAGTCAGTGTCGACGATAGGATTCTATGTAATTTAAAAAGTAAGTGAAGGGATTTATTGTGAACTTAAATTTTATTGTTGGTGGCTCCGATCGAAATTTGATATTTTAATAAATAAGTGGAACTGATAGTTACTCTGTGGTTTTACTGAAAGAAATAAGAAGTAAACTCCTTTAATTTACGATTAAATATTGCTCCCTTTTAACAATATATTGCTCCCTTCTAAAAGAAAAATATGAACTACTTCAATTCAACGATGATATTCAAATATGATCTCCACATATGGACGCCGAATAAGATTATCGATATCAAACTTGAATTGGATGGTGCTTATAGAAGGAACCAAGCGCCAAATTGCGATTTTGACTTATTATTTACAGTTAATGTAAAAACAGCTTTTCTCGTATTCTCCTTAATAACTTCAGAAATGTCCCTTAGATCTCTTTGAATAAATGCTTGTAAATTTTATGTCGATTGGCACTTTGCTCAACAAATGTTGCCAGAATTAAAATTTTCTAAGGAGTCTTTTTACAAATAAAATGAAGTATTTTCACATTGTACCTTTAACTCATTTTTTAAACTTTGTCGTTTGGTTCCTTTCAATAAACATCATCCAATTAGTCTTTATATTATAATCTGATCTTGATTTAAACATTTATATTTACTAAAACTTTATTTTTATGATTTTTGTTTTCTTCTATACACTTTATAATAAACCACATTGACACTACTTACATTCAGATTTGGCAGAGTCTCGCCCAAACCATAAATAAGGGGTGCATATTTCAATATACTGCGGCTCCAGCACAAATCAATCTACCCGCAAATGAAACCAGATTTTTAAATGCAGCTCCGATCACAATGTGTAGTTTTAGCAAAGACACCTTAAAATACTGTTGGAACTAATTTTAAGTCTATATTTTTATATAAACATATATTCTAAACCAAAAATATTCGGTTTTCAATATACAGGGTGTCTCTAAAAGGTCTGTAGAAAATCTGAGCACATATTCCTGAAGCCAAAATAAGGCGATTTAAAGCAACTTACCTTAGTCCGAAATTGCTCCGTTTCTGAGATACAGAGTGGTAAAGTTAAAAAATAAAAATAGAATTTTTAAAAATTAATGAACATTTTTTAACGTATTACTTTAAAATTTGGTACCCGGGGTTTTTTTGGGATGCGAAACCCGAATGCGAACACGTTTTTACTGTGGCCATTAGAGAGCGCTTCACAATGCACTTCTTATGGTTTAGAATGGCCGTAACTTTTTTATCAGTGTTGTTTTTTCCTTTTTTTGTTAAGGAACTAAGTTTTTAAACATTTTGAAACAAAAAAGGTAGTCTTGTGAAAATCCGCTAAAGTAAGCCGTTTTTGATATATTTTTAGTGTTCGATGCCGCACCGGAATATTTAAATTATTTTTAATAAAAAATTCCGCTATCAGTAAATTTTTGGCAGGAAAAAATGTTTCACTTGGGTTAGTTACAGCAAGTTTTGCAGGAAGAATTTGACTATGGATTTTTTTTTTAATTAAATGAGAAACAGTTTTATTTTAAAAGTAAGTTTAATTAGCATAAACTTTTAGTAATTGTCAAAATGACCTCCGTTAACATAAGTACAAAGATTAATACGACGTAAAAAGTTTAAATTTACTCTTTGCATCAATTCCGCATCGTTCTTTAATATGTTGACTGCATTTTGAATTCTCCTCCACAATTCCTCTTCATTATTAATCGGTCTGGAGTATACCATCGTTTTTAAAGACCCCATAAAAAGTAATCCAACGGAGTCATATCCGGTGAGCGTGGCGGCCCCTTTACAGGAGCGTCATTTTCTCTACCCATCCATCTGTTTGGATACTATCGTTGCAAATAATTGCGGACATTTAAACTAAAATGTTGTGGAGCACCGTCATGCATAAACTACATATCTCGTCAAAGTTGTAATGGCAAATCTTCTAATAAATCTGGCAGCGTATATTGTAAAAAATGTTCTAAATAATCCACACCATTTAGTCGTAGCGGTAAAATAACAGGACCAATAATGAAATTGCCAATGATTCCTGCCCACACATTAATTCTAAACTCATGTTGATAATGAGATACTTTCGTGGCATGCGGGTTTTCAGCAGCATGAACATGTTCGTTATGTAAGTTGGCTACACTTCTTCTTGTAAAACATGCTGCGTCATTAAATAAAATGTGCTTAGCAAAATTCACATCCTGTTGTCTTTGTTCGGTAATGAATCGACAGAAGTCCAATCGTTGATCGAGATCCGGAGCCAAAAGGTCTTGTACCTTTTTGATATCGTATGGATGAAGCTGCTGTTCTTTTAATATTCTATGAACTACATCCTTGGATACTCCTACCTCTAAACCTAAGCGTCTGGTGCTTAATTTTGGATCTTTCAATTCAATTCAAATCAATTATTTCAAAAATTTGTTCCTCAACCTCAGGTTTCGCGAATGCGTCTCTCAATAGCAGCAAATGTTTGATGGTTTGGTATGCGCCGATTTGGATATCTTTTCCTGTATACCCTAACACTTTCGCGGCCATTTCCTTCACAATACCCAAAAACCAATAACATATCCGTCATTTCTGCAGAACTGTATCCTTCAGCCATCTTTACAGTAAATTTAGAATTTAACTAACACGTTTTAAACACCTTATTTATTCTCGCATTGGCAAATTCTTACTGAAACACTTACTGTTAACAACATAGACTGAAAATTCTTAAAATACGAAAAATGTTTACATTTAAATAGTCTGTTGCAAAAAAAATTTTAAAGGTGCTCATCAAACAGGTAAAAAATCCGAGGATTTTTGGATGTGACACTCCAAAAAAGTATCTAAAAAAAATACATTTTCCACTGCTAATTCACTGACCACATTTCATCCTCAAAGATAACAGCAAACATTTTTTATTCAGAATAATTTAAATATTCCGGTGCGGCATCGAACAATAAAAACCGAAATATCTCAAAAACGGCTTACTTTAGCGGATTTTCACAAGAGTACCTTTTTTGTTTAAAAATGTTCAAAAAATTAGCTTCCTAACAAAAAAAGGAAAGAACTATACTGACCAAAAAGTTATGGCCATTCTAAACCATAAGAAGTGCATTGGGAAGCGCCCTCTAATGGCCACAGTGAAAAGGTGTCCGTATTCGGGTTTCGCATCCCACAAAATTCCCGGGTACCAAGTTTTAAAGTAATACGTTAAAAAATGTTCAATAATTTAAAAAAATTCGATTTTTATTTTTTAACCTTACCACCCTGTATCTCGGAAACCGAGCAATTTCGGACTAAGGTAAGTTGCTTTAAATCGCCTTATTTTGGCCTCAGGAATATGCGCTCAAATTTTGTACAGACCTTTTAGATACACATATAAATGAGGTGCTAAAGTTTTTATTTATTTTTTTTTTGGTTTTAACCAAAAATTTCAAAACTACTTTAAGAATATTGCTGATGTTGAGAAGTAGTATATTGTGAATCTAGGAGGAAAAATAACATATTCTCGGACTAGGATATGATTTTTCTAGGTGCATATACATTTTTATACGTAATATACTATTAATTTGTATAGTTTCAGTTGATAGAAAAAAATACCTTCATTGGTTATATCGATATTCAGGTAGGAATAAAGAGTTTACGGTAGACTTTTGAGGTTGCAAAAACTCAATGATATTGAGGTCGGGTCCTCCGATTAACTAGTCAATTTGGATGCACTGGCATCGACATTGGTGGCGTCAGCCTGTCAATCAAGCCAGATTTGCTTGATAAAAAGTGTGATTTGTACGGCTAAATGGGAGATATTTTTTCTTATTGGGATTTAGTAATATAAAAGTCGAAAAATTAAAGCACCACAGATGCTTTGTTGTTACTTAAATTGATTGACGTTTTTATATCTAAAATAATTTTGTTTATAAGAACTTGAATAAAGTCAACACTTCTATGTCTTATAATAATAATTTTATTATCAAATACGTCAGTTGATACTGTCAGAAAGAAAGTCCATCTACTTGCGTATTAAAATTTTTTTAAAAGAAACTTATAACAAAACATAATATCTAATAAACTTATCTAAAAAGTGCAACAAGTAGGTAATAATTAATTTTAATTATTAAATACAGATATTTTTTATTTTAAAAAAATACATCATAATATTCAAACATAACGTACCATTTAAATTCGGCATTATATGCGTGGCTATGAAATTGATTGACGTTCGCAATTGTTTAAATATGTAGTTTCTTTAGATCTGTCACTTAGTTATAGAGACTTGTTAGCTTTAAATTTGGTAATTATTATTATGTTTTTTAAATTTTAAACTGTTGCATTGTGAAGTAAAATTTAAAATAATGGAACATTATTCTAACGAAGAAAAATTTGGCATGATTTGCTGTTACATCGAGAGTCATAAGAATTGTGCGCAAGCAGAGATGCAATATTTTTAAAAATATCCCGAACGGCGTCAACCAAATCGATCAATTTTTAAGAGGCTAGTTACAAATTTAAAAAAGAATGGCGCGTTTGAAAAACCTGTGTTACATCGCAAAAAAAATTATGACCCTGAACAGGTAATGACCGTTTTACTTGCTGTAGCAGAAGATGATACTGTAGGACTTCGTGCTATTGAAAAGGAACATTCTGTTCCTAAATCAGTATCGCAAAGAATTCTCCATAGGGAAGAGTACCGTCCTTATAAATTCCGCATCTGTCATTCTTTGCTTTCTGGGGATTACGAGCGCAGAATGACTTTTTGCGAGTGGTTTACTAGACAATGCGATGAAAATCATCATTTTCCATATAATGTTCTCTGGACTGACGAAAGTAATTTTTCTAACAATGGCATCTTTAATAGAAAAAATCGTCACTATTGGTCAACACAAAATGAAAATCGAGTTCATACATCTAGATATCAACATCGTTTTGGATTTAACGTGTGGTGCGGTATTTTGGGAACCCGGATCATTGGACCTATAATTTATGAAGGAACACTAAATTCAGAAAGATACGAAGAAATTTTAAGAAATGACATTGAAAATATTCTTGACGACCTTCCTCTTGCAGTAACCAATAATATGTGGTTTCAACAAGATGGGGCTCCTCCTCATAATTCCAGAAATAATATGGAATATCTGAGAGACCGTTTCCAAAATAATTTAATAGCCACTCGTGGCCCCATAAACTGGCCTCCGCGATCCCCAGACCTTACGCCAATGGACTTTTTTTTTGGGGATTCCTTGATAATGAAGTTTACTGGAAGACTTTTCAAAATAATGATGAGTTGAAGGCTGAAGTTCGAGCTGCAATAAATAAAATAACTCCAGAAATGTTAAATAACGTTATGGAAGAAATTGTTTACCGATGTTATTTATGCTTGGAGAATGAGGGCGGAATTTTTGAAAATAAAAAATAATGTATCATAAAAATAATTGTATTTAATAATTAAAATCAATTATTACTTGTTGTATTGTTCAGATAAGTTTTATTAGATAATATTAGGTTTCTTTTAATTTTGTCCCATAATCTTAAGATTTACGCATTTGAACACAAATTTAATAATATTGTAAATAATTTCAAATAAAAAAATGTTTTAAAATCCTACTAGTGTTTAAATACAACAATAAAAACATACATATTTTCGATAATGTGCCTATTTTTATTGATGATGTGTTTTTCTATATCGAATAAGTGTGATGCACCGTTGGATTTAGAATAAAACGTAGAATCCTATTAAGCATAAAATAAAATTTTCCGACTATTTAAAATAACAAAGTTGATGATGGTTGTGACTAAACGACACGTCGGATCAAAAATGTAATTAAACCATCTTGTAGTGAAGAAAAAGTGGCAATGAGAAAGTAAAATTTATTTTGATATGTCTTTTCAAATAGAATCATAAATCAATTAAAACGAAATCGCGAAAATTCGGTTTTATCCAAATATCTTCGGAAGCATTCGGAATTTTTTAAATTTGAAAACATGACGTTACAGGATTCAATTATGCGCAACTTTTCTCTAATTTAACCATCTCTGTATCTCCTATGGTTTACGAGATCCCTGTAGAGTGCATTCTTATTTGGGACACCCTGTATACTCTCAGCAAAAAAAGCCGGACAAGAAAATTTTGAATAAAGTTTGATGATAAATATCTCCACTAATTTCAGACCGTTTTTAATGAATTTTTCATTAAAGTGTAGATGCATGTATCAAGATTTTTTTCCTTCCTTTCCACAAAAAAAATTATACACAGGGTGGATCCTTAAGTACATGAAGAGAATCTAGGATATAATTCCTGACATCATATTAAGACGAAAAGTTCATATGGACATATGCCCTAAAATGCTTACCCTTTAAGATGCAGGGTATTAAAAATTTTTGAATGTCCTTGGAAATACGGTATTGAAAATTGGTGTCAACTGATTTTGTATTAAACTGCACTTTTTCAGCTCCGTCATGCATAAAAACAATTGTGTCTTCCAATAATATTGGCAGCTCATTTTCTAGAAAATTGCGATGGGTTTGGCCATCTAACCGCTGGGGAAGAAAGAAAGGACCTATTAGACTGTTACCAACTATTCCTGCCCATATATTTAACGAAAATTGGTACTGAAAATGTCCTTCGCTAATAGCGTGTGGATTTTCTTGACTCCAAACGTAATTGTAATGAGAGTTTGTTATGGCGAAAAATTAAAAGGGCCTGAACTCGTTGCATGTGGTAAGGATACATTTGATGATCGTGAAGAATCTTCTAAACGGTTTGATGACTAGCATATTCTTCTGATTGTGGTGTTCTTACCGTCCTTGGCCTGCCGGGAATATCAGAAACTCTTGCAAAACTTTCTGTTTCTGATAAACGATGCTACACGATTCGTATATTTTGCCTGGTAAATGCATCTTGCTTCGTATGCATTTCCATCAGCAAGACAATAAACAAAATGCATATCTGCCAAATGAGCACTGTTTTGTAAATCAGCCATAAGTTTAAAACTTTTGGATCGATAAACAATGCTCAAAAACGACGCACTAAAGCTTTTTATGTCATTTAATTTTGTGACATTTCCACAATCTGTGACATAAGCCTAATTTGAAAAAAAGTCAGCGATGTCTTAGCAAAGCTTTTTTTTACAATTTTACAATTTCTTCCATTTTTCGTTAAAACTTCTGTTTTTTTCAAAAACATTGTACAGACAACTTTTGTTCAGCTTGTGTCAATAATGCATAAAAATGCATCAGGGTTTAAGAAAATCAGTGGCGTATCAAATATTTTCACAAAAATAATATTGATTGTATCTTCACGCACGCCACTGGTGGAAGTAAGCAAAACCTTTTTTAACGAAAAAGTGCAGCTTAATACAAAATCAGGTTGACACCAATTTTCAATACCGTATCTTCAAGGACTTTCGAAATTTTAAAAAACAATTCTGTCTTTTTATTTTTTCAATACCCTGTATCTTAGAGGGTAAGCATATGAACTTTTTGTCTTAGAATAATGTCAGGAATCATATCCTAGAGTTTTTTAATATACTTAAGGATCACCCTGTATATGTTATTCCGGTAAAAACAAATTATGAATCTTCGTGGTTAAGTGATTCGGTACTTATTAAATTTAAATTTTTTTTTCAATTCGTTCGACCGAAACTTCGTTTCTAGCAAAGGAATTTAGTTCATATTTCGACAAACTATCTACCTTTGGTTGAAAATTTTGCAGCCTGACTTCTCTTTCATTTACATTTAGTAATCTAACTGTAATTTTATTGTTTATCGGGTTCGCAATCAAACTTCACCTAATTCATCATTCAAAATCACACACTCGTCTATATTACTTTAAAGCCGGGGATACATCTGAGGAATGTTGCCGTTCGTTCGCATTCGTTTACATTGCCATCATTGCTGCTCGTTCGTAGACATTCGCGGCAACGTTGCTGGGTACACTGACACATTTACGAACTCCCGCCAATTCCTACTTGCCATAAACAATTTACTAGCGTTCCACTCATTCGCAAAGATGGCTCTGCATACTTCTGGAACAATTCTGGAAATCAGCTGTCTTGACATTTTAAATGTGTATTGTAAACTTATGTACGAATCCCCACTAGCTAGAAATCGTAAACAAACAGCAAGTCTTACTTCTGGTGGTATGGCTTTTCTAAAGTATGTATTCTGCTTAGCAATTTTTGTTTTAACCATTTCCAGAAGGAAGGTGAAATCTTCTCGAGACATTCTGATGAAATTTTTAAAAAATGTATCATCTAAATCGGCTAGTAAGTTCATAGTATCATATCTACTTCTACTTAGATATAAATCACTCATCCAAACAAGTCTCTGTTTTCTCTTCTTTTTTTCTAAACGTCGCTGAATGATTTTAATAATGATCTACGAGGCACTGGCCACTATTAACCGATTTTCACTCATATCAACCTGTCTCGTCGAATTGTAGCAAACTACTGCAAATTATTTTCAGCACGTCCACATATGAACGCTTACCAACGTTCGCAGACATTCGCAATTCGGATTTTCTTTTGATCTTTTAAGGTTTACCGACAGACCATGGAAAACGTTCGTTCGCATCTCTGGCCATTCGCAGCAAAACTTATTCGTTACAAATGACCACAAATGACCACCTACACTTGACGAACGAATGCGAACAAATGCCAACGAATGCGAACGAATGGAAACGTTCCTCAGATGTATCCCCGGCTTAACATTGTGTAATTAATTCACATCTAGGTGGAATCACTTTCCTTATGTCCTTTTTAATTCAAATGGCACTGTGTCTTTTACTTGATTGATCCATAAAAAAAATATATACATTTTTCGTAGTCAATGGTTGCCATATATTAAGAAAAAAAATCTGATCCTAGTACACTAGAGTCAGAGCTTCTTATAAAAGTAAATTTATGAGAAATGTTTTCGTAATTTATGTTAACCAAAATATTTGCTGACCCAACGGAACATGTTGAACCCGTAACACCTTTTACTCGTATTCTATTCGATGTACTTATTATTGTTAATTGTTATAATACTATGTGTAACAGTATCAGTGTAATTTTGAAATAAGGGTGAATAAATAAAGTAGATAATATCTATAATAAAAAATACACTTTGATGATTTTAAATTCGCAAAGAAATAGGCAGAAACCCGTATTTTTCTAGTTAACTTGATCAATTTCTGTCGTACCATATTCTAGTTCGAACCTTCCAATAAACACATTATCCTTCAGGCAAGACAAATGTAGTGGAAAACGTGGCCCATAGATCACGTGACCAATGAGCCAATCGACTCTACATGTGTGCGACGCGAGTAAAAAGGCAGGCATATGGTTTCTCGGAACAAACGCGTTCGAATGTCTGTGCCCTCCAGAAATATGTTCAATTGTGTGACTATCGAGGGACGAAGAAAATTGTTTTTTCTAGTGGAAATTATTACCTCAAGCTATAGAATTTTTTTTATATCTATTTATTAATACTTTAATTACTTTTACTAGCTATTTTTTGATCAATAATCATAATCATTTTTATACCAGCATAGTAATGAACCCATTTCTTCCTGGATTTACGATCAACACGCAGAAACGCAAGAAATCGCAAAAAATGAGAAAAAAGATAGTGATCCAATTTACGGGCCTCTTAAATATATAAAAATAGTTTTTGTTATGTGGAAATATACAGTGCGCGTCTAAAGTCCACCCTTACTGTTTAATAATAACGAAAAAACTACTTTTTTAGTAAAAATTCTGGACTCAGTTTTCAAAGATGGCGGTAGGGCGCCATTTTGTATAAAATTTTTAAATGGCAGATGGAGTCGAGTGATACCTCGTTCGAAAGGTATTTTCAATCTATGAACGATCCCCAAGTTTGAAAATATTTTATCGATTAATTTCAAAATATCGGCCACTTTTGCCAATGTGGGTTTAATTAGATTTTTAAGCAATAAAATTGTGAATGAGTTAAGATCTTGCCGCATATTGATGAATATTAGCTGCAGCTATAAAACTTGCTTTCCCCCTCCCCCGTTTTCGAGGGTGAAGAAAACCAAAAAAATAGTCAAAACCTTTATTACCCCAACCACCCTTTCTCGCAATTTTTTCGTGGTAATGAGTGCTTGGAGGGAACGATAGAGAGTTTCATGAGAGTTTAGAGACAAGGAAAGGAAAATGATAGGGTCAGGGCTATAACAACCCTTGGAGCGATGTAAATCCTTATATTTACAGGGAATGTAATACCCAGTTCCCTCAGAAACTTAACGGTTGGGCAGGTATTTTGGGAAACCATATTATTGGGCCACTTTTTATCTAGGGAAATTTAACTCGACCGGTGTAACTGGATATGATTGAAAATACCGTAGAACACTTGATTCTGGAGTATGTTGAGGAAACTGCTGATGAATTTGGTGATATGCCTATAATATTTCAACAAGATGGAGCTCTGCCGCATTATTGTAGAGATGTAAGGAACTACCTTGATTAGCACTATCCCGAGCGCTGGATTGGTCGTCGTGGTGCTGCCGAATGGCCTGCTCGCTCACCGGACTTAACTCTTATGGACTTCTTTTGTGGGGATTTACTAAGTCCAAAGTATTTATAACCCAGCCGCAGTCATTTGACGATTTGCGCCAGAGAATAATTTAACTGTGCGCATCAATTAGTCAAGTAATTTTTCATAATGTTCGGGAAGAATTTCACGATAGGCATGTGTCAAGAAGGGAATGGTGAATATTTTGAGCAACTTAAGTAGTGTTTGTAATTTTGGTAGTTTTTTATAGTTATCAAATACTAAAAATATCGCCTAGCCCCCATAGGTTCCTTTACTATTGTTTAAAAATCAAATTAACCCACATTAACAAGAGTGGCCGCCATTTTGAAATTAATCGATACAATTTTTTTTTTAAACTTGGGGATCCTTTATAGATTGAAAATACTTTTCCAACGAGGTATCACTCGACCCCATCTGCCATTTAAAAATTTTATTCAAAATGGCGCCCTGCCGCTATCTTAAAAAACTGAGTCAAGAGTTTATACTAAAATCGTAGTATTTTAGTTATTATTAAACGTACCAAAATTTCATTATCCTCACATTCGTTAATCAAAAGTTAACAGGGGGGGACTTTAGACGCGCACTATATAGAAATGCTGTTAAGATTCTCTAAACGTAAATTTTTAAAAGCACATGTCTGGGGGAATAGTATTTTAATAAATTTTCGTACCGGCATCAGGGCAGCAGCGGCGACGGCTTCGTGAATGAGAATTTTCCAAAAGAACTCTTAATTAACGAGTCCATTGTTCTTCCGGAAACGCGTTCGGATTTCTAAGACAAGTTGAGAAGAAAACTCTCGGTCTTATTCGGTCGCCTCGTCACACAGGGCTTTTACAAAATTCAAGGCTCAATGCCCATCCCAGATCGCAAGCTTTGATGCTTTTAAATTACTTTAGCCTCGGTGAAAGGCTTTTGTTTAGTGGTCTATGTAAGTTATTTAGATCAAGAAAATTATTTTCTTGAATATTAGGCATAATTACATGCTTATGAAAAGCGAAAATATGGTTGAAGATCATATTGAGATCCATGTTCAGGTCCGGTTATTAGTAATAAGAAGTCTTTTGGCATTTTTTCCAAAAATATCTGTTTTAAGTACTCTTCTTCTTGCGCGACAAAATAGCACACACATTGTTAGAAATCCTGGCCGTGTTATACAAAAATTTTTATAGTCAATATCAATAAATAAAAAGAAGTTAATTTAACTCTTTTATGTTAAGTAAAAATCAATTTTTAGGAACTAACTTTTTTAAGAGTCGTTTTGACATAATAGTGAATTAAAATTAACATGCAATAACTTTGTCACTTAAGTTAATATAAGTGCAAGTTACATTGATTAAACGTATAATCGTTATGATTCCTCTTTTAGTTATAAATTTACCCAAAAAAGATTCAATACGAACTATTTTTGAAAGTTATTTCAACATAAATTAAAACTAATATTTACTGTGATGACTACTCGGAGTGTTTAAAATAAACATATTAGTAATAGTAAAATATGCTTCTATTAATTACTTGGTTAGTAAAACTTGCATTTAAAGAGAGTAAATCTAAATAATTTTTTAAGTTAATCAAGAAACGCGCGTGTCCCCACCACCCAGTATCTTCCGTCCACCGCCGTGTCTACCCTGCAGCCGACAGGAACAGACAGACATTTTCATCATATATTGGCAGGTGGTTATTCTTCAGTAAATCTGTTAGTTTTCAATATTTAGTTATTAATTATTAATTATTAGTTATTTCAATATCGCAATGGTAAGTATCTAATATTCATTTACTTTATTTAAAACACTTGTTTATTGTTTAGATTTGTTACTTCTTTATATTACTTACTAAATGATATGTAGATTAGCGCCAAAAGTAGGCATTTATAAATACTTTTAAATGTATCAAACAAACAATTAATTTATAGATTTAAATGTATTTCTTAAATTTATATATATTTAAATGTTTTTAAATTACATTTAAATTCCATGCATTTATTTGTTTCTATTTATGTGTATTTATTTGTATTTGTTTCTATTCATTTATATTTAATTGTATTCATTTGTATTTATTTGTATTCCTTTGTATTTCTATGTACTTATTTGTATTTAAATGTATTTATTTGTATTTAAGACGTGTGTATATGTATTTAAATGAATTCAAATAAATACATTTCGGCAATTGCTACACCTATTTAAGGAGTGTCACACCCCTTGGTAGGTGTATAGGTAACTGTTTTTATCAATTTTTAGGAGCGAATTTGTGCACCTAAAGAAGGATTATCCTTAAAATTCGTAAATTAAAAATATTTCATGTATTATAACAGAATATATGTTACAAAAAATTAATACTTAATAATAATACTGCACTGTGTATATTAACAATTACAGCATATGTGTTAAACAAACATATAGTTTTTAAGATAAGTTGAATATTCCAATAAACACATTTTTTTAATTCAAAAGAGAATATATTATACCTATATTATACAGTGTCACCATTAAAGTCCGCACCATATGGAACTTTTTTTTATTAATGAGGTTAGTTAAAATTAAATTTCGGCAATCGTTTTTGCTTCAAATTAGACTAAAAATTATATAATCAAATGTCACCATCTGTCATTCGGTATCTGTCAAAAATTACATTTTAATCAAAAAATGCTGAAAAATGGCATTGTTTTACCGAATTTCAAAAAATTTTATTAGAAAAAGTTGTTTCTAGTACAATTCTTAGCCTAAATGCAAAGTTTCAATTTTCTAGCTCAAAGTTGATTTTTTTGCCATTTTTTCTAATTAACTTTTTTTTTATTTAATGTAAGTTCGCTTAATGGATATTAAACTATTTGCTTATACCATACTCAATATTTTATTTAGTTTGTATGAGCTTTTTTTTACTAGAATGCCATTTTTTTTCGAAATTTAAAATTAGAGGCAAAAAAATTTGACACAGGTGGTGCAAAGTTATCCTAATTTAAAAATTTTAACAGATAGACGTCAGATGTTTCGTTTTTCAAATGACAAATACATCTAAATATTTGATAAAAATTTTATTTTATACTTAAAACTATCATTATTATTAAAAGGAACAAAAAGGAACTTTAATCATTTTAAATAGGTAACACAAAAGCAATATAAATTTCACATTTCAGTGTGACGTCCTTCTCGCTCTATACAAACACCCGTCCGTCTATAAACGTCTTTAACAGCATTTTGTAAAAAGCTTGGTCTTATATCGGCACAACACAGTCTTATCGTTTGTTCCAAATGCTCGATATTTCTAAACGGTCGATTCTTATAAACTTTCTGCTTAAGATAACCCCACAGAAAAAAGTCTAGTGGGGTTATGTCAGGCGACCTGGGTGGCCAGTGACATTCTCTATCACGCCCTATAACTCTGTTTTGAAATAATTGGTTTATGCGTTCTTTCACTGCTACAGTTTGATGTATGGGTGCACCATCAAGCTGATACCATAAGTTATGTCTATGGTGTAAGGGCATGTTATCCAAAACTTCGGTAATCTCGTTATTAAGAAAATTCAGGTACCTTTCACCAGTTAAGTTTATTTATTGTGGATAAAAAGAAAATGTGTCTAAATTTTGAACTAATCTGATATCTGGGAATTTTATTATAAGTTTTTTAAACTTCTTAGGTGTATGTACTATCAAAAAAATGGAATATCTGACGTCTATCTGTTAAAATTTTTAAATTAGGATAACTTTGCACCACCTGTGTCAAATTTTTTTGCCTCTAATTTTAAATTTCGAAAAAAAATGGCATTCTAGTAAAAAAAAGCTCATACAAACTAAATAAAATATTGAGTATGGTATATGCAAATAGTTTAATATCCATTAAGCGAACTTACATTAAATAAAAAAAAAGTTAATTAGAAAAAATGGCAAAAAAATCAACTTTGAGTTAGAAAACTGAAACTTTGTATTTAGGCCAAGAATTGTACTAGAAACAACTTTTTCTAATAAAATTTTTTGAAATTCGGTAAAACAATGCCATTTTTCAGCATTTTTTGATTAAAATGTAATTTTTGACAGATACCGAATGACAGATGGTGCCATTTGATTATATAATTTTTAGTCTAATTTGAAGCAAACACGATTGCCGAAATTTAATTTTAACTAACCTCATTAATAAAAAAAGTTCCATATGGTGCGGACTTTAATGGTGACACTGTATAAAATGTTGTATATCACACGTACGGTAAGGCTCATTACAGTATTTTAGTAATATAAATAACTATTGTATTACCATAGAAAATTTTGTATCAAAAATATATTTTGTTTAGTGTTGAAATGCGTGTGTGTATTATTTCATTTCCTAATTCTTATGCATTTTGTAATATACATTTTTGCTAAAAATCGTGCATAATATGTATAATCTGTGCAAATTTTCATTAAATTTAGATGCGTATTATTCCGTTCGTTAAAGCTAACTAACCTGACCTGACCTAGATTTTTAATTGGTTTATAAATTTGTCGAGTAGTAAAAATTTTGTTTCCTGATTATTTCTAGTTAAACTATGTTAATGTTAGTATCCGTTTTAGGTACTGATAAATATTATTTGTCAGAAATTGTTCACAGCCATACGAAGAAAAAATGTTTTCAAAGTAAGGCATTACAAGTTCGATATATCATAGGGTTTTCGGAATACCCGCGGGCACAGTTGGTCACTTACAGCTTTCAAATTTTATTCACTTTTACGTTTTTCTCCGCCCACGTTTTTCTCTATTTTTATGTTATGGTCTTTCGATACAACTGGGAATTTCCTTCCAGGTATCTGTAAATTCCGCAGTTTAAGACGTAGGGACAAGCATTACATATTATAGAAAGCCAAAGGTTAAATAAAAAACCACACAGAATCTTTAATAAATCGTAAACAGCCAGTCATTATACAGGGGGTTTATTAAGGGTACGGCAAAAATTGAAAAGGCTGAACAATTTTAAGTCCTTCGATTTTCGACCAGCCGCATTGTTGCGAAGATACAGGAAGAGATACATTTTCGACAATAATACGTTATTTAAAAAAATATATACTCGGTAAGCCCAGTGTAGTACGTCATACTTTTATTTCGACTACATTAATATAATTTGAAACATGAAAACTGGTTTCGTTGAAAATTTTTCTCGCCCTGTATATTCGAAGAAAAGCGACTTTTCAAAAATCATTAAAGAACAAAATATTCTAAGAATAGTCCAGGGAATAACTCCTTCAATTGTTGCCATATGTTTAATAAACACCCTGAACATTCGTCACCAAATGTTGGTCAGTATACGAGGGATGTTAGCGATGTACTGAACTATTGGTTGTTCGTGGTGCATTCCTGCAAAGCTATTTACTTTAAGATTTTTGATTACTACATATTTATTCAAATATCCACACAAAATTAAAAAATTGCATTTTTTTTAATCAATTGTATGTTTGCAAAAATGAATGTTTCTGCTATTCACCATGCACCCCAGGCAGGACATGGCAAACGCATATAGAAAAGCATTGTGTGCATTTGTATCGGGCTTCATGTTGAAAGCTTTTCATTTGCTAAAATATAAGTGTACAGCGATAAAAACAATAATAGGGAGAAATCGACATTAATGCTGGATAGCATCATTAGTATATGAGCGAAAAAGAGTATTTACATATTTCTTCTTAGCTGCTTTAAAACATTAAAAAATATATCTTGCAATTCTTTTTACAAATAGATTAATACTATTTTTGCTTGCTTCTACAAAAATAATCGTTTTTGTGCTCATGACTTTTCTGTACTAGCTTAAATATTTATTGAGAAATAAAAGCACACACAAAACCATTTATTGTAGCTGTCGTTTTAAAAGGATAGTACAAATATGGTGTTGACTTTGAAAATAATCGACAACCATTACGGTTTACGTCGCAGGATATTATCCGCTTTTACCAAATAATGATTTGTAGTTTTCGCAAGTCAACTTCTATTAAAATTTATAATTCTTGGACACATGCAACTAACCTTGAAATATTTTCATAAGGGATTATTTTGTTATTTCGATCACTAACTACTCCTAAAACTGATATTAGATATTATTGTTCATCCCTAAACATATTCTATTATCATTCAGTAGGTGATCATCGAAATTACCAAACATTCCATTTATAGTAAAATATCTCAATGACCATCGTAACCTGATAATACAGCTGACTGCGTTCATGCTGTTGTGTTGGTCAAGTAGAACGTGTTTTTGTTTTCATACGATCCATATCCATACTCCAGTTTTGTTGATTTTGTGCCACCTGCATCCAGTTTCCTGTAACTTTGTCTGTCCTCTATTCATGTAAACATTATTTGTTGCACAGACCAAAGAAAAACTCAAACAAATTTTTAAAACAAAAAAAAATTAAAATTCTCAACATTTTAAAACTTAATATAAATATATTTATGTGTCACATAAGTGTATTTAATCCTATTGCAAAATGGTTGTAAAACTTGTCGATGCATAGTGGTTCTGAGACCCTCACGAAAACTAGTTATTAAATTTCGCCCGGACGTCTTCGGACGCCCCTAAATCCCGGAGTTGTCTGGGGAAACCCAGACGGATGGCAACCCTACATCTTCCACACTCGTGGGTATACTGCAAAAACTGACTAAGTCAAAAACAATACTTAACTGAACAAAAGCTATTCTAAGTCAGATTCTGAATGAGTGAGTTCCGGAGCCATATTTTTCTATATTTTCTCCACAGGTAGTGACTTGTAACAGACGTGATATTCGATTGGAATGTCGTTACTTGCTATTACTTTCATGAGACTGATCTTTTTCTCGAAAGGTGTTTGTTGGAGAAAGATTAAGTTGTCTAGTTGCTTAATTTAATAGTCAAAAAAAGTATCAATTTAAAGGATAGAAAGTACGGCAACGTTGCTGTCTAGACTAATTTCCTAGAAGATTTGCCGTCTACAAAACGAGCCTACGTGATTGAAACCGATATATATTTCTTAAACGACTAAGATGACCGATGTAAATTCAGTTTTACAAGGGTTTATTGGTATGCAACCAGATATAACTACGTGGTAATTAAAATAGTATGACATGATGATACTGTGTGTATGAGAAGGACGAAGGACGGTTGATGGATCGCAAATAAGATTTAACGTGTTGAGTCTACTAGACTGGGGAGACGAGGAGAGATCTGTATCAGTGGTCGTGGGAAGCAGACGCTTTTCCCTCGCGCGTGTTACGTGAGGTTTTAGTTTTTTATGGCACTCAAGCCAAGTAATTAAGTCGGTCAGTTTGCGGTGTTATCCCGAAGATATACTAATGTGATTGGTATATCTAGACTTAAGTAGAGTTCCGTATCATGCCTGGGAGAAAGCATACGGTTTCTTGGTATTCAAGCCATGAAATAGTTTGGAAAATTCGCGGTATTGTATCCCGAAGGTGTAACTAATGTGATTATTATATCCCAACTCAAGTCCTGTTTATCTATTGTAAAAAGCAGTCTTAAGGTCGTAGATACGATAATTTCTCGAAGGTTTGAGAACACAGTAGAGCATCCTGATATTATTGTTTTCATGTAATGTTAGTGAAGTAAAAATGTATAGCTGTTTTGATGCAGTAATTAGTTACCATACTAAGTTGTAAAAGTAAAAAAGCATTTGCTGCTAAGCAGAACGGATGTAAAGATGAGTAAATGAAATACCAGAAGTAAATAGATATATTTTGTGTGAGAAAAAAGCCTTTTATTTTAACTGACATATTTTGAACCACGCAACCTATGGAGAATACAATAAACAATTTATGTTTGGCCCAAGTAAATAAAGGTGGCGTCAACAGTGTTAACTTTTTAGGCATCACTGCTGGTCTGCCACAAGCAAATACGCGAAGAGTACGATATTTAAAGTCACTGTAATTATACTTAAAAAATATTCGTACAGGTTCAGTTTTGTCGTAATGTAAGACTTTTATTTTTAGCCATTGCACTTTATTTTCGTCGTCGTCTTTTGTTTCATTTTTTATCGAGGATTTGGTGAGTGCTTTTAAATTAAAATTCATGGCTCTATACATTGAATAAAATTTCATTTGGCTTACAATATGCAAGGTTGTAATAAGTGCCAAATATTCGTCAATAGTGCGATTTCATCGTTGCAAAATCCGTAATATGCCCTTTTACAAGTGCTACTAGGTCGTCAGATGTTTTATTTGGTGGAACGTTGTGACCGCTGCGCGTTGTGTCTCTTAATGCTTTGTCTACTGGACCAAGGCTAATATAAAGAGTTCTTAGAAAAAAGATGTTTTCGCATACCTGCAGCTTGAAATCCTTGTTTTATAAAGACATCCTATATTTTGCTCTAGGTGGCATATTATCAATTTTTTTTAATTAAAACTACAGAGAAGTTATAATAAATAATTCTGCAACATAACACAACCCAACTACGACATCACCATATGGCTAGGTCAATGTTTACATTGTACTGGTAAACAAATCTACCACTAAATGTGACCAAGCCAAGATAGTCATTTTCCCCTGTAAGGGAGTTGCCACTATAGCTGAACAAGTATACGTAGGCACTTTTAGTTGAAAACTATTTCGACTTAGTCATATTCGATATCTTTAAAATAACCTAAAGTTATTTATATCTGATTTGGTCAATCTTTCGTGAGAAAGATATAATCTTTAAATGTCACCTAGTAACAATAACTAAAAATCAAGAAAATATGACTTGGTCACTCTTTGCAGTATGCCTATAATATGTTCTTCAGATTGAACAATCTCTTTGCGAGGCATGTAGGAATCTCAGCTCTAAAAATATCTTTCAGATTTTCGAAGGTAGCCCACACTAGGCCTCAAAGGATCTAAGTATATAGGTTATTTTAAATGCTGTTGGAAATATTCAAAAAAAATATCCGTCAGATTGACAACACATTCCAAATCTCGATATTTTTAGAAAAAATACCCCAATCAAAATTTACACAAAGTGTTCTATAAAAATACACTCTTATTATATTTTAAAAACGTTAAATGTAACAATGCGAAAATTGTCTAATGATCGGCTCGCGTGATCTACAGGTGCCAGCAGTAATGATTCCGTCGAGCATTCTAGTTTTCTACGGGCAAAAGAAAATCAATTTGACTGTAAATGACAGGTGTATTAACTAATTAAATGCCGTATCACGTATGCCTTCTAGTGGAGTACAAACGGTTATTATAGATAGATTTGTTATGACATTATTACATAATTTATTAGGTGAGAGTGCGATTTATATACCCTTTGAAGTTATTGTTGCAATGCGTTAATACAATGGCGTCTACAGTAATTTTACCGTGTTGTCTCAGAGCAATAGTCACAAAAATAGAATATTTAGATCAGATTCTTTGTCCAACCTGATCATAAAAAAAACCTTTTATTGTTTATAAACATTACTATATAGGAACAATACTTAGAACATCATGCATACGCGGAATTCTGTGGAATAACACCCTTGTATTTGGCTATATTTTTGTCCAGCACGCTGGGAACGTCCCCAAAGAGCAAGTTGTCTTCATCAGCTTGTCTGGTGTATTAACGATGGTCTCGAGGAGGTCCCCGTTGTCTCTTGGTTCCCGACATTCACTCCATCAGCATTTGCGGAGACACGGGAGCGCGGGGACAAATCGAACATTACGACAACACGCTAAATTGTATACGGGGTGATTCACGGTGGTGGGAACATAAGACATTTATGGCAAACCAGTCAACGAGACGATTCGAAGTTTTTTTTTTACATGAATCAACATTTATATAATATTTTCGGCAATGCTACTAAAAGTAGTAGCTACTTTGATATTTTTAACAGAACATCCTGTATATAAACATAGTTATACAATATCTATTAGTTTCTTAACAACTTTCTTTGTCATTTCCCTATGCTGTCATCGTTTTCGAGATATTAATTAATTCCCACTTGTTTTTAATGACCTGAAATAAATGCTGATATTTTTGACCTTACAACAAGAAAATAATAGTTAAGTAAAGTATTACTATTTGATTACAAGCGAGGAAGAGAACATATTATATTAAATACATATAACAGGAATAAAGTTGAGAGGCAGTTCAGCTTCTCTTTTGGATAAAATGCCTCTTAAGGTGACCCTGAAGTAGTTGTCAACAGATGAGTAAGTCTTATTCTGTGGCGGTAAGCTATTGTATGTTTTAACTGCATTATACGTAAAACGCTGGAAGGCGGTTGTTTTATGCCTGCGAGTCTGAAGTATTGCTATGGATATACCTTTGGAAGTTCTCTATAAACATATAGGGGCACTTTAGTCTTTTTAGATTTTTGAAACAATTAGACGAAAGGAATGATGAAGTTACATGATTACGCAGGTAATAAGAATGCACGAGTTTTGCGCTTTGTGTAAGCTATTCCTAGAGGCTACAGTCAGTACTGGCCAATGGAGAATGCTTGCATAATCAAGATCATCCCATCATTTGAGCCTTACCATTTAAAATAAGATCGTGCGCTGCCGTTATTTTGGAAATCGTCGACAGGTCATTATTTGATGCATAGCGATGGTTGACCTGAACTAACCTAAAATCGGTAGAAAGAGAAAAATAAATTTGCATGTCATCGGCGTACTGATGCGATCTACAACTCTTTCAATGACTGAAAAAATTGGTAGTACATATGGCAAAAGTAAAGGTCCCAGTATACTACCTTAGGACATCCCGCGGTACATTGACATAAAGCGAGAGACATCACCAGGCAACACCACACGTTGACTCTCTCCCTCCAAGTAGCCCTCCAGAAACCCTAATGACGAGATACTTAACCCATAGCATTTTAATTTAGTTAGAAAAAAGGAATGATTTAACGTATCAAAGGCATTACTGAAGTCGAGTAAAATTAGGCAAGGATTATTTCCCTCGTCCTGGGCCCTCAGTAAGTTATCGGTCACATTGAGAAGGACGTTGTAGTGTAGTAAGCCTTACACAAGCCGGACTGTGTGGAAGGTAACATTTTATTTCGTAACAAATATTGACTCAATTATTTATTTACTACTTTTACAAAATTTAAGACACGCAACACAATAAAATGCTTATTAGGCTACTATTGTTAGTAACCTTAATTACATTAGCCCTGTTCCATAAAGAAGGAAATTTAACAGATTTCAAACACCTTTGATTAGAAGGACAATATCTGGAAATGTAAAGGGAATTGATTTAATTCAAATATTATCAACCCCTCTCGTATGAGTTTTTATTTGCTAAATGATTTTCCCAACCCTATTCTTTGCAAATTCTGCGGTACTAAAATCAGATGGACAGCTAAGAGTCTGAGAGATAACATTTTGGGTACTTAAGCGTCTGCGAAAAACTTTTGGAATCAACTCTGAATAATTTATGATTCAAATATGCCCTTTTTTTGAGGTCTCAGTATTATATTTTTTATATGTTGTTAGCGCCTTTTTTTAATTTGATTTTTAGTTTGAGGTCGAGCAAAGTGCTGGAGCCTTTGTAGTCCTAGACATTTTTAAGAAAATAATTTAAGCATGTGATCTACATCATCATGTTCATAAATAGTGTTCCAATTTACGCAGTAAAGATTATCCAAGAACATGTTGTAGTTAAAAGGCTATAATCTTTGTCGCTTTATGCTTAACTTCCTTTTGCAGTATTTGCACTTTTAGATTGCAGAGAACCAGAGAATGATCTGATATATTATCCATGTCAACAACATTCATTCTTGAAACTTAGGAAGGAGAAGCTGTAATCAGTAAATCAATGAAGTGTTGGTTAATCGCGTAATAAGGAACTGAATTTTGGTTCAGAGGCAATCCCAGGAGGTTTTTTCTATGGTCAAATTTTTGTTATATACAGGGTGTTCTGAAAATACAGGTATTTTGGTTAGGTACTTAAAAAAATAAGTCTAAAAGTAGATTATCAAATGCAGCACCATGTATATTTTTAATAATTCAAAAAGCTGCTGAAACTTGTCCATCATTTATAAAATGTTCCTTAAAAAAGTGTCATGTGTCATGTCACTGTTACTATCGTAATTGACCTCCAAGATCATCCGATCTTAACTCATTCGATTTTTACCTGTGATTGAAGAAAAATTAAACAAATCACCAGAAAAATCTAGAGAAGAGTTGCTACAACAGGTTCACCGAACATTTAAAGATCTGTCTTCATGAGTGCAGTCAGCCAGCGTCTGTGTAATGTTTTTCTAAAGGAAAGGGAGTATTATTCTCCACCCCATGGTAAGGGTTTAGGTTCGTTTCAGAGGAGCTTGAAAATGGAATAAACCTAGGAATTTGCGAAAATAAAATAATACTTATTTTATGATTTTGTTATATTATTTAAAGTAAAACACTTTTTTACTTCAATTTCCACTTTATTTGACAATACGACATGTTTCACTGCACTGCAGCTTCGTCAGGTAATGTACAATTAATTTCAAGTTTACGCTATTTAAGTGCATGGCTAATGACAGTGCCAGTTAGGTATTGTAAAAGATGGGGGTTTTTTCGATAATTAGTATATTCTACAATCTAATTTAAATATCAAATAAAATTGGTCTTAAATATGGAAAAGGTTGGTATTTTCCTAACTTAATTAGTATTATAAAAGGGGGTGGGTTATTTACAAATTTAATGTGTCTTGCTTGAAGTTTTATTGTCCTATTGTGAGAAGAATATTAAAATAAATTTAGTAAAGGTGAATTGTTTAGGTCTAGTTGATTATTTAATAACATATTTGTATTTTTAAGCTTGTTTATTTCTAATGATTCGAGGTGATTTAGTTTTGATCCTTTGTTTTCTAGAGGTAGTATTTCAAAGTCTTCATTAAATGAGTGTTTTGTTTCTATAAGATGATTCGCGTAGTTTGAATCATTTTTGCCATTAATAAAACTATAAAAATGTTCTTTGATTCTTTTCGAGAAACTTCTACCTGTTTGACCTATATATATAAAAGTGTTTTACTTTAAATAATATAACAAAATTATTATGGATTTCCACCAAGTATCGACCAATAATATTAAACTTATTTTATGTTTTGCCAATAAAGCAAAATCCTCAATTCAATCGACCTAATCGCCTTTAAGAAACAAAATTTATGTTTAAATATTTTCTTAATTAATATTTTATACGGATTCGGAAGACACAAGCAAGACGACAGACACCCTTATCTTATTTTTCCCAAAAATACATTTAATTCGGGGGACTTAGTGTTTAATCCTAACACGGCAGTCCTCCAAATTGGACCGAGAGCAATCCGAAATTATATTTTGATTTGGATTTAGTTATTAAAATATACAAGGAAGAGGAATTAGCCCGATTTCCTTAAAGAGATATAACAAGAAATGAAAGAACCGGGATTCGGGAGATAGACAGGAAAGCATCGTTGCCAGACTTATTCCTTTGTATAGGATGGCAAAGTTGGATCATCATTTTTAATTAAAGTAAAATTAAATGCAAGACACTCGATTTTGAAAGTCTTGATTTCTTTTCCCTGCGAAGACAGCTAAATTATATTTAATTATTATATATATTGGTCGTCGTTTGAGTCTGTGTCTACCAAAAATATTTAAGGATTGTGTATGGATGTTATGAAATTGCTTTAATTGCTAATAGGTTCTATAAAAATTATTCTTAATACATATCTACAATATCTATTTATAACAAAATCTGACAACATGTGAATATGAATTATTCTGATTGGCGGAATTATTTTCCGGTGAAATTTCTTAACTTTCTGTAACTCTTACACGATTAACAGGTTCATGGCTATCATTATTTGTCTGAAAGCATTAAGCAGAGACAAACGTATAATTCAATATCCGCAGCCATGTTCTGACAACCAGTGATGAAGATGAAAGGCTACATGTTGTAAATGTTGAAAATGTCCACCTCCAACCTCCATGCAATTGTAAAGGCACTGTTCAAAATGTTCGCGGGCATTATGTAGCATTGCGAGAGTTATTTGTCGGCACTCGTACACTATTCGTTGTCGCAAGTCTTCCAAAGAATTGGGTTGGGTTGCATACATTTTAGACTTTAAATGTCCCGACAAAAAAAAGTCCAGTGGCGTCAAATCAGGAGATCTTACAGGCCATTCAATAGGACCTCTTCTTGCAATCCATTTTCCTGGTTTTCATCCAGAAAGTTAAAACAAGCAGATATATAAATTTATTTAATCGATACAATAAAGCACTTTAGTACTGGTAACATTATGGGGCGCCCGTATTAATAGGTACCTTTTAAATTCCCGCTAGTTGCAATGAATACACTAGTGATATTTCAATGCACCCGCAAATAGAATTATATTTATTTGCAGACGATACTGGGATTACCGCCACCTCAGGGCCGCCCCGGATTGTAGTTTCAAGGCTTCAGCGCCATATAGCTCTCCTTCAGAGATGGTTGGACTCTTGGAAGCTCCGTCTCAACGCGGATAAAACCCAGGCCATTTTCTTTTCAAACAAACAACAAACAATATCATGGCCACCTCAAATCATGTATCTGGGCATATTTTTTGATAAGAAAATGACCTGGGAAAGCAATGCGTGATAGAATGCGAAAAGCGCAAAGTCTAAGAACAAAAGTTACTCCTTTATAAAACAATAGTGAGATCTGTACTTACTTACGGTATGCCAGCCTGGTGTACTGTAAGAAAGACAAATTAACTCAAAATACAAAGAGCGCAGAATAAGGCACTAAAAATAATCACAAACATGCCGGGATATTTTCCAACGGACTTATTGCATTTAGACCTAAGAATGAAAACAATAAAATAATTCTTTAATAAAATAATTACCCAATACCATAAGCGCGTCGAAAACTCGACAACAAGTCCCGAATCACGCCTAAGATCTACAGATAGAAACAAACACAAATACCCGAAAGATTGGCTTCCACCCTGACAGCGACCGTTGTAGTAAAGATTCTATAACTTAAAAAATGTTCAAAAACTCAAAATAAAATATTTCTCTCATCAATCAAAATAAGCAAACAAAAAATCACAAAATTTCAACAATTGTAATCAAATAGATATCTCTAAGAAAAACAAGAGTAAAGGATCACTTTGATCTAACTCGATGACTACCCCTTAAAATGAACTGAAGTGAAGTACCTTTTAACACAGACGTAGCAATAAAGTTGGGTTAATTTAGTTATATTTTGATATCTAAACAGTGATCATCTGAAGTACGCTATATTGGAGAAAATAAATAGTTTTGGAAAATTAAGCGAAATTACTAACCAGCGAGGTAAAATTCTTACTAGTAGTAATAAACCAATTTAAATTTAAATAACATAATCGGAAATTATCTTCGGGAGAAATGAAGTGGAGGTGTAATAAAGATGGATGTAATGCCTATTTGAAAACCATCGGGATTTCATCTGATCGGGTTTCAACTTATTGAAATCAAGACCATTCACACGTACCAGAGTCAGAAAATGTCTTGTAAGGGCAAATATTGACTACATCAGCCAAAAGAAAAGCAGAAAGCGACCTAACAGAAAATCCAGCAAAAATAATGAGAAATGCATTGAGGGAAAAAAACCATACGAATGCTTTCACCGTAAGAGACTTGGACTATGTGAGGAAAAATATCTACTATGCTACCAGCAGTACCAAACACAATTATGGAAGTTACACACAGCTTTGGATGCAATGGATCTGAAAACAAATAGAGGTGAAGAAAACGATCAACTTAGTGATATTTTCGTGCAATTCTAACTTAGATTAGTAGATACTTGTGTGAGCTAGAAATTCTTTATACGAATGGAACTTTTCTTACTGTTCAAAATCTTTCAAACAATTCTTCAGCATACACGGATTTCTTAACGAACACTACTATATTCCTTTGGTTTTCTGTTTATTAAAAGATACACGTGAAGAAACTTGTTAGTTGTTGCTTGTCTAAAACATTAGAATTATGTAACAAAATCAATTTATTACTTTGGCCAAAAGAATAGTATTAGGTTTAGGTTAAATTTCAAGTTATAACGCGGTGGTTCGAGTGTGGAATGATATAAGAAAAATTGGCTGGAGGTTTCACTTGACCCAAGCGTAGTATTGCTAACTACATTTCAGTAAATCTTACAAAGACAATAAGTCGGGAATTGGAAGGTGGTGGCATTATTATACCTACATTGTAATGTTGAAAATTTAATTTTTAGTAGTAGGGGGGAGTGGGGGAATCCCAGTCAGGAGGGGAATTCGGGTCACTTTAAATACTACAGTGTAAACGTAGTCAGTTTGTTCAGTACCGTGCTGCCATCTAATAAACAACGGTCAGAGTTAAATGCACGTGGTTTCGCTATGATCACCCCATTGTAATGGCTTCAATTGAACCTCAAAGTTTTTGCTCTGTTTTGTTATAACTTTCAGGCGAATTAAAACAAACGTACAAAAATAATGTGCTTTTTGCATGCCCTTATATGATGCTTTCTCAGAAGTAATTGGTCTAATGATTCCTGCGTTCGTACATATCTAAATCACAACGATTAATTTTAGGGTTAGGGTTTTTGTTGCAAGTAGCTTTTGGGTAATGCCGGTCAAAACATTGGGGCAATACCAGTCATGACCGGTATTACCCGACAGGCAAAATCGTTACATGTTTATCACTAACTGTCTACACCTTTTATTTTAACAAAGCTAATTGTAATACTAGATAACCATTTGCATGTTATCGTTACCACCGCATGCATCACATAGAATGCAACCATTGGATGTCACTTTATATTCACCACTAAAAGCTGCTTTCCGCAAAGAATGCGATTTGTATATAAAATCTAAGGCTTTGTTAAAAATAACTCCTTATGATTTGGCAGGGCTTTTTAATAAATCGTATTCAAGAGTTGCAACAATGGCTCTTGCAATTTCCGGTTTTGAGAAAACCGGAATATATCCTATAAATCCCAATATATTTACGGATGAGGATTTTTTGCCAGCAGATACGTTCAACATCGTAAACGCTCCCGAACCCATGGTGATTACAGAAAATGATGCCGATACTTCTATTGATGATTCCGTCAGTACAAGCCACTCAACAACAGGCATAGACCCTGCTCCGTCAACATCAGGCATAGACCCAGGCCCGTCAACATCAGGCGTAAAAGCAGGTCCGCCAACTTCGACTCGTTCTTCTACTTCAACTGGGTTAAAATTGACCACTAAAACTGCGGTATCATTTTACAATTTATTACCAGTTCCATCTGCAAGCACTACTAAAAAATCAAAACGCGCTAAACAACATTCAGAGATATTAACATTGACACCTTTGAAGGAGCAGTTGGAAGAACAGGCTAGAAAAAAGAAGGAGAAAGAAGACAAAGGAAAGGAAAAAGAGAATGCAAAAAAAGGAAAGAGACAAAACGTTATATTAAAAAGGAAAAAAGGTTTTAAGAAAAACTTAAAGAAAATGTTGGAAATAAGCGACACAGAAGATGAAGATATAGACGAAAAAAATCTATGTGAAGATGATGAACTAGATGATATAGAAAACGGGGCCAATGACGAGTTATGTTTCATTTGCAATGACTACGGTAAAGGAGGTGAGCTTTGGTATCGCTGTACTGTGTGTGGCCATTGGGTCCATAAATTATGCAGTGGGTGGGACACTCCAAAATATTTTAAATGTGATATTTGTCTAAGAAAGTAGGACTCTTACTGTTCCCTCTATTTTTGTATTCTTTTATAGTTTATTTGTTTAATTTTTATATTTTATAAACGTTTAGAAGAACTTAATGAAACCCTTGATAATATATTACTTTATTATACATTTATGTGCTTTATTCCTTTCTTATTAAAAAAATATATTCCAGAGTAATTTTTGCCATGTAAAATGCATTTAAAACGGACTGACCGGAATAACCCGCAGGGTGGGGGAATACTGGTCAATGACACCTCATTTGTCAGGTCCTAACTTCTCTTTTGAGACGAATTATTTTGATTTAAATGGAAAACCATAATTTAGTGGATGGGCCAGGCTATCTTTCATTCTAATTACTTATAGCAAAAAACTATTATTTGTTTAACTATACGTAATTTAGCTTAAGTGACCGCCATTCCCCCACCCTCCCCTACGTACGTAGTACTGATTATTCAAAAAAAAAGAGATTTTTAGTATTTTAAAATTTGTTTTAAAATATTCATAGCACGCCCATGAATTGTCCCTGTCAAGGAGCTTGACGTATGACATTGCTTTCCCCTTATGGATACCGCGTAGCTACAGACTGAAGCGACGTACTATAGGTTTAATAATATGGTGCCCCAAAACTTCATACCATACCATATCTGCATCAGAAATTGACAAAAATTACAATAAATCTCTGTATTTTTTTTCTAAAGTTTCAAATATCTAAGAGAAAAAATGTTGTTGCAAAATAATCGGCAACATTGTCGAAGCAACCGAATAAATTAGTGGCAGCGGTGGGATATAAAATTTTGAATATGAATGGAAAATTTTGCATTCGTAATAAGTCCTTTCGGAAACAAAACGAAGCTGACTAGAACATATGTAGATGAGACGAGAATATCTGACGTTGGAATATAAGTATTAGCCGAGTGAGGTAATTTAAAATTTTAAAGAGCGGTTAAAACGTTTTCGACTTCGGCGGAAATTGTTTTTAGGGAATCAATTTGGTCGACTCTAGTCGGAAATGAATATTAATGGACTTTTTATTTTTACTTTTGTGTTTGGGACGTCATCGTTTACTTTAAGGGTTGATTAAACCAACTTTATCTCAAAATGAAAAATGTAGATGATTGTAGCTACCTAGTTCGAAATTTTTTGCGCATTGTTCTCTAAATATTTTTTGGACACATACTGATAATACTGAGATAACAAAAATTATCTTGGTTAAAATTGGTTATGAAATGAAAAACGTTTTTAAAATAACTGAATTTAGGTCAGTTTGGATGCCATACTACATTATCAAAAACGCGCAAATACATTATTAATACTAGATGTAAACTATAGAACTACATACAACCATAGCGTAAAAATGTAAGTATGCCGACAGCATCCTAAGCTAGTGATTCGCCCTTTTCTTCAGATGTAAACCGTCAGTTGCGCTGAATGAATTGTTACGCGAACATTACTTAGACAAAGCAGAAATTGGGGAAATTATTGACTTTGTGTTTATTATTTTTTTAATTCAGGATGATACTGAAGATCGTGGAATAAGTAGCTACTCTGCCCTTGTATCAAAACAATTAAAAAAACTGCGATTTGAGTCATTTTAGATTACCGAAGGAATCAGAAAGGTACAGGGTGTTCGCGTATATTTTGCCCAATAGATATCTCCATTATTATTGGTTTTAAAAAAATGATTAAATTAGCAAAGTTATAGCGTTCTCACCGAATTTCAATGAATGAATGAAATGAAATGAACAAAAACAACTCAGTATCGGAAGTGACAGCTTTTTGACAAGTCACAGTTTTTCAAATGGAATACCCCCTATTTTTTTATTGTATCCGTTAAAGAATGTTATCCTCTTTTTAAATATATAGTGGTTGTTGGGGATTATTTTTTACGGTTTTGGAACGAAATTAAAACATACCACAACATATATATTATTTTTAAAATTGCTCAAAATGACCACTGTTCATTGAAATGCAGGATTGGTAACCCTCTTTTAGTTTTTCAATTGCATTAGCAATCATATTTGGCCTACCGAAGTTGAGAAAGTCAATTTCAATTTGGATTTGTGCCTGCAAATCGGCAACACTATTTGGTCTGGATGCAGATATCTTGTCTTTTGAAGTAGCCCCAAAGAAATGTGTCTAATGGTGTTAAGTCGGGACTATTGGGAGGCCATGCAATCGTCCCTCCACGACCAATCCAAATGTCATAATTCTCATTGAGGTATTCTCTAACTGGAAGAACACTTGCTGCCATATAAGATTCCTTGCGGCGTTAAAAAGAAAAGTTTCAAGAATATTCTTTATTTCATGTGCAAGCATTTTACGATATCTAACTGCATTTAAATATCCATCAATGAAAATTGGACCGACGATTTTGTTTTGCGCTATGCCGCACCACACATTTACTGATACCCACCCAGAACGTATTACTTCAACTGTAAGATGCGGATTCTGCGATGCCCAGAAATGTGTGTTTTTGGGATTTGGAGCTGCAGCCGTATTAAAAGAAGATTCATCGATCCACATAATGTTCTCAAACAAATTGGCGTTATTGTTGAGGATGTTTGTCATGTGACGGCAAAACTCCAAACGTCTTTGCTGTTCTTCTGTTAATTTTTGAACTTTTTTTGAATTTAATGTCGTGGAATTTATGCCGTTTCAGAATTTTAAAAACTACTATGCAACATTTTCTAAGATATCTTGCACAGTCCCTTATCGAATTCTGTTGGTTTTCTGAAAAGAAATTAAGTTTTTAAATGATACGAAGCGAATATAAAAACAAATAAAAATTACCTCGAAGAACAGCAAGTTTTTCATCCTCAAGTATCCGACAATGCCTGTTCTTTCTTTGTAATGTTTTTCGCTCAGAAAGTTGACGAAACACATTTTGGAAAGTGTTTTCGCTAGGAATTACTAAATGTGGATGTCGCCTTCTGAATTCGCGTTGCGCTTCTCACTTGTTGTATCCACACTTGATATATATTTTAAGAATTTTGAACTTTTGCTCTTCAGAGTATCCCATTTAGACCCTGATTTTGACAACGTTTATTAAGATTTGTCAAGAAGACAGAAGTTGCCAAGAGCAATTTAGTCAAGGTGACAGATATTGCTATGAGTAACATCAGCTATTTACAAAACTTTAATGAGGATAATGATAATTCTATCATATTTTTGTATAATTCCAAAACGGTAAAAAATAACCCCAACAACTACTATATATTTATAAAGAGGATAAAATGCTTTAACGGATACAATGAAAAAATAGGGAGTATTCCATTTGAAAAAACTGTCACTTGTCAAAAAACTGTCACCTCCGATACTCAGTTGTTTTTGTTCTTTTCATTTTCTAAAGGTTCGGTGAAAATGCTATAACTTTGAGAATTTAACCATTTCTCTAAAATCAATAATAATGGACACCCTATACATAAGTTTAAAACTATATTTCTTAAAAATGTTGGTTTTTTGGTATTATACAAAAAGGAGTAGGAAATTATAATTTGCTTGGAAATATAATGGAATTTTTAATAGCGATATCATTTTCAAATTAATTAAACAAATTATCAATTGTCCAAGGTTTATATAATAAAATAACACAGGCCAAATATGACTTGAAACGAAATTTTATGCTTGTATTCGTTAACTTTTATATAAAATCTGTTTTGTAGTTTTCAGTTATAGCTAAATTAACTTTTTTTCTAAATCTTCTCTGAAAGTTTGCATGTTTATTCCTGTTGTTGTTTATTGTTGTTTCTTTGGTAGCGACTGTTTATATTTATTGTTTCTATTAACAAAAACAGAACTACATACCCAAATTAAAAAGGGAAATTAAAAAGGGTAATTTTTGACTATTTAACATAAAAATAACTTAAAAAAAAATGTATATTAATTACTTTCTGTTTATCGATAGATCGTAAAAAATCAACTTTTGAAAATTTTCTTTTTGTTACGGTGTGGTGTCTTTAGATTACTCAAATCCAACGGTCTGTCGATCTGTCTCTTAACGATCTAGCGCCAGTACCGCTTTACGCAGGAAAACCCAGGCATACAGGTAGGGCTGCATAAAGGCTTACTCCAGAGTGCGGTAGTTTTAACGGAGCGTGTATGCGGACTTGCGTGTAAAGGTTCTAAGTTTGTCTTTAAGTGCAGGATGCTCTCACTGGGGGTTTTCTGGTTGAGAATACAATGACGTTAACTATTATTAAGACCTTCGTAGAGTACTTGGAGAGTTTATAGAAATCTATAAATTTGAGCCCTGTCTGTGGCGTATTAAATGCAAGGAATATTATGATCGTAGAAAAAGAGAAGCCGCCTATAAAAAATTGTTAAGGAAACTAAAGGAAGGGACCTTGCTAAATAATTTAGGAAGCAACGAGTCGTAATCTTTCGATGCCATCGAACTGAACTGAGAGAATCGTTGGAATTTTATCGTAGCGTATGCGAATTGTTCAGGTCTCTGGTCTCCCTGCACAATTTTACCTACACAGGTGTACCTCACAGGCCCACCGCAACGTGAGTAGTCGTCTTAACAGTAAAACAAAAGTTTACGATTTGGATTACAATTTTCTCTCCTTGTCTTCTTAAGAGGCTACAAACATTCTGAGCATATTATAACAAAAAAAAAACAAGCACATTCTATCTAAAACAACCCCTAGACGAAATAATTTTTACCGATTATCCCCAGGCACGTCGTGATTTTTCAACGTCCCACACTTCCGCGTTTACGTGTGACTGATCGTCATCTGTTCCTAAGCCCCGCCAGATCCGACCATGACATCCTTCTCTCATCTGTCTTAGCACACATCACATTACCGTAGATTTTTGCATCGTATTGGGGATGCTTAAACAACCCCCCCTAAGTAGGCAGTAACATATTGATGGGGGTTTCAATCGCCTACTATGCACTTATTTGAAATAATATTTTCTATTTTACCTCTGCATTATTTGCTTTGTCATTTAGGGGTTTAAAAATATTATTTTCTTTCCATATTTAATGGAGAAAGGTAAAATTAATCATGTTTTTATCTTCGTAGAAATCGGATAAATGTTTTTGTTTGCCATTGATGACTGTGCTATATAGTAGGTTTGGGTATATGTATCAATATCAGTTTTTTGGTATTGAAAAGCTTAGAAGAAGATTAAGTTTGTTTTTACACCTGTGCCCATCTTTTCTATAAAATACAGTGTGTTCTTATATGCGAATCATAAGAATTTAAGTGCATGGTAAACTCTCAAGCACATTTTCAGATACATTTATTTAATAGGTACCAACATTGAAAACACGCACCTGTGGTACCTATTTTCAATCAATCAAACTTTTATTTGCGAATCACGCGCCATTTTTAAATTTCCAAGCATTAAAACAAGATCGCGTTTGCGC
Organism: Polydrusus tereticollis; assembly: GCA_963920685.1. Taxonomy (NCBI): domain Eukaryota; kingdom Metazoa; phylum Arthropoda; class Insecta; order Coleoptera; family Curculionidae; genus Polydrusus; species Polydrusus tereticollis. The sequence goes on from OY987328.1 coordinate 148,902,387, forward strand.
CAAGACACGCCAATAATAGTAGTGATTCTTAGTCCCAAAATTAGTGAAAATCGATAAAGGCGTTCAGAAATTATTCCGAAAAAACGATATTAATTTGAAAACTTTAGCGCCCTGTAGAGGCAAATTTTGGTGGTAGGCGATTCCCCGATGTTTAATTTTAGTAACTTTAGTCCGGCAGTGCCACTATTCGAATGATATCAGCGATATATACTATAGTATAGGATAGGTATGGTCCGTGGTCCGTCCCGTCCCCTGCAAGCAAAGCAGAAAAGAAAAAAATATGGATATACTTGCTGATCGTCAGAACTTCTGTTTACATAAATTTCATCTAGCGGCAAATATCCTGGATCCACGTTATCAAGGGCACAACTTGTCAACCAAGGAACATGTTGATGGGCTAAAGTTCATCAATAAGATTTCAGAGCATATGAATGATGTGGATGCAGAAGTAATAACTGACTTTGCTAAATATAAAGCAAAGAATGAACTGTGGACTCAAGAATTTGTCTGGAAGTGTGCTCACTAAATGAATCCTGTAGTGTGGTGGAAGGGCATGTCTTCTACATCTCCTCTGTCTAAAGCTGCTTTTGCTATTTTATCGATGACAACAACATCCACAGCTACCGAGAGAAGTTTTAGTACATATAGTAAAATTCATACTAAAAGTAGAAATCGTTTAACAACTGAAAGAGCGGGAAAAATTGTTTACATCGGCCATAATTTGAAGCTGTTTACAAACCGTAAAACAAAGAAGACCACGACTACTGATGCTGGTGAACATGGTTCCGAAGTCCTTTTACACAGCAGCACTGCAAGCACTGATCAAGTGCAAGAGCAAGATCCCTCTGAGTCAGGTTTAGGTTTAGGTTTATCTGCCTCTACCAGTATGGTTACGAAGAGGTTTACGAGGTAAAAATCTCGGATCCCTGCTAAACAAACCAAAAAAACTTTAAAGCTATGCTACGTGTAAATAACGACGCGCGACGTAGATATCAGCAAACATTTTAAATTGATTGCCTATACTTGAAGCTTCAAGGAGAGGGTTACCAGGCCAAAAAATCAAAAATTTTTACTACAGACCAAATTGAACAGTTTCTGAAGTGCGTACTGGATGATGAATACCTTGTGATGAAAGTAGCTACGATTGTAGGAGTATTTGGTGCCTGCCGCAGGGAGGAGCTTTGTCAGTTGACTCTTGACAACGTGGAAGATATGGAGACTTCATTAGTCATTAAAATATCAGATACCAAAACCAAGGTACTACGAAATTTCACTATCGTTGAAAAATTTTATTTGTATTTTTATCGAAAATATACTGATCTTCGTCCAGCAGATGTCGTACATCGGTGGCTCTTCTTAAAATATGTAAAAGGTAAATGTACCAGAAATCCGGTCGGAATTAATACGTTTGGAAAATTTCCTGCTGCTATAGCAGGATTTCTGCAACTTCCAAATTCAACACTCTATAAGGGGCATTGCTTTCGCCGTTCCTCTGCGAGCTTACTTGCCGATGCTGTGGCAAATTTGACGACAATTAAGCGGCATGGGGGATGGAACTCCTCAACCGTTGCGGAAGGGTACATCGTGGAATCCTTGGAAAATAAAAATTCTATTGCTCGAAAATTGCTTACAGTACAAACGACATCAGCCGATGATGCTTTAACATCAACTGGACATGCTGCTGTTTCTGTTCAATCCTCCTCAACCGCGAAGAACAGCAGAACTGAGGAAGGAATTCATTTGCCAAATTTTTCAAATTCTTCTATTAATAAATAAATAATATTAATAAAAAATAAATAAGTGTAAATAAATAAAATAGAAATGTTTCTTGACGTCTTCTTAAAAAAATTAACATTTTACTTTTAACACTAGTGCCTTAAGGTAGGTATTTTAAGGCACTAGTGCCTTAAAGTAACATTTTTAAGGCTAGTAGAGAGTGTTAAAAGTTCCATTTTTAACACGTTTGTAGAAAAAACATGTTTTTATGTCAATATGCGTTGTCATTATTGGTCGAAATATGAATGACTGAAATAATCATTTTATATGACCAAGCTTTTTTAATAAATACTTTATTGTAAGTGTGGGAAAATTTAGGTTTTATTTATTGTATGGATTTAAGAAAAATAGTGACGCATATCGATTAAATGACTATGTCCTGCTTAAAGAAAAAAAATTATTTGTCGTTGCATGCCTATACGACTAGCAAATGGACGAAAGGCCTAAAGCAAGATATAATATTAATTCTTCTTAATAAAATTGAAATATTTTTAAACAAAAGTGAAAATATGACATATTTTATGCTTTTCGCTGAAGCAAGCCCGGTTGTTTCGGGTTATAAAAACTTTTTTTACGATTTTTAAACCTATAAACCGGGAAAACAGGCAACATTATCATAACGAGACAAATTTTATAGTGACATTAAATTTTACTTCTTCAAGGTAAATTAATACATTAGCAATTTAATGAATCGTTTGGCTTTAATGACCGGTATAATTTTTTCATAAATAAAATTATATTTTAAATCAATGGTTAATCTATTTAACGCAAATCTCAAGCACTGACGACGCACAAATATTTTAATTTGTTTTGTGCATGTCGATGTCAATAAAAAAAATATCGTCGATCAGTTTTCGTTCCGCTATTATACCGGGGTAATTCATATATAAATAATTCTATCCTATGATTGAGAATCGATATATAAAATGACATATTAATATAACGTTTCCACACCCCTGCACGAAAACAAATTGCCTTGGAAAATAACCGGTATAACATAAGAAAAAGTAAAGCGATATAATACTTAGAAAAAACTTTTTTCCGTTTGATTATTTATTGGCCGAAAATTATTGTTACCATCATACAATTTATTATTGGTTTGTTTCATCACGTCATTAAAGTTATAAAATTTTTTTTTTAATCGACCGAAGAGCAAGTACTTTCTAGATATTTTCCGGTTATACAGGGTGTTTCAATATTATACCAACAAATTGAAACAGGTAATTCCTTGACAGAAGTAATGAAAAAAGTTCCCATTAATGAAGGTCCAGAAACCCCTCGTTGCCTGGCTTTTTGTTAATTTAAATGCACTAATGCGAATAAGAGCTATATGCGAAACATGTTTAAGGCATAATGAAGAACAATTTGAACAAGATTTATGAGAAAATTACATAAATTTTTAATTCTTGTTTGTAAAATTTTACACATTGTTATTGTAGCACAACTCGATATATCCATTGTTTTTATTCTTATTCAATTACGACTGCTAATTAGACCTTGAGATTGACGATAACATAGATAGAAAAGAAGAAACATATATTTCTTCTGCGGTAATTATAGAAACAGTAATTATTTTTTTAAATACCCGTCAAGGCCTACAACAAAAAAATGTATATTTTTAAAAAAACGTAAATTAATAATAAAAATAAAAATAAAGCATTATGTCTTCCTGACAAGCTTGGTACAAACCAAATCACATTATCAAAAAATATACAGGGTGAGTCGAGATAAATGTTCAAAATACCGCCATTGACATACGTCGAATTAGTGCATCCCAAGTGTCCATGTTTTCTTTATACACTTTATTTTTAAACCAGCCCTATAAACAATAATCTAGTGTTGTGAGGTCTGGAGATCTTGGAGGCCAATTAGTAGGACTACCGCGACCAATTCGACACCTTGGAAATCTTTCGTCCAAATGTTGCTTGACCTGATGAACAAAATGTGCAGGAGCTTCATCGTACATTTGCATTCTGATGTTTACAGGAACATCTTCTAGTAGTCTTTGCAATTAATTTTATAAAACATTGGAGTAGTGCTCTCCTGTGAGGGGATTCTCCAAATTGAAAGGGCCAATTAGATAACAATCGAGTACCAATTAAAAATTATTTTCGACTGTTGCATGGGGATTTTCGATTGACCATATATGAGAGTTACGAGTATTAATTATTAATACCGGTATGGGTGAATATTGATTCATCCGAAAAAAATATACGCGATACGACACGATGATTATTATTTATTCACCGACGAAATTTCATACGTATAGCATAATCTTCCGGTTTTAAGCGCTGTACTCTCTGTACATGGTATGGATATGAGCCTTGCTCATGGAATATATTTATTACTCCTTTTTGTGGAATGCCCAATTGAGCACCAATTCTTCGTGAGCTGGTCGTTGCATCTAACTCTCTTCTACTAAATCCAGAATATTTTCTACTTCAGCCGTAGAACTTCCATTACAGAAATCATAAACAAATGTTTGCATATTCTAATATTGAATAGATGTTTTGCATTTTGTAACACTGTAGTCGTTCAAACTTGAAAATAAATATTCAATTACTGTCACAGTCAAAACAACCAAGCTATCAAATAGTTTGGAGTCTCTGCTCCGAATCGGCGAAAATTTAGATACAAGTGGAACGCTAGATAAAATTTTTAATTCCGCTATAATTTGAAAACAAATGAAAATCGGATAAGGAGTTTTCCACATTGTTTTCACGTGTATAATACACTCCTGGAATTTGGTTCGTTTCTCCCGACTTACCCTGTATAGTGTATATTGTGACCCATGAAAAAAAAACTATTCGAACTCGAAAAATATTGCATGTAGGAAAATCTGAGTACATCACTGGATTCTACGTGAAAAATACAAAAATAACATGTTCTTTTATTTTTTTTAATAAGTTACGGGGTAACGGTATGTAAACAAAAACAGGGACAACTAGAAAAATTGTGATTAGGACATCTTTTGTTTCACTGAAAAGTGGCACAGTGCTGCAAAACCACATCCTTCTTTACCTAAAAATACATTCCGGTCTTGTAATATCATAAAGGAAAGAGGGTCAAGTATTGTATCCACTTCAAAAAAATATTTTATAAACTTCACTCATTAAACAATTTTGTCTTCTAATAGCAACCTGTCAATCAAAAGAACGAATGCCGTAAACTCTTTTTAAACCTCTTGTACGAAACATCCGATAGAAGTAAATCCCGTGAAAAATATTTTCACTGAAAACGTCATTATGTTTCGACAAGTGCTCGCATCACAGCTTTTGTCCGGCACTTGTAGGCACTCGAGCAGCACGTTCTCGAGATGTACAAAACGTGCCCGAAATCTGATATAAAAATCGGATTCTCAAGAGAGTTGCCTGTTCGTCCAGAGTCCATAAAGTTAATTCATGGCTATAACCCTATGCTTTATGACCGTGCAATTATGGTTTATTGTTGGGCCAAGATGGAGTTTTCTTCGCATCGTTTATTTACGTCATTTCTTAAGTGTATTATTCTAGTTTTAAAAGGTAGTTGATTCCATTAATTAAAAAATTCTTAATCATGCCATAGAGAAAAAATTAAACTTACTCTTTGCATTGCCCTCGAATGGGACGCCTGTCCCGGACTTGTCAAATCTGAAAAAAAGTATCGATCAGAAAACAATAAATAGAAAAGAATAGAATAGAATAGATATATTAATATAATTTGTACATTGTATAAAATGAATAAAATAACAAATAAACGCACAAACAGATATGATTTTAGCTATAATAAAATTCAATTTAAAATACTTTAATGGAATTACCAAGATACATATACAGGGTCGTTGGTATGTATGGAAACGGTCGATTATTTCTTAAAGCACAACAGCTAGCAAAATATTTCAGATAAAAGTTTTGGGTCTTTTATAGTCTATTGAAATATTAAAAAAGTATATATACAGGATGAGGCAGGAAGCCGTAGAGAAATAAAGTTCTCATGGACAATTCCTTCAAAGATTTAAAAAAAAATGCTTAAGATCGAAAATTGTCTGTAGTTTTCAGTACTATGGCAATCGTTTCTCTTTTACACAGGAGTAACGTTAGCAGTTTTCAGAATCATTGGAAAAACTACTTCATTAAGACTAAAGTTTATCAATGCAGTAAGAGGTTGTTTTATAAAATATTTAATGTTTTTTACTATTTTTACATTTATGTCGTCAAATCCCGAGGAATTTTTATTTTTTAGTCCCACAATAACGCCAATAAGCTCCTCCTCGCTTACTGGATTGATCACAATAGTATTACAGATTGGGGGATGAGTCGTACAGGTTGTGCCAACAGAGCCATTCTTCTGCTGAAGCTTTTTTTATCGCTACTATACTAAAATAGGTTACAAGTTCATTAGCTACTTGGTACGGGTCGATAATAATCTTATCTTTAACATGAACTGTGGTTTGTCGGTCTTTTGTATTTTTCCTATTTAGCTTGTCATTAATAAGAGCCCATGTAGTTTTACTTTTACAGTCAGAGTTAGATATTTTGTTTTATAGAATAATCGCTTGGTTTCTTTAATGTTATTTTTGTAACATTTTTTTACATTTTTGTATTCTAGTTGTATAGTAGTATTTTTAGTGTTACGCGCTATCCAATATAACTCATCAAGTTTGTCTTTTATATGAGAGATTTTCATTGTACCATTCACTTGACGATTTTTTCTTCTAATATTTTTTATATTTGTACGGGCAATAACAATTTAAGCAGTATATAACACTGTTAACAAATCCTGCCCATAACTCATTAGTATTTAAGGAAAACTCCAAAACATGCCACCAATCCTGCATCATTATCATATTAGAACGACCTCTTAATGTAAGAATGTAATATCCAAGTTAAAAATAAGAATTATTGTATGAACAAACTGAAACTCAATTTACCAAAATGCCAAAATAAATTTCATTTACACCGGGTATATAATATGATTCTTATTGAGGGAATTGGTGCTCTATGCGATCCACTTTGGATATTGTGTCCCCCCTAATGCGATTTTAATCAAATCTCTTATTACAGGCGTATCTCAATTTTTAATGAAACTTCGGTCCAGCGCCCTAATAACTTCTGTTCAGATTAAAAAGTCCACACGTTGTAATATTTTCTGTCTCGTGCAATATTGAGATTATATGGATAAAAGTTGCAGCTTTTTTTATTTCTCAGGTTATAAGTTTTTATACGCAATTTTGCCGCTGTATGTATTTATTAAGGTGTACCGGGTGGCAATATAACGATAGCAAACGGCCGTATATCCAAAACCGTTAGTCGTGTCGCATTAAAGAAAAAAAAAGAGAGGAAAAGTGACCATGAGAAATCGTTGAAAAATAAATCTTAGTTCCAACATTGTTTGCTAGGGGCAAAACAGCCAGACACAAGTACTTGGGTAGTTCTCCTTATATTGCCTATATTTTTTTTACACTTTTTACTTCATCTTGGAAAACAAAGTGTTTTTCTTTTTATAGAACATGATAACTCCGTTTAGACTGAACGAATTTTAACAAACTTAGTCTGGCATTAAAGGGGCGTCTTATGACAGTGGCAAAATCGGCCTGAACCAACAAAACCCATAAAAATAATAAAAAGAAGAATTGCCCACTGAATCCCCATAAAACAAGAACCAAAAACAATAGGAAATAAAGGAGCTTACCTCTAAAAATGGGGTGAGACCTCGTGTCTTTTGACAAAAATGGCCTAACGGCGACAGGCTTCACCTACTCTCAAGCAAGTAAAATCAAAGGCCACGAGAACTCTGAAGAAACCCCTTCTCCTTCAACAATCAGCTAACACAAAGATTTGCCAACATAAATATAACCCAAAAAAAAAAGAAAAGAACAGAGATACACTACAAATGATCAGAACCATACAAGAGTCTGGGCTTTTACCAAAACATAAATTAAATAACAAAATGAAGAAAATAATTCGAAACAACTTTGTTTATACATAAAATTGCGAAAAGTAAAAATGGGCGTTCTGCGACTTGACGGAGACAAAAAACGGAAATACATGGTCAACCTATGTGCGGCGCCTGGCGCCATCAAACCACAGAAAAGCAGAAGTAGTGCGTTCGCCCCATACTCTGACTAACGTTCTGTAAATAAAGATGATACAACCTAATAAACAATTTTTGGACCAAGCATCTATAAAAGATGCACTTTATGAAAATGTGAATGCAAGAATTAAAGGTAAGTCTACATTCCCCACAAAGTCATTAGTGGCAATTTTAAAATTGCTACAGTCTTTACTCTTAAGTTTTTGTTAAGTATAATTTACTTTTTCCGCTAGGGGACGTTTTCTGAAATCTCGATAAATAAAATGATCTTTCTTAAAAAACTCAAATGTAATGGTACACTTGTTTTTATATAAATATATAGAGATTTAAAAGCTCTAAACGTCAGTGGAAACCGCTACCTTATATCTGCTTCCTAACCAATGTAATTGAAGAAAAAGTTGGAAACATAGATAATTAGTAAGTATTCGTTGGAAGAAATAAAAAACGGAGAATCATAATTAAAATGACATGTCACGATAACTATTGTATAAATACAATGACCCAGAAATCAACAAACCTAATTATTAACGAGTTTTCAGCAGGAAACCAGAATGTGCTGAGCTTCATTAACAAGCATTTAGTCGTCGATGTTAGAAGTTAGGAAAAAGATGAATAAACATAAAGTCCAATAGCGCGAAAAATTTCGAATTATCGTACATCGTTTGATGCAGTACCGTAGTCCCTCTCTCGCGTAGTGAAGACAATAGTTTCGACCTTGGTCACTGAAACGCCTTTACGACTTCTCGTATTTTCTTATGGCCGTCTGTACAAACAAGGTTGAAATTTAAGCTAGCTCATACTGTTGTGCAATTACCTCTTAGTAGTAAAACTAAGCCTATCATACAGATCTTCTGTCAAATAACCTGAAAAGTAAAGTTCCACGTTTATGATAAAAAGTTAAAATTTAAAATGGGTTAGAATTACTTGATGTTGTAAGTTGATACTCTAGTCCAACGTTGCCAATTTGTACACATTCAAGAAAGTTCAATTAAACTTGGGCTTAAGTTTTTTTGTACAACGCTCGAATGAATTCAAGTAGCGGTTTAGGACGCAGCTGAACTCGAGCTTAAATTCACTTGAGTGTTGTACAAAGAAACTTAAGTCATATTTTCAGGAGTAGTAGGTCCTGTGGAAAAATTAGATCTTTAATTTTACCCTTAAAACCTATGCAACTCAGGTCGGGAATCCAAGGCGGCTATGGAAATACACTTTCACACCGATCCACCTACCAGGAAATGTTAAAACAACTTTAATATCTTAACTGTCGTTCGAACTATGTTCAAGTCTCAGGCAGTTCTCCTCGTGCTTACTTGCAGACAATTCCACATAATATGCTAGGATATGATAACATTCTCTTCGCTGCGACCTCTACCTTGTCTTTGATATACAGGAAGATACACAGGGTGCTTCATAATAACATGCTAATATTTAAGGAGGTTATCCTTGTGTCCATTTAAAAAAAAAATGTTTCTTTTTATGATAACTTTGGTATGGCCCCATATATTTTTGTGAAATGTGGTACGCATCTTCTATGCATTAAAAGGCATTTTCTGCTGCACAACATGATTTTTTATTCTTGCCAGTGGCTTTCGTGCGGCATTTGCACTGAATCATTTTAAAGAGAAAAGTGATACGCCACTGCTTTTTCTTAAAGTAAAAATTATTTTTAAAATCCTCATTCCTTTCTGAGCAAATCTGGTATTTCCATCTTGTTTCGCTTGACGTATGGTTTTCGCATAAAAAAATAAAATTGCCCATTAATCAGACAAGTCGATATATCCAAAGTTATTTTGTTTTGGTAAGCTTATTCGCTTCTTAAAATAATCTCGGGTCTCAGCCGACAGTGGCGCGCCCACCCAAACAAACGCGTGATGGTCCGAATAATAACTCGGCGGTCCCTCGTCCGTTCCTTCTCGCACCCGCGACGACTTGATCAATATCCCTTCTTGGCCGTCCTTTCCTCCCCCCTCTACCGGTCTTAATTAGAAGTTGAATCTGTGGCGGACACACATAAGGGACGCCAGACCAATATGCACCAGACCGCTCGCTCTCTTGAGTGCCGCGTGCAAACGCGGTTTAAAACACTGGGGTACGGTAGACGGCACATTACTGCTGCGGTTCTTATTATGGATCGCGTCAACCCGAAATGTGCACAACAAAGATTCTCATCTCGGTTGTCCATAGGCTTAATCAGAAAGCTTGCATTTGATTCATTACAACGAGTAGTTTTATGACGGACCTTTTTGTATCACCTTCATCACTTTTAGCACTATGATATACCCTTACTGTTTTGTAAAATCTTAGAATTTATACAATTGTTGGATTTTTCGAAGAAAGATCATGATAAAGTCTCTTTTACTTCACTTTATCGATAGTTACAAATGATCTACAATATTTAATGGTTAATCAAAAACAGCTGATTTAAAATCCCAAAATTAACTACTAAACTACATAGAGCAACAGGGCTTTAACAAGAAAAAAGCCCCTGACTCCTGATTTTCCAAAATAGTGAAAAATATGTATATTTCACAAACCAAAAAAAAAACAGAAACAGAGACCAAATGATCTTGTAATATTTTATGATGTTGTAGATGATTGACCTAACTAAAGGTGCTAGCACATATTTTATTGCCGTAAAAAAGTCTTTTGATGATTTCAGTTGCGCAATCTTATTCCACAAGTACAATTAAGAGATCATCTAGCATTGTAAGATGTATGGTATACATAAAAAGTGTTCACTAAAAACTTGTAGACACTAGAAAAAATGGAAAGGAAGACAATATTTTTAGGTTTTAGATAAATGTTGTAAAAATCCTAAGCGATTGTTTTTGTAGATCTTTTGCGAGTAAACAAAGTAGGTGCTTATGTTATAGTTATTTTTGAGTATATGGTTCCTGGAATAGTGCGTCAGCTTTGCACAGCCTCTATACGAATTAAATTAAGAATTTGATTCATATGCTGACTTAACCTGTATTCAGGAAAATAGTTTCATTTAATATTATACAGGGTTGCACAAACAGTAGGACGGTAACATGTGGCGTTTAAGGTCCTCATTAAAAAAATGTGAGCCCACTATATGTTCTCCAATAATTCCTCAGCATATGTTTAGATTCATTTAGTTAACAAAATATTTTTTAGATTTTCGATAATGAGAAGTATGAATAATGACGCATCCAGTTTGTGGAAAGTTGCTTCATCGGAAAAAAAGGACAATTAAAAAAAAATTGATTTTCTTAAAGGCTTTTCGCTGAAAATGTTTTTTTCAGACTCTTTTGACTGATCGCTCACTTATTCCAACTTCTTGATCCACACATGCTTGACTAATATTTCAATAATAATAGTTCAATAACTGTCAATAAAACAAATTTTCCTCATTACTTGCTGTCTTTGTTAGTCCTTCCTTGTTGACGAATATGCTTTCTGTTTTAATTAAGTTCTCAAGAGCTACCCGAAAATTTCATTAAGCAAAAAATAATTTAAAACATAAAAATGCATTGAAATTTGTTCGTTGCTCGTGAGCCTTTAATTTAGCACTGTTAAAATGAAATAAATAATAATGGAAGGAGATTTCTGGAGGGCAATTTGTATTTTACAAACCACATCACGTAGAAATCTCTACTCTACGTTAGGAACGGTGACAACATTGCGCTGGCGGTAGATGTCACAAACGGATTTAATTAAAGTGGTGCCTTAAAAAGCCACTGCCGTCTGTTCTTTGGCGTTGCTGGTTTAAGTGATAAGTTAGGGGCGATGAAGAAAAGATTTACTGCACATTCTTAAAAATAAATTGGTTTTAATTAAATAAATTGGATAAGCAGTAAGTATAGTAAGTGAACCCATTTCAGTTATAAATAATATAATATTTGATTATGATTTAAATTGCTTTTCTTTATTACGGGGGAAAGTTGTTAAGCTGTTGCTGGATTAATTATTATCTAAACCGAACAAAACTTACTTTGTTTCTATTGTTTTATTCATATTACATTCCTTTATGCTGATAGTTTAATATCCTAAAAACTAGAAATCCGGATTTCATATGCTATTGGCTGAACCAGATCCTATTGTTTCGTATTTAGGATTTTTACGTTCGTATAAGATAACCCAAATAATGTTATTATTGAAGTTAATAGGTATATGAAAGAGAAGTGAGTAAAAATGAGGGAAATTGGTTGGTTCAATACGAGGGAAAGAAGATTGCTTCACAGTCTAGTCAAAGAGTAACCCAACTAATAAGAGGCGAAAGCTTTGTCGCCTTCTTTGATGTTGATGTACCTAAATTCTGTGACCTCGATACCACCGCCTACACAGTAAAAAATAGGATACATTTATAAGATAAAAATTTATATCCGAATACGGTTTACACGGAAAAAAATCGGCCCTTATACAGGCAACAAGCCAGGCTTTACATCTAAAAATATGATTAAATTAACTGAATATTCAATATCTTTTAATGCAAATAGTATTTAAACTTAGGCCTGTTTTGTGTAACCTTATTTCATCTTATTCATATAGCTGAATGCCTTATTTACGTAAAAAGACATGCTGATTTCCAGTTCACTTTAAAATCATTAAAGAAAACAAACTACTAGAAAGTTAAATACGATAAACTAATGTTGCATAAACCCAGCTTTGGTTTAATACAAAATTGTTGGTTTGGTTGGTAATCTTGTTTCTATTCATTGTCTATTTAAAAATAACTTTTTTTAATGATCAATTTGTGTAATTAACTCTTTCTTAACATACCTCCCTGTGCCCGTTGGAAATCTAAAAAATAATATTCCTTTGCCGGTTCTGTTAGGACACCCACGGTAAGCACACGATGTACCACCTTTAAGCTGGATTTATAAACTCGAAAAGTTGGCGAGGTTGAGGTTCAGTTGGTGTTGGAAATAGGAGTTCAATATAAACTAAAGGGAACACTCAGTACAATTTATAAACTTAGTTCGTAAGTTTTGAAAAGTTCCCGTATAGTTTGAGATAACCAATTTTTATGTTCGGAGATTGAGAGGTTCGTTTCGACCAATGAAGATGCTATTTTTAAGTCATGCGGTTACAGCGAAATGTCAAATGTTTTTTCGTTGTTTACGTCGCCCTTCTGTCATTTGTATTTGGATTTTCTGTTTGTTGTAAGCTTAGTATTGTGTTTTGTGCTAGAAAAAAACCAGAAACGGATAGTATGGAGAATGATGACACTAATTTATTGTTACTCGAGTTAATCCAAAATTATAAATTTATCTATAACACTATCACTATATTGGACAATAATTTCAACCAATCAAACAACAACTTTTTGAACTTCGCTACTGACTTCATAAATGCCATATTCTGGACTGTCGAATATCGAACCTCACCAACTTGAACATAACTTCTACCTCGCCAACCTTTCGAGTTTATGGATTTATATATAAGCTTTGTTTCCGAAATTTAAACAAATAGATTTTAACCACCGACAAGTCATAAAACAATAATAAGTTTTGAATTAATAAAAAATACGCCCTAACACACTAAAAACACCGATGGTAAAAAATTAAAGGAGAAAACCACAAAAATTATCACTTTGTTTAGGTCAAAACACGATTGACAGTGATTAATAACAAAATATGACACATCAAATTTGAGTGATATACTACTAACTTCGCGCATGCGCATACAAATTTTGTTTCGCCGGACTGGCTTTCTTTCGCCTCTTATTGGTTATGTTACTCCTCGGTCTAGTCTTATTCAATAAAATAATCTGTAAAAAGTATCCCTCTTATCTACACCAAAAAATCAAATTAATATAATATGATGCACATGCCTGGGATCTAAGACATAAACTTACAATTTTTCTTACATTACACCAGCCAAAATTACTTTATTTGAAAAGTTTTTCTATTATTAATTACTTCTATTTTATAATAAAATCCCGGTAAATTGTGTGCTTCACCCCAAATATTTAAATTTGTAATACGCCACCTAATCCCGCTGTTCTGCCAGATTTGAAAATATTTAGTGTATAAATTAAAAATGATTAGAATTATTGTAAGAAGCTACCGACATATTATTATACAATTGTTATCATTATATCATCATATAGCTACCAATTGAACTTGGATTATGAATGTAGAATACTAAATAAAAGCTTCTTGGGTTAAGTGAGGAAGCCTGGCCTTAACTTCGCCTTTTCGCCATATTATACAATAAAGAGATATTATTGTTATTATTATTTTATAATTTTCTCTTGAAATTATCCATTATGAGAGGGATATTCTTATCATGAAAAAAAGTTCAAATGCAAAGATTCATTAACCAAAAACTCGTCAAGAAAACAAGTTTCGTAAACGAGCGGGACGCGGCAGGACAAAATGAATGAGAAAATGGGAAAAAATCAAGTGTTTGTGCAGTTGACACCCTTTGAAATCCGATTTTCGCAAGAGGCTTCTTTTTATAAGATCCGGCGCGTCGTCATCTGGGGCGTTACAAATCCAAGGAAGAGCCACTCCACATAATGTTCAAAGAAAACCGCCTTTATCACTCGCCGTCTTTTTTATTTTTCCTGCTCATTCATCAACAGGTATTAGATTAACTTTTTGCACTTCCTTATGGCAAGAGGGGTCGACTGTGATTTCCAGAGCTTGGTTTTATTTTGGACTTTTGTTAAAACCACAAAAAATAAAAAGGTGATTTAGTTTTTGAAAGAAAGAAAGCTCACACGTATTTTTAAACATTTGCCATATTAATTTATATGGTGTGGTGTGACATTGTAGCCATGCTCCGGCAGAGAGCATGTGAAAATGAAATGAATTAAAAAAACAATACAGTGAAGACTTAAAGTCTGGAAAAGGATCTTTTTCAAGTAAGCGAAGCACCTGAGTAAGAAACACGTCGATTTTATTATATTTTTTTGCATATTTCTGGAAATTATACAGAGTGTTTCAAGAAAACTGGGCGGCTGGTAACTTTATTTTTTAAATAGAACATTTTGCATGTTATCGCATTTTTGGATTCTACGGAAAATTCTAAGCACATTTTATGTAGGATGTTTTCGAACTGTAGGAACAATAATATTGAAAATCGGACTTTTTACCAAATTATCTCATTACCCCTTAAAGGTAAAGGAAAATAAACTTGACTTTCCTATCCTAACATTTTAATATCTACTTAATGGTACTTACAGATGGTATTGTTAAAATTATCACAAAATTATTTTTTTATTCAACACTACAATACACTGCAGAACACAGTTCCAAAATATGGTATATTCTAAAAAAAAACAGTAAACAAGAGCTAACCGTACTTAGAGAATCAGTTAAAAAAATCAATTCTCACAATTAACAATAATTCAGAGAGTCATAAATATACACATTCTTCCCTTTTTTTGCCTCACAGTAAGTAAAATCCCCACTAAGTATTCTAAATCACTCAAACAGCGTGAAACAATTGATATTAAAATCCCGTGGCACAAACAGGTTAAAATTGTTCATTATACGATTTGCAGGGCTATTCCTTCCGATGTCAGTACGGCTCTGATTCACAGAAAACAAATTGGCTTGTCTCGTCAAACGACATGGTACTCTAAAGTTAAGCAAAAACAAAAGTTCCGAGCAGTCCATCAAGTTGTTCAAGATTTTATGGCCGAATACCAGGATGAGCCTTATTCTACGTATCTCCAGGCTATCCAACCCTACAAGGCTCAAGCGATCCCTATAAGAAAGCGTAGAACGATCAATCCCCAGTCTATGCAACAGAAAGTTCATGAACCTCGACTGCACCCGCTCAATCCGTTTAATGTGGACCTGATATAGAGGAGCCCAGACCACACAACAATATTCTAAATGACTTCGCACCAATGCATAGTACATTTTCTTCAATGTCTCGACATTTTTAAACTGCCAGCATTGTCTCGTGACAAAACCAGCCATCTTGAAGGCCTTTGCAATTATGTTATCAATGTGGCTGTTAAATAGTAGACTGCTATTAAATACAATACCCAAGTCAATAATCAGTTCAACTCTATGAATTGGTGGTCCATTGATCCGATAAACAACATTCAGAGGTTGCCTCTTTCTTGAAAACGATATTACTTTGCACTTTTCGCTGTTTATGGTCATGCTATTATTGAGATACCAATCATACAGCTTTGAGACTTCACTCTGCAAAAGGGCACAGTCGTTTTCTTTCGCAATATGACGAAATATTTTCAAATGATCAGCAGAAACAAATGATGGCACTGCTCCAAAACAAAGGATAGGTCATTAATGAAAATCAAAAATAATACAGGACCAAGGTGAGATCCCTGAGGGACACAGGAATATGCAGTGATCTTCTTGGACAAAGTATGGTTAAATTTAACATATTGGATTCAATTGTAGAATTATTACAACGACCGAAAAACAGAACAAACCTAACTAGCTCACTGAATTTTTAATAACAATAACCCAAATGACACATTAACGTAACAAGTGCTGAAATTGTTGTCAGTTAACTTCCTGGCAATATCCTAACCGATCGATAAACTATTGTTGCACGTATCGAATGAAAGAAGGTGGAATTTGGCGAATTTCATCTCTTATACGATTTCTCAAAGCATTGTTATTAGGAGGTATGTTGAAATAAACTTTGGTTTCTAAATATTCCCACAGAAAATAATCTAGGGGAGCAAATCCGGAGACCCGGTCGGCCATTCGACGGGGCCACGACATCCAATCCACCTGTTAGGAAATATCTCATTGTGATACTGCCGTGTGAGGTGGTGCGCCATCTTGTTTAAACCACATAGTTGGAGTGGGTATATCCGGCTCACAACCTGGATACAGTTGAGCTAAGGCAGGAATCAACTCCAGTTGCAAAAAGTTTAAGTCGAAAAAATATAAACCTATAATTCAGTGTTAAAATATTCCAGCCCAAACATTGATTTTTTCGGGAGGTTGCGTATTAGCTACCTAAGCCCAATGAGTATTCTCTTATCGGTTGACAGTATCATGAAGAAAAAAGTCGCTTCTTCGGAAGTATTTCTACAAGAAAATGGATCCAGGTTGCACCGCTCTTGCACGTTCTTGCAAAACTGGAGTCGGCTGACATAGCCGTCTATATTTAATTGATCTATTAATCTTATTTGGATGGATGATACTTTGCCTATTTCAAAATATTTTTCTGAATCTGAAATCTGTTGCTACTTGACTTGTAGGTAAATGTGGATTTTCGTTATAACTGAGTAAAACATCTAATTTCTCATTATCAGCTAGTGTTGGCCTACCTGTTCTGAACCATGTTTGCGGAATTTTTTGATAATTTTGCTGACTATAGATATTGTTATTAAAAAGTTCACAAACTTGGCCCAAATGTCTTTTGCTATCTCTCCAGCCAAGTATTATGAGAATTTGGATTCTTTCTCGCTCTGAAAGCATTTTTAATGGGATAAAAGTAACTCTCCTACAGTATGTTGAAAATTAATACAGTTATCATTATTGACAGCGAGTCAAAGTGACAGTCTAGATACTAACTAAATTTGTACTAGATTTCACGTTGCATTATGTTATTTCTCTAAGTTAAAAAATGTCAATTTTAATTTTACAGTATTTTAAAAACAGTTAAATTTAGGTATGGGACATCCTACATGAAATGTGCTGCTTAGAATTTTCCGTAGAACCCAAAAATATAATAACATAAGAATCTTCCATTATAAAAAAATGAAGTTAACAACTGCCCAGTTTTCTTGAAGCACCCCGTTTAATTTATAAAAGTGTTAAAAGATGCAAGAAAATAAAATAAAATCGACGTGTCCGACCTAACCGAAACTAACCTCAGAAAGATACTTTTCCAGAATTTATGTCCTCACTGTATAATAAGATGCATATTTACAATCAGGTTTTTAAATCGACATTTAGGACTGGGGCTGTGCCAGCGACATCAGTATCAAGACTGTCCAGAATAACGAAAAGAAAAGAATTAAGTGCTGAGTAACATAGTAAATGCCCCTAGGTACGTTCGCAACACTAATTTTATATCACCATTTCAATAGTAAAAAGGTAATTGATTTAATCAGCAATCTAAATCTCTTGCAAATATTATTTTTAGACTTTTAAAAAGTTCTGTGTGCTAATATTCCATTTCGTCCCCCAATAGGCAATCTCTTAATTTTTTGCTGGCTACAGTGGGAAATATAACTCAGTATTAATTTCTGGCGGCAGAAATGGGCAATGAAATTAAAGCCGAAAGACGGAACAGTATAAACCGATGTTCATTAAAGGGTTGGAGCGGAAAGGCGCAACGAACTGCTGGAGACAGCACCGGAAACCCGAGGCACGTACGGACAGCTCTCCAGAAATATTGGGGAAACATTTTGGGAATCTCGTGATAAATCCCTTTGGCTTCGGGGGGACTCTATTTATATATATTAAATATACTGATAATTTTTAATGGATTCCGCAGCTTTGCACCAACATCAGGAAAATTAATTATCGACAATTATTTTCGTTGTTATCAAAATTCTGTTGAGACTGTGTTGTGCCAAGGCCCTAATGATCTGATTCTCTTGAATCCTTGAACTTGGTGTTACCTTGTTCCTGAGTATTACGTTTGGCGCCAAAAATAGCCGCGCGCACTTCAGTTGTTTTATACAAAAATAAAACAAAAAAAAAACTTTAAAACAAATTTTTTTCATTTGTTTTAATTTTAATTTAAAAAAAACAGATGGTACTCTTCAGCGATGCTGTAATGAGCACCGCTGAATAAGCAAAACCGTAATATTAAAGTAAATACAAAAAAGGAAAATTAAATTAATTAAATTATTGCTTAATAAAAAAAACTAATAAAAGTGGTTGTCAGAGAGCACGAGCAGCACACGTGGAGCTAGCCCTGACCGTGCAACCTAACACCACGCACTGAAGTTAAAAATCAAAGAAAACTAGTGGTAGAGCTGCATAAATAAAACGAAGTATCAAAAAGAATATTACTGGCTTTATTTAAATTAAGAAATAGGGGGGGGGGGTTAGTATTTAAACCTGTACAGCAGTAAGTTACTGCAGATCGTGCACTTTTTTCCAGGGGAAGGAAGCTGAGACGACAAGGAGATGGTAGGAAAGAAGAGAAGTCAAGAAGATCTTGGACGTTAAAAAGATTTTGGTCGTAGAAAAGACGACAACAAAGACAGTAGGGAAACCCTAGACGGAGCTCCAAGGGTCCTAAATGTTTGTTTTTTCGGGGGTTCAACGGTGATGGGTGCTCCTAAATTATTCGGCCCCTTTAGGTCCTGGTGACCGGACTTGACTTCCAACAGCGAACAAAGGCAATCAAAAAATTCCACGTAGTGGTTTTCTTGCCGCCAATCCAAAAATGTTAACTGCAAAACGAAGTAAACTTAAGGGCGGCAGGAAATAAAGCCCCAAAATCCGTTAAAGATAACTTAAATAGTCGTGGATTTAAAAAGGCTTCTTGTTTCGTCGTCTGTTAGGGATCAAGTCAGGTCACCGATCAATAAAGGCAATACAACGAATTTGCCTGCCACGGCCATATTGAATTAGTTGCACAGAACTCAAAAACATTCAACAAACAATTCAGTATGGCCGTTGAAGGCAAATATGTGGCAAATATACACGGATTTAATGCTTAGTTTACAGCCGAGTTCTGTGCTTTGTGTAGATATACACTTGCCATTGTTAACATCTTCAATAACATCATCAACTTTAAGTGTTATTAAATATAAATAACAGGAAAAAGCACAAATTGAACAACAATAACTTAATAAAACACACAAAACCAAAATCGCTATTTAAACTGACACTGACGTTCACACAAAAATAAAGGTTAGTTTTTCTGACGTTTGCCGTCGACGGCCATATTGGAAGCACTTTGTGACTCCAATATGACCGTTGCAGGCAAACATAACCTGGTTTGAATTGCCTAACACCACCGAGAGATGGGGGGGGGGGGGGGGGGCATCAAGCAGATAAAGCAAATTTTCGGACTTTACTGCTCTGACCAAAAACATGCCGTTTCACGTACTAGTGGGTGATATAGAGGTAAGTATAGTGGGTCCCGACTACCCAGTTGCAGGTACTTAAATTGAGTGAAATAAAACAGATGTACCAAAATTTAATTATTGCAACGTAATCAATGCAACTCACTATAAATGTTCTTTAAATGATACCTAGCCCAAATATCCTGACCATTCGATAAACGGTTTCGTTTGAATTCGGTTACTGGAATATAGATGCCAATACATCTTTAAAAAAAAAACAGAAGTTAACCTAGAAAGTTTTGCAACCAAACTGACAGTGAAAATGAATCACCAAAACAAAGATAATTTTCACAAAAATACTGATTTTTAAGAAATCAATCCCGCTTGGCCAAAGACATCGAAAATAAGGCAATTAACATTAGGTAGGCATCTAGTTGCATACAGAAAACAAGACATTAAACTTTTCATCCGTTTTTAAAGATAAAATTCAAATCCGATATGTGATATATGTTCTTATTAGTGACAAAATCGAATTGTCACACTGTTGTTAGTTAATACCCCACATACTCTTCTAGCTGGTATTGGTATTTCTCTTAAGTCAGCTCTCTTGAGCTTTTACTTCTTTTAAATTTGTTGGTGCTTATTCTTCTACTATACTGGAATTTCTTTGTTGCGATGATCTTCTTGCATTGTTCTGTTTTCTTCATTGATTTGCTTGCTTATTTTCGCTATTTTGTTCCGTGTTTTTTTTTTTTTCGTGTTGTATCAGTTTTTTGTTTTGGTACTTTTCTTGACTTTTTTTTTTGTTTCTCTATTGTTTTTGTTAATCCTTGTTTTGTTTTTGTGTTTTTAGGGTGGGAGCCAATCTTTCGGATATTTAAATTTAGTGTGTATTGTCGATTGTATGTGTGAGTTTTGTATCATTGGATTTGTCGATAAGTCTGTCCTTTCAAAGTATTTAGTTATTAATTTTGTATTGTGTTCCGCAATTGTTTCCATTTTTAGGTCTCTGTGTAATACCGCTGTTGGTACGTGTCTTTGTGCGTTAGTCATAATCCTCATTATTTTGTTTTGTAGTATCTGTAGTTTTTGGTATCTTGTCTTGTTTCGCTACTACGTTAGTCCTAGAAATGCCATATAAATTTATGAAACTATACTTATATTTGGCCAGGCAAAATGTCCATAGCTTGCACTAATATCGCAGTTAATCATGAAACGTATTCAGCCGACGTCGACAACACTTGTAGTGGCCAGTCCTTTGTCCCAAAGTAACGACAAGTTACACCTTAGAAACTACGTTGCATTCAAACAGCTTTGTTGCATACAGTCAGGAACTGTTGGACTAAATCATGAATAGCGCCGTTTCGAATTCAATATGCAACTGACTTATAACAAGATATTGAAAATGTCAAATCGTCAATCGAATGAAACGGCTGGTCGAGGCCGTTGAATTCCGTGTAGGCTTCTCGACTTGTAATTACGTTCTGGCGTATATAATAATGGCAAGTTTCGAAACTGGCCGGATTTTAAATGAAATTGGCATGCCTGTTAGGGTCAGGTGGTTTATTGAATTTTCGGTAGGTAGAGTATGCTTGATGGTATACTTTTTTCAAAGTCAGTCTGATTCTTGAAGTTTTTATTATTAAAAGTGTTCCTTTATATCAGTATTTAATTGATAGTCAGTAACTCTCTAGTTTGCAAATGTACTTTGAGCCAAGAAATTTTCAATGCCAAAGTAAGAAGAAACAAGCCATTCATGAATATTATAATAATATTTTTAGTACTTCAGAAATATTATTTATACAAAAATGATTTAAATCAAACTAAAAAGGACTTTCACTGTTGATAAACAAAAAAAATATACAATTAACAAACCCTTATGTTCCTCCTACATTTACGAAAACTTTGTAGAACTGGCAACACCCTGGCGATAGACCGTCGAGGCCCGCTGACAATTTAAAGTGTGAACTATTTCCTCCGAGTAGGAAAATTAATAAAGCATCATATAAATACAAATTTATATGCTGTAGACAAGAACAGCAAATAGTTAAAGGTTCTGCCAATTGGGTGATCCCTTATCAGCTTTAAAATCAGTTGATGTTTGAGGTATGCGATTTTGGGAATCGGACAGCGGCGTGACTGGTTGAAACGATTTACTGTAATTTACATATTTCATTTTCTGCTATAACTGTGTGGTTTCAGACAAGTAAGTTTTTACTGGGACCTATATTTTATTATATCAGTATGGCTTTTTGGCGACAATTTGAAACAGAAGGTCAAGGTGAATTATCGCAGGAATATAATGAGTCGGTGCCAGAGTCGGCCATCGAAAGCAAATCAAGTCCGGAATTAAGAAAATAATTTATTTAGACGAAATTTGGTTTGATACTCATGATGTTGTTAAATATAATTGGGCAGACAGTACAAATTGTACTTTTGGTACACCCGTATTCGAGAGGAAAACGCGTTATTATTTTTCATGCCGGAAGTAAAAATGGCTTTGTACCTAATATGTTGCTCGTGTCAGCAAAGAATATCACTCAATAATTAATCACCAACTTTAAGCGCAGTTGCCCTTGATAATATTCGGCAGGTAATAACGAAATGAGTAGCGATGTATGGAAAAATTTCCGTAGCTCATATTATAAAAACAGAAAACGGATATTCTGTTTCACCACCTGTAGCGCCAGTAGTAATACAACGTGGAAACAATTCTACTTCTGAAAATTCTGAAGATTCCAGTCATTAAATTGTTTATGAATTTGTATATTGAACTGCATATTCCAACTAACGGGTGAAGGAAAACTTATATCTTCTTGCGGTCCCTGCTTGACAAAGACAATTTTTGTAAATTGTTTTCGGCAAAGTGAACATTTTTTTTTACCGAAAGACCATTTTGGTATGCAGGAAAGCACTATAATGAATAATTTGAAATTATAGTTTTAAGAACTTGGAATTAAGTAAAGTGACCTTCTAAATTTCAGTAATTGGTATGCACTAATGCAAAAATTGCAATAAATATATAATAAATAGTAAAAGAATACTGTACGACTCACGCTTGTAACAATGAGCGACACCAAAAACTTTAACCCGTTTCTTCACAAGTCGACTGGTTCAAACTTTGCTTTACTTGGAAAATAAAATTTCTTTTGAATTTTATTGCATTATCATTTATTAACAGATTAATCACTTCATCAGTATATACCCTAGCATGGGTATGACATACTAACACCTTTTTAACTTGGATGCGTCAAACAACCACTTCACTACTTTTAAATACTTTTGTTTAATTTATCATCTTTTTGCGTATTACATTTAACTGAGCATGGAGCGCATATTATCTCTTTATACTTTTGAATAACACTGTACTTTATTACTTTCGATTCCTTTTAATCACTTTGTTTTAACGTGCCAGGTTGAACTACACACGGAGCGGCTGCAAGTTAACTCGTTCGTATTCTGTTTGACACTGCTTTGTTTACAAAGCTACTGTCCGTCTCTTACCGTATCCCGACACCTTGACCAATCAGGTCCTAATACGTTGAAAACTAAGATGGCGTCGTTCACGTCACGATACTGTTGTTAGCCAATAAGGATAGAGATTCGTTGTTACTAAGCACGTGGCGTATGTCGTACTTAAATTTGCGTGTTAGAGAATAATACAAAATATCAGTAAATTTTTTATACATAAGGATTTAACTTGAACATATATCTTTATGGATTTGTACAACGTTGCCACTGCTTTAATATGCGGTATTGCGAGTTATATTGCATGTGAATATAATGTACCTTTCTCTATTTTTTTTAGCATTTAGGTGTTAAAGAAACACATAATAAGTTAGCACGAATGCGACGTTGCCGCTTAGATTAGTATTACGTTACATTATATTTCCTAGAATTGAGTTCCACGCTTTTACTTTAACTTTGTACTGGATCACGACAGAAATATGACGTGTGTCCCAAACAAATACTACTTGGCAAGTGGTAATCATAATATGACATATAAATATGTGTATATGTGTGAGAACTTTGTTCTCTAGCCACTTGCTGAGACCTTATATAATAAGGATTGACCAAATTATGCTAAAACAGCTATTCTCTGGGCTACATGCCTCAATGAGCGCTGAATTAAATAGCAAAATTTGGCGTATTTTGACTAACACAGTTAGTACTTAAATACAAACTCAGATTGCAGGAACAAGCGGGAAAGAAAATAATGAATCTTTATTTCCAATGATAGGATGCTACGCTGCTGCTACCCGTAGACCGGTTTCGAACTGATTGGTTCTCGTCAGTACTGGGCAAGCATGACAAGCGAGCACACCTACCATTGGAAAATCGAAACACCCTATAGCCACAATATTGTTCTGCCTAGGCAGTACAATACAGGTGGCGTCATCCTTCAGAAGCTTCTAGCAATCTGATGTGAAATAGTTCGAAACCGGTCTACAGTGTTAGTCAAAATACGCCAAATTTTGCTATTTAATTCAGCGCCCGTTGGGGCATGTAGCCCAGAGAATAGCTGTTTTAGCATAATTTGGTCAATCCTTATTGTATAAGGTAACTTGAAACCCTACCATCGTAAATGAAGCCGGTACACTAAACTATCTTTCACTCAAAAATAAAGAAAAATTAAAGAAGAAATACAATAGAAATAAAAAAGTACGAGCAGAACTAAAATGTGACATTAGAGCTGCAGAATTGACCTATCTGAATACAATATACAAAATAACATTGTTTAAAGGTGAATACTCTGTTTACTGTTGTACTTTATAATAGGATTTATTCATGTAGTAGATCTGTTAAGTACAATAAATAAATAATACTCACGTCCTAATTGCAGCAAGTGGCTAGAAAACAAAGTTCTCACACATATATATATATGTAATAGACTAGCGAATATTGGGGAGTGCAGCAAATGAAAAAATACTATTTAAAGTTATTCCAAGCTTTCGGAAATCATTTATTTCATTTCCATCCTCAGGGAGAAACTTTCTTGAGATTGTTCATAAAGATGTTTGTATAAAATAAGAGACATGTGAGAAGAAAATGTGTTGAAAATCAAAGTAAATTGCAATTAAAGCCAACGTCTGGAGAGCATTAAAACCATTGTAAATGGACGAAGAAACACATAATTTAAAATAAAAATTGAATTTAACTGAATACATTTTGAAAAAATTGTTATATAATTCAAAGTCTATGAGAATATTACGCGAGAAACCATGTCCTCTATTTCAACACATTTTCTTCTCACATGTCTGTTATTTTATATGAATATCTTTATGAACAATCTCAAGAAAGTTTCTCCCTGAGGATGGAAATGAAATAAATGATTTCCGAAAGCTTGGAATAACTTTAAAGTGTATTCTTTTATTTGCTGCACTCCCCAATATTCGCTAGTCTATTTCTCAACTAGTCAGCAACGACTACCCTCTCGATATACATATGTATATGTCATAATATATTTTCTTTAATAGTACCAAGTGAGCCCAGCATATTGCAATTTTACGGAAGAAGTGAGGACCGCGACAAAGTGAGCCCCAATATACGGTGCTCACTTTGTCTGGCTCTGTAAATGTCGCCGAAATTATTTCCACAACACCTTATTGCACTTTTATAAAAAAAAAGATTGGACCCCATTTTGTTGCTTAAGCGTTAAAATGCGTATATTGTAGTTTAACGTTTTGCCGCAGTCGGCGCTTTTCCTGGAGTATAATTTTTTACCGCATGTATTTCAAGGCGCTGCACTACACCGTTCAACTCGCCAACCAAGGACCAGAGATTTGGCAACATGTGAGGTCCTAGCTTTGCGTGTTGTATATTTTATTGTTTCAAATATTTTATGCAAATTTAAGTAAAATTGTCTTGCATCTAGCAGGTAAATAAGACATACCAAAATCTATTTATAGCACTCACCCAAGGCCATGAATACAGTACAGTGTGTCGCAGATGAACTTGACAAGAGGAAAAAAGATATTCAATATTGACTTTACGACGAAAAGTCATAATAGTTATAGTTATAAAAAATTCTGCTTATCCAGAAAAGAAGTTTGCCATATTAAAATTATAGATCAGATGTACAGGATGGCAAAATAAGCGAGGTGAGTCGGAAACCGTTCACCATACAGTTTTTGGACAATATTGCTGGTAAATATGGCCAAGAGAAAATGCTGGAAGTTATTCATGTTCGTACGATGTCCTCTAGCTAAGGGGTGTCACAGGCAGCAGATAGCAGATGGAAAATTAGGTTTTTCTATATATGTTTTCCCCACAACTTTATTTTAGAAGATAGAGTAAAAAATTTAAAACACTAGAGATTCGACACATCGTAAGGATTGCGCTGATTAATTTATATTGTTTAAAACTCATTTTAGGATACCTATTTTAGACTTTCATATTACATATATTAAATAATAAAAAGTAGATCACATTATTTGAAGAAAGTCTGTAATCTAGGATAAGTTAAGATTTTTTATAAAGATAAAAAAATATAATTTTTTCAAAAACAGAAAGAAAAAATGAAATGTAAGTGCTTAAGTGATTTTTCTAATGTTTAAATGGCTCCTACACCGCAATTTTTGAAAGAAAATGTCAACTTGTTATATGTCGTTGAAAAGGTAGTTTATGTCTATAGACGTACTACATACAGACATGCACATGGACAAAATAGATGACTATTTCACAAAATTAATAATAAAGTATTTTCAAAGAACGGACGTTTCACTTAACCCGTTAATAACAAATTCACACGTTCACTCGACTGAAGATCAAAGACATAAATAACCAAAAGACTGGCTCCCACCTTAACTGTACAGAAATAGATAAAGAGCAGTAACCGTAGCCTGCACAATAAAAATCAAGAATGAACTAACAAATACCAAATAAAGAAAAGAAAATATGTATAAGCAAAATCCAAAAACCTTCCAATATGTAACCGCAAAGGAAAAATACAATTAAATAATAGGAGTAAAAGTCTTAATTTGACTAACTCAATTAACTAACCATAAAACGGAAAAGGTAGTTTTGAGAAGAATTCGACTGGGTAATATAAAATATAGGTTGTCATTTAGAGAAAAAAGGAACAATATGGCCTAATTCTGGAGAAACCAAAAGTAAACTTCATTTTGTTTAAACATCATACACACAGCGTATAGAAGGTGTGTACTTTTCGACACTTTTGACGGGTATCTCCGTTATTAGTACAGATAGAATGATTCGGTTTTCGCAAACCTGTGCCACTTTTTTGTGAAACAAATGATGCCCAAAACGGATGTATCATGGCCAACTTGGTTTATGAGATACAGGGCGAAATTGAAAAGGGTGCATTTTCAGACACACCTTGTATTTCAGTTATCTTATACCCTATCGAAAATATAAAAAGGGGGTGTCATACAGTTTTTTACGCAGAATTCAGTGTTGTAGTTAGAATTTTTCCAGGTATGCCTAATTTTGAGAAATATACCAAAGTTGTGTTTTTTTAAATGCAACACCCTGTATATTTATTCTTAGTTGCATTCTGCTTACTGAGAGCTTTCCAAAAATATATAATAGTTGGCACTCTGTTTTACCAGGATGGTTCAAATTTATAGTTTTTAAATAACAATCTTTAAATTGACATTAGGCCTTGGATTTGGTTTCACTAGAACAATGAAATTGTGGTATTAAATACATACTTTTTATTCATAAAAATTGTTGAAAATGGTTGGCATTCTCCCTAATACAAAGCTGACACATTTCTGTAATTCGTCTCAAGGCGTTTAAAATTATTATTGGATGTTCTTGTAGAAATTGAAATGCTAAATGGGTAGCCTGTCGAAGATCCTTTACAGTTCTGTGCCTGGTCTTGTATATCATGATCTTGCATATTGTTCTTTTCACATCTGCAAAAACCTCCACAGAAAGAAGTCTAACACCGATAGATCGGGCGATCGTGGTGGCCATCTTACAGCTCCATTTGTGCCTATCCATCTTTGTGGAAAATTATTTTGTAGAAAAGCCCTTACTACGTGAGAGTTATGACTCGGCGCACCGTCTTGTTGGAAATGTATAGCATATAACTGGGCAAGGGGAACGATTCCTAATAACTCGGGTATAACGTCTTCCAAGATTTCCAGATATCTATTTGCCGTAAGACCTCCCTCATAAATACGGTAAGTTATTTGATTACCTAATATGAAGCAAGAAACACCAAATCCAAAGCGCTCTTGCTGCTCCCTTTCGAAAATAACATGTTGATTTTCTTCAGTCCAATGTCTTGTATTATGCCGGTTAAAAATTCCGGCACTAGAAATGTGGCTCTTATCGGTCCAGATTACCAATCTTCCAAAATTGGCATTGGTCCGGATTTGTTCTGTATACCAATGACAGAAGATGAATCGCCGATCTGCATCTCCAGGATGTAAATTTTGCACAATTTTAAGTTTGTATGGATGGTATTTATATTTTCTTAACATTTTTTGTGACCGACTTTTATTTATACCAATTTCCTGTTCTATATTTCTGCAGGAAGTTGAAGGAGTAACGGTTGCATCAGCCAAAACATTTACTTCATCTTTTTCTCTATTTTCCATACTGTATGTTTTAGGCCGAGGCTGTGTAAAGGTTCCATGTTCAATTAAATTTTTCTTTAGAATGGAAAATTTGTCTGGAAATGACTGCCTTCTTTCAGGATATCTATAAAATGATGATGATAATAATAAGAAGCTGCTTAAACAAACACTCCGCATAACTATAAAGGTGGTCGTTGTAGAAATTTTCGATCGCAAATAATAATAATATACCTACCTATTGAAATATTAATCGGCAGCTGCATGGGGGTTTTCATGGCTTTGTATAAAGCATACCAGCATATCGTATTTTTCATAATTCTCATACTTTTGAACCATCGTTAAAATTTAACAATAACACTTAATAAATAAATTATCAGTAACTTTCTAAACTCTAATGACATAAATACAATTCTGCAAGACAAGAGCTAAACGCCATTATGAAACTTTTGTTTTATAGCCTGGATAAGTCAAGGCCATAGTAGATATTTTTGTTTATTTAGAAAACTACTTTTTACTATTGCAAGTATTAAAAAACTTTAAAAATTTTAAATCAAACTATAAGGATATATTCATGGTGTATTGTGTCGTCAATAATTTATTTTTATTAAAACCAAATCCAAGGCCTACTGTCAATTATTTAAAGCTTGTTATTTAAAAAATATAAATTTCAACCGTCCTGGTAAAACAAAGTGCCAACTATTATATATTTTTGGAAAGCTCTCAGTAAGCAGAATGCAAGTAAATATAAATATACAGGGTGTTCCATTGAAAAAAACAAAACTTTGGTATATTTCTCAAAAATGGGGATACCTGGAAAAATACTAACTACGCCACTGAATTTTGCATAAAAAACTGTATAAGACCCTCTTTTTATATTTTCGATAGGGTATAAGATAACTGAAATACAAGGGGTGTCTGAAAATGCACCGTTTTCAATTTCGCCCTGTATCTCATAAACCAAGATGGCCATGATACATCCGTTAAGGGCATCGTTTGTTTCACAAAATGTGGCACAGGTTTGCGAAAACCGCATCATTCTATCTGTATTAATAACGGAGGTACCCGTCAAAAGTGTCGAAAAAAGACACCCTGTACATATTAATTTCACCCTCAAATATGGTACTAACGCAAATTTGAATAAAATATTTTTTAAAACGCAGTGGTGCTATGTAAAATGATTTCATTGGCACCTGGTAGGTACCTTTTCGATATGAAAAATTTGATGTTTTCTCTAATGGTACTAAGTGAGCTCCGCCTATTGCAAATTTACGGAAGAAGTGAGGACCGCGACGAAGTGAGCCCCAATATACGGTCCTCACTTGGCTTAGCCCTGTTTACTTCGACAATATTATTTCGACAACAGTTCATTGCACTTTTATTTAAAAAAATTAAAATCCTCAGGTTTTAAAGAGCATATAGTAAAATTTCTGCATTATCCCATATGTGATGTTATAGTATTTATGTGTTCCTCATTTAATATCTCTATTAGTTAGTAACTAAATCTTAATACAGTCAAAGTTTAAACAAGCTTTATTCTACAGGGTGTACTAAAAAGTATGGTCAATAATTGCGGAGTAGACTGGTTACGAACTGAATAAGAACATCATATAAAATGTCCACTTACTACGAACCTATAGCCCCCTAAAGGGGGTGCTCTGAAGATGTTTTTTTCTACATATTTTCGAAACCTTTCTAGATACAAATTTAAAATTTAGATATTTTAGTAAACTTTGTACGCAACTAACCTACAGTGTCACCATTAAAGTCCGCACCATATGGAACTTTTTTTTATTAATGAGGTTAGTTAAAATTAAATTTGGGCAATCGTTTTTGCTTCAAATTAGACTAAAAATTATATAATCAAATGTCACCATCTGTCATTCGGTATCTGTCAAAAATTACATTTTAATCAAAAAATGCTGAAAAATGGCATTGTTTTACCGAATTTCAAAAAATTTTATTAGAAAAAGTTGTTTCTAGTACAATTCTTGGCCTAAATACAAAGTTTCAGTTTTCTAGCTCAAAGTTGATTTTTTTGCCATTTTTTCTAATTAACTTTTTTTTTATTTAATGTAAGTTCGCTTAATGGATATTAAACTATTTGCTTATACCATACTCAATATTTTATTTAGTTTGTATAAGCTTTTTTTTACTAGAATGCCATTTTTTTCGAAATTTAAAATTAGAGGCAAAAAAATTTGACATAGGTGGTGCAAAGTTATCCTAATTTAAAAATTTTAACAGATATTTTGTATTTAGGCCAAGAATTGTACTAGAAACAACTTTTTCTAATAAAATTTTTTGAATTTCGGTAAAACAATGCCATTTTTCAGCATTTTTTGATTAAAATGTAATTTTTGACAGATACCGAATGACAGATGGTGACATTTGATTATATAATTTTTAGTCTAATTTGAAGCAAAAACGATTGCCGAAATTTAATTTTAACTAACCTCATTAATAAAAAAAAGTTCCATATGGTGCGGACTTTAATGGTGACACTGTATAATATGAACCGCCAAATATGCAAGTGTGATTAAATAAATTGGGTAAACCTGTTCTTTCAAAAAATTTACGTGTCTGAGAGAGAAAGTAGTATGGTCATGCAACACTGTACGGTTAGTCCTTACTTGGCGCGTTATATATTTTTTTTATGCCTTTCAGTTCTCATATTGTGCATAAGATAGTAAAGCATAAACGGTGCTCATTTTGATAGACAAATGGTTGGTCCTCGGTTTGTCGTAAAATACGCGAAATATTTTTTTTCTGTCCTATTAGGTTTTATTGAGTATACTCTCGCGCGTAGTTTTCGCATTAACCCACTGACGTTACGGGTCCGACCGTGACTTCCTAAGTGTACTCCTTCATGGGGTCCTCACTTAGTATGGTATATTGCTTGTCCTCACTTTGATACATGGTCGTATAACTATAAATATATAATATATAATTGCACGTCTAATGGGGGCTTTATTTCTAACCCCGCTTTCTTCTTTTTTTCCTCTCTAGTCTCGCGTCTAAATTAACACCCATATATCTTGCTATTCGCTAGTCTATTTCTCAACTAGTCAGCAACGACTACCCTCTCGATATACATATGTATATGTCATAATATAAATATATAATATATAATTGCACGTCTAATGGGGGCTTTATTTCTAACCCCGCTTTCTTCTTTTTTTCCTCTCTAGTCTCGCGTCTAAATTAACACCCATATATCTTGCTATATCGACGTAAGACATACTGGTATTATCTATGCTAAATGAAATAAAAATGCATTTTCGAACTATTAAATTTTCAGTGAGTAGATCTGCAAGATGGGTAACATGTCATCTGGCAAAAGTCAAATTTTAGCTATTTAATTTTTAGTAGGAATAATATTGGCAGCTATACAATTGCACACATCCATTTAGGGACAGAGCCAGATTTAAAAAATGTAATAAAATATGTTATTATCCATAATTAGAATACTTAAAATGAATAAATAATAACAAAGGTCCAAAAATACATGCCGGCAATACAATAACGGGATAGAAATAGCTCTGAAAAGAACTGTTCTTTAGAATTAAATAAAGTTGCAAGACAAAAAAAAAGTATAGAAACGAATCAAAACACCAAAACATTCAAAACAATGTCAAGCAAAGCCTGGCCTGCCCTATGATGGTTCCGCTTTAGTTACCACTAATATGTGGCTCTCTGTAACATGTATATACTGTGTACTATTAAAAGCTTTTTATGTTTGAATTAGAATTTAATAATTTGTTGGCTGAAATCCTACTTTTTGTCTTCATTTATAGGCGATTGAAGGGTGCTGACTTGAACTGTCCGCCGCCATATTGCAGGCCCTTTCGCTAAAAATACTCTAGGATGTTGAGTGAAAAATAATTAATTTTCTAAAAACGGAAAAAAGTATATTTAGGATACAATACTTTAGGAGTCTTATTCTTACAATCATTGTCAAGTTAGACAGGATTTTAATTTAAAACTTTTTTGTAAATCGGCTTTTTAGTGCCGTTTGCTAGTAAGCACTTCTAAAAACCTAATAAAACCGCGTTAATGACTGGGAGGAAATTCTAAAACGAAATTACCCTTCGAAAGAGTGTTCTCGTCCGCCCCCCCTCCGCCCGTCCTCCTCCGGGCGAAAGTATTTGGGGTTCTAGTTCGTTAGTCTTCCTGAGATCTGACAGTTCCTTATTGAAAAATTGGCTGGCATTCGGGTCGATCGAAAGTAATTAATTATTTTTGGCATTATCGAGCGCCCGCTGCCGTCTGGTTTTCTTTTGCTAATTCATGAGCCGCGAACGAGCAATAAAGGAGCGCGGCCGTGGGTTAGCGGGTAAAAGAGGAGCCGTATTCTTGAACTAAAGATTTAATTAATTTAGCAGCAAAAAGTACTACACAGTGCAATTTTTGGATCTAAAATCTTAACAGAAATAACAAGGAAGGCGTCCAAGAACTCTGAAACTAATGAACTGCTCAATAATTTTACCATTTGGTAGCGTTGCCGTAAAAGCGTAGCGTGAAAAATAGAAGAACTTTTTCTTACCGTCGCGGCTTTGTTTATACACGCCAATCAGAAAGTAGAGTAAGTTGTAGAAGCAACTGCTGTCACTGTGATTTATCGGTGCTTCACAAAGGCCTTCACTAGCATAATATAATATCCGACAAAAAATAGGAAGTTATAAATAGATCTACTCTAGTATATTTTTATCCTAACTCGAGAAATAATAATTCCTAGAACCGAACGTAATTTTGGCTATATTCCTCTTTGGTTAATAACTGTTTTCGGGGAATTTTCCAGATACCGAGGAGGGGAGGGGGGAAAATTTGTGATTGCAACCCCCTAAACTTCAAAAAGTACACGATTAAAACGACCATGGTTAGCTCAAGTTTTCGCCTCCGGTGCTTTCTTCCCCTATTTTCGCCTTAGGTATCTCGTAAAAGTTGCCTTCATCAGGCCCACTTTATTAAGCCATCAAAAATGTATAACTCCTAAACTACCCAACCATTTTTCCCGTGTTTGTCAACCTAGCTCTAAATATATTAATATGTTCAATAATTTAAATACGCAAAGAATTAGTGACAATTTCCCCAATACTTTTCTAATGCTCACTTTCCTTGTGTCTTCTGGATGCAATAAAACTTATTTTTCTTTACATTTGGTAAACTCAGGGGCGTGCAGTTCATAGAAGCAATGTAAGCACCGCCTCCCCTACTGCGGTCAAAAGAAAACACATTTTTGATTAACATTTATTTAATCTATGTCAATCGCTTTCCAAATTATAGTTACACCGACGAAAGATCTAGTTTATCCTCCATGGATTCGAGAGTCGTGGTTTTTCGGTTTATGCAACACGGGTTCAACGAGAATTTATTGTTTTTGTGAGTGAATTTTGAGAGTGTTTGTTTACTTTTAAACTTTGTTTTCGAATTTTTCTTTATTATTTTGTTATAGTCTGATATAGACCTATATTATAATAACTTTTGTGAAACAGTCAACGAGGCTGCCGATTTTGCGTCATTGGTCACACCGCGCGCAAATACCATATATATACCGCACGGCAGAACGAACAAACCGTGGTTTGATCGCGCATGTTGTGATTTAAAAAATAGTAAAAGAATCATTTAAAATATTTAAACATTTAAACTTTGCACCAAACTTTAAAACACAATATATATGAAATAAAAAATTAAACAAAAAACTATAACTACAAAAAAAGCGCGAATATAATTCGAAGATACAGGAATCACTTTCAAATTGTAATCACCAAGGATCTTTCTGGTGTGCGATAAAGCGGCTTAAGGGCGTTTCTGTCAGATATAATCTTGACTCGGACACATGGGAAGGCTTTTTTGAAAAAAATTATCCCGGTAGAGTTGCTGACAACAAAATGTTCTTTGGACCCCATTACTATATTCTGGACTCGCCTGTTGATCTCCAAGAAGTCGTGAGTGTTTTGAACAGCTGCAAAAATGGTAAGGCTCCTGGAACAGATGGAATTGGCTATGAGTTCTTTAAACATCTTCCCCAAAATTGGCTCCTATATCTATGTTCTCTGTTTGACAAAATTATTGAATCTCAGCATGTTTCCTCTGCTTGGACCAGGGGTTTCTTCTCAATGCTCTATAAAAAAGGCTCCCCCATTGACCCCAATAATTTTAGATCAATAGCATTAGTAAATTGTGTTCTCAAAATATTAACCCAAGTTCTACTAAATAGACTTTTCATATGGTTGGATCAGAATCAAATAATCCCAGAGTCACAGTCGGGCTTCAGAAAGAAGCGCAGCTGCATGGATAGTGTCTTCGTTCTTCAGTCTGTTATACTAAACCACTTAAGATTGGGAGGTCGTAAAGTTCAGTTCGATATTCTAGTAAGTCCAAATAGGTTACTGCTGTAAGGTTGCCTTCCGTAAAAAATGGTCTAATAATATGGTGTCCTATAAGTCCCGCCCAAACATTTATTTTTTGTGGATATTGCGTCCGAGTATGAACAAGACGATATTCATTTTCTTTGCTCCAATACCGGTAACTTTAATCATTTGGTTCGTTGTTGAGGGTGAATGTACAGGGACATTTTTTTAAGTGTCTCACCCGATTGACGATTTTCCTGTTGACTATAATAAAAAGCGAATCACATATTTCTAAATGATTTTCGACAACGAAGCCAAATTTAATGTCAAAAACTATATAGGTTCACAAATTTGACAGATACGACGTCATTTTGAATTTTTTTAAATGGCAACCCTAATAAATAACCACACAAGTGAATTGCATTTCGCAGTCCGATTTCAAGAACCTATACTTGTTGATATGTATTTTCAGCCGTTTAGTTTATACAGCTTTCATTGATTTTCAGCGTGCCTTCGACTCAGTTTCCCATTCGTTGCTTTGGTCAAAATTATACCTACTTGGTTTAAGTCCTAACTTTATAAACATTATAAGAAATATATACGATAATGCCTCGGTACAAATCAGATCATCAGATGGCCTGACCAATCCTTTCCAGATAAATACCGGTGTTTCGCAGGGAGAGTCTTTGAGTCCGACCTTGTTCAATCTTTTTATCTCTGATATCGATGAATATTTTGCGGATCGCTCTGCTCTGGGTCTTAGCATCGACGCGCTTAATAATGTGCTATTGCTTTTATATGCTGGCGACCTTGTTATTCTGGGTTCATCTGAGATTGACCTTCAGCGAAAACTGTCAAATTATGGAATCGTACACTCGAGATAACCATTTTACAGGTAAATGAATTAAAATGTAAAATAATGTGTTTTAACCGTCCAGGGAAGCCCTATACCGGGAATTTTAGCTTTAAAATTAATAATAATGTTTTGGATATTGTTAGCGAATTTACCTACCTTGGAGTTGTTTTTTCTTCCTCAGGATGCTTTAGAAAAATGACCGAACCAATAGTTTTGAAGGCGGAACAAGCTGCAGGTGCATTAATGAGTCTGACCTCAGAATCAAAACCCGGCACCTTTTTTTGCAATAACGACATAATAAACCCATGTGCCAAGTTTAAATAAATTTTAGTAAGCCAATCCTAACTTATTCAAATAAATGTGATGGTAAAATTACGAAATTTTCATAGTTTAGGTAATACAGCAAACACCAGCAAATTATTATTTGGCATTGTCACAACGAAAAGTAGCTTCAGTGACAACATTTTCGTTGAAGGCGCTGTAATTATAGCTTAATATGAGCTATTACATTAAGGAAAAAGTATATAACAATAATTAAGTGGTAATATACCGGAAACAGTTTAGGGACAGTGTCTGAAATGTTTCAGTTCATTTCCCTGATAAGCCTATCCCTTTCATTTCATTAATTAAACTTATTATTAGAAAATTTAAGTCCAAAGGCACTGTAAAAAATAACTGTAAATAACAATAGAGTTAAAGAAAGGGATAATAGAGATCTTGATACTTTACTGCACGTGGAGGAAAAGAAAATTATTAGCATGAGGATTCTTGGGCAAGCCGTAGGAAAACATCAAATCACAGTGTTGCGCACTTAAAAAAAAACATAAATATTATCCTTACAAGTATGAAAACATTAAAAGTTACGGCAAGGTGATGAAGAACGGATAATGGTATTCTGTTTTGAGGTAATGGAAAGAGCAAATAATAATAGGGACTTTTTGAGAAATATTTGCTTTACCGATGAATGTATTACTGATGTATGTATGGACCATTTTTTATGGAAGGCAAGCTTACAGCAGTAACCTATTTGGACTTAGGAACTGCAAGATTGAATTGTCCCCGCACTAGAATAAGTTGTACGCGAAAATCAAGAGATCTGATATCCAATGAATGGTCGTCCTGTCCATAATTCTCTCATGGTTAGGGAATACTTGCAAAATATTTTTAACGGAAATATCATTGGTCCAAGGCATCTAATCCTTTGGCCAGCTAGGTCTCCTAACCTTTCGCCAAACCACTTCTTTCTGTGGGGGCACTTAAAAAAATTTATTTATAAAGATGTAAATTTTGAAAATCTAAAACAGCTAAAAAAACGGTATTTCGTTGGAATGTGACAGAATTTCTCAATATCAACTCAGTAATGTTAGAAATGAATTTTATGATCGGTTAGGATATTGATTAGCTGGTAATGGAGAATTGCTTGAACATTTAATTAATTAATGTTTTTGTGAAAATCTGTAGTCTTAGGTATGTTATGTTAAATTAAAGGCTTTTGAATGCGTGATTGTCGGATTGGTGAAACGAAAATGTTTTTTTTAATGTGAAATAATCTTCTTTCTTTCTTTCTTTTTGTAATTGGCTCTGCCCTAAGGGGCAATTCTGCCAGCACATTAGTAGTGACCGTGACCTTGTCGGGCTCTAGACCCCGTCACGACCACTGATTTCTTCTTCTTTTTTTTCTTCTGATGGTTTCAGGTTATGGGATATAATAGGTTATGGGAATCGAACAGCTGATCGTGGATCTATTTTGAGTGCTGTGGGGTGTGGAGAACCTATTATATCAATAATTTGATAAAAGCTTGGGAAAAAAATAAAATTGGGGATAGTTACTACATGCACAACAATGGGAAAAAATTAAGTCATACTCCCAAATGGTGGGAGATTTGACTTAGGAAACTGGAACATATTCCTTATGTCCCGCTTTACGTCAATTTTTGACAATATCGTCATAGAAATTATTTGCTGGTGTTTGATGTATTACCTAAACTATGAAAATATCGTAATTTTGCCATCACATTTAATTGAATAAGTTAGGATTATTAAAATTTATTCCAACTTAGCACATGGGTTTATTATATCAGCGTCTTCAAAAAATAATGAAACAATTTTTCTCTAAAATGTACAGGGCAGCCAATATTTAGCCACCTCAAAATTTACATAGGGATTTTCTTTGTTTAACTAAGCTATGCATCACCCGGTATATACTAACTACATAATAAGTTCAGGTTAGTTCAAGTTAGACTGTCGAAAACGTAAAACGTCGAAAAACCTTTTCTACGTGTTGAAAACAAAAATGTAGGAGATACACAACTCTGCTTTCTGGTGAATTCTCAGCAAAACTTGGGCATGGCCCTCGCCTAGGGCGCTCTGCCGGCAGCGGTTTCTCATTCTGCTAATTTACCGCACACCCTTGGGTAAGCTTATGCATTAACAATATCACTAAAGTAATGTTATCAACGTTTGTGGTTGTCGGAGATGTCCCTATAAGTTAAGAAAAAAGTAGGTTTAACTTATACACCGGTTTAAGAATAGGCACCTTTAAATCCGACGTTCTTAGATTGGTGTGCAATGACGGCTGCCGATGCCTGGGTTTCCCGTGATTAAGTCGCTCGTGCATGCATAACGACCCGTCGGTGGGAGTGGGATTTTTATTGACGTGCAATTAAAAAATTTTGCTAAACTTGAAAACAAGCAAATAATGTATTTTTATTCGGTTCTTTTCTTCCCATATTTTTGCTAATTATCTTCCTCAAGCAGCCACTAAAGGCAGTCATAAAATAAAACAGAGCTTTAAGGGCCAGACTAAAGAGTTTTTTAATATTAAAAGTCTGCTACTCCCTAAGGAAATATTTTGATCTTTGCGAACACATTTCTTTCATAGAACCATCTTGGGGTGTATTTATATTTACCGCAATAGACTAGTCAAAATATCACAAGGTGAAAGATGAAATGATGACTACATCGATCATTTGCGATAAACTTGATATGATAACATTTTTGGTTATTACTAAAGACTGGATTTTATGCACTTTTTGCTTATTTTGTGATTTTAAAGGAAAAAATGCATATTTTAAGAACTATTGCATATCTATAAGAATGTTTTGGGATTTCTGTGTTATTTTCTTACGTTTTATGGTCGCACGCCGCCGTGTCGCTTGTGCTGTCGGGGTCTGAAGATAAGAGGGCAATAAATAGGCTAATTAATAAAGTAATAGACTAATAAAATAAACTACTATTGTTCTATTAAGAAATTCCATTAGTGGGTGGGTATTTCTGACCAGATGTTTTAACTAGAATTTCTTTATCTACACTTCTATAATTATTTATTTGCTCACATTTGTTACAGTTTGTCAGTATTATTGAGGTTGTCGTTTGTCGTAGCCGCAGTTAGTATATTAGTTATATTACGTCGAAAATACGATGTATTTCGTGGATTAAGCCTTACCCAGAACTTGGTTTGGACGGCAACCATGTTTTTTGAGAGTCTTGTTCAAGAATTGTTTCCTGTTCAAAGAAATTTCAAATAGACCAACACATTACGACGACGTCTCATATTGCTAAGGTTAGCAAGATGAAGTCTGGTCCCATACAGTCAACGCTGAAGCAGTCATTTGAGATTTTTAAAAACGGAAACCATGACCAGTCAGAATTTAATGAAGATCTATGTAAAACGTTCTTGGCTGCTAATATTCCTTTAAGCGAGTTAACCAACCCGCAAGTTAAGGCCTTTCTGCAAAAATATACAAAATGTAATACTCCAGATGAATTAACATTAAGAAAAAATGTCGTTGGAAAGGTATTTGGTACCGTGCTAGATGAAATAAAGAAAGAAATTGGAGGTAACTATATGTATATTGTCGTCAACGAAACAACTGATTCGTGTGGTCGTTATATAATTAATTTAATGATCGAAAAACTCACAGAAGAAGAACCTGGAAAGGCGTACCTTATAGCTATAAAAGAAGTGGGAAAAACAAACAACCTCACAGTTACACGTCTTATTCAGGAAACCTTAACACATTTCTTTTTGCCGAATTCAGTTGCTACAGATAAAATTCTTGTCCTATTGTCCGATGCTGCGCCGTATATGATAAAGGCAGGACAGAATTTAAAAAATATTTTATGAAAATTTGATTCATGTAACTTGCCTAGCTCACGGATTAAATAGGGTTGCGGAAACTATTAGAGTTTCCTTTCCGTTGGTCAATGGCCTAATAGCAAATGTAAAAAAGATATTCATAAAGGCCCCATTAAGAGTACAATTTTACAAAGAGAATCTTCCCAGAGTACCTTTACCACCTGAGCCTGTTGTGACCAGATCACCTGGATTCGTGCGGCAATATTTTATGCAAATAATTTCCAAAAATTAAAAGACTTAATTTCACCCATTAAGAGTACAATTTTACAAGGAGAATCTTCCCGAAGTACCATTACCAACTGAGCCTGTCGTGGCCAGATGGGGCACCTGGATTCGTGCGGCAATATTTTATGCAGATAATTTCCAAAAACTGAAGGACTTAATTTCACAAATGTGTGGTGATGATTTACAGTGCATCCTAAAGTCTAAAGAAATATTTCAAAGTGCTACAGTGGAACAACAGTTAATGTATATTAAGTGTAACTATGTATTTATAGCAGACAGTATTTTGCAACTAGAGGAATCGTGTACAAGTCTACCAGAGTGGATGGATATATTAGAAACATGTGTACAAAATTGCAAACAAATACGAGGTGAGGTAGGAAAAACAGTAGTGGCAAAATTAAAAAATTTAATAGAAAAAAACACAGGTTTAAAGATTTTAAGGCAGGTCGTAAACATAATGTCAGGGAAAACTGTAAATAATTTAGCTACTGAACCTGCCTTACTTCCGAAATTAAAATTTTGCCCTATAACATCAGTAGATGTAGAAAGATCGTTTTCTTTTTACAAACATGTCCTTAGTGATAGACGCCACAATTTTTTAGGTCAAAACCTTGAAGCACACATAATAACTGGTGCGTTTTATAACTTTTCAAATTAATATCAGAATAAGTTTGACATAAAAAACTGTATTAGGTGGTAACTGATTAATTAAAGTACATTATAACTTGAATTTATCTTTATTCAATACTCAATACCCTAATTAAACGAAAATTTAATTTAGAATATCAAAATTTAGTTGTTTTATTACCGCATATTCATTGCATAATTACGCCCTTTTTGCATATATCCTTCATAAATTTTAAGAAATATGTGCATATATATGCGCATATTCTTAAGGTTTTTGGTTGCATATAATTCGGTCTTTAATTATTACTAATAATGGTCTACAGCTCTTCGTGAAAATTTTAAATAAAAAAGCCTTTAAGATTTTTTACGATTTTGTTGTCTTAAAAGCTGAAAAGTTGTACGACAATAAATATTTTAGAGGACGTTTAGATTTTTCTTCGACGGTGATACTATTTCGGGGTTAAAGCTGAAAAGGAAGGACTTACAGACCAAAGTAAGATAAAATGTATCAGAAATATCTAACGATTTTACTTGAAATTGCCATTTGGTCCCGAGGGTGCTTGACACGTTAACTGGCCCTGCGTATCCCTTAGCTATTACTGGAGTAAAAGGAATGTGTTCGAATCGATTGAGAGTGTTTACCCTAAAGGAATCTAAATTCTGACCAGCAAATGTTATCTGGCATTTGAGAAGACTTGTAAAAGTGTGTGCAAAATATTCAAATTTGTCAAGCTATACAAGGTGGAGGAGGTCAAGATAATCCTAATTTGTTATAGAAAAAATTCCTTAACCCTCCGTCGGTCTCAACCGGCCTGAGAGGCCAGCTTAAGCTGTTATCATTAATTTTTTCTATTACAGACCGCATAAACGCTTACCCTTCCTAGTATGCCTTTATCAATATAAGATCTTTCGAAATCTGATGTCAAGTTTTCAAAATTCAAAATGGCGGATCCAATATGGCGACTATTGAACCGCAAAATCTCAGAATTGACCATTATATTTTCAACTTGACTTACGGGGTATTTTCGAAGTCGTTGAAATTTGAAGTACGGGGGTTTTTAGGGTCGCTGATTACGAATTTGATATAAGTTTTTGGAGAAACAAAATGGCGGATTCAAGATGGCGGATTAATTTTAGAAAAACTACTCCATTATACACAAAAATCAGTGTAGGGGGGTTTTCGGGGTCGCTGATTACGAATTTGGCATTACTTTTGAAAAAACAAAATGGCGGAAAATAGCCGACGAGTTTCAAAGGAACGACTCCGTGCTTCACAAAAATAAGTCTAAAAGGGCTTTCAGGGTTGCTGATTACGAATCCGCCATCTTTCTTCTCCAAATACGAATGAAAATAGTTGGAATAATAGAAATATCTGTGAACAGATTAACTTAAAAAAAAACGCTCAAACAATTCAATTTATATTTTTATTTTCATTGAAGATGTCTAATTTTCAATTGTCAATAATTCGTAAACAGTTGAAGATAGGTATAGGACATCATAAACGAAATCTGCTTAGAATCTTGCGTAGAATGAAAAAATGAAATAATATACAGGGTATTCCATTTTCAAAAAGTGATATTGACGTGATAATTAATTTATGTAACACCCTGTATATTCTAGTATTAGCTAAAAAAATGCAGAAATAAAAATAAAAATCGACGTGTCTGAGCGTTTTTTTTTTAAATTAACCTGTTCAGAAATATTTATTTTATTCAATCAGCAACCAGTGCGTCCTTGCTTTTATTCGATCACCTGTTGGGTCTTATCGGCATTAGGGATTAGCATTTATAATAAGTTTGTAAGATAGATAAGACGGACTCTACGCTCTCGTGATTTCATCAAAACAGATTTTATGAAATTTCTTATAATCAGATTCCCACTACATTTGGTGGATCCTGTATTAATTTTCTTCGA
This sequence comes from Polydrusus tereticollis, assembly GCA_963920685.1. NCBI lineage: Eukaryota > Metazoa > Arthropoda > Insecta > Coleoptera > Curculionidae > Polydrusus > Polydrusus tereticollis. The sequence continues at coordinate 148,944,832 of OY987328.1, forward strand.
GTATGTACTTAGATTTTCATTATGGTTTTCCGCGAAGGCGTAAAAGCATCGGGCAAAGCGTTTCCATCCCCCAATGACCGTGCCGTTGACTTGCTCCGCGGTATGCAGATAAACTGATGAGCGTGTTGCGATGAGAGCAGCCAGCAAATGGCAGCGGATGATTGATCGGCGAACTAATTGGATGATCGATGGCTTTAGTTCATCAAGTGCCCCGAACCGCTCTCACTCAACACCGTTCGCTCTCTTCAGAATTAGGGCGACATGTATCTCGTCCACGGACCGAAATAACGAAGTGACGATGACGCGTCAGTAAACAAAATGTTTGATAAATGAATTACCGTTATTATCCGGCGCCTCTTTGTTTTTGCCTATTCACTTTTTCAAATGTTTTTCTGATGGATTAGAAAAAAAAATATTCGGTTAACTTGTAATTGTGTGTGATCTGTGAGTGGTATTATGAAACCTAGTGCGAAAACCAACAACAACCTGTGTTTGTCACGGTGCTAAAGCGATTTAACGATATTAATTTATCGAACAAGTTTAAATATTAGGCTGCTGGCATTACATTAGCAAAGGTATCTGACAAAGATCTTTTTCGCACCGATTTTAGTGTTGAAAATCAACTTTTACCGCACTGTGCTGCAATTTTTGCACACTGTATATGGTCAGTTTCAGCTTGTAGTATAGTACGACTACACTCTGTACATAAATTAATATAAATTATAGTAGACATTGTTTAGCAATAATAAGTAGGCTACAACGAGACAGGAAATAATGCTGCTGATGTGTGATATCGGTTCACCGGGCAACTTGTAAATTTGAAAAATTAGTCCATACTTTCAGTGGAGTCAATGTAATATAAAATAAAACAATGAAGTCTTCCTCCACAGTTTAATTGTTAACATAAAAAAGGTGTTTAAGCTCCCGACATGTTTCGAGCACTTAAGTACTCATCTTTAGGGGATACTGAAAGGATAATATAAGTTTGAGAATGAAAAAGTATAAGATTAAGAAGGACTTACCCAACATCGAGTTTAACATCGAAATAAGTTGTCTCAAATAAATGAGTACAACAGAACCATCTAATACACCAAGGCTCCAGCCTTTCTGTTGTACTAATTTATTTGAGACAACTTATTTCGATGTTAAACTCGATGTTGGCTAAGTCCTTCTTAATCTTATACTCTTTCGTTCTCAAACTTATATTATCCTTTCAGTATCCCCTGAAGATGAGTACTTAAGTGCTCGAAACATGTCGCGAGCTTAAACACCTTTTTTATGTTAACAATTAAACTGTGGAGGAAGACTGCATTGTTTTATTTTATATAACTTGTAAATTGTTTCGATTGGATATAGATATGTGTTAAAGTCAACTGCGTTTCAATTAGCCAATAATTAATATATACAAGGAGATGAGAAAGTAAAATCTTTACAAACTCACGATGTTGTACACTGTATGGAGGCACCCTTAGTTGCTATACCTAATGCAAAACAATTTCCGTTGCACGTCATACCCTTCGAGTTACGTCAGCTATCAGCAGTGTTGCCAGATTGTAATTAAAATATACGAGTCATGTAATTACACTGCTTTTTTTTTATTAAAACAAGACACATTTACAAAAATAAACACACTCAACAAATCATTTCTCCATGGTAGTCACACAGCTTAGTTCTGAAGAAAAAATTGCCTCTGCACCCTCAGCAAAACCATATTTAGAAGTATTATGGACCTAGAAAGATATGCTTCACCTAGGTAAACTTCCCATAATTTATTTCTTTATTTATTATACGTCTTTATTTGCAATATTACAATTGAAATTATAATATTAAGTGCGAAGTTCAACCCATATCATAGAGTTATTCTAATTCTAATACCTCTTACCATCAGCTTTAGTAGATCTAATACTTCTTAGCTCACTAGAGAAGCGATTAGCTCTTTACACCGGCTATTTAAATGTTTCCACATTCTTCACAGATAGTAAACAACATAATCGACAGAGATATGTATGCAAACCTTAGTTATTCTTAAAATAACAGTTTTTAATGCTATTTATAAAAATATATGAAGTTTTGGATGAAAAGAATACACACACAACAACAGCAACAACACAAAAACGAATACAAAACGTCAAAACAGGCCAACGAACGAGCTGGCGCCACCGTACGTACCGTTGACAGTTCTGTTGCCAACTGTCGGCCCATAAAATTCAAATTATATTCATTTTTACAAGTTTCAATTAAAAAATTATTTTCTATAAGTGGGTTAGAATCAAAGAAGAAAGTTCTTAGTACATTCAATATTGCATGATATTTTAATATTTCTTGCCCAAATTTAATTTTCTCATGTTTTTTTATGGATTTACAATTATCAGCTTGCAACGGAAACTGTTTTGCATTAACTATATGTGTAACCAAACATCTATTTAATTGTTGTCATGCTGTCAAGTACGCGTTATTGCTTTCGTAAGAGTTTATATTTTGATTACGGTACATTCAACTCTAAAAAATAATTCAGAGGCGGAAAAAATAAAGAATTAATGGATGATGTCAAAAAAAAAGGTACGAAATATTTTATAAATGGAGCCTAAGAAAGAAAATTACAAATTTTGAAAAGGAAGATTTTTTTTGTTTACTATTCTGAGATATCTGCAAAAAAATGTCGACATGAACAGACATTTCAAGCTAATCGCTTTTCTAAAAAAAAACATGGTTGGTTATAGGCCAAAAAATATGTCATTATTCCAAATATTTTAAGTCAATGCTTCTGATAACGTCTACCTTCTTATTATAGTAGCCACAATTATTGGGATAGCAGAAGCATGTAGGCGAGAATAATTGACAAATTTGTTAATCAAAAACGTTCAACAAGAAAAGTCTATGATTTTGATCACAATACCAGACAATAAAACGCACACCAGCAGAAGAGAAACTTACTATAATATATCCTTTACTCCTCACCAAAGATTTTTCATCCAGTGTAGCAAGGGAGGATCCAGTGTCCAGTGTGCTGGTATTAATAAATTTGGAAATATGCCATCGGACATAGCGACATATTTAAATCTTCATAATATAGAGCAGTATACTGGACACTGTTGTAGGCGTTCTCCTGCCATGACACTTGCAGATGCCATGGCGGATGGCAATCAATAAAAGTCGCCAAAGGATATTTGGAAGAATCTATGGAGAAAATAAAATATATATAGCAAGCAGCAACCAGGAACAGTTACTCATGACAAACACTCTGTACGAAAATGAACTGTAGTAGGCTGAAATCACAACAAAAACCACCAACTTTAGGATTACCATTGGGCAACCAAGTAGCATCTGCTATGAATTTAAGTAGGAAATTCAAATAAATGTACATTTATAATCAAATATTGTATTAATATTAAAAAATGTAATATTTTAAAATAAGTTATTACTCGTACAGCCTTTGGTTAGTTAATTTTCGGCTTGTAGAAAAACAGTTGTTCCTAACACTAGCTGAAAAACTTTTTCTCCGCACTTAACTGCCTGACCGAACTCCGGTACCTGTCGTTCGGTTAACGCAAGCAAAATTTCAGCGTCTTTAACTAGTAGCATCCCAACTTCCATCATCATCAGTAAGGTGTTTTTGTTTATTTAAAAAGGTACTAATTTTTAACAATTTTTTCAATAACTTAAGAAACTGTTGGAAATAAAGAAAGCGGACGAAAATTAGAAGCAGATTCATAATCAATGTTTTAATATGCTATTACATTATTATCCCTCAAACTGTCAAATTGCAGATCAAATTTACTAGTAACTACTACTAACACTATCTGTCACTCATTTGAAAAAAAACTGCGTACCCTCGTCCATAAAAGCGGTCCACAAAATAGCAACAAAAACAGTTTATTTCAGTTTGATATGATTGCGGCGGAAACGGGAATAAAGGATAAGGTAATGTGATGTTGATATGTGGAATCCGGGAGAGCTTTACAGGACCGAAACAGAAAGACACGATAAGAACTGCGCTACAGGGTCCTTAGCCCGAACTAAGGATCACAGTGGCGTAGAGTTTGTATCTAAATGACAAAAAGTCTGTTTATATATATCAGAATAAAACTTTTCGTTTCATTGGCCAAAATTGTAGGTTGCTAATGTTTTTGTGCATTTTAGTTTTAGGAATAGATTTGGTTTACCAAATATTTATGAACAAAACAGCGCAGTGGTGTGAGTACGTACGTAGTAAACAAATGACAAAATGAGTTATTACTTGAATTTAATTTTTTAACTGTGTGCACTTAAATATAAATGTAAATATTTTAGTTCAAGTAAAAAGAAGTTCCCGTTTTCATCATCTTTTGGCTATCTTACTTTTTGTTACTTTCAACAGGTTATAGTACCTATGTGATGGGGCGAGGTGTTCTGACCTGCCTTCACAATTTTCTGTATCTTCGACAATAACAGATAGCTCATGAAATACTACCTGATTTAATTAAACACATTATTACTTCAACGTGTTTAGTTTATTCCACGATTTGGTAACATTTTAATGTTTACATCAATTTAACCTTGTATTATTTTCACACTAACAACTTATTATGTTCATGTTGACACGTAAGACCTTGCAACTGAGGTCAATTTAAATACAATTGGGATTCAGTTCCGTTTAGCTTAGACAGTCGAATCGAAGTAAATAATCACTTGTTTATATTACAATGTAGAATCAACACACTATTGTATTTTTATCTCTGAAAACTAAACTACAACGTCTTTATTTTTCTAAGATACCAGACTAACTAATCAATGCTGTCGGAAAACTGCAATTCTGGTACGAAATCCCTTTAAGGAAGAATTATGATATGCAAGCTCGTTGCATACCCAAACACACACGAACTAGAGTGACACCTTGTGTCAGAAACACACGTGACTCCCGCTATGAGGCCACATGGACCAGCTACTTTCCTCGAGTCTTGGACGTTACTTCTCTTGACTCCCTCGCGCTGAAGTCGCTGTCAGAGTTGAAACCAATTAGCGCGCGGTCGCGCGATTTTTTGCACCAATCAAAGATTATTAATATTCGGGTAAGCTGTTGCTTTGCTGGAAGACAGTTGAAATTGGATGACAGGCGTTGTTTTTTCTTGTTACAGTGTTACCGATTTACACTTTGATTTAAAATCAGAATGTTGTTACGTTGACTAACTAGTTTGTATTTATGAATTTGATTTTTAGAAAACGTGTTTTCCAAACACTATGCATAACTTTGTATTTTTTCGTTTTTATCGAGAATCTGAACGAAGAAATTAAAAAGATAACTTTGTGTAGTTTTAATTGTTCAATCACAAACCCTACGAGACCAGGAAAATAATGTAGCTTACTTATATTAATTTTTGAATTAAACCATTTCATATTGGTGTTATTCCATTGACAAAATAAGAAAAAAGAAAACCCACATCTTGCTTGAAAGACTTCTGTTTCACCAAATTTTAATTTGTTGTGGTCTTTGGGTATTTAGGAAAGCCCTTTCTGAACCTAAACTAATCTGGATCCGCTACTACATTTTATAAACTTGTCTAATCTTACCTTGAATATTTATGGAACGTTCCTGTGTCCAAGGAATCTGCTACGCATCACAGTTGCTCCGATTAGAGTCGCGTACGCCTCAGGAGAAAAATGAAACAAAGAATTTATTTGGCCGATCCTTTACGGCATTTAACTTGCAAATGTTATGGCTTTATTCAGTGTGTGACTAAAGTGGGAGTCATCACCTCTGCATATTTTTATTGCCGGGCGCTAGTTTACAGCTCGGGGAGACCGTTAGCTCCTTGTTTTTATAGCCCGAAATACGCTTTTAGTCTCGCGGGTTATTTATTTGGCACACACATTGCTCTTGCCCCGTTTTGTAAAAAGATACTTTGATGGGAATATAATGCGGTGATTTTATATTCAATTTAAGGGGAGTTTAGACGATATATTTTATGGGAAATTTGATAAATGATTTTAAAATGGGAATCCATAAAGCAAAGCTAAACACGGTATAATATTTGAGGAGCCTATTTCGACGATGCACCATTTTTAGCAAAAAAATACCACTGTCGTTGAATGATATGTCGATTCGTCTTTGGACAACCAACTCAAAACAGCAAAAAATTCAAATAGTTACCTTAATAAATGTACATAAATATAAACATTTTAAGATTTCTCAAGGGGTCAGAGTATTACATAATTTATGAAAAACAAATATTGCCGATGTGTCATATACAGTATACAGGGTCGTTGGTATGTATGGAAACGGTCGATTATTTCGTAAAATAAAACAGCTAGCAAAAAATATTTAAGACAAAAGTTTTAGGGTTTTCTAAAGTCTATTAGAATTTAAAAAGAAATAAGTATACAGGATGAGTCGAAAAGCCGTAAGGAAACAAAGTTACTTTTTTCTTAATAGAACACCCTATATCTTAAAATATTTTTAAATTCTATATAAAATTACAATTAATTTTTAATAAGTGTATTATAAGTCTAAACCTAATAGTTTCCGAAATATCGACTTTTGAAAAATTACATTTTTGAACTTTGACAGATTCTAGCTTTCTAATGTAATGCCATAGAGCGAAATGGCTTCCATGTCCCTATGTTACTTTCAGGAAAGTATTGAAGCTTCACAAATTTCATCCATACAAACTCCTAATTACTCAAGAATTAGGGGGCGATGAGCCGGACGGACGTATTGAGTTTTGCGAAATTATGACGGATAAGATTATTACTCAGCCCAGGTTAATAAAGAATATCTGTTTCAGTGACGAATGCACTTTTTACTTAAATGGCAAGGTCAACAAACAGAACTGACGTTATTGGAGCGACCTCAATTCTCACATTATTAAAGAATTAAAGAGGGGCATACGCAATACCCTCAAAAAATAAATGTTTGGGCGGGTATATTAGGCAATAGTATCATCGGTCCCCTCTTTATCAATGGAAATCTAAATGGTGAAATTTATGCAGAAATGTTAGACACAGCTATAGAACCTCTTATAATTCGTGAGGTGAAAAATCAAAGGGACGCCAATGGAAATGTTGCTCTAGATGAATATTTGCTCCACTTCCAACAGGACGGAGCGCCTCCGCATTATGTACGCCCAGTAAGAGAGTGGTTGGATAATCATTACCCAGAGCAGTGGATTGGTAGGAGGGGACCCATAGAATGGCCACCTAGGTCACCAGATCTGATACCGTTGGATTTTTTCTTATGGGGTCACTTGAAATCCGTTGTATTTGAAACTCAACCAGATTCCATTGAACAATTACAACAAAGAATTGTACAGGAGTGTAGAGCTATTTCACCTGAAACTCTTGAAAACGTCCGAAACCAGTTTGAATACCGGCTGTACTTATGCTTGGAGAAAAATGGAACCCATTTTCAACCATTCATAAAGTAGGAAAGGTGAGCTTTCCAGTATTTCATTATCATTATCATAATTTTTTAAGAGGAGTTGCATTATGTAAATGTTTATTTCAATACATTTCATTCATTTGTGAGGTTAATAATCATAATTTTGAAAAAAAACAAAATACAGTTTATGTAGAATTTTATAAGGAACACAAAAATGGCAAAAGAAATAGGGATTGCCATTTAAAATTTTAGGGGTTGGTGCCCTGGGGGTCAGGGGGTTGAAAGTAACACGACAACAAATGCATTAAAAAATTTCCCTCTTGATATATCAATTGACGTGTTTCGCCAAATTTTCATACTATCATTGGTAGAGGCAATATTGAATGCTGTTCGTTTTCAAATTGTCACCCTGTATGTATTTTTACATTATGTATTGAAATGCACTGTAGGACTCTATAGCCCTGGCCATCAGATATAAATCTGGCACAAGTTAGTGAACGAAAAGCACAAAGCAGAGTTTCACCCTTAAAAGTACAAAAGCATGTGCTCCAAATGACCGACAAATGCTCTAGCTATGATGTCCATAAACATTGGAAAGGCAAATTTTAACGTTTTTTTTTTTAAATTAATTATTTTTATATATTAATTTTAAATAAACGTCAAATATCGGTTTGCAAGCATGTCTCTACGTGAAACATAAAAATGAAAAGAAAGAAGAAAACTGATAATTAATAGATAAAGTTTTTAAAAAGTGGTTCGTCTCCTCTGTTCGTCTTTTACAATTTTATACAAAGAGAATGTATTATGTGATGAATTTTTTACATTGTGGTGTTCATGTCGCACTTGAAAAATTTTTAACAATGAACTGTTCCTGTTTCCTGACAAGGAAGCACTGATGATGGCCTAAGGCCTAAAACGCTCCGCATTAAATTTAGAAGATTATACACTTAATACACAACATCTACTGGTTCTCTCTCTTATTGTTCTCTTGTCTGAACAGTTACCTACTCTGGTAATTACCCGCCAGTTTGTCAATATCAATTTCAATGCACATTAGGTAACTTAATTAATAAGAAAATTATATATGACAAAAATAAATATTGGATGAAAAACAACAAATAATATTATATTAAAACGTTAGTAGTAGATACAATATTATATTTACCACGGTTTAGATACTAATTATAGCCATCAAGGCTTAAATCCCTCGCTCCTTGCGCCCCTTGATTTAAAATAGACGTTTGGCCCATAATTGCGTCTATCTAAACGTTTAAACATTAGTTAACGACGTACTATTTTTCACTAGTAATATAATAATAATATAATAAAATTTAATTAAGAGGAGTTGGGCGATGAACTTTTTCTCCTTTCCGTGTAACGTGATAATACTTTTTTCGCAACATCCGAAAATAAGATTAACCTAAGCTCATTAGCCAAACGTTATTTATTTACCCCGTCAAGTGTTATAAATGGAGCCTTATCCCGACAATTTCGCAATCTGCCAGGTCGGACAAGCAAAAACCCGTAACGTTCCTCGACAAAAACACGGCGAACCCGTTTAGCCGTTAAACCAAACATCATTTCCTACTTACATGCAAAACACATCCGTATGCGCTAATCTGACTCCATTAAGAGTGTACACAGCGCTCCCTAGCGGCTTAATCCGCTAACAGCTTGCTGCTAACTGGCTTGACCTAAAAGTAGATCAGTCCTTTGAGTTCCTGCTGTTTTGTAGTTTACTTGGTTTATGCCGAACACATCATTCCATATCGCTTGCAGGGCGGCATAAAGATTTGTACAGCAAGAAATTCGTTGTAGGGAAAGGAAAAAAGTCAAAAAGTCTTCCTTCACTAATTTAATAAAAGAGCAACCAAAGGCTCAATTTTTTCATATTAATAAGTCTACATGTTTCGAAGGTAGTGACCTTCATCCTCAGGAGACAAAAGAAATGTTGCTGTTAGTATTAACAGTAGAGAAAAATATTGGTGGAAGGTGATGTTGATGGAGCTTTAAAATTTGTAAAATGTATTAAGAATTGAACGAAACTTGATAAAAGCAACGTTAGATAAAATTTATTCCAAATTTATTTGTGCAAGGTTTGTCACCCTTATTAGCTTATGAAGAGAAATGAGGTTCTTCCTATGAAGGTTTTTATAAAGGGATATATAAATAGGGTTTGTGGGACATTCTAATTCATATCGTCATATTTGTTTAATAGAATGGAAGAAAGAGTTTGTTACAATTTAAGTACGATTCTGTAAAATGAAAAGAAAGTCTAATTAGTGATTTGTTAAAATTATTAATAAGGTATGTACTTACTTCATTTTGTTGAAATTACATTTATAAAGGTTTACCAACATATTTTTCAAAATTTTTTGGGGGGTACTGAAGACCGTTGAAGTTAAACCCATTTTCTAGAGAAATTAATCAAGAAATAAAATTTGTTAAAAACATAAAATTTTTGATTTATATACCCTTAAAGATGTAAGAATAGGGAGATAGAACATACAATTAATAATGAAGACCAGAAACGTGTTCTCTGTCAAGTGACAGTTGACCGTTGAAGACAAGTGACAGACCAACATGGTGAATATTATAAAAAAGACTGCTAGCATGCTGATATATATAAAGCAAGTACATACCTTATTAATAATTTTAATAAATGACTAATTACGCTTTCTTTCCCTTTTACAGAATCGTACTTAAAGTCTAACAAAATCTTTTTTTCATTCTATCAAACAAATATCATGATATGAACTACAATGCCCCACAAATCCTCTTTATATATCCCTTTACAAAAATCTTCATAGGAAGAACATCATTTTCCTTCCTAAGCTACTAAATGTGACAAACCTTGTACAAATAAATTTGAACTAAATTTTATATAACATTTCGGTATGCTGATTGCTTTCATGCTCCATTAACGTTACACCAATACTTTTTTCTCTACTGCTAATACTGACATCAACATTTCCTTTGTCTCCTGAGGATGAAGTCACTACCTTCGAAACATGTAGACTTATCAATATGAAAAAATTGAGCCTTTAATTGCTTTTTTATTAAATTAGTGGAGAAAGACTTTTTGACTTTCTTTCCTTTCTCTATAATTTCAACTCCACTTTAAGAATGGACTATTTCTTTAAATTAAGAAATTTGTTGTTTTTTTGCTGCCACAACATCTGTTTGCTCATGATGAAGATCTTTTCAAATTCAAATTCAAATAAGCTTTATTGTCAAAAGATCCAAAGACTTACTGACAAAGCAATACAAATAATATTAAATTACTATTAAAATCACAGTATTTTATAAGTACCTAGGTAAATCAAAAATATGATTATTAAAAATTTTTACAAAATAAAAAGGAGGAGACAATTAAAATATATATAAGGGTATGAGCATACAACATTTAAAATGAAACAAGCCTAGTTAATTATATAAAACAGGAACCAGAAAGATGCAGCACATGAAAAGTACATTATTAATTATTAAATTAAGTCATTTATATAAAATATAATGCAAATTCCAGTATACTTTATTCTTGAAAGAATGTTGTGCTTCTCATCAACAAAGTTGGTATAAAGTATTTGTACGCACGTGAAGAATACAATGTAAGAAAGATTTCCACAATGTAGACACATTACACAAAATAAATCGACAAGGTGACACAGGTTGAAAGTTAATTACATGTCAGAATATATTTTGGGAGGACTCAAGAAAGATCAAATTTGAAATCACAGTGTCACACGAAACATAAAATAATTTAGAACACATATCTACACACACAGATTATTTGCTTCAGAATCCAGGGACTAGAACCTGTCCTCATAGAACTTCAGAAGAGAATAGTATGGTCTATTACTAAGTAGCTTCTTTATGGATCTTTTAAATGTCTTAGTGTCCAGTATCAGTCTGTATGCCACAGGTATATGATTGAAGTCTTTAATACTTTTAACAATTAAAGAGTTCTTTGTGAGCGCTGTCCTGTGAATAGGAAGAGGTATATCAGTATGTATTTTTAATTGTATAACTTTTGTATTTTTTGTAAATAAGGCAAAGTATTTCTAATATAAATAGGTAGGCCCACAACCGTAAAAATTTTTTCCTTCATGAAAAGTGGCTTACAATGATCTCTTAAGGTTGCACTGCAAAGGTATCTCAGAGCTCTTTTCTATATAATTAGTATAGACCCCAATAAATCTTAACTGCAAAAGCCCCAAAAGGCAATTCCGCAATACCACAGGTGGCTTTCAAACAAAGAAAAATAAACAGTTCGCTCCCATGTGTTCTCCCAGTTTGTTTGCGACGACTCTCACCGCAAAACAACCCGACGCCAATCTCCCATTCAATGCAAGGACGTGATAAAACTAATTCTGAAAAGGAAAATATGATTGTAAGAATGCTGGTCTTGCTGACATTAAAACACAAAAGATTCGAGTCACACCATCGCTTAACAAGGAACAGATCACTCTGTACAACAAGCTTCAATTCATCAGAATCTTGACCTCGCCACAAGATGGTAGTAGCATCGGCAAACATAGTAAAAGTACCGCGGATATCAATCCTCGCCAAATCATTCATATATAGAGTAAAAATAAGACCGGGCCAAGCACCGAAACCTGCGGAACACCACAATCAACCCTCAGTCTGTTGTGATGCTTCTGGAGCAAAGATTGGGGCATCAGACTGTAGTGTAGTATAGTATCTAATAGAAAATTAATATAATAATAATTAATTCGACTCCTGAATACCTATAACCCTGGCGGTGTGGGCTCACGAAATGATTTCAATAAATTCTTTTTGGATAGTATTTCTCCATCTAATGTATAAAGTGGCAATAACACATATTTGAATCATTATGAACATTCTTCTTTCAAACATAACTTCGCCAAATTTAAATTCTTTGAGGTGAAGGCTGAATAGTATTATTTCGCAATTACGTTCTGATGCAAGAGGGGCTGCTGGATTAGATCGGAAAAACGTATCTCTCTTAGTGCCACATTTAATTCATCATATAACCTTTATTATTAATTCATGCATTGCTACTGGTAAGTTTCCTAGTAAATAGAAAATTGCTAATGTTCTTCCTATTGCTAAAAAAACCAATCGGTGTGAAGTTTCCAACTTTAAACCAATTAGCTTGTTACTTGTGTTTTAAAAAATTCTAGTAAAAAATTATATCTAAGCAACTAAATCATTTTTCTTCTGATCAAAAAATTATTCTTCCAACTCAGTCTGGGTTTAGAACTCATTATGGTAACAGCTCTTATGCAAGTAAGTGACGATATCATTCGCGCCACTGATGACAGTAAATGCACTTCTTTGATACTTCTTAAGTATACTCAAACTCAAACTCAAACTCAAAATATTTATTGTCCCTTTTGCATGTAGCTTTAGACATTGACATAGTATACATAGTTAGGTAAATAAAATTAAAATGTTCTATCTATAAATAGCTATATCTGGAATTACTTGTTAACATACTTTTACACACAAACGGTTACACAATAATGAAGCACCAAAAACAATAGTCGAAAAAATCAAAATGCCCTATCAGTTATGTTAGAAAAGTTAGAAACTCGTCCAAACTATAGAATACGCTTTCCAATAATAGCTTCTTAAGCTCTCTTTTAAACTTATTATTACTCAGGTTTTCAGGTAGTAAATTGTATAAAACATGGGCTATTAATATATTTAGTCGAGTTTGGGAAGTTTAATCTTAATAAATCCTTTCTTAAGCCATAATTGGTACTTTTTTTAGTGGATAACATATCTTCCTTGATTTTATGTACCATTATTAATAATTTAGATATGTAGCAGGAGATCATTGTTAAGATTTTGTGTTGTTTAAAATAGTCTCGGCAAGATGCTCTGGGTCCGAGCTTTAGCATAATCCGTAAACACCGTTTCTGAGTTTTAAAAATAATCTGATTAGTAACAGCATTGCCCCAGAACTGAATGGCATAGGTCATTAAGCTGTGAAAATATCCATAGTAAACAGTCTTTAGTGATTTGAGTGATATTACTCCCGACAAACATCTAATCGAATAACAGGCAGAATTTAGTTTTTTATATGTGCTGTTCAAATTTTAGTAAAGAATCGATTATTAACCCCAATATTCTAGCTTCATTAATTACATTGATTACTACTGTATTTATACTTATTTTGTTGTTAAGGCAATGAGATCTTCCGTTAAATATCATGATATTAGTTTTGTCTAAGTTTAACAAAAGTTTGTTTGACATAAACCATTTATTTAGTTGTTCGACCACGATTTTAGTTTTTAATAAAAGCACATTAGCATCCACATCACTCAGAATGCAAGTGGTGTCGTCAGCATACATAACAGTTCTGGCAGAGACATGTTGTGGCAGATCGCTAACATAGATATTAAACAATAAGGGTCCCAAAACTGATCCCTGTGGAACCCCAGCTAAAACTTTATTGGCATCGGAATTGTATATCTGATTATTTTCTCTAATTGATACGAATTGTTTTCCAGATACGACCTAAACCATCTGTGTATGTCACCCCTTATACCATACTTCTCTAGCTTGTGCAGCAAAATGTCATGATCCACCATGTCGAATGCCTTCGACAGATCACATACAATTGCTACGCAAGACCTTCCCCTTTTTATCACATCATAAACCTCCCCCAAGATGTCCCGAACAGCACTCTCTGTGGAATGTTCTGACCTAAATCCGTGTTGACAAGCCGTTAGGATATTGTTAGCGGAAAAAAAATTTATTAATCTATTGTTGACAGCCTTTTCCATTATTTTCGTAATAACGTTGACCAATGATATAGGACGATAATTTGAAATATCGGATTGCGAACCTTTTTTATATATTGGTAAAATCTTGGACAATTTGAGTTGATCCGGAACAGCGAATGTTTCAAAAGAACCATTAATCAGTTCCAGAACTATGTTCATTAAGGATTGACAGCCTTCCTTTAAAAGTTTAAGCGGCATTTCATCCACTCCGGTAGAGTTAGTATTGTTTAGAGAATATATAATATTATGCAACTCGTTCAATGTTAAAGGTGTGAGGAAAAAGCTCTGCTGTACTGGCCTGACATATGGCAACTCCAACCTCGGAAATTTATTCTTTACTGAGATGTTTGTGAAATGATCCGCGAACAAGCTGGATATTTCTGCTTTGTCGGTTATTATACAGTTGTTATTCAATATTTCCCACTTACTACACTGTCCCTGTCTATCCCTTCCAGGTTCTCTCCTAACAACCTCCCATACTGTTTTTGTAATGTTTTTTGACTTGTTAATTTCTTCTTCTATACCTATTCTTTTAGCGTCTTTTATTACTTGCTTTAAAATAATACAATATCTTTTATAAAACTCTAAGATGATATTGTTAGGATTTTGTTTTAGAAACACAAATAGTTGTTTTTTATGTTTACATAATTTTTTAATTGCACTTGTGATCCAAAATTTTTTTTTCTTTAGCTGAACGCTTTTGTATGGGAAGAAATTGTTTAGTATAGTATTAAGTTATAGTAAGGCCATTGACATCCTTGATCATAATATACTGGGCACCAAGTTAAAATATTATGGACTTGATGTCGACTTCATTATGACAGATGCCAAAGAGTATTTTTCAACAATAGCTTTTCTGATTTCCTAACTTTAAAACGCGGCATGCCCCAGGGTAGCATTCTGGGCCCACTACTGTTCTCAATTTATACTGCGGATTTTGAAAGTCATCTACAACACTTACAGTCCCACCAGTGTGCTGATGACTTTCAACTATATCACAGCTTTGGCCCTAAGAGTCTGAGGGTTGCTGAAGCGTGTATCACTGAAGACCTGGACAAGCTTTATGATATATCAAATGCACATAACCTATTGTTAAATCAATCCAAAACTCAGCTTACCTTATTTGGTAATAAGAACATGGAAGTCTCTAGCCTTATTAATATTAAATTAAACAATGTTAAATTAACACCCACTGAATCTTGCAAAAACCTAGGTGTTCATTTTGATTCGAAATTAAGGTTCAAAAATCATGTTTTCTTTCTATTACAGGAAGGCTATGGTAAACTAAGAATTATCTATATGTTTAAACAATTCCTCTCAACTCCAATTAAATTAAGGTTGGTTGTTTTGGCCAGCTCTACTTTACGAGGACAAAAATAGTGTACAAAAATTACAGAATGGCTGTCTAAGATTTTGTTATGGAGTAAGAAAGTAGGATCACAGTACACCATACTTCCTAGAGTCTGGTTGGCTAAGACTGGATCACAGGTTTATCATGCACCTATGTACGGTAAATTCTAAAGTATTGAAATTCGGACAGACGGATTATCTTCTTAAAAAACTTATCAAGGGTTCTGATGTGCACGGACGTGCCACACGATACAACGACCTCCTTAATATTCCTAGGCATAAAACTGCTTTATTTCAGCGCTTCTTCAGTTATAATGCTGCTAGATTCTAAAGGTTAGTTGGTTTTCTTTGCCGGATTCATCCCCAGACGTGTTTCGCTGTATATAACAGCTCGTCAGTAAAGCTATAGAATCCGACGGAAAGCAACTATAAAGAGTTTATTTGACCCTAAAAGATGGATGAGTAATGGCAGATGTAGCCTTTAAGCGACATCTAGTGGCAATCAAATGCATCACCTGGCCCGTCTAACAAAAATCAGTCAAAAACGGAGAAGCAATACACTGTTCCGCTTTATTATAACATGTTAAATCTAGTTTTGTATTTTGTAATATATTTAATTCTTGCTTGGTGAATTTTATGACCTGATCGTCGATACATGGTTGATCGCCACATACCATCACTTTTATTTTGTATATTTTTTGATATCCATAAATAAAGGCTATTTATTATTATTGTTATTATTGTTATTATTAAATAATTAGAACAGTTTTGGTACGGTTGATGATAATAAGCAAATTCCTAAATAAAAATTCCCGAGGCAAAATATTTGTGACATTTTTATAAGCTGATAAACGTAATGGGGCCACCTTTCGCAAACAATAGCCTTCAACTCATAATTTCCCGTTTTTTTATTGCGAGGGCATAATGCTTTTGTTGTAAAATAGATCTTAAGGCGAGCATAAGTAAATTAAAAGACGCGATAACAATCTCCCCTTTTTTTCTCTCGAGAGGGAATCGGAAGAGCGATCCTCTTATAAGCAGCTCTATAACGTATTAAAGAGCTTTTAAAAAGGATCGTCCTGTTTTTCTCGACTTTTTTAAGTGAACCCTGGAGGTATGAGTTACCCATTAGCAGAGAAAAGATCAACTCCGATGTATTTTACGTCAGTATTTGGCTGAGCGATTGCTGTTTAATCAGCATGTCTTGCGTAGTAATTTTTATCCTTATTAAGTTCTTATAAAGGCTTTCCTTTTCACGGGATTATATTTTGTAGATTCAGGAAAAGTTTTTTTTTAGCGTCAAGTTTGATATAACATGATAATAATACATTCCAGGACAAAAATATCGAACAGCACGTTGGCAGTAAACTGGCGTATTTTCCTTGAAAATGGGTTTAGAAGTATCAATTAAAAACCAGACAACAAAATATAAAACTAAAAATAAATTGAAGATGAAAATGTTTGCTGCAGCATTTTATTACAGTAGGTGAAATTTTCAGAAAATCAGTATCAAACGTTATTATTATTATTTTAATGCTATTTATTTTTCAATTTTGTGGGTTTATAGGTCATATACAGTTGATGCAAAGCAATTTCCAATGCACATTATCAATCAGCTGATAATTATAAATCCGTAAGAAAACACGAGGGAATTAAATTTGGGCAAAAATTATTAAAACTTTATGCGACATTGAGCTTACTACAAACTTAGTATTCTTCTTTGATACGAACCCACTTATAGCAAACATTTTGTTTATTTAAGCTTGTAAAAATTAATATAATTTGAATTAGCTCGTTCCTTGGCTTCGTTTGACGTTTCATGCAAAACTAACCTTAATTGTTCGTGATTCCGTGTTGCTGTACGTCTATTTTAAAAAAAAAACTCCAGAGCTTTTCATAAATAGAATTAAGGGACTGTTCTATTAAGAGAAACAAAAGTATATCTCTGTCGATTACGTTGTGAAATATGCCGAACCATATAAATAGTCGGTGCAAAGAGCTGGAAGCTATTTTCAGGAACAACAATGGCCTATTGTTACCCTGCACATCAGTACAGAGAAGTAAATAAAAGAGTATGTTAAGGTCTAGATATTTCATTTCTACTTGACTAATTTTTAGCGTGCAGCAGCTGCCCTAAATTTGAATATCTCCACTGTAAGCGCAATTTCAACAACAGTAAAAGAAAATAAATTATTAGAATCACCTTAAAACAAACGTTCTAATTCAAAGAGAGTTGTAAATGTGAGAAGATTGGATATAAGTTCTATCCGTGACACTATTTATGGAATGTACGAAACAAGTAAATTGTATTGGTTAAAAATTATAATATTTTACATCGGTTATTCATAAGCTGTAACTTTTTTTAGAACATCATGTAACTTTGACAACTTTAAGTTAGAAGTTAAAAGACAGAGAACTGTTTGATGGTTGTCTTAACTCTTTTTAAGAAGCCCCTTGAAAAAAATAGGCTTCGGATGGTAAAAAGATGAACTGAGGCGAGGGCTTATGGAACTTCCCATGTAGCTTTCAGACGACTCGTATTTTTGAAAGAATATGTTTAAGAAAAAAAGCATTCTTGTACCAATTCGTTTTCTTGGATGAAACATGAATATCTTAGAATGGTACCATTGGTCGATCTTGGCAAGATGAAAATAAAAGAAGTGTTAGATCTATAAAAGTTTATGGTAAAAGGTATTACGCAGTGAACAAATATATAAACTATGGGACATTTTTGTATATTTATCTTGTTTTTATGAAAAAAAAAACCAAACTGTGTAATTCCCTCACTCGGATATTTTGGTTATAAGCTGGCAACACTGTCGATAAATGACGTCACTCGAAGAATATGACGTGCATCGGTTTCTGTTTTGCAAAGGGTATAAATAAAATAAAAGTTTTGACGTTTCGGTTTATTTCAAATTTAAAGCATCATCACCCACATAGCACACTTCTTTTCAGAAATTTCACTTACATAGTTCAAATGTCTCATAAACCTAATATATAAACATTTCATATCAACATTTCTGAAACATTTCACGGAATAATTATGAAATTTTACATGTAATATTTCATCGAGAATATTTCTAAAATATTTCAGATTCATTACACGCAAAATTACAGTTGACGCACCCTACCTTTGACACTTGACAGACTAGATGCAGAAAAACCAACCAGTTTCCCTTGTTTCATGTTTTGTTTGTGTAATGTTCAGTTAACCATTATTATCTGTCGGTGGACTAAGTTACTACCGAATTAGTTATTTTTGTATTAAGTGCGTGAAGTGAGTGTTTTTTTAATGGCATATGAGAGTGTCAATTTTTTGCCGAGACCGCAGGTCGAGGCGAAAAATTCTCTCGAATGTGCCATTAAAACACGAATTTCACAAACGAAATACAAACAACATTTTTTGTACAACTGAAAGTTTGAATTAATCGGTAAAATTGTATATTATAATAAAAATTTTACCATATAATTTCACATAATCAAGTTAACAGCCCTGTCGTTACTATAGAAATGGTTTGTTGGCACGTTGCTTGTTTTGTTGTCATACGTTGATAGCTGTTCATATTTATTGCAATTTTTTAAATAAATAGTATAAGTACTTAAAATGGATGTAGATTACGATAGTGATAGCGAGATTCCTTCAGATATAGCCGATATAGCAAATTCGGCTATAGCTAACATGTTACCGGCGAAATCAAAATTTATATACGAGAAAAATTATAACCAATTCCGTGAATGGTGCGGCAAGAAAAATATACAAAAAGTGTCTGAAAAGGTACTTATATGCTATTTTGAGGAGAAATCAAAAACTGTAAAACCTTCTACTTTATGGAGTGTCTACTCAATGTTGAAGAGTACATTGAATGTTAAAGAAAATATTGATATAAAGAAGTTTTCAAAATTGGTGCCTTTTATTAAGAACAAAAACGTCGGATACCGAGGGAAGAAATCTAAAGTTTTATCGAGAGACGATATTAATAAATTCATTCAAGAAGCTGATGATGAAACAAATTTACTTTATAAGGTACAGATGATCAAAATTTTGTATTATTTCAGTAATTTCAATATTTTTTTAATTGTAGGTTGCGTTAATTTTGGGAATCAGCGGTGCTTGTCGCCGTGAAGAATTATTGAAGGTAACTATTGATGACATTGAAGATACCGGGTCTATATTGATTGTTAAAATACCGGATACAAAGACCTATTGCCCAAGAATGTTTACCGTTTCAAATTCTGATTATATTGAGATATATCGCAAGTATAGAGTACTAAGGCCGTCCCATACACACAAAAAGAGATTATTTTTAAAATATTCCAGAGGAAAATGTGTTGACCAACATGTGGGAATAAATAAAATAGGGGAAATTCCTAGCTTGATTGCAAAATGGCTGGGAAAAGAATTGCATAAGAGCTACACAGGTCACTGTTTTAGGAGGAGTTCTGCAACTCTCTTAGCCAATGCAGGGGGTAACATGACATCTATAAAACGCCACGGTGGTTGGAAATCTGCCGCCATAGCAGAAGGATATATAGAAGATAGTTTGAGTAATAAAATTGATATTTCTAATAAATTAAATTGTTCCTCTACTTCCAAACAAATCAATATAACTGATACAATTGTGGACTCAACTTTTCAAGGAATATCTAGCGTTTCTGATCAGCAGCAAGGTGGACTAGCTTCGGGAATTAATATTGGAAGCAATTGTTCGAACTTCACCATCAATTATTATTGTAACAAATGAGATTTTTTGGTAGTTGGTAATTAATTAGTAAATTTGTACAAAAAAATTCAATACATTTTTTAAAAAGTAATGTTTTATCGTTTTTTTTGTAAATCATTTTTCCAGTTAAAAAAAGTCTTTTTTTCACCGTGAAAAAAAGTCTTTTTTTCACTGTTAAAAAAACAAAAGGTTTACGTATCGATAGCGATGAAAAAATGTCAACTTTTTTTGACAGTTGTACAAAAAATTACATTATGGATAATAAAACTAAGGTGAATCTCTATTTTATTAATAGGTATAATAATAATTGTAGGCTAGGTTCATTTTATGATTTTCCCCGCTTTAATTTATTTATTAAACTTCAGTTGTTACTGTTGTGAATTAGAATATTGAATATTGTAAAGAGACAGAAGAAAAACGAAAAAATGTTAAAATGTTACAAAGCATTAATAGAATAATATAAGATGCAGTAAGGCATCGTCTCCCTCCGGTTGCACTGTGGCTGTCGCAGTGTAAACTTCGTTTGTCCTGTGAAATATAAGAACTTTGAATACATATAATATAAGATTTACAGTTCATAACAAATTTTGGCTAAATGTTTCTGTCTTTATAATGGAATATGTATTTTTAATAGTGTTTATGTATTAAACATTGATATACTAAGCGCCCTTGGTATATTAAGGATTGATATTTTTCTATCGGGGATAAAGGTCGGTTTCTAAAATTTTTCGTCACCGTTCCGGCTCGTCGCCACCGTTCTAAAGGTATTTATAAAAAACGAGCTGCACCGATGTAAATTCGCGAGAGTAGTAACCTATTTTGAGGTAAGAATATTAGTTTCCTTTGAAGAAGTGGATAATGTGACCAGTATTTAATATTGCTTTTCAATTATGAGATAAGTTAAGCTCTGCTTATTCTCTATAATATGTTGAAATGGTAGGAATATGGAAAATACTTCTATGTTCTTTACCAAATGTGTCAAATTTCTTTCTTTTCATTGGCTAAAGCAGGAACGACGAACAACACAAGGTCAGCGAGTTAAAAATTGGTCATTTTGGATCTACAAGTGGGAGCGCTGGCGGCTTTTTTAAATACATACATTATTCCTGATTAGGTTAAGTTGTGACGGGAAGGGTGGCTATGACGAAAAGTGTTATAAATGCACCTTTACACCCAAATAATATTATTGTGATTCATACTTAAAATTATTAATTTTTAAATTTCTACTTTCAAGAAACCTGTAAAGATGAATTTTAGAGATAAATAAGCATCATATTTTGCATATTCATATTGATTACTTAATAATAGTTTATATGTGTATTTAATAAATAGGTATGTTCTTAATATTGAATGATATATTATTCCATTTTATATAATTTCAGAAATATTACAAGAAATTTCTTTGAAATATTTCTGAAAAGTATGTGCCTCTATTTTGAAATATTTCAGAAATGCAATTATGAAATTTTTCAGAAACATAAAATGAAATTTTTCTTTCATTGGACATTTTTGGGTTTCTGAAACATTTCACCAATATATCATTAATGTTTCAGAATACTTAAAATTTTTTGGAGAAACTAATACGCAATATTTCTGAAACATGGTTGTGTTGTATGGGCAGAACTACAAAGTAAATAAAAATTAGAGATTGACATTCATGTTATTTGAGCTATCTTATACAGCGCTAAAATATGTTGTAAACGCGCTCAAAATAGTTTTATCGTCAGCATATTCTGTCTAATCCAAATGCATCTTACTTGATATGGACATATTGCCCTTTTTATTTTTTAAGTACTGCCAGAATGCTCTTCAGTCTGATTTGCCGTTGGTATACACATTTCCTGAATTAACCATATACAGGGTTGTTGGTATGTATGAAAACGGTCGATTATTTCCTAACGTACAACAGCTAGCAAAAAATATTTGAGACAAAAGTTTGAGGGTTTCTTATAGTCTGTTAGAATTTAATAAGATTAAGTATACAGGACGAGTCAGAAAGCCGTAGAGAAGTAAAGTTACTTTTTTTTAATGAAATACCCCATATCTTAGAATATTTTTGGATTTTACATAAAATTACAATTACTTTTTAATGAGTGCATTATAAGTCTAAACTTAGTAGTTTCCGTAATATCGACTTTTGAAAAATTACATTTTTGAATTTTGACAGATTCTAGCTTTCTATGGGTACGTCTTAAAGTAAAACGGCTTACGTTACGTTACGGATGTAACTCAAAGGCGAGAAATATAGCACTTCTGGTTTAACCGGAAGTTGGTATTTTTGAGAAGATAATAATAAAGTAAGATAGGGACATGTAAGCCGTTTTGCTCTATGGCGTACCGTTAGAAAGCTAGAAGCTGTCAAAGTTCAAAAATGTAATTTTTCAAAAGTCGATATCTCGGAAACTATTAAGTTTATACTTACAAAGCTCTTATTAACAAATAATTACAATTTTATGTAAAATTCAAAAATGTTGTAAGATATAGGGTGTTCCTTTAAAAAAAAGTAACTTTGTTTTTGTACAGCTCTCTGTCTCATCCAGTATACTTATCTATCTTTAATTCTAATAGACTTTACAAAGCCATAAAACTTTTGTCTTGAATATTTTTTGTTAGCTGTTTTACTTTAAGAAATAATCGACCGTTTCCGTACATACCAACGACCCTGTATATCTATATATAATATATAAATTATGTTTGACTTTCAATCAAAAAATCTAGATTTCCTAGTATGAATAATTAAAATATTATTATACATTAGATTAATTATTAAATTAATTTTAACAATTCTTATTATTGTATTAAATTTAACTTCTAAGAAAACTTTTTCAGACCGAGAAAAAAATAGAACCTTTGAATGTGGATTTCATCCTAAAAATAATGTACGGATACCTTTCTCTTTACAATTCCTTTTAATTGCTGTGCAGGAAAGCCTTTATAAGAATCTATTATAAGGATAAAAATCCCTACAAGTTTTATATTATTATTTAATTCCCTCAAAAACAACATTTATCAAATATCTTTCTCACTGCAAAAACAAATTGATCCCTTACCCACCCTCAGAAGTCAAAGGGCTTCTCAAACCGCAAGGGCTTTCAAATTCGATTCGTTTTCTGAATTTTTAAGCGGAGCGGCGACATGCGAGCAGGCAGTTATCAAAAGCACTTAAACCCCATTTTATTAGTCCCTTATAGGTTGTTAAAGGGTTACGAGCTGTGATAATTTAGTGCACAGTCATTCTGGATCTTTACAAAACACTGCCATTGGAATACCAAAGCGGGGAAAACCAATCTGTTGGCTTCGTAACGCAAAATAACAAGACTCTTGCCTGGAATATTAAAACTTGGAACTCTTTTACTTTTTCTTAATTTATTGTTTTAAGTATAGGCAAGGTTACTACTGTATTGTGTGCAATACGATTTTTGTTATCAAGACTTATAAGCTCGAAAAATTGGCGAGGTTGAAGTTTTGTTCAAGTCGTTGTTTGAGTGGTTGAAGTTTATGTCCAATAGAGTGAATTAAAATATTTCATAATTTTAAATAAAGTCGAGTAAAAACAAATTAGTGTTATCACTCTTCATACTATCTAGTTTTTCTTCTCCCATTTTCTGGCGCAAAACACAAACTAACCTTACAACAAAAAGAAAATACAAATGGCGGAATGGCGACGTAAACAACGAACCACATGACTTTAAAATAGCTTCTTCATTGGTCAGAACGAACTTAATCCTCTGAACATAAAAATTGGTTATCTCGAACCCGAACTACCCGGGAACTTTTCAAAACTATCGAACTTTGCATGAACTGAGTTTATAAATGGAACTGAGTGTTCGCTTTAGTTTAAATTAAATTATTTCCAACGCCAACTGAGAACTGAACCTCAGTTTTGTGAACTTTTTGAGCTTATAAATCCAGCTTAATTGAGCAAGAAAAATACTATATCAACAGGATTGCAAGCAAGAATTATGGAACTTTACTGATTTTATTATTGTAACATTTAGTGTTAAGCAGAAAAATATTATGATTTTATTTTTTCTTTTTTGTGTTTGAATAATTTATTATTTTGATCATAATTTTTTTCAGAATTTCTGGTGATACAAATTTAAAAATCTATTTATAAAACGACATTGAATTAATATTTTAAAATCGCTTTCCTATTAGATTAAAAATGAATTTTATTTTATATTTTTCCTTCAGACAGGATATATTTTTTTAAATTTCCGAAGGAAAATATAATGTTTGGCAAGACGACTTTATTTAACATTTTTTTTTAAATACGTTGTTATGTTGATAAATACCCATTTCTTCAATAAACATCGTTATTTATTATTTTAACTCTTTGAGAAAGCGTTATACCTTTGAGCAGCTTATGGTGTTTTGAAATTTCCCCTTATTGCATCAATAGCTTCCTGACTGGTTTAAGTAAAATCTTTTATAAAAACGAAACCGAACAAATTACCGGAAGGAAGGAGGATGTTTTCAGGAAGCACCGCTTCAACGGCGAGAATCCTTTTTACTTCCTTTTTCACCTAAACACATTGGTTTGCAAACAAAGCGGCGGCTTCAGACTTGTTTTTCACTTTGTTTTTGTTCTTGTTTTTTCTTTAGTGGAATTAGATGGCGGCATTACAAAAACAAACAGGGGAATATGAAGTAACTTTGCAAGTATAGTTGTTTAAATCTGTTGTTTTTCTGATTAACAACAAAGTCTTATTTTTTGAGAGTTCTCTTGCGTCTTTAAAAGCAAGAGTAAGAATGGGGTGGTACAAATCCGAGTGTATCCATTGAACTAAACCATAAGAGGTACCAAAAAATAGCGCCCTTTAGCCTCTCAAATGAAAATAATCCAGACATGCCAAACCAAGCCTTATGGTTTCAACAGGATGGAGCTCGGCCCCACTATGCTGCGATTTTTAGAAGATTTTTAGATAATGTTTTCCCAAACCGGTGGATAGGCAGACGTGAATCAATAGAGCGGGCACCTAGTTCATCCGACCTTACTCCACTAGACTACTTTCTTTGGGGTTATGTTAAAAATAAAGTGTATAAAGTTAAGTCACGCAAGCTTGATATTCTCAAAGAGAGCATTCGTAACGTAATTAGGAATATTTCTCCAGAAACCGTAGAAAAAGTACAGCAGGAATTTATTGATCGTCTGGGGGACTGCAGAGCTGTTAATGGCGGACACTTCCAGCATTTGCTAAAATAATTTTTGAGATTCTAAAAAATGTAATTTAGCCGCAATAAAGTGTTATTTTAATATTTGAGCGTAACTATTTTGTGAACAGTTGAAGATAGGTTTAGGATTTTATACATGAAACATGTCTAGAATTTTCCCGAGAATCCGAAAATGCAATAACATGCAGGAATTTCCATTTAAGGAAAAAATATTTTTTCTGCCACACTTTTATAGGACATCATGCATACCTACATTTTACGTCAAAATATGCACAATCCAAAAACAACACGCCCCTATTTAATTTGTATCGAATTTATCTGTTATAAAATCACAACCCTGTATATATCAATCACCTTCAAAAAATCGATAAAGTCATACCTGACAAATATTTCTAGTAACTGAGTTTGCTCTGTCTCGGTCTAACTTATTTCTTGCGCGGTTTAAGTAAGCTTATAGATGAATGGTAATAAAAAATAATTAATGCTGTTAAAACGTAATATAATTTTAATTTGTTGAGCTTTATAGGTACGCATAAGAAGTGTGGTGTTCTTGAGATATTACGACGGAAAATTTATATTTCTTAAAAGATTTTATTGTATAAGGCATTGTGTGCGACACTTTGCCTACGCTTAAAAGGTCACAGCATTTGAATTCCATTGCCAACTGATTTACCCTATTTCAGAATTAATTTAAAGTCTGATATCGCCAAACGTCTTCGAATCAAAGACTGTCAATAATTAGATTTATTCAAAGACAAATTTTCGACAAACGACCTTATTTGCAGGTCGACCGACTGGTCACTCTCATAGAGCCCTTTGTGAGACCCTCTAATGTCAATATATCAGCTCGATTGCTCTATTTGGCAAACATTCCTTACACAACCCGTGTGGGAAGTAACGGGACCGCCGTTAAACGGCCTTGTGCCACACGACATTAATAAAATTTTAGATTTAATTTATACATTACATTTATATTATTATAAATATTACTAATTGTGATAGATATTTGTATTATTATTGATGACTACAGGTTGAAAGTTTGGAAAATTAATAAACTAACTAAACAAATAGTTTTCTTTGATAAATCATTTTTATTTTATCAGTGTACAAGTTAATTAGGTAGGTATACAAATTTGTTTAGAGAAACTGGCGTACATCACATCACATTATAGAAAAAAATTGCATTTTGTAAGAAAAATATGATGTTATACTTTTCCAAAGTCAGTTTGATGACATAAAAAAGCTTCGACTGGGTTTCAAAGGGATTATTAAAAGTGTTCTTTTATATCAATATTTATTAATATTAATATTTATTATTTAGTCAGTAACTCTCTTTGAAAGCTAGTTTGCAAATGCACTTTGAACCCAGAAATTTTAAATGTCAAAGAAAGAAGGAACAATCCATTCATGAATATTGAAATAATATTTTTAGTACTTCAGAAATATTATATATATTATTATCACGAAAATAATCTAAATCAAACTAAAAAGGAATTTCACTGTTGCTGAACAAAAAAAATAAACAATTAACAAACCTTTATGTTTCTCCTATACTTACGAGAACTTTGTAGAACTGGCAATAGACCGTCGAGGCCCACTGGCAATTTAAAGTGCGAACCTCTTTTTTTTCTAGTGGGAAAATTAATAGAGCAGCATATAAATACAAATTTATGTGCTGTAGACAAGAACAGCAAATAGTTAAAGGTTCTCCCAATTGGGTGATCCCTTATCAGCTTTAAAATCAGTTGGTGTTTAAGGTATGCGATATTGGGAATCGGACAGCGACGCGACTCGTTGAAACGATTTACTGTAATTTACATATTTCATTTTCTGCTATAACTCTGTGGTTTAAGACAAGTAAGTTTTTACTTGGCACCTATATTTCATTATATTAGTATGGCTTTTTGGCGACAATTTGAAACAAAAGGTCAAGTCGGTCATCGAAAGCGAAATAAGTCCAGAATTAAGAAACAAATTACATGTTCAATGTCAACGCCTTATTTTAAGTATGTACGTGTGTTTAAAAAAATAAAATCCGGGAAAAACTGAACATGCGCTTTGTACAAGAACGTACTTGTAATGAATTATTAAAACTTGGGTTTTATAAGAATTTATTATGTAATTTATTTGGGGACTGTAACTGGTCAGCAAGGGATTTTATGCTGCAAACTATTTACAACTTTTACGAGGATAATATCGCTATCATAATAACATAAGGTCGTATGTGAAATTTTTCATGTTTTGAGATATTAACAGCAACATATTATGTAAAAATGGTCCATTGTACAATATGACTGAAGGTTGTAAGTGATTTTTAACGGAAAAATCTAAAAACTACCAATACTTAAATCACGTATGTGCCAAAATAAGTTTTACAATATGGAAGATGGTCGTATGTACAGTCAGGTGAACATATTAAACGAGAATCAGTAGCACATTAGTCATATGAGTATCACATAAAGTCGCATGTGCATACATATTACACATTCGCTGGGGAGATATTCTCCGCATCCTGTCTCGAGTGAATCCTGTTTTGAGTCCTTATAGCTTCTACAGATCGTAGTACTGTTTCTGATCTGACTGCACTTATGTAAGATTGAAGTTGTTCAATACTTCTTCTGATCGCTTCTATTTTCCTCTGGATTCTTTGCTGCCATGCGGGAATTCGGGCTTCGGCTCTTGCCTGGTGGTCATTTTGCTTTATTTTCGCTCCAGTTGATTTGGCTACTGCTAATGCTACCCAGTATATTACTGAATGTATTGCTTCCAATGATGTTGCTCTTGTAACATACTCTGGTAGGATTTTGTTGTTCATCTCTGAAATGAGTATATTTCTGAGTATTACTTTGTACTGATCTGCTACTCTTTGCTCTGAGACTTGGAGTTGTTGGTTTGTATTGCAGAAACCAGCATGCAGTCTTTGAAGGTATCCGGTCGTATCTTATCCTAGTTGCGTCACCCTGTAAAAAGTACGCATTATAGTTTCATTAATGGCTGTTGCCCACTTCATGTGCTGTGTAGGACGTCCCGCTTGGGCGAGCACTGGCTGTAGCTCTTGCGCAGCACCTTCGGCGGTCGAAGTACTGGTTCTTGTTTGACTCCTTGGCGTTGCTTCTTCTATTACTATTATTATTATTATTATTACCATTATTATCAATAATAATAATAATAATAATAATAATAATAATAATAGCAAAGTATCTATCAAGATCATCGCTAAAATATATTCACTTTTACCTTGAAAATATTAGTCATTATACTATCAAAAGTTTCGTAGGGATTAGTTATTTATTTTTCATGTTTTTTTATCGAATTTGTATTATTTTTTGGAATAAAAAAAACCTTGCACATGAGACATAAAGTCGTAAATAACAACTTAATTTTACTTTTACTTATAAAAGGTAGTATGTGAATTAATTTTTGAAAATTTCTTGAATAAATTAGTTTTTTGACAACGGTGACGTAAAAAATATAACTGTTGATAATGAATCCAAAATCAAATCAGTTATATTTCACATTAATGGGAAGATATTTTACAGTGAAACTTTCCCATTTTACAAGTCTATTTATATCAAAACTACTTATTTGAACATACGACCTTATGTAACTATGGTAACGATATAGTGCCAACTTTAGAACTAGTTGGCGATAAATTGGGACGTTACCCTGATTATAAGTACCAATCTTTAGAAACATGGCGTGGTGTTTTGTTAAAATGTGGCTTTAAACATAAAAAAAAATTAGACAATTTAATGGTTATAATGGAGTCCCCGCGTATCATTGAACTACGATATGACTATTTGCGCAAAATAAAGGAGTACCATAAATCCGATAAAAGTCTAATTTTTTTAGACGAAACTTGCTTTCATACTCATGATGTTGTTAAGTATGATTGGGTAGACAGTACAAATTGAACTTTTGGTTTGAGAGGAAAACGCGTTATCATACAGGAAGTAAAGATGGCTTTGTACCTAATGTGTTGCTCTTGTCAGCAAAGAATATCACTCAACAATTAATTTCCAACTTTAAGCGCAGTTGTCCTGATAATATTCGGGAGGTAATAACGATATGAGTGGCGATGCATGGAAAAATTGCGTAGCTCATGTTATAAAAACAGAAAATGGATATTCTGTTTCACCATCTATAGTAATCCAACCTGGAAACGATTCTACTTCTGAAAGTTCTGACGATTCCAGTAATTAAATTGTTTATGAATTTTAAATTAATTATGTTCGTTCAACACGTATCTTAAAAACTTGTCATATTACAGAACGTTTACTGTGATTCTGCTGATGCGATCAATTTGTCATTAAAATATATATAGTGAATTATAACTTAACTGTATATTCTAACTTACATAGTAGCTGCCCCTATCCATTCTTGACAACCAAAACTCTCGCGGTCCTGGCTGGACAAAGACAATTTTTTAAAATTGTTTTTGGCAAAATGAGCATTTTTCTTTATCGAAAGACCATTTTAAAAATATTAAATACATGCGTTCTTTGCAGGTGAAGGCACGGATACAAACCTTTTATCGATATTTTATCGATACAATGGACAAGCTATAATACAGTATGTCCACGGATGGGGTTTATAAGAGGACAAATGGACTAAAAATTGAAAGATACGAAAAAAAGTCAGTCTTAATAAACGTTTTTGCTTGTCTAGAAAATACGATTTACCATAAGAAACTTCAATTTTTTTATACAGGGTGGGTAAAAACTGCAAAAATGTTATTTTGCTTAAGAATAAACATACTTTATTTTGAAAGATACGAAAAAAAGTCACTCTTAATAAACGTTTTTGCTTATCTAGAAAATACGATTCATCATAAGAAACTTTAATTTTTTTTATACAGGTTGGGTAAAAACTGCAAAAATGTTATTTTGCTTAAGAGTAAACATACTTTATTTTGAAAGATACGAAAAAAACTCACTCTTAATAAATGTGTTTTCTACACAACAAACCGAATTAGAACAATTCATTAAAAGGTTTACCTATGTAAAAATTATTTCCCAAAAAGTATTCGCTGGCACACCTCTGACTGGTGAACCTAGTTAAAATAATAATGACACTTAAGGTGATAGGTATCTTATTTAAGTAGAAATGCTATCTACTGAACAAAGAGTTTTTATAATACAAGGTTATGGGGATGGTCAAATTTAAGTAGAAATGCTATCTACTGAACAAAGAGTTTTTATAATACAAGGTTATGGGGATGGTCAAGTTTCATACTGCTACGTCATGGAACAATTTACCGAGAAATTTGTAGGAATCCCAATAACTAGGATGACAATCTGCAAGTTAATAAAAAAGTTCCAGAGAACTGGTTCGGGCTTGGATCTAAAAAAAAAAAAGAAGAAATACGACCATGATGATGCTGCTACAGTCTTAGTTCTTCAATCTGTTGAAGAAAATCCTATGACGTCCCTTAGAAATCGTGTAACTCAGTTGAAAGTTGTGAAAAAAAGTCAAATTCAGAAGATCCTTAAAGCAAATAAATTGTATCCGTATAAACCGCACTTTAATCAAAGATTGGAAGAGGGAGATGACGCGAAACGACTTGATTTTTGCTTGTGGATGGGAGACAAAATTTTAAGTGGAAATGTTGATTTTTATAAATGTATCATGTTTTCTGATGAAAGTACATTTTCTACCAATGGAACCGTTCTAACCCAGCACGTTAGGTACTGGTCTTTAGAAAATCCCGAATTCAGAATTATGACGAGAAGACAATATTTCACAAAAGTGAACGTTTGGTGCGCGATATCCATCCATGGCATCATAGGGCCATATTTTTTTGATAACACGTGCAATAGATTATCATATTTACAAATGCTGAATACATTTTTCAATGATGAACTCGAAAATCTACCATTAAATTTTCGACAAAATATATATTTTTAGCAAGATGGTTGTCCAGCCCATTTCGCTCGTGAGGTTAGAGAATGGCTTGACCGCAGATTTGGTCCAAGGTGGATTGGCAGGAATTGCCCAGTTTTGTGGCCTCCAAGATGCCCCGACTTAACCTTGGCGGATATGTTTTTATGGGGCCGTTTAAAACAAATTGTTTTTGCTACCGCAGTACCAAATGATATTGAAGTGCTGAAGGGCAGAATTATCCAGGCTGTCCAATCGATATCTCAGGAAGAAATCAGAAATTCTTTCACTTTTTTTAGAAAGCAATTAGAAAAATGTGTCGAGTATGGGGGTGGAGCTTTTGAATTATTAAATAGTTATCGTATTCTTTTCATGTTAATAAAAATTACCGTATTATTATTATTATTATAATTACTTCAATAAATAAATACATTGACAACAAGTATCACCTATTCATTATTCAATTAAAAACGTTTATTAAGAGTGACTTTTTTTCGTATCTTTCAAAATAAAGTATGCTTACTCTTAAGCAAAATAACATTTTTGCAG
The DNA here is from genome assembly GCA_963920685.1 of Polydrusus tereticollis. Taxonomy (NCBI): domain Eukaryota; kingdom Metazoa; phylum Arthropoda; class Insecta; order Coleoptera; family Curculionidae; genus Polydrusus; species Polydrusus tereticollis. The sequence continues at coordinate 148,976,640 of OY987328.1, forward strand.
TTTTTACCCACCCCGTATAAAAAAATTGAAGTTTCTTATGACGAATCGTATTTTCTAGACAAGCAAAAACGTTTATTAAGAGTGACTTTTTTTCGTGTCTTTCAAAATAAAGTATGTTTATTCTTAAGCAAAATAACATTTTTGCAGTTTTTACCCACCCTGTATAAAAAAATTAAAGTTTCTTATGGTGAATCGTATTTTCTAGACAAGCAAAAACATTTATTAAGAGTGACTTTTTTTCGTATCTTTTAATTTTTAGTCCATTTGTCCTCTTGTAAACCCCATCCGTGGACATACTGTATATACTATTTAATCATACTAAGAATTTACAACAATCCGTATTTTAATTATTTGGTAGAAGCGACGCCTATGGTCAGGAGTTTAATGCTTTTTTATGTTATCAAATTAAGCTTGGAACAACTATACAGTTCATTTTGGAATGAGAAGCAATCTTGGTTGTGATTATTAGCTTTGGTCTAAAACATTATTATTTTGTTAAAAGAAAATTGACTAGTTTGAAAACAGAAAAAAATTTTTTTAAATATTTTGATAAATATACCTCTACATGGAGTCACCTTGATTTTTTATTTAATTTATAATCGACTTTTTGAAAAATGAATGTATTTTTCAGTTTTTAGTGCCTAACCAGGTACAATGAAAAGGTGTCCACCCTGTATAGAGCCCAATTTAAGATACCCTGTACATAATATGGCAAAACAACACTCAGGTCTCCCAAATGCCTCTCCATAACTATTCTTGTCTAATCGACGTAATATGACTGAAAGTCTGCCCCAGGGGTTAAGATAACCATTTAATTTACGATACAATACAGCAGCTCTATCAGCTGATAGTTTGCTAACGTAACCGGTTTCCCCACTAAATCAAATACTCCACAATAAATTACCAGTTGCCTCTAATTATAGTAATCCAGCGAGTTTATTAGGAAGAGAATCATCCATCTCAATTACAAACGGGATGTGATCGCTGCCGTGAGATCTCCAAGATGATATAAAGAAAATAAATTGTTGCCAAGATCTATCCCGAGCTTAAGAGGGTAAGTCTTATCTTATTTTACGTTTTTAAACGAAATTATCTGGGGGTTCTATATCCTCACTTAACTAAGTTTAAAACATAGAAGGAATTGTTAGTCAAATCTCCTTAAATTATGAATTATTGTTTATTTATGAATTAAAATTATTCTAAATAATTCACTAATACATGTATTAATCCTTAAAACTAACACTTCGTCCCACGGACGAAATCGCACCGTCGAGAATAAGTACCGTCGATAATGGAACTTCCGTCATTTCACTGGTATTTTTAATGGCAATTACTTTAGTGGCCGCTCTTTAATAACGATTCACATACAGTTTTCACTATCACTTTGGCGTCAGAGGATAAATGTTTCCTGGAATGTTTAGGGTAGTTAGATATTGCATTAGCTGAAGATTCGCAAGGCCTCCACATACTTTTAATATTAACTTGTTGCACACTGTTTCAAAGTAAAATAGATAGGTACTAATCTATTCCGAATATTATGTTTACTATATATATAAGCTATATAAACAGGTACCTGTAACTAAAAAGATTTGAGAAATATCCTCATAATTAAGTTGTTTCTAGAAAACCTTAATTAGACAGTTTATTAATTTTGATAATACATCAAGTAACGTACCTATCTGTTGTTATTATAAACTGGCATTAAAAATAAATGTGGGTTAATACGTCTCTGCGAGAGCGAAAGTCGGGTTTATGAGGGGTTTTATTGCAGTCATTAAGCCAAACGAAATATGTTGGGAAGTACTTTAACTATGAGCTTGGGCCACATTGAAGGTCGACTGTACATGTTATTTGAAGTTGGGTTCCTATCGATCAATGGTCATCGTTTTATCGAGCGGAACGGACTTACCTCCGAAATATTTAAAGCTGAAGTCGCGCGACCCTTTGTCTGACGCTGTATAAGGGCACCTGCAGACGAATGACTTTTGTAGTTCGACAGTATTGTCGCTAAAAATGAAATGTATAATTTTACATACAGTCGTGCATACGAGCTACTAGTGATAAGAGTAGTAATTTGGATAAATGTCGCACGAGGGCAAGAGCAATACACGCTAACTATTAAATCCATTTTGCACTGGTAATACTGTCAATTTTGTAATTATTTTAGATTACAAAATGTGGTTCGTCTGCACACAACAATTATAATCGCCAGTCGATGCGTCTCAGCGATACATCTGTAGCGCAACAAAAGTCGCTCGTCTGCTGATGCCCTTAGTGTTTACGTTTGTATAATAGATATTGCTAAATAAAGAATCAAGGACCCAGTACGTCCGGCTTGCTCTTTGATAGGAGAATGACCTGGAGATTCGCTGCGGAGGAGAGGCTTCAAAAGGCCAGAAAACAGCTTTTTGCCATCTACCCGCTCTTCAACAAGCGACACAAAATTTTCTACAAAACAAAAATGAACCTCTACAAAATATTGGTGAGACCCGTACTCACATTCGGCTCCCCAACGTGGTCAACTCTTTGTGCCACACAGCACCAAAAGTTTCAAAGACTCCAAAATGTAGCACTAAAAATGATAACTGACACACCAAGACACTTTCCGACAGCACTGCTTCACAGGGACTTAAAAATAGAGACAATAAAACAATTCTACGACAAAATAATACAAAATTACTTTCGACGGACAGACGTTTCAACAAACAATTTAATACGAGACTCACACATACGCTCAAGGGCGGATGAGAGGTATCGGTATCCAAAAGACTGGCTTCCGCCCTAACACGGCTAAAGTCTCTAAAATTTCAACATCAATTTCAATCAAAAATTCAATAAAGATAATTATTCATTAATAAAATAACTCACCAATAAAACAAATCAAACAAAAATAGCCCAACAACAAAACCAAGAATCTTCTATACCGAAAAATTCAAAAATCACTAAGAAAAAAGAAGTAAAAGATCTCTGATCTATCTTAGCAAAGTCTTCACATACTCCAGAAGGACCCAGTACGTCAATAAGACTTAAGTTTTCAGACCCAAATTATGAAAAAACTGTTCTAAAATGGCATGCGAATTCAAATAGTGATTTCGAAACAGATTGTGATGAAGATTTCGCCATAAATAGTGAACATGAAACTGATTCTAAAATAGAAGGTACAATATTTAGTTGAAAACATAATATATTATTCGAAAATACAATCCATTTATTTTTTAACTGATACAAATGAAATTGAAGACGATCGGTCTGACACTGAAGCAACTGAATGCAGTGAGAGTAAAAGCAGATCGAAATATTTCTATGGTAAAAATAGATTTAAATAAGCCAAACAGCCTGCAACTTTTAATAAAGGTCGGCGATTACAGCATAACATAGTATTGCAGCTACCTGGTTTACGCCCTGCAGCCAAACTTAGAAATACTGCTGAATCTTTTTCGGTTTGGATGATTAGATTTGCAATATGGTCTTACAATGGACAAATACTAGGATTACTAGGGAAAGAGCCAAATATAAGAATCAGATTTCACCTACACTTAAGGACCTTGACTTGATGGAACTTTACGATTTTTTTTTTATTTTTGGCATTTACATCTTTATTTAAATCTAACAACGGAGATTCATGTAATTCGATGCATTATGTCAAAAGAATGCGGTATTGCGCCTAACAAAGCCTCTATACAATAACCGGTCTGTAACATTTGACAATTGGTTCACACCTATTGAACTCGTGGAACTATAAAAGAAAAAACGTCTGTCAGTCATGGACGTGCATAGGAACGTTAAGAAAAAATCGAACGGAAATTCATTGCCTTCAAGAAAGCCTGAAACAGGAACAAGCCTTTATAACATTGTTGTCATATGCAACAAATAAGAACAAAGCTGTTGTTTTACTGTCATCATCTCAATAGCCTGACATTATTGTGGACTACAACTCAACAAAAGGTGGCGTGGACACAATAGATGAAAAACGAGCGCAGAGAAGCCAAAATTAACCCTACAGCCAGTGTCAAAAAACTTGAGAAAAGAAGAGACTGTTCTTACTGTTACTATAAGAAAAAACGAAGAACGGCTTATGTTTGTTTCTACTGTAAGAAGCCAATTTGTTTGCAATGCGTAAAAAAAGTATTGGGCGGAACTCAATCATTATAGGTTACGTCAGTTTTTTTGTTCTTGATTTTTTTTTATTAATTCTTGTTTAGGAATATTGACTACTAAGTGTTTAACTAATCTTCTAAAAATTTGTATCAATTATACTCTTTGTGTCACTTTGACGTTATGATTTGTAGACCATTAAAAATTAAAAAAATGTGAAAAAATAAGTCCTTTTTTTATCCCATTTCCTAATGTAACCAAATTTACCTAAAAAAAAACCTAATGTAATCAAAATATACAAACTATATATTTTGTTAACAACCTTAACCTTAAGGGAACCCTACTTAAGTTCCCAAAGTTTTTCCCCCATTACCAGGAGACTATAATTGAGCAATTTAGGGTACATTCTCTCATACAGTCCATACTTTCAGTGGAGTCAATGTAATGTAGATAAAACAATGCAATCTTGCTCCACAGTTTAATAATTGTAAAAACAAATAAAAAGTCCCCTACATGTTTCGAACGCTTAAGCGTTCATCCTCAGGGGATACTAGAAAGGATAGTACAAAGTTAGGAACGACCAATAAATATAAAATAAAAGTTTAGGTGAGACTTACTTAACATCGCGTTGAGTAAAACTGTTGTTGAGGAAAGTATCCTCACCATTTTCCTCGTCGTGTTAAGTTGTACTCATTAATTTGGGACACCTTACATTAACAATTTCACTCAACTCGATGTTAGGACTTTAGATTGAGAACTTAGGACGCCTCTGATAGGGTTTTTAAACGCTCTCAACAAAAACTCATTGAGACCCAGAGCCCATTTCTATTCGAAAATAACCGAAACATTGAACAAACCCCAATTTTCTCGGTCTCTTGTATCAAAATCTGACACGTAATTTCCTCTCTGCTACCCTAAATTCTAAATAAACCATGTGCTTTCGGGCGCCCGGCGCCTTCAAATTTTCGAATATGAAATAAATGCGTGATGAGACAATGGATTCTATGCAAATCCTATCTTTCTATTTGGGTTTGTTTTTGAAATGCGAGATACGGTCGTCCTAAAAAGTGCAGGTACAGGAATAAAGGGTGGGGGCAATATGAAGTTGAACGATATAATGTATCATGAAAAATGATAAAATTGTGTGCGAATAAAATAAATTTACATTCATCACCTACATTTAAAATATTTAGTTATTTTTTAGAAGTAGTTCAGGTTAGTCAAATCTCAAAGTAGGGTGAATATAGTAATAATAATAATAATAAATGTCTTTATTTGTGAATACACAAATAATTCAGCCCATACAAGAGAAATTTAAAAACAAAATGGCATGTTTAGAAAAAGGCGAAGTTCAGATGAGGTATTCTAGATTACCTCCCTAATCAAACTCAACCTATAGTGAAAACTAAACCCAACATATATTGACATAGCTACATAACTACATAATTGGTGGAATATACAGACTGTTTATAGATAGGGTTTACAATAGCACAAATGGAAGAAAAATTTCATTTTTCGGGAAAAAGTCATTCTTGACAAAAAGTTTTGCTTGTAAAAAAAATGAAATTCACGAAGAGAAAATTTTGATTTTTTATACAGGGTTCGAAAAAACTTCAAAAACATGATTTTTCTCCAAGAGTAAACTACCTTTATTTTTCATTTTTCTTTTTCATATCTTGGAAACAGCGGAAAATCGGGATAGCAAGTCCTACATAAAAAATATTTAGAATTTTTCGTAGAATTTGAAAATCTAATAAAAAATTAGGCATTTCATTTAAAAAAATTGTCAAAGACGTGACAACTGTTTTATGAGACACCCTGTATAATTTTTTTATGTCAAAAAATGCGCAATTGAAAATAATAATTTACGGGTCCGAGCATTTTTCCTGGATCGTTTTCCTTAAATTGATATTAATTTTATGCGGGACTTTTGGGAGACCCAGTATGTATAAATTATATGTAAGAGGGACTGATATTCCAATATCGGCACTGATATTTATGAAAATGCTGTAGCAAATTTACCAGTATATGAAATAGTAAATTAGAAAAGGTTTTTGTGTCTAATGCAGCCCCAAAATCGTGCCGAGCAGCTCTATCTTATTAAACAGCCCTGACTGGAAACAATCAGGCAGTGAATTGATTCGCATTGGGGGTCCATTACTCCGAAATCTACAGACGCCGCCGTTTCCTTGTCTAATAGACTCCACAGTTGCAATTTTGGCAAGAAATTGCATCGAACGTATTTTGGGTAAACACGGTTTAATTTCGTTCGTACCACGTCTGTAATTGGAAATCTTTGTCTGGTTTTAAAATCATTCCGAATATTGGCTTGCTGAACATACGGCTGTAAGTGTTTAGAATCAATACAGTTTATTTCTAAAAATCGCACTGTATCTAATTTTATTCTGTCAACATTGATACCTGGTTCAAATAAAACACTTTTGAAATTGCTTTTAAATAACCTAAATCCATAGAAGTGCTGAAATTGTACAAAACCGTTTGTTTACAAAACGTTTCTCCTCCTTTTCCAATCAAAGATCCTAAAATCCGGACTGTGTTTGTTCTCTTCTTAAAACAACTCAGTCTTAAACTTGGCTAAATTAAATCCAGAATCGAACCCACAAATACCCATTTAGGATTTTCATATAATTGGTTTTAAATCTTTATGTAATTAGGAAAGAAGTTATTGGATTTATAAAGTGTATTTTTTTCTAAATCGCTTGAATACACTGAGAATGATTGAACCATTAGAAAGTTTGTAAATCCGTAGTTCGCACCGGTAGCAAAATTTTCGCTTAACATTATTAGAGTAATCATAACAATTATAAAAATATTCTCTATCGGTAACAATCTCGCTTATATAAACATTTCTTATTTTCTGTGTAAGAAAGGCTTAGACGTTCAGCAAATCAGTTTCCTGCACTTACAGACATTTATAAAAGTCAGCATAATAGTCGCAGCGATTTGTCGACTGCGCGTTATTAGAAATCTTATATTCGCAAATAAACCGATTGATATTCGTCACCCCTGCGCCACCTGGTGCCAGTCATTTATGTTTTATTATGTTCTCGAATACCGCCCTTGTCGCGTCGTTGCACGTGCTTTTTGTGTTAAACAAACAAACAAATACCTAAAACTAAGTGATAAAGTGATAACTGATAAGACTGTGCAGAATAGTAAGTAAGTATGTATTCTATATACTATAATATACAGGGTCGTTGGTATGTATGGAAACGATCGATTATTTCTTAAAGTACAACAGCTAGCTAGCAAAAAATATTTAAGACAAAAGTTTTAGGGTTTTTTGAAGTCTATTAGAATTTTAAAAAATAAGTGTACAGGATGAGTCGAAAAGCCGTAGAGAAACAAAGTTACCTTTTTTTTAATGGAACACCCTATATCTTACAATATTTTTGCATTCTGCATAAAATTACAATTATTTTTTAATAAATGTATTATAAGTCTAAACCTAATAGTTTCCGAGATATCGACTTTTGAAAAATTACAATTTTGAAATTTGACAGATTCTAGCTTTCTATTGTTATGCCATAGAGCAAAATGGCTTCCATATCCCTATCTTACTTTTTTATTATCTTCACAAAAATTTTAACTTCCGGTTAAACCGGAAGTACTATATTTCCGGTTTTTGAGTTACATCCGGTTTAACCGGAAGTTAACACCACTAGGAAGATAATAAAAGCTAAGACAGGGATATGTAAGCCGTTTTACTCTAAGACGTACCGTTAAAAAGCTAGAGGCTGTCAAAGTTCAAAAATATAATTTTTCAATAGTCGATATCTCGGAAATTATTAGGATTAGACTTATAATGTGTTTATTAAAAAATAATTTTAATTTATTGCTAAATCCAAAAATATTCCAACACAGAGGGTGTTCTATTAAAAGAAAGGTAACATTGTTTTCCTCCGGCTTTCTGACTCATCCTGTATACTTATTATTTTAAAATTTTTATAGACTTTAGAAAACCCTAAAAATTTTGTCTTAAATATTTTTTGCTAGCTGTTTTACTTTAAGAAATAATCTACCGTTTCCATACATACCAACGACCCTGTATATTATATAATCGTTTGAAATCCCGAAATGAGTGTTAGAGATCATCAAGATCGCCACCATAGTCGCAGAAATCGTTGGAAATCATTCCGAAATCCCTAATCCCGAAATGCCGAAAAATATAATAAAGCTAGTAAGTTCTTTTTGAGAAATATAATATTTTATTTCTATAAAAACTATAATTTCTCCTTTAAGCTGTAGTTTTTTGTTTAAACGCTTTTATAAGTGAGTTATATTTTTGAGTATTTAATATATTTGATTTGTTGATATGTATAGCTTAAAATTCTATATACCTGTTATGGCCTTTTTTTTCAAAACCTTATACCTAACCAAATATGTGTTGAAGTATTACAACTAATAATTACGTGTTTCCTTTTATTTTCGTTTTAATAAAGATATGTTCGTAATATATACATATAGGTAGTTTTTTTTTGTTATACATAGAATTGTATATAGAATATTATAGAATGCCTTCTAGTGTCGAACAAATTCTAGTAAATACAGTCATAAATTAATTCCATTAACGCCATATAATATATTATTTATTATGTTTTGGATAGTTTTCATCTGAATAAGGTCGTTTCTGCTAAAAAAGAATCAACTATGATAGAGCCATATCAAAATCAGAAACATCTGGCGAATCATATCTGATGGAAAATATGCTTTCATAAGTGGACCACCCAGTATATCAGATATTCTAATACACAGTATCAGAACCTGCTTATAATAGGTATTAGAACCTTTCTTATATTGGGTATGAACTATCTTTTAAGTGGAATAAACAGTATGATATTCGATATTATCTAGATTTTCACTGATATTAGCAATTCTTATAAACGGTATACAAAGTAAATTATTACCACTATAACCACATTTTAGCAAAACGAGTAGTTACAGTAGCAAACTGTCGCGCTGTCCAAATACATATTCTAATAACTGATATTATATTTTTTATTTTATATCGGGTATTGGATAATTTTCTCAGTGTATATTGAAAATAATACAATAACACAAAGATAACTTTCTAGAAATATTCTCTCATGCGAACCTTTAAATAATTTGATTCTTTGCTAATCTCGGTTGCGTTTTTGATGCAGGAGGTAATCCGTAATAAGAAAATACCGTAAATAAGCCGAACCCAGGAAAACACTTTATGACTTTCGCGGTTTCGAAAAGAAGGGGAATAAAAACCTCAAGTATGACGTATATATGGCGATAACCCTCGAGGGCGCTGGCGTACCGCTTTCTAACCAAAATTAATAAAACCAAGCCATAAGGCGAAAGTTTATAATCACTAAACCAACCGAGAATCCACATAAAAGAACAAGCCGGTTTTTATAACAAAGAAAATCAGGTGGAATCGCGTTACTCAGAAAAAGCAATAAAAATAAAATAACGCAATACAAGGGCGTAACAGTTCTATCTATCTAATCTTCCAATAGCGTATTATTTCAGTGTTTCATAAATTTTATAGTCTACTAGGTCCAGAAGGGCAGGGGACAGGGGACGAGGTTGGTTGGGTTACAGCGATTATTATGGGTGTTTTAAATAAATAAATAAACAGGTCTTTGACAAGGGTTAGCTTTTTCCTTCTGCAAGAACCATCCCCAGACTCGTTTCGCTGTATAACAGTGCAGGTATGCTTAGAAATTATTGTTATTAACCAGCACCACGAGATGGAGCCATCTGTTTTGATTTTCTGTTTCATCTCGATTTATCTGTTTTAAAACAGACACCGACAAGACGCCCAGCTCGGGCATGGCGATGCCTAGCGAGGATTCTGCAATTGTGACGTTCTGTCTTTGCAGGCTTTCCTCTGATATTTGTGGCTTTATAAGTCCATGTCAAAGGGCGCAAGTATGCTTAGAAATTGGTGTTATTTACCAGCACCAGCACCACGAGATGGAGCCATCTGGTTTCATTCTCCGTTTCAAACAGGTCTTTATTTAATTGAAAAAGAATAGATACGGAACAAAATATTATATCTTGGTGGCGAGGTCTAGCAGAGCTATTCTACCTAACCACCAGTAAACTATAAATACTCCTGTAATATAAATATACACTAAAATTCAGTGGCGTATATAGAAATTTGTTTCGGGGGGGGCCTAAATTAAAAAAATTTAGAAACTATAATCACTACTATATTACAATGTTAATTTGTTAAAACTTTTTGGTTATAGCTGAACAAAAATATATTTAACACTTAAACAACAACAATAGTATTTTTTTAATTTTGAATATAGTGCTTGCTTAAGCATAATATATTACATTTCTCTTCGTATTTCGGGGGGGGCCCAGGCCCCCTGGGCCCCCCCCTATATACGCCACTGCTAAAATTATACCTAATCATATAAGAATAGGAATGAAAGATAATTAGCGGAACACAATATTACGATTAGGTAATTATTGGACACGGTTTAAGAGTTATAAATATTATTTAAAAAATGAGCTAGCTTCTTAAATCGGTTACAAGCTTTTTTAGCTTCCTTCTTGCCCCCGTTGACACAAGACTTGATGTCGATGGGCAGTGAATTAAACGTTTTGCTCTTTCATGAACGTCACTCTCCTTAATTAATTTATCGTACAGATTTTTAGTTGTCCTTAGATATTTGAAGACCAACAATGGTAAATGACAGAGAATCTTTCCTGAAGGTACAACCAAGTATAGAGCTGAGAAAAGCGGGTGTAATGTGATCAAACATACGCAGTCCAAGATTATATCTAAGGCAAGAGTTTTGCACGCGTTGCAAGCTATTCTTGTCTTTGGCGGTCAGGGTTGGTCAGTACAAGATGTCACCATATGCCAAATGAAGAAGGACAAGAGAATCAGTTCGCCTCAGTTTAGCATTAACACTCAAAATATCTTTGTACCTATACAAGAGCTTAGCGTAGGATTTTTGTATTAAAAGATAGTGTGCTGACTGACACGTAAAGCGTTGAGTACAATATTCAGGTTGTTGTTGATGGTAATACTTTCCCTATTTCTTCCAAAAATAAGCATTGTCGTTTTATTGTTATTAAGTATTAGTTCCTGTGTTTCAGAAATTTGACTTATACCACTCAGATCTCCACTAATTTATTGACATGCCAATACAATATCATCAGACAAAAAGGAGAAATAGATGTGCATGTCATCTGCATATTGGTGCGAAAGATAATGCGAAAAATCCGCAGTGTAAAGGAAAAATAGAAGAGTTCCCAAGACACTTCCTTGTTGGTAGGCTACCAATGGTAGCTAAAAATTTAGATGGGATTTCCGCTCCTGACACTACTCTCTGTTCCCTACCGGTCAGATAACTATCCATAAGCTTAATCGCACTCTGACTAAGACCATCATATTTTAATTTTTGCAGAAAAATAGAATGTTTTAAAAGATCAAACGCCTTACTATAATCTAATAATTAAGACAGGCAACTTTATTTTCATCAATCGCTCAACATAAGTCATCAGAGACTTGTGTAAGGCGGTAGTAGTACTGTGAGATGCGCGAAATGCGGACTGTGTGACTGGTAGGTTTATTAGTAAAAAGTGTATAGTTATAGTTTGACTTAAGTTTTGTTTTGGACAGGCTCTTTTGGTGAGTTGTTGGTCTGTTCTTTCTTTCTGAGAAAAAAAAATAGATAAGAATAATCTCACTGGTTGCACTTAAATGGCTCTTCTTCTTCTTAAAGTGCCGTGCAGATTCCTGCGTAGGTTGGAAGTCATTAATTCCCGTCCAATGTCTTATGTTCCGGAACCAAGACAGTCTCTTTCTTCTTATTCCTCGTCCACCATCCTCAATCTTTCCCTGCAGGATTAGACGTTGGAAGTGGTACCATTCTCCACGTACAATGTGCCCAAGGTAGGAGATTTTCCTCTGCTTGATATGCTCGAATAGCTCTCGATCTTCAAGTTGAGCCATTCGAAGCACATCCTCGTTTCTTACGTGCTCCGTCCATGATATTTTAAGCATCCGTCTCAGTACCCACATCTCGAATGCTTCGAGTTTATTGATTGTGACAGCCTTAAGCGTCCATGCCTCGACACCATAGAGAAGGACCGACCATTTGACCATTCGATATCTAAGTCTAATATTGAGATCTTGGTTTGTCAGGAATTTCTTGAGCTTAAGGAAAGTTGTTCTTGCTTGCTCTATTCTACCTTTGATCTCCAGTTCCGGGTTCCACTTCTCATTTACTACGCATTACAAGTATCTAAACACTTCCACTTGCTGAACTCGCTCACCGTTCAACTGTAAATTGACGTCGGGGAAATCATCTCTAGATATGACCATGAACTTCGTTTCGTCGATGTTGATTTTAAGGCCTGATCGTTGGCTTGTCTCACTAAGAGCATTCAGAACTGTTTGCATATCGTCTGCATCATCGGTTATGATTGCGGTATCGTCTGCGTACCGTATGTTGTTTATGTAGGTTCCGTTGATTTTGATGCCCCTGGAACTTTCAGAGACTGCATCTGCAAAGACTTTTTCCACATACAGGTTAAACAAGATCGGGGACAAAATACAACCTTGCCTCACACCCTTCTTTATTTCAAACTCTTCTGATGTTGTTGAGTCGTGTAGGCGTATTTCCGCTGTTTGGTTTCAATACAGGTTGGCTATAAATCTTATGTCCTTATCGTCCAGACCTAGATCCCGAAGGTACGCCATTAAGAGGTCATGTCCAACATTGTCGAAGGCCTTTTCATAGTCGACAAAACATATGAAGACGTTTTTTCGTTGGTCAAGGCAGTTCTGTACCAAGGTGCAAAAACTGAAGATGGATTCTCTGGTGCCGAATCCCCTTTTAAAATCGAATTGGCTGGATCCACTGACTTCTTCACATCTCCTGAACAGCCTGGTATGCAATATTCATAGAAGTAGCTTCAAAAAGTGGCTCATTAGACTTATGAGACGATAGTAGTTAAATGGTTAAGAACCGCGAAATCAATTTTCTTAAGATTATTAATTAAATTAAGCAATTTTACTAAATTTATAAAACTTTGAGCTACGTGACAGTATGTATAAAGACGTTGACGGGTGGTGTTAGTTGTGCAGTTCATTCGTGTTTGTTAAGATGCCACAGCGTAAACAGTCAGTTTTGCATGCGTTTTATACGGTTTATCTGAGTGTCAGAGATGCTGCAGCATATTGGTGTATCGTGCGGCAAGTAGGAAATACATAGAATAACATATGGCTACCATACAATACCAGCTTTTGATTGAATATCAAGGATGCAAATTTTTAGTTTTTAGGATATGGGAATATCGAACTGGCGCATGGGTTGATAATACCGCGAAACGAAATGTTAAAGCGTATTATGAACTGAAGAGAAAGAAGATATCCACTTTTTGCTCGTGTTAGATGAGGATAATCTATAATAATGGCAATTATTTTCCCCACTTGAATTACGACTTGACAATAGCTTAAAAACTTTAATGCCTTAAGGACTTTATATTTAACCTATTTATCATTCTGTGGTTAATTTTATTTTTACAAAAAAATACATTAATTTTTAAATATAAATAATACTATTTTTGATTTCCTCTCCGCCAATGACCCAGACGCCCTTTAAGAATTTTTTCGGCTTCTTTGCTTACTTTTACCTAAAGGGACGTTTAGGGGATCGCTTAATTAAATTATCAGCTGATATTGAAAACGACTCTCTTCTTTTTCCGTGCAAACACTTGATCTCTTTTAAGATTTATACCCCGCAACGAGATCTCTGTTTACATTGTTCCTTTGAATTAATTTACCATTATTGCCTTTTTAATCGGTCTGAGATTTCTCGGATTTTAAATTGGATATTTTTTTACCATATCGGCGAACGTCCATGTTAGAATAAGATATAAATAATCAGTAGATTAAGCACCCAAAGAAACCAACACAAATTACCTCCAAACATAGGACGTACCCAACAACAGGAAATGCACCAACTAATACAAACACCTAAGCAGAAATTTAGTTCTTATTAAAAGCCTGTTTACATTAGGTGCAAGTCCATGCAAGTGCAAGAAACATTGCCCGAAAGCATGCACGCTGGTGACTTTTTAATCAGCTGATGCACTTTTACTTGCATTGCACCAAATTAGGTAATGTTCTAATTTAATTTCAAGTAGCATATATTTTAAGCATAACTCTTTCAACTTTATTCAGCACAGTGTTCAGCATTAATAACCAAACAATCCTACTTTATATGAAGTAAAATCAGCTAATTACCATTATAAAAACAGGAAGAAGTCCTTTTCTTTTATCGGCTAATATTGGGTGGATTTCTTAGGTTGACAATATCTGCGAGGTTAAGATACTTGAATAAAAATACTTTCTTTATATGTAAACGACCATGCACATTTAATTGCATGTGCATTGCATTGCACCTGTGCCTAGTATAAACAGGATTTATCGTTGGTCAAAAGGAGATAATATTTGGTTAGAATGAAGAAAACTTGCTGACGAACTCCGTAACACAATATAAAGAACAGGTAAGGTGAATAAGCAGATAATGGACATCTTTAACTCTGATTTGATTGAACACATTAAAATAACACAAAAACTATGTACTTATATAATAAAATATATAATTTGTATGTATTTGAATGAAATTAATCTTGAACTTTTCCGAAATTTAACATAACATTTATACTTACTTGCATTGTTGTGGATAAAGAAGAAAAAACTACTTTTAAACAATGAAAAGTAGTGGTTGAATATTTTGAGAAAAATCCCATTTAACTGAAAAGTAAATTCACTAATTTTGACATGTATACCTTTCTGGAAGCCACTTGAACTAGGACTATCGCAATATAAACCACGTGAAAAATAATAATAATTGACATAATTGTAACCAAAAATTTAAACTACAAAAATTAAATCCTCAAAATAGACCAACGTTTTAATGCCAGATAGGAAAGAACTATAGAGAGCAGTCACAGTGAATAGAAAGATAATTTCTTTCGTTTCAAAACTATTACCCAACATATTATTCAATTTGTGATGTTTTTGACTTTTGGCATTTGAACTGGTTGGCTGAAAACATTTTTTTTAATTCAGTTTAAAAACGCATGAATTTTGCATAAAAATATCAAATACTATATATTATAATACTCAAAAATTGTCCTTGGAATAGTTGTGGTGCTTTCCATGACTGAAATGATTCCGTAAAGCAGTATAATTTGCTTGTTATAAACTCTACAGGATTTTCCTCATCTTAACCAAATGTTATCTTGTGTTGACCAACACTAAAGAAAAATTAAATTCCTGCTTGGGTGTCATTGGACATTTTATTTGTTGGCGCATTTGCTATAGGTACTTAGATGAAATTTGTTGTATTGTATTGTCGTGTTATGTTTAAAGGTACATTAACGGTAATTTGTATTTAATAATAATTTTTTAAACAAAAAAGTGCAAAAACAAATTTTATATAGTCAAGATTTTTAAAATTTGAAAAAATTTTTTAAATTAGTTATATTTAATTAACGAACCTGAACTAATCTATTCCGTTTCTTGCTTAATGCGTACATGGCCGTAGGCCTTGCATCGTTAAAATATATAATTATTAAAAGTATAGTACACATTGTAAGTATATATTTCAAAACTCACACAGAATTACTAAAAAAAAAGTACTAACTTTTTAGGTGTATGATCAATGGTGATCATAGTCGGTTGTAGTAGAAAATATTCCAAAGACTTTTGCATGTTAAATTTTACGAATTAAATACGTCTATCTTTGGAAAAATTATTGCGCCCACAAAAAGAAAACATTTAAAACACATAATATCACATTTTTTAAGCTTAACACTATGTATATTTACTGCAAAAATTATATTAAAATACATATTTTCTGACAACTTGACGTCTCTGGTAAATTAATTTACACCTGTTTTGGTCACGGCTCACCCTGCATTAATTGGCAATTTTGAGAAACCCGGAAAATGGTGATTTTTGGTAATTTTCGTGGCATAAAAACTGGTATATGTCTAAAATTTATGGAACTCTTATTTTTTTTAGTGAAGGTTGGTAAAAAATGACGGAGGAATCAAATAAACCAAATATGGATGTAAAGAAAAATAAGTTTCCTATAAAATATTTCAATTTAGAAAAAGTAAAGACAAATTTTTTGGTACAGAAAGATGTATTGTAGAAAAAAAGTATTTAAGACGCTCTACCTACTGGTCTGAACCGCATTTTGATCCAATTTCTCGTTTCGAAGCTATTATTTTCCAAAAAGGGGCCCGTTTTGATTTTCAATCGATCAAAAAAATACTTGTCGTTTTTCGATCTCACCGAAAAATAATATGCCTCTGTAGGTAAACTTTCTCTACAACATCAGAAAGTTTCAATCGATTATACCAAGTAGTGCGGCCGTCACGTGGGACGTATAAATTTGTTCTTTTTTAAAGTCACGTAACTTTTTATGAAACACTCCGCATATTCGAATTTTATCCCACCAAATAGCCTAAATAGTTGTCCAATCGTTTCACCGCAAACTGTTTTTGAAGAAATTAAATAGAATTGCAAAATTCTCGCTATGACACGGCAACGTCAACAACAACACCACACGCACATTCTTGTACGAACACAACGTATAACAATCGGGGTGGAAACCCGATTGTAACAATTTATAATGGAAAATAACAGATGCATTCCTAAGCTTTCCTAAACTTTCAACTCAACGTTTAAATGGAGCAGACCATGCAATTATGCCTTAAAGCAGCAACGGGCCGTTATTTAATATTAAACAATATAAATAGTATGTGTACCTCCCACACTTTCCTTCTTTTTGTCCTGTCCATCGGTAATTATTATAGGCATATTTTTCTTGCCCTAAAAAATTATTAGTTTTACACAAGCTATATATTTCGACAGCTACCCTGTAATCAATTTTTCGTAGTGGATTGGTCCACATTATCTCCTTTTCGTTTCTGCTTACACCTTTTGATGGACTTTTGCTATCTTTTTTTAGTTTTCCTTGCCATTTACTGTTCTTATCAAGTGTATTACTTCCATTCATTTTTTAGTCTTCCTTTTGGCCTTTTTCTCCTGTTTTCTATTCAGTTATAAGCTCCTATTGGCGAGATTCTTTTCCTTCTGAACATGTGCCCATACCGTCGGATTCTGTTGTCTTTCATAGATTTAACTATGTTTTTCTGTTTTAGGGCTTCCTCTATTTCATATTTCATTGACATAATTTACTTAATTAAATCCTATAATGTAAAGCTTTCCTTAACCTTAAAACGTAACAACATAAAAGTTCCCCGGTTACGCATATATCTGTCAAACATATCAGCCGTTTTTTTCAGGTTTGTCGATCCCCAAGCTCACCACCTTCGGTATCATTTTCTCAAGTGTTTACGTGCTAAAGTAAGGAAGATGCTTCGTTTTTATTTTTATCACTGTGCCCTTCTGGCGTATGAATATTTAACAGCCGAGCCGACTTAATCTGTGTCAGGGGAACAGAAAGTGGCCGATATGAGTTTCTTTGGAACCCCACGCGACGTGGGGCTCCCCGAATAAGGGGCCGCAGCCGCTAAATGAAGGCGCAAATGATTTCTGATTTATGAAAACGTTGCGGCTTGCTTATTTAAAATGACTGAGCGCCGTTTGAAATTAAGGTGGCGATTTTATTTATTTCAAAAGTGTGTATCTACATAAACTTTTTCTTAGGCATCAGGAGTTGATGGAATCACACTGAAAATATTTGAAAGCCTTCCTGATCACTGCCTTAATGTTTTATTTGACTCAATCAACATATTCTTTAATAGAGGTATTTTTTTGGATTGTCTTAAAACGGCAATTATTAATCCAATATATAAGGGTGGCGATTCCGATTTCCCAGCAAATTCTCGTCCTATATTACTTCTACTAACTCTGTCCAAAGTTATCGAAAGGCTTGTTAAGAAAAGAATGCTCAGTTTCATCCAGCGCCATTACGTATTGCTAGATTATCAGTTTGGATTTCAGAGTAGGAAGAATAAAGGTGATGCTGTGTTTCACTTTTTCGAGAGTGTGTTTCTGGGACTTAATGAGGGCGAACTTCCTGCAGTAGTATTTTACGAGTTCTCTAAGCCCTTTGATTACGTAAATCATTCCATACTTCTACGAAAGCTTTCGTGTTATGGCTTTAGAGGGGTGGCGTTAGCTTGATTTTCATCCTACTTGTCTGACAGAGCGCAGATGGTGAGATCTCGGGGTTGAATCTCCGGTGCATTTGCTGTTAGACACGGGTTTCCTCAGTGTTCCGTGCTGGGATCCGCTGCTGTTTCTATTATATCTTAATGATCACAATCAGTATATAAGATAAATTCACTCTGTTTGCCTATGATACTACGATCCTATGGACGGGTGGAGATGCAGGGGTTCTTATGGACACTGTCTAGCGTGATCTGCGTGCAGTTCGGGCCTGGTGTGATGCTAACTACCTACTACGTTTTAGCACAAATTAAACTAATAAAATTTTAAATTTAGTCCTTTGAGTATATAACCCGTCCGGTTGCTAATAAATCCAATGTAAAATCTCTGGGTCTGTGGATGGACGAGAGGCTAAAGCTTGATACGCCTATCCAGACTTTCAACGCCAAGTTGGCATCTGGTTGCTATACGAATACGTGTGGTGGCACACAAACTGGGTATTGGCATGACAAAAAGTGGCTATTTCTGCCTGATCGAATCTGACCTCAGATATGGAATTCCATCTTGGGGGTTTTGCACCAGGACTCTCTTCTCTTCTGTCTCACTCTCTTTTGGTTTGTCTTTAGTTTCCACATTAGTTTCTTTATTTGCTTGCTCATTTTTATCTTTATTCTCTGAATCAACAGTATCATTTTTCTCTTCACTTTTAGTTTCCTTTTTGGGACTTTCTACCTCTATTCCTTTTATTTCTTCTTTTGCAGCTTCTTTTATTTCATCATTGAATTCATTATCTTTAACAATTTTGTCATCTGCTCCTACCTCTTCTTCAGCATGGTTAGAAGTTAGAATTCTCGTTTTTACCGCTGTCTTTGTCATCATCCACGCTCTCTTTACTGTTTTCTTTTTCATCGCCAGGTTTTTCTTCACTTTCTTGTTTCTTATCACCTTGCTCAGTAGGAGAGTTAGATCTCTCATCATTTTCTGCCTCTACATCTTTTTTCTGGTCTCCTTCTTTGCTTTGATTATTCAACAAGTTTTGCGGAACAGGGCAATTTGATATGTTTGTTAAGCATTTATTTAACAAAAGATTTTAATCTTACCCTGTGTGTTCATATTAGAGACAGTGCTTTTTTTCTTATTCATAAGCGACATACCCATCATTATTCAATGAGAAACAGCAAGGACCTGCCATTGCCAATCCCAAGGTCAACTCTAACTAAGAACTCTCTTATTTAACTTGAAGATGCATACTTATTTGCCATCTGCTGTGACGGAGATAGCTACTCTAGCGCTCTTTAAGAGTATAATTAGAAATAATTTACTATAAAAAGCATACTACAGTTTAACGATTTTTTTGAGGACAACTTGTAGTATTGCAATGGCTTGGCTTCTTCTGTGTGGCTGTAATATTGCTTTCAGAACGTTTACTGCTTCACTACTCGTGTAAGTGTGTATGTATATGAAACTTTTTATTAATTACACTCTAAAATTCGATTTATAATAAATCCAGTCAACGTTTGTTTTTATGTTATGTTATCTTAATGTCTTTGACGTAAAAGTTTGGGATTTTGTCTTATTGTGTTACTACAAAACTAAATTTTAGGATTATTTATTACATTTCTACGCTTTTATTTTCCCTACATGCTACATTTTATTTTTCTTCTTCTTGCATTATATTGTCCTCTTTTTACATTTTAAAGTAGATTATTTTATTCATGATTAGGTATGTTAGATGTAGGAAAGCTTTGTAAATGAAAACTTTGTTTCTTCTCCTTTTTGGATAATAAAACTATTTTTGACTTTGACATTAGGCATAATAGTGCTAGCAGATCAGTATTTACATAGGTACTGGAAAAGGTCATTAATACGCACCGAGATAATAAGCTCCCCGATGAATAATCGTTGTAGAAATGTCTTAAAAACTCTTACTACTTTTACAAGTAAGAAGTGGTCCAATTAGAGCTTTATAATATTTATTTTTCTTGGTATTTAAAGGCAACAGTACAATGATTAATTGACGTTACGAATCGATAAGGTGCTGCAGCGAATATTTAAAAATTTCAAGTGGCAAAGTTTACACATGTCAAGCGGTCTCGATAGAGGCGACATTGACGACAAAAGGATCTTAATATCCGTGTAGAGGAGTCGTTAAAACGGGGGCACGACGCGCCTGGTGTCGTCTTCACAGGGGATCGGCTTTCTTAAGGAGCATAATGGGATCACGTTCATCCCTCTTAGACGGGATCAGCGTGGCTTAACTCGACAGACTTTGCTTTTTTTACCGACAACCGCTTCTTATCGGGGATAATTTTTAACGCCTTGGGTGTTTGGGTTTTCGGTAACCTAAATATTTTCTTTACATGACGTTTAATACACGGTTAAAGATACTGTTGAAATACAGAATAATAATTATAGTCAGATGCACTGTTACATCGCGGGTGAACTGATCAACCATCGATGTCTATTTGCAGTTTTATTTTGATCTAAGTTAAAGTATTCGCGGGGTGCGAAGTACGTAGTGAGTAGAATGAAAGCGATTGCGGGGCAGGCAAACTATAACTATTGGCCGTCAGTGTCATCTGTATACAGTGTGGCCCAAATTGGGCCTACATGTATGGGGATCTTGGAAACTATAGAAGATAGAGAAACGGTTAAATGGGGAAAGTTTTTGACAATTATATTTCTAACTGAAAACCGTTTAGTACGCGGCCCTATCTTTTTTGGTTTTTGAAATATGTTGAAAAAACCAAAAAGATGTATTTTCGAAAATATGCTGTAGATTTCTTATTATTCACTATTTTGGTAATCTGTAAAAACATTTTTAAAGCAACTTTTTAAGTAGATTTCAGTTCTGCAATTTAATTTTGAACACGACGTTTCAGTTATTTTATACCATCATCAGGTTCATTTTTTCTTATGAGCGCCATATCGTATTTTATTCTTAAAAGGTAGCTTATGACGTCAGCTTTTCAACGATATATTATTTGTTGGAAAATAAATGAAATTGACTTGAAAAATAAAGAAAATTAATTTTCGCAACACGTCAAATTTGAGAAGAACACATTAGGCAGGGTTAAATTTGTTTAAAATATCATAATATTATAATACATTATTTTATTTTTTCCTTATGGTTAAAAATCTCATATTAACATTTCAAATAAAGAAAACTAAAAACGCAATGAATAATAATTAATGTTTTGAAAAGAAAATAAGAAAAAATATCTAACTTACTATACTTATTCGAAATGTTGGCCGTTTTTATTAATACATTTTTGACACTTTTTTAACACAGTATTGATGACCCTGCGAAGCGTGTTGCCATTAATTTATGCTCGTAAACACATTCCTCACTCTCTCTTCTAATTCTTGTACAGATTCCGGGGGTTCAAACTCATATACTTCATTTTTTACATAACCCCATAAATAAAAATCGAGAGGAGTTATATCAGGGGATCTAGCAGGCCAATTAACTGGTCCGCCGTTTGAAATTAATTTTTCATCAAATATCTGTCTTAAGAGAGTTTGAACTTCCCGAACATTATGTGCGGGACAACCGTCTTGTTGAAACCAAATATTATTCAATTGATCTTGAGGAACTCTTGCTCTAATGGCCGGTAATATTTGATATTCTAACAGCTCCAAGTATCTTTGGCCATTCAACGTATGATTATAAAAGAATGGTCCTATAAGTCTGTTGTCTAAAATGTAAGGAGAAAAGTAAAGCTGGGTTACTTAATACCTGCTATGTATTTAGCAAGCTAGGTGACATTACTTACCATACATAACACACCATACATTAAAACCAAATCGGGTTTGCAGTCTTCGTTGAGCCAATTGGTGAGGGTTCTGTTGCCTAAAAATGATGGTTATGTCTATTAAATACCCCGCAGTTGGTAAAATGTGATTCATCGGTCCAAATTACAAGACGACTGAAATCATGATTTTGTTCGCATTGATTCACATACCAATTTGAAAACTGCATTCTTCTTGGATAATCCGTTTCTCGTAAACCCTGAACTATAGTTGGCTTATATGGTCGATATTTATTTTCCTTAAGGACTCTTTGTATGGTACTTCGCGGGGTTGGTATGTCTCTTGCCGACGCTCTTGTAGATGATGTCGGAGCAGCATTAAAATAGGCTCTGACATTTTCGTCACGCTCGTTATTACCTGCTTTTTCGTAACTCTTGGGCCGCGGTTTTTCAAAACTTCCATGGTTTCTCAGGTTCATAACAATTTTTGGAAAAAGTCTGACACTTGGCTGCGGTTTTTCAGGAAAATTTTCAAAATACCTTTCTAATGCAAGGTGTGCATTTCTGTTGCAATGAATGTAACATTCTAGCAAATCAAATTTTTCTTCGTGAGAAAAACGCAATGCCATTTTCTTTTAAATTCGGAATACACAAATAAATCGTTATTATTATATAATAATAATAAAAACTATTATACTTTTACTCGTTCTGACAAGTAATATTTTTGTTTCATTTTCAAACGGTAGTGGTTGGTCATAGGCTACTGGATTTTATTTTTGATTCATAGGTTATTGTAATATTGTTGATTGAAACAATGCAAGCAGTGTTTTGTGAATACTACAAAATGTAAACCTTTTAATTGGTATTCAATTTCAATTCAATTCAGTTATAGTGCAGTTGTCAAATTTGACGTGTTGCGAAAATTAATTTTCTTTATTTTTCAAGTCAATTTCATTTATTTTGCAACAAATAATACATTGTTGAAAAGCTGACGTCATAAGCTACCTTTTAAGTATAAAATACAATATGGCGCCCATAAGAAAAAATGAACCTGATGATGGTATAAAATAACTGAAACGTCGTGTTCAAAATTAAATTGCAGAACTGAAATCTACTTAAAAAGTTGCTTTAAAAATGTTTTTACAGATTGCCAAAATAGTGAATAATAAGAAATCTACAGCATATTTTCGAAAATACATCTTTTTGCTTTTTTCAACATATTTCAAAAACCAAAAAAGATAGGGCCGCGTACTAAACGGTTTTCAGTTAGAAATAAAATTGTCAAAAACTTTCCCCATTTAACCGTTTCTCTATCTTCTATAGTTTCCAAGATCCCCATATGTAGGCCCAATTTGGGCCACACTGTATGTCCTTGTAATAAAGCGAAACTAAAAATGGGCCACTTAACCTGTTAGGTATTAAATTGCAAGTATAATGGTCGGAACACTAGTAGTAGTAGTAGCAATAGTGAGTAGTGGAGATATAGGCTTGCGAAATATTGTGAGATATAGACTAGCAAAATATTGATATCAATACAGACCCTGTTTAAAACAAACCCTACTTAAAACAGACTCTGTTTAAAATAGCTATATTTAAAACAGCGTCCAGGGCTGTTTCAAACAGGGTCTGTTTTAAGCAGGGTATGTTCCAAATAGGACTGTTTTAAACAGGACCGTTTTAAACAGGGTCTGTTTTAAGCAGGGTCTGCTTTTAGCAGGGTTTGTTCCAAATATGACTGTTTTTAACAGGACCGTTTTAAACACGGCTATTTTAAACAGGGCTGTTTTAAGGGCTATTTTAAACAAGGCTGTTTTAAATAGGGCTGTTTTAAACAGGGGGTACCAGAAACTAAAACTGCTACGCCGAAAAGTTTCACTATAATCTAAGGAGACCAAACAGATGCCTTATGGTAATGGTAAATGCATTGCCTGTGGGTAAAAATACACTAGGACGTGTTTCTTCACTCATAGCAAAATTTCTTCATTTAGGAAACGCCAAGGAATATAAAGGACATTGCCTACGTCAGGTGTAACCCTTAAGCTACACGGAAAATGGAAGAGTACTAGCGTAGCGGAGGGTTATATAGAGGAAAGCATCATGTCGAAAAACTGAATAGCAAAAATGATAGCTAGCTCTGTTACGGAAAAAGAAAATGTGTTAATTAATGTTGAAATGGAGCAGAAATCCGCATGCACATCGAGAAACTCAGCAATCGAGTGGCAAAATTTCATAGTTGGTCCAGCTTCTTTCTTAGGAAAATTGTACATTTAACATAGAAAAAATAGAATTATATTATGTATAAAAATTGTTAAAAATAAATACAAATTTTGGTCAATATTTTCTTTAATAATAATTACCGGGCATTACGAAAATCACCGGGCATTATGATCTTTATCGCCCGCTAATATTGTTGTAATGATGTATATAGCAACCGTTTCTAAGGTATTATAAGTAAATAATTAATATGTTAAAAATAAAATAATTATCAATTTTTTAATATGTTTCAGAAAACGCTAATTTATTATTACAATTTATCAGGTTTGCTGGTAAAATGCGTTTAAATTCAAACGGTAGTTCTATTTGTCACAACTAACTGTCCCCATTGTTCACCAACAAGTTTCTCCTTGTCGCGACAAATTATTATGACAAAAAGAAATAAAACAAAGAGGCCGCCATTATTCATTCGGAAATAAAAAGTGCTGGAGCGCGAGGCTCGAGACACAGAGAAAAATGTCAAATAATTAGTTATCCTGTTGCCGGGCCTACAAGAAAAACACGAATTGTCGTTTAACCGCGCTTATAAGAAAAAGCTGAGCGGCACGGCTCCTGGGAAATATGCAAACCGGAGAAAGAGATCGAAGAAGTTTTTTCTTCGCAAGGTGACAAATATAAAATTTGCATTTAAATGGGATATTTCCATCTGTGATATGCACAAGTCGGGCTCGTCAAGACCCTTCTGTTGACAAACACTTCATGCTGTTTACTGAATTAAATAGGCTCTTGTATTTTTACCGCTTTTTCTTGACATTGCACGCCATTATTTTTTGTCGAAATTGATTATTATTTCTAAATTTTGTATATACTTCTTTTTAAATACATAATATTCAGCTTTTAAATTTGTAACTTATTTCTCAACAGAAATTGTCATAAAAGTGAATCTGTTCCTATAATAAATTGCTGGTCAAACGTAACGGATACTATACATTTTTAGATATAATTGGAATTAAAATATTTTTTATATTAATAAATATAGGCGCCTTCCCTCACCGGGTGTTTGTTAAACCCGTTACACTTTTGAAATTATTGTATTGAATCAACTAATTTTTTTTTGGTTAATATCATCCATGCAATATATTTTACTGGATGAAATATAGGCTGAACAAAAGATTAAATATAGGCGTTTTAATTCCAATAAACAGTTTTTCAGTGTAGAAGTTTTGTGACTGTAATTTGGGTTAAACAGTAGTTGTTTTTAACCATTTTTTAAGACATACATTGTGGGGACTCTATACAGTATGGTCGATTAAATGTGCAGCAAATGGGAAACTTCTTTATCATTGATTTCTCTAGGAGATTATATTTTTGACACAAGTTGCTCATGTCCAAGTAATTCTAAGTGCACCTAAAATGATTATCGGACACGCACCAACTTTCATCAAGAATAAGGTTTTCTGAGGAAGCAATAATAAAGGGGTTTCCCATTTCTTGCACACTTAATGGACAACCCTGCACAGAGTGCATGGCTAAAATTTCTCTGTTTGGATGTTTTAAGGATATAGTTAAAAAAGCAGATGACAAAAAATAATCAATATTAAGAAATTGCAGGGACTCTACGACATAGAGTCTCCACAATGGATGTCCCAAAAAATTTTGAAAAACACCTACTGTACAAAACCTCTATACATTTAAAATAAATTTTACATTTATTCCTAATTTTTTGTCCCATGTTTTAAAATCCGGCCCAAAATTTGTCAAATTTCTATTCGATTTTATGTAGCAGCGTATTTAAGGGTGCTATACAGCAGTGGGGGATTTTAAGGGATGGCAGAGTCAGCAGTGCCACTTTTTAAATGACCCTTGTAACTCCGAACTTCATACTCCCATGCTCCATGGCAGAAATAGATTTACCGGTAAATTTAGGGTTTGTTCAACCCAAGCTGAAAGTTTATTTGACAAGCTGGAAATGATCCTTCGGACATAGAATAGCGGGTTGGAACAAACCTTTAAAGAAAGTAAGGTTAGTTTTTGTTAGTTATTGGTATTATTTGTTAATTATTATACTGGTTAATTATCGGTTGTTTGTTATTATTCTTGAAGGAAAAGGTATCAAATAGATAAGTCAGAGTGAGTGTGGTCTGTTGAAAAACAAACCTTCGGTTTGGTTTATAACTTTGTTTAGGATTAAAAAGAAATATCTTGTTTCTTCGTCTTCTGTTTGATTTCATGGAGAAAGTAAAATAAAGAAAGAATGGTCGTGTCCGACGAGCACTAAAATGTTGAATTTAATTAACATTCTTTTGTTAATTGGTCATAACATGTATTTTATTTTTGAAGCAAAAAGAAAAAAATTAAAATCCGTCGTGCGGTTGTACGAAAATTTAAAAGAACATGGTTTATTTGGTAAGCAACATCATTTCTATATGATAAGTAGGTATTTGTTGTAAAATCTGTTGTCAATGCTATCAATCATTTTTTTAACGTAGAGTAACAGTTAGAAATGCAAAGCTGATCCGCTAATTTTTGTAAATTGGGAAAAATGTATGAACTTATTTGGGTATAACATACAACAATTTATTGTAAAACACCGTTCCGGAAATTTATAAATAATTGTCATGTTCACAGACAACGCGTTTTAAAATCTAAAGTTCATTAAAATATCACATAACTCTGTATTTATTTTATTAGTAGTTATGTCATCTACATAATATTATCATGAATAAAGAATGTTTGATTTACATTCTCTCAAACCTACCTTTTTGCAAAGAAACAAGAAAGAATGGAAGTAAAATTAAATAATTTATCATACAACTGTTCAATGCAAATATTAGAATAAAAGACAAAACCGAAATTTGGGTGTGGTCTCCAAAAATTTTCGCCCGCGGCGCTCCTTAACCTTTCCGAACAGTTTTCCCTGCATCCACGCCTGTACCCAACCTGTACACTGAGAAAACTAAATTGGCTGATTCAACAGTCACGTGACTGTCAACGATCAGATGTTTGTTTCAATTAAAAAAACATTGGGGTAATTATTTTTACGCGCTTAAAGCAACATTTTAAATTTATTAAACTTTAACTGTTGGAACAAGAATTAAATTTTTGATTCAATGATTACTTTTCCAATAAAGTAAATGTCATATAACTTGTTGAGTTGATGCCAGTGAAGATATTGAGTGAAATAATAACAACATTATCTCAAAATGTTAATTGTTTAATTCAACAGTTCAGACTGTTACTTCTACCGCTGGCACTACTGGACTAGTGCCGCGCATCTTGTTTCGCACTTGTCTTCTATCGCTTGTCGAGGTATAATGTGTGTACGCACGACGCCATTGCATTCTAGTGAAGTTTAGAATTTAAAAGCTGGAAGTATTGTTATTTATTATTAGATACAATTATAAGGTAAGAAATATTAGTTGTTAACTAATTTACTATTAATTAATCTGCTTAGAATCATCCAAAACTCGTAAAAATCAAGATTTAAATTATTATTCTAACGTAACTTTACTTTAGAAAGTTTTCTGCTTTAGGTGAGCTGTGCTCATATTTTTATATGTACCTACCTAATTTTTTTGTTTTAAGTTTCTTCGATACGCTATACCTATTATGTGTTGCAAAATATTTTGTGTTTACTTATATACCTAAGAATCAGAAGGGTTACTGGAGTAGAGCATGACAGATAAAGAAGCCTTACTGCAGAATGCCGACCACAAAATCCGCTATGGTCTGATTCCAAAAAAGAAAATTAGCTAATAAATTATTAAATTATCCAACAATAATGAAGTCTTAAGTACCTAATATTTATAGCTGAAAATAATGTCAGTAACTTTAAATGCAATATTATGTAAAACTGTTTATAATACAATATTTATATTACTAATAATTTGTTATTTTTTATTTTTGTACTACTACTTTGTACTGTATTTGTAAGTGATTTTATAATACCATTTTCTAAGCTGTACTAATTAAAAAAAAATATTATGCTGTTAGAATTATATAAGGTTCACCATTTGTAAGCAATTGACACGATAATTTACTTATTGGTTTAAACTCAATAGGACTATAATCTTGCTGAAATTAAAATAGTGCTCTTAAAAAAATGACTATAAAGATCAATTAACATTTAAACGGATATAGACGCAGATAGGTATCTAATAATAGCATTTTCAATATACAATTGAAGACCTCGGTGCAAAAACCAGGTAAGCCCAATTTCTATGAAAAATTGCTTTTGTGCATATTCTAAGTATTTAGATTATTGCGGACCGTTTGGTGCTAAAATCAGGTAAGTACAACGTTTCTAATGTAAAATAGCATTGAACCTCACTTGTCGAGTCAAGTATTGGTAGTATAAATCAGGCAAGTCCAGAAGATACCTGGTTTTTGCACCGAATTCATGTTGAATTTGGTTTGGACTTGTCTGGTTCCTATCCTGTGGTTGTCGCATGTCGTGATTTAGTATGCATTTAACTCTAACAGAGTATTGTTCGCGCTGCAACAAGTCATCTTTGGCGCGAAAATGTCGTCAGAACAAGAACCTTTTTAATCGTCAGGGAGCGAATATATACCGAGTGATAAAAATAGTCCGGGTGCTAGCCGTGTCAATAAGCGCCTTTTATTGAATAACAAAACAAACAGCAAAAAATTAATAAAGAAGAAACAAAATATTGACGTCCCTCCTAAAAAAGGCAAGAAACGCATTCGCTGCCCTGCCTTTTACCGTGCGACCGATCGTTTGCTCTGATAGAAAAGGCCAAAAGATGCAAAGAAAGGGTTCATATTCCTGATGGATGGAAATAACTAGTACGTTTAACTTCAAAAAAGTTTAAAGTTGTAAACGTCAATCAGGACATGATCATGGATTTTGCAACATATTAAAACCTTTTTTTAAACCTACTTTCGTTAGCAAAGAAAAAGCTAAGTTTAGCATTTTAACATACCGAATTTTGCAGTATTAAAAAGGATTTAAATATGTAGAATGCAGTATTGCAACATCCATCTCAGTATTTACAAGGTTTTATATTAAAAGGAAAATGTGGCATTGCGCTTTCCAAGTTCGCATATGATACAACCTTGTCCTTTGACGATCAATGAAAAAACGGCTGCTGTTGTTAAACTTCTGTCAACAAAATACGTACCAGCCGCCGATCTATGGTACTATCGAATGATCTTCGGAGAACCCGAAAATATTGCAGTTCTACAAGAAGTAGGTGTTACAGTTGATGATGCGTATATGACTCTGATTCTTCATTTATGTAACTGTAGGTTTATTTTTGTCTCCTCTTTGTTAAGTGGTACTGCTTTTTGTTCCGTTTTATTAATAGATCTGTTTAAACCATTTTTTGCATTATTTCATTACTATGTTTGGGGCAAAAACCAGGTAAGTCCAAATTTTTAACGAAAAAAATTAAAATTTTGCGTTGATGTTTTTATGTTATTTCATATTAAGCGTATTTTTAATTACCTTTCCTACACAATAAAATAAGATGGTTTTCTTTTCCTATTTTTAAACAAAATAATAGGTTTTTTTTTTTTAATTTCTCAAAACTTTCTATAATGTGACTTACCTGGTTTTTGCACCGAGGTCTTCAATTAGTAGATTTCTCTCAAAAGAATTCTATTTCAACAAAATTGTTTATTTAATTTAAATCAATATACTAAATTCTGGACTCAATACTTCACGGATGTTAAACCAACAACATGAAAGTTTTTGGGTCAATATTTTGGAACTGTTAATCCAACATTTAAAGAACTTTAAATCAAACAACCTAACACTTTCAATTAACGATCTCGGAGTGTTAAATCGAAATCCTAATATTTCCATTACAATATTTTGAAAAGTTAATTCAATTAACTAAACTATTTAAGTGAACAGTTAATAAAAAATGTTAAACCAATAAATCTCGTATTTCAAATCAACATTTACAACATTTTAAATTAAACAGGATTTTAGTTTCTTGTAACAACTATCTTCGGATTTTTTGATAGACAGCTTTTAACTGTTAATTTAAGTAACAAAATGTAACATTTTTAAATGGTTACTTCAACTCTGAAAAAACATTGCTTGTATTGAAAGTGCAAAAACTGTTGAATAAAACATTTATTGATTGACTTAACAGTTTAATTTTCTGGGTGTATTCACAAACCAACCTAAAAACCAAAAACCATCTCAATAATCTAACAAACCCAAACTTTTATTAGTCGTCATTGGTTTTTAAAACTTATTTACTTTCTCCCTGACCGTATTCATCACCAATAGCCCAACGGGTCTGCACATGCCGACATTCAGTCATCAATTATTTATACTATCCGGCTGATTGCTTCTTGTTTTGGGTCAAGTGACCAGCGGCAGTCAGCTAGAGCACCTCGAGAGGTTCGTTAATTCTTCGCGCGTCTCCGTGGCCTCTGTCAAACAATCAACGAACCTTCATCAAGGCGGCCTGGAGAGGTCTGCTGAATCCAGATAAAGCACTAATTCCCGCAATCAAATATTGATTCAAAACTCACCCTCATTCCTCCTTCTTAAAACGCCACGGCGGCGGTGGCGGTGGCACGGGGGGTTCGGGACGCTGCCCCCGCTTTAAATAGGAAAACCTATGAGATCACTTATCGGACAGGCCAGAAAATTGGGAAAGCAGGGTTCGGTATTTTTATTTTTATAGTCTAGGATAGTAATCATAAAGTTCTTTCTTATGTTAAATACTTATCTGTTTCCTAATAAGCGATCATATCCACTAGTTTACTTGACGGATTTGACACACACAGAATTTCAGTAAGAAAATTAGCAAGTTTTTAACAAGAATTCGATTTTTAACATTTCTCGCATTGTTTAAGAAACACTCCTTGAATTAAAAATAAACTAGTTTAAAGTGTTTTTCCTTAAATTTATACAAGCTTGAAATAAGTGTTAGTATGCCTATTTAACCCATGTAAATACAGGGTGTTTCAATTATATTGCAAAAAAATTAAAGACAAGTTTCTCTGCTTAAAATTTTGAACAAAAAGTTTCCATAAACATATGGCCGAAAACTCTTCGTTTCGAAGATACAGAGTGTTAAAGTTTTATTTTTATTTTCGTGTTTTCTAAATAATTTTTGGAATAATATCGATATTTGGACTGAGATTGGCATCTAGGGGTTTTTTGAAATGTTTGATATTAGTACACAGTAAAAAATATCAACCTGGTAAAAATCATTTCAGGAGTGGTAAAAAAAAGTAGTGTTAATGTTAACACCCTGATCAACATAATTTACCACATTTTTACACTCACATGGGACCAAAGTTGTTGTATTAAATTTGCCTATAAATTTAACTCTCTAAAAAGTTAAATTTGTTGAATGGGTGTTATTTATCCCATATTACACTCTATCAGGAGAATTAAATACAATGACAATTAATAACACCATATTAGTGTGTAAATAAACCCCGCTAGAGGGTTATTTTAACACATTGAGTGTAAAACTTATTCTTTAATGGTTTTTTTACACGGCCCCGGGAAAAAATACCTAAACCCGTGTTACCGAAAAGACAGGCAACAAGTGGTGTGAAATTCTAAAAATGACACATGACGCCAACGCTTCAAGTCAGCCTGATTGTGCTCTTTGAACGTGATACAGAATAATGTGATATTTAAATTAAAATATAGAAATAAAGCAAAGTTCTGTAAAGTACCAAATGAGAGTGCCTCTTATGAGGATCTTGTTAAATTGGGTAAGCATATTAACCGAGTTTAATAGAAACCTTACTAGTAAGTACGCCATTTTTAGGAAACTAAGTAGGTATTTACATTGTTACAGTTTTCCCTTTAGCTTCTAAATTATTCTGCTATAAGCTCATAATATAAATGTATTCCTTTTTTATATAAATACTTAGGTCCCTACCTACATATTTTACTTCATAGATCTCTAAATAAAGATACGATAATATAGTACTCGTCATTTTCATTATTTTCAATTGTTCCAAAGCAAACTTTTATTTAGTTGTTTAGTGTTCTAAGTATACATATATTTTTTATGTTATTTGTTTGGTTAAGCTTAACAATGAGGTACTTTAAATGTAGATATATATAGGTATGTATAATTTACTAAATTGTTTAACTATATAATATGTGTGTCATTTTGTTCAACTAGTTATAATAATAAGTGTAAAAAAGATTACAGGGTTTTCCAGTTCTGTTGTATCGATTTGTTTATAAATAAGCGATAAATAATACTCAATATTTTCATTCATTTAACAAACCTTTCCAAGCTATCTGAAGATTTATATATATTAGGGGCTACTACTTTCGGCTTTGATTAAGTCATTCAATCATATATCAAACCAAGCAGAGGTTAATAATGTAAAACATCTTGAATGCATAATTTTTTACATTTTAATTATAAACGCCTGGTTAGTTTGATACGGGATTAAATGACTTAAACAAAGTGGAAAGTGTTCTAGCCCTGGGTAGATTATTTTATACACTTACTATAGTAAAGTCACACCCAAATAAAATAAAATTTACACTACAATAATATGACATTTACACTAATTAATCACAAATTACAATTAAAAAATGGTTTACTTACACCTCTCATTATTTCTTTTATACCCTAGAAGGATAGGTTTACAATCTGCGAGTTTAATTTACACACGATAGTGTAAATGCACCTACTCATAAATTAGAAAAATTAACACTCATCAAAAAGTAAAAAAACCATTCAAAAATGTCTTTTTTACAAGATATACTAATTGGTTAATATGCCCTATTGAGTGTGGTCCTATATGTACCACCATTGAGTGTTAAATTTAACACTCAATTTTTACTGTGTATTGCTCACACTTGTAGAGGATGTCACCTACATGTCTTCTTACTCTTTTGAGAAGTCATAACTTTTTATACGGACCTGTATTGCATTTTTAAGCATAAAAATAAAGGACATACAGTTTAATAAAATTGCATTTATCTCCTAGACACTGGGACTTATCTTCGACCAAAGACTAAATTGGTTGAGACAAAGGCCAACCTCTACAAGGTTTTGGTCAAGATTGTGATTTATTGTGCGCCCTCGTGATGTAACATAAGCAAATCTAAGCTGAACAAGTTCCATGTAGTTCAGAAAAATACACTGAAACTAATAGTGAATGTACCGAGAAATGCTATGAACCGGGTTCTGCACAATGACTCCAAAATGCAGACCATAAACGAGTTATTTTTAACAAGCATAACCAACTACTACAGACGTACGGAAATTTCGACCAACCGACTTCTAACATAGTCACATATAAGAGCAAGATTAAACTACCTAGAGATTGGCTCTCTATGGCCCATTTAACAGCGGGGCACTAGAAATAGTGAAGAAACATTATCAGCATAGCACCTTCCAACAGAATGGTACAAAAAGGCTCCTGAACAAGCAGCACCAAAATCCCAGGTAACCACGCACGACACAAAGAAATAAAGCTATTGCTGAAAAACAAAAAAAGGTATATGAACAATACCGAAAAAGTAAAGGAGGAAAGAAAAGAAGTCACAGGTCTAACCTACCTTAAAAACACATGGAAGATTCCGTAGTATCATTCAGTATTGTATTTCGGCCTGGACAAATCACAAAGGGCCCATTTGAAATTTTCACTGCCTTTATTAAAATCCGATGATTTACTGTAATGACTTTTTTTCGGCAAAGGGGCAAGAGCCGGTGTTAATAATGTTAATTAATATTTGAATGTGGACGAAAGCTGTAAGAATCTTTCAATATTGGCTGACGACTTTTTATAAGGGAACGGCACCTGTTATTATGAATATATTTTAATGAAAAACCTGGAGCGCGTGTTGCCCCCAAGTCAAACCCCATTTCGAAATTAAAAATTTAATTTAGACGACGGTATTAATTTTTCATGGAAATCAAAGATGATGCTGTTTTCGTGTTTTTTACTTCGAGGATTTGAAAGGGTTAAACATCAATAATTCAAATATTGGATTTCGAAATTAAAATAAGACTTGAAATCTAACCTAAATCTCTTTTTTTTTGTTGTGCCTTGATCAGTATTTGACTTTATTAACTGTATATCGGAATAGTTTGTACTGAAGATTTGCCAAACCATTTAATTAAATGTTTCAGCCACGATGCAGGATATTTTTGTTTTGCGTTTTGTATATTAATAACCTGGTTAATGAAGCCCCAAGCATTCACTTTACCATCTTTGCGGATGATATATCCATAGTAATATCTGGCAGACCACTGGAAACGTTGCAAACAAACATTAATAGCGAACTAGATAGTCTGCATGAGCAGTTTAGCAGTAACGATCTTTACGTAAATGTCAGTAAAGCCCAGGCACTTCATTCCCAATCACGTCAGAGGTTTATAGAAGCAACACCAGATTTAAATAATGATGGGATTCCAATCCGCTATACAGACCATGCGAGATTTTTGACTGAGAGACTAAAGTACAGAAACGTGGCTGTGTTAACCCCGCGAATAGTTTTTGCTATATTTTAGTTTACCCCTAAATCGCAGAAAAGGATAATTAATAAAATTACCAAAGTAGCTTATCATAAGTATTTTGGATGTGTTGTTGGCGATCAAGATGGGGACTGGGCTCCTCACATATGTTGTCAAATCTGTGTAAAAAATAATGTAACTGGTTAAATGGCAAACGCTCTTCTATGCCTTTTGCAGTTGCAGTGATTTGGCGAGAACCAACAAATCATTTTAACGACTGTTACTTTTGCATGATAAAAGTTTTTAGAGAAAGAGCAAACATAATATTGAATATCCGGATATTCCATCAGCAATAAAACCAGAACCA
This sequence comes from Polydrusus tereticollis, assembly GCA_963920685.1. Classification (NCBI taxonomy): domain Eukaryota; kingdom Metazoa; phylum Arthropoda; class Insecta; order Coleoptera; family Curculionidae; genus Polydrusus; species Polydrusus tereticollis. Next base: position 149,011,671 of record OY987328.1, read on the forward strand.
GAAAATTTGGGTGTAGTTAGTGACGAGCAAGGAGAAAGGTTCCACCAGGACATAATAACAATGGAGCAACGCTAACTAGGCAAATGGGATCCAGCAATGCTGGGGATCTACTGTTGATTTATTATGAGAGAAAGCGATCAGGAATATAAACAAAAGTCAGCACTTGCAAAAAAAGTTATGTACAAAAGACTGACTATAAATTTATTATGTGTAAATTTATAAATAAATCCTGATATCCCTAAAATATCTTGTTTTTTCTTTCTTGGTTTGAGCTTATGTATAAATATTATATACAAATGTTTGTATAAAATAAAAATATCTGATACATTCCATAACTCAAATTCTATACGTGGTGGAAAAATTTTGGTTGCTGAATTCACAATCAGGATGCTTTAAACTAGAAGTGCCACGAATAGTGATTTCGCTGAATACTGAATACCGAACAACGAATATTCGGCCACGCAGAATATTCGTCGAAAGATATGTTTATTTCGCGCGTAACAAGTTATGACCTATTTCATTGCGTCACGTGCGGTGAAGACGGAGCGGGAGAATTTGGTTCATTTGCGAATAGATCGTGTCACAATAGGCATCATTAGTTACATTCTTCTGATCGCACGTTGTGTTATTATAATTACTAACTACTACTATCAGAAATATCCCTGTTTATAGCCAAAAGTTTTACAAAATAGCACCAGTAATTAATAAAAAGTCACCTATTTGGGAATATTATGAGATTTCTGATAAAGATAATAAGATGGCTGTATTTTTGCTTTGTAATAAGATAGTCAAATTTAACAGTAACAGCAATTTTAAAGCTGTTACTACATGACAGTTTCTAAAACTGTTTTGAGGAAATCGCTGAAGATAATAAGCAAAATGAGGTTATGGAGAAAAGGGCTATTGCAAATGAGATTGATATTTATTTGAAAACTGTTCGCCTAGATCGGAGGGCAGACCCTTACAAGTGGTGGTCAGCAAACGCAAAATAGTATCCAAACTTGACCAAATTCGCTAAGATTTATCTATCGTCTCCTGGTGTATACCGGGTGTCCCACTAAGAATGGCTGTCGGCCGTATCTCAGAAAGTGTTAATCGTATGGCTTGCGGAAAAAAAAAACATATTAGGTAAAGTGATCATGAGAAATTGCTGGAAATTATTTTCAAGTTTCTCAGACTGGCGCTAGAGGGCGCAACAGTAACGGTAAATATGAATCACGAAGTTTCCTCAAAAGCCGCCTGGTTAAGGTATCCCGAAAATAACATTTTTGTATATTTCGAAGATTTATTAATAAAACTCACCTATAGAACGTGTTCGTCACTTTTCAAATAAAGTGGTGGGGAAGGTTGAACATTATTTGTAATAAATGCTGATAACTCCGGTCTGGCTTAACATAATTTAATAAACTTAGTTTTATTAAAAAGGGCTTTTCTCACTCTATATATCATCTTATGAACTACGGCAATACGTGTTTTACACTAGGCGCTAGGGGGCGCTGTCTTACAACTTCACAAACATTGCGCGTTTTTTCCATAATTGTAATAATAATAGTATACCTATTCAATTTTACCTGATTACAAGGATGATTAAAAGTCTATAAGAAGTCAGCCAAAACCGCAAGTTAATATCTATTTTCAATCCGAAAATATCAACAACAATAACCATAATTACGGAACATTTTGATTTTATTTTCAAGTTGCCATTGTAAAGGTTTTTTTAAGGGTCAAATAGGCCGTGGAAAAACAAAATATGTAATACGTGATCATATATTTTGTATTATTATTATTATTTCGTATTAAAAACAATTCGTGTGAATTGCAAATGTGAAATCATAATTATTTTATTAACAACTAGACTTAATTTTTTAATTACTTTATAGCTGAATATTCTTGTGCTGTTAGTAAAATATTATTTCTTGTAAAGAATCTAACACAAAGATACATCGAGATTTTTATGTTTTCCCCCGTTTATGTTTTACTTCAACTACATAATAAAATCCGTTTCAAGTTTTATTCAAATCCCTCGTCGTTTATTTTAAATTTTACCGAATCAGGTTTTCCTATTTCAGCAGGAAGTTAAGGTCATTTAAGCTTCAGCAACGTCAATACGTCTCCTTCGGGTGACTCTGTGTCTATATATTTTCTTTAGAATTAGTTTTTTACAACTTTATAATGTCCGGCTTCACTCGACAATATAGAAAGAGGACAAACACGTTCCAGCGAAATAAATATCTCCCCTTCGACGTGACCGACAAATAACTGCTGGACCTTAACTCTGATAGCAGAAGCGACTCGTCACAAGACTTCATACAGTCTAAAATAATAATTAAAATTATATAACATGAACAAAAGAACCAAGTAACTGTATAAAGAGAGGATGCTTATAGAGGTAATTCTTTACCAAAGACAATTCCATACATATCTAGCTTTCGTCTTCCAATTATGAAATATAATATTTGCCATTTTCATAGTATTGCCAGGAATAGGTTATTGGTGATTTTATGATATCAAATTAATTTTTTTGTAAACAAAGTTAAAGAAAATCAAAGTAATTTAAAAGATAATTCGATCAACATTCTAGATTTAACAATAACAAGAGAAACTAACAGATATGTTTTCTCTATTTTCCATAAACCTACACATACAGGCAGCACTATACATAACTCATCTTGCCTTCCTTAACACAAACATGCAACATTCCATAGTATGATTTATGGATTAATTACAGTTTCAATGAAACATTTTAATTTTTTAAGAGAACTGAACATAATCAAACTAATTGCTAAAAACAACGGTAACACCACCGAACTAATAGACAATGTTTTAAACAAACACAATATAAAAAAGCCATCAGCACGTTTTTCCTTTCAGCAAAGAAAATGCAGGGAACTTTAATTTAATCACTCATATCGGACAAGCAAGCGCAAACAACTCTAAATTCCTTAAAAAACTTAATATAAATATTGCATTTAAAACCAAGAATACGACAGGTAATTTCATAAAAAAATTGTAAACCTAGATTGGAAAATGATGATAACTCGGGAGTTTACTCATTAAATTGTAAATACTGCCCAAAAACATATACCGGGTGTTGCATCGTCGAGCGGGACATAGGAAATCCCATGTAATTTTAAAAATGGGGTCAATTATTGGCTTCCCTAATTATTTTAGAGAAAAATTCTATTTAGGTTTATTAAAGAGCACTAAAACCCACATTCAAAAGAATAACTTTAGATATTTTTGATGAGCCCGTTTACGGGTTATCGCCGATTTCTTTTTAACTATTTCTCCTTTTTATGGCCCTGTATTTGCGGGCACCAGTCAAGGTAAAAGATGACTGTCAAATAAAGTTGTCATTTTGAAATGTGTGCTTTATTGTTATAAAAACTCGTACATCGAAAATATTAAAGGTGTATTTATGAGTACAAATTAATCTGAATAAAACTAAAATAAAGTATCCAATTACAAGGTTAATTATGACATTTTACATGTTTCAATATTTTACAAATTAATAGGTAACTAATAATTCTTGCATCTCTTCTTTGTTCCTGCCTTTCTTCACATCTGCAGTTATTTATTACAGTGCCTTTTGTCTCAAATTTCTTGATAGTCCTTTCGACTGTAGATTTTGCAGGTATCGGTCTATTCGGATACAGAGCAGCAAACATGTCTGACACATTTTGATAACTATTTCCTCGATAATACCATTTAATCATCAATATTTTTTCTTCAGAAGTGTAATTCATGGCTAATATTTTCGATGTACGAGTTTTTATAACAATAAAGCACACATTTCAAAATGACAACTTTATTTGACAGTCATCTTTTACCTTGACTGGTGCCCGCAAATACGGGGCTATAAAAAGGAGAAATAGTTAAAAAGAAATCGTCGATAACCCGTAAACGGGCTCATCAAAAATATCTAAAGTTATTCTTTTGAATGTGGGTTTTAGTGCTCTTTAATAAACCTAAATAGAATTTTTCTCTAAAATAATTAGGAAAGCCAATAATTGACCCCATTTAAAATTACATGGGATTTCCTATGTCCCGCTCGACGATGCAACACCCGGTATAGGCAAATCTGGGAGATCAGAATAAAAGAACATTATTTAAGCTACATCAAGTAAAAAAACAATTCCAATTATGCCAATCATTTAATAGAAACCAACCATAATTTTGACCCATACTTTAAAATATTACACACTGAGAAAAAAGGAACCAAATTAGACCAGTTGGAATCCCTTGAAATTAATAAATTTAAAAATTCCCACCATTTATTGAATTGCCAACCAGACCTTAATAGATCCTCATTGTTAAATTTGTTTTTATACCTTATTTACAATAATTACCAAAGAAACCCAAAACTTGCACCTCATTGTACTTTAGAAGTAATTATTCATTCTTAAAAAAGCTACCGTGCTAGCGAAACTAGATAAATTTAGTAAGGTTTTAATAAAGTGTAATTAGTTAACAGTGTGTTTTACTTTACTTTGGATTGAAAATCAAAGTAAATGATAATGCCTTTCCTTGTAAGTAATGTGTAGTAATGTAAGTAATGTGTAGTAATCTAGTCACATCATGGACTTGATAGCAACGCGGTTTAAGTCCGATGTTTGACAGTTATCTTAGTTATTCGATAATTTCCTGCCCAAGAAACTCGCCAAGTGTCGCCGCCACTGCACTAAAGCTCTGGTGTGTTCATGGACCCGACCAAACGGCTACTTTTGTACGATATGTGTACCTATATAAATCACGACCGATATTACCATGAGCATATTTTCTGATTTATTGGATTAATTGTGCTACTTTTATATAAAGATATGTTGGACTCAAAAACTGAAATGAATTATGGCCATTGCGTGTCAGTAACAGTAAGGGTATTTTTGCAGCAAAAGGAAGAGTATTTATAGATTTACTGCATGTACTACTTGTTTATTTACTTCAAATAGTTTTGATTCACCATAAGGCAGTATACAGGGCACTTTAATATTTATTAATAACTAATAACCTTTCGTAGCCTGACTTACTACTTCATTTAGCAGTAAATTCAGGTAATTTTCTTTCCTTTTCTCATATATCCTTTGACACACCTGCTGTCTCGACATTGGCGTTTCGTACTAACTTCTTTTGGCTACCTTGGTGTTAGGCCGTAACTCCTCATCCACGTTGCATCCTCGCGGCTTTTGCCTTGTTTACTAGGATGTTCTCACGATGCTGACCACTATCGTGGGTCGGCCAGTGTCTTATTTTCTTTATACTTCATTACAACCGCTTCTGACTTCTGATTTTCTTTTCTAAAACTTCTGCTACGACGCCAAAACCAACCAATATTTGCTGCTACCAATGACATTGCTGCCACTATTCTGCATACTTCCAGAAGAAAGTAACCATGACCACTGTTACCTTATGCCGTTGTACCGCCACTATTCCCTGACTGGGCTATTATAACTTCGTCTGCTGACTAATTTTTACCCATTTCTAATATACTTTAGTTTAACCACTTGTTGAACTTTTTAACTACGCTGGAAGGATGGATAACGTTCGTTTCTTCTTTGGAACGTTAGTTTCAGGTTCTAGTCAAAGTTCAATAAAAGACGGCGGGTTTGCGGACTCAATCTATTCATACTTGCCCACTCTCTACATCCCATCAATACCTTACTTGTACTCTACTTCTTTCTCCTTGCCTAGGTAGCTAACCTACTTTCTAATTAAAACAATAAAATGATGATACATACAACAATTACCAAACATCGTAGGTAAGAGCTAATCTACACACTTTCGTGATATCAATAACTATTACTAATTATGAAATATTACATATACCTATACTAAAAATGTATAACACACTTCAGCTATGACTAGATGTGCACCCTTGGTCTCTTTTCTGAAACATGAGGATGAGATGAAATTAATTACGAAAAAAAATTAAATGAAAACCAAATGTATCCACAATGTCACAAAATGCTTTATTTTCAATAGTGAGCAATGCCTTCCAACCTAACATTTCTTCTCACATTGTTGATAAGTTATTTTTGACTCATTTAAGCACTGATACCTTTCACCGCTACAATTTATCACAGCATTAGTTCAGATAACTTAGGAATAACTTCTCTTAGATTTGGTGCCCTTAGATATTCTCGAAAGACGATGATAGAATTGAACGTTCTGGATGTGTCTTTGATCTGTATTCATTCGTTTTCCAGTATACCCTCTTCCAAATCATTTAAGTACCGTTGCAAAGATATTTTAAACGTAAACTTTTAAAACCATTTTTACTTAATAATCTGAGAGTTTAAAACTTAATCAGTAGGTAATCTGAAAATTATTTCTGGAAATGTTGCGCGCCTCAAATTTTGGCTTCTTTCAAAATATTTGATTATGTTAAGAGGGGTGTTCCACTGCAGTGGATTAGTGATTTTCTTCTTCTCGGTCGTCATCAGCCTGCACGAGTGAAACATTCTCACAATTACTCTAAAATGTTCTCATGTCGCTCGAGATCGATAATCTGTGATGTAGCCTGATCACGAGGTGGCTTTTTTTTACTTGATGCCGGTTCTAACATTTCAACTTATAATTCTTAAAACACCATGTCAAAAATGGGTGTATCACAAAAAAAGCTTATAACTCTATTTTTGATTTTAACGCTAATAAAGTATGTCCAGTTTCCAATGCAAATATTTTGAGGACCGTTATTGAGACGAATCTAACCTAAGTAAACCATATTGACAGTCTTTGTAAAAACTTCACATTAACTCTTATTCCTGGTCTATCCTACTAAGAATAATATATTATTGCCATGTTGATACTTCTTGGTAATCAAGAGCAAATCTTCGACAAAATTGGGATAGTGAAAAATCTAAAAATAGTGAAACCTTTTGAGTTAGTACAATCCTCAAAAACGCTGGCTAAAACCCAAGACTAAATTGCTAATTAGTCCATTAAACGTTTCAATACAAAAATTATGCGAACCACATTGTAAATAAAAGGCGTCTGCTATTACCTCCCTTCAGTCAGACATACCGAATTATTTTCAGCATTAATTTACATTTAGTAAGGTTTTTAATCTCGTCCGAAGCCACTTAAAAAGGCCTTTGACTAAAGAGGTCCGGTCCGTTTGGCAAAAATTAATGTCTTGTCAAAAAACCTCCATGTTTAAGGGGATTACGTTTCGTTTAATTAAGAACCGGCCGGAAATCCTTTTAAGTCAGAAATCGCATTGTCACAACTCACAAATTGAAATTGATAAAGCGTTCTTGCCCGTATTATGTACCAGCTTCTGTTTTTCATTTCGTATAGAAATTCATACTGAAAAACGCAGATCCGGTTGCTTTATTTTCTTTTTAAATTCGTATAGAACTCATTAAAACCAAAACAAAGCTTTCAGTAAATAAATAGTAATGGAGTACCTATATACAGGGTGTCCCAGAATATATGGGCAATCTCCCGAAGTCAGATAGAACTTGATAATTTGATAAGTTCCTATACATTTCTTTTCCTACGACCCCCCCTACCGAGATATGGACCCATAAAGGACGCCCCTGGAAATTGTTTGTTTTTAAATAACTTTTGAAGTACTAGGTGCAACTTAATCATTTTTTAATATGATACATACTAGGTAACTATGCTTGAAATGGGCCCTTTTAATCATATTCGGCTTATTTAGTTTGCCAAGGACGGCGTAGCTCCAACACAGTTATGTTATTTTTTTTACACCCTGTACGATGAAGGCACCACAATAATATTTTTGGGCAGCTTAAACCCTAAACTAAAGAAAAGGTCCTCTTGATCGACATCGATAAAATGAACTGTTTACGAAAAAAAAAAATTGTGTTTAATATAGTTTTTTTGCATAGAAAATATCTATGCTAAGGTTTTTTTGACATGTACCGATGTAAATAAGAATATTTATTCCAGTGTTAGTTGGAAATAGAATGTTTTGAAATTTTCGATCTTTTTTCTTCTTGGTTAAGTAATTATAGTTAGAGCCGCGGTGACAAAAATGCCTTGGAACTCCTAAACGGATGAAAAGCACGTTTTTGTATAGTTCGAGTGTCGTTCTCGAAATCCGTGTTGTCGAGTAAGGGTCTGGCGCTCAGCGGTGAGCAGCTATAATATTTTTTCCAAATTTTGACCAGCGGTTTAAAAAAACATTTCCCAAACGGATGAAAATTACTGGAGGGCATCTAGGCAACCCCCCAATTACCCGAAAAATATTTTCATCCGATTTGATCTTTGCAAGGAGCTCTTCCAGGACCTCAAAAAAAAAAATGGAACAAAGGGGGGAAAAAAAATTTGCTCATTTAAACTTGAAATTTGGCAGGGAGCTAGAGTTTGTATCTGAGAATATGTAAAAAAATTTTTTTTGCTCCATGTGTCGCCATCGTTTTATAACAGTTTTTCAAAATTTAAATGGGCAAAATTTGATGAAGTAATTCCCACATGGATGAAAATTTGCACACAGGTTCTTTGACACCTACAGACTATCGAAAAATTATTTTTATCCAAATTTATTGCGGCCAAGACCAGATCTTCCAAAACATGCTCCGATATATTCATTATCACCGGAAACTCCAGGATCCGAATGTTCAATCTTTAAAGTAGAAAGGCCGATTACAATCAAATTGTATATTATTATCCTAAACATTGATGTTTCTGACTTTTAGACCGTATGAACGCGATAAGCGCATACTTCCCCCACATTTTAGCTAGTATATATTTAGTAGGGTTTGACTCGCTTTGCTCGTGGATGAAATTTGGTTATTATAGTCGCCTTATATTTTGTGTTAGAGATTCGGATTTTGACTAGATTAATATTAGAAGACGGTTCTTTCCCATCCTGGTGACTCCCCAAGCAAAAATCTGCTTCTGACAGCAGGATCATTGGAATTTCAGCTATCGTCCAAGCGTCTCGTTTTTCCGGTTGCTCCGATTGATACCAAAGTGTATATATATAGCCACATATTTTCGGATATCAGAGGAAGGTTCCGATCCAGTTTCCATTTGGATGGAAACTCTGAAATCGGCAGCCGCAAAACGCGCTACTCAGCGCACAACTGATCGATCATAAATCGATGAAAAAAAATATCCTAACTGAAAACTGGTTGCTCCAACTGGCACCAACCTTGAGAATCTTGCTTCTGGATGTCAGAAAAAGGTTATGAGCCTTTTTGGTGCCATCCCGATGAAAACTCTGCTTCTGGCTGCAGGTTCATTGGAATTTCAGCTCTCGTCGCGCTTACATCCAAGCGCCTCTAGTTTTTCCTATTGCTCCGATTGCTACCAAAGTATATACAAATATTTCGGGATGTCAGAGGAAGGTTTTCTTTCAATTTGGCGATTAATGAATCAAAACTCTCCTTTGCAGGACGTTTTTCGGCTGTCAGGAGGAGAGTTTTGATTTATTTATCACCAAACTGGTTCAGAAGCTTCCTCTGACAGCCCAAAATATGTGGTTACTGTATGCTTACTAGTGGGCAATGTTATTACACTCATATTATGGAAATATAGGTTCAAAAAATTATTCGATCTGCAAAATCAAAAACCGCCCATAACTTTCTAACCAGTGATGGAAAATAAGTCGTTCGTTATATTTAGGGGTGATTAATGAAGGTTGCCCAGGGTTCAGGAAAGATGAGGAAGACAGAAAAGCGGGAGCGGGCTGATAATCAGCCAATTTTCACGAAAATATACGTTTTCGTGCTTTCAATTACAAAATCTAAAACAATTGAACAATGAATAGTCACTCAACATTTTACCGCCTCTCGGGAGCATATCATTTTTTTTTATATTTTTAAACCAGAGACAAATAAGTTTACGAAACTTCCATCTAAATCTCGCAGAAAATTTTCGCAGAACTCCGGGATTAAAATCACGCGTGCTGGCAAGGTTTTTTGTTATTTGGCATAGTTTAGCCGGGTCTAGGACATTTAGCCGTCGCCGTTTCGCCGTCGCCGTTTCGCCGTCGCGACAATTCGCCGGCAGCCGATTCGCCGTGGGCCGTTTCGCCGTCAAATAGAAATTAATAAAATACGTAAAAAAGGTTATAATATATATTGCTAAATTTTAACAAAATTGTTTGATAAAAATATACCTACATAGGCAAGTCAATAATAATAATTAGGGTTATTGGAATTCGGGTCTAGGACGTTCAGCCGTCGCCGTTTCTAATCTAATCCACCTTTTTGGGTCCAATTCGGTATATGCTAGATATAAAAAAATTGTAATAATTATAGACTTATATTGGTTAAACAGCGCTAACACGGCATCTATTCCACCTTTTTGGGTCCAATTCGGTATATGCTAGATATAAAAAAATTGTAAAAATTATAGACTTATATTCTATTTGACGGCGAAACGGCCCACGGCGAATCGGCTGCCGGCGAATTGTCGCGACGGCGAAACGGCGACGGCGAAACGGCGACGGCGAATAGTCCCATCCCCGTTTAGCCTGGCTCATTTTGGATGAAAACTTTTTTTTTTTAATAACATAAATAATAACGATTCATTTCCGTCTGGTTACATGCCTGCGGCTGATTTTTTTTTAAATTTCGGAGTTTGGGTTCATTTAATTGTACTGAAGGTTACGGCAACGATCAAATCGGATGAAAATATCTTTCCGGTAACTGGGGGGTTGCCTAGATGCCCTCCAGTAAATTTAATCCGTTTGGGAAATGTTTTTTTAAACCGCTGGTCAAAATTTGAAAAAAATATTATAGCCGCTCACCGCCGAGCGCCAGACCCCTACTCGACAACACGGAAAGAGATATGTAAAAACAACGATGTTTTACATTTTACTTGTACTTATAAAATGACAGAGATTAAATGTAAAGTATCGTAAATAATTTTAGAAAAGTTTAACAAAGCCAGCCACAATTGTGGAAATCAAATCCATTGCGCTGGGGGTGTTGAAGAAAACATCCTAAATATCGTAGAATCACATCCTTCTAAAAGTGTCCGAAAATTGGCTGTCGACTTTGATTGCTCAAAATCGACGGTCCCTAGAATCCTTAGAAAGCAACAGTTGCATCCGTACCACCTTCAAAAAGTGCATGCGCATCTTTATAAAGACTTTCCACTAAGTATGGAGTTTTCTAACTGGGATTTAGATCGATACCGAAATTTCATTGGTTTAGCTCTCTTTACGAACGAATCTGGATTTTCTAGAAACGGCATCATAAACATAAACATAAACATCATATTTTGCATTTATGGGCAGAGAAACATCCCCAGCATCAATTTGAACCATTAACGTGTGGGCCGGAATCATTGGGCAACATTTAATTGGACCATTTGTATTGCCAAAAAGGTTAGCTGCAGAACTTTATTTGGAACTTTTTCAATTCAACAATTTGCCAGGACTTTAGAAGATCTACCTCTGCTAATACGACGTGAAATTATTTTTATGTGTTCTAATCCGGACGAATACCCCCATTCTGGGACACCCTGTTTTTAACTGTCGTCTTCCTTTAAATTTATCCTACAAAGCTTATGTCCAACGTAGAGTAACCTTCCCATAATAATAAATAATAATTAATCCGTGCTTCTCTCATAATATGATCAGTTTTTATAAGTCTGGTTTTTTCATTAATCGTCAAGTTTTTTAGAACATCGTGAATAAATTTTTAACCCACCCTGAACGAAACCCTTCTCCTGCTATCCCTCGAAAAATTCGTACGCATTTTACCGGGTCTCCCCCGTGAGATTTCCTTCGAGCTCGGTTTTGTTTTAACCGACCGGCTTATTGGTTTTTACGATACACGTCTAACGAAACGCGTCTGATTTTTACGTAGTTATATTGTGCTTTTCTTTTTTCCCGTCGACACCTCCAAATGTGGATAATTTAATGGCACAAGGGGATATGTAAATGTAATAAAGGGTATTACGCGTATACCGCGAATTCCCGGCTTCCGATCGGATTTTTAGAGGACAGATGAGATTTGTCCCAGTTTGTTGATGATGCAAAGACAAAGGATGAAAAATATTAATAAATAGTTGTTTATACACCGAGTCCAGAAAATATCTTTTGAAGAGATACTTTTAGTGGTAAAGTTAAAAATAGAAAAGCTTTCCATTTGTTAACTAACCTGAACTTACTTAACGATATTACTCCACAGGGCACCATAGCGTTATGGTCAAAAATATTTTATTTAAATTTGGGTTACTGCTATATGTTTGAGTGGGATACAGGAGTTTTATGATGATAATACTGCTACTCCTAACCATGGTCAACATCAAAGAATTGCTACCTCTAACCAGAGTCAACTTCAGAGAGTTTCATGCTTTATAGGAAGGGATAGAAAAAACATGTTCTCTCCCAGAAAGTTGTTCGCGCTCGAGCTGAAAATATCATTACACAGTTACCAGGTGTCAGAGGTGCAACAAGAGGGAAAGTATTCCCTAGAAATTTGGAGCCCGTTTTTGATGCCGGATGTTTTCGAAATGATAGTTCAAAGTACCAATAAATTCATACTATTGAAGAAAATAGATAGAACCCTTCCTACAGAACTGCTCGTGAATGTCGGAAAGAGATTTTTTGATACTTTTACCGCTCAATTACCAAAGCATAATTCAATGTCCCATTTTACAACTGTGGATGAAATGCCACGAAAGTATGGTATTAAAGTTAAAAGTTTATGCTCTGATAGATGCCAAAATGTTTTACACTATTTCCACGGAGGTATACCTAGGAAAACAACCAAACGGCCCCTACGCTAGATCCAACATCCGCGCCTGCGCCAACCTATATAAGTACAAAAAGGAACGTTACCATGGATATTTTCCTTAATTCCATAGACTTGGCAAAGAAACTTGGGATTAGTATAAACTAAGCATAACAGGAAGACACAGAGAAAATAGAAAAAGTTCCGCCAGATATCGTGAATCTGATTCGACCGAGACGTACTTGTATGTTCGGACTAAAAAAAACTGCAACCCCTGTATCTCATGTTGCCCGGTGTAAAAAAATTTTACTTGTTTTAACCATGCATTTCTCCTATGGCATTGATAAAGTAACCGGAAAACCAGAAATTAACATAGAGTACAATACATTTAAAGGTGGTGTCAACGTAGTAGCTAGAGCTACCTGTCGCTGGCCTTTGGTTTTATTTTATGGTGCAGTGAATGTAGCGGGCATAAATTCGTTTATAATTTATAACTGTAATAATACAAGTGAAAAGAAAATTCCCAAAAGGGTTTTCCTCGAAAGCCTTGGTTAGGATCTACTACAAGACCATGTCAAGCGATGAATCTGACGGGAAAATATTTCCAGAAACATTCGCTTAAGACTTTTTGAAATATATATATTTTTTTTTTATGATAAGGCACAGCACTGCAGGATAAATCCTTTATGACGCACTAGGAGCGGTGCGTGTGCGCAGGAAACGATTCACGTTGGTCTTGAATCTTTGGAGATTATACTCGTTGGAGAACGCGATCTCAGGGAGGTCGTTCCAGAGTAGTGCACAAAGACTGCAGAACAAGAACAAACAAGAAATGTTTATGGCCTAGCAACGGTTACCAGTGTTGGAATAATGACTTTTGTGATGTCAAAACACGTCCGAAAGAAGTCAGTTTGTGGATTGCAAAAAAAAATTCTTTTTTGTCAAGCACGCTGCCTTGGGGAGCGACTTTAACTCACAGCTGTGATGACTAAGGACCATCAGTGATTCAAATCTCTGAATTTTCTGTAATAACAGGTCGTAATCCACACCGTCGAAGACTTTTTAATGATCACTTCACTATTTATTAACTTTGATAACGGCTGAACTAATTTCGACAGTAGTTTTAATTACTATTTTCCACTAATTCCAAGTCCAGAAACATTACAAACTCCCGGAAATGATTTTATGGTACGTTGTCAGAACGGTTACTCTCAAAGTCGTTGCATTAATATAACTAATAATTATTCAGTTGTAATGGCTTTACAACCAAATAGTTTCGGACGAATTTATGTTTCTTTATAGTGCCGTATAACCTCAAATTATCGCCAATAAGAATCGGCGTTATGGCCTGCGAATTGCTCTTGAGGACAAACGAATGAAAGGAGAAGAGCGTCGTAAAAATTAATCGCTCAAAGTACAAAATTAGTTCGCAATAATAGCGATAGTACAATTACAACGCTATAACGCAAACGGCCTAATCGTTAAAATCTATGGCCCAAAAAAATACGTCGTAAAGATTAGCTACGGAAAGCGGATTCTACGAAAAAGTACAGATACCATAATGGAAGCTACACAGTAAAAAATATCCACCTAGTAAAAATTATTTCAGGAGTGGTAAAAAAAAGGAGTGTTAATGTTAACACACGGATAAACATAATTTACCACATTTTTACACTCGTGTGGGACCAAAGTTGTTAAATTTACCTATGAATTTAACTCTCTAAAAAGTTAATTTTGTTGAATGGGTGTTATTTATTCTATATTACACTCTATCAGGAAAATTAAATACAATGACAATTAATAACACCATATTAGCGTGTAAATAAACCCCGCTAGAAGGTTATTTTAACACATTGAGTGTAAAACTTATTCTTTAGTCGTTTTTTCCACGGCCCCGGGTAAAAATACTTAAACCCGTTTGGCACACAGGCGGCAACAAGTGGTGTGAAATTCTAGGAATTGACACATGACGCCGACGCTACATGCAAATTCAACTTTTAAGTCAGTCTGATTGTGCTCTTTGAACGTGATATAGAATAATGTTATATTTAAATTAAAATATAGAAAAGTTCTGTAAAGTACCAAATGAGAGTGCCTCTTATGAGGATCTTGTTAAATTGAGTAGGCATATCAACGAAATTTAATAGAAACCTTACTAATAAGTTCGCCACTTTTAAGAAGCTAAGTAGGTATTTACATTGTTACAGTTTTCCCTTTAGCTTTTGAACTATTCTGATATAAGCTTATAATATAAATATATTCCTTTTTTACATAAATCCTTAGGTACCTACCTACATATTTTACCTAATAGATCTCTAAATAATTATACGATTAATATAATACTCGTCATTTTCATTATTTTATATTGTTTCAAAGCATACTTTTATTTAGTTGTTTAATGTTCTAAGTATACATATATTTATTATGTTATTTGTTTTGTTAAGCTTAACAATGAGGTACATTAATCGTAGATATATGTTTAATTTACTAAATTGTTAAACTATATAATAGGTGTGTCATTTTGTTAAACTAGTTATAATAATAAGTGTAAAAAAATCACAGGGTTTTCCAGTTCTGTTGTAACCATCATTTTGTTTATAAATAAACGATAAATAATACTCAATATTTTCATTCATTTAACAAACCTTTTCCAAGCGATCTGAAGATTTATACGTATTAGGGGCTACTACTTTCGGCTTTAATTAAGTCATTCAATCATGTATCAAACTAAGCAGAGGTTAATAATGTAAAACATCTTGAATGCATAATTTTTTACGTCTTAATTATAAACGCCCGGTTAGTTTGATACGGGATTAAATGACTTAAACAAAGTGGCAAGTATTCTAGCCCTGGATAGATTATTCTATTACACTCACTATAGTAAAGTCACACCCAAATAAAATAAAATTTACACTAGAATAGTATGATATTTACACTAATTAATCACAAATTGCCATTAAAAAATGGTTTACTTACACCTCTCATTATTTCTTCTATCTTTTTTACAAGATATTCTGGTTATTATACCCTATTAAGTGTGGTCCTATATATACCACCATTGAGTGTTAAATTCAACACTCAATTTAAAAAACCATTCAAAAATGTCTTTTTTCCACTACTAACCTATAACATCGCCATTATTGACCGATTATTAACGTTAGAAATCGTTTTTCTCTACCTTATAAGTTATTATTGACCAGATAATTATCAATACATTGTAAAATATCGATACAATCAATAACAAATATTAATATTAATAATTAAGGTGTACACATAATAATATCACTAACATTTTCCTCGCTCATTTTTTTAAAAAAAACGGAAAACTCGTGAAATCTGATGACATAAATGAACAAAAATTGACATTAACCAAGCCACCTGACAAAACAACAAAATATTTTGCCAATTCCAAAGCGCAGGTAACTTGATTAAAAAATATACTTAAACCTACCTATAATTTTTTATAATTATTAATACTATAAAGATAAATGTCTTATAAAAGTTCGTAGCAGTGGAAAAAATATTATATTAACCACGGTTTAGACAGCTTACAGCCCTCGCCTCTTAAATCCCTCGTCGCTCCGCTCCTCGTGATTTAAACTTGCCGCTCGGGCAGTAATGATGGCTGTCTAAACCTTGGTTAATAATATACTATTTTACAAGATATACTGACTGGTTAATATACCCTATTGAGTGTGGTCCTATATGTACCACCATTGAGTGTTAAATTTAACACTTAATTTCTTACTGTGTAGTGACAACTAGATGCTAATAAATTTGGCTGTGAAAAATGATAAAAGGCTTTCAAAATTTTGAGTGTATGGTTTTAGAAAGCTCTTCTTCACATACCTATGAATGACTTTAAATCTAAATGATTTACGACTTGTTTTAAAATCCCCGAAACTTGGACCATAAATTCCCAATGAAATTAAATATCTCGTAATATATTTTTGGCCCGAGAAACGAGAGACACTTTTAATTGCCCTTCCAAGCATAAAACACGCGGGGCTATGAGTATAATAAACACAAAATAAATCCCAAAATTGTGCCTACCTAATCATAAATACAACTAAATTATGCGGTCGTAAATCCGTTCCACGTGGTTCACGGAAATTTGTGGCCTCCAATATATCAGAAAAATTTAACGGTAAGGTAGCGTGAGTTATGTAGGAACTTTATATTTACGATATTAATTTCCTTTGCCTTTGCCTTGTACTGTAAAGTCATCAGTGGCGGTAACATTCTTTGTTATCGCTTTACAAGATTTGTCAGGTTTTTTCTCTCGTCTCCACACAAACAAATTTTTCTTCTTTACATTACATTTTAAATCATTCTTTTGTCATAGCTTAGAACAAAAATCTTTAATGATCTATCAATCACAAAAAAAACACTTTATCGTTACCATGAGACTATTGAGGAAATGGAGGTCTCAATGTGTATATCATAAAACGATTATTTTGCCATATAATTCAGTTTTGCTCTCGAGTATCATCCATCAAAGTGTCAAATAATGCTTGGGTTTAGAAATAGCAAGAGGTGATAATAATTTTCGTTCTTTATTGGTAGAAAGACGGTCTGGTGTAGTTGAGATTAGTGTTAAACAGTTTAAAATACAGCGTGTCGGGTAAGTTCTTTCCCTTTGAATTTTAAAATTATTAGTTCGGGTTAGTTCCTAGTCACATTTTTATGTTCCCATTGGTACCTTTGATACAATAACTAGTAATATTCCAATTATACGATGTAAAAATAGTAATTAAAAGTTGTAAATTGTAAGAGTAATTTTTTATTTTTCAATTTTCTGGGTTTAAGTCATATATGTACAGCGTGTAACAGAAGTATGGAACGCTTTAAATATCTTTTATATCGTTTGTCCGATTTAGCTAAAATTCGGTATCCGTATATAAGAGGTTATCGCGGAGCTGCTAGTGACATTTGCAATGTTGCCAAATTTACAGTTTTATAGAAATTTAAAATATATATATTATTCAAAAAGTGATTCCGCAACAAATTCTAAATAACTTTTATATAAGTTACTTAATGTCTAAATCTAGCCATTTTTTTTATATTCGAGCTCGAAAATTGAGAACTAATTGAAACATTATTGTAAGGTAATTATTGTTTAAACTTACTTATTACAGAATAAAGAAATTAAATTAGATGTTTAAAGTGCATTCCATTTACTTTTTGACAATATGCTAAATATTGCGGAAAAGTATTTAAAACATTAGAAAGAATATCTGTTTCTTCGATTCGTCGGCACTCAACTTTAATTATTTGCTTTAGGTCTTCTATATCATGCGGCTTTGTCTTGTGGACCACATTTTTTAAATGTCCCCACAAAAAATTATCGAGTGGAGTCATTTCTGGTGCCACTCAATTGTACCCCGTCTCCCTATCCATTTTTTAAAAAATACTTCATTTAGATACTCCCGTACTTGTCTGGCGTAATGTGGTGGTGCACCGTCTTGTTGCAGCCATACTTCGTTATTTAATCCTGCAACGTTGTCTAAAATTGTGTTTATTGATAATCAGTTTTAATTTACTTTAATGAAACTAACTTACGAGGATTTGGAAATAGGATCGTAAGAGCAAGAACAATTTCATTTCTTAAGAGCTGTAAATATCTATCGCCATTTAAATTATAATCCATAAACAATGGACCAATAATTATCCTTTGTCCTATAATACCTGCCCAAACATTAATTTTTTGCGGAAATTGAGTGTGCTGTTCTCGAATCCAATGAGGATTTTCTTTGGACCACACTGCAAAAAAGTAGTGTAAAATTACATTTTTTTCCGTAACACTTTTGTTAAATTTCCGAAATAAAACGTGTGTTTTCATTTTTAAATAATATATTTGGCATTTTTCAGATGTAACTAAAAATTCTTAATATATTACTAAAATTTACTATGTAAAACAGAATTACACTTTAAAATTCCTATGAAAATACCAAAATAAATAATTTACATAAATAACAAAAATTTTTAAAGTATATATTATGTAAATGCGTCAAAGTCGCTTCATGTC
The DNA here is from genome assembly GCA_963920685.1 of Polydrusus tereticollis. Lineage (NCBI taxonomy): Eukaryota > Metazoa > Arthropoda > Insecta > Coleoptera > Curculionidae > Polydrusus > Polydrusus tereticollis. The sequence goes on from OY987328.1 coordinate 149,030,358, forward strand.
AAAATACATTTGACAAAGTTGCATAACATTTTACTGAAAATCACAGAGCTCAAAAATAAAATGTTCTATTTTCGCCAATATTACCATTGATGCATGCAATCCGCGACGGCGCACTGTGACTATAATAATTCGGCATCTATCTTTCGGCATTCCAGTGGGAGACAGGCTTTTTTCCGTTGTTTTAGGGTGCTTTTAATTGATTTACAGTGGTTGACTAAAATATTTATTGTAGTACTCGGAGTATGAGGTAAGTACACCTTACTAATATACTATGATAAAATGTGAATTGTGTGCTGTTAGTTTAAGTTCCATTGATATTTATAATAAACATCAATATTTACATCGGAATTCTCACTTTTCTTTAAAAGCACCAATTGTACATTACAGTTTAAAACTTATAAGGGCTTTAAACAACATGTAAGTCATTTACACTGTAAGGAAAAAGTAAAGGGTGCAGAGAAAAAATAATTCTTTTCGCATATTTACGAACATATAAATAATGGGTTGGAATCAAAATGTCCCTTAAGAAAAATGTGTAAATGTAAAAGATTTTTTTGCTACTTAATAAAGTAAAGTAGCTTTTATATGCTGTAAGGTAGTTGTTTAGTGTTTGTGTAACATTTTGTTATTTTTAATATTATGTTTAATTAGGGTATTATATACATATATATCAAAGGTGTGTGTGTTAGTTTTTTAAGTTTATCTTTTTTTGTTATTCACATATTATTAATGTTGATGGTGTAAATAAAAACTATAGTTGAAGCTGTGGCTAACTTTTTATTCATCTTACTTTATTTTATATTAATATTTATTTTGTGTTAAATCTTATTTGTATATGACATACAATAATATTGTTTAACGTATGTCACGGTAGAATAAAATATTTAAGTACTTATATTAAAATATATTATATAAAATATAATATAATATGCAGACTTAATAAAATTTACGAGTGATCGACTGAAGGTTCGTTACAAATTTTGTTTTTATTATTATACCTATAATATAGACCCCACTTTTCACAGTTAAATTGACAGTAGTTGTAGATTTAGTTTGCATAATTATAAAACTAAAGTCTATAAAGCTCAAAGACAACTACTTAATCACAATTTAAATTTATGTCGCTTACTAATAATGAGATAAATTTAACTTGTGATTGTAGCTCTTTGCTTTATAGCAATGTTTCATTTTTTTCACAAAATTGATTAACTACTGTAAATTTACATTGCTTATTACTGAATAGTACGGAATAAAATTAAGTAATAGATTACATAAAAAAATCCAGTATATATTGTAATTCTCATAGGAAATCTAATTAAAATTCATGATTTATATAACTAAATTTACAGTTATTAAATATGGGAAATTCCTATACTTTTAAGGGAAAAATAAGAATAACTGTATATATGGTGTAAAAGTTTACCTAATTTGTTTATGAAATTTACTTAATATATAACGGAAGAATGTCAACGGTTTCATATAATTTTACGTAGGATATAACTTAAAAATATCAAATTTTACCTATTAATTTATTAAGTAATTTTACGGAATCTTAAACTGAATAACGTCAAGAAAAGTTTTATGTAATTTTACGGAACATTACGTTGGCCTCTGTGTGACCAACGTAATGTTACTGAAAATTACATAATTATTTTTTGTAGTGCAATAACGAATATTATGCCAGTTAACATTTCCATTAGGACAGAACGTCGACTCATCGGAAAACATTATTTTATTAATAAAATTTGGATTAGCATTACACAAATCCATCATTTGCTCACTGAATTCTAAACGCCTGTCAAAGTCATCCTCAGAGAGTTCTTGAACCAGGTGAACATTGTATGGGTTGTATATTTCCCGTGCATAAGGTCGAAACCTCCCGCCTTCGAACAGCCCCGCAAAATATGGGCACCACTGAACAGAATACGCACCAACCATGGTATATGTGCGGACTCATTATACAAATGGGGTAGGGCGCAATCTGCGAGCTGTGACTGCGGGGCAGAAAAGCAAACCGTCCAACATATGGTTATGGAATGCCCAAATACAGCATATGAGGGAAACTTTGAAGACTTCCTAATGGCAACCGACGCCTCAATTGACTATATATCGAGTTTAAATGCACGTTTGTGAATTGGAATAGTCTGTAATGTCCTTCTACACACTTTAGGTTATGTTTTTTGTACACTTTTATGTGCGTTTTATGCGTTTTGTGACATGTGCAGCCATACGATAAATAAATAATAAATTGTATGGGTGGAACTTCTCACACTTTAATACGCGATCTATCGCCATGTGCGATGTGTTGTAATTGTTTCCTCTATGCTAAGCAAAATATCTAAAGCTTTATCGCCGCTTGTCGCAATTTTTGGACGCCCAGATTTTGAAATGTCTTTTACATGGCCAGTTTCGTTATTTTTCTTTAAAATTTTGCTTACTGTGGACCGTGCTATTGGATTTCGGTTAGAATACTTATCATTAAAAATCTAATGGTGGTATTTGTATTTGTAAATGACATAACATTACATTTAGAGACATTCAAATTCAACCTATTCTTATTAAACCAGTCGTTTAAAATATTCAGATTACTTTGTAAGTTTTGACAGTCGGCTTTATTAGAGACTGTAGAAAACATCTTTAAATCATCAGCATACAGCAGACAATGAACTGAGAGTGTATCAACAATGTCTCTAATGAAAAGCGTAAACAATAGTGATCCCAGGATAGAGCCTTGGGGACTCCAGGTGTTGCAATATAATCAATAGATCTAATCCCACCATAAGCCAGAAACTGTTTTCGATCTTCCAAGTGTGATATAAAAAATAACAATATAGTGTCTGAAAATCCAAAAGTTATAAGTTTCTGTAGCAAAATGGTGTGATCAAGCTTTGGAGAAATCCGTATATATAACGTTTGTTTGGCGGCGCAGATCAATTGCCTCGGCCAAGAACTGAGTAACACACATTAAATTAGTGGTTGTCGATTGACCTCTAACAAATCCATGTTGTACAGGATATAGAATTTTACACATTTAAAAAAATAATATTATGTAACAGTAACTCGAAACCTTTAGAAAAATTAGAATTTATTGAGATAGGCCTATAGTTGGAGATATCCATTTTATCACCATTTTTGAAGACTGGACAAACTTTGGAGCATTTCCAGATGTTTGGCATTTTACACAAATTAAGACATTTGTTAAATATTTTTGATAGAGGATGAGCAAACACTCCTGCGCAGTCTCTGACGACAAACGCAAGTATTTTATCCGGACCAGTTGTTAACTTGGGTTTAATCTGCCTAATTGCGTTAAAAACTTCAGCCTCGTTAAAACTGGTAATATTTATACTAGATGTGGATAAATTCGGTTCATTTGTGGAAGAAATTGGCAAAAGCATTGACAATATCATCAGACTTGGATAACGTGGAGTTGCCGAGATGCATTCCGCGAGCACGTCCCGCAGATCCTCTTCTGGAGTCAACAAACGCCCAGAATTTAGTAGGATCCTTATTTACGCTACTTTCGATTCTAAGCATAAACACCTTGTACGATTCGTTAATGTCCGTTTTTATTTGACGCCTTAATCGAGAAAATTTTTAATTTAAATAAAATAACCTTTAATAAGACAAGTTTTCTATTTTCTGGGTAATATACATTGAAAAAGGGCCACCCCGTACAATTACCCAAAAATTGACTTTACCGCCTTATCAAAATAATTATCAGAAAGCGACAACCTTTTCGATCTTCACACAAGAATCGCACTCGCAAAAGGTACCGAGATAACAGATCCTCCCATGCCGTATTTTCCTGTTTCCGCCCTTAGATGAGCAAAGTGGCAAAAGGCGAGATAATAAACGCAAAATAAGGCAGAGAATACACGTCGGCGGATATACGCGACGCGGACCAGGTACAGAATTCCGCGGGACAATCGTATCAGAAAATCGGTGCGATGTTGCTCAATGAAAATATTTTTGGCGGAAAACGGTCCTGACAGATCCATTGGTGGGGAAAAGAAAAATGCTCATTTTATATTCTCGCGTTGATTGCAGCAAATGGTTGTACACGATACAGTGATTTAAATAAGCTCAGCAACGCAAAAAAGTAAATTAAACGAGGACTTCTATTTACAAAAATAAATTTAATATGTAACAAGATTCAATAATACCAGATAATTCGTTAAAATCACTGCTCTTACAATATTAATATTTCAGTAATGCTCCCTAATACCTTGTAATTATTGCCTTAACGCGGTAAATTTGTGATATTAGGCAACAAGTACAACGCGAGATACGCGGGGAACGAGAATTTACCAATAGGATACGATTTCACTGCGTAGGGTAGAAATAATTTGGCTATTTTAGAATGTAAATGAACTCATACCTAAACATTTATTAAATAAGCAACAGTGTAATCACTGTACAACTCTAGATGAGTAGATAGAACAGACTGAATTTACGAAATATTGTGTTCCTTATTTAATAAACAAAGAAGATAAAAACTTAATCGATTTTACAGCTCTCAAAACCCAATAGTTAATTTTCTTTTATACCTGATATCAAAATATTATATTAAAACATAAGTTGTAATGTCTTATGAAAAGAATATTTTATATATATTAATATACTTTTTTCTATTTGGGTCATTTTTAAGGAAATTAAAAAAAAAAAACGTAGTTAATTATTTATAGTCAAAATTTTTATTTTTTTTTTTGAGGTTGCCAACATTATGTTACAGAAAAAGAATTAGGCACCCCAGCCGCTATTATTTGAAAAGTAATACATATTTTTAATAAATTATCATTTTTTGCTGTATTGGACCATTAACAGTATCTCAAACAAAAATACAATAGGTATCGACAAAAAAAACTTACCCATAATAAATGTAGTTGATCTTGAATATAAATTTTAGGTTATTCTTATAATGGGCTATAATGGTGCCTGCCGCAGAGAAGAAATTACAAATATGTCAGTAGATGATATTGAATTTAGAGACGATATAATCATTGTAGATGTGCCCAAAACTAAAAATAATAACATAACCAGGCAGTTTATAATTACCAATAGTGACTGGGTACAAATGGTAACACAGTATAGTATTTCAGTCTCAGACCAAATCCTAAGTTATTTACAGGCCGTTGTTTTAGACGGTCCAGTGTTACACACGTAGCAAATAGTGGGGGTGACTTGAACACTATTAAGAAGCATGGTGGTTGGAAGACTTTAGTAGTGGCCGAAGGTTACATTGAAACTTCGATGAAAAGCAAGGTTGAAGTTGCAAATATTGTGTCCACACAATCTTCACACGGTGTATCCCCACCTTGCTTATCACGTACATCCCAAAATACCACAGATACAGCATCTGTAACGTCAAGTGGAACGACTAGATTAATATTACAAATGAGCAAGGTCTCACACAAAATATTGTGTCTACCCAGAATATTCCAGGGATAACCATTAACGCCACCGAACATTCAACAGTAACAGTAAATATTTACAATAATCATACATCTCTTTCCAAGTCTGGTTCTTTAGAGAAATAAGATTGAGGAAAATACCGCAGTATTTATAATTGTAACTAGATAAACTAAATAAGCACTATTTAACTTTTGTCTCACCCTTATTTTATTATTCTAATATTATAGTGTCTTGTGCTTAAAATTAATAAATATACGTAAACCACAGTCGCATGTATGTAAAGCAGCGTGAGTATGATCCTAGTAAAGATATACCTACGTATATTCTGTATATATTATAGGCGGAAGAAAAGGGACAAACTTTTTTGTTTTAATTGCATTATTGTCACTGAGTACACAAAAAACTTTATATTCGATAGGCCTCTATATAAAATATTATTGTCTTGAGAAAATGAAAAAACAATTTATGGTTAATTTTAGATATAGCAGATTATCAATCAATCAATCAAAATATACTTTATTGTCAAAGAATACAAAATTCTCATCGACAAAGTCTACCTATATCTAGCATATCATCTAATAATAACAATAAGAATAAAAAAACAAAAAATAAGAGTACACATTAAAATTTGGTTATTCACGCTAGGTCAACAATTATCATTATATCTGAGTATATGTTATGGCCACAGGGGCCATTAAAATTGTCTGACTATGATTTAATAAAAAACATTAAGTAAGTAAGTATTAACATAAAACATTTAAACAAAACAGCAAAGAAAAAGAATAAAGAGGTTTCAATTGATATAATCAAATCAAATCAAAAATATACTTCATGGTCAAAGAACACAAAATAATCCTTGTTGACAAAGTGTTTCTTAACCCAATAAAAGATACAAATATAATGTATATGAGACAAGCATCAATAAACGAACTAAACAACAAAACCACAGAAACAGTGAAACAACATAATCAAGTCGGAGTCTATGTTAACTATAAAAGCTGAAACAAACCTAAACTAAAAATGTATCATTATAATATTCAGCCAGAGTGTAATAGGCCTTACCAACTAATAGAGATTTCACCCTCCTACGGAACAATCCGATAGACGTTTCTCCTTTAATACCCGCAGGTAGATGGTTAAAAAATTTTTTGCTTTCATAAATAATTGATCTTTTTGTTAACGTAAATGTCGGTATTGGGAGAGGAATATCCGGACTTTGTCGAGTAATATAATGGGGACTTGGGTCCACAAACCGTTCCCTATATTTAAAAATTAGACTAACAGTCTCCAATATAAAAAGAGACACCAGAGTAAGAATCCCCTTCGAAGCAAAGAATGGCTTACATGATTCACGATGTCCTATGTGATAGAGAGACCGAAGGGCCCGTTTTTGTAATACAAATACAGTATCAAACAGACCCTGACCACACATTCCCATGCCGTACCGAAGGCGGGCCTCAATAAGAGCATAATATACGCTCTTAGCCGTGTTGACGCCCAACTCCGTCACAACCCTCCTCACTGCATAGCAGCCCGAGGCAATTTTCCTGTTTAATGCAGCTATGTGTGTCCCAAACTGTAAGTCACGGTCTATGTTGAGACCCAAAAACCTTGCACTAGACAGGTCCAGCAGTGAGCAATCTCCAATGCTCATTCCACTGACATTACACTTAGTTAGATTAGTACGGGCAATGTGAATAACTTCTTTCGAATTTGAACAAATATTGGTAATCATGAACGTATAGGTATGCAGTTGCTAACAATTCATTATAATGTTTACTGATGTGCCAACCACGTTTCCCCGTTTATAGTCAAAATAAGGGTTAATATGAATTTAACATATATATCTTGCTCATTTAAATATTAAAAAATATTTTGTGAAAATTTGTCCCCTATCAGAATGGGGATATCGGCTAAAAAACGTAACAATTACAGACACAAATGATAGTTTCACGATGGGGTCAAATGACTGGTCAGTGATTCCTTACATATCTGTAGGCATGTGGACTGATTGTATATTATACCATTAAACAGAGGACCATAGTTATAGAGGAATATCTGTATCGATCTTTTGGTAAAGTTCTTTATTTTACTTATTCGGAGATAAGTTGCAGTCCTTGGTGCTAAAATATTGTTGTCTCTTTTGAAGCTTTCGGTATTTTTGCACTAAAACACCAACAAATCTGTCGTTAATGATTTATCACACTTTTTGCACTATTTATACCGATAATGTACTGTATTTTCATAGTGAAACAAACAAGTTCACAGAAAAAATGTCAGCTATAATAGTGTCAGCTGGTGTGACTTTGTCAGCGTTTCGCCGCGGTACTTCCCGTTTTCTAAAAATTGTTATCAATATTATTTTATTTAACTCCACCATAAACCAAATTAACCAAGGTTGTAAAATTATATAAGACCTATGTGAATAACTATGGTTAATGTAGCTATAAACAAATTACGTAAATAAAACTTATTTCAAAGCTCATCCTACCGAGCCGCGACGCGAGTAGCAAACTTTGCTTGCGCACCTTGTCCTTGTATTGCAGGAGTCACCCTGTGATTTTAAAAAAATTGTTTTAACTCTATTTATCGATACCCTGTATGTTAATATGAACTATTTTTCATAAACATATATTAGATATTTTACTTAGAAAGCATCTTGTACAATTTAGTATACAGCAATGTTAAACTACAGAACGCAATAGAGAAGGAAGCAACCGCGCTTATTAAATAAAACTAAATTACTCTAAAACTTAATAACGCGTCAGTGTCTTCGCGGATTTAAATTATATTTACCAGTCGCACCTGCCGAGTTCCACACAATTTGAGCCTCTATTTGGGCGCTTTGAAGATGTGACGCCGTGCTTACGAGGGCGTCTTAGCCATTTACCAACGCAACCTCAATCGCTGACAATTGAGTGGCTTTACAGATATACTCGTGCTTACCTTTGCCAGATTGTCATTCAAGATTTAGATATTCATGACAAATGATTTAAAAATAAAATACATTGCCATGCTGTGAGATGGGTGCCCCAAAAAATTTTTTAAAGGGCACAAATAACCAAACCGATTTAATTTGCTGAGCATCTATCAGCTATGACTTGCGATTAAAATACGATACTTTTTCTACCACCATTAATTCAATTTTAAGAGTTTAAAACAACCAATATTTTTGAGTAACATATTGGGAGCCGCGATATATTTTGTTAATGCGCTATTAACTTAAAATTTTTAGACATCAATCAAATTAGTATTCGATGTTATGATTGGTCGCAAACCGTGGAGATGTGAGCTCATATCTTAACGGTTATAACACTGTCAATTATTAATATCATAACTTGTTCAAAATTAAATGTTCTCCAAAACAAAAATATTTTTATCATTCAGTGGTTTTGCGCCACAGGCGAATTTATTTACAGAAACACTGGGTCATTAATGGTTGATAAGATCAAAATATTGTGACCTATTGCACTAAATGATTTCAAATGTTTTATTTAAATAAATAGAAATAGTAAATTTTATTGTTTTATCAAGTGTTTTGCCAAATCTTGCTTCCAGTTTTTATGGTTCAGTTATGTTTAATTTTGAAAAGACACATTTTATGCCTCATGGATGAATGAATGAATGAATGAAAGTGCTTTATTGTCCAACAGGTATCATAATAGATAAATCCTATTGACAAAGCATAATAACTTATGCAACTGAGTTGCGACATATTACTTAAAAAGTTAGTAGTAAGACATCAACCTTTAGTACACAATAATAGAATAAGGTACAATTTAGAGTTTATCACATGTTTTAACATCATAGCTGAGGTGCAGTATTAAATATTATTTAAGTTCACACTTCACACATATAAAAAATTTTAATCTAAAAATGATAACAAAAGTACCAACATATAACAGTGGCTATGAACTACAATTTAGAATAACAAACGTTAATCTAATAAAACCCATAATTAGAAATCTCAAAAAGTAAGATTATATATTATTTTGTTGAAAAGATTCGTCTATATTATTAAATGCTCTTGACAATAATAGCTTGATCATTAATTTCTTACGAAACAGTTTAAGGTTTGGTCTATTTCTTCTCTCCTGGCTCAGGTGGTTATATATCTTTATGCCATTATAAATGAAGGAGTCTCGAATAAGGCTCAGGCGAAGAATTGGTAGAGGTATATTGTCCGCCTGTCTTGTAAAATGAATCTGCTGATGATTAGGAAAATGAGTTTTGTTTTTATGAATAAGGTATGCAGTTTCCAAGATAAATAAGCATGCAAGGATTAGTATATTGTTGGAGATGAAAAGTGGCTTACAATGCGCTCTAGGATGTGCGTTGCAAAAGTACCTTATGGCTCTTTTCTGGAGGATGAAGACAGACTAGAAGAGATACTAAGAATAGGCACCCCAGAATGGAAGGGCATGTGTCAGGTGTGATTCAACATTGGCAAAATAAATGCTACGAGCGACGTGAGCTCCCAATTCCTGAGAGGTAATATAAATTAAATAGCAGCCAGAGGCCAATTTTTTATTTAGTTTTACAATATGTTGTTGAAACTTTAAGCTGTCGATGTCGTCTAAAATTAACCCAAGAAATCTAGAGTTATTAACGGAAGTGATAGAGTGATTACCTATCTCGATGTTATTCACCGTACAGTTAAACCCAATCATCTTCAAAAGATTTAGATAGAGACGATTTGAATCACACCACTCTTTAATATTAGAGAGGTCAGAGTGAAAAAATGGTCTTTATTTCGATTTCCCCATGCCACAGACACATCATCCGCGAAAGCCGAGATGGAACCAGAAATGTCGAGTTGAAGAAGATCATTGATATAGATCAGAAACAAAGTTGGACCCAGGACCGAACCCTGAGGCAAGCCGCATTAGATACGTTGTTTACTGGATGGCACCTCGTTTAAAGAAACGAACTGATCGTGTTCCGAGAGAAAAGACTGAATCCATTCAGAAGCGATTCAGCGAAAGCCATAAACTGAGAGTTTTTGCAGCAGTATCAAGAGCCTTCGATAAGTCACAAAACACTGCCGCCGAGGTCTCTCTTTCGTTGATACTCTGAAATAAGTTTGACAAGAAGTTGAACATGGCATCAGATGCACTCTTGCCCTGTTGAAAACCATACTGGTGTTGATTTAATATCTTATGCTTCTCTAGGAAGGAGGTAATACGTTTGCGAGCTAGGGTTTCAACTAGCTTTGACAGTGTGGAGACAAGAGAAATAGGCCTGTAATTAGAGGAAGAACGCCGGTCTAATTTATCGATTGGATGATGCCATATCAATGTTAAAAAATCTTAATGAAGAGTCAAAGAAAGTAGGACTTAAAATAAATTGCCCCAAAACCAAGATCATGACAGACCTCGTGCTCGGTGAGGGCTTGTACATCGACGGTACCAGGGTGGAAGAAACTACATCCTTTAAATACCTCGGACACGAGATTTCCATTGGAAGAGATAATCAGACCCTAGAAATTCTTCGAAGAATAGGGCTCGCATGGACTGCATATGGGAATCTCAAATATGTGTTCAAGGCAGAGCTGCCTAACTGCCTAAAGAGAAAGGTTTTTAACCAGTGTGTCCTTCCAGTCCTTACCTACGGGGCCGAAACCCTAACAATGACTAAACGGACAATAAAGAAAATACGAGTTACGCAACTAGCGATGGAACGATCAATGCTAGGAATCTCTCTCAAGGATCACATACCAAATACTGAAATCGGCAGACGATCAGGAGTTGCAGACGCAGTAGAGAGAATAACTGTATTAAAATGGAACTGGGCAGGACACATTGCGAGATCTGCTGATGGTAGATGGACAAGACGAATCCTTGAATGGAGGCCTAGATCGGAAGCCTTCAGAAATAGAGGACGTCCCCCCACCAGATGGACCGACGACATAAAACGCATCACTACCAATTGGATGCAGACAGCACAAGACCGAATACAATGGAAATTATTAAGGGAGGCTTACGTCCAGCAGTGGACTTCGATGAGCCGATTGATGATGATGATTGATGAGTCCATTTTTGCCGGGAGCTGATTTAGTGCAAATGAAACAACCAAGTCGTCCTCCACGAAGTCTATTAAAAAAAAGGTTTGTGTGTTTCCTACATGTTTCGGACATTTAGATGACCAATTATAGAGAAAGCTTGACTTACCAAAATTGAGTTGAATACAATTTTTTTGAATTTGTCTCAAACTATAGAGCGTAACTTAACAGAGAGTGAGGAGAACAAAGTAAACTTACTAGTTATACTGTGAATGGTGTAATTTTGAAGATAAATCATCTGTAATTCTTAAGAAAGATATTATTAAGCAGATATAGAATGAACTCGATATTGGCTTCACAAAATCCGTGGGTATATTTTAACTATTAATGGAATTAAAGTTATTGGTTATAGGTAACTTTATCTATTTGTTTAGTAAATCTTAACATACCATCAACGTGCACTGGCACGAAGAACCTCTTCCCCCATAGTGGCGGAAACAGTTTTTCTTTTTAATTATTTGTGTATTATTTGCTTTTCCTCTAAGTCGTTTTATATAATCCAATAAAAAGCATAAAAGAAAAGAAAAATAAAAATATTCAATTCCACAATGCTCCAGCTAAGAACCGGGTCTCTCGGCAATAACATTTTGCGGTGGCGAGATTCTTATGTACAAACGGCGCTAATCAAGACACATGATTATGGCCCCCCAGCAGAAGACATGCACTGCCGCGTAGGAGGAACCATAAAACGTCTCGTTCTTCCTGCCTTTGCCTCGACCCCATTTCCCACTTATCCTCTGGGATACGATTGCAGCTAACTATGTCTACAATTTAGCTGGATATGTATGAGGGGAAAGCGCGAATATACTTTATGCTAGCGATTTACGCAGAAATAAAAATGTATTTCCTTAATAAAAAAACAAGAAACTTAATTTGGGAAAGTATTCAGGGGAGTCCAAATTATGAGGGGATATAAATGATTGATTTTATCTGGATTTCCTTTGTATTATCGTAATTTTAAAATGCAATATTGAAATGTAATACCTTTATCCACCCATGTGGCATAGTAGTAGGCAAACCTATGGCACAAAATAATGTAACAAGTCATTATTTAAAAAATATATATATATATACAGGGTGTCCCAAAATAATTAGATATCGGGTAGATCGGGTCGAAATAGGGTTCGAAGGTTATACAACATTTTGTCCTACATCTCCCTATATCTGAGCTACATGGTAAAGAACCAATTAGCTAAAATAAAATAAAAATAATTTATTTATCCAGTCGAATACATATAGTATTATAGGACATGTCAATAGAAAAGGTACACTATAAGTAAAATAAATAGAACAAAAACAACGAAGAATAAAATACAATATCACATTAAATACAAAAACAGAAAACAATAAATCGTATACAGCTCAAATCAATCAAAATTCATTGAGGTTATAAATGCACTTGTCAACGAGATACTGCCTGGTCTTTGCCTTAAACTTATTTAAGGATGTAATTGATTTTAAATTATTGGGAAGTCTGTTAAATACATTTATTCCCATAACAAATGGAGATTTATCAGTCACACAGAGACGACGCTGAGGCATTAGCAATCTGTCCTTAAAACGAGTAGGATATGAGTGAAATGAACTATTTGTATTAATGCTCGCTCTGTTCATAAACGTGTATATAAGTAACTTGTGGATATACAGTCCGAGGACCGTAAGTATGCCATATTGCGTGAACAGACCCCGGCAAGACCGCCGTCCCCCAACGCCAGCCATACTTCCAGTCCTATGATCCGTTGTCATGTTAATAGCGGCCATTGTTTTTACTTCCCAATCAGAAATCAGTAGAAATTGTTTTTGGCAATGTTCGATCTGTTCTAAGGAACCTAATTTGCATGTCGTTATTTTCGAAATGTATTTTTTGGCTTACACTAGAGACTGTTACTCTATAAATAGACATGTTGCTGAATCTTTTATACCATGTTTGCGGCCTTTTAGGAGAATAATATTTTTAAACTAGGAATTATTAAAAGTAATTTTCTTTGTAAGATTCGCCGGTTTTCAACTGCATATAGAAATTAACTTTATTTAAACTAATATATTATTTTACGCCGTAGAAAAATAGGATTTTTTTTATAGATTTAATTTATATTAAAGCATGCTTCTCAAACACTACTAATGTTACGAAAAATAGTTTGGAGCATCGGGTTCTTCTAGATTGGGGTATATGGGATCTTCCTTGTTTACTTGAGTCAGGACTGCAATCTTTTAACTTCTTTCCATACTTCTTTTGTTTTCTTCGGCTATCGTACAGTCTTGATTTTGTCCTTGTTAGTTTAATTGTCTGCCTTGGCTCTGTAAGTTGTTATAGTACCTCTTTGCTTTGACTATACAAAAATCAGCCTCTAGAAATATTGTATGTCAAGTTCAGTATGGATCGTATGTGGGCTTGTTGTATTAGTTTATTAGTCGATATGTCCGTGTGTTTCTAATAGTTTAATATTAATCTTGAATAGTGTTCTTGCAATGTTGATGTTTTAAGTCTCTGTAAAGTACGAGGTTGGTGGCGTTAAAAAATTAGCTTTAATGATATATTTTGAAATACCTGAAACTTAATCCGCAATGTTTTGTTCATGGTGCCTTTTTATCCTACTGCAAATTCTACTCCGCCTGGTAAGCAGGAACTAGATAGAGCTTATTTGATTTGCAGGACGCTTTACTTTGTTTCTTGAATTTTTCCTTCAGCTCAGTTATGAGTCAAAAATAAGTCCCAGGTATTTTACTTCCTTACAGTAGTTCACCTGGACTCTGCTGACTGTTAGTCTTGTCTCAGGGCTCTTCACCTTACTCTTTGAGAAGTAAATGGCATTCGTCTTGTAATGTGGCAAGGCTTTTAGTACTAGATCATTTTTTAAAAAAATCTAAATTTATTTAAATATTGATAATAAACATTAACTTCTTAAGGATATTGGGTGTGACATTCCATTATCAAGAACGGATTATCTGTATCCCAATATCGAGATAGTTTTGTTTATCTACACTTCCATTTAGACAAAACTTGGCCTTCTTTGAAAATACAATTATCATTATTGCGCAACTTCGTTAGTATTTCGCAAAATTGAACTTTTCCATCTGGGTCGCTTTCATTAAGTTTGTTAACCAATTAGACTTTGTAAGAATGCCATTAATTTGTTAATTCAAAGATGCATGAGCAAAAACACGGATTCTGATGGTATCTTATTTTACAACGTTACAGATATAGGGTAAAATGGGTAGAGATGCCCCACTTTTTCTTAACTTCGCTTAACTTTAAAATTTTATGACTTAAAGTAAAATAAAAATATTTTTTAGTTGAATAGAGAACATTTATTTATAAAAATTAACAAACCATTTTCAAAATCCTTTTTTTTTGTTCCAAAAATAATTGAAAGAAAAAATAATAACATGGTCATCTCTACCACCAACGGTGGGTGAGATGACTCTCATGGGTGAGAGTGATGGCCTATATATTTTAACGTAGGTACCAATATATCTCCAAAAATCAGTGTTTTCTTTTTTTTGCGACAACTGCGCCAAAAAGGTCGCATAAATTTACGAATTTGCTGCATCCTTCATGAAACCAACGTTCACAATGCAAACATTTGACCCAATCATCTTTTCTTCTTGTGGTAGAGTAAACTTCTGCACATCCTATGCACTCATTATTCTTAGATATATTATCAGACTCTTTATCGTCCAGCATCTCTGAATCGCTTGATGAAGTAGTAGTATTATTGTTTTTGTTTTTCTTCAATTTTAATATTCTCTTTTTTACTTTTACTGTGATTTTTGTAGTTGTCCTTTTCTTCTCTTTTTTTTTTGTTTTATATTATCGGCATCAGGTAAAATACAGGATATATGTTGAGCTCTCTTTCGAGTACATTCCAAAGCGCGAACCGTAGGGGGCGGAGAAACCTGATCCAAAATTTTTCCTGGAGTTAAGTCACCTTTTGCTTGAAAATTTGATGCTGATTGACTAGAAACATTTATTACGTTTTGTATTAGATTTAATGTGCTTGGTTGTGGTGATGTTGCCCTGATTAACGTTTCTGTATCCACCGTATTTATGGTTAGTGGATCTGGTGTGGTCTCTGTCAAGGATCTTGCTAGAGGACCGTCCTGTCGTTGCACTTCAGATAAGAAAGCATATTCAGGAAAGACTGCAGGACTATACGGATATATACCAGTTGCTTTAAAGGCAGCTATTCCATTTCGTGGAACTGTAGATTTACACCAAACTTCTTTTAATAAATTGTAGCTGCAACATTAGTACCTAGCTCTTAATTGTCAACTGCCTCCATAGCAGCTAGTAAATTAGCTTCTGTCCACTGGCCTCTTTGAAAACAAGTAATTTTGTAAGTAGATAGCATAATGCTCTAAAAATTCTAAAAATTGTAATAGGCCATCTCTACCTACTATTATAGGGGCTTCTTTACCAAACGGTAGGGAGAGATGCCCCTCCGTGTAGTTTCGATAAACCCAAACAAATATTAATTTAAAAGTTAGATTACTTTAACAAACATATTTTAGCACCATCTGACCAAATACTAATTAAAAAATATAATCACAACTGATTATACATGCAGGAAAGTGGATATGCAGAAGATGGTTTTAGCCTACCTTAAATTTATTTCTAGGATATCATTAACACATTCTATAAGTGAATATCATCAGTTGATTGAATTAACACCAATTGCACGATCGTATATAATTTCGTCACCGTGATTTAAAGGTTGGCCATCTCTACCACTGGGGCATCTCTGCCGATTTTACCCTACAAAAAAAACTATCTACCTAGTAAAATCACGGCCATATAAGCAAAACATATTACCTTAATAAAAATCACAAAGACATACATGCATTCAATAAATTCTCTACGACACTGTATAAAATCCACAGGTGGCTCAACATAGATAGCATTTTTTCCGAGATTTCTTTCAACACCCCAGGCAGCTACTTCGCATTCATTGTGTGTGTCGGAAAAGAGCGTGGAAATTTTCAGTGAGTTTTCACACGCCGCTTTACATCTACATACGCACAATTAAGAGGTGAAAGACTACGCTAAACCGCGAAAAGAATAATCATGGGGTTAAATAAAGGGAAAAACGTGATAATTTGGCCATTTCCGCGGTAATGGATTTAAATGCTTAATGGTCATTTAAAACTCTCTTTATTTGGGGTCCCTTCATTTTATTTGTTTAGCCTACACATTTTATGTTGCTACTTCTACTCGGTATGCTATCATTTAAGTTGTTTTTAAAGTGGCGACTAGGTGGCATGTTGACTTGAAACATTTAAATTTTATATTTTAAACTTTACGTCGAGAATTAGACTAACATCATTACTATCACTTGGAGGTCAAAGTTAGCTTAGCCTAAGTTAAGGTTAAATTGTGGCTTATTACTTTTGGTACAACATTATACATGATATTAAAATACACAATAAAATCATATATATCATCATAGTCACATATAATCATAAATCATACAGTATGTCAGCGACCAGGGAGGTACCATAAGTTCTCATATGATAGGACGATAGCAACATTTCTATAGAATTAGAGTCAGAATCAATCATAAAAGGTACAATGACGTAGGTGACGGCGGAGGGAAAACTGTAGTTAAAAATGTCTGTCGTCACTCATTTGGTGGCGAAATATCCAACAGTGTTGCCAGGTGAAAAAAGTACAAATCGCTAGAGGTTAATTGAAAACTATTATTTCCAAACAGTTATAAACATACATTAAATACATAATAGATAATAATATATATAAACATACCTACTTACTACCTACCTAACGTTATTTTGACTAAACGTTGTGTAAGTACAAACCAAATCTTAAATTTTTTTTTAAGTACCTATTTGAAATATTAAAAATTGGTAAGATAATCTAAAAAATACCAGAAAATTAACTTTTACGAACAGTTCTTTTACCAATAACCAGATTATTCATAAAATTACCAGCTCTGGTGAAATACCACCAAACCTGGCAACACTGATACAAATTCAGTCCACTGGAGACGCGACGTTAGAGAGAGTCGTTCAACAATCTCTCCGTCGGTCACCTACGTCATTGTACATTTTATGATTGATTCTGACTCTACGGTTTTGAAGCTTTCATCCTATGGATGAAATCTCTAGTCATTCTGATACAACCTCATTGTTTGGCTTGTACACAAGTAAGTAGTGCAGTAAGTGCATGTACAGAATGTACGGAAAGAAATGGGGTTTATCGCCCAAGATGGTGCACTGGATATACACCAGAGTGGAGTTCGTTACCCTCAATAACTTACGCATCCGTGATCTGGTGGCCAAAAGTTCTGCAGAAAACCTCTATACTAAAGCTAGGAAGTTTTCAGGGCCTTGCCTGCCTAGGTATAACAGGGGCAATGAAATCGACCCCTCCTGACGATACAGGGAGAGGCGAGAATGGGCCTCCACCGGCTTCAGATGATGCTACCGACCTTCAGAAAAGAAATGGTAGGTCACGAGCTTATAGAAGACATAGCACATGTGCCGGAGATGAAGATAAAATCAGACCACATGACACCAAAATTTGTTTACGACACACCTTTTAAGATAAGCATTCAGGATCGAACCGCGTGGATAAACAACGAACCAGCTTTTTTGTCTGGAGCTCTGGTGTGGTTCACCGATGGATCCGAGACTGAAAAGGGTACAGGGGTTGGGATTGGGACGGACTAAGACCCAGAAAAGACTTGTTCTTTTCCTTGGTAAAAATTCCCAATAGTATTCCAGGCAGAAACATATGCTATACTACAATGTGCATGGGAAAACAATAGGATAGTCTACCAAAATAGACGAATCTACATAATATGCTCAGATAGGCAAGCGGTCCTCAAGGCTCTCATGAGCCAGAGGGTAAATCAAGGCTAGTCTGGGAATGTCACAGTGAACTGAGAACCCTGGCGGATAGCAATACTGTGAAACTATTCTGGGTACCGGGTCACAGAGGCATTTTTGGCAACGAAACAGCAGACGAGCTTGCGAGGCAAGCATCAGCTGCACTATACATTGGTTCTGAACCAGCCCTAGGAGTGCCTAAATGCACAGCACGAGAAGCTATTAAGCGATGGACAAAGAATGAAAACAAAGTCTACTGGAACAGCAGACAGGGACTCAATTATAGCAGAAGAGTTATGGGGAGTATTGGTCCTAAATTCTCAAAACAGTTGCTTAACCTTAGCAGGAATCAACTAAGAATGACAACGGGAATCCCAACAGGACATATGGCTTTTAAGGATCATCTAAACAATATGAAGAATAACAATGGGGATCTTAGCTGTAGGATCTTCGGCAAGGATAGGGAAACTGTCTATCATGTAGTCTATCAATGCGAGTCCCTGGAACTGAATAAAATAACCAGTAAATCAGCAGTTGACGTGAATAAACTAATATATGAAACCAAGATAACTGAGTGGATACAATAACACGAAGGTTTGAATAATAGGCCTACTTATGGCCGCAGTGCTCTGGTTAAGGACGCGTCTAAGGAAAAAAAAGTGCACTGAAGAAGCCATACAGGCGATCAAGGGTCTTTAAGAGTCCACTTTACAAGTGCGTTAAACTGCGAGTGGATTATGTCGAAAAATAAAGTAATATTCAAAAAAGATTGTTGTTTTTAATATAGAACCGCCCGTGCTCTCGTAATTCCCCATATTTTATTTTTTTTTTATTTACTCGATTCCATTCAAATTCCAAGCAAATCGGTACAAGTTTGTGTAAACGATTGTGTTCGACACTCGACAAGCGAGAACAGGATCGTTTGTGAAAATAAAAAAGCCCCTCGGTCGTGCGTGCTGCCGAATGACACATTCCAGTCGCCAAGTGGTCACAAAAAATCCTTTTGCTTTTTTATGTCGTCGTTTTAGCCTTTTTATGTAGCCATGTATAGGCCCTTTGACCCAAAAAATGTAACTCTTCAAGTGCAATATCAACAAATCAGTGTTTCTTTTAATTTTTTCAATCGAACATTGTCTAAAAATCAATTTGTGTTACCGTGATGGAAGATAAACAAGTTATTTAGGAAAAATTGGCCAAATCACGTGTATCTCTTCCTGAAAGGGCCGGAACTGACCCGTTACATTCCCATTACAGGGGATACAATGCGATAAAAACTCCCCCATGCCTTATTTCGGATAGTAAAAAGCACAATCTTGAGACGGTCCCTTGGATAGAAATTAAGGGTGGAGGATCTCGTATCTTTTGTTATACTGTATTTGTCTAATTTAGTTATTTAATATACTGGCTCATAGGAACAGTCATATATTTCTATAGAATTTTAAATTTAATAAAATTTAACCGGATTATTAGATTTTGTTAAATAAATAAAAAATTTAACAGAACAATCTACAAAAAATAAAAATTTTCGAATTAAGGTTCTTACACCACGCTCCATCGTTATTATTATTTTTATTTTCGGTTTACACAATTGATTGCGGTCAGTTGTTTATTTAATAAGATCTTGTCAATACAGATTTTTAGTTTAACAGTATTCGAAGATAGAATATCTATAGCTTTTAGGATCGGAATATCGACGCCGACGGAATGTTTAGCAATCTAAGAAACCGATATATAAAATTGGGTAAGTATGTATTAAAAAAAAGGAAAATAAAGTTTTAATCGGGTTGCATAATGAATCGCAAGGATTAGTAACTATTTTCCAATTTGGTAACTTGTTAATGAAGGATGTCTGTCATAAGATAACTTGAGGACAAAGGATTAGCTACAACTTATATAAAATTAAAAAAAAAATTGAATATAAAAAATGTTAGTCGGGTTCCTTGTCTTACTGCCCGTTCTGCCTCCTATATCTGTAGATACTCTTAAATGTAATAACAATAATTATTATTGCATTTAACCTTCAATTTTTAGTAAAAATTCACTACTTTTATTCCAAGAACATTCACGGCGTTGTAAGATCGTGTGCAGTTAAACCTCTCATTGATATTAGTGAATAAGCAATATAATGAGGTCTCTAATAACCCAGTCATTCAATAACTCATGAAATAACTGGTAAAGATAAGGGTCACACTATATTAAACACAACGGTACACGTATAACTGATGCAGAGGAGATAGCTGAGCATTTTAATTTATTTTTTCAAGGTCGAACTTGCCAACATGGTTAATAATAAAATAAATAACGAAAAATCGTCTGAACCTGATGAAATATCATCGTTTTTAATTAAGACTAGAGCACCGTTTATAAGCGGCTCACTGACTTTTCGGTGCCGGTCCACAAAAAAGGCAATCTTCACGATATAACTATAGACCTGTGGCGTTATCCTCTATTTTTAGTAAGATTTTCGAGCATTGTTTTTTGGATCGGTTAAATTGACTGACAATTAGCACAGATCTAGAGCCAAAAGATTAACATCCAAGGGCACTGTATAAATTTTATGATAGGGTTGTCCACTCTATGGAGCGCGGTGAGTGTCCTGTTGGGATATTCTGTGACCTCAACAGGGCATTCGATTGCGTGGACCATGGGAGGTTAGAGATTGGGAGATACGGAGTTCGAGGGCCAGCTCTTTAATGGCTTACTAGTTTTCTAAAAGATAGACCACATTAGCTCTAACCTGTCACAACAACACTAAATTCCTGAGAATGGACAATGGGGGTCACACAGTGCCAAAACAAAGCACAAAAATGATTAAAAGTAATTAAATTAAAAAAAAACTTTAAGTAAAAAGATTATTTGAAATGGCAAATAACCAAAATTTTATTTAACATGTATGAATACATATAGTCGGTTGATGTGGTAAATCAGATAAAATAGCCGCGAAAGTTGCAACTCTTATACATATCGCTTTTTATATCTGAATAACTGGGATTAACAAGGTAAATCACTTAATACGTTGAATATGTTTGAAATATTATGTAAGATAGTTGTATTAAGGGCTTTGATTAACACAACAAGGAAATTACTTAGTTGCAGGTATGCAAGAAGTTACATGTGGCTGTAGATATAATAAAAAATAACAAGATCAATCTGGGTATTTGCAGTTAAAAATAAAAAGGTACTTATTAGCAGTGCCCTCCCAGAGGTAGCTGGTTTCTTTAAGGGCTGACCCCTTGTTGCTACTTATCAAAGCTGATGGCCCTTAAATTGGCCGCACAGATGGTCTAAGAACCTCAACGATCCAATCTGATATGGCCGAATTATCGGAAAATCAACAAGCAGTGGAAAAGCGGCAAAGTGCAAACCAGCAAAGTGGCAAAAAAGGAAGACAGGTCTAAAAAAATGTATAAAGATTAGGTTATGTGGCAAAAATCTCAAAAATATCGATCATCTATGAAAATTTATAATGCCAATGGAAAAGTCTGAAGAGTATAATTTGATCGAATGACCCAAATGACAGTTTTCAGTCAAATTCAAAACCTCACAGCAAAGGTTACAGAGAATCATCAAAATTTGAGCCGACACAGCCTAAAATTAAAAGCGGTTTCGCGCAAGGACGTAGATTCGCGGACGGTTCTACGACAATCCAGGTAAACTAATTAGAACCTACTTGAAAGTAACAACGTTACAACTTACTGATCCATTTTTTTAAACATATGTTAAATCTTTTATCTATTTAAATTTCAAAATGTTTTAGTAAAAAACGATCAGTATACAGTTTTTTACGGAAAAGTCAGCCAAAACTTGAAATTTTTGGGAAATTCAGAAATTGAATTGAAAGCAGTTTTAGGATTGTTATTTAAAAGTATTTTTAACCGTGAAATCTTTTAAATCGATTTTTTCACATATTTGATGGAGTCTCGAACAAAAATGTATTTCCTTTTATGTATGTACAAATTTGAAGGTAAGAACTTGCTTTGACAATATCTCCTTGCATTTTGATAAATATTGGTATTTATGGTTCCTTGAATTTTTCAAATAACATTTGACTGATGTTAGGGATAAAAAGATTATGGACTATTTTGTTACTGTAACCTGAACAAATCTGTCATGCAGAATCATTTCTCAAAAATAATTCCATGCGCTTCAGAGTTTTTGGCAGACACTGTATATATAATATATATATTAGTATTTGTACATTTTTGGTTGCAATACATTTGATGTTGTTTTAAC
The DNA here is from genome assembly GCA_963920685.1 of Polydrusus tereticollis. NCBI lineage: Eukaryota > Metazoa > Arthropoda > Insecta > Coleoptera > Curculionidae > Polydrusus > Polydrusus tereticollis. The sequence goes on from OY987328.1 coordinate 149,052,913, forward strand.
CGATTTTACAGTGTTAACTTAACGCCTAAAATTCGAGTCGGTCTCCGTAAACGTTTTTCCCATCCGATAATCGAAAATTCGTCGTCGGCGGATTAATCTGCGGCCCGGCTCCGGCACCGCGGAAGCAGCCGACTCCTGGGTTGGAGCTAGTTAATTACAAATAACTCGATTTAAGCGAATGGGTTAAATGTGCGCGGTTAATCTATTGAAATTAGTAAGCAGCGCACCGCGGCAAACGTTGACTTAGCTTCGGCGGCGTTAATAATGAGCCCTCGCAAATGTAGTGAGCCGGTAAATGGCCTGTGAGAGAACCCCCAAGACATGCAGTAGTTCGAATTACAATTTTGGTCGGACAAAATAGCACTGATTTACATTTATGTCGCTAATTCAAAAGATCTTAAGTTCTGGTGATTCGGCAGTCGCTGTGAACTTGTCCGTCATCATTGTGATTTTTAGGAAACGAATATGGTGTTGTGGCCATATGGTTGTGGCAGTACAATGTTTCATTAAACCTAGTTCTGCCTGAGTGAATATTCTTGTGACGCTTCAATTTCTCTTTAAGGTCAACCACAGGCAGTGGCGGCTCGTACGTTTTCAACCAGGGTCGGCAGTTAGGTAAAGGCATGGATTCAAGAAAAAATTTTTAGGAAGGGCCAAATAGCGTGGAAGGCCCGAAACTAGCGCCGCAGACGCCAAATCTCGGATTTGACTACTGTTCTAATATTTACATTAAACAGATTTATGATAAATTATTTATTTCATTTCCATTTTTTTTTATTTCTATGCAAAAGATAGATTTGAGAAAATGTGAATCACATATTTTTTATTCATGATCATGATAATATTATGCAGTATCAAATTTTTTTAGGATTTAGGGTCATATATTTACTCGGGGATACAGCAAGGTTATATGTTATACCCAAATAAAATAATACATTTCTACAAGTTCTTCCCAATTTACAAAAATTAGCTTAGCTGGTTCCCAAATTGATAGATTCAGCCGATACTAGGTGGAAATCCATAACTATAGATTTATGAAGTACAGTAAAACACACTTGAACTGTAAATTTCCACTATATTTAACTATGAAATTTATAACATGTTTCGCTAACACTGTAGCTTCATCAGATGACACAGGTATAATGATTGTTAAAAATAATTGATGTACAATAAGGTTCAGATAATTACAAATAACAATAAAACTAGAAATAGAGGGAAGGGTTATAATTTTGGGGAAAACCAATAAGTGGTGGTTGTAATTATAATAAAGTAGGTAATGTGTCTACACCTTTAAGGCTCTGTAATAAACACATTACCTACTTTATTATAATTACAACCACCACTTATTGGTTTTCCCCAAAATTATAACCCTTCCCTCTATTTCTAGTTTTATTGTTATTTGTAATTATCTGAACCTTATTGTACATCAATTATTTTTAACAATCATTATACCTGTGTCATCTGATGAAGCTACAGTGTTAGCGAAACATGTTATAAATTTCATAGTTAAATATAGTGGAAATTTACAGTTCAAGTGTGTTTTACTGTACTTCATAAATCTATAGCTGGTTCCCTATGTTAAAATATGACTGACAGCATTGACAACAGATTTTCCAACAAATGCATACTTAGGAAAATCTTTGGAAAACCCTTCAAACCTGCCTTTATTTAAAATATTGAACATAAAAAATCTTAAAACTACGACATCGTTGTTATTGTTAAGTCATACAAAAATGTGTTGTTTACTCACTAAATCAAGTTTTATTAAATTGTCGTACAGCCGCACCACGGATTTTAATTTTTTCCTTTTTAATTTGAAAACACAATGCATATTATGCCTAACAAAACAGTTTCTTACTTCTTCGAAAACCATTTAAATAGAGTAATGTTTTTAGATTTTTTGATAAATCAATTGCCAGCTTTATAACAAGACATTCCCATAGAAATAAGAGAAACGACGTGGCTTCAAATGGATGGAGCCCCCGCACATTTCTATCGTAGGGTCTGTGAATTGGTTAACGTTTAATTTCAAAATCGATGGACTGATCAGAATCGCCTCCAAGATCACCCGACTTGACTTCACCCGATTTTTTATGCGGATATGTAAAAGGAATCGTTTATAACACAGCTCCAACAACACTAATGAAGGACGAACACAATGTAATAAAATACACAGAATTAAATTCCAAAACATCACCACACCACCACACACGTCAAAGAATAAATACAAGAATAAAAACATTTTTTACACATCAACACCCACACGGTCGATACACATGCCGTTGGCCAGTGGGGGAGACTGCTGGCGACGCCCACCTACAAAACGGAAAAACTACGTCATTATTGTAATGGCTTCCTTCTGCCTGCACTCCGTGCTGGTTGATGGGAGATTTCGCCCACTGCATTGAAGTTGTTTGCTATGGCGGACATAATGTTTGACTGAAGACAGTAAATGGGGTTTTGGGAAGACTTTTCCCCAAATGCCAAGCCATATTCCAGTTGATTATCGTAAACGCGGGAAATATCTTTGAGCCAGGGCAATATATACTTGCATAATTCGCTGTAAGGTCATCACCGGGAAGTTGTCCGCTATCTTTAATAATTATAAATAATATGCGCCACTACCTAGGCCAAACCGTAGATTAAGTGCATAATAATATGTAGATACATTTTATTATGAAAATACATGAATTTAAAAAGAAAGCTCCAACAACACCGGATAATATCAAGAAGCCATTTCCATTTTAAAATCTCTTTATTCTCCTGTTCCTCTTTATAAATCCAAGCTTAACTAATCTTAAACTAAATTACTACAGGTCTTGGGCGCATACGGACCGTAAGCATACGGCCCAAAATGCGCCCAAAGAACCAGGCGAGCCTGGACCGGTATTTTGGCCTGATACCCATTAATGACGCGCGTTCCGGCAGTGGCCTTAACGGGTGCTATGAGTTTATTTTACTCCGTGGAGCACAATCACAATTTACAAAACGTTCAATGAGTCAATAAAACGCCAATGGCAAGCAATCTGGGAAAAACTGCAAAAAACCCAGTAATACTTTCTCAGGTACTGACAGTTTATGCCCGCCCATAGCGGGCAATTTATATGCTATGCAGCGGATGACCTCTGCCCAACTACCACGGAGGCGGAGAGTGGCCATGATTTGGAGGTTGATCTAGTTTGTTAAATTTTAATTTCGTTCGTTCGTTTTACTTTATAATAATATCAAGATGCGCATTACAGAAGCTTTCCGAAACATAAGCCCAGCGATGTTGTCAAATGTTGCTGAAGGTTTTGAAAAGAGGACACGCTTGCGTTTAGAGTCGGATGGTCGCCATTTTGAACACTTGTTATAGGCGATTGCTTGATTGATTGTCCATCATTCCTTCCTTTCGTTGCTGACATAAAATATAGGGTGTTATATTTAAATTAAACAAGTTATTATCATTTCAAACTTGTAATGATTTTGTAGTACTTTTTGGACACACACTGTATAAGTTAGTGAATTTTTCATAGGTGCAACATTAAACTTAATCAGTTGACTCCAGTGTGAATTTGGTTTAAAAGAGGAAAATACAAAATGAGAATGTAATCATTAAAATTGTTACTACATTTTCACAAAATACGAAATATTTCAAAAACCGTAGGGTTTAACTGCAATAAACCCAAAAAAAACTTTTATTTTGGTCGTAGAAACCGAAAGTAAAACAATATACAGGACATTCCATTTAAAAGAATTCAACTATGATGCGTTTGGTGTTTTTGGGACAACCTGTACGTAATGAAAATAATTTTAAAATGTACCCTTAACAGGCCCATATCCACCCCGAAAGCTTTTTTTTTATCCAATAATATGTCGTGTCGAATAACGTGAATATACCTGCACAGTTCATGCAAAACAAAAACCGATGCACGTCATCAATCAGCTGATAATTATTGTAAATCCGTAAGAAAACTCGAGGAAATTAGATTTTGGCAAAAAATATTAAAACTTTGTTGAGGTCTATATATTTTATATCTACTTTACTCATTTCTAGCGTGGGTAACAGCTGCTCTAAATGTGAATATGTCCACTGTAAGCGCAGTTTTAACAACAGTTAAGTTAAATAAATTATTGGAGTCACCTAAAAGGAAACGTTCTTATTTAAAGACAGTTGTAAATGTGTCAAGATTGGATATAAGTTCTATCCGTGACACTATTTATGGGATGTATGAAACAAGAAAGTTTTGTTATTCAAAAACTAATATTTTACATTGGTTAATTGGTTATGCTTAAGCTGTAACTTTTTTTTAGAACGTCATGTAACTTTGACAACTTTAAGTAAGAAATTAAAAGACAGACAACTGTATGATGCTTGACTTAACTCCTTAGGAAGCCTCTTAAAGGAAGTAGGCTTCGGATGGTAAAAAGATGAACTGAGGCGAGGGCTTATGGAACTTTCCCATGTAGGCTTTAAATGGCTGGTATTTTTAAAAGAATATATTAATGAAAAAGAAGCATTCTTGTACCAATTCGTTTTCTTGGATGAAACATTAATTTTTCAGAATGGTACCATTGGTCGATCTTGGCAAGATGAAAATAAAAGAAATATTAGATCTACTACAGTTGATGGTAAACGATAATATGCAGTAAACAAATATATAAACTATCGGAAATTTTTGTGTATTTATCTTCTTTTTATGAAAAAAAAAACTGTGTAATTCCCTCACTCGGATATTTTGGTTACAAGCTGGCAACACTGTCGATAACTGACGCCACTCCAAGGGTTTGACGTGCATGGGTTTTTGTTTTGCAAAGAGTATATACTGTCTGTTGTCTGTTTGACACTGAAAAGAAGCCGATACTGTCCCCAGGAACATAATGCTTGTCGTCTTATGTTTATTCTTATTTTCTTAGTTAGTTTTGCCCACGCAAAATAGTTATTTGGGCTGCTGTACGGCGTGGAAAGGAGGCCGACCGAAGCCCCATTCGGGGTCAAGTCGCCATCGCTGCACCACCTCGGCCCCCTGAAGGCCCCGAGCTACAATTAGATATCTTTGTGCCATAATTCACGTGTAATCTCTGCCGGCCTCTGAGCGCTCATCTGCAAGTCGCCCTCGCTTATGGCTTCTTTCGCGACTTAGATACCTCGAACCGGCCGCGGCCTGCAGATTTCAGAAACACTTTAGGTAAAATTTTGTGTTTGTGGTGGCTTGTAGATAGGATGTTTTTTAGATGGACAGGTTCAAAATAAAGGATCTGACTGTAGGTATAGTATGGAATGTGTAAAATCCCTAGTTAGTTCACATATTAAGAATAAATATTAAACAAAAAAAACTATACAGCAACAAGATTCATATTCAAAAAAATAAACTTTCAATAATAACCCGTAGTCTTACAACTCCGGAAAAGAACTTTCGTTTACAAATAATTTCTTAAAACAAAGTTACTAACCCAAACTTAAGTTGTAAGTCGAAGTTTCCGGAAGCGCTTGGCCATAGTAGGCCTTGACCTCCGTGCATTAGTCGGGAACTGAACTGGGAGAGGAGCGACTCGCAACGCACTTGGGACTCAAAGTTTTTAAACTTTGAAAATATCTTAAGTCTGGAGCTTATAGATCCAGGAATCGTGCGCAGAACTTGTGGAAAGTCTGGAAAAAAAGTTGCCGCGATTGCAGGAGAACTTTATATTGTGGCCTAAATATTTTTTTGTTACTTTTATCGTAATTTTTTTTTTAATTTGGAATTTTTTACGTTCTTAGTGAATTAGTCAGTTGTTTGCTGCTTTTTGACTTTTACGTTTGATCCTTTCATCTACGGATAGCACTATTCGTCGAATATAATCTATGGAAACAAATGTCGACACAATTGAAACTATAGCAATTATTCTGAGAATAAAGATATTTAGAAGAGAAAGTACCGAGCCTAAACTGGATAGGTCATGTTATAACCACAGCATAGAGACCAGTAGGCGCTTTCGTTAAAAAATCTTCTAGAGGTAATGAGTAAGGTTTCGTCCACTTCGATCATATTTCTGGTTATATACGCAAGCAAATGAAAGAGCGCTCTTCGTTCAGCGAGGTTGACTAAGTCACCTGCTTAGGATGCTTTCGGCACACTTATATTGTTACGCTGAGAGCGCCCGCTTTATGCTGTGTTATGTTATAACTGTAAAAATTATTATTTACAAACCCACTTTACCAAAAAAAATTTTTTCTTAGTTTTAGTTTTCAGAAAACAAATGCAGTTTCTTCTTTTTTACCCTCAGTGATAGATCCTGTATAAACAAATAGTTCCAAAAAAAAAACTAGTATATAATCCACAGACTGGTCATTTTAAGTCTGTCCTTTTTAATCCGTTAAACGGGTTTAACGTTAGAACGCACAAAACATAACCGAAAATTATGGAGGCGTAGATCTGAAAAAACAATTAATTAGATGCATATTAACTAATATTGTACAATACTACGAGACACGTCAGGCTTCCATCCTACTCCTACCAATTCCATTCCAACATACCTCGTCATTCCATTCGAATTCGAATAGTCGCTTCCCGCGAGAGAGCATTTACTTCTCTTAAGTTAAAGAAAAAAAAAAGATTCAAGAAGTAGTCCATTTTCTGTGGCGAAATTATGAAAGAAAACAAGGTCTGTCTATACCACCAAAATAAAATATATTTGTCCTTTTAGGGTGAAATAAGGGTTAAAGTGTGTACAAAATTTAATTTGACATTAGGTTGAACTAGTTTCGACTTTAGTCAAAGTCATCTTCAGCAACCAAGAAATTAAGAATTATGTTTTTTAGGAAGTACCTAAATAAACAAGCTAAAACAAATTATAAGAGGGGACGAAGTGGTTCAACAAAACATGGTCATAACGTGTACCCTGTGCAGCCATTGGATTCAACAGAAGATAATCACGAACATAATACTACTTCAAGCAATGAAGGAGATTAGATGTAAAATTATAATAGAGGCTAAAATTCTTAATGGAATCATTTATAGTTATGATATGGTGTATAGATGTCAATAACGAAAATTCAATAATATCATCGTTTCATGAAACAACTAAGTAAGGAGACATGATTTATATTTTGGTGGGTCAGAAATTTTATAAGAAAGTAAAAAGGAGAGGGGGGGGGAGAAGGAAATTAAAATGAGTTAAAAACCCTTTGCGTCATTGAGTAAAATAGAGGTCATCAAATTGTCAATATTCAAGCTTAAATTTCTCGATGGGTTTGTTTTAAATTATATAAATGTAATAAAGTTTATCTTGCGAATTTCCTTTTTTTCCTTTTGGTAAATGAGGCACAAATTAGGAAGCAAAAAAAAGAATTCTTCATTCAGAATTCATCTTCAATATTTTTAACCATTTGCACCACTCGTATATAATAAGATTTTCTTCTACAAACTTTTTTGTGTCATTTTGCACGCATTTTTTGAGCTTCGTGTCCAATTTCTTGTACAGTTACCCCAGATGTACGAAATTATTCTTAAAGACAGATTCATTGTTATTGTTTGTTATTAAGATGAGGTTATTTTTGCAATAGCCATATTATTGTTTACTTTGGTTTATACAGGTTTAATATTATGTTACAATTTACTAATATTGGTTAACTGGATTGAGATACTAAGACAAAATACAATACATATTGTCACAGAAGAGATAATTAAAAAATAGCATTCCATACTTCTATTTTCAAGTAAAATAGTTCATTGCGCCTTTTTAATAAAATAAAGTCATTTACCCTGTAAATTAAATCCGATAGTCGATTTAATAAACAAACTTGAAAATGGAATCTATGGAATATTATATTTCACCTAAACGAAATCAATAATTTTAAAAATATGCGAATGATGCTGACTCATCAAGTCAGCGGGAATCGAGGTACTTGACCTGTAATAATATTTAATTATATTATGTTTTTAAACTAGCTGAAGGGTTGGTGGAATTGGGAGAACCCATAAATAATACATCTTTCAGTTCAGGTCACCACTTCAATCTATATTTCAGGTTACAATGTTCGACCCATCCTCAGATACGTGCTGAATAATCATAATTCAATTGCATTACTATTATTATACTTGCTGACAATTAATAATATTATGGATGTTATGATTTGCACTAAACTGCTGAAATAAACATAACTAAAGTTAATAACCGAAAGTAACCTTTCCTGTTATATGTCTTATATTACAGACCAACGCTTGAAGTCGATTAATTTTCTCCTTTTCGGAACAACTGACTCGACTTCAAGCGTCGATCAAGTACCTCGATTTCCGCTGACTTGCTGAGTCGGCATCATTTGCATGTTTTTAAAATTATTGTTTCCGCTTAGGTGAAATATAATACTCCATAGATTCCATTTTCAAGTTTGTTTATTAAATCGACTATCGAATTTAATTTACAGGGTAAATAACTTTATTTTATTAAAAAGGTGTAATGAACTATTTTACTTGAATATAGAAGTATGAAATACTATTTTTTAGTTATCTCTTCTGTGACAATATGTATTGTATTTTGTCTTAGTATCTCAATCCAGTTAACCAATATTAGTAAATTGTAACATAATATTAAACCTGTATAAACCAAAAGTAAACAATAATATGGCTATAGCAAAAATAACCTCATCTTAATAACAAACAATAACAATGAATCTGTCTTTAAGAATAATTTCGTACATCTTTTTTTATTATACTATTTTTTAATTATTTTTTTTGTGACAATATATAATGACTCTCAAAATATTGCACACCAGATTTTTTGTGCAGTTTATCTTCAGTCCAAATTTGAATATCCTTCTTGTTCTATTTTCCCTCCTTCATTAGTCCATTTTAGTTGATCCTTGTTGTATGTCGTCCCTTCATTTTTTTTTATTTAACTACTTACTATTACTATTTACCATGTATATTTGAATTATGTTGTTAAAAGAGTCTTGTCTAAGTCCTTTTCTAGCAAATGCGTCTCTGTTATTTTATTTTTGTATTCTTAGAAGTTTCCATTTACGTCATTATGATAAGCTTTCCTAGGATTTAGGTTAGGTGGTTTGCTTCAAGTAGATGAATATCGCATGGAATTCTTTTTAATATTCGTAGCTAGTAACTTGCAATTCTTTAAAGGCGAAATAGATCTGCCCTAACCTGAGCTAAACTACGCCACCACTTCCAATAAGGGTGAAATAAAACCCAATGCAACGATAATGAAACACGCACAATTCCAACCGGTAACCAGCGAGACTGTCAGTCAGCTTGGAAGCTAATTAGTTGATTTGTAGTGGCTCAAGGGTCCGCGTCCCCTCTAATGTAATCTAAATTTTTCATTTCGTCGTTGCCCCTTGGGAATTTAAGAATCAACAACGACCCCCCCCCCTCTCTCTCTCGCGGCGCCCACATTCACTTCGTGACCTTGTCCGATCGATCACCGGTCCTAAACTTTTTTAAAGTATCAAACTTAAATGAGGCCAAAGTTTTTTCCTCGGTCTCGACACACGTATAATGAAATTACATTTCAGGGGATCAATATTTTAGTTTTCGAGTTACTCGTATCAAAAGTTTTACGTGTGTTTCTTAGGTTAAGTGTATAAAAAGTTTACTTTGTTATTGGTTAATGAACTAAAAATTCTATTTGCATTCGGAAAGAATGTCATTCTACTTGAAAACAAGAGTTTAGGAATATTATTACCAAAACTTGAATAAGATATTCAGGAGATTACTATACTCCAGTACCAAAATAATTGGCAGTGACTCATTTTTACCGGGGTGTGCAAGACGTAAGGGGAACGCCAATTCCAGAGGCGTGCCAGTTTAAACAATAATAATTCAAAAAATATATGAATTTTTGTTTAACATTATAATATATTTTTATTTACTATAATAAATATAATATTATGAATTAAACTGAAAAATAAATTAAGCTTTTACATTTGGTGATCTAATGAAGTAATTAGAGAAACTAAATTACGCAGGTATAAAATCCAAAAAGAATAATAAAGCAACGGTATATGTTATTTTCATAATGATTTTATTATACTACATAATAATAGAAACATATAATAGTGGAATAAGGGCAGAACCTAAACCTAAATTATAAATGTTTATAAATTTCCTAACTATTGTTACCTAATAAACACTAATTGATAATAATTTGACAAATTATATTCCACGTCGACATTAAAAAGTGTTATAATGACAATACGTTACAATTTTAAATTCATTATTACCATTACAGCGATTATTCACTATATGACAATGAAAACATTTCATTACTGTCGCTACTGCTGCCATCTGCAGTATTTATAATAATAGGTTCTACCATGACTTTAACGCGTACATCTAAGTCCTACATTTTTTTTTCGACGCCCTCGACATGTAATACGCACTTATGCCAATCTGCTGCTTGTACATTCGCTATTGCCGTTTTTAACAGTTCTTTAACATCTTTTAATTTAAATTTTGAACAGAAACAAAGTTTTAAATTTCCACAATTTTAATTTTTTTAAAAAAGCCGTAACATGTTTCGGCACACGGTGCCTTCTTCGGACGGACTAAATATAAATGGGTCAAATATGAATTTAAATATTCTAGGTAGGTACAAGGTGTAGTAAACAATATTAATGGTAAGGGATTAACAAACTATAATTAGGTACAACAAATGGGCAAATCCTACTTATGCTATACAATTTGAATAATAGGAATGGTAGAGATATAATATTTTTATGTAATTAGGTATATAAATTTAACAATGGGGAGTAATTTGTGTCTAATTGTTCGTTCAATAATAAACCCGACCTTTTCTTTTTATTAATCTCTAAACTTTCCAAATAATTTAGTTTCTTAGATTTGTTTTCTATGTGTAAAATTTTAAAATCTTTGGAAAATTGGTGTTTTTCTGAATTCAAATGTAATGCATAATGTGAAAGGTTGTTATTTTTTATAAAACTAGATTAATGTTCTTTAATTCTTGTTTTGAAAGCTCTTCCTGTTTGTCCAATATATACTTTCGGACAAGAACCACAATTTAGCACGTATACCCCTGATTTGGTTAATTTATTCGATTTACTTTTGTTGTTTTTAATAAGTTTACCTAGGTTATTATTGGTTCTAAAAGCAGTCTTTATTTTATTTTTGGAGAGATTTTTAGATATCTTTTCTGAAATGGTGCCTGTGTACGTGATACATTTAAATCTTTGGTCGAGTGTATTATTGGTTGTTGGATAGACCAAGTTTATTGCCTTCTTATATGATTTACTCCTAACAAGATTATCTACTATACCCGCATTGTATCCGTTATTGACTGCGATCTGTTTAATGATATTAAGTTCTTTTTCGTAGTTATCCTTTGATAATGGCACATTTATAAGTCTATGTACAAATGAATTGAAAGCTGCCATTTTGTGGGAATATGGATGATTAGATTTATTATGAATTACTGTGTCTGTATGTGAAGGTTTGTGGAAAATCGAAAATTCATGATTATCCTTTTTATTGGTGATGGTTAGGTCTAAGAAATTGATAGATTTATTTTCTTCTAATTCGACTGTAAATTTGATTTTCGGATGTAAGTTATTAATGAATGAAAGAAATTGATCTAACTGTCTATCAGTGCCTGTAAAGCAAGTTAAGATATCATCGACATATCGATGCCAATAAAGAAATCTTTTGCTTAGTGGATGGTTAAAAATTCTTCTAAATGATCCATAAAGATTTCAGCCAATAACGGACTTAAAGGGTTACCCATTGTCAAACCTTCATCGTGTGCCGAAATATGTTACGGCTTTTTTAAAAAAATTAAAATTGTGGAAATTTAAAACTTTGTTTCTGTTCAAAATTTATAATGGATTTCCATCAAGTATCGGCTAAATCAATCTATTTTAATTTAAATATTTTATTTTCATGCGCCACTTTTAGTTTACAATGGTAAGGCGGTAAGCGTAATGTTGTAACACCTCGTTTACCAGCCATTTCATCCACTTTATATTTCGTATATTTTTTTTGTAAAGTATTGCAAGATCAAGCAGCTGCACTTTTAGCATTTTTTCGCCAAATGCAATAATTTTTTTTCTTCGAGTTCGAGCCAGTCAACAATCTTTCCTTTTCGCCACGCAGAAGTTGGCAAAGCTTCCACCCGACGGTTGTGGTATGGTGCATTATCCATCACGACTACCGACCCACGTTCAATACGCGGTAAAATGGATTTGAACCATTCTTCAAACACTCCCAAGTTCATATCCTCATGATAATCACCGGTTTTACGAGATTCACTCCCATATCACTCCCGATGTGGGTTATAATAAACCGACGATCTTTTCCTGAAGGAGCTTTCAATCCAGTGGACACTCCATCGATAAAGGCGTTACGTGCATCTTTAATGTTGAGATCTTGCCAAATGTAACTCACAGTATGTCTTTAATTTAATCATGTCTCGTCCGTAAAGTAAATTATTTTCCCTGCACAGCGATAATGTTGTATTTCTTCTAGATACCTTCTACGCCACAATATGATTTCTTCCTTTCCCATCAAAAGACTTTTGCGATTTCGTTTTAAGAATCGAAAATTCAATTCTCGTAGTGTACGCATTAGAACTCTTCGAAAAATTTTTAGCATATTTTCATCCCTTTCAATTTCAGCAGAAATTTTTTTAAAATTCGGAAGTTCATTTCGAAAAAAAAATGCATGCACTTTCCGACGAATGGCTAACTTTGTTTGCTGATTAATAAAGATCGTTCTCCGTCCTCTTGTTTTCTTCTGATCGGACACTTTAGTATTCCTATTGTCCTTGACAGTTCTATAAACAGTACGGCAAGATGTCTTAGTCAATGTGGCACAAAGTTCTGCTGCATCAGTGAATGATATTCCACTGTGTGTACTTAGAATTCCCTCATACGCATTTTTTACCATTGTACGCTCCCCAGGTTTTAAATGATGTCGTCTTGCAACTTGTTGGCTACTATTACTTGAAGAACTCGCCTGCATTATAATATTTGCTGTTTTGAATAACCACCAAAATGATAAAAGTGAATTGCTAATATCCTCTTGATTGAAACTTGTCTACGACAATGAACGTTGGTTAGAGGCGGTAAGAAAGCGTGCGAGCACCTTTAGACATGGGTTTTTCCTACCTGCGTTGCCAAATTAAGTAAAACAGGTACCGTAGGGTGAAAAGGCCCTTAGTGACATAATTTTATGGAAATTTCAGTGAAATATATTAAAACTTGGCAACATGTAATGACGTATTTATGCACAATCTTCCCAACCGGTTTAGATTGCTTTTATTTAACTTAAAAGTGGGCGAATCAATGTTAATTATTTTCGCCGCACACCGTTAATGTTTATATGAACAGTTTTGGCAATTATTTTGAGACCTTAGTATAGAGTCTGGCATTTATTATAGTTCTCCTATTAATACATCATATTGTGTACTATACTTGTTGTTAGTTAAATATATGAATATTGAATCCCTAGTATCCGCTATCATGCAGTAATATTTTCTTGATATTTATTAAATACCAATTAGTATACTTTAATGTCTCTCATATTTAATCTATGCAGTGTAATCCTTCTGTATCCATGACGACGGCCGACATCGGACAAAAAATAAGGGCCATTCGCGGGGCGGTTTTCGAGATGACAAAAATTAAAGTTGTGAAAAAGCCAAACGTCGTTTTGCGACAGAGGCTTAATTAGAAACGCTTGCAGAAGTGACTTCTAAATCACGAAGCGTGGAATTAGCAAGCCGGCCGCTCCAAGGGCTGTTCTGTATCAGGAACGCTGCTTGGTGGTGCGCGACGTGACTGTCTTCGATCATAATTTTTGAAATTGGTTGTTCTTGATAGAAAAAGCGGTGTAAGTCTTATAATGAGTTGAAACGTGAACTAGAATGTTAATAATGTAATACAGTAAAACTTCTCATTTCGGCCACCCGTTAAAAACGGTCACCTCTCTGAACGGTCAGTTTTGGCTTCTTAAAATAAATCTTATAGCATTTTTAATAATAAAAGACCCCTCGAATACCGAAACACTTCTAAAACGGCCACGGTCACATAATTCCGTAACTTTTAAGAAAATTACCTTGAATTTTTACCCTTAATTGCGGTCGTCTCGACCCTTCTGGGAATGTTTGCACCCAACCGGTACTTTATTACTGGTACTATTGGAAATACCGGAGAATGATAAAACCTAAGTATGTAAATGGGTTTTTAAGTACGTACAAATATAATTTGTTAAATCTTAAGATGTTTTCATAAAAGGTAAAATTTTATTCAGTTGCATTTTAACAGCACAATAGTCGATCATGTCTCTGAAACGTAAACGTTTATCTTTTAAACAAAAGTTCGAAATCATCGCGGATATTGAAAAATATGGTATCAGTGCTCGAAAGATAGCGGAAAAGTTTGGTGTTGGAAGAACGCAAGTAAATGATATTCTAAAAAGAAAAATTGAACTGAAAAAACTTTATGAAGAAGGAGGAGTTAATGCAGATCAAAAACGGAAGTTTCCAAAAACAGACGGACTTGCGATTGACCAAATGGTTTATGAATGGTTTTGCAAAGCAAGAAACAAAAACATTCCAATATCCGGACCACTACTAAAGGAAAAAGCTCTGGAAGTGTCAGAAAATTTGAAAAATTGCGATTTTAAGGCATCAAATGGCTGGTTAGATAGATTCTGCAAAAGACATGACATCAATTTTAAAACAATTTCTGGTGAGTCTGCTGATGTGGATGAAGTGAGTGTTCAAGATTGGTTCACTAAGTTAAAATTAATTATCAAGGATTATGATGATAAAGATATTTTTAATGCAGACGAAACAGGCCTTTATTATCTCGCAATGCCAAACAAAACTTTTGCCTTAAAGAGTGACAAATGTGCTGGAAGAAAATCAGCTAAGCAACGAGTGACAATTCTTTTTTGCAGTAGCATGGATGGTGAGAAGGAGACCCCATTAGTTATAGGAAAAAGCAAAAATCCGCCATGTTTCAAAGGAGCACATGTAGACAAATTACCATTAGAATGGGTCTCCAATAAAAAAGCTTGGATGACAACAGAGATAATGATTTCCTGGCTAAAAAAATTTGACACCAAAATGAAAAAACAAAGAAGAAAAGTACTTTTATTTTTGGATAACGCAAGTTCTCACCCGAAAATACAACTGGAAAATGTTCGAATTGTTTTTCTGCCTCCAAACACTACATCTTACTGCCAGCCATTAGATCAAGGCATCATACAAAATTTTAAAATGATATACAGAAAATATTTGATAAAAAGACTTTTAACTTTTACTAACACCGCTACCGAGGATGCGTTTGAAAAAGCAGAAAAGACCATAAATTTGTCAAGTGCTGTGGTATGGATTGTTGCAGCATGGAAAAATGTTTCATCTAAAACGATTAAAAATGTTTCCAAAAAGCTGGATTTATAGAAACTCTCCAAGAGATTGAGATTTTTGAAGAAGAAGACGATATTCCACTAAGTCAGTTGTTTTCCGGTATCCCAGGAAATCCAAACCTGGAAAATTATCTTCAAATCGACTCAAACATTTCAACGGAAAATCCCAGTATGGAGATGCAGGAAATAATTCAGGAGTTTACCAGCCAATCTGAAACTACCGAAAATGAAGACTGTGAAAGTAAAGAAAAGCGGGAGGTTTTTAGTTCGTCTTTAAAAAGCATGAGTGAAGTTTGTGAAAAAATAAGAGACATACAACATTTTTTATTAGGCAAAGAAAATGGCAATTTGGCCATTGATATTTCAAATATCCTAATGAAATGTGAAAATGAAGCAGCAAAAATTAAAATTAAAAATATGAAACAGACTTCCATTGAATCTTTTTTTCACAAAGCATAATTTTTTTTCGTATGTAGTGCACATTTTTAAACATTATTATGTATACATATCATGTAGGAGTTATGAAATAAATAGTTATGTCTATATATTTACAGTTCATATGACATAATAACGTATGTGTTTGTAATTAGCCTTTTATTAATTAATGAAGTTGAATTTTATTCACATGACACATATGTTATATGTAGATATGTAATTTATTTTTTTCCTTCCCCTCAAAAACGGTCACCCCCTCAAACGGTCAATTTGTAATGAAATTTTTAGTGGCCGCTATTGAGAAGTTTTACTGTAGTTTAATGGCGAAGACTTATTGTCGGTCACAAGTAGTTCAGGTTAGGCTTTAGCGTTACAAGTTGTGTTTGAAAGGTAAAAGAACCAAATATGAAAATTTAAATATACCAGAGAAAGAAGAAAACTGTACGTTCTGATTTGATGTCCTAACTAACCTTAATTTTAAAGAATTCCGATAGACTATTTTATATGTAAGGGACCTATTAGGGTAGTGGTATAAAAAATACGTGAATTAAACACTTGAAGATTTTTGCATAGTTATGCAATGCTAGAATACTTTAATAAATAATAGTTTTTTTAATTGGTTAAAAGGGGGGTTCCAAAGTTGTCATTTGCTAAGTTGTTACAAGCTTGCAAGGAAAGCAATTACTGTTACTACTTAACAGAAACTTCCTAAGTCAGCAAAAAAGAACCCCTTCTTCCATTTAAGAGTTACGAAATAGAATGTGTAGTATTTATATTATGCAATCCAAACCAGGTTATGTTTGCCCACCACGGTCATATTGGAGTCACAAAATGCTTCCAATATGGCCGGCGACGGCAAACGTCAGAAAAACTAACCTTTATTTTTGTGTGAACGTCAGTCAACAGCGATTTTAGTTTTGTGTGTTTTATTGAGTTAATGTTGTTCAATATGTGTTTGTCTCTATTATTTATTTTAATAACACTTAAAGTTGGTGATGTTAACAATGGCACGTGTATATCTACACAATTTATTGAGGGAAAGCCGTGAAGTTGGTGAAAGGTAATTTGATAGTGTTTATGGAATTTGTTTTAAAATCCTCAGTGTTTAAACTTACTAAAATCTGTGTTTATATTGGATGTTAATTACGTGTTTCGTGATTATAGGTACCTGCAGAAGGTGAGCATTATTGGGAACAGGGATCCATTTACTCTAGAGGGCACTGAATTGATGTTTCGTATTTAGTGTTAAGCCACAATTGTAACACTAAGGAAGAAATGAAAGCTTTAAAAGTCTACAATCCTATAAATATTTTGAGGCAGGATTTCTTATTAAAATGGGCACAAAGTTAGTTCAGGTTTTCATATTTTGGTTGAAAAGGTATGCCATTTTATTTTCTGGCTTTTTGACTGACTATTTAATAAAGGTCTTGTTCTAGGAAAATATTCCCACAGAGCTTATTTAAAATCCTTAGATGTGTGGACAAAAAAATTGTTTCAAGGGATAGAGGTATATGTTGAGGTTACAACTTGTACAGCCATAAAGTCTGCCTGACCAAGACCATCCCCGGTCAATGTTTCTATTGTTCCAACTAGTGGCATGGAAAAGACCACTGTACAAGAAGTAAAAGAAATTTCAGCGATGTCTAATATAAAAATAGAGGTATGTTAAAAAGAGTTGAAGAGCTTTGGTACAGCTCTGCACTAATGAGAATTGTGGAGCCTTTTGTTTCCAAAATATCAGCCTTAACTATTAAAAATTTACCTTTCGCGTTAGACATATATCAAGAGCTATTTATCAAATTTTTTCCTGATGAAAAGTTTTTTAAGAAGAATTCTAAAATCGCCTTAAAATTCCATTCTAAAGTAATTATGCCAGAACAGTTGTAAAGATACTTTACTAGAAATGCTGGGACTCTGAAAATACATTATTGGTGCATTTATAAAGGTGTTGACGGTGGAAGGCCTATGGAAAAATGTGAGCAGGATGAGTGTGAAATCGAATGGTTTAATACTACATGTGTTGTGTTAGAAGACACTTGTAGGAAATGGCGATGTATTAATTTTATATAAAAATGTTAATAATATATCATTATTTATGTCAAAGCAGATTTACACACTGTAGAGACCTCATGACAAGCGTACTAGTAACAAAAAATGAACAATACAAACGAAAGGTATATTTGCTAGAGAAAGAAGCGGGGGCTATTTTGTAGTTTAAATTATAAGGCTTTAGTAAATAAGGGTAAACTTTGTTCTATTGTTTATAAATTAATTTAATTGTAGTTACTCAATAAACACAGTAAACGCCATACTATCGAGTTTTAAGCAATGTGATATAGGCATGCATACAACTCATTTTCTAAAATTTCTTCGTTTATTATAAATTTAGGTCGTATTCAAAGAAAATACAGAACTGTATAAAAATGAAATAAACTTCTATAGTGCTAGCCTCGTGGCATCTTCATCAACCTTGATCTGTAGTAATTTCTCCTGGCACGATGTAAATATATATACCATAATTTGTGAAGGAATGTACTTAGGTTGATTCTCTTGTTTTAAGCTAGCAGGATTTTCTAAAGTTACAAACATTGCTTTATTATAAATTAAAATTATTGATGCTAATTGCTTTTACCTGTTATGAAATGCTTGCTGCAAATTATGATTTTTCACTATGGTGTCTTTCTGGACAAACCATTATTCAGGTGTATTAAAAGTTATAGTTAAAGATGGTAGGTCACGATATAACTTACAAATAGCCCTGTTGGGGCGACTTTTACAGCCGACAACCAGACAAGTCGTAGGCATATTGTTTCAGAATTAAACACTGAGACTACTCGGTAAAAAACCAACACTTTTCGATAAAAGACAGTTTTAAACAGACACATTAAAACCGTTAGATAAGGAAGATGCGCGTACGGTCTAACCAACCATTTGATCAATTTGGCGGTTAACCGATATTTAAGATTTTAAAGCGCAGAGGACTCGACTGTAAACTAAGCATTGAATCCGTGTGTATTATTTGCTTTCTTTGGCCATATTGAAGTGTTCCTTGAATGTTTTTGAGTTCTGTGGAACAAATTCAATATGGCCGTGGGGGGGCAAATACGAATTTGACACATCATTGGATTGCCTAATATACATATGCCGGATATATGTAAAGGTTATGGTTAACTTCAGTTTCACCGGTGGAATAAGCGCCGGTTACTGGCCAATCCTCAGGCTAAACTGTAACCTTAAGAGTAATCCAAACCTATGATATCGCACATTAATATACATCTGCTAAGCTGGGAAAAGGCGTCAAAATTAAAACCACTATTTAAGTACATCATTTTAATTAAATAATATAAACTTATTCTAGCTAAACACAAGATATTTTGCAATAGCAATGTTGTAACATCGAGGGTGTCTTCAAATAGGGGTACCTACGGATCAAACTCAGGTTAGTTCAGACAAAAAATTTTGCTTGTAAAGAAAATAGAATTTATGATTGGAAAAATTAGTTCTTGTAATTTTAGCTATGAATAACTTCCTCTCAGTCAGCGAAAGTCCCCTCTTAATAAGTTATCTAATACTAAAATCGAAGATCGCATAATATCCTATAATCCAGCAATAATATTACATTACAGACAAAGGTATATGCACCTAATTTCGACAAAACAAAAAGACTTCGTACTATTATCGTATGAAAAATAAGGAAAAGTACTTAAATCTTAAAACATAGCGTTTGCTATAAGTAGTTAGGAAATGAGGAGTACGAGTTATTCAAATCTTTTCAACTGCATAATAATAAAAACAAACTTGATTCCCTAGATGTAAATTGTAGTACTTGGGACGATCATATTAACAAGATAACGCAGAAGGTATTCTTTGAATAAAGAAACTACTTATGGAGACAATACCACGACTATCCGTGGACCTTTAAAAAGATAATCATGCTGCCTAGGCTGGGAATATTCAAACGAGCTATTTTCACACAAAGACTTAAAGCATATAATTAATGTTTTGTACCAGTGGGTAAAATAATACCTTGTGGCATGGAGGTATTAGTGTTCGTAACCAAGAAGACATCATCAGTGCATTGAATGCCTTTATCATTTAAAACTGAGACCCTCATAAATTTATTTTTTGATTGGACAAATGTTCCAGCCATAATGAGTACTGGACCATCCTTTCTTTCTTAGTATACATAAGTAATTTTCAAGGATGATTTAATCACTTATATTTCGAACCAGGGCTTACCTTCATGTTCGCGAATTTCCTTCGTTATTAGATGAAAGATTCCTTTAAGAGGTAAAAAAATCGACTACTTTAAAGATTTGTCCAATGCAATGTAAAAGAGCAATAAAAGAAAAGTTTGTTAAAATAATGACCTTAGAGGATTTCCACGTATGTTAAAACGTATCCGCTTCCATTAATCTTAGAAACCCCCACTACTTTGAAATTTGTAAACGAAGAAGAGCTAATAAGTGTTGAGAGCTAGTTAAAGACGAATTGTCATGCTAGATGGCTAATCCACCAAGTTAAACTTGTTGTAATATTTTATCTCGACTTTTAACAGTTTACTTTTACGATACAAATGCTTAGCATCATCTAACGACTTTCATTAAACATGGTCTTCAAAAACTTTTTACATTTTTACCAGTATTTAGTTTATAAATATTATAATCCACTATGTTATCCATTATGCAAAAAGGCTTTGCTAAATAGTCGCGATTTATAGTAAAATGTTTTAGTTCTCTATATGCAACTAAACAAACAACTAAATTATTATTTAACCTATTTTTTATCATATAGGAATCTAGGGTAATCCAGGATAGAAAATATTATATGATTGAAACAAGATATTCTGGAAAATAAAACAACAGCTTTACTTTTAAATCTAGAACTGCATATAAAAGCATAGATTAGCGCCCGCCTTCGCAAAAAAAAACAACATAAAAACCGTATTCGCGAACTTGCTCGCTTGTGATTTGAAAACGAGTCCCCAGGTGAAGGTGAGAGGAGAAGCGACGTGCCGGAGTCATCCCGCATTTAAATCCGCATCTCCAGAATAGCTCGCGGCTCCCACAGCTCTCTCGGTTTTGTTTTTCACCGCCGCCCTGAGATTTCCTTTATCTGGTGATTAAAACTTCATCCTGTCGCGAAACCGGGGGTACACACTTTTAATAAAGGAACGCATACGCTCCAAGCACTGGCTACATTGTCCCAAGCTTAATTTTTAATGTAATTTACGAAATGGGAGGACGGCGACTTTGCTCGCCACCATAAATTCGCTCAAGTGCCGCTGCCGCTGGCGCGCCTACATTTTGGACACGTTTTCCCCAGATTTTTACGCTTTCCTCTAATTGTTTTAATCGAGTAAGGGGCTTTTGGCGACAATTCGGCGTCTTTCATGATTGATAGTCAAGAATCCAACCCTTTTATAGAATTCAGCTTTGTAGAGTGGGTTTAAACAAGAATCGACCAAAAAAACAATTCATCAGGTATTTAGCGCCACTGCTTTTTAATTTGACCTTGATCGCGGTAAAATATATGGTTGCTCAGAGTTGCCCAGCTGTAAAAACGAGTTACTGTTATATTGTGTCTCTGTGGAACTTACAGCAAATAATTGTTCTAAAAATTAATCAACAAAAGATAGTGTGTTGTTATAAAAAAGTGTCGTATGAGAATTCAACTTCTAAGAATCATTATTTTCCCTCAACGTGTAATGATTCTCTGGACTGTCTTTGAACCTAAACTAACCTGTAGTAAATAATTTAACTATTTTTAATCATACACATAAATTAATTTAAGTAGTCACTTTGTAGTCTTGAAATGGAAAATAAACATCGTGACTAAAAAGTTTTACGTCTCATATTTTACCGAAACTAATACCCCAAAATAAATACTAACTACTTATAACTTCTTATAACTAGTCAGTCAAGAGGGAACAGTAACTCTTCCCCTTATTAAAACAAATAAATGTATATCATGTAACCAATTATTGAACTAAAACAATTACATGATCGTCACTCATTAACAAGTTATGAAAAACTTACGGGCTCCAACTTTAGCTAAATTCAGTACACTTCTTTAAAGACGGGCCGTAGCGATTTTTTAATTCTATTAAAGGCACTGTTCTATTAAAACTAAAAACTGAAACTTGAAACTGTCTTATCGTGAAGTTTTTTAATAGTATCAGAAATATCATCATTTTATTTCTTGACAAATATAATATTTCAAGTATATCTTTACCGCAAAATTAAACTTTTCTTTACTTTAATGATTCTGCTGTTTCTTTTTATTATTTATACATACATACCTAAACTATCCCTGTTTAAAATTTTTGCTTAAAATGGGTTTGAAAAAGTACATTGTAGGTAATGCAATCACTCCACAATATGTTCTCAATATTGTTGTGAAAAGTGAAAAATGAGAAATCAAATTGTAACTTCTAACGATCATTATTTTCGCAATGTGTAATGGTTTTCTGGACTGACTTTAAACCAACGGTAAAAAATTTGACTATTTTTAATCATACACAAAAAATAACTTTAATAGTTACTTTGTTTGTAACCTCGGAAAGGTAAAATAAACATTTTCGACAGCTTGTCGTAGTAATAACAAATTACCTTCTCATATTCAAACGTGACTAATACCCCAAAACCAATACCAACTACTTATTTTTCAACTTGTCAGTCAGGAGTCAACTTTTCTCCATTTCATAATAAATAAATGTGTATCATATAACCAATCATTATGCTGAGCCATAAACATGATCGTCACTCATTAATAGGTTATGAAAACTTAGCATCAAATTTTAGGTAAATACTTAAACAGCTTAAATTTAGGGTGTTAAGAACACTTAGGATACTAATTTTTTACAAAAATAAAAGAAGAAATTCTTAAAAATGCATTTATTTTTTCCTAAAGGCCTTTTTTCTGGTAGTTCAATTTTTCCCTTTCTATATCAATCAGATATTTCCAGACTTTTACAAATTTACAATTTAATATTAAAAAATAATTCAATTAACGCTTTATCAGGAAGTTTGTGAATAATATCGAAATAGTATATTATAAACCAAGGGACTAAAGTGACTCATTAAGCACAGTCCCTTGGTTTATATACTATTCCTTATACTTTCAGGAACAGTATTAGTAGAATTATGAAATATGTAGGTATAAATATAAAAACACAATGTCACAATTTAATGCAAGCACCAATCGAATATTTTATTAGGCTACCTTGAAAGACAAGCACTTAGTTGCAGTATAAATAAAAAGTTAGCAGTCTCATCAATTTTGCGATTACAGTCGAAATTGAAACTTCTGCCATGAAAAAAGCAGCTCAAAAGACGTTAGAAGGTATTATGTCGACAAAATCAAGGAAAATGTATGAAGCTCGATATGAGGCATTTAAAAGATGATGCTGTAAACGAAGAGTGGAAAATTTCAACAAAGATGCCCTACTCGCATCACTGCGTTAAGTCGCAAGATCTTGGCGGCCAGTTGACGTCACTAAATCGTGAAATAATGCGACCTGGGAACTTTTGACGTAAAACATCCAACGTTGCACCCGCTGTGTGGCAAGTTGCGCCATCTTGTTGAAACCACATGTTTTCGACTGCAATATCTTTAAGTTCGTTCCAGAAATAATCGTCATGCGCCTATATCGCTCACCATTATGACCACAAAGCGCACCAAACAGTTACTTTTTCGGCAGGTAAAGGTATCTCGTGAATGCTTTGAGGATTTTCATCTCCCCATATGCGGCTCTTTTGTTTGTTAACATAACCACATAGGTGGAAATGTGCCTCATTAGAGAATAGGACTTTCTTTGAAAAATCAGCATCAACTTCCTGCTGCTCTAGCACCCAATCTGAGTAAGTTCTTCGCGGCCTATGGTCTGTGGGCTTCAGTTGTTATGTATGCTGTAGATGCAAGTCCTGGTGCAAAATGCGCGAAAGAGAGCCATAAGTAAAGCCCAAAACTTGGCCGACGAATCGACAATCTCGGATCTTCCGCCACACTTTCACTTACGGCAGCAATATTTTCCGCTAAACGCACTTGACGACGATGCACAGGCCTTAACCTATCTCCAATTCTTCCAGTTTCTTCTACTTTTCTCACGACGCGCGACGTTGCGAATAGTTCGCTCAGTAGAACGATTAAATCGACCATAATCTTCCCGTAAATTGCGATACACAGTTCGTGCAGAATTGTTAACTTCTATACCATAATTGAACAACTTTAACTCGTTGAACGGTGGTTAAGCTATCCATTTCGTAAATGTGTTGTTGCAAACTGACATTTGACAGCTTGAAAAGTAGTGGTTATTGACAACTGTCGGATTTACAGTGGTGTAAACATAGGAAACTCAAATTGGATCACCCGGTTGAGAAAGTGGCATGTAAAACTATATCGCTAGTCGTAAAATAAGTCACTGTAGATGAGCTAACTTTCAACACTTTTTCAAATTTTCCTTCCAAGATTTGTAGATAGGCAATGGCTCACAATATGGCAAGACACGTTATAATAAAATTTTAAATCAGGCTTTTATCTTTACCCCACACCTTTTTAGAGTTCCCTATTCCCACACATATATTTTAATTATGGAATTCCTTAAAACATAAGCCTCTTCGAAAAACAACCTGAACGCGGTGGCGGCTGCCGTCAGTTTGTTTAGCCCCGTCCGCGTCCCCGTCATACTTTTGCCAATTTATGCATCAATTCCATATTTCGCAAGTCGTTTTCATAATTCCACGCATCGGGTCGACGAAAGACAGCCAGGCAGGCTCATCGTATTTCCATTTTGTCAAGAGGGAGACGCACACCTTATGCTATTTGCATATTTGTCAGCTGTGCCACCTTAACTTTTCTCCATAGTGGATAAAGTTGTTTCTAAAAAGGTACTCGGAGAGTGAGAGACAAACTATCGGGCCAAATGTGATGCATCGCAAATACCTTTTACATATTCCGCCGACTGTATTTCGTATGGATGAATATATCGCGGCAAATGGAACGAAATCGATTGAGTCAACGTGAGAGAGAATCTTCTTCATGGGCATTAGCGACTTTTATTTGCGTACAGTCACTTTCTCGTATGTGTTTGTTTCTGCGGTTAATTTAAATTTAAAATTTTGTTCACACATTTCAGGATTTATTTTAAATTTGTACTACGGGTTATGACTAATTTCTTAACATTTCTAAAAATATCAAAATAATAGCTAAACTTAAAGTATACTATATTGTAGACAAACGTTTAATGGTTGCTAACAAGGTATTGCCAATATCTCCTTACTATTGATTTAAAGAAAAATATTTGTTAGCCCAGCAGCACACCCAGGATCTTATCTTGGGGGGGGGGGGGGGAGGGGGGGTCAACAGGGCCGGAAGCAAATTTTTTAAAAAACTTCAATATTACGCATTTTTCTAGAACTTTAGAGTTTTTTTAACAGGTAATTTTGGAAGATCGCAATATCCTAGTTCAATCGAGGTTAATATCTAAGAAAATCGACTTATTAAAATATCCACTTTACTGATTATTCTTGACAAAACATACCCCTCTTTTTACCCAATAAAATATAATAGTAATGGCGACATATCCTTAAAACAAATATATTTATTTCTTGTTCGTATTTGAAAATATAAATTAGTACACAAAGCACAATAAAATTTTAGAAACAATAAAAATCAAAACTTCTTTATAACACCCTTGCATTTTTTTAAATAAATAAGTCTCATTTTCTTCGATCCTTAGAGAGTTTATTTAAAATTTCTTCACAGGAAACAGGAATATTCCTATGGATAAATAAATTTGCTAAACCATTAAGTCTTACTTGCTCGGTGGAATTTATTAAGTACGATTTAAAGTACTTTAAAGTAAAAAATGATCTTTCAGAGGTACTGGTGTTGACGGGTAGGGTAACAAAAATTTGCAAAAAAGTTTTTTTATACTGGGAAATATCATACCATTACATTGAAGATATAGTTTAAGCATATCGTAGGGTAGTTCTTTGGTATCTGTAAATTTGTCGTTCCATAATTTGAATTCGCATGTTAAAAAAATGAATAATTTGTATAAAAAGAATGAAAGCTAAAAAAGCTTTGCAAATTCTCTACTTGTTTATTGGGACAGGGCAATAAACAGTTAAATAGCAAAATTATTTCCATGTTAAAGAATCGATCGTCTAGGTTGGGAATAAGTGAATCTAAAAAGGAATAAAAATAGAACATCTAAAGTATTCGTTTGGTGAATCCGATGATATGGTCAATTGGTCAACCTTTGCATTTGGCGATTGCCATTCGGCAACCTGGGAATTTTTATGTGAACATCATATTCCTGAAGAATTATTTGTGATTCGTGAAACATATTGTCAAAATGTTTGCTTGCGTCAGCTCGAATATCTTCTATTTGTTTGGTTACTTATTCAGCTAGTTCTAGAGCAGTCCCATCATACTAAATTTATTTTTTTTTATATAGCGGATTTTAACTTCATTTGGGGCCAGACCCCTGTTCCTTAAAGAGCATGAAAAATGTGAATTCCTACGAAATTTGGGCGTGGTCCCAAAAATTTTTTACCTGCGGCGCTTTAGCTCCACGGTCTTGCGCCCCTACAATAGTTTGCCCCCCCCCCCGCCCGAAAATGCTTGCCACGCCACTGGGGCCATGGCCTTCTTGGCCCCCCCTGGGTGAGCTACTGCGTTGGCCTAAACAGCAGACGAAGGCTATAAGTCGAGTAGTCAAGCCAGTGGGAAAAGGATTTTCCAGCGTGTTGTACTTACTACTTTTCCACCAGTGATTTCGAAACTTCTACTTTACTTTACTTTACTATTTCTCATCACCCTTGGCCTAATAGCTGTTTCTTACAGGGCCATGTTGTCACACGAGATGACATAGCGACCAAACTGTGCGTAAACGTTTTTGCGAGGAACAGTCACTAGGCAAACAACCATTCGTAAAAAATAATTGATTTTCAGGTGTAGTTAGTAGTATGTTTTGCAGCATACCTGACTTTACTTTAGAATTAGTTTGTCGTGCCAGATCCTATCAAACGCTTTCCTTACGTCGAAAAAAATCGGTCGGGTTGACGGATGCGAAGGATAAAGCTAAACTGCGCGAAACTCTTCGAGCAATTCAGCGAATATCCCACCACAGATCCGGCCAGAGATGAGCGAGTCCCCAGGACAATAAACATTTACAAAGCGATAAATCATCCTCTGCCAAATTTCCCTTTCATTACTGTTGAGGAAATGAGGATTTTAAATGCTAGAAAAGCCAAGGGTTTTGAATGCATTAAGAATACGGCATTGCGAAACCTGCCAGACCCACCTCTGGTAAGTATCGTAGACATATTCCAGGCTATTATCAAAACAGGCCATTTCCCGCGAAAGTCATCCTCATTCACAAGGGAACCTACGGCACCGGCTTGCTACCGACCTGTAAGCCTATTATCAGGCCTGGGTTAGGTAGTCGAAAAAGTAATCCTGTCTCGAGTAAACGATTTCGTTTTTAATAACAATTTTTTACCTAACGAACAGTTCGACTGTCATGCCGAACATTGAACAGTTAGGCAAACGACGAGACTCACTTTGAACATAGTGAAAGGATTTAACAGAAGGGCGCACACGGGGGCGGTTTTCCTTGACGTTTCCAATGCTTTCGATAAGGTCTGGCACAACGGCCTGCTACTAAACTTGATAAGGCTCGGTGCTCCAAGCTATCTAGTCAAGATAGTAGGCTCACTCTTAGAGAACCGAAGTTTTGCCGTCTTACCGGAGGAGGCGATTTCTTCGATAAAACGCATCAGGAGCAGAGTGCTATAAGGCTCACTTCTGTCCCCGATGTTGTACAATATTTACACTTACGACATTCCACGATATAGACAGACTCAGCTCTATCTGTTCGCCGATGATACTGCAATAACTTCGACCTGTAAACAACCGGGATAGCGTTGCGTCAAATGAGCCCAATCTACCCCCTGCTCCGCGGGCGTAGTAGACCTAGTGAGGGAACCAAAGTTAATCTCTATAAGGTCCTGATCAGCAGTAACCGAACACAGAAAAGGAGAATAGCTGAACTAGAAGAAATAGATAATACACTAGGGCAAACCTTGAAAAATTCCTTTCATGAAGATAATCATATTTCGTTTAATGCAGAAGAAGTTTTATCTCTTATCGTAGAAGCTAAATTAAGTAAGCACCAATACCTCTTTATAAAAGATTTTGTTAACGATAAATTCTCCTCAATTGTCTTCCCAAGCTATAAACATATTTTAAAAGAGAAAAAGCGATGCTATCCTGATCCCGAGTGCATTAAGGTAACTGAATCTTCTGCAGAAATAGAACTACAGGGCTTGCTTAATCATACTGCTTTACGTATAACAGAATTACAGTATGATGTGCTAAAAACTGAAATGGATGACGTGCTAAATAATCTTACACTAATTGGAAAATGGGGCTTTGACGGTAGTTCTGGTCATAGTGAGTACAAGCAGAAATTTTCAAGCAGTACTGTGGAAGATGGGAGTTTATTTGTATCGTCATATGTTCCACTACAGCTTATTTCTAGTAGTAATACAGTACTCTGGAAAAATCCCCGCCCTTGCAGTATCCGTTACTGTCGTCCGCTACGATTTCAATATATAAAAGAAAGTACCGAAATATCCCTTAATGAAGAAAAATACTTTAAAGAGAAAATCAGTAAATTGGATTCAACATCAACCCAAATTAAGGACAAAACTATTAATATTAAACACGAACTTCAGTTAACCATGGTAGATGGAAAAGTTTGTAGTGCTTTAAGTGGGACTTCTTCATCTAAATGGTATATATGCAAGGCGACACCCAAAGAAATGAACGATATAAACAAGTGTATTAGAAAAGAAGTAACTAAAACAACATATGAATTTGGATTATCACCATTACATGCTTATATCCGATTTTTTGAATATTTTATCCATCTATCTTATAGACTGGATATTAGAAAATGGCAAATAAGAAACATAGAAGAAAAAGAACAACTTTTAAAAAAGAAAAGGCACATACAAAGTGAGTTCAGAAAAAGAATGGGGCTTATTGTAGATAAGCCTAAAAGTGGTGGAAGTGGTACGTCCAACGATGGAAATACTGCCAGAAGGTTTTTTAAAAGTACCGAATTAAGTGCGCAGATTACTGGAATTGATAAGGAGTGCCTTGAAAGATGTGCAGCTATATTGCAGGCTCTAACATCTGGCTATCAAATAGATGAAAGTAGGTTTAAAACATTTTGTCTTGAGACCGCTACTAGACTAGTGGAACTTTACTCTTGGTATTATCTTCCGGCATCCATTCATAAAGTACTTATTCATGGCTCAGAAATAATAAAACATTCATTGTTATCTATAGGCGAACTTTCAGAAGAGGCAGCCGAAGCTAAAAACAAAGACATTAAGACATTTAGGTTGCGTCACACACGAAAAATATCGCGAACCATGACAAATATTGATCTGCTAAATAGACTTCTTCTTACTTCAGATCCGCTAATTTCAGGTGTCAGAAAATTACCAACAACAAATAAATCTACTCTTTTAAAAGCCACCCTTAATTTATTAGCGTATTGACCAAATATATTCATCCAGCGTTATTTATTTTTGAAATGATAACCAATTAAGTTAGGAATAACTTATATTTGTAATTCGTTATTGTTGCCGTTTAATTTGCTTACTTTTGCATCGTAAACATTCGTACATTTATGATAAACATATTTTTTACTGTTACTTGGGGAAGTACCCACAAATCGATTGTATTTCTGTTTATTTTATCTAATAAAAGTTGTTAAAAATGTTTTATTAGATAAATTTAGTCTTTTTTTTATTTTCACCCTAGTTTCGACACCTAAATTGCTAGTCCTCAGTGAATCTTTAATTATTTACTTTTAGAAAGTAGTTTTATCTTAAAATCAACGATTTTTTTTAGAAAAAAATAATGCAATACGTATTTCCTATTTTTGTCACCTTTCACCATATACAAGGAACCACTGTGCGCCTGTTTCCCATCTCTTGAAGGGTATCGGATAGTGTTTTTCTACTGTTTCAAGTGCTTCTCTACTGTATATTGGGCTTGCACACAGTGATCCAGTCTTTAGGTAGTTTGTATGTTGCGTTTGGTCTAGTTCTTGTATATAAGTTTGTTATCAGTTCGTTTGTCGACATTTCCGTTCACTTGTACTAATCAGTTATAAATTAAAAAAAAAAAAAAAATCGTTAATTTTTTGTATTTTGAAATCGTTATGGAGAACCCGGTTCATCGTATACCTAAGGACATTTGCTATCGTCTTTAATGTCCTATTTTAAATTACCTAGAACTTATTCAGCTCGGACTTACTTTTGTTGCACCATGATGGTGCTCCATAGGTAAGTACCGGCCTGATCAGGCCGGTACTTACCTATGGAGCACCATCATGGTGCAACAAAAGTAAGTCCGAGCTGAATAAGTTCTAGGTAATTTAAAATAGGACATTAAAGACGATAGCAAATGTCCTTAGGTATACGATGAACCGGGTTCTCCATAACGATTTCAAAATACAAAAAATTAACGATTTTTTTTTTTTTTTTAATTTATAACTGATTAGTACAAGTGAACGGAAATGTCGACAAACGAACTGATAACAAACTTATATACAAGAACTAGACCAAACGCAACATACAAACTACCTAAAGACTGGATCACTGTGTGCAAGCCCAATATACAGTAGAGAAGCACTTGAAACAGTAGAAAAACACTATCCGATACCCTTCAAGAGATGGGAAACAGGCGCACAGTGGTTCCTTGTATATGGTGAAAGGTGACAAAAATAGGAAATACGTATTGCATTATTTTTTTCTAAAAAAAATCGTTGATTTTAAGATAAAACTACTTTCTAAAAGTAAATAATTAAAGATTCACTGAGGACTAGCAATTTAGGTGTCGAAACTAGGGTGAAAATAAAAAAAAGACTAAATTTATCTAATAAAACATTTTTAACAACTTTTATTAGATAAAATAAACAGAAATACAATCGATTTGTGGGTACTTCCCCAAGTAACAGTAAAAAATATGTTTATCATAAATGTACGAATGTTTACGATGCAAAAGTAAGCAAATTAAACGGCAACAATAACGAATTACAAATATAAGTTATTCCTAACTTAATTGGTTATCATTTCAAAAATAAATAACGCTGGATGAATATATTTGGTCAATACGCTAATAAATTAAGGGTGGCTTTTAAAAGAGTAGATTTATTTGTTGTTGGTAATTTTCTGACACCTGAAATTAGCGGATCTGAAGTAAGAAGAAGTCTATTTAGCAGATCAATATTTGTCATGGTTCGCGATATTTTTCGTGTGTGACGCAACCTAAATGTCTTAATGTCTTTGTTTTTAGCTTCGGCTGCCTCTTCTGAAAGTTCGCCTATAGATAACAATGAATGTTTTATTATTTCTGAGCCATGAATAAGTACTTTATGAATGGATGCCGGAAGATAATACCAAGAGTAAAGTTCCACTAGTCTAGTAGCGGTCTCAAGACAAAATGTTTTAAACCTACTTTCATCTATTTGATAGCCAGATGTTAGAGCCTGCAATATAGCTGCACATCTTTCAAGGCACTCCTTATCAATTCCAGTAATCTGCGCACTTAATTCGGTACTTTTAAAAAACCTTCTGGCAGTATTTCCATCGTTGGACGTACCACTTCCACCACTTTTAGGCTTATCTACAATAAGCCCCATTCTTTTTCTGAACTCACTTTGTATGTGCCTTTTCTTTTTTAAAAGTTGTTCTTTTTCTTCTATGTTTCTTATTTGCCATTTTCTAATATCCAGTCTATAAGATAGATGGATAAAATATTCAAAAAATCGGATATAAGCATGTAATGGTGATAATCCAAATTCATATGTTGTTTTAGTTACTTCTTTTCTAATACACTTGTTTATATCGTTCATTTCTTTGGGTGTCGCCTTGCATATATACCATTTAGATGAAGAAGTCCCACTTAAAGCACTACAAACTTTTCCATCTACCATGGTTAACTGAAGTTCGTGTTTAATATTAATAGTTTTGTCCTTAATTTGGGTTGATGTTGAATCCAATTTACTGATTTTCTCTTTAAAGTATTTTTCTTCATTAAGGGATATTTCGGTACTTTCTTTTATATATTGAAATCGTAGCGGACGACAGTAACGGATACTGCAAGGGCGGGGATTTTTCCAGAGTACTGTATTACTACTAGAAATAAGCTGTAGTGGAACATATGACGATACAAATAAACTCCCATCTTCCACAGTACTGCTTGAAAATTTCTGCTTGTACTCACTATGACCAGAACTACCGTCAAAGCCCCATTTTCCAATTAGTGTAAGATTATTTAGCACGTCATCCGTTTCAGTTTTTAGCACATCATACTGTAATTCTGTTATACGTAAAGCAGTATGATTAAGCAAGCCCTGTAGTTCTATTTCTGCAGAAGATTCAGTTACCTTAATGCACTCGGGATCAGGATAGCATCGCTTTTTCTCTTTTAAAATATGTTTATAGCTTGGGAAGACAATTGAGGAGAATTTATCGTTAACAAAATCTTTTATAAAGAGGTATTGGTGCTTACTTAATTTAGCTTCTACGATAAGAGATAAAACTTCTTCTGCATTAAACGAAATATGATTATCTTCATGAAAGGAATTTTTCAAGGTTTGCCCTAGTGTATTATCTATTTCTTCTAGTTCAGCTATTCTCCTTTTCTGTGTTCGGTTACTGCTTTCCAAAAACTTTTTCTTAGGCCTACCTCTTTTCTTACTTTCTTGATTATTTGATTTCGTTTCTATAGTATTTATTTTCACGTATTCTTCGATAATGACCCTTTCCTGGATATTCAACCAATCCGAATGATTTTCTAGTACTTTGGATTTTATTGAATGATGCTTAGACCAGTAAGCTGAAAATTTTTTGCAAATATATTTCAACCGTAATATCAATTTTTCAAAATTGAGATTTTCTTTATCGTTAATTCTTAACTCCTCAATAATATATTTTATAAATATTTGGGCCTTATTTGCACCGATCTTGTTTGTCCAAAGGTCAAATACAAATCTTCTTAAAAATACTACCTGGTTTCTTGGACCTGTAAATCAAAATTTAAATGTTATTGATTTTAATTTTTTTACGCATTACCAAAAATGGTAATTAGTTTCTGGTAAAGTTGGAAAAAGTAGAAGTTTATATTACTATACGGCACAAGCAAATTAAAAGAGTGTTTGAATAACTTAAAAGTTTAAGGGGGATCGGTGAGGCATAACAATTAAAACCTTTGCCAAACTTAAAATTTTTAAAAATATTGAAATAAGGCACACTGCTATGATTATATCATATTTAACTAACTACAAAACGATCTTAAAAGTAAAATAATATTCCATGTATACTTGTTACTTACCTATCTTTCTAATATCCATAATGAAAAAACTGCACACCACTAAATCTTTTTTACAAATTTAAACAAATATGGATTTGAAAATCAGAGCCTTTTTGAAATTGCTTACAAAATAATGTTCCGGAATTTTGTATACCTAATTGGAACAGTATGAAAAACGGCGACTGAGTCATTTCATTTACAGTTTTGGACAGCTTGACGTTTACTGTCAACAAAACGGATAACAATTGACACCAATCGTGACACCCGCCACCTTGATTTTTGTCATAGGGAGGAACCACTGTGAGGCGCCAACTTAAGCAGCTCAAAATCTTAAAAGAAAAGACGCACGCACGACACATGACAATTCAAAGCTGCGGAACGAAAAAGATGAATAAGCAAACAATCAACAGAAAAATGTCAAAGGTTTTTACCTGACGAAAGAATCCAAAGGAGAGCTTGTATTAAAAAATGATCGGTCGGTACTGCAGCAACCGTTGAAACCCTCTTAAACAGTAGAATTTGTCGTACCGTGCAATGAGCAGATTAAAAACCGAACTGATCTGGCGGTACTTAGACCACCACACCACTCAGGTACATCATAGATAAAAACAATAAAAAACAAAGGTCTTAATGTTGACCCAAATCAATGACACATCAATCATCACGGTCTGGTTTCTGACTCTTAGATACAAAGCAGTAAAATTATATTCCACACCACGGTATACACCAGCAGCTTTGTCGAGTAGAAGAATATGGTTGAAAGTGTCAAGTTCTCGACTCCTTTCCAACATAGATAAATTTAAGGTAGTTCAAGTGACCACACAAGATTTAGATGGGCGAAATTTATATTGGCTGTCATTTAGGTGAATCTACAAATTCTATTCCAGGCATGGGAATATCATATAAAATAAAATCTCAACCTTCTATGCCAAGATCTTGCCGGTAAGTCAAGACCAAATAGCGAATTTCCTTCCCGAACGAAAACGCAATTAAAATGCAAACGCTTGATCGCTGCAGGTACGGAGACGGCGACATCCAAAAGTCGATAGCGCGTCTCTTTTACTGCCTAACAGCCACTGCTAAAGCTTATTGTGTCTCGAACATGCCGTTAGAATTTTATGTCGTATAAAAATAACATTACTACGCTACGGTTCAGTTATCCAGATATGTAATGAGCCAACAGCATGTTCCTTAGCGGAGCGGGATCGGATCGTAACCATAAACTTAACCGAAGAAAATCGACTCGTTTTGGAATATATTTCGTTTAATTAAGAACCTCTGCGGGCAAAATTGCCATATATGCCGCCGCTGCTAATATTAAATCTTATGTGCATTTTGAATGGGAAAGAACAGAGCTAATTTGGCGGTTGTCTGCATGGAAAATATAATTTGACGTATCCAGAAAAGCAATTAGAGAAAGCACGACGAAGGGGTTGATTGTTGTATGCATCACAGAATAATACTGATGAGGTTACTTCAGGTTACCTGATATAGCTTATTCATTTTTTTATAGACTCAAGGCAAAGTAAATTTTTTGGCTCGAGTTCTTGAATACAGAATAAACAGAGCATTTTGTTTATAGAATGTAAGTTAGGGTCAGTTCAGGTCAGCCATACAATGCCATGTTTATATCAATAAAACGACTTTTAAATTGGTTGACAATATGCATTGGGTACCCCCCAAAAAATCTATAATATGTTCCCTATGCAAAATATAAGACAAGATATAAATATGCTTTGGGAACGCAGTTTTTTAACTACCAAATCGCATAATTGACTCTCCTACCCCGTAATGAATTTTTGTTGAGAAAATCTTATATACTCTGTAGATAATTTTTGTCTGATATTTACCTGTTATCCTTTTACTCCACTTATCGTTATAAACATATTTGCCTCCGTGATCACCCGATTTTAATCCATTCGATTTTTACTAGTAATGAAGTATATTTAATAAAACCAGTGGCGGCAGGGTCCGCAGTGCCGACCTAGTATCAAAGAGACAACAGACAGTATAATATTATTATTTATCTACATTATTATGAATTTTTAATGACTGGCAAACTGCCAGCGAATAACCGTTTTACTTTTTAAATCGCCCTTATAAGCCCGGACCTTTTACTCCAATACTACGCCAGGCCGTCATAAAATAAATTGTTTTACTTTCCAAATAACCCAGACTGGGGTCGGCAAGCCTACCCTGCCATATTAAGAACAAACGGCTTTAGGATAGGTTGCCTATCCTATACATAAACATACATATCGATGTCTTAGTTCTAACAGGTCGTAACCCACAATATTTACGACATTGTGTTTATTACATTTTTGAGATGATAGAGATCTTCTACATCTGATTCAAATAAGTCTTAACCCAGAAAGCGCTCTGAAGAATTTTAAAATAATCACTTCAATTAAGACGTGTTTAGGTGTTATTGGATTATCAGGGTGAAATATTACTCGCCATTTCAAATTCTTAAAATTATCTGAAACCAAGCAGTTAAAACTCATCATCATCAATCATAGTCTGATATATCTAATTAAGCTTGTTGCTTTTCTTTAATTTTTACATTTAACTATTCGTAATAAGGACTTTTTTGTTTAATTTTGTTTTTCATCCCATCGTAAATTAAAAACTAAAATACAAACAATACTTCTTTCCGATGAGGTCAAGAAGCAAAAGAAAGATGGCACTACAGTGCCAACAGAAATAATTTATTTAAAAACGTTCAAGATAATGTAGTTTACGAATGTAAAATAATAAATAAAATTTAGTTATATTCTCAAGTGTAACTAACAAATCCATGGAAACCGAAACGGCTAAAGCTGTTACATTAATTTTTGATAAATCAAATGCCATTATTCCTTTGTCTTCTCGAAGCCCTAAAGTACCAGATTATAATGATTTACCAAGTGGAGGCATTGCTTTAGATAACACAAATGTCTTTGAGGATACCGAGAAAGTACGAGCTGCCGTACAATATATTCCAGGTCTTGCTTCGCCGGAAAATTTAGTTGATGAAGATCAGGCTAAACGTTTTCAAACTGAAATAACTTATCGAGAAGATGATGCTGATGATCTGGAATCGTTTCCCTCCTTAGTTTCCAGACTCCAGAGAACAAATTTAAATGACAATGAAATGGATGCAAATGATGTATAGAGTAAAGTAACTGATAGAGTAAATGAAATTAGAAATAAACTGAAAATGTGATGAATAGAAAAAAAAAAAAAAACTAAAGAGAAAACTATGGCAAACTTTGTAAAAAAAGTGCAAAACGCAATTGCTGCTCTTCTCTTATCCATAAAAAGCGTCAAAAAATCTTAAAACGTTTTTGGAAACTGACTTGAGGTCTTTCTTCACATGTATACCTATTGTTATTAATCTTTAGTAGTGGGATATCCTGATGCATATTCCCTTGCCTTAGAACAATTGTTATATCCAATTTAAGACGTAAACCACATAATAGAAATATCAAAAGGTCTTATCCCACAAATATATTTATCAGTAGCCTAAAAGTTTAAAATATTTTAATAGGATGATTTATTATTGTCCCTTTTTAATTTGTCTTTAGATTATTTAAACTATTTTCACTCACTTTTTTACAAACTAGTATTTTACGTTTCCTAGATTAAGATACGGCCTGTTAGAACTAAGCCATCGATATCTATAATATATACTAACATACTTGAAAACTTCACACACCGTCAGAACCAGAAAAGTAGATTTAAGGTTTGTTGCAACCCGACCAAAAAGCGTATCAGTACAGTCCCCCGAACGGTCGCACAACTAATTTACCACTGTAACCGTCGATTGCCAGAGTTCAAAGTTTAATTGACAGGCTGGAAATGATCCTTCGAACATAGAACAGCGGGTTGTAACACACCTTTAAACACAGAACAACAAAGATTAGTTTCTTATTTTAAAGAAAGTAAGGTTAGTTAGTTTGTTATACTCGTTAATAATTGGTTGTTGTAAATAACTTTATATCTAGAGTAATCCGTATAAAATTGCATCTTCTTTCTGTTAGATGCGGCAATACCGCATTATTAAAAATACTCTAGCTGTGTAGAGCATGCCCGTTGATATAAAAAATCAAATTTTTGAAGCGTCTCGGTGACTGATTCGCCATAAACGTTTAATGGTCGATTCACAGTGAATCACATTTAGCACATAAATTTCCATGACTCGAATTTAAAGAAACGCACTGTATGTTGTATATTGCAAATTTCTATACTTAAAAATAATAGAATGGTTTTACAAAATGTATAGTAATAAACTCCCATTTAATCGCGATTACTGATTCGTTAAATAATAAACTATTTACAGTAACTTAAAAGCAATGTCGCGTGCAGAAAACAAAGATCGAAGAAAAAGTGTTAATAAACACTTTAATTTAAAGAAGAGTTCAGATTGCATAAGAGAGATACGTTAGAAAGTTTAGTAAAAAATCTCTAAACGATGGTGCAGACTGCTAAAGAGCCCCTAAAAGTAATTACCATTAAAAAAGGCACCTGCTTTTGACGGGCTCTGCACCTAAGAACCTTAGTTGGTGTTTTAATTAGGCCATTATGCTAATTCTATGACCTTAACAAGGTTGCTTTTCAATTTTTCATATTTATTATGCCCGGTAATTAAAATGAGTAAGGGTTGGAAAATTAATTTTTCACTTAAGGAAATTATTTATGATGGCTAAGATTAGAGCCAATTTGAATTGAGAGACTTTGTTGCGATTTTTGGGTCAGATTAAGATAAGAAAAACGACATTCATGGAATTGCCGGATAAAAATGAATGAAATCTACAGAGAATTTTAAGATATTTAGTTTTAATGGTTAACAATTTTTTTTCAACCTGTGTTTTTAGCATATTATGTTGGTGAGGGTTTTACAGTAGGAAATAGTTTAAGGATAAATAGGCTCAATGGTAATGACCCAGTTTATACAATAGGTAATGGCATTTTATTTTTTTGGATTTATGTTTCGTAGGTAAGCATTAGCCTTAATGGTTACACATTACATGCCTTATTATTGTAATTCAAGGGGATTCGTTAGTCGGTTCTCCTAAAACTCGCCAGTGTTCGATATAATAACGGCGGCAGATTCCTCGGCGACCGCAGCCCGCGCGCGCCGTTGCCAGATCTCTCCTAGGGCAGCATCTCGAAACCGCAGCACATTGCGACCCCTTCGGCTTCACCGCCTTAACCCCATCTCTCTGCCAACCCCCCTGTTTCACCCCCCCACACTCTTAACGGCAACGGGGGAGCGTTTTACTGTTTTATTGATTAATTGAGTTCAGCCGAATTTCTGCCGCTTTCGGATTTCGGTTTTATTGCGTTTTATACTTATCTTTACGGTCGGCAAAAAAAATTATACACCCGGACAAGGCGACTCAATTTAAAACAATATTTATAAGGTTTTATTAAATGATAACGTTCTGGCACGACTAGGTTTTGCGAAAAAATTAATCTAAAAAGGAGAACAGGAACCTGTCAAGAGTCGTTCCTGATCGTGTGCATATTATGTCACGCAGGAAGGCACCCAGCCTTAAGAGAAACAAAAAGTAAGCAGGAACATTTTAACCCAAAACGTGGCCAGATACGTGCAAAAGGGGAAATATATAATATCATCATGATATGTAATATTAAAACTTCGTCCTATTTTTAATTTAAATTGTTAGTTAAAAACGCTTTTTTAATTTTATTTTACAATAAATAAAATTAAAATGTTTTTTGAAGTTATCAATCTAAACCGAAACCAACGAAAACTTAAAGTTACAAAAAAGTGTAACACTTTTAAATTTGTGCTCAAAAACTACGTTTTACCATTTTCAAGAGCTGTCTAAAAAGTTCATTTATATAATAATCTCAATTCAAAATCAAAATTATTAGGTATTACTTACATAATATAATCACAAACTTTTAAGAACACAAACAAGTTCAGTATGGCGAACACAGGTTAACTAATTATATAAAATTGATCAACGGGATAAACCCAAAAAACCTTTAAAAAAAATGTTTAAATAAAACAAAATATACTGAACCAGAGCGGCATCTAGTTTGTACAAAAAGAGGTACGATTGTTTAAACACACATTCACTACCCTAACTCGTTTACAATTTTCGCTGCTTCTCTATAGTGGGCGTTGACAGGATCGTTCAAACACTTAATCTGATTGTTAATCTCTAATTTGACTATTTCTATATTTTCTAAAAAATTCAGCTTATGGCCCTTATTCGCATTATGTAGCATTTCAAAGTTGTCTTTAGTATTAATAGTATGTAAATTCTCTCCTAAATGTAGGCCAAAAGCTGATCTGTGTCATTATTGTTTGTTTAAACAATCGTACCTCTTTTTGTACAACCTAGATGCCGCTCTGGTTCAGTATATTTTGTTTTATTTTTTTAAATGTTTTTTGGGTTTACCCCGTTGATTAATTTTATATAGTTAGTTAACCTGTGTTCGCCATAGTGAACTTGTTTGTGTACTTAATGTAGAGTTTGTGATTATATTATGTAAGTAATACCTAATAATTTTGATTTTGAATCGAGATTATTATATAAATGAACTTTTTAGACAGCTCTTGAAAATGGTTTATGAAACCGAAACGTGTGGAGCAAAATATTAAATATTTGTGAAGAATTTTGGTTTTTTCTTTTCTTTTCAAAATAAAGTTTAATTATAAACATTTGGGGGTTTATAAGAATACTTTAATGACTTTAATCCTTATCGCTATTTTTGGGAAAGATAAACGTTAGCAACTCCACCATATTACGCAGCAGAAATCCGTACTGATTTAAACGGTATTTTCCAAATAGGTGGATTTGAACAAGGGGGCAATTGAGTGGCCAACAATATCTCCAGACTTAACTCACTTTGATTTTTTTATGTGGCAACACTTTAAAGGTAATTTTTTAAAACCTATTGACTTAAAGGACTTATAAAAGTCCGCATTACGCATGAAATACGGCTAATTACACCGACCGAAAATTGTTGAAATGGGTTAAGACTATGCCAATAAACTATCAGACATTTATTAACATAATTGTATTAATCTTGTAGAATATTAATATTTGTCCACAATTATTATTTACCGTTTGTTGGACTGAGAAATTGGTTAATTAATTCTGACGTAGGCCTAGAATTAAAACAGTCCAATAAAGCTTATCACTAATTTTGGTTTTCATAAATGAAAATCTGCTATGTCCGGAAAAACTTAAATAACTTATACACGACAAAAAATGATTTTTTGTCTAACCAGAATAATAGAAGAAAACAAAGCTTACAAATCTGGAATTTAAAACATCAAAAATCATAAATTATCTTATTTCTGGATAGTTTTTACGCTCTCCTGCACATTTTCCAAAATTGGACTTAGCAGGTTTACGCTCATGAATAATTAATGAATTAAAAATTACAAATAATATACTATTATTGGACGCGGTAATCAGAACGTAGCGCTACTTTATGTCGGATGTTTTTCATTCCCACTCAGAGACAATGTTTTATTTAGTAATGTAGCAATGATTCAATTTATATACAGGGTGTTACTTAATAAGTGTCCGATACTTTACAGGACGATTCCTCAGTTATTTATAAGGTGGGAAGTCCATACCCAACAAACATTTTAAGTTAAATTTACCTTTATTCGACTTCTAAACGGGTCAAATATTTTGCATGACCAATTATATATACGGATAACTTACCTACTGTTGTACTCATTAATTTGAGACAACTATTAGATCCCATTTTACACTCGATATAGGTAAGTCTCTTATGGTACCTGTTATTATTTTTGTATTCTCACACATTCCTTTTAGTTCCCCTGAAGATGACTGTATATATAGTCGAAACATGTAGGGACAATCGTTAAAAAACATTTTCAGAATATATATTATTTGTGGAGGAAGACAGAAGTGTTGTTTTAATTTATTACCTACACTCCACTGCAAGTATGGACTACTTCTTCAAATTTACCTAAATTTGTTTTCCTATTGCCCAATGTGGGAAAAGAAACTAAAGTAGTTTGAAGGTCGAAAATAGGCTGATAGGGTTTTTCTGTCCAATAAGTTAAAACGAAGTAAAATAAATATAGACCTATTTTACGTCTAAATGTGGAAAGTAAAACCAACCTTTTGACCTAAATATAACCTAAATAGGAGCAATAAGACACTAGCCAAAATACAGAAAAAGCATATTACATCTGCCGTTAGAAAGAAAAGACAACAACTTATGCGAACACTTCCAACAGGACAAGATAAATTATAAAATGGAGTTCGACTTAAGTAGATATTTGGAATGACCGCTTATTATAACTTTAACAATAAAGTGATATAATTAAGTTTTATCATTTTTCTGGACCGAAATTTGGATGCGAAAGAAATGTGTTTGTGAATTATGGCGATGATACCTCGAAAAACAAAACGCGCCCTTTAAATATGCGTTTTTCTATGTATTATTACGATAATTCTAAATATTTTTACTATTATCCTAAAAACAGAGTGTCTTCATTATAAACATTATAGTATGTACCTAAAGTTTTAAAAAAACTTTCGTTGACAAAAGATATCGTAGTCTAATGGATTTTCCCCTCACCTTATGTAATTCTTAAAATTTTAATTATTGTTTTTTTATAGTTGTCAATAAACAGGAAAACTAATAATTATTAAATATGGTCGTTTTTATATTTTTAACCTTAAGGTTACTTTTCCCTTTATTATTAACTGTACAAGCAATGTTAGCCTTTGAGGTTAATCAGAAATATGAAGTAGCTCAGTTTTTAACCACAAAAGGTCTATAACTTTGGGAACAATTTATATTGTAAAATTATCCAAAATATTACTTGCTTCTAAAACTACATGGTCAGTAAATTATTTGGACTTTTTTTAGGCAATAATTAGGTAATGTTTACCTAGCGTAATAGCCAAAAAATTCCTTAATTATGAATACATATATTAAGTCACAATTAAGTAAATTATGACTTAAGCATATTCCTTATTAGGATTAAATATTTATAATGTCTCAAAGAGGTAATTTATTTGTGATCTTTAACTAGGTGAATTAAACTAAAAGTAGATTTCCCTATAACAAATTATTTAAGTTGTAGATATCTAAATTTTGACATAGATTTTAGAATTTTAGAATATTTGCCAATTTAGGATTATTTTCCTTTCGTTCTGGTCTACATTACTTAATATGTTTGTTGGGTATAAGCATGAGTCCGCAAGCCCTTCACTTTTTAGATACAGGGTGTTAAAAATTTATTTTTATTTTTGTTTTCCGTATATAATTTTTGAAATAATGTCTATATTTGGACGAAAATTGGTATTTAGGGGTTTTTTGAAATGAGAAATTTGAATTTGTTGTTAATACGGCTCCCACTTATAGAAGGCGCCACCTACGTGTCTTTTTACTCTTTTGAGGAGTGATAACTTTTTTATACGTGCTTTTATTACATTTCTAAGTAAAAAAAATGAATTTCTTCATCATTTTTACAAGGAAAAGGCATACTTGGTAGAACTCGCTACGAGCAATCGTTCTCGATAAAAAGAATAATAAGAAAATAAATAAAATTTATTTGCATATCGCTATGCCCATATCAGAGTTCGATAAAATATCATTTATCTCACACAAACCCGAAATTAAAAAATTATGAAAATGTACTTTGCATTAGTCAATAAAGTGCCTACATAACAGTTTTATCAAAAGAGAAATCGGCAGTGGCGTACATATTTTTTGTTCCTGTTAAAAATTGTAACACCCTGTATCTCAAAAATGCAGACCCATGCTTATATGAACTTTTCACCTTATAAATAACTGAGGAACCGTCCTGTAAAATATCGGACACTTATTAAATAACATTCGTATAATATGACATGTTAGGTATATGAAAAGGTTTAGAAATTTGAAACGAATAAAAAAATGTGAAAAATAGGGGTAATAAATTGTAGTTAATAACAGTTTAATTTTTTTAACCACCCAGTATAAAAGAATTTATCTGAAAAATGCGTAGTTATAATTGACGTGCACGAGCGATATAAAGAAAAATAGGCGTTTTATTAATATTAAATTTATTCCTCCCTTTGCGACCTCCCTGTATATGTTTTTTTTTTTTAAACATAGACGATCGTAAGCGACTGCATAAATCTAGATGGATTACCGCAGGCCCAATACGGAAACCTTTCCTCAGCTTCAGCCTGCAGCGCTTGGGAGCTGTTTTCTATGTATTTATTCATATCTACGAGCCAGATGATGATATAAATAGTTGGATGTCGCGTTTTCTATCTAAATCACGCCGGCATATTGCGATGTGTGGCGGTTCAGACCCCGCCATAAATTAAACAAAATTACTTTATATTATTTTAGCAGGGCCGCATTTACTCTATATTATGAGTAGTAAAAATATTTTACTTTAGGTGT
This sequence comes from Polydrusus tereticollis, assembly GCA_963920685.1. Classification (NCBI taxonomy): domain Eukaryota; kingdom Metazoa; phylum Arthropoda; class Insecta; order Coleoptera; family Curculionidae; genus Polydrusus; species Polydrusus tereticollis. The sequence goes on from OY987328.1 coordinate 149,096,517, forward strand.
TTATTACGATTTATACATTATTTTGTTCTTTAGTCGTGGTTTTAGTCATCTACAATAAGTTGTAATAGCGGTGAGTTTCTGATTACTCGGAATAAAAATATCTTCTTTTACGGATTTTTTTTTTTTTTCTTCTTCTTTTAGCCTTGAGCATTGCTCATTTAGCCACAGCAGAATATATTATTGTTATTATATAAAAGTTAAAATATGATTACTCAAAAGCTTATATTGAAATAAGGTAGGCAGGGTACATGACATAGGAATATGCACGGGGACACTCGCTTTACGCCACTGGGGCCTATCAGGGCGACTTTTGGTTTACACGGGACAGTAAAGACCACTTCAAAAGGAAAAAACATATAAGGATAAGCAAGGACTGTGTAGGGAATTTTTTAGATTAAATAGTTTACACTTTAAATCTGGATAGTTTAATGTAATTAATAAATATACTTTCAATATCTGTATTTACATTAGCCATCGACATTAGAGAGATAAAATTGAGGGGCAATAAATTACGCTTGGCGAGTTCTGAACAGAGAAACTCTGTCGCTGTCGTGTTAAGGCTGCAGTTAAAAATCTTGTGGTTTATAACGTCGATAGATTGATTATCACAAGGGCAGTGAGGTGTTTCATTTATTTTTAGTCTATATAAATGCTTATTAAAATTGCCATGTCCAGTGATGTAACGAAAATATGCTGTGAAACAAGGTCTAAATATCTGCATTCTTTTTATTAGTGGATTGCTTGGAAGTTTTGAATGAATGGAGGTGTAGAGGTTTTTATTATTTAGTACATAGTTTTGATACATTGCCTTCCAAGATGTCAGCAGATCTGCCCTTAGTAACGTGAATAAATCACTTGTAGGTACTTTGGTTAAAAATTCGCCATTTTCAACTGCTTCCTTTGCAGCTCTATCAAACACTTCGTTGCCTTTTAATCCCGTATGCCCTTTGACCCAAATCAACTCTACCTGGAATTTTTTGGTATAGAGAGTAGTTATAAGGTTTAGAATTCTTGCAATAAGAGGATGATTACAACCGTTGTTACAATATACTGCTTGGAGCACTGACTGCGAATCTGACAAAATAACTACCCTTTGACATATCGTAGAATCAATTACATACTCTAGGGCTTTTATAATAGCCTGGGCCTCGGCGGTGAATATTGATGCTCTATCATCGCACTTATACTTATACACAATATTAGCTTCGGGTATAGCAAAAGCACTGCCAACTCCCATCTGACTCTTTGAGCCGTCCGTATAAATCTTGTAGTATTTTGTAAATTTACTTAGATACTGGTTAAGTATAGCACGATTTAAGCTTGGAAAAGGAGTGCACTTCAAAAATGTGGCGTTCACTCTAACATATGAAATTTCGTAAGCAAATTCAAATAAAAAATATTTTTTCCTTCTTTCAACCGATTTTTCAAAGGACATTGTCTTAGTAAAAGCATCAGCTAAGGGTGGTCTAGTTTTATTTATCCAAAAAGGACATATTAAGTTAGCAATGCCTAGTTTTCCGATTTTATTGACAATAGAACTGTTTGTGTATTGTAAATTTTTAATAACAAATTTTTCTGCCAACATTTGTCTTCTTAGCGAGAGTGGGGGTTCATTATTATTTATTTATTTATTATTTGAATGTGCACATTTAAGAATATATTTCCAAAGCAACAGTCAGAACATACCAGATCTCAATTATCGTGTAACAATTCATATTTATATGACTTAAAACCGATTAAAAGTAATTGCAAATGTTTTTTAATAAAGTTTAAAAATTATACCTATTACAGAGTCCATAACGATCGATATCTCAATAATTACACTTGAACTCTAAGAAATTGCTTCAGAAATTTAAAAATTCTTCGTAATGTTGTAGCTGTAATCTTGTTACATGCCTGTTGAATTCTTACAGTTACGTAATTTAAATCACGAGGCGAATTATGGTATACCTGATCTTTGATCAACCCCCATATGGAAAAATCCAAGGGGTTAAATCTGGTGAGCGCGCTGGCCAGTTTATAGGTCCGTTGTTGCCAATCCAATGGTTGGGTTTAAAGTTGTTTAAAAACCTTGTACAACGATGGTCTCGATGTGCTGGCGCGCCAGCCCGTTTAAAGTACAGGAAATTTCTTATTCGTCGTAGTTGTAAGGAAGCTCGTCTAAAAGATCTTGAAATGTGCCTCTTAAAAGATTAAGATACATTGCGCCATTCAAATCTTCGTCAAAGAAGAAGAAACCCATTACTTTTTTATCTAGTAACCCGAACCATACATTTATGCCGAATCTTTCCTGAGAAGCAGTCTCGCCGTGGAAGTGTTCATTCGCATTTCGATTGAACTACCCGTGGTTGCAAAATCTGCTTTCGTCGGACTACAAAATTGTTTTGAAGATACCAGGATATTCTCATCGCCTTCTCAAAACCCTCTCTCCTTAGATAATCAGCAGGTCTTAAGTGCTGCACGCCAGAAACTGGGTCAATAATTCATTGTATGAAGATAAGGAAGCCTCACTGTATGGTTCTGTCATTGACACTTAACGGCAAGTACACAATAATACTCGTATGCCTGTAGTAACCTGAACTTCAAACGCGATTTTTGCAACTGGCTTACACGACATCCCTTGAACTACTGTTCAGATCCACTTAAAAAGTAAATGACATACTAACCTAATATCCCTCTATCGTATGAAGTACCATTAATATAAAATCAATAATAACTTTTATTAATTACACGAAACAAAACTGATTTTTGAAATAAAATCGACACTTTTTTTAAAGTGTCGTTGTAAGGTAATTTTTAATAGATAGATAACTTGATGTGTGTTAACAATAATAATCAAAATAGATTTTACACATGTCACAAATTACTAAAATCATACAAACAAGGTTTAATGACAAAAACATAATATGATTAAACTTACATAAAAATCTTACATGCCACAAGTTAGAATAATATACAACTGATAATTAAAATACGCACTAATGCGCCATTCCAATGTCTATCAAACAGTTAAGGTGCATGGTAGTTCATGGAGAACCTACTCTTAGTCAGTCTAGGTTTCAGGTATTACATGAGAAGCATTTCTAGTATTATATTCATGCATCTCAATATGGCTCTGAAAATGGTCCAAATTCCGTCTGATCCACAACAGGCATTTATATATAAATGAAGTTGGTAATGATAATACTTTAAGTTCCAAAAACTATAATTTCATATGAGCACGAGAAGACATGTATGCGATGATACGAACTGGTTTCCTTTGAAGAGAAAATAGTTTTTTTGTGAATGTGGAGAATGTCCTTAATTTAGAATTTCATGCAGATAAGTAAAGTCATCTCTTTGACATTGTTTCCTATTGCCAAAGGGGGTTCATTTTAGCACTGGTGCTAAATAAAATTTAATCAAACATAAACACATACTCAGCCCTATGATCAAACACACAATACACACATGCAAATTCTTCATCGTCGAAAGGTGGGTACTCTTCAAATTTCATCATTTTTAGCACTAGTGCTAAATTGAGTTTAATCACACATAAACACAATGACACATTATTGGCCCACATACATTCATTCTTAACAAGGAAACAAGAGTTTTATCAAGAACTTAAGTAACATTGTTAATTGCTGCTGCAGATTTTGCAACCTCTTTAACGTCGGAAGGTGAAGACTCTTCAGATTGGATCATTTTTTAGTACAATATTAAGAAATAAAAGTGCATATTTTAGCAACTATTTGTTGACATTTTTTCCATGATGAAACCCTTATATCACGATTCATGAATTGCTATCTCTATACAGAATCAAATTGAATGCCCTTGATATTATTTAAATGACAGGTTAAACTACGAGAACTTTAAATTTTCGCGTAGGTGGTTTTTCGAAAACTTTTGCCCGTAAAATGTTCGAGACTTAATAATTTGACGATAGTTAAGATTGTTATTATCGAGAATATTTAGTTAAATGCGAAAGTTGAAGAAAAATAAGCGTACGTGAAGTCTACATGCTAAACCTGAAAACTACACTGTCAAAAACGGATTTACCGATGTCGTGGGTTGCAGAATTAGAGCTACTTTAACGCACGTCTCTATATTGTTCAAACTGAGCCTACGAATTATCACAAATTATTTAAAAACGCTACAATAACTCAGCTTCTTTTGGTTCGCCTCAACACAAAAAGATATTTTTGATCAACATTTTAAACACATTTGGGATGACCACAATCCTTAATTTTGTAACCATTTTATGAGTTACCTGAACTCAGTTTTTGGATTGGGGAAACTTACTAACTGATTTTAAAGTGTCGTTTTGACCCGGACGTGCATTATTTTAACTCGTTACCATGTGTAAATTATTTTAAGTTGAAATAAGTCATAAAGAGTGCTCTAAAAACCCATGTCGAGGGTAAATCACCGATCGAAAGGTCACGGAAAGTTCCGAATTCGCGCTCGTGCCGATTTGGCGCGGTAACTTTATCCCATTCATATTAGTACCTCATGCACGTCGCATCGTCATGGACCACATAACTGAACTTGCTATCCGCACAATCGTTGATCGGCGGGATCTTTTACCTTTGATCAGAGTTTGTTCTCCTCATACAGGTGCGTGGAAATGGGGATACTCCAACTTTAGGACAGATTAAATCTATAGTCGTTAAGTTAATCATCGTAAGCTAGAACAACTGAAAGGTCAAGTTTTGATAGTTCGAATAATGAATTAATCTAGCCCGAGTAGTAACGCATCACAATTCCCATATTGGTATCTGGCAGCTTAAACAATGAAGTGCTGCAGTCCACGTCGCATGTGTTCATCAAACCCAGTTACGATTAGCTACCAAAAATTTAACTCGGGTCCACTGCATGAAATAATCCATCTTCAGGGCTATTATAACTTATGAACAGTGATTTAACGCAATTTCTTCGATTTAGTTGCCGTAATTCACAGGTCTGAGCTGTCCCCTATTAGCAACACGCGTCGATCTAGGACAACTCATATTTGAGTTATATCAACTCGATATTTCGCATGTAGAGTGATTTATATTAAGTTTATTTAGATAAACTATAGGAGAATTTAAATTATTTCCTCATTGGGTTTCATAATGACTACTGATAAAATGCAAAAAGTTGAATAATGTTCCGCTTTATGAAGTTGAAATTTTATTTGTTCTCCATGTTAGCAGGAACCAACTCCTCCAGAATATTCATGCAGCGTTTTATGAGGTTAATAACAATAATATGGAGAACTGCAACTGGGAACGAGAAGTCCGACGGTCAAATTGAGCAGCTTAAATAATTGCATGTTGTTGGGGAAACGTCACGTCAAAGAGAATAGGTTGGTAAAAGCTGTGTGCGTGCGATTTCAATCTCTGCAATTTTTGGGTTGTAAATTACATAAGGGTTATAATTTGTTCACGCAGTTATTTGTATTCAGTCACGTAGCTAGTCAAAAGCGCGTAGCGACGGTACTTGTAAAACGTCAACATTGGGACGCGAGCTCCTGATTGGGCGAAAAACAGGTTGAGTCACATCGCGCGCCGTTTGAGAGAGACAAGAAGCACGGCGCAAAGGTGAAGAGAGATTCCAAGATGGCTCCGTGAAGCAAGTTCTCTAAAGGACGCTCGACGGTTTTTAAGGCCTTTTTGGGCAGTTAATGGTTTCTTTTTAAGTAAAACTAAGCAGCTAGCGATTCCTCGTTATCTCACGTAGGTAATTGAACTCGCTATGATACCGGGACATTTCTGTGATGTAGCCATCTAGTAATTTAGTGTAACTTAAAAACCCAATATTCCAATAACCGTTTGGAATTCGGGAAAAGTGAATAGAATCATTTTTGTTTAATATTAGTTATAGAATTCATTTACGAGGTATACAGCATACCTCAGTGGCCACCCTGTATATACACAACAGCAATAATGTAAATAAGATCTTATTTTTAAGCCGTCATATAGTTTTGTCAAAAGCTTGCTGTTTTCTATCTGAATTTTGCGTTTAAAGTAATTCTTCGCTTCAATTTATTCATTAGGGCCCTGATTTTGAGACCATATATTTGAGATATGGTAGCAGCGAGAGAATACTAATAAAATAGTAATTTTGCACAGACAACGGAGCTGCATCTGCATACTTTATTAAGCTTTTTGCCTTCGAATTTAATGTGATTTATTTGCGGTATGCCACGAATTTTCAGGCAAAATTCCGGATTATTAAGATTAAGCTTTGATGTAATTTATTTGAACGGTAGTAGTTGCGTAATGCTGCTTCTGGTGTAACTCGTGTGCAAGTAAGTTTTACGTAGACTCTATATAAGCACTATAAGACTATGAAAAAATAAACCGTTAATAGAATGTGCAAGCTCAGAATCACTTAGCGTTAATTGCAATAACAAGTTTTCTGTCAATTTTCCAATTAAGCTCAGATGAGGAAAATGCATCTTCATAGTTTATTAAATCCTTTTGTTTCCAGAGTTAATATGATTTATTTTGGTTACGCGGCGGAATTTTCCAACTTCAGAAGGACGACATTTTATCTTAATAGGATCAAGGGAAGGGCTTTGATCTAATTTCGAGCGATAACCGTTGTAGAAAATAATCTTGTTTGTTTCAAAAATGTTTGGTTTAGTCGATGTAAGTTTTAAGAATGCAAAATGCGTAAGATACAAAACAATATTTAGAAACCAAAAGTATTTTTAGGCGAGTATCCCGATATTAACTTACAAGGCGTAATTTACGTCCACAAATAATAATATTTTTTCTTCATATGTAAAAAATTAAATGATGACACATATAAAATAAATTCCTATGTCATTCACTCGGAAGTAACTGATCATTATCCTGTTATGCTGAACATAAAAATAAATCAAGATACACAAACGACAATTAAAAAAACAACTAATACAATAATCAAGGTAAATAATGAAAAGTTTTAGAAATTGATCAAGGCAATTAACTGGAATAGTGTTCTGAATCAGACTGAGGTAAATCTGGCTACTAACGAATTTTACAAAATAATTTCAAGCATTCGTGAGGAAGCTTAATTTACAAAAACATATGTTGTAAAAGAAATAAAAAAGCCATGGATAACTAACAGTCTGATAACGAGCATTAAAAAGCGTGACAGAATAAAAAAGAAAATTTTAACCAATTATAACATAACTGATAACCAAGTATATAAGCAATATCGAAATATTCTTAAAAAAATAATTCAAAAAAGTAAACACGACTTACAGAAATAAAATTAAAAACGCTGGACAGGATCTAAGAAAGATCTATAAGATAATAAATAATGCAACAGATAACCAATCACATAGAAAAAAAAAATATACCCCTATAACAAATAACACAACTATTTTCTCACACTAAGAGTATGGCCAATTATTGCAATGAATACTTTGTAAAGGTCGGCATTGACATGTTGGCTAAAATTCAGAATCCCATCAATGAATACAGAATAAACTATAACAATCCGCGCTCTCTTTTTCTAAATCCTGTTGATAACAATGAAATTATAAAGCAAATAAATAGTCTGAAAAATAATAGTGCGCCGGGAATAGATAAGATCGACGCTAAAATTATTAAGAAAACACATGTGTACTTAATTCCCCCTCTAGTACAAATCATACATTTAATATTTAACACCGGTACAGTGCCAGAACAATTTCAAATTTCAATCGTTACCCCTGTCTTTAAGTCGGGTAATAAAACTTGCATTGGAAATTATCGCCCAATAAGCTTGATAGATAATTTTTCGAAAATATTTGAAAAATGTCTTAAAGATAGACTACAAACATTTCTCAGTGTAAATAATTTTATTTCTAAAAACCAATTTGGGTTTGTGAGTGGTTTAGGAACAGTTAATGCCCTCTACAAATTATCAAAAACAGTCACCGACAAACTCGACAACAAAGAAAAGCGCATTTCAGTATTTCTCGACTTAGCAAAGGCATTTGACACGGTGCCGCACGACATGCTTTTGGACGTATTGCTCAGAAATGCTAGGTGTCTTTGAGACCTATCTCAGCGATAGAAAATAATTTGTTAAAATCGAGAATACATTAAGTGATCCTGAATGTAGAGCCCCTTATTAGTTCTCTGGCCCCAACGACGATAGTTCATCGGACTACTCGGAACATGATGACTATAATTTATAAAATGAGTTGTTGTATTTTACATAGTAGATTTTTTTTTATAAATAATAATATTTATTTCAATTTATCTATTTTCATATTATTCTTACTTTTATGCAATTTACCCTAAATTTACAATGCATCCTTTAAGTTGTCTACCCTGCTTAGTGTCATTGCAAATTTACATTTCATTACTCTCTGACATTAATGTCAGTGGCTCATAATTAAATGATATTTTATTTTGAAAATTTGGCGGTGGGTATAGGAGATGTGTTTTTTATGTTTTTAAAATATTTTGGATGATGTGGTGTTGCCAGATCATACCGAAAGTGACATGGATTTTAAAATTTTACTTTATAAATTACCCTATATATTATCTTATTCTTAGAATTTTCATTTGACAACAGATATGTATAGGGAACTAATAAGGAAAGTCGTTAAGAAACTATAATATATATTGAAAAGAGGCCTCCTCCACATTAATATTTTATCCTGTATCCTAAATCATTAATTTAAGTCTCTTAGCCTGGCCACCAACAAATTTATTTATTTATTATTTTACTAAACTAACTTACAGCACAACGTCGAGTCTGCTATTTATTGATATTACATAAATATACCTAATAATAAAATAATAAACCCTGCCTCAGAGGTTCATTTTGCGTCCAATTCTCTTTCTAATATTGTAAATGATCTGCCTTTAATGGATCAAAATATACCCTTTTTGCTGATGACACAACCATCTCTGTTGTGACAGACACTCTTGGGGCTTCGTTGTTAGGTTCTTTGGAAGCGCAGAAGATGGTTAAAAGGTGGCTTTAAATAAACTAGTCTTAAACACAAACAAAACGGAAAGTGCAGTGTTTGCAGTGAGAGAGATTGGGGCTGTAAATGATCGCATATCTTACACAAAGTTCCTTGGAGTTCTTATCGACCCAAAAGCAAAATGAGACATACGTACTGAAACTATGGTCTTATACAGCTGAATAAAAGCCTGTATCTGCTACGTTGCCTTGCAGAAAATGTTTTCCACATAGCTTATTTTGCGACCTTTCATGCACAGCTCTCGTATGCTATACTTTATGGGTTCATGCCTCGGGTGCTCGCCGCCTCTTTGGACTGCAGCAAAGGACAGTTAGGGTAATGAGTATATAGTTTGGGTTACAGGGATGCCTGTAGGGCCGGTTTTAAGGAGCTGGGAATACTCACACTACCGTCCCTGTACATTCTAAGGAGCCTCCTCTACAGTATGAAGGGCAAACAAAACGGAGGAAAAGTTATTCTTTATACAAATTTTTTGTTTTACAGGGTGTCTAAAAAGTTAAAAATTCTAATTGTCTACAAGAGTAAAGTTTTTAGCTAAATGCTATTTAAGAGAATTGTTTCAAATTATCACATCTTCTAAGATATTGGTTTTTATTAAGTTTAGATAGCAATAATATTTTTGCTTCAAATCTGCATTTCACTGAAAAGTTTGGTATGTATGGTTTTGTATACCTTTAATTCGATACCTCAGAAATAAATTATTTTAGTGTCAAGCAAAATGTCATTGTCAGTAACTTTTAAAGATTTTATTAGTTTACAATGTTAACAACCGAGAAGAGAATACATTTAATCCAATGTTATGGTAACGGAGATTTTTCATGCAAATACGTTATTGAAAAATTTCACGAAAGGTTCCCCAACCCGTAACCAAATAGACGGTCTGCAAGCTGGTCAAGAGATTTCTTGAAACGGGATCCGTATTAGACTTAAAAGAGTAAAAAAATACTATAATGAAGATGATGCAGCGACTCAACTCGTACTTCAGTCTGTTAGAGAAAACCTCACATTGTCCTTGAGGAAACGAGCTACGCAACTACAGGTGGTCCAAAAAAGTACTATTCAAGAAATTTTAAACCAAAATAAGATACGTCGCTACAAACCCCATTGTAAACACACATTAGAAGAGGGCAATGATGACAAAAGGTTGAATCTTTGTTTGTAGGTAGGAAGTAAGATTTTAGTTAGTAATAGGGGATTCCATAAACTTGTAATGTTCTTAGATGAGTTTACTTTTTCGACAAATGGAACTGTGTCATCGTCACATGTTCGCTATTGGAGTGATGTTAATTAATCAATGTTCAGAGTCTGCTTCCTACTTTGGTATAATAGAACCGTATTTCTTTGATAATACTTGTAACGGAAATTCTTATTTAAATATGGTAAATACTTTTTTTTCTGATCTTTTGGAACAACTGCCATTAGATAAACTAAGTAACATGTACTTCCAGTAAGATGGATGCCCCGCCCATTTTACTAGAGAAGTAAGGCTTGATTTGAAATTTGGACAAAAATAGATTGGGTGGAATGGTCCAGTTTTATGGCCCCCCAAGAAGTCCCGACCTTACGTTGACAGATATGTATTTGTGTGGACGCCTAAAACAGTTAACTTATGCCAATCCACTGTCAAATGATGAGAAGATTTTAAAACAAAGAATTATACGAGCTGTAGAAGCAATATCCCTAGAGGAGGTGCGGAGAAGTTATGACTATCTTATAGAGCCCAACTGGAAAAATGCGTCCTTTATGGTGGAGCGGTGTTTGAATAATTATTTTTATGCTGATTTTGGTCTCTATCTTTATGAATTATGCCTTGAATAATAATTAATCATGTGTTGGTTTATGGTTGGTTCACAGGGTAAAGCCGCAAAAGTAAATAAAAATTTTTTCTATGACAAATTGGGGTATTTTGACCCCCCTTGTAAGCTCCCCAGAGATTAGGAGGTACTTACCGGACACAAATTATTCACAAATCTAAATAATTTTTAAATAAAATCATATAATAGTATATTATGTTACAAGGACGAAAAATGCAGTATTTCGGACGTATTGCGGGAGATTACTGGACGAGGCAAAGCCGAGGCCAGTAACCCGCATAGTCCGAAATACATTTTTCGTCCGTATAACATACGTTATTTTTTATCCGATTGTGTTTTTGCTCGGATTATAAAATAATGTAAAAATTAAGAAAACCAATATATTTCATCTTGCATTGTAATTTTTTGTCCCTTGAATGTTTTAACAATGAAACCTGTAATATGCGTATCCATGGATCTAACAAATAATTAAATTAATATTATCAACTGACGTTTTATCAATCAGGCGATAGTTTTAACTAATCTTTCGTGTTCTGCTAGTTTTAAAACCTGAAAAACACAATTAAAAATGGAAATAGACGATGATCTTATAGAAGGTATACCACCTGACATTCAAGAAACTGCCAAGGAAGTAATGTTACATTTGTTGCCACAAAAATCTAAGGAAATATATGAAAGAGCTTATAAAAAATGTATGGATTACCGGCAAGGAAAAAATATACAGTCGTTCTCCGAAAACGTCTTCTTGGTCTATATGGCGGAATTATCGAAAACTATGAAGTCATCTACTCTGTGGTCGCAGTATTCTATGCTACGTGCAGTGGTAAATGTAAAACAGAATATTGATATATCTAAATACATGAGATTACGAGCATTGTTGAAACAAAAAAGTGTTGGATATTGTCCAAAGAAATCAAGGATCCTAACTAGAGAAGAGGTTCACAAATTCCTTTGCCATGCTCCAGATGACAAATACTTAATGTTGAAGGTAAATGTAACTATATAATAGTATTTTAAATTTCTGACTAACAATTTTCTTAATTACAGGTTGCTTTTATTTTTGGAATCGCGGGCGCATGTCGTCGAGAAGAACTGGCTCATATGAAAATTGATGACATACAAGATTTGGGAACGGCTTTGTTAATAAAAATTCCCTATAATAAAACAAACAAACCGAGATCATTTACGGTGACTGGAGAATATCTAAAGTATTATAGAAATTATCTGGCTTTACGTCCAACAAATATGAGTGATGGGCGATTTTTTGTGTCTTATCGCAATGGAAAATGCCATAAGCAAGTTGTCGGTATACACAAATTTGGCTCTATACCTCAGGAAATAGCATCTTACTTAAAACTGCCGAATGCCAAGGAATTCACGGGACATTGTTTCAGAAGAACATCGGCCACATTATTGTAGATGCGGGAGCAGACATAACATCTCTAAAACGGCATGGAGGCTGGAAGTCTTCGGGAGTAGCCGAGGGCTACATAGATGATTCCTTAAGTAATAAGTTAGAGCTGACCAAGAAAATATTCAACATTCCACAATCTGATCTGCAGTCAGTCTCGACTCAGGTGTCGCAATCCGTCTCCCAATCGAGTTCAACATTGGAGAATAATATCATAACGGAGACCAAAAATAATAACACATCCTCAAAATCAAATTTACATCACCCCGTTCTTGTTCAAAATTGTTCTAATTGTACATTTAATATAAATATTGTAAATAATTGAATAAAATAAACTGTTGAAAATATTTTAGCGTCCGACAAAATGTTTTTCGGACTAGGACGACAAAGGTTGCCTAGCTACCAGCGCAATAATCAATACCTTATTGAAAAGGTTACCTTTTCGTCCAAATATCTGATCTATAAAACGTCATTTTTTGACACAATCGGATAAAAATGTATTTGTATTATTTAGGGTAGGTGATATAACATTTACGGTGAATCGTATAAAAACAAAAATAATTATTGGGTGTATAAGGATGGTTTAGGCCCTGAGCCACTAAATGACTATAGGATTCATTCGGTTAAAATTAAAGTAAAACCTAGGAAGTCGATATTGTTTCGTTTATATTAAGCTTCCTTCTCGTTTAAGGTTTTTTCTTCGTCATAACAGATCTCAAAAGAATTTGCGCTGCTTTCATGATCATGGCCCGAGAAAAATTTAATTTTACTCAACGTAAAAGAATCTTTAAATAATCTCAGCGGAATCTCATTATTTAAGTCCCGCTTGATAAGTCCTTTCAGAAGGTTTTTTTTTTACCTTTTTGATGTTTTGGGTATGCTCGTACACAAATTTCATCATTATAATATTGTTCAAAAACTTTAGCGGAGGAGCTTTTCAGGAAAATATCTTTATCGGATTTGAAATAGTTTTTAGAAAAATGTTCTATAGTGTCGTTGACAACAAAGGCTTGAGTAAACGTAAACATGAGCATTAATCAAACCGCCACCGTTTAAAAGCTTTACTTACTGGCGTTTAATGTCCTGATACACAAAAATTGACGACAAAGTAAACAGTGTCTCATGATAGAAAGCATTATTTGCTTTGAAACAACTTCAAGTTTGTTTTGAATACATTGTTACATTAATAAAAACCAACTTACCTTCTAGCCGTGTTGCCGATGGTGTGCCAAATTCAGGATTGTCTTTATCAATTCTTAAATATCTTTGAGTCTAAAACCAATAAAGAAAAATATGTCAGATTTTGGTATTTATGCACAATGCAAAGTTTGATTTGCCCTGCTAAATTAAGATGCATTGTATTAACACGGGTCTTAGTTCTATTTCGCACTAACTTATGTGTCTTATTCTCCTAAGCAAACCTAATGCACTTTTACGTGCAAAAGAGAGAAACCTTCTTGATTTGATTCATATTACAAAAGGTTGGATAATATGCAAATTAAATTTTAATGCAATTTCTGCATTATTTGGTAATTTCAGAAAAATTTGCATATTTGTGATTCCCGCTGCATTTATTAGCATATTTTGTGAAGTTGACGGAAATTTTAGTCCCTGTTAGTCCTTTATCTAGATTAATACTATTCTTAGAAATATTACAAACTAATAGGTCATTAAGGAAGGTATCTATTGGTCTATGTTGGAGAAAGAAAAATCGGCTATTTCATATTTAAAATCATTAAAGAAGCTCGACAGAACAAACAACCTAATCATTACTCGATTTATACAAGACACTCTTACAAAATTTCTTTCAGCCAATGTGTTTTCTCCTGAAATTTTTTTAATTTTGTTGTAGGATGCTGCGCCCTAAGCAGAAGAGAATTTAACATTCTTTTACGAAAACTTAATTCATGTAGCTTGTTTAGCATATGAAATTATTAGAGTCGCGGGGCATGCAAGGTGCATTTGTGAGTTTCGATTAGTCAATGACTTAATTAGTAATGTAAAAAAAGCTCCTTTGAGGATTAAGTTATACGGGGTGTCCAGAAAAGTTCTAGACATATAAGAATATCCTTTATTGTTGATTTTACGAAAAAAAATTATTCTTTATAAAAAGTTCTGCTTGATGCGCAAATAGTATTGACATATCAAAACTTAAGATATCATGTACAGGGCGGCAAGAAAATATAGAAACACAGAATTACGTTAAGAGGGAAGTACCCTCAATCTCATATCTCTGTATTAATAGTTAACGAAATATTATATATATTTATTATAGGCGACCGCAGCCTAGTGGTTAGTGTGTCCGACTACTAAGCCGAAGGTCCCCGGTTCGATCCCGGGACCATGCGTCGATCTTTATTTATTCGGTCGTCACCTCGTGGAAGGCAATGGCAAACCACCACGTAGTAATTTGCCTAGTACAACCTCTCAAATAGTGCCGTTCGGAACCGGCGATAAACTGTAGGTCCCATATACCTGTGAAAAATCTGAAAAAAGGCACACATCACAGGTATATGCGAGAGGTCGCCTACGCTCGAATGAGCATGGCACATAATGAAGAAGAAATATTAACCTTCAAAATAGCCATTTATACAATAAGTTGCGAAATTAGTGTCTTTTAGGCACGCGACGTGAAAATTGTCCAACGAGGCAAAGCCGAGTTGGACAACACGTCTAGTGGCTAAAAGACATCGTTTCGTAACGAATTATATACAAGATTTTTTGTGAAAACGGAGAATTTGATAATTTAAGCTTTTATTAGTATTTTTAAACATTTTGAAAAGTAGGCAGGCAATCTGTTTCTAAGGCATTGTTTATGCATTATTTAATGTCAAGTGTATTGTCAAGTTCGAACGTCGCGTTTTGCCTTTTTTCCGCAAAGTTTTTCGAAAAAATTACTTCAAATGAGTGATATTGACGAGTCTTTGGATATTGAACAAGCTGCTGAAGCTGCGCTATCCACATTAGTACCCGAAAAATCGAAACATTTATACGAAAAAACCTACGACAACTTTGAAACCTGGGCCAAAGAAAAATATATTGAGAACCTTACAAAAAAGGTATTACTAGCCTATTTCCTCAAGCTATCCGCCACCTTAAGGCCGTCAACTTTGTGGAGCAAATATTCGATGCTCCGCACCATGATTTATCTGAACAAAAACGTAGATATTTGCAAATTTACAAACCTTATTGCATTTTTAAAAAGGAAAGCTACCGGATATCAGCCAAAGAAATCAAAAATATTTACAAAGCTGGAAATAGAACGCTTTATAAAACAAGCTGATGATAAAGAATTCGGGTTAGCCAAAGTTGTTTTATTCGTTGGAGTATTTGGAGCATGTAGGAGGGAAGAAATCACATTTTTGAAATTAGATGCCATCAAAGATTGTCAGTCGTTTATCAGTGTCAAAATTCCGAACACAAAAACTCATGTTCCAAGAATGTTTATACGATTACTGAGGGATCAATAGATGGCATCAATTTTTTAGATCTATTTCGTAAGTACGCAAAACTTCGTCCACTGAATACGACACATCAGCGATTTTTCTTGACATACCGAAGTGGTAAATGCTGTACCCTGCCAGTTGGAATTATTACAATTGGGGTATGCCAAAAAAAATAGCAGAATTCCTTGGACTCCCCAACACCAATGAATACACTGGCCATTGCTTCCGGCGCAGCTCTGCAACAATGTTGGCAGATTCTGGAGCGGACATGACACTTTTAAAGCGTCATGGAGGTTGGCGATCAAGCTCAGTTGCCGAGAGTTATATAGAAAATTCAATTGAACAGAAAAACGAAATAGCAAAAATAATCATAGGGCAGAAAGATAAGCCAAATACAAAAATAAAAGAAGTTCACTCAAAAGCAGAAGTTAGCATTATCAGTACTAGCAGTTTATCCATTCCGACTACTAATAATTACATTGCTATCAAAGATAAGAAGCTAGATGCCTCTAGAATTTAGTTCAACAGTTTACATAATTGTACATTTAACATATATAATAAATAGATATTTTCATTGATTTTAATGTTTCATTTTTACTTTTAGGCACTAGTGCCTAAAACTGTCACATTTAGACACTAGTGCCTAAAAGAGTGTCATTTCGAAATTCTAATCAATATCGAAATATGTCTATTTCGATACGCTAGAAAAAAATATTGTATACCATTCGTTACAAAACAATGTCTTTTAGTCACTCTGACGTGTTGTCCAACTCGGCTTCGCCTCGTAGGACAATTTTCACGTCACGTGCCTAAAAGACCCTTATTTCGTAACTTGTTGTATAAATAGCTATTAATGCGATAATAATTTTTTAATATAATTAATATACTGAACCTAAATAATCTGCATATTTTAAGCATATCCTTGAATTTTTTTTTAAATAGGGTGCATCAAAATGCGCATTTTATAAATATTATTCGTGAATCTTTTCCGTCCTTTACACATCACTAAGAAGTGTAAGCTTAAATAGGGCAAGCATTTAAATAAACAATAAATTAATTAAATATCCATTTTCACCACCCTCCCTTACTATTACTTCATTTCGTTTTATGGAACGAAACGAAGGTTTATTTGATCTTTACAAGTAATTCCCTTTGTGAGGTCAAATAAGGGCAAGAAAAAGGTAGTTCTTATTATTCTTAGGGACCTTCGGTGCGTGACTTGAAAGATATACCTACTCCCAGATAATTTGGGAATCGACGCACGTTGCAAGATTCAGTTACCTGAGCTTATCGACGGAATGGTTCTTTATTTTAGAACGTCATTTTTTTAGGAGATTTTATGGGAAGAATATGAATTTCACACAGAAATAAACGATATTTTGTTTAAAATAGAACGCACGCCAGTTAATGAAACCAGCTCCAAGGAAATGTTTTCTTAAAGTAGTCCATTATTTTCTTGACGGCAATCAATTGCGGAATATTAATTTAATCAAATATGTATTGATCATCTCGTTAAACGGAATAGGAATTTTTATGTTTACTCTTCTGCTGCGATGCGTGTGAATTCAGATTTTTAGGTTAGATTTCCATTTTACGTATTGTTGTCAGTGGATGAGCCGTGCATGGGGTTATGAGTTATATTAATGATTATACAGGTTGTTTTGTTCACTGAAGTATATCTGAAAGAGGGTGATAGGTAAGATGTTTTTGAACATATTTAACCCTATATACTATAATGCAAAGTGTTACGCATATCGAGATATCATCGTTTTTCCAAATTTTAACGAATTTGGTGGATAGGTTCATATAAGTTTTAGTCTCAATCTTAGTCTAATTGTATCTTTCTTTTCTATAAAGTTGAATACGTATCTCATCAAATCAAATCAAATCAAATCAAATCAAAATATGCTTTATTGTCATAAAGTATTATTTTTATCGAAAAAAGCTTTTTTTTTAAATTAAATTAACAATAAAATATAGTAATATAGCAAAACTTAAAATATCGGAATAGAAAAAAAAAATGCAAATAATTATGACAGAGTATCACCAAAATATTCATCTAGAGTATAATAAGCTTTTTCCAATAATAAATTTTTAACATTTTTTTTTTAACATTTTAAAATTTGACATTTTCTTAATAAGATCTGGAAGATAATTACAAATTTTTTTAGAATCATAAATTATGGATTTTTTTACAAGACTTGAAGAAGGAATAGGTAAACATATATTAAAGGTTTGTCTTGTATTATAAGTATAAGAATTAATACTATTTCTATGCTTTTTATAAATCAAACAAACTGTTTCCAATATAAAAATTGAAGTTAGTGTCAGTGGCGGCTCTACCATAAGGTCATTCGGGCAATGACCTCCCAAGCCACACCACCACCTAACACTAATCTTGTTAATATTTAACTTTAAAATCAAAATCCATTTAATCAACCAAACTTTAGTTCTGCTCGGGTACTATTACCTCTAAAATATCCCTCGTATTTAAGGTAACGCACGCAATGAGCGAGGGAAACTAGCCGTAACGCTACTTTTTGTGCGTCCCCGCAAAATCTTCAGGTCAATATTGAGCTTGACCACGAAAATTGGCGTCACCAAACAAATCCTGTGAGGGTAAGAAGAGGAATAAATAGCATGCTATCACTCTCACGCTTGCATGAAACAGAGCTTTTCTGGGCTGTCAGCCTGTTTTTTTTTCGATTGAGCTCCGACGCACGTTTTAATTTTTAAAATGTGGTGGAAAAAGACGGACGACGGGCTGTTACTGCAGACTGCTAATTAGCACAATAATAGGGATGTTGATTTCATATCGAAAATGTCGCATCGTCGCCTAGTGACTGCGCTGCCGCTGCATGAGAATTGTTGACGAACGAAATCATACCTACATCCATTATTAAAAATATATCCGTATTCGATAGTTACTTTTTTATATAGCATTTATATACATTCTCTGATATATCGGAATAAAAAGCTCAGAAGTATACCTATATCGAAAAATATCATCCATGTGATATTATCGATAATATGTTTCCAACATTCCTAACTCCCACACCTAACCTTACTTTGGTTTGTTTACATTTATTTAGGCGCGCAATCGAATATTTTTGTTAGTTTGTTTTTAAAATTAATTATGTATTAAACACTAAAATTGTCCTGTTAGTAGTTCGCGAAACTGTATTTAAAAGAAAGCAATGGTTTATCTTTCGAAAAACGCCTGGAATTTGAACATTTAGGCGCTCAGGATAAAAATAAAAGTGGTATTTTAAAAAAACAATGTATAATTTGTGCGATTTTATATGTAGCAGCAAAGACAAAGAGATGGTTTTCTGCTTTCCGTGTTTTTCTTTTCCTGCATTCGATTTTTGCAGTAAAAGGGGGGTTAATGATTTAAAACATATGAAGGAAAAATTTAAAAACACAGAACTCAAGTGCACGGTGAGTTTAAACAAAATGTAAAACATAAAAAAAGTTATAGGATAGGGTAAGTTTTTTTCGTATGTTTTATGTTTTTTTTAATCAGTGAGTTTCGGATTCTTTGCTTATTTTTCCTTTTAAAAAGCAAGAAATATGAACCAAAAAAAAGGTGGTGCATCCAAAATTTTTTTCTTTATTTTCTTAACTGCGTTTTGACCCCCTGCCGAATTGACCAGGAGCCGCCACTGGTTAGTGTTAAAATTTTTTGTGAAATAAACATTTCAAAGAACCGCCATATTCATTTCATGAGAAAGTACTCTCAGGGCATAACAGCTTAAAGTTAATTTTCTACATAATTTTTTGATATGTTCATTAAAAGAAAGATTTTGAGTAATATAGATTCCTAAAAATTTTATAAATTTGGGGGTTATTAATTATGAAATTGTCAACAAATATATTATTAAGTAAACATTTAAAAGTTAATATATTTGTTTTAGTGATATTAAATGAGAGTAGATTAGAGTCACACCACTTTCTAACATTTATTAAACCTTCATTAATTATTTTAATTAATTCAATACAATATTTACAATGCCAAAGTATGGTTGTATCATCAGCAAATATGGTAAATTTACCATTTATAAAATTGACGCGAGGTCATATATTAAAAATAGTAATGGGCCGAGACCTGAACCTTGAGGTACTCCACAATCAATTTTATTACTTTTTGATTTCTTACTATTTAACAATGCTACTTGAGATCTTTCAGATAAATATGATTTAAACTATTTAAATGATATACCTCTAAAGCCATAAAGCTCAAGATTCTTTAATAACATATCATGGTTAACACAGTAAAATGCTTTAGAAATATCACAAAATATGATATAAGATACGTAATGGGATCTACATACATTAACGATCTTTTGGAAAAAACTAAAAATCCTATATATAGCTTCGCTGATGACAGCACACTTGTTTCAACTTTTACTTTGGATGCTCGGACATCGGCTGCTAATGCACATCTCTATAGGCAGCAAGAGGTCTCACATCTCAACAAAGACCTGGAAGAAATTTTGTCTTGGGGTGACAGTAACCAAGTAGAATTTAACGCTAAAAAGACCCAGGCGGCAGTTTTTTCTAAAAAAGTTAATGTTGAAGAACCGGATATAGTTATGGCGGGACACTCAATTCCCTTGGCTTCATCAATTCATTTATTGGGCGTTAATCTGGATAGTCATATGTCTTGGCATGGCCACGTTGCGGCCATTGCTAAGGCAGCCTCGCAGAAGCTTGGAGTACTTTTCCGAACAAAGAACCTCTATACACCCCAACAACTTTTGATGCTCTATAAAGCCCAAATTCGACCATCACTGGAGTACTGTTCGCATATTTGGGGCTCTGCTCCTAAACATACCCTGAGATTGCTAGATTCCATTCAAAGAAGAGCCATTCGCTTGATCGGTGACCATAGTCTGACAAACAACCTGGAAAGCCTTGAACATCGAAGGCAGGTTGGCGACTTGAGCTTATTTTACAAATATTTTCATGGCAAGTGTTCAACTGAGGTTGCCCGCTTAATACCACCCAGAGCGGTGCATGGTAGAAGTACACGACGAGCCACTGCAGCCCACCAGTACGTGGTTCAGCTTAGTGTCCCTCGAACGACACTGTTTCAAAATTCTTTCATCTGGAGAACGTCATCACTCTGGAACGACCTCCCTGAGATCGTCTTCCCCAACGAGTATAGTCTCCAAAGATTCAAGACCAACGTGAATCGTTTCCTGCGCACACGCACCGCTCCTAGAGCGCCATAAAGGATTTATCCTGTAGTGCTGTGCCTTATCATAAAAAAAAAAAAAAAAAAAAAAAAAAAAAAATTTGTTAACAAAAATTTGTGGCTCAGTAGAGTTTACAAAATGAATTACTGTAACATCCACTCAACGTTACCTAAGATATTCAATTAACAAAAATTATAATTTGTCAACAAGAAATGCATTTGCCGATTTAACACAATACAATAATAAAATTATAAGCAGATATTTATGAGTATACTTTCATGCTCGAAATAGGAACCACCGGTTCTAATACAACGTCGATATCTTCGTCGCGTCCCTTTAGTGGTTACGCCTAGCCTCATTTCTGCTGCCCCACACGAAAAAACAAATTGTGATTTTCACAACAATTATAGATAAATTTGCTACAAATTGTTGTAAATATAGGGACAAGAACAACTTGTTGTGAATTTCTATATCATATTATTTTCTTATTTATAACTAATTGTGCAACCATCTGACACAAGTTGTACAAAGTTATACAAATAGTGTTATATATAAAAATATTGTAAGAAATATATTAAAATAATAATTTGTCATGTTATGCTATACGAGTTTGTAAATAATGTGAACATTATGTAAAGGAGAAGATAAAATGCCTTGTTACAAATCTCACAACATTTTCTTGGATATATTTCAATAAATTATTACAGAAAAAGTTAAATTTCTTGTTAAAAATTTTCCAATAACTTGTTGGAAATATTTTACTATGTATTGCAGGAAAGCTTTAAATGTTCTGGTAACCATTTAACAACTATTTGTAGGTATAGGACATGGTACATGAAACATACTTAGACTTCGATGCAAAATTTAAAAATGAAATAAAAAATAAATATTTTTATTTAAAAAAATGAAGTTGATGGTCATAA
This sequence comes from Polydrusus tereticollis, assembly GCA_963920685.1. Lineage (NCBI taxonomy): Eukaryota > Metazoa > Arthropoda > Insecta > Coleoptera > Curculionidae > Polydrusus > Polydrusus tereticollis. The sequence goes on from OY987328.1 coordinate 149,118,253, forward strand.
CTTATTTTTGGGCAACCCTGTTTTATTTATCATGAGAAAAAATACATTAAGAAATGAAAATCGACCGGTCCGACTGTATATAGAACCTAAACTGAAAATTAGGCGCAGTCAAAAAGCTATTGGAAAAATCGCACTTCGGACGATGCTGAAAATCTCTATCCCCTATCCAAATCCAGACATAACTTTGATGAAGTAATCCTCAGCTACTTAGCTCGCTAAGATTAAGCTGCTTTTGTGAAAGTCCGACGCAAAATAATGTTGCTGGGCGCTAGAGATATGCCGATACTAACTCAAGTTGACACACAAATTCGCAGACACATGTTGGCCGTCATAACGAGCGCTCGGAGAAAGATGCATGGCACACCTTAAGACCCGAACGGCTTACTAGCTCTACGATTACCACTCTACGTTACTCTCAAGATGTAACGGATAAATTATGGCGGTGATTTGGACCAAAACGTTGCAACTCACTACATGATGTTGAAATTAGGTCGTAAATCAAATTGACGTATTTAGTAAATACATTTTATATCTTTATACTAAGTGATTTGATTAGTAGTATTATGGCTGATTGAAAAAGTGGTTTTCAATAGAGATTTAGACACAAATCAAATCAGATTAAAAGAAACACCTTAAAAACAAGTTATAAAATTCTAAATAAATAAGGAGATGGGGTTGATATATATAACAAACCTAGAACATACAACAAATGAACATTGGACAAGCGTTTATAATGCTCTTAGTAGAACTCAAATAAAAACTTTATTTAAAGGCAAACAAACACATAAACATTCCAAACATGTATAACCGTGGCCCACACTAAATAAGTATGCCAGGTATTTTATAAAAATCAAACTATATTAAAAAAGTAAGGATCTTCCACTCGCTAATTTAAATTTTTAAAAATTGCCTGGTATGCGGCTATATAGTTTTTATATTTTAAAGTTCTTAAATATGTTAGCCTCAATGGTAATGGTTGTAATAAAAAATAGCTGTTGTATAAATTGTTTGTATTTTTATCAGTATCAGGTACTAAATTGATCAAAATCAGCTTAAAATATTTTATTCTTATTTATTTACGGATTATCTAGATACCTATTTATATGTGGAGGGATTATAATTATTTAAGGGCGGTTTTATTTTATTAACTAACCGTTATCACCTTTATAAAATAAAAATTCGAGAATTTGGCGATAATTTACTGTTTAAGTACATAATTTGTACGTATACTTAAACAAGTACTTCTTTATCTTCGGTAAAGGATATAGTACTGAAGCATATCCTTCCCAGAAATAAGCGAAGTGACTGTGGTAGGTACATTTACAAGTATTGACGAGAATGAGTTGGATTTATTAAGAAAGAAAATTTATTAAATATTTGAAGAACAATCTGTACCTAACCTGGTTTCTCAATTATCTTGACGAAACATAGTTCGATACACATTACACTGCAAGAAAAGGACGGAATAATTTTTCAAAAAAATGTCAAACCAAAGCTCCACCAACAACACCAGCAAGTTCACAAAATGGATTTGGCCGAACTGTCTGTTGCTTTCAGCTAAAAACGTAGCAGATTCTTCGCTAGATTACCACCAAGATACTGACGCACCATTCTTTTTAAAGATGAGTTACATTTATTAGCAGTGGCGTGCGTTAATGTTATAAAAAAGGAGCAACATCAATTAAATAAAAGGCTTCGGTCACGGAGGAAAATGAGGAAATGGGTAAAGGAATGGCTTTTGAAGCGGAATGAATAAAATAATAAACTATCTTCGGATGGATTTTCTTTTAAAACTTTGTTAATGTTTTTGCCTTTTTTCGTACCCAGAAAGTATACCCAAATCCTTTAAAACAAAAAAGTTTCTCGCTTGCTAAAAAAAAGTGCCGCAATTAAAGTATGTGTTAAAAATTAACCCAGTTTTACAAAGAAACTGGAGTTCCTAAAGAAACTAGAGTTATCAAAAAAACAAAATTAACTCAATAACCTTTGCTAACATTTCTCTTACCGGTTAAAAAAAATAGTGCGAGGTGTTTGTAAAAATGTAAGACATAAAAATAGTTAGACCTCCCGAAAAATTTTGTAATTGGTCATTTCAGATAGCCTAGAACCTAGTCAATCATTCTGTCATGGTCCCACGTAGTTGTACCTCAACAAAATATTTTATAAGAAGGAAGTGACTTTTTCCTCGATTTTCAGTCTACAGGTGCTTTTATTGGTTTCGTATTTTGTTGTTCAGTGTCCTTATAATTTGAAACCAAATATAAAGAAAATTTTGGCACCAACCACGACCCCAGAACATTAAGCCGGCAGTAAACCTATTAAAACTACTTATGCACGACACTGACAAAGTCTTAGAACAAGCAACTTTTTGCCTCTACACCTTCATGCATATAGACCCATTTATGTACGTGCGTCTTTTACCGGAAAATTCACACCGCGCGTTCATGTATTAATACTTGTACGCGTGTCCGTAGACCGCTTTATATATGCACAGAAAGTCCGTTGCAGAAGTTCAAAGCGGACGAACTGTGGGAGGTAATGACGTCACCACCTCGCGAGCGTTTTATTTGATTTTGAACTCGTATATTTCGAAAACTACTTATCGGATTGACTTCACATCTTCAGGGCTGACCATACCTTATAAATGCTTCATAAAAATTAGGTAAAGTGTGTCATTTGAAGTTTGACTAAATGACCCCATTATATAGGTTGGGAATTGAATTAACTCAAAAAAGGAGGTTACTCCAGGAGGTAGTAGTAAAACACATTGTATAATCAGAAGATACCTCTGACCCTAGGTAAACCCTCAACTCTTGGATTAGGTATGAGTTAACTCGTAATCGTCGGATAAAAATGGGCTATTTTTAACAAATGTTTGTTTCTGAACCGATTCTAGTGATTCTACTATTTCTATCTATTGAAAGTCGATTGTGGCGTAATCGTAATTATAGTATAGTAGCCCTGTATAAATATTTTAGATGTTTTAAATTATCTTCTCTTAGAAGACGAAGAAGATTTGGAGATTATTAACGCAGATTAACAATTTAGTTATACAATACTATAGTAATTTAAGTTATTTCAGTTAGTTAGGTGTTAGGTTAGTTTTAAATGACATAGACGTGATAAATAAGATGTGAAAACAGAAAGCAATTATGATATTCCCATCCTTTTAAAGTTAGCAGTTGTATGGATTAACCCCATCCTATACAATTGCAACAAAAACCTACCTTAGATTGACTTTAGGTTTAAGTTGAAGGTAAATCTTCATAATAATTCTATAGTTAATTCTAACCTATATAATTGAGCCTGAGAATATAAAATTCACCTGAAATGATTTCACAGACTTGTGGAAGCAGACATAATTTTATAAATGGTACTTATCTATTCCTCAAAGAATCTGTTATAGATACGCCAGAACTTCCATTAGGCAGGCAGGTTCCAGGACAGGAAAAGTTCGTCCCAATGTTGAAGTCCTCCTTTGAAATTAAGTAAAATATTCATGCATTGATAAATTTCTCAAGTTATGTATGGGTGGATACAAACCCAAAAGATCGAAAATATTTACACATGAAGAAGTAAATATTTTGGATAGGTTCTTTAAATATATGATGATGAAATGACATTTTAATTACACTAATGGCGGAACCAAACGTTAATTAGAATTCAAAGAGGGAAGATAGCTGAGCGGAAGTCAGATGGCGATTTATAGACACCAGATTTAAGGGAGGATCTCGCCGCAGATGCGACCGTCGATATTATTAATGAAAGCTCGCGACGCTGATAGAAATCCAGCCGGGGCGCTTTTTAAAAATTAGCCTTTTTCTGCTCCGGGGGCGAGCATCTTCTGGAAGTCAACCGTTAAAGTGTTATTTTATGGCTTATTTAACTAAACGGGATAAACATTTTTGAAGATTGGATTATGTCTTAAAGGAACATCGTGTTTTTGGCCGATATATTTATGAAATTTTATCTCAAAAATATTGAACTGATCGTTCTCATCGAAACTTCACAAGTTTTATGTGCCTTACTTTGGCTATTATGGGAGGAAAATCAATATTGATTTATTTCTGCTAATAATTAGGTGAACAAAATTATATAAAATAAAGTAAGTATAGTTCTTGCAAAAGAATTTTGAATGTACGCCACCAATTAGCTGTAAGAAAACATGAGGAAATTAACTTTGGGCAAAAAATATTAAAATTTCATGCGATATTGAGTGTAGTTCAAACTTAAAGTGTTGTTCTTTGATACGAACCCATTTATAGCAAATATTTTGTTTATTTAAGCTTGTAAAAATTAATATAATTTGAATTTTATTGGCCAACAGCAACAAATCTTTCAACGGTGCGGTGGCGCCAGCTCGTTGGTTGACCTGTTTTGACCTATTGTTAACGTTTCCTCAAAAGCTAACCTTTACTGCCCTGTGGTTTCGTGTTCTTGTGCGTCTATTTTTTAACAAAAACTCAAGATCTTTTCATAAATAGCATTAAAAACTGTTCTTTTAAGAACAACAAAAGTGCACATACATATCTCAGTCAATTACGTGGTTTACTATTTCTGAAAAATGCCGAAGCATTTGAATAGCTGGTGCAAACAGCTAATAGCTTCTCTAATAAGCTATTTTCAGGAAGAACTTAACAACAATGGCCCATTGTTATTACTCTTGACAGCAGTTAGAGAAGCGATTTTAAAGACAATGTTATTGTTAAGATTTTAGAAATAATGGTAATAAATTTGTGTTTATTTTTGTAAATTTATCTTGTTTTTATGAAAAAAAAGCAGTAATTCCCTCAACTCGGTTATTTTGGTTACAAGCTGGCAACAATGCCGATAACTAACGTCACTCGAAGGGTATGACATGCAACGAAAATTGTTTTGCAAAGGGTATATATAGTAAGAAGGTGCATTTTTTGTAATCTAATTTTGGTTCTTATGCCTTATAGGTCAGCTCGAATTTCGTAATCTTTTTGGATTTTTTGAAAGGCTTACCTCAAATGGAACACATTAAAGCCAAAAAATCGTTGGACTAAGCACTATTTTTTAAAATAAAAATACAAAATTTTACATGGGTTAGTTCAGGTTAAGTAATCAATTATTATCGGTAAATATTTGAACAGCTGGGTACCTACAGAGGATTTTTCGCTAATATTTTATTTGAAGCTTAATTTGAGGCCGCTGATTACGAATCCTAAGTTCTTTATTCCGAAATTTAGTAGTTTTTAAGAAAAAAATATTTACATTTTTTCACTTACAAGTTATGATATTAATTTGAAATAACATATCCTTAAAATTTTGCCATTTCCACCAAATTATCACTTCTAAAAGTCATAATATATACTTATTTGTTAAAATAAACAAAAACTATCACAAGAAAAACGGAAAAAACTACCAAAAAACATAAAAGCGACGACCGTTCCCGGCTAACCCTTGCACTCTTGCCATCTTTAAATAGATAATTATAAGATTTAACCCAACCCTGATTAGTTTTTAGAACCTTTTCCATTTCCCATCGTGACAGAGAATGACCTACCTTCACGTGGTCTCTATTGCACAACATTTTTTACATCGCAAATTTCAAACACGAAGACGAATCAGAAAGCGATTAGCACCCTTTTAACCCATGTAAGTCCAGTGAAGAAATGAAGTAGCATTGCAATTATTTCTCTCGCGAATGTGCCAAATTATGGATGGATACAATATATATATTATAAAAACCAGTTAGGTTTGACAACACTGTAAGTAATTTTTCCCTTTATACACGTTTTAAGAGAGTTTACGCATTGAAATAGTTCAAAAACTACTGTTATTTCCGCAATTTGTGTTTCAATTTTTGTCGGAAAAGTGCTCCATCCATCGATTTTTGTCTTTTAACATAATATACACTCTAGGCCCTAGGCTAATAAAATTTCAAAAATTGTTAAAATCGAGCTGACCCATACTGCACAAGAACCCTTTTAATATTTCTTACTATTGTAAATGACGTGTATGATCTAATTTTTTTTAAGGTTAGGCATTTTTGTACGCCATAAAAATATTATTTAAGTACCAATATCATGTTTGTAGTTCAAATGAAGAAATTAATCATCCTCCGGTAGTATGAAACAAATTTAGTCTAATTATAATTTATTTAGTTAAACAACCCAAAATAACTTTCCACCAATTAATTACTCAAAATCGCAGAAAACCAAGAAATACGAAAAATTTACTTCGCCGTTTTGAAAGACTGACATTTTAATAAAACAAAATCCTGCAAACAAACAAGTTTACTGGTTAATTACGATAATTGAGAGCCGATTGAAAATGGGGAATTGCCAAGTCGCCGAGTCGCTTACTCTTTCGGTTCTAAATGAAATTGCAGGAAAACTTTTACCGGCTATAACGAGGATTTTCCCGATTTTAAATAACACATAAAATTAAGTCGAAGCTTTCAGATTCAGTCGTTCTATAACAGGTACCGACGTTACGATGGAAAAAACGAACAAATAAAATAAAATGTAAAAGAATGAAACTACTGAAGGCAGCAGGAAGGATTTGTCGACTATTACTAAACGAATTTTACACCTATTTAACTTTAAACGGGGACGGAAAAAAGAGAAATTGAATCAGTTAAATTCAATGGAGATGAAAGGAGAATGGCTCGGGAGTGTTTAGGTTCGAAATTTATTGTATTCTGGTGTTGATTGATATCAGTGATGGCCATTAGACAAAAAATCTTGGAAGGTTTAAGAACATATAAAAAGTGACAAGTCCAAAATATGCATATTTTTCTGTAAGTAAAACATACAAATTAATTATCAAATCAAATCAAATCAAAAGTCATTATTTTCACAACAAAGTATATCGCGATTTAAATCATGATTTAAATCGCAATCACTTTATATTTTTCAATTTAAATCATGATTAAAATCAAAATTTCTGATAAGTTATAATTAATGGTTTATTATATCAAAAAAATAAAATCACTGTACCTAAATAATGTTTATTTTATTTAATTGTAGTGATTGTACAAAAAGTATATCGCGATTTAAATCATGATTTAAATCGCGATATAAATCACTTGATATTTTTCAATTTAAATCATGATTAAAATCAAAATTTCTGATAAATTATAATTAATGGTTTATTATATCAAAAAAATAAAACCACTGTACCTAAATAATGTTTATTTTATTTAATTGTAGTGATTGTACAAAAAAAACATATTTTGCAGCTTTTTCCGTTTCTAATCGATTTCTGAGTTTGGAATGGACTAAACCAAATGTTGAGAAAATTCTCTCGAGTGATGCGAAAGAAGCAACAGCACAAAATAATTGTCTAATTATGAAGAAATCTTTTTGAATAATGGGTGTATTTGTTGCGACTTCCACCAATCTATGGGTTTTACATTCTGAAGAATATCATCATGAAACATAATATTAGTGAAAGGTTCTGATCTAACAAGAAACTTGACTACGAGTGGTAGTAAACACTATTTGGATCTAATTCTTTAACAGCTTTTAAAGCAACATTTTTTTCACTCTCTGTTAGTGTTTGCTGAGTTTTTGTTGAGTCAAGAAGATATGCCAACAAATGATATGGGGTTATACACTGTTCATAACGCCTCTTAAATTTTTGCAGTTGATTTAAAGTTATGCCAGTTTTGTCAAAATGAGTTAGGGCGGACGCATCTTTATATAAACAGTGAAGGGTTTTCTTGTTCTGACAGGAATTTGCAGCTCTTAGCGTTTTTCGACAGGAACTATTTTCATTAAAATTTGAAGAACGTTGGGAATAAAATCAAAAACGTGTTAAAAATAGCATCTTATTTATAGAAAAAAAATAGATAAAAATGAAAATAGAAAAAAAATCCTGATTTTTTTTTCAAAAAGACTATTTTATGCGTTTTACCGTTTCACCCATTTGTCTCCACAGGTGTCGTAGCCACAAACTCGTAAGGCGGACTATACTTGCGTCCTTAAGTTTAAAAATACCAATTTACGAATCTCGTCAATAAAAATCCTTGTTAAAGTAAGAAACCTAAATTGTCTGAAGCGAGACCCACATGAAGTGATAGGGACGAAACCAAGCTTATACCTCAGAATACGCTTTTGTACGACAAAAACTGTGTCTAAGGTAGTGGCACTTGAAGACCTCAATACTTAAAGTTCACAAATTCTGTCAGTGACTCATATTTAATACCAATTTTTACGATTAATTTAACGATATACATTGTGAGCTTTTGTAGTATATGGGTTGTTCACATAGGTATTGTTTGATAGATGACAGAAATTCTGGACCTCGAGTATAGAACCACACCCCATAAAGTTCGAATATCATAAAAGAATCTTCTGCAAATACTATTATAATTGTAGGAGTCATCGCGAGGCATCATCAAAAGCCTGTCGCCGTCGGTTGGAAAACCGAAAACAATAATAAAGAAATGTCAAGGTTTGTCCGCAGATACGTCTCGCCCACTACTCGTCAGTAAATTATTTCTGGCGTTATTAATTCAAATTCGTCCAAAATTCGACGCTGCAAATCGGCAAAATCTTGAGATTTTGTGGTATAAACTCTGTTCTTCAAGTGTCCCCATAAAAAATAGTCGTTAAGCGACAAATGAGGGGACCTAGGTGGCCACTCGATTGTACCACCTCTACCGATCCACCTACTCGGAAAAGTGTTGTTCAAAAATTCGCGCACGTTTTGACTAAAATGGGGAGGAGCTCCGTCCTGTTGGATGGATGTATTTGCATAATTTGGACCCATTACATTTCGTATAGTAGGCACTATTTACGTTTCCAAGAGCTCAAGGTAAAGTTGTGATGTCAAACTTCCATCAATAAAAAATGGACCGATCTTGTGGTTACCCAGAAGCCCAGCCCACACATTCAATTTTCCAGGGCGTTGTGTATGACCTTCTCTCCTCCAGTGGGGATATTTATTTGCCCAAAACCTACAGTTGTGTCTATTGACTTTACCATTTAACATAAATGTTGCTTCGTCCGAAAATACCATAAATTTGAAAAACTGGTTATTTTGGTCAAATCTTGACATCATAATATCACAAAATTCAATTCTTCGCTCATAATCATTTTCTGATAACTCTTGAACTACATGTATTTTAAAAGGGTGATATTTATGTTTTATTAGAACATTATGGACGGATTTGAAACACAAAATTTTTCTTAATGAGGAAACAGGGGTTTCAACAACATCTTGTAAAATTTCGAAACTTTTCTCTTCATCTACTACTGCTGGTCGTCCTGATCGCCGCCTATCTCTACAATTTTCAGTTTCTTCGAACCGTCGGACAGTTTTTAGCACAGTTGCTTTTGAAATTGGATTTCGGTTTGGAAATGCGTCATTAAATAGATTTTTAGCCTCTTCGTATGTCGCCATATCCTCTCATCATAAGAATTGTAATTCTTTCACTTTCAGTTAAAGACATTTTTGAATGTAAAAATGACAGCTTTTATGACTTAAAACTGAACTGGTGTTTTATTTAATAACAAGTAAAACATAATTTCTTGATATTTTCAAAACACGTAGTTATTTTGAAAACTACTGATATTAGGTACAGGGTCTTCCAACGAGGACTGAACAGGGGCTCATTTTTGAGCTTCCTTGTATTTAAAGAAAAATCCAAAATAGCCAATCGATGTACTTTTTCCTGCAGAATTCAAAAATGAAACCAAAAATTTATTTGAACAAGAAACAAAAGAGTTACGCTATGGATAAGGTGTACATGACAGAAAAAGAAATCCAGAAAGGAATAGAAATCGAGACCGTGCCATTGTGAATTATTTTCGACTGAATCCAACCAAATCAATTTCGGACGCAGTTCGGGACGTTCAATACGGCGGCGGTGTAAGACGCAGAAGAGTTACCCAAGGAACTGTTCACAGGACTTTAAGAAATCATTAATTTAAGTCTTATCATATCCTTCCACTTCAACATCTAACACCGGCACAAAAATAACTTCGCTTTCAATTTGTTTCATAAATTGTGATTCGGAAAGAAAACGAAGACCCTAATTTATTCAGAAATATCTTATGGACTGACGAAGCCACATTCACAACATCGGGGGTTTTCAATAGACATAATAATCATCACTGGGCCGTTGGAAATCCAAGAAAATTTCAGACAACTAAATTTCAAGGAAGGACTTCAATCCATGTTTGGTGTGGCATAAAAAATAATAGAATTTTGGGACCAATATTTTTTAACGGGACTTTAAATGGACAGAGATACTACGAGTTCTTAGAAAACGAAATTGAGAACTTTTTGGAAGATTTCCCATTGGAAGAATATCAAAATTTAATTTGGCAACATGATGGGCCCCTCCGCATGCCGTGCGTGAGGTTACTCAATATTTAAACGGACGCCATGAAGAATGGATTGGTAGAAATGGAACCTATGCTTGGCCACCCAATAGTCCCGATTTGTCAATGTTAGACACATTTCTTTGGGGCCATTTAAAGAACGTGGTATACAAGCAGCGAATCCATGATATTGAAGAGATCATGCAGAAAATGTGAATGAAATAAATCGCCTTAACCAGGAAAATCACAGTATAACAGCAAGTTTGGAAAGGCTACAAATAGGTTATCGCACATGTTTCGAGAACAACGGAGGTCACATTGAACAATTAAATTATTAATGTTTTTTTTTTTTAAATTAGTATAGAGTTGGATTTCTTTTTCTGTCATGTAATGTTTTATTTTCCTCAAATAGGTTCTTTATCCTTAGAATAGTATTGACGGATATATTTCTGTGAAAATTTGCAATAAATCTTCTCCTTGCTTCTCTTGCATTTTCTTGGCATTTGTAGAACAAGATAACAATCTGCAATCTCTCATCTAATGAATATTTCATTTCGGCAATATTATAGTAAATTTGTCAAATTTTTTGACTTTGAAGGATTCAAAGGTGATTATACCTTTATTACCTAGTGTATGTTTCAAACAGGTTAAAGTTAAATTATACTGGATAAAACATTAAAATTTAATAAAAATAGCTGTCACAATATTAAATATTTTAATCAGAACGGACAAAAAAAAATCACTCGTTCCAAAAATCGTATAAAAAAAGCTATGTTCTATTTAAAAAACACCTTATCCATAGCGTAACTCTTTTGTTTCTGGTTCAAATAAATTTTTGGTTTCATTTTTGAATTCTGCAGGAAAAAGTACATCGATTGGCTATTTTGGATTTTTCTTTAAATACAAGGAAGCTCAAAAATGAGCCCCTGTTCAGTCCTCGTTGGAAGACCCTGTACAAAGTATGTTATACCAAAAGTGTAAAAAATTTAAAGTAAAAATTATAAATAAATATATACAGGGTGTTACATTTAAAAATATAAAATTTGTTCGAATTCCAGACAAACTAAAAAGCTGGCAACAAAGCCAATATCCTCATTCGGTGCGTCAGATCCTCTTACACAACTGTACCAAATTTGGTTTAAATCGGCCAATAAATTGTGATGTTATTAAGCCGTTTTCATACTTTATACACACACTGTATATATTAATGTTAGGTTTTTCGGTTCAATACATATTTGTTCTTGTTCGCAAGGTAGGGTTCGTTTTCCCCGTTTTCAACTTTGACATATGTAATATTCTACAAGGAGTACTTGCTAGAAAATATTCATAATTAACTATGCAATCTTGCACCATAAACATATGTAAATCGCGAATTTCACAGAAGTAAACATTAATATTCAACCGACGAGGCCTATAATTTGAATAAACATTTAGGCACGAGTAGCTCTCCAGATAAAGGAAAGCATCCTCCCGTAGAGTCGGACAAGGTATCACGGAACACAAATAACCTGGGGCTCTCGTTGTCTACTCAATAATACGTTATCGCGCTCGACGGACCCGAAGTAATGCACTTGTAAGCAGCTGTTGAGGCACTCGAAAGATCGCCAAGAGCTATCTTGGGTCAGCCGACTTAAATCTGGAAACTGGAGTATATTTACCCGAATATTTTTACGGATAATTGGTGTTTAATCTTGGAAAGGGTGTGTCAGAGTAGGTTTTTCTATCATCGACTTAGGCCAAGCCAAGGGAATCAAGTAATAATAATACGAAAATGTCTTTGCGTTGTAAGAAGCTACTTTAAAATAATTCTACATATTTTGAAATCCTCATTATAAAGCACGGAAAGCAGCTCGTTAGTGTTGCAGCAATGGCCGCAGCGGTCACTCCTGGGACTCCTCAGGTACCCTACATTCTCATCATGTTACGTCTGCAACGACGGCCCTTCCCATTTTCTAACAGTAAATTTAATGTTAGAGTAGGGTCCGTGCTCGCTGTATTAGAATGTATGTTTCGTTTGTATGATAATTAAATTGGAAACTTCTTAACAACAAAGCGTACTTGTAAAATTTAGTTGTTAACTGACGTTGAACTAATCTTTAAAGTATAGAAAATTCGTAGACACCAAATGTTAAACAATATTTTATTTACGTCCATTGCTTAACTTATAGATGTAAACATTCAGAGATTTTTTTTATTTATATTTAGTCACATAATATCACAAGAACGATGACGACAAAATAAAGTAGGTATATTATAGCTATTTATGCCATCAGTTACGAAATGCCTAATTTTGTGTAACGCGTGAGATTTTTGCGGAACGAACGAAGTGAGTTTCGCAAAAACTCACAAGTTACACAAAATTTCATTTCGTAACGTATTGCATACAAGATTTTTTCTAATTTTGAAGAAAGTAATAAAAAAATAAAATTTAATATAATTGATAAAAATTTGGAAAACATAAATTTAGTTTTTCTAATTTTGACATATAACTGATGGCATAAATAGCTATTGTTGCTGTTACTTCATGTTAGTTGTCAGTTTGACATTTTGTAAAAAAAGTCTAGACGGAAGGTTTTTATCGAGATTGATATATTTTTAGTTTTATTTTTAAAAAATGAGTCATTCAAGTTCTGAAGAGCTACCAAGCAATATTGAAGAGGCAGCAGGTAATGCTCTATTATCAGTAATTCCCAAAAAGTCAAAGGCAGTTTATGATTTGGCATACGAAAAATTTGTTGTGGTGTGATGAGAAGAAAATTAAACATGTTAATGAGAAAGTTTTACTTGCATATTTTGTGGGTAAGAAAGATCTAAAAGTTTCCACATTATGGACACTTTACTCAATGTTAAGGTCTGAACTAAATCTGAAAAGGAATATTGATATTAAAAAATATACAAATTTGGTAGCATATATTAAAAGGCAAGCGGACGGGTACAGTGCTAAAAAGTCAAAAGTTTTTATTAAAAAAGATTTTGCCAAATTTTTATTGGAAGCTGATGACAAAGAATACTTAATGGCTAAGGTTGCAATGATAATTGGAATGGCAGGAGCATGCAGAAAAGCAGAATTAACATTTCTTCCAGTTGAAAATGTTATAGACGAAGGAAGCCATTTTCGTGTTGATATCCCACCTTCAAAAACAAAAGTTATACGGCAGTGTTCAATTACCACTGGAGACATTGAAAATACGAATCTTGTTGAAATATTAAGAAAATATATTAAGTTGCGTCCCCAGATTCTTAAACACAACAGATTTTTTGTAAAATATGCGAATGGAAAAAGTACCAGAAATCCTGTGGGAATTAACACATTTAGCAGTCTGCAAAAAGTTATTGCACAATTTCTTGGTCTTTCAAATCCTGTTCTATATACTGGCCACTGCTTCAGAAGAAGCTCTGCCACTTTCCTAGCAGACAGTGGCGCTGATCTTTTAAAATTAAAGAGGCACGGAGGTTGGAAGTCTAGCTCTGTTGCGGAGGGATATGTTGAAAATTCCATGAATAATAAAAAACTTATAGCGCAAGAAATATTTGGTGAAACATCTAATGCAATGTGCGTCGCTTCCCAAATAACAGCAAGTTCGAGCAATGAAAAAAATATGTCGTCGGGAATTAATTTGAATAATTGCAATAATTGTGTTATCAATATTTATAATGATTAATTAATTTATAATTTATGTTTTTAACTTGTATTATAACAGTTTAATAAATAGAATAATTCTTTTTGTCACTAATTTTGAAATACATTTTTCGTCACCAATTGCATAAAATTTTACTTTATGCAACTAGTTACAAAAAGTAAGACATTTCATAATGTCAATCAGTTTTAAAAAGTGTCACTTTATATGTCAAAATTAAAAAAAATATTTTGATTGTGTAGCTATTTAAAAATTGCCACGATTGACTGTGGGGAACGTTAGGCTTACCTTACATTTTTAGAGTCACATTTCCCCAAAGTGCATCTTATTTATATTGTTCGAGTTTATTTACTAAAATTGTGGCATCCTTTGCTTACAGAAAATCAGTCAAAATATAATATGGTGTTAGTAATAATGCGTTTTCTGCTGGTTATTTGTACGAGTAGCAGTGCAGCAAGTAGGGTTGACCCCGTACTTCCGTTCCGGTCTCCGTACTTTTCACTTTTGGCAATTTTATGTAATAACAAAGTTGTAGGAATTATTTTCTTTATTCGATTATGGCCTGTTCGATTCCCGTATTTAAGTCCCCTGGATTATTTCATATAACGTTTAATAAGTGTAATTATTCTTTGTTTCGCCGTAAACTTACTTACGTGTAGTTTCGATCGCAACTTTAATTTTAATATTTTAATTAAAGCAGACTTAGTTAAATAAAGGGACTTATCGCTTTTGTATTCATTAATTAAAACAAGCAGCAATCATACAGTTATATTAATGTATTCAATAATAATGTATACAGTGACCGGCAGAAAGTACGCACCAAAGGGGATTTTTTTTTATCTTGGTTTCGAAATGGTCGATGCTTAACAACTTTATTTTTAAGGTAACTCCAAGAAAAGAACGCGCCATCTTGTTGAAAATAAAATCCCTGACATTTAGTGGCAGATTCTCAATGAAATCACTTACAACGGTTTGCAAGAAGTCCAAGTACATTGCAGCACTTAGATTTTCACGAAAAAAAAAATGGTCCTAAAATACGATTGTCTATTATCCCGCACCAAACATTCGTCTTGAACGAATATTGATTCCTACATTCGATCACAAAGTGGGAGTTAGACCACCAGCGGCAATTTTGTGAACTTACTGTACAGTTACTAGAAAAAGTTGCTCCGTCGGTAAAGAAAACATGCCTACCAAAGTACGGGTTATCTTCTGTTATACCTTGAAACCAAAAAGAGAAGACGAGGCGAGCATCAAAATCCCGCGCCTATCATTTTGTCTCCGAGACAATGGCATCGTTGGAGCCTCGGCTGAAGATAGCAACACATTTAAACTTGTGTCTTCATTAGTTACGTTTTTCTTGTGCGGCTGTTTGAATTTATTTTCGACTGATCCTGTTTGTTTAAATTTAGTGACAATTCTTAAAACGGTTGAATGAACTTCATTTCTATAGGGATATATCTGATTAAAAATATCTGCCGTTTCGCGAAAAGAATTGTGTTTTTCCCCAAAATTCAAAACAATTTCAATTTTTCTTTTGTAAAAACAATTTTAGTTCTGCCATTTTTTACAAGTAAAACAACAAGTGACGCTTAACGTAAGCTTGAATTTTTTTATGCATAAGGGTTTAAACTTTAATTCATGAATCAATGGGTTAAAGAGTTTTTGAAAAATTTGGGACGGCAAAATATTGTTAGATGTATGAAGTAAACCCTCATTTGTTTTACATGAAGTTATTTCGCTTATACATAGAATAATGTACGGTGTGCACCAGAAAAATGAGATAATTTTTGACGTTATTTTATTAAACGTCCAGTTTTCGCGTATTTAAGTAAGTTATGTGTCTAATTGCCCACGAGCTGTTAAAAAAATGAATTTATAGGTTGCATAGCTTCTATCAATTCGTTATACGATGGGGCGTAAAAAAAAAATGTAAATGTGCTACCGAGCTGAAACTTGTTATTTATGGATAACTTTTAAGTGCAAACAACATTTCCTAAAAATAATTTCTTTCTACGGTGAAAAATAAGGGCACTTTATTTTTGAGTGAATTTAACGTTTTCAGCTCTCCCTCGTATACGACGCAGTATTTACTAGTTTTGTTTATGCTCTTTTTTGTTTAAGAACATGCAAAACATTTCCACCGTCAAAAATATTTTGTAAGTTTTGAAATTAAAAAAAATTCCCTTTGATGCGTACTTTCTGCCGGTCACTGTATATTAGTTGAGCTATAAAACGGTGTACTCCTGTAATCTAAAAGATTGAACCGGAAATGATGGAAAGGAAAGGTGAGCCAACAGTATAATTTTAGCTGCAATATGTTGCAATTTCTAGTACTTTTGTTCTACAGGGTGGTCCGAATTTAGGCAAAAAACAAAGCGCGTTTTAACTACACCCAGTATGGAACGAAAATTTACTTTTCGTCAATAATATCGACGACATTGCCAAGATATACAAAAAAATCATGCATCAAATCGGACGGTAGGTTCAGAAAAAAGCATATCATTAAATATGTAACAAATTTGTGATATTGCGTTAATTTTCTCTAAAAGTTAATTGCGAATGTTGTTACATCATATCTGCTATAACCTTTAATTAGTGCGAAATAAAACTAAAAACAAATCGATTCCTGATAAATCCGCCTATCCTATTACAATGCATGCCAGACGTGACAGGCATGTTAGTGAGTGTAGGAATTTTAAATAACAGAAAAAAAATTATCCAGAAACGAATCTAAATAATAAAAGTACAATTTAACATAATACAAAAAACCTTGCCCGACACAACGGACCATTGTCTTGTCACAAAAACTTTTTACTGTATAATTGCCCAACAGTAAAAAGCAGACGAATAAAAAGATAACATTTTTAGATGTCAAAAATACTCCAGACAGTAACACCCTCTGCATAGAAAGTAAGGGGACACGAGAAGCGTATATATACGGAACGAAAACGGGCCATTGTCCACTGGGCCTATCTTGTTTGTCAGAAAACTTTTGTCAGTTTGACAACCGGACACGGTTTTGTATTTTTCTCTTGGCTCGGTCTCGAGGAATTTATTAAAAAATGCATTTTAACACATGCGACCCTTCCCAGGAAATTTGTGTATTGTTGAGATTGAAAAATGAAATATTTTAAATAAAGGATTCGGTGTTAATTGTTGTTTTTTTCAATAATTATTATGCGACGATGTTTTAAATGGTACATAACTCAGATATATTATTATAAGACGGGTTTACTGATCAATCACCGACGTGTGTCTTGTAATTGTTTTATGAAGGGATAGGTCAGTAAATGTTTCATGAGTTTCTCAAAAACTACTGGAGACAGCCAAAAAAATCTTCGGGATTGTGTTGAGTGTTCTCAGATATATACAGTGTGTCTCTAAAAGGTCTGTACAAATTTGAGCACATTTCTGAGGCCAAAATAAGGCGATTTAAAGCAACTTACCTTAGTCCGAAATTGCTTCGTCTCCGAGATACAGGGTAGTAAAGTAAAAAAATAAAAATCGACTTTTTTAAAATTAATGAAAATTTTTAACGTATTACTTCAAATCTTGGTACCCGTGGGTTTTTTGGGATGCGAAACCCGAATACGGACACCTTTTCACTGTGGCCATTAGAAGGCGCTTCACAATGCACTTCTTATGGTTTAGATTGGCCATAACTTTTGTATCAGTGTAGTTCTTTCCTTTTTTTGTTAAAGAACTAATTTTTTGAACATTTTAAAACAAAAAAGGTACCCTTGTAAAAATCCGCTAAAGTAACCCGTTTTTGAGATATTTCGGTTTTTAATGTTCGATGCCGCACCGCAATATTTAAATTATTCTGAATAAAAAATTGTTGCTGTTATCTTTGAGGATGAAATGTGGTCAGTGAATTAGCAGTGGAAATGTATTTTTTTTAGATACTTTTTTAAAGTGTCACATCCAAAAATCCTGGGATTTTTTCCCTGTTTGATGAACACCTTAAAAATTTTTTTCGCAACAGATTATTTAAATGTAAATATTTTTCGTATTTTAAGAATTTTCGCTATCAGTCTATGTTGTTTACAGTAAGTGTTTCAGTAAGAATTTGCCAATGCGAGAATAAATAAGGTGTTTGAAACGTGTTAGTTAAATTTTAAATTGACTGTAAAGATGGCTGAAGGATACAGTTCTGCAGAAATGACGGATATGCTATTGGTTTTTGGGTATTGTGAAGTAAATGGCCGCGAAAGTGTTAGGGTATACAGGGGAAGATATCCAAATCGGCGAATACCAAACTATAAAACATTTGCTGCTATTGAGAGACGCCTTTGCGAAACCGGTAGCTTTACTCCTTTAACTGCCAATTATGGACGGCAACGTGCAATAAGGACTCTTGAGGTTCAGGAACAAATTTTGGAAAGAATTGCTGAAGATCCAAAATTAAGCACCAGACGCTTAGGTTTAGAGGTAGGAGTATCCAAGGATGTAGTTCATAGAACATTAAAAGAACAACAGCTTCATCCATACCATATCCAAAGGGTACAAGGCCTTTTGGCTCCGGATCTCGATCAACGATTGGACTTCTGTCGAATTATTACCGAACAAAGACAACAGGATGTGAATTTTGCTAAGCACATTTTATTTACTGACGAAGCATGTTTTACAAGAAGTGGTGTAACCAACTTACATAACGGACATGTTTATGCTGCTAAAAACCCGCATGCCACGAAAGTAACTCATTATCAAATCAACATGAATTTAGAATTAATGCGTGGACAGGAATCATTGGCAATTTCATTATTGGTTCTGTCATTTTACCGCCACGACTAAATGGTGTGGATTATTTATAATATTTACAAATTATGCTGCCACATTTATTAGATTTGCCATTACAACTTCGACGAGATATGTGGTTTATGCATGACGGTGCTCCACCACATTTTAGTTTAAATGTCCGCAATTATTTACATCGACAGCATCCAAACAGATGGATCGGTAGAGGAAATGACGCTTCTGTAAAGTGGCCGCCACGCTCACCGGATATGACTCCGTTGGATTATTCTTTATGGGGGGGTCTTTAAAAACGATGGTATACTCCAGACCGATTAATAATGAAGAGGAATTGTGGGGAAGAATTCAAAATGCAGTCAACATATTAATGAACGATGCGAAATTGATGCAAAGAGAAAATTTAAACTTTTTACGTTGTATTAATTTTTGTACTTATGTTAACGAAGGTCATTTTGAACAATTACTAAAAGTTTATGCTAATTAAATTTACTTTTAAAATAAAATTGTTCCTCATTTAATTAAAAAAAATCCATACTCAAATTCTTCCTGCAAAACTTGCTGTAACTTGAAACATTTTTTCCTGTCGAAAATTTACTAATAGCGGAATTTTTTATTCAAAATACTTTAAATATTCCGGTGCGGCATCGAACAATAAGAACCGAAATATCTCAGAAACGGCTTACTTAAGCGGATTACCGATAGAGTACCTTCTTTGTTTCAAAATGCTCAAAAAATTAGTTCCTTAGCAAAAAAAGGAAAAAACTAAACTGATAAAAAGTTATGGCCATTCTAAAACATAAGAAGTGCATTGTGAAGCGCCCTCTGATGGCCACAGTGAAATGATGTCCGTATTCGGGGTTCGCATCCCAAAAATCCCCGGGTACCAAGTTTTAAAGTATTACGTTAAAAAATGTTCATTAATTTTAAAAAATTCGATTTTTATTTTTTTAACTTTACCACCCTGTATCTCGGAAACGGAGTAATTTCGGACTAAGGTAAGTTGCTTTTAATCACCTTATTTTGGCCTCAGGAATATGTGCTTAGATTTTGTACAGACCTTTTATCAATCAATCAAATCAATCAATCAAATAGTTTATTAATGTTAAAATACATTCGTATTTACATGGGTCACAGGAAAGACACACTAGAAGTGCACCGATAAAAAACTTAAACTTAGGTAAAAGACAAGTTCATTCACAACATAAAGTTACAGAAAAAACATATATACTAAAATCTTTACACAACCATTTTTGATACAGTTAATTTACATAGTCATTCACACATTAAGATATTACAAAATATATATAAAACAATCCTTACACAACCTTTAATATAGGTAGTCAGCTAGTCACATGCTAAAGCATAGTATCTAAGAAGCTGTCGTCACTCAACAAAAATTCGTTGACACTGTAGAATGCCTTTTGCTTAAGGGCATGCTTTATTTTATTTCTGAATTTTATCAGTGGAAGTTTTCTTATTTCCAACGGAATCTTGTTGAAGAGCTTGACAGCTAGGAATTCAGGTCTACCCTGGCACTTTCCCAGTCTACATCGAGTGGTCACTAGGTTGTTGCGATGCCTTGTTTCGTAGTTATGCATTTCTTCATGTGTAATAAAGTTGGCCTCAAATCTCCTTATATATGATACACTCTCTAATATAAAAATGGAGGGAAAGGTTAGAATACCTGTCTGCAGTCCTCTCTATACCCCAGCCTGCATATCACTCTCACAGCCCTTCTCTGCAACCCAAAGACCCCATCCGCCGACGATGCACTCCCCCACACCATTATTCCTTAGGACATCACGGAGTGGAAAAGAGCATAGTAGGCAGACATTGTGGTCTCCGTGGACACACAGCCCTGAAGGTTCCTCAAGAGAAAGACTGTGCTTCTGAGCCTTCCAGTGATCTCCCTCACGTGCACATCCCACTTCAGCTTGCGGTCCAAGAAGACCCCCAAGAACCTAACATGCGATGGACCCTGTAATGTGTTTGTGTTTTTAAGTGATGATTTAGAGACACGCTGTATACTAAAAAAATTAGCGATAAATTCATTGTTTTCACCTTTCCGAATATTTACCCAGGTTAGTTCAAGTAAATTAATACTAATTCATTTACCTATACCTACCCAAAACCCAGTATTATTGTCAGTGACGTGATGGAAACACCAAAAATAATATGCTGTTGTTGGCGCTTTGCATTAGTTTCCGTGGTTTTTGTAATCTCTACCTTACATAATCGCAGCTTTTTGATTTTATTTACCCTTAAAAAATTGTTTATTACATTTTCAAAAAAAAGCCTTTAAGTTATTAAGCAATAAATTCATTTTCAAAGCAGCCAAACAAGCAAGGCGTATATGTAGGTGTTTATCATCCATATTCATAAAGGCCATATAAAAATTGTTTTTTAAACGATTTGAATAAATCAGGGAGCGATTTTTCCTGTGCAAATAAATTTATGGGGATGCGAGGTCCGCTATTTGCAAACAGGAGCATATGAATGAAAATAGCTGGTTCAGAGATACAAAACAGGGGAAAGGCGTTAGGCGTAAATATGCTACTAAGAAGGGAAAATGGAAAATCAAGCACGGAAAATACATTTTTCTCGAGTGTACAATTTAGTAGATATGTGCATTTGTGAGTTGTTTAAGGCAAATAAGGAAGACTTTACATATATTTTAATTTTGAGATTGTGGCTAGCATTTAAATAATAATAAAGATGTGCATATCATACTGCGACAAAATTTCTGTCAATGACTCATATCGAGAACTTCGGGTTATGCGACGTCAGGGGAATGAATTCCAATAATAATAATAATAATAATAATAAAGTTTATTTAAAATATTTACATAAATACAATACATTTTAACATATTTTACATTAAAAATAAACTTAGGAATAAAACCCCTGAAGGTTAACTTGTATATGAGTTAATTTTATTAAAATATTTGGTTAATATATTATTATGTAAATAATTGAGGATAAAATTTTTATAAATTTATTTAATATTATTTAGATTTGGTATTAATATATTAATACCTATTTAATAATTATAGCATTTCTAAAATATTATCTAAACTATTTTTATTTAATAACCACCATTTAATTTCTTTTTTATATAATTTAAATGATTTTATTTTTTTAATATTATTTATTAGACAATCGAATATGTATAAACTTAAAATTTTGAAACTTTTTTGTCCAATAGATTTATTTATTTTTGGTTTAATAGAAATTTCATTTTTAAATCTTTTATAATTATGCTCTTTAAATTCAATGTTATTTTTATTTTTAAAAATATATATTAAAATATTATAAAAGTAAATTTGTCTCACATCCATTTTTTTTGTTTCTGCATATAATTTTTTTGAAGAGTATAAATAATCTTTATCATAAATAATTTTTAAAAACCTTTTTTGTAATATTTCTAAACTTTTTACTAAATTTCTATTTATTCCCCCCAACCTAAAATACCATAATTTATATGAGTTTTGACTAATGCATAATATAATATTTCTAGATTTTTTATATTTAAAATTTTTTTTATATTTTTAAATATTGGCAATGTACTTCTTAATTTTTTAATTAAATTTTCTATATGAAAATTCCAGTTTAATTTATTATCAATAATTATTCCCAAATATTTGATATTATTAGTTTTCATTATTTGAATATCATTATTTATATTTATATTTTTAAAATCATTTATTTTTGATGTAAAAGGAATACATTTTGTTTTATCAAAATTAATTGTTTATAAATTTTTATCAAACCAATTTTTTATAATTTCGAAGTCTTTTTTTATTTTCTTATGTAAATTTTCCCAAGATATGTCGTTGTAAAAAATAACAGTATCATCTGCAAAACTATGAATTTCTCCGTCACATTTTATATTAAATAAATCATTAATATAAATATTAAAAAATAAAGGTCCTAAAATTGTGCCTTGTGGTACACCATATTTAAAATATTTTGAATAACTTATTTTTTCATTTATTTTTACATAATTTGGACGATTTTTAAGGTAATTTTTTATTAATTTTGGTTGATTTCCCCTAAAACCAATATTTTCTAATTTGTTTACTAATAATCTTTATCATAATGGCGTGTGCATTTCAAAAAATTTCGTCGGAGTGTCACATAGTTTTTATAAATTAAATTTTTTTAATTAACCCTTAAATCCTGATCCTATAAGACGATGACCTTTTTCACAAGGATCTTTTATTTTTTCCCATGCATAAATGCACGCCTTGAACTTTTAATATTTATATTTGGCCAAACCTTCTCAACTATGTACCCTTCATTGAGCCAAAATTTTTTCCCTTTTCCCAAAACTCTCGAATTTTTTCAAAATATTTTTGCCCCATACAATAATTAAATTTTTTTCAATTAGTAGGCTTCTTTTGATTTTGTTTAATATCGGTCCTAAAATTCTTCTCTTTTGCAGTTCGCTTGAAAACTCTTAATGACATCATAGTACAGATTTGATGTGTCCTTCCTTTCAGCCATCATTTTTTTTATTGTATATATTTCATTTAGGAAATAAAATCCATGGATTTTACGACGAATCGCGTATTTTGTGGCATCATCCAGGATTATTTTTTTTCCGCCCTCTTGTTTGGGCTCCTCGACTATTTTCTTTTTCATCATATTCTTGATGAAGGCCTCTTGATACCCTGATCAGAGTGCACAAGGAATGTTTCGTTAAAGTGACACATATTTCTGCAGCATCCAATGTGGTTAGTTTAAGAATTCGTTCCCAAGTTCCATGACTTCCCTAAACATCTCTTAGGTTGTAGTTCGCATCAATTCGCTGACGACTTTCAAATATATTTTTCATTTCATCCCAGCCAACTCGACCGAGCTGTTACCTCAATTAACGAAGACTTGGTAGGCATCTATAATTTATCACAGGCGCACGGTATTATTCTTAATAATGCAAAGACTCAGTTGTTAGTCTTTGGGAGTAAAATGAACGAGATCGTGGGAGATGATAGGTTCAAAATTTGCTTAAACAATATTACTCTTAATGCAACCAATGTAGGCAAAAACTTGGGCGTGCTCTTTAACACATATTTACGTTTTGACGAGCATGTGTCATATTTGCTACAAAAGTCCTATGGTAAGCTAAAAACACTTTATATGTACAGAGATTATTTTGACACTGACGTGAAGCTTAGACTTACTGACTCTTTAATTCTTTCCTACTTGGCGTATAGTGACATTCTTTATTGGCCAGCCTTAACAATTCAAAATAGAAATAGTTTGCAAAAGGTTCAGAATAGTTGTCTCAGGTTTGCCTATAGCTTGCGTAAATTTGACCATATTTCGCCTTGTTTCGTTGATTCAAAATGGTTTAACCTCTCAGAACGGCATTTTATTCATTTAGCGTGTCTCGTTTTTAAGATATCTCAGACTGAGCAACCTCAGTATTTGTTTGAAAAATTAAGAAAAGGTAGCAGTGTTCATCGGATAATCACTCGTCACAGAGATCTTTACCAGGTTCCTAGGCATAGCACAGCTATTTTTCAGCGGTCTTTCACATATACGGTGATAAAAACCTACAACTCATTGCCAGAGAACATTAAATGCTGCTCATCAATAACGAGTTTTAAAAAACATTTGAAAATGTATGTCTTGTCACTGCGTACAGGGATCAATCTTTTACATGTGACATAGTGCTCTATTTGTTCTTACTTTGAGCATAGGGTAATGGCTCATGTAGTACAAAATATATGTTATATTCTTTATAGTACATAGTAATTAATATTATTAATAAACTATAATTTTCATTTCTCTCTAATGTTTCGTTTTTTCTCAATTATGATGTTTGAATTTTGTTATTAATATTCTCGTTTTGGCGATATTATAATTATTGTAAATATAATGGTATTTAGTTGTTATAAAACCTTTTTTTTACAGCATAGGTGTTTTAAATTAATTCTGGATTTAGGCATTTTGTTTTTATACAAATTAATATTACCATTGGGGTGGTTAGATAGAATAGCTATGCTAGATCTCGCCACCCGTTTACATCATTATCTATTGTATGTATGTATTGATTAAAAATAAAAGGCACTTTATTATTATTATTATTATATACGTTTTTAATTATTAGGTATTCGTTCTGTAGACGGACAACTAGTTGAAGGTTCGTTAACATCGATAGCTTATTTAATTTCTCAATGTGTCTTAGAACGTTTACATAAAAAATGTTTAGTTTATAAGAAATCGTACTGTTATTATAAAAATAATTCTCCTCAATACCAGTGTTTAAAAACACTGTCTAGAGGAATAGGGATATGTATATTGTAATTATTGTTATACTGTGTTAATAAATAAATTTTCAAAAAAAAATTAGAAGAAATTAACAATACTAAATAACGTTTAATAACTATATATTTACACAAAACAATATTTTTTATTTCACTTGACTTCTTACTTGTTTCTCTTAAGCTACGATCAACCCTTTTTAAAGTTCTTCAGTCCGGTAAACGGTAAACTTTTTTTTTTTTTTTATTTACTATTTTTTACGGTCGTCGGCGTATCAGAGGCCATCTTGAACCGGTCATCGACCGTACGGTTTTTAATCGTGCTGTCTACCGACTGGGGAGTGTGAAACGGCACCTTCATCCTACGAGATATCCGATCTCATCCGGCCTGTCCGGCGTGAATAGGATGGTTTTGATGTCGATTCATTTTACACTCTTCCCTAAGACAAGAGCACGCGGTGTTTCCCAAGCGGTCACCCATCCAAGTACTAACCGCGTTCGACACTGCTTAACTTCGGTGATCTGACGGGAACCATTCCATTTTAAATCCTTTATTTACCTATTTCTTTATACAATTCTAACTATGACTAACTTAATCCTACTTAACCTAATATTTACACACTAAAGCTAACTTAGGACTAATTACATGTTTTGGGCGCATACGGACCATAAGCATATGGCCCGAAATGCGCCCAAAGGAACCGGACCTAAAGCCCGGCGGCCGTTGGAATGGCCTTTGGTCACAGTTTTGAATTTTAAGTGCTGATTATATAACACCCGTACCGGCAGTGCCATCACGGGGTGTTAAGAGGATGATTACCGATCAACAGTACAATAACACAGTTTTCTCAAACTGTCCACACACAATAAGCTATAGAGAAATTGGAAAGTCAATGGCAAGCACGCTGGGAAAAGTTGAAAAAAACCCAGTCAGATTATCTATCACAGACCTTGTTACATTCGCCCACGGCGGATGATTCAATTGCATGTGGCATGGTATTTCTACTAAAATTTTAGCAGAGAGAGGCCATGATCAGGGGGGCTTGTCTTGTCCGTTGGGTCGGTAGGCGTCTCGTTAGGTCCGCCCACTGCCGGTTCTCGTGTTAGAAATGCACATTTTGGGCCGCAAAAATACACCGAGCGGACGGGAACCGGTGCTTCAAGTGTCGCTAGGCCCTTGCCTTGTCGACTTGGAAATGTATTGAAATCAATTATTCTTGTCTTCACACAATTGTCGAGTGCGAAATAATCCTCCATTAGTTAAGTCTTATGTACTACATTTAGTAATATATTTAATAGCGTAATGTTACATTCAATATATCGAAAACATCGATACATCGAGTCAAAACATTTTTA
Source organism: Polydrusus tereticollis (assembly GCA_963920685.1). Lineage (NCBI taxonomy): Eukaryota > Metazoa > Arthropoda > Insecta > Coleoptera > Curculionidae > Polydrusus > Polydrusus tereticollis. The sequence goes on from OY987328.1 coordinate 149,144,575, forward strand.
CATCGATGAGTTCGGACCCGATGTTTTATGACGTGGATGGTAGGCTCGATCGATGTATAGAAACATCGATGTTTTTAAAAATAAATCGACTTGTTAAAAAATTGATAAATAGTATTAATTTTTTTATCTACTTTCATTTAGTAATATGAATTTTACAGTTCTGTAAATCGTTTTGTAAGGGCATCTATTACAGCACTAGTGCTGTAATAGATGCCATTACAGCACTAGTGCTGTAATAGATGCCCTTACAAAACGATTTTTAATAGCAGGTGCATTTTTATTTTTAAAAATGCCTTTTGCCAAATATTTTTATTCATAGATGAAAGTAGATAAAATTTTGTACAATATTCTTGTTGTAAATTCATATAACTACACTCGATGTTTGATTAAACTCGGCTGACGCCTCGTTTAACAACTTTAACATCTCGTGTTGTAATATGAATCTTTACAACACTTATATCGTAAATAACTATTATAAGCCTTTAAAAAATATTTGATGTTAGTGCTTGCTGCAAACGTCAAACACGTCTGGGATAACAGTTCATTGTTTTTTGCTTGGATAATGTCATGCGACATACCATATAAAGAGGAGGAAGGCGCGTATTTGAAAATGATCGTATAGAGTGAGAGAATTTTGACAACCAAATTCTATCACTTTCTGCAAAGTGTACATCGAGCTTAGAAGGAAGACAAGAAGCTGGTATCACAAGCTATATTTCTTCTATTTTTGATGGCCACTTTATTAAACACCTAAGATACTGATGGCGCGGTCCAGTCTTTTATGTATATGGTTGTTGTAATTAATATTACATGTTACCATGAGCACTAATATTTAGCAAGCGCAAAATTGAGATTCTTTGCTCAACAGCCAAAAATATAAATATATATTTTGCAATAAAAAAATACATCGAGAAATTCGATGTATATCGATGCTTTTTAGTCAATGTTTTAAGGTCGATGTTTCTGCTACATCTTTGCGATTGCAAATAAAATTATTATTTAAAATGTATGTCTTTAATTTAATTTACTTAAATGGAGACATCTGTATAAAAACAAAATATGGGTAGGTAACGGAGCTAGATATTATTCTCGGATTGTTCCGTATACTGTAGTGGTTTCTAGAAATAATCCTTCTTATCCTCACTTCGTAAGTATAAAACACAGAAAACATTTTAAATTTTTTGGATTTTCATGTACTTATGTTAGGTGTATTATAATATAATGCGAGGGAAGTCGCGGGATGCGACCTAGATATTTTAAAGGGGTGATCCAAATTAAACTTTAAGATTATTGAATCGTATGAAAAAAAAATTATAGTGACAACGTAATATAAATAGGTTCAACAGTTTCGCATTGTCGCCTCCCTCGTAGAACAATCTCTTAAAGACAGTCTTAAATATTAATTACAAATAATTAGATAATTACTCCAGACTCTTAGCAGCATGATATACACGCAGGGGGGAAAATTAAGCTTCTAGCCGACGCGTTTTTGCCGACGACGAAACTACTAATTTGTCTGGTTTTCGAAACAGCGCGGCATGTTCACAATACGGGAGCCCCACGTCGTGTCAGGGAGCCTTTCCGCAGATTTATAGCATTGTAATGGGGCCAAGTGTTTCACAACTCGTCGACCCATCACCATTTTGTCGCCACGGAGAGGCCTTCTTGTTGCCGTGTCAAATAAATTGGACTTTAGGCTTGCGAAATCCTTTTCTTCTTTATTTAGAGAAATGCGATGCGGCAGTAAATGGAATTCGAGACTGTTTTATGACATTATTACCTGTGATTGTTATGTTTAAGGAGATTTATTATCGTGGGGGAGATGTTACGGGCTTTTTATTTTTTTTTGAGACTGCTTTATGGAGATACTTATCGGGATAAGGACATGCAAATAAAAAACGCCTATAAAAATAACTTCTTTTCCTGCGATATCATTATAACGACCTTATTTATTTTGAACTGCTACGCTGCCAATTATCATTTGGATTTGTGACATGATGAGTAAGATAATTGGATAGCGATATTTAATTGCATTACTTACATGTTTATTTTTCCCCTTGCAAACATAATTATGTCGAGAAAGTTGTGAAATAGGGTTTTATATTTTAAGTTCAGTTGGTTTAAGACAAACGATATTATTTTTACCGATAAAAGTAGGTAAACACTTCTTAAAAAGCTGGTTTTTATACAGGGTGAGTCCGGAGGGGCGTCTCATACTCTTGACAGGATTTTACTAGTTGGAAAAACGAAAATTGGTATTGCGAACTTATTTCTTTCCAGTTTTGAAAAATATTTCACATACATTTTTTTTTGCTTTAATAAAATGTTTTTTGCATTTTTAGACAAAAAGACAAAAATCCAACTATGCCCAAAGTTGTGTGATAAAATGTTGACAATCTACTTCACCAACTGTCCGCAATTAATAAATCGGCCCAAACATTCGTATTGTACCTACATTTTATACCACTTTTGAAAAACCATGTCGTATTACATGAAGAAATGCTGGAAGGAAAAGGTTATCAACCTAAAAAGTCTTTGATTTTGACGAGAGACCAAATTGAGCAGTACCTAAGAAATTCATCAAAGGATAAGTATATTTAAAAGGTTAGATATCACTGCCATAAAAAAAAAGAAATACCCAATTCACTTAGTAATGTTAATAGTTAAGAACTACTTTGTTGATTCTATGGCGAGTTTGGCTATGCCTAATGGTAAAATACTGCCGTTTTATAATATTAAAGAAAATATATCGCATTTAGATTTTAGCTGAAATAACGAATTTGAAGTTTTAAATATTTTAAATAAACTTAAACCAAAGCATTTGGTTCTGATAATATTAATATTACCCTACTCTGTTTTTGCTGGCTTTTAATTGACAAATGTATTTCTCATATAATAAATAAATGTATTAAGGCCTCTCTTTTCTCTCAGACATGAAAGCAAACGCACATAATTAATACTAATTAAAAATAAACCATGAATTCGTTTATTATTGTTTGTTTCGAAAACGGGTCATTTTATCGCCAATTAACAAAAGTACCTTTTTTTAGTCTAAGGTGCAAGCTATTCAGATTTTTTCTTTAAGTCTTTCTCATACAGGGTGTTAAAAATGTAAGCATTAAGTTGTAAAGCTTAGTCCGCCCCTGGTAAACTAAAGAAGCTATACAAGGTCGTTGGTATGTATGGAAACGGTCGATTATTTCTTAAAGTAAAACAGTCAGCAAAAAATATTTTAGATAAAAGTTTTAGGGTTTTTTAATGTGTATTAGAATTTTAAAAAAATAAGTATACAGGTTGAGTCAGAAAACCGTAGAGAAACAAAGTTACTTTTTTTTAAATGGAACACCCTATATCTTCGAATATTTTTGGATTTTTCATAAAATAGCAGTTATTTTTCAATACGTGCATTATAAGTCTAAACTTAATAGTTTCCGAGATATCGACTATTAAAAAATGACATTTTTGAACTTTGACAGCGTCTAGCTTTCTAACGATACGTCGTAGAGCAAAACGGCTTACATGTCCCTATCTTACTTTTTTATTATCTTCCCAAAAAGATCAACTTCCGGTTAAACCGGATGTAACTCAAAAGCCGGAAATACAGTACTTCCAGTTTAACCGGAAGTTGATGTTTTTGCGAAGATCATAAAAAAGTAAGATAGGGACATGTAAGCCGTTTTACTCTAAAACGTACCGTTAGACAGCTAGAAGCTGTCAAAGTTCAAAAATGTCATTTTTTAAAAGTCGATATCTCGGAAACTATTAGGTTTAGATTTATAATGCACTTATTAAAAAATAATTGCTATTTCATGTTAAATCCAAAAATATTCGAAGATATAGGGTGTTCAATTTAAAAAAAAAGGTAACTTTACTTCCCTACGGTTTTCTGACTCATCCTGTATACTTATTTTTTTAAATTCTAATACAACTTAAAGAACCCTAAAACGTTTATCTAAAATATTTTTTGCTAACTGTTATACTTTAAGAAATAATCGACCGTTTCCATACATACCAACGACCCTGTATATGTTTCAAGGAGATTATTTAAAGACGTCCTTACTAGTGTCCATCACATTAAATTTTTATTGAATTATATTAAGTGCTTGGAAAGTTATCCAAAAAAGCCGATTTCCAGCATCGTCCTTCAGGGGCACATATCTCCGTAGGCAGGGCTTGTAAGAAAAAATTGTATAGGAACTTGTCATCTTATTTCTTTATGTCCTATCTGAATCCCCACATTTTCCCGGACACCCTGTATAAATTTAAGGCCTATCACATGTGCAAGTTTTAGTGATGATTGGAATCCTAATTTGTGATTGTAACCTAGTTACAGAGAAATATATACAAAGATATATACAGTGTTAGAAATATTTTCATTAGTTGCACAACAGAAATATAAATAGTTGAAGAAAGTCGTCCATATTCTCAAAGAGACCTGATTTTACAAATCTATGGGGTTGGTAGACACAAAGTCTCGGTCTCAGTAAAACATAATATATTATGTTATTAATTATTTAACTAAGGTAGGATTACATTTTTATTAATTTGACTGAGTCGTGCATTGGGTTTTTTTTTGTATTAATTTTAGGTCTGATGATGCCCGTGTTAGGCGAAACACGTGTAATTGTTTTTTAAATTATTATATATGTTTTACTGAGACTGAGACTTTGTGTCTACCACCCCCATAGATTTAGAAATATAAATAGCGCCAAAAGTTGGTTAGTTAGTTTCAGGTTAGTTTGACCATTTTATGTGCACTTAGAATGGCTTCAAGTCAAGCGGAATACAGGCTCAAAAATATTAAAATCGTTAGAGTAAGTTACTTATTTCAAAAAGTACGTTTTAAAGAAGGTTGTTTAGAAGAAGTAAAGGATATGCCGAAATACAAAATAATTCAAAACAAGTCTTTTGGCAAATTTAAAGTTACCCCCGTATAATGATTTCTATTCTATTTCTAAGCTAACACATGTTGAAATTAACCGCAATCAAATGACTTTTGATTAACTTTCACCAAATTGGGCAAATTTTAACTTTGTTTTTTTAAGAAACCAGAAATTTCATGTCTGTTGTCACGATATTTTCGAATTTCACAAATTATTCTTATAAATGTGGCCAATACTTTTTAGTGTGCATAACTGCATAGTTAAAAATAAATATCCATTGCTGAATTTAAAAAAAAAAACATTACATGCCACAAAATTTAGGTTAGACGGAAATTTCTATAAAATTTTTATAACATTTCTATAGATAGGTAACTCATCAAATCGGGAATGTATTTAGCTTATTATGGCGTTTATAAAAGCAATTATATTCTTAGCTAAAGCCTGTCCACAGATATAAGAAAGTTACACTTTGGCTTTGAATCTAGTTAGTTTTAAGCTTAGTATAATTATTCTTACTTCGTGTGTGTGTAATACAGCGTTTGTTTAATCGTGTGTGAGTTATGGAAAATATGTATGAGCCCAATGTATCTCAGGAGATAACCCCGTCGAAAAGCAGAAAACACTTTTCTGTGGACACTAAGGAAGTTATTAACAATGTTTATTCAACTCTCATTGAACGTGCAGTCAGAAAGCAAGCAGCGTTAGAAGAAACGGCCACATTAACAAAAATTCCAAAATCAACTGTATGGAAAATTGTGAATAATCCCATTTTAGCGAAAAAAAAAGAACCGATACTGGCATTTTCTCAAAGGTGGATGGAAGTGATCAAGATATAATACGGCGTAAAATTTACAAGTTATACGAGGAACAAAGCGTGCCTATATTAGATAATTTAATTAAGAGGCTTGAAAAAGATGAAACCGGCGTTAAATGTGGCAGAACAACGTTATGGAAGTGTATCCAACACATGGGTTTTAGATTTAAAAAATTTAACAAAAGACAAGTTTTAATGGAATCCAGTAGAATTCGGGAATGGCGATCCGAATATCTACAAAAAAATAGGATATACAGAGGTCAGCAAAGGCCGATTATTTACTGGGATGAAACCTGGTTCGACACATATGCTGACCCCGGAAAAGGGTTGGGTTGACTCAACCGGCAAGTGTAAAACAAGCGCGCCATCAGAAAGAGGTAAACGAATTACGATTTTGCATGCTGGATCTAAAGACGGATAAGTAGCGTAATTGTAATAGACAATGCAAGCTACCATAGTAGGCAGTTGACCAAGACTCCCCCCTCAAATGACACAAAAGCAACAATCCAAAACTACATGTATGATAATGACATTTATTTCCAGGAAGATTATACCAAACGGCAATTAATCTACGGCATATAGTTTTAAGGCTTCCACCATACCATTGTATATTTAATCCCATCGAACATGTTTGGCACCAACTGAAATCTGCCATTCATCGTAACAATATTTGCCCTACTATTAACTCCAGTGTACTTTATAGAAACCGAAGTTTTTAACATCCCTTTACAAAGTTGGAAAAATTTTGTTACACATGTTGAAAAAGTGGAAAAATCCTATATCTATGTAAACAATGTAGCACAAATAATAATTAGAACAGATGATGATAGCGATAGTAATATTGATATTATGACATATAAATATGTATACTATACATGTAAGAACTTTGTTCTCTAGCCACTTGCTGAGACCTTATACAATAAGGATTAACCAAATTATGCTAAAACAGCTATTCTTTGGGCTACATGCCCCCACGAGCGCTGAATATACAGGGTGTTTTTTAATTGAGTGCCGATACTTAAGGTTGTGAATCCTTGGGTGATTTTAGGTTGAAAAGTTCATATAAGCATGGGTCCGCAAGCCCTTCATTTTTGAGATACAGGGTGTTATAAATTAAAAAAAAAAACGATTTTTTCTTAATATTTTTAAGACCGCTTTAGATATCATTTTGAATTTTAGTAGACACTAAGTAGGCATAAAAACATATTTATTTCATAAAAAAGATTTTGTTTACTTCTACCAGTAGCGTCCGCGTTAACGTATATTTTGATAATTTTAACGAAAAAAATGATACGCCCCTGTTTTTCTTCAAAATAAATATTACTTTTAAAACTGCACTTTACCATTTAGTAAAAATGGTCCCTAGACTTTCCTCGTGTGACCAACGTTTTTCGATTTAAAAAAGAAATTACATTTATTTGCATATCACTATGTCCATATCAGAGTTTGATAAAATTGCATTTATCTCCTAAACGTAGCCGAAGTGAAAAAATTATCAAAAGGTACTTTGCACTAGATATTGAACTGTCTAAATAACCATGATATCAAAGAGAAAAAAGGCAGTGGCGTACATATTTTTTGCTAAACTTAAAAATTGTAACACCCTGTATCTCAAAAATGAAGGGCTTGCGGACCCATGCTTATATGAACTTTTCACCTTAAAATCACCCAAGGATTCACAACCTTAAGTATCGGTACTCAATTAAAATACACCCTGTATAGCAAAATTTAGCGTATTTTGACTAACACTGTTAGTACTAAAATACAAACTCAGATTGCAGAAACTACCGGGAAAGCAATGAATGAATCTTTATTTCCAACGATAGGATAGGATGCTATGCTGCTGCTACCTGTAGACCGGTGTCGAACTCTTTGGTTCTCGTCAGTACAGGGCAAGCATGAAAAGCGAGCACACCTATCATTGAAAAATCGAAACACCCTATAGCCACAATATTGTTCTGCCTAGGCAGTACAATACAGGTGGCGCCATCCTCCAGAAGTTTCTAGCAATCTGATGTGAAAAATACCGTATGGGACTATAAACACAATAAATAGTAAAAGAATACTGCTTGGCATGTGGTAATCATAATATGGCATATAAATATCTGTGAGAACTTTGTTCTCTAGCCACTTGCTGAGACCTTAAACAATAAGGATTAACCAAATTATGCTAGTGGCTAGAGAACAAAGTTCTTACATGTATACATATTTATATGTCATATTATGATTACCACATGCCAAGTAGTATTCTTTTACTATTTATTGTGATATTGATATATTAAGTAAATAATTATTATAAGTAGATACCGAATAACTTGTATATTTTTGTAATGATAAATATAATTTTTAATAATAAAATAACTTGTAATTTCACATTTTTATTACAAACCATGATTAAATTCTAAGCGAAATACGGACCTTTCTTAATAGGGAAACAGTTAGTCACTTTTTTATATCTCTAAACAGACTTTACCTATAATATAGGTTTTAAAAATTGCTCTGCCCCACCCACCTTTCATATGCAGAGTCACCTTAAAATTGGTCCTGACTCGCAACAAAAAAAAGTGAATTCTACAACTTATCAGCTGGTCTAAAAAGAACTACCTTAAAACTTCCAAATCCCAAAGCAACAGCTAAGTTAGCTCTAAGTACATAAAATCTACAGTTTAATGCGATAAAAACACGTATTTTCGCTCTTAACAGCGACGTTAAAAATTGCGAATTCCAAATAAAGCCCCGAGAGAGTAAATTATTAGCTCCAAGTGCATTATAATCATAAAATAATAAAGATAGTGTGTTTGCGCGCACAAAAACGCCTCTTAAGGGGTCTAAACACCAACATAGAGTGCGATACATAAAGTAGAGACACTAAGCGCTCGGGGCTCAGGTTTTTACTGCATTTTAACACTGCGTAAGCTCAAAAAGCTCCTTTATTAGATATTTTGAGTGGCGTTACATTAGCGAGGTGCTTGTTGCCTGACACAAAGCGTGTTATCGAACAGATCTTTATTGGCGTATTATAAGGGGGTTCAAACACGTGGAAATTTAGAAAAAAATACGGACGGAGCCAGAGGAGAAATTTAATCGATTTTTTTGTAATACCTCATCTCTAATGAAAAATATTCAAAAAATATTTTAGAATTTTGTTATATTATTTAAAGTAAAACACTTTTTTACTTCAATTTCCACTTTATTTGACAATACGACATGTTTCACTGCACTGCAGCTTCGTCAGGTAATGTACAATTAATTTTAAGTTTACGCTATTTAAGTGCATGGCTAATGACAGTGCCAGTTAGGTATTGTAAAAGATGGGTTTTTTTTTCGATAATTAGTATATTCTACAATCTAATTTAAATATCAAATAAAATTGGTCTTAAATATGGAAAAGGTTGGTATTTTCCTAACTTAATTAATATTATAAAAGGGGGTGGGTTATTTACAAATTTAATGTGTTTTGCTTGAAGTTTTATTGTCCTATTGTGAGAAGAATTATTCTTCTCACAACATCTTTTACAATACCTAACTGGCACTGTCATTAGCTATGCACTTAAATAGCGTAAACTTAAAATTAATTGTACATTACCTGACGAAGCTGCAGTGCAGTGAAACATGTCGTATTGTCAAATAAAGTGGAAATTGAAGTAAAAAAGTGTTTTACTTTAAATAATATAACAAAATTATTATGGATTTCCACCAAGTATCGACCAATAGTATTAAAATATTTTAGACCCATTAACCCCTTTAGCCTTAGTATTATTATAAATATAAACCTAAAAAACGTGAAGAATTAAAATATACGTTCTAAATTTTTAAATATGAAGTAAATGAATTTTTAGATAAATTAAAATTTCAAACGTTAATTTTCCACTATTTTATTGTACACTGAACGATACACAGGTTGATGACCTTCATAAGGAAATGAATCTGGTGAGACCGGATGGTGTTCCCTTATGTAATGAAATGACGTCACAGAATAAGATAGATACTGAATTAACCAACAGAAATGAAATAATGAAAATCATATTGGACTTAAAAAAAGATGCATCGCCAGATCAGGAAAAAGTAAGGGTTAAGGATCTGATCAATTTGCGAGAAACTCTAGTAGAAATTCTAAATAAATTAATTAATAACGTATTTCAAAATGGACTATTTCGGGAGGGCTTAAAAATTAGTAAAATTATCCCGATATTTAAATCTGGGAGCAAAAAGTGTAGAAGCAGTAATTGACCAATATCTGTACTAAGTGTTTTCTTCAAAATCGTAGAAAAATTAATTAAAAAACGAATGTTATCACATATACGAAGTAGATGAGTACCAATATGGTTTCCAAAAAAATAGTAGTACCTTATGCGCCATGGCAGACTTTGTGAATTATGTCTCTAGAGCCTTGGATAATAGAAAGATTGTGGTTGTTGCTTATGTAGATTTGAGAAAGGCTTTTGATGTGGTATGTTTGGATATTTTGTTGAGGAAATTGGAAAATATGGGATATAACGGAATAATGCTCAATCTAATGAGAAGTTGTCTTGAGGGTAGAAACCAGTATGTTAGAGTAAATAATGTGAGTAGTGATATAAAATCAATTAAGTTTGGTGTTCCCCAGGGATACGTCCTTGGGCCACTGTTGTACTCCTTGTTTGTTCTTAATTTAAAATATGCAAGTCCTAAAGCCCGTTACTTTACATTGATTTAACATAAATAGGAGATAGTGCAGACGAGCTTAGTAGGGAGATCAACAGTGACCTAGAGAAATATGTAAACTGGCTATACTCTAACAAGCTCAAGATAAACATTGACAAAACAAAAAGCATAGTATTTAAACGAAAAAATAAACACGTAGAAGAAATTAATATTCAAATTAATAATATGAAATTAGGGCAAGTCTCCAAAATCAAATATTTAGGGCTAATTGTTGATGATAAATTAGATTGGGAGGAACATGTACTGTATATAGCTGATAAGATTGCTCCTATGTATTCAGCAATGTTTAAATGCAGGGTTTATCTAACTCTTGAAACCAAGTCAATGGTGTACACTGCCTTCTTTTTGTCTCACCTTCGGTATTTGTTACCCATTTGGGATACATGTGGTAAAAGAAACTTTAATAAAATAAAGGTATTACAGAATAAAACACTTAAGGTACTGTATAACTATGATAGACTAACCAATACAGGTGGATTATATAGGTAAATAAATACTTATAGAATTGACGCATTATTGCAAATAGAACAGTGTAAGCTTGTGTATAGGATACTAATGAAGCATCAAAAATCGAATTCTTGTATTTTATTGGCAATTGAAGTTCATAACTATAATACTAGAATTATAAATGATGTATATAGAATACAAACTAGAACAAATATAGGTCTGCATAATCCGATTACTAGTGCATCTAAGAATGTAACAAGTTGGAGTCATTTTGTAAATAGTTTAAAAAAAGCATTTTCTAATGTTTAGGGATACTTAATTTAGGCTAAGCAATGTACACTGTATATTATAGCTCATATTCTTCTCTCTCAAAAAAAAGATAAGGGGAATTTCGATTAATTTATCGATTACTAACTCTTGCAAATAACTCCTCTTTCACGAAAAACAAAAAAAAAAATAGAGGAAAATAAAGAATTTAGTTTTTTTCAAAAATTTCGTTTTTTTATTTTTATCAACCTGGTAACCGTATAGGTAAAGAAATATTGTTTTTTGTAACAATTACACAAATTTGAAACAATAGTTAATTTTTCGTGCAATTTTCGTATCGTAATCAAAACGTTTTAGATTTAGGCACAATTTGAACAGGAATACGAAAAAAATCCGAACGATTTGAAATAGAAATCCCACAATCAAAATTTACTGCTGTAACTGGTATTATGGCACACGACACAGCCATCAATTCCGAAACAATGTTCAGGGAGGGACGTCCTGCCTACGAACGCCCCAACAGCCCCAAATGCTCCCCACAAATCATACTCCGTCAGGGTCGACAAGTTACTTCGATTTTAGCCATTCGGTAATTAATCGGTTTTTAATTGAGCCTCTCCAGGTATAACAATGCCCGAGTTCGCGTTTTCCTGTTGGTCCTCGGCAGGATAAATGAGATGCCGTTGTCTTAGACCGATACTCCCTGGAGGACGTAGCGAAAGCGCTCCTGGATTAACTTGTACGGATTTTGTATTTATCTTGTCATATTACTAAATTACTTTGGTAATATATGCGTTGGAGAACAAATTGATCATCCCCAGGCTTTATTATAAATTCTGTGGAATAATGTGTGTTGTCTAAACAAATTATTGAAATACAGTGAAATTATGTATTTTTTTAATATGGGTTCCATTAAATTTAACAAGTTAGCCTAATACTTTTTGCAACTCGCGTAAAATAGTATGTTATGTATGTATTTTTATTTTTATCTAAACGGAAATATAATAAATAATAAAATAAAATTTAAAAAAAAATCGGAATTCTTTACGGGAATATCTTACTTTGCCGCATTCCCCAAATCCCCTTTACTCAATACAATCTGTACGTTTTCAACAATACCAAATCAAATACCTCTGGTAGAAGATTTGTAACTTGTTATGTAATTAAGTTTTTGGTTTCGTGGTCTTTACTTTTTAAATGCAATTGGTAAGTTTAATTAATAATTAATGTGTATTGTCTGATGTGGATATTTTTTCGTGCTAATCTATCAGTACTTTTACAAAATTTTATTATTGATCCTTATATCTTAAATACAGGGTATTCCATACTCGATGGTACGCTAGAAGTATCTGGAGAACGAAAAGAAAAATAATTTTGAAATTTTCATAGCTTTTAAAAATAATTTCGCGGTTGCAGTGGTGCCAGATCTATTGATAACTGACATCAACTTTGGAGCTTTAAATGGAACACCCTGCAGTTTATTTTATTTTTAGATTCTACGAAGCAATCTAGGTTTTTTTTTTGTACAGGATATATTTCCATTTCTCTTACCGAAACTATGTGAATTAAAACTTCAATATTTTTGTCTTCAGATGTCAAATCAACGTAACATTTTAACATCATTTAGTCAACATGTTGTACTTTAATTTTGGCAACATAGGATCGCCGACTTCTATACAGAGTGTCCTAAAAATTAATTGCAATTAAGATTTTATAAATTTGATCAAAAGTCACTTTTTTTAAATAGAGCACCCTGTATATTATTGAAGTGTTGAATAGAGTGGACCAATTGAATTTTTTTCATATAGAGTGTTTCTCAGCCTAATTTAAACCACTTTCGATTTATAAGCCATTTTATGAATAATTACTATTCATATTCGAGAACTAGACATTAAAGATTTAAAAAACCACTCGCCCTGAGGATGATCTTTGGATCAAAACGCGTAGGGCTTTTAAGAAATAAAGAAGGTGATAGGACTCCTGCGGCTCTTATTTACGACTTTATAATTTTAGATCCGGAATTCATTGCCTCCATAAAATCAAGAAAGCAGCAATCAAAACACCATAATATATTACCTTTAAAATCACTGCCAGCATTTATTGCAGAAATAAAAATACTTTATGGAATTTTTTGCAGAGGGTAGCCCTTACACGCCGGGGGTAACTTCAACGAACATTGTATTGCTGCAGTCATTTAGGATATATGGCCTGGGGACACGGCCAGCATCCTCCAAATAAATTGTACAAATAACCAAGCTTGGCGACCAATCGATACTTACAGTCACTATTATTAAAAATTGCGGTCATCCCTTGGACAATGCGGCGATACGACCGGGGTTTAATTCGTTTTTGGGCAAAATCAACACGGTTACGATGACTGTTTTTGGCCAGCAGGGTTGGATGAATTTATTAGTACGTTTTGCTTTTTAATAAATATGAATGTTTGGATATTATTCTGATGACAAATTGTATCAGATAGATAAAGAAATAATTATAATATATATACATAAAAAATACATACGGGTCAAAATACTCCTATTTCACTTTGCAAGTGAATACCACACATAGTTTTTTGATCAGAACATCCATCACTTGACACTTCACTTAATATTTCACTTCTTTTTAATAAAATTGTCTTCTAAAACTAATTCATTTTCAACCCGAATAGAATCGATACTGACTGATTCATTTGACCAAAAGTAATAAAATAAAGAACTGTAAATTTATTAAACAAAAACTACTACACTGAATTTTTATCCTTGTTTGTGTTTTGTGAGTTTATCATTATACATCGAGCGTCTTTTTTAGTAGGAATAAAAAACACTAAAAAATCAGTACTAAAAATAATAATATGTATACCCGGTGTTGTAAGTGAAGTTCTAGGATATAGGTGAAAAAATACAAAATTTTAGATGCAGATTTATTTGCTCCATAGATAATAGAAAATTAATTATTTATATTACTATTTTTGATTTGACGTGCTATGAAAAGTGAGGTGCAATTGTATAAATAATTTGCATTTTTAAATATGTATAATAACGTCATTTTTCCTAACCAGTATAGACGCTGAATATTTTTGCAGAGTGAAACATGACGTTACGTTAATGCTACGATGCTAATCATGCTCACTAATTGTACATTAGGCGCCGACTCGGCTTCATTGGTCATCCTATCTCAGGGGCCAAACCCCCCTAGAAAATAGCCCTATATACGCCAATGGATATAACTGTTAAAAATACATTTTTAAGGCACACATTTCAAGGTTGTCTCCTGAAGATGAATGCTTCTGTGTTCGAAACATGTAGACTTATTTAGATAATTTTAAATAATCAAGATTTAACCTAAACATACTTGTGGAGTAAGGCTTTTAGACTTGGGTGTGAATGTGCTTGTTTTTATTGTTCTGTTTAACCTCTAGTTGGCTTAGCATTCTTTTATATTTGCCATAATAATAAATTTTTTCTATATAAACGTGTTAAAAATGGAACTTTTAACACTGTCTACTAGCCTTAAAAATAATACTTTAAGGCACTAGTGCCTTAAAATAACTACTTCAAGGCACTAGTGATAAAAGCAAAATGTCAATTTTTTCAAAAAAAACGTCAAAAAACATTTCTATTTTATTTATCTACACTTATATTAATAGTACAATTTGAAAAATTTGAAAAATGAATTCCTTCTTCAGTTCTACTGTTCTTTGCGGTTGAGGAGGATTGAACAGAAACTGCAGCATGTCCAGTTGATGTTGAAGCATCATCGGCTGATGTCGTTTGTACTGTAAGCAATGTTCGAGCAATATAATTTTTATATTCCAAGGAATCCACGATGTACACTTCCGCAGCGGTTGAGGATTTCCATCCCCCATGCCGCTTAATTGTCGTCAAATTTGCTCCAGCATCGGCAAGTAAGCTTGCAGAGGAACGGCGAAAGCAATGCCCGTATAGAGTGTTGAATTTGGAAGTTGCAGAAATCTTGCTATACCAGCAGGAAATTTTCCGAACGTATTAATTCCGACCGGATTTCTGGCACATTTACCTTTTACATATTTTAAGAAGAGTCGCCGATGTACGACATCTGCTGGACGAAGATCAGTATATTTTCGATAAAAATCCAAATAAAGTTTTTCAACGATAGTGAAATTTCTTGGTATCTCGGTTTTGATATCTGATATTTTAATAACTGATGGAGTCCCCATATCTTCCACGTTGTCAAGAGTCAACTGACAAAGCTCCTCCCTGCGGCAGGCACCAAATACTCCTACAATCGTATCTACTTTCATCAGAAGGTACTTATCATCCGGTGCGCACTTCCGAAACTGTTCCATTAGGTCTGTAGTAAAAATTTTTGTTTTTTTGGGCTGGTAACCCTCTCTTTGACGCTTCAAGTAGGCAATCAATTTAAAATGTTTGCTGATATCTACGTCGTTATTTATACGTAGCATAGCTTTGATCATTGAATAATGGGACCAAGGAGAAGATGACTTCCATACCTTTGCCTTTTTCTCAAAATAGGCCAGGAATATATTTTCGGAATACTTTCCAGAAACGCCTTTGTTTTCACACCATTTTATAAATTAATTATGAGCAATCTCATATTGAATTCTTGATTTTCGTGGCAGTAAATTTAAGGTAACTCTGTTAGCAGCTTCTTCTATGTCTTTAAGTGGATCGATTTCTTGTATTTCTTGCATTTTTTAAGCTGGATTTATAAACTCGAAAAGTTCGCGAGGTTAAGGTTCAGTTGGTGTTGGAAATAGGAGTTCAATTTAAACTAAAGGGAACACTCAGTTGCATTTATACATTCGTTCATGTTGTTCATGTAAAGCTCATGTAAGGTTCGAAAACTTCCCGGGTAGTTCGAGATAACCAATTTTTATGCTCGGAGTTCGGAATATCTAACCTCACAAACTTGATCATAACTTCAACCTCACTAACTTTTCGAGTTTATAAATCCAGCGTTACAAATCACAACAGCCAGCGCTAGCGTTTTAATAAAACTGACAGGACCTTTCAAATTTTCAATTTTTCTGTAAACAAATTTGCCAACAATGATGGTTGCTAGGTTTTATTGATAAATGTGAACTAATTTAATATAAATATACGATGCTGTTAGAAACTACCTGGATGTAAGAGATTCTAAACATTTAATTTTCAATTATTGTATGCTTTTTATTGCCGTTTGTAGAAAAAATATTGTATGATATTTGTGTTTAAAGTATTTTTAACACTTATAACATAAATAACTATAATTTGAAATACGTATTGGTCGCCGGACGCAGAATAAAGAATAGAATTTAGAAAGTATATAATAAAATTTGACGACTTTATATTTAAAAAAAAAACAAAGTTGCAGGATCTTGTAATGCAACTTTTTTCTAATTCCTATGCGAGACGCCGTGAACTGTAGTCATATTTCTTTTGCAGACTTGAATTCTCAGGAAAATTTTTCAGATAG
This sequence comes from Polydrusus tereticollis, assembly GCA_963920685.1. Taxonomy (NCBI): domain Eukaryota; kingdom Metazoa; phylum Arthropoda; class Insecta; order Coleoptera; family Curculionidae; genus Polydrusus; species Polydrusus tereticollis. Next base: position 149,161,144 of record OY987328.1, read on the forward strand.
TCCGAAAATTTAATAAAATATGAGTTATACTATTTTACACTAATCGCATACAAGAAGGTGCTGAACTAAAAGTTTAGTGTATAAGAAAAAACTAACCTGAACTATTTTAGACGTCTTTTAAATAAAATATTTGCTGATTTTTTAATCAAATTTGAAATATATTGTCCGCTTACTGTAAAGCTTTATTCAATTATAAATAATATCAAGTGAATATTCCTCCAGCAAACAAGCTATTTAACACAAAGACAGCGAAGACGCCTTCAAATAGGCAACGACATCTCCGCCGAAACACAACGAAGGTCACTGACTAGGTGGCCCACATCACCGAAGTAGACGTGAGGTCCTGTGGGATTCCACTCACGACAATGCCTATCCCGAGGGAGCGGACACATTCTCAACAAGGCATGACAGTCCGAAAACCAATATTTGGAAATAGAAGTCAATTAACATTGTCTTTGTTGGAGGTTTCGTTTATATACGGTGCTAAATTTGTGATTGAGACAAAGAAAGAGAATATTTTCTCACAACGATTAATTTCCTTTTGATGCGTTAATGATAGTTTATAGTTTTTTTACATAAAATATATTGTAGCATTGAATCTATTCATCAAAAATAAAATCTCAAACTTTTAAAATCCAAAGGGGCAGAAAATATTGGTTTCGGCATCATTTACTCTGCCATAAAATGCGTCCGTCCACCCATTTTCCTTCCATTTCCATAGAAATATCCACAACGGAAGGGCCTTGTAAATAATTCAGAGTGACCCTCTAATAGAGCCTTGTAGCATTTCCAATACTTATAAGTTATGGCATGTGACCGGCGACATTTACATAAGGGCGAATCTGACTCTTGGGGGCTGTCAAAGGCATCAAGCCGATTCCAGGTCTGTAATGTAACCTCGTTTTTTTTAGATCCAAGACAAGAAATGCAGGACAAATCCTTTATGGTGCTTTGCGAGAGGTGAGTCTGAGACGAAAGCAATTCATGTTGGTGTTGCATCTTTGGAAGTTATTTCCCTTTCAGAGTATCTTTGCAGCGATTTGGGATTTATAGTGAGTTCTTAGTTTCTTAAACTTTCTTAAAACTAATTTAAGTTTTTATAAAACGGCAATGTTTCAACAATTTGAATGTGGGTAGAACAACATCTTCACCACAATCCTTATGTTAAGGTAGAAATAAAGGTCTGTCTTTACCACCAAATAACTTTATTTGCCCCTCTAGGGTAGAAAACAAGGGTTATAAAAATACATAAAATGACGTTGAGTTAAAATAAATTTCTTCATGAATGTGTTGTACTAGTTTCGACTTTAGAGAAAGTCATCCTCAGCAACTAACCATTTAAGAGATTTTTATATGTAAAGAAGTTAAAACAGTTGGGGAACAGAGAGGTGATTCAATAATACAATACAATATAATGCAGATTATGCAACCTTTGGAATCGACAGGAGTTTAGTATAAGAACGATGTATCTCCATGTGAAGGTAGGGGTTGATTTATACGCAAGTAGAATTAAGGATCCTAATCATAGTCGAGTAATTTAAGTAATGTTGAAGTAAAAACGTGTTGAAAAAAATAAGAATTGTAACATATCAATTCGTTCTCTTTTTAGTGAAACTAAATTAGCGAGGGGACATGATTAATGTTTGTAATTAATTTAGTTTCACTAAAAAGAGAACGAATTGATATGTTACAATTCTTATTTTTTTCAACACGTTTTTACTTCAACATTACTTAAATTACTCGACTATGATTAGGATCCTTAATTCTACTTGCGTATAAATCAACCCCTACCTTCACATGGAGATACATCGTTCTTATACTAAACTCCTGTCGATTCCAAAGGTTGCATAATCTGCATTATATTGTATTGTATTATTGAATCACCTCTCTGTTCCCCCAACTGTTTTAACTTCTTTACATATAAAAATCTCTTAAATGGTTAGTTGCTGAGGATGACTTTCTCTAAAGTCGAAACTAGTACAACACATTCATGAAGAAATTTATTTTAACTCATCGTCATTTTATGTATTTTTATAACCCTTGTTTTCTACCCTAGAGGGGCAAATAAAGTTATTTGGTGGTAAAGACAGACCTTTATTTCTATTTACAATCTCGCCACAGAATATGGACTACTTCTTAAATCTTATGTTAAGGGTTTATCTTAGTGCACATTACATAGAAACTCAAGGTAGGTCCATAACTAGATTAAAATTTTTAGGTCCAGTGGCATCCCGGAAGGCATCTTAACTAAGATTTTTGACAAGCCAAATGTGCGCCACTGATTTTTTTGCAATTTTTGTATTTTTTTCGTATTAGGCAACTAAAACTAAAACTTTTTATTTTTTTTGACACTCTGTATCTTGCAAACGAAGCATTATACCTATGTTTATATAAACTTTTCGTTTCAGAATCACTCAAAGAATTACTCCTTAAAGTTTGACCACGTACTTAAATAACACCCTGTAAAAAAAATGTTTATTTCTTTAAAAAAATGTATAAATAGCAATTATAATAATACGCTCTTTTATAGTCTCATGATGGTTTCAACTAATAGAAACCAAAACACAAATATTATTTTTTAATTTTAAAATTGACTCGAAACCCAAGAAAAAATTTAAACCTAAACTTATTAAAATCCGGCTCTGCCTAAACCACAAAATTGTATACAAAAGAGACACGTTATGTTTGCATATGTATGCAGCTTCTTCAGGCTGTGACAGTTGTTGTGACCGGACACAGTTTCCTTCTGGACGGTCTTTCACGTCTTTTTATGTTCCCCAAGCTGACGCCACCAGGTCCATATGTAAATTAGCAGAAGATACTTGCGCATATTAAAACGTAAAAATATATTATATAATAGTTATAGGTTTTTTTTCAATATTTAAGTGATGTAATCCAGTAATAAAAATCAAATTTATCCATGCCATTAAAGTTTTAATTTTGCTAGTATGTTTATTTATTGCTCGAGGAACAAAACTTTTATTTGGTTTTTTATTCTTATTGTTTACCAATAAGCATAGCAAAGCCATTACGGTAACGTCTTTGTTTTTCAAGCTTAAATATTTAAATGTGTTGTTCCAGAAAAATTACCAACGAAAAAATAATATCGAAAAGCCTCCTATAAGGGATTTTCGTGTTATCAAAATAAAACTTTGCCGCTTTCATAAGAGAAAAAAGTTTTAAGAGAAATTGGAGCGAGCTGCCATTGTAGTTCACCTTGAGAAATCGATACGTCCTAAGAAAAAGTTAGCGATTATTTGAGTTTGGTAAAAGTTTTTTCGTGACTGCCATGAGCGACGCCAAGCGCCATGTTAAATGGATCCGAAATAATTCTTTCGATGCGATCAAAGGAAACACGCCATATTAGACAATGGGGCTAAGAAGACATTTGTTCTTTTGCGTAGATTTTATTTCTGCTTTTAGACCTTCTACAGCATTTTAAAAACAATTTTTAATTACAAAATATTTTATCATAAAAATATAGTATAAGTATATAATTAACCAAGGTATTGACATCACTATGGCCCAATGGTCAATTTCAAATTAAGAGCGAAGAGGGATTTAGGATGCGAGGGCCATTATGGGTTAGTTCAGTTCTAGTCAGTTTAAATATAGGATTGTTTTAACATAATATTATTTGTGAGTTTCATGCATTAATTATGTAAATCTAGTAGAAAGTACCCACTTCATAGACGCGCTTTCTTTGAGAAGTACGTATTTCTCCGACTAAGCTGGAAAGAATTACATCGTTGTTGCCATTTTACTAAATAACCAAATAATTAAACCCCAAGACAGAATTTATTCCAGGTCTCCAGATGCGAGACTCTTGCTGCCTAAAGAGATGTGCATTGGCAGTCGATGTTCGAGCAACCAAAGTAAGAGATGAAACAAGTGGGCTGTCCTCAGTAAAGCTATATAAATTTTTTTTTCAAAAGATCGTTAATGAGTAGTAAAAAGAAGGTGGGCGACAATATAGAACCTTGAGGGACTCCGGTATTGATGTTAAATGTGTCTGAAAGAAGTCCGTCCATCGTCATTCGCAGAGAACGATATTTAAGAAAGCTTGACAGTCATGAACAAAACTGAACCGGCATATCGTATGCTTTAACTTAAGAGTAGGAGCCCCTTATGACATATTCGGTCAAAGGCCTTGGAAATGTCCAGTGATACTGACTGGATTTTTATTTAGGAGAGTATGTAAAAATTTAATTGTCTTAGTTAGTGAGGTATGTGTTTACCAGCATAAATGGCAACACTCTTCACAGGGTCACCAATACTGCGTTGAAGGAGTCAACAATGTATTTATAAAAACGGCCAACATTTCGAATAAGCACAGTAGGTTAGATATTTTTTCTTACGATTTCTTAAACAATAATTACAATAATTATTATTCATATTGCTTTTTAGTTTTCTTTCATTTTATATTTTATTATTGCGAATGTTAATATGAAATTCTTAGGAATTCATAAGAAACACTAATATAATGTATTATAATATGACATTTTAAACAAATTTAAATCTGTTTCTTGTTTTTTTCAAGTAAACTTCATTTATTTACCAATAAGTGCTACATTGTTGTAAAGCTGACATCAGTAGCTATCTTCTAAGTACAAAATACAATATACCGTCTATAAGAAAAAGTGAACCTGAAATATGGTATAAAATAACTAAAACGTCGTATTCAAAATCCAAATGCAGAACTGAAATCATCTTAAAAAGTTGCTTAAAAAATGATTTTACAGATTGCCAAAATAGGGAAAAATGAAAAAGCTACAGCATATTTTTGAAAATTCAACTTTTTAGTTTTTTTTAACATATTATGGGGCATTCCACACAAAATTTGCAACTCAAAATTTTTTTCCCACGAACAATTTTCTTTACGGTTCAGCAGTCAAAAATATTTGACACGTATTTTTTTATTTTAACGTGATGGCACAGATTTTTCGAAAAAAATTTTTTTCAAATTTCACGTTTGTAAAAAAGCACCTTTTTCCGATCGCTTAAACAGCAATATCGAATAAAGACATCAAAATTTATCACAAACACAAAATGCTCGCCTTTTTCTCAGCTTTCGAATGGAGTATTATAAAACTCAATTTTGTAATTTGTTAAAAATGACAAAAATTGACAACTTATAAACAAATGCAATTTTTCACAAATTTGAACATGATTTTTTTCCTTTTTTTTTATTGAAAAAATCAACTCAAGCCTTTTTTAAAAAACGGTTAAGATTTTAGAGTGAAGAGTTGAATACTTACGAAACAATAAATTTTTCAAGCACGGCTTGCACGCGCGGCTCGCTCGGACTCGGCTTGACTTGCCTAAACTTGTCGCTCTGGACATCAGGCCTAATACTAATAGTTTATTATTTGCTATGTTCTGGTGATAAAGAAGGGTTGAAATGTCGTCAGAAATGTATTCAAAATTCAAAGATCGCTGTTGCAATCCGTTTGATTTGAAAAATCATATCGGGAGAGGTCAAAGAAAAAGTTTGCGTCGAGTTTCTGATTCACATCTTGTATAATCCAGTCTGAGTCCGAGCGAGTCGCGCTGTGGCGCGCTTCGCGCGTGCAAGCCGTACTTGATTAATTTATTGTTTCGTAAGTATTTAACTCTCCACTCTAAAATCTTAACAGTATTTTAAAGAAGGCTTCAGTTGATTTTTTTAATAAAAAAAAGGAAAGAAATCATGTCCAAATTTGAAAAAATTACTTTTTTTTAAAAATCTCTAAAACAATAATTTCAGATATTACTCTAATTTTTGGTACATAGAATATAAAATAACATACTTATGTATCATATATAACATATATCTACATAAATTTTTAAAATCTGAAATGCTGTTCACAATCTGTTTAACTTTTGTCAAGATACAGCCACAAAAGCATACAGCAAGATTTACATAGCTTTAATAAAAACAGTTACCATAATTTAAGCAATTATAGGTTTATGATTTTCTTGACCCCCGTATATTGTGAAAATGACCATCTTTAAAAAAAGCCATCGTATCACGGAAAATTTGTAGCAAATAAACTTTTAAAATCTAAAATGCTGGCCGAAATTTGTTCAACCATTCTCAAGATACAGCGTTTTAAAGATTTTCCTAGCAAGAATTCGACACATTTTTTGTTTAATAGTGTATCTATTGCCAAAGGACACTTATCAAAAAACTGGTCAAAACTTCTAGAAATATTGAGGTGAACTAACCAGGAATTGCTAACTTTACCAGTTTACTCTACAGGATGTTACAAATCTATGGTATAAAATAGTCTCTACAAATAACACCCTGTATATCAGTAGAATCATTTAAAAAATTAACTTAAGGATCTTAAAATGGTTTCTAAAACCTTGGTTTACATCCCAAAGGAAAGTTCGTCAAAATCGGATAAGTGGTTCGCAAAACAGTTAACCGCAAACTTTTGTTACATTTTACATTATTCGCTAATTTTGACAAGAAGTGTATTTTTTACTTGATTGATTAAGTTTTCCTTTTTTAATCAGTGGCATAAGTATAGCTATGCCACGATACAATTTTAAACGAAAAAAGTTCAACGTCATTGATTTGTTTATATGGATGGACAAGCGAAAAATAAAAATTCTTGACCAAATCATATTGTTTTAGAACTTACGAACTAATCAAAATGAACTCACTATCCAATTTACAATCTGACATTGACGTAGTAATATATAAAGTCCATGCTGAGAAAAACCTTCTCCGTAGAATTACAAATATAACGGATTTTCTCCTGCGTGTAAGATTTTGTTGCTTACTTAAACGTAACACGCAATTTGCTCCCACCCTTTACTTATGTTTTATTCTAAAATTAATTCTGTAGGTGGGTCTTCCAACAATTCTGCATATTAAAAGTATAAAAGCACGCCTATTTGCCTCTTAACAAAAAAGGAATTAAAAATATTGACCCAAAGTATAATCTACTTAAACAATTCCTTTATTCTTCCCCCTAAGAGCATATTTATGACAACTTTTATGTAGCTTAAAAATCAAATTTATTTTTAACCTCCCTACCGATGAAAATTCCAGGGTACAATTTTAAATCAGCCCCGCGGAACGCGTGGCCAACCAAGTGCACTGAAACAGAAACCCTTAAGTGGCTTTTCCTTTGGTTTTTCTCGACGCTGCTTTATAAATGAATCTTAAGTTATACCGATTTGTTTACCTATCTTATTAAAATTTAAAAACATGCTTATTTACTTATTTTTAAGCGTCATTTGTGATTTATAAATATTTGACAGTGTTTCGATTTTATAATCGAAACAAAGGGCCAAACTAAACTTGAGGTATTGCCTTAAATAATATTAGGTAGGAAATTTATGTTATTTATAAGCTTTTCTGACAAGATCTGTGTTTCTTATTAAAGGCCCTTCGAAATTCCTCACGCATAACGCAAGTATAAGGCCATAATATTTCTAATCTTGGGAAAAAGCCTCCACTTTGAACTCCCAGTCAATTTTCATCAGTAAATATTGAGTTAATCCGTACTCTCGCTGTATACTGTATCAAGAGTATTCAAGAGTGTCAATTCGTTCTCAGCAGCACTTATTAAAACAAACCTGCTTCTGATGCTTCTTATCCCGCATACACGTTTCCTAATTAAGACTGCTCCTCTTTCCCCTATTCGAGATAATCCCTGAATGTCACACAGGACCGTCTTGTCTAAATTACATTATTTTATATAAGATCAGGCTTATGAATAATATGTGTAAAAAACTTTGTTTTTTAGCCACCCTATGTATCCTAAGGTATGCAATCAGTTTTAAAAACAAATAATGCACATAAACCATATGTCAAGTAGTATTCTTGATCTGATCAATACCTTATCAAGTTGATCAGAAGGTATAAAATTAGAAAACTAACCTGAACTTAAAAACTGAACAAATTTATTTTGCCTTTGTAGTAAATCTATCCATGTTTTTAGTAAGTGTGGTAAAAAAATCCATTGTCTAACCAAATGAGTATAATATCTTCATCTGGGTGCATGATATTAAGTAGTTTTTAACACTAATATCTAGTAATTATAAATAAAGACATTTATTATTGTTATTATTATTAAGAACCTGAAGGTAAAAATATAAAAGGCCTATACCCAAAGTCCACAAATTTTGTCAGTGACTCATTTAATACCAATCACCAAACCTAGGAATCGGCAGAATTAAAATATTGTACAAGTAATTGTTTTTATGAATATATGGAACGTTTCCGCTACAATTACAGTAAACTTAAGAGGCGACATTATCACACAAGGCGCAATCAGCTAAAACAGCATTTTCATTATTAATTTATCGATAGATTTTGTTTACTTTTTCAGTTTTCGTAGTATATGGGGCATTCACATAGATATTGTTTTGTGAAAATATATAGTTATTAAACTTTAGCTAGTGTTGTTAACTGCTTTTAATTAAGTGAACTATAGATATTACCGAACCTTCAACTAGTTGATTGTCTACCAAAGAAAAATCTTGTTAACATTAAAAGAACGGATAATAGTTAAAAACCTATTCCGTGGATTTTAGGAACGAAGTCCTAAACTAACCACATTGGATGCTGCAGAAATATGTGTTACTTTAACGAAACTTTCCTAGCGCATGGTGTTTAGGGTTTTGAAAGATCTTCATCAAGAAAATGACAAAAAATAATTTTTTCCTAAATGATGTCCACAATAAAAAAATGATGGCTGAAATTAAGAAGGATCTTTACCTAAAATATCAATAAGGGTTTTCAAACAAAAATGAATTTTAGGTATATCGAAAAAGCCTGCCTACTAATTGAAAAGAATAAAATTATTGTATGGCGGCGAAAACATTAAAAAAAAAAAGAGAGCTTCGGGAAAAAATTGTGTTACATAGACGAAACAGGGCTCAATGATGGGCACACAGTTAAATAGGTAAGGCAAGATCTAGATATTAAAAGTTCAAGGCACGCATTTATGGATGAAGTTTCACAAGGACTAAGAAATCCTACTGAAAAAGGTCGTCGCCTTATAGAATCAGGTTTTAAGGGTTAATGAAATCAATTTAATTTATTAAACATTATATATGACGTTCCGACGAAATAATATCATTTATAATTCTCTTGAAATGTACAAGCCAATGTAATTAATTCCATTGACGTCGCGCAATCCGGAGGTCTCTATATGCTAGTGAGGAGTTACTGACAGAAATTTTGGACTTGGAATATAGCTTCAGACACATGTGAAAATGTGGCATTAACAGGAATTCCCTGAAGCCGAGACAACGTTAGTTTATTTGTTTATGCACGCGCGCCGGGAATCGATACAAGTCGCAATACTTTATAAAATCGATTAAAATTCTTGGATGTTGTAGGGAACTGGTGCGTTCAAAATCCGATATTATTGTCCATTTGTCCATACTTAATAGTTTAAAAATGGGAAACTCTATTGATATACGGTTCTTGCCATTAGATTACAGACTTTTTTGCAATACCCAATGAAAAAAATGTGTTTGTAACCACCATTTAAATTTTTTCTTAGGTTAAAAAGACAAAATAAACATTTTGAAAAGAACATCGGAAAGTACTCCTCAAAAAACGTTAATTATACATTTAATAACTTTACATTTTCTGTACAGAGTAAGCAAAAAAATTTCCTTTTAAACGGAAATATTTTATATGATAAACATAATTTTTCTGACTTGATTTTGAGTTTGTTATAGTTCGAGCATAAAATCAACAAATACTGCAGCAGTTTTATTCAAAAATTTCCATCGCCCGGTCCTGTAAGGATGTCTTCCCCCAGGTGTCTAAAGCACCGGATACACGGTGATATTAGGGCTTTCTTGCCTCCTCCACGACGACCTTCTTTTACGTCAGCAACCATCATCATTCGGTGTCTTAACACGAAGTAATAAGCTGGTAAACATAAAGATGCGAGATCGACAGATCCTTGTGTTTACTGTGCGTGGGGAGCAGATATAACTGTATTATTTCGTATACACTTTTGTGTGTTAACAGCTGCGGGGCATTCGAATATACACGACGTATACAGACAGATATACGGAAAGAGGAACCGATGTTGGTTGACAAATAACGAAAAACATGTTTAATATGCTGCCGGGGATATGTTTAGATTTAAATTATATAGTAATGTGGGATAGGGGATGTCATTGAAGAAAGTAAATATAGGTAGATCGGTAAATATCTGTATTATTGCCCCGAACCATAACCTTGACCTCGTCGCCCCCTTACGGCACGACTTATTTATAAATTAACTGATTTCAATCTAAGCATAGTGATAATATTTATATACCCAATGGAAATTTCAAAAACTATTTAAACACAATAACCTTAGACTATTGAAAGTGTTGCCTAATTGTTTTTTTTTGGGAAGGGGGCGATTACGAGACAATTTGTGCTCCATTAGGGAAAAAGACAAAATAAAATAAGAAACTCTGAAAAATCTAATAGTAATAATAATAAAAATTTAGAAGAATAGATACAGATAATGCAAAAAGAAAGAAATAATAAAGTGATAGGTAAATCAACCGAAAATCCTTAAAGGGCGAAGTCTAGCTGAGCAATCTTAGCTACTCAACATTAACTCTAGCAAAGCTGAACTCACATTACATATCAAATTGATAACGTATATATTATAGCGTTCTTCAGACTATTTGACATTTACGGAGATTCCTAATATAGACACTGAGACAAGAGTAATGAGTAACTGTAGCTAGTTGTAGCTACCCTAAGATACAAAGACGGTACCGTTATCCAGCATTTATCTGTTGATTCAGTAGAACAGCTTTAACTTGTTTACGATAGATGGAAGCTGAGGTACAGGCAAAGAGTTCCAAGAAATTATTAAAATGCGACACAGCGTTATAGGTGAAGCATCGTTGAAAAAGACGTATAGTATGCTGGGGCATACATACTATATTATTATAATAAAACATTTTGTTTTGTTTTTAAAATGCTGTAAAAGCTCTAAAAGTATACATAAAATCTACGCCAAAGAACAAATGTCTTCAAGGTAATATATTTTTTTTTATTTTACTTTTTTACGGTTCGTCGGCGTATCTGAGGCCATCTTGAACCGGTCATCGACCGTACGGTTCTTAATCGTGCGGTCTACCGACTGGGGAGTGTGAAACGGCACCTTCATCCTACGAGATATCCGATCTCATCCGGCCTGTCCGGCGTGAATAGGATGGTTTTGATGTCGATTCATTTTACACTCTTCCCTAAGACAAGAGCACGCGGTGTTTCCCAAGCGGTCACCCATCCAAGTACTAACCGCGCTCGACACCGCTTAACTTCTGTGATCTGACGGGAACCACTTTTAAACTTCTTTATTATCCTATTTCTTTGTATAATGCCAACTTATAACTATCTTAGCCTAGCCTAACTGGTGCTTTATGTGTCGCTAGGCCCTTGCCTTTTAAGGTAATATACATACGAGTTTTTGCTTAAATTAGATAAATGGTCACTATACCTAAGTTAAGTAACAGACAATACTACCAAGTTTCTGGCCTTATCGACAAACTTTAGATTTTTGTTATTTAACTGGAGGCAAAGCTAGTTTTCCAAAAAATCCAAACATCCCGCTGGTGAGAAAAGCACGACCTGTGTTTTTTACCAATTAGTTTTAGACTATATCCCCTACTGATAAAACAAGCGAACGAGCTGTGTATCCTCAGCATAGAAATAAACCAGGTAGAATTTAGTCACCTGACCCATTTAAAACGTATATAATAAGAATTAGGGCGCCCCGAGAATGGACGCGACACCCGATGTTCCCGATGAGACTCTAACGAACTGTCGTCTACCATCCAGACGCTGCCGGAAAAATGAAAACACGCGTTCTTCAGGAACAAAAGAATGTAGTATTGCAAGTAGTAGCCTGTGATCTACACTGTCGAACGCCTTTGAGAAGTCCAGCAATATCAGAACCGTAACCAGCCCATTATCCAAACCCACAATGATGAGATCGTTAATACGCAACAAACCGCTTGTAGTGCGATATCCAGGTAGAAATCCAGATTGGTTTGAAGGCAACAAACCGCAATTTCTTACATATAAAAGTAATTGCTGATAGGCAGCCCTCTCAAGTAAGAATCGATTATGTAAGTGATATGATTAAGTATTAATGGTAACACTAATTTTAGCATAGCCAGAGATATTTCATCCAGCCCTGCAGCATTTGACTTGAAACCAAATATAACGGTGTGTATTTCTTCTGGAAAAGGCAATCGAAAGTCCAAGCAAAAGTTGCCAAATCTATTTGTGGTATGAAAGTATATAAGCTCAGCATTTGCTCGTGCACCAGAGGACGCTGACAGAAAATGGTCTATTGGAATCTCGCAGATTATATGGCAATCTCGGCCTTGACCATTACAGTACACTAGCAAGTATTAATGTTTTTTATACGGCAGCAGCATCTTAAGAATTAATAAATTGCAATGCAGTAGTAAATTATGAAATATTTCTAATAATTAATTATTTTAATTTGAAATAGTAAAATATTGCATTATATTTATTAATGTGTGTGTTTTGGTGTATGGCACTGGTTAAAACCAAATGGCCAGCATCCTCTTGTTAATATAAATATGCAAAAAGATAATAATTGTTATTTTTGTTAACAGATATTTATTCAATTCGTATCAAAACTTTCTGTCACTGGCGATATAGTTTTTTCTAGCCATTTTCTCGATATTAAATTATTATGCTTTTTTTCGTACAGAACTTTCTGCATAGTCCTTAAACTGACTCCCAATGTTGTTACCTGAATATTAACGGGTGAATTTCCATTTCACAGTAATTTGTGATATTATACGACAAATGTCCCAGGTTATTACTTACTTTCACAAGCATTATTTAGTAGAAAAAGTTGCTCTTGTGAAAAAGTATGCAAGTGCATTGGTTTGTTACAATATCTAAGATGTGTAAAAATGTATGTTGAATTTAGGACAAATATTTAAATACCGCATTTTAGCTTATAGAGCCAGTTAAAGACAAAAAAAAACTAGCTCAGACAGATACCAAAAATCAATCGAAAAACAGTTAGTGGCAACAAATCGCTTGATGCCATCAGCTAAAGCCACGACATGCCATTCCGAAAAACGCCTGGCTTTTAAAAAAGAGAAATTCCAACTTGAACGGAAAAAGTCGGATTTTTAAAAATCACACCATGAAATGATATTACTTATTATAGAAAGACAAACCAAAGCTCTTGAGAATGTGGTTAGAAATAATAAATAATCATCTAAGGTATTTTTTGTATTTTATTCTACAAATACAAGAATTTATTAATACTATTATATCCTAACATTTATTTTAATATTAAAGTACAAAAGCTTTATTGAAAATAACTTAACTAATATTTTATTCATTGATAGTTATAATTGTTATTAGCATTAATTTATTCCGCATTAGAAAAATGTTGGAAAATGCCAAAATCGACGTTATTACCATAATCAATTCAATCAAATAATTATCTTCCTGAATGTCTTTATTTTCTATTGCACTAGATGCAATAGAAAATAAAAAGTGTAGCTCCTCATATTCACCGATTTTCAAGCAATAATAAAGACAAACTTGAAATGACTAATGAATTAGTGCTAGGAATCAAATTGGAATTATTCGACTATTCGAATATTCAAATACTGAAATACCGAATATTTTTGTTTAAAATTATTCATGTGTTTGATTATTCGAGTATTCAAATATTTGAATATTCGATTAATTGCATGTTTAAGTGTTTCCATATTTGAGTATCCAATTATCAAATATTTTTACTTTAAAATTATTTACTGTTACGTGCACCAGCCTTTAAAAAGTTTTATTATACGGGGTCGTTGGTATGCATGAAAACGGTCGATTATTTCTTAAAGTAAAACAGCTAACAAAGAATATTTAATACAAAAGTTTTATGGTTTTGTAAAGTATATTAGAATTAAAAAAAGATAAGTATACAGGATGAGTCAGAAAGCCGTAGAGAAATAAAGTTACTTTTTTGAATGGATCACTCTATATCTTACAATATTTTTGGATTTTACATAAAATTACAATTATTTTTTAGTAAGTGCATTATTAGTCTAAACCTAATACAGTCCGAGATATCGACTTTTGAAAAATGACATTTTTGAATTTTGACAGCGGTACGCCATAGAGCAAAACGGCTTACACGTCCCTATCTTACTTTTTTACTATCTTTCCAAAAATACCAACTTCCGGTTAAACCGGAAGTACTTTATTTCCGGCTTTTGAGCTACATCAGGTTTAACCAAAAGTTGACACTTTTAGAAAAATAGTTAAAAACTAAGATATGTAAGCCGTTTTACTCTAAGACGTACCGTTAGAAAGCTAGAAGCTGTCAAAATTCAAAAATGTCATTTTTCAAAAGTCGATATCTCGGAAACTATTTGGTTTAGACATATAATGCACTTAATAAAAAATGATTGTAATTTTACGTAAAATCCAAAGATATAGGATGTTTCATTAAAAAAAAAAGTAACTTATTTCTCTACGGCTTTCTGTCTCATCCTGTATACTTAATTTCTTTTAATTCTGATAGGCTACAAGAAACCCTAAAACTTTTATCTGGAATATTTTTTGCTAGCTGTCGTGCTTTAATAAATAATCGACCGTTTCCATACATACCAACGACCCTGTATAACATACCATATGATAATTGCATATACTTAAAAGTTTCCATTTGTTTTTTTAATTTAAATGCAAGGTATTAAAAGTCAAATAATAAAATTATTCAATGTTTGAATACGCTACGAGTATTCGAATATTTTAATATTCAAAATCGAATATTTAAATATTCGAAATCGAATACTTGAATATTCTAAATCGAATATTTGAATATTAGAAATCGAGTATTTGAATACTCAAAGATGATATTCGATTATCGAATAATTTGAATATTTGAATAATAAATAAAGTTAGTATTCGAATTACACTTTAAATAAACCACTCGTGAATGTTTAATTTAAATTCTAGATATATTTTAAATCGTATATTTTTAATATATGCCTTTAAAGGGCGAATTTTCATATTTCTTTATGCGATCCCCCAATTTCTTGAGTATTATTTCTCACATATTATCCGGGTTTTATTCCGGCCGACTACTGTCATATTCCGGAGAATTTTCTGGCTTAAAGCATCCAGCGGAATAGACGTCCCGGTGGCAGCCGAAAGTTTGAGGTTTTTCCCCATTACGCGATGCAAATGAAGGCCTAATTTTAATTTTACGTGTATTAAAATGTGCCGCAGCTGACGGGCCTTGTATACCCGAGATTATGCCATAACAAAAGAACCGACTAAATCGCGCTATAATATTGTTTAATCCCCAGTTTACGGTCAGTACATATCTTACCAGCATTGTGTATAATATAATTCACTAATATATAGCATGCAAAAAATTAAATTGTTTTGTTGGTAAAGCGAAAATTAAAAGACTTTTTATGATGAAACATTGTACTATTGCACATCATTTTCAGTAGAATCTATAGTCGGAGTTAGGCTTACTAATACATCATTTTTTGCTTCCAAGGTACCTCAAACGCGTATTATTATTCACATAATAGCAGACTATCCCAGATATATATCCGTGATTCTTGATGGCTCATTTGAACGCAGTAGTAAACTGAATTGGTCCCCTGGCAGTTGTAGTCTAATGTTAGGTCTGATACCACCATCAAGTATATTGCCATCCTCTCAAACAGACCGCGAGCCTTTGTTAAACACACGTCTTTGTGGAGATTGCCTTCTACAGTTTCGACTTGATTGTTCTGAATTATTTGTCAAAATTGTTAAAATGTAAGCGTACAGTAGCGTAGTATAGGTATTTTTGTACTTCAAATCGATCGGTATACTCATGGAAAATCGAGATTTGTAGAAAAATTATAAGTATCTCCATTTTTACTGTATCAGGTACAAAATATACGTAAAATTTGATATGGATATGGGATATGGTATATCCAGTATTCGATTCTTGTTTATTTTTAGGCCCGCTACAGCTAACTGTCGTGAAAATTCATTACCTGTGTGTGGGGGGGGGGGGTATTTAATTTTGCTACCTTACTACTGATTAAAAACATACATGAATATTGAGTAAATATTTTTGAGCAATAAACATAGACGCGTAATGCTGTAAATGGTATCAAAGAATATTTATTAAATACGAATACAAATACAAATATAAATCATTAAATTCCATCACAACTTAAATCAATTAAGGATTAAATATAAAAAATAATATCGTTAATATCTGTTAAAACCTTTTTAACTTTCACATTAAAAATCTTAAGGTTGTTTATGCTTTTTAGACTTAGTGATAGTCGGTTAAACACTTTTATTGGTAATTCAGGGAGACTTTTAGCAACTAATTCAAGTTTATGTGGGTACAAACAAAAATCTAAGTCACGGTCTCAATTTCAAATTGAGACAATTTCAAATTGAGACCCTGACTTAGATTTTTGTTTGTACCCACATAACTAAAACCAGGTCTCTTTGAGAATCATGGACGAATTCTTTAATTCAAGTTGAAGAACATGAATGTTCAAGTTCATGTTACATCTTTGGTTATGATCATTCTTATCACAAATTCTTTTAAAATTAGAGGGATTAGACACATAGTGTACACACTTTAAAATATACAGTGTGTTTATTAAACATATGGAAAAATTGAAGGGGTTATTCTCTGGACTATTCTAAAAATATTTTATTCTCTGATGATTTTTGAAAAACCGCTTTGTTTGAAAGATACAGAGACCAATTTTGATATTTTTCAAACTATTAATGTCGTCGAAATAAAAACATGGCGTACTACACTGGACTTACCGAGTATAATTTTTTTTAACGCGTTATTTATCTTTTTAATTTCTTATTTCTATTTCTTATTCGATATTTATTTATTTTAATGATGGCAATTCATTACAAGCTGATTATTGTCGGACGGGCCAGGTCATGCATTTGATTGCCAAGAGATGTCTCCCAAAAGCTACATCTACCATTGTCCATCGACTTTTCAGGATCAAGTAGACTCTACGGTGTTGCTTCCTTTCGTCGGATTCTATAGCCCCACTGACGAGCCGTTATATTGCAAAACGTGTCTCGGGATGAATCCGGCGAAAGGAAGCAATTAACCTTTAGATTTTCTGTGTTAAAGTAATAATGTGTTTTATTTAATAAGGCAATATTTCATGAACCGTCCGTTACTGTAAAAAATACAGGAATATGTGAAGGAAGGTCAGAACAATCCGGTGAGGCCCAAATAGGTTAAATCGCCACAAAGCCTCACGAAGTCACGTGACAGCCATCCGAATCGTCAGAAGGAAATCCACATACTTTTTGGCTTTTGTCTTGTTATCTTTTCTTACAATATGTGTCTTATAGTTGCCTCTTTTTAAAGCGCATTAAAGAAAGAGATCAACACATAGTCCGTCTAGCCTTTGCACTTTGTCTGATTTTGCGTCGGCTTGGAAATAATATTTAATAAAATGGTGGCTGAGTGTTTATTTTTGGCGTTTTAATTACATATTTTCAATATTTTGCAGATGTGTGTCCTTCTTTCGTTGTAGATAAATCGTAATAATCTTTTATTAGTAAAGTTTGCTAAAATAACGCGGTTATGTCGAAAGGAAGCTGGCAAAATTCCTAACTGATCACCAACGCCAACACAATCAAAAGCTACTTCAGCACATCTAACATTAATAAATTTATAAACATTTCATTTTCCTGTTCAATTTCTATTCCAATTTTTATTTCAAAGCTAGATTTAAGTAATTAATAATACATTTTATCCTAGTGCTTTAAAAAACATAAGATAGTAATATTTTAAATACAATATAAAGTTTAGGTACCTCGGAGAAGTTGTAAAATAGGTACTGATATAATAATAAGTGCCCTCTGATTGCAATGTATGTTTATAAATTGTAAATATTACTTCTCCATAACTATTTCCATTATCAATTTTACTATAATAACCCTGTAATGCCTTTTTTTATGTTTTCACAGATACAACGAAAGACCATGCAGTTTACAGACCAACGAGTCCCAACGACTATTTTGTTATTTATCTTGAAGAAAGGTAGGTATATTACATTGTATTACTTAATGTTAATAATATGAAAGTCAGAGTACTATTATCCTCATGTGATAATTTTTTATTATTTTATATTAATTTTAAATAACTACATTTATTTCCATTTGATCAATTAAAGATGTTTATCAACCATTCGTTTTTGTGTTTAATTGCCACTTTCAAATATTAAAAAAGATAAACAAATGCTAGGAGGGGCGATGGGTGCATTTTTGAAAGAGCTGGCCTCGCGCCTGTTCATGATATTCCCATATACAGTTTGGCAAAAAAGTCGCGCATAATGCCTGAAACTTTTAAATTACCTCGTTTACGAAAAAGTAACCTTTACGAGAGTTGTTCAATAAATTATTCCGCACATTTCTACCTGCATGAATTTTTTCTTTTCTGTTTTGGTTGCCATAGAGACTAACTTACGTTTTTTAGATGGAGTACCATGCATATGATTGCATGTTTGGATTCTACTGGGAAAACTCTGAATTTTGGTATTTCAAATTTTCACCTATCTTGAGTCAAGGTGTTTTCATGACAGCGACCTAAGACGTGTCAATTTCGAGTTCCTGTTTAATTTTCTGTTGTCTGATATCTGGGCCTCCTCAGAAATCACATAATTCTTTCTTGCATAATGGTTTCATCGGGTGTAAATAATGGCATAAACGAACAGGTATGGTGGCTATTTATTTGTTATTATAAAGTTTGTTACAATTTTAAACAAATAAAATATTGACAAAAAATCCCAGCAGTTTTCCCAGTAAGGACCACCTAAGGAAAGTTAAAATTAAATACATACTAAAATAAATTGTGAGATATATCAAATTTGGAATTTAAATCGAGAGACTCAAAACACACTATTCCGTCTTTGAAAACTCCAACTTAAATTTCATAACGTCAGAAAAATCGGTTGAAAAATAAATAAGCTATTGAAATTTGAAACAATGTATATTTTAATTTAGTCCACGGTGTACATACATATTGTGTATCATGCTCCGTTGATGTTAACATCCCCTAATTTCTCTTTTCCAGCTTGTGTTTTATTCACGTCAATTAGCACTATTAGTAGAGACCCGTTTCTTTATGCAATTACATCCTGAAGTTGGGGATAAATCGCGGCGAAACCAGGAAATAAATTCAGCTGATGAGGGCTATTCACAAGACCCCACGCGAAGGAGAATAGTACTTTCGTACAAAGGCATAGTTGAAACGGCGGCGTGAATTGTAGCAGCGGCGTTAAGTGTGAAAGCAAAGGAAGTAACATTCATAAGAAGTACAGTGTGGCTTTTAAAACAATCCCGAATGTAGTTAATGTATTTAAGGGTAATTTTTTAGAGTTAAAAGGAGTTATTTATAAACGAGAAAACAATTTGATTACATCCTTGATAAATAAAATAATGGATGTATATAGCAGGTATACAATTAACTCACAAAAAATCTCTTATATCCAACCAAAAACGGTTTCAAAGAATAAACAACTTAAATCGGCCATTACCAGTCTCCGATTATGAGCTCTGACACCTTACAACAGCGAAAGGGCTTACATTTTACCCGAACTGTGCAGCAAAGGTGTAATACGAACGTAGTAATGGGCCTAAAGGTCAGACCAGTGTATTTGCCCGACTAATAGCCAATTCATGGTCCTTCGAGCAGGCCCAATCTATCCAATTAGTCCTTGGTTTATTTACAAACAGACCTAGCCACGTTGTGGAAATAGAGTCTTGAATAATTGTTAATTAGGTTTATTCACCAAGAAAAATATACTATTTTTTAAACAAAAATAATGTAATACGTTGTAAAACATAAAGAACATAGGAATGCCATGATATTTCCTAAGTAAATCTAGGATCCGCGTGATGAATACTTAAAAAAGTCCGTAATCTTGAACACTTTATGCTTCTTTGATGGCGTATTAGATGGTTCACCCTCGCTTGCTTAAACATGTATTTTTTTCCGTGACAGAAAGCAAAAATTCAATAGTTTACAAACAAATTAAAACAAACGTGAAACACTGCATTTTTTTAATGACATTTGAAAGAGATATCCCAATACAACCCACTACCTCAAATATAAAGTTAAACAGTCGCTATCTGGCCGCGATATCACGAGCAGCAAAAGAGGAAGGTGACAAATAACTATCAAAAATAGAGATAATACCCTAGCATCGACTTTTAAAGTAACAGCAAACAGTTTTGATTATTGTTTTACAAGTATTTTAACAATTTTATAACGGTGACAAGTAGCTGATTCATTAATTCTTTTTACTGTCAATTTAACTATATTGCATTCGCATCATAATAAAAGTCAAATAAGTCAGAATGTCAACAAGACACTTAGAACTGGTTCCTAACAATTTAATTAACTTTGAATCCTTCTTTTCTAGCTTAAGACATGCAGCTGATGATCCTGTCAAATTTCTTGTGGTACTTGTTGATGGGAAATTGACATAGTCTTCCCTCATGTAAATTCGTTAGCTAAAAAGCTTTCACAGCAGATTTTTCCTTTGCGAAACTTGTATATTGATCCTACGCCAAAAGGTATTAACTAAAACTTACTACACACTCCCCGACTTATAATTACAATACCAGAAAGGCATTCTTCCAAATCACCATAGCAGAACGTATAGAAACGTATGTATTAGAGTTTTCAACAAATTGTACGAGCCCGGTAAGCTTACCAGTGCTAACATACCATCTCAACGTTGTACTCGACAAGGTTTAGAAGAAGTAGAAAATATTCTAGATTAAGTACCGCCAGCTCACGAAGAATAGGGCATTCCACAAAAAATTGTGATAAACACACTCCACGAGCAGATTATGCTAAACGTATGGAATTCTGTCGGTGGATAAATAATTATCATCGTGTTGTATCGCGTATGCTTTTTACGCATGAAGCAACACTCACTCGTGAAGGTATTATTGATACTCGTAACTCTCATATATGTTCAATCGAAAGTGTGGATGGGTATGCTCGGTAGTGGTCCTTTAATTTAAGAGAATTGTCTCGCAAAAGACCACTACTTTTTACAAAATGAAATACAAGGACTACTGGAGGATGTTCCATCAGAATGTAATGTACTCTCAGCACGAAGGAGCTCTTGCACATTTCACTTATTAGATCAAGCAACTTTTAGAAGAAAGATTGAAAGGCGTTGGATTGATCGTTCTAGTCCCATTAATTGGCCTTCAAGATCTCCACACCTTACAGCCCTAGAGTATTGTTTATGGGGCTAGGTTAAAAAATAAGTGTATAAAGTAAAGGTGGACACTCGGGATGCACTAATTTGACGTATTAGAAATAGTACAGCCAATATTAAAGAAGAAAGACATAAAGAAATTAGCAGAGCAACAAGCGCTCTTCGTAGACGAAGCAGAAAATGTTTATAGATCATTGGCGGTATTTTTGAACATTTATTAAAATAACGTTAATACAAATACAAATCAAATACTAATCAGGTCTGAAGATCAGCATGAACAAAACTACTATGGCGAAACGGCGATTAAACAATACCAGTGGAGGTTTATGAAATGCAAGTTATGACATTTGGAGCTACTGCTTCTTCAACTCGCACACAGTTTGTGAAGAACTTGAACGCTGGACAACAAACAATATCTGAAGATATTTTATATGCCATTATAGAAAAACACTACGTTGACGACTGAGCTCCGGCAAATTCAAAACCTAGGAGGTTTTAAACTGGTAAATTGAATTTCCAACAGCGAGGAAATAATAAAAAGATTACCAGAAAAAAACAGATTTTTCTCTAAAGATCCTAATTTTAATTGTCAATCTAACCTTTAAAGAGTTCTAGGATTGTGATGGGACGCAAAAGACCATAACTTCCATTTTCGTGTAACCCTTGACCCCATTCTTTGAAATACAGAATACCACCCAACAAGAGACAAGTTTTAAGCACTGTTATTTGACCCGCTTGGACTTATTTCTATATTTACAATTCGTGCACAAATTTTGTTACAAGTCATATGGAAAAAAAGGCCTTGGATGTGAAAACAAAGTTGATCACAACCTTTTTATATTTTGGCAACAGTGGCTCAATGATCTTAACAAAACGATTCATTTGAAAATTTCTAGGTAATATTCATCAAATACAAAAAAGAAATGGGATTTTCGACACCTACAGGGAATATGATGATGTTGTGATTCTAGATTCAGTGAGGAGAATATTGGTTTTAATTTGTGCATAAGCTAAGCATAAGTATAAGAATATTTAGTTTTAATAACTTGGGTCATTTTCAGTTTTAAATTGTAGCTTCTAATTGACGACGAAATAGCTATTTATACAACAAGTTACGAAATAACGGTGTTTTAGGCACGCGACGTAAAAATCAACGTCAGAGTGACTATTTGTCACAAACTGCGGCAAATATTAAGTAAAAAATGAGTGATTTAGAAGACTCAAACATTAAAAATGCCGCAAATGAGGCAATGGTGAACCTTGTTCCCAATATTTAAGTTTGTATGAGGGCACATACGAAAAATTCTGGTGTGAAGAAAAAAAGGTAAAAAAATTCAGAAAAAGTCGTTTTGGCATATTTTTCACGATTATCCGATGCCTATAAGCCATCAACTTTGTAGAGTACAATACTTCGAGCGATGGTTTATTTAAATGTTGGTATAAAGACATTTACAAACCTAATCGCATTTTTGAAAAAGAAATCTACGGAGTATAAGCCCAAAAAGTCGAAAGTTTTTTCCAAGAAACAAATAGAAAGATTTGTCAAAGAAGCAGACGATAAGAGCTATTTATTGGACAAAATCATTCTTATTGTGGGAATCTCTGGAGCATGTCGTAAAGAAGAACTCACATATTTAAAGATGAATAATATCGAAACTTCGGAGTCTTTAACTAAAATAACCATTCTAACCA
The DNA here is from genome assembly GCA_963920685.1 of Polydrusus tereticollis. NCBI lineage: Eukaryota > Metazoa > Arthropoda > Insecta > Coleoptera > Curculionidae > Polydrusus > Polydrusus tereticollis. The sequence continues at coordinate 149,184,103 of OY987328.1, forward strand.
CTATAACAAATGTTGCAAGAAGCTTTGTAATTAGCGAAGGCTCTATTGACGGCATCACCTTCTTGAATATTGTCCGAAAGTACGCCCAATTACGTCCAGCACACATAACTCATGAACGATTTTTTATCACGTACAGAAACTCCAAATGTTCCAGACTTCCAGTGGGCATTAATACCATTGGAGCAACACCAAAGAAAATTGCTGAGTTCTTGGGGCTTCCAAAGGCAAATAAATATACAGGCCGCTGCTTTCGAAGATCCTCAGCAACTTTTTTAACGGACTTTGGAGCGGATATATTGATGCTAAAGCGACATGGAGGTTGGCGGTCAAATGCCGTGGCTGAGGGGTATATAGACTATTCTTTAGAAAAGAAAAGAAAAGTTTCCGAAAAAATTCTTGGTGAAAAATCTTTGGACGCTAAAAACAAACGTGTTAAATCTAATGAATCAGAATGTTCTACCAGCTCTACTAGTGACATGGGTTCAATTGATATTGCTGTTGCAGATTCATTTTCCACTTCTAGTTCATATTCCTCATCTATTTTATAAAGAGAAATATTTCAACGTACTGTTTTAGGTTACCCAAGCAATAATTTTAATAATATAAATAACTGTACTTTTAATATTGATAATAAATAGGTAAAATTATAGTCTGTGTTTAGTCTTTAATTGTAAATAATTACTTTTAGGCACTGCGTGCTTAATAGTTATTTATGTATCTAGGGAATGGTAATTGAGACCCTTATAATTCCAGTGATACATAGATAATTTTATTTCTGACCGATTTTAGTAACATTTTGTTCATTTTTAAAGTGGAATAAATGTTGCATTAGATGACAATCAAATTGACATTAGATGTGAATCGTTTGATTTTATGTCAAATTTTTCTTAATATCCCAAGGAAGTTATGTTCCTTATAATTCCCGCGTAACTAAGACGTTATAAGCTAATAATATACCGGTCAGAAATAAAAAACTTTTAAGCACGCTGTGCCTATAAGGAGGTTATTTAAAAATCAAAACGAAAGGGGTTATTATAAAATGTCAGTAGAAAAATCCTTTTATCACCCTACACCATGTCTGAGTCGAATTGTCCAAATTAGGAAAAAAAACACTGAAGTTTAGGGCGACGGGGAGCAAAAAGCTTCCCCATCCAAATTAGAAATAAGCTCACGGCAGATTTATAACTTTCTATGCAGGTGTGTAAGTTATACGCCGCGGAATAAAATATGAAATACGCCGCGCGTCGGGCCCTTTGATTTATTAGCGGTGTTCATTAAATACTAGTGGTTTTCCGTTTTACCACGCATCACATTACCGCCGCTTTGCCGTAAATAACGCCCTTGCGTTTGTCGAGAAGTTAGCGAGGTTTCAAAAATGTAGACTGGAAAATTCAAATTTATCAAACGGGTATTTTGATGGTCACTGTACAAAAATATGCTCCTCATATCCACACATGAGTTTTCAAAGCAACATAATATTTCATCTCATTAAAAGATTAACCTAACTGTTACATAATGCGCCATTCAGACATTGCCGAAACTTTGTCGGCATCTGGACCCCTGAAAAGCATCCGAACTTGATATTTATGTGTATTCATATCGCCTCGGGGACACGCCATTACTAAATCAAGATGAAAGGATCTGCATGTGTGTCCGGTCATCCAGATCGCGTCTCATGTATCTTTAATGCTGCCTCAAGAGTCCCGTGTCTGGCCGGCCGCGCCTTTGTGGCTTCTTGGCAAGTTTTCGCCCAAGATTATGTACATTTAATCAGCGTTTTCCAGAATGAAATTTTCAGTAGCTCCGATCTGGGTATTCATGAGGGTTATAGGGATGTTTCGACGAGTAAGACATCTGTAACGGGACTAATGGGATAAATTAGGTATAAATGAGAGACTCTGTAAGAAAGCTCGTGCAGACGAACGATTTTTTTTCGACTAAACTGTTTCGATATTTATGTAATCTCTCGAACAATTCATTAATAAAATAACCTTTTGGCCGTGTCACCATCCCTGTATTTATTTTTACGCGTTGTTCGAAATCGGAATTATTCAGTGTAACAGAATTTAAAAAATTGCTGATCCCACTTTTTTGGCAGTATTCCCCATTATTTCTAAGGCTCTTGCTTCTGATTTATTTGTCGGTAAATTTTTAATTGATACACTAAATCAGCTATACTCTAAGTGTGTTCCGCGGAACCCTAGGGTTCCGCGATACCTCTGTAGGGGTTCCTCAAGAATTTAGAAAAAAAATCAAAGCACCTCTCTCTGGTCGAACGTTTTGACTCCGCGGCCGCGCGTAGGTATATTTATTTATTTATTTGTATTTGTATAAACATGTGTTACAATAGCTGGTACAATATCTCATAAGTTTGGTATCAACATGTATACTTGTATACTTGTGAGCGCGCAGTCCCTTTGATAAAAGCCGCCTCTGAATTGTTCACAACGCAATTTTTATATTTCTCTTTTTATTTTTGCTTTTTGTTTATCAAAGGCGCCGACTCGAGTATTTTCGAGAATATTCGAGATCGAGTCTAGGACTAAGTATAAAAGCGGCGATCGCGCGTCGCGCCTCGTCAGTCAGTTGACGATTAGCGTTCGGAGCGATAAGTTCCTACCTACCTACTTACAAGCTCGCTAGCGAGAAACTAGTGTTCATTGTTCTACTGCCTGCTGTATTCTGTTGTCTCAGTTTTATACATTTCTTCATTGTACTAAACTTAGTCTCTTATACGCAGTAACGATTGTGCATTATTTAGACCCCACCATCCTGACGTGTAACATTATAAATAAAGAAGAATGGAACGTTGGCTTAAAGGTGTTAAACGTGTTGCAACAACATCTTCTAATGACGCTGAATGTTCAAAAGCAGTACGCGCGGAGAATATAGCAATCACCGATCCAGACGATGATGCCACGACGTCAAGCTCGACGGTTTCAAAGACGAAAAAAAGGAAGTATGATGTATCATATATCAGTTTCGGATTTGTTGATTCCAACGGCTCACCTCTCTGCATGCTATGTAGTAAACTGCTTCCTAATAGTTCCATGGCACCTGCCAAATTGCGCCGACATTTACAAACTGTACACCCCGAGTCTAAAGACAAGAATAAAGAATTTTTTGTTCGTAAAAAAGATCAGTTATTGGAAAGTCAAAAAAATATGATGCATGTAACAAAAACTATCAACGAAAAGGCCACGGAGGCATCATATTTAGTTAGCTATCGCATTGCACAAGCAGGTGAAGCGCACACTATCGCTGAGAATTTAATAAAGCCATGTGTATTAGACATAACAAAATGTATGCTCGATGAAAAATCTGCAAAGCATCTTTCTACTGTGCCGCTATCAAACGATACTGTTTCACGGCGAATCCATGATCTGGCAAGCTACGTCAAACAAGAACTAGTTACACGTCTACAAAAAACACGATTCGCCTTGCAAATGGACGAGTCAACTGATGTCGCTGGTTTGGCTATCTTGCTGGTTATCGTGAGATATCCATATGAAAGTTCTTTTGAAGAAGACATGCTTATGTGTTCACCGCTGCTCACAAACACTACCGGGGAAGAAATTTTTAATAAAATAAATATATTTTTTGAAGAAAATAATCTCAGTTGGAACAATTGCATTGACATTTGTACAGATGGGGCCAAGGCGATGACAGGTAAAACAGCAGGAGCAGTGTCACGAATAAAAAATAAAGCGCCTAATTGTAGTTCCAGCCATTGTATTCTGCCTAGACAAGCACTTGCGATGAAGCAAATGCCGTCAAATCTAAAATTAGTTATGGATGAAGCGGTAAAAATAATTAATTTTATCAAATCACGACCACTACAATCCCGATTGTTCTCATTATTGTGAAGATTATGGCAGCAAACATAAAACACTGCTGCTCCATACAGAAGTGCGATGGCTGTCTCGGGGTAAAACTTTAACAAGGCTATTTGAACTTAGAGCCGAGTTACAAATGTTTCTTTCAGCAGATACTTCTTTTAATTTGAAGGACCGTTTGTATGATAAAACTTGGTTGTTCCGATTGTCTTTTATGGTGGATATCTTTCAAAAACTGAACGAATTGAATTTATCATTGCAAGGTAAACAGACAACAGTGTTTCAGGCCAATAATAAAATAACTGCCTTCAAAAGAAAATTAGATTTTTGGATTATTTGCGTTGGTAAGAAAGAAATAGAAAGCTTTACGTCACTCAGTGAGTTTGTTAGCGATAACGACTCAGAAATGTTTCAAGATGATGTGTTTGAAGAATTGGTCCAATATCTCAGTTCGATGCGCGCATCTTTTGAAAAATATTTTCCCGAAGGACAGAATACAAAAATGAAACTGAATTCATGGATTCATAATCCTTTTTTACCCAACTTGGAAAAGCCCGAAAGTATGTCAAACGAGATATATGAATCTCTTTTAGAAATGTCATCAGACACAAGTATGGAGTCACTGTTCAAAACGACGCCTCTCAACGATTTTTGGTGCAGAATCCGTGATGAATATCCAATGTTTGACAAAATGGCTCTGAATATTCTTCTCCCGTTCCCAACAACATATTTGTGCGAAACAGGATTCTCAACCTATGCAGCCACGAAAACAAAATATCGCAATAGACTGGACGCCGAACCTGATATGAGACTTCAACTGTCTTCTATCAAACCTGATATCAACCAATTGATGAAAAATAAAAAACAGTTTCATACCACACTTTTAAAAACTATTGTTTTATTGTAGGGTTCCATCAAGTATTTTGCTTCCCAAAAGGGTTCCGTCACCAAAAAAGTTTGAGAACCGCTGCACTAAATGATTCTACTGTAAATGTTTTTTGAACCAGGTTATAAAGGTCATTATTAGTATTTTGATGGCAAATGTGGGAGGTAAATTCATTTTGCTTTGCATTCATTTAATTCGTAAGTCCACTGAACACAGAGTGGTACGTTTTCACATATGACACCTAAGTGGCCAACTAGGGAACTATCCATCAAATTAGCTGTTGATGCTTTATCACATAGAGTCACAATTTGTATTGTTTCTCGAGGTCAGTGTAGCAAGACGTCGACCATTCGTAAAAGTACATTTTTGTAGCCTTGGCCCACTGCGAAAAGTGTCCCACTATCAGTATTTCTGTTTGGGTGAATCTCCTCTGGTCTATTTTTATGTAAAAGCATGTGATGACCTTATTTACACCCATTAATACTGCTTAGTTTTTCTTTGTTGCATGGCATTTGTTGGCCTGGTGTCTACCTTTAAGCCAGGAAAAACAAAGTTTTTTTTCTCAGTCACAAATTTCCAAAGTAAGTCTATGTCTTGGTTTTCAAATTTTCGGCACTACTCAGTTTTATGCTTGCCTTCTCTACAAATGTATGTATTTCTGTTACTATTTTTGGGTAGAATAACTAAGCTTGCAGCATTTGACAATTCCAACAACCAATCTAAAAATACTGCAAGGTCTGAACTTCTAGCAACTTTTGTACTAAATCTTTTAAATGCTGTGCATATTTAAAATTATTTGGGCAGTTTAATAAAAAATAAAACACCCACAAGGGCACCAGGGTCTTAACCGCTATAGCCCCAGAAAACACCCTATTTTTGGACAGATTCTAATCACAGCTTTATTGGCATCTTTTTTAATGTAAAATATACGAATCCGTAAAACTAACCCTTTTTCTAGTCGTCTTCGTTTATTCCTCGATCTTCTATCCAAATCACGTTTCGCTAACGTTAAATTCCTCGTCACTCCCGGCGATTTTCCCAAAAAGGTAGGAGTGTCCACACATTCAGAATCCGGGAATTGCTGCGTGTCTTCACACAATGCGACACCAATTACCGCCGCCCTATTAAGAAGGATTTTACTTATTTCGGCACGTAACTCTCCCGATGAATTCAATTCATTAGACAACTCTATAGAGCTCTATATTTAACTGTCGAACGAAATCGTTTTATTAAGCTGACGATTTCTTAACTTTTTCTTTTTGATTTTTTTCATTCTTTATGGCGCTATGCGAGCGGCGAGTCTGCGAAGAAACCGATTCGTGATGAATTTCTGAAGGGTATATTCACCGTCTGTTTACTAGTGTTTACCAGAGATATTTGGTGTAGTAGAGTGGTTTGTAAGTATCTATGTTTTAAAAACTATTTAGTGCCCAGGAATTCTATCTTTAGGCAAGGTGGTGATTTCAAGGATTTAGCTAAAAGTGCTTCAGTGGGTGTTGATATCATAGCTCCCACGCAAATTCTTAATGCTTTATACTATATTTTGTCCACCGTAACAAGTCTAGTCTTGTATACCAAACCATAAAGAATGAAGCCATAGTCAATAATTGAACAGTACAATGGAAACAGGTTTATTTTTACTTTAGGACTTAAGACTTATAGATTGAAGGATCTAACTGTATGGTGACGGGCAAACATTAGAGATGTTTATTTTAGTTAATCGAATCTTTCAGAGACCAAACAAGTATCCAGGACTGTTCTCAATGTGGCGATCCAAGATACAAAATAATTATGAACTCCGAGAATCTAATGCTGTCGGATATTTTTTTCAAACCGAAAACATTTATGGAGAGCGAGGTTGATCTGTTCGTTGTCAAGTCGGCCAATAAGCCTTACAGAAAACAAGAGCAATTTTAACATCACAGCCCCACCAAGTCTTACAAATAAATCGTAGTAAATTTATACCTTTCTCAACTTTTGTCGGTAAAGATACAATGTATTGTTTCCAAGTTAGTTCTTTATCTAAAGTCATTTCCAAATACTTCAGAACTGTATAGATTGATATATACTTAATGCAAATTTAAAACCGATGCACGTCATCAATCAGCTGATAATTGTCAGTCCGTAAGAAAACACGGGGAAAGTAAATTTGGGCAAAAAGTATTAAAACTTTATGCGATATTAAATTTACTACAAACTTAAAGTATTCTTCTTTGATTCGAACCCACTTATAGCAAATATTTTGTTTATTTAAGCTTGTAAAAATTAATATAATTTAAATTTTATTCACCCATAGTTGGCAACACAACTGTAAACAATGCGGTGGCGCCAGGTTGTTCGTTGGCTTTGTTTGACGTTTATGCAAAACTAACCTTAATTTTTGTTTTGTGATTCTGTCTCGCTGTGCCGTCTATTTTTTAACAAAAACTCCAGATCTTTTCATAAATAGCATTAAAAACTGTTCTTTTAAGAACAACAAAAGTGCACATACATATCTCTGTCGATTACGTTGTTTACTATTTGTGAAAAATGCCGAAGCATTTAAGTAGCCGGTGCAAGGAGTTTATAGCCTAACTAATAAGCTATTTTCAGGAAGAACTTAACAACAATGACCCATTGTTACCCTTGACAGCAGTTAGAGAAGTAAATTTAAAGAATGTGTTAAGGTCTACACATTTTAGTTCCAGTTTACTAATTTGTAGCGTGTAGCAGCTGCCCTAAATTTCAATATCTCCACTGTAATTACAGTTTCAACAACAGTTAAGCAAAATAAATTATTGGAGTCACCTAAAAGGAAGCGTTCTTATTTAAAGAAAGTTGTAAATGTGTCAAGATTGAATATAAGTTCTATCCGTGACACTATTTATGGAATGTATGAAACAAGTTGTATTATTCAAAAACTAATATTTTACATTGGTTATGCATAAGCTGTAACTTTTTTTAGAACATCATGTAATTTGATAACTTTAAGTAAGAAATTAAAAGACAGACAACTGTTTGATTGTTGTCTTAACTCTTTAAGAATCCTCTTAAAGGAAATAGGCTTCGGATGGAAAAAAAATTAACCGAGGCGAGGGCTTATGGAACTTTCCCATGTAGCTTTCAAACGATTGGTATTTTTGAAAGAATATGTTAAAAAAAAGAAGCATTCTTGTACCAATTCGTTTTCTTGGATGAAACATGGATTTTTCAGAATGGTGCCAATGATCGATCTTGGCAAGTTGAAAATACAAGAACTGTTGGATCTACTAAAGTTGATGGTAAAAGGTATTATGCAGTAAACAAATATATAAACAATGGGAAATTTTTATATATTTATCTTGTTTTTAAGAAAAAAAACTGTAATTCCCTCACTCTGATATTTTAGTTACAAGCTTGGAACACTGTCGATATCTGACGTTACTTAAAGGGTATGATGTGCAACGGTTTTAATTTTGCATTAAGTATATATGTGTTGCCGATACTAACATTAATTAAATATTTGGTGTGATATGTCGAGTAAAAGCACAAAATGGAGACACCTTAAAACCATTAAGTAAAGACCACGGAAATTATAGCTACGCAATAGAAGTCCGATGTAATGTTAATAATTTGACCTCTCGATGGATCTCGGTTTTCAAAGCGCGGATCCTTCTCGTTAAGCGGCCGGGCTTTGCCGAATATACGTCCAGTGTATTTTAGGTTTACCAAAGAGCTGACGCAGTTCATTATAATTTTCAATTTAACTACCTCAATCTTTTTGCTATACAGGGTGTTTCACAAAAATATTCCTTTGGCAAAGACAACTAAAAAAATTTGGAAAACGCCCCGACAAGAAAATCAATTGCTAAATTATATGTCTGATTTTCAGTATAGATGCATCATCGGCATATTGGACAATATGTAGATTTTCTAAGTTATGAAGATTAAAGAGCAAGGGACTGAGTGCTGAGCCTTAAATCCATGATTCATATCTATATCTAACAGAAACATTTCTATCCCTATATAAGTTAACTATAGAAAAAGCGACATTTTATTAAGATTGACACAAGGTTGTGTGTTTTAAACTACATCCCGTATACCTTTTTAATTCATCGAATAGATCTCAAAATACCCTTTTTAATGGCATATCATAAGTTGTCATTAATTTAAAATTGGCGGCGTACGATACAATTTCATGAAATTCAAAATGGCGACGTGGTAGCCAAAATAAAATTAAAAACTTGTCAGACATGTCATAAAAAAGAGAATTTCGAGTTCCATCCGAAAAACCAAAAAAAAAATACCAGGTGTCATTTAAAAAATGCTATCTGACCTCACTTCCGGTCAAACGCCTAGTAATATTTATAATATTTTTAATGAACTCCCTAAAATTTCAAATTCGTATATTTAATGATAATGAAGTGAGAAGCTTACAAATTTCTAGCCTAAAATATTCTCCATACAGTACCAACAACGTTTACTTTAGTACAGTTGCTACTGTGGTTAGTAGCCGTCGTTAAACAACGATTTCTGGAGTTTAATTTTCTAAATGTTCATTATTATGGTGATACATTATTTCCGCGAAAACCGACGAAAATAAGAAAAGGCGCCTCGAGTTGTAAAGTAGCCGTCTTTGAATGGCTCCGCGGTCTCTTTGAGAAAGTTAGCAATTTGTATCCTCTTGTAAAATATTATTTTGCCTGCGCTTTACTCTACCTCGGTTCTGCCTAATATACTACGCCGTCGTAAATATGAACGAAATGGCATGGAATAATTTTATTTTGTCGTTTAGGACGTTCAAAACAGGGAAGTGCACACCGTATACAAAAGTTATAACTCTTGTCTTATCTAGCATTTCTTTAATCTATTTAAAAAATATGTTAACAAGGAGTTAAAACTTTAAAAGAACATGAAAAACATTGTGTTGACAAATAACAATTTCTAAGTGAAATTAACAAAGTTCCAATGTCAATGTGGGGGCCCTTTTCGTGCTATTGGGCCCGTGGGGTTCTTCTTTGGTTACCCATATACTTATTGACTGTTCGGCTTGTTGAAAGTAGCACTGCTTTCTGCATATCCTTGTAGAGATCTTGAGGTACATCTAGTGTTCTAAGGTTTTCCAAAAGCTTCTTTGGGATTACTCCTGTTGTTGAAACAATAATCGGCATGACTCCGATGCTGATCATATTCCACTGTCTTCTTATTTGCTCCTGGAGGTCCCGGTAATTCGCTATTTTCTTAGCATGCTTCACTAAAAGAATGTTGTTATTTCATATAGCTACATCTATCAAAGTCGTATTTCCGGCCCTTTTGTCTACCACATCAAGGTCCGGTCTGTTGTGGGCCACCGTCTGATCAGTAAGAATAGTCCGATCCCAGTACATCTTATAGTAGTTGTTTTCTAAGATTCTGTGTGGTGTATATTTATAATATGGGATCTTCTCGTTTTGGATAAGCTCTAGTTTCACCGCTAACTCCTAGTATAGGATCTTTGCCACTGAGTCATGCCTCTTTTTGTATTCTGTTGCAGAAAACATGTGGCATCCTCCCGTGAGGTGTTTTCGTAATCGTTTCTGCCTTTTGACATCCGTATCTGCATTTGTCTGCCTGTACTGAGTCGTCTTTAATTATGTATTTCAGGTAGTTTCTAGTTGGTATAACCTGATCTTGGAGTGCCAGTAGGAACCCCTCCGTTTCAGGGAACATTCGTCCAGAGATGAACTAGTAGTTCGACGCAAGACTGTTGACGGGATCCTGGGCTGCCTCGTTCAGGTGTCGTACATGTAGAGGTTTTTCCTTCCATATCTGCAGCTTTTCTTGATTGGTCTTTTGGTGTTGTGTGACATTCTGATACCTCAATCTTAGAGTAGTGGAGTGGTCTGCTTCGCAAATAGCATGATGTAGGTCTGAAGTTTGGGCTCTATTGCGGAGTACTCTCTTAAGTTGGTTATTTGTTGATCCATTATTTTTCCAATGTCTTCCAGTCCTCTTCCGCTTTGATGTCGTAGTATGGTGATCCGCTCTACTGCACTTCTTGGGTGATGTTTGAGTGTTGATTGCTTTGAACAACTTCTTGCTGTTCAGTTTCGTTCTCAGAAGCCTTTTTGTTCTCTTAAATTATGTTATATTATTATTTTTATTGTTATTATTATTATTAATATTATTATTATCATATCAACTTTTCAAAAATTACATTTTTGAATTTTGACAGGTTCTAGCTTCCCAACGGTACTACTGAGAGCAAAACGGCCTATATGTTCCTGTCTTACTTTTTGATTCTTTTCCAAGATTGTCAACTTTCGGTTTAACAGGACGTAACTCGAAAGCGAGAAATATAGTAATTCCAATCTTGTCCTAAACCCAATAAGAACCTACCTTTACGAATCATAAATAATAATATAATATTTTACAGTTTTAACTATTCCAACAGAACTTAAAGAAAAAAATATCTTATACAATTTGTATTTCAACTTTTCCGTATTGATTTCAATTAAGCCGAATCGAGACCCCGCTGCCAATTAAGTAACTTTTTTCGTCCCCTTAAAAGACACGAAAGAGGATTAGACTTGTTTTAAATTAAAGCAAAGTCTTTTTTACATCTGCATTAATATTTCAACAGCACCGTTCAAATACTACGATCATTGATTACAGATGAATTGTCGTCGGGAATTGAAAATAATTTTATTTGAACCCTTCGAGGAATTTTAAGCATCCGTCGGTGCGGATTAAAATTAAGGGTGATATCTTCAAAACAAATTGGAAGATAAATGTGAATCATACACTAAGAAATATGAAATTTTTAGCATATCTTAACAAACAATGCAAACAATATAAAGTGGACCCATCTGTTATAACAATGAAATAATAATAAAAAATTATACAGGGCTGCCCAGAAGCCTTAACCTGTAACTTTTGGGGAAAATGCTCGGACACGTCAATTTAGTTTTATATATGCTCACATTTCGACATTATTCGTTTGTTTTTTTATAGACATTTGTCGAAGATATGACGACATCGATCTTTTTTTTAATGGATACATACAGCTTGTGATACATCATTTGAAAGCTAATATCTCGTACAGTATGCTTATAAATTTTGGCGCGATTCTGTGAAGCTATTTTAAAATGGCGACTGTTAAAGTTTTAAAAAAAATCCCTATTTAAATAAGCGGAAATGATAAATCATTGATGTTTTTTTTTACCTTTTAAGGTAAAAAATATTCATTGTTTCACGTTCTGACATTGTGAACTTGTAAAATTAATTTAGGTATTTCCGTACTATTATTTTACAATTTTCTAAACAAAAATGGTTTTGTCGGAAAGGCAGCGTATCGAAGTCTTGATATTGTTAGGATGTGGAGATAAAATAAGAATTCAAAGTTAATTGTGCACTTTATTTAATGCTAAATATACGGAAAATCAAATTTCGCAGGACACTGTTATTTAAACGGGGTGGTTGTGTTTAACAGACATAAATATCGTTTCTGGAGTCAAGAAAAAAAAATAAAGATATTTGAAGCGCATACTCAGCGGCCCCAGAAAGTAAATGTATGGGCAGGTATCATTAATAACCGAATTTTAGGGCCATTCTTTTTGGAAGGAAACCTCACAGCTGAACGATGACTGGATTTCTTAACCTTCGAGTTGAGGCCTGCTCTAGCTGTAATTTTTCCCAACAAAGTAGATCTAGATATACCTAATGAAACAATTTGTTGGCTTATTGGTGTCAATGTGAGAATATATTTAGATCAGATATTTCCAGGTCGCTGGATTGGACGACATGGTACAATTAAATGGCCACCGAGGTCCCCAGTCTTAACGCCTCTAGACTATTTTCCTTGCGGATATTTAAAAGAAAAAGTTTACCAAAATAGGCCAAATAATATTGAAAATTTGAAAAACAAAATTAGATTGGTGACACATAACATACCGGCTGAAGCCATTCGAAATTGCGTCGACGGATTTAACTATCGTCTGAGAGCATGCCAAGTAGAGGGGGGAGGACATTTCCAGCATTTGCCACGTTAAACCACCTTTTTGTTGTGTTTTGTTTTGCTCTGTTACATTTTTATTTTTTTTTACAAAATAAATAACAAATAAACCATAACTATTGTTAAGTCACAATGTCACAAAATGTCAGAACGTGAAACAATGAAGATTTCTTACCTTGAAATGTAAAAAAAACATCAATGATTTATCATCTCCGCTTATTTAAATAGGGATTTTTTTAAAACTTTTAACAGTCGCCATTTTGAAATAACTTGACAGAATCGCGTCAAAATTTATGAGCATAGTGTACGAGATATTAGCTTTCAAATGATGTATCACAAGCTGTATGTTTCCATTTAAAAAAAAAATCGATGTCGTCATATCTTTTACAAATATCTATAAAAAAATAAACGAATAACGTCAAAATGTGAGCATATATAAAACTAAATTGTCGTGTCCGAGCATTTTCCCCAAAAGTTACAGGTTAAGGCTATATTAATTTTATTCCGGACTTCTGGGCAGCCCTGTATATTTTTGTTTTGTTCTAATTTCCCCTTAACAAACACTCTTGTAATTCATGAAAATAAATATCTAAATTATGCAATTCTAACACCTCAAAACGTTTTAAGCGACATGTACGCTGTCGCCCTTAAACCAAAGAATTTAAAAAATCTGTCGCCAAATGCTCCTAAGCGGGTTAAGTGACAGGGTCGCCAAGAAACGGGGCGGCGGATTTTTCGGGGGATGAATCGACCCCAAAGATAAGGGCGAAAGTAAGGAAAAGTGCTGAAAGGCCGCTAACTCGTCATCAAATATTTAAAATCCCCCTGGGAACGTTGGCCAAATAGTAACGGTATCTGATACTTCCTCTGGTCGCCAGACCACTGCGTAAATTCAATTGAGCATTCCGGGTTGTCTTAACTTTTTAAAAATTTAAGACCATGATACATTGTATAGGCTAAATCAATCAAAAAGTAGTAAATTGTTTAACGAGTAATTAAAACAGAAAAGTTTGCGGTGAATCGGTCGAAAATAGCTTAAAGGTCTTCTTTTGCATTACAGCATACGAGAGGTCTATAAATAATGGACAACCTCTGGGTCCGATAAGCAATTACAGCTGTTTCGTGGATATTACCACTAGTCAGATTGTCATAACCTGGGTTCAAGATTTCTGCAAATTGGCAATTTAATGTATTTAACTACTAACTTATACATCCCGACTCACGCACAATAATATCGAATATCAAACAAATTTATGTTTTAAATAAAAACTGTTGCTGTAACTTACAGTATCTTCCCTGATAATGGATATAAAAGTCCTATATAAAAACTAAACTGTTGAGAAAGCCTAACACTAAATTTAATTTAAGTTTTCTGCAGCTCCATGGTGTGTTTTTAATTTTGATGACAGCAATTAAAATTTGTAGCCTTTCAGTCCAAAGCAGTCACATTTAAATTTTAACCGCGACCCTTTAGCATTCCTAATAACTTTTTAAAAATGTTTATTACTTTCGAAATAGTCAAAATATAGTCCAAAACAAACACCAAGGATCTAAAAAGTTTAATAGGGAGTTTAGGAAATAATGTAAACTTCAGGAGCCTAAAATATTATTATGGAAGCCTAAATTAATTGTTTCCAAATTATAATCTCGATAGATTACATATTATTAATGTTATTTTTTTTGTATTTCTTGGTATTATCATAATTTTGACTAAATTTAACATAAATTTATACAAACGTGTCGATACTTTAAAGAAAAAAGACATTATCATTTAGACATATTAGATGACTAGGTTATGAAACATTTAAATTGTATTATGAATAACATAAGTACAAACAAATTACTTTTTTTGTTTTAAAATAAATTTGTAAATTGTAAATGTATAAATTAGTACAGTTACAGAACAAAAACAAAAAACATACATTAAAATACCAAAAAAAATTCAAAAATTCAAAAATGTAGGTATTACTTACATAAAAGTTAGATCCACCTCGTAAAAATTAAAATTTTTTGTACATTTCGAAGACATCATTGGATTGGTGATTTAGATTTTGTTTTATTTAATTGTTTTTGGAACCCACACATGGGTTTAATTCGATAGTCGTATTGGTATTGAATACAGCAGAATATTTTAACTCTTATCAGTTGGAAGTCATCAATGTTTTTGTATATCTTGTGTTATCTTTTTCTTTAAAAAAAAAACCTATATGTATGCACATTATTTTGTATTAGATATTTGATATTAATAACAGCCTTTCGGAACTGAGCGGGAGTGTTGGTATATTTATTGTACAGGGTGTTCAATATATTTCAGGATATTATGATACACGGTGCTAAGATTTTCAACGTCTTGTTTTTTATTAATATTATTAGGGTGCGTTTTAATTTCAATCATTTCGTTTATGAGTCTTTTTTTGTAGTTACTTTCTTTACCAACTATGGTTACATGATCAAAATCTAAAGGATGTTGAAACTTTTCAAAGTGTTCGGCTACTGCTGTTTTATTTTTCTCATTTAAGAGGTTTAATGGTCTTATACTTCTTTTATGTTCAGACATCCTTGTTTTTAAATATCTTCCGGTTTGACCAATATATACTCCATTACATTGTGAGCATAGTATTTTATAAACAACACTGGTTTCTAGATCTGTAGGTGTTTTTGTTTTAAGATTTGAAAATTTTTTTTTCGTTATATTTTCACTTTTAAAGGTTATTGTTAAAGAGTCAGTCTTAAGATCTTTAGCTAATTTTTCAGACAGTTCACGAAGATAGGGGATTTTTAGATATATGGTTGTAGGTCTAACTGTGTCCATTGTATTTGTGAGTAATTTAAAAAGTATTTTATTAATAAGTTTGTACGGGTAGTCATTTTTTAAAAGATATTGTTTTATATTATTAATGTTTTTTTGGTGAAAGTGAGGATGAGATAGTCTTAGTGCTCTATTTTTTAGATTGTAAATTACATTGGTTTTTTGTTGAAAAGTATGTTGTGAGTTAAAATTTAAGAACCGTTCGGAAAATGTTGGTTTATGATACCAGTCGGTTTTGATTTTGTTTTCATTTGTTCTAATAAAGAGTATGTCTAAAAATGATATTGAGTTGTTTAGTTCTTTTTCAATAGTAAACTGTAAGCGTGGATGAAAACTATTAAAAATGTTCAACAATGTATCAATCTGATCACATGGTACAGAGGTGATAATGTCATCTACGTATCGTTTGAAAAACGGTACCTGAAACGGACATTCTTCAATACAGGTTTTCTGTAGTTCTGACATTATGATGTCTGAACAGATTGGTGGCAAGCAATTACCCATTCCCAAACCAAAGATTTGTTTAAAGAACTTTCCGTCAAAGCCAAAATAACTGTTATCAAAGGTGAACTGAAGTAATTCTTTAAATTGGTTTATGGACAAATTACAATGATCCTCTATTTTGTCCCATTTTTTTCATATTACAATTTAAATGTTTCATAACCTAGTTATCTAATATGTCTAAATGATAATGTCTTTTTTCTTTAAAGTATCGACACGTTTGTATAAACTTATGTTAAATTTAGTCAAAATTATGATAATACCAAGAAATACAAAAAAAATAACATTAATAATATGTAATCTATCGAGATTATAATTTGGAAACAATTAATTTAGGCTTCCATAATAACATTTTAGGCTCCTGAGGATGACCTCATAGAGGTCGAAACGTAGAGTAATAAAAAAACTTGATCCTCCAATAATTTAGTTTGATTGACCTGAGTACAACCAAAACAAAACATCCAACAATTAATTAAAATTAAAAAAAGGTCGCTAAATAGAGAAAAAAACGAAATAATGTAAACTACTTTTTACACACTTTTCTTCAGTATATTAATATTTCTAATATTAACGGAACATGTTTCGTTACATTGTAGCTTCTTCGAACGAATGTAAATTAACAGGAACTTATCAAAGAATTTATCTGCAATCTTAACAATAGTAACACTGATAGGTTTTCCTAAGTAAAGGGTATTTCACTAAGAGTTTCCGTGTGTTTTCTGCTGTTACTTTTCTTATCGCAAGTTTCTATAGTGATATCCTTTCTTTTCTGCATTCTGCAGACCAGAACAATTCTATGTATGGCAAGGTAAGGTCTGTTCAGAGGTATAAGAAAGTGACTAACTGATCCCTATATGGAAAGACCCAGGCCAGCTGTAAAATTGAAATATGGCCGAACAGGTCCGTATTTTGCTTAGAATTTAATCATGGTTTGTAATAAGAATAAGTAAGACATTAAATAATATTTTATTTATGTTTAAATGTGAAATTACAAGTTATTTTATTATTAAAAATTATATTTATGATTACAAAAATATACAAATTATTCGGTACATATAATAGTTATTCACTTAATATATTAATACCACTATCGCTATCATCATCTGTTCTAATTATTATTTGTGCAATATTGTTTATATGGATATAGGGGTTTTCCACTTTTTCAACATATGTAACAGAATTTGCCCAACTTTGTGAAGGGATGTTAAAAACTTCAGTTTCTTTATGCTCCATTACACAGGAGTTAACAATAGGGCAAAAATTGATGCCAAACATGTTCGATGTGATTAAATATACAATGGTATGGTGAAAGCTTTAAAACTGTATGCCCTAAATTTTTTGCATAATTATCACAGAAGTATACATTTTGTAGTTTTAAACTTTGTAAAACCTAAATTAATTGCCTTTTGGTGTAATCTTTCTGAAAATAAATGCCATTATCATACCATGTAGTTTTGGATTGTTGCTTTTGTGTCATTTAAGGAGGGAGTCTTGGTCAACTGCCTACTATGGTAGCTTGCATTGTCCATTACAATTACGCTATTCGGAGGTATATTTGGAATTAGCTTGTTTTTAAACCAATCTTAAAATAAATCAAATCATGATTGACTCAAAATGCCAGTATCGGTTCTTTTTTTCCTCGCTAAAATGGGATTATTCACAATTTTCCATACAGTTGATGTTTGAATTTTTGTTAATGTGGTCGTTTCTTCTAACGCTGCTTCCTTGCTGACCGCACGTTCAAGAAGAGTTGAATAAACATTGTTTATAACTTTCTTAGTTTCCACAGAAAAGTGTTTTCTGCTTCTCGACGGGGTTATCACCTGAGATACATTGAGCTCGCACATATTTCCCCTGACTCACACACGATTAAACAAACGCTGTATTACACACGAAATAAGAATTACTAAGCTTAAAACTAACTAGAGTGGCTATATATACAGTCTTTAAAATATAATTTGTTTTATGGAATTAACCCTCTTATTTTAAATCAGGTAAAAATCGGTTTAAAATCACCAAACTATTACTTTAATAATTAAATTATGTCTTCCGGATTTGCAGTTTACTTTAAGACATTTTTAAGTACGGACCATAATGTACCCTTGGATAATCCCATTCAAAGGCAAAATGTAACTTTCTTACATCTCTGGACAGGCTTTACACTGTAGAACAACGCGTCTACATTGTTAAAACTTATTTTGGAAACGGGTTTTTTGCTATTAATGGAAACCCATTTTTACTTAGGTAGGTACGTAAACAAGCAAAACTGTCGCATCTGGCCCATTGAAAATCCTAGGCAAATCCATAAAAACCAATGCACTCTCAACATGTCACAGTTTGGTGCAGTTTTTGGTAAATAAAAATCGTAGTGTAATGTACTGTCCTTTAAGTACCTAGTGTTTTATTTAATAAGATTTTAAATGGCAACTTATGATATTTTTTATTGTATATTGTATTATGGCATGTACATGACTGCACAAACTACCAATAAATAAATTGATTGAAAATTGATTAATTGATTAAACGACACATGTAGCTTAAAGCGACATCTCGTGGTAATCAAATGCATCACCTGGTTCAATCTAACAAGAGTCAGTCAGGGACGGGCAAAAAAACTCCTATAGCCTCTCTGACGAGCCGTAACACGGCAAAATGCGTCTAAGGATATATCCGTCGAAAGAAAGCAACCATTCTTCAGTGGCTAGGACATAACAGTGTGTCGCATAACTTAATACCATACATATACCATAAGTATTTGACGTCAAAAGTACAAGAAACAAATAGTTTCTAATGAAAAAAGATTTTATCACAACTCTTTCATACAGCTATGTCTCGAGGCAATTCATTCTTAAAATAAATAGCCAAATTTCAGAGGAAATTTTCCGACCGAGAAGCACGGCATGGCACGTTGTAAATGATAATAATTTGAGAGAGAATTAGTAACGTTTCACGTTAATTCAGGCAAACTCCTCTTGTGTTTGCCTTTAATTGGACGAAAACCAAAACAGAGGTCGGGAAATCTAGGAGCATGTATTTGGTTACAAACGCAGACGTTGTTTCTCCGTCCTTCTACCTGCCCTCAATCCATAGGCGAAGCCTTCGCTACCAAAAATATCTTCGATTTTCTTCCATTTAAACCTTAATATTAGTTTGCGACTATTTTTTTATTATAAATATAGTATATGCTTTAGCAAACTGATGTTTTAAGATACACATGATAGATACATAAATAAATTAATTAATGAATAAAGTCAAGAGTGTATACAAAATCAATAAAAAAAAAGTAAGTAAAAGAAAAATAATATTACAAAAAGATACATCATGATATAAGTAAAACAATGAACCGAGTTTAACTAATTGTTATTTCGGTGGACGGAAAAAAGCTTCTTGTATTCGTTTTTGAACATGTATACTGACTTGTCTTAAAAATATAAAAAAATTGTACTACCATGGTTATTCTATGCTTAGGTATTTTGAGAAGGTGTGTGTTTTGTTGTTGTGAATACCGTTAACCAAAACTGTATTTTTTCCTTTAAACATGGATGATAACCCGATTGAAGAACACTATGGCTATAAGCATTCTTCTCCTGTTCTGCATATTGAGTTATTTCAACTCAATAAACCTACATGTAGCATGACACCAGACCAATAAAGTTAGCATGGCTCAATACTAATACTTCACATAACTGGCAATTTAACACTTTCCTGCTTCAATATAGATTTCTTAGAGTCATAAATCATATTTGTCCAATCAATTTTACTTGGGGTTTAAAAAGTATGGCTCTATCAATATTCAAAAAACATCTTACTGTTTGCACTGGACTTGATAGTAAAATGCATACAATACCAGGAAAAAATAGAAGAGTTGGGATATGCTTAGTGTAAGTTCAGGTTAAGTCTTAAATCAAAGTGTTGATACTTCTAGCTCGGTTACCCTTTTCTCAGTGGGCACATTAAATCAAAACAATTAATGTTATATTTTTATAAATATAAAATATATGAATATTGTCAGCGACTTCCTGCTACGCCCCTGGTCTTTGCTCTCTACCGGTCGAGGTTTATAATATATTAACGTTGATGTAGTTCGTCTGTTATTTATCTAGGATAGCAATTAACCTTAGATAATGTAAAAGGGATATGACATATTATTAACTTTGGGCTAAGTACACTAACTTTTAGTTAATAGCAGTTTTAGTTTATTTTGGCTCTATCACTGCAAGATATAATATTTTTACTGTAGCGTGCTTGAAGCAGGAAATAAGTGCGAGTGGTAAGGCAACGAATTCTGTAAATTGAACAAAAATGCAGATCATACTTAAATAAATTATGTCAATAATAATTACTAAATTAATTTTTAGCGTCATGATGGAGGAAAGGAGAAAGTTTTCTCACAGTGCCGTATATTTTAGTTTAGGTTTAATTAGAAGATAGTCATTAATACATTGAGCTAACGAGAAATTACGTTGGTGACATTTTTTTTATTCGTGATAGTACTTATTATCTGATAAGTGACGTATCTGAATGCCAATGCACTTAATTGGTTTGAAAGATAAAAGAATTAATTCATTTCAGAATAATTTGTATTTGTCACAATAAAATTACTATTTGCCCCGAAAGGTTTTATATAAAAGATTAGAAAGAAGTCTGAACTCGTTCTTCGAAACGTTTTCTATACAACCAGATTACATTCGTAATCCAC
The DNA here is from genome assembly GCA_963920685.1 of Polydrusus tereticollis. NCBI lineage: Eukaryota > Metazoa > Arthropoda > Insecta > Coleoptera > Curculionidae > Polydrusus > Polydrusus tereticollis. The sequence continues at coordinate 149,204,785 of OY987328.1, forward strand.
ACAACATGTAAATTAAAACCCTTATATTGAAAACAGAACCTTTATTCTTAATTAAAACCCTATATATCTCGGGCTATATCATTGTAATGCTAAAGGTTGCAATATTTTCAGTTAAATTGATTTCGAATACAATGAGTCCCGCTGGATTTCGAAGAACAGTTAAAATAAGCCATTGTACAGTTCCCGGCTTACTTAGATCACGAAACGGCTTTACATTTTAGTCCGTGAGCAAATGCTATTTAATTATAGGTTTTATCTAATCACATACAATCTAAGCGCTTAAGCTCTTTTAGTTATTTCATTGTAATTGTAATTGGAACAGAAGCAGCATTTAGAATGATAGATTTTCAATTGTATTTCAATTAGCTCAAGAATTTAACCATGGACTATTATAACTTTACCATTGGCTCCCATACTTAGATTCATGGACACCCGCTTTACCTTAATTTGCCTCTCGAACGAACAAATTACCAAAGTTGGAATTTCGTTTACAATTAATCTCTATAAATCATTATTTTGCAAGGTCTGTATTAAAATTTTGTGTAGTAGTTAAATTCGCATAAAATCTCTAATACCGGGATTTTGAAGAGCCTTGTTATGTTCGGTTCCATACAATAGAGCCAAAAAACTTAAGCTAAGTTTTAATGTGTATTTAATAAACCTTATCCGACGAGTCTAAAAACTTCTCTAGAGAATTATGAAATATTTCTTTTGTTTGAAAATTCGCGTCTATGTACAAACATTCAAAAAAGATTCAAAAATACTTTATTAACAAATGTTACATTTGTAAAATAGATTCAAAATGCTTCCAAAAATAAAAGGTGTCAATTTGTACCGAAATTTGTTTCACATAATAATCAGTATACTGCTAATAAAGTAAGCTACAAAGCTTTTGAAGCTTGTGTGTAGCTAGCTTATAAAACAATAAATATACTAAAAAATGTGAAAAGATTTAGTATTACTAACCTCTAATCATCTTTAAAGAACTCCCATTAAGAGAGAAGAAGAAAAAGAAAATAGTTTGTCGAATTGTGTGATAAGAAAGCAAAGAATTAGTTTCAAGTTCTCAACTATTTGCACACAAAACACAGCCACAAATGAATTATCAATAATTTTAACATAATTACCTACAGAAACATTATCATAGATCAGTATACTCTAGCACAGAGATCATTTTATATATATTATTATATATTATTTGTTTCTGTATTTAATTCCCATATATTGTTTTTAGGATTAAATCAATATTGCCAATTATCCATTGTATAAGACTTTATATGTAGATTAACTCTAATATCCATGTTTAATAAGCTACATAATATAACTTAGTACCTAGGTATGCACACTTATATCTTGTTGTCTTAAATCTAAAACTGGGATCTCTAACACTCATGCTACTTACTGCTAGTAGCCATATTGGAGTATGTGATTAGTGCAAAGTTGTTTTTGTTTTTATGCATATAAACTAAAAGATCTTTTACGTATAACTGTACGATAGACAAGACTTAGAATTCCTTAAAACTTTAGCGGAGGGATATCTTTATGTTGTTTTTTTTTAAATAATTTAAATAATCCCCTTTTGTGTGCTTTTTAATTTATTTATAGTGGTCCTGTGTGGAGAACTCCAGATCGTAATACAGTATTAAAAAATCCTTTAAACTATCGCATAACAAACATATTTAGCTGTTTCTCGATTTAGGATATTTCTCAATATTAAAAACTTATAAAATATATTATTTTTCTTAACTTGTGAGTGGTTTTCAGTATGTGTTTTTTTCCACGAGAGTCCGTTATCTATTATGACACCAATATATTTTGCTTCGGTATAGTATTTGATGTAGTTATTATTGATTCAAAGTTAGGGCATATTATTTCTGTTTTCAGAAAAGGGAACTGCAACAGTTTTTGAAAGATTTCATGTAAGTGGATTGTTGCAAAGCCAAATTATCAATGATCCTCATACCCACATTAGTTTTTTCAATCATGTCCCTCTAGGTTAAAGCTGCGAATGATACTGACCTATCATCATCCTAAGCGGTTATAAAGTCATTGGTATTAAGATTAAAAGTGTCGTTTAGGTAAAGAGAAAACAACAAGGGTCCAATCACAGTACCTTGCTGTACACCAAAAGTCACTGCGTTAAATGAACTTACCCCACTATTGCGACCCTGGTACGTTGCGATCGGTTCGAGAGATAATCTTTCAGTAAACGGAAGTATTTCCTCTAATACGAATTTGTAGAGTTGGTCCATTAGTATTGTGTGGCTTACAGTGTGTAACGCCTTTTTTAAGTCCAAGAAGACGGAGATTACTTTACGGTTTTTATTTATATTATTATAGAAATACAACTAGGAGAATTTGATATTGCGTGCTAAGTGCGTTATGAAGCCGAATTGTGACCTATTTATTACTAACTGGTTCTTAAAAAATGATTCTAGTCTGATATAAATGCACTGTGTAAAAGGCGAAACTAAAGATATTGGTCTGTAGTTATTTATGGTCAGTTTGTCACCGGACCTAAAAATGGATTATTTTATGTTTGCTAGACGAATTAAACACAACTTATTTTGCTATGTCTTTTTATTCTCCCATATTTCACCACCTTTACAATATTACACTATTTACATGAATAAACACGAATACATTAACTTAGCAACCTTAAAGAACCGCACCGAGATACCTTTAGGATTTCGTTGGTTTTTACCGTAGGGAATGAATCAGAACTTAACTGCGACATTTACGGTACTTTTACTGTACGTCTAAAAGAATAGCAACCTGTGTTACCGGGCACGCGTCTCCAAAATATCAATTGATTTAACATTAGAAAATGACTTTGCCTGACACACATGTCAGATCAAAACACGTGCTATTATTGTTATAGCCACGTGGAGCATCTGCTTGCTTTGAAGTCTAAGAAGACACTGCTTTGCTTACGGTACTACCAGTGTTGCCAACACCAAGATATTAAATTGTGCGACGGCTGGATGCAAAATATGCGATTCTATGCACCAAGATGAATTTTATTAATTTAACAAATTGGAATTCAAAAGTTTCTACTTTCCCTGCCGCGCAAGAAAGTGTTTTGAGTTTCTGAATAAAATATGTTTATTACAAAAAAGAAACGGATTATAGTTTCCTAAACCTAAAACTTGTTAAAGTTCAAGACTTCAAGCGGTATATATCTAATAAAGCGGCAGCGGTCGACGAATCGACAGGTATTGACGTGCCAACTACCATGAAATTAGCGCATTTTGCCTTGGGGATCACGTGCTTTAAACGTTATTGAAGTCCTAAAATATGTAAATTCTAACATTATCAATTTTATTATCAAATTATGCGAAATTATGCAAATCGCATTAGGATGCAAAAAAATATGCGCAGGCAGGTGAAAAGATGCCAAAATCGCACAATTATGCACCGATTGGCAACACTGGGTGCTACAGCGCTCTAGTCTGGGAGGTTCACCAATCACATGTGGTCACATGGACCCTATTGACCAACCAACGAGAAGCGACCGTTGAAGCATTCAAGTGATGTTTTGCCGTTGTCGATCAAAACATCACAGAACCTACTTTTACATATTCGTGGAGCCGCAAACCTATTGCAAAGCTACGGGTTAACGGTTTTCGTAGACGCAAATTTAAAATTATTTAGTTTAGAATATAGCACGTTTTTATGTTTACAGAAGACTTGATGTTTTCCGAGAATTAGAATACTGCGGTATAAAACACTAATGATTTTTAACCATGGGCTAGAAATTTAGCGGTTTTGCCAGTAACATGGAATGAAAATGTCTTATCGCTACGCTAGAAGACTGAAGGATTCTTGAACACTGGCGGCGCTTTTCCTTTATTGCAGCGTTGCCGAATCGCAGACGTCGCGTCGTTGCGACGTGGATAGATTAATTTATGTTCATTACTTTGATTATTAGAAAACGTGTTTCCCGCACAGTATTGAGTTTGTCACAAACGTTGTCTGCTAAGGTGTTGCCCATTTTTAACAAAATTAGTTCAGGTTTTTCCATTGGATTATCGCCTGTTTTTTTTTTATGAATGGTTTTCCACGTTTCTTTTAAATTACCGTTGGTTCTATTAATAATAATTTTGAAGCAGTTATTTTTTGAGTTTTAAAAAGTCTAGTAAAAAAATTGTGTTTTCTGGTTAATTCAGATTTATTTTTTAATACGTAAATAAATCCAAACATTAACTGGGTATTGCAGGAGACGTAGTGATTATCTTATTTCCCAACATGCAATTTATAAAATAAGAATATGTTTGCCAAGTGAATTCGAGTTTGCGATATTTTACCGACTATATTGATTAAATGAAATTGTATGTTATAACTTAGCATTGGATAATTTTAGAGCAACGAAATTGTAAAGGCCTATCCTTCATAATTTAAACCTCTGTTTTAAAATGTTCGAAAACTTTCATCGTATAATCCGAAATTACATTTTAATTTTTTATTAGTTCTAAATACTTAATTCACAAACAACATTTGGTATATTGGTGAATAGATTTCTAATAACAGTGATGTAAAGAACAAAACGAAAATAATCACTTTCTTAAGTCAACCAAAAATAAAACAGATTTTATCATAAGTAAATAAATTATGAGAAGAATGTATTTCGTAAGTCGATCATTGACTAAATGGTTTAAGAACTGATATCTAAAAACCAGTGGTGTAGTTTGGAATTTTTATGTACAGGGACATTTTTTTAAGTGTCTCACCCGATTAGCGATTTTCCTGCTGACTATAATAAAAAACAATTTACATATTTCTCAATGATTTTCGGCAACGAAGCCAAATTTAATGACAAAAATTACACTGAACATCAATATTAACGCACCACTAAAAATTTCCAACAAGTTTGATTTTAGATATCTTCTAAACCTATTGTCCGATTTAAATGATTTTTTTTTGCACATGATAGGTTTATCCATTAGGAATATTACTATACTCGCAATTTTTGTTAGGAAGTTAATTTTCATGGTATACCGGGTGTAACAAACATGTTCTGTTTTTTTCCCAAAATTTGAAACACCCTCTCGAATATTCTAGGATTCGTACAATATTGCACAGTAGTTCTAACGTGAGCCACGTGTTTTCTCAACGTTTTGTTTTTTGGTTTAATTAGTTGTGTTCAATATGAATGAAGATAGAGACTTTTTTAAATCAGCTTGTTTTTTAATCATAAATCACACTTTTATGGATACCTTGATTAACAAACATAAGTAGGCTATGTGAGCAAATGTTAAAGTAATTGTCAGCAGTGTTTGTATTTTGAAAATTATTTCAACTTGATTTAAGTATTGTTTGAAATCGAGTAAGTTAATAAATTTTGATTTTTCGCTGTTGGGTGAAAATGGAGCGCGCTACAAGAAATTTGACCCGTGACGAGTGTGTTCAAGCAGTGACTTTACATGGCGAAGGAATGAGCTACTATGCCATTGGTTTGAGGTTGAAAGATTGCCATATTACAATATCCCGTGTTGTTCAACGCTTCAGAGAAACCAATGACTACCATAGACGTCCTGGACAAGGCAGGCCTCGAGTCACTATAGTGGCTCAAGATCGTTTCATTAGATTACGTGCTTTAAGAGAACGATTTACCACATCGAGAAATATTTTAATCGAACTTAGTGCCATTTATAACATCCAACCGAGCATTGATACTGTGAGGAGACCGCAGCGACAGACCCCGCATTAAACGCAGATCACCGTAGAGCTAGATTACAATTCGCTACGCAGCATGTAAACTGGACTATTGAGGACTGTGAGAATGTTTTGTTTACGGACGAATCTAGGTTTTGCCTGCATAGCTCCTATCGACGTCTCAGAGTAATTCGACGACCAAACGAACGGTATGCCCAATGCAACATACGTGAAACAACTTTATTTAATGAAGGCTCTGTGATGCTTTGGAAAGCAATTTCCTTAACAGCGCGAACAGATCTTGTTCCTCTACGTAGGGGTTCGTTAAACAGCTAAAGGTATATTTCTGATATTTTATCCGAGCACGTTGTACTTTTTGCTCCTTATATCGGCAATAATTTTTGTTAATGCACGACAATGCGAGACCACACGTAGCGCGTATTGTAACTGAATATTTGCAAGAGGTAAATATTCAGATTCTCCATTGGCCATCGCGTAGTCCAGATCTTAACCCAATCGAGCATATGTGGGACGTTATTAACAGAAAATTAAGACGTCGTCAGCCTCCCTTAGCAACCTTGCAAAACATAGAAAGAATAGTTGTTGAAATTTGGAATGAAATTGAACAAAATCAAATTAAAAACCTAATTATGAGTATGCCACGCAGCCGTTATTAGAAGTAGAGGCGGAAACACACGCTACTAATTAATCTTTATTTTTATAACATAATTATTAATCTGTTTATTTGTTATTTTTTGTTTGTGCCATTTTTTTAAAGTTACTTCTTATGATTTTCTAATAGAAATGTATACTGGAATATAAAATCGTCTATCTTCATTAATACTGAAACACAACTAATTGAACCAAAAAACAAGACGTTGAGAAAACACGTGACTCACGTTAGAATTACTATGCAATATTGTACGAATCCTAGAATATTCCACAGGGTGTTTCAAATTTTGGGAAAAAAACAGAACATGTTTGTTACACCCGGTATACCATGAAAATTAACTTTCTAACAAAAATTGCGAGTACAATAATATTCCTAAAGGATAAACCAATCATGTGCAAAAAAAATCATTTAAATCGGACTATAGGTTTAGAAGATATATAACATCAAAATTGTTGAACATTTTTAGTGGTGCGTTAATATTGCTGTTTAGTGTATATGGGTTCACAAATTTGACAGATACGACGTCATTTTGAATTTTTTTAAATGGTAACCCTCATTCATAACCACACGAGTGAATTGAATTTGGCGATCCGATTTCAAAAACCTATAGTTGTTAATTTTTATTTCAGCTGTTTCGGAAATACGATGGTTCCTAATTTGCCTTCAGCGATTTTGTCTTTTAAGTGTCTCACCCCTTCTTCTAAAATCGGATTGCCAAATGCAATTCACTTCTGTGGTTATTTATGAGGGTTGCCAAAAAGATTCGAAATGGCGTCGTATCTGTCACTTTTTGACATCTGTCGGATTTGATTATAGCGTAGATAGCTTAGTCATGGGAAACTATGTCACTGTGAAATATTATATTTATTTAAATATTTATTTAAGGGGTGAGACACTTACAAAATAAAATCGATGAAGGCAAATTAAAAATCCTCGTATTTTCGAAACGGCTTAAAATAAATATCAACAACTAGGGGTTTCTGAAATCGGATCGCCAAATGCAATTCACTTGTGTGGTTATTTATGAGGGTTGCCATTTAAAAAAATTCAAAATGGCGTCGTATCTGTCAAATTTGTGAACCTATATATTTTTTGACATTAAATTTGGTTTCGTTGTCGAAAATCATTAAGAAATATATAATTTGTTTTTTATTATAGTTAGCAGGAAAATCGCGAATTGGGTGAGACACTTAAAAAATATGTTCCTGTACACAGAAAGTCCAGCATGCTCCTTAGGGCTTTAAGGAGGGTGTGTGTCTAGAGGTGTAAAAAATAGTGCTGTTGTATGGGGACAGTAATTTTTTTGAAAATATAGCAAATTGAATATCAATTTAAAACTTACAAGCATGTCGTTTTTGTTTACCACATAAGATATTTAAAAAATTACATAACTGGAATATACGAAGAGAAGTTTTAATAAACTAGTATAACCAAGAAATTAAATTAAGCGTCTTGTTACAACGACACTGTCACAGAGTCACCCACACAATCTACATGCAAGGGAACAAACAGGCCGATATTAGCCGCACTCGAAAATTAATTACTAAATATTCTAATAAAAGGAGGGGGAAAGTGACTAGTTGACGCACTCTGTGTAAGGAGGTGAGTAAGTAACCGCTGAAAGGTATTGATTATTAATTAGTTGTTATACATTATGTCTTTGTGTACGGTGAGCGCCCTTTAAGACTACGCAATTTATTAGAAATACTTTGGAAACAAATTTAGGTTCAGTTGGTTTATAAAAAATAATAATAATAACAGGTGTGTAAAGATTAGAAAGTATTTTTTAAATTTTCAAAACACAAAATTTAACATATTTTGTTTGAAAAAAGCTGTTTTTGTACATACATTTAAACACCTTTTTTAAATGCAATGCAATTTAGCAAGAACTTAGTAGGCGACTGGCTAACTAACCAAAACTGCTTATCAAACTAGCACTGAAACAAATTATTATCTTTTTGGGGTTAAAACTACTGCTTCTTTAAATCATAAGATGTAAATAATGGTAATTTGCCAGTCAATTAGATATTCATATCATTTCAAGCATAATTTCAAGACCAGATGTTTCTGACTTACAAATTGTGTACAACCTATAACCGAGTATAATTCCTATGAAATGCTAAATTTATGCTCTGTATAAATAAAATATGGCACAGTATAGTAAAGTGGTAGTTTAGGGTTAAAGACTAATACTTAGTTATAAGATTAGGGTTCTTTTAACCGTTACGCGTCATTTTTGCGGTCAGGGTATAGTTTGGCTCGATAATTATAGTAATTGTTAGACTGATAGATCACGCTATTACGCTACGTCGTTCTAAAAATATTATACTTAAAAAATATATTTAAAATGTAACTTTCAGGTGCTGCGGGGTTTTCCCTTGTTTTTACGTATTAAAATTAAAATAAACTTGCAATATAAATCTCCAAAAAAGAAATCAGTGTAAAGAGCATCTAAACATTTTTTTAAATTTAATTTTAATGTCAAGGTTTCAGAAAAAAAACTCGGTTTTCAAAACCCCTTGCAACAATTTATAAGAGTTACGGGTAAGAAGTACAAATAAATTTCAGGAGATTAACAACTTCCTATAAGGCCTCACCAATGTTTTCGATTTTGTAAAAAGAAAAACGCGAACATGTATGGATAAGGTGGACACGTCTTTAACTTAGTTTGAATTTATACTTTAGGTTCTTTATTGTATAATAATGTTTTTCCACTACTAACCTATAACATCGCCATTATTGACCGATTATTAACGTTAGAAATCGTTTTTCTCTACCTTATAAGTCATTATTGACCATGGTCAATAATAAGCCATTGAAATCCATTATTGACCGATCTTCAAGAATCTATTTGAAGGCAGGTAACTAGATTTTTTAATTCTACAACATGAATTCATAAACATTTTAAACAGTTAGGCAACCAGATAATTATCAATACATATTAAATTATTAGAGATGCTTGAAATGGTAAAATATCGATACAATCAACATTTTTTCTGCTTCCATCTTTAATTCTGGAGGTGTACACATAATAATATCACTAACATTTTCTTTGCTCATTTTTTAAAAAAACGGAAAACTCGTGAAATCTGATGACATAAATGAACAAAAATTGACATTAACAAAGCCACCTGACAAAACAATAAAATATTTTGCCAATTTCAAAGCGCAGGTAACTTGATTAAAAAATATACTTATACCTACCTATAATTTTTTATATTTAATAATACTATAAAGATAAATGTCTTATAAAAGTTTGTAGTAGTGAAAAAAATATTATATTAACCACGGTTTAGACAGCTTATAGCCCTCGCGTCTTAAATCCCTCGTCGCTTCGCTCCTCGTGATTTAAACTTGCCGCTCGGGCAATAATGATGGCCGTCTAAACCTTGGTTAATAATATACTATTTTTTTCTTAATTCTGTATTATGCACTGCCAATGACAATAATGTGATTTTCATCTATAATATCAATGTGCAATGTGGACTCTACAAAAGAATGGGGATATTCACTACTCTACATGCGTACATTCTGAGAATCCACACAACCAGTGAAATGGAACCAGCTCCCTTTTTATGTTATATGTATAGAACCTGTTTCCCTAGACATAGCCACGGTCCTTCTCAGGTAATTGTAAAAATCCTCGGCAGTAAAAACGACGTAAGGTAAATTTTCGCGCACATGCACAAACGCTGATTGTATTACCACTCACCATTTACTCTAACCTCGTTCAAAAATACGCTTTAACCATGAATTTTTTGTGCTGTTCCGTAAAACCCATCGCGTGAAATATTCAATAAATTGGATAAATTTGCGAAGAAAAAAATTACTTGTAACGACTATTAAAGATGACGGAAGAACTGATTGGTTGATAATTCTGGTACTTACTGACACCCAACAGGTATTAAGCTCCACTACTAAGCAGTACAGCCTTAGATGCAAAACACACTATGATGATAATAATATTTTTCCACTACTCACCTATAACATCGCCATTATTGACCGATTATTAACTTTAGAAATCGTTTTTCTCTACCTTATAAGTTACTATTGACCTTGGTCAATAATAAGACATTAAAATCCATTATTAACCGATCTTCAAAAATCTATTTAAACCCAGGTAACTTGATTTTTTGATTCTACAACATGCATTCATAAACATGAATAACCTGAAAGGGATTTCTTGTGGTTAGGCGACCAGATAATTATCAATAAATATTAGACTATTAGAGATGCTTCATATTGTAAAATATCGATACAATTATTAATACTATAAAGATAAATGTCTTATAAAAGTTTGTAGTAGTGAAAAAAATGTTTTATTAACCATGGTTTAGACAGCTTATAGCCCTCGCGTCTTAAATCCCTCGTCGCTCCGCTCCTCGTGATTTAAACTTGCCACTCGGGCAATAATGATGGCTGTCTAAACCTTAGAATCAGCAATTAACAATACAAAGTCTCCGTCTCAAATATATTTATTAATTTTTAATTCGGTGACATGTTTCGCTCAAAAAAAGAGCATCTTCAGACCTAAAATCGTTGTTAACAATACAATGTTGTCTTTCACAGTAGCCTAATGCTAAAACCTACCGTCAAATCTGAAACTAAACTAAATCCAAGACAAAAAATATAAAACCTTACAAATACATGGCTCTTTACACGTTAAAATGTCATTTACAATAATAACAAAAAGTAAGGACAAATTAGGGACAAGCAGGGGGGGGGGGAGGGTTGAGGTTAGTCCACTACTGTACGACAAGATAAATTCTAAATATATTAAAATTCGACGTTGTTAAATACGCACACGCAATTAAGAAGAAGAAGAACAGACAAGTGAAAGATGTCAAACGCTGGAAAATCTCTCGAATACAGGTTTATACATTGATATTCAGTTTAAATTATTATTTATATATATTATTAAAAATGAGATATGGCTCGAAGTTAATGACCTCATTAACGCAGGTAAGCACCGGACTCTTTTTTGCTTTAGTAATTTTAAGTTTTTCTAGTAAATCTAATTTTTTACTTTTATGGCATTCATGAAGTATGTTTACGTTTTCAGGTGCTGAAAATTGATGCCCCGATTCCAACAAATGATTCGCAAAGGCTGATTTGGTGTTAGTTATATCTGTGCCCTGGTATTTATTGACTAGACTAAGATGTTCATGATCCCTAGTTGATATTTTCCTCCCCGACTGGCCTACATAAACGGCAGGACAATCTGCGCAGGACAAGGAGTAGACCCCGAACTTGGATAATGGGTTGATTTTGTCCTTTATGTTAACTAGATGTTGTTTTAAAGTGTTAGTCTTAAATGCAACTGATACATTAAAAGGTTTAAAAAACTTGGCCAACTGTAAGGAGACATTCCCAAAAAAAATTAAAGATCTGTAGTTATTTGAATTGTTTTTATTATTTGGATGTAAAATGTTATATGAAAATTTGTATTTCTATATGTCTAAACCTTGGCTAATAATATACTATTGCTGGCACGGTAGCTATTATATACCCATCAAATAATATACTATTAATTAAAGAAGGTTTTCAGCATTTTTGGCAATATATTTCGTTAAAGTTAATTTTCCAGATGTTTCATAATTATTAAGACTAATAGTAGGTGTTACCTGAGTAAGTTTCTTTCTGATGCTATTCTGTTAAAGAACTATACACACATACTGTACTATTTTAGATTTACTATAGCTAGTATGAATTTGCTCTAACTTTATTTGGCTGGCAACTTTTTGTTTTATTTATTTTTAACTTTTTTAACCTTTTCTGTTGTTTTTAGACTGTTTTTAAATGATTGTCAGTATGTCAATCTAATTTGCAAAATATTGCATCAAGATTGACTAACGAAATATATTATCGTCCATATAAAGCTATAAAAAATATTTTGTTAAAACTACATAATACATGACATTAACATAGTTTTACAAATGGTTCCATACAAAGCTACAAGCCCGTGAATATGGTATCATCAAAGTGTGAGTGCTTGACACACTTTTTTTTATTTATTAGGATCCTAGGTACAAGAGAGAAATAACAGTTTTAATTCAAACACAAATTCTTACTAATACCTTCAATCTCTTGATACTACAACACCCCGAAAGGGCCGTCTATACGTAAAACAGCTAAAACGAGGAGAACAACGCCAATATCGGTGATAGCCAGTGCCAGGGTGGCCCACTGCTCCCTTTGCTCCGCAGCCCGCGCAATCCTGTCTAATTAATCCAATAACGTTGCGCTACTGTCGCCTTTACTGAATTTGGAGGGCGATTCTCAAAAGAAATTTAAACGAAACCTTAAAAATCACAAGTTTTACTCAACATAGTCTCTCATATCATATAAAATACTTAAAATAGCCAAACTCTTCTTTCTCTCCTTTTCTCTTAAATCAAATAATTAAACATTTAAAAGAGGCAAAAGTATACTTTACTGAAGGTGGATTTATGCAGACCAATTCAGAAAAATTACAGAAAATGATCGATTATTGATTTATAATATTAACATTTGTAATATAGTGATATTTATGCTTGATGCTGATGATAATTTAACTTATACGGGGTGTCCCGAAATTAAGGGGCAATACTTTTCCACTCTATTCTCCGACTAAAAATAATAGAATTTTTTCATATGGACATAACCCTAAAATCGTTGTTTTTTAATATTTTCGAACCCGTTCATGATTAAATGTTGAATTTAGGTGTGGTTATAAACTTTTAACGATAAATCAGTTTCTGAATTCAGAGTTTTAAAAATTTAGTCATATGCGTCACATCCGGGGTGGTTAAGGGTTAAAATAATCTCATTTTTTCAACCAGTCGTTTACTTTATTATTTTCTTAATAATTATGAAATTTCAAAGTATTCTACGTAAAAAGGTACTCTTAGTTTACCTTGATAGAACTTACAGTTTTTGAGTAAAATCGTTTTGAAGAAAATCACGTCCATAAAGGAGATAATTAATAAAAATAATAATCAATTAGACATAATAAATAAGGAAATGCAAAATTTTTCAAACCACGAGCTTACCGATATCCATTTTGTATACGGATATTGTAATGGACGTTCCTTTGCTGCGGTACAGAAATATCGCAGACGTTTTCCGCAACGGAGATTTCCTGGACGCAAAGTATTTGAGAGGGTTCATAGGAATTGAATGATTCGTTTGAACGCCTTCATAGGCAAGGACGACCTAGGGGGGACTATGATTTCGAAAATTCACTTCAACAAATAGTAGATAATCCTCAAGTTGGACTGAGGCTACAGAAGTCAACATTCCGAAATCAATTGTAATGCGTTTTACTTTACCATATTGCGATCCATAATTATAACGAATATTTATTTCAGATAGGAAGAATGGCTCGGATGCAAGGTCTTCACCCATATTATTACCAGAGGATTCAAGAGCTGTTGCCTAGAGATTTCCGACCCAGACTCGAGTTATGTCGGTGGATTTTAGGACATCAAAATTTGCTAATCAAAATTTTGTGATCCGATGAGGCAACATTTAGTAGAACTAGAAGTGTTTAGTACTCGTAACACGATGAAAATTCAAGAGCAGTCCAAAGAACTAATTGTCAATAAAGGTTCTCCGTCAATTTGTAGGCGAGAATAATTGGAAATCGGTTAATTGGTCCAATTGAAATGCTCAATAATTAACCAGCAAGAGATATTTGGCCTTTCATTAAAATCAGTTAGCAGGACTGTTAAACGAAGTACCCTTAAGGTTCAGGTTGGGGATGTATTTCCAACACGACGGTGTCCCTGCTCATTTTGGACGACCTGTTCGTAACTGGTTAGATGATAATTATCCTAAAAGGTGGATAGGCAGATAGGCAGAGCTGGACCTGTATCCTGGCCAGCGAGATCGCCGGACTTAAATCCACTCGATTATTATTTTTGGGGTCGTATGTGCAACATAGTTTATGCAACGGAGGTGAATACCCGTGAGGGTCTGCTTCAGCGAATTTTTCAATCTGAAAATGAAATAAAAAGAAATCCTTTTCAGATTCTTCGGGCATTTCACAACATTCGCCATAGAGCTGGATATTGTATCAGAGAAGATGGGAGTCTATTTGAACACCTTCTCAAGGAGTAGTTCTTGGATTAAATTTAAATTTCATTTTTCAAAAGATTTTTGTTAAACAACCCTATTTCATGTCGCATTATTATCCTGTAAATAAGTTGTCATATTTATTTTGTTTGCAATTTATTTAGTTTCGTAAGAGGCGTAAGAGCTGTATACGAGTATATTTTAAAAGCATTTACTTTTGTTAATTTTGTAGTTCTTAGTACATTTTTGATATAAAAGCTTTAAGAATAATTTTATTAATTAACTCCTTTATGGACGTGAAGTCCTCTCAAGGTGAATTAAGAATACCTTTTTTACGCAGAATACTTTGAAATTTCATTAAGAAAATAATAAAAAAAAACGACTGGTTGGAAAAATGGGATTATTTTAACCCTTAACCCGGTATGTGACGACTATGACTAAATTTTTGGAAATTCTGAATTCAGAAACTGATTTATCGTTAGAAGTTTATACTAATTTCAAAATTTAATTATGAATGGGTTCAAAAATATAAAAAAAAAAGATTTTAGGATTCCCCATTTGAGGGAGGGGGGTAGCTTCCTTAATAAGCATTTCTGCACTTTTGTCCAAATAAACATTTTTTATTATTTTTAGCCGGAGAATATGGTGGTAAAGTATTGCCCCTTAATTTCGTGACACCCTGTATAATCCAATATTTTTGATAGTTCGTTAACAAACTTTACAATATTCAATACTTGAATATGGTGCTCGTATTACTTATAATAATTGTAAACTAAAGAAGTGCACACAAAGATTCTACATGATCTGTAGAAGAATCAAACCTATTACGTTATTCACATAAACATTTCATAAATAATTTTCCATCTCAACGATAATTATTAGTTCAGGTCAGATCTTTAAATCGAACGATGATTACACGAAAATGATGATCAAAAAGTCACAGCTGTTATACAACCTGTATTTAGTGTAGCTATTGTCTCTTGAATTATGAAAGGAATTAATAAATTTGCTTAAAGGGGCTAATTATCTGTTATTTGAAAGGTTTAATGGTTCTTAATTAACAGGTTTTCATTAAGGTTGGAAATAATGGCCCTTGTTATTAGGCAGTTATTACAGCAGTATTTATTTTTGATGATCTTGGATATTTTATGCGTTTTGTCGTTATCATAAATAATTGATAAAGATTAGGATACAAATTAATTTAAGAAAAATTACTACTACTTTTCGAATATCTCTAAAGGGCAAAATATTCTTAAAAATACCCAAGAAATCACCAATTCAATTTCTGTCGTATGTTTACTAAGCACCCTGTATATAACGGACATTTTTACATATCTGCTATAACTATAAAATATTATGTCACAATTGATTATTTTTTATAATTGTTTATTATAATATAATATTGTATATTAATTCCCACTAGCTAATACCAAGATGTAGATGATTAGTGGACTAGTGTCTGTTGTATCCCTATTTGCAATAAATAAATAAATAAGCCTAAATAAAATATCATAAGTTAGTGCAGAATAAATCTTATATTATAAGTTGATTATTAGCTCAACCACCTTATTACAGTGCTTCTGAGTCAAGCGTCAGACTACAATTCATTTTTTTTTAAATATTAATTATATACAAAGTGTTTAAAATACCGTGGAGCCATATTGCTATTTCCGGAACGGTAAGAGTTTAAATTAGAGAAAAGGTGAATTTTTAGTGATCATTTATAATGCATATTTAGGAGTTTTTCTTACAAGTTCCCTTAAGACGGCCCTGTCCTATAGTGGTTATAGTGAGAATACATCAGATCTTACTTATAATATCACAATTATTGATATTTACATTAATTGAAACAGATAAAAAGTAATTGAAAATGGGTTTTCCTTTAAATAATATTTTTACATAATTGATACACCTATAAACCCAAACATTGGATTGGCAGCAACAGACCTACACACAGACCAGTGCGCTCACAAGTTTTAACCCCCATGGATTTTTTATATGGGGATTTATCAAGGATTTAAATTACTTAGGTAATTCAAACAATTCAGAGGCAAAATTACACCGAAAATATTCCGAAGAATTCCAAGAAAAATATTATTTCTGAAGTAGTATAATAGATAATAATATGTTGAAGTTCTGATCATTATGAACACTGCGTTATTTCTTTTTCAACTTTATTTAAAGAGAACCTCATTTTCAATTACTTTTAATGGATGTTAATTGATATAAGTATCAATAATTGTCATTTAATTATTGAGATCTGATATACTCTGATTAAAAACAACGTTACTTTAAAAATACGTTACATGCGTAACCATAACTTTCTTGCATTAACTTATTTTGGAGCAAATCGTTGGTTTTCGTAACACCTACCGTTTTGGAGATAGCAATAGTGGCTCTAGCTATTTTGGACATCATGTATATTTTCATTTTTTAATTGAATTGTTTATTCCTAACTAACTATTACAGTTCATTACAGGGAATATAATACAAACGTAGAATACCATTATCTGAAACAATAGATAAAATAATAATTTCACAATAAAGGGTCGATTTCAGAAATATTTTTGAAAATCATTCTTCTAGAATTGTTTTTGTTAGTTTATTTTTACATTTTTTTATTACTCGGATATCTTTAAGAAACGTTGGTAATTGACTATTAATATTAATTCCTTCATTTAAAATTGATCGTTTAACAAAATTCGATCTGATTTGGGTAATCTGGAAATTATTACATTGTCTTGTAAGTTGTTGGTGAACGCTAATTGATTTTAATAATTTTTTCTACCAACGTGTTAAAAATGGAACTCCTACCACTGTCTACTAGCCTTAAAAATGTTACTTTAAGGCACTAGTGTTAAAAGTAAAATGTCAAAAAAAACGTCAAAAAACATTTTTATTTTATTTATTTACACTTATATTAATAGGACAATTTGAAAAATTTGAAAAATGAATTCCTTCCTCAGTTCTGCTGTTCTTCGCGGTTGAGGAGGATTGAACAGAAACAGCAGCATGTCCAGTTGATGTTGAAGCATCATCGGCTGATGTGGTTTGTACTGTAAGCAATTTTCGAGCAATAGAATTTCTATTTTCCAAGGAAACTACGATATACCCTTCCGCAACTGTTGAGGATTTCCATCCCCCATGCCGCTTAATTGTCGTCAAAGTTGCTCCAGCATCGGTAAGTAAGCTCGCAAAGGAACCGCGAAAGCAATGCCCCGTATAGAGTGTTGAATTTGGAAGTTGCAGAAATCTTGCTATAGCAGCATGAAATTTTCCGAACGTATTAATTCCGACCGGATTTCTGGTACATTTACCTTTTACATATTTTAAGAATAGCCGCCGATGTACGACATCTGCTGGAAGAAGATGTTTTGGTATCTGATATTTTAATAACTAATGAAGTCTCCATATCTTCCACGTTGTCAAGACTCAACTGACAAAGCTCCTCCCTGCGGCAGGCACCAAATACTCCTACAATCGTAGCTACTTTTATCAGAAGGTACTCATCATCTCGTGCGCACTTCAGAAACTGTTCAATTTGGTTTCTAGTAAAAATTTTTGATTTTTTAGCCTGGTAGCCCTCTCCTTGACGCTTCAAGTAAGCAATCAATTTAAAATGTTTGCTGATATCTACGTCGTTATTTAAGCTGGATTTATAAATTCGAAAAGTTGGTGAGGTTGAAGTTATGATCAAGTTTGTGAGGTTAGATATTCCGAACTCCGAGCATAAAAATTGGTTATCTCGAATTACCCGGGAAGTTTTCGAACCTTACATGAGCTTTACATGAACAACATGAACGAGTGTAAAAATGGTACTGAGTGTTCCCTTAAGTTTAAATTGAACTCCTATTTCCAACACCAACTGAACCTCAACCTCGCCAACTTTTCGAGTTTATAAATCCAGCTTTACACGTAGCATAGCTTTGATCATTGAATAATGGGACCAAAGAGAAGATGACTTCCATACCTTTGCCTATTCCTCAAAATAGGTCAGGAATATGTTTTCGGAATACTTTCCAGAAACGCCTTTGTTTTCACACCATTTTATAAACCTATTATTATGAGCAATCTCATATTGAATTCTTGATTTTCGTGGCAGTAAATCCAATTTAGCTCTGTTAGCAGCTTCTTCTATGTCTTTAAGTGGATCGATTTCTTGTATTTCTTGCATTTTTGGCAAATCACAAGAGCCAGCGCTAGCGTTTTAATAAAACTGACAGGATCTTTCAAATTTTCAATTTTTCTGTAAACAAATCAGCCAACAATGATGGCTAGGTTTTATTGACAAATGTGAACTAATTTAATATAAATATACGATGTTATTAGAAACTACCTGGATGTAAGAGATTCTAAACATTTAATTTTCAATTAATGTATGCTTCTTATTTTACAATAGTGCATCTGGATGTGCCACTATTGTGGGGGGTTGGTTAGGGTAAATGAGTATAACCGTAGATAGTTGAATACTGGTTTATTAATAAAAAACTGTTCCTATTTATATTAACATATGAACTTGGACTTCAAGCATGCAACCTTACCCGGTCTATTGCCGGTACCGAGACGTGCTAGCTCAGCAAGGTTGTTCGTAGGTGTTTATATAGTTTATTATTTCGTGCATGTGTAGTTATTATATGCAAGGATGGATAAATAATTAGTTTGGGTAAATAATTAAAATTTGTAAAAAATGAAAACATAAAGATGTTGGTTAAACACTTATTACCGTTTGTAGAAAAGAAATTGTATGATATTTGTGTAAAAAGTATTTTTAAGGCACTCTTGTGGTTTGTTCCACATGCGTGCCTTAAAAATGTACTTTTAACACTTATACCAAAATACCTATTATATTTAAATTTTTTAATTTTAAGTCTATTGTCTGTATTAATATATCATTATATAATTTATACAAATCCTTGAGGTCTAGATATCTTCTTAGTCTGTATAAACTTAATGTTGGTTCTTAAAACGTTAAATTGTGTATAACGCACTATCCACTCCACCTGGCCTCAAATATCCTGTTCATATTATGTACTATGTATTCAATCAAAATAAAAGCCGCCAAGTTTCTTAACTACTAACATTACATCGGCCTTAATCCGCCGTTACGCCAAGATCGTCCGTCCGCGCGTTGTGACGGGCCGTAAATTAGCTCCACGATTGCAATAAACATTCTTGGCATAAATTACCTGCATTTTCGAATTAATTACACACTTCACTAGCAACTCTGGATATCCTGGATACGCCGGGAGAGCCGTCGAGCCATCCCTTCTCATCTTATCCCGCTAATTTTAGCTGTGGGGGTTGATACAATGAAAAATATCTGATCCGGTGGGTAATAGTTGTCGATCAGTCGAATGGTGACTTTTTGTAGTGATTATTTTGTTAATTTGCAATTATTTTATATAATCTTAACCGAAAAAAAAATATTTCCTACTTTGTTACTTTACACAAAACACTGCATGGCAAACTGCCTAAAATACGCCATTCCTCCTTAAATCCCCTGTATTGTTCCCTCATAGGGTCAACCAGAACATTGGTTAGCTCTATCAATATGCTAAGAACGAAAAGTGCGTATTCAATCTCTGACTGTTATTAATCCAGAAGTATTGAGATATTGACAAGACTTATGAACTCTATTCAACAGCTTACAAATTTTGAAATAACCTAAATTACTATAGGATTTTCATTGTTAACGATCAAAGCGAAGTCATTCCTAAATTAGGAGAATACAAGGAGGAGTTTAAACTTTTTGTCAGACTTTGTAACATTATCTAATTACAAACGGTTCTTCTTTTCGTCAAGAAAAGCCTATTAAAAAAACATGTAAAGCTAAAAATAAGCACGTAGTCATCATACCCAAAAATGAAAATAATTACAGTGTCAGTTAAGAGGATCAAGCGAAGTATACCTTGAATTTTTGGAATTCATTAAAATATACGATGTAACTGTTTTAAAAAGATGGCGATACTTTTAGTTCCGCTAGTTAAAACTGAAAGCGACATAAAGTTGGAGAATAAATATCGTATATAATGCAGAGTTTGATAATTTAACTTTTCTGGGCAAGTTTCTTAACCCCAATCTTTACAATTTAACTTTTTAATAGCAGTTTTTAAACAAAACTTTAGACTTTGACCCATATTCTCAAAACTTTAATTTTAGTACTATGTCTACCTGTTACTTTGTCCCGTTTTAAAAAGTTTTTGAATTTAGAACAAATCTTAAAGTTTGTTTTAAGGATAAATTTCCCTTAAGTTAAAAACTTCTCAGTCAATGACTCGCTATACCTTCTTAGGACTTTCTTGGTGAGTTTTTATAGGATCCTAGTTCCGTAATACTCTTGGTCACTTTTCAAGGTCTACAATTATTGTTCAGAATCGAAAAAGTGTTTATATTCTCTAACGTTTTTCTAGTGGCGCAACCCGGCTTTCAGCTTGAATGGAAAAAATTGTACCCTACCTAGTTTGAGGGAACTTGTAGAATATCTATTTTTTAATATAAATGTATATACTCGTAGGTCCATGTAAGGAACTAACAACTTTGTCAGGTTATAAAAGGAACATTTCTTAAACCATTGTAAAAATCTCTTCTGTTACTACGTGAACCATGACATGTGCTTCTTTCGGAGTCAGACTTCTGTCTTTTACTTCTATAAATTAATTGTGGCGGTCTTTTTGAAACTTGGTTTGGAAGGGTGCTTCTTTGATGGCAGACGTGGAAGCCGGGATGTAGTTGGCTTTTGATCTTCGGGCAATAGGGTAATTACATGGTAAGTGAATGATAAATCATAAAGGATGAGGAGGCGGTCATAGTAGAAGCCAGTTCCAAGAAAGTCGATGTGGATTATGTTGTATGGAGTGAATGTGTGATTATGTAATAAGATGATTTAATGATACGCCTGTCCGTCTATTGTAGTTAGCGATGAGTTTGTCGATATGTTTCGTAAGTCATGGTGAAGTTTGTGAGTCATCGTGTAGCGAGGGGCATAATGGTAGAAAAGGAGCCGAGTCATTTTAGGATACAATATTTGTTTGTCTTTTTATTCCAGTATCATTATATCTTTATGAGAGAGTGTTGGGGAAAGATTTAGTTATCTAGTTACATAATTTAACAACAAAAACAAGTATCAATTCAAAGTAAAGAAAGTACGACAATGTCGCCGTCTACAATCTTTTAATTTATCTTCGGGGCATCGAAAATACAAATTCATATGGAAACAAGCAAAAACAAAAGTCAGTTAGTTAACTTCAGTTAAATTCTAAAACGTAGTTCCAACCGCCAAGAATAATTTACTAGAATATTCGCCGAAATAAAGCAAGCAAAAAAGCAAAAAACCAAGATGGCATCGAGCTTCGCGGAAGGCGGCATCTTATGGGCATCAACAAATGAGCGGCCGCTCGTTTGCCGAAGTGTATCAGCGTACGTGACAAAAGAAGGGTTTAGTATTAGGCAACTAGATATACTTACGTGTTAATTGAAGCAGCATGACAGGATGCTACTGTGTGTACGAGAAAGAGGGATGATATATCACAAATAAAACTCAACATGTTTTGACACTTCAGATTCGTATGAGCTTTTGTAAGAAGCGGCCGGTCTCACTCGCGGCATTTACGCGAGTTTCGTTGATTTTACGGCATCCAAGCCATGAAATAAGTCGGTCAATTCGCGGAGTTAAATCTCGAGGATGTAATAATAATTTAATTATTATATTACGACTTCGTGGAATTTATGCGATGAACTCTTTGAAGGTGTAAGGAATGTAGTATTGTATCCCGATATAATTGTTTGTTGTTAGTGATGTAAAATGTGTAGCTGATTTAATGAAGTAAGTAGTTACCATGCTAAGTTTTAACAGTAAAACCGTACTTGCTGCTACGCAGACCAAATGTGACGGTGAGTAACCGATATAATAGAAGTTAATAAATATATTTTGTGTGAGAAAAAGCCTTTTATTTCAACTGACATATTTTGAACCAAACAACCTATGGAAATACAGTAAACAATTTATGTTTGGTCAAAGCAAATAAAGGCAGCGGCCAACCGAGAGACTAGTAGATTTTTGAATTAAGTGTATATAATCTACTAATTTATTGCAGAGCGCTGTCGGCCTTTGCAATAAACTAGAAGACTAAACTAAAAAATCAATTTTATCTTTAGTTCTTTTTTCAGCTTTTAGCCTTGGGCCATTGTGCTCTTACAAAGTTAATTTCCAAAAAGACGCATTATTATCACCAAACTGCAAAGTTAGTTGACAAGTGTAAAAGTCAAGACTCATCCTATACTACTATAATATGCTAGTTTTAATCTTGTGCTACGGCTGCAAAGTTCATATGTGACGTACGTGATGTGGACCAGCAACTAGAGCGCAACTGTCAAAACAGAAACCTCTGTAATTACAAGGCTCAGTTACATTCATTATCGCGAAATTACTCCAGACGTACAGTTTCGTCGCAAAACTATTATGCTTTGCAATGAGTTTACACTGTCTTCGTGTCGACGACCACCGAGGTTCAGGAATCAAGTTGAATAATATTTGAGTTTACATTTAATTTTTGATGTTTTTTCAAATTTATATTTTTTAGATAAGACATGAACAGCTTTTAATCCTTGTATACAGTATTAGTTATCAATAAAATAAATTTCTCATTAATAACAATATTATCCGACCTATTTATCTAAAAAAACTTGATTAGAATCGAGGGTACGTACACAAATCTGCTGCTACTCAGTCAAAAACAACATTCTCACGCACTTTCTAAACAGATTATGAGGAAAAAAACACACAACATCCTATAGTTGGTAGGTACAGAGTAATTTTCGAGATACTTGAATTTAAAACAACTGTATACTGGAGAAAATTCAAACAAGTTCATGTTAAAATTTGCAACAATCTCTTGGACAAATATATTAGGCCATCCAAACCAGGTTATGTTTGCCTGCCAGGGTCATATTGGAGTCACAAAGTGCTTCCAATATGGCCGTCGACGGCAGACGCCAGAAAAACTAACCTTTATTTTTGTGTGAACGTCAGTGTCAGTTTAAACAGCGATTTTGGTTATGTGTGTTTTATTAAGTTATTGTTGTTCAAGTTGTGTTTTTTTTTCTGTTACTTATATTTAATAACACTAAAAGTTGATGATTATATTGGAGATGTTAACAATGGCAAGTGTATATCTACACACAGCACAGGACTCGACTGTAAACTAAGCATTGAATCCGTGTATATTTGCCTTCAACGGCCATACTGAATTGTTCGTTGAATGTTTTTAAGTTCTGTGGAACGAATTCAATATGGCCGTGGCAGGCAAATCGTAATTTGACACATCGCTGGATTGCCTAATAGGGTATTGATGGATGTCACGTTGAAGGGAGTGATAGTGCTTGTCAAAATAGAACAAAAATTCTTATAAATATGCAGTCGTAAAGGCTTCATTTTTGATATACTGTGTGTCAAAGATTTAATTTAATCTAGACAATTTAGAACGGGGGACCCAGGGGGCCATGGCTGAGGTCCGCCTCGACATATCCAACGGTTGTAGTGTTGATTTAGAAACTCCCTTACCACCAAACTGAAATGCTTCGGTGCACCATCACACATAAACAACAATTGGTTTCTTAGTTCAAGTGGTAAAGTGTATTCACAAATATAAGAAACTGACCAAATGACTCCTATTCATTTCTACCTAAATAGGGGTATTGACACAATGCCGACTAAGCTAGGACCGTCTTAGAAAATCCCCACCGCCATTCTTAAAGACGCTTGGACTGCATCAAAACCTGCTTTTTGAATTTAAAGCCCATGTGCTGAAAGCGCTTCCACAATGTCGTTCTTGAGCATATAATTTCTGTTTCATCTATTGTCAGCCTTTTTATTAAATTGTCGAACGTTCGTACACTTTGCTCTTCATACATTTCATAAATATTTCGTCGTATAAGTTCCTCGTCCCCTTGGTCCAACGTTCTTGATTTTCCAATATCACTTCTTTTTCTGCGCTCCAAAATTGGCCCTTGTATAATTTTCCAAACTGTGGAAAAGGATTTTTTTGTAAGTAAAGCCGTTTCCTTTACAACTTCTTTGGGGCACAAATTTCCGCACGACATTAATGTCAAAAACACATTCTTTATAATCTGTTTGGCATCTGTTGATAACTCTGGTATATACTTCAGTTTCATTGCTTTCACAAATCTCACTAGAACACCAAGGACGGAACATTTTCAAAAAACAAACTAAACTCAACAGTTTACGGTGACAGACTAAAATTAAAAAGGAACCTGGTTTATCCGCATTTTTATTTACCTGAGTACGGTACTTAAAATTTATTACGCCCATATCATTTCACAGAACTGGTTTATTATATTTTGAATACCCTAATAATAGCAGTCGTTTAGGTCGGTTTCTTATATTTGTGAACAAACTTTACCTCTTCTAGCATAGTCTCCAATAATTCTAGCCCACACATTTACTGTTAACTGATACTGGAAATGACTTTGGACTATCGCATGAGGATTCTTTTTTGCCTAAAAATAATTGTCATAAAAATTTCTCATGGAATTTTTCGAAGAAACTGCTTCATCATTAAATAAAATTTTATTTCCGAGCAATGGATTTTGGGCCAACATTTGAATGAACCACTTGCAAAAATTAAACTATAACAGATACGATAAAAATGCTCAGGGATCAAAAAAACTGAGAAAAGAACGGAGAGTCAAAATATGATGGGTATTCATACAGGGTGTCCCAAAAAAAAAAGTTCAGGAGAGTAAAATTGTTGGTAGCACAAAAAATTAAACACTCTGTATACTGCACGGAAAAAACAGTATTGTAAATTTAGTTTAGTAAGAATGTTATAGTATATTTCTCTATAAAACCTCTTAATAACTATAAATCTGTATATCAGCCTTTACCAAAATAAAAGTGTATACTAAATTTATAAAAAAATAATATTAGTTTTTATATAACATTAGTACATTCATTACGTATCAAGTTTAGAAAAGTGGAACTTTACTTGACTAGTATGGCTAGTTTGAATCCGAGCGAAGCGAGGATTTAATTTCCATACGAGTCAAGTAAAATCACTTTTCTGACGAGGTGCGTATACTATTTTTTCGCATTTTGTAAGTAATTAATTATTTTGCATTTCATATTAAAATCTAAAAAGAATAGTTACTGAAGAAAATCTAAAAAAACTTAGTAGTATGACTTCTCGGTAACTTAGCAATATAAACAAGATGTTTTTTTGTGTTTGACGACTATTGACAGTATCCAAATAAAATCATATTTGAAGAGTAAATTTTACAAGAAGTATGGAAATGGCTAATGAAAACGACTTGGAAGATATCCTGAATGCGGCCCGCGAAGCTTCTTTAAGTTTGCTTCCAGTAAAATCCAAGGAAAGATACGAGAAAGCATATAATATGTTCTGCGAGTGGAGAAACACCAAGAATTTTAAAAGCATTGACGAAAATTTGATGCTGGCATACTTTTACGAGAAGGTAAGCTATTTTATATGGTTAAAGTGTGGTATATAGGTACTAATTTTGTTATTTGTTTTAGGCAAAAGTCCTCAAAGCTTCCAGTTTATGGTCTACGTACTCTATGATCAAAAGCACAATACTTATCAGTGAAAATACGGATGTTCAAATGTTCAGCAACAACTACTTAATACGGCGAGGTCAGCAGTTGCATCCTTTTCTAACTTAAATAATTGTTCTTTTAATATTTATTGTAATAAGATTTAAAATAAACGAATTTCGTTCTTGTAAAATTGTGTTTTGAATGACATTGACGTTTTATGCAGTAATGGTTGCTATGCTGTAAAGTGCCCCATTACTGTACGATTTTGAGGTCATTAATCTAGTGCATTACTGTATAAAATGCGGAAAAGTATAACTATGCCACTACTAAGGTATATATTACATTTTACAAATGCGTTTTGGTTAAATTGAATAGCCATTTTTTTTAGTTAAAAGTAAGAAACTGTATTGTGAATTTTAATAAATCCTCTTGTGGCTTTTATAATTTTTTAATACATGAAGAGACAAGCATAAAAAATTGTTATAACGGAAAATTATTAAAAATTACTATATTTCTTTACTAAAATTTTTAATAGAATTTAGAAGGGTATAATTATAGAAAGACTGTTTAACAATAAACTATTTGAATTTTTATAACACCATATTTGCAAAATATTAAAAAATATAGAAGCGCTTATAAAATTTTCGTAGGAAAATTCGTATTTTACTAAATTAATATAGTAGAAACTCCTAAATAATTTACAGGAATAGTCAAAGCCGTTGTCGCATTTACAGTTATGCCATCAAAGGAGTCGTACCTCTAACTTTTACTCTTATGTGTTTTAAGTTCAAACTGGTTAATTTTGTCTCTGATTTTGTGCTTTATAGTAGTATGGTGTCGCTATGTGGTGGAGATTGGCGGATTTATTAGCAGAATGGAATATGGAAGACTTAGTTTCGACCAAGAAAGAGAGACCAAATATATTGTACTATATTCTGTGTAAAAGCAAATAAAAAGTATTACAAAAACTTTGAAATGAAATTACAAAAGGAGTTTTAAATAGTTACTAAAATATTTTATTAGTATAACAAAAGTTGGTAGTAGAAATTCAACTAAAATTAATAGAATTTACGAAAAAATATTACAAATTTTACAATATTCATTAGTAAAATATGCAAAACTGCTTGGTAGTTTTTACAAATAATTATTACAATCGTAACAATAGAAGCTAGAAAAAAAAACAACATATTTTTATATTATTTGCACTTCTGTTTAATAGTTCTTACTGTAACGATTTTTATTTCATCCTGTCCAGTAAATCTACTTACCCTATACTCATATGCGGCCGGTAAATGGAACATTACAGTATCAGATACTGTAATGTGTTGCCTAGCAACCATGCTTTGTTTTTGGAAACTACGACTTTTTACTTTCGATTTTTGACAAGTTGTCACTTAAAATTATAAGAAATAAAATATTTAAATACACATATTTAGCAATTATTTAATACATCAAAAACACTTTTTTAAATGAAATAAATCAATTATTATTTATTACCACAATTTTCAAATGCTCTTCAAATTCTTTGAGAAATTCTTCTCTTCTTAATGGTGAATATCTTGGATGGAATTCATTTTCTAGCAAATGCAAATGTTTCATATAATATATATAATATTTTGAAACTATTTGATTTTTCTTCTTGTTAGGAAGGAACCGAAATTTAATAGAAAGGTCCAAAAGAGCCTCCTGAATTTTTCGAAACAACATTTTATCATCCGCGTCTAAAGTGCAATTACGAAGTAAATCAACTAAGTAGGTTAACTGACGATGACAATTACTAATATCTTTAAACTCTGTACAAAATGTACAAGCAGAGTACACTATTTTTGCCATATTCATCAGCACTAAGAATATGATAACTATATAGGTTTTTTAAGGGTTATAATAAAAGTAGGTAACTGTCATAATTCAAAGAAAATAAAAAGTCATGGCCTACTATAAAAATGCGTTCCGCCACCCGACAAGTATTTATTAGAGAATCGTTCACTGCTATATATAGGTAGGTAGCATGTAGCATAAATTATACTCTTTAACCAACTTTAGTAAATGAAAAATGTTATGTAACTATAATATAGGCATTTAATTACATTGTTTTAAAGGTTTTGCTTAACTAAAATTAGTAATTTTTATTTTATATGGTCTATATTTAGTGATACCAATTAAAACTGTTTGGGTGCTTCTACTTGTAATAGTAATTTTTTCTACCAACTTTAGTAATTGTAAAATATTACACAACCATAGAATATATTCCCTGTTACAATTCTTTAAATATTTTATTTAACTAAAATTGGTAGATTTTATTTTACTTGGACCTATATCTAGCGATACCAATTAATACTGTTTGAATGCTTCTACTTGTAATAGTAGATATTATTTTCTACCAACTTTAGTAAATGTAAAATATTACACAACTATAGAATAGATTTCCTGTTACAATTTTTGAAAAATTTTATTTAACTAAAATTAGTAATTTTTATTTTATTTGGACCTACGAGCCTGCATGTATTTCTTAAAAGTTAGTTTATATTAATTTAATTAAATAAACACTATAATTTAGTACAATAAAAATATATTAAGAGCTAACTAAGTAATAAAAGTAAGTAATGAACAAAACATTTACACCTATTTATTATTTATATAAGAAAGTTCAATCTATTTGTTAAAATTCACCGTTATAGTACAATTTGTATTATTACTAATATTTATTCCTGATGTGCAAGGAACATTCCCATCAGAAATAATGTTATTTATTTCTGTGTTCTTAGTTTGTTGCAACACTTGTACAAAATTCTCACCTCCTTGAATCATTCTTGCAATTTTGGTTTTTCCTTCAAGTGCATCTTCAACATATTTTTCTGCTACCGCAGAACTTTTCCAACCACCATGCCGTTTTAATACAGATGAGTCTACACCTGCATTTGCAAGAAGAGTCGCCGAGGTCCGTCTGAAACAGTGACCGGTATACTTTTCAGGATTTTCAAGTTTCAAATATTCTGCAATTTTTTTGGGCATTGAACCTACAGTGTGAATTCCTACTCTTTGTTGGATGCATTTACCATTTCGGTACCCGAGAAATAAAAAACTTTCTTCAAAATTTTTAGGTCGTAGAGCAAGATATTTCCGGTATATTTCAAGAAAATTAATTCCTTCTATTTCATTAATGACAGTAAAAACACGTTTTATATTAGTTTTCGTTTGCGGAATCGTGATTACCAGTTGTGTTCCTGTGTCTTGAATGTCATTGAGAGTCATAGAATACAATTCTTCCCGCCGACAACCTCCTGCAATCCCAATCATTGCAATAACTTTAACCAACAAATAGTTATCATCGGATGCTTTCTTGAGAAATAAATTTACTTCTTCTCTTGTCAATACCTTTGACTGCGTCGGTTGATGTCCAACACTACATTTCTTTAAGAATGCGATAATTTTCGGAAACTTACTGATGTTGACGTTTTCTTTGACAAGTAGCATTGCCTTTAGCATCGAATATTTTGCCCATAAGGAATTGCCATTTATTCTCTTTGACTATAAAATTAAAATAAATTAATAAATATTGCTCATATATAAAATATATTTAAAAAATCCTGTAGGTCATACTTACTTCATCTAGAAAATAAGCTAAAAGAACATCTTCTTGTATGTTTGTCACTTTATGAAATTGCTTCCATTGGCAAAATAATCCATATTCTTTGCTATATCTATTTGATGATTTTGTCGGGATTAATTTTTCTGTTGCTTCGGCAGCCTTATTTAAAATTATACCCGAAACCTCCATAATTGCCCACACGAATATTATGACTTTATCTATTTGACAGTGACAAGCAAACAAAATTTATAATTAACTATGGAAACCACAGAACAATAAAGGGTTAGATGGAAACCAATGGCTCAATTGCATTTAGGGTAGGTAGCATGATATAATATTGCGAAGTATTTTTTAAAATTTTAATATACCTATTTATTTTTTTGAAAAGGGATATAATGACAGGATGAAATAAAATACCATACGATACACGTCCGTTAGGTGTTATTACAGCACTCGTTTATATTCCAGACTCGGCTCCTACGTCGCCTCGTCCGTAAAACAACTCGTACTGTAATAAGTCACCTACCGGACTTGTAACGTAAAATACTATTTTTATTCCTATATATTTTTGTAGTAACTATAAAAATATTAACTCGTTTCTACTATAATTTTGTATATTTTCCTTACAATTCCTCTAACAATTTAGAAATTTTATTGTAGAGATTCTAGAAGCTAATAAGTGTACCCAATTTGAAAATAATTATCTCGGAAAATATGGGAGAAAAGCGAAAAAAGCTGGAAAAAAAATTAAAGCTTTGACACTCTGAATATCAAAAATGAAGTCTTGGCCGCATGTTTATAAGTATTTTTTTCCTCCTTTGATAAGTATTATCGCTGTATAAATATGTAACATTTCGCCCTGTATTATTTAAAAATAGGTTTAAAAAAGGACTCCAACACAACCATGTCGTTCCCTTTCACATTAACCGAAGCAGTGAAGCTTCAAACCAGGGGAAGGAGATCAATTAAGCACGTCGGGGCTGCGTCTTACCACCCCAGTCGGCATTAGGATTAAGTATGTGGCTAAATGGGGAATCCATATGTAGATTATGACTTAATGCCACCGCAGCGATTTTCCCTTGATTTCCCTATAAATCCTCATAATCGCTTGAGAAATGCGTCGTTATCTTAATTATAACATAAATTGCCACCATTTGTTTTGATTAAGGACATTTGTGACTGGTAAAATGCAAAATAAAAAATAAGTCACGTAGATCACTTCTACTTACATTCTAGAAATGACAGACACTCCTCAGTCTTGTTCGAACGAGTTTTTCTCTTCTCTAATAATGTTTTTATCCGATTGTGTCAAAAAATGACGTTTTATAGATCAGATATTTGGACGAAAAGGTAACCTTTTCAATAAGGTATTGATTATTGCGCTGGTAGCTAGGCAACCTTTGTCGTCCTAGTCCGAAAAACATTTTGTCGGACGCTAAAATATTTTCAACAGTTTATTTTATTCAATTATTTACAATATTTATATTAAATGTACAATTAGAACAATTTTGAACAAGAACGGGGTGATGTAAATTTGATTTTGAGGATGTGTTATTATTTTTGGTCTCCGTTATGATATTATTCTCCAATGTTGAACTCGATTGGGAGACGGATTGCGACACCTGAGTCGAGACTGACTGCAGGTCAGATTGTGGAATGTTGAATATTTTCTTGGTCAGCTCTAACTTATTACTTAAGGAATCATCTATGTAGCCCTCGGCTACTCCCGAAGACTTCCAGCCTCCATGCCGTTTTAGAGATGTTATGTTCTTCTGAAACAATGTCCCGTGAATTCCTTGGCATTCGGCAGTTTTAAGTAAGATGCTATTTCCTGAGGTATAGAGCCAAATTTGTGTATACCGACAACTTGCTTATGGCATTTTCCATTGCAATAAGACACAAAAAATCGCCCATCACTCATATTTGTTGGACGTAAAGCCAGATAATTTCTATAATACTTTAGATATTCTCCAGTCACCGTAAATGATCTCGGTTTGTTTGTTTTATTATAGGGAATTTTTATTAACAACGCCGTTCCCAAATCTTGTATGTCATCAATTTTCATATGAGCCAGTTCTTCTCGACGACATGCGCCCGCGATTCCAAAAATAAAAGCAACCTGTAATTAAGAAAATTGTTAGTCAGAAATTTAAAATACTATTATATAGTTACATTTACCTTCAACATTAAATATTTGTCATCTGGAGCATGGCAAAGGAATTTGTTAACCTCTTCTCTAATTAGGATCCTTGATTTCTTTGGACAATATCCAACACTTTTTTGTTTCAACAATGCTCGTAATCTCATGTATTTAGATATATCAATATTCTGTTTTACATTTACCACTGCACGTAGCATAGAATACTGCGACCACAGAGTAGATGACTTCATAGTTTTCGATAATTCCGCCATATAGACCAAGAAGACGTTTTCGGAGAACGACTGTATATTTTTTTCTTGTCGGTAATCCATAAATTTTTTATAAGCTCTTTCATATATTTCCTTAGATTTTTGTGGCAACAAATGTAACATTACTTCCTTGGCAGTTTCTTGAATGTCAGGTGGTGTACCTTCTATAAGATCATCGTCTATTTCCATTTTTAATTGTGTTTTTCAGGTTTTAAAACTAGCAGAACACGAAAGATTAGTTAAAACTATCGCCTGATTGATAAAACGTCAGTTGATAATATTAATTTAATTATTTGTTAGATCCATGGATACGCATATTACAGGTTTCATTGTTCAAACATTCAAGGGACAAAAAATTACAATGCAAGATGAAATATATTGGTTTTCTTAATTTTTACATTATTTTATAATCCGAGCAAAAACACAATCGGATAAAAAATAACGTATGTTATACGGACGAAAAATGTATTCCGGACTATGCGGGTTACTGGCCTCGGCTTTGCCTCGTCCAGTAATCTCCCGCAATACGTCCGAAATACTGCATTTTTCGTCCTTGTAACATAATATACTATTAAATGAGAACCACATAGATGAGAGAAAACTAAACTGAACTCCGCGTGGCCCCACTATTTCTAAATAGCCCTTTTAACGCTGTACAATTATTACCCGAAAAAAAAACTTGAAAACAACCAAAAAAATAATAAAAGTAACTATATTTTATAGTTTTATAAAGGACAACTATATGGTTTATTAAAGAAGGCTATAAAATTATAGTAAAAACAATATTTTTTCAATAGTTTAAAAATTATTAAACAGAAGTGCAAAAAATATAATAATAAGTTGTTATTTTTTCTGGCTTCTATTGTTATGATTGTAATAATTATTTGTAAAAACTGCCAACCAGCTTTGGACATTTTACTAATGGATATTGTAAAATTTGTAATATTTTTTCGTACATTTTATTTAACTTAGTTGGACTTCTGACCACCAACGTTTGTTATACTAATTAAACATTTTAGTAAATATTTAAAAATTTTGATTTTTATTTAAATATTTTTGTTACATTTTGTATTTGCTTTCACATGCGGTATAATGAAATATATTTGACCTTTTTTTCTATTTTGGTCAAAACTGAGTCTTCCAGATTCCGTTCTACTAATAAATCTGCCAAACTCCACATAACAGCTCCGTAATACCATAAAACACAAAATCAGAGACAAAATAAATAAGTTTGAACTTAAAATACATAAAGAGTAAGAGTTAGAGGTACTATAGCCCTATAAGTGCGACGGCGGCGGCTTTGACTATTCCTACAAATTATTTAGAATTCCCACTATAATCTTTTAGTAAAGTAGGGACGAGTTGAAATTTTATAAGCGTCTCTATATTTTTTGATATTTTGTAAATATCGTGTTATAAAAATTCAAATAGTTTATTATTAAACCGTCTTTCTATAATGACATCTTTCTAAACTCTATTAAAAATTTTAGTAAGAAAATATAGTAATTTTTACTGATTTTTCATTAAACCTATTTTGTTATACTTAATAAAAAATTACAAAACCCACAAAACGGTTTAGTAAAATTCACAATACAGTTCTCTACTTTTAACTAAAAAAAAAAACAGTGATTCATTCTAACCAAAGTGCATTTGTAAAATGTAATATATACCTTAGTAGTGGTGTTGTATAAAAAGGCTAATCATATTCTTTTATAAATTCAGTTTCCAAATAGTTATTAAGAGGTTTTTTTCTCTCTCAAATTCTTACTAAGCTAAATTTACAATACTGTTTTTTCCGTGTAATAACACTCAACTCAGGCTCTTTTAAACGGGTTCATCTTTTAGCAACTTACCTAACCAAAATGACTATTCCCTTATGGTATAACATTTCAATGATCAATTAATTGTTATACAGTTACTACATGTATGGGGATGAAATTGACTTGAAAAAACAAAAAAATTAATATTCGCAACACGTCAAATTTGACAATAGCACTAGAACTCCCCAAACTTAATAGCAATTAAAACTTTTACATTTTGTAATACTCAGACACACTGAGACTTTTTTCAAAAATTGGTATGAATCTTAAAAACTATGGAAGTTTGGAATAACCGCGGCCCAGGAATTACGAAAAAGAAGATTATAATGGGCGTGACAAAAATGTGAGGGAATATTTTAATGCCGCTCCGACATTGTCTACCAGAGCGGCGAAAACAGACTTACAGACTTACCAATCCCAAGAAGTACCATACAAAAAGTCCTTAAAGAAAATAAATTCGACCGTATAAGTCAACTATAGATCAGGGTTTACGAGAAGCAAGAAAAATCCAATTTTCCAACAAAGTCCTGAATTCAGTAGTTTTGTAATTTGGATCGACGAAGCACAGTTAACCAACTGCTTGGTCTTTAATAGATACAACCTTCATTTTTAGGCTATAGAAAACCCTCACCTCAAGAATACTTCAAATCCGATTTTACTTTAATGAATAGTGTGGTATGTATGGCAAGTCATGTCACCTCGCACCTCGCTTGCTTAATACATAGAGTCAGAATCAATCATAAAAGGTACAATGACGTAGGTGACGGAGGAGGGAAAAGTGTAGTTAAAAATGTTTGTCGTCACTCATTTGGTGGCGAAATCTACAACAAATGTTGCCAGGTGAAGAAAATACAAATCGCTAGAGGTTAAATGCAAACTATTATTTCCAAACAGTTATAAACATACACTAAATACATAATAGATAATTACATAGATACACATACCTACTACCTAACGTTATTTTGACTTAAAGTTGTGTATGTACAAACCAAATCTTGCTCTGGTGAAGTTTCACCAAACCTAGCAACACTGATACAAATTTGGACCACTGGAGACTCGACGTCTAGAGAGAGTCGCTCAACAATCTCTCCGTCGGTCACTTACGTCATTGTACCTTTCATAATTGACTCGGACTCTACCAGGTATTAAGTCAACTTTACTTTTCTTTTTACTTTTTAGACAGCCCACTTATCGGACCATTCTTGAAACTGTTAGAAAAACAAATGTTACCGGCAATTAGAGCAAGAGTTCCTCAAGATCAGATAAATAATGTTTGGTTTTGACAAGACGGTTGTCCCGCACATAATGTTCAAATTTTCTTAAGACAGACATATTTTGATGATAAAGTAATTTCAAATGGCGGACCAGTTAATTGGCCTGCCAGATCCCCAGATATAGCCTCTTTAGATTTTTATTTATGGGGGTATGCAAAAAATCTGTGAGTTTGAAACTGTACAAGAATTAGAAGAGAGAGTGAGGTATATCATCAGAGAAGAGATATAATAATAAAAGAGTTATTATAAATTAGTTGTAGAACAAAGCATAAAACACCCTGTATACACCCCCAAAATTATTATTGTTAAGTCAGCTGACAAAAGTCCCACATAGAAAAAGGTAGTAAAGGCATACGGTGAAAAGCTTAAATACAATAATCACTCGGTAAAGGGATCGTGCGTGCATATTTTATGAAGGCGCAGCGAGTCGTGTTTTGAGTAATTTTCAAATGGTAAATATAGAGCACGACAACTTTATCTTTAAGAAAACCCGCATTAAAAGCGTTCGCCGTGGTGGCGCAATACACGAAAGAATATAGATTACGTCGGAAACAGAGAAATTACTGGAAAAAATAAGCGGGAGGAAAAAGAGATTGTATCAATTAGTACCACCTTGTCAGTTTATGAACTTTTATTTAAAAAAATCGTTTCACAGTCCATTTTCTTATTTTCAAGCCCTCTATTAATACAGCAATTGTATATTTTAGTTAGTTAACATTGGTATAAAAAATGTACCTAAATCAATGATAAAGCACAAACATAATGATTGCATTAAAAATTTACGGAACAGCACAAAAAATTCATGGCTAAAGAGTGCTTTCGAAATAGGATTAGAGTAAATGGTGAGTGGTAATACAATCAGCGTTTGTGAATGTGCGCGAAAATTTTCCTAACGTCGTTTTTACTGCTGCATGGGGGTTTTTATCATTGCCTGAGAAGAACAATGGCTCTGTTCAGGGAAACAGGTTCTATCCAACATAAAAAGGAGCTGGAAGACCATCTGTAAGAATAGAAGAATGATTTATAGACCTGATATTTTTTTCAGATGAAGCCTTCTGACTTATTTGCAATATTTGTTTTTTTAATAGTATTTTATTTTTTTACATTTGTTTATTAAATCAGATTTCTGTGAATTGTTATTTCGGTGATTTTGTATCCAGTATCAAACTGATTTTTAGTCAATTATTTTCTGTATTGTAAAACACACCTTTACATATTTGAATTTAGTCCAGAAAATAAGGTTTTACAGCAATAAGTCCGGTAAATTTTTTTTACCGGACTAGTCCTGTAAAATTTCTTTACCGGACTGAAATTTGTAAGTTTTAGTTTAATCGATGTCAAACACACAATGTTTCCACCAGTAAATATAAGCACTTTTCAATATACGACGCAGAATAAAACTTCATTATAATTTCAAAACATAATTATAAGTTTTAAGCAATCAATTTAGTATTGTAGCGCTAACTGTGTTAGCCAAATACGGCCTTATAGTATAAGGTTTTTACATCAGATGGCTAGGAAATATTTTCCTAATTAGTATATTATATTTATTTACTCCATCTGACAAGTAAAGGATTTTTTAAAGATTTTTAGTTTTTATTATACCTAATGGTATAGTCCTCTCTTCTGATTGCTTAAAACTTCTAAGGGATGGCGCCACTTGTCGTTCACTGCCTGAGCAGGACGATAAAACTGGTTATAAAGACTTGAGGCCTTTCTGATGTTAGGTATGTCTGCGCTTACCCTATGCTGACGAGAACCAATAAGTTCGAAACCGGTCCATAGGTAGCAGCATCCTACCAACAGAAAAGTCTTCCTTTCTTGGTAGTTTTAAGCAATCAATTTAGTATTGTAGCGCTAACTGTGTTAGCCAAATACGGCCTTATAGTATAAGGTTTTTACATCAGATGGCTAGGAAATATTTTCCTAATTAGTATATTATATTTATTTACTCCATCTGACAAGTAAAGGATTTTTTAAAGATTTTTAGTTTTTATTATACCTAATGGTATAGTCCTCTCTTCTGATTGCTTAAAACTTCTAAGGGATGGCGCCACTTGTCGTTCACTGCCTGAGCAGGACGATAAAACTGGTTATAAAGACTTGAGGCCTTTCTGATGTTAGGTATGTCTGCGCTTACCCTATGCTGACGAGAACCAATAAGTTCGAAACCGGTCCATAGGTAGCAGCATCCTACCAACAGAAAAGTCTTCCTTTCTTGGTAGTTTTAAGCAATCAATTTAGTATTGTAGCGCTAACTGTGTTAGCCAAATACGGCCTTATAGTATAAGGTTTTTACATCAGATGGCTAGGAAATATTTTCCTAATTAGTATATTATATTTATTTACTCCATCTGACAAGTAAAGGATTTTTTAAAGATTTTTACATAATTATAATTTTCAACAGAACAGTATGAAATAAAATATTATACGTCATTCGTCCGGCAAATCCTTTACAGTATTCGTTTCAAAATTCCAGACTCGGCTCCTTCGTCGCCTCGTCTCGAAACATTTCACTCATGCTGTAAAAGTTGATTTACCGGGCTTATAACGTAAATATCTATTAATGAAAATTGTTAAAAGGTGATAGGGGTATTGAATGATCCCAATATAAAAGTAAACTCTGTATAAAAGTTTTAAAAATACATTTCAAGTCTCTTGAGGAGCGTTTTTTGTTTAACCTAAAAAAAAATTAAACTCTGGTTTAAAAAATAATCATTTTCAGTTTTTCTCAAAAATCTACAAATTCAAAATGCAACAAGACGTCTCCCAAACAAAACATCCTATGTATATAACATAGGATGTTTTGTTTGGGAGATATGTTATATACATAGGATGTTTTGTTTGGGAGACGTCTTGTTGCATTTTGAATTTTAAACCGATAAAATAAAATACTTGTCATCTTCCCAATTATGGCTCTATAAGCTTCCTAAGACAAATTAATGTTCTCTACAAAATCAGAAAGCTTTAATCGATTTAATCGACTTTTGCGACCCCTATCGAATCACGCAGAAAAATTTCGATTTTGACGTTTTATATCGTTTTACCGAAGCACCCTGTATATTGAATTATATCGTACCACATACCTCGGATAGTTGTCGAATTGTTGGGCTAATTTAATCGTTCCACCGCGAACGGTTTATGAGAATATTTAAAAAGTAGTCGATTTGACACGACGACAGACACACAATTGTAAACATACTAGTTGAAAGCGAAGAGTACGAAATTTGTGTGTGTGAGGTAAGGATTCTTCACACAAAATGCAAAAGGTTTTTTGAAGTTTATCCGCAGCTTCTTGTTAGAGACTTTGATATTTTCAGTTTTGATATACACTCATCAGCAAAAAAAACCGGACAAGGAAAATTATTACCAACTTTGATATTAAATAACTTTTCTGATTTTAAAATATCTTTAATGAAATTTTCGGAAGATGGTAGCCACATGTCTTAAGATTATTACCCGCTTTTCGATTTAAGAAAAATGTTGACATGTGTGATATTATACCGAGGGCAACAAATGATACTTTTTTTGCCTTACGTTCTTAACACCCTGTGGAAAAAGTAGGCGGTGCGATGATATTGCAGTGCATTTCATATGGAAGTCGCATGTTTTCTTAACGTTTTGTTTTTTGATTCGTCCCAATAACTCTTCTTTTTAAAAAGATATAATCTTTTTAAAAAATACTTGAAAATAAAATATAATTTTTTTAATAAATACACAAACAAAATTTAACAAAATAAGTAACAGAAATTAATAGCGTGTATTGCCCCCACGAGCTCGAATTACATCTCTCATACGGCGTGGTAAACTTTGAACACAGTTAGCAATTTTTTCTTGAGAAATATTGTTCCATTCTTCCAAAAGAGCAATTTGCAAGCTAGGGATGGTTTCGGGAGCTGGTTCCCGTTTTCGAATTCGTCTCCCCAATATATCCCAAACATGCTCAATGGGATTAAGATCCGGGCTACGGGCTGGCCACTGAAACCGCTGAATGTTAACTTCGTTCAGATATTCGTTTACCACCCGTGCCACATGTGGTGTTGCATTGTCATGCATTAGACAAAAGTTGGCTCCAATATAGTGAGCAAATGGAACGACATGTTCTGCTAAACACTCATTAATATAGCGGTCAGCAGTCATAGCACCATTTAGGATTAGAACGAGCTCGGTACGTTCGTTAGATGATACTCCAGCCCATACCATTATACTTCCACCTCCATATGGTACTCGTGGAGAGATGCAGCATTGCGCAAATCGTTCCCCTTGTCTTCTCCATACACGCTCGCGTCCGTCTGGTGAACGTAAGGAAAAACGGGATTCATCTGTAAACAGTACTCGGCCCCATTGTTCGACTGTCCAATTAATATGTTCGCGAGCGAAATGCAAACGGGCAGTACGGTGGGCTGGGGAAAGAGCTGGACATGCAGCTGGTCTCCTTGAGTTCAATGCTTGTTCACCCAGTCTACGGCGGATGGTATCTGAGGAAATATAAGTGCCACGAATATTTCTTAATTGACGACTAATGGCTGAAGATGGTAAACCGCGATCGCGTAGTGCCGTTAACGCCATGAAACGATCATCATGCATATTTGTCTTACGTTTTCTTCCTGATCCTTGACGCCTAGAATACTCCCCAGTTTGTCGAAAGCGGCTAATTGCATCGTGTACGGTACTCTTAGCCTCACCCAAGACGTTAGCGATATATCGTATGTTTCGGCCATCGTCGTTTAGTGCCACAGCACGGACAACATCTTCTGTGCGCATGTTTCGACAATATTTCAAGCTTGACACTGACAATGAAATAAAACGCTAGTTGCTAGGCAACTTATCACGTTAATTTTTTGGTTTTTCATTAACATTGGAAAATTTAAAATGATTTTTTAAAAAGATTATATCTTTTTAAAAAGAAGAGTTATTGGGACGAATCAAAAAACAAAACGTTAAGAAAACATGCGACTTCCATATGAAATGCACTGCAATATCATCGCACCGCCTACTTTTTCCACAGGGTGTTAAGAACGTAAGGCAAAAAAAGTATCATTTGTTGCCCTCGGTATAATATCACACATGTCAACATTTTTCTTAAATCGAAAAGCGGGTAATAATCTTAAGACATGTGGCTACCATCTTCCGAAAATTTCATTAAAGATATTTTAAAATCAGAAAAGTTATTTAATATCAAAGTTGGTAATAATTTTCCTTGTCCGGTTTTTTTTGCTGATGAGTGTAGTTCTTTATATTTTACACCCCCCAAACACATTTTTGCTGATTTTCGCAAATAAGATCTCTTGAAGATAAAAAAAAAAGTTTGCCAGCTTTCAAGCGGGCAGCTCGTTACAAAAACTTTACTAATTAATATTTTTTCAACAAATACCAACATAGAAAGTATTTTAAAATAAGTACCAGAAAGCTCGTTTTACAGCCAAAGAAAAACAAGGAAAATTTCATGAAAACCTGAACGGTACATACAAAAGAAAAAGCGCAGCATTTCTAAAGACTTTTCCTTATTTAACGGTCTGAAAACTTTTATAAAATATAATAAGCAGAACTTTTCGTGTGCTTTTTAGCAAAATTTTGCATCGATTAGTGTTTTGTTACTTTTTGAGTAACTCCAGTTGTTATATTCTGCAGAATGTTAAATTATGTGCATTTTTTGTGTTTCAAAATAGTAGTTTAAAAGAAATAACAACTGCATTAACAGTTCGTTATGCTAAAAGCGATCAGAACGTTTCTATTGACGTGAAAAACAGAACCTGCGAAGTTTAAGAGAAAAAGAAAACAAATCGCACAAATAACACCTAAAATAATCCACCAAAATTGCTCTAACATGTTTACCGAAATTTCCATAATTTCTCTGTACATTATCCCCATATTTCTTATCACCCCCCATCTCGTATAACGTAGGTATACGTAACGTATGGTTTAATTAAATCTCATCTGACGTTTTTGCCTTTTCTAATTCTAATAATAACGCGGGTAAGAGCAAGGCAACCCAAGGGTAAATATGAACCCTATTACAAGTAGTCGACATGGGTAGTTCCCCAAAAAAAAATACGTGTGACTTATTTTACTTTAATATGACAAAAACATATTATTATAAAATTAAAAGGTAGATGTAGGTAGACGTCTTATCTAAGAAAAAAAATACAAAATGGATTAGAGTCCATTCAAGCAAGGACTATATACAGATTACATATTCATATAAAAGACAGTTATTAACAAATAAACTGATTTTTTCCCAGATTTATTGGATACAAATAAATAGTATATGTATTAAACACAAGCATGAAAAGCTCAATTTGAAAAATTACTTGACTGTTCATGGTGTGCGTGGAACGTTAAAATGTGTAGACAATACAGTACTAACATACCAATATCCAAAGAATGATTTAATTAAGTGAAATAATTCACAAATTTGGGACTAATACTTATTATCTAAGTTAAATAGTGAACTATATTAAAAACTAATTCATTTGAACTAAATAATTTTGCAGGTATATGAAATAAATCCGCACTTGCGGCATTCCAGCGCGTTTATAACCTGCTGACTAATTTAAATTACAACTAATTTGTTCCAACTCTACATAGTATCATATTTCTTTAACAAAACCTATTAACACATTTTTTAACGCAAATTGCTCGGAATTCTTGGGTTTTATATAAATAAAGCATGTAAATCCTCGTCAAAAATTATACCTACAGACTCCAATAATTGTAGTCACTTTTTCTCTCCCAAAACGGCTAGAGAATTTTAGAAAAACCACTGTAAAATTGTTAAATTCAGAGTTACTAGGCTCTGCATTAGGGTTACGATGGGTTCTTGTCTTTTACAGACATGCAGCCAACCTATTGACTAATAGCAAAAAAGAGTGTGTATTTGAAATAGATGAAACATAGATGTGTTTTAGTCTAAACTAACATAAATTAGCCTTAGGAGCTATACTCTTTGCAAAACAAAAACCGATGCACGTCATACCCTTTAAGTGACGTCAGTTATCGACGGTGTTGCCAGCTTGTAACCAAAATATCCGAGTGAGGGAATTACAGTTTTTTTTCATAAAATCAAGATAAATATACTAAGTTACAGCTTATGAATAACCGATGTAAAATATTATAATTTTTAAATAATACAACTTACTTGTTTCGTACATTCCATAAATAGTGTAACGGATAGAACTTATATCTAATCTTCAGGCATTTACAACTGTCTTTGAGTTAGAACATTTATTTTAAGGTGATTATAATAATTTATTTTCCTTAACTGTTGTTGAAATTGCGCTTACAGTGTAGATATTGAAATTCAGGGCAGCTGCTATACGCTAAAAATTAGTAGAAATAAAATATCTAGACCTTAACATACTTTTTAAATTTACTTCTCTGTACTGCTGTCAAGGGTAACAATGGGTCATTGTTATTAATTTCTTCCTGAAAATAGCTTCTTAGAAAAGCTATTAGCCCTTTGAACCGATTATTTAAATGCTTCGGCACTTTCCACAAATAGTAAACAACGTAATCGACAGAGATATGTATGTGCACTTTTATTTCTCCTAATAGAACAGTTTTTTGATGCTATTTCGGTATTTTCGTAGAATAACTCACATGCCAAACATTAAAATTCCTGATGGTGGTGTGTGTTGAACACGGATCATTAAGGCCAGATCAAGTACGGAGAATATATGAAATCTCTTTGGTATTTATAATATGCGGGGTTAAATTACTGAAAACTTTTCTGTGTCTTTTAATTTTGCCTCATACCCTCGTGGACGTGGAACGAACATATTTTAAATCCTTTCGTTTTTTAACTTCATTACGGGAGAGTGGAAAAATGTTGGTATATTAAAATCCCGAATTATATAATGTAAAAATAACATTTCTACGTGTAACTTTGACATGAGGTTCCTACAATTTACAGGGCAAATCTAAATTATTGGACCTTTTGTGGAACGTCGCATTAAAGTTAATTATAAAAGTTGGTAATTTAAGGTTTTACTTTGGATGCTAAGCTGAAAATAAATGGGACACCCTATATCTTTCAACCGGAATTAGTGCCCCTGTTTATTGTTTATGTAATCTCATTTTTTTTTCAGTCTGTTGTAGTGTTGCCAAGTTATTTATTATTACCCTAATTTTTTTGCTCTTTTACGGTCTTTATAAATATGCCACAGTTTATTTATCATACGTAAAACCACAAGAGCTGTTTTTTATCGGATAAACTTTTATTTTTTACGAAAACTAGATTGCTTAGAAATGTAACGAGAACAAACGAAATGATAAAAACGCGACAGCGAAGTTAAAGCGTTTTTATCTTTTACCGTTTGCTCGAGTTTAAATTGCTAAAAAGTGATCTAGTTCGAATTTAAAAAATAAAAGTTTATCCGATCTTAAAAAAAAAGATCGAGTGATTTTAGCTAGAGAAATTCACGAATTTTGGCATGAATAGATACTAAAAAA
Source organism: Polydrusus tereticollis (assembly GCA_963920685.1). Lineage (NCBI taxonomy): Eukaryota > Metazoa > Arthropoda > Insecta > Coleoptera > Curculionidae > Polydrusus > Polydrusus tereticollis. The sequence continues at coordinate 149,248,283 of OY987328.1, forward strand.
AATAATACTTCACTAAAAAAATGTTTGACAGCATCAAATTAATTTCTAACAATATGTCAGGTTGCCGGGCTATGAAAAAGAAAAGCTACTCGATTTTGAGCTAGAGAGGTTTTTACCATTTTATTTTTAGCTGGAGAGGGTTTTATCGTATGAAATACCACAAGAGAGAAAATTTTGCCGGCAAAATTTTCCGATTGTTATGAAAGTTTGTTGCTTGGCAATTTCGCGATTGACATTTTTGTTACAAAACCACGAGCCGTTAGGCGAGTGGTTTTGAAAAATGTCACGATGATGATATAATTATGTGTTTCAACATCTAAAGAAGAGCAATTTATTATGGCTGAGCGGCGAGTGCGGGGATTTTGATAAGTATGTCATTAGAATTAGTTTTTTATGTGTTTTTCAAATAAAAAATAAAATTGACAAAAATATTATATACAGGGTGTTGAATTTAAAAAAATGAAATCAGTCTTGTTTTTAAAGTCCGGACCTGAATTTCAAAAAATTTTCATACGGCATTTTGAAGCGATAGCTACTCAAAATATTTCCACCGAATATGAACATTTTATACCGGGTGCTAAAAGAATTATGGCAAAAACAAAAATGAGCCAAACCTTATGAAACACTCTGTATCTAAGTAACGAGGAAAGATGGACCCACTAAAGATATATTATTTAGAACCCCCAAGATGTCCACTATCTCCTGGTGATGTATGTACATTTAGATCCGAGTCACCCTGTATAATAAAAAGTATTTTGTAAAAACTTGTAGTGTAAATTATTATCATTTTTCGCAAGATTTATTGTTTTTTATTTTAGGTTAAAATGTACTGGAATATTATTATATCTTATATTTCGTTGTACATATTCTGCACTTTGTAACAAAATATTTAATCTTATACCAACACTGTAATTTTTCTCAGTAGCCATCTTCTAAAAATTTCATTTAATTCTGCACATCTACACTTGGAAGCCATAGAAAATTAATTACAATTATTGTTTTAGACTATGACAGCAAGCAACAGTTATTATCGTTAACCGAATTTTTGCCATTTTGTTGTTTCTGTTTTGTATGATAAATACAGTTAAAACGCATTATGCTACAAGAATTAATAAATATGGTTTATATTTTGGGAGAGTCATAGGTAGTGCCCAAAATTTGCAGGGAAAAAAAATTCTCACTGAAGTCGTTAAAATATTGGTTTCAACGTACAGGCTGCAGCAGTACTGTTAAGTATGAGAGTTCCAAAACAGATTATTTTAATCCAAGAATATGAACTTGTCATCGCTTTATTGTCAGTGACGGAGGTTGGGTGTTCTGAAAATCAGTAAAAGCCTCAACATTCGAAAAATCTTCAGTGCAAGCATCACTTAGAAAAAAACAACCTTCATATCTATCACACCACCTTAACTACACATATCAAATTAAAAAGTAAGTATTGAAGATTTGGAGAAAATAATCATGATTTGACAACGCTACAGACAATAACAAAAATATTTTAAAGTTGCAAGGGGACCTAGTAGAAGTTTCTGAAAACAATAATCATAATCTGAAAATCTTTTACAAACGCTTTTATTACATTTTATTATAAACGCAAAAAATTAAAACTAACTTTTTTTAGGTATTTTTTCCAATTTTTTTTTTAGTTTTATCAGATTGAATTAAATATTTTTCCCTTTATATCCCCTGTCAGGGGCATTGCCCCGGTACCCCAATGTATTACCGGCCCTGTATTTAAATCATAGACCCTAAAAAAATACTGTTGGATAAAAGCATTAGAAAATTAGACTATTATGAGATTTAACACCAAATAAGTTTTAAGACATAAGATTTCCATTTTAAATCCTACAAAATATCGATTTAATATAGTAAATAATAGGTAATACGCCACCGAACTATTTTTATCATCTACCACAATAAAAGGCACAATCTATTGCCTGTCAAGTCATCATATAAAGGATCCCTTCAGCGTAATTCAGGCCCGCCCAGAGCTCTATCCTTTCTGAATCCTCTTTGATGAATTTTATGCGTCTCGCTGTGATCTTCGACATATTAGACCATCCCGCTAGGCAGGATTTTAATAGCTTTTGGGAAATTAAACCACATAAACATCATAGGTTACGTATTGTGGCCCCGCTTGATCCTATCTTATCTAGGCGGGTTTCTTTTGATAATGTTTCGGGCCCTGATTTGTTTCACAAAGAGCCAAGATTATGGTCTTTTACCCTAATTTTCTTTAGAAACAAACGGTATAAGGTTTTGTAAGAGATTGTGTGTCTGTTGACGTTTTAACTGCCGTGGATAAAGACAATAAATTAGAAATTAACAACATTTTTCCACCACATTCCCAAAATTAATCATTTACATTGAGTGGTGGTGCCTCTCATCCTTTGCGCTTTTACCATTTATTTCGCTTAAATTTTATTTTGTTATTTAAATTGTATTAAAGTCAATCAAAATGATGAATGGCCCCTTGTTAACTACCTCTTGCAATATAATTATAAAGTAAACGTCGCTGTTTAAACCGCACGGCGGTGAGAAGATCCTACCTTAGCGCCTAGAACGCAAAAAATGTCATTACTGTCTTGTAGGGTAATTAATTCCAATTAGCGTCTGAGCAATGTACAAAAAGCTGCTGCATGGCAGCTTAGAATAAAAAAATAATTGCTTAGTTCTGCGCTGTTATTTTAAGAAACATAATATTTTAAGGAATAATAATTAGGGTTGTAATAAAGAAATATTTTGATAACAATTTAATTAATCCAAAAATGCCGATATTATTTATTTTTAGCTGCATTTTTCCCGATAATCATTGGCTACGCCCAAAAAAGTGCTACGTAAAAAATGTTCACAAATAATTTAGGGCTTATGTTTGACATGAGGTGGAACAACTAAATAGAACAACGCTGCAACAAAGCGAAATAACCTATGAACGCAATGAGAGCTATCACAAGATGTTCTTCCTGCAGACCAGAAGACGCAATAATTATGCATATATGAAGGACTTATCAGAAGCCAGCTAGACTATGGATCTTAAGCTATTGCCACAATATAAAAAAAAACCTGGAGAAAGCTAAATGTAACCCAGTTTAAGGTTCTAAGGATAGTTACAGGGTGCATATGAAGTACTTCCACAAACACACTACTAGCAGAGATAGGTGAAACTCTCATACAAACTAGAAGAATCTTGCTAACTCAAAACTTGCCTATAAAGGAATCAGACCTAATGACAAACAGTATCGTTATCTTCTACACAATATTTGATAAAGAAACACGGTATTGGAGAAACAAGGTATCGCCTTCTATCCTGGAAGGATGGTATGCTACATTAGCAAATACAGACATAATCGATGAAACAAAACAAATGCATTAACCTGCCTTGAATATGACTATGAGATTCAAACTAAAGGGAGTGCGTGACCAGATTCTAATATTAAAATATTCAGCCCTATAGCTGAAGAGGAATGGAATGGAACGCGATAAAGAAAAACTTCAGAATCCTCCAAAAAATAGCAAGAAGAGGCATTAATACTGTAACAAACAGAAACTTGCTAGAGACTAGGAAAGAAATCTTTAAAAAGATTTAAAAGCAAGTAGAAAAGACATTCTCCTCAGCTGGATACCAAGCCATTCTGGCATCAAGGGAAATGAAAGGGCTCATGAACTGGCGAATCAGGGGAGACATAGCAACAGGAAAAAATAATGAAAAAAATGTAATAATGTAAACAGTAAAAAACACCTACAAGGTCAGGGGAAGACAAAAAGGAAGATTTTATGTTAATATGACATAAGTTCCTCCAAAAAGTCACGGTTTCAAGAAAACAAACCATTGCTTGAAACCGAAACATTTAAGCAAGATTGATGTCCGACAAGACGAGCTGTGAATGTGGAGAGATAGGAGAATCATATATTCTCTGGATATAGAAACAGACCTCAAAAGTACAAAGAACTATACAGTAATAGGTATATCAAAAAGCATTAACGCACCAATCTGCATCCAATACATACTCAGTAAACCAAACTCAAAAGAGACCCTCCTGATGACAAAATTTCTGGAACAAAAATACATAAAACTATTGAATGTAAAATTAGATCTAGTAGTCATCAAAGCTTACTGTTTAATTAGTATTAGTATAGGATAGACATATATCAAGTAGCTGTCGCTTACTTAGGACCAATATAAATAGCAGAAATAAAATAGACAAATATCTTAATAGTTTTCGATGCTTAAAGCTTGAGATTAGTATAGGTTGGTCACATAGCCTAAGGGAAAAAAAGAATAAGGCGAAGCAGATAAGATATAATACTACAGACATAGCAAGCAGGAGAGAGGGGCAAGGACTTAAAAATCCAGGCTGTGAAAAGTGCACCATAGAATAAATGACTGGCGTATTTTAGCATAGCAGCAAAAGTTCCAAGTCATATTGCATCGAGCAAACAATTTCAAATATTCAAATATTTCGGTGCTCCTCGTTCAGGAAGCCGCGAAAGGCGACACTTTTTCGACGCCCTCTTACTTCGATTTAATGGTGTGCACACCGCGACACCGCTTCATGGATTAACGCCGCATCGTGTTGATCGGAACAGGGGTTGGTAAGGAGCAGATGAGGAAGCGATGCAGCTAGACGAGATTTTTTTCGGTTCCGCGCCCAAATATTGCCTAAATTCACCTAAGAGCAGAGTTAGGTATCTACCTACATTTTGGTCTTTGACAGTCTAACGTCAACTTATTATGTAGTCTGTAACTTGGTAGGTACTGTCAAAATATATGAGGTTATATACCTATGATTTTTTAAAATTTTCCTTCTATTTTCTAAATAAGGCTGTGTTTTTTGATAAATTTTTGCGTAATTTGCCAGTGTTCTACTGATTTCTACTTAAATAGTTTACCTAAAGTTTTCTACTTCTCTGCCTAAAAGTCGTTAAAAACAAAATGTCATAATATATAATACAGAAAATATAGATTTTTACCCTCACTAATAAAAGGCAGCACTTGCCACAAGATAATAATATATCTTGTCTTTATATTACTTAATCTGATGGTAATAATCCTAATTATTAGAAGGAATGTAGTCTTAATATATGATTTTCTGTGTCTTTGGTAGTTTTTGGTTATGTTCTTGGCGGCAAAATGGCTTGTTTAAAAGCTGGCGTTTTTGGATTAGACAGAGTTAAGTTAAATTTTAATGTATGGTTGTCTCAAATTAATGAGTACACTGAAAAAAAGGATACTTTGAACCAAAAGCCTATAACATTCATTCAAAAGCCTCGCGCTTTTCAATAGGTCCAAATGCGCGGTCTCTTGCTTCAAAACTTTAATTCTTTTGTCGTAAGTTCTTTCGTTTCTTTTAAACCAACGTGACTTTTCTTTTAGCCAAAAGCAATGGCGTTTAAGGCAAGGTCTTAAAGACAGATTAGTAATGGTGTAATGCAGGCAACATCGGAGGTGTATTTAAGCCAATTTCGAAAATCCTTTGCCCCAAGGTCTTCGGTTTTAGGTAAAAAATAACGCACTTGGTCCAAGAAAAAAAGTCTTTGAACTAAGAAAAATATATTCCAGAGCGTCTTTCACTAACGTATTTGCAAATTTGGCTCAAGACCCACAATCTTGAGTTAATCCCTTCATTCATTTTTTTTGTTGCTTTTTACATTGAATCAACGAAAAATACTTTTGGAGCAAGAGTGTAACGTTATTCGCTTAAATGCAGGCTAGATTTCTAGTAGCGTATTCGCAATTGTATTATCTTGGTTTAATACCTACGCTATTGGATTAATGCCTAAAATATTTTAGTACAATTACTTTTTTCATTAAGTCAACTAAAAGAGTACTTTAGGTAAGAGCTTTAATGTTCTTTGTTCAAGAGCGAATTTCTTAGAAAACCTACCTAGATACCTAGCAGCGCCTTCGTCACTTTATAATTTCAGTCGACCATATTAATATCATTATTATTATTAACAACGAACTAAGTACAGAGCAGTAAAAAGTCAAACATAATTGTTTCAACAGTGATATTTGGAAAATGGTCGAATATTATTTTTTAGATACGTGTGGAACTATTGAAAAATATATTTTTTCATATTTTCTTTAGATCGTTAAAATTAGGTACCCAGCAAGGTTTATCAACAGTGAATAAGGCTTTTTAAAAACTAAAATCATAATATGACGAAATTATTTAAAATTAATAGCTATAGATATATGAATACAGCATATCGATAATGTCAAGTCAATATGTTGAATAATTCAGAACGTCCAACTATTCCTGAGATGAGAAGAATAGCAATAATATTACAAGGGTAAGAAAATAACAAGCATCTTATTATTCGTTTCGTTATTCCTTAAATAACACTCAGTAGGTAACAGTTATCGTATAGAAACTTTAGGCATTGTAATTGTAGGAAAAGTTGTCAATTTTGGAATTACGACATATTGACTTGACACTATCAATATCATCATCTAAAATCTTAACACACAAAAAAAAACCTTTTTTTTTTATGGTTTTATATTACATTACATTACATGACTTATAATGTCATAAACAAGTCAGTTAAACAACATAAATAACAGAAAATATATTATTTCAAGTATTGAACATTTATATAGTTTTAATTCCAATAACAACGTATAACTAGTACATACATAATGTTATGTAGTAAACTAAAGTGCATTGCAAACCTTTTTTGTATAAAATATTGTTATTGCTCACCCAAGGCACACTGACAACATCAATGCTAAAATTAAGTCTCAATATTTTGCAGTCTCGATTTGATTTACTCCGTGGTCCAAATTTCCTTTCAATCACAAATCCTTTATTACTTGAAATTTTATAGGAAATGATCAATTTTCTGTTCTAAAAAAATAATAAAAGATGATGTACGAATCATAAACTAAGCCACAACACAACAGTTTATTGCATATAGAAATTAACAAAATCTTCAAGAAATTCCACTTTCTGTGGGCACAATCATTAAAAGGCTCTATAGAATACGTTTTGGGACATCTATTATAGACCTACATAGTGTTTCGTTAAGGGTGGCCACCGGCCATAGCTTGGAAATTACTATAGAAATTTAGGGAAAACAAATTTTGTCCAGGATCTTCTCACGGTCACTTTAGTAATAATTTTTTTCTCTGACTTTCGATTCCCAGTGTTTCCGAAATATGGCTAAACTTTGGCAATGTAATTTCTGGACACCCTGTATTTATTAATAATATACATATATGATTTTCTTTTTCTACACGATAAAAGGACTAGATTTAGAAAAAAATTTATTAAAAAAATTGAAAATCAATCACTGAGTTGTGCATAAAGTAATAGTAAATCATAATAAACTAAAAATATTAGGTTCCAAGATTTAATAAAACGTTTTTTTTTTTCTATATCCATTACTGACTACCATCAATACATATAACATTTCCCTCAAATTATTAATATTTTGTCCTAAAAGCGTAGGGTTTTATCATAATACGTTGGTCTTCCAACCATATATTATGCTATTATTACAAATCATTAATCTCTTATTGGAAGACCCAAGGAACTTTAAGAGAAAAAGTCTTTTAATTCAGTTCTACGTGTAACAACGGATAACTGCAGCCATTTTGCAAAATGTAAAAATACTTTTAAGAAACCTTAAATTTCTCAAACTTTCGGTGTCAACATATAAATGAAGTTTTAGTTTTTACATTATAACCTGTATTATATACCTAGTCATAAATATCCCCTTACATGAAAAGGAAATTTTTAATGCTGTTTCCATCTAAAAGGACGTCTAGCTTCTTAATACAAATTAATTACCTACTCTATTCTTACCTTCAAACACAGGCGCTAAGTGGTGTAATCGCCACGTTTGTAATAGGGTATTCGCATCACTCATACTAATCATAATACTATAATACCTATACACTATCACGTTGGCACAATCAACGGAACTAGTAAGCCCGCAACGCTAATGCAGCGAAAAACAAATGAAGGTGTACCGCGGAAAGAAATATGATTTACCCCCTTCCTAAGCACACGTCGTCGGCGTCGCCGCGGTTCGGACTTTAGGCAAGAGAAAATTCTCTTCACTTCAAACCGAAACCGAAACTTGGGGCAACCGCCAAGAGTTTTTAATTCACCGTTTAAGAAAGTTTCTCTTTCTATAAGACCCAGCAGGATTTCATCCAAAGTCTCTTAATTTGCCCTAATTGGCAACTTTCTCATGAAGAGAAACTTTCTTGGTTTAAGGTATTGCTTGAGTTTATTTTTTATATATTTTGGTTCAAGAAATTTCGACTTACGCGAAGAGAAATTAAAACCAAGAGAATTTAAAAAATATGGCAAGAGACACCGTTCACTAGTGACAAGACACTTTCGTTTGCTTCAAAGAAATGTCTCTTGTAATAGGAAAAAATTGGCCAAGAGAGTCAAATACATTGGGTCAAGACACCCATTTTTATCAGTGTACAACCTAACAAAGATGAGGAATATAAAATTCAAGCCGTAAGGTCATAACTAGTCATATTAAGTACGTTAACATATTATTTGTACGAAGATGTAAATATAAGTGAGATTAATTATAAATCTCAAAAATGTTATTTTTTTTATTATTATTATTATTCAATGAAGAAACATTATGGATGAAGCAAGATTATTGGAAGTAGAATGTTGATTATAACATTAATAAAGAAAAGAAAATATTTTTTATAAAATGCTTCTTAGATTGTAAAAAAAAAAATTTGAAAAAGATTGAAGAGGATTATTCAAAGTTAAAAATCAACTGATATATTGATATGGGGGATATGCTTCATACTTTTTAATATAGGTGAACTTTTTCATATTTAAAAAAAATGTTAAAAAAGTAGATGATTATAAAAGGGAAATTTAAATATAACCTGTGCTTTAGTCACTTATCAATTGTCTACCTACAATTGATAAGTGACTAATCCCGTACGGATTTTGTAAACCTAATATCGAGTCTAATTTTTCTATTTTATTTCAACAATAATTTGGGATTTTAGGATAAATATCTGGTCAAATGTCATTAATGATACAAATCTACCTCACTTCTATAATCACGTTGTAGTAGTTAACATGTTTGTGGTTAGCACAGGTTATATTTGAATTTCCGTTTTATAACCATCAACTTTTTTCAAAAATATATTTACAAGTATAGGGCATAGCCCCATATGTACATGTAAGTTAGTTTTTAACTTTCATTAATCCTCTTCAATCTTTTTCAAACATTTTTTTTAATAATCATTATATAAAACATATTTTTTCCTCCTATTCTTAATATTCTTTTTCAAATAATCTTGCTTCATTAATAATGTTTCTTCATTAAATAAAAAAAAAATTACATTTAAAATTAAATTTGCACTTATATTTAAATCTTCAAACAACTAATATGTTAACATTCTTAATATGACTAGTTATTACGCTACGCCTTCAATCTTATATGCCTTATCTTTGTTAAGTTGTACTCATTAATTTGAGACAGCCATACATTAAAATTTCACTCAACTCGATATTAGATAAGTCTCACTTTAACTTTTACTTTATACTTACTGGTCGTTTTCTAACAATGTACTAGTATCCCCTGAGGATGAACGTATATATGTTCGAAATATGTAGGGAACTATAATTTACATTTATTAAATTGTGTAGAAAGACTGGATTGTTTTCATTACAAAATTATTTGTAATGTAACTTAGGCCCAAAATTCTAATTGGTGTAAAAATTTGAATTTGAAAAAAAAACGGAATTTTATATTTGGAGGTTCTTTAGGACGACAAAATTAAATTTCTTACAAAAAAATAATATAGATTGTGAAGTCGCAACTTTTTTTGCGTTTATAATAGTTAATAATACTGTATTTAAGTTAGTTAGTTTAAATACGTAAAAGAAATATAGGTACCTCGTAAATGTCGCTCTGTTTTTGTAATTAATATGAAATACCATGCGAGCAAAAATTATTTTAATACAAGGGGGCTTGAACTGAAAAACGTAGGGCATATATCTTACCAAATCTAGGTTAAAATTGTATCAAATTTATATTATGACACGATATGCCAAACTGATGAATATTAAAATAAGTAAACAAATACAAATTTGTTGTTTACAAAATTAATAAAATAAGAATATAGAGAAAGGAAAATAAAAATTATAGAAATTGATTAAATTGGCCAACGTCATACTCCAAGCATAGATTCACGCTTCTCTTCATATTTTCGAAAGCGTTGACCAGCATCTCTGAAGAAATTTTCAACTGGTATTTTAAAAATATTGTTCTTCAAATGAAGAAAAACAAACAAGGTGACCTGGCTGAGAATTCAATGTCTTTTCGAAAAGTGATTTTTCGTCTTCAGGAAACAGCCAGCCAGACACCAATTTTTAGGAGGTGCAATGTGGCAAAAAAAAATTGGAATTTTCACTACTCCACGTGCCTGTATTCTAAGATGTCACATAACCGGTGAGGAGGAACCAGGCTTTATCAGAAAAAAAATGTCAGGTCTAATAAATTAAACCACTGACAGTAATTCCTGCATCTTTCAAAATCTGCAGCTCGTATTTCTTAGAATACTTGCTCCTCATAAGGAAACAAATTAAACTGTTTTTAAGAATAGTCCTAAATGTTCCATAAGATATTCCCACTTCTTAGGACAGGCCTCTTACACATTTTGTTGGCGTATTTAGAATTATTTCACGAACGTTTGCAAGAAATTCCTCTGGTATTAGAGATGGTCTTCCAACTACCTCTTTATGTAATATAGAACATGTTTCTCTAAACAGAGCCACTGTGCTTCGCAGGCAATGATAAAAATACCCAGCAGTAAAAGCGACGTCAGGAATAGTTTCGCGAAAATCGTCCATGCACAATCACTGATTTCATTGCCACTCACCATTTACTCTAGCCCCGTTTCGAAAATACGCTTTAAACAGGAATTTTATTATACTAATTGCGTGAATTATTCAAGAAATTGGATTGGATTGGATTTTATTTCAAAGTGTTAATACACTAAGGCGCAAAAAAGTTGTATCTCCTTAAGGGTAAGCAAAGGGTAGCGGATAGTGCCCTCTATATCCAAATTTTTAAGAAATTTAATTCTCTCTTTCTAAAAAACCGTAAAATACCAAAAAACGTTTGATTTTGAGTTATTATAAAGAATCGAAAAGGAACTTTGATACCCTGTAGGTATCTCGGTCATTGTAAACTTTTGGTGTAAGTTTGGTTAAAAACTAATATTTTTACACAGGAAATCTGTGTTTGTGCTGCTTTTATTAGCGATAACCCTGTATATTACGAATATTGGAATAGAAAACAGTATCGAATTTGTTGCGTAATGCCTTAAAATTAATCTTTCTGTATGACATAAAATAAATATGGCCGTTACCGACTGACATGTGCGCAGCGCAGCCTAACCAAGGGATTGATTATTTCCTCTTTCATACATTTCACTATATGACACACGAAGTATCCGTATATGAATAGAAACTCTAGAAGATTACCTTAAACAGCAGTCCTTATAAAACCAGCTAGCCGCTTTAAAGTCACTTATAAAACACATACACATTTTCTTCTAACCCATTTTGCGGCAAGTAAACTAAATCACACCAAACCTTATCCGCCCACGCTGTAGCGTCTGATTATTAACCGATTATCTTTTTAATTTCACACGTAGCCAAATTTTAAACATTACCAAACCAGCGTAAGTCGCGCTAACCCCGATTGTCTCCCGAATTGTTGGAAAGCGTCTCCAAGTGGTGCGCAGAACAGCGAGCCCAAATAGCCGCAAAAGGCGGTGCCTAACTTTCCAAAAAACTTTTCAAACTGTCATAAACTCCAGAAACTTATTGATCCAAACTTCCAAGAACAACTGATAAACTTCGTCCTAACTATAGTTCAGAATTTTAAACTTCCACAACGAGCAGTTTAAAAGTTAGAGAAAGTTTAAGCCTACCTGGTCAGTAGCGTCGAAAAGGCAAACATCCAATTCTACTCTGTGTTTCTTCCAACCAACAACAACAAAATGGTCTAGAAAAAACTTATAACGTAATGGTCACAATCTCACGATGTATGATACACATCAGATTTAACACGTTTTAACCCTAGACACCTAGAGGTCGTCTTCGTAGAGGTTTTCTGCTGGCCGAAGCTGACTTTTAGATGCGAGAAAGGAAACAAGCGAAGAAAGGCGGGAGTGGCCGAGAAATGTAGCATACAGTGACGTGCGTGAATAGGCAATAATAATTATTTTGTTTCAAAATTTTGTAATATAAGAAAAATTGACGATATCGATGGTAATAATAAGGAGAAAACCTTCATTAGTCTTTGCATGATGTTAATAATGAAGAAATACAAGTAAAGAATATCTCCAACACATCTGTACAAATCTCAAGCACAAATTCGACGAAATCCTTCATACTTAATGCAGACTTAGGCCAATGAGACAAAATCAATATAAATTTAAATAGCAACGCAAAAGAGTAATGTCAAATGATTCAATTTGACGGTTCTTTATCGTAATGTTTCGCCTATTTACGCACCTTAAACTAACGCAAAAATTACCAACATTATATTAGAGTATGGTTATTGTGAAGGAAGTGGTAGGGAATCGGTGAAGAAGTATACAGAGAAAGAATTTCAAACAGCTGATGCTGTTAAAAGATGCCTTTGAGAACCTTGTGGTTTTGGTCCTGCAATTTGTTGATGGATTGATGGACGATTACTGACTGTCGCTTGATGAAAGTTTCGATAAACAAGTTTTATTTGATTTATTTATGAGTGTTGCTTTAGAAGAAGGGGTATGACAAATTTACATATTAAACATGTTTATTATCGTTTATGCTGATGAAAAGCTGCAAAATCAGCGTATAAACAGGACTTATTGATGGATTTAATATTGATTTTGTCATCCTACTACCTCATTTAAATGGAGGATTAGATTACCTGGAACAAAATATGTGGTTCTTGCACGGCGGTGCACCTACACACTTCCCTTTAACAATTAGAAAGAATTTAAATGATAATTTTCGACATCGATGGATATGCAGAGGAAATAATACCCCTGCAAATTAGCCACCTCGCCCACTGGACTTAACGCCGACACTTTTCATGAGGAGCTCTTAAACATTGTGATATACTCATCCTCAAAACCGGTAAATTCCAAAGAAATATTGTGGGCACGAATATAAAATTCAGTAAACATTTTACGGTTAGATGCAGAGATGATGGGAAGGATGCAGGTCAACCTTCTCTGTCAAATTAATCTCTATGTACATGAAAATGGAGGGCATTACTGTTTTAGTTCGTTACTGATTTTCTGTGTTATTTCTTGTTGTTCTTTGCAACTTAATTTTTAAAATCCTATCGTTGTTAACACGTTGCTATTTAAATTTCTATTGTTATTGACCCTGTACAAAGTGTGAAGGAAAGCAACGATAAGTTCCGGCACGCAATGAAACATTTAAATTCTATCATCTCAGAAATAGTTGCTCGAAGAAAAACCTATGGATATGCCTTTTGTGAACAAGAGATGCCTTAGAATAAGAAATTAATATTAGATGTATGCGAAGTGCTGCTGACGATGCTCACTGCAAGATACATCGTAACTGTTATCAGACCTGGATTTCGTATCGCATAAAAACACTTATTACCAAATTTCGTTCAAATGATGCTATTATTAAGATAAATATTTGGAAAAGAGTTTTAAAAAACTAACATCTATTACCTATATTTTGGAAACACTTTTGGATTAAGGTAAGTTGGGCTAGATCGTTATATTTTAGCCTTAGGAAGGTATGCTAGCATTTTGAATAGAGATGACATGTATATCACAAAACTAATTTTTGAACTAACAAGCCACTAAGTCAGTTTTCCCAGCTCCTGACAGCTGTTGATGCCTTTTATATTACTACCGTAAATTAACCTTAGCCTAAGAGGTTTACTAAGGAATCAAATAGAAATACTACTGAATCATAAGAAACATAAGAGAGAAAATATAATAAGAGAAAAATAAATTAAGATTCTAAGTGAAAAACGATTGGCAAGACATTAAGGGTTAAGTATTTCGATCAGATAAAAGATTTTCCATTTAAATGTCCACTTGTAGGCAAGGACAACCCAGCGAGGGGTTAGCTGTGGCATATTTTTTAATAATACTATTTTTTCTTAAATTTAGCATAAGTTCAGTTAAACATTTCGGAATATTAAACGGACAAACGATATAAAGCGTATCAGTGAAAGAAGGAAACAGCAATAAAAACAAAAACGTTTTATTGTTACCATCATCCCACTTGCATTACAACGATCACTCCCAAGGACACTATGAATCAAGAAAAAACAATTTTTTTTCAAAAACGGCGCCTCTGTCTGGGGGTGGTACTACCTTATTACGTCCGTTCTTGAGCGTCGCCTGGATGGACGGGCCATAACGACGACCCGCCCGCCGCACGACGATCGATCACGAGGACGTAGAAAGAGGTGCAAGAATAGTGCAGCCGACGGAGATGGTTTTCGAAAACTTTGCGGACGTGGGGATAACGAAAAAGAAGGTTTAGAATGTTACGTTATAAACGAGACTAAATGACTATAACTTTGTTGGTTCAAGGTTGTCTATAAGTAGGTATAGAGAGTTTTTTATTAACATTCGGATTTAGAGTAAGGACATGATCCTAGGATAGACACAGAATTTATACAAGGTGTGCCAGAACAAGTGGGTAATAATCTTTGGGTTTTGGACTTGGAAAATGTTCTTAATATCTTTCTATAATGTAAAAAAATTTTAGTATGATTTTTTTATTGTGAGCCCTGTGGGGACTGGCTTATTTACAATCAAACTATTTTTATGTCAGGGTTTTGGTATCTTTTCTGTATACCTATCAAAATATGAATGACCTGTAAACTCTAGCAGCAAGATATCTTCGAGGGATTGTACCGGGTGGTCAAATAAGAATGGATGCCGGCCATATCTCAGAAATCGTTTATCACGGAGTTTTCAAATAGAAAAATTTGTAATAAAATCGACTAAAAGAAATTGCTGAAAATTATTTTCAAGTTTGTAAATTGACCGCAAGAGGCCGCTCACCCCATGACAAGGAAGATAATCGGATTTTTATCGATAATATGCCAAATAAAGTTATGTCAAAAATTAAGTGTTTTATTCTTTGAAGTATTTAATAACATCCAGTAACAAAAATCCAGCCCTTTGTCGATATCTTCATTATTTAGTTCTTGATGAAGTACCAAATGGTAGGGATGTATCCTATCATAAAATATGAAAATAAAAGTCATGTTACCGTAAAAATGGGACACGAATAAATCATAAAATTAGTACTTACCTGAAATCTCTTATAATATTTTGAACTGTGGTTATTCTAACCCCTAAGTCTAATGAAATTTGACGTGTTCCTATATGGGGATTAATGCTATGCTATATGCTAACACATTAATAACATTTTCTTCTGTTCGAGCCTTCTATATACGGGGCATTGGAAACTTCCCGTTTCTCGCAATCTGGTGGTCAGTCTAACGAAAAGCAAATGTCTTCTTTTAGGATACTTTATTCTATAGGCTCTGACAGCAATTATTGCATTTTGGAAGCATCCAAAATATACTGCTTGCATATCAAATGCTTCAGCATTTCGAATTAACATTTTTGGGCACAAAAAAGCTTAAAAACTCGATGAATGTGTCGAATAAGTATAAACTTTTTACACAACTAATTTGATTAGAAAATGGTTTCAAGTGTTTTTTTCAGTGACAGCTTTTGATGTTTTTATTTCAAGATCTACTTTGTAAATCTTAGACCTTGTTTAATTTTATTACTAGGCTACATCCCTATCATTTTGGTGCTGATCAGGGTTTACATGGTTAATATGTTGCCTGATGTAAGTAGATTTTGTGGCAAAATTCTTCCTAGCTGTAAATTTTGTTATGAATGATAATTATAATAATCGTTTTACATCATATTTTTGTGTTTCTAAAGTCTACGATACGTATTTTGTAGTAATGTGTCAGTTACCTGCGGCCAATTTCACAATATTTTATCTTATATCTCTAGTTTAAACTAAGGTGTTGACATGCGGTTTTCACCAAATTTATTAGTATTTAATATATTTTTTATATAAATTATTATTTGTATAAGATTACATTTAAAATTTTGGAAAATAACTGGAGAATATGTCGATTGTGCAAATAGCGCCCTCTAGTTGCGACTGATATAACAGAAAATAGTAATATAAAATTTTAAATGGTACTATAGGATAAGCTCTTTCAAACCAAATAAAGTTTGTTAAATTTGGTTAAGGCACACCGGAGTTATGGGTACTTCTGTCAAAAGAGATTCCTCCTTCTCCCCTTAGTTTATTTTGCGAGTAGGAGCAAAATGTATGAAAGCAAAGTTTTTCCAATTACTTCAAAGAATAAAATACTTAATTTTTGACATAACTTTATTTGGCATATTATCAATAAAAATCCGATTATCTACCTTGTCATTACTTGAGCGCCTTCTAGCGGTCAATTTAGAAACTTGAAAAAAATTTCCAGCAATTTCTTTTGATCGATTTTATAACAAATTTTCTTATTTGAAAACTCTGTGATAAACGATTCCTGAGATATGGCCGGCGTCCACTCTCATTTGGCCACCCGGTACTGAAACTATCGAATGGTATGAAGTAAGATAGTTAGAGATGCGTAAAAATTGTATATTCACTGTAAGGAGTATAAAAAGTTTAAAAGGAAATGATTAAAACTCAATGAGATCTATACACAATCTAAAAGAATCCTAGACACTCTATTCTTCAAACCAATAGGTGCTGTGATACTTTTTCAACGTATTTTTAAAATTCAATTGATTCAATTAAGAGATAAGACATATAGTCCGTTCATTGAGTGATTTCTCATATCGGATTAAGGATGCATAAATTAAATATTACCTCCGCCTGTAAATTCCAGTAACCCTCAATAAGTTATCTATTATATTAATTGAATGCTTAATGTACAGGTAGTGACTGAGACTGGGGATTTATTTCCATTTTGTTTGTCGATTTGTCTTCTAAGAAAATGGAACAATTCATTTTAGTTCTAATAAATATTTGTCAATAAGTAATTTATTATATCAATTAAATGCATGAGTGGGATTTTCTTTGTTTTCTTTAGTTTGGCTATATATATATATACAGGGTGTTATGGAAATGACTTATTATATTTTAAGGGGCCACTCCTGAGGTGGTCTAGAGTTACACTTGATAGTTTTTTTTTCTAAAATCGGAAGTATTTTGAATTTTGTAAAATACCTTAAAACCGGACTATGTGCGCCTTCCATGATAGTTCAATGCCCCTGAACACATGTGTTTTTGACAAGACAAACTGCTGGAATGGTAATTGTTTAGTTTAGTGCAATTAATGTTGAATTTTGTGCTAAAATTTCGTATATAGACTAATTGAGGGTAGCTGATCACAATTTTCCTTTTGCGTTTTTACGGCAAATGCACTGGTTTTGAGAAAAAAAATGTTAAAGTTTTTCACTTACAGGTTAGGGTATTTTTGTTTATTTCGATATCTTTGGGTGTCGCGTTTCACTTTCCTTTCAATTTCCTAGATTTTATGGTTTTCCCTTCAAAATATGTGATAAAACTTTCACCAAACTATCTGTTCATAAAATAAGAACAACATTTTAGCAAAAAAACAATGGAAAAGGCACAAATTTAATTAAATTCGTTGTTAATACGCCGACAAAGTAGAAGCGTCTCTTTTCAGATTCATTGCACTCACGTTGCCAGATTGTTCTTCTTTTTCTTGTAATTATTAATGGCTTCCATCCAGGAGAATGATATGCTAGCTCGAGCCAATAGGATTCATTCAATTAATAAAAATGAATTGAAAAGTATAGGCAATTTATAATACACTAACAATCTGACAACATGGGTGCAGTGAACCTGCAAACAGGCTCCTTGTACCGTGCAGTTTGCTTCTGCTTTTTTGGCCAGCTGTCAGTGGGCTGTCTCCCGTCTTTTTCCAGATAACGTAGAGTTTTCTGTTCGCTTACAAGTTATCCCGTTTTTCAGAGTTTCCTTGTGGCATATTTCGTTTATTTCAACTCGGAAGTGTATACTATGACTCCGACAAGTAATATTTTATTGGAAATAGCAACATTTTAGGATTACATGCAAAATAACATACCGGTGAGTTAGAAAAACTTTAACATTTTTTTTCTCAAAACCAGTGCATTTGCCGCCTAAACGCAAAAGGAAAATTGTGATCAGCTACCCTTAATTAGCCTATATACGAAATTTTAGCGAAAAATTCAACATTTGCACTAAAGTAAACAATTACCCAAATCAGCTGTTTGGGTCATTGGCGCGTAGGTGTTTTGGACCTAAATTTTTGAAGGCATTTTTCTCGAATTTCTAGCTTCGAGCGCCATTTATAGCAATTTTTCCCCAATTCGTCTCGACCTATATATTTACGGGTTAAAAAATAATAAGTCATTTCCATAACACCCTGTATATTGGAAGGGTAGTCTTTTTGACTGACTAGTTGGAAAGCAAAGTTTTTTAAAGTATTGGGGTATCAGTCATTGGAGGGCCATATAAGTAAAACCTCTTTTTTACTACGCCGAGCTTTCGAAAATCTTTATTTTCTTTTTCAAGGCTACAAAACAGAGAAGCAATAATTATTATAACATGAAAAGTGACAATTTTTTTATAAATAAATATATTACCTTGGGTGCAAATTGGGTATTAATTGCAAAGTTAGGCATTATTACAACAGGAAAATATAGAAAAGCATCGGAAAATCACTTAGAAACAGTCAATCATAGTTTTACATCACTGTACATGTGCTTGACTGATTGTTCGAGAATTTTTACTTTTTTTGTACAATTTTTTAAAATGATTCGGTTACTCCCGACATACGTTGCTAAAGGCAGGTAACCCAAGAACCAAGGAAAGGAAACATCTGTCACATGCTCCCCTACAATATATATATATTTTTGGGTTAGTTTGGCTTATTTTTATCTCACTTTCTAACGTAACGTTTGAAAGCAGATGTATTAAAATGGCTTCTGATAAACATGTTCTTACGCCGAGTGAAAGACGTCTTATTTTAAAAGTTGAGGAATATTTCAAGAAAGAGAAGGAAAATGGTGGTCCTTTATTATCTACGGTGGCGGTACAACAACGAACAGCTGATTCCTGTGGCATATCACGAAGAACTCTGATAAATATTCACAGTTTAGAAAAATACGGCGATATTGAAAAGAGAAATAAAAAACGCCGTTTAAGTTTGAAAACCAATGATTTGCCAGAAGAAGTTAAATGTCAAATCCGAGGAGTTATTTATGATATGTACAAACAGAAAGAGGTGGTAACTCTTGATTTGATCCTTGAGAAAATCAGAAACAGAGAAATATGTTACATTGGACGTACTAGTCTTTCATTAGTTTTAAAGCAGTTGGGGTTTAAGTACCACAAAACTAACAACCAAAAAAAAATTATTTGTGAGCAACAACACATTGTTTCTAAGCGGTGGTCGTTTTTGAGGAAATACCTAGCTAATTTAAAGTCCGAGAATTCAAAACCTGTGGTATTCTTAGATGAGACATGGATTTTTGTGAAGGGAAACCAAACAAAATATTCATGGCAGGATTGGTCAAAATACTGCTATTCAAGGGTTTCATCCGGGAATGGAAAAAGATATGTCGTAATACACGCCGGAAGTCGAGAAGGATTTTTGCCAGATGCAAGTTTAGTTTTTACTTTATCGAAGAAAGTGGAGGACTATCATGAATCATGACAATATGACTGCCGCGATATTCGAGAACTGGTTTGAAGAATATGTGCTAAAATCACTAGAAGAACCCTCGATCATTATTTTAGAGAATGCTTCATATCACTCACGAGTTTCTGAAAAAATACCAAACAATAGTTTCATCAAAGATGAAGTGAGAAACTGGCTAAACACCAGAAAAATAAAAAACGACCATATATTTTTGAAAGCTGATTTGTTATCCGAAATTAAAGTACACACTGCTGGTAAGGATAAGTCTTACATAGTGGACTCACTCGCGGGGAAATACGGTCACGAGGTCTTACGTCTGCCCCCATCAGGCGCGGATACAGGGGGGGGGGGCAATGGGGGCAATTGCCCCCCCCTGAGACCGACCAAAGCACATAGGTAACACGATGTATACAAGCAATAACCAATAACAAGCTCTAACCTGTTACAGAATAGATCTACCTTTTTGCAATAAATCCACCTTTTGACTTTTTCCTTTTTTTGCATAAACTTTAAGAAACAACCAAAAAATTCCCTTCACCAGCTTTGCACCTGGGTTCACGACTTGAAAGTCTACTTTTAAACCTTCTGTACTCTGTACTTTAAACTCTTGAAAGTCTACGCGCTAACCACTAGAATATTGGTATCCTTCCGCAGTTCCGCAAGTTAATTTTAATTACTTATTGATGCGGTCCCAGACCAGAGCTACGCAAACTGTCGCAAACGCAAATTCCCAAGAGGGTATAGGGTATCTGATCTGGCAGCGTGCAGAAAATCTAGCCGATCAACTGGGTGTCGAGCTGAA
The DNA here is from genome assembly GCA_963920685.1 of Polydrusus tereticollis. Taxonomy (NCBI): domain Eukaryota; kingdom Metazoa; phylum Arthropoda; class Insecta; order Coleoptera; family Curculionidae; genus Polydrusus; species Polydrusus tereticollis. The sequence goes on from OY987328.1 coordinate 149,268,843, forward strand.
TATTCCTCGGATCCCTCGCCATGGTGGACGCCAAATTTATCGTGCCAACCATCAAATGAATTCAGCGGAGAAATACTACAGAGTATCAATCTATGCACCATTGCTAGACTTTGTTCTCACAGATCTGCGAGAAAGATTCTCAGCCGAAACCTTGGACATCTTTCAGCTATCAGTTTTCATTCCAGAAAATATTGTCAAAAATTCTGCTGGTGAAAATGACATAAGTATAAAGTCCCTCCTCGACCGCTTTGGATTGCTTCTTGAAGTTGACAAGGGCGCTGCTTCTTTTTTGCTAAAAGATGAATTGTTGTTGTGGTGAGAGAAATGGATTCAAGAACAGAGCTTCAGAAAAGAGCTTCCCATAAGAGCTCTGGATATATTGGCTTGTTGCGATAAGGATGTATTTCCTATAATACATGAATTTGTACTAATCCTTGCAACCCTTCCGGTGACAAATGCATCTGCTGAGAGGTCATTCTCGTCGTTGCGGCGCCTTAAAACATATTTAAGAGCAACCATGACTGAAAACCGCCTCCTCGGTCTTGCTCTAATGCACATCCATAGGCATGTTCCCATTGATGTTGAGAAAGTAATTTCAAGATTTGCAAAAGCTGGCCCTAGGACAAGATTGGAATTTAGTATTTAAGTGCATACTTAATTACTTCAAATCAAATTGTTTGTATTTCTTTTTTTTTTTTAGACAGCATTATTCAAATCAAATGCATTATTACATAAATAACAAATTAAAATTTTATGAAATTGTTTGTTTACAACGAATTCTCTGGAAGATAGGTAAAATCGCAAAAATTAACTCCCCCACTCCTAAACGCACGGGGTTGCTTTTGTGATTTTCTTGAGGATTTTGTGTTGTATTTTTTATTTTCCCACTTGAGAACCAAGCAACATGATTCAATAAAGGGCGTGGCACCCAAAAAATTTTCGCCTGCGGCGCTATTTTTTTAGCGCCTTCGGCGCTTTTCCATTTTGCCCCCCCCCCCTGGACAAAATCCTAGATCCGCGCCTGGCCCCCATACCATTGTGAATTTAATGGTATTGAATTAGTGTGGGGAATTTGCAAAAACTACTATGACAATCATGCATGTCAAACGACGAACGAAGAAAGCATATTAAATTTATGGAATGAAGCTTTAAAACAAATTAAACCAGAGACTTGGTCAAAATGTATTGACCACGTGGGAAAATTGATTCAAGATACTTTTGACTCGGAACAGGTCATTTTTTTTTTTTTTTTTTTTTTTTTATGATAAGGCACAGCACTACAGGATAAATCCTTTATGGCGCTCTAGGAGCGGTGCGCGTGCGCAGGAAACGATGATTGATGAAATAAGGCCAATTATTATAACTCCTGATAGTGACAGTGACAACAGTGCTGATAGTGATATTGACGATTAAATGTACATTTTATGTAATAAAATTTCTAATTATTATTATTATTTACATAGTTATAAAATAAAAAATAATTAAATACATAATTGTAATGGAAATTTTAATTACGGCCCATATATCTAAAATTAGTAGAAATTGTTTGAGGACCGCTGTCTATTTTATTCTAGACTAATTTTGGCCATAATCGGTTAATGACAAATGCGCATTCACTCACTGAACGCACTATAGCACCAGATACAATATTATAATAAATATCCATCTGGCAAGAACAGCCAGACTAGATAACCGGGGTCATGGTAACCCTTCCTAAGTGTATATTGCGTAAGTGTCAATTATAATGATGTGTTCTTGCAAGGCTGCTGATTTGTAGAGTACGATTTAACCTGGTATACTAAAATAGCTTCAGTTTTTAGATTCAGCTTTAAAATTTCGTTTTATTTTGGGGCCTTTTTAAAGATACCGCCACACACTGACTTATTCGATCTTGTGTTAACAATGTTAAGCCGAAAGGGTTGGTCGGGCAAATGCGCCTTGGACAGAATCTATTAAGAGGATTAGTCATTTTCAACGCTGCTGAAGCCAACGTCGACTTGCAGGGGCAGAAAGTGAAGGTTTGATGGCGACTTTTTGCATATCCAGTGCAAAAAATATACATTCTGTTATCTTAACGTCACAAGTTATGGCTGCCATATATTTGCAAATTAAAGTTTTACTTTATTGGAGTGGTTTTCCATCAACGACGAACAATGCTTGGAGTATCCTTACGAGATCAAGTTAAAAATTGGAATGACCGATGTTATTAAATGAATAGACAAAGTAAAGGTAGTAGAAAGGTGGAAGAAAAAGTTATTAGAATGACCGATGACCTATAAAGAACTGAATGGCAACTGGATTCAACCCAACCAACCGGTTGACGATGAAAATGAAGATAATTATTGATATATTCAAGTACCTACTGGGATCATGTTCGTTTATTGAATTAGTCTTACAGAATTTTATTTTCGTTTGTATACAGACCCGCCGTTCGGCGGATCTTGATTATGAGAGTTGATTGCAGAACATTTAAATTCACAATTTGTTAAGGCAGTGAACTTTTAATTGAGTGGGTCCGGTATTGGATTCATGGAGGAGGGAGAGGAGGGGGGACAGAAGTGAGCCAGTCCAGTCTCTCGGTAGCCTGTACGGTTTAGATGAGTTAGAGTGAATGTGTGATTGAGTAATAAGGGAATTCAAGCATGCGTCCGTCCATTTGTAATAGTCGATAATAAGTTTGTCCATATCTCATTGTGCAGAGTATAAACCATCGTTAACTGTGGGGCATTTGTTATCATTCTTAGAACTTCTTTTTAAAAAGTCTAAATTTTTTTCAACGTTGACTTATCTACAGTGCACCAGGAGGCAACTGACCAACTAATAGTCTTCTAAAGTAACATGTTTGTACGTACAGTAAGTCTAGTACTTCTACTGTTGATGTGTGAGTAGATGGCGCTGAGTTGATAATTGGTTTTTTTAAGCGTTGATCTACGTTGCCATTCCAAGATAGCCGGAATCAGTCGGGAGAATCAGGTAAATATAATTCCTATTAATTGGCATTGTTAAAAAATGTTTTGCTTACGTGGCGGGAGATATGTGGAAATAGCCCTTATTCAAGTTTATCGAAAACATATCTAGTACAGGGTACATCAAAAAGCAGGCATTGTATTTTAAATTTGCAGAAAATATATATATTTGGAGAGTGGAAATTGCAAACGTTCCAAGTACCTTTTGCTATCTTTTCAGGAGAGCACTAAAGCGGTGTACCTCAAAATATTTATTAAAATTGATTCCAGTAGTAATATTAGGGTATATTTGTTCCTAACTAGTGTAATTAAAAACTGAGAATAAATTCCTTATATGCAAACGAAATAGTATTTAACAAGCGTTCTATATACCGTGGTACTTAGAACTGTTTAAATGAATGATGTATTGATACATAGAACCAACCTAAATTATTATTTTTAATAAAGAAAATTAAGATATTTCAATTATTTTGAAATGGCTTTTGGCAGCTTCTGGCATGGCAAGGCACACAAACTTTTGCAATATCTTCAGGTTTAGCCCCTTTTTTTAGTACATCGACACGTTTCTACAACTCAATGTCACTGAATGTGGCCTTATACTGGATAATACCTGAATGGTCTTAGGAAACTTTTATCATGGCGAACTTGGAAAATTTGTTTTTATACACAGTTGCAGGCATTTTTAAGTTCAAAAAATTTGAATGTTCCATATCAACTGCGCATAACGGTGCCCCCGTAACTTTAGCTGAACCAACAATCCATTGGGGTGAGACATTTGCATACCTTCTTCCCCTTCTCAATATTCTCAAAAGTCCCGATCACATGATAGAAAGCTATGTCCGCTTATTAGAAATATCTGAACAATCCTTCAAAATGCCCAACTTGTACCAAAAATACTATTACAAAAATAAGGGTACGGTTCTTATTTTCGTCTGCACCATTATCTGTTATTATATGAACTTACTAGATGTAAAATACAGGATACCATTTCATTGCGACCACCACTTCCACCACATGCTTTTGTTTCGTCACACACACACACACACACATTGAGATGAGATACATGAATCCATATATCAAACAGTTGCCTACTATAATACATATTGTTGGGGAAAGGTTCAGTTATCTACTTGCATAATTTAATGGCAAAAAACAAGTATCAATTTAAAGTATAGAAAGTACGGCAACGTCGCTGTCTACAATCTCATAATTTATCTTCGGTGCATCGAAAATGTCCACATGGAAACAAGAAAAGTCAGTTACCGACAGTTCTAAAACGGTTCTAAAACGTATTTACAACCGCCAAGTTCCGAGAATATTCGCCGTCTACAAAAGGTTTGAAACAGATATATATTTCTTAGTTGAATAGTACAACCGAAGTAAATTCAAGAGTTTATTGGTAGGCAACTAAATATACTTACGTGTTAATTGAAATAGCATAACAGGATGATACTGTGTGTATGAGAAATAAGAGATGATATATAGCAAATACGACGTACGTAATACAAATCAGTTCCGTATCAAGCCTTGAAGAAGCAACGGTCTCACTCGCGTTAATTTGCGCGAGTTTTCGTTGATTTTGATGGTATCCAAGCCATGAAATAACTCGGTCAATTCACGGACTTACATCCCGAAGATATAATAATGTAATTATTATATCACGACTCGAGTCCAACTTGTGCGATAAATTTTCGGTGGTTTAAGAATGTAGTATTGTATCCCGATATTACAGTTTGTACATAGTGAAGTAGAATGTGTAGCTGATTTAATGAAGTATGTAGTTATCATACTATATATTAAAACCGTATTTGCTGCAATGCAGAAAGTAAATTAATATATTTTGTGTGAGAAAAAGCCTTTCATTTCAACTGACATATTTTGAACCACGCAACCTATGGAAATTCAGTAAACAATTTATGTTTGGCCAAAGCAAATAAAGGCATCGGCCAACACATATTGCTGTCAGTTAAATTTGGTATCTAGTTATGGCACAAAGAACGCCAGCGCCATCTTTTTTAAATGGAACAGACCACGTTTAAAAAGGGTTTGGCACTTAAGGCTATTGGCGATGATACATAGAACTTATTTATCAAGAAATCTCAATTGTGAGGAAATTGACATTCAAACGTTTAGAATTTCCACTCCTCATTTATAGACCACATAATAGGACGGTAAAGATCACCGCTAGTCATTCGAAAACTCCCAAATGTATGCCTAAGAGACGGGCTTCTTCTTCATTATCTGTGGTTAGGCAGATTTTATTCTGGATCCCTTTTAATCTTCTGCCAAAACACACTGCCCATTTTAAGTCGAACTGCCGGCAGATGAAGGCCCGATTTAAATCCGACGCGTATTATGTTTATTTTAGACGGCCACTCCTTTATTACTGTATTTTTGCGTTCAATCTATCTTCTCTTTACTCGTCATTAAGCAGTAAATTGTTTAAAAAATGTTTTAGTTTATGTAATAAGGCCCGTAATTTTAGTGATTTTAAACAATATCAAGGCTTTAAGCCACCCAATCATAATTATCGTACTTATTTCCAGACAGTTCTTTAGTAATTTTTAATTCAGCTTTTCATTAAAAACACCAAACAAGTTAATGCTAAAATACCGTAAAATACGTAGTTTTCTCTGATTTCCAAGCACAGCCTTTCGCAGCTCATTGTCCATTTCCAAGTGCTGAAAATCGGCTGGAAATCCGTTTCGCACCGTTTTCTTGAACATAATAAAAGAGCGCAAGTCCGCAACCCTTCCCACGTATAACGTTATTCCCCGCCCCGGCTAAACTCACTTTTTTCTAACAAAAAAACTTTTTCTCTCCTGCGTGGTGGGATGTAAATATATTGCTAAACGTGATCCTACAAAAGTAACGCTTGGAGGAGAAAAAATAAGGTCCGTGAAATATACCTTAGAGAAAAACACAAAGCTCTTTCTACAGGCGCTATTATTATGTAAATTTAACAGTGAAATATTTTATTAATTTTGACTAAGAAAACATATGCATGCGGAAGCTGGATGCAATCGGGTTTCCTTTGCCAACAAAGACAAATTCAAAATTCATATAAGATAAAGATTATTAATCTAATAAAGTAAGAATTGATATTTTAATTTTAATTTCACTTTGCCTAAACAAACCCCAAAACCCCTACAAAATATTAAAGTAACATCGCTATAGTACTTTATTATTATGAAAAATTGGCTAGATTAAAGATATTTAATTTTTATATGACTTTTGCAACCCTGTATAAAGTCAACACACATAAATGAGACATAAATATGAGAAATATAAAAAAATAAATTTTTCAAACCTAGAATCCTTGGGCTACTTTTAATATTTTTAGTCAAATTAACTCAATATGGATGTAAAAGAAATTAATTTTCCTATAAAATATTTTAATTTAAAAAGAAAATTATGATTAATTTAATTCTTTGTGCACTACATAAAAAAAAATTCAAAATTCAAAACCTAGATTTTACGTATTATAAGGAGCGCTTTCCAATGAGGTGCTCAAAATTTTGATCACACATTTTTTTAAACTAAAAAAGATAAAAACAGATTTAAAAAGTTACGGTTTTTAGATTTTCTCGAAAATCTACAAGTGCTAAATTTTTTTAGGTATAGGAAATGTAATGTGAAAAGAAAGTGTTTGGAATGATATATCCGATGGTCTAAACCATATTTTGTTCCGAAGCTATCAATTACCGAAAGGGAGCCTGTTTTGATTTTCAGTAGATCAAATAAAATACTTGCCATTTTCCAATCTCACCGAAAAATAATAGGATTCTGTAAGTCTACGTTTTCTATAACATCAGTTTCAATCGATTAGGTCCCGTGGTGTAACCGGTACAGTGCGAGTGTAATTTTAAATTCCGAAACACCCTGTATATTCGAATTTTATCGCACAACATTCCCCGAATACTTGTCCAATTATCGAGAAAGCTTAATCCCTCTACCGCGAACCGTTATTAAAGAAACTAAGAAATTGAAAAAATGTCGATTTGACACCACTAATACTACTACTACTACCACAGACGCACAAGTTGGGTTGTTCAAGCCGATTGTAGCAAGAATCTGCCAACAAATTTTCTTAAGGTATTCTCGGCGAAAAATCACCCGGTAGGAAAATAGAGGAAATACATCCTGGTCTTAATAATTGCAATGAGGATTCCTACAAATGTACTAACATAAATTATCAATGTAAATTAGCCTTTAAATAAATACAGTGACGAAAATACTTTCTGTTAAAGCACGCGAAACAAAGTATTGTCCTGGTTCTAATATAGTCTAATTTCTTCGAAACTTTCTTGCCGAAAATATTTTCATCAACACTAATTTGTTCTCTTCATATTCAGTAACCTAACCCATAAATAACAAACCTGAAATATTAGGTTAGTCATTTTGTACACAGTATATCTACAGGGAGTATAGTGTTATAAATGGAGTATAATGATATCCCACTCATGCATACATTTTAAACAAATTTCAGAAAATTCGGAAATTTTCATATTATAAATTCTAGGTGGTCTCTTGACAATTGAAAATGTCAAAAAATGTTACAAATGAGACCATTTGTATATTTTTCTAAGGGCTTGAGGTTGCCGCTGTCAACTTTTGATGCAACCGAAAGCAAGCACTAACATTTTTAATATATTGCATTACAAGACCGAAAAGTACTATTTTACAGGACGAGGCATGTAACTCCTCGAAGCCTGCGAGTCCTGTTAACGTACTATCCAAATGTGTAACGTACAATATTTTCTTTTCAATTGACACAAGACCAGTATAGTTTTAGACATTTGGAAAGCTCTATAGTCACTAACCTGAACTAACTGAAATATTTAGACTAAACAAAAAGAAATGTTGATTAAAGGATAATGAAATAGTATATTACAATACGAGACGGAAAATTTTCCGTCGAGGATTGTATACTATTTTATTTTCAGCCATGAATTTATGATTCAAGTAATATTTATAATATTCATGATTTTGCACGATAGACTTTTTTGAAATAATAAATTTTGTCGCAGTGGTTATTACCTTTCATTTCCATTGTTAGTCGTTGTTACCAGTTGACAGCAGTTGTCGCTTAAAATTTTTTGAAAGTCAGCGTTTTTTTAAGAAAAAGAATACAGATTAAAGATGTTCTCCGATAGTGACGACGAGTTAATTAGCTGTACTCCGACTGATTTGAAAGAAGCAGCGGATAAGATTGAAGAAAGTCTGCTACCTACAAGAAGTAAGCTACGTTATGAGAAAGCTTTTAATACATTCCAGGCGTGGTGCAGTAGCAGAGGAACAACCAATGTTACATCAGAGACCGTTTTGTTGGTCTATTTTGGTGAGATCTCTAAAGAAAAAAAATCTTCCACTTTATGGGCTACCTACAGTATGATAAAAAGTATACTGAAACTTAGAGAAAAGGTCGACATTTTCAAGCATTCAAAACTTGTGGCTTTTTTGAAGCGAAAAAGTGTAGGCTTTCGGCCTAAAAAGTCAAGTGTTTTTTCAAGAGAAAACATCAGAGATTTTTTGCTTAAAGCACCTGAAGAATTTTTGTGTATGAAGATTGCGCTTATTGTTGGAGTCTCGGGAGCATGCAGGAGTGATGAACTAGTAAAGATGAAAACTTCCCATGTTAATGTTTTGCAAGAAAAGGTCGTCATCAAAATCCCTGATACAAAGACATATATAAATAGATCCTTTATCATAAGTGACCCAAATTAGATTGACGTCTTTCAGAAATATGTGACTTTGCGAAACAACATTCAAAATGCCAGGTTTTTCGTCCAATGGAGAAATGGAAAATTGCATAATCAGGCTATTGGATATCATTCAATCGCGAGTTTTCCTTAAACGATAGCTACTTTCTTGAAACTTCCAAATGTAGGGTCTTTCACGGGTCATGCTTTTCGACGAACAGCCGCTACTTTATTGGTTGATAATGGAGCTGATGTTTTGCAGCTAAAAAGACTCGGCGGATGGAAATCGAGTGCTGTTGCAAAGGGATATGTAGAATCCTCACTAGAGAACAAACGAAAGACTGCTAAAATGTTATCATCTTCCTCTAAAACCGTTGATTTACCAAGTATTTCAAGTGAAGCTGCATCGTGAGAAATACGAATTTCAAATCAAACTCAACTTCAAGAGGGTTTAAAAATTTCTGTAATAAATAACAATGCCAATTTAACAATTAACGTGTATAAATAAAAATATGAATAAATAAAGAATCGGATAGTTCCTGTGTTCTTATTTTACCCCGTTTTTAGAAGACCTACTCAAAAATACCGGGCAAGAAAATAAGGATGGAAAAGCATTTTCCGTCCTAGGATGGAAAATGTGGATCGGAAGTAAGAAGACAGAAATGTGACATTTTCCAATTTCTAAAAAGAGAGGAATGTCAATATTACATACATGGCTGAAAATAAAGTACTTTACTGGCTCCTCTATTTTGCTTGCCTGTCTAGACCGGTAAAGTGATATTTTCCGGTTGAAAAACTATTTGTTTAGTAACGATACTAGCAGCATTACCACACCTTGTATACATCATAACAATATATATTGTACCACTTTTGAAATAAAAGGATGAAAGCTATATTAAACACGAGTTCATTAAGAGCTTCTTAACGCTTAAGGAGAAATAGCGTATCAGTTACTCAAGTATGTTTTCCCCCTTTTAATTTAACTTTTCCATAACACAAGTTTTAAAGTTGCAAGGCACTTACTTAATACATATTTCGCATAATACAATTCTAATAAAATGTGTTGCGCAATATACGTATGAAATAATAGAGCTTGTCATGTACTTTATATACTTAAAATTAATCTAAATGTGAAGAAAAGTATTATAATCAAATAAAGGAATAGTAAAGATATTGCACATGTACGATGTTATAGACTTATTGCAAAAAAACATTGTTAGAAACATAAAAAATTCAAAAAATTTTGTCCCTACCTAAAAGTCATATAAATCAATTAACTATAATTTGTTTTAGAAAAATCACTCATTGTTTATAAAAAATATATTTAAAGTTATGTCAAAAGCAAAAAAAAAATCGAGATTAGTCGTAAATTAAAAATACAGGGAAACATATAAGTTTACCCATGTGTAATATACACAATCAAATAACTATTAAAGATCCTATGAAATATAATGTATATGTTTGGGATCTCTGTTTTTTTTTAAGTTAGGAATTCTCCCGCGACTTCAATTGGATCTTCGCAAACTGTTTAGGTTTTATCACTTGTAAAAATTTCGAAATTGACTTTTGCCTTGATTATTCGTATTTCTGCTTGTTTGATTTAAAAAGTTTATATACTGCAAAATTTTGGCGCCTATTCCATTGAGTGTGAATTGATTGGGTGATTGGTGGTTGATTGATAGTGCCTCACTACTATTAGTGCCTCTCTACTATGGGATTGGACCAACAGGGAGCCAGTCTTTCGGTAGTTTGTACGTACTGTTTGGTCTAGATCTTGTGTGGGAGTCCGTGATTAATGGGTTTGTCGATACGTCCGTACGTCTGTAATAGTCTGTAATAAGTTTTGTGAAAAATTCATTTATTGTCTGCATACGAAAGTCTTGATGAAGTATGCGATTCATCGTGTACCTGGGTACATCCGCAATAATTTTTAGTGCCCTGTTTTGTATTACCTGGAACTTATTAAGCTCCGTTCTGCTTATGTTGCACCATGAAGGTGCACCATAAGTGAGAACCGGCCTGACTAACGCCTTGTAGAGGTTGACCTTAGTCCTATTACCAAGTCTACTCCGCCTGTGAAGCAGGGGATAGATAGAGCGTAATTGATGCAATGCTAGCTTCACTCTATTAATTGAATTGCGCCTCCAGTTCAGTCGTTGATCAAATATAAGTCCCAGGTGTTTTACCTCCTGGCACCAGTTCATCTGGACTCCGTTGACACGAAGCCTTGTCTCAGGCCTACTAGCATTGCTTTTCGAAAAATAAATAGCCTTCGTCTTAGAGGGATTCAAGCGAATCTTCCAATCCGACAGCCATTTCTCTAGCTTGATTATGTGGCGCTGCATCCGGCTGACGACAAGTCGCGGCTGTTTGGTAGTTGAAGTGATTGCGGTATCGTCAGCGAAAAGATAGAGCTGCGTAAATCTATCGCGCGGAATGTCATGAGTATAAATGTTATACAGCATCGGGGAGATAGGTGAACCTTGCGGTACTCCCGCCCTGATGTGTTTATTCAAGGAAAGTGCGTTCTCTGACGAGACAGCAAAACTTCTATTCTCCAAAAAAGACGCTACCACCTTGATTAAGTAGTTCGGAGCTCCAAGTCTTATCAATTTCAACAAGAGGCCATCATGCCAGACCTTGTCGAATGCTTTGCTTACGTCAAAGAAAACCGCTCCCGTGTGCTCTCTCCTGTTAAAGCCTTTTATTATGTTTGAAGCTAGTCGCGTCGTCTGCCTGACTGTGCAATGTTCAGGCCGAAACCCAAACTGTTCGACAGGCAGAACGTTACGCAAGGCACTTACTTAATACATATTTTGCATAATACAATTCTAATAAAATGTGTTGCGCAATATACGTATGAAATAATAGAGCTTGTCATGTACTTTATATACTTAAAATTAATCTAAATGTAAAGAAAAGTATTATAATCAAATAAAGTAATAGTAAAGACATTGCACATGTATGATGTTATAGACTTATTGCAAAAAAACATTGTTAGAAACATGAAAAATTCAAAAAATTTTGTCCCTACCTAAAAGTCATATAAATCAATTGACTATAATTTGTTTTAGAAAAATCACTCATTGTTTATAAAAAATATATTTAAAGTTATGTCAAAAGCAAAAAAAAAAATCGAGATTAGTCGTAAATTAAAAATACAGGGAAACATATAAGTTTACCCATGTGTAATATACACAATCAAATAACTATTAAAGATCCTATGAAATATAATGTATATAGGGTTAGGAGAAATTACCAGAACGGTCGATTATTTCAAAAGATATACGAGTTAGCAAAAAATGTCTTTTATAAAAGTTGTAAGGCTTTTAAAAATCTACATATCTGTAATAAATTGGAATATACAGGTACGCCCAAAAAGTCGTGAAGAGTCAAAGTTATATTTTTTTAAATAGAACATCCGTATATTATTACTGATTTTGATCGTCCAGTCAATTCTAAACATTTTCTATTAACCATATTCTATGCCTAAATTTATTAGTTCCCGAGATATCGGCGTTTTAAATAATAACGGATAACAATGCTCTATTCGAACGTAGTCGTATTTACCTTAGCAACAAATTAGGTATGGTCTTTGACATTTGTCAGAATTAAGCAAAAAAGAAAATAGCATGGCGTTTTCACTTACTAAAACAGAGAGAATTGATATTTTAATTTTAAGGGGATACGGCGATAAGCAGAGATCATATCAGGAGGTATGTGATATTTTTTACAATTTGCACCCAGATAGGCAAATTTAAAAAAATGCAGTTTTTCGAACTGTGGAATGTTACAAAATGACTGGAAGTGTAAAAAACCGACCAAGATCTGGAAGACCTAGGAGTGCTGCCGCCGATGATAAAAAATTAGACATTCTGCTTTCGATACACGAAAATCCCAGACAATCCACCAACCAGCTTGCTTTGGAACATAAAATTGATCAAAAATCTGTAAGAACCGTTCTTCATACTGAGAAAATGCATCCATACAAAGTTCATGTTGTACAAAAACTTTGTGATGTTGACTATGATCGAAGACAAAAATTTTGCGAAATAATTACGAGAAAGATTGAAGAGAATCCGCAATTTCCAAACAATATTGTTTTTTCGGATGAAGCGACCTTCACACTACACGGAATGGTCAATAAACAAAATTACCGTTACTGGGGGCGAAATAACCCAACCTGGTATGAAGAACTGCATACAGCAACAGGAAAAGTTAATGTCTGGGCTGGATTGTTAGCGGGACATGTAATTGGACTCTTTTTTATCGAGGGAAATTTGAACGGTGAACGATATCTCCAGCTTCTTCGGCAAGAAATCCAACTATAAACAATTTACTCTCGATATTAACTTAACCTGGTATCAGCAAGATGGGGCTCCTCCGCATTTTTCTCGCAAAGTTAAAGAATTTTTGGACGTCACGTTCCCAAATAGATGGATAGGAAGAAGAGGGCCTATCGAGTGGCCTTCACCATCCCCCGATCTTTCGCCCTTAGATTTCTTTTATTGGGGTCACCTGAAAAACAATGTTTATCGGACCAAATCCAATAATTTAGAAGAATGAAGAATTAAAATTTTAAATGAAAATGAGAGAATAACAATGAAAATGCTTTTAAATACCCAAAGACATTTTTGCGACAATTTGTATCATTGTCAGTTAGTAAATGAGGACCATTTTCAACATTTATTAAAAAATAGAGCTGTGTTTCCATGACTTGTTATACCGATTTTTTTTCATGTTAACTTATTAAATTGTTTATTGAAGTTTATTTTGTGTTTTGTAACTGATCAAAATGTCATGATATCTCGGAAACTAATGAATTTAGGCATATAGCATATGGTTAATAAAAAATGTTTAAAATTGACTGGACGATCAAAATAAGTAATAATATACCCCGTATATTTAAAAAAATATAACTTTGACTCTCCACAACTTTTTGGGCGTACCTGTATATTCCAGTTTATTACAGATATGTAGATTTTTAAAAGCCTTACAACTTTTATAAAAGACATTTTTTGCTAACTCGTATATCTTTTGAAATAATCGACCGTTCTAGTAATTTCTCCTAATCCTGTATAAGAAAAATAAAACAAATTCAACAGAAATCTAAGGAGAGTAGTATAAACATAGAGATAATACTAAATAAATTATAATAAGGATAAAGATAAAAATATATCAAAGCGTCAATTATGCTGACCACTGTGCTTGGTTTGGTGTTAAAATATAGATATAGAATGCAAGAAGAAATGATTGAACAAATATAAGTTTTGAGTTGTTTTTTAAATGTATCAACTGTTGAGCAACTTTTTATATTAGTTGGAACGGTATTGAAATATTTCACGGAGTTGTACGTAAATAATCGCTGAAACAAGGCTGTCCTGTGTCTGGGGACAGAAAGAAGATCGTTATGACGCGCTCGTCTTTCATGAACATCAGGGCCCCTAACAAGTTTTTCGAGTAGATATTCAGGCTGCTGAAATCTTTGTACCTTAAACATTAACGTACATGAATGTAACTGAAACCTTTGCTCTCACCTTAACCAATTAGAATTCAAGAAGTGCTGGTGATGATCAAATTTTCTACGCCCATAACAAAACCTTAAGCAACTGTTCTAAAGCTTTTGAAGACTGCTTTTATCTTCTAGTAACAAGGCAGGCCAGAAAAGTACATCACAGTATGACAATGATGATAAAATAAGCAAATTGCACAGTCATGTTGTAACTAGGTATAACGTTTGATCTATTTTTCCTATCTCTGCGCCTTAGCCCGGTTGATAACCTAGCGTTAGGCTACAAATTATACTCTAAATTCTATATTTATCTGGTCTTATTTAAAATATACATAGCCTGACCTCTGATCCCAAAATAAAATCCCATTGCAAGTTCTTCTTAAAATTATTCTTTCACTCTTTTAATCGAAATCCCAATAACACCAGGTTGTTTAGCAACTCACGAGGTGCTTATCACAACGAAATTTCATAAAAATGATTGATGAACGTGTGTGTCCTTGCCGACAATATAATACACAGCTCACGTGGTATTTCGTGTGATAAAAATGTGTAACGTCGGGGTACATTTCATGAATAATGTAGGGTCGTATCGGGGCGACAGTCTGACACACACACACACACACACCCGAACCCGAATGATAAAATAAGGAAAAGATTCAAATTGAAAATTAGTTACCTTAACAATTGGCGGAAAGGCACGAGCTGAATAGCAAATTGAGTTTATTAAGAAAAGATGTATGTGTAAGTTTTTGTGGGATCTTTTAAGGTTTGATGATATATGGACTTATGGACATGTACTATATTCGGAAATGGCAAGGTACTTGGGTTTTACATAGATGCTAAGCTATGCTGAGGTCCAAAAAAAAAAAACAAGAAATAAGGCAGTAGGTGTATACAGGGTGTCCGGGAATATGTGGGACATATCTCGGATTCATGTAGAACATGAGAAAATAATATGATAAGTTCCTATAAACTTCTTTCTGACCTCTAAAAATAGTGTCCTTGGGACATACTTAGCTTTTTTAGTTTACCAGGGGCGGACTAAGCTTTACAACTTAATGCTTACATTTTTAACACCCTGTATGATAAAGACTTTAAAAAAATAAATCTGTGTAGCTTGCACCTTAGACTAAAAAAAAGGTACTCTTGTTTATTGTCGATAAAATGACCGGTTCTCGAGAAAAAGAATAATAAACGAATAGTTGTAGAAGACCTGTGTACGCAAGAAATGTGCGTTTTATTTATTTATCGGCACCAATTGTTGTTGCGAACGTTACTATGGTACGAAATAAATAAAATATCCTGCATTTTAGAACTTGTCATCATTCACATCGCTGACACATTGATACTTTACTTCGATATGAATATATTGATTTTTGGATTTCGTGGTGAATTTAATTGTCAATTAATTCGAACTATGGAATACACGTTTATTGAGTATGCAGATATGCATATGATATATTGGCTCGCGTCTTGCATTGCTTTGGAAGCCAGGTTATATCACGAAAGATTTCCTAATCGTACCATGTCAAACTAGAAGACATTTCAACGAGTTGACCAACGTCTAAGGGAGAATGGTAGGCGATTCCAGATAATATGGTAATACATAATATTGACTTTCTTCATAATTTTAGGAAAGTTTAGAAAAAATAGTACTGATGCAGGTCTGAGAAGAAACGTACGCCGCAATTAGAGGACAATATTTTAAATGCTGTAGATAACACTCCATCAACGAGCACTCGAAAATTATCAGCACAGTATAACACATCGAAAACAATAGAACATGAAGTTCTTTAAGAACAGTTGTTATATCCATATTATTTGCAAAAAGTACATGAACTGATTCTTGAAGATTTTCCTCGTAGAAAGTTTGCAAACTGGCTGTTGGATCAGCAACAAAACAATGTAAATTAATTAGCATCATTCTTTTCACAGATGAAGCAAGGTTGGAGCACTCACCACTTGAGACCCGCCGAAAGATGTACTTCATGCACAATGGGGCACCACCTCATTTCAGCCTTGGTGTGGGGAGCACCTGCATATCGTCTACTGAAACTGTTAGATAGGCAGAGGAGGACCTATTGCCTGGCCTCCTAGATCTCCCGACCTAACGTTGTTGGATTTTTACCTGTGAATACACCTGAAAAACTTGGTGTATTCCACTGCGGTCGACACTAGGAAGAAACATCTACAGAGAATCACGTTTCTTTGTGATGTGATAAGGACCAAGGCTGGGTTATTGTGGCGGGTATAGCTGTCCTCAATTCGTCGTGCCCGTGAGTGTATCAGACTTCACGAAGCCCGTGTTAAACCCTCTTATAAAGTTTTCCAATAATTTCGTTAAGGTGCCTCCTATTACATCACTGCGTTTTTTCTTTTTTAATTTTTCCAATTTCTCGGATTAAACAACTTAAAATTAAGCTTTCTGTTATTTGAATGACCCTCGTTTCACACTTTGTTGTCGAGAAACAAAATAGAAATCATGGTCCTTTTTATTAAAAATAAACCATGATTTCGTTTATTATTATTTTTCTCGAAAGCGGTTCACTTTATCGACAATGAACAAGAGTACCTTTTTTTTAGTCTAAGGTGCAAGATACCCACATTTATTTCTTTTCTTTATCATGCAGGGTGTTAAAGACTTAAGCATTAAGTTGTAAACCTTAGTCCGCCCCTGGTAAACTAAAACAGCTGAATATCTTTCAAGGACACTATTTTACGAGGTGCTTACTAGTGCCTATCACACTACATTTTTATAAAATTTTATCAAGTACTTTAAAAGTTATTAAAGAGAAAACGATTTCCCGCGGCGCCCTTCAGGAAGACATATTATTATCTTCGTAGGGATGCCTGTCAGAAAAAATATTATAGGAACTTCTCATCTTATTTTTTCATGTTCATACCGATAGATTTTCCACATTTTTCGGACACCCTATAAAATTAACAATCACATAGGATTTATCAAAACAATCGATGAATAAAATAACAGTAACCCAAAGATAAAGGGAATAAACATATTGAAAGAGAGCAAGTAAAACCAACGCACCTAATCTAACTTAAAGTGACACCCAACAGGTATTAAGCTCTACTGCTAAGCAGTACGGCCTTAGAAGCAAAGCACACTTTGTTGATAATAATTCACTGAACATATAATAATCCAAAAAATAATTTAAAGAAGCACAAGAAGCGATAAATTAAAATGAAACACCCAGAGTAATAAATTGCGAAAAATAACACGAGCTCTAGCCGAGAAAAATTGATATTTCCAAGATGTGACTAATGTGTGAGTGCAAGGTAAATGTTTGGTTTAATAAATGTTCCTCGGCTGACTCGGGCGAAAGTCATCTAACAATAATTGAGATGTGCCGGCAACTTATTTTCTTTTACGTCCTTATGGGGAGTTTTTGTGTGTATGTCCTAAAAATTACTTAAATAAAAGTAATTATTTTTAGAGACTAGGAACCATCATCATTTTTATGAGTAACAAAGACTGAGGGGAATTTTACAACCACCAAAAGAAAGAACAGGTAATTAGCTTTTCTTAATTTAAAATAAATACTAACAAAATTATATAACGTCTCGGAAGATTGGTACTAAAGGACCAATTGTTAAGAAAAAGATTTAAATAGTATGCCAATTCGCAAAGTTTTTTTGAGATGAAAATTCCGACAAAACTTAAAATGACATTTACATTTTTTTTTTCAGGCAAATATTCACTTTGTAAATGTCGAGATTTCTTTCGGCTTGTTTCCCGTCAAGCTGTTGTCTTCTCATCTGGCTTTCGTAAATGACTGGCCCATTTATTCTTCGGCTAATGAAATTATAGCCAGCGTTACGTCCATCTCCACCCCGCAATCTGCTTCTAAATTGCCGCTACGTTATATTGTTGTGATATTTTCTGCAGATATTATGAAGTAATTTTTATTTCAATTGCACAAAAAATAATTCGGGATTTAAAAAAAATAAGTTCCTTGATACAAGCCTGAGTTAATTTAGACTAAGTCTAAGTATAAAATACAAAAGTACATTCTTGTACTTTAGAAAAAAATATTGTACTTTTTTTCGTCGGTTACATTACACTCCCTGCTCCTCCCCCCCTCCCCTGCACAGGTAGGCAAAATTGCTGAAGAAAAGGAAAGGAGGGAAACTGCGTAAAATAGAAAAAAAAGTGTTTTGCATAATTTAAGTTAATTATAATTATTTATTAAGATCGAATTCAATATGGCGCGAGTGATGTACTCCGATATGGCGCTTCTACAAAAAATTGTAAAAGGTGTATAAGTATGACCCAATCGAGTTACAAATGGGTTAAATGCGGTACAGGTTCCCATTTTCAATATGCTCCATACATCAGTTGGAACGTGGATTAAAATTATTGAAAGTGAACGAATTGATTGCTGTGGGAAGCAAAACATGGAAGACACAGTTGTCAACGAGCATAAACAAACAATTACAGGGATTATATTAACTGAAACATCATTTGCAAGCGCGACAGCTAATGAAAGTAAATTGTTGACATCAGAAAGAACTTCTTTGAAAGAACGATATTCTGATTCAGAATCTCTTCATTATACTATAAGCTCCCTTTAAAATCACATTAAATTAGTCAGCCATCATAATTATCATATATCAGCCTGCAATTCCGACCATGCACATAGTTTAAAACCACCAACATGGAACGGACTGGTAACACGCGGTAAACCTACGTGGCGATTACGGAGTACCATCCAGATCACATGCGACGGTGTCACGACACGGGGTTATGTCACGTGTCTGGATGCACCTTAAGGATCTTAGAAAGTCAGAAAGGGGAAACTGCTTTATATTATCGCTTACTCTATAGGATGTAAAATGCATATGAACCATCAATATGGCAAAATAGGTACATATTTCCAAAAACTGACAAGATAGAGTCGAATTTCAACTCTCAAGCTTCACAGATGAAAAATGTATAGGAGGCGTAGTTTGTCCAGACACAGGAAGTTTCGAATATATCATTCAAATTTTCGATGCTTAAAAAATAAGACTGGCCAGCTGCTGGTGTAGTTATGATGAGATTAATTTAATAAAAATTCAGTCTTATAGATTAGCTAGCGCTTATAGTAGGACTTTGCTTTCTTCATTCTTAAAATCAGATTACACTGGTTATTTCTGTGGTCACTTTAATGTAAGATTTAGCGATATTGTTTGTTTCCTATGGCCTATGCAAAACAAGATTTGATAATAGACGCATTATGACTGTAGAACCACCGTCGACAATATATTTACTAGCATATCCTCAAACTAGTTCAAGTCTTGAGTCATTCATTGTGTGAGGAAGTTTACCTTGTATCAGTCAAAAATTCATACTAACCCAATATACAGGGTGTTACTTAATAAGTGTCCGATATTTTACAGTACGATTTCTCAGTTATTTATAAGGTAGAAAGTTCATATAAGCAAGCCCTCCATTTTTGAGATACATGATGTTACAATTTTTAACAGGAACAAAAAATATGTACGCCACTGCCGTTTTCTCTATTAACAACACTGTTATGTAGGCACTTTATTGACTAATACATTTTCATAATTTTTTGATTTCGGCTTTGTTGAGGAGATAAATGCTATTTTATCAAACTCTTACATGGGCATAGCAATTTGCAAATAAATGCCATTTATTTTTTTATTATTATTTTTCTCGAGAACGATTGCTCGCAGCGCCTTCTACCAAGTATACCTTTTTCATGTAAAACTAATAAAGAAATCCATTTTCTTACCTAAAAATGTAATATAAGCACGAATAAAAAAGTTATGACTCCTCAAAAGAAGAGTAAAAAGTGAAGTAGGTAGCGCCCTCTACAAGTGGGAGCCATACTAACATCAAATTCGAATGTCGTATTATAAAAAACCCCTAGATACCAATTTTTGTCCAAATGTAGACATTATTTCAAAAATTATTTACGAAAAACAAAAATAAAAATACATATTTAACACCCTGTATCTCAAAAATGAAGGGCTTGCGGACCCATGCTTATATGAACTTTTCGCCTTATAAATAACTAAGGAATCGTGTTGTAAAATATCAGACACGTATTATCCTTACTGAAGTATTGTTTTTAATTTGAAAGACTTCTTAAACAAAAAACCATCGTTGACCAATGAAATACTTGAGGTGGGTAGATGGAACTGTATAGAATCTGTAAATACAATAATAGTGAAAATAATGGGCTTGGCATCTACAATAAAAATAGACAGCCCAGTGACCACGTTCAAAAAAGGGTCCAACTATCTGTTTTTGAAACCCTATTCTGAACATAAATTAATGAAATCGTTATTTGAAAAATATATGTTGTTATGCCAAGTTAGCCCCTACTAAAATTCAAAGTAATATCTAATTTAGTCATATCAGACAAAATTTTTTTTTTAATTTTCAATAAGTTAGCATAATGCAAAAATTTAAAAAGTAGGAATAAGTAGTTTAAAACCGAAATATTGATATTCTGTTAATTTATAAAAAATGTATGACTCCAATGAAAATATTTTTTAAGTGCAAATCCATATAAATATATATTTTTTGTATTACAGCACTTCTGTCAAACGAATGCACGGCATAATCCGGAGTAAATAAAATTCCTGGCGCAATCTTCGCGTCTCGCAATATCTTGCATAGCTATTTGAATTAAATTATAATGATCTTTGATCGTGTTAAAATCTTCTGGCGCAGGGATTTCAATTTTAATGTCAACTCCTTTTACATCAAACATGACAAACTTTTCCTCGGCGTTGGAAGTTTATAAGTTGGGCATATAGAATTTCGCCTGAGCAAATTATTTCGAGCCGCATCATGCAAGACGGCTCGCGTAATAGATTAAGAAATAAGAACACAGTCACGTAAAATGCTCAAATTAAGCAACTTCTGTTTAAAGGAATTTAATATATTTGTCCACTACTACTAGAAATAATCATTATTAACCTAAAAAATTACTTTTTGTATTTCAGGGACTAAGTAGGTACTATAGTCCGGCTGTAAACTGAGTCGTTTAATCCCAAGGGACTAAAGTGAATTCTAGGAACATGTAATTAAAAAAAGGTTCGAATCGTAATCACTAATTTATATTCAGATGGATGTTTACGTTTGTACAATTTACAATATTAAATAGTCTTTCATGGTAGACTAATAAAATATTTATCTGATAGTCATATAACCACTGCCTCGAGTTAAATCTAAAAACGTGTCAAGTCATTCTTTTTGGACGTGCCCAGTGTCGGGACGAGTATTAAAACCTGCTTTGCATCTCCCTAAACAACGAGGTATTAAACTGCTCAGCTAGCGCCAGGAACCTTGGACTTTTGCTTGACAATAAATGTCTGCATCAAGAAAACTTTTGTCAATTTACAACTAATTTGTAATGAGAGACATTTATTAAATACAAGTCTTCAGACATTATTGTGCGATGATCTGGTCTTATCACAATTCACCTTCTGTGAAACGTTATACGGTCCCTGTCTTTTAGAATGGGATGCCAGAACCATCCAACTTATTCAGAATAGCTGTGTACGGATGTTGGGTGATATAAGAAGATATGAAAGAGGAGTGATTACTAAAATGGGGGAAATTGGTTGGTTCAATATAAGGCAAAGAAGATTACTTCACAGTCTAGTCTTATCCAATAAAATAATCTGTAAAAAGTGTCCCGCATATCTACAGTGTGTCCACGGATAGAGTTCGGAAGAGGAAAAACTTTTTTATTTGTGGGTTTAGAAGAAAAAGTTATTAAAAAACTTGAAATAAAACACGTATGTGTTGTAATTTTCACAATATATTTGTCAACATGACATATGTTTCGCCAGCACAGTGGCTTCTTCAGATGTGAGGAAGGTATAACAATTTGTAAAATAAGAAGCTTAAAATTAAGGTACCTGAACTAATGATATTATAGTAGGGAATTATTGTGGTTCAATATAAATTTAACAAAGGAGAGTTGTTATTATCTAATTGGTCATTTAGGATATTTTGGGTTTTTCTACCCTTGTTAATAGATAAAGACTCCAATAAATCCAATTTTATGCCTTTGTTCTCAGTGTGTAAGATTTCGAAATTTTTATCAAATGTATGATTTTCGATTTTTAGATGTTCCGCGTAAGTTGAATGCTTATTATTTTTAGAAAAAGAATCGTAATGATCTTTAATTCTGGTATGGAACGATCGACCAGTTTGGCCTATATAATACTTGGGGCAAGATCCACAATTTAATTTATATACTCTATTTTTATTAATTTTATTAGTTTTGTCTTTGTTGTTTTTTATGATAGAGCCTTTCAGGACGCCACTGGTTAAAAAATTTTAAAATTTTTCTACACCAAAAAATGGCTATTGATGCTTAGAGGGCATGTGTGAAAAATTCATAAAAATAGCTAAAAAGTTGTTAAAGTTATGATAGAAAAACGATTTTTTTCTTAAAACTTTAACGCCCTGTAGATCGTAGGTTAAGGATATATGTTAATTTGAACTTTTCTTCTTAAAATCACCTAAGGATTCACACCGTTAAGGATCAGCATCTTATTCTGAAACACCCTGTATATTATACAATAAAGACATATTATTATTATAATTATTATCTCTTGTAGTTTTTATGATTAGTTTCAAAGTGCCCCCGCCCCCGTAAATAAAATTACTGCAATTTAATTCCTAGGTTATTACAATATTCCGCTAGGACGATAATTCGGCATTTTTGTAAAAAAAAGGTACTCTGAATATAATATTTTACGCAAGATTAGCCGCTAAACGAGCCATAGACAATTTAATCATAAACAGGAAACTTTTCCAGTCTAAGACGGCCATATATTACCGAAACCGTTATCGATGATAGTAGGCATGATAACAGGAAGAACATTATTAGAAGAAGTTGTATAGATGTCACGGGAGTCCCGCGATGCACAAACAACAAACAAAACGAGCGCCGGGGTCTCCTGATTTACGATGGCAATTCTTCTTTATTTCTCTCTTGGCTCATGGATTCTCCTTCCCAATCTACTTATTTATCGAATTCGAATCATTCGATCCTGATAGCCCGGTTCCGTTATCTTATTGTTAATAAAAATAAAGTTTAGGTTTACGATCTAGATTAGTGTTATTACGGAGGAACATTGGCCGGATAATTATTGGGCCGTTTCTGGAATATTACGTTTTTCTGCTATAAACCGAACCGACACTCAGACTAGGTTTTTCTAATATAAAACTTAATATAACAACATCTTCTTTTGGGGATGACGTAAAGTAAGGAATATACCCAATATCTTTAAAACGCCTAATTTGCATTTTTTAAAATAACATTTACTGCATAGGCTGGCCATCTTATTTTTCTATCTTTCAAACCTTTGTACCTTTCTAAACATTTTGTATATAACATGTCAGTAGCTAGAAACGGACAGTTCTGGGCCAGGTGGTGCTGGTGGTGCTGGTGGTGCAACTAACCCAGGTGGTTCGGTGGTGCGTTTTACGATCTAACCCAAGTGGTGCGGTGGTGCGTTTTACGATCTAACCCGGACGGTTCGGTGGTGCGTTTTATGACCTAACCCGGGCGGTTCGGTGGTGCTGTTTACAAAATAACCCGAAATTAAACCCGACTTTTTACGACCTAACCCGGATGCTTTCATGAGGCGGCTTCTTATCTAACCCTAACTTGATCCTTAATATTTATGAACTGACCCGAGATAAAACCCGACTTTTTACAACCTAACCCGGATGCTTTCATGAGGCGGCTTCTTATCTAACCCTAATTTGAACCTGAATATTTATGATCTGACCCGAGATAAAACCCGACTTTTTATTATTTCCCCTTAGTTGAAACGCCGCTGCTAAAGCGGGATAATTAAATCCCAATTTTTATAAGCCATCCTTAAACCCAACTTTTTACGATCCGACCTGAGCCATCCTTAAACCAGCCTTTTTTTTTATTTTCCCTTAGTTGAAACGCCGCTGTTAAAGCGGTATAGTAAAAAACATTATTTATTATTTCCCCTTAGTGAAACGCCGCTGGCGGCTAGTAAAGTGAAATAAAACCCTAATTTATATGGTCTAACAAGATAAGTATAATAAAGCGGTACATTTGTCACCCCGCAATAATTATTTATACCTAAATAACCCTCGCAAACCCTCTGCCGACTTGATTTAAAAAGAAAGGGACATAAACCTTTATTTATTATTCCGAAGGACCCTCATTAAAATTCAGTAGCATATCTAATAATTGATTCCAATTTTTGCACCACTTATATAAAATACAATAAAATAATTACCATCTAGAACCATTAACTAGCGATTTCTTTGTACTTGAAGTGGATAAATTATAGGACTATCTTGTAATGAGAACAGAGTAATAAAAAGTAAATAAAACTTAAATACGTATAAAATACCAAGCAGGTATAGGTACTATACAACTTGTGTTCGCCATCAGGTAGAACCCTCAATAAAATTATGAATATCAGGCGTAGGCAACAATAAGCAAATCACGTTGGTTTTTTTAATTTATTATTAATCTGGCTAACTTAAGAAACTCACAATATAACGACCATCCAAAAAAAATCATAATACATTACTGGGTGTGAAAGCAATTGCGCTGCAAAATATAGTGTATACCGACTCTGAGGTAGTTAATTAAAATCCCAATTAGCGCTAAAAAAAAAAATCAATTAGATATTTACTTTAGATATTTTAATAAAAAAATTCAATATTCTCATCAACATTTAACTTCTAAAATTATGTAGTCATCAATTTTACTTCTATCAGTTTTTTTCATAATACTAGTTTATAACATATTTTGGGAAAACGCAAATAAGACGCTAAACTTTTAAAAAATAGATAAGTATATAATTATTCAAATAAAAAATATAAATATTTACAAAAGAGTGAAATTTCATATAAATCTAAAATTATATAATATCTAATAATAATATTAATAGCTAAAAAATCTATATACAAATGTTTGTTAATACCTAACCTAAGCCTAAAATCTAAAACACCTATATATAATATATACAAATAAATTCATCAAAAAATAAGCTAATAAAAAAATTAAACCGAATAAAAAAAAATATATGTGCATTAAACCTCTTCATCGCTATCCAATATTTCTATTAGCTCCCGATCATTTAGCGGTCGATTGACTAGGATGATGAAATCACCCCCCTCGAAGAAACCCTCATCTTCACGTTCATAGGGGGGTGAGTTCAAAACGTCATTGTTTACATCCTCCATCATAACAAAATCCTCGTCGAGAACCACTAAATGATTGGGAGCATCGGGGCGGTGAGCGACGGGGGCGGGCGGCAGGAGGGGAAAGAGTTGAGCTAGGAGGTGTGCATCTTCTGCGGGGTAGATGTTGAGGGGGGCTGCGGGAGCTTCAATGAGGGCGGCGAGTGGGGCAGCGAGTGGGGCAGCGTGTGAGGCAGCGTGTGGGGCAGCGAGTGGGGCAGCAAGTGGGGCAGCGTGTGGGTCAGCGAGTGGGGCAACGGGTTGGAGGGCGTTGGCGTGGGGGCGGGCGGCTTCGGGGAGGTGGTCTTTTGGGCGGGGGGCGACGATTTCGCTTGCTATTCGGTTAATAATCCTTTGGATCGCTTCACCCCCGCGGATTCGCATCTCCCACAGGTCCGTACGGCATGTTGGGCATAGCTCATACCCATAATTGGCATATCTGAATGTAGAAAAATAGAAAAAATAGAAAACTTTTAATACTATATAATTTCTAAATTATGTTTAGCATTCCCAACTAGAATTATTTTCTGCCTGAGTTATTTTCCTTTGCTTTATTATTTTGATGTGAAATTATTTTGCTATATGAGAATTCTATGGAACATGGAATTATTAAAAATATTATTCTATAAATTAGCAGTACTACCATAGGCTAACGAAATGTAATGGGTTGTAAAAAAAAAAAAAATATGTTTAAACATATAACATAACTATTAAATCAAATGTAGTTTTTATACAACTATTAAATTTGCTCTAATTAAATCTTTGTGATCAAAAAAGTATATTTTAATAGTGAATGTTAAAAAATAATTTGCTAACATTAAGTAAAATAATATGGTGACTTATTGAAATGATGATGAAGTTATTATCTAATGACTGTAACTTACTCTAAAAAGCATGTTTCGCACATGATATGCCCTCTCGGGCACTGGACTATATTGTGGTTTCCAAGCTCCGCCACGAACTCCAAGCAGATACCGCAAATCAACTCCACTAATAAAATATCAGCCAATCTAATTTTTTGTTCGTTATTCCTGAAACAAATAAAAAAAGTAATGTATAGCTTTCGCTTAGCTAATTTTAAAAGTAAAAGGAGATGACATTTAGCAACAATAGCCATACTTCTTGATTATTTCGTTGTTTTTAATATTATATAAGAGCGTAAAATGTTCGCATTTTAGATTAACATACGTAGAAAGAAAGTTTTAGATGAAATGTAAGATTGATTAACTTAAAATAATTACAGAAATTATGAGAGCTATATATTATAACTTAATTAACTAATAAGCTGGCTACTTAAGACATAATAAAAGCTCTAAAAAATATATACTTACATTTTTTCAAACAAAGAAGCTGGTACACGCAAATTGCTAATAAAAAGTCTTGAAGGTGAAAAAATAACACACACGGCACGAAAAAGCCAAAGATAATATATATATGCGGCACTTAAATTAAAAAATAGTTAATAAATAATAGAGCACAAGAAAAAAAATGGAAAATAAATGGAATAGAAAACACAGGTAAACTAAAGTAGCACAAATGGATGAAAAAGATATCGGAGGTAGAACGTTAGCAAAGCAACTGTTTTTTAGTTTTTCGGGAATAAGAAGATAGGAAGTCTTTTCCCTTTCTTTAGGGTGATTTTATGATTATTGAAAAATTATCCTATTGGCTATATTAGAATGCATATTTTGCATTGATGGAGGAGGGTGCAAAATAAGAAATATTCATCTCTTATCTTATGATAGAAATAAAAAATGTGTTCATCAGATGCCTACAGTTTGGCGCCCTGGAGACGGGAAACAATGAACATCATACCTTTTTTTATTTGCCTACCGCCAAATGGCGCTTTGTTTCTCTTCGCCGAGGCGCCTGCATGGCTACATTTTATTACTATCTTTATGAAATAATGTTTATAGTGTCTTTGCATCCATTTATCTCCAGATGAGTGTTAAAAATACTTATAAAAACTCGGTATACCGAAGATCAAGTATTAATGAGAGGGTTGAGTCCTGTTTGGCAAATCCTGATTTTTAATTTGACGTTGGCAACGATACAATTTTTTAACATTTATCATAAGAGGCGTATATTTTTGGAGCTTAGATCTATCAGTTTATCCACGCCTCATTTATTGTTAGTGCTTTAGTAATTTTACTTTCCAATTATTTTTTACCAAAACGCGTAGTTGAAACAGTGTCTATATCAGACGATATAATAAATTTTAAGGATTAATTTGCTTACAAATACACTTCAATTTATTTAGGCTAAAGCAGCCAGACATATACTGGAACTACGAAAACCCTATTACAATTTGGTTGCCTAGAGAAAATTTTGTAAAAAACATAGCTTTCTACACAAATGCTTGCACATTATGTACCTATCATTTTAAGATACCTGGCGACATCAATGTAAGCATTGACATAATAACGCAAGATATAGGTAGGTACTAGAATATTCAAGATTTCTATTAACGATACACTTCAGCATACATGTGAGATGTCATTAATGTCTACGGAAGGCAACAGACATACCAGCTATTTTTACATGGGATTCCATAGACTTGGACGCTTCTTGTTTAGAAATATTTGATGTCATCTTGAGGAGTTCCGTATTGAAGCATCAAACCTACCTACCAAATAATTGAGGAAATATGGGATATCATAAAATATGCCCCCCATCGAACTAAATGATCCTATAAACCAGCTTCACAGACCGTAATTTGTGATGCTAACACGATTAATACGCAATAGAACAAGATTAAGAAACAAAATTTAAAGTAGGTCTTTATCACACGAAAATAATTAAATAATTTACGATTACAGAACAATAATTATTTTAAAAAGCTGTATAACTAAATATATTATGTTATTAGGAATATTCCGTCTAAAGTAACAGCTGATCTTAGTCGAAAATGAGATCGTATTATTGATTGTTGAATTCGTTAGGTATGAAATAAAATTAGAGATTTCGTCTATTTTTTCACGATTAAAAAAGAATACCTCTATTTAGCTAAAAAATGAAACGATTACAGTGGTAGATTAATTCACTTTACCAAGCATGTAAACTACTAATTTTGCAATAAATATCTTCTATATTTCTAGGTAGGTTTACTCGAAAATGTTGGGCTATTTTCATCAAAAATCCCGATACGAAATTGAAAAATTTGCCTATTTTTCTCGGTTTACAAAGTGATAGTGGAATATTGGTTTGATCAAAGAACAATAATTATTTTAAAAATGTTGTATAATTAACTAAATGTCGGTGTTATCAGGCAGGCAAGAAGTTATTTATCTGAATCTTATTTGTACCATTAGCGTTTATATACAAATGTTAGTGGTTTTCAAAAATTGATATCTCGGAAATTATCAGGTTTAGACTTATAATACGCTTATTAAAAAATAATGACTACTTTATGCAAAATTCAAAAATATTATAAGATGTAGGGTATCCCAGTAACTTAACCAAAGATTTTCGGTCTTCGTAAAGCTTTACACGTTTCTTCAGCGTACCAAACATTCACTTTTTTTTAAATATTGACATCGGGTTAGGATTCTGAACATAGGATTAACATCACTCCAATAGTGAACATGTTGCGTTGTCACAGTTCCATTCGTTGAAAAGTAAACAAAACCGTTTGAGCTACGTGGGGAATAAATAAAGTTGGCTTGTTGAAAAATTTTAATATTTATTAAGGTAAAAGACTATAAATATATCGATACAACACTTTGGCATTTCTAATACTACAAACATGAATATCTAAAATGTGATATTTACAACCGTCAACTCTCTCTCCCTTCTCTAATTTTGGTACACCAATGCTGTCTTCTAAGTTTATAATATATGGCGTCCTGCAGTTTAATTCCGAAAATGTTTTAACTAAGAATTCCTCTTTAACACATCCTTTAACGTAAATAATGTCTGCGTCTATCAGATTGATGGATATGATATTATGTAGTTCCTTGTAATCGGTATCTCCATAATTATAAAGGATACCATGATGATTTCCAAATAGATATTTGACTTGTTTCTTGCAAGCCTTACTTAAGGTGTCGAATGGTTTAACTGGTTTAAAAAAGTAACTTTTCATACTATTCCCATCATAAATAGCCAATTCTTTCGCGCAAAATTCAGGTATGTTAAATCCTTGAATATCGACTACAACGAACTTCATTGTCTGAAGACTCAAATCAAACAAGTATATTTTCATATTTTTATCGCTCTTAAGTTCGATTTCAAAAGCACACCCCCACTTTTCGATAATTTCACAGTCTTAGCACATAGATCTTATATTTTTATTTACGATCAATTCATCTTTATTCGCCAATCGTCTCAAACGAGTCTGCTTTTGAAAGTAATATAGCCTTAGTATTCAGAAAATATTAATGATATCGGAGCCTAAAACATCCTTGACACTAAAAAATCATTGTGTTTCCTAACAAAACCCATCATCATGTCTATTTAGCTTGCTTTCCTATTGTTTAGCAGGTTAAATAAAATTATTATTTCGCTCTTTTTGTCTGTACTGAATCGTTAGGGGAATACGTTTCTAGTCCTATAAGAGAGACAGTTAAAATTTATGTAAGCAATCAGAAATCCTACACTATGAGCTACTTAGTTAAAATTTCATATTTCCTTCCTGGATCAGCTAAAATTTGTGTTGTGTCGGTCAAAATTTATAAAATACGAAAAAAATGCTAGATACATTTTTATCATGACTTTCTATCTAATACCATCTTATTTCAAGGTATAATTCGGTTATCAAAATGAGAATCTAAAAAATCCTCGTGTTTCCTCACAAAACCCATCATCTTGTCTATTTAGCTTGCTTTTCTATTGTTTAGCAGGTTAAATAAAATTATTATTTCGCTCTTTTTTGTCTGTACTGAATCGTTAGGGGGATACGTTTCTAGTTCTATAAGAGAGACAGTTAAAATTTATGTAAGCAATCAGAAATCCTACACTATGAGCTACTTATTTAAAATTTCATATTTCCTTCCTGGGTCAGTCAAAATTTGTGATGTGCCGGTCAAAATTTATAAAAATACGAAAAAAATGCTGGATGCATTTTTAGCGTGACTTTCTATTTAATACCATCTTATTTCAAGGTATAATTCGGTTATCAAAATGAGAATAAAATAATTTTCCCATGGTTTATGTCATCTTAAAAAAGTCAAAAGGTTATATTCTGTAGAGCGTCAGATACATTCAAATTTAAAAATTTTCTCCAAGAAGAATTTTAAGATAGTATTATAGTAAATAAAAATTCCATACCTCCAATATTTCTTGGAAACATATCGTGTTCTAGCGACATAACCCAAAAGTATCTCTATTCAGAAACGCATCCTACTTTTCTTGTCAAACTTGACTTTGTTGTAATGTTGTATGCAGAGCACTTTGAAAACAAAAATTAGATTAGAAACCGCCGCCTCTTAAGGTATACTTTTTTTAGGTCTTACATAGGGTACACTGGTATACAGAACAAATGTCATCTTTAATTGTCTCATTGTCCCATCCATTACATTATTATAATCTTAAAGCACCTGTTACCAGCATTATCTGTTTTTTATGGTTTTCATAAAACATAGCGATTACCGATGAAAATTAAACGAAAACTTAATAAATAACTTTTTTTCAACTGAAATAGACTGATTTTCGATGGAAAAATGTTACTTATAACTAAAAATGAATATAAGACATATACGCAATGATATTTAGAATAAATCAATCTTTTCTAAAATTACTATGAAATATTCACAAAATCGTTTCGTTATAACCAAAGTAGCAAGACTTGCAGATTTCGTATAGAGTTCAAACGCGATACTGAGATGATCTTTTTTTTTATATTTTTGTAGGATAATTCACCACTACGTTGTAAGTACTTGAGAGAGGACTTTCTTGAAAAATCCTCAAATTTCTCTGCAATTTTGTTCCTTCTAGAGTTAAATTCACACAGAAAATCCCGTATTCTTATCTTTCAGGTTGGTATATTAAAAAGGGCTTATTAGTATGGTTTAGAAAACAAGCAATATTAATTAACGGATGTTTTTTCGTCGTATGAAGAGTTGAAAAATTTTCCACTCCAATGGTTGCGATGCAGAGAGTCGGGTTTCATCATAATCTTTCAGGGTAGCTCAGGTTTGATTGCATGTAGAGAGTCGGGTTTCATCATAATCTTTCAGACGCACCCCCCTCAGGTTTGTTCAGGTTTCTCAAGTGTTTGAGAAACCTGAACAAACCTGAGGGGGGTGCGTCTGAAAGATTATGATGAAACCCGACTCTCTACATGCAATCAAACCTGAGCTACCCTGAAAGATTATGATGAAACCCGACTCTCTGCATCGCAACCATTGGAGTGGAAAATTTTTCAACTCTTCATACGACGAAAAAACATCCGTTAATTAATATTGCTTGTTTTCTAAACCATACTAATAAGCCCTTTTTAATATACCAACCTGAAAGATAAGAATACGGGATTTTCTGTGTGAATTTAACTCTAGAAGGAACAAAATTGCAGAGAAATTTGAGGATTTTTCAAGAAAGTCCTCTCTCAAGTACTTACAACGTAGTGGTGAATTATCCTACAAAAATATAAAAAAAAAGATCATCTCAGTATCGCGTTTGAACTCTATACGAAATCTGCAAGTCTTGCTACTTTGGTTATAACGAAACGATTTTGTGAATATTTCATAGTAATTTTAGAAAAGATTGATTTATTCTAAATATCATTGCGTATATGTCTTATATTCATTTTTAGTTATAAGTAACATTTTTCCATCGAAAATCAGTCTATTTCAGTTGAAAAAAAGTTATTTATTAAGTTTTCGTTTAATTTTCATCGGTAATCGCTATGTTTTATGAAAACCATAAAAAACAGATAATGCTGGTAACAGGTGCTTTAAGATTATAATAATGTAATGGATGGGACAATGAGACAATTAAAGATGACATTTGTTCTGTATACCAGTGTACCCTATGTAAGACCTAAAAAAAGTATACCTTAAGAGGCGGCGGTTTCTAATCTAATTTTTGTTTTCAAAGTGCTCTGCATACAACATTACAACAAAGTCAAGTTTGACAAGAAAAGTAGGATGCGTTTCTGAATAGAGATACTTTTGGGTTATGTCGCTAGAACACGATATGTTTCCAAGAAATATTGGAGGTATGGAATTTTTATTTACTATAATACTATCTTAAAATTCTTCTTGGAGAAAATTTTTAAATTTGAATGTATCTGACGCTCTACAGAATATAACCTTTTGACTTTTTTAAGATGACATAAACCATGGGAAAATTATTTTATTCTCATTTTGATAACCGAATTATACCTTGAAATAAGATGGTATTAAATAGAAAGTCACGCTAAAAATGCATCCAGCATTTTTTTCGTATTTTTATAAATTTTGACCGGCACATCACAAATTTTGACTGACCCAGGAAGGAAATATGAAATTTTAAATAAGTAGCTCATAGTGTAGGATTTCTGATTGCTTACATAAATTTTAACTGTCTCTCTTATAGAACTAGAAACGTATCCCCCTAACGATTCAGTACAGACAAAAAAGAGCGAAATAATAATTTTATTTAACCTGCTAAACAATAGAAAAGCAAGCTAAATAGACAAGATGATGGGTTTTGTGAGGAAACACGAGGATTTTTTAGATTCTCATTTTGATAACCGAATTATACCTTGAAATAAGATGGTATTAGATAGAAAGTCATGATAAAAATGTATCTAGCATTTTTTTCGTATTTTATAAATTTTGACCGACACAACACAAATTTTAGCTGATCCAGGAAGGAAATATGAAATTTTAACTAAGTAGCTCATAGTGTAGGATTTCTGATTGCTTACATAAATTTTAACTGTCTCTCTTATAGGACTAGAAACGTATTCCCCTAACGATTCAGTACAGACAAAAAGAGCGAAATAATAATTTTATTTAACCTGCTAAACAATAGGAAAGCAAGCTAAATAGACATGATGATGGGTTTTGTTAGGAAACACAATGATTTTTTAGTGTCAAGGATGTTTTAGGCTCCGATATCATTAATATTTTCTGAATACTAAGGCTATATTACTTTCAAAAGCAGACTCGTTTGAGACGATTGGCGAATAAAGATGAATTGATCGTAAATAAAAATATAAGATCTATGTGCTAAGACTGTGAAATTATCGAAAAGTGGGGGTGTGCTTTTGAAATCGAACTTAAGAGCGATAAAAA
This sequence comes from Polydrusus tereticollis, assembly GCA_963920685.1. Classification (NCBI taxonomy): domain Eukaryota; kingdom Metazoa; phylum Arthropoda; class Insecta; order Coleoptera; family Curculionidae; genus Polydrusus; species Polydrusus tereticollis. The sequence goes on from OY987328.1 coordinate 149,302,472, forward strand.
TATGAAAATATACTTGTTTGATTTGAGTCTTCAGACAATGAAGTTCGTTGTAGTCGATATTCAAGGATTTAACATACCTGAATTTTGCGCGAAAGAATTGGCTATTTATGATGGGAATAGTATGAAAAGTTACTTTTTTAAACCAGTTAAACCATTCGACACCTTAAGTAAGGCTTGCAAGAAACAAGTCAAATATCTATTTGGAAATCATCATGGTATCCTTTATAATTATGGAGATACCGATTACAAGGAACTACATAATATCATATCCATCAATCTGATAGACGCAGACATTATTTACGTTAAAGGATGTGTTAAAGAGGAATTCTTAGTTAAAACATTTTCGGAATTAAACTGCAGGACGCCATATATTATAAACTTAGAAGACAGCATTGGTGTACCAAAATTAGAGAAGGGAGAGAGAGTTGACGGTTGTAAATATCACATTTTAGATATTCATGTTTGTAGTATTAGAAATGCCAAAGTGTTGTATCGATATATTTATAGTCTTTTACCTTAATAAATATTAAAATTTTTCAACAAGCCAACTTTATTTATTCCCCACGTAGCTCAAACGGTTTTGTTTACTTTTCAACGAATGGAACTGTGACAACGCAACATGTTCACTATTGGAGTGATGTTAATCCTATGTTCAGAATCCTAACCCGATGTCAATATTTAAAAAAAAGTGAATGTTTGGTACGCTGAAGAAACGTGTAAAGCTTTACGAAGACCGAAAATCTTTGGTTAAGTTACTGGGATACCCTACATCTTATAATATTTTTGAATTTTGCATAAAGTAGTCATTATTTTTTAATAAGCGTATTATAAGTCTAAACCTGATAATTTCCGAGATATCAATTTTTGAAAACCACTAACATTTGTATATAAACGCTAATGGTACAAATAAGATTCAGATAAATAACTTCTTGCCTGCCTGATAACACCGACATTTAGTTAATTATACAACATTTTTAAAATAATTATTGTTCTTTGATCAAACCAATATTCCACTATCACTTTGTAAACCGAGAAAAATAGGCAAATTTTTCAATTTCGTATCGGGATTTTTGATGAAAATAGCCCAACATTTTCGAGTAAACCTACCTAGAAATATAGAAGATATTTATTGCAAAATTAGTAGTTTACATGCTTGGTAAAGTGAATTAATCTACCACTGTAATCGTTTCATTTTTTAGCTAAATAGAGGTATTCTTTTTTAATCGTGAAAAAATAGACGAAATCTCTAATTTTATTTCATACCTAACGAATTCAACAATCAATAATACGATCTCATTTTCGACTAAGATCAGCTGTTACTTTAGACGGAATATTCCTAATAACATAATATATTTAGTTATACAGCTTTTTAAAATAATTATTGTTCTGTAATCGTAAATTATTTAATTATTTTCGTGTGATAAAGACCTACTTTAAATTTTGTTTCTTAATCTTGTTCTATTGCGTATTAATCGTGTTAGCATCACAAATTACGGTCTGTGAAGCTGGTTTATAGGATCATTTAGTTCGATGGGGGGCATATTTTATGATATCCCATATTTCCTCAATTATTTGGTAGGTAGGTTTGATGCTTCAATACGGAACTCCTCAAGATGACATCAAATATTTCTAAACAAGAAGCGTCCAAGTCTATGGAATCCCATGTAAAAATAGCTGGTATGTCTGTTGCCTTCCGTAGACATTAATGACATCTCACATGTATGCTGAAGTGTATCGTTAATAGAAATCTTGAATATTCTAGTACCTACCTATATCTTGCGTTATTATGTCAATGCTTACATTGATGTCGCCAGGTATCTTAAAATGATAGGTACATAATGTGCAAGCATTTGTGTAGAAAGCTATGTTTTTTACAAAATTTTCTCTAGGCAACCAAATTGTAATAGGGTTTTCGTAGTTCCAGTATATGTCTGGCTGCTTTAGCCTAAATAAATTGAAGTGTATTTGTAAGCAAATTAATCCTTAAAATTTATTATATCGTCTGATATAGACACTGTTTCAACTACGCGTTTTGGTAAAAAATAATTGGAAAGTAAAATTACTAAAGCACTAACAATAAATGAGGCGTGGATAAACTGATAGATCTAAGCTCCAAAAATATACGCCTCTTATGATAAATGTTAAAAAATTGTATCGTTGCCAACGTCAAATTAAAAATCAGGATTTGCCAAACAGGACTCAACCCTCTCATTAATACTTGATCTTCGGTATACCGAGTTTTTATAAGTATTTTTAACACTCATCTGGAGATAAATGGATGCAAAGACACTATAAACATTATTTCATAAAGATAGTAATAAAATGTAGCCATGCAGGCGCCTCGGCGAAGAGAAACAAAGCGCCATTTGGCGGTAGGCAAATAAAAAAAGGTATGATGTTCATTGTTTCCCGTCTCCAGGGCGCCAAACTGTAGGCATCTGATGAACACATTTTTTATTTCTATCATAAGATAAGAGATGAATATTTCTTATTTTGCACCCTCCTCCATCAATGCAAAATATGCATTCTAATATAGCCAATAGGATAATTTTTCAATAATCATAAAATCACCCTAAAGAAAGGGAAAAGACTTCCTATCTTCTTATTCCCGAAAAACTAAAAAACAGTTGCTTTGCTAACGTTCTACCTCCGATATCTTTTTCATCCATTTGTGCTACTTTAGTTTACCTGTGTTTTCTATTCCATTTATTTTCCATTTTTTTTCTTGTGCTCTATTATTTATTAACTATTTTTTAATTTAAGTGCCGCATATATATATTATCTTTGGCTTTTTCGTGCCGTGTGTGTTATTTTTTCACCTTCAAGACTTTTTATTAGCAATTTGCGTGTACCAGCTTCTTTGTTTGAAAAAATGTAAGTATATATTTTTTAGAGCTTTTATTATGTCTTAAGTAGCCAGCTTATTAGTTAATTAAGTTATAATATATAGCTCTCATAATTTCTGTAATTATTTTAAGTTAATCAATCTTACATTTCATCTAAAACTTTCTTTCTACGTATGTTAATCTAAAATGCGAACATTTTACGCTCTTATATAATATTAAAAACAACGAAATAATCAAGAAGTATGGCTATTGTTGCTAAATGTCATCTCCTTTTACTTTTAAAATTAGCTAAGCGAAAGCTATACATTACTTTTTTTATTTGTTTCAGGAATAACGAACAAAAAATTAGATTGGCTGATATTTTATTAGTGGAGTTGATTTGCGGTATCTGCTTGGAGTTCGTGGCGGAGCTTGGAAACCACAATATAGTCCAGTGCCCGAGAGGGCATATCATGTGCGAAACATGCTTTTTAGAGTAAGTTACAGTCATTAGATAATAACTTCATCATCATTTCAATAAGTCACCATATTATTTTACTTAATGTTAGCAAATTATTTTTTAACATTCACTATTAAAATATACTTTTTTGATCACAAAGATTTAATTAGAGCAAATTTAATAGTTGTATAAAAACTACATTTGATTTAATAGTTATGTTATATGTTTAAACATATTTTTTTTTTTTTTACAACCCATTACATTTCGTTAGCCTATGGTAGTACTGCTAATTTATAGAATAATATTTTTAATAATTCCATGTTCCATAGAATTCTCATATAGCAAAATAATTTCACATCAAAATAATAAAGCAAAGGAAAATAACTCAGGCAGAAAATAATTCTAGTTGGGAATGCTAAACATAATTTAGAAATTATATAGTATTAAAAGTTTTCTATTTTTTCTATTTTTCTACATTCAGATATGCCAATTATGGGTATGAGCTATGCCCAACATGCCGTACGGACCTGTGGGAGATGCGAATCCGCGGGGGTGAAGCGATCCAAAGGATTATTAACCGAATAGCAAGCGAAATCGTCGCCCCCCGCCCAAAAGACCACCTCCCCGAAGCCGCCCGCCCCCACGCCAACGCCCTCCAACCCGTTGCCCCACTCGCTGACCCACACGCTGCCCCACTTGCTGCCCCACTCGCTGCCCCACACGCTGCCTCACACGCTGCCCCACTCGCTGCCCCACTCGCCGCCCTCATTGAAGCTCCCGCAGCCCCCCTCAACATCTACCCCGCAGAAGATGCACACCTCCTAGCTCAACTCTTTCCCCTCCTGCCGCCCGCCCCCGTCGCTCACCGCCCCGATGCTCCCAATCATTTAGTGGTTCTCGACGAGGATTTTGTTATGATGGAGGATGTAAACAATGACGTTTTGAACTCACCCCCCTATGAACGTGAAGATGAGGGTTTCTTCGAGGGGGGTGATTTCATCATCCTAGTCAATCGACCGCTAAATGATCGGGAGCTAATAGAAATATTGGATAGCGATGAAGAGGTTTAATGCACATATATTTTTTTTTATTCGGTTTAATTTTTTTATTAGCTTATTTTTTGATGAATTTATTTGTATATATTATATATAGGTGTTTTAGATTTTAGGCTTAGGTTAGGTATTAACAAACATTTGTATATAGATTTTTTAGCTATTAATATTATTATTAGATATTATATAATTTTAGATTTATATGAAATTTCACTCTTTTGTAAATATTTATATTTTTTATTTGAATAATTATATACTTATCTATTTTTTAAAAGTTTAGCGTCTTATTTGCGTTTTCCCAAAATATGTTATAAACTAGTATTATGAAAAAAACTGATAGAAGTAAAATTGATGACTACATAATTTTAGAAGTTAAATGTTGATGAGAATATTGAATTTTTTTATTAAAATATCTAAAGTAAATATCTAATTGATTTTTTTTTTAGCGCTAATTGGGATTTTAATTAACTACCTCAGAGTCGGTATACACTATATTTTGCAGCGCAATTGCTTTCACACCCAGTAATGTATTATGATTTTTTTTGGATGGTCGTTATATTGTGAGTTTCTTAAGTTAGCCAGATTAATAATAAATTAAAAAAACCAACGTGATTTGCTTATTGTTGCCTACGCCTGATATTCATAATTTTATTGAGGGTTCTACCTGATGGCGAACACAAGTTGTATAGTACCTATACCTGCTTGGTATTTTATACGTATTTAAGTTTTATTTACTTTTTATTACTCTGTTCTCATTACAAGATAGTCCTATAATTTATCCACTTCAAGTACAAAGAAATCGCTAGTTAATGGTTCTAGATGGTAATTATTTTATTGTATTTTATATAAGTGGTGCAAAAATTGGAATCAATTATTAGATATGCTACTGAATTTTAATGAGGGTCCTTCGGAATAATAAATAAAGGTTTATGTCCCTTTCTTTTTAAATCAAGTCGGCAGAGGGTTTGCGAGGGTTATTTAGGTATAAATAATTATTGCGGGGTGACAAATGTACCGCTTTATTATACTTATCTTGTTAGACCATATAAATTAGGGTTTTATTTCACTTTACTAGCCGCCAGCGGCGTTTCACTAAGGGGAAATAATAAATAATGTTTTTTACTATACCGCTTTAACAGCGGCGTTTCAACTAAGGGAAAATAAAAAAAAAGGCTGGTTTAAGGATGGCTCAGGTCGGATCGTAAAAAGTTGGGTTTAAGGATGGCTTATAAAAATTGGGATTTAATTATCCCGCTTTAGCAGCGGCGTTTCAACTAAGGGGAAATAATAAAAAGTCGGGTTTTATCTCGGGTCAGATCATAAATATTCAGGTTCAAATTAGGGTTAGATAAGAAGCCGCCTCATGAAAGCATCCGGGTTAGGTTGTAAAAAGTCGGGTTTTATCTCGGGTCAGTTCATAAATATTAAGGATCAAGTTAGGGTTAGATAAGAAGCCGCCTCATGAAAGCATCCGGGTTAGGTCGTAAAAAGTCGGGTTTAATTTCGGGTTATTTTGTAAACAGCACCACCGAACCGCCCGGGTTAGGTCATAAAACGCACCACCGAACCGTCCGGGTTAGATCGTAAAACGCACCACCGCACCACTTGGGTTAGATCGTAAAACGCACCACCGAACCACCTGGGTTAGTTGCACCACCAGCACCACCAGCACCACCTGGCCCAGAACTGTCCGTTTCTAGCTACTCATGTCCTATAACTAAATTCACTTGTTTTTAAAACTTTAGGTCAGTCATGATGGCGAATTTACCTAAAATTTTTTAATAGGCTTTGAATTTTTGAGAGTAACCAAATCATATTGTTCTAATATTGCCAACTGAGATTCTTACTTTAATATTTTTAAGTAGTATTTGGATAGTATTAGTATTTTCTTTTTATTTTAAAAATAAGATAGAGTTCAGTGATTTTAGTTATATTATACAGGGCTGCCCAGAAGTCCGGAATAAAATTAATATAGCCTTAACCTGTAACTTTTGGGGAAAACGCTCGGACACGTCAATTTAATTTTAATATATGCTCACATCTCGACGTTATTCGTTTGTTTTTTTATAGACATTTGTTAAAGATATGACGACAACGATCTTTTTTTTAAATGAAAACATACAGCTTGTAATACATCATTTGAAAGCTAATATCTCGTACAGCATGCTCATAAATTTTGACGCGATTCTGTCAAGTTATTTTAAAATGGCTACTGTTAAAAGTTTTAAAAAAATCCCCATTTAAATAAGCGGAAATGATAAATCATTGATGTTTTTTTCACCTTTCAAGGTAAGAAATCTTCATTGTTTCACGTTCTGACATGTTGTGATATTGTGACTTAACAATAATTATGGTTTATTTGTTATTTATTTTGTAAAAAAAAAAAAAAAAATGTAACGAAGCAAAACAAAACACAACAAGAAGGTGGTTTAACGTGGCAAATGCTGGAAATGTCCTCCGCCCTCTACTTGGCATGCTCCCAGACGGAATTTCGAATGGCTTCAGCCGGTATGTTATGTGTCTCCAATCTAATTTTGTTTTTCAATTCTTCAATATTATTTGGCCTATTTTGGTAAACTTTTTCTTTAAAATATCCCCAAAGAAAATAGTCTAGAGGCGTTAAGTCTGGGGACCATGGTGGCCACCTGGGCACCATCTTGCTGAAACCAAATTGTTTCATTAGGTAATCTGGATCTACTTCGTTGGGAAATATTACAGCTAGAGCAAGCCTCAACTCTTAGGTTAAGAAATCCAGGTACCGTTCAGCTGTGAGGTTTCCTTCCAAAAAGAATGGCCCTAAAATTCGGTTATTAATGATACCTGCCCATACATTTTTTTTCTGGGGCCGCTGAGTATGCGCTTCAAATATGCATCGTGGATTTTCCTGACTCCAGAAACGATAATTATGTCTGTTAACCACCCCGTTTAAATAGAAAATAGCTTCATCCGAAAATAATATGATCTGTGGAAACCTATAATTCTCGTCACACCGTCTCATCATTTCTTTGCAAAATTGCAAACGCCTATCATAGTCATCTTCTAAAAGCTCTTGGACAAGACATACTTTATAAGGGTGGTTATTTCTGCTTTCAAAAATATTCCAATAGTACCTCTAGATGTATCATGATTTTGAGGCAATAAAACTGTTGAAACATGCGGATTATCCTGCAGAGATAATGCAATATCCAATATTTCATCATCGCCTAAAACACGTGGCCGTCTATTCCTAAGCAAGTCCTTTACTGTGCCATGTTCATCAAATTTGTGGAATATTTTACTGACAGTGCCCTGTGAAATTTGATTTTCCGGATATTTAGCATTAAATAAAGTGCACACTTCACTTTGACTTCTTATTTTATCTCCACACCCTAACAATATCAATACTTCGATACGCTGCCTTTCCGACAAAACCATTTTTGTTTAGAAAATTGTAAAATAATACTTCGGAAATACCTAAATTAATTTTACAAGTGCACAATGTCACAAAATCTCAGAACGTGAAGCAATGAAGATCCCTTACCTTGAAAGGTAAAAAAACATCAATGATTTATCATTTCCGCTTATTTAAATAGGGATTTTTTTAAAACTTTTAACAGTCGCCATTTTGAGATAGCTTGACAGAATCGCGCTAAAAGTTATGAGCATACTGTACAAGATATCAGCTTTCAAATTATGTATCACAAGCCCTATGTTTCCATAAAAAAAAAGATCGATGTCGCCATATCTTTGACAAATGTCTATGAATAAACAAACGAATAACGTCAAAATGTGAGCATATATAAAACTAAATTGACGTGTCCGAGCATTTTCCCCAAGAGTTACAGGTTAAGGCTATATTAATTTTATTCCGGACTTCTCCGGAATCTGGGCAGCCCTGTATAATGCGACTCACTGAGACGCAAAGAATAGAAGTAATTATAATGATATGTTACAGCGATAAGGTGAGGACGCAGCAAGAAGTTTGTGAGTTATTTTGTCAACTTGGCCATGGAAGTACGAGATGCCCCAAAAAGCGGTAGACCACCAATTAGTGAAGATAAGCAAGTAGATGTCTTACTAAGTATAGAAGAACAACAACATGTGACATCTAAAAATCTAGCAACATACATACAAAATATTTGAAAAACATCAGTGCTGAGAATATTACAGTAAAATACATAATATCTTCCATTTAAAATTCAAGTTACACCTTATGGTTACCGTGCAAGCCCAGAAAACTAAACGAAACAGAAGCGAAACGGAGCAAGATTCGTGGCCCTGTATTTTCGGTGGCCATTTTTTAATTAGTGTAAACGTCAATCGATTACATCCAATAGCTGAAAAACTGACGCTTGTTTTCTGGTTTTTGGTTTTGATTCGTCACTGTCTTTTTTGATTTATCAGTTGCATTAAAGTCATTTTAGAATTCTGTGTGTAAAGCTGGATTTATAAACTCGAAAAGTTGACGAGGTTGAAGTTATGTTCAAGTTGGTGAGGTTCGATATTCGACAGTCCAGAATATGGCATTTATGAAGTCAGTAGTAAAGTTCAAAAAGTTGTTGTTTGATTGGTTGAAACTTTGGTCCAATAGAGTGATAGTGTTGTAGATAAATTCATAATCTTGGATTAACTCGAGTAACAATAAATTAGTGTCATCATTCTCTATACTATCCATTTCTAGTTTTCCAATATCTGGCACAAAACACACTACTAAGCGTACAATAAACAGATATTCCAAATACAAATGACGGAAGGGCGACGTAAACAACGAAAAGACATTTGACATTTCGCTGTAACCACATGACTTTAAAATAGCGTCCTCATTGGTCGAAGCGTATCCTCTCGAGCTCCGAACATACAAATTGGTTATCTCGAACTACACGGGAAATTTTCGAAACTTTGCACGAACTGAGTTTCTAAATTGAACTAAGTGTTCCCTTTAGTTTAAATTGAACTATTATTTCCAACGACAACTGAACCTCAACATTGCCAACTTTTCGAGTTTATAGGTGGATTTATAATTTATACAAACCTGAAGACTGGCTCCCTGGCGCGAGCCCAATACACAGTGGAGAAGCACTGGAGATAGTAGAGAAGCACTATCCGACAGTGTCCAAAAGATGGGAAACAGGCGCCAAGGCAAGCAGCTCAAAATCTTAAAGGAAAGACGCAAGCACAAGACATGACAATTCAAAGCTTCCACCGATTAATCATTAAAAATTAAACAAATATGCTGAATAAGCAAACAATGACCAGAAAAATGTCACAGGTATTTAACTGACGTAAAGATTCCAAAGAAGATCTTGTGTAAGTAATAATTTTTTTCCTGGAAAATAAAGAGACCAAAAAATCTACTTTTTTGAAAATTCCACAGTTATGTAACACTGGACTTTCCAAAAGCCAATAATTTGTATGCTAGAATAAGATTCCAATCTGGAATAATTGTACTAAGGGCTGAGTAGAATTCGGGGACAAATCGGGTCTTGATCGAGCCTAGATAAATAAAAACGAGACCGAGCAACGAACCATCTCAGCAAATCTTTTTTTATAATATAATTTAATAATATCCCCTTGGCTTCTAAAACGCAAGTGGCTGGTAGCGGTTTTGTACAAGCCTACTATGGTGGTTGTTCAGGTTAGTTCAGATCAGTGGAGTATGATGAACACGCGGGTAGAAATAATGATCAACAAAGGAAAAATTGGTAATAATTTTATTTTATCCATTACATAAAATAATGAGCTGATTAAGTTTTGGTAAGGTAATTAACTTGAATGAAAATTTTAGTTTCTTTTAAGCCCGCCATACGGCCTGGCATGCTTTTTAGTCAGTAATTAAACTTAAACTTAAAACTGGTCAAAATTAAATATGAAACTATGCAAAAAAAAGTTCTGAAGGCAACTTTAAAATTGCATTATTATTATTATTATTATTATTATTATTATTATTATTGCATTTTGAGGAAACCCCTTCCGGCTACCCAATTGGTATAAAATTATTTTAAGTGAGGAATGAAACACAAAGTCTGCTCCACTAATTTAATAAATAGGTTCAGATTAACATCCCAAACATGTTTCAAAGGCATAAACCTTCATCTTCAGTGGGTAATTATTAAGATGTTGATATTTATGAAGAGACCAATGACATTGTTACGTTTTTTTATAAACTAATGTTGCAGAAAAATTTTTATGAAACCATATGTAACTTTAATTCGGTAAAAATATATCTTAAATTAAAGTAAAATTAAATGAATAAACATAATTTAAATGAATTTAGTTTTATTTTAATTTTAAACTTGTTGAAAAACCCAAATTTTACTGGGAGATTGTAATGGGGTACGACCATCATGGTGGAGTCGTACCAAAAATGGTTTTTAATATCTTAATAATTACCCACTGAAGATGAAGGTTTATGCCTTAAAACATGTTTGGGATGTTAATCTGAACCTATTTATTAAATTAGTGGAGCAGACTTTGTGTTTCATTCCTCACTTAAAATATTACTCCACTGTGAGATGGACTACTTCCATAAAATAAAATTATTTATTCTAAAGAATGATCTAAAGGGGACAACAGCAGGAAATTATGTGAATTGTTCATACAGTAAAACCTCTGTTTGAGACCGCCTCTATAAAGTGACCACCACCAGGTTTATGCCCCAAGGGACATATTTAATGCAAATGAGACAGGTCTCTACTATCGTGCCATGCCAACAAAACCATATTCATTGAAAGATGGCAAGTGTACTGGAAAAAAACAACAAAACAACGATTTACAATTCTGTTCTGTGCAAATCTGGAAGGCGAGAAGAAAGAACCACTAATTATAGGCAAACGTAAAAATTCTCAATGTTTTAAGGGCGCACACATCGATGAGTTACCTCTTCAATGGGTCTCGAACAAAAAAGCGTGGATGACAGCACACATCACGACAACATGGCCACACAGATTTGATACCAAGATAAAGAAGCAGAATAGAAGAGTGGTATTGTTTCTGGATAATGCAACGTCTCATCCCAAAATTACACTGGATAATGTCAATTATTTTTCTTCTACACAATACTACCTCACATTGCCAGCCTTTGGACCAAGGCATTATTCAGAATTTTAAAATGCACTACAGAAGCGACCTTATTCAGAGGCTTTTAACATGTATAGACAGTGGTTGTCTTCTTTAAGAAGTCGAAAATAATATTACCATAACCAACGCCTTGATATGGGTTTCGGTGGCCTGGCGCATTTTGTCCCCAGTGACAATAAAAGAATGCTTTATGAAAGCCGGATTTATGTGTAATACAGATAATATTGACGACTTTAAAGAAGAAGATAATATTCCGTTCGCACAACTGTTTCCTAACATTAAGGACACATTTGTGAACTTGAAACAATTTTCCTCTATTGATAACGATTTGCAAACAGAAAGTGCAGAATTGACTATCTTCGAGTGTATTAAAGACATCCAAGAAACCCATGAAACTACTCCCAACTCTAAGAAAGAGAAAGAGGAACCTGAAATTGCTCCAGTGTCGAAAATATCAAGCCTCTCTGAAGTCTGTGCAAATTTGAGAGACTTGGAAAACTTTTTTAATAATGTTAACAATTTGGAAAAGAAATATTTCTCAATTGCTATTATTAAACATTATGGACGGATTTGAAGCAGACGTCACTCACTTGAGAAATCTTTCTTAATGAAGAAACAGGGGTTTCAACATCATGTCGTAAAATTTCTAAACTTTTCTCTTCATCTACTACTGCTGGTCGTCCTGATCGTCGCCTATCTCTACAATTTCCAGTTTCTTCGAACCATCGGACAGTTTTTAGAACAGTTGCTTTTGAAATTGGATTTCGGTTTGCAAATGCGTCATTAAATAGACTTTTAACCTCTTCATAAGACCTGACCCTATCGCCATATCCTCCCATCATAAGAATTGTAATTCTTTCACTTTCAGTTAATGACATTTTTGCATGTAAAAATGACAGCTCTTATGACTTTACATCAAAACTGAACTGGTGTTTTATTTATTAATAAATAAAACACAATTTGTTGATATTTTCAAAACTACTGATATTAGGAACAAAGTATGTTATACTAAAAGTGTAACAAATTTAAATTAAAAACTATAAATGAAAAAATATACAGAGTGTTACATTTAAAAATATAAAATTCGTTCGAGTTCCAGACAAACTAAAAAGCTGGCAACAACACCAATATCGTCATTCGGTGCTACAGACCCTCTTACAAAACTGTACCAAATGTATGTAGATATTTATTAATAAACAAACACTGTAAAATGAAGACCAGTTGTTTAATTTTTCTCTATTAACCGATCAATCCTGTTAACCGACCAACATTTGATTCCCCGAGGGTGGTCGCTATTGAGAGATTTTACTGTATTGCCAATGGTACCTACAATTTCACCCTAAATTAAGCTCTATCCTTAAAAATATGTGTTTTCGGACGGGTCACACCAAAGTAGGCCCTATTGCTTTATCTGGGTGCCCGGAGGCTCGCGATTTCCATCTCGATCTCGGCGAAGCGCGGAGCAGCGACATCCCCGAAAAGAGGAGAGACGGGGTGAAAGATTTACGCTGCCGGAGTACATTATCTTGTATTCTGAGTGGGCTAATTACAGCCTATGATACCACATTAGCCCCGAGGCCACCGGCGGGCGATAACCGGCCCGACCCGACGCAGTGTAGGCCTCGGGCGAGGACCAGGAAAGATCAAGTTGCTCCGAAATGCATTGCTGTACTCTGGAAACTTTCTTATTTTTTTATATTGCTGTTTGCGAAACAAGAAAAAGAAGATTAAGAATTATATTTTGAAAGACATCAGCTTTATAAAATCGCCATTGCAACTAACCTCTCTAAAATAACTCAAAAACTGGATCTCTGGACCTTAATTTGTGAATAGTATAAAATTATTTTTACCATTTACTATAACTCGAGTGATAATAGATTTCCACCAAGTAAAGTGGAATCAATCATTATCTCACATTTAAAGTTTACCCCACTATTACCTACTACTAGTAGGTATAGTAAACGCAACACTGTATGTCCATTTTCTGTTGCAAGTTTATCAGAGACGTGTTCTTTATTAATTTTTAGAGCCTGTAATCCTTCTAAAATATTCAAAAAAAATCAAAGAACCTCTCTCTGGTCGAACGTTTTGACTCCGCGGCCGCGCGTAGGTATATTTATTTATTTATTTGTATTTGTATAAACATGTGTTACAATTGCTGGTACAATATCTCATAAGTTTGGTATCAACATGTATACTTGTATACTTGTGAGCGCGCAGTCCCTTTGATAAAAGCCGCCTCTGAATTGTTTACAACGCAATTTTTATATTTCTCTTTTTATTTTTGCTTTTTGTTTATCAAAGGCGCCGACTCGAGTATTTTCGAGAATATTCGAGATCGAGTCTAGGACTAAGTATAAAAGCGGCGATCGCGCGTCGCGCCTCGTCAGTCAGTTGACGATTAGCGTTCGTAGCGATAAGTTCCTACCTACCTACTTACAAGCTCGCTAGCGAGAAACTAGTGTTCATTGTTCTACTGCCTGCTGTATTCTGTTGTCTCAGTTTTATACATTTCTTCATTGTACTAAACTTAGTCTCTTATACGCAGTAACGATTGTGCATTATTTAGACCCCACCATCCTGACGTGTAACATTATAAATAAAGAAGAATGGAACGTTGGCTTAAAGGTGTTTAACGTGTTGCAACAACATCTTCTAATGACGCTGAATGTTCAAAAGTAGTACGCGCGGAGAATATAGCAATCACCGATCCAGACGATGATGCCACGACGTCAAGCTCGACGGTTTCAAAGACGAAAAAAAGGAAGTATGATGAATCATATATCAGTTTCGGATTTGTTGATTCCAACGGCTCACCTCTCTGCATGCTATGTAGTAAACTGCTTCCTAATAGTTCCATGGCACCTGCCAAATTGCGCCGACATTTACAAACTGTACACCCCGAGTCTAAAGACAAGAATAAAGAATTTTTTGTTCGTAAAAAAGATCAGTTATTGGAAAGTCAAAAAAATATGATGCATGTAACAAAAACTATCAACGAAAAGGCCACGGAGGCATCATATTTAGTTAGCTATCGCATTGCACAAGCAGGTGAAGTGCACACTATCGCTGAGAATTTAATAAAGCCATGTGTATTAGACATAACAAAATGTATGCTCGATGAAAAATCTGCAAAGCATCTTTCTACTGTGCCGCTATCAAACGATACTGTTTCACGGCGAATCCATGATCTGGCAAGCTACGTCAAACAAGAACTAGTTACACGTCTACAAAAAACACGATTTGCCTTGCAAATGGACGAGTCAACTGATGTCGCTAGTTTGGCTATCTTGCTGGTTATCGTGAGATATCCATATGAAAGTTCTTTTGAAGAAGACATGCTTATGTGTTCACCGCTGCTCACAAACACTACCGGGGAAGAAATTTTTAATAAAATAAATATATTTTTTGAAGAAAATAATCTCAGTTGGAACAATTGCATTGACATTTGTACAGATGGGGCCAAGGCGATGACAGGTAAAACAGCAGGAGCAGTGTCACGACTAAAAAATAAAGCGCCTAATTGTAGTTCCAGCCATTGTATTCTGCATAGACAAGCACTTGCGATGAAGCAAATGCCGTCAAATCTAAAATTAGTTATGGATGAAGCGGTAAAAATAATTAATTTTATCAAATCACGACCACTACAATCCCGATTGTTCTCATTATTGTGTGAAGATTATGGCAGCAAACATAAAACACTGCTGCTCCATACAGAAGTGCGATGGCTGTCTCGGGGTAAAACTTTAACAAGGCTATTTGAACTTAGAGCCGAGTTACAAATGTTTCTTTCAGCAGATACTTCTTTTAATTTGAAGGACCGTTTGTATGATAAAACTTGGTTGTTCCGATTGTCTTTTATGGCGGATATCTTTCAAAAACTGAACGAATTGAATTTATCATTGCAAGGTAAACAGACAACAGTGTTTCAGGCCAATAATAAAATAACTGCATTTAAAAGAAAATTAGATTTTTGGATTATTTGCGTTGGTAAGAAAGAAATAGAAAGCTTTACGTCACTCAGTGAGTTTGTTAGCGATAACGACTCAGAAATGTTTCAAGATGATGTGTTTGAAGAATTGGTCCAATATCTCAGTTCGATGCGCGCATCTTTTGAAAAGTATTTTCCCGAAGAACAGAATACAAAAATGAAACTGAATTCACGGATTCATAATCCTTTTTTACCCAACTTGGAAAAGCCCGAAAGTATGTCAAACGAGATATATGAATCTCTTTTAGAAATGTCATCAGACACAAGTATGGAGTCACTGTTCAAAACGACGCCTCTCAACGATTTTTGGTGCAGAATCCGTGATGAATATCCAATGCTTGGCAAAATGGCTCTGAATATTCTTCTCCCGTTCCCAACAACATATTTGTGCGAAACAGGATTCTCAACCTATGCAGCCACGAAAACAAAATATCGCAATAGACTGGACGCCGAACCTGATATGAGACTTCAACTGTCTTCTATCAAACCTGATATCAACCAATTGATGAAAAATAAAAAACAGTTTCATACCTCCCATTAGTTAGATTTTTTCTTTTTTAATATCTTCTATTATTGTACTTGCCATGTGGTAAAGTAAGTAATAATTAGTAACTGTTACATTGTACTTTTATTATGCTTATTAATAAAGAATACACTTTTAAAAACTATTGTTTTATTGTAGGGTTCCATCAAGTATTTTGCTTCCCAAAAGGGTTCCGTCACCAAAAAAGTTTGAGAACCGCTGCTCTAATTTATAGGCGATGTCGCCCCCAGGGCGTTGAGATCGTTTAAACAAACAGGTCAGAGATATCTTAATTATCATTACATACACATGTGATGATATATCAAAAAAAAATAATAACTAACCATAAATGCTTTAATTATTGTTAAATTGTATTTTCCTCTATATAAGAACTAATCATTTCCAAGAAAAAAGGCAGTCAATTAAACAAATCGGTATGCAAACCGACACCTTCGCGTAAAAAACCGCCAAAGATAAATAGGTATTTAGCGATTTATTCGCAGGATTTAAATTTCCCGAAACGCTCCTCGTCCTTTGCATTTTACGAGTCCTACTTGTTACTTGGACGATTGCAACGATAAATCCCGGAAAAAGATTGGAGTCGTGAGCTTAGGGCTAAAAAATCCCCAGACTGGGGTTCGCGCTAACCGATCACTTACCCCTGAATTTATGTTGAAAGAATTCCAAATACAACCAGTAAGACAGACTACTGTTCTTTTATGTTTCTCTATAGCCGCCAGTCTTTTTTTTTATCAGGTGTTTTCACAAGTAGACGGTTTTAACAGTATTGCATTTTCTTTTTAATTTACATCTTATATCTACCCTATGCATCTTGTTGTATTAGCTCTTTTGTAGAAATGAAATGTCAAGTGTGTTTTAAAATTCAGCCATATAATTGTCAAATTAAATATTTCTCCTGCGGATTGTCGACTATCCTCAACCATGTTTATGGATATCAAGCGGACCGAAATATTCCAAGAGATATATATTGCGGTCATCGTGAATCTGGCAACTCTCCCAAGACTGACATTGTAGGAATGTCTTGGCATATTGCTGTTAAAATTCTTAGTCGGAATTGTTGCGATCTTCCCCGGATTGCGCGGTAATTGACTAGAAATATTTCAATTTGCCGCCTTAAAGAATAAATAGAGCGGAAAAAATTGAGCAAATGATGTTTCGCTTGGACGAGAAAACATCGCCTCGGAATTTAAAGTGTTTGTGAGCTATTATAAAATTACTTATACAAGTAAGCTATAAATTAATAATGAATAAACAATATTTTCGTAGAACAATGTACTCTACTATACTGTATCATATTCATACATTTCTCGATATTCGGTTCTCACTGATTTTTTTAACGTGCACATTAGGAGGTACTGCATGGATATCTGAAATTGTAAATAGTATTGTAAATATAGGTATGAAATGTAGAATAACGAAAGAAATTGACTGGGGTGTTTTTAGAGCCTCTATGGGATTGTTATTAGACGGAAATGGGCAGACAACATTTTGAAAATACATATAGAGATAGTCTTAATAGAAATAAAAACATGACGTTGATAATGGTGATTGGTGAAACATGGGAATTGAACAAAAAAGGCAAATGTGTAATAGGTTAAGGAGCATTGGAACGTGCATGACTGGCAGGGGATATGCTGATAGAAGAGAACTTAGGGAAATTGAAAACAAACTAAAAGACCACAGGAAGAAACTGCAAAAAATGATCCAAAGAGCAAAAAACGTGCACTGGAAAGAACTACAAAAGGAGATGGATAATAACATCTGGAAAAAATGCCTATTGAATTACACATTGATAGGAAAAGAGAAGTATGAGGGAGCTATTTCCTATTGTTGTGTATGCATCTTGTTGGACCAAGAGCAGCAGAGAAAATGAAAATCGGGAAGGCGCCTGGGATAGATACAATATCAGTGGAAATGATCAAGGAGGTGATAAAACAATGGCCAAAAGGGCTAGCAGAAATATTAAATGAGCTACTTATGAAAAAAGAGTATCCAATATATTTCGAATATACGAGGGAGTAAGAGGAGCAAACAAAAAGTGGAGCATCATAATTCTACTAGACGTAAAAAATGCTTTTAATTCAGCAAGAAACAGCCCAATAATACAGAAGTTGCGGAGGAGAAAAATCAAGGTTTACCTGGTAAACATAATATCCAGTTATTTTCTCAATGGAAAGATAACATATACCAAGTGAGAAGAGATGGATATCTCAGCTGGAGTCCCACAAGGATCAGTATTGGGGCTTCCGTTTTTGAATATACTATAAGATGGAATTCTTAAACTACTGTAAATGGGACAAGCCGAAACAATCGCTTTCGCTGATGACCTTGCACAACGGATGACAAAGAAAGCCTAATATTACGTGCAAACGAATGCCTGTATAGGATAGATGGTTGGTTGAGCATGCAAAAACTATCGTTGGCACCAAATAAAACTGAGGCAATAATATTAAAGGGCACAAGAAAGAGAGAATAAATTACAATCAGGCTTTACGACATAAAAGTGCGAACAGTAAAGAAGGTTAGGTATCTGGAAATATACCTGGATGATAGAGGATCTTGCGGTAAGTACGTAATGGAAACTGCAAGGAAAATGGAAACCAAACTAGCTGCGTTAATTAGAATTATGCCTAATGTAAATATACTAAACAGTACGAAAAGGGAGATACTCTCATCAACGGTGCTTAACATAATTCTCTATGAAGAAACAATTTGTTATGGAGTCCTAAATATTAAAAAATATGCATATATATCCACCAATAGATTTACTAATAATACAAAGAAAATAACTGCATCAGTCCTTGGAGAAAAATATGGAACTGTTAAAAAATGTGTTTAGAAATAGTGTTTAGATACGATTGAAAACTGGCAATAGAGGTAGAACGAAAATAAAGAAAAATGATAATGGACGAAGAAATGGATAAAAAACATATCAGAATGAATGGATTGTAAGCACAGAAGGCTAGACTATTTGCTTATTCAGGCATTAACATGACACGGATATTGTGGATTGTATACAAAAAGAATGAATATAACCGAGGAAGATACATGCAAGTACTGTAACGACATGGACAATCCAGAGAATATGCGCCTTTTGTGTGTGAGGTGGATAAAAGCTAGACAGTGTGCGGAAAGAAAAATAGGACGCGGAATAAGTGTACCTACATAATATATGTACTGAAATGATGGAATCTAAACAAAAATAGGGAATCGTGAGTGAAATAATAAGAACTATGTTGCAAAGTAAACGAGGAGATTCCGATCTATATGTCAATATCGGCACCACTAGCTTTTTGTAAATTTTTTTGAATTTCTTTGTTTCCTAAAAAGGTGTATTTTATACTGTTGAAAAGTTTACTTGCTGACATATATTTTTCAATACGGTGTCTCTGATTTTTCTTGCGTTGATTGAGATTATAATTGTCTGTGTTTTCATGGTTAATTTTCATATTGTTTGTTTATTGCTTACTTACTCATAATTTTCTGCATCTCCCATACAACCAACTTCATACTTTTGTATTTTGTGCTATCTTTCTTTTATTGTTTTGTCTAGCACCAATGTAAATTCTTGGTAAAAACTTAATCGACGTCTCCGTGCAAAAACTCTTAGAATCCAGTAAGAAGAACATCTCCTGTGGGGTCGGACGCCACCCGGTCTGCTCCTTCTTGCTGTCAAGGATAATCATAATAGCATTAGACGAATGAGTCCGTCGTGGTTAATCGGCAATGACTTACTAATTACCGTTCTAGACACAATAGAAGAACACCAGAAATACATCCCGCTCTCCCGGATAATAAAAGGAATTAAGTAATAAATGGGTAAAAGACGAATTAAAGCCTCTATGATTGACTTAATTGACTGCATTTCTATTATATTATCACCAACATTAGATTTAAATATACCTACAAAAATTAACTTTCATCCTTTTTTTAACATACGACTTGTCTACTGTACATTACTATTATGATTAAGAGGTCCCAATTTTTTTGAGAAATGCTTTTTAGGTTCAGGTTAGTTGATGTATCCTAGATCCATAAGTTCTGGAGATCCTAGACACTGCAGAACACAATGATAGTAAATATAAGTATAACCATTAATAAATCTTAAAAATTAAATACTTATCAACTAAAACAATCTATCCACTAGTGCCATTTAGATTATTTAAGCTGGAAAATAGTCTTCCACCTCTATCTGTGTTCTGCTTTTAACAATTAATTGGAGTCCTAAAAAGTACACCCATTTCGGTAATGGAAGTGGAGACAAAAGAACCACTCTTAAAATTACGAAGAAGTCTTATATCGGACAAATTTACACTAAAGTTAATATCTAAAAATAGCATCCTAGTAAGTAAAACAAATCAGCTGTCAATTCTATGTTTCACACATCCTTATTGGAAAGTAAAAAAAATACCATTGATGGTAGAGAGTTATTCCTGGATAACCCAGAACAAAGAATTAATACATAGTAGTGGCACACTACCTTACTTTCAATTAAATTTTGAAGTCTTCGATATTAGGCCGCCAGTAGTTATCCTAAATAATGACGAAGACAACCAACTTAGTGCAAAATATAACTTCTTAAAAGAATAGGGTACTATCTGGAAAACACATGAACAAATATTCACTGATGGATTAGTATTAGCAAAAGAAACCGGCTGTGCTTTCTACCACAAAAATACTAACACCACCAAGAAATTCAAGTTGCCTGACGGTTCTTCCATATTTTCGGCCGAACTCTGGGCTATCCTGGAATCACTTGAGTATTGCAGGGATTATAATGGTAACTATAAATTTGTTATTTTTTCTGGCAGTAGGAGTTCTCTAACAAAAATCTTAAATAGTATAAATGTTGCTCCTGCTAATTACCTCATTAGCGAAATACTGAATCTCTATGGCATTTGAGAAATTTAAACAAGCAAGTTTCATTTGTATGGGTTAGAGCCCATATCGGCATACCTGAAAATGAATTAGCGGACAAAGCCGCGAAAGAAGCTACGACTACCGGCTCTCAAACGAATTTTAAAATTTCATATACAGACATAGTAAGTCAAGCTAAAACAAGAATATCAAACAATTGGCAGGAGCAATATATAAATTCAGGGACTTAGGTATAAAAATAATTTCCTAAATTTATGTAAAAAAAACATGGTTTTGTAACGAATCAAATAAAAACTTTGTCAGAATTATTTCTCGGATCGGGACTGTTCATCCCAAGCATGCAAAACGAATCGGTTTGCAGGATGGGGAAGACTGTGAATGTGGCGAAACAAGAGATCTTGAACATTATGTATTTAGTTGTAATAGACTTAAAAATTATAGAGATAAACTATATAACAATTTGAAAGGATTGGTTCAAATGCCATTCAACTTAAACTATTTAATAGCACTTAGTAATATAAATGTATATGGAATTTAATTTTATATCAATTCATATTGGAACCTCAAACAAATAAATCTATGAAAAAAAAACAACATAGTGCATATTACTTATATAAAAACAAAAAAAAAAACAAAAAACAACATATTACTTTAATAAAAAGAAAATAAAAAAAAAGAGAACGCAATGTAAAGATAAAAATACAACATCGCAAATCTCAAATAAAGATAACGGTATTATAGAATAGGTATGTTATAACAGAGTTTATGTAAAAAAGAAAACAGAAATATCGGAAAACTGGATATAAACGCGAGACGAAAGAAAGGAAATTCTTATACAAAGAGAGACGCTGGCCATTTGGTTTTACCAGAGCCACAGACATACATACATAAGTTCGTTGAGCTTGTTCGATTGTTTAGATCGATTTACTACTTACTGCTTGTTATTTAAAGTTTTCTGGTGGAGCTTTCATGACCCTAACCAACTAAGAGAATGACAGTATCATCAGACCACTAAGTCATTCGATGATTCATCCTCTTCTAAACACCATTTATTCTAGTATTTTTAACTACGCTGCGAGTGTGATACTGGCCGTGCGTCGTGAGGATTTCTTCATCCGTCTTTAGAGTTAGGTTCCACAAATGAGACACTTTGATTGTCTTACTAGCTAATTTCAGCAATAGTTCACGTGATCAGCTTCCGCAATGTGATCTTTTTAAAAGACCGACCTTACCTGAGCATGTCACATATTAATGTGTTTCTGTTAGTTACATTTTTTTTGTCTGGTTGCATATCCCGCTTAATTTCACTTATCTGATCCAATTGGACAATCAGCGAAAGACAAACATTTAAGTAAATAGTTTAAATAAGCCGGCATAAAAACAAACGTTTATTCTGCACAAGCAATTATTTACTTAAGCCAGTGAATGGTTATTAGCAGAAGAGAAAGAGAAAATAAAAAGTACGGATTAGGGCGTAAAACAAAAGAGAATCGGGGTCTGGACGCAGAGTGTCTAGTCCTTTGCATAATGAGAGGTGAAACGAAAAAGTGAACCTACTATGTTTATCCTTTTTTAATTCGCAATATCGCATGGGTCATACCAAATGTATATTAAATATTATTAGTTTTTGATCATTAATTACCAAGTAGTAATAGGAAGAGAAACAAATATTCAGAGTATTTTATTGTTATAACGTATAACCTATAGTACATGGTTCTATTTACTAGGTGTAACTTCAGGGTGTAATTCCTTACGATATTCTAAGAAAAAAGTTTCATAAACATATGTCTAGAATCGATTTCTCTTCGAGATAGACAGTGTTTAAAATATTTGTATGCCCGTAGAACCCTTTTTTCGTAAAACAGCATAAGGCATTTTCCCTGAAGTTATGGAGAACTAACTTATTTAAGTTAGGATTAAATTAAAATCAGAAATTTTAGAGACAACCTCCGATTTGTATTATTGTTTCTTTTTCTTTGTTACTATAGATCCTTACATTCATTAATTTGCATAGTAGGCCCGCTTTTAGAAAGAAGTGGCAATGAATGTCACTCTAACACCTACTAAACAACCTGCCTTTTTAAACCAGGGGAAAGGCTCGATTTATAAAACAACCGGCTAAAGAGGGTGTTTGCCTTAACGAGTTTCTTTTTAAAGACGATGCTCTTTTGTTTTTTTAAACATGCCCCGCGCGTTTTTAAAAATCAAATTATTTTTTATTTCTCTCCCGCCGAGAGAGTCTATATTTTTGATTAGGTTTTATGATTGCCAGTGTATTTCCCTTGTTGAGTTTTATGTTTTAATATTATTTTGTAGCTAATAAGGGTAGCCCTAATAATATTTTCAGCCCTTAATCCCAGAAACTATAGAAGAGTAGCTATTAGTGCTACAGCGTGTCCAGAAAAGTTCTAGACATATGGGAATTTTCTTTATTGTTGATTTTACAAAAAAAAGTTATTCTTTATAAAAAGTTCTGCTTGTTGCGCAAATAATACTGACATTTTCGTTCAAATATTTTAATTTACAGGGTAACATCGAAAAGCCTTTGGAAAATATTTTTTTATTTTATTTCTTTAACAGTTACCTGCAACAATTTAGCAACAACTATGTGCAGTACTAGAGTAACGAATATTGACATGTTAGTCAAAAATCATTTACTATTTTTCGACTTATTAACAAAAGTTTTTCGTTAGTTTCGTCATGGTTGTAAAGTTAACGCTGCAGGAGAAAATAGAAATTGTACTGATCGTCGGAGATTACTATAAACCTATTAGGGAAGCCGCACTCATATTTAATACTAGACACCCTGACAAAATGATATGTAGCGCCACTATAGCAAATGTAATGAATAAATTTAAAGCTACTGGTTCCGTCGAAAATGTATTTAAAAAACAACACAACAAATAAATGGTCCACAACAGAAGAAAAGCAAATTAATGTAATGCAAGCGGTTATCGAAGACCCGAAAATTTCTTTAAGAAAATTGTCAAAAACTATTCCAGTTGATGTCAAAAGAATACTGCTAGTAATATTTTAAAAATAAATAAATTTGATCCATATGAACCGAAATACATTCACACGTTTCTTTCTAGAGATTTTAAATCCCTTTAATATTATTGGTCGATACTTGGTGGAAATCCATAATAATTTTGTTATATTATTTAAAGTAAAACACTTTTTTACTTCAATTTCCACTTTATTTGACAATACGACATGTTTCACTGCACTGCAGCTTCGTCAGGTAATGTACAATTAATTTTAAGTTTACGCTATTTAAGTGCATGGCTAATGACAGTGCCAGTTAGGTATTGTAAAAGATGGGGGTTTTTTCGATAATTAGTATATTCTACAATCTAATTTAAATATCAAATAAAATTGGCCTTTAATATGGAAAAGGTTGGTATTTTCCTAACTTAATTAGTATTATAAAAGGGTGTGGGTTATTTACAAATTTAATGTGTCTTGCTTGAAGTTTTATTGTCCTATTGTGAGAAGAATATTAAAATAAGTTTAGTAAAGGTGAATTGTTTAGGTCTAGTTGATTATTTAATAACATATTTGTATTTTTAAGCTTGTTTATTTCTAATGATTCGAGGTGATTTAGTTTTGATCCTTTGTTTTCTAGATGTAGTATTTTAAAGTCTTCATTAAATGAGTGTTTTGTTTCTATAAGATGATTCGCGTAGTTTGAATCATTTTTGCCATTAATAAAACTATTAAAATGTTCTTTGATTCTTTTCGAGAAACTTCTACCTGTTTGACCTATATATGTTTTTAAACAATCTCCGCAATTTAATT
Source organism: Polydrusus tereticollis (assembly GCA_963920685.1). Classification (NCBI taxonomy): domain Eukaryota; kingdom Metazoa; phylum Arthropoda; class Insecta; order Coleoptera; family Curculionidae; genus Polydrusus; species Polydrusus tereticollis. The sequence continues at coordinate 149,327,076 of OY987328.1, forward strand.
TGTATACTCCCGATTTGTCATTTTTGTTGATTTTAGTTTTACAGTTTTTTATTAGTTTTCCTATGGTATTTTGAGTTTTGAAAGCTGTGTTTATATTAAGTTTTTTTAAGAATTTACTAATTTTTGTGCTTATGTTTCCTATATATGTGATTACTTTATTATTAATCACATATATAGGAAACATAAGCACAAAAATTAGTAAATTCTTAAAAAAACTTAATATAAACACAGCTTTCAAAACTCAAAATACCATAGGAAAACTAATAAAAAACTGTAAAACTAAAATCAACAAAAATGACAAATCGGGAGTATACAAATTAAATTGCGGAGATTGTTTAAAAACATATATAGGTCAAACAGGTAGAAGTTTCTCGAAAAGAATCAAAGAACATTTTAATAGTTTTATTAATGGCAAAAATGATTCAAACTACGCGAATCATCTTATAGAAACAAAACACTCATTTAATGAAGACTTTAAAATACTACATCTAGAAAACAAAGGATCAAAACTAAATCACCTCGAATCATTAGAAATAAACAAGCTTAAAAATACAAATATGTTATTAAATAATCAACTAGACCTAAACAATTCACCTTTACTAAACTTATTTTAATATTCTTCTCACAATAGGACAATAAAACTTCAAGCAAGACACATTAAATTTGTAAATAACCCACACCCTTTTATAATACTAATTAAGTTAGGAAAATACCAACCTTTTCCATATTAAAGGCCAATTTTATTTGATATTTAAATTAGATTGTAGAATATACTAATTATCGAAAAAAACCCCATCTTTTACAATACCTAACTGGCACTGTCATTAGCCATGCACTTAAATAGCGTAAACTTAAAATTAATTGTACATTACCTGACGAAGCTGCAGTGCAGTGAAACATGTCGTATTGTCAAATAAAGTGGAAATTGAAGTAAAAAAGTGTTTTACTTTAAATAATATAACAAAATCATTTTAAATCCCGTTTCCTATTTTGCGCGTGATTCCAAGGCGAGTGTGAAGTTGATCCTTTTTTTGCAAGAAAAATATTATTTACATGTTTACTTCCAACGGCGTGGTATGCTACCAAAATTGTCAGTGGTGGAGTGACAACAATCCAAATTTTATAATCGAATGCCGTAGTGAATATTTATTTAAAACCAAGTATTTCCGCACCGTTGGATAGGCAGACGTTCATATATTTCTTGGCCAGACAAGTCGCCTGACATCACACCCCTGGACTTCATTTTATGGGGCCGATTAAAAGAAATGGTGTTTGGGCATAGACCTTTTCAGGATATTGACCATCCTGAAGCAGTAATAACAAACTGTGTCCAAGAAATCACTCCCAAGATGATAAGGGCGACAGTAAGAGAAATTACAAGGCGTACTATAGTTTGCATGAAAAAAGAAGGGGAGCATGTGGAGACATAATTTTTCACTTTAAACTATCTGTTTTTAGATCCATTTTAGCATGTAATTGCTAAAATATTGTTTATCATTCACATCCACAATTTACTTTTGCTCTAAATATTCCTGATAGGTAGATAGGTTGATTTTAGAACATGAAATAACCTCGCATAATTTTTTTACGTAATTGGTTTCCAGCAAGAGGTAATAAATGCTCAACGTGTTTTTGATGGTACCCTGTAAATTAAAATATTTCAACGAAAAATTGTATCTGACCACGTTTTGTAGTCCTTAGTAAAGTGTTCTTATAACAATTTGCTCCAAAATAAAAATTGAGGGTACTTCCCTCAATTCTGTGTTTTCTATATTTTTTTGCCGCCCTGTACATGATATATTAGGTTTTGATATGTTAATATTATTTGCACATCAAGCAGAACTTTTTATAAAGAATAACTTTTTTTCGTAAAATCAACAATAAAGAAAATTCCCATATGTCCAGAACTTTTCTGGACACGCTGTATATTCGGATTGAAATACCTAAATTTGTGAGACAAAACATCTAAGTATCTCTTTTCTTGGGTCTTCCATTAATTTTAACCAAAAATATATTGTCATTCTTTTCGAATTAGTTCATACTGGATTATTTAAATTTCGTCGACCGAATTTTAATGGAAATTAAATGCAAGTTCATTTAAATCCACGTTTTCTATTAGAGCGGAGAGAGGGTGAGAGTTCAAGAGGACCGGGTAAACATTGCGATGTATATCCGACAATGTTTGCAGAAAGACCGGGCGATGACAAATTGCAGAGCCAAGGTGGCCAGTGATAAACGGACAACGTTTAGCGCCGGCCACCGGTCGACTAATGATACCCCTGTCCGCCCCTTAATGTCCTTATTTCGCCTTTGATCTACTGCCGACACCTCAACCCTTGGAAGGGCCGCTAACCTCGGTGCGGGATCAATTGATTCAAATTACTAGTTGATTTAGACGTTAACGATTTTTAAGACCTTTAAAGTACATTTCTTGCATATTTTTGATAGTTTTTCTACAACGATTTAGTGGTAATTAAAGAAAAATAAAAACAAAAAAATAAAGAAGAAGAAAGAGGAAATGAAACCCCCAAGTTTATTTAAAAGAAGTTGATTTCTTTCCCACCTGTTTCAGGCGTCTAGACGTCCATCTTCAGGGGATACCAGAACGGATTATACATTGATAAATTAAACGATCAATTAAAGTTGTATGTACAGGGTCTTTGATTATATTTACGTGAACTCTAGAGCCTTTATTATAAGAGATGGAAAAAAATCTTATATACAAAAGTTCTAAGGTCTTTCTTCTATTATCTTTTGAAGTTATCAGAAAAAACAAATTCGCATCGGAAAATGAAAAAATATAGGCAAATTCAAGTTTTTTAAATGGAACACCCTGTATATTATGCGCTAAAATGAAAGATCTTTTTTTCTACGAGTGACCGTAAAAGAAGCTACTTTGCGCACACTTTTGCATACGCAAAGTAGCACTTTCCCGCACACTTATTTTAAAGCAAAATTACCATATTATAGACGCGTTTTTTTCTTATATTTTATAATTTTTTTAGATATTTATACAAAAATATTGTAACAATACAAAGTTGACAGGTGGTTTATGTGTTGCCTTATAAACTATACCGAAGTATTGTGCCGTGCGGCTCAAAATTTTTTTGAAATCTGCATTATTATATTTTCCTCTAATTTTGTTCAAGTTAAAAAAAATCAAGTATTTTTGTGTCAAATGCGGTTTGTTCCCTTAGCAACCAAAATACATTGTCACACAACGCTTTCATGTCAGTTTAGAGGTCTTCTTCAAAATTTTCACTAGCATTTTCACCTATTTAAAATAAAAAAAACTGTTTTAAAAATGGATATCACTGAAGAAGAACTTCCAGAAGATGTCCTAGAAGCCGCCAACATGGCTAGTTTGCAATTGCTGCCTGCCAAATCGCTAGAAAAATACGAGAAACAGTACGAGTTGTTTTCCAAATGGTGCGAACAAAGGGGGATATAGTTGTTTTTGATGTCAATAAAAATTTAAAATTAAAAAAATATATAGTTATTTCACTCGTAGAAAAAATATTGTTCCTAACACGTGCGCAAAGTAGTTTTCCCGCACTTAAAGCTTATCCGAACTCCGCTTCGCGTCGTTCGTCTAACTGCTTTCGCGTGCGGGAAAACATAACTTTGCGCACTGAATAGGAAAACTACTATTTTCCGTGATTCTAAATATATATATGTTGATGACATTTGGGTGAGCCATTTTTGACATATCTTAGCTTAAAATATAAATAAATTGAAAAGAAGGTTGATAAACTTGTCAAGCAAACCATGGAAACAATTGTTAAGTTATTTATTACGCTTTATGGATTGTTTCCATGGTTTGCTTGACAAGTTTATCAACCTTCTTTTCAATTTATTTATATTTTAAGCTAAGATATGTCAAAAATGGCTCACCCAAATGTCATCAACATATATATATTTGGAATCACGGAAAAAAGATCTTTCATTTTAGCGCATAATATACAGGGTGTTCCATTTAAAAAACTTGAAGTTGCCTATATCGTCGTTAATTTGACAAAGTGGCGTATATTAAATTTTCTAATTTTTCAGGAGAAGCATTTAAAATTTTCTTGTTAATTAAAAAGCTTATGACTCGAAAACTAAAATAGATATTAAAATGACCTTTGGTGTACTAACTTGCTATTATGGGTTTCTTGGAATAGTGTTTTACAAAAGGGGAGTATTTTCATTTTTAGGAAGGAAATTTTGAAAAAAATATCTATACGCCACTTAGCAAAATTTTATTTTTGCACGTTTTACATACGCCTCTTAAAAAAAGTCATATACTTCCCTTTGTCAACTCATTATTTTTTTATTCAATATACTTCTGCCAAAGTAAAGGCTCATATTTTTTTTTTATCATTCCTAAACGATTTGTATTTTATTGGCAAAAAGGTGTAGTTGCGATTTTATAAAAAAACACATCTGCCAAAATTAGAATACATTTTTATTGCAAAATGTTAAACGTAATACACAGGATAAGAAGGTATGCAACAACTACAAAAATAGTATTTAGTAACTTGAGCCTACGTTTTTGTGCTGAAGTTCTCATTAATTTTTCGGATATTGATAGAGTATTTAAAAAAAATATTTTGCAAACAGGGACGTTTTCCTTAAAAAAGGGTAGAACATACTCGAACCGTTGTTTTTTTCTTGAATCTGTTTTTTTCGTTTTTGGATTAGAAATTTTGACATGACGGCAAATGTACTCTCTTTGGTTTTGTAAATTTCCAATTTTATAAAAATTAGTCAAAATTTCTTGTCTTTGCTCTTCCGTATAAATATAACATTTTTTCCCAAACTTTTTGCAGTAGCTGCTTTTGCATACAGGTTTTAAGGTTTTGGGAGGAATGAGATTCATTGTACCTGGAACAATGTAACCTTCTCCAAACATTTTTTTCTTCTTTGCTTTCATTTTTATGGAACTCTTTGTTACTCTTTTCTTCTTTTCAATTATTTCTCTACAACTTCCTTCTACCTCAAAACTATTACGTGTCAATTTAGGGGAAACGTTTTCTTTCATGGCAAAATATCCAAAACTATTATGTCGGCACAAATTTTGATGAAGAGAACATTCTTGAATGTCTGCGTCAAAATGGGTCCAGCATAAAAGTGCTTCACATTTATAACATGCTGAAAATGCTTCGGAACGACAGTTTAGGTATTCGCAGTGTTGTTTTTGATATTGTTTGCTTTTGATGCACCTTGTTTTTTTACATTTTACTACTAATTCACCCTCTAGCTCATAACTCTCATGAAATGTGCAGAGATCGTTTGTACAAAAATGTGATTTACACAACCAAAAACCACATTGACATTTCTTAAATGACTTCTTACAACACCTATAGATCTCACATTCAATAATGTAATCCGGATCTAAATCCGAATCATCTGAGTAATCCATAATATTTTTTGATATGTCTTGATCTAAAACAATTTAAAATAATTAGGTTAGTGTAGACTGTGATTTATTGGCCCATATTATTCTGATCTTGTGATAACTCTAAAAGATTCACTAAAGCTAGATAACGAATCTATCCATCCTTCGCACATACGCTATTTTCAAATTTATCTAGTCTTAATAATAGACGTCATTATAGTTAAACAATGCGTCTAAAATTAAGCAAAAGATGAGAATATGGGCTATTGTCAATAATTATTGAAAAACAGAAACCGTTTAATGAAAAACAAATATTTCTTGACCATAACAGAATATACAAAAAAAAATAGGAATTTGCATTATAAGGTAAATATAGCCTAATTTTGTGATATCCTACAACTTACGATCTGCAGCTTTTTGAATAATAACATCTTGAAGTATTATAATTTTTGATTGTTCGGTACTTCTATCCGTTTCCATTTTATTCTCAGAACTTAAAGTGCAGATGTTCTCTAAATACAAATCTTTAGGATTTTTGCCGATGTCTTGATTTCTTGTATTATCTAGTATACAAAAAATAACACTAACAATAATAAAGAAAAAATATAATAAATAAATTAAATTAATAAAATTTTGGTTTTATTATATTTTCCTACTAAGAATAAACTTTACGAATTAAACTTAATTTAAATAAACGGTTAACTTACTACTATATTTAGATTTAGCCTCATAGCCGACTATTGGCATGTTTGAATCAATGATTTCTTTTAGTTTGCTTAATGGCAAATTCGCTTCCTCGTCACTAGAATAATCAATGCATGGTAATTTAGCTGACGTATCATCATAGTCCTCATTTTTCTCTACAGCTATGACAGATCCAAAATACCATTTTTTTTCATAGCACATTTTTACATAACTTCCTTCTTTTAGAGTTTTATTTTTACCCAACACTACTAACTCTCGCGAATCCACAATATTTTTTGTGCTGTCTCTCCATTTAATTAAAACATCCATATTTATTTTGTTTTAAAAGCAATAAAACAAGAAAAAACACGAACAAGTAGTGTAGTAAATTGCCACGTGTATCTGCCGATGTGAGCTAAATTTTAGGTTAAAACAGGTTTGGCGCCCGTTAGCAAAAAGGCGTATATTACCATATACGCCAACGCTAGCTTCAAGGTCACCTGTAAAAAAATTATCTTACAGGCGTATATGATATACGGCTGTTACAAAAATACATATTTGTTATTTAAAGACATACGGCTTAATGAAAATTTGCTATAACTCAGAAACTACTGGGAATTCATATACGCCAATTAGAGGGCGTATAAATTAGACGTTTTGCTACATACTTTCTCTAAAAACCGAAAATCGCATTTTTCTCATACAGTGTCACCATTAAAGTCCGCACCATATGGAACTTTTTTTTATTAATGAGGTTAGTTAAAATTAAATTTCGGCAATCGTTTTTGCTTCAAATTAGTCTAAAAATTATATAATCAAATGTCACCATCTGTCATTCGGTACCTGTCAAAAATTACATTTTAATCAAAAAATGCTGAAAAATGGCATTGTTTTACCGAATTTCAAAAAATTTTATTAGAAAAAGTTGTTTCTAGTACAATTCTTGGCCTAAATACAAAGTTTCAGTTTTCTAGCTCAAAGTTGATTTTTTTGCCATTTTTTCTATTTAACTTTTTTTTTATTTAATGTAAGTTCGCTTAATGGATATTAAACTATTTGCTTATACCATACTCAATATTTTATTTAGTTTGTATGAGCTTTTTTTTACTAGAATGCCATTTTTTTTCGAAATTTAAAATTAGAGGCAAAAAAATTTGACACAGGTGGTGCAAAGTTATCCTAATTTAAAAATTTTAACAGATAGACGTCAGATGTTTCGTTTTTCAAATGACAAATACATCTAAATATTTGATAAAAATTTTATTTTATACTTAAAACTATCATTATTATTAAAAGGAACAAAAAGGAACTTTAATCATTTTAAATAGGTAACACAAAAGCAATATAAATTTCACATTTCAGTGTGACGTCCTTCTCGCTCTATACAAACACCCGTCCGTCTATAAACGTCTTTGACAGCATTTTGTAAAAAGCTTGGTCTTATATCGGCACAACACTGTCTTATCGTTTGTTCCAAATGCTCGATATTTCTAAACGGTCGATTCTTATAAACTTTCTGCTTAAGATAACCCCACAGAAAAAAGTCTAGTGGGGTTATGTCAGGCGACCTGGGTGGCCAGTGACATTCTCTATCACGCCCTATAACTCTGTTTTGAAATAATTTGTTTATGCGTTCTTTCACTGCTACAGTTTGATGTATGGGTGCACCATCAAGCCGATACCATAAGTTATGTCTATGGTGTAAGGGCATGTTATCCAAAACTTCGGTAATCTCGTTATCAAGAAAATTCAGGTACCTTTCACCAGTTAAGTTTACTCTAAAGAAGTATGGTCCAATAAGCTCATCTTTCAAAATTCCACACCAAACATTGGTTTTAAAATGATACTGGTCGCGACATTCAATTGTGAAGTTAGGATTTTCTTGGGACCACCATCGGCAATTTTGTGAGCTCACGGTACCATTCGAAGAGAAAGTGGCTTCATCTGTCCATAATATCTTGTATGGAAAAATAATATTCTCCTCATATTGTCCCTGATACCAAAACGAAAAATCAAGTCGGATATCAAAATCGCGTTCTTTTAATGTGTTTATAAACTTGGGTTTATATGCCCGAAATCGATTTTTCTGAAGAATTTTTCTAACGCTTTCCCTCTTGCACCCTGTTGAATCACTTAACTTGGTTACACTAGTTTGACCGTGGTCAATAACAGTTAAACAAACATCAAGTTGTGCTGCTTCATCGTATTTACTTGCCGCGTGAGGTTTCTTAAAATTATTTTGAACAGATCCAGTTTCTCTAAATTTTGACATTATTCTTGAAACAGTGCTATGCTGCAAATTTTTTTCTGGATGCCTCTCATAAAAAATGGCAGATACTTGCCGGTGAGGCATATTCTCTCCACAAATTAAGACAATTTCTATTTTTTCTTGAATGGACAACATTGGTGATAACACTGAAAACTATAACTTGCGAAAATATTGAAATTTATGACATTTCTTTTATTTATTCGGCACTCTAATTCGTTTTTTTTTCCATAGCCTACTTATAAAATTCAAAATTGCCTTGATATTTTATTGTGGATAAAAAGAAAATGTGTCTAAATTTTGAACTAATCTGATATCTGGGAATTTTATTATAAGTTTTTTAAACTTCTTAGGTGTATGTACTATTAAAAAAATGGAATATCTGACGTCTATCTGTTAAAATTTTTAAATTAGGATAACTTTGCACCACCTGTGTCAAATTTTTTCGCCTCTAATTTTAAATTTCGAAAAAAAATGGCATTCTAGTAAAAAAAAGCTCATACAAACTAAATAAAATATTGAGTATGGTATAAGCAAATAGTTTAATATCCATTAAGCGAACTTACATTAGATAAAAAAAAAGTTAAATAGAAAAAATGGCAAAAAAATCAACTTTGAGCTAGAAAACTGAAACTTTGTATTTAGGCCAAGAATTGTACTAGAAACAACTTTTTCTAATAAAATTTTTTGAAATTCGGTAAAACAATGCCATTTTTCAGCATTTTTTGATTAAAATGTAATTTTTGACAGATACCGAATGACAGATGGTGACATTTGATTATATAATTTTTAGTCTAATTTGAAGCAAAAACGATTGCCCAAATTTAATTTTAACTAACCTCATTAATAAAAAAAAGTTCCATATGGTGCGGACTTTAATGGTGACACTGTATACGCCCCTTTGTCAAATTAACGACGATATTTTTCATTTTCCGATGGGACTTTGTTTTTTTTGATAACTTCAAAAGATAATAGACAAACCCTAGAAATTTTGTATATAAGATTTTTTTCCATCTCTAAGCTCTAGAGTTCACGTAAATATAATCAAAGACCCTGTACAAAATGTTTGTTGTATTTTAATTCATTAATACTTTTATTACTTCTCAGTGTTCTGACAAGTAGTCATACCCATTATTACAATAGTATACCTCAGGTGTTCTACCAATTAACACATAATATTTTAGTAACAAAACCTTCTCGTATGCAATAAAAAATTGTTTACTGAACATTCGACCAAAATTCAGGGTCTGATTCCTTGGGAAATTTCAAGAATATTTTGCCCTGCATAAACATTTAAAAACTCATGAGGAACCACATTAAAATGCGCTGGGGCACCATCGTGCATAGACAATTTCTCGTTGCCAAAGGTAGAACTTCTAGAAAATCAGATACCAATTTCAATTTTCTCGATACACCCAATCAGTAAGTCCTCGCAAAGTTTACAGAAACAATAAGTTACGTCACTTCGCGTCGAAGTCAAGTAGATTATATCTTGGTAGAGATTGACAATCAATAATCAGAGAACATTGCTCATGGTGTCCAAAAGGAAGTAGCAGAGGAAATTAAAACAAACTTAAATCCGAGAAAAGCACCAGGATTCGACCTAATCACTGGCGAAATTTTAAAGCTGCTACCTTTGTTAACCCATGATCACATAAATCTTATTAATGCAGCCTTTACATTAAAATATGTACAGGGTTATCCAACCAAGACTAGACAAGGCGATTTTTTGACTTTTCCTGTACTTTTATAAAAAACTGAAATAGCCATCTTAAGTCATTTTCTCCCGCGAATTCGAATATCTTCAGCAAAAAACAATTGAACATCAAACAAAAGTACTAGGGGTCACTTTGATATTTTTTTAAATGGGATGCCGTATTTTTAATGAGCTTATCCGATTTCTCATATAAATTTTGATCTAAAATGTTGGATTTTTAATTCAAAAACGCCTTTTTTCTTCAGTTTTAAATTCGGAAAATGTTCGTCTACCGTAAGATTAATACCTGATAGATGGATACCCGTTTCACCTGTTCACCCTTTAACCTGCTTTAAAGCGTCCGTCAGTTAGACAAAATAATCAAGTTTCAAATTTCTATATATTTTTCACGAATTAATTACAAATTTAGTAGTTTTTGCAAATCTATTATTGCTTACGTATAAAAAAAGTATGACATATTAGAAAAAACTATAAACTAAAGTGAATAACTTTAATCTCAATAATATAATTAAAGACATAAGTGGATAAAGGTGTCATGTTACATTTTTTAAAAAAACTACTTTTTCAACTTTTTGAACATTCCTAGCATAGGTCTAACTGTTAATAAACCCTAAATGCCACTTTCTTTATTTATAAAGATTTTTTTAAATGATAAAGGTGTTAAGTCACACCAACATCTAGCATGTGGTAGTGGATAAAGGTGTTATGTTACAATTCTGTTACATAACACCTTTATCAACTAAGCGATTCATACATCAGCTTTATATTGAACAATGCAAAGAAAAGAAAATGGACGATAAATATATGGTCAAAGTTTCTTTCTACAGACATATTTTTGCAACGAAGTTTAATTTGTCTTTCGGGCACCCAAAAAGCGACACATGCAGTGTTTGTGATGCTGGGGCAAATTCGACAGATCACAAAGAAAATTATGAATTTGCCTTTAACGCACAAAAATTAGACCGCACCATTCCAGCTACTGACAAAAGAAAATACTACATAACTATGGACCTGGAACAAACTATGCGACTACCGAAGTTATCTACATCCAAAGCGTTTTATGTGCGGCAAATGTGGCTGTATAAGTTTGGCATCCATTGGATTACCTATTCTGGATCTAAGTCGTTTTTTTTTACGTGGACTGAAAACATTGCAAATAGGGGAAGCAATGAAATTGGTAGTTGTTTGTTGCGATTTTGTAAGTTGCTTAAAGAGGCACAACCTGAGATTGGCCATCTAATAATTTGGTCCGATTCATGTGCTGGCCAGAACAAAATTTTTTTTATATTGTGTCTTTACCAGTACCTAATAGTGAAAAATTTTTTTAAAGTAGTAGATCACAAATTTCCCGAAGTTGGTCACAGCTACTTAGATTCCGACCGTGACTTTGGAAGGATTGAAAAAGTATTAAGAAAACATCATACAATATTAATTCCAGACCAGTAGAAATCATTATATCTGCGAGTACAAAGAACAGTTTATGCCTGAATATGACAAACTTTTTTTATAACTTAGAAGAACTTCCGGCCAAACTTCGCTTGTATAAAAAAATAAACAATACTGCTAACGATAAAGTTAATTTACGAGACAGTGTCAAGTGGACTAGAGTAGACCACTTTGGGTTTTATTATTATAAAACTAACTTGGATCCGATTACCCTATTTCTACAGGTTGATTTACATAAAAAGGGCACAAAAGAAATCCTTTTTGAGGAAATATTTTTAAGTAAGTTATCAAGGTGTGAGGGTCTCACAATTGAAAAAATGAATAACTTACAAGAGCAGCTAAAGTTTATTGACGAGGATTATAGATAGTTCTATGAAGAAATTTTGACTGAAAATATTGACAATCCTAAGAAAAAAAGAAAAACCTGTTAGTTTGCTGTTGCTATTGTATGTTTTCCAAAGTTAGTTTATGGATTAAATATTGTAGACCCTATTCTGTGAAAGTTCCTATATTATATAATATTAAAAACATATTTAAAAGCAACATGACTCCCTTATTCAATTAAACCATATAACGTTTTTGATTTAAAGTTGGTGGAATAAGGTGTTATGTACACATAAATCTAAATTTATCAAAGACGTTTTACAATTTTTTATTATCATAGGACAGCAAAGAAAATTACTTAGTTTCCCTAAAATATGCCGTATTACCAAATAAAATAAAATTGTAATGTAAAAAAGTTCTAGTTCAAAACGCGTTTTATTAAATTACTCCAAAATTTAAAAATGTTACATGACACCTTTATCCACTTATGTCTTCAATTGTTCTATGTGTCCTCCATTATTTTCAAAACATGACCGATGCCCCTATTTCAATCTCTCCAAAGAATCTCTTACAATATTTTGGTCCTGGTTAAGTCTATTAATTTCATTTATAATTTTTTGCTGAATGTCCTCCAGACTTCTGTTGGGTCGTTGATAAACTACATTTTTTAAATGACCCCATAAAAATGTATCCATTGGCGTGATATCGGGGCTATTTGGTGGCCAATGAATTGTTCCGTTACGGCCAATCCACTGATTGTAACGCTCGTTTAGGTATGTTACCACTTCTCGAACTGCATGAGGCGGAGCACCATCCTGCTGCCAAATGATATTGTTGTAGGCTTGCAATGGCAACCTTTCCAAGAAATCCTCGATATCGTTATGAAGAAAATGGAGGTATCTTTGGCCTGTTAAAGAGCCACGATAAAATAGTGGTCCAATAATTCGATTTTCTAACATCCCACACCAAACATTAAGTGAGCTCCAACCTTGAAACTTTATCATTTCATATCTATGAGGGTTAACTGCTGCCCAGTATCTTGTATTTTTCCGATTGTATACCCCCGATGTTGTAAATGACGCTTCGTCACTCCATAGAATTTTATTATATAAATTATAATCTTCGTCTTGCTCTCTCATCAGCATTGAAGCAACAAATCGAAATCGCAGTTCTTTTTGAAGCTGTGGTAAGTATTGAACGGGAAGGATGCAATATGGTTTTAGACCACATTTTTTTAAAGTTCTGTGAACTGTTCCATAGCTTACTCTCCGGAGCCCTGGACCATACCTTACTTCTCGTACCGCTTGCGGAATAGAACTCTTCGGATTTATAGTAAAATATTGAACAATAGCTCGATCCCTTATATTCCGTCTTTTCATCTTTCTTGGCTTATCTTTCAATGTCTTACTTTCTTCAAATAGGGTCTTAATTCTGAGAATTGTATCCACTGAAATGTGTCTCTGGAAACTCTCAAAAAATGTTCTTTGTGTTTGTCGAGCATTCTCTCCACTTTTGTAATATAATTTTATTACATTTAGCCGTTCTTCTAAAGAATATTTCATTATTTGTAATTAATTCGTGAAAAATATATAGAAATTTGAAACTTGATTATTTTGTCTAACTGACGGACGCTTTAAAGCAGGTTAAAGGGTGAACAGGTGAAACGGGTATCCATCTATCAGGTATTAATCTTACGGTAGACGAACATTTTCCGAATTTAAAACTGAAAAAAAAAGGCGTTTTTGAATTAAAAATCCAACATTTTAGATCAAAATTTATATGAGAAATCGGATAAGCTCATTAAAAATACGGCATCCCATTTAAAAAAATATCAAAGTGACCCCTAGTACTTTTGTTTGATGTTCAATTGTTTTTTGCTGAAGATATTCGAATTCGCGGGAGAAAATGACTTAAGATGGCTATTTCAGTTTTTTTATAAAAGTACAGGAAAAGTCAAAAAATCGCCTTGTCTAGTCTTGGTTGGATAACCCTGTACAGATCTTAACATCCTATATCTCTGATCGACTTGTTAGAATCAAACAGGAGGATGAATATTCCTACCGGAAATAAAAGCCCGCCTGCCCCAAAGAAGCTTTGTACGCCACATTATTTATCTGTTATATGCCAGTGACTTACCAGTATCGGATGAAACTACTATAGCCACATTCGCTGATGACACTGTTATTCTTGCAGTTAATCAAGATCATGAGAGCTCTACTAGAAAACTCCAACCAACCTCAACGTGGTAGCAGACTGGACAAGACAATGGAAAGTCAAGCTCAACGAACTTAAATCAATCCATGCCAATTTTACTAACAAGAAGCTAGCACATTTACTTCTCCTAGATATTAACAGTACAATTGTGCCCCATGAGATGAATGCTAAATATATGAGCAAGACTTATGACGCTGAACTTCAATGGATAGAGCATGTGAAGAAGAAAATACCTGAGCCAAATATAAAATATAAACAAAATTATGGGGCTGTTGCAGCCGCATCCAGACTGTTTGGAAAAAAGAAAAGTATATTTGTCAGTTGTAAGAAAAACTCGAGATAAATTCTTTAAATTACATGAAATTACTGTGCCTTTTTGAGAGCGTACAGTTGGTCCTTCGAGCCGGATCAGCTAAATAGAAGCAAGATATGGATAATATTCGCAGATCCACTAGGAAAAATGCTGGTATCAATAAAACATTGTCGGACTATGTGTTGACCCAGAAATCCTGTAGTAATATTACTGGGAAGAGCGACACTAGTAAATCTGTAGACGGTAGGCATGATATAAGCCCTTATACAAATTTGGCGGACGAACATTGTGATTGTCGATTTTGACATCATCGATGCATTCAAGATCTGAATTGAATTTGCAGAAGAAGAAACTACATCTAGATACAGAAAAGGCAAGGCAAGAGTTACAAAAGCGCCAGCGAAAGCTAGAGAAAAGAAATATTGACGATAAGTTACGGTTGCTCGAGATGGAACGTGACCTATATGAAGCAGAACTACAAATTACCTTTGAAACTGGCAGTAAAGTCTCTAGTCGTCGATTTTTAATTGCAAAAAGTACATACAGCAAATCCATTCTGTCGATAAGATTGTGGCTGATGGGAATGATAACAACCTTTCAAAAAATGAAAATGACAATAAAGTTGACAAATCAATCCTGAATGACAATGACGTCGTATGTCAAAGAAAAATGTCAACCTCTTTAAGTCAAACAGAGATGTTAAAACCTCTTCGCGTCAAAATGAAGAAGTGTCATCTTCTTGCAATGACATTAAACTGCTGTGTCAAACAATCTCAAATACACTAAGGGCTGTGTATTCAAATACTGAAGATAAATTCATAGCAAGACATTACCTTTGAGAAAGATTTTCCAACATTCGACAGAAACCCTGAAGACTGGCCAAGTTTCTTTCAACAACTTCAGCAAATTTCAAAAATGTGTCGCTACAGTAAAGAAGAAAAGATCATCAAGCTCAGGAAATGTCTAAAAGGAGAAGCTAAATATGCTGTATCTGGTATGCTAATTGCATGTGGCGTGCACAGCATGAACGAGATCATTATTGACAGACTTATATCATTTTCGTACGAAGTCGTGTAATTTGGTAGCTGCAATAAAATCACCTTAATACAATGAGACATTACTACAATCCTCGCCTTCTAAAAGAGTTTGTCATGAAATTGCCAGAAAGTCTACGACTAAGATGGGGTGAAGTAGTGCTAAGAAATCATGGTGAAGTGGAACATTTTTCAACCATCTGGATTCTGCAAACTGTCAGTGCAGCTAGTTACGTAATGCAGATGACAAAGAAGATACAGCCCATCAGATACCCAGTGGTCTCAATGCAAATAGAGCTAACGTATACTTACTGTGAACAAAAGGGTCATTCAGTAAGTTCCTGTAAAAAATTCAAGTCTGACAGTGTGGATACGAGATGGGCGACAATCACTTAATCAAAGACAAATCAAAATTATCACTCTACAATAAAACCCTTATTTACAACCAGGTTTCTAAACCAGGGAGGTTTTACAGTATTTAGCTTTGGTGCTATACCTGTAAGAGCAATATCAAGTCGATACAGACGTACCAAAACAAAGTACTGCGTAACATAGTGAATGCTCCTTGGTATGTTCGCAACACTGATCTTCATCGAATCCTTGGAATTTCCACAGTGAAAGAAGAGATCAAAAGGTGTGCCGGCAAGCATAAAGCCCAGCTTCACCTGCATATCAATACAAAAGCTCTACAGCTGCTGGACAATCAGCATCACGTCTAAAGACTGAAGAGAACCAAACCGCTTGATCTTGTGTAGTGTGTAAAGTGTTAAAAGCAGAGCACAAGACGCGAGTGAAAGTGTAACCTCTAGCTTGAACAATCTAAAAGACAAGTATATTTATAGGCTAGTTTTAATAACAAAAGGTAAAACACCAACAGCTGTTTGGTTAAAAGAAAAAACATCGCGTCGAATTCAAAAACCCTGGCCTCTTGCCCCGCCTACCACTAGGCTGGTAGCAGTATACCAACGGTAGCATAGTGATACAACGGATCTCAGTGTGGCGTTATAATTAGTTTACGCAAGTAGTCTTTAAAAAATCCTGATTTGAATAAAATTGCTGGTAACCATTTTTGTTGGGCTGATGGTCGCAAAAGTAAAGGGAATGAAGAACCATCGGTTTTCGATGGAAAGACAAGTAGGTTCTTCACCGCGGAGTCCAACAGTGAAGTCATAATTTTATTACGGCCAAGTTTTAATTGTGCCAATGTAAATGTTTTTGTTTTAAAATTTTTAAAATTTTCTGGGTGCCAACGGTGCATATGATTTACGGATAATATGCAACAATTTGTTTCATTCCCCAATTCCGCGAGGGTACCAGAAATCGATTGAAAAGCTTAAGTTTTGCCATGGAAAATTAAGAAAGTATATTTTGTGGTCTTGAAAATGAGGGAGGGACGCTATGTGTGTTTGAAAAATTCTTAAACATTTATTTTCATGTTATATTCTTGTGCTTAAAACTAGTAAGTCCTATTTATTAGAATCCTGTCCTGTACGCCATAATTAAACAACGTATTCGTGGGTACATTGTTTATTGTGTAGTGCCCTGACGCGTCGCAAGTTTGTCGCAATACAACAATAATTATTCTTTTAGCGGTTCGATGATTACGCCGCTAATTAGTGTACCGGCAAGTTCGAACACAAAGCATGTCTGCCGCTGTGGTTACCAATAAACACTAGAACAAATCCATCGGGTTCATTATCTGGGTTTGGGCGAATGCGAAAAACCATTTGTGGTGTGTGAATTGTACATTGAAAAAATAACTTTACTTGTTGCAAAATATTCAGAGTAAATGTGAAATCGATTTAGCCATTACTTAATAAAATTTACAGTCCTTTACAAAGATGCAACCGGGGAAGACATTGAAAATGCCGAAGCAGAGTGCAAACGCTTGTGACTATTGTGAGATTTAAGATCTGCGAAAACTCATAGATTTGAATGTAATATTTAGGTAGTTGATATAAGCTTTATTGATTCATAATATAAAAAATAGTAAAATAAAGGTTATAAACTCTAACGCGCCTCTAAGGTATGGTTTCGCTGGAGCAGTCAGCGGCCGCAGCTGGCGTTCGCGATTGGTAGCTCGTTACTGGTTTAATGCGATTTGTATGTACACGGTTTCACTGCCGCAGCTCAGCGACACAGCGTTCGCCGTCAATTGCAGCGGCTGCGCTCGGACTGCTAGAGAGACCAGTCCAGCACCGATCGTTCAGCAGAATGCCACCGTTCTCGGTAATTGCTGACGAGTGTTTGATAGAGGAGGTGCAAAAGTAGTCCCCTTTATACAACTACGAGAACAAAAATTACAAAAAATGTTGTAATGAAAGAAAGTGCATGAAAAAAAGTGGCAGCAAGTGTAGGGAAGAACGGTAAAGTGTACAAAACCATTTTGTTTATTTTTCAGCATTATATTACAAAGTTTATAATTAGGGTAGACTGGGGCAAGTGCGAAGCCCTTTTTAATAGTTCAAGTTTATTTCCTTCCTACTTTAAATATACAATATTTATAAAAATGTCTTTGTAAGAAAGTAATAGTTTAATATGTTTACTTTTCATACTGCATAGGGCACACATGAATTATTTTTGAGATCTTGAGATTTGAATGATTATTTTTTTTTTGATTATTTATTCTGAAAAATAATAACTAATCCAAAATAACACTCAAAAAAATCCTAATAACAAGAATAATATTTTTATAAACGTATTTATCCGTTCAAAACCCAATGTTTGGCTTTAATCTCTAAAACAGTAGGAATTATTCCCAAGGAGAAACTAAAACAGAAAATAAACTTAAAGTTTAAAAATTCGAATAATTTTATGGAACTTGTTAAATATTGTATCCCGCAAATTTCACATTAAAATGAAAACCTCCTCGGCGTCTTACTACCGGTTCAGGTAAACGAGTCACTATATCGTCTAGCTGTACTACATTGACATCATTGGTGAGTGGCCATAAAAAATTGTCTTTTAATTTTCTAGTAAACTTGATTTCAAAGCCGTTGTCAACAGTATTTACCTGGCCAATGAAATGTTTGTTTGCTTTTGGTTATGTGTATTTAACCAGTACCCAGTCTCCAATGGAAACATTGTCTTTGTTTATTTCAGGAATCTGATCTTCGCAATGCGACTCTAAAGTGAAACTTTGATCCGATTCCATAAAAGGTACACTTTCATTATCTGATTCACTGGAGCTGGATTCAAATTGATACGGACTTGGCCGACTTTGTTTACTCTTTCGGTTAATTTTCATAGCTGGTTTAGATATAGTAGATGAACTTGTAGATAGTTTTTACTGACTTTTTGCGATAGTACCTGCAATGGTTTGGCCACCTTTAATTAATCGCTTTCGTTTCCTTGGATTAGAAGAAGGACTCTGTCGGAGCGAATCAAGTAGTAGATCATTAAAACTTGTCTTTTTTTCTTACCGATTTTCGGTTGTAGCTGGTAATACAGCTTCAGTTATAGGATCCTAATGATTATTGAGTATATTTTGTTCATTTTGATCAGAGCTGACTACTTTGAGATTGGTGGCACTATTAGATGCTGATGAAGGAGCTGTAAGTAATTCTGCATTAGATGCTAGTTTCCTTTTAAGTGAGGCGCCAGATGTAGAAAGCTTTACTGTTTTTAACATTGACTGTTCGAAAGTAGCGGTTTTTTTCTGTTACATTCGGTGCTACAGCATTCCTTTCAATATCAATGCGTCCTGGCCTCGGTTGTAAATCTGTTACAGGCCCTTGATTTTTCAAGTGTTCCTCCCATCATTTTAGGGCATCGATGTCATACTTCTCTTTAGGAATAACATGTCTATTAAATGGAACAATACCACCCTTTCTGAATCCTGTTTTTATGATTCCGGAATATACTTCAGCCCAGGTTTTCACTAGCAATGTGGCGAATTCCCTTTTTGGTAGTCGTTGTCCCTGATGACGTTTTTGCCATGTTATTACTTCCCTCTCTCCTCCTTTTGACCGTTGTATTTGAATGTATACAGGGTGTTTCAGAAGTACTAACCTAAACTAACCTGAACATGTGTCCGGAGTTGCCCCGTTTTTGATGTACAGGGTGCGTAAGATTTTTAAAAAATCGTTTTTTTTATTATTTTTGTAAATATCCTTTTCCCGATTTTATTGCAATTTGGTACCGTCATTCATAATGATAAGAGGCTTAATTAGCCCTAACTAGATTAAATTTATTAAGTCCAGTGGCGTCCCGGGAAACACTTCAACAGATATTATTGACAAAAAATGTACGCCACTGACTTTTTTCTAATTTTGATATTTTTTTCGGGTATACCAACTAATGATACAATTTTAAAATGTTTTGATACTTTGACGTTTTATCCAAATTGATTTGTTTACTTGGTATGCTGCAGCTCTTATTTAAATATGGTATAGTATAAATTCAAGTGTTAATATGACGCTTGTCGAAATGGAGGAATTGGGGCTAACATCTCCTCTTCATTTTCTTCCTCCAACAACAGCATGCAACTAATGTTATCGGCGTTCATTATAAATCATACATAAGCGCTTTCACTACGAAATACGAATATGATCTGAAGCGCGCTCCAGCCGCGCCAGTCAAACCACCCTGCGACGACGGCCGATTTCTACGCTCTACGCTCGATCGCGAACGCCAACCGCACCCGCTGAGTGCTTCAGCGAAACCATACGTTTACTCCCGACTTGGTCTGATCCCGATCATTTTAATGCGGTGTGACGTCAGGGACAAATGCAACACAAGAATTTCGAATTCGGTACCCATACTTACGTGCTCGTGCGATAATATAAACATTTTCAATGTTAAAAATCTATATTGAAACTTCCACTTATTTAAAAAGAGAATGGAACCAGACGGCTTCATCTGGTAATACTGTTAAAAAATACTACCCAGCTCCTTTTATCAGAATCTATAGCCTCACTGACTTTGTACTTTTGTTCCACTTATTTGTTTATTTAATGCATTCTAATTATTTGGGCATGCAGCATTCGGCAAGAATTGAACAATCACATAAAGAAGTCACAAATAATTTGATATCTTAAGTGACTTTTGTTATTAAATTAATAGTCATACTATACGAACTACAGACACAATCACTAATGGTCGCTTATTAGCCTAATGAATTGTATTTTCTACTACTAACTGGAGAGAACCACATTATTTACTCCATTTCTTTAATGAGCAGTAAAATTTCTCTACCCAGGGATTAACGATAATAAATAATCACCTACGTTCTTCAACCGAATAATTATTTCTTTCGTTAGTACTGAAAAAAATATTATATTTACCAGGGTTTAGACACCTATCATGCTTTACGCCTCTTGATATAAGTATAACGCTCGAGTCATAATGGCGTCTGCCTAAACCTTGGAATATATTATTATAGAAAATAAAAATTCTTCTCTAGATGTAAGTATGGTGTACAAGAACTAAGATTCTTAAAACAGTAAAAGTTTTTTTGCTGCACCGTTTTTTTTTCGGCTCATCAATATTCCCAAGCCATTGCTTTTAAAAGAATCAAAAACGGAATTTATTTGTTTTTGCGTTCTATCCGAGGGAAAATATTTTATTGTAAGGCCAGAGCCATCGGTCATTTTTGCCCCCGATTCTTTTGTATGGAAAGGCCTTCCCGTCAATTCAATAATGGCGGCTGGGGCGCGAGAAAATGTCTGCATATTTGTTTTGATTTTAAGACTTCGACTTTTTTGACTTTGTGCATGATAAATGGAAAGTGGAACCAGGGATGTAGGCAGGGGAATAAAATGGCATGGCTAATAAAGATGACAACACGTAAACATAAATAAATGCGGAGCTACTCTGGTCGATAATTGGTAAGTCCACTTTGCTTTTATGTTTACTTCAGCTTTTTATTGTTGATTGATTGATTTTTTTCTAGTATTCCCTGATGATGAACATTTCTATGTTCGAAACATGTTGGAAACGATAAAGTTCAAATAATTTTCAAAAATATGCTGTGGACCGTCTGTGTTTCATTTGATATAGGTTTTGTTTTGAGTTTAATTTACTAAAAAATGCATGACAGTTTCATAAAAGCAAACTGCGCAAGTCCTCAACTAAAAATTGACTCCTAGTCAGCGTATTATTCTGACGGTTAGAGACCGATACATAACCAACAAACTGGACTCTGCGAACACTGGATTTGTCGTATGCGAACTCTTTTAAACAGCTTTTAAATAAATGCGCATACGTCATCAATTTTCTGTTTCGGTTTCTGGCCGTTGTACGATCGAAGCTATTAATTTATTATTATAGTTTTACACAACGCCAAAGTAACTTACTTATGACACCACTATTTTTAATTAGAGGTTTGAAACGTACCTACAATTGTTTTTAAAATTTGTACACCACTGTCCGTTCCCATATATGATAAATTGGGACTTGGACGAATGGTTTATTGAAAAGCCCCCGTGGATAAGTTTGTGGCCGGAATTTTATGGAATCACAAATAAGAAGGGAGAAGAAAGAAAGAACTTATATCCAGTTTTTTTTATGGATTGGCGTTCTGTTTCCGATTATGCAATTTTTATGAGAAAAATACTGACAGAAATTTGTTTTTTCTTCGAGTAACTGTGGCCCCGGTGGATTTATATATTTGACAGGGGTTAGACTAATATAATATCCGGTTTGGATATGTTTGTTTCACATAAACTGGTTTAGCTTCCTTAGGTGTGTATAACACAAAATCTCGAGGGGTTATTTTCAAAATTTGGCTGTGGCTATAAAAGATAGTCTTTATGCTTATAAAATATTTTGGATGATGCACCCTGAAAATTACTTTATTTCTAGAAATCTTAAATATAAGCGACGAGGAAGGTAGCGAGGCTGAATCCTTTGCCATCAGCTCTGGCCCCACCCAACTCGGGTTCTAGATCAAGATGGTGATTTTACTAGTTTGTTAGATCTTTTCTTAACCTCAAACCCCGACTAGTACACTGTCACCGTGAAGCCTCGTTAGAAACGTCTGACCACAACCGTGTTTCGGCAATGAACAAACTACCAATTCGTGAAGAATAATCTCGTAAACCACGCAAGATCTGACATTATACATCAGCTAAGTGGGATGACCTAAAAGACCATTCTCAAACCTTTCCTGGGCGAAACGTTTGTTTTACCTCTGATGATCCATCCATCTGTGCTAAAGAACTGGTGAATGTTATCCTTACTGGTATGTAAGCATCCCTTTCTCAAAAAAGTGCCCTTTTAATGGCAAGCCTCGGTTTAACAAAAAATTGCGAACAAAAAATTATTTTTACCGACAATGACGCCAAAGCCCTAACGCCGAAAATCGTACCATCTTTGTTAACGCTCGAAACCAATGCAAGCAAACGATGAACCAAAGAAAAGAAGCACACAACCACAGGATTAAAGACAAACTTCTTAAATGTCAGAACTTAATCGAGTCAACCATTCCACCCAAACACGTCCTGATGGCACCATTGTGACCGAAACACAAAAAAAAAGCACACTTACTAGCGGAACTATGCTGTTTACATTCAATGGTTCATTTTCAGGAGAAAACACTAATTTCCGCTGTAGAATCGAGAATGCCTGGAAGGCTCCAACACTATCACTGACAGCCAGTATGCATATCGTAAGTCTAGATCAACAGGAGACTTTCTAGCTTATGTTACTAACATTTGAAACAACGCTATAGAACATCATAGGGGGTCTCGAGTGATAGCACTGGATATTTCCAAGGCCTTTGACCGAAAATGGCACGAAGGGCTTATAACTAAGTGAGAGCATACGAAATGCCGGTTTAATTTTATTCATAGCTATCAATCTGTCTAAGGCCCGGTTGTACAATCCAAGTGCAAGCATAAGCTTGGTTCTAAAGCCGTCATTTTTAGCGGTTCTGTTGATCCATGGAATTTATGGGCTTAAGCCAAGTTTATCAATTTTCTGGACAACATAACCTAAAAAATATAGTTGACGTCTCCATGCATTTGTATAGTTCGTATTTTTTGTTCATACGTAAAACCACAAGAGCTATTTTTTTATCGGATAAACTTTTATTTTTTACAAAAACTAAATTGCTTAGAAATTTAACGAGATTAAACGAAGCCCAGTTGAACAAAGCACGTTCAAGAATTTATTCAGCGATTTCGTTTAACAAAACACGGAGTACGTTCTGTTTTTTATTAATGTTGCTGTCGGTTTTCTTATTTTCTAATATTGTTATATTTTGTTTACGTAAAGAAAGGATTATGGATTCTTCTTTGGAAGTAAAGTTTGCAGACCGCCTTGCTTCAGACATTTCCTTAAAACTTGATATTATAAAGTGTTTAAACATTTACAGTAAAATTATTTAGCTTTAAAATATTCAGTTTTTTATTTTCTTCCTTTACCAAAATTTTGTAAAATTAAAAAGAAATGGAAAGCCACCACTTAAAACACTACAATCTTCAACACAGAATACGAACTGAAGAGCTTTAATACAACCAATAAACTTTCAAACCATCCAAACATATCATTTTTGACAGAGCAACTATCTCTACGCAGGTGCGACCTGTTACCAACATTATGCTTATTTGCGTGAACGACGATCAGTAGGTTTCAAGTTGGCATCTACAACGTTATCCCTTGTTTTCGCCAGGTTCATCGTTGAACGTGGTTCTCTAGAACTCGGACTTGAACTCGACTTGTACAACCGGGCATTAAAGGCCCTTTTCTTTTAGTCGGGATGGACGGATTTCTCTCGGACACATATACCATCAATGCCGGAGGTCTTTAAGGTTCTATATTGTCGCCCACTCCCTTTTTACTATACATTAACGATCTTTTGGAAAAAATCTTATGTATACCGTCGCTGATCACAGCACGCTTATTTCATCCTTTATTTTGGATGCTCGAACATCGACTGCCATTGCCCATCTCTATAGGCAGCAACAAAGACCTGAAAGAAATTTTGTCATGGGGTGATAGTAAAATGTTGAAGAACCGGATATAGTCATGTCGGGAAACTCAATTCCCTTGGCTTCATCAATTTTCATTGATTGGGTGCTATAAACCCCCAACCACTTTTGGTTCTACCACTCTATAAAGCCCAAATTCAACCATCGCTGGAATACTGCTCACATATTTGGTGCTCTGCTCCTAAACATACCCTGAGATTGCTGGATTCCATTTAATCTCCAATACAATATTTTTAAGAAAGACGAATTATTGTAAAGTAAACTCGTTTTTTTTTAAACTTTTTGCAAAGGGACAACCGAATTTCCTTCAGAGATATATATATATATATAAAAAAGTTTTACTAAGATAAGTGAAATAAGATTTAAAACTACAGACATTAACCAGGAATACGTACGCTATACCTACACTAAATTAATGTTTATAAGATTACTTACTACAAACCGAAGTTTTAACGGTATATTTGCGTCTATTTTATCTCTCTTTCCACAACATAAACAAACTCTTAAATTCTATTAACAGTGCGGTATCTAGACAAACCGCCCTCATGTTAGCGTCATGTGTGTAAACCACACAATTTTGTCTACAATCAGTGGGTCTACTTCATTTACTCATTTCGCTTTTGCTCAAAACGAAACTCTGCGTGAAAGATATACAGTATAAGGAAATATTGTATAGATTTTCCAAACTTCATTGCCATACAAGATGTAACGATATATTTTAGATGAAGGTAAAGGTATCAAACAATAAATATTATTAAACGTGAGGAGAATTTACGCCCACAGCAAAATTAATTAAATTGTTAATCTGAAATGTATTAATATTACCATACATACGTATTAACCAAGCTATAGCCTCGCAAGTAATAGACCCTGAAGATGTTTGTTTCTTCAAACTATTGTATTTAAAATGGTGGCAATTTAAAAGAAGCGTCAGAAACAGGGGAGGGCGGAGTTAAAATATGCCTAACTATTTTTCATATTGATTTTTATTTTATTTTATGTCAAAAACTTCAACTTCTGACTCCGTCCTCATTTCCGGCGACACTATTAGATTGTTAACATTTTAACCAAAATAGTTCGATTCGGCTTGTAAAGCTTACTAGATTACCTGAATTTCAAGTTTGTGTCTTTATTACTTTCGAAAACATTAAGAAAAATATGTCTTCAGGGTCTCCCCTTCGGGAGCCAGTGCTTGGTTATAGGGGTATATAGGACAAAATATTACATGACCTTCGGACACTATACCCTATGCCATACCTCTGGCTTTGTTTTTTGTCGACTGTTTTACTTTTTGATTTAACTGGAATGCACTGTAGAAAATTTTTGTAATTATTAGGATGTTCCAATTTAAGTTGCCGATATTTAAGGTACCCAGCGCTCCCCTGCGACTAATCCACTCTTTAACCCATATTTTCTCCTAATTCACTACATACATTTAAAAATGTGAATTTCTTTGCATACTACTATATTCGCCGTTTAAACCGACATGCATTTATTAACAAATAATGTACAAACAACTATAATTTATTTCAAGTCAGTTCAATTCAACTCACTTAAATAATGTAATCGCACTTTAACGCTGGGAAGGCGCGTATGGTCTAAGAATAGCGTAAAAATGCGTCCAGACTTGTGACAAAGCCGCGTGTCGTGACACCATCGCGAACCTCACCGCGTGACATCGTTGCGTATCATCGTTGCAAACTTATATGCGTCCGGTTCATTTTAATAAATTTAGTTAAGACATGAAACGGACTGATGTCACAACACGGGGTTTTGTTACAAGCCCAGACCTTAAGATATACCGACCAGCGATATAAAGTCAACCAACTAAGTATTGATTGAAATACACCTTTATGCTGATTGAAACCTAAAGTAGAGCACATTTTCTTGCGGGTTGTTTATACATGTAAACAATATGACTAAAAGTTGGCGGGGACTATAGTTTCGTCTCTAAGCCCTAAGCCACCAATGACATTTCTTAAAATATGAATGTTACCCTAAGTCACAAATTAGAGAGAAGTTTCTATTTCGTGCCTGCTTATTGCACAGCACGAATCCACTAGAATGAGGGTTGTAGTGGTCTTCTGAGCCAACAAAATATAAAAGCCTAAAAACACACAAGACAAATAAATACTTCATAATAAACAAATAAAACAAAGAACAGACGCAAGAAACAAAGCTTGAAGATTACACTTAGATTTTCTTCCCGGCGGTCTTCATTATTGAAGTTTTTGACACATCAAATGCCAATAAACTATTAATGTTTGTAACAACAAATAACAATTAATCAGTACTTTAAAAGATGTTAATTAACAGAAAAATAAGTTAAATACAACACAAAATTATATGAACGAAAAGCCCAAAGTAATAAGCATCAACAAGACAAAGAAAAAATGCACCAAGGCCGGCAAAATGTATTATTCATTTCATTTCCATGGTAAGGAAACTACTATTAAATTTTTCACCACAGCAAAATTCTTGATGTAAAAGTGGGCTTAGAAAATTGCGTCACATATTTTCATAGTTGTTAAAATGGAGCGCAGTTCAGTTGTTGTTGTTCAAAGACGATTTCGCCACAATTTTGACATTCGCCGATGCCCTCAACGTCAAACCATTATGTTTTATTATCGTAAATGGAAAGAGGTCGGGTCTGCTTGCAATGAACGTAACCAGGAAAGAGTAAGAGCAGCTATTACTGCTAGCCCAACAAAATGCGTTATTCGACATGATGCATATCTTGATTTGACAGACAGGAGCATGAGAAGAATGTTGACGAAACTTAAGTTCAACCCATAGATCATCGAGATATAGAAAATTACCCTTTCAAGAGGGACGAAGCATATTTTATCTGAACGGTGATGTAAACAGGCAAAATTGGCGTTATTGGGCCGAAAATAACCGTCGAGAAATTCACCAGCGACTTTTACATAGTCCAAAGGTAACCGCCTGCTCATTCAAGATTGTCGGACCTTACTTTCTTGAAGAAACTAGCGCGACTGTAACCGTTATTGCTTTGCGTTATGCATAAATGCTTCAAACATTCTTCTAACCATCTATCCGAAACGAGCTGAGAGCTTGCTGATTTCAGCAAGATGGAGCAACAAGTCATACTGCAAGAATCAATATGACTATATTAAGGGAGGCTTTTCAAAAGAGACTAATTTCAAGAAATGGCAATTTTTCTTTGCCTGCAAGGTCTCTGGACCTATCAGTCCCGGATTTTATCCTTTTAAGCTAATAAATTTTTATAACTCGTTAAAAATTACGTTGCAATCCTGACTTTACGCAAAAGTTCACGGAAAATAGAACAATGGTATTTTTCGTGGCGATTTTAACGGTAAACTTCATTAATTTCTTCTTGAAGAGTGAATTGTGTTGTTGTGGGCGGGAAATATTGAAACATAATATTAAAATTAAAACTTTGTTTCTAATTAAGGACGATTTTGTGTCAACTTTGCTCAGTAAAAAAAGGACAGAAATAATTTTCAGAGTTAAATAAAATACACAAATATATGACCAATGCGTTGCTTTTTTACTTCGAATATTACCGAAATATTTGATAAAGAATTCCATTAAGTGGTCAAATTGGTTGAAAGTATGACAAAATCAAGAACTCAATCACTTTTAATAAAAAATTATGTTCTATTCACTCTATACAAATATGTATTTAGTCTTTGTAGAAGAAAACTTTACTGTTAACTCAGTGGCAGAACCGGCAATATAGTTTTCATCAGTTTAACGTCTTAGATCCTTAGTAAATCCGGGATGTCGGGATTTGTGTGACTCGCACATAAACGTGCAGACTTTTCCTAATGGAGAAATTATAACGAAAACAAGGGATGACGAACTTTATACAGAAATATGGGGAGATAATACCTTTCCAAACTACTTGCTCTGTTTTATAAGATAAAATGAACACTATTAGATTTTAGGATGAAAATGGAAAATTGGGTTTGTTCTGATAAACATTCAAATTTGAGTTTTAGAAGCTGGGTTAAGAGAAAATATACGATTTGTTTTACATTTAGCCTTTCATTTTAATTCAGGCTTCAGGCCTATTTAAAACATTTGGAATCTCTGATAAATTTCTAAAATTAACATAAAGCCGGATCTGATTTAATATATTCTCTGTATTAGATGCAAAATAATTAACCCCATTTTAAATGGGAGGACTTGGAGGTAACACCATTGAAATTGATGAAATAAATGCGTATTTAAACACAACTGAGAGCAATAACAATGGCACTTCGCAACGCCAACAAACTAATTACGAAAATTTGACAACAACACGTTGAGGGCTAATGATAATTAATGACGAAATGGGGAAGAGATATCGCTGAAATAGAATCGAAAAGATATTATAATTTTAGATAATATAATTTCTTTTTGCATTAGCAAATATCCAATTTTATGGGGACTGACAACAGGTACATTTTTAAAAGATACTAAGAAATAAGTAAAAATTCGATAGCACCATCGTAGGTCCATAACTAATTGAATTTACCAGTTCCCAAAGCTGACTGACCCGACAGCACTTAGCCTTAGCAGATATTCCCTCCAGATTATCATCGGTCACCAATACATGCTGCTCAACTATTTAACCATCAACATCGAAATCGTCCATCGAAAATACATTTTGGAATTGGTGCAAAAACTTCGGGAGACGGGGTGAGTAGCTAACAAAAACCGTGAAGTGGAAAATCCAGTAGTAAATGAAGCCACAGAGGTAGCGATTTTAGGGCATGTTGTTCAAGATCCCACACTGAGTACAAGAAAGCTGGCGACATTATCTGGTGTTAAAAGAAGCAGCATTCAAACGATATTAAAAAAAAAACACGTTTAATTCCATCCTTACAAAATACATCTGCTACAAGAAAAACTTAACGAAGACGATTTTGATTGCAATTTTGTGAAATTATGAGTGAATGGGCAATAAACGATCAGAACTTTCTTTTAAACGTATGTTTCTTTGGCGAATGCTCTTTTTTCTTAAACGGTACGGTGAATCGTCACAACTGTCGTTATTGGTCTGATTCAAATCTCAGAATATTTCGTGGGGTGCATACGCAACATCCGGAAAAACTGAACGATTGGGCTGGCATTTTTGGTAACTGGTCCCTTTTTTACCTGCCAATTTAACAGGCGAAATGTATCTGGAATTATTACAAAACGCCATTTTTTCAGCGTTAGTAGAAATGATTACATGGAAAACCACTTAATATTCTAGCAAGACGGTGTGCCACCCCACTTTGCACTCACTGTTCGTCACTATTTGGACCAAACGTTTCCAGGACAATGGATTGGAAGGAGAAGAAGTGTTAAGTGGCCTCCACGTTTTTCAGATCTAAGCCCGTTAAATTTTTTTTTAAGGGGCCACTTAAAAACTAAAATTTATGTCACCCAGCCAACATCTTTGGAACACCTACAACAACGGATAATTGATGAATGTCGTCAAATTACCCCACAAATGCTTCAAAATATACGAGAGCGTTGTGAACAAAATTTCTACCATTGCATGGAGGCCCAGGGGCAGCATTTCCAGCATTTACTGGACTGACTTGTAAGAATTTTTTCCTTTGTAATAAAAAAGGTGAAAACAATCTGTTTTTGTGCTTTTGGTGAGCCACTGTACAGGCTAGGTCAGTAGTAGCGATCTTAAACTCTGGGGTTATACTCTACATAGAAATGCCTTTAAAACAAGGTATCACTGGACCCCCCCCCATTCAATATAAAAATTTGGGGGTAGTTGTCGCCCCCGCTAGGGGTTTGATTTATAGGGGGCCAAAATGCCAAAAATATGTTTCCCCCTATAATAAAAAATAGACGGGTCCTAGCGGTTTTTTTTTAAATACCTGAGATGCCCAAAAGTGACTTTGGTTCGTTTTCAAATGGCCACCCTGTATATACTTTATTATAAATAAAGTTGTAGCGACAGTAAGAAGTAAATAAATTCAACAGTAGTTTTCCAATGATATCTCGCTACAAATATAGTGTCTTTTTCATTACAGAGCCGAGGGCCTATATTATAGATTGGTTCACCTCTATTTTGCTTTTTTACTTGCATGATTTTACCTTCACGAATTTAAACTTAATTGATGTATGGGCTGTACTCTCGAGTACTTTAACTCGGTACAAATAAAAAAAAAACCTGACCTTTTTTTATCTTTTAAGATTTATGTTGCTTACCATATGGAGATGGTGGAACAAAAAAATGTTATCACAAAAAACGAATTACATTTGGTTGGGGAAATTAAAATTGTATTTGGGTCAAGTGTAAAAATATAGCAAAAGGAATTAATGTGGAAGATGGCATATTAAGTGCCTGTAGCCCTTTAGTTGAAAACACCGGGCTGCTTCAAAACAATCCCTAAGAGTTCTCACACGCGAACCAAGACGATAACTACAACTCAGAAGGCTTCTCCGATAATCTAGTGTGTTTACAAATAGAATAGAATAAGAAAGAAGTTACAAGTATGACGCTGACATATTGAGTCCTATTGCTGATATAAGACTGAATAAGTTATATGCTGCGACATTAAAGTTGTAAGGTTAGTGTTGTGTCAAGCAAGACCCAGAAGCTTACATATTTCTTAGAAATATGGTACCAACATACGCGCAATATAAAATTGAACATTGTAATCAAATTTTATCATAATTAAAAAATATTAGCTTGATAAATGATTTGTTCAAGAAATCACTAGATATTATACTTATAGAATTTTTCAAGTTAGTTGAGGGATATACCAAGGAATCTTCTGCTCATTATAACAGGCGTACAGGGCGGCATAATCCATAAAGGTTCCATGGAGATTTTAATTTTAATTAGCGTCGCCCTTTTGTATATCAGCTACTGTGTTTCAAGCAATTTCCTTAGTTTCTTGCGAGCGTGTCACGGTTGGTCGCTCGTCGGCCCGAAACAAAGAACGCCGTATTGGACACAATGCAGCTCCTTCAGCTTCCGCTGCATTGTCGCGGTGCGTTAAAGGGTGGATAATGTGCAGGATAAAGGGTTCTCGGCGGGGGCCCGCCAGCTCTGTCTTAGAGACCCAAAAACGTTATGTAGGAAACTTAACGGCTGCGTTCGGAAATTTACAGTTAGATTTATGCGCACTTGGGTTTTTTCAAAAACGTTAACTGCAACGTAAATAGTTAAACTAGGGTTCTCCTTAATACTTAAGCTGATTTAAAGCAAGAATAACTACCCTCAAGAAAACAACGCCCTATTAAACAATAGGGAAGTAAGATATAGAAGAAGAAGGTAATTCATTTTATAAACAAAAATGTCATTGAGCTAACCTCCACATAACCTTTAGTTGCCTCAGCATAACAGTGATAATACATAAGAAAAGTGGTATAACTTACAGCTGTCATCAGTGGTGTGTCTGCTTTCATTTGAATATGTTCAAATCAGTTTAAAAAATACAAAAATGAATTAACAGAGCTACTTCGAGCAGCTAAAACAAATTACTTTAGAACACAACTAGAGAAAAATAAAGACAATCCAGCCAGGTTATGGCAATGCATGAAAAAAATTAATAATGAAAGTCTTGAAAACCAGGAACTCAAAGAAATTAAGGATCAAACGGGTTCCTTAATAAATGATAGTAAGGAAATGGCTGAAATTTTAAATTATTATTTTAGTAATGTGGGACGTTCTCTGGCTGAAAAAATAGTGATTGATCAAGAAGTTCAATTTAAAGAAACAAAATTACCCAACTCGATATATTTAAGTGAGACAAATCCAGATGAAGTAAAAAAAACCATAATGTCATTAAAGTGTGGAACTGCACCTAGACCCGACGGGATAACGTCAGATGTTTTAAAAGAAATAGCACCATACATTATAGAGCCGCTAGCTTTTCTAATAAATGAATCCTTTCAATCCGGAACCTTCCCAGAAGAATTTAAGATGGCCATAATAAAACCATTATTTAAATCGGGTGATAAAACCGAACCTGTTAATAACCGACCAATATCCCTAATAAGCAACCTATCCAAGATTTTTGAAAAAATATTGAAAACGAGAATAGAATCATATTTGGATAAATATAGAATAATCTCAAAAAATCAGTATGGTTTTAAAAAGGCGGTGTCAACCGAGGACGCAATGGCGGCTTTGATTGCAAAAATTTACATAAGTCTTGATAAAAGTAAACCGTCTATCTGCGTTTTTGTTGACCTAGCCAAAGCCTTTGATACAGTCAGTCACTCAAAGTTACTACTTATTTTGGAAAATATTGGATTCCGCGGTAGGCCGCTACGACTTTTACAAAGCTATCTAGAGAACAGGAGACAATGCGTGAGAGTAAATGATGAGGTAAGTGGGAGTAATTTCGTTGAATATGGAGTTCCACAAGGTACCGTTTTGGGCCCAGTATTATTTACAATTTATATTAATGACCTTTTTACTATCAACTCAGAATCAAATATAATAAGTTTTGCTGATGATACTGCAGTTTTTTATCAGGGTAATAGCTGGGACCAATTAAGAACACTGATTGAACGGGATTTCACTAATATTGTAAAGTGGTTTAACTGTCGCTTATTAAGTATAAATTTAAAGAAAACTTTATTTGTGCCATTCACTTCATATAGCAATTCATTACCTCCTTTTAATAATATTTCTTTTAATTTTAATAACTAGGTTGTCCAAATAAAATCATGTAATAAAATAAAATATTTAGGAGTTATTATCGACTGCCACTTGCGATGGAATTTCCATATAGATTATGTAACTCAAAAGATTAGATGTTTATTATCAAAGTTTAGGATATATCGAGATATCTTTAATGAACAACACCTTAAAATATTATACTTTGCACTTGTTCAATCTCATCTGACTTACGGTATAATTGCATGGGGTGGAGTCGTGAATAAATATTTATCAAAATTAAATGTTATTCAAAAATGGATTTTGAAAATTATGCTTAAGAAAAGCGTCCTCTATCCAACGGCTAATCTCTTTAATGATTTTAGAGTTTTAGATATAAGGCAGCTATTTTTTGAAAAAATGGCGTTAAGATTGTTTCATAAAAAAGATCATTTACCGTCAGCAGAACATGAATATTATACGAGACACAGGGAGGACTTTGTGAGGAAGCCTAGAATTATCAGAACTGTGGGACAAAGATGTTTCAATTACTTGCTATCCAATGTTTTTAATGAAATCTCCGGAATTGTCAGGACAGTGCATTCAAGGGGACTTTTCAAGAAGTTGATAAAGAATTACTTATTAAATGTAGCAACCACAAACTCTATACATCAACTATTAGACGAAAAAAATTCCTACAACGTAACCCTTGCATAAAAATGAATTTTTATAACGGTGATTAGGTATTAATTGCACTAAATTTGTCTTGATTGGGTACAATTGATTGTAAATAGAATTGTTAGTTTTGGTTTTTTTTTTTTTTTTAGGATTTCGGATAATTATTATCCAGTAAATTAATGGTGCCTTTATTTTATTCTATTTTATTTTATAGATTGGTTTAGGTCGCTAAAAAATTATGCTTTAGCTATTATTGTTTGTTTTTTTTTCTCTGTATATGTATTATAATATACTTCTTATACCGACATTATTGTTTATGCCGTTCTATGTTAGATTTAGATATAATATACTATTTAAATATAATATTATATAATATTTCAAAACCACGCACGAGTTTTCTCCTGTGGGTATTGTATTTATTGTTGAACTCTTCAGTTCTTTTCTTAATATATTTTTCTTATAATGTCATCAATAAATGCTTTTATTATTATTATTATTATTATTATTTCTAACGTAAGCTATGTTTGATGATGTATATAGTGTTACAGATAATGTAAATCAGGCCTATTACAATGGACAATAAAAGCAAATTTTTCAAACAAATTGAATAAAAATAAATCAACTAGAACAATCCAGTGAATAAATCCCACAATAAAATGGTAATGATTTAAAAAATGTATATTCACTGGCAAAACAGCTAAAAACCCGACAATTGAATATTACAAAAATAACAAAATTGAACATAAGAAACTTATTGCCCAAACTAAAAAGGATTACTACAAGAATATTATAGGCAAAAAAGTCTATGGCTCTAGTCAATAAACATTAAGGTAGCTAAGAAAAAGAATAAAATTTGTAATAGTGTACAAATTGTAGATTCATGCAAGGTTTGTATACGATTTTATTTACAAGCGTCAACATCAACAGTAGCCGCGTTCGGCAAATACATCAGACCGCTTAGATTTGATCTGAATCGTTCGTTTATGACATCTGGATGTAGGGGAAGTAAATGTCAACCGTTCGGCAATTAAAATCTAAGCGCTCTGACGATGATCTTTTTGCTCGGAGTTTTTGATCGGATGAAAGCGATTAATCTCAAATCTTAGCCAGCTGAGTTAATGAGGTTAAGTTTGATTTGAAGTTTGTTCTTAGTTTTGGTTTGAAATTTGCTTTGGCGAGGACAACCTCTTATCTGTTTTGTGGAATACTCATTTTTAATAGAAAAGGGGAAAAATAGGTTATATTTCTTGAATCAAAACAAAGCAGTTTTTATTTTTGACTTTGACAGAAATCAGTTGTTTGGTACCGTTCTTTTATTACAAATTTCTCCGACTGATCTGTGGTCACGTGACAAAAAATCAATTCAATCGCAGATGTATTTGCCGAACGCAGCTAGTAATAAACTTTACGTTATTAAAATTAAAAAATTGCACAGGTTAGTTTTTGAAAAATTTAAATGGTTGCTATGAGACGAACAATTAGGCATAAATAAGTCATAAAATTCGCAAGAGTTGTCATATTTTGTGGTGAAAAATTAAAGAAAATATCTCAGGGTGTTACTTAATGATGTGGCGTAATTTCAAGGGAGTATTCCTGAACCAAATTCAAATAGAAAAGCTCATATAAACATGTGTCCTGAAGAGTCTGGTTTTCAAGATACAGGGTGTCAAAGTTTTAAAAAAAAATTGTTTTTTTATTAATATCTAAATGATCCTTTTACCGATTTTGTTAAAATCTGGCAGGGTTATTCATTGAATTAAGACGGTAAGTTGGCACTAACTAAAAGAAAATTATAAGTTCCAGTGGCGTCTCGGGGGGCAGTGTCACGAATAATATTGACAAAAAAATGTACGCTACTGAGTTTTTTTGAAAAATTTAAATTTTTTTTCAGATTGGGCATCTACAAATACAACTTTTTTGTCTCCTAATATCTTTTCGTATATTACTTCCTTTTCGAGGAAAAAAATAAAAACGACTTCATTGCATGTCGGAAAATTGTTAAAATAAAATCAAGTTAACTTTGATCGTTCATAGTATATTTATTTCTAAGCCATTTTTTAAAATCTAACAAACGAAAAGTAATGACTATTTACAATAAATGTTGGAATTTTTCGGGTACTAGTTGCAGGATTCTCTTCGACCGCATGTAGGACAGCCTCCTCAACTGCGGGAGTTCGAATTGTACGAGGTCTTCCCTCTGAGGTATTACGTTTAAAACTGCTAGATTCAGTCAGACGACGATGAATGTTTATGAATATTTGTCTACATGGAAGGACACGGTCAGGATACCTTTCTTGATAGAGCCGCCGGGCCTCCGCCGAATTACCATTGGCAAGACCATAAAGGAAATGCATTTGTGTCATCTCCAAATTAGAATAATTATTTGCCATTTTTTGAATAGCACAATTATTAACCTTTTGACCAGAGGACAAATAATAACAAACTGTTACCGAAAGTCAAAACCATTATGTTCATAATAACAAAACAACATTTCCTAGCAACGATCAAAGTTAACTTGATTTTATTTTAACAATTTTCCGACATGCAATGAAGTCGTTTTTATTTTTTTCCTCGAAAAGGAAGTAATATACGAAAAGATATTTAGAGACAAAAAAGTTGTATTTGTAGATGCCCAATCTGAAAAAAATTTAAATTTTTCAAAAAACTCAGTAGCGTACATGTTTTTTGTCAATATTATTCGTGACACTGCCCCCCGAGACGCCACTGGAACTTATAATTTTCTTTTGGTTAGTGCCAACTTAGCGCCTTATTACAATGAATAACCCTGCCAGATTTCAACAAAATCGGTAAAAGGATCATTTAGATATTAATAAAAAAACAATTTTTTTTTTAACTTTCACACCCTGTATCTTGAAAACCAGACTCTTCGTCATGTTTATATGAACTTTTCTATTTGAATTTGGTTCAGGAATACTCCCTTGAAATTACGCCACATCATTAAGTAACACCCTGTATAGCGATAATGAAGAAGACACGAATTGCACTCCACCTGATATTAGAGAATAAGCTGGGTCAGCGGAAGAATGTTTAATTCCCAAAAAAAGCCATTAACGTTACGAGAAGTGTTTCAAAATCTATGAAGACCGTCTTGTTGGCATATTTCGCCGATATAAACAAAAATAAAAAACCGCGTACACTATGGTCAATGTATAGCATGATAAAATACATGTTAGCTCTCAGGGAGAGAGTTGCCATTTCACAATTTGGAAAGCTTAGTGCGTTCCTAAAAATGCAAAATAAGGGATTTAAACCAACCAAGTCTAACACATGTTCAAAGAAGAATATAGAAGATTTTCTTCAGAAAGCAAGTAAAGTCAAGGTAAAAAAAATATTTTAGAATATTTTGACAATGTTAAATTTTTTTTTTTTCGTATTTCAGAAATAACGTCTCTAAGCATTATAATAATATGTTGTATTGTTTCAGGTGGCGCTTGTAATCGGTGTATCCGGAGCTTGCAAAAGTGATGAATTGGTGAAAATGGAACTGAAACACATCAACAAAGACTTACGTTAGTAGATCTTTTTTAATAACAGATCCAAGTTGGGTCAAAATTGTCCAACAATTTTTACATCTCCGGGAAAATATTATAAGTGATTCAATGTCGTTTTGGTAAAGCAACTAACTTTTGGACATAATTCAATCTCACAATTTCCTAAGAAAATTGCGACGTTCTTGGAACTCTCACAACCAGAAAGGTTTACAGGACACTCATTTCGACGAACGACTGCTACATTACTTCCTAACAGCGGAAAAGATATTTTACAGCTTAAACATTGAGGCGAGTGGAAGTCGAGCACTGTCGCTGATTGCTCGATTGCTACGAGATGTCGCCACGTGTAACATCTCGCATATGTATTTATCCATATATATTAAGGCATACGATAAGTAAAATTTAACTATTAATTTTAATAAATAATGATTTGTTATTTTATTTGGCGATTTAAAATTTTTTTAATGTAATTTAATGTTGGTAGATTATATAGTTATTTTTATTTTAAAAAGTTTCTTATTAAAAGAGTTGTAAAAATAACAGCATTTTATTAGAAAAAAATCTAAGGTTGATTTTATCATGCTATACATTGAATAAAGTGTAGACGTTTTTTTTGTTTCAATTTTTATTCACTTCCCGCCTATGAAAAGAAAGTAAACTTTCCTCCCGTGGGCGGGAAGTGAAAGTAAAAAAGTGCCATTTTTTTAAAAAGTAAGAAATGTAAACATTACCTGCATAGTTTTATTGCAATATTGTATATATTGTAATAGGAAATCGATAATTTTGTGTCAATCATTTGTAGTTGAAACACTGAATCCATTTTATAAGGAGTAAATTGAATTTTGGAACGTACCCTCGCTTTAACATCGGCATCCGGTAATGATAAATCGGAGGATTTCGCTTTGAACCCGTCCAAGAAGAATGTTAATACCACCTTAATGCGCTTCAGAATTAGGGGACGACAGGCATTTTTAAAGAAATCTATCAACAATAATTTTCGGATGCATACAAATTTCCGAAAATTCTGAAAAATTGGATGTTTCGTGGAAATAGTATGCGTTCATTTTCATCGTTCTTTCAAAGTATAAATAGCCCGACTCCCAAGGAGGAGGGATATTTTTTGAAACAACGATGAAAATCAACAAATGCAGTTTTATCTCTAAGAAACAGTCGATTTTTCAAATTTTGAACACGACTGGCATTAAAAACTGTCCTTTTAAGAACAACAAAAGTGCACATACATATCTCTGTCGATTACGTTGTTTATTATTTCTAAAAAATGCCGAAGTATTTAAATAGCCGGTGCAAAGAGCTAATAGCTTCTCTAATCAGCTATTTTCAGGAAGAACTTAACAACAATGGTCCATTGTTACCCTTGAGAGCAGTAAAGGAAGTAACTTTAAAGAGCATGTTAAGGTATATATATTTTATTTCTACTTTACTAATTTTTAGCGTGTAACAGCTGCCCCAAATTTGAATATCTCCAGTGTAAGCGTATAAATTATTAGAATCACCTAAGAAGGAACGTTCTCATTCAAGGAGAGTTGTAAATGTGATTAGATATAAGTTTTATCCGTAACACTAATTATGGAATGTACGAAGCAAGTAAGTTGTATTATTCAAAGACTATAATATTTTACATTGGTTCTGCTTAAGCTGTAACTTTTTTTAAAACAACATATAACTTTAACAATTTTAAGTAAGAAATTAAAAGACAGACAACTATTTGATGGTTGTCTTAACTCTTTAGAAAGTCTCTAAGGAAATAGGCTTCGGATGGAAAAAAGATGAACCGAGGCAAGGGCTTATGGAACTTTCCCATGTAGCTTTCAAACGACTGGTATTTTTGAAAGAATATATAAAAGAAAAAGAAGCATCCTTGTACCAATTGGTTTGGAAATTATTACAACCGACATATTGGTCGAGACGGCAGTATGGAAACTGACTGTATAAATATGTGAATAAGTGGAAAGAATCATTGCGTACTGCTACTTTTGATATTAAGCGCATAAAGTGTGAGAATGGTTTATTCTCTCCAAGAAAGAACTGAAATTATTTTCATTTATGGAAAGGTTGGAAAGTGCGCACGAAGGACGGCATTGGTTTTCAATGAAAAAAATCGAAATCATGAAGTAAGTCACAGATATGTGCTGGATTTGGTGGCAAAGTTCTCCGAAACTTGTTCGGTGAGTAATAGAAAAATAAATAACCTACGAGTGATGAATGAAGGAGCTGAAATTGAGGTTTTGGGATTATTTGCTGCAGAGCTCACCAGCTCCTTGCGGACAGTAGCAGAACAGACAGGAATATCATACGAGACTGTAAGAAAAGCACTGAAAATGCATAAACTCCATCCCTACAAAATGCAGATACTTCAAGAACTCTATCACGATGATTTTGATAGAAGAATAGAGTTTTGTGAATTCATGAATCGTCAAGTCAACGCCATCCCTAATATTCTGCCGAATATCTGTTTCAGCGATAAATGTTCATTTTTTCTAAATGGAAATGTTAACAAACAAAATTGTCGATATTGGAGTGACGAAAACCCGCATATTTTTCGAGAAGGACATACACAATATCCCCAAAAAGTTAATGTTTGGGCTGGTATTCTTGGAAATGCCATTATTGGTCCTTTATTTATTGAAGGAAACTTGACAGGTGATCTGTACCTTAGTATGCTTAAAGAGACTATTGATCCTCTTATCACCCATAAGTTAAAAACTCAAATTGATGAAGAGGGTAATTCAGTTTTACAGGAGGATTTGATAACATTCCAGCAGGACGGTGCTCCACCTCATTATTTTCTTCCGGTCCGACAGTGGTTAAACGAGAGATTCCCGGATAGATGGATTGGCAGAAGGGGACCAATTGAATGGCCTCCAAGATCACCGGATTTAACACCCTTAGACTTCTTTCTTTGGGGACATCTTAAATCCATTGTTTATAAAACACAACCTGCTAATATTGGTGATCTTAAAAGGCGAATTGCAGCAGAAAGCAGGTCAATTCCCGGTGAAGTTTTCCGAAATGTTAGGGAGGAGTTCGAAAACAGACTTTATTATTGTTTACAGGAAAATGGACAACAATTTGAACAACTTATAAGATAGTGTGTAAGTAGATCCCATGTGGTTTATTGTAGAAATTTCTCTTCCGCAACAAAAAGTTATTTTTGTCGAAGTAAAATAATCAATAAATAAGATATCAATTGTTTAAACTACATTTTCGTCCTGTTATTCAACGATTTTAACGGTGCCACCTAATCTTCTAATCATTTGTACTACAAGGAGACCCAATGCAATAATTTTTGTGTAAACACTAACCTGAAAACCATAATCTCAAGCAAAAAAAAAGCTTAAATGTTTCTGCAATTTTGAAACCCGATTATTCGGACACCTCTGGACAAAAAGCAACAAAGTAGGATACCACTGAAAAGAGAATTAAACGCCCTTTAAGACGATGGACCACTTGACCCCCATTCCCATTTAAGATTCTAAGGGTGACATCTACCCCTCCTAGGGGGTTGAAACAAGAAGGCTAAAACTATTTATTTAAAGTGTCCCCCTTATAAATGAAATTGACGTGTCTTACCGATTTTTCATATTTTTAACTGCAAAAAGATAGTAAGGATGGGAAGTTTTCAAATTGACACCCTGTATATTGTGTATCCTGGAAGATTTTCAAAATAAAGTAAATAAATTTGTGCTTGTGTGAACTTTTGCAAATTTATCTTGTGTTTATGAAAAAAAACAGTGTAATTCCCTCACTCGGTTATTTTGGTTACAAGCTGGCAACACTGCTGATAACTGACGTCAGCCGAAGGGAATAACGTACAACGGAAATTGTTTTGCAAGGAGTATACATATCCTACTTGTTACGTAAAGAACTATTAATCAATTATATTTATTCTTTATTACGAATTACATAAATAATCCTCCATACACCCATTTTCTACTTATTGTACACATTCAGAAGGCAGTCTTGAAAATCTGCATTATAGGGAGAGGATTTAAAGACTGAATAAGCTGGTGGGTCTGGCAATTTCAAAGTCAAATCAAACCACTAAAGAGGCCCAAGTATTCTAGCCCCAAGTTAAACCTAGGCAACAACAATAAACCGTGTGATAATTGCGCGTGGGGCCGCGGGGATACAAGGGCGGCCGGTTAGCCCAACTGGGGATCTTGACTAAAAATAAACTAAAACAGGGGCGTTACATAATTTAAAAAACTATGAATAGCAGATGATCGTTTAGACGAATTACTAATATGTCTTAGTTGCCTATACTTATTCTTGATAAGTGTGAAATAATAATATATTATTATTATCGTGTAATGATGGTTAATAACTATG
The DNA here is from genome assembly GCA_963920685.1 of Polydrusus tereticollis. Taxonomy (NCBI): domain Eukaryota; kingdom Metazoa; phylum Arthropoda; class Insecta; order Coleoptera; family Curculionidae; genus Polydrusus; species Polydrusus tereticollis. Next base: position 149,368,517 of record OY987328.1, read on the forward strand.
TGATTGAATTTTGCGGCGCACGCTAAAAGCATGTAAGGTAATTCATCCGAATGGGTCAATATTCGCGAGTTTTCTCGTGAGGCCGGTCCTTACGTATGGAGTGCCAACATGGTGCACCATAAGCAGGACAGCACATAACAAGTTCCAGGTGCTACAAAATAGAGCGCTAAAAATAATTGCGGACGCTCCGAGATATACTGTAAAAAAAGTAACACACAGAGACTTTGAAATACAGACACTGTCGGAATTTTATGACAAAATATTAGCGGATTACTACAAACGTACGGACGTACCCACTAACCCACAAATTACAAGTTCACATAGGCAATCAACGCCGGATTCCACCTACAAGTTTCCCAAGAATTGGCTGCCTCGAGCAATAGTGGTGAGGCACTAACGACTGAATCCTCGACATATCAAGCATTTTTAAGCTGAGAGAAGAAGTCTAAACAGACGCTTTTACCCGCCTTGAAATGATCCAGGGCTTCGCTCAAATTCATTTCCGTATTTGAAGTTTGGCCAGCGAAAGTCCCAATGACTAATAGAGGTTAAAGGTAATGTCTGAGTTGAACAAGAAAGAGAGATCCAGAAGAAGACCTGCGAGTTTAATACTTTACTTATTTTATTATTTTTAAATTTAAAAATGTGCAATAACGCTGTCTATATGTTTAATTATAGGTTTGATTGTATGGCCTCCTGAAACTTCAAACCATGCCATAAAAACTTACAGTAATTTTAGTTAGTCCTACAGACCACCGGGTTATTTTTCAACGCATTTACTATCATTTTGTTACCGATACTCTGCATGTTGATTTGTGGCAAGCCGGTGACGTAACGGGTACATTAGTGCATGACTGTAATAATGAATTTGTTTACTTATAAGAAAATAGGTAAAAAGTATTAGGAGGGACGTGAGAAATATTCCTCGTGTATCGGTTGAGGAAGTTCGCTCAGTACTTAGTCAAATTAACGCAAAAAAGACGCATGGCTTTGGAAAAGGGCAGAGGTGGTGTTAATTCCAAAAACGGGGAAAGATCTGACATCGGCTGCCAGCTACAGACCAATAAGTCTGTTATCGTATCTAGGCAAAATAGTTCAAAAAACAACGATATTTTACCGCCAGAGCAGGTTGGCTTTCAAGCTACTCATTGCATGATGCGCCAGATATCACTGGCAACCAATATCCTAAAAAGATTTAACTGCCGCATGTCGACAGGAGCAGTCTTTTTCGATGTTTCTAAAGCATTTGACAAGGTCTGGCACAACGGACTTGCAATAAAATTAGTAAGGGCAGGAATGCCTGATTACCTTATCAGGCTATTGATATCATATCTTGAGAACAGGTCATTCGCGGCATCGTCAGAAAACACAGTATCAACAATAAGAATAAACAAAGCGAGGTCCCGCAAGGATCGTCCCTTTCAGCGATTCTGTATAATACAGACACAGCTGATGTACCGCGTAATCCATTCACGCAACTATATGTATTTGCTGATGATACTACCATGACTACCACCTCAAGAGCGCCCTCTAGAGTGGTTTTATGTCTACAACGACATATTCTGATCTTCCAGAAGTGGCTTGAAACACGGAAACTCAAACTTAATGAAGATAAAACACAGACAAAGCTAAGACTACCCGAGACCAGGGTTAAAGTCAATATTATACCAATTAATTGGAGCAACAAAGTTAAGTATCTGGGCCTTATCTTCGACAAGAAAACGTCCTGGAATGATAACATTGATGATAGACTAAAGAAAGCTCAAAAGCAAATGGGGGCAGTGTATTCTTTAATATTTAGAAGTAGTAAAGTTAACAACTCGACAAAACCCACAATATACAAGACAATAATACGACCTGCCCTAACATACGGAGCATCAACATGGTGCACAGTAAATAAGACGAGAGTCAAAAAACTACAAAGAATACAAAATAAGACGTTACAAGACAACACAGAGAAACAAAGACAATGGAACAACATATGACTAAACTAATAACAAACTCCCATAGACGGACAGACGTTTCAACCAACCCACTTATAATAAACTCACACATAGATTCAAATCCTCGACACTCACACCGTTTTCCTAAAGATTAGCTCCCACCCTAGCTCAACTAAATGAAATAAAATAAATTGAAAAATGACAATAAATTAATCTCAAGAAATAGTGAAAATAAACAAAGAAGCAATAAACATCTGGAAGAACAATGAAAAAGAACACTCAAACCCAGCTTCAATAGTCACCAAAAAGGAAAACACAAATAATGAATAAAAGTAAAAGCCAAGTCTTTGACTAACTTAAAAAACTGACAATATAACGACCTAAAATAGCATACACGTAAAATACACATTTTATCTAGTATCTAGCTGGAACTTAAAATAAATATATAAAGTATTTCGGGTTTTTGAAATGAGAGAAAACGTAAGCTCACTTTATGACCCTGGCATCGACATCTTATAAGTATGCAATACTCGTATGCCTTCGGAAACTGTATTCAGAACTACAAACGCGTTCAACTCAAAACAGTATTTTTGCAAAAATGGTTCACACTCTTATCTCTTGAACCAGTATTCGGATCGATTTAAAAATTTAATCGCCTATCGCCCTATATCGTATAAACTACAATTAACAATGCAATATTATCAATACCTAAGATGAGTTCTGGTCCGAAGATCGTCATTTACACCAGAGAGAGAAATGTCGTGGGAACCATTGCCACGTGACGAAATAGACGGGGTATCGCCGCGCATTCTATTCTTACTGGCTGGTCGCGAATAGAAATCGAAAGGTTCTATCTAGCAGGTGTATGTCAAGGATTTTTGACAGGGTCAGAATTAGTTTAGGTTCCTATTATTAATATATTTTTTGCTTTGTGTTTAAATTACTTCAATACAATATATCATGTCAAACCCTCGATATTTTAACTTTCCTTTAACAATTATTGCGAAAATATATTTTATTTTTAAAGTGCGGCTCTGTTCAATTTTTACGCCGATGACGTTGACAGGTTTTGGTCGTGTCTATCTTGGAAGTGAATCTACCATAGTTATTATATAATGGCCATGCATAAAATTAATATAATAAATAATAATATTATTACGTCATTTTCCTTCACAATGCATATTTATACGACTCACACTTTTTAATTTCCGGACAATTCTTGGGGTATGACCTTTGTGTATTTGTATAAAATAAAATTTTTTCAAATATTATTATAGTGGGATGATTCTACGTCCCTGATGTTCCTAGTAACGCCCCACTTGAACATCATAGCCGTCATGAGCTTAAAATAATCTATTATTTCATCGAAAGTGCTTCATTGCCACCGACATATTATTCATTTTGAGCGAATCCGCGGCTCTACGCTTGCCTGCCTGCAAGCCTTTTGTTAATACAGTTAAATAGAAACTTGCATTTGCCGCTGCCATAGATTAGATAAAAGTCTAGTTCAATTCTGTAGAGCTAAAACGTGTTTAAAAGCCGCAAATCTGAGCAAAAATAAAGCTCCAGCCTTTTATCTCCCGTTTCGAATTTAATGCTCAACTGATTTCTGTGGTTTTTGGTCCGGCAACGAGCGTACGAGCATATTGAAACTTGTTCTACTGTTTTATATGGGCCTTTGTTTTCAAAATGGCGAACATTGTTGAAGCAGTTAACTATGATTGAGTAACAGAATCGTGAAAATTCGAATTTTGTCGGACTTTTATTGTCAATATTTTGTCTTACAGGATGTCCCAAAAGGTATGCTCGATAACTAAGGATCGGCTAGACTGGGTCAAAATAGGGTCTAAAGGTTATGTAACATTTTGTCCTAGATCCCCCATAACCAAAAGAGAGGCTCTGAAGATGTCTTCTTCTTATAATTTTGGAAATCAATAAAGATATAAAATTAAAATATAGGTGGTTCTGAAGTTGTGCAGCCCTTATAGTGGAGCCGCCACTGATGACAGGCATACATTATTACTAGCTAATGATGTCAAAATGTTGGTATGGGTAAAATACCGATTATTAATGAGTAATAACGACTGATAGGTCGACAAATAGTCACTCCACATGACAAGTAAACGATGCGGTCTTCTTGGTTGCAAGCCAGTGATTAGTCTAGACGAGCTGCAGGTACGAAGTTGGCCGGTTCGCGGTCGAAAGGAGCGAGGCATGAAAACAGTGCAAGTCGAAATGAATGTGTCCGATCCAGACGCTGCCACACTTGTACCAAATAGAAAAATGTTTCTTTTAAGTGAATTGAAAAGAAGCTACTAGTATTTATTTCTAAATTGAACGTGATAATATTATGGAATGAGTTATTTTCTAACGATAATAAAATTATTGGTTTTAGTAGTTCGTTTTTTAAAACACACATATCACATTTTCTAACTAAAACAGTATTTAATTTTATCACTAAAAGTAAATTAAAACTCGAATTTTCTGACATCTATGGCAAATTTAATATTTTCCAAGTACAAACTGTTTCTCATGGCCAACTTCTTTTTGATGTTACGACCATCTCTAAATAATAATAATACTATTAATAAACTTCTTTATTTCAAATTGTAAAACCACAAGGGAACAGAAATGAAATGACGTCATAATCACCCAAGATAATATAACAGACATAAATATTAATAATATATCTACATACAAAAGTCACCCAAGCAATAAGGTTCCAAATCAATAGGCATTTTTTTAATTTCGTTTTTAATCAGTTTTTCTGTTTCATACTTTTAAAAGCAGTTCCACAGATTTTGTTATATTCCAGTATTTTGACAATTCGTATGACCCGCTTTTAAGCCACAAAAATGTCATGTACCTACTGAGCCGTGTTTCCCCCAAAAAATAATTTCATATTTTAATAATAATTCAAAGTTAGCAAAATACATAATCCTTACAGCTTCCTCCTTCATATATCTCCAAACAACACGGATTCCATAACAAAACGAGTTAAGTTTCTTTGTCAGATTATTTACATGCCCTGACCAATCAAAGCATTCATTAATGTGAACACTCAGAAATTTTAAATTTTTAAAAGTATGTATGTCTTAATTATATATTTTGATAGTTGAGGGTGGCTCAGTCATGGTCTGTTTAGTTCTAAAAAGTATTATGTCTGTTTTGCCTTTGTTTAGGATTAATATATTTTTTTTAACCAATTTGTAACAAAATTGAAGAAATGCCTAGCTTTGAGTACAAGGTCATGTAAATTTGAGCTACCAATAATTAAATTAGTATCGTCTGCGTATTTAACAATATTCTGGTTCTCTTTATGCATTACATAAACCAAGTCATTGACAAATATAATAAAAAGAAGCGGGCCCAGGATGCTTCCCTGTGCTATTCCAACTTCATTATTTAATACCTGTAATCTACCTGTTTTGGTCTCCTTTGTAATTGTTACAGTTTGTCTTCGATCGCAAATATATGATATGAACCATTCCTTTACATTTCCCCGGACTCCATAAATCTCAAGTTTATCTATAAGTATCTTTCTATCTAGACAATCATACGCATTGGATAAGTCAAGAAACATCCCTAGTGCAAACTCACCCCTCTTAATGTGTTGTATTATTGATTGAAAAAATTAAAGAACAGCAGTCTGTGTGAACTTTCCCTGAGTAAAACCATGTTGACACTCATTAAACGATTTAAATTCTTTCATAAAACTAATTAATCTATTGCTCATGGCTAATTCAAATGGTTCAATAATTCAAATAAGTGCAAATTCTGATTATATTCGTAACTCTGATAATACTTCTAGGGCGGCCAAGAACATCATCAACAATAACAGAGTTAAACATACAGGTAAGGTTCTGGCTGATTTAGATGCAGAGAACTTTAATGTTTTTTTGCAGATATTGCGGATAGGCTGGTGTCAGGTTTGCAAACATCGTCTGTCCCCTTTGAGGTGTACTTGGAGCACTTTGGTATGAAGACAGAGCGGGCGGTATTCTCTTTTTGAGAGGCAACTTTTAATGATATAAGAAATGCCATAGGAGGACTAGAAAAGAAACATAGTCGAGATATTTATGATTTAACCACAATTTTACTGAACTCGCTGAGGGATGTCCTTGTCTATCCTCTAACCAGATTGCTTAACCTATGTGTTCGTGAAGGAGTATATCCAACTGCTTACAAACTAAGCAAGGTTATTTCAGTCTTCAAGAATGGGGATCAACAGATGCTCAACAACGACCAATCTCATTAATTCCTATATTTTCCAAGGTCTTTGAGGTAATATTAAAAAATCAACTCTATGAGTATTTAAAAAATGCAGGTCTTTTGATTGAGGAGCAGTTTGGTTTTAGGAGGAGAAGGTCAACTACTGGGGCAGTATGTAGACTATGTGACTACATAGTCGAGGGCCTTGAGGAGGGGAGTCGTGTGGGTTCTACATTTTGTGACCTCTCCAAGGCCTTTGATTGTGTGTCACATGATATTCTTGTGAGCAAGCTAGAGTTCTATGGTTTGAATTCAGGAGGCACCAGGCTAATTCGGAGCTATCTCGCAGGCAGGAAACAGGTAACCTGCTTTCAGGAAGAACTTTCGGAGGAGAGAATTATGCGATATGGTGTACCTCGGGGATCCATTTTGTGCACTCTACTTTTTCTCATATACATTAGTGGCATTGCATCCTCTATACCGGGAAGCATGGCTACGTTGTATGCAAAAGCTCTGAGGGATCAAATTTAGACAAAATTAAAGTTTTGGGTATCTCCCTAGACTCAAGGCTAACTTTCGAACAACATGTTATTACCATATCAAAAAGAATCACGTCTGTAACATTTATCCTAAGAAACTTGACTTGAAAGTTTAGACGTCTATTATTTATTTTATTATCATTTTAAGCAATATAATGCTATGTTTTTTATATAATATAAGAGCGACTTTTATTATTATTTATAGTCTTTAGTAATAGGTAATAAAATAAAATAAACAAACCCAGGGTTAAATTAACGTCCGAAGGAAATTAATACGTCATACCTCAGACTCGACATCAAGACCTAGTGCGCTGGAGGTAATACATTTTGTAAACCCTTTCGCATAACGCCTTTCAAGTCGTTCTCGATATTTCTGGAAAGAAAACCTTGGGGCCTTTCAAAGATACGACAGCCGGGGATACATTTACTTATTTTTTCTCCGCATAAATTTAGTCCGCCGTAACTTAATAACGTGTCGGTCTGTGAACCGCTCCCAAGTCCTTATCACCTTCGCAAATGTATGTAGATTCGGACGGGGCCGCCGCCGACGCCGCCCGGAATTGTGAATAACAGAAATTCGATTTTCACTTCTTCATTCGTTTCTCCTCTCTCGGCCCTGGCGCCTTGTTATCCCACACAAAGGATAGTTTGGTCGGACTTTTGCATTTAAACCTAATATTTGCCTGAGCCGTTGCGACTAGACTACAAATAATGTGGAAAAAGAATATCTTATGCATGCCAATAGGGCAAGGGGGAGGTAAAAGAGAATTTGACCTCAGAAGAAGTAACACTCCCTATCTATATTTTTCTCGAACACATTACACTTATTTACAAAGGCAATAGACTGCAACACCTGTGAATACGCACGAATTCTGGTCATCTAGGACATATTATTTTGCCTATGCACGATGGGGTCATTTAGCAGTTTTTCTAATTACATTTTCTTAAAGATTTTGTAATTTTAGTGCGAACTGTAAATAATTTTAAAAAGTCTTTAAAATAATTAACGAAAATTGATCCGCTGTGTGACGTCACTATCTCCTATAGCCTCGAGTCGCGCTCGCTGCCGCGATAACTTGCTGTTTACGACTGAGAAGACAGGTGGCCATCTACATCGTCATTTCTTCGTTGCTGCGCAACGAAGAAGACATCCACAGGGAGGAAAAAAGTGATTTTTAATCATTTATTTTTCTAAAATAGTGTTAGGAACTCGTAAGGAATGACATTCCCTACTTGTTGCTATTAAAAAAACTAACCTGAACAAAAAAACAGTAACCGTATCTCCCTTGTATATGCATAGAAAGACCGTTACATAAGTTCAAAGCGGGCGAACTGTGGGAGGTAATGACGTCACCGCCTCGAGAGTGTTTTATTTGATTTTGATCTTTCGTATATTTCGAGAACTACTTATCGGATTGACTTCAAATTTTCAGGGCTGACCATACCTTATAAATACTTCATAACAATTAGGTAAAGAGTGTAATTTGAGGTTTGACCAAATGACCCCATTGCTATACAGTGTGGTCATTTAAGTGTGCAACATATAGAAATTTTTTTTATTACCGATTTCTCAAAAAATTTCATTCTTGATAAAAGTTGGTGCATGTTCGATAATCATATTAGGTGCACTTGGAATGGTTGCAAGTCAAACGGCGTACAGGGTAGGTCAAAAAAAAAACTCTGTTAAGAAGATTCTTAAAAAATAAAAATACCATGCCTATAAGCCAATGTTTATTTGCACGTTTCAAAGACGAGACTATGACTTGCGGTATGATTTCTGCATATGGATTGAAGGACAACTAGAAGATCAACGTGATTTCCATAGACACATGCGTTTTGGGGATGAATCCACGTTTACAACAAATGGCGTTGTTTCTTCCCAAAATTGTAGGTGGTGGTCGGACAAAAATCCAAATTTTGTCATTGACAATAAAAACTAGTATTACTAAAAAACAAACGTTTGGTGCGGTATTATTAACAACAAATTAATAGGGCCGTCTTTTTTTCGCCAAAACCTAACTGGTGATACCTATTTACACTTTTTGGAAAACGAACTGACGGATTTTTTGTATATTATTAGTATACAATAACGACATAAATTATGGTTTGTACATGATGGTTGTCCCGCTCATTCTGCTAGAATTGTTTCTCAATGGTTAAATAGGGAATTTGTTGATAAATGGTTAGGACGAAATACCGATCCACGGTGGCCTCCTCGTTCGCCAGATCTCACCCCATTAGATTTTTTTTATGGGGATATTTAAAGCAAAAAGTTTACAAGGATCGACCGTTTAATAATGTTGGAGAGCTTGAAAATTCGATACGATTTCATTGCAGAAATATTTCAGCAAGTGTATTGCGATCCACTCTTAGTGAATTTTATGATCAGACAATTAAATGCACTGAACGAGAAGGTGAACATACAGAGACGCGTCGATAATTTTTTTACACATACATAATTTTATTTTTTTCTGCATTTCAAATATTTTTTTTATTTGTTTATTGTTAAGTTATAATAAAAAAAAGCCGATAAAAATTGGCAAAGCCATTGGCACCATATTCAAATACGTTTAAACACATTGTATTCCTTGAGTTTGCACTAAACGAATACTTAATGCATACATTCTTTTGTTAATAATGCCACCAAACTGTTGTAATGTTTTAGTAGGATTTCATGTTTGTCGATTGATTTGTGCAGTTTTTTAACAAACATTTAAAATAAAATATTTGTAATTTAAATGAGAGTTTTTTAATTTACATTACTAATGTTTTATCTTGTTAAAAAGAATTTTTAGGATATCTTAAAGTTGTGTTTAATGTCGTAATGAAGTTTGTGATTCATTAATAAATTAAAAATTCAAGTTAATTTTACAAATATATGCTTGAACTTGAACAAAGATATGTGAAATTGATTTGATTTTGATTAATGTGTGAAAATCTTTAGGGTGAAATTAAAAAAAAAAATTTGGGAAATTATTAATGTTTTCAAAAAAAAATATTTTGTTTTTTTTAGGAGGTCACGTTCTCGAATCTATGCATAACCTTTAATTCTAACCAACTTTTCTTAATAACATTTTGCTGAATTTTCTGAAATAGGGGTGCTTTATTCTTGTACAACCTTTAAATTTTTGACCCACCCTGTACGCCGTTTGACTTGCAGCCACTCCAAGTGCACCTAATATGATTATCGAACATGCACCAACTTTTATCAAGAATAAAATTTTCTGAGAAATCGGTTATAAAGAAAATTCCCATAGGTTGCACACTTAAATGACCACACTGTATATACAGTCTATCTACCAAACCTTAACCCTAGAAGATAATTCGTTGGCAAAGCATTCGTCGTCGGGTTGCCAAAATTGTCCTCCTTTCTCGGTAAATTATAACCACAACTGCCATAAATGGTGTATATTTCACTATGTCAAATATTCACCTACCATAGGAAGAATATTTTCTTAGCACGTGCAAGGACGTTTCAGACTTACCTAAAAAAAAATAAACATTTTATTCATTTTTTAAGTACAATCATACTTCTGTTTATCTCTTACTAAAACTTTCTAACAATAACCCCATCCAGAGCTGTGAAATATACTACAAAAAAATAGGTACTGCTTGGTTTTAAAATGACTTTCTTTGGTATTAGCTACTCAATACAAGTGTCTAGATACTGCAACTAAGTTACCTTAACAGTAACTAAGATACTCAAAGGAGCTTAGATACTACAAAACTAATTAAGATACTGTAATGCGGGCTCTCACGCGTTCAATAAGATTGTCAGTTCTTGCGGTATTGCTCGTTCAAGGGCTTATATTTAAATATTGTCAATATATTCATGCATTTTCGAGATCCTAAAAATAGGTTTATGCAAAGCCAATTATATTGATCTCTCGCGCGCGATATAGACAATAATTGTTTAAAATCAGCCTTCTTAATACACTCTAAATATCATAGAGGGCGTCCAGAAATGATGATAAATTTAATACCTGCGTATACGGTACATAAAAAAATCATATTGACATGGCTCCCAGGACGCTTTTTATCAAAGATACATCAGGGTCTAACAATCTTTAAATAGAACTAACAGTATGTATACCCCATTAACTTTTTTACTTTTTGATTTCGGCTTCGTTTCGGGGATAAATGCAATTTTTTCAAACTTCGCTCAATATCAAGCTTTAAACAATAGCCGCAAAAATGTATTAGGAACTATACCTAGCAGTAATAGCTAGTTTCTGCCTGAAAGTATATACTTAATGTATTCCCTCGATTCCCTTGGCTTCATCAATTCAGTTATTGGGCGTTAATTTGGATAGTCATATGTCTTGGCATAGCCACGTTGCGGCCATTGCTAAGGCAGCCTCGCAGTAGCTTGGAGTACTTTTCCGAACAAAGAACCTCTATACACCCCAACAACTTTTGATGCTCTATAAAGCCCAAATTCGACCATCGCTGGAGTACTGTTCGCATATTTGGGGCTCTGCTCCTAAACATACCCTGAGATTGCTAAATTCCATTCAAAGAAGAGCCATTCGCTTGATCGGTGACCATAGTCTGACAAACAACCTGGAAAGCCTTGAACATCGAAGGCAGGTTGGCGACTTAAGTCTATTTTACAAATATTTTCATGGCAAGTGTTCAACTGAGGTTGCCCGCTTGATACCACCCAGAGCGGTGCATGGTAGAAATACACGACGAGCCACTGCAGCCCACCAGTACGTGGTTCAGCTTAGTGTCCCTCGAACGACACTGTTTCAAAATTCTTTCATTTGGAGAACGTCATCACTCTGGAACGACCTCCCTGAGATCGTGTTCCCCAACGACTATAATCTTCAAAGATTCAAGACCAACGTGAATCGTTTCCTGCGCATACGCACCGCTCCCAGAGCGCCAGTGCTGTGCTTTATTATAAAAAAAAAAGATAATATTAAAAATAACTAAAATATAGTTATAGTAAAGTTTACATTATATCGTTGACCTTTACGGCAAGTCCCAGCATCTTCAAACCGCAATAAATGGGTGCAGGGTTGTTAGTTATAATAATAAGTGTAAAAAAAATCACAGGGTTTTCCAGTTCTGTAACCATCATTTTGTTTGTAAATAAACAATAAATAATACTCAATGTTTTCATTTATTTAACAAACCTTTTCCAAAACGACCTAAATATTTATTTATATTAGGGGCTACTACTTTCGGCTTTGATTAAGTCATTTAATCATGGATTAAACTAAGCAGAGGTTAATAATGTAAAACATGTTGAATGCATAATTTTTTACGTTTTAATTTTAAACACCCGGTTAGTTTGATACGGGATTAAATGACTTAAACAAAGTGGAAAGTATTCTAGCCCCTGGTAGATATTTTATTACACTCACTATAGTAAAGTCACACCCAAATAAAATAAAATGTACACTACAATAATATGATATTTACACAAATTACCATTAAAAATGGTTTACTTACACCTCTCATTATTTCTTTTACACCCTAGAAGGATAGGTTTACAATCTGTGAGTTTAATTTACACTCGATAGCGTAAATGTACCTGCTCATAAATTAGAAGAATTAACACTCATCAAAAAGTAAAAAAAAATATTAAAAAATAACTTTTTTACCAGATATACTGATTGGTCAATGTATCCTATTGAGTGTGGTCCTATATGTACCACCATTGAGTGTTAAATTTAACACTCAATTCTTAACTGCGTAATACAACAAAGAATATTACGCGCCTGTAAGCCAAACACTGGTATAACAAAATTCACTTGTCGGAAAACCAATTGGAACTAAAATTAATACAAACCAAATTGCTATTTATATATTATTAGGTATTTACATCTACTTAAAATGGTATAGCAAGTAGAGATGCAGGTAATTTAAACTCCGGCTCTGTCTGAAAAGATGTAAATTTGGGGCAATTTATGGCAAGAGGGATAACTTGGGTTTTATCACAGTCAAAAGATCAATGGTATAATGCAAACTTTACTATACACATAATTACAAGATACTGTAAAGTTTATTTTTTGTAAGTTAGTCACAAGGTAGGTAAGACTTTTTAGCAACCACAAATTACCTTCAATGCAAACCTTCATATCACATACAACACGTAAATATTGCGAGGGTAAACTTGTGTACACACTGACGTGTGTACTTAAAACTTTTCTAATTTAAGAACGTCCTTCCGTAATATGAAAAATGCTGGTAATAAAAATTAAACATAAGGGCCATTATCTGATATTAAGCGCGGCGGAACAATGGCCGCCGACTACCTAAATCTACGTTTATTGAAACAGATTTTGCCATTAATCCCCCTTATTGGCAGGTAATATCTATCGGAAGATGATTTTTATGACATGTATGGTATTTCGGAAACAATAAGGAGCTTATAAAAATAATTGTACTGGGTATTGATTAGTTCCTTTCAAGGATTAAAAAAAAAATGGATCCGACTTACATGTTTATAATTTTTATTAAAATCTATTTAATTCAAAGCAAAAAGCAACATGCTTGTCGTCGTAATATCACGACAACGTTCATTGAAGGCGAAGGAGACAGATACAGAAGCCATTAACACGTCCGGGCTAGTAATCTGCGGTGACAGCGTGAATACGTGACCAGGAAGCGAGATGTCATATTTACAATGGAATAATGAAAATGTAGATTCTTAACAGCAAAAATTTAGGTTAAAAGATGAAATGCACGCACTGTCTGTTAAGCCTATACGAACTAGTATTCAGCAGCAATTGTGTAACTGTGAGAAAATACTTAATTACGACCAAGTCATATTGACAAGTTAATAAGTCTCTCTTAAATCATTGTTGCTTATAGTAAAGAAAAGTATCGTTATATTTGCTGATAGTCACAAGTTTTAACGTGGTGTCAATGCGGTGATCCGACTAAAGGATGCTGAATTATTATCTGCGATGCTAGGAGAAATGATTATCTGGGAAGCTGTAACATCATCAGCGACCATCATACTCACTTTTGGAACAATGAACAGGCGATAGCGCTGGATTTCCAATGCCTTTGAGCGATCCATACAGAACTTCTCTCAAAAGTGAAATCATGTGTTGTTTGAATATAAATATGTGCGACCTCAGCTGGCGATGACACATTCCTATTTTGTAGCCACAATATTTCAAGATCTGAAGGAAAATAGTTCCCAGCTGGCTTCTAGGGCTGGTCTCTGATTTGCGCAGAACTAGTTTGATTTAAATACATACGAATCACAGGAAGTGGTATTCTCCAAGAGTCGCAATTTTGTGAAGGGAAGAAGCGTAAAGGTTCTAGGTTTAACTCATGATGATACTCTTATCTAGACTTCACATGTTGAGTCGCTGAGAAATAAACTATCATCTGCTATCTTTGTAATTAGAAGATTGAAATTATTTCTCAATAATCGGGCTATTCTGAACATCTATTATTTATTTTTCATGTACGCCTTTCTTCTGGGGTGATTTTGTGGAGGAGCTTGATTTGGTTTGATTTGATTTGAAATGTCTTAAATGCAAAAAAGGTCAATTTGTGAAGTAGTTGGAATTGGTGGGGGTGACCGTTGCAAATCACACTTTAATAATCTAAAGGTATTGACGTTTCCATCATTGGTTATCTTGCACCAATTAGTTAAAATTCATAAGAACAGAAATCGTTTTCAACATAGCTCAGATATTCACAAGCATAGTAATTCGGCTTATTTAATTCGAATTAATTCAAATAAATAATAATCCATAAACAATTCACTCAGGATTGAGCTGGATAATGTACAGTGACGGAAATAAAATTACGTACTTATTTTTTCCTAATGTGACGTCGGCTTTTGTATACCTAGATCACCTGGAAATGCACTTCACTTTTTGACAAATTGTTATCGGTGTCATCAGATTTGAAAATTATGTTATCTCATTTTAACAAATTTTGTGAACATGAATCAACTCGAGAAGGCGAGATTAATTGCTTTATTTGAAGACGGTGTTTCTCTACGAAGAATAGCTGAGCAATTTGGGAAACCAAGAAGCACTCAGAACTAAATGGGAAAATACAGGATCATTGGAAAGAAGGGCTGGAAGTGGCAGAAGAAAAATTTCAAACGAAAATCAAGATAATGGTCTAATAGATTTTTTGCGAAACAATCCATTTCAGATTGCTGTAGAAGCACACAACCAAACTAATTTTCCTGGGACAGTAAGAACAGCGAGAAATCGTATAAGGAAAAATTCGGAATTGAGAAATAAGGTAGCTGCTAAAAAACCGTTTTTGACCGATATGAATAAAGAGCAAAGAATGGGGTTTGCGCTGGAATATTTACCGCAAGGTATGGATTTTTGGGAAAAAGTAGTATTTACCGACGAGACGACTTTTTAGTCTTATTATAACGGGCAGATTAGAGTGTATAGGCCGCCAAATACACGGTACGGAGAAAGATATACCCAACTTGTTAAAACAAGTGGAACATTTTCAGTTAATATATGGGGGTATATGACTTCCAGAGGGCTAGGAATATGCCACCGAATTCGAGAAAGATTTAATACTCAGGCTTATATACACATCCTTCAAAATGTTATGTTGCCATCAATAAACAATATATTTCAACAAGAAAACTTTATATACATGACAACTGCCTCGTCCATACAGCAAGGAGAGTTTCGGACTGGATACGGGAAAATAACATTTCATTGTTACCTTGGCCCTCAAGAAGTCCTGATATCAATCCAATCGAAAACGTTTGGGGATATATCGTGAAAGAATTAACAAGAACAATGATTTTCATCCTCAAAACAGTGATGATTTGTGGAATAAAACTGAAGAAACCTGGAATACCTACAATTTTCATCACGCCCAAATGCTGGTGGCATCAATGCCCAGACGTTTAAACTTATTAGTGGAAAAAAATGGTGCTGCTTTAAAATATTAAACCAATGTTTTTTTTTTAATATTTGAATAATCTGTTTTATATTTAATTTTGAAGTCATGTATATATTATATATAGCCTTTTTTCTATCATTACTGAAATACGAAACGCAAAGTATAGGTAGAGGTGAGATAATTGTAAAAAGCAAAGTTTACCAAAATATTCAAAAATGGCATAAAAAGTTAACCTCGGTGTACGAATTTTTATTTCCGTCACTGTACTTCCTACTAGTGTACAAAATCTTCATGAAAGAAAATTTAAACTTGAAGTCAAAACGTGGTGAAATAAATGATTATTTGTGCCGGCTCTACACTGAGCAAAAAGTATTTTACTCTTTATAAGAATTCTCATGACCTGTATATTATCATTTAATACGATTTGGGAGAGCAGCACCTGCTAATAGCCTTTATACACCAGAGACTGCTAAGACAGGTATATAACGATAATACGACTGCTTTATAATACTTTATATCCGTAATATGGTATTGATTTATAGTAGTTATTAGCACGTCTTATTGCCATTAAGAATTGTTTGTTTGGCACTATAAAACGTGCCTCTACCAGTTAAAATTTGTTTTATATTCTTTATAAAACGTTATTATATTGGGTATGCGCCTTAGCGGCTGTGGATATAATTCAGTTTTATAAAAATGAAAGATGTGTTTATTTGGACTTGTACAATTTTATTAAAAACAATATATTTACAAAACAATTTACGAACACTAAACTAACCTTGTCTTAATTTTAAAATGGTACGATCACCGACGTATATTGTTTAAAATTCTGTACTAGATATGTGTATACTTTTGAACTCCTATTTGCGCCAACTCAGTGGCATAGGACAAGCATCAAAACTATGTGGACACCGTTGGAATCGGACTTAGAGGAATGCTGCTAGGTGTAGTTGTGTTTCGCTTGGATCTGTTTTAAAATACAAGCCATGGGTTCTCCAACGCCTGATTATGGAAAAGCTCCGTCACTGATTCATGTCCTAAAATAAGATATAATAATTTAGCCCCTAATATATTTAGCAATATTCTATTTGGGTTTCTATAATGCTACCCATAACCCCGTTTTTATGACGTAGAATACAAAAATGTATTTACAATTGCAATTTCTTCAACATAACATATTTTAACATCAATTAAAAAGTAATAGGGGTAAAATTCAAAGCCTTTATGACAAGACAAAAAAATTAAACGTATTTTCTTTGTATAAATAATAGATTATTTCAGAAAAACTATTCAAAAGCAAGAACTTACCTTAAAAGGGTATAATACCAGCACAATCCATTGCACATTATTTTAATATATCCTTAATTTGAATGTGCTTTTCCGAGAAATCATCCGCCCCGTACATGTCATTAGAGAGTCTGAAAGACAACTGACAACTGACTCGTTGAAACGCGATTGTCATCGGCCATTTTGGATATATTGCATAAAGGTACCAAAACGTTTTATAAAGGCAATCATCATAATGTGTACAATAATTAATAATATACAATAATTATGTATAAAATAGTTTTTATTCCCAATAAGACTATTTGATTAAATTGTATTTATTATGATAATTTTGTTATAATGATTACTGCCGGGGTTTATACCCAGTACGTGACGTGGTAACAATTCTGTATACGGTTCTTTAGAAAACAATTTTATTTCAGCTACTATTTGTTGCATATAAGTTATTAAAAATGGTATTACTGTTATGATATGATTTCTAGCAATCCTGTTTTATTACTCTATTTCGCTCTGTGTATTTTCTTAAAGACCGTACCCTGTAAGTGGTGATGGGCGGATATTCTTCCAAAACCTTTACCGTTCCTTCAATGGTCCATATTGTCTCATACCCTCTCTCTACTTTGCAAGGATTTCTCCTGCAGTACAAGTAAGGACATCAAATTGACGGAATCAGGTCAAAAAACGTGACATCGACGCGACGTACTAAGACCATTTGGTGCATGACTGAAAATCATTGCCGGTTTCAACTCAATCAATTTTTAAACCCTTCAAAGCCTTTGTTCAAGCTCTTGTAAATTTAAGCAACTTAATTAAAGCCCGGGTATTTACTTCTTAAACAACGCCCAAACGGACACCTTACAAAAGCTTTTTCCTCATTACCGCTGGCAAAAAATTAGAAAAATAATTACCTGTTTCCACTCAAGTGATTCTTTTAACCGCCGTTGCGCTACCGCCGCGTAATTTTCATTAGTTATTGCCCGTCGAGCTTAGGAAATGAAAAATTATCAAGACAATGGAAAAGAAGTGAAACATGGTGTAGTGCACCTCCAATTAGGATTCTTATAAAATGAGGAAAAAGTGACTCGAAAGAAGAAAACACAGGACGGGATTAAGAGAAAATAAAAATTTGTTTCTATTATAAATATAAAAATAAATAGTCATTAGTTTCAACGTTTTTGTAGTTGTCTTACAGAAACATACATGGCAAAAAGACAAATAAATAAAGTCATACATCAAACAGTATAAAGTAGAAGAAAAATATTTTCAAATCACAATTTAAAAATTCAGTAATTAAATAAAATGCCTGCGTTTCATGAAATATTTTCATAACAAGTTTAAATTTATTTTAATGATGAATTTGAACTCGAGTAGGAAGTACATTATACAGTTCAATCCTAAGTAAAGTATTTATAAATTTATTAAGCCTGTACCTATTTGTTCGTATTAAAAGAGCCGATCTTGTACCATAATTGTGAATATCTGAGCTATGTTGAAAACGATTTATATTCTTATGAATTTCAGGTAATTGGTGCAAGATAAACAAAGATGGAAGCGTCAACGGTCACGCCCACCAATTTCAACAATAACACATATTGTTCTCTCACAAAATCACCCCATTAGAAAGGTATACATGCAAAAGCAAATAATATATGTTCAGAGTAGCCCGATTATTAGGAAATAATTTCAATATTCTAATTACAAAGATAGCAGATGATAGTTTACTTTTCATCGACTCAACATGTGAAGTCTAGCTAAGTGTATCATCGAGTCAAGCCTAGAGCCATTACGTTCCTTCCATTCACAACTGATTCCCTTAATATCTTGAATATTACTGTAGCTACATAGTAGGGATGTATTATCCGCATAACAAGAACATAGACCACGGAAAGCAGAGGCCGAAGGACAAATCCCTGTGGTACTTCGCTTGTTATCGAACCACATTACCTTCTAAAAGTTTTAATGCCATAACGATAGAGCTTTTCAATGAGAAGTTCATGTGATACACAATCGAAAGCCTTGCTGAGGTCACATATAATTAAATTCATATGTTCTACTCTTTCAAGACCCTCGACTATGTCATGTTCAATCTGAACAACTGCTTGAACTGTAGATGACCCTCTCTAAAGCCTTATTGTGATCCACTAAGTAACCTATTAATCTCGAAATATCGACCCACAATAGTTTGTATAATAATTTTAAAACTTTGCCAAAAATTGGAATAATTGATATTGGTCTATAGTAACTTGCAGAATGCGCGTTTCTTTAAAACGGGCAGTACTCTACAGGGTGAGTCGGGAGGAATGGGCCTAACTCTAAGGGTGTAATATATGCATCAAAATAATAAGAAAAAACTCAAGTCTTGTTATCCAATATTCATTTGTTTTCAAGTTATAAGGCAAAAACAAAATATT
Source organism: Polydrusus tereticollis (assembly GCA_963920685.1). Taxonomy (NCBI): domain Eukaryota; kingdom Metazoa; phylum Arthropoda; class Insecta; order Coleoptera; family Curculionidae; genus Polydrusus; species Polydrusus tereticollis. Next base: position 149,387,768 of record OY987328.1, read on the forward strand.
GCATTAATTTAGCTCTCCTGTAATAAATGTTATTATTGTTTGCTTTTGATTGTTGTGCTGTCACTATCCTATTAGTGTCAGTATAAAATGTTACATTGATTCACCGTTAACTTTCGGATTTGTATCATTTTAATTTTATAAAATGCCACACATTTATTCACATCTCGAATACGCCAATATGGTTTTTATTTATGGTTTGTGTAATGGGAATGCTACAGCGGCTGCTGAAGAATATCGTGAACGATTTCTACATTAAAGAACACCGAACAGAAAGGCCTTTATCGGAGTTTTCAACAAACTCTGCGAGACCGGAACGCTTCCAAGTGCTAATGTAACATCCCCACGAGCCATTCAACAGGATTTAGAAGAAATAGAAAATGTTCTAGCTTTAGTAGAACAAGATGAGATGACAAGCTTACGAAGAATTGGAATTCAGTTGGGGATGCCCCAAAGAAGAGTGATTAATACGCTTCACGAGCAAGGCTTATATCCGTACTATGTACAGCGTGTACAGAATCTTCAACCTGGAGACTATTATTTTGATTCATAGATTATACCCTTTTTTTTTTTATGATAAGGCACAGCACTGCAGGATAAATCCTTTATGGCGCTCTAGGAGCGGTGCGTGTGCGCAACTTAGAGTTAGGCCAATTCCTCCCGACTCACCCTGTTTATATCTTTAAAATAATTTAGAAATACGCCTTAATCAATGCAAGCATTAAATAGAAAAGTCAGAGGCATGACAAATTCTGCAGCAGCATGCCACAAAATAATGCTGTTGATATCATAAATGACATAAGAAGTAGTTTTCTTAAGCAAGAAAAATGCATTTAAAACATCCTCCCTCACAATCAGGTAGAAATGTAAATTATTGAGAAACCATTGGTATAGATACAACAAGTTCTTTTAGTAGATCGTCCTTAATGGGTAATTGCTAAATTAATTTGCTCACAGCTGATAAAAAATAATGATTAAATTCAGTAGCGATTAGTTAGAAGTATTATTTTTTACTGGGTTTGGTTTCTTTCAAGATTTATGATTTTCCATGGACTTTTCAATTTATTTTTTGAGTTATTGATACAATTACCATATGCTTATTTTTAGGTCTTTATAATAGAATATTTGTGGTCCCTATTTAATATTTTATACAAAGCATAATGATTTTGATTGCCGGTTACTATCAATATTACTAATAAATTTTGTAGTGGACATTTCTTTTAATTCTTTAGTAAACCAACAAACAGGACGTTGATTACCTTTAACAGATTTAAAGGGGAAAATCCTAATTAATAAGATCAGTCATATATTCCACATCACTTGAATGATACCAATTGCAATGCAATTCTTGTTTTACTTTATTAATAAATTTATCAGTTATTTTTCGAATTTTCTGAATTAATTGACCATCGTGATTCAAAAGACATGGATCTTCAGTACCAGAGACATAACTACTTTCGTTTACGTTAGTTATTATATTTTGTCGGTTACTTTAGTTAAGGCCAAGAAATACCGTTAAATTAAGCTGGCATTGTTTGTGCCAAAATTCCGTTAATGTTTGATAGAATAAGGGAGATAATATAGACCCTTGAGAGACCCCGACATCCGACATTGCTGGTAAGGGTGTTCATCAGCAAGCCGCTTACCTTGAGATCTGATACGTTAATGAAAGACTAGTTGTTGTCAACGAATGACTCATAAATTTACAGCTTTAATTCTACCAGAACTTATGTGAATCTACCAATATTAAACATATTTTATTTCGACCATAAACGACCCTGCCCAATAAAACGAGAAACTTACTTAGGATATTCCGGAAGTAAGGAAAAAGTTCTCGAGTTTTTCGCCGTCAAAAACGAAGAATAATTACCAACGTCAAGTGGACCGTGAAAGAACAAATGAAAACATAAAACAAATGATGCCTAACATTTAGCGGCCGGATTGATAATTTCGTGGAGGGAAATTTTAAAATTGTTATTTCCACAATCACCGGCGTGAAATCGTAATTGCGCGCCGATATCTATAATTTATTCACTTTTCGTGTTTTTATTGAAAGGGAAACGATTATTGGCCGAGTCGGTTTATTGTTTTTAACTGTTAAATGCTTTATAAATTGCAAAATGTGTGTCAGCGAATTTAAATTTATTTTATTTTTGAAAAACCTGGATTTGACTGAGATTTTTTAGCTTTTAATTATACTCGAAAGGCAGGGCCGTAGATAAGGAGGGGTTTAGGAGGTTCAAACCCCCCCCCCATAACAACGAATGTTCAGTTCTACCTTGTTAACCACCGTAAATTTTAATAATAATTCTAATAAATTGCCAGAGTTTTCTTACCTACCCCCCATGAGTAACGCCTAGCTACGGCCCTGTCGAAAGGTCACCCATCAGATCCACTTCAATTGCCGCTATATTGCTTTATAGCACGACGGATCACAGATAGATAGATAGATAGCAAGAAGCGAAAAACCTTTCAAAACTAATGCCCAATATAGCGAAGAGATATCTACTGAATAGTGCTGTTCACTCACAGCTTCAATATGGTGGCGATATAAGTCATCAACATCTTGCACCTTAGACGAAAAATAAAAGACGAGCAAAGACGTGACGTACTTAGAGTGATATCTAAAGACCGAATTTTATGCATTTTGCATATATATGCATTTTTTGTATATTTTGTGATTTTAAAGGAAAAAATGCACATTTTAAGAACTATTGCATGTCTAAGAATGTTTTGGGATTTCTGTGTTCTTTTCTTACGTTTTATGGTCGCACGCCGCAATGTCGCCTGTGCTGTCGGGGTCTGAAGATAAGAGGGCGATGAATAGGCTAATTAATAAAGTAATAAACTAATAAAATAAACTATTATTCTTCTATTGAAAAATTCCATTAGTGGGTGGGTATTTCTGACCAAATGCTTTAACTAGAATTTCTTTATCTACACCTTCTATAATTATTTATTTGCTCACATTTGTTACAGTTTGTCAGTATTATTGAGGTTGTCGTTTGTTGTAGCCGCAGTTAGTATTGTAAACGCAAACAAAGTAAAAGTGAAAGCGGTGATTATGATGTATTTCGACCACGTTTTTTGCCGTCTTGTTCAAAAATTGTTTTCTGCTCAAAGAAATTTCAAATAGACCAACACATTAAGATGCCGTCTCACATTGCTAAGGTTAGCAAGATGAAGTCTGGTTCCATACAGTCAGCGCTGGAGCAGTCATTTGAGATTTTTAAAAACGGAAACCATGACCAGTTAGAATTTAACGCAGATCTACGTAAAACGTTCTTGGCTGCTAATATTCCTTTTAACAAGTTAACCAACCCGCAAATTAAGGCCTTTCTGCAAAAATATACAAAATGTAATGCTCCAGATGAATCAACATTAAGAAAAAATGTCGGAAAGGTATTTGGTACCGCGCTAGATGAAATAAAGAAAGAAATTGGAGGTAACTATATATATATATTGTCGTCGACGAAACAACTGATTCGTGGTTACATAGTTAATTTAATGATCGGAAAACTCACAGAAGAAGAACCTGGAAAAGCTTACCTTATAGCCATAAAAGAAGTGGAAAAAACAAACAACCTCGCAGTTACACGTTTTATTCAAGAGACCTTAACACATTTCTTTTTACCGAATTCAGTTCCTACAGATAAAATTCTTGTCCTGTTGTCCGATGCTGCACCGTATATGATAAAGGCAGGACAGAATTTAAAAATATTTTATGAAAATTTGATTTATGTAACTTGCCTAGCTCACGGATTAAATAGGGTTGCGGAAACTTTTAGAGTTTCCTTTCCGTTGGTCAATGACCTAACAGCAAATGTAAAAAAGATATTCATAAAGGCCCCATTAAGAGTACAATTTTACAAGGAAAATCTTCCCGGAGTACCATTACCACCTGAGCCTGTCTTGACCAGATAGGGCACCTGGATTCGTGCGGCAATATTTTATGCAGATAATTTCCAAAAATTGAAAGACTTAATTTCACAAATGTCTGATGATGATTCACAGTGCATCCTAAAGTCTAAAGAAATATTTCAAAGTGCTAAAGTGGAACAACAGTTATGTATATTAAGTGTAACTATGCATTCATAGCAGACAGTATTTTGCAATCAGAGGAATCGTGTACAAGTCTACCAGAGTCGATGGATATAATAGAAACATGTGTACAAAATTGCAAACAAATACGAGGTGAGGTAGGAAGAACAGTAGTGGCAAAATTAGAAAATTTAATAGAAAAAAGCACAGGTTTCAAGATTTTAAGGCAGGTCGTAAGCATATTGTCAGGGAAAACTGTAAATAATTTAGCTATTAAACCTGCCTGAGTTCCGAAATTAAAATTTTGCCCTATAACTGCAGTAGATCTAGAAAGATCGTTTTCTTTTTACAAACATGTCCTTAGTGATAGACGCCACAATTTTTTAGTTCAAAACCTTGAAGCACACATATAACTGGTGCATTTTATAATTTTTTAAATTAATATCAGTATAAGTTAGATATAAAAAACTGTATTAGGTGTTAACTGATTTAATAAAGTATATTATAACTTGAATTTATCCTTATTCAATACTCAATCCTCTAATTAAATGAAAATTTAATTTAGAATATCAAAATTTAGTTGTTTTATTACCGCATATTCATTTCATATTTACGTCTTTTTGCATATATCCTGCACAAATTTTAAAAAATATGTGCATATATATGCGCATATTCTTAAGGTTTTTGGTTGCATATAATCCGGTATTTAATCGACTTTCCGTACGATATCAGACTCAGCCGCTTTGGTCCTTGCAAGTATTCCTCCAATTGAGCTACTCACAGAGAGGAAACAGGAAATATATCTAGAAAATTGAGATGTCACGAACCAACACAGGCTATTGGAGGAAAGACTCCTAAGAAAATGGCAAGAAAAATGGGATACCGCTAGCAGGATGATGTATGAGTTGATTCATCACTTGGGGCAATGGATAGAGACAGACCACACGGATAAAGGGATTATTATATGTCACAGGCCTTCTCGGGATATGGGTGTTTTAATGTCACTTGACTAGATTCAGACAATGCACGTCATTCTTAAGTGTATAGCAGCTTTGAAGTAGAGGAAAGATCTAAAAAGAAAATTGGGCTCCAATATAACAGTTGAAAATCTCGTCGAGTGCATGCATAAAATAGAGACAAATTGGAGAAATGTGGCGAGGTGCATTACTCACAACAAAGCATAAGGAAGAGATGGAACAGAAGAAAGAACAAAGCTGCAAAGAGGCACAGCTCCTGAAGTCCTAATCTCGCAAGAGGATGAGGGATGTAGGGAAATAGCTACCATAGGGATATCACCCCAAGGAAATACGACGGCGGTACAATGGTGAATATTCAAAGTTCAAATTGGCCACTGGCGGGTAGCGGGCTGCTCCTGCGCCCCTTTAAAGGAAAGAAAAGATAGATAGATAGATAGATAAATTTATTAGCACGTCACAAGTAGGCAAAAAAATAAATAAAAAAATTGAACGATATTTTAAACATAATAAACAAAATCTAAATTTACAAACGACAGTGAAATCCGGTTAGTTGAGAATCAGGAACTAATAATCTACAAGTGTGTTTTCTCACATAAGCACTTAATTTAAATGTATTAAATGTCAGATTAATCGCTGTAGCTGGCAAGCTATTGTAAGCTTAATATCCAGAGAGATTGTTTAGAATTTGTTAAGTATATATCTATAGCTCGACACATTTATCTGTAGCTGCCGAAAGGATGTAACCTGTTTAGAATTAATATCGGTGTCGCCATTTTAGAAAGTTTCGCCGTTAATAAAGGTCTTAGACAAGGTTGCTACCTACTTCTACTTTATTTAAGATCTACCTAGGTGAGACACTAAGGAAATGGAGAAGGGGGAAAAAAGAAGATCTGGCTCCAATACGATGGTAAGATAGAAGCATGTGACGACTGGGTTTAAAAATCGAGAGAAGATGAACAGAAGGGATAATGAAGAATAAGATTGCAAAAGAGAAAAAAGTAGCAGGATGCCTCAAATCCATTCTGTCGTCGAACGGGTATTTTTGATTTTTAAAAGTGTCTTACTTTATGGCTATGAAACGTAGGAACTGAATAAACAATTAAAAGCTAAACATGTCGCTGTTGAAATGTATTTTTGGTTAGGATCCGCTGGCAGATCAAGGCTCGACAGAATCAGAGTAGAAAGAATTCGAGAAATCATGAAAGTCGAAAGAACATAATACAGAATATTCTATTTTATTTAATTTAAAGGTCTTACAAAGAAATGTAGAACAGTGTAAGTACTTAGAAACAACAAAAACAAATCCTGAAGTGGTCGCCGGCTAAAAAATGAGGAAACCCAAAGTCAACTCGGATCAGAAATATCTGAATCCTGGACAGATGGAAAAGGTTGGAAACTGGAAGCAGGCAGGCATTGAACGCTATGACAACCGGATATAATATGTATACTATATATACACGGCGTTTCCTAAGTATTCTCAAATATTGCATAGACCGATTCCTCAGGTCCTTATTTTATGAAGCAAAAGTTCATCATATTCCAAAATGTCTCTTGCGACTAACCAGGTTAATCGATTAAGTTATGGAACTTGGAGAGATGATAACATGTGATAAAATAAATAAAGGTGGCAAGCCATGTAACAAAAAATCGAAATATCGGTCCTTTCTTCCTTATAGTGATTAATTCTTAATTAATCAAATAATTATCTGACACAGATACTCTGTTTTGCGATTTCTATCATTCTATTACAAGCATGTTGCTTTACTGTGCCTCCAAAGGGCAATTTACCTAAAACCCATATTTTGAGTGTCTAATAATAGCATATATTTATTATTATTATCTGACATGTTGTCAGAATAAAATTTTTATAAATAAATTACGATTTGAATTTGAACATCCGTTGAATGTTATTTAGGTTTCGATAACTTTCCCAGAACCATGTGATCAGATTTCTTGCCTCTATATATCAGGTGTCTAGCTCGTACAGTCTCTAAGTTGGACTTATGAACAATGTAATGTTTTTCATGAGAAACGTTTTAATTTCACATATTATACCCCGAGAAGCATATTCCTTACATTGTTGACAAGCATATAACGGAAATAAAGCATGGAAATTTGCTTATAAAATTTATTGTGCTCTTAAAAAGACGATTTTCCTTGTTTTACGATCGCTTTTACACTTATATGCAGATACATTTCTATTGGTTGTAAATAAGCAGTTACAGAACTTTGACAAATTGTGTGCGGTTGTAACATAAACAATCGTAAAAAGTGGTGCATTTGATTGCTTTCTGTGTCATTCGAAATGAGCCCCTAAACGACATATTTTTTATTGATTAGAGATTTATTAAAGAGTCATGTATAACTTTAAAACTTTAATAATGCCATTCGATTTTTTTTCGTATATCACTTAAAAGACGGCTTGACAATATTAGTGTTTAAAGTTGGGTAAAATATATTAGAAGCGTTAAATATGTATTTTGAGGCCATTTTAAGAGTCACTAATCCAACGACATTGTGACCTGCCATTCGCCCCTATTTTTTTTTTCGTATATAATACCACAAGAGAGAAAATTTTACCTAAAAAATTTTTTCTTGAGTGGTATTCGTCAAGAATATTTCACGAATAATATTACACATACTTTGTTAAAAATAAATAAATTTACGTGAGACTACAACCTTTCAAAAGTAACAGTGACAATCTACTGTCAGTCATTAATTACCAATCTTAACAGTGAATGTAACTAAGGTAACAAAATTTTGCCGATTAAAAACTATGTTGCTAGCTATTTTCTGAAATTCTGATTGGTCAGTGGGGTCGGCAAAATTATGAAGGTAGTGGTTTTCCCGATTAAAAATAGGTAAATATCTAAAATTGCTAAATTTTGATTGGTTCAAATTATGATGAGTGGAATAGTCGTTTTTAAACTGATAATGCTTATTTATCATGGGAATTTATTTGTAGCAATAGGCGAAATGTGTGGAAATACAAAAATTACACATACAGAATGTACCAAAAAGGTGTTTAATAATTTATGTGGTTCAAACGTTACTTATTGACCGGCTTTGGTGTACCCGGTGTCCCAATAAATTATGTTGGACTTGAACGAAATTCATAGTAAAAATTGTGAATTATACAAAACCGTATTATTTTGAATATCAATAAAAAAAGGAATATATTTGGAAGTGTGTTCGTAGAGAAAAACCAATTCTGTTGAAATACCAAAATTTGACATAATACAAAATGTCTCAAAAGAGGTGTTCTTTAATTTATGTAGCTCAAGATTTCCAAGTTTGAAAAGTTCTTTTTTCTTACATTTCTTCAGTCTTTTCATTTCTGTGTGTTGATTTTATACAGTGTTGAAAAAAATCATGTAAAAATTAATAACCTTTAACAAAGCCAATATTTCATAATAATGAAACACCATAGTAATGTTAGTTTGTTTAGGCAAAATGTATTTTTTTAATGTATATACCCAGTATTTATAGTTTTCTTGTTATTATTAAATACTTGTTAAAATTCAGGATTCTTTCAAAATACGATTTTCTACATAAGAAATTATGTGATAAAGATATATACCCTTTAAAACATAAAATTACAAAGTGTTGACAATAATTTTAAGTGGTATCCCTGGAAGTTTTTAACACTTTCTGCCTTGATGAGGATTTAAAGAATTGTCCTAAATAGAAAAAAAATGTGTTTATATATGAAACTAATGGAATATCTAAAATGTTTAAAAACATTTTTGGCCGCCTTTACTGTACCCGGCGTACCAAATGATTATGTAATTAAGCTATTTAGAAAAAAAAATAATTTTTTGATATTCACATTATTTTTTTTATTTAATATATGGTTCCGAGGCATTTGTTTTTGTATACAACTATTTTGTACTACTCAATTGGCTGTTTGGGAATAAAGAAATTTAAGATTTTATTATATGTTTTGATATTTCGGGTTTGTTAAGGTAAAGTATCACATTTATGGTGCTGAAAAACGACGGCAGAGAAAAAATTATCATTGGGCGTAAATACCATAAACAAAACTTGCTCCTATAGAAGAAAAACATATAAGTTGAGAACGAAAATAAAAATCTTCATGTAATTATTTTAAAAAAATCTTTAATTAATTATAAAGTTTAGTTTAATAGTCTAATATTAATATGATAATTAAGTTAATAATTGACATCTATATTTTCAATAATTATAAAGTGTATGTATAAAGACTGGAAAGTTTGGTACAATAGTGTAAGAGGATCTGACGCACCGAATGACGATAATGGCGTTGTTGCCAGCTTTTTAGTTTGTCTGGAATTCAAACGAATTTTATATTTTAAATGTAACACTTTTTACTTTAAATTTGTTATACTTTTGGTATAACATACTTTGTTCCTAATATCAGTAGTTTTCGAAATAACGAGTACAATTTAGAAAAATATATTTTTATATTAAATGTTCAAACTGTTTTCCCTGTACAGCTTGACAGTGTGCCAATTGAAAATAAAATTTTTCAATAATTGTGTTGTAAATCATTTCTGGCGTTATTAATTCAAGCTCGTTCAAAATTCGACGCTGCAAATCGGCCAAATCTTCAGTTTTGTGCTATAAACTCTGTTCTTCAAGTGTCCCCATAAAAAGTAGTCGTTAGGCAACAAATTAGGGGACCCCTAGATGGCTACTCGATTGTACCCCCTCTACCGATTCACCTATTCGAAAAAGTGTTGTTCAAAAATTCGCGCACGCTTCGACCAAAATGAGGAGGAGCTCCGTCCTTTTGGACCCATCACATTGTCTATAGTAGCATTTCCATCAATAAAAAATGGACCGACCTTGTGGTTACCCAGAGGCCCAGCCCACACATTCAATTTTCCGGGGTGTTGTGTATGACCTTCTCTCATCCAGTGGGAATTTTCATTTGCCCAAAACCTACAGTTGTGTCTATCGACTTTACCATTTAACATAAATGCTGCTTCGTCTAAAAATACCATAAATTTGAAAAACTGGTTATTTGGGTCAAACCTTGACATCATAATATCACAAAATTCAACTCTTCGCTTATAATCATCTTCTGATAACTCTTCAACTACATGTATTTTGAAAGGGTGATATATATGTTTTATTAAAACATTATGAACGGATTTGAAGCAGACGTCACTTCCTTGAGAAATTTCTCTTAATGAAGAAACAACAACATGTTGTAAAATTTCTAAACTTTTCTCTTCATCTACTACTGCTGGTCGTCCTGATCGTCGCCTATCTCTACAACTTCCAGTTTCTTCGAACCAGTTTTTAGAACAGTTGCTTTTAAAATTGGATTTCGGTTTGAAAATGCGTCATTAAATAGATTTTTAACCTCTTCGTAAGACCTGACCTTATCGCAATATCCTCTCATCATAAGAATTGCAACTCTTTCACTTTCAGTTGCAGACATTTTTGCATGTAAAAATGACAGCTTTTATGACTTTACATCAAAACTGAACTGGTGTTTTATTTATTAATAAATAAAACACAATTTCTTGATATTTTCAAAACAAGTCGTTATTTCGAAAACTACTGATATTAGAAACAAAAGTGTAACAAATTTAAAGTAAAAACTATAAATAAAAAAATATACAGGGTGTTACATTTAAAAATATAAATATCATTCGAATTCCAGACAAACTAAAAAGCTGGCAACAACACCAATATCGTCATTCGGTGCGTCAGATCCTCTTACACAACTGTACCAAATTTGGTTTAAATCGGCCAATAAATTCTGATGTTATTAGGCCATTTCCAGACCTTATACACACACTGTATATTTCGGGTGATGCATGGCTTAGTTGAACATAGGAAATCCCATGTAGATTTTGAGGTGGCTAAATATTGACTCCCCTGTACATTTTAGAGAAAAATTGTATTGTAATTTTTTAAAGAGGCCGCTATAATAAACCCATGTGCCAAGTGTGAATAAATTTTAATTAGCCAATCCTAACTTATTAAATTAAATGTGATGGGCAAAATTACGAAATTTTCATAGTTAAGGTAATACAGCAAACACCAGCAAATTATTATTTGGCAGTGACAACATTTTCATTGGAGGCGCTTTAATTATAACTAAGTGAGCTATCGCATTAAGGAAAAAGTGACTAACTAGTAAAATAACAATTCTTACTTGACTAAAAACCTGATTGTTTCCAAATCATAGCCCGCACAATTATGGCAAAAAAAGACAATTGTTTTAGTAATTTTTTAATAAATTAACAATCTTCATTTTATTTTATTTTTTTGTAAAAATAGCAATCTATATTTTATTTAAATTTTGCATTTTTGAATGCACTTTATGTTTGGTCGTAGAGGAAACCCGATTGCATCTATGCTAGATAGACAACCATCTTGATTGCCATCTGGAACTGGATGCGCACACCCAGTCGCCTACGCAAGACCTTTATTCCTTTAAGTTGTCTGGGTTCGTCCCAAAAAGTGCCCAAAACTTCTACTAAGCGTCCCATTCCTTACAGTAAATTATCAATTGGTTTACCCCGGATACATAGATGGTCGTATAGGTATAGCAAATAAAATATTTATTGTAGAATTAAATGCCTCGGATGTTCTATTTCCATCCATCTGCTAAAAGTATAATAAGAGCTCAAGCTAACCCATGTCACTGTGAATCCTTGATACAGTCCAAACTTTCGGGTTACTTTGACACGTTGCATGCGTCTTTCATGAACTGAATTATCCTCTGAGAAATTTAAAATGACACAGGCCGAGGTGAAATAGTTGTTTGTACAGTTTTACCTTAGTTAATATTTGATGCTAATAGAAAAGTTATGTAAACATTGTTGCCCCTTTAGAGCGTACAGGTTGTGTTAATAAATTAGAGGTCATTGCTATAATAATATGTTGTGTTCTCTGCCTTTGAAATTTTATTTAAATGCGAGTAAATTACGGACAACTTTAACAACAGCGAAATAAAAAAAACTACTACATAATTCTATCTAATATCTAGACTTTCAGAATTTATGATAAATTTTGATAATATTCCAACATCAGTAACCCCGTTATACAGGGTGTCCGGAAAATACGTGTACAACGTTTGACGACAGACTCCTGACGTCAAAATAGGTCGATCTAAGCCGACTTAGTTATATCCAAAATTGTCTCGTTTAGCCGGTAACGAGCGTCAAAAATTTGTAAAAATACTGGTTTTTCCTAAATTACGTGAAAACCTGCTATAAATTTACAATTACCTGCATACATCAATTATTAACATTAGTAATAAAATTAAAATCAAATTACCTGTAACAATAATTTTTTAGTGACCTTGTTGCTATGGTATTTAATAATTTGACAATTATTGACAAATTGTCACCAGTCTATGAAATTGACTAAAGTATACGATCAACATTCTTGAATTACAAGTTCATTTTACCATTAAACATGGAAAATTATACGAACTCTGAGAAGGTTGACATGCTCCTGGTATACGGGTTTTGTCAAGGAAATGGGCGTCAAAGTGTGAGGGTTAACATGGAGAGATTTCCTAACCGTCGAATACCAAACCACCAAACATAAACATATCGAGCGTCATCTTCGGGAAGCGGGCAGCTTTGAGAAAAAACTTGAAGGCAGGGGTCGTATACGAACAACTCGAACTGTGGAAACAGAAGAGAACATTTTGAAAAGAGTTGAAGAGGAACCAAGTACCAGTACCCGTCGCTTAGAACGTGAGTTACATGTTCCTAAAACGATTGTCAATGAGGTTTGAAAAGAACAGTTGTTACATCAATATCACGTGCAAAAAGTCCAGGAACTTTTGCCGACTGATCCCCCATGCGGCTTACATTTTGTCAAATTATTAGAAACAAAAGAATCCGTGATCCAAATTTTTGTAGAAAAATATTGTTTACTGACGAGGCGTGCTTTACAAGATTTAGAGTAACCAATCCGCACAACGAACATATTTATTCCGATGAAAATCCACATGCCATTAAAGTTGCATATCATCAGCATCAATTTAAATTAAATATTTGGGCAGGTATTATTGATCGCTACCTTATTGCTCCTATGGTTATTCCAGACAAGTTAGAAGGAAATATTTATCTAAATCTTCTAAATTCTTCCTTATTGGGCCATATTTTCTGCCTCCCAGACTTAATGGCGACAATTATCGGCAATTTCTGGAGTATGTTTTACCCGAACTATTAGAAGATGTCCCAATAGGAGAAAGAGCTCGAATTTGGCTTATGCATGATGGTGCTCCTCCACACTTTAGTTTAGCTGCACGACAGTATTTAGATGAAAATTATGCCGATCGATGGATCGGGCGTGCAGGACCTCAACCTTGGCCACCCAGGTCGCCCGATCTAAATCCAATAGATTTCTTTCTTTGGGGGCACCTAAAATCGGTAGTATACACAACTCCAGTTCTGCACGAAGGGGATCTAAGAAACAGGATACATCAGTCGTGCGAAATTATACGGAATTCTCCTGGTATTTTCGAGAGGGTCCGCCAGTCGATGGTGAGGTGCACCAATGCATGTGTTGAAGTCGGAGGGGGCCATTTTCAGCAGTTGCTTTAGGTTAAGTTTATTTCTTAGCTTAAGTTTTAATTTAGTTTACCATAATTTTGGTTTTAAAATGTATCAAATAACGTTGTCTCATGGACGAAACAATAAATTAAATAATCCAATATTACCAATGCATTATTTTATTTTTCTCAAAATATCTTCCAAGCCGCAAGAGACAGTAAAAAACTTCAAGATAGGTAAATGTTAGAGAATAAAATGACAAATTAGATTTTGTTCTTAAAATTAGTCAGTGACGTCGTATTAAGTAAATTGGACGGGCGTAAAGGGGTCATGACCACAAAAAAAACGAGGACCCTGTAATTTAATTTAAATAACAATAATGTTAGTTCGTAGATACTGGTAAATCTAATATTTGTGCAAAATTTGAATTAATTATTACTAAAAATTCCAAAGGAATATTAAGAAAACCAAAAAAAAATTAAAACTTTAGCACCCTGTATATCGAAAACCAAACATTTTAGGATATACGTTTATATGAACTTTTTATCTTAAAATTATACAAGGAATTATCCCTTAAAGTTTGTCTACGTACTTAATTAACACCCTGTATATAATATTATATTACAAAATATTTTGATAATTTTTAAAATTCGCTTTTCAAAAATATTATTAAATTATTAAATCAATCGATTAGATGATTTTAAAATATTTAGTATAAAATTATTCAAGTTTATTCTTGCCACTCAAAATATAATGCATTAGCCATATCGCAGATTTCTGCTCTGTACCCATTTTGCACAAAAAAATCGCTTGGTAATATAAAATTTCCTAAGGGCCCAATTATCGACCCACTGGTACTGGTAAACTTATTCTGCTGGTAAAGGTAAACATAAAATTATGAATATCTTTAATGTTTTTTTCTAACTCTAACAACAGAGAAACTGTTTAATTTTGAAGAAATACCCTGTGCATTAAGAGCGGATTATACATTTTACTATATTATTTTGAATCTTATATAAGCAGTAATTTGTACATCTATACGTAATTAACATGGGTTATGAAGAGCTTCATGTCCTAATCAGAAGATCAAACACGATATTTTAGATTAAACTAGACCCTTGACCGTTGTGCACTTAACAAATCCGTCGAGGTTTTCCGATTCCAGTAGTGGCGAATTTAAACCGGGCTAATCGAGTTAGTACGTCGTGTCCAAAGTTATGTTCTGTACTAGGTCCGTTGCTAAATTAAATCGTTCTTTTCTTTTGATAATTAGGCCCTCAACTTTGCTTTTGCTCTTTGCCGGACCAACGTAATTCGGGGTTAATAAAATGATTTCATTTAAAAGTCTCGGGAGGTTATAGGCTATATTATATACAGGGTGTTAATTAATGTCATGCAGATATTTCAGGGGGTGATAGTACTCGTCAAAATAAGAAAAAAATGGAAATATATGCATGGTCTAAAACGCGTTATTTTCGTTATACTGGGTGGCAAAGTTTTAATTTTTTTCTCGTATTTTGCGTTTTCTCTCTTATTATTTGTGATAATTGTTTCAAATTCGGAATCTACAATAAAGTATCAAAATTGTCGGTCGCAGTATACAGGGTGTTACATTTTCTTGAATCAGCTACAATTTTATCTTTCAGAACTTTTTTTTGGAGCTCCCTGTATGAATTCCGGTATAAAATTTGAACTCTCTGTTCCTTTGTTTAGCGTTCTGGTCTCTTCCACTATTCTCGTATCTGTGACCGTTTTCGATTTATTTGCAAGAATAGCCATCGATGGAAATTAAGTGTAGGCGAAATAGAGCAATAATAAATATGAGAAAAAAAATAGTAGGCTGGGATAGGCAATTGTTAATTCTGTTTATTGTCCTTCTGGCATTTTGTAACAAATATTTTTTTTGTTTGACGTTTCCGGAGTTGTTTTGAACTGGTTAATGATGGTTGAATTCACAAATCAAGAATTTGCAGAGATGCACTTAGTCTGTGGACTTGCCGATGGCAATTGTTATGAAGCCAGACGGCTGTATGCACAAAGGTATCCAAATCGAATACTGCCTGACCCATGGACATTCGCAAATCTACATAATCGACTATGTGCAAATGGATCGTTCAAGAAATCCACTCATTTAGCAGGAGCAAACAGAACGGTTAGGACTCCTGAAGTCGAGGAAGCAGTCCTGAATGCAGTAGAAAATGATCCTGCTACTAGCACGAGAAAAATTGCCGCAACACTTAACATTTCATTTGTGCTTGTCTGGAAAATTTTAATAGACAACTTAATGTATCCTCACCACATCCAAAGGATTCAAGCTCTTCTCCCACGTGACTTGTCACTACGTTTTAATTTTTGCCAATGGTTCCTAAAAATGCTAGCCCAAAATCTGTTATTTGAAAACACGATTTTATTTAGCGATAAAGCGAATTTCTCAAAGCATGCCATAAACAATTTTCACAACAACCATTTTTGGGCAGAAAAGAATCCGCATTCGATACGCAAAAATAATTTCCAAGAACAGTTTTCAGTAAATGTGTGGGCCGGCATTATTGGAGATTATTTGATAGGACCATTTTTCCTACCAGCAAGGCTAAACGGACAATATTATCGTCAATTTCTTGAAGAGGAACTCCCAGGGCTGCTAGAAGAGGTACCAATTCTTGTCAGAAACCAAATGTGGTTCATGCACGATGGTGCACCACCGCACTTCAGCATAGAGGTGAGAAACTTTCTCAATCAAATTTTTAACAACCGTCGGATAGGTCGAGGGGGACCTCAGCCATTGCCCCCTAGATCCCCAGACCTGAATAGCCTGGATATCTTTTTCTGGCGACACCTCAAAGCATTAGTGTATCAGACCCCAGTCCAGACAGAAGAGGATTTAAGAAACAGAATAAAAGCTTCATGCAACATCACTCGCAATACTCCTGGAATATTTGGCAGAGTCCGTCAGTCAATGAGGCAAAGTCTTAATTCGTGCATTTTAGCAAGAGGCGGACATTTTCAACAGTTTTTATAATTTGGTTTTATTTTTATTTGATTAACTAATTAATTGTAATGTTTTAATTTGTAATGTTTTTATTTGATTGTTGATAACCCTGTCGGTTGATCTAAAATAAAAACGAAAATAATTACTTAGATTACATACAAATAAAAACAGCTTTTGACTCTGCTTTATATCGCCTACACTTAATTTCCATCGATGGCTTTTTTTGCAAATAACCTGCATAGGGCGCGGCAAAATAGATCCAGCTATGGAATATTGTTATATATTTATTATATTTTTGACAACTATCAATATTGAAGTTTTATATAAAGTAAAAAGATACAGAATTTTGTTATAGAGCGTTATTTGCCTCTAGAACGTGCAGAAATTGTTTAATTATATTTTCAAAACGACTTCTTCGATAATTTCAAATCAGCGTGCTTTTGGGAGAGCGTATACAGGTCGTAAAGCTCCACATGGAGAAACAACTCGACAACGGCAACCGCACTTTTACAAAATTCCACAGTAAACGCTGTAAAGCATTCTGGAAGACCTTATTCTGATCGTTCAAATAAAAATATTGAGCTTGTTTAGGAAAAAACAAAAACCAAACGATGTGCGGCGCAATGAAGGTTGACTGAGCGTACTTTAAAAATAATTTTGCACATAGTACAGACACATATGCATCGATAAAAATTCAAACTGTATTTAAACTACGACCAATTGATATTTAAAGACGCTTTCAATACGCACAAATCGTCACAAACATAGTGGAAGCAGGACCCAATTTTTGGCAAAATTTGATAATGAAGGACGCAAAAAATTATTTTCCTTTTAATCGTATTAACAAGCAAAATGATCGGTTTTGACGAACAGAAAACCTTCCTCTTATTCAAGAGAACCTGCAGTTTGATCAAAAAGTCGTTGTATGGTGCGCAATATACTCCGAACGAATCATTGGGCAATTTTTTTTGAAGATGTATTGCACAATGATTCGTGAATTTCTGCAACCACACTTGGAAGAACTTAAGATAGACAATTTCCGGTTCCAGCAGGATGGCGCTACATGCCACTTAACCCGTGAAACGGTCACTCTTCTGAGAGACATTTTCTCTGCCAAGCTGCTGTAAAAAAATGGAGATATTGTATGGCCGCCTCATTCCCCTGATGTGAGAGCACCAGATTTTTTTTATGGGGATACTTCAAAATTTAAAGTCTATATTAATCGCCCACAGACGTTAGAAGACTTAAATATTGCGCAGAATTATGCTAGATGCTCAAAGTAGAGTTGGTCATTGTCTGGCTCGTCATTGGCGCTCATTTACTCGATGTTTTGTTCTTCGTAACTAATTTGACATGCTTTAATAAAACAATTTATTTTTTATTGCGCCCAATTTTATTTTTTTTACTTAACTGGGCATATTTGGCCGCACCCTATATATACCGGGTGTCCTGCTAAGGTCGGCCAGCGGCTGTATCTCAAGATCTATTTGTCCTACAACTTTCCAGAAAAAAATTTATCACAAAAGTGGCCCCTAGAAGTATCCAATAAATATTTTCTGTTTTAAATTCTACCGCTAGATGGCGTATTTTTAAGTGAAAATCAAAAAATGAGAATCTCTCTTAAAATCAATAGTGAAGATTAGCTACATGGACTACCTGCTAAAATAAGGGATGTTACTGAGACAACTATGAGATAACTACCGAATACATTAACCGATTTAATCGACCTTGGTATTGTTGCAAAGCCATTTGATAGCGGAAGTATAGTCTATAATAATACTTAAGTTTTAGTTTAAGCCTGAACAGCCAGATGGTACTTTTTTTTACCGCTCAATTTTCCATTAAAATTTAAATGGAAGGCTAAATTTTTATTTTACTAACGTTTTTATTCCTAAAATTATATAAAAAACTAGATATATTTTTCGTTCTTTTTTCAAATTTTGAAACCTGCATAGAAGTAGCTAAAGAAATAAAAATGAAGTTCCCTAATATGCCTGACCATACACGTGAAATGGCAGAAATATTATGGCCAGGAGTTGACACTTATGGCAAGATAATAAAAGAGTAAGATAGGGACATGTAAGCCGCTTTGCTCCAAGATGTGCCGTTACAAAGCTAGAAGCTGTCAAAGTTCAAAAATGTAATTTTTCAAAAGTCGATATCTCGCAAAATATTAAGTTCAGGATTATTAAAAAATAACTGTAATATTACGTAGAATCCAAAAATATTGTAAGATATAAGATGGTCCATTCAAAAGTATGTATGTTGACGTCGTCCGGCATTTGCTAGACACCCTATTTATTCGAAAATAGTCTCCAAATATAGCCCCCTATCATCACCCTGTAGCTCTAATAGTATAGAATTTAGAGACCAAGGAAGCGAGTTACATGATATCTTGCAGTATATCTTATATTATACCTTTGTTAAAGTTATTTCTTAAACTCTCCGTATATAATAACAGAATAACATCAATTTTTCGTTCCCTTAGAGAATTTTGGATCTCTTCCGCCTAATATCAGCCAGAAATAAGGCCATTCAAAAAGGAAACCATGTGAAACGATACATTAGTACGTGACAATAGAAAATCGGTTTGATAAACGGGAACAACGTTTGTCAATCTGTAAGTTTCCGCATCAATAAGCGACAATTTTCGGGGACATGGACCGGGTATTGTGAGAGGATATTGCAAAGATGTGCCGGACTTCGGATGGATTTCCAAAGTGACCTTAAGAACGAGGGGGAAGGCGCGGAGTAACAGGAAATCGTGACAGTTGAGGTTTATCTAAAATGTGTTGAACAATTTATATAAGTTTTATACAGAGTGTTTCTATCATTATAATCTACTTTGTTGCACAGTTGCAGGGTGTTACAGTTTTAAAAAAATCGGTTGAAATCAACAAAAAGATCGACAACAGCAATTTTTAGCACCATTTTCAATATTAGCAGTTATAGCTGATATGATAGCCTACAGCAGCGGTTCTCAAACTTTTTTGGTGACGGAACCCTTTTGGGAAGCAAAATACTTGATGGAACCCTACAATAAAACAATAGTTTTTAAAAGTGTATTCTTTATTAATAAGCATAATAAAAGTACAATGTAACAGTTACTAATTATTACTTACTTTACCACATGGCAAGTACAATAATAGAAGATATTAAAAAAGAAAAAATCTAACTAATGGGAGGTATGAAACTGTTTTTTATTTTTCATCAATTGGTTGATATCAGGTTTGATAGAAGACAGTTGAAGTCTCATATCAGGTTCGGCGTCCAGTCTATTGCGATATTTTGTTTTTGTGGCTGCATAGGTTGAGAATCCTGTTTCGCACAAATATGTTGTTGGGAACGGGAGAAGAATATTCAGAGCCATTTTGCCAAGCATTGGATATTCTTCACGGATTCTGCACCAAAAATCGTTGAGAGGCGTCGTTTTGAACAGTGACTCCATACTTGTGTCTGATGACATTTCTAAAAGAGATTCATATATCTCGTTTGACATACTTTCGGGCTTTTCCAAGTTGGGTAAAAAAGGATTATGAATCCATGAATTCAGTTTCATTTTTGTATTCTGTTCTTCGGGAAAATACTTTTCAAAAGATGCGCGCATCGAACTGAGATATTGGACCAATTCTTCAAACACATCATCTTGAAACATTTCTGAGTCGTTATCGCTAACAAACTCACTGAGTGACGTAAAGCTTTCTATTTCTTTCTTACCAACGCAAATAATCCAAAAATCTAATTTTCTTTTAAAGGCAGTTATTTTATTATTGGCCTGAAACACTGTTGTCTGTTTACCTTGCAATGATAAATTCAATTCGTTCAGTTTTTGAAAGATATCCGCCATAAAAGACAATCGGAACAACCAAGTTTTATCATACAAATGGTCCTTCAAATTAAAAGAAGTATCTGCTGAAAGAAACATTTGTAACTCGGCTCTAAGTTCAAATAGCCTTGTTAAAGTTTTACCCCGAGACAGCCATCGCACTTCTGTATGGAGCAGCAGTGTTTTATGTTTGCTGCCATAATCTTCACACGATAATGAGAACAATCGGGATTGTAGTGGTCGTGATTTGATAAAATTAATTATTTTTACCGCTTCATCCATAACTAATTTTAGATTTGACGGCATTTGCTTCATCGCAAGTGCTTGTCTATGCAGAATACAATGGCTGGAACTACAATTAGGCGCTTTATTTTTTATTCGTGACACTGCTCCTGCTGTTTTACCTGTCATCGCCTTGGCCCCATCTGTACAAATGTCAATGCAATTGTTCCAACTGAGATTATTTTCTTCAAAAAATATATTTATTTTATTAAAAATTTCTTCCCCGGTAGTGTTTGTGAGCAGCGGTGAACACATAAGCATGTCTTCTTCAAAAGAACTTTCATATGGATATCTCACGATAACCAGCAAGATAGCCAAACCAGCGACATCAGTTGACTCGTCCATTTGCAAGGCGAATCGTGTTTTTTGTAGACGTGTAACTAGTTCTTGTTTGACGTAGCTTGCCAGATCATGGATTCGCCGTGAAACAGTATCGTTTGATAGCGGCACAGTAGAAAGATGCCTTGCAGATTTTTCATCGAGCATACATTTTGTTATGTCTAATACACATGGCTTTATTAAATTCTCAGCGATAGTGTGCGCTTCACCTGCTTGTGCAATGCGATAGCTAACTAAATATGATGCCTCCGTGGCCTTTTCGTTGATAGTTTTTGTTACATGCATCATATTTTTTTGACTTTCCAATAACTGATCTTTTTTACGAACAAAAAATTCTTTATTCTTGTCTTTAGATTCGGGGTGTACAGTTTGTAAATGTCGGCGCAATTTGGCAGGTGCCATGGAACTATTAGGAAGCAGTTTACTACATAGCATGCAGAGAGGTGAGCCGTTGGAATCAACAAATCCGAAACTGATATATGATTCATCATACTTCCTTTTTTCGTCTTTGAAACCGTCGAGCTTGACGTCGTGGCATCATCGTCTGGATCGGTGATTGCTATATTCTCCGCGCGTACTGCTTTTGAACATTCAGCGTCATTAGAAGATGTTGTTGCAACACGTTTAACACCTTTAAGCCAACGTTCCATTCTTCTTTATTTATAATGTTACACGTCAGGATGGTGGGGTCTAAATAATGCACAATCGTTACTGCGTATAAGAGACTAAGTTTAGTACAATGAAGAAATGTATAAAACTGAGACAACAGAATACAGCAGGCAGTAGAACAATGAACACTAGTTTCTCGCTAGCGAGCTTGTAAGTAGGTAGGTAGGAACTTATCGCTCCGAACGCTAATCGTCAACTGACTGACGAGGCGCGACGCGCGATCGCCGCTTTTATACTTAGTCCTAGACTCGATCTCGAATATTCTCGAAAATACTCGAGTCGGCGCCTTTGATAAACAAAAAGCAAAAATAAAAAGAGAAATATAAAAATTGCGTTGTAAACAATTCAGAGGCGGCTTTTATCAAAGGGACTGCGCGCTCACAAGTATACAAGTATACATGTTGATACCAAACTTATGAGAAATTGTACCAGCTATTGTAACACATGTTTATACAAATACAAATAAATAAATAAATATACCTACGCGCGGCCGCGGAGTCAAAACGTTCGACCAGAGAGAGGTGCTTTGATTTTTTTTCTAAATTCTTGAGGAACCCCTACAGAGGTATCGCGGAACCCTAGGGTTCCGCGGAACACACTTAGAGTATAGCTGGCCTACAGCATTAACAATAAAGGTATTGAATTTTTAGCTAGCCTGTTTAATGTAACAATTACAATAAATATCTAAGCTTTCATACTACGTAAGGCACATTAAGATCTGCCAACGGTTTTTCAAATTACAGTGCCTTCAAAATATTGCTACCAAGATTTTCACAATTTCTTTGTTGCGCCTTGTATAAAACGCCAAAGGGTCTTAATAATAAGCTCACTCACTACCCATAATGGGAGACGAATTACTTTTAAAAGGAAAACGAAACTTTTGCAATTTTCGCACGACTTTATTTTACACACAGTACAATATGAAATTTTTAGCTTTCCGATGAATTGTGTTCTCCAAAATGGGCTTTTGCGCAGTTCAAACCGCATCAAGTAAAGTCCACTTTTAAAAAAGTTACAGCTACTTGAATTGATGCTAAAAATTGCTTTTGCCGATCTTTTTGTTTATCAGTTTATCTATGAGTATCGTTAGTATCACAACTAAGTAATACATATTATTTATTCGTTGTACTTTAGTTTAGGCTTTGATTTTCGAAACATCTTGTATAAGAAGTTATAGTAATTTTTAGGGTGTTTACAGAACTGGGGGGTGTTTTAAGCACTGTCTATGATCTCGCTCCTAGCCACGCCCAATTACTACATCAGCAGGAGTAAAGTTAAACGTGTGCGGTCATTCATTAAAGTCGAAAACTTTGCGAGTTCTTGCAACGAACCGCGAGCCCGCCCTCTTGTTTCTCTCGTACTCAGCACAAGAGCTCCTCTACCTAGCCAAGCTTTTTGTAAAGTTTTTAATCGGGCTAATTAGCCCAAAGTTTGGAGTTTGCTTGCATAAACCGCCTAATTTGTTTTTGTTTTTCTTTCAGTAAAACTATAGGACTCGAAAATGTAAATACACAACGGAATATATTTACTGAACATACATCTGCAAGCAAAAAACTAAAGTCTAAACCTATCTTAAGAGATTCGTTTAGTCTGTAACTTTTTAATATTTTGTGGTCCACATGTGTACGCGGTAGAGTTTTTTTTTGTTGGTGGCATTCCTGCTGAACAGCCATCAAAACAGTCACGAGGAAAATGATAATTAAAGGAAGAGTAAAATAGTGTGTCCCCGTTTTACGCCACCGGAATCTATTAGTGCGACTTTCTTTAAGACAAACTAGTGGCACACTAAAGAAGGATAAAAACACATAAGTTTGCCGTCTTGTCATGCGATTGTAAAATTAATTCTTTATATTATTATCGGTCTATTTTAATCTTAAGTCAGTAAACATTCCATTCAAATTTAATTCTTTGACAATATCTTCATCAAGAAGCGTCACTGTAAACCCATCATCAAAGAAAGCATCAACTTCCATTCGTAATGCGTTGGCCTTGATAATAACAGGTATTGTTTTTAATTAGACAAAATTTTCATTGCGTTTTCTATTAGTACATGCTACGATATTAGTAATAGATGATGCATCAGTAACGGATATTACAGGCTCGGTATAGGGTAATTCTTTGTGGAGTACGGTATGGTGATATTTGTCACATCTCTGTTTGCTTCTATAATCATTTATGCGATAGCTTCCTTTTAAGCAACAAAAGCATAATTTGTTATTAGTCACAAATTTCACTTGTCATCATTTTTTAAAATTAAAGCAATTGCCAATTCGATGAGTTACATACAGTACATACAGTATGTACATAATTATTTCTTTCCTCCTCATTTTTTGTTGTGGTTGTAAAATCTGACTTATTTTTTCATATTTATGTTTTAATCAATTTGGCTGATACACACTGTATACATCAGGTTTTCCAAAACGATTTTTGAAAATTTTTATAAATTCGTCAACTGATATTGAGGATATTAATAATCTTGGAACAGCTTGTTAGCATCTCCAGTTAGGCATTTCCAGTTAGGCATTTTTGTAACCTACAAGATTCTTTTGGGGCAACAAATTAAAAATGTTTGTGGTAGAATAATACTGCATTAAAAATATAGGCCACTCTTAAATGTCTACATGGTTCGCGTCTAAGGTAGGTCTTCATCTATTGTTTGACGTGAAATAAAATTGTGAATAATATTTTCAGAAACATTTTCAGGGTTGAAAATATTGTCTTTATTCATTTAACTAAAATTTTGTTTACTGCAATCATTCAACCAAGTACTGTCTTTTTTTATAACTGTTTACTTCTGAGATTTCTAATTTTGTTTCCGATAAAATTGTACATGTCTGACTTCTCTTCTAATAGTTTTAACTGTAACTCCATCTAGACTTTGATATTTGCTAGTTTTCTTGCTTATTCTTCTTCATATTGTTTTCTTGCTGCTTCTGCTGCAATAATCGCTATCTTTCTTGCTGCCCCCAACTTTAACCTCATTTCTATGAGGGTTGACAACTTACTGACATTCGAGTTTGTGGATTTTTTTTGCAATTAATATCAATTTGACTTTCATTTTACTTGCAGTATTTTGGGGAATCCTTTATAATCCAACTGATTTTCTCTACTTTTCGATATATTTCTTAAACTTCTGGATTCCATTGCCTTTACTTCAGAATCCTCTTACATGTAGTATTTTGTTTCCTCATAGGGCTGACCTTGTTGTCGAGGATGAACCAAGTACTTAATGAATAAACGTCTGATTTATCCAAACTTTACTATAAATCGTCTATCTAAAGTCCAAAGCCTAACAATTTCTATATTTCTTTTCCTACTTGTAGAAAATATATCTGTTACCAGTCCACGTAATCTAACAATTAAAATCAAAACAATTGTAATTAAAATAAATGAAAGCCTAACAGTTAATAAGATAATAACTAACCTGAACTTCTTCCATCTTGTAAGATCAAAGTAAGGAATACTGAAGGGACATTGTATTGTGCACATTTACATTATTAATATTTTCTTGTCAATCTAGTAAGCAAGAGAATAGTAAACTGCCACGAGAAATACTATTATATTTCATTAATTATATTCCTCTCAATAAAATCGTCACTGAATTATCTCATATTAACGAGATCTCTTCTAAAACTACCAATTTATTTCGTGTTACTATTTTTTATTAAAAAGCTTTTCAATATAATAAATTTTCCACTAACCCCTTAAAGAAACAAAAGTTTTACTCCGGATCCCATTAAGCTTAAGAAAATTTTAAGGTTGAAACAAATTAATATTAAATCTCCCGGCAAAATCCGTGCGGTGTTGCATAATTGATCAGTGTTGCAGCCACGAAGGTGTAGTAGATTTTAAGAAGGCTCCGGATTGCGAAAGGGTGAAGTAGTTTATTTTTGCAGTTTGTTTTCTTTATGGGGTTAAAAAAGCTGTTCACAGTGGCGTAGAGTAAAATAGTATTACAAAATCTTTACTACTAAAATTCAAGCTAAAACATATCTAACTAAGTTAAAACCTATTTAAATAGAAGTGGTATGTATTCGAATGAACTCAAAAACTTAATTTCTGAAAAGAAAAAAATGTCACAAAAAATATAAACAGGCTAAAGTTTTCTCTCTTGAGATCACAATTTGAAGCATACTTATTATTTTAATTATAGTCAAAACGTCGAAAATGATTTAAATGATGACGTAAAAAATTTTTGAAACTTTTTTACTACAAGAAAGGGTATGTAGGTAATTAACTTGCGTTGGGCTACATTCTTGGTGAAACCGTATATTATCCATTATGGGTAAAATTAAAATTGCTTGTTATGTTTCACTATTTATTCAGTTACCTGGCACGCGTGTTTCGACCCTTTCAGGTCATTTTCAAAGAAGCACAAAGATAAAAATTATTGCTAAGGTATTTATATAAACTCTAATGTATGGTATCAATATGTAATAAAATCATTAAAATAATTAAAATTACGGATTACCATGGATAGGTAGATTGTGGGTTTTTCTTATTCTTATACAGGTGGTTGTCAAAATGTTTTAATTTATTTTAATTTAATATGCTGTTGATAATTGGGTTAGCACTTGAAGGTATTTCTGTTTGATTATTAACAACATTACTTTTATTTTTTATTGCTTTTTTAATTGTAAGTGACTCTAAAAGGTTCAATTTTCTGCTCTTGTTCTGGATATGTATAGGTTTTATTTTATTTGAAATTGAATGATTTTCTATTATGCAGTGGTCTGCTATACCTGTTTTATTTTGTTTTTTTAAGATGGAAGTTGTATGTTCCTTGTCTAGTTTTAAAATTTCTGCCAGTTTGACCAATATAGATAGCATCGCAGTTGTCGCAATTTATTTAGTAGACCCCGCTTCGTAAGAGTTTGTCCTTTGTTTCTATTTTAGAATTACATAAGTGACTACCTAAATTGTTTTTATTTACCTGTATGGGAGTGATGTTGAAATTTTTTAGTTTTTTACAAATTTTCTGGCTTGTATTACCGGTAAAACGAATCGAACAGTATTTAGATTTAATTTTATTAGGGGGTCCATGATAGAGAAGTTTTTGTGTTTTTTGTCTTAATTTTTTCTTTAGTATTTTATTAATGATTTTTATTTCATAGCCGTTAATTGTGGCTATGGTTTTTATTATGTCTAGTTCTTTTTTATACTCAGAGTCTGATAGGGGAATATTAACTAGTCTATATAGCATACTATGGAAGGCTGCTAGTTTGGTTTGTTGGGGTTGTTTCGAGTCCGCTGGTATAGTCATGTCTGTTGTGGTAGGTTTTCGATAGATTCCATAGCTCAATTGATTATTTACATTTTTTATGGTGAGGTCTAGAAAATTAATTGAGTTATTTATTTCTTTCTCTATGGTAAATTGAATTTTATTATTTTGGTTATTAAGTAGATTAAGAAATTGTTGTAATTGTAATTGTTGTAATTGTAAAAATTTCAACATCACTCCCATACAGGTAAATAAAAACAATTTAGGTAGTCACTTATGTAATTCTAAAATAGAAACAAAGGACAAACTCTTACGAAGCGGGGTCTACCAAATAAATTGCGACAACTGCGATGCTATCTATATTGGTCAAACTGGCAGAAATTTAAAAACTAGACTTAAGGAACATACAACTTCCATCTTAAAAAAACAAAATAAAACAGGTATAGCAGACCACTGCATAATAGAAAATCATTCAATTTCAAATAAAATAAAACCTATACATATCCAGAACAAGAGCAGAAAATTGAACCTTTTAGAGTCACTAACAATTAAAAAAGCAATAAAAAATAAAAGTAATGTTGTTAATAATCAAACAGAAATACCTTCAAGTGCTAACCCAATTATCAACAGCATATTAAATTAAAATAAATTAAAACATTTTGACAACCACCTGTATAAGAATAAGAAAAACCCACAATCTACCTATCCATGGTAATCCGTAATTTTAATTATTTTAATGATTTTATTACCTATTGATACCATACATTAGAGTTTATATAAATACCTTAGCAATAATTTTTATCTTTGTGCTTCTTTGAAAATGACCTGAAAGGGTCGAAACACGCGTGTCAGGTAACTGAATAAATAGTGAAACATAACAAGCAATTTTAATTTTACCCATAATGAAGAAAGGGTATTCCTAGTTGTATACATTTGGACGGGCAGACGGAGATGGATGGGCAGTTGGGCAGTCAATAGTGCAAGTGAAAGTATTTAGGTCATATTTTCAAAATGTATTTAAACTTGATGTTGATTAAAACAATTTGATAAATTACCCTAGTGATACTGATTTGCACTTAAGTCTTGTTTTAGTCATATTGGGAGAGATCTTTGACAGTCAAGTATTCTAAATCTGATTCAAAATAGAGGCCCTGATGACATACCTTAAAGATTTGGTCAACTGTGTTTATTCTCGGTAAAAGCCTTTATATTTGCTTTTTAAACTTGAGAGTGGTGTTTTTCCTGAGCAGTTAAAGTACGCTCTTGTTACTCCCATATCTAAGTCTGATAATTAATCAATCAGATGCAAGAAATTATAGACAAATTCCTTTTTTAAGTACAATTCCTAAACTTTTTGAAAAGAAGAGTGTAAATCACATTGGGAGTTCCGTAAACTCTTCTATTGCTTGGGAACAGCACAGCTTTTGTATACAGGGTGTAATTTAATTGAGTGCCGATACTTAAGGGTGATAATCTATGAATGATTTTAAGATAAAAAGTTCATATGGACATATGTCCTAAACCTCTTCATTTTTAAGCTACAGGGTGTTAACATTTTAAGAAAAATATAACCTTTTTATATAAATCACTCTTAGATATTTTTATGAAATTTTGTACATACCTTTTAATCAATAAGGAGCATTTTTTGACCTAACAGATTTATAAAAATTTTTACCAGTGACGTCCGTACGGGGTTTGAACTGAATATTTTTAAAGAAAAAATGGATACGCCACTGCTTTTTCTAAAAACGAAACTTACTTTTGAAATTCTCATTTATTTTAAAGCAAATTTCGTTTATAGACTTACTTTTGTACGACGCACCGTTTTCGCGTAAAAAATAAAAACAAAAAAAAATAAAAAATTTTATTTCAAAAATCGCGATTAATTTAAAAGGAAAAATTCCAAACCTTAAATCGAAAGCGAAATGACAAGAGAAGATAAACAGAATAAAGAACCCACATTATTTACAGTAGTTGTTCGAAGTGTCGTCCACCCACACGTATGCAAGCATGGACTCTTCTTCCCATAGACTGACGCACATTTTCGAAGATTTCCGGGGTGTTTCTTATGGTTTGGCAGCATACTAATATACGATTTCGTAACTCTTCTTCGGTATGAATCGGCACTTGGTACACTAAGCTTTTCAGATGCCCCCAGAAAAAATAGTCTAAACTGTTAAGGTCTGGAGATCTAGGTGGCCATGGCTGCGTTCCTCCGCGACCTATCCACCGATTGCGATAGGTGTGAGTAGAAAATAAATTGTTGTCCCAAAAAAAGTGTTTCCACTCATGGTGGGTGCCAACCAAATTCAACAAAATAAATAAAAGCAGTCTCAATGAACCGAAGAAAAAAATGTTTTTTTTGTTTTTATTTTTTTACGCGAAAACGGTGCGTCGTACAAAAGTAAGTCCATAAACGAAATTTGCTTTAAAATAAATGGGAATTTCAAAAGTAAGTTTCGTTTTTAGAAAAAGCAGTGGCGTATCCATTTTTTCTTTAAAAATATTCAGTTCAAACCCCGTACGGACGTCACTGGTAAAAATTTTTATAAATCTGTTAGGTCAAAAAATGCTCCTTATTGATTAAAAGGTATGTACAAAATTTCATAAAAATATCTGAGAGTGATTTATATAAAAAGGTTATATTTTTCTTAAAATGTTAACACCCTGTAGCTCAAAAATGAAGAGGTTTAGGACATATGTCCATATGAACTTTTTATCTTAGAATCATTCATAGATTATCACCCTTAAGTATCGGCACTCAATTAAATTACACCCTGTATATAACGGCTTGAAATATGATGATTTTTGCTCAAACGGTGTTGGATGCCTTGGAAGGTGGATACCAAGTTAATGCTGTCTATACAGATTTCAGCAAGACTTTTAACATTGTAAATCATTATTTTAGCACATAAAGTGAAGTCCTTTGGATTTTCTGGAGCCACCCTTGAGTGGCTAATCCCTTAGATATATAATAGAAAACAGTTCGTTAAGGTAAAGAGATTTGTTTCACAAGAGATATCCGTTACATCTGGTGTGCCACAGGGCAGCCATTTGGGTCTCTACTTATTTATAATCTTCATCAACGATTTAAAGCTGGACATCTTGTTTTCATTGCCTTCGTTTTTTTCTGATAATTAGGTCAGTATATGATGCTTTGAGAATCCAGGGAGACTTAAACAGAGTGTATGAGTGGTGTGTTATAAATCAAATCGACCTAAACATTAAAAACTGCAAAGCATTTCATAGGAAAATGCATCCACTTAACTATAAATATAAATTGAATGATAGTATTTTGAAAGGAGTTACCACAGGTGTTCACTTGGAGGCTAAATTGGATTTCCATATTCACTAGAAGTACATTCTCAACAAATCATTAAAGTTATTGGAATTTATGTGAATATTAATATAAATACCGGAGATTTCCCAAATATTAACAGCTTGAATACGATTTACAAAACTCTTGTTAGGTCATGTGTGGGATACCTTTCTTATGTGTGGTCACCATCATATTTGACATATTGATATCGAAAAGCTACAAAAAAAATTGTTAGATTTATTTCATACAATACATTTCCTGTTGATTCATAATATGAGGGGGATACTGAGTTTGAACACACTTTCCGAACGTAGAATCAAATTTGATATACATATATTTGTTGTTTATATAAGTGAATAGAATAATTGAATGCCCAGATCTTTTACATCGGAATAACTTTGGCGTTCCACCAAGGGACACAAGAAATCATCTCATAGATGCAACTACGACAAATTCTCTCTCATACCGAGAATTGTTAATAATGGAAACATAATAATTAGCAATGATTTTTTCTACGCTTCCCTCGTATCCTTAAAGAGACATATTTCTAGACTTTTACAGTGAATATAGTATTGTATTAGTATATGTAAGCTAACTTAGGTTTCAGTTATTCGGTTCTTCGTTTCAACTGGTACAATAATAATTATTAGCTTGCTGCTAATTAAAAATTATGATTGAATCTTTCTTACCCGTAAATAAATAAATGCGATTAATAAAAATAAACTCATTCAGATCATTATAGGGCCTTAGAAGAAAAAATTGTTCCAACTTTCTTCTAAAATGCTTCCCTGTTTTTGTGGATCAGAATGGAAATTTCCAAGATAGACAGCGAGAACAAAACCGAACAGTGGCCTATTATCAGATTCCCTGAAACCCATATCAGGCAACGACTTTTTTTGAAAAGAAAATACCATGAAGGTATATGCTGGTTAAACCCCAAAATGGTAGGCCATATTTAAAATATGACTTAATAAGTGCGAAATACAGAGTGGCAAAAAAGTTGCGCATAATGCCATAATACGAAAAAGTGACATTTATGAAAATTGTTCAGTAAATTATTCCCCACATTTCTACCTGCATGAATTTTTTTTCTCATTTCTGGTTTGGTTGCCATAGAGACTAACTTACTTTTTTTAAATGGAGCACCCTACATATGATTGCATATTTGGATTCTACTGGGAAAACTCTGAATTTTTTATATTTCAAATTTTTATTTACACTTTAGAAAGTAGCTTCATCCGAGAAAATGATATTTGTTGCGAAGTTATTATCGTTATTGCATCTTTCCATCAACGGCTCACAAAATTCAGCTCTTCTATCAAAATCGTCCTCGTTTAACTCGTGCACCAACTTTATCTTGTAGGGATGCAACTTCTCCTGCTTAAACAAATCTTTCACTGACTGATGAGATACATTAAAATCCATTGCCATTGGCCTGGATGATTGTGTTGGATTTCATGTATTGAGAGCATGATATCCAAAGCTTTCTCCTGATCTAGCGGCTTCCCTAACACTGCCTGTCATTTATTGGAGGCCTATTTGGATATAATTCATTGAAAAGTTGACAAACCTGATCTTGCGATTTCTTTATATTTCCGTAACCTCTCATTATTAAAATTTCAACTCGTTGTTTCTCATTCAAATGAACCATAGTGTAAACAAATTAGAAATCAGACAACAGAATATTAAACAGGAACTCAAAATTGACACCTCTTAGGTCGCTGTCATGAAAACACTTTGACTCAACTGTCGGGTATTAGGCAGGAATAATTATAATTAGGAAGTTTTTTTTTGAGCTGTCATTATCTCGGAAACGCATGCAGATATGTGAAAATTTGAATACAAAAAATTTAGAGTTTTCCCAGTAGAATCCAAATATGCAATTATATGCAGGGTGTCCTATTTAAAAAAAGTAAGTTAGTCTCTATGGCAACCAAACCAGAAATGACAGAAGAAATTCATGCAGGTAGAGATGTGGAGAATAATTTACTGAACAACTTTCATAAAGGTTATTTTTTCATATACGAGGTAATTCAAAAGTTACAGGCATTATGCGCGACTTCTTTACCACTCTGTATACTGCGCAGCCACACTATAATGCCTGGTTGTCCTCACCGCGAAGCAACTCCATGAGTAAGGCCAAGAATGTGGTAATAAACCCCACACCTGACACCAAAAATAAGATAATATATTATCTTTAATTACTTAAGTATTATTTTCCTAATAACATTCTTTGATATATTTTAAGGTTACGCCTACATTGAGACACGTCTATGCAAAAAGTATTGAAACAAAATTAGATAGTAGCCTTAATGGACAATGCATTACCTACATGGCAAGAAAACTGCATATTACAGGTCTCGTTACAGGTTCATTAGCCGACCGCACACACTCTTAAACTTTCCAAGTGGTAAGTCGGACACAACTCTGCGCGGTCCGGCAAGAACACATTAGTGCAGTAATTTGTCCTCCGATATTCCGTAACATCATTAGGCGCTTAGGCTAAAAGTAGTGGCGAAGTGTGGGCAGGCCGGACAAGACATTAGCGGCCCTAATTGCTTTAGCGCAGACCTCGGGTCACCTTTCACAAAGTGCGCCCGAGCCCAACCCTGTTGTTACTTTGCCGTGACAACTACTTTATAGGTAAAACGTATCTTTGAAGTTTAAAGTGCCATTTATAGTACCTTGTAATCAAAGTGTGCGACGTAAATATACAGTGCATTTGTTCTAAGATGAGCCATGGTAAATTGTTGACACTAGTTTAGACATTCTTCAATTAAAACTAAAGAGTTAAAGGCGAGAATAAATAATCAACAATGCATTCATTTCTTGTTAAAGGTTGCTATTTTCTTCCCTCTACCAATCCCGGTCCTTACCTCTGTATGGCGAAATGACGAAGGTGACACTTGGATATTTGAGCGCGAACGAGAAACACTCAGTCCCAGATTAACCTACACCAGATGCAAAAGCTGCAGTCAGTAGCTTTTACCTACGCGATATTATATTGTCATGAAAAAGGCCTTTTCCAAATTATTATTTCATTCTGTACATTTAAATCATTAATTTACGTCTCTTAACCTGGTGACCTACAAACTTATTGCTTTACTATTTATTATTTTACTATTTACTATTTGAAGCACAACGCCGAGTCTGCTATTTATTGATGTTGTACAAACATTCATAATAACAAAATAATAAATGATTATTAGACAATCCACAATTGATATAAATAGCATCCTCGGTGATACAGAAGAAAGCTATCAAAAATCTCTCAAAGAGCTATCAAAAGCCATCACAAAGCCGATAATAGCTCGGTAGCTCCGTGGTTCAGTCACCCAAGTAATTCCATCCTTGCGACTCAGAGGGCACATCGAGTTATAATGTAAGTTTAGAGTAAGTTAAGTGTTCCTGTCAAGTGTTTATGGTAAGAGTAAAGAGCTTTGTTTTGTAGACCTGTGTCCTTTTATTCGTGTCACACCTATAAAACTCCCCTTTTGACCAATATCAATTTTGGACGCGACAATATTCGCGTAAGGGCGACGGCGGACTCCATCAAAATTTCTCTAAATCGTGAGTTGGTATCACCATGAGAATAATCTATTTGTGTAATAAATTCGTGAAAAGCGTTGGCGTTGGCACCACTAGCGCAATTAAAAAATCCTTGTAATATGCTACCATAACTTGAATTAAGGAATAAAAACAGAAGTGTTTAAGTAAACAATTGTTTTAAAGGTAGCAGAAAATCAACGAAGCAGTGAGTAACCCTATAAGCCACGCAGTAAAAATTAATGTAACCCAGTGCGCTATCAAAGACTTAGTGCAGCGAATTCTAATTAACAATTAATACCATTCCTTTAAAGTTCATCTGGTACAAGCTCTACGGCCTAATGATTATAAAAGAGGACGAAGTTGGCTGTTATGTATAGGTAAATCGTGAATCGTCATAACATCCCTTACTGCTCGGTGGAAAATCAACATTGGGTTCGGGAAACTCATTTCTAAAATGTCTGGGGGGTAAATGAGTGGTGCGGTCTCTTTAATGGACAATTAATGGGACCACACTTTTATGAAGGTACATTGAACGATCAAAGGTAAAGTCCCCATAAACAAACCTTTGAATATCTGGCTTCAACATGATGGTGCTCCACCACATACCTCCTGGATTGTATCAGTTTTTTTCGATAATAATTATGAAAGAAATCGGATTGGAAATCGAGGATCTGTCAGGTGGCCAGCACGATTACTGGATCTAACACCTTTAGATTTTTATGTGTGGGGACATTTGAAGCGGGAGTTTATACTGAAGAACTGAACAATTTGGAGTATTTAAAAAATAAAATTTCACATACCTGTAGAGCAATTCCGGCAAAATGCAATGGAATGTCTGCAATACGGACACCTTAGCAGATACGAGATGTGTCAAACCGAACATGGTCGTCATTTTTAGCACTTCTTATACATTGTTACTTTTTTATTTTATGTTCATTCTAAATGTATTAATTAATAAACACATCAGAAAATTGTATTCGTCATTATCTCGAAAACGGACAACATTAGGCATAGAATATAGTATAGATTTTTGATAGAGAATGGATTGATGAAGCAATATTTAACATAATATATAGGGTGTCTTATTGAAAAAGTTAAAGTGGATATTAAAAATTGTACTTTTGAGGCACCCTCAAACTCCCAGTAAAAATCATTTTTTGAACCAAGAACTATTTCTCTTGAAACTTCTTCTATATCATGAACAAGCAAAAATATATTTCATATACAGGGTGTTTCAATAAAAACTCCCAGGCCAATTATTTCGAAAACTATAAATGGCATGTAAATTCTGTAAACGCCAGTTTTTAGCATCTATGGTTGGCTTCACCACTGTGTAAAAAATGTGTTTAAATATTACAAGATGTAGGTGGCGCCATGGTGCAAAGAATTTTTTCGATGGCAGGAACTTTTAAATGTTGTGGTTCTTAAAGATAATTAATTTTTGATCAAATTATGTCTCATAAAAATTTTTGATAAATCCAACATGAACGAAGATATTTGTGGTTAAGTTTTTTATTAAAATAATTTTAACGAGTATTTTAATTATAAATATTTTTAATATCCTTTAGAAGATTTTAATTTAATTTGGTAATGATAATTTTAGTGATAAAACGCTCGTGTGGCGCTAAATTATTACGTCCAGTGACGTCTCAGCGGACGCCTTAACAAATAATATTTGCAAAAAATAAGACGCCACTGAGTTTTTGGTAATTTTTATTTTTTTTTCGGATTAAGCAACTAAAAATATCTTTTTATTGTCTGTTAAATTGTTTTCATATCTTGCTTCGTTTTCGAGAAATAAAAATAAAAACAATTTTATTGCATATGCATTAAGAAACAAAACCATAAATTATCAATACGTTGTATTTTTTGTTGTTTAAAAGCAAAGTTAAAACATTAAAGCATAATAAAATAAAATTAAAATATGTTTTAAATTTTATGAAAGAACTGATGACAAATTATACAAAATTATTAATGAAAATTAGAACAATACCAAAAACTAACTAATGGGGTCGAATGAGGTGTTCAAAATTATTGCCGTTTTCATATAACACATAGCAAATCGATATAATAATTCGGTTCTGCAAACTCTCAATAGTGGATTTCAATTAATAGCGGCTATAGTAGCATAAATTTTGTTGTAAAGGTTAGCCATGTCTTCTATTGGTTCCTTGTAGATTTCATTTTGTAAGTAGCCCCATAAATAAAACTCCATCGTGGTGAGATCAGGGGACCTTGCTGGCCATCTAAGATCCCCATTTGTGCTGCACTTTTCGTGGAAACGTCACATTTAGATGATTCATAACGATATTGCTATTGTGTGCTGGGGCACCGTCTTGATGAAACCACATAGTATTTACGTCAATTCAAAACAATTTAACAGACAAAAAATGTATATTTTTAGTTGCTTAATCCGCAAAAAATATAAAAATTACCAAACACTCAGTGGCGTCTTATTTTTTGCCAATATTATTTGTTAAGGCGTCCCCTAAGACGTCACTGGACGTAATAATTTAGCGCTACACGAGCGTTTTATCACTAAAATTATCATTACCAATTTAAATTAAAATCTGCTAAAGGATATTAAAAATATTTATATTTAAAATACTCGTTAAAATTATTTTAATAAAAAACTTAACCCCAAATATCTCCGTTCATGTTGGATTTATTAAAAATTTTTATGAGACATAAATTGATCAAAAACTAAATATCTTTAAGAACCACAACATTTAAAAGTTCCTGTCATCGAAAAAATTATTTGCACCATGTATTATTTAAACACATTTTTTACACAGTTGTGAAGCCAATCATAGAGGCTAAAAACTGGCGTTTACAGAATTTACATGTCACTTATAGTTTTCGAAATAATTGGCCTGGGAGTTTTTATTGAAACACCCTGTATAAATTATGTTGGGACACTCTGTATAACTTTTGACCCTATAGAGCACCAAATTTAGGATATTTGTTTTAGAACGATCTAAACAAAAGCTAACTACAACCGATTTGAGAGCACCTTTTTGCGAATAGAATAACTTAATAACTACGTAAATTTTAACGAGGATACCAAGTAATTAGGACAAAAATAGGACCGAGCAGTATCGCTTAACGAATCATCGAAGCGTTTTGTTCGCTTGGTGAGTTTTTCGTGCATATTAAGTCGGATCTTAAGTCTGAGTAATTAGCAACCCCAGAGTAAACAGACCAACACCGGACAATGACGTCGAGATTTTCTCGTTGAATCTTAATAAGGCACGCGGCCGTGACTGTTTTCATTATAGAAAGCTTACTTTATTATCGAAGGGACGATATTTCAGATTTAGTTTATAAGAGAGATTGTGCAACGCTGGACAAGCTAGGGAAAAAGAGTAACTACATTAGAGCTACAATCTCCCTGAAAATGCAAGTAGTTTAACTATGGATTAGCTAAAGTAGCACAAGCTACTAATTTTGAGGGACGTAGTATACGTGTTAGCAAAGAACAAACGAAAAAAACGTAGAATAAAGTTTATGGGCTATGAAGTAGGTAAAGTACATGCTACTTTTTCATAACTTATTTATTATCTAATTATTTTTAAACAATCAAAATTTAAAAATGATCGAAGTCGACCATTTCAACGTAACATGCCCTATGACGTGTAGTGTGCCCTGAAATAATTCCCAAACTATCTTTATTAACATTGTATCCATGAGTATACACATTAGGTAGTGTCCAAATCGATAAGAGTATACTTTGGTATGCACGAACAATACTCTACGTTTCGCAGTGTGTACCTCAGAAATTCACGTTTTCCTTACATTTTGGTGGGATATCGTTCTGTCAAAGGCATTTAATAGTGTTTGTCACCAACTGCTTCTGAGATAAGTTTCTAATATTAATATATGTGGGATGTACCAGCATGCTACTGTGTGCGGCTCTGTTTCTCGCTAGGTGATGGTAACATCTGGTGTACCTCAAGGATCCCATATAGGCCTAATATTGCTCCTACTTTTTATAAATGATGTTATTCGGTGCTTCGAGAACTCTTTCTGTCTCTTGTCTGCGGATGATCTAAAATTTTATTCTGTCGTCTCGTCACATGGGAATCACTTACAAAGAGATCTGGATAATTTAGTTGAGTGGTGTAACGATAACAACTCACAACTTAATGTTAACAAGTGTTTAATGTTGCGATTTTTTAAATGTGTCAATCCTCATAAACAACCGTACTCGATCAATAATCTGAATTTAGAAGAGGTATCTCATTTTAATAATCTCGGTGTAATTTCTGATTGTAGTTTATCCTTTTCCCTACACATGGAGAGCATTGTTCTGAAGAATTATGGACGGTTGGGTTTTTTTAAAGATACATACTAGGCACATTTATGACACGATGGCACTAAAACCTCTGTACAACTGTCTGTTTCTTAGTATCTTAGAATATTGCCCCGTAATTTGGATTCCGTATTATCAATGCCATATAAATAGGCTTGAGCGGGTACGAAACATATTCGAAAAATATTTATTATATAAATTCAATTTTCCTTATCAAAATACATACATACATTTTGGAATTAATTTTCTGTAGTGTATTGTACTGATAAGTAAATAAATAAGTAGTGTTCTTAGCGCAAAAATTACATTTAGGATATTATTGTTATCTTTTAATATTCAAAAAGTTATATTTTCTTTATTAAAATAAATTAAAAAAAAAACTGATGATGGGAGAATAGCTTATGCATGAAAAAAGCCTTAATTTGCTTAACTACATTTTTTTAAAGTAGTTTTACAAAAAAAAATATTCAAGCCTTGGCAGTCAAGCAAGAAAGCTTAGATTTATACCTGAACAATTTTTAAAACAAAATTTCTCCACTGTAAGCGCAGTTTCAACAACAGTTAAGGAAAATAAACTATTAGAATCACCTAAGAAGAACCATTCTTATTCAAAGAGAGTTGTTAATGTGTCAAGATTAAATATAAGTTATATCCGTGACACTATTTATGGAATGTACGAAACAAGTTGTATTATTCAAAAACTATAATATTTTACATTGGTTCTGCTTAAGCTGTAACTTTTTTTAGAAGAACATGTAACTTTAAGTAAGAAATAAAAGACAGGACAACTGTTTGATGGTTGTCTTAACTCTTCAAGAAAATAGGCTTCGGATGGTAAAAAGATGAACTGAGGCTAGGGCTTATGGGTATATTTATCTTGTTTTTAAAAGAAAGAACTGCCTAATTCCCTCGGATACTTTGGTTACAAGCTGGCAACACTGTCGATAACTGACGTCACTCGAAGGGTATGACGTGCATCGGTTTTTGTTTTGCATTAACTGTACACGACATCCACCTAACTACATACTTTGCATTTGGCACCCCTTATTAACTGAGCACCAAAAATATTAGCATAATTCAACAAAAAGATTAATCTTTAACCAACTTAAGCAAACAGACAAAAAGAATATCTAAAATATTGTTCTCTATACTCTATACTATTTATAGTACATACACATTAAGTTGTTTTGGTTTTATTAATGACAACATAAAGTAGCGACTTTTAATATATTATTAAGTGTATGTTTCGGTATTGCTAATCGCGGCTGAGGATGATTGTAGTGAATTTAATCGAAACTTGTCCCTGGCAAAAAGAAACTGATGGATTGAAGGCTATTTTTCGTGCAACCTCTTTTATTATACTGATATCCACTTGGTTTGTCCATTCAAGAAATAATAATATTAGTGAAAAAACTAATAATAAAATATAATTAATCCGAACGGGAAACGACGGCCTAACGTCCCTCAATATTTATCTACAGGGCACTTAAGAGTCGTCCATATCCTTTTGGTCATTACGATCGCTGATCACTTCGGACAACTTACAACAAATTTAATAAAAACTTTTCTAATATAAAACAAAAATAAGTAGAGGAAACAAGACGAAAAGAAAATAAATTTCCCCAGACTGCACAAGTGTTATCGTCTTCATTAGTTAAACGAGGATGACGCAAGTAAACGGAAAAGGAGCGTTGCCAAATTTCAACGGATTTCACCATATACAGGGTGTTAAGAAAATAGGTGCTAAAATAATAATTTTCAGGCATTTCCGTTGTCGATAAAAGAAATTATGTCCAATATAAATGAGATTCTCCTGTATCGATACAGTTCAAACTTCGAACAGGTAATGCTTAGGGTTTTAGGTTTACAATGCGACCTGTGAATGTTGCTTTTCTGGAACTAAATATATTTAAATTAGTTATAAGCCTCTTTAACTTGAAGTTTAGTTGATTGCTGTTTCAATAACACTGTTCTACGAAGAACAATTTAGATATCTTTTTATGTATACTTTTGGCAACACTGTTTACGGAAACTCTGCTTCCGGTCAAGCTGGTCATTTTCCCGAGCACTTATTTTGTTTTTCTAGTAATATCTGCCTCTTATCTTGGTAACGTGGCAGGAATAAAGCTTCTCTGCAACTTTTCGATATATGTGCGATCGAATGTGACGATATTAAATAATGGACTAAGCAAACAATGGCCGACATAAGTGGCTTATTTAGAGAGGCAACCTTAATCTATACATTCTTGTGTACTGGAAAATCTCGACACAACGAAACTAGAAATAAAGCCGAATAATATTTATTTATCCATTCACAATTTAATCAGTATTTCATGATATTTGCTTTGTCACAAAAAAAAATAAAATATTTTTAAAATAGAATAACAATTACACAACATTAACACCAGGAAAATGCATTGCAGTATACTTCTTCAGCGGCTTTAACACCCCATACATACAATACCACAACTCACTACATACAAACAATAATAAAGTAAAACTAAGTTGACACCTAAAATGTACAATTAAAATATTCTTGAAGAGATTAAAAGTTGTTATTTAACAACACTTTTTTGAGTTTCATTTTAAAAATATTCCTGCGTTTGACATCCCTAATGTGCTTAGGCAGATGGTTATATATCTTACTAGACATTACGCAACTGCTGTCTGCTTTGCAGGACAGTCGGTGTTGAGGCAATCTGAGAGTATGTAGCATCCTTAATAGGTAATCATCACCAGCATTTTGGAAAGTTTTAAGATATTATCCCTTAGATGAAGAGAACACTGCATTATGTATATTGATTATACAGTAAGAATATTAAGATCCTTAAACAATTTTTTTAATAGTTCTTATTGTTTTTTTTCTGTGATTTTAAAAACCTCATTAATCCTTTTGCTATTACCACCAACATACCGTTTCATATGACTGTGTCGAGTCAACGTAGGCATAACAATAGGACAAACAAGATATTATTTACACTATTATTCCACGATAGTAGTGAATCCAATTTCAAACTCAAAAACTTAGTGCAGTTCACCTGTTTCATCAGGCCAGTTTTCGACCTTATTAGTAGACTAAAGTTGCATTCCCATATAGAGAACATCATCGTCTCACTATTTGATAGATTTAGTAAGAATTTACTTTCGTCACTGAAGAACTACATATTCGAAGCACAATCACTAGCCTAATAACTTAAAAATTATCCACATCCAATGAGGTTACTATAACAGATATATCATCTGCAAGCATTGTGAGACGTTCCACTTGATTTACCTTATTGTTCCGGACACTACCCGGTGGGACTCCCATATCTACACGTAAAAGTTAAGAGCCATACTCCCCACTCCTCGCTCTCAAGACTACCCTTTGCGGCCTATCGCTTAGGTAGAAGGATATCCAATCATAAGAATGTCCCCTCACTCGGTAAGAATATAATCTGGATTTTAGTATTGGGTAATCCACCATTTCAAAAGCCCTCGTATAGTCAAAAAACAAGCCCGTAACAAGCTTCTTTTCATCCGAATTTTCTATTATACTGTTGACAGTTATTCAGATCGCATCCTACATTAATCGCCCTGCCCTAAAACCATACTGCCCACAATACAATAAATTGTATTTATTCAAGAAGTTGACAAGTCTTGTGTAGAATGCTTTTTCATATATTTTTGAGAATATTGAAAGTACGGAGATCTGCCATTATCACTTTTTTTTTATATTGGAATAACAGTTGACTGTTTTAATTTGGAAGGAAATCTACTTCCTTTAAATGCCTCATTTATTAAATAACTCATGACAGGCGCCAACTGACAGAATACTTCAGCGAGCAGTGAGCAGGAAATACGATCGGCACCTGCAGAATTCTTTACTGCCATCTCTTTTATAACTTTATACAACTCATCAGGGTCCACCGGGAAGAGAAATATATCCCGATTTAATTGTTGTTGCTATTTACAATACAAAATGAATTTTAAAGTTGTAGGTCCGGTAACTTAAATAGTTTCTAGAAAACCTAACACTTTTTGTCGACTTCTAGAATCTCACAGCAGTGTTCAAAATAATATTCAACTCAATTATGAATGATTTTATCTATAATTATGAACTAAGACCTAAAGTAAAAATCTACAACCATTTCAATCAATTCATAAAAGAAATTTCACTTATGGTTTCATAAGCATTACATAGTTTTGGACACTTATCCCCTACTTCTCATACTTTCAGACTCAGTTTAAAACTTTGGCTTTGTATCCATAACTTTTACTCGTAAACAACTAACTTTTCCGACTGTTTCTGGTTGATTATAGGTTAAATACTTGTATGGTTATCTTTCTTATTATTACCTTGACCTTGGGATTTTATTTTAAAAAGAGGTGCCCATCGTCTTTAAATATTATACTAAAAACATTTTTTTTTAAATGTATGTCATACCTCATGACATTATGCAATAACCATTACAATGTATGTCATAATATATACAATTATGGAATAACTAATAACCAATTAAGTAGTTAAATATTATTTACTAACTGATCTGATAAAATTAAGCTAATATTTCGTAAAAATCTGCCATTAGCTACCCAGCGATGTACA
Organism: Polydrusus tereticollis; assembly: GCA_963920685.1. Classification (NCBI taxonomy): domain Eukaryota; kingdom Metazoa; phylum Arthropoda; class Insecta; order Coleoptera; family Curculionidae; genus Polydrusus; species Polydrusus tereticollis. The sequence continues at coordinate 149,430,387 of OY987328.1, forward strand.
AATACGTCTCTAGCATAATATGTCTATTTGCACATGCAGTATAGCCCCGCATTCAATTTCTAGTATTAAACTATTTAGTAAATGGCATTCAAGAGTTTGTGGAACTTGGGAAGTTTTCGCAAGTTCTCGAACACGTGTAACAAACAGACAGCGGAGTTAGCGGCTCTTTTGACACGAACATGTTGATATGCTAGTTTTCACCTGTCGCTTATTGGGGGGTCAGCGTCGGTTTTTTAAAATAGCATCGTGTGCGTCGGCCTCGTACCGCCCCATCTCCGGCGTCATTGGCGTCCGCCGCGCCGCCTCTAGGCGTCTAACCGTTCTGGCACATTTTCACATGACCGTGGGAGTTATCCCGATAAGAAAACGCCTCTTCTATTACTTACCGATACTTTTTAATACTTATTCTATAATTATTTTGTATATTTTCGTTAAAAAAATACCGTTTATACCGTTCGTTCTGCGGTACGTATTCGAATTTTCGCCTCGAAATCAGTTTGGTACAGTTTCAGTCGGGTAAGCTCGAAGTTAATCGACCCCTCGAAAAGTTTGCCAAACTTTTTCAGCATTAAAATTTGTAGGGAAAGTTGGCCAGATGAAGTGCTCGCTGGAAATTTTCGACTCTGTTGACGATGTTGGCTTCTTTAATTATGTTTTACGTTCAATTATGAAAAATATCACAAATATAAACACGCGCTTTTTATTTTTTTATCTTCAAAGCGAAATATTTTCTTTTTAAATCTAAACGAAAATATCTTATTTACTGAAAATCGGGCTTCTTTTTTAGGTGGACACTTTATCATAAGAAATGTAAAGCTAAGATTTCTTTTAGTGTTGTTACTAATAATATAAATTTAAAAAGTATACATTAACTTCTGAAGCTTGTATTCCACGGGCCAATTGACAAGTTTACCTTCAATTTATTTATTCGTGTAGACAGCTGAAATTTCACCCAATATTTTGTCACAATTTATTGTCAAGAAATTGGAACATGTTCTCATTTTTGGAAACATTGGGGAAAATTATAGTAATTTCTAGTACTTTTTATTGCTGCCACCTGACGAAATTCGATTTTTAAGTTAAAAAATTAAATTGTGTAATATTTGAAGAAGTAGTACATGCTTGCAGTGGAGTTAATACCATCAAATACCTCAAAAATATATATTTAAAGTTATCAACACTTTATTGTTCTCAACATGTTTCGAACATATAAACGTTCATCTTCAGGGGATACAGTGATCGACCAGAATAGCTTGCTAATTAAAATTATTATAAGTAGCTAGACGTTTATGCTGAATTGTGTCAAGTTCGGTTCGAACTTTTAGGTAGTCACTAGTCAGTAATACTATATGTATAAAGTCATGCTTAATAAAGACCAGTCTTAAGAAAAAATGAAAATTGTTAAAAGGTTTTGTATTATATTGATGTAGAATAAAAGAATATGATAATTGAGAAGTTTAAATTTTGTTAAGGTATTGTAGAATTAAAGAGGTAAAAAATTGGGGTTGAATTAATGTTGTGAAAGAAGACAGAAAGTTTATTAGTGTGAAATGATATCTGATAGCTGAGAAGGTAGGAAAAAATTTTTGATATAGTATAGTAGAGTAAAAGAAATGAAGAATTAAATTGAAGGGAAGAACTGAAGGTAGAATGGAGTAAAAGGTAATATAGTTAAGTATAAAATAAAATAAAAATTTGAAACTTGTAGAACATTGAAGAAAGAAGGAGAGATCTGCAGGGTTACTGGAGTAAATAGGGACAAAAGTGGAAATACTTACATAGCAGAAGGTATTATTAGGGTGGCCTTAGAGGCCAGACATTGGTCATTTGTACCTCATGCTGAGAATATTCTAAAAAATTCAAGAAGAAGGCAAATTTTTGATGTTGTTGTTGTATAAGTTTGTTTAAAATTATTATGTGCACAGTGAGCTCAAAAAGTTTCGAATAAAGTCACTTAGAATTCGTTTTCTTCGAAAAAAACGCTAGGGCTCGTCGATTTTTATGTTTATATGAGCAGTTTTTTAAACTAATTTTCATTTATACTGGATGACTAAGAAAGATATCTTACTATAATTATTTAGAATTAAATCAATTTAATTTTTTAAAAATTAAATTGATTTTTTTTTAGAAAACAACTTTAGATATCATATGTAATGATATGTAAAATATAATCAAAATTTTACGTAGAGTCCGAAAACAAATTTAAAAAAAATTATGGATTCAATTAAAAAAATTGCTACGAGAAATTTTGTTTTTGAGTCAATCTATATTAATAAAAATTAGTTTAAAAAATACTCATCTAAAAATGAAAATCGACCCCTTTTTATAGACAATAACTTGGCTAAGGTAAACTAGTAAAAATTGAAGCATTGAGGAATAGTATAATTCCTCAATGTAAAAAATGACAGCAATATGAGCATACTCAAAAATTCTGCCAACACGCGGCCATTTGTGTTAAATGTGCTGGGAATCATTTGACAGCAAAATGTAAGAAGCCAAATACTACACCAAAGTATTCAAATTGTCCAGAGGCTCATCCTACCAACTACCGTGGATGTATAGTAGCAAAGAAGTTGTAGAAAAAAAAAACAATAGATTAATAGGACAAGGTTGAGTTATACCTAATTCACGAGTTGAGGGTTAATCCTATAGAGACACAGTTAATTATAGAATATATTTCACTGCTAACTCCTGGAGTAATCTTCACTTTTGAGTTAATCTCAACCTATAAAATTGAGCCTTAGTTGTTTTATAAATTTTAGGTTTTATCTTTGAATAAAGATTATCTTCTAAGTAGGAAAAAACGGTCACTTAAGGTACTCCGTCTGACCGAATGTGATATATGGAATAAAAATTAACCCGTTAAAAAATGTTTTTACTGTAAACATTATATACAGTGTCACCATTAAAGTCCGCACCATATGGAACTTTTTTTTTATTAATGAGGTAAGTTAAAATTAAATTTCGGCAATCGTTTTTGCTTCAAATTAGACTAAAAATTATATAATCAAATGTCACCATCTGTCATTCGGTATCTGTCAAAAATTACATTTTAATCAATAAATGCTGAAAAATGGCATTGTTTTACCGAATTTCAAAAAATTTTATTAGAAAAAGTTGTTTCCAGTACAATTCTTGTCCTAAATACAAAGTTTCAGTTTTCTAGCTCAAAGTTGATTTTTTTGCCATTTTTTCTAATTAACTTTTTTTTTTTATTTAATGTAAGTTCGCTTAATGGATATTAAACTAATTGCTTATACCATACTCAATATTTTATTTAGTTTGTATGAGATTTTTTTTACTAGAATGCTATTTTTTTTCGAAATTTAAAATTAGAGGCAAAAAAATTTGACACAGGTGGTGCAAAGTTATCCTAATTTAAAAATTTTAACAGATAGACGTCAGATATTCCATTTTTTTAATAGTACATACACCTAAGAAGTTTAAAAAACTTATAATAAAATTCCCAGATATCAGATTAGTTCAAAATTTAGACACATTTTCTTTTTATCCACAATAAAATATCAAGGCAATTTTGAATTTTATAAGTAGGCTATGGAAAAAAAAACGAATTAGAGTGCCGAATAAATAAAAGAAATGTCATAAATTTGAATATTTTCGCAAGTTATAGTTTTCAGTGTTATCACCATGTTGTCCATTCAAGAAAAAATAGAAATTGTCTTAATTTGTGGAGAGAATATGCCTCACCGGCAAGTATCTGCCATTTTTAATGAGAGGCATCTAGAAAAAAATTTGCAGCATAGCACTGTTTCAAGAATCATGTCAAAATTTAGAGAAACTGGATCTGTTCAAAATAATTTTAAGAAACCTCACGCGGCAAGTAAATACGATGAAGCAGCACAACTTGATGTTTGTTTAACTGTTATTAACCACGGTCAAACTAGTGTAACCAAGATAAGTGATTCAACAGGGTGCAAGAGGGAAAGCGTTAGAAAAATTCTTCAGAAAAATCGATTTCGGGCATATAAACCCAAGTTTATAAACACATTAAAAGAACGCGATTTTGATATCCGACTTGATTTTTCGTTTTGGTATCAGGGACAATATGAGGAGAATATTCTTTTTCCATACAAGATATTATGGACAGATGAAGCCACTTTCTCTTCGAATGGTACCGTGAGCTCACAAAATTGCCGATGGTGGTCCCAAGAAAATCCTAACTTCACAATTGAATGTCGCGACCAGTATCATTTTAAAACCAATGTTTGGTGTGGAATTTTGAAAGATGAGCTTATTGGACCATACTTCTTTAGAGTAAACTTAACTGGTGAAAGGTACCTGAATTTTCTTGATAACGAGATTACCGAAGTTTTGGATAACATGCCCTTACACCATAGACATAACTTATGGTATCAGCTTGATGGTGCACCCATACATCAAACTGTAGCAGTGAAAGAACGCATAAACCAATTATTTCAAAACAGAGTTATAAGGCGTCATAGAGAATGTCACTGGCCACCCAGGTCGCCTGACATAACCCCACTAGACTTTTTTCTGTGGGGTTATCTTAAGCAGAAAGTTTATAAGAATCGACCGTTTAGAAATATCGAGCATTTGGAACAAACGATAAGACAGTGTTGTACCGATATAAGACCAAGCTTTTTACAAAATGCTGTCAAAGACGTTTATAGACGGACGGGTGTTTGTATAGACCGAATGACAGATGGTGACATTTGATTATATAATTTTTAGTCTAATTTGAAGCAAAAACGATTGCCGAAATTTAATTTTAACTAACCTCATTAATAAAAAAAAGTTCCATATGGTACGGACTTTAATGGTGACACTGTAGTGTGTATCAGCCAAATGGAACAAATTCGATAATAAATACATGGGGGCGTGTCCGAAAAATCGCTCGGATACGTCGATTGGTATTTCTAGTTGCGCATTTTTTTCAATAAAAACTTTTTATACAAAGTGTGTCATGTAACAGTGGCCAATACTAATTTTTTTATTTTAAATGCAACACCCTATTTAATTTTTGGATTCTTCAGAAAATTTTAGACATATTTCATGTACAATATCCTATACCTATCTTCAACTGTTTCGGAAATATTAAGTGTATTCAGATTTATTGTAAAAATTAACAGCACACTAAAAAACTAATAAGTAATACTGTTTATTTCTTGATAATGTAAAAAAACAAGAAAAAAAACATTAATGTAGGAGATGTTGAAAATGCTCGCCGCGAACGTCTTGGCAACATCCTAGTCTTAAATAGAATTTTCTTCTAACGTTACTAAACATCTCAGGCTTAACCGATCTAATCGCAAGAGTTACTCGTCTTCTTAAGTCAGCTAAGTCGAGGGGTTTAGTTTTGTATACAATATTCTTGGCATAACCCCATAAGAAGAAGTCTAAAGGCGTCAGGTCAGGGGATCGTGCTGGCCATTCCATCCATCCACGCCTCCCTATCCACCGATTTGGAAGTACAAGAATTCCTGCCCAAACATTAACCTTTTCAGGATATTGCGTATGTTCTTCTCTCATCCAGTGAGGATTTTCCCTAGACCAATAGCGGCAATTCTGACGATTGGCATTGCCGTGAAGTGTAAAGGTGCACTCATCAGAAAACAAATCATGTTTTAATTGGATAACATTGTTATCTAACATTGCCAACATTTGTTCACAAAAATACGTTCTCCTATCAAAATCGTCTTCCATGAGCTCATGAGTAGGTACCATTTTATTGTCTTGTAATGTTCGAATAATCGATGAATGGCAAACATGGAACATTGGGGCTGCTTTTCGACTAGAAGTATGCAGGTTTTCCTGAAACTGAAGCATAATATCTAATTTGGTATCATCACTTATTGCATTGGCATCTGCTTTACATGTCCAAGCTGGCGAAACTGCTTTTCTATTTTACTAATTGTCCCTTTAGTTATAGGCGGAAAATTTGGAATTTTTTTATGAAGTAAGCGAGCAACTTCCATTTTGTCTGTATTTTATCTCCATAACCAATCATCTGTAGAATTGTTATTTTGTGCATTTCTGTTAAATAAACCATTTTTCTGATATGTAGTTAACGAAATTCAAACGACTATAACACTGACAACTACTGTCATGCAGACAGACAACAATTTGCTAAGGTCAGGCGTTTTAAACAAACTTAAACAAAACTATTTATACCTTTTTTTTATTTCATATCAGTAAAAACATTTTAACATCAATTTTCAACATCTCCTACATTAATGTTTTTTTTTTTGTTTTTTACATTATCAAGAAATAAACAGTATTACTTATTAGTTTTTTAGTGTGTTGTTAATTTTTGCAATAAATCTGAAAACACTTAATATTTCCGAAACAATTGAAGATAGGTATAGGATATTGTACATGAAATATGTCTAAAATTTTCTGAAGAATCCAAAAATTGATATATGATTTATTTGTATAAAAATTTTAAAAATTTTAAAAACTTAAAAAGAAGATTCCATACAACCTTCGTGCGAACACAACCGCGGTGCTTCCGCAAATAAATAAATATTTTTAAATAAAATCTTTCTAAACTTATTAACAAATTTATTTCAACATAAAATAAAATGATCATTTTTTATCATTCTCCTAAAATATGGCGCAAAGCCCCATATTATCATATAAGCTAAAAGCTAAAAATAAGACAAACCCCTCTAAATTTAAAAAAACCTTTCTATAGTTTACATGAAAATTTTTATAAAATTTTTTATTAAATAAAAATGATAAGATGTCACAATCTTTCTTTATTTAACGTAAATGTGTTACCCATCTAAACTTAACCATGATAAATATAATGATTCTTATATTTTTTAAAACAAGCTTTCCTTTAATCGCCTTCAGATGTCATAATCTTTTATTATTACTTAAATATGTTACACTTATCTAAATTACAACACTCAACCTTAACTTCACTTCTCATTCCATTTATTTAACTATTTAATACACCAAATCTCCAGCCTTTCTGTTGTACTCATTTATTTGAGACAACTTATTTCGATGTTAAACTCGATGTTGGTATCCCCTGAAGATGAGTACTTAAGTGCTCGAAACATGTCGGGAACTAAAAAACTTTTTATGTTAACAATTAAACTGTGAAGGAAGACTGCATTGTTTTATTTTATATTACATTGACTCCACTGAAAGTATGGACTATTTTTTCAACTATATAGTATTAGTTTGTAGTCAAATGAATTATTTCTTTAATTCTTCTCACGAAAAACAAATACACACGTCGTATCATAAACAATAGGTGAATTTACCACGCAAATTTGTTATAAGGTTTCAGAATTTACTGACTGTCTATTTGTTCGTTATCCATCCACGTTTAGCTGTTCGAAACTTGCTCGAAGTTTTGGTGTATGGAATGCAATACACCGGATAGTTAGTTACGAATATTACGAGTACGAAATATTGAGTAAAACAATAAATTGTATAAGTAGTGAGACAATAATGTTTACGAAAAAGCATCAGGTGATTCAGGTGATTCAGGTTAGTTTCTATAACATTAATAATTACAATATCCTAGAAGATACCCCAGTGCACTATCTTTTTAATCATTTAATTCCATTCATCAATTTAAATATTTTTTAGAAGACTACAATTTGAATAATAAAGTGACATGCTACTTCTGGGGGATTTTTCTTCAAGAAAAATGTAAACTCAGTACTACTTTTATCTTAATAGACACAAGCACAAAGGAAAAACTTTGCAATTTGAATGTTTTAAAGTTATGGGGTAGCACGACCTCAGCTTCGTCGGATCCAGAACTCTAAGAGTAGATTTAGAAACAGAACTCCAAAGCAGTATAATTTTTTAGAATGGTCAGGTACATTCACTGCAGGAAAAGTCCTTTATCGTGCTCTGCGTGCGCTGCTTGTATGAAGGAAGCGTTTCACGTTAGTATTGAGCCTTTGGAAATTATATTCGTTGGGGAACACTACCTTACCTGGTCTCAGGATCCTGTCAAATTGAGACCTAGGATACTGAGAACTATCCAGGATCCTGAGAAGTTAAAATTGAAATATTGTTTGTGTGCAAGATAATTTGCAACTTTTTATTAGCTATACACTATAAAGTCAAAATAATAAAGCCTTTGACTAGTTCTAGTAATCAGTTTATCTATAATTAATAAGTATTGACACTGGTCTAAGTGCGACTATTCGTATAATCGTTTCAAAACGTCGGAATAAAAGATAAATATATTGGAAAAACAATAACACTTATAACCGCAATGACTAAACTAGCTGAAGATCCGAAGACACGGGTTAACGTGGTAAAAAAGGCTTTGCGATGTGTTAGAAAAGCAAATAACAAATAATATATCTAATCTGACGACCTGTCAAGAGAAGAAAATAGCAAATAAATTACTATCGGGGCCGATTGTCAATGTAAGAAAGGTTTGGAAGTTCAAGAACCAGGTTATCACATATAAGAAGATACCGGATCAACAAAAGCAAAAGAAGGCTGAACCTAAAATAAACAGATGCTTAAGAAAGATAGTTCAAACTTTCTTGAAAGATACTATGCCTGATTTGCAAATTGACTCAAATACTCTCTTTCCACACCAGCGTGAAGAGCTAATGACTGAACAATTAAAACAGAAACAAGATCAAAGAAATGCTAAGACTCAAAAAAGAAAAGTTAAAGATACTGTTAACGCGCGAACAAAAAAGAAAAAAGAAATGATATCAAGAAAAGAAAAAGTTAAGAAAGAGCTAAAATATAAAAAACAGACCCAAGTCAGAAAAGTAAATTAAATTCAAAGAAACATAAAGGTAAAGGTAAAGAAAATAAATCAAAAACAACAAAGAAAAATAACTACGAATCCAGCGATTGTGAGTGCCTTATTTGTGGTGTTCTCTATAGCGAACATACAACAGGAAATGACTGGGTTCAGTGTATTGTATGTAACAATTGGGCACAGGTTAACTGCATTAAAGAATCTAATCATTTATATGCCCTAACTGCCCAGCTGATTATAAAAAATAGCTTAAAGGGCAATGCAACGAGACTGCCAAAAGTTATTATTTTTGATACACTAGATTTAAGTGTCGTTTAAACTCACATTTCGTACATTCGTTTTGTTAACTTATCAATACAAGAAATTTTACATAATGTATCTTAGAATAATAATAATAATTAATGCTCAAGAATAATTTAATGATTAAAGTTTCTGTTCAAATTAGAAAAATTAAAGAAAAAATGCAATCGAAAAGCAAATACTATAAGACTGCTAAAAGTTATTGGTTTCTGTTATACTAGATTTAAGTGTCGTTCAAATTCAGATTATTAACAATAATTTTGTTAATTTATTATAAAAAGAGCCTTTTTTTTCATGTGTCTTAGAATTATTACTTTAAGCTCAAAGATAATATAATGAATAAAGTTCCTGTTCAAGAATGGTTTAGGTATAGAATTAGTATAAACCAAAAATAGACCTGATTTTCGTTATTGTTCAAGATACTTGGACTATTACAGATTAATGGTTAGAAGAATATCTTTTATTTGTGAAATAAATAATTAATAAACGTTGATTTCGGTTCATTTTTGTTTTTTTCCTCAGTTTCCTGGTTACACTCTCAGTTTCCTTCCGCTTGATTTCCTTGAAATGGCCATAAATCTAAAATTTTGACTGTTCCAGTTAACATAGGCTAAAAGACATTGTAATCTTGATAATAGACTAAATTTCGCAACTAGAATGTACAGGGACATTTTTTTAAGTGTCTCACTCGATTGGCGATTTTCCTGCTGACTATAATAAAAAACAAATTATATATTTCTCAATGATTTTCGACAAGGAAGCCGAATTTAATGTCAAGAAATACATACATTTACATTTGAATTTTCTTAAGTGGCAACCCTGATAAATAACCACACGAGTAAATTGCACTTGGCGATCCGATTTCAAAAACCTATAGTTGTTGATATTTATTTTCAGCCGTTTCGGAAATACGGGGGTTTCTAATTTGTCTTAATCGATTTTGTCTTTTAAGTGTCTCACCCCTTTAATAAATAGACCTTATAAGCTTAACACCTTAATTTTTTTATAGTTACATAATGAACTTCCCGTGACCAAGCGATCTACGCTATAGTCAAATCCGACAGATGTCAAAAAGTGACAGATACGACGCCATTTTGAATTTTTTTAAAGTCGCACAAGTGGATTGCAGCAGAACACCTTAAAAAAATTAAGGTGTTCAAGTTAAAAGGTATATTTATTAAATGGGTGAGACACTTAAAAGACAAAATCGATGAAGGCAATTTAGGAACCTCGTATTTCCGAAACGGCTGATAATAAATATCAACAACAATATGTTTTTAAAATCGGATCGCCAAATGCAATTCCTTCGTGTGGTTATTTGTGAGGGTTGCCATTTAATAAAATTCAAAATAGCGTCATATCTGTCACTTTTTGACATCTGTCGGATTTGATTATAGCGTAGGTCACGGGAAATTATGTAACTGTGAAAAAAATTGGCGTTTTCAGCTTAAAAGGGCTATTTATTAAAGGAGTGAGACACTTAAAAGACAAAATCGATGAAGGCAATTTAGAAACCCCCGTATTTCCGAAACGGCTGAAAATAAATATCAACAACTATATGTTTTTGAAATCGGGTCGCCAAATGCAATTCACTTGTGTGGTTATTTATGAGAATCGCCATTTAAAAAAATTCAAAATGGCGTCGTATCTGTCAAATTTGTGAATCAATATATTTTTTGACATTAAATTTGGCTTCCTTGTCGAAAATTATTGAGAAATATGTGATTTGTTTTTTTATTATAGTCAGCAGGAAAATCGTCAATTGGGTGAGACACTTAAAAAAATGTCCCTGTACAAAAAAATGTCGGGCCGAAATCAGGGTCAGTTTCGTCCTTAGTTTGTAGAACAACCCATATAACGCGTCCAGATTCCTAGCATTCTTCGAAAACGCCACATTTAGAATGCCGTTACTCGCTTACAACATTTGAGAAACCGAAAAAAGACATATTAACCAAAAAGAAACAAAATTATAATCATTAGGGGCATTCATAAGAACTCGAAGTGACTAGGCAGACAAGTAAAAACGCATCATCAGTACTAGTTATTTACGGTAGTCTGTTTTTGAAACGTGAACCGGCGAACTAGGTGAGAAGGTTATTAATGAACCGTCTCCAAAGTTCCGGAGCGCCTCCAAATTAATAAACGACTCCATATTAGCTGTTATAAGCAACAGACAGCGTCGATTCGTCATTATTTTCCGCTACATTAAACACATACTTCATGCTGTTTCCTGTTCAATTTATCCAATCGCGAGTTTTCGAGAGAGTTCACGGATCGATCTTCAACTTCAGTCGGATTTTTTCTCTGTAAATAATTCGCTGGATATTTCATTTCGTATTCTCGTTCCTTTTAGCTTTGTATAGAAAAAGCAAGTCGTATAATATAAATTTAATTTTATTATTAGGAAGTTGAGTATAATAACGTTTTCGAGAAAAACGACGCAATCAAATAATTAAGAAAAAAAAACATGAAGAAAGGCCCGGAACATTTTCCAATAAAGACACCAAATCCAACGAATTTAATATTTTTTGTAAAAGCAAACATGAATAATAATTATTAAAGTTTAGTCGTCGATCCTGACTTACGAAAAGCAACAACTTTATTTACGAAATACTTGAAAAGCATGGTAGGCTTCTCAGATCGAAAATAATTTTATATCCCGTTGTGTATTTTTCGTAAACCAATTTAAGTTACGGATAAGAAGGTCTTATATTTTGCTCTAACTTAACTTTCCACTTAATTTTACCACCAAAGGCGTTATCCGCCCTTGCCGCAAGCCCTGATGGGTCCCTTTGTTTCGCATTTCTTTAAGGCGTTTTATCTCACAGGGATGCTTTAACAACCTTTCGGTTTAGTGCCCATTTTATTGGGCTAAAATTGGTCGGGCTATACCAGTGTAAAATAATTTATATAATTGTACAGGGTGTCTATGAGCACATATTTCTGAGGCCGAAATAAGGCGATTTAAAGCAACTTACCTTAGTCCCAAATTGCTGCGTTTCCGAGATACAGGGTGGTAAAGTTAAAAAATAAAAATCGAATTTTTTAAATTAATAAACATTTTTTAACGTATTATTTTAAAACTTGGTACTCGGGGGTTTTTTGAGATGCGAAACCCGAATACGGACACCTTTTCACTGTGGCCATTAGAGGGCGCTTCACAATGCACTTCTTATGGTTTAGAATGGCTAGTTTTTTATCTATGTAGTTTTTCCTTTTTTTGTTAAGGAACTAATTTTTTGAACATTTTGAAACAAGAAAGGTACTCTTGTGAAAATCCGCTAAAGTAATCCGTTTTTGAGATATTTCGGTTTTTAGTGTTCGATGCCGCGCTGGAATATTTAAATTATTTTGAATAAAAAATTCCGCTATTAGTAAATTTTCGGCAGGAAAAAATGTTTCACTTGGGTTAGTTACAGCCAGTTTTGCAGGAAGAATTTGAGTATGGCTTTTTTTTTTAATTAAATGAGGAACAATTTTATTTTAAAAGTAAATTTAATTAGCATAAACTTTTAGTACTTGTTCAAAATTACCGCCGTTAACATAAGTACAAAGATTAATACGACGTAAAAAGTTTAAATTTACTCTTTGCATCAATTCCGCATCGTTCTTTAATATGTTGGCTGCATTTTGAAGTCTTCCTCACAATTCCTCTTCATTATTAATCGGTCTAGAGTATACCATCGTTTTTAAAGACCCCATAAAAAATATTCCAATGGAGTCATATCCGGTGAGCGTGGCGGCCACTTTACAGGAGCGTCATTTCCTCTACCGATTCATCTGTTTGGATACCGTCGATGCAAATAATTGCGGACATTTAAACTAAAATGTGGTGGAGCACCGTCATGCATAAACCACATATCTAGTCGAGGTAAGGTAAGTTGCTTTAAATCACCTTATTTCGGCCTCAGCAATATGTGCTCAGATTTTGTACACATCTTTTAGAGACACCCTGTTTCAGGAAAATTCAAGATACATTTTTTATTTTAATTGATCATACCTACTACCTCACATACCTAATAACACTAGTCACTTGATATCGCGTCTCAATTGGATAGTCAACGCACCAAAGAGATAGCTGAAAATAGGGCTGCAATCGAACCGATTAGTCGCACAATTCTTTTTTGTGCAGAACAAGAATTACCTCTAAGAGGCGATCATGATAGCGGCGCTCTATCTTTGACACGACCTAAACAAAAAGACGGAAAGTTCAAAGCCCTTTTGCGGTTCAGAATTGAGTCTGGTGATAAAGATTTAGAAAAACATGTTCTTAATAGCTCCAAAAACGCTACTTATATAAGTCCTATCATCCAAAATGAAGCCATTCAGACGTGTTCTGACATTGTCACTGAAAAAGTTATTGACAGAATTTCTAAGGCAGAATGTTTCAGGGACCGAGCAGCTTTCGCTATGTCTCCGGTACGTCGATATCCCAGATCTACAAGCTCCTGTTCTTCGTGAAGATTTTGTCGGATTCATCCCAATCAACGATCAGTCTTCTGAAAATCTGACGAACGTTATTCTGTAGCGATGTGATAAGCTAAATTGCGATGTGACCAAGTGTGTTGGGCAAGGATACGATGGGGCAGCAAATATGGCGGGTCATTTGAGTGGAGTTCAAACAAGAATTAGAGAAAATTATCCGAAGGCAAGATGCATTCATTGTGCCAGTTACCGTTTAAAATTTGCTCTGTCGAATGCCATGTCTGTTCCGTAAATACGCAACTGTCTTGAAGTTGTTAGTCAAGTTGTAAATTTGTTCAGACATCATTGGAATGCAAACAAAATTTTTCAAGAAACTATCCAAGAACATGCTCCAGGCAGTAAAAAGAAACGACTTCTCCGGCTTGTGACACAAGATTTATCGAAAGGCATGACAGTATCATTGTATTTTTAGAACTCCTCGAATTCATTGTCATGGTTTTAGAAGAAATCGCTCAAAGAACGTGGACCATATCTTCAACAGCATCAACTCTTCACGCAGCGAGTCAAAAAAGTGAATTTTTAGTGAGCCTTGATGTTTGTGAAAAACTGTTCAGTTTGACCCTTCCAGTGTCGATTTTCCTCCAAAATAAATCTTCAGATTTCGTTTCCGCTGTAAAATATACAAATGAAGTATTTAGTTCACTCCGACAAATGTGGAAAACCGCTAACGACACTTTCAGAGAAATTTTTCAAGTGGCGTCGAAATTTTCTGCGGACCTTTTTGACGCTGAACTTCAAGCTCCAAGAGTTACATTACGACAGAAATCTCGTGCAAATCCGCAAACGACATCGAATTAGGAGTATTTCAGAGTCACCGCATTCATTCCTTATATCGATGCTTTGATACAATATTTGACGGACAGATTTATCAAGAACGACGATATTCTATCAAGTTTCCAACTTTCAAGATATGCTTCCGAGAAAAAAAATGAATGAACTGGAAAAATTAGGTCCATACTTTCAAGATGAAATGCCATTGTCCGCAGTTCAAGCTGAGTACAAGTTATGGTGTGCCAAAATATCATCAATTGACCCATCGACCGAAATTTTGAAACTCTTGGAGTATTGTGACGCAATATTTTTTCGCGCGATAAATCTTCTTCTCAATGTTTTGGCTAATCTAGTAGTGTGATTGGCCACGACAGGCTAAGTGCACTCGCGATGATATCAATTCACTGGGATACTGTTGTTGACCCGGAGGAAGTGCTCGACCGCTTGGCGAAGAAAAAATCAAGGAAATTACTTTTTTAAGGTGTATGTTCTAGTAAAAATTTAGGACTTATTTAGCTTTTGTTATTAACAGGTATTTTCTGTTCAACATTAAAAATGCTCAAACTTCTTTCAAACATAGTAGCTGTTTATTGTACTGCATCTTTTTATTGCACTATAAATAATAATAGAGTAAACGTCACATAATGATTTAAGTTTAAATGTGTGATTCGCTTTGCTCTAAATTAATTAAAATAAGTCCACATTTTTGAATGATTTTCGTCCTTGAGCCCCCCCCCCCCAAAACGAATTTCTGGATACGGGCCTGGTCAGACGATATATCAGTCAAGAGTTGTTCCTCATTTCGATTTCCCCATGCCACAGACACAGATAATTGATTTAGATCAGAAACAAAGTTGGACCCAGGACCGAACCCTGAGGCACGCCACATGAGATACGTTGTTTACTGGATGACACCCCGTTTAAAGAAACAAACTGATCGTGTTCCGAGAGAAAAGACTGAATCCATTCAGAAGCGATTCCGCGAAAGCCATAAACTGAGAGTTTCCGCAGCAGTATCTCGTGGCTCACGCAATCAAAAGTCACAAAACACAGCCACCGAGGTCTTTCTTTTGTTGATACTCTGAAATAAGTGTCACAAGAAGTTGAACATGGCATCAGATGTACTCTTGTCCTGTTGAAAACCATACTGGTGTTGATTTAATATCTTATGCTTCTCTAGGAAGGAGGTAACACGTTTGCGAGCTAGGGTTTCAACTAGCCTTGACAGTGTGGAGACAAGAGAAATAGGCCTGTCATTAGAGGGAGAACCCCGGTCTCCACCTTTATAGACAGGGATGACCTTGGCAACTTTTAGGCTTGATGGAAAAGTCCTTGTTATAAACGAGGTATTAATGGCACAAGATAATGTTAAGATGTCATCATCTTGCAGTAGAGCCAGTATTTTTAGGGAAATTCCGTCTTCACTTGTAGCCTTCTTGTTTTTCATGATTTTAATGGTTTCATTTACCTCTTGCGGAGTGGTTGGATGAAAACAAAAGGTCTTCCGAACACGCGCGCCTTAGAGATAAGACAGATGATCAGTTGTAGGGTGCAGCTCCCTAGTTAGATTCTCAGCAACCGTGCAGTAGTAGTTGTTGAGCTCGTTAGCATTAATGTTGGTTATTCTCGTCTCGTAGGGAACCCTTCCAGTTATTTCGTTGACAATAGACCATGATTCTTTTTGTTTGTTGTTGGAATTACGTAAACGCGTTGAATAGTATAATTTTTTCCAGTTTTGATTACTTGCCTGTATATCTTTCTATACCAAAGGAAGTGCGATCGGATGAATTCGTTATTTGGGTATGTATTGCGCAGGTCATTCAAAAACCTTGAATTAGATGCTGATGTGCGAATGCCTTTAGTCAATCACCGTTTACGATCCCTGCGTCGTGTTTTCAGGGTGCGCAAGGGAAAGGAATTGTTAGCAATTTCAACCAATGCAATGAGTCCGCAAGGGAATAGCCTTATCTAATGTGGAGAACCAATCAAAGGAATCGCAACTTTCTCAGAATTCTCGAAGACCGTGTGTACTATAAATCCTGCCAGATTTTCTTGTTCCCGATGAGTTATAACGTGTTAGAGGTACTTTCGCTATAATAGCATTGTGATCTGATAAAGCCGGGTCAAAAACGTCGCAATGAACAACATCGCAGATGTTTGAGGCAATCAATGTAATGAATTGTCGTAGATGATGCATCTGTTACACGAGTGGATTGATGGACATGCATGTTAATACCGAACGAGTCAAACAAATCACTCAGTGCCGAGGTCGATCTAGTATCTGTCTCTTCAAAATCAATGTTCAAGTCTCCAGTTAAAATTATTTTGCTTTTTGATGAAAATCTTAAGAGAAGAGATTCGAGTCGACCTAAGAAAGTGTGAAGATTGCTGCTAGGAGATCGGTATATACATATTATAAAACAATTTGAGTTGCTAGAGTATATTATTGAGAACTCGAATTACTTCTTAACGAGCATGTTGTCAATCCTATCAACACCAACAAAGTCCTCGGAGAGAGGAGGCCAACAGTACCCCCATGCTCACCATCTGACCTACAAAATTTGGAGCCACTATTATACCCGGGAACATATAGAGGCTCGTCGGGCTTAAGCCAATGCTCCGTCAAGAGCACAAGGTCAGGAGAATTTAAACTTTCTAAAATAACAAAAAGTTCGTCAGTTTTGTTTCGAACTGACTGAATATTTAAGAGCAAAATTGATATTCTCGTGTCATTTTTTACCCTATAAAGAAGTTATGACTCCTCAAAAGAATAAAAAGACACGTAGGTGGCGCCCTCTACAAGTGGCAGCCATACTAACATCAAATTCGAAGTTCGCGTTTCAAAATACCCCTAGATACCAATTATTATCGTCCAAATATAAACATCACTTCAAAAATTATTTACGAAAAACCAAAAATAAAAAGTATCTCAAAAATGAAGGGATTGCGGACCCATGCTTATATGAACTTTTCACCTTATAAATAACTGAAGAATCGTCCTGTAAAATATCGGACACTTACTAAATAACACCCTGTATATCGCTTAACCGAAAAAAATTACCGGTGACGTTTTACGTCCGTTGTCAAAATTAAAACGCCGTTAAAATACGCGGATCCTTAAGGGAATTTCACGGACGGTGAGAACATAGTGCTGCGGGCTCCGGTCCAGCCGGAAGAGCCCCGGTTTCAGGTGGTGCGTGTCCGAGACGGAAAATAGGTGATCCGAGAACAGCTGAATCTGACCCCCGGGTGTCGTAGGGACTCCTGCTACGGAGATTTATTTCTACAGGACGAAGGCGACGTTGTCCGGCTCTAATGAAATATTGTATTCATGGGGTGAGGCCCGAACACCTGCATCCCTGCCGTTAAAAATGATATGCAGGCTGGCATAATAAAGATAAATAATATATGCGGAGCTTTTCTACATTTGAACATTTATATTTAACGTTACCGAATCTGTATTTGATAATAAGGGGTTGCGAAAACTGCATTATGTGGAACTTGATTGTATACTGTATTTCTCCACTCTACTTAGGCGTGACAAAAGCTTTCTTTATTGTTTCCGACTTAATCAACTTAAAAAGTATTTTTTCTCTCAAAAGCTAATTCCATTGCTTTAAAGAAAATAAAGCAACTTTGGGCCTCCCTCGTTCGAATTGCAAAGTAGCCAATGTCTTCGGGAAAAGTTCATTAATGTGACAAATTAATTATAATACTATAAAAAAAATTACAACAACTGAGCTATAACCTAAACTATTTAGACAACGCATTATGTTACCCAAAATAAATATAAAACATTTAAAGCAGACCAATTTTGAACTACTAAAAAAATTTTTAGGCATGCTTGCATACCTATTCGCATATCTCAAAAACGAATTGAGCTATCAACTATATTTGTTTTAAAGCACACACTTAAGCGCTTTATTTAACGCATAATTTGCATGGCATTTTTTTAAATATGCTAGAAACGCCGATGGCCATGGAAGTTCAGGAACTACGCAGACTAATCTTGAGTAATCGAAGAACTTTTTTGTTTTTGAAAATTTTGTATAACGTGCTGTAAACAAAATGTAGCCAAAAGACCAAAGAGAAAGAAATCCTTGAATATTTCTAAAGACTCTGAAAATCTTTCGTCTAAACGTTGCTTGACCTGAGGAACAAAATATGCAGGAACATCCTCTAGTAGACCTTGTAATCCATTTGTTGTTGTTAGAAAATAAAATAGTAGGTATAGTCTATCTGATATACTTGGAACAGCGCTTAATATGTGGTCTAATCAAAATACTGCATCACGAATTGAAACAAAATAGTAAAACATATATTGATCCGTACCGGTAGGAGTCAACGTGGACTCAATGCGTGTAATTGGTTCCGGCCCATTCAACGATCGATCATTGTCAGAAAGAGATAGGCGAGTTCGGCGCGGATGGCGTGGGAGAGGCAAAGATAAAAGGTGGCGTGCTTGATGAACGGGCCGGGCTCTTAAGTCGAAAAATCGCAATGCATTTTACCAGTGTTGGCGAGAGTGGGATATACGGGAATAAGACTTATTAATTGCGATTTATTCTACGGTTTTCAGTTTTGTCTAAAGATTTTTTCTGTTGTTTTGTGTTTTTTTTTGTGTGTGTAATTAGTATCAATTATGGCTATTTGGAGACCTTGGGAAAATGCTTGCCCTAATGTGGAGCTTGTAGAACCTATGCGTGGAGACTTTTTTCACAAAGATTTGGAGGAGCAGGCACAAAGGATGATATTAAATATTTACGATTGTCTCAAAAACGAAAATAATGGTGCCTCAATAAATCAAATTGTATACAGAATTTGTGTCCTGACGAAAATTAGCCGCTCCAGTATCTATAGGGTTATAAATAAGGGAGATGTAATTAATCATTCTTTAAGGCGAAAAAAAATAGGACAGAAACTTAAAAACGTTGATGTTGCTTTCCAAGAACATATTCGCCGGATCATTTACGGGTTTTATGAGGAAAATTTGGTACCAACGTTAGAAATGATCCGAGACAAATTACGAGAATTTCCAAATGACGTCTATAATTACAAATCTTTAGACACGTTGCATTACCTTGTAAAATTGTGTGGTTTTCGGTGCAGGAAAATGGATAAGAGAATGATAATAATGGAATCGCAGCGTATTGTTAAACTGCGGCAAGAATTTTTGCGTACAGTTAGAAATTTTAGAACCGAGAAAAGAAATCTCATTTACCTTGACGAAACTTGGTTTGACACACACGATGTTGTGCAATATGGCTGGGTTGACGACAGCCAGAAATGTACATTAAACGCGCCGTGTAACCGCGGAAAAAGGATAATTATTCTTCATGCCGGAAGTGAGAACGGATTTATTCCAAATTGCTTGTTATTATCTGCCAAAAATATTAAAGAATGAAGTGCTGACTATCATGAGTACATAACAGCCGACCTATTTGAAAAATGGATAGAACAGCAGTTATTACACAATATTCCCCCAAATTCTGTAATTATTATGGACAATGCATCCTATCATTCACGGCAAAAAACCAAAATCCCAAATAGAAGTACCAAAAAACAAGATATTATTAAATGCATGGAAAATAAAGGAATGGAATTACCTCCGAAACCCACAAAAACCGCATTACTAGAGCTTATCAAGAAGCAAAATTTTAAAAAAGAGTATGTAGTTAATAACCTCCTTCAACAAAATGGTCATGAGGTATTACGTTTACCTCCCTACTATTGTGTTTTTAACCCGATTGAGATGGTCTGGGGTAATCTTAAAAAAAAAGTACGAAAATACAATCAGACCCCCCAATTAAGTGAATCATTATTGACAACTATAAGAACCGCAGAGAATGAAATTGGCACGACAGACCTCTGGAAACAATGTGTTAAGCATGTAATCGAAAAAGAAAATGAATATTGTATTTTACCACCTGTAAATCCCTTAATTATTTCATTAAATAATGATGATTCCAGTCCGGAAAGCGATGATGATGATGATGATGATGCTGTATAACATAAGGTAACTGTTTTTACCCATTTCAAATATAATTCATAATTTAATAAACATTTTTTTTGGTAAACATTTATTTTAATTTATTTTGATCATATATCATTTCAAATTATGACGTATTTTAATTGTCTTATGTCAAAATATTTGTGTAAAAATTCTGTCAAAAAAGTGGAACAAAAATTTATCCGCGGTTAAACAGGTCTTGGGATTTAATCACTTATCTACACAAAATTTATTCAAAAAATGGTGGCGTTTGATTGTTTTAAAATGACAGGAAGGAAATAATCTACATAAAATTGCCTCAGCGACGGCAAATTTGGTATCCTCCTGAACAGTAGAAGTTCTTTATAAACAGATTTTTTTCATAAAACGCTAAAATAAAAAAAAAAAATTATTGCATATTTAACTTATTTTTATTATACTATTATTAAGGGTTACGTCCGCCTATGAGTCGGTCTCGTTTTCAAAGCAGACGCCGACCAAGCGTTTTTATGCTGTTCCAACTAAGATCAGATAGACTATACCTACTTTTTTCATTTAAAACCTGGTCTTATATTGTTAACTGCACAGTAAAAAATATCCACCTGGTAAAAATCATTTCAGGAGTGGTAAAAAAAAGGAGTGTTAATGTTAACACCCGGATCAACATAAGTTACCACATTTTTACACTAATATGGGACCAAAGTTGTTGTATTAAATTTGCCTATGAATTTAAAACTCTAAAAAGTTTATTTTGTTGAATGGGTGTTATTTATTCCATTTTACACTCTATCAGGAAAATTAAATACAATGACAATTAATTACGCCATATTGGCGTGTAAATAAACCCCGCTAGAAGGTTATTTTAACAAATTGAGTATAAAGCTTATTTTTTAATCGTTTTTTTTACACGGCCCGGGTAAAAATACCTAAACCCGTGTGACCGAAAAGACAGGCGGCAACAAGAAATTCTAGGAATTGACACATGACGCCGATGCTACGTGCAAACTCAACTTTCAAGTCAGTCTGATTGTGCTCTTTAAACGAAATATAGAATAATGCTATATTTAAATTAAAATATAGAAACAAAGCAAAGTTCTGTAAAGTGCAAAATGAGAGTGCCTCTTATGAGGATCTTGTTAAATTGGGTAAGCATATTAACGAAATTTAATAAAAACCTTACTAATAAGTACGCCATTTTTAAGAAACTAAGTAGGTATTTACATTGCTACAGTTTTCCCTTTATCTTTTAAATTATTCTGATATAAGCTTATAATATAAATCTATTCCTTTTTATATAAATAGTTAGGTACCTACCTACATATTTTACTTCATAGATCTCTAAATAAATATACAATTAATATAATACTCGTCATTTTTATTCTTTTATATTGTTTCAAAGCTTGCTTTTATTTAGTTGTTTAGTGTTCTAGGTATACATATATTTATCAGTGGCGGCTCGTGAGCATTTGAAGTGGGAGGTCATTAAAAAAAAAACAGCGCCGCAGGCGAAAATTTTTTGGGTGCCACGCCCTTTTTTCAATGATGGTAATTTACCTGCTTTTCAATTAGGAAAAGTAAAAAACACAACACCAATCCTCAAGAAATTAACAAGAACAATCAGGTTCATTATATTAGGTATAGGTTAGGTTTTTATCAGAACGACAGAGAGACAGGATATAATATATAGGGATGTATCGTAATATCAATAATATCAAATGGATGATATTTTTCTTTGGACATGTTTTTAAATTTTTTAATTTTTATTCCGATATATCAGAGTATCAATAGAAAAAAGTAACTATACAGGTTAGAGGGGTACAACTGGCAGCGCCGCATTTTTAAAACTATTTTTAAAGGCTTGAATTTTATGTCTTATATGCATTCTCAAAATTTCAAAAATATATTTCTATTAGTTCTCGAGATACTTCTAATGTGCTATCGAGTTTGGGAGACCCTGTGTATAGCGATATATTTTTAACTATGAATGTATGTTCGTCAACGGCACCGCTCGCGCAGTGGTAGCGCAGTGACGCATGACGAAAAATCTGTAACGATATAATATTTTTTCGATATCAGAAACAACATCCCTATAAAGAACTACAGACTGCCGACTGCAGAAATCAACGGTCTTCTGTCTTCTTCCCATTTTCCCATTCATTCTAAATATTGCAACGTGCGTCTAAACTCAATCAAAAAAAAAACGGCTGACAGCCGACAAAACCTCTTTTTCTTCGAATTTAATACAAGTGCGAGAGTGATAACATGCTATTTATTCCTCTCTTTACCCCCACAGGCTTTGTTGGGTGACGCTATTTTTCGTGGGCAAGCTCGATTTTGACCTGAAATTTTTGCGGGGACGCATAACAAGTAGCGTTACGTCTAGTTTGTTTTGCTGCGTGTGTATTGCAATAAATACGAGGGATATTTTAGAGGTAATAGTATCCGAGCAGTAAAGTTTGGTTGATTAAATCAATTTTAATTTTAAAGTTAAATATTAATATGTTAGGTGGTTGGTGACTTGGCGTGGGAGGTCATTGCCCAAATGTATGTATATATATGTTTATTTTACTAAATTGTTAAAATATATAATAGGTGTGTCATTTTGTTCAACTAGTTATAATATTAAGTGTAAAAAAAATCACAGGGTTTTCCACTTCTGTTGTAACCATCATTTTGTTAATAAATAAACGATAAATATTACTCAATATTTTCATTCATTTAACAAACTAAGCAGAGGTTAATAATGTAAAACATCTTGAATGCATAATTTTTACATTTTAATTATAAATGCCCGGTTAGTTTGATACGGGATTTAATTACTTAATCAAAGTGGAAAGTATTCTAGCCCTGGGTAGATTATTTTATTACACTCTTTATAGTAAAGTCATACCCAAACAAAATAAATTTACATTACAATAATATGATATGTACACTAATTAATCACAAATTACCATTAAAAAATGGTTTACGCCCACCTCTCATTATTTCCTTTACACCCTAAAAGGATAGGTTTACAACCTGTGAGTTTAATTTACACACAATAGTGTAAATGTACCTACCCATAAATTAGAAGAATTAACACTCATCAAAAAAGTAAAAAACCCATTTAGAAATATCTTTTTTACCAGATATACTGTTTGGATGATATACCCTATTGAGTGTGGTCCAATATGTACCACCATTGAGTATTAAATTTAACACTCAATTTTTTACTGTGTGTATATAAAATAAAAGGTTGTTCTCATTTTTACCCAAAATAAACCACCTGACAGCTCACAATTGTCTTTCTTTAAACTTTTTAATAAGGGGCAGTGTTGTACGAAGCACGAAGGCCAACAATTTAAGTATATTTTTTAAAATCTAATTAAGTATGTTTTTTTAGAAGTAAGGCCTGGCTTGTCGCTTGTAACAGAAAAGATTTGCTGTATAAGGATGTCTTGGATATATTAACCACAGGCTTTACCATTTTGATGAGAAGTACATGACCAAAGGTAAAACACGTTAGACTTTGGTTGCACAAGTTTTGCCCACAATGTTTCCTCAGCGCAATCCTATTGAAGATAGTTTATCGGTGGAACACTTCATCAAAAATTATTGGACTTTCACTGTCAGCACATTGTTATAATGGAGCTAATACCCAAATTATCAATGTCCAGTTAGTGACAATAGTTCAGTGACTGTAGTAGAGCAAAATACATAGTACGTATATATCCTATAGGTATATTAGAAATTGTTTTAACCCACTGGTCCAAATCATCAATGTCCTGGTAGTGATACCAGTCACATAACTTCCATGATAAGAATTGTTTCAACAATGGTGTTCTTAGAAGTTACCTTGTAATTAGAGATGCCAGGGCATTGATAATTTGGACCTTACTAGCGAAATTTACGATTTATTTTAACTTTATACTATATTTACGTGAATTTTTATACTTATGGATAATTTGCTACAATATGAAAACTGTCAGTGAAATTTTTCAGTTTCTGTCTAGAGTGAAACGACGGAGATTGCTATTTAACACATAAATTAATTATAAATCAGAATTTTGATTAATGCTTCACCTGACAATATCTTTCTGGTGCACCGCACAATCAAGTTCAGCAGCTTAAAATGTTCAATTATAAAATTACCAAGACAGTGTGAAACGTTCTTCCCCGTGTACATGGAGCAAAACAAGAAGAATATGATATTTTTTACTGTGTAGTAAGTTATCAAGATCATAGAATTTGGGTACATGAAACTTCAAGGAAATCGACAAAGCTCTCGCCTCTTATTAGTTGGGTTACTCTTTGATTGGGGTTTGAGTACAGATCAGTCACCGAATACGCGGAAAAATTATTAGATACGTGCGAAAACTCTAACCAAGACATAAATAAAAATGGAATGCGTGATTTGCAAATATTTCCTCACTTAACTAAACGGCCTTGTGGAGAACCCCATTATTATTTATGGCTGGAGACCCACTTCTCCTATTCAGATACTTCGGTTAAAAATTGCCATTTTTATATGTTTACTCCATTTGCCTCTAGAAAATTGTTTCCAACAAATGTCTTACTGACATGAAAAACAGGGTTAGAATAAAGATAATATTATGTAATATCTTTTTAAGAGAGAATATTTTTAGAAACAGAAAGGAAATTGTCTTAAAAAGAGTTTGGTTTGCCTCCTTTAAGACCCTTGAAGAAATATACTCCCTCATTAAAATTTTTTACAATTTTCTTTTACCTGCCTTTTCTTGTATCTGAAACTATACAATATACCTTCACGTGTCAGGATTCATTTATTAGAATTTCCTCTCATTGGCTTTAAATGTAAGTCCTCTTATCATTAATAAAAAATCATCGAAATTGGTTGATGATAATAATTTTTCTAGGGGCTTCCGCGCAAATAGTTATAGATATTGTCAGTCAGAGTAAGATTGTTGAACTCTCCATTTCTCTCTCTCTATCAAGTACTTTGCTCAATATGTAAAATGTCTGTAGCTGAAAAATGTCTCTCTCTCTCTCTCTAATTCGCCAGACATATGTCCATGTTGTATACCATTAAGCAGTTCACATTTATTCATAAAATCTAAAAGACGATTGCAATTTGAAAGTTTAAACAATTTAGAAAATGATGGCAGAAGACTTATAAGAAAATGTGTAATTTTCCATTAGTTCAGGGTTTCCTTTTTTGTATGGAGGTTTTATTAATGCAATTTTAGTATAACGCCAAACGTGCAAGGGAGCCTCTAACTCTGTCTTACTTTGTGCTGATGATATTTCTGATTAGCAAATTAGTCTACAGAGATGTGTTTTATTCCTAATTGTTTTAATTTGATTTTTAGTACGAAGGCGGTTAGTTTACTTGGCGTGCTTTTGCTATGCCAAATTGCTGATTATTTTATTATTATCACTTACAAAATACATTTTAAAACGACAAAAAAAAACAGAACAAAATTGCCTAGTCGACTTTTTCTAAATCAATCCTCCCCAAATAAGAACTAATGATATGCATCATATCCTAAATTAATCAAATACTGGCCCTTCTACAAGGCCGAAATACCGGTTACCGGAAAACAGAGGAAAGCCTCAGTTTAAATATTAATATCTGTTTGTTCTGTCCACAAACAGCGATTGATTCTGTGGTTTTATTATTTGCGCCCTTTTATTTCCATTGCGCTGTAACGGGAATATTGAAATTCGTCAATTCGTTTTATTACTTTTTAAAAATTTAAAGCATGTGAAATGTGTAAGAGAAGAAAAAGATATAAATATTTATTATTATATATTTTATATATTAATATATATATCTATATATAAACTAGTGAATATTGGGGAGTGCAGCAAATGAAAGAGTACTCTTTAAAGTTATTCCAAGCTTTCGGAAATCATATATTTCATTTCCATCCTCAGGGAGAAACTTTTTTTTGAGATTGTTCATAAGGATGTTCATAGAATTAATATAGGACATGCGAGAAGAAAACGTGTTGAAACCCAAGTCAATTACAATTAAAATCAAAAATTGGAGACAATACTAAAAACATTGTATATGGACGTAGAAACACACAATTTAAAATAAAATCAAAATTTTGATGTTCACATTTTGAAAATTCGTTACTAATTTGAAATTATGGAATTATTTAGCGGGAAATCATGACTTGCGTGCCTCCATTTTAAGTACTGACCAGTCACTTAAAATGGAGGCACGCAAGTCATGATTTCCCGCTAAATAATTCCATAATTTCAAATTAGTAACGAATTTTCAAAATGTGAACATCAAAATTTTGATTTTATTTTAAATTGTGTGTTTCTACGTCCATATACAATGTTTTTAGTATTGTCTCCAATTTTTGATTTTAATTGTAATTGACTTGGGTTTCAACACGTTTTCTTCTCGCATGTCCTATATTAATTTCATGAACATCCTTATGAACAATCTCAAAAAAGTTTCTCCCTGAGGATGGAAATGAAATATATGATTTCCGAAAGCTTGGAATAACTTTAAAGAGTACTCTTTCATTTGCTGCACTCCCCAATATTCACTAGTTTATCTCTCAACTAGTCAGCAACGACTACCCTCTCGATATATCTATATATATATGCATAAAAATAAAAGAGAACATAAACTATTAATGTTGGGGTTATATCGCTAATCATCAAGAATCGCAACTGTTTTCAAATTTGGCAACTTCTGAAACAAGAGTTGCCTGCTGTTGGACGAAGAAATAGGAATCGTAGTGCTAAGAATTGTGCAAGAGTGCTATAAGGTAATAAATTTTGCTAATAATCCTACGTTCTGCAAATTATTTTGAAAATAGTGATGGAAATAATCTCCAAAAGTGAAGAAGGATCGACTTCGGAGTCAACGGGTGGCTATTCCCTCCATGAGACTGATACATCGGAAGGGTCTGTAGAATTTGAACCTCCAGCATGTCACAGTTTAGCGTTTGTTACCAATAAGAGTATATAAATTGTATTGGCGTTATTTGGAGGGTAGAACAGATGAATTTAAATGAAAAGCACTAGTACAAAACAAGTAAATATTTATTATTGGTTAAATAAGTTGTTAGAAGTTAAACAAGTTGAATAAAGAAAGACAAAACAAAGAATTAAAGAAGTTAAATAAACTGTTAGAGGATCTTACTTCCATTGAAAGGGAAGAAATGATACTTACATGATGACGTTATATCGTGGGGCTCAGCTCTTTTTGGGCAAACCACTAATTATCTTGGACTTTACTCTCCGCTTGTAGCCAAACCGATCTCTCACCGTATATAATTTATGATTACTCAGCAAATGCTGACTGTACGATCAACCATCATCATACAGGGCGAAAAATATCTAGTAAAGGCTTAATGCCACATTCGTGATAATATCGTGTATTTAAGAAGTATTTCAGTCATGGTGGCGTAATTAGAAGTCACATATGGGTACGTCTGATTAAGCCACCCTATGACTGAAGAACTTCTAAACACCCTATACTTGATTATAGAAGCGTTTTTATTAATATGCGAAAAAAAAACGTAAAAAAACTAGAGTTTCTGCAGCGTGGTGTTAAAAAAAAAAACTCTGAAGGAAAAACAAAGCGGATTTTTTCATGACTAAGCAGCACACTGAAGAAATATTTTTCTATATTTTAATATATTTTTTCTCCTAAAAAAAAGATACTTCTTCTCTTGAGAATTACGCTATTAGCCCTGGATACTGGTCGACACGTCCGAAAAGTGGCGTCTCAAACATGGAAAACACGTAAGTGGACAGGGGACCGATACATCTTCCAGCCTGGGGACTTAAGGTCAGCCTTTCTCCGGAAATTGTAAGTGCTAAGTCGTGTTAAAATATCTATTTCTATTTTCTTTTAAATGAGTAAAGCAAGTGTACGATAAAATACTTAGCAGCGATCTAAATTTAAGCTGTTTCGAGAAAAGTATCTATTGGCAGCATTGCAAACTTAAATTAAAATAGATCATTCATTGAAATACTTTAAGACCGAGACTTTGCGCCTTATTTCGAAAATACGTTCTCTTAAAGCGTAACAAAAAAAAAGCACTGCTTGCCATCCTAATTTCAACTGACTTATAGCATATAGCAGCAGCTATTGTTTGTCAGATATTAAGAAATTGTCTATATTGTGTATTGATTATTTTGGCAAACAATAAATGTGTTATTATTATTATTTTCCTATAAAATATTTAATTTTAAAGATAGTTTTTCATTAATTTTAGTTCTTGCACACTCGGCTATAAAAATTTTCAAAATTCAAAATATACATTTTACGTCTTTTGAGGAGCGCTTACCGATGAGGTAATCAAAATTATGATCAAAATTTTTTTTAACTTAAGAAAAATATAAACAATTTCTAAATTTTTTAGGCGATTTCGAGTCGCATGAAATTTTGCACTGTAGCTAGATGAATATGGGAAAATAACGCAACCCAACAAAAAACAAAAATCTGTCTGTTTCCTGGTTCTAAATAGCCAAATCTCATTGATTTTGAGTCGAGAAAAACATATATGGCGATGAATTTTTTTATTAGCCTAAATGAAGCATGGATGTTTTTTGCCCAACCCTGTATATGTTTAGCAAGCCAAAATACTTCGGAAATAGCTGTTTTTGAGCCCCAAACATTTTTGGTGTTGAGCGGTTTAATACAAGATACATCAAAAGTTATCAAATAATGTGTTTTATTATATCAGGCAATATTTCATGAACCATCCGTTTACTTTCAGAGATACAGGAATATGTGAACGCAGGTCAGAACACCTCGCCCCATCATGACCATTTCCATTTAAATCTGAAAATAGATGCAGCATATATTTTACCTCGACAACATATGCAACCAATTTATACTTTTACAATTGTATTACATGAAACCAATACAACTCGGACCAAACCAATTATTTATTTACAAAAAATGTAAATTAAAATATTCAAGGTCCCGCACGTACCTCTCAACTCTTTTATCGCATGTGCTTTCGCCAAATGAGACCGGAAACA
Organism: Polydrusus tereticollis; assembly: GCA_963920685.1. Lineage (NCBI taxonomy): Eukaryota > Metazoa > Arthropoda > Insecta > Coleoptera > Curculionidae > Polydrusus > Polydrusus tereticollis. The sequence continues at coordinate 149,459,648 of OY987328.1, forward strand.
AATAATATTTCAAGCAGTAACGAATTCCGCCTCAAGTGACTTGGGACCCCGATCCAATCAAATTTGTATTTCTCTCGAGAAAATTCCCGTGTATATTTCCGATTATATATGTTTGCTATTTATTTTCGTATGCATGAGATCTGACGTGCGGCAAATGTCCTCATCAAATATGCTACTCGCCTCTACCGGTCATCCGTCTGTTGTGTGTCCGGCCGCCGTCCATCGATAAGCCCGCCCAAGAAGAAATTTGAAATCCCGAGACGACAAAAGAATCTTTAAAGTTATTTTTCTGACAATCATATCAATTATAAACAAACATTTTAATGCGTTAAGGAATATAAAAATAGATCTTCTACGTTAAAATGTGCCGTAAAATTACCTTTACAAGGCAAGTTTACGTACTATGGTGCGAACGGCAGCTTTAAAGTCGGAGGCTCGGAATCCATGCCTTAAGCAGTTGTACACTTTTTTTGACTTCTTGTAGGCCACCTATTTTAAATGTTAAAAATACATATAAAGCGTTTGAACATAGAAAAACCGCTTGCCTCCAAAGTTGATAACAGTTTCTGTTGCAGTACCTACAGTGAGTAACAATATAACACAGATATAAAAAATAAAATGGGAATTACTCATTTAAATTTACCAAACTGATTTAAATAAAACTTTCTTAAAAAATCAATCGAATATTTAAGGTAAAGAGAAATAAATCAAACACTTAAGGGCAAGCCTTACGACGGGCTTTTACTCGTTTGGTAACTGGTTATAAAATACAAAATATAGTTAACTAAAAGGGGAAAAAGAATGTTCTAGGACCTTCGTACTAATGTGGTCATAGCATCAGAGTTTCTTAATCAATGTTACCAAGGTGGTATTACAAATTAAATGTGAATTGAAATTTAAAGCGTTATTATCTACTTCCAAGATGATTCCATGGTGAGTTTTAATTCAAATTAACAGACATCCTGCCTCCAGTCTGGTGGACGCTAACAGTCCCATCGTTCCTTTCAGAAATATCTATGATATATTTCGAATGTCTCAAAAACATAACCTTTCATATCAATATTTCTGAAATATTTCAGATTCATTACACCCAAAATGACAGTTATATTACTAATTTTAGGTTAGGTTCATTTTATGATCTTCCCTGCTTTATTTATTAAACTTCAGTTGTTACTATCGTAAATTGGAGTATTGAACAGTAGAGGGACAGAAGAAGAATAAAAAATGATTAAATTACAAAAACATTAATAGAATAATAAATAAATAAATAAATAAATAAATAATTTATTTACGGACCAAGCCATTATTTAGTAACAGAAATTACAAAATACAAAATTTACTCGAAAATTTATAAATATCTTTCAAATTACAAATAAATAAACACTACAATGTACAATCAGACGTGAAAATCTAAATACAATATCTTTTTTTTATTTTTATTTTAAAGGAGTTTAAACTTATATTAAAAGGATCTATGTTACCACAATGTTCATTGAATAATGAGGCAAATCTACTAACTGAAGATGCTTTACCATAGTTAGTTCTATGAAAATCAATACAGAATAAATGTTTATCACGCAAAGTTCTTTGAGGTACCTTTATTTTAATCTTTTCAAGAAGTTGTGGAGATTTAATCTGATAATTAACAATTTTATATAAAGTGCATACATCCAAGTAATCTCGGCGCGGAGCAAGGGGAGAGATATTCAACAGTGACATAATTTGATCATAATCTATGTGATCGGTGGTTATTCCAACTTTGAAAGCTACAAATCTTAAGAACTTCTTTTGAATTCTCTCAATAGTCTCTACATGTATTTTATATTGGGGATTCCATACCTGACTAGCATATTCAAGTACAGACCTAACATATGAACAATAAAGATTTCTAAAACAGGTTATATCATTGAAGTCATGCAAAGTTCTCCTAAGAAAGCCCAACGTCTTCAAAGCTTTGTTAGTAATATACTGTATATGATCATTAAATGACAATTCTCTATCGAACAGAACCCCTAAATCCTTAATTGTACTAACCTTTTCCAAATTTATGTTATTGATATGATAGTCGAAATTAATAACATTTTTATTTTTTTGATAGAATTGCATTAACTTGCATTTACCAACATTAAGTTCCATACCGTTCATACCATACCATATATTCAAGCTATCTATGTCCTCCTGTATTCTTACACAATCCTCAATTGATTCAATAGTTCTAAAAAATTTTAAGTCATCAGCATAAGAAAGCATCTGGGAATGAACAACAAAGTATTGTATGTCGTTGATATACAAATTAAATAGTAAAGGATATAAATGTCCACCCTGTGGGACTCCAGAGATAACTTTAATTTCCTTAGATAAAACATTATTAATTTTTACAATTTGGACTCTATCCAACAAGTAATTTTCAAACCACTTTAAAAGGGTACCAAAAATTCCATAGGATTGAAGTTTTTTAATTAAAACACTGTGTATGACTCTATCAAATGCTTTCCTAAAATCTGTATAAATGCAGTCTATTTGAAATTTATGTTCCAAAGAGCCTATTAATGATTGCTCGTAAACCAATAAATTAGAAACTGTTGATCTTCCCTTTACAAAACCATGTTGAATCTCTTCGATAATACCATCAAATCTAGAAACCAGTTTTTTATTTACAATGTTCTCAAGCAACTTTGAGATTAGTGAAAATTTAGAAATTGCTCGATAATTCGTAACATCCGACTTATCTCCACTTTTATGAAGTGGTGTTATGTAAGATATTTTCCAGAAATGTGGAAAGGTACCTGATGACACGGATTGATTAAAAATTATGCCAAAAATGTATGATAAAATATATCTACAATTTATTAAGAATTGAACTGAGACATCATCTGGTCCTGCGCACAAATTATTTTTTAACTCTGATATTGCATTAAAATATTGCAATATTACATTGAAAATAAAAGATGCAGGAAGGCATCATCTCCCTCCGGGACAGAACTAGAGGTACAAAATATTGTTGCACTGTGGTTGTCGCAGTGCAAACTTTGTTTGTCCTGTGAATTGCAAGAACTTTACAATAACAACAAAATATTGTCCCTATATCGATGTGCTATAACTGTGTCATGGAAAAAGATAGGACCAACAATTCTCCTTGGCATTTATAAAAATAATATATTTAAGGAGCAGACTTAGATACAAAATGCATTTTGTCCATATTTGAGATAAAGGTGGCGCTGCATACTTAGTGTCAAATACTGTGTTTTTTATTAGCACTTGGACATTCAATATGCATTAGGTCCTCCTGTTATCAAAAGGGGAAAAACGTGTAGACAAACAAAATGAATTTAGTCCAGAGCGCTTGTACTTTCAAAATGGATTTTGCCCAAAAAAAATGGGACAAAATGCATTCTAATGGTGTTTCGGTTAATTTTACTCTAGCTCGGTGTTATCTAGCGACTTCTTAATGTGTTGTGAGTATATTAAAGTAAGAGTAGAAGTTATTTTTGGTCAAAATGGAAGGTCTAGAAGGTGAACATATTGTTGGTGATAGCGTAGCTAGAGGTAGTAGAAAAAGAAAAAAGAATACAACATCACATGAAAGAACAAAACAATTAAGGGTAAGTTAGGTTAGAAACTTAACAAAAATATTATTACTGTTGTGGCTTTATTTTTAAAGATATTCGAATATGGACATTAATCTTGACAATTTCAACGTAGTTTGCAATCATAAAAATGTTAACTTGGAATGCCAAGCAATTTTTTTGAAGATCCCAACAGAATTACACAAGACAATATACTTGCAAACTACATGGAAATTAAAGAACCAAAGCGCAAACGAAGTCGCAAACAAGATGAAAAATCTCATGATTTTTCTGTAAATTATTTTGTGAGTATAGCCATTTAAAGTGTACGTGTATGTCAAACCTGGGGTTTTACTCTTGATTTCCATCATTACAGGTATTTATTGAAGGCACTAAGCAACAGGTTTGCCAGAAACTATTTAGAGCTCTGTTTAACGTTTCTCAAAGGCGAATAAATACAATATACCAAAAAATTTAAATTGGCTCTCCACTTGTTGAAGAAAGAGGTGGGGATAAAAAGTTTCATAAAAATATTGAGAAATTGACAGAGGTGAAAAATTTCATTAGTAATCTAAAAGGTAAAGAAAGCCATTATGGTTGTCGTAAATCTAGAAAAATTTACTTTTCCGCCGAATTATAATTAGTAATTTATAAGTATTTTAGCAGGGTATTTAATACTAACTTTAACATAGGCTTCGGCAGCCCAGCTACAGATGTATGTAATTTTTGTGTTAGAACAACAACACAAATCAGTAATGCCAAGAATGATACTGAGAAAAATCAACTACAGATCCAGTTAAAAGTTCACAAAGTTAGAGCCTCTTAGTTCCACAAAGTAATGAAAGAAGTAGTTCCTAATTCAATGTCTCTTTGCTTTGACCTACAACAAGCATCAAGCTGGCAGGGGAGCCATAGAAATATCTTTAGCACTAATAGATTTTTTCAAAAAGACCAATTTTCCCCGAATATAGACACTCCTCGCCTCTTTTCTGATAGATGCGGGGGGCAAAACAAAAATAGTTTTATCGTGCACATGCTAATGTTATGGCTACATAATTTTACTCCGCAAACGATTACAAAAATTGAGGTAACTTTTCCGCTGCGTGGGCATTCATATCTTCCTGCATACAGAATTTTTAGGAGGGTGGAAAAGATTTTTTTCTACTACCGTGCGTAAAACACTAACTTTACACACTATGGAAGGTGTCTAAATTTTAACTTTTTTTAACTAGTGCGTAAAGTAAATTACTTTGCGCACTAGTTAAAAAAAGTAAAAAATATGAATGATTACATTGATATGGATACCTGCATTTTTACTTAAAAATGGTCTGGTTGGCCATGGACAAATGGCGATTTCGGTTTGACGTATCTGAATGTTGACAATTTGTAATTTATGCCAGGTGTTTTAATGATTTTAGGAATTAGTGAAGATTTTAATACGGTAAGTTTTGAGTTGTGATATCAAATGTGTTATATTGTTATGATTTCGTTTAATTTTATTTCAGATTTTTGAATCTCAACATTAGGGACAAGTGATATATCGGATTTTGAGAACACTCCGCCGAATATTGCAGATTCTGCACAGGAAGCTACTTTGAATTTGCTTCCCAACAAGTCTCGGTTAATTTACGAGCAAAAATATACATTGTTTATGAGTTGGTGCAAGAAAAATAAAGTGACAAGGTACTCAGAAAATGTTTTGCTAGCTTATTTTTCAGATGAATTAAAAAGCTATAAATCATCGACAATGTGGTCAATATTTTCCATGCTAAAGGCTACCTTGAAAATTAAAAATTCAGTAGATATTTCAACCTACCACAAGTTAATTGCCTTTCTTAAACAGAGAAGCAAAGTCTACAAAGCAAAGAAATCAGGAATATTTGAGAAAAGTCATTTCATCAAGTTTATTTTGGAGGCTCCGGATTCGAAGTTTTTAATGATAAAGGTAACTTTACATCAATTTAATTCTATTGGTAAGGTAAAATATCATATCAAAATTATAGAAGTTTTACCTTAGTTCTTAATACTTTTAGATTCTCTATAAAATGTTTGTATTTAATAGTTATTATAGATTTTATATCGACACGATTTATTATTTTAGGTTGCATTTATTATTGGCATTTCTGGGGCTTGTCGCAGAGAAGAACTGATTAAAAATGACAATAAATGATGTTGACAACAAGCAAACAGTCCTTATTATAAGAATTCCTGATTCAAAAAATGGTATGGAAAGAATTTTTACAGTTCTAAACCCAAATAATTCCATAAATTATTTATCGTACATTATAAAATATATGACATTAAGACCTCCTAATATTGAATCATCCAGATTATTTTTAAAATATGCCCAAAATAAATGTTCGAAACAACCTGTGGGCATAAACACATTTGGTAAGATGCCTTCTGTAATAGCTGAATATCTGAAATTGCCAAATCCAACATGTTATACTGGTCACTCTTTTCGAAGGTCATCTGCCACTATGTTGGCAAAGGCAAATTCTGGAGGAGACCTTATAACAGTAAAGAAGCATAGGGGATGGAAATCATCTGCCGTCGCAGAGGGTTACATTGACAGTACACTGAGCAAAAAAATTGACATATCGAATAAAATATTAACAAATGATGCTTCCTCTTCTAATTCCACTAGTACGTTTGACAATATTCCTGAAATCAAAATAAGTAATATTACATCAATTTTGTCTCCTAAAGTTTCAACCAATATAAATAAGCTAACTGATACACCATTTACATCTAGTTCTAATGTGGCTTGTAACAGCAGACGTGTGGATTGTGAAGATTCACAAGTAAATTCTAGACTTAAGAGCCAAGGATTAACTTTTAATAATTCTAATAGCTGTACATTTAATATTCATATAGTCCACAATTAAATTGAATATAAATCCGTATTTGTAAGTACATATATGAAATTTTATTATTGTTATTGTTCCTATAACTTTTGTTATTAATATTTTTTAGATTACTCTCTTCCTTTAAGAAATAATCGACCATTTCAATACATAACAGCGACTCTGTATAACGTCCGGTAGTAGAAAAAATTGTGTATGCAATTCGTGCGTAAAGTGCCTTTTTTTACTCGCCTACGGCTCGTGCGAAAAATTTCCCATTCGTAAAAAAAATGCTACTTTACACCCTTGATCCGATGATCCTTCAAAAAAATTTCAAACCCTGCTTAAACCTCGTAAGCGTCTGAATCGAATTAAACTTTCTGAAGAAAAGCTAGGACACGAAATAAGAAAAAAAAAATTGATAGTTTAAAAAAAATACTTATCTCGTTATCTGAAGACGCAGGGTATGACACAGACCCGGAGTTAAAATGGATGTCTGAAATCCTCATTGAAGAAGTTGCTGCAAATACTCATAATCAAAATGAAGTGCAAGAAAAGGATAAAGAAGCCTATGAATGCGCGGATAACGATGCGAACGAATTTGTTTAAATTTAGGAAGATAATTTTTTTTTTTAATAAATATAAGATTTTTTATGGTGGTGGTAATATACCACTTTTGTGTCATTATGTTTATGTTTCATTACTACAATTTTACAAAATACCAGGGTTTGTTTTATTTATTTGACATTTTGACATTCAAACAGCATTTTGCCCACTCAAGACAAACAAAGTGCCTTATGTTCAACAGTTTTTTTGATTTTTCTCAGTTGTTTTTTGGCATCCTTGTACAAAACCTCGTGATAGAGATACTTAGCTCTTATGACTTTTTATTATACCAATCACTTTTTTTTTATCGCGATTAGTTTTTCTGTAATCGTTTTTTGCTTCTCCTTGAATTGTGTAAAAATGGATAAAATGCAATTTGTAAGTTCTTCTCCTCATTTATTTCGTATATATCATCACCATCAATAATCATATTAAGTGAATACACAAAAAATATCATAAGATTTTAGCCAAAATTAGGGTTACGTTTCTATCCTAAGCTGCTAAATTCTTGGGGTTAACTTAATTCGACTTTAAGATCACTTATTTGCCAAAGCTAACCGGTGCAACTCAAATCTGCAAGATAAGATTAACCTTAGATTAAGTATAACCTAAGATAGGCCGTGAGAACGGCCATAAGACTTATAATATTTGTTTTGAAAATTCAAAAAGAAACTTGCTTAGTTTGCAATCCTACCCTGTATAGACTAAAGGGACCAAAAGGGTAAGTGAGCCGAGGGACTTAAGGGAGGCGTATGTTTGTTTTAGGGCAGCGAAATGAGGCATTCCTTTACGGAAACCCCGAGAGCTCGTAAAGTCCACTTTATGATGATAATTACCTTTCGGTGCAGCCCGAATCTCTTTTGCTTTGCCGGCCCGAGAGCCACTCGGTTGGTTTATGTGACTTGCCTTTTTTATTTTGTGTTTTTCCGCTCGCCGGAAAAGTTTGTCGGTTTAATTTTTAACGGCCCCAGACGTTATCGCGGGGCTCCGTAAATTAAACTGTGTTGTTTTTTTAAGTTTACGGTGGAAAATAGGAAACTAGAATGCTTTACTTGGGATTTCAAAAATTTTTATATGAAATTTATATCATTTGTAATCAGTTTACCATGTAAAGATGTTCAGGAAACCTCTAATAAGCTAAATGTCCTCTTTACTAAAAGGGTACTGCTTTTACTTAATAACCTAAGAGACTTGCAGTGGAATACTACAATAACAGAAAATAATATGTCTATATTTTTCAGCCCAGTTACAAAAAATGAAATCACAGAACTTTCCAAGAAAATAAAACACAAAAACTGTTCAATTGTTTTTTCTTAAGAATGGAGAGAGTTTTTAGCATTAATCTTTACTAAAAATTCCGATGATGAGTGCCCGCGGTCGTTTAACAGACGGGTCGGTAAAGAGGAGTATAAAATAATGGGATTTTCATTTTTAAATATGGGGAATTCATAACCGATCGTTTAACGCCGGTGGTCACTTCATAGAGGCGGTCGCAAACAGAGGTTTTACTACGTACAATAAAGGCTCTAGTGGTGTTCCAAAGTATACGGAAAACCCTGCACACATGCCATTGATATGATATAAACTAATGTCATTGATCTAACAATAAAAATAATAGTTGATCAAAAATATTAATTATTAAATAATTCTCTCCGACGAAGACAGGTGACAATACAGCAATTTTTTTTTAATTGCGAAGCAGTGCTTAGGTCGGCATTATTTACCGGCTCTAAAGTTAGCAAACAAGTCCCCGGTGCCTTTGGCTCTAGCTCTCCCCCCTCCCCCTTCGCTTCACCGCCGATCAAGCTGACGTATCAAGGAGGCCCGCATGAATTTCGCGTGAAGCCAGGCGCAAATTCAAACACGGCTAACTTCCGCGAAGTTTGGAACTTGTGCCCATATCAGCAGGAAGCACAGTCCGGCTTAATTTCGAAGAAAAGGGGCTCACCTTTCCGGGGCCCCGGATCCCTCGGGCGAGCCCGGATTCTGCCGGACTTTACACACGCGTGCAGGTGTTTGCTCAAGAATCTTTGAATTATTTATATTTGTCGAGGCTTGCGGATGGGTACCAGGCAGGACTTGGAACTTTTCTCAGGAGCTTTTCGTTTCCATTAATTAATGATTTAACTAGAACCAAAATAACAAAGAAATAGAAACTAAAACTGGCAAGTTAAACACAAAACTGCGTGTCCTTTAACCATAAAAAACACATTAATTAGAGATTTTCCTTAATCTCACATTCATTCATACTCAACTTTTAAGTTATTATGAGTTATTAATGTATGAAAACCCTTTTTCTATTTCCTCGAGCCCGAATTCGGACTAATTTTCAACCACCCCCAGCACCCCCGCACGCTGGCAGCACCCTTAAGACTTTTCACCCTCGTCGTGCCCGAAGGGCTACTCCGCGCACCTAAAGTAATTATGAATGTGATGAATTCAGGGCTCCTTTTCAACTTTAATACAGTTAAAACGCGTCCTTGTTCTCTTAAATACTTAAAGTAGGACTTAATTAACATCCGTAAATAAAAAAGGACTACCTAAATCCTTTTTAAAAAGGATAGAGGGTAATTATACATTTTGGTCCACTGTCGCGGTATATTTCGTTAAACTAAATGTACTTTTAAGTACAATGTTACATAAAAGCAGCATAGCAATACAATCATTATGAGCAGGCGCATACTGTAAGCATCTACATTATTATGTAGGCATCCCTGGCCCCTATTAGTTTATCCGGAACAAAATTGAAAAATCTGTATTTCCCGTAAACTTTTTCTATCTCTATCGCTCTCCACTCCAAACCATATTGTAAAACTGGGAGGCCCTACTGATCATTAAAGTTTATTAATCGCAAAGAGCACCTCCTAGCGGCATCTTAACAAATTAAAATGACTTATAGCCGTTTCTATTCATAAAAACGGAACAACCATAAGGAAAAAGCCTCTTTTAACCGAGCACAATGCGGGGCCCAATTTATTATGTCCGTGTGAGATGTAAAGCCCGGGCTTAAAGAAAAAGGGTTTAATGGAGTCAAACAAAAGTCGAAATGTTTTGAAATATCGTCCCTTGGAAGCTGCACTTGTTTTGCCGCGATTGTTTTGGATTTAGTTCCGAGCAGAAGACATATTACGGTATTTTTGTTCGGAATTGAATGGCATTGTGCGGAATTTGTTCGCCGATTACAAATAATGTTGGGTAAAAAGTGATGAATTATTCAATGACAAATTTAAGAAAATAATTATATCTTAGGTCTCAAAATAAATCTAAAAATGTTTCTTTATATTGCCTAATCAGTAAAGACCGGATTATATATGCACATATTTTGTAAAATTTATGCAGGATATATGCAAAAAAGACGTAAATATGCAATGAATATGCGGTAATAAAACAACTAAATTTTGATATCCTAAATTAAATTTTCATTTAAGTCATTATATCATTAAAGTTATAATATACTTTATTAAATCAGTTAACACCTAATACAGTTTCCTATATCAAACTTATACTGATATTAATTTGAAAAATTATAAAACGCACCAGTTATTATGTGTGCTTCAAGGTTTTGAACTAAAAAATTATGGCATTTATAAGGACATGTTTGTAAAAAGAAAACGATCTTTCTACATCTACTGAAGTAATCGGTCAAAATTTTAATTTCGGAACTAAGGCAGGTTCAATAGCTTAATTATTTACAGTTTTCCCTGACATTATGTTTACGACCTGCCTTAAAATCTTGAAACCTGTGTTTTTTTCTATTAAATTTTCTAATTTTGCCACTACTGTTTTTCCTACCTCACCTCGTATTTGTTTGCAATTTTGTACACATGTTTTTAATATATCCATCGACTCTGGTAGACTTGTACACGATTTCTCTAGTTGCAAAAAACTGTCTACTATAAATGCATAATTACACTTAATATACATTAACTGTTGTTCCACTTTAGCACTTTGAAATATTTCTTTAGACTTTAGGATGCACTGTGAATCATCACCAGACATTTTTAAAATTAAGTCTTACAATTTATGGAAATTATCTGCATAAAATATTGCCGCACAAATCCAGGTGCCCCATCTGATCACGACAGGCTCAGGTGGTAATGGTATATACTCCGGGAAGATTCTCCTTGTAAAATTGTACTCTTAATGGGGCCTTTATTAATATCTTTTTTACATTTGCTATTAGGTCATTGACCAATGGAAAGGAAACTCTAATAGTTTCCGCAACCCTATTTAATCCGTGAGCTAGGCAAGTTACACGAATCAAATTCCCATAAAATATTTTTAAATTCTGTCCTGCCTTTATCATATACGGCGCAGCATCGGACCACAGGACAAGAATTTCATCTGTAGAAAATGAATTCGAAAAAAAGAAATGTGTTAAGGGTTCTTGAATAAAACGTGTAACTGTGAGGTTGTTTGTTTTTTCCACTTCTTTTATGGCTATAAGGTAAGCTTTCCCAGGTTCTTCTTCGGTGAGTTTTCCGATCATTAAATTAACTATATAACGACCACACGAATCAGTTGTTTCGTCGACGACAATATACATATAGTTACCTCCAATTTATTTCTTTATTTCATCTAGCACGGTACCAAATACCTTTCCAACGACATTTTTTCTTAATGTTGATTCATCTGGAGCATTACATTTTGTATATTTTTGCAGAAAGGCCTTAACTTGCGGGTTGGTTAACTTGTTTAAAGGAATATTAGCAGCCAAGAACGTTTTAAATAGACATTCGTTAAATTCTGACTGGTCATGTTTTCCGTTTTTAAAAATCTCAAATGACTACTTTAGCGTTGACTGTGTGGGACCAGACTTCATCTTGCTAACCTTAGCAATATGAGACGGCGTCTTAATGTGTTGATCTATTTGAAATTTCTTTGAGCAGAAAACAATTTTTGAACAAGACTTGCAGAAAACATGGTCGCCGTCCAAAGCAAGTTTTGACATAATCACCGCTTTATTTTATTAGTTTATTACTTTATTAATTAGCCTATTTATTGCCCTCTTATCTTCAGACCCCGAGAGCACAGGCGACACAGCGGCGAGCGACCATAAAACGTAAAAAAAGAACACAGAAATCCCAAAACATTCTTAGATATGCAACAGTTCTTAAAATATGCATTATTTCCTTTAAAATCACAAAATATGCAAAAAATGCATATATATGCAAAATGCATAAAATCCGGTCTTTACTAGCCAGTCTAAGGATTGGCAGATGTAAAGTCTTTAAGCAGATGCAACTCTAGGAGGAAGGCGCCAAACACAATAATAAGCGAGTTTTTATAGGCCTAGTTGTTTTTCGCTATCTGAATGACATATGTCTTAATCCATCCAATAATTTTCGTTGACATTACCCATTGCCATTGCTCTTAAATATCTAATATCAAGGATCTTCTGGGGCGTCCATTTCTGCTTCTTGCCCCTAGCACTATTTGGCCATCTACCTACGCGTATTCTTTCAAGGTGTCCGTGTCACAGAAGTATTTTCTTTTCTGTTGTATCTAATATTACTTCCATTCGTCCTCTAATTTCATTATTACGTATATGCTATATTCTAATAGATTCAGTACAGCTTCTTCGCCAAAAATCCGGGACATATTAAATGACTCAATTCATTTTATTTATTACAGTATTACACATTACATTACATACACATTATTATACCTAAAGAAACACTAATTTTCGATTTTGGCTGTATATTTAGAAGCATGACAGCTGTTACACAGTACCTTCTTCAGATGATGAGTACCCTAATCCTAAAATACCATTTGTTTACTACACAAATAGGAAACCTTAATTTAACTGGTATAAATGATGGGAAATACAAACACATACAAATTCAATAATGGCGAACTCTTTAAATCTAGTTGATCATTTAACGAGAAGTTGGAATTCCTAAGTTTATTAATCTCTAAGGATTCTAGGAGGTTTTGGCTTTTGTTTTCTGTGCGTAAAATAGTGAAAATATCATTGAAACTATGCCCCTCAAATGCTTGCGTTTGTTTCCAAGGCATGCTTTGATAATAATAAAAATGAGAAGTGGATTGGTAATCATTCCTAGCATGAAGATGTTTAAAGGCAATTTTCTCAAAAACATTTCGTTTTATCGTGATAACAGAAGGGGATATTTTTTGAAAATTTTTCAGTGGCCTTTAATGGTGCGCAATTAAAATTCATAAAAAACTTTAAACAACAAAGTTAAGGGGCATTATCTTAATGGTAGGGGGCCAATAAAAGATTTATGTCAAATTTGGAGCAATAATACATAAGGATAGTAGTAATAAGTGTGCCATATTTGATGAGGATCATCTAGCTAGCATACATGAAAACGATTTTAAAAAACAAATTTTGACACCCTGTAATTCCATTATTTTTGAGTTTTCAAAACACCCTGTATAGTGAAATTCGAAAAGTGTTTCCTTACGTGTTTTATTATGATTTTCACCAAGAAGATGCCTGCTTAATCATTTTATTTAATTCAGCTCATTCCCAACAAAGACAAGAAGACCTTGTCAAGCAACTATCGTCCAGTCGCATTATTGTCGGTTTTATTAAAATTTATGGAGAAGGATATGAACGAAAAATTATTAAAATACCTGGAAGGCCATTATAAATTGTCTAAGTCTAGATCAACAGGAGACCTTTTCACTTATGTTACTCACGTTTGGAACAACGCAATAGAACATCATGGAGAGCCCTGGGCGATAGAACTGCACATTTTCAAGACCACTGACCGAGTATGACATGAGGGACTCCTAACTAAAGTGAAACCATGCGAAATGCCGATTCAATTTTGTCCATTGCTGTCAAGCTATCTTAAAGACCGTTCTCTGCAAGTGACGATATACGGATTTCTTTCAGACCTAAAAGTTCTATATTGTCACGCACCCTGTTTTCACTATACATTAACGATCTTTTGGAAAAAACTAAAAATCCAAAGGACATTTACGCAACAAGAGGTCTCACATCTCAATATATACCTAAAAGAAATTCTGTCTTGAAGAACCGGATATAATCGATTCCCTCGACTTCGTCAATTTGAATAGTAATATGTCTTGGCATAGTTACGATGCTGCTATTGCTAAGACAGTCTCCCAGAAGCTTGGGATAATTTTCGGAACTAAGAACACCATTACATACCTCTGATCCATAACATACGTACATATCATATACTTACTTCATAAAAGGGGTCTTGTTTTTGATGTGCCTTTGTTTTGTATGACTAAGTTAATGAAACCATTGAGAGTGAAACTTTCAATGGTACGCATTGCAGTAATGGATAAACTAACCCAGGCGACACCAAGGAGTCTGATCCAAAAGATTCATTTTGCCAATTTGCTCCATAGATGTTACATGTTGCACTGATAATAAAACAATCCTCCCGTACCCCCGTACTGCTGTATCTTTTCAAAACAGCAAAATTCCGCCAGCCAAAACCTCTCAAGCGTCCCGAAACGTGATACATATTTACCGAATACATCTAATCCCTTAATGATTACATCCCATAAGGACTTTCCCAAGATTCCCAGGTAATGCCCATCTATTTAACCCAAGTAGGGTCCAATGTATACACATTCCGGATAAGAAATTGGAACTTGACTGGAACAGGTTAATGAGTGTTGCGAAGTGTCGTAAAAGTAAAGCAGTGCGGGCTTGTAACTAGTTAGCGACGTGTTTAAGGACCTTCCCAGGTGCGCCGGGCCGAAACTGCCCATTGCAATTTTACGGCCTCAATCACTCGATTAAATATATTGAAGCTGTAGCTAGGGCGGAGAAATGGGTATATTATGATTTCGTATATTTAGCCAGAAATATATAAAAAAAAACTAGGATCCCGCTGTAACATACCAGTAAAGGGCGAAATATATGCAAAGAGCATATATGTATGCATTTTTGTCAATTTTATATATATGAACTTTTCCCAAATTATTATTTTATGAGCATATTTTTATGTTTTCGGCATTATCATTAATTAAAAACGCCAGGTCGTAAAAAGTCGTAGACTCATAGGTTTAATGTCCAGTCCGGCACTTGCTTCAGGGATTTAACAATCTGAAGATATGTATATAATAATTAATATTTACATTTTGGTTATACACAAGGTATTTATTGGGGGTTTCCGGGGTTTGCAGGTATATTGTTAGGGGTTATTTATTGCCATTTAATAATGCCTTATTATTACCTGCTTAACAAACTGTATTTATATCGGGTTGTAATACGTACTTATGTTTAAGTGTGTCGAAAGATTTCAGTATTTTCAGTGTGAAACTAGTGATTTCAAATTTGTGTTAGAAAAAAAAATTCCCAGAGTTAGAGTTTAGTGGAGAAGGAGTCTTCTGTAAAGCTTGTGCAAAAATTATTGTTTGTGAAAAGAAGTTCCAAATCGATCAACATTTGAAAACACCGCTGCATAAATGAAAGTTACAAAAAATGAAATCTGAGCAAGAAAGCTAGAGAATAGAAATTTAAGTTTAAGAGACTCGATTTGTATTGTTGAAACTTTTTCCGCTAAATGTAACAACATTCCCGGTAAAGTAGGAGGTCAAGTAAGAAACAAATTGGATGTAACTGTAAAAAAGAATGAAGGATTTAAATACTTAACTGCAGTAAAAAGCATTTACTACTTTACTACCTAACTTGCAGTATTGTCTGATTACATCAGTAGATGTTGAAAGAAGCTTCTCTTTATATATACATATTACTGATAGAAGACAATCATTTTTAGTTGAAAACTTTGAAAACTATTTAGTAATAAATGCCTTTAATACAATTTCAGGTTAAAAAATTGTTTAGTTTTATTCTTCTTTGTTTTTTTTTTGCATTTTTTTTTAATCAACATCTTTTTAAGAATCCAGTGTGTTTCTTTACGCTATTTTACTATAATAAATTAAGAAATATTGCATACCAGTATGCATATTTGGTCAAAAAAATGCATATAACTGCATATTTTAAAGGCAAACAAGGCGCATATTTTGGCTGAATTTAAGTGTATATTCCGTCCTTTACATATCAGTAATCCGAATTTGAATAAAATATCTCTATATGGTGCTCAGTACAATAAATTCGCTTACACTCGGTATAAAAAGAAATAGTAAATTAACATTTACCATGCAATAAATAATATTTTAATTACTTTGCTTCAAGAGGTAAATTTTAAGGCCAAAAATGAGGTGGTGTACCATTCTTTGGTTAGTTTAAGTTTAGGTTACGGATTTGGATAGATTTTGCTAAATATTGGAAAAAAATAAAAACTTTAGTACCTTGTATATCGAAAACCAAGCGTTTTAGGATGTTTATAATGTATTTTTCGACTGGACATTAAGTAGCTCATGTATCCATAGTATGTCTTCTTCATCAATTGTATGATTTATACGAAAAATGGATCGATACACATGTTACTGTAAGAAAAGGATAAAATGATTTTTCAAAAAAATGTCTAACCAAGGCTTCTTAAAATAAAGGCAAACGAGTTGTAATAATACTGGCAGGTTTACCAAACGGATTTGTTTTGGTCTGTTGCTTTCAGCTAAAGACATGATAAATAGTAATGGAAACAGAAACAAAAAACATGATATTTTAGAAGTATTACGGTCTTTTAAGTGGAAAATTTTGGGCAAGGGCCTAGCGATACCTAAAGCACCGGTTCCCGTCAGATCACCGAAGTTAAGCGGTGTCGAGCGCGGCTAGTACTTGGATGGGTGACCGCTTGGGAAACACCGCTTGCTCTTGTCTTAGGGAAGAGTGTAAAATGAATCGACATCAAAACCATCCTATTCACGCCGGACAGGCCGGATGAGATCGGATATCTCGTAGGATGAAGGTGCCGTTTCACACTCCCCAGTCGGTAGACCGCACGATTAAAAACCGTACGGTCGATGACCGGTTCTAGATGGCCTCAGATACGCCGACGAACCGTAAAAAAGTAAAATAAAAAAAAATAAAAAAAATAAGTGGAAAATTGTTATATGTGAATGAGTACTAATGTTCAACCTTTAATAATAAGTTTAGATGAAGATAGTGATAGTGACACAGAACGAAATTAAGAGTAAAGTAGAATTAAGTTGCCAAAATTGATTATTGTAAAACTTTTCTGTATACTACACACATTGTACTGTATTTAAATCTTAAACTTAATTTTAATCTTGTGTTAGTGTATAGTTTAAATCGTGACCTTGCAAATTTTAATTATAATAATTTCATATACCTAGTGTACTTTGTTGACGACTGCAAAAACTTAATTTTTATTGAAACGAATAAATCTGTATTTTATTAATTTTTATTGCAATTATTATGTCTCAAAGTATTATTATTATAATAATTAATCTTTACTTTCTTTTGGTTTAAAATGTCTCTTGAATTCAAAATAAAGTAAGTCAAATATATAGTAGAGATTTTTTAAAAAGACCGAAAAGGCAATAAAACCTGCAACAAAGAAAGCTACAGCTTTTCATCATCTTTCCTTCTTCTAAACAAATCATAGGCATGAAATTAGCAAGTACCAACCCTTAATTGCCTCTCTTTGTCAGGTGTGAGAAATTCAAGCGGAACAAAGAACCTCTTCCCAGGTACCCAAAAATTCAGGTACGGGCGAGGAATTTTGGGGCTCATTCGACATTTGACTTAGAATATTTGGTGCAAAATGTTTAACGCTGAGACACGGAAAACTATTTTAAACGTTTTGGAGTATTTTCAAAATGAAAAAAAAAATAGACTTCAGTTAATTTCCGCTGTGAAATGCACTTCAGCAGCCTGTAAGATTAGTGAGAAAACTGTAGCCAGGATCCGAAAGAAATATACAACAGGAACCTCTCCCAGGGTAAGTGGTTTGAAATTTATTCACATATGAATACAGGGTGTCCCACAGTGGATGGCGTATTAGACGTTTATAGACCAAGAAATTATGTGATTTTTATTTATATTATATAATATATAGGGATTGTAATTTATTATAAGTATTTATATTCAATTATAAAGTAATAAAAGAACATGTAGTCATAATATTCAATTTCCTTCTTAGGCTAATAGTGAAAGGAAAACTCAAATAAGGAACGTAGCTTACAATATGATTGCCATGCATTATTATGCCACACGGTAAAAGCTAAAAGAGGAATTGCACGCCAAACAAATTATTGCCCTAAACATCTCCACATTAGGCCATTTGTTAAAGCATTTGGGATTTAAATTTAAAAGGGACAGTAGCAGGCGCTACATTATGGATTATTCCTTCAAAACGTATAAAATTTTTGAGACAATATACAGAAAACTTGTTATCAGAAACTCCATTAGATGTGGTTTTTATAGACAAAACATGGATATTTCAAAATGGTAGCTACATTGGAACATGGCATGATGACAACATCAAATTAGTTTTAAATAAAAAACAGACGGCAAAAGATATGATATATAGTTTTGCATGCTAGCACCAAAGATATCTTTATAGATGGGGCGGACTTAGTTTTATCATGACAACATGAACTCTACATTGTTTGAAAAATTATTGGAAGAACAGCTTTTATCCTGGCTCGAAAAATGCTCGCTCCTTGTTATGGACAATGCAAAGTACCATTCACGGCTCAGCGAAAATGTGCCAAATGCTTGAACGAGAAAAGCTTATATCATTTCCTGGCTACAAAGTAAAAATATCAATTTTTTGGAAAACGCACTCAACCCCGAATTCCTACAAATAGTAAAATAATACAAAACAAAATTAGGATATGCCGTGGATGAATTAATTTGTACTATGGGTCATAAAGTTTTGAGATTGCCGCCCTACCACTGCATTTTCAACGCCATTGAATTAATTTGGGCCCAAAGCAAAACATTTTTTAATAAACAAATTATTGGAAAAGACATGAAAGATGAAAATGCCGTTTTGGATGTTTGGAAAGACCATTACCCCTAAAAATTGGTCTGATTGTGTTTGCCATACAAATAATATTATAAGGGATTATTGGCAAAAAGAACATTTCTTTATCTTCTGATTTAGATTTACTTTTTTGTATGTAATTGTATGTTTATTTTTTTATTTTTTTATAAAAATGTTATAAATATAAATATGAAATATATTTTTGTAGTGTTCTTTTTTTCTTTTTATTATATTTATATTTAAAAAGTAATAATTAATGTATTTTTTAATGTACATAATTTAAGATTTTGCAGAAAAAGTCAAGCGTGAAAAGTAAATTTAATATATTGAATTAATAATTATGTCCTATTTGCCTGCTTAAAATTAAAAAATAAGTTCTTAAGATGAGCCACTACTTTGTAGCGCCCGATAGACCTAACGATGTATTTTAAATGAAAAATTAAAATTTAATCAACGCATAATCGTCGGAATTTCCATAATTATGGCAACGTTCCTTCGGTTATAAAGTGGTCCGGATACTCGGACATATTTGCGAGACGGCGGGGTTCGTTTCTCTTAATAATGTTAGCAAATTGCACCGACTAACCGTAAAGAACAGCAACCCTTCCAACTTTTAACTTATTAATTAATTAACAATCATGGCGGGCAAGACGAAAACGTTCTGTTAAAATGAAAATTAAAACGTCGACCGAGTTCCTGCCATAAACTCTTCTTTTAAATGATTTAAGGATTCTTACTTTCTCGAGAAACTACGGTAGAATCATTTGACTTTGTTATATTTTACTGCTGCTATTTTGAAAAATAAAGTGATTCTTGTAACATTTAAAATCCAAGGATTTTCATCAAAAAATTGAAAGTACCCGGAAATCCTGACCTGAACTAACCTAAACTATTTATTAATATGTCTAGTAAAGTTTGCATTATACCGTTTACCTTTACTGCAATAAATCAACTACCTTTTTTTTTCAGAAATATAAATTTTCTGTTGCTAATCTATTGATATAGCTATACTAAATAATAATAATAACCTAAAAAATATATTTAAAACTTTTTTGAGATAACAGACAGACAATGACGTTTTCCATTTTAATTTTCTTTCTAACTTATCTTAAAACTAGCTTTTTATGATTATTTTTTTTATTTTTATATCTTTAAATGAGAGATAAAAAAATAACTTTTTTTCCTTGGTTTAAACCTGCCAATCTTGATCTCCTTAAAGAATATGTGGTTTCGTTGTGTAAGTACTATTAATTAACAGATACCATGTATAAACACTCAAAATAAGGACAAGCACGCACCAGGTTAAATATACCCTTATCGTATAGGTCGAGAAAACAAAATACTTAATTGGCGTTAAATATCGTTATGGGAGGGCCTCGATAATATCTAAAATTACCAAAAGCGCCACGTTTCCTTTTATTATTCCTTGTTTTAATTTGTGTTTCGGACGTGTCCAATTAAAAATAACTTAACAGATTAACCTGTAATAGTTTGCGTATCGATGTATAACTTTCCTTCGGCATCACGTCCGGGTCAGTCAGATTAATTAGAGTTTTGGTAGGAGCTGTTCAAAACAGCTGACAATTTGAAAACTTACCGCCCGAAGCCCGTTCGCAGATTTATATTTAATAATCAAACAATATGTTTCTATTTGATCAAAAGGCCCTGCTGGCAAATCTATAGCACCAACCACTCAGCAACAAACTATATTTTCCGGTTAAAGAACTAATAATAATGGCTTTACTATTTCAAATGTTTTTTTTATTGTTATGGTTTTATAATAAAATAAGATTATATTAAAATTATTAATCTGTAGTCATTGGATAATCGCTTATATTAAATTTATTAAAATCATACATCTATAGTCTTTTTTTAAATGATGCGACGTAATAAATCAATCAAAACCGTCTTCTTCATGAGCGTGCAAGATTTTTCGGCACGTATAGATTTAACCCTACAATGCTACACTTGTATGCTAAACTTAAAATGCTACATGGGGGTACACCTGTACCCCAAGAAAAAAAAATTATTTTAAAAATATTTATTCAGCAAAATAAAAAAGCAAACTTCAAATACAATGTAAAAACAGTTCTTTTTCACATAAAAAAAAACATTAGGTTATGCAGCACAAGTTGGGCATATTTTTTTTTGGTGTTGTAAACAAATGAATTTTTTGCATATAGCGCAGCTGACCCTCGATTTCCGATCTTCGCTTCTTTTGCAAAATGCACACCTGCCCGTGGTAGTTGTTGGCCTAGTTGGTACTTCTGGCGTTGGAGTTATTTTTAGTACATTGCATATTGTTTGGCGGAGTTCACATCTTAAGGTTGGAGTTTCTAAACGATATATAAAACGAAGATATCATCAGGTTTTGTCAGATCAAAAACATTTTTTTGGGCAGCCATATTTTCTGTCAGCTAAAAACAAACAAATAAATACATAAACAATAAAATAAATGAACTAACTGGAAATAATAATCGATACTATAGTTAAGCTAATATACTTACATTAATTGTTTAATTACATTGTATTCTGCTACACTGGGGTACACCTGTATCCCAATATCAAATATCTGCACAGAGCCAAACACTCCGCCTAGCACCAGTATCACACAAGGACTAACGCAACGTGGCTTAAACTACAGAGACGCTCAAGGTTGCAGCGCCATCTGCTATCGGTTGGCCAGAATTTAAAAAAAGGCTGGGGTACAGATGTACCCCAAGTAGCATTCTAGGGTTAAATATGCCTAAATTTTTAAATTTGTACAGAATTAGTACAAGTATCGACATTAAATTCAAGTTCTGTCTTCAAATATATATTTTATTATATATTTATTATTAAATTTCCTAATCCTGGTTACTTGTTTGCTAATTATGTAGTTATTATGCCTTTATGGGTGCCTCTATTGAAATATTACACCTATTACATACCTCCATTGGGTGTTTGTTTCTCAGTAAAACTATTCAAAGTGTGAAGTGTCAGTGTTTTTTTAAATAAATATGGAGAATTTTCACCAATTGCCTAAACGCCCTAGAGTCGGTCCATGAATCCATTTCTTCATCCAAATGAAAAAAAATTAATTCTTAACTATTATGATTCTATTAAAAGTAAGAATGCGGATCTAAGTATTGACAATGCAGTGATATTTGCAGCAGATATGCTTAACGCTGGGAAAACAACAATATATAAACTTTTAAAAGAAGAAAAAAGTGTTGGAGTCAAACCTCCAAAACCTTCTCCAGGATTATCTAAACTTGAGCTGGATGTCAACTAACCTAAATGTTATCCTTTTTTTTAACTTTACGGAAACTACTGCCCAAAAACAAATTCTTTGAAAAGTAGGTATTCATTTGCCCTAAAAAATATGGCCACTGGTAATTAGTTTTATAAATATTTTAGAAACTCGAGTAAAAGTAAGTAATCGGGATGCTATTTCAATTTTAACATTAAGTTTAAGTGAGGCAAGAAGGAGAAAATGATGAACATTCCCTAATGCAAAGAAAAGTTTTCATAATAGTAGCCAAAATGTAAAAAAAAATGTTTTTAAGTTGGGTTAGAGAAATTTGGAGCATTTCAAATTGTGATGATTTAAAAGCCACTTTATCTCGTTTTAGCCCACTTTGACGTCATGAGGGAGGGGGGACGATCCTCTATACCACCACAAAATGTATATACCTGGCTAAGTGCCTACATTTTACAGGATAGTTTAATAAACTAATCGTTTTCCACAATTTCCGTGAAATAAATTTCACCGGAGAAGTAAATTAAAAACAAATTAATTTATTTCGCTCTCCAGCCA
This sequence comes from Polydrusus tereticollis, assembly GCA_963920685.1. NCBI lineage: Eukaryota > Metazoa > Arthropoda > Insecta > Coleoptera > Curculionidae > Polydrusus > Polydrusus tereticollis. The sequence continues at coordinate 149,482,335 of OY987328.1, forward strand.
TGGACTGCCGTTTAAAATTTAATCTCGCCTCAGTTTCAGGAAGAATAGGTTCGACTGGGAGTTAAGTGAAAATCTATTAATTAATTACAAGAAAAGGGTGTATAATTCTTACCTTCGTTTATTTTGCAATAAACGTTGAGCGCTTGTTCGCCTTCCCGTGTGCCCCGAGGGGCTAAACTGACAAACTTTTCCGAAATAAAATTGAATATGGATAAAACTACGAAAGGAAACTCTCTCTGGTAACCGTCGGAAATGGATTTTAGCTTATTAGAAATTTGGCAAATACCTAGGTTCTTTAATTACAGGGAATTAATAAAGTTTTTAGAAAAATTTACCAAGAATTATAAGGGTATTTAGTTAGGCAACAAAAGTTGTAACATTATAATGAGGCAATCTAAGCCTAAATGGCTTTAAACACAAAAATAGAAATTCGAATTATTTTTATTTTGGTCTTAAGCTTTTTCAGAACTGATTTGGTTAAATTTATTGAAATAAAAAATTTTCAATCTATATTTATTTCTAGTAAATCTAGTCTCTTGACTTTCTTTTGTTTCTTATGTGGCTCTGGTTAAACCAACTTGCCAGCACCTCCCTTTGTGGTACACTGTAATATATAAAACATATAACAGGAAATATTTAGAAAAGGTTAAGTTCGATTATTATTTTTTATTTTATGAAAGCTGTTCAGTAAATTATTCCCACATTTTTAGCTGCATAAATTTTTTCTGTCATTTCTGGTTTGGTTGCCATAGAGACTAACTTACTTTTTTTAAATGAAACGCAGGGTGTTGATGATTGCATATTTGGATTCTTCTGGGAAAACTCTAAATTTTTGTATTTCAAATTTTTATTTATTTAAAATAATAACAAAATAAATAGCCTAGAACATTGAACAACTTAACATCGGAATAATAAACAAGTGAAACCTTTGCAGTAGATCAGATGTTCAAAATGACCACCATTCCCTGCTAAGCAGAGCGCCAGTCGATCCCTGAACCCGTCTACAACGTTTCAAAGGAAGTCCTCTGGGTCCGGGTTTCAGCACTAATTGTAACTTTTAAAGATTTTAAGTCATTTGGACGGTTAACGTAGACTTTGTTTTTTTTTTAAGTGTACCCACAAAAAGAAGTCGAGCGGGGTTAAGTCCGGGGATCGCGCTGGGCAGTCAATGGCACCTCTTCTGCCTATCCGACGTCCTGGAAATTGTTCGCTTATGTATTGTCTAACATTTGCCGCATAATAATGCTCCATCTTACCGAAACCATACTTGTTCGTTTATGCCATTATTTACACCCGGTAAAATCATTCTGCAAGAAGAAATTATGTGATTCCTGGGGAGGTCTAGATATTTTTCGCCACTCAAATTACCATCTAGGAAAAAAGGTCACACAATATGTCGACCAACTATGTCCGCCCAAACATTAACTTTTTCAGGCCTCTAAGTATGACTTTCCTGGAACCAGTGAGTATTCTCAGCAGACCAATAACGATAATGGTGTCTATTAACAGTGCCATTTAAATGGAAAGTAGCTTCATCCGAGAAAATGATATTTGTTGCGAAGCTATTATCGTTATTAAAGTAAGATGTTTGTCCCTTTTCTTTCCATCAGACCCAATCCTTGGACGCGTTTCGCCGTATTACGGCTCATTGGCAAGGCTATAGAGTCTGGCTAAAATGACTTTATCGTTATTGCATCTTTCCATCATCAGCTCACAGAATTTAGCTCTTCTATCAAAATCGTCCTCGTTTAACTCGTGCACCAACTTCTCCTGCTTAAACAAATTTTTCACTGACTGATGAGACACATTAAAATCCATTGCCATCGGCCTGGATGATTGTGTTGGATTTCCATGTATTGAGAGCATGATATCCAAAGCTATGTCTCCCCCGGTTGCTGTTTTAGGTCGACCTGATCTAGTGGCTTCCCTAACATTGCCTGTTTCTTAAAATTTCTTGCCCACTCGGAACACCGTTGACTGATTTATTGGGAACTTATTTGGATATAATTCATTGAAAAGTTGAAAAACCTGATCTTGCGATCTCTTCATATTTTCGTAACCGTTCATTATTACTCGTTGTTTCTCATTCAGCTGTATAATCATTTTTTTTTTAATTCTAATAGACTTTACAAAACCATACAACGTTTGTCTTGATCATTTTTTGTTAGCTGTTTTACTTTAAGAAATAATCGACCGTTTCCAAACATACCAACGACCCTGTATACAAACAAGAAGTTCGTTTAAAGCCGAATGCATCTCCAGTTTACATAAAACAATATAGGTTACCACATTCTCAAAAGGATGAAATTTATAAACATGTTGATAAAATGTTACAAGACGGAATAATTGAAGAAGCGAAGTCCGAATGGTCCTCACCTCTTTTAATAGTTCCAAGAAAGGTTGACAATATTACAATAATGCAAATAAGCGTTTTAGGTTAGTAAGCGATTGCAGATTTATAAACTGTAGGATTCAGGACGACAAATTTCCTTTGCCCTGCAATACAGAAATTTTAGACTCTTTATCAGGTGGAACATGCTTTTCGCATTTAGATCTATCTCAAAGTTATTTATTTAAAGTTATCAGGTAGCACTAGATAAAGCTAGTAAACCTATTACAGCATTTACTGTAGGTAGTAAAGGAAAATTTCAAATGACTCGACTACCTACGGGTTTAAAAATAAGTTCTAATGCTTTTTATAGAGCTATGACTATAGCAATGTCAGGTCTTAACTATGCAAGTCGTTTTGTTCATCTAGACCGAAACAGTTTTTCAAGTAATAATTAATGACTTACAACGTCAAATGCACGCGAGAAATCTATAAACATTCCCAGCACCGACATTCTATCAAGAGACTTAACAATGATGCGATGAAAAACTATAACTATACCATGTCTTTTTAAGACTATTTAATAGAAATTTTAAAAAATTACTTTATTTTGTTTTGCCAATACACAACATTTTTATAGGGTTTTCTGCTTAAAAGCTGTCAGATTTCTTTATGCAATGCAAACTTTATTGTGTGACTACTTTCTTCAATAGTTTGAAAGACAGATTTATTTTCCGCACTTGCTAAAAAAAATATTATTATAGGTAGCAATGGTAGCATAAATTCCGTAGTGTACCAGGAGAAATTAAACACTATTTGTGTTTAGGCAGGAAATGGTAACATACTAAACGCACCCTCGGAGCTGAGCTAGCCCTTTGCCGACGAGGTATGTATATAAGAAAGGGCCTTTATGTGCGAAACCGCAGGAATAGGGCCAGGCAATCTCGACCAAAACAATTAAGACATTGTAATAAGGAATGGCCGCTAGGGCATTGTCTAAAGTCAACAAAAATTTAATTCAAAGGGGTGGGTGTAGACAAGAAAAGTGAAATTTAGTGCCGACTACCCGGGATACGGGAAATATAAATTAATTTTACTCGCCTAATTGCAAAAGCTAAATTTTCTTGCGATGTCAACATTGGTTAATAGAAAAGGTCTGCTCTTTATGTATGCAGAATAACACAACACCTGCATATAAAATTAAAAATAATCAATTTGGAAGACAATAACCAAAAATATTGCCTGAAAATTAATTATTTTTTGTACTTCCGGGACTAAAGTAAGTACTTTAGTCCGGCGAAACGGAGACTAAAGTGGGTCATTTAATCCTAAGGGACTAAAGTGTATTCAAGTAACATATAATTTTTAAAAAAACTGACAACTTATTTATTTATACTGTAACTAAGTGACTTTTGTCTTTCAAAGTAGACTAATAAAATATTCAACTGGTACTTGCATTAAATTGCGACGTTATCAGGTGTTTTTAAATTTATACCTACATATTACATTTTTTTTTCTAATAGCATTCGGCTAAAAGGCTATACTGCCTTTCTCACAGCAGAAGAAAATATTTAGCAAATTTCTTCTATAGTATAATAAATTAGGTAATAAGACATAAACAGGGACACACGTTTAACGCCACTGAAGTCTATCAGGGCACCTTTTCTTTTAAGACAAATAAGATGGACCACGGAATATAGATAATACAAATGGATATTGAGACAATAAATAAAATCAAAAAGAAAAGAAAGAACAGGATCACAATTTAAGATGTATCACCTTAAGGTAATTAACTAGACCATGATAAATTTTTGCATTTTGCAAGGACAATAAATTTAAGATTTTAAATGGGCATTCAACCTCACACTCCTGAATTAGGTATTTAACAAGATTATGTATGTAAAGTGCATATCTACTGCATTCGAGATATATCAAGATCACATTTGACCTGACAGGAATCATAATTATCAGAAGATGAAATGGAAATTTTCTTTAACAATAATAATATTAATATCCAGTAGATTCAGGCCATGGGAGAAGACGAGAACTACAAATACTTGGGGATGAAGCAGGCTCAACGCATTAGTCACACAGCGATGAAGACAGATATAAGAGAAGAGTTTTTTAAAAGACCAGAAGAATGCTAAGAACGAAACTGAACAACAAGAACTTGTTTAAAGCAATCAACACCTACGCTTGCTCAGTTTCGTCGTACTCATTCGGCATAATAGGCTGGAGCGTGACTGACATCGAAGGGCTACAGCGCAAAATCAGAAGTGAACTTACCAAAACACTTAAGCATCACCCAAGAAGTGCGGTAGAGTGGACCACCCCACCATAACATCAAGGCCGAGGAGACTGGCAGACATTGAAAAGATAATGGATCAACAAATAATCAACTTGAGGGAGTACTTCCGCAATAGAGCCCAAACTTCAGACCTACATCATGCTATTTGCGAAGCAGACCACTCCACTCCTCTAAGATTAAGGAATCAGAATGTCCCACAACACCACAAGACCAATGAAGAAAAGCTGCATTACGGAAGGAAAAACCTCTGCATGGACGACACCCGAAGGAGGCAGCTCAGGATCACGTCGATAGTCTTACGTCGAACTACTGGCTCATCTCTGGATGGATGTTCCCTGAAACGGAGGGATTTCTACTGGCAATCCAAGATCAAGTCACAACAATTAGAAACTACCTGAAATACATAATTAGAGACGACTTCACATCACGGGATGTTTTCTGCAACAGAATACAAAGAGAGGCATGACGCAGTGGCCAAGATCCTACACCAGGAGTTAGCGGTGAAGCTACAACTTGTCCAAAACGAAAAGGTCCCATATTATAGATATACACCACAGACGATCTTAGAAAACAATCACTACAGGTATACTGGGATCGGACTATTCTTACTGATTAGACGGTGGCCTACAACAGACCGGACCTTGCTATGGTAGACAAGAGGGACAGGAAAACGACTTTGATAGATGTAGCTATAACAAATAACAACAACCTCCTGGTGAAGCATGCCGAGAAAAAAAGCGAAGTATCGGGACCTCCAGGAGCAAATAGGAAGACAGTGAAATATGGACAGCATCGAAATCATGCCGATTATTGTTTGAACAACAGGAGTAATCCCAAATAAGCTTTTGGAAAACCTTAAAATGCTAGACGTACCGCAAGATCTCTACAAGGATATGCAGGAAGTAGTGCTACTTTTAACAAGCCGAACAGTCAAGAAGTATATGGGTAACCAAAGAAGAACCCCACGGGCCCAATAACACGGAAAGAGCCCCCACAGAGCTCAATCCTTTTGATATGGGTGATATCTGGGATGAGTGAATGTTCCCCGTAGTGGAAGTGTAAGACAGGTCTCGCGATCTGTCAGAAAATCAATAATAATAATAATAAATGCCTTTATTTAGGAATGGAGCAATAATATCAACTAACTTTGAAAAATGGTAGCGGTATCCAACATATGCTGCTCATACAACCACCCTTATTTAAAATACATTCAAAAATAAATTAACAATGAAAAAATATAATGTATGCCCAGCAATAAATTATACCTGACATTACAATTACATTAGATGAAGGCAAATTAGCAGAAAAATATTTACAGCAGTAGTAAAAGTCAAAAGAACCTACAAATATATTATATTAGCGATGCCATGATAATAATAATAATCAATATACATGCCATAAAAAAAAAGAAAAGAAAAAAACATTGTCATATAACAGAAAAACTATATCTGTAAATTCTGTATGATATTCAAAACTATCCGGTAATAATTGCAATAAGTTTTACAATAAGCTTTATTCATTCTTCTTTAATTACGGTTATTAATAATAAAGTTCTTACACTTATTTCAGAAACTAACAAGACTAGGGGCCGTCTTGATATCGTTGGGTATAGGGTTAAATATTGAAACTGTATTGTAAAATAATAAACGCTAAAACGAGGCAGAATTGCAGGATGTGCCGGTAACATGACCCATATTTAAACGAATAATGGTTTTAACAATATTACCTAATTTTAGTAACACTATTCCTGAAAGTACAAAAATAGTGTATAAACCAAGGGACTAAAGTGCCTTAATCCCTTAAATTCGCGGGACTGAATGAGCCACTTTAGTGCCTTGGTTTATAATATACTATTGTAGTCTTTTTTAAAATTTTTAAATAATTTTATTGATGTAATTGCCATGGTTATAAATTATGATAAATTAACGTATCATAAATGAATACCTTTTTAACGGTTTGATATATGAGATGTAAATGGGCCATCTGCCACAAAAAGACGTGCCACATAAGGAGACAATAATTCAGATCTGTCAGGCATTAGAGGAAAAGTGGAAGTAATGACTCGAGATAATTCGATGTCGTTCCGCCGTAAAAATCGGTATTATTCATTTATTTTCAGTATGACTCGGAATTTTTCTTCGCCGAACTGTTTCGCTTGTCAATTAAAAAATAATTATTCTCTTGTATTTATACGGCGGAAAAAATTTGCACTTATATTTAAGAAACAAAATGTTTTCTGAAAAAATAATTTTTTTTTTGGAGCATTTTGCACTAATACTGTAGAGTAAGAGAGGACACAAATAATTGCTTTTCTCTCAAAAAGATACAGTTGAGAAAGGAAAATTTTGCAAATGCAAATTCCCTCTTTTCGGGGTTTAAAATCCACAAATCATTAGTTGGCGTTTCCTTTGCTTCAATTGTTGATTGGTTTATTTAGGGAATAGGGCATTCCTATACTGGACTACGAGTTTGTTTACAGCTAGGCAAAGTCTAAATGTAAACAATGTTAGGTTAATATAACAAAGGCGTTCCAAAAAGAAGTCTTAATAAAATATTGAAAATAAAAAATTAATGCAAATTTGTATGTTTTAGAAATAAAATTAAATATTCCAACATTTAGGTAACTAACCTACCTAAAAAAATGTATATCTCGGACACTTCTAAAGTATTTTTAACACTTTAATTTCTCGGATGCAGTCTATGGGTCATGTCTGGTGGGTGCAGATGTGTACCGTATCCAGCTTATCCAGAACTGTTGCGTCCGTCTGATTGGAGGTATAAGAGGACGAGAGCGTGGTGTTTCTGCTAAGTTTCGAAATATTAAATGGCTGACAGTAGATGAAAGGCCAGCTTTGCATGCACTTGTTCTTTATAACAAAATTATTTTGAAACGACGCCCTCAGTATTTATATCAAAAAATTAAATTCCACGATGATGAACTTAATCTGGATATTCGACAAAAATCTACAATTACTACACCTCTGCAGTACACAACATATCTTGAAAGATCCTTTAGTTTTAATGTAGCCAAACCCTATAATAGGGTTCCTGTCAGCATGAAATTCTCTACTGCATCAAATTTAAGCTGTCAGTAAAAAAAATAATACTAAAGTTTGTATAACAGTTCCTATTTAATTTACTCTGAATTATGCACAAATCAAGTTGATTATATTTTCAATTATGTTTTGAATATAGTTTCATATTTTTAATAATGTTAAGTACTTTACTACTACTTACTATAAAAAAATATTCTAACGTTACTTTGGATTTATAGAGTTTAATTTTCTGTTAGTTGGTTAATTAGTTATTTAGTACAGTGATTATTAATTACCTGCTATTTAGTTACAAATAAATATATCATAGTGGTTAAGTGAGAAAGCTTTGCTTCAACTTCCCGGTTTGTAATCTAATCATTACAATAAAGTCATTTATTATTATTATATACCAAAGCATTGTTCAGCCCCATTTTACATGTTGATATGTTTGCTTTTAATTTTATTTCTATTTTTCTTCTTGTTTTGTTTTTGTTTTCCTTTTTACAGTACAGGTCTTTGATTATATTTACTAAATATATATATATGTTGATGACATTTGGGTGAGCTATTTTTGACATATCTTAGCTTAAAATATAAATAAATTGAAAAGAAGGTTGATAAACTTGTCAAGCAAACCATGGAAACAATTGTTAAGTTATTTATTACGCTTTATGAATTGTTTCCATGGTTTGCTTGACAAGTTTATCAACCTTCTTTTCAATTTATTTATATTTTAAGCTAAGATATCTCAAAAATAGCTCACCCAAATGTCATCAACATATATATATTTAGAATCACGGAAAAAAGATCTTTCATTTTAGCGCATAATATACAGGGTGTGTTCCATTTAAAAAACTTGAAGTTGCCTATATTTTTTCATTTCGCGATGCGACTTTGTTTTTTTCTGATAACTTCAAAAGATAATAAAAGAGAAACCCTAGAACTTTTGTATATAAGATTTTTTTCCATCTCTAATAATAAAGACTCTAGAGCTCACGCAGTGGCGTATTTAGGACTGTGACACGGGGGGGGTCCACTTATCTTCCTTAAAAAAATGCGCCGCAGGCAAAATTTTTTTAGGTGCCACGCCCTTTTTTGGACTGTCTAAACTTACAAATTTTACGTTTTGATAGCCCGACTCAAAAAAAACGTAGAAATAAAGCAATTTTTAAATATAAACGCCAATATTTGCATTTGAAATATTAGTTTTTTGAAGGTATGTATAACGGTATACTATTTTACTCACCTGAATTAGAAAACACGGAACAAAAAATAAAATTCATTAATTATTAAACTAAAAGACTGTGGAAATCCCCAAACATCTGGAAAATTTGAAATAATGTTTCATGTTATTTATTGCAAATAAATGAATTGGAATTTCAGTTTTCTTTACTACTGAGTCCACGGGGGGGGGGTCCAGACCCCCCGGACCCCCCCCCCCCTAAATACGCCACTGAGCTCACGTAAATATAATCAAAGACCCTGTACATAAATGTATTTCATTTTATTTTATAGGTCTTAGATATATTTTTGTATTAGGTAGGCATGCCTTTTTAAATAAAGATTATTATTGATAACTTAAACTTAACACAATAATTTAATTATTATCCAAAACACAGAAATATTAAAAACATGGCGAAATATTTGCAATTTGTCAAAAACTATACAAAGAAGCAAAAGGACATCGCCATACCTATAATGCTGTATAACTTCTTCTATTAGTAAGAGTTCTTTACTTGCACTGTCAGAACCTACTAATAAACAAACCTCGCATCGAAAAAAGCCCTTAAGGTTTTTTTGCGAAGACTCCGAATCCTAATTATCTACCCGAAATTGCACAAGTCGTGGTTTAAAACGAAAAACGTCAGATACAGCATTCCAGGGATGTCATGGAGCCCATCAAATTGTGGCGGGAGAGCAGCCTTAATTTCAACAACGAAATATTCTTAGCCCAGTCACCCCTACATCGTTTGGCCAGAGGGTAATTAACTTAATAATACCGAACAGGAATTTGGATGGTTTAGTGTACCTAAATAGTTCTGTAAAAATGTTAATAAAAATTTAATAATTTTCATTATATACAGGGTGTCAGGAAAGTTTATACAATATAAACCCTATTTTGTCACAAGGAAAGATCCTAAAGTGCCCCTTACCGGAGATATAGATTATTGTTTCATAATACCAAAGTTACCAGACACTTTAAATAGTATATAATATCCTAGGGCATTAAGGAAGTTTCTAATGCCCTCAGGCATTAAGAGAAATAAATAGGAAAAATCAAAGTAACAACTTTTTATTAACGAAAAACTTATTTATCATTTATATTAAATGACCAGTTATGAAAAGACCCAGTAAAAACGAATTTACCGGCTTTTGATAAGTCAATGTTTTCTACTGTTTCGTGATTTTTACTAACAGAAATTGACGATGATTGAACGCGTTTGATATTGATGGTCTCGTTGATGGTACTCCAGCATCAATTTCGAAATTTTGTTTTTAGAAGACATACTGTCTTCCACATATCCCTCAACCACAGCTGAACTTTTTCAACCGCCATGTCTTTTCAATGCGGTCATGTTTGCCCCCGCATCCGCCAACAAAGTTGCAGAAGTTCTGCGCAAACAATGACCAGTATATTTGTCCGCATCTCTTAAACCCAGGTATTTTGCAATAATGGTAGGAATCTTGCCTATGGTGTTCTTCCCAACTGGCTGTGAAAAACAACGACCGTTACGGTAACACACTATTGATGTTGCAGTTCGTCGGGCGTAAAGACCAATAAGTTCTCAGTAGCTTTAAACAACCTATCTCCTTCTCATCAATAATGGTGAAGACACGCTTTTTATCGGTCGTTGTATCGGTAATATTAACTATTACTACGGATCCTCTATATGTTTAACCAACATATTAACTAGCTCTTGGCGGCGGCACCCACCAAATACACAAAATAACATAGTTACTTTAAAGCTTCACTGGGATGAATTTTAGCACATCTTCTCGAGTCAAATATTTCGATTTCTTCGCTTTGGATGTTTGCTTCAGATACTGGCCTAACTTAGCAGCAGTATTTTGCAATGTCTATATTTTTATTAACTATTAATGTCTTCTTTAACATTGAATATTTCGTCCATAGGGAATTAAGAGTGAATGTTCCAGACTATAATCGATATACATAATTAGTATTTTAATATAATTTACAACAGCATTTTTAACATACCAATTTCTGGAAATATCCGAGTAGTACCGTCTCGTTGATAATTTTTACATCATTATTTTTCATCCAATCCCCAAACCTTTGATATTCCTTATCATAGGCGTCTTTAGACTTCTTTGGGACAAGATTATCCAAAGCTTTGGCAGCATTCACAGTAATTCTATCCGGAATCAACGGAAAATCCATTATTTTATATGAATTTCAGTTTTGACTTTGACACAGCCCAACAATGAACACTTATTACCTTTGTTCATTTATTAGCAACTGTATGGGTAAAAAACCTTTCGTGATTTTGAATTTTCTTTTCATTTAACTTGGAATTATCTGAAGTAGGACATAAAATATTTTATGTACCACGGGCATTGCTTGATGTCTATACCTCAGTTTTTCTCATCCTTGTCATTTAGGACTGCTCGCAAAGCATTAAATAAAGTGCGCATCACACGTTCCACCTGTCCATTTCCACGTGGTACTCCTGTTGCAATTAAATGCAGTTCGACAGACCATTCTGCCAAAAAGTCTTTAAATTTACTCGCTTGAAAGACGGTTCCTCTGTCCGCTATTATACGCTTCGGTGTGCCTAACTCTTGAAACACTTTGATTAGGGCTTTTATGGTACAATCTGTATTTTTTTTGCTTAATAGGACAAAAACGAACAAATTTTGTAAATGCATTTATTATCACCAATATTTGAGTGCATTTGTTAGATTTTACAAGCGGTCCGGCGTGATCAATATGCCAGGTGTCCAATTTTGTTGATGGTTTAGATATTTGCTGACACATACCATGTTTCTTTCCGGAGGGTGATTTTCCTAAAACACATGATCGGCAGTTTGAAACGTATTTTCGAACCGATTTGCCCATCTGTGGCCAAAGGCCCTCGACTTTGCAAGATTGTTGCCCTCGGAAGCATAAACATCTTCATAATGCCCTTAATTCATAAATAACTATTATATACTCGTTAGGCCACAATTGTGACAGGTGTCATTTTACAGACCTGAAAATTGATTTTTTAAATACACTGGTCATTCCTCTTTAAAAAATGTACTCAACATTTGTTTCGATGAAATTAACCGTTTTTGAAGAAAATAGATTTTTTGGATAGCATGTTATTGAAATAATACATCAGAATACTACAATAAAACACCAGTCGTTTTGATTTTGTTAATTATGTGTTATTAACAACCCTTTTCTAAATTGTCTGATTGTCTGACATGTATCTAATTTACGAAGAATCACTTGGAAATTGTGTGGAGGCGAGAATAATTTATTCTGATGCATTTCCAAATCCACGTTTACTGCACCGAGGAACTTTTGAAAGGGTTGATGGTAGTTTTTTGTCGCATCGTGGTGAAGAAGGGCCACCAAGAAGTGCAAGGGACCCTCAGTTAGAGGAAGAAATTCTGGATGAGACAGCTGAAAATCCCTCTAATAGTGTAAGAAAGCTGTCGGTCCAGATTCATGCGACAAAGTGGGTTGTTCATGAAATCCTTCGAGAACAACTGCTACATCCTGATCACGTTCAAAAGGTGCATGCCATATTACCCGCTGATCGTCCGTCGGACATGACAATTGCATTCGTTTAACAAAAAGCGCCAAGTAATAAATATACTAATGTTATAAAATTAGTAATTAATCATGAGTTATTTTGTAAACAAGTGCCGAATTGGATGAATAAACGCCAAATTAAATGTGATCTAAATGTCTACTTCACTTAGCCAAATATAGAAAACCAACCAGTGAAATAACCTGAACCCGAGGAAAATTCAAAGCCTCACTTTTAATATTGGGAGTTAAAAATACAACTTGATTCCCACATACTCCTTCACAATAAAGTTACCGCAAATGTAATAAAAATCATCAGACTTACTTTTGCAACTTCAACGGAACATTCTTGCAACAAATTACTTTAACGAAACAAAAACTAAAGTTTTATTTAAGTGCTACGCATTAAACTAAATGTGGACTATTCGAAGACCTGATTTATATAAGTGTTCCTTAAAATTCAGGGATTCCCTGTAGTAGTAGTGCTTCTTAAATAAAAACTATAATCAGGAAATTATTCTTTTTATGTATTAAAAAAATATGACAATTTTATAGAAAAAAAGACTGTACGTGATAGAAACAAAGGACGATTGATTTGGTTGTTAGTACGTCAAAACTAACTTCTAAAAACAAAAATAGTCTAATTACAAATTCTTCGTAGACCTGTGTTATTAATTATCAAAGCCAGTGATCAAAGTTCAGGAATTACTGATCATTAATATATCATAGTTAAGTTTAAAATTCAAGAGTCTCTCTAAGTGACTTTCTCTTACAAGCAAAAATATTAAAATGATCATTATGAGCGTAGTATTTAATGTTATAATCTAAATCAAATGGTAAACACAATGTAAAACTTAAAAAAGTTTCTGAAAAATGGAAATTGCATATCAAAAAGGTGAAAAGTTTAGTGAAAGTTGTGTTAGCCCGATTAAGACTAGCTCGTGAATAAAACATTAGCCCACTGTTAGTTTTGCTGTTCTTATGTTCTCTAGTTCATCAATAACACACACAAAAAAGTTACAGATAACCAAAATCTAAGTTCATATCCATCTCTCTGATTGTTTTATTTTAAATTACACCAAAACATCTGTCACATCCTACGAAAGGACAAAGGCCACAATGACATATCGAAACTTCAATATACCATTATGGGAATCGCAGGAGAAAGTTTTGACGATAATAGCGGCAGGAAAGGGGCAGGAATTTGTACAGGCGTTCGAGCGGAAACCGACTAGGATTACGAATTCAAAGATATTTATGGTAGTCTAGGTGGTCGGGTTCTTCACCTCCTATTGTTTACGTCCTCCTTGGCGGGGACGTCTCCAGATTTATGGGGGGAGCACCGCTCCCAGATGCCGTTTGTGATTAATATGCCCCTGTCGTATGGACATATTTGTATGTTGTAATAATAAAATATATTGAGGTAATTAGCTCAGAAACATTTAGCCTCGGGCTTTAGAATTACCGACTTTATTGGGATATTTATGCGTTTTATCGAAATTAACTTGAGCTAATAATACTTGTAAAATGTAATAAATAAAGGTATAGTTCGTATTTTTTTTCTAACGAGAGAATCTGTCGGAAAACAAGGCCACTCTACAAACACCAAATCACTTACTAAATATTGCATGCTATTTTTGATGCAATCATCGTATCTTTTACGAAAAAATTAAATGCTGCTTAAATTCGTTTAAAATCTCATTAAATAATGTAAATATTTAGAGTGTATTATATAAATATAGCACAATAGAACTGTAAAAAAAAATTAGAAAAAAAAAAAGAAAAGAAAAAAATAAAAGAAGAAGAGAAAGGGGGAAAAAAAAGAAAAATGAGAAAGGGGGAAAAAAAAGAAAAATATACGAATAGTAAATTAAATAGCGGTAAATATTTAATTAAGGGATACTATAGAGTTACACAAAATTCACAGAGTAAAGCATGGGGAACAAAAATGTAAGGTAATTTAATTCATCGAACAAAATAAAATTTAAGATGTAATATAAATTGACGAGCTGGCCATATAGTTTCAACCAGAGCCATAAACATAAAACAAACACACACACACACACACACACACACATTCGTACGAAGTATTGGAACTTAATAACAATATACAGGGTGTACCACTTATAATGGAAACAGGCTTATATTTTCGTTATTTCTGAATTGATTTTTTTGAATTTTGGTATGTTTACGTAACACTTTAGGGCGCACTTTATATTGCTTAAAATTTTGAGTTAACTCATTGGCGTACGATTTTATAGGGGATTTAAAAATAATAATTTAAAGAGTAAAGTACCTTTAGCGATTATTTTATTTCAAACCTCAAAGCGACTAAATTCAAAATTTTGTGATCGTGTCCACATTTCAATTTGATACCATAACGTTGGCTTAAGAGTTAAAGAAAAAGGTTAAATACATAAATTTCTTGCATTGACGTAAACTTATTATTTGTTCGTTTTTCTATATATACAGGATGTTTCGTTTTCCCTGTCCAGGCATCAACTTTTTTATTTTAAATGGAACATCCTGTATATTGATAGGTATTTAGATTCCCTTTTAAACTTTATGTGAATTTTGTATAACCTTTAATATGCCTATTTCTTATCGTTTAGCCAATATTTAATTTTTTTTAGGTAAAACAATATGCACCCCAAATGCTATTTTATAAGTTTTTTAGGGGTAAATTTCCGAGTCACCTGTTACCGGCCTTACCTGTTGATATTTTTTTTTTAAATATTGTCTTACGTCAAAATATTCCTTCGTTGTCAAAATCAAAATGAACTTTATTGAAGAACAGAGGTTCCAAATGGTGGAGCTTTATATTGAAAACAATAAAAGTGCCGCCGCAACTGTTAGAGCATATCGACGAAAGTTTTCCAATCAGAGAGTACCTTCTAAAAAAAAACGATTAGAAGAAACTATCCAAACTTAATGGAGCATAAGTCCCTTGGAAATATATAAAAAGTCAGGCCAAGACTTGTGAGAACCGAGGAACAGGCGGAGATATGTTTAGGATATTTCAAGGCATATCCTAATACTTCAATAAGAACTTCTATTAATAACATTGGATACTCCTTGGAACGATTTCGAGAACTCTTCACGATTTTGGGTATAAGCCGTTCAAAATAATGCCGGTTCAAAAATTGCAACAACGACATTTCCCAAGACGTCTTCAATTCTGCAGAGATTTGTTAGGTAAAATCGAAGAAAATCCCCAATTTCTTAATAATATTTTATAGACTGATGAGAGCTGCTTTTCGACGCGTCGCATACACCATAGACAAAATACTCGCCACTGGTCCATAGAAAATCCACATGTGACACGAGAAGTTAAACACCAAGGATGGCAGTCTATAAATGTCTGGTGTGGGTTTATTGGTTCTAAAATAATTGGACCGTTACTTAATAGAGGCTCATTAAGTGGCCCTAGATAACTTAATTTTCTTCAAAATGATATAGATAGTTTAATGGAAAATCTTCCTTTAACGAGGTAGCAGCTATTGTGTGGCAGCAGGATGGGGCTCCCCCGCATGCATAATATTCGGGAAGTTAGCGATTAATTGAACCAAAATTATATCGAATGGATTGGAAGGAATGGCACCATCCTGTGGCCTCCAAACAGTCCTGATATTACCCCAATGGACTACTTTTTTTGGGGACACATTAAAAACGAGGTATATAAAACTACATGCAATGATTTAAATGAGATTATATTTAATGTTAGAAGAGTGGTAAACGATTTACGAGAAACACCTGAAGTATTCGTAAATGTAAAGAATTATTTCTTGAGAGCAATCCATCGTTGTATTGAAAGTAATGGAGGTAATTTTCAACAATTTATGTAAATATTTGTACTTGTAATTTTTTTGTTCGAAAAAATATCAATTAAATTATTAACAAGAAATAGGCATACTAAAGGTTATACAAAATTCACATAAAATTTTAAAGGGAATCTAAATACCTATCAATTTCCATTTAAAATAAGAAACTTGATTCCTGGACGGGGGAAACAAAACACCCTGTATATATAAAAAATGAACAGATAAAAATTTTACGTCAATGCAAGAAATTTATGTATTTAACTTTTTTCTTTAACTCTTGGCAACGTTATAATATCAAATTAAAATGTGGGCACAAAATATTAGATTTTGGACTGAGGAAAATCCACACTGTGTTATTAATCTCAAAAGTCAAAGCGTGCGATATTTTAAATGATTGTATTATTGGACCATTTTTTTCAAATACAACTTTAATTGGTGTAAAATTTCTGGAGTTCTTACATAGTTTTTAGGGTGCTATTCACGGTTTGCCGTTAGAATTTGTATGTTCAGTTAGATGGCGCTCCAATTCATTATTTTGCTGCTGTTAGTGGATGGCTCAATAAAAATCTTGGGAATAAATGGATTGGTCGCAATAGTCCTTTTGTAGCTTGGCCTTCTAGGGCCCCAGACTTGACTCCACTTGATTAAAAAAAAGTTTATAAAGCTTGTCCAACGACTTTAAAAGCTTTGGAGAATCGAGGATAAGATAAGCATGTGCAGAAATTTCCAGTCAAGAAGTTCGAGAAGTTTGTTTAAGGGTTAGAAAAATTTATGAAAAATTTATTAGAAATTATGGATTTTTAATGTGTTATTAGGTTAGGTATTGGTTCAGGTTAGTACACTCAATTGTGTTTAGTTTAATTTATATTATTTTTGTGTTTGCTAATTATGAGATTGTTATTGTTGTTTTCAAATAATTATTTTGTTTTATTTTCATATCAAACTGTGTTTTTATATTTCTCTTGCCACTGGCATTTTAATGATGTTCGTATTCGATTATTTTCTTCACTGGTTGTGTCAATTTATTCAAATCAATTTCTTATATTAGTTTTGAAATAAAATAATCGCTAAAGGTTCTTTTAATTAATATTTTAAATCTCCTTTAAAACCGTACGCTAATGCAATAACTAAAATTTTAAGCAATAGAAAAATGCACCCTAGGGTCAGACGTAATCATACCATAATTCAAAAAAATCAATTCAGAAATAACAATAACAATAAGCCTGTTTCCGATGGGATAATCGATAAGAAAATGTCGTTCTGAAAATCGTTCAATAATTTACCTCGATGAGACATGCTTTGACACGCATGACACACCTTCCAAAGGATGGTCCGATTCTTCCGACAGGTATAAAACAAGAGCTCCGTCAAATAAAGGGAAAATAATTACCATTTCACATGCCAGGTCAGAAAATGGTTGGATCTCAAATGCCTTGTGGCTTTCTGCAAAGAGTATTAAAAACTCCTGCGTGGATCATGACGATATAACGGCAGAACTTTTTGAAGAATGGTTCAAAAATTGTCTTTTACCAAACCTTCCTGAGAGTAGCGTCATAGTAATGGACAATGCGGGCTATCCCAGTCGCCAATTATATAAGGCCCCAGGTTCAAATAATACGAGATTGGACATTCAAAACTATATGGCGGCGAACGATATATATTTTGAAGAATGTTATAAAAAAGTAATAATTTTATAGTATAATTACTTAGTTTCCTTAGTCCGGCCCTTTACTTCAGCTTTATACTTTACACATTTATTGTCCACACAATAAGATCGACCCTTTAGTTTTATGGCAGTTAAAAGGTCAAAACCATTTATTGTGAAAAGAACTGTATCACTTGATGCTCTTAATAGACAAATAGCTATTGTTTAACTTGACAAACATTAAATGCATCAAATTGAGAATACTATAGAATTTTTTAAAATATTGTTACCTAATATGCTGGTTAATATGCAAGGGTTCATGGTAATAGTTGTTGTTAATTTAAATGCAGATACATTTAGGGAAGATAGTATTGGTGATGCGGAAACTGTTGATATTGAAATCGAGGAAGGATGGAAAGAAAGAAAAAATATATTTTTCTGGTTAGCTTCCGTGTTTAACCTCCCTTGCCTCAAGAGACACACATCCGAACGAGATCGTTCCCGCAAATTGCTAACAAGTTTCACTTTGCCGCTTCTAAGAATGCGATCATTTCGCGGATTTATGGACAAAAACGAAATTTACTGGGACTATTTCGATCGTCGTAAGAGAGCCGTGTGTCTCTACAGGTGACACTTTGTATTGCGTTGAATACACCTGACTTGGATATAAATGGCTTCATTCAACAATCTATTAGTTTTATTGCCTATGGGTTTAGAACAAGAGAAATAATAAATTTATGTTAGAAACTTGAAATTACACGCATAAAATAGGAAAAAAATTTTAAAAATTATATAATTTCTGAGAGAGTTGTTCGTGTGATATATCGCAGTAATTTACAATATTTGTAATTTTCGTTGCTCGCAGGAGATTTCTTAAAAAAATGCACACAAAAAAAAACGAATAACAAAAGAGTTTGGCATAGTATAGTAATGTAAAAATTAAAACTGCAGATCTACAGAAAAAAATAATCCCCTGGTACTAATGGTTTCAATTAACTTTACCCAAATCAACAAAGTATTTATCTCGAAAAGCGCCAGTTTTATCGAAATAAATTTAGAGTATCTTTTTTGAAGAGAAATGAGCAGAATAGTTAAAAAATCAGTTGTCAGCTCTGTTAAATGACACCGGCGGTCAAAATATTGGCCCAACGAGTGTGATGACAAGTCCGTTCCTAACTTCCCTGACGATAAAAAGCATCTACTGCAGAATGGTTTAATGACTCTTTATAGCTTCTATGATTAAAATTTCATTAAATTATACAAGTCGGTTCAAAAGTTAGAGCCAAAAAAGTAAATCGCTGGGTACCCCTTTGGGGGTCTAAATCCAATAAGTGGCACTTTAGGATTTTTTTTCTATGACAAATTAGGGTTATTTTGACCTCCTCTATATGCCTCCCGAAATTAGAAGGTACTTACCTTCGCTGTATTCAGTAGCGACTTTAGGGGTGGCAAAACTAGGCGACCGCCCGGGGCCTCGCGCTGAATCTGAATCCTCGAGCATTGTACACCCTTAAATTTAGTGTTATGTGACATGGCATCCACGAATCGCCACGCAGATTATGTTTTTCGTATATTGAATAATGTTTACTGCATATTTGGATCATCAACACATAGATGCTCCATTTTGCACAAGCATGTTGACATAGGCATAAAAAACTGGTCTGAAACGAGATGGGAGAGTCGCATCAACAGTGTAAAAGTAGTGAGATTTCAACTGAAAAGTGTTATCGAAGCTATGTCTGAATATGCTTCTTCAGAGTCAGATCTTGTGAATAAACATAGAGCTCAGTCATTGGTAGAATATCGTTGTACTGGGTGTGAGAAAGCAGTAATTGCAGCTTGGGAAATTTTAAAAGATCTCGATGTAGAACCAACATTCGAAACAAAGCGAATTCGGAAAGTCAAAGAACAATTTGAGTATGAGGGTCATGATGGTCCACTAAAACGGAAAAATCAGCTGAAAAAGTTTTGCAAATTGAATTCTTCAACGTCGTTGTGAATGGTGCTTTGTCGGCTGTGTCCGAACGGTTTGGGCAATTTAAAAACTACGAGAACCTCTTTGGATTTCTGCACGATCCAAAACAGTTGAAAACATTATCTAATGACGATTTATTAAAAAACTGTAAAATATTTAGATTTGGCGCTGCGTCAAGAAAACAAGAGGGATGGGGTGCAGAGCTTTTTTCGGAACTCAAAACTTTCCGGTATTTTATTACGAATAAAATGCAAAACGCTATGCAGGTTCTTCAATTTCTCCGTTCTTACGGTGGTGGTTTCCCGAATACCATTATAGGATATACCTAGGCTTTTATTGACCATTCCGATATCTGTCGCAAGTGCTGATAGATCGTTTTCAAAATTAAAATTAATCAAAAACTATTTGGATCGATTGACATCGCTTGCAATTTTGTCGATCGAAAAAGATATTTCTCACCGTCATTGACACATTTGCAAAAAAAAAGCTTGCAAAGTCAATTTTAAAGTCTGAAGTGTACATGTATTTAATTAAACTAATTATGGCATACCGCAATTGTGAAAGAAAAAAAACGCAATAAATGATATTGTGATGTATGGTCATGTGAATGAGAATATTTTTATTATATATACAGAGTGGCAAAAAAGTCGCGCATAATGCCTGTAACTTTTAAATTAACTCGTATAAAAAAAGTAACCTGTATGAAAGTTGTTCAGTAAATTATTCCCCACATTTTTACCTGCGTGAATTTTTTCTGTCATTTCTGGTTTGGTTGCCATTGCCATTGGGAAAACTTGAACTGAACTAAATTTACTGTATTTTCACCTATCTGCAAGCGTTTCCGAGATAATGACAGCTCAAAAATGAAAAACTTCCTAATTATAATTATACCTACCTAATACCCACCAGTTGAGTCAAGGTGTTTTCAAGACAACGACCTAAAAGGTGTCAATTTTGAATATCAGTTTAATTTTCTGTTGTCTGATTTCTAATTTGTTTATACTATGGTTCATCTGAATGAGAAACAACCAGTTGAAATTTTAATAATGAGCGGTTACGGAAATATGAAGAGATCGCAAGATCAGGTTTGTCAACTTTTCAATGAATTATATCCAAATAGGCCTCCAATAAATCAGTCAACGGTGTGTCGAGTGGTAAAGAAATTTCGAGAAACAGGCAGTGTTAGGGAAGCCGCTAGATCAGGTCGACCTAAAACAGCAACCAGGGGAGACAAAGCTTTGGATATCATGCTCTCAATACATGAAAATTCAACACAATCATCCAGGCCAATAGCATATGAATTTTAATGTGTCTCATCAGTCAGTGAAAAATTTGTTTAAGTAGGAGAAGTTGCATCCCTACAAGATAAAGTTGGTGCACGAGTTTAACGAGGACGATTTTGATAGAATTTTGTGAGCTGATGATGGAAAGATAATAACTTCGCAACAAATATAATTTTCTCGGATGAAGCTACTTTCCATTTAAATGGCATTGTTAATAGACACAATTATCGTTATTGGTCTGCTGAAAATACACACTGGTTCCTGGACCTCCTCAGATATCACACAATTCCTTCTTGCAGAATGCTTTTACCGGATGCAAATAATGGCATAAACGAACAGGCATGGTTCCAGCAAGATGGAGCACCTGCGCATTATGCGGCAAATGTTAGACAACACAAGCAGAAGAGGTGCTATTGACTGGCCAGCGCGATCCCCGGACTTAACCCCGCTCGACTTCTTTTTGTGAGGAGACTTAAAGAACAAAGTCTACGTTAACCGTCCAAATGACTTAGAATCTTTGAAAGTCAGAATTAGAGCTGAAATTCGGGCCATTCCAGAGGACTTCTCTATAAACATTGTAGACGAGTTCAGGAATCGACTGGCGCTCTGCTTAGCAGAAAATGTTGGTTCTTTTGAATACATGATTCACTAAAATGGTTTCACTTGTTTATTATTCCGATGTTAAATTGTTCAATTTTCTAGGCTATTTATTTTGTTATTATAAAGTTTGTTACAATATTAAATAGATAAAAATTTGAAATACAAAAAATTCAGAGTTTTCCCAGTAGAATCCAAATATGCAATCATATGCAGGGTGTTCCATTTAAAAAAAGGAAGTTAGTCTCTATGGCAACCAAACCAGAAATGACAGAAAAAAATCATGCAAGTAGAAATGTGGGGAATCATTTACTGAACAACTTTCATAAAGGTCACTTTTTCTTATTCAAGGTAATTGAAAAGTTACAGGCATTATGCGAGACTTTCTTGCCACTCTGTATATCAAATAAAACAATTTGTATCGTATGTAGTATATTATTTCGTTCCCAACAAGGACACTCATTCAATAAAGTATTGAATAAAGCTACAGCAATACTATAGAATAATAATAATTGATTCAAGGACTTCTTAGTATCGGTAAAAATTTTTTGAAGATATCACCTTTCACCTCTTCAGGTCACAGGTGAAATTAAATCTTAACCGCGAAGGCCTCGCGTTGGTTAACGCCGGCGCCGGCTCTGGCTATATTCCCTATCGGTGTCCTAAAATATATCCCTCCGGCCGTTTTGGGATTTTGCATTATAACACTTTGAAATCCTCACCCTGTAGAACTAAATGCACAGTTTTTTTTATTCTATATTTCTGTTGATCTCGAAACGAAAAAAAACAGCACGCTGAGAGACCACAAAGGACTAATAAAGGCTGGACAGAGAATGGCAAGCAAAGTTGTATTCCACTCATGGGTCCACGTATAAGAAGTAGTCGGGCACATACATACTAAACCTGGTTAAGACCGCCGCAACTTGTTCAAAGGAAGTTTGCGTCAGCTACCTGATCGCAATTCAGACCGCACAACGTCTTGGCCCGATGCCTCATCTTAACTTGCTAAGACGTAGGTGGCTGTGGTCGGAACGTGACCCTACACACTGCATAAATACATGCCGAATGTGTTTCGGCCTCTAAAGCCTAAAGTCTGGGCTACACGTAACCTATTAGCTGATGTTTTAAGTCTTCGGGCATAAATTAAATTTTTGGAGCTCCTAGGTCATGAGCGTAGGTAACCGCCCATAGGTTGTGATTAGGCCCCTCAGCTTCATTAGAGATTATACCAGCGAAAAGCACGTACTACTAACTATAGTCTATTTCAGAAAGGTGTAGAGTAATAAAATAGGAAATTCCGTCCAGTTCGGCTCAATTTCAGTGTCGGCCATAGGCGCAGGTAAATTTTGTGCATTAAATTATTTATGATAACTAACCAAAAATTTTAGAGAATTAGGTTAACGGGTATTAAGATAAAATAATATTGTTTGTAATATCAAAATTTCAAGTAATTGCGTAAGAGGATTAGAAAAGGTATGTTTTCTGGCCTGAAGTGTCAAAATCGAAATATTGTGTAGGGGTTAGTTAGGTAGTAGATTCTAAAGTTACGTTTTGCGTTTAACAGGTACCATTTACCAGGTACCGAGTTTGGCTCTGGCCTCTTTGGCTGGATCATATAAATAGGTGGTAATTTGTAATAAACTTGATATATCGTGTGTGTGTATGACCTTAATAAGTATATTTGTTTAGTTTAACGCATCAATATTATTTGCTGCTGTTAAGCCGTATATTGTGTTCACAGTATTATAAGATTAGTAATAAAATGGCGACATTCACACCAACAAAAAGATATTCCAATAATTCTTCACTATCAGTGAGTGAAAAGTTATTATTTTAAATGTACATGATTGCATAAAATACAATTATCCGAATTTTACTGTACAAGAAACTGTCGACCGATGTTCACGAATAACTGGACTTGGAAAGTCCACCGTTTCTAAATTATTGCGGGAGAGAAAGACCGCAGGTCAAGTGGACCCTCCCAAGAAAAGTCCAGGCAGACCAGTAAAAGTCCTTGATGAAGACACCAAAAGTGTAGTTCGAAGAAAAGTTCACTCTCTTTATTTTAAAAAAGAAATACCCACCCTAGGTAAGATTCTAATGGAGCTTGGCCAGAATGACAGTATTCCGTTTATAACTAGAAAATTTTAATGGACCACTTTAAAAAATATGGATTTTGTCTGGGAAAAGCATAACCGTAAATCACTTTTACTGAAAAGCGATGAAATTGTTTGCTGGCGACGAAAATACTTGAGAAGTATAAAGCAGTACAGAAGAGAGCAGAAGAAAATCTTTTATCTTACTTTTATCACGTGGATTAATGAAGGTTATATAGTACCAAAATTGTAGCAAGACAAAAATATAAACAGTGCCCGCCAAGCTCTCATGGAAGGCCTGTCAACGCGTATTAAGGTGCCTTCAGGTAAAGGGAAGAGACTAATAATCGTCCATATTGGAAGCGAAGAGGGATTTTTAAAAGAAGGTTTGCTTACCTTTCAGTTGTTTAATACGGTAGAATCCGGGAGATTACCACGAAGACATGAATTCGAATATTTTTGAGGACTATTTTGGTGAAATGATAAAATATCTTCCAGCTGATCCAGTAGGACTTATGGATAACGCAAGCTATCATTCACGATGCACAGAGACGACTCCAACTTCATCTTGGAGAAGACAAGAAATTATCGACTGGTTAACCACCAAAAGTATTAAATTTGAAGATAATTTTATAAAGAAGGAACTATTAGCTATAGCAAATTTACACAAACATCGTTCGCTACTGTTTGATCAAGCCATTAAGGAAGTGACACCAGAGAACTGGCGAAAAGCAGTCCGTCATGTCATTAAAGAAGAGGAGAAAATGTGGGATCTTCACCACCTGATCGATCGGACCGTCGACCCGTTAATTATAACGTCAAGAGGAGATGACAGTTCCTTAGATGACGAAGAATATCATGATTTTTTATAATTTAGTTTCTGTATATGTTCCTTTTTAGGAATATCCTACCGGCACGCCTTTGTCACACCATTTTCAATGTTTGTGAATGGATAACAATAGACAAAACCTATAAATTGTCCCAAACCCGGGTGGTACTACCTGCAGTTAATGAAATCAATGCCAAATTATGAAAGTGGCTTAAATATTCGTTGGGTCACTTTGTAGTCCCTTTGCATACCTAATGAGCTTTTATTACTCTACACCTATCTGAAATAGACTATAGTCAAATTTAGCATCCTTCAACAAGCAAGCAAACAGATAAAAATATTTCTTTTAAACTAAAAGCCGAGAAAAGCCAACAAACGGCTCTTCTCGGCTAAAAGCTTATAATGTTTCCACACATATTTTATCCTTAAATACAAAATATTTGGTTTCGTTTAATATGAATTGAAGGGTTTCCGTTTGTTATTTTATTTTCCAAATAAAACCAGAACGCAATGTTTTAATTTTTAAAATTAACAGTGGCTCTGTTTAGGGAAACAGGTTCTATACAACATGAAAAAGAAGCTGGAAAACTATCTGTAAGAACAGGAGAACCTATTTCAAACTTTCGTGAAATAATGCAAAATACGCCAACAAAATGTGTAAGATGCCTGTCTAAAGAAGTGGGAAGACCTCATGGAGCATGCAGGAGTATTCTTAAAGAATAGTTAAATTTGTTTCCTTACAAAGTGCAAGTATTCCAAGGAATACGAGCTGCAGATTTTGAAAGACACAGGAATTACTTTCAGTGATTCATCCAAAATTTACTGAAAATAAATTATTTATTAGACCTGACATTTTTTTCTGATTCCACCCTACCGGTTAGGGTAAAAGTGGGGGAGACGCCATAGTTTTTGCAGGTGTGAAATTTAATAAAAAAAAATGCAATATAATTAAATCGTTTATTTTTTGCAGGAAAGTTACTCCTATGCACTATGTGACAAAAAACAATTTACGACATTATTTCAAAAAAATGGAAATCTTGAAATAAAAATATCACAAGTTTCAAAATGCATTTCTCCCACACTATGTGAGAGAGATGCCATGGCACGAGGGAGGGATGCCATACATATTATTTTGTCTGATTAAAATTTTTTTTTTTTGCGTACTATTTCCCTCCCACAATTATTGCAATGGAGGAAGTACATATTTTCTGAGCATTCTGAAATAGTAAATGCCTTGTTCAAATCTAAAGACAGATGCTGGCCAGTTGGTTTAACCAAAGCCATAAAAAAAATATATGGCGTCTTTTCTCATTTTGGAGGATAGATGCCATACGTTTAAAATGTCATTCAGTATAAACAATGATACAAAAATATTTTTTATCATACGTAAAACCACAATAGCTTTTTTTTTATCGGATAAACTATTATTTTTTACGAAAACTAGATTGCTTAGAAATTCAACGAGAACAAACGAACTTGTATATTACCGTTTGTTTGAGTTTAAATTGCTAAAAAGTGATCTAGTTTGAGTTTAAAAAATAAAAGCTAGAGAAATTCACGAATTTTGGCATGAATAGATACTAAAAAAAAATAATACTTCACTAAAATAATGTTTGACAGCATCAAATTAATTTGTAACACTATGTCAGGTTGCCGAGCAATGAAAAAGAAAAGCTACTCGATTTTGAGCTGGAGAGGGTTTTATCGCGATAAAAAAGGATGCACCTTTTTTATCGATGTCAAAGTGATAAAAACGCAAATGTCAAATGGACATTTTATTTTAGGAGTAAATTTATCATGTTAAAAACAAGCTGAACAAAACATTAAAACAGGTACTCATTTCAACTTATCTTCGCTGTACTTATGGCATTCTCTAAAACACAATATGCTCAAAATTTTCATCAAATAAATTACACAGAAAAAAATGTTTCTTAACAATACGTAACGCACTCAAGGGCAGCCGAACAGGCACTGACTCGTTACGACGACAGCGTCGATAAGTAATTTCCAGTATAAAGTATAGGGCTATCTCTTTCACATCGCGAGATAAGGAATGTGTGGCGTCACTCCTCATATGGCGCTCTCCCACTTTTACATTAGGTGAATTTTCAGAACACAGGCATGTGCAGTAGTGAAAATCACCGTTTTCTTGTAGAGTCCACATTGCACAATATATGGCGTCTTTTCTCATTTTGGAGGATAGATGCCATACGTTTAAAATGTCATTCAGTATAAACAATGATACAAAAATATTTTTTATCATACGTAAAACCACAATAGCTTTTTTTTTATCGGATAAACTATTATTTTTTACGAAAACTAGATTGCTTAGAAATTCAACGAGAACAAACGAACTTGTATATTACCGTTTGTTTGAGTTTAAATTGCTAAAAAGTGATCTAGTTTGAGTTTAAAAAATAAAAGCTAGAGAAATTCACGAATTTTGGCATGAATAGATACTAAAAAAAAATAATACTTCACTAAAATAATGTTTGACAGCATCAAATTAATTTGTAACACTATGTCAGGTTGCCGAGCAATGAAAAAGAAAAGCTACTCGATTTTGAGCTGGAGAGGGTTTTATCGCGATAAAAAAGGATGCACCTTTTTTATCGATGTCAAAGTGATAAAAACGCAAATGTCAAATGGACATTTTATTTTAGGAGTAAATTTATCATGTTAAAAACAAGCTGAACAAAACATTAAAACAGGTACTCATTTCAACTTATCTTCGCTGTACTTATGGCATTCTCTAAAACACAATATGCTCAAAATTTTCATCAAATAAATTACACAGAAAAAAATGTCTCTTAACAATACGTAACGCACTCAAGGGCAGCCGAACAGGCACTGACTCGTTACGACGACAGCGTCGATAAGTAATTTCCAGTATAAAGTATAGGGCTATCTCTTTCACATCGCGAGATAAGGAATGTGTGGCGTCACTCCTCATATGGCGCTCTCCCACTTTTACATTAGGTGAATTTTCAGAACACAGGCATGTGCAGTAGTGAAAATCACCGTTTTCTTGTAGAGTCCACATTGCACCCTCAAAATATTGGTGTTTGGTTGGCTGTTGGTCCGATATTCTTCCATGATACAGTTATGTGCAGCAGTTTATATTGTTATTAAACTTTATTTAGTGTTGTTAACTGTTTTAATTAAATAAACTATAGACATTAACGGAATTTCAATTAGTTGTCCGAATACAAAAAAAAACTTTGACATTAAAACACTTTGCTTTGTAATAAATTTCCTTGTCTAGGGACGTATCATCTAGATAACAACGAGAAGAATAATTAATTTAACCATCTTTTTTAGTTAAAAAATGACAAAAATATTAGATTTTTTTTAATCCAATGCCTGATTTAAAAACAAAATTAATATCCTATAGCTGAATTTTTTAATAAATACCTGAATTAAGAATAAAGCAAACTAACGAGATTTTTAATAATCTTTATTTAACATTATATAAGTATTTTGACATTTCTGGTCTTTTAAAGAACACTTTTGTGCCAAATTTGATTAAATGTCGAGTTTCAGAAAAGAGCTTGCTTGAGAGGATAAAGAAGGATAGAGAAATGTCCCGAGAATCTCGGAAACAAAGGTTGAAGAACTGCTTGGGCCTAGAATCCAAAAGCAAGATTCGTTAAGGCCGTCCATCTCCATTTCCCGGACAATAACGCTTAATGCATTTTCTTTCGCATTTCTAATCTCATTACTTACTACCCTATGATTCCAAAAACAATCATGACTTCAATAAATTTGAACATAACGGTTTCTGGCCACTTTTAAATTACTTTGTTGCACTACGTATATCTCGCAGAACAAGCAGAGAAGGCACCAAAATCGGCTGATTCAAGTCAACAATTTTCGCACGCTTCAACTCGTTTAAAAAATAAGGATAGCTCATAACCTGACCGATCAAGTTTGAATGGACCAATATTTTGTCTTAAATCTGTAAAATAAATTTCGAAAATTATATGCCAGTGTCAAAATTGCTTTAGATTTAATCGTCGCCCTCGAATCTGTTTCGCCTTATAGGGGACTATCCTAGAAAACCCCACCTTCAATTTTCCAAGTGTCCCGCGTATATAGTTCATCCCTCACCCTTTATTTCCGCCGTCGGCGGCCGAAACAAGAATTAACAACTTCCCCATAAGAACTGCCTGATGACTTATTCAGGTCTGAGACAAAGTGTGTACGCTGTCTTCCGCGGGTATTACGTTTCGCCAAGAGAGTGCGGTATTTTTTGTTAGTATTCATGGGGTTTTGCCTTTAAAATGCAAATTCCGACCCGCCCGGTTATCTTCTTAGAGCTAAGACTATTTCTTTCGCGACGTAATAGGTTTAACGTTGTATTATTTATGCAAAATATAGAGCGGACCGCTTAAAATGTATATTTTGTGTATTTTCGAATTTTAAGCCCATCGGGAGAACTATTTAGATGTAAATGATTTGAAGGCGAAGCGAGATGCGATTATATTTTAAAGAAGTGTCAGTCATATTAGCGTAAATTATGCCTGGAAAGTTTATCAGTTTTACATTACATCGAATTAAAAATAGTAAATTGAAGGGTGGATAAATGTGGGTAGTTCATTATGAAAATAAATACTGGGAAAAGGCTCCCTTTTCCTGACAATATTTTTTTTGTTGAGACGACTTGAAGTTTCAGGGTTTTACACTTTATAACCCATTATCAAATTTAGTGAAGATATTAAGTGCATTCGCAAACGGTTTCTAAAACCAGCCCCTTAACAACAAGAAAAGACAACGAAATGCACTAAAGTAAATAAAGAAAAAGAAAATGCCTGACTTTGTACTAGAAAGAGAAAGAAGCGCGCGTTGAGATGCCCCAAGGCATTTTCTTTCCCTATATTTAACTTATAACTAACCTTCTATTTTCTTCCAATTTAGCGACTGATTGTAGAAACAATTTATTAGTGCTGCATAAAGGATGCTAATTAAGTATGTGGCCAAACTCAAAGGTGACATTTCTTACTCAATTTTAGGACAAAAAGATGTAAACAAAGGTGCGCGATCTCTTTATTTTTGAATTAATATAACTGATTTCGTAGATGGGTAATAAGTGTTCTGCGCAACAAAAAATTCAATCTTTTAAATACTTATCTCTAATGTTTAAATGAAACTATAAAGGAATTTCACTGTTGTTAAACAGAAAAAAATAAACAATTAACAAACCGTTATATCCCTCCTACACTTACGAAAACTTTGTAGAACTGACAACACCCTGGCGATAAACCGTCGAAGCCCACCAGCAATATAAAGTGCGAATTTTTTTTTTCTGAGTGGGAAAATTAATAGAGCAGCATAGAAAACACAAATTTATATACTGTAGACAAGAACAGCAAATATGTATAGGTTCTGCCAATTGGGTGATCCCTTATCAGCTTTATAATCAGTTAATATTTGAGGTATGCGATATTGGGAATCGGACAGCGGCGTGACTGGTTAAAACGATTTACTGTAACTTACATATTTCATTTTCTGCTATAACTGTGTGGTTTCAGACAAGTAAGTTTTTACTTGGCACCTACATTTTATTATATCAGTATGGCTTCTTGGCGACAATTTGGAACAGAAGGTCAAGGTGAATAATCGCAGGAATATAATAAGTCGGTTCCAGAGTCGGCCATCAAAAGCGAAATAAGTCCGGAATTAAGAAACAAAGATTTACATGTTCAATGTCAACGCATTATTTAAATTATGTACGCGTATTTAAAAAAAAAATCCGGGAAAAACTGAAAATGCGTTTTAATAAGTTTGTACAAGAATGTACTTATAATGAATTAACACAACTTGGGTTTTATGAGAATTTATAACGTAATTAATTTGGGGACTGTAACTGGTCATTTCATGAAGCAAAAACCAATAAGTCAAAAATTCAAAACGGCTGATAATACTATAAGGGATTTTATTGTATATGCCAACAAACATAGTACCTGCCCCTATCTTTTCTTGACAAGGAAAACTCATAACTCCTGGCAGTCTTGGCCGGACAAAGACAATCTTTCTAAATTATTAAAATGAGCATTTTTTTCCCCCGAAAGACCATTTCAAAAATATTAAATGCATGTGTTCTTTGCAAGCGAGGTCACGGGTACAAACCTCTTATCAATATTAACTATATTTTTAAATTGTTTTTGGCATAATTAGCATTTTTCTTTACAGAACGACCATTTTAAGAATATTCTCTGCAGGCGAAGTCACAGGTACAAACCTTTCATCGATATAAACTATAATGAACAAGCTGTAATATATAGGGTGTTCATTTGAAAACATCCCACCACGGATTTATCGAAAACCAGTGGTTAAAAGAAAAAACGCCGAGACACGTCAAAAGATTTGCCAAAGGGGCCAACTTTTTAACCGAAAACTACTTCACCCCCTTTTACCCTCTGCCCCCCGGGGTCATCCCCTTAAAAATTTTAAATGACAAGGGGTATCAAGTAATAGCTTGTTTGAAAGGTCTTTTAAAGTGCTTTATTTTGACGTTTGATTTTTTAAAATCGGTCAATTCGTTTTCGAGCAAATTAGAAAAATCTTTATTTATCTTAATTTGTTCAGATAGAAAAAAAAACACACGAAAATATCACTTTTTATTTCAATAAGTGTTCAAAAACCAACATAAACAGCAATTCGGAAGATTAGACGTGGCAGCAGTTTCAGTGATAAGCGGATTGATGGTATTTTCCAACATATCTAAATAAATGCCTCCATTTAAATTCCCATTAATAAACAATTTGTTTCCTAAAATGCCTGCCCATACATTAATTTTTTGGGGGTACTGAGTATGCCCTTCTACAAAGGCATGAGGATTTTCATTGCTCCAATACCTGCAGTTATGCTTATTAACAAATCCATTTAGATAAAATGTGCATTCATCACTGAAGCAGATATTCTTTACATGAATGGTATTATCATTAATCGCTGCAGTCATTTGTTCACAAAACTCAACTCGCCTATCGAAATCAGGTTCGGTTAACTCTTGCAATATTTTCATTTTGAATGGATGAAATTTATGTAATTTAGTAACTGTGTGTACAGAGCCTAATGAAATACCAGTCGCATCAACAATTTTGCGTAATGAAGTATTAGGATAAAAGCTGGATTTATAAACTCGAAAAGTTGGTGAGGTTGAAGTTATGGTCAAGTTGTGAGGTTAGATATTCCGAATTCCGAGCATAAAAATTGATTATCTCGAACTACGCGGGAAGTTTTCGAACCTTACATGAGCTTTACATGAACAACATGAACGAGTGTATAAATAGAACTGAGTGTTCCCTTTAGTTTAAATTGAACTCCTATTTCCAACACCAACTGAACCTCAACCTCGCCAACTTTTCGAGTTTATAAATCCAGCTTTATGCCAAAATCACCCAAAACCTCAACTTGAGCGGCTTCATCCAAAACTCTACGACGATTACGTTTTTTATTTGCAACAGATCCAGTTTGAGTAAATTTAGTAACAAGGTCCAAAACATACCTATGCGAAGTTATCTTTTCCGGATGTCTGGCGTTAAATGTGACGGCAGTTTGCCGAGCACATTGATTTTGGGCACCATAAATTAGAATCATTTCCACTCTTTCGGCTAGTGTGTAAACCATTTTGGAAGTAAAATCTGAATCAATAAATTAATTTTCACTATCCCAAGATTGTCACAAAGGTAACTGACGGCAAATTAAATTCTTTCTTTTCCTTAGCAACTACCATGGTCCCATGTTATCTGTGTTTATAAATAGATGGCTGAAAAAAAGTCGGGTTGTTATTTGGTTGCTGCCACGTCTAATCTTCCGAATTGCTGTTTATGTTGGTTTTTGAACACTTATTGAAATAAAAAGTGATATTTTCGTGTGTTTTTTTTTCTATCTGAACAAATTAAGATAAATAAAGATTTTTCTAATTTTCTCGAAAACGAATCGACCGATTTTAAAAAATTAAACGCCAAAATAAAGCACTTTGAAATACCTTTCAAAGAAGCTATTACTTGATACCCCTTGTCATTTAAAATTTTTAAGGGGATGACCCCGGGGGGCAGAGGGTAAAAGGGGGTGAAGTAGTTTTTGGTTAAAAAGTTGTCCCCTTTGGCAAATCTTTAGACGTGTCTCAGCGTTTTTTCTTTTAACAAGTGGTTTTCGATAGATCCGTGGTGGGAAGTTTTCAAATGAACACCCTGTATACTATTTAATCATATTAAAAATTTACAACAATCCGCATTTTAATTACTTGGTAGAAGCGACGCCTATGGTCAGGAGTTTAATGCTTTTTTATGCCATCAAATTAAGCTTGGAACAACTATACAGGTATTACTTTCAATTTTCGTATGTGTTGATAGGATATAAAACCACATATTTTAGTTAAGTTTTTATATTGATCCAATATGTCCTTTGATATTTTTTACAAACAAACTTATTAGCCTGGTCAACAGGGTCATTTGGCATTTTTTTATTATATTTTCTGAAAGATTTTGTAATTTTAGTGCAAACTGCAAAAATTTTAATTTTCTGGCGCCTCTAAAGTCCTTAAAATAATTTACGAACAACGACTCGCGGAAACCGCTGTGTGAGGTCACTATTTCCTATAGCAAGTCGTGGACATATACATTATCTTTTCTCCGTTGCTGGGTAACGGAGTTGACATCGACACGATAGACAGGAGAAAAAAAATGTTAATAGTTTCCTTTTCTTTTTTCTAAAATAGTGGCAGAGAAAGTATAGTCTAGAACTCGTATGGAATGGCATTTCCTACTTTTTGTAGACTATACTATTAATAGTAGTAACATTAAGTTTCTGCTTTAAGTAAACAAAGAAACAGTTATCGCATCTCTCTTGTATATGCAGCGTTGCATAAGTTCAAAGCGGACGAACTGTGGGAGGTAATGACATCACCACTTCGCGAGAGTTTTATTTGATTTTGATCTCGTATATTTCGAAAACTACTTATCGAATTGACTTCAAATTTTTAGGGCTGACCAAACCTTATGAACGCTGCATAAAAATTAGGTAAAGAGTATAATTTGAGGTTTGACCGTAAAGTTATTAGCCATAATTTCTGCCCATATGTTAAGAGAAAGTTGCTTTTGGAAATGAATTTCGGTTATAGCATGAGGGTCTTCATCCGCCCACAACTGAATATTGTGGAGATTTTGAATAGAATTCATATAAAATGCTTCGTCTGTGAACATAATTTTGTGGGTCAAATTGCGGATTTAGTGTAACATTCTGAAGGTACAACTAACAGAACACACCACGCTGTAAAAAATCTCTAGGATACGAATATCACAAATAATCAACAAGAATTGCCAAACAATTTGATGACAAATTATCAGAGCTCTAGCGATCTTCCTCGTACTCATCTCAAGATGGTTATCAATTTCCTGCAACACCACTTCCTCAATTTCGTGTGTTCTGACAATTCGAGGTATAACTCCCAAATATAATTCACCATATTTACTGAGTTATTCACAACATTAAAAAATCGAAGAAATAATACAATGAGTTGGATTTGAACATTCTACTTTATATCAAGTGTTATTTTGTATAAGTTTTGAAACTAATGTTGGTAAGAACGTCTTTATTCCATGAAACCTACATTTATCTATTTAAAAATTGCGGACATATTATGTTCAAATTAAAATTAAAACGACGCAAAAGGTACTGTCTATAATTATGAGGGAAAATGTTGCCGTCAATCTTTCAACGTGTATTGACTGAAATATTTTGATAAAGACCACCAGGATGGTATACGTTCTGGCCATCCAGAAATTGACTTTAACAATCAGCCTTTAATAAAGCTAAAATCAAAACGGTGTATCGAAAGTGTTTAGAACACAATGGAGCCCAATTCGAGTAATTTTTGTAATTTAATAAAATAATATATTTAATTTGTTATTGGCTTAAAGTTAGGTAATAATATAAAGTTGTATAATAAAAATAATGTTGTTAATTTTGTTTTTAACTTGCAGGCATAGCCTCCTATACGAAAAATGATTAATTTTACATAAAATTATCCCTTTTGGAAAAGACATAAATATGGACTATTATATATTTTTAAAACGCTCTTAAAGAAAGGGATAAGACGAGGAAATATAGGGTGTCTTATTTAAAAAAAGTTTGGGTCATAACCCAAAAACAAAACTTTTTAGAAAAAAGCTAACTACGCCATTGAATTCTACATGAAAATCTCTATTATATCCCATTTTTACCTTATTAATAAGTTATCAAATAATAGAGATACAGGGGAGCGTTAAAAATGGCAAATTTTTAAAATCCTGTGTGTCAGAAATTGAGAGGGCTATGAAAAAGTAGAATCGTAAGCCGCAAACCAGATCTTTCTATCTTTTATAATAAGGAAGCTGGTATATGAAAACACCTGAAAACTGAACACCCTTTACAGTGCAACTATACCGTTCTTTAACCTATGAAAGTCTTGATAAATATGACAAATTTTGTCTCTAGCCAGGGCGCATCGAATGGGCGGCACCTATTTCATATTCTCATATCTCACGCTATCTTGGACGAGTTGTACAGGAATTTGTTTCAATTTCTCGAATCCACTGATTTAACAATAATAGGTATCATCGTAAAAGGGGTTCTTCTCTACAGACGATCAAAGGACATTGAAAAACATAATCTAGGAGCAGCAAAAAGATATTTTATAATAATCAATATTATCCCTAAAAAATCCATTACTAAGGCAAAGGCAGAATCAGAACAAGGCGCTAGTGCTTAAAAAAAAAACATCAAGAACGCAACCAAATCCTTTTGTAATTCCCTGAAGTTGTATTAGATAAAAACCTGAAAGAGCTGAACATTTTCATTTCATATTAACTCGATCCCCCACAGTTCGAAGCTCAGTGGCGAAACCAGAGAAAAACATAAAGTCGAGCAGAGCCTCACACGTTTCAACCTTATTAACTAAGCACACACACATACGCGGAGGTCGAAGACGAACAAAAAGGGAATCAAATCTCTCTCTCACAGAGGCAAAAACAAATCCCTGAATTTAATTAATGACGTTTTGAGAAACGAGGAATGCTTTGTGCCAGAAGGTCCGAGTGGCTGGCGCAATGCTCTCTGCCTTTGAGAACAACGTTTGTCTAAGCAATCAGTTCAATTATACCGAAGAACGATTCGTTTGACATGGACGTTCGCATACCTACCCTTTTCTGGATTCGTCGGTTAAAGAATTTCCAATTTAAATATACTGCTACTTCGTCGAATGATATCGAATAGATATAAAGAAAACCAGAAATGCTGTTTCCTAAGAGCCACTTTTACAATCACAACAAACATTTTTAATTATATAAATGTAACAGAGAATATGCAATGGCCAAGGGTGGCGCAATATGACCGTTATGGTTAGAATGATTTATAACTTTCGTATTTTCTTTAATTTTTTTATTTTTAGTTCAGAATTGTGTAAAAAAAGAGTTGGGAAATTTAAAATGGAACAATATGCCACAGAACATCGAACGAAAATTATCGAATTTTATTTTGCAAACGTAAAGTCAATTATTTGACGCAGCGCGCATATCCTCGATATTTTAATGTGCGGGCTGGACCCTCAGCTCCAACAATTAATCGTCTGGTTGCAAATTTTCAGCAACAAGGTTCAGTCAGGAACCTCGGTGGTGCCGGAAGACCGCGTGCGGCACACACAGAAGAAAGTCCAGAAACATCAACAAGAAGACGTTCGGCACAACTTGGGCTAACCCGAAGGTCCACTCAGAGGATTTTGGCCACATTGCATATGTTTCCATACAAAATACAGCTTGTGCAAGAATTAAAGCCAACATACTACCCGCAACGGCTTGAATATGCCATTGCGTTCCAGCAAAAAGCGGAAGAAAATCGCGACTTCATTCACAATTTAATAATGACCGATAAAGCCCATTTTCATTTAAATGTCTTTGTTAACAAACAAACCAGCAGAATATGCGCAACAGAAAATCCACAAGTAGTTCATCAGCGCCAATTGCACCCACTTAAGTGTACTGTTTGGTGCGGTGTATCGTCCGAGAGGATTATCGGTTCTTATTTTTGTGAAAATGCAGCCGGTGCTGCAGTTACCATTAATGTTCTTCAATACTGCACCATGTTAGAAAACTATTTAAGACCAGCTGTGGCAAACCATACACAGAGTTGGTTTCAACAAGATGGTGCCACAGCCCATACTTCAAGGGACACAATGACGATGTTAAGGGAAATTTTCGGCGAACGCATTATTTCTCGCAGGAGCGACTTTAACTGGCCGCCGCGTTCGCCTGATTTAACCGCTCCCGCTGTTTTCTTTGGGGCTATTTAAAAGAACGAGTCTATGTTAATAAGCCAGCGACCATCCCCCAACTAAAAACAAATATTCGTAATGAAATCCATGCCATAACACCAGAGATATTGCGAGAAGTCATGGAAAATGTGCTAGAAAGAGCCCGACTTTGCGAAGCAGAAAATGGCCACCATGGCGAGACGTAATTTTTCACGTTTAACCTAATGAAATTTCCCTTTCGTTTACTGCTCCAAAAAAAATTATACTAAAATATACCTAGAAATAAAAAAGTTATAAAACATTCAAACCATAACGTTCATTCTGCGCCACCCTGTATAGCTTAGAGACGGTAATACTCCAGTTACTCTTATAAAACCCTTAAAGGGATTAAGCGGCAGACCCTATATGGGTTTCCAATAGTTTTATTTTGTAATATTAATTATATAAATTTAGTGATTGCATGAAAAAATGCTACTATATAACTTCTTATACAGTGACCGACAGAAAGTGCGCAGCATATGGGAAATCTTTTTATCTATGAATTTAGTAAATTTATTTTATTTCAGAAAAGTTCTGCATATCCTCCAGCCAAAATAACAGCCATCAAATCCG
Organism: Polydrusus tereticollis; assembly: GCA_963920685.1. Lineage (NCBI taxonomy): Eukaryota > Metazoa > Arthropoda > Insecta > Coleoptera > Curculionidae > Polydrusus > Polydrusus tereticollis. The sequence continues at coordinate 149,519,913 of OY987328.1, forward strand.
CTAAATGTCTCATCGTATGCGAGGGAGAGTCAAGAATTGGAAATTCTGTTAAGAGTAAAGTACCCCCATTCTTAAATTTAGAAAAAACTTTATAAAGAAATATTGTTTCATTTCCGAAGATAAACTCAAATACCATATTTCGTTTATTTTGGACAAAAAATAGAATCTAATAGTTTTTTCTGAATTACCCTGTATAAAAAGTACATCGCAAACATACAGTATGCAAATTTTCTCTACACTTTGCTAGAGATAACCGTAAATAGTGTGTCAGATTAGTTAGTTTTAGCAATATTATGGCCTTTTGAAATAAATACATAAAAATATTAAATATTTGTGCTGGAAACTTTATTTTTTGAAGAAACAAAATAATTTAATTTAACTGATATTTTGTTATACACTTTAATTTAAGACACCTCCCAAATCTATATTTATACAGACAAGTACAAATTTTTTTCTTTATTTAAATTTTAATTGTGATCGTCATAAGAAAAAAATTAAAAAGATTTTTTGTTCGGATTATATTTGCCACGATAATTAAAAATATTATAATAAGGATCAATATATTTTTGTATACTTTAACTCAAAACATTTCAAATACGCATATTCCATTTGAAATAAATACAAAGGAATCTTTCTTTATATCCGAATTTGAAGCCTAACTAATAATAATAACAACACAAATCATTTTCCTTCTCATCAAACAAAATAAGATCAACGCAGCCATGGAAACAAGTCAAGAACTGAAATTAAATTAGTAACATTTAGTTAGTTCGGTTGTAAAAATAGAAGTTGAAAAGTTGTCTTTACATGAAAAAATGGAAATAGTTTTAATTTATGGTGACAATTATCACAGTTCATAGTAAGGGAATGGCTAAATCAACAATTCCCCCACAAATGGATCGGACGATTTCCAGAAAATCCCTGGCCTGCAAGATCACCGGACATTACTCCTCTAGACTTCTTTTTCCGGTGATACGTAAAAAAGCAAGTGTAAAAATATCGTTCTTTTAAAAATTTGGGCCACCTGCCAAATATTATTAGACAGTGTATCGCTAGAATAAATCCTACTTTTTTAAGGAACGTAGAAAAAGAATTTAACGAAAAACCGTAAAATGTATAGAAAATGGAGAAGGACATGTAGAAATATAAAGTTATAATTATTGTTAATGAAAACAGTCTTAATTAATAATATTTTTTATTTTCTATTTTTAAGTTTCAAAGATTTATTATCAGTTGGATTATCCTCCAAATTTATTTGATGAATAAAAATGAATAAAAATGATATACTTTTTTTTATAGATATACCATTTGGAAGGTGCTTTAAGCTAAAGTGCATAACAAAATATCAGTTAGATTGAATTATCTTGTTTCCTCAATAAATAAAATACGGTGTGCAACAACAATATGTAATATTTTTATGTTTTTATTTTAAAAGGACATACTATTATTAAAACTAACTAATCTGACATACTATTTATGGTTATCTCTAACAAAGTGTACAGAAAATACAATTTGCTTACTGTATGGTTGCGATGTACCTTTTATACAGGATAATTTAGAAGAAAGGATTAAATCTTATTTTTTGTCCAAAATGAGCAAAATTTAGTATTTGAGTATATTCTTGAAGCTAAAACAATATTTCTTAATAAAAATTTTGTCTAAGATGACAAATGGAGGTACTTTACTCTTAGCGGAATTTCCAATTTTTTACTCTCCCTCGTATAATATAAGACTTTTACCGGATTTAATGGGTGTTATTTTGATTTGAAGATACGCAGAACTTTTCTGAAATAAAATAAATTTGTTAAATTCACAGATAAAAATGTTTCACATATGCTGCGCATTTTTTGCCGGTCACTGTATAACCTGGAATTAGTAGTCTATGTTATATACTATTTCTTAATGGTTAGTTCAACATAGTGAAGGGTCATAAGAAGTCGCAAAAGAGCAATAAACCATAGGCGTGACAATACCAGGTACATGATCTTAAATCACACAGGTAACTTCATTTCATAGTAGAATATTTCCAATTGACTTCGTATAGTTTTCAAGGTGTTATCGAGAGCTTGTGGTATTGCTTGACGTAAAAGCAAAGACAATAGCTTTAAATGTAATGTAAAATCAATAATCTACAAACTTCCTAGGGAGAGGAAATCTGGAACGATAGCCCCTCCCAAAAAATAGTCGCCAGAAAGGAATTAATAGGGATGTAAAAAGTGGCAGAGGAAGAAAAATTTCATTTCATTCTAAAAGTAATATGTTCACACTGTAACCCAAAACTTGTATTTTGTATTTATAATAAGGATAACTGCCTGTCAGGCATTGACATATTTTATACGAACAACTTATAAAATGAGTTAGAAAATGGTTGCGTAGTAATGGTTTTATTTGTGAGATTATTAAGCATCTATTGAAATTCAACGGCGATGGCGTATTTATTTTCAGTATGTCCTTCAAACCTTCCGGGTCATGATTCTCGGACCTGGGGAACACTGTTCTCAAGAGAAATGATCCTCTGTAGGACACCTTGTATAATAATTGTAATGGCACTTTGGCGGCGCTAAGAAACGCAGTTCAAAATTTTGACAGTTTTTACAGTGATAATCCATAACAATCTTAAATACTGGACATTTTACATATAAGAATTATAGCCCGTCGTACAATACCAACAAGTGGGCAATTAATTTCTCCACCTACTTACGAAATTACACACATGTTCTAATCTATATCCGTTTTTCAGTTTTAAGCCAAAGCCTTACGTTTTATTTATTTATTTTTGCCGTTTTTATTGAGTGTCGACTTTCCCACGATATACCCGTGATTGTACATTTAACCTCGCGTGACACAGGACACTCTATCAGCCTATGAATTTATAAAAAACATAAAGAATAATAGACCTAAAATAAAACTCCTTCCCGGTCCTTCCCGCCGAGTTATCAAAAATGTTAGATCTATTATTATTCTTTTATCTACTATTACTAAAAAAAAACGTATAGCAGTTTTGTCGTACAAGGTTGTGTATTTTTGTATGATGCACAGGGAGGGGCTTTAGATTACGTATATGAATGTGTTTTCAGGCATATGTACAATTTGTAACTGATCCGGTTTATAGAAGTACCAGAAGTCTATACAACAAGCAGAATATTTCAAGCAAAAAAGAATAGATGGAGACCAAGAAAAAATAACTAGGCGAAATCAATCAAGCAGAAGAGAAGAGAGGAGATAAATTACCAAGGGGTGGTACCACTAACAAAGGACCGAAAGAAATGGGGAGAATTCTGGGAAAAAATATTAGCCGGGCGGTGAGCCGGCGTTGCATCAAAGCAACTAATTTGCATACATTTACTTGATGTCGCGTTACCGCAAACGCTCTTGAGTTCATTTATAGATTAGATGTTGGATATTATACTTGTTTGTCTGGCTAAAGAAATTAATATTTCCTAGAACTGAATTTAATATTGTGGGTTTATTTAGTGAAATACACCGATTCCAATCGTATGCTGATGATTAGCTTGTGTTGTTAGCTTTTAAGTAGAGTATAATATATGTAAAAATAGAAGTATAAAAGGAATAGGTGACAGATAAGATTTTGTATCAGGATTTAATTTATATTGACCCGTGTTTCTCAAATAACCAGTCTAAAAATACTTACATACTAATATACGTTTATCTACACAACTTATACGAAAATGTCGAGCATTTAAAGGATCACTGTCAAAAGTCAGGGAGTGTATTAACACATGTTCCTGCCATCAATAAATAAGAACACATTTCGTGATTAAAAAAAATGTATGTGTTATTGTCAACAAAATCCGAATACACAAAAAAAAAACTATAATTGAAGCTGCCCAATATGTCGACCGTTTATTTTAATGAACTTTATAATGGTGGCTCATAAGGTTAATTTAGATAAATTACAGATACCAGAATTTTGACAACTTGCGTTATTGTTGACTTTTCAATAGTTTTATTACAGGTGATAAAACAATGTGATTTTTTGTTGGGCAAAGGTACCTTTAAACCTGAATATTGGCAAAAGTTGTGTAGATAAAGCTATACCAGCAAGTATTTTTAGAAGGTTAAATAATCAAACTTTCATCGTAGTTAAGAATACACAGGGTGTTCCTATTTGAAATAACAAAGTTGTTCTATCTGTGAAAAATAATATTTCTACTTTTTACTTACGTAAAAATGACAGAAATAACAAATTAAATTTAATGTAAAAACAAATGCACCTTAGCGCTTAAGGCCAGCCCTGTCCTCTTTAATATTTCAGACCTACTTTAAACACCAATGATTGCTGAAAAAAGACGTTTGTGTCAAAAATCTATTAAATTTATATAAGTTTCAAAACAGTGATTTGTAAAAGTGTAGTGGGAGGATTATAGTTGTATTTTAATAAGATTATATTTTATGAATAATGGATATACTTTTTTTAACGTCTTGCCAGTTTTACCTTTCGAATTCTTTTTGAGATTGATTTACAAGATTAATAATAAATCCTTATTTAAATCGGTACATGTCAAAAAAAAATCGCAACAAAAAAGGAGTTTTATGAAGATGACAACCAATGCAAAAACCATGTTGAACAGAAAAATTTAGTTAAGTAAATAAATAACACAATTTGTTATAAAATTTCCACTATACAGGGTGAGTTTTTTAAGGTGTTACAAGGCGATATCTTGCAAACGGTTTAAAATATTTTCTTGAAATTTTAACGAGGCAATAGTAAGATGGGGGGACATATTTAAACATATTTTTATGTTCCACCATTTTGAGGGGTGGGGAGTAACTAAGAGTAAAATTTTGAATGGGATTATGTACTTTTGTTTATTAATTTCGAATCTACGTAAGAAACTACGTATGTGTACAAAAGAAAATTTGATTTGCTCCACTGGTTACTGACATATGATTTATTAGGTTATAAAAATTAAAACATATTATTTCCAATTTAATTTCTACTTACTTATTAAATTTCTATTGGATTTAAAAAATAAGTACATGTCACCAACAAATCAAGTTGACTTATTTTAGAATTATTATTCGTTTACATGGAAATGCGTTGTTTTGGCTTCTGTCAGTTGAGAATTTTTACGTATCAACGATTATTTCTCAGTTTGGTCAATTAAACATGAAAGTGAATTTTAGTGTGCAAGTTGATATGTTGTTAAAGTTGGGGGAGTGCAGAAGAAACTACAAACAACTTCACTAATGTGGACCGAGAGGTTTCCTAACAACCCGAAATCTCACATGGCATTTAAAAGGCTGGAAACAAGAAGTCGTACTACTGGCAGCATGAAGTCAAAACCACGATTTCGGAAACGAACTAAAACGGATGAAAATAGGGCAGTTGGAGTTTTAGGAATGGTAGCTATTAACCCGCATGTAGGTTCCAGGCGGCTTGCTGCAGATGCTGGAATGAGCGAAAAATCGGTTGTGACCATATTGCATATGTACAAATTTCATCCATAGCACATTACACCCCACCAAGAGCTTTATGGGCAAGACTTTAAAAATCGCGTTACATTTTGCAATTGGGTACAAAGGCAATTCAAGGAAATAACAGGTTCCTAAAGAATGTTAAATAGACACAATATGCACTACTGGGCATCGGAAAATCCCCGCTAGATGACAACTGTGCCAAATTAACATCCTTGGTCAGTTAGTGTCTGGTGTGGTATAATTGGAGATAGAGTTATTGGTCCGCATTTCTTTGAACGCCATTTAAATGGAGAAATGTATACAGATTTTTTAAGGAACCAATTACTCCAATTATTAAACCACAACATAAATCCTGAGATGTGGTTTCAACAGGACGGGGCTCCACCGCATTATGCAATACAGGCCCGTAATCAATTGAACGAATTGTTTGAAAACAGGTGGATTGGCCTGCTAGGTCCCCGAATTTGACAACTCTTGACTTTTTCTTCTGGGGATTTATAAAAGACAAAGTGATAGCGACTGCACCTACAACTGTAGACGATATGAAAGACCGAATCCGCTTTGCCTGCTTATTAGTGACACCTGAAATGTTAGAGCGGGTACGAAATTCATTTAAAAAAAGAGTGAGAAAATGTGAGAAAATGTTTGGAAGTTGAAGGGAGACACTTCGAATATCTCCTAAAACATGACAGGCAATAAATGGTAAATAATATTTTTTAATTTTTATAACCTAATAAATCATAATTCCGTAACCAGTGGAGCAAATCAAATTTCTTTTATTTATTTACATTTATCCCCCACCCCTCAAAATGGGGACAGGGGGTATATGATAAAAATATGTTTAAATATGTCCCCCCATCTTATTATTGCCTCGTAGCGCGACGTAGCCGTAGTAAGACGTACCTTTATTCGCTCTTGCAGTTTAGTAACTTTTGCTATAAATAAGTGGTGTATTGTGCTGGGAAGAAGGCAGAAACAAAGGTAACTACAGAATCAACCTATGTAATATCTTCCCAATCCAATTAAGATTGGTTAACTCAGATGAATAGGAATTACAGAGAATATCCCGTTTTTAATCTCATCTGTCGACGAAGATACTTATTGGGCGCAAAACAACTGCACGTGTGTCAAAATATATGGCGATTATGGTCAGTCAAGAAAGTGTTTTGTATCAACAGCTCCTTGAATGTATTCGTAGTACTGCAGAAGAAACTCGCAAAAGCATTTCTGAGTCTACTAAAAAATGTATAGAGGAAGGGAATCAGAAGATTCTTGATTCACTGCAAGATCAGGGCCATAAAGTACAGCAGTTGGAGGATAGATGTTCAAAAATTGAAGAAAAACAGCTTCAATTTGAAAGGTATATCCGCAAAAATAATTTATTACTCTTTGGTCTGGATTTTAACCCTCGTGATGAAATTCTAATAAACCATATATTAAAATTCTTTAAAGATCATCTTGGAGTAGACGTTGAAGAGCGGGACGTTAATAACAGCAGACTCTAAAGCCGGCTCCAATAAAGATTGAATTTGTAACCTGTATCAAAAAGGATTTGGTTCTGAACAACTGCAAGAAACTTAAGGGTCAAAAAATTTTCATAGCCCAAGACCTCTGCTATGAGGATCGTAGAGACAGAAAGATTTTAGAAGAACATTTAAAACTAGCGCGTGCCAAAAATCTTTCAGCACGAATTACAAGGGGAAATAAACTAATTATCAATGGCGATGTTTTCACTGTCGAGCAGATTCAGAATATGTGTCCGCAAGGCGATGAATATAATGAAGTTTTTGTGCCTCCTCAATTTCACAGTGAACCTTCAACTCCTTCCCTTGAAAGGATGAAAGAAATGCAAATATATAGTGATGTTTTTAATGGAAATGTAGACGGGGACCGTGCGTCAACAGTGGTGGCGATAGACTTTATACGTACGAAAAGTAGCTCTAGAGAGACCGATACCGATAAACGTAAACGTGACACTGAGCTGGACCTAAATAATTCATTCTCTGCAAAGGAAGTTAATAAAAAACCAAAAGTGCCGTCTTTAAATTTAAATCTTAGATCGAGTGCTAAAAAGTAGTTCCCATCGTGCAAACTGTCTGTACCCTCATTTCGAATTATATTTAAGAAAAAATTGCGATATTTGCTCTGTCTCTGTCATTTGGGTATAAACATAAACAGTATTTAAATTTAAATTCCACTCAATATTATTCGATTTTTATTTTAGATAAGCGGAAACAACATTGTAGTGAAATATAGGAAATTAGTTATATGTATATTATTGTTTGTTTGTTTTATTTATATTGTTGAAAATAGCAAAGGTATAAAGAATGAAATTAAAAATATGCCACTTGAATATTCGTTCTCTAACGGCTCACTTTAGGGAGTTTGTGAATTTTGTTAAAGATGAAAAATATCATGTTATTACACTTAGTGAAACTTGGCTTAATAGTGGTATAAGTGGGGATAATTTACAAATTAATGGCTTTAGGCTTGTCCGAAGGGATAGAGGGAATGGTCAGAGAGGTGGAGGAGTCGCAATCTACATCAAAGATTGTATTCGTTACACAGTTTTACAGAACAATAATGATATTGAGCAAATTTGGTTAGGTATAAAAAAACACAATTTCAGTTTGGCAGTTGGCTGTCTCTATAAACCCCCCAGTTATAATAGCAACAATTTTCTTGATGAATTTGAAAACTCACTAATTAATATACGGTCTGATTTTGAAAATATTGTATGTTTGGGGGATTTTAATATTGACCTTCTAAATGTGTCAAGTCCACAAACAAGACTTCTTAACATACTAGATAGCATGGGTTTACAGCAGATTGTTGATTTTTTTACTAGAGTGGCACCAACGAACTCCTCTTTATTAGATTTAATTTTGGTAAATGAAAATATTTGTTTTGAAAACTGTTCTTCTGTCGCAATGCCCAACATTTCCGATCATCTTTTAGTAAGTGTGGAGTTAGACTTGGATATTGGTATTAATGACTCGCCTGTACAGAGACCTTACAGAAACTATAATGTTATAAACACTGATCTTTTATATAATCATTTACAAGCCATACCTTGGAGAAATATTTATCATTACCAAGACATAGATGTAAAAGTAAACTTTTTTAACAGTAATCTTCAAACTCTTCTGGATATACATGCTCCCTTGAAAATTTCTGTGTTTAGGAAGAAAAGTGAGCCCTGGATAACGGACACTATAAAAGTTTTAATTGGCTATCGTAATAAGTGTCGCAATAAATACAAAAAGACCAAAAATCCAGTCCATTTAAGCGACTATAAAAGAGTTAAGAATTTTACAAGTAAATGTATAGAAAAGGAAAAGAAGGTTTTTTTAAGACACAATACAAATTCTTATAACAGCAAGGAAGCTTGGAGAACGTTAAAAGAACTAAATATTTACAACAAAACTAAAAAACCTGATATCCCAGTTCATTTAGCTGATATCAATTTAATTAACGACTTTTTTCTTAATTCCATACCTAATCTAACACCAAGCGATAAAGTTTTAGAGTACTATCGGGGCTTGAAGGAAAACCTTGAATCGATGTTAAAGTTTGAACTGGCTAGTGAAGTTGATGTGGGTAAACTATTACTTTCGATCAGGACTGGGGCGGTGGGTGCGGATGGTCTCAATATTAAATTTATTTTACTGTGTTGTCCTTTTTTACTTCAATATATAACCCACATTATAAATTTTTGTATTTCTAATTCCGTTTTCCCTTCTCAATGGAAGGTGGCGCACATTGTTCCCCTTCCTAAAACCGGTTCTATTGACGCTTTAAAAGATTTAAGACCAATTAGTATCTTGCCAGTACTTTCAAAGATTTTGGAACGCATTGTGAAAATACAGCTTGTCAACCATCTTAATTTAAATAATATTCTTCCAGAAACGCAGTCAGGTTTTAGAAGGGGGCATAGTTGTGCATCTGCCCTCATTAATGTTACTGATAATATATTTCGTGCCACCGACCAAGGAAAACTTACAGTCTTGGTGCTTCTCGATTATTCAAAAGCTTTTGACACTTTAGATCATTTTACATTAAAACTTATTTTAAAACATATTGGGCTTGACGACAGTGCAGTTGCTTTTTTTAATAATTATTTAAAAAATAGAATACAACATGTTGTACTTAATGAAAAAATTTCTAAACCTTTAATGCTTCAATGTGGTGTCCCGCAAGGTTCTATTTTGGGACCAGTTTTATTTACCATATACACCGCCTTTTTTTCAAAGTTTTTAACCGGTTCTTTTGCTCAAATGTATGCTGATGACACTCAGCTGCTTTTTTCTTTCTCGCCGACAAATATTGACTATGGTTGCCAGGTTCTAAATAGAGACCTAGAAATAATGTACAATATTTCCATGGAACACTGTTTATCTTTAAATCCTAATAAGTGTAACGCTATACTATTTGGAAGACCTATCGACAGGGTTCGATATGCTGACCGGGTTGGGATTTCTATAAATAATATACCTGTGTCCTTTGTGACTGTAGCGAGGAATTTAGGAGTTTGGATGGACTCATCCTTGAGATTTACAAGGCACATTTCGGAATGTTTAAAAAAATCTATTTGTAAGCTTAAATTATTATATAGTTCCAGAAAATTACTCAATATGAAACTTAAAAAAAAATTATGTGAATCTCTGATTTTATCAAACTTCAACTTTTGTAGCACAGTTTATGGTCCATGTCTTACGGCTCTGGATTCCCAAAGAATACAAAAAATTCAAAACTACTGCTTAAGATTCATGTATGGCATTGGGAAATATGAACGCATAACCCATAAATTAAAAGACGCCGGATGGCTTTCAATGAAAAAAACTAGATATGTTCATTGTGCAACTTTTTATCACAAAATTATTATATCAAAAATACCATCATATCTGCATAAAAAGCTGTCATTTAGATCTGATGTGCATACATTGAATTTGCGATTTAGGGGTCTCCTTACACCTCCTCTGCATAAAACAACATATTTCGAAAGATCATTTACCTATAACGTTCCGGCAATTTATAATGATATCCCGAATAGTAAAAAAGGCTTATCCCCATTTATATTTAAAAAGACTTTGAAAAGTGTATTACTTGCAGAATAGTTTTCCTTTTGGTTTTGATTGGTATGGATTATTATTACTATGTACTTTTGGTGTTTCCCTTTACTATTCTTTTATTATTTATATATCCCCGTTTAAATAAGTTTTTTAGGTGTAGGTACCTATTATAGATTTAATTTGTTTTTTTGTATCAAACTACTTACCATTTTTCATATTGGATTGCATTTTGCATTTTTTTTTTTTTTTCCCTCTTTCTTCTTAATTCGTTTTGAGCATTTAAATAAGTAAGTGCTGTTTAGGTTATTTACGGTTAAGTGTAAAACCAACCTCTACCCCTAGCGGTAAGGGATGAACTTCGCCCGTTTAGAACAGTAACTTCTTTACTTTATATGTATTGTAAATTGTAATTTATGCTGTTTTAAATAAAGATTATTATTATTATTATTATTAAAATTTCAAGAAAATATTTTAAAGCGTTTGCGAGATATCGCCCTGTAGTAACACTTTAAAAAACTCAACCTGTATATTGTCTAAAATACCATGACAATTGTTTCGATACACAGTGTCTTCTTCGGATGGAATTAACTAACTAAAGTAACAACTTTTGTTTCTAAATCTAGATGTATGGTATAGACAGCTTAAAATTTATAGTACTAATTATGGTACAATAAAATATATCCTCATTAAAGTTGTTAATAATGGGAATTCCAAACAAACATAGTGCTGGACAAAGGGATATGGTGTACCTATAAATTTAACAATGGGGAACTATTCAAGTCCAGTTGGTCATTTAAAAGTACATTAAATTTCTTATATCGGTTTATTTCCATTGTTTCTAGTAAATTTAATTTGATGGATTTGGGTTCTTGGAGTGAAATTTCAAAATTATCATCAAAGTTATGTTGTTCGTTATTTAGATGTAATGAATAATGAGAATCTGTATGTTTTTTATTGTAACTGTTTTTGTGTTCTTTAATACGCTTATTAAAATTTCTACCTGTTGACCGATGTATATTTTAGGACAACTTCCGCATTTTAGTTTATAAACACCACATTTTGTCCCTTTTTAATTTTTAGTTTTGTTATTTTTAATTAGTTTACCTAGTTTGTTATTCGTTTTATACGCGATTTTTATATTTCGTTTCTGTAGATTTTTTGCGACTTGTTGAGTTATTTTACCATTATAGCTAGTCTTATTGCTTTATTGTATTGTTTTCTGGTAATGATTTGATCGATCATCTTAGTTTGATATCCATTATTAACCGCAATTTGTTTGATAATATTTAATTCATTTCTGTAATTTTCTTGTGAACCATACAGACAGATTCTCATTATGCATTACATCTAAATAACAAACAACATAACTTTGATGATAATCTTGAAATTTTACACCAAGAACCCAAATCCATCAAATTAAATTTACTAGAAAATGGAAATAAACCGATATAAGAAATCTAATGTACCTTTAGATGACCAACTGGACTTGAATAGTTCCCCATTGTTAAATTTGTAGGTACACCTTATCCCTTTGTCGAGCACTATGCTTGTTTGGATTTCCCATTATTAACAACCTTAATGTGAATATTTTATTGTACCATAATTAGTATTATAAATTTTAAGCTGTCTATACCTACATCTAGATTTAGAAACGAAAGTTGTTTTGGATTTCCCATTATTAACAACCTTACTGTGGATATATTTTATTGTACCATAATTAGTATTATAAATTTTAAGCTGTCTATACCTACATCTAGATTTAGAAACGAAAGTTGTTTTGGATTTCCCATTATTAACAACCTTACTGTGAATATATTTTATTGTACCATAATTAGTATTATAAATTTTAAGCTGTCTATACCTACATCTAGATTTAGAAACGAAAGTTGATACTTTAGTTAGTTAAATCCATCCGAATATAGGAAAAAATTTATAGGAACTTATCAAATTATTTTTATGTATTCTATCTGTATCTGGGGGATTGCCCACATATTCTGGGACACCCTGTATATGGGTAATGTATTTAAATCAAAATTACACTTTTTGTTATCTGCTTCAAATTAAATTTCTTTTAAATTCTACTAACATAATGTTTGTTGTACAAAGTACGGAATGATGCGTTTAATATAGAAACTGACATTACTAATACAAATTCGCACTATCCTTAATTAGGTTTTGGCAACATTTGATTATTTTAATACTTATAACGCCATCTAATATAGAACGTCTAAACTTCAATCCGCCCTTAATTCCCTTCTTTATAGCTTCCTGTGTCCCGCACCAGTTTATTTTGTGTTCAAGAATCTATATTTTCTACAGGGAAACACTGAGAAATTGAGTTACTAATTTAAAATCTGGGAGTAAACAAAATTTTCTTCAAATCTAAAACAATCTTTCATCGAAATTTATGAAAATATCTTTACTATGTCCTACCTTTAAGGGCGATTCTTCCTGGCGTTCTGCTATTAAGTGTACCAACCTTCTTGAGGAACCAGCACCTCGATCTGAGCGATTCTTGGACGGTTTGAGTTGCAATAAGTCTTCTATGGAGTGACTGTTTCTTTTAGGTCGCCCAGTCATCATGTGACTGAAAATAAAAAAAAATATTTTACGATACAGACAATTAAAAAAAATAGAAATTCGGTCATAAAACAACATATATGTATTAGTACTATATGGCTATTACCCTGAAAATCTTGAAGCAACAACAGAGATAGCAGATCCAGGGTCATTTCGACTTGTGCGCATGCGCCGTCAGGGTATTGCCAAATATGCTTTTATTTCTTTAGAATAGGGCAGAAGAGTGAGTCTTAGAAAATTAGAGCAATGATAGAATTACCAAAAATCTTGCTAAAGAATTGCAAAATAAGCATTAAGTCCGTACTTCCAAGTGTTTTCAAATTATTTGTTTCCATTTCTAAACTAAAACGCGTCAAATAACAATTTCATATGACTAGAGGGTGACAACGTGACAACGTCTCATTTTTGCTCGACATAACCTCGAAATCTTTAGCAAATGTTAATTTGGTTGACAGCTCGCTTCAGCGAGTAGATTTGTTATTATTAACGGCTTTTGTGTACTGTTTATCTTTACTTTTCTGCAAATTTTGATTGTGTGTGTGAACTGTGACCATTTTGTGACGATGCCGAGGCAAAACGGAATATTTTACATTATTTTAAACAGGCGTAGAAGCTTGAACAAAGATTTATCGTTCTACAGGTATGTACCCAGATCGAATGTTTCTTTCTATTAACTTACTTACGTTAATTTCGTGAGGGAACAATAACTAGGTAGTCCATTTCCTAAAGATTATAATTTCCTTTGCTGCTGTTGATATAATTAGGTACCTAGGTACCTATTTTTACCGAAAATTACATGTACTCCAAAAAATCCTATTAAAACCTATTATTTTACCTGTTGAACTCTAAAAATGAATGTAAAATATCTAATAAAAGTTTTATTGATATATTTACCTGCGTTTTTTTTCTTTTTTCAGTCGAAATACTATACAAAATCCTAAACAAATCAAGAACTTTATAACTTTAATGTTTGTTTACAAATTTCTGTCCAGTTGTCAAAGTCAAATGTGATAACCTCATTTTTTTCCTGTTAAAACAAACGTCATCTCGCGCATGCGCACTGCGCGAAATGACCCTGGCGGGACAAGGAACCTCGGCTTCACTTCGTTTACATTGGTTAAATGGGCAAGGCGCCATATAGTACTAATACATATATGTAAAACAAGCAATTTTTTGAGAATCTTCTCTGCCTGCAAATAATTTTTTACAGCCCTGACAAACATAATAGTAGATATATTTTAAAACGGGCGTATGTTGTTGTCATAGGGATAAAGTCAGAATTATTTTTGATAACATGGCTTCCCGAACTTCATACCATACCATACCTACTTGATAATTTTACAGCAAATTTAATTGGTCCTAAACCGCTTCACTATAGTACTTTGAATACACAGTATGGATTTTGTTACTGAAATTTTATTCCTAATTGGTCGTTAATCTGTAAAGGAATAGGTTAATTGCTACACTAGTGGAACAATGGGTATTATGAATTTAATAAGATATTAAAATACTAATAAATAGTTGTATTGTATTTTCAGGCATTTTTTCAGTACCCTGTGTAATTATAAATAGATTACCTACATCTTACTTGTAATAACAAATAGTTAAAACAGCTGCAATATTTTCGACTACAAAGAAACAATATAAAATACCAACCGCCAAGTAAAGTAAGTCTGTCTCAAGATAGGAAGTGGAGTTGAGCCGAAGTTTGCAAAGTGCAAAATCGATACCTTATTAGAAAACTTTTCAAGTAGTTGGAAAACTTTTATAAACAATGAGGGTCTGGTATCTGGAAGTAAACAGCTGAATACTGATTAAAAAGGTAAAATTATACCTCATTGTGGAATAATTAAAAAGTCTCGGTTTCAAATGAAGTTGCTCTAATGAGGCACGAAGAGTAAGAAATTAATAATAAAATATTATAGTTAATACTTGCGAGTCATGAAGGGTTGAGATAATTTTGGCTCTAGCAGTAAATTCTTCGTTGGTTGTAAGGCATACCTAGATACTTTAAGCACAAGCAATTTCTACTTTTAACAGACAAGATCTCTACATACTTTGAACTCTTATTTCCGAAACATGCATATATACACTAGTATACAATATTATTTACAGACAAAAAAAAGTCATTTAAATATGAGATAAAGATTTAAGGGCTGATTCCTTCGGTATTTTTAAGAATGGTTTGTCCGTTACGAAGTTCCAAAATCACAGGGAGATAAAAGTATTTCGACAAAAACAATATTTTTTTACATGCATATTACAGTAAAGCTTCTTAATTTACAAGGACAAATAGAAATTTCTCCAATCGTCTGCATTTTCTACTGGAATAGTGTAAACTAACGACTTCAGAAGGCCCCATGGGAAAAAATCAGAGAGATTTAAGTCTGGAGATCGAGCAGGCTATAAGTGGGGCCCATCTAGATGAAACAAATAGTGTTTTCTATATTTTCATTAACCTGGTGTGACAAATTTTATATTTTGTAGGGCCAGTGCACTATACGCCATAGATATATTTAGGGTACATAAATAATTTTAAAAATTTTAATATCGTTTTTGTTTTAAAGCTGTTACCTTTGAAACCAGCGACTGTCTTAAATATTCTTGATATCATCAAAATGTTAGGTCTAACCGATGAACCCTGGACATGTACAGGGTTTTCTAATATATTTTGCCACCCACCTAAAGGGGTTATTAGAAAACAAACAAAAATGGTAAATACAAACATTTAATATTTTTCCCAAATTGTCTGATTCTGTTATCAGGGAAATTTAAAATACGTCGTAAATGTCAAAATTGTAAATTATTACGTATTTGAAAAGATCTTTTTTGACATTCACGATATTTTTTAAGTTTTTCTGATAACAAAAAAAAAACCTTTTGGGAAAAAATATGAAATGTTTGTATTTACCTTTTTTGTGTATCTTTCATAATATGTAGCTAGGTGGCAAAATATACGGGAACACCTTGTACATGGATTAATTAGTTATATTTTGACCCATGTTTGGACCCTATATTATTAGAAATAGAGGAAAATCTTATCTACAAAAGTTTTTAGGTTTTTCCTGTATTATCTCTTGAAGTTAACAGGAAAAATAAATGAAGAAATGATGGCAACCTCCATTTTTTTATGGGCTAGAATGAAAGATCTATCAACCTGATTACGAATTTACGGTCACCGTAAAAAGTCCGCCCATTCCCTCCCTCATGTTAACTTTTAATCAACAAATGTGAGAATAATGAAATTTTGGTGTGTTCAAAAATAACTACAATACTACCCTTTAAGTGTAATTTCTTCACTCAGTTTTTAAATTACAGGGTGTGATCGAGTGATACTTTGTTGAAAAGGTATTTTCAACCTACAAGCGATCTCCAAGTTTATATACCAAAGAAATTAATATCAATCGAGTTTTTAGGACGTAGAGGGGTTTTAATAAATTTGTCGACCTACTAATGCTTTAAATCAGGTCCAAAAAATTAAAAAAAAATTTTTTAATGTTAAGTTCGACTAAACCAAGATTATAGGACAAAAATAGTCTAAATCGAGTTTTTAGGCAGTTAATAGGTTACAATAAATTTGTCGACCTAGTGGTTAAAAAAAATGTATATACCCAAATAAGGTGGAAAGAATTATTATCAAGGCCAAAAAAGTCTAAATTCAATTTTTAGGACATAGTTAGGCCTCAATAAATTTTATTTCTGACCGGTATATTATTAGCTTATAACGTCTTAGTTACGCGGGAATTATAAGGGTCATAACTCCCTTGGGATATTAAGAAAAATTTGACATAAAATGAAACGATTGACATCTAATGTCAATTTGATTGTCATCTATTGAAACATTTATTCCACTTTAAAAATGAACAAAATGTTACTAAAATCGGTCAGAAATAAAATTATCTATGTATCACCGGAATTATAAGGGTCTCAATTACCTCGGGCAATTGCTGTCCCTCGGGCCAAAGGCCTCCGGGACGTGAACTTTGCCCTCGGTAATTAAGACCATTATAATTCCCTAGATACATAAATAACTATTTCGACCTACTAATGGTTTTTAAAAAAATTTTATTTGGCTAAATATACTCATTATCTATTTTTAAAAAAATGTGGTACTTTTTAATGATAAAATATTATCCATTAGATGCATTTATTCCAAAACGAATATTTTTTGATCACCTGTTATAAAAAGATGGAAGGACAAAAGGGGCATGTAATGGAATCGTATTTTCATTTTATTATTCGTAAGTTGGACGGAGTTTTATGAGTCCCCGGCTCGGCGTAAACTTCTCAAAACTTTCTCAAACTTTTTTTGCCTTAGCAGGAAAAGTCGATATTGGGGGAAAAGTTTTTTCCAAGGCTTTTTAACAATTTTTTTTGGCTTTACGTTCTTTCGCGTACTGGGAGTATTTACAAAAACATATTTGTAAAAAAAGAATGAAACGATTTTATACCCTAAAATTTAATTATAAATTTTTATTTTAGTACATACAGCCATTCGTATCTCTTTATCTATACGTAATATGCACTGAGTATAGTAAACTCTTTTAGGCTCTTCTGCTAAGAGTGGCACTATAGAATATTAATAACGAATTTAGAACATTCTGTAGATAACGTAACAGAGCAATATTAAAATGTCGTATGTGTTTAAACGATAACAAAAAACAGTTTTGCATTGATAATATTATTGAAAAGAATAAGGCTTATCATACCTTTCCATATTGTGATAATTTGCTTACATAAATTTTTGAAAAACTGTATAAAATTCAATTCATAATACTATAAATTAAAGCTATAAATGGCTGTTTCTTCAATAGTTTCAATTTTCTAAACAAGCATCTTATTAATCATGAAGGTCAAAGTATCGAATCATTATTATTCAGCTTTTATTCTCTACCTTGCGTAACGTAACAAGTGTTTCCTAACAAAACGTATAGAAAAAAACACAGGACTTTTCAATCAATGGAAATTATTTAATAACAGATAAATAATATCCAGTACATACTTCTAAATCAATCAAAACTTGATAGAAAAACTAAAAAACAAAGGACAAAGTTATCAAGTCATCTATTGAAACACTTGCCGCAAGGATTTATTTGCTTATCTCGAGTAAATTTTCCCTCACGTCAGACACGTCATCTCAAACCTAACCTAGAAAAACATAAACGCAATTCAATCATTCATAACAAAACTACGCATGCATTAGGAAACTTTTAAACTAATTTTACCTGTAAGAGACGTCACCCAAAGTCACCTCAAACAGTTTTTATACAGATTTACAACGCGTTCGGTGAGTATTAATGAGTTAAAGAAAGTTGTAAGAAGTTGGCGGAAAAAAAGAGGTAGATATCCGCGATTAAAAACTTTTCAGACACCGGACTCGGGTCCTTGCAAACAACGTTGTCAGATTTTTAAGGACAATTATCCTGCATGGGTCTGCGTATTAATTATGGGGCATTATTGACTTGAAGCTAATGTGTTGCAACTTAATCCTAGCAAACTTTAGGAGGCAGCAACTACTAGAAAATTTAATTACTAGTAAATTTTAAAGTTTGTACCAAAATTGACAAACAAAGGATTATAAAATTTGGCGAATGAAAATGAATTATCACACTTATTTATTTAAAATCATTGACTTCCCATGCTTATTAGGAAAGCTATAGGTCACAAAATAGTTTTTAAACAATACCATACTAAAGTTGGTCCAAGTAATATATGTGTAAATCTGATATTTTTGCCGATGTTGCAACACTGCACACGAGCGTGATCCAATATGGGGTTGAAAGTTAGGAAATAAAATTTGTAGTATGCGCAGCGCTCTCCAAAATCAATAAAGCGAGAACTTAGAAGTATGTTTCATTCTTATTCATAACGCAAGTACTTTGGGATTTGTTTAGGGAGAAATTGGGAGCATGAGCATATTATATCAATTTAATAGATTGGGCATATTAGAAAATCAGTTCTTTTGTTATTAAACACGGTTTTTTTATTTTAATTTTAAGAATTTCTCATCTGCAGCTATATTCTACAACAATTCACTAACTCTTTAATTTTAGTTTTCTTTAGTTATATGCTAGTGAGCTTTATTGGGATTTACCTTCCAGACACTTTAAAACAATATATTTTAAATTAGTTTCCTTTACATCCGCATTATTAAAATTAATGCATTTACCTATATAGGAACATAACAATTAAGGCATGTATGACCAACCGTTTGTCTAAAACATAATCTTTTGAAGTATAACACAAAAATGAATATATTTTGCTTCATGAAAAGCCAAATTCATTACATAACAATAATCATTAACCGTCGATTATAAGTAACACCAAAGAAAATTGAAGCCACACGCAATAGAAGGTTTTATAGCGCTGATTGGGATGTCAACTACTAAAACTATATTGTTGGTCCACTCTAATATTATGTGTACAGACATTGTGAATAATTATTGCTGTGGGTCAACTACCATTTAATAGGTGCACTTAGCAGCCATATAATAATTATATTCACAAGAAATAGCTTGTGTGACTTCTTTTATTTATAACACTTTTGTTATGTTTGCGCAGCGGTGTGAATTTTGTTTCTATTGTATAGGTATTTAGTTGCATTAACGAATATTACGACAACCAGAAGTCAAAAAGATTTTAGATACCCATACACCTATATGGAAAATGTTCTTATATTTTACTTTTACGAAAAAGCTTGGGTTAGCATGTATGTAACACATTCGGATTCTACTTCAAATTCTGAGCAGATTTTATATAATATACCCTTTACTTAAGTTCAACTGTTTCCGAGCTAGTAACAATTAAAAATCTACTTTTTACCAAAGTTTGCTAATTACTGCCGCAAAACGGTCAGAGATGCAGCAAAATGATTATGATTTTCTTATATTAACTTTTTAAGAATTATCTGAATATGTACCAATTATTGTGGTACCTCTGCTTTAAATAGCCTTAGGTTACTTGACTTCAGAAAAACATGGTTATTAATTTTTATTTGGCTCAATTTGCCAAGTTAGCTATTATTTCAGTAATTAAAACAAATTTGACATTTACCCTGGCAAAGTAAAACATGACTTATTTAATGTCAGTTGAATTAATTAAAGAATGAACTTTTCTGAGGCAGAAAAACGTGGTATATATGAATTATATATTAAAAACCCATACAACAAAAGACAAGCTAAAGGAGAATATCAAAGAATATTTGAAGGAGAAAGGAGAATTCCTAGTTAAAATACTTTTCCTCGAATATACCATAAAGTTTGTACTGAAACTACATTTAAGCGTAAGAAAAGAACATTAGCTGGGAACGAAAATCGTGGAAATGAAGAGTTAGAAATTATTTTGCAGTTTGAAGGTAATTTTTCCTTTAATTGGTATCTGCGTGTTAATTCCCTTGCCTTGTATTTTAGAATGTCCGGAGAAATCCATTATACCTGTGTCTGAAACACTAGGTAAATCCTATTCTAAGATACAGAGAACTCTACAAAAATATAAATACCACCCTTACAAAATTTTGCCGGCGCAAAAATTGTCTAAAGGAAATAAAGCAGCTCGTTTACGTTTTTGTTTGGAAATGATGAAACGTGTGGAGCAAAATGCACAATTATTTAATAAAATTATTTGGACGGACGAGTCTTCATTTTCAACCTCTGGCATTTTTAACAGAAAAAATATGCATTTTTGGTCAACTGAAAACACCAGAGCTTTTCGGGAAATAAAACATTCAGGCCGTCAATATGTTCACGTATGGGCTGGTATTTTGAATAATAGAGTCATTGGTTCAATATTTTTTGACGGTAATATGAATGGAAACCGATATTTGGAATTAATACATGAAATAGTTCCTGATTTAAGGAATCATAATCAAGTGATTTGGCAGCAGGATGAGGCTCCTGCTCACAATGTTGTTGCTATTACGGAGTATTTGAACGAAAATTTTGATTTTTGGATTGGAAGATTTGGGTCCTGCAGATGGCCAGCGAACAGCCCAGATTTAACTGTTTTAGATTATTTTCTTTGGGGGTTTTTAAAAGGATAATTAAGTCATGAAAAACAACCGTCGGTGAATAGGATTAGGGAAATACTAACCACAGAAATAGAAATATTAAATGGCAGAAATCAAGGAATCATTTTAGCTGCAATAGAGAGACAAAAACGAATTTATAGAAGATGTATTCAAGAAAATGGAGAACATGTTGAACATCTACTTCAATAATTTCTTTAAATAAAATTTGTTTTTATTTAGATTTTTTAGAATGAAGCCAAACTACGTGAAATACCAGTAAATGTTAGTTTAGTTTTTAGTTGAACATTTTTTACCATTACTTTTGAGAATAATATAGTTTCAGTAAAAACTTGGTGCATGGTATTCATTTTTGTTATACCTATATACTATTTCATATAGGTATTTATTCTTCTCTCTAAGAGAAGTTAATTTTGCAGATCTATCAATTATTCAATTACCACTCAATAAATAATATTGTAAGTCGATTTTTAATTGTTTCTAGCTCGGAAACAGTTAGACTTAGGTAAAGGGTATATTATATAAAATCTGCCCAGAATTTGAAGTAGAATCCGAATGTGTAATTATATACAGGGCGTTTCATTAAAAAAACTATAAGTTTGATCTGGTACGCGTTTTTGGAATACCCTGCATTAAGTTTTTATAAATCATAAAAAAATTCAAAAGATTTCCTATAATTTGCTAAAAAAATCAGCTCTCGATCTTTAAAAATAACAAAGTTAAAGGGGCGGTCCATTTATAATGAATAACCCTGTACATAGGATAAAGGGTAATTCCTTGTATGATGTTAAAAGTTGATCATGATATTAAATGTCAAATTTTTTTTTTTCAGTTGGCATGGGAAGTTATGACCAAAAAAAATCTCCTTTTTCAGTCGTGTATGTGTGGTTGCATTAACACCATAGAGACGAACAAAAAAGGTATTTGTTGACAGAAGAAGGCTATACTTCAAGTCCAAATTTTTTGTCAGTGACTCGCATTACTAGCATATAGAGAGCTCCGAGTTGTGCGACGTCAGGGGAATGAATTACAGTGGCGTGGGCATTTCAAAAAATTATAAATGATAAAATTTTCATATAGGGTGGTTGCGCTAGTAAGTCGGCCAAAAATTACTTTAATCACTTTTAATTTGAATTTCGCGCGAGTTTAGCTCTATTTCTTACATTTGCTATCTTCTTGTACTTTCCAAGAACACATATAGGTACCAATATTTTTTTTATTATAGGCCGAACCTTACTTCCGTAAATTAGGGGTTAGTCATGCTATCTCCAAAAACAGTGAAGCTAGTGAAGATAAATCAGGTAAATTTTAAAGGTATGTTTAAATAACTAGTAACAAGTCCGAAATATATTCAATTTCTTTTATAGGTAAAAAATTAATATAGCCGGTTACTGGCATTAAGTTATTATAAACTTGTTAGAAGTCGGCCACCCTGGCTGACTACTAGCAAAATTAAAAAAAAAAATATTTTGTTTATATCAGTCTTACAAATACATATAAACAGATTCTTTCTCTGTCATCATGTACTATGATGTATCAAAAACGTACGTATCAGTAGTCGGCCGGGTCTAAAATGAATGATAAAGTCCCTAGGGGATATTAAAGTTAGTGGCCGACTACTGGCAAACTCATAAATTGATGATTGTGCTGGTAGTCGGTCATAAGTTTCTTTTGGCTATGAGAGCAATTTAATCTAACGATAAAACGTCTTCTGTATATTATAGACGATGCCAAGTAGGTCAAAAAGAAAGTTCCATAGATATTCTCAAGAGTCCTTAGAAAATGTTTAGATTCTATGAGGAATGGAGCTAAAGTTCGTTGCCGAAACTATGGTATACCACGTGCAACTCTGCAGGACCGGCCCGCAGTTCGTGTCACAAGCCATAAGCTTTGACGAAGGGTCATAATCTTACATGCAATAGAGCCGATGCCGACGTTCACCTCCACAACCGATGCTTTTAAAAAATATCTTAATTACCCTAAGTCAATTCCAAAAAAACAAAACGTCCGAAAGCTGGAGAAAAATGCTTTTAAACAAACATTGTGCTAAATGTGCAGATGAACTACATAGCGATGCAGAAGCAGAAGGTGATAAGAATATGGAATGTGACGTGTGTCCCAGGTGGTTTCACTTAGAAGCTTCCAGGAAGGCCATATAAAGAGGTGCAAGGTCTAAATTATAAAGTCTGTGCGTTTTAAGAAGTCCGATATCGGATTAAATCACCAAGGGATGTTATCGCTTTTAAAACAGTAAGTCGGTTAAGTTACAATATCTTCGCACCTTCGCTATACTTGATCACACCGAACATCCCACTGGTTTACTGTATTCTATTACTGGGCGAAATCAGAGGTTTCAAAACAAAATTATCTTAGAATTACGCGTTGAGCATAAATAATAATTAAATAGATAATTAAATTATTTTGCTATTATTATAGTTAAATCTATATAATAATCGCTATTTTCCAAGAACCAATTAAAATTTGCTCAAGTGCGGGATGGTTAAATATGTTAAATATTTTGTCAGGTATATACTTTTCCGATAATGACATTATTTTGGGATCATTATAATTAAATCTTCATAATAATTACTATTTTCCAAGAAATAATTAAAATTTGCTGAAGTGCGGGATGGTATGTTCTACTTTATTTTAAATAAGTAGTTGTGCTTTTCACTTTTAGTTTGTTTCTCATTGTGTGTGAATTAAAATCAGTTATTAAGCAAAGTTATGGAAAATGTTCAGCAAGGTGGCACATCGCCTAGAAGGCATTTATCTCCAGGTGAACGCCGTTTGGTATTACAACTGGAACGTTATTTTACTTTAGAAAAAGATAACTCGGGCCCGTTAGAGTCTGTTTTGGCAGTGCAAAAACGAACGTCTGATGCTTGCGGCATTTCAGAGAAGACCTTAAGAAGACTTCGAAAAAAGAGTGAAGAGGATTTGGACAGACCATATAAAAGGGTTCGACTCCATTCAAGAACCTTGGATTTATCCCAAGGGATAAAACTCTCTATTAGGAATATTGTTTATGATATGTATAAAGCCAGGGAATGTGTTTGAAAAGATAAAGCAGAAAAAACTTTGCGATATTGGAACTAACAGTTTGTCCATCATCTTAAAACATATGGGTTTCAAATATAAAAAAACGAACAACAGAAAACTGTATTGCGAGCTGTCCAATGTTGTTTCGAAAATATGGCAATTTTTAAGGGATTATTTAAACAACAAAAAATCGGAATTGTCAAGACAAGTTGTTTTTCTTGACGAAACATGGGTATTTGCAAACGGAACTTCAACAAAAACGTCTTGGCAGGATGACTCAAAGCATTGTTATTCAAGTACCCGTGCAAGTAATGGAAAAAGGTATATTATATTACATGCTGGTAATGAAGAAGGTTTTGTTTTAAATGCCAGTTTGATATTTTCATCAACAAAAAAAACTGATGATTATCACGGCAATATGGATGCTGAAATTTTTGAGCATTGGTTCGAGGAAAAACTTTTAAAAAGTTTAGAAAAACCTTCCTTAATTGTTTTAGACAATGCCTCTTACCATACGAGACTCGAAGAGAAATTCCCTACAAGCAGCTGGAAAAAGGAAGAAATAAATGAGTGGTTGTCAAAGAAAAACATAAACCATGAAAATTTATATTTAAAAAGTGAACTTTTAAGCAAGTGTAAAGAGCAGTCATTTAAAAAAAAGTATGTTGTTGACGAATTAGCCCTCAAATATGGACATCAAGTTTTGAGATTGCCGCCCTACCATTGTCATTACAACGCAATTGAATTGGTATGGGGTATTAGCAAGAACTACTATGAAAAACATGCCTGTAAAAATATCGGTAAGCCTAGCGTTATAAAGTTATGGGAGGAGGCGCTTAGCCAAGCGGGCAAAGAAGAATGGCGGAAATGCATTGAACACACAGAAAAAATTATTTTTGAATCTTATGAGACAGAACAGGTTATAGACGAAGTAAGACCGTTAATTATTACGAATGATGATGATGATGACGATGATGTTGATTCTGATGAGTCTGAAAGCATGGGTGAAATTTCAAATGCAGAGGAAGACTACTTTTAGTAGTACCTATCTACAAGTAGGTACGTTCTGTCGCAAGACTACAAAATCGGTTCTTTTTAGAAACAAAACTTTATAAAAAAGAATTCGTAAAACTAATTTGTCTGAATACTACAAAAGCTAAAAAATTATTATTTTTCTTTACCTAAACTAATTTTTTATTTACTTTAAATTATTTTATTTAGAAAATGTAATTCATCAACATCCAAAATTACCTTCAATATAATTTATTGTTTGAGAGCCACCGACATAATGCTCAAGAGGTTTTATGGCTTAGAGGACTTCTTAAAACGCACAGACTTTAACTGCGATTTTTGCGAATCCTTTTTTAACTTTACCTATACTTTTAAATTAAATGCTTGCACATTTTACGTATTTTTAGTAGGTACATTTAAGTGGTTTTTTTTTATTTCTAGAGATATAATTTTTGGGTTTTTTTATAATACGTTTGCTTCTTTTTATTGACAAAATAAGAAATGAAAGCACGGGCCTGTGCTAAATAACCATTAATATATGACGGCCGACTTCTGGTATAGGCATGGCCGACTACTAAACAATAAATGGCCGACTTCTGAAAAAACTGATATTATTTTTCAGAATTTAAAAATGAAATATTTACGTACTGAGTATTTCTATCTTTTTTTAATCGTCTATTTAATGTTTATACTTGACATGGACACATATATTATAATTTTAAGTATTAAGTGAACAGATTTATTTTTAATTTTAACTCATTTTATTTAAAAAAAAATAGAATGATTCTTTATAAATTTAATTTATTTCATTAACCCTTAAAACCTGATTCTACATAGTTATTTTTATAAAGTTGATAAAGGGTAACTTTTTTATTTGAAGAGATAGACCTATAGTTCCTAAAGCAATGTCTTAGGAATTAGGCGCTATTTAAAAAAAAACTTGTTTTCTTAAATGGCAACACCGCATTTTTTTGACAAATTTTAATACTGTAAGGAATTTAAATATTTGAATTCTGGCGGTGAAACCTTATGTTGGTAGAATTGTACGAACGGGGATGTCTGTCGCTTTATGTTATGTCGCCGGGTGATGAACGATTTAAAAATGTACTGTTTATTGTTTGTTAAGAATAAAGACTGAAAGTCAAGATTATTTGTGTATTTTTATGTAAGGACTAACACCCCTTAATACATCTTCAGATTCTAGGCGAGCTACTATTATTTAGTGCACACAGTTCCAGTAGCTTTCAACTTTACCAAATTTTGTCATAAAAATTCTGGACTAGGACAAGGTTTGTCGGGATGCTCAGCATGGAATTCAGTGCATGCTTTTCTTAAACTTAATCCATCAACATACAAAAGAAATAATTCAATTTTCTCTTAATACGATACATTTTAATCCAAGACTGCACAAAACTTATTGTCACCTTATAACAACAGGGACCAATAATACAATTCACAGCCTACTTTTCCAATGAACAATTTTTTACATTAATTGTTTGAGGGCCAAGATTAAATTTTAAACAATAATAGCTCGTAAACCGCCACTCTAATCAAAAACTTGCATTCCATATGTTTTGTCTAGAATCTCAAGGTGTATGAAAATTTGTTGAAAAAATGCTGTGTTGCCATTTAAGAAAATAAGTTTTTTTTTTTAAATAATGCCCAATCTGGCAACAACTCGTATATTTTTTCCACATATTTTTCTTAGTTAGACTAATTCCGAAAACTTTGCTTTAGGAACTATAGGTCTATCTCTGCAAATAATAAAGGTAGCCTATGTCAAGTTTTAAAAAAATAACCCTGTGTAAGACCTTTTCCACTGGTAGTTCTTAGTCCTTACGAAAATCCATCCATAAATGCCTGCCTTGAACTTTTAATATTTAGATCTTGCCATACCTTCTCAATTGTGTGCCCTTCATTGACCATGTTTCGTCGATTTAATACAATATTTTCCCCTTTTACCGAAACTCCCGTATTTTTTTAAAATACTTTCGCCGCCAGAGAAAAACTAATTTTTTTTTAATTAGTAGGCTTTTTCGATTTCGTTTAATATACCTAAAATTAATTTCTTTTAAAAAGTTTCGTTAAAGTGCCACAAATTTCTGCACCATCCATTGTGATTAGTTCAGGAATTCGTTCCCGAATTCCATGGTAACGTTTTTAACTATTATTCTTCTTTTAATGTTAAATGAAAATTTTTTGTAAACTAGCACCCCCGTCACTTTTTTATTTTTTATCGTACGGGAAAAATAAAAAAACTGACATACAGGAGAAAATTTTTTCTTTCCCAATCTGCATTATAGTTTTCGGTAACTTTGCATATATACAGGGGACCACAAAAAGTATTTTTTTTTTAATGGAATGCCCTGTATATTTTTAGTTAAAATGAAAGATCTTTTTTTTTCTTATTTCAAATAATTAGTTGACATTTGGTTCAGTCGTTTTTGCGTTATTTAAGTTAATAATTAAATAAATAAATAAATAAATAAATAGAACAGCCATGCAAAGATTGAAAAAACAATCTTTTACTAACTAACTAAGTAGAGTAGTAGAGATTCAATAAAAGAAAACAAAATAACTATATAGAATATTAATCAGAATAAATATTCCCCCCCTCATTATCTATGCATTCTTGGTAAACGGGTTGTAAGTGCTCAATTGCATTCTCTATAAAATTACTATTGCTTTCATTTAAATATCTTATTTCTTAAGTAATAAAATGTTTCATGTCCTCAATATTTCCTGTTTTAAAAATACCATTTTTTTTAATCGAACACTTTACTTTAAATAAAAATGTCAGAATGAGAATTTACCTGTACTACGCCCCCGGAGGTTGCCAAAATTGCAGCAGATATCGTGGACAATTTGTTGCCAACCAAATCCAGTACTATTTACGAAGCTGATGCGTTCAAAAAATTCCGGAGATGGTGTAATGAGAAAGACATCAAAAATAATAATTCTCAAAATGTACTCTTGGCGTATTTCTCTGAACTGGCGAACAAACAAAAAATGGAAAGTTCGACAATGTGGTCACATTATTCAATTATAAGGTCGATGCTAAATATCAGACAATGGATAGACATAAGCAAGTTTTTGAAGCTACGTCCTTATTTAAAGAAGCAAAATGAAGGCTACACTCCCAAAAAAGCTAAAGTATTTACCAGGGAACAATTTCAAAATTTTCTATCTGAAGCTCCTAATCAGAAGTATTTGGGAATTAAGGTAAATTTAGATATTACGTCAAAGAATACAAGTTTTTTTATGAAATATATTATGGTATTTTTAGATTGTACTTGTACTTGTTATTGGTATTTCTGGTGCATGCCGATGTGAAGAAATTGTAAAAATTACCGTTTACTATTGTTAGGGAACAATATTTAAGCATATGTACAGGGTCGTTGGTATGTATGGAAACGGTCGATTATTTCTTAAAGTATAACAGTTAGCAAAAAATATTTTAGATAAAAGTTTTAGGGTTTCTTAAGGTGTATTAGAATTAAAAAAAAAATAAGTATACAGGATGAGTCAGAAAACCGTAGGGAAGCAAAGTTACCTTTTTTTAAATGGAACACCCTATATCTTCGAATATTTTTGGATTTAACATAAAATAACAATTATTTTTTAATAAGTCCATTATAAGTCTAAATCTAATAGTTTCCGAGATATCGACTATTGAAAAATTACATTTTTGAACTTTGACAGCTTTCTAACGGTACGTTTTAGAGTAAAACGGCTTACATGTCCCTATCTTACTTCTTTATTATCATTCCAAAAACATCAACTTCCGGTTAAACCGGAAGTACTGTATTTCCGGCTTTTGCGTTACATCCGGTTTAACCGGAAGTTGAGACTTTTAGGAAGATAATAAGAAACTAAGATAGGGACATGTAAACCGTTTTACTCTAAGACGTACCGTTAGAAAGCTAGAAGCTGTCAAAGTTTAAAAATGTCATTTTTCAAGAGTCGATATCTCGGAAACTATTAAGTTTAGACTTATAATGCACGTATTAAAGAATAATTGCTATTTTATGTAAAACCAAAAATATTCTAAGATATAGGGTGTTCCATTAAAAAAAAAGTAACTTTGTTCCTCTACGGTTTTCTGACGCAACCTGTATACTTATTTTTTTTAAATTCTAATACAACTTAAAAAACCCTAAAACTTTTATCTAAAATATTTTTTACTGACTGTTTCACTTTAAGAAATAATCGACCGTTTCCATACATACCAACGACCCTGTATAAAAAATATGCATCATTACGCCCAGAAGGCATGAATGAAAAAAGATTATTTTTAAAATTTGTAAATGGTCGCTGTTGTCGCATGGTAATGGGAATTCATAAGATAAGTACTGTTCCTAAGGAAGCTGCAGTTTTCTTAAAATTACCTGATGCCACAGAATATATCGGTCACTGTTTAAGGAAAACTTCAGCTACACTGCGTGTAGATGCAGGTGCAGACATTACGTGTTTAAAGCGCCACGGGGGATGGAAATCTAGTAGGGTAGCTGAAGGGTACACTGAGGAATCGATGACCAACAAGAAAAATGTTGCAAAAAAAATTTTACAACCTCATTTTACTGAACCAATCCCTATTAACATTGACATAAATTCAACAGCAAGTGGTTCCACGGAGGGTTTAACGCTAGAAAATACAAAAACAAGTCAGGATCGCAACATCGCAATACCTTGTGTTAATTTTTCTGGGGCCACAATAAATAACTGTACTTTTAATCTGATGTTTAATAAATAGTTCATTGTTGTATTTTTTAAAAATAAATAAAGTATACAAATATCCAATATTTCTTGTATTTTTCAACATTATTTATTTATGACACACACACTTTTACTTCCGCTGCCTATAGCAACAGCCTACTGTAAAAAAAGCAAAACTTTAATGTCAAAAAATCAGTAGAAAAATGTCAAGTTTATTGACGTTTAAAGAAATAGTATATTATTAACCAAGGTTTAGACAGCCATCATTATTGTCCGAGCGGCAAGTTTAAATCACGAGGAGCGGAGCGACGAGGGATTTAAGACGCGAGGGCTATAAGCTGTCTAAACCGTGGTTAATATAATATTTTTTCCACTACTACAAACTTTTATAAGACATTTATCTTTATAGTAAGTATTATTAATTATAAAAAATTATAAGTAGGTATAAGTATATTTTTTAATCAAGTTACCTGCGCTTTGGAATTGGCAGTATATTTTGTTGTTTTGTCAGGTGGCGTTGTTAATGTTAATTTTTGTTCATTTATGTCATCAGATTTCACGAGTTTTCCGTTTTTTTTTTTAAATGAGCGAAGAAAACGTTAGTGATATTATTATGTGTACACCTCCAGAATTAAGGATGGAAGCAGAAAAAATGTTGATTGTATCGATATTTTACAATATCAAGTAATCTAATATGTATTGATAATTATCTGGTTGCCTAACCACATTCATGTTTATGAATTCATGTTGTAGAATCAAAAAATCAAGTTACCTGCCTTCAAATATAGATTCTTGAAGATCGGTCAATAATGGATTTCAATGCCTTATTATTGACCATGGTCAATAATAACTTGGACGTAGTTATGCAGAAACCTACCAACCCACAAAAACATTATTCTGAGAAAATCGATGTTAAAGATTTTAAGATAAATTTGTTATTAAATCGGTACCAAAGCAAAATTTGATATCCAGCTTTTGGTATATAATGGGCATTCGCATGTTTTCCGAGAATGAAAACAATTTGGTGACTAACTTTTTTAAATGGACTGAATTTTGTGGGTTGGTAAGTTTCTGCAAAATTAAATTTTTAAATCGACTGAAGTTTGTGGGTTGGTAAGTTTCTGCAAAATTAAATTTTTTTAAATCGACTGAAGTTTGTGGGTTGGTACGTTTTTGCAAAATTAAAACTGTCATTTATTTAATTAAAACATTCCATATAATGAAAAATTAACTTTATTCTTGGGATGCTATTCTTCTGCGTATTGCGCATGCATTTATGCAGAATGCTACCAACCCACTTGTGCATATAACGGTTTGACGTTTGGTGAAAATCTCCTTTTTGCAGTAACCTACCAACCCAATTGGTTGTTTTAAATATTATAGATATAGCTACCAAGTGGGTTGATATTCTTCTGCGTAAGTTAAATAATCGAATAAGATATAAATGGATTGGTAGGTAACCCAGCTATTCATTATCGGGACCTTGAATTAGATGGTAGGTTTCTGTAAATCACAGAATACAGTAAGAAAAAGTTCGTTATGTGCTTAACTTATTTTTGGCGAAGTTGTGGGTTGGTAGGTTTCTGCATAACTACGTCCACTTATAAGGTAGAGAAAAACGATTTCTAACGTTAATAATCGGTCAATAATGGCGATGTTATAGGTTAGTAGTGTAAAAAAATTATTAAGAATAAAACACAAATTATCAAGCAGTGCGAAAACCCTGCCAGCACGTTTTTATTCACATCTTTCAAGTTGTGAATTCCGGCTCTGTATGTTGCCACATTGTATTTCTCCGCGATTATAATCCCAGTATTGGAATCACCGTGCTTTTTTAAATGCATTTAGCTGATCGCTGCTTATATGACAACGTCGCCTCTTAGGTTCGCTTTTTCTCAAGCGGCAATGTACCTTATATGGATAAAAAACATTTATTTGTACAATATTTTTATTCTGCCGCTTGCTAGAATTGGTGATCGGTATTAAATGAGTCACTGACAACGTTTGTGGAAGGTACAGTTTAAAGTACTTATTATAAATATAATTTTGATTTCAAAAGCTAGAGCGATTTAATCACTGTTAAAATGGGCTTTAATCAGTATAAACATTTGTAGTTGGTGAATATGCCTGTAAAATGCAGAAACCTAATTTTTGAATTCCAAAACTTTCTTTAGTACGATAAGTAAACCTTACCTGTTTTTGTAGATTCGCTTCCATTTTTTTAGGATTCGAGCGCCTTTTTCTGGCGGGAGTGATGTTACGTCACAGATATTCATATTCGTTGATAGTTTTACAGAAAAACACACTTTTGTCACCTAGTTTTTTCCAAAATACCGTTAGCACACTTTATACGCGAAAACAATAGGATTACTGACATGAATAAGCTTGTCCACGCGTCCCGAGTCACCAGTGGGTGATATACCGATTTTTATTGGCTGAAGTGAGCTTTTCTACTATGCAGCAAATAAATCACGGCGGCGGGGTATAGTCATCAGCTGCCACATTTTTGTTAGTTAAATTAGTGGGGATATATTGTCGGTTTTTTGCAAATACATTTTATACACTTCTCAACACTTGAAGTGGATAAAATAAGAATGTTTAAAATTTCCGTGTAAGTATTTAAAATAAAGAATCTTCAGCTAGGTGGGCACAATAAATAAAATATTATTCATTGTTAGATGCATCTAAAGCAAATTAAAAAAAAAATCGTCAATACAGAAAAATGTTTAACTAAAAAACAACATAAAAATAAGGCCCAACAGCATATTCCTACATTTTTTGTTCAAAGAATATCAACACAATAAAACATATTCGGTGTAGATATTAAGGTCAAACCTTTATTAACATTTTTAAATACAAATATAATCCCAAGTAAATACTATTTTAAATTCCGCTTACTTTTGTGCTGGGCTTATCAGGTGAAAAATAAAACTTTAAAAGCTGTAAGGCTTTAACAGAAGTTGTAACAGCGCTGTAACACCTTTAGGAGTACAAATAAAACGTATAACTAAACCGTAGGTAAAAGCTTTATCGGGGACCTTAGAGCTAAAAAAAAGCTTGATCCTGGCTAAAAAGGAGGCATACAGCTTTAAGTAGGTAGGGTAAAGCTATCATAAAGCTGTACTTCATTGAGGGTCGTTATATTGTCAGTTTCTTAAGTTAGCCAGATTTGGCTTTTACTTTTAATCGTTATTCGTGTCTTCCTTTTCGGTGACTTTTGAAGCTGGGTTTGGGGTGTTCTTTTTTCATTGTTCTTCCAGATGTTTATTGCTTCTTTGTTTATTTTCATTATTTCTTGAGATTAATTTGATGTCATTTTTGAATGTATTCTATTTCATTTAGTTGAGCTATGGTGGGAGCCAATCTTTAGGGAAACAATGCGAGTGTAGAGGATTTGAGCGTATGTGCGAGTTTGTTATAAGTGTGTTGGTCGATACGTCTGTCCGTCTATGGTAGTTTGTTATTAGTTTAGTCATGTGTTGTTCCATTGTCTCTAAGTTTGCATCGTTATGAAGTACTGTCACTGGTACATGTCTTTGTGAGTTAGTTATTATTCGTAACGTCTTATTTTGCATTATTTGTAGTTTTTTCAGTCTCGTCTTGTTTACTGTGCACCATGTTGATGCTCCGTATGTTAGGGCAGGTCGTATTATTGTCTTGTATATTGTGAGTTTTGTCGAGTTGTTAACTTTACTACTTCTAAATATTAAAGGATACACTGCCCCCATTTGTTTTTGAGCTTTTTTCAGTCTATCATCAATGTTATCATTCCAGGACATTTTCTTGTCGAAGACAAGGCCCAGATACTTAACTTTGTTGCTCCAATTAATTGGTATTTCTCGCAAACAGATTCTAACATTTTGCTTGTTTACTGTTCCATTAATATTAAAGGAGCTTTCATCTGTAAACAGTATGTAGTATGTAGTAAATCCCTATGTCTCGCGTTAAAATAAACGCACTGTATAGCGGATTTTAATTTTATTTTGGGCCAGATCCCTGTTCCCTAGGGAGCATGATAAGGTGAATTCCTACGAAATTTGGGCATGGTCCCAAAAATTTTTTGCCTGCGGCGCTTTAGCTACGCGATCTACGCCCATCCGATAGTTCGCCCCCAAATGCTGGCTACACTGACATGCTAATGAAGACAGAGATGTGGTATGGTTAATGCTACAGAGAAAGAAAGACATAAAGTCATGTCACATGTCAGCTGACTCAGATGTTTTTAACCACAGATGCTTCTGATTTTAAGGTTGCCGTTTTTAGTAACTAGGAAGTGACACATGTCATATTATACTAACCTCAACTATAACTTCTTTCTAATATGAAAAATACTATAGGTATAGGTATCTGTTAAGTTTTAAGACAAGTTTTAAGAAAGTTTAGTTAACAACCATTTTAAGTGTGCGCCTTTTGGGTATTATGAATGGTTTAAAAGAGTTTAATATTAGCAGTTTTCCAGCTAACAAGCATTATCATATGAAGTTATATCTGGTTCTATGGCAGATACTTCTAGCATTTTCTTAAATACAATAATTTCACTTGGTTACTGTTTGTATCCAAGTAAGCCAAAGGATGACATATTAATGTGTGTATTTATTATTGTGAGAAATCAAATTTAACTAAATACCGAACAATATTGTGATTGTTGTATTTTAAATGCAACTGTGGCACATCTTTAATAAAGCACAATTTTCAATTAAAATATATATGCATATTTATTAAATAATAAAACCTCACTCTGTAAATACAAAATAATAATAACTGAGCCTTAAATTAGGAATAAAAATAGGTATGCACGAAAATGGCAAAAAAAAATATTTTTTTTGGAATATGAAAGATTTTTAGCAACACTTACATACGTATACATATAACGAGAGTATTTTTAAATTGATAAACATCAACACTTATTTTCGTTGGTAACAAGTAAAGCGCAAAATCTGACATATCCCAAAAAAAAATATCGCTATTAGCGATATATAAAATACACAACAAACCTGTAAATATCACATAATATATAAATAAGTATTGTAAAGCACAGCTACGAGCCTTCCAATGTTAGAGTTGACCATGTCTACAACTACAAGCTTATCTATTAAAACTTATAAATGACCACAGCTGTACATAGAAAATCTTAAGAGTCCCATAACACTTTTGATTATTTTAATTCGAAGCAGTTGATTTTATCGATATGATATCTGCAGCAAATAAGACCCGCCAACAATAGTTATTTATTATACAAGGGAAAAAACACAATTCAATATTGAAAAACCATATTTTCTTACAATATATTAAAGTCAGAAAAGTATCGATGTAAAATTTGAACTTTTAAACTAGTATGCTGTTTTACTTATAGCGACAATTAGACCTGCGTTGCTAAGGAAACCTTTAAAATAATCAAATATCTGTCAATTAAATATTGTGTTTTAATTTAAAAATTAAGAACCTTGTGGTTGCTTAGTAGTTATTTTGAATAATATAAAGTTAAAAATGTCTGATTCCGGGTATTCTCCGACTCGACCGGAGCTAGTAGAAGCAGCGAAAGTAGCGTCACAAAAATTATTGCCAGCTAAATCGCGCAAAATTTACGAAACCGCCTATTCAAGATTTATGGAATGGAAGATGAAAAAGATATGAAGTTCTTTGTCGGAGACGGTGTTATTGGCTTATATTTCGGCACTGACACAACAACAGAAGCCATCAATAGCGTGGTCGAATTATTCAATGATTAAAAGTATGTTACAATCCAATAATAATGTAGACATTTCAAAATATTTCAAACTAATTACATTTCTGAAACAAAATGGAAAAGGTTACACGCCCAAGAAAACTGCGATTTTTACGAGTAGGTACAGATATTAGTATTTTTTTAAATAATGCTCCCGATGAAGTTTATTTAATGGTCAAGGTTGTTGTTTTATTTGCGATTGCAGGAGGTTGTAGAATTTGTGCAATCAGCCAGGTAACATTAGATGACATTGAAGATTCGGGAACTTTATTAATTGTGAAAATTAAGCAACCAAAGAATGATGTAAACAGAACATTTGTAGTTACTGAAAAATATATTAAATTTTACCGAATGTACATAGCCCTTCGTCCAACAGCAGCAAAGGATCGTCGCCTATTTTATGCATATCACAATGGACAATGTATCAATCAGGTTGTGGGTAAAAATCAGTTTTATAAGGTACCTCAAACAGTAGCTAATTTTCTTCAACTTGAAAATGTTAACTTATATACGGGTAATTCATTTCGAAGATCGTCTGCTACACTTTTAATTGAATCTGGGGGAGACCTGATGACACTAAAGAAACATGGCGGTTGGAAGTCATCAACGGTCGCTGAAGGGTATGTTGATGAATCGGTAGCACACAGGACAGAAATACCTAATAAAGTGTTTAGAACGTGTCGCAGTGCTGAAATAACACCCGATTTGCGACCAGGTACATCAACGGCAGTTGTGTCCATGGCAGAAAAAAATATAATTTCAACACGAGAAAATTCGACTATTGTACCGAATAGTAAAAGGAACATGTCATTCATGCAATGTACATTTAATAATTGTACTTTTGATATAAAGAAAATGTAACTTTTTGTATAAAAAAATATTCTAAAATTAAATATCTACCTTTACTTATGTGTATATTACATATATCCGGGAAAAAAGTAATCATTTTTTTCCTGGGGAAAAAAGTGATTTCATAAAAAGTGTCATTTTGTTACCTGTCAACAGAGATAAAATGTCAAACTTTTTTCCCGTTACAGAAAAAAATGCTTTATTTGGTTTCAAAACTCAAAGGTAGAAAGGAGGTAGTATTGGGTCTATAATTAAGATTAGGGCAAACACAGCCTTAAATGAAGAGCGATTTCGTACAATATTATACAATAAAATGATAAGAACATACCAGAAAGTAATTTTCCCATGTCAATTGCATATTAAGTTTCGCAAATAAGACGCAAATCAGTAAAATGGCATTTTGAAAGATAAGGTAATTAGAGGTAATTTTGGAAATTGTGCAATAAAAAAAACGGCTGTCAATTGGAGAGAAACCATGTAAGTACCTTCCAAGCATTAAACATAGATAGAGTAGAGTTGGCATTACTGTGTAAATTATCCGATAGGATGAGAGTAATTTCTAAGGCCGACTTCTTCAATGTGCAAGTTAATTTGCAGATTATTTTGTGGTTTAAACCAAAGGTTGATCTCTTTGGTGGATCAACCCTTTCAAAAATGACAATTTTACAATATTCTGTTACACTGATACAGATGTATTCCGAATCTGTGGTGTAGTTTGTTTTGAAGCATTCCTCTTCTTCACGAACTATCTTCTCAAATATATCGCGTATGTCGTTCAAAAAATCCATTTCCACTCAATAATTTGGCCATGTGGGCATCATTTCTAGTTGAAACCATAGATTGTGGTTTAACTAGTATTTCATCCACAAGTTAAAGTTAAACTTGAGTTTAGGCAGTTTGGCAGGTTGTAAACTGGATGTATTTTGGAATAATCCTTGGTTTAGGTGGTGTATGCTGCCAACCGCAAAATATCGCAGATGTAATTAGGTTGTAACATCATCTTTCCTTGACATTCTCATTTTTGGTTCAGTTAATTATGATGATTATTAAAACATGTTGAACTATAAAACGGTGTCTTTCCTCGAATCCTAGAGATAATGTAGTGAACCAAAAATAAGTGTTACAGTTGCTAGTATACCCCACGACATTAATTTTCCAAAAACAAAAAACGCAAAATTTTTATTAAACCCGGTATAAAATTAATTTTATTGAGGAAAACTTTGACATTGTTAATGGTGTGAAGAGACGGGACTATTGGCCAACCAAACAAGACCGAAATGATCCTGTTCACGAAAAGGAGTAACACAGATGAGTTTAAAGTGCCTCAATTCTATGGGAAAAATCCCTTACATTGACGCCGAAAGCCAAATACTTTTGACCAGAGGCTGACGTGGAGAGCGCATGTCGACAATGTGGTAAACAAGTCGATAGCGACCTTCTAGCCTCACCGACGCGCGATGGGTGTTAGTTGGGGTTTAAACCCCCGCATCATGCGCTGGCTCTAGACGGCGGCCATCAGACCGAAAGTCGCCTGTGGCTCTGTGGCCTGTGGTGGACGCCAGACTGGCAAAAGTACAGAGACTTGCAGGCCTGAGCATAACCGGAGCCATGAGAAACAAGCCCACGCCTGCATTGGATGTCCTGCTTAGGTTGTTGAGCCTTCTTATTTGAATTCGGAAGGAGGCTATGGCGGCATATCTAAGAATGCGGGTCACTTTAGGTCACACAAGGATAGCTCCGAGGATGAAAAAGAAATCCCAATATTTTCCTTCAGAGCAATGCCAGTTGAAGGGGTACTGAGGCTGAACAGGAAATTCACTCTCACGATCCCTAACAGGGAGCAGTGGGAGGAAAAGCAGGTGAAGTTCCCTGAAGATGCTCTGGTATGCTACACCGATGGATCGCGTATGGCTGGAACCGAATAATCAGGGGAAAACATCAACATACGAAGAAGCTACCCACTGGGAAGGTTCGCGACAATTTTCCACGCAGAGGTATATGCCATCCTCTCGGTGGCAAGTACGAGAGAGCTCATGAATTGTCAAGAGCGGACTATATATATTTGCTCCGATAGCCAGGCCGCCCTTAAAGCAGTCTGCCAGCCTAGGAGCACTTCGACCCTCGTACAGGAGTGTGTGGACGCACTTGCAGAACGGATACAGGTATTCTTGGTCTGGGTCCCTAGACATTGCGGAATGCATGGCAACGAAACGGCCGACGAGCTCGCCAGACTTGGAGCCGGAGCTCCCTATCTAGGACCCGAACCAGCACCGGGCATATCAAAACAGCAGGTTAACGGGCCCCCAACCTCTCCAAGGAGGAATGGCAGCAGACTCTGGGCTGCAGACAGGCCAAAGATTTCATAACTTAGCCTTGGAGTGAATTCTTAACAGAAATAGGAGTGCCCTGAATCCTCTGGTAGGACTTCTAACGGAACACTGCAAGTGAAGGAAGCACCTACATACGAGGGGTGTGGAGGAGGACCCGATCTGTCCGGGATGCTTGGAGAATGAGACACCACTGCACTTCCTCTAAGCTTGTAAAGACTCAGACGGCAAGTCAAGTCAGGACCCTTACTTGGAATGACATCCTGGCCTTCATGAGAAGGTCGAGCAGATTTGGCGAGAGCCTGGATGGTTGAGTGGATGGGGGAAGACCCATGGGTAGGCAAAAAGGATCGCCTTTGGTTTACTTGCCAGGTCAGTGTGCCTACTCTCACGTACTACTACTACTACTACTACTCGACATTGTCAAAGGATCCAATGTAGTAACAAAATACCATTAAATTTATGTTGCCTTAATTGCTTTTTTTTAAATTAAGACTTCTGCCTTTTACTCCTATTAATTGATTGTGACGCTATTGAGCAAATCAGCCTTTGGAATGGCGACAGACGTGATAGCCGGGAAAGCAGTTGCTTTTAGTCATTGGGGTACGTTGTAATTAAGTGATGTTTTGTGTGATAGTGGTGCCAGTGTTCATGAGGAAGTAGATTACTATTGCCGGATTTTGTGAAAAAGTTTTTAGTATTATGGCTCTTGGGCCTTATTTGCAGCAAGTACCTTAATTTAAAAAATGGTGAAAATATTGGTGTTTATTGTTTACATTTTTTGGCTCACTTGTCATGATTTTTGATGATTTTAGTGCATCTTTAAATAGAAAAAAGTTTTGTGTTCAATGTACGTGTCAACAGAATTTTTATTTTGTGTTCTCACAAAATAAAACGACGAATTTAACAGCACAATTTGCGTTAGGCGATGTGACCCTTAAGAAACGAAATTAACTTTCTTGGCGTTTTTCGATACCTGCAAAAATATTAATAATCGTAAAACATAGTATAAAATAGGATGTTAGACTAATTTCTGACATTTTTATTATTTTTCTCAACATACAATATTGAATTTTCTTGAGTATAAAATACTTACATTGTTACGCGTATTTATCTATCAGACTACCAGTATTATAGTGTTTATAAGTAAAGAAGAATAGAAAAGCATCAACGATATTTATTTTTAATGTATCCAACAAAATAAAAAATGTCCATAAATACTACCTGTATAGAGCAATGTTAAAAATTGAAAAATTTTCTATTCTTTCTTCCAGTTCTTCTTTAATTTACCAAATAATGTCTTTACAGAAAATTCTAACCCTATTTTTTCTTACTCTAACGTTGATGTCTCAGAAATCTCTGTAGTAATTCAGATATCTCTTCAGGATTGGCGGCAGTGGCAACTGCTGAATTTTGGCCTTCATGTACTCAGTAAAAGGGCTCTGATACATTTTCATTTCGTTATCAGTCTGTTTGGATTCTTCCTCCGTGTCGCTGCTTGTATCTAAAAATTTCGATATGATAATTTAACCCGGAAGGACATACAAAGTGGCCAAAAAAAGTTTGCACCAAATGGAAAACTGAATTTATCAAAAACTTTTATTCTTGTTGAAAGTAGGCGCTCATTGAAAACAAGTATAGATTATTGTAAGAGTAGAACCATATAAAGTATTTAAATATAGTGTTCCTCAAGGGACAATTTGAGGACCATAATTTTTTAATATTTATATTAATGATTTATTTAGTATAAATTGCGGTGGGAAAATTCATAGTTTTGCAGATGATACTGCTATTTTTATAGCGATACAAATTGGGACAATTTAAATAAGAAAATTAAAAAAGATTTTAAAATTATAAAAAATTGGTTTGATACTAATTTATTAACAATTAATTTTAATAAAACAAATTATCTCATTTTACTTTAAACCTAAATAATGTACCACAAAATATAAATAGCATCGATATAAGCGATGACATTCAAATTTTAAAAGTTAATCATGTAAAATATTTAGGAATAATTTTTGACAGTAAATTAAATTGGAATTTTCAAGTAGAATATTTCGATGGTTTTCGAGAAAAGTGACATAAGTAAAAAGAGGCAGTTGCGTAAAAAATCGCTTTTAAAATTACGACAGAATATTTTGGATTTTTGTAACCATAATGAGTATTGTCAACTTTTAATGGTTTTAAGTAATTGTTATAAAACAGTACTTTGAAAAAATTACTTATTTTAAATTTTTTTGATATTTGGAGCAAAAATGAATAAGTTTTTGATAAATGTGACATTTTTCTTGATAAATTAAATGCATTTTATTCTGACACTTTTCGATATATGCCGCTTTTCGTGAAATAATCCGGGTAAAATATTAATTTTGGGATGCATATTTTTACATGTGACGTTTTTCTAGACAAATTAACGATACTTTCGCTACATGGTTGGTACACAACTGATTTGTGACGGTTTTCTAGAAACGTGTCGATACAATTCGATCGTTAGACAAAAGGACACTTGCGCCATCTCTTAGCAAAACGTAGAGTTTCACATGTGACGATTTTCCAGATATAAATATATACAATTTGTAGTGGTTTTTTACGTTTAATGCAAAAAGTAGCCTTTTGACTATGTCACTTTTCTCGAAAACCATCGATTTGATTAAAAAATTAAGAAGTTTATCACCGAACATCAAAAAAAAAAATTAAATTAGAAAAATGGAGAGAAAAAAAAAGTCAATGAATCACACTTATAGCATAAATGAAAATGAAAATACTAATAAACAATAATTGAATCAATAATACAATTCTCCCTACGGTAATGTAGATCAGATATTCACATTATAAGTCAAATTTCCTGATTAATTGCGCCTAATGCTGAACGCTCTGTCTACTAAATAATGTTTTTCTATAATTTCTATTAAATGTACTGCACGATGCAGCAAAATTTGGATCATCCATTAAATCCGTGGACGTTGCAATATTATACGTGAAGGATCGCTTAAAAATTTCTTTTTTATGTTTAGGTATAGTAAGTATACTCCTGTGTTGCAAATTTAAATTATGTATGTCCGTTCGAAATGTAAGTCTGTTATAAAGGTATTCAGGCATTTTAAATTTTAGTAATTTATAAAAGAAACACCCTTGGTGCAATTTACGCCGGTAATACATATTTAGCCAGTTTACATCCTTGAGCTTATGAGATATTCTATTAGGTCTACGGATGCCAAATATTAAGCGTAAACAGCTGTTTTGTACCTTTTGCACTCTTGCCTTATCCACATTATCTAAACAAG
Organism: Polydrusus tereticollis; assembly: GCA_963920685.1. NCBI lineage: Eukaryota > Metazoa > Arthropoda > Insecta > Coleoptera > Curculionidae > Polydrusus > Polydrusus tereticollis. Next base: position 149,561,987 of record OY987328.1, read on the forward strand.
GTCCATATACACAGTCACCATAATTAAAGTTAGACAGAACCAACGATTCACACAACAATGTTTTGATTTTCTGATTTAAATAGTGCCGCTGAGCATAAATTAACTTTAATGATGTGTAAGCTTTTTGTAGGCGAGACGTTATATGCTCCTTAAAACGAAGCTTATTATCCAGTACCAGGCCAAGGTTTTTGCACGTATTTTTAACGGGAATATATTCCTCATCTATCTCAAGCTGTGGAATATTATTGGACAGGTATTCGTCACCAAACACGATAGCCACCGATTTACCAGTGTTAATTTTTAAGGCATGGTCCTTTGATACTTTCAGAATGTTACTTAGATCTGCATTTATGATATTTACAGCATTATTACCATCAGCAGAACTAAATGAATAGTATAGCTGCGTGTCATCCGCATACATATGATAATTGCAATTTTTAAGAAATGAGTAAAAGTTACATGTGTATATTGTATATAGTAGTGGACCTAAGATACTTCCCTGCGGGACACCTTGTTTTAGTAATAATTTATTTGATAGAAATGAAGCGAATAGTTCTTTAGCATTAACACTGAATCCGATGAAATCAAGAATTGAAATTAAAATTTTATGATTTAATAGATCAAAGGCTTTAGTGTAGTCCAGTAAAATTAGAATTGTGGAGTCTCTGTTATCCAGTGCTTTAAAAATGTCATCAGTCACTGCAGTCATAGCAGTGGTACACGAATACCCCGATCTAAATCCGGATTGTTTCATAGGTAGAACATTAAATCTTTCTACATGAGTCCTTACCTGCATATCCATGATCCTTTCCAGCACTTTTGAGAGAGTAGGCAGTATACTTATTGATCTGAGGTGTTTGTATTCAGTTGGTTGATTAACCTTTGGCAATGGAATTACGAGTGCATGTTTCCATGCTTTGGGGAAAATGGACCTATATATACATTCATTAATTATATGTGTTATGTGCGGAATGATAAGCGGACAAAACAAGATAATAACATCAATATTAAACTGATCCGAACCAAACGCTTTAGACTTAATATTCCGAATTATGTTCATGATATCGTAGTCAGAGATCTGATTAAAATTAAATATGTCAGTAACCCCATCTTTACGGTTATTTTGATAAAATGATAAAATTTCGTCTTTAGGCGTGAAATTAGTTTGACATGCATTAATGAAGTAGTTATTTATATCATTTACGTCGCTTAAGTTATCAGGTATCGCTATTTTCTTAGTAGAAACAACATTCAGTTTTCTCAGCTCCTTCCAACTATCCCCTGATTTACCACCCGAGAATTTTTGTGCCAAATATGCAGCCTTTTCCCTTTTAGTAGCAGATGATGTATAATTTCGTAACTCCTTGTAATATTCCCAGTGACCACTATGCTTGGTTCTTTTCGCTTTCCGTAAGGCTTTGTCACGTAATTTTTGTAAAAGCTTTATGTTATCTGTCACCCAGGGAGCATAGGTTCCTTTATTTCTTCGTAGAAGTTTCTTCACTGGTGCATATATATCCACTATACCCAACATATTTTTATTTAAAAAATCAACCTTGCCATCTATATCCTCGATATCATATATATTATCCCAAGGGACTTGCTGCAGTGTTTGGTTAAACGTTTCGATGTCTATACTTTTTAAGTCCCTAGCAAAAACAAAACTCTGAGTAATCCTGTCTCTGTCCAGCTGAATCCCACAATGAACGAGGCAATGATCCGATATTCCTGCATCGATCGCACCCGAGTTTACTATATCAAAATTAACGAAAACAAGATCAATCAGAGTCATGCCTTGATGTGCAACTCGTGTTGGAGTATTTATTACTTGTCCAAGATTCAATAGCGGAGGCACTTCAAATGGCGTGCAAAATGGTGCAGTAGCAGTGACTTGGAAAGAGGCTTTGGAAATAGTGGCCTTTGTAGCAGTAATAATCATAATGATGGCATATGCAATGCAAAACAACTAATTGAACCAAAAAACAACGTTGAGAAAACACGTGGCTCACGTTAGAATTACTATGCAATATTATACGAATCCTAGAATATTCCACAGCGTGTTTCAAATTTTAGGAAAAAAACACAATATGTTTGTTACACCCGGTATACCATGAAAATTAACTTCCTAACAAAAATTGCGAGTACAGTAATATTCCTAAAGGATAAACCTATCATGTGCAAAAAAAAAGCATTCAAATCGGACAATAGGTTTAGAAGATATATAACATTAAAATTGTTGGAAATTTTTAGTGGTGCGTTAATATTGCTGTTCAGTGTATATACCTGTTTTAAAAATTTTATTTATGAGTGACCTAGAAATAGTAGTTTTAATAGGTTTTAATATTTCTATGGTTATACATCGACACCAGGAGATTTTTTTAATTTCAAGCTTCTTGATGCTTTTATTAAAATGATTTATAATCAAGCAGCAAAAAGAGAAATCAACACTAAACAAGTTTTCCATTTATTGGGAACATTTTTGACCACCCCGTAGAGTAGCAACAGAAGTTATTCTTAAATTTCGGATCACTTTTCGCCCATTTAAGTGTATCCCCCGCCAACTGCCAATAAAACTAACCCGGATGATGACGTCGGTGGTCAATTCTTCTAAACTTCCTAATTTGAGGATTCATTTTAATACCTCTTTTATGACGTTTCTCTGACGTGTGATCCTCGTCGCAGCTCGAGATGGCGTCCAGTTTCATGTTGTCCTCCTCGTCGGAGGAATCTTGAGCTTCGATAATTTCGTCTCCTAAGCCGCTGTCGAATTTTTCGCGTTTGGCGTTTCGTTTGGTAGCGACGCTATTGCTGCTGGTGCTCGGCTTTGAGTGTAACAAGTTCGCCTCTTCATCGCTAAAAAATATACAGTGCATCTACTATTGTAAATTTAGAAGAAAAAGATGTGATATTACTTTTTGTTTTATTCTGTAATGTATTATATTTTACCACCATAATATGTACAGGGTCATTCCGTATACATATATTGACCCATATGCTAGCTGCATTATTGATAGAGATATCAAAAAACCAAGGTGAATAAAGTTGTAGAATCTTGCACGAATTGTGTTATTTTAAATGGAACACCCTGTATATTAATATATATTTGGGAAGAGCATTTTTTACTGATTTCAAAAATATATAGTTTGATACCTTTCTGACAAGCCATTTAGAAAATATTTTAAATTAAAATTTTCTTTAAAAATTAATATTAAAATCTGGGTAGCCATGGATTAATTAAACAATTTATTAATTTAAATACTGGGAGTAACATTTACAAGATAAAATAATTACAGTTGCTCGATGTGACCGCCATTTCTATCTATACAATCTATATAATCAACTTTTAATTTGTTAATTAGCATTTGAAATGTATTCTGGGTAGTCGTTGTTTAAACTTTCGATTTCTTGGTTAATTTTATGTCTCAAATGTTGCAAGTTTATGTTTCTATCGGCATATACCCTAATTTTTAGATAACCCCATAGGAAAGAATCTAATGGGGTAAGATCTGGGCTGTTGGGTGGCCATTGAATGGTGCCGTGTCTTCCTAACAAATCGTCATAGCGATTGTTTAAATACTCTGTCACGGGGACTATGTTATGTGGCGGAGCTCCATCTTGATGCCAGACCATCTGACAGTACTCATTGATTGACAAATCCTCTAAACGAGCTTCTATTTCGTTGTTAAGAAGTTCCAGATATCTTTGTCCATCAAGGGAGCCTTCAGAAATGACTTTATTTTTAACTATACCGCACCAAACATATAAACATTTCCTACCCTGGAATTTTATTTCTGCAATATTATGGGGATTAGTTGTAGCCCATACGTACATGTTTCTTCTATTGAAAACTCCTGCTGTGGTAAATTTCGCTTCATCACTCCACAATATTTTTTTTAAAAAATATGAGCCGCATTTTTCCTCCTAAGCATTTCTTGGCAGTATAACAAACGCTTACGCCTATGCTCATCATCTAATTTTTTGCACAGGTAAGATCTTGTAAGGATGATAAGCATGTGATCGAAGCGTTTTCTGTATTTTTTTCCGTGATATGCCTAAATGATTATGAGCATCTTCAATAGAACGGGTTGGATTTTCTTTAGAAAAAAAAGTAGTATAAGAAAACAGTAAAAACCTTACTAGCCATATCTACCTTCAAAAAACAACAGAATATCTAACTCTTTAGCCCAATTTATAAACTTAGTTAGTTCGCTACGCTCAGTTGAGTTCAGTTCCGCCGATGATCGTTTGACTTCAACAAACGAAAACATATGAAACCATTTATAAACTTTACGTTCGTACGTTACGCTACGCTGCGCTCCGCGGAAGATGACCAAGTTTTATCTTTTTACGTTGCCATTCGTTGCAGTTCGACTAAGTTTATAAATTGGAAAGCGTTTGCGGCGAACCGTAAATGAGAGCGAAACGGAACTGAACTGAGCGTAGCGTAACTACAAAGTTTATAAATTGGGCTTTAATCCAAATCTTCTTGAACTACTTTTGATTTTCTCTTTATAGATTTTCGCAGTCAAAATCCTCTCCCGATATTTTTAAATGTATTTTTGGATGGAAGCGGCAAATTAGGATATAGTTGCCGATATTCTTGCCTCGCCCTGTATGCATTTGAATTATTTTTATAAAATATACGTAAAAATTCACACTTTTCTTCCTCGGTATACTTTATTTTCGGATGATGACAATAAACTAAATAACAATATTGCGCGTCAAAAGCAAACAATTCATTCGTCCATGGCTACCCCGATTATAATATTAATTTTCAAAAAAAATTTTAATTTAAAATATTTTCTAAATGGCTTGTCAGAAAGGTATCAAACTATATATTTTTGAAATCAGTAAAAAATGCTCTTCCCAAATATCTATTAATATACAGGGTGTTCCATTTAAAATAACACAACTCGTGCAAACAAGTTCCAACAGTCTTTTGTTTTTTCTGATAATTTTTTTAAGAAGTTCAGGTAAAATTCTACAACTTTATTCACCTTAGTTTTTTGATATCTCTATCAATAACGCCGCTAGCATATGGGTCAATATACAGGGTCTCTAAAAGGTCCGTACAAAATCGGAGCACATATTCCTGAGGTCAAAATAAGGCGAACTTACCTTAGTCCGAAATTGCCCCGTTTCCAAGATACAGGGTGGTATAGTTAAAAAATAAAAATCGAATTTTTTAAAATTAATGAACATTTTTTAACGTATTACTTTAAAACTTGGTACCTGGGGTTTTTTTGGTATGCGAAACCCGAATACGGACACCTTTTCATGTGGCCATTAGAGGGCGCTTAACAATGCACTTGTTATGGTTTAGAATGGCTATAACTTTTTTATCAGTGTAGTTTTTCCTTTTTTTGTTAAGGAACTAATTTTTTGAACATTTTGAAACAAGAAAGGTACTCTTGTGAAAATCCGCTAAAGTAAGCCGTTTTTGAGATATTTCGGTTTTTAGTGTTTAATGCTGCACCGGAATATTTAAAATATTCTGAATAAAAAATGTTTGCTGATATCTTTGAGGATGAAATGTGGTCAGTGAATTAGCAGTGGAAAATGTATTTTTTTAGATACTTTTTTGGAGTGTCACATCCAAAAATCCTCGGATTTTTTACCTGTTCGATGAACACTTTTAAAAATTTTTTTGCAACAGACTATTTAAATGTAAACATTTTTCGTATTTTAAGAATATTCGCTGTCAGTCTATGTTGTTTACAGTAAGTGTTTCAGTAAGAATTTGCCAATGCGAGAATAAATAAGGTGTTTGAAACGTGTTATAAAATGTTAAAATCCATACTCAAATTCTTCCTGCAAAACTGGCTGTAACTAACCCAAGTGAAACATTTTTTCCTGCCGAAAATTTACTAATAGCGGAATTTTTTATTCAAAATAATTTAAATATTCCGGTGCGGCATCTAACACTAAAAACCGAAATATCTCAAAAACAGCTTACTTTAGCGGATTTTCACAAGAGTACCTTTTTTGTTTCAAAATGTTCAAAAAATTAGTTCCTTAAAAAAAAAGAAAAAAACTACACTGATAAAGAAGTTATGGCCATTCTAAACTATAAGAAGTGCATTGTGAAGCGCCCTCTAATGGCCACAGTGAAAAGGTGTCCGTATTCGGGTTTCCTATCCCAAGAAAACCCCGGGTACCAAGTTTTAAAGTAATACGTTAAAAAATGTTCATTAATTTTAAAAAATTCCATTTTTATTTTTTAACTTTACCACCCTGTATCTCGGAAACGGAGCAATTTCGGACTAAGGTAAGTTGCTTTAAAACGCCTTATTTTGGCCTCAGGAATATGTGCTCAGATTTTGTACAGACCTTTTAGAGACGTAGTATACGGAATGACCCCGGATGTACCTAGTTTTGTTGAGCTCATCATCACTTTTTCCATCTTCCTTATTCTCGCTGTGCTCCATTTCTTCATTCTCGTTATTCTGATCTTCTTCTCCTTCTTCTTCCCGTTCGGCATTGGCTCTCTCTCTTCTCAACACTTCGAGGCATTCGACGATGACGTCGCTAATTTCATTGATCGTTTCTAGACAATGTTCGTCGCCTTGATCTTGATTATTCTCGTTGCCGTTTTCCGCATCGGAATGATGCTCTATTACGGCGCGGACTTGCTGAGAAGTCGATTCGCTAGCACTACTAACGAAATTTAGAGTTATTTAATAAACGGGGTGTTTCAAAAAGCATCCGTCAAATTTTAATGCCAGCCGAAAATGAGACGACCAAGTTCCTAACAATGCAAATGTTCCTATTCAAACATACAGGACGTTACAATATTTAAATATCAGTAAAATTTGAAAGGGAATTTGGAAAACACAGTTGACATTAACACTGTCAGAAGTGTATAATAAAGAGAGAATTTGATTTGTTTTCTAGATTTTTATAAACTCTATAACATTGTAGTGTATACATACTCTAAACTTTTAGTTATAAAATCAAAATATATTTATTTATTTTATTTATTCAGTACATGCAGTTACAGAGAACGAAACTCCAAATAGTACAAAAAAAAATTAATTAATTACTAACAGTACAGGGTGTTTCCTCAAATTTTGACAGCTTCTAGCGACTTTATTATTCCAGATACAAAAAAAAAAATGGTTCAGATAAAAATTGTAGATTATCATCCAAGCAGTCCGAATTTACTACTTAAAGAAACAATTGAGCATCACTGGTAAACTTTTTGACTTATTGTATACTTTTTTTAATGGAACACCCTATATATTATGTGTTTATTGGATAGCGCTTAATATTCTCTTTTTAAAAATATATAAGTTGCCTATAATTACTTCATCCATTGTTAGAATATCCGCTATTAAAAAATCAAAATATTACTAATTTACTATATGAAATAAATCACAGTAACCATTGAAATAATCAACAACTTTAATATTATTATTATTATTAATATTATTTAATTAGTTATTTACCTTGAAAATATAATAAAATCTCTAATTCTTCGTCCTCATTTATCTTCACAAATCTTTTTTTCCTTTGCAAATTTTTGTAAATCCTAAAATGTCTTTCTATGTTATAGAAAGTGCCTCTTGACGGCACCGGCATACCTGGGTGAAAAACTCGATAATCGGCTTGTGCTGCACTGGCATTTTTATTATTCTTATAAAACAAATACATTATTTCCCTCTTTTCCTCTTCAGTATAACCCATTTTGTGACTGTGAATTTAAAAACGAATTGACATCTAAATAATGTTCCATGTCGCATGCCGCCAGTAATGTCACTTGATAACTTTGCTTTCCAGTGGTTACTGTGATTTATTTCATATAGTAAATTAGTAATATTCTGATTTTTTAATAGCGGATATTTCAACAATGGATGAAGTAATTATAGGCAACTTATATATTTTTGAAAAGAGAATTTTAAGCGCTATCCAATAAACACATAATATTTAGGGTGTTCCATTAAAAAAAGTATACAATAAGTCGAAAAGTTCACCAGTGATGCTCAATTGTTTCTTTAAGTAGGAAATTCGGACAGTTTGGATGATACCCTACAATTTTTTTCTATCTAGAATAATAAAGTCGCTAGAGGCTGTCAAAATGTGAGGAAACACCCTGTACACGACAGCACAAGGTTTCTTGGGCAAGCCGTAGGAAAACATCAAACCAGTGTTGCGCACTTAAAAAAATCATGAATATTTACCTTACAAGTATGAAAAACATCAAGAGCTACGGTAAGGTGATGACGAATGGAGAGAGCAAATAATAATAGGGATTTTTTGAGAAATATTTGTTTTATCGATGAATGTACAGTTGTACAGGGTGTCTTCTTTTCGACACTTTTGACGGGTATCTCCGTTATTAGTACAGATAGAATGATGCGGTTTTCGCAAACTTGTGCCACTTTTTTGTTAAATAAACGATGCCCTAAACGGATTTATCATGGCCATCTTGGTTTTTGAAATACAGGGCGAAATTGAAAATGGTGCATTTTCAGACACCCCTTGTATTTCAGTTATCTTACACCCTATCGAAAATGTAAAAACAGGGTGTTATACAGTTTTTTACGTAGAATTCAGTGGCGTACTTAGTATTTTTCCAGGTACCCCCATTTGTGAGAAATATACCAAAGTTATGTTTTTTTAAATGGACGCCTTGTATATTTATTCATAGTTGCATTCTGCTTACTGAGAGCTTTCCAAAAACATATAATAGTTGACACTTTGTTTTAACAGGACGGTTCAAATTTATATTTTTTGAATAACAAACTTTAAATTGGCAGTAGGCCTTGGATTCTGTTTTAATAAAAATAATTTATTGACGATACAATTACACCATGAATATTACCTTATAGTTTAATTTCAAACTTTTAAGTTTTCTAATACTTACAATAGTAAACAGGAATTTTTTCTTGTATATTAATGGAATAAACAAAAACATCTACTAGCAGGCCTAGACTTATTCAGGCTATAAAACAAAAGTTTCATAATGGCGTTTTTTATTAACGATGGCCCAAAAGTTTGAGAATTATGAAAAATACGATATGCTAAATAAATTATCAGTAACTTTTCAAACTTTAATACCTAAATCCAATTCTGACAAGAGCTAAATGCCATTATGAAACTTTTGCTTTATAGCCTGAATAAGTCTAGGCCTATTAGTACCTAGATGTTTTTGTTTATTCCATTAATATACAAGAAAAAATTTCTTTTTACTATTGAAAGTATTAGAAAACTTAAAAAGTTTGAAATTAAACTATAAGGTAATATTCATGGTGTATTGTATCGTCAATAAATTATTTTTATTAAAACAGAATCCAAGGCTTACTGCCAATTTAAAGTTTGTTATTCAAAAAATATAAATTTGAACCGTTCTGTTAAAACAAAGTGTCAACTATTATATGTTTTTGGAAAGCTCTCAGTAAGCAGAATGCAACTGTATATACAGGGCGTTCCATTTAAAAAAAAATAACTTTTGTATATTTCTCACAAATGGGGGTACCTGAAAAATACTAAGTACGCCACTGAATTCTACGTAAAAAACTGTATAACACCCTGTTTTTACATTTTCGATAGGGTATAAGATAACTGAAATACAAGGGGTATCTGAAAATGCACCATTTTAAATTTCGCCCGGTATCTCAAAAACCAAGATGGCCATGATAAATCCGTTTAGGGCATCGTTTGTTTAACAAAAAAGTGGCAGAGGTTTGCGAAAACCGCATCATTCTATCTGTACTAATAACGGAGATACCCGTCGAAAGTGTCGAAAAGAAGACACCCTGTACATTCCCCTCAACAACGAACCAAATGTTCAAAATTGCCGGTATTGGAACCAAGAAAATGAACATCGTCTTGTTCATACTCGGACGCAATATCCACAAAAAATAAACGTTTGGGCGGGAATTGTAGTACATCACATAATTGGACAATTTTTTGATGGAAGACAACCTTACAGCAGTAACCTATTAGGACTTACTATAAAATCGAATCGAACCCGCACTAGAAAAAGTTGCACGCGAAAATCAGGACATCTGGTATCAAATGGATGGTTGTCCTGTCCATAATTCTCTCATGGTTAGGAAATACAGATATGCCCGAAATAAACAGTACTGAAACTAAGTTGGCGGTGTTTTTATGCGTGCGCTGTCAAGTAAACCTCAAAGAAGTAATTAGTAGGGCCTAATTGTTAAAAATGGTGTTAAGTACAGAGGAGAAAGTGTTTCTGGTAGAGCATTATTTTCGCTCATACGGAATGGGCCGACATAATGGTGCAAGTTTGCTATACGTGTCTGATCAATTCACACAACGGTTTAATAAACGTTCTCCAAGTAATGCTGTAATTTTGAAGGTTATTGAAAAGTTCAGAAATACGGGTAGTGTATTGTGCCAACGAAAAGGAAACTCGGGGCGTCCCAGGACAGTTAACAACAACAATAACCATGAACGTGTTTTTGAGCAAATCTTACAAAATCCGAAAGCCAGCCAGGCAAGGACAGCGTTACAACTTGATTTAAAAAGAACTTCCTTTCAAAGAATCCTGAAGGAGCTGGGTGCATTTTCGTATGTGATTCAGGTACATCAACAACTACATCCTCGGGATTATCGCAGTAGAGTGGAATATTGCGCCAGAATTCTCGCGTTACAGTATGAAAATCCTGAATTTTTGAAAAATGTTTGGTTTTCAAACGAAGCACACTTTCACTTGTCAGGCTATGTGAATCGTCGCACAAATCGATTTCTGGGCTTTGCCAGACCCGATGAGGTTCAAGAGGTTCCTTTACATAGTGCAAAAGTGAGTGTCTGGTGTGCTGTGTCCGGACACGGAATCATTGGTCCGTACTTCATCGAAGAGAATGGTAGGCAAGTCACACTTAATCAACAGAGGTACAGACACATTTTAACACGATTTATCCCTGATCTACGTCAATTCTGTCGTGCACGTAACTTGGCATTTCGAAACCAATTGTTTTCAGCAGGACGGGGCAACTTGCCATACTGCTGCCGCAATTCGTCAATTTCTTCAAGAACATTTTCCAAGCAAATTCATTTCACGATTTACTGACTTCCCTTATCCTTCACATTCTCCAGACCTCACACCTCCAGACGCATACATTTGGGGCATGGCTAAAAATGCCGTTTTCAAACGGGCACCACAAACCATCGATGAATTAAAGGATGCCGTTAGAGTCTTCTTCGCAGCTCTGAGACAACCCTTATTCAATAACATGACCAGAAACTTAGAACATCGTTATGAAGTCTGTCTTGGACGAGGAGGTGCACACTTAGAACATATAATAAAGTGTCAATAATATGTATTTTTTAAATATATAATACGATTACAAGTTCAGTACTGTTTTTTTCGGGCAATACTGTACTTGCAAAATATTTTTAACGGAAATATTATTGGCCCGCGGCATCTAATATTTGGCCAGCCAGATCTCCTGACCTTTCGCCAAGAGACTTCTTTCTGTGGGGTCACTTAAAAAATTTAATTTATAAAGATGTAAAATTTAAAAATCTGGACCAGCTAATAAACTGTATTTCGTTAGAATGTGACAGAATTTCTCAATATCAACTCAGAAATGTTAGAAATGAATTTTATGATCGTTAAGGATATTGTTCAGCTGTTAATGGAGGGCCGTTTGAACATTTAATTAATTAATGTTTTTGTGAAAATCTGTAGTCATAGGTATGTTATGTTAAATAAAAGGCTTAGTAAGAATAGTTATTTATGGTACAAGTGTGTTATGTTATATATAAGTCACGCTGGGAAATGGTTAGCCCTTGAGGCTGTAGGCCGAGAGGGCTAATTCCCAAGTGACTTATATATAACATAACACACAAGTGCCATACAAAATTTTGTCCAACACTTGATAGACATTATTAAAAAATAGAAAATTATATTATATTTTAATTGACATATTTTTGAATAACAAATTTGACACGTAAAAGTAGGCTAAGGTGATTTTTTGTTGTTATGGAATTGATTAACAACAAAAATTTGAAGGCAATAAATAAAATTATTATTTTTGCTATTTTCGAGGGTACTTTTTCAAAATATGGAAAAAATTTCAGCCAAAATTCAAAAAGAAGCGAACCTTGCGTGTTCATTTATTATTCCCCACAAGTCAAGAGACACTTATTATGACAAAGCCTTATATGAATATATACCACAACCCACCAGTGAGTTATAATCATAACCCACTAGTGAGTTATGGTTATAACCCACGTGTGAGTTATAAGCTACTTTATTATCCTAAAATCGAACTAATAATGTTCACTTTATATGTAAGTGTTGGATAAAAACATAATAGTGTCTTTTATTTTGGATGTGTGATTGCCGGAATAATCTTTATTCGTTATGTCCAGCTTTACGTCAATTTTTGACAATAGCGCCATAGAAATTATTTGCTGTATTACCTAATAAACTATAAAAATTTCGTAATTTTGCCATCACATTTAATTGAATAAGTTAGGATTGGCTTATTAAAATTTATTCAAACTTAGCACATGGGTTTATTATATCGGCCTCTTCAAAAAATTATAATACAATTTTTCTCTAAAATATACAGGGGAGCCAATATTTAGCCACCTCAAAATTTACATGGGATTTCCTATGTTCAACTAAGCCATGCATCACCCGGTATAATTTAAATATGTAAATTTTATATTTTAATTGTCTCCTATTTCCTGTCTATGTTGGTGTTTTACTTTGGACCTTTACGTTTTTGACAGGGTGCGGATGTAATTTTATTCCTATTTGTAATTTGACTGGTAATGATTTGATTTCATTTTATTTATTAATTTGTATTATTAACATGTAGAAAGGTCGGTGGAGGTACATGTTTTAAGTTCAACGCCACCCGAGAACCTGTACACACCTTTCTGGTGCTATGATATGTACTACTGTAATAGACATAGTAAGTGCTTTTTACAACCCAAAGTTCACTGAATTTTTTAAAGCTGTTTTACAGCTATTTGAGACAAACTGATAAAATTTTTGAAATTGTAACATCCTGTACTATTGCAAGTTGATAAATATATTTGTCTTAATTTTTGCTAAGGAATTTAGTGTTCAAATTCGGCGAACGTTTTTCGAAACGCCCTATATCTATTTTAGGTGATATCACTGTTGTAATGCTCAAATAGACACGCTGAAAAAACATGAAGCAAATACATGCATATTATTATAGGCCTTAAATATATAACAAACCTATTATGTGAGTTTTCTTCCGTTAAATTGCCATCAGTGTCCATTGCCTCTTCAGTAGTCCTGCTGTCTTTATCTTTTTTATTAGAGTGTGGCCTACCTCTATCTCCACCTGAAAAAAATATTAACTATTTTTAGTTAAAAGGTTAATGATTAATTTCGCAACATTACTTGAATCGCGCCTATGTCCGAGACCCAAGAAGAAACTAAATATTCCATCATCCTCTCTTCTAAACATGGCACGGCCTGCATCTCTGTTTCTCTCTCCACCTTAAAATGGTTAAGTGTTACTAAAATGTTATTAATTTTATTATTATAATTGTTGAAAAATAATTAATCTCCTCGCTTACCTAATCTTACACGGCTTTCCTCTTCAGAACTATCTTCATCATCAAAAAGAGGTACAACTAAACGTTTTAGGGCTCGCTTTTTTTTAGGAGCTTTAACCGGAGGTGCTCTTTTAGCACTAGGATGTTCCTTTTCGATATTTTTCCTTAAGATATTGCGGACAACAGTCCTGCATAGGACTTGAAGGGACAAAGGTTCAGTGTCAACTAAAAATTTTAATTTTAACATTGAAAACCAGATGATTTAAATTAAGTGAGTGCACTTTAGAAAATGGCTTACTTGGCTTAATCCAATCTTGAAAATCACCTGGTGGCATAATCAAAGTTGCAAATGACACAGGTAATAATGTTTTAGTTTTCCAAACTGTTTCAGATTGTCTAAAAATTGAAATATAATTTTTAGATGTATTAAAATAATAATAATAATAATAACAATAATAATAATATTAATAATAATAATAATAATAATAATAATAATAATACCAGGAGTTAGCGGTGAAACTACAGCTTGTCCAAAATGAGAAAATCCCATATTATAAATATACACCGCGTACAATCTTAGAAAGCAACCACTATAAGATGTACTGGGACCGGACTATTCTTACTGATCAGACGGTGGCCCACAACAGACCGGACTTGTAGTGGTAGACAAGAGGGCCAGGAAAACGACTCTGATAGATGTAGCTATACGAAATAACAACAACCTTCTAGTGAAGCATGCTGAGAAAATAGCGAAGTATCGAGACCTCCAGGAGCAAATAAGAACACAGTGGAATATGGACAGCATCGAAACCATGCCGATTATTGTTTCAACAACAGGAGTAATCCCAAACAAGCTTTTGGAAAACCTTAGAACACTAGACTTACCTCAAGATCTCTACAAGGATATGCAGAAAGCAGTGCTACTTTCAACAAGCCGAACAGTCAAAAAGTATATGGGTAATCAAAGAAGAACCCCACGGGCCCAATAACACGGAAAGGGCCCCCACAGAGCTCAATCCTTTTGATATCGGTGATATCTGGGATGAGTGAATATTCCCCGTAGAGGGAGTGCATGACAGGTCTCGCGACCTGTCAGAAAATCATAATAATAATAATAAGAAGTTTATTTCACATAGTTACAACATAATAAACATGTTAATATGTTATTTTTCAATAAACTTATTAATAAATTCCCCAGAAGACGGGCTTGTTAGGGGCAAATCTTATTTATTTAAAAGTATTTAAAATTATGAATATTTGTATAAAAAGTATTCAATAAATAATGATAAATTATTAGATTTCTGAAAAATATTAATTATACTGGGTGGCCGCAGGACTTCATAGCATCTAAATTACTCAACTTTTTGATATTTTTCAAAAACAGGGTCATAGGGAGACATTAGGCCTACAGTTTAAAATTATTTTGAAATATACCGGATGTTCAAAAAGAATATCCATATCAAAGTTATATTTTTTTAAATGGAACACCCTATATCTTACAATATTTTGGGATTCTACATAAAATAACAATTATTTTTTAAATATAAATAAAGGTCTGTCTTTACCACCAAATAACTTTATTTGCCCCTCTAGGGTAGAAAACAAGGGTTATAGAAAATACATAAAATGATGAAGAATTAAAATGAATTTCTTAACGTTGAACTAGTTTCGACTTTAGGGAAAGTCATCTTCTTAGCATAGAGATACATCGTCCTTATAATAAGCTGCTGTCTATTCCAATGGTTGCATAATCTGCATTTCATTGTATTTTATTGTTGAATCACCCATTGTTCTCCCAACTGTTTTAACTACTTTTCATAACAAAATATCTTAAATTATTCGTTGCTGAAGATGACTTTCCCTAAAGTCGAAACTAGTTCAACGTTAAGAAATTTATTTTAATTCTTCATCATTTTATGTATTTTCTATAACCCTTGTTTTCTACCCTAGAGGGGCAAATAAAGTTATTTGGTGGTAAAGACAGACCTTTATTTCTATTTACAATCTCGCCACAGAACATGGACTACTTCTTAAATTATTTTTTAGTAAGTGCATTTATTGCTATATGGCGTATCGTTAGAAAGCTAGACGCTGTCAAAGTTCAAAAATGTCATTTTTCAAAACTCGATATCTTAGAAACTATTAAGTTTAGACTTATAATGCACTTACTAAAAAATAATTGTTATTTTATGTAGAATCCAAAAATATTGTATTGTGTTCCATTTAAAAAAATATAACTTTGCTATGGATCTTTTTTTTTTGGTCATCCGGTATATTTCAAAATAATTTTAAATTGTAGGCCTAATGTCTCCCTATGACCCTGTTATTAAAAAATATTAAAACGTTAAGTAGTTTAGATGCTATGGAAGCCTTGAGAGTGGGCCACCCTGTATAATTGATTCACAATAATATTAAATAGCATTAATTAGTTATAGCATTTCCAAAAATATTTTTAAAGCCTCTGTTTCCAATATTAATTTTTATTTCAATTTTATATTTTTTTAATATTTGTTGGTAAATAATCATTTAAACAAAAGCATAAATATTTAAAAGTTTTTTGTCCTACAGGTTTATTTATTTTAGGTCTTATGGATATTTCATTTTTATAAGGTGTATTATGGTTATGGTCTTTAAATTGTATAAGGTTTTTATTTTTAAAAATATATGTACGTGGATTTCCTTGCCAAATGGAAAACTTCTTTATTATCAATTTTTCGAAACAAAGTTATTCTTTATAAAAAGTTTTGCTTTTAAAATTATTGAGATTGGCATAAGAATTTGTTTTTAATGTTGTACAGAATGTCACAAAAAACGAAAAACTTTAATTCTAAATGTGAAAAAACTTTATACCAATATTTATTAACCGGCAAATTGGACAGAGCGAAAAGCGCATTAAATCATCAACTAATTTGTAGTATACAGAGCAATGATAAAGTTTTTTTTGAATAGTTACTTAACATTTTTGATAAACAATATGGATAAATACCATCGCAATATTTATTATTAAGCCATCAATGTACTATTTGCAGGTTAATGTAGTATACAGAGTGATTAAAATATTTAGATAATTTACAACCTTATTAAAAATTTATTAAACAATCATATAAACATATTTACACATAACAAGTTTTTCAATTACTAGTAATTACACAGTGAACACAAACAAATATACATAGAAGATTAAATTTCAATAAGCCCCCGTTGTTCATCATACACCTAATAATTTTTTTTCTAAAACTTCTGACGGCATTCGATAGTTGATATCCCCGTAGCCCGGCATATTCCTGAATTATTCGTCTCTTGATGTGTTCTCTGTCTCGGGGCCGCCTTTTATATACCCTCTCTTTGAGGACACCCCACAAAAAATAATCCAGTGGGGTGAGATCCGGGGACCTCGCTGGCCAATGACAAAAACGCAAATCTTGATCTGTACCTCTTCCTATCCACCTATTAGCAAAATATCTCTTGCGATGCAAAATGTCCGGGAGCCCCATCTAGCTGAAACAATAAGTTTCGTATACCGGCCAAAGGTATGTCATCCAGCATATCACTAAAATCATTTTCTAGAAAATTTAGAAACACCTCACCGTTTATATATTATCATCAAAAAATATTGGTCCCAACAATCGGTGCCCGACTATACCACACCACACATTTACTTTTTCAGAATATTGGTTTCGGCACTGTATAACCCAATGAGGGTTATCCACTGACCAATAACGAGAGTTTTGAGAGCTTACAATACCGTTGGTCGTAAAAACAGCTTCATCTGAAAAAATTATTTAAAAGGTAAACGGCGATCGTCCTCCATAACGCCTAATAACCACGCAGAAAAATCTAGTCTCAATTCCGAGTCCCCTGGTAATAAGTATGGGTAAATTTTGGCTTAAAAGGTTTAATTTTATGTTTTTTTAGAACCATTCTAATGAAGTAGATTTTTAAGTCCAAATCTCGAGACATTTGCCTTAAACTAGTTTTAGGGAATTCGTTGATGTAGAGCAAAACATTAAGTTCATCATTTTCATCCTATAAGCGAGGAAGATTATTTTGACCTTGGTTTTCTCTTCTCCGAAAAAAGTTTAGAGAGCACCATTTGAATTTACTCATAACATTACTTATTGTTTGATGGGTTATTGGTGTTGGTATCTCCGGGTGATTATTGTTAAATTCTTCGGCTGCTTCTCTATTTGTGCGATAATTATTTCAAACTATTAAAACAATCTGGACTTTTTCTTGATCAGTTAAACTCATTGTTAGAGGAAAAAATACAAACTAGAAAAGTTTTATTGACATAATATGTCAATTCGTGAAATGTGTCTTTACAGGTTTTTACCTTAACATTTAATTATTTACAGGTAAAAGTTTAATTTATAATTATTAGGCTTTATTTAAAACTTTACTTAATAAAACAATAATTTATTGTTGTTCTGTATGGTGTATGATGAACAACGTGGGGGGCTTATTTATCCATATTGTTTATCAAAAATGTTAAGTAACTATTCAAAAAAAACTTTATCATTGCCCTGTATACTACAAATGAGATGATGATTTAATGCGCTTTTCGCTCTTTCCAATTTGCCGGTTAATAAATATTGGTATAAAGTTTTTTCACATTTAGAATTAAAGTTTTTCGTTTTTTGTGACACCCCGTACAGCATTAAAAAGAAATTCTTATGCCAATCTTAATAATTTTGAAAGCAAAACTTTTTATAAAGAATAACTTTTTTTCGAAAAATTGATAATAAAGAAGTTTTCCATTTGGCAAGCAAATCCACGCACACGCTGTATATTAAAATATTATAAATGTAAATTTGTCTAACGTTCATCTTTTTTGTTTCTGAATATAATTCTTTTAAAGAATAAAGATAGTCCTTATTAAATATAATTTTCAAAAACCTTTTTTGTAATACTTCTAACTTTTTAACCAAAGTTTTGTTTATTCCTCCCCAACCTAAAATTCCGTAATTTAGATGAGTTTTTACTACTGCATAACATAATATAATATTTCTAGATGTTTTATATCCAGAAATTTTTTAATGCTTTTAAAAATTGGCAATATACTTCTTAAATTTTTTAATCAAATATTCTACTTGAAAATTCCAATTTAATTTACTGTCAAAAATTATTCCTAAATATTTTACATGATTAACTTTTAAAATTTGAGTGTCGTCGCTAATATTGATGCTATTCATATTTTGTGGTACATTATTTAGGTTTAAAGTAAAAGGAAGATAATTTGTGTTATTAAAATTAATTGTTAATAAACTATTATCAAACCAATTTTTTATAATTTTAAAATCTTTTTTAATTTTCTCATGTACCTTGTACCGTACCGCTATAAAAAATAGCAGTATCATCTGCAAAACTATGAATTTTCCCATCACAATTTATACTAAATAAATCATTAATATAAATATTAAAAAATAATGGTCCTAAAATTGTCCATTGAGGAACATCATAAATACATAACACATAACTACCTATCTACACAACAATCCCAAAATTTTAGATCTGTTTTAAGTAGGACACTTGCAAGCTTCCAAGAGAATATGTTCATTCTGGAGCCAATGTGTACCTAACATTGAAGTTCCACAAAACAGAAGATTGTATCCAGATGCACGACCTTGCCAATATATTATAAATTTGTTGAAACACTAACTTTGACCACATTAAACCTAATTAATTTTTTTGTTTGTTATATCTAGACATTGAGTAGGTATAGCAATTTTTCTAGAACTATAGTTTAAATTTGAAAATTTAATTTTATAGCATAAAAGGCTGAAGGGCTTCAATGGATAGCCAATTGTTGTAATGTAATATTAATAGAGCACATTATAATTAACAACACACAGCAAGTAGAACCACACTCAGGAAAATATATATATAGGCTGCAGATTCAGCCAAATAACATACCTAATGCGAATTATTCTCATGTGCTATAGATATAATAAGAAACATGTTACAGGGTTTGAATTGGCTGTCTGTGGAAGAGAGCCTCAGAAGAGCGAACTTACTTCTAATATATAAAATAGAACATGAGCAGTTACCAAGATAATGTAATGTTTTTCTTAATAAAAGTTCAAATTCTCATGATTATAACATTTGCTCCGAGCAACACTATAACATTGAAACTCCTTATTTTTTCAAGGAGTTAGCCATTTTTAATGACCTCCTTGAGAGGATTAAAAATGCAAATAGTTTAGGTGGCTTTACCAGAAAAATATTTCATTATTTAAAGAACACCTACATTAGGGTTTATAATTTTTGCAACTAGCATGTAAACACTGTTTTGTAATTTTAGCAATAACTAGACAAGTGCTAAATAAAGGTTATTATTATTACTATTATTATTTTAGTGATTGTTAAATTAATAAAAGGTATATTTTAACACCGTAGGTATAGGTACCTACATAGAATTATTCTTAATTCACCCAGATGAGTGTAGCCACACAGCCTTATCATATTTATTTCTTTAAAAACTGTTTAGGTTATCTACACTATGTAGTAAGCATAGTAACCTGTTCAGCTTGATTACCTTTTAATTTGGAACAGCTGGTCGTTTATAGGCATTACCAAAACTCCATCTATTTTTAGTAGATTCTGCATGTATGATTCATATTGTTCTGGACAAGCAGCACCACAGTAAATTCTATCATACAGTGTAGCAGTTTCACTTGCAAGGCAAAGACAATTCCCTAAAAAAATATTAAGTTTCATACCTATTTATCTTAGGGTCCAAATTATTAATATCCTGTTAACACTAACTATGAGATGGCTAGCATTTAACAATAAAAGAAAAAACAAATAATGTTGATATTGTCTATTCAAACCCATAAAAAGCTCACCTTGTATGTACTTGGGTTCACAAAAATCATACTCATCTATAGCACCTGAATATCTTTTAAAATCTTCCAATTTTTTATTGGCATACTGAATGACATCTTCGTGAATTTCTATGCCATGGTTGATGCCATTTGTTCCTAAAATCAGCCCTACCATTGTGCTTAAATATCCAGTTCCGGAGCCAAGATTTAGAAAGGAGAGACCTGGTAGCAAGCACAGTCCCTCCATTGCTTCAGAATAAATACATGGGGCAGAGATATGTAAGTTTCCACTCTTCCAAGCTAAATCTTTGTATGCATTGCCTCTGGCCTCTGGAAGAAAATACTCGGCTCTATCGACAGCCCTAAACACCCGTTCTATTAGTGAGGATTTGATATAATCTGCTTCGAGCAGATTGTCGATGAGGTCGTCATTGCTTCGGCCTGAGCTGACCGCGCCCCCCATTTTTACCTGTTCAGCTAGCTATAAACAAATATAAGATTCCACTTGTTTTTCATCCAACAATCAGATAAAAGTAGCACAACAAAAATAGGGACATCAATGAATAAATGATCTTACCTAATTAACTGGTGATTACCGAGTCGCATTTACGTCGCGAAAATAATATTTACACGACACTTTTTTTGCTTCAAGTTTGTATTCCACTTTAATATATTTTTTTATAACTATTTTACTTCTACAACTGATTAAACACAGTAAAATGCAGCCTTTTTGCTATTTTTTAGAAAGCTATTGAGAACAAATAGATGTCAATGAAAGTCAAAATAAACAGCTGTTTTCCCTCAGAGACCAAAAAAAAATAAACGCTAGAATGCGCGTAGAATGCCACGAAGTTTAAAAGTCATGTTATTTTCAATTTATTATTTAGGAGTAATTTATATTTTTCTGCGAAATTGTTACCTGAGAGAGCACACATTAAAATTTGTATTTAAATATAAAACAAAATTAGGTATATTTCAGTAATTTAATAATAGGTATATGTAAACTTCATTCACCCTATATAAAAGCATCTGGCAACATCGGTACGTATTGCGGAACGAAAATTGTGGCTGCGCATTAGTGTCCAACATTTTATTTTTCCCTTCATAAAAATTTAAGAAATTTCCCTGATTAAAATAAATTTCAACAATTCATGAATTTAAATATTTAATTTTTTTACCGCAAATATCGTTTTAATATATTTTTGTACTTTAGACAGCCTATTTGAAAAATTTCAGTCTAACGGTCAGTGTGCCAACTAAAATATTAATTCCCCCAAATATTTTTAAATATAATTCTGTGCGTTTTAGGAAATACTCAATTTTAAAAAATCTTGCAGTACTTATTACGCGGTATATTGTTATTAAAAAGCATAATTTCCTTGTAAATTTTAAATATTTATAAAATCAAACTTGATGAGGCGGGAAAATTAGACTGGTACCTCACCTCCCTCGCACATCCCCTCTCCCATACACGCATGCGCGAAACACAATATTGGACGAATTATTCTTGGGTTTTTGTAGAATAGTTTTGTGTTCTAAAAATTAAAGTTTTTGATGAAAGGGTAGCTGTACAAAAGTCTTGCAGGCAAGTATTTATTTAATAAATTGTTTTTTAGTTATTTCACATATTGGTTTTGATAAATATGTTATGAAACTGGAGAATTTCGTAAAAGTTTTGTAGAGGGCCAATCTATGAAATGGACAAGGACTTGCGTATTTTTTTATATTATTTGTATTTTCCAAATGTGTGTGTCCAGTATTCAAGATGCTGCCCTTTGAAATCCCTTAAGGGAATGCGCAGGTCCTATTTTACAATGTATTTAAGTTTATTTTACTCAATATTTAAATGTAAATAATAAAAATTTATTCTAATGTTCTGATAACAAAATCCATTGTTAGAGTAGTAATAAACTATTCTTGATTTTACAGGCATGTCGTCGGCTCCTACATCTGACTGTTTACTGCCCCAACAAGTTGAGAACAGCTCCAATATAAAAATAAGCTCTAATACCCAAATTGTTATCGAAAACAATTCTACTGATATAACCATATCAAAATGTGAACAATCTGTTGTGGTACAGGAGACACCTACAAATTCTCCCTCTCTTAAGGCACAGGTTTTACCCCTGGTATACTTGCAGAAAAACCCTAAAAATCCTTTCGCCACAGTAAATGCTGGAAGTAAACCGAGCAATAATAAATTTATTTTTTCTCCAATTTCTACAAATGCAAGTTCCCACACTTCAGTTTCCTCAATTTCATTTAATTCTAGTAAGAATGTAATTTTGCGCGGACCTGGCAGACCTCCTCGCAGACCTCTTATGCTGCCAAAACACCCGATAACTATTATGCCTCAAGGAGCTAAAGTTGCAAGTGCTTATGTGACTATGATCAAACAAATACCTAAACTGCCCCTTGAAGGGAATGCAACTCTGCAAACTGAATCTACAAGTAATGGGAAAGCTCCAGATGGATTTATTGTTACCAATAATGGGTTACAATTGACAACAAATCAACCCCAAAAATTTGTGATAACTCCAATGCCCAAAATTCAAAGCAATAGGCTGCCTGCTACTATCACTACTAACAGTGTTCAGACTAAATTTACAGTCCTTCCAATGCCAGTACCACAGAAAGATACTGGTACAGGTACTGGCCAAAAACTGTACAACTTTCAAATTTCTGATGGTAAAATTAAGTACACAAACTTCTCCAAACCAGTCACTATATTGTGTGATAACAAAAAATTTGAACCTATAGATAAAGATAAGATTGACATTACACAAGAAAGCAGTGAGAAGATTGGGGATGATAGTGCTGCAAAGAATGATGTAAGCAATAAATCTTATGAGTTATCCATAGCTGAAGAATCTTTAAGTAATCAAAGTGATAGTAGACTTGTTGTTTCATCTGTTGACAGCAATTCGTCTAGTGAAAATGGACCTGGTACTGCCAGTGGCATTAACAAGCCAACATTAAAGTTTGCACATGGGGTCTCTATCTTAAAAAAGAATTTCAATAACGCTGTTTTTCAAGAGTCCAAACGATTTGATAATGTTACAATAAATAATAACATAAAACCATCCCCAAGCAATACTGACATAACAATTATTAAACCCAGTAATGGAATGGAAGAGAAAATTGTTTTGACTATACCAAATGCAACTTCTAACAAACCAGAGCGAGAACGAAGTAGAAGGAAATCTCAGTTTAGCTTTCGCAAGGATTTTGATGAAATGGATATTACTTTTCCTGATGCAGAACAAATAGAGGTTAATGAAACAAAAATGAAAAAAGAAGAAGTAAGTAAAGAAGAAATAATGGAAGAAAAGGACCCTATGATGGTCATTAAATTAGAAGAGGAAGCTAGTTGTGATCCAGAAATTTCACTTGTCGATCCTAGAAAAATTTTAGACATTGAAAACTCTGCTTCTGAAGCTTTCAAGCTGCTTACATGGGAAGATAATGTTGGAACGCTACCTGGCAGCAACTTGAGGTTTATTTTAAATGAATTTAATATTCTTGAATACCTTTCTGATGAGGATTACCAGAAGATTCTTGATAAAAAAGAGAAACGGGCAAGGGTAAAGGAAGATATGGAACGTGAGGTGCATTGTATTGAATGTGGATGTTATGGAATCCGCTGTGACTTTATTAATTCAGATTTTTGCAGTGTTGACTGTCAGGAAGCCGGATTTAGTCCTGTCAAGAAAAGTTTGGATTTATCAGGTATATATATTTTCTAATTCTAATTTAAATCGTTTTTAAACCTAGAACTATGAGTACCTACTGAGTCAATTCAATTTAAAACATGCTTTATTATCACAATGCATAAGTATAACATTAATTTATTGATAAGGCAAATAATATAATTAAAAATCCTAATCATATATCACAAATTTGGAAAGGTCAATATGTATAAGAATTAACTCTACAGGGTGTTATTTAACAAGTTTGCGATATTTGACAGGACGATTCCTCAGTTATTTATAAGGTAAAAAGTTCATATAAGCATGGGTCCGCAAGCCTTTCATTTTTGAGATGCAGGGCATGACAACAAGGAGGTGGACATTTCCGACATTTATTGTGATTTTGATTTAGTTTTATATCTGGTGTTTCGTTGTTTATTGTTGTTTAAAAATTACCGTAATGTTTCTATGTAGATTAAAAAAAAGTTTTTAAAATTGTTTCACTTTTTGACAAACACATGCATCGATTAATTTAAATCAAAATATCTCAAAAACGGCTGCTTTTATAGCGACTTTTGACAAGCGTACCATTTTCAAATAAAAATGACAGAGGAATCGATTTTTTTTCTAGAAAATGTGATATGTACAGGGTTACCCAACCAAGACTAGACAAGGCGATTTTTTGACTTTTCCTGTACTTTTATAAAAAAACTGAAATAGCCATCTTAAGTCATTTTCTCCCGCGAATTCGAATATCTTCAGCAAAAAACAATTGAACATCAAACAAAAGTACTAGGGGTCACTTTGATATTTTTTTAAATGGGATGCCGTATTTTTAATGAGCTTATCCGATTTCTCATATAAATTTTGATCTAAAATGTTGGATTTTTAATTCAAAAACACCTTTTTTCTTCAGTTTTAAATTCGGAAAATGTTCGTCTAGCGTAAGATTAGTACCTGATAGATGGATACCCGTTTCACCTGTTCACCCTTTAACCTGCTTTAAAGCGTCCGTCAGTTAGACAAAATAATCAAGTTTCAAATTTCTATATATTTTTCACGAATTAATTACAAATTTAGTAGTTTTTGCAAATCTATTATTGCTTACGTATAAAAAAAGTATGACATATTAGAAAAAACTACAAACTAAAGTGAATAACTTTAATCTCAATAATATAATTGTTCTATGTGTCCTCCATTATTTTCAAAACATGACCGATGCCCCCTTTTCAATCTCTCCAAAGAATCTCTTACAATATTTTGGTCCTGGTTAAGTCTATTAATTTCATTTATAATTTTTTGCTGAATGTCCTCCAGACTTCTGTTGGGTCGTTGATAAACTACATTTTTTAAATGACCCCATAAAAATGTATCCATTGGCGTGATATCGGGGCTATTTGGTGGCCAATGAATTGTTCCGTTACGGCCAATCCACTGATTGTAACGCTCGTTTAGGTATGTTACCACTTCTCGAACTGCATGAGGCGGAGCACCATCCTGCTGCCAAATGATATTGTTGTAGGCTTGCAATGGCAACCTTTCCAAGAAATCCTCGATATCGTTATGAAGAAAATGGAGGTATCTTTGGCCTGTTAAAGAGCCACGATAAAATAGTGGTCCAATAATTCGATTTTCTAACATCCCACACCAAACATTAAGTGAGCTCCAACCTTGAAACTTTATCATTTCATATCTATGAGGGTTAACTGCTGCCCAGTATCTTGTATTTTTCCGATTGTATACCCCCGATGTTGTAAATGACGCTTCGTCACTCCATAGAATTTTATTATATAAATTATAATCTTCGTCTTGCTCTCTCATCAGCATTGAAGCAACAAATCGAAATCGCAGTTCTTTTTGAAGCTGTGTTAAGTATTGAACGGGAAGGATGCAATATGGTTTTAGACCACATTTTTTTAAAGTTCTGTGAACTGTTCCATAGCTTACTCTCCGGAGCCCTGGACCATACCTTACTTCTCGTACCGCTTGCGGAATAGAACTCTTCGGATTTATAGTAAAATATTGAACAATAGCTCGATCCCTTATATTCCGTCTTTTTATCTTTCTTGGCTTATCTTTCAATGTCTTACTTTCTTCAAATAGGGTCTTAATTCTGAGAATTGTATCCACTGAAATGTGTCTCTGGAAACTCTCAAAAAATGTTCTTTGTGTTTGTCGAGCATTCTCTCCACTTTTGTAATATAATTTTATTACATTTAGCCGTTCTTCTAAAGAATATTTCATTATTTGTAATTAATTCGTGAAAAATATATAGAAATTTGAAACTTGATTATTTTGTCTAACTGACGGACGCTTTAAAGCAGGTTAAAGGGTGAACAGGTGAAACGGGTATCCATCTATCAGGTATTAATCTTACGGTAGACGAACATTTTCCGAATTTAAAACTGAAGAAAAAAGGCGTTTTTGAATTAAAAATCCAACATTTTAGATCAAAATTTATATGAGAAATCGAATAAGCTCATTAAAAATACGGCATCCCATTTAAAAAAATATCAAAGTGACCCCTAGTACTTTTGTTTGATGTTCAATTGTTTTTTGCTGAAGATATTCGAATTCGCGGGAGAAAATGACTTAAGATGGCTATTTCAGTTTTTTTATAAAAGTACAGGAAAAGTCAAAAAATCGCCTTGTCTAGTCTTGGTTGGATAACCCTGTACATGCATGCACGAAAAAGTTGTGACTCCCCAAAAGAGAAAAGGCCTGTAGGTGACGCCCCCTACAATTTAGGGCCAAACTAGGATCAAATTTAAATGTAAAAATAAATGAAGGGCTTGCTGACCCACGCTTATATGAACTTTTCACCTTATAAATAAATGAGGAATCGTCCTGTAAAATATCGGACACTTATTAAATAACACCCTGTACTTATAACAGTTACAATATAATATAATATATTATTATTATAAACAAATAGATAGAGGTACCATAAATATACAAGAGAATTAAAACACATCTTGGAAATATTCTATTAAAGAGCCTGGTTGAGTACATATTATATTAGTAAATTTTCTAACTTTTTTTAATGTCTGTACTTATGCTTGCCAACCGTCCTTTATTTCAAAGGACAGTCCTTTAGTTCGAGATAAAGTCCTTTGTAACCTTGTAACCTTTAATAAGGTGTCAAAGGAGATAAATGTTCTTTAAAACCAAATAATTTATCTAGTACCGTGTTACCGTGTAACTCGATTCCTGTTGTTTCCGCGACGAAAAAACTGGTTGGTAATAAAATTCTCTATAATATTGTACTTTTAAACATTTTCCATATTTTTATTATTGCTTGATCTTACCATTTTCGAAGGGGTTGAAAATGCTTTTCATGCTCGGTTCCTGATGATTTCGCGACCAAATGTGATGATAGTAAAATGGTTGGGAATAAAATTCTCTATAATATTGCTCTTTAAGGAATTTTCGATATTTTTATTATTCATCGAGGTATTGCTCGATTTGACCATTTTCAAAGGGGTTGAAAATGTTTTTCACGTATAGCTCGGTTCCTGTTCATTTTGCGACGAAAAGTAAAGATAGTAAAATGGTTGGTAATAAAATTCTCTACAATATTGTTCTTTTAAGAATTTTCGATATTTTTATTATTCATAGAGTTATTGCTTGATTTGACCATTTTCGAAGGGGTTGAAAATGCTTTTCACGTGTAGCTTGGTTCCTGTTCATTTTGCGACGAAAAGTAAAGATAGTAAAATGGTTGGGAATAAAATTCTCTACAATATTGTTCTTTTAAGAATTTTCGATATTTTTATTATTCATAGAGTTATTGCTTGATTTGAGCATTTTCGAAGGGGTTGAAAATGCTTTTCACGTGTAGCTTGGTTCCTGTTCATTTTGCGACGAAAAGTAAAGATAGTAAAATGGTTGGGAATAAAATTCTCTATAATATTGTGTTTTTAAGAATTTTCGATATTTTTATTATTCATCGAGTTATTGCTCGATTTGACCATTTTCGAAGGGGTTGAAAATGCTTTTCACATGTAGCTCGGTTCCTAATGATTTCGCGACCAAATGTGAAGATAGTAAAATGGGTGGGAATAAAATTATCTGTAGTAATATATTAAGGGATAGGGAAATTATCGAAAATCTGAGAATGATTTTCTGATTATTTCCCAATCCCGAAATGTATTTTGAAGATTATTTACCAAATAAAAAACTAACGATTTCTGACGGGTGAGATTTTCACTTTTGACAAGGGTGATTTTCACCGGAGAGCGGGAGATTATCGCTGGATTTCTGACGGGTGAGATTTTCACTTTTGACAAGGGTGATTTTCACCGGAGAGCGGGAGATTATCGCTGAATAATCAGGTGAAAATCAACCCGCTTTTATAATGGATGAGGTAAATAATCTGTAGTAATATATTAAGGGATAGGGAAATTATCGAAAATCATTCCGAAGATTTTTTGCCGTGGAAATCGCTCGAGGGCTTGCCCGAGAGCGATTTCCTAATGGCAAAAAATCTGAGAATGATTTTCTGATTATTTCCCAATCCCGAAATGTATTTTGAAGATTATTTACCAAATAAAAAACTAACGATTTCTGACGGGTGAGATTTTCACTTTTGACAAGGGTGATTTTCACCGGAGAGCGGGAGATTATCGCTGGATTTCTGACGGGTGAGATTTTCACTTTTGACAAGGGTGATTTTCACCGGAGAGCGGGAGATTATCGCTGAATAATCAGGTGAAAATCAACCCGCTTTTATAATGGATGAGGTAAATAATCTATAATATTGCTCTTTTAAGAATTTTCGATATTTTTATTTATTCATCGAGTTATTGCTTGATTTGACCATTTTCGAAGGGGTTGAAAATCCTTTTCACGTGTAGCTCGGTTCCTGTTCATTTTGCGACGAAAAGTAAAGATAGTAAAATGGTTGGGAATAAAATTCTCTATAATATTGCTCTTTAAGGAATTTTCGATATTTTAATTATTCATCGAGTTATTGCTCGATTTGACCATTTTCGAAGGGGTTGAAAATGCTTTTCACGTGTAGCTCGGTTCCTGTTCATTTTGCGACGAAAAGTAAAGATAGTAAAATGGTTGGGAATAAAATTCTCTATAATATTATTGCTCGAATTGACCATTTTCGTCCCCAACCAACTAACCTGTTAAATCGGTACGCACAGAGATGTAAAATTCTCGGTAATAATCTTTTGGAGAATATTCTGAAGTTAGAGAATTTTCTGAGAATGGTAAGAAAATCGAATTCTAGAAATGGCAATAAGAAGAAGTAAAATTTTTACATTACATTACAGTACATTTTTTTTATTAAAATATTTCCAAACGTTACTTTTCGGTTTTGTGATGTCCCTTAATTTATTTGGCTCCATGTTTTTATACTTATAGACGGTTTAAACTAAGCCGAACGGAACGCCAAAATAAAACTAGTTTCACCACATCATTTACAATTCACATAGCTGTATTCGAGTATACTTTCGCGCTTCTAGGGGATTCCCCTAGAAGCGCCGAGGTAAAACACTGTTACCAGAGTTATATATAGTTATTTAATAATCATTGCAAAATTTTTCAGAGTAGATTATGTAGAAAAACTTCTCTAGAGAATATTCTCGGGAGGATTTTCTTACAGAGAATATTCTCCTCTCACATCTCTAGGCACGCATACAATTTTTCAGAGACCAAAGATTTTTTGACGTGGGTTGCGGCCCTGGATTGTCCCAATCAAAGAAACATTTTTTTTTCTAGGTGTTAAAAAGAACCAGGGCCAAAAGCGTAAATTTGTCAAAAGCAAATCTGACACTGACATTAAGGAGACCAACGACAACGTCAGCGGAGACGAAGACAACTCGAATGACACGTCCCAGGACAAATTCTCATACCCTTGGGCATGTAAAAAGAAGGGTTTCTCATGGTCGAAATACTTGGCGCATGTGAATGCTAAAGCAGCGCCTGTTAAGCTGTTTAAAGACCCCTTTCCTTATTCGCGCAACGGGTTCAAACCGGGAATGAAGTTGGAAGGTGTGGATCCGCAACATCCATCTTACTTTTGCATTCTTTCAGTGGTTGACGTAGTAGGGTACCGAATTCGTCTTCATTTTGATGGGTAAGTCGAGTGAACTAACCTAAACTAGGGATCATTCCATGGTTATGGGTGGGATATTTTTGACTCAGTTTCCACCAAGCTTGGAAATATTTTAGCTGTTAATAAACCATACATCGTATTTGCGATAGTATTAATGAATACCAATTTATAAATTATAGTGTATTAAAAGAGGGGAATTGCTGTCTCAAACTTGTTAATTCACATTTTCATGCATGACTGACTTTCAGAGAGCAAGTATTGTATGTTATTGACAGGGTTGAAAGGATTTAAATCAAAATTTCTAATAAGTTATAATTAAGAGAAAATAAAAACTTTTAGTTTTAATTAATGGTTTATTGTATCAAAAAGACAAAACCACTGTACCTAAATAATGTTTATTTTAGTTAATCGTAGTGCTTGTACAAAAAACTATTTTTGCAGCTTTTTCCATTCCTAATAGATTTCTGAGTTTGGAATGGATTAAACCAAATCTTGAGAAAATTCTCTTGTCTGATGCGGAAGAAGCAGCAGCACAAAGTAATTGTCTAATTGTGAAGAACTCTTTTTGAATAATGGGTATATTTTGTTGCGACTTCCACCAATCATCATGAAACAATATCAGTGAAAGGTTCTGATCTGGCAAGAAACTTGACTGTGAGTGGTAGCAAACCACTATTTGGATCTAATTCTTTAACAGCTTTTAAAGCAACATTTTTTTCACTTTCTGTTAGTGTTTGCTAAGTTTTTGTTGAGTCAAGAAGATATGCCAACAAATGATATGGGGTTATACACTGTTTATAACGCCTCTTGAATTTTTGCAGTTGATTTAAAGTTATGTCCGTTTTGTCAAAATGAGTTTCTAATATTTTAAATTCTTCCACAACATCTAAAAGACTGGCACTGTTTCTTTGTAGTCAATCTATTGCGATAGAGATAGGCTTAAGTATTGTTAGGTACTCTTCGACTAATCTTTTTAAGTGAATGTTGGAAATTTTTCCTCTTATAATATTGTCAATTTCGTTTTTGTTCTCTTCAGCAATTTTGAAAAGTATGGGCCATGACTTATCGAAACCTTCTAAACAGTCGGCAAGCGAATTCCATCTGACATCATTTGGCAAAACTAGTTTTTTGCCGCCTTCTTTGGCATATGCTGCTGCCTCTGCAGGTTTGGTGTTATGGAAGTATTTGGCAATGAAAAAAACATGTTTCTTAATAAAAGCGATTTCCAAATCCTTACACAGTAAATTTAAAATATGTGCAACACAACCATATGTAATAAGGTTCAATTCAGTAGATGTTTTTATTTGATGTCGCATTGCAGCCATATTATATAGATCCTTTATTTAGCACCTGGCTAATAACAAATTACAACATTATATCCAAATTTGCTTACAAAAATCAGCTTAATACTGCACAAAATCATCCTAATGTCTAAAGTCATACATATTCAAACCATACAACTCAAAAAAAACAAAAAAAACGTAGTTTACTATTATAATGTAAAGTTATTACGCATTACCCATAGGAGTAAATCATAAATCTATACTCTCGACTCAAAGCTTGACATGCACTTAAACTATCATTCTCGCAATAGTCTTTGCTTTAGCACATTTTTAAATTGCTTAACATTGGCCACATTTTTAATTTCGATTGGAAGCTTATTAAACTCCAACAAGCCTTTATGATACAGTCCATTCTCTGTACTTTTCTTATTTTTAGTTGTAACATAAAAATTTCTTTTATTTCTTGTATTATAAGAGTGCATTATTACATGGTTTTCCAATTTGTTAGTCAAGTACTCTGGTGTTAAGTTATTTTGGATTTTGTATATTAGGATCATGCTCTGGTAAATAAGAAATTTATTTATTGGGAGCCAACCAAGTTTTTTTAACATACTCCCAATAGAAGTGTCCCGTCTTTCATTGAGAATGACCCTCATTGCCCTGTTTTGCAATTTTTGAAGTCTATTCAGTTCATTCCCATTACCCAAATACAATATTGATGAGCTAAATATAAAATGAGGCAAGACTAAGGTGTTATAAACAGTAATTTTGGTCCATCGAGACAGAGTAGTTGTGAACCTAGAAAGAAAATTTACACCCTTCGTAATTTTTTCAATAACATGTTCCAAGTGATCCTTAAATTTAAGATTATGATCAATAATAAACCCCAGATATTTATGTTTTGAAGTCAGTTCAACTCCTTCTTTACCTACCCTAATTTGAATATTCTTTGCTATACCAGAATCATGTACATTTTTGTTACCAATTATCATAAATTTTGATTTTTTTGCATTAAGTTTTAAGGTATTACTGTTGAACCACCCATGTAGGCAACCCAAATCAACGTTCACAGTGTCAATCAACGTCTTCAGATCTTTTGAGTAATAATATACAAGTGTATCGTCTGCAAACAAATGCAGTGTCTGCAAACAAATGCAGTTAACTGCATTATCTGTGACAAAACTACATACTGTACAGTCATGTTCGGTGTAACCGTTGCACAGATTATCGGTTCGTTATGTACAGTGACGGAAATAAAATTTCGTACACTGATGTTAACATTTTATGCCATGTTTGAATATTTTGGTAAACTGGGCTTTTTACAATTATCTCACCTCTATACCTTGCGATTCTTATTTCAGTAATGATAGAAAAAAGGCTATATATAAAATTATTTATTCGAAGAAAGTATTCCTAGATAGTTGAGCAATATGGGAAACCAAGAAGCACTATACAAAGCCTCAGAACTAAATGCGAAAATACAGGATAATTGAATAGAAGGGCTGGAAGTGGCAGAAGAAAAATTTCAAACGAAAATCAAGATAATAATATACAATACATGACTTCAAAATTAAATATAAAACAGATTATTCAAATATTAAAAAAAACAAACATTTGTTTAATATTTTAAAGCGGCACCATTTTTTTCCACTAATAAGTTTAAACGTCTGGGCATTGATGCCACCAGCATTTGGGCGTGATGAAAATTGTAGATATTCCAGGTTTCTTCAATTTTATTCCACAAATCATCACTGTTTTGAGGATGGAAATCATTGTTCTTGTTAATTTCTTTCACGATATATCCCCAAACGTTTTCGATTGGATTGATATCAGGGCTTCTCGAGGGCCAAGGTAACAATGAAATGTTATTTTCCCGTATCCAGTCCGAAACTCTCCTTGCTGTATGGACGGGGCAGTTGTCATGCTGGTATATACAATTTTCTTGTTGAAATATATTGTTTACCGATGGCATGTTGGGTATATCTTTCTTCGTACCGTGTATTTGGCGGCCTATACACTTTAATCTGCCCGTTATAATAAGACTAAAAAGTCTTCTCGTCGATAAATACTATCTCTTTTCCCAAAAATCCATACCTTGCGGTAAATATTCCAGCGCAAACCCCATTCTTTGCTCTTTATTCATATTGGTCAAAAACAGTTTTTTAGCAGCTACCTTATTTCTCAATTCCGAATTTTTTCTTATACGATTTCTCGCCGTTCTTACTGTCCCAAGAAAATTAATTTGGTTGTGTGCTTCTACAACCGTCTGAAATAGACTGTTTCGCAAAAAATCTATTAGATCAATATATTGATTTTCGTTTGAAATTTTTCTTCTGCCACTTCCAGCCCTTCTTTCCAATGATCCTGTATTTTTCCATTTAGTTCTGAGGCTTTGTGTAGTGCTTCTTGGTTTCCCAAATTACATTTGACCATCCGTCAAGTGACAGACACACACATGTTCCCGACAAGTTTTGAAAGCATTTGGTTTTTTCTTCATTATAAATTATATGAAGCAATTTATTAGAAACATCATATCCAAAAAAAAATTTTTTGACATGCAATGAAATGGACTTTACTTTTTTTTTCTCGAAACGAGGTAAGCGTCTTATCACAACTAACAATACTGCCAAATTTCACCAAAATCAGTAAAGGGATCTTTGAGATATTAAAAAGAAACGATTTTTTTTCAACTTTGGCACTTTGAAACCCAAACTTTTTAGGACACATGTTTATATGAACTTTTCTGCTTGAATCTGGTTCAGGAATGCGCCCTTGGAATTACGGCGTATCATTAAGTAACACCCTGTTATAAAAAATATATTAAACCTTAACAGATTTAAAATCAAATTAAAACAGCATCTTAAGGGAGACTGATTCGATTCAATGGATTGCAATTAATGAAGGATTTTATTACATGAGTGAGGAATGTTCTGGGACATGAGTGTGTTGTGTGTGGATGGTTATGAATGTTGAATACGGTATTTTTGATGTGACTGTGTGATTTTATATTATATACATTTTCGACAGTACATTTTCTCTGTAAAATTTTTTATGTACAGGGTGGCCAACTAAGCGAGGTAAGCGGCTGTATCTGAGGAACCGTTAATCGTACAGCTTTCGGAAAAAAATATTGCTAGTAAATACGGCCAAGAGAAATTGCTGGAAATAATTATCGAGTTCGCTAAATGGCCGCTAGGAGGCGTAACACTAACGGCAAATTGAAAAAGGGGGTTCCTTTACAATTTGCCTAGATAAAGTATACTAAAAATATGTGCAAATAAAGTTCTGGTCTTTTATCTACAATTTTTTTTTCACACTTTTTTCTTTAACTCTTCAAATAAAGTGGTGGGGGTAAGGCAAACATTTATTTGAAAAATATTCAATATCTGGGGAATGCCTTATCGGAAAATACTATGCTTAGCGGCATTTGAAATAGTATATTAAAGTACATGTTTTATAAAGCATCATCTTATAGCACGCGTCCATGTTAAAAAACGAGCCGCTTGCGGCGAGTTTTTTAACGGGACAAGTGCTCTAACTGCTTTATAAAACACGTACTTTATACTATTTTTTCTATTTTGTATTTTTTTCAATAAGAAAATACATATTTAAAAAGAAAATCAACCCTTCAAATTTTGTAAATTTGTGTGTCTAAATTCTATGTTGGTAATACTCTAAATTTCTTTTTATCATAGTAGCCTTGACAATAAATAATATTTTCTTTGTGTCATTGTCACGAAATTTGTGATTTAATATTTCATAGAGTTGTTCATAATTATAATTAAAAAAATATGGAGCATGATAATCTAAGTTTAACTCCCCCTGAGTTAAGGGATATTGCTAATAAAACGATAAATCAACTTTTACCAGAGAAATCCCGAAAACTTTCTTTTCTCATGGATAACAATAACAGGAAACGTCAGACGTCAACAGAATAAAACATTTAAATATAACCAATGCCAACTTTTAAAAAATAAAATTCGGAGTTCGAAATGGATATATTTCGAACTCGCTAGCGCGTTCGAAATATCTATTTTTCGAGACAAAATTAGAAAAAAGTTTTTTATGCCCTATTAGCTACATTACAAGACTTGTTTTCATTTCGTTCACTATAGTCGCCAGATGGCGCTTTCTAAATTTTTTTTAATTTTATGATTTTTTTTTACAAACCCAAATGCAATGATAGATATATTATCACGCCGATTTGAAGAGGACTAAAGTCCAAAGCAAACGGTAAAAACCGGAAGTCTCTATCTTTTTTCTAACCGTAGATATCAATGAAAATGTGATAAACCAGATAATATAGGCTTTTTGTTCGCCCTGACAATAAAATTATGCCCTAAATCACATAGACATTGGACTTTAAAGGTAAATGTCAAATTATTCCATTTAAGTGTGTTTTGTGTTCAATTTGAGTTTTAAAAATGCCTTTTACAAATGAAGAAGCTGTTGATTTGATCGCTGTTTACTTTGAATGCTTTCAAAATTCAGCAATCGCTGAAAGACAGTATGCTTTGCGGTATCCAAACCGACGTGATTATGGCAGACGAGTTTTTCCGCGGTTGGTACAACGCTTACGTGATACTGGAAGCTTTCGCCGACCTATATTTCGAAGAGATCGTAATGGGAGAACCGAACAGATTGTTATTAATGTTCTAGCATATATAGAGCTTAATCCCCATGTTAGTACTAGAATATTGTCCTTCGACTTGGGAATATCACGCACTACCGTTCAGAATATTTTACAAGAGCACAGGTAAGTTGATATAATCTTAAAAAAAAATAAAATAATTATTACTCATATAAATTGTTTTATATTTTTAGACTGCACCCTTACCATATAGTTTTGCATCAAGCCTTAAATGAAGAGGATTTTAATCGAAGGCTAGATCATTGCCATTGGCTTTTAGGCATGATTAATGAAAACTCTGAATTTATCTCCCAAATTCTTTGGACTAATGAGGCTACTTTTAGTAGCATGGGCACGGTAAATTTGCACAATATGCATTTTTGGTCCGCTCAAGACCCCCACTGGATGCGAGAAGTTCAACATCAAGGACGCTGGAGTATTAATGTGTGGTGTGGGATCATTGGAGGTAGAATTATTGGACCCTATTTCTTTAACCAGGCATTAACTGGTAACCGTTTTTTGGAGTTTCTGAGGAACAATTTACCGGTTTTATTGGAAGACGTTCCTCTTGAAACTAGGCAAAATATGTTTTTACAGCTCGACGATTGTCCAGCACATTTCTCATTAAATGTGCGAGAACACTTAAATCAAGAATATGCAGGCCGATGGATAGGAAGAGGAAGCCTTTTTCCCTGGCCAGCCAGGTCACCTGACTTGACCTGTTTAGATTTTTATTTGTGGGGCCGCTTAAAAGATCTTGTTTTTCAAACTAGGCCTATTACTCGGTAAGATATGAGGAATATAATCCAAAATGCAGTGCATCACCTGCCAACAGCGGAAGTGGAAAATGCTGCTTTCTCTACCCGACGAAGGCTGGAGGAATGTGTAGAACATGATGGCAGGCACTTTGAGCATTTGAGGAAGCACTAAAATGCAGCCGTTATTTAAATGCCCACTTGTTTTATTTTCTTTTATATAAATTTGTTGTTTCAGATTATATCATCACTTTTTCATTGATATCTACGGTTAGAAAAAAGATAGAAACTTTCGGTTTTTACCGTTTGCTTTGAACTTTAGTCGTCTTCAAATCGGCGTGATAATATATCATTGCATTTGGGTTTGTTGAAAAAAATCATAAAATAAAAAAAAATTTAGAAAGCGCCATCTGGCGACTATAGTGAACGAAATGAAAACATGTCTTGTAATGTAGCTGATAGGGCATAAAAAACTCATTCAAATGCCGCTAAGCATAGTATTTTCCGATAAGGCATTCCCGAGATATTGAATATTTTTCAAATAAATGTTTGCCTTACCCCCACCACTTTATCTGAAGAGTTAGAGAAAAAAGTGTGAAAAAAAAAATTGTAGATAAAAGACGAGAACTTTATTTGCACATATTTTTAGTACCTATACTTTATCTAGGCAAATTACAAAGAAACCCCCTTTTTTCAATTTGCCTTTAGTGTTACGCCCCCTAGCGCCATGTAGCGAACTCGATAATTATTTCCAGCAATTTCTCTTGGCCGTATTTACTAGCAACATTTTCTTCCGAAAGATGTACGATTAACGGTTCCTGAGATACAGCCGCTTACCTTGCTTAGTTGGTCACCCTGTACATGTTACATAGTTTTGTAAAGATATTTTATACAATGTATTGGCCAAGTGCTAAATAAAGAATTATTATTATTGCTAGTCGAGGGGTATCTTCCATGGAATGGCCCCTAACAGTAGATAGTTTATTTTGGGTTTATTGCGCTAAAAAAATCAGATGACTTTGTGTTACTTAAGTTTCAAAAAGACTTATGTAGGGTCCACCTTAAAGGCCAATAGAGGCGCTATTTTCAGCCACCAGGCGACACTAGTTACGCTACGCAGTTAACCTGTGAGTGAGCTTTTTTTTCAAGGTATCCAAACAATTACGACTTTTGGACCTATGCGGATAGCATGGACATTTTTCCCATGGGCTGGTGTGAAAAATATGGACATGAACTGCGTCCTCCGCCTGGATACACAGAAGATAACTTTAACTGGATGCAATATTTAAGAGCAACCAGAAGTACTGCCGCTCCTAAACATTTATTTGCAAATAGAGCTGGACAGGTAATAATTATTTTGCGAAAATATATGTATATGTAATTTATTTGTATTGTTAATGATACTGTATTTTAACTTTTTAAACCTTTATCTTCTAAAGCCGATTTATTAACTTCTTACGCCCGCGCTGGGAATTTATGTTCAAGTTCACCTGTCTCGTTTACGTTGTTATTAATATTTAAACGCCAGCACGGGCACAAGTTTGCAAAGTGACTTTTAGTTTTTCCCTTTTTAACTTTTTTTTTTGCAATTTAAGTTTACAATAATAATTGACAGGAAAAATGTCTCAAACGGACAGTAAGAATAGAGCATATTTGGTAGATAATTTAATGAAGAAGCAATATTTGACAAAATATACATACTATTTAAAAAATTAAGTTGAAGTACTTTTGAAAATGCTTTAGTACCTGCCTTGTGTACTTCAATGTACCCCCATTGAAATTTTAAACCAAGAAATTTGTTTCGTATCATGTACAGGGTGTTTCCTCAAATTTTGACAGCTTCTAGCGACTTTATTATTCCAGATAGGAAAAAGTTGTTCAGATAAAAATTGAAGGGTATCATCCAAGCAGTCCGAATTTACTACTTAAAGAAACAATTGAGCATCACTGGTGAACTTTTTGACTTATTGTATACTTTTTTTAATGGAACACCCTATATATTATATGTTTGTTGGATAGCGCTTAAAATTCTCTTTTCAGAAATATATAAGTTGCCTATAATTACTTCATCCATTGTTGAAATATCCGCGATCAAAAAATCAAAATATTACTAATTTACTATATGAAATAAATCACAGTAACCATTGCAACAATCAACAATTTTAATACCAAGAACAATAAAAAATTTGTTTTAACATTAACAATACAAAGTTTTTACAAATTTTCTATAAGCCCGCCATTATTATTTTGGCACTTTGTGTAATCATCTTCTATTTTATCAATAGCATTCATAATAAAATGTGGCTTTTCCTCGACTAAATTGTTTATGCAATTTATAATTTTAACTCTTAACTCCTCCAACGATGCGCATCGTTCTTTATAAACTGTGTTTTTCACGTAACCCCAAAAGAAATAATCTAAAATTGTTAAATCAGGGCTATTGGGTGGCCATCCAATGCTGCCATTTCTACCGATCCAGATCGAGAAAATTGCGGACAAGACATTATGAGGTGGCGCTCCATCTTGATGCCAGATTATGTCATTGTACTGACGAATAGGCAAATTTTCTAAATAATTTTCTATCTCGTTCTTAAGGAACTCGTAATAATAAAATCCAACTTCGTAAATAATAGAACCTATAACTTGAGTGTTGAGAATGCCGCACCAGACATGAACTGCTCTTCGGCCTTGGAATTTAATTTCACACATTCCGCGGGCGTTTTCTAATGCCCATAAATGACTATTTCGCCTGTTAAACATCCCAGCAGTGGTAAAAGTAGCTTCATCGCTCCATAATATCTTTTTAAAAAAATCGTTATCCCTTACTTTTCTGTGAAGCATGTCTCTGCAGAAATTTTGCCTACTAACTTTTTGTTCCTCCGTCAACTTCTGAACAGGTAAAATTTTGTATGGATGATATCCATATTTACGAAGGGTAGTACTAATTTTTTTTTTAGACCTATTAAAATATTTACTGGCATCTTCAGTTGAAAAAGTATGATTCTCTACATACACACATTTAAATTAATTTTACAAAATTTAAAGTCCTAATTAGTTATTTACCTTGAAAATATAATAAAATCTCTAATTCTTCGTCCTCATTTATCTTCACAAATCTTTTTTTCCTTTGCAAATTTTTGTAAATCCTAAAATGTCTTTCTATGTTTAAAGCTGGATTTATAAACTGGAAAAGTTGGCGAGGTTGAGGTTTAGTTG
Source organism: Polydrusus tereticollis (assembly GCA_963920685.1). Taxonomy (NCBI): domain Eukaryota; kingdom Metazoa; phylum Arthropoda; class Insecta; order Coleoptera; family Curculionidae; genus Polydrusus; species Polydrusus tereticollis. Next base: position 149,601,972 of record OY987328.1, read on the forward strand.
GTGTTGGAAATAGGAGTTCAATTTAAACTAAAGGGAACACTCAGTTCCATTTATACACTCGTGCATTATGTTCATGTAAAGCTCATGTAAGGTTCGAAAACTTCCCGGGCAGGTCGAGATAATCAATTTTTATGCTCGGAGTTCGGAATATCTAACCTCACAAACTTGGTCATAACTTTAACCTCACCAACTTTTCGAGTTTATAAATTCAGCTTTAGAAAGTGCCTCTTGACGGCACCGGCACACCTGGGTGAAAAACTCGATAATCGGCTTGTGCTGCACTGGCATTTATAAGAAATAAATTATTTCCCTCTTTTCCTCTTCAGTATAACCCATTTTGCGACTTAATATTATCAAAATTTAAAAACGAATTGACAACTAAATGTTTTATGTCGCATGCCGCCAGTAATGTCATTTGATAACTGTGTTTTCCAATGGTTACTGGGATTTATTTCATATAGTGTAATATTTTGATTTTTTAATAGCGGATATTTCAACAATGGATGAAGTAATTATAGGCAACTTATATACTTTTGAAAAGAGAATTTAAAGCGCTATTTAATAAACACATAATATATAGGGTGTTCCATTAAAAAAAGTATACAATAACTCAAAAAGTTCACCAGTGATGCTCAATTATTTCTTTAAGTAGTAAATTCGGACGGTTTGGATGATACCCTACAATTTTTATCTGAAATAATAAAGTCGCTAGAAGCTGTCAAAATTTGAGGAAACACCCTGTACAGTACAAGGTTATTTTTTATATTTGCGCACCCACCTACAGGGGTTAACATAAGTGACAGAAAAAAACTTTTAATACAAAAGTTGCATAATTTTTCCCGTGTTATGTTTTGGGCTTGTCAAGAAAAGAATAGGCGCATCGCAAGGTTGAAAAACAATTGCAAGTTTTCTTTTTTTTAAATGGTGCACCCTATATATTTTTCACCGTGACGAAGGATCTCTTTCCCCTGATTTCAAAAATATATAACATGTCAACATTCAGTTCAGCCTTTTTTGAAATATGTGAGCTTACAATTTTGATAAATTGAATTGATGATCATCGAGTTGTCGAGGTGTTCCGTGTACTTCAACGTAACATATTTGTCGCTTTACGTTAAATTTACACATTCAGTAATGAATGGCCGGCTAATAGCCCCGGTTAGATATTTTTCTGTGGGGATTTCTAAAAAATCGAATTTATTATGACAAACCTCAAAGTATACAAGGTTTGAGACAAAGGAAAAGAAACTAAAATTTAAAGTAGGGCGACAAATATGTCACGTATGCGGAGCGCTTCGATAACTCGATTATCATCAACTCAATTTATCAAAATTATAAACTCAAAAACGGCTGAAGTAAATGCAGACATGTTATATATTTTTGAAATCAGGGGAAAAATATCTTTCGTCCTAATGGGAAATATATAGGGTGTTCTGTTTTGAAAAAAGGAAACTTGCAATTGTTTTGCAACTTTGTTATGTCCGTATGTCTTTTTTTTTGATAAGTTTAAAAGATAACACGGGAAAAAGTATGCAACTTTCGAACTAAAAGTTTTTTTCCTATCACTTACATTAACCCCTCTAGGTGGGCGCGCAAATATAAAAAGTAACCGTGTACGGAAAGAGGTGGATGTCGTGTACGTACCTACTAGGGTGGATATCATATCAGATAATGCAGCATATTATATATATTTTACCTTTATTGGCATTATATGTCATACTGGATTATTTTTTAGGCAATCTGTCCTAATGGTTTTCGCATAGGAATGAAATTAGAAGCAGTGGATAAAAAGGACAGTTCTCTTATTTGCGTTGCTACTGTAAGGGACATGATGGACAATCGACTTCTTGTTCACTTTGACGGTTGGGACGACATTTACGATTATTGGGTAGATCCTACGTCGCCCTATATCCACCCTGTCGGGTGGTGTGACCAATATGGTCATAATTTGACGCCGCCCAGTGGTAAGTAAACTCACATAAAAAAGTAGGTTTTTAGCTAATAAAAAATTGCTTTCTAGATTACCCAACGCCTGAAAACTTTACATGGGAAAAGTTCCTAAAAGAAACAAAATCAGTCGCTGCACCTGTAAGAGCTTTTAAACAAAGACCCGCCTGTGGATTTAAAAGGGGAATGAGATTGGAATGTGTGGATAAAAGGGTGAGTCAAAGTAAAAATTACAAATAACAATTTTATTTCAGTTTTTTTAATATCTGTCACTCATGTTATATAAATTTATAGGTTTCCCATCTGATAAGGGTAGCTACAGTCGACGATGTAAAAGAACATCAAATCAGAATTCACTTTGACGGCTGGCCCGATAGATACAGCTATTGGGTGGACGATGATAGCCCGGATATTCACCCGATTGGGTGGTGCCAAAAAACGGGACACCCGATAGAGCCACCCTTAAGTAAGTTTGACGCTTTTATGTTTGTTGATTTTTCCAGGATTATTTACGCCAGGAATACCAGACAACTTACTATTGATATATGATCTTAACACCAAAAATAAAAATAATCTTCGATCTTCTATGAATAACTACACATACGTACAGAGTAACGTAGAATATTCCATCACAAGAACTTTGAATAAACTACCATATCAACTAAAACATTTACCTTTAAAACAAATATGTGATAACATTGTTATATATTATTTTTATGTTGAACTGTAAATTTTTCGTTTTGAAAAATTTCTTTAAAATGTAGGAACTAGGATGAAATTAAATTGTAATTTGTTGACGTGTTCTACAGTGACCCGCAAAGAGTTCGCAACATATGGGAAAAATTTGTATTAGCGGAATATCGAAAAATCTTTTCTGGGGGGTCGGATGTGCATGTCCCATAACCTTAAAATCGATTTTGGCATACGTCACGTGACCACTGGTATGGCGGGAAAGTTGAAGAAACGAATATGAAATCATAAGAAATTAGATTAGTTGATGAGATATCGAAAAAATTCCAAGAATAAAAAGTGTTTAGAATTTCATTAGAACCTTACATACAATGTTTGGGATATCTACTTGAAAAAACATAAAATATCATTTTTTTGTAAATATTTTTTTACCGAATTAAAATATTCCATATTTTTCCTTTCTAATAGATTCATTAAAGCAAAACTGACTTGTTTTGAACACAACAAGAAATATTCTTTTGTTTTTCTGACAATTTGGAGCAACAATTCAAAAAATTCATTTACGCTTGGATGCCAGCTGTTGCAATAGTCTATTTCTAATAACCTTATCGATATTTTTTATATAGAAATAATCTGTAATGTTAAGAAGTCCTTAAATTCATTAATCCAAAACAAATTTTATTTATAACCGTAAAACAGAATTGTGAATTTCGCAGATAAACTTAAAAAAAATATAAAAATTAATAAAATTAAAATTATTTTATTGAGTCAAATAAACAACAATTTATACATATACAAAACAAAAGATTGGCAAAGTAGGCGTTGAAATTAAAACAAGACACTTCTAATAGAAATCTGCCATTTTGTTCTACATAAATGTATTATTATTTTGACAACTTATGGTATTTCTGTATTTTCGCTTTGTGAAATATTTTATTAACTCTTTCTACTTAAATATTAGGTTTTGTATTTAAAATGCCTTCATCACTATCCCTCGCAGAAAAAAATAGAACTTATTTTAATTTGTGGGGATAATTACAAGATTGCTTGAGTGGCAGTAGCAATATTCTGTGAAAGGCACCCTGATAAAACATTGCATTACTCTACAGTTACGCGATTGTTGAAGTAATTCAGTAGTGTAGAAAATCAGTACAAACTACCTCACGAGAAAACGGTGACTAATGATGAAAATGCTTTGGATGTACTACTTACAGTTTCAGAAACACCGCAAGTGGTAGTTAGTCATAATTCGGAGGTGACAAATATCGAAGAGCGATCGGTACGAAGAATATTAGAGAAAAACAAGTTTTTCCCGTACAAACCGAAATTTGTGCAAGTGTTACAAGATCGAGACTATGATGCGCGTTTTGACTTTTGTGCATGGTTTCAGGGTATGGTCGAAGAAAACTTTAATTTTCCAAGGAAAATTTTATTTTCAGATGAAACTACTTTTACTTCTAACGGCACCGTGAGTTTGCAAAATTGTGGGTACTGGGCCGCTGAAAACGCAGGATTTGTTACTCAGTGTAAAGATCAGTATAGTTTTAAAATAAATGTGCGTAATTTTAGATACGAAAATTGTGGGGCCCTTTTTTCTACGTGGTAATTTAAATGCTGCTAGGTACTTATTATTATTACAGAATAAACTGTCAGGCTTCCTAGATAATCTTCCATTAATACAAAGAAGGCATCTGTACTTTCAGCAAGATGGCGCTAGTGTTCACTCCACTATTGAAGTAAGGAACTGGTTAAATAAGGAGTTTGGCAATCAGTGAATAAACCGATTCGCAGAAAATCCCTGGCCCGCCAGATCCCCCGACCTTTAACCCTTCGACTTTTTTTTGTGGGGGTACTTAAAAAACCAGGTTTACAAAAAGCGGCCCTTTAGAAATGTTGAACATTTGGAACAAATTATTAGAAACTGTGTAGACCTAATAACTCCCAAAATGCTCAGAAATGTTTCAAAAGAAATGATATCTCGAACAATATTATGTATGGAGCGAAATGGCGGTCATACCGAGTTTTAATACTCGGTTAAATTTTTTAATTTAAGTTAATTTTGGTGTTATTAGTATTAATAAAATTATTTAGTACTTAGGTATTACTAATATAGTTTTTTGACTCAAATTGTTGTTTATTTGACTCGATAAAATTAAAATTATTTTATTGGAATTCTAAACACTTTTTATTCTTGGAATTTTTTCGATATCTCATCAACTAATCTGATTTTTGATTATTTCATATTCGTTTCTTCAACTTCCACTTTTGGATTATTTTTTTTGGAACAAATTAATACTATCTATATATAAAGTGTGCTTTTTTGTTTTACATTCCTTAAAATAAGTTGCTATTTCATCCATATTTTTATTAAATAAACCATTTTTTTCAGCTCCAGATGATGTTTACGACTTTCTCGAGTGTCCGACGGTGGGTTGCAGGGGACAGGGTCACATTAAAGGACTGAAATATTCGATCCATTCGTCGCAGGAGGACTGTCCTTATGCCGAGGCCAATATCGATTTGGAAAAAGTCTTGCCGGATAGATTATTGAGTCCAGATAAGACTCCAGAAGCAAGAGTTCCTGTTTCTAGAGAACCCAAAGATTATAAAACGTAAGTGCAATAGTTACTGGTATAAGCCCAATTATAATGTATTTTCTTATCCAACAGGAGACCAAGGATTGGTAGACCGCCGAAATGGTTAAAAGAACTGGAAGCCTCGCAACAACCACCGGAGAAGAAGACGAAACGACGAAACACCAGAAGAAAGGGTAAAGATGAAGAAGAGGAGGAAGACGAAGAGGATCACAAAATCACCGATCACAGCACCGTTGAGGAAAAAGCTCAAGAATTCATCAAAAATTCGAAAATTCTTCCGGTTGAACGCGAAAGTTGGAAAAAACATTCCTCTTTTCTCAACGATTTTATCAACTCTGGCGAGAACCCTTTGAGTTGGTCGATTAGTGACGTCGTCGATTTCGTAGCCTCACTTCCTGGCTGTGATTCCAGTGCGTATGTTGTCAACGAACACCAGATTGACGGTGAGTCTTTTCTGCAACTTAACCAGAAAGACATTTTAAGGATTTTAAAGTTAAAAGTAGGTCCTGCCGTGAAAATGTACAACAGCATCGTCCTGCTGAGAGAACAGTACGGCGACAAAATCAATTAGCAGCTTTTTCGAGTGATATTTATTTATTGTTTTGTTTATATATTTTTAGGACTTTTGTTTTTTATTAAGTTTAACCGCCAGCAATACGGTTTTTTAGTATTATTACACTTTATATCGCGTACATTACGTTTTTTAAATATGACTTTGTTTTGTATATTATATTTTCGAAATCCGTTTATTGTTTACGAGGCGTATATTATTTTATCGGCTATTAAGAAGGTGTGTTTGTTAATTCGCCGTACGCTCACGGGTCGACCCCGGCGAAGGAACGAACGCACCTAAACATACTTTTGATTTAAGTTAAGTTATATTTTTACAATGTCTGCAAGGATCTTAGATAACTTTATATTTAAAAAATATTTTATTAAAGTAATACTATTTATAGTAAATTTGATTTTCTTTTCACCGACATCTTCTCCTAGTCTTCAAGATATTAATAAATATGGTCCTGTTGAATTTAAAAAAAAATCAAAATTGACCTACGAGAAAAGTACCCTTAATTTTAATTTTAGAGCAAAATGGCATAAGAAAATGTTGATTGGCATTAAGAATTATATCTGTTTCTACTCTTAGTAGACTATTATTGAAAATAAACTTAAACATTTTAATCTTAATTCTTAACGGCATGTCCATTATCTGGCCACCATTTCTCACCTGAATTTCAATTTTAACTGTCAGCTATTTGTCTGAAACATCAGTTCAAATATTTAATTAGATAAATATGCCGTTGAAATTGAGTATGCAAGATAAAATTGAAATAATTTTAATTGTTGGTGAAAATTACAAAACGTATCGGGAAACTGCCGAAATTTTTAACTACAGATATCCTCTTAAAATGATTTATTTTACAACAGTAGGGAACACAGTGACTACAAGACCTTTGGAAGTGTGGAAAATAACTACAATAAGAAACGTAGACCAAGGGTTGCAAATAATGAAACTGTGAACCAAGTAATGTTGTCTGTTGTCTGTAGTAGAAGATCCTAAAAAATTATTGCGAAAAAGGTCAACAACATTACCAAATGATGTAGGGAAAACTACGATTTCAAAAATATTAAATGAAAACAAATTTCGGCCTTACAAACCAAAATTTATACATACCTTGAAGCCAGGTGATTTTGAGCGACGCATAGAATATTGTTTTTTAATACAAAGGGAGATAGAAGATAACCCTTTCATGACAAGAGATATAATTTTTACCGACGAAGCAACCTTTTCCTTGAACAAAAAAAAAAAAATTCACAAAATTGTCCTTGGTGGAGTGACGTTAATCCAAATTTCACTATGCAGACACGTGATCAGCACTCATTTAAAACAAATGTGTGGTGCGGAATTTACAAAAATAGAATAATAGGACCTTTTTTTCCACAAAATTTAAATGGTGAACGTTACTTGCATTTTTTAAATAATTACTTGTTTAATTTTATTCATGGCTCACATACCTGATAGACTACGGATATGGTACCAACAAGATGGTGCACCATGCCACAGTACGAGGAATGTAAAACAACACTTAAATACCCTTTTTAATGTAAAAGTTATCGATAGATATTCTGACCTTTTTTGTCCCACTAGGTCTCCGGACTTGAGCCCCCTCGATTATTTCTTGTGGGGCTACTTAAAACAGAATGTATACCTACAAAGGCCATTTTAAAATGTTGACCATTTAGAGAGGTTAATTAGAGAGACAATTACAAATATAACTCCTGTAGTGATTAGAAATGTTTTAAGAGAATTTTCTGCAAGAACGGCTAAATGTATTGAAATGGAGGGAGGATATGTCGAGGCAAATGTACAGTGAGGGAAAGTTAATGAATATTTTTATTTAAAGTCACATTTTAATATTTATTTTTTATAATTGTATGTTTCCAAAATAAATTATCATGTTTCTATCAATTATTTAAATGCGTCATAAAATTACTACAAAACAGGAATAAAGAATCAAAGGTTACCTTTTGAATAAAAATAATTGATAAATGTTTATTAGCTTGAATTGCATAATAAATACAATTATTAATTGTAAATCATTTCAAAAAATTATATTTTTTGAAATGTCTAATTTATTTTTAATAATAGTCTACTAAGAGTAGAAACAGATATAATTTTTAATGCCAATCAACACTTTCATATTCCATTTTGCTCTAAAATTAAAATTAAGGGTACTTTTCTCGTAGGTCAATTAAAAAAAAAAAACGTTAAAAAATGTTCATTAATTTTAAAAAATTTGATTTTTATATTTTAACTTTACCACCCTGTATCTCGGAAACGGAGCAATTTCGGACTAAGGTAAGTTGCTTTAAATCGCCTTATGTTGGCCTCAGAAATATGTGCTCAGATTTTGTACAGACCTTTTAGAGACACCCTGTAAGGACCCCCAGCTGTTTTATTTTTGAGAAATGACCTGTAACAGTCGCTTTCAAATCCACCTCGGGGGCACAGCGACGTCCACGAGGGTTCTTTCTTGATTTTCGAGAAACTCCGAGGAGGCCAAATCTGTGTGGTAACTTACACAGTATTTGCAGTGTGGACGGGTATAATCAGTGGCGTAACTACGTTGAGAAAACTTGTGTTCGGCGAGAAAAGGGGCCCCCCTTATTTATAAAAAAAAAGACATTTTTGAGCGTAGAACATGAGTTTATTTACAAACGACAGTCACATTACACACTTGATTACAATTAAAAAGATTTTTTTCGAGTTTTTGCATTTGCAAATGCTGTCACCAAGTTTTCTACATCCATATTTTTCGCTATATTATTCTCGATTGAAATTAGAGCCAGCGAGCTCAATCTTTCTTGTCCCATCGTATTGCGAAGATAATGTTTTATTATCTTTAATTTCGAAAATGATCTTTCTGCTTTTGCGACGGTAACTGGGATGGTCAAATACAGACAGCAGGCTGTAACGATTTCAGAAAAACTACTCCTCGAGAAATAATTTTTTAGGAGTATGAAATCAAGAATTTGCGCAGCAGAATTCATTGTTTTTAAAAAGGCGCTGATTACAAAAATTTGTGCAGCTCTCTGAAATTTCCCAGGTCCCCGACTTTTGGGGGCCTCTTCGGGGCTCCCAAAGCTGGGAGGCCTGTGTTCCTGGAACACCGGTAGTTACGCCACTGGGTATAATATTGTGAATGAAACGAACACCTTTGATGAGCATTCCTGTCCGCTTTTCACGAATGTTTTCTCTCGACACAATCACAAAGCTAGTGTTTCCTTGAAACACATCTGCCAAGCAACCAGGACGTTCTGCATCTTTAAAGCGACCCAACCCCCATACAAAACTATTTCCCCATTTTTCACAAGAGCTTCACCATAATATACTCCATCTATATGTTCTTTATTTTGAACCTAAGCTTGTCCTTCTCTTATTAAGAACTTTATACAGACATGAAATTTAATTTGGGAAATAATCGCCATAGAGATATTTTTAGTACAACTAAAACTCTCGCATAAGTTTTAAAAAACTTCTACCACATACAACTTGCGTGTTCTGGAGCATTGTCAATAATAGTGACAGAGACGGTGGTTCTCCGTAGGAAAGAACTCGCTACACGACGAGAATGCTATAAAAGCACATGTTAACTTATTTCTGTATTAAATTTAAACACATGAATCTGTTTAAATGTCTTATTTATTTGGAAGACATTTCTTTTATTCAGTATAAATTGATTGAGTACAATGTAGTAAAAATTACTCCTTACACATCATAGAACATGTTTTGTTTGATAAGCATCTTTTATTTGGGACTTCTATTTTACAAGCTTTCATTTTTCCAAAATCACAATTATTACAAATTATTTATATTCCTATAAATTATAATTATTGTTGAGCATCAAAAATTATAAAGAATGGACAGCTTGGGTATTTGTCGTTTTTCTAAACATCGGTTTTTGACAAGACTGTGAATAATAACTTTTAAGAGGGGAAACCACTGCGAGGGATTAAATTACGAAGTTGTGGCATTTTGAGTGAGAAGAAACGAACAGGTTTTAAGTAATTTTTTTATAAATAAAGCACCTAGGAACCTATACAACTTTTAATCGCGTTTTACTTGAAACGATCCTACCCCTAATGTTTAAATAATTTGTTAAGTAGTAAAAAAAGGGCCCGTCACAGTGGTTTAAAGCTCTAAGACCAAATTATTGATTGCAGGATCTTCAAATTGACAATAGCTATAATACAGGCAAGCTAGACCAAGCATTGATGAATCCATTTTACATGCGCGGAAGAGAGCCAGCCTTGCATTTCCCCTACCAATGCCAAGAGTGGATGGAATTGATAGGAAGATGGGTAAAGTGGTAGGGGGAACGAGAAGCCTATTCTGCACATGTGAAATGAATACATGAATTCTTGGTCCAGCTTGCCTGCATTCTATCTACTTTAGGCACCCGTGACATAACTTAACTTCAAATACCGTACGGCCCATTCATTAACACCTCTGAACGGTAGTTTTTGTTTGAAGAAATATCTTCAAAATAGGGCACATTTAATAAAAAGAGTACCATACTTTTAACAGAACACATTTTAATAGATTTGATCACTTTGTAAATGTTATAAAACATGATTTGCTAAAAATGTCAATATACAAACTATAATACAATAAAAATTAAACTATAATATATAACTACTTTCATTGCTACTAACTGGCATTTACGTCAAAAAGTCTTTAATCGCCGACATAAAAGCCAGTTGATAGCGACAATAGTTTATAAACGACCTTGTATTGCAAGGTTTAATAAAAAATTCATAGAAACAAAATTAATAAATAACATAACATTGTAAATACCACAAAATTTCATAAAGTAAAGCATAATTTTGCATATTTTGATTCGGTTTCAAAATTGTTTAATTTGGATATGTTATATACAATTATTATTATTATCGTTAAAACCTTACACAAGAAAGAGTACAAAAATATGTGAAACTTTCAAATTAGAAGAATAAAAGGACCTTCTGTCTGGCTATTCGTCGTGTCAAAAGTAGATCTGTGTATAACATTTTTCTCCTAATGTTTATGAGCTTATTTTATATTATTGAAATTGCTCTACTTTATTTTATCTTAACGTAGATATTGAAAAAATTAATATAATGCACGTAATTACATAGTTTGGTATATTATGTATTAACAAATTGATCTAAAAGTGGCCTCTAAATTAAGGGCACATAAAAAAATCAGTAAGATATAACCGAGAAAGTTAACTATATAGCAATTTAGTAGTCTTTAAATTTTCTACATGAATCATAGATATCTTCGGGGTGAAGATTATTCATATTGAAGAGGAAAGAAAAATCCAAAATTATTCACAAATATTTAATATTTTGCTCTACGCGTTTCGGTTTCTTAAACCATTTTCAGGAGCTGTCTAAAAAGTTCATTTATATAATAATCTCACTTCAAAATCAAAATTATTAGGTATTACTTACATAATATAATCACAAACTTTACATTAAGGACACAAAGAAGTTCACAATGGCGAACACAGGTTAACTAACTATATTAAATTGATCACTGGGATAAACCCAAAAAACATTTAAAAAAATAAAACGAAATACACCGAACCAGAGCGACATCTAGGTTGCACAAAAGGAGGTACGATTATTTAAACAAACATTCCCTGCTTAAACTCATTCACAATTCTTGCTGCTTCTCTGTAGTGGGCGTTGACAGGATCGTTCAAACACTCAATCTGATTATTAGTCTCTAATTTGGCTATTTCTATATTTTCTAAAAAATTCAGCTTATGGCCTTTATTCGTATTATGTAGCATTTTAAAGTTGTCTTTAGTATTAAAATTATGTAAATTCTCTCTTAAATGTAGGCCAAAAGTTGATTTTGTCATTAGGCGATTTCTGAGAGTTTAAATGTTCTATTATTCTAATATTAAAACTTACATAATTTTAATACTAAAGACAACTTTAAAATGCTACATAATGCGAATAAAGGCCATAAGCTGAATTTTTTAGAAAAAATAGAAATAGCCAAATCAGAGATTAATAATCGGATTGAGTGTTTAAACGATCCTGTCAACGCCCACTACAGAGAAGCAGCGAAAATTGTGAATGAGTTTAAGTAGTGAATGTTTGTTTAAACAATCGTACCTCCTTTTGTGCAACCTAGATGTCGCTCTGGTTCGGAATATTGTGTTTTATTTTTTTAAATGTTTTTTGAGTTTATCCCGTTGATCAATTTTATATAGTTATTTTATGTTAGTTATATAATAACCTATGTTCGCCATTGTGAACTTGTTTGTGTCCTTAATGTAAAGTTTGTGATTATATTATGTAAGTAATACCTAATAATTTTGATTTTGAATTGAGATTGTTATATAAGTGAACTTTTTAGACAGCTCTTGAAAATGGTTTAAGAAACCGAAACGCGTAGAGCAAAATATTAAATATTTGTGAAGAATTTTGGATTTTTCTTTTCACTTCAAAACCAAAGTAATGTTCGAATTAAAATGAAGTTGTATTCCAAAGGTCATTACTGGCAGATTCTGGTGCCGATTTACAGACGGTAAGTGATATGGCATGGCAGACGGAAGTCCAACGTTGTTACGGAAAGCTATATAGAAGAATCTACAGAAAATAAAAGGAAAACATCTGTCAGGATACGGGGTAAAGATACTTTAGCAAATGTAGCAGTTACTAAAGGAAGTAAGTTCACTAACATAGCAGTAAATTCCTACGTGAAACAAATTTTTAGCAATGCTGATGATGGGGTATAGTCAAATAAACGAAAGCCAGCATTATTTCATAATAATAATAAACTTTGTAATTGTACCTATAATCCTTATAAGAATATATAAATTAATTTTATAATAAAAATCTTGTTTTTTTGTGAAAATGTCGAAAAAACGAAAATCAATGTCAAAATAATGTCTTTTCGTAACTGAATTACAAAAAGTTCTTTATATCGATAACACATTGTTGAGAATATTTATGAAAGAGCCGCACAGAATTCCTTATTTCGTCACAGGGTCTATATAGTTAACTTTTTCAGTATACATTCCTCACTTTCTTTGTGTGCCTGTGTTAGTTACCATTAAATTCTCCCACCACGATTTTTTTGTGTGACCCTGTATCTTCCAACCTGATTCGCAAAGTATACATTTTTTAAAACTCAAACGCTTTGTCTACAATTTTCTCCTAGGGACTTTTCACACATAATATGCCACTTTTAAAATGTCTGCCTATGTATGAATTTGTTTCAAAGACATATAAATAACATTATTTTTGTATGTACTACAGAACAAAACGAAAGGAAATTTAAAGGCCACTGGGACTAACGTTTTTGAAAGGTTTGTGGTTAACTTTTCTAACTAATTCCAAAACGATACACAATAGTGCCAGCTATTGCACATTGGTGATGTATATTTTTTTTTGAAGAGTAAAATTTGTTCGTCATCTAGACTTAGTCTATTTACAAGATAGTGGTAGCGCTTCAGTTACCTTGATTTTTCAAAAAAATCGAACGAAACGTTTTTGTGTAATATAAAATCACTTATGTACAAAATCAATTAATATTATTAATATTATTACACTTATTTACACACATATTTGTGTAACTTTTTTTTATCCTATTTTGTATCTCCATAAAAACGTCACGCGTCCATGCTTAAGCGGTTACGGGAAAATTAATAAAAACTACGGCTACGCCCATCACAGAAATTTGGTTTTCTTCTAAATTTAAGCCTTGCAATTGTCAAGGCCTATGGAATCTGAAAATAAAAAGGAAAGCATTTTAGTACGTGGGTAAACGTTTAGACGCAGGGTGCCCTCTATAATGGTGTATAGAAAGCGCGTTTCAGCTGATCCTTTAAGGGGTTACATATCTTCAGAATTTGCAAAAAATAAATTTTTTATTTACGGATTATTATTCTCGATACTTATTTTTAATAATTTATTTTCATAGTTGAAAATTTCTACATTTGTATATACATAATTGAAAATATATCAATTACATTCCAATAATTTGGTAAATGCGCACAAACATTCATATGTGCAATACTGACTGGGTCAAAACATATGAAAACAGCCAGCCAATTCTTTTGACCATCTCCGATTTTGATGATTTTTTGATGCACACCATGGGAAAACTCGGAAAACCAGAATTTTAGATATTTTGAATCAGCAGTTTATGTTACTGATTTTTGAAACTCGCAGAATTGACCAATTTGGCTCCCATAGGTACTTACAAAAATAGCAGTATCTACATAAATGGGGGAGAGTTTATTTTGAAGGTATTTTCAATACCGGCTTTTTGTTGATCTTTTAAAAATATATATTTTTCCTGAAGGTTTAATCAAACAGAACGCGTATGCTCCATTCCACAATAATTCGTTGATTTCCCGACCGCAATAAAATTTAAACCCAGCCATAAATAAGTGCCTTTTGAAAGGGTACAGGTCCTGATTCCCTACTAATTTCAATAGTTTAGGTTAGCTATTTTCAACAAAACAACAAATATAAAATAATAGGTAAGTATCCTTATTTTAATCATGTAATTAAATAGCTATTAATATTTATACAAAAATACTAATCTACAATATTATAATATCGTCTATGCCTAAACTAATTATTAAGGGCCTTACGTTACTATTAACTATGTTAATATATTGGTATATTAGGTAGGTTAATGGCAAATTGCAGGTTGAAAATGGATTTATTCCGAACGCTCTATTATTATCTGCGAAGAAAATTGCCAATTCATCTTTGGATTACCATCAAGACACGAATGCTACATTGTTTGAAGATTGGTTTCAGAATCGTCTGCTTCCGAATGTGCCCAAAAATAGTGTTATTGTGATGGACAACGCTAGTTACCACAGTCGCCAACTATAAGTAAAGTGCCGAATTCAAATAATACAAAAGTGGAAATTCAAAACTATATTATGGAAAATAATATATACTTCGAGGAAACCTATACAAAAACGGACCTTTTAAATGTTTTATAAACATTCAATATTGAAAAAGAATATACCTCTGACAATCTCGCAAGTGCTAATGGTCACACAGTTTTACGCCTCCCTCCGTATTACTGTATTTTTAACCCAATAGAACATATATGGAGCCAGTTAAAGACGATGATTAGAAGAGAAAACACATTCCCTACACTAAGTAGTTCTGTTAGAGAATTAATTAAAAAATGTGTAAATAATATCTCAGTAGAAAGTTGGAAAAATTCTGTGAGACACGTGATCCAAGTCGAAGATTCCTATAACATAATTAATAGTAACATAAGGTCCTTAATAATTAGTTTAGGCATAGATGACGACGATAGTAATAGTGAAACAGAGCTAAATATAGAGCAGGTTAAGTTAAATATTGTATTATTATAATATTGTAGATTAGTATTTTTGTCTAAATATTAATAGCTATTTAATTACATGATTAAAATAAAGATACTTACCTATTATTTTATATTGGTTGTTTTGTTGAAAATAGCTAACCTAAACTATTGAAATTAGTAGGTAATCAGGACCTGTACCCTTTCAAAAGGTCCGGTGCCTACACAATAGGCAACTTATTTATGATTGGGATTGCGACTGAGGATTGTCATTTAAATTTTATTGCGGTCGAGAAATCAACGAATAATTGTGGAATGGAGCATACCTAGCGCGCGTCGGACAGTATTTTTAGGTCGCGTTGAGCGCTGCGTATGTCTGACGTCAAATTGAAAGCTTTAACGCAACGTACCAGTACCACTCTTCGACAAGATGTTGAGCGATTCAGATGAGGAAGAACTATAACTTCTTTACGCAATAGCGGGCCATCTTTCCTGCGAGAAAGACTAATCCCGATGGAATGAATGCGAGTCAGTGGGTAATGACTTGATTAGATTCATATGCAATTCACTCGTCAAGAAATTAGACAGGGAAAGAACGCTAAGTAATATATGGTGTCAGTGTGCGATAACAAATTTATTTCCCATTTAGTTTCATGAGAGGAAAGAATGACAGTATTGAACCTTCGTGTGTCCCACTATTCTCATGTTCAAAAAGAAAAAGAGTATGGGTGCAAGGTGCAAGACACTAATAAAAAGAGAAAGGGATTTAAAGAAATTCATCGTTTATGTCGTAACCGGAACCTGTGTCATGGGTACCTATTATGAATGTCCTATAACAGTCACATAACTTCCGTGACAACAATGGTATCCTTAGAAGTTATCTCGTAGGTAAAGATACCAGGGCATTCATAATTTGGACATAAAGTGACCTTATCGAAAATGTGACGGTATATACCTACCTGCCTGTTCCACAACGCAACGCTATAACGAGACGTTGTAGCGCGACGTTATTACGCGCTAGGTACGAGTTCTGTTTGACCAAGCCTTTAATGTTTAAAAATGTTGGAAAATCTTATTATAAATATGGCAACAAAAATGTATTTAAGAAATCATCTTATTAGGTCAAGATTACACTGACTTTTAGGTAATTTAAAGACTAGGATTAAAAAAAAATGTTTTAAGACCAGCAAATTGGTGAACAAATCATAAATAAAATATAAAAATACGACTTAATTTTTTAAACCTTATCAAACTTTTTTTTTTAAATGAATGACCTTAAAAACCAACAGCAAACAAAATATTATAATTTAAAGGTACATTATTTACGCATAGCACCTAGTGGGATGGTGTGTGTTTTTTTTAATTACTGACTATACAGGATGTCCTTAAAGATATGGTCAATAATTGGGGATTGAATCAGGCCCGTATCCAGAAATTCGTTTCGGGGGGGGGCTTAAGGACGAAAATCATTCAAAAATGTGAACTTATTTTAATTAATTCAGAGCAAAGCGAATCACACATTAAAACTTAAATTATTATTTCCAAATTTTGGGGGGGGGGGCGCCCCCCCCCCTGGATTCGTGCTTGGATTGAATAGATCGTCTCAAAATAGGGTCCGAAGGTCATGTGACATTTTCTCCTATATCCCCCCCAAAACCCCGAGCCACAGTAAGTTCCTCTTTAAAAAATTGAAATTTACTTGCCTGATGACTTTTTGACATTCATCTATTTTTACACCAGCGAAATACAATAATTTTGCTAGACAATTTTTTGATCGATTCATCTCGAAAACGACGCCCTGAATCATGTCTAACCTTTTTTTTTGCAAAAAATGTTGAAGTTTTCTAATTTATCATACAAGAGTATAAAAATCAATATGAAAAAAAAATAGGTACATTTCGATTCTGCGTGTAAAGCTTACTAAACACGGAAATTTCAAATTTGTATCTTTATTGGGTTCGAAATTATTAAGAAAAAAACATCCTCAGGGTGTACTCTTTGCGAGGCTGTAGCTCAGGGTTGGGGGGACCATAGGCATCGTAACTATAGATCCGACACGCCATTCATAAATGCTATAAAACGTGATGCCAAAATCGTTTGGTGGCGAGACGCTGTGAGGAGCTAGGTGGGGCCGGGAGTGGGGATTACGCTGCCGTTACATATGCATGCGACAAAACTCCAGGAAAACAGCATCCGCTATGCCGAGTATTGTCGAGTCGATGCGGATGGCCACGAAAATGATGAAATCTTGCCTATGGGGGGGACATACGACAAAATGTTGCATGACCTTCTGACCCTGACCCAATTTGTTCTATCCCTAATTATTGACCATACCTCTTAAAACACCCTGTATACAACATAATATTAAAATACAAACTACTTACAACAAAAGTTTTTTTTTTATTTAATCTCTTTTTTTTAATATTTGAACAATCTAACATTTCTCCAGAGTTAACATTGATAAGATACCATCTGTCACAGGGCTATACAGGACATATAATCAGCAGGACTAACTAAATGTGTAAGATCTACCCTCTGTTTGAGCAAGAAGTTCCTTGAAAAATATATGGTGGTGGGGGAGACCAATCAGTAGTAAATTTTTCAGGAATAAATAGGTTTCTGTAAGTGACATGAATTTGAACATGACATCAACATCCAATTAAACTGGTAAAACTATAAAAAATTGAATATCCCAAAAACTACCTGTTAAAAAAATACGGATGTAATGGCTGTCCAAACACATTTAAAACAAGGTTCCACATAACTATGTTTCCCATATTAAAGCTATAGAGGTAAATCTCACCCCAGAAAAAGCCTTATTTAAATAAAAAAATTGATGTGTCTGGCGGATTTCGTAAAAAAAAACTAAAATTACTCATTTTTCATTGAGGGGTACACTAGTAGGTATTCAATGCATAGGGTTTCCCATGCAAAGTGTTTTTGATTGTTCTATTGACATAGAATTCATCATTTCTTCATCCTAAAATTAGGCAGATTTGTTACAAAGACATTTAGGAAATAATTTTTTTTTGTGAATTTTCAAAAAAGATTTTTCCCACAAATTAAAAAAAAATCAACCAAATTATTAGAAAGGTCTTAGAAATAGAAAAACAATCACTCATTTATGTAGTGGAAGTAGACTTCAAGATATTGCTAGATAGCCGAATACTCATCCCTCTTATAACACAAATTCGTTTAATAGATTTGTTGCATCAAGGAGTCAAATTGATCAATTTTGAGATTTTCAAAAATATACAATGTATAGATTTATCTGGGTACCTTTATGGAAGTACCATCAGCTGGAATGGCAGATTAAGCATAAGTGCACGAGAAAATAAAATATTAATAAAACTTTCTGCACGATTGCTCGTTTTAAGCTTCAATGTTTTGAAACGATAATTCTTCTAAATACTTTTATCTATATTATCTCCTGCCATGTTATGGGTATTTTGTTTAATAAAATGTTTGTTAAAAAATCAACCAGCGGAAAAAAATCCGTTTAGAATTCTATAAAAAAAAAACTTGTAATTAAAAAATTTAATTCGACAGACTATAATGACAACATTATATTACAAGAACTTGTTTGAATTTTTCAGATCCACAGATTTATCAACGAGCTACATTGGCATACATTGGAAAACGATGATTTATTTTGTATAAAAACAAACGGAAAATAAATGTTCGTATTATGGAAAAAGTAACACAACATTATTTACTCATTATTAATATTTGCTGCGGCTGAAGAAATATGTAACCCCTTAATTCTTTCAATTAGGAATAACTTAAAGTAGCTTGATGATTTGATTATGGGCCATCAAAAGTTTAGCTAGCTCGTATGGATCATACAGGTTGGCCAATAAAAACGAAACAAGCCTCATTTTTCACACTTATTGCCACTGCTGTTTTCAAGGAGGAAACGTCTTGCTAATATTTCTAAACCTATTCCCCCTTAAAGTTTATATGGGATCAGGGGTCTGGAAATATTACCAAAACCTTGAAAACAGATTTGACGTGTATGGAGCGATTTTATTCAAAGTGACGATAAATATGAAAAATCCGGCTTGTTTAATTTTCCTTGGCCAACCCTGTTTAGGTAGTTCCATTTGGGGACAACCTAAGTAACTATAAATTGTGAAAAGCAGCGACATAAATGACTTTGTTCTAACTACTGAAATAAAGATGAAAAACATATTTTTGAGTTATAACAGTGTCCAGCAAAATTTGAATTAAGAATTTTTTTTAACGAACTTTTTCGTGGCCTGCAAAAACGATACACCTTTAATTTTATCATATCACAGGACAAAGTGTACAAAGCCTGTTTAGGCACACGAAAAACAGACTAATAAGTTAATTTTTTCTCAAATTTATTAATACCTTTTTTTTATTTAATATGAATTCCATTACTAAAATTGTCAATAAGCTGATAGAATGTGTGTGTGTAACAAAAAGTTAGTAAGGCTACAATACAAGTATGATTTGATTTTAGTGGCAACAAACCGGAATGAGAGTTGGTCTACAACCGAAAATTTGTCTGAACTAAATTTATATTACTCTTCATACAATCTTTAAATATGGTTCTCGATAAACTCTCATCCCTAAACAAATAACAAAATAAGTGACTGAAATGGCCATCGTAGAAAAATTAAAAGAGAGTGGTTTCAAATACCTTTTATCTCTCAAAGCGGTGCTTAAAAACCTAACAAAAAAAAACTAAGTATGATAAAGCGTCAGATCGATGGACTGGCACAAAAGAAAAAGATTTAACCAATTACTTACATAAAATTACCAAACCAATAAGTCCATATAATAAAGAAAATTAACGCTATCCGATTACATAAAACATATTATGCTTAAAATTTGGTTTTACTGGGCCTCGAGCCCTAATCACAACTCCCGGCCTATGGACAATTTTAGTGTTTATTTTGTAATATCTGAAAATAATAGGTATAACATCACAACATACCTAGACTACTATAACAAGTAACTAACTTATTGGGTAATAGCAATACTTATAACCCAAGCACAAACTTTTCGTTGATAATCGCCCACCGTCATTGCAACTGAGCGACAATATCGACGACACACTCATCGGCGGTCAAGCATCTTAATGCGTATGGCGTTATGTCATACTTTTATCGCTGATGACTAAAGGGCGGAATATATGCAAAGATGCATTTCTTGCATATTTTATCAATTTTATAATAAAATGCATATTTTTCCCAAATTATTATTTTATGAGTATATTTTTATGCTTTCGGCGTTATCAAAACATTAAAAACGCCCGGTCATGAAAACTCGTAGATTCATAGGTTTAAGGTCCAGTCCTGCACTTGTTTCAGGGATTTTCCAATCTGAAGATATGTATATAATATATTACCCGGTGGGGAACATGGATTAAAGCCGCAATATTCTACGCAGAACATTTCGAAGACATTAAAGAACTAATTTTGGATTTAGATGACGATTCGCAGTGTGTTGTGCAAAGTAAATAGTTGTTAAAAAGTGCAAGTGTAGTTAAAGATCTTGTTTTTATTAAGTTTAATTTCAGTTTTATACCGGACATAATATCCTCGTTAGAGAGTAGAAATTTAAGTTTAAGAGGCTCAATTGCAGTAAAAAGCATTTGCGAAGGTAAACCATCCAATTTTGTTTCCTTTTTCTTCTTTGTGCATTTAAGAGGAGACCTATTGCCAAACTATAATAATCCTTACTTACTCAATGCACACACGTTTCGTTCCAACTGGCGAAAACATCGAAGGTGTTTAGAAGAGTATTGACGACAGCCCTGTAACATCAACTCAACTCAAAGACGTTTAGCTGAGTTCGGAAGGAGGTCCCTCCAAAGAATGTCGCAGAAAGATATTCCTTAGAAAATTCATTGTCCAGCAACTAAACTAGCAGACTTGCAACCACGTCCGCCTAATTATGCTATTTGTATGCAGGAGGAAAAGCAAAATCAATTAATTCAATATGCGATAAATAGTGGTGAAGCTCATTTTCACTTAAACCGGTAGAACTGTGGAATATGAGCAACACAGAACCCAAGGGTAGGTCATCCGCAGGAAAATCACCCATTAAAGTGTACGATGTGGTGTGTTGTTACATCACAAAGAGTCATTGGCCCTTACTTCTTCCAAGACAGCGAAGGGAACGGCGTAACGGTAAATGTTGAACGATATCGCAATATGGTCCAAAACATCTTAAGGCCGAGAGATGTGGTTCTAACAAGAAGGAGCCCAGTACACTTTCGAGCCACTATGAAACTTGTTCGAAACATTTATGGAAACTGTACCATTTCGAGAATTGAGGTTTTCAAATAACCAGCTTGGTCGCCTGATTTGACAGGGGGGATATCAGAACGAAAGGGTGTTCATCAATAATAGTAGGAGTATCGCCCATATTGAATTTCGACTATAAGCCAAGAACCATTCAGACTGAGACGGGAGTTATCAGCATAAAATGTCATGAAAAATGCAGTTAAAAAGTTTTATATCACATAATCATTTGAAATCCCTTTGCGAGTTTAACGCCATCTCTAAATATTTATTTAGAGGTGATTTCACTAGTGCAAATTATCGATAAGTGCACTAGTGAAAAATTATTTTAACATGATTGGCTGAAAACAATAATTACTGACAGCAGGTATGCAGATTTTACAGATGAAGGAAAATTTCAACGAAAAGTCTGTGCTGCTTGGGAATAAGCGATATATATATTAAACTTGTTTAATTTCAATCCCCAATTTGAAAAATACTTTAAATTCCCGAGAACCCCCATTCTACCACAAACCCTCAGTGCCCAGAGCATGTTATTTAAGATTTTCCTGTCCTATTTCGGTGTTAGATATTCAGATGATATTAATTGCACAAACACACTCACCTAGTCAAATGCCGACTGTCCTCGTGTACATCCATCTCAGAACTCTTAAATTCGTTCAGTTCCTTTCTTATAGCTGCCTTATCTTTTGGAGTCAACCTGTAAACAAAGAAAAAGTGAATTAATATAATAATGTTGCCGTTGGCCAAACAGTCTCCTACCTTGTCCAAGGTTTATCAGCCCTCCTGTCATATTCATGAGCTTGTGTCACCTCAATGTAGTCATTAAACCTGATAATCTTCTTATCTTTCAGTTCTTCGACTGTAGGTCTAAAACTTAGTTTTCTAAGGAGGAATCGTTTCTTCTCTTCCCTTTGTTTCTTTTCTTCAGCTGGACTTTGTTCTACATAGAAAAAAAATAATGAATAAACGCAAGAGTCAGTTTTAGCCGGGGCAAGTGTTAGCTGAAACTGCTTCTCATAGGAGAGAAATTCAACTTACTTTTAAGGATGTTTCTGTCTTCTAACTCTTCCTGTGTAGGCCTCATACTGAGCCTCCTAATCAGCCTAGCGCCGATCGCTTCTTTCTCGCTTAGTCTTTCATTTTCTGATTGAGCTGGCAAAATATTTCTGCAAACAAATTGTAAGAATACATGGTAAATGAATACTACTCGTCAAATGGTGCAGCTTGTCAAATATAGGAAGAGACGTGAGAATTTGTAGGTTGAGGATAAGATTTGCAGGTCAACTCAACTCTGTTCTTAGAAAATTAGCTCTTAACATGGTTCCGTTCCCGCGATTGCACTTTTCTATGCCTGGTTTTGCACCCTTAACATCAAGATGAAGCTCATAATATCGTGCCCTCACTGTCCCATGAATGCTTGAAGCCAAGAATGCTGCTTGCGATCCTCGACATGGAAGGTACCTAACTGTAGCTGCTATATTTAGAGGGAGAAGGTCAATGAAAGAAGTTGATGAACAAATGCTTAATATTCAAAACAAGAATACAGGTGATTTTGTAGAATGGATCCCCAATATAGTGAAGATTGCTGTTTGTGATATTCCACCTAGAGGTTTAAAAATGTCATCCACATTAATAGGAAATTCTACATGGATTCAGGAACTCTTTAAGAGAATTTCAGAACAGTTTACAGCTATACAGTATACAGGAAAATGCATGTAAAAGATGGAGTTTACCGAAGCTGAAAGTAATTCAGTTTCTGAATACCAAGATGTCACAGCTGAAGAAAAGGGCGAATTTGATGAAGAAGAAAAAGAGGCAGATGAGGGAGAAAATTAAAAGTGTATTTATGGTTCGTTTGCATGTAGAAGTGGCGCCCTTTTAAAATCTTCAAGTGATTGTATTTACCAAATACAATGCGCATACCAAGTGATGTGATTGCTTAAAACTTTGAATATATTAATAAATACTTTATAATACTTTACAGAATGAGAATGGCTTCGGAGTAAAAGTGATGCAAGGTACGAGTCAGCCTCTAGTCAGTTCCACTGTATTTACCCAGACGATACTGGAGTTAAATTATTCTTTGCTATAGAAGTTTATATTTCAAGATACAACCGACTCTCTACTGAGCGTTTCCTTCTATATTTGACAAGATGCGCATATAACTATGCCTGATAAACTATTTTTCTCTAACCACTCCCAAGATGAAGCTGAAGCAAAAGTCTTATACTGACGAGAACTAAGGACTAACGACTTGGAAATCGGTATGCAGGTAACAACATCTTAGATGGGAAACAAGCTATTCCATATTTTTCTGTTAGTTTCTGCAATCCTAGTATTTATATAAAGTTCGGCCGATTCAAGCCTCAGAAGAAAGAAAGGGAGTTAAAGGCATGAATCCCGACTAAAAGACCAAGGAGGATCCCAAAGATTGGTTGAAATGTGTATTTATGTTTAGTATTTTGCTATCTAAGTGAATATTTACCTATTAATCAACTCCTGCCTGTCCGGTCGCAGAGCCAACTTCAACGATAGACTCTCCTTCCTGGCTATCTTCAGGGCCAATCTGCTATCATCCTTATTGCCGTCGTCGTCCCGATACGGGATAGGTCCGTCGTTCGAGTCCGAGTCGGTGTCGTCCTCTCTGATTACGTACGGCCTCGTGTTCTCTTTGTTTTCCATCGTGACGGGAAGCTGCAGGCCGAACTTGTTCGGTTTCGTACTGTAAGAGAAAGTACCTTTAAATTGCAAAGCAACAATGCTGATTTATGTAGAGCTCCTTTTATAGGCGCCTTTTTCCACTTTCCATCCAAAGATTGTATATGAGCAGCGTTCCCTGAACAGTTTTATAGAAATATTTGATTATTTTAAATGTATTTTTATACAGGTAGTGGTGACTATCCACAAAACCCAATATTATTGTGAGTGACGTAACAGTTGAAACCATGAAGTCTGCCAAAATATTGTGTGTTGTCATTGGTGGTTTCCATTGGTTTCAATGGCTTGGACTGCTACATCACTGACACTAATATTGGGTTTTACGTATCGAATATTCCTCTAATGTTTTTTAGGAGTAATCCTGTTTAATCTTAATACCTGAATATCCTAAGACGATGGTTATGATATTCTAAATATGCTAGGAACATTCTATCACATATATTATTAGAATAACTAATAAGAATAAGAATATTCCTGTTTATTCTCACAAGAATATTCTATGATGTAGCTTTGTATTCCCTGATCTAATATCCTATGAATATTTCGTAAGGCATGTATATATACATTCCTGGATACTTAAAACAAAAATATTCCAAATTGCTTATTCCCAGAATACTTGCTCTGAGCGGTTGAGAAGTCTTGCTTTAAGAAATTTGATTCTGCTTCACCAAAGCACTACTTACATACGCAATTAAATTAATTTTGAATTGAATAATGAATAATGAATTTTGCAAGAACCTTACGGAAATCGAGGAAAATATGTTTCTTATTGTAGTTTGTTTTAATTCACTTTCTAACTCGTGGATGGGAAGAGTAATAAGTTCAAATATACATAAAAATAGTTTTTTATGAGTCAAAAGTACACACAGTTAGTCAATTAAAAATGACATTTGCACGTTCAAATGCATTTATGAAAAAGAACATTTGTCAAGAAAGTTAATTTTTAAAAACATGATGAACAAAATAACAGATAAAGCTGAAAAAATAAGTAATGACGGAAGAGGTAAAAAGAATACTGCCATGTTCTGATCGACAGTTAGATGATGATGACGGATGACGGTATAATGTGTTCAGTGAGGTATGGGTCAATGTTTGTGCTTTGTAAATTTGCCAATGGTTCTTCGGAGCACAAAAAAAGTGTTGTACAAAATTTCAGTTTTCAAACAATGAGTATTATTCGGTAAATAGTTTTCCTTTATCTAGCCCAAATGTTTTGCATTAATATATTATTTCACCGCGCGGTTCGAGTGTATTTCCATAAGACCCAACCAGAAAACCGGCGACGTCCACGAACACGCGAGCTCTCAAGATTTTAATTTGCAGGCCGTCGACGATTTCGTATTAATATTTGTCTCTTTTTAACTTCCTTAAAGCGCGTATGTTGGTTTCTGTCTTCATTTCAATGCATTTTCTATATAGTTTTCTACTGCTATGAGGTCAATCTAAAATACGGCCGAGCCTCCGGAGTAAGCATAGGAATTATAATAATTGAAGGGGTCAGTGCAAAAAGTGGTTAAGTCACGTTTATGAGTTATGACTCTTTGAAAGTTTTTCACATGTATATTTTTATTGATCGCGATGTATTTTTTTTCATCTAAACTACAAGATTAATGAGTCTAATGACCCATATCATGTCATGAAAAACTCTTTAGGTTGTGAAAAAAAAAATTCTAATTTAGACTTTTTTGGGGGAAAAAATTTAAAAGAGATGTTTAAGGTATACAGGGTGTTATTTCATAAGTGTCCGATATTTTACAGGACGATTCCTCAGTTATATATAAGGTGAGAAGTTTATATAAGCATGGGTCCGCAGGCCCTTCATTTTTGAGATACAGGGTGTAAAAAATTTATTTTTCTTTTGTTTTTTTTGGGATTTTTTAATATTATGATAAATTCAAATTTGATTTTAGTTTGGCACCTAATTGTAGGAGGCGCCACCTACAGGTTATTTTCTCTTTTGGGGAGTCACAACTTTTTCGTGCATGTATGTCGTATGTATCACATTTTCTAGAAGAAAAATCCATTTCTTTATCATTTTTACATGAAAATGGTTTGCTTGTCAAAAGTCGCTACAAGCAGCCGTTTTTGAGATATTTTGATTTAAATTAACCAATGCATGTGTTTGCCAAAAAGTAAAAAAAAAATTTAATCAACATAGAAACATTTAAAACGGTAATTTTTAAACAACAATAAACAACGAAACACTAGATATAAAACTAAATCAAAATCACAATAAATGTTGGAAATGTCCACCTCCTTGCTGTCTGCAATTATTAACACCCTGTATCTCAAAAATGAAGGACTTGCGGACCCATGCTTATATGAACTTTTCAACCCTGTATAATACGAAAATTATGCCTACCAATATCAGACATTTTCGTAGATTATTCCAAAGTAAAAACTCAAAAATAAGTGACGAATTGCCCTGTAAAATATCGGACACTTATTAATAAACAGTAGAAAACTTGTAGAACTCTTTCGACTGGCTTTACTTATTTTTAGTGTTAGACTCATTATGTTTTACACCACCCTGTCCCATACGTCATCGAACACATCTATACATGTCAAAGAAGGCGAATTGACTACACACATAACAAATATTTACCATATTCTTATCCTAGGCCTTGATAATGGCCTTCTGCATTTAGAAAAAAAAAAGAGAAATATAAGTATTAGAACTACAAAACAGGACAATTAACTTAATAAACTAAAATTGTTATAACAAGAGGTAAATAACCGTTTGTATACAAAGTCATTATAACTTGAATACTCACTTAAAACTCGAATTGTGCTCCTGCAGTCTGACGCCCAGGGGCCTGTTTTCCTGCGTGGGCGTGGACCCGCCGCTGTTTTTCTTTTTAAGGGCCGACTTTAGGGGCATCGCGTTAAATCTGGGCTCTTTAGCCGGGATCTCGTCGATTCTGGTCGTGTCGATAGTCGGATCCGGTTGAGGCATGCGGTACATGTAGGAGTTCTCTTCTTCGCACTCAGCATCGTAGTCGTCGTCCTCCTCGTTTTCTAGAATCAGGATTGACGTTATTAAGACTTAGATGACACTAGGCGACAATTTTTTTTTCTTGTTGTAACATAAAGCTTATTGTAGTAACACGTAAGGTTTTCTTGTTACATTAAACAAACCACATGTAGAACGGTAGATACCATTTAATACTTATTGAAAAAATGATTTTACAACTTTTTTAACCCTGTATATCGACTACATTTTATAATTTATATTAAGTTAACATCTAAGAAAAAAGCAAACATCAAAGTCAAAGTCAAAAAAAGCCTTATTGTACAGGGTCTTCCAACGAGGACTGAACAGGGGCTCATTTTTGAGCTTCCTTGTATTTAAAGAAAAATCCAAAATAGCCATTTGATGTACTTTTTCCTGCAGAATTCAAAAATGAAACCAAAAATTTATTTGAACGAGAAACAAAAGAGTTACGCTATGGATAAGGTGTTTTTTAAATGGAACATAGCTTTTTTTATACGATTTTTGGAACGAGTGATTTTTTTTTTGTCCGTTCTGATTAAAATATTTAAAATTGTGACAGCTATTTTTATTAAATTTTAATGTTTTATCCAGTATAATTTAACTTTAACCTGTTTGAAACATACACTAGGTAATAAAGGTATAATCACCTTTGAATCCTTCAAAGTCAAAAAATTTGACAAATTTACTATAATATTGCCGACATGAAATATTCATTAGATGAGAGGTTGCAGATTGTTATCTTGTTCTACAAATGCCAAGAAAATGCAAGAGAAGCAAGGAGAAGATATCTAATGAATATTTCATTTCGGCAATATTATAGTAAATTTGTCAAATTTTTTGACTTTGAAGGAATCAAAGGTGATTATACCTTTATTACCTAGTGTATGTTTCAAACAGGTTAAAGTTAAATTATACTGGATAAAACATTAAAATTTAATAAAAATAGCTGTCACAATATTAAATATTTTAATCAGAACGGACAAAAAAAATCACTCGCTCCAAAAATCGTATAAAAAAAGCTATGTTCCATTTAAAAAACACCTTATTCATAGCGTAACTCTTTTGTTTCTGGTTCAAATAAATTTTTGGTTTCATTTTTGAATTCTGCAGGAAAAAGTACATCGATTGGCTATTTTGGATTTTTCTTTAAATACAAGGAAGCTCAAAAATGAGCCCCTGTTCAGTCCTCGTTGGAAGACCCTGTACAAAAAATCTTTACATTCTCATTTACAAAGCTGTAAGAATAAAAAAAAATTATCAGGCTTTCAATATGCGTTTGGTGCGCCCCAACCCTAACGAATCCTAAAATAAAGCGTCAAAATAACAAAATAAAACCAACATATGAACACTAAAACAGTACATATTAAATTAACTGGCTATATAAAATTGCTAAAAATCCAAAGCACAATAAATAATATTCAAATAATTAAAATAGTTCAGTCAATCTTCTAAAATTTTGGGCAAACTATTACCACACTCAACGAACAGTACAATATCACCCAAAGGTTACCACACACAACATTATTAAAATTTCATCTAAAAGTAACAAAAAGATTATTAAAAAAGTGACATAAAGATTGTTAAATCAAAAGTAAAGTTGCACAATTACCAGAAATATAAAATAATACAAAAATCACACCAATACAAGGAATACTGAGACAAGAAAAGCAGACTTCAGTACACTAGGAGCTATCACAGAAAAATTCTTCTACGGTATAATAAGCTTTAGAAACTAAGATAGCCTTTACTTCTTTTTGAAATTCTTTAAGATTCTGGATTTTTGTAATTTTTAGCGGAAGGTGATTAAATATTTTCTTACCGTTGTAGAATATAGAATTTTTGATTTGACTAGAATGGGGTATAGGTAAACGAATATTAAATATTTGACGAGTGTTGCGTATTGGGTTCAATTAATTTCACTCTTAAATTTCTTATAAATTAAGCAAGATGTCTCCAACAAAAACAAAGAGGCCAAAGTTAAAATTTTATGTGATAGAAATAGTGGTCGGCTAGAGTCTCCTATTTTGGATTTACACATATATTTAATGGCTCTTTTTTGCAGAACAAATATTACGTTAAATAAATGCTGGGAGCAACAGCCCCAAAAACTTATGCCATATCTTAAATGGGACTCAATTAGGGAGAAATATGCGGTCCTTGTAGCAGCGAAATTAAAGTTATTAGAAATTACCCTAATCGCATAGCAGTTGGAGACCAGTTTTTTGCTGAGGTTAACTATATGTGATTCAAATTTTAAATTAGCATCCATGTCTAACCCTAAAAATCTATTTTACTTTCTCATTATTTATTACGTGGTCTCCAACTATAACTTCATTGAAATTGCATTTAAAAGTAAGTATGTTTGTTTTTGATATGTTGAGAGATAAAAAGTTGGCGTCTGTCCACTTTTTAACCACAACAACCAATCATTCTTTACATCTGACTCAAATTCAGTCTCAGATTTTTACCTGCCCTAAGTATTGTAGAATCATCAGCAAACAGAGTAGATTTACCTTTTATTTCAATATTTGTTAAATTATTAATATATATTAAAAACAATAAGGGACCGAGGACAGATCCCTGTGGCACTCCTGATCTAATTTCCAATTGATTGGAATATTTACTATTGAAAACCGTCCAACTAAATATGATTTAGTTTAGGTTAGTTCAGAAGACTGAATAAGAGAATACGTTTAATGTTATAAACAATCAATTTTAGGTTATCTTTCTATTTTAAAATGCACCCCTTCTAAATGACCCTTCATTAAAAAGTGGTACGCTTTAGCGCTTTATGAATATTTTCTCTATTATTAGTAAGGTATTAGTATTGTGAAAATAATGGGCTGTGTTACAAAAATCGTGTCGGTCAGTCTTATCTTTCTTACCTTCATAATCGTAGTCCCCAGGATTAGGCAGAGGGCTGTGAGGTCTCCTAGGCTGTGGACTGGGCGAGCTAAACATAGGCGGCGGCGGAATGGGTCCTATTTCTGATACAGGAATAGGGGGATCGGGCAACTCGGACAACACAAACTGGAGGTGGTGGTGCGCCGGCGGTAGGGGCGGCTGAACGGGGTGCGGGTACTTGTCTTGAGCTGGAGGCGTCGAGCCGGGTGGGCCCATTTGCGTACCGTCTGTAACTGAAAATATAGGATCATTCTAAGGTCAGAAGTAACTACAAAAGAAAATAATTATTTTAATATAACTGAAACATCCACCATGCAATCGAAATTAAATACGTACAGTGCTCACTATGGTAACACAAGAGCCTCCTGGTAAGCTTTCCATGCCCCAACGAACTGGGCCTCTCGGGCTTCCGACCATCCTCCCCCGATTGGTTGGAGGGTTGATTGACGTGCAAGGGTCCCTCGCCGTTGGGGGACATTGCACCGTTCTGAGCGTTGCTTCCATCAGTCTTATCTTTTTTGGGCTCTGTAACAATGAGAATATTTAAATTTTGTGTCGTTCAGGTTACATATAATAAATATAGCTCCGACACATTTATCTATAGCTGCTCCTCCCCAGATTATATGTCAGATATCGCTCTTTCCGCCACAGAACAATAAAAACCGTTCTGAGTATCCGGCCTCATGTCGACTCTGCCAGAACACGCGAAGTCTGTTTGCCTCTTAGTTCATTAATGATAAAAGCAGTTTTCTCTTGTTTTATTGCTGACCTTTGAGAAACGATGTTTATAATATAACTTATCATTTTCCTGTAAATTCGTCGATATAAATTAAAATAAGACACGAAGAAGTTGTTATCAATATAAAATTTACAAATATAGTGATATCGTATATTTCTAGAAGATATTTTTATTCTAGATGTTAACTACGGTTTACTCCTATTAGGTTTCATTATTTTAAGACCTTTAGGGATTTAATAGGGATAATTAAAAACCACGTTCACCAATTAGAGCTTGCTCGTATTAGTGCAAAACTTTTTGCATTACCAAGGCTTTAATGTAATTGGCTAAAGCCCGAGTACCCATTATAACATCTAATAATAAAAGTCAAAGACACATTGCTAAAGTAAGTTGGTAAAACCACATTTGCAAAGTTTGTAACATTTCTCTTTTGCACGATTCACTTCACAAGCAAATGTGTTATTAGAAATATTAAATATACTAGAGTTTTTGTTACCGCGGATCTGTTCCGAGGAATCTAGTTTGCATATTGTTATTCTTGAAACGTATCTTTTGGCTTACAATAAAGGCTGTTAATCTACAAATAGACATGTTGTTGAATTTAGAACGTTTTTGCGGCCTTTTAGGAGAATATTTGTAAACTACAGAGGTAATTTTCTTTGTAAGTTTTGCCGCATTTAAACTGCGTATAGAAACTAGTTGAAGTTTTATTTAATTTAGCATAATATTTTACGTCGTAGAACAACAGGATTTAATTAATATTAAAGCATGTTTCGTAACCTAAAAACCAGATTTGCAAAGTTTGTAATATTTGCCTCTAGCATGATTCATTTCATCAGCAAATTTATATTTGAATTAAACCGAGTCCCGATTTCACAATTTATCATCTGGAGGCATCCTAAACACCTAATATATTATGAAAGACCCGTTGATGACGAAGAAGTTTTAAAGCAGAGAATTAAGAGCCATAAAATGAATTTTGCTGGAAGAAATAAGAGCGTTACCCATTTACGATGTCAGTTAAAAATGCATAGAATATGTACCCTTAATATTTTGACGTTTAATAAAAATAAGAAACATCCTACAATGCTTATGTCCTTATATCTTATATCATATTAGCAGTTTTCTTTAACCTGTATGATAAAATAAAATTTAGATTATAATATTATATAAGTGTAGTAATATGAAATTACAACAGGAATATTGTACACAATCTTATCTCCTTTCACTATGCTGGCTGATGGCGGTGCAGATATGCAGATGTTAAAACGCCACAGGGACTGGAAATCTTCTCCTACAGCAGACGGAAAACGATAGTTAACAAGATTATGGGGTCAAACACAAATATAAACAGCACATCCAGTTATGGCATACAAATTTCTAATAATTGTAAAAAGTGTATTTTTAACGTTTATAATAAACTTTGGGAATTATAATTTTTTCATAATAAATAAACCATCTTTCTAAAAAAAGGGGTTTTATTTCCAAAAATTTTTTATAAAAAATAGAAAAAAAAACAACAGTAGTACTGTAATAAATCGCATTACATTATTAGTGATGTAATAGATGCCCTTACTTCGAAAGACGTCTTTCTTATTTTGACAAGTGCATCACAGTTATCAAAGGTGTAATAAAATAAAAAAGGTGTGAATTAAAAAATTTTGTTTTTTAACCCTTTTGAGTGCAGTTATATACGACCACCTCCAGAACCTGGGTGCAGCTATCTTTTTATTTTTTCTTTATTTTTTTTTTTATTTTTAATTTATAAATATTAAGTAGACAAAATTAAAATAATACAAAAAAGCACAAAAATGAAAAACAAGCGTTTATTGTAACGACAAAAAAGCACATGAACATTGTAGTGTAAAAAACAACAGGAACCAACAACAAAAAATACCATTGAAACGATAGTAAAACCGAATAATAACAAATAATATTAAATACAACCACTGACGTCAATAGCATTTCATAGTAAAGTCAAAAGAAACAAAAGGCGTCGTTAGCCCTGAGGGCACGGAACATTGGGACACCAATACGCGTCAAGGGTTAAAGCGTAATTTAGAAATTTCAAACTTTTACATAAAAATCTGAAGTAAGAATTCTCTTAAATTTAAAACAACTTTTTTCTTTAACGTTTTGAATTAAAACACAAATTTTACGTTTTTGTATATTTTACATAACAAGATTTTGCCGCATTATGGATTATATTTTTAAAGCCAAATACCTAGGAATGACGTTAGATGCAAGATTAGGATGGAATAAACATATCAGGAAGAGACGGAATGAGCTAGGGTTCAAATACAAATTATATTCACTTTTAGGATTGGAAATACAAAGTAAAATTATGATAAATAAATAACCAGATCTTAAAACGAATCTGCGTGTTTCAGCTATGGGGGTGTGCCAAAGAGAGTCATATAAAACGCATACAAATTTTTCAAAATAAAGCAATAAGGAACATGGTAAATGCTCCTTAGTACATACAGTATACACCTAGTAAGAACACTGAACCTGATCTAGTAGAGAGCTAAAAAAACAAATTCAAATTCAAATATACTTTATTGTTGAAAGAATGTTGTGATTCTCATTAACAAAGTTAGCAAAGTTAATCTAACTTGTGCAGTATGTGATTGAACATACTGTCAGTACACCACAAAACACTTTTAGGGGCCGTTGGGTAAACCATATTATTTAATTAGTTTTTAAGAATGTAAAGACAAATTAATGGCTGCTCTACGAGACCACTAATGCATCAATACGTTTCAAGCGTTATTAAAAAAAAAACAGAAAAAAATTATTTAGGGTCTAAAAAGTGTATAATGTCTCCTCTAACAAAGACTTGGCTGGCTTGTGAACTTATATTGTTACATCTTAAGTTTTATTTTGTTCGTTGAATTAAGGTAAAGCCTGTCCAGAGATATAAGAAAGTTACACTTTGCCTTTGAATGGGGTTATCCAAGGGTGGCCATAAACAAGCAATGAGTGAATGAATAAATGCAGGTAAATTATGGTACGTACTTAAAAATGTCTTAAAGTAAACTGCAAATCCGGAAGACGTAATTTCATTATTAAAGTAATAGTTTGGTGATTTTAAACCGATTTTTACCTGATTCAAAATGAGAGGGCTAATCCCATAAAACAAATTATGTTCTAAAGACTGTATATATAGCCACTCTAGTTAGTTTTAAGCCTCGTTATTATTCTACTTATTGTGTAATACAGCGTTTGTTTAATCGTGTGTGAGTCATGGAAAATATGTGCGAGCCCAATGTATCTCCGGAGATAACCTCGCCGAAAAGCAAAAAACGCTTTCCTGTGGAATCTAAGGAAGTTATAAACAATGTTTAATCAACTCTTATTGAACGTGCGGTCAGCAAGTAAGCAGCGTTAGAAGAAACGGCCACATTAACAAAAATTGCAACATCAATTGTATGGAAAATTGTGAATAATCCCATTTTAGCGAAGAAAAAAAGAACCGATACTGGCATTTTCTCGAAGGTAGATGTAGATGGAAGTGATTAAGATATAATACGGGGTAAAATTTACAAGTTCTACGAGGAACAAAGCGTGCCAACATTAGGTAATTTAATTGAGAGGCTTGAAAAAGATTAAACCGGCGTTAAATGTGGCAGAACAACGTTGTGGAAGTGTATCCAACACATATGTTTTAGATTTAAAAAAATTAACAAAAGACAAGTTTTAATGGAATCCAGTAGAATTCGGGAATGGCGATCCGAACATTTACAAAAAATTAGGATTTACAGAGATCAGCAAAGGCCGATTATTTACTTGGATGAAACCTGGTTCGACACATATGATACCCCGGAAAAAGGTTGGGTTGCCTCAAGAGGCAAGTGTAAAACAAGCGCGCCTTCAGAAAAAGGTGAACGAATTACGATTTTGGATGCTGGATCTAAAGACGGATGGATTCCAAATGGACTTTCTCTGTCTGCAAAAAACATTAAAGATTCTTCTCTGGATTACCATGAGGACACCACTGCTGATTTATTTGAAGATTGGTTTAAAAACAAGCTAATTCCAAATATACCTCCAAATAGCGTAATTGTAATGGACAATGCAAGCTACCATAGTAGGCAGTTGACCAACACTCCCTTCTCAAATGACACAAAAGCAACAATCCAAAACTACATGTATGATAATGACATTTATTTTCAGGAAGATTACACCAAAAGGCAATTAATTGAGGTTTTACAAAGTTTAAAAGTACAAAAGGAATACTTCTGTGATAATTATGCAAAAAATCTAGGGCATACAGTTTTAAGCCTTCCACCATACCATGTATATTTAATCCCATCGAACATGTTTGGCGCCAACTGAAATCTGCCATTCGTCGTAACAATATTTGCCCTACTATTAACTCCAGTGTACTTGAGATTATAGAAACTGAAGTTTTTAACATCCCTTTACAAAGTTGGGCAAATTCTGTTACACATGTTGAAAAAGTGGAAAAATCCTATATCCATATAAACAATATATCACAAATATTAATTAGAACAGATGATGATGATAGCGATAGTGATATTGATATATTAAGTGAATAATTATTATAAGTACCGAATAATTTGTATATTTTTGTAATCATAAATATAATTTTTAATAATAAAATAATTTGTAATTTCAAATTTAAACATAAATAAAATATTATTTATTGTCTGACTTATTTTTATTACAAACCATGATTAAATTCTAAGCAAAATACGGACCTGTTCGACCCTATTTCAATTTTACAGATGGCCCGGTCTATCCTAATAGGGATCAGTTAGTCACTTTATTATATCTCTGAACATACTTTACCTTACATTCTTGTTCCCTATGCTTATCTCTCTGTATTTTTATATGTATGTATTTAACTCTATATCCATTAATTATATATTAACAGCTATTTAATTTATTAATTGTATGTTTTTCTCTTTGCTCTTTTTTTTTTCTTTCCTTTTCCCTTTTCCTTCCTTGTTCTTTTCCTTCTCTTTTTTCAACTACAGGTTTAGTCACAAATCCAAGAAATTAAGGAAAATACGGACTCCTGCCAACTAATCGCAACTAATTAGGCGAAAGGTATTTATAGTCTTAAAAATAAACCAAGGTTCTATTCACAAAACAATTTCATTCATAACAACTTTTAAAAATATCTTGGGAAGCTTTTAATAAATCAATTTAATAAAGTACAATATAATTGATATACGTTAAAAATCATCAAAACGCTTAAAAAATTTAGTTTTAAGTCAGCTCGAAACGGTCATCCTCTATTAAAACTGACATTTTTTATTTAGTAATTCAGTTGAATCGAAGCCATTAGTGTTACATAAACAGAAGCAGAGAGTTGCATCCTACATAAAACATTGCTTAATGAAGGCTAAGTGGTTTATTTATAGTAGTTGAGCACAATCCATTCAATTTTTTTTTTATTGATGTACTAATTCGAAATTATATTCATGAATGGAGCTTAATTACAGTGTCGGTTTTGGAAACAAAGCCAAACAAATTCACCGTTTTTAAGAAAAGTTATAATACATTTTATTTGAAATTACACATTGTCAATCCTGTCTTTTATTGGCTCTTACCTTCGAAGCATTGTCCGGTCATCTATTAAATCATTAATTTATTTCCTAAGCCAATAACGTTTTAATTTGTCTTTTACCATCAGCATATCAAGCTGTAGGGAATTAGCCATTTTCAAAATCGAATTTTCAGTACACAAAAAAAGATTTCTATTCCATTATTATTTAATGTGTATATTAACAATATATCTAAATGCTTTAAGTTTGGCAAATTTTTGATGTACGCCGATGATTTAAAGGTTTATCACTCCATTGAAAGTTTTGAGGATACTGTTTTACTGCAGGAGGATATTACGCAACTTGAGTCATTCTGTCGCAATAACAGTTTGTTTTTGAATTTTAAAAAATGCTATCACATTTCTTTTTCACGTAATAAGAATATATTTCAGAATAATTATACTTTATTAGGTAACCAAAAGCTTGCAACTGTTAATCAAATTAAAGACCTTGGTGTTATTTTTGATTCCAAGATGCTGTTTGATCAACATATTTATTATATTTCAAAAAGGGCGAATAGAATGTTGGGGTTTATATCACGTATTTGCTTTGATTTTAAAAACCCCTTTACGTTACGTTCGTTATTCATGGCATATATTAATAGTATATTAAGCTATTGCTCTGTTATTTGGAATCCCCAGTATAATATCTATATTAATAAACTGGCTTCTATAGATTCGTTAAATTGGTTAATAAGAAATGTTTTAATAACAATCTCGATAGCTTCAACACTATCTGTCAAAAGCTTAATTTAATTTCACTTGTTGATCGCAGAATGATAGCCGATACCAAATTCATTTTCAAAATAGCTAATAATTTAATAGATTCCCCTGCTTTATTAAGTCATTTATATTACACAGTACCAACTTATAATACCAGAATAAAAAATAATTTTCACCTAAATTCGTCTCACCAATTATTACCTCAATTCTCCTTTAAATAGATGCCTAAAAACATGTAATAATTTATGTAATCTCTTAGGGGTTAATGTTTTTTCTTGTTCCTTGAACACTTTTAGTATTAAGTTGAAATTGTATATAGCTTCGAGCAGTTCACGTTATTAGATTATAACATATTTTTGCATTTTCATATGTATTTTATAAGGATCACACGTGTTAGCATTTAGTCTTAAACTTAGTTTAGGTACTTTATATTTTTGTGTGAATACTTTTCTGGGTTTGTCCCGTTTGTATTCCATTTTTGTATAAATAAATAAATAAAAAAAAAATTAAACGCAATTTAATTATAAAACTCATATTTCCTAACATCGATCAGGTTAGTTATATAGTCCTTTAGTAATTAGAACGATGCAACGGTAAAACTATAAGCCCTTTTCCATCAACAGCAGAATCTAGTATTAAAGCCTTAACTACACTGTTCCATGAATAAACTCGTTCAGAAATTATGAAACCAATTTAATAGAATTTAGGATTTTGTTTCAAGTACCTATCTATTTTTTAATTTTTTCATAGAAGCTGTTATCGATGCCAAAATTTCGACATTTTGTCTCTCAATATCGATATACAGAGTGTCCCGAAATTAAGAGAAAGCTTACTGCTTTAATTCTTTTGGATTATGCAAAGGCTTTTGATTTCTTAAATCACGAAATACTTATCTCAATTTTACATTACGTGGGCTTCTCAGAAAATGCAGTAAAGTTAATTAGTTCTTTCAGATCGCACAGAAAGAGTAATTATTTCTAAAGATATTTCTGACTGTCTCGAGTGCCACACTGGAGTTCTTCAGGGAAGTATTTTAGGACCTCTGCTTTTTAGTATTTACACATCAAATTTTCATGCCTGTCTTAAAAATTGTAAACGATACGCAATTATATTTGTCATTTTCTCCTCGTGATTTCGCTCTTGCTGAAACTAAAATTAATACTGATTTAAATGCACTTTTCAAGGTATCCTCGGATCACATGCTTAAATTAAATCCAACTAAATCTTTAGTACTTTTGTTAGGAAATGGCGCTGCCATCGATAGCCTCAATAACCGTATGCATATTAGAATTGAAAATAATGATTTGCCATTCGTGCAAAAATGTAAAAGTTTGGGCTTAATTTTGGACTCTGAACTACGTTTCAAAATGCATGTTAATTATATCTTAAAAAAAGTATATTTTTCTTTAAAAGCGTTGTACCCACTTCGGCACTTTCTCGACAGGGAGATCAAAAAATTATTGCGTGACTCTTTAGTTTTATCGCATTTTAACTATTGCGATAGTGTTTATGGTCCTTGTTTGGATGCTGCTGATGTGCGCAGAATACAGAAAGTCCAAAATAATTGTTTACGTTTAATATTTGGAATTCGCCGACGTAACAGAATATCACATAAGCTTAAAGACCTCTATTGGCTTAACATGGTTAATAGGCGTAAACTGCATGCAACTTGCCTCTATTACAAGATTTTAAAATTTCGTTCTCCTCCACCTCTATAATAAAATCACTTTTCGTACAGATGTTTATCACTTAAATTTACGTAGAAAAAACATAAACATTCCTAAACATAAACATGAGTTTTTTAAAAGATCTTTTTCATATAATGTTGCCTTATTAATTAATTCATTAGATCTGGATTTGGCTCAAGTCAATATGACATGTAATTCCTTTAAAAATCTTGTTTAACAACCAATGTCATGGTCAGATCACTAGTAAATCTAGTAGGTATCTTCGGGATATAAAGCAGCGCATTAATGACATAATATATTATTTAAGCTTTTGGCCTAATGTTAATAACAGAATCTGCCGAGTGCAGAAGTCTGAAATGATGGCCATTTATTTGCTCGTATTTATAGTATAAATATCATTTTATTTCCAATTTTTATAATATATTGTAATGCTGTGAATGCATGGGTAAATAATGAACAGTTATTTATTTTATTTCATTATTTTTTAAATACTTTACCACCATATTCTAAGGGAGCTACGCCCCTTCGAATGGGCAACTCTGAACCAGTTCATAATAAAATTTTAAAACGGGTATGGTGTATAAACTTTTAACGCTAAATCAGTTTCTAAATTCAGAATTTCAAAATTGTAATCATAGGCGTCACATACCGGTTGGTTAAGAGTTAAAATAATCTCATTTTTTTGA
Source organism: Polydrusus tereticollis (assembly GCA_963920685.1). Taxonomy (NCBI): domain Eukaryota; kingdom Metazoa; phylum Arthropoda; class Insecta; order Coleoptera; family Curculionidae; genus Polydrusus; species Polydrusus tereticollis. The sequence goes on from OY987328.1 coordinate 149,641,368, forward strand.
ATAGTCGTTTTTTTTTTCTTAAAAATTATAAAAATTATTAAAGTATTCTAAGTAAAAAAGGTACCATTTGTTCGTTTGTGAGTAAAATCGCGTTAAAAAAAATTCACCCATAAAAGAGTTAATTAATAAAATTGTTCTTTAATAAAAGCTTTTATATCAAGAATGTACTAAAAAATAGAAAATAAATGAAACTAAAAGCTTTTAAAATAAATTATTGCGCATCAGCTATCGCGCCTCTTACGAAACTAAATAAATTGAAAACGAAATAAATATGACAATTTATTTACAGGGTAATAATACGACAAAAAATACCGTTATGTAACAAAAATGTTTTAAAAAAATTAAATTTAAATTGAAACCGGATATACAATGAAATCGCATAACTCCTGTATATTTTGTAAATTTAAAAAGTATTTTATTTTAATTTATTTGATGAACAGAAATAAAAACAGGCAAGAGCCTGAAGAGTGTCCACAGAGTTAAATAAACAATCATATAGTAGAAGTAAGAAAGAATAGCGCAGTACGATATTTGAATCATGCGATAATTTTGTCGCAGAAATCATAAGGAATAACATTAGTGACTGTAATGGAAAATCTTAGTGCGCCCTCAGCTTTAGAGTCCATACAAGTAGTTCAAAAGAATAATCAAATATTCATAGGTGGCATATTGAATTTACCGCTTCAAAATTACTTTATATATTCCAGGTGACCTAGAAACTATATCTATAATATTACCACAGAGCAAATAGCTAACGAAACAAAGCTCTGGATATAAAACGCGTATAAATAAAAATGAGGTATTTAGGGGACCACACTCACCCACCCCTTAAGCACTACCCTCATCCACTTTAAAATTTAAACCTTCTCAAACATTCTGTAATTAAACCTTATTAATTTTGGTATTGCTAAAAAACACTTTTAATAAGCTTTTCAGGGCTGTGGTGTCACAAGTGGGGTAGTGCCATTTAGGATTTTAAGTAGGTGAGGTTCGTCCTTAAGGGGTGGGCGAGGGTGATACGCAAAATACCTCATTATTATTTACAAGCGTTTCTTAGAAACGATATTTTTCGGATATCACGTTCAATATAGAAAATATAGCCGGTGTAAATTTTTAAATTGCACCTGTATAGCACAATACATTTTCTGTACATACTTCCATTTTGATGTGGAAACTTAAATAGTCTAAGGCCAGGATTTTTCTTCTACTATGTCCACGATTAAAATATTGCCGATTCACTGCTTGTAGCTATATTACAGAAATAAAAATAAGAAAGTAAGGAAATGCGTATATCCCAATGTTCTATAACTGGCATCTGTTCCCAATTTGCCTTAAATAAATATTAAAATTAAAGCGTCGACAATAAAGAAATAAACGTCTTTGATCCAACGCTGCCCAACCCGATCCATCGACTAAACAAGAAGTGCGCCGCCGGTCGAAACCAATCAAATATTAATGCGATTAACTAAAATATTATTAATTTTTACAAGAATCGGATTTCGAGCGGTAATGACGATATGACAACAGTTGGATGATGGGATGGCGACATGAACGCGCTAAGTAAAAATATATAGAAACTGATTATGGTGGCGACCTCTCGAGGATCTTGTAGAACGAAAAAGAAAATTTTCGCTTTTTTCCTATGCTCTCCAGAGTTCTGTTGCGAAGATATTTATTTTGTGATATTACTAAGTACACATTTTAATATTCTGCGCAATGGTAAATGGGCTTATTTTCTCCAAAATAGTGTTAGAGAAAGTATAGTCTCGTATGGAATGGCATTTCCTATTTGTTATAGAATATATTATTAAAATTAGTAATAATAAACTTCTGCTTTAGCTTAACAAAGAAACAGTAAGCCCATCTACCTTGTATATACACGAGGTTAAAGCGGACGAAGTGTGGGAGGTAATGACGTCACCCCCTAGCGAGCATTTTATTTGATTTTGATCTCGCATATTTCGAAAAGTACTTATCCGATTGACTTCAAATTTTCAGGGCTGACCATACCTTATAAATGCTTTATAACAACTAAGTAAAGAGTGTAATTTGAGGTATTTTGTGAACAATTAGTGTTTCCGCAAATAAATTTTAAAAAATATTACCCTTTTTTTTTCGAAACGACGATCCTTGCATATATCCAGGCGGTAGAAACATGGCGGGAGGAGTTATGGGCACCGCAGTGTCCCAATACGGAACCACATCTGGATGGCTCTGGTTGGGATCGGGCAGTTCCAACTTGGGTTGTTGTTTCTCGCAACGCCTGCGTCGACGCCCGCCGGGCGTGAAAGTCTTTACGAGAAAACCGACGCCGGCGTTCATTTTGAATATTTAACGGATAAAACCGAGGTATTTTGTGGATTCATACTCAACATTTTTGCTAACGATGGTTTGGTTAAGGTTAACATTTTTAATTTTAAAGTAATATGCCTATTTTCGCATTTTAATGTTGTGTTGTTTTCTATAACGCAACTAATCTATGTAAAATTCTTGAGAACATAATGTCCGCATTCTATTTTTGTGTTTAAAAAACATACAAAACAGTATTCACCTTTAAATGTTGTTAAACTAAATTATAAATATTCACTTTACTGGTAAGGCGCCATTAACACGTTCGCTGAAACTAACTTTACATAACGTAAAATTAGAAAAAAAAACTACCTCAAATTTTTTCGCGTATCGTTGATTAATTAATTTTATATGTCAAATTTACTCTGGTCAAAAATTCGACATAATAATTTGTATAAAATAAATGAACACCCTACCTTGTATATAAACTTATTTTTGCAACTCTATTAATTATTTTCTTAATAAATTTCCTTAATATTTTTCTATACCTACATGTTGTTATCATTCCCGAGATATTAATTTACATTTGTTTTTTTTTTTAAACAACAATAATATTAAAAATAAAAATAAGGTATTATATATTTCTGAGAAGCTTGTTATAAACTAAATTATATTATTAAAACATATATAGAGTGACCCATTTAAAAAAAAGCAAGCTTGTCTTTTTTCTAGAAAACTATTGAACGTAGAAAAAATCTGAGTACGTCACCGAATGCTACGTAAAAACTACAAAAAGACGGTGTCCCAAAATGTAAAATTTTCAAAACAATCCCGTATATCAAAAACAAGGAGAACTAGAAAAATTCTGATTGCGGCATTTTTTGTTTCACAAAAAAGTGCTGCGAAACCCGTATCCTTCTATCTTTACTAATAACGGAAATACCGCGTAAAACCATCGAAAACTGGACACCCTGTACAGGCAGTGTGTCTCGAAGAAAAAAAGGAAATTAATTAATATTTCTAAAACGGTAGCAAATAGGTAGGTATGTTAAGGATAATTATAATTAAACTAAACATATAAGTTCATATACACGATGCAGTTAAAATATCAAAGTTGCTATACTACTTTTTAGCAGACGCGGCAACCTCACATTACCGAAAATATTCTAGTTGGACAAAGCATAACAGTTTATGAAAAAACAAATTTTTGGAGGATTCCATTGAATGTGAGTCCCTCTGTATAGTAATATTAATTAACATAGAAATTAACATGTCTTTAACATACCTGTACACCCCATAAAATTCCAAGAATTGTTTACCAAACTTAATAACTTAAGCACAAATACAGGTTATAACGTAACAGCTAGCCGCACTTAACTGCGGAGAATTCGAAAATTATATTTATTTTTAAAATTCATATAAATATTTTGAATGGAATTCCTGATTGCCTACTATATGCTTACGCGATTAATCAACACGACCACCTTGTTTTGAAAATAAGTTTTATAAAAAAAGTTTATTTTTATCCATATTTCCTATTTATATGCACCCCAGGAGGTATGGCAACTTCAAATGTGAAGAAATAACCTTACATGCGTTTAACATGTGATTGATTTCGATTATTAATACACATAAATGAGTTTAAAATACTTTACTCTTTTCGCTAATTTTTGAATGGAATAATGCATAAAAGCTACAAATCGAAAGTGTAACACAAAGAAACGCAATTAAGTCTTACAAAACGTTTACTGGTAGTTATCAAGCTAATGCTTCTTTTAGCCTGATCGAGAATGCTTTCAGGCTTTAAAAACACAATCTTGATGCTTTCTATAATCTCTTTATAATGCGTTTCTTTCTCTCTCCTTAATTAAAAAATTGTTACCGTTACTAACAACTTTATGTGTTTTCTTTATTTCTTTGTTCTGACTAAACTTTTTCGTATGCAAGATCTGTTATATTTTCATATCCAAAGATGATGATTAAAAGGCAATTAAAAAGTTACACCCTCTTTTGACACCCGCAGCAGTCAAGGTTAAATTTCTGCGCTCCTCAAAATAACATGTTCTCAAGAATTTTAAACAAAGAAAATCAAAATGTTCGCTTACCACCATCGTAAAGCTCTTTAAGCCTTTTTAGTATAAAGCTCCATGTGTTTTTCAGCAAAATAATTTTTATAAACAAAAAATCCCACCATTATAAACACGCAACTGATATACAAAAGTAACGCAACGATCAAAAAAATGGTAATAAAGGTCGATGGGGGATGCGTTCGTTTTCTTGTCACAATTTGTAAAATTGCCATTGTTTTTTTTTGTATATGACAATAAGGAAAACACTAGTGATTCTCGCCTACAACAAAAAAAAATTCTGAAAAACACTACGAATGCACTTGGTTTTTTTTTTAATTTTTCGCGATAAAATTGAATATGTAGTTTAAAACAATTTTGGGTCGTACTTATGAACAACGATTTATTTTGAGAGAATGCTAAAACCAACAGGTCTTATTCTAGACTATAACATTGAGACTAGTGCGCCTGCAGGGTTGTTATCTCATAAAGGTTAATTGTACGAAACTCCCCTAGTACAACTGTACAGTTATATTTAAAAATGTACGCAGCAAATACAAGCACAAAATCTCACACAAGCAAATTACAGTTAAATTAAATATAAACTAGAAATTTGAACTAACCGAAAAAATCAAAATACCTGCCCTATCTATTTTTAAAACCATTTTAAATTAACCAGATTTTCGGGTGGGTACTAACAAAAAATTGTACCTAAAATAGTACTATTATATTAAAACTTCAGCCCTATGCGACGAAACGATTTTGGGTTAAATGAGGGCGTCGCCGGCACACGATCGTTACTACGTCTTCCTGCAGCATCCCCGTGACGTCAGCAAAAACGAATCATTTTTTGCAGAGTTCAAGTCGCTTTAAAAAGACGGGGTGATCGGGTGTAGACGATTTGTGCAAGAAAAGTAAAACAGACGGAGAAATACAGAATGGATAAGGACAGAGAAACATTTAAAGAAAAGAAGAAACATATTAGGTCTTGAAAATAAAATAATCTTAGAAAAAGCAAAATTCTCATAATTTGTCACTATATGACTAGCAGTTTTTAACTAGGTCGTTATAATACCGCAAAATATGACATGCCAATATTAATACAGTAGTCGCTCGGACATGTAAACAGGCCTATACAGGGTGTTCCTAAAGGTATGGTCAATATTTAGGGATCGGGTCATAGGATCAGAATGTCATGTAACATTTTGTCTTATATAACCGAGCTAGAGGCTCCCAAAGGGGAGACACTAAAGATGATTTTTTTCGCAATGTTTCCGCAACTAATTACTAAAGATGCAAACTTGAAAATTAGGTATTCTAGTAAACTTTACAAGCTGAATTGAACTATTGTAGTTAAAATGTCAACAATTTAAAAATAGCCCCAGAAATTGGGGAAGACTGAGTGAAAATGCACCTAACATTTTTTATTGATTTTTATATCTTCCTTATCACAAGATTTTAACGTTCTTTTTTGGAATTGGGCATTAGGAACAAGATTAATCACTGCGTTGTATGCGAAAAAGAATACAAAAATATATGCATACACAATACATAAATCCCCGCTACATATTGTTCCAATTAAAAAAAAATTGATATTTATTTCTGTGATCACTTTCTGACATTCGTCATTAGCTAAATACAATATAATTACACATACAAAATTTTGATGTTAACGACAATATAATTATTTGTGTTGAGAGCAAGAACGTTTTTAGAAAAGTTTGTTAGGGGGGGGGGGGGGGGGCGCGTTGGTCAATAAGACTGGCCGACACGACTTTTATAATAAAATTATTTTCACAATACGATAATAGAAAATATATTCATTCATAAAGCCCTAATACGTACAACTTTTCAATGGGCTTAATATTGGCAGGTAGTAAATTTCCTAAGGGGTCATTTAAAATAGGTGCATTTTAAAAAAGAAAAATAACCTTAAATGGATTGCTTATAACATTAAACTTATTCTCTTATTCAGTCTCCCGTTAAGCTTCGAATTGGGTGGTTCTGTGCAGTTAAGAAAGGGTTTTGAACAATGAAAATGTCAAGTGAAAAGCACCTCAGTTGCAAAATTTTTCCCGATAAGTTTTCTTATATTTGTGGAGAATTTCTGGTGGTCACAAGCCAGACCATTTTCTCAAAATGTGAAAAAAGCTTATTTCATGTATTTTGGTGATTTAGTCGGAGATCAAAACAAGCAGTGGGCTCCCTAGTATTCAGATTCAATCTACTACAATATTATGCTATTTACCTTTATATTATAGAATTATACAGCAAAAAAAAATTTTTTGTCGCCCAGTGTTATTTATAGTAAATACTAATCAGTCAATAGACGTGCTTAAAATTTAATTTTTGTGATTGTAAAGTGATTTTCCTTAAAAACGAATTCCTACTTACTTTAATAAACTATAATTAATTATTTATTTTTAAAAATAAAATATTCTTTCGGCATAATGAGCACAACCTGATTTAATGAACATACCTGATTTTCATTAGTTCACATAACTGAGTGCCTACTGTATAATTACATAAAAATAAAACAACATATCATTATGTTGATAATTATATATTTTAAAGATTTATAAAATAACGTATTTGCAGAACTCTTAAGTTTTAATTTTAATGAGATGAGTGGGACTGCTTCTTATTATCGCAGATATACTTAATATTAGGCTTTATGGATTAAAGTTGAATTCTCATATCAGATTCGGCATCAAGTCTGTTGCGGTATATATTTTTTGTCGACACATAAGCTGAGAACCCTGTTTCGCACATATATGTAGTTGCAAATGGTATTAACGTCAACACGACCTTTTGCGACAATTGTGGATATTCATTTTTTAAACTGCACCAGATCTCCACTAACGGCATTAATTTAAAGTTTTCTTGCAACGATGAATCAGCTGTCATTTCAATAAAAGTTTCGTATTCTTCTGCTGACATGGTGGAAGGTCGTGCATTGGCAATAAATGGGTTTTTAATCCACAATTCATTTTGATTTTTAATCTGCTCTTCATTTGGAAAATACTGATTAAAAGCTTCACTCAAACCTGTCAGGTGCTGAATAATTTCTTCAATAAATGTCTCCCCTATTTTAACCCCTTCTTCTTCTGAAAAACCTTTTATTGTTGGGAAGCAATTTAACTTATTGGACCGCATAGAACTTTTCCAAAATTCTATCTTTTTCTTGAAAGTAACAATTTTCTCGTGGGCAGTAAATACATTTACTTGTTTGCCCTGAAAGGTTAAATTCAGTTCATTGATCTTAGTAATGTCGCCTAAATAGGCAATTTTAAGAAGCCAATTTCTATCAAATAATTTAACTTTCAATTCGAAATTCTGTTCTAAAAAAAGCACGCACCTCGTCTCTTAGCTTAAAAATACGTGTTAGTATCTTTCCTCGAGACAACCATCTGATCTCAGTATGTAAAAGAAGAGATATGTATGTACACTTCCTATGTCCTCACATAGTATTTTGAATAAACGATTATTTCTTTCGATAGTTCACTGTTTTTTTTAATTTCGTCGAGGCATTAGTAAAAAATCACGTTAGGTCCGCGGAACCCTTAAATGATCTTCACGGAACCCCAGGGTTCCGCGGAACACAGTTTAAGAAACGCTGAATACAGCAAATTATTATTTGGCATTGACAAAACGAAAAATAGTATCTGTGATAACATTTTTATTGAAGGCGCTTTAATTATAGCTAAATATGAGCTATTCCATTAAGGAAAAAGTAACCTTGATTAAGTGGAATTATACAGGAAACAGTTTAAGAGCAGTGTCTGAAATATTTTCAGTTCAATTCCCTGATAAGTCTATCTCTTCCATTTCATTAATTAAACTCATCATTAGTAAATTTAAGTCTAAAGGCACCGTAATAAATAACTGTAAATGCTCAATTCAGAATGCCAATAGAGCTGAAGAAAGGGATAATAGAGATCTTGATATTTTACCGCACGTGGAGAAAAATAAAATGATTAGCACGAGGATTCTTGGGCAAGCCGTAGGAAAACATCAAACCACAGTCTTGCGCACTTTAAAAAAACATAAATATTTTCCTTACAAGTATGAAAAACATCAAGAGCTACGGCAAGGTGATGAAGAACGGAGAACGGTATTCTGTTTTGGGGTAATGGAAAGAGCAAATAATAATAGGGATTTTTTGAGAAATATTTGTTTTACCGATGAATATACATTCACCCTCAACAACAAACCAAATGTTCAAAGTTGCCGGTATTGGAACCAAGAAAATGAACATCGTCTTGTTTATATTCGGATACAATATCCACAAAAAATAAATGTTTGGGCGGAAATTGTAGGACATCATATTATTGGACCATTTTTATGGACGGCAACCTTATCAGTAACCTATTTGGAGTTACTACAAAATCGAATTGAACCCACACTAGAAGAAGTTGTACGCGAAAATCAGAAGGTCTGGTATCAAATGTATGGGTGTCCTGCCCATAATTTTCTTATAGTTAGGGAATACTTGGAAAATATTTTTAACGGAAATATTATTGGCCCACGGCATCTAATCCTTTAGCTAGCCAGGTCTCCTGACCTTTCGCCAAACGACATCTTTCTGTGGGGTCACTTAAAAAAATTAATTTATAAAGGTGTAAAATTTGAAAATCTAGACCAGCCAAAAAACTGTATTTCGTTAGAATGTGACAAAATATCTCAATATCAACTCAGTAATGTTAGAAATGAATTTTATGATCGGTTAGGATATTGCTTAGCTGTTAATGAAGGGTTGTTTGAATATTGAATTAATGTTTTTGTGAAAATCTGTAGTCTTAGGTATGTTATGTTAAATTAAAGGCTTAGTAAGAAAAACATAATGGTGTCTTTTATTTTGGATGTGTGATTGTCGGATTGGTGAAACGAGAATGTGTTTTTAATGTGAAATAATCTTTATTCGTTATGTCCAGCTTTACGTCAATTGTTCACAATAGCGTCATAGAAGTTATTCGCTGGTGTTTGCTGTATTACCTAAACCATGAAGATTTCGTAATTTTGCCATCACATTTAATTGAATAAGTTAGGATTGGCTTTTAAAATTTATTCAAACTTGACACGTGGGTTTATTATATCGGCGCCTCTTCAAAAACTTATAATACAATTTTTCTCTAAAATGTACAGGGGAGCCAATATTTAGCCACCTTAAAATTTACATGGAATTTCCTATGTTCAACTAAGCCATGCATTACCCGGTATGTTTGCTGTTTGTACAGAGACGGATTTATGCAAATATTTTAAAAAGTTTATATTGTTTAACACCTTGACGAGTTTAGTCCTCCCCTATAACATACATAAGTTTCAACCTCCAACAACCACCGGATATTCATTTAAAAACTGTAAACTCTAGAGAGGACCCTGGTTTTTATTGACCATTCCAAAATAATGATAACTTATCAGGTCATCTTGCCAATTTATTTCCTTTGCATTTTTGTAAAATCTAAACAGGATCAAAGAAAATAATACGGCAAAACAAATCTATTAAAAAGCGAGAAGGTCATTTTAATATATTTTAATTAAATTGCCTTTTCTAAAGTGCTGTTCACCTTTTGAATTACGCAATTTAAAATATGCCTTTTAAAAGCAAGTGTTTTTAATGTTCGATGTAGTGATTTCAAATTGAATACAAATTAAAAACGAGTAGATGTTTACAACGCTTTAGGGCAGATAAAACTCGTGAAACGTGAAAACTTCGTCGGGGTTTATTATCTCCTGAAAGCTTTAAGAACGTAATCGTTATCTCCAAAGACTTGAAGAAGCATAAGACATTGTCGGTCTGTAAACGATCTTTGTCGTTAACCTGAATTTATGAAATTCACAAACCTAAAATATCTGGTGTATACAGGGTGCCCAAGATAAGAAGGGCCTCTATGGGGATCTCGGTTATGGTAAGAGCTACAACTTTGATTAAATGGGGAAAAAGTTGCGCAATCAGAGGACTAATAATATGACATAAAAAAAGTTTTAGTAATATTTGTAAGTTTTGAGATATTAAATAAAAACTGATATTTTGGATTTTTGATTTTATTTTTCTTTGGCGTTATTATTAAAGTTAGAGCAAAACTGACAAAACTCTCTCACAGCAACTTGTTATGAACTTAAAGATTACATCGCAATTTTTTTTATACGACGTTTCGTTTCCAAGCAAACACCATCAACTTCATTTTTTCTAATACGGCCCTGATTTCTTATTGTCAAATTTTGAGAGCATTTTTTATTCTTAATTCAATGATGTACCAGACAATGTTGTTTAATTACGTTTCGAGCCTTTTTAACCATCTTTATGAAATTTTCAGGGTCCGGACCTGGATCCTAGAGTGTTGCATATGCTTTTTCAGCTTTTTTAATTAAACCTTACGATACTGTTTAAAAAAAAATAAAAACTTCCTGGGTTTATTTTCTTTTTGAAACAACACAAATCTACGCTGTTGCAAACTAAGTATTGTTCTTTTCCCAAATTAGCGAAGTAGGCATTGGAAAAAAAAATGAGTAGGTATGGTGTCAGACAATTTGGCATTACTTCAGTTGAACTAAATATGGCAGGTTATTATTCAAATGAAGAAAAATTTGATATGTTATCATGTTTTATTTTAAGCGGAGAAAATTGTAATGTAGCAGAGCGGATGTATTTGGACAAATATCCGGAAAGGAGACAACCAGCTAAACGGACTTACAGTAAGTTAGTAACTAACCTTAAAGAACACGGTGCATTTAAAAAACCCATGCTCTCCCGAAAAAAAAATAGTAACCAGGAAAAGGTTTTCAGCGTATTATTAGCTGTTACTGAAAACCCTGGAGTATCAACTAGAGAAATTGATGAAAATGTAGGCGTAGCGAAATCAACTGCTCAATTTATTTTAAACAAACAAAAATTTCACCCATATAAATACAGAATTTGTCAAGGACTGAGGCCAGGTGATGCAGAAAGACGTCGATCATTCTGCGAATGGTACACCAGAAAATGCCACGAAAACATAAATTTTCCTTACCAGATAATTTGGTCTGATGAAAGCATGGTAAATCGAAACGGGATCTTTAACAGAAAAAATGTACATTACTGGTCTAAGGAAAATCCACGTGTATTCAAAGAATCAAGACACCAATACCGTTTCGGATTTAATATGTGGGCTGGAATTTTGGGAACAAGAATAATAGGACCTTTTTTCTATCAACATAATTTAACATCTGAGCATTACCTGAATTTACTCCAAAATGACTTAGAGGAGGCTCTGGATAATTTACCTCTGGCAGAACAACGCGACACTTGGTTCCAGCAGGATGGTGCACCTGCACATAATTCAAGGGTAGTTAGAGAGTACATTTCAGCAAGATTTCCAGAAAAAAGTATCAGCACTTATTCTGTAACACCCTGGCCGGCGCGTTCCCCAGATTTAACCCCGCTTGATTTTTTCCTTTGGGGATATATCGAGAATTGTGTTTATAAGCAGAATTTTGAAACAGAAGAAGAGCTTAGTCAACTAGTGCTTGCAGCCTTTCACAGCGTAACGCCACAAATGTTAACTAATGTCCTAAATAATACAGTTTTAAGATCCTATTTATGTTTGGAGAACGACGGAAATCACTTTGAACACCTTTTGGAAAATTAATTTTTAATGAGTTAATGTTAGTTTTATTTCAATTAATTAAAGTTTAATTATTATGGGTTCGGAATCAGTATTTTACAATGTTAAATAAATAATTAAAAATCTATTATGTAATTTTATTATTTTTTTTTAAATTCATAATGAAACTAAAAAGATTACGTTGTTACCTTCTACATCCATCATTTTCATTTTTTTAATTAAAAAAGCTGAAAAAGCATATGCAACACTCTAGGATCCAGGTCCGGACCCTGAAAATTTCATAAAGATGGTTAAAAAGGCTCGAAACGTAATTAAACAACATTGTCTGGTACATCATTGAATTAAGAATAAAAAATGCTCTCAAAATTTGACAATAAGAAATCAGGGCCGTATTAGAAAAAATGAAGTTGATGGTGTTTGCTTGGAAACGAAACGTCGTATAAAAAAAATTGCGATGTAATCTTTAAGTTCATAACAAGTTGCTGTGAGAGAGTTTTGTCAGTTTTGCTCTAACTTTAATAATAACGCCAAAGAAAAATAAAATCAAAAATCCAAAATATCAGTTTTTATTTAATATCTCAAAACTTACAAATATTACTAAAACTTTTTTTATGTCATATTATTAGTCCTCTGATTGCGCAACTTTTTCCCCATTTAATCAAAGTTGTAGCTCTTACCATAACCGAGATCCCCATAGAGGCCCTCCTTATCTTGGGCACCCTGTATATACACATACACATTCTCACTGTCGTGCCTTTATGTGGCTTTTTCTCACTAATCAATAACTTTCAAGAGCGTACGTTCGTTGAATAACAAGGAGTAGTTTAGCAAATCTACGGTAACTTCACGTCTTAACTCGATCAGGGCTGGGATTCTTATGTTTTAACGAGAGGGAGGATTATACTTCTTAGTTTCTATAGTAAAGTTTGCGTTATATCGTTAACCTTTGCTGCAATAAATCAACTACCTGATTAAATCCCAACATCTTCAAATCGCAATAAATGGGTGCAGGGTCGGCTTGAAAATATAGCTATCCATTATTTAAGAGACATTTTAAACCAAATGAAAGTAAAGATTAATTATTATAATAATAACAATATCTTGGCAACTTTATTATAAATTTAGTTCTGTGTTACTATCACTATCTTCATATAAACTAATTCTTAAAGCACATTTTACAGTCAGCAATACTATCTGCAACTCATTTGCTGCAATGCATTGCAGGAGCAAGACATTGCCTGAAATTTGTCTTGCAGGATGTTTTACAGCTGGCAATTTTGTTTTTGTTGAAAGGGATAGCCAACGTTACAAAAATAAATGCCAATCTGTCAATGGGAAAATAAAATAACATACATAACCTTTTTTTCTTTGCCTTATTACAATTACTTGTTTTCCTTCTAATACTTGGTTTTACTTGGTGCAATATTAGTTCGACTGGATTAAATACACAATAGTAAGGGGGAAGACGCAATGCTAGTATCATGAAATTTTGGATTTCTGCTTTTGTACTGTTAGAACAAGGAAGCATTTTTACTTGAAGACTATGATAACTAGTTTTGGAGAAAGTTTCAGTTGTCTAGTTGCTTAATTTAATAACAACAAACAGGTATCAAGTTAAAGTAAAGAAAGCACGGCAACGCCGCCGTTTACAATCTTTTAATGTGCCTACGGTGCATCGAAGCGAAAAATCCGCATAGAAACAAGACAAGACAGTTGAGTTTTAAAACATATAACCAATAACAACTACCTAGAATACGCAGTCTTCAACGAGCAGACTAAATTTCCAGAAAGCAAGCATCTAGCCTCGCTGAAGGCGAAAAAAGCCTACGTGACTGACAGCAGGGTTTCAAACAGCATGAAAGAATGTTACTGTGTGAGAGAAGGAGGGATGATATATATCGCAAGTAAGACTTGACGTATTTTAGTTTCTCTGGCGGACAGCAGAGATCTGTAACAGCTCGCGTGGGAAGCAGACGGTTTCCCTCGTGGTTTACGCAAGTTTTCAGTTTTTTTATGGCACTCAAGCCAGGTAATTAAGTCGGTCAGTTCGCGGTATTATCCCAAATATATAATAATGTGATTATTATATCCAGACTTAAGGAGAGTTCCGCATCACGCCTTGCAGAAAGCACACGGTCTTCACGCGGCATTTTGCGCGGTTCTAGTTGATTTTATGGTATTCAATCCATGAAATAAGTTGGAAAATTCGCGAAGTTCTATTCCGAAGGTGTATTAATGTGATTACTACACCCCAACTCAAGTTCCGTTTATCTGTTGAAATAACGTTGTCAATTCGCGGCGAATGCCCGAAGATATACTAACATAGTTATTATACCACGACTTAAGTTCTGTTTATCTGTTGTAAAAAGCAAGTCTCAAGTTTGTAGATACGATAAATTCTCGAAGTTTTAGGAGTACAGTAGTGTATCCCAGTATCCCGATATTATTGTTTGTTTAGTGATGTAATGTTAGTGATGTAAAAATGTATAGCTGTTTAATGCAGTAAGTAGTTACCATACTAAGTTGTAAAGGTAAAAAGCATGTGCTGCTACCCAAAACGGATGTAAAGATAAGTAAATAACATACCAGAAGTAAATAGATATAATTTGTGTGAGAAAAAAGACTTTTATTTTAACTGACATATTTTGAACCACGCAACCTATGAGAAATACAGTAAACAATTTATATTTGGCGCAAGCAAATAAAGGCGGCTTCAACAACTAGCATTGTCCTTTACAATAACGCTATTCTCGGATATCTTCAAAAAGTTGTACGCCAGTGTCTTGGTGGTAATATAGAGAAGAATCTGCTATGCTTTTAGCTGAAAGCAACAGACAGTTCGGACCAATTCCAGTTTGTGAACCTGCGTGTATTATTGTTATTCTTTTGCCTTTATTTGAAGGAGCCTTGGTTTGACATTTTTTTGAAAAACTATTTCACCTTTTCTCGCAGTGTCATGTGTATCGAACCCTGATTCGTCAAGGTAGATAATTGGTCGATTTTCTGCCCTATATTGTTTAACAGCCGTTAAATATTCATGACGCCATTCCCGTAAACGTTGAGATTCCATTACGGTTTGTCTTTTATCAATTGTGTGATATTCAGCTACTATTTAAGTAAAATTTTTCTTGAAATGCTACAAGAAATGTATGTTTCGTCGTTGGCAAGCCCCTTTTTTAGGGAAACCAGGATAGGTACACATTGTTCTTCATATATTTCATAAATTTTCCTTATTAATAATTCCAAATCATTCTCGTTAATACTTCTAAATGTTCCACAGTCACTTCGCTTCTTTCTGGAAATGATAGGTTCCAGTACTATATCCTTTATCGAAGACAAAGAAGTACTTGTTAAAGCAGACGTCTCGGCTAAAGCATTTTAATTAAAATCTCTTTTCAGCAAAGATTGGTGCACATTTTTAATTATTTCTTTAGCATTAGGATATAAATGCCTTCTTCTGAAAGTGACACTACAACATGGACGCCACATTCAAACACTAATACAACAAAAAATATCACGCGCTAGTAAACCATGCAAACACTAATATAACAAAAATCACTCGTTGGAAAACCAAATGCTCTGGGTGCTATGGAAATGCAATTCCTCTAAAAACAGCAGGGGTTTTGTTGAAATGTAATTTATGATATCACGCTATATTAAAGTACTGTCTTCTGTTTCTTTTTGCAACAGGTCAATAAATTAAATATCATACTCTACTATGGAAACATAAAGTTTTGTTACGGAAAGTCCCTAACATTTACTGACTCGACCAGGGTTATTGACGGATATTTTAGTCAGATTTTTCACCCTGCTTATGAAACAAAGCCTTCCGGTAATTTGTAGGCTTTTGCTTCGGTGGACTAACGAAAAAAGGGCAATTTACCTAGATTGTACACTCACAATAGTCAGTCAAAACATGCTTAATTTGGTCGGGTGTTTCAAATAGACACCATATAACCAGCTAACCCCATTATGTAGGTGCGAACCTCTTTAAAACACGATAAATGGGAATTCTCTTACTGATATATTTAGGTGTAGAGATGTTAAACAATACTGTTAGACTACCAGACTCCGGTGTCCCATTAATTCTGATACAACCAAACCTCGGACTAAATTCCAGCGGCAAAACTAAGTGAAATATAAGAAACTGCCGGCAGCTTCAGCTTCCATTAGGCGCTAACGAGCATTCCAGCCTTGTCTACTAAATCATTATTGTAACTTAGGAAGGAACAATGAAAAATATCGTTTACTCGCATTTAAACAAAGAGTTAAATGAACGCCAACTATCCAACACTATAACATGCACGTTCTAAATTATTTACACATCCCTAAATATAGCTTTAGTAATCAATTGCATTGGTTCCGACAGTTTTCTGGTATATCTTCGATTGTATTTTGTCATTAAATCCCCGGTTATCACATATTCATGTGTTTGCGACAAATATTTGTGTATTTGGCAAATAGAGGAATATGTAAGGCCGGCTTTACGTGATGTGCGACATAATTTTTGTATTCCTCGACCCGATGCTGAATATTTTATTATGGCATTTAAAAAGCACCGACACAGTGGATTTAAATAGAATGTGAGGTATAGCCGATAGCGAATAATCAGCTCTAACCTATACACTGTGAGCCAAATTAACTTGCACTCTTCTTTGATATTGCATAACTTTTGTATATTAAACAGGAAAGAAAAATCCAAAATTCTTCACAAATATTTAATATTTCGCTCTACGCGTTTCGGTTTCTTAAACCATTTTCAAGAGCTATCTAAAAAGTTTATTTATATAATAATCTCAATTATAATTCAAAATAATTTGGTGTTACTTACATAATATAAACAAAAACTTTACATTAAGGACACAAACAAGCTCACAATGGCGAGCACAGGTTTACTAACTATATAAAATTGATCAACGGGATAAACCCAAAAAAACATTTAAAAATAAAACACTTAAAAAATAAAACAAAATACACCGAACCAGAGCGACATCTAGATTGCACAAAGAGAGGTTCCATTATTTAAACAATCATTCACTACTTAAACTCGTTTACAATTCTCGCCGCTTCCCTATAGTGGGCGTTGACAGGATCGTTCAAACACTCAATTTGATTATTTATCTCTAATTTCGCTATTTCTATGTTTTCTAAAAAATTCAGCTTTAGGCCTTTATTCGCATTATGTAGCATTTTAAAGTTGTCTTTAGTATTAAAAATATGTAAATTCTCTCTTAAATGTAGGCCAAAAGCTGATCTCCTGTCATTAGGCGATTTCTGAGAGTTTAAATGTTCTTTTATTCTAACATTAAAACTACGTCCTGTCTGACCAGCATATTTAGCCGTGCAAGAGTTACAGGACAACAAATACACCCCACTCTTGTCAAGCACGTTAATTGAATCCTTTACTCTCGAGAATAAGCTACGTAAATTGTTTACCGATTTGTAAGCTATTTTAAAATTGTTGTTTAAAGACTTCAATACATTACCCACTCTCAGAGAAACAGTGCCCAAAAAAAGTAAGCCTTATATACCTAGGAGGTTGAAAAGATGTTATGGTCTTATCCAAGGGGTCAGTCAACACCCTCTTAAGCATGTTATTAAATTTTTTTCTTATTAAATTATTGATTAGTGATATCTTGTATCCGTTGTTATAAGCAATTTGAAAGATGATGTTCTTTTCCCTCTCAAATTCCAAAGGTAAGAGTGGGATGGTGAACAAACGATGGATCAAAGAGTTAAAAGCTGCCATTTTATGAGCTAAACAATGATTTGAGTCAGCAGGTATAACATTGTCTGTATGTGTGTTTTTCCGATAAATAGCATACTCAAAAAAGTTATTCACCCTCTTTATTGTCAAATCTAAAAAATTCAGACAACAATCAGATTCTATTTCTTTTGTAAATTTGATGTGGTTATTTAAAGAATTTAAAAACTTGAAAAAAATTTCCAACTCATTCCCTGTTCCTGTCCAAACAATAAAAGTATCATCAACATATCTGCGCCATAATAAAATTTTATCTAGAAGGTAAAAATTTGAATTAAACAATTTATTTTCAAAATCACCCATAAAAATTTCAGCTAAAAAGGGGGAAAGACCTGAACCCATGGGTAAACCATCCGTCATTTTAAAGAACTTGTCATTAAATCTAAAAAAATCTAAACCTAGACATTTAGTTAAAAGGGACGTTATACCCCTCCGTACATTATCAGACAGAGATAAGTTCTCTCCAAGCAAACATTCCACGATATTCACCACCTGTTGTCGGGGGATACTTGGAAACAGATTGACCACATCAAAAGAAACCAAAAGGCAATCATTTGGTAAGTTAATACTTTTTAAATCTTGAATTAATTCATTGGTGTTCCTAATACTGTATTTATTTTGATAATCCAAGAGGTTTCTCAAACATTTGTCTAGCCATTTTGCTAAAAAATATGCCGATGAAGATACAAAACTAACAACAGGTCTAATTGGCATATCAATTGTGTGAATTTTGACCATACCGTATAATAAAGGGGTACTAGAATTCATAGGAATTACAGGTTTATTCATCTTAAGTTCATCATTCATTCAGTAAACAATTTACGTAGCTTATTCTCGAGAGTAAAGGATTCAATTAACGTGCTTGACAAGAGTGGGGTGTATTTGTTGTCCTGTAACTCTTGCACGGCTAAATATGCTGGTCAGACAGGACGTAGTTTTAATGTTAGAATAAAAGAACATTTAAACTCTCAGAAATCGCCTAATGACAGGAGATCAGCTATTGGCCTACATTTAAGAGAGAATTTACATAGTTTTAATACTAAAGACAACTTTAAAATGCTACATAATGCGAATAAAGGCCTAAAGCTGAATTTTTTAGAAAACATAGAAATAGCGAAATTAGAGATAAATAATCAAATCGAGTGTTTGAACGATCCTGTCAACGCCCACTATAGGGAAGCGGCGAGAATTGTAAACGAGTTTAAGTAGTGAATGATTGTTTAAATAATGGAACCTCTCTTTGTGCAATCTAGATGTCGCTCTGGTTCGGTGTATTTTGTTTTATTTTTTAAGTGTTTTATTTTTAAATGTTTTTTTGGGTTTATCCCGTTGATCAATTTTATATAGTTAGCAAACCTGTGCGCGCCATTGTGAGCTTGTTTGTGTCCTTAATGTAAAGTTTTTGTTTATATTATGTAAGTAACACCAAATTATTTTGAATTATAATTGAGATTATTATATAAATAAACTTTTTAGATAGCTCTTGAAAATGGTTTAAGAAACCGAAACGCGTAGAGCGAAATATTAAATATTTGTGAAGAATTTTGGATTTTTCTTTCCTGTTTAATATGAGTAATCTTCATCCCGGAGATATCTATGATTCAATTATAACTTTTGTATGTATGAACCGATTTTAATAATTTTTGGATATGTTTAGAAGCTATGTATTCTAAAGTGGTTGTTGCATTAATAACTTTAATAAAAAAAAATCAGAGACAGATTTATGAAATTTCACGTAAAGCACGGACTTTAAACTCGTTGCAAAAATCGAACACATTTGAAAAATTCTTATGTAATTTTCGTTAAATTAACTTGCGTCCTTTTAATACTGAATAGTCTACGCCATTGCTCAATGACATTGTCAATAGAAATTTGATTTAACATTTTCCAGCTTCCAATAATTCTGTTTGTTAATTGGGCAACCATGACTTTTATCAGAAACCTCCAAATTGAACAGTCAAACAATAGCATGTGGCGAGTTTTATAACGGACAAGTGCGCTAATAGCTTTAAAAAAGGTGTGCTTTATACTATTTTTTTTTATTTTGGCAAAAAAACAACACATAGAAATTTTCAAAATTTTTAGGCCTAAATTGTATGTTGGTAATACAATCAAATTATTTATCATAGTAGCCTTGAAATCAACAAATAATTTTATTTCCGTGTCAGCCATTTTGTCACGAAGTTGTCTCATTTTTGTAACATACCTACATAACTTTAAAATATGGAGCAAAACGAGTTTAGTTTAACTCCCCCAAAGTTAAGGGAAATTGCGGTAAATTTTATAGTTCTATGTTTTATAATATAGTAAATTTGTAAGATTATTTGTTATTTTTTTTACTCATCTCCATTTGTTGTTTGGTAAAATAAATAAAGTTTTTTATTATAAAACGAAACAATGTCTTTTAGTCACTCTGACGTGTTGTCCAACTCGGCTTCGCCTCGTAGGACAATTTTTACGTCGCGTGCCTAAAAAAACCCTTATTTCATAACTTGTTGTATAAATAGCTATTTTATGAAACCAAAGACCTGATTAAATTTCATATAATTTAAATAATAAGCCCTGAATATGGAGAATTTGATGACCCCAACTTACTCAATGACGTAAATTGTTTTAACACATTTTAATTTCCCCCCCCCCCCCCCTTTTATTTTATTACTATTCTTATTAAAAATTCTGACCCACCAAATATAAATCATGTTCCCTCTCGGAGTTGACTCATGAAACGTTGATTTTATTGAATTTTCATTATAGACAGCTATACATCATATCATAACTATAAATGATTCCATTTGGAATTTTGTCCTCTATTACAATTTTCACATCTAATTTCCTTCATTGCAAAAAGTAGCATCATGTTAGTGATTATCTTCTGTCGAGTCCATTGGCTGCATAAGGTACACGTTATGACCATGTATTGTTGAACCACTTCGTTCCCCCTTTTAATTTGTTTTAGTTTGTTTATTTAGGTACATCCTAAAAAACATAATTCTTAATTATATGGTTGCTGAAGATGACTTTGACTAAAGTCGAAACTAGTACAACCTAAAGTCACATTAAATTATGTACACTCTTTAATCCTTTTTTCACCCTAAAGGGACAAATATATTTTAGTTTGGTGGTATAGACAGACCTTGTTTTCTTTAAATTAGAAAAAGTTCTTATTATCTCTTTAAGACTTAAGAATTTTAGTGCAAAAGATATAATAAAAATATTTCCTGTTCGCAATTGGCGCTTGCGAACAATAAACCATTTTTTAAAACATTTACGAGAAACGGGTGATTCACTGAATATCAAACCAGGACGTGGACGAAAGAAAAGCGCACGAACAGAACCAAACATTGCCCGTATTAGAGAGATTTTTGAAACCGCAAAAGATGATGAAATAATAAGTAGCAGAAAAATAATGAAACTTACGAATATAAAACGAACATCAGTTAGAAGAATAATTAGGAAATATCTTAATATGCGCTGCTTTTATAAAATATATTGCCAAAAAACTAAGTGCAGTTAATAAAGTAAAAAGGGCAGAAAGGTGCGAAAAGCTTTTAAGAAGATTCAGATGTAGAGAAGACATTTCGAAAATATGGTTTATATTGCTTGTCCTGACTCCATATTTAGCAGGCAAATTTTGTTCTTCTGTTGAAGGTTGGAGTAAATGAAATCACTGATAGCATGCATTTACCTCAGTCCCTTTGATTACAAACGTATATAGGAAAACAAAAAATTTAAATTCCCGTTTTGTATTAGTGGGTGTAGACTGTAATTAAAAACTACAAAGGCCCCTTAAAACAAGTACAAATTAAGCCTTTCAAAAATACGTTGTCATAGGAAAAAGGCATTTATATCACCAAGGGCTTAATATGTGATTTTTGGACATTACGATTACGATTACATTTGCCCCATGATTACATTTATCTCACTTCACCGCATCTGATATTATAACACGTTTTAAAGAGGTTATTAATAAGGTCCATAATATTATTATACAAGGCTTCTCTAAGGGACAGAATATGCTGAACTCTTCAATTATTATTACTTATATACTTGGCTCTAATTTCGAGTTTTACAATGTTATTTGATAAATTTATTTCATATTGAGATCAGTATTTTTATGATACGGAACGATTTCAACCTGTGACGGAATCGTAAAAACGAGCAAGTTCCTAATATTATGTTAATGCTAATTACAAGAACTTTTAATTAAAACGACAAAACGTTTTTAAAATACGAGTCATAAATATGAACAAAAATAGAGGTTTATGTAATTTATTTATCCACGCTGACTGGTCAGAAAACCGATCGATACGACATAATAATACTACCAATAATTACCCCTCTAACTCATTTTCACTCTGGTAATTTCATAGATCCTATGAAATATGAGCTAGTAGGGGGGTCTAAATCTTGGCTTCCCTGTCAATAATGATTGATAGCATTACTGTTTAGTAGAAACAGGATTTCTCGTGGTCAGGCAATCATTATTATGTATGGACATAGTAATAATAGAGTAAAACTAAAATTTATTTAGTGCGTTAGTTAAAGGGTACACACAACACACCCCAAACAATTTGCCAATACCAAAAGCAACAACGTAAAATCCAACTAACCCCAATCTGTTCTGTAGAGAAGATAGATGTATAATCTTTATCTGCGGAACTTCGTGTTTGTCATACCACGTCTCGTCCAAATAAATAATATCTTTTCCATCCTGTATCCATGCACTGTAATTAGGTATTCCATTCTTCATCTTTTTAACCGGGCCGATTCCATAATTACTTGTCGTTTGTTAATTTTTTTCATTTTAAAACCGTTTCTTAAAATACATTTCCTTAGAGACTCACGACAACAATCTATTCCTGTATCATCTTTTTTTAATCGTTGCAATAGGGTTTTTAAGGTGGGGATGATTTGTTCCTTGTACATGGCATATATTTTTCTACGAATTATATCGACATCCGTCGCGTTAAGTTTCTTAAAAGTAAAAGAGTCTTTCCTCTTTCTTCTCTCCACTATAGGTTCATTTACAACAAACCACACAGTGCTCACTGGCCTGCATATCGAAGCTGCCGCTTCCTTCACTGCACCAAATTTTGGAAAACCACGTGTAAAAAGGGTAGTGAAAACGTCGAAGATTACTTTTTTTGTGTCAACTGATAAAATATCACGCTTTTTTAATTGGCAACAAATAACTTTTTGTTTAAACCAATACAAACATCTGAATTTTAAAACCAAAAATCAGCATATTTAAATAACTAAAATAAACCTATGTTACTTTACCCTAATTATTTTAAGAGGATTACTGAGAAAACATAATCATATAATAGTCTTTAAATAGATCCTTAATTAATTTATTAGATATGTAACAGCAGAGAATATTTTATTTTATTTCATCTGTATTTTAAAAAAAGCTTCGCAGGGAATACGTAAACATGTGGCATGTAATTAAAGGAAGGTTTTATTATCTTTTAAAAGATTAAACATTAAATTAAAGTACCGAACATTTTTTCGGTAATATAAATCTAAACTTCTTTTGGGACGAAAATTCATTTGTCACGGTATTTCCTGACTACAGTCAATACTTATAAAATATCTTTGAGGGTTGTCACGTTTTGTATTCAAAGAAAAAATCTTCTGTATAGACACTTAAAACATAAAATCTCTTGAAAAATAGTGTCTCTTTGTTAAGAAATACCCGTCTATACAAGGGTAGTTTACAGAAGGACAACACATGTTTTCCTATTACATGCAACGTTTCTCGAAAACAAAGAATGCGCGGGAATTGAATCATATAGTTTAGAATTAAAAGGAAAAATTGATAAAGTTGCGACTTTAAGACGGAAACCGGTATCTGCCCTATACACGTTGTACAAAAGTTCTAGATCTGTTTATTTTTCCTACGTAACACCTGAATAAAACAGGAAACAAGCAAAAACGACCTTGTAGGTTTTTTTTTAACATGTCTAGCTCTTTTTAGGTATAATTAGATTAGGACTTTGTTGTTTTGTATAAATTATAGGTTTAAGTCATTTTCTATGAGAGGAAATCAATATTTTCAATTATATCCTTTCCGTGGATTAGGTGAGCCATCTATCGGCAAACAGCCTAAATATTAAGGGGATATCAATGAGGGTTAAAGTGCAATTACGCTGGTCATTGATCAAAGTACCATCAGTACGGGGCGCGGGAACGACCATTACTTGTTTTGGAAGTTTGGATTGGATTAAATTGGAGGGTTGAGATTTTGGGAGAAAAAAGGGTGTAAGTATACTTAGGTCACAAGTTCTTTTCAAGAACGCAGTAAAATCAGTTCCGAAATTTCCACCGAGCTTTCTGGTCGACTTACTAATTCTCGTGTTAAGTGATACTTTTCTTTAATTTTGTAAAGTTCAATTTAATCTCTTGTTGATTAATCAGTGTTTTGGGGTAAGACATATACCATCTGGTAGTTCATTCTGTTCTACTTCTTCATTTCTTTCATTGGGGATTTTGCATTCATAAATGAATTTTCATTAATTATTCTCTCTTTTGTGAAGATTTTCATTAAACGCATGTCGATTATTCAGTTTGAATACTGAATACTGATTTAGTTGGGCTTTAGTTTCGAAACCTCTCTTTCTCGCTAGATGTAAATATTTCTTTGTAAATATCTTTAAGCCCCTTTTTTGTAAAATATCACTTTCCTTTTCTTTGTTAAATAGAGTTTAAGTGTTTTGAGAAAGTAGTTGTTTTATTTGGCTAATAAGAATTCTTGACCAAACTACTTATAAGGTTCACTTAACGAGGATTCTGCGGTTCGCGATAGTCTCGCGGACGCGGGATATACTATACGTGTGCCTGCTGACCAGCTAACCAGAGGAGTAAGGGATCCTTCCCCCAGCTACAACTGACTGTTAGCTTCAGACGAGGTTCCGGTTGGTAAGTGCATTTGAATAGGTACTAACAATATTAATTAATGGCTACATCCGACAATATCAGAACTTCGAGACACTGCTAGAGACCGTCTGATCTTCCAGATTCTTCAAGAGTGCTTTTGCCCCGATTCAGATTATAGAATAGATAGGGAAACGTCTCCATTAAATTGTGCGGAATGTTACTGGTTTGGTCTCCACGCTACCACGTTCTCTAGACCAAGTCTATCACCACCACGTCATTCTGTCACACGTACCTGAAGTCCCCAGATCAGGTGGCCGAATTTTACACCTCTCACAATAGGTTATTATGACGGTAAGGGATTAGCATTTATAATGAATTTGTAAGATAGATAGACGGACTCTACTATTATAGTTGTAAATATGAACACCCACAGGTGTCTATTGTTTAAACGTGCCGTATAACAGTGACCCAGAGACACATTTTCCAAATATTTCGCTGGCCTTTACGGGCCTAACATCCTGTATGTAAACAATCGGATATCGATAGTTTTATGTCGACGCTGTATGTGCGTGCTCAGTATAAATTTATAGTTTTAATTTTATGTAGTAAGAATGGCGTGCATAACTGTACACACGATATCGCCGTCATTGTCGGCTAAATTCCAATTATATTCAACACATTCATGCTATGTTTTACGTTGAATTTCTTCAAACGAAAAGAAAGCAAAACCTTTTTTTAGTCAATCATGCATACGAGACACTGATAAAGTCCGTTCAGGTTATGGCAGCTGACAAGTCTTTTTTTCATTAAATTTCACAGTAGTTTCACGCCTTTTTAAGCAAGATTAAATTACCTAAGTTATTAAGAAGTGTATTTTTTAATAACACATAAACAAAACTAACTAAAACTGTAGTTACACCCTTAAAGTAAACCCCAGCCAAGTAAAAAACATTATGAAATGTAAGGCTCTTTGATAAATTGAAAGTAATAATTCAAAATTGCAGCTTAAGCCCTGGAAAACCGGATTCTAAATGGAAAATTCGACGCCAATCGATCACAAGTTTCATTTTAAAGTCGAGGCTTAGATTCGAGTATACAAAAATACCCGGGACCTTTTGAAGACTAAAAAAAAAGGGGTTTACCTGCACGGATGTCGCAATTTATTGAAAACCCCAGTAATACGATTCATATAGAACTTATAATACAGAAGATTTAATGTATAATTTGTTACTGGGATTGATGGTGTGCAAGGCCAATTTTTTACGAATTATTTCTCAAAAAATTAAAAAGCAATAACAAAAAATTTTTAATTCCCCCATATTTTGACAACATTTGATAGTTTTTCAATCATAAGATCAAAATTATTTAATTCATAATTGAAAATCCATCTGACATGAATTGTACTTAATCGAGAGAGATGTTTTATGTATATCGCTCCCCTGTACATTCTAGAGAAAAATTGTATTATAACTTTTTGAAGAGGCCGATATAATAAACCTGTGTGCGAAGATAAATTTTAATAAGCCAATTCTAACTTATTCAATTAAATGTGATGGCAAAATTACGAAATTTTCATAGTTTAGAAAACACCAGCAAATTATTATTTGGCATTGACAAAACGAAAAGTAGCGTCAGTGACAACATTTTCATTGAAGGCGCATTAATTATAGCTAAATATGAGCTGTTCCATTAGGAAAAAAGTAACTACGATTAAGTGGTATTATACAGAAACCAGGTTAAGAGCAGTGTCTAAAATGTTTTCAGTTCAATTCCCTAATAAGCCTATCTCTTCCATTTTATTAATCAAACTTATCATTAGTAAATTTGAGTCCAAAGGCACTGTAATAGATAACTGTAAATGTTCAACTCAGAACGTCAATAGAGCTGAAGAAACGGATAATAGAGATCCTGATATTTTACTGCACGTCGAGGAAAATAAAATGATTAGCAAGAAGATTCTTGGGCAAGCCGTAGGAAAACATCAAACCACAGTGTTGCGCACTTTAAAAAAACATACATATTTTCCTTACTAGTATGAAAAACATCATGAAGAGTGATTTTACGGAAATTATTAATAATTTTGAGACGAAAAAATCTCGGAAAGTACCCGCCTAATAAATGTAAATAATGATCAATTGTAAAAAACATTTTATTGTTAATTTGTGGATTCTGGTAAAATTATTTAAAAATGGCATAAATTATATTTGATCCTATTCTATAAATAATTATGGGCCCTTCTTTACCTGCTTGTGGCCCCAGAGCTCCTGCACCTATACATTGGTGTACCCGTCAGGCCCTTGGACTATCTACCGGAGGCATGTTTTAATTCCGTCATCTATTTCGGCACCATATCAGAAATAACACGTTCTGATTGGCTGGGTGCCGAGATGGGGGTCGGAAATAACTGCCGAGTAGTGCGGAGTGCCGAGATCGTAGACAGAATTAACCTCGGAATTAACTATTTATTTTGCGCGTTGCATAGGAAATGAAAAGTATTTTTATTATTTATATAAATAAAATATGAATTATAAGAAAAATATGGCAATTATAGACCTATATTGATTAAACAGCGCTAACACGGCATCTAATCCACCTTTTTGGTTCCAATTCGCCTTTTTCAAGTGCACCGGCCAATTATTAACCAGCCCTTTTTGATTCGATCTACTTTAAAAAAAAATAAGAGTCATAGTAAAACTAAAAAAAGTTATGAAAATACTAAAAGTCATTATAAGAAAAAGTGCCCGAAGTGGGAATCGATCCCAGGACCTATAGCATGGCACCTAAACGCTATATACACTACACCACGAATTCACTAATAATATTAAATTAATCTAGTAACAGTAGAATGAAAGCGGCGGCACAGCCAATCAGAACGTGTTATTTCTAATATGGTGCCGAAATAGATGACGGAATCAAAACATGCCTACCGGAGGGGTACCTTAGGGTTCAGTTAGTTGTATATAAACGATCTTGCGAATTTGGATATGAAGGGCAAATTAACACCTCCTTGCAGTCGACATTAGGTACTCTTTTGTGGCACTCGAAAAACCAAGCAATTAAAAATATGGTCGTTGGTGACAAAAAAAATGGAAACTTAATGCGACTTCAAATCTTTGTGATTTAATGCATTTTAACATTCGGTTTCATCTCTTAATTTTTTTTTTTTTTTTTTAATTTTATTGAATTAGCCGATACTTGCTGGAGATCCATAACAATAGGACGTTTTTAGGAAATAATGTAAAATACTATAGTATTTAAATACTGGGGAAAAGTATGTAAATAGTATTTTACATTATTTCCTAAAAACATCCTATTCTTAAATTTTTAAATGATCAACCAATAGAAAATAAATCCAATACCAAATTTCTTGGACATTTTATCGATTCGAAGCTTAAGTTTGGAAGCATATCACTGAACATAACGATAAATCAGCATACAGTTGTTTTGCCACTGAAACTTGATTGTTCAGTGCTGAAAATAGTTTACCACTCTTGAAATTTTTGAATCAGCAACTATTGAACTCCATGTTTATTATTGAGATCATACGATGTATAGACAAAGCTAACAGAAGAGCCTCATGCAAACCTCTATTCACTAAATACGGAATCTTACCTTTACCACGTATATACATACATTTTTCGTGTATGTATATTAAAGAAAATTACAAATGTCAAAAAAAAAAAACTGGGATATGCAAGCATACAATATGCGAAACCGTCTAAATCTATCTAATAAGACTGGGATTTTCTCAAAACTCTCCAGTATACATTGCCCATGTAAAAGGTTTTAACAAGATTAGGACACTGATTGACATTGAAAGTAATAACAATGTTTTTTGAAATAAATTGAAATTCTATCTGAGGGAAAGGGTGTTCTACTCGGTGAAAAGGTATCTGGATTCTGAGATCTGAGCGACAATTTGTATGCTGTAATAATTGTGCTTGTGAATAGATATATTTTAAATTTTAATTAATTTTAAAGAAAGCGCTTAGATTTATATGTCGAGCGAAATATAGGGATCATTATAAACCATTATGTTAGTTAGGTTCAGATTAGGGTTTGTTTCTTGTGGGCAAAAAACTTGAAATTTTATATACTGCTGCATGTCTTGTTATTGTTGGTTTCATTCATAGGATGTTGCATTTTAACTGCTGTTGGATATTATAAAACTTTAATAATATAACTCTTCGAGTAAGATACCAGTTTGTAGTTTTGTCACCATGAATAAATATTGTATTTTTCTCTCGACAATAAAAAACTTTAATACTAATAATAATATCAATATTATGCTATGCTAAAGGGATCACTTGAAAGCTTCTTTTTTTTACTAACATTTTTTTTTTGGCAATATATATTTATTTTATTCCCCCAGCGACTATTCGAAATTAAAATCGGCAATAATTAAATTAGACACTTCATTAGTTACTTCGTTTTTTAGCGGGTATAAAAAAAGTCTAATGAGCAATTGATAATTTTACCATTAAACACAATTCATCGCCTGACTGTTTCATGCGAACGCATTTTATTACCATTTTATCTAGATAAACGTGCACGTTCGACAATTATTAATTTTATAGACGTGAAAATATTTTTATTGTTATTGTACAGTCTTTT
Organism: Polydrusus tereticollis; assembly: GCA_963920685.1. Taxonomy (NCBI): domain Eukaryota; kingdom Metazoa; phylum Arthropoda; class Insecta; order Coleoptera; family Curculionidae; genus Polydrusus; species Polydrusus tereticollis. Next base: position 149,670,581 of record OY987328.1, read on the forward strand.
AAAACCTCATATTTTCTGCATCTTTCTTTTTGGTTTTTTGATAAATACAATTACGTAGTGACTTACACAAATAGATTCCTAGATAAAATTTATGCCATTTTTTTCTCTCATCCTAAAGTCCGATTACTATTTTTTCTTGCATTTTAAGTTGGTTTAAGTTTTCCACATTTTAGATAAAAAGCTAATTTTCGTTTTATAGTAGGTAAAATGTTTGTTTTCCGAAAATCTTTATCACCCTGTGGGGTATACTATAGCAACGATAACATATCGCAGTTGAAATTAGATTGTGGCTCCATATTTCCTTAATATTCTCTTTTTGGTTCACTGCATTCAAACTTTATTGTCGTATTTTTCATTTTTAAATGTTCTGCAAGTAGGATGTAGCTGTTCCGTTAATGGACTGGCCACCTTTAAGTCGCGATTTAAATGTCATGTCATGGGGCATATATGGGATTATAGGGTGGTCCAAAAAAAAAATAGAAATTGTCTTTGTTCACAAGTTTATTTTTGTTCTTTGCCATAATGACTAGTACACTAAAGCGCTGTCCAAACAAAGGATATATAGAGGTCCCCCTATATTAAACAGTTGGATACTAAGTATAATATGTGAAAGAAATATATACAAAAAGAATAATTATAAAATAAGAGACGCCCTCTTTGGTCAGGAATACTTTTTCTATGGTTAGCTACCAGATGGAGAATAAACTGCTTTTGCTGACGGAGTTCAACGAAAAACGAATCATCTTGCCACTGAATGGGACGGAATTTTAGTAATTTCGCAAATTTACTTTTGCTTTCAACGTGAAAGACACCAAAGAAGGAATATGACCTTTCAGTAACAACATTTTCCAAATATAGAGCGGTTTCTTTAGATATTTCCATGTGAGGCAGAAAATTGGGCAGCTGATGTGGACGTTTAAAATTCTCGATTTTAGTTTCTGTTTTTGTTAATACTCAATCATCAAAAGACGCTTAAGCTACCAGCTGCTGCTCAGAACGATACTAAAGGTACCTATCCAAGGCTGCATAAGCTATCTCACTCCCACAAATTCTTTTCTCAGGGTAAGTTCTTAAAACATGGATGTAATTACATGAAGCTCTAATTCCAAGTGGAGCTTCATTCCAGTTCCTCACAAACAAAGCTAAATTAACTGTATTCCCTGCCTCTCGCGGTGTTAATTAAACTGATTTCGAAGGAGGCATAAATTACTTAAGCCATCCATCGAGCCTTATGTGTAGGGTCAGGAGCCCGAAAGGTTTCCTTGTCACTTCCACCACCAACAGAAAAACGCAAAAGTCGAACCAGGTTTCATCCAAGTAAATAATCGGCCTTTGCTGATCTCTGTAAATCCTAATTTTTTGTAGATATTCAGATCGCCATTCCCGAATTTTACTGGATTCCATTAAAACATGTCTTTTGTTAATTTTTTTAAATCTAAAACCTATGTGTTGGATACACTCCCATAACGTTGTTCTGCCACATTTAACGCCGGTTTCATCTTTTTCAAGCCTCTTAATTAAATTATCTAATGTAGGCACGCTTTGTTTCTCGTATGACTTGTACATTTTACGCCGTATTATACAGGGTGTTTTTTAATTGAGTGCCGATACTTAAGGATGTGAATCCTTGGGTGATTTTAAGAAGAAAAGTTAATATTAACACATGTCCTAAACCTCTTCATTTTTGAGCTACAGGATGTTAAAATTTTTAAAAAAATATAACTTTTTTATCATAATTATTATATCACTCTTAGATATTTTTATGAAATTTTGTATACATCTTTTATTCATTAAGGAGCACTTTTTGACTTAAAAGATTTTTTAAAATTATTACCAGTGACGTCCGTACGAGGTTTGAACTGAATATTTTTTAAGAAAAAAATGGTACGCCACTGATTTGTATAAAAACCAAACTTATATTTAAAATCCTCATTTATTTTTGAGCAAATTTGGTCCATAGACTTACTTTCGTACGATGCACCGTTTTCGCATAAAAACAAAAAAACTTTTTTTCCTTCGGTTCATTGAGACTTTCTTTCGATATTTTGTTGAAATTTGGTAAACAGCCACCATAAGTGGTAACACTTTTTTTGGTTTTTATTTTTTTATGCCAGAACGGTGCCTCGTACGAAAGTAAGTCTATGGACCAAATTTGCTCAAAAATAAATGAGGATTTTAAATATAAGTTTGGTTTTTATACAAATCAGTGGCGTACCATTTTTTTCTTAAAAAATATTCAGTTCAAACCTCGTACGGACGTCACTGGTAATAATTTTAAAAAATCTTTTAAGTCAAAAAGTGCTCCTTAATGAATAAAAGATGTATACAAAATTTCATAAAAATATCTAAGAGTGATATAATAATTATGATAAAAAAGTTATATTTTTCTTAAAATGTTAATGTAGCTCAAAAATGAAGAGGTTTAGGACATATGTCCATATGAACTTTTTATCTTAGAATCATTCATAGATTATCACCCTTAAGTATCGGCACTCAATTAAATTACACCCTGTATATTGATCACTTCCATGTACCTTCGAGAAAATGCCAGTATCGGTTCTTTTTTTTTCTCGCTAAAATGGGATTATTCACAATTTTCCATACAGTTGATGTTGGAATTTCTGTTAATGTGGCCGTTTCTTCTAACGCTGCTTGCTTGCTGACCGCACGTTCAATGAGAGTTGAATAAACATTGTTTATAACTTCCTTAGTTTCCACAGGAAAGTGTTTTTTGCTTTTCGGCGAGGTTATCTCTTGAGATACATTGGGCTCGCACATATTTTCCATGACTCACACACGATTAAACAAACGCTGTATTACATAAGAAGTAGAATAATAACGAGGCTTAAAACTAACTAGAGTGGCTATATATACAGTCTTTAGAACATAATTAGTAGTTTTCCATACAGTTGATGTTGGAATTTCTGTTAATGCGGCCGTTTCTTCCAATGCTGCTTGCTTGCTGACCGCACGTTCAATAAGAGTTAAATAAACATTGTTTATAACTTCCTTAGTTTCCACAGAAAAGTGTTTTCTGCTTTTCGACGGGGTTATCTCCTGAGATACATTGGGCTCGCACATATTTTCCATTATTATTTCACGATTAAACAAACGCTGTATTACACACGAAGCAAGAATAATTACTAAGCTCAAAACTAACTAGAGTGGCTATATATACAGTCCTTAGAACATAATTTGTTTTATGGGATTAATAGACCATAATAGGCAAAAATACGCTGTGTGGAGGAATTATTTGAGTACTTTTGATTCTTGTGGTTATAAATTGGACCATTCTAATGGGATAATCTTAAAAGAAAGGTTCGATGTCGTACACACACATCTTTTCGCCACAATCAACTGGTGAATGCAGTAATTGCCGAATGGGAGAATATTTCCCAGGATATAATTAAGTTTTCAAAAAGTTTTTGTTTTATCAACTCACATGTAATTTAAATTCCAACTTTAATTAAAATTTTGTATCTAAAGCCAGCTTAATTAAATAAAGTGCTCGGTTAATTTTGTTTTCATTTAGCAGAGCAAGCAGAAATTATACAGATAATAAACTTTATAACAACATGTTGACCTATAAAACGATGTATCTCATCTAATCCTAGAGATAATAAAGTGAATTAAAAATTAGAATATTAGGAAAAGATGTGGTTTAATTTTAACTGCGATATGTTAGGGTTGCTGGTACACCCCAGAGGAAGAAAACAAAAAACATAAGATTTTTATTATACCCGGTATAAAACGAAAATGAAATATTTATCAAAAATAGTGAACCCTACCTATGACATTGTCAAGAAACGGAGGAACCAACCTAAGACGCAAAAAAAAAATATTCAAATCGGACTTCGAATTCAAAAAAAAATAACAACAAATATTTGGCAAATTGCTGCGCTAATTTTGTGCAGACGTTTATTTACATAATGTATTACAAGTCGTTACCTAATTAAACCTAATTTTTATAATGGCCTGGTACAAACATAATAATAAAATATTGTACAAAGTATCAAACTCCCCCCTACTCCACCAAATTTATTGTCTGAAACGAAACCGCGTGATAAAAAGGAATTACAAAGGAAAAAATAAGGTAATTTGCAAATAAATAAATTTTATTTAACATGATACTTAAATTACTAAATAACATAAATATGTCAGAAACGCGAATGATTCAGGTATAATACAGGGTGTTTCAAAAGTCAATACAAATATGTTAAGGGCGTAATTTTGAGGTTAAAATCAAATATTTTTTTCCAATAAACATTTGTCCCCTTTTATTCACCAGCGATTTTCTCGAAAACGGTTAATTTTATTAAAAAAGTACAAGAGACAAAAATGTTAGATTTGTTCATGCCCGACTGGATGATGTTGTTTAATTTTAAGATTTATCAGCGGTAACATAAAATTTCAGCCATAAAAACACTCGGTAGATTTCTCCTCAATCTCCCTCAAAATTAAGTTTTACGCCATTTTTGAGGCACAAAATGAATAGCACCGAAAGTAAAAGGGGTATGCAAATTTTCAGAAGTTTTGATGAATACCTGTAGTCACAGTTCAAAATAATTAAGTTTTTTCGCGCATTATGTCAGAAAATTCGAGTTTTAATTTAAGTTTTGTGGTAATATTAGATAGTGTTGGACTTAAAAAAAAATGTGATATATTATTATGTGCTTTAAAACATGTGTTCTTTTAGTGGACGCAATATATTTTCTAAAAATAGCCGTATTTATTTCACAAAATTTAACATGCAAAAGTCATTGGAATATTCCCAGTGACCTAATAAGTACTAACTATTTTCTAATATGGTCACCATTGAGCATTAAAATATCTATTTAGAATACGGACTTTTACTTCTTGTCCAGGAATTGTGTAAAAATGGGAGAAATTCGTTTTTGTTAAGTAGTGTTTTTATACTCCTTTAAGTTGTACATTTTTAATTCATGTTGCTCAAAAGCTAGAGGATTCCGGATTTGAAAAGTGCGTTTTTCTTAGATGTCTTTAGACTATTTGGTTAATTTCTATGTGTTTATTTTATACAGGATGAAAAATAAATTCAAAACTTTTAATCACCCAACTCTGCCGATATAATTTAATATTTCGTAATATTTTTGACCGGCTTGGGTGTACCGGATGTCCCAATAGAATATTAATTTAGAGAAATAGTCCATTCTCGAAGTGGAGTTGAAATATAGGGAAAAGGGGAAAGAAAGTCAAAAAGTCTTTCTCCACTGATTTAATTGTGAGCTATCAATGGCTCAATTTTAAAAATAAAACGTCTCTACATGTTTCGAAGGTAGTAACCTTCATCTTCAGGAGACAAAAACAGTGCTGCAGTTAGTATTAGCAGTAGAGAGAAAACTGTTGGTGGAAAGTGACGCTGATGGAGCTTTTTTTAAAAAATTTTTTGACAAGATATTAAAAATTGAATGTAAATGCAATCAGCATACTGAAATTGTTAATGAAATGTCATATTTAATTCAAAATTTATGTGAAGACTGTCAATTTGTGGTCGGATTTAAAAGGGAAGATGTTCGTCATTTGAAAGTCATAAGTTAGGATATATAAAAAGAATCTTTTGGACGTTCTAGGTCATGTTATAAAAATTTTTATTTTGTGGAAGAGAAGAGAAAAATTTTTTTTGTTAGCGTTTATGAGAAATTATAGGGTAAGTCCGGGATAGTTGGACCACTTTTTTTTAAAACACAATGGTTTCGTACGTTTCATACTAAAGGCTTAATACATATTCTGTTAGTATATATGGATTTATTATAAACGTAGTCAAATATTAAACATATTTAAATGTAATTAAAAAATGTAAAAGTGAGTAGTGGTCCAACTAACCCATAGCATGCGGGTTAGTTGGACTACACTGTATGGGTTAGTTGGACCACCGTTTAAACCTAAACTTTTAAATATAAACACCTATTAAAAAATCTCTGAAAATTTAAAACTATTTACACAAAATGCAGATTATGTAACTTTTTTATTAGCAACTTTGCCGCAACGATCACACATATTCTCATATTTAATGCATCCTTCATGTGACCATCTATCACATCGAATACATTTGCACCAGTCGTCACTTTTTTGTGTTTCAGAATAGTTTTCCCCACACCCTGCACAGTTATTTTCATTCCATTCTTCGTCTGTACTGTCATCTTCTTTCCCTTAAAAATACAAAAGGGTGGTAAGAAAATCCCCTCTGCGCTACAGCACGCTACAACAGAAATAGTTTCTCCCTTTTCCCCCGACGGTATACTGGTTACACTCTTCGAGCCCTTTTGCGCTATTACTTTGCCAGGTTTATTATTTAACTGAAGCCCACTTTCATCAATATTAAAAATATTCCCAGGCTTATCAAATAGCTGATATTCAGTCAGTATACTATCAAGTAAAGTAAAATAGTTCTGAACTACTGTTTTATTCAATCCTTCAGCACGCGCCGTCGATACTCCCTCTGCCTTCCGAACAGATAAATCTGGATGGCGTGATAAAAAGAGTTTTAACCAATCAAATCCTGCTTTTCTTATGGTTTTATTAAAGGGATGTTTCACTTTAAGTTTTTCGGCCAGTTCAAAGGCCATAGTTCTTACCGAATCTCTGTCTGGAGTAAAACCAAACTTTTCTAACTTTTTTATGTGCCGTACTAACTTGGCTTCGGCTTCTTCATTTAAACATGAGGACTTTCCTAATGAGCGAGATTTTATTGTCTTCTGGTTTTTGATCCTATTTTTCAAAGTTGTTTTAGGTGTGCCATATGCTTTTGCCGCTCTATTAACCCCCAACGTTCCTGACTGCCCCCATGGCGTTCTGTAAGGCTTCGGCAGTCCACGTTGCTTTGGTAACAGTCCCCTTTCTTTTGTAAAAGGTTGGCATGATGTTTACCTGGAAGATAATGCCTTACGTTTAATACGAAATTGGTCGCACTAACCCAAAAAAATGTGGTCCAACTAACCCAAAACTATGGGTTAGTTGGACCACTTTGTTGTTTACATCACGCGTATAGAAAAGGCAACAAAATTAGACTAAACGTATTTCTAACATCTTAACTACATGTACGAATAGAAAAAACAAAAAAAAACAATTACCTTTTTTTCAATACAGTTGATAGTAGACACTTACAACAAAAATTAAAACACAATAATTATTAGACGACGTTTACATCTTAGTATCGACGAGCGACTGACACGTTATTACGAGCTTCCTCAACTTGGACTCTTCCACGGTAGTAGATTACGCGCTGTCGGCTTTTAAGTGACGATTTCGGTGTCGGTCCATCTAACCCACTGGTCCAACTATCCCGGACTTACCCTAATGTTGAAATTTCATTTGTAAAATTTATTTACTGGAGACCTAAGGTCCCGTCAACTTGCGTGACGTTCGTCTCATTATGTAGGAAAAATAATAGAATTAGATTTAAAATTTAAAATTAGTAAAAAACACACAGATCTTATATTTTATATAGGTACCCTCAAAGACTAAACAGGGAGACGGACATACATTTTTTAAAAAAAGCTTCATCAGCGTCACTTTCCACCAACAGTTTTCTCTCTACTGCTAATACTAACTGCAGCACTGTTTTTGTCTCCTGAAGATAAAGGTTACTACCTTCGAAACATGTAGAGACGTTTTATTTTTAAAATTGAGTCTTTGATAGCTCACTATTAAATCAGTGGAGAAAGACTTTTGACTTTCTTTCCCCTTTCCCAATAGATTATGTTTTTTTGCATATTAATAATGAAATGGACTATCTATGGAAATGTATTATACGATGGCTGGAGCTTGAAGGGACGCATTTTAGGGCACATGATTATAGGAAAGAAAAGTTTTATTTTTATCTCAAAAATACGCCCTTCAAATTTTTGTAGTGAATTTTGAGACACCCTTGTATATCAGAATAGATCTTTTATTTTAATTATCTCATTCAGAACGTTTTTTCCTGTTTTGTGATGGTCTTTACCGTGTACTTAGCCAGCTTAAAGTATTTTACCTCTTCCAAGGGGGCGTACAGTTTAAAGTGGGTTTCGAACCATGCACGGTCCTCAGTCATTTGACAACCCAAGTGATATCAACCCTTGGTTTCGGAGGTACTTTACCTCTTTTGAGAGGACGAACGGTTTAAAGTGGGTTTCGAATCATGCACGGTCCTGAGTCACACGAGAACCCAAAGGCTATCAACCCTCAGTTTCGCATTCAAGAACTTTGTCCAGTATTAAAACCACCATAATATACTAGTTCGGCGTAGTAGGTAGGCCAGTAATAAATTTCAATCATTCTCATTATTACCAACTATAAAATAATCCCATAAAAAGTGCTTGATAGTGCGTTTTAATAGTTGTTTGTGGATTTACATGTTACGATGTGCATTCTGACGATGTTTAACAAGTTTTACTTTCAGTAAACATTCTAAATTATCGTAGCTTAATGATTGTCGTGTGTTTAAACAGGCCAGGTGTATTTATCGGCCTGCATGTAATAAACTAAAATGATTATTGAAACAGGGAGAGGACTAACAAATTCTTGTCAACGTCTCGTATCATTGGTCTAAAGCTTCTTCAGAGCTTGCATTTAAAAAAGGGATGAATCTGAAAAACAGAAAAATAACATTTTTCAGGATGAAAAAACATCAGAGAGAGAGAGGGAAAGTGATCAGCTCCTGGTAGGCATTGAGTGTGTTTGTTTTGTATTTGTTTTTGGAGTTTTTTAAAAAGTATTTAAGCATTGGAAAATCAGACTCGCCCTAAAAAACAAAAAAATGTTAATTTTATGCTTTTTTTTTATATCAAATTGGCTCATCCCCTTTTTTAATGCAAGTCCTGACGAAGTTTTAAACCAATAAAGAGAAACGTTGGCAAGCATTTGTTATCCCTCTTTTATTGTCCTCTCCCGACTACCTATCTACCTGTTTCAACAAAGACTTTCATTGGACGCGAAGACTTCCATACATAAAATGATTATTTAAAACATAATAATAAACGTATATACAATTAATTAATTTTGGCACATTTTAAGTTTTGCTTTTTTCGTGACTTCCTTATGATCTAATTTCGTCAAGAGTAAAAGACATCCACCTGCACGATTTTTGATAAAAAATTAGGAAAATCTAGATCACCAAAACTAGTAAACCTGAACCTGACACAATTACCTTTAAAGCAAGTACACCCCATAATGTAGCCCATCATCGATGCTAGACGGGGCGCCCCGTCTTCCAGCCTCCGTCTTGCTGTCCACAGAGCCCCGCAGGAGCCCCCAGTGTAATTCTTCTACATCCATTCGCCCCCTGAAGGGGCCCAACGAGGATTTTGTGCACATAAACACCGCCAATAACCGCGTATTCGTGCCCGACACGCGATAATCGAATTTTACTTTAGCAGGAACGCATGAAAAATGATTGCAGGTATTGCAGAAGCCTAGAAAGCGCTATTAACTTTATCTACACCGGTCGCAGCGAACAAGCTTACAAAAACTATGCCACTAGTGGTCGACAGGACGAGTGTCGCCGTTACCGCAGGAGTCTAACGGTGTCCGTGTTGTGCCTAGCAGGATCGCACAACGCGATCTAGCGGCAGGATGCGAAATTATCAATAAGGCGCGCGAGGAACCAGGGAGGGAAAGTCAGTGCACTGGCGCCGCGCGCTATGTTCCGGTTTCCGGGAGTTTGATTTTAGAGGCAGTGTTGTCAATTTTTAATGTTTTTTCTTTACGACAACTCTATATTTTCTTTTGCACGAAAACATAACACTCATGCATCCGATCAGTTTTAAATTCCTAATTTGATCTAGGTGATTTAGGACCTGAGCAAACCTAAAATTCGTGCAATTTTACACCAAAATTTCTTCGTAATACTCTAAAGGAAATTTACAGACTGTTCAGGACACTTGTCATGCACCCATGTTTTCGGGTTTGATTTGACACGCTTTAGTTCTAAAATATCACAACAGAAAAAAGTTAAGGGGGTCCAAATCTGGCGAACGGGATGGCCATAAACAAATTTTGTTGCGATTTTTTCAATTATCGTATAGAGGTAGAAATTTAAGAGATACGTACCTCAATTTTATGAAATCACGGAACCCCCTGTATACATTTATGTTTTTGCCGGATTTATAAATACACATTTTGTGAGACCGCTAAATACTTGTTTAAATCAAGAGTTGGTATGATGGGTAGAATGGGAGTTAATCATCCCAGGACAAGGAAATAATAAAGGAAAATGCTAGAATTTGGACAACTTTGGTAAAAATTTCCGCTTGCGGTGATTTTTTGCCTTTTTCATTTCCAATTTTGAAATTGGTCTTTATCAGGTGCGTTTCACAAATTATTGAATATTAAATTACTCTTAATGGACGCAAAGGGCTGATTGATGATGATGATGATGAATGCATGCAGGCAGCCTCAATGTCGTGTTAATTTTAACAGCAAAATGATTATAGAAAATACTTTTATTAGGACCGTGAGAAAATTAGCGTCTTCTGCACCGACTTTAGTGTTGAATTTTTAAATTAAAAGAAGAAACACCTGTAAGTGTCAGTTTATCATGTTGTTAATGGTACGAAGGCACCCTTAAGCTGCGTTTACATTATTCAAGTGAGTTTATCAAGCCAGTTGAATTCAAGTGATTTGAAAGCGAATTGAATATATAAACCCTTTTATTCATTTCACTTGACCACGAGAATTGAATGGATTCCGAGTTAAAACATGTTTAACTTTTTGATTCAACTGCAATCATGTATAAAATATTAAATATATCTTCTGATAAAGATGTTTCCCTTGCATGAAGTAAAAGAGCTACACGCATATCAGTATATTTTGTATTGATTTTGACTCTTTTAACTGTTGCTACTAATGATCGAACTACTGCTTACTTATCTGTAGAAATTTTTAAAATTATTTTGATCTTTCAATTTAAGGTCACTGTACAGTTTTGTATTTATTAGGTGATTATATTTTGTCACTTAAAAATTATTACGTAAAGAACCCACAGGGTCGAGTTATTGAAAGACATTAACAGTGACACTTGAGACGCGATAAGCGTGTGACCCGAGCCCCTTTTTTAAGTGGAAAACAGTTGGAGTTAGTTTAGGCAGAGAATAAGATTATGACTATGTTTTTAAAAACCTTCATAGACAGAACGTCGGAATAGGCAAACACTCGCCCACCATTTAGTTAAACTAATAAAATGATTACACTTATACAGAGTATTTAATTTATTACAAAAGTAACGCGATCTGTTTGGATCCACTACACAACAGTCACCTAGGAGGTTTTGTGAGGCACCGTGTGCTCCCCTTCGCCTAATCCACTCTCGTGCTCATATTTTCTTTCCTTGTTGTTTCCTCTTATAAATATTTCTCTTAATTCATTAGCTCTACCCAATTAAAATTGTTTCGGAGAATACCTTTAGAAACTACTATTTTCACCATTTTAAATCAACTGACATGCATTCATGTCACTTAAATTCAACTAACTTGATCCATTCACTTGAATAATGTGAACGAGCCTTTAGCTATTATGTGTAACAAAGCATTTATTTAATTGTTGTCTTGTCAAGAACGCGTTATTGCTTCCGTGAAAGTTTGTATATTTTAATTCCGGTAAACCCTAAAAAATAAATCAGAAGGGAAATTGAAGAAATTATGGATGATGTCGTCCAGTATTGCAATGTAGTGTGCAGTGCGTTGGTATCAATAAATTTGGAAAAATGCAATCGGAAGTAGCGACACTGTTAAAGCTGGATTTATAACCCCAAAAAGTTAGCGAGGTTAAAGTTATGTTCAAGTTGGTGAGGTTTGATATTGTACAATTCAGAATATGGTATTTATAAAGTCAGTAGCGAAGTTCGAAAAGTTGTTGTTTGATTGGTTGAAGTTTGTGTCCAATAGAATAAATTAAAATACTTCATAATTTTAAATAAAGTCGAGTCACAACAAATTAGTGTCATCACTCTCCATACTATCAATGTTTTTTTTCGGCACAAAACACAAACTAACCTTACAACAAAAAGAAAACACAAATACAAATGGCAGAGTGGCGACGTAAACAACGAACCACATGACTTTAAAATAGCGTCTTCATTGGTTGGAACGAACTTTCCGAACACCGAACATAGAAATTGGTTATCTCGAAATACCCAGGAACTTTTCGAAACTATCGAACTTTGCATGAACTGAGTTTATAAATGGAACTGAGTGTTCCCTTTAGTTTAAATTGAACTCTTATTTCCAACGCCAACTGAACCTCAGCTTTGCGAACTTGAGTTTATAAATTCAGCTTAAATATTCCGAATTCAAAGCAGGATACTGGACACTGCAATAGACGTTCTTTTGCGACTGCACTGACATCACAGATCTAAAACGCCATGGCAGATTGCAATAAATAAAAGTCGCCGAAGAATATTTGGACGAATCCTTAGAGAATGAAAAATATATAGCAAGCAAGGTACTAAAATCGTCATCATCCATTAGCACTAACTCTGTCGTCTCCACTAACACCTAACCAGGAACAATTACTCATGACAAAAGTCATTCTCAACGTGCAGATCGAAGGGGCAGGTCGGTGAAAACGGCTATTGACGACTTTAATAAAACAGTGCTTAATGGATGGGAAAACAAAAATCTATCAATGTGAAAATTTTTGGATCTGTCTAAAGCATTTGACTGCCTAAACCATAATATTCTGTTAGAGAAACGATACGGCGTCAGAAGCCCAGCTTCAGACTGGCCGCCCTCTTATTTGTAACGCAAAGGGTAATCATTCAGAATAATGTAGAAGGGCACTGTTCAGATGAGAGTCACATACAAACGGCAAGGAAGTGTGCTCGGCCCCTTATTGTTTGTGCTCTGCATCAATGACCTGGCAGCAAACGTAGTAACTCGGTCAAATTTCCAGATGACACCAATCAGAAAATACTCATCATCTTTGTTTTCAACCCAAACGCAGATTCCGCATCAAATTTAGTCACAGCAAGTGGTCCAAGACTTGGACTGGGCTATTCAAATTTTGGAGGATGCAAGAAAGTCACTAAGAATTATGTCTCAATATCTAGATCTTAATAACCTACAAATAATGTATTTTGCCAATATACATTCAAAACTACGGTTCGGAACTATATTCTGGGGGGGGGGGGGGGGTTACAGGGATGAAACGGGCTTTTGCGGGGGCAAAAACGAGCAGTACGCATCTTTTTGGGGATAGAGATTCCTGCAGGGGAAAATATTATAATATTAAAATATTGGGTATTCTGACTTTGCCGGGTCTGTATGTGTATGAATGCTTCATATTGATGTTTAACAACAAAGAAAAGTTCTCGGAATATGAAAATGCGCATACAATATTGTACCAGACCAATACCAGCACACAGACTTACTGCAACGGAAAGAGAGGTCCAACCTATTCTTGTGTAAATTTTTTTAATAAATTGCCCAATGAGTCAAAAATCTTTAATTTAATTTTAAACAAAGAATACGACTAAAGAATTTAAGCAATATAATGAGTTTAATGGATATTGATTATGTGTTGTAATATGTAATGGAAGTACTTAACAATTTATCATACGTAAAACCACAAGAGCTTTTTTTTATGGGAAAAACTTTTATTTTTTACGAAAACTAGATTGCTTAGAAATTTAACGAGAACAAACAAAATGATTATTACCGTTTGTTCGAGTTTAAATTGCTAAAAAGTGATCTAGTTTGAGTTTAAAAAATAAAAGTTTATCCGATCTTAAAAAAAAAGATCAAGTGATTTTTAGCTAGAGAAATTCACGAATTTTGGCATGTATAGATACTAAAAAAAATTAATAATTCACTAGAAAAATATTTCACAGCATCAAATTAATTTGTAACAATATGTCAGGTTGCCGAGCAATGAAAAAGAAAAGCTACTCGATTTTGAGCTGGAGAGGTTTTTACCATTTAATTTTTAGCTGGATAGGATTTTATCGCGACTATTCCACTCATCATAATTTGAACCAATCAAAATATAGCAATTTTAGATATTTACCTGTTTTTAGTCGGAAAAACCACTACCTTCATAATTTTGCCGACCCCACTGACCAATCAGAATTTCAGAAAATAGCTAGCAACATAGTTTTTAATCGGCAAAATTTTGTTACCTTAGTTACATTCACTGTTAAGATTGGTAATTAATGACTGACAGTAGATTGTCACTGTTACTTTTAAAAGGTTGTAATCTCACGTAAATTTATCTATCTTCTTTTGGAATAAAATTAATTTATAATTCACCCATATACCTAGTTTTAATATTATTCGTGAAATAGTCTTGACGAATACCACTCAAGAAAAAAATTTTTAGGTAAAATGTTCCTCTTTTATATTCAAGTTTGTTGCTTTTTGGCAATTTCGCTCGTGACATTTTTCAAAACCACTCGCCTAGTCAATCGCGAAATTGCCAAGCAACAAACTTTCATAACAATCGGAAAATTTTGCCGGCAAAATTTTCTCTCTTGTGGTATTATATACGATGAAAAAGGATGCACCTTTTTTATCGATGTCAAAGTGATAACAATGCAAATGTCAAATGGACATTTTATTGTAGGAGTGAATTTATCAACAAGTATAGTTTTCTTGTAGTGTATATTACCTTTACGCGACGCAATTTTCATTCAATTGTCTGTTGTTAACGGCATGATAATTTTTTGAATAAAGACCTATTGTATTGTATTGTATGTATAAGAGTATTAACTGCAGTCGGCTGAAATCAATATCCCAGAACAGCAAAATCCACCAACCTTACGATTGATTGTCATTGCATCTGCTTTAAATTTAGGTAATACAAATAAATGTACATTTACAATTATTTATTATTCGTACAGTTTTTGGTTAGTTAAATTTCTTCACGCTTGTAGAAAATCAGTTGTTCCGAACGCTCAACGGCCGTTGCGTTTTTTTCTTTTATTTATTAAGAATGAATGTCGGTAGGCATTACACCTCTCATGGCAGTTAAGAATAAATGATTATTCGACTGCAAGTACCTTATGGTAATATTTGTATTTTACTGTTTTTCTTTAGGCAACTGGCGTCAAGCTTTAATGACATCTCAACGAAAGTAGAAAAAATAAAATTTTATTCGGCCGTGTTTTACGATATAGCCGTGTCTCGAATTTGGCAACTACGCTTGTTTAGTTTGCAATATAAACCAGGTCTTGACAGCAAGATCGATATGTTTTTGCTACGAACAAAAAGGGGTTTCTTTTGTTGTTGCCTGTCGCTGGTAAGATAAAAAAGGGAAAGAGGCGTCGTCATTTTAAGAAGGCTTTCGAAAATAATTATTCTTCCGCCCGTTTCAATAGGGCTGAATAAAGAAGCAGGCAATTATGCCACCGACATAAAAAAAATACCGGGAATAATCTACAAATATTGACAATCTTTCGACAATCATCGTACAGACCATAAACATAAGCGTAGTATTGATAAAAACGCGTTTAAAGTATGAAGTGACGGTAGAGTCTGTTCAGAGATATAAGAAAGTGACTAACTGATCCCTATTAGAAAAGACTCGGGCCAGCTGTAAAATTGAAATATGGCCGAACAGGCCCGTATTTTGCCTAGAATTTAATCATGGTTTGTAATAAAAATAAGTAAGACATTAAATAATATTTTATTTATGTTTAAATGTGAAATTACAAGTTATTTTATTATTAAAAATTATATTTATGATTACAAAAATATACAAATTATTAGGTACTTATAATAATTATTCACTTAATATATCAATATCACTATCGCTATCATCATCTGTTCTAATTATTATTTGTGCTATATTGTTTATATGGATATAGGATTTTTCCACTTTTTCAACATGTGTAACAGAATTTGCTCAACTTTGTGAAGAGACGTTAAAAACTTCAGTTTCTATAAGCTCAAGTACACTGGAGTTAATAGTAGAGCAAATATTGTTAGGACGAATGGCAGATTTTAGTTGGTGCGAAACATGTTCGATGGGATTAAATATACAATGGTATGGTGGAAGCTTTAAAACTGTATGCCCTAGATTTTTGCATAATTATCACAGAAGTATTCCTTTTGTAGTTTTAAACTTTGTAAAACCTCAATTAATTGCCTTTTGGTGTAATCTTCCTGAAAATAAATGTCATTATCATACATGTAGTTTTGGATTGTTGCTCTTGTGTCATTTGAGGAGGGAGTCTTGGTCAACTGCCTACTATGGTAGCTTGCATTGTCCATTACAATTACGCTATTCGGAGGTAAATTTGGAATTAGCTTGTTTTTAAACCAAAAAATATTCAAATAAATCAGCAGTGGTGTCCTCATGGTAATCTTTAATGTTTTTTGCAGACAGAGAAAGTCCATTTGGAGTCCATCCGTTTTTAGATCCAGCATGCAAAATCGTAATTCGTTTACCTCTTTTTGATGGCGCGATTGTTTTACACTTGCCGCTTGAGTCAACCCAACCCTTTTCCGGGGTATCATATGTGTCGAACCAGGTTTCATCCAAGTAAATAATCGGCCTTTGTTGATCTCTGTAAGTCCTAATTTTTTATAGATATTCGGATCGCCATTCCCGAATTCTACTGGATTCCATTAAAACTTCTCTTTTGTTAATTTTTTTAAATCTAAAACCCATGTGTTGGATACACTTTCATAACGTTGTTCTGCCACATTTAACGCCGGTTTCATCCTTTTCAAGCCTCTTAATTAAATTATCTATTGTAGGCACACTTTGTTCCTCGTATAACTTGTAAATTTTACGCCGTATTACATCTTGATCACTTCCATCTACCTTCGATGGGATTATTCACAATTTTCCATACAATTGATGTTGGAATTTTTGTTAATGTGACGGTTTCTTCTAACGCTGCTTGCTTGCTGACCGCACGTTCAATGAGAGTTGAAAAAACATTGTTTATAACTTCCTTAGTTTTCACAGAAAAGTGTTTTCTGCTTTTCGACGAGGTTATCCCCTGAGATACATTGTGCTCGCACATATTTTCCATGACTCACACACGATTAAACAAACGCTGTATTACACACGAAGTAAAAATAATTACTAAGCTTAAAACTAACTAGAGTGGCTATACAGGGTCGTTGGTATGTATGGAAACGGTCGATTATTTTCTAAAGTAAAACAGCTAGCAAAAAATATTTAAGACAAAAGTTTTATGGTTTTGTAAAGCCTACTAGAATTAAAAAAAGATAAGTATACAGGATGAGTCAGAAAGCCGTAGAGGAATAAAGTTACCTTTGTTTTAATAGAACACCCTATATCTTAGAATATTTTTGGATTTTACAGAAAATTACAATTATTTTTAATTAAGTGCATTATAAGCCTAAACCTAATAGCTTCCGAGATATCGACTTTTGAAAAATGACATTTTTGAAATTTAACAGCTTCTAACTTTCTAACGGTACTCTATAGAGCAAAACGGCTTACATGCCCCTATCTTATTTTTTATTATCTTCCCGAAAATGCCAACTTCCGGTTAAACCGGAAGTACTATATTTCCGGCATTTGAGCTACATCCGGTTTAACCGGAAGTTGACACATTTAAAAAGAGAGTTAAAAACTAAGATAGGGACATGTAAGCCGTTTTAGTCTAAGACGTACAGTTAGAAAGCTAGAAGCTGCCAAAACTCAAAAATGTCATTTTTCAAAACTCAATTTCTCGGAAACTATTAGGTTTAGACTTATAATGCACTTAATAGAAAATAATTGTAATGTTATGCAAATTCCAAAAATATTCTAAGATATAGGGTATTCCATTGAAAAAAAGTAACTTTATTTCTCTACGGCTTTGTGACTCATCCTGTATACTTAACTTTCTAAAATTCTAATAGACTATAAAAAACCCTAAACCTTTTGTCTTAAATATTTTTTGCTAGCTGGGTACTTTAAGAAATAATCGACCGTTTCCATACATACCATCGACCTTGTATATAGAGTCTTTAGAACATAATTTGTTTTATGGGATTAGCCCTCTTATTTTGAATCAGGTAAAAATCGGTTTAAAATCACCAAACTATTACTTTAATAATGAAATTACGTCTTCCGGATTTGCAGTTTACTTTAAAACATTTTTAAGTACGGACCATAATTTACCTGCATTTATTCATTCACTCATTGTTTGTTTATGGCCACTCTTGGATAATCCCATTCAAGGGCAAAGTGTAACTTTCTTATATCTCTGGACAGGCTTTACCCCCAAAATTTTAGCTAAAGGCGTTTTATTACAGCAACCAGCGCCTGCGCCCCCTTTAACACCCTGATGCGCGCTCGCATCTTCGTTATAATTGGGAATTTTTAAATAAATTTTTAACATTCGGCGAAAAATTAGTGAAGTTAGGCGCGATAAATGTATACGCTAAAGCCCATCAGCAATTTAAATGAGAGCTAATATTTAACCGAACCCTTTATGCAAAGCAAAATCCAACCTCAAAATTTGCTTTTCATTAATAACGGCGGACGTATTAATGAAGTTTAAAAATACTGCCGGTAAATCCCCGCAATTTCCTGCATTTTTAACGATGAAAGCAAACAAGAAAAATAATTAGGAGCGGGACGTGTGCAGATACGATTAATAATTTTATACAGTTTGCAAACAATAATATCCTCAATGATTTATGTAAGCGATTTAATAGGCAAATTATTTATTTTCTTAATGGTGCTAACGATAAATTAACTGCTATGTTTAAAAGGAATAAAAAGAATTTTAAAGTAAATTACTTTATTGTAGGGTCAGTTATTTAGTGGATAGTAATCTCAGAATTTTGATAATTCCATTTATTAGGGTGGTTTCACAGACGCGCGTGAGCGCGCGATTTAGTTCACAAGGACGAGCGTATACGCGCGACTGACTGTTCAGGTTAATTCTTTTGACAATCTGTTAGATATAAGTAAAGACGACCTAAAAGCTAAAACTCATCGCTATTTTAAGGTAAGTTTGTTTAAATTATTACCAGTTATAAGCCAAACGCCGTGAGACGCGCGTGTCAATTGAACAGTCCAATATCAATGTACATACAGTATGTCAATTCGCGTTTCGAAATAAAATCTTGCGTCGGCGTCGTTACCGCGATGACGATGACGGGCGTATACGCGCGTCTTTGCGAATAGTAAATAGAAAATCTTTGTTTCTAAATAAGCGCGACCGACCAACGCGCTTCCATGTGAAACCAACCTATGTCGTCAAAAAATAGATTTTTTTTTATATTTGCGCACCCACTACAAGGGTTAATATAAGTGGCAGAAAAAAAACTTTAAATACAAAAGTTGCATAATTATTGGCGTGATATCTTTTGGACTTGCCAAAAATAAAAATAGGCGCATCGGAAAGTTGAAAAACAATTGCAAGTTTTCCTTTTTTAAATGGGACACCCTACATATTTTTCACCGAGACGAAATATCTCTTTCTCCTGATTTCAAAAATATATAACATATATGTAATTGACTTGTGATGGGCTACATGCTTGGTGAAATGGATATTCCATGTTAGAGGAAATTAAAGTCTTACTTGTTATATTTCACAATTATAATTCAGTTGCCTGACACGTGTTTCGACCCTTGCGGATTATTATCGAAGGAGTACAAGACAACACTAAATTCTACGTGTAGTTACAAAGTTAATATCTAAGTAATAGTAATGGTAAACATGTCAACATGTCACTAAAATAGAATTCGGGAGATGAAGTGAATTGACAGACAGATTATGGGTTATTTTGGTCCTTAAGGTGTGATTATAGAGGTATTTACATCTAAGTAATAAAATTAAGAGAAAATGATATTGTGTATATAATTATGAGTTTTTTCGTTCATAATTATTGACAGTGTTTATTGCATATTTATCCTAAGTTATAAGACTATTAAATATTAGATTGGCACCTGAAGGTATTTCATTTTGATTATTAACAACATTACATCGATTTTTTAAGGCTTTTTTGATTGCTAATGTTTCTAATAGGTTGAGTTTTCTACTCTTGTGTTGAGTATGTATCGGTCTTATTTTATTGGATATTGAGTGGTTATTTATTATTTATTCCATCAAACGTGAAATACAGTTCAATCAGATATACAGATTGCATAAGTCAAAAAATCTCTAAAAAACTCAAAACCCATAAACTTATCCCCAAACAAGTCAATAAAAATAACCTAGACATAGCTAATTTAAAAATTGAAAATAAAGACAAATTAACACATAGCGGGGTCTACCAAATACAATGTGATGACTGTGATGCAATCTATATAGGTCAAACAGGTAGAAACTTTAATACTAGGCTTACAGAACATAAAACATCCATTCTAAAAAAACAAAATATATCAGAAATAGCGGACCACTGTATAATAAATAACCACTCAATATCCAACAAAATAAAACCGATATACCTATACTTAACACAAGGGTAGAAAACTCAACCTTTTAGAAACATTAGCAATCAAAAAAGCCTTAAAAAATCGATGTAATGTTGTTAATAATCAAATTGAAATACCTTCAGGTGCCAATCTAATACTTAATAGTCCAATAACTTAAGATAAATATACAATTAACACTGTCAATAATTATGAACGAAAAAACCCATAATTATATACACAATATCATTTTCTTAATTTTATTACTTAGATGTAAATACCTCTATAATCACACCTTAAGGACCAAAATAACCCATAATCTGTCTGTCAATTCACTTCATCCCCCTAATTTTATTTTAATGACATGTTGACATGTTCACCATTACTATTACTTAGATATTAACTTTGTAGCTACACGTAGAAATTAGTATTGTCTTGTACTCCTTGGATAATGATCCGCAAGGGTCGAAACACGTGTCAGGCAACTGAATTATAATTGTGAAATATAATAAGTAAGACTTTAATTTCCTCTACCATGTAATATATAACATGTCAACATTTAGTTAAGCCGTTTTTGAAATATTTAAGTTTACAATTTTGATAAATTGAAGTGATGATAAACGAGTTGTCGAGCGTTCCGCATACTTCAACGTAACATATTGATCGCTTTACGTTAAATTGATTCAGTAAGAAATGGCCGGCTAATAGCCCTGACCTAAGTCGGTTAAATATTTTTCTGTGAAGATTTATAAAAAATCGAATTTATTATGACAATAAATATTCATGCTCAATACAGATCCAGTATTAAAAAATGTGTCAGAAGTCGTGGCGGATATACAGAAAACTCGTTTCTGCTTGGGGCCGTAATTGTGTTTTGGCTCAAGGCATTCCACATGTATACCACACGGTTTGATAGGAAGTTATTGCGACCCAGACTAGAGCATTATCCTTCTCGTAAAGAAAAATCTGGCTTAATCAAGATTGTGAAGCGGCATTGAAACAAAGGAATCGAACCCGATAAGAAATGCTGCAGAACCCAAGACAAATTAAGACACAGCAGTACAGAGAAGCTAGAATAAAGGCAAGAACAACTATGAGGAAAAAGAGGCGGATACATGAAGAAAATATTTGTAGGGAAATTGAGTAAAATAGAATAAGCAACAGGATCAGAAATATCTTTCAGGAAGTTAACAAGATGGAAAAGGGTTTTAGACCTCAAGTTGGTACGATAATGAAGAACGAAAAGGGTAACCTGGTAACAACTAAAAAAGAAGTTCTAGAGACCTGGAGAAGGCACTTCGATAAATTGTTAAATGTACAACCAAATCTCGTATGAAATGAAGTTGTATATTACAAAGGAAGCAACATGAAATGAAGTGTCAAAGGCGATTTTTAAACTAAAAACCAACAAAGCTCCAGGAAATGACTCGATGTAGCAGCAGAATGTCTTAAAAACGGAGGAAGATCATTGATGCTAGTTTTCCATAAATTAATTTTCGAAATATGGAAAATAGAACAAATACCGTCCAGCTGAAAAGAAAGGGTGATAAAATGTGTTGCTCAAACTATCTCTTATAAACACGGGATATAAGATTCTCTCTACTATCCTTTTAGAAAGCCTGGCTACCTACGTCGAACCGATAGGTGACTATCAATTTGGGTTTAGAAAAAATCGATTAACTTTAGATCTAATTTTTACCATAAGACAATTAATGGAGAAGTGTTGGGAATATAACAGAACATTACACCAACTTTTTATTGATTTCAAACACGCATATGATAGTATTATGAGCATGTTCCTTTAACTTTCAGATTCTTCTTATAATTTGCTTCTATTTACATTACTTCTCTGGTTCTTGAATTTATGCAAGCCTAAAATTTAAAAATATTTCCAGCCAGCACTGTTACATTTATTACTTGTACACAAACTGATACTAAAAAGCAGCACCTCGTGCCGACGTTGATATTCCTAGCAGAATCGTATGTATACATTTGACGTCTGAGATTTGACCACACTTTTTGACGATAATTGTTTCATTCATTTCGCCCACTACATTATATTTTGCCAAAAAGTCAAAAACGCGTTTTTTTAAATGAAGCGTTGAAAGGTTTAATAATTTTCGAAACCGCTGATATAAACGGAAACCCAAAAATATAATTATTTGCTTCAACAAGTAGAGAGAGAATTGAAAATATTAAACTTTGTTATTTTATTCCTGCAATGTTGATTAAAGCCCGCTGTCTAACGAGATTTAACCTTTGAAATCAGTCATGTGTATACAGAAATCTAAATTAATTAGTCTTATGTCACCGCTGTTCAACCAAGATTACACGCCGGGTTTCGTGTGTTTGTCTAGGAATAGGTGCTCTTAATCAAACTGTAAAATCTGTTCACAGGCGAATGTTACTGGGTGTCCATTTAGTATGTAATCCTTGGATATTTCCTAATCTGCTATTAAATAATAGTTTAATTAATATAGAGATTTTGAGTCTCCAGAAATGTATAATATAAAGTTACTTTGGCGTATACAATTAAGTCGTCAAAAAGTCTCTGTCAAGTTAGATATAAGCGAATGTCAAAATTGTACCCTACCACAGCTTCCTTTACTTCCAAGCTATGAAGGACAAAGTCTGGCAACGTTGCAGGTAGATAGATGATTCGCTATTTTTGTTTGTGTTCTTGTTAAATTTTTGAGTTCTGTTCTGTGGTTCTCTCAGACGAACAAATAAATAGAAAGTGGTTCTTGTGCTTGTGATTGTGATATTGTGAAGTACATCGACAAGTCTTGACGCATACGTTGTTTGTTATTTTCCCGAGTTATCAATGTTATCATTACAGGAAAATCTTAAGGTTAGTTCCAATGTTTGTTTAACTGGCAAAATGTTTTTATTTGCGTACGGCAAGGTTTAAAAAGGGACGATTGAACTACCCCAATATAATTAAAAAATGATTTAAAGGTAAACTGGCTAAAGAAATTTGTGACTTGGCTTGATATATGGCATAACGATTCAGAGGGGGTGAGTTTAACTTGGGACACTTATTATGATGCTATTAAACGTACTAGGTACCAGTACCAGTTCTAATAGAAATTATAGAATACTCATTTATCCATTTTGAAATAAAATACATTTTAGCTGGTAAATTTCAAACAGATACCCTTGAAAAAAGATTTGGCCGATATAGGAACCTTTCTGAATGTAACTGTCAATTAATCATTTAAACAGATCCTCGAATCAGAAAAAAAAAATTAGACTTGAAAGTATTGTAAAGTCAGGGTTAAAAAATTTGACAGTGTTAAAATCAAATACTCTGTTAAGCATGATATTGAAAGTACAGAAATATTAGAGTTTCCTTACATATTTCAATCGGATTATCTTAAGGATTACCAGTTGGATGAGTCTGTTTAAATGTATAGGTATATGCATTATATAGCCCATTCTATCTACAAAAATAGGAAATTAAAATGCATGGATTACAAAAATCTTATTATAAATAAAACAATGCAGTCTTCCTCCACAGAGTTTAATAATTAAACTGTGAAGGAAGATTGCATTGTTTTATTTATATTACATTGACTCCACTAAAAGTATCGACTATTTTTTCAACTTTGAAAACCTTATTGTTCGAGTCAGGTTTAAATGTGGGGGATGAATATTTTGATTCTTTGCAAAGGGGGGGGGGTTTAATGTCTTGCTACCAATAAAGTAAATATTATGTACTTTCATATATTTGCAGCTTTTCAGTTTATTATAGCTACTAAAGAACTTAAGCTTAAATTTTTCAATCGGCAAAATCACCAAGTTCTTTTAGATAAACTAGGTTTGGCTAGTTTAGAAAGTGGTAGCTTTCTGATATCGCTTAATGATACATGTCCCTGTGGAGAAAGCTATCGAAATGTTTTATAAAGTAGCACTTACTCTTAGCAATATATTACTAAACGATTACACAAAAAACAGAAATGACCTTCAACACCAAAATACATCATCAAAAAAAAGGAAGCTTTCCACTTTAAAATAGGTTTTAAAATCACTAATTTTTTTAAGTTAATTTAAATTTCCTATTATTATATTCTTGTTACTTATTAGACATATCCATACTGAAGTAAAATGCAAAAAGTTCAATAAATAATTTGAAATATACCGCCTAAACGGGCGAATCTGCACGGAAGTTGCGTTAGTTACTTATTAAAAATCGGTCTACTTCTGACAGGATTTGCGACGTTGCCTTTCTTACTTCACGGCTTGGAAATGTAGGGGGCTATGACCCTACTAAAAGAAGTCTTCCTGGACCCTCTTACAACTAACCACAGTCTAACCACGCATATTTCTTTAAGCAGTACAGTCAAAGTCAAAGCGAAAATATGCTTTCTTATATAAAAGAAATATCTTTATCGACAAATCATTATAAACTTTAATCAACCATAAAATGCAATATAGTAAAAGTCTTGTCTTAGTAGGTAAATTAAAATTACTGCTATGTGAGATAAACGAAAGGTTTACAAGAATCTGTAGACCTTGCTTTGCAAAAATACCTGATAGCTCTTTTTTTATAAAATGAAAATAAAATTAAAAAGATATTGAACAATTTGAAGCAAGCACGAAAAAAAAATATTTAACATCAAAAACTTCTTCAACAAGTTTCTCTTCGTCTCTCAGAATTGACGTTTTCTGCAAGTAGATACGTCATTTCCGTAACCAGTCGAAAACTATTGGCGTCATATAACTAACCACCTAACCCATGGTAAGGACAAGGAAAAATCCATTATGTTCGAAAGGCCGCAAAGTAGTATATTAAAGTACAATGCATCATTTTAGCGCATAAAACGAGCCGATAGCGGGGAGTTTTCTAACGGGACAAATGCGCTAATGGCTTTTTAAAGCATAGTATGTTAAAAATTCTACCGTTGTCTTAATGACGGTTGAGGCCTGTTTACATTAGGTGCAAGTGACTGCATGTAAGTTCATGCGATGTAATTAAATGCACTGCATAGTCATTTACATATAAAGCAAGGTTTTTTTATTCAAGTATCTTAACCTCAGATATTGCCAGTCTTACAAATCCACCCTAAATCAGCTGATAAAAAAAGGTTTGTCTCCTGTTTTTATTATGGCAATTAGCTGATTTTACTTCATATAAAACAGGGTTTTTTGGTGGTGAGTGCTGAATAAAGTTGAAAAGTTAAAAAAGTTATCTTCACTTTTTTTGTTAAGTTGGTATTGAAAATATTACTAAAATTGCATGCTACTTGCAGCTAAATTAGAACATGTCCTAATTTAGCTCAACGCAAGTAAAATTGCATGCTTTTAGGCAATTCTTCTTTAATTTGCATCGACTTGCACCTAATGTAAACAGGCTTCGAAATATGGTAAACTTACTAGAGTATCGATACATATGCGAGATGTTGCAATCGAGCTATTTACCCACCCAGACCAGCGAGGACTTAGAGAAAACCAAACGCTGAAATGGAACTCGCATAAGCAGGTCAGGTATCTATTATCAGGTGGTGCTGAAAGCCAATTGTACTGGTTGGGTGAAAAGCTCGATTGCCACGAGATTTCGCCACGTGCAACATCTCGCATATGTATCGTTACATTATGTGTTAAAACGCACTGTAAGGTCCCTCTCCTTTTCGTCAGACTCTATAGCCTTGCCGATGAGCCGTTATACGGCGAAATGCGTCCAGGGATTGGGTCTGACGAAAAGAAAAGGGAGTAAAGGGACAAACTTCTTACTTTTATTAGAGTATGATCAGGGTTGGATAATAATCGGCAGGAATGATATATATATTTACATTTCTTTTCTAAATTATATAGTATTTTTATAAGACATCTTAGGGAGGTAGATTATTATTATTTTAAATGTTTATTTATACAGGGACCGTCAAAATGAATGGACTATATTATTTAGATCATAAATATGAAATAGACGAGAAATTTAAATTAATCCAGTAATAGTTTGGTAGACTAGGCCTTGGAGAAATTTTGATAATAGTTGACAGTTAATAAAACGGAGCGTTGGTTTTTGAATCAGCGCATTTATTGTGTCGAGAATTTTCTTAAATTTAACTCAATAATTAAAGCGCAACGTGATTTTCGACAACATTTTCAAGTGCGCCATGCATCTGCGCGTAATTTCATTGCAAAGTGGGTTAGAAAGTGGCAGTGTTCTAAAAGGAAAATGAAGTGGTAGACCTCGGCTTGCATGTAATTCACAAAATGTAGAACGTGTAAGGCTTCTTAACTAACCTGAACTAATCTTAAACTTGAACGAGCCTAGCACTCAATGAATATTACATAAAACGAAATTTCATCCTTATAAGCTCGCTGTTGTTAATAAATTGACAGAACGTGATAAGCAAGAGCGCATCCAGCTTTGCCAAAGATTCTTAGAGGTGCAAAATATCATGCCAGGTATTGAAACCTTTTTGATTATGTTCGACGAGGGACGAGACACATTTTCACTTAACCGAGCATGTCAATAAGCAAAATTGTCGATACTGGGCGACCGAAAATCCATGTGAAATTTATGAAAGCCCATTGCATTCTCCAAAAAAGACAGCATGTTGTGCAGTTTCTTCTTCAAAAATTATTGGGCCGTATTCTTTTGAGGAAAATAGTGCAACAGTAACAATTAATTCTCAAAGACGGGCAGCAATGCTACAGACTTTTTTTCTTCCTCAACTAAACGAGCGATATTTAATATAAATGTTAAATACTCGAATATAACAATAGCTGGCGATAAATTCAGGGTAAGGACCCCATAAAGAATGGTCATTATTTCGGCCCTTTAATGTAAACACAATATCTTTTAAGGGATGGTGTTCAAATGGTTGTTGATTCCCCGGTATGGGTGTTGAATAATTTAATGAGCTTGCATCATTTAAAAATTGACTATAGTTGATTTAGGGCTCTTAAGGGCAACGGTGCAATTTTGGACAAACTATACTTTATACTCTTTTTTCTAATTTGCATTTTTTAAAAGAAAATATGTCATTCAAATTTCGTAAATTTGCAGGCAAATGCCGAGTCTCCTGTCGACAAATAGGGAAATAAAATGATAACAATTTAATAAAAAAAATGTAAATTAAGGAAGATTATTGATGTAAAAATACATAAAGAAGAAGTAAAATGCAATTTACTTTCTACTTCTTTAAAGACTGTAACAAGAAATATCTACAGCCAATAAGGTTAAAAAATCAAGTGTTCAATTGGCTATACTCAAATCTAATTTTGATAAAATGGCAAAATTGAACGAAAATACACAGACACACACTTAGAAAATACGACTTTTTCAATAAGACAACGGTGACTTAAAATTTTTGTTGAAAATGTAGCTTAGTATCAAAAATTGAAAAAGAATTGTGCTTATTTAATTATAAGTTGTAAAAATTAAAATATTTGTAAAAACAAAGTAAATGAAAATCTGCTGCTAATGTTGCCAAGACCTATAGACAGTCTGTTAAACGATAATGTATCAGCGATCCTATCTTTGATAAATAGACGAGATATTATTTATTGTAGCAATACTCTTTCTAGCTGTAAATTTAGTTATTAACAATAAATAGAAATTACTCTATTTAAACCATTTTAGTTTTGTGTTCCTAAAGCCGATACGTGTTTTTTAAAGAATGGGTTACCTCAGGCCGATTTCATAATGTTTTATATTGCATTTCTGGCTTAAATTAAGATATTGACATGCGTTTTTAGCAGATTTTCCAATATTTTTTTTATATAAATAAATATTTAAAATTTTTGGAAAAAATGGAAAAATCTCTTGAGTTTGCAAAGAGTACCCTCTAGTGGCGACGAACAAAACAAGAAATAGTCATACAATATTTACAACGTTACTATAGGATTAAGCTCTTTAAAACCAGACAAAATTTCTTAAATTTGGTTAAGGCCAATCGGAGTTGTGAGTGAATATTTCTATCAAAAGAAGTTCCCCTTTCTCCTCTAAAGTAAAGTTATTCCGTATACTTCAAAGAATAAATCACTTAATTTCTGACATAACTTTATTCGGCACTTATCAATAAAAATCCGATTATCTTCTTAGTAATAGGTGGGACGCCCTCTAGCGGTCAATTTAGAAACTTGAAAATAATTGTTGTCGATAATAGATTTTTGGCATACTTTGGGCCAGATATTCTGATAATTCCTTCATAACAAACGACCAAATTTGTCGAATTTGCATTCCCAAAAATGTTCAATAGAGTTGGCATCTGGAAATTGTGAAGGCCAATTCAAAGAATCTCAGCGACGCCGACGCTTCGATTACTACCGAAATTAGTGCTGGCGGAGTAGTTCTCAGATAGTGCAGTCATGCTGGGAAATACAGTGGAAATATCTTTCATATTTTTTATTATATCGGGAAAGCCCTTGTTCAACAGACAGACACATCGAGATATACAATTTCGTCAAGCTGAAAAATTCATAACGGCATCATAATCTTTAAGCCCCACTTCTAATATTCCAATTCTATTCTTTCGAATATTTAATGATCTGACCTTTAGCACGAGGCAACAATAACGAGCACTTAATCTACCGTTCTCCCATTAGTATGAAAGGTCATAAAACAACCGCGTCATGTAACTAGTGTTGAATATGTCATATTTCATATGCATCAAGATTACAGATACTTTTTTACGACAGCGTGTTGTCGTAAAACTAGACGAGCTCATTTTCATATTTCGGAGAAAAAGCCTTCAAGTGCCAAAACCTATACAGGGTGATTATGGTGGATGGAACATAAAATCTATTGTGTTTACATTAAAGGATCCAAATAATGAGCATTTTTTAGGTAGGTACACCCTAAATTTATCCCAAGCTATTGTTTTATTTGAGGATTTACCATTGTTATTAGGAAAATCCCTTAGCCAGGAGCGCGTGTATTGGGGAAGTTTTTAAATCAAAAATCTTAAATATGCCTATTCTCCTAAAATTGTATTATATTATATTTGTAAATAACATATGAAAACATTTAAAAAATCGTATTAACCATAGGTATCGTAACAATAGATCCGACACGCCATTCATAAATGCTATAAAATTGTGATGCCAAAATCGTTTGGTGGCGAGACGCCGTGAGGAGCTAGGTGGGGTCGGGAGTGGGGATTACTCTGAATTTACATATGCATGCGACAAAACCACAGAACAATAAAGGTTAGGTTGACAAAACTGCAGGAAAACCCACAGAAAAACGCTGTCACAAATCCGAGTATTGCTGAGTCGATGCGGCTGGCCACGAAAATGATGGGATCTGGGCGGATTCCTTTTTGCTGCGTTGCCATACTACAGATTTTGTACAAGGTTTTAGGCAATGTTATATATTTCCCACATCATGTTATTCTAGTAAATCGTAGAAGTTAATACTTTTAACAGAGTAAGCCCAGAAAACTACGTTTTCTGTGGCGTAAGTCTGGCAAACCAGGTGGAGGGGAGCAGCTTGAATGTTGATTTACTTTACACTGGAATACAATGATGACAACACGTTTATTTGTTATTGTTCGGTCTAATAGTTACGAGGTCTATGGTATTAACTAATAAATATTATTCGGAAGATGAACTTTTATTAACATCGTTTATAGTAAGCGGTTCAACCATTTCTTCGATTATTATATCTACCTGCTAAATCTTGGCTTCTTCATCTATCACATGATCGATACAATTTTTCCACTTTTCCGCACTGATTTTACCCATAGCTTCATTAAAGAGTCTTTTTAAATCCAATATTTTCTAAGTCGTGTTTTCTCTGGCGACATCTGCCTTTATTTCAGCCCATATAGGTTCGATCGGGTTTAATTCGCAGTGGTAAGGAGGGAGTCTGAGCACAGATATTCCTCGTAACTTTGCCATTTTATCGACTACATATTTTTTCAATGCATTTTTATGTAAATTGACTAATACCAACAGTTCTTTTTTAAGGATTATAATGGAAATTCTATTTGTCTTAAATTTAACCACTTTTACGCCACGCACTTCAGCATAGAGTGATAACTTGCTTTATCCAATACAATTATTGCATCTTCTGGTATAAGATCCAACATTTGCTTGAACCATTCTTCAAAGACATTGGCATTCATATCTTCGTGATAGTCTCCTGTATTTTTAGATTGGAACATCAGTAGACCACCTTTAACGAAGCCTTCAGATCTTCCTATATGGGTTATTATAAGTCGATGTCCTTTTCCAGATGGCGGTCTTAATCCTGTGGACAATCCTTCCAAAAAGCTTGCCTTCAACTTTTAATATTTTCATCCCGCCAAGATTTAGTCACAGTGTGGCCCATTTAGCCATGTTTCGCCCAGGTAAAATATTTTTTTGTTTTCTTCTCTGGCTTTTCGGATGCTTCTTAAGTAATTTCTTCTTCAACAGACAGTATAGCTTCCGTCTATTAAAGTCAATTGCATATTATAATCTTTCCACTGAAAACACATCTTTTAATGATTTTCAAAGTGTATTTATACACTTAAATGGGTAGTCCTGGTCTTCTCGGATTGAGGACAAAAGAAACTATGAACTTTTTGCTTTATTCTCTGCATTAAACCGTCATCCAGCTTAAGTTTTGGTCGTCCTGGAGAAGTTTTTGAAGGTTTGACGCCAACACTTTTTCTTCTTTTAAAAGTTTATATATTGTTGTTTTCCCAACGTTAAGCATATCTGCTGTATATTGCACTACATTGCCAACATTAAAATCCGCATCCTTACTTTTAATACAATCGTAACAGTTAAAAATTAATTTTTTTTCACTTACTGTACACATGGACCGACTCTAGGGCGTTTAGGCAATTGTTGAAAATTCGAAAATTTTAAACGGATTACCCTATATAAAAACTTACTTTTTATTATAATAAACGTTCCCAGATGGAAATTCGCTAGGTTAGAACCAATTATAGCAACGTTCTCTCAACAATTGGGGCCAAAAAAACTGGACTAATCGTACTTACCAGAAGGCGGACTATTGGCAGTACTATCCCTGGCGGCTGCAAAATGTGGATTCTGCAACAATTGTTGCTGCAACAGTAGATGGCGGTTAATGGGCGGCTGAGGAGACGCCCCCGGGGGCGGATGGGGATAAGGCGGCGGATGGGCTGGGTGCTGGGGCGCCGGCTGCTGCGGCGTGGCAACGTTAGGCTGCAGACTGGGCGGCTGGTTACTGTAGTTTTGAGTGGCGTCGCCATGCGCTGACACGGGAGGGAAGAAAGAGGATGGAACTGAGTCACCTAAAATAGAGTACGTATGTCAGCCTTTGAATATCCTTTAAAAGTCCAGGTTTATTTATTCGCCTTTGCACGACTGAAAATAAACATAATTCAGTACTAAAGTCAAAGTCAAAGTCAAAATATGCTTTATTTTCTGAAAAAAAATATCCTTATCAACAAAGCTTGAGAAATTTAAATCAACAATAAAATATATTATCGTGAAATTTGAAATATTAGAATAAAAAATGCAAATAATTAAAACATTTTTTAGAATCATAAATTATAAATTTCTTTACAAGACTTGAAGAAGGAATAGGTAAAAAACATATATTAAAGTCTTGTCACAGATTACTCCCAAATCTGTGGTCTTGTCTTGTATTATAAGCAGGTAAATTAATATTATTTCTATGTTTTGTTTTAATGAAGCAAACTGTTTTCAATATAAAAATTGAAAATTTTTTGTGATAAACAGAGGTTTACAAGAATGTCTAGATCTTGCTTTGCATACAAATAGATGATAACTCTTTTTTTGTAAGATAAAAACAGAATTAAGATATTGACATGAATTTCCCTAAAAACAAATTGCATATCTCAAAAGGGATTATATTAAAGCAAAATAAACATTTTGAAGAACTGTATTATTTACTTTATGAGATAGTACTCTCAAGGCATAACAATTTTGAGTAATGTAAATTTCTAAAAATTTTATAAAATTAGGATTGTTAATTATCAGATTGTCAAGAATAATATTATTAAGTGAACATTTAATTAAAAGTCAATATGTTGGTGTTAGTGATATTAACAGAATATAGATTAGAGTTGCACCACTTTTTAATTTTTATTAGATCTTCATAGTTCAATACAATACAATATTTACTATGCCAAAGTATTGTTGTATCATCAGCAAAAATGGTAACTTTATTATATTTATAAAAATTGACGCAAGGTCATTTATATAGATTAAAAATAGTAAAGGACCAAAAACTGACCCTTAAAGTACTCCAAAATTAATTTTATTATTTTTTGATTTCTTACCAGTAACAGTAATTCCATTTTTTGAAATGCATATTGGTTAGATTTAAAATATAAATTTTTTTTAAAAAATAAATCATTATATTTTTAACAATTTTTTCAATAATTTAAAGTGCTGGAAGTAAAGAAATTGGTCGAAAATTAGAAGCAGAGGCATAAGAATTTGAAGACAAAAATAAAAAAATTATAATAACTAAAAAACAGCTTATGATAGTAGCAGTAGTATGTATACAGGAAAATAGCTAGAAAAGCGGGGAGAATTAAAAAATGTAAAAATAAATAAACTGTAACGGAAACTACTATTTTTAACTTTGCAAACAACAGTCACTCTTCACGAAAAGTTCTGCTTGTTGGAAAAATAACACTAAAAGGAAAAATGTTGTCCCGGATTGCGGGCTGTCAAAAAACGGTAAACATATAAATATCATTGAAGGAAAACTGCATTTTTCATTTCATTTCATTTTTTTGTAGAGTTATCGTAAGAAAGTAATGATCCCAACTGAAAAAATGTATAATAAAATAAATTTAGCGTTTTTCATATATTATTATTTACTAACCTGACTTTAAAAAATAATTTTTGTTAAGGTGGACTTTTTTAAATTAAATGTGAAGCTTAAACTTACCATGCAAGGAGAAAAATATTGAAATAAGATTAATATTAATGGTTGGAGACCGCTACAAAACTTACAGAGAGTAGAGATGCTCATGACAATTTTATTAAAAGGCATCCGAATAAAATAGCAAGCCCTGTTGGAGACATAAGTTTAAAATTCTGTAGATATCTAAGAAGCATCAGACTTGACCGATGGACGAAAATATCCAATTAGAAGTTTTACAAGATTACATTGAGAAACATTTCATATGTCTTCACACACTGGTCGGTTTTCACCAGAATTGTAGGTAGTGGAGTAATGGAATCTCTACTTTTTAAGTGTCGGGACCAGTATTCTTTTAAAACCAACGTTTGGCGTGGTGTAATTAAAAACCATATTGTAGGGCCCTAGTAAGAAGGTGAAGACATACCATTTCCATTCGGAATGGGAAAAACAATACTTCTTTACAGAAGTTAAAGGTAAAAATGTATGTTATGTATTATTCCTGTCTTCGTTGCTACAAAAACGAAATATTGAGGGGCATTATCACAAAATTGTACATTCGAATTTTGAAAAATTATTCTTTCACCAGAAGGGAAAAACTGAAACAATTAGCAAAATTAACTGAAGCATCATACCGTGTGTCCCAGATAATTGCACAAAAGAAGAAACCTTATGAGGACGGGTAAATGATAAAATAGGCATTCTCAGAAGCGCACATTCGTTTTTTGCCAACTTTAGAACTAAAGACGAGATAGTTTTAGCTATAAACTTTCTACTAACACAGTGATGAGACAAGTAAAAGTAATGAACAATGATATTTTTTTACAGTTAAGAACTGACTTAGATAACTGTGTTTATTTTTCAGTGCAACTGGATGAATCAACAGATGTGATTGACACCTCCCAAATGGCCGTGTTCGTCAGAATGGTTTTTAGTGATCTACGATTAAAGAAGATCTTTTGAAGTTTATTCCACTGAAAGGACATACTACTGGGCAGGAGTTGTTTCCTCATTTGAATTAGTTAATTGTTAATTAGTAAAATAAATATATGTATGCCGAAAACAACTGTGCATTATTTCATTTAGGTTGGTTTACTGTTTATTCAAAAATTAGCAAAGAAGCTCAACACATTGAAAAGGTTGGCGACCACTGTGCTAAAGCATGACAAATTTATTTACAGAGCAAACAATGTGCATTTTCATTTTTCTCGACTTGAACTTTTGGACCGCAGCCTATTGTATTTTTTTGTTGATCATCTTGGAAATTATATCATATCTTTGAAAAGATACTGCGTATACGACGAATGAAAACGACGAACGAAAACGACAGCTATATTTTTATCGGTAATAAATTCAATTTGTTGGGAAATTATAATTTAAATAATTTGGACGTAAGTAGTTTACCTATACAGGGTGTCCCGAAATTAAGGGGCAATAGTGGCAATACTTTATAGTTGGAGTCAAGCAAATATTTGACGCGTGACACTTCCATCTTGTCATATTTGTCCAATACTAGGTTATTTCGATTTCACCAACTTTATTACAGCTGATACTTAGTCAGGGCCGGACTGACGAATACAGTTATTTATAAACCTTTGCAGAAAATGATTGCAGGGAAATTGGTCTAAGAATATGAATTATAATATAAATAAATTTGTTTTGATAAATTCTGTGCATTGTAATGGTGGGATTCAGGATTGACCATTAATATCACAGGTCATAACAAAAGCAATCTTAGTAGTGTATAACGATTAAATTAATAAATAAAATGCGGATCTGCAGCCCATATGATTTGACCAAATCGACGAGAAGGTAACTCGGTTTATGTATATCTCTTTTTAGTCATATAAAAGGATAAAGATACAAATACTTCGAGTGGGTGGTAATTATTATAATATAAATTAGCCATTAGTAACTTTTATATTATGAGTGGCCTGCCGTATTTGACACCCATGACAATATGGAAGTGTCACGCGTCAAATATTTGCTTGACCCCAACTATACCACCATATTCTCCGGTTAGAAATAATAGAATTTTTTTATATGAACATAAGTGCAGAAATGCTTGTTAAGGGACCTACCCCCCTCGAATGGGGAACCCTGAAATCTTTTTTTTTATTACTTTCGAATCCGTTCATAATTGAATTTTGAAATTAGGTATGGTTATAAACTTTTCCCGATAAATCAGTTTCTGAATTTAGAATTTCAAAAATTTAGTCATAGGCGTCACATACCGGGCTGGTTAAGGGTTAAAATAATCCCATTTTTTCAACCAGTCTTTTTTTTTATTATTTTCTTAGTAACTGTGAAAATTGAAAGTATTCTGCGTAAAAAAGGTAGGTACCCTTAGTTCACCTTGATAGGACTTACAGTTTTTGAGTAAAATCGAGGCCTTAGGCCATGGATTAAAATTGATATTTGTTTCCTTCGACATTTCCGTGTCAGATATTGTCTGCTGTTAAAACATAATAAACATAATAAATAAGAAAATGCAAAATTTTTCAAACCACGAGCTTACCGATATCCATTTTGTATACGGATATTGTAATGGGCCTTCCTTTGCTGCGCTACAGGAATATCGCAGACGTTTTCCGCAACGGAGAATTCCTGGACGCAGAGTATGTGAGAGGGTTCATAGAAGTTTGATGGAGAATGGTTCGTTTGAACGCCTTCGTGGGCAAGGACGACCTAGGGGGGACTATGATTTGGAAATAGCACTTTAACAAATAGTAGATAATCCTCAAGTTGGACTCCGACCATTGGCTACAGAAGTCAACATTCCGACATCAATTGTAATGCGTTTTACTTTATCATATTGCGATCCATAATTATAACAAATATTTAACAGTAGAGGAAATTAAGGTAGTACTTGTTATATTTCACAATATATTTCAGTTTCCTGTTTATTCCTATAAAGTCAACTATGGTTCAGCCTTTACACTTATTTTATTTTTACTGTGTATCCGTAGGCTGGAATAGCTGGCTCGTGTGTAGATCTGTTGATTTAATAAAACACTGTATTTGATTCCAACAGCATTTTATTCGTAAGATAGCACTAACATTTTATTTACAATATTCACTTTACGAATTTCCATTATCTGAGAATACACTACTATTTCCAACACGTGTCAGGAAACTGAAATATATTGTGAAATATAACAAGTACTACTTTAATTTCCTCTACTATGAAATATCCATTTCACCAACCATGTAGCCCATCACATATCAATTACAAATATTTATTTTAGATAGGAAGAATGACTCAGGTGCAAGGTCTTCACCCATATCATTACCAGAGGGTCTGATAGAGCTGTTGCCTAGAGATTTCCCACCCAGAATCGACTTATATCGCTGGATTTTAGGACATCAAAATTTGCTAATCAAAATATTGTGGTCTGATGAGGCAACATTTAGTAGAACTAAAGTGTTTATTACTCGTAACACTCACTTTTGGCACGATGAAAATCCAAGAGCAGTCCGAAGAACTAATTATCAATATAGGTTCTCCGTCGATTTGTGGGCGGGAATAATTGGAAATCCTGTTAATTGAACTGGAAATGAGTTAATTGGTCCAATTGAAATGCCCAATAATTTAACCAGCGAGAGATATTTGGCCTTTCTTCAAAATCAGTTAGCAGGACTGTTGGACGAAGTACCCTTAAGGTCCAGGTTGGGGATGTATTTCCAACACGACGGTGCCCCTGCGAATTTGGACGGCCTGTTCGTTAGATGAGAATTATCCTGAAAGGTGGATAGGCAGAGGTGGACCAGTATCCTGGTCAGCGAGATCGCCGGACTTAAATCCACTCGATTATTATTTTTGGGGTCATTTTATATGTGCAACATAATTTATGCAACGGAGGTGGACTAACTCGTGAGGATCTGCTTTAGCGAATTTTTCAAGCTGGAAATGAAATAAGAACTCCTTTTCAGATTCTTCGGGCATCTCACATTCGCCGTAGAGCTGGACTTTGTATCAGAGAAAATGGAGGTCTATTTGAACACCTTCTCAAGGAGTAGTTCTTGGTTTAAATTTAAATTTTATTTTTCAAAAAATTTTTCTTAAACAACCCTATTTCATGTCGCATCTCTAAATAAATTGTCATATTTATTTCGTTCTCAATTTATTTAGTTTCGTAAGAAGCGTAAGAGCTGACTACGTATATTTTAAAAGCATTTACTTTCATTAATTTTGTAGTTTTTAGATAATTTTATTAATTAACTCTTTTAAGGACGTGATTTTCTTTAAAACGATTTTACTCAAAAACTGAGTCCTATCAAAATGAACTAAGGGTACCTTTTTACGCAGAATACTTTGAAATTTCATGATTATTAAGAAAATAATAAAAATAAAAATATGACTACATTTTTGAAATTCTGAATTCTGAATTCAGAAACTGATTTATCGTTAAAAGTTTATAACCATACCTAATTTCAAAATTTAATTATGAACGGGTTTGAAAATATTAAAAAAAAATCGATTTCAGGGTTCCCCATTCGAGGGGTGCATTTCTGCACTTTATGTTCACCTGAAAAAATTATATTATTTTTAGCCGGAGAATATGGTGGTAAAGTATTGCCCCCTAATTTCCCCCCTCCAAGTCAAGTATAACAAAATAATAGAAATAAATCAATTTCTTCCATATAAAAATATGTTATTAAACTTAAATATCAAAGTTCGTTTATTACGTCGCGCGACGTACAAATTATATCAGATTATTGATATCCAAGGCAGGTAGCTCGGGATACAAATATATTTTTAGCCCTTTGTGACAAATTTAGTATGCTCCAATCTATGAGTGACGTCGACGGAAACGGAAATCGATTATCGTTCCGGTTATTGAGTGTCAATCTGGACCCCTTTATTGCTTTGAATTTTATCAATCCAGCATTCGACTACTCGTGTATTAAGTGATGCCAATCAGGGACGGCGCCGGCATAATTTTTGTTTTTGTTTTTTTTTATTAATCCTGGAATTGGCATCGCTCAATTGAGAGAGGGGGGTGTCTCATCCTTGGTAATCAGTGCACATCTTGTAAGGGAATCACTAGAAATCGTTGGTAATCACTGGAAATCATCGGTAATCACCAGTAATTAACTGATAATCACCAGTAATCAACTGGTAATTAAGTACTGCAATATTTATGAGAGTAAACAAAAATCCTTAATAATCTGCCGCTAGGATCCATACGGAGCCCTAAATTAGAAAAAGATGTGGAAAATTTTATGAGAGGAGAAACACATATACAGGGTCATACATGGCTTAGTTTAACATAGGAAATCCCATGTAAATCTAAAAGTGGCTAAATATTGGCTCCCCTGTACATTTTAGAGAAAAATTGAATCATAATTTTTTGAAGAGGCCGATATAATAAACCCATGTGTTAAGTTTGAATAAATTTTAATGAGCCAATCCTAACTTATTCAATTAAATGTGATGGCAAAACTACGAAATTTTCATAGTTTAGGTATCATTTGGGATTGACAAAACGAAAAGTAGCGTCAGTATGTTCCATTCCACAATTATTCGTTGATTTCTCGACCGCAATAAAATTTAAACCCAGCCATAAATAAGTGCCTTCTGAAAGCGTACAGGTCCTGATTACCTACTAATTTTAATAGTTTAGGTTAGCTATTTTCAACAAAACAATAAATATAAAATACTTAATAGGTAAGTATCTTTATTTTAATCATGTAATTAAATAGCTATTAATATTTATACAAAAATACTAATCTACAATATTATAATATCATCTATGCCTAAACTAATTATTAAGGGCCTTACGTTACTATTAACTATGTTAATATATTGGTATATTAGGTAGGTTAATGGCAAATTGCATGCAGGTGTTCAATATAAAGCAGAGTCTTTTCATCTTAGTTCATCAGTCGTTTGGTGTTTGTGAAGCTGTGCTTTAAAGGTATTTTCGTGTGTGTTATCGAGCATCCAAAATATGTCAGATCTGTGTAAAACTTCAGATAATATTGCTTCCGGAAGTTATGGTGTAACGAAGAAAAAACATTTATCACTTGATGCCAAAAACATCATAAAGAACGTTTACTGTACCCTTTTAGAAAAAGGGTATGACCGGAGTGCAAGTTTTAGTGAAACGAGTATTTTGACCAAAGTTGCATTAACGACAGTAAAAGATATAATGACCAAACCCATCCATCCAATAATTAATAGTAACGTAAGGCCCTTAATAATTAGTTTAGGCATAGATGAAGACGATAGTGATAGTGAAACAGAGCTAAATATAGAGTAGGTTAAGTTAAATATTGTATTATTATAATATTTTAGATTAGTATTTTTGTATAAATATAAATAGATATTTAATTACATGATTAAAATAAAGATACTTACCTATTATTTTATATTTGTTGTTTTGTTGGAAATAGCTAACCTAAACTATTGAAATTAGTAGGTAATCAGGACCTGTACCCTTTCAAAAGGTCCGGTGCCTACACAATAGATATTTATCAGACAACTTATTTATGGTTGGGATTACGACTGAGGGTTCTCATTTAAATTTTATTGCGGTCGAGAAATCAACGAATAATTGTGGAATGGAGCATAACAACATTTTCATTAAAGGCGCTTTAATTACAGCTAAATATGAGCTATTCCATTAAGGAAAAAGTAACTATGATTAAGTGGTATTATACAGGAAACAGTTTAAGAGCAGTGTCTGAAATGTTTTTAGTTCAATTCCCTGATAAGCCTATCCCTTCCATTTCATTAATTAAACTTATCATAATAGCAAATAATAGTAGGGATTTTTTTGAGAAATATTTGTTTTACCGATGAATGTACATTCACCCTTCCTTTACAAAGAACCAAATGTTCAAAATTGCCGGTATTGGAGCAAAGAAAATGAACATCCTGTTGTTCACACTCGGACGCAATATCCACAAAAAATAAATGTTTGGGCGGGAATAATTGTAGTACATCACATTATTGGAACATTTTTTTATGGAAGGCAACCTTACAGCAGTAACCTATTTGGACTACAAAATCGAATTGAATCCGCACTACAAAAGTTGGACGCGAAAATCAGAAGATCTGGTATTAAATGGATGGTTGTCCTGACCATAATTCTCTCATGGTTAGGGAATATTTGCAAAATATTTTTACGGAAATATTATTGGCCCACGGCATCTAATCCTTTGGCCAGCCAGGTCTCCTGACCTTTCGCCAAATAACTTCTTTCTGTGGGGCCACTTAAAAAATTTTGTTTATAAAGATGCAAAGTTTGAAAATCTAGACCAGCTAAAAAACCGTATTTCGTTAGAATGTGACAGAATTTCTCAATATCAACTCAGAAATGTTAGAAATGAATTTTATGATCGGTTAGGATATTGTTTAGCTGTTAATGGAGGGTTGTTTGAATATTTAATTTATCAATGTTTTTGTGAGAATCTGTGTCTTTTATTTTGGATATGTGATTGCCGGATTGGTGAAACGAAAATGTGTTTTTAATGTGAAATAATCTTTATTCGTTATGTCCAGCTTTACGTCAATTTTTGACAATAGCGTCATAGAAATTATTTGCTGGTGTTTGCTGTATTACCTAAACTGAAAAATGAAAATTTCGTAATTTTGCCATCACATTTAATTGAATAGGTTACGATTGGCTTACTAAAATTTATTCAAACTTGTCACATGGGTTTATTATATCGGCCTCTTCAAAAAATGATAATACAATTTTACTCTAAAATGTACAGGGGAGCCAACATTTAGCCACCCCAAAATTTACATGGGATTTCCTATGTTTAACCAAGCCATGCAACACCCGGTATAAAACACAAATTTAAAACTTATTCGGCTTGCATGGATCACGGATCCCTAATTAGAAATGGGTTAAACGAGATATAGGTTAACAAAAAATTAAGGGCAGGAGAAACCAATGAAGTAATAGCTAGTAGGCCAACTACGGGATTATCTGACAAGTATACAATTTAAAAAAATTATATTGCCAACACTTGTGACCAGATCACCGTTCCCACAACTTTCAGAATTTTCCTGCAATAAAAGTTGAAGACACTTTTTAGGAACACCCTATAGAAAATTTTTTGAAATAAAAAAGGAGCGGTCTTTTTTTCAGATAGATACACCCCCAAAGGGCATCTCTCCCCTTTGCCAGACAACGGAGATATGGCAGCATGACAGTTTAAAATGCCCCATTGCACCTTCATCTGTCTACACATCTGTCTCCTACCCACTGCCCTCCTTCCAAAAATTGCTGTCAGCCATAGGTTAGTTCAAGCCTCGTTCAAGCGATTCAAGTTGGTCTTAAATCTTTGTATAATATAAAGGTTTATAAATGGTTTGAAATTGGTTTGGTATGTTTTCGTTTGTTTAAATGGTACGACACAGTGGCGTATTTATGGGGGGGGGTCCGGGGGGTCTGACCCCCCCCCCCCGTGGACTCAGTAGTAAAGAAAACTGATATTCACATTCATTTATTTGCAATAAATAACATGAAACATTATTTCAAATTTTCCAGATGTTTGGGGATTTCCACAGTCTTTTAGTTTAATAATTGTTGAATTTTATTTTTTGTTCCGTGTTTTCTAATTCAGGTGAGTAAAATAGTATACCTTTATACATACCTTCAAAAAAACTAATATTTCAAATGCAAATATTGGCGTTTATATTTAAAAATTGCTTTATTTCTACGTTTTTTTTGAGCCGGCTATCAAAACGTAAAATTTTGTAAGTTTAGACAGTCCAAAAAAGGGCGTGGCACCTAAAAAAGTTTTGCCTGCGGCGCATTTTCTTAAGGAAAATAAATGGACCACCCCCCCCCCCGTGTCACAATCCTAAATACGCCACTGGTACGACAATTAAGGGTCCCCGCCCGCACACTGATCGGCCGATAGTCTAGTCGGGTTCTTAATCAGTACGAAGATGTATGCAAGTGCGCACATTACCAACGATTTGGTATCGGCCGATAAATAAGTTTGATTGGCTACACGTTTGCCTTCAAACTTAAGTATCGGCCAACTATCGGCCAACGGCTAGATCAGTATGGCGCTCTATCGAAGCGCGCACACTTGACGATTGTTTAGTCGGCCGATAGTTCAGTTTGCTTCGAGTTCTATAGTATAGAAAGTAGAAAGAGTATAGAAAGTCTTAAATTTGTATTCCCCTTCGCTATTGCTGGTCCAATTAATCTGACAAGTTCATTGAAGCTGGATATGCTCATTCGATAAAAGGCGAAGAATTTTTTCGGGTAATCCAGTAATTTGGAATGCATCGTATAAAATTTTCCATTTATTAATCTATCACTGTAGATGGGATGCACCCAATACTCTCGGATTCTCGTCTTGGTCCTTCTCCTCCGTTGTATAAATGCAATAATAACTTTTTTAGATAATTTCGTAACTTTCATCATGTAACCACTCTCTCCAAAAGCTGCTCACTAACTAACAAGCAAATATTTGAAGAGCAGTCGGCCGACTGTCGGCAGGTCTGCGCACTCACCACCAGCCCAACAGTTTAGTTGGCGTAGTGTGCGCGCTAACAGCCCAACCGGACTAAACTATCGGCCGATAGAAAGTCTGCAGTGTGCGGGGACCCTAAGTGTTACATTACAAACGTCTTTATAACGTCATTCAAAATGTCACCACATCGAAACAAATCACACAGAAAAAATAAAAAATTCTTACAAATAGACAATGAATTTTCTTGTATGAAAGCTGGTTGTTTTAAATCAAAAATATATTCTTAACGAAATACTTTCTCTAAAACTTAATATTCTTGAAATATATTCTTGAATCAAACATTCATTCTTGGCACAAATAAGTAGCATATTTCAATATAAAAAATGTCACGGTTCTTATTTTAAATTTGAAATAAGACTATATCGAATATAGTCGAACTATATTCTTGCCCAAACAGTCTTAAATCAAAACAATTATAAGAAATAATTTTTGAGAGATTGAGCAACGTTGGTGCCGTTAAAAGTTCTGGGTTGTCAAAGTTCAAATTTTTATCTAACCTGTAACCAGGGAAATATTAAGAATTCGATTTTTTGTTGTTGCATGACTTTTTACTCTTGTTTTACTGCGTAGATTTATCCCTCAAGTTCCGTAAGGCATTTTCCAAGTCCACTACTTTAAAATACACTTATTGAATGAAGAAAGTGTATATTCAGTCTTAAGTACCTAGATGATTCTAACACTTTCTTAAGTTTCCTGCCAAGACAATACTTTTCTTAAATTAAACAATGACTATCTTAATTAAATAATTTATAAATTAAAATATTACACAGAAGTTCAATCTTAGGTTAGGTTAGAGTTGCAGATTTCTAGTATGTCTAGACAGTCTCACATAGTCTATAAGGACCGCGGAACCTATCCACATTAGCTCCCTGATGGCAGTACGACGTACAACGCCGAAGAATCTACTGTTAATAAACCTCGTAAGTTGACCCAGTTGTAAGCTACTTATTTCCTGCAGATTATTGAAGAATAAGGCATTAAACCTTCTTTTTGCAAGACCAGGGCATTCACACAAGAAGTGTTGAATACTTTCCTCCGCTTCTTCGTCTCTGCAACTTTGCACACAATTGCTTGGAGATGCTCAAGATGTTAGCTCTGTCCATCTGCTTATTGCAAGTTGCTTGGCTATGCGATCTATGTCGCCCAGTGGTTTAGCCCTGGCAAGCTCATCAGCAGACTCATTGCCATCTACTCTGTGATGACCAGGAACCCAACACAGAGTGACTCGATGCTGGACATCAAGTATGCAGAGATTGTTGCAACAGCGCCTTACTAGTTTTGATTAAAAATTGATTTAATTTTCATTCTTACAAGAGAAGTTCCTCATTTATGAATACGAAATTATCTTAGATGAAACCCGTGGTATTCTTCCGGTGAATCAAAATAAACAAGAATATAATATGCTACAATAAAGAACATATTATCTTCGTTATATTATACAAATCACTAAATATCTTCGATGAAGCATACTTTTTTTCGTACCGATTGTGTTCACCGAACAAAGACAGCATATTAAATGTTGAAACTGCTGCTCTTTTAAGCTATACTCCTGGAATAATCTATTAAAATCCTAAGCAAACAGGAAGATTGAAACCAAACGGAGTCCCAAATATAAGAGAAAAATAAGGTCATATTGCTAAAAGAATATTTTCTCAATCAAACCAGCTCTGGCCGCGATTGTTCCCGTCATGAACGCAAACACAATATCAAAATCTAAATATGTAATCAACACAAATAGAAGAACAAAAAGAACGAA
Organism: Polydrusus tereticollis; assembly: GCA_963920685.1. NCBI lineage: Eukaryota > Metazoa > Arthropoda > Insecta > Coleoptera > Curculionidae > Polydrusus > Polydrusus tereticollis. Next base: position 149,714,992 of record OY987328.1, read on the forward strand.
AAGATAATGGCTGTTTGTTTTCGATAATAAACAAGCAATTATTTTGTCATTATATCAACTAATTAATTAGCCACAACAAATATATATTAATTATACCAAATAAATCAAGTTTTATTTACATTTATATACTGAATTGATTTTGATATTTATTTTAAGCGGTAAGATATTATTTTAAAGGTAATTTAAATGAACAGCTGGTTTGTTATATCTTACTATTAAAAAACCTGTTTCAAAGAAAACTTTAATGAGAGAAAAAAGCAGGGAGTTGCATTTTATCAATTTGCATACTGTTATCAACATATTGGACTTGTAAAAGCTTTCGAATTCATTGAGAGTTTGGTCGAACATAGGATTGGAAAAAATCCAATCAATTTCCATGACCGGCTGACCCCGCAAGGCGTATGTTGTCGACTCTTTCTTTGTTGATTCAATTAAAGTTAAAATTCTAAAGGGTGCCTTAAATGTGACTAAATAAGTTTTCATATAAAGTCAAACAACTCTTAAATTTCTTATTCGTCGTGTGTCTGCCTGCATAAACTATAAGAATCAAATTATTCTCAGGCGTCTGTGGCAAAAAAAAAACATCGTAGGCGTCCCAAGTTTCAAGTAAATAATGTTATTGATGGTTCAATGGACCAAAAGTAATTTAAAACCACTTATTGGCTTTCCAATGAGAAAATATGTTGCTTCAGTTAAGGACGTCTGGCCGCGTGTGGTCCACTTGACTGAAATTACCCTCTTGAGATTTGTAGTTTTTAAATTAACTCGGAAATTTACCAGAAGAAAGTCTTAAAGAGAAGCTTTGAGGGCCAACGATCCAGCCTTGAAAAACTTATTTGTTGATAAGTTTTTGTGTATTCTTGCCTGGAACCCAATATTCAAAACAAAATAGGTCTAGGTTTCCATCTCGGTTTCTATATTACTCAAATTTTTTTGTATTTTAATTTAATAAAGATATATTAAACATTGATTTCTGATAATCACACAAGTTGTTGTGTAGGCGACTCCTAGATGGCGATATGCATACCGCTAAATCAATATCACTTTCTGTACGATTTAAAACTCGAAGTTACATAAAAAATGTATAGAGGACGAACATTGTCATCCCAATGAATATCATAAGATATGTTGGTACGTTTTATTGTTTTATTATCTAAACGACATTTGATAAAAATGTAGTATATGTAGTAATAATATGTACTGACCTGGCTCGGATTTTGTAGGTGATAAGGGACTTTCTGGCATAAGGATTCCTTTTAATACTAATTCATCTCTATTGGCTCGGACTGATATTTTTCTTTCTAAGGCTGGAAAAAAAGAAAGTCAGAGTCAAAATTTGCTTTATTGTCTGAAAGAATTATTATTATCGATAAAGCTTTTAAAAATTTTGATCAAAAATAAAATATAATATAGTAAAATATCTGAAACCATTAAAATAAAAAGTGCAAATAAATATGACAGATTTATCATCAAAATATATAATATCATCAAATATTCATTAAGTATAATTAGTATAATAAGCTTTTTTCAAAAAACATTTTTTTAACAGTTTTTCAACATTTTAAGGTTTTACATTTTTTTAATTAAATTGAAAGATAGTTAAAAATTTTTTGGAATAATAATTTATAGATTTCTTTACAAGACTTCAAGAAGGAGTAGGTAAAACATATATTAAAGTCTTGTCTTGTAAACATTATAGAGAAGCCTAGAGTAATAAGGTTAAAAAATCGATGTTGTGAATCTAAATTATAAAAAAATCGTCCATGCTATAACTTTTTCTTTTAAATATTCTTAAAAAATTGACGAATATTAAAACCTATTGCCAATGCGAGTTCTTATTACCCCACTATTACGTTCTTATTAGTTGGGGTAATAAGAACTTGGGAGTGTATAGGCTATAATGTCTCTTGTTTGAATGTGCCTATGGCAACAAGAACTTATTCATGTTTCTTTTTACTAAAAAAATAAATGCTGTGGAACAAATCAACTTGTGATGTGACAGTTTTGAAAAAATATGCGGTAGAATTAGTTGTTAAACAAAAAGTAGCAATACTGGCAGCAACTGCTGTTAGACAGAATACAGTTAATATCATCATTTTTAAAGATAATATTTTAAATAATTATAAAATATGTTTATAAGAAAAAACTTGTAGCCATTAAAATATTGACATTTTAAGATAAATATTTTTAAAGAATTTCACTTTTTGCATTAGTCATATAGGCAAAATCAATGCAACACAGGATTTTTAGGTGATTCCTACCTATCATTCATGTAATTTAAGTTCATAGAACATCCCTAATTTATTAGAAAAGTAACAATACATATTTTAAGTTTTATTAAAGCATTGTGATCTGTTTCCTAAAATTTTGGTAACGAGTATGGATTAAAGCCAGTTCGGTTAAATGGAATGGGTAAGTTTCCAATGTTATTGGTCCACAAAAAAAATTTTATTAAATCTTTATTAATTATTTTAATTAATTCAATACAAAATTTACTATGCCAAAGTATTGTATCATCGGCAAAAATGGCAAATTTACCATCTATAAAAGGACCAAGAGCTGAAACTTGAGGTACTCCGCAATAAATTTTATTATCTTTTGATTTCTTACTATTTAACTTAAGATCTTTTAACTAAATATGATTTGAATGAAACTACTTTAATGATATACCTCTATAGCCATAAAGTCCAAGCTTCTTTAATAATATGTCGGGGTTAACACAATCAAAAGCTTTAGAAATATCACAAATTATTGCTGTAGCAAAATCTCCTTTATTAAACTTAAAATAAAGATGCTCAAGAAATGAAAAGATACATAGCGTCATTAGTATTTTAATTTTTTTGAAATGCATATTGGTTTAAATTTAAAATATTATTTTTATTTAAAAACAATTATTCTATTTTTAACAATGTTTTTAAAAAGTTGGTCGAAAATTAGAAGCAGATTCATAATCACCTCCTTTATAAATTAGAATAACAAGCTGATTTAAGTCGTTGTGGAAATATTCCGTTTTCAATAGAAATATTTATTGCTTTGGCTAAAGCTTTTAAAGGAGGAACATATAGTTGTGAAAAAATTTTAATGGATAAATTATCCCATCCAGTAGAACTTACATTTTTTATTTCCAAAATGACTAATTTTATTTCTCCAACATCAGTTGGAGTAAAGAAAAACATATCCTTAATTTTCATATCCTTCATGTAAGAAAGTGGATCAATGCATTAATGAAAATTCTGAAGAAATTACATACAGGAGCTCCAGAAAATACGCGTACAACGCCTAGTAACACTTTACTTACATCCAAAATTGCTTAATACTCTGTATGAGTGAAGTGATCAGGCAAATACAAAAAATGTACACTTTTCACAAACTAAACAAGGTCAATGTTTTTTTACCAAAAATAACCATTGAAATCGTTGATTAATTGATTATTCTCAACAAGTTTTTCACTTTAAATTCATCTCACAACTATATATTGACAACCTTGGCTTAATTCAAGAGGATTTCCTACTTTTCAAAGGTTTTCCCGAAACCGTCTATTTGTTTTCAATGAAAATTAATTAAAAGTAATTCGAATTTTATCAAAAACAATTTGATATTTGGGTTATAAAAACATCCACTGTAATTAGAAAAATTTTAAATATTGATGTAACGCATATTTCATAATATAGCAAAAAGAGAGGTTGACAGATTGGTGTAGGAGCGCAGTTTCTTATCATATATATTATATGAAAGGCTTAATTTTATGGCAATGCTTCTTAAGTAAAGTCCATAAATTTATAAGTATAATGCGTCAAAACAAGACTTCCAACTTTTCAGAATAAAGACGACGTAATTTATGCTCGAATTTTAAAAGTCTAAGCGTGAAATCCTGAAAGTTTCAAACGCTCCAAAAGAGCACCTGAAAAGTTAGCGGAGTTTCACACAGTAATTTGAATTATGATGAAAACAAGATGGAAACAATAAGAGGTAGGGTCTGTTTCAGTCAAACTTTAATGGCAGTTAACGCGTCTTTACATAAGGATAGATTTTTAGTCGTTAAGATCTCGAACAGTCAAGGACTGACAAAGTCAAAGAACGAACTATGTCATTTATTGTTTTTTTATAGTCTTTTGGTTCCTAACGTCTATTTGTTCATAAACATTGGTTAATTATTTTAAAATTATTTTCATATTTTCAGTTCACCATCTAGTGTTATTATAGTATTTTTCCCTTTTTAACTCGTAAATTCAGTGCAGTTTCTTATTTCCCTCCGTTGAACATTTATAACCCCATTTCTAAACAAACTATATAATTTAATAATTCGTTGACAAGATGCCTTTTTCCATAAATAATTGACAGATCCTCACAAATTTTGTAAACCCAATATCGAGCTTACTTCAAACCTCTCAAACAATAATATTTTCAGATTTTATGATAGATGTCATTTTTGCTGATGTCATATCCGTTTCTAAGCCTACTTCGCTTTGAGACACGTGTGTCTAGAGTAAACACGGAGGTGGTTAACACTATTTAATTTTTTAAAACTTTTTAAACTTCTCTATCATGAAACAAGGTTTTCATTATTTATTACCATGGGGAATAGCCCCAAATTTCAATTATTAAATTAAATTAAATGGCTCACATTTTAATTATTAAATCTTTTTCTTCGCATTTATAAAATTTCTCTTTAAACTAACTAATTAAACAATACTCAATAAAATCTAAAATATCTTAATTTCAACCATCTTTATTTAAACTAAAATGTTTTTTCATAATTCATCCAGCGGCGTAGCCACAGGGGGGCGAAGGGGGGATCGCCCCTCCCTGCCCCCATAGCCTGGCCCCCTTTTACTACTTAAAAAATAATTCTTAAAAAATAAGATAGGTCCTATTTTATTTTTAGTAAAGAAGAGCGATTTGAAATCCTAGAAATTTGGCTGTAGTCCCAAAAAATGTTTGCCTGCGGCGCTTTAGTTCCTCAATCCACACCCCTTTCATAGTTCGTGGCTAATCTGGTTAGTATTTCGGAACATACATATAAATAAACCTAGTAGAACACATGGAAAGTATAAAACTGCCTGAATATAAGTGTAAACATATCATAAAAAGTTTTACGAGTGAAAACAAGTACATCGGTATTCCCTGACCTTTTGCCGGTTAAAATTAGAACAACTATACCCTGATAATTGCACACACACCAGGCCAAAAATTTACTGCCGAACGCATTGAACGTGGGTGTAGGGCAGGGCCGTTGTTTGTACTAGATAATTCATTTTTAATTGGGACAGCGAGTGGAAAAGGAGCACCCGCACCTCAAAACAAAATAAAAATAAAGTCCTGCTGTTGCTTTAATATGACATACCTATGATGTACCCATTAAATTTATTGAAACAAGAGATTTTTTTACTAATTTAATGATCTCTTGATAATTATATTATTTTTAAATGTTACCTATCATAGTACCAAAATATCACAACGACAATAATCTACTTACTTCTAGACACAGCCTCTAACTTATCCGATTTTCTTTTTCTTTTCCATTTCCACGGCCTTAATAGTTTTCCTAGAGAAAATTTGCCTTTTCTTTCAGAGGGCGGCGTCCTCGCTCCGCTTCCCAGACTGTTCGTCCTAAAGGCGGATCCATTTTGTTTTTTGGCTGCAAAAAATAAAAATAATTGAAATTCCTAACTGTACTCTATTTATTAGTGGTTGACAGCACAGCCAAGGGTCATTAGTCGTAAAATCGCAATAAACCATGTCAATAACAGATACCTGGTCTTCAATAACCTTATTTCATGGTAGAATATTTCCAACTTACTTGGTTTAGATTTCAACGTGTTATCGAATTATAAATATAATATATCTAAATGGCGAATAATTACTCCTCAGTGTCTTGTAAGGGTGTGTTTGACGTAAAGCAAACACAATAGTTTTAAATGTACAGGGTTATTTCTTATATTTGCGTACCCACCACAGGGGTTAATATAAGTGACATCAAAAAAACTACAAAAGTTTCATAATTTTTCCCGTGTTTTTTGGACTTGTCAGAAAAACATAGGCGCATCGCAAAGTTGAAAAACAATTGAGTTTTCTTTTTTTTTAATGGCAAACCCTATATATTTTTAATTTGTACAGGGTGTCCATTTTTCGATGTAATTGCAAGGTATCTCGGTAACTAGTAAAGATAGAGACTTGCGGTTTTTACATTACGACCCTACTTTTCGTGAAACAAATCATGCTGCAAACAGAAATGTCATAGCTATCTTAGTTTTTAAGCTACAGAGTGTTTTCGAAAATGTTGGCTTTTTGACCACCCCCTGTATTTCGGTTATACATTAACTTATCAAGAAATTGAAAACTGTTTCTGATACTTACTCCTTTTCTGGGAGTCTTACTTTTCAAGATTTTCAATGGTTTCCTGGCCTATACTACCCTATTATTCTAAATTTTTCGTATTGTGCGTTTATTGTTAATAGTAACTATCAACTATAATATATTTTTAAAAAGCCTAAAAATAACCCAACTAAATAAGAGAAAAATATACAGGGTGTCCCATTTAAAAAACATGTTTGCTTTAAACCTCGAAAAATAAGACTCCCAGAAAAAAAGTTAGCCCGCCAATGAATTCTACCACAGAAAATATGTACATATATATATAATAAATATTTTCTTTGATTCTATTTAAAAAATTCTCTTAGAAACAGCTTTCAATTTTCTGATAAGTTAAAGGGAAACCGAAATACACCGGGTAGTCAAAATGCACATTTTTGAAAACACCCTGTATCTACTAAGAAAGCTATGACAATTCTGTTTGTGGCATCTCTTGTTTCACGAAAAACCGCAAGTCTATCTTTACTAGTTACCGAGATACCCTGCAATTACATCAAAAAATGGACACCCTGTACATAATATTGTTATAATAAGCATACGTATGTGTATCAAATGTGGCGATTCTATAATATAAAGCCTCAATGCTAAACACACTTAAAACAAATAAACACTTGAGGAATAACCATTGCTGGCTACGCTACTGATCAGGAGCAATACAACGATGTACCTCTTTTTACAATTTCAAAAAGAATTATAGTTCTAAAACTCACCCCAATTAAAAATACAGAACATGTCAAAATCAAAACAAATTTTAAACAAACGAATTTGAAAAGCTATTTTTAGAGACCACAATTGTACACTAATCGATTTCACTATCATACTTAGTTTTAACATTTCTAACCACCACCGGTGTGGTTTTCCTAGTCAAACGGTGATACCTATTACTGACTAAAACAGTCTGACGAATATGAACTAAAGGATGTTCTAACAACAACCAACCACAATCAAACCAGAAATGATAAAAAAAAACGAATAATCATATTATCATGCAAAAATATTCCCTTTTGTATGATAATTTCGAAATTTTAAAATACAAGACCTAGAAAAACAAACGTATTTTCAAGGAAAACGACGACATTTATTAACCTTTCGAGTCATTTTAGGTAAGTAATGTACAAAAAAAACATGACCCGAATCCAGATTACCCATTCTAAATTCTATAAAGCTCGCAGAATAACTATATTGACCGAACGAAATTCTGAATTTCAGAAGGGGGATCCCAGCTCAGGAATAATTGGATGTGGGGTTGCCTTGGCAACCAGACTGCATCGGGCTACTTTTAAAACTCCTGTCTGTGTAAAGGGATCGCGCGAAATCGGGCCATTGTACCGGGATATTTTAGGAATTCCTGTTTGGAGCTTACGTTTGTGTTCGGTGTAATTTCGCCATAAGTCGTTGAAGACCAAAGTATAAGTTAGTTTAGCAGCAGGTAAAAGATATACAGGGTGTCAATTTAAAATCGAACATCATGTCATTGTAATACTTCTTCCGCTGATAACTGATAACGCACCCTGCATAACACTGATCGCCACGATTTTTGTCCATTATTTTCACAATGCTAATACCTTTCTTATAATGGAAAAATATTCATAAAGCCATAATATGTACCACTTTTCATTGGGCTCATTCGGCCCTTTTATATTGGCAGGAGATAACCTAAAATGGATTGTTTATAACATTAAACTTATTCTCTTATTCTTTAGAGTTTCGAACTGAGTGGTTCTGTGTAGTTAACAAAGTGTCAGTTGCAAAATTTCTGCTCGACAAGTTTTGTTATATTTGTGGAGAATTTCTGGTGAAGTCGCATGCAGGCCATGCGGACTTCCAATGAATGCTGTGTCAGCTGTAGCGTGTCATTGGTGCAGTAGATGAAAGGGAAGAGCAAAAGATTTTGCAGTTCCAATGGTATAAGTATGAAAGAAGCCTATGAAAATATGCGCATCCTTTTAGCTAGAATAAACTTCAATCGATACAAATGGCAAATATGCGGGGATTTAAAATTTATAGGCAATTTTAGTGGGACTTACAAAATTTCTGTTTTCTTTGTTTGTGGGGCACCAGTGGCGTAGCTACCGCTGTATCAGCTGTATCAATGATACAAGGCCCACACTGGTCTGGGGGCCCACCAAGGCACCAAGCAGCAAAAATACTTTTGGTCACAGACCAAACAAAGGTTTCAAAGTTTATTTCAGATTAATGCTTCATTCGAAATTTTACAACCGAAAAATATAATTTCTCTTTCAGAAGAGATTCTGAAAAGCAGAGCACTAGAACTCGTAAATAAATAGGTACCTACAGAACCGATTTAAGTGACGATATTTTTAGCCAACTAATTTCTTTGAGACTCTGTCTCGGTACAGAAATTACAAAACTTGCAAATATTAAAGAACTGACTGAATTAATTTTGATTAAATTCGATAGCGTATCTTCTAATTTCTCGGAAGTTATTACAGCTTGTTTGCTATTCTTAACATTACCTGTTACAGTAGCGACATGTGAAAGAAGCTTTTCAAAATTAAAATTAATAAAAAGCTATTTACGCAATTCAATGTCACAAAATAGGTTGCCAGATTTAGCAATAATGTCCATAGAAAAGAATGAATTGCAAACCCTTAAATCATCCCCAAAAATGGACAAATTAATTAATGTTTTTGTCGAAAAAAAAGCTAGAAGGAGATCTTTATAATAGGAAATGTTATTATTTTATTATTCGAATTTATTGTTATGTTTTTATTTGTATTTTTGTTAAAAATCATGTTTTTTTATGCATATTTTATTTGTGTAAGTTTATACTTCTATTTTATGATTACCTTTCATTAGAAATTATTATAAGCTATTCTGTTCAGTTTGTTTTAATTCTATTTTAACCGCTTCCCTCTCTAGCTGAGGGACCCACCGCCTAGCTCTTGATACAGGGCCTATTCAATCAGGGGCGGTCATATCAACATTTTGAGGGGGGGGGGGCCATGCAGTGGCGGCTTGTGGCAATTTAGAGAGGCCGCGGTAGGAAAAGCCTTAGCGCCGCAGGCGAAAAATTTTTGAGTCCCACGCCCTTTTTTGTTGATGATTCTTGGTTTTCAAGTAGGAAAAATACGCAAAAAACGGCTAAGTAAATTTTAAGAACATTATAGATACCTATATTATATTATACCTACTTACTTAATTATTTTTATTAATATTTTTTGCGTTTAAATATTTTAAAAATATTTGATGCGATTGGTCAGTTTTGTCACACGCGCCAAGCGCTGTTGCCGTAGTTCATAAAATTTGTAATGTAAATCGACGCCAAAGGGGGGGCCATGGCCATAACCCAAAATCGAGCTGAATAAAAAAACTTGGTACCTAGGCGTTTTTTGAAATGCGAAATTCAAACTTGATGTAAGTATCGCTCCCACTTGTAGAGGGCGCCACCTAAGTGTCTTTTTACTCTTTTGAGGAGTCATAACTTTTTTTTCCACTACTAACCTATAACATCGCCATTATTGACCGATTATTAACGTTAGAAATCGTTTTTCTCTACCTTATAAGTTATTATTGACCATGGTCAATAATAAGGCATTGAAATCCATTATTGACCGATCTTCAAGAATCTATTTGAAGGCAGGTAACTTGATTTTTTGATTCTACAACATGAATTCATAAACATGAATGTGGTTAGGCAACCAGATAATTATCAATACATATTAGATTACTTGATATTGTAAAATATCGATACAATCAACATTTTTTCTGCTTCCATCCTTAATTCTGGAGGTGTACACATAATAATATCACTAACATTTTCTTCGCTCATTTAAAAAAAAAAACGGAAAACTCGTGAAATCTGATGACATAAATGAACAAAAATTGACATTAACAAAGCCACCTGACAAAACAACAAAATATTTTGCCAATGCCAAAGCGCAGGTAACTTGAATAAAAAATATACTTATACCTACCTATAATTTTTTATAATTATTAATACTATAAAGATAAATGTCTTATAGAAGTTTGTAGTAGTGGAAAAAATATTATATTAACCACGGTTTAGACAGCTTATAGCCCTCGCGTCTTAAATCCCTCGTCGCTCCGCTCCTCGTGATTTAAACTTGTCGCTCGGGCTATAATGATGGCTGTCTAAACCTTGGTTAATAATATACTATTATTTCCGTGTCAGCCATTTTGACACGAAGTTGTCTCATTTTTGTAACATACCTACATAACTTTAATGGATGGTAAAAAGATGAACTGAGGCGAGGGCTTATGGAACTTTCCCATGTGGATTTCAAACGACTGGTATTTTTGAAAGAATATATTAAAGAAAAAGAAGAATTCTTGTACCAATTCGTTTTCTTGGATAAAACATGGATTTTTCAGAATGGTACCATTGGTCGATTTTGGCAAGATGAAAATGAAAAAAGTGTTAGATCTACTAAAGTTGATGGTAAAAGATATTATGCAGTAAACAAATTTATAAACTACGGGAAATTTTTGTATATTTATCTTGTTCTTATGAAAAAAAAACCTGTGTAATTCCCTCACTCGGATATTTTGGTTACAAGCTGGCAGCACTGTCGATAACTGACGTCACTCGAAGGGTATGACGTGCATCGGTTTTTGTTTTGCAAAGAGTGTACTTTAAATTTCTATTAAAAAACTCATCAGTATCGATTATGTGCATCTTCCCTACATGGATGTAAATCGCTTTTGCTTGCATTAGTTCCAACAAAGCCGCATTTAAACTTAAATAACCTTATTATTAAAGGCATTATTACTCGAACAGAATGCGCGTAACTTTTCAGACATTTTATTTATGCAATAAAAGCGTATATTATCCGCATTGAGTTCAACGAACGGCTCTCTCGGAATATTTTATTATTATTACACAAGACATTCTGAAATATTTTATTGCAATTATATTTGTTTTATGGTCTACAATTTACATTTTTTATCGAACTTTTTCTCTCGATGTTCCTGTTACGCGGAAACGGTGCATACCGCAATAAATTTAAATAAATAATAAATTCCTTTTGTTGCATTTGAAGGTTATAAGTAATCAGCATATTATGGGATTGAATTCCAATCTTTATTAAAGAACGACAAATGCAGTAGATACCACAATAATACGCATAAAATACCATAAGAAAGTTATCTGGTGGCAAGCAGATTAGAAAAAAAGACTGCTACACAGTAGGTGAGATGAATAAAAACAAGTAGGTATGGTCCGTCTATCTATCTTACAAACTCATTATAAATGCTAATCCCTAATGCCGATAAGACCCAGCGGGTGATCGAATGAAAGCAGGGACGCACTTGTTGCTGAAAGGATAAAAGGTTGCGCTGCTTGAAGATAATATAAAAGCGTGTAAAAAACAGGGTTGGGCAAAATTTGATTTTTATTAAAAACATCAAAAATCATTGATTTTATTAAAAATTTAAAAATTAATTTTTTTTTTGTTTTAATGTCGGTCTAACAATATAGTAGGTCTAAATTCTACTCAAAATATTGTCGGAACGCGCTTCTTGCAAGAAAATTCCTGTGCGCAACTGCTTCCTCAGCATCAGTAGAACGAGTGTTTAGCACTTTTGGATTTGTACACTCTGATATTAGGAACAGGATGGGTGTAGAAAAAGAAGGAAAATTAGTATTTTTGTTTAAACTATACAACGAAAACAAAAATACAGAAACATAAAGTTTATATGTATTATATACCTACTACTTTTTTATTTCTTAAAAGCGCGAGTTCTATATACTGTTGATTTTTAAAAATATTTTTTTAATATGTTATATTGTTCATTGTTCTGAATTAAAAATAAATAGTTTCATTAAATCATGATTTTTTTTTAAATAAAGTGATTTAAATCATGATTTAAAAAAAAAATCAAGTGATTTAAATCGTGATTTAAATCAGCCCAACCCTGGTAAAAAAATATTTTTTTATCTACCTGTATGCAACAAAAGTGTCGTACTGATTTTGTATGTTAGAAAGAAAACGCAAAAACATATTTTAAACGTAATTTAATAATAATAAAATAATAATATACCAGTATCTAAGATACATTACAATTAAAATTATAACATATAGGACGGTTATTAATTAAAACAATATATACATACCTACAAAAAAGTACCGTGTCAGAAAAATAATTAATACATATTAACCAAAGTCAGTTTCACTGTCACTGTCGTCATCCAAGTTCACAATAATTCTTTTTCTGGGCAACAGATCTATATTTACGTATGATTTTTCTACTTTTTGAACATGCGCTACACAATTTTACCAGCTTTTGTTGTGAATATATATATTGCATCTCTGACTGTACTAAAGCTGTCACAGAAGAATTTAAGGTTGGCGAAACATTATTCCTCCTTACCGTTGCTTTCAGCTGGTGACATATATGTTCAATTGGGTTGAACATGCTATCATAAGGAGGAAGTCTTAACACGGTATGACTCTTTCTGCCGCCAAAGTGTCACAATAATATTGCTTTTTTATTGATTTTAAAATTTCGAGCAATTGCTTTCTTGTGTAATTTTCCTTAAAAAACATATTATTTTCCATCATATTTATAGTCCTGGACGGTAACTTTTGTGTCCTTGGAACACGGAACTTTATTTAGCCTACGACTGTGGTAGCTCGCATTATCCACCACTATCACACTATTTGGTGGTATATTCGGTAATAATTTGTGTTTAAACCAGTCTTCAAATAGTTCTGCCGTGGTATCATCATGATAATCAACAAGCGAGTCCTTTATATTTTTGGCTGATAAGGCCAAAGCGTTTGGTATAAATTCGTTTTTTGTCCCAGCATGAATTATTCTTATACGCTAACCTTTATTTGATGGAGCTTTGGTTCTGCATTGACCAGATAAATCTACCCAACCTTTATCTGGAACTTCGTGTGTGTCATACCACGTCTCGTCAAAATAAATAATATCCCTTCCATCCTGTCAATATCCATGGATTGCAATTAGGTATTCCATCCTCCATCTTTTTACCCGGGCCGATTCCATAATTACTTGTCGTTTGTTAATTTTTTTCATTTTAAAACCGTTTCTTAAAATACATTTCCTTAGAGTCTCACGACAACACTCTATTCCTGTGTCATATTTTTTTAATCTTCGCAATAGGGTTTTTAAAGTGGGGATCATTATTTGTTCCCTGTACATGGCATATATTTTTCTACGAATTATATCGACATCCGTCGCGTCCAGTTTCTTAAAAGTAAAAGAGTCTTTCCTCCTTCTTCTCTCCACTATAGGTTTATTTACAACAAACCACACTGTGCTCACTGGCCTGCGTGTCAAAGCTGCCCCTTCCTTCAATATTATTTAGTTTAGAATATAGCACGTTCTTATGTTTACAGAAGACTAATATGAAAAGCACAGTTAAAAGAGAACTGAATAATCTACAACAAGAAACAAACCGATTAAACTACTGCAATGGAAAAAAGAATGTTAAACGCCGAAGAAAATCCTGTGTTCACTAAAATACCAGGAGCAACCACACTTGGTTCAGACAACAGAAAATCTGGTATTTTACCAGTTCGACAAGGTTTGCTTTGTGAGTGTAAAAGTAAAGCTATTCATTATTCACCTACCCTCAAGTATTTACTCAAAAATTAATAAGTAAAAGCAAATGGCTGCAATTATTCATTTCACCCCATAGCATAACATCAGATTATGAAACTCTCATCTAATGGCATAAAGTTATTTTGGTTCCTGTATGACCATTTTGGGGTTCGCATAAATTATTTTAAATTAGTACATTTAAAAAAAGTATTGCAATGATATTTGTTTAATGATAGCTTTATCAAGCACAATAAAATTTATTTTACGCTATATTCGAAAACTATCTAACAGGTTTATTTGTTAACTAATTATGCCTCTAGGTGCAGAATCCGGTTCGACTTTGTAAACATGAAATAATTTAGAAACATTTAATAATAATTACAAAGCAGCTATACCATGCGAGACGCGTTTAGCAGCTTAATGATGATCTAATCATATGCGCTAAACGACAGTTTTGTTTTGAAAGACACTTACTTAGCATTTGTTTTAACACAACGTCAAAAAAATCCACAAATTAGAAATAGGTTAGTTTAGCGAAGTGCCTGCTGCTGCAAGTAAACGAATTCAGTGCTTTTTTGATAACTCTAAACTGTTGACCTTCGCTAAACGCACACCACCATCATCTCCATTATTTTTTGTAAATAATATTTCCGTGTATTAAATCCATTATGATTAACATATTATTATACATGTCTAAATGTTTTAGTAGTCGTGATAATATTAAGTCAAGAGATTTGCGTGATAAAGCTTTTACAGTAATTAGCTTTTTAATGGACTTTTGTAATAAATAACAAGACTTTATAAAATTATAAAGTCATATTATCTTCATAATCTTGGTCTCGCCTTTATTTTGTCATAAACATAAACACAGGGTGCTTAATGATATACCGTAATCTCAAGGGCGCATTCCTGAACTAAATTCAAGTAGAAAAGTTCATATAAACATGTGTCCTAAAAAGTCTGGTTTTTAAGATACAGGTTTTCAAGATACAGGGTGTCAAAGTTTAAAAAAAAATCGGTTTTTTATTAATATCTCAAAGATTCTTTTGCCGATTTTGATAAAATTTGGCAGTGTTGTTCGTTCTCGACATGCAATGAAATGGCTTTTATTTTTTTTTCTCGAAAACGAAGTAAGATACGAAAAAATATCAAGAGACAAAAAAGTTGTATTCTTAGCTACTTAATGCAAAAACAATATAAAATTTTAAAACAAGTCAGTGGCGTACATCTTTCTTGTCGATATTATTCGTGAGACTGTCCCACGGGACGCCACTGGAACCAGGGTTGACAAAAAACATGTTTATTAAAAAAACTTAAAAACTGTTCATGAAAAAAAAATTCAAAATTAATTTAAGGTTTAAATAAAAAAATCCATCTAGTAAGACCCCTTTTTTTAAAAATAACAGAACAACAAATTAAATGCTGAAAATGTGCGCCATTTATGGCTTGACAATATATAAAGCAATCAATAAACTCTCTTTTCACGTTTTCAACCAATTCCGGAGTTATAGCAAGCATTTCCCTTCAGATCATCTCTTTCAAGTCCTGCAAATTGTTTGGCAGGTCAACACACACTTTCGATTTGAGGTAACCCCACACAAAGAAGTTCAGCGGAGTTAGGCCTGGCGATATAGCAGGCCATTCGATAAGTCCTCTCCTTCCGATTGGGAAAGGTTTCATCTAAACATGTACGCACAGTGGCAGCATAGTGCGGAGGAGCACCATCTTGCTGGAACATCAGTTCTTCGTTAGGGGAGTCTGGGTTCAATCACTGCCGTCTCGAGGAGACAGGCCGTCATGTTCCCGCCCACATTCTAAAATCAGCTGTTTCTAGTCGATCCACGTTTTGACAGGTTTGCATTGTTTTGGTAGACCGTTTTGGTGTTTCCTTTAAGTTTTTACTTGTTTTTAGCAGTTTAATGTGGTTATTTTAGAAAACCCATAACATTAATTTACCGTAGTTTGGACCTTTATATGTAAAACCATAAATTATTTAATTAAGTTGCTGTGAAATAGCGATAAATGTCAAATTCATGATGTGTTCACGGGTCTAATACTCAACTATGTTTTTCGCTGATGAAATGCTATTTATTGATAAAAAAAGGATCCCAGGATACGATTTAGTATTGCGAAAATGTAACAACTTTTGCATAAAGTACTTTGAGGAAAGGTTTTTAGTCGGGGAATTCAGGGCAACCAAAGGACTTGATGGTATATAACACTAGAACAGTACAGTGTAGGTACCTTTTTTAATAATAATATTTTGGTATATTGTTTAATTAGGCAATAAACATAGAACGATTATGAGTACATTAGTTAGCTATTAAATAGATAGTATAATATTGAAGGTTGAGCATGTCATACTTAGGTTAGGTTCGGACAAAAATTTAGTAACAAAACAATGCCTACGTTTGTTGAACATTTTGTTTAGATTTTCATACGATACAAGTTTTTCTTACTTAAAATATCAGTTAAAACATACCTACAAGTTTAAAGCAGGTTCCTCTTAAGGCCTCTTTATTTTTCTATTCAAAAACCAAGTTAAATAAAGTTTATATAGTTTCTCGAGGAAGATAAAATGATAGTATGTACCTACCAACTGACCGATATAAAATTTTATTTAAAATAGCTACCTATGAAATTGTTTCTAATGTTTGTTATTCAGGGATTATTTGGGAATTATTTTCGTAACCTCGAAGGAGTATCGAAGAAGATCGAGAGCAATACTTAGTGATCATAACATAAGCTAGTTTATAGTATTGAATCACTCTGTATACTAATCATTGAAATACCTTTTTAATATACGATTCTATACCTCATTTGATATAATTTAAGACATCTTTGACTTACAAATATGAATTTTATAATCTACATGCCATATAGCCTCTATATAATAAATTCCATCTTCTAATGTGACGTCACGAACTTAACATGACGGCCTGTTCTTCCAGACGGCAGTGGTTCAATGGATTCGAAAATAAAGCCACTAATGCTGGAATTAATCAAGTTGGAAAAATCTGAGATATATTTGTCCAGTTCAAGAAAAATGGATCAATTACTCCTCTGCGCACTATTTCACACCACACATTTGTTTTTTGAGGGTACTGGCTGTAAACCTCCATCATCCAATGCTGATTTTCTGTTGCCCAATAACGACAATTTTTTCTGTCCACATTACCAATCAAAGAGAACGTAGCTTCATCGGAAAAAATATTATTTTTTACTAAATTATTATATTCACTTAGCTTCAGCTTCATCTGCAGGACTCGAAAGCCTTTTCTCGACATTTGGCATAATTCATAGTAAGCTTCGAAATCGATTAGGAACAAAAAATGCCGCGAAACTTGTAACTATATTTAAACAGCTTAATTCAAATCAAGAGTAGAGTTCAGTATGACTAGGAGAATTTTTGTTTAGTATAGTTTTTAATTTGTTTGTCTTTTGTTACTTTTATAAGGCGGTTTTATATATTTACACTTTTTATTTGGTTATATTATTGGAACACGGTACACAGACTGTAGGTAGGTAGATAAACTAAGACCTAGAGCTAGTCTTAAACGTGTTTTTATAATCATTTACTTTTAATATTAAACGTTAGATATAAATATTGCTATTTTTGTTTTTAATTTAATAATTTTTGTTTTAACAGATTTTATGTGATTTGCAGTAAAGCTTGACAAAAAAACAACTTAAAAAAACACATTTTTAAACATGTTTTAAACAGTTTTAAACAAATCTGTTTAAAACACTAGTAAAAGTTTTAAACATTTTGTTTTAAACATAAGAACCCGGACTGGAACTCATAATTATCATCTAGTTTGTAATAACTTAGCGTCTCATCACGACCAACGACTTAACACAGGATGGACGGAGTTTGTTTACATTTGGCGTGTCGCCAACAACAGGCCACAGTCATATGTTCTATGCAAAATATAATAAACAAATGGCGATAATTATTCTTTAAAGTAGTGTACTGGGTAGGCTTTGGTAATTAGCAACGTTACATTGTTCATTATTAGCCCTGTAAGAAAAAATATATCGATTTAAAAAAATCTCTTCTACAAATCCGGCAACAACGCTTTACGTATTTACGCAAAACCTTCAACAAGCATGAATGATAATTTATGACCATATGACCGCGATTTTGGTTTCGCTCATGAAGTGAAGTTGACAGCTATTAGCTTTTTTCCAGTTTTTTGTATTTTTCTGAGTTTTTGTGACAGTTTGTGATACTATTTAAAGACAAAATGCCAAGACAGTGCCAAGACTGCCAAGTGTGCAGAAAAATAGCCTAGAATCCCCAACTACTTTAAAGGTTCAACATCAAAGTCCTAGTTCAGTAGGATCTTGAACAACCTTAACTGGTTCGGAAACAGAAGTTCAGATATTAAAAAAAATAGAAAAAGCTTCAAATCGTATATCTAACGAAGAACTCGTGGGGCTGAAATCAGGTTTTAAAGGAAAGCTTCATCCTGTAGGAAGATCACGAAAGAGGTAAATATTTTTTAACAGTTTTGCTAACAATAATGACTAATAATCATCACAGATTACCCTATTTATAATATTATGTAAACATAATATAATGTACAGTGTGTCCATGCATGGAGTTGACAAAGGGAAAATAATTCTTGTAGGAAAAGAAACTACCATGAAGATATGTCCTTGGAAGATTGTGACAGTTTTAAGGCGTTGAAAAACACAATATTAAAACACTGAAGTTTCTCAGAGAGGGTGGACAGGAACAAAATTTTCTGATTATGTGAATATTGGTACTAATTTAGATACTACCGGAGGCAAAAGAAGTGCTTGTGTTTATGGTGGTAGGCTTAAATTATTATTATTATGTATAATTGTTAAATGATATAAACTCAATCTTGGTATAAGATTTTTCCACAAGTCTTTTTTTTTATATAGTTTAGGAATAAATTAGTTTTTAAATTAAAAATTTAGAATTAACCTAAATTATTTACTAAATATCTTTATATGTAATATTTCAAAACTATGTTCTTTATCACGAATAAGTTATATTCTTTTCTATTATTATAAACAAGTTGTCCGGAAATTCAATTTCAATTCAAATTCGTATATTTCAAGGGGATATTCTACATGAAAAAAAGTTTATATAAATGTAGGTCCTTTAGGGACTGATTAAATTTAATGTTAACCCTCAATATCAAAAATTAGCGTTTATTTATATTACTTCGTATGCTAAAAGGCACACGGCAAGCGGTTGCAAAGAAATAAAATTGAAACTGGTCTTTGGAAGTTACCTTTAGACAGCCATAACTATTTATATAAGACATTTAAGGACTTTTATTCATATGATCTTATTTTCATATGTAGAATATCCCCTTGGAATATACGAAAGGAATTTCCGTACACCCTGTGTAACACTTGTTTTGTAAATAAAGCAAATTACTCTAATTTGATTTATATAATTTATTTAAAAACCCCATACCTACCCGACTACTTTTTCTTATTTTATCAAACCAAAAAAAAAATTGGTTATATCTAAAGAGCTAGGTCCATTGTTGTCTTTAAAAATTTTAAGAAGCGGTTTTATTGATAAAAAAAATAAAAATAAAAGAATCATTCGGATTTTACAATTGGATGAATCATCAGTTTTCTTTGAACTCTAAACATCTACTGTCAGAATGTTGGCAGGTTAGTTCAGCCGCAAGTCAATTTAATGTTACTTAGAGACCGTAAAAGTATTACGAATTTATGAATACTTCACCTAACATTTTCGATCATATTTTGTCAAACTGATTACTAACACGAAACTGTTACGCCACTGAATAATTTTACCAATATGACCATGCTGTGCAGCTTTGCGCTTTTTGTCTCATCACAGTTTGAGTCTAGCTTCTAAGTAGAAGCCGCAGTAAATACCCCTCACCCCCCCCCCCTTTCCTGTTGGTTGTTTGAGACAGACGATAGACCTTTTTATGAATGACTGGCTACGTCCATCTTGTGTTAAGTCGATGATCACAACGGACAACACTGCCAAATTTCACCAAAATCGGCAAAAGGATTTTTGAGATATTAATAAAAAAAAACGATTATTTTTTTTAAACTTTGACACCCTGTATCTTGAAAACCTGACTTATTAGGACACATGTTTATATGAACTTTTCTACTTTAATTTGGTTCATGAATGCGCCCTTGGAATTACGGCCTATCATTCAGGAACACCCTGTATAGATGTGTGATAATGCGTAAACCACTATCGATACATATTTCGATCAACCTATCCCATCCCATCCCATTATCGACCAATTTTAACTTATTAAATCAAATCACAGTACAGTGCCCCCACAATGACTTGGTGTCTGGACTTGGACTACGGACAAATAAAACTGACCTCTTTTATTTTTCGCGTCTAATCGAATTAATATATGCTTTTAGTGAAATTACAACAACAAAGGCTCATACTTGTGCATATTGTGTCGATAAAAGTGAATTTTATCAGCCCCAACGTGTAGGTAATAATAATTTACAGCAAATTAACTTGCACACATGATTGTGCGGTCAGCACAATTATTTGTATTTGTTGATGTTCACACCTATAAGTAATTTGCCGTAAACAACACCTTAAACGCAGGTAAATTTCCATTAGCATAACACTTATGTTGGAAGTATACAAACAACAGGCAACAAAATTGCAATAAACATTGCAAATTAATGGCAAAAATTATGAATCATCTCCCACACGTCCATAGTGACTAACGCTTGGCGTGTATGTATGTATGTAGGTTTCGAAGCAAATGTTTCAGTTCTTAATTTGTTGTAATATGAAATATGGCTTGTAAAATAATAATTACAGCAATTTGACAAATATTTTAATTAATTGCTGGCATTATTTAATACAGGCTCCTTCGGGATATATTGACCCGTGCGGCTTTTAGGAAAGCTTTAGCTTTTCATCCCACTCGGATACATTTTAAATGCTATAAACAAATTTAGAGATGATTAATTAATTATATAAATTGTATCGTGATGGTCACACTGAACAATTGTAATTACCTTATCATGTAAATGTTATCCCCAATATTTCGGTTATTAAATTGTTTAATTCGTCCGTGGGCTACCCCGATTTTCATATTTACTTTTAAATTAAAATATTTTTTACGTCTTGCCAGAAAGATATCGAATCATATACCTATAGTTCATGCAAAACAAAAACCAATGCACGTCATCAATCAGCTGATAATTGTAAATCCGTAAGATAACACCTCAGACGAACAAATATGATAACACGAGGAAATTAAATTTGGGCAAAAAATATTAAAACTTTATACGATATTGAATTTACTACAAACTTAAAGTATTCTTGTTTTATTATATTTTGTTTATTTGAGCTTGTAAAAATTAATATAATTTGAATTTTATTGGCCAACAGTTCGCAACATAATAATTGTGATCGGTGCGGTGGTGCCTGCTCGTTCGTCGGCTTAATTTGACTTTTCATGGAAAACTAACCTTAATTGTTTTGTGCTTCCGTGCTGTGCGTTTATTTTTTAACAAAAACTCCATAGCTTTTTATAAATAGCATTAAAAAACTGTTCTATTAAGGGAAATAAAGGTGTACATACATAAATCTCTGTCGATATTATATATTTGTGAAAAATGCCGAAGCATTTAAATAACCCGTGCAAAGAGCTAATAGAAGTTATTTTTTAGGAAGAACTTAACAACAATGGCCTATTGTTACCCTTGACAGCAGTACAGAGGAGTAAATTTAAAAAGTATGTTAAGGTCTAGAGTCTAGATATTTCATTTCTACTTTACTAACTTTTAGCCTGTAGCACGAGCTGTAGCAGCTGCCCTAAATTTGAATATCTCCACTGTAAGCGCAATTTCAACAACAGTTAAGGAAAATAAACTTTTATTAGAATCACCTTCAAACAAACGTTCTAATTCAAAGAGAGTTGTAAATGTGTGAAGATTGGATATAAGTTCTATCCGTTACACAATTTATGGAATGTACGAAACAAGTAAGTTGTATTATTTAAAAAGTATAATATTTTACATCGGTTATTCATAAGCTGTAACTTTTTTTAAAACATCATGTAACTTTGACAACTTTAAGTAAGAAATTAAAAGACAGACAACTGTTTGATGATTGTCTTAACTCTTTAAGAAGCATCTTCCAAGAAAATAGGCTGCGGATGGTAAAAAGATGAACTGAGGCGAGGGCTATGGAACTTCCCATGTAGCTTTCAAACGACTGGTATTTTTGAAAGAATATATTAAAAGGAAAGAAGCATTCTTGTACCAATTCGTTTTCTTCTTTTTGTTTTGCAAAGAGTATACACTTAGGGCCAAATTAACGTGCACCCGTTTTGACAGTTCATAACTTTTGTTTGTATGAACCGATTTTGATAATTTATCTGATATGTTTAGGAGCTATGTATTCTAAAATGGTTGATGTATTAACAACTTTTAAAAAAATTTAAGGGCTCATTCATGAAATTTTACGTAAAGCGCGGACTTTTAACTCGTTGCAAAAATCGAACACATTTAAAAAATTCTCATGCAATTTTTTTTCAAATTAACTTGCGTTCATTAAATCATTATTATTTTAGTTTTATGACTAAATACTCGGTATAACAAGATACATTCTTTGGAAATCGAGATAAAAAACTTGAATGAAATTATTTTATATTGGAATTTTACAAAAAAAGAGAAATTTAATAAGGAAACTTACTGCTATCCATACTATCCAATTAAAGGAACAAATTGTAAATATGCCCACCATTATTTTTGACAACGGCTTGGCGTCTTCTTCGCCGTTGGTTAATGGCATTATTAATAGACAGTTGATTAAATTTTTCCCAACATTCAGTAATCCTATTTTTCAATTGTTCTATACTAGTAATATTATTGTCTCTATAAACTGTAGCTTCCAGTGTGAATGAAATAGTCAACCGGATTTAAGCCCGGGCTATTTGGTGGCCAAAAATCGGGTTGTACAGGGTTATCCAACCAAGACTAGACAAGGCGATTTTTTGACTTTTCCTGTACTTTTATAAAAAAACTGAAATAGCCATCTTAAGTCATTTTCTCCCGCGAATTCGAATATCTTCAGCAAAAAACAATTGAACATCAAACAAAAGTACTATAGGGGTCACTTTGATATTTTTTTAAATGGGATGCCGTATTTTTAATGAGCTTATCCGATTTCTCATATAAATTTTGATCTAAAATGTTGGATTTTTAATTCAAAAACGCCTTTTTTCTTCAGTTTTAAATTCGGAAAATGTTCGTCTACCGTAAGATTAATACCTGATAGATGGATACCCGTTTCACCTGTTCACCCTTTAACCTGCTTTAAAGCATCCGTCAGTTAGACAAAATAATCAAGTTTCAAATTTCTATATATTTTTCACGAATTAATTACAAATTTAGTAGTTTTTGCAAATCTATTATTGCTTACGTATAAAAAAAGTATGACATATTAGAAAAAACTATAAACTAAAGTGAATAACTTTAATCTCATTAATATAATTGTTCTATGTGTCCTCCATTATTTTCAAAACATGACCGATGCCCCCTTTTCAATCTCTCCAAAGAATCTCTTACAATATTTTGGTCCTGGTTAAGTCTATTAATTTCATTTATAATTTTTTGCTGAATGTCCTCCAGACTTCTGTTGGGTCGTTGATAAACTACATTTTTTAAATGACCCCATAAAAATGTATCCATTGGCGTGATATCGGGGCTATTTGGTGGCCAATGAATTGTTCCGTTACGGCCAATCCACTGATTGTAACGCTCGTTTAGGTATGTTACCACTTCTCGAACTGCATGAGGCGGAGCACCATCCTGCTGCCAAATGATATTGTTGTAGGTTTGCAATGGCAACCTTTCCAAGAAATCCTCGATATCGTTATGAAGAAAATGGAGGTATCTTTGGCCTGTTAAAGAGCCACGATTAAATAGTGGTCCAATAATTCGATTTTCTAACATCCCACACCAAACATTAAGTGAGCTCCAACCTTGAAACTTTATCATTTCATATCTATGAGGGTTAACTGCTGCCCAGTATCTTGTATTTTTCCGATTGTATACCCCCGATGTTGTAAATGACGCTTCGTCACTCCATAGAATTTTATTATATAAATTATAATCTTCGTCTTGCTCTCTCATCAGCATTGAAGCAACAAATCGAAATCGCAGTTCTTTTTGAAGCTGTGTTAAGTATTGAACGGGAAGGATGCAATATGGTTTTAGACCACATTTTTTTAAAGTTCTGTGAACTGTTCCATAGCTTACTCTCCGGAGCCCTGGACCATACCTTACTTCTCGTACCGCTTGCGGAATAGAACTCTTCGGATTTATAGTAAAATATTGAACAATAGCTCGATCCCTTATATTCCGTCTTTTCATCTTTCTTGGCTTATCTTTCAATGTCTTACTTTCTTCAAATAGGGTCTTAATTCTGAGAATTGTATCCACTGAAATGTGTCTCTGGAAACTCTCAAAAAATGTTCTTTGTGTTTGTCGAGCATTCTCTCCACTTTTGTAATATAATTTTATTACATTTAGCCGTTCTTCTAAAGAATATTTCATTATTTGTAATTAATTCGTGAAAAATATATAGAAATTTGAAACTTGATTATTTTGTCTAACTGACGGACGCTTTAAAGCAGGTTAAAGGGTGAACAGGTGAAACGGGTATCCATCTATAAGGTATCAATCTTACGGTAGACGAAAATTTTCCGAATTTAAAACTGAAGAAAAAAGGCGTTTTTGAATTAAAAATCCAACATTTTAGATAAAAATTTATATGAGAAATCGGATAAGCTCATTAAAAATACGGCATCCCATTTAAAAAAATATCAAAGTGACCCCTAGTACTTTTGTTTGATGTTCAATTGTTTTTTGCTGAAGATATTCGAATTCGCGGGAGAAAATGACTTAAGATGGCTATTTCAGTTTTTTTATAAAAGTACAGGAAAAGTCAAAAAATCGCCTTGTCCAGTCTTGGTTGGATAACCCTGTACATAATCTGGGCAACATTTCTTTAGGTACCTTATTGTACTTATAGAGTGTTGGGACGAGGCACCATCCTATTGAAAGGTATACTTATCCGATAACCTGATCGCCGGAAGCATGTTGCTTAGAATGTCTCCTTGATAAACTTCTGAGATTATTATATATTATTATTATATTATTATATTATATTAACTCCAGATTCAACAAAAATCAATCTTGTTTTTGCTATTTGCGGCACGGCCAACGATACCATTACAGATTTCGAAAAGTGATCTCTAGGAATAAGAAGCGAGTTTTGTTTTGTAAGTTTTTAGGAGGTTGCAGAAAAAATAATTTGTCATCCGAAAACCATATTTGCGAAATGTCTTCTCTATATCTGAATCTTCCTAAAAGCTCTTCACACCTTTGTAACCTTATTACTTTATTAACTGCACTTAGTTTTTTGCAATATATTTTTTACAGCAGTGCATATTAAGATAGTTCTTAATTATCCTTCTGATGATCGTTTTATATTCGTAACTTTCATTATTTTTCTGCTACTTACTAGGTATTTTCATCTTCGTTTGCGGTTTTAAAAATCGCTCTAACAGGGGTAATGTTTTGTTCTGTTCTTGCGCTTTTCTTTCTTCCACGTTCTGGTTTGATATTTAGTAAACCACCCGTTTCTCGTAAATGCTTTAAAAAATAGTTTATTGTTCACAAACGCCAATTGCGAGCAGAAAACATTTTTATTATCTTTTTAGCACCAAGATTCTTCTCTCTTAAAGACTTAATAAGAACTTTATCTTGGTATCTCAACCCCATTTTTTAAAATAATGAAAACTAATAAATCTGACAGCTTATAACAGCCCCATACCAACAAACATTAAATTGTTTTATCATGGGTGACTTGAAGAATAACATGCAATTGCTTGTTTATTCCATTTGGAGCTTTTTGATGAGAGCTATGGTTGCACAATTAACAAACAGAATTATTGGAAGCTGGAAAACGTTTAATCAGGTTTCTATTGACAATGTCATCAAGCAATGGCGTAGAATATTCAATAGTGAAAGGACGCAAGTTAATTTAAAAAAAAATTACATAAGACTTTCTCAAAAGTGTTCAATTTTTGCAACGAGTTTAAAGTCCGCGCTTTACATGAAATTTCATAAACCCATCCAAAAATGATCAAAATCGAATCATACATTCATAAGTTATGAACTATCGAAAAAGGGTGCAAGTTAAATTGGCCCACAGTGTATGCTTGAAATCAGATATTCCGAATACTCAAAAATTATAACTTGCAAATTGAACTCGTCTTTTCATCTCTCGCCTCTCGGGTGAATTACAACTTTTCAAATCTTCATAAGCCGCTATATGAAGCATACAGTTATGTGAATCATTATTTCAAGGCTGATGCGTTTCGACTTTGCAAAAATTTACTATGGCACAGCAAACATCGACAACTATTAATGAAAATCTTAATCCAACCTAATTTATGACTTCCGAAAGTGAAAACAATTAACTTTTGTATATCAATTTTCCTAAAAAGTAAAATTAATGATAATTTACGAGATTACAATGCGATAATTTTAAGCATTTCGCTCTTTAAATTTAAAATAAGATAATTAAAAATAGAAAGCACAGATAAACGTAAAATTCGCATGACTTGTAACTAATAAAATAAAATAACATAAAAGTAAAATTAAAGAATTTGATATTATCATTAAAGTTTCAACACTTTAATCGGGCGATTAATTTTAACTGTAACGATGCATTTTCACGCCTATGAAAAAGATAGTTTCATATATTGATAGTAATTTTCCAAATGGTCGTTGAAAAATGAATAATATAAAAATTTAAATTATATAAAAGCAGGTTTTTTAGCATACGAGTTATTCATTAAATATAATTATTATTCAGCAATGATGGTAATTGGCAATAACCGCGGGAGATCAAGTAGATGAAACATCAGAAAAAAGTTAAAAACGCGAGGATTATGTAATTGCTTTAATAACTTTGCCATTTAAAGTAATACTTTTCAAAACTGACAAGAGTTATGTATGTATAATTTACAGTTAGTCTAAGTGCGCTCTATACAATTTTTAACCACGGCGGTTTTTTACAGCACGATTTTAAAATCGCGGTCACGAGTATTCTGGTATGTGCACGCAGTGAAATACCTCGTGAAATACATTCCTATAAATCAGATTTCTGCGACAAAAATTATCATGGTTAAAAAATCTAAATGAGTAGGTAAAAATATCAAGAAAATTTACAAAACCGTTATAGTTTTTGAACCTTGTGAACCTAGTAAAAAGAGGTTGATGATTTTTGGATATAATGAGCTACATTTAATGGGTATATATTAATTTCCATTAATCCAGTTACACTCAAAAGATTGTAAAGCATGGTCCTCGGAAACAGTTTAGGTAGTGTTGGGCCTATCCTATAATATACCAACAACTACATTAAAGAAATTTTGACAAAACTAATGTAGGTGCATCTGACATATTAAAGAATGTAGTTAATATTGTTAATATTTTTGTGAATTTATTTACCCGTTTCTTCGAAATTTTTTCTCAAAATTGGTTACATTTTACACTAAAATTAGCTGATACATAATCTTCGGGCATTTGCAACAGTTCAACAAACGATGCGTTGGGGTTATGTTTTGTAGTAGTAGTAGTATTCGAAAATATTGTGTATATCAACATTTTCATTGCAAAAATTGTAAAAATTTTCGATGACAAAACGAAAATTGTAAAATGGGGTTTTTAAACTATAGTGGATGTAATTGTCACATCGCCAACACACTTTATTCGAAGATAATTTAGACCAACATGTTAGTGTATCTAAAATTGTTCTATTGGTGTGCAGTTTGGAATAGTACTTATAAAATGACTTCAGTAAGAGATTATAAAAAACGCACAGCGAAATTTAATCTCCTTTATGAATAAATTTTATGAAAAATAACCTTATTTGTTGTACCATGTTTAAATGTTCCTAAAAGTGAATGGCTCGGGGCTTTAACTAACCTGAACTAACCTGAACTAATCAACAGGTTAGTGCAAGCGGCAAAAAATCGATTGGGAATATCGTAACGAAAATTGAGTCACCTATTAAAGATTTTTGGGTCATATTGAGCAGAAAAGTTCATGACAGTAGTGCAAGCCGAAAATGAACAAGTGTTACGACGCAGAATATTTAAAAAAATTCGCGAAATAGAGAACATGATGCGACAGGTTAAACAAAACTGCGTGCTATTAAAGATAATGGACCTTTAAGTATAATTGATTTGTGTTTTCAATGAACTTGCCAACATGACAATGATCCAAAGTGCAAGGTTAAAGCAAAAGTGCACGGATGAGGTTTTTTAATATATTATTTTAAAATAATTTTTAAAAGTTTAAAATTATAAACAATCTTGCTAAAGACCATTTTGTTGGCCTTTTACACAGAAATGTACTCGCTATACAATATAACTCCGCAATTGGTTACAAACATAACTAGTATGCCATTCAAATCACTATTCTTCTTTATATAAACATTTTAACTGTAAAAAAAATTAATTGGGAGAGAAGGACAATTTTTTTTAATACTCGATTTTTCATAGGTTACTAATGAAATGAAAATAAAATTATTATATTATTTATAATTCAACAGCTTTATTTGTGAACTTGAAAAGAACAAGCTACCTCAAATAAACTTTCTGATAACAGAATTAATACGAGTTAAGACAACTTAAAGTAAAATAAAACAATGCCTTCGTAAATACTCGACAAACTAGATTGTTCACACAATCCAATAGTAAGAATTTATGGCATTCACATAAGACAAAATAATATAATAAATAGTTTTCTTTACCGTTAAGACTTTTACTTTTTAAAAGGACAACAGCGCAGCTTAAATGTTGGATAACTATCGCCGCAAAATCTACCGTAACGCTAATAACTGCCAAACTCGAAACTTTAAATTAAAACTACACAATACGAGCTACATAGTTTTGGTAAAGGTACGTGATTTGGGGTTGTCAAAGCTACAGTCAGAACTTCTTGGCTTCCGTCTTAAGGAGTGGAACTTGTGACAATTCAATTTTGTCACTAATAAGTCATTAGAACTGGCCTAATCATATTAACTTATATATCACATATCTGATTTGAATTTTAGCTCTAAAACTGGTAAAAAGTTCAATGTTTTGTTTTCTGTATAAAGCTACAGACCGACTACCAGCATTACATTTTGCCCATATCTTCAATCACCTTATTTTCCTTGCATCAACTACCCTATCATTTCATATACAACAGCATTTTTGTGGAAATTTCTTTGTTTTGGTTTTCATTTTAGTTGTCAGTTTTAGTTCCAAACTTTCTAGGTTAACTTCTTCTTTTTCCAAGAATGTTAATGGCCTGTATATCAAGCAACCGAATTCAAATGTGACCGTTTGTCAAATGTCCAAGATATTGGGGCTATTGTTTATTTGAGGAAAATTTATAGTGATGTTACATTATTGATTATGCAATAATAACTAAACTTAGGTACCTCTGTATTATTTCACCTAGCTTAAATACCGGCAACCGAGTAGCCAGGACCCACTCGATTTATTTCGATATCAACCGCTAGTATGTGAACCGGTCTATTTCCGTTCAGGCAGTACTTCTGTCCGACAACCCATGAGAATGGTTCGCTGAAATTTGCTTAATTTTTTTTTTACGTTCCTGCCTTGTGTGACATTGTTGACGGGCGACACCTTCTAATTCCTCACTTGATTTCCAGCAGCCGAGTAAGCAAGGGGCCTTTTTAAATTCGGATATCGGATATAAAGGCCTTATTTTCTGTCGCCCTTAAGTTTACTTTGCTTTAAGTTTAATCTTTTGGGTTGCTGTTCATTAGGCGGCAGGAAAACCACTTACGTGGGATTTTTCTGGTTGCATATATTCGCTGTTGGAGGTAAGTTTTCGCATACCAGGCTGCTTTGTTTTATGTCATCCCGTCAATTTTATCCTAAAGTGCCTTCTGGGGCTTTATTTTTATCAAGTCCGGTCACCAAGACCTAGAGGGGCCGAATACTTAGGAGCTATCCAACACCATTGTTGAACCCCCAGATTGACATTAGGGCCCTAGAAGCTCCTGCTATAGGTGAGTGTAATGCATTTTTAACTTTTCATATTCCCTGTATGTTGGTGCAATGTCCCTTAATAAAACAAAACATTGCACTTTTCACCAGTCTTAAAGCTAACATTCAAATCAAATATGTGATCTACGTTACTATAAATAGGCCAGTTCTACTGATTTAATAGTGACAAAATTGAATTGTCACAAACTTACTAGCCAAAGAAACTAAAATTACGACCTTTAGGAAAAGGAGTGCTACGTTTTCTACATTCTACAATATGAAAAATTCGTTATATGCGTGTACTGATATCAATGAATAAACCTATGAAAATATGCGTATCCTTTTAGATAAAATAAACTACAACCGGTACCAACGGCAGATATGTGGGGATTTAAAAGATATAGCAATTTTGGTGGGACTTCAGAGACAAAATTACAAAATATTGCGGTTTTCTTTGTTTTGATGATGGTCGTGCAGTGAACGAACATCATGTAACGAAAATTTGGCCGAAAAGGAGTAAATTTCAAACGGTATCTCAAAATGCTAAGTATGTACCACTTGTAGACCCAAAAAATGTCCTATTGCCTCCTCTTTACATTAAACTTGGACTGATGAAAACATTTGTGAAGGCTATGCATAAAGAGGGTGGAAGATTTAAATACCTAAGACAAGTCTTTCCCCAGTTAAGTGACGCTAAATTACAAGAAGGCATTTTTATTGGGCCAGTGATGGGATTTTTAGGCAACAATATGGATGCAAACTACAAACAACTAGTTGATAAAAGTTTAGACTCCTACAAATCGCTTGGGTGCCGAATGTCATTAAAAATTCATTACTCCATTCCCATTTATAATTTTTTCTTGAGACTTTGGGCGCTGTCAGTGACGACTAGGGTGAAAGGTTTCATCAAGATATCAGGACAATGGAAAGATGTGACCTCCCACAACAGGAAAAAATAGAATTAGTGTGTTTGAAATTAATATTTTTGATGTTTGCTTTTTTCTTATTCAGGTTCATTCTACTATAATATGCTTTATCTATTATTATTCATTACAACCAAAAAAAATTGTCGCCCAGTGTAATTAACGCTACAAAATCACAATCATAAAACGGTGATCAACATCCATTGTTCAACAACCACCGTAGGCTGCAGCCACGGACGCCAGAACAACCAACATAAACGAAAGAATATCGAGTCTCTGGTGGCAGGCGGAGGTCAATCCAATCGAATAATAATAACCAGGAGAACCTGCTCGAGGATGCGCCCATGAAAGGAATTCGTGACGTTGTGAAGAACGTGAGCAGCGTGACCAATCAGCGGGGTCTGTAGTAAACGAAGAATTTGTAGTTTTATTGTTGGGTTTTAAGCTTTGAGCTTTCGTATAAAGCGAGAAGGCCGTCGTCCGGCGTGGTAATTTCCTAGGTTTTTTAACTCACAAAACGGCTTTAAGAAAAATCAGAGGACAAATGACAGGACAAATATTTGTAATGCGTGACATGGATGGTTTTTATTAGTGCTAGGAATCAAACTGGAATAATTCGACTACTCGAATATTCAAATACCGAATATTTTTTTTTTAATTATTCATGTGCTCGATTATTTAAGTACTCAAATATCTGAATATTCGATTAATTGCATGTATAAATGTTTCAATATTCGAGTATTCAATTATCAATTACCATATACCTACAGGCTGTTATTTAATAAGTGTCCGATATTTTACATAGGATGACTCCTCATAAGGTAAAACGTTTATAAAGCATGGGTCCGCAAGTACATACTTTATTTCTGAGATACAGGTTGTTAAAAATTTATTTTTATTTCTGTTTTTCGTAAATAATTTTTGAAATAATGCCTATATTTGGACGAAAATTGGTATCTAGGGGTTTTTTGAAATGTGAAATTCGAATTTGATGTTAGTTTGGCTTTCCCTTTTAGTGGGCGTCACCTACAAGTCTTTTAATTCTTTTGAGGAGTCATAACTTTTTTATACGTGCTTGTATTACATTTTTAAAAAAATGGATTTTTTCATAATTTTAACATGAAGAAGGCATACTTGCTAGAAGTCGCTACGAGCAATCGTTCTCGAGAAAAACAATAATAACGAAATAAATGACATCTATTTGCATACGCTATGCCCATAATCAGAGTTTGATAAAATAGCATTTATCTCCTAAACAAAGCCGAAATCGAAAAATTATGAAAATGTACTTTGCATTAGCCATTAAAGTGCTTACATAACAGTGTTATCAAAAGAGAAAACGGCAGTGGCGTACATATTTTTTGCTCCTGTAATAAATTGTAACAACCTGTACCTCAGAAATGAAGGGCTTGCGGACCCATGCTTATATGAACTTTTCACCTTATAAATAACTAAGGAATTGTCCTGTAAAATATCGGACATTTATTGGTAGTGCATATACTTAAAAGTTTTTATTCTTTTAAATACGTGGAAGCTAAGCTAAAATTTAAATTAAAGGTATTAAAAGTCAAATAATAAAATTATTCAATGTTTGAATATCAATATCACTACCAGTATTTAAATCTTTGAATATTCGAAACCGAATATTTGAATATTAGAAATCGAATATTTAAATATTCGAAACCGAATATTTGAATACTTTATAAATGATATTCGAATATTGAATAATTTGAGTTTTTGAATAATAAATAAAGTGAGTATTGGAATACTTAAGTTTCAAAAATTCCGAGCACTACTTTATAATATGTTATAGTCTAGAATAAAGCTGAGCAGTAGCTAGCTGTGCTTTTGTTCAGTAGCTTATCCAGCTCTGATGACAGGACCAATATTTGTAATGCGTGACATGAATGACTTTTATTACTAAATAAATAAATAGGTAACCTACTTGTGCCTCTACCTACCCCATTTCTGGACCCCTGACGATAATTATAGGTACAATAATAATAATTGGACTACACCTATGAAACACGGCGAAGACCACTGGGTTTAATACTTCAATAATGATTTATTACTCTCTCGCATTAAGCAACAGACTATAAGCTTAAAAAATAAATCAAGAATAGCTAGCTGATTATAATAATAAACACTGCCATACCTCGATAACCTTCCTTTATTGACTATTAAATATAAATATAAAAGCAAATGCGTTGTTTAATAAAAACAATAGAGCGACGGAATAATATGATCGCCAATCTATGATGCATTTTGTGTTAGGTATTTCCAGTTAATCATTAGGTACGGCATTTTATTATGCAAATTATGAAACGCTAAAATAGCTCCTCGGATATATTATTATTATACAATGGGAATCCCATATAAATTAAATTAAAATATATTTGTTTTAGACTAAAATCTAAATTTACCTCTTGTACAGAACAAAAAGTTATATTCTTTCTGTAAACCTTGAAAAACAAACTAATCAAACACAGCTCTTACATTAATATTTAAGTATCTTCATGTTGTTGATTTATATTTTTAGATATTAGGTTAGCGCACGCAATTTTTTTAGATTCAGGCGATTTATTCATCATATTATGTAGATACAGGGCCGTTCCTGGCGAGCGTGCAGGCCGTGCATGCACGCAGGCGCAAAATTTTAGGGGCGCAAAATTGACGGTCATCCAGTATTCTTTATTAAAAATTAAAAACAAAAATTTACCAAGCGTTTGCCTTAATAATAGCACAAATGTGTTCTCTCCCCAGTTTCCTTGTTGGACACTACATGCCCCGACTTTTAAATTTATTTGTTAGAGTTTAATCTGGCATGATATTTTAGGAAATATTAATATAGTAAGTAAAATACTACAAGATCCGAATAGAAACTTAAATGACTGCCATCAAGAAATTGAAAATCTAAATCTTTATTTTAACGAAAAACGGTCAGACAAAAATTTTGATTTGCTCATCAATAAAGCTAAAGGACAAGCAGAAAAAAACGATGTAGAGCAGGTATTCCAAATAGTACGGCAACGAAAAATTAAGCAACAATTTTTATATAAGTAAGGATGAATCTGTAGCAGATCCAAAGCAAAAATTTGAAATCAATTTTTATTTTCTAATTTTAGATACAACCATTCAGTCTTTACAAAGGCGGTTTGAGGGTATAAACAAATTTTAAAATTTATTTGAGTTCTTATGTAATTTTAAAAATTTAGAATCTGACTTAATTAAAAAACCATGTGTAAATTTAGATACCGCATTGCGAGTTGAGATTAATGGAGTAATATCTAAAGACATTGACGGCTTAGATTTACATAATGAAATTTCAACATATAAAATTCTTAATCCTAAAAATACTACTGATTCATCCTTTCCCATAGACATTTTAAATTATATAGCTAAAAAGAATCTACAGTCTCTTTTTCTAAATTTATTTATAGTCTTAAGGATATACCTTACATTACCCATTTCAGTCAGGTGAAAGAAGCTTTTCTAAATTAAAACTAATAAAGAATTATTTAAGGACATCTATAAATCAAGAACGCCTATCCGATTTGGCTATTATTTCGATTGAAAATAAAATTTCTGAGGCTCTTGATCATAATCAGATGATCAACGAGCTTGCATCCGTGAAAGCCAGACGTGTTTTGTTTTAGGTATATCATTCCTTTTTTGTTTTGTTGATTACAAAAATAGTATTTTTTCATTTTTAAAACGTTTATTTTTTTATCACTAAAATATGTCTGTAACCTACCATATAAGTACCTATTAGGTATAATATTGTTTTGTGTTTTTGTTATTGTTTATTTTATTATTTTTATTTACGTTAATTTTCTTCTCCTTTAATTTTCTTTTGAATGTACTGCTTTTAGTTCCTACTATTTATTATATTTCATAAACAATCAAGTAAATAATCGTAATGATATATTGATTATAAATTATAAGTACTGTTTATATCGTTTTAGTTTTGTTTCTTTAGGGTATATTTTTCTTTTGATATACCTACTTACCAAATATTTTTGTGATTTTGTTTGTTTTGGTAATTTAATAAATATTTTTTCTAATTATTTTTTATCAGTTTTCTTACATTTCAAATCATTGCCCGTTTTTCGCGAAGTACCTATGTTAAAAAAAAATACGACCATTTTTTTTAACTAGGGGCGCACTAAAGAAACCTGCACGTAGGCGCTAGACACCCCAGGAACGGGCCTGTGTAGATAGCTACTCTCTATAATTTAATGTAAACTTTTTGTATTGGTTAATATTACCTCAATATACAGAGACGGTACAAACCCCAAATTTAAAAATCGGGCATTGGCATCTGAAATCTGAATTTATTAATTTTACTTTGTGTCCGGTAAGTATATTTGGCATAGAAAAAAAATCCTACAGGGCCCCAGAAGGGTACCCAGCGACTTGTATAATTTAATGAAATTCAAAGTCAGGAACGTATTTGCCACCATACTCGTTGGACCAAAATTGTCATTTTGCCGAGCTGAAAACTGATTTTTTAAATACTTTAGTCATCCCTCTTTAAAAAAAAGTACTCTACATATTTGTTTCGATACAATTAGCCGTTTTCGAAGGAAATAATTCTTTTGTATAACACGTTTAAAAAGCATTAATTTTCGAAATTTAATTAAAAATTAAGTTTATTACTTTATTATCAAGTTATTTAAACACAGTAACTAATGGAATAACAACATAACTACAATAACTCGCATTAAAATAATAAAATTTGGTTTTTTTTTA
Organism: Polydrusus tereticollis; assembly: GCA_963920685.1. Classification (NCBI taxonomy): domain Eukaryota; kingdom Metazoa; phylum Arthropoda; class Insecta; order Coleoptera; family Curculionidae; genus Polydrusus; species Polydrusus tereticollis. The sequence continues at coordinate 149,750,690 of OY987328.1, forward strand.
ACCTATGGACAAGCACTCGGCAATTGTGTGGATGCAAGAAGAATTTAGTCCGATACATTACCAAATCCAAGTGTGCCGCATAAAGGAACCACTGAAAGGGTTGATATTTCGTAAATCACTTAAACGCTAGAATGTTACAAAAATGTGAATATTGCCAGAATTCGTTCTCGACTGGAATAATTTGGTGATCCTTTCTTTTTTGTTCAGCAGAAAAAAAAACGAAATATTTACGTGTTTTACTTCATTTTAAAGCAAATATATCAGACATATATCACTATATTTTATTTATTTATTTAATTACACAATAATACATTTTCACAGTACAATGTGGCATGTAACACCTGTATGTGTTTGTTTAGCTAAAAGATAAGCCTATATGGATCATCTTTACAATAACCAACCAATGCACAATGGGTACCATTTTTTCTCTCTTTTTTGGAAAGAAAGAATAACTAAAATAATTGGTAAAAAGAGCAATATTCTCAAATAAGTAAGTAGTCACAGATTTTAAATGCCTTTTTTTAGGGTTCTAATAAGTTATATAACTTTGGACCATAGTACGTTACAAAATGTTACATCATTGTTGTCCTAGTTCTATAAATGTGTACTAGTACATTTGTATTGCCTCTGGTCTGATAAGCGTACGGAAAAAACAGTATTGTAAATTTAGTTTAGTAAGAATTTTATAGTATATGTCTCTATAAAACCTCTTAACTATAAATCTCTATATCAGTCTTTTCCAAAATAAAATTGAAAACTAAATTTATAAAAAAATATGGGCGTATAGGAAATTTCGGCCCCGGCCAGGTAGCAGCCCGATTTTGACAGGAACTTTCGGCCCCGGGATGGAAGGGTCATGTTTTTATTACAGGCATTTTCGGCCCCAATGGTCTAACGTTATAACAATTTAATTTTTTTATGATCTTTTGTGTTTTGCATCATTTATAAAATGAAAATGCAACTAACCTGAACTAACTCAATTTTTGACCTGCAACTCGGCTAATGCGGTTTTATAGACTTATATTGGTTAAACAGCGCTAACACGGCATCTAATCCACCTTTTTGGTTCCAATTCGCCTTTTTCAAGTTCACCGGGGAATATTATTATTAATTGTTTGCCCCTTTTATAGACTTATATTGGTTAAACAGCGCTAACACGGCATCTAATCAACCTTTTTGGTTCAATTCGCATTACCTGCAATGTTTGGGGCCGAAATTTCTTGCAAGATTACTTGACCTAAAATTTCTAGCAGGTACCTTACCCAGTATGGGGCCGAAAGTTCCGCCGCCCAAAAATATGGTTAGCTTTTTTATATAACATAGTATAATTATGCCACTACTAAGGTATATATTACATTTTATAAATGCGTTTTGGTTAAATTGAATAACCATTTCTTTTAGTTAAAAGTAAGAAACTGTATTGTGAATTTTACTAAAGCCTTTTGTGGCTTTTATAATTTTTTATTACAAATAAGAGACAAGCATAAAAATTGGCTATAATTATAACTAAAATTTTTAATAGAATTTAGAAGGGTGTAATTATAGTAAGACTGTTTAACAATAAACTATTTGAATTTTTATAACACTATATTTGCAAAATATCGAAAAGTATAGAAGCGCTTATAAAATTTTCGTGTGAAAATTCGTATGTTACTAAATGAATATAGTAGAAACTCCTAAATAATTTACAGGAATAGTCAAAGCAGCGCCGTCCGTCGCCGCCGTCGCATTTACAGTTATGCCATCAAAGGGGCCGTACCTCTAACTCTTACTCTTATGTGTTTTAAGTTCAAACTGGTTAATTTTGTCTCTGATTTGGTGTTTATGATATTATGGTGCTGTTATGTGGAGTTTGAAGGATTTATTAGCAGAATGCAATCTGGAAGACTTAGTTTCGACCACCAAGAAAGAAAGACCAAAATATATTTCATTTTACCATGTGTAAAAGCAAATAAAAAATGTTGCAAAAATATTTAAATGAATCTACAAAAGGAGTTTTAAATATTTACTAAAATATTTAATTAGTATAACAAAAGTTGGTGGTAGAAATTCAACTAAAATTAATAGAATTTACGAAAAAATATTACAAATTTTACAATATTCATTAGTAAAATGTGCAAAACTGCTTGGTAGTTTTTACAAATAATTATTACAATCGTAACAATAGAAGCTAGAAAAAACAACAACATAATTTTTTCATTATTTGCACTACTGTTTAATAGTTTTTACTGTAACGAATTTTTTCATTCCTATATATTTTTGTAGTAACTATTAAAAATATTAACTTAATATACCATATGGCTGCCCTATATAGAATTATAAAATATAGTTACTTCTATTATATTTTTGGATATTCTTATAAATTTTTTTTTTTCCGTGGTGCGACATTTTTAGTTTTTTGAAATTTTCATTCAAGTGAAAGAAATTAATATACAAAGTTCTCTGGAATAAACTTGATTTGTAGGGAAACGTTTTGGTTTCTTAAGACTAATTTTTACAATACAATTTTGGACAGCTCGCAGCTGTTCCAGATTACTGTTATACATTCCTCCCCAGACCAGAATACCATATCTTAGTATACAGGTTCGACAAGCACCTGATGAGGTTCTTGTTGAAAACTTCTCTGACAATGTAAAATTTGTGTATTAAACATCTTACTGTTTTACATACATATCAAACATGTTGGTCCAGGTTGTACTACATTGAACCATCGCAATTAACCTACATTTTAGGGGTGACCCTAACATTAGGTTTAACTTTGTTAAGTAGCAAAAATCTCCATAATTGCTAAAATGACCCTCTGGGGTTATTATCTTGTTAGTAAAATACAGGTATACATGAATTATTTTTGATAAGTTATCGAAAAAAAACCTTGAAATACGCCCAGTGAATGAGGACCTATATCAATTCAACATGAATAATTTTGTACCTAATCGTCGTTTAGTGTACTTTCGACTTTTGGCAATTATACATTTAGCTGGTTAGTATTAATATTGTGGGCCACATAAGCTTCTCCCCGAGCTTCGACCAAATTTAAGCCTGATAACCGCACTATTGCAAAAGTTTTACATACTCGTATACGCAGCTAATTATCGCCATTATTATTTATAATAATACTTTTACTTTTCATATTACACGACTTATAAGATTAAACGCTAAATGTTTTAAACAAAATAGGTTAACAACCGTCACGTACAATTTCAAATTCATATTAGCATCATTTTAATACAGGGAGACCAATGTTGAAGCAAGAACTAAAACTTGAAACGCATACAATCTAAAGTGTTAAGAACACCTAAGGCACTACTTTTTAGTAGTGCAATACAAGGTGTTACTTTATTGTACGTACTTATTTTAATGGGTGATTCCCAGGCGCGTAACTACAGGGGGGCCTAGGGGGGCCGGGCCCCCTCTAGACGTCGCTAGGCCCCCCCCAGAAAAAGGCTGACTTTGTAAGCTCGCTATACTCGCCTCGCAAATATAGCATCTTATCTGTTTTTACATAACAATGAACGTACATGCGCGGCGATCCCGATCGACCCGATCCGATTATGTTCATTTAACGATGTACGAAATAATCTTGCCAAATATCACTCGACCATAATTTTTTTATTGGTTAAATTTTCCATTTTTCACTCAAACTTTTTTGGCAATACTCGTTGAACTTTGGGCTTGTTTATTCAAAAATTAAATCCCTCGAGCTTCGCTCTCGGGATCTAATCAGAATAAACATGTCCAAATTCAACTAGAAAAATTTACAAAAAAAGTTTTCGTGACAGCTGAAAAATCTAACCGATAAAAAAACGAGATCTTGTGATATTACTGTTGATTATTGACCAAATTTGTTAAAATTTGGGCGTGGTCCAAAAAAAATTTTGCCTCGCGGGCTCTCCGCCGACCCGCATCTACACGAGCCGCCACTACAAGTCACAATAATAGGCCCACCCTAGGCCACCCCCAAGTCAGAGGGCTAGTTACGCCACTGTGATTCCTAGACAAAAAGTTCGTATAAATTTAATATGCATGGCTCCGCATTCCGCAACCAATTTTTGATATATATTAGAGGGCGTTGAAAATTTGAACAAAAAATCGGCATAACGTATTTTCTACTTCAATAACATTCTTAATTTCCAATAATAACAAATTCACATTCTAAACACTTTTTTAAACAAACTATTCATATTATATCATATAAATCACATTATAACATTTGCACGTGCACTATACAGTGCACAGTAATTTATAGTCTATTTCAAAAAGATGTAGAGTAATAAAATGGGAAATTCCGTACTAACCAAAAATTTTAGAGAATTAGGTTAACGGGTACTAAGATAAAATAGTATTGTTTGTAATATTAAAATTTCAAGTAATTGCGTAAGAGGATTAGGAAAGGTATGTTTTCTGGCCTGAAGTGTCAAAATCGAAATATTGTGTAGGGATTAGTTAGGTAGTAGATAAAGTTACGTTTTGCGTTTAACAGTTACCATTTAACAGGTACCGAGTTTGGCTCTGGCCTCTTTGGCTGAATCTAATAAATAGGTGGTAATTTGGAATAAACTTCATATATTGTGTGTGGGTATGACCTTAATAAGTATATTTGTTTAGTTTAACGCATCAGTATTTGCTGTTAAGACGTATATAGTGTTCACAGTATTATGAGATTAGTAATAAAATGGCGACATTCACACCAACAAAAAGATGTTCCAATAATTCTCCATTATCAGTGACTGAAAAAGTTATTATTTTGAATGTACATGATTGCATAAAATACGATTATCCGAATTTTACTGTACAAGAAACTGTCGACCGATGTTCCCGAATGACTGGAGTTGGAAAGTCCCCCGTTTTCAAATTATTGCGAGAGAGAAAGACAGCAGGTCAAGTGGAACCTCCCAAGAAAAGTCCAGGCAGACCAGTAAAAGTCCTTGATGAAGACACCAAAAGTGTTGTTCGAAGAAAAGTTCACTATTTTTATTTTAAAAAAGAAATACCCACCCTAGATAAGATTCTAATGGAGCTTGGCCAGGATGACAGTATTCCGTTTATAACTAGAAAACTTTTATGGGCCACTTTAAAAAATATGGATTTTGTCTGGGAAAAGCATAACCGTAAATCACTTTTACAGGAAAGCGACGAAAATACTTGAGAAGTATAAAGCAGTACAGAAGAGAGCAGAAGAAAATCTTTTATCTTGAGACGTGGATTAATGAAGTGGCAAGACAATAATATAACTAGTGCTCGCCAAGCTTTCATGGAAGGCCTGTCAACGGGTATTAAGGTGCCTTCAGGTAAAGGGAAGAGACTAACAATATTCCATATTGGAAGCGAAGAGGGATTTTTAAAAGAAGGTTTGCTAACCTTTCAGTCGTTCAATACGGGAGATTACCACGAGGACATGAATTCGAATGTTTTTGAGGACTATTTTGGTGAAATGATAAACTATCTTCCAGCTGATTCAGTAGTAGTTATGGATAACGCAAGCTATCATTCACGACGCACAGAGAAGACTCCAACTTCATCTTGGAGAAAACAAGAAATTATCGACTGGTTAACAACCAAAAGTATTGAATTTGAAGATAATTTGAAAAAGAAGAAACTATTAGCTATAGCAAATTTACACAAACATCGTTTTATGAAATATGCCGTGGAAGATATAGCAAAACATAGTGTAACTGTGCTGCGCACACCGCCATATCATTGCGAAGTAGATCCTATAGAACTTATATGGGCGCAAGTGAAAGGATTTTTAGCAAGACACAATACGACATTCAAAATGAAAGACGTTAAGCTACTGTTTGATTAAGCCATTAAGGAAGTCACACCAGAGAGCTGGCGAAAAGCAGTCCATCATGTCATTAAAGAGGAGAAAATGTGGGACCTTGACCACCTGATCGATCGGACCGTCGACCCGTTAATTATAACGTTAAGAGGAGATGACAGTTCCTCAGGTGACGAAGAATGTTAGGATTTTTTATAATTTAATTTCTGTATAATGTATTTTTTTTAAATGTTTAATAAAAAATAAGTGTAGGTAATACTACGTACATAATGCCTAATTTTTATTCTGTTAAAGTGAAATTCTTTCTTATTTACGAATATCCTACCGGCACACCATTTTCAGTGTTTGTGAATGGATAACAATAGGCAAAACCCATAAATTGACCCAAACCCGGGTGGTACTACCTGCACTTGATGAAAAGAAAGAATTTTGGCAATGAAATCAATGCCAAATTATGAAAGTGGCTTAAATATTCGTTGGGTCACTCTGTAGTCCCTTTGCATACCTAATGAGCTTTTATTACTCTACACCTTTCTGAAATAGACTATAGTATATTTACTAAGTTAGCTCGCTCAGTGTAGAAAATAAGCAGGTTGTTTCTGTGTATTAAGTTGTGTATTCCTAGAACTCGTTCTATAAAAACGGGCCAGTCGATATCAAAGAGACCGACAGGTATTCAGCCCTATGATCAAATACACAAGTTCACTCTAGACGCCAACTAGCTGTTTTTTAACCACAGTGAAAAACTAACAAGTAGGCTTTTTTTGGTTATTGTCATGGAAACGGTACTTTAAAAGTTAACTTGTGTGTTTGATCAAAGGGCTGATTGTCGCTTCTCGTTGGTCGTAGGTCTCTGGTTAAACTCCATGGCTTGACTTAAAAGAAATTCATTGTACAATAAGCTACAAACTTGCAAAATTGCTTTGAGTTACGTGATTTAAATACACAAAGATAAGCCTAAACAGAATGTACAGGGAACTGAAGAAATTTCCGAGTTGTGGAGGTTCGAGTAATATAAAGGTGTCACTCGAGCGTTACTGTACATACAATGAAGCAGTAAGCAGATTGTCTTAACATTCTCATAGAGATTGTACTACATACAAATACTTAACTATACTTTGCAGTTTTTCTTAAGGCGATTTTTTTTACGCCACCCCGTGCCAGCATCGGAATTTTAATCGTGCTATTATTATAATTTCGAAAGCATTCATACGCGACAATAAAAAAAATAATTCGATATTCCTATTTGGAAAACGAAGTAACCGCCCACATCCGTAGCATTCTTGTATAGATATATTGAAATGAATAAAAGATAAAACTTAAGAATAAAAGGATGTTAGGAAAGACCGAGGAGAAAAAATAGTTACGTAAACGGTATATTAAGAAATTGTTGGGTAAGAAGATGACCGTCTATAGCAGGTAGTCCATCCATAAATATACCTACAAAGATGATGAGATGACGATACTTTTTAGGTAATACCATACCACAAAACGTAGACTGGGCACTGAATACTTTTGTATTTCTTGAGAGCATGACCATAGACACTATGATACGCTCCCAAGACGAAGACCATTCCTACTTCGTGTTGTAAAATTTTCGAGAATATTTTAGGAAAACATTAGAAATATTTGTGAGCGACAACCGAGGGTAATTTCACCTAGGAATTTTGGTAAAATTATGAGAAATTAAGGTTGTAACGTTGTTATTTTCAGGTTGTTCTGATTATGTTTTATATTAGTGTCAGTATAAAATGTTACATTGATTCACCGCTAACTTTCGGATTTGTATCATTTTAATTTTATAAAATGCCACACATTTATTCACATCTCGAATACGCCAATATGGTTTTTATTTATGGTTTGTGTAATGGGAATGCTACAGCGGCTGCTGAAGAATATCGTGAACGATTTCCACATGAAAGAACACCGAACAGAAAGGCATCTATCAGAGTTTTCAACAAACTTTGCGAGACCGCAACGCTTCCAAGTGCTAATGTAACATCCGAACGAGCCATTCAACAGGATTTAGAAGAAATAGAAAATGTTCTAGCATTAGTAGACGAAGATGCGACGACGAGCTCACGAAAAATTGGAATTCAGTTGGGGATTCCCCAAAAAAAAATGATCAATACGCTTCACGAGCAAGGCTTATACCCGTACCATGTACAGCGTGTACAGAATCTTCAACCTAGAGACTACGCCAAACGTATGCAATTTTGTAAGTGGATAATTAATAATCGTCATCTTTTACCGCACATACTTTTTACTGACGAAGCTACATTCACCCGTGACGGCATCAATAATTATCGAAACTCCCATGTATGGTCGGACGAAAATCCTTACGCAATAGTCCAAAGTAATTAACACAGGTTTTCAGTAAACGTGTGGTGCGGCATGATCGATTATAATTTAATTGGCCCTTTTCTTTTGGAAAATCGCCTTACAGGGGATCACTACTTTGCAAGATGAATTGCAAGGACTACTGGAGGAGATTCCTTTAAACATCAGAATTGAAATGTATTATCAACACGACGGGGCGCCTGCCCATTTCGATCGTCGGGTCAAGCAATATTTATACCAAAGGTTTCCATGGGTTTGGATTGGTCGCGGTGGTCCTATTAGTTGGCCTCCTAGATCGCCAGACCTCCCGCCGTTGGACTACAATTTATGGGGCTGGTTAAAAATTGAGGCTTACAAAGTAAAAGTAGATACTAGGGATGCATTAATTAGATGCATTAGAAATGCTGTACTCAATATTAAAGAAATGCACGAATCAATTAGAATATCCACGCGCGCTCTTCGTAAATGAAAATTTACTAAACCAATGATTTATTTAAAACAATGTTAATGTTGGATATTTTGGTTTAACAATATTATTATTTTATTTATAACGCTGTAACTTAAAAACAAATGAATATTGGATAACAACATTTGAGTTTCTTCTTATTATTTTGATGGATAGATTACACCCTAGAAGTTAGGCCCATTCCTCCCGACTCACCCTGTATAGCGTAACTTTACAACGTATATTTTCATGAATTTGTTTGAGAGTATTTTGCCACATAACCTGAAACTCCATTACCTTTGATGGCTCTTGGGTTTTCGGTTCATTTTTCTTGAGGCGTTTGTGAAGCCTATTTTTGGGCCATCGGCAGTATTAGCAGGCAACAAGGGGGCAGCCTTTAAGATAACCAACGACCTTGAGGAGGTCCCTATTGATAAGTACCTTCTTTTAATGGTAATATCGTAGTGATTTTGGTATTGAATACGACAATGTGAGTGTGGTTTTAATAAAGCGTTTATTTTGTTTGTTTGTTTGTTTTTTTTAATTTCCGGCGTTACCACTGTGCATGTCTTTGGCAAAATAAGGCAAACAATTTTCAGCTTCAAAGATTCATTTGTATTCATTAAAAACTGTCACCAAGTTTCAACGTCATATTATTTTACGTCATCTTGTTACTTAGTATTTTTTTTTAATATTTCAACACCCTGTAAAAAAACAATTCTTTATTGTTGTTTTCAAAATTTCAAAAATGAAGCAAAATACGAAAAAAAATGCCAAAAATAAAAAAGTTTTAGTTGCTTAGGCGAAAAAAATACAAAAATTGCAAAAAAATTAGTGGCGTCCATATTTTTTGTCAAAAATCTTAGTTAAGGTGCCTTCCGAGACGCCACTGGACTTAAAAATTTTAATCTAGCAAGGGCTAAACTAGCCCCTTACTACCGTAAATAACACTGCCAAATTACAAGAGAATCGGCTAAATGATTATTTAGATATTTACGAAAAAACTATTTTTTTTTTTTGAAAGTTTGAGACCCTGTATCTTAAAACGAAGCATTACCGGACCTATCTTTATATAAACTTTTCGTCTAAGAATCACTCAGAGAATCACCCCTTGTCGCTTGGCCACGTCTCTGTATAACTGAGACTGGCTTCCCCCTCGAACACAACATAGACATTAAAAAGTAAACATCTGAAATAGGTAATTAATATGTTGCACAACAGAAATAATATCAACCACCTAAAAATTGTAGATTTGATCTTAATACCATTATGCGTTACCGTATTGTTCCGCATGAAAAAAATACAGACTCAGATTTCCCACAATTTATACAATACAATACGACCTGTTATGAAACCGTATCAGTTCTTCCGTTCGCCTATTTAAATCATAAATTAGCAGTACCATTGCGTATGCATAATTATGTGAATTTTCAGCACGCTGATAGCTAGCCAGTCTTTGTTTTGTTATTTTTGCTAATTTAATAGTAATTGAACCATTGTTTCGTATTATAAAAGATTTAAATAAAGAATAGTACGCGCTCGATAATACGAACACTAGTATACAAGTAGGTAGGTATGGTCCGTCTATCTATCTTACAAACTCATTATAAATGCTAATCCCTAATGCCGATAAGACCCAGCGGGTGATCGAAAGAAAGTAGGGACGCACTCGTTGCTGATAGAATAAAAGGTTGCGCTGTTTAAGATAATAATATATACAAAAGCGTGGAAAAAAATATTTTTCTTTTATCTACCTGTATGCAACAAAAGTGTCGTACTGATTTTTTATGTTAGAAAGAAAACGCAAAAACATATTTTAAAAGTAACCTAATAGTAAAATAATAATATAACAGTCTACAAGATACAATAAAATTAAAATTATAACATATATAGGACGGTTATTAATTAAAACAAAATATACATATCCCTACAAAAAAGAACCGTGTCAGAAAAATAATTAATACATATTAACCAAAGTCGGTTTCACTGTCACTGTCGTCATCCAAGTTCACAATAATTCTTTTTCTGGGCAACAGATCTATATTTACGTATGATTTTTCTACTTTTTGAACATGCGCTACACAATTTTACCAGCTTTTGTTGGGAATATATTGCATCTCTGACTGTACTAAAGCTGTCACAGAAGAATTCTCAATTGGGTTGAACATGCAATGATAAGGAGGAAGTCTTAACACGGTACGACCGTGGTGGGAATATAGGACACACTTTTGTGTCATTGGAACACGGAACTTTATTAAACCTACGACTGTGGTAGCTCGCATTATCCATCACTATCACACTATTTGGTGGTATATTTGGTAATAATTCGTTGTTAAACCTGTCTTCAAATAGTTCTGCCGTAGTATCATCGTGATAATCAACAAGGGAGTCCTTTATACTTTTGGCTTATAAGGCCAAAGCGTTTGGTATAAATTTCTTTTTTACCCACCATGAATTATTTTTATACGCTTACCTTTATTTGAAGAAGCTTTGATTCTGCATTGACCCGATAAATCTACCCAATCTTTATTTGGAACTTCGTGTGTGTCATACCACGTCTCGTCCAAATAAATAATATCTCTTACATTCTGTCTATATCCATGGACTGCAATTAGGTATTCCATCCTCCATCTTTTTAACCGGGCCGATTTCATAATTACTTGTCGTTTGTTAATTTTTTTCATTTTAAAACCGTTTCTTAAAATACATTTCCTTAGAGTCTCACGACAACACTCTATTCCTGTGTCATCTTTTTTTAATCTTTGCAATAGGGTTTTTAAATTGGGATCATTTGTTCCCTGTACATGGCATATATTTTTCTACGAAATATATCGACATCCGTCGCGTCCAGTCTCTTAAAAGTAAAAGAGTCTTTCCTTTCTTCTCCCCACTATAGGTTTATTTACAACAAAGCACACTGTGCTCACCGGCCTGCGTGCCAAAGCTGCCGCTTCCTTCACTGCACCAAATTTTGAAAAACCACGTTCAAGAAGGATGGTGTAAACGTCGAAGATTACTTTTTTTGTGTCAACTGATAAAATATCACGCTTTAATTGGTTTTTATCACGACCCGTAGATCCACTTCGCATATTGGTTTCTTCCCACGGACGAAACATTCTTAGATATCACGTTTAATTGGCAACAAATAACTTCTTGTCTAAACCAATACAAACATCTAACTGAATTTTAAAACCAAAAATCGGCATATTTAAATAACTAAAATAACCCTATTTTATTTTACCCTAATTATTTTAAGAGGATTACTGAGAAAATATAATAGTCTTTAAAAAGATCCGTACCTGGAGTCCCCAGATCAGGTGGCCGAATTTTACACCTCACACAATAGGTTATTATGACGGTAAGGGATTAGCATTTATAATGAGTTTGTAAGATAGATAGACGGACTTTACAGGGGTATGCCGACTATATCATTTTGGTATTTCTCAAAAAAAAAAAATAAATAATAGTTTTAAAAATCTGGAGTTGTTGTTTTTGTATTCATTTTATCTAAGCTGTTGTATAGGTACTCCAAAAATTTATTAAGAGTCAATTAGCAACATTAATAATCAGTAAAGCAAAGTAATGACACCCTGTATAATCTATTTGCATTAGATTGTATGACATACATATAGGTAATAATTCTTGTGATGTCACCGTACTTCTATCATTAATAAAATAGATCTATTTCAGTCCGTTCAACACCGACCTCTAATAAGCATGTAATTTATATGAAATGTTAACAACTTCTAATAATTGCTGTTATTCGAATAAAACGGAAATTGCTAAAACATTAAAATGGTTCTGGCAATGATTTCGTCATTATGGTTTTAATTACATCTGTTTACAGATTTAAACTGGTCCAAATAAAACAGCAACGAGTGACACTGATGCTTGTCGGAGCGAAATTTTTGTTTTCTCTGTGCCACGGCTAATTTGCACCAGTTAAATGTAAACCGAATAATGCACATTTTACTTTGTGAAGAACTAGTGACGCTCGAATTCACTAAAAACAATAATAGTTTGCATTTCTCTTCCTCAAACTATAATGTTCAGGTTAGTTCAGATTGGTGTCGCTTCAAAAGGTCAGTACATACATTAGAGGAATGTATTTAGATGGTCTTAAACTCTAATGTTCATCGTCCAGTCTAATCCAGAAAAATTTTATCAAAAATCGTCAGTTCTGAAGAGAAGAGACAAAGAAACGTACCTACCTGTGGTAAACGAATATGTAATTCTAAATAGGAGTAACCTTGGCCGTTGAAGAGTCCAATAATTAGTGTTAAGTGCGTCCCAGAAAAATAAAAAAAAACTAGAGAACGGTTAAGATATTATTTAAGTTGTATCTTGCACCGTGGGTCTTGCCTCTCCCAACCGGCGCACGATGCGACTCAATCTATTTTTCGCCCAATAGGAAGCTCGCATCCCAATGAGGTTTTACAAGCACTGTCAAGGCGCGCTTTTACTAGCTACGTAAATGCCAATAACTGCGTTAATTTACAAACAAAAATAGCAGATTGAAATCGCACGCACACATCATTTACCAACCTATTCTCTTTGACGTGTTGGATACACGTTTTCCCAACACCAGGGGTTGATAGCACTTGGAGGTTGCACGCCGGGATGCTTGTCGTAACTGAGAACCGTCGTTTGGAACCCACGTTAAGCAGTAGGTCCCCTCGGGAACGGCCCAAAGCTTAGTTTACACTGGGCAAGTTTACTGGCGGAAAGTATTTGCCGCCACTAACTGTATAGGCTCTTGCTTAGCTTAATTTGTAAATTTTGTCTTACCCAAAAAATAGCACTAGTTTCTGCGATGAGAAAAATACCCTATATAAATATCATAGTTTTCTGGATTCTTCTATAAAAGTACAAAAACATAATAACGATTTTAATGACAAGGAACTAAAGCAGGATTCTCTTCTAATAAGATATGACGATCATATTTCATGCTGTTAATGTATTACAAGAGGCAGTTCGACATGGTCTAGTTAGGATTTTAATTGTAATTAATTTGGTTATGTGGTTGCTATGGTAAGTAGCACAATTTATATTAGTTGCCATTCCTATCAACTTGGTACTATTAAAGAAAATGATGGCTAGGAAACAGAAAGCTCATATAATAGAAATATTAAAATATCTCGTGGGATGCGAGCTTTCCTACGCCTGATGGTTTAGTTGGAAAGTTGACATCCTTGAATGAAAAGTCAACAGTGAGTTAAAAGTTGAGTGTTGTGGCGTTGCCACATTTTAAAAAAGCAACTGGTATATGTTGTAAGTAGTGCCAGTGCTTAAAACAATTACCAAAAACACAAAACTAGAGTTAGCCGTTTTATAAACAGTTTTTCCACTCTTTAGATGGTTGGTGTTAGCACAGAACATAGACACTTTTACCTTTTTTATTTCTTAGTTTTCGTCCCTTACATTTTCTCTTAGCGCCGTTTCCTTCTGCAAAGCAAGTTACTTCAATCAATAAAGGTAAATAATATTTTCGCTTGTGTATTGTGTGAAAACTTTGTAATAGTATATTAAAAACCGGGCGCAAAGCGTCAACGTGCACTTTTATCTCGAGACGGAATAAAACTGCATATTCCCCGAGGTGTGTAGGTATACCATTTTATTTACAACCATTTTTTTTTCGATAAATTCTGTTTAAAAAAAAAGGCCGGAGATTTAAAAAAAAAATTTAGATCATATAGAGTTTTCAACAAACTCATTGAGTTACAAGTTAGCAGGTTGAAGTTGTGAACACCGTTACAAATAATCAAAATTGGTTTGCAATATTATTAGTAGAAAGGTAAAACAAGGTTTTTCATTTAGAATTTTAAAAAATTACCATTTTTTGTATTCACATTATTATGAACTGTACCTACCTATTGCGAACCTAATAATAAATAAAAACCAACATTTTCAAAATTTTTAAAAGTCAAAAATGTAAAGTCCATCTGAACATATTTCGTTTGACCTAATAACTGCAATAATAGTTTTATTATATTGTAAACCTACGTTTTTAAAGAATTTCTTGGTAAAATTACCCATATAAAACTGTGAATGAGCGTGCCAACCAGCGAAATCTACCTGGCCCCAGCTGGTATCACTGTTTATATTACTGAAATGAATTGAAATAAGGGGTACTGCTTTGCACAAGAACGGATTTTGTGGTTAAATGAAAAGCCATAGTAATACCTTATAGCAGCAATGTTTATTATATGTTTATTTTTACCATTACTCGTATTATATGTATATTAATTTATTAAGTACAAAACAAGTGTAAAAAGTTTGCGTGTGGAAAAGGGCAGCTTTTCGCACGCATTAGGTAAAAGTAATAATAAAATAAAAATTAATATACCTACTTAAAAAAATATATTTACATATATACACAGAAGGTTTAATTGTAATTATAAAACGTCTTAACTTATTCCTAATTCAGTCTCGCTATCACTATCATCCACATTTATAATAAGAGGATGTATTTCGTTTTGTTGTGTAGTTATATAAGAATCTTCAATTTTTAAGACATGGTTAACCGAATTTTTCCAACTCTCATCTGGAATTTCACCGAAAACTTTCTTTATTAGCCCTATTACGCTGCCAGTAAGAGTAGGTGTGCTATTTTCAGTTCTCATTTTCGATTTACTTTGATGCCACATGTGTTCAATAGGATTAAAAATGCAATAATAGAGTGGCAGTCGCAACACAGTGTGACCCATTTCTTCCGCCATTTTATCACACACATACTCTTTTTTAATACTAAATGCCTTTAACACTTTTAACAGCTGTTTTCTACTATACGTTTCCTTGAAGTTTTTTTAACATGAACTCCTTTATTGCGGATTTTGTGCTCGATGCATTCGGTACTTTTTCCAGTTGCCGGCTGTGGTAGCTTGCTTTGCCCATCACAATAATACTGTGTTCTGGTACATTTGAAAGCAAACTGTCTTTAAACCAGCTTTCAAAAAGAGCGGCGTTGGTATCTTTATGATAGTCCAGATTTGAATCCTTTATATCTTTTGCCGACAGTAATAAACAATTAGGGATCCATCCATTCTCCCAACCTGCATGAATTATTGTTATTCGTTTTCCTTTATTTAAAGGGGCTTTATTTTGGCATCTTTAGTTAAATCAACCCATCCCTTTTTGACAGTCTCATGAGTGTCAAACCACGTTTCATCCAGACAAACTATTGAACGTTTTTCGGATCTAAACTTTTTTATTTCCCTAAGGTACAGAAATCTAATTTTTCTTAATCTTTCGGACTCCATAATAATTTGTCTCTTGTTTATTGTCTTATACTTAAATCCCATCTCTTGCAAAGCGCGGTGAAGGCTTGTCCTGCTACATGATATCGTTGTATCGTCAGTTCCTAACCGTGTTTTTAAAGAATCTAACGTGGGCACAACATTTTCTCGATACATTTGGTATATTTTCGTGTGAATAACATCTTTGTCACAATCATCTACGCACTTCATTTTTCCGGTATCTTTGCGAACTTTTCTTTTAAAATGTCCTTTTAGCATAATATCTCGTACCGTCGATAATGGAACTTTCGTCATTTCACTGGCATTTTTAATGGCAATTACTTTAGGGTGGCTGCTCTTTAATAACGATTCACATACATTTTTCACGATCACTTTGGCATCAGAAGATAAATGCTTCCTGGAATGTTTAGGGTAGCTAGAAGATTTCCATGGTCTCCACATACTTTTAATATTAACTTGTTGCACACTGTTTCAAAGTAAAATAGATAGGTACTAATCTATTTCGAATATTATGTTTACTATTTATATAAGCTATATAAACAGGTACCTGTAACTAAAAAGTTTTGAGAAATATCCTAATAATTAAGTTGTTTCTACTTTTAGACAACCTTAATTTTAATTAGACAGTTTAATAATTTTGATAACAAATCAAGTAATGTACCAATCTGTTGTTATTATAAACTGGCATTAAAAATAAATGTGGGTTAATACGTCTCTGCGAAAGCGAAAGCCGACTTTATGAGGGGTTTTATTGCAAACGAAATATATTGGGAAGTACTTTAGGTACATAGAAACTTAAGTCCAAATTTAATTAAACTTGGCTTTCTTGTTTAAAGTTGGGTGCACAAATTGGCAAATAGACTAAAGTACCGACCTACTACATCAAGTAATGCTAAAAACTTATTGTCAGTAATATTTTCGAAATTATTCAAATCCATTTTAAATTTTAACTTTTTATCATAAACGTCAAACTGACTTTTCAGGTTATTTGTTTATAAAACTTGAATTAAGCCATGCTAGCTTAAGTTTACCTTTTCTTTAAACCCGACTTAAGCCTTGTTTGTACAACCGGGCATGTGAGTGGTTGCAAATAAAAAGAAATATTTATGTACAGTACACTGAAAATATGGCAAGTGAAATGTTTCGAGGTTTAATTTCAAATTTTGCGATACAGGTCTATTCCTTACCGAGTTTATAATTAAAAGTTTTTTAAACAACCTTCAGAAATGCAAATTTAGCGAAACTCGCTTAATTAATATTACAAAATAATACGAAGGATTAAGTTAAGATGAAAGCCAAGGTAATTAAACGTGAAATATAGTAAGGTACTTCCGCCACATTTAAAGAATTTTCTTTATTCTAATGGAGAATATAGCTTTATGCGAGCCAGTGGAGCATATAGTCACAAAATGCCAGTGATTATTGGATTTAAAAAAGCATAAAAACTAAAGATGTCTAGTGACAAAATATTACGTAGAATGATTATGTTATTTAACATTCTGGATCACTCCCACAACTTCCTAGTATCGCAACACTGGATTTAATAGCAAACGGAGGAGAAAATACGCATTCCAAACAAACAAAAATGTTTAATTAGTTAGAAAGTTTGTAAGTAGTTTCTATTTTGCTATTCTTAGAAATCAAAGATCAACAGTAAACAAATACCTTGGCATAATCACTTGCCAAAATAGCTTGTAGTAATTCTTTTTATTCGGGGTTTTAAAAGTTACTTCAATTACATTCTTTAAAAGAAGAAAAAATGCTAATTTGTTGAATTTCATTTTTTTTCGAGGATATTAACTACAAAAAAATCCTGTTTGCATCCATCAATAGTTATACCTAATTAACAGAAGTTAACAAGCTGTCGAATATAGAATTACATTGTTTCTATTCCAGGCACCAAAACAAAACACTCATTAAGTAATTATGTTATTAATAACATAGTTGATAAATAAACGAAAACTGCTGCTAACTGCGTATACACACGTACGGATATTTAAGAAAGTTCTTTTCACGAAAATCTGAACTTTCAACGTAATTTTCAGAATTACCAGAGAATTTCAACATTTTTTGCCACTGGAACCAGAGAAAACTCGAAATACACTTTTACGACGAATATCATACAAAAGACTCTGTAATTTAGTTCTCTTTGTAAGATGGGCCTGTAATATTAGTATTGTACTATAGTTGATCATAAAAATGTGTGTCCCTAGTTGGCGATGTAACTGGTTTTACAATTATTTAAAATTAGCTAATAAAGTTCAAATGTTCATCATTATACAGTGTGATCATTTAAGTGTGCAACATATGGAAATATTTTTTATTACCGATTTCTAAGACAATTATATTCTTGATAAAAGTTGGTGCATGTTCGATAATCATATTAGGTGCATTTGGAATGGTTGCAAGTCAAACGGCGTACAGGGTAGGTCAAAAAATATAAAACTTGTACAAGAATAAAGTACCCCTATTTCAGAGAATTCAGCAAAATGTAATTAAGAAAAGCTGTTTAGAAATAAAAGTTATGCATAGATTCGAAAACGTGACCTCCTAAAATAAAAAAAATATTTGGTGGAATTATTCATTCTTAAATAATTATTGTTGTTATTTGATTTCAAATGCCTCCTCCAATACAGTCGACGTTAGCCGAGAAGGCAGAATTAGTGTTAATTTGTGGAGAAAACTATAAAACAGTGCATGAAGCAAGAGATATATTCAATGAACGACATCCAGATAAACAAGTTCACTATTCAACTGTAAGCAGAATTTTAAATAATTTTAAACAAACAGGGTCTTTAGACTATTAATATAAAAATTAACGTACCAAAACTGTATGTACTAAAGAAAATCAATTAGGAGACGAGACTATGACTTGCGGTATGATTTCTGCACGTGGATTTAAGGACAAATAGAAGATCAACGTTATTTCCAAAATAATCTACAAACTAACTCCACATTGAAAAAGTCACCCTTCAAAATTTTCATGGCAATTATCTCAATTCATTTTAAAAATCCTTTATTGTCGTAGGAACATTAATCTTGTTGATAAAGGTAAGAACTGAAGCAGGTCATACGCGATATTAAAAACAAAAATAGTTCTGGGGAGGATGGCCTATCTATGAAAATATTTTCAAATCTGCCTGACCATGCTCTGGATGCCTTGGTTTGGGCCATAAACTTTTCTTGGGAGTCAGGTGTATTTTCCTCATGCCTTAAACTGGCAAAAGTGATTCCTCTTCACAAAGGGGGAGATTTGGGAGATCCTTCTAATTATAGACCTATATCGCTACTCTCTAATTTGTCTAAAATTGTGGAAAAATTGGTAAAAAGCAGGATGATTTCCTTCCTTAGCTCAAATAATATACTTAGTCCCCTTCAATTTGGCTTTCAGGAAAATCGCAATACAAATGATGCTATCTTCCAGTTTTTGGAAGGTCTTTACTCAGGGATTAACAGTGGTGGAGTAAGCGCAGCGGCTTTTTGCGACTTATCTAAAGCTTTTGATTGCGTCAATCACCGCATTCTGCTACAAAAACTATTTCACTATGGCTTTAGGGGGGTGTCCCTTACATGGTTCGAGTCCTATTTGTCCGGCCGTTGTCAGAGGGTTTATTTTGGGTCATCTAAATCCGAAATTTTGGGGAACAATTGTGGCGTTCCTCAAGGGTCTGTTCTGGGACCTGTCTTATTCCTGATTTTTATAAACGACCTCACATCACTTAACATTGCTGGGAAATTTACTCTGTTTGCGGATGATACCACGGTTCTTTGGCACAGTACTGACCTAATCACACTAAAAGAAAGTATTCTCGCCGATCTTCAGAAGCTCAGATCCTGGTGCGATTCAAATCTACTACGGCTAAATTTGTCCAAGACAAATATCTTGTCATTTGGGAATGATCTACAATTACCCAAAGTTCACAATGTTTTCATTGAATGTCGGCCAGAGACTAATTTCCTGGGAGTTATTGTCGACAATGGATTGGTATTTAAATCTCACATCCATAGCCTTTCAAAGAAAATTTCATCTGGGTGTTTTGCTGTGAGACTGTCGACCGTTGAACTGGGACATGCCGTGTCCAGATCCGTCTATTTTGCCCTTATAGAGTCAAGACTGAGATATGGCATCTGTTTTTGGGGATTGAGTGGCCAGACCCTGATGAACTCTGTTTTCATTTTGCAGAAACGGGCTATTAGGTATATCTGTGGTGCTGGGAGAATAGATCATTGCAGGCCCCTATTTAGAAGGGAAAAAATTTTGACCTTGTTCAGTCTTTTTATCCTGGAGACTGTATCACTGATTCACAAATACCGGCATAGATTCGCCTCCCACGAAGCTCATTATATCACGCGAAATGCTTCTAGCTTAAAATTGCCCATACCCCATTCTACTTTAGTTAAACGATCTATTATTTATGAAAGCATTAAGATCTATAATCACTTACCTGATAACCTATCAAACATTCCTTCTCTGATACTATTTAAAAGGAAAGTTAAGAAACTTTTAGTGACTAAGGCGTATTATGACTTAAACGAATTTTACTGTGATAGTTTTTAATTGTTTTGTTTGTATCCTTTTTGCATGTACTGTATCTGACGATAATTTAAGATTGTGTTATTACTTATTACTATTATTTTATTTTTATAGTTGTAAGAACTTAGACTAATACTGGCTTTGTCAACAAATACGCGGTATTTAGACAATAAAGCATATTTTGAATTTGAATTTGATTATAATTATAGTAACAAGAGTACAACAACAACAACATCAAAACACTTAAATACAACATAAATTAAATGAGACATAGTTCTGCACATAGTTAGGAGTTATAATTTTATTAAGAAGTAAGATACCTAATAGTCAAGTTGTAAAACTTCCGGAATTAATTGAATGTATGATCTTAATACTCATCAAGAGTGTATGTAATATAGGTACCTTTTCTAATAATAACTTTTTGGTTAGTAAATTAATGTTGAGAATCAACTAATGCATTACGAACTAAACAACGCATCAACGTTTTTGGTATTAATTGGTACATTTAAAATTTGTTTTGATGACTGACATTTAGCCATTCTCCGATAGTTTTCCCGTAATGTAACATCACTGTTTTCAGTCACCCTGTACCCGGCACTGTACATGTAACGTCAATCTTCAACCGAGAAAAATAAAAAAAATTTCCATTATGTTAAGATCGTTTCTGGCAAGCTTTAATTTGATGACATAATATTGGAAGGCATCATCTTTTACGAGCATTTCGTAATATTCCAATAAAATTCAATTCACGCACGGCATCCTTGAACAACTGGATGCTGGTAGGGCAGCATTGATAGTCTTTTTGGACCTCTCGAAGGCGTATGACTGCCTGAATCGAGAACTTCTGTTAAGGAAACTAGATTTGTATGGAATCAGAGGCAATGCATTAAAGTGGTATGGATCATACTTAGAAGGTAGAATACAGAAAACTGTAATTAGGAAGGAGAATATTAACTATAAGTCGGAAAGTTTGCAAAATACAATAGGAATCCCACAGGGTAGTATTTTAGGACCAATTCTGTTCATCATTTTTACCAATGATCTAAATTACAAAATAGCAAATCCTAATGCATTGCTTACTTCCTACTCAGATGATACCAACCTATGAGTGACAGCAAAAGACTCAACTGAAGTGAGTGACAACACAGAAAGAATTTTTTCACAAGCCACCTCATGGTTTGAGAAAAACAAACTTATAATCAATAAAGACAAAACACACTTATTACTGTTTAGAACAAAATTAAGCAAGCTAGAAAAACCAGAAACAATTCAGATCAATAATACGGATTTTAACCTTCAAACTAAGAGAAAATTCTTAGGCGTTTATATAGACGAATTTTTAGACTGGACAGAGCAAATAGAATCGCTGGGAAAAAAATTAAATAGGATAGGCCTACCTAAGTTATGATATTAGAGTAACATCAAAGTAAGCATCGACAAGTGCCCTGAGGATTCTATATTTTGCCAATCGAGGCTGCAGCAAGATATGGGATTATATTTTGGGGTGGAAACTCAAAAATTCAAGATATTTTTGTTATACAGAAACGATTAATTAGAACAATGTACAAAATGTCATTTAGGGAAAGTTGTAGAAATGTTTTTAAAGATAAACTTACTTTAACAATATATGGTCCGTATTTATTTGATACTATTATGTTCCTTTTTTAAGATGGACGGGGGGTGCGTATGGGGAGGGGTCATAGAATAGAATAGAATAGAATAGAAAAAATCTTTATTTCAAATTATATCAATCTATACAAAATATATAAACAAACATGAAATGAAATGACGTCAGACAAAAATTTGCACCAGTGCACAATTTCAAATATATACAGAATATACATGTCAGAGAAAAACCATACAATTTCAACTTACAAGATACATACATATCCACATAAACATTCCTCACCCAACTGGTAACATAGGATATCCTAGACCTGGACCCTACATTTCCAAAAAATCACTTATACTATAAGGTTCCAATTCTAACAGTAATTTTTTTACCTCTCTCTTAAATTTATTTTCTGTTGGGGCCGTTTTAATATCATCACTCAACTTATTATAAAATTTAATACCCATATAATGTGGACTTTTTTCAGATAATGTTAATCGATGGATTGGGTAGTTAATATCATTTGTTCGGGTATTATAATTGTGTTGGCTTTGCACCCTTAACATGTTCATATTTTTGTAGAAGAATAAAATCGTATCAAAAATGTATAAACCGAAAATTGTGAGTATCTTGTTTGATTTAAAAAGACCCCTACATGACTCTAAATATGACATGTTATATAATACTCTTAACACTCTTTTTTGAATCACAAATATTTTTTGTATCTTTGAGCTTGTTCCCCAGAAAATAATACCAAATCTAGCAGATGCCTCAAAATTTGCAAAATACAGTGTTCTTCTCGCCGTTTCGTTTAGGTATTTAGATACAATCCGTAGACAATAACAAATTCGATTTAATTTACTACTGAGGTACTGAATTTGGTCTGACCAATCGAGGAACTCATCAATATAAATGCCGAGAAATTTTATATTTTTTTGTATGGTTAACTGATTTTCATCTATTTCAATAAATTCTGGTTTTTCCTTTCTGGACAACTTTGTTCGAAATAAAACTGTACCTGTTTTTTCTTTATTTAATAGTAGTTTATTGTTTTCAAACCAATTTTTACTTGTCAAAAAAGTATCATTTGCATTATTTACAATTTCAGGAATCTGTTCCCCGCCCACTAACAGATTTGTGTCATCTGCATAAGCTGTAATAGTAGAGTACTCATGATTTATTTCGAAGTTTAAGTCATTTACAAATATTATAAATAAGATTGGCCCAAGAATACTTCCCTGCGGAATGCCCACTGTATTTTGCATTATCCTTGATTTTGAGTCGACGTTGCTCTTTTTTACAATAACTCTTTGAGTTCTCTGACTTAAGTAGGATTCAAACCATCTTAAGGCATTCCCTCTTATACCGTACAAATCCAGTTTTTTTAAAAGAAGTTCCCTATCTAGGCAGTCATATGCTTTAGACAAATCCAAGAAAATTCCCAATGCCATTTTGCCCTCCTCAAGGTGTCCCAAAATTGATCCTATAAATTGAAAAAGAGCTGTTTGGGTGGATTTTCCCTCAAGATATCCATGCTGGTTATCTGAGAGAAGCTTCCTCATAAAATTCATAATTTGATCACACATGGCTATTTCGAACAATTTTGAGAAACCCGGAAGCAAGCTTATTGGTCTATAATTATTTAGTATCTCTGTATCACCTTTATTTTTATATAGTGGTTTAATTAAAGCTAGCTTTAATTGTTCGGGAAAAACCCCTTCCTTTAGTGAGTTGTTTATTATATAACAAATAACATTTACAATTACTGGAACGCTGAGTTTAATTAAACTTGTAGGAATTTCATCATCTCCACTACTATGCTTATTTTTAATTTTTTGGCTAATTTTCAATATTTCTTCAGATGATACAGGTTTTAACTGAAAGATATTATTATTTTTTTGAATGTTGGATTGCCACTTCGCTTGTCTTATATGATTTTTCATGAGTTCTGGAACTACTTTAAGCAAATAGTCATTATAATTATTAGATATATCATCAGCGTTTCCAGAAACCATTGTGTCACTTGTTTTTAGTTTATCTGTGATTTCATTATGAATAGACCACATACATTTGTTTTTATTATCGGAATTATTTATCCTATTTGCATAATTTTCGGATCTACTTTTAATTAATAAACTGTCATATTTTTTCTTCACATCTTTATACATTTCTGTATATTCAGCACTACTATTTTTTAATGATAACAATATATCTAATCTACTTTTTACCTCTCTAATCTCTTCTGAGTTTTTATATAAACTATTTTTCTTATTTTTCTTATTAGCTAATTTTTT
The DNA here is from genome assembly GCA_963920685.1 of Polydrusus tereticollis. Lineage (NCBI taxonomy): Eukaryota > Metazoa > Arthropoda > Insecta > Coleoptera > Curculionidae > Polydrusus > Polydrusus tereticollis. The sequence continues at coordinate 149,774,950 of OY987328.1, forward strand.
TGGAAAACACTCATTAAATATCTGTATAAACGAACCTATAAAGATTGACCATTGTTTATTTACATCAAGTTTATCCGTTTCAAATACGTCTACCCAGTCTTGCTGCTTAAGAGAATTTACAAAATTACTTCTATTTATCAATGAAAAAGATCGTTCATCACTATAGCACTCGCACAATTGATGTTAATTATCCTGCGCACCGTCTGTCCATCTCTGAAAGGGGACCTTTTTATGGAGGGGTTCGCTTTTTTAATAAACTACGTAATGAACTTGAAAGAACTTTTAGTCCAACTTGAACCATATAGCCTAAGGGACTACCTACATGGAAAGTTAACGCTCCCACTTTGGTGACGTCATTTCTTTTTATGTTGATCTAATTAGAAATAATAAAGTTTATCATTATTATTATTATTAACTAAACCCCCAGACTAGAAAACAAGTGATCTAATATTGCACATTTTCTAAGACAAACCAACTGACCTGCGTATGCACATGAAAAGACACGACAAATTGTTCAGATTTAATTCTAGGTAATCATTGTTCTGTGATAATTAGTTTATAATTAGTTTTGCCTCATCCAAAACAACTAGAGTTTGTGACCCACAAACGTCGAAATACCCCATTAAAAAAAATGTTACTGGACAAGTTAGATATAAACAAAATAACGAAACTGATAACCGTTAACAGAAAAGCTTTGACTTAGCAATAGCCGTTACCACAGCTGGTCAACGACAGAACTGCCAAATTACTTTATATCTTATCACAACAACACATTGTTAAAAAAAAAGAACTCAGTGAATCGTTCTATAAAGAATATGGGAATCCTAAGATATTGAATTAAATTAAGATGAGATCGGATTCTAGGAGGAAGAGGTTGAATCAGGGCCAGGACCAGGGTTGAAAGGATTTAAATCATGATTTAAATCGCGACTTAAATCACTTGATTTTTTTCAATTTAAGAAATCATGATTAAAATGAAAATTTCTTAAGTTATAATTAAAAGAAAATAAAAACTTTTAGTTTTAATCAATGGTTTATTATATCAAACAAGCTTTTTCCGTTCCTACTCGATTTCTGAGTTTGGAATGAACTAAACCAAATGTTGAGAAAATTCTCTCGACTGATGCGGAAGAAGCAGCAGCACAAACTAATTGTCTAATTGTAAAGAACTCTTTTTGAATAATAGGTATATTTTGTTGCGACTACCACCAATCTATGGGTTTTACATTCTGAAGAATATCATCATAAAACATAATATCAGTGAAAGGTTCTGATCTGGCAAGAAACTTGACTATGAGTGGTAGTAATCCACTATTCTTTAACAACTTTTAAAGCAACATTTTTTTCACTCTCTGTTAGTGTTTGCTGAGTTTTTGTTGAGTCAAGAAGATATGCCAACAAATGATATGGAGTTATACACTGTTCATAACGCCTCTTAAATTTTTGCAGTTGATTTAAAGTTATGTCGGTTTTGTCAAAGTGAGTTAGGGCGGACGCATCTTTATATAAACAGTGGAGGGTTTTCTTGTTCCGACAGGAATTTGCAGCTCTGAGCATTTTTCGACAGAAACATTAATATTTGAAGAACGGTGGGAATAAAATCAAAAACATGTTGAAAATAGCAACTTATTTATAGGAAAAAATAGAAAAAATCTTGATGTTTTTCAACTCTGGCCAGGACATAGCAACTCCGATTCTGATGATGAAGTAATACCACTGAGGTTACTTAATAATTAACTATACTTTTATTACTTATAACAGATTACTACATAATATTGTTTAGATTTTCTTGTAGTTTTTAATAAATTTTATTTACGCTTCAATTATTTTCCATCTGAAATTGCTTCTGCAGTATTTACAATATTTCGGAAACTTTACATTTCTAGCCATGCAGCCGTAATCATAATCCTCAAACTTACCGACGATAACGGTGGCCACCCCCGCATCTTTGATCTCCTTGATCTCTTTGGCCTCCTTGCCCGCACTCAAAAAATCCGACAGACTCAAACTGGAAGCGATCAGCTGCCTCTTCTCCTCAAAATTCAAATAGTCTAAACTATTGCTCCTCGTCGGGGCCACAATCGCCACATTTTTCGTTTTTTGAGGCGGATTGTTTTGAGTTTTTTCGTGCATCGCAGCTGCTGTCGCTTTTTCACCCGGCACTACAAACACTCCACTGAAACGGACAGACATAACAAACACCGCGAGCCTCGAAGGGCGATCTTTAAACCGCCGTCAGGTAGGAAACATCGAACTCGGGCACAGGTAGAACCCTCATGATTAAAGTCCCTTTCGTTAGAAATAAAGAAAAAACAAAACACCTGCGGGGCTTCAACAGAACGCGCCAGGTGAATAGACGAAAACAAAAACACGTTCAACGTGAACGACAAGGACGGAACGGTTTAAATCTTCGGTATTTCGCCTCCACAAATCCACCCATCTTTAAGAATTGATTAGGCCGCACGAAAGTTTTAACGAGGCGTCTTTATTGGACGTAATTAAGGCTTGCGATAGTGTATCGGGACGATTTTTTTCGGAATACGATCTCCAAAAGCAATGTTGTATAAGCTCGGCGAAGAAAGAGGACCGCGTTACTGAATCGGTTTCAAAGTTCGTTTTGTCGAGGATCTGTTCGCGTTTAACCATTTCCGAGAGTAGTTGCGAACAGTGTTGCCGGAGTAGTCTATTACTTTTTCCTGGATAATTTAGCAGTTAATAGAAAGAATTTGCCACATGATAATAGCACCATGGCCGTATATTCAAGATCTAATGGTAGTCTAGCTCCTGGAACTTCAATTGTTTTTTGGAGAAACGAAAAAAACTGATTCTTTTGTAGTTCAAACCTTTCTTCTTTTTGTAAAAATGTCGGGTTATTGGCACTTAGAAACACAGATACTAAATAGTATATTCGTATATCAAAGCTTACATAAAACTTAACATTAACGTTTGGTTCAGTACGGTTCTCTTTCACTAACTAATTCTATATTCCGTTATTCGTAACCAACAAAATAACTCATAAACCAATCTAAATTTATAGAATGAAGCACTTGTTTCTAGATTTCCACTAACTTTTATTTAAAATTTGTTAACAATTGTCATTCGGTAATAAACATCTGAAGAAGCCACAGTGTTGGCGAAACAATTGTCAACAAATTTTAAATAAAAGTTAGTAGAAATCTAGAAAGTGTTTCATTCTATTATTCTATTAATTTAATATGTATCTCCATCAAGTATTGGCTAACTCCATTCAATACATAAACCAATCTTTAAAATGCTGACACATAAAGTGTTATCGGTCTGGAGTCGAGTCGATCGGTACCATCAGTGCATGGGGTCCCTTACATTTCAGACTTTGAAAGCTTCCCCAAAACCGAATTCTGGATGGGGCACTTGGATGACCGAGTACCTACGTTAAATTAAGGTTTTCCCAGACAATAATAGATGAAGATTAGCTTGGAAGATCGCGTCACCAACAAAACGTAGTGAATCCCGTGTAAAAGAAAAACAACATTGCCTGAGAAATAGACGAAAGTAAGCCAGCTAAGTATAGAACGAGACAATTTGTATAACGCAGATATATTGAACCACAGACAACGGTAATAAATGAGTTTAAGAAATATTTTGTATTGTATATTTTCGTCCTTAGTCGGATTGTTTTGGATTAGTACAAAAAAAATCACACAGGAAAATTCTCCTTACCTTTATAATTTGATCTAATGATTTTTCTTTACATCTGACATCGTCGCAGTTAGACTTGCCGGACCGTACAGAGTCGGATTACAATAATTTTCCAGCGTCACTCAGCAAGAACGATCTAAGGCGACGACTATATGTTTACACATTAGTAATTACTTAAAACTTAATGATAATTAGCTGATAACGATACTAAAAATATTTCAAACCTGGCAAGATTAAAATAATTGTTTATTTCAATAATTAAAAACTATTTAGAGGGAATGTGAAAATTAGAACATCTGTAAACGCGTTATAAGTATTGTGAAGGTTGTTAGAGTCTCATTTGTAATAATATACGACGTGCAAAGAAAAAGGGGAAATAAAAGCCATAAATATGGGGTTTTAAGCCGCGTGTTATAGACGTGCGTACAACTTTTCTAAATATCATTTTTTTTATTATAAATTTAGGTTTCATTAAAAGAAAATACAGAATTATATGAAAATAAAATAAACTAAACGCAACAGCTCGCATCGTAATTTACAATGCTACGCTAATGACGAACAATCAGCACACGCCTGACGCTACTTAGATGTACAGCACAACGAATATTTTTTGGTTACGTGGAACCTGAGTCTGGTCCACTGTCTTAAGCGATCGCGCTGATCTGTTGCCAGATTTGGATAATCAGATTAAATTATAATTTATTAAGATATTTCACTATAGAAGACATAATTATTTCTTCATTAAATAATAGATTGATCTGATAAAAATTTAAATAATTTTTTAATATACATACCTATATTTAATACTGTTACAATATTGCAATTTTTTTATTCGCATTCCTTTCATAGAGCAAGCCTCGTGCTTCGGACTATACCACGCTACTCGCTCATTTTTTTCCTAATTTTATTGTTAGCCTCTTGGGCTGCCAAAAATCAGTCCTCTTCGGTTATATTTATGACATGCATATGTTGACTGTTTTTGGTTGGATTGAAATTGCCCTCAAGTATCGGGTTACGACTCCGCATATATTGGTGATTTCGGTGTTTTATTTCATAGTCGTACTCGTTTAACTCCATAACCCAGCGACCTATCCTTGCACTTATTTCCGCTTTCTTAAAAGTACTTACTCTGTGGAGCAGTCTGTATTGATAATGAATTTTCTTACAGACATTACAACAGCCATCTAACTCGAAGGAATGATATTTTTGCTGTTCGGAAGTTGTTTGTTTGCTGAAATAAGCGACAGGGTGTTCTTTACCATTCTAGATAAGCTATGTGAAATTAAGGAGCTTTTAAACTAGCTATACTTAAAGCCCAAAATTTCTGTCAGTGACTCATTACTAGCATATAGAGTATAGAGAGCTCCGGGTTGTGCGATGTCAGGGGAATAAATTCCAGTGGCGTGTGCATTTCAAAAAATTATACTTAAATGATGATATTTCGTCGAAGTGTCATACTGGGTGGCCCATTCTCAACGCAGACTTTCATAGCATCTAAACTACTCAACTTTTTAATATTTTTCAAAAACAGGGCCATAGGAAAACATTAGGCCTACAGTTTAAAATTATTTTGAAATATACCGGATGTCCAAAAAAAAATATCCATAGCAAAGTTATAGTTTCTTAAATGGAACACCCTATATCTTACAATATTTTTGGATTCTACATAAAATAACAATTATTTTTTAGTAAGTGCATTATAAGTCTAAACTTAATAGTTTCTGAGATATCGAGGTTTGAAAAATGACATTTTTGAACTTTGACAGCTTCTAGCTTTCTAACGGTACGTCTTAGAACAAAACGGCTTGCTTGTCCCTATCTTACTTTTTTATTATCTCACCAAAAATGTAAACTTTTGTTAAACCGGATATGACTCGAAAGCCGGAAATATGGTACCTACTTCCGGTTTAACCGAAAACTTATTACATCACATTTAGCATACAAATTTCCACACTTATGGCATATGCTCTTTTCAATGGGTAGTTGCACCAACTTTCTTTTAACTGAAGTTTAACTAAACGTCGTTTTAATCATAAACGTTAGTTAAATTTGATTGTGTTGTACCGCTTGCAGTTAACAGCAGATCAGTTAAACCACAAAGTTTAGGGACTTTCGTATTGTAACTAATTTTTGGGGAATTAAAGATTAGGTAAGGTTTCGATTTTGGTGTTCCGGTTCCGCTTTTTTTACTTTTCAAACAAAAGCATTTGATAATATGGAATCGGAAAATTAAAAAGAAAAAGATCTTCACATTTTACAAGTAACGATAAGTTGTAAGTTGATATAATTGATAAATATTGTGGCGAAGTACAAACATGTAATTGAAAATAACAGATGCTGTTAATGCCAAAGAAAATTGTAAATACTGGGAAAAAATCGCTTTAGAACTTAACAGTTCTGGTCCTTCATGTCCCAGAAATACAGAAATACAAATAAAAAGGTGTTCTATGCTCTCCAGCAACGCGCATATTCGTATAAACAGAATTTTTTAAAAAACTTATAAACATCCATGATTTTTCAAACTAATTTTGGCGTTGAAATACGCGCCTGGGGAAAGAAACCCTGTTCAATAAACTTCAAGATTTCCAAATCATCGTCGAATATTCAATAGTCATTATAGTATTTTCCTGCGGCTTGGAGGACTGCAATAATAAGTCCAATACCCAAAACAAGTAATCCATCTACGCTGAACGACCTAAGGCCAATTAGTCTGTTACCTATTCTAAGCAAAATTTTAGAAAGAGTAATTTATAATCAGTTATTTGTATATGTGAGCGAGTGTGGCATAATACCTAGCAGTCAATCTGGATTCCGCCCTGGATATGGAACGACAACAATCTTGCTACATGTTGTCGACCTTATGATAAGGGCGATAGATGGTGGCTTTGCCACCATTTTAATTTTGCTGGACTTTTCAAGGGCATTCGACACCGTTGACCACAAGCTGCTTATTGCAAAGCTCAGGTATTTCGGCCTTGATGATTGTGCCCTTTCATTTTTTCACAATTATTTAGCTAACAGACTGCAGTTCGTGAGGGTGCATTCTGGTATTTCTGAATTTGGAGAAGTTAAATCTGGAGTACCACAGGGTTCTATTCTGGGGCCACTTTTATTTCTTTTATACACATTCGACTTGTGTACAGTTGTAAAATTTTCGCAGACCCAAAGATACGCTGATGATACACAGCTAATTTACACGTTCGATCCTTCGGACTATAATGAAATTGAAGCAAATGTAAATTCGGATCTTAACTCAATAACTTTATACAGCGAAAAACATAATTTAAAATTAAATGCCAAGAAAACTAAAGTTTTATTATTTTCACCTGCCAATTGCTCCGAATTTCTAAAAAGTTACGTAAACGTTGAAATGGGCAGTCAAGTACTTGAATTTACTGATGCTTCCAGAAATTTGGGTGTTTATCTGGATTCACAGTTAAGATTTTCTCAGCATATATCTAATTTAAGCAAAGCTTGCTATGCATCTTTAAAGGTGCTGTATGCCAATAAACATATCTTAAATTTCAAGGTCCGCAAAAAACTGTGTGAATCTTATGTGTTGTCCAAGGTATCCTACTGTATTACTGTGTATTACCCATGTCTGAGTTATATTGATAGACAAAGATTGCAAAGAATCCAGAATAACTGCTGCCGATTTATCTTTGGATTGAAGAAATTTGATCACATTTCCAATAAAATTAGACAGCTTCAATGGCTGAAATTTTCCTACTCATATCAGTACCTCTTACTTGTGTCTGCATACAAACTGCTTAAATCATCTGTCCCTCCGTATTTAAGATCTAAACTTGTTTTTCGCCGAGATGTTCACGCTATACCTATTAGATCGAATCCTCTTGCTATGCCTCAGCACCGAACAGCTATCTTCCAGCGCTCTTTTACATACAACATAGTAGTGCTCTATAATCAGTTCATTGCTTACTTTGATATTGAGACTATGTCTTTGTTTCGTAAAAAACTTAAATTGGCAATATTTAATAAGCAGGAAAACGTTGTTGAGACATAGGAAGATTTAACGTATTAATGATAAGTTTCGTAATTATTTCGTTTATAATAGCTATGTCCATGTTTATAATTATTTAAAAAAATCAAATGATATTGAATATTTTTATCTTTTGTATTTAAATATTATTAGGTTAATGTTGAGTAGCTGACAATTCCGTTAGCTAGACTTCGCCTTTTGGGAATTGTAATTTTCTTTTCTTGCTTTTGATTTTACGTTCTCAATAAAGACAATATATTATTATTATTATTATTATTATTATTATTATTATAGTAAATATCTATTAATTAAGTTCACAAAGCAAAAACAAAATTTGAACAAAAAAGTATAAAACCCTAATTGTGGACGTAAAACAAGGTTTGTGTTTGAAGCTAAACCATCAACTATGGGGGTTTAAGTTATAGTCCAGGATTAAAATTAAATAAACTAAGTTTAAAAAGTGATGTAAGACAATTTTTTAGGTTACATTGAGTTTAGTTTTAAACTTAAGTTAACTAAGCTTGGTACCCATACATAATATGAATTTTCTTAAATAAAAACCATCGATGTTACATAAGAATTGTCATTATTGGCTGAAAGTAAAAAAGCGCGATCACAATGACGCAGCAGACCAATCAAATTGTCTTTATCCTGTATAATAATAACAACGCCTTGTTCCATTCCTGTAAACGGGCGTCCCCAAAACTGCACTCCGAATTCGAATTTTCCTTTCCGCCGACAGCGAAAGAAAGACAGCATAACCGGCTGTGATCGAAAACGTGAGGGCGGAACAAAGACAAACAATACAAATATGTGAAACACGTTGTTCCCGTCTAACAATAGACATACTGTGCTTGTAACTATGGTGACGCGAACTTCCAATTCCTGTGGACGGGAGAGGAATTCCCATTCGGCCGACGAGATGTTGGGCAGTGGAGCAGGATGGCAAAAATAACGTTTTTTTATGTCTCTGGATGTGTGAATCGAGTACGTCTATATGCCTCCCTGAAGGTTAGAGACAATGATGTATCATGAAATCTTGAGGCGAAATTTACCTAAGACGACTGAAGATGGTCACCAGTTGAAACGTTATGAGAAAAATAAATAATGACAACGGACAAACAATGAAAAAATAAACACGTTTATCACTCATAATATGCTTCCCTATTATGAGTTTCTTTGGTTAGTAGCGAAGATATGGTATTAAAAACACAAACTTTAAAATAAGAAATTGCCCAACACAGACATAAACGATACTTTCAGAGATATGACTTATTTTTAAACTAGAAAATAAAACTTCTTCAAAGCTACGTCAGTCAGTCTTTGAAAGTTTTCCAGAATTTTCATTTAATTTTAATTCAATTGAATAATAATAATTAACACCTTTTCAGGAGTACGTCGCTGATTCGCCACAGATTTCCGATTTAATCTTCATTTCCCATTCTTTCAGGAACTGAAAACTTCGGAACCTATTTAACATTTTAGAGGACTGTCGTACAACTTAAGGAAAAAATATTGAAATAAAATAAAACTAGTATAGGTTGTCGATAAAATATCATTGGCGGCCAGCCGGGGTAGGCAAGGTAAGTTACCCTTAATTTGTCCCAGGCATCCACAGTAGCCCCAGTTCATATTTAAGTAACAATATGTCCAGGGATGGACTTTACAACAGGTGTAATGGACCAAAGATTTTACATTTGAAAAAAGACATTTTTTTTTATATGTACAGGGAGCCGAAAAACTTGAAAAATGCGATGTTGGCTGGAGAGAAAAGTACCTTTTTTTTAAATATCTGATCAAAATGCAAGATAAAAAGTCACTTGAAATTGAATTGGCCACCATAATTTGAATTTCAGTTAAATTCGATCGAATTTGAAAACTGCATTTCGGAATTGAAAAAGTTTTTGAACACCCTGACATCATTCACACGAAACTGTCTCAGTTTGTCAGTTGTGTGATCAAGAGCTTCAACAGCATTATTTGATTAAAATGTTAACTATTGAACAACGAGTTTTTGCAGTGGTGTTTCGGAGATGGACAAGTTTCCAGGGGACGACTTGGAAAAAACCAATTTCAAAATTAGCATTTTTTTCGAAATACCACACAAGACACTACTTCTGATAACAGTGATTTTCTACATTTAACAAAATAAATCTTGCCATCAGAATTAGAAAAGCAAGCTAATGAGGATGAAGATCCAAAAGAATTAGATCCTGATACGTTTCAGTCAATGTCAGTACCATCATGTTCCGAGTAAGCAAGACGAATTATCCGAAGAAGCGCCCCTTTCTAACGATCCAGGTCTTTGGCCAAGTGTATTGTCTCCAATCCAGATGCAACAACTTGTCGAAAAAGGTTCAATGCATTATCAAAATAAAACTATGTATCCTAAAGACAAAAGTGGACGTAAGTTTTCCGATATATATTTTACTCGAATTTTGTTAAATGGTGACAAGGTTCAGCGTTATTGGTTGCTCTAACTAACACTACTCCAATACCCAACAATAGTGACATCCTAAAGGAAATAATTACCCAAGCTGTTCGGTCAATATTATGCGAGGAAATTCGAAATTGCTTCAACCATCTCAGGAAGCAATTGAAATAAATGACCTTTGCCCTTTGGTTACAGTTTTCATGAATCATGTCATGACAAATAAGTTCTGTTTAGACAAAAAAAATTATTTGCTTAGAATTCCGCTCGGTGATAAAGCCGATCCCAGCTTGTATGGGTTTTCAGAAAAAAACGAACGCTGATATAGTCAAATACCTTGATCAGGCATAATAGGTGATAATGGTGACGGCAATGTTCAAGATATTGATATATGGTATTAAACAATTAAACTTTGAAACGATAATATTACATATTACCGATTAGGTGGCAGAGAGAACCTGCATAAATAAGATTCAGATAAGAAACCAAGTAGACAAACAAAACGCATACAAATTATATCAGAGTAGCACATAATATCATACTCTTATTAGGAATTTTTAGCATAAGAAATTACTAAAATCCTATTTAACCAAAAGTAACGTAAATATTGACAAGGCTGGTCAGCCATTAAAAGTTTGGCTGAACAGACTTTAGGAAGGCTACAGTTACTTACCATCCGAGCTACTTTTTGTTTCTGGAGTTGTACCTAAAACAGAAAACAAAATTGTAGGAACACTGAAACCGATAACCCATTTCATTTAATCAAAAATGACTTTAATGGCCGCACTTCAGCTAAACTGAGGTGCGTCTTAAACCGCGGAAAAAAAAAATATGCTTCAGTCAGATCAATTTGCCTTTATCCAAGATAATTAGTGATTTGCATATAACGAAGAAAATATATTCTTTAATATAGCATATTATATTCTTGTTTATTTTAATTCACCGGAAGAAATCCACCATCTAGGTTTCATCCAAGAGATTTTCGTATTCATAAATGAAGAATTTCTCTTGTAAGATAGAACTTCAGTCAAGAATAATTTAATTTCAAATTCTTCAATTAAGATAGTCGTCGTTGTTTCATCTAAGAAACTATTGTCTTGGAAGGAAACTTAAGAACGTGTTAAAATATACACTAATTAATATTTAATTTCTTATTCGTTAAAAACCTGGAGGGATGATCCTAAGTAGTAAAGTAAAGATAGAAAGCCATTCAAAAACGAAATCTTAATATTTTTCTAGATACAGGTTAGATAAAAATTGAAACTTTGTAAGTTGTAACTCGGAAAATATTAAAATTTCCATTTCTTTGCACATGACTTACTACCTCCAAATTTTGTAACACAGTTTCTGTATACAGTGTGTCCACCGAGCGATGGTTTAGATTAAAACATTAGTGAGCATCATATTTTTAATGTGAATAACAAAACTCAGCAACAAGAACATATAGTTAATGCAAAACAAAAACCGATGCTGTCATCAATGAGCTGATAATTGTAAATACGTAAGAAAACACGAGGAAATTAAATTTGGGCTAAAAGTATTAAAACCTTATGCGATATTGAATTTACTACAAACTTAAAGTATTCTTCTTTGATACGAACCCACTTATAGCAAATATTTTGTTTATTTAAGCTTGTAAAAATTAATATAATTTGAATTTTATTGGCCGAGTGCGGTGGCGCCAGCTCGCTCGTTGGCTTGGTTTGACGTTTTATGCAAAACTAACTTTAATTGTTCGTGGTTCCGTGTTGCTGTGTGTCTATTTTTTAACAAAAACACTAGATCTTTTCATAAATAGCATTAAAAAACTGTTCTATTAAGAGAAACAAAAGTGCACATACATATCTCTGTCGATTACGTTGTTTAGTTTACTATTCGTGAAAAATGCCGAAGCATTTAAATAGTCGGTGCAAAGAGCTAATAGCTTCTCTAAGAAGCTATTTTCAAAAAGAACTTAACAACAATAGCCCATTGTTACCCTTGACAGCAGTACACAGAAGCAAATTTAAAGAGTATGTTAAGGTTCAGATATTTTATTTCCACTTAACTAATTCTTAGCGTGTAGCAGCTGCCCTAAATTTGAATATCTCCGCTGTAAGCCCAATTTCAACAACAAAAAAAAATATTAGAATCACCTAAAAACAAACGTTCTAATTCAAAGACAGTTGTAAATGTGTGAAGATTGGATATAAGTTCTATCCGTGACACTATTTATGGAATGTACGAAACAAGTAAGTTGTATTATTTAAAAATTATAATATTTTACATAGGTTATTCACAAGCTGTAACTTTTTTTAAAACATCTTGTAACTTTGACAACTTTAAGTTAGAAATTAAAAGACAGAGAACTGTTTGATGGCATGTAGCTTACAAACGACTGGTATTTTTGAAAGAATATGTTAAAGAAAAAGAAGCATCCTTGTACCAATTCGTTTTCTTGGATGAAACATGGATTTTCCAGAATGGTACCATTGGTCGATCTTGGCAAGATGAAAGTAAAAGAAGTGTTAGATCTACTAAAGTTGATGGTAAAAGGTATTACGCAATAAACAAATATATAAACTATGGGAATTTTTTATATATTTATCTTGTTTTTATGGAGAAAAAATTGTAATTCCCTCACTCGAATATTTTGGTTACAAGCTGGCAACACTGTCGATAACTGACGTCACTCGAAGGGAATGGCGTGCATCGGTTTTTGTTTTGCATCAACTATAGATGTTAACTTTGTTAAATCTACGTGTCTTTAACCGTGCACTTTATCAGCAATACTAAACGCCCAAAACATATAACGGCGCCAAAGTCGCTGGATCCCTCAATAATTATTTTTTAAAATTGTTTTGATTTAAGAATATGCCGCATTCCCTAGCTGCGTTCGGCAAATACATCTGCGATTGAATTGATTTTTTGTCACGTGACCACAGATCAGTCGGTAATAAAAGAACGGTACCAAACAACTGATCTCTGTCAAAGTCAAACTGCTTTGTTTTGATTCAAGAAATATAACCTATTTTCCCCCTTTTCTACTAAAAATGAGTATTCCTACTGTTGTATTGGCCCTAATTGAAGGGATAGATCAACTGTCCTATCTTCTTTGCTATCAACTTATGTTTGAAGACAAGGATGAGGAAGACGTAAAGATTTTGGTAAATTTTCGTCTGTCACCAATGTGGTAAACCAATGAAGACTAAGGTTAGTTCAGGGGTAAACCGTTTTTCTTCTTCCGCATCATAAAGTTCTATTTCCTTCATTTTTTAAAGTTAACTTTCTTATAAGGTCCTCGCCAAAGCAAATTTCAAACCAAAACTAAGAACAAACTTCAAATCAAACTTAACCTCACTAACTCAGCTGGCTGAGATTTGAGATTAATCGCTTTCATCCGATCAAAAACTCCGAGCAAAAAGATCATCGTCAGAGCGCTCAGATTTTAATTGCCGAACGGTTGACATTTACTTCCCCTACATCCAGATGTCATAAACGAACGATTCAGATCAAATCTAAGCGGTCTGATGTATTTGCCGAACGCGGCTCCTGTTTTGACAAGAATATAATTCGATAGACAAATGGCTGGGCAACTGGAAAATTCACAAATACTAGGGTCAAAGTCAAAAACACACCCATAAAATGGAGTTACATTATTAAATATCTAGGCTTACATTTTGACAGAACTGGAGTCTCAATGCCACCCATAGACTCACAAACGCGAACACGCAAACAGCTGCGCTGTACCCCCTCGTTAACAGAAACAGCAAAGTCAAGCTAAAAACTAAACTTACCCTCTATGACTAATCACAAAAAATATGATATTTTCTTATTCATCCCAAAAGGACTTTTGCACAAAGACCTAAACCACCTACACAAACTACTATAAAACCACAGACCTCTCAAACAACGTCGTAATCACACAATCCCATACACGCTCCCCCTTCCCTCGCACATACAAATTGCCACGCAACTGCCTTACACCGTAAATATTCCTTTTCTCATTAGAACCAAAAACGAAATAATCGACAGGATCTCAAACTAATTTCATTTAATTAAAGGGAAAGACTACATACAAATAAGAGTAAAAGGCCCTGGCTATACTAATCCATACAAGTAATTTGATAACAATGACATGTTAGTTTCCGTTTAGGAATAATTATTAGAGTATATATTCTTGTCTCAAATTTAAAACGACAATGTGACATTCTCTTTATTGAAGTATGCTACTTATTTGGCCAAGAATAAATGTTTCATTCAAAAATATATTTCAAGAATAGTAAAGTTTTAGAGAGAGTCAATATTATATCTTTGATGCAAAGCAACCACATTTCATTCAACACACTTTTTTCAAGATAATTCATTCTCTATTTGTAAGAATTTTATTTTTCTGTGCGCTACTTAAATTCATCGAGCGTTATACAAGTTTAATTAAACTTGGTTTTCATGAATAAATTTTGGCGCACAAATTGGCAACGTTGGGTACCGACCTACTACATTATCAAGTAATTCTAGAAACTCCTCATCGTCAGTAATATTTTCGAAATCATCCAAATCCATTTTAAATGAATGAAAAGTTTTTATCAAAAACATCAACCTTGACTTTCAGGTTATTTGAGCGAAGATCTATATGATAAGCTTAGTTTTACTACTAAGCTATAATTGTACAACAGTATAAGCTAGCTTACGGTTACCTTTTCTATAACCCTAACTTCGAGCCCAACTTTAAGCTTGTTTGTACAACCAAGCATAAAAGTCTGCATTTTCCGATACATTTCCTATTTTAAAAGAAGTGTCTCGCAGATAAAGCTAAAAAGCCGTTTGGTGTCTATAGTCATACATAGCTCTACAAAAGGTAGGTAGTGACAATGCCTCGCGTAACATCCTCCTAAGCACTGCAGATTGCAGTATTGTCTTGAGCCTATTATGTTCTTATCTTTGATTATGATACTTCAGACAACGTTGAGTTTTAACCGATAGATTTATACCGCGTGTGGGCCTTCAAAATGGGCAACAATTCCTAGGATTATTGTATTTATCAAAAAATTATTATCGTTATCTACGGTAGTAAATTTTTATAGCAGTTAAATCTCGCTTCTATTATTATATTATATATTATTATTATTCGCTTATCTCTCAAACAACAATTTTTTTTGAGGTTTGTTCTGTTTCAGAAACCAAATATTTTTTAATACTTTTTTAAATCGTCAATTAGTATAGTACGCTCTGGAAACCACACCAACTTTTTAATTTCGCTTTCATTTGTTTTAATGGTAGATTTTTTAGTTAAAATGGTAGTTTATTCCAAATTGTTGTGATGGAATATTCTACGTTCTGCTGTAGGTATGTGTAATTTATTCATAGAAGATCGAAGAATGTTTTTTTAATTCGGGGGTTATGATCATGACTTTAATAAACTTTCTGCCAAAAAATCTGGATTTTTTTTATAAATAACATAGATTCCAAGACATATAGACCAACTCCCTAACAAATCTCTTTCTGCTTCATGACCTATATGTTTCTTATGCATCGCTTTTAAAGTATCAGTACCCTCCCTAAATTGGATGTTCCTCCCCAAAAAAATCATTATGTTGCGTCAAATGATACGAGTAGGCTTTGCTTCGTTCCATGGCAACCACATTTGTTTTCTCCGTAAAATTTGTCTCCTGTTTAACATCTTTCAAATAATATCCTTTTGAATTGTTTTCGAATTTATTTGTACTACATTACATACTTTTCATAATGGCTGAGTTTACCAATCAAGAAATGGCTCAAATTCATTTTATGTACTTTTTGGCAAATGGAAATGCGCTAGAGGCGGGACGTTTATATGCAGAACGTTTTCCTAATAGACGAGTACCGTGTTCGGAAACATTTACAAGATTGCACCTCAGGTTAGAGGAAACAGGTAGCTTTGCAAAAAGCAAAATAGGCGGCCGACCACTTACAGTTAGAACCGTACAACTTGAGGAAGAGGTCTTAAACATGGTGGAAGAATCTTCAGGCACTAGTACGAGGAAAATCGGGAATGAGTTGAATGTGAGTTACAAAACAGTATGGAGTATCTTAAAGTAGTGATCGGCCGATACGGACTTTTTTTGCCGATACCGATAATCGGCCGATACCGATATTTTAGTTGCCGATACCGATATAATATCGGTATCGGCACCACATTTTTAAAAGATCTGTTACTATTTAACAAATGTGGATTATGAAAAAATTGTCAATGGTGGCAACATTGCAAAACATCTTTAAGTCAAATACTGTCATTAACGCGGACGTAACGTCACAAAATTGTAAACTATACAATCCTGTGGTAACGTGGACAAATTTTGGCAATTCCCCGATCGCCCGATTCCAAATACCAGTAGTGAATACCCGTTTTACGGAAAGTGTAGTGCTCCCGCGTTGCTGCAATCGTTGTTTAGTTTTTGGGTCAAATTAGTACATTGTATATTGCTACTTCGGATATCGATCGTATCGTGCAATATTTTAATTTTTTGCAATACCTAGTAATTTTAATGTCATTTTAAGTTAACTACAACTTGTATTTGTTGTTTAGTTTCATTGAAAAGTGTTGTTTTTATTGACCAACATATGCCTTATTTAATTTTGTTATATGCCTAATATTATGTAAGTAATAAAATTAATAGGATTAATGTTAGAAATAATTTAGTTGTTTTATTAAAAAAAAAAATGTTAAAAATGGGTTTTTACTTACAATAATTAATAAAATAGTTAATATTAAATATGCCGATATTTATCGGCAAAATATTGCCGATACCGATTATCGGCAAAATTTGCCGATATGCCGATACGATACCGATGCACCGATATTTATATCGGTATCGGCCGATCACTAGTCTTAAAGGACTATTTACTTTATTCTTAGCACGTACAAAGAGTGCAAGCTTTGTTGCCTAGAGACTTTCCAGCTCGAGTTAATTTTTGTAACTGGTTTCAAGAAAATTCTTTAAGGGTCCCACATTTTTCGGCAAAAATACTATTTACAGATGAAGCGAATTTTTCCAGACAAGGCATCATAAATTTTCACAACAACCATATTTGGGCGGAAGATAATCCTCATGCTATCATCGAAGGACATCACCAGTATACATTTTCTGTTAATATTTGGGCAGAGATTATTGGAGATAGCTTAGTTGGACCGTATTTTTCTCCAAATCGACCGAGAAATCGACTTACTGGTGATGTCTATTACAACTTCCTTAGAGATGAATTGCCAGAATTGATGGAAGCAGTGCCATTAAGAACGAGAACTTTAATGTGGTTCATGCATGACGGCGCTCCCCGTCACTTTGCAGTACATGTTAGAAGCTATTTAGATCAACAATGTCCTGCTCGTTGGATAGGTAGAGGAGGACCTCACCCTTGGCCACCCCGTTCGCCGGATCTGAATCAATTGGATTTTTATTTCTGGGGTCACCTTAAACAACTCGTTTATACTACTCCTATTGAAACTGAAGAAGACCTTCGACTGCGTATTATACAATGGTAAAACTACCTGTATTGTAACTGAAAATATATACTTGCAGTCTAATATTTGTATTTTGCATTCATTATGAGGGCTACCTGGTATAAGACAATAGAAAACACAGTATAGTAATTTTCACCTCTACTATTTTTTCATATCATTATCTTATCAGGTTATTGGGAACTTTTATGACCCAGATTATTATTTAAATTTCTTTTGTATGATCCTTAAAAATTAGATTCAGGTTAGTTACCAGTGAGTTGCCAGTAGAAACACGAAGTCAAAATATTTAGTTGGCACTTGACGACCCATTTTTCATAAACCAGTAACATTAAGATTCTTATCTATTTATGTGTAAATAAAGTTAATCGTTTTTTTCACATTTTCTTACAGTTACTCATGTGATTGATGTACAATACTACGATTGCATTGCATTTGTTATTAGTACAAATAACCAAATAAAAAGTAATTGTAGCAAATAGCAAAATATGCGGACTTCATATCATATCATTCTTTTTGATGATTGATGCAAAACCTACCAGAATTCGACTGCGTCACCTCCTCCTGCTCATCAATGGTCTCCCGGGAAACAGATCTGTTAAGGTTCCTTTTACTTCCCGAAAACCTCCTTAATAACTTTGCCATCGTATCACTTTAAACGCGATTAAATTTCCACTCACATCATCACAGAACCAATTATTACATACACACTCTATGCTTAATTGCAAAATCAACTCGAAATGTAAGTTAATCCTGAAACACTACATTAACGACATTGTAATAGTAAATCGCCCATTTTCTTTTTCAAAAGGAAAAAATCACTAAGTACTTTTAACGGCGTTTCACACCTTAATGGCTTGAGTCCTAAGCACCTTACTACGTGATTCCTTATCTTATCTTTTATTAATTTTTTTAAATAGTTCACAAACATCATCGCCTATTATTTCTTTATTGTTTTAAAACGGGCTGTTTGATATAGATGAGCACAGTCGTCAGCTATCAAACCTGCTATATGCTGTGATCCGCACGATAAACAATTTTAAACATTATACAAGTTTATATGTCATAAAAGGCTGTTAGAGATTTTGCTTATTAACACTTTGATAAAGATGATGGCAACCTTTACAAAAGTTTTGAGTCCTTCACAAAGGCATTAGCTTATAGTTTTGTCATGTATATACTAAACCTACAAAGACCCCCCCCCCCCAGTCAATTTCAATAAGTAGCCAGGGTCGGATTCGTTTCATTAGTTTCTCAATATTATTTTTATTTTTATTGATGGAATTTATGATGAGGTTTTCAGAAATCGTAAATAACATAATATAA
This sequence comes from Polydrusus tereticollis, assembly GCA_963920685.1. Lineage (NCBI taxonomy): Eukaryota > Metazoa > Arthropoda > Insecta > Coleoptera > Curculionidae > Polydrusus > Polydrusus tereticollis. The sequence continues at coordinate 149,793,859 of OY987328.1, forward strand.
TACGAGAATACGAGATCACTAAATTATGAATTTAAGCAGAACTTTAGCTTAAGGAAGAAAACATATTTTTTCTGATTTTTAACTTACTGTAGATGTCTCAATTAGAGGTTTCATCCAAAGATACGTCTAAATAATCTTCTGTATCCTCTGCTAGATTGATAACAAATCTATCACCACCATTGAGAAGAATTTGTCGCAATTTTCGATATTCTTCAAATTTTTAATTGTGCCCATATAAGTTCAATAGTGTTAAAAATACAAAAATAAGGCGGTAGCCTTAAAGCAGTGTGACCGTATTTTTTGGATATATTGTCAATAACATATGTACTATTTTTCCCATTGTTTAAGATGAAGTGCTTCCAACAATTCTCTTTTGGTATACGATTCTTCGAGAAATAGAGCATGGATAAAAAGAAATTCTTGAATTTCCTGTTTTTTGGAGGACAATTTGAGTAATTTATGAATTTGTCTAGAATGGTCAGCTGCATTATCTAATAACTTTTAAGTTTGAAATTAAAGAATCTTCAAACTGCTCCTCAAAAATATTTGAATCCATATTTTTGTGGTAATCCACATTACATTTTTCCAACTTTTTACACAGCAAATTTATAATACAACCATTCGTAGATCCACAATGCAAAATGACAATACGAGATCCTTTGCTTGGAAGTATATGTTTTAAATGACATCTGCTAGAGCCATGAGTCTAATCTTTTTTTATATTTAATATATCTGTTTCCCCCTTTTTCTAAGTTCATTTATTTTTTCTAAATATTTCATTCGCATTAAAACTTGATAAACAACAGACGTGGCAGGGCTTGGAAAAGTTTCGGTACGCTTCTTTGGTCTGCGAAATGAGGTCTTGATGTTTCTTAGTGACTCATTTGAATTGTCACCAAGATTAACTGAAGTCAAGTGGTTACAACGTTTGGCCTATCTTTCGAGCCTCAATGAATGCAACATTTCACTTCAGGAACTATCTGTGATGGTACCAAAGAGTAACATGGTACTTGCACTTTAGGACAAAATTAAAGCCTAGTTTACAGTTTTGGGAATCCTGTATAAACAGAGGTATAACTAAGTGCTTTCCTTCACTCCATGATTTTGTAACCGAGTTAAAGACTCCACTTTCAGCAGAAATCAGGGTTGAAAGGATTTAAATCAATTGATTTAAATCATGATTTAAATCGCGTTTTAAATCAAAGTTTCTGATAAGTTGTAATTAAGAGAAAACAAAAACTTTCAGTTTTAATTAATGGTTTATTATATCAAAAAAATAAAACCACTGTACCTAAATAATGTTTATTTTAGTTAATTGTAGCGCTTGTACAAAAAAAACCGATTTTGCAGCTTTTTCCCTTCCTAATCGATTTCTGAGTTTGGAGTGGACTAAACCAAATGTTGAGAAAATTCTCTGGACTGATGCGGAAGAAGCAGCAGCACAAAATAACTGTTGTCTAATTATGAAGAACTCTTTTTGAATAATGGGTATATTTTGTTGCGACTTCCACCAATCTATGGGTTTTACATTCTGAAGAATATCATCATGAAACATCATATCAGTGAAAGGTTCTGATCTAGCCAGAAGCTTGACTATGAGTGGTAGTAAACCACTATTTGGATCTAATTCTTTAACAGCTTTTAAAGCAACATTTTTTTCATTCTCCGTTAGTGTTTGCTGAGTTTTTGTTGAGTCAAGAAGATATGCTAACAAGTGATATGGGATTATACACTGTTCATAATGCCTCTTAAATTTTTGCAGTTGATTTAAAGTTATGTCCGTTTTGTCAAAATTAGTTAGGACAGACGCATCTTTCTACAAACAGTGGAGGGGTTTCTTGTTCTGACAGGAATTTGCACCTCTAAGCGTTTTTCGACAGGAAGTATTCTCATTAAAATTTGAAGAACGGTGGGAATAAAATCAAAAACGTGTTGAAAATAGTAACTTATTTATAGGAAAAAATAGATGAAAATAGAAATAGAAAAAATCGAAAAAATCAAACAAATCGCGATTTTTGATGTTTTCAAAAAAATCATGATTTTTTTGCAACCCTGGCAGAAATTACGTTAAATATAACCAACCGCCTTCAGAATTTACAAACTTCATTCAAAGAATATTTTCCAACACCAGAAGAGGATCTAAGCGGGCTTCGCAATCCTTAACGAATATTATTGACAAAAAAATGTACGCCACTGACTTATTTCTAATTTAAATTTTTTTTTTTCGGATTTACAGAACTAATAATACAACTTTTTTGTTCCTCGACTTGTTTTCGTATCTTGTTTCGTTTTTGAGAGAAAAAATAAAAACCATTTTATTGCATGTAGAAAAAAAATACCTATGTATTTGAAAGTTAATTTAAAACATTTAAATTAAAAATAAAATTATTTTTTTAAATAATGATACACAAAAAATGCAACAGTTAATCAAAGCAAATGTTGAAAATTACCACCTTCTGATAAAACGCACGATTGCAACAGAACTGCGGACACATATTAACTTTCTCTCTTAGAATATCATAACGAACCACCCCCTTAAGTTACGTACCGTACTTCTGACCTGCATACAGTATAAAAAATTATAAATAAAAATATTTTTAAAATAATATAAAAATCTACTGCTACCAATTGTCGAAACAATAATATAGGGGTGCCCAAATACTTTTAATGTAAAGTCTGTTCAGAGATATAAGAAAGTGACTGATCTAACTGATCCCTATTAGGAAAGACCCGGGCCAGCTGTAAAATTGAAATATGGCCGAACAGGTCCGTATTTTGCTTAAAATTTAATCATGGTTTGTAATAAAAATAAGTAAGACATTAAATAATATTTTATTTATGTTCAAATGTGAAATTACAAGTTATTTTATTATTAAAAATTATATTTAGAATTACAAAAATATATAAATTATTCGGTACTTATCTTCAACTTTCATCTTTTTCAAGCCTTTTAATTTAATTATCTAATGTAGGCACGCTTTGTTCCTCGTATAACTTGTAAATTTTATGCCGTATTATATCTTGATCACTTCCATCTACCTTCGAGAAAATGCCAGTATCGGTTCTTTTTTTTCTCGCTAAAATGGGATTATTCACAATTTTCCATACATTTGATGTTGGAATTTTTGTTAATGTGGCCGTTTCTTCTAACGCTGCTTGCTTGCTGACCGCACGTTCAATGAGAGTTGATTAAACGTTGTTTATAAATTCCTTAGTTAATTTTCACAGAAAAGTGTTTTCTGCTTTTCGACGGGGTTATCTCCTAAGATACATTGGGCTCGCACATATTTTCCATGGCTCACACACGATTAAACCAACGCTGTATTACACACTAAGTAAGAAGAATTACTAAGCTTAAAACTAACTATAGTGGCTATATATATATATCTTTAGAACATAATTTGTTTTATGGGATTAACCCTCTCATTTTGAATCAGGTAAAAATCGGTTTAAAATCACCAAACTATTATTTTAATAATGAAATTACGTCTTCCGGATTTGCAGTTTACTTTAAGACATTTTTAAGTATGGACCATAATTTACCTGCATTTATTCATTCATTCATTGTTTGTTCATGGCCCCCTTGGATAATCCCATTCAAAGGCAAAGTGTAACTTTCTTATATCTCTGGACAGGCTTTACCTACCCATCCCAAATTACGTTCAAAAAATCATATTTCGCTATCCCGCAAAAAGTGCAACATTGCAATCAGCTGATCTCACCTTGGTTATAAATAGGAAATTCTCCATCGCTGTGACTGTGTGTCAACATCCAAGCTTTTTTTGGATCCAGACTAGCGACAGTTTTTTTTTAATATCCACCGCGTCCGACTTTCTGGCACCGCACAGGATTATTAGACTCGCTTTTTAAAAATACAATTTTTATGTTTTAATTATTTTTATTGTCAATTTTGTTACTTTGTTACAAATTATTTACGGCAATCTAAGTTAAATATTTTTAAGCTTGCTTTTAACGCTTTAAATAGTCTTTTTTCATGTGGTTACGATCAGTATTTTGACACGCTCGAAATGAGCCTGATTAAAATGATAGTTCTATAAAATTAAAGGACACAACTTGAAACAAAATAGGTACCGTAAAATAGTTTTTAGAGATACAGCTGAAAACCCAACTATTAAAAAAATATCACATAAGGTTTACGTAAAAACAACTGTTAAATTGTCATTAATTTAGAAACACTTTTCATTAAAATTAGTTTCACCACTTATTAAAATAAATTTCAACCAAACTTAACATACTTTTCAGTTAAACAAATTGGTTTACCGGTTATAATTTGCTAAAAGTTTCGCCGATTCTTTGGCCCTCCGTGTGCAAAGCGCAAGGGTTGGGCAGACTAAACAAAAGACAAAAGTATGCCCCAGTCAGCTGACGCCAAGGCCTGGATTCTGGATTAGGATATGCGCTTCACGGTGGAAGCCGTTACATACCTATGCACTTTCATACAAAGGGATTTTATCTACGAGCATATAATGTCATTCATTTTGGAGTGTTTAGTTGGGCAATGAGATCCATCACTACTATTAGTGATGTAATGAACTCGTTTCGTTACGTTTTCTTTTATTTAGATGGCAATAGTGAAACTCCCCATTATGATGGCTGTAATCTATCGCATTTGTTGTGATATACAACTTTTTACCATTGTACAGGGTTATTGGTTATAAATGTCACCCCACTCTAGCCTCTTCATTTTTTAAGATAGAAAGCTGATTTTTTTACTGGATTGTAGGGCATCGTCTGAATTTTTTTAACGATAATAGAAATATAATACAGGGTGTTCTACAAAACGCACCGAATCAAATTTATATATTTTTTAATAGAACGCCCTATATATTATTGCATATTCGGATTCTGCATAAAATTCTGATCATAACTCATGTAACATGTCCTATACCTAAATGTAACTGTTCCAACTAAAAGCAATCGATAATTGGTTATTTTACTTTCCTTTTAAAAAGCCCCACAGAAAGGAATCCATTACGGTCAAGTCTGGGCTATTTGGTGGCCACCTCATCTGGCCAAACATACATATCCAAAACGGAAAATTTTCGTTTAAAAATTCCGTAACGGCAGCAATGTTGTGGACTGGAGCGCCATCTTGATCAGATTTTGAACTACTGGTCTTATTAACTCTAAATAATTACGCCCGTTCAGATTTCCATAAAAAATATTATAGGCATAAATTTTATAGGCATGGAAATTATATTTTGACAAAGTTCTCTGTATCTTATAGTATGTTAATCCTAGAATATCAACAGCATTTGGAATTGAAGCAAAAGGATTTTCTAAAATAATAATTATTAATTATTAACAAGAACAAACATTCAAATAGTCTAAAAAATACCTTGAAAATAGAGAAGGATATCGAATTCGTCATTTTCATTTTGTTCATTTGGCTGTATTGTTCTCCTCTTTCGTTTAAAAGATGCTTCATGTGAAGCTTTCTGATAGACTCTTAAAAACGTTTTATTGGTAGGAATTCTCCTTACGCCTGCATAAAGTCTTCGATATTCCCGTACGGCAAGTTTGGCATTATAACCATTTTCGATATAAAGTTCGAAAATTTCGCGTTTTTCATATCTGAATAAGACATTTAAGTATACCTACTATATTTTAATACTTATACTCACATAAGCAAATTTAATTGAGAATAACGTCAGTGTCAATATCTTTGCTTTATTTAAAATCATGGCCAACTTAGACAAATTATAATATAGGGTAAAAGGAGTGTGATTGAGGTAATTTTAAAGCCAATTTTTGATTGCTTTTAGTTGGAAAACAGTTACATTTAGTTACGTTTGTAACAATGAACGACACAAAAAACTTTAACCTGTGTCTTCACAAGTAGACTGGTTCAAACTTTGCTTTACTTGGAAAATAAAATTTCTTTTGAATTTTATTGCATTATTATTTATTAACAGATCAATCACTTCATCATTTTATACCCTAGCATGGGTATGACATACTAACACATTTCTAACTTAGACTCGCCAAACAACCACTTAACTACTTTTAAATACTTTTAACCGCTTTTACGAGGATTTACCGTTCCACGGAGCGCAACTTAACTGTCTGTATCAGTGTGACACTATACTTTATTATTTTAATTACTTTTAACCATTTTTACGTGAAGGATGTTCCACGAAGCGCAACCTAACTCTGTCGAAATCAGCGGGACACTGCTTTGTTGACAAAACATTGTCCGTCTCGTACCGTATACCGACACCTTGACCAATCAGGTCCTACTACGTCGAAATCCAAGATGGTTTCTTACACGTCAAAATACTGTTGCTAGCCAATGAGAAAAGACATCCACTGTTACTATGCAAGCGGCCTTTATCGTACTTAAATTTACGTGTTAGGAAACGACACAGAATCGCCGACCGTTTTTTATACATAAGGTTTTGATTTAAACTTATATTTTTATGGATTTGTACAACGTTGCCATTACTTTAATATGCGGTATTGCCAATTATATTGCATGGAAATATAATGTACTTTCCTCATTTTTTTAGCATTTAGTAGTTACAGAAAAACATAGTAACTTAGCACGAATGCGGCGTTGCCGCTTAGATCAGTATAACGCCACATTACATTTCCTAGAATTGAGTTCCACGCTTTTACTTTACTTTTGTACTGGGTCACGACAGAAATATGACGTGTGTCCCAAACATAGGGTGTTCTATTAAAAAATATATAAATTTGATTCGGTGCGATTTTGTGGAACATCCTACCCTGTATTATATTTCTATTATCGTTAAAAAAATTCAGACGATGCCCTACAATTCAGTAAAAAAATCAGCTTTCTATCTTAAAAAATGAAGAGGCTAGAGTGGGGTGACATTTATAACCAATAACCCTGTACCTAAAGAGTCCTATTTTTATGCAAATGACAATATACATATATGCAGATTATTTTAGTAATTTCTTAACTGACTGGTGCAACTTACCAACTTCTCCATTGGTCTTGCTTTTATCCAAAATTTTTCCAGTTGTTCCAGTACTAGTAGCCTCTGGTACTGACACTTGATCAACCAAAACTACATTATCTAGAAAATATAGTGTGTTTAAATGCCAAAAAAAACAACAAATATACGTACTTAATAAGAAAACAAGCTTTATTAAAAAAAAACACAAAATTATTATTATTATTATATTCCATCCACCGTGAATTACCCTAAAGAAAAATACGGAACCTTCAGGGTTCGAAACCATGTATCATTTTATTATGAATGAAACGCCATAAAATGTATAAGTAATAAATTATTTAAAAATTTAATTATGTAACTATACAACAATAATTATTTATTGCATTTTCTTCCCGAATTTCTTGAGCAAATCTCGCGTTAACCTATTAAACTTCTTATTAGTTTTTCCGAACTGTTTTAAATCTAGCAACGTTAATTTTTTCATGATAATAAGTACAACTTCACTTGGTAAGTCTTCCATACAAGGTAAAGCTATACTGTTTTGTTTAAGAATAAAGTACTTTATGGGAAAAGCAATCTCACTTTTTATTAGAGTGGATAAACGATCTAAATGTTGGAACTTAATGTTAGTCAAGTTGGTATTAGACGAGGTAAAATAGGTCAAAGGATCTAGAAGAATGTTAAAACAGCCCGAGTCTATTCCTTTAACAAAACAGTTTACAACCAAATCATCGGATACACCGACTATAGCTAGCTTAACTTCAAATTGTTCAAAATTGGGCAAAGACATTTTTATACAATAACTTTTGTTGCCAGCTTGTCTTGCAAAAGAATTACGGCCACTTAACATTAAAACTCGTTTATAGTTAAAATCCAACGAATTGTCAGTGTCACTGTAATCTATTGGTACAAAGCCATATTCCAACATAATAATGTAAACGAGGCCAACCAAAATGTCGTATCTCGATGAAGAAGTGTCAGGGCTTTCAAACAATTTCAATAAATTTTGTAGACTTTCTGGTGACTCTTCATATTTGTAGTCTTCCAATAATATAGGCCTCAGAACTGCAAATAAAGCACAATTTCAGTAACTTTTGTATTTATTCGGCATTTTTAACAATTTTATTTTAAAAACATTTTTTTCTGACCTCTAAATAGTGGCACTGGCACCGACGCCGACGCTTACATTTTAAACCGTATTTTAAAAAAGGTAAAGGCAACACTCGCAAAACAATAAATACCTATCTAAAAAACACTAAAAAAACTAACCCAAACAAAATTTATTAACGCAATTTCAAGTCAATTGCCTGAGACTTATTGTATTGTAACTTTGCAGTGGCGATTTTTCAGGGATCACAAACTACAGCAGCCATAAAATAAATTGTTTTACCTTTCCTGGGGTCGGCATGCCTAACCTGTCGTTAGAATATCATTAATGAAGCCTAAGAATTTCAGGCTTAAAGATAGGCAACCAAACATACACCATGTATCGAAGTTAAAACCGAGGGTAGACAAATTTGTACCTGCCGCTAAATTTAAAGTCTGAGTTAAATGGCTAAGGTCATTACTCCTGAGGAAAGGACCGCACACTGTGTCACAGTAGTTCACTTGCTAGAGAAGCAAGAGAAGAAAAATTAGTTTTAGGTTTATACAACACTTATCCTGGATTTTATTTACATGCTGTGAGAACCGCAAGTGTTGGTCCAGGGCCAGTCCCAGGTTTTTAAAGTTATTAAAAAAATGTATAGATTGATTATATTGATAAGTATGGAGTTCCTATAATTCGTTTCAAATTCATTCCTCTCTTTTACACGGTCAAATACCATGACGGCAGGCTTATTTGAATTTAGTTTTTTTGAAGGCAATGTTTTTTGGAGAAACTATGTAGATATTAAAAGTCATAATTTATAGCTGCAATTGCTTGTAGGCTCTCGTGGGGGGTAAACGAAATATATTTGAGTGTCATCAGCGTAATAATGCTGATTGGAGATAGTGAAGCCGAACTGTCCTGCAAGGTCTCGTCAGGACGTCAGGGTAATTTTTACCCATGTTTTCTCACCAGAAGTAAGTAGGTACAGTGTTTTTGATTTGTCAAATAAGATTTTAAAAATGAAAAGCCTTTTGTAGATCAATAAAGACTGTGTAAGATGTTTATTTTGATTGATTTCCTTAGTGATACACTCTAAAAGGTATTGTTCCTACTGTATTGCTTTCTTTCTGGAATCAATACTGTCTCTCCTCGAAATCAAAATTTGAATCAATAAATTTTGTTAGTCCTATTATTGGTTGTGAATTTTTATAGAACCTATCTATACTTGAAGATCATTTAAACCTGTCGCAGAAAATGATAGTTACCATATTTTATAAATTGTTTAATGTAAGAAAAAATGAAAGCAAAGAAAATGATGGAACATTTTACCATTTAAGTAACACTCGACATTTTGATGGTGGCAGTAATCTACTAAGGGATATTGCCAGCAGAAGATTTGCAAAAATCAAAAATTTGAAGAGCGAATTTATAAATATCTTGTCGGAACTAAAGGCGCAAGAAAGCTTCTTTCCTTTGAAGTACCGACACCACACGTGGATTATTAGAGAGTGCGAGCGAGCAAGCTCTCGCTCGGTCAAGGACCCATCCACACCATGCGAGTTCGTATCAAACATGATCTTGCCACAGCATAAATGAGGGGCCAGCAGACGCTCTCAGAGTAAAAATATATAGGTGTGCCGACGGCACTAGAAGACGGTGTGAACTAGCGACAACAACCAAAGTCCGCTCTTTAAGAGGTTTTTTTGTAAGACAAGTTTAAAATTCTCATTGAAAGGAGCTTCAGTTGATTAAATTTCGATTAAGGGTGTGGAAGATACCTACCTAGTTATTTTGAGAAAATTTGAATTTTTAGTTATTGTTAGGGGCCATTTTGGTGAAAAAATCTTTTTACCATAAATAATTAGTTTATAATTTTTGTTTCCTGCAGCCGTAAGGTTATGGATTCCATAATGGTATACCTTTAGTAAGTGGGACACCCTGTATATTATTGATACACACTATCCTCTTTGACACTACACACTACACACCTATTTGTTGAACGCACCCTATAGATATTTATAAACAGCCTGTTGATCACTGTTGATTCGCCAGAAGCAGTTAATGATTATTTCATTAAAATAATTAAAAGGGCGTTGCTAATTAGTCCTGTGTGTGTATTTTTAGTCAAATAATTTGCTCATAAAGTCCTACTTTTGCGGCAAACAGTTGAAAAGGGCAAAAAATGACTCATAAGTTAACCTGTCTTTTGGAACATCTGGTTGTTCCAGGAAGTACACTTAAACATAAGAGTTTAAACTAATGCTTAACCATGACCAGTACGTCCGCTTTACAAAGTTGTAACACGAAATGTTATGAGAAATAAGAGAAATGCCATGAAAGAAAATGCAACAAATAACCATCTGTCAGAGGAAGTAGTTTGCCCATTGTGGGCCTGTAAACTAGGTTAGGTGCATTAAACTCACCGTTTTCAGTCTTGTTTTTATCGTGGAACTCCAAAGTTTGACCTGATTTAGACGATTTAAGGGTGTTTTCATTATTTGTCACTGCACTGTTATTACTTTCCGCCATATTTTTGTTTAAACTTTTGTTTTTGCTGGCAGAAGTTTGTCTGTCTACCGTTTAAAATTTTTAGTTCGTTGACATTTTCGGAGAGGGCAGCACGCTATACCAATCAAATACGGTTCTTTTTCAAGAACTGTTGATTGCCTAGCTTTTAGCCATGACCGTATATTTAGTTGCATATCATAGAAAGAATAAACTTTTTTTTCTAATACGCATAAAACATGGAATTATGCTGTTACCGCGTGCAAGATATATTCAAAATTGCAGTTTGCTATCTAAGTGTCCACTAATTGCGAAAAATAGAGTGAAACAACCTTTGAAATGCCTGGCTTTTGCAATTTTTTAAACACTGGTAAAGTAAAAAACAAACATTGAGAGAAAATTAAGCCACAGAGCACAAGAAAATACTGCCACAAACAATTTAAGAAGTTTTTCATTCTGTTGGGTCTTGTATATTAGGCATACTCGAATTGCATTATGTAATGCCAACTTTAGGTGCATAACTAGCTTAAGATGTTATAAGTAATAACTAACTTTAGATGTTAACTTTATGAAAAATAAATCCACTTCAGTAAAAAGACCTTAACTTACAAGTTTTATTTTCTGTTCTATTAAATCTGACAATTGTACATATCAAACTTAAGATTGAAGAAAATATTATCCTTGGGTACCCATTCTAGAAGTTCCTGAAAAGCAAAATATAAATTCTTTATATTTTCAATAATTAAAGATTGAGTTAAGATGAAAAATATCATCCTGTACCCCTATTTAATTTCTCTACAGAATTAACAAGGCAAAACAACTGCAAATACAAACATGAAACTGAAACACTCCTGTGAATAAGTGATAAAGCAAACTTACTTGGCAATAATGTCATCTTTCTTCGTTAGCCTGACAAGACAATCATCCGATTCCCCCATGCGCCTGATAGCTCCGCACAAGGCGTAGCTTTTGGAAGTATCGGTCATTCTGCCAGTTGTAGGGTCAACTTCGGCAATGCTTATTTGGATTGAAGCATGATCTTTTGCATGGATAATTCTGTTCGAGGCAGAGCTGAAAGAAGATGGGCATGGTCGTTAATGTAATACCATTATAAGAACATTCAGCAGATTTCAAGGTGGTTACTAAGCTAAAATACTAAAAACACACGTGTAAGTAAGGTTATGTGCACTCACCATTTCCTGGGGCAGTACAAGTCGACGAATTCTCCAGCTTCGTTTTCCATTTTGTAGTGTTCTAGAAAAACCACAATGAATTAGATAATTTTTTTGAAGGTAAACTCATTAAACAAACCTACCTTTTTAGCACTAAAAACACGAGGAACAAAACGACTGAATCGAAATGTCAAAAAGAAAATGAAAGAAAGATTGGTAAAAAAAAATGTCAAATTGTATGACAGTCATTAATCTAGATAAGCGTCGATAGTGGGCGCAATTTTCAATGAGTACATTTACGCCGCAGACCTTTGACCTATATCTAACCATTGAACAATAAAGTTAGATTTATGAACTTAACGTTCTGTTTTGCCGGTGACGGTGGCTGCTAGAGTTAAAAACATTGAAATGCGTAAGACCATTCATAGTTGCCGATGACGGTGACGCATGCCGGTGCACTACCACCGTAATGTCTTTACGGTGGTAGTGGCCGGTGGGTGCCGGTACTGCCGGTCAACATAAACCAATTTTATCTTTTTCTGGCGGCCGGTCGTAGCATCACTCGTAGCAATGCTCAAGAGCCAATCAAATCCGTTTTTGACTCTCACGTGATATTGACAGTGACTTTGTATCTTCTTTGTGCTTTTTGGCCCCTTCTTATTTTTAGTATTGCATGTGAACACAAAGCAAGTCCTATGCACCCATTTTAGCAACAACAAAAAACAAATGATTAAAAAAAATAACACTATGAATAATGTGGTTATGTACTGTTTCTGCTAGTAGAAAAGAAGAAGACGAACGGCAGAGCGACGGAGTAACGTCAAGTTTATAAAAGGTATAATTAATCGCTACGACCGGCAGACGGCACACGTCACGGCCACCGTCAAGTTTATAAATCCACCTAAGGTGAACCTACCCATAGGCATATATGTATATATATGCCCATAGGTATCGTACCTAACCCAACAATATTTTTCGTGTTGCTAGTTCTTTAAGACAAATAACGTATTATTAATATTAATATTTAGGTACCGTTCCTCGCTGGTGGGGTCTAATCCAGTAAAAATTAATTTTCAGATAAAAAAAATTGAACAAAAAGGTAGTTTTCTGGGTAAAAGCACGAAAAAAAAACAAATAGTCATGTTCCTAAATAATATAGTGTGTATTTTAAAAACAAAAATGAGCAATACTGAAATTATAAATATTTGATATTAAGTACTGTCCTACTTTAAAAATGACAGTTATAATTTAAAATATTGTTTGAGGGGCAATCTCAAAAAAAAATAGAAATACATATAAGAAATTACCTGATACAGTTATCAAGACGGTAATACAGCTGATTAGTACCTAACTACTTACAGCAATAGATATTATGAGAATAAAGAAACATTTGGAAAGTGTAGATATTATGGTAAAGTGCACTACAATAAACAAATAACTTTGTTAATATACATACTGGACAATGAAATGGAAGATTAATTTTTATGTTACTATTTAAGTTTCGATAAAAGACCATATTCTTAATCGCTATCAGATTCCTTATGAATCTGCTGAGATTTCAGTCCCTCTTGCAACTCTAGAACATGAGATATGGGATGAGGCCTGCCATCGGCACCGACTCTACATGGTTGAATAGTACCGGATTTTGTTAGACTGTCCATCAATTGTACCAACTTCATAGCTTCATACTCTTTTTGCTCATCTGTCATACCTATAGGGTAACAAAATGATAAAAATTAAGAACAGTGTTGCCACTACACAATATTATGACGATGGCGGCGCTAGTAGTCGGATTGCAACATTGCAATTTCTTTGATTTCTCCTTACCTTCCATAGGATCAGCATGTGGTTGTTCAACACACCCTAAAACAGGATTAATAAGATGCTTTTGCTCCAAATATTCGTCAGTTTCGCTGTCTTCACTCCCAGAGCTGTATTCAGCTTCAGCAACATCTTTCTTACCACCTAAGAGGAATTTCAATTGTAAATGTATTATGCATTTATAGGTCACCTAGAAATATACTCAGTAAAAATAATAAGTTTTAGATTAAAAAAAAAATAAGAATATAAGCTCATTTTATTTACAAGAAACTAATTATAAAGAAGTTCAAAATATAATTGATAGTTTAGAATTGAAAAAATCTCTTGAGGTCCTTGGTATAACCCATAGGTATAACCACAGAAATATGTAAGCTATTAAAACTACTATTTCTAGGCCACTTAAATTTCTTATAAATTAAATAAAATTTTTAAAATAAGTAGGTAAATATTTAGAAGGTTTCAAAATTGGTGTAATAAAACCTATTTTTATAAATAAATAAATAAATAAACATGTCTTTATTGTAATTTACAATGTAATATTAGAATTGGCGGAGTTGAAGCTTGGCTTCCTATCTTAACCAAGAGAGTTTTAACATATGTATAACAGAAAACGTAGTTTAAAAATATGGAATTTATAATCATCATTACACAATAATATAGGTGTAGTTTATGGGCGATTCACAAGACTTAGACCTATATGATAGCGATCTAAAGAAAAACACATTTTTAAAAAGGGAGACTCCAGTAAAATTAGTAATTACAACCTATAACATTTTTTAAAATGCAACAATTTTAAAAATAGGAATTGATAATTATTTAATAAAATTCAATTGAAATTTTAAAAGCTGATCATGTAAAATATTTAGGAATAATTTTTAACAGCAAATCAAAATAAAATTTTCAAGTAGAATATTTGGTTAAAAAAATAAGAAGTTTACTACCGATTTTTAAAAACATAAAAAAATGTCTGGATATAAAACATCTGGAATTATTATATTAGAATAGAATAGAATAGAATAGAAAAAATCTTTATTTCAAATTACATCAATCTATACAAAATATATAAATAAACATGAAATGAAATGACGTCAGACAAAAATTTGCACCAGTTCACAATTTCAAATATATACAGAATATACATGTCAGAGAAAAACCATACTATTTCAACTTACAAGATACATACATATCCACATAAACATTCCTCACCCAACTGGTAACATAGGATATCTTAGACCTGGACCCTACATTTCCAAAAAATCACTTATACTATAAGGTTCCAATTCTAACAGTAATTTTTTTATATCTCTCTTAAATTTATTTTCTGTTGGGGCCGTTTTAATATCATCACTCAACTTATTATAAAATTTAATACCCATATAATGTGGACTTTTTTCAGATAATGTTAATCGATGGATTGGGTAGTTAATATCATTTGTTCGGGTATTATAATTGTGTTGGCTTTGCACCCTTAACATGTTCATATTTTTGTAGAAGAATAAAATCGTATCAAAAATGTATAAACCGAAAATTGTGAGTATCTTGTTTGATTTAAAAAGACCCCTACATGACTCTAAATATGACATGTTATATAATACTCTTAACACTCTTTTTTGAATCACAAATATTTTTTGTATCTTTGAGCTTGTTCCCCAGAAAATAATACCAAATCTAGCAGATGCCTCAAAATTTGCAATTTTAGGTTGGGTAGGAATAAATAGAACTTTAGTTAAAAAATTAGAAGTATTACAAAAAAGATTTTTGAAAATTATATTAACTAAGGATCCTTCAAAGGAATTACAATCAGAACTAAAAAAGATGAACGTTAGACAAATATACATTTATAATATTAAAAACATATATATTTAAAAACATAAGTAACATAAATAAATCTATATCTTTAACATGAAAATTGAAAGTTAATATAGTATCAAAAATTATCCTAGATCTGTAATTTTGTTAAGGTTAGATCAGGCTGTTAAAACGAGTTTTGGCTTACAAATACAAAATCTTCAACATTACTAAATTAAAAACATGAGAAGAAACAAAGTTCAAAAGTATTTTATATCAGCATCACTGCATTTAAACATAAAATTGAAATAAAAACATTTATATTGGAAACAAACGATTTTAAAATATTTCTGGAAATGCTTTAACTAATTAATGGTATTTAATATTATTGTAAATAAATTATATAATTAATATTTTTCAGAATTTTAATATATCTAACATCAAGAAAGTAGCACTGTGGTGCTCTGTACAATGGATTTCGTTTACAGAAAGGGTACTTATACAAAAATTATTCACGAGTGTGTGGTAAAAAGGGATCAAAATGTCCGACCCACTGCCATGAAATGACCCTTATAGACAAAAGTAAATAACTACGTTTTGTTCGCACTATTAATAGCGGCTGACTTACCCAACAGTCCTCTCTGAGCAAACAGTCCTGCAGCGTTGCCATATCCCGTATATTTAATCATTCTAGGGACGTTACACTTGCACAGGACAAACAGCAGTTCAGCGACTAAATCCCGTATTTGCGTAATGGGAGTAGTTAACAATTTACAGAGATGGCCCCTTAGAGTGTCTTCTGCCTCAGGGCGTTTTTCTGCATCTTTTAGGGGTGGCAAAATATGAATTCTCAGGTATTTTCTTATGACTCTAAGTGAAAATAAAGTTAATATGTTTTTTTCATCATAAACACAAACAAAAACTTACCTATGCGTAGTTGCTCCTTTCAACAAAACAGTCAATACTGGTGAATACACCTCCAACAGTTTTCCAACTCCACTCTTATCCCTAAATTTGGCCTCCAGAAACATCAAAATTTCATAGATCACAATCATGTTGTACTGTTCAAACTGCAAACTTTTCGGCACCGGTTTCGATGCATCCATTGAACTTAGTAGTTCGGTGTAAAGGAACGCCGGTAAGTTAGTTAACAGATTAACAATGTCATTTCTTAACTGCCACGTTTTGTCCAAAGTAACTGTGGAAGCCAAGAGGTAGCTTCTTAAAATACCTACAAGTTCCCTGTACTGTACTACGTGGTCATCTTCCATGGAACAGTTCAGTGTAATATTAAACAGGGCTTTTAACGTTTCACATACTATATCGGACCTTTTGTCGTCTAAAACGGCTGGTACATCGCGGGACTGGGAAATACTTTCAGCTGCCTCCTTAAGGACGACCTTTAGTACAGTTGTCAGTATTCTTAAACCATTAAGTTGCTCTACTTTCTGTCTAACTGCACAAGATAGTGCTGTAGTGAGGAAGACCAGTTTCACATCGTAGAATTTTATGGCGTCAGGGACGTGTTTTTTATCATACAATCTATTTATGTAAACAAGGAACATTATTATGCAGTGTAATGCCTACTTTTCTTGGAGCCACCCCTGTATTTTTGTTGTTAATTGACGGATCTGTTTAGATATTTTGGTATATCATAGGTACTTGCAAGGGCGTAGCCAGGATATTGAACGGTTGAGGGAAAGGGGGCAGAGTTAGGGATAAAAGTATTCCCGAATGTTTAAAAAAAAGCGTCGCAAGCGACATTGTCTTGAGACCACGCCCAAATTTTGTTTTTGTCTGCTATTCTAATATTTTCCACAGGGTTGAAAAAATCATGATTTTTTTGAAAAACATCAAAAATCGCGATTTTTTTTATTTTCTTTTTCTATAAATAAGTTGCTATTTTCAACACTTTTTGATTTTTTCCCACCGTTCTTCAAATTTTAATGAAAATAGTTCCTGTCGAAAAACGCTAAGAGCTGCAAATTCCTGTCAGAACAAGAAAACCGTCCGCTGTTTATATAAAGATGCGTCGCCGCCCTAACTCATTTTGACAAAACGGACATAACTTTAAATCAACTGCAAAAATTTAAGAGGCGTTATGAACAGTGTATAACCCCATATCATTTGCTGGCATATCTTCTTGACTCAACAAAAACTCAGCAAACACTAACGGAGAATAAAAAAAATGTTGCTTTAAAAGCTGTTAAAGAATTAGATCCAAATAGTGGTTTACTACCACTCATAGTCAAGTTTCTTGCCAGATCAGAACCTTTCACTGATATTATGTTTCATTATGCTATTCTTCAGACTGTAAAACCCATAGATTGGTGAAAGTCTCAACAAAATATACCCATTATTCAAAAAGAGTTCTTCATAATTAGACAATTACTTTGTGCTGCTGCTTCTTCCGTATCAGTCGAGAGAATTTTCTCAACATTTAGTTTATATGTCCATTCCAAACTCAGAAATCGATTAGGAATGGAAAAAGCTGCAAAATTAGTTTTTTTGTACAGGCACTACAATTAACTAAAATAAACATTATTTAGGAACAGTGGTTTTATTTTTTTGATGTAATAAACCATTAATTAAAACTGAAAGTTTTTATTTTGTCTTAATTATAACTTATCAGAAATTTTGATTTTAATCATGATTTTAATTAAAAAAATTAAGTGATTTAAATCGCGATTAAAGTCATGATATAAATCAATTGATTTAAATCCTTTCAACCCTGATTTTCCATTGTATATGATTTCATATGATAAATTATAATTTCCATGTCAAATAAGATATAAAATTTTATAGTATAGACTTGTACTTTATATTATTACACAAGAATCTAATTTTTTCATGAGTCTAATTCAGTTCTAAACTTTATTTTTAATAGATAAAAAAGTACGTACTTAAAGTACGCAATTAAACAAGCTTTAGGTATATAGTTTTATTTCATTTTTAGCCAATCAGGCAAGAGTTTTTCAGATGAAATATGATTTTTAACAATTTCATTATCTATGTGCGAAAAAGGCAATAAATTTTTCTTATAACAAATAAGTGCAAGTAGTACAGGATATCGCTATTGTTGAGCCCCTCTTGGAAACAAAAATAATGGTACGATATTGTTATCTTGATCTTTGCTCGTGTCAGGGGGAGGGCAGGTGCAACCCCCCACCCCCCTTCCACCCTCCTGGCTATGCCCTTGGGTACCTGCTAGGTCATTCAAAGTACATAATATTACGTAAATTTTAAATTTATCATTGGCGTGTTTATGAGGTAAAAACGAGGGTAAAAATAGTGACAATTTTTCAAAATGTCGAATATTTCCCTAAAAAACAAAGGTCATAATAATTTTAATTAGCAAAAGACCTCAAAAACCCCCTTACACTAAAGTCCAGGTTAGGTAGATAAGAAAAACAAAATTTTACCTATAACTTTGAGTCTCCAATGATAATATAATCAAATTGTAAGAAAAATGATAAATAATAGAAAAATAGACATTACCCAAAATATTTTTCTTTTTTTTTGTAGTTTATAGGGGATTTATAATCATTTTTGAAATTATTTGGTCCTAGAATAAACTGTGTTGAATGGAAAATTATTAAAAAAGTTTGGTATAATTATAAACTGCCTGAAATTAACGGGTAATAGAAGTCTAGCCCCCCCCCCCCTTAAAAAAAATAATATTTTATGGCCAAAGGAACTAAGAATAACTTGCTACTATTTAAAGATAATACTGCCTTGTGGTATAAATCTTGCCAGTGTTAAGTTTTAAATTCCAGACTCGAACATTTTAAAGTAAAGTAAAGTAGCCTTTTACCTAATTTTCATGACAATAAAGCTATTATTGAATTGATTTGATTTGAAAAGAATCTTGATATATTAAATTTAATTTAGTAAGAGCTTCAACTAGAAAATTGCAATGGGGACATGGGATAAGTATATTCAGAAACTTATAAAAGATAATATCACGTCAGGAAATCAAATAGGCAATACTCTGGGAGAAATTGCGACAATAAATCTTTTCATTACAAAATTATCCGTGAAATTGTATTTTTCACACAAAAAGTCAATTTTTTACAGTTGGTATATTTTGATATGCACCAGAATGTGCTATATGCGATGTGTGTGAAGGGTAGGTAGAATATGACCCTAAGTTTAGAGAAATATTTACCAGTACGACTTTTGGAAAAAATTACCTCTATTGTTACCACCATTCAATATCAAATTTTTATAATGTGCTTTTCACTCAAGATCTTATCTTGCTTTTTACTACATAGGTACCTGGGTCTCTCTATACCAGAATTTGAAGCAGATCAATCAACTATTAACAAAAATACAGATGTGACTCCATCAAGAGTAAATTAAATTGTACATTATAGCTTTATTTTTAAATTATTAATTAAGAAAGTACTCAATAAAATGTTTCTAATTATACTTACCCTATTCTACCAATGATTTTTTCTAACAATCCATTTTTAATAGAAGCCTCTACTTGTTCTTTGCTGTTAAACAAGGTGTTCCAAAGTACTTTTTGACCTTCTTCAATCTTACATAATGTATCATCAGAATAGTCAAAAGAAGTGTCATTCAAGCCTGCAAAACAGAAAATCAATGAGAATTTAACCATTTTCTTATCCAAATATGCTAATTCTTACTAACCTGTGTGAGATATTATTAGACTCAACCACTCCGCAGATGACAATTTGTTAACTGATCCTTTATCTCGACTAACAATCCGAAATACTGTAAATACTACTGCTAAAATATCATTGTCGTTTGTAGAAGATGCTAATTTAAGTAGAGAATTCCACAATTTTTCTCTTGTGTCACCAACTGTAATACAAAAGAATTATTAAAGAATAAAAAGGAAATTATAATCTTGACCTACACTTTTTTCAGTACAACAGTAAGTAGTGGTTGAACTGTACTGACATGTAAAGTTTCAGCATACCAGTACATAATATAATGTATCAACAAAATACTTGCCTTTCAATTCTTCTATATCAAATTTCTGATATTCTTTAATCAGGAAATTTATCAAAGCTTGCTCATAGATTTGTTTTTGATTATTGTCAACTCCCAAAATTATATTTTTAATGTTTTCTTCTGTCGAGACAGACAAATCTGGTTCATACTGTTGTAACTGATAGTTTACTTCGACTACTTTTGGCATTTCTGCAAAAGAAAAACATTAATTTTTACATGTTAGGCACAACTGTGAAATCTACTAGCAGGCCTACAATTTTACTAAGAGGGAGATACATGGTGCCTATAATGCAAATTAATAATATTAACTAGAGCTTACCTTACTTTTGTATAACTTATTATAAGGGTTTCCTAAGATTGTGATTGTATGAAAGATTTTGGTGGTCATAAATTAAATGTTTACAGATTTTTTGGCCCCATCACAACAACATGGCAAATGTATAGCCCCAGCATAGAATTCACTTAACCCAGAGAACATACATACATTAATTTATTAGGTTAGTTCAGGTTAATTAATTTTTTGCACAAATTATTCGATTTCTTGGTTTAGTTACATTTATTTTCAATGTTATTTAAGCAAAGAACTTGGCAAATTCTGATAATTCCGAGGATAATTCTTATTGACATAGACGTTCACATACAAACATACAGGATGATCATAGAAAAAAGAAACAAAGTGATGATAATATATTAAATTTTAAATTAGTAAGATAAAAAATTACCAATTTTATTGTCATTACCGTCATTACATACAGATCTCTGTAATTTTAACCACGCCTATTTTACAGGTTACTACAATTTTTACTTTCAGATTATTACAGCCGGTTATACAGCATTCTATAGAATATTCTATAAATCTTTTAAATTTCGATGTTTTTAGTAATAAAATTAATTTGCATTGCACGGAAAAATTCGTCTCGAAAAGCTTTAGTCGCAGTGTTGACATCTTGTTCACGTTCACGATTATTTACAAAGCCAATATATTACTCTTTCGATTTGAATATGCCGCCATGCCGATTTTTTAATCAAAAGTCAAACGGTGGCGCCCCCACGAATATGCCAAGTTGCCAAGAAGTGTTAAAACACGACAAGCGAGACCGCTCGTTGAAGTTTCATCGAACCTTTAAAAATTTGTAAGTAGTTTATCACACAAGTCTCACCATTTTCGAATTAAATTCGGTAATCGAGCGGTCTGCCGTTTTCTTAGGTGTATAACGCAGTCCTCAAAATCAAGTAAAAACGACGATATCGGCGATTTCCACTGGACTAGGCTCTACAATGGCAGCCAGCGATTCGGCAGGCGATGATTCTTTGTATCCCATCGCCGTTTTAATCGACGAACTTAAAAATGAAGATGTTCAGGTAATTTTCATCTAATTCGTATTTTTTACTGATACCAAAAGAGTGAAGTAATCAATACTCAAAAATACGCGTGGGTGGGAACTTAGGGGGCCCCATATTATGACCTCTTGAGTGATTTTTTTAAGAAGTGACATGACTAATTGGTATAAATTAGTTCTTATTTACCTGAAATTCTTATCTTTTGCATGTTTTCATTATGATAAATATTATATTTTAACCATTGATCTATATAGTTTAATCTCTGCAACCTACTTATTATTAAGATAAGTAAGTATAGTATATGATCATGCAAACCCTATTATACTTTTGGCAATTTTTTATATTCTAGAGTTAAAAATATCTTGTCAAATTTGTCAATTTTTCTAGCTTCGTTTGAACTCCATCAAAAAACTATCTACAATAGCCCTGGCCCTTGGAGTAGAAAGAACAAGAACCGAGCTGATACCGTTTCTTACTGAAACCATCTATGATGAGGATGAAGTTTTGTTGGCGCTTGCCGAACAACTGGGTCAGTTTATTACACTTGTTGGAGGACCAGAGTATGCTTATTGTTTGCTGCCACCTTTGGAAAGTTTAGCAACTGTTGAGGAAACTGTAAGTATCATTTTCTTAACCCAAACTTATATAATTATCCTCCATTGCAGGGATGGGCTGATTTTTATTATGAAAATTGAAGTAATAGTTTTATTTCTTCAAGCATTATACCAAATATACTTTATATACAAAAGGAAAGTGTAACTCGAGGTATATATTATTGTATAATCTGACTTGTGTGAGCATATTATTATGTTGTGACCTCAAATAAAAAAGGAATGAATTAATGAAAAACACATGTTACAGTATTTGTTTATTTATTGTGGGGATTTTTAGTGTCAGTCTAGATATGAAAGAAATGCTTACAAGATTTTATGGTTAAAAAAATATATATAGGTATATTATTAATATCTATCATTACACAGTGTTAACCATTACAAGAATAAGAGAGTTTTTATTTGCTTGGTCAGTCCTTAAATTTGTTTTAAACCGATTTAAGGATTCACCAAAAAATGTATTCCATCTGCTAGTGAATTTGCTTCTTTATACTTAGCTTATTATCTGGGCTTTTTTGTCCATATTACATAGTTTGACACATGCAGTGCTGAAACAATGTTGATTGATTGATCAATTGAATGATATAGTTTAGTATTTGTATAAGCCAGCACTTTTATCATTTTTCTTTGATATTCTCTATGCAATTCATATGTGAGTGGAAGTATGGAGACCATATTATTATGGAACAGTATGCCGATGTGGTCTTACATATGAAAAGTACAACAGTTTAATGGCTCTTACACTAGTGAACAAACCCAAGTCACGAAAAGATTCCACACACTCCAAATTCAATCCCTGCATTCTACATATAGTTATAATATATTTTTCTGTTTTTTTCTTTGAAAACTTAATTACTCTCCATTTTTTTTTATTTAGTCGCTGTTATTACTATACCAGGTTGAAAATCTATCTCATGTTGTAGGTTGATGCAGTCCCTCTGACTACTGTTCTTTTTTTATATTTTTTAATTTTGAAAAAGCATTAGTTTCCTCCCTTTTCTATGCCCATCTTGTTTCATAAAGCTGCATGTACAAAACCAAAAATACTAAACATGTGTTGAGGATACATATTTTTAAGTGCTTTGCAATTTCGCACTCATCCTTTTATGATATAATATGCATTACTGTATCCCATTTACATAACAGATTTAAAGGGGCTGCAGATATTAAATTTGATTACTAATGAATGCTAACAGGAAACAGGAGGATGCCTCTGTATGTCTCATTAGTGTTTTTTTTTTTATTCAGGGGTTAGCATATAGGTTTTCTTTACCTTAGAAATGTTAGAAGCATTTTTCCTCTATAAATCTTCAAGGGCATCTGATGGGGGCTTTAAAATATATCTCAATATTGGAAATTTTTTGACTCACTAACAGATTGTTTAATTTTTGCAAGCTGGAATCCTTTATTGGTGATCTAGTTTTATAAAAGCTGTTCACTCCATTAAAACACCATTAATTAGTTGTTTAGAGAAAGGCTCATTGCAGGAATGATTGGTTTTTGCTTGTGATAAGCTTAAATCAATTCTTTATTGGTGCTCACATGCAATAACTATTTACACAGGTTAATATTCAAATTTAAAATAGTAATCCTACAAAAAAATTGGTAGTACTTATACAGTATAGAATTGAAATTGAAAATTTGAATGGCTGCAAACACTAAATAATTAAAATTTAAAACCTACACAATATAGAACTCTAGAACACATTAAGATTGCATGTAATATATAACAGCACCTTAGAAGAATACAAGGCATAACCATTAATACTTTTATACAAGATTTGGAATGTACTTAGTACGTACACCCTTGTTTTCAACAGAGAAGGAGACCACTCGTTAACCTCTACCGAAAGTTTACTAAAGAACCTAATAGCAAGATTAGAGGATGTGAGAGGAGAACGAGAATATTCTCTGTAAGAAAATTCTCCCGAGAATATTATCTAGAGAAGTTTTTCTACATAATCTACTTTCAAAAATTTTACAATAATTTTTAAAATTTTAAGCTTCTCTGACCTTTTCTAGGTAACAGTGTTTTACGTCGGCGCTTCTAGGGGAATCCGGGTATAACAGTAATTCAGGGAAATCCCCTAGAAGCGCGAACGTATACTCCTATACAGCTGTGTGAATTGTAAAGGATGTGGTGAGACTAGCTTTATTTTGGCGTTCCGTTCGGCTCAGTTTAGACCGTCTATAAGTATAAAAACATGGAGCAAAATAAATTAAAGGGTATCACAAAACCAAAAAGTAACGTTTGGAAATATTTTAATACAAAGAATGTACTGTAATGTAGTGTAAAAATTTTATTTCTTTTTATTGCCATTTCTAGCGATTTTCTTATATTCTCGAGAATATTCTCCAAAAGATTATTACCGACAATTTTACATCTCTAAGCAAGACAACCCAGGCTATCCTGACACCTTCCCAGTCTGTGATATCCGGGTACTAAATTAAACTTTGCCCTTGTGTTGTTGGTGTGTATATCCTGCTGCATTGCATTTGAATTTTAAGTTTTTCCTGACATCTAGTACGTTTTCAAGGATATGAATTGATGGAAAAGTGAATATATTATTTTGAATGAACACATTTCTACCGTCGGCTGTATATGATAAACCCGCTACCAATCTTACCGCCCTTTTCTGCAGTCTAAAGACCTGGACACTGCCGCTTGCATGACCTTAAATCAGGATAGCATTGGAAATATGACTATGGAACAATGAAAAATAGGCCTGCTTATTTAGCCTCTCTGTTAGGATGGTGATGTGGAGTTTATATTAGATGTAAAACAGGAACTGTCATAGTTTTTGTTTTTGAAAAACATTTATTAACTATATTCAAAGTTGTGCGGACAAACTGAATTGCAGGCTGGCTTGGTGCAGCCCAGTATGAGCTACTTAAACATATTAATTAACTACAAAATTATATGAAAAAGGTCGTGACCGGGAACAAAAACACGAAGCGGTGACAGGGGAGGGGGAATGGAAGAGGAAGGACCCAAAAACATAACACATGAGGCAAACGGACATTTCTGGCGATTTATAATTTTTTTTTTAAATTTTGCTAGATGGTTATTGTGAAAATATTTTACTATTTGGATAGAAAATGATGATTTTTTACGTATTTTAATGTTAATAAAAATTGGCCCATTCTTAAAAGAACAGAGATAACATGCTCAACAGGAAAGTTTACTTAAACAACTTTGCTTTATATCAGGTTGTTCGAGACAAAGCAGTTGAATCTCTAAGAGCTGTGGCTCAACATCATAGCCCAGCTGATTTAGAGACTCATTTTGTGCCGCTTGTTGAAAGACTGAGCGCAGGAGATTGGTTTACATCCAGGACATCTGCTTGTGGACTTTTTTCGGTAATAACAGATACGGAAAATGCAGTCCTCATGCCTTCTTTAAGAAGTGGTTTCTAATATTATTATCTTAATTTTAGGTTTGCTACTCTAGAGTTTCGGCAGCTATGAAAGCAGATCTAAGATCTCACTTCAGAGGGCTCTGTCAAGACGACACCCCCATGGTGCGTCGTGCTGCAGCTACCAAATTGGGGGAACTTGCACAAGTCGTTGAACTGGAGTACCTCAAATCAGATTTAATTCCAAAGTTTGTTAATTTGGCACAAGATGAGCAGGTAAGTGAGCACACATGTTAAGACTATCCCATTTTATATACTGTATAAACGCTTTAGGATTCCGTAAGACTCTTGGCAGTTGAAGCATGTGTCAGTATTGCTACTCTTCTATCACAAGAGGATGTCGAGCAGCTTGTTATGCCCACATTAAGGCAATGCACAGGTAAGCGCATAAATGATATAATGATCATCATTTACGGTTTTTCCAGGTTTTTAATGCCCTGATACAACTAGCACTGTATCCTTAAACTAAACAAAATTGCGAAAGAATATTGTTAGTTTTGTTATTTTAAACATGTGCTTTTAGGAGATACATCATGGAGGGTACGTTACATGGTGGCAGACAAATTTACTGAACTTCAGAAAGCGGTAGGCCCCGAAATCACGAGGACAGACCTAGTCCCCGCTTTTCAGAGTCTGCTTAAAGACACGGAGGCCGAAGTAAGGGCGGCGGCGGCAAATAAAGTCAAAGACTTTTGTCAGAATTTGGATAAGGCGCATCAGGAGAACATCATAATGACGAATATATTACCGTGCGTGAAGGAATTGGTAAGTGTTAGTATCATTATAAAAATTACTTTGTTATGGATGAATTTTTTGAGTTGACATGAATTTAAGTTAATCTTATAATTAATAAATAAATAATATTTAAAACTATTTTTATACCTTGTAAGTTTCTGTTTTTTTTTCATCTTCTAATAAATAACAGTGCAGATGAAACATGGTTAATCTTTTAATAAATTATAATGGTTATCTAATGCATAAATGTTTGTTATCACATATTAAAATATTTTGAGAGTTTTTACGTGGTTTTTATTAAAATTATATGGTGCGTTTATGCACATCATTTTGATTTTAAAAAAATCCTATTTAATTCATGATTTCGGCAACCAAAAAAATTTGCATATGTTTAATGTAAAATCATATTGATGTGTGGATGTGGATGGATATCAAAGTGTCAATTAAAAACTAGATCAATCAGGAAAGATAAGACTAAAATTTTAATTAAGTTTCAAATATTTGCTTCATTAACCGCATTTTGACATTGCATATCTCTAGAAAATTGCTAAAATGTAAATGTAACATTTAATATTGAACCTTTGTTGGTCAGGCAGGGGTTTTACCTCTATTTTTCTTTGTGTGTGTTTTTTTTTTATCCAGATAGTTTGCATGTGAATCGATGTTTCAATGATTTTTTTTCCAAGTTTTTTGTTTTGTTAGCTGAGGAGGAAGCAGCCAATATCTCGGGTACTTGCGTATGTGTTTGTGTTATCATTGGAGACATATTTTGCTAGTGTTCTGTGGTTTTTGAAGATCAAAATATATTACAAGGTTTAGCGAGTATCTGGGGGCGTTTACTATTGTTTTATTGGTTTGCTTTGCAGCTTAAAACGTTTACGTCAGTCCTGCTTAAAGATAGCCAAGTGGAATTGGCCGGACCAGAATTTTGCAAAGATTGGTTTAGGTTCTTTGATAGATTTTGCCTTTTCTAATAGTGAGTGGATATTCATTTGACTATCTAAACTAGAATATATATGTATAATATAGGCAATATTTTCCTAATTTTCTTATTATAAATTAAAAAAAAAACTACTTAAGTTAAACTGAAATCAAAGAAAATATGCTAACCAGTTCCAATTTAAGTTTATTTTTCAAATCTTTATTAAGAAAATGAATAGAATGTTGCCCATATTGTATACATGTTCTGTTCTGGTTTTAACTAGGCAAAAGGAAAAAAAAATATCTTTACCGTCACTTACTTATACATTTTTGAAGCAATAATATTTATGGTAAAAAGTATATTATATAGGTCATTATTTCAATCTAGTGAAAAAAACACATACAATACTAGAACAAAAGAAGACTTTCCAATCGACAGAACTAAATATACTTTTATTTAGAGGAACATTCTCTTTAGTTTTCTCAAGATCTGATACCAAATTGAACAGAAGTTAAGATGCTCACTGGAAAAAAAATTAAGAAGTTTCTATTGATGAATTCATTTTACTGTGTGAGGGAATACTTCAGTGCATTTTTTTTTTGTATTTGACCAAAGGCTGCACTGGAGGCTTAATTCAAGAGTAAAGCTTGCATTGCGTCAATTAGGCTCTATCTACCCCCTGATTCACAGGCGAAATAGACTTTCAAATAGGATTAAAGTCAACCTCTATAAGATATGGGTCAGGCCGGTTCTCACTTATGGTGCGCCTTCGTGGTGCAATATAAATAAATAGCCATTTATTTCCGACAGGCCGGAGCCCACTTACAGGAAACTCCAACAAATTAATCGAATTATAAACAAAAGCAAAAATCTTACAAAAGTAATGCCCTTGCTATACTTAAAATGTAATAACAAAAAGTAAGAAACTAAAGCTAAGTTAACAGGAACCAATGACTACTAATGAGGATAGCCGGACATATTGCGCAAGTGTTTTAATATGGTTGGGAGGCTGTCATGAAATATGTCGGAGAGGGCTGAGATACGATTGAAGTTGTGGCACATTTTGTGAATGGGACCTTGAGGCAAAATATTGGATATAGCAATATATAGCAATATAGCAGAATGGAGCTTAATAAGTTCCAGGTAATTCAAAACAGGGTGTTAAAAACTATCTAGGACGTACCTAGATACACCATATGATATCTGTTTGGATACTGATGATGTAAATAATTGCGGACATTTAAACTAAAATGTGGTGGAGCACCGTCATGCATAAACCACATATCTCGTCGAAGTTGTAATGGCACTAAATAATCCATACCATTTAGTCGTGGCGGTAAAATGACAGGACTAATAATGAAATTGCCAATGATTCCTGCCCACACATTAATTCTAAACTCATGTTGATAATGAGTTACTTTCGTGGCATGCGGGTTTTCAGCAGCATAAACATTTTCGTTATGTAAGTTGGTTACACCACTTCTTGTAAAACATGCTTCGTCAGTAAATAAAATGTGCTTAGCAAAATTCACATCCTGTTGTCTTTGTTCGGTAATGAATCGACAGAAAGCCAATCGTTGATCGAGATCCGGAGCTAAAAGGTCTTGTACCTAGTATCTAAAAAAAATATATTTCCCACTGCTAATTCACTGACCACATTTCATCCTCAAAGATAACAGCAAATATTTTTTATTCAGAATAATTTAAATTATCCGGTGAGGCATCGAACACTAAAAACCGAAATATCTCAGAAACGGCTTACTTTGGCGGATTTTCACAAGAGTACCTTTTTTGTTTCAAAATGTTGAAAAAATTAGTTCCTCAACAAAAAAAGGAAAAAACTACACTGATAAAAAAGTTATGACCATTCTAAACCATAAGAAATGCGTTGTGAAGCGCCCTCTAATGGCCACAGTGCAAAGGTGTCCGTATTCGGGTTTCGCATCCCAAAAAACCCCCGGGTACCAAGTTTTAAAGTGATACGTGAAAAAATGTTCATTAATTTTAAAAAATTCGATTTTTATTTTTTAACTTTACCACTTTGTATCTCGGAAACGGAGCAACTTCGGACTAAGGTAAGTTGCTTTAAATCGCCTTATTTTGGCCTCAGGAATATGTGCTCAGATTTTGTACAGACCTGTATAATAGAAAAAGGCGCCAAAACTTTGCAGACTGAGAAACTTAATCAAAATTTTAGTCAATATTTTTTCTTAATAGTCTAGTTTTTGATTGACAATTTGATAGCCATTTTCAAGGGAACTACTCCAATTTCAGCAACACGTTTTTACATTATGATTTTTATTTTAGGTTGCTGATCCGAATCAACATGTCAAGTCGGCCTTAGCGTCAGTAATAATGGGCCTTAGTCCCATCCTGGGCCGTCACAACACAATTGAGCATCTTCTGCCGCTGTTCTTAACACAATTGAAAGACGAGTGTCCCGAAGTGAGATTAAATATTATTTCGAATTTGGATTGTGTTAACGAGGTAGGCGAAAATACATATGGTTATGCTGAAGGTTTATTTTACTTATTTTTCGCCTAACAAATATATTTTCTCAGGTTATTGGTATACAGCAACTTTCTCAGTCCCTATTGCCTGCCATAGTAGAACTGGCGGAAGATTCAAAATGGAGAGTCAGATCGGCCATTATTGAATACATGCCTTTGTTGGCTGGCCAACTTGGTAAGTCTTTTTATTGTTATTATGAAATGCATACAACAAACAAAAAACAAGAAAAATCTACAAACAAAAAAAAAAGTCAAAAAATGCTCTGTGTAAATACATTTTACACTCTCGTCAAACTTGAATTGTATATGAATTTTAAATTAGAAAATTTGAAGGTTTAAAATTTTAACTATGAATTAGAGAGTTAAAATGTAAAATAGTACACAAATTTCAAAGTTAAAATGGGCAAAACACAGTAAAAATATGTATGCAGCACAAACATATTAAAATTTTCGTTAAACTAAATATACAAATAAAACCTATAACTCTTCGCTAATGTACGCTAATTATTTTCGCTGTTTTACTCCAGGAGGCATGTTTTCTTCCCAAATCTGCTGTTTATTCACTCCTTTGAAAATGCAATAAGGGGACAGAAAGTTACCTTCTGCATTACAGCACGCTACTATGGTGACCGTTTTGCCCTTTTCTTGTGATTTTATAATATAAACATCCCTGCTTTCGTTTCCTGCAATTACTTTTCTTGGATTATTGTTTAGATGAATTCTGGCTCTCATCCATTGTTTAGAAATTGTAAGAATCTACCTGATTTCATTATCACTGCCACTTAAAAACTCCTAAAAACTTTTTATATTTAGGTTGATCTGACGTTTCACTTTCCTATATTGAATCTTATCATTGCTCATGAAACACCACCCTTATTGCATCGATTTTTATTGAAACTCGTAAAAACTATACATTGCAAAATTATCCCATAAATAATATACAAATAAATTGGATTCCATTGTTATACCTACCTCTTTAAAACTTATACAAACTTGTAATGTATTCGAAAGCTTTGATGCGTATCACTGTCTCATAAAAACTCATATAAAACATTCACATAAAAACTCATAAAGCATGAACTTATAAGAGAAGATTTGGCGTTTCACTTCCGTATATAGAATCTCATCATTGCTCATAGAAGTATAATACTTCTTTAGAACTTATACAAACTTACAAAGTGTTTATAATTATTTTGGTGTGTATTTGACATAGTGTTCTATATGAACCTATAAAATCTTATGAATTCACCATATAACCGTAGGGAGGATGTCTTTAATGCAATTAAGCAGATTAAACCTAAATTAACTACAGGACCAGACAGCATTCCAGCGTTTATTGTCAGAGACTGTGCTGGTGTCTTTGCCCATCCTCTGTCCGTATTGTTTATTAAATGTCTCGACGTCGGCATGATGCCAAATATTTGGAAATCTTCTAAGGTGTGCCCTGTTTTTAAGAAGGGTGACAGATTGGATATATCTAATTATAGACCGATATCAATAATTTGTAACTTCTCCAAGGTTTTTGAAATTTTATTACATAATATAATTTTCTCTAGGGTTAAGAACGTTATTATTCCGGAGCAACATGGATTTGTTAAGGGTCGTTCAACCATTACAAACCTAGTGTGCATTACCCAATGTTTGACTGAAGGTATTGATCGGCGTAAGCAGACAGACGTGATTTATACGGACTTCTCTAAAGCCTTTGATCGGCTTGACCACGCCATTTTACTGCAGAAATTGAGGTACTTCGGATTCTCCGATCAGTTGATGTTATTCTTCGATTCCTATTTAAAGAATAGGAGTCAGTTCGTGGCTTATGGCGGGGTCAGATCGACGGAGTATTTTGCCACA
The DNA here is from genome assembly GCA_963920685.1 of Polydrusus tereticollis. Taxonomy (NCBI): domain Eukaryota; kingdom Metazoa; phylum Arthropoda; class Insecta; order Coleoptera; family Curculionidae; genus Polydrusus; species Polydrusus tereticollis. The sequence continues at coordinate 149,825,551 of OY987328.1, forward strand.
TCTGGAGTTCCCCAGGGTTCCATCCTTGGTCCGTTGCTATTTACTCTGTTTATTAATGATATTGTTGATGATCTCTCAGTCCGCTGTTTGCTCTATGCTGATGACCTAAAATTATTTTCAACAATTTCTAGTGATGGTGATTGCTTGGATCTGCAACATAACTTGGATATTTTGCATGATTGGTGTGTAAAGAATAGATTGAACTTAAACGTTTCGAAATGTAATATTATGACCTACACTAATAAAAACACGATCATTCATTTCAACTATAACATAAATGGCGTCAATCTGCAACGACCTGAGGTGTTCAAAGATCTAGGAGTAACTTTTGATAAGGGACTGTCCTTTGTTCCTCATATCGAAGACACTGTGTCTGCCTCGTATAAATTACTTGGTTTTGTCTTGAGGGCCACAAGGGAGTTTCAGAGTGATGTTCCGTTAAAAACTTTATTTTTCTCTTTTGTTGTATCTAAATTGGAATACGCATCGGTGGTTTGGTCTCCCTATTATAAAGCACATATAGATAATATTGAATCCGTTCAGAGACGATTCGCGAAGGCTTTGTGGTTCAGATCGGGTGGGGTCTACCCCTTTAGGAGCTTTCCACACGATCGGCTGTTGCAGAGGTTTTTGCTCGTCAACCTGTCTGACAGGCGCAGATGTTTCGGCCAGTTGTTTTTATAGAAGTTAATTAATAATTGACTAATCTGTGAAGAGTTACTACACAGACTAAACTTTATAATTCCATCCCTGAATTCGCGGTATGCTGATACATTTTACCTACCTAACTTTCGAACAAATGTATTTAAATATGCGCCTCTCAATAGAATCTGTAGCTTGTACAATGAAAACATCACAACATATGATATTTTCAACTGCAGCCCGGGCACGATCAAGAATCATTTTTACAGCCACCCTGTGTAGGTCTTCTGCCGCCATTTTTCTTTTTCTTTTTTGTTGATTGTTATTTCTATGTTACCTATTATTAACTTTATTGAGTAATGTAAGAATTTAGGTTAAATACATTCGTTATTAAGTTTATAATATTAAATTGTTTTGTAACTGGGAAACTGTGAAACAGTGTATTGAAATAAATAAATAACCTTATAAATTGCTTAGGATTTGTCGTATAAAAAGTTCTCTTAATCTCTTATATTCGTTTCTATCTCTTCAAGGGAGTAGAAAACCCCTTGAAGTTAAAATATTTTAATTTTATTTCTAAATTGGTTATAAGATCGTGTTCTAACATTTGTCGACAACAGATTAAAGAACTTTATTTCATAATAATTGTCTGTCCTCTCCGCAATCTTGTGAAAGCAGGGTACACCTAATCTGTCTGTCACTGGTATCACTTTAGCAGATTTAAGCTACTCCGAGTATATTCCGTTTTTGTAAGTCTTTATGTTATGGTATTAATTATGTTGCTTTATTTTCGTCGCTATTCAAAACTGGCTCACTCCTATTTCTTAATTGTTTTTTGCTTTTTCAGGTAGAGAATTTTTCGACGAGAAACTGAACGCCCTGTGTATGACCTGGCTCATGGACCACGTTTTTGCAATCCGCGAGGCCGCTACTTTAAACCTTAGAAAATTGGTGGACCAATTTGGAGCCGAATGGGCGGAATCCACCATTATACCCAAAGTATTAGCCATGTCGAGAGACCAAAATTACCTCTACAGGTAAGTAATCGATTTGTAGAGGCAAATTATTGTATTTTTGGCGTATTCTGTCTTTGACCTATACAATCTTAAAGACGATATTCATCATTGACAATTTCCTCAAATAATATCCCAGATTCGGTCCTTTAAAAACTACATTTTCCAAGTTTATCTATTGACGTTAACATTTTACAAGTTATGCACTAATATGCAGTTATTGAAACATTAACCTAAATATATGTTTACGTGACTTTCTTTTCATTCAGTACTTCATCCACAGGTTAGCGTTAGTTACGATTTAGGTAATTGGTAGTAAAATGGTATATTTTTAAATAAACTATGGTTTATATTCAACAATGCAGCTAGGTTAGTGTCCAGCCCGTTATGTCCACTTTTGTTCCATTATATTCTTAGGTGCCGATAAAATACTACCTACAATGTCTTATTAATATTGTCACTAAATTTCCAAATAATTTGTTCTAATTGTGAAAATAGTGTTTTGTGAATATTTGATTTCAAAATGTCCAAAAAGCCCAAAATCTCTTCATGGATTAAAAACATTCCTGAGTTGGAGCTTAGTGGAGATAAAGTGTTTTGCAGAGCTTGTTCAAAAATCGTGTGTACTTTTTACTTTTTGTTTTACAATGTGTTTCCGAAAACTTTGGTTTTTATATCAAACCCTAACACTTTTTACGAGTAAAGTTCCATTATTTGCTATCATCCGGGCTAATAAAACAATAAGTTTGTATTAATTTCATATTGAAACATTTTGATTTTTTTCTTTATGTATAGTTAAATTGTTTTTGGAAAATAATGCATATATATTTTTTTTTTATTTATTTCTTTATTCATCTATTTATCTATTATTATTACAATGTACAATAGGTATTGGTGATATTACAAAAAATATATGTGCAATATGGACTGTGTGTCTGTGTGTGCACAAGGAGACAATTTTTCTCTTGATTAACAATAAGAAAAAAAAAAAAAACAAGAACAAAAAAAATATATGCATAATTGCATAATCATTATGAATAATTTACCTAGTAGTAGTAGCATGACACTTAATGCCTATCTATATATATTACAGATTATAAAATCCTACTTAAACTAGAACATTTATGGTAAGATATCATGCTAAAAAGGCAACGGCATTCCTAATTCTAGTATTATTTTTAATCCATTTTTTTATTATTTTTAATCCATTCATTAAGATCCCTTTTAATTGTTCGAAATCTATTGGTTCTGAATTTCATTGGCAATAAATTTAAAATTTTGGGAGCCACATAGGAAACACATCTCTGTGTGGCACTGAAGTGTGTGTTAGGTAAAGTTAAATTATGATTAAGGTTAGCTCTTGTCAAAATATTATGACTTATGAAATTTCGAAACATATTTCTAGTAAGAGCAAATCTAATTACACCATTAACGTACAATTGAGCAATAGTGAATAATCCAGATTGCTGAAATAGCAACAGAGAACAAAAACGTCTAGACTTAAAAAGAATTATTTTTAAAATATATTTTTGTGCGAGGACAGCATCCTTTAGGGCATTTTTATGGGCTGAGCCAACATATTATTCCGTAATTAAGGCAGGATTCTGTCAGTGACTTATAAATTGTGATATTTAAATTTCTGCTGAGTATGTTGCGTAGTTCATGAAATTTATAGATTCGTTTTTTTAATTTATTTTTTACATATTCGGTATGAGTAGTCCATTTTAATAAATAAATAAATAAATAAATAGCCATTTATTTCCGACAGGCCGGAGCCCACTTACAGGAAACTCAAACAAATTAATCGAATTATAAACAAAAATCTTACAAAAGTAATGACCTTGCTATACTTAAAATCTAATAACAAAAAGTAAGAAACTAAAGCTAAGTTAACAGGAACCAATGACTACTAATGAGGATATCCGGACATATTGCGCAAGTGTTTTAATATGGTTGGGAGGCTGTCATGAAATATGTCGGAGAGGGCTGAGATACGATTGAAGTTGTGGCACATTTTGTGAATGGGACCTTGAGGCAAAATATTGGATCTCGCGAATGCAAGGAAAAATGTAGGCCGATGTCGGGCACCTGTGCGGGGAACATGAAGCGATAGTTGCTCCAGTAGAAATGGGCAATCGATTTTAGAGTTAAGAAGTTTATGGAGTATCGATAGTGACTGTGAGTCGCGACGTACTGTTAAGGGCAACTCACCAAACCTAGCGAGGATGTGGCCATGCTCGAAACCCCGTTGCCTGTAGATACCATCCTCTAAACATAAGATACTTTAGGAATCGCCTTTGGACGGACTCCACAGATTGATTATGGCAATTGTAAATGGGGAACCATATGATTGAGCAATAATCCAACTTTGACCTCACATAGGAATAATACAACAGTTTAAATGTAGATACATCAGAAAAATGCTTGCAGTTTCGCAAGACAAAGCCCAAGGTTCTAGAGGCGCTAGAAACCATTTGATCAATATGTGGAATAAAGGAGAACCTCTCATCGAAAACGACTCCGAGATCCCTTATGGTGGTGAGTCTGTTCAGTGTGGATCCGTTTATAGAATAATTGAATTGAAATGGAGTTTTTGCCCGAGTGTAAGAAACGACGTTACATTTAGAGATGTTGAGATTCAGTTTGTTATCCAGGCACCACTGGTTAAGAACATCGAGGCTGTCGCGGAGGGATACACAATCCGCGACAGCGTTGATGCGGTTAAATATTTTGAGGTCATCAGCATAGGCGAGTCTGTTGCAGTCAAGCGTCGAGACAAGATCGTTTATAAATATGTTGAAAAGAAGTGGCCCCAGGTTAGAACCCTGGGGGACACCCGACGTAGGTACAAACAAGTCCGACCTAAACCCCTCAAACTCAACAAACTGAGTACGATCCAGAAGGTAGGATTGTAATAGTGAGACAAGCCTGTTAGAGAAACCGAACTGGTCAGACGCCTTATGGAGTAGAATGTGGTGGTCAATTTGGTCAAAGGCTTTACTAAAGTCCGTGTAAATGACATCGACTTGGCTCCTCTTGTTAATGGCGTCACAGACGTAAACGGAAAACGAACAAAGATAGTCATACACGATCTTTCGGAAAAAAAACCGTGTTGATATATAGAGAGTCGGTTTCGAATTTTGAAAAACAGGGACTTTTGCAAGGTGATCTCAAATACCTTGGAGAAGTTACATAGGATTGAGATACCTCGATAGTTTTCAATATCAGATGGATCGTCCTTTTTAAAGATAAAGATGGGACAAACTTTTAAAAACTGATCAAAATATACACCCAAGTATTTCATGATTTCTACCGATCTTACAATACCTGAACACGCGCATCTCTCAGAAAAATCACATCCATTGGACTGAATCTTAATTATATTTTTTTTAGGCAAACCTTCATTATTATTAAATCAATTCACAATAAAATCAGTTGTTTCATGCAGAGCCACGTCTGTTCCCATCCCATCCCTGAATCCATACTGTGAATCAGATAATAGTTTGTTAGAATATAAAAAACTACACAACTTTTTTTTATACATTTTTCAATTACTTTACAAATAGGATTAGTAAGAGCAATTGGTCTGTAGTTATTAATATTAGTATTATCTCCACCCTTGTGCAAGGGTACTATAACAGCTTTCTTAAAAATATCAGGAAATACACCAGTATCAAAAACCAGATTCACAATATGCACAAGAGGCCTGATTAAGGATTTATAGTTTGACTTAATAATTGAACCACTAACAGAAAAATTCTCCAAATATGCACATATTTTTTTTATTGAATTCTGAGTGCATATATTCCGTCCTCTAGTAATAAACAATTTTTCTTTCAGGATGACCTGTCTGTTTTGCATTAACGTTTTGGCGGAAGCCTGCGGTGCTGATATAACGACGCGACTCTTGCTCCCCACCGTTCTGAGCATGGCAAATGACAAAGTAGCCAATGTACGGTTTAACGTAGCCAAAACACTACAAAAAATCGCTCCACAGCTCGATCAGGCAGTTATACAGCCCCAGGTAAGATGTTACATTCAATTTTTTTCGATATCTCATCAACACCTAGTTTTTTGTCGATTCTTGTTAGCTTTCTGATTTGTATGTTAAATGCAGTGACTTAAAAACAAATTCATATGGTCATTTATTAAGACTTCACCTGAAATTAAATTTGTTTCATCTCCTTTTCTGATACATTTACAGATTTACACTTGTTGTTTCATTCCCTGAACCATGCGCAATTTAAATTGTTTTAACTGTCGGTATTATACGTTAAGGTGCTCTAAACTATCACCATTTAGAAGGTGTCTTTTGTGATATGTAACGTGCTTTTGATTCCGTGTTTTACATAAGTTGTGCTTATTGATACAATTTTGTAGGTAAAGCCTATCTTAGATAAACTAAATCTCGACGGAGACGTAGACGTCAAATATTCAGCATCAGAAGCGATCACAGGCATAGCTGGTAAGTGTTAACGGACAGACAGACATTTGCAACAACCCGCTGATTAGAAATAGGATCATTTTTATTATGTAAGAGACGTTAAGATATTAAATTTTTATAAGTAATCAAAATGATTTGTTTTTATTTGGAGTGGGATACTTTTGATGTTAGTTTGATGTTTAGTATGTGAATAATGTTATGTTATGAGCACCGACGAAAAGTACTTAGGAATAAAAAAAAAATTGACAGTAAAATGAATACGTTTTGTCAGCTACTGGCAATTTACCATGATGAAGGCGACCTCTGGTGGCAGTTTTGGAAAGGGCAGTACTAGCATTTGTACGGTATTACACTGACAATTTCTGCAAGGAGTCGGCATTTCGCAAAGAATTTTACATAATTATGATAAAAACGTCTCTTCAAATACCATGTTAATTTATTTACGAATTGGCGCTTGTTTTATTTTTCTGTGAAGCTTGGGCAGAAGTCGGGGTTTTAAATAAATATATGGGGAGGAGGTGGGAGGTATTAGATTCAGGTACATGATGGTGTAATTTTTCGCTTAGAAAATGATACCCTCGGATCCGAGTGGGAGGTTCTTAAGAATATCATTGCCTAGACACTCATGTGTGTTTTTTTTTGCTTTCTGATTTGCCTGCCAAATTTTGTGGAAGGGTATACAAGGATGTTCGGTTGGTGGTTTGGTAAGGGTTGCAACCGTTACAGGAGTAGGTGGAAATTCCTCCGTTTTTTTCATAAAAATGAGTTTGGGAAAGTTTGTGGGGGGTGAATTGGCCATTTGTAAGGTGTGAAGTCTCACTCGGAATAGAATGTCTTTAAAGTACTATTATATCTTCATATTATGTTGGTAAAAATGTTCATTGACATTTCAATTGTCAAAAGCTTCAGGTTAGTCCACCAGTCGGTATTACACTGAAAACACTTATTGTAAACCAATGAAATGCTCTTGTTTCAAATCGTTGGCAACAAAAAAAATTCTGAACATTTTCTTGTAACTTGCACCTATACTCGAGACCCAATTTTATTGTCGTTGACGCAGCTGTCAAAATCATGGGAAATAATGGAAACTACCAATGAAAACACAGTATGGCAGTTTCCATGCTTTCAATTGTTACATCACAGACAATAATATTGGGTTTGAGTATAGGCAATTATAGTTAATAAGCAAAGTTTAGACAGACGCCAAGGGCATAATTGGTGTCTAAACCGTGGTAAATTATTTTTTCCAGTACTAACGTTTTAATATAATATTTGCGATTTTTCATTCATTCATTTTATTATAGACCTAGGCCAATAATGAAGCAAGAGGTAAGAAAAACAATTTATCAGGCTAACAACCTGTCAATAATGATTGTTTCTGGAGTTTGGTAGTGGAAAACATTAATTACTGGATAACAATAAAAACTCTGTTAATGTCACATTTTCATACAAAATATAATATCTATTAACGTTTTGGACTCAGAATAATTTAGGCACTAGTGGCATTATTACCGTAGTAATACCGACATAAATCCGACACAAATTGATAAAGAAAATCGCGAAAAAGTTAATTCACAAAGAGATTGTCTGTAAATCCTGCATAAGTGAGCGGCCATTACTTCTCGAACCGGCCACCGTGGCGCTGTGAGCATCTGGTAAATTCCCAATAGCTGTCAAACTGTGTAAAGCAGGGCTCTTAGCGAACTGCTATGAATATAAAAGGTCTTTGGCTATATTATTTAATCGATTTTCGCCAACAACCATGTTTTAAGGGATGCAAGAAGTTAAAACGCTAAGAACCCTGCAATTGAGAACTGACACTGTCTAGGAAAACTAATGGTATTCAATTTCTCTTTTTAGCTTTAGGTTGAAAAAAGACTTGGGATGACTTAAGGCATGTTAAATGTAAGTAAGGAAGAATAAATGAGCTGAAATCTTTATACATAAAAAATAATAATCTCATAGAGTTTGGTAATGTTACGCCCCCCTATTATCATTTATAAGAACATCAATGTGTACCATGGTGAATTTAGAACTTAGTATTACAATTTTATTGTTCAATTTTTCGACATCGTGTTGTGTTTTAGCGGCAATTATATTTGCCTTCAGATGTATTATTTAAATAATTTAAAGATATTTTCCAATAATAATAAAACCTATTCCTCGAATTTCACTTTTTTACAATGTTAATTTGGTCTTAATCCTGAAGCATTTATTTTTGGTTATGTTATTTAAATACGGTTAATTGTAAATATTTAAAATTGTAATGTTTAATAGTGCAAATAAATTTTATTATCAGAAAGAAGAGGCATTTCTATCACCAGCAGCGTGGAAAAATAAAAGCCTTAGAAAATATGTCAAAACGCATAAAACTTTTTGAGTTTTACGTACAACATTTATCTGTAGAAAAATCTTGAATCAACACCTATAACTCTTGCAAGAATAGTATACGGGGTGCGGATAAAGTTTGAAATAATGGATTTTCCCAGTTAGGATGCTCAGAGACGTCGATTTTATTTTATTTTTTTGCATGTTTTATAATTTCTGAATACTGAGGCACGCCCGAAGTCACCTCAATCTCACCGGATACATAATTATTATTGATATGGGTCTGCTGTTCTGAAAATATCAATTTTTTTTTCTGAGATTTTTAGATTCCTCTTAAAATTCTAGACCTTTTTTACAAAACATGTCTAAAATTAACTGTTTTTAAAATACAGGACATCATAAATAATATTTTATTTACTATCTAAATTCATGAATTAAATGTTAAAGTTAAAATGGGGTATACCTTTTAAAAAATAATATTTTTTTGTATCGTATCTAGTAGGAAAAATATCATATTTTCGAAGGAGGATGCAATTGCAAATGCAAATCTGAGGCCTAGGCCGGGAATATAATATTCTAGTACTGTTATAGGTCCCATTGCTTAGCAACGGTTAACAATGCCGGAATAATGACTTTTGTGGCGTCAAAACACGCCAGGAAGATGTCAGGTCACGGACAATCGCAAAAATAGTATTTCTTTCGCACGAGCGAAAGGTATCCATTCCTACGGTTTCGCGAGGGCGGAAATTCCATTCCATACGAGTTACAGACTTATCCCAATAATTAATATAATACATATTTCAAAAACGAATTGTTTATTCATTAATTATATTACCACAATATTTTCTAAGATATTTAGTTTCAAATATAGACAAGAAATGTTCTTTATGCGTGTCAAGTTTCCAGCAGTTTAGTAGGAAAAATATATTCTCGGACGAGGATGCAAGCGTCGGAGGAGGAGAATATGATTTCCCTGCGAATGTAAGCATATTTTTGTAATTAGCATGAATAAATTGATTTGATTTGAGGTGCACATATTATTCTTTCTGCGATCGAAAATAAAATAGTATAAATTGCAAGATTGTAACTATGTATATGAAGTGAATAAACGAAATTCTGTACGGGAATATTTTATTCCCGCCCTATAATCTAGTACTGTTATATGTCTTATTACTGAAATGACTTTGGTGGTGTCAAAACACCCCAGAAAGATGTCAGTTTGTGGACGATCGCAGAAAAATAAGATTGACAGCTGTTCGGTCTTGTTGTGTATTTTTCAGAACTCTTAAAACATGCAAAAAAATAAATAAAATTGACGCGTCCCAGAGTGTTTGCAAATTAAAAGATCAATGAATAGTTGTAGAAAAATTTATTCTTATAGTATACCTACTTGTTTCGACATTTCACAATAATTAGTGTCCTATTTGTTACTAGCTTCAGTATCTGTCAAATCTTCGGGATTGTTTGCCGATTCAAGGTCTACCCGGTTTTGCGGTTTTTTACTTAGCTTTTTCTTCAGTCCGCTGAATAACGTAGTTTTCGAGCTGGCGGTATTTTCGGAAACGTCCGTCGTGTCAGTTTTCATCTTTTTCTTCGTCGCACTCTCCTCTTTGGGTTTAGTTTTATCTCTTTTCTTATCTTCTAGTATCCTTTGTTCCAGTATTGTATTGGTTATTCCCTAAAATTACATAGAGCCAGGTAATAGATAGAGCGCTTTAATAACTTCAATTTGTTACCATTATTTCTGTCAGAGTTTTTCCTCTGGCATATCCACAGTCCCCTCTGCCGAATATCCAGCCTGGTGCCACGCCTTCAGGATCATACAGCAGAATCGCGTTCCTACACGAAGTGTATAGTATTCTCGATACGAGAATTAAAATAACCTAAAAATAAATAAATTACACTAGTGTAATCAGGGTTGAAAGGATTTAAATCGATTGATTTAAATCACTTGATTTTTTTCAATTTAAATCATGATTAAAATCAAAATTTCTGATAAGTTATAATTGTTTATTTATTTATTCATAAATGCATCTGCAGTATTTTACTACCAATAACAGATACACTTAACTTACGACTATAAACATTATAAATCTATGTACCTATATATTTCTTATACCAAGCTAAGTATTATATAATAATAATTTACCATCAATATGGTTTCCAAATTGTCTAGCACTAATCATAGCTATGTCTATATCAGAACAGAATTTATTAAACAAGTCACACATACGAAATACAGAAGAGATTTTAAACAAATTCGTGCGCGGACACTTCAAATAAAACACTGTTTGGTTACGTGTATTTACACCATTCACAGCAAATGGGAGTTGGGCCAAAATATCAGAGTTATCCATGCCATCCTTTAATATTTTATACAATGCTAACAGACATACTTTAATTCTCCTCTTCTCTAAAGATACTCTATTAAAAATACGAAGCAATTCATTGTGATCATATCCCCTCGGCGTATAATACCCAAACTTTTTAGGATACATATATTTTAAAAATTTACGTTGGACCCTCTCGATAGACTTGGACCAAATTATATTCTGAGGAGACCATATTACACAGCAATATTCAAGTTTTGGCAATACCAAGGAGTCAAACAGTCGCAGACACACATCCACACCAAAAAGACAAAATAAAAACTTTCAGTTTTAATTAATGGTTTATTACATCAAAAAAAATAAAACCAGTGTACCTAAATAATGTTTATTTTAGTTAATTGTAGTGCTTGTACAAAAAAACTAATTTTGCAGCTTTTTCCATTCCTAAACGATTTCTGAGTTTGGAATGGACATATAAACCAAATGTTGAGAAAATTCTCTCGACTGATGCGGAAGAAGCAGCAGCACAAAGTAATTGCCTAATTATGAAGAACTCTTTTTAAATAATGGGTATATTTTATTGCGACTTCCACCAATCTATAGGTTTTACATTCTGAAGAATATCATCATGAAACATAATATCAGTGAAAGGTTCTGATCTGGCAAGAAACTTGACTATGAGTGGTAGTAAACCACTATTTGGATCTAATTATTTAACAGCCTTGAAAGCAACATTTTTTTCACTCTCTGTTAGTGTTTGCTGAGTTTTTGTTGAGTCAAGAAGATATGTCAACAAATGATATGGGGTTATACACTGTTCATAACGCCTCTTAAATTTTTGCAGTTGATTTAAAGTTATGTCCGCTTTGTCAAAATGAGTTAGGGCGAACGCATCTTTATATTAACAGTGGAGGGTTTTCTTGTTCTGACAGGAATTTGCAGCTCTAAGCGTTTTTCGACAGGAACTATCTTCATTAAAATTTGGAGAACGGTGGGAATAAAATCAAAAACTTGTTGAAAATAGCAACTTATTTATAGGAAAAAATAAATACAAATAAAAATAGAAAAAAAAAAATAAAAAAAAACTTGATTTTTTCCAACTCCGAGTGTAATAATGTATTACTTACCAGGAAACGAAGAAAGTATTGATAGTTGTAGTAAAAACAAAGCAGATCTGGAGCCTTTTTAACCCAGTTTGATCCTGAATTAACCCCAAAAAAGAGTCCTGGCCTTTTAAAATGTGTATATAGAAATTTGAGTTTGCTTAGTTTAGTAAAGAAAAAATACTTTCAAACTAAAATTTTAATCACAATTATCTTACATGTAAAATTGTAATGGCGCTTATGGCCATCACGAACCCATCTATAACCAACCCGACGGGCGTCTTCATTTTCTCCACGCATCCCTTGGTGTTGAGCGAGTCGGTTACTGTGCTTGGTTCGTCCACCCATACGTTGGTGAAAGCCACTTGCTGGAGTGGATCGTGCAGACACTGCAACGGAAAATCCACTTTGCAACAGGACCAGGGAACCACGGGCAGGTAGAGTTTTGACGGATGGAACCGTAATCTGAAAGAATAAAAAGGTCAATGAACAGTTAAAGCTTTGAGGTGCCTCCACAGAGTATACCGTTATAAACTAGACGATTATACTAGGGTATGCGCAGTTTGACGGGTGGTTATTGGTTGGTGTAGGCATCCAACATGACAAGTTCATGGCAAATTTCGCGTCGCTCGTACACTGCAAAGAACGTGTAATTTTTCATTGTTTAAAAGTTAGATAAGTAATAGGTATTTCATATACATGTATTCATCATCATCATCATCAATCAGCCTGGTTGCGTCCACTGCTGAACATAGGCCTTCCGAAGTCTAATCCAACGTCCCCTTTCCTGTGCTGCTCTCATCCAACTTGGCTCCACTCTCCTAATGTCGTCGGTCCATCTTGTTGGTGGGCGACCTCTGTTCCGAAAGGCTTCTTGTCGGGGTCTCCACTCCAGAATCAACTTTGTCCATCATCCGTCTGACATTCTTGCCAGATGCCCAGTCCTTTGGCGAAGTCTAACATTAGAGACTCTGTCCCTTAGCGTTATCCCTAGCATTGCCCTCTCCATGGCTCTCTGTGCTACGCGAATTCTATTTACTAGGTACCTTCTTTGTCAGTGTTAATGTTTCTGCTCCGTAAGTTAACACCGGAAGTATACACTGGTTAAAGAACTTTCTCTTTAAACAAGTTAGAATATCTGATTTTAGAGTGTTACTCAGTCTAGCAAAGGCTGCCCACCTTAAGCCGATTCTTCGCCAAAGGGTTGATGTTGAGAGTTTAACATACAAGTTTAAAAATTGTCGCGTTTAGCGAACATCAGCAGCTTACTGATCTAATCAGATTCGTTAAACAAAGACGCTTATTTTCAGCTGACGAGCAAAACGGTCAGCAAAGTTTTTTTTGCTCGAAACTATAAAAAATAGGTTTATTTCAAAAAATTAGTCAAGGATTATAATTTGCAACAAATAGCAAAAGAATACTACTTGGCAAGTGGTAATCATAACATAACATATAAATAAATATGTATAGTGAATATTGGGGAGTGCAGCAAATGAAAGAATATGCTTTAAAGTTATTCCAAGCTTTAAGAAATCATATATTTTATTTCCATCCTCAGGGAGACTACAAATGTATACAAATTGAAATTAGGAAAATTGTTGTGATCAATAATCAAAATGTTTACTTACAACTTTCTTACAGTTACAGTAACTCCTAACCTACTTCGGTCACAAAATGGTTGCACGCTGGACATATTTTCCCGCTTAAAAATTCCATAGAATTTGAATTATTAACCAGTTAATTTTTTAATTTTTCATTTTAAATTATGTGTTTCTTCGTCTCTATACAATGGTTTTAATAGTACTTCCAGTCGTTAACTTTATATAAAGTTGACTTTGATTTCAACAAATTTTCTTCTCACATGTCTCGTAATTTATACGGCGACCTTTATTAAAAATCTCAAGAAAGTTGTAAGTAAACATTTTGATTATTGATCACAACAATTTTCCTAATTTCAATTTGTATAAATTTGTAGTTTACCTGAGGATGGAAATGAAATATATAATTTCCGAAAGCTTGGAATAACTTTAAAGAGTATTCTTTCATTTGCTTCACTCCCCAATATTCACTAGTTTATTTCTCAACTAGTCAGCAACGACTACCCTCTCGATAAATATGTATATATGTGAGAACTTTTGTTCTCTAGCCACTTACTGAGACCTTATACAATAAGGATTAATCAAATTATGCTAAAACAGCTATTCTCTGGGCTAAATGGCCGAACGAGTGCTGAATTATATAGCAAAATTTGCCACAGATATGAGCAATCTATGATATTGGTATGACTAAGAGCCAATGTTTTTAGTTTGATTGGACGGTACCTCTGGTTCAATATAATTTCAGAAATGAAACTAGTATAAAAATGTTTAACACCCAGAAAGCAAATTGTTGTACTGGAGGGGGTGTCGTCGGGGGAGAAAGATACTTTTTCTTGTACCACAGAGGTTCATTCTTGGGCCTTTGTTGTCTCTAATATTTATAAATGATTTGCCAACAGTGAGCCACTATACTTTTTTTGCCGCTGACACAGCCATCTCGGTGCAGCACAAGAACCTAGATAAGGTTGTTGACAGGACGTGGGACGCGCGATCGGAAGCTGAACAATAGTTTAGGGAGAATGGACTGATAATGAATGATAGCAAGACCAACTACATGATATTCTCATTGCGAAACATTGGGCCTCTACCTTTCTAGACTCGGAATATGGTAAACTTTCTGTGAATTTACCTTGACTCAAAACTTACATTTGAATGGCACGTGAATTATGTTGCCAAAAGGTTGAGGAGTACTAGGAGTAGTATTTTTGTCCTGCGCAGCCTCTCAAGAAGTTCTTCGAATGGCTTATTTTGCACTGCTCTGTCCTATGCTGTGATTCTATGGGGGAGAGCTGCACAGTGGTATATAATCTTTGGTCTTCAGAGAAAAGCTTTCAGAGTAATTGTGGTAGGCCTTGGCTACAGGGATGATTGTGAAGAACACTTTGTGAATAATAATAATAATAATGACATTCCCACATCTTTTTTTTTTAAAACCTAATTTATGTACATCAAAATATAAATTAAAACATTCAAGACAAATGGGGAAATATATGAATTCAATACTTAGAAAAAAAAAAGGAATTTGACTGTGCATCTGTGCCGGCTAAACAGGTGTCAGAATGACCCCAACTATTTATATGTGAAATTTTTCAATAAATTACCTTTGGAAATTAGACAGCTCGACTTTAAACAGTTTAAGACAAAAACTTGCAACTTTCTCAACAAAAATCCTCCATATTCTAAATGACTGTTCTTTGTATAAGGTTTTTTAAATCTTTTATATAGAATATATTTTTTTTTACACAAATTTTAAATGTTTTACCTTACTTTGACCTGTGTAAGCTGTTATTTGTATTGGCACGTAATATATGATTTGATTTAAGTCGAATGTTAACCGAAACTGTACTTTCCCTGCCATTTTCATGTCGAATTAGCGCATAATCAGAATTAACCTTATTTTATTTCAAGTTTTCAAAATTTTGTCCTCATTAATTATTTAAAGAAAATATTTATTTATTTAAATTTGGAACTCTATACATAATACATGTATATGAAATACCTAATTTATATCTAACCTAGTTAAGCAATGAAAAATTACTTCTTTATCGTTTTGTTTTAACACAGTGTACGAATAACGCAAAACATGCCATAAGAACACGTGCTGAATGCGCATACCAATAGGGCACTAACCTGCCACTGCGAGCGCTGGAGTAGCCCAGCTTGCTCGCCCCGCCTACCTGCACATAGCCAATCGTATAAATCAAATTGTGATTCGTCTTTTACTATTGAAAGAGCAAAATATGATTTATTCGCCTTTTCGTAAACGTTACGTTTCTGATTCAATTTGATATTCTACCTGAAATGGAATAAAACTTGACAAAACTTACGTACTCTTCGACTTGCGTTGCTTTTGTATTGACAATACTTCCATCCATCCATTCTATGTCGTGCCAATCTTTGTATGAGTCAAACCCGCAGCATCCCATTTCGTACTGTATCTTATCTATAGTTTCCTTGGACTCCATATTGGTAAGGTAAGTCTTCATACCGCCTAAGAAGTAAGGTTAGACGTTGGTTAGACTGTAGTAATATCATCACTATTCTAACGTTTTTGTCAATAACCTTAATGAGTCGATAAATTGGAAAGAGAGAGCTATGTCTATTTGGATTTTTTTGCCTAATACTTAAAACGGCTTCACAATAAATTTTTAAAATATGCCACCTTGAGGCCGCTGACGTCACTAAGTCGAAGCCTTGTTCGACTTTTAAACTGTCAAAGTTCCAGAATTTGATTTATTGTACAAATTGTGTATGTCTATCTCATTTATCTTACAGATATGGCATGTTTAGAAGGTATAATTGAATACATTGACTAAACTGAAACGTTTGCCAGTGATTAACTGTTAGTATTCATTCGAACAAACCTCCGACTTTAGTGACGTCATCGATCAAGTGCATTACACAT
Source organism: Polydrusus tereticollis (assembly GCA_963920685.1). Classification (NCBI taxonomy): domain Eukaryota; kingdom Metazoa; phylum Arthropoda; class Insecta; order Coleoptera; family Curculionidae; genus Polydrusus; species Polydrusus tereticollis. The sequence continues at coordinate 149,841,914 of OY987328.1, forward strand.
AAGGACAAATTGAACTGTGGCTAATGTTAACAAAGTTTATTGTGAAGCCCTGTTAAGTCCCAGATAAAACAATCCAACGGCACTGTGTTTGTGGTAATTATTTATTGATATTGTTGTTTTTTATATCCTCATTACAAGAAATTATGATTTGATCATTCGGAAGGAAACTGGTTTTAAGTTAGGTACCTTGTATAGAATTTTTCATAGATTTCACAATATGTTTATTGGCTTTTCGAGACATGTTAGCTATAATTATTAAAGTTATTACTGTGTTGGTTCCTGCACAGTACCAGAGCAGCAAGAGGCTTCTTGTACTTTTCCTAAAATTTTAAAAATCATTGAACTTACCTCAAGTCTGGTCGACATGGCCGACATGACACAAATTGTATGTCCCTTCCCCTCAGCGGATCTTTGACTGAGCCGCAGACTGTTAAGCGTTTGGTACTTACTTGTGCGCTTGATTAACACACTTATGGCAAATTTTAATTCCAAGAATCCAGTTTAGCATTACGTTAAATCCGAACATTCCATAAACGACAAACACAAAATTGATTTCTGCTTTTTCGGTAAGGATCATCGGCGATATGGCCACACAAACATAAATGGAAGTTCCAGTTACAGTGGCACCCAACAGCACTTCGAACACGTTTAGTACTGAAAAAGGTTTCATGTAAAAATCAAATTCCAAGTTCAAAAAAGTTGTCCATTACCAAAAAAAATTCCGGCTAGTGTCTTCCTTTGATTATGACTTAGTTTGAATAAACCAATGGCCATAGCATTGAGAATAGAAAATTGTATAATATGTTTTAGAATGACATTTTGGGCAATGACAGTGAGCCCCGTCAGATTTTACAAAGGTGTTTATAGGTGAAAATTTAATTGATTTTAAATAATTATTAAGGTAATGTATTTTCCGTGTATGATGGGTGTTACTACACAAAATACGATGCAAGCGCTTGCGGTGGGCACACTTATAAATTTTGGAACTTAATTTTTAGAGTTGGGCTGATAAGTTATTTTGAAATCGCCGTAGAAGACTTTTTTAGAAGGGATGGAGATTAGATTTTAAATTTTTACAAAATAAAAAGATGTATGGTAGAAAGTGTTTATGTTTATGAAAATTGAGCAATCCAAATATGTATGCATTGTATTAACATTTGGGGTCTATTTTGTAATATCTCCGAAAGAACTGTAGATTTAATTTTCAATTTCGATATGTCTAAATAGGATATAAAACCACATATTTAATCAAAAACTTTTAACCAAGCCAATTTTTCATAATAATGAAACACTATACTTTGTTGCTTAATGCGAGAGAGTAATAAAATGTAAATTTGCAATGACAGGACCCATTAAGTAGGGTGGACAACTTGAGGTTGCGTTGTAAATTTTAAAAATTCCGTATTTCAGACCTACACACCCCGAATCGGTCCTTAATTGGGGTCACCCTGAATTGCATACAAAAGAAAAACTAGTTTGGTGAATGAAAGTATTGTAACAGCGGCGTTACTACAGGTACCTAGTTTAATAAAATAAAAGTGTAATAATAATTATACTTGATTATAATTATACAGATAATAAGTAGTCCGATGAACTATCGTCGTTGGGGTCCAGAGAAATAATAAGGGTCTCTACAGTGTTTTCTAGCATGTTATCAGCTTCCCACAGTGATATGGCGGAAGGCGAGTAAGTACCGTTATATTTCGTTTTAAAGCGATTTCGTCGACAGCAAGTTTCGTACAAAGAGGTTTATTCAACTTTACAATATCCAGTAGCTCCTTTTTCAGCATATCTTTATGAAATGGCCTTTTATTTACGGTAAGCCAATGAATCATGTAACTTTTTTTCGAAAAAGTATTTTTATGGATTTTCTTGAGTGGTGGCTGGCATTATCCATGACTATAACTGACCCAGGAGGAACAAGATCTAGCATTGTTGAAAGTATTCTTCAAAGACATCAGCGTTTATGTCTTTATGATAGTCTTCAGTCCGTTTTGATTTAAATGCTAGATGCTTGCTACCGATGTGAGTAATTATTAATCTTTTACCTTTTCCCGAGGGCGCTTTTATTCCAGTGGTCCATCCTTCCATGAAGGCTGGCCTCGCGCTTTTTATATGTTTAACCTGTCGTATTTTACCAACGGTATAACCTTCATTTAACCAAGTTTCGTCCATATATTAGATATTCCTGTTTTCCCTTCGAAACTGCCCTCAAATATCGTCGTCGCCAGCAGATGATTTCGCCTTTCTCTATTAAAAGTGATTTTCTGCTTTGAATTCTTTCTTAACAAAACTTCGTTTCCTTCAAAGTTTTCCATAGTTTCTTCTTACCCATGGGTGGAATGAAATCATCCTTTTTCATTTCAGACATTATTTTGTCCAACGTAGGTATTTCTTTTTTTAAGTAAAACGACTGGATGATTCTTCTGATGGCAGTCTTTTCATCCTTATTTATTACAGTTTTTTTTTCTTCCTGTACTTCTCTTTGGTGACCTGATGGGGCCGCGTTTATCCTCGTGCACACGTCGGTATATTGTTGACTGTCCGACTCCAGTCATATTTTTTTTTAAACCTTTATTTCACAAGAATACAAATACAATACTATATTAACAGAAATTCTCTAAACAGTGCTTGTAGCTCTGGCCTCGAGAATATAACTAGATCTACAGTGTAGGACATAATGATACAGAACGTTAGTAGTATTACTAATTAACTCCTAAATACCCCTTCAATTTTTTGACAAACAAACCGTCCTTTTTTATGATTTTGTTAGTTCAGGTAGTCTATCGTATGCTTTAGTTGCATCCACAATGGGATTGTTGATACCTATATTAGTTCTAGTATATATTTGATACAAATTGTTTATCGTTCTTGTCTGATGATCATGCACCTCATTGGAATATATAATATTTATATTACATTTCTGTTTTTTATTTATTATCTTATACATCGATTTACACTGTTCAATCTTGAGAATATTTTCCAATTTAGCGACGTTCAACTCACCATACAAGGCATCCGTACTGGTAAGCCTGTGATAATCAAAGATTACTTTTAACACTTCATTCTGTAAAGTTTGAATTATACTAAAATTTGTCTTACCACATAGACCACACACAGGAAGTAGATATCTTAGCTGTGATAAGAAGAAGGCATTATATACATTATATTTAGTTTTTTTTGTCAGGTAACATCGACATCGGAACATAGCTGATATCATCGGGAGAATTTCTTTTTGTTATTTTATTTATGTGCTCGGACCAATTTAAATTATCATCCACGACCAAACCCAAATACTCAATCTTAGATACTTGCTCTAAGCCAAAATTGTAAACTTTTATGTCAATATATAATGTCGGTATTTTTATTTTTTTGTTTGAAAAGCATATATTTCGTTTTCTCTATATTAATTTTTAACTTATTGGCAAAGAGCCAATCAACATACAATTTTAGATCAGTATTGACTTCAAACCCAAGGGTTTGCTAATTTGTGCCTGTATATACCAATACCGTGTCATCGGCAAAGGTAAAATATCGAGCCTTAAGGTTTGCAAATCTGAGATTTAGCACATAAAGTGAGTACAGTAATGGGCCAAGGACAGATCCCTGTGGCATACCGTATGCGTTTGATAATATATTGCTGTTTGTTTCATTAACCTTGACATATTGATTTCTACCAAGCAAATATGTTCTAATCAAACTATGCATCACACCCCTAAAACCCATACCCTTAAGCTTGTCCAGTAGCATGTCGATGCTAACGACATCAAACGCCTTCTTCACAACAAAAATTGTGATGACTATTTGCTTTTGGTCCAATGATCTGAATATATTATAATCCACGAAGTCCACGGTTGCACCAAGGGTGCTACTATTTTTAATGAAACCATACTGAAACGCATCCAACAATATATATTTATTTATAAATGACAGCATTCTTTTTTTGATAATTTTTTAGATTCCAAGGGCATTCGACACCGTTGACCACAAGCTGCTTATTGCAAAGCTCAGGTATTTCGGCCTTGATGATTGTGCCCTTTCATTTTTTCACAATTATTTAGCTAACAGACTGCAGTTCGTGAGGGTGCATTCTGGTATTTCTGAATTTGGAGAAGTTAAATCTGGAGTACCACAGGGCTCTATTCTGGGGCCACTTTTATTTCTTTTATACACATTCGACTTGGGTACAGTTGTAAAATTTTCGCAGACCCAAAGATACGCTGATGATACACAGCTAATTTACACGTTCGATCCTTCGGACTATAATGAAATTGAAGCAAATGTAAATTCGGATCTTAACTCAATAACTTTATACAGCGAAAAACATAATTTAAAATTAAATGCCAAGAAAACTAAAGTTTTATTATTTTCACCTGCCAATTGCTCCGAATTTCTAAAAAGTTACGTAAACGTTGAAATGGGCAGTCAAGTACTTGAATTTACTGATGCTTCCAGAAATTTGGGTGTTTATCTGGATTCACAGTTAAGATTTTCTCAGCATATATCTAATTTAAGCAAAGCTTGCTATGCATCTTTAAAGGTGCTGTATGCCAATAAACATATCTTAAATTTCAAGGTCCGCAAAAAACTGTGTGAATCTTATGTGTTGTCCAAGGTATCCTACTGTATTACTGTGTATTACCCATGTCTGAGTTATATTGATAGACAAAGATTGCAAAGAATCCAGAATAACTGCTGCCGATTTATCTTTGGATTGAAGAAATTTGATCACATTTCCAATAAAATTAGACAGCTTCAATGGCTGAAATTTTCCTACTTATATCAGTACCTCTTACTTGTGTCTGCATACAAACTGCTTAAATCATCTGTCCCTCCGTATTTAAGATCTAAACTTGTTTTTCGCCGAGATGTTCACGCTATACCTATTAGATCGAATCCTCTTGCTATGCCTCAGCACCGAACAGCTATCTTCCAGCGCTCTTTTACATACAACATAGTAGTGCTCTATAATCAGTTCATTGCTTACTTTGATATTGAGACTATGTCTTTGTTTCGTAAAAAACTTAAATTGGCAATATTTAATAAGCAGGAAAACGTTGTTGAGACATAGGAAGATTTAACGTATTAATGATAAGTTTCGTAATTATTTCGTTTATAATAGCTATGTCCATGTTTATAATTATTTAAAAAAATCAAATGATATTGAATATTTTTATCTTTTGTATTTAAATATTATTAGGTTAATGTTGAGTAGCTGACAATTCCGTTAGCTAGACTTCGCCTTTTGGGAATTGTAATTTTCTTTTCTTGCTTTTGATTTTACGTTCTCAATAAAGACAATATATTATTATTATTATTATTATTATTATTTATGAAAAAACGCTTAATACCGAAATGGGTCTGTAATTATTCATACAGCTTTTGCTACCTGCTTTGAATATTGGGGTGATTTTACTTACTTTTAGCTCTTGTGGGAATATTCCGGTGGTTATAACACTGTTAACTAAATTTGTTAAAATACTCAATAGTTGGTCCCGTAGAGTAAGTAAATCATTGACAGTTATTTCATCATGACCTGGGGCCGAATTTCGTTTAAGTTCCAGTACGATTTCATTAATTTCTCCCTCATTGGTTAATTCTAAGAATATGTTATTATCGCAGCTAACCTGACTACACAAAATACTATAGGATTCAACAGTCGAATTTCCTTTTCCAAATCCTGAACAATCATTTCAACACATTTCAACTATTTTTGCAACTCGGAAATAATAATTGGACTACGCCTATGAAATACGGCGAAGACCACTGGGTTTTATAGTTCAATAATGATTTATTACTCTCTCGCATTAAGAAACAGACTATATAGCGATGGTACTTAAATTTTTTGTAGGGGTTTTGAGAATTTTTAGTTTGTTAAGGCAAAGTGTTTTTTTTAATGTGTCCACTGTCCATATGTATGGATGCCGAGTATTCATGTTTTTCTGGTTATTATTAAATAGTTATTAAAATTCAGGATTGTTTAAAATAAGATTCTCTACATAAGAAATTATGTGATGAAGATTTTTTGTTATGTAAGTTTTTCATAGATTTCTTTATTTGACTCATTACTGTGTTGATTTCTTACAGTGTGGTCAGTGTGGAAAAGAAGTCATGTAAGAATATAGCGTTATGTTTTGTCGTCTTTCTCAGTTTCTCAGTGGGTATTATAAAACTTAATTGACAAATGAAGGAAGGTTAACTTGTGGAATGACGTCACATGTTGAAGTTAACTTGACAATGTCAATGTTAACTTTATTGGGTGGAGCAGGTATCAATTAAAGTTAACTGATCTAGAGAAATCAGAAATGACAAATTTTGGTCGGTTTTGAAAACTTTTATAGGCGAATAACAAAGTTAAAATAAAACAAAACTAATTTTTTAAAATTATTATACAGGGTGTAATTTAATTGAGTGCCGATACTTAAGGGTGATAATCTATGAATGATTCTAAGATAAAAAGTTCATATGGACATATGTCCTAAACCTCTTCATTTTTGAGCTACAGGGTGTTAACATTTTAAGAAAAATATAACCTTTTTATATAAATCACTCTTAGATATTTTTATGAAATTTTGTACATACCTTTTAATCAATAAGGAGCATTTTTTGACCTAACAGATTTATAAAAAATTTTACCAGTGACGTCCGTACGGGGTTTGAACTGAATATTTTTAAAGAAAAAATGGATACGCCACTGCTTTTTCTAAAAACGAAACTTACTTTTGAAATTCTCATTTATTTTAAAGCAAATTTCGTTTATAGACTTACTTTTGTACGACGCACCGTTTTCGCGTAAAAAATAAAAACAAAAAAAAATAAAAAATTTTATTTCAAAAATCGCGATTAATTTAAAAGAAAAAATTCCAAACCTTAAATCGAAAGCGAAACGACAAGAGAAGATAAACAGAATAAAGAACCCACATTATTTACAGTAGTTGTTCGAAGTGTCGTCCACCCACACGTATGCAAGCATGGACTCTTCTTCCCATAGACTGACGCACATTTTCGAGGATTTCCGGGGTGTTTCTTATGGTTTGGCAGCATACTAATATACGATTTCGTAACTCTTCTTCGGTATGAATCGGCACTTGGTACACTAAGCTTTTCAGATGCCCCCAGAAAAAATAGTCTAAACTGTTAAGGTCCGGAGATCTAGGTGGCCATGGCTGCGTTCCTCCGCGACCTATCCACCGATTGCGATAGGTGTGATTTAAAAATTCACGCACTCGTAAGCTAAAATGTGGAGGCGCACCATCGTGCATTAGCCACATCTGGTTTCTTAATAATAATGGAAGGTCTTCAAGCATTGGCGGCAGATCTTCTTCAAGAAAGTGTAAATATGATTGTCCATCAAGTCTTCTTGGGAGAAAAAATGGGCCTATCAAATAATCATCAATAATGCCAGCCCAAACATTTATTGAGAACGGTTCTTGATGATTTGATTCTACAATTGCATAAGGGTTTTCATCCGCCCATAAATGGTTATTATGGAAATTTCTTATTGAGTTTCGAGAAAAATTAGCTTTGTCGGTAAAAAGAATGTGCCTGTCAAGTAACGGATTTTCCATCAAGTTTTGAAGAAACCACACACAGAAATGAATGCGCATCGGGAAATCTCTAGGGAGTAATGCCTGGACTCTTTGAATGTGATATGGGTATAATAAATTTTCGATGAGAATTTTCCAAACAAGAAAATGTGAAACATTAAATGTTGCCGCGATTTTCCTCGTGCTACTTTCGGGGTTCTCCTCAATTTCGTGTAAAATTCCTTCTTCAAGTTCCGGTGTTCTTACTGTTTGATGGACTCCTTTAGCACTGTGGTCTACTTTTAAAGTTCCGGTCTCGTGGAGACGTCTATGAATCCTAGAAAATGTTCTCGGATCGGGTAGTACGCGATTTGGATACCGCTCTTGGTATATCCGCCTGGCTTCGTATGCATTACCGTCTGCAAGCCCATAAATAAAATGCATGTCAGTTAATTCACTGTTTGTAAAATGTACCATTATTTTATTATAATTTAACGTCTTACTGTAATAATAATTATTTAATAATGCAAAAGCAATGCCAGGCCTTTTGTCTTTATGAAAAGAAACGTCAAAATTGATGTAGCTTTACCCAGCCTACTGATTTTTATTTGATTTGCTTTAAGAGGGCATTTAATATGGTTACCGTTTTTTTCTTTTCAAACGTTCAGTTGAATGTCACTGGTGAGTAGAAAATAAATTGTTGTCCCAAAAAAAGTGTTTCCACTCATGGTGGGTGCCAACCAAATTCAACAAAATAAATAAAAGCAGTCTCAATGAACCGAAGAAAAAAATGTTTTTTTTGTTTTTATTTTTTTACGCGAAAACGGTGCGTCGTACAAAAGTAAGTCCATAAACGAAATTTGCTTTAAAATAAATGGGAATTTCAAAAGTAAGTTTCGTTTTTAGAAAAAGCAGTGGCGTATCCATTTTTTCTTTAAAAATATTCAGTTCAAACCCCGTACGGACGTCACTGGTAAAAATTTTTATAAATCTGTTAGGTCAAAAAATGCTCCTTATTGATTAAAAGGTATGTACAAAATTTCATAAAAATATCTAAGAGTGATTTATATAAAAAGGTTATATTTTTCTTAAAATGTTAACACCCTGTAGCTCAAAAATGAAGAGGTTTAGGACATATGTCCATATGAACTTTTTATCTTAGAATCATTCATAGATTATCACCCTTAAGTATCGGCACTCAATTAAATTACACCCTGTATATATATTTATATATTACAACTCAATACAAAAGTTTTCATAATTATACAGTTCTTGTCGTCTAAAAATTAACTTTCCCAGCTATTTTGTTTATCTTCAGGAATCTGTAAAGCCATAAAGGTCCTGAATGAAGATGGTTAAAAACTCAAAGGTTTCTTTTTAAAAATGGTTTCTTTTTAAAAATGGTTCCTATCCTTACCAACACAACTAAATGACAGTTTAGTAATCACACTTCAGGCACAGCTTATAAACTATTAAGCTGTGCTTCAGGCATTTCCCGGATTTCCCCATCGTTTTCTAATCGTTCCCTAAATAGGCGCGTATTGACAGAAGCTACTTCATATAAAACTGTGTTTCGATGAATGGCGTTTGTGACTAAGGCCTTTTGATAGCACATACATAGCGACAAGTCAGTGTCAACTGGATAAATTAGATCATCAATTTTGATCCATGCCTGGAAATATATTAAAACTTTATAAGAATAAGACCGCTAAAAAATTAAATGGGAAATTGTTCTTAAATCAAACATATTTAAGGCAAAAACAAACCTCATCTCTTCTTATGGTAAAAGTTTCCACAACCCCCATATATTCGGACCATAAAGTCTTCCTGTACTTAACGTCGTGCCTCTTTACCAAGGGAAATAACAGCACGTTGCCAAATACTTTGTTGCCGTAACTTACTGCTTGGTATTGTTCCAAAAGTTGCACGAAAAAGTCTTTAAAATTTGTCAAACCTGCATGAGAAAATATGCATTAGCTTTTGTACACATACCCGCTTTACAATCGCAAGAAGCAGCACCTTAACTTACCTGATATTTCTCCCTGAAAATTAAGCTCGCTCTCATTCTTCCTCAAGAACATATACACCCTCGTCAGCAACTCCTGCAACTCCGCATGCAAAAACAGGTTATCGCTACCCAAAAACAGACAACCCAATCTCACATATTTTTCCGTGGGACTTATCGACTCGGCCAAACTTTCAAAGTACGTTTCGTATATGAGAATCCATCGTAGACAGTTTAGAATGATGTGAAACTCCAACTGCTCATCTACGATCGAATCCTTCGATCTAGTTTGTTGATTGGAGTAGAGCAAGACTAGTGGGGTGTAGATCCAGTCTACTGGAATGACGTTGCCAATGCTCATGTCCAGGCAGAGTGTTTGCTCAAACGTTACACGTTTCTAAACAATTGTAAAGTTGAATAATTACTCAGTGCAAACGTCAGTAATTGCATTAAAGTAGATAAGGAGTCCTAATAATGAACAATTTCAGTGGTTAGGCAGACAATGACAGTTGTTTTGTCGTTTTTCCGACTGAGGTACACAGAGTGTTTCAGAAGTACGGTACGTAACTTAGGGGTGTAATTCGTTATAATGTTCTAAGAGAACATCGTCTAGAAATAGATAGGTATTTTTCTTGTACAGTGACGGAAATAAAATTTCGTACGCTGAGGTTAACATTTTATGTCATAGACCATTTAAGAACATATGATTTTGACAAGAAGTATAACCTAAACTTGTGACTTTGCCCCCCAGCAAATATAGCCGTTGTCAAATATGTAATGGTAATTTCATGGCTTTGACATAAACTTTAACCTAAATTTGTCAAATTTGCCCCCCAGCGACGTCATCCTTAAATGGTCAATTTTTGAATATTTTGGTAAACTGGGCTTTTTACAATTATCTCACCTCTATACCTTCTTTCTTATTTCAGTAATGATAGAAAAAGGCTATATATAAAATTATTTATTCAAAGAAAGTATTCCTAGATAGTTGAGCAATATGGGAAACCAAGAAGCACTATACAAAGCCTCAGAACTAAATGCGAAAATACAGGATCATTGGATAGAAGGACTGGAAGTGGCAGAAGAAAAATTTCAAACGAAAATCAAGATAATAATATACAATACATGACTTCAAAATTAAATATAAAACAGATTATTCAAATATTAAAACAAAAAAAACATTGGTTTAGTATTTTAAAGCGGTACCATTTTTTTCCACTAATAAGTTTAAACGTCTGGGCATTGATGCCACCAGCATTTGGGCGTGGTGAAAATTGTAGATATTCCAGGTTTCTTCAATTTTATTCCACAAATCATCACTGTTTTAAGGATGGAAATCATTGTTCTTGTTAATTTCTTTCACGATATATCCCCAAACGTTTTCTATTAGATTGATATCAGGGCTTCTTGAGGGCCAAGGTAACAATGAAATGTTATTTTCCCGTATCCAGTCCGAAACTCTCCTTGCTGTATGGATATATTGTTTACCGATGGCAACATAACATTTTGAAGGATGTGTATATAAGCTTGAGTATTAAATCTTCCTCGAATTCGGTGGCATATTCCTAGCCCTCTGGAAGTCATATACCCCCATACATTAACTGAAAATCTTCCACTTGTTTTACCATGTTGGGTATATCTTTCTTCGTACCGTGTATTTGGCGGCCTATTCACTCTAATCTGCCCGTTATAATAAGACTGAAAAGTCTTCTCGTCGGTAAATACTACCTTTTCCCAAAAATCCATACCTTGCGGTAAATATTCCAGCGCAAACCCCATTCTTTGCTCTTTATTCATATCGGTCAAAAACGGTTTTTTGACAGCTACCTTATTTCTCAATTTCGAATTTTTCCTTATACGATTTCTCGCCGTTCTTACTATCCCAGGAAAATTAGTTTGGTTGTGTGCTTCTACAGCCGTCTGAAATGGATTGTTTCGCAAAAAATCTATTAGATCATTATCTTGATTTTCGTTTGAAATTTTTCTTCTGCCACTTCCAGCCCTTCTTTCCAATGATCCTGTATTTTCCCATTTAGTTCTGAGGCTTTGTATAGTGCTTCTGGGTTTCCCAAAATTGCTTAGCTATTCTTCGTAGAGAAACACCGTCTTCGAATAAAGCAATTAATCTCGCCTTCTCGAGTTGATTCATGTTCACAAAATATGTTAAAATGAAATAATATAATTTTCAAATCTGATGACACCGATAACAATTTGTCAAAAAGTGAAGTGCATTTTCAGGTGATCTAGGTATACAAAAGCCTACATCACATCAGGAAAAGATAAGTGTACGAGATTTTATTTCCGTCACTGTACATGCAATAAAGTAGTTTATATTTTTTCTCTCGAAAACAAAGCAAGGTACGAAAACAATTTAGGGAACAAAAAAGTTGTATTATTAATTGGTAAATTCGAACAAAAAAATATCAAAATTAGAAATAAGTCAGCGCCATACATTTTTTTGTCAATAATAGTCGTTAAGGTGCTCCCCGGGACGCCACTGGAGTTAATAAATTTAATCAGGGACTTTAATTTAATCTAGTTAGGGTTAATTAAGCCCCTTATCATTATGAATATCGGTACCAAATTTCAATGAAATCGGAAAAGATTCTTAAAAAAATTATAAAAAAGTTTACTATACCGGGTGTTGCATCGTCGAGCGGGACATAGGAAATCCCATGTAATTTTAAATGGGGTCAATTATTGGCTTCCCTAATTATTTTAGAGAAAAATTCTATTTAGGTTTATTAAAGAGCACTAAAACCCACATTCAAAAGAATAACTTTAGATATTTTTGAGGAGCCCGTTTACGGGTTATCGCCGATTTCTTTTTAACTATTTCTCCTTTTTATGGCCCCGTATTTGCGGGCACCAGTCAAGGTAAAAGATGACTGTCAAATAAAGTTGTCATTTTGAAATGTGTGCTTTATTGTTATAAAAACTCGTACATCGAAAATATTAGCCATGAATTACACTTCTGAAGAAAAAATATTGATGATTAAATGGTATTATCAAGGAAATAGTTATCAAAATGTGTCAGACATGTTTGCTGCTCTGTATCCGAACAGACCGATACCTGCAAAATCTACAGTCGAAAGGACTATCAAGAAATTTGAGACAAAAGGCACTGTAATAAATAACTGCAGATGTGAAGAAAGGCAGGAACAAAGAAGAGATGCAAGAAATGATAGGGACTTGCAAGTTTTATTGTGCGTGGAAGAAAATGATGGGAAGATCAGCACAAGGAAACTTGAGGATGACATAGGATTACATCACACCACAGCGTTACGAGCTTTGAAACGGCATAAATATTATTCATACAAATATGAAAAGCACCAAGAGCTAAGAGATAGGGACGAAATACGACGACAGGAGTTTTGTTTTGGTATGATGGAAAGAGCAAACATGGATAGGGAATTTTTAAAAAACATTTGTTTCACTGACGAATGCACATTTACCTTAAACAATGAACCCAATGTTCAAAATTATCGATATTGGAGCAAAGAAAACCAACACAGGTTTGTGGAAACAAGGACGCAATATCCACAAAAAGTTAATGTATGGGCTGGGATTTTCGGAGAAAATATTATCGGGCCATTATTTCTTACACGAAATTTAAATGCAGAATATTTTTTGGAACTACTTGAAGATCATATTTTACCTACTTTACATGATGCCGCCAGGGAAAATCAGGAAGTTTGGTACCAAATGGATGGCTGCCCGGCACATAGTACCCTGGCTGTCCGGGAATATTTAAACCGTGCTTTTAATGGAAATGTTATTGGCTTAAATCATACAGTAAATTGGCCAGCCAGGTCTCCTGATTTATCGCCAAATGATTTCTTTCTCTGGGGCCATTTAAAAAACAGGATATACAAAGATAAAAAATACCCAAATCTAGACAAGTTAAAAAATGCTATTTCTGCCGAATGCAATAGAATTTCAGTTTACCAACTAGCGAATGTAAGAAGAGAATTTTATGATCGCCTCGGTTATTGTCTAGCAGTCAATGGAGGAATATTTGAACATCTTCTTAAATCCTAAAGTTCTAACAATTTAATAGTACCTACCTATTAATTAGTAAAATATTGAAACATGTAAAATGTCATAATTAACCTTGTAATTGGATACTTTATTTTAGTTTTATTCAGATTAATTTGTACTCATAAATACACCTTTAATATTTTCGATGTACGAGTTGTTATAACAATAAAGCACACATTTCAAAATGACAACTTTGTTTGACAGTCATCTTTTACCTTGACTGGTGCCCGCAAATACGGGGCCATAAAAAGGGGAAATGGTTAAAAAGAAATCGGCGATAACCCGTAAACGGGCTCATCAAAAATATCTAAAGTTATTCTTTTGAATGTGGGTTTTAGTGCTCTTTAATAAACCTAAATAGAATTTTTCTCTAAAATAATTAGGGAAGCCAATAATTGACCCCATTTAAAATTACATGGGATTTCCTATGTCCCGCTCGACGATGCAACACCCGGTATATCAAAAACGGGGCAACTCCGGACACATGTTCATATGAACTTCTTCTCTTAGAATATCATAAGGAATCACCCTCTTAAGTTACGTACCGTACTTCTGAACCACTTGATCTTAAAGGTTCATTTACGTTTGCACTAATTAATGCGCTTTACCACTAATATTTCAGGTTTTTCGCTTAGATGAACAATCTATTAGAGCAGCAAACTTTGACATGTTATTTTCGTTTAACATCGATTTAAGTGTATTTTTTTATTTGTAAAATATTTAGAGCCAATTTATTTTTTGTTTTTTGGGCAATTTTACTATTATTAAATAAATAAATAGTCTTTATTATCAACTAAATCATGAAAGTGAAAAAGCAACGTCAAAAAATTGAAAATTTGGAGCATGATGACTATATTAATACCAAACCAGTATTTATCACGATTAATAAGTTTTTTAAAAATACAGTTCAATACATCTTGATATGCGTTTTTGTGCTTTAAAAATTCGTATCATTACCAAATGTTTTTATGACTATTAAATTATTGTTCTAATTATGGACACACTAATAGTGCTAGGTCAATAGTGATTGGCCAATACACACATTAGGACTTCTGAGGCATTAAAGAGATATAGGAAATTCAGAAGCTAGACGGACTAAAATATTCATTGCACTTACCGTGGTGATACCCAAAACTTCAGCGTAAACCTTTTCAATTTCAGCTAAATGCTTCCAGGCTTGATCTAATTCATTATTTCTTTCGCTAACCCGGGTATTTTCCATGGCAATTTCTACTGGATAAAATCTAAAAGAAGTATACTACAAATTATTTAACCAGCAACAAGTTTACATTGGCCGATTAATTAACAGTATACTATACTACTAAATCTACAAATGTGAACCTAGCTTAAGTACCTTGGACAAAACACAACGTGCTTCAACAAAAACTTCATGCCCTGCTTTTGCTCGGCACTAAACACACATAGAGTTTTAACGGCAATGTCATAATACAATGTCGGATCGATTTCGTCCCTAACACTTTCCGCAATCTTGAGGATGTTCATAACCAAGAAACTTTCACATCTTGTAAACCAATTGCCAACGTTATAGTAATATTTCGCCGACTTTAGTTTTTCCGTGTACTCCTTTATGTTGAGGTGTTTGAGAAACTTCGTTTTTAACTAAAAACATCCTGTAATTTACTGATTTTGAACTATTAACGGTAATCTAATCTTACCGTGGACGATCTGTCACTTAATATACAACCGGACATGGTATACAAAAATGGGATACAACTGTTCGACTGCATTACCGGTACAATGTGGTCCATGGTAAACCAAGCTGCAGCTTCCAAAGATTTTAGATTTTCTGTCGTTTTGTGCGTTTCGTAGTTATTTAAAAGTAGAGATCCATTTCTGAAAAGTAAATATCTTACGAACTTCACCCTTGGTTGTCGTGTATTTATTATAAAACCATTTATTTATTATCAATAGGAGAAAATTAAATAGATAGGCAACAAGCTATAGAGGAACCTCCTCTTTCGCCTGATCTAACATCTATTGATTTTTGTGTGGGTTTACATTAATAAATTTAGTAACTACTTACAGAATATGCTTTGTAGCTGTATTAAACGCACTGGAATCCAAAATACTTTCTAGAAATTCGGAACTGTACACCCCACTAAAGTGTCTATTATACATTGTTGCACAATGTAATATTGCTGACGTGATTTGCGAATGGCCACACTTAAAAATGGAAATAAGATTAATTGTGTTGGGTTATTAAATAATGCCTGTTATTTCACCTTAAATTGTTCGAAGTTTCTAAACTGGTTCATCCACTTTCCAAAACAGTCGGAGATTAAATGCGGGAACATATTGTGTCCCTTTGTAACGATTTTGGCAATCAGTACAAGTAATGCTGACACGTGGCTTTGCCTTATAAGGGTAGTTAAAGGAACATTATCGGTATTTTTAAAATGATAGTCCAGGAATCTTAGAATAAGACTTTCGTGCCTAAAAAATTTGGTATCTTAAGTTCTAACAACAATTCTTTATTAAGATTAAAACTCACTTTACTGTTTCACAGTCCAATCCATAATGAATAAGGAGAGCCCAATAATACATACATTCTACTTGTAGACGCATACCAGAGGCATTTTGGGAAAAATAATCCTCATATAGGTAAGACAAAATGGTACTCAGTAAATCATACCTTGAAAAAAAAGGGGTAAGTAAGTGTAAAAGTAGTGTCTACGGAAACATCTGAACTAGGCTCTTGTTTGTGCCTATGCTCACCAATTTTGTAACCCAAATTTAACAATCAATATTATTATGTAACGAAAAATATTGTCCTAATTAAATAGTGATAAAAACGTTTAAACTAAAAAGATAATATTTCTTTTACTTACTTTTTAAGAACAGCTGCAGCTATATTTCTACTTCTTGAAGACAAAACTCTTATTAATTTCACCATTTGTGGTAATGGCATATTGTACCCAGGATTTTCTTTATCAAAATCTAAAATTAATTAATTTTCTTATTAAAATACTTAAGCTTGTGCAACATGAAAAAATTGTGTGCTGTATTTGTCATCTTTCAATATTTCAAACAACAGTGTTTTAAATTATATCTGTAGCCTGGATATTTATTTAGATAATAGTTACCTAAAGCATTTAAACCGAAGGAAAACGATCTAAAACAGCGTCCATAAACTGAAAAATGGCAGATGTGGTGGACCTACCGGTCAAATAGCCGTGCTGTATATATATGCGAGAATAGCTGACATTATTCAATCGAAAGCACATTACAAGTTCAAAAATCTTTGAAAAGCTGAGAAGTAAACTTATTAGTCTAATTATTTAAATCTTTTGAACAGCCTTTTTTATAGAGAGGTATAATCTTCGCAATTTTAAGTTGGTTACAATACCACATTTCATTGAATAATTTATTATGTGTTCCAGAACTGTAACAGTTTCAACAATCGAGAGTTTTACATACTTGCGGGGATTTCATCGTCACCGCTACTGTATTTGATTATTTTTTGCGCTACATCTAATAGTTCATTGCTAGTTATAATAATAATAATATGAAGTTTATTTCAAATAGTTACAATATAATAAACATGTTAATATGATATTCTTGAATAAACTTATTCATAAATTGCCCAGAAGACGTGCTTGTTGGGGGCAAATCTTGTTTATTGAAAAGTATTTAAAATTATAAATATTTAAGAATATTTCTATAAAAAGTTGCAAGTATTCAATAAATGCTACTTTCTTGATGATAGATTATTAAATTTCTGAAAAGGATTAATTATATAATTGATTTACAATAATATTAAATAGCATTAATTAGTTATCGCATTTCCAAAAATATTTTTTTCTACAAACGTGTTAAAAATGGAACTTTTGTTAACACTGTCTACTAGCCTTAAAAATGTTACTTTAAGACACTAGTGCCTTAAAATACCAACTTTAAGGCACTAGTGTTAAAAGTAAAATGTCAGTTTTTTCAAAAAAACGTCAAAAAACATTTCTATTTTAACAGAAACAGCAGCATGTCCAGTCGATGTTGAAGCATCATCGGCTGATGTCGTTTGTACTGTAAGCAATTTTCGAGCAATAGAATTTTTATTTTCCAAGGAATCCACGATGTGCCCTTGCGCAACGGTTGAGGATTTCCATCCCCCGTGCCGCTTAATTGTCGTCAGATTTGCTCCAGCATCGGCAAGTAAGCTCGCAGAGGAACGGCGAAAGCAATGCCCCGTATAGAGTGTTGAAGCAGGAAATTTTCCGAACGTATTAATATCGCCGGATTTCTGGTACATTATTTACCTTTTATTACATATTTTAAGAAGAGCCGCCGATGTACGAGACCTGCTGGACGAAGATCAGTATATTTTCGATAAAAATCCAAAAAAAAATTTTCAACGATAGTGAAATTTCGTGGTACCTCGGTTTTGGTATCTGATATTTTAATAACTAGTGAAGTCTCCAAATCTTCCACGTTGTTAAGAGTCAACTGACAAAGCTCCTCCCTGCGGCAGGCACCAAATACTCCTACAATCGTAGCTAGTTTCATCAAAAGGTACTCATCATCCGGTGCGCACTTCAGAAACTGTTCAATTTGGTCTCTAGTAAAAATTTTTGATTTTTTGGCCTGGTAACCCTCTCCTTGACGCTTCAAGTAGGCAATCAATTTAAAATGTTTGCTGATATCTACGTCGTTATTTACACGTAGCATAGCTTTGATCATTGAATAATGGGACCAAAGAAAAGATGACTTCCATACCTTTGCCTTTTCCTCAAAATAGGTCAGGAATATGTTTTCGGAATACTTTCCAGAAACGCCTTTGTTTTCACACCATTTTATAAATTTATTATGAGCAATCTCATATTGAATTCTTGATTTTCGTGGCAGTAAATCCAAGGTAGCTCTGTTAGCAGCTTCTTCTATGTCTTTAAACCTTGATTTATAAACTCAAAAAGTTGGTGAGGTTGAAGTTATGATCAAGTTTGTGAGGTTAGATATTCCGGACTCCGAGCATAAAAATTGATTATCTCGAACTACCTGGGAAGTTTTCGAACCTTACATGAGCTTTTCATGAACAACATGAACGAGTGTATAAATGGAACTGAGTGTTCCCTTTAGTTTAAATTGAACTCCTATTTCCAACACCAACTGAACCTCAACCTCGCCAACTTTTCGAGTTTATAAATCCAGCTTTTGTGAATCGATTTCTTGTATTTCTTGCATTTTTGGCAAAATCACAACAGCCAGCGCTAGCGTTTTAATAAAACTGACAGGACCTTTCAAATTTTCAATTTTTCTGTAAACAAATCAGCCAACAATGATGGTTGCTAGGTTTTATTGACAAATGTGACCTAATTTATTATAAATATAGGATGCTATTAGAAACTACCTGGATGTAAGAGATTCTAAACATTTAATTTTCAATTATTGTATGCTTTTTATTGCCCTTTGTAGAAAAAATATTGTATGATATTTGTGTTAAAAGTATTTTTAATTCACTCTTGTAGGTTTTCCACATGCGTGCCTTAGAAATGTACTTTTAACACTTATATCATATATCATAAATAAATATTAAAGCGTTTATTTCCAACATAAATGTTTTTATTTCAATTTTATATTTTTTTAATGAAATTATTTTAAATACATTGATTGGTCATTATCTGGTATACTACATTCAAAAGGGATTGCAGTTTTATTTTTCATCATTTCTGGAATTATATTTAACAGATAACTATTAAAATCATTCACTAACTTATGAGGATTTTCAGCAAAATGTGGTCCATTTGTTTTAAATTTATTATTTATTTCATTACAACTGGCCCATAAACATCGATTTTTATTGTCTGAGGTCCTAACCTTTTTTTCGAATCTTTTTGATTTTTCCTCTTTTAGAAGCTTGTCATACTCGTTTTTGGTTTCATTATAAACAGGCTTATATAAGTTATTATTTCTTGATAGGTAATTCTAATAATGTGTCCAACCTTTCTTTACACTCTAAAACATCGCTACTTCTTTGTGATATTTTTTTGTATTTATATACCAAAGTTTTAGGAAAGCATGCACTGATTAAAAATTCTTATGTAAGTGTTAATAAATGTATCTCACTGTAGATTAACATTTTTCATATCTATTTGAAAAACACTTTCCCAATCTTGCCCTTTTAGAGCTCGCGTTTATTTTCTTCTGAAAAAAATCTTTTATGAATGAGACAGTTTTTGGTATAACATCTGTATGTGCGAAATTCCTAAATTCCTATTATCATTATACATAAAATTATTTTATTTCATAACCTGTAAAAGTACCAGGTTTAAAGCCTCAATCACACTACAGGGTTCCCACCAAAAAGTCAAAATGAAATTCCCCGACTTTCCAGGTCTACTTCAAAAATTTTTCCTGACTTACATCAGATTAGCTCTACAGAAAAAATTGATATACATAAACATATGGAAAATTCAAAAACAAAAATTCTGTGAAAAAAATGTATTTAAAAGAAAAAAGTAACAAGATGCAGTTACTAGAACAACAAAGTTATACATAATTATACATAATTAGGAGAGCATCAATCATTTTGCCAAAATTAAACTTATCAGGTAACAAATATCACAAAAGAATAATAAAAACAGCCTTTAATAATTAATATATAAACTAAGGTCACTCATTATTAAAATAAATGCCTAAAAAACTAAAATTTTCACTTTAAATATTTTTTTTCAACTGCAATTTTTTTATCTATTTTTTTTTAATTGAAAATGGGCGGTAGCCAATAGTCACAAACATCGAGTCAACAGTACGAGGCGTTTTCTCGCGTCGCATGTGTTTCAAAACAACACAGAACAAAAAAGGGAATTAAAGTATTGTGAGAAAAATTATTTTTTCCAGGTTTATGTATTAAATTCCCTGAGTTTCCATGACTTTCCTGACTACTTTTTAAATTCCCTGACTTTCCAGAAAAGTGGGAAATCTGCATTACTTCGCTCCATGTTGCCACAACAAAAATAATAAGAATAAAAATGACGTCCCTGTGGTTCTTACAAAAAAAGGAACTTGTTATTTTTGTCACCAAGTTGATGATCCTACACGTTTTCCAGTTCGCTAAACGTGAACCCCTAACGCCAGTACGGCTGTTCTTAATTATTGGAAATACACTAACCAGTGACGTCAAAACGATACTAAAAGTAACCTGAGCTGTATTGTTTTCCCTATGTGAAACAGTAGCAGTTATAAATTATTATGCTCAGTTTAGAGGTTGGTTCATTGTTAAGAATAAACAAATCTCTGTCTTAAGGAGCACTAACTTGAATGCATCTCTGATCAGTGGTTAGTGAGTTTCCATTACACCTTTTATGATCACTGGATATTTTATTGGACATTGAAGTATATTTTGTTTAACCTTTTCAAGTCCCTTGATTTGGACTACCTACTGAAAAGTTAGGAATATGATTCGGCCTAAGTACCTTGTATTTTTCTCACTATATTTTATTTAATTTAAATGGTTAGTGTTATAGCTCTTGGATGCCCCTTTAATTTTTATGTTTTGATTCAGTGTTAAGAGTTCATTAACGCAAGATAAGTATAGAAGGATATTTAATTGTATACTTACGCATTGTTGAAGTAGATGGTACAAAATATTTTACCAAACTGGAAAGCAGCCCTTCACACTGTAAAATTTTATTTATTATAAACTCTGAATCTCTGGCTATTCTTATTAATATTTCTATGCAATATACAATGGTCTCCAGTGGTGGGTTCACTGTGTTAATAATATATCTAAAAAAAAACATTTTTTAAACAAAGGTACAGGGTTATCCAACCAAGACTAGACAAGGCGATTTTTTGACTTTTCCTGTACTTTTATAAAAAAACTGAAATAGCCATCTTAAGTCATTTTCTCCCGCGAATTCGAATATCTTCAGCAAAAAACAATTGAACATCAAACAAAAGTACTAGGGGTCACTTTGATATTTTTTTTAAATGGGATGCCGTATTTTTAATGAGCTTATCCGATTTCTCATATAAATTTTGATCTAAAATGTTGGATTTTTAATTCAAAAACGCCTTTTTTCTTCAGTTTTAAATTCGGAAAATGTTAAAAATAAAAAAAAAAAAAAAAAAATAAATTAAAAATCCAACATTTTAGATCAAAATTTATATGAGAAATCGGATAAGCTCATTAAAAATACGGCATCCCATTTAAAAAAATATCAAAGTGACCCCTAGTACTTTTGTTTGATGTTCAATTGTTTTTTGCTGAAGATATTCGAATTCGCGGGAGAAAATGACTTAAGATGGCTATTTCAGTTTTTTTATAAAAGTACAGGAAAAGTCAAAAAATCGCCTTGTCTAGTCTTGGTTGGATAACCCTGTACAAGGTTACAACAAAATGCAATTTTGTAGGTACTTACCTAATTCTAACAAAAATTTCAGTTCTAGCCAAGCATTTCACTAAATTAGTCTCTACCAACTGTTGATCATTCACAGTATAATCATCGTCCATAACACTGTCAATTGCTAATATAGGTTGAATCATTCCAATGCCAAAACTCAACATGTTATCCAAACAAGTTTCGTCTATTTGGAAGTAAATCAAATTTCTTAAAGCTTAAAATATTTACAGTTAAAAAGTGTGATTTACATCTAAATGAAATTTTTGCCTTACCTTTTATAGAAGCATTTAAAATAGAAGGTGTATTGTCATCCAAACAAACTCTTATCACAAAAAATACTTGTTCAATGGGTATGTCAATTACTTTATCATATATTCCAGTTTGCTCTAAGGATAGTAAGTTTGCCAAGGTGTTCAGTGCTACAACTCGCTGCTGAGTGACATTGGACCTACAATTTTCATTTTAAATCAATATTTAATTTAGGTTTATTGAAAAAAGCAACATATAGTTACTTATTCCAATTAACCTGCACTAACCTTGACAGTAACAAAAGTTCTTGTAAGCTGTAACCAGGACGCTCTGGTTCATCACCATGGTGATACAAATGTCTGTTTCCATCATCAATTTGTGACACACTATATGGTAGAAGATAGCCGTCAAAATCAAACCTAAAAAATAATGTTTTTTTTTTCATATTGCCATAAAGGCTTCTGGGCCCAAACCACTTTATAAGACTTAAAATTTAAACATAAGTACCTTGCTTCAAAACCTTGACTTTCCCTCAAATTAGGAACTGATATATCTTTCATCCAAGCCAACTTATTAGCCTCAAACTTATGAAAATGTAACCAACCTGTTGCCTCAGGCACCGATAACAGTTCCTTGGGCACATGCAGATCTTCAAATTGAACAGTTTTGGTTGCTTCATTTTGTTCTTTTATTGTTGGATTACGATTTTCAAATTCCTTTTGATTTTTGGATCTAAAAAGCAGTTTAAAACTAATTATCTTCCTCTCTACTAAAGAAAGAGACACACAAATATTGCAAGAAATTGTACCCATCTAACCTTTGTGACCTTAAAAATTGCACTAATGCAGGATCTAGAGAAGCCATTAGTTTCTCTCTTTCTTGCAGAATTTCATCTTCACTCATGGAACTTAATTTTGTAACATTCTCTTCATGAATTGCCTTTTTATCAGAATCTGTGAGGACACTTGATGTTTGAGCAGTTGTTGCTGAAAAATATCAACATAGTAATAAACAAAGGGGAATATCCTAAGGAAATATCACAACAAAACAATTTAAAAAACCTTTAAATGTTAAAGGAGCACTTCTTTTTGTTGCTTTAGAGGATATATTTGAAGTGATTGCTTTCACATGTCCATCACTTTGTTTTTCTCTTACAACTAAAGATATCTCTCCAATTTCCATAGGACTTGTACCAGTTTTTGATTCAGTATCTTTCTTTAATCTT
This sequence comes from Polydrusus tereticollis, assembly GCA_963920685.1. Classification (NCBI taxonomy): domain Eukaryota; kingdom Metazoa; phylum Arthropoda; class Insecta; order Coleoptera; family Curculionidae; genus Polydrusus; species Polydrusus tereticollis. The sequence goes on from OY987328.1 coordinate 149,865,317, forward strand.
TTTATATGTTGTGAAAATATGCTTCCTTTTGTTGGCGTAATATCAAGCTAAAAACGTGTGCCATATATATAATTTCTTTTTAATAATACATTATTATTATCTAAGTATGTTGAATTAAACATTTTTTGCTTTCTTGTATAGTTCCTATTAAATTACTTACATCCCGTCTGACAGCCTTTGGAAACCCAACATTATCAAACTTTAGTTGCGGCATCCTCTTTGTGCCACTACGTTTTTCTGTAATGTGCTTCAATTTAATGTCTGAAGGAATTGCTTCGAAAGTATTTGCAATTTGGTCTTGTAATTTAATTTGAGGATTATCAAGTTGAGAACTGAGCTTAATTTCTTCTTCCAACACATTACTGGTAGAAGGTCGAATTTTATCTAAACCTGGTTTTTCTGTAATGAAAGTAGCCAAATATCTTACCACATAAATATTCCACTGTTAAGGAATTTAAAAAAAAAGCATAATTACATACCTTCCTTTTTATTACTAATTACTACAACTGATGTCTTTATTTTATTATCTGCTTTTTGTTTAAAATATTCTTCTTGTTGCTTTAATATCTCCTCATCATTATCATCATCATCATCAGGGGAACTTGGTGTTTTTAACATGATGGCAATTTTTTTGAATTAAAAATACTTAATTCACTTTCACTTAACATAAATATCCAATACCATACAATTCAGTACAAAGCGGTACGTTAATTAATATTGAAGGACTATTAATTAGAAAGAAATATAGTTTTTTTTAATCGAATCGCCAAAAAACGAAATCAAAACAAAGATTTTCTAACCCTACTTTCATAATTCCTGTTCAAGCCACGTTCGGTTACCGACCTCTAGGCCTATCATGGACGTTTAGATCTGACCTTTATTGTTCTGTGGTTTGGAGTCAGAACAGAAAGTTGCATTTCAGGTAAAAGTTTTGAGTCCTATGTAATCTATGATAATGTATTCAGTTAGATCAGTAATGTGATTACTCAGATCCACCAAACAAACCTGCTGGAGCAATATCACTTTTTGAATTGATTGTTTTACCTTGTCGTTTTGTCAATTTTAGAACACATATGCTATTAATTTTGTCCTATATCTTAGTTTCAAGAACCTGAATTCTTCAACAATAGCAGCCGCTTACGAAAAGCATACAGAAACTTGGAAGTTTCGTTGAGTTTGGTTTGCTTCAACATGAACATGAACAACTAATTTTCGAGTTCTGTAATGAACATACTACCTTCATTCTTCTTCTTCTTTCTTTGTAACTTGTGGCGGAATCGATAGAAAGCAGAAAAATGTTATTATAAATTTAAGTTTTTATTTTTAAAAGTTTATAAACAAATTATAAACATGAATTCATTGTCTAAACATTATATTCCGCGTAAGCGCATCTCCCTTGTCTATGAATATATTTACTATATGACCGCAACTAGGTACGTTAATTTTAATTTTGCTTTTATAAGTATTCTGGTTATTACAATAGGTACATAGGTACATATTTTTAAATAAAGGTGGATTTGTGCAGACTAACTAAGAAAAATTAAATTAGATTAACGATTAACAATATTGCGTAAATGCTATGGTGGTATTTGTGCAATTCACCTAACAAATAAACAAAATTACGGAAAATTAATGTCTTAATTGAATCTTAATCTAATACTCTTTTTGGTACTGAAATAAGTAAATCATTCCTCTCTAATCACTCTTAATTTCTGTTATTTTAACGCCCCCCTTATTGTCCCTCCAGATAGTATAATTCAAAGCCGTTGCTACGCCCAACCATAAGCAATATGGAACAATAAGATATCCAGCAATTGGGTTGATTTGATGAAAAAGGCAAGCTGTTGCTACTGCCGTGGCGTTCACTAATTGCAATTCGTATAGAGCCTGAAAAAGGTAAGTATATCTTTTTATCGTCTAACCAAAGTTTTTAGTTTTATTTTTATAATGGATATTTTCAAAGAACTTACCAAATCAATTCTCTTGACTCCAAAGAAAATGGGAGTCCAGAGCCAGTTCAGCAATAAGTTACTGCTATAAATAATAAGTGGTAATCTTGCTGCACCTAAAATGGAAATTAGATCATCTACAAATACTTTTATATACTTATGTACTATAATATATACCATAGACTTTGATCTGAAAGCCAACAATTATTTTTTTTTTATTTATAAGTACAAGGTTGTTGAACTTTTTTATTTTTTTAAAAAAGAATTAGGATATTGATGGCTGAAAGCAGTCAAATCAAAAGGGTTTGCACAGTTTGGAGTTGGAGTAGTTTTTTAAAAAGAATCTAATAGGTATATATATTTACCTTGGAAACCATCACCATCTCTGTACACCAGATAAGAAGCATACCCCATGCTGGTGTACAAAGTAGTCCATACAGGTCCAAAAACCCAATTTGGTGGTCTCCATTCTGGTCTTTTTAGGTTTTCGTACCATTTTGGAATGGCAGCTCTTGTAATAATACCCCCTGAAGTAAATAGTCACACAAGCCATTAAAAACTAGAGCAATATTTAAAAAATGCATACCTACCAGCAATGCCTCCCAAATTGGGTAAAATTGTAGCCCCGATAGCTGGCCAGTTTATTTGTACAGGCATTTCAGAACTTTACTACTTGGAAAGGGTGGTTTCAAGGTGGTTCTACACTATACTAATAAAACACTGAAAAGATAAAATGATCTTGTGCAATAATGAAATTCTTATCAGTCACTTATTATTTTTTTACAAATTACAACTTGCATTGAAAGATAACATGAGGCTCAAACATGCAATAATATAGATTCACGTTTATTAATAATCGTCGTCGTAAAGATTGGTTATTTTTAGAGACGCGGCTGTAATTAAGTAATAGAACTGATTTATTTCCTTAAAACCGAAAGTATACAGTTCGATCTAAATAGGTACCCACCGTTTTTTAATTAATAAATAAAAAAAGATTAACTGTAAAGAACTTTACACCTTGCACATTTGACAGTGTTTACCTACTTAATTAAATGTACACGACGCGGTACCTTGACCTTCGTATGCAACAACGCATTGTTAATAGTTCATGCAATTCATTTTTAGAGTATCAACCGATATACGACGATTCATAGGTGGAGGAGCTACAGACAGAAGCAGATGGGTCGATTTTTATTCTGCATCAAAATTACGGCCAATTCGTCACTAAACTAACCTCTTTTAAGATTTGTGGTTAGAACAGAGTTTTTTCGTGCGTAAACCACCAAATTGGCGCACTTTAGTTTAAAACATATTTATATAACCAAAGAGTAACACAACTACTCTTTGATATAACACTGTCATTAATAACATATTATGTATACATATATTTATGCAAAATCTAAAAAAACATATAGGAATGAAACTGAATAGTGTAATAAAAAGGTATTTTATTTAGTGAGAATTCCCACCAAAAACAACGGCATTTCTTCTTTTAAAGATTCCTCTACCTAACTAAGTGGATAATCACAAAGCACACAAGCATAAAGAGTAACCCAAAGGGCAACAAGAGGGTTTACGAAACGCGACAAAATATTTGGAAAATTAGTACCTACCTATAGAGGTAGGTACATGTATGCGGTGTTGTGGTAGGCATATGTATGTGTCCAGGGCTGTATTTAATCTAATGTAAAATTCTATCTAAAGGAATTTATAAATGCAGTGGAAGACAACACCGCTAAAATGTAATCTAGCGATATTATTGGAGTATTGCAAAAATTATTAAAATTGGGGGGGGGGGGGGTTGCTTTTTCTTTTAAAAATGACTTAAAAGTTTTCTTTTCATTATTTATCTATCTATCTATCTATCTATCTATCTATCTATCTATCTATCTAGCAGCAGCATATGTCCTTGGCACTGTTATAAAGTTTAATCGCTGAGAACTCCTGTCTGCTCTGACACTTTCCCAATCTACAGCGTGTGGGGACATCAGTAAGATATATCTTTATTAATTTATATATAGTGAAATAAAAGTAAGATCTGACCAAAGCACCCCTGCAGTCCCCCCTGTATACCAAGCCAATCATTCACACTAGCTTGAATACTCTATGGTCATAAGACCATGCCATAAGACATATAACTATGGAAAATAGCGAAGTAGGCAATTCTCATGGTTAACTCTGACACGCATCCGCATAGGCAAGACAAACACACGCTCCTTCCAAGCCTTCCACACATATTCCCAACGAACATGCACACCCCATTTCAGCTTTCTATCCAAACCGACTCTCAAGAACTTTACAGAAGACTGATGCAGAATCTGTATGTTTTAGTGTAATTACTAATTACTATTTCTTGGGATTTTTTTGGGATTTTTCCCAGTACGAGTCTATTGGGTAGAAACCATTCCTCGACAGTTACCCGTGCCTTTTTTAAATTTGCAATGGCAGTTTACTCCGATTTATTCCCAGTGAAGTATGTAGTGTCATCAGCAAGTAGCACATTTACTTTCAAAATGGCGGTGTTAATGTATAGGCTTGCCAACCGTCCTTTATTTCAAGGGACAGTCCTTTATTTCGAAATAAAGTCCTTTGTCCTCTAATAAGGTATCAAAGGACGGTAAATGTCCTCTAAAACCAAACGATTTTTCTAGTACCTAAGTACCTTAAAAAACTAAACATTCAACGAACATCGAACACTTAGTTTAAAAATATAGTATTCCATTTTTTCTACGTTTATGTGTTGCATGTTGGCAATAGTTAAAATATACCGGTAATTCCCCGAATTCGATCAATTTCCTCAACCTCGACCCGTTAGATCGGCATATATTGCTCGATTTGACCATTTTCGAAGAGGTTGAGAATGCTTTTCACGTGTAGCTCGGTTCCTGTTGAGTTTTCGACGAAAAGTAAAAAGAGTAAAATGGTTGGAAATAAAATTCGCTATAATATTGTACTTTTAGAAGTTTTCCATTTTCTTTATTATTTATCGAGTTATTGCTCGATTTGACCATTTTCGAAGGGGTTGAAAATACTCTTCATGTGTAGCTCGGTTCCTATTGAGTTCTCGACGAAAAGTGAAGAAAGTAAAATGGTTGGAATTAAAATTCGCTATAACATTTACTTTTCAAAATTTTCGATATTTTTATTATTCATTGAGTTATTGCTCGATTTAACCATTTTCGAAGGGGTTGAAAATGGGTTTCACGTGTAGCTCGACTCCTGTTGGTTTCGTGACGAAAAGTGAAGATTATAAAATGGTTGGGAATAAGATTCTCTATAATATTGTTCTTTTAAGAATTTTCAAAATTTTTATTATTTATGGAGATATTGCTCGATGTGATCATTTTCAAAGGGGTGAAAATGCTTTTCACGTGTGGCTCGGTTCCTGTTGAGTTTTCGACGAAAAGTGAAGAGAGTAAAATGGTTGGAATTAAAGTTCGCTATAATATTGTACTTATCAAAATTTTGGATATTTTTATTATTCATCGAGTTATTGCTTATAATTTGACTATTTTCGTCCCCAATCAACTAACCTGTTAGATAGGCATTACATTACATATTCCAATCCCGGGATATCGAGATTGCCATTCTTGTAATCCCGGGATCCCGGGATTGGTCCCGGGATTTAAAATTAAATAAAAAGTCTTTTTTTCCAATTTTATTGGTTGAAATCAGATAAAAACAACATAAAATAAAATACATTTACACGTAATCAGGCATTAATTAGCCGTATCAAAAAAGATAAGTTGGGTACATAATTAAAAAAACAAACAAAAAGGCTGGTTAAATGGCATGTATCTCTAAATATTACTTTTTTTCTTTAAGAAAATAACGCAAAAAAATTAAATTGTCCAGTGTTTCATCTAGCATAGATGAGCGAAACTTAGTTAAAATTAAACCTGCGGCTGAGAAACATCTTTCAGCTTCCACGCTGGTTGGAGGTATGGTGCACAGGATATCGTATGCTAGCTGGAGATTGGGTCCAAGTTGGCCTCCATTTTGAAACCTTTCCATTTCCTGGAACAACTTTGCTTCCAAAGTTTGATTTTTGGGACCTAATATAGGCAACACCTGTTTCTGTAATGCTTGATTTAGTTGTTCTGCTAATGACGATGTTTTTTCTTGTGTTTCTTCTTTAAGAGTAATTATTCTGGCAAGTGGTATATCATCTTCGTCATCGGAGCTAATCGATATTTCTGGAGCTGAAAGTTTATCGTTTTGAAGGTGTTAAAGTAGAGTTACCAGTTCTTGCTTCACGTATTTTGGCTTTAATGGCTGAAATAAGTTGTTAGTTTCTTTTTGAGTGGGATCTTGTAAGTAACGTAAAACCCCTGAAAAAATTGTCAAACGTTGCTGCAGTCGTTTCTCGATAGAAGTTTTCAGGTCCCTGCTCAAAGGTGATGGATGTTTGTTAAGCTCCTCGATTAAAAATTTTAAGGCAATATCAACAGTTAACTTGACAGGTTCCAAAATTTGTTTTAAATGCTTTATTACTTGGAACTCATTTTCATCCAAAAACTGTAAATTGAGGTCTATTAATGCCTTCTTAACACAGTTTTTTAAAAAACAAAATCTCTGAAGCATTAGAAACAAGCTGCTCCATCGGGTTTTACAATCTAATTGAAGCTTAATTTCTTTTCCATGTTCTTCTTTAACGTACTTTTGCAGCAAATCATTTTTTGTGGGAGATTTTCTAAAACATCTAACTATTTTTCTTACTTTGTCAATGCTATTTCCTAAGTTGTAGTTTTCGGATAACTCTGGATTCACCTCTGTGTTCAGAAATTCTATTGTTTCGTCTCTGACGTCGACCAACTCAATATTTTTATCGATTTCTTCTTCATCTGAATCGTCATTTGATGCGTTTTTATCAGACTGATTTTCTTGTAAATAACGTCTATTATAGCTAACTGTATCCCATGAGCCAGGCAAAGCTGTTGCTTCGGATTTACAAGTTTCCCTATTTTAATCATCGTACTAGAACCATCAGTTACAAAACACACAATGTCTTTATTAAGAGAGAGATTATATTCATGTAGCCTATCCTCAAGAACTTTTAAGCAAGCTTCTGCTGTCATAGAGTTTCTTATTCGGACTAATCCTAGGTTCCAAATTTCTTCCTTATGGTGTAAATTTATATTCATGTAATGCTTGTTTGATGCCGAACTCCATTCATCAAAAGTAATGGTAAATTTGTTCTCTGTTTTTTTCAATGCTGTTATTTTTTCTTTCATTATCGATTTAGCTTTTTAGCAATATTTCATTACCTTTGCTCGAACCGTAGTAGCAGAATTCGGAAGTTCCATACCACTGCTTGCAAACAAATATTTTAAATCGGCCGAAGTCACAAATTTGGAGAATGGAATATTATCCACCGAAACCATACGTGCCAAAAAAGCCTCTAACGATCTGTCATTTTTAAAACCGAAGTAGTCTGATATTTTTGTTTGTTTATTTTCTTTTGGCATTAATAACGCACTTTTACTTGTACATGCCAATGACGATTCCACGCACGGCCCAGATTCCTGTACATTTCTTCTTGCTTTTATATCTATTCCGTGTATTTTTAGTAAATGAGTTAAGAGACCTTTAGTTGAACCACCTTTTGTTTTCAAAATGGCTCGACATTTTTTACATTTCGCAGTATTTCTACTTACTGCCTCCGTTAAAAAATAAAACCAAACGGACTGTTGATCATCACCTTTCCTTTTGTGAGATTTGTATATTGACTCGGATGGCTTGCGTGCACTTTCGGCCATGTCTAAAAATAAAATCAAATTAATTCAATCTTCAATCATAATGCATAATCGTAATTATTTATGAATAATAATATCGATTTGTTTTATAATTACTTAAAGAATTAAACCTACCTGCATAATAATCGTGATTTTCATACGTAAAACACACTAGCGAACAGACAACAACGAACTTCTTCTGCACGACTCAATAAACTGACACAAAACTTAAACATTATTTCAAAAGTATCGGTTTTATTAAAATAAACCTAATTTTATTAGAGGGCACGGGGAGTCACCGGCATTTATTGCACGGTGAATCACCGGCATTTATTGTTGCCAGCTGCGTAGAATCACTTTTATCGATCAATAAGTATTTAGTGTGAAAACATTTCTTAATGGGCATGATTTATGGAACGACTGGACGGTGCTGTTAATTTAAAAAATAATATCGCAAACCCGGGACGGAGATTACAAACCCGGGATTTCCCGAGATTAAAAATCCGTTATTTTTCTACGGGATCCCGGAATCCCGGGATCCCGGGATTGGATCCCCTAATAGGCATGCATACAACTTTTCCAGAGACCAGAAATAGATTTTTGAGTTTGGGGTGCGGCCCTGGATTGTCCTTTAGTTTGATATCCAAAAGTTGGCAATCCTAGTGTTCAGAGTAATTTCACTAAAAACAAATTGGCGCCTATAAAACAATGTAGGTACAGTACCTCGACAATCCGGGGACATTAACGGATTAACAATGTCGTATCCGAACTGTTGAATATTATTTTATGTATTTGTTTCTCGTGCTTTGTCCTGGCAGCTTATTACCGAATGCAAAAGTAAGTAAAACAACTAAAGATGTTTAACAAGAACTAAGAATAATTTAATTAAACTGAAAATTTGCAGTTTCTATTCTATTTAATAGCATTTATTGTGGTGTTTGTGGCCCATTGATGAATACTTTGAATACTCAACAGGATCCGGATTACTGGAGTCTCCGAAGTAGTGATGTACTGAATTTTCTTACCTGTACTTATACATACTTTTAAAAATAAAAACTAAAGAGCCCATTGGAGATATTCTTAATACGATCCTGTGCTCGCATTATACCCATTTTGGACAGGTAGGGCCACCGTATATCCATTGAGTCAGCCGTGTCCAGGTACAAGAACCGTTGAATATCATATGTAATTTTTGCAATGTTCTAGAACACCTTATATTTACTGAAAACGAAAAGTAACGGTAATTCGATCATATCTTTGAAATAAAGCATTTGAGACCTAATAGGAGAACATTGTGGCTTAGGAGTTGTGTAACGGCAAATTCCATTTGTTTTTCTATTATATACGCCCTACAGTGGCGCAGCCACGGGGAGTTTGGGTCAGAGGCCAAATAACAAATGTTCCCAAAACAATGTTTACAATATAGTTTTTTTCATCCCTTTCTGTCAGAACCTATTCCGGGCTGCGTTACTGGCGCCACCGACGCCCTACACCGTTGGATTGAAAAGTTAGCTTCCATCCAGAGCTTTTAAATTTCCTATTGAGCTTTTTTTTGCAACATTTTCTTTGGTGGTACCAATGGGAACGGTAACATGGTTTTAGACAAAGTAAATTTTAAAATATAAACTTTATAAATTTAGCGTAATATTTTTGCTAATTTATTTTCGTTACGAAACGCTACAAGACCGACAAAAACTCTTCTTGCATTCCCGCTTTCTATTCAACATTTAGCATTGAGAAGTCGCGCCGTCCAAAAGAATGGTTTCGCCTATTCTTCAGTGGTTCAGTCGCTGATGAACGGCATCACGAAAGTAAAACCGCGCCTTGTGCGAGTGCCAAAGGAAACGGATCTCGCAAAATGCGCTTGAAAAGTGAAAAGAAGTGAAACTTTTGTGATTAAAAAGGAAAATTACAACGAATAGAAATGGGATACTTGGGATTTTTTGTTTGCTTAATTTTCGTATTAGGTACTCATAATTGTTTATGCTTGGTAAAAATAAGTAGGTTAAATATAAGAATAATTAATTTTTTGCAGTTGCATTTTATGTTTAGGTGGTCAGATTATTACAGAAACGATCTTATCTTGGATTTCTTTGTATTCTGTATATTCAAAACTATTCAAATATTTCAATATAATACACTATTATTATACCCATCATTGTCCTTAATATTTTTTTTATTGCGGAACACTAATATATATACATCTATATTCGTATATTCACTAGAAAGTTTTGTTCTGTTCTGCTCCATTTAATAATAATGAATTATCACTAAACATATTTTATTAATGATGTGTAACCTTTGATCTTTTGCATGAATTACCACGCTTTAATTCAAGGTAACATGATTCAGTAATAATTTTTTGGTTCTAATGTTGACACAAGGCTGTTGGTGTTAGACGCCCTGCCCTATAAACTCACATAGGAATGAAGAATCTTTAAATTCTATTATTTTGATAATTTTGTGTACTACATATTATTAAATGTGTAAACTAAAAATAAGCTATAAACAAAGAATATACATGCATTTTTTTGTGATATTTACATTTGAGGGCCTCGGCCAGAAGACAATAAATATGTTAATCTTTTTTTAGGTGTAGAAAAGTCTACCTCTTTAATATTAAGAAGTTATGTATCAGAAAATGGTCTCCACGGAACCATTACTTTTACCAAAAATGGAGATGAGATTACCGTCAACACCGATTTACAACCAACTTTGGAGTTTCCCAGCTCCATTTGGGCTTGGTATATAACCGAATTTCCTGTCGATTATACCGTTATAGAAAATAGGTAACAGCAGGGAGTATAGGCACACAAGAGAATGTTTATTTTCAAGCCCCTGGGATGCCAACTTCCCTACTAAATGATAATTACACTGGGCGAAAAAAATGGTCTGGCTTGTAACTTCACCAGAAATTCTCCACAAATATAACAAAACTTGTCGGGCGAGATTTTGTGACTGCGGCGCGTTTCACTTGACATTTTCGTCGTTGAAAAACTTTCTTAACTACTCAATTCGAAACTCAAAAGAAGACTGACTAAGAGAATAAGATAAATGTTATAAAGAATCCATTTTAGGTTATCTTTCTGTTTTAAAATGCACCCCTTTTAAATGACCCCTCATAAAATGTATTATCTGCCAATTTTAAAAGGGTCTAATGAGCCCATTGAATAGTGGTACGTATTAGGGCTTTATGAATATTTTTTCTATTATTAGAAATGTATTCGCATTGTGAAAATAATGGGCTGAACTGTTTTACAAAAATCGTGCCGGCCAGTGATTGGCCCACTGAAAATCACAATCTTCGTGATGTGATGTCGGGACGTCGCCTATACTGTTTAGTAGGAAAGTCGGCATCTATTGAGAGCTAATAAATTTCCCATTAGATTAGCTTCCTATTGCGTAGCTATCATTTTCTTTTGTTTTTCAAGTTTACATAAATGTCAGCTGTATTTTTTTCTGTGTAGGTGTTCTCAGGAAAGAATTGGGGAAAGTCTCGTAACTCTCGACGACATTTTCGGCTATCTAGTAATTCCAGACAACCAAACAAGTGAATTTACTAGCAGCGAACTAAAATTAACCGGCGACAATGGCTTCTACGGGAAATCGATCCTCTTCCAAGAAGTTGATTCTGGAAGAAGGGTGTGTGGCTCCATCACTATTACGGACAAAAACCAGGAAAAGGTTGCCGTGGCAAAATTTAATTCGCCAATAGCTGGAAACGTTTATTTCAGATGGTTCTCCACCAAAGACAACCACAGCGACATGTTAATCGTCACAGATTTGTATCACTCGCAGAGAAAAGAAAAATACGGGAAATATTTAGATTTCACCGAACACTCCTGGAAAATCTACGTTACCGATATCTTTGATGCTACAGATCGCTCAGAGGACAATTGTAACGTTCTACAGTTGGTTTTCGATCCTCAGAATCGAGGAAACGGCAGCGCTTTAGGCGACGTCGACAAACGTCTAGGAAAAGTCAAAGTGTCTACAAACTATAACAAACACAAATATAAAACTCTATACAGAGACAATGAGGTTGTTTTGTTACCGAGCGATTTGACGGGGCCTCAGAGGAGGCTGTATTTAGTTATTTTTGAGAAAAAGCATGAAGATGTGTTTTTGGCTTGTGCCAAGATTCGTTATGAAACTCCCATTTATTCCAGGTTAGTTGAGAGATATGTTCTATAATAGTGTATTATATACTCTTTGCAAAACAAAAACCGATGCACGTCATACCTTTCGAGTGACGTCAGTTGTCGACAGCGTTGCCAGCTTGTAACCAAAATATCCGAGTGATGGAATTACACAGTTTTTTTTTCTTAAAAACAAGATAAATATACAAAAATTTCCCATAGTTTATATATTTGTTTACTGCATAATACCTTTTACCATCAACTTTAGTAGATCTAACACTTCTCTTATTTTCATCTTGCCAAGATCATGCAACCAATGGTACCATTCTGAAAAACGATGTTTCATCCAAGAAAACGAATTGGTACAAGAATGCTTCTTCTTTAATATATTCTTTCAAAAATACCAGTCGTTTGAAAGCTACATAGGAAAGTTCCATAAGCCCTCGCCTCAGTTCATCTTTTTACCATCTAATCTGAAGCCTATTTTCTTGAAGAGGCTTCTTAAAGAGTTAAGAAATACAACTTACTTGTTTCGTACATTCCATAAATAGTGTAACGGATGAAACTTATATCCAATCTTCACACATTTACAACTCTCTTTGAATTAGAACGTTTGCTTTAAGGTGATTCTAATAATTTATTTTCCTTAACTGTTGAAATTGCGCTTACAGTCGAGATATTCAAATTTAGGGCAGCTGCTACACGCTAAAAATTAGTAAAGTAGAAATAAAATATCTAGACCTTAACATACTTTTTAAATTTACTTCTCTGTACTGCTGTCAAGGGTAACAATGAGCCATTGTTGTTAAGTTCTTCCTGAAAATAGCTTCGTAGAGAAGATATTTTAGCTCTTTGCACCGGCTATTTAAATGCTTCGGCATTTTTCACAAATAGTAAACAATGTAATCGACAGAGATATGTATGTGCACTTTTATTTCTCTTAATAGAACATTTTTTAATGCTATTTATGAAAAGCTCTGAAGTTTTTGTTAAAAAATAGACGGACAGCAACACGGAACCACAAAACAATTAAGGTTAGTTTTCCATAACTTCAAACCAAGCCAACGAACGAGCTGGCGCCACCGCACCGTTCACAGTTCTGTTGCCAACTGTCGGCCAATAAAATTGAAATTATATTAGTTTTTACAAGCTTAAATAAACAAAATGTTTTTTATAAGTGGGTTCGTATCAAAGAAGAATACTTTAAGTTTGTAGTAAATTCAATATCGCATAAAGTTTTATTATTTTTTGCCCAAATTTAATTTCCTCGTGTTCTCTTCCGGATTTACAATTATTAGCTGATTGATGACGTGCATCGGTTTTTGTTTTGCATCAACTTATAGGTAAGTAGGTACCACACAAGTTATACAGGTCTGGCATATGGTTATGACAATCAGCAGCTTAACGGGAAGAAAAAAGCACATAATGCAAATTTCACATTTCAAATAGTTTATTAATATCAATATACATAGAGTAGGTATTTCTACAAGTCAGTGATAACAATGAACATAAAATTTAAAATATAAATATACAGTGTGTCTACTTAAGTTCGCACCATATGGAAAACTTTTTTATTATTAATTTTATGAAAAAAAGTTATTCTTCATAAAAAGTTCTGCTTAGTCCAAAACCTAAAATGCAACCATCAGATATTAAATTTTTTCAGTCGTATACGAGGTATATCAGAAAATATGAATTTTGCCCAATAGTAAAAAGTAAATTTATTTTTGAAAATATCGAAAAATTTAATCAGTTATCTCTTTATTCGTTAAACATTTGATAACCTTTATGTCTCTTAACCTCTATATTGCATTATTTTGATAATGCATTAAAAAATTGATAAATAACAAAAATATTTATTTTACAATAATTATCAACTACATGAATACAATGCTAATATTGTTAATTGCGTAACAAGCGTGTAATAATTTATCATCAATTCACTATTGCTTCAACGTATCCTCCTTCTCTAACAATACAGGTTTCCGTTCTAGAAGAAAATTCCCTCAATACATTTCTAATTATATTCGGAGTTATACCCTGAATTATTTCCGTAATAATTGTTTCCAAATGTTCTACGTTCGTAAATGGCCTGTGTTGATATACGTTTTCTTTTAAGTAACCCCATAAGAAAAAATCTAATGGGGTTAAATCTGGCGACCTAGCTGGCCAAAAAATATCGGAATATCTATGAATTAACCTTCCATTAAAGATATTTTCAAGGTATTGCCTTACTTCCATCGTACTATGACATGTTGCGCCATCCTGCTGGTACCATACTTGTTGCCGTTCATGTCTTGGAAGGTCACAAAGAAAATCATGCAACTGATTTTGTAAAAAATTTAGATACCGTTGAGAAGTCATAGATTGTCGAAAAAAAAAGGGCCAATGATTTTATCCTTGTAAATGCCGCACCAAAGGTTAGTTTTAAAATACTATTGATCGCGAGTTTTAATCGTAAAGTGAGGATTGGAGTCAGTCCACCATCGACAATTTTGCGAAGACACTGTTCCATTAGACGTAAATGTAGCTTCGTCAGAGAAAATTATTTTCCTAGCCAAAAAAGGATCGTCTTCCAGCTTTCCTTGAATAAGAAAACAAAATTCTAGTCGTCTGTCGTAGTCTCCAGGTTTTAAAGTATGGATAAATTGTGGTTTATATGGATGAAACTTGTTCTCTTTAAAGATTTTTGACAGTTTGTCTTTACCAATTTTATCTGGAAGCGAAGATGCCCTTTTTCGCAGGGACAGTTTAGGATTTTCCACTGCAGATAGCATTACATTTAACTTTATCTCTTCACTTGCAACGATTTTTTGACGCTTGTTTGTGAATTTATTATTAACGTCTCCACATGATTTGAATTTTTCCATAATTCTCATTACTGATGTATGGTGTATATTTTTCCCTGGATGTCTGTTGTTAAATATTTCAGCTGCTTCACGATAAGTTATATAATTATCACCAACGATTAACACAATTTCTATTTTTTCTTCCACCCTAAATATCACCGGCATCTTAACAAATTTTATTTGACGTTCACTTTCAAACAATTCTTGCTATGAAGAAATCATTTGTTTATCAGTGCATCCTAGATTTCACGTCCCTACAGTTAAATTTGCATTGTTATTGTAGTTAAAAAAGAAAAAAAGATTTTTTCCATATAATTGGATGTAAATTGCATATTTGAACGTAGTTTTTAGTTCTGATCAACTTTTCTTAATAACAATTTTCGATTCAACTCTTGCGGAAGCCAAACTGCTTATCATAATAAAGATTGTTAGACTCAAAAAAGCTGGAAATCCTGAATGTCAGACACTTTTCAAACATTTTAGAGAAGATAGATATTGAGGATATTGGTCTATAGTTTGAGATATCATTGGAGTCTCCTTTTTTGAAAATTGATACTACGACTTAGAACCTCAGGAAAAATAAAATGTTTTCTTTGATGCAGAGGTTAATTAATTTAGTACATCACGGAAAATAAGGCATGTTGAAATAGTGGAATATTCTCAGTCAGATCAGAGGCAGGTGAGCAAATCTTACTCTGCAGATTTAAGGCAATGTTTATAAAAAAATCATTAAATTGGTCTGGAGAGATAGAAGAAGAAGACTCTGCATTCCAACCAAGTACACCTCTGAACTGATTCAATATTGGCAACCTATTGTTTTTCTTGGGTTAGAAGAATTCGTGTATGAGAAAGGTTTGTGAACTTTAATGCTTCAGTTATAAGTTAAATAAAGAGGAAGAAATTGCCTTCTCGCATCTTAACGCGCGTTGCTTTTTCTGCCTTCCACTATTAACACAGTTGAACCCGACTATTAGAGATCATAATGCAAAGGTTGCAGCTCGGCAATCAAAGTAGGAAAACGGTCTGATATTGCTGTTAGCCTCTTTCTCTGTCTGATAAACTCATAACTAGTGTATTTAAGTTCCGTTTTCTTCTCGTTAAGCGCCCAATTGTAATAAAAATGTGCTAAACCTGTATAGGTACAGTTATAATTCACCAAAAAGTACAACAATCATCTCCAACATTGACAACAAAACTAATATCAATCAACAAGGAAGTAGTGCGCTAAAATGACAATTACCACACTGAAAATAGTGTGTGTAAATGTGGTTTTAAGACAGCGTTAAAAATAAACCAATAGTGTTCCTTCTGTAGGGTTATCATTCAATCTGGTGGTATTAAGGGCGATATTAGACTGACCCAACAAACCAGGTTTGAGCCGACGTTTCTTAACTTTAACCTCACCACGGCCAGAGGGGACTTGGAAACAAGGATTGTGTTTGGTTCCACTGTTGCAGGGTAAATATTTTTTAACATTGGCAATATTATTGTAATATTTATTGTTTTGTTCTCAAGGTATAAAATACACGAGTTGCCTATTAAACCTGCACAAACAGTCGGGGGACAAAATGAGAATTCTTGTTTAACCACGAAGTTTGTCTATAATCCACGGAATACTGACGTGGGTGAAATACCACCAAATGGTAAGAACCCACTTATATATCTACATAATATATATCTCTCAGGTAGAGAAGTAGTTAGAACTGTGCCCAAAATTGTTATGGTTGATTTAGGATATGGTACCCAAGATCAGTATCCAATTGGCGACCTATCTGGAAAACTCCTTAACAGAAACAATGCCTCTGTTGTTGTACCTGGTAGCCAAGAGTTAAACGGCACATTTTGGGATGTTTTCCTGCCCTTAAAAGGTGTTCATTCAATTGTCCATCGATCCTTGGTCATTTATAAGTGAGTCAAGCATTAATAAATATTTAAAAAAATTCCTAGCAGCTTAATCCGTTGTGTTTTTATAGTTGTCATAAATTTAACAAAATATATTTCCAGAAATACGCAATATCCAACGTCGGATGTGGTTGCAGAACCCTGGATTTGCGGAGCCATAAGTTTGTACGAAGCGAACTTTGAGTACCAAAAGCAAATTTATACTTCTCAAGTGGTGTTTAGATATCCTACAGTTGGCAGGATGATTATGAGACAGGTAAGTGGATCCTTGGAGTCGATTTATTAAATAGTCACATAAAGTCCATCCGAACATATTTCGTTTGACCTAATAACTGCAATAATAGTTTTATTATATTGTAAACACCCAAAGAAACCCCGTTACCTGTTCGATTGCCAAACCTACGTTTTTAAAGGATTTCTTGGTAAAATTAACCATATAAAACTGTCGATGAGCGTGCCAACCAGCCAAATCTACCTGGCCCCAGCTGGCATCACTGTTTATATTACTGAAATGAAATGAAATAAGGGGTACTGCTTTGTACAGGAACGGATTTTGTAGTTAAATGAAAAGCCATAGTAATACATTATAGTAGCAATGTTAAAGTAATAATAACAATTAATATACCTACTTAAAAAATATATTTACATATATACACAGAAAGTTTAATTGTAATTATAAAACGTTTTAATCTATTCCTAATTCAGTCTCGCTATCACTATCATCCACATTTATAATGAGAGGATGTATATCGTTTTGTTGTGTAGTGTAAGAGTCTTCAATTTTTAAGACATGGTTAATCGAATTTTTCCAACTTTCATCTAGAATTTCACCGAAAACTCTCTTTATGCGAATAACATCTTTGTCACAATCATCTACGCACTTCATTTTTCCGGTATTTTAAAATGTCCTTTTAGCATAATATTTCGTACCGTCGATAATGGAACTTTCGTCATTTCACTGGTATCTTTAATGGCATTTACTTTAGGGTGGCCGCTCTTTAATAACGATTCACATACATTTTTCACGATCACTTAGGCGTCAGGAGATAAATGCTTCCTGGAATGTTTAGGGTAGCTAGATATCGCATTAGCTGAAGATTCCCAAGGTCTCCACATACTTTTAATATTAACTTGTTGCACACTGTTTCAAAGTAAAATAGATAGGTACTAATCTATTCCAAATATTATGTTTACTATTTATATAAGCTATATAAACAGGTACCTGTAATTAAAAAGTTTTGAGAAATATCCTAATAATTAAGTTGTTTCTAGAAAACCTTAATTAGACAGTATATTAATTTTGATAACAAATCAAGTAATGTACCTATCTATTATTATAAACTGGCATTAAAAATAAGTGTGGGTTAATACGTCTCTGCGAAAGCGAAAGCCGAGTTTATGAGGGGTTTTATTGGCTATTGCAGTCATTAAACCAAACAAAATATGTTGGGAAGTATTTTACACATATCGTGATTTTTTTTTAAGTTTAACAAACATGTTTGAACTCTACCCTTATTGTTATTAATCAGTGAAAGAGTTCTTGTGACAAAATTTTTATTTTCGGTAAAGGGTTTTTATTATTTTTTTTTTACTTAATTTTTATTTTAATAAGTATGTATATAGATAAGTATCAGTGTTAGCAACTTTACCACAATATCGTATCTTAAGATGAGTATATTTTGGTTTGATTTGAATGGCATTTCACAAAGTAATTTTTTTTTTTTCAAAACTACGATTCTATGAATGGTTTTAGGTAAAAGATCAGCCTTGGACAGATACGGCGGTTCTAATAGAGTACTTGGTGCATGCTGATGGAGCTCAGCTTAATAATTCAGCTGACCATAGGTGGGCCATTCACGACACTCCACCCGGAAAGGACTTTTACGATTGGCAGAATAGGTGCGTCAGTGCTGGAAACGTTTACAACCCGTTTAAGGTAAAAGATTTACTAAGACTAATTTTTTAAACGTAGTTAAATCAGGATTTTTTCGAGGCCTTTAAAATTATTACAAATGAAGAACAACAGAAATTCCCTTCCCCTTCTCTAATTAAATTGACCGAACTTTGCAAAAAATATTATGGAGGGTGTCTAGTTTTAAACTCCTCAAAGCAGTGTATCTAACTTGACTTTGATGTAACTAGAACTTGACGTCTAGTTCAACTATCTTCTGACCAGAATACTATTGTGTATATTTTTAAATCGGTGTTCTTTTAGGTTGACTACGACAATACCTCAAATACAGAACAGTGTAGTCTGGAGGCCACCGGTCTTTGTAGAGTTGGAGATTTGTCGAAACGCCAGGGTACGCTAAAAATATCTGGAAAAATCGCCGATAGCGACAGGATTTCCAGGAATATGTGGACCGACACCCTGTTGCCTTTAACTGGACCTCACAGTGTAGTTGGAAAAAGTTTCGTGTTGTATGACGACCATGGACCTGTGGCCAGAGGAGAGCGGTTGGCGTGTTCCAGGTAAGGAAAACAATAATTTCAGAGAGTATACTTTTTGTGCAAAGTATTCATTGTGTTTACCCCAAAAAACTTTTACTACAGTTTTCTTTTGATAAAGGGCTTAAAACTAATAAAGTAATAAACTTAAATTAAAGAAAAATAGGAAAAACTAACCTAAGTTTAAATATGTACGCTATACTCGGCAGGTAGGAGTTTTCGTATAGTGGTATTCGCGATGAAAAGTGAATATAGTAAACTGGTTGGGAATAAAATTATTTATACTATTATTCTTTTAAGAATTTTTGATAGGTATTTTTATTATTTATGGTTTTCACGTGTAGCTCGGTTCCTGTAGATTTGCGACGAAAAGTGGAGATAGTAAATGGGTGGGAATAAAATTCTCTATATTGTTGTGCTTTTAACAATTTTCAATATTTTAATTATTTATCGAGTTATTGCTCGATTTTACTATTTTCAAAGGGGTTGAAAATGATTTTCACGTGTAGCTCGGTTCCTAATCATTTCGCGACAAAAAGTGAAGATAGTAAAATGGTTGGGAATAAAATTCTCTACAATATTGGTCTTTTAAGAGTTTTCGATATTTTTTTATTTTACGAGTTATTGCTCGATTTTACCATTTTTGAAAGGGTTGAAAATGCTTTTCACGTGTAGCTCGGTTCCTGTTAATTTCGCGACGAAAAGTGAAGATAGTAAAATGATTGGGAATAAAATTCTCTATAATATTGTACTTTTAAGAATTTTTGATATTTTTTTTATTTTACGAGTTATTGCTCGATTTTACCATTTTTGAAAGGGTTGAAAATGCTTTTCACGTGTAGCTCGGTTCCTGTTAATTTCGCGACGAAAAGTGAAGATAGTAAAATGATTGGGAATAAAATTCTCTATAATATTGTACTTTTAAGAATTTTTGATATTTTTTTTATTTATTGAGTTATTGCTTGATTTGACTGTTTTCCAAGGGGTTGAAAATGCTTTTCACGTATAGCTCGGTTCCTGTTAATTTCACGACGAAAAGTGAAGATAGTAAAATGGCTGGGAATAAAGTTCTTTATAATTTTGTACTTTTAAGAATTTTCCATATTTTTTTTATTTGTCGAATTATTGCTCAATTTGACTTTTCGAAGGGGTTGACAATGCTTTACACGCGTAGCTTGGTTCCTGTTAATTTCGCGACATAATGCGAAGATAGTAAAATGGTTAGGAATAAAATTCCCTATAATATTGTACTTTTAAGAATTTTCAATATTTTTATTATTTATCGAGTTATTGCTCGATTTGACCATTTTCATCCACAACCAACTAACCTGTTAGATCGACATACATACATTTTTTCAGAGACCAGAAACATATTTTTGGGCATGGGCTGCAGCCTTGGATTGTCCTTTAATTTTATATTCGAAAGTCGGCAATCCTATCAATAATATTTATTCATTCTGTAACATTAATGCACTAAAAGTAATTTTTATCTTTTTTTCGGAAAAATCCTCTTGTACATTTTGCCAGTAAAATTATTCACGATCCCGTAGTTAAGTCGCGTGCTTTTGATTTCGGGATAAAGAAGAAAGTTTCCTCATAGTTTTCAGCTAAGCGCTCATGGAAAGCTTGGAAAAGTCAGGGAATGTAAAGATACGTCTCTAGGAATCCTGAAATTTGAAGGTGGTGGCAAATCTTTTACCTGTAAATCAAAATCTCAAAAAGAAATTCCAATAAATTTTGAGACATTAATTTGGACTCTATGTTAAGTTCAATTTGAATTTTCGGGGTTAAAGTGGAACCTTAACCTTAAACCTATGACTAAGTAATGTTCTTTTTCATACGATTTACTACTAATATCCTGTAGGATTGGTGGAGTCTATCGCAGGAAAGCAGTAGCCAGGGACTGGTTCCCTAACGGAGGAGAATTGTCAGTTAAAGGAAAAATTGAATTCATTCAACAAACTGATTATGACATAACAAATGTCGAAGTCGGTTTGGAAGGTCTTCAGGATACAAGCAAATATCACGTTCACATAGTAAGCAAACATGCGATTATACATTTATGGACAAAAACGATATTTTTGTCTGCGAGTGTATCAGTGCAGTGTTTTTGACCGGCTTCTTTGTCGTAGACTCCCGTAGAAGAAAATCTAGAGTTCCCTTGCGAAGCTACCACGCTCTACGGTCACTGGAACCCCCTAAACGTAGACCCGACCTCGTCGCCCACCAAGTACCAAGGTACCCCCGACCAATACGAAATGGGCGACCTCAGTGGCAAATTTGGTAGTTTAGACAACGCCACCATTTATAACAATGCTTATAACGACACCATGTTGCCGCTGTTCGGAACTAGGAGCATTTTGGGAAGGTCCATTGTCATTCATAAGAGGGTAGGCTGTTAAACAAAGAAATTTTATTTTTTCAATATTTTCAGACCTGTTGTATTTTAGATAGGAAACAAAAGATGGGCTTGTTCGACGATTGAAAGGGGCTACAGCCCCTCCGAGGCTAGAGAAATCAGGGCTATATCGTCGTTTCACCATCCATTGGGTTATGCTTATGGATATTTAAAAATGGTATGTGTTTGTGATTAATTTTTAAAACAGTCAAGTTTTGTATTATTTTATAATCAACTGTTGTGGAACGAAGGGCAACTGGAGACATGCTAAACGCCATTAACAGTTTTGGGAGCATCTAGACGTGGCATCAGTTTTTTCTATTATTTCTTTTTCTTGTCTATTCTAGCGGCAACTCATTTATAACGATGGAAGTGCCAGTGATACTACAATCGAAGTAAAATTGAGGCATCCTGGAAAAAATGACCGTAATGTTGTAAGTATTTTAATAGTTCAGAAATCGTTATTTGCAAAATTTTAATTTGTGTTGTCTATAGACATTTAATTAGGTATGTTTTAATATTTTATCTGTTTGGTGTTATTAGTGTTCTCTTATGCAGGGTATTTCATTTCATATTGCGAAAAAATTCAGGATAGAAATATGAAAAAAAAAGTTCCTATAAACCTACGTCCGGAAATGCGTCGTTTCGGAGATACAGGGTGTTAGAATTATTAAGCGGAACAAAAAATATGTACGCCACTGCCGTTTTCTCTTTTGATAACACTGTTATGTAGGTAGTTTAATAGCTAATGCGAAATGCCTTTTGATACTTTTTTGATTTCAGCTTTGTTTAGGAGATAAATGCAATTTTAACAAACTCAGATATGGGCATAGCGTAGCGAAGTATACCTTAATCACGTAAAAATGATAGAGAAAAGCACTTATAAAAAAGTTTCGCTTTTCAAAAAACCCCTAGATACCAATTTTAGTTCAAATATCCGACAATATTTCAAAAATTATTCAGAAAAAATAACACACAAAAATAAAAAATAAAACTAACACACTGTATATCCAGCAGTACTATATGTTTCCAAGAAGTTTTGTTGAGATTTGGGTCAGAAAAGCGAAGAAAAAAACTTTTTTCCATATGCCTACGTTTCGCTTTTATTTTAAAGTATCTTCATAGGCTCTACAAATAGTGATTCTGTTAACATACAAATTTAACATAAGAGCAAGGATTGATTTTTAAGTACAGTTAAAATATTATTATTACTTCGTAAAAATTATAATAAGTTTCATAAGCAGAAAATAGATACTTGTCATAAAGATTTCATTTTTCCCCTAATTTTAAAAACGTTGGTATCTTAAAAACATCGATTTAACATCAAAACATTATAATAAAACAGAAACAACAAAAGCAGAAAGAAGAAGAAAAACATTACTGGACTTACCGAGAAGTAGTTTTCCAGAGTCAAAACTTAAAATTAAAAAACACAAGAAACATATAGGTGCAATAGGTTTTTCCGTCTAAACATTAAACAAAGGACGGTGCACACACATTAAAATAAGTTAAAAACTTCAGGTTCACTCTTGGCAAATTCAACACTGAATGCTGGATAATGTTACTGTTGGGTTCGACGGAGAATTTTTTGTGGTATTTTTTTACCTTCTCTCCGTTTGGCAAGGGACTTAAATACTCAGACAATAAACGTTAATTGTCTTTAAAAATGAAAATACAGTGGGAAAAATTTTTTTCACTAAGCAAAAGACAAAAACCCCTCAATACCTACTCTCTGAAGTGATTTATAAAATCCCTTGCCATGACTGTAGTAAATACTACATCGGTCAAACTGGCCGATACTTACAAACTCGCACGGCTGAACATAAAAAGAGACTCACGGAAAGTAAATACTATAAATCCCACAGCCTTAGTTCAACATAGCCGAGAACAAGGACATAGTTTTGATTTTGACGACACAAAAATTGTAGGTACTCAACCCTTTTACTGCAAAAGACTTTTGCAAGAAATGACTTGCATAAAAAATATAATAGTGTCAATACACGCCAAGATATTGAAAATTTTAGCACTTCCTATTTTAATTTAATTGCAGGGCTGTCAACTTAATTGCTATCTTATTGTTTTAACGAACATTCTAATATGTAATAATTAACTTTTTCAAAATGTATGTGAACGTCCCCTTTTATTATTTTTCTTGAAATAATTGATATCCTTTCTATCGTCACAAATTCCAAGGAAGGCCAAAAAAACGGAAAGAAGGTAAAAAAATACCACAAAAAATTCTCCGTCGAACCCAACAGTAACATTATCCAGCATTCAGTGTTGAATTTGCCAAGAGTGAACCGGAAGTTTTTAACTTATTTTAATGTGTGTGTACCGTCCTTTGTTTAATGTTTAGACGGAAAAACCTATTGTACCTATGTTTCTTGTGTTTTTTAATTTTAAGTTTTGACTTTTGAAAACTACTTGTCGGTAAGTCCCGTAATGTTTTTCTTCTTTTTTCTGCTTTTGTTGTTTCTGTTTTATTATGTTTTGATGTTAAATCGATGTTTTTAAGATACCAACGTTTTTAAAATTAGGGGAAAAAATTAAATCTTTATGACAAGTAGGTATCTACTTTCTGCTTATGAAACTTATTATAATTTTTAGAAAGTAATATTAATATTTTAACTGTACTTCAAAATCAATCCTTGCTCTTATGTTAAATTTGTATGTAAACGGAATACCTTTTTGTAGAGCCTATGAAGATGCTTTAAAATGAAAGCGAAACGTCGGCATATGGGAAAAAGTTTTTTCCTTCGTTTTTCTGACCAAATCCCAACAAAACTTCTTGAATTTATGAACTTTTTTTATATTTCTAAGCAGGGAAACCAGAATTTTTTCGCGATATTAATGAAACACCCTGTATATAATTGCCAGGTCTGACCTTAACGGGCGAAACATGCAACCAATCTTTTAGACAAACATTTGTTGCGACTAAGATTTGTTTTTATTGCGTTTTTGTCTGATTTGCACATGTCTGTTTGAGAATTATGGACGCTTTCTTCGTTCTATAAAGAAAGAAGTTGAACATTTTTAACCAATAATTTATAGAAAAAAAGTTTTAATAAAAGTTGTAGACGTTACAACCGGCAATGATTTTTGTTTAAACAATTTTTCTCTGTGACTCGTAGTTCTCGCGCTAGAAGTCGCCAACATTGCGCATTTTGCGGTCTCGGGATGAGGCGAACTGTCTAATTTAACTTTTAATGTTTGATTATATAATTTTAAATATATTTCACTATAATTTGATGAATGAACCTTGAAAAAAAATTGAAACTTTTTACGAAAATTTTAAAATTTGAAAGAAAGCCCGAAACTTAAAAAAAAAAATGTTTTAGATATTAATGACATTTTCATTAGATACTTTTATAAAAAGTGTTGCCGTTCCGATAAATTTGTACGGACTTCAGTACGAAACAATTTCATTGAATACTTCAGTGCAATTTTTTTGAAAATCACGTATTTCAGTAAGTGAGAAGCAAAAAAAATTATTTCCATAAAAAATATCAAAATCCAAGATAAGATAAGATAGAATTTTATCGATGAACTGTAAGGTGCTTTACTGCCATCTGTCGGTATGTAGTTTTAAGACATGCTACATATTATGGGAAACCCTAATTTTCCTAAGTATAGCTTTTTTCACCGAAAAATGGCCTCAAAGTAACACAGGAAGGTCCGCGGTCACCTCTGCTACTGCCCCCACCACAAGATGTCTGATTCTGACGAATTGAGCGCGGGCCTTCTATGGGTTGCGTCATGACCGTTTTCCGATAAGACAATATGTAAAGTCCGTTCATAGATTTAAGAGAATGACTTACCGACTCGTGTTGACGCCTGTTTAAAACCAGACTGGGGTTTACACAGACCCGCACTGAATTGTATTTCAAGCATGGATAATTTGACACAAATAATAAACAATTTTAGATAGAATATATTATAATTAATTAATGCAACTACAGTTTACTCATTTAATTCATTTTCACTGTCACTATCACCACCTATGTTAATGATAAATCTGTCTGTAATATTCCCAATTTGAATGTATGAATTTTCAACAGTTTTAATATGCGAAACACAATTTTTTCAGCTACTCACAGGCACTTTGTCCACTTCAGTAATAATAATATCCAGTACACTAGCGTTCATAGTGGGTGATACATTATTACGTCTAACGGCAGATTTTAATTGATGCCATATGTGTTCTATGGGATTGAATATACAGTGATAGGGCGGAAGACTTAGCACTGTATGCCCCTTACTTTTAGCGTAGCTGTCGCAGTAGTACTCCTTTTCCAGGTTCAGAAATTTAAGCACATCAAGTAACTCTCTTTTAGTGTAACTTTCATGAAAATATATATCATTCTGATACATAAATTCCTGTATTGCCATTTTCGTATCTTTTGAACAAAGGGTGCTTGTTTAACTGTCTACTGTGGTAACTTGCGTTGTCCATAACAATCACACTGTTTGGAGAAACATTAGGAATTAACTTATTTACGAACCAATCCTCAAATAACTCCGCTGTGGTATCGGTATGGTAATCCAAACAGGAGTCATTTATATTCTTGGCTGCCAATGAAAGTGCATTTGGTACCCAACCATCTTCGGACCCTGCATGTACTATCGTTATTCTTTTTTCTCTGTTTGATGGTGCCTTTGTTCTACACCTGTCACTAAAATCAACCCAAACTTTTGATGGGGTATCAAAACCAGGTTTCATCTAAGAATATAATAGGTCTGTTCTCACTTCTGTACTGAGCGATTTTTGTCAAATATTCAAATTGCCATGCCTGAAGTCGTTGCGATTCCATGATAACTTGCCGTTTATCGACTTTTTTAAATTTAAAGCCGATTCGTTGAAGACACTTCCACAGCGTTGTCCTACCGCAATTAATATCGTTATCTATCAAGTCTTCTTAGTAAATTATCCAGTGTTGGTACCGTATGCTCTTCATACATCTTATAAATTTTGCGTCGGACTAAATCTTCATCGCTGCGGTCTAATTTTTTGCAAGTCCCAGAATATTTCCTTCTTTTCCTTTTGGTGATGGGTTTATTCACTATTTTCCATACTGTTTTTTCCGAAATTTTAGTCAATGTGGCTGTTTCTTCAATACATTTTACTCAACTTTTTACGTTCTATGAGAGTTGTATATACATTTTTTATAATCCCTTTAGAATCTAAAGTCTTCTTCCATTTTCATTTCCGCACTGTGGTTGTGCCTGTACCCCCTCCGGCTGTTCTATACTAGATTCACCAATCCACGGACGCCACATATTTGGATAATCAAAGCTGTGTTTTTATTTCACACGAAACTAATAAAATGACTGGTTTTGCAACACTGATTTTTCTACTTATTTCTTTCCCATTATTTAATTTGTAAACTAATTACGGCCAAGTACGGTCCCTACCTGAATAATAAAATCATTATCTCTGTGATCGACCCTTTCAACAAAGAATTTTATGGTGGGTGATAACTAAAGGCAGGTAGTCATTCTCTTAAATCTGTGAACGGGCCATATAAGCGTCGTATTTTCAGACTAGGGACCATAATTGGGCTATTTTCGTTAATCCAGTTGGCGTAGACGCAGCTGTCAAAACGCAGGGGACAAGATGCGTTGCCGGGGGATATGTATGGAATCCCTTTTATACCCAGTTGGCTGATCCTCTTAACGTAAGTTCACTTCATCACGTACGAATCAAAATATTTGGTTGAATGGTGCCATATATTCCATACACCCTGTACGTATATGTATATATTTAGGATGACCTGTATCGTCAAGAATGTGGCCCCGAAAACCCCCTACGGTGCTATGTGGGAGATCTTTCGGCCCGGTTAGGAACCATAGACATAGGACTTAAGAGAAAAATGTTTGTAGACTCGAACTTTCCTTTAGAAGGAGACGTTACCGCCGTGGGCAGGTCTATTGTCATTTTGAGCCCTGACAGGAGGGGGGAGAAGTACGCCTGCGCTAATATTGAGCCCGACTATGATATAATCAAGTACGCCAACATTGAGAAGCCGCCAAGATTTGTTGTGTAAGTGTTTTAACCTCAGAAGAATGCATGTATATACCTTCCACCTATTATTATTCTGTTAGAATTTCTACAGCATGTTCAGAAATGATGTTCCAGAAGGGGAATTATAAAGTCTTAGATCCAAATTATCAAAATCCTCTGTTAACTGGAACAACAAGATAATAATTTTTCATTATACCACAATAATATTAGAAGCATTTCAAAAAATTTTGACGAAACCAAATTATTTTTGTGTCAACTCGACCACAATTTTGATGTCATAGTGTTAACAGAAACTTGGAAAGTTTTTAATACCGACTTATTTAAATTAAATAATTATGATTTAATTTATAATAATGGAGATTTCAATAAAAGTGACGGTATTATGGTGTATGTTAAAAATAAAAACAATTACTCTTCTGAAATCATCTCTTTGGGAAAAATAAAAGTAATTTTCTTGAAACTATTAATTGGAAAAGAAAGAATTAATATTATAAGTATATATAAACCTCCCCCACTAGATACTTTCGAATTTACTATAAATTTAAAGAATTTTTTGATAATATCTAATATTATTATACTTGTAAAAATGAAACGGTAATTCTAGTAGGTGATATAAATATTGATATTTCTTCAAAATCTAAAGATAGTTATGAGTATTTAAACTTGTCGAGTGAATATAAATTTACACATTTTTTTATTTTAACACATTTAAACAAATGAAAATTCAGATAATTTTAAATCAATAATCTTTAAATATCAAATAACGGATCATTGCCCAATAATTTTACAAAAAACTTATTGGTAATAATGGTAATAAAGAACCTTTATTAACGTATAAAAAGTATGTTAATTACTATAAATTAAAAGAAAATATGGCAAAAACAGATAGGGCAAATTTCTATTCCTATTCTGAAATAATTGACTTATCTAATAGTTTAATAAAATAAATTCAAAATAATGTAAAGAAATGTACAACTCAAATTAAAATTAAAAATAAAAAAGAATGGATTACTAGTGGCTAACTAAATTCTATTAAGACAAAAAACAAGCTCTATAAAAAATTACAGAAAATAGAAAAATATAGAAAATAGCTAAAGTTTTTGAAAAAAATTTAAAAATGCGAATTGATAATTATTTAGAGAAAATAAATTTTATTTCTAAAAAACAATTTGGGTTTAAAAAAAATAAATCGACGCAAGATGTTATTTGCTATTTAACAGAACAAATATATAATGCATTAGATAATAAAACACCTTGCATTTATATTTTTCTGGATTTAGCAAAAGCCTTTGATACGGTTAGCCATAATTTACTATTAAAAAAAAATGAAAATATTGGATTTAGAGGAAAGCAATTAGAATTAATTAAAAACTATCTTAAAGTAGACCAACTTATGTTAAAATAGATAAAGAAGAAAGCTATTCAAAAGTATTTAAATATGGTGTTCCTCAAGGGACAATTTTAGGACCATTATTTTTTAATATTTATATTAATAATTTATTTAGTATAAATTGCGATGAGAAAATGCATCGTTTTGCAGATGATACTGCTATTTTTTATAGCGATATGAATTGGGACAATTTAAATAAGAAAATTAAAACAGATCTTAAAATTATAAAAAATTGGTTTGATAATAATTTATTAATAATTAATTTTAATAAAACAAATTATCTTCCTTTTACTTTCAACCTAAATAATGTACCACAAAATATGAATACCATCAAAATAACCGATGACATTCAAATTTTAAAAGTTAATTATGTAAACTATTTAGGAATAATTTTTGACAGTAAATTAAATTGGAATTTTCAAGTAGAATATTTGATTAAAAAATTGAGAAGTTTATTACCAATTTTTAAAAGCATTAAAAAATTTCTGGATATAAAACATCTAGAAATATTATATTATGCATTAGTCAAAACTCAATTAAATTACGGATTTTTAGGTTGGGGAGGAATAAGAGGAACATTGATTAAAAAATTTGAAGTATTACAAAAGAGATTTTTGAAAATTATATTTAATAAGGACTATCTTTATCCCTCAAAAAAATTAACGTTAGACAAATTTACATTTATAATATTTCAATATATATTTTTAAAAATAAAAACCTTATACAATTTAAAGAACATAACCATAATACACGTTATAAAAATGAAATAAATATGGATAAAACCTAAAATAAATAAGTCCGTAGGACAAAAAACTTTTAAATATTTATGCTTTTATTTAAATTATTATTTACCAACGAATATTAAAAAAATTATTTCATTAAAAAAATATAAAATTGAAATAAAAGCATTTTATATTAGAAACAAACGATTTAAAAATATTTTTGGAAATGCTATTTAATATTATTGTAAATCGATTATATAATTAATCTTTTTCAGAAATTTAATAATCTAAAACTTCTAAGGATGTCATTGTTGGAATAACTGTTGTCATGGAAGTTATGTGGCTGTTATCACTAACAGGACATTGATAAATTGGGTCTTAAACCTACAATTCTTTTACAATAAAATGAAGCTTTAGTTTTTGATCTGGCACCATCTTGTCAATTTTTTTTGTCTTAAATCTTCAGCCGACAAAAACAGTTAACCCCAAACCAAAATTCGTTCTCTTATTTCTCTAATGCAAAACTTATGAACAGTCTCACCTCTCACCTAACCAAATCACCAGGCTTTTAAAAAAAAATTATGCATACGGTACCCATGTCTTTTCTAGGGCCCAATTTATCGAAGATGTTCGTGAAGTTATGGGAATCCCGGACTGGTTTCTGACGGTCGACACAAGACAAACCAAGACGCTGCATACGAACGCGTGCGTACAACTGTTACTGCATTTTAAGGGGCCCATAGCGACTAAGCTAGAGCAAGATTTTAACAGGCTTCTTTCGATTGGTCGTCTTGAAAGTCCGAGCCTGTCCATCCCCGGGTTTTACAATGAAAAGAGGAAATCGAAACTGTCCTATAGGTTGTGTGGAGGGAAGGATCCCAACGAAAAGAGTAAGGACAATAAGTCTTGACTGGTTTTCTGACAGCATAATTTTTTAAAAATATTTTAGGTTCTAGGAGAACCAACTTTTTTTTTGATTCCTCGGGAACAAGCACAACACAACCCTCAATGACTGAAATTAAGTTATTTGTTTGCATAGTGTTTAATTTTTTCTATTTTAGTGGTTAAGTATTTATTTTTTGTGACATTTTGTACAAAGTAATGTGAAAATACGAATCGTGTAAATATGTAGTACCTAACTAAGTATTTCTAAAAAACTTAAATAAAACATGACAGAATTTGAGAATTGCTATTTTATGAAAGGAACTGATTTATAAAGTTGACATTTTTTGGCTGAATCGGTAAGTAACGTTGTCCGGAAATATGCTCACAAATTTGTAGAGCAAAATTCGGAGTATTTTCGGTGTTATAGGCACGCGTCGAGCAGGTATATGCGAACACGCAGCTGGACAACGTATTGTGCTGCAAACTCTAAACACGTTTTTTTCGAAATTACTTTTTTCAAATCGGCATAAAAGATGGGAGATAATTATTGTACCAATTATCTTTTAAGCGTTTTTTTAGTACAGTTACCACAACCATCCCAGATAAACTAAAGGCATTTATATAGAAAAAAAATTGAAAGAAGAAATCAATCTTTTTCTTTCAAAATTCCATACATATAATTTTTTTCGTGAATTTTTCTTTAGATAAACGGCTACAAAGAATTATGCAAATTTCAACTGTTTCATTGATTTTATTTTGGTTTCACATTTTTCCCGCGAACTTGTACTCGGTAAGCGCGGCCGCCACATCACTGGACAAGACTGCCGTTCTACTTAGCTTTCACTTTATAAAAGACCGGGCACAAACCTTATGGAAATTGGCTGAAACTTTGGTTTATTTTGAAATTCAAAGGTGATGCCGATCAACAGTTGTCATGGCACCAACCTGATCATTTGAGCAGTTTGGGAGCTAGAGAGAGGAAAGGTTAGGTATTTTGTATGGGATGCACCGTAGTCAACAATTGGATTAAAGTAATTTTTTTTAATTTTGACATATAAAGTGACACTTTTTAAAACTGATTGACATTATGAAATGTCTTACTTTTTGTAACTAGTTGCATAAAGTAAAATTTTATGCAATTGGTGACGAAAAATGTATTTCAAAATTAGTGACAAAAAGAATTATTCTATTTATTAAACTGTTATAATACAAGTTAAAAACATAAATTATAAATTAATTAATTATTATAAATATTGATAACACAATTATTGCAATTATTCAAATTAATTCCCGACGACATATTTTTTTCATTGCTCGAACTTGCTGTTATTTGGGAAGCGACGCACATTGCATTAGATGTTTCACCAAATATTTCTTGCGCTATAAGTTTTTTATTATTCATGGAATTTTCAACATATCCCTCCGCAACAGAGCTAGATTTCCAACCTCCGTGCCTCTTTAATTTTAAAAGATCAGCGCCACTGTCTGCTAGGAAAGTGGCAGAGCTTCTTCTGAAGCAGTGGCCAGTATATAGAACAGGATTTGAAAGACCAAGAAATTGTGCAATAACTTTTGGCAGACTGCTAAATGTGTTAATTCCCACAGGATTTCTGGTACATTTTCCATTCGCATATTTTACAAAAAATCTGTTGAGTTTAAGAATCTGGGGACGCAACTTAATATATTTTCTTAATATTTCAACAAGATTCGTATTTTCAATGTCTCCAGTGGTAATTGCACACTGCCGTATAGCTTTTGTTTTTGAAGGTGGGATATCAACACGAAAATGGCTTCCTTCGTCTATAACATTTTCAACTGGAAGAAATGTTAATTCTGCTTTTCTGCATGCTCCTGCCATTCCAATTATCATTGCAACCTTAGCCATTAAGTATTCTTTGTCATCAGCTTCCAATAAAAATTTGGCAAAATCTTTTTTAATAAAAACTTTTGACTTTTTAGCACTGTACCCGTCCGCTTGCCTTTTAATATATGCTACCAAATTTGTATATTTTTTAATATCAATATTCCTTTTCAGATTTAGTTCAGACCTTAACATTGAGTAAAGTGTCCATAATGTGGAAACTTTTAGATCTTTCTTACCCTCAAAATATGCAAGTAAAACTTTCTCATTAACATGTTTAATTTTCTTCTCATCACACCACGTAACAAATTTTTCGTATGCCAAATCATAAACTGCCTTTGACTTTTTGGGAATTACTGATAATAGAGCATTACCTGCTGCCTCTTCAATATCGCTTGGTAGCTATTCAGAACTTGAATGACTCATTTTTTAAAAATAAAACTAAAAATATATCAATCTCGATAAAAACCTTCCGTCTAGACTTTTTTACAAAATGTCAAACTGACAACTAACATGAAGTAACAGCAACAATAGCTATTTATGCCATCAGTTATATGTCAAAATTAGAAAAACTAAATTTATGTTTTCCAAATTTTTATCAATTATATTAAATTTTATTTTTTTATTACTTTCTTCAAAATTAGAAAAAATCTTGTATGCAATACGTTACGAAATGAAATTTTGTGTAACTTGTGAGTTTTTGCGAAACTCACTTCGTTCGTTCCGCAAAAATCTCACGCGTTACACAAAATTAGGCATTTCGTAACTGATGGCATAAATAGCTATTATGCATTTTTGAATAAGTGTTTCTAAAAACTGTTTACGTAACACCAAGGAGTAATCCAGGGTTACTCTTTGATAATACCATATGGTTGGTAACTGTTCATATTTAAAAAATATTTATTGTTATACAGTTATGCCAAAAAAGTGCATTTCAGGTTAGCTCCAACATTCTCCAATATTGTCTGAGCTCAGTAAATCTACAACGTACATGATCGTCATACTATTTTTTGTACGACTAATATTTAAAAAATTGCAATTTTTTCGAAAAATCGGTAATTCTTTAAATGAATGACAATTTTCACATTGATTTTGTTATTGCTGCAATATGTTAGTTTGTACTTAAACTCTAGAGTACAATATACTATTTTTTACTGTTCTACTTTCAAAACCTTAATTCTATTTTGTTATATTATTTTAGCTTTGTCAATGACATTAACTTGTCATAGAAAAAAAATTCCTAAAGTGCCCCTTAACGGAGATACAGAGCCCCAATGGAGTACCCAGTGACCTACCTTTTCGACTCGTAACTTTTGAACCGAAATGTATAATTTAATGAAATTTTAATTTTTACAGAGCTGAAAACTGATTTTTTAAATACTCCGGTCATTCCTCTCCAAAAAAGGTACTCTACATTGGTTTCGATAAATCAGCCATTTTCGAAAAAAATAATTTGTTTTGTGTAACATGTTTAATCACTGACTTTCAAAATTTATTTAATAATCAAGTTTATTAACATAAGTTATTTAAACACAGTGATTAATCGAATAATAACATAACCAATAATTCTCATTAAAATAATTAAATTTGTCATTATTACAGTCGGTCCAAGTTCGAGCGACAAAGTGGGTTGTTCTTGAGACCCTTCGAGAACAACTGCTATCACATTCAAAAGATACATATACCACCATGTCTCCCGTTGATTATCCTGCAAAAGTCAACTAGGCAAATTCGTTTTTTCAGCTATTTAATGCAAAATCATAATTTTACTAGTATAGTTTTGTTATTGTTGCCGGTTTCACCCGAGACTTTCACACAATTCAATAAAATACACAGAATTATATTTCAAAAACATCACCACACAAACACGTCAAAGAATAAATACATTTCTTACACATTAACACCCACACGGTCGATACTCATGCCGTTGGCCAGTGGGGGGACTACTGGCGAGGCCTCCGACAAAGACTCGCCCACAAAACGAAAAATCTACGCCCTTATTGTAATGGCCTCCTTCCGCCGGCACTCCGTGCTGGTTGATTGGACATTTCGCCCACGGAATTAAAGTTGTCTGCTATAACGGACATAATGTTTGACTGAAGAAAGTAAATGGGGTTTTCTGGAAGATTTTTCCCCAAATGCCAAGCCGTATTCCAGTTGATTATCGTAAACGCGGGAAATATCTTTGAGCCAGGGCAATACTTTTCAGCTGTGTAAAATGTCACCTGTCAAAATTTTGACTCAACTAGTGTTGTTGTAAAATATCTACTGTAATATGGTTTTATGAGTTTATGGCCTACATAAAATATTGAAATTTCATTAAATAATAAATGTTGGTTTAAAAGTTAGAGCCGAAAAGGTACCCCTTTGGGGCTCTGTATTTCCGTTAAGGGGCACTTTAAGATTTTTTTGTTCTATGAGAAAGTAGGGATATTTAGACCTCCCCCTATACGATCCCGAGAGTATGCCATATATTTGCTGGACACCCTGCATATCAGACAAAACCATAACTTGGTCAATTAAGAAATTAACAAAAATAATATATTTATTTACAAATTATATTTTATTGATAAGATTAATACATACTGAAAAAAACTTGTACAAATGCAAAACAAGTGATGAAATTTACTATCAAACTCGACCTAACTAATTTGTTTAGGTTAGTTCAGGTTCCTAACGCTTATTTTTAATTTTATGTAAGTGATAACCCCATAGTGACAACTTCACAAATTTATAGTAAGAAACGCAAAAACTGTTTTGCTAAAGGTGTATGTATGCCTTAGGATTCTAATAGGGTATTCTATTTTTTTTTCTATGCTTAAAGTATTAGGAAGGACAGACATGCATACCCTTTAAAAACTGGATGTCCTGTACAACACGACATATTTTATAAATTTATTTCTACCTTAAAAAAGTTTTTAAAGATAACTTAATCTAAGCCATATAACTTTAAGGTCCTGTCCATGGACGTTGACGCAATAAACCTTGCGTGCTTGCCAAATCTTACACCTGTAGCAGTAGCCGTGTGATCGTTAAAAACTTTAAGTTCTTGCCACTGCTTGCATAGGTATATCCTAAAAGTAAACCAGTATGTTCATCCACAAATTTAAGGTAAGACAGCTCAGCAAGCAATCCATTGCAAAAGAAGTCAAGTGAAATTCAATAATTCAAAGCTTACATAGACTATTATTCAATAGAAAGCTAGTGTTAAATATACATTCCATTAGTTAAAAATGAACTATACTACGATCCCAAAATAATTGGCAAAACTGTTCTTATCACCATTGACGGTGTGCGGAGAAAATAATTAACATCGATTCACACACTTGTAACTGAAATAAAAGCATTCAAAACCGCTTGGGAAGATTGTGCATTAATAAGTCGTTACATGTTGCCAGGTTTTAAAATATTTCATTTAAATTCTCATAAAATGTACCAAAATCAGCATGTCATTAAGGGCCTTTACAGCCTACGGTACTTGGTCTACTCAAAACCTGGGGAGCGTACAATGGTTAAAAATGTGTATGAGGGAATTCTGTATTGAACGTGGGTCGGTAATCCTGATAGATAATGCACCATACCACAGTCGTCGGGTGGAAGCTTTGCTAACTTCTGCGTGGCGAAAAGGAAAGATTGTTGACTGGCTTGAAGAAAAAAATATTGCAAAAAAATGCTAAAAGTGTAGTTGCTCGATCTTGCAAGACTTCACAAAAAAAATATACGAAATATGTAGTGGATGAAATGGCTCGTGAACGAGGTGTTACAATATTACGTTTACCGCCTTACCATTGTGAACTAAATCCAATCGAGCATATATGGGCACAGATAAAAGGCGAAGTGGCGCGTGAAAATAAAACTTTTAAATTAAAAGATGTTAAAGAAGTGTTAAAAACGGCAATAGCGAATGTACAAGCAGCAGATTGGCATAAGTGCGTATTACATGTCGAGGGCGTAGAAAAAAAAATGTGGGACTTAGATGTACGCATTGAAGTCATGGTAGAACCTCGGGTAGAACCTATTATTATAAATCCTGCAGATGACAGCAGCAGCGACAGTAATGAAATGTTTTCATCGTCAGATAGTGAATAATCGCTGTAATGGTAATAATGAATTTAAAATTGTAACGTATTGTCATTGTAATACTTTTTAATGTCGGCGTGGAATATAATTTGTCAAATTATTATTGTTTGGTTATCGTCCTGATAAATAAAACGCGGCTGGGTTTATTTAAGAGTTTATTACAGGTTAAACTATAAAATAAGAGCCGGCTGGCAACAACCGCCATTCAAGATCAACTGCCGGTCTAGCGGTGTTGTCACGTAGAGCAGAGGAAAATACCTTAAGGTATACCCACATTTACGTAACAAAGTCCTTTAAAAAAGTGGGTTTTTTTACAATTCTTTTAGGTCTCTGAATACTTAGTTTTTTTTTAGACTCTGATATACGACTTGGAGAGGTAGGCCCTTCCAACGGTGGCGGCTCAGGAGAGCTTGGTTTTGGCGATCCATATTTTTTCTCATTTTCGCACATGTTGAAATCTCGAGGGGGGTCCACCTCAGAGTCAATAGGATATCTCGGATTATCCGAACTACACTCACTTTGAGGATTAACACTTTTTACGGGATCAGGCGAGATTAAGGTCGGAGCAAACTGGTTAGGTCTCGCGTAATACGGAGCCGGAATTAAATGCCACCTATTGCGGCGATAAACGTATCCCGAATGGGATTCGATTAAATAAGACCGAGGTTCTTCAGTAAACTCTATTATTTTGGCATAAATCCTAAGATCAGTTACCCAGACATAATCTCCTAATTTTAGATCAGATAAATTTTTTGCCCTGTGTCTGTTGTTGAATTGTTGCCGACTTTTATTCTTAGATCTACCCTCCCGATCTAATTTTTCTCCCATATAACAATTCGGCGGGAGAAAACCCACATTCAGGGGGGTAGACCTATACGCTAATAAAGCCTGCGATGGATATCATTATTTTGTTTAAATTAATTTTTTGCTATTTTAACAGCAGCCTCAATACAGCCGTTAGATTGGGGAAATATAGGGCTGCTAGTCGTCACTTTAAAATTCAATTAGTGTTCATTAGGTAACAATAGTTAGGAAATTTATAAACATTTATAATTTAGGTTTAGATTTTGCCCTTAATCCACTATTATAATTGAATCATAGATATCTACTATTATAAGTTTCTATTATTATGTAGTATAGTATAAACATTATGAAAATAACATATACCGTTGTTTTATTATTCTTTTTGGATTTTATACCTGTGTAATTTAGTTTCTCTTATTACTTCATTAGATCACCAAATGTAAAAGCCTAATTTATTTTTCAGTAAAAATGAGTCACTGCCAATTATTTTGGTACCGGAGTATAGAGCGCTTCCAATTTAAGAATAAAACCTTACCTGACATCAGTTCCGGCAACAGCTAAATAGGTACCGCTCTGATCAAAGCAGAGATCTCTAATTTGATAGCCCTCGTCTAGCTGCAGAGTCTTGAAATTTTTCAATTTTCGCAAATCCCATAGTTTGACGCAAGCATCGTCAGCGGCTGTAGCTAAATAATAACCGTTCTCGGAAAAGGATATGGTGGTGATGGCCCCAGAATGTCCTGAACAATAAAAAAACGTCAAATAATAAATTTAAAAAATAATCATATCTCACTAACCAGTAAAATTGGCCACATTGCTCTGCTCCTTCAAATCCCAAATCTTTACTTGGGAATCGGCAGTGCCAGTTCCGAAAATCAAACCGTCAGGATGAAGTTGAGCAGTTGTCAAGGGAACATTAGAATTATCGGATACTAAAAAAAAAACTCATCATTTTTGGTACTAATGGTAATAGAATTTAAGACACCCCCACCTTTAGTCAATAGTCTTCCTGTATTGATATCAGAGAAAGCCCAATGTTGATCCTCTGAGGTTGACAACACATAATCGCCTGTAGGATGAAGTGACAAGCCTGTCACGGGTCCGTCGTGGCAACGAAGAAGTAGAGTAGTCTGAGATGTTGGTACATGCCAAACACGAATTGAAGAATCAGGAGAAGCTGTCAGCACAATATCCTCATTGGAATGGTAAATAACTTTAGTGACCTTTTTAGAATGTCCCTTCAGAATGGCCACCACTTGTTCAGTATCTTTGTTAAATACTGTAGCATTTTTATCATTACCACCGGTCAAAACTTTACTTGTATCTGTACTATGGACATCCAAAGCCAGGATACCTGGGATACTAGCTGAATGGAGTCCCTATAAATTAATATAAAATTTAAATGTTAAATATTTATTGTGAAACATTTTTTATTTTTTATTTAAGTACCCAAAATAATTACAAATTCTATTTATTTTTTTGAAACCTATTTATTTTATTTATTTATTTCATATTCCCATATTCATAAAGCTTACAATATTACTATTCATATGAATAAATCGACCAATTATACAAACTTAGTTAAAAAGAAATATCAATAATAATTTATGCGTAATTTGCAAATATACCATACACTA
Organism: Polydrusus tereticollis; assembly: GCA_963920685.1. Classification (NCBI taxonomy): domain Eukaryota; kingdom Metazoa; phylum Arthropoda; class Insecta; order Coleoptera; family Curculionidae; genus Polydrusus; species Polydrusus tereticollis. The sequence continues at coordinate 149,904,138 of OY987328.1, forward strand.
ATAAACACCATATACTAATAAACAGAAAGGTACATAACTTATTCACAGTTAATTATCAAGAAAAAAAATAGTACCTAGCTGAGTGAACAAGCTGTATGTGCTAGGAGCAGAATGGGTATAACTTGTTCGTCTGAGGTATAACTACAAGCCACAATTTTTTTGTGGCTCAAAGCCGAAGAGAAAGAATAAACAATAACAATCACGAAATATTGCAGGTATCTAATGAAAAATCTTCTCTAAATGTTTATTTGTAATGATTAAACGTCTTTTCAGGATTACAGTTTCTAACGTCAATCGGCAATACATTATAAATCTTAGGACCTATATAATTTATATATTTTAAATTTACATTATTAAAACTTAGTGGTATTTGTAACTCCTGGTTTACCTGAGTGGGTGTGGTATAATCATGATGTATATAGGTTTGTAATTCCTTGTGACTATGAAGAAAGGAGCATATATATTGTTCAGATATTTACTATTTTTTTGGAAAAAGCAAATTCCTAGGGTATAGTCTATTTTTTTTAATATTATTTTTAGGATATATTTTTGTATGACATTTAATTTAAATGTGTTAGATAACATATCTAATTTTTTCTAACTGTTTGTTGTACTTACAATAAGTGACGCCAGAGTTTTGAAGGATCTAATCTGCTCCTGTGTCGCCAAATCTTCAGGTACAGTTCTGCCCCTCTTCTTTCGCTCCTGAGTAAGCACTGTCGCTTTTTCTTGCAATTTCTGTATAACTTCTATACTCATACCTGCCTGCTCAATGGGTTGGGCAGCTACTCCAGAGGGTTCAGCAGCCACAGCCTAAACAATAACATTAATAACAGATTTATCTTGTTATTAATAAAAATATGATTTATAATGATATTAAAACCCTACTTACAGGTTGTGGGACTGACGTGATGCCAGCCTGAGGCTTCAGCGTTGCCAAAGCCTCTCTGGCAGCTGTTACTTCCTTGTTTAATCTAGCAATTACACGACAGGCAGCATCATGCTGATATAAAGCATGACTAAGTTCTTGTCGGGCAGTTTGCAACTGCTGTCTTTGAGTAAAACTGTACAACATAACTGCATCCCACTCATCTTGTAGTAGCTTTAACGTTGCTGGTATACTTGTAGCACTAGGGGGTTTTGGTTTTACAATTGGAGGTGCTGCAATTGAGAGATTGACAATAATTCAAGGAACACAACTTTTTTTGAAGTAAGAGAATGTTAACTTACTTTTAATTTCTATCAGATCATCTACGCTTAATTCTTTTCCATTGATGGGGTCCACACCGTTCTCTTGAACATACTTCTCAATTACTCTTTTCTCAAAAATGGCCCCGGAAAATGGGGAGACAACTGGGTGCTCTGGGACTTCATTAGAAACTTAAAGAACAAAAAGTATCAAAATCAAATCAACATATGGTTTATTATCATTTAAGAACAGGTCACTGTTTGTAAAGTCTTAGTGTAGTGCAAAACTGAAAACTAAAAAAAAATTACCACCTATATACAATAATAATTTTTTTCTAAGCCTGGTATTGAGTGTTATATACAAATGACAAAAACAAATAGGTGTATAAAATGTATTAATAGATGACAATAGACAGATAGACAATGATAGGCATTCCCCTGCAAAAGCTTTTTTACCATGTAAACTATTTACCTAATACTTTATATATTTCAATATCTGCCCATTAAGTAGAGTAGTTTTTGGCTTTGATGACCTAATATTATGCCTAACATAGTTTATCTCTATTTAGTGTGCTATTCTTATTCCCATATCTTCTATGAGTTAAGAACACCATTTTGTCACAAAATGTGAGTATTTTCACGCTAAGAAATACAGTCTGCACTGTTAAATCAGTGGTGTTGCAATTGAACCACAGACGTGTGTTATTATTTGTGAACAAAGTTAAATGCCCAGTAATATTTGATAAATCATTAATATCCAGAAGAAACAATAAGGGCTGTAAAACTGAATCTTGAGGCACGTTACAACGATTATCAAGCAATTCTGAGTCGATCCGATTACATCTAACGATTTGATTTATTTCCATTGTATGTTTAAATCTATTTCAAAGCAATCTCTCTGAATCCTAAATTTTAAAGTTTTTCCAGCAGTATTAAAAGATTCATACAGTCCAAAACATTTAAAAAATCGCAGAATACTGCTGCAGCAACATCTCCATCCTATAATCTCAGGTAGTGTTTCTAGGAATCTAAATATTTGTGCCCGCTGTACTTTTTCAGCAATTTGTGCTTCTTAATAGAATATATTCTATGGTTTAACGTAACATGTTTTATTTTTTAGTAGTAACTGTATTTAAGGATTCCAAACAGTAGGTCAAAATGTTGAAGTTCTATCAACAGGGACCAAATGATAAATAAAATATGTGAGAAAGTGTTGTTTGAAAAATTGAGGTTACCGGTGTATTGTATACATTTCCAAATTTAATGTTCAACTACTTACTGGCACACACTAAAGACATTGTATGGAAAGATAATGCACTATTTAGTTTTCCGCAGATAAATACAAAGCTTTTAAATAAAATAACTCCGCGAAACCGTAAATTATAACCAAACACATCGAAGTAAAACGAAAACTGACAGTGACAATAGACAAATGACAGCTTTTCGTTTTGGGCACAAACCTAAAACTTCGTTGGGCGCACTTAACGGCACAAGAATTAAGGGCAAGGGCGTACAAAAACTATAAAAAATAATTGTTGTTAGCCGTATTCGCTTTGGACTTTGGATCGATTTAGCTAAACTGATTTTTGTGTTCTATTATTGTAAAAATAGCACTTCTCAGTTTCTCTAAAAGTGATTTTTAACTGATCTAACGCTAACGGCAAAGCAAAACTTGGCAAGATCACTGAGATTGATTCAGGTTCAGCTTGTTGCATGTTGATTGTTTTTCAGTTGAGCGTAAAGACAACCTCTTGAAGCCCGCTTGCACGAACAGGTTAAAAATAACTTAACTTATTTTCAGTGCAAGCAGGCATGAATGTCTAAATTTTGATGTCACTCACCAAACCCCACATAAAATAACAAATTTCTAAAGAATATTTGATAGAACTTCATAAGTAAAGTGGTAAGCACTAAGCATCGATTAACCAATGTATATTTATTTTATCGTAACTAAATAAATGATCAAAACTTCACATTTAAATTTCGCGGTTGCTTGCGCAGTCTCCCTACGACAGAAGGAAGTCACCATTTTCTTTTTCACCGCACCGGGCAACAAAGCACGTGTGGTTCGTGAAAAACGACTCATTCAGCCAGTAATTTATCAAAGACAATTTGTAGTAATTATTTAGCAACAAAAAAATACGTGTTGTGATCTTTTTAGGGTAGCGTAAAGTAAAAAATACACCATGAACAGCGAGAAACTTAAAAAATTGCAGTCTCAAGTTAGAATCGGTGGTAAAGGAACCCCAAGGCGTAAGAAGAAGGTGGTTCACTCCACCCAGGCCACAGACGACAAAAAATTACAGTCCTCGTTGAAGAAACTGTCCGTAAATACGATCCCAGGCATTGAAGAGGTAATTTTTTAAAGATTTTTTAGTTGTGTTCTTATGGTGAAACTTATTCAAACCAGTTTAAAATATTGCTAAATATGGTCAAATTCTTTGCAAAACAATCAGCGAGGATTATTGGTTTGGTTTACTAGACGAAAATGGGAACTACCATTTGTTTCACTTTTCTTACCAGTTTTTTAAACAATTCATTGATGTGTACTTGCTAGGTAGAGAAACCGATTGCCTGTCGTACTTTTTTTCTTTTATAATATATTATTATTAAATTTAACAAATTTGCAATATTACAAAAAATTATTTTAGCATTATTCACATATTTATTTGTTAAATACAGCTTCCAACATTAATTGGAACCATTTTGTTATGCCCTCATTGTACCTTGAACCTAGCTATGTTGTCATGGACCTATTGTATTATGTACTCCTTGTATGTGCATACACCATACATATTAAATAAATTCTTGCAGAATTAAGGTAATTTGCCAGTTATTGACAATATAAGGGCAATAATAATATTGCCTTTACAATATTTGAAGTAACTATTAAAATCCACTTTTAGATCCTTACACATTTAGTTAATGAGGGCAAATCTTGGTAGGTAATTACATCAATAAAATGTTTTATAATTTTGTAATTAATGTTTTATTAAATTTATTGAACAAATGATACCCTAGTAGGAAACTAAAATTGACAAATAAATCAGTGAGTAACATGAATGGGCTTCTGATTCTAAAGGGAAGTGAGTTTGCAAAATATGAGGACTACATTCTGTCGAGGTTAAGGAGTTTCAAATTTTAATTTTTCGATGTTGCCAGATAGTATAATGGTCCAGTCACTTTTAACACTGTTAAGGAAAATAGAGTATTAAAGTGTTGTACCTAATGTTTTTTAGGAATGATACATATATAGTACTATAACAACTAAGTAAAACAAAACATTTTTAAGTAGTCATTAACTATCGGTAAAACTTGGCAGATGGTGTTCATTTAAATTTGGGACTAGATCACCGTAGTACAATGGGTTTGAAGGTACAAGGGATCCCCTACATGAAATTCAAATTATATAAAATATAAATATAATACCTATATAATAATTTTATCAATGAAATTTAATATAAAAATATTTCAATGCCAAACAACCAGGAAACAATCCATAATAAATTGGTAAAAATAATCTTTGTTTTACATGATTACAGCTTGTTTATTGAGGTTAACTATTGATAATTTATTAATCATCTGTGTTAACTGGAATGGAGCATATTTCCATTTTATTAAACAATGTTTTACAACCAATTTTATTTCAGGTAAATATGATAAAAGATGATGGATCTGTAATTCACTTCAACAACCCCAAAACGCAAGCATCACTAGCTGCCAACACTTTTGCTATAACCGGGCATGGTGAAAATAAGCAAATCACTGACATGCTCCCTGGAATTTTGAGCCAACTAGGCCCAGAAGGCATCACACAACTTAAACGCTTAGCGAATTCCGTTGCTAATGCGGGCGGAGTCAGTAAAATTGTGCCAGAGGATGAGGAAGACGTTCCCGATCTAGTTGAAAACTTTGATGAAGCCAGCAAGGCCGAAGTTGCAAAGAAAGAAGACTTGAAATCTGAAGAGAAACCAAAAGAAAGTGCTTAGGCTTACTCCTACAATTTTTCTTTATATAGTTTGCCCTTGGGTTGGTATTACGCGATGCAGCCAGGTTTTAACTTTGGTACTAGAGGGGAATTGCAAAAGGTACTTGACTGACTTTAAAATATCATAAACTTGAAGTTGGACATTATAGTTTGTAGCTGTAACATTGATATATGCAATTCTTATTCATTTTCCAATTTTAAAATCTATCTTTTTTAAGTATTACCAAACCTTAGTACCTATAGAGGTTTGAATTGGCGGTTTTGTTTATTCTGGACCTAACAATAATATTTTTAATAATCCACACGCGATATTTTTATGTTTTAATAATATACTACCAAAAAGGTTTTGTTAAAATCAATCTAAAAAGTATCCTGTTAAGAATATTTCTTAGGAAATATATGACTATATTTAATATGTGTTGTCTTGTTTTTATTAATAAATTGAAAAAAACAACTAGGAGTTTCTTTCAATCTATCATTATCAAAACAAATGTAACATCAAAATATTTATCATCAAAAATTTTTATTTTAAGTCAAGTTTCATTATAAATTTATCTCTGATAATTTTAGACCCTTTTATTAACAAAATTTTCCTTAAACTGTAGATGTATTTATCAAAATTTTTACTTCTTTTTGATTTAAACAAAATAATGTGTTATAGAGACGAGAACAAATGCTACTTTATTATCCTTGAACTAGGCTTGTTCTGTTCTACATTGGCCCAAAGAAGTTTTCTTCCATAACAAGTAAATAACTCCATAGCAACAAAAGCCACCAAACGTTACTATTCAACATGGCATATATAAAGGAGAGAATACTCACTTTATTTGATTAAAAAAATTCATTTGATTGGTTGAAAGAAGATCCAGGTATATAAATAGTATTTCGGATGAAAGTGAGGTCTTTATCTTATTTCGTTTTCTTTATTTGTCCCTTGTCGAGAAGTTACAATTCTTTAAGGAACCCCTTGCAATTTTTTCATGTCTAAAAATGATGTTCCCGTATATTTCATGTGTAATATTTTTCCTACATTTTTTTAAATTTATCCTAATCTTAAAAACAGAGAATTTTGGGAAAGTCCCTGTGTTTACTTTAGAGTATTTATGTCCCTACGACAAACTTCTTAAACAGAATGGATCTGGATATCAAGGTATATGAAATACTGTTGATTAAAGATGTCCCTTGCATATGAAATACACTGGAATAATATTGCGTCCCCAACTTTCTTGAGGAAAATGAGGCTTCATTTGTTTTCACCGTTCACTGCTATAACACACATATTTTTTTTTAATAGGGAGCTAAAAATCTTGCTATTTATAATCAAAAAAATTTTTAATTTTCGTGTCCGGATATATTGAGCATTGTGTGGGGGGGGGGGGGGGGGGCATTCTGCTCGGAAAATTAATTGTTTGTACAAGTTCATATATCATTTTTTCAAAAACTCGAAAAAAATTACCTACACTAAATTACAAAATGTTAGAATTTGATTTTTAAAATCAATTTGCTTGATAAATTATTGGCAAGTTTGCGGATTCTTTTTAAAGGTGATGTTCTCAAAAATACGTAATTTTATGGTGCTAAAATAAGAGGATACCTTTAAAAGATCTTTTTAATGATCTTCATTTGTGAAATGTATAAAAAAAAAAGCTTAGGGGCATTATCTTAAGGTCAAGGACCACAAAGGTCCTTATTTAGCAGTGAAGGATGTACGTCTATAGTAACCAAGATTCTTAAGAACATTTTTTTTTTTTTAATAAAATCTTTATTTATCCAGCAAGGACATTAGTAAAAAGTCTGCCTAGGTTAAAGAGGGTCGGCATACTAGTAAAAGAATTATAAAGCAAAATTGATTTTGGCTTGTCATTCCCGTCCAGAAACTTCATACCATACTATCTATATCTAATGGATAACTGGTGAACAAATTTCAACTTTTTTTTTTGTTTCCTGAACAAAACCTATTTTTTTTTTATTGAACTAAACCCAAGTAACTAAAAAAATACCTATTAAAGATTTTAGTTAGCTCGCAAAAAAAATCTGAATTATTTGTTACAAAATTTTAATTTATAGGCATATACAATGAACATTTTAATTTATAGGCATTTACAATGAACATACAAACAATATATTGTTGGTTCAACAATAGCAATTAAATAGTACATTTTTATTAGTGAGTCTAAAGTTTAGACACTCATTTTATGCTTCTTAGCCTGTCTTTTGAAAGCAGCCCTCGTAATAGTCCAACAGTAGTCGGGTAACGTCTCACAGTTCCATTTTCCCTGATACCTTCTTTCCATGTTTGAAATATCCTGGTGGAATCTCTCACCGTGCTCGTCACTTACAGCACCACAATTTTTCGGAAAGTAATCCAGATGAGAATCCAGGAAATGAATTTTCAACGACATATTACACTCTAGGTTTTGGTAACATGAAAGAAGTTGGGTAACCAGATCTTTATAGTCTTCTGCTTTTATGTTTCCCAAAAAATTTGTTGCAACCATTTTAAAGGCATTCCAAGCGTCCTTTTCCTTGCCTTCAAGTATGGAATCGAATTGCGCATCTCCGAAAAGTTTCCTGATCTGGGGACCCACACATCTTTCATATTGTATGGTCTCAATTTCAAATTGCTATACGTTTCTTTCATGTGGACTGCATGACCAATTGGGACTATAAGGGCAACTTGTTTCCATTATGAAGTAACACAGCTTTAAGACTTACTTTTGGGGAATCAATGAAAAGTCTCCAGTCTTTTGGATCATAGTCGAGATTTAAAGCTGCCATTAATCCCTCAATGTCCCTACAGGCTACCTAATTGTTTTCCATGTTAAAAAATGGTGTTAGGTTTTTCTGACGGCTTCGGTACACAGAAACTTTTACTTCATCTTGAAGTAAGTTCCATTGTCGCAATCGAGAGGCCAATAGCTCGGATTTTTTCTTAGGCAGTTCCAAATCCCTTATAAGGTCACTTAATTTACTTTGACTTATTTTGTGAGGCTTTTTACGGAGAAGTACACAGACAAAATTGCGAGGTTGCTGGGCCGTCGACATTTTCCAGTACACTACCGTTTGAATCCATTGGATCATCATCAGAATCAAGGCTATATTCCTGAGGTGGATTAGGTACAGGCAACTCGTCACTATGAGGCGCCGGGCGTATGGCGGATTGTAAATTAGGATAGTGTATCGCAGACTTTCTTCTCTGAGTAGCCTTTTTTGATGGGAGGTGTCGAACAAAAGTAACAGTCAGTAACGTGGTCTTTCGGTTCTCTCCAGATCATAGGAACAGCAAAGGGCATCTTACGCTTTTTTCCACTTAGCCAGCCGCGAATGTTGGACGCACATTTCTAGCAGCAGTTATGGGGAGCCCAATTTTTATCCTGGTCTCCAATTTTACAGCCAAAATACAAGTGGTAAGCCTTTTGTATCAAAGGGCTAAGTGTACGTTTTTGTTTCACAAAAGTCACTTCACCACATATATAACAAAAATGATCCAGCTTATTTAAACAAACTCATGTTGCCCAAAACTCTCTAATTTCTCAAATACGAACAGCCCTCAATCAACTTGTGGTGGAAATACAACTATATAACTAAAAATTTAGGATTTATGTTATATGTATTTAGACCCCTTATAAAGTACACCTGGTATAATAAATCCAGGTACTTCTGATTTAATAGTCGAATTTTTCCATACATTACGGGCAGGTAGGTAATTATCATAATTAGCATGGATCTATAAAACCGGAGCCAACTGAGACTTTTGCAAGACAGATTGTTAGTATAATAAAATAAGTAAGATTTTGTTATTTTGGTCTCGGAAACGTTTTTGCTGTTCCCAGTAAATCCAACAGATGCGTCTCTGCATTGCTTGGAATTCCTCATGACAATATTTTTGTTTTTGAAATTTTGTGTTTATTGACCCCAAAGCCGTGAAGCAACTAGTCATTATTACAACGGTCCAAGCACGTATCCAGGGGGGGCCCTAGCCCCCCCCGAAATTTGAAAATTTTTTGTTTATTGTACACCTTGTACTGCATCTTCTTATTGCACTATGAATAATAATGGATTAAACGTCACATAATGATTTAAGTTTTAATGTGTGATTCGCTTTGCTCTGAATTAATTAAAATAAGTCCACATTTTTGAATGAATGATTTTCGTCCTTGAGCCCCCCCCCCCCGAAACGAATTTCTGGATACGGGCCTGCAACAGTCTATTACTGAATATTAGGATTAGCACAAATCATGATTTTCTTTATTGAAATCAGACTTTTTGGATTTTATTTAGATTTGTAATATTTCATTATTCTTTGTTCAGTTGTAACAGTTACAATAGTAAATAATTAAAAAATGCAGTAAATATATTAAAACAATGCAGTATGAAAATATGAATTTGATTTTTTTTTATTTATAACATATTAGTACAAACTTTAACAAACGAAACAGGAAACGGTAATTCTAAAAACAAAAAAACAACAATACATAAATAAATAAATAAATATGGTTATACTAATCCGAAATTCGGGGAATTACTTATCTGTTGTCAGCAGCCTCCCCGGGTCACAGCCAACAATTGCCAGACTTTGTGAATTGATACTTAAAGTATATAAGAAATTCAAAATAGGCAAATATATCTGAAATTTTGAAAAATAATTTAAAACCCTAATTAAAAAAAAAAACACTTAATTTTAATCAAGCCAACCCTGTTGGATATGATTACTTATACCGTCGATTGAAGACACTAATTTTCAATCGACGCTTAAGCGAAAGCAGATGAGTAATTAAAACAACAAATAGTTATAGAAAAAGTGTATATTTTTACTTCGAAAAATACATAGAAGTTTAATCTAACACACTATGAATTGTTCCATTTATGCCTCTGTTTGTTCATAATGCGCTTTCGGTCCTCTATTCCTTGTGCCAACAATTTGCGCAGTTTTCTTAACATTTGAGTATTTTCTGACACTCCAGGGACTTGAACTATTTCTTCAATATCTTCCAGGCTTTCTTCCGGATTTTCTAGGTTCACGTTAAACGTAATGTTTTTCTAAAATCAAATTTCCCAGTAAAATAATAGGATATTCATTAACTAAATGAACCAGCTAAAAAGTCTGTTTCAGCATTTGGAAAAGAAGGAAGCAGAGAAACGGTAACGTTTGAATTAACGTTGAAACAGCCTTTTCGATTATTGGTTGTTGCTGGTTGATCAGCTTCATTAATCATGACTGTTTATTTTGGTTGAATCAACAGGGTTGATTAATCAAACTGACTCGTTACCAGATCATCTTCCATCTCCTGTGACGTCGAACTAGGGATTTTATAGTTTTCCCTGCAAAACTTGTCGAACTCTTGATTAATCATATGAATAATATGTTGCCGATTTTCCAAGTAAACTTTTAGCATTTCCTGGCACCTCAAAACTATTTCTTGTCGATACACTTGGGCGCGGTAGGCCTCGTCCAAGTGTTCTTTGCATTGTTTTTCTGCATAGCTAATCAAAAGGAATCCCTCTTTGTCATATTCGTCCTTTTGTCTGTTAAATTTTCTAAAGGTTTGAGCCTAAAAGCACAAAATATGTTCTGCTATTAAGTCTTTGCCTTATTATATCGTTGTTCTCCATATTACTCTAAGCTCGTTTTGGAATACAGTTTATACGCAGTCTTATAGGTACTAGAAAGAAACTCCTTCCTTACCGTAATTAGATCGTTACTACACTTATTCACATTCTCTTTGCAATTCTGTAACTTCATCACCTCCTTAACATACGTGGCAAATCCATCTCGTACATCTTTCTCGTTCAGTCTATATTCTTCCACCCTCTCCTTGTATGAAGCATTAGTGGAATATTGCTTCCAAACGTCCTTTTTCGCCGGCACGAAGTCCGGTATGGGCAAAGCATAGTCCGGATTACTTGGAATACTACCTTTAGACTCTTGTCTATTAACGGATGTAATACTGGATTTTTTCTTACCAATTAACGTCCTCGCTGCTATGGACGTTGATCGTGATTTCTTGCGCGATTTAGTGGCATTTGAATCATGCGATACTAAAAAGCCAAATACATAAATTTATGGGCGTTTGGGGGAAGAAGGTTTAAATACACTAATTGGTTGGGATTCGGAAGAAAACATTTTGGCTATTTTTTATTTTCTACGCTACGAAATGGTTAAACTTCGACACTCAATTTTGAGATACCTTGTGTAACTTTTAGAATTTTGATTACCTACTTTTAAAGCAATTTAATTATTCACGTGTCCAAAAAGTAAATTAACAAAATTTTTTAATTATTTCGTTCAATTGCCGACAATTCTGTTTGGAAGTTATCTTGTAGTATTAATAGGCAGGCCTGTCGATAAGGGGAGGGGATGACGGGGACATTCTTCCCGAGCCCGGAGTTTTCGAGGGGGCACGGATTTTCCGTTACTGTTCGACAAATTTTTGATGAAAGAATATTTGCTAAAAATCATGAGAGCATAAGAACTAATAATATTCCTGATGAACTTCTTAATGAAAACCGAAAAAAAAAATACTGCATACCAACCTGAAAAAATATATTATAAGGAGACAGTACTAAACTAATATAATATAGAAAATTTAACATGTTATTTAGACATTTTTTTACTTTCTCTGTAAAATGTAAACATTAGAATTTTATCTATTACTTTTACCATTTAAGGAATTTGTTAAAAATGTATTGTTATTATATATATAGGCCTCATTACCAGATTTATCTGTTTCGAGGTCAGTAATAAATAAATAAATAAAAAAAGAAAAAAAAAACTTTCTGCATCATCAGCCTGAATTCTAAATTTCCAAAATTACATATAGGGGCCCGTCATTCCTAGCCCCTGGCCCGGTTTTCCTCTCCACGGGCCTGTTAATAGGATATTCAAAATTTGATCGTTAGGCTAGCAATAACGGTTAACGTGTAACTTCCATAACAAGAATTGTTCCAAGAGTTCCTTAGAAGATATCTTGTAATTAGAGTAAATAGGATATTCATAATTTAGGCCTAAAGAAGTCATAAAAGTATGCCAGAAATGCAGGCATCGGCAAAAATTGAGCTTTTAAACTTATTTCTGAAAAATAAAAAAAAACGATGTAATATACAGGTTGTCCGGTAAGTATGTGACATACTCTCAAAATAACCCTAATTTGTCATAGAAAAGAAGTTCCTAAAGTGCTCCTTAACGGAGGTAGAGAGCCCCAAAGAGGTACATACTAAGCGAAGTACCTTTTGCACCGATATGTATAATTTATTGGAATTTTGATATTTTATGTCCTACTCGAATATTATTGTTTCATAATACCATATTTCCCAGACACTTTAAATGGTATATAATACCCTAGGGCATTAAGGAAGTTTCTAATGCCCTCAGGCATTAAGAGAAATAAATAGGAAAAATCAAAGTAACAACTTTTTCTTAACGAAAAAACTTATTTATCATTTATATTAAATGAACAGTTATGAAAAGACCCAGTATAAACGAATTTACCGGCTTTTGATAAGTCAATGTTTTCTATTATTTCGTGATTTTCACTAACAGAAATTGACGATGATTGAACGTTTTTTGATGTTGATGGTCTCGTTGATGGTACTCTAGCTATCAATTTCGAAATTTTGTTTTTAGAAGACATACTGTCTTCCAAATATCCCTCAACCACAGCTGAACTTTTCCAACCGCCATGTCTTTTCAATGTGGTCATGTTTGCCCCCGCGTCCGCCAACAAAGTTGCAGAGGTTCTGCGCAAACAATGACCAGTATAATTGTCCGTATCGCTTAGACCCAGGTATTTTGCAACAATGAAAGGAATCTTGCCTATGGTATTCTTCCCAACTGGCTGTGAAAAACAACGACCGTTACGGTAACACAAAAATAATCTATTGATGTTGCAGTTCGTCGGGCGTAAAGACCAATAAGTTCTCAGCAACTTTAAACAACCCATCTCCTTCTCATCAATAATTGTGAAGACACGCTTTTTATCGGTCTTTGTATCGGGAATATTAACTATTACTACGGATCCTCTATCCTCTATATGTTCAACCAACATATTAACTTGGCGGCGGCACCCACCAAATACACCAAATAACAGAGCCACTTTGTACATCAAAAAAGTTTCATTGGGAGCTTCACGTATGAATTTCAGCACATCTTTGGGAAAGATTATCCAAAGCTTTGGCAGCATTCACAGCAATTCTATCCGGAATAAACGGAAAATCCATCATTTTATATGAATTTTAGTTTTGACTTTGATACAGCACAACAATGAACACTTATTACCTTTGTTTATTTAGCAACTAAATGGGTAAAAAACCTTTCGTGATTTTGAATTTTCTTTTAATTTAACTTGGAATTATCTGAAATAAGACATAAAATATTGTATGTACCACGGGCATTACTTGATGTCTATACCTCGACCTATCCATCGATTGCCGAAAGTATTTGATAAGTGCTGACGCACTAGTTAAAATGGTTCCACAATCGAGGACTAGAGTTAGGACAGAAATATTTATAGTATTCTACTCGCGTGTTATAATGTCTATTATTACCTCTGATGATTTTCGCTCATAAAATAAAATAAAGTAAGTGAGTAACAGCCATAATTATATTGCTGGTTGAATAATGCATTATTTTCTACAATTAACAAAAAAAAACCGTCTTTTTGGTTTGTGAAGTAGGCTTTGAGGGAGAGAGACCTTGATGTAACTCACCCATGTGTTCATCGCTATATCGTTTGGAGTCTGACGCTATTGTGCTAACGCTGGCCTTTTTATCCTTATTCGTAGTGAAACTTTCCCTGGATTTGACTTTCGACGATTTTCTGGTAATCATTTTGCTACTCTAAAGAGTAATAAGTAAAGTAATATTGATGTATAACACACTGATGGCTGACAAATGAATGAGATATTGTTGGATTTTTGTTGTGTGCAGAATGCGATTCCTAGCTGCTTCAAAGAAATTTTGGCGAACCAAGGAATCACACCCTGCACTGTAATGTATCTTAAAAGCCCTAAAAGTCACTCTTACAGATCCCTGGGAGCTCGCTTTTGAACTTCTATGCTTCAGACTGGTATCACTGTGATGCTGGGTGGACAAAATGTAATTTTCGGCCTTCAATTTTTTAAGTTCGTTTTGAGCGCCCGTGCAAATGTCCTTCATGTTTCTTAACACCGTCTGGGTGTCGGCAACATTAATAAGCGTGATTTCTCCAATGTCGTTGCTCAGATAGTTTTGGATCAGATTGTTTAAGTGGGCAGTTCTGGGTTGATTCAATCCACTCACCAGATCGATGTTTAACAGGACGGAGTTTAGATGCTTTTCTTTATCGTACGAATCGAGTTTTTTCTGGAACCATCGAGATAAATAGTACATTATTCAACAAGCATATAATGATGACTGTTATTCACGCTATTCATTTTTATGACACGAGCCGTAGGTGAGTCTCATAAATCATGCAAGTGAATACCAGCCATTATATGCGAGTAGAATACCATACTTTGTCCAGGACTACCAAATAATTTTGGCTACAATTAAGTACCACATATCCTTATTTTTGAATAACTAACATTGAATTAATAACATTGAAACAATATATTGAACTTCTCTTTAACTGTCAAGAAAAATTATTTGTTAACATTAATATTAATATTTGTATTTACACAGTGTGTTAAGTTAAACCAAAGCAAATTATAGCTACGCAATAGAACTGTAATCCTTATGAGTGGCTTGAAATTTCAAGGTCACTTCCAAGGTCAAATCCAAATTTTAGTAAAGTTACCTCGAACTTGGTTTTGATATTGAACATGACCTTGTACGTGATCTTGAAAGTTCAAGGTCACTTCCAATGTCAAGCCCAAATTTTAGTAAAGTGCCCTTGAACTTGGTTTTGACATTGAACATGACCTTGTCCGTGACCTTGAAAGTTCAAGGTCACTTCCAAGGTCAAGTCTAAAAGTGCCCTTGAACTTGGTTTTGACATTGAACATGACCTTGCCCGTGACCTTGAAAGTTCAAGGTCACTTCAAAGGTCAACCCCAAATTTTAGTAAAGTGCCCTTGAACTTGGTTTTGACATTGAACACTACCTTGTCCGTGACCTTGAATGTTCAAGGTCACTTCCAAGGTCAAATTCAAATTTTAGTAAAGTGACCTTGAACTTGGGTTTGACATTGAACACGACCTTGCCCGTGACCTTGAGAAAGTTCAAGGTCACTTGCAAGGTCAAATCCAAGTTTCAGCCACGTGCCCTTGAACTTGGCTTTGACATTGAACATGACCTTGAGAAAGTTCAAGGTCAAACCCAAGTTTCAGCCACGTGACCTTGAACTTGGCTTTGACATTGAACATGACCTGGTCCGTGATCTTGAGAAAGTTCAAGGTCACTTGCAAGATCAAATCCAAGTTTTAGCCACGTGACCTTGAACTTGGCTTTGACATTGAACATGACCTTGTCCGTGACCGGGAGAATGTTCAAGGTCACTTGCAAGGTCAAATCCAAGTTTCAGCCACGTGACTTTGAACTTGGCTTTGCCATTGAACATGACCTTGTCCGTGTCCTTGAGAAAGTTCAAGGTTACTTGAAGGTCAAATCCAAGTTTCAGCCACGTGAGTTTGAACTTGGCTTTGCCATTGAACATGACCTTGTCCGTGACCTTGAGAAAGTTCAAGGTCACTTGTAGGTCAAATCCAAGTTTCAGCCACGTGACCTTGAACTTGGCTTTGACATTGAACATGACCTTGTCCGTGACCTTGAGAAAGTTCAAGGTCACTTGCAAGGTCAAATCCAACTTTCAGCGACGTGACCTTGAACTTGGCTTTGACATTGAACATGACCTTACCCGTGACCTTGAGAAAGCTCAAGGTCAAATCCAAGTTTCAGCCACGTAACCTTGAGAAAGTTCAAGGTCCCTTGCAAGGTCAAATCCAAGTTTTAGCCACGTGACCTTGAACTTGGCTTTGACATTGAACATGACCTTGTCCGTGACCTTGAGAAAGTTCAAGGTCAAATCCAAGTTTTAGATATGTGACCTTGAACTTGGCTTTGACATTGAACATGACCTTGTCCGTGACCTTGAAAAAGTTCAAGGTCACTTGCAAGGTCAAATCCAAGTTTCAGCCGCGTGACCTTGCTTGGCTTTGGCATTGAACATAACCTTGAGAAAGTTCAAGGTCAAATCTAAGTTTCAGCCACGTGACCTTGAACTAGGCTTGACATTGAACATGACCTTGTCCGTGACCTTGAGAAAGTTCAAGGTCACTTGCAAGGTCAAATCCAAGTTTCAGCCACGTGACCTTGAACATGGGGTTGACCTTGCAAGTGACCTTGAACTTTCTCAAGGTCACGGACAAGGTCATGTTTAATGTCAAAGCCAAGTTCAAGGTCACGTGACTAAAACTTGGATTTGACCTTGCAAGTGACCTTGAACTTTTTCAAGGTCACGGACAAGGTCATGTTCAATGTCAAACCCATGTTCAAGGCCACGTGGCTGAAACTTGGATTTGACCTTGCAAGGGACCTTGAACTTTCTCAAGGTCACGGACAAGGTCATGTTTAATGTCAAAGCCAAGTTCAAGGTCACGTGGCTGAAACTTGGATTTGACCTTGCAAGTGACCTTGAACTTTTTCAGGGTCAGGGACAAGGTCATGTTCAATGTCAAAGCAAAGTTCAAGGTCACGCGGCTGAAACTTGGATTTGACCTTGAACTTTCTCAAGGTCACGGGTAAGGTCATGTTCAATGTCAAAGCCAAGTTCAAGGTCACGTGGCTGAAACTTGGATTTGACCTTGCAAGAGACCTTGAACTTTTTCAGGGTCAGGGACAAGGTCATGTTCAATGTCAAAGCAAAGTTCAAGGTCACGTGGCTGAAACTTGGATTTGACCTTGAACTTTCTCAAGGTCACGGACAAGGTCATGTTCAATGTCAAAGCCAAGTGCAAGGTCACGTGGCTGAAACTTGGATTTGACCTTGCAAGTGACCTTGAAACTTTTTTAAGGTCACTTGGGATCTCGAACGTAACCTTGACCTTTTGCAAGTGACCTTTGTAGCGAAACGTACGTTCTACCTTGCCTTCAGGTCCCTGCTCGGGCGCCATGTAGCGAAAGGTGCGTTCTACGATCCCAGGTAGCTCCAACGCACGTTCACCACAAATTCTAACACGCTGACGTTCAGCTAGTTCGACGTAAACGTCTTTTTCTCCATTTCCACCCAGCATTTCCCACGGCTGCACATCTTTACTCCACGACCAGAGATCCCCTTCTTCAGGCATTGTTGTTGAAGGCCTTTCTGAGTCACCCACGGGGTTTGGGTCGCTTGCCACTTCTTCGCCACCAGGCCGGCAGCAGGACGGAAGTGTAGGAGGCCCTAACAGGTCCTGGAAGCCAATAATTGTGTTGGCAACTCGGTCTGGGCTCTTTGCCACCTCCGCAGCGTCGTCGGATAAGTCAAAGCTGACTTCCTGGAGTTCTGATTGTCCTTGGGGCGGCGAAGAACCCATGGCATCGATGATCCAGGCCTCCAGAAAGCCGCTCGGCGAAGACGGTAGCAGCACTTCCTGCATCGTGTTTATTACTGTTGCGAAATCTGCAGCCATGTTTCTGACTTCCAACAGCTTATTTAAAATGTAGTTAAAATATCAAAGTTATATTCTAACTTTTATTTGATATTTTATTTCTTAAGACTATTCTATGTTTAAGTATTTTTTCTAACTTAGAAACACAAAATAAACAAGTTTATTAACTTTATAAAAGATTTTTATTCATCCACTTTACAACACTTTATTTGCATCCGAAAAGTCCCAGATTATGCTTTAGGAAACTTTTATGCAAGTACAAAGAATGACTTTTTATTTACTATAAAAATATCTCATCAACTCGAGATATGAGAACATATGATGACTGCAGCTAAATTGATCTTTACTGGTTGAACCCCCGTGAATGACTGACTTAACAGCGCGAAAATCCGCTATTTATAGGAAATTGAGTTCCAAAACACCTTGAAACTTTTTTCAAGGTCACTTGGGATCTCGAACGTGACCTTGACCTTTTGCAAGTGACCTTGACTTTTTGCAAGTGACCTTGAAACTTTTTTCAAGGTCACTTGGGATCTCGAACGTGACCTTGACTTTTTGCAAGTGACCTTGAAACTTTTTTCTAGGTCACATGGGATCTCGAACGTGACCTTGACTTTTTGCAAGTGACCTTGAAACTTTTTTCTCAAGGTCACTTGGGATCTCGAACGTGACCTTGACTTTTTGCAAGTGACCTTGAAACTTTTTCCAAGGTCACTTGGGATTTCGATCGTGACCTTGACTTTTAGCAAGTGACCTTGAAACTTTTTTCAAGGTCACTTGGGATTTCGATCGTGACCTTGACTTCTTGCAAGTGACCTTGAAACTTTTTTCAAGGTCACTTGGGATCTCGAACGTGACCTTGAAACTTTTTTCAAGGTCACTTGGAGTGTCGATCGTGACCTTGACTTTTTGCAAGTGACCTTGAAACTTTTTCTAGGTCACATGGGATCTCGAACGTGATCTTGACTTTTTGCAAGTGACCTTGAAACTTTTCTTCTCAAGGTCACTTGGGATTTCGATCATGACCTTGACTTCTTGCAAGTGAAAAAAGTTTCAAGGTCACTTAGGATCTCGAACGTGACCTTGTTGCAAGTGACCTTGAAACTTTTTCAAGGTCACTTGGGATCTCGAACGTGACCTTGTTGCAAGTGACCTTGAACCTTTTTTCAAGGTCACTTGGGATTTCGATCGTGACCTTGACTTCTTGCAAGTGACCTTGAAACTTTTTCCAAGGTCACTTGGGATCTCGAACGTGACCTTGACTTTTTGCAAGTGACCTTGAAACTTTTTTCAAGGTCACTTGGGATCTCGAACGTAACCTTGACTTTTTGCAAGTGACCTTGGAACTTTTTTCAAGGTCACTTGGGATTTTGATCGTGACCTTGACTTCTTGCAAGTGACCTTGAAACTTTTTCCAAGGTCACTTGGGATCTCGAACGTGACCTTGACTTTTTGCAAGTGACCTTGAAACTTTTTCAAGGTCACTTAAGATCTCGAACGTGATCTTGACTTTTTGCAAGTGACCTTGAAACTTTTTTCAAGGTCACTTGGGATTTCGATCGTGACCTTGACTTCTTGCAAGTGACCTTGAAACTTTTTTCAAGGTCACTTGGGATTTCGATCGTGACCTTGACTTCTTGCAAGTGACCTTGAAACTTTTTTCAAGGTCACTTGGGATCTCAAACGTGACCTTGACTTTTTGCAAGTGACCTTGAAACTTTTTCAAGGTCACTTGAGATCTCGAACGTGACCTTGACTTTTTGCAAGTGACCTTGAAACTTTTTCAAGGTCACTTGAGATCTCGAACGTGGCCTTGACTTTTTGCAAGTGACCTTGAAACTTTTTTCAAGGTCACTTGGGATCTCGAACGTGACCTTGTTACAAGTGACCTTGAAACTTTTTTCAAGGTCACTTGGAATTTCGATCGTGACCTTGACTTCTTGCAAGTGACCTTGAAACTTTTTCCATGGTCACTTGGGATCTCGAACGTGACCTTGACTTTTTGCAAGTGACCTTGAAACTTTTTCAAGGTCACTTGAGATCTCGAACGTGACCTTGACTTTTTGCAAGTGACCTTGAAACTTTTTTCAAGGTCACTTGGGATCTCAAACGTGACCTTGACTTTTTGCAAGTGACCTTGAAACTTTTTCAAGGTCACTTGAGATCTCGAACGTGACCTTGACTTTTTGCAAGTGACCTTGAAACTTTTTCAAAGTCACTTGAGATCTCGAACGTGGCCTTGACTTTTTGCAAGTGACCTTGAAACTTTTTCAAGGTCACTTGAGATCTCGAACGTGGCCTTGACTTTTTGCAAGTGACCTTGAAACTTTTTTCAAGGTCACTTGGGATCTCGAACGTGACCTTGTTACAAGTGACCTTGAAACTTTTTTCTCAAGGTCACTTGGGATCTCGAACGTGACCTTGACTTTTTGCAAGTGACCTTGAAACTTTTTCCAAGGTCACTTGGGATTTCGATCGTGACCTTGACTTTTAGCAAGTGACCTTGAAACTTTTTTCAAGGTCACTTGGGATTTCGATCGTGACCTTGACTTCTTGCAAGTGACCTTGAAACTTTTTTCAAGGTCACTTGGGATCTCGAACGTGACCTTGAAACTTTTTTCAAGGTCACTTGGAGTGTCGATCGTGACCTTGACTTTTTGCAAGTGACCTTGAAACTTTTTCTAGGTCACATGGGATCTCGAACGTGATCTTGACTTTTTGCAAGTGACCTTGAAACTTTTCTTCTCAAGGTCACTTGGGATTTCGATCATGACCTTGACTTCTTGCAAGTGAAAAAAGTTTCAAGGTCACTTAGGATCTCGAACGTGACCTTGTTGCAAGTGACCTTGAAACTTTTTCAAGGTCACTTGGGATCTCGAACGTGACCTTGTTGCAAGTGACCTTGAACCTTTTTTCAAGGTCACTTGGGATTTCGATCGTGACCTTGACTTCTTGCAAGTGACCTTGAAACTTTTTCCAAGGTCACTTGGGATCTCGAACGTGACCTTGACTTTTTGCAAGTGACCTTGACTTTTTGCAAGTGACCTTGAAACTTTTTTCAAGGTCACTTGGGATCTCGAACGTGACCTTGACTTTTTGCAAGTGACCTTAAAACTTTTTTCTAGGTCACATGGGATCTCGAACGTGACCTTGACTTTTTGCAAGTGACCTTGAAACTTTTTTCTCAAGGTCACTTGGGATCTCGAACGTGACCTTGACTTTTTGCAAGTGACCTTGAAACTTTTTCCAAGGTCACTTGGGATTTCGATCGTGACCTTGACTTTTAGCAAGTGACCTTGAAACTTTTTTCAAGGTCACTTGGGATTTCGATCGTGACCTTGACTTCTTGCAAGTGACCTTGAAACTTTTTTCAAGGTCACTTGGGATCTCGAACGTGACCTTGAAACTTTTTTCAAGGTCACTTGGAGTGTCGATCGTGACCTTGACTTTTTGCAAGTGACCTTGAAACTTTTTCTAGGTCACATGGGATCTCGAACGTGATCTTGACTTTTTGCAAGTGACCTTGAAACTTTTCTTCTCAAGGTCACTTGGGATTTCGATCATGACCTTGACTTCTTGCAAGTGAAAAAAGTTTCAAGGTCACTTAGGATCTCGAACGTGACCTTGTTGCAAGTGACCTTGAAACTTTTTCAAGGTCACTTGGGATCTCGAACGTGACCTTGTTGCAAGTGACCTTGAACCTTTTTTCAAGGTCACTTGGGATTTCGATCGTGACCTTGACTTCTTGCAAGTGACCTTGAAACTTTTTCCAAGGTCACTTGGGATCTCGAACGTGACCTTGACTTTTTGCAAGTGACCTTGAAACTTTTTTCAAGGTCACTTGGGATCTCGAACGTAACCTTGACTTTTTGCAAGTGACCTTGGAACTTTTTTCAAGGTCACTTGGGATTTTGATCGTGACCTTGACTTCTTGCAAGTGACCTTGAAACTTTTTCCAAGGTCACTTGGGATCTCGAACGTGACCTTGACTTTTTGCAAGTGACCTTGAAACTTTTTCAAGGTCACTTAAGATCTCGAACGTGATCTTGACTTTTTGCAAGTGACCTTGAAACTTTTTTCAAGGTCACTTGGGATTTCGATCGTGACCTTGACTTCTTGCAAGTGACCTTGAAACTTTTTTCAAGGTCACTTGGGATTTCGATCGTGACCTTGACTTCTTGCAAGTGACCTTGAAACTTTTTTCAAGGTCACTTGGGATCTCAAACGTGACCTTGACTTTTTGCAAGTGACCTTGAAACTTTTTCAAGGTCACTTGAGATCTCGAACGTGACCTTGACTTTTTGCAAGTGACCTTGAAACTTTTTCAAGGTCACTTGAGATCTCGAACGTGGCCTTGACTTTTTGCAAGTGACCTTGAAACTTTTTTCAAGGTCACTTGGGATCTCGAACGTGACCTTGTTACAAGTGACCTTGAAACTTTTTTCAAGGTCACTTGGAATTTCGATCGTGACCTTGACTTCTTGCAAGTGACCTTGAAACTTTTTCCATGGTCACTTGGGATCTCGAACGTGACCTTGACTTTTTGCAAGTGACCTTGAAACTTTTTCAAGGTCACTTGAGATCTCGAACGTGACCTTGACTTTTTGCAAGTGACCTTGAAACTTTTTTCAAGGTCACTTGGGATCTCAAACGTGACCTTGACTTTTTGCAAGTGACCTTGAAACTTTTTCAAGGTCACTTGAGATCTCGAACGTGACCTTGACTTTTTGCAAGTGACCTTGAAACTTTTTCAAGGTCACTTGAGATCTCGAACGTGGCCTTGACTTTTTGCAAGTGACCTTGAAACTTTTTCAAGGTCACTTGAGATCTCGAACGTGGCCTTGACTTTTTGCAAGTGACCTTGAAACTTTTTTCAAGGTCACTTGGGATCTCGAACGTGACCTTGTTACAAGTGACCTTGAAACTTTTTTCTCAAGGTCACTTGGGATCTCGAACGTGACCTTGACTTTTTGCAAGTGACCTTGAAACTTTTTCCAAGGTCACCTGGGATTTCGATCGTGACCTTGACTTTTAGCAAGTGACCTTGAAACTTTTTTCAAGGTCACTTGGGATTTCGATCGTGACCTTGACTTCTTGCAAGTGACCTTGAAACTTTTTTCAAGGTCACTTGGGATCTCGAACGTGACCTTGAAACTTTTTTCAAGGTCACTTGGAGTGTCGATCGTGACCTTGACTTTTTGCAAGTGACCTTGAAACTTTTTCTAGGTCACATGGGATCTCGAACGTGATCTTGACTTTTTGCAAGTGACCTTGAAACTTTTCTTCTCAAGGTCACTTGGGATTTCGATCATGACCTTGACTTCTTGCAAGTGAAAAAAGTTTCAAGGTCACTTAGGATCTCGAACGTGACCTTGTTGCAAGTGACCTTGAAACTTTTTCAAGGTCACTTGGGATCTCGAACGTGACCTTGTTGCAAGTGACCTTGAACCTTTTTTCAAGGTCACTTGGGATTTCGATCGTGACCTTGACTTCTTGCAAGTGACCTTGAAACTTTTTCCAAGGTCACTTGGGATCTCGAACGTGACCTTGACTTTTTGCAAGTGACCTTGAAACTTTTTTCAAGGTCACTTGGGATCTCGAACGTGACCTTGTTACAAGTGACCTTGAAACTTTTTTCAAGGTCACTTGGAATTTCGATCGTGACCTTGACTTCTTGCAAGTGACCTTGAAACTTTTTCCATGGTCACTTGGGATCTCGAACGTGACCTTGACTTTTTGCAAGTGACCTTGAAACTTTTTCAAGGTCACTTGAGATCTCGAACGTGACCTTGACTTTTTGCAAGTGACCTTGAAACTTTTTTCAAGGTCACTAGGGATTTCGAACGTGATCTTGACTTTTTGCAAGTGACCTTGAAACTTTTTTCAAGGTCACTTGGGATCTTGAACGTGACCTTGACTTTTTGCAAGTGACCTTGAAACTTTTTTCAATGTCACTTGAAATTTCGATCGTGACCTTGACTTCTTGCAAGTGACCTTGAAACTTTTTTCAAGGTCACTTGGGATCTCGAACGTGACCTTGACTTTTTGCAAGTGACCTTGAAACTTTTTTCAAGGTGACTTGGGATCTCGAACGTGACCTTGACTTTTTGCATGTGACCTTGACTTTTTGCAAGTGGCCTTGAAACTTTTTTCTAGGCCACATGGGATTTTGATCGTGACCTTGACTTCTTGCAAGTGACTTTGAAACTTTTTTCAAGGTCACTTGGGATCTCAAACGTGACCTTGACCTTTTGCAAGTGACCTTGGAACTTTTTTCAAAGTCACTTGGGATCTCGAACGTGACCTTGACTTTTTGCAAGTGACCTATAAATTTTTTTCAAGGTCACTTGGGATCTCGAACGTGACCTTGACTTTTTGCAAGTGACCTTGAAACTTTTTTCTACGTCACATGGGATCTCGAACGTGACCTTGACTTTTTCCAAGTGACCTTAAAACTTTTTTCAAGGTCACTTAAGATTTCGATCGTGACCTTGACTTCTTGCAAGTGACCTTGAAACTTTTTTCAAGGTCACTTGGGATCTCGAACGTGACCTTGACTTTTTGCAAGTGACCTTGAAACTTTTTTCAAGGTCACTTGGGATCTCGAACGTGACCTTGTTACAAGTAACCTTGAAACTTTTTTCAAGGTCACTTGGAATTTCGATCGTGACCTTAACTTCTTGCAAGTGACCTTGAAACTTTTTCCAAGGTCACTTGAGATCTCGAACGTGACCTTGACTTTTTGCAAGTTACCTTGAAACTTTTTCAAGGTCACTTGAGATCTCGAACGTGACCTTGACTTTTTGCAAGTGACCTTGAAACTTTTTTCAAGGTCACTTGGGATTTCGATCGTGACCTTGACTTCTTGCAAGTGACCTTGAAACTTTTTTCAAGGTCACTTGGGATTTCGATCGTGACCTTGACTTCTTGCAAGTGACCTTGAAACTTTTTCCAAGGTCACTTGGGGTCTCGAACGTGACCTTGACTTTTTGCAAGTGGCCTTGAAACTTTTTTCAAAGTCACTTGGGATCTCGAACGTGACCTTGACTTTTTGCAAGTGACCTTGAAACTTTTTTCCAGGTCACTTGGAATTTCGATCGTGACCTTAACTTCTTGCAAGTGACCTTGAAACTTTTTCCAAGGTCACTTGAGATCTCGAACGTGACCTTGACTTTTTGCAAGTGACCTTGAAACTTTTTCAAGGTCACTTGAGATCTCGAACGTGACCTTGACTTTTTGCAAGTGACCTTGAAACTTTTTTCAAAGTCACTTGGGATCTCGAACGTGACCTTGACTTTTTGCAAGTGACCTTGAAACTTTTTTCAAGGTCACTTGGAATTTCGATCGTGACCTTAACTTCTTGCAAGTGACCTTGAAACTTTTTCCAAGGTCACTTGAGATCTCGAACGTGACCTTGACTTTTTGCAAGTGACCTTGAAACTTTTTCAAGGTCACTTGAGATCTCGAACGTGACCTTGACTTTTTGCAAGTGACCTTGAAACTTTTTTCAAGGTCACTTGGGATTTCGATCGTGACCTTGACTTCTTGCAAGTGACCTTGAAACTTTTTTCAAGGTCACTTGGGATTTTGATCGTGACCTTGACTTCTTGCAAGTGACCTTGAAACTTTTTTCAAGGTCACTTGGGATCTCGAACGTGACCTTGACTTTTTGCAAGTGACCTTGAAACTTTTTCCAAAAAAGTTTCAAGGTCACTTGCAAAAAGTCAAGGTCACGTTCGAGATCCCATGTGACGTAGAAAAAAGTTTCAAGGTCACTTGCAAAAAGTCAAGGTAACGTTCGAGATCCCAAGTGACCTTGAAAAAAATTTATAGGTCACTTGCAAAAAGTCAAGGTCACGTTCGAGATCCCAAGTGACTTTGAAAAAAGTTCCAAGGTCACTTGCAAAAGGTCAAGGTCACGTTTGAGATCCCAAGTGACCTTGAAAAAAGTTTCAAGGTCACTTGCAACAAGGTCACGTTCGAGATCCCAAGTGACCTTGAAAAAAGTTTCAAGGTCACTTGCAAGAAGTCAAGGTCACGATCGAAATCCCAAGTGACCTTGAAAAAAGTTTCAAGGTCACTTACAACAAGGTCACGTTCGAGATCCCAAGTGACCTTGAAAAGAGTTTCAAGGTCACTTGCAAGAAGTCAAGGTCACGTTCGAGACCCCAAGTGACCTTGAAAAAAGTTTGAAGGTCACTTGCAAAAAGTCAAGGTCACGTTCGAGATCCCAAGTGACCTTGGAAAAAGTTTCAAGGTCACTTGCAAGAAGTCAAGGTCACGATCGAAATCCCAAGTGACCTTGAAAAAAGTTTCAAGGTCACTTACAACAAGGTCACGTTCGAGATCCCAAGTGACCTTGAAAAGAGTTTCAAGGTCACTTGCAAGAAGTCAAGGTCACATCGAAATCCCAAGTGACCTTGAAAAAAGTTTCAAGGTCACTTGCAAAAAGTCAAGGTCACGTTCGAGACCCCCAAGTGAACTTGAAAAAAGTTTCAAGGTCACTTGCAAAAAGTCAAGGTCACGTTCGAGATCCCAAGTGACCTTGGAAAAAGTTTCAAGGTCACGTGCAAGAAGTCAACGTCACGATCGAAATCCCAAGTGACCTTGAAAAAAGTTTCAAGGTCACTTGCAACAAGGTCACGTTCGAGATCCCAAGTGACCTTCAAAAAAGTTTCAAGGTCACTTGCAAGAAGTCAAGATCACGATCGAAATCCCAAGTGACCTTGAAAAAAGTTTCAAGGTCACTTGCAAAAAGTCAAGGTCACGTTCGAGATCCCAAGTGACCTTGAAAAAAGTTTCAAGGCCACTTGCAAAAAGTCAAGGTCACGTTCGAGATCCCAAGTGACCTTGGAAAAAGTTTCAAGGTCACTTGCAAGAAGTCAAGGTCACGATCGAAATCCCAAGTGACCTTGAAAAAAGTTTCAAGGCCACTTGCAAAAAGTCAAGGTCACGTTCGAGATCCCAAGTCACCTTGAAAAAAGTTTCAAGGTCACTTGCAAGAAGTCAAGGTCACGATCGAAATCCCAAGTGACCTTGAAAAAAGTTTCAAGGTCACTTGCATAAAGTCAAGGTCACGTTCGAGATCTCAAGTGACCTTGAAAAAAGTTTCAAGGTCACTTGCAAAAAGTCAAGGTCACGTTCGAGATCCCAAGTGACCTTGGAAAAAGTTTCAAGGTCACTTGCAAGAAGTCAAGGTCACAATCGAAATCCCAAGTGACCTTGAAAAAAGTTTCAAGGCCACTTGCAAAAAGTCAAGGTCACGTTCGAGATCCCAAGTGACCTTGGAAAAAGTTTCAAGGTCACTTGCAAGAAGTCAAGGTCACGATCGAAATCCCAAGTGACCTTGAAAAAAGTTTCAAGGTTACTTGTAACAAGGTCACGTTCGAGATCCCAAGTGACCTTGAAAAAAGTTTCAAGGTCACTTGCATAAAATCAAGGTCACGTTCGAGATCTCAAGTGACCTTGAAAAAAGTTTCAAGGTCACTTGCAAAAAGTCAAGGCCACGTTCGAGATCCCAAGTCACCTTGGAAAAAGTTTCAAGGTCACTTGCAAGAAGTCAAGGTCACGATCGAAATCCCAAGTGACCTTGAAAAAAGTTTCAAGGTCACTTGCATAAAGTCAAGGTCACGTTCGAGATCTCAAGTGACCTTGAAAAAAGTTTCAAGGTCACTTGCAAGAAGTCAAGGTCACGATCGAAATCCCAAGTGACCTTGAAAAAAGTTTCAAGGTCACTTGCATAAAGTCAAGGTCACGTTCGAGATCTCAAGTGACCTTGAAAAAAGTTTCAAGGTCACTTGCAAGAAGTCAAGGTCACGTTCGAGATCCCAAGTGACCTTGAAAAAAGTTTCAAGGTCACTTGCATAAAATCAAGGTCACGTTCGAGATCTCAAGTGACCTTGAAAAAAGTTTCAAGGTCACTTGCAAGAAGTCAAGGTCACGATCGAAATTCCAAGTGACCTTGAAAAAAGTTTCAAGGTCACTTGCAAAAAGTCAAGGTCACGTTCGAGATCCCAAGTGACATTGAAAAAAGTTTCAAGGCCACTTGCAAAAAGTCAAGGTCACGTTCGAGATCCCAAGTGACCTTGGAAAAAGTTTCAAGGTCACTTGCAAGAAGTCAAGGTCACGATCAAAATCCCAAGTGACGTTGAAAAAAGTTTCAAGGTTACTTGGAAAAAGTCGTCACGTTCGAGATCCCATGTGATCTAGAAAAAAGTTTCAAGGTCACTTGCAAAAAGTCAAGGTCACGTTCGAGATCCCAAGTGACCTTGAAAAAAATTTATAGGTCACTTGCAAAAAGTCAAGGTCACGTTCGAGATCCCAAGTGACCTTGAAAAAAGTTTCAAGGTTACTTGGAAAAAGTCAAGGTCACGTTCGAGATCCCAAGTGACCTTGAAAAAAATTTATAGGTCACTTGCAAAAAGTCAAGGTCACGTTCGAGATCCCAAGTGACCTTGGAAAAAGTTTCAAGGTCACTTGCAAGAAGTCAAGGTCACGATCGAAATCCCAAGTGACCTTGAAAAAAGTTTCAAGGTTACTTGTAACAAGGTCACGTTCGAGATCCCAAGTGACCTTGAAAAAAGTTTCAAGGTCACTTGCATAAAATCAAGGTCACGTTCGAGATCTCAAGTGACCTTGAAAAAAGTTTCAAGGTCACTTGCAAAAAGTCAAGGCCACGTTCGAGATCCCAAGTCACCTTGAAAAAAGTTTCAAGGTCACTTGCAAGAAGTCAAGGTCACGATCGAAATCCCAAGTGACCTTGAAAAAAGTTTCAAGGTCACTTGCATAAAGTCAAGGTCACGTTCGAGATCTCAAGTGACCTTGAAAAAAGTTTCAAGGTCACTTGCAAAAAGTCAAGGTCACGTTCGAGATCCCAAGTGACCTTGGAAAAAGTTTCAAGGTCACTTGCAAGAAGTCAAGGTCACGTTCGAGATCCCAAGTGACCTTGAAAAAAGTTTCAAGGTCACTTGCATAAAATCAAGGTCACGTTCGAGATCTCAAGTGACCTTGAAAAAAGTTTCAAGGTCACTTGCAAGAAGTCAAGGTCACGATCGAAATTCCAAGTGACCTTGAAAAAAGTTTCAAGGTCACTTGCAAAAAGTCAAGGTCACGTTCGAGATCCCAAGTGACATTGAAAAAAGTTTCAAGGCCACTTGCAAAAAGTCAAGGTCACGTTCGAGATCCCAAGTGACCTTGGAAAAAGTTTCAAGGTCACTTGCAAGAAGTCAAGGTCACGATCAAAATCCCAAGTGACCTTGAAAAAAGTTTCAAGGTTACTTGGAAAAAGTCAAGGTCACGTTCGAGATCCCATGTGATCTAGAAAAAAGTTTCAAGGTCACTTGCAAAAAGTCAAGGTCACGTTCGAGATCCCAAGTGACCTTGAAAAAAATTTATAGGTCACTTGCAAAAAGTCAAGGTCACGTTCGAGATCCCAAGTGACCTTGAAAAAAGTTTCAAGGTTACTTGGAAAAAGTCAAGGTCACGTTCGAGATCCCAAGTGACCTTGAAAAAAATTTATAGGTCACTTGCAAAAAGTCAAGGTCACGTTCGAGATCCCAAGTGACCTTGAAAAAAGTTTCAAAGTCACTTGCAAGAAGTCAAGGTCACGATCGAAATCCCAAGTGACCTTGAAAAAAGTTTCAAGGTCACTTGCATAAAGTCAAGGTCACGTTCGAGATTTCAAGTGACCTTGAAAAAAGTTTCAAGTGACCTTGAAAAAAGTTTCAAGGTCACTTGCAAAAAGTCAAGGTCACGTTCGAGATCCCAAGTGACCTTGGAAAAAGTTTCAAGGTCACTTGCAAGAAGTCAAGGTCACGATCGAAATTCCAAGTGACCTTGAAAAAAGTTTCAAGGTCACTTGCAAAAAGTCAAGGTCACGTTCGAGATCCCAAGTGACCTTGAAAAAAGTTTCAAGGCCACTTGCAAAAAGTCAAGGTCACGTTCGAGATCCCAAGTGACCTTGGAAAAAGTTCCAAGGTCACTTGCAAAAGGTCAAGGTCACGTTCGAGATCCCAAGTGACCTTGAAAAAAATTTCAAGGTCACGTTCGAGATCCCAAGTGACCTTGAAAAAAATTTATAGGTCACTTGCAAAAAGTCAAGGTCACGTTCGAGATCCCAAGTGACCTTGAAAAAAGTTCCAAGGTCACTTGCAAAAGATCAAGGTCACGTTCGAGATCCCAAGTGACCTTGAAAAAAATTTCAAGGTCACGTTCGAGATCCCAAGTCACCTTGAAAAAAGTTTCAAGGTCACTTGCAACAAGGTCACGTTCGAGATTCCAAGTGACCTTGAAAAAAGTTTCAAGGTCACTTGCAAGAAGTCAAGGTCACGATCGAAATCCCAAGTGACCTTGAAAAAAGTTTCAAGGACACTTGCATAAAGTCAAGGTCACGTTCGAGATCTCAAGTGACCTTGAAAAAAGTTTCAAGGTCACTTGCAAAAAGTCAAGGTCACGTTCGAGATCCCAAGTGACCTTGGAAAAAGTTTCAAGGTCACTTGCAAGAAGTCAAGGTCACGATCGAAATTCCAAGTGATCTTGAAAAAAGTTTCAAGGTCACTTGCAAAAAGTCAATGTCACGTTCGAGATCCCAAGTGACCTTGAAAAAAGTTTCAAGGCCACTTGCAAAAAGTCAAGGTCACGTTCGAGATCCCAAGTGACCTTGGAAAAAGTTTCAAGGTCACTTGCAAGAAGTCAAGGTCACGATCGAAATCCCAAGTGACCTTGAAAAAAGTTTCAAGGTCACTTTGAAAAAGTCAAGGTCACGTTCGAGATCCCATGTAATCTAGAAAAAAGTTTCACGGTCACTTGCAAGAAGTCAAGGTCACGATCGAAATCCCAAATGACCTTGAAAAAAGTTTCAAGGTCACTTGCAAAAAGTCAAGGTCACGTTCGAGATCCCAAGTGACCTTGAAAAAAGTTTCAAGGTCACTTGCAATATGTCAAGGTCACGATCGACACTCCAAGTGACCTTGAAAAAGTTTCAAGGCCACTTGCAAAAAGTCAAGGTCACATGCAAAAAGTCAAGGTCACGTTCGAGATCCCAAGTGACCTTGAAAAAAATTTCAAGGTCACGTTCGAGATCCCAAGTCACCTTGAAAAAAGTTTCAAGGTCACTTGCAACAAGGTCACGTTCGAGATTCCAAGTGACCTTGAAAAAAGTTTCAAGGTCACTTGCAAGAAGTCAAGGTCACGATCGAAATCCCAAGTGACCTTGAAAAAAGTTTCAAGGTCACTTGCATAAAGTCAAGGTCACGTTCGAGATCTCAAGTGACCTTGAAAAAAGTTTCAAGGTCACTTGCAAAAAGTCAAGGTCACGTTCGAGATCCCAAGTGACCTTGGAAAAAGTTTCAAGGTCACTTGCAAGAAGTCAAGGTCACGATCGAAATCCCAAGTGACCTTGAAAAAAGTTTCAAAGCCACTTGCAAAAAGTCAAGGTCACGTTCGAGATCCCAAGTGACCTTGGAAAAAGTTTCAAGGTCACTTGCAAGAAGTCAAGGTCACGATCGAAATCCCAAGTGACCTTGAAAAAAGTTTCAAGGTCACTTGCAAGAAGTCAAGGTCACGATCAAAATCTCAAGTGACCTTGAAAAAAGTTTCAAGGTCACTTGCATAAAGTCAAGGTCACGTTCGAGATCTCAAGTGACCTTGAAAAAAGTTTCAAGGTCACTTGCAAAAAGTCAAGGTCACGTTCGAGATCCCAAGTGACCTTGGAAAAAGTTTCAAGGTCACTTGCAAGAAGTCAAGGTCACGATCAAAATCCCGTGACCTTGAAAAAAGTTTCAAGGTCACTTGGAAAAAGTCAAGGTCACGTTCGAGATCCCATGTGATCTAGAAAAAAGTTTTAAGGTCACTTGCAAAAAGTCAAGGTCACGTTCGAGATCCCAAGTGACCTTAAAAAAAATTTATAGGTCACTTGCAAAAAGTCAAGGTCACGTTCGAGATCCCAAGTGACCTTGAAAAAAGTTTCAAGGTCACTTGCAAGAAGTCAAGGTCACGATCGAAATCCCAAATGACCTTGAAAAAAGTTTCAAGGTCACTTGCAAAAAGTCAAGGTCACGTTCGAGATCCCAAGTGACCTTTAAAAAAGTTTCAAGGTCACTTGCAATATGTCAAGGTCACGATCGACACTCCAAGTGACCTTGAAAAGTTTCAAGGCCACTTGCAAAAAGTCAAGGTCACATGCATCCATAATAGATCTGACATTAACCAAAGGAAAAATAGGCTCCAAAATACAAAACTGGAAGGTCCTTACCCAAGAGACAATGAGTGACCACAAATATATATATTTCGAAGTAGGAAGCAGTGTAGCAACAAAACCAACAGACACGGAGGAAAGGAAATGGAATTCTAAGAAGCTTAACTTGATGAAACTAGAAGCAGAGATCGCCAGGATACCAAAAGATGCAACACCGCAAAATGACAAACAACTAAATAAACTTCTGCAAAACCTATGTGATGCAACCATGCCCAAAAAGTTTGAAAACCCCAACAGACGTCCGGTCTATTGGTGGTCAGAAGATATAGCGGAGCTAAGGAAAACCTGTCTGAAAGCAAAAAGAGACATGACAAGAAATAATCGCAGAAATCCCGACAACAAGGAAGCGGGCAAGGAAACTTACGCGAGGCATAGGAAGGCCCTGAAGATGGCCATCATGAACGCAAAGCGAAATTGTTGGAGGAAACTATGCGAAGAGATCAACGATGACTGCTGGGGAGATGGATACAAAATCGCGGTGAGGAGACTTAAAATGAGACCCCCGAGTCAAGCTATGACAATTGAATGCGCTCTAGAAACAGCTAGGGAGTTATTCCCGTCTA
The DNA here is from genome assembly GCA_963920685.1 of Polydrusus tereticollis. NCBI lineage: Eukaryota > Metazoa > Arthropoda > Insecta > Coleoptera > Curculionidae > Polydrusus > Polydrusus tereticollis. The sequence continues at coordinate 149,936,695 of OY987328.1, forward strand.
GACCAAAAACAATATGGGCAGACACAAACACTAGGGAGCAAGATATTACCGAAATTACAATAGAGGAAGTGATAAACGCGAGCCAACGACTAAAAAGCCATAAAGCGCCAGGACTAGATGGCGTGCCGGTAGAATTGCTTAAAGAAACGGTAAAAAGGGGACCAGAGCTGTTCCTCGGAGCTCTAAATCACATATGGAAGGCCGGTATATATCCCAAGTCATGGAAAACAGCCAAACTAGTCCTTATAGAAAAGCCGAAGAAGGACATACACGAAAAGCAAAAATATAGACCCCTATGTCTTCTCGACGTACCGGGCAAGCTAATGGAGCACATCATACTAAGCAGACTCACAGTAGGTTTAAACCTCGCAGTTACACTATCAGACAGACAATATGGTTTCAGACGCGGCAAATCAACAACAATGGCAATAGAACGAGCACTGGACATAGTTAAAAGCGGCATCTACAAAAAAAGCCATAGATACAGACAAATTGGGGTGATCTTGACTCTCGACATACAAAACGCCTTTAACTCGGCACCATGGCCGGAAACCATAGAGGAAATCGTCAAAAGGGGGGCATCACCAGATTTGGTAAGGATACTGCAAAGCTACTTAGCCGATAGAGAAATTGTTATTATGGCAGAAGGCAAAACGGAACATCTGGAGATGACGTGCGGGGTTCCGCAGGGATCGATACTCGGGCCCACCCTCTGGAACATTCTGTACGACGGCCTGCTCCGAATCAAACAACCGGAGGGAGTCACCTTAATAGGGTATGCCGACGATGTTGCAATGGTCGTTATGGCAAGAGAACTGGAAGAGGTAAAACTCAAGGTAGAAAATGCGATGGTAGGAATATCGAGATGGCTCCTGAGTAAACATTTGAAACTAGCGGCGGAAAAAACAGAAATAGTAATAGTGACCTCTAAAAGACAAGTTCCCGCGACAAACTTAAAGGTTATGGGGAAGGAAATAACTCCGAAACCGGAAATCAAGTACCTGGGAGTCTGGATCGACAGTAAACTGAGCTTCCGCTCACATCTAAAAGAAATAGTCACAAGAGCCAGTAATACAATGGCAGCACTAGGAAGACTAATGCCCAACATTGGGGGGCCGAAAGCAAGTAAAAGAAGACTCATATGCTCTGTCGGTAGATCAATACTACTATATGGATCCCCAATATGGGGAGCAGCAATCCAAAAAAAGAAAAACCAGAACATATATGAAAGCGTCCAAAGGCAAGCTGCTATCCGCATAACCAGTGCCTATAGAACCACCTCCACAGCAGCCCTACTGGTGATAGCAGAAACACCTCCCATAGACCTCCTCATAGAGGAAACTAACAGTATATACAATGGCCAACACAGAGAGAAAGAACGCAACGCGCAAAGAAGCTAAAGACACGACAAAGCGAAAATGGCAGGAAAGATGGGAAAACGGAAGAAAGGGTAGATGGACAGCTCGACTGATACCAAATATAAGTACATGGATGAATCGACAACACGGCGAAACGGACTACTTCTTGACACAATTACTGACAGGACATGGATGCTTCAGAGACTACACCTACGACATCGGCAAAACAACAGACAACGAATGCTTATACTGCGGAGAGCGGGACAATGTAGAGCATACTATCTTCCACTGCAAACAATGGACGGAACACAGGACGAAATGCTGTAGGTGTATCGGCAAGAATCTAACCCCGGAAAACATAATCACGGAGATGATAAGCAGCCAAACAAAATGGGAAGAAATTCGTAAGATGACCGAAACAATATTGAAGATTAAGAGCGAAGATGAAAGAAAAGTAGAACAAATGCCAGAATATTTCTGATAATAGAACGACAAATAGACTATCCGTTTGAAGTAATACGCAAGTGGTCCCAAACGGAGCTGTCGAAAGCAGTAGGGGAAGGGTTTTTAGTGGGTCGGAGTCCCACACTACACAGATCCGCTAGAACAACAGGGCCTGTGTGTGCTAGAACGCATTTTCCAACCCCTACTATAAAAAAAAAACAAAAAAAAAAAAAAAAGGTCACATGCAAAAAGTCAAGGTCACGTTCGAGATCCCAAGTGACCTTGAAAAAAATTTCAAGGTCACGTTCGAGATCCCAAGTCACCTTGAAAAAAGTTTCAAGGTCACTTGCAACAAGGTCACGTTCGAGATTCCAAGTGACCTTGAAAAAAGTTTCAAGGTCACTTGCAAGAAGTCAAGGTCACGATCGAAATCCCAAGTGACCTTGAAAAAAGTTTTAAGGTCACTTGCAAAAAGTCAAGCTCACGTTCGAGATCCCAAGTGACCTTGAAAAAAGTTTCAAGGCCACTTGCAAAAAGTCAAGATCACGTTCAAAATCCCAAGTGACCTTGGAAAAAGTTTCAAGGTCACTTGCAAGAAGTCAAGGTCACGATCGAAATCCCAAGTGACCTTGAAAAAAGTTTTAAGGTCACTTGCAAGAAGTCAAGGTCACGGTCGAAATCCCAAGTGACCTTGAAAAAAGTTTCAAGGTCACTTGCAAAAAGTCAAGGTCACGTTCGAGATCCCAAGTGACCTTGGAAAAAGTTTCAAGGTCACTTGCAAGAAGTCAAGGTCACGATCAAAATCCCAAGTGACCTTGAAAAAAGTTTCAAGGTCACTTGCAAAAAGTCAAGGTCACGTTCGAGATCCCAAGTGACCTTGAAAAAAGTTTCAAGGTCACTTGCAAAAAGCCAAGGTCAAGTTCGAGATCCCAAGTGACCTTGGAAAAAGTTTCAAGGTCACTTGCAAGAAGTCAAGGTCACGATCGAAATCCCAAGTGACCTTGAAAAAAGGTTCAAGGTCACTTGCAACAAGGTCACGTTCGAGATCCCAAGTGACCTCGAAAAAAGTTTCAAGGTCACTTGCAACAAGGTCACATCGAAATCCCAAGTGACCTTGAAAAAAGTTTCAAGGTCACTTGCAAAAAGTCAAGGTCACGTTCGAGATCCCAAGTGACCTTGGAAAAAGTTTCAAGGTCACTTGCAAGACGTCAAGGTCACGATCGAAATCCCAAGTGACCTTGAAAAAAGTTTCAAGGTCACTTGCAACAAGGTCACGTTCGAGATCCCAAGTGACCTTGAAAAAAGTTTCAAGGTCACTTGCAAGAAGTCAAGGTCACGATCGAAATCCCAAGTGACCTTGAAAAAAGTTTCAAGGTCACTTGCAAAAAGTCAAGGTCACGTTCGAGATACCAAGTGACCTTGAAAAAAGTTTCAAGACCACTTGCAAAAAGTCAAGGTCACGTTCGAGATCCCAAGTGACCTTGGAAAAAGTTTCAAGGTCACTTGCAAGAAGTCAAGGTCATGATCGAAATCTCAAGTGACCTTGAAAAAAGTTTCAAGGTCACTTGCAAAAAGTCAAGGTCACGTTCGAGATCCCAAGTGACCTTGGAAAAAGTTTCAAGGTCACTTGCAAAAAGTCAAGGTCACGTTTGAGATCCCAAGTGACCTTGAAAAAAGTTTCAAGGTCACTTGCAAGAAGTCAAGGTCACGATCGAAATTCCAAATGACCTTGAAAAAAGTTTCAAGGTCACTTGCAATATGTCAAGGTCACGATCGACACTCCAAGTGACCTTGAAAAAGTTTCAAGGCCACTTGCAAAAAGTCAAGGTCACATGCAAAAAGTCAAGGTCACGTTCGAGATCCCAAGTGCCCTTGAAAAAAATTTCAAGGTCACTTGCAAAAAGTCAAGGTCACGTTCGAGATCCCAAGTCACCTTGAAAAAAGTTTCAAGGTCACTTGCAAAAAGTCAAGGTCACGTTCGAGATCCCAAGTGACCTTAAAAAAGTTTCAAGGTCACTTGCAAGAAGTCAAGGTCACGTTCGAGATCCCAAGTGACCTTAAAAAAGTTTCAAGGTCACTTGCAAAAAGTCAAGGTAACGTTCGAGATCCCAAGTGACCTTGAAAAAAGTTTCAAGGTCACTTGCAAGAAGTCAAGGTCACGATCGAAATTTAAAGTGACCTTGAAAAAAGTTTCAAGGTCACTTGCAAAAAGTCAAGGTCACGTTCGAGATCCCAAGTGACCTTGAAAAAAGTTTCAAGGTCACTTGCAAAAAGTCAAGGTCACGTTCGAGATCCCAAGTGACCTTAAAAAAGTTTCAAGGTCACTTGCAAAAAGTCAAGGTCACGTTCGAGATCCCAAGTGACCTTGAAAAAAGTTTCAAGGTCACTTGCAAGAAGTCAAGGTCACGATCGAAATCCCAAGTGACCTTGAGAAAAAAAAGTTTCAAGGTCACTTGCAAAAAGTCAAGATCACGTTCGAGATCCCATGTGACCTAGAAAAAAGTTTTAAGGTCACTTGCAAAAAGTCAAGGTCACGATCGACACTCCAAGTGACCTTGAAAAAAGTTTCAAGGTCACTTGCAAAAAGTCAAGGTCACTTGCAAAAGGTCAAGGTCACGTTCGAGATCCTAAATGACCTTGGAAAAAGTTTCAAGGTCACGTTCGAGATCCCAAGTGACCTTGAAAAAAGTTTCAAGGTCACTTGCAAGAAGTCAAGGTCACGATCGAAATCCCAAGTGACCTTGAAAAAAGTTTCAAGGTCGCTTGCAAAAAGTCAAGGTCACGTTTGAGATCCCAAGTGACCTAAAAAAAAGTTTCAAGGTCACTTGCAAAAAGTCAAGGTCACGATCGAAATCCCAAGTGACCTTGAAAAAAGTTTCAAGGTCACTTGCAAAAAGTCAAGGTCACGTTCGAGATCCCAAGTGACCTTGAAAAAAGTTTCAATGTCACTTGCAAAAAGTCAAGGTCACGTTCGAGATCCTAAGTGACCTTGAAAAAAGTTTCAAGGTCACTTGCAAGAAGTTGTTTTAGCACTCAAATTGCCTATAAATAGCCGAATTTCGTGCTATTGATTCAGTCATTCACGGGGGTTCAAACTGTTAAGATCAAATTAGCTGCAGTCATCATATGACGTCATATCTCGAGTTGATGAGATATTTTCACAGTAATTAAAAAGTTGTTTTTGTATTTAAATAAAAGTTACCTAAAGCATAATCTGGGACTTTTTTGGCAGTAATAAAGCATCGTAAATCGGATGAATAAAAGTTTTGTAAAAGTTATAAAGTTGTTTATTTTGTGTTTTTAAGTAATACTTAAACATAAAGGATATTTAAGGAATAAAATATTATACAGAGTTAGAATAAAACTTTGATATTTTAACTACGTCTCAACTAAGCTGTTGGAAGTCAGACACATGGCCTTAAATTTCGCAACAGTCTTAGACCGAATGCAAGACGTGCTGCTACCGTCTTCGCCGAGCGGCTTCCTGGAGGCCTGGATCATCGATGCCATGGGTTCTTGTTCGCCCAATGGACAATCAGAACTCCAGGGAGTTAGCTATGACTCATCCGTCGACTCTACGGAGGTGGCAAAGGGCCCAGACCGAGATGCCAACTCTGCACCTGGTGTCCAGGACCTGTTAGGGTTCCCTAAACCTCCGTCCGGCTGCCGGCCGAGTGGCATAGAAGTGGCAAGCGACCCAAACCCCGTGGGTGGCTCAAAAAGGGCATTAACATCGAAGCCTGAAGAAGAGGATCTCTGGTCGTGGAGTAAAGATGTGCAGCCGTGGGGAATGCTGGGTGAAAATAACGAAGAAGACGTTTACGTCGAACTAGCTGATCGTCAGCGTATTAAAAATTGGGGTGCGCATGCGTCCGAGCTACCTGGGAAGGTGGACGTGTGTGAACGCTTCAAAGTCAAGGTCACGATCGAAATCCCAAGTGACCTTGAAAAAAGTTTCAAGGTCACTTGCAAAAAGTCAAGGTCACGTTCGAGATCCCAAGTGACCTTGAAAAAGTTTCAAGGTCACTTGCAAGAGTCAAGGTCACGATGGAAATCCCAAGTGACCTTGAAAAAAGTTTCAAGGTCACTTGCAAGAAGTCAAGGTCACGATCGAAATCCCAAGTGACCTTGAGAAAAGTTTCAAGTCACTTGCAAAAAGTCAAGGTCACGTTTGAGATCCCAAGTGACCTAAAAAAAGTTTCAAGGTCACTTGCAAAATGTCAAGGTCACGATCGAAATCCCAAGTGACCTTGAAAAAAGTTTCAAGGTCACTTGCAAAAAGTCAAGGTCACGTTCGAGATCCCAAGTGACCTTGGAAAAAATTTCAAGGTCACTTGCAATATGTCAAGGTCACGATCGACACTCCAAGTGACCATGAAAAAAGTTTCAAGGTCACTTGCAAAAAGTCAAGGTCACTTGCAAAAAGTCAAGGTCACTTGCAAAAAGTCAAGGTCACTTGCAAAAAGTCAAGGTCACGTTCGAGATCCCAAGTGACCTTGGAAAAAATTTCAAGGTCACTTGCAAGAAGTCAAGGTCACGATCGAAATCCCAAGTGACCTTGGAAAAAATTTCAAGGTCACTTGCAATATGTCAAGGTCACGATCGACACTCCAAGTGACCTTGAAAAAGTTTCAAGGTCACTTGCAAAAAGTCAAGGTCACTTGCAAAAAGTCAAGGTCACGTTCGAGATCCCAAATGACCTTGGAAAAAATTTCAAGGTTACTTGCAAAAAGTCAAGGTCACGTTCGAGATCCCAAGTGACCTTGGAAAAAGTTTCAAGGTCACTTGCAAAAAGTCAAGGTCACGTTCGAGATTCCAAGTGACCTCGAAAAAAGTTTCAAGGTCACGTTCGAGATCCCAAGTGACCTTTAAAAAAGTTTCAAGGTCACTTGCAAGAAGTGAAGGTCACGATCGAAATCCCAAGTGACCTTGAAAGAAGTTTCAAGGTCACTTGCAAAAAGTCAAGGTCACGATCGACACTCCAAGTGACCGTGAAAAAAGTTTCAAGGTCACTTGCAAAAAGTCAAGGTCACTTGCAAAAGGTCAAGTCAACGTTCGAGATCCCAAGTGACCTTGAAAAAAATTTCAAGGTCACTTGCAAAAAGTCAAGGTCACGTTCGAGATCGCAAGTGACCTTGAAAAAAAGTTTCAAGGTCACTTGCAAAAAGTCAAGGTCACGTTCGAGATCCCAAGTGACCTTGAAAAAAGTTTCAAGGTCACTTGCAAGAAGTCAAGGTCACGATCGAAATCCCAAGTGACCTTGGAAAAAGTTTCAAGGTCACTTGCAAAAAGTTTCAAGGTCACTTGCAAAAAGTCAAGGTCACGATCGAAATCCCAAGTGACCTTGAAAAAAGTTTCAAGGTCACTTGCAGGAAGTCAAGGTCACGTTCGAGATCCCAAGTGACCTTGAAAAAAGTTTCAAGGTCACTTGCAAAAAGTCAAGGTCACGTTCGAGATCCCAAGTGACCTTGGAAAAAGTTTCAAGGTCACTTGCAACAAGGTCACGTTCGAGATCCCAAATGACCTTGGAAAAAGTTTCAAGGTCACTTTCAAGAAGTCAAGGTCACGATCGAAATCCCAAGTGACCTTGAAAAAAGTTTCAAGGGCACTTGCAAAAAGTCACGGTCACGTTAGAGATCCCAAGTGACCTTGAAAAAAGTTTCAAGGTCACGATCGAAATTTTAAGTGACCTTGAAAAAAGTTTCAAGGTCACTTGCAAAAAGTCAAGGTCACGATCGAAATCCCAAGTGACCTTGAAAAAAGTTTCAAGGTCACTTGCAGGAAGTCAAGGTCACGTTCGAGATCCCAAGTGACCTTGAAAAAAGTTTCAAGGTCACTTGCAAAAAGTCAAGGTCACGTTCGAGATCCCAAGTGGCCTTGGAAAAAGTTTCAAGGTCACTTGCAACAAGGTCACGTTCGAGATCCCAAGTGACCTTGAAAAAAGTTTCAAGGTCACTTGCAAGAAGTCAAGGTCACGATCGAAATCCCAAGTGACCTTGAAAAAAGTTTCAAGGTCACTTGCAAGAAGTCAAGGTCACGATCGAAATCCCAAGTGACCTTGGGAAAAATTTCAAGGTCACTTGCAAAAAGTCAAGGTAACGTTCGAGATCCCATGTGACCTAGAAAAAAGTTTCAAGGTCACGGACAAGGTCATGTTCAATGTCAAAGCCAAGTTCAAGGGCACTTTACTAAAATTTGGGCTTGACCTTGGAAGTGACCTTGAACTTTCAAGGTCACGGACAAGGTCGTGTTCAATGTCAAAACCTAGTTCAAGGGCACTTCACTAAAACTTGAGCTTGACCTTGGAAATGACCTTGAACTTTCAAGGTCACGGACAAGGTCGTGTTTAATGTCAAAACCAAGTTCAAGGGCACTTCACTAAAATTTGAATTTGACCTTGGAAGTGACCTTGAACTTTCAAGGTCACGGACAAGGTCATGTTCAATGTCAAATCCAAGTTCAAGGGCACTTCACTAAAATTTGAGCTTGACCTTGAAAGTGACCTTGAACTTTCAAGGTCACGGACAAGGTCATGTTCAATGTCAAATCCAAGTTCAAGGGCACTTTACTAAAATTTGGGCTGGACCTTGGAAGTGACCTTGAACTTTCAAGGTCACCGACAAGGTCGTGTTCAATGTCAAAGCCAAGTTCAAGGGCACTTTACTAAAATTTGGGATTGACCTTGGAAGTGACCTTGAACTTTCAAGGTCACGGACAAGGTCGTGTTCAATGTCAAAACCTAGTTCAAGAGCACTTCAATAAAATTTGAGCTTGACCTTGGAAATGACCTTGAACTTTCAAGGTCACGGACAAGGTCGTGTTTAATGTCAAATCCAAGTTCAAGGGCACTTCACTAAAATTTGAGCTTGACCTTGGAAGTGACCTTGAACTTTCAAGGTCACGGACAAGGTCGTGTTCAATGTCAAAACCAAGTTCAAGGTCACGTGGCTGAAACTTGGATTTGACCTTGCAAGGGACCTTGAACTTTCTCAAAGTCAGGGACAAGGTCATGTTCAATGTCAAAGCCAAGTTCAAGGTCACGTGGCTGAAACTTGGATTTGACCTTGAACTTTCTTAAGGTCACGCGTAAGGTCATGTTCAATGTCAAAGCCAAGTTCAAGGTCACGTGGCTGAAACTTGGATTTGACCTTGAACTTTCTCAAGGTCACGGACAAGGTCATGTTCAATGTCAAAGCCAAGTGCAAGGTCACGTGGCTGAAGCTTGGATTTGACTTTGCAAGTGACCTTGAACTTTCTCAAGGTCACGGACAAGGTCATGTTCAATGTCAAAGCCAAGTTCAAGGTCACGCGGCTGAAACTTGGATTTGACCTTGAAATATCTCAAGGTCACGGACAAGGTCATGTTCAATGTCAAAGCCAAGTTCAAGGTCACGTGGCTGAAACTTGGATTTGACCTTGCAAGTGACCTTGAACTTTCTCAAGGTCATGTTCAATGTTAAAGCCAAGTTCAAGGTCACGTGACTAAAACTTGGATTTGACCTTGCAAGTGAGCTTGAACTTTCTCAAAGTCATGGTCAATGTCAAAGCCAAGTTTAAGGTCACGTGGCTGAAACTTGGATTTGACCTTGAACTTTCTCAATGTCACGGACAAGGTCATGTTCAATGTCAAAAACAAGTTCAAGGTCACGTGGCTGAAACTTGGATTTGACCTTGCAAGTGACCTTGAACTTTCTCAAGGTCACGGACAAGGTCGTGTTCAATGTCAAAACCAAGTTCAAGGTCACTTTACTAAAATTTGAATTTGACCTTGGAAGTGACCTTGAACTTTCAAGGTCACAGACAAAGTCATGTTCAATATTGTTGTGGTATTCGCCATGTGGAAATCGGCTATAAAAAGCGCGATTTCGCTGCGAATAGCCAGTCGGTGCAGAACCATGAAACAGTAATTAGCTAAAAGTGTTTGGAGCATTATTTCTGGGTTTTAAAATCTGCATAAGTCTTTTTCTTTGGACGAACGTCACCATAAAATTTGCCAGTTGATCTTGGAGCTTCCGGAGACCTGGGTATGCCAAGAGGGCATACGTGGACCTGAAGATAAAAGCAAGGCGTTGCTGAAGAAGCACCGGCGGAGAGACGCTGTAGTCGAGCCCGATACTGTGAGGAAACAGTGGTTCCTGGCCGTCTTAGAAGTTTGTACCTGGAATACGGACAGATTTTGCAAGCACCTAGGGGAAAACGTCGCTCACGATCGTCGGAGGAGGGCCAATCGTTCCGAGCACCATTCCACCTAGAGAATTAATTTTAAGAAGACAAACTACGATCACCAGCCATCGCCGACGTTGCCAACATTGGATGACCCATGCCATAACCGTAGCAGCTGACGCCATCGCCAGGGAAGCGTATACAATACTCTACCACCTGGGCATAACCTGCACCAGGTCGGCAGACGAAGAAAACTTAGCGGCAAACGAAATTGGAGAAGAATAACTACGATCACCAGCCATCGCCGACGTTGCCAACATTGGATGACCCATGCCATAACCGTAGCAGCTGACGCCATCGCCAGGGAAGCGTATACAATAGACTACCACCTGGGCATAACCTGCACCAGGTCGGCAGAAGGAGAAAACCTAGTGGCGAACGAATTTTAAGAGGAAATAATACGATCACCGGTCTTAGCCGGAGTTGCCAGCATTGGACAAGCCGTGCCATAGCCGTAATAGCCGACGCCATCGTCGAGGAGGAGAATACAATAGTTTACCGCCTGGGCAAAACCTGCACCAGGTTGGCAAGACACGAAAACTACGTGGCGGAATAATTTAAAAAAGAAATACTGCGATAATCCGACATAGCCGGCGTTGCCAGCAGTGTACGGAACGTGCCACATCTACAGAAGCCGACGCCATCGCCAGAGAGGCGTGTGCAAGCGAATACCACCTGGGCATAACCTGCACCAGGTCGGCGGAAGACGAAAACCACGTGGCAAACGTGATTTTCGATCAGATAACGGAAGACAGGCGACGCCAAGAGCTGGACGGTGTGGCCACACCTCCAGTACCTAGTGCCGACCCCAAAGCCCCGAGAATAAGGTTCTACCACCTGGGCATAACCTGCCCCAGGTCGGCAGCGAAGAAGCCGAGTACGGCAAACACTGCATTAGCCGGAATTATGGCACTGAACAGTGAAACCCCTCCAGCCCGGACGGCGGAGGACGAAACAGAACACGACATGCTCTCTACTACCGAGGCCGACCCCAGGAAAGGACCTGGTGCGGTCTCAAACTGCCCTACACAGATCGCCGCCCCTGAGATTTTGACTGAGCCTAGCCGCGGAGCCGCCAGGGATATGCCCCTTGAAGGAGGTAGCAAAGGCGAACTGTGCCAGGACAATATCAAAGCCAAATTCAAGGGCACTTTACTAAAATTTGGGCTTGACCTTGGAAGTGACCTTGAACTTTCAAGTTCACGGACAAGGTCGTGTTCAATGTCAAAACCAAGTTCGAGGGCACTTCACTAAAATTTGAGCTTGACCTTGAAAGTGACCTTGAATTTTCAAGGTCACGGACAAGGTCGTGTTCAATGTCAAAACCAAGTTCAAGGGCACTTCACTAAAATTTGAGCTTGACCTTGGAAATGACCCTAAACTTTCAAGGTCAAGGTGAGGTTAATTTCAAGGTTAAACTAAATTTTCAAGATCAAACACAGGTACACAATTTGAACGGAAAATATAATAGGAAAGATGTGCATTGTGTTCAAAGTCTCAAAAGAAAAATTCAAAGTCAAGGTCAATTCAAGTTCATGGTCACTTGACTAAAAATTTTACGTATGTATATGCATCAAAGCTCAGATTGATTCCTAGATTTGAAACATACTTTTTGCTTTGGAATCCACTTTTCAATATGCTTGTAATATAAAGTATTTTTGCCAAGTTAAATATGCTTTTTGTTTACTTTTATAAGTGGTCCTAGGAAAAGCTATTTTTGTGATTGAAATTTTTAAAAATGAGTTCTTGGTCGTAGGAAAATTATAGTATTTTACTCGCAAGTACTAATAATGATAATAATAATAACATATCTACTATTTATTCTAAAATCCACCAATATTATAGTAGAAATAAATTTACAAATAATTGAAAGCAATAAAAAAAAAAAAAAAAAAATGCTGGACCGTAGAGATGAACTCGCGGCTTATAGAACGAAATTTATCTAAAAGACGCCGCCCTAATCAATGTACCACAAGCAGATACTAAGAACGTATATGTTAGGGTTCCATTAAGTGTCTTATATCACTGACTTTAGCCAATTTTAACATTAAGATTAACATAATAAAAGATTAATTTGAACCTTTTTATATTCAATGTTTTAGCTTAAGAAAGTAAACAACTGTTGGCAACGTTGCTCTTTATCAAGCTGAACAAAGAACGCGCGAATTCAAATTTGCTGCAAAATCGTGTGTTTATTAACTTGGTACAGCGCCTCTCGCGGTTCTAAGCCACTCATAAGGATTGCAGTTCTATTGCGTAGCTACAATTTTCTTTGGTTTAACTTAACACACTGTGTAAATATAATTAATATTAATGTTAACAAATAATTTTTCTTGCTAGTTATTGAGAAGTTCAATATATTGTTTCAATGTTATTAATTCAATGTTAGATATTTAAAAATAAAGATATGAGGTACTTAATTGTAGCTAAAAATATTTGGTAGTCCTGGACAAAGTATGCTCGCATATAATGGCTGTTATCATTATATGCTTGTTGAATAATGTACTATTAATGGTCATTTGGGGTGTTCAGTATTCGGAGCAAATTATTCTCAAGTTAGATACACAGGGTGTCCCCAAAACATACCGACAAACTTTAAGAGGTGGTAAAGGACAGAAATTTTTGGGAGTACAGACTAATTAATTTCTAGATTGGTCGCTTTATATGAAATGTCTTTCACAGAAACTAAATGGTATTTGCTGTGGTATTCGTGAGACTTTAGTGAAGTTAGTTATAGTTTGGATGATTTTTTAAATATGTAATTTTTTTGTGATTTTTCTTTTTTATACGACGTCATCCATTTTGTGTTTATAATTTTTTTTTAACTATGTAACATAATCTGAAATAAAGAAATTAAGTAGGCGAGTAAGTAAGTATATGATTTTCTTCAGGTTTTGAAGAAATCGGTTCTTTTTTTATTTAGAAACCCTAGTTAACAGAATTCTTTTAAATGGTATGCTCCACTTTTTATTAGCTAATATCAAAAATTAAGGTATCCCTAAGCATCTAAAGCTATTTTGAAAGTTATAATGCGTTTTGATTCAGTTTTAAACAAAAAACAAAAATTAGTTGTTAATTATTTAAAAAATTTTAATTTAACAACGTTAAAATAGAAGCAGAACGAAGCAAGATGCCTTTAGATGAATAAGGATGCCTTAGATTTTGATAAGAAATAATGAAAAGGGTAAATTATACTGTTAAATAAGGTTTTTGAACCCAGATTTTTTTTAAATATAAAAATATATTTTTTCAATAACCGAAGAAAATAATTAAAATATCAGTACCACGGACAGTACTTATAAAGAAGTATAAACGAGCCTAGTTTACTAGATTGTATCAATGCTTTTCCCATTTCAATTGGGTGCGTTGTTTTATAGCTGCCATTTTGCAAGTAAATGACTACTTGTTGCATGTCATTGAAAATTATTCGATGGTACAATAAAAATACAGGTTGTAATTTAAAAATAAAAACTTGGCGTAACTTCCGGTAAAACCGAAAGTGACGTTTTTTGGTTTTTAGTTAAAAATTAAGATTCAACTAAAACATAGCAGGAATCCACATTTGAATAAAATATTTTGTAACATGTACAATAATTCTGTTGGCACCCTGCGTATACAAACCCGTAGATATTCTAATTCAACTTCCTCATTCATATCAAATTTGATATGCTTTTTTCTGGTCCTTAGGCCTTGAATTACGTTACCAAATCTCAACATTGACAGCGTGACCAACATGTCTTCCCGCTTTGCTCTAATATGACCAATAAATCTAGAAAATATGTAGGTATATTATTTCTAATGAATAGGTTTTAAATATTCATTGATGAATTTGATGTCGTATAATAGCCTAGAAAATACAACCAACAACCGTTTTTACCTGAGAATGTTGTCACAAGAAAAATCTCCATCCAAATAGTATAGCAAAATGTTCATTCTTTGTTGTATTCTGATAGTTTCCGGAACAATTTCAGAAAGGCGTAATATAAATTGTTCCAACTGTGATTTCGTCACATTGGCCAAGCCTATTTCTTTCGGATTCTTGTGTAAAGCCGTTCCGTGGGCACAACTATCGGTTCCCGCCAAATCTACCACGTGTACTCTTGAACACATTTTGGTGGGATTCGTTAAATCCATATTTTTGCTGGTTATATGAAAAGTGACTACGGTACTGCACAAGTTTGATAAATATTGTGAGTTATTCTCGATAAAGTTTTTTCGTCCTTCGCCTACAGAAGAGATATACTGTTTAACGTAGTGCATTTTCCACGTGTTAATAAACTTTCGATCCTATGCTAGAGCCAGCTCTACTGAAGTAATTTACCTAGTTGAAACTTGAAACAAGTAAAATTGAGGGTCTCCGGTTTAGGAAAAGTGCATATTTGCACCAACACGTACGAGAAATATATTGTAGCGATATTGATTAAATATATTACAATATTTTAATAACTAGTCGCACGAGCAGGGTTACTTAACATTAAACAATGTTTCATCAGCGAGACTGCTGAGGGCTGATAATATTCTGAATGGTACTAGCCAGGAAAATGAGAATGCTTAGACAAAAACACATAAATTAAATACAAATACATTTAATGCTACCTGTCTGCCCAAAACATAACATTGTAATACAGAAAAAAAAATAAAATATAATAATCCGTTAAAACTAAAATAAGTTCAAATATCAACAAGTTTACATGTTCTGCCTTTAAAGCAACACTATTTGTAATCAAAAGGCAGAAATCAGTTACATTAAAAACAAAAATGGCTTTTACATTATTTAATCTGATATTACTATCGAAATTTTTTCTCCTCCCTATATTGTAAACAACGCATTTTGACACTGTTTTGAAGGGCGTAAGTAACAATTATCAAAAAGGTATCGATTGCCCTTGACGACGGGTTGTAAGTCAACTCATCACCCTTGGGTGGTAATAGTTTATGCCATATAAAAACAATGCTTTATAAAAATTGAGTAATATTAAGTGATATGAATGTTAATAGTACAATTATTACAATTATGAACATTATTTACAAAATTTGGATAAATGTTTTCTCGTTTTTTCTCAATTTGTATGAAATGTTCTGACTCCATAATTTCTCCATCTCTAACCAAGTTTTCTGTTACTCCTGAAGTACTTACTGCAGGAGACTTCTGGCTTCGTTATATTGTATAAAATTTTATTTGCATCTTCCTTTTTATTGTTGACGCTCTCCGCTACATAACTTTCCGCAATAGTTGCAGATTTCCATCCGCCATGTCGCTTGAGGGCTAAGACATCAACTCCAGTATTCGCTAATAAAGTGGCCGACGTTTTTCTAAGGGAGTGTCCAGTATACTCCCTAAAGTTCTGAAAGTTCAGAAATTTTACTTGGAATTGAAGAAATCGAGTTTTTTCCGACAGGCTGGTTTAAGCACTTTCCATTTTGATATCGCATGAAGAAGCGAGGATTAAAATTCGTCATGTGGGATCTTATATCAATGTAATTTCGAACTATTTTGAAATAACAAACCTTCTCATCGTCAATTTTAGTCACTATAAATGTACGTGCCATTCCATTTTTGGAATCAGGAATAGTAACAAATATGACTTCATGCCTTAATTCAACATTGTCCATTTTCATTGCACAGAACAGCACGCTCCAGCAATTCCCATTATCATTACAACCTTCATCATTAAATAAATACCATCGGGGGGCTCAAACAGGAAATTATTTACATCTTCCCTGTCAAACACATTAGATTTTTTGGGTTTATATCCGTCATTTTTTCTTTTTAAAAATGCTCGAAGTTTAGGATACTTGGAAATATCTATGTTTTCCTCTATGAAAATGGTGGACTTCAGCATGGAATATTCACAGTATTCACACCATAACTTTTCACACGCCTATTTAAAGTCGAACTGCAATGAGAGGTGCTGATTTCAGTGACGCATCACCACTTGGACACACACGCATTCGACACTTTAGAGTAGCAAAACATTCAAACACCCTTTGCATCGAGCAAAGTAGGTACTAGACATACGAGTCAATAAACAACTAACTTAATCAAGTTATCAAGGGAAAACTAATTTTCGAGAGAATTATATTTGTGAATTTTACACGTCACTGGACGTTAAGAGGTGCTCATTAACACAAAACAGTGCAGAGCTTTCTTGAGTATGATTTCAATGACACTGTTCTCCTTCCGTACCAGGTACGATAGCTTGACCAGAAGGGTATTTTTCAGCGGGTAGGTGTGAGAGGAGAGGTGTGACTAACAATCAGCGAGAGATTGATGCTTTATTCGCGTTAAAAAACTTAACATTTTTATTGGGTGCATAAGTAAGACAGAGAGATATTTAAAACTTTAACGAGATGGACTGATTGTTTGTTTTGTTGTTTGCCACAAGAAAATATTTCTGCATATTTTACTACGCATTCTTTATTTTTGTCTTGATATGATATTAAACTTTGGAATTTTATCCATTGGGGTAGGTAAAGTTATTAATAATGATTAATATTGTATAAAAGAAAAACAGCTACTAGTTGCGAAATCGCAACATATATTTAAAATCTATTTCTCCAATAAATAAGATTGTACCTTTTCTACACCTTGTAATCATTGTACACAGAAAAATAGCGATACCACCCAAACATCGATATACAGAGGAAGTCCACACAGGTCAATACCTTAATTATGCCTTAAATCATTCACAGGAAGCTCTTTTACAAGAACTTAACAACGTTAAAGAGGACCTTAACACAAATAGCTATCCCACGTCTTCTCCATGGTCGTTCAATACTGTGTCTTCCGACTGTGATTTTAAAAGTTCTCAATTATTTAATCGTTTTTCTTGTCTCCATATGGGTTGACTAATCAGGGGCGTATATACGGGGGGTAATGGGGGTAATTACCCCCCCCCCCCCCAGGAATTTTATAGACCTAACCTTTCACTGAAATTATAATATTCCAAAAAGTATTATCAGATCAACTGCAGCACTTTTTTCGTTCGATCTGGCAGCAGCGCTTTTTTACTTTCGTCGACAGAGCATCGCGCCAGGAGGTGCCACGTGCCACCTTTATCTATGCGTGCCACTAACGTGAAGACAAGCCGCCAAGCGTCAGAGACAAACGCATCGCCCCAATATATCTGCAGAAAATGACGAATCTTATTTTAGAATTAACATATATTATATTCCTCTGTTAGATAATATTATATTACAAGATCTCCAATTTCGTTTTAACGAGGAATCTTTAAATACCTATGAGTTTAATATATTTTTTCTTTCCATTTTCATTTCAAAAACGGAGACTGAAATTACTCAGTCGATTGAAATAGTTGCGGAGTAGGTATAATGCAAGCTTGAAAATACCCAAAATAAGGACTTAATACTTTTCAAATGAAAATCGGAATTTAGTATTTGGAAAAACATAAAAAAAAGCATTACAGATGGTATAGGTTTATATTCGTCCTGCGAAGAAGATATTTTTCAAATAATAAAAAAATGCCTACAAGTTTTGGTCACTCTACCCGTTAGTGTAGCCTCAGCTGAAAGAAGTTTCTCCTCTCTGCGGCGCCTTAAAACGTGGCTTCGTTCAACAATGGGTCAGGATAGATTAGTTGGGCTATCACTTCTGTTCATACACAGAGACATCCAAGTAAATGTAGACCACGTCATAAAAAAATTTGCTAATAATAAAAATAGACGACTTGATTTCACATTATAATTTTTTTTTAAATTTCATGTTTTCTAGCCTTGCGAGTAAGGGAATATTTTCTTATTTTTTGCTTTAACATGTTTTTATTAAATTTATCATTTTTTATAAAAATATATTTTTTGATAAATGTGTTAAGTATTTGCTATTTCTTTCATATGTATTTATATCTATTTATTAATATAGTATGTAAAAGTTATGTTATATTTAATTTTACTTGTTTTATATGTTTTTTACACAGAATAAGAAAATTAAATTATATCTTGTCTGCATTTCTGTTACCTATACACTTGTTCAATGCAAATATTAGAATTGTGGACAAAAACGAAATTTGGGCGTGGCTCCTAAAATTTTTCGCCTGCGCCGCTATTTTTGCGCCTTCGGCGCTATTTTAACCCTGCCACAATTTTTCCCTGGATCAGCGCCACTACCCCCCTCCCCCCAAACTGAAACTCTGGATACGCCACTGTGACTAATGATAATTTACATATTGTTTAAGTTTCTTTTTTTATGTTGTTAAACACATGGTTCCCTTGATTGTTAAAAATATCTATGAAAAATACTCACGTAATAATTGATTGTGGGTCATAAGGCACATTTACTGCCCAGGCAGTAAAGGTACCAGTTTCAATAGTGATGCGTACGTGCCTAGTTTAAATAAAGAGATGTATTTACCTAAAAATAAACATTTGAGGGCTTCAAACTCAGTTGAAACGCCAACTTTCGTTGCTTCCCGACATTTATAATTCACCAGCGAGTTTGGCAGATCTTTCAGAAGATCGATTGCCAAATTGTTATTTAATTCTACATATGACATTTGTATGCACATTTTTATGTTACTCGGTTGGGTTCTCCTTAATTCTAACAGATCTCTTGCTATACGGGGAGCCACGCCGAATTCCTAAAAATGGACAACGTGTCTTTCCCAACGATTAAAATAAAAATTTGAACCTACCTCCTCAGAAAAATGAAGGCCACTAGTTGTAAAAGTTTTACCAGTTCCAGTTTGACCGAAAGCAATGATTACTGCATTGTATCCTTTTATGACGCTGAAATAAATACTGTTTAAGAAAAGTGTCCAACATACTTATGAGGAACTCTTCTATAAAATTGTAACTTTACTTGTCTAGCAAACCCTCCTTTACTTCTGTGTAAACTTTTTCCTGGGTCATATTGAAAAATACCCCATTCGTTTTAAATTCCCAATAGGAAGCTTCATTTTTGCAAGCGTTTCTTGCCAAGTCTTGCAGATATCTCACGTATACTTTGTTGCATTTCGCATCTATTTTTAATAAGTCCAAATGTAGTTTCTCGGTGGGAAAAATTCTGTAGAATATTTTTTTTTTGAAAGACATCGCCTCTCTGTTGTCACAAAAACTGACAGCGTCAACGTAGGTGTGTTTTTTTTTGGTTTTGGATGAACGAGAACAGGCCCGGACTATAGGTACAATATCCCAATGATGGGCTAATGGGCGAATGAAGGTCACCAGAAACGTGAAGTATCTGTCAAAGTCGAAATACGTTGTATAGTGTATGTTATAAACACAGAAAACAGAAACAAAGTTTCTGTTTTCTGAATTGTATTTGTTCCCTGAAGATACTGCAACCTCGGGTTATAGTCCTTTGTCTGCAACGTCATATCAATATCCTTCCGAGATTATTGGACTTTGGACTCTTGGAACTTTGTCTTAATGATGGCAAGACCAAAGCAATTAACTTTTCAAAAGCTATCACAAAACGGCCACAAACAAGAGTAAGAGTGGGCAATGCACAAAATAATTGGAGGAACAAGATTAAATATCTTGGTCTCACGTTTGACAGGAAATTATTGTGGAATGACGACGTGCAAAAGCACAAAGACAATTAAGTGCAGTCTATTCATTATTGAATAAAAGAAGCAAAATAAGCGTCAAGGCGAAAACGATGATCTACAAGACAATAATAAGACCTGTATTTACATACGGTGTTATCGACAAGACATGTACAACAAAAATAAGAGCAAAAGCTCAAGAAAATTGATTATAAAAAGGGTATGTGATTTTAGGCACTGTTTAAGTGCACACAGATAAGAAATATAAGGGAAGCTTCCGAATTGGAATAAACACTGGGGATGGTTAACTGATTCGCACTTTTTTAATTATCAGTTTAATTATTTAAGTGCCTCTAAATTGGTAAATTATAATAAATATAAAAATAAAATGCGAACACAATAATATTAGAATATAAATAAAACAATGCAGTCTTCCTCCACAGTTTAATGATTATGGTAAATAAAAGGCTCCCTACATGTTTCAAGTGCTTAAACACTCATCATCAGGGGATACTAACATCGAGTTTAATAGAAAAGTGCGTTGTCTCAAGTTAATGAGTACAACTCATAGTATATGTAAAGGTTGAAGACTTGGTATATGAAATTGTTAATTATATTTAGATATAAATTAAATATTGGTTAAATTTGAAATTTGGATCGGCGAAGAAACATTGTGAATAAGATAATGAATTAGTTTAAAGCATATGAAGGAGAAAAGTTTTCTTTAAATTTTAGTTGTGGGTTTTAAAGATTTGGATAATAAATTTGATATAAAAGATTATTAAATTATTGTTTTTATTGAAATGAAAATCAGGCACTCTCGACAATTGAACGCGGACGCCCACACCCTAAGATCGCCGTAGACAAATGCCTAAAATGTTAACCTTTAGAACGCATTTTAACTTTGGCAAAAACCTCATGGCTTAGTGGCGCCGACTGGTGAGCCCAGTTATGTTAGTCCCCATTGTTATTGGCAATGACGATAAAGCAAAGTTATTGGTCGTCATCAGAACGTAGCGCATTACATAACAGAACACGTATCAACTACAATACTCACCACTGACAAGAAATATAACATGATTGCTGACGACTGAATCAATTATTAATTGTTCCTTACATCCCATGGCTCCTGGGGGCTATAATGTTGTATCCTTCACAGTGGGTAGAAATTCTCTTAGTAATACAGGATGTTATCAGCTTGTATAATGTGGAGAGGCAAGTGATTTGTCGATATTTTGATGGATCGTGTGTTTTTGCGGTCTTTTGGCAGAAGATACGTTGTTCCTTCCAGACGAGCAGACAATGACGCAAACAATAAACATAAACCGCTTTACTACAGACTACCCATCTACAATCTCCCACTGGCCAATGAAAATCAAAATCGACGGTAAAAAGACAAACAAACAAAAAATGACAGAATAATATTTTACAGCTTCATTATTTAATAAATAATTTTTTTTACATGAGTAGACGAACATACAACAAACAATTACATTTTATGGAAGTAGTCCATCTCACAGTGGAGTAATATTTATTTTATTATATTAAATTTAACAATGTCATTGGTCTCTTCATAAATAACATCTTAATAATTACCCACTGAAGATGAAGGTTTATACCTTCGAAACATGTTTGGGATGCTAATCTGAACTTTTTTATTAAATTAGTGGAGCAGACTTTGTGTTTCATTCCTCACTTAAACAATTAAATGATTTTAACATGACATAATAACAAACAAAGTGCATTCCTGTGCTGGGAGCTCCCTGATTTCGCACTGAGATCGGAGAGAGCGCCCAGTATAGGAGTGCACGCTCACAAACAATGACAACGTCAGTGGGAGGAGACTTGACACTGGACTACACACTAGACACGCCCACCGAATAAAAGGCCTCACTCCGCCGTGCATGGCGGTTAAATGGTCATTTCCACTGCATTGCGATTGCCTGCTGCGGGCGGGCACAAAATTTCAGTACATGAATTAATTTTACTGGGTTTTTTGAGCTTTTCCCAGAATGCCCTTGCGAACGTAAGGATTACACCCCCCCTGGGTAATAAAAACTCGTTAATACCCGTTAAGGCACTGCCGGGACGCGAGTGAAATGCGCTAGTGACTTAAATGTTAAGTGTGTCCTTAGGCCAAAATATCGGCCGCCGAGCTTGCTCGGTTTCTTAGGCTTACGGCTCATATACGCCCAAAACATGTTAGTTTTGGTTAGTTTTAGCTAGATAAGACTACTTAGACATAGGCTTAATATTATAAAAGAAATACGAAAATAAAGATTTTAAAATGGAATGGAGAACGTAGCGCTCAAATAGGGGGTAGTTCTCACTTCCACTGCGGCCAGAGTTCGACGATTGTCCAATTTGAACGGCGGAATATAGCAACTCTTAACTTAAAGACAGTGACAGTATCGTATGTAGGGAAAAATCTTTAGGGTGTTGTTGCATTGAAAATGAGAATAGACGGATGATGCTAATACATTACAATACCTAAAAAGACGTTGCGTTATCCAATACCGACGTCTCTCTATGCGGACCCCAGAGTTAGGTTTTACAGCCACCAGGCGACACTAGGTGTGCCTCGCAATTAGCCTATAGCTCCATGAAAATTTTAGTTTTGAATTTTTTATGGCACACAAGATAGCTTTTGTTACTAAAATTCTGTGTGTTGATTGGTCGCAAACCCGTGCAGCAATGGGTTCATTTCTACCTCAGTGTAAGAAAGGACATGATTACTTATCACCAAACGTATTAAAGTATCAAAAATTTAACTTTTTGTAATATATCACATTTATTAAACATTTTCTCATAAAATAATATAAAATATATTATTTTATAATAACAATTAGATATTATGAAATAAAGATTCATCCGTTACAGACCACAAACAAAAAAAGTTATTAAATAAACTACGAAATACTGGAATATACATGTTGTTCCTTAAAAAACGATAAAGTGTCTTACTTACTATCGGCAATGTCGATCACTTATCTAAACTGATGCATACTGATCCTTAAACCGATTGTATCTTTACCGACTTCGGCAACCAAGCAGACATTGCACAACGCCCCCTTGTATTTGGGAAGGTACGAGGTTCCACATAGAGGGCATTTTTCTTCAGGCTTTCCTCGGTAGATGGGGGTGTACGAGTGACCGCACAGGGCGAAGGGATTGTGCTCATCATAATGTAATTGAAGTTCGTCCACTGGATTCGAGTCGCAAGCCTGGATTAAAGAAATTCATCATAGTTTGATTCAGTCAAACTTTTAAGGAAGACTGAAGAGTCTTGTTAATATTTAGTTAATTTTGGTTAAACAATACGCAGAGATGGAATTTAGTTTGTAGGACACTGAAAGAACGAACTGGTGCAGGGGATGACAATGTAAGAGAGAAATATATGAAAGTGTATTATGTATTGGAGAAAAGGGAAACACAATTTTGTTTGGGTTAGATCAATGTGTAATGTATTAGTTAAGTTTTGATGGCCATATTTAGAATAAGCTCAATCTTATTACATATACAGTGTGGTCATTTAAGTGTGCAACATATGGAAATTCTTTTATTAGCGATTTCTCAGAAAATTTTATGCATGATAAAAGTTGGTGCATGTTCGATAATCATATTAGGAGCACTTGGAATGGTTACAAGTCAAACGGCGTACAGGGTAGGTCATAAAATATAAAGCTTGTACAAGAATAAAGTATCCCTATTTCAGCAAATTCAGCAAAATGTTATTAACTACAGTTGTTTAGAATTAAAAGTTATACAAATTTTTTTTCTTTTATATTTACCCTAAAGACCTTCATAAATTAATCAAAATCACATCAATTTCACATATCTTTGTTCAAATTCAAGCATATTTGTAAAATTAACTTGAATTTTTAATTTATTAAGGAATCACAAACTTCATGGTTGTTGCAACGACATTAAACACAACTTTAAAACATCCTAAAAATTATTTTTAAGAAGATAAAACATTAGTGATGATAATATGCAAATTAAAAAACTCTCATTTAAAGTGCAAAATTTTGATTTTAAATGTTTATTAAAAAACTGTACAAATTAATCGACAAACAGGAAATACTACTAAAACAATATGACAGTTTGGTGGCATTATTAACAAAACAATGTATGCATTATGTATACGTTTAGTGCAAACTCAAGAAATACAATATTTTTTAAACGTACTTGAACATGGTGCCAATGGTTTTGCCAACTTTTATCGACTTTTTTTTATTATAACTTAACAATAAACAAATAAAAAGAAAATAAAACAGAAAATATTTGAAATGCAGAAAAAAATAAAATTATGCATGTGTAAAAAAATTATCGACGCGTTTCTGTATGTCCACCTTCTCGTTAAATGCATTTAACTGTCCGATCATAAAATTCACTAAGAGTGGATCGCAATACGCTTGCTGGAATATTTCTGCAATGAAATCGTATCGAAATCTCAAGCTCCCCAACATTATTAAACGGTCGATCCTTGTAAACCTTTTGCTTTAAATATCCCCATAAAAAAAATCTAATGGGGTGAGATCTGGCGAACAAGGAGGCCACCGTGGATCGGTATTTCGTCCTAACTATTTATCACCAAATTTTCCATTTAACCATTCAGAAATCATATCGCAAGACATAGTCTCGTCTATGAAACGTGCAAATAAACATGGGCTTATAGGCATGGTATTTTTGTTTTTTAAGAATCTTCTTAACAGAGCTTTCTTTTATACCCGTATAAGCATAAATTTCTAGGGTGGATCTTCTAGGGTTTTCAACAACTGCTTCAAGTACTTCTAATTGATTTTCTTCAGTTCATACAGTTTTGGTACCTAAAGACCCTGTCTGCTTAAAATTATTTAAAATTCTGCTTACAGTTGAATAGTAAACTTGTTTATCTGGATGTCGTTCATTGAATTATATATCCTGCTTCACGCACTGTTTTATAGTTTTCTCCACATATTAACACTAATTCTGCCTTCTCGGCTAACGCTAACTATATTGGAGGAAGTATTTGAAATCAAATAACAATAAATATTTAAGAATAAATAATGCCACCAAACTGTCATAAATGTTTACGTTTAACCCTTATTTGTTTTTTTCCATCTGCGATTATTTTACTAGGATTTCATGTTTGTCGATTAATTTGTACAGTTTTTTAATAAACATTTAAAATAAAAATTTTGCACTTTAAATGAGAGTTTTTTAATTTGCATATTATCTTTATTCATTACTAATGTAACTCAATTACTACATATAGTGAGGATTTAAAAGTAATTAACGACTTAAAAACTTTTGTAAATGACGACTACATTGCATTTTAACACCTCAAAAAATTAGAAGTTCATTTTCAGTCTAATTTTTTAAAGCAAAAAATTGAAAAAATACGAAATATGCGTCAACAGAGCATTTTAGAATTTGTAAATAAGTAATATATATATATATATATAACTTGCTTCCTGAAAGTATTAAGGGACTTGATTTTAAAAATTTGAAACATAGAGTTAAGGGTATACTAATAAGAAATGCATTCTATAGTGTTAATGAATATAAGTCCCACAGTTTTAGAAACAGTGACGTCTGAAATAATTGCGGAAATAGCATTTACTGTGTATATTTATGTTTTGCTATGTGTACTGTATTTTAAACTGTTTAATAGGTATACTGCCTTTAGTTTATAATAGTTATTGTAATTTTATATTGATTAATAACATTATATTGTTTCTACTTTGTATTTTGACGTGTGTAAACATTTTATTGTGATAACATGAATGAATGAATAAAATGTTATAAAGAATTTTAAGAATGTTTTAAAGTTGTGTTTAATGTCGTTGCAACAACCATGAAGTTTGTGATTCCTTAATAAATTAAAAAGTCAAGTTAATTTTACAAATATACTTGAATTTGAACAAAGATATTTGAAATTGATTTGATTTTGATTAATTTATTAAGGTCTTTGAGGTGAATATAAAAATAAATATTTTTGTGGGAAATTATTATTGTTTCAAAAAAAAATATTTTTTTATTTTAGGAGGTCACGTTTTCGAAACTACGCATAACTTTTAATTCTAAACAACTTTTCTTAATCACATTTTGCTGAATTTTCTGAAATAGGGGTACTTTATTCTTGTACAAGTTTTATATTTTTTGACCTACCCTGTACGCCGCTTGACTTGCAACCATTCCAAGTGCACCTAATATGATCATCGAACATGCATCAACTTTTATCAAGAATAAAATTTTCTGAGAAATCGGTAATAAAAAAAATTCCCATATGTTGCACACTAAAATTACCACACTGTATACTATGTTCCTTGATCAATAAAACGCTTCCACTCACCTGCAATATCTTTCTCGCCTGTTGGGCGACCTCAGGTCTTGGTCCCAGATCGAGCAACCTTTTAGCAAACGAAGCAGCAGTCTTGTAGTTCTTCAATTTAAAATACATGTTCAGAGCTGTCCTGAGAGTGAGTATCTGATGAACTGGTTGCAATTTGCAATGTGTGAAATAAGCCGCTAGTTCGCATTGGCGTTTCTGTTCCTCCATGGTACCTTAAAGGTTTTAAAGCTTAGTGTCACGGCCCAATGTCAAATTGTGGATGGGCTTGCCCTTATTACTGTTAGGCATTATATGGGTTGATTTGTGTTTTTTTTTGGGGACATTTTTGTAATAGCGAAAGAGCAATATTCGAAACAGTGAGAGCGGAGAACCAGTGCCTTATAAAATAAAGAATTTGTAACATTTGGTCTCTGAAATGGGGTCATTTCGCATTTTTTTTATTACATTTTCTGAAAGATTTTGTAATTTTACTGCAAACTGCAAAAAATTCAATTTTCTGACGCCTCTAATGACTTTAAAATAATTTACGAACATCGACCCTCCGAAAACGTCACTAAGGCCTATAGTAAGTCGGGTTGCACTCGCTGCCGTTGCTGGGTAACGGAGTTGACGTCGACAGGATAGAAAATAATATTTAATATATTAAAATCTTTCTCAAATACTAATTTAGGCATAACACATTCTTAACTAAAAATATTCTAGACAAAAGCAACTAGATTTTCAATTCGAACATCTAAAGTACACGGGAATCCAAATTGTTTTTAAAAGCAAGACAGCTTTGTATTATTTATTTTACACCGAACAAAGTAAGCGTTTTATTTGATTTTGATCTCGTATATTTCGAAAACTACTTATCGGATCGACTTCAAATTTTCAGGGCTGGCCATACCTTATAAATGCTTCATAAAAATTAGCTACGGAGTGTAATTTGAGGTTTGACCAAATAAGCTCATCGTCTGTTTCAAAAACATGACATGTGAAAGCTTTTCGGATGATCTATATTTAAAAGCGACATTTCTTTGAAGGAAAAAAATCTTATACACTTTATTAATGGCTATATTTGCATTGTAACAAGAGAAAATAGAACTTTAATACTTTTGATGGTCAGATATGGGTAGTAGTAGTTTTGTAAGGGTTAATAGCGTAACTAGCAGAAGAAATAAATAGTAAAAATGAAATTATTTCATGCGTCAAACCTTTTGGAAGTGTTTTCCTAAGAGTTTCCATTTGCAATCCGCAGATATATTCGCTGCATATCCTCAACATCTGTTGCGCCTCTGCTATCTCTTGTTTAGTATCGACGATTAGCAATGTGACCGACAGCAATAGACTCTGGAATTTTTCTATGGCTTCCGTGAATTTTCCTCCAGTTGTCAGTTGGTAACCAACCTAAAATGCCATCGAGTGGTAATAAAAGCAGTGAAGTCATAACACATAAGTTTTAAATGTTTCACAGCATCTGACATGGAAACAATGTAGGTTTTTTCTTTAATATATGTTTACGATTTCACATGTTGTGTCTCATGTTGATGTACAACTTGAACTCAGGGGCTTTCTTGTTTGTTGCTGCGACATTCTTAACTGTTCAAAATAAGTGGCTTGCAGAAAATTTAGAATAGTGGTCGTAAGCCACATATTTAGATAATTGTCTTTAGCAAATAATAGACGAATATGTGAATGTGGACAGGGATGGGTATGTAAAAAATTATATATTCTATGCGTAGAAAATCTTCTACACTAACAAATTTTCTACATTTTCTATATATTGAGATGTAGAAAATGAATTATTTATATTATTGGCAATAATTTTTGTTCAAATGATTATTGAAGTCATGAAAATATATCATTATAAACTACTAATTCTTGTTACACCTTACGCAGTGTCTAAAATAATAAAACAGATCAACTAACCTGAACTAAAACAATCAAATCATTACTTAAGTAAAACACTCATTAAGTAACTGTTAAGTAAAATAAAAAAAGTAAGAACACACAAAGAAAGTTAGTATTCGTCGGATTTGTTATAGCCTCTAATCTTCAAGTGATAATAGATATAACTCAGCATCTTTCAATTTTCAGAAGTGGGACAGGGGAATGAACAAACGACCAATTTGAAAATAGCCTTCCTGGTTGTGCTGATCACGCAGCTAAATCCCTAGACGGGATAATGTAGGATGAAGCTTTTCAGCTAATACCCAAAACGTTCGAACCTTTGTAATTGTTTTGTCGCTGAGCTTGTGAAATATATTGCGATTATGCTTAAAATCTTGAAGACTGTCGAACCCTTTAGCATCGAAATTATCTATTAAGAAATCATTGACATCTCTTATTTGATCTTTGCTTAACATTCTGCCTCCATAAACAGGATGCAAAAAGTTAGCGGCCACGGAAAAGATATTTAAAGCGTTCTTTTGGCATTTTTCCACATATAGAATATATTTATCAAAACCTTCTGGCAGTTGCAATGTTGCAAAATCAGACAGGTCGGCCGTTTATAAACCCTCAGTCAACGCTCTTTTGTGAAAAATGTCAAGGGTAAAATACCCTCCTTTAAGGGGTTGGCGACTTCAAATTGTGGGAAATAATTAAGCTTAGTACCTGAAACAATTCCAAGTTTGATACAGATTGGCGTTTTTAAAAGCTTCGTCAATAAGTTTCTAGTCAATAAATTAGAAGACCATTGGCACAATTATTGCAGGAGTCGCCGCCAGGTTGTGAACCGAAAACAAGCATCAACAAAGGGAACCTATCAACCTATCAGAAATGTAATATCTTTACTATTTGTTACCGTATAAATTCCATTTCCGGCTGCAGCCAAATAATAAACTACTCAAAACTGAATAGGGAACTAACATTTTTTTGCCTCTTTCTGAGGATAGATATTTTATAGCAGAAATCAGTGAGGGGGATCGCTCAACCAGGGTTGGATGGGGAATTTTGTCGACTTTGACATGAGCCGAAGTTATTATTAAAAAGGGCTATGTTTCTGTGTTATACAGTGTGTTTTAACAAGTATTGCAAATTTAAAAATTTTTGATGTGCTACAAAATTTGAGTACATGATTTCTGACTTATTCTAGGGTATTTTTTGGAAAGCTTACTAGATTCTGCCGAAACGTTTTTGGAATCATCAATTTATTCTGTAAAGTCAGAAAGCTATTAATTTTTAAATTAAACCATACATTTCCACAGCTGTTTTGCCTTTAAATGTTCAACACTGGCCGTTTCCACGGAAACGAGTTTGAAATGTGAAGTTTTATGAAGGCGTTTAAAATTGACGTTATTTGTTTAGTTTAAAAATATGAAAAGAAACCATTTATCCAAAGAGCAACGTAACTTTATTGTCACGATGCACCAACGTGGATTCAGACAAAGTGAAATTTCAGATATTTTGGGTAAAAGTAAGAGTGTGGTTTCAAGAATCATTAGTCATTATCGGGAGACTGGAAGTGCTAGCAGAAGACCCGGTAGCGGATCTGTAAGGGCTACTAATGATATAGAAGATCGACACATAGAATAGACGTAAGTAGAGCCCCCTTTAGTACAGCTCGACGACTTCAACAAGGACTACAAAATGCAATAGGAAGAAGAGTTTCTGACCAGACAGTAAGAAACCGACTCAAAGAAGCGGGAATTAAGTCTGATAGGCCGCTAAGGCGAATAGCTATTACAGCGAATCATACGACTTAGGCTTGCTTGGGCCAATGAAAGAATTGAAGAAAATTTTATTTGGGACCATGTATTATTTACTGACGAGTCAAGATTCTGCTTACACAATGATTCTCGTCGTAAAAGAGTGTACCGAACTGTAAATACACGAAACTTGCCAGCACATATACAGCCAATTCATAAATTTGGAGGAGGTGGTGTCATGGTTTGGGCTGGTGTTGCTCTGGGGTTTCGAACTGAGCTGCACTGTTTTGATAATACAGTAACTGGTCAAATATACAGGGATGAAATTATTACACCTTATGTGACAGGGGCTAGAGGTCGAATTGATCACAATTTTGTGTTTCTTGACGATAATACTCGCCCTCATAGAGCTCGAGTGGTAATGGAAGAAATTAACAACTTAGAGTTAAATCATTTACCATTACCACCATATTCTCCAGACTTCAACCCGATTGAACATGTGTGGGACAGGCTTCAGTACCAACTGGATCAACATTTGCCTCAGCCAGAAAACATTGGTCAGTTGCGGCAGCTACTTCCTATCTTGTGGCAACTAGTATCTCAAGAACACATCGACAACATCATTAGAAGTATGCCTCAGAGGTGTTATGAAGTTATTCAAAGTCAAGGTCACCCCACTAGATATTAGTTTAATTTTTTTACGATTACCACTTATAATTTGGACCGGCGTATTTTAAATGTTTTAATAAAGTCATCATCATTATTAGTATAGTTTTTTTAGTGTCTGCAAATAAATTAAAATGGAAAATGATTGTCTGATAGGCGACTAATAATTTTCCATTTTAATTATATTTTTTTTTTATTTTCATTTTCATTTCAGGGGGCGAAAATGCCAAAAAAATGGTTCCCCCTATAATCAAAAATCGAGGGGTCCGAGCGTTTTTTTTTTTAAACCTGGGGTGTTTTGTTTCGTTTTCAAATGATGTATTACAAAAATATTATTATTATTAAATTAATTCTCCTTACCTGTAGTTTCGCCACCAAATCATTCAATTTGACTCCAGTGGCGGGCAAACTGTTCTTCATCGTCGCCTCCTTCCAATTTCTCAAAGGATGACTGAAGGAGGGCGGCAAGTTGGCCAGGTGAGTCGCCACCGTTCTCGAACCGCTATACAGACTCAGGAACATGCTTTCCAAGGGTTTAAAATCGACCACGCCCACTTGGTCATGCAGTAGACGGCACGCGGACTCGAACGAACCGGCGGCGATGTGATCGGCGGCCAGCTGAGACGATTTGGTCCAGTTGACTTTCGGCGACGGTCCTGGAATGATTATTTAAAATTAAATTGTACTTTAAGAATCCGAAAATCGTATTTAGGTAGGTTAAGGTTCTATAAATAGAAGCACGGTACTCACCCTGAGCTGGTAGATGAATATAGCTGTCGGAAGCATCAGCCGAGGGCGCCGGTCCTAAATCGGGAATTTCCAAATCTGCATCTTCCACGTCCCATCCAGCCTCCCCACTTTCCGATACTCTTGGATCGTTTGATTTTTCTTCTAAAACACGATAACCTTTTACCTATTTATTACCTACTGTATTGTTTCTGTTATTATAAGTTGTACTTTTGGTAATAATGAAAATTATTATCACTATACTACGGTCTCAAAATAATTGGCAAAACTGTTCATATAACCATTAACGGTGTGCGGCGAAAATAATTAACATTAAACTTTTAAGTTAAATAAAAGCAATCCAAACCGCTTGGGAAGATTGTGCATAAATAGGTCATTACATGTTGCCAAGTTTTAATAGATTTCACTGAAATTTCCATAAAATTTACCGAAATCGGCATGTCATTAAGGGCCGTTTCACCCTACGGTACCTGTTTTACTTAATTTGGCAACACAGGTAGAAAAACCCATGCCTAAAGGCGCTCGCACGTTTTCTTATCACCTCTAACCAACGTTCAGTGTCGTAGACAAGTTTCAATCAAGAGGATATTAGCAATTCAGTTTTATTATTTTGGTGGTTATTCAAAACAGCAAATATTATAATGAAGGCGAGTTCTTCAAGTGATAGTAACCAACAAGTTACAAAACGACGTCATTTAAAACTTGGGGAGCGTACAATGGTAAAAAATGTGTATGAGGGAATTCTAAGTACACACAGTGGAATATCATTCACTGATGCAGCAGAACTTTGTGCCACATTGACTAAGACATCTTGCCGTACTGTTTATAGAGCTATCAAGGTCAATAGGAATACTAAAGTGTCCGATCAGAAGGAAACAAGAGGACGGAAAAAGATTTTTATTGATCAGCAAACAAAGTTAGCCATTAGTCGGAAAGTGCATGCATTTTTTTTTCGAAATGAACTTCCGAATTTAAAAATTTCATGAAGAGTTCTAATGCGTACCTATACTACGAGAATTGAATTTTCGATTCTTAAAACGAAATCGCAAAAATCTTTTGGTGGAAAAGGAAGAAATCGTACTGTGGCGTAGAAAGTATCTAGAAAAAATACAACTATATCGCTGTGCAGGGAAAAAAACTTACTTTACGGACGAGACATGGTTAAATAAAGGGCATACTGTGAATTACATTTGGCAAGATCTCAACAATAAAGATACACGTAACGCCTTTATCAATGGACTGTCCACTGGATTGAAAGCTCCTTCAGGAAAAGGTCGTCGGTTAATTATAACCCACTTCGAGAGTGATTCTGGTTTTCTTGAAGGTGGGTTAAACGTGTTTGAATCTCGTAAAACCGGTGATTATCATGAGGATATGAACTCGGGAGCATTTGAAGATTGGTTTAAATCCATCTTACCGCGTATTGAACGTGGTCGGTAATCGTGATGGATAATGCACCATACCACAGCCGTCGGGTGAAAGCTTTGCCAACTTCTGCGTGGCGAAAAGGAAAGATTGTTGACTGGCTCGAACAAAAAAATATTGCATTTGGCGAGAAAATGCAAATTACGCAAAACAATATTACGTTTACCGCCTTACCATATTGTGAATTAAATCCAATCGAGCTTATATGGGCACAGATAAAAGGCGAAGTGGCGCGTGAAAATAAAACTTTTAAATTAAAAGATGTTAAAGAACTGTTAAAAACGGCAATAGCGAATGAACAAGCAGCAGATTGGCATAAGTGCGTATTACATGTCGAGGGTGTAGACAAAAAATGTGGGACTTAGATGTACGCGTTATAGAACCTATTATTATAAATCCTGAAGATGACAGCAGTAGCGACAGTAATGAAATGTTTTCATCGTCAGACAGTGAATAATCGCTGTAATGGTAATAATGAATTTAAAATTGTAACGTATTGTCATTATAACACTTTTTAATGTCGGCGTGGAATATAATTTGTCAAATTATTATCAATTAGTGTTCGTTAGGTAACAATAGTTAGGAAATTTATAAACATTTATAATTTAGGTTTAGGTTACGCCCTTAATCCACTATTATATGTTTCTATTATTATGTAGTAAAATAAAAACATTTTGAAAATAACATATGCCGTTGCTTTATTATTTTTTTTGGATTTTTATTGTTTAAAATGACACGCCTCTGGAAGCAATTAACGCCAATCATATCAATACACCATCTGTGACGATGACAGCAGTCTCATAGGATTTCCCACCTACTGATAACAACAATAATAATAATAATAATAGTAGTGAATACCTCCATCTCCTAGTTCATCATCGTCATCACCCCATCCACCCTCTACTTCTTCTATAGCCTCTGCTGCAATAGGTTCAGCCACAAGTTTGCTAGAAGTAGTCTGAGCCGCAGTGTTTTCGAAGTAGCTCTGAAATATAAAATCAATACGCTCGTATTCTGGCCGAAGAAGATACACAGTTGGTTTGGAAGTCAATATAATATTTGTTATGTCAATGTTCAAATTAGGACGCTGTAACTTAAGATCATAGCATAAATTTTAATTGTAAACAGCTTGTTTTTGTTGTAGTAAGTCTTTAATCGTATGGAAGGCTCCATTTAAAATAAATAATTGTAACAGCATATAATATTTTATTTTATTTTATTTGTATTTAAAAAGCTTGCTTTACGGGAAGAAACTTTCGCAAGAAATAAGTTAACATGTGGCTCGTATTTGGGGAAAGCAAGGGTGTTATTGTCTTTTAAAAAGCTAAACACTAAATCAAACTATAGAACATCTTTTCTGTAATATAGACCTGACTCCTTTTCAGACCTAATTTCATTCGCTATGGTAATTCTTGACTAAAAAGCAATAACCATAAATATTTCTAAGATCCATAAGTTTTGAATTTAAAAGAAAATATTCTCTATGGATACTTAAAACATAAATTTGCTCAAAACAGTACCTTTCTTGGAAATTATCCTTACCCATTAGGGTTTAGTTTAGAAAGTGGAGAACGCATGGGTTTTTTTTATTACATGAAACGGTTCTTGAAAACAAAGAATGCGCGGGAATTGACTCATATAGTTTGATATTAAAAGAAGAATAGATATAAAGCTGCGATTTTGAGACTGAAACCGGTATCTGCCCTATACATGTTGCACAAAAGTTTTAGATCTGTTTATTTTTCCTACTTAACACCCGAGTAACACAGGAAACAAGCAAAAACGACTTTGTAGTTTTTTTTTTATCATGTTTTGTATAAATTATAGGTTTAAGTAATTTTCTATGAGAGGAAATCAATATTTTCAATTATATCCTTTCCGTGGACTAGGAGAGCCATCTATCGGCGAACAGCCTAAGGATATTAAGGGGTGGTCAATAAGGGTTTAAAACGTTAGAAGTGCAATTACACATTGGCCAAGTACCATCAGTCATGGGACGCGGGAACAATCATTACTTGTTTTGGAAGTTTTAATTGGTTTAAAGTTAAAAGGTTGGGATTTTGGGAGCCAAGGGGTGTGGTATTAAGGCCTCAAGTTCTTTTCAAGAACGCAGTAAAATCAGTTCCGAGATTTTTATCGAACTCTCTGGTCGACTTACTAATTCTCGTGTAAAGTGATCCTTTTCTTTATTTTATGAAGTTCAATTTAATATCTTATCTATTAATCAGTGTTTTGGGGTAAGATGTGTACCACCTGGTAATACATTCTGCGCCATTTCTTTATTTCTTTTTATTGGGGATTTTACATTCGAAACTAATTTTCATTAATTATACTCTTTTTATTGGGGATTTTCATTAGACGCATGTCGATTATTCAGTTTGAATACTGAATAATTAGCTAGTTGGGATTTAGTCTTGAAACCTCTGTTTCTCGCTAGATGTAAATATTCCTTTGTAAAGTACAGTATCACTTTTTTTTTCTATGTAATAGATTTTAAGTGTTGTGAGAAAGTAGTTGTTTTATTTGGCTAATAGGAATTCTTGACAAAACTACTTATAAGGTTCACTTAACGAGGATTTGCGGTTCGCGGTAGTTTCGCGGACGCGGGTAATACTATACGTGTGCCTGCTGACCAGCTGACTAGAGGAGTAAGGGATCCTTCCCCAGCTACAACTGACTGTTAGATTCAGACGTGGCCCAGGTAGGTAAGTGCATCTGAATAGGTACTAACAATATTAATCAATGGCTACATCCGACGATATCAGAACTTCGAGATACGTCTAAATACCATCTGATCTTCCAGATTCCTCAAGAGTGCTTTTGCCCCAATTCAGATTATAGAATAGATAGGGAAACATTTCTATTAAATTGTGCGGAATGATACTGACTTGGTCTCCACGCTACCACGTTCTCTAAATGAAGTCTATCACCACCACGTCATTCTGTCACATAATAATATTATATGTATTTAAGAATAGGTACATCCTAATATAACACAGTACAAAGATAAAAAACTTAACACTAACAAGCTAATGAACAATAAGAACCATACATATATAGCTAACATTAAGAAAGGAAGACAGGGCCAGACTGAACTTTAATTCATTAATGGAGTTCTACAAAAACTACTGTTTAATTTTGAAAAAAGTGATTGCTCATGCAAAGAATATAAATATTGAAGACGAAATCAGAACTCCATCAAATATGTTAAAAACAGTTTGAAAAATAGCAAAAAGGGAAACGGTCGAGGTACAAATAAAAAGCAGGGGTGGAAACTCAATATAAACGGAAGACATCTTAGTTATTAAAAAAATAGTTGATGAATTTGCTGAATATTTTTCCAATATTGCAGTTGATACAGTATTTCTGAAAGCCTCTGAGCCCTCAATTAAAACAGCACAAAACAGTATATTTTTAATGCCAGTAACAGCTGATGAGGTTAAAAGCATAGTTTGCTGCTTGAAAAACTCGGTCGGCCTAGATGAGATTTCTCTTTACATCTGAACGTCATTGGGTCACTGGCGCAGCTACTGTAAAAATTGTTGGTGGATCCAAAGCAGATATTCCAATTCAAAGTCATTAAATTCATTTGGTGAAATTTTCCATTCCTCATTTTTTCTTTTAGGTTATTTCTATGATTCTATGTTCACTTAAGGTAGGTGTTGGAGAAAGGTTTAGTTGTCTAGTTGTGAAAGTACCGCAACGTTGCATTTTAACACCTGCTAAAATATCGTCGGTGCATAGAAACCACAAAAATAATAAAATTACGTTAATTTCGGTTAAATTGTAAAACGTATTTTAACTACCAATAGTAATTTCTTAGAAATTAAGCCGAAAGCGGGCCACTAAAACTAACTTCCAAGAATAAATAAGATGGCCTCTATGCAGAAATCCGCGGCAAGCGGCAACTTACAAACGAGCGGCCTTTCATCAAACACAAGCGGCTTTTTACCAAACAATACGGGGAGCAGGGTTCGTTGCTAGGGCAACTAGAGACACGTATGTACGAGAAGGAGGGAAGACTTGACATATTAATCTTTCAAATTAACACAAAAGAGTTCAGCAACAATCTTCGTGAGGAGCACGCGGGCTTCCTCGCGCCACTTTACGCGAGGTTAGTTGATTTCACGGCATAGCAGCCAAGTAATTAAGTCAGTACAGTTCGACATCAGGGTTGAAAGCAACCAGGCGGGCTCTCTCGTGGTGTTTATACGAGGTTACTTGATTCACGGCACACGGGCCGTGGAAAAGAGTCTCTCGCAGTAGTCTTTGGAGAAAGCACATGGGCTTTTCTCGCGGCATTTTAGCTCAGATTTAGTTGATTTACGGCACAGGGGCCGTGAAAATAGTTGTAAAGTTCGCGGTATTGTATCCCGAAGTTCGTATACCACGACGCAATTAAAATATTAAAATTTAATAGATATATTTTTGTGTGAGAAAAGCCTTTTATTTCAACTGACATATTTTGAACCAAGCAACCTATGGAAAAACAGTAAACAATTTATGTTTGGCGCAAGCATATAACGGCGGCGCCAACAGTAGGAAAGTAATTTATTTACTGAACGGGGTAAAAAAAATATACGCCACTGACTTGTTTAAAAATTTTATATTGTTTTCGGGTTAAGCAGCTAAAAATACAACTTTTTTGTCTCTTGATATTCTTTCGTATCTTACTCCGCCTTCGAGAAAAAAAAATAAAAGCCACTTCATTGAATGTCGAAAAATTTTTTTTCTTGAAAACGGAGTAACATACAAAAAATTATCACGAGACAAAAAAGTTGCATTTTTAGCTGCTTAACCCGAAAACAATATAAAATGTTTAAACAAGTCAGTGGCGTACATTTTTTTTGTCAATATCATTCGTGAGATTGAGATATTAATCAAAAACCGATTTTTTTTTAAACTTTGACACCCTGTATCTTCAAAACCAGACTTTTTGGGACACATGTTTATATGAACTAAAAAACTTGTAAAATAATTTTTTCAACTAATATTAAATGGTGGATTTTCTTAACTCCCAAACAGTATTACATCCAGTAAAATTTTGTATATTATTATTTTAGTTTTGGACCAAAGACCGCCATAATCCCAAAATAAAATTGTCAGTAACTCACCCTGCTGACCGTCAACAAAGGCCAATTGCTCTCGGCTTGCTGGATCGGTGGCGGCGGTTTCAAAAACTTGGCGTTCGGATCGACGTCGGGTAACTTCTTCGCGTCGTCAATCCGTTCTTTCAACTGCTCGGCTTCTTCCGTCATACCGTGAGTGGCAGCCGTCAAATACGCTAACGAAAACTGATTGGTGGATTTTAAGACGTTGACACGTTCCTCCAAGTCACCTGGAATATTGACAGCTATGTGTTAAGAAGGGTAAATTTAGAAGGAACTGTATGAAATATCAACGTTTCATCTGGCAACCATCTTCAGTCATTTTCAGATCAATACCGGGGAAGTGGTAAAATTCTTACAAACAATCACATCCTTATAGCAAGCAAACAATAGTTATTTATTATACAAGGGAAAAAAGTATTAGATTTTAGCTCGAGGTTGTGTTGTGAGACAAAAAACCGAGAGCTAAAATCTAATATTTTTCCCGTGTATAATACACTATCTTTTTCTGTGACGGGAAAAACGACGATTTAATATTGAAAAAACATATTATTACAATATAAGTAAAGTAAAGTATATTTATTTGTTCCATCAGAATGCCCTAGGGCATATAGAACATGTCCATACAGAGTTCACATTATTTAATATTTAATATTATATAATTTAAGACAATAAAATATAGATAAAATTTTATAGATAAAAATTAAAATTAAGAAAAAAATTTTAGAACAATTTTAAATAACACCAATATCAGAATTTACATCACAAATTATCAGTACTACAACACAACAACATCACAAATCATCCCGTTCTCATTTGGGTTACAGCATATCATACATAGCCTGTTATCATTAGGATTAGGACGAACAAGAAAGCAAACAGCCAGGTCTACATTGAAGATCAAGTCTATCACTCAAACAATATTAATCAAAACTGCAGTCTGAGAAAAATTCGATCAAAGAATAAGGACAGGTTTTTATTAAATGTTTTTTTTATGAAGCTGAGAAATTCGGGCTTTGACAAGCTTCTTACTCCCAAAGGAATTTTGTTCCAAATTTTCATCATGGTATTGTGACTATTTCTCTGCACAAAACTGAAACTTGTCCTATCCAAGAGCAGATCTTGCTTATTTTTCGTATTGTATTTATGTGAACGTTTGCTTTTTTCAAACAAAGAGATATTCTCAAAGACAAACTTGG
Source organism: Polydrusus tereticollis (assembly GCA_963920685.1). Lineage (NCBI taxonomy): Eukaryota > Metazoa > Arthropoda > Insecta > Coleoptera > Curculionidae > Polydrusus > Polydrusus tereticollis. The sequence continues at coordinate 149,975,337 of OY987328.1, forward strand.
CTGCTTCATACACGTACATACCTGTTATCGTCATCAAACTATTTTGCTTAAAAAGAGGCCTACAGCTCTCCCGAGAATGTACTTTAAACATAGTTCGTAAACACCTTTTCTGCAAAACAAGTACTCTTCCAGTATCTACCGAATTTCCCCAAAAAATAATACCGTACCTAATCTTTGAGGCCACACAGGAATGATAAAAAGTAGGAGCCGCCCTCAAACCCACATTCTCCATGACAATTCTAAGCGCGTAACAATATTTAGCGAGGCTGCTGCTTAGGTTTTCGATGTGTGACTTCCAATCAAGACGTTCATCTATTTCCACGCCCAAAAACGCAACAGATGATATTAAAATCAAAAAAGTATCGATGTAAAATTTGAATTTTTAAACTAGTAGGCTGTTTTATTTATAGCGACAATTAGACCTGCGTTGCTAAGGAAACCTATAAAATAATCAAATATCTGTCAATTTAATTCTGTGATTTAATTTAAAAATTAAGAACTTAGTGGTTGTTTAGTAGTTATTTTGAATAATATAAAGTTAAAAATGTCTGATTCCGAGTTTTCTCTGACTCTACCGGAATTAGTAGAAGCAGCGAAAGTAGCGCCACAAAAATTATTGCGCAAAATTTACGAAACCGCGTGTTCAAGATTTATGGAATGGAAGATGAAAAAGACATGAAGTTCTTTGTCGGAGACGGTGTTATTGGTCTATTTTTCGGAACTGGCACAACAACAAAAGCCATCAACAGTGTGGTCGAATTATTCAATGATTAAAAGTATGTTACAATCCAATAATAATGTAGACATTTCAAAATATTTTAAACTAATTACATTTTTAAAACAAAATGGAAAAGGTTACACGCCCGCGATTTTTACGAGTACAGATATTAGTGATTTTTTAAATAATGCTCCTGATGAAGTTTATTTAATGACCAAGGTTGTTGTTTTATTTGCGATTGCAGGAGCTTGTCGACTTTGTGAAATCAGCCAGGTAACATTAGATAATATTGAAGATTCGGGAACGTTATTAATTGTGAAAATTAAGCAAACAAAGAATGATGGAAACAGGAGATTTATAGTTACTAAAAAATATATTAAATTTTACCGAATGTACATAGCCCTTCGTCCAACAGCAGCAAAGGAACGTCGCCTATTTTATACATATCACAATGGAAAATGTATCAATCAGGTTGTGGGTAAAAATCAGTTTTATAAGGTATCTCAAACAGTAGCTAATTTTCTTCAACTTGAAAATGTTAACTTATATACGGGTCATTCATTTCGAAGATCGTCTGCTACACCTTTAGTTGAATCTGGGGGAGACTTGATGACACTAAAGAAACATGGCGGTTGGAAGTCATCAACGGTAGCTGAAGGGTATGTTGATGAATCGGTAGTACACAGGACAGAAATAGCTAATAAAGTGTTAAGAACGTGGGGCAGTGCTGAAATACCACCCGATTTGCGACCAGGTACATCAACGGCAGTTGTGTCCATGGCAGAAAAAAATATAATTTCAACACCAGAAAATTCGACTATTGTACCGAATAGTAAAAGGAACATGTCATTCATGCCATGTACATTTAATAATTGTACTTTTGATATGAAGAAAATGTAACTTTTTGTATAATAAAAAAAAGTAATCATTTTTTTCCGGGGAAAAAAGTAATTTCATAAAAAGTGTCATTTTGTTACCTGTCAACAGAGATAAAATGTCAAACTTTTTTCCCGTCACAGAAAAAAAATATTTTTAATGTAAATGAGTAACCTGAAGTGGTAAGACTTCTGCGGCAGTGTCTTATGAATTGTCGAAGGCATTGGATTGTGTCATCTTACATCAATGCCTATGATTTTCACGCTAAACACAGCATGTAAGACTCTGCTCTCTATCAAAGTAGAGCTGAAGTTATATAGAACCATTAACGTTACTTTATCTCACCTAGAAGTAGAGCACCGTGATATTGTGACGACCGGGCTTTTCTAATTTCGGCGATTTTGGTCATTTTTCTTAATTTATCCAAGTTGCCGGTAATCAAATATAAAAAGGACAACTTCTCGAAACTTTTTGTCCTTTGGTAGCACATCTCGACCACTTGATGATTACCCTACAAGCGAATATTATCTATTAAGAAAAGTCAGCAAAAATAATTGAAACAAGCAATTCTTGGCGGCGACAACATTTCTTTACCTGCCATAATGCCGCCTGAGCTAATTGATCCCAACAAGCCTTATCGTTTAAAGCCTTCGCGGCTTCCAAAGCTATTTCGATGTTTCCGCATTCTAGAGCCAAAGTAAATCTAGTCTTGTCGTCTTTTACAAAGTGCAGAGCGACTTCGGGGTATCCCTTCTGTTGAAGGTAGGAAATGATGGATTGACCCACCAAGCGGGATTTTTGGACCATGTAAAGTACCTAAAGGAAGTGGGTTTTAAGAGTCAAAAGTCGTAATTTTACCAATTACAAATAAAACATACAATATAAAAAATAAAAACACTACCTCTTCATAACGATGATTAATAAGAGCCAATTTGAATTTGTATTCAGTCGGATCAACTGTCAAAATTCTCGGTTTACATTCGCGATCCAAACAGAATACTTGGCTTCCTTTCACCCTTGTAATGTAGATCGGCAAGTCTAAAGTACGTATAATCCCATGATCACTGAAATAAAACGATTTGCTAATAATTTGGGATAATTATTTTAAAATCGCAATAAACTGCCGAAAACGTCTTGAGATATGATTTCAGGCATTCACACTTTGTTATGACAGAGATGATAACTGTTAAACATGTTTGCTAATCTTCACCGATTTTTAATAATATAGGCTATTTTCCTGTAACTTTTACATCTGACAAAAAAATGTAAAAAATATTCGCAATAAAATATAAACTAATTGCATGAAAGATAAAAAGATAAAACTTCTAAATAATTTATTTTTATTTCAACTGTGATATGTCAAAAACGAGTCGACCAAGTATCATTAACATATACAGTATGGTCGATTAGCTGGGAAACAAATGGGAAACTTCTTTATTATTGGTCTCTCAGAACATTTTATTCTTGATAAATTCACTCCTACAATAAAATGTCCATTTCACATTTGCATTTTTATCACTTTGACATCGATAAAAAAGGTGCATCCTTTTTTATCGCGATAAAACCGTCTCCAGCTAAAAATTAAATGGTAAAATCCTCTCCAGCTCAAAATCGAGTAGGTAGCTTTTCTTTTTCATTGCTCGGCAACCTGGCATATATTATTTTTTTTTAGTATCTATTCATATCAAAATTCGTGAATTTCTCTGGCTAAAAATCACTCGATCTTTTTTTTAAGATCGGATAAACTCTTATTTTTTAAACTCAAACTAGATCACTTTTTAGCAATTTAAACTCGAACAAACGGTAATAGATAAAAACGCTCCAGATTTTGTTTGTTCTCGTTAAATTTCTAAGCAATCTAGTTTTCGTAAAAAATAAAAGTTTATCCGATAATAAAAAAGCTGTTGTGGTTTTACATATGATAAAAGTTGGTGCATGTCCGATGACCATTTCAGGTGCACTTAGAATGGCTTGAAGTCAAATAGGACACAGGGTAGGGCAAAAGATATGGAAATCGTTCAAGAGTACAGTATCCTAATGTCGAAAAATAGTACTTAAAGAAATATCAATGATAAAAAGTAACGAACAGGTATTACCTTATGTAATATTATTGTATAAGTATACTCCCACAACGGTAAATAATAAATTCTATCTATTTATGGCAACCCTATCAATGAATGTTGTTAAAGTGTTTATTTTGTTCTGTTTTCACACTTTTTGTACCTGTACGTTTTCGTACCAAATTTTACATATTATAGTTAAAGAATAAAACAATTAAAATAAACAATTTAGTCTTGCTCCACAAAACTTTAATAGAAAAATGTTGGTAATGTTTAGTTACGAACGTTTTTCGTCATTACAGAGCCCTGAGGATGGTTTAAATTAAACCGAAAAGTCGGCGAAGGCAAAAATGTTTCCTTCTAACATTGATCTTAGGCACCAAAAGATGGTTTTTAAAATTCCTTTAGTGTTAGAAATTTTAAAAAATTATTAGATTAGGGATTAGATCCCAACAAATACAACACTAAAGAAATTTTAAAAAATTATGTTTTATATAGCGTAGAAATTCTGCACATTACCTTACATAGCCTGATAAAAAAGAGAAAGTTTTCTTTAGTGGCCAATTTAATTACTGATTAAAAATATTTCATAAATTCTTACACTAACAATTTTCACTTTTCACACAACTGTCATTTATTTGGTCTATGTAACTCACTTTACAAACATAATAATAAATAAATATCCTTTATTAAGCACTTGGCTATTTAAACCAGATTTGAAGAATAACATTCTTAGTAGTACACACCTCAGTCCCTTAGGTGTAACAAGGTTTCTGTCAAAGATTTTCAGGTTTGGTGCTTTCTTAATGTTATCAGTGAGATAAAATAGCGATACCCATCGTAGAAAAGTGTAAACAGATATATAAAATATAGGAATAGGAAATATCGAATCCCTATACAGTAGAGAGCACCAATCCACCCTCCATACATACCAGTAATCCCCCTACCCACACCTACCACTGTATCCTCCCTCCACAGCTTCGCCTACACCAACCTACCACTAAATCCACCTACTTAAAACTCATTGAGAATCCCATTTCCATTAATTTAAAACAACTATTTAATTCAAAAAGTAATTATATCTTTAGCAGTACCAATCGATCATTCGTAGGAGACGAGGGTGATTTGTGACACGTACAACCCCAAGGAATATATTGAAAATAATTTAGTTATTAAATCAATAGACAATAAAGAATAATCATAATGAATCACTGCCCTTCTGTAGCTATTATGTTGGCGCATATAAATGGCGAAAAAGAACTGATTGAATTTACACCAGACGAATTAAAACTGTTACCTCTCGAGTATCTAATAAAATATGCAAGAACTTATGAGCTTTTAACAATATAACCAACTACCCATAGATTATCGAACCGATTTTGCTTTACGGATTTCATTGCCCTGCTTTATTCACTATAATAGATAGATAGATACTTTTTTCTAAAGAAGTTATCTTTACCCTGGAGATAGTATGTTGTTCATTTGACCTACTGTCATATTCATAATGATTTGATCGCTTTTCCAGGTACGATTGCAAATAATCGGGCTGTAATTCATACTCAATCTTATAAATTAATATCAAATTCGCTCTTTCAACGCACTGCTCAATGTTCAACCATCCCAATATTGATTATTAAAAAATTAGCTATGTTAACAATTTTAAATTTTTACATGATTTTCATAACAACTTCCTCCCTGTATAAAATCAACACACGCAAATGAACCACAACCCTTAACGGCTGTTAAATATGAGAACAATAAGCTCTAAAAATCGGGGAACCTTATTAAAATCGGCTAAGAAGCCATTGAGCCACATAAAGCTAAAAATATTACGAAATAGCTATTTACCTAAGAAGTACCGAAAGTGAAGTGGAAAAGACACCCTCCGAACGTGTTCGATACAATGTTTTTTCTACGAACGGAAGGAAAATTGCGAGATTTTAGTAAGTTTGGAAACTTTTCAATATTGTGACCTATGTAAATTGTTGTAATCTGACGTTTGATATAAATAAATTACGATTATAATAATTAATATAATGTTTAATTTCTTAATCACTTACCCATTAGTCAGAGTGTACTTAATATGGTTACTAGTAGTGTAAATGAACACTCCAGAGTCGTCCCATGCGCCAGATTTAACCCTAGTGTTTTCATGCAGAGAACACAACACATCCAATTTTCTATTGCACACGGTGACGGTATGTTTGGCGAGCAGAGCAATGTGCGCCATGTCGCTCGACCACACCACATAACGGCACTTGTTGATTTTTACTGAAAAATATTTATTTTTACAGTAATGACCGCTTATAACGAACTAATATATAAGGTATGAACTGAAGTATCATTAAAAAAACGTGCGTTAGTTTTTTTCAGAAATAACGATCCCGTTTATAACGAACTTTCGGATAATACGACCTTTAATTTTTGGTATAATCGTAAAAGATTTCAGTTATAATGAACCTAAAATGTGCTGAAGACCTACAATCATGAGTGAGGCAATTTCAAAGAAAACACGTAAATCCTTTACTTTGAATAGGAAACGCGACATTGTTAAAAGATTGCAAGGAAGTGCGAAACAAGAGAAAGTTTGTTTTGCAATTGGATTAAGTAAATCATTTTTAACCCCTTCAAAAATAGTCAAATCGAGCAAATAACTCGATAAATAATAAAAATATTGAAAATTCTTAAAAGTACAATATTATAAAAAAAATGTATTCCCAATCGTTTTACTATCTTCACTTTTCGTCGCGAAATCAACAGGAACCGAGCTACACGTGTAAAGCATTCTCAACTCCTTCGAAATTGGTCAAATCGAGCAATAACTCGATAAATAAGAAAAATATCGAAAATTCTTAAAATACCAATATTATGGAGAATTTTATTCTCAACCATTTTACTGTTTTCACATTTCGTCGCGAAATCATCAGGAACCGAGCTATACGCGTAAAGCATTTTCAACACCTTCGAAAATTGGCCGAATTCGAGGATCCTTTTGAAATAAAGGACGGCTGGCAAGCCTATATGTACCTATGTATGCATGAATAAAAATAATGAATTATTTATATGTATTAGCAGTCATCGTTTATTGCGAACTTCGCTTATAGCGAACGGTTTTCGCCGGTCCCTTGAGGTTCGTTATAAGCGGACATTAGTATTTGTTTCTAAAAAAAAACTGTGGATTGTTTACTGACCTTGAGCTAGAGTGCGCTTTTGTTGCACGTCAAAGAGAGTAACGTGTTCAGTGTCGCGGAGCAAAAGCATGCCGGTTCCGGCGTAGAAGACTTCGTCACAAGATGGCGTCTGAACCTTTTTGGTCACCTCGTTTTTGAGGTTCTTAATTACGAGTTGATGGCCGCGATCTAACACAGCAAACCTTTAAAATAAATATATAGTATATTATTCAATGAGTGTGTAATGTCGACTATGGAGTTATCAAAAAAACCAAGCTAAGTTGAAAACTTGCCTGTTTCTGGCTACCCATAACGCTGTCAGTCCGCTGGATCTTTTACTCTCAACCTCAGGCACATGATCGCCACCCTCTTGTTCTTTAGGAATGACATACAGATCGTAAACGCTGTTGTCAAGGTTAGAAGTGCGGGTAAATAAAAGCACCGCATTTTCGGCTGGATTGAAGGACATCCCATAAACAGGAACTTTACCACCACCTTAAATATATGTTTCTTTCTTAAAACATTTATTGCTGACCTCTAATCACTTTAAATACTGGCACACAGATGTCCACAATTTAAGTATTGGGCAACAGTCACTAAAGTACAAGGGGGTCTTTAAAAAGCCTGTACAAAATGCTAGCACAAATTCTTAAGGCTAAAATACGATGTTGTAGCTCAACTTATCTAGCTCCAAAATAGTTTCCAAAATATCAAAGTAAATATCTTTTTAAAACTGCATTGCAGATTGCTTCTGTAGTGTCATTATTATGTATAATAGTAAATACATATTGTGTTTGATGTTATACTACGAACCCAAAATAATTGGCAAAACTGTTCTTATCACCATTGACGGTGTGCGGAGAAAATAATTAACATCGATTCACACACTTTTAACTGAAATAAAAGCATTCAAAACCGCTTGTGAAGATTGTGCATTGATAAGTCGTTACATGTTGCCAGGCTTTAAAATATTTAATTTAAATTCTCATAAAATGTACCAAAATCAGCATGTCATCAAGGGCCTTTACACCCTACGGTACTTGGTCTACTCAATTTGACAACGCAGGTAAGAAAAACCCATGTCTAAAGGCGCTCGCACATTTTCTTATCGCCTCTAGCCAACGTTCAGTGTCGTAGACAAGGTTCAATCAAGAGGATATTAGCAATTCAGTTTTATTATTTTGGTGGTTATTCCAAACAGCAAACATTATAATGCAGGCGAGTTCTTCAAGTGATAGTAACCAACAAGTTATAAAACGACGTCATTTAAAACCTGGGGAGCGTATAATTGTAAAAAATGTGTATGAGGGAATTCTAAGTACACACAGTGGAATATCATTCACTGATGCAGCAGAACTTTGTGCCACATTGACTAAGACATCTTGCCGTACTGTTTATAGAACTATCAAGGACAATAGAAATACTAAAGTGTCCGATCAGAAGGAAACAAGAGGACGAAAAAATATTTTTATTGATCAATGAATGGATCAATGGACTGTTCACTGGATTGAAAGTTCCTTCAGGTAAAGGTCGCCGGTTAATTATAACCCACATCGGGAGTGATTCTGGTTTTCTTGAAGGTGAGTTAAACGTGTTTGAATCTCGTAAAACCGGTGATTATCATGAGGATTGTATTGAACGTGGGTCGGTAATCGTGATGGATAATGCACCATACTACAGCCATCGGGTGGAAGCTTTGCCAACTTCTGCGTGGCGAAAAGGAAAGATTGTTGACTGGCTCAAAGAAAAAAATATTGCGTTTGGCGAAAAAATTCTAAAAGTGCAGTTGCTCGATCTTGCAAGACTTCACAAAAAAAAAATATACGAAATATGTAGTGGATGAAATGGCTCGTGACTGTTCGTCTGAGCTCGTGAACGAGGTGTTACAATATTACCTTTACCGCCTTACCATTGTGAACTAAATCCAATCGAGCTTATATGGGCACAGATAAAAGGCGCGTGAAAATAAAACTTTTAAATTAAAAGATATTAAGGAACTGTTGAAAGCGGCAATAGCGAATGTACAAGCAGCAGATTGGCATAAATGTGTATTACATGTCGAGGGCGTTGAAAAAAAAATGTGAGACTTAGATGTACGCGTTGAAGTCATGGTAGAACCTATTATTATAAATCCTGCCGATGACAGCAGTAGCGACAGTGACAGTAATGAAATGTTTTCATTGTCAGATAGTGAATAATCGCTTTAATGGTAATAATGAAATTAAAATTGTAACGAATTGTCATTATAACACTTTTTAATGTCGGCGGGAAATATAATTTGTCAAATTATTATCAATTAGTGTTCATTAGGTAACAATAGTTAGGAAATTTATAAACATTTATAAATTTAGGTTTAGGTTTTGCCCTTAATCCACTATTATATGTTTCTATTATTATGTAGTATAATATAAACATTATAAAAATAACATATACCCTTGCTTTATTATTCTTTTTGGATTATATACCTGCGTAATTTAGTTTCTCTAATTACTTCATTAGATAACCAAATGTAAAAGCTTAATTTATTTTTCAGTTTAATTTATAATATTATATTTATTATAGTAAATGTAAACATATTATAATAATAAACAAAAAATTCATATATTTTTTGAATTATCATTGTTTAAAATGACACGTTCCCCTTACGTCTTGCACACCCCGGTAAAAATGAGTCACTGCCAATTATTTTGGTACCCGAGTATAGTTTAAATTAAAAAAAAAATCAGTTAAAGATTGAACAACCTATTTTTCTGCTCTGCAGCAATTCAGATCTGATCTCGCTCATATTTAGAACACTGCGGCAAGATATTTATATAATTTATCCCGGGGATTGGCATAACTAGGGTCAGGTGATAGATGCCTCGCTGGAAAGGTATTTTCAATCTACAAACGATCCCTAAGTTTGATAAGATTTCATCGAAGTTTTTATATATTTTGAATAAACTTGGTGCCATCTTTAACAATTGAGTCGAAAATTTACACTAAAAAACGAGTATTTGAGTTATTCTAGAAGGTACCAAAACTTCACTATTCCCACATTTGTAAATCAAAAGATAACAAAAGAGGGAGGCATGGGTAAGTCTTTATGGGAGCACTGTTTAGTTTGTCATACAGATGCGTCCACTTCACGTTTTTAATTTTATTCTGTTGTTACAACAACGGGATATTATTGATTATTATTATTATTATTAAAATATTCGGAATTTTTAATTTGAAAACATGACCTGGATTCAGTAATACACAACTTTATTCTAATTGAATCATGTCTGTATGTTCTGTGGTTTATAAGATCCTTCTCTTATCCAAAACATCCTGTATAATATAGCTTTATTTATTAGTACCAGACCTGGAGTAGATATGTTTTAAAAAAACATAATTACTTATGTTTTAAATTTAGTAAATTAAATATAAATATCAATATATTGAATGCCTAATTCCCTTATTATTTTTCCTTTAATGAAACACTAACCACTACCTTATCTCTAATAAATCTTAAAACTAAAATATTTATGAAATAAAAATGTTACCTTTAATTTGAATAACAGGCACATCCTTGGCAGTTGTAAAATCGAGTCTTCTCAGATATCTTTCCTTCACATAATACAGCAGATTACCGTGGACAGTGTATGCGGGTCTTTCTCTTTCCAACTTAAAGATAATCATGCCGGCATCGTGTCCCGCAGCAAAAAGATTCAAGTTTGGGTGAGAGGTCATAACCCAGAATCTTTCATGTTCTCTATTAAATAAGTTAGTATAATTTAATAAAGACACCTGTGTGTGAAAGTCTTTAAGTTGCCTACCAATATTAAAATATTTTTCACTAAAAACTGTTGGTACAGAATTATTAGATCATTTTTCAAATTCCATGTGTTATTGATTATATTTTTGATTATCATTTTGGATCATGTAAAATCCACAGATGGACTATAATTATACTTGTAAATACTGTTAATTTCAGTTTTTCAAAAAAAAGGAGTTCTCCATAATTTTTTCTGCTTGCAAAATAAAACATTTTTGAAGCATCAATATGAAATTGCCAAATAAGGTTTTATCCGAGGCTTTATCCTAGATGATGGTTACTTAGATACCTATTTGACATTAAAAACAAAATACTTTTTTTTGGTTTTACCTGCTTAAATTGATCATTACTTTTTCAGGAGAGCAACTTATAACTAACCTGAAACTGTTATTAGCAAGCAAGGCAAAAATTCATTAAAAAAAAATTAATTTCAAGTCCTTATTAATATCAAATATGTTAGTAAGTAAATAATCTAAATGCCCCAAAACTGGATTAAAAGACTACCACAGATATACTTTCTTTGCTCCAATGATGCTATTGGAACAGAAAAAAACAAAAAGGGGGAAAAAGTCGTAATATTAGAACTTACTCATAGTAGTATAACTAACCTACCTATCCAATAATTTATATTTTATAAACTGACCAGGCTATGCTCAGTGCTGACTTTGTAAAAGATTTGAGTGAATTCCCTCCTGCCTACATTGTCAAAAATAATTGAAAAAATTGTTAAGAGTCGAGCTCAAGATTTTTTGATCAAGCATAAGGTTTTGTGTGTGGAACAGTTTGGCTTCCAATCATCAAAGGGCACAAATGACGCCATTTTTGTGTTTTTGGAAAGCCTTTATTTACAGCTCAACAATGGTGACGTTGCAGCGGCGGCGTTTTGTGATTTGTCCAAAGCTTTTGACTGTGTTGATCACGAGACGCTGCTGTGCAAACTTGAGACTTATGGTTTTAGGGGTAGAAGTTTGGACTGGTTTCGCTCGTATTTGTCTTGTCGCAGTCAAAGGGTAACCTTGAATAGTGAACTCTCAAATGAATGTCAATTGCAGACCGGTGTACCGCAGGGCTCTGTATTGGGTCCCTTATTGTTTCTGTTGTATGTTAATGATTTGTCATTTGTCCCAATAAGCGGCAAATTTACTATATTTGCAGATGACATCACTATCCTTTGGCATCATAAAGACAGATCTATAATGCAAAATTGTATCTTAAATGACTTGAAAATGCTAAAGGAATGGTGCGATACAAACTCTCTCTCACTGAATATTTCGAAAACAAATATAATGTCGTTTAAGTGTGACTTGGATCAGGTTCTTTTGGATACAAATATAGTAAATAATTGTATAGAAACTAGATTCTTGGGATTGTAAATTGATAAAAGGTTAAAGTTTGAAAAACATATATTACAATTAAATAAGAAGCTCGCAGCAAACTGTTATGCTGTCAGAATAATTTCGAATAACTTGGATATTACAACTTCACGAGACGCATATTTCTCTTTGATTGAATCTCACTTGAGGTATGGGATTTGTTTTTGGGGCAACTGTTCTCAGGGCTTGCTTACTAGTGTTTTTATTCTTCAGAAGAGGGCGTTAAGATATATGTGCAAGGCTAAAGCTACAACGTCATGTAAACCTTTGTTTTTGGCACAAAGAGTCCTAACACTGACTTGTATTTACATCTTAGAAACGGCTTGTCTAGTAAAAGAGAAATTTCAGGCAGACATAAACAATGAATCAATGCATTTTACTAGGCAAAGCACTACGATATCTCTCCCCATACCCTCTTCAACTATGACTAAAAAATCTGTTATTTATGATAGTAAAAGGATATTTAACCATTTACCGCACACCTTGAGAGTAATAAATAATGCTAAAAAATTCAGGAGGGAACTAAAACGAATATTGGTGGGAAAGGCGTATTACACATTAAATGAATTCATGGGTGACACACTTTAAAAGCTGTAAGTCGGTTGGTTGTGTCGAATTCAGATTTTTACTTCGATTCATCGGACTGCAGATATATCTAAGTTGGGTAGGTGGGTACTTGATTATCCTTATGGGGAGCTGTCTCTATACTAGCTTTGTCAACAAATTTGATTATTGTTTATTGTATTTTGTTTTGTTTCTGTATTTCCGCCTTATTGTCCGACTTAAATTACTACTTTGTTGACATTGATCTTTGTATGTATATTGTGTATTTTACTTATTTATGACTATGTTTGTAAGAGATACTTAGGCTTAGCCATTTAACCTTGTCAACGGATACCATGCATTTAGACAATAAAGTATGATTGATTGATTATAATGATATCTTGTGACTTGTGTTGACTGTCTGACAGCAAGGTTTGTCTTTCAGAACGTTAATTTTCCTCCATGTCAGCTTGTAGTTCTCTATACTGTACTTTTCTTTTCTATTTGCAAATTTTTATTATTTTCATGCACTATTGTGTTTATTGTTTTTGGTGTTTTAATGTAATGACCTAATTTAGATTTGTAAGTTCTGATTGCTTTGTAAATGAGATCTTGTATCTTTGTACAATAAAGCTTATTTTGACTTTGACTTTGAATAAATAGGTATAAAAATTAAAAAATATGTTAGTATGTAAAATGTTTTGTCTAACTAAAACTAACCTTCTAAATGTATGGAGGCAATTTCTTTTCTGCATGCACCACACCCTAATGCTTTTGTCTTCGCTATTGGACAAGATTAACTCTTGCCTAGGATGGAACAAAACACAAGAAACATTATTGTAGTGACCTCGGCAAGTGTCTACTTCCCATGCTTTAGAATCATTCATCCTCCATAGTTTTATCTGTCTATCATCAGCACCAGAAACTAAAAATCAATTTATTATAATAGTTAGGTATAAGTATACAAAAAACCATATATTAGGTACTCCCAGTGGCATGTTTTAAAACATATCTAATTACCTATTAAGGGCAAACTATGGTGGCATGTCGCCCAGTTTACACCTCTATCATGTCCCTCTAAAACATGTTTTACAACCGCATCAGACACACCAAACAGATCAGTGGCACCTGGATTTTTAAGGTGCTCCTCCAAACCAGCAGGTCCAGGGGCAACATTTTTCTTCCTTAAACCTGAAAGACCGTAAGTACCTATATTAAAATCCTACTTACAGTTGATGAAACAATGGTAAATCAAGAATGTTTCTTTGTTGTTGTCCTATCTTACCTGATATATCCCAGACCCTAACAGTGGAATCCAAACTAGCAGATACTAGTAGATCTTCGCTGGGATGGAACATTGCACACATCACATAGTGGTTGTGACCAGTGAGAACACAAATACAGGTACGACTTTGCCAGTTCCAGATACGTATAGTCTGATCGTCTGATGCAGACACAATCCATGGGTACTCGTGGTGAAACATGGTAGTTCTGATGTAATCAAGGTGCCCCAATAGAGTAAAAATGCAGCGTTTTTGTTTGTAATTCCATACCTAGGAATTCAACAAATAAACCTTTTAGTCTGTATTGTAACATGCAAGAAGAATTTACCTTTATTTTATAGTCGTCGCCTCCAGATACAAAAAGGGGTTGCTGGTTATGAAAACATATTCCTCGAACAGGTCCGTCGTGTTCATCAAACTTCTCTAATAACGTGCACATTCTATAATCCCATAGTTGAATACAACCATTATGTAAACTGGCTAAAATCCAGGGCCTCTTTGGGTGGAAAGACAGCCCCTTTACCCGGGCTGACTTAGTTTCAAATTTTGTTAACATGGTTTTTTATGCAATAGGCCCTCGGTAGACTATATTACATAAATTTTATAAACAGTAAACAATACCCTTCTTTATACAGACTGTATGGCATTAAACTATTTCTATTATTTTAAGCTAAAGCACCTTTTTGCCAACAAATCGTGTTTTGGAATCTCGGCATACGTGGCTGTCAAGCAACCGTCAAACTCCAAGTTGTCAAGTGTCAAAAAATCTCCTCTGTCAAGAAACATTAGGGAATGCTCGAGACATGCAATAACCCAATGACGACAAAGTCTCATTCCAATTTGAAATACTAACCATAACCAATACTGCATACTGCATCCCATGGTCGGTCCATCAGAATCAGAAATGAACGTAGCGGTCGAGTAGTTGGTGGTTCTCATTATGACTATATTATTTGTCTTTCGGCTTTGACTTTGACACTTTTGACATTATCTAACGGCATTACCGTAGCGCCATTTACAGATTATTGCTGACCCTCTTTATTTCGATATAGGCGATTTTCTGACGTTTACGAGAAATGACGTCAGTGTTGAAGTTTGGAGTGACGGGTTTTGTTGTTGATTTTTTTTTCTGAATTTCTTAGAAAGTTATTAAAAAGGGCAAAGAAGTTTTCAAGGCAGTGTAAAACTTATTAATTATTCTTGTGCCTTATTTAACGGTTAAGTTTCGTATGCGTATGTATCAATCCCATCATTAAAAACGTAAGTTGTACAATTTCTAGGTTAGTTTTGTAGTCTTTAGAAAATATTGTAAATTCAGAAGCTCTTATCGTAATAGCAAATATAATGGACAGTACAAGGCATTATGAAACACCGCTAAGAACACTATTACTATTGGCATTGTCGATATTTAAAAATGCGTGATAATAAAGTCCAAAATGTCAAGAATAAAGACCCTTGTGTGCAGGGAAAGTATATTTTTTTATTCTTCTCTTGATGTCTCTTCAGCACTTTTTGAGATACTTACCTAATAACATGCTTACAAGAATATGTGTTTAAAATTAAATTCCTGTTTCCTGTATGCAGAATAATATCCCTAGCTGTCTTCAGTGTAAGTGTACCTAATCCTCTTTGGTGTAAGTACCTAACTTTTTACAATCTAATCTTGGTTTAATTCATATTCATATAAGGTGTAAGTACTTAGTATTTTTTGATCTATTATAGAAAGTGAAATCCCCCTCTATTAACTATCTACAGGTCCTTGGAGAGAAGATCGAGGCTCGGTGTAGTGGTAAATAAGCCCCACCAACCATTCCTTTTGTCTGGTACTTACTTAAATTCTTCTATTTTATCCATAGGAATCTCGTGTACATTCTGCTATCCTCAAACATTGACTACCCTATTAATTTCACATCAAAATGATAATGCATTAGGATACTTGGAGTGGTGATTCTACATGTTAAAATAAAAGTAGTGAGTTTTTGACTTTATGTTATATGACCTAATATCTTTATTTTAACATGTAGAATCAGCACTCCAAGTATCTTGTTGCATTATTCGAACACCCTGTATATACGTACCATTGCGGTCAAAAAATAGGTACGAGGACAAAGAAATTTGCTTTAATTTTTTGGACTAATGTAGGTAATATAAGCAATCAATGTGCTGATTGCTAATGACAATGAAGATCATAGCGATGATAGCAATGACGATATTCCATTGTCGAATTTTATGAAAAAATATTAAAAAAGATCAGAGAAAAAAACCAGAAAGATGGTGCTTTCAGTATGCCTTAGAAAAACCGGAAAATATTATTATCTGTCTCTGGAATGGCAATATCGTCTATATTTTGTTCTAACTCTGAGTCTGTATCGCAAACAAATATATGTATCTAGATTTCCAAAAAAGGAAGACAAAACATATCTATCTATCACTACTACATAACTATCATCTGTAGCCCAGCCAAAACTGGTAGGAAGATATTATAATTAAAATATGAGTGGAGTCGACAAAGCAGACCAAAACATAAGCCTCTACCGCGTAAATGTTAGGGGAGACAAGTGGTACTCTTCACTAATTAGCCATTGTCTGGATATTGCAATCAAATAAGATGTCGGCAGTATCACAAAAAAGTGCAGTTCCAATGCAATAAATACAAAGGTTTGCATCTCAAAAATGCTATTTTGAAACTCTATCTGTTTTTCTTTGGTTTTATAATGGTTTATCTTTACTTTTGTATTACCAATATATCCAGATTCTGTATGTAAATAAAGGTGGTTTGTATCCGCGAATATTTTATCTATCATACTTGGTCTTTAGTTCTTTATAAAAGACGCTTAATATTGTAAAAATTCGTGAAATAGCAAAACAACTTATTTTAAAAATATATTTCTTATATTTCAATTAGATAACTTTTTCTAGAGATAATTTCTTTTATAAAAAAATAGTTTCGGTAGCATTTGGGTTAACTGGACGCATAATTTTATGCATTTAAATGCATTTAACATATTAATTAAAAACGTTTTATTGTGTCGGTTTGCCAGACAAAACAAGTATAAAAAAATTTATTTTTTGGGGTAGGTATATGTTTTTGCCTGTCCCTAAGATCAGAGTCCTTGATGTTGCTCCTTGCTTTAAAAATTGGCATCTGGAACGTTCCAGAAACTAACTTATTTTTATAGATAACTATTTATTACCCTCTGTTTTATGTTTATATGCCCTTTCTGTGTTTGATGTGTTTTAAATAATCACATCTTTTTGAAATCCTACTTTTAAGGAGGTCCAGTTAACTGGCCCTGTTAAAGAATCATAAAGGTACCGACGTCCAGTATATTGAACATGTTTTTTGCAAATGTTTTTTTCTACAGAAAAGCATATTTGAAAACTCTTTAAACCTGCAATCGTATTCTTTTTGTGGCTGGTGTTATGCGCTTTAAGCGGGTATCCCGGAATTCTAGCACCGAACTTTGATTATGGTTGTACAAAAATGCACCTATCAATTTCATATAATTACTGAAACACAATCACAATAGGTCGAATATTCATTAAATATAGTTATATTAATGTTGATGAAATGAATTATTCTTCTTGGATATGGTTAGTGGACTGTATTTTAATTTTATTACTGATTAACAAAATAACAATTTTACAATATTAACAACATGACAACACATTTTTTGACAGTGACACTTTTTCTTTTTAACAACAACATATAACTGGTATTCGACTGTTCATATAACGGGTGACAAAGATATACCACGACAGAGTCGTAACATTCCGCCCGACCTTGAAATGTCTCATTTCAATACAATACTCAAACAACACGGAACATTAATATTATTTAAGTATTTTTAGTCCTGTATAGGTAAAACGCATAGTTTAGTTATTGCCCGTTTATTAGTCCGGAATTTGTACGCACATTTGCAACGCGCACTCGGTTGTCGGTTCCAGTGAAAGTCTCTACCACTCGTCCTAATACCCATTGATTGGAAGGTAAACCTTCCTCTCGAATCAAAACTAAAGTTCCAGGCTTCAATGCGGGTGAATCTGAAGAACTAGTTTTCCATTTATTACGAGCTTGTAGCGAACTCAAATAATCTTGCGACCATTTCTTCCAAAATTGTTGAGCTAACTGAGTTAACAACTCATATCGTCTAAGACGGTTTGGATTTTCCATAATTGTGTTTTGAGGTAGTGCAGCAAGTGAAGACCCAATTAGAAAGTGAGCAGGGGTTAATGCTTGGATATCACTGGGATCTTCGGTTAACGGGAGTAAAGGACGGGAGTTTAAACAGGACTCTACCTGGGTGAAAACGGTATATAATTCTTCGTATGTCAAAACGGTATTTCCTACTACTCGCTCAACATGATATTTAGCACTCTTAACAGCACTTTCCCACAGACCACCAAAGTGTGGGGACCTAGGGGGAATAAATTTCCAGGAAATATTTAAGTTAGTTAAATATTCCATAAGGCGAGTTTTTGTATTCTGATTGTTAAACATTTCATATATATTTTGTAAATCATTATTAGCTCCCACATAGTTAGTACCATTATCTGAATAAATTTTGGAACATAGTCCGCGCCGTGAAATAAATCTCTTAAAACAGTTTAAAAACGAGTCGGTACTAAGGTCACTCACCAGTTCTATATGAACGGCCTTTGTCACAAAACATACAAAAATACACATGTATGCTTTAAGAATCTTAGAATTCCGAAGGCTAGAAGCCTTAATTTTAAAAGGCCCAGCAAAATCGGTGCCGCAAATGCTAAACGGTCTGCATGGGGTAATTCGATCTGCTGGTAATTGACCCATTATTTCATTTAAAGATTTAGGTTTATTTCTGAAACAGACAATACATTTTATAAGAACCTTTCGAATAGTATTTCTCCCAGAAATAGGCCAGTAACGTAAACGTATAATAGCTAAAAGAGCCTGTGGCCCTGAGTGTAAGTATTGATAGTGATAGTGAAGAATGATAAGTTTAGTTAAAACATGATCTTTCGGTAGTATAATTGGATGTTTTTGATCATAACTTAGATTAGAGTTTTCCAAACGACCGCCTACGCGCAATACACCTTTAGAATCGAGACACTCTTTGAAGTTTTTGTAGCGATGAATATCTTGTAAATAAATCTGTAAATAAATTATTTTGAATAACAATAGGATGTGCCTTGAGGTTATCCGAAACGTTTCTTTTTTCTGGTACATTCAAATTATTATGTTCTAGCGATTTACCAGATGGCCATTGACAATCTGGATTTGTCATCCATTCTGGCCCATTCCACCAAAGTCTACAGGCACTCAATTGCTCCGGATTTAAGCCTCTACTGATTACGTCCGCGGGGTTGTTTTCACCAAGAATATGGCTCCATCTATATTCTGATGTAAGTCGTTGAACTTCTGACACTCGGTTTCCAACAAAAGTTTTCCATTGATATGGTTCCGCTGCTATCCAGGAAAGGACAATAGTGGAGTCCGTCCAAAATCTAACTGCATCAAAATTTAATTGAAGTGATTTAATAACTCTTGCTGCCAATTGACTAACAAGTACCGCACCACAAAGTTCCAGTCTGGGTAAAGACCTTTGTTCAATCGGAGCCACTCGGGATTTGGCACAAAGCAATTGAACTGTTATTTTATTTGCTGTATTACTTGCTCTTATATATATGCAACCACCATATGCTTGCTCTGAAGCGTCACAAAAACAATGTAGTTCCAATTTGACCATATTAGTTGGATCAAATACTAGCCTTGGAATTTGAATTTCATTTAGTGTAGGTAGTTGCTGATTAATTTGTATCCATGAAGTGTGAATATCCATCGGTAATGACTCATCCCAACTTATTTTAAGTTTAAATAACTGTTGTAACAGAATCTTAGCCTTGATTATTGTCGGTCCAACTAATCCAAGTGGATCAAATATCTGGGATATTGCTGAGAGTATTACTCTTTTGGTAGGTTTATTTGTTTGTAATGGCTTAACTGAATAGTTGAATGTATCCTGTTTAGAATCCCAAGTTAAGCCTAGTGTTTTTGTAGTTGTATCCTCTTGAATAAAGTATGTAGAATCTTGAGACTGTATATTAGCTAAGATGTCCGGGCAATTAGATATCCATTTGCGTAAATTCAAACCGTAATCCTTTAAAATAGTTATAAGGTCGACTTGTAATTTCTTAGCCCTTTCAACAGAATTTTCTCCTGTTAGTACGTCATCCATATAGAAATCAGTCATTAGAACCTTACTACATTCTGGATAAATTGATTTAGCTTCCATTCCAATTTGTTTTAAACATCGTACTGCCAAAAATGGAGCCGAAGCTGTTCCATAAGTGATAGTGTTTAACTGAAATATTTCAACAGGTTCGTCTACATTGCTTCTCCAAAGTATTCGTTGTAAAGCTCTTTGTTCGGGGTTTACATTGATTTGCCGATACATTTTTTCAACGTCGGCAACCATGGCATATTTATTCTTTCTAAACCCTAACAATATCTCAAATAAATCTTTTTGAATTTTGGGTCCAACCATTAGCTTATCATTCAGTGATACGCCGTTTGCTGTAGATGCGCTGGCGTCAAAGACGACTCTTAAGCGTGTTGTGGTCGACTCCTTAAAGATGCCATGATGTGGAATGTAATAGTTTTCTTGCTCAATATCTTCTGTCTCCAAATCTATCTTTGTCATATGTCCGAGTGTTTCATATTCTTCCATGAAATCTACATATAATTTCTTAAAGTCTGAGTTTTTTGCAAATTTCCTTTCTAAACCTTCAAATCTTAGTTTAGCTGTATTGAATGAATCTCCCAGTCTTGGTAGGTCCTTTTTTATGGGTAGGTTGACACAAAATCTTCCTTTGTTATTTCTAGTTGTAGTGTCCTGAAATATGTCTTCGCAGCCTTTTTCTTCGTTAGACAACAGCTCGTCGTCGTTTATGGTTTCTTCGATCTTCCAGAACCGTTCCATTTGCTGATGCACATCGTTAACTGATAAATGACATCGACTTGCTTGGTTTAAACACTGAGGAGACACTGGACCAACTATAACCCAACCTAACTTTGTTTTTTGTAGACATGGTTCGCCCTTGTTAAGTTTTATTTGACCGACCGAGAGCAATTCCCAAAAAAGAATAGCTCCAATTAATACATCGATTTTATTCGGAATGTGATATGTAGGATCAGCTAACATCAGTTCTTGTGGAATACTTAAGCGTCCCGTGTTTATTTTGCAAGATGGTAAATCTCCGGTTATGTTTTTAACAACCAAGAACTTAGTTTTCGCAACATATGCGGATATTCGTGATGAAATAGTTGTTTCCGACATACTCGATATACTTGTAATTGATTGACCTATACCTACTACTGGTATACTGATTTTTGTTTGATTTAGTTTTAACCGAGCGCATAATTCTTGAGTCATAAAATTTGACTGGGACCCTGAGTCCAAAAGTGCTCTACATTCCACTGGTTTTCCAAATTTATCCATAATATAAATAATAGCCGTAGAAAGTAATACTTCTGAACTATTCTCTGTATTTAAACTTTGCGAGGACATTGTTTGTTGACTAGGAAATATTGGTGATTGATTCATAGTTGGATCTGGTATTTGATCTGATATATTAATATCACCATGTAAATGTTGAAACCTTGAATATCTTGCATTCTCAGATATTTCTGGATTTTGCATAACATTTGGCAACATTGGCGCACTGCCTTGTATATTATTTCTATTGAATTGTTGAATTGTATTCATGTTTGGGGAAATACTCGTATTTTGACTAGCATGTTGTGTAGTATATTGCCTAGCATTTGTGTTTGATTCATTTGCAATAAAGTTTGTGTTTAAGATTTCTGTGTTTTGATTTTGCATAGTATTTATATTTTGCGCAAATAAATTGTGTTGTCTGTTTGGATTAACGTGTAGATTTCTGTTTGTATTTATTTGCGATGAATTCTGTCTTAATTGTGATTGACCATGTGCTTGATTGATTTGTGCTTGCCTTTGATTGTATGTTTGCCTCGCATGTATGTTTGACTGATCTGTGTTTGAGTTTCTTGTTATATTTTCAAACTCTAAATGTAACAGTGAATTGTGTTTCTTATCGCATTTTTTACAATTAGTGCCATAACATTCTTGAGTTGTATGATTGGATCTTAGACAATTTAAACAAAGATTACATTTTTTTGCTTCGTTGATTCTTGCCTGTATGGATAAATTTAAAAATTTGTTACAATAAAATGGCAAATGTGTTTCTCCGCAAAAAGGACATGCAAAACCTGGTTTTGTGACTACAGGAAATGAATGTTTTTGATATGATTTTACACCTGATTTTTGAACCGAACTCGGTCCTGTATTTACCTTATTTTGGTCTAACGTTTCTAATAACGAACATCTTTTTTGTAGAATGTCAAAGAGATTATCTAACGTTGCTTGGTTATTGTTATTCTGTAAAAATGACTCCCATTCACGCCTAGTACCAGCATCTAATTTATTGGATAATAAAAATAGCAAAATTGTGTCCCACGATTTGATTGGGTGTTGTAAAATCTCCAAAATTCTTAAAATCTTTTTTGATTTATCTAACAATTGCCTAAGCTGTGAATGAGATTCGCTGGTTACCGCAGGTAGATCAAAAAGTTCTTTTAAATATGTATCTGTTATTAGCTTTTTATTTTCAAACCGATCTTTTAACAACTGCCATGCAACTATATAATTTTGATCACTAATAGGCAACGAATGAATTACCAAGGCGGCCTCGTTAGTTAAAGAAGCTTTTAAATAATGGAATTTCTGTATGTTTGATAGCGATTGATTGCTGTGAATAAGTGAATTGAACGTGTCATAAAATGTTACCCACTGCTCGTACGACCCATTGAATTTTGGAACCTCAATTAAAGGAAGCCTTGCTTGTACTGGCTGTACTGCAGAACCGACACTCTGTGACATGTTACTGATAATCAGCCCTATGCAGCAGCACACAGGTTAAAACTTTCCGTTAACTCCAAACTAACGGGACCCGTTAGAAAAATCCCATGCTATTTCCGCGATTTGGTATGCAGCAACAACTTTTCCGTTACATTTCAGGGGTTAATTCGAGTTTTAACGGGCTTTTTTATCGGCATCGAAAGACCCGACGCTTCGTTTAAACGGACCCCGGTTAAAATTTTGAGCCAATCAGGGGCCCGCACATGTCGGATATCGAATCACTTCGGATTGCTTCGGATGCCCTCGTTTCACGGTACACAGATGACAGAACCTCGTTTCTTGCTTGCTTTTCTTTAGAATTTTTCGGTTTTTGCTTCGAAAATTAGTGATCGAAGTGTTTTTGATTGAAAATACATCCTCTTATGTATGCATAAGCTCGTTTAAAAGAAAAAATGGATATTTTTTTATACAGGTAAGTTAAAAATACACTTTTACAGGTTAAAATTACTGAACTAAATTGATTTGTGTTGATTTACAATTTATAGGAAATTTATGTACTTTTAGATTTTATCAAACCATGACAAGAAAGGTTTTCGAGAAGATTTTTCATTGTATGTAGCAGAAAATTATGTTTCCGATTCTAAAGCAGTTTTCTACAATGTACCTACCTACGTACAAGCTGAAAAATATATGATGTTATGTTGTTTTGGCAAGAATGTACTACCTACCAAATAGAGGTAAGATTCTAGACTATTTAGACTATGCAGGTAGCTGCTATAATAGATAAATTATTAAAGCTTGGATCAACCAAGTTTCTTACATAACTTTGTAAAAATTAAATTTGTTTATTTATGTTTAATATGAAACAGAGGCTTCAAATCATAAGCTTTTTCTGCCTGCCTTTAGAACTGTTACCGATAAACCATTTTGAATTACATTATATACAAAATATTGACCATAAACAGGATAACAAGTCTAAATATTATTATTTATTTATTGCCCGACTTATACTACTCATAGGTGTGTTCATCTCCCTCTAAAACCCTTTAAAAATAAAATAAAACAATTTCTAATAAATAAATGTTTTTATAAAATGGACGATTTCATACAATATAGAGTGGTAGATATGGACTTTTAAAGTAATGTCCTGGATTTAGTGGGTGCGCTTGTGGTTTGGATGTTTTAGGTAAAATGTACTTTCGGGGGTTTTCTTAAAATTTAAATGTATTGTCTTAAATTTGTAAATGTATTTTGAATTCGTTGACCAAGATAAGAAACTTATGTAAGTTTTTTCCATAAATAAACTAAACTAAGCTGAAAACCAAGTAGGTACCTACTAAAACCTAATATTATGATAAGCAATAAATATGCTATACCTATCTAGTACCTATATTTTTATATTAACAATAAATAATATTATAAAGAAATTATAATACCTAGTACCTAACTAAATTATTTCACTTGTGGTTAAGATTCATAAATTAAACTGATTTAGACAAAAAATTTACGACTGAAATAAACATTCCAAACATGAGTAAGCATCAATACAAATTTAAAGGGGATAACCCCAAACATCTATGTCGACGTGGATTTATATTGCTGTGGTTGACAGCCATTTCCTAAATTCAGAAGGTCCTGTAAGTCGAAAAAATACATTTGGATCAAAAATAATAAAATTTAAATTTTATTGATCATTATGAAATGTAAATTAGTGAGGGTTAGTGGTGGTAGTACTTCGCACGATACTAGAGATTAAACAACGATTTATTCACTTGTAGTATCGTGTTTTAGTATACCTACCAGTCAATTGACCAAAATAAATTTGAAAATAAAATAAAACAAACAAATAAAAAATTCAAATTTTTAATGCAAATAAACATATTTAAATATGAAAAACTTAAAAATAAATTTAATAAATCGAAAATAAACAAAAGGGATATTAAACTTTGTTAATTAAGCTGGATAATGGTAAATTATCAAAATCAGATTCATCTTCGGAATCTGATTCTGGGTGTTCGATATCAGAATCCGATATTGCACGATAGCAGACATTTTTGGGATTCACATTCACTGGTAGAGAGTCAATACGGGTGTAGGTAAACTGGACTGATGGCAAACGAATAAAACAATGTTGATATAACTTAAATAAAATTCTGTAAAAATTTAGTATATTTTGACCGAATTTAACCAGTCAAATAGCTAGCGGTCAATTGACCATCCCCAACTCTACCTACAATACTTAGTAATCGGGTATCGACTCTCAAAGTATCGATTCATACTCTGTATCGAAAGTATTGTTCTACTACTAATTTCTAACCCTAAAATTGAAAATATTTAATCACCATGAAGTTAATTAAAATTAGAATAGATAGTGATAGAATAGGGGGTTAATTTGTCATTCACTTTTGGGAATATCTCCGCCAAAATATACCATGTTTGGGTAACTATTATTTCTGTTGCATTTCTGTATAATCATGTTCTCACAGTGAGTCAACACTTCAAAAAGTTTAAATTCAATGTAAAAAAGTATTGTTTTTTAGGTAGGCAGATGCAAAAATTAAAGACCTGGATGTATTATGAAGACTTTTATAATGGAAAGGGCAAAATCAGAACTTGAAATATAAAAGAAAAATTGCTGAACTCGGATGATTGACAACTTGTAGAAGGTAAATACCTGAAATATCCTGGGGTGCAAGTATTTGGAAGGGTGTTAAACAACAAACCTAGAGTGTGTTCCTGGATTGGTGCAGTAAATAGGTAAAAAAGTGTTCATATTTTTTTGTTTGATACTTCCTCGAGAATTTCATCTTCTGGGGTTCAGCCCTGTATGCACTATTGAAGTACATATTAGGTAGGAGATATACAGGGTGTTTCGGGAGGAAAGGGAAATATTTTAATGAGGTATTCTAGAGGTCAATATAAGAAAAAAAGGTCATATAAATGTGGGTCTGGAAATGCTTTCTTTTCGAGATACAGTGTGCCAAAAAAAAAAGTAATATACATTTGTCCTTCAATACCTCAAAAACGATTTAAGGTATTACACTGATCATGGGTGTGCGCTATACTGGCATGAAAATACGTTTTCTCGATTTAAAAAGTTTTTACCATTTTACCAGTGGCGTACGCGACAGCAAAAAAGAAAATTGTTTTGGCGAAAAAAATTGTACGCCTCTGGTATTTTTCAAATCAGGGGTCTATTTCTTAATCTACAGTCATTTCTTAAAAAAAAAGTATTTTGAGTTTTTTTGGTAGAACAAACCATTTTCAAGTAATAATAATAATAATGGGTTTTTATTTTACTTGAGATAGGGCCACAAAGAAAGGTGAGAACCGGGGCTATCAGCCCCGTTGCTCCCTCACCTCTCCCGAAGGCTTTGTATTATGGCTACTACCCTTTTAATACTTTTGGTAAATATAAACTTTAATTTTAGTGTCAACTAATACAAAAAATGAACACGAAAGGTGCTCCAGCACAACCCTACGGTCTGCAATAGAGTCGTTTCCAGCATCACAGAAAACGACTCTAGATGTTCAAAAGCAGGTGGTAGTTCAAATGGAGGAATTCAACAAGACGATGAAAAAAAACAACGAATTATGTGAGAAACAAAATATTATCGCAGAAAGGAAAAATGAATTATGGGAGAAACAAAATATTATTGCAGAAAGGAAAAATGAATTATCACTTATGGCGCTAAAATTAAATTACTTAAAAGAGTTTGGCAACTTAGATAACTTTAATATATTAACAGAACTTAATGTACCTACTAACTATAACTCACCTAACCTAGAACTAACTATAACTAACCTAACCTAGAACATTTAAATATACTGGAGGAACAGTAGGACACTAACTAACATTTATCTTAAACTTACTTATTTCTAAATCAAAATCACACTAGCAACTTTTTTTGTGCAACTTAAAAATGGCTTAAATACAACACACTCATTTTATATGGGCTAGCATTAATTGCTGGTGCGCGCCAAGCCATAATGACTTCCATGTATTTTTGAAAGATTTTTCAGTTGCAAAAAAAAGCTGCTGGTGTGTAGAAGTAGAAAAAAGTAATAAATTCATTATTTTTATTCATTTCAACTTATTGACATGTGTTTGCTGTCTAGGTCCCTACCCGTTTTTCAAGAGCAAATTCTTGGTGTTTAATTAATTTTATATAAGACCCACACGAAAAGAGCTTATTACATAACCCATTTTAGCCTGTTTGCGTTATGCAATATACTGTATTATCGTACTGAGTGATGTAATGAACTCATTACATCACTCAGTGATGTAATGAACTTATTAGATCACTCATTTTTTTTATTACATTAGTCATTTTTAATCAAACTATGATTTGTTTTGTTCCGTCGGTCACTGTCACTTTTTGTGTAATAATACAATTTTTTTTGTCAAATGTCAAAATCATTTTGAATACATAAAAAAAACAAAATTCTGGGTCTTATATAAAATGTTGTATTCCCCACTCGTTACTGTAGTGAAGCTCATACCGTACTAGTAATATAATATAAATAACTATTAAAGTCGTTTAAATGTTGGTTAATGTCATATTGTAGATTAGTCTTTTTGCCTGTATTATATTAATCATTATAATTACTTGAATATATTATTAGGACGCACTTGACATTGACCTTTTCGCGAATCATTAATTTATCATTCGGATTCGGTATATTATACAGGGTGTTTCACGGTCGATGGTACGTTAGACGTTTACGGATAACTAAATAACGAATCATTTTCAAAATTTGGCAACCGGGATAAACGACCATGGTCTATCGTTCTAAAATATTTTCAGCAATGCAACGTTGCCGCTTCTGCCCAAAACAGGTGGCAACATTGTTATTTCAAATGGAACACCCTATATCTTAGAATTTTTTTGGACTCTACATAAAATTGTAAGTATTTTTTAATAAGTGCATTATAAGTCTAAACTTAATAGGTTTTGAGATATCGACATTTGAAAAATGACATTTTTGAACTTTGACTGCTTCAAACTTTTTAACGGTATGTCTTAGAGCAAAACGGCTTACATGTCCCTATCTTGCTTTTTTATTATCTTCCCAAAAATATCAACTTCCGGTTACGCCGGAAGTACTATATATGGGGATTTTAAGTTACATCCGGTTTAACCGGAAGTTGAAACTTTTGGGAAGATAGTAAAATAGGAAGATAGGGACATGTAAGCCGTTTTGCTCTAAGACATACCGTTAAAAAGTTAGAAGCTGTCAAAGTTCAAAAATGTCATTTTTCAAATGGCGATATCTCGGAACCTATTAAGTTTAGACTTATAATGCACTTATTAAAAAATACTTACAATTTTATGTAGAGTCCAAAAAAATTCTAAGATATAGGGTGTTCCATTTGAAATAACTATATTGCCACCTGTTTTGGGCAGAAGCGGCAACCTTGCATTGCTGAAAATATATTAAAACGATAGACCATAGTCGTTTATTGCAGTTGCCAAAATTTGAAAATGATTCGTTATTTAGTTCTCCGTAAACGTCTAACGTACCATCGACCGTGAAACACCCTGTAAACTGTCTATAAGTAGAATATTTTGCCATTTTAATTAACACTTCCAATCCAGTTCAAGAGTATGTTTTCCTCCTTTGCTAAAACGTCCCAACAGCTAAAAAATGTCAAAATTAATATAGGCCCAGGAATTTTTTATTATTTAATGTTGTGTTTCTACATATTACATATTTAATTAGCGTTACATAAAATATTACATAAAGTTTCGGTAAGATGGTTTAAGATTTACAATTCACACGATTGAGACTGGGATATTTTCTAAAATTTAAATGTATATATTTACAAGGAAATTCGTTGGGCTTGAAAACGGTCTAATCTGATAATACAGGGTGTCTGTCTTCCTTTGCATGGCCTTAAATTGCTAGGGCTATTCGGGCCAGGTACATACCGTTATTATTATACGTGTGTACAAAAGGGTCCTTGCACAATTTTTAATTCAATGTATATTTAGTTGTATCTAGACTCAAATATACCCCCTATTTTTCTTTTTTATCATAAATCTCATTGTGTTACGAGATATTTTACAATACAAATTTCTCATTTTGAACGCGCGCCAAAACCTCCTGCCTTTTGTGACGTCAATTATTTGTAGTTACTGATATCGACAAATATACCGTTTTTTTTTTAACCCCGCTACAAAAGAGTTTTCGAAGAGTCAAATGTACATACTAAATTGATTTCATAGCTATACTTTTTTAGTAATATTTTGATTTGTTGATATTTTTAAAGTGTATTCTTTTCTTCTGTTACTTCAAAGTATGCAAGGTAAAGCGTTGGTAAATAAACTTGGCAACGTTTTCCAAACTTGTGACGCCAACCAATTAAAAAGTTTGTAAACACGTGTTTGAATAATGCACCTATAGGGTCAGTTGGGTTAAATGTAGACGATTCTCGACACTTTTGATACCTTTATTCATAAAATTAATTTGATCAATTTGTATAAAGTATTTAAGTGTATCGACTTTGCAGGCAGTTTGAGTATGTATATTTATTAAACATTTTCAGAATAATACCTTTCAAAATTAGCCATTTTAGTTTTTGTCATAAATTTTTTTACAGGTTGTATGTTTAAATTTACCCCGTGCCCTCGGGGGAAATGTAAACAATTCTGCTGAAGACCATAAGCATTTGTGCAAAAAATCGTGGGGTTAACAGAAACATGTCGTTTGTAGGCATTATATAGTTGATATTTGATATGTTATTAACGTGTTTACATTTACCCCATTAGAAGAATTTAAAAAAACGACAGTTACAAAAATATTTATTATAAAAAAACAACACCTACGCTTTCCGAACAATAAGAACAAAAGGGCAGAAAAATAATTCATTCCGTCATTCCTATGTTCTTAAGTAACAAGCAAACAAAGTAATATTCCATAATTCTAATAGAATAAAGATAACAATTTTTCAACGAAGGTTTGAAGTCTACTCCGCCAGGGGAATACTATTTACAAATCTATAAAAGATTCTCTTAACTTTGGGAAATATTTCAGGATCTGGCAGTATACCTAATACTTGACCGATATTAACGAAATTAACATCAGTTTCTACGACACAAAAAAGTGTTTTTAAAGTGTCCGCCGATAACTTTTATTTCATTTTGGTCCTCATCAACATCTTCAATAGAACAAACATATTTAAAAATAGTTGTGTCACGTTAACCCCCTTTGAACGGAATGAAAACAAATTTTCCAACGCACAACTTTGACATATCTTTAATGGGTTCCAAATAAATTACGTCATTATCCTGTTGTATTTCATCGCTGGAACTCTCATCATCATATTCATATGGTATCACTCTCTTCCGAGGTATCTGATTTATTTTTAGCTATTTTCAATAATTTTCTCTTCTTAACGCCTGAATTTTCTGCAGTGGTTGGATTATTTTGTTTCTTTTTTGATTTGAGTTTTTTATTTGTCTTGTTAGTCAGCCCCTAAGTAGTTGCCTTTTGCTTTTTTTCTTCGGCTTCTTTTAGTCATGATATGACGTCGTTAGAGGTTAACACTTCACCATATACATAATTGTTGTTTCAGTCTTGAAATTATATAGAAGACAAACGCAGCTTTTCCTTGTCGAGATCATTCATAACACATTTTCTAACTTCTCATAAAAATCATATACCTACTATCTGTGTGTTTCTCGCATCCTTACGCGACTTTTAAAGATGCTCTGGTTTTTTTAGTTATAGCTGAGGATGTCGAAACATAAACGAAAGGTACCAGTCTTTACCTGGTTTGTTATCTTTAAAAGGAAATTTTATATTCTTAGCTTTCACATATTTACCAACGAGGTCACGCAGTTCTTCTTTGCTACAAGGGTGGCCCATTTTGCATCTTGTTAAAAGGCACTTTTTAATTTCATTTTCTTCCATAACGGATCGCGTCGACTTTCGGCCAGGACCTTGAACAGCCATCGCCGTTTTTCTCCCTTTAATTCTGTTATGAAGAATATGGTGGTGGGCCTTTTTTTTTGGCCCGAATCCATGTTCACATTTGCCCCTCATCCATGTGTACATTTACCCAGCGCCGCAAAATTCTAAGGTAAATGTAAACATCAAAATATCTACCAAACTTGTGATATTATGACTTTATCCCACTATAATTTATTTGAAATTTGTCTTAAAGATACCAAAAAATATTAGGTACCTACCTTACCTTATGATTTTCACAAAATAATAGTGAATGCGCGAGGGTATTACATTTTGATTAGCACATGCAAATTTGCCAATGGCTGTGAGACAACTATCTAATGAAATAAACCAAATCTTTAGACGCTGTTGCCCTGTGCTTCCTTAAAGCTTCTGCGAATGACTCGCGAAATCTAAATTGGGGGCGCTTTTTAAAATGTACAGGCCTTGTTTTCATTTACCCCTGGTGGTTCTAAGGCCACCTTAAAGATCGTTTGTTTTCTTTCGAAGATTTATTTTCTAGTTTAAACTTGGAGAGTCCTTGGAGATCGCAATAAGAGCATTAGCGATACCTACTTAGGTATTTTAAATTTTAATACAATATAATTAATTTGTTCTGGTTTTACGTTTTTAATATTAAATTCTATATATATATATATAATCAGTTGTTTTAATAACCTGTAAAAACATGCTTACCCTGGTGGACAAAAAAATCGTACAGATACTTCACAGTCTAAATGTATGATTTGATGCTATTTTTAAGGCATTGTCGTTAAGACTATGAACTACTAATATTTCTTTTCTACATACCTTTTGCACCAAAAAATAACCATCTTCTAAAATAAATAGAGGTCCTATTTAAAAAAGTGCTTGAAATCAATAAACTGGCTTGCAAGCCGGTAAGCTACTTTTACAAAATTGGCAAAAATATAAAAGCAAATTAAGAATAAAACCAAATCTTGTCCTACAATTATTTTGTTATTAGACAATGCTGGCCAAGGACAAGATTTCTCGTAAGATTTGGATTTATTTTTAGTTAGCTATGGCCCTCCTGGAGACTTATAGTGGTAACTAAGAAATAATTATACTTAAATTATTTGAAATTCATTATAAATGTAATATTATAATAATAAAATTATTGGTATGTCTGTTGAAATTTTTTAAGTTATATTTTATTCTACATAATGAACTGTAACAGTTACCTATTTGGAAATAAATTGTAGTTAATTGAATTGAGAACAACATTTTTAATTTAATAATACTAAAATCTTATATAAGCTAGTAGTGTAGTCGGAATAGGACAATAAAACTAGGTTAATAAATATGTTTGCCAATATTTACCGAAGTATTAGACTAACATTAGTTTCTTATCCCGACTATACTACCAGCTCATATTCAAGATACTGTTGGACAATAAGATACTTAGACATTAAAACTTATGTGAGAAAAAAGGTACTGATTGATACCTAACTTTAAAAAAATTTGGTCAGGAATTTTCTATAACATAAAATCAAAAGTCACATAAAAGGTTTCACCTTACTACGTAGTGTATTAAATGGTGTCTGTAATACTTTAAATAACACTTAAAATGTTGAAATGAAACGGTAGTTATTTTACCTTTATATTAAAGTAATCATTGTCATATTCTAAATTTAACCAGGCATAATTCCAATACCCTTTTTTGATTTTTAAATAAGAAGCACATCTGAAAATCTGTAGGTATCTTATAACCTACAAAAATGTGTATGTATGTATACATTCATCTATTACCAAAGCAAAGATTTCCTAGGAGCCCTAATTAAAGTAGGTATAAAGTAGGTATGTAGGTAATCTATTGCGTAATTACCTTCTGTCAGAATACCTATTATTTATTTGTATCATTTTCTTCACACTGCTTAAAAGCTCTAGCCATATTATGATAATTTAATAACGTCTCTGCTGCTTTGTTTGCGTATTTTTTCCTGGTTAATTTCAATCCATTCCTAGAAAAAAACGTAAATAAGTACCTACCTATCATAAAGGTGTTGTTAACAAATTAAATAAGCAAAATAAAACATATGTACCTACCTACTTACGCTAGATCTCGAACGCACAAAAACTATACTAATTCATTTAAATTTGCGTTTCCATCTGAAATTATTCTGATTAATGCGTTTATTTATTCGTAATACCAAAATAGGTCGATATTTACCGAAACAGAAAAAAATGTAACCTAACCTGTTTTCGTTTTCGTGTTGTCAGTTATCAAACAGTTGACGTAAATCACAGAAATAAATAAAATTTTTAGGTTAAACATTTCTGACAGTTCGATCCGTTTAAAAATTCTAACAGCTGTTCCTTAACTTTGGTTGGAAAAGATCAAGTGGCTGTGTTAACCCGTTTCTACTGGAAACACTACCGTTAAAAAGTTAACGGACTGCTGCTGCATAGGGCTGATTGTCATCTGAAAGGTTTTCTTTCTTGCACAAGTACTAAATCGTTGGCACGTATATTTTTTCTAATGTCTGTAGCGCTTCCTTATTGCGATAAAAATTGTATTGTTTTTTCCGGTTTTATCGGGAAAAAAACAACATTTTATTAATATCCAGAGACCATTCAGTTCATCAACCTGAAATCGTAATCGCAGCGTGCGTTTCGCTAGCCTACTGCTCAAATTCTCAAATAAACAAATATGCCGATGTAGAAAGTAGTAGCGGGGAGAAATTTTGATAGATTATGCATGCTTTTGAGCATGCGCATAAGTAAACAATTCTAAATAAATTCAAAAAAATTCTAATTAAATTCTTAAAAATACTAAAAAAATTCTAAAAAATTTTGATAATTCTAAAAAACACTAAAAAAATTCTAAAAAATTCTGATAATTCTAAGAAATGCTAATAAATTCTAAAAAATTCTAAAAATTCTATCAGCTTGTACACCAAAATTCTAAGGTGGTTTCCCGCTCGGCTATATTGTTCGTTTGCTTTCACTTCGCGCCTCATGATATGAAAGCGCTCGCTATATAATAGCTCACAAAAATTGTATCAACCATCTCCAGTCTCCCCTACTTAATGGAAGGTTTATATTGCGCTGGTCAGGGAGGCATGCAGGGCCGTATTTGGTTTGAAAATTGCAATTAAATAGGTATTATGAATTTCGATTGGCGTGGATTAAATAACTTTAATAAAAAATTTGTTTTCTTATAAAAGCAGTAAGGGAAGCGATGTTTCCATTGCTTCCATGGATCGCACGCCCCTGATAATTGGTTAAATTGCGCGTTCGTGCTCAAACGAGTGAGCGGCTTAAGACTTTTTTGTATCTATATGTGATCAGATTTTTTCTCGTAGGTCCAAATTACCAAAGTCGCATTCCTTTTTCATGGATAAGAAAATCCATTTTCAGATACCTAAAAAGAAACCAAGAATCGTCAATAAATGTAACTAGGAGTTACCTACATAAACCAGAAAATTTATGCAGGTAAGGAAGTTTAAATTTCCAAATACCTTTTAAACTAATACAAAATACTTCAAAATTCAAATTGACATAGTAACGTCTTATCTAGGACTCTCCTAAATTTAGATATTTCAAAGTATTTATAATAAATCATATTGCTTACTCAGTACCTTCATGGCAACATGAAGATAATGATAACACCGCAATTTTAAAGGTGTTGTAATATAACCGACAACGGGTTATTAATGATCATGATCAAGTTAGGCACGTGTATAAGCATATAACATTTAATTAAAAAAAATAAATAATTAGATACAAAAAAAAAATTCTTGTTCTTGACCAAGTATAACATTGGGGGTTTACAAAGTCAACTTTTTAAGTGACTCCGTAGATAATCTAGTAGTTGTCACCTAGACCTAGGTCAACACTGACCTTCTGCAATGGGTTCCCACACCAGTACTTTAATATAACTTATTTGAATGGCAATAAACTACTTGATTGTTATTAGTACGCCAATATCATTTTGTGAAAGTCATCATACGTCGTGTTATTTTAAAATTCTGTGGTTTTTACATTACTCGACGCTCATAATCGCGCTAATACGATGGGAATCGAAGCGCGTCTCGATTTTCTAGTGTTGTTTTTGTAATTCGTGATTTTCTGGTTTTCTTGGATATCTCTCAACTATGGTGTACCTCAAGCCGAATTTGCCACCGTAAGTTTGTTTAGATAGTTATCAGGATTATTTATTTTTGATTAACGGCTTCTAAGAATCATTGTGGATTACTGCAGTTGGATGGTGGGTGGGGCTTGTACTTTTACCCCCTATGATCTTTGAACATAGGGGATTTAACGGAAAATCAAAATAATATAAGAAGAACATTTAGTCACTAAATTTTACTAATCAGCAGGATGTTTACCCTATAGATTGTAACTCAAAAAGGTTTTTAAATAAGGTATTCATCTAAAGTAGATGATAAAATTTTATGATACATTGACGTTTTTTTCTTTGGTGAAATATCGCAAATATTATGGAATGCACAGTTGTTTCCTAAGTAAGGTCTGTACCTTCAGGATATGATATTTTAAGAAAAAAAAACTTTTAAAGATATTTCTGGAAACGATTACATTCCGAAATACAGGGTGTTTAAATAAAAACGAATTATTACGTGTTTCTTATATATTTGGAGAATGCTGTGAAATCGAGGGGTGTCTTACGATAGGAAATAAGTGTACCGGGTGACTTCGTATAAACTAGCACCCCCCGTAACTTTTTTATTTTTTATCGTACCGAAGAAATAAAAAAGTGACATGCAGGGGAAATTGTTTTCTTTCCAAATATGCATTGTAGTTTTCGGAAACTTTGCATATATACGGGGGACGACAAAAAGTATTTTTTTAATGGAATGCCCTGTATATTTTCGGCTAAAATGAAAGATCTTTTTTTTCTGATTTCAAATATACCATATAAGTTGACATTTGGTTCAGCCATTTTTGCGTTATTTAAGTTTAAGGCCAATAACGGGCAACATTTTGAACACTTATTGAAATAAAAAGTGATATTTTCGTGTGTTTTTTTTTCTATCTGAACAAATTAAGATAAATAAAGATTTTTCTACTTTTCTCGAAAACGAATCGACCGATTTTAAAAAATCAAACGTCAAAATAAAGCACTTTGAAAGACCTTTCAAACAAGCTATTACTTGATACCCCTTGTCATTTAAAATTTTTAAGGGGATGACCCCGGAGGGGGGCAGAGGGTAAAAGGGGGTGAAGTAGTTTTTGGTTAAAAAGTTGTCCCCTTTGGCAAATCTTTTGACGTGTCTCGGCGTTTTTTTTTTATTCAGTGGTTTTCGATAAATCCGTGGTGGGAAGTTTTCAAATGAACACCCTGTATAATAAAGAGAATTGCGAAAGGGACGAAATGAACGTTATTGCTTTTGTAAAGGCAATTGAAGTTCGTGCAAAGTCATAGAAAAATATCTCGGAGTAATAAAATCTTGTCTATAAAATGATTAAATAAATATCATTTGAAACCCTATTAAGTAAAGATTGTGCACCCTTTACGTACTGGGAATGCTGTGCGACGACTTATTTTTAGCAATAATGACATATTCTTTTGTTTGCTTCAACGGCTCCATAGCCTAATTTTGTCAATTTTTCGATTTGTGCGTTTATTGTTAATAATAACTATCAACTATTATATATTTTTGAAAAGCTTAAAAATAGCCCAACAAAATAAGAGAAAAATATATAGGGTGTCCCATTTAAAAAATCATATGTTTGTGACTATACATATACACTGTGGGCCAAATTTATTTGGAACCCAATTTCACTCTGAATAACTTTTGCTATATTTGTCAGATTTTGGTGGTATTTTGTGTGAATATTAAAGGGACCTTTCGTTAATTGTAGAACACATATCCAATCACTATGTACAGGGGGAGCCAAGTAACAAGAAATATTTGTAATTGAAGGGTGCCATATGCAAAAAGCTGTAAGTGCCACTTTCTGGCAAACGCGGTTTTTGAGCTAAATGGGTAGTATGTGCCATACTTTACTTGCACCATAAAAATTATATCGATGGCACTTTTTTAACGTGGTCAAATTAGGAACTAAACATCAAAACGTAGTAAGTGCCTAATGTCAGTTGCTTAGTTTGACATAACCTTATTAACCATTCGTG
The DNA here is from genome assembly GCA_963920685.1 of Polydrusus tereticollis. Taxonomy (NCBI): domain Eukaryota; kingdom Metazoa; phylum Arthropoda; class Insecta; order Coleoptera; family Curculionidae; genus Polydrusus; species Polydrusus tereticollis. The sequence goes on from OY987328.1 coordinate 150,012,151, forward strand.
ATTTTTGCGTCGGGGTTTGTGGTATTTCGGCCTCACAATAAGTAATATTTTCCACTAAAATGGACGTTCCTAAAGTTATTCGTGCCAAAAAACGAAAGGTAACTGGCGATTTAAGAAAAGAAGTAAAAAGCCAAAAAGGGTCTAAAGCCCGAAGTACCAATGGACTTGGTGCGTATAATGGCAAGTGCACGGCTAAAAAATCCTTTTGTAATTAACTGTACTAAAAAAATTTTCCAGTGGATGGAAATTGCCAAAAATACCCTAGTAACCACCAACCTGGATATTTCACAGGCTGTTATGCTAAAAATCTCCAAGGAAAGTTTAGGGTATATTGAAGTTAAAACCTCGTACACAGATTATGCGCCATGGCGCAAAGTTAGTGTATTTAAACCAAGCGTAACACCCCAATTTTTTGAAAGTTTGAACGTTGAACTGGTTGAGCAGCAACCCCGCAATTGGAATAAGGATAAAATTAAGGAAATTAAAAGTATGATTCCCTTTATTTCGCCTCCAAATCAAATTTTTTAAAAAAATCTTGTTCAGGGACAAGAAGCCTTACAGAATGCTGAATAGGTTGTATAATTAATGACATTAGTTGGTCTGATTAATGAATAATAATGTATTTTTGGTAATAAATGATTTAAAAAATATAAAAAATGGTTATATTTTAGAATAAGCCTTTATATGATTTCCGGTCACCAGTTACTACATGTGCAACTTTTATAACACATACTACGTTTTGAAAATTAACGACGAATAATAATATTAATGGCTTTCTTTCCATTACAAGATACATTTAAATACATGCATATATCTAATATGATATCAGATTTAGCCCAAAACATTTAGCATTTGTGATTAAAAGAAACTTATGCAATCTAATGTGTCTAGTATAAAATTCCTTAATTTGCACATAACCACCTTTTGCATATGGCATCCTTCAATTATTGCCTTTGGGTCTGTTGCAAAATTTTACTCCGTGGTGGGAACACCACGGTTTACTCTAAAACTACAAAAATGATTTGAAATTATTAAGAGGCTCTGAAAAAATTGTTCAAGAAACTTTAGGTTTTGTATTAAAAACGTATTTTTTTTCGAAACTTTATTAAATAATATTACCATACAGCTTTATTAAATATCAAGTTAACAGAGCAAAAATACGTAAATAATTGGATATCGAGTTACCTATGAAACAAAAGAAAAAATGCCGTTGGATCCCTTGACAACAGTATGTAAATATTAGTAACTTGGCAGTGTGTCAGTGTGTTAAATTTATTTCAAAATGGTGTACCTACTCGTATTTGTTATTTGAAGATAAAATCTTAATTTCATCTCTAAGAGTCAAAGGTTATGGTGCAAAAAAGATTACTAAAAGTTACCCAGAGCGTAATTGGAAATTAAGTACCGTTAGTTATTTTCTACGGCATTTACTCGAGACCAATGGTTCATTCCAAATGAAGCCTGGAAGAGGAAGAAAGAAGACTGGTAGAAGTATCGAAAAGCATTGTTAAGAAGATTTAGACGACGCGATGATATTGAAAGAATTTGGTTCTCAGATGAAAAAGTTTTTTCTTTGCGCAAGCCAAAAAATTCTCAGAACAACAGAGCATATTCTAATGTACAAAGAAAATCGGAGATACCACTGGAACATCTTCTGGTTCCCAGAGATCATTTTTCTAAGTCAGTTATGATTTTTCTGGCTGTATCGATGCTAGGAAAAACTGAAATTTATTTTATTGGCTCTGGAGTAAAAATTAATTCCGAAGTTTATCAACGGGACATTTTAGAAGGTATGCTTCGAGAAATAGAGATAGTTAGCGACAACTACACATTCCAGCAAGATGGCGCACCAAGCCATACGTCAAGAAGTACTGTAAGATACCTGCAGGAAAATTTTCCTGATTTTATTGAACCAAACATGTGGCCTCCAAATAGCCCGGAGTTAAACCCCGTCGACTATAACATTTGGGGAACATTAGAGGGAAAAGTTTATGAAAATACTCGGATTAATACGATTGATCAGCTTAAAGAGAGAATAGTCTACTGTTGGCAACAATATAATCAAGAAATTATTAATAACTCAATTGGACAATGGCGCCGAAGACTTCAAGCTGTTGTAGATAATCAAGGTGGTCATATTCACAATAATTTCTTGTAAACTTATTGAAAAATATATTTTTTTTATTATGGTAATATTATTTAATAAAGTTTTCGAAAAAAAATACGTTTTTAATACAAAACCTAAAGTTTCTAAAACAATTTTTTCAGAGCCTCTTTTCCGATAGTCTCTTAATAATTTCAAATAATTTTTGTAGTTTTAGAGTAAACCATTTAATTTTGCAACAGCCCCAAAGGCAATGATTACAAATATTTCTTATTACTTGGCTCCCCCTGTACATAGTGATTGGATATTTGTTCTACAATTAAGGAAAGGCCCCTTTAATATTCACAGAAAATACCACCAAAATCCGACAAATATAGCAAAAGTTATTCAGAGTGAAATTGGGTTCCAAATAAATTTGGCCCACAGTGTACATAGTACAAGACATATTATGTCTCGACCTATGTATTTAAAAGCTCATAAAACTTTTAAACACTTTTTTCTTTACACACTATGAATCTCGAATTGAATCTCATTGAAATTTTTAATATGTGAATAACGTCGGCACTAGGTATTATACAATGTAGTAGGTATACTGTAATAAAGAAAAAATTAAAAGAGATTCTCGGACAAGCAGTGAGTGAGTCCCAGAAGTAATGTCTAAATTCTTTTAAAATTCAGCGGTGTGTTTTTTGAAAAAACGCTCGAACCCGTCGATGTATCGTGTTTTTGGTTTTTTAATGGTAACTTAATTTTTTCAAATGAAAATATCTATTTTTTATTTCATTTTTAAATTTTGCAACGAATTCTAAGTATGTTTTATGTACCATGTCCTATACCTAAACTCAACAGTTTTCGAAAAAATTACAATTAAACATATCAATAAGTAAGACCGTATTTGTGAAGATTTATTCGTAAATCGAGCAAATCATTCCATTGTGCGTTTGTTTTGTTTTTTTTTTAATTCTGGTATTTCTGAATATTGACTTGTCATCGTTTAATCCCATAGAAACTGTATGGCAATTTTCGAGGCAATTTTACTTCAAATAAGTAATTGTCAAGCGTAATTGCAAAGTTGTGGTTTTCACAATGGTGAAGTTAACAGAACGAGAATAAATTGAAATTCTATGCATGGTTGGGGTTTGGCTATAGAACACGTACTCAAACAGAAACAGCTCAATTATTCAATGAAATACGTCCTGATCGTCCTCCCATATGTCAAAAGGTGGTGAGTAGGAAAGAAGCTAACTTTAGAAAATTCGGTCATGTTAGAGATTTGCCTAAATCTGGTCGTCCTACTCGAGATGAGAATGAACAAGTTGACTTTTTCCTTTCCTTGGAAGAAAATCGATATTAGGGTCAATAATTTACACATGCGGACATCTATTGTTCACTGAATAGTTCAAAAGCACAAATGTCACCCATACAAAGTTATTCCAGTGTATGAGTTATTTGAAGATCACTTCGGTAGGCGAAATGAGTTTTGTGAACGCATGCAAAATATGTGTAAACTAGATAATAATTTAGTAAAAAATATTATTTTTTCGGATGAAGCTACGTTCTGTTTGAATGGTAATGTGAATAGACAAAATTGCCGTTATTGTGCAACAGAAAATCCGCATCGGATGATGGAGGTTCACAGCCAGGACCATCAAAAAGCAAATGTATGGTGTGAGATAGTGCGCGAAAGAGTAATTGGTCCACTTTTCGTTGAACAGTCTTTAACTGAACAAGTATGTCTCAAATTTCTCCAACTTGAATTAATTCCAGCATTAGTGGCTTGATTTCTGAATCCATTAGACCCAGACTTCCCTGACGAAGAACTGATGTTCCAGCGAGATGGTGCCCCTCCGCACTATTCTGCTACTGTACGTACATTTTTGGATGAAACCTGAGAGGACCTATTGCCAGACCTAACTCCGCTGGACTTATTTTTGTGGGGTTACCTTAACTCGAAAGTATTTGTTGACAGGCCAAACAATCTGCAGGAGTTGAAAGAGAGGATCCGAAGAGAAGTGCGTGCCGTAACTCCGGAAATAGTTGAAAACGTGCAAAGAGAGTTTATTAATCGCCTTGGATATTGTCAAGCCGTGAATGGCGCACATTTTCCTTTCAACTCATTGTCGGGTTACCCTGTATACATGAATTTAACTTAAAAAATAAACACATTAAGAAATAAAAATCGACGGGTCAGAGCGTTTTCTCAAGAAACACACCGCTCAATTTTAAATGAATTTAGACATTACTTCTGGAACTTACTGTATATAATAGTTTTTAATTGACATAAAAATTAAATATGCAAGCGGACTTTCGGGCGGACTAATATGTAGACAACTCATTTTAGCCTAGTTGGTCGTCAATACCTCGACAACATTTTTCCTAATTGCTGGATTGGACGCGCAGGTCCCCAAGGTTGGCCAGCTCGCAGTCCCGATTTGATTCCTGTTGACTATTATTTATGTGGTCAGTTGCAATGCGATACGAAATAATGCAGGCATTTTTGAAAGAGAATCAATGGTGAGACGATTGCAATCGTGCGTTTTATTAGAAGGTGGCCATTTTCAACATTTTCTTTCATTAACTGTTGCATTTTTTTTTGTGTCATTATTTAAAAAAATAATTTATTTTTAATTTATTAACTTTTTAACATAGGTATTTTTTTTTGCACAACAATAAAGTGGTTTTTATTTTTTCTTTCGAAAACGAAGCAAGATACGAAAACAATTCAAGGAACAAAGACGTTGTATTATTAGTTCGTAAATTCGAAAAAAAATATGAAAGTCAATGGCGTATATTTTTTGGTCAATACTATTCGTTAAGGTGCCCCAGGGACGCCACTGGACTTAATAAATTTAATCTAGTTGGCTAATTAAGCCCCTTTTGTTACTATGAATAACGGTACCAAATTTCAATAAATCGGGAAGAGGATATTTAAAGAAATAAGATTTTTTTTAAAAACTTTAACACCCTGTAGCAATAACAGGACAACTTCGGACACATGTTCATATGAACTTTTTCTTTTATAATATCATAAGGAATCGCCCCCTTAAGTTACGTACCGTACTTCTAAAACACCCTGTATATTAGGAAATTCGGGAATTTTTAGGAAATTAGGAAATGGGTGTACACTCTTTCGTATCGTGAGAATTTTATTCCGCGTTAGCATAAAAGGCGCCCTGAAGTTACGGACCATACTTAGGAACCACCCTGTATAAATTCATACATGTACAATGTACATAGTGAAGGAAGATTTAATTAAGTTTTATGGAAAATAATACAGATACTTATATCCTATCGTCCCTATTTTCGCAAATAATCATGACTATGAATTGTACAAAATCTTAAGTTCTTATTGTTAATAATCTATTAAATCTTGTTATAAACAATAAGAGCACGTATAAGTTTATTTTGATATCGTGTGCAAAAAATGCCCCTTCTTTTAGAAGGCATCATACGATGTATTAGAAGAATATAAGACACAAGAAACAGTCAGTAGCGTCGTATAGGGGGTCATTGCTATTCTTTCGTTTAGTATAATAACTAACATTGTAACTTAAGGCCCAGGGGTACTCATATTTATTTTTATATTCCTCTTCCTTTTGCTTTTGGATAGACATGGTCTGGTAAACCATTTTAACTGAAAGTATCTATTAAAAATTTAAGCCAGACCTTCGTTTAGGCAATAGGCGTTGGTCCAAATAATAATAATTTTTAAATTATTCTAAATATTTTTGTTTAAACCTTTTGGGTATAATTTCTGTGTATTTCTTCATGTATTTTATATGGGAATTTTTACACGAAATTAGCTGTTTTTCTTTTGTCTATACAGGGTGGTGCACCCTATACGACAAGGTAATTTAGTTGAAAACGGCTGAATTTTAAAATTTTCTATTGATTTGGGTAGATGCAAGATGTTTGTGGGCACAATGTAAAATATTTTGAAGTATTTCGGATGTCCCAAAGAAAAGATCCAAATTAAAGTTATATTTGTTTAATGGAACACCCTATATCTTACAATACTAGTACTATATTTTCGGCTTTCGCGTTACATCCGGTTGAACTGAAAATCTATATTTTTTGAAAGATAATAAAAAAGTTTTACTCTAAGACGTACCGTTAGAAAGCTAGAAGCTGTCAAAGTTCAAAAATGTCATTTTTCAAAACTCGATATCTCAGAAACTATTAAGTTTAGACTTATAATGCGCTTACTAAAAAATAATTGTTATTTTATGTAGAATCCAAAAATATTGTAAGATATAGGGTGTTCCATTTAAAAAAATATAACTTTGCTATGGATCTTTTTTTTTAGACATCCGGTATATTTCGAAATAATTTTAAACTATAGGCCTAATGTCTCCCTATGACCTTGTTTTTGAAAAATATTAAAAAGTTGAGTAGTTTAGATGCTATGAAATCCTGCGTTGAGAGTGGGTCACCCAGTATATCAATGTCACTATCAAACAGAATTTGCCCAACTTTGTGAAGGGAGGTTAAAAACTTCAGTTTCTATAAGCTCAAGTACACTGGAGTTAATAGTAGGGCAAATATTGTTACGACGAATGGCGGATTTCAGTTGGTGCCAAACATGTTCGATGGGATAAAATATACAATGGTATGGTGGAAGCCTTAAAACTGTATGCCCTAGATTTTTTGCATAATTATCACAGAAGTATTCCTTTTGTAGTTTTAAACTTTGTAAAACCTCAATTAATTGCCTTTTGGTGTAATCTTCCTGAAAATAAATGTCATTATCATACATGTAGTTTTGGATTGTTGCTTTTGTGTCATTTGAGGAGGGAGTCTTGGTCGACTGCCTACTATGGTAGCTTGGATTGTCCATTACAATTATGCTATTCGGAGGTATATTCGGAATTAGCTTGTTTTTAAACCAAACTTCAAATAAATCAGCAGTGGTGTCCTCATGGTAATTGGTAATCCATAGAAGATTCTTTAATGTTTTTTGCAGACAGAGAAAGTCAATTTGGAATCCATCCGTCTTTAGATCCAGCATGCAAAATCGTAATTTTCGTTTACTTCTTTTTGATGGCGCGCTTGTTTTACACTTGCCGCTTGAGTCAACCCAACCCTTTTCTGGGGTATCATTATCATATGTGTCGAACCAGGTTTCATCCAAGTAAATAATCGGCCTTTGCTGATCTCTGTAAATCCTAATTTTTTGTAGATATTCGGATCGCCATTCCCGAATTCTACTGGATTTCATTAAAACTTGTCTTTTGTTAATTTTTTTAAATCTAAAACCCATGTGTTGGATACACTTCCATAACGTTGTTCTGCCACATTTATCGCCGGTTTCATCTTTTTCAAGCTTCTTAATTAAATTATCTAATGTAGGCACGCTTTCTTCCTCGTATAACTCGTAAATTTTACGCCGTATTATATCATGATCACTTCCATCTACCTTCGAGAAAATGCCAGTATTGGTTCTTGTTTTCCTCGCCAAAAAGGGATTATTCACAACTTTCCATACAGTTGATGTTAGAATTTTTGTTAATGTTGCCGTTTCTTCTAACGCTGCTTGCTTGCTGACCGCACGTTCAATGAGAGTTGAATAAACATTGTTTATAACTTACTTAGTTTCCACAGAAAAGTGTTTCTTGCTTTTCGACGGGGTTATCTCCTGAAATACATTGGGCTCGCACATATTTTCCATGACTCACACACGATTAAACAAACGCTGTATTACACACGAAGTAAGAATAATTATTACTAAGCTTAAAACTAACTAGAGTGGCTATTATACGTTATAAAATTACGTCTTCCGGATTTGCAGTTTACTTTAAGACATTTTTAAGTACGGACCATAATTTACCTGCATTTATTCATTCATTCATTGTTTGTTTATGGCCACCCTTGGATAATCCCATTCAAAGGCAAAGTGTAACTTTCTTATATCTTTGGACAGGCTTTATTTTTAAATATATATTGTGGAGGTAGACTGCCTGTGTTTTATTTGCCTATAACAGTGTTATCAAAAGAGAGAACGGCAGTGGCATACATATTTTTTGTTCCGCTGAAAAAGTATAACACCCTGGATCTCCGAAACGAAGCATTTCCGGATATAGGTTTATGGAAACGGGATTTCATATTTTTAAGTAGGGAATCTCATGTAGACTTTCTTGTACATTTGGAGAGAAAGTACTGTTCTAGCCTATATGAGCGCAGGAAGTCTCCAGGAATAAGTGTGGTATAAAGGAAAATATATATTTCGGTTTTCACCTCATTAATAGTTTTTACTGCAAGTTTACATCCTACGGGTTCTCTGCATGGAAGGACGAGTACTAACTTCAATTTGTATTTGTTTAAATAACAATAATAATAAGTTTATTTCAAGTAGTTACAATATAATAAACATGTTAATATGATATTCTTGAATAAACTTATTCATAAATTCCCCAGAAGACATGCCTGTTAGGGCCAAATTTTATTTAATTAAAAGTGTTTAAAATTATAAATATTTAGGAATATTTGTATAAAAAGTTGCAAGTATTCAATAAACGCTACTTTCTTGATGATAGATTATTAAATTTCTGAAAAGGATTAATTATATAATTGATTCACAATAATATATAAGATAATTAATATTATAATTTAAATACCATTAATTAGTTATAGCATTTCCAAAAATATTTTTAAAGCGTTTCCGATATGAATGTTTTTATTTAAATTTTATATTTTTTTGATGAAATTAAAAAAAAATTACTTTGTTTCCAGATTACAAATAATGGAGGGAGATGAAGACTCAACGGGCTACATTCGAAATCGGACCGGGTCGAACGATCCTAAAAGTGGGGGCAGCCAGAGTAGTAGCAACAGTAGCGATCCCGTCGACATGTCGTTTATGATGATCGACTACATCAAAGATGCCATGAAGGTACATTTATTAAAAGATAATAAAGAATTCGGTTGCAGTCTAAACGCGGATTTGCAGATTATTATATAGCTAACCTGCTTTCATATAAAGCATATAGTTCAATCCTGATGCAAGTTTTACGAACAATTGCACTGATGTTTGAAAATTTGTCCTTGGATATTTAAGAATTAGGTTAATAATATAAATAATTTGATTTTCTTTTGTAAGAGTTGCGTAAATAGCGTTATTTACAAGCAATTATTAATTTTTTTAATTAAACAGGCAATCAAAACATATTAATTATATATCTAAAAGATGCCTGCATATTATTTATAAGCACCTTATTTTAACAATAACAAGACTAATAAAAATTTAATATTCTCCTGATCGTGGGTCACATTGATGCAAGTCATTGTTTTTGGGTTTACCTTCAATATTTAACGCATCGTGAAAAAAGTAGTTATAATAAGAAAAACACAATCCCTAATATAAAACATTGCCCTAAAAAACGTTTTTAAATCAAAACGACCAAAAATATTAAAAATTAAATTCACAAAAAAGGTTCTATGATTAATAACAATTTTTAGAACACAAAGATAGTAAATACAACATAAGATAAGATCAAAAACAAAAAACTGACAAGGGATTTATTTGTAAGGAACTTAATAATATGTTTTGTCAGTCTTACAAGCAATTGAAACAAATATTTGAGGAGCACTCATTAACTACATACAGGATTTTAATGAATGTCATGCAGATATTTAAGGAAGTGATAGTGCTTGTCCAAATAGGAAAAAATACTCATAAACATGCGGTCAAAAATGCTTCAAAACTTTTTTTTTTTCGTTTTCTCCCATATTTTACTTTTTGAAATCTCTACAATAAAATGTCTAAATTGTCGGAGGCAGTATGCATAGTGTTACATTCTTTTGCGGTACCAACACTTTTACTCTTCTGAACTTTTTTTTGGAAACACTGTATAAATACTGATACCATATTTTGACTCCCCGTTGTTTTCTCATTCTACTAACTGACACGCCACTTCTTGAATTCTGAATTTAAACCTGTCACCTTCTTGGGCATTTTTGAAACTTCGATAATTACGGATGATATATTCAATATTGCACAAAACCATAGGCCAGCGTCATTCTTCTTCGATTACTTGAATATAACAAACATTTCTGAGGTGAAGAATCGACTCCACCCAAACTTCAATTTGAATTTGGTCCGGAATCTCACTTCCCTCGGCTGATTGTTCATCCTATTATCTGTCCTCAACATCACTGGTCTCTTCTTTGTCTTCTTCCTACAACTGAAGAAGAGTTTTGTTAAGATGTTGCTAATTTTTTTTGCACCTTGTTTGATTAATGTTTTATTGTAAGTAATTATTGATATTTCAGATTTATTATATGCACAGTGTGCAAAAAGTCCCGGACCCGTCAATTATTTAGAAAATGGCGCACAATATAAAAAAACTTCCGGTATAAAAGTTGTAGGCCTTAAAAAAATCTATAAAACTAGGACACCTGGAATTATACAGGGTGCCTCAAACAGTCATGGTAAACAAAACTTTGGTTTATTTAAATAGAATGACCCCTTTTTAATCACGTTTTCTGATTCCTCTAAACATTCTAAACAACAATTATGAAACATATCATATGGCTAAACCCATTAGTTTAAGAAATAATTTGAGTTAAAGGACACAAATACAACAGGTAAGATATTACCTACATTTTGCATTTTTACAAGCTGGTAGCAGAATGTTTTGCGTTAAAACTGTAAAAGAAACATAAAAATTGTACTAAATGTACCCACGCAAGTTTTGTCAAAAATTTAATAACAATTAAATTAAATAGAAGCAGTAAGATTAATAACAAATTTACAAGAACAAAAATAAATTTACGTGAGTCGTTATTTCATTAAATGTTGAAAATGTCCCCCTTCCACAGTTTGACAATTGGCTAGGTTATAATTAAATTTGTCGATGACGTTTTGTAACATTTCTTGGTTAATAGATTCACATTCTTCAATAATTCTTCTTCTCAATTCGTTCAGATCTGCAGGTTTTGTCACATACACTTTATTTTTTGGTCGTCCCCAGAGAAAATAATCGAGGAGCGTTAAGTCTGGCGACCTAGCGGGCCATTCTATGGGGCCCCTTCGCCCTATCCAGCGGTTAGGAAAAGTATTATTTAAGTAAACTCTTACAGCTCAAATGAAGAGGAGCTCCGTCCTGCTGAAACCACGTATGTCGTAATAGTGGTCCTACGGTTATTGCTGGCACAATTTGATTTTGCAGCATAGCACTTATCAATTTTTTAAAATTTCCGTGTAAAATTTCCAGTTAAATTGACACTAGGGAAATTTCCAGTAGAAATATAACTAGTGCATGAAATATTTCCGGAAATTTTTGAAAATTTTGTCTGAAACCAATTTTTGCAATGCACGAATGTTTTTTTTTTTTTTTTAAAAATTGGCTGAAGACCAAATTTTGAAAAATTTCCATTAGGAAATATTTTAGGCACGTGTTATGTTTTGATCGGAAATTTCCCGAGTTGATAAAAGTTTATTTAGGTAGTTGCTAAAAAGTTGATTTTGATATATTTATTTATTTAAATAATACCAAAATTTCCAGTTAAATTGACACTAGGGAAATTTCCAGATGTAATTTTCAAAACGGATGCAATTTCCACTTATCAATTTTTTAAAATTTCTGTGTAAAATTTCCAGTTAAATTGACACTAGGGAAATTTCCAATTAAATCTACACAAAACTCATCTCTTGAATTTTTCCGCTCAGCAGAATACAGGCCAAGTTTACGCGGTCATTGTGACACGATCCAAAAATATGATATTTACCCTTTGTTTTCGATCACGTTTACGCACGCGATAATCGAGAGTAATGACTGGCGTTATCTTATTTTTAATATTAGATAACACAGCGAAAGCAGGTACTTAAGAGTTTAATCAGTGGCGTAGCAAAGATAGCTCCTGTATGTAAAGGTCCACAACAAGCCTGAGAGAGCATATAGAGGGGGGGTTACTACTTTGGCTGCCTTCGGCACTCAACATTAATAAATTGAAGTACGATCACGGCTCATGCCAGATTATTTTCTGAACACGTTGTCATCAATTTTCGCTTTCCATGTTTTAACGTTCTGCCAGACATATAAGGCGGTTTGCGTACTATGAACTGGCTGCGTCACTAGTTCATTCATTCCTAATTTTATTTTTTAACTGGAGTATCGTTAGTATGGTAGTATTTAATTTAGAAAATATACAGTGTGTCTACGTAAGTTGGCGGCATATGGGAAACATTTTTATTATTAATTTTACGAAAAAAAGTTATTCTTCATAAAAAGTTCTGCATGGTCTAAAACCTAATATGCAACCATCATATATCAAAATTTGTGGGTCGTATACGAGGTTTCTCAAAAAATATTAATTTTACTCAAGAGTAAAGTACCGTTATTTTTGACATTATCGAAAATTATTATAAAGAAAAGATGTTTATAATTAAAAATAACTTTCAAATATTCATTAAAAAACTAATTATTTAGAATTGTTTTATCAAATTTATAATTATTAAATATAATGCATTAATGGGCAAACTTAAGTTTTCAACATTATCGCAGAGAAAATGTCTAAGAAACAGTATTTTAATGAATATTTGAAAGTTATTTTTAATTCTAAACATCTTCTCTTTATTATAATTTTCGATATTGTCAAAAATAAAGGTACATTAAAATCATATTTTTTGATAAACCTCGTATACGACTGATAAATTTTAATATCTGATGGTTGCATATTAGGTTTTAGACTATGCAGAACTTTTTATGGAGAATAACTTTTTTTCGTAAAATTAATAATAAAAAGTTTCCCATATGCCGCCAACTTACGTAGACACACTGTAGAAGTTTCGCTATTTCACGTTAACAACGTTCAATGGACTAGGTGCAGGATTCTTGCAATCGGCCAAACGCTGTTTCACTTTGTTATGTTCTATGAACTAAGTGCAAGATTTTTGAAAGCGGCCATTACCGCGGTTTCATGCTCACAACGCTAAATGAACACGGTACAGAATTCTTGGAAGCGGTTAAAACACACCTTTGCATTGACAACGTTCGATGAACTAGATGCAGGATTCTTGGAAGCGGTCAATAACGCTATTTCACGTTGACAACGTTTAGTGAACTAGGTGCAGGATTCTTGGAGGCGGCGAATAACGCTTTTTTACCTTGACAACGTTCAATGAACTAGACGCAAGATCCTTGGAAGTCGCCAATAACGCTATTTTACGTTAACAACGTTTAATGGGCTAGGTGCAGGATGCTTGGAAGCGGTCAATAACGCTATTTCACGTTGACAAAGTTCAGTGAACTAGGTGCAGGATTCTTGGAGGCGGCGAATAACGCTTTTTTACTTTGATAACGTTCAATAACCTAGATGCAAGATTCTTGAAAGTGGCCAATAACGCTATTTTACGTCAACAACGTTTAATGGGCTAGGTGCAGGATTCTTGGAAGCGGTCAATAACGCTATTTCACGTTGACAAAGTTCAGTGAACTAGGTGCAGGGTTCTTGGAGGCGGGAATAACGCGTTTTTACCTTGACAACGTTCAATGAACTAGACGCAAGATTCTTGGAAGTGGCCAATAACGCTATTTTACTTTAACAACGTTTAATGGGCTAGGTGCTGGATTCTTGGAAGCGGTCAATAACGCTATTTCACGTTAACAACGTTCAGTGAATTAGGTGCAGGATTTTTGGACGTGGCGAATAACGCTTTTTCACCTTGACAACGTTCAATGAACTAGATGCAAGATTCTTGGAAGTGGCCAATAACGCTATTTTACGTTAACAACGTTTAATTTTTGCTAATTTGCTTACTTTACTTATACTTTTGTATGTTTTATATTGTCTTATTGTTATATTTTATATTTTATTGATATATTTTATATAGTATTGTAAATTGTCTCTAATTTATAATTTATTGAGACCGGGACTTTGTGTTGGTTCTTTTGCTTCAATATTATATTTTCAGTGTCCTAATTATTTTTGTACTTAGCATCCACAAGTGTTTATACTGCTGTATGTGTTACCCATAAATAAATAATGGGCTAGTTGCTGGATTCTTGGAAGCGGTCAATAACGCTATTTCAGGTTGACAAAGTTCAGTGAACTAGGTGCAGGATTCTTGGAGGCGGCGAATAACGCTTTTTTACCTTAACAACGTTTAATGAACTAGATGCAGAATTCTTAGAAGTGGTCAATCACTCTGTTTCACGTTGATAATATGCTCTATGAACTAAGTGCAGGATTCTTGAAAGTGGTCCTTAACGCTATTTTATGCTGATAACGGTAAATGAATAAAGTGCAGAATTCTTGAAAGGGGTCAAAACACTACTTTACGATGACAACGTTCAATGAACTGGATGCAGGATTCTTGGAAGCGGTTAATAACGCTATTTCATGCTGACAACATTCTATCGGTTGCTGTTTCTTAAGCTCAAAAATCATCTTTAAATATTGTTGGGTATTCGGTATCTAATATTGTATTAGGGAAAATAATTAAAAATAAAATTGCTTAAAACGCTGTTTTGAAAATTGGCGGGTTACTTCATAAAAAACGCATATAATTGAGAGCAGCTTCAAATTGCAGGCTATGGATATGATGCGCAGTCACCGTATGCTCACAGATGTCACTCTAGAAGTTGGAACGGAGTTATACCACGCCCATCGGGTAGTCTTGGCGGCAGCTAGTCCATATTTTAAAGTAAGTAAATTTGTAAAAAAAACCTTTTTTGTATTGAGCTCATGTATTTTTTCTAGGCCATGTTCACAGGAGGTTTGAAAGAATGTGAAATGTCTAGGGTTAAGTTACAAGGAATATCGCCCACTGCAATGCACAAACTTATCAGTTTTATGTACACAGGACGGATACGAGTTACAGAAAACACTGTGTGTCAGCTGTTACCGGCTGCAACAATGCTACAGGTACGCTCCTACTAACTTGAACTAACTATATTTAATTGGGTAACAACAATAGATACATAGTGTCCTTAAATACAGTATCTAACATATATAACTAGCATATTAGCAGACATTTCTCCACTTCAAAAGAGACATGGGAATTCACAGTATACAGGGTCGTTGGTATGTATGGAAACGGTCGTTTATTTCTTAAAGTATAACAGTTAGCAAAAAATATTTTAGGCAAAAGTTTTAGGGTTTTTTAAGGTCTATTAGAATTTTAAACAAATAAGTATACAGGATGAGTCAGAAAACCGTAGAGAAGCAAAGTTACTTTTTTTTAAGTGGAACACCCTATATCTTAGAATATTTTTGGATTTTACATGAAATAACAATTATTTTTTAATAAGTGCATTATAAGCCTAAACCTAATAGTTTCCGAGATATCGACTTTTGAAAAATTACATTTTTGAACTTTGACAGCTTCTAGCTTCCTAATAGTACGTCTTAGAGTGAAATGGCTTACATGTCCCTATCTTACTTTTTTATTATCTTTCCAAAAACATCAACTTCCGGTTAAATCGGAAATACTGTATTCCCGGCTTTTGAGTTACATCCGGATAAACCGGAAGTTGACACACTTAGGAAGATAATAAGAAACTAAGATAGGGACATGTAAGCCGTTTTACTCTAAGACGTACCGTTAAAAAGCTAGAAGCTGTCAAAGTTCAAAAATGTAATTTTTCAAAAGTCGATATCTCGGGAACTATTAGGTTTATAATGCACTTATTGAAAAATGATTGTTATTTTATGTAAAATTCAAAAATATTCTAAGTTATAGGGTGTTCCTTTTAAAAATAAAGTAACTTTGTTTCTCTACGGCTTTCTGACTCATCCTGTATACTTATTTTTTTTTAAATTCTAATAGACCTTTAGAAACCCTGAAACTTTTGTCTTAAATATTTTTTGCTAACTGTTTTACTTAAAAGAAATAATCGACCGTTTCCACACATACCAACGACCCTGTATAAAGCTCTGATATTTATCGTTTCTTCCGAAAACAACAAATCTGTCGGATTCTTATGATTTTATGAATGCACCTTTGCGTTATATTCAGACTTTACAACAGCTTTATACAACATCATCAATGTTTTAACTAAACTAGTAGTTCCAATGGTTTAGAACCTGAACACTAATTAAAATATTTTAGGTACCAAACGTTATTCAAGCGTGTTGTGATTTTCTGGAGCGCCAGTTGGATCCTAGTAATGCAATAGGTATTGCTCATTTTGCTGAGCAACATGGTTGCATGGAACTGTCGAAAAAGGCCAATCAGTACATCGAAAGGCGGTTTGTTCAGGTTAGTATTTTCTTTTTTTTTCTCTTTAACATATTCAACTTAAATTATTGCAAAATTACTATAAATATGATGCAAATTTTATACTGCTATAATATTTTTGTGTCAACGTTACATTTTTGGGGTAATTGCAACCTTTTCTCATCAATTATAGTAAAGTTTACATTATATCTTTAACCTTTACTGCAATAAATAAACTACATACATGTTGTATACAGTTTTTCCAACAGTCTGCGGAAATGTTACTTACTGTCTTTTAATTAATTCAACTACAGTTGTAATTAATGTGGGGGAAGTATTATTCCTTCTAATATTTGATTTTTCTTGGTGCCATCTTAGTTCGATTGGATTAAATACACAATAGTAGGGGGGAAGACGCAACACGTATTCTTTATTAATTTTAAAAGTCTGTAATACTTCTAAAATATCCCGTTTCTTTAAAGGTTCTTCAAAATATGTATTACTATTTATCATAAAATTTTGGATTTCTGCTTTTGTACTGTTAGAACTAAGAAACATACTTGACTATGATTAATTAGCATGGTCCATTACAACAACGCTCTTCTTGGGTATATTTTTAAGAAGTCGATGTTCAAACCAATCGTCAAAGTTGTGCGTCAGTGCCTTGGTGGTAATCTTGAGAAGAATCTGCTATGCTTTTAGCTGAAAGCAACAGAGAGTTCAGAACAAATCCATTTTGTGAACCTGCTTGTATTATTGTTATTCTTTTGCCTTTATTTAAAGGAACCGTTGTTTGACATTTTTTTGAAACATCATTCCATCCTTTTCTTGCAGTGTCATGTGTATCGAACCATGTTTCATCAAGGTAGATAATTGATCGATTTTCTGCTCTATATTGTTTAATAGCCATAATGACGCCATCTCCGTAGACGTTGATATTCCATTAAGGTTTGTCTTTAATCAATTGTGTGATATACGAATTTTTTCTTAGGCTTAAAATGCTACAAGAGATGTTTCCTCGTTGGTAAGCCTCTTTTTTGGGGAAACCAGAGTAGGTACAGATTGTTCTTCATACATTTCATACATTTTTCACTTTGCTTCTTTCTGAAAATGATAGGTTTCAGTACTATATCCTTTACCGAAGATAAAGAAGTATGTTTTAAAGCAGACGTCTCGGCTAAAGCATCACTTTATGGCGCCAAAAGATTAACGGTATATTGTAAACTTAACTA
Organism: Polydrusus tereticollis; assembly: GCA_963920685.1. Classification (NCBI taxonomy): domain Eukaryota; kingdom Metazoa; phylum Arthropoda; class Insecta; order Coleoptera; family Curculionidae; genus Polydrusus; species Polydrusus tereticollis. The sequence continues at coordinate 150,029,645 of OY987328.1, forward strand.
TACCCATAAGAGCAAATATGCGGAATAATAATTAAGAATAAATTTAATGGTAAAACTTTATAAAACTTCTAGACCATATCGAAATAATTATTACATCTTTTAATCATCGGCGAACGACAAATGGCAGGAATTAAGACTTTTACTGATGTCGAATCATAGATATCTCTGGGGTGAAGATTATTCATATTGAAGAGGAAAGAAAAATCCAAAATTCTCCACAAATACTTAATATTTTACTCTACGCGTTTCGGTTTCTTAAACCATTTTCAAGAGCTGTCTAAAAAGTTCATTTATATAATAATCTCAATTCAAAATCAAAATTATTAGGTATTACTTACATGATATAATCACAAACTTTACATTAAGGACACAAAAAAGTTCACCATGGCAAACACAGGTTAACTAACTATATAAAATTGATCAACCCAAAAAACATTTAAAAAATAAAACAAAATATACCGAACCAGAGCGGCATCTAGGTTGCACAAAAAGAGGCACGATTATTTAAACAAACATTCACTACTTACACTCATTCGCAATTTTCGCTGCTTCTCTGTAGTGGGCGTTGACAGGATCGTTTAAACACTCAATCTGATTATTAATCTCTAATTTGGCTATTTCTATATTTTCTAAAAAATTCAGCTTATGGCCTTTATTAGCATTATGTAGCATTTTAAAGTTTAGTATTAAAATTATGTAAATTCTCTCTTAAATGTAGGCCAAAAGCTGATCTCTTGTCATTAGGCGATTTCTGCGAGTTTAAATGTTCTTTTATTCTAATCTTAAAACTACGTCCTGTCTGTCCAGCATATGTAGCTGTGCATGAGTTACAGGACAACAAATATACCCCACTTCTGTCAAGCACGTTAATTGAATCCTTTACTTTTGAGAATAAGCTACGTAAATTGTTTACTGATTTGTAAGCTATTTTAAAATTGTGTTGTTAAAAAAACTTCAATACATTATCCACCCTCAGAGAAACAGCGCCCAAAAAAGTTAGTCTTATATACCTAGGTGGTTGAAAAGATGTTATGGTGTTATCCAAGGGGTCAGTCGACACCTTCCTAAGCATGCCATTAAATTTTTTTCTTATTAAATTATTGATTAATGATATCTTGTATCCGTTGTTATAAGCAATTTGAAAGATAATGTTCTTTTCCCTCTCAAATTCCAAGTAAGAGTGGCATGGTGAACAAACGATGGATCAAAGAGTTAAACGCTGTCATTTTGTGAGCTAAACAATGATTGGAGTCAGCTGGTATAACATTGTCTGTATGTGTGTTTTTCCGATACATAGCATACTTAAAAAGTTTTTTTTTTCAAAATGTTTTTTTTTTAAATGTTTTTTTTTTCAAAATGTTTTTTGGGTTTATCCCGTTGATCAATTTTATATAGTTAGTTAACCTGTGTTCGCCATGGTGAACTTGTTTGTGTCCTTAATGTAAAGTTTGTGATTATGTTATATAAGTAGTACCTAATAATTTTGATTTTGAATTGAGATTATTATATAAATGAACTTTTTAGACAGCTCTTGAAAATGGTTTAAGAAACCGAAACGCGTAGAGCAAAATGTTAAATATTTGTGATGAATTTTGGATTTTTCTTTCCTCTTTAATTTTACTGATGTCGTTTGTAAATAACAGGAAGACCAGAGACTGGTTCCATTTTTAAAATTCCTTTTACCATTCTCAATTTAAAATATCCAAGCACTCTTTAGATTTGTCAAGAGGAGGAGTTTTTCCAATTGAGCGCCCATCAACTTATACAGTTAATTAGGAAAGACGAATTGAACGTACAGGACGAGCAAGAAGTATACAACGCCGTCTTAAAATGGGTCAAGTACGACGAGGAAAACCGTCATCGAAAAATGGAAGACATTTTGGCTGCGGTTCGATGTCAGTTTTTGCCGCCCAAATTTTTAAACGATCAGATATTGAAATGTGATGTTATTAAGAAGACTCCGGCGTGTAAGGAGTATCTAGCAAAAATTTTTAAGGTAAGAGAATATGCAAAACTTTTTTAAAATATACTTTAATGTTCATTTTTGTACTATTTCTTGTTGTCAAATTTTCTAATTGTGTTTTTTTTTCGTTGGTTTTTTATTATACTTATTGATTCAATTTCGTGTAATGAAATGTACCGGGTGTTCCACCTAAGGAGGTAATCGGCTATATCTCAGAAAGTAATAACACTAGGACTTTGGTAAAAAATATATATCGATAAAAGCGGCCAAGAGAAATTGCTGGAAATTATTTTCAAGTTCGAAAAATGACCGCTAGGGGGCATAAGAGAACTTTCAAAATAGAAATGCCGATTTTCTCTTGATTTTTCTTAATAAAAATATGTTAAAACTATAAGCATTGTATTCTTCATAAAATTATGCAACTTTATGTTAGGAATCGTTTTTTTCTATTTTCAATAATAAAGTGGTGGGAGAAGGTCAAACTTTTTTTTTTCAAACGCTGACATCTCTGCTTTGGATAAACCGATTTTATTCAACTTGGTCTTGAAAAAAAACCCTTCTTTTCCTCTACACGTAGATCTATTTACTATGCCATATTGATTCTGATGGTGGCCACTAGATGGCGTTTTTCCGTAATTCCTCTATGAATAAGGATTTAAGTGTTATGATATGTCTTTTTCATCATATTTTATTTTAGGCTTATAAAGGCTATTAAATAGTGGAATAAAAAATCCAGGTCCGTATTTAAAATAAAAAAGTTAATGATGGTCGTTCAAATCCGAAACGTCGTATTAAAAAACTAACCCCGTCAGCTTGTAGAGGAGGAAAAGTTACTATAAGGAACTGAAAACCGCAACGTGATATCTTTTGTTAAACCAGAGATTTAATTGATTAATTAATGTTTTAAAAAATGGCCTATTTTTCCATATTAATTATTATTATCCCTAATTTCTCTAGTTTTAGAAAATAATTTCCAGCAATTTTTCTTGGCCGCTTTTATCGATATATATTTTTTCCCAAAGTCCTAGTGTTATTACTTTCTGAAATATAGCCGATTACCTCCTTAGGTGGAACACCCGGTACAAGTTAGTTGCGAATAATAAAAAAATGGGTGCCTCGTTTGTTGAATTTGTTTGTTTTGGATCATCAATTAAACCTCTTCGTGTTTGTTACACAGTTCTTTGTTATTTCAGTTTACTCCATTCAGTTTATTTCCATAATTGCAGCCTTTTTTTAGGATTTGACTCTACACGTACGAACAGCCGTTAAGGAACGGACACCAAATATACCCAGAGTGATATATGTAGCAGGGGGTTATTTTAAACAATCCCTGGATATTTTAGAAGGATTTAACATAGACGACAAAACGTGGCTTAAGTTAGATAGACTAATAGTGCCTCGATCAGGGTTGGGTTGTGCATTTTTAAAGGTAAGTTAATAAAAATTGTTTTAGGGATATCGTAATTTTCCACTTACCTGATGTAAACTTCTTTTATTTGTCTAGTTGAATTTGTCAAAAATTACGACTAATGTTTAATATTAAAAAAACATGTAAGAACAGACTAAAACACGTTTAAGATGGTTTTTGAAAGCACTTAATTTTTTTTTTATAATTTAGTGTACCCCCGCCCTAGCTTCAGTGTTCTAATTCAATATTGAAATTTGGCAGACTTTATTGAAAATGTAAAAATCATAATTCTGTTTAATCAGATATTAAGGTATAAACAAACAAAAATGATTTAAATTAAAGCTAACATTTAATATCAAAGAAAGTATATGAAAACATGTTTAAGAGGTCCACCAGCAGGCCGTTAGTGCTTTGGTTATATTAACGGGGTTTAATGGGAAAACACTTATGAATTACTTTGTATCTCTTCGTTATTTTTCATGCTAGGTAAAAATAAAAAATACTTTTTGCAGGGGTGTCCATAAATTCCCTTGGTCACTTCATATACGGGATATCGCATAAAGTTATATTTTCTTAAATGGGACACCCTATATATTATCCAATTTTTGAATTCTATCTGAAATTCCAAACATAACCCTTAACCCAACGATTACACATTTAAAATGGAAAATATTTATATTAATTTGATATGCACTTGGTAAAATTTACCTCTGCATATCAAATTAATCGAAACATTTTTCCTTTTTAATGTGAATATGTTGAAAACCGTTGGGTAATGGTATAACGTAACGAAAATACGTTCATAATTTTAGGTAGAATCTAAAAATTGGATAATATACCTACGGGGTGACCCATTTAAGAAAATATAACTTTATGCGATATCCGTATATGAAGTGACTAAGGTTTGGACACCCCTGCAAAAAATCTTAAAGCTAGACCAACCAAATGTTAAAATAGATATCCAAAAGTATTTAAATATGGTGTTACTTAAGGAACAATTTTAGGACCATTATTTTTAAATATTTATATTCATGATTTATCTAGTATAAATTGCGATGGAAAAAATTAAAGTTTGGCGGATCATACTGCTATTTTTTGAATCGTGCAGTTTTGCCACGCCCATAAAAAAAGTGCTGTTTTGCCATGCATGCTTTTTTGCTTACCTGTCTATATTGCAAAATACCTTTGACAATATCGGTAAAAAAAGGAAGACAATTTTTTAATATTTATCTTTGTTTAATTCTTTACCAGATAGCTTGAAGATAGCTTCTAGTTCTTCCGTGTTTTGTAAGGGAGTTAAGGGCCGTTTGCTTGCGGGTCGGAATGCGTACTGAGGATCGTGCTCTATTTTAATTTAATTAATTTATTTCCTTTATTATTATTTTTGTGCACATCATTTATTTTTATTATTTTTGTATCTTTCCTTATATCAGTTAATCTGTATATCTTAGTTTAAGTATGTAGTAATATTGTAAATAATTCTTTACACTGGAGTGGTTGTATGAGCAGCAGCAGTTGGATACCGCCACTCGAATTGAAATGATTTTTTTTGTACATTTGATTCATACATTAAATAAAGGCATTTATTATTATTATTAAATTTGACATTTGTACAAATAATATAATTATCTAATTTAATTTGACAACATAATTAAGCTTATTATTTATGTATTCAGAAACATCAATTTTATTATTTACAAGTGTATCTAACTAACCTGAACTAAACAGAATTTGAAAATAGGAATTTCAAATATTCAATTTGATCCCATTGTGTATGTAAATTTTAATAAACAAATTATCTTCCTTTTACCATAACAATAATAATAATAATCATTATGATAATCATTATAATTAATGTACCACAGAATATGAGTAGTATCAATATAAGCGATGACATTCAAATTTTAAAAGTTAATTATGTAAAATATTTAGGAATAATTTTTGACAGTAAATTAAATTGGAATTTTCAAGTAGAATACTTGATTAAAAAATTAATAAGTTTACGACCGAATTTTAAAAACATTTCTGGATATAAAACATCTAGAAATATTATATTATGCATTAGTTTGCATTTAAATTAGAAGTATTACAAAAAAGATTTTTGAAAATATATTTAATATATCAAAAGAATTATATTCACAAACAAGAAAGATGAACGTTAGACAAATTTACATTTATAATGTCTTAATAATATATACATATATTTAAAAATAAAAACCATATACGGTTTAAAGACCATAACCATAATACACGTTATAAAAATGAAATTTCTACAAAACCATAAATAATAATAATGATAATAATAAGTTTATTTCAAATAGTTATAATATAATAGGTGTGTTAATATGTTATTCTTCAATAAACTTATTCATACATTCCCCGAAGACGTGCTTGTTAGGGGCAAATATTATTTATTTAAAAGTATTTAAAATTATGAATATTTCTATAAAACGTTGCAAGTATTTAATAAACGCTACTTTCTTGATGATATATTAGTAAATTTCTGAAAAAAAAACTATATAATTCACAATAATATTAAATAGCATTAATTAGTTAAAGCATTTCCAAAAATATTTTTAAAGCGTTTGTTTCCAATATAAATGTTTTTATTTCAATTTTATATTTTTTTTAATAAAATACTTTTTTTAATATTTGTTGGTAAATAACCATTTAAATAAAAACATAAATATTTAAAAGTTTTTTGTCCTACGGAATTATTTATTTTAGGTTTTATACATATTTGATTTTTATAACCTGTGGTTATGGTCTTTAAATTGTATAAGGTTTTTATTTTTAAAAATATTATTATTAATAAAAAATAAAAAAGTTAAGGGGGTGGGACATTATGCTGAACCACCCTGTACTTACTAATCCAATAACAAAATCAAATGCAGAAACAGTAGATGTGTTTAGAACATAATTTTTTACATTAACAGTTAAAAAAACAGTTTTAAACAGAACAAGAACATGTTTTTTTTTATTAATTTCTAGGGACATTTTTATGCGGTAGGTGGCAGGAACAACAGCCCGGGCAACAGCTACGACTCAGATTGGGTGGATAGGTACAACCCCATTCTGGACGAGTGGATGCCTTGTCACCCCATGTCGTGTCCGCGGAATAGGGTGGGGGTCGCGGTTATGGACGGCTTGTTATACGCCGTCGGGGGCGGAGAATGTACGAAATATCACCAGAGCGTTGAATGGTGAGTTTATCCTTAGTCGTAGTTTCCTAGATACAGTAATTATTTTTTAAAACGTTTTCCAGATATTTATCCTAATAATGGTATAATTGTGTGGGGTGGTCTGTATGACAACACACTAAAACAAAAAAACACTGTACAGGGTGTCCCATTTCAACACTTTTATAGATCTCCGTAATTGTTAGTGCTATCAAAAAAGTAATATAGGTGTCATGTGCTATCTTTGGGTCAAACTTAAAATGGTAAAATCAAAATTTGAAAATTTTCGCTTGCTTAAGAGATACGGGGGAGAATCAAAAAATTCACAATTTCAAAATTACCCTATATTTTCTTAGTTAAAAGAGATACAGAAAAGTATTTTATACAAAAGTTTCTTTATAATGATTGTTAAAAAATCTGCCGTTTTCAGAATAAGTATACGGGGTCAGGTAAAAAAGTTATCGGACCTAACCTCATTTTTTTAACCCTGTATATTTTAATCTAAAAAGATAGAATTTTAAATTCTCTTTTTAAATATATAACACACCATGGATGATATTGGTTTCCTAGGCGATTTATTTAAACTTTATTACTTTGAAACGAAATAAAAGATTCAGATTAAGGTAAAAAATAACAGGAATCATCGCAAATGTTCGAAAGCTCCTCCGTTGTTTTCAATGCACTCTTGACATCTTTTTTGCTCGGATTTTAAGGCATTCATGATTTGTAATGGTTTTATTTCTGCAAAGGCCTCATGAATTCTTTGATCAAGTTGTTCTTGGGTTAAAATGACTTCTTTATAAATTTTGTTTTTCAACACTCCCCAAAGAAAAAAATCTGGAGGTGTTAGATCCGGAGATCGTGGTGGCCACCTCATAGGTCCATGTGTTCCTATCCAACGGTTTCTAAAGTAAGTATTTAAATACTCTCTTATTCGAAGAGCGTTGTGGGTAGGGGCGCAATCTTGTTGAAAGTAAATCTCTATTACTTGATTTAATTTAGAGGAACATCATCAAGGATATCGAAAAGGTTTGATTGGAGTATGTCCAGATATCTATCTGCATTTAAATTTTCTTCAAAAAAGCGATACACCAGTTTGTTTTGAAACAAAAAACAACTTATATTTACCCCAAATCGACCTTGTTGGCGAACAGGTCGTACCATGTGGGGATTTGTCGGGTTCCAATGTCTTTCATTATGTCTTACCGTAACTTGTAATTCGACATTCATCTGACCAAATTATTTTTTGGTGAAAAGAACGATCCTCGTTAGATTTATTTAAAAACCAGTGACAAAATTCCTATCGTCTCACATCATCACCAGGATGCAAATATTGGGTAATTTTAACAACATACGGAAAATATTTATTGGACGTCAAAATCTTTGCGCCTTAGATTTTGTAATTCCAGTTTCAGTTTCTACGTTTCTGACGGACATAGATTTTTGTTCCTAAAATTACAAAGTGATTTTAGAGAATAAAATTAGGATGTGTGCTTAAGACCCAAGACAGAAGTGAAAACCTAACCAAGACGAGATTCTCTATTAATCTTTCACAATCTAACATCCGCAAATCTCAAATTCAAGACGATAAAAGAATCGAATCGAAAAAGCAAATACACTATGCATTTGGTCATCTTTTAGTATCTTGCTTTTTCCTCTACTGCATCATGAGCTGACGGCTCAGTCTCATTCAATACCCACTAAATGTGCTAAACGCTCCTAAAGAAGGTTTCACTTCAATGAAAGTTGAGCTACTATTCAAAGCTATCACAGGATATATTACCTGATTATTGGCCTTGACAAATCCTAACACGCTTATTTCTTTATTTTCCTTGTTTTCTTTATTATAAGTTTTTGATCTCGGCATCGTAAAAGAGCCGTATGTTTTTAAATTATGTTTCAGTCGTCGGAATATGTCCTTAAATGGTTGCCGTTTTTCCGGATAGCGAACAAAATATAAATTTTGCGCCATTTCTTCGTTTTTTCCACTTTCAATATAAACTGATATCATATCAAATTTTTCAAAATGTTGATAAGTCATTTTCACAAACGAATATGTAAAAATAAAATTGACGTTAAATGTTAATAACATCTAGAATGTCAACATATTTGTTTCTCGGATATTAGCTTTTGTTTCATGGCCTACTGTGGTTTAAAATAATAAAGTTTAAATAAATCGCTTAGGAAACCAATATCATGCATGGTGTGTTATTTATTTTGACGAGCACTATATTGATTTGATCGTACATTTTCCCTTTTAAAAATCATTCTCGTGTGATGCCCACTGTACTGATCATGATTTTTTTTTAAGTTATGATCCAGAAATGGATAAATGGAGTTTGGTCAAGCCTATGCACTTTGCCAGGTTAGCGGTGGGCGTGGCGGTATTAAATAGGCTACTCTACGCCATTGGAGGGTTCGATGGGACGGTTCGACATAGTTCGGCCGAATGTTATCATCCGGAAAACGACGAATGGACCATGATCCCTTCGATGCATACAGAGAGAAGCGGAGCGGGTAAGGAATAATGTTTATGAGAGATGCTGGTTTTACATTTGTATAATTTTCCGTGAATTGTATTTTATATGAATGTGAAGAAATCAGCAGTTTTACATTTGTGGATAGCTTGACAAGATTGACCTAAAATTTCAGTGTTGAGAAACCTCAAAAGTTTGAGTAACTAACTATCTACTTGCAATATTTATTATTTAATAATCCAAAAACCTTTGCCTTCGTTGCGAAAAACGCACTTTGAAACAGCATTTTATTTCAAAACAAGTCAGGCTATGGAGACAATGACAGCCGTTTGTAGAATCCCTGTCAAGTAAGAAGAAGCCTACGCCACTGATTGTCGATCTTATGCGACCCGAGACAGGAACATTTTGAATGAATGAATGAATGAAAAGTACTTTATTGTGCTAAAAACATTACAAATTAATAATTTCTTATTAACAAAGTTTAAAGAGCTCCAAAGTAGGAAGGAAATAAATAAAGCAATCAAAATTAAAGGCAACGGATATTCCAGGTAAGTAGGACAGTATGAATAAGGTATTAAAAACTAAAAGCTTTTTATACAAACACAATTTGTAAAAACTTAATTACCTAAAACAGCAGACATGAAATAACAGATAAGACAAAGTGTTGGGAAACGTGCATCAATACGTCAAAGAGAATAGGTTGATAAATGGTGTGTGCGTGCGATTTCAATCTCTGCTATTTTTGTTTGTAACTTAACACAGTGATTGGGCGGTTTTGTGAAGTACTTTAAAGTGATAGTTAGGGAAACAATGTAAAAAAGCAGTGAGTAATATGAATGTTAAATATCGACCAGTGTATTTTTCGTGAATCTTTGTAATATGCTACCATAACCTGCATTCAGGAATAAAAACACAAGTGTTTTAGTAAACAGTTGTTTTAATCAAAAATAGCAAAAAATTAACGAACCAGTAAGCACCCCTATTGACCACGCAGTTTATTTATTTATTCATTTAACAGTACTTACAGAATTATTCCAAATAGCACTAGGTAAAAAACAAAGAAATAATTACAGGGAGCTTATACATTTTCTACAAACATATTTATACAAATGACAATACTTACTTACAAATAGAAATAATGAAGTAACCATAATAACGTTCCCAACGTAGCGCTAATGGTATGGCGGATATACATGATATGATCCGTAAGTTAATGCAGAAGGAGCCGTTTTAAGTTAGTTTTAAACTTGAATATAGACCATTCATAACGAAACTCATTGGGAACATGGGTATTTAAGTGACTCATGATTCGGTTGGAAGGACTGTTATGTCCGATGTCAGTTCTAGACCTATGGGTTGAGAAAGGTATTGCTAGACTGGTGTTACGTGATGGTACTCGGAAGTTGATCGATCTCAATAGGTCTGGACAATCTATCTCGTTGCTGATGATTTTATGACCAAACAATATAGTTAAGAAGATCCGTCGCGTCTCCAAGCTATTCAAGCAAAGCATGCTAAGGCGTTGGGAGTAGGACAGACTTGTTCGATCAATACGAAGCTTCCTGAACAAGAAGCTAGCGAACTTGGACTGCACTCTTTCAATTCTTGCAAAGTGGGTTTTATAGAAAGGGGACCATACTATGCAGCAATATTCAAGGTGACTACGGACTAATGAATAATATAATATCATCAAAACATTAATGTTGGTAAAGTTAAAGCAAGTTCTTATGATGAAGCCTGCCATCCTAAATGATTTGGAGATTATGTTGTTTATGTGTTCCCTGAATCTGAGTTCGGTGTCAAAGATGACTCCTAAATCACTGAGTAAAGCAACTCGGGAAATACTTTCATTGGACAGTGAGTAATTGAACAAGATTGGCTTTTTTTTGCGAGTGAATGATATAACCTTGCATTTGGATAGATTAATTTTCATGTTATTTAAGGTGCACCAGTCAGCGATTTTGTTGATGTCCCACTGTAGTTTAAGACAGTCGCTATCATTATCGATCACCTTATATATTTTTAAGTCATCAGCATAAAACAGAAAGTGAGCGTTATCAAACACGGTACTGAGATCATTTATAATAATAAGGAACAGGATAGGACTTAAGTGTGAACCCTGAGGTACACCCGATGTTACTGTTATTCTATCCGACAGCTGACCATTAACACTAACAAATTGAGATCTTTCGGCCAGATAGCTTAAGAGCCATCTGAGAAGGGAACCAGATATTCCATATGAGGTCAGCTTAGCGACAAGAACATGATGGTCTACCCTATCAAAAGCTTTAGAGAAATCGAAATAGAGAGAGTCAACCTGAGCCCCAGAGTCCATTGCTGCCGCAAGGTAGTTTGTGTAGAGGCATAGATTGGTTTAAGTTGAGCGCTTAGGCATAAATCCATGCTGATGTTCAGATATAATGTTTTCGAAAGCCGGCATCAGAAAATCAACCACTATTGATTCCAGTTAAAATTAATGTAACCACTAGGGAATTAACCCAGTGCGATTTGATTTTAACTCTGGCGCTCAAGAATCGATAAACACAAAAATTAGAACATGTTCCATTCTGTCAATTTATACATACAAAGTCAACTTTTCCACAAATGTTTAACCAGCATAGGATATACCGTTACATTTTGGTTTATTTATAATACAACAAAAGTTATTGTTGGGTTATTTCTTAGGCACTGTTTAATGCCACGAACACTAACGATTTTTTTTTTAGGTGTTTGTAGTCTGGACAAATATATTTACGTAATCGGGGGTTATAATGGTAAACAATTAAATACAGTGGAGAGATATGATACTGAAAACAAGGAATGGAAAAACTTTTCTAGTATGAAGATATCCAGAAGTGCCCTTAGCGTGACCGTGTTGGACGGCAGGATATACGCCATGGGTGAGAGATACCAACAAAATTAACTGTTTCCGTTAGTAAATGGTTAGCAATAGGACTGAATATTAATGGTTATCTCTATTATTTCCAGGTGGTTATGACGGTACACAGTTCTTACAGGACGTGGAAATCTACGATCCAGTGACTGATACATGGTCGGAAGGGACGCCACTTACTTCAGGTTAGTTTTTTATTAGTCTATATTATAGTTTAAAAAATTTTCAACAAACTTATTCGCTTTGATTTTCCTCTCGCTTTTGAAACTGCCAACAGCCAATGTTGCCGCAGTCGATTTTACCATTCTACTAACTTGTTTTTACGAAAATGTACTAAAGTTTCTCTACTGACGAGCAATCAAAAAAACTTATTATATATATAATTTATTGACCGATTTAAACCAAATTTGGTACAGTTGTGTAAGTAAAAAAAGCAACTTTTCTAAAAACTGTCCGACGGTTCGACGAAACTGGAAATTGTAGAGATAGGCGACGATCAGGACGACCAGCAGTAGTAGATGAAGAGAAAAGTTTAGAAACATACAACATGTTGTTGAAACCCCTATTTCTTTAAGAAAAATTTTGTGATATTATGATGTCAAGGTTTGACCAAAATAACTTGGTTTTCAAATTTATAGTATTTTCGGACGAAGCAACATTTATGTTAAATGGTAAAGTCAATAGACACAACTGTAGGTTTTGGGCAAATGAAAATCCCCACTGGATGAGAGAAGGTCATACACAACGCCCTGGAAAATTGAATGTGTGGGCTGGGCTTCTGGGTAACCACAAGATCGGTCCATTTTTTATTGATGGAAATTTGACATCACAACTTTACCTTGAGCTCTTGGAAACGCAAATAGTGCCTACTATACGAAATGTGATGGGTCCAAATTATGCAAGTACATTCTTCCAACAAGACAGAGCTCCTCCCCATATTCGTCGAAACGTGCGCAAATTTTTGAACAACACGGTTCCGAATAGGTGGATCGGTAGAGGGGGTACAATCGAGTGGCCACCTAGATCCCCTGATTTGTCGCCTAACGACTACTTTTTATGGGAACACTTGAACAGAGTTTATACCATAATACCTCAAGATTTGGCCGATTTGCAGCGTTGAATTTTGGACGAATTTGAATTAATAACGCCAGAAATGATTACAACACAATTGAAAAATTTTATTTTCAATTAGCACACTGTCAAGCCGTACAGGGAAAACAGTTGAACATTTAATATAAAAAATATATTTTTCTAAATTGTACCGGTTATTTCGAAAACTACTGATATTAGAAGCAAAGTATGTCATACCAAAACAAATTTAAAGTAAAAACTATAAACGAAAAATATACAGGGTGTTACATTTAAAAATATAAAATTTGATCGAATTCCAGACAAACTAAAAAGCTGGCAACAACGCCAATATCGTCATTCGGTGCGTCAGATCCTCTTACACAACTGTACCAAGTTTGGTTTAAATCGGCCAATAAATTGTGATGTTATTAAGCCGTTTCCAGACTTTATACACACACTGTATAACAAAATTTGTAACCCAAACCATAGCTGCAGGCGGAAAATTAAAAATGAATCAAAAACTACTAGGGATTAAATCGCCCTTATTTTTGAAAATTAGCTAAATTAAGAAAAGTATTTAATTTAATTAAAGCATATATAGTAAATATAAAATTCAGATGAAATATTTTGCAAAATAATGGAGTGCTTGCTGCAAAGAACTAACCTGGCCTGAATAACCCTAAAGACAATAACGTGTTGTTTCAGGTCGTTCTGGCCACGCAAGCGCAGTATGCTACAACACTGGAGGGCAAGACAGGGGGCTCGCCATGGAAACCGAGCCAAGCCTTGCGGTGAGCCCCTCTACTACCGCTTGTTCGCCCTCAACGTCAGGCTATCGATGTTAGGGGCATGCGATACGACAGAGTATGTAAAAGTGCAAATTTCGGTTATTTTAATGATATGTCGCAGTCCGATCTAGGTTCATTTGATTTTTTTGAAATAATTTATACAAAACAATTAATTGACGTTTTGATTATGTATCTATTTCCTGATAACTAGTCATATCCATTAAAAAGTAAGTGCGAGGAAGCAGTACAGGGTTAAATTCGCATGCAATGGGCATTACTCGTTGGGATGAAGTACTTCACTGCCCTTCGGCTTGTGTTACATTCTTACATATTAAATAATATACTACTTCCAATGTTTTGTGCCTTAAAAATGTTTTTGAAATGAGAAATTTGTATTTATTTTAAATTTATACTTCTAGACGCATTTTTTTGGCGATACAAATTAATATATTATTTGTAGTTGAAAAAATAGTCCATACTTTCAGTGGAGTCAATGTAATGTAAATAAAACAATGCAGTCTGCCTCCATAATTTAATGATTGACATAAAATTCTAAGTTCCCGACAGGTTTTGAATACTTAAGTACTTCTTCACGGGATACTAAAAGGACAGTACAAATTTGAGAATGAAAAATGAATTTAAATCAAAGATTAAGAAGGACTTACCCAACATCGAGTTTAACATAAAAGTAAGTTGTCTCAAATTAATCTCAAAGGTTCAAGACTTGGTGTATCTAATGGTTAATTGTATTGAGATATAAGTGAAGTTTAGATTAAGTTTTGAAATTTAGATTAGTGAAAAACATTTTTAGATAAGATAATAAACTGATTATAACATCTGGAGGAGAAAAGTTTTCTTTTATTTTATGTTTAGCTGTTAAAGCTTAACTTCTATTTATTTAAAAGGATTAAAAAGAAAAAATTAAGAAATTAAGATTACCTTGTTATATCATCACTGGCTTATATATATTATACATATATTATATTTTCTACAATTTATCTAAAATATGAGGCAAGCCCCATGTCATCATATAAGCTAGGGATGATATAACAAAGTAATTTTAATTTCTTTATTTTTTCTTTTTAATCCTTTTTAATAAATAGAAATTAAGCTTTAACAGCTAAACATAAAATAAAAGAAAACTTTTCTCCTCCAGATGTTATAATCAGTTTATTATCTTATCTAAAAATGTTTTTCACTAATCTAAATTTCAAAACTTAATCTAAGCTT
Organism: Polydrusus tereticollis; assembly: GCA_963920685.1. Lineage (NCBI taxonomy): Eukaryota > Metazoa > Arthropoda > Insecta > Coleoptera > Curculionidae > Polydrusus > Polydrusus tereticollis. Next base: position 150,044,654 of record OY987328.1, read on the forward strand.
CACTTATATTTCAATACAATTAACCATTTCATACACCAAGTCTTCAAGCTTTGAGTTGTACCCATTGATTTGAGATAACTTACTTTTATGTTAAAGTCGATGTTGGGTAAGTTCTTCTTATTCTTTCATTTATATTCATTTTTCATTCTCAAATTTGTACTGTCGTTTTAGTATCCCCTGAAGATGAGTACTTAAGTACTCGAAACATGTCGGGAACTGGACTGTCATGTAGTGATGTAATTGTAACGTTTATCTATTTTTTTGTTTTGTTTTATATTTTGACATTTTTATTCTTTTTGAAAAATTTTTTAAATGTTTTTTTGGTGTATCAGGTCTGATGATGCCTTATAGGCGAAACATGTAACCAATTAGTTGTTTTAAATATTAAATTTATTGAGACCGGGACTTTGTGTTGGTTCTTTTGCTTCAATATTAGAATTTTATGTCAATCATTAAACTGTGGAGGAAGACTGCATTGTTTTATTTACAATATATTATTTATTTACAAATAGTTTCGGAACGTAGCCCAGGCACAACCTCAGACGCGTTTCACCGTACACGGCTCGTCAATGAGGCTACGGTGCGACGAGAGGGAAAATACCACAAAGTGCTTTAATCGCATAGATACGATGACCAAGTGAGAATGTAGTATGCTACATCTCTCGGCGCTCGAACGCATCACCTGACAATAGTTTTCGGTCAAAATCTATCAATAGACGTTTGACGCATGCAATTGTGACCCATGTCCTTACAGGTTTCCTATCTGACTTCTGAACTATTATAAGTTCCTGTCGGTTTGCATCAGGTGATGCGTTCGAGACTTGGCAATATTTTATCTGTTATAAAATTAATTAGGAATCTTGAATTATTCAAATGACTGGGCCGGGGTGAAAATGCTGTGCATTTTGTAGCTGTATTGGCTGTGATTTAAACAAAAAATAGTTAAATCTATATAGAATTAGGTTAGTCAGTTTAAATCGTCCACTTGATATTCTAAATTATTTGTTAGTGTTTATCAGTAACAGAAGTAACAATATAAATGTCGAATTAAGATTAATTGCAATTTTTTTTACTTCGTCGGCTTGCTGCAAAATTCATTCAAAAATTACAGTTTCTGGAAAAATAAAAAATATTGATGATTTAGGTTTTGTGTAAAAAGTCATTTTATAGTTTTCGGTCCTGGGAATTAAGATTAACAGCTTTTATTTTGACTTGAAATATTAACATAATAATTATGATAATAAGGTATATTGTTTTTTTAATATATAAATAAAAAAATAAACAAAATGTCGAAATTTAATTGTATTAAATATTAGTCAAACAATAACATTTCTTTTCGTAAAACATATTTCATTTATGTCAAAAGATATTACAAAACTAATAATATTTATTTTTAATCAACAAACTACTGAGAATTCTGCGTGTCTGATTATCCAGGTTCGGGAATCACATCCCTCAATGTTCTACTCCTTGGTAGCGATTCATACCAACCATGGTACTTATTTTAGACAGGGGTTCGCCCTGGCCTCACATAGACACTGTATCACCCAGAGTATAAGGTTGGTTCGCTTTATTATTGCTAGACCAGTTAAACACAGCTTATTTTGCTATGTCTTTTTATTCTTCCACTATTGACCACCATTACAATATTACACTATTTACATTGTTAAACACGAATACATCATCTTAACAACCCCAAAGCACTGCACCGAGAATTAATTACAGACTTATTGCCGTCTGAATATCACACGGGTTATTTGAAAGACATGTTCTGCATAGAACGGAGCACTGCAGGTATTTACGCGAACTGCAAAACACGAAAAAGTCTTAAAGCTCTAAGTTTTTAAAAATGGTATATTTTAGCATTGATCTGATCTTGTATCGAGTTATTCATTGACAAAGGATATTGATAAAAATAATACATAGCTTTTGAGTTTTTAGCACTAAACGCCTACTGAAGTAGTTTATTTGTGTGGTTTGAATACATCTTTAAAGAAATAATCACTGTTTGGGAAACACGTTTTCTAATAATCAAAGTAATAAACATAAATTAATCTGTTAACGTCGCAACGACGTCTGCGAATCGGTAACGCTGCAATAAAGGAAAAACGCCGCCTCAGTCTTCTAGCATAGCGACAAGATATTTTTATTCTATTTTACTGGCAAAACCGCCAAATGTCTAGCCCATGGTTAAAAATTTGTGTGTTTCATCCCGCAGTATTCTTATTCTAGAGCGCTATAGCACCATAAACAAATCAGTGCCCTGTTAGACTTCAAAGTAAGCAGATGCTCCACGTGGCTGAAAACAATAATGCTCGTCTTTTGATCTGACATGTGTGTCAGGAAAAGTGATTTTCTAATGTTAAAGTAATGGATATTTTGAGGACGTGTGCCTGGTAACAGAAGTTACCATTTTTTTAAACGTACGGTAAAAGTACCGTGAATTTCGCAGTTAAATAGGCTACATTCTTTGGCGAACCCCTGTCTCAAACAATCACTAAGGAAAGACAAATTCTGTTCAGATGATGTCACACACTTCCTACCACAACAAAATTAGGTATAAGTTGAATAATTGTAAATTTTGTGGTTACAAAACGGATTTCAATTTGACGTTTAAAAGTCACTAAGTCACCTAGATGGCGCCGTGGGTATAATGCAAAAGTCATTAAGTCACTTAGTGAGTTTTTGCATGAACTGAAAGCAGATAAAATTACTTCTTCTGTGATATTTAATGAGTTTTCAGGCGTTTAGTATTTTGTTCACTGATGGATCAACACTAGACTTGGTGATACATATTTACAAAAATCTAAAGACCTGAAAATGTTGACTTGGTGACTTTTTGCAGCAAGCCGACGATTTATTAAGCAGTGGACATCCATTGCATTTTTTGTGCCGTAAAACTTCTGGTATTAAAGTCGTTCTGTTGTTATAACGGGTTACGACATGTAAATCTACCACGAAGTACCTACAGTTTACACGAACGCTCTTATGCGCATGAACGGAACACGAATTTTATTAAAACGCATGTGTAAACACACTTAAATCAGTTTAAAAAACATGTTTCGGATTCATTTAAAACGCACGAAATATGTAGATTATCCGATTTAAATCCGGATTTCACCTTCGAGTAAACGCGAATACGTATTATCTCTCAATTCTACCGAGTGCTGAGTTTTCTTTTGATGCTAAACGTCAAATCCGATATTTTCATGTTGGCAACAACAAACAGCTGTTGAATGTCATCGCAATAATCCCTTTTTGAACCTATCGTATAAGCACAATAATTTAAGGTGTATTTTCACAAGTCGCATTTTTAGTTGAAACGCATTAAGCTCTCGTGTAAACTTGGTAATTATAACTTGCTAATTTTTTTACCAGTCACTGTATAAATTTCGTATCATTTTGACGTTGCGATTTTAAATTTTAAGATATTTATTTTGTTGCTGATAAAATATTTAAATATTTTAAGTGGTATCGAGGACCATTATTTTTTATGGTATTGTTATTGTTTTTTTTTTACCAATTTTGTGTGCCATTAAGCGTTTTATTAGTCAGGGAATTATGTTATTTTCTTGTTGTCATTATTTATAGTTGATTTACTTTCAAGATAGACACGACCAAACTTTGTCCACGTCATCACCATAAAAATCGAACAGAGCCACACTTAGAATTATCGAAAATTGATATTCGCAATAATTGTTAAACGAATGATAAAATATCGGGGGTGTGACATTATGATATATATGTAAAATATAGTAATTATGAGTGAGTGGAGGGGGATTTTTGCTTGTAAATCAAACAAGTAAATTAAACATCAAAGCTAAAAATATAATAGTATGAGCTGCGTAAATTGATTCTGATCCTGCCACAGTGCCACACATAGTTGGCATGCAACTGCTGCAAGTGGCCAATGAAAATAGAAAGAGGATGGAAATGTTTCCATCGTGTGTATTTTGAACGTAAATTAACCTAAATTTTTTTTTATAAAATGCGTCGATTTTGGCAAAGTATTTCTTTACTTTAAATAAAATGTATTTTATACAGGGTGTTCCGTTATTATTGGGAAATAATTCAGGATGAGTTTTCCTGCTTAAAAATATGAAAAAAAGTTCCTATAAACCTATGTCCGGAAACGCTTCGTTTCGGAGGTACAGGGTGTTACAATTTTTAAGCGGAACCAAAAATATGTACGCCACTGCCATTTTCTCTTTTGATAACACTGTTATGTAGGCAGTTCAATGGCTAATGCGAAGTCCCTTTTGATAATTTTTTGATTTCGGTTTTGTTTAGGAGATAAATGCAATTTTATCAAACTCTCATATGGGCATAGCGATATGTATAAATATGTTTTTTGTTTTTTTTTTATTAATAATTTTCTCGAGAACGGTTGCTCCTAGCGAGTTATCACTCCTCAAAGGAATAAAAGGACATGTAGGTGGCGCCCTCTACCTAGATACCAATTTTAGGCCAAGTATCAACAATATTTTAAAAATTATTTAGAAAAAACAAAATTAAAAATAAATCTCTAATAGGGGAAACGATGCATTTCCAGACACAAGTTTTTAAGAACTTTTCTCTTATTTCTTATCAAGGAAACTCATCGTAATATTAATAAAACACCCTGTATGAACCATTTTACCCTTGTTGCACGCTAAAATCTTGTGTTAAATATAACAAGTTGCATACACATATTCCTGTATGAGTGAACTTTTATTATCCTGCTGCACCCCATAAAAAAATGTTATCAGCACCCTTGAACATTATGCGAGCATATTCCTCTGACTAATAAAATTTTATCTATTAAGATTCCTGCAGTGCGATCCTGTGTCGCCTAGAATTCTGCACCTGACTTTCTACTGTCTATATCGTTTCGAGAGAATTCATCATGACACACACACTGCAGGCCATTTTCATTTTGTACAATTAAAGTGTGGACACAAGGCATTGTTTGTGTACCATCACGCGCAAAAGTAATTCCAATCGAATCGAAAGTACGCGTGGTATATTCGCATTCTGTTTGCATATGACAGTGCAGAGTGATTCACCGTAATGTCCCACCGCCTTAACTTTCTTATTTTTAATGCGTTTGAGGTAAAAACAAAAATTTACAAATTTAATCACTTCATATACGGTATACACAAAAAGTAAAGGAAAACGACTAATTTTATCGATATAAATGTAGAGTATCTTTTTTAAAGAGGAATGACCATGAAAAATCAGTTTTCAGCTCTGACGATGTAAAATATTTTTTAGTTTTGGCCGTATTAATGTCAAAGACGCACACGGAGCCGACGTATTTATAAAAACTGAATAACTTTTGCTCGTTGTGTCACCACTCCACTGACACACACAAATATCGATCGGTTGTTCTTGCAAGCGGCACGCGACCCTGTCAACCAATTAAATGAATAATATTTCCATGCGATTTCAATAATAAAATTAGTAGAAGAAGAAATTTTTAATAATGTTAAAATTATAGTAAAATACTCTTAATTTCTTCAATATATTATTATTTATATTCAATAAATACGTTTAATTTTATAATTAAGTAACTGTATGTGGCCACATCGTAAATTACTGAATGGTTTTTGTTCGGATTCTTTCGGCAGCTACAGATAAATGTGTCGACCCATATATGAAGTGACTAAGGGAATTTGTGGATACCCCTGTGAATCACCCTGTACTTACTACTTTGCTTTTAAACTGTTGGCGTACAGTCGCCTTAGTTTTGTGTGGGTTATCTGTGTAATTTTATTATTACTGAAATATTAAATTTGTATATATTGGTACTTTATTTTTTTTTTGTCTTGTATTGTATTGTTGAAAATACAAATAAGGAATATGTATATATTCTGTTAAAAATAAGTGTACAGTATTTTGTAAATAAAACATTCCTCTATTTTGTATTGGGTTTTTACTTAATTATTTTGACGATAATATTCGGGACATACAAATAAGATCTACAGAAAAGTGAGGCAATGTCACAGATGACTAGAGATCGCACGATACCGATATGTATCAGTGTTATTTTGATAATGTACGTATTTTAGGTATAATTAATTATACCTGTCGACACATTAGAAATTGTCGAATTATTATTAAATCATTTGAAAATACCAACCATAAGCAGCAAAAAAAGAGGTACTGCAAGAGTTCCTTAGCCAACATGACCTCTATTTTGAAGATAACTATACAGAACAAAACTAGTTGAGGTACTAAAAACCAAATCGTATGATAAAATATATTGCGTAGATGAGGCTATAAAAGCATCCGGTATCATACCACTTAGATTGCCCCCCTACCATTGCGATTTGAATCCTATAGAAATGATATGGTCCGGATTAAAAACAAAGTTAGACGCAATTATGTAAACCCAAAAATGTCCGCAAATGTAATTGAAGTAATTAAAACTTAGTGTAAATTAATACCAGAGAGCAGCTGGAGAGCGTGCGTTATTTATGTACTTGAAGTCGAAAATAATTATTATAAAAAATTTTGGGAAAACGTAAAACCTTTAATTTTATCAGTGGATGATAGTGATAGTACAGATTCAAACTATTGAGATGACTCATTTTACTCATACGGTTTTATACAGGGTGTCCCACGTAGAAGTTCCGCATTTTTAACCCGGTAATTACACAGATGTCAAAAAAGCCTTTGCCCTTCGTTTTTAAACAAAAGAGAATTTATTTCGATATCTCAAAAACTAAAGAAAATAAGGGGGGGTGGAACTTCTACGTATGACACCCTGTATAATAAACATTATATATTACGGCTTACTACTTTTACGCATTTAATTAAAATGTCTTTATAATATTGGAATAAGAGGAATGGTTTACTGTTGGTTTCAAAATTATCTTAATAAACGTAAACAATTTGTTCAAATTGAAAACTACAAAAGTAACCTAAAATGCATAAATTGTGGGGTACCGCAAGGTTCGGTATTGGGACCGGTTCTTTTTTTAATTTATATTAATTCAATAGGTAATTTAAATTTAAGGGGTTATGTAAATTTATTTGCAGATGATACTACCATAATTTATTTTTCAGACGATATTTTTAAATTAGAAAATGACATAAAATATGATTTAAATATTATTTCTCGTTGGCTTCAATCATATAAATTAACTTTAAATTTTGAAAAATCCTCGTATATGCTAATAGGAAAAACTACTTTAAATAAAGAAATTATTCCAAAATTAATATACAACAATCAAATTATTAAGTATACTAACAAAATTAAATTTTTAGGGCTAATTGTGGATGAAAAGCTTAGTTGGAAAAATCACATCCAAAAACTTCGAATGGATATTTCCCCATTAATAGGGATATTATATAAAGCAAGAAATTATATTTCCTTAAAATATTTAAAAATTATTTATTTTTGCCTAATTTATTCAAAAATACAATATTTAATATCTCTGTGGGGTTCAGCGTGTGAAACCTATTTAAAACCATTACAAAAATTACAAAATAAAGTAATAAAATGCATTTATAACTTACCTATTTTGGAACCAACAATAAATCTTTATAAGCCAAGAGGTTATCTAGATCTAAAAAAATTATACAAATTAAAAGTTGGCATACTAATACAATCATTAAACTTAAAAGAAAAAAATTCCAATATAAAATTATCAAAATCCAATATAATTCACAATCATAATACAAGACATTGTGATAACTTTCAAGTATTAAAGTTCGGTCAAATTTTGGTAAAAAATCAATCTTACATGATGGAATAACAATTTATAACGTATTGTCGGAAAGCCTTAAAAGTATAAAAGATATTAAAAAATTTTAAATCAAACTCAAAAAACAAATTCTGGAAGGATATTAATATTAAAAGTTATTAGATAATGACTGGGAAGTTGTTAGATGTTTATTTATTTATTATTTATTATTTTAAAAGTATTATACTTACTCATTTTGTCTATTCCCTGTAATGAACTTGATAAGTTAGTTGGGAATAAAGTTAAAGTTAAAACGGCTAAAAAAAAAAAAAAAAATATATTAATAATTTACGTCAAATTCAGCAATACACAATAAATTTTTGTACATACAGTGTGTCTACTTCAGTTGGCTACTTATGGGAAACTTTTTTATTATTAATTTTACGAAAAAAAGTTATTCTTCATAAAAAGTTCTGCATGGTCCAAAACCTAAAATGCCATCATCAGATATTAAATTTTTCCAAGTGCATACGAGGGGTGTAAAAAAATATGAATTTTGCTCAAGAGTAAAGTACCTTTATTTTTGACGATATCGAAAACTGTAATTATGAAAAGTTGTTCGGAATGAAAAACTATATTTTAATATGAAATTACATCTTTCTACTTAAGATTTTTTTTTATTTTTACAAAATTTCTCAAGTTACCGATACAGAACATTTATCTTTTTTATTTATTAAAAACATGATAACCTTTCCGCTTCGTTCAGAAAGTAATAAGTAAATTTAATTAATTAATCAATACACCATTGAAATTAAATGAAACATTTAATCTAGGATGCACTGACAAGAATTGTTTGACAGTAACATCAAAAAATCAGTTGTATTTATAAAATTTAGTAGAAATGCCAGCAACGTTAAGTACTCAAGATAAAATTGAAATTGTGTTAATTGTGGGTGACAATTATAAAACAAATCGAGAAGCTGCAGACATTTTTAATACCCGACACCCAGAGAAAAATCTTCACTATACCACAGAAAGGAAATTATTAAACAAATTTAAGACTTTTGGAGATGTAAGAAATAAGTTTAGCAACAAACGCCAAAAACGGGTCGCCAGTGATGACATGGAATTTGATGTAATGCTCTCAGCAATTGAACATCCTAAAAATTCCTTGCGAACACGGGCAGCTTCGATACCAAATTCTATAAGCAAAGATACGGTTTCAAAAATTTTAAAAAAGAACAAGTTGCACCCATACAAGCCCCAATTTATTCATACGGTAAGACCATCAGGAGATCATGATAGACGCTTTGAATTCTGTTGTGATATCCAAGGAATGTTAGAAGATAATCCATTTATGGGAAGACATATTATTTTTTCGAATGAAGCAACATTTACATCAAATGGAACAATCTCTACCTAAAATTGCCGTTGGTGGAGTGATACTAATCCAAATTTTACCATCAAAATTCGGGACCAGTATGCATTCAAAACAAACGTGTGGTGTGGAATTTATGGAAATATAATAATTGGACCTTTTTTTTTTCATGAATCTTTGAATGCATCCAATAGGATGGTGCCTCTTGCCACAGTAGGTTAGATGTAAGGCAATACCTTGAAAATCGTTTTAATGGAAGAGTTATACATCGGATTTCGGAAATTTCTTGGCCACCTCGGTCTCCAGATTTGACCCAACTCGATTTTTTCTTGTGGGGTTACCTAAAACAAAAGCTGTATCTTTAAAGGCCATTTACAGATGTTGCCCATTTGGAAAGAGTCATTGCAGGATCGGTACAGAGTATTACTCCGGCTATCGTTAGAAGAGTATTGAAAAAATTTTGCGATAGAACAATTACCTGTATTGACAGAGAAGGCGGATATGTTGAGGCGTTTTTGAAATGAGGAAGTTAATAATGTTCGTTAAAATTATTACAAAAAAATGAATTATTATGGTATTATTCATTTAAATGCATCGCTAAAATGTTACAAGACAGGCATTAAGTAATTGAAAAGTTATCAAGTGTTCAAAAAAAAATAAGAGATTACTGTTTATTATTAATTATTGTTAGAATTTCGGAAAATTTTTTAAAAATGTTTAATTTGTAGTATGTAAACTTATCATTTGTCACATGTCATCAATTAATTATAATTTTATGGAAATAGTCCATCTCACAGTGGAGTGAAATTTTATTTATGGAATAAAACTCAAAGTCTGCTCCACTAATTTAATAAAATAAAATTATATGCCCATACATGTTTCGAAGGCATAAACCTTTATCCTCAGTGGGTTAATATTAAGATGTAAGAATATTATGAAGATACCAATGACATTGTTAAATTATTAAAACTTATGTTGCAGAAAACATTTTTTTATATTAATTTTTATAAGAATTCATATGTATACGTGAACTACATTATGACTAATAAAAGGAAGGGTTTTTTTGTGTTTAATTAATGATGTTTAATTTTATTTTAAATTTATTATAAAACTCAAATTTTAATGTGAAATAAAAATTCAAAGCAAAATGGGGTACGACCATCATGGTGAAGTCATACCATTTTAAACCAATTAAACACAAAAAAGCCCTTCCTTTTATTAGTCATAATGTAGTTCACGTATCCATATGAATTCTTATAAAAATTAATATAAAAAAATGTTGTCTGCAACATAAGTTTTAATAATTTAACAATGTCATTGGTCTCTTCATAATATTCTTACATCTTAATATTAACCCACTGAGGATGAAGGTTTATGCCTTCGAAACATGTATGGGCATATAATTTTATTTTATTAAATTAGTGGAGCAGACTTTGAGTTTTATTCCATAAATATAATTAATTATAAGTTTGGAAAGAGTAAAAAATAAGTTGAGGTAGATGGATCTGATTACATTGTACTTGAACGAATTTTGATTTTAATGGTGTATTAATTAAATTTTTAGAAATAAATTTTGTTTTGTTAGAATTTACTTATTATTTTCTGAACGAAACGAAAAGCTTATCATGTTTTTAATAAATAAAAAAGATAAATGTTCTGTATCGGTAATTTGAGAAATTTTGTAAAAATAAAAAAAAAATCTTAAGTGGAAACATGTAATTTCATGTTAAAATATAGTTTTTCATTCCGAACAACTCCTCATAATTAAAGTTTTCGATATCGTCAAAAATAAACGTACTTTACTCTTGAGCAAAATTCACATTTTTTTACACCCCTCGTATACACTTGGAAAAATTTAATATCTGATGATTGCATTTTAGGTTTTGGACCATGCAGAACTTTTTATGAAGAATAACTTTTTTTCGTAAAATTAATAATAAAAAAGTTTCCCATATGTAGCGAACTTAAGTAGACACACTGTACTTATACAAACATTTCAATCTTCCTACTAACACCCTGGACCGGAATGATTTATTTGCCAAAATAAAAGGACAAGCAGGTATAAAGTATAAAGGCGTTAGTTAGTCATAACCATTTATCGTGTGTCGTACTTTACTAGGGTTTATTTTTATTGCCGTTTTTAATTTAATAGGAAATATTCCCACCACGGTCCACATTATGATTTTCTTTATTTGAAATTTGGTTTTTGGTAATTTTTTGTTTTAATATTGGTGCAATTTGACATGGGGTAAACCGACAGCAAATTGACACTTTTGATAGTGAAGTGTTTGAATTTTTTAAATCCAGTTCAAGTTTATTACTAACAAAAAAATTGTTGATTTCTTGTTTAGTGTTTTTGTCAAATGGGATGCTTTATTTATAAATCAATTCCATTAACAGAAATTTCTAGGGAATTTTGACAAAACTGCATGGGGCAACAGGATTCACCGGATAAGTAGAAGGAAAGCTCAAGAATTGAACAAACAATATTCGATCGGGAAGTGTGCCAAAAAAAAATATCAATGTTCTCAACACGCGGAACTTATGAATAGGCGGGTTTCGCCATCGGTTTCAATTCATAGAAATTATTATTACACCAGGTCCCGGAACGATGCGAGTGAGGCTTCACCCTTAAAAAGGCAAGAGCATCCTTTTTAGAGGTGGTTTTCAGCATATAATTGCTTAGGACACGCGGGTGTTTTTAATTGTCGATATACACTATCGGACAAAAATAGAGCAACACTTTCGAAAAATGAAAGAAATCTCGATTTTACAATATTAAATGCATGATATCGTACTTAAATACATCGTGTCTTAAATATCAAAGTAGGCTTCTGCTATCGGCGACAACAGCTTTTTCCAACAATCAAAACAAATGAACTGATATTGACGTAAACTTTCAAATACAGTATTGTAATGCGTCAAAAGTAAAGCAACATTTTAATGTTTTCCTAAAAAAGAAAGGTTTTAGTAAAAGTAAAGGTTAAAGTATTTTTGCAGAGTTTAATTAATATTTCTGTACTGTATTAATCATGCCAAGAAGTATTCCAATTTCGAAAGAATTAAAGCAGAGAGTAGTGAATGCACACTTGGAAGGTAATGATAATGATCCAAAGCACTCTTCACGAATTGTTCAAGAGTGGGTTCAAGAAAATCACGTTCGGGTTTTGCAGTGGCCGGCACAATCCCCAGACCTTAACCAAATCTATGGGAAGAAGTTGAACGTGAAATTCGTACACAATTATTTCCAAATAAACAATCATTGGTAAATAAAATCAATGAAGTTTGGACAAACCTTCCCGAAAATACTGTTTAAAAATTGATTGCCTCAATGCCGCGACGTTGTCGGCAAGTAATAAAAAATAATGGATATTCTATTAACTATTAACATAATAGTTCTAGCTATTGTAATTATTAAATGCGCTCAATGGTTTTTTATCGTAATATGTAAAATAAAATACTGTTGACACTATTTGTTGCTTTACTTTTGTCGCACTTCATTTTGTCGATTTTTATAATTATAAATATTTCTCTACCTTCATTTTGTTTAAAGTGTACCAAAATATTGTGAAAAATTACTAATATTGTGGGGATAATATTTCATTAAAATTAGCTGGGGATCACAATCATATAATTAATTTTTTAAACTCAAAGAAATAAAAGCACTTTGTTGCTCTACTTTTGTCCAATAGTGTTAGTGTAAACGTGTGTACGGGGAGATTTTTTCAGTGTTCTAGCAATACTTGCGAACTCTACGGGTGGGGTGGAGGGTGTGAAAATTTTTGCGTTCATAGAAATGAGTTTGAGGATGTAAGCGGGGGATGAATTGATCATCATCCCTCAAGGGGGGTGAAAACTAGGTAATTGGTACTCAGATAATTTTCACCCCATTCGCCACCCGCTAAACTTCCCCAAACTAATTTTTATGAAAAATGCGGCCATTATTTGTTCTCTATCCCGTATATAGGGGTTGCAACTTTTGCCCGAAAGCTGAGAGTCGACGTCCTAAAGAATTAGCATTTTGCGATGGAATTCCTAGTTCAAATTATCTGTTTAAACCTCCATTTAGGAAAAATATGTTAAATGGCGATGATTTAAAAATCGTTAATTGGACAGAAGAATATCATGGAATGGAATTGGAATTAGGAAATACAGAGCTTAATAAATTGATTACATTTTAAACATGTGTGAGGACTTTATCAATTATACAACCTTGCTATTGTGCTGCGGCAAATGTAAATCTATTATACAATTATAAGAACATTTTAAAATCATGTTTCAAGTTTAAACCCATTAACAATGGGTTTGCAGTTTTGAAAAAAAATTGTGTTGATAATTGTTGCTTAGTTTATACAGACTGCGATCGACACAAAGTTTTAGCGGGTTCGTCCAGCATATTCTAAACTAACATAAAAGGATCTATAACATTACATGTGGCCGAAGTTAGCGGGTTACCAATATCCGACTTTCTGAAACTTAATTTGCTGTAGTTTGTTCTTAGAAAGGGTTTTCGTTTATATTTAGACCACTATCTGGAGCGAAAACTAGAATAAAGAGAAACAAGAAATGATATGCAAAAGTTTTACTGAATCATCAGAAAAAGACGATCACAATATCGGAAAAAATAAGGAAGTAACAATGTTTTTTTTTTAATGAAACACCCTGCATATTTTTCGTTATAATTATAAATCCCTTTTTTCTGTCTGCAAAAATATATAGCTCAAACAATTTTAAGATATGAGCGAACAAATTATTAAAAAGCTATATTCGTTCTATAGAACGCTGATGGCGATTCCTGTAGGTATGACTACCTATTGCGTCATTGCAGGAGTTTCCTGTTCCTTTTCTGAATGGTTCCTGATGGATTTGACTGGATGACGTATTTGATCGCCACGAGATGTCGGTCTATATACGTTACATCTCACCGTTGCTCAACTACGGGCATAGCTTCCAAGGGTGCCTGTGCCATATTGTGGAAACAATTATTGTCACGTTGTTGTTAACTTTAAAAAAGTACAATTTTCATCCATTTTTCATTCTAGTAGGGGGGATGGGGGGTTTAAAAAGGCTCCACTGTTATTAGAACCGGGTCAAAGAAATTCTCCTTCGGAAATAGGCGAATGGACTAGAGGGAGACAATGGAAAGAATGAACTAGGAGGTCATTGGTGAACTCTATTTTCCTAGTTACTTTATATTGGCGTGTATCTACTGTACTCATAATTGGAGTTTTTAAATTTTCTCTCTTTTTTTTTTCCTTTAATGATTGTATACGTATCATTGCGTATTGCGTTGGTAATTAATATTACAATTATTATACTACGTAAGGTAACGCCGGGTAACATTGACAGGGGGTAAACATTGACACATTTTCAAATATCCCGCCCAGCACTGGTACGTTATAAAAGAATGCATGTTTTGCGATGTTACAATTTAATATATAGTGTCGTCCTCTTGTGAGAATACAGAAATTGTGCAACAGTCATTTCCTAAATTTTTGCTGGACATTTAAACATTGCCTAAGTGTGGTTATAGTATTTACGCCGAGAAGAATCTTTGTTTTTCTAAGCCATCCTGGTGTAATACAATATTTTTTGTAGAAGGTAGGTTGTTTTAAATTGCTTTTTATGAATTCTTGGGTTCTTGTAAAATTTACTGTTGAAAAACAGAGGTCGACTGACGTCTATCATTACATTGGAAAAATAAAAGAATTTGTTTCCAAGAATCAGGAAGTAACAGTGGCATTTTTGAGACGGAAAGAAAAGCATTTCGTTTATCCAAATGTTCCTGACGAGGCCACAGTTTTGCTCAAAGACATAGTGAGGATTTTGCCACAACCTACCATTCGTCGAGGAATGCACATATTTACCAAAAACTTTGCTTCTGGTAATGGCAAAGCTACGATTATTTTGTAGTTTTGATTTATGTTTTTTATTCTGTCATTTCTATTTTTAACAATATAACCCACATTTCTGTTGAAATAAAAAAAAAACAGTGTTTAATTAACTTATTTTATGTCAATGATATTAGCAAATATAGTTTTATAAAGCAGTTTATAAGGGGTGTCAATCTTACCAACATAGGAGGGTAACATTGACATTTGCGTAGTTTTTAAAAATATTTTTTAAGATCCAAGGTTTCAAGCTAAACACGAAATTGCTACTCACTATGAGCTACCAACATAGTAACTTAATTACACCCAGGTTTTCAAATTTCTGATATTAATATTAATAAAGCAAAAAAAAATAATTCTAAAGATATGTCAATTTTACCCGGCGTTACCTTACACCTTTTTGATAGCCAGTTGCAGGCTAGGTTTGCAATGTATTCAGGTGCAATTTTTCAGCTGACTTTCGAATAACTTTCTAATTAACCATTTATTAAGGCAATGGTAATTATCTTCTTTTTTTTTATAGCAATTCATAAAGCTGCGGGTGGCGCTTGTAAAACCTAGGTGCTACATGACGGTTGCGCATTTTTGGGTATAGGTTTGACAATACTGTTTTCCTCCTTTGGATAGCTACCAACAACTAAGTAACGATTTTGAAACTACCATTTGGTTGTAAATAGACTTAGCGTCAGGTTGTTTTTAAACAGTGTTTAATTTAGTTGTCCACAATGCACCATTTTTTGATTTAATATTTCTTCATTTTACTCTTATGGAGTGCAGGTGAGGACCTCTTCGGAGGGTTTCTGTTTTTGCCCGGCTCTAAGAACCGTGGCACCTTTTTTACCCCCCCCCCCCGCCTCACCTACTCCCTACTCTCCGGTATTTAAGCAAGGGCATTTGCGCGCACCTATGTAGCCTCTCGCACTTAAATTTATTTACCTAACTAATTAAATTAATTAACAAAAAATAAAACCATTCTTTACTAAATTCTCGGCGCAAGTAAAAGCGTAACAACTTGCATCCTTTTATATCAGAAATAGTAGAATACTTAACCGACTTTTATTTTACATTTCGTTTAAGAGACGGATTTACAGAATAATAAAGGAAAACGCAAGAAAACTTATAAAATTACAAAAGAACACTCTTGAGGTTATGCTATATGTGAAATGTTCTTAAATTTGCGATATTGGTCACGTGACATATTGGGATTAATGCGAGCAAATAAATATGTTTTTTAAGTAGATATTTCAGAAGTATTTCGGTAACGAAAAAAGCGACATTCGAATAGTTGATTCTGTAACGAGGTTGGAATGAAAATTCGATCCGAGTATCGAATTTTCATTCTAACCGGGTAGCAGACTATATTTTCTCCACGACAAAAAAGTACGAATAAAAACAAATAAAATCTGTACAAAGCAATTAAGTTATTTATTCGCAATATTCGTAATTTCAGGTGGAGTATTATCCAGTTCCATATCTGATTCATCCGATTTTTCACTCATTTTTTGACTTGCACTAAAATTTGTCTAAAAATAATTATTACAACGCGGCCATTTTTATCTGACACTGACAGTTTCGAAATTCATGGCAACCTATGTCGTTTAGATCAATTACAGAATATTCATTCCGTATCTTGTTATGGAATGAAAATATACACGCAAAACGCATAAGAAGCAAGTGTTTCAGAATAAATATTCCAACTCAAGAGCGAGAATTTTTACATTCTATTATCAAAAATGATTTTGGAATTATTGCATTCAGTAATGGTCGTGGAGAAACAATTTTATACCACATTTTCGTCTTAAAATTACGTGAGAATTCACCAGTTTCATTCTTTGGCCGAGGTTAGGGTTAGGAAACATCTTGTATATTTTTGGAATGAGAACAAAAGGGACCTATTAGTATTTTAATAAAAAAATTACAGGGTGTTACATCTTGTTGTAAACTTGCTTGTCTATATTTCTTTTTTTGATATTGTGATCGTCTTTTGTTAATTATTTGATTCAGTAAAATCTTGAAAAGTTTTATATTTAATTTTCCTTTTTCTCTGTTAACTGTTTATTTTAGATAGTGGTCTAGATATAAACGAAAACTCTATATCCTATCCTCTAAATAGCTACAGGGTTGTGTGAAACCAAGTCGTCATTTTAGATTAAAATAATATAATAAAAAATAATAGTTTAAACTATATTATTATGGTTTCCAGATATTTTAATCTTTAAAATTTATATACTTTATTGAGTATTTCTTGAGATCTCTCGCTGTATAGTTTTGTTATTCTGGGGTTAAAGAGTTATTCATCAGCTACAGAATAAATAAGCTATGACATTGGGGGATCTAGGAGGCCATGCTTATTGGGTTTGTAATATTTTTTGGAATCAAAGTGTCTCCTTTAAAAGAGAGGGGAGGGGGTTGGTAAACAGAATTATTATACATGGCAAATGAAATCTAGAAAAGTTATCTGTCTATCACTACTTGTAATACTCACTTCCAAACCAAACACCCCAAGAAACTTTGTAACAAACACACGGGCGAAACTTTTCTAATAACTAAGTAATATGGTTTTGGCTGTAAACAGTTAAAGTTAGTCAAAAAGTCCACTAAATCGAGTTTCGTAAAGGCGGATATAACCGCTAACTTTGTTCTCGTGGTTTTCTATTAAATTTATTACCGAGTTTGGTTTACAAGTTATGTATGTATTTTTAGATGTTTAGGCTTTCGGATTATAGTACAGGGTGATAATAAATGGCCGAAAAAAGCATCAGAAATGTCGCCACCAAGAGATATTTCACTCCTAGTTATACTAGACTTTTTTGATCGAATGAACACACGCAATAGCGCTATTTGAAAATTTAATTTCATCATACCATAGCGTAAAGCTTATCATATCAAAAATATACTGAATTTATACTAAACAGGGTATTAACGAATATGACGTAGATATTTAAGGGAGTGATAGTGAGAGTGAGAAACTGACATGTGGCGGTGCCCCATTATTTTGACGAGCACTGTCACTTCCTTAAATACCTACGTGAGATTCACTAACACCCTTTATGTAGGACATTAGCATTTAATTACTTTGTGATAAATAATAAATACCTGTATAGTTTTAACAAGCATACCTCTGAAAATTAATAACAAATATTACCGACCTATTTTTGTTCGCGGCACTTTCATCATTTGCATAGATCCTTGATTGTATGATACACATATTGCTATACAATTATAAATTCCCCTTAGGATGGATCTATCGAATTGAAGGAACTAATCTTTACATTTTCTAATTACTGGTTTTCGTTTGCAAAGGCTTTTGATGCTACTTGGCGTCGACTTCTCTGTAATTAGGACCAGCTTTTTGGTCTTTGCTGGTGTTTCCTTTCTAACTTTTGAAGTTATAGTATTATACTTATTAGAGTCGGCTAATAGATTTTAGCGCCACGAGATGCCGCTTCATTTTATTTTATTGTGTATATATAGTTTTTTACATTCCTTGCTGAAAGTGGATTTTAATTAACAATTCCATAAAGTTAAATTTATTTTATTATTGTAGGTAGATTTAATTTTATATATTTCTTCTTATATAACATATTATTTTTGCTTTTAAATTAGTAAACAAATATAAACTATTAAGGGGGGGGGGTTAATCTTGCCAATTTTATGCATAAAAGTGTTAATATAAAATTGGTTTTATGGAAACTATAAAGAACTATAAAAGTCGTTACGTATATCAAAGTTCACCTAGTTTTTAACATCTTATATTTTAAAAACTAAACATTTTGAGCAACTTTCATTATATTATTCTGCCTGGGCACGAGCAACAAACATGCAAGCACAAACAAATTGCTATTTGCTAGTGTAAATGTCAAAAGTCATAAGGAGAATAATTACCTATAGACTATCCTCTTGAAATCTCTCGCATATATTTGGAAACTGACTGTATTACACATTGTAACTTTTGTAACATACTATTATTTATCTATAAACTATTTTAGCTTTAATCTATGTTTTATAGGAAAATATAAATACCATAATATTATTTTTTATTGAACCAACACACATTGCACATATTTTTTTAACAGCAAAATTATGCTAAAACGCCTCATTAGCTCTCATTTAAAATACATATTTTCATAAAAATAGTAGCTTGTTAATTTGTTTAATTCTCTGTTAAATTATGTGTCTGTGGGGCTAGCACTGAGATATATATATAACTAATATTGTATGTATGTTATAGTGGTACTTGGTAAAAATAACTTAATAACTATATAATAATATAATCATAAACTAACGTCCAAAGCCAATGACAACATGCATCTCCATAAGCAATTTAATATATCTCTCACGCGATGACGTCACTGTGCGCCCGGTACAAAATTGAAACGGCTAGATGATTATCATACCTTGTTTATTTGTACTGGCCAAAGTAATATCAATTTATAAAAAAGGAGACAGGAGTGATGTTGGCAACTATATAGACCCATTGCACTCATGCCA
This sequence comes from Polydrusus tereticollis, assembly GCA_963920685.1. Classification (NCBI taxonomy): domain Eukaryota; kingdom Metazoa; phylum Arthropoda; class Insecta; order Coleoptera; family Curculionidae; genus Polydrusus; species Polydrusus tereticollis. The sequence continues at coordinate 150,064,084 of OY987328.1, forward strand.
GTTATCGGCAATCAATAAACTGATTTTAAAAAATCAGCTGTATGATTTTTTTTAAGAAAACAAACTATTCTCAAAAAACCATCTTGCTAAGGAAGCTCAGCTTTTATGGCTTGGGTGAAAGCAGTGTACCTCTCATGTAGAGTTATCTCTTGGATCGGAGACAGGTGACATGTCACAATCAAACCAAATCCGACAAGGATCCATTCTGAGACAGATGTTATTTTTGATCTATATCAATGACATCCACTCGGCTGTTACAGAGGGCGAGGTCATCATATTTGCGGATGATACCACAATTACAGATGCCGATGCGGATGCAGCGGCCTTGGGTCGGAGAATGGATGCAAGCCGCGCTAAATTAATGGACTGGTTTATTGCAAACCATCTCTGAATGCAGATAAACCAGAGACAATCATCTGTAGTCTCAGATCTCACGAGTTTAAAAATCCCGCATCAGTGAAGTTCCTCGGCGTTCATGTGGATCCAACCCTAAAGTTTGACTGTCATGTAGACTATATTTGTAAAAGGGTCTCAGGTTCCATCTTTCTACTAATGCAATTGTCGGCGGTGGTAGATGTGCGTGTGGGAGTGACCAATTTCCACGCCCTGGTTTAGTCTCTTTGCTGCTATGCTACCTTGGTGTGGGGCCACTTCTCCCATGCGGAAAGGGTATTTGCTCTACAACGCAGGGCAGTGAGGATCCTCGCTCATCTTGAGTATCGAGCGGATGCAAGGGGGGCGTACAGGGACCTGAAGATTCTTACCATCCTATCTAGGTATGTTCTTGAATGTTTAATGTATGCAAAAACCTCACAAATATATCAGACAGCTGCTGACGTCCATGATCACAACACCCGATGCAGAAATAACTTAAATATCGAATTTCTGAGACTGAGCAGGTCGTGAAATGCTACTCTCAACTATGTCCCGGCCTTCCTTAATAAACTACCGAATGCTGTGAGGGACCTTGAGTGTGACAGGTTCAAGAGTGTCGTTAAACAATACTTGACTGAGCGACCATATAATACCATCAAAGTGTATTGTGGAAAGCGTGAGTGTTATCCTAATGTGTAAGCTGTATTTTAATACATATATTTTAATACTTATTTGAAATACAAGCTTTTAAACATATTATGGTTTTAACGACAATTATTGACTTTTAATTGATATTTTAAAATTTATGTGTTGACGTATGTAAAAATTTCCAATTGTAAACACGAATAAAGGAATTTTGAATTTCTGAATTTTGTATCATGGGATTAATCTCTATAGTTTTAATAAAACTATTTGCTCATAATATATGCTCTCCAAAAATACAAACTCTCGCCGACAAACCAACAAGATAAAAATAGAGAAAACGTTTTTGAGATTAAAGGAAATATTTCTGTCCACTCACGGAAAATCGGTGTTATTATTAGTAAAATCAGAAAAGTATTATTTAAATTACCTTTTTTATTTTTGGATTCAGTTCGTGACAAAAATATCTTCAGGCTATTTTGCAGCTTTATAAGCGTTTTATTAGTTGATGAATAATAATGAATATTTGCGTGTTCTGTTAAGTACCTACTGATATTTTATTAAAGGTAATTTTTACGAGTTTACCGGTATTTTTAGTTTATGGTATATTATTTGTATTTTCGATGTAAAATTCTTCAATATTAACTTGAAATATTGCTTTTTATCAAATTTGAGAAAATGCGAGAAGAAACCTAATTAACCCTCAGATTTTCAAAGGCGGATAATCCGAATCACTATTGTTTTATTTTGTGAAACGCCCCCGAACAACCCTTAACATACTAAAAAAAATTCCGATTTTTTGTCTGCTAGCCTTTATAAGGACTTGTGAAATCGAAGTTTTCGATGTGGTTTCGAGGTAATGGGCCAGCCCACCCTCAGAGCATCCACCCACCTCACGGGGGTGGAAACTACCCGCACCGCCTCCGTACTTTGTTGTATTTTTCTTAAAAGTTATGGTGAATCAAAGTGTTTATTCCCTATGCAACTCGTACGTATCGACGTTTACCGCATACTGTATAGTATAGTAAAGTTTACATTATATCGTTGAACTTCACTGCAATTAATCAACTACAGTTGATGCAAGACTAAAACCGATGCACGTCATCAATCAGCTGATAATTGTAAATCCGTAGGAAACACGAGAAAATTAAATTTGGGCAAAAAGTATTAAAACTTTATGCGATGTTGAATTTACTACAAACTTAAAGTATTCTTCTTGGATACGAACCCACTTATAGCAAATATTTTGTTCATTTAAGCTTGTAAAAATTAATATAATTTGAATTTTATTGGCCGATAGTTGGCAACATGGCTGTAAATGGTGCGGTGGCGCCAGCTCGTTCGTTGGTCTGGTTTGACGCTTTATGCAAAACTAACCTTAATTGTTCGTGGTTCCGTGTTGCTGTGGGTCTATTTTTTAACAAATACTCCAGATCTTTTCATAAATCGCATTAGAAAACTGTTCTATTAAGAGAAACAAAAGTGCACATACATATCTCTGTCGATTAACTTGTTTATTATTTGTGAAAAATGCCGAAGCAGTTGATTAGTCGGTGCAAAGAGCTAATACCTTCTCTTAGAAGCTATTTTAAGAAAGAACTTAACAACAATGGCCTATTGTTACCCTTGACAGCAGTAGAGAGAAGTAAATTTAAAGAGTATGTTAAGGTCTAGATATTTTATTTCTACTTGACTAATTTCTAGCGTGTAGAAGCTGCCCTAAATTTAAATATCTCCACTGTAAGCGCAATTTCAACAACAGTTCAGGAAAATTAATTATTAGAATCACCTTAAAACAAACGTTCTAATTCAGAGAGAGTTGTAAATGTGTGAAGATTGGATACAAGTTATATCCGTGAGACTATTTATGGAATGTACGAAGCAAGTAAGTTGTATTATTAAAAAAGTATAATATTTTACATCGGTTATTCATGGGCTGTAACTTTTTTTTCTAATTTTGTTTCATAAGAAATCTATTACGATATCGTTTTCAGTATCGAAACAGATCTATTACGATACCGTTTTTTTATTTTTTAAAAGTTGGCATTGGTAATATTTAAATGTTTTATTCTGTTGACGTCTGACGTTTCCTGTTATTGTGATCCGTGAGAAAAGAAAGTTTTCGGGATTTCTCTGGTAAAAGTTGATTTATCGTTTTATTAGCAATATCCCTTAACTCAGGGCTAGTTGAACTTAGATTATCATGCTCCATATTTTTTTTAATTATAATTATGAACAACTCTATGAAATATTAATACACAAATTTCGTGACAATGACACAAAGAAAATATTATTTATTGTCAAGGCTACTATGATAAAAGTAAATTTATAGTATTACCAACATAGAATTTAGACATACAAATTTATAAAATTTGAAGGGTTGATTTTCTTTTTAAATATGTATTTTCTTATTGAAAAAAATACAAAATAGAAAAAATGGTATAAAGTACGTGTTTTATAAAGCAGTTAGAGCACTTGTCCCGTTAAAAAACCCGCCGCAAGCGGCTCGTTTTTTAACATGGACGCGTGCTATAAGATGATGCTTTATAAAACATGTACTTTAATATACTATTAGAACATCATGTAACTTTGACAACTTTAAGTTATAAATTAAAAGACATATAACTGTTTAATGGTTGTCCTAACTCTTTAAGAAGCCTCTTCAAGGAAATAGGCTTCGGATGGCAAAAATATGAATTGAGGCGAGGGCTTATGGAACTTTCCCATGTAGCTTTCAAACGACTGGTATTTTTGAAAGAATATAATAAGGAAAAAGAAGGATTTTTGTACCAATTCGTTTTCTTGGATGAAACATTGATTTTTCAGAAAGGTACCATTGGTCGATCTTGGCAAGATGAAAATAAAAGAAGTGTTAGATCTAGAAAAGTTGATGTTAAAAGGTATTATGCAGTAAACAAATACAGGGTGTTTTAGAATAAGATGCTGATCCTTAACGGTGTGAATCCCTAGGTGATTTTAAGAAGAAAAGTTCAAATTAACATATATCCTTAACCTATCAACTTTCGAACTACAGGGCGTTAAAGTTTTAAGAAAAAAATCGTTTTTCTATCATAACTTTAACAACTTTCTAGCCATTTTTTGGTGTAGAAAAATTTTAAAAATTTTTAACCAGTGGCGTCCTGAAAGGGTTTGGACTAGACATTTTGGAAAAATATTATGTACGCCACTGCTTTTTCTCAAGATAAAAATTATTTTTAAAATACTCATTTATTTTAGGCCAAATTTAATATCTTGCCTTTTTATCGTCCGACAAACAGTTTCCGACAAAAAAAATAAAAAGCATTCAATGCGCATTCGCTATGATGTGCCTATATGGTTTATTTTTTAACATTAAATTAAAACAACTAACATTAAATAACGTGTGAACAAAAACGAAAATAATTTAGATTAGCTGTTGAAAGTGGCCACCACCTGCAAGAATGCATGCTTCAGCTCTTCTCCTCATTGACTTTCGTACCCTTTGAAAAATTCCTGGAGTATTCCTGATAGTGTCGAAACAAACTATTATGCGGTTTCTCAACTCCTCTTCAGTATTTATTGGGATGCTGTAAACCAACGTTTTCAGATGTCCCCACGGGAAAAAATCTAGACTGTTTAGATCAGGGGATCTACGTGGCCACGATTGTGTTCCTCTGCGCCCTATCCATCGATTACTATAATGTTGATTTAAAAACTCTCGTGCTAAGAGACTGAAATGGGCAGGTGCACCATCGTGCATAAACCACATACGATGTCGGGTTAAAATAGGGACGTCGTCTAGCAAATTTGGTAAAGTGTGTTCAAGAAATGGGCGATAATTAATTCCGTTCAATCTGGCTGGTAAAAAATAAGGCCCAATTAAATAATCACCAATAATTCCAGCCCAAACATTTACAGAAAATTGCTCTGGGTGGTGGGATTCCGTAATGGCATGTGGGCTTTCTTCTGCCCAGAAGTGATTGTTATGAAAATTTTGTATGGCGTTCCTGGAAAAATTGGCTTCGTCCGTGAACAAACTTCTGCCATCAAATTGGGGATTTTCGGTAACCATTTGAATAAACCATTGGCAGAAATTGATGCGTAATATAAAATCCTTAGGAAGTAGGGCCTGGACTTGTGGAATATGGTACGGATATATAACAAATAACTTTGAAGAATTCTCCAGACTAGAACATGAGTAATATTTAAAATATTTCCAATTTTTCTGGTACTTATATTAGGGTTTTGTTCCACTAAATTTAAAACAGCTTCTTCGGTTTCCGATGTTCGTGTAGTTTGGTGTGCCCCTTTTAAGTAGTTTTTTGTTTCAAAAGATCCCGTTCAAGTGGAAAGCCGTGTACATAAATAAATAGCTGTCAAAACTATTTGGCATTAAATATTTCGTTATTGTCATTGTTTCCTTAACAAAGTTCATAGCCTACTTGTCAGAAACCATGGGCACATAGCGAATGCGCATTTAATGCTTTTTATTTTTTTTGTCGGAAACTGTTTGTCGGACGATAAAAAGGCAAGATATTAAATTTGGCCTAAAATGAATGAGTATTTTAAAAATAATTTTTATCTTGAGAAAAAGCAGTGGCGTACATAATATTTATCCAAAATGTCTAGTCCAAACCCTTTCAGGACGCCACTGGTTAAAAATTTTTAAAATTTTTCTACGTCAAAAAATGGCTATTGATGCTTAGAGGGCATTTGTGAAAAATTCATAAAAATAGCTAGAAAGTTGTTAAAGTTATGATAGTAAAACGATTTTTTTCTTAAAACTTTAACGCCCTGTAGTCCGAAAGTTGATAGGTTCAGGATATATGTTAATTTGAACTTTTCTTCTTAAAATCACCTAAGGATTCACACCGTTAAGGATCAGCATCTTATTCTGAAACACCCTGTATACTGATTACTGACGATCATGCAGTATTATACGCCCACACATGCAAGTGAAAGGGGTAATGAAACGTTATTCATTCATCATAACTTTAATAAAAAGACAAAAAAAAAACCTCGAGAGGAGGGTAGCTTCCACCCCCAGGAGGCGGATGGGTAGTCAGAGTGTGGTGGCTGGCCCAACTCCTCGAAATCCCCGTTCCCGTAAGTCCTCACAAGGCTAGCAGGCAAGAAACGGGAAAATGTGTTTTAGTTCTTACATTTTAAGGGCTGTTGTAAAACGATCGACATTTGGATTCCCCGCCCTTGAAAACGGGGTGGGGTTTCGAAAAATTGCTATAAATTAAAAATACCGGTAAACCCATAATAATAAATCAGCATCGTATATTTATATTAAATTAGTTCACATTTGTCAATAAAACCTAGCAACCATCATTGTTGGCTGATTTGTTTACAGAAAAATTAAAAATTTGAAAGGTCCTGTCAGTTTTATTAAAACGCTAGCGCTGGCTGTTGTGATTTGCAAAAAATGCAAGGAATACAAGAAATCGATCCACTTAAAGACATAGAAGAAGCTGCTAACAGAGCTACCTTGGATTTACTGCCACGAAAATCAAGAATCCAATATGAAATTGTTCATAATATATTTATAAGATGGTGTGAAAACAAAGGCGTTTCTGGAAAGGATTCCGAAAACATATTCCTGGCCTATTTTGAGGAAAAGGCAAAGGTATGGAAGTCATCTTCTCTCTGGTCCCATTATTCAATGATCAAAGCTATGCTACGTGTAAATAACGACGTAGATATCAGCAAACATTTTAAATTGATTGCCTACTTGAAGCGTCAAGGAGAGGGTTACCAGGCCAAAAAAATCAAAAATTTTCACTAGAGACCAAACTGAACAGTTTCTGAAGTGCGCACCGGATGATGAGTACCTTCTAATGAAAGTAGCTACGATTGTAGGAGTATTTGGTGCCTGTCGCAGGGAGGAGCTTTGTCAAGTTGCCTCTTGACAACGTGGAAGATATGGAGACTTCATTGTTATTAAAATATCAGATACCAAAACCAAGGTACCACGAAATTTCACTATCGTTGAAAAATTTTATTTGGATTTTTATCGAAAATATACTGATCTTCGTCCAGCAGATGTCGTACATCGGCGGCTCTTCTTAAAATATGTAAAAGGTAAATGTACCAGAAATCCGGTCGGAATTAATACGTTCGGAAAATTTCCTGCTTCTATAGCAAGATTTCTGCAACTTTCAAATTCAACACTCTATACGGGGGGGCATTGCTTTCGCCGTTCCTCTGCGAGCTTATTTGCCGATACTGGAGCAAATTTGACGACAATTAAGCGGCATGGGGGATGAAAATCCGCAACCGTTGCGGAAGGGTACATCGTGGATTCCTTGAAAAATAAAAATTCTATTGCCCGAAAATTGCGCACAGTACAAACGACATCAGTCGATGATGCTTTAACATCAATTGGACATGCTGCTGTTTCTGTTCAATCCTCCTCGACCGCGAAGAACAGCAGAACTGAGGAAATAATTTATTTTTCAAACTGTACTATTAAATAAAATAGAAATGTTTCTTGACGTTTTTTGAAAAAATTGACATTTTACTTTTAACACTAGTGCCTTTAAGTAGGTATTTTTAAGGCTATTAGACAGTGTTAAAAGTTTAATTTTTAACACGTTTATTTTTGTCACGAACTGAATCCAAAAATGAAAAAACCAATCGAAATATTCCTTTTTGATTGTTACTAATGAAAACGCCGTTTTTCTGTGTATGGAAAAAAAATTCCTATAATCACAAAAACCTGTTCTCTATGTTTATCTTGTCGGTCTGTCTGTCAGTTAGTTTGTATTTAATGCGTGTGTACCGTGTGCAAATAGGTTCATAACAATATGTGTGTCATACAATTAAGAATCATGTTGTAACTTATAACAGTCACGAACAAAAACTCGCTCAAGGCAACGCACGCAAAACTATTTATTTATTATTTATTACAAAGTAATTAAATACTAATGTTTTACAAATAGTCTCTGGATATTTTATCGCAAATCTCGATCAGAAATTAAATGGTTACCCTAAATAATACTTCCCGGCATCCATAAATAACGTCTTACTACTTCAGAACAATTAATTATGAACGTAAAAACTCGGACCGGCACAGCTATAAAAAATAAACATAAATATAATCAAGATATGGGAACGATTATGGTCATATATCGAAACCATAAATCAAAAAGTCGAAGTGGGCTTTTTATTTGTAATTACTTTTCCTTCTCGCTCGGGTTCAACTTTAGGTTTTGCTTACCATGCCCTTTATTAGAATAACATTTGAATAAATTTTATACTTGGAAAATTGCCGGAAAAAATATTGGATTATTATGCTCAACCGAACAAAAAAAATCAGATTTCTTACTGTTAAATTTATATTAAATTCTTAATTTTATTTATATAGCAAGGTAATGGCAAATCATTTTGGTTTATTACCTTTGTATTTTCTATTACCTTAGTTTATATCTAAGAAAGCATCATATTTATAATTTATTTTGATGAAGCCTGGTTCCACCTCATCGGTTATGTGAATTCTCACAAATACATTTCTGCAGAGATGCTGGTCAACACTTTCAAAAATATGAAGAGACGTGTGAATTTATGCTTGGAGCATGACCAATTTCAGCAATTTCCATGATTTTTAGTTTCCTGTCTCTATACAGAGTGGCAAAAAAGTAGCGCATAATGCCTATAACTTTTGAATTACGTTGTATACGAAAAAGTGACCTTTATAAAAATTATTCAGTAAATTATTCCCCACGTTTCTACCTGCATGAATTTTTTCTGTCATTTCTGGTTTGGTTGCCATAGAGACCAACTTACTTTTCTTAAATGGATCATCCTGCATAATATGATTGCATATTTGGATTCTATTAATGGCTTTTGCACACATTGGTTCAAATCCCTCAACTACTGACGCTGATTCTTTTTACCGATGAATCGAATTTCTCAAGAAATGCTACAAGGAATTTTCACAACAGCCATGTGTGGGCTAAAGAAAATCCACTTGAGGTACTTGAAGATCGTTTTCAACATCAGTTCTCGTTAAACGTTTGGGTTGGAATTGTTGGCTAATTGAACTCGTATTTCTACCGGGAAGACCTATTGGTGAGGTGTATCGCAACTTCTAGAAACAAACGTTACCCCAATTTCTGGTGGCAACAAGGAATGCAATGTGGTATATGGCCGATGGTGCCCCAGAGCCTTTTAATGTGGTTGTTCGTGAGCTTTTAACAGTAACGTACGGAGATTGCTGGATTGGTCGAAGTGAACCTCACTTATGGCCTGCTCGATCACCGGACTTAAACCCCCTGGATTATTTCCTATGGGACTATTTAAAGTCATTAGCTGTGGAATGTGGAATATTTAAGAAATTGGATAATTGCTGAGTGTAACTCGATAAGAAACGACCCTGGTGTTTTTGAAAGAGTTCGGCAATCAATGAGGAGAAGATTGAATTCTCACATCTTTGCTGGAGGTAGTCATTTTCAATAGTTCTTGTAGATTAAGAAACTTTTGTATCTTCGAAACAAAGCGGCTTTTCAAATATCAGCAAATGACAAAATAATCTTAGGATAGTCCAGGGAATAACCTCCTTTTTTTTCAAAATCAATTTATTTCAGACCTCAAATCAGTTACAACAATTGGCACCGAGGCCTTTAAAAACAAAAATTATAACAGATAAAACGGAGCAAAGTATTATATACAAATTTAAAGGTATACCTAAACTAAACTAATATTCAGTCTCTGTTTTAAAATATATCTTGAGATTCAATTATTTGTTCGGTGATAGGTGTTCCTTAGATGGTCTCTAGTTCTTAGGCGATAATTATAAAAGTTCTTATTTTATTTTAATTCCACATTTCTTTTTAGTAATTTATTTTTAATTTTATAGATAAGTTTAGCTTGCTCAAACATTTTCAGTTGTTTAATTTTTAGGAATGGATATATGTTGTATAAAGTTTCACTAGCAATACTTATAGTAATTTATAGAAAAAATTGCTTTTATTGACTTATTTTGCAATCTTTGAAGTCTGGTTATTAGATTTTCACTAGCATTTCCAAAACATGGCAATAAGTATCTTATATGTGGTTCAATAAAGCTGTTATACAATAGATATCTTGTGTTTTTATTCAACATATGGCTACACCTTTTAATTGCTCCTAGGAGAGGAATAATTTTTTCAGCAATACTTTGTATATGTGCAGACCATGTTAATTTTTCTGTAATTATGAGACCCAAGTATTTGTTCTGCTGAATTGGGTTTTTTCATGTTTGATTTAATAGCATGTAAACGGTTTTTTCCACATTTATGGTCAGTTTGTTATAACATAACCACTCAAAATACTTCTCAAGATCAGTGTTGACATCTGCTTCAAATTCTTCTTCTATTGTACCAGAATACACCAGCACTGTGTCATCGCAAAATTTTATATACCTTGCCTTTAATCCAGCATATTTTAGACTTTGAACATAGAATAGATACTCCAATGGACCCAGCACAGAACCCTGGGCTACACCAACGCTGACATTTGCCTCTGCACTAATTTTACTATTCACTTCTGTACATTGCTGCCTTTCAGTTGAGTATGTTTGCAACAATCATAACACTTCTCACGAAACCCCATTTTTTCAAATTGAGGCCATCCCCGGAAGAAGGGCCCATAAGCCTATGGGCCCTTCTTCCGCAGATCGTTTAAATCGATCCGCCATGATGTAATGTTTATTTCGGCCAAGTTTGGCAACGATGTCGCAAACCTCTGTCAATCTGTAAATAAATATTTAACGGCCATTTTAACAAAGTTCTGTTCGCGTCAGTAGTTCGTTTGCTTGTCGTCAACGTAAGTGTGCTTATTGAGGTTTAAAAATGGATTCTGACGAAGAGCTAGTCAGACAAATTCTGACAAGATCTAAAAAAATGAATGTAACGCGAGATACAAGAAAAGTTAAAAGACAATCGGGGAAAATGTACGTCACCTCGGCAGGTCGTGATGTTGCAGCTAAGTCATTTCAGGTGATCACAACATGTTGCCAGGAAAGATGTTTTACTCGTTTAAGTGCCGATGATCAAAAACATATATTGGAACACTTCTATTTACAGTCGAAGCTTCAACAGGACTCTTTGTTGGCTCAGTGTATGAACAAACTTAATGTGGATCGTAAACCACTCAAGAATAATCCAAAAGTTTTAGGAGCGTGTACATGGGAATATCTCGTATCCCAAAATGGTGACAGAACAAAATCATATCGGACCATGATCCAAAAACTTTTCCAAGTATCTGTGAAGCGCATTCGTGTAGTACAAAAAAAGATAATTGAGGACGATTCATTTATAGAAAAGGGAAGGACACATGCCAACAGACCCCACAAATTGGCTCCCAACATTCATGACTTGCTTAAAGCGCATTTGGAAACTATTCCGTCTAAAAAAAGTCATTATTCCCAACACAAATCTGAACTAAAATATTTCGAAAATCCCGAATTAAATATTAAAATTCTGTATGAGCTTTTCATACAATACTATAAAGAAAATACAGGTACACCTCTAAAAATGAAATACAAAACATACTTTCAGTACTTTAAGTCACTGCGTTCATTTCCTAAAGAAGCCAAAAACAAAGGGGATTGTTTTCAGCATTCAACAGTATGTACAAATGAAATAAAAAAAAAGACGGAACATTGGCTTGTTCTAAAACATACATGGAAAATTACACACCATTCACCATTTGGAAGGGAAGAAACCTAAACACAAACATTGCTCTTCAAACTGTGCCAGTGATTGGAATAAAGCAGGCGAAGGAAAAAGACGTAAGAGATCTTCTTTCGTTTTTGTCCCAAGAAGATGAACAATGCATTCGCTGGATACTTGAAGAAGTTTCTGTATAACTTTCTTTTACCTTTTTATTAAATTTGTTTTAATGTTTGATGTTCTATGTATAATGTTTAATTCTTGAAAGTCATTTGCCAATTAAAATTTTTTAAAATCTAATTTCATACCTCCGAAAATGTTCTGTGGAAAAAGGGCTTATGACAAGCCAATTTAAAAAAAAAATTTTTACATAAAAATATATTAATATCTTTGAAGCATCTTATTGTTACTTTAGTTTAAATACAATATTTTTATTTCAGCTTTTAATACAGTTCAAAATTTTAACTTTAGTTTATAAAATAAATTGTTAAATTTTTAATTGCGTTTTTCTCAAAACCGCCATTTGCCATATGGGCCCTTCTTCCGGGGATGGCCTCAATTTATCTAGTAGTAGTGTAATGTCCACTGTGTCAAATGCCTTTTGTAGGTCTACAAATACACACACGACATATTTATTTTTATCTAATTCACTAGTTATAATATGTTCTAGAAGTTCAACCGTAGCTCCAATTGTGCCACTTTGCTTTTGAAATCCAAACTGATTTTTGTAAATTTGAAAGTGTGTGTCAATAAACCCAATTAGTCGGCATTTTATAACCTTTTCAAGAATTTTGCCAAAAGTACCTAACAATGAGATAGGCCGATAATTATTAACATCATCATAGGAACTTTTTGTATATTGGCACTATCTTTGCCGTTTTTAACTCTTGTGGATATTGACCATTTTTTAAGACTTCATTTATTATTTGTTCAATTTTTATACCAATATTGTTAATATGCATCTGTATGTCTTTTTTTGTTATATTGTCTATGCCAGGTGAACAGCTGTTTTTTAAATCACTTATTATAGTCTTTATTTCTGTCAAGTTTGTTGGTTGTAGTGTGATACTTTCAACTTTTTCTTCTTCATCAAAGTGGATTGCCTGGTTCTGAACTATTTTTGTTGCTAATGTTTGCCCTATACTTGAAAAGTGCCTATTCATTTCTGCTGCAATTTCTATGTCGCCCCTGCATGTTCCTCCATTCTTGTTTGTCAACTTACTTATGTTGTTCTTCCTTTTGCTTCTACTACACAAATCGTTATGAATGAACCTGGCTTTTTTGATATCGCCCTGTGCTTCTTGAAATTTTTTTTTCTGCCGTATGTTTAGAAACACCCTGTATATAAGATCATGTGCGGTTCACAAGTTAGATCCAATCTTTAACTTCTTTTCTTTCGTTCGGCTGTTCAGTTTGTCATCATTAGATTTGTTTTAAATTCGGAAATAATTCTTTAGATAATTGATGTGTGTCGACGCGTTTAATTTGTTTAATAAATTGATCGAATTTGATGAAATTAATCGGGTCTCGGTAGGAGCCAGTCTTTCGATAATTTATATGTACTGTTTCATGGAGAATGAATGTATGAGTTTATAATCAGGTCATTTTGCGTCTGTCCGTCTGTAGTAATTCGTTACGATCAAAAAATGTCGCCATTCGTAAGTCATTGTGCAGTACGTGAGTCATCGTATCATCCAAGTGTATAATTAACATAAGCAAATAGGTAAGTAACTATATTATACAGAAGACGGCATCGTGCACACACAAACTAGGTTTAGGTCAAGTACTTGGCGAAGATTACCAGCTCCAAGGTTGCTAAAGTTCGCGGTTACAAAAAAGAACACCGCGGATCGATCGAGCCATTCAGCATAGTGGAGGATTACGAACACAACGGACGCAGAGGGATAATAACTTTCGAGTTAAGTCTTCCCTGTGCAACTTGCCTTTTAGCTAGGGGACAAAATTTAAGGAGGAAACGGGTCAAATTAAAAATATACTGGAACTAAACAACATTAGTTAAGTAACTACCGTAAACTAAAGACCGAACCGAGCTATTATTTGCGTTAGTAAAAAGAATGTTTTGCGTTGAAACCGTAAACAAACATAAAAATTGTATTAAATGTACCCACGCAAGTTTTGTCAAAAATTTAATAACAATTAAATTAAATACAAGCAGTAAAATTAATAACAAATTTACAGGAACAAAAGTAAATTTAAGTAAGTCGTTATTTAAGCAAATGTTGAAAATGTCCCCCTCCCACAGTTTAACAATAGGCTAGGTTATAATAAAATTTGTCGATGACGTTTTGTAACATTTCTTGGTTAATAGATTCACATTCTTTAATAATTATTCTTCTTAATTCGTTCAGATCTGCAGGTTTTGTCATATACACTTTATTTTTTAGTTGTCCCCAGAGAAAATAATCAAGGGGCGTTAAGTCTGGCGACCTAGCGGGCCATTCTATGGGGCCCCTTCGCCCTGTCCAGCGGTTAGGAAAAGTATTATTTTTAAGCAAACTCTTACAACTTGCCCAAAATGAGGAAGAGCTCCGTCCTGCTGAAACCACGTATGTCGTATTAGTGGTCCTACTGTATTGGTTATTGCTGGCATATAATATTCTGCATTCAAATTCCCCTCTATAAAGAAAGGTTCCACTAATATATTGACAATAATACAGGGCCGCACATTTACTTTCTGGGGGTATTGAGTGTGTGTTTCTCTCATCCAATGTGGGTTCTGATCAGTTCAGTAACGACAATTATGTCGATTGATAATCCCATTTAAAATGAATGTTGCATCATCCGAAAAAACTATTTGATTAAAAAAATTGTTATTTTCTTCTTGTTTTTGCATCATTACTTAGCAAAATTCCATTCTACGTTCGAAATTGTCTTGTGATAATTCCTGGACTAAAGTTATTTTATAGGGGTAAAAATTACTGTTTTTTTTTTTAAATAATTTCAACTGATTTAAAACATACATCAACTTGGGTACCAGCTTTTCTCAACGACAAATGTGGATCCTGAACAAAATGAAGTAATTGCTCTAATTTTTTTTTCGTCACGGTTTCCTCGAATCTTTGAACTGTTCTCACAACTGTAGATTTTGATATCGGCTGTCGGTTTGGAAAAGTTATATTGAAAAATTGCTTTGTTTCAGTAAATGATTATTGTCGGCCTCCAAAACCTCTGATTATCAGTAAAGTTATACGTTCCCTTTCGTTGAGAGACATTTTCAGAAATTAATATGACAGTGACGCAAAACATTCTGGTACCAGCTTGTAAAAATTCAAAATGTAGGTAATATCTTACCTGTTGTATTTATGTCCTTTAACTCAAATTTTTCTTAAACTAATGTGTTTAGCCATATGACATGTTTCATAATTGTTATTTAGAATGTTTAGAGGAATCAGAAAACGTTATTAAAAAGGGGTCTGTATAATTACAGGTGTTATAGTTTTATAGATTTTTTTAAGGCCTACAACTTTTATACCGGAAGCTTTTTTTATATTGTGCGCCATTTTCTAAATAATTGACCGGTCTGGGACTTTTTACACACTGTGTATAGCAGACTTTTCAACAGAAGAGGTGGAAGGATGATTATAATTATTATTTACAACTATATTTTGGATTAATTCGTTTATTAGTTATAAATCAATGCCAACTCTATGTGTAATGTTCGAAGAATGTTATCGAAATTAACGACGATATAATAGGGGAAAAGTTTTCAAATTGCCAAATAATAATTTTTTCTTTCGATCTGGCGATTTATTTGTCTGCGCTAAATGTATCTCAACTTTTTATTTATCGGTTTTCGGTAGGTAACATTTTTTCTCCTTGGCTCCTTCTATCTCTGCCTTGCTTTCCGTATTTCGCCTTGCTACTTTTTGTAATTACTTACGTCTGGCGGCGTTCCGCACTTTGATAAAATATTTCGCACCGTATATAAAAAATAAAAAGGATAAAACGCATCACTCTTTCAGCAAATTAATTGGGCCCTTTTTGGGTTGGTGCGAGGAATACCAAAATTTACTTAACTTAGTACTTAATTATAATATCCTGATAACTCTGCCGATTTTGTTATTGGATAACTTATAAGTAAACGACGGAATATATGCAACGTGCATATACAGGGTGTTAGTGAATAAGTGCGACAAACTTCAGGGGGTGATTTTACATGAAAAAATAATGATGGTTTGCTATATAACTTTTGTCCGCAAATGCTTTGATTTCCGAGATACAGGGTGTTAAAGTTTTTATTAAAAAGTGACGATTTATTTATTGCTCTGAAACCCATCGAGTTATGCAAATGAAATTTGGTAGGTTTTAAGAGGTAGTTATTGCGCATTTTCTGACATGCAATTAAGAATTTTATGTTTATCGTTGGCGCGCATAAGGGTAATAATCTCAATTTTTTTAAAGAAAAAAATGATACGCCACTGAGATATATCAAACTAAAAACAATTTTTGAATTTCTCATTCAATTTGTGACAAAAAATCTGTCTTGCCTTTTTTTCGTATTGGACGCCGTTTTTATGCAAAAAAATAAAACATCTTAACGCGTATTTTTCATTTGAATTTGAAGAGTTGAATCTTGTATCACGTCTGAGGGAGGTCATTTTCAACATTTGTTGTAGCTTTGCGCCTATTTATTTATTAGTGTTATTTTCTGTTATTGTTCTGATTTAATGTTATTGTATTAGATAGTTTTTAATAATGTATTAAAGAAATGAAAATTCGCGTTAAGATGTTTTATTTTTTTGCATAAAAGCGGCGCCCAATACGAAAAAAGGCAAGAGAGATTTTTTGTCACAAATTGAATGAGAAATTCAAAAATTGTTTTTAGTTCGATATATCTCAGTGGCGTATCATTTTTTTCTTTAAAAAATTTAGATTATTACCCTTGTGCGCGCCAATGATAGACATAGAATTCTTAATTGTATGTCAGAAAATGCGCAATAACTACCTCTTAAAACCTACCAAATTTCATTTGCATATCTCGATGGGTTTCAGAGCAATAAATAAATCGTCACTTTTTAATAAAAACTTTAACACCCTGTATCTCGGAAATCAAAGCATTTACGGACAAAAGTTATATAGCAAATTATCATTATTTTTCATGTAGAATCACCCCCTGAAGTTTGTCGTACTTATTCACTAACACCCTGTATATGCATTTTTTGCATTTTTGCTCAATTTTATAATAAAATGCATATTTTTCCTAAGTTATTATTTTATGAGCATATTTTTATGTTTTCGGCGTTATCAAAAAGTTGAAAACGCCCGGTCATGAAAACTCGTAGGCTCATAGGTTTAATGTCCATTCCGGCACTTGTTCAGGGATTTTCCAATCTGAAGATAATTATATAATAATTAATATTTACATTTTGGTTATACACAAGGTATTTATTGGGGGTTTCCGGGGTTTGCATGTATATTGATAGGGGTTATTTATTGTCATTTAACAATGCCTTATTATTACCTGCTAAACAAACTGTATTTATATCGGGCTGCAATACGTACTTCTGTTCTAGTTTCTCGAAAAATTTCAGTATTTTCAGTGTGAAACTAGTGATTTCAAATTTGTGTTCAAAATGTTTAAAGTGGCGAAAACGTCTTCGTGGATTAAAAATTTCCCAGAGTTAGAGTTTAGTGAAGAAAAAGTCTTCTTTTAAACTTGTTCAAAAATTATTGCTTGTGAAAAGAAGTTCCAAATCGATCAACATTTGAAAACACCGCTGCATTAATGAAAGTTACAAAAAATGAAATCTGAGTTAGGTTGTTGGAAAAGAATCGAAATCTGAAACGGAAATTTTTCAAGAAGACTTATGCAATGCTTTGGTCGCAGCAAACATACCCTTAAAAAAATTGAAAAGTCCGCAATTTAGAGGATTTCGGTAGGTAACAATAGAATCCACGCTTAGAAAAAAGAATGTCCATTCAGTATACGAAACCATTTCAGAAGAAATTAGAGCTTCGCTGGGTGACAAGAATTCTTACATTATTGGTATATGGTAAGTCTTACTACTAAAATTTATAAATGTATGGATAATAGGTCTCCATCACTCGCGGTTTTCGTAGACCTGAAAAAGGCATTTGATACAGTCGACCACGCCCAGTTATTAATTACCCTAGAATGTATTGGCTTTCGTGGTTCGGCATACGAATTATTATCAAGTTATCTATCGGATCGCTCTCAATGCGTAAAAATTCAAAATACATTTAGTGACAAGCAAACAATATCCCATGGAGTGCCACAAGGCACTGTACTGGGCCCTCTTTTATTTAATATTTATCTCAACAGCCTATTTAAATTGAGGACAACTGGTGACATAATTAGCTTTGCAGATGACACTGTAATATTTTTTCATGCTGAGAGTTGGGAAAATCTTAAGTCGGTGGTGGAGCTTAAAATGCCTAAATTTATACACTTTTTTAAAGACAAACTTTTAACGGTAAAATATGAAAAAACCCATTATGTTCCCTTTACGTCCCTTACCACAAATCTACCGCCTTATAATAGTATAAACATATCGGGTACATGTAAGTGTGAAAATGCTTCAATAAATGGTACCAATAACATAAAATACCTCGGGATTTATATTGATTCTCACTTAAGATGGAATTATCACATTGATTATGTAACTAAGAAGGTCCGGTCATTGCTAAACAAGTTTAAGACATTTAAAACTATTTTTACTACAAAACAATTACGCTTGCGCTTATTGAAACACACATCTCTTATGGAATTGTGGCATCGGGTGGAGCGACAAATTACCATATTCATTGTTTGGAAATTGTTCAAAAGTGGATAATTAAAATAATTTATAATAAGGAATTCACTTACCCCACTGACTTACTATTTACAGAGTCTCAGCTGTTTGATATTCGGCAAACCTTTTGTCTTAAAATACTGATTAGGCAGCGTCGTAATCCTTCCGAGATAACAAACATAGACCACCACTATCAAACCCGAAATAAAAATTACAGAAGTAGAGTCCCAAAAACAGGTAAGACTATAACACAAAGAAGCTACTACTTCCTTGGACCCAAAATATATAATGAAGTACCAATGGAATTAAAAACAATTAACTCGATAAAACTCTATAGGAAAAAGCTAAAACTGTGAATTAAACATAAATCGAGATTAGAAATTCACGGCCTAATTGATATAAAAATTTTTTAAATATAACTATTATATATTAAAACGATTCATAATGCTCTATTTGATCCTCTAAATAAGTTTAAAATATATAAAAACCATAAACTCATAAACTGATAAATTAAATTCTAATATAATAATTATGCCAAATGTTGGCATAGTTAAAGATTAACTACTATTATTGGTTTGGTAAGTTTATAGATTAACGCGGTATAATTGGTATAGGTTTTTTGTTGTTAAACCTAACACGGATTAGATACTTTAGTTTTGATTCAGGTTATAAATATAAATTTTAGTTAAGATTGTATTTAGAAATATAATTAATTTTATAAATTGTAGTTAAGATTGTATTTAGAAATGTAATTACTAGATTTTAGAATAAAGCAGGGAACATTATTTTGCAAATTAACGTGTTCAAGTCCATTTGAGAACACTACTACCTTTAATTTATTTACAATTATTGCTGCTGTAAGTATTTTTGTGTAATCTTTGTGTAATCTTGTAAATAAAAAAAATTATTATTATTATTATTGTTGATGAAAGCACAGTTGCTTGTGGCAGATATATCGCACATCTTATGATTGGAGCACTTCAAGAAGATAAAGCAACAAACCCATATTTAATAGCATATAAGCAGCTAGACAATACTAATAATGTGAACGTAACCCGATTTATTTAGCAGTCCCTATCGAGCTTTTTTTTTACCAAATCTAGTTCCAGATGAGAAGTTTTTAGTGCTTTTGTCTGGTTCAGCACCGTATATGGTAAAAGTAGGCCAAAACTTAAGAATCCTTTACCCTAATATGGTACATGTGTCGCAGAAACCGTCAGAACTGAATATCCTTTAATAAATAAATTAATTAAAAATGTAAAGAAAGTGTTCTTAA
Organism: Polydrusus tereticollis; assembly: GCA_963920685.1. Classification (NCBI taxonomy): domain Eukaryota; kingdom Metazoa; phylum Arthropoda; class Insecta; order Coleoptera; family Curculionidae; genus Polydrusus; species Polydrusus tereticollis. The sequence goes on from OY987328.1 coordinate 150,083,787, forward strand.
AAGCACCTCTAAGAGTGCAGATGTATAAGGAGGGATTACCAGGAGTTAGATTACCTCCAGAAAAGTAGGAGGTCAAATAAGGAACAAATTGGATGTAACTGTAAAAAAGAATGAAGGATTTAAATACTTAACTGCAGTAAAAAGCATTTATGAAGGTAAACCATCCAACGAAGTTGTATCTTGGCCTTATACTGTACTACCTAAGTTGCAGTATTGTCCGATTACATCAGTAGATATTGAAAGATGCTTTTCTTTGTATAAACATATTTTTATTGATAAAAGACAATCCTTTTTAGTTGAAAATTTTGAAAAATATTTAGTAATAAATGCATTTTATACAACTTCAGGTTAAAAAATCGTTTACTTTTATTTTTCTTTGTCTTTTTTTGCATTTTTTTTTTTTAATAAACATCGCTTTTAGAGACCAGTGTGTTTCCTTACCCTACTTTACTATAATAAATTAAGAAATAGGCAAGGGCCTAGCGACACTTAAAGCACCGGTTCCCGTCAGATCACCGAAGTTAAGCGGTGTCGAGCGCGGTTAGTACTTGGATGGGTGACCGCTTGGGAAACACCGCGCGCTCTTGTCTTAGAAAAGAGTGTAAAATTAATCGACATCAAAACCATCCTATTTAGGCCGGACAGGCCGGATGAGATCGGATATCTCGTAGGATGAAGGTGCCGTTTTACACTCCCCAGTCGGTAGACCGCACGATTAAAAACCGTACGGTCGATGACCGGTTCAAGATGGCCTCTGATACGCCGACGACCGTAAAAAATAGTAAATAAAAAAAAAAATAAGAAATATTGAATACCAGTATGCATATTTGGTCAAGAAATGCATATAACTGCATATATTAAAGGCAAACAAGGCATATATATGCGCATAACTAAGTATAAGTAAGCCATTGTTGGAACAAATTGTTGTCATGGAAGTTATGTTGCTGATGTTATCGCACAGGACATTGATAATTTGGGTAGTAAGTACCTAGTGAGTATTTGACAGCTTATTATCCACCAAGACCGCTGGATGTCGAGATGTAATGATTTTAGGAAATACACCTGTTTTAAGATAATAAGCCTTGTTCCAAGATATCCTGCTTTACGAAATAAAACTTGTTTTTATTCTGTTACCTGCACATGTTTTGTCAATATTGTCATTGTTTTTGTCATAAATTTATTCATGTATAGTCTGTGGAGTTGTTTGTTTGCCTACAGAAGTCTTCCTGCCCAATATTTTCGTAAAGATTTCACAAATGTCGCTAAAAGAAATCTTCAAGTTGAACAATGTTCTTTACTCCTTTTCTTTATCGTTCTTCCTTTTTGGTATATCTTGAGTGAGAGTTGTTATTCGGCTGTACTAATTTCATAGTATGATTTAGTTTGTAGAGTGGTTTTGAACTTTGATTTTGAGAAGTTTCTGGGTGTCTCGGTTATCATCTTCATGCGTAAGGGGGGACCCCTGCGGGACCCCGGCCTTGACAACCCTGTCACTGGGCACTGCGTCTTCTGACGACCTCGCGGACTACTTATCTTCGAGAAATGAAACTACGATTTTGATCAAATAACTTGCCATGCCTAATCTAACGCATTTTACTATAAGTCCGTCGGCGTCGTGCCAGCTTGGTTGGAACTATACATAGTAAAATACATATATTGAAAAAGTTGCCCTAACGGCGACCTGTTCAATGTGTAATTAATTTCTGGATTATTTTAGCCGATTTTATCAATGTCCTATTATAACAATAACCACCATATAACTTTCATAAGAAGGATTGTTTCAAGTGTTCCAATAATGATATATTCTTAGATATTATATCGTACTTAGTGTTAACAAGACATTGACAAAATGAACATTTGTCATTCAAACCAGAGGTTAATCTGTGGTTTACCAATCTTTCCAAAATGTCAATTTTATAATATTTTGTTACCCTGTCACCCCCATATTATTGTGTATTGTCATATTTCCATTGCCATTGTCACAGATTTAGTCCTAATCTGTAATATTGTTTGTTATGTTGAACGAGTCTTCCTCCTTCTCACTAAATACAACGCCGTGTCGTTTAAAAAATCGATTTCCACCCAGTTATTCAGGAAAATTGTCATAATTTCTATAGTTTAAACCATACAATTTTGGTTTAACTAGTACTTCATTCACAGGTTAGGATTAAACTTAGGCTCAGGCAGCTTGGTGGTCATCAGAGGTTGAAAACGGAGGTCTTTTGGAATGATGCATGGTTTAGAGTTACAGTAGACATTAGAAAAGCCGCTCAAACTTAAATAAGTATCCCAGTGATATTGTCACAACTGAGGTTTGTTTCCCTAACGGGGCGTGAATAAAATGATCCGGCTAGAAAACAATACAGACTTTATTTTCCACTAGCCAATTATTCATCAGGAAACCCAGCATGTCTCCGGGGGGGGGGGGGGGGGGGTGTGGCACTGTCGATGGGGGCTTTTAAGAGAGGTGCCTGGGGGTAACTGGAGAAAGATCAGGAGAGTGGCCTGGAGTCTTTAAGACACATGGGCGCTCCTGATCTCAGGGAAGGTGACCACGACCAGTCGTTGAGACGAAGGTGCCGTGTCCACCCAATGTTCGGGTATTAATACCCCGAAAGTGCTGACTCTTGTTTATTTAAACTTGACATTGGGTGGCACAGTGGTCCGCGACCTCAACGCACAGTGGTCTAGAAGTGTGACAAGTTTTTAATTATAATGAGAGCCCGCCATTTGTTGATAATATGAACGTATAATAGTGCTTAACTATGCTTTGATATGAAAAATAATATCGTTCAGTTGACTTCCGCGGTTTTTTTGTGAGAATGGAGTCACAATAATCCCTAAATTATTACCCCGAACCGGATTTAAATCTTTTGTAGAAGTTGATTACGACACAGAAGCGTTTCTTTCTTAACAATACTTTACGCCCTTTGTACAGTTGTTCCGCATGTAACTCAAATTTATTCTAATAAAATTCTTCTTTAAAAACACACACAAGAAAAGAAAATGGAATACGAAATGCGGTTTCTAATATCATGGGCGTCACTTGCACGAGGATTTGGGAAGTTTTGGAATTTTCTCTTTGTTTTTTTTTTCGAGGTGTATTAGCCTAAAGGAGAATATTTTCGGATATAGGAAAAAGGTCCGAAGTTTCCGAAGGAATTTTATCTAAAATCCAAAAGGGTATCGTTTGGTAACTTATAGTTGACATGAGAGTATAGTTTTAGCATATTCTAGATTTAAATAAAAAATGTATATCATCGGAGAACAAAGGACCGTAGTTTTTATTAAAGCGTATCATAAGCATGCATCCTTTTATTTAGCAACTAGAAATTGTTAAAATTAAATGTTTTAAAAATTATACACTAGAGAGAGATTAGCGTTATGTATGAGTTTATGAAAACAGAAAAGTTCGTGGTGAATTGGATGGAAAGTGTTAGTGTAGGGTATAGTACTCCATTAAAAAAAAACATTCATCTTGTAAAATACTTTTATTAATAATGAAGATATGCAAACAAATGAATGCATGTAAGGAAACAAACTGATACTAATTTAAACTAATTACTAAGGTATTTTACATTTTATTTAATGAATCCCAATATACAGGGCTGCCCAGAAGTCCTTAATAAAATTAATATAGCCTTAACCTCTAACTTTTGGGGAAAATGCTCGGACACGTCAATTTAGTTTTATATATGCTCACATTTTGACGTTATTCGTTTGTTTTTTTATAGACATTTGTCAAAGATATGACGACATCGATCTTTTTTTAAATGGAAACATACAGCTTGTGATACATCATTTGAAAGCTAATATCTCGTACAGTATGCCCATAAATTTTGGCGCGATTCTGTCAAAGTATTTCAAAATGGCGACTGTTAAAATTAAAAAAAAATCCCTATTTAAATAAGCGGAAATGATAAATCATTGATGTTTTTTTTACCTTTCAAGGTAAAAAATCTTCATTGTTTCACGTTCTGACATTTTGTGACATTGTGACTTAACAATAGTTATGGTTTATTTGTTATTTATTTTGTCAAAAAAAAAATAAAAATGTAACGAAGCAAAACAAAACACAACAAGAAGGTGGTTTAACGTGGCAAATGCTGGAAATGTCCTCCACCCTCTACTTGGAATGCTCCCAGACGTTGGTAAAATCCGTCGATGGAGTTTCGAAAGGCTTCAGCCGGTATGTTATGTGTCTCCAATCTAATTTCGTTTTTCAAATCTTCAATATTATTTGGCCTATTTTGATAAACTTTTTGTTTTAAATATCCCCAAAGAAAATAGTCTAGAGGCGTTAAGTCTGGAGAGCTGGTGGCCATTCAATTGTACCACGTCGTCCAATCCAGCGACCTGGAAATATCTGATCTAAATATCTTCTCACATTGACATCAAAATGCGTGGGAGCACCATTTTGCTGAAACCAAATTGTTTTATTAGGTATATCTGGATCTACTTCGTTGTGAAAAATTACAGCTAGAGCAGGCTTCAACTCGAAGGTTAAGAAATTCAGGTACTACAGGTACCGTTCAGCTGTAAGATTTTCTTCCAAAAAGAATGGCCCTAAAATTCGGTTATTAATGATACCTGCCCATACATTTACTTTTTGGAGCCCCTGAGTATGCGTTTCAATTATCCATCGTGGATTTTCTTGACCCCATTTTTTGTATCTGTTAACCACCATTTAATTACGTCTGTTAACAACCTCGTTTAAATAGAAAGTAGTTTCATCCGAAAATAATATATTCTGTGGAAACCTATTATTCTCGTCACACCGTCTCATCATTTCATCGCAAAATTGCAAATGCCTATCATAGTCATCTTCTAAAATCTCTTGGACAAGACATACTTTATAAGGGTGGAATTTTCCTGATTTCAAAAATCCTCCAATAGTACCTCTAGATGTATCCTGCAGAGATAATGCAATATCCAATTTTTCATCGTCACCTAAAACACGTTGCCGTCCACTCCTAGGCAAGTCCTGTACTGTGCCATGTTCATCAAATTTGTGGCATATTTTACTAACAGTGCCCTGTAAAATTTGATTTTCAGGATATTTAGCATTAAATAAAGTGCACACTTCACTTTGACTTCTTATTTTATCTCCACATCCTAACAATATCAAGACTTCGATACACTGCCTTTCCGACAAAACCATTTTTGTTTAGAAAATTGTAAAATAATACTTCGGAAATACCTAAATTAATTTTACAAGTTCATAATGTCACAAAATGTCAGAACGTGAAACAATGAAGATTTCTTACCTTGAAAGGTAAAAAAAACATCAATGATTTATCATTTCCGCTTATTTAAATAGGGATTTTTTGAAAACTTTTAACAGTCGCCATTTTGAAATAGCTTGACAGAATCGCGCCAAAATTTATAGGCATACTGTACGAGATACTAGCTTTCAAATGATGTATCACAAGCTGTACGTTTCCATTTAAAAAAAAAGATCGATGTCGTCATATCTTTGACAAATGTCTATAAAAAAACAAACGAATAACGTCAAAATGTGAGCATATATAAAACTAAATTGACGTGTCCGAGCATTTTACCCAAAAGTTACAGGTTGAGGCTATATTAATTTTATTCCGGACTTCTGGGCAGCCCTGTATATCACTTGTTTTACTATGAACCACTATATGGTCCACAATGGGAATCATAGTGGTTTATAATGAGATTTCTAGCTGAGTCTATCTTAAATTTTGAGAAATCCATAGAAAATATAAATTGGTGAGCAGCCCGTGTCGTACTTCCAGAAATGTAAAGGGGGGACAGCTTTAACACAGTATCTTCTTTCACTAAGGTATCCTCATTGCATTTATCCGGGAATACAAATTTATCAGTCACAACTTTCTTCAAAAAAGAAATCCAGTTATCTTCACAACCTGACCAAGAGAATGTTTAAAACATTTTTTTGTCATGTATCTTACTATAACGTAATCTTTCTCTTAAATGGAAGAATCTCCAAATTCTGATGAAGAGGTTTCTAAATCACTGGAATCGATGCAAATGTCTTCACTAACATCACTGTTCGAACTAATATCCTCATTAAAATCTTTACGTTTAACATTTTAGCTTTCTGCTTTTTTCTTCTGCAATTACTTTTTTCATCATTCTTCCTTCATGCCACAATGACTTCTTTTATGGGTGTATCTGTTATTAACGTGATTGTAGCTTCTTTCTAATTTTCGTTCTTAGGGGCAGCTGTAACATGGAGTCCCGTGGAGGTACTATAGTATGAACTTTTTTTTCCTTTTTTCTATCTACCCTAGAAGTTTGTAACATGATCACATTAACACCCTGAATATGACTGTTTTCATCAGCTGCACGAAACTTCTGGACTTATCGATATAACGCTGATTTACTTGCATCGTGCTTTTTAGCAGCATTTATCAGTCATTTGATTTGTGACATATTCCACAGCAGCACACATAGACGTTTCATAATTTCCATGAAAATATTTGCTTTTTTGAAAACCTGATGATAGCTGTGATCTTGGATGGCTCGGCATGTTCAGTTCTATAAGGAATGCAAATTTTCAGCATGTATTAATATATCCCAGTATGGACCGCAATTTATTTTCCCACTGTGGACCATCATGCACTCAAAAAAGAATTATCAATATTTTACCAAAGTGGCAGGACTAGCCATTAATAAATATAAGCAACATTGATGTTATGAATGTATATTCAACTTGTTAAAAAATGTAAGTTTCAACGAATTATTCGACAAATTCCAAACATGCCAATCAAAAGTCAGTATAAAATGCAAATAGAAAAAAGGTATTTTAATACGTATAGGGAAAATAGTGAATTACTCAAACTGTAATATTCACAATATAACAAATTGTTATCCCGAATTTAATTGTCGCCTTAAATTTCCTATTAACTGTAACTGCAGTGACTCCTCGACATATTTTTTATTTCTATTAAACATTAATTTTTATAAACCAAATGACAACCCCTCTTTTTATTAGTTTAACCTCATATTTATTTTTATTTTTCCTTTTTAAGTAATTTGTCACTTCTTTAATAAGTTATCAACTTTTCTTTTAGAACTTTTTATTGCGTCTCCGCATTATATTTCGCGAGGAATATTTAAGGGGTATCTAAATATAAAATGAGGACTGACAAAATATAAATAATTTTTATTGGCGATGTTGAAAAACCTTCGCATTTGTTTTAGTAATACATATTTAGACATTTCTTTAACCACTTTCAGTATTAAATATTTTTGCGAATAAAAATAAATTATTCAAATGTTCTTTTATAAATTAGATTGTTACGATTGCATTATTTATAACTCAACTTCTTCGAGAATGTCTTATTACCTATCTCTTCTTGTCCTTGTTATGGGTCTTTTTAATTACTGGATGTTCGACCTTAAGGTGAGATGCTAAATAGCTTAAGTTGACAGAACATTTATTTAAATATCACAATTTAGGAACTTTTCCGCGAATAAATTAACAAAATAATTAAAAACAAATAAAAACAGCGTTTTAATTGCTATTTAGCTTTTAAGGGTAAAGAAACTTATTCTCATGAGGCTGTTAACTCGCCTCAGAGTAATTTGTTTTGTTTGCTTTTTTTTATCAGCTAATGTTGAAATAAAAACTTTTTTATGCTTCCGGATAAGTATTATTGAGTTTTATAGATAAAAAGGTCCTCACGTAACAACAACCCAAATTGGTTTTATCACCCGCACGTGGTTTGTTTTTTAAATTTACATGCAAAGTTTGAAAGAAGTCATCCATTCTATACAACGAACCATGTGGGGTCATTTAATATAGGAGAGCACTACGGGACATGCTATATGGCGCTCAGCGCGCGATGTGTATGCGAAAGAGTACATACAATAGTACGATATGTTGGTATAGCACACTCGAGTTATACAGGATGTTTCCGAAGTAATTTAAAATATTTTTGGTCTTTTTATGAAATGCTCAAATATGTGTATTTTCCAAAATATAGTGTGAACATGTTCTTTTTCGTTTTTTTTAAAGATCTTAAAAACGGGATGTTTACTATTTTCAAACTTTACAATACTACTAATCAGTGGGAAGACTTTAATTGCATTGACGTTGACGCTATAGTATCGCCCAGTGGCGGCTCCTCATGCAGGGTAGGCCTCTAAGGCCGCGCCTTACCTTCAATCTCCCAATCTCCTCTCAAAAAATACAAATATTTTTGTTGTAAATATTTATAAATTTTCAAATATAAATTCCATATGAAAAATAATTTTCATACTGCTTTACCGAGCGCCGTGCCATAAGCGACTATTTTATTCTGTAAACTTTCGTCGACGGCCGAGAGGCTAAATGATTTCAGCTTCACTGCTCCATATTTTATTGGTTTATTTTATGTTAATGTTGTTGTGACTGTGCAGGATAGTCAGGATATAGGTGCGATGCAGGTAATGTAGAAGCATTGGCAGTGTTTGTTTGGGCAATTTATAATTCCGTGTTCGGCAAATTAGGGTTATATTTTCAAAATCCGGTAAGTTTTAAGATTTCTTTATTATGTTATTAATTATTAAACGCTAAATTTTATTGTTTTAAAAAAATATGAATCCTGTTCATGATATTATTCTCTCAGTCATTGAGACGCCATTTTTAAGGAAAAACGAAACGAAAAGAAGACAGATATTATGTAGTCGTCCGACACCAAAAATTTTGGCAATATTTAACGATAAGAGGCAGGGTAAGCAATATTCAAAAGCTTTTCAGGTAACCTGGTACGAAACCTATAAGTGGCTGTGCGAAAGTATTTATAAGGAAAGCTTATATTGTTGGCCTTGTATTTTATTAGGCAGCGTAAAAAACAATTGGAGTTCAGGGGGTTGGTATTTTGATTTAAAACAATTTTCACGGACGGTAAAATCACACGAAAGTTCCAAAGAACATATTAAGAATTCTGTGGCGCTTTCGAGAGTAGAGCAAAATAGAGACACAATAGCGGATGCACTGAGAGAAATTGACCCTGACCTTGCAAATCGAATATTTTTCTCGTGGAACCTAGTATTTCAAAATAATTATATTGCTGGTTGAATTCCTAACTATTCATTTTAAGCCAATGACCTTGAAATCGCGAAAAATTTTCGTCTGCGGCGCTATTCTGTAGCCTCACCCCCTCATACACCCACGAGCCGCCACTGGTATCGCCGCTCTTATCCTTATCTTATCTTAGGTCCTATATAAACGCACCCATAGCTATGGCCTGAATGCGACTAATATTACCACCCAAATTGATACCCAACCAATTAAATGATGAAGCCAAGGTAAGTAATCTTTATTCATGCTTCAACTAATTGCAAGGGAATCGAGTGACTAGGTATTTCTGATCCTGTAACGTTACCTTTTTAGGAAAACTATTAGCTGCGATTTTTAGCATTACATTTTACTTGGTCATTATAATACTCCCGTCTAAGTCTTTTTAATTAACACTTTCATGATGATAGATTTCTCGGTACAGTTGCAACATAATATGTACAAATAATATCGGCCACCATGGAATTTCCTTCATTCCAATGTTTTATGAGGGTATAAAAAATATATATATCGGGTGATGCATGGCTTAGTTGAACATAGGAAATCCCATGTAAATTTTGAGGTGGCGAAATATTGGCTCCCCTGTACGTTTTAGACAAAAATTCCATTGCAATTTTTTAAAGAAGACGATATAATAAACATATGTGCCAAGTTTGAATAAATTTTAATAGGCCAATCCTAACTTATTCAATTAAATGTGATTGCAAAATTACGAAATTTTCATAGTTTAGGTAATATAGCAAACACCAGCAAATTATTATTTGGCATTGACAAAACGAAAAGTAGCGTCAGTGACAATATTTTCATTGAAGGCGCTTTAATTATAACTAAATATGAGCTATTCCATTAAGGAAAAGGTAACTATGATTAAGTGGTATTATACAGGAAAGAGTTTAAGAGCAGTATTTGAAATGTTTTCAGTTCTAGACTAGCTAAAACACTGCATTTTGGTAGAATGTGACAGAATTTCTAAATATGAACTCAGTAATGTTAGAAATGAATTTTATGATAAATTAGAATATTGTTTAGCTGTTAATGGAGGGTTGTTTGAACATTGGTGAAACAAAAATGGGTTTTTAATGTGAAATAATCTTTATTCGATATGTCCAGCTTTACGTCAATTTTTGACAATAGCGTTATAGAAATTAAAAATATCAAAATTTACAAGCCATGCATCACCCGGTATACATAATTTTTTTAAATTAGAAATCATTGCTAAAAACATAATGCCTTTGAATTGTTTTTGTTTCTTTACCTAAAACGGCTTTACAATTACAATTTTTCAAATTGTTTAAAATTGGCTGCTTAATGAATGAAAGGATGGAATGGAAATGGAACTACGACAGCTGAAAGTCGATTAAACCGTGACGTCAGCGGTCAGCAAAGAAAAATTAGGGTGTGGCATATTTTTATTCAACTATAATTCTATTGTACAGCTGTTACAAGTGCTAGGCAAATATCGAACTGCATTATTTAAGTTAGACAACATAGCTCTTTACAATTAATTAATTTTAAAAAAAGTCGTTTGTGGGCTGTAGGTATATTTGAACCAAAAATGTTGTCTTCAAAATAAATACAAAAAAAACCTGTAACTATGTAAATCCAAATCTATTAAAAACCACTTGAGTTTTCATACACGGATAAAAATAATACATAACAGAAATTAGTCCAAGGAGTATGGGCATTAAGCTTGTCGCTCGTATCGAATTTTAATAAAGGCCCGGAAACAGTCTCTCGTAAACCACATGATTTTAAGAAAGTTGGAAGCTTCCGTAGAGATTCGAGCGAATCTGGAATATCGGGGATTTTTATCTTTCAAGTAAAGTACCTACTCTAAAATTCTGATATAACGAAATATAATGCTAATCTAATCAAAAACCATACTGTACCATGTTGCATACTATTTATACTGAGTGTCTCAAAATTTACGCGCGTGTTCAGGGGACTAATATGATTTGAAATTCACCGATTTGTCTTTCGTTATCGAGTAATTGATAACAAAGAAATTCAAATTTAACATTTCATATTTATATTAAGTTTCGTGCTTCCGCGAATGTCTGCCTAGAAGCAGTAGGTTTGTTATTATACAACAAAATAATTATTATAAAACGAAATAATACTCCGTTGTCACAAAATGTCTTTAAACCAATTACCTGCTACTTTAAGACAGATTTATTATAAAAGCATTAACCCTCAGAAGTTTCAGAAAAAAATCTAGCGGAGTCAGATCTGAAAATCTAGGAGGCCATGGTATGGGTCCCCCTTTTCGAATCCACCTCTTAGAGAAGTTGTGATTTAGGATACCGCGCACCATTATGTTGGAATAAATAATTTAACCTAGTTTCTAATGAAACTCCATCGAGCAATGGAGATGTAAATTTCCATTTAAAAATTGAAGATACGAAACTGAATCGACTCGGTCACGTAGAATGTGCGGACCAATTACATTATTATGAAATAATCTATCCCAGATGCCGTTGATAAGACCTCTTGCGTATTTAGTGAGGGTTTTCATCTCTCCATTCAGGCAAGTTATGAGTATTGAAGAGGAAAGAAAAATCCAAAATTATTTACAAATATATAATATCTTGCTCTACACGTTTCGGTTTCCTACACCATTTTCAAGAGCTGTCTAAAAAGTTCATTTATATAATATTCTCAATTCCAAATCAAAATTATTAGGTATTACTTACATAATATAATCACAAACTTTACATTAAGGACACAAACAAGTTCACAATGGCGAACACAGGTTAACTAACTATATAAAATTGATCAACGGGATAAACCCAAAAAAACATTTAAAAAATAAAACAAAATATACCGAACCAGAGCGACATCTAGGTTGCACACAAGGAGGTACGATATTAATCTACCCTGTAGGTCACAGGCCAACTTAATGCAATTAAAGCGTTCCATGATTAGAGAAGAAAATCGTATATGGTTTTCTAAGAAAGCGTCGTGTATTGTTAAGCTTAATTTTATCTTTTCACTGTTTTTATATCAGCTTTTTGGTAAACCCGAAAATGAAAATTTTGGTTTACCTATGCCGGCCGCGCCGTATTGTATAATTGGGTCTAGTAATCCCAACAACCAGTCTACAAATTCAATTAATAATCCGGAAACCAATATTTCATATTATAATGGTATCCGTTGCCTCGCGTCCGGAAAGACGACAACTCTGGACGTGCATTCGGCAAAGCCCGGCCGCTTAACGAGGAAGGATCCCCGCTTTGAAAACCGGGATCCATCCAGAGGTCGAATTATTAATATTACATCGGACTTCTATTGCGTAGCTATGATTTTCTTTGATACTAGTTATTTATGGTTTTTGTTATATATTTTTTGTTTAATAAAAACCGGTAAATAAATAGTTTTATTGAAGCCCCTTATGAATCTTTATAATTTTTGGTACAAACTATGTTTTATTACAATCACTATGATTTAAAATCACTTGCTGTTTAAAATTCTATTGACTAAAAAAGTTTTACATACAAAACCCCCACCGTTGGTCCCCAATAGTTTTGATTTTGAACAGAGATTATTATATAAATAAACCTTTTAGACAGCTCTTGAAAATGGTTTAAGAAACCGAGACGCCTAGAGCAAGATATTAAATATTTGTGAAGAATTTTGGATTTTTCTTTCCTCTTCAATATGAATAATCTTCACCCCGGAGATATCTATGATTCAATTAAGTTATGAGTGTCCACAGAATCATGTTAACGAATTGTAGATTATTATTTAAGCTCTGCAACAACTATCTACCAAGAATTACCCAAAGCTCCCTAATATCGTCATGGAAAGCCTGCAGTTTCCGAGGCCTACATGGACACAAACAATTTTTCCTTCATAAATCCATGAATTGCATCTTTTTGAAAATAAGTTTGGGACGATGTAATTTGAATTGGTTCCCTTTCAACAAATTTAAGAATTTGCCCTTCTGGATCCACGATTAGTGGTCTGGATCGATGATTAGTGGGATGGCGTCCTCCATTATTTCTTCTGGGTTTTAAATTACCTGTCCTGAGCAATTTTTGTTCCACCCGCCCTATAGTTTTTGCATTAGAGTGACGATTTGGAAATCTTTCAGCATAATATGTCCTGGCCGCAGTACTTTTAACATATCAACGATATTGCGATTAGAGTTCCATTCTAAACCCGCAAAACCGAAGGAAATGATACTTCTCAATATTTCAGATCGATTTTAATATGACGGAATAAGTCACACATTTTTTACATCGCCATAGGAACCTAACTGTTGAGGTATATTTTGATAAAATTTATTATTTGCATTTTTATGAATATTTTGTTGACGAAGGACAATCGACAAATTTTCGACTCTTAATTTTCTATTTATTTTAGGATTTTCACTTTTATTTGTCAACATGACACATGTTTCACCGTCACCGCGGCTTCTTCAGATGTGAGGTATTCACACAAAATTTCCTATTAAATCTAAAAGCTTAATTAGAAATATATCAATATTAGGAAATTACAGCGGTTAACCATGAGGTAGATTATTTTATTACTGTTAGACACTTTACTTGACGAATATGATATCTAGCATTGTCCATTAAAATGACGGTCTCTTTAGGTATAGGCAAAGAAACTTATTATAAGTTTCTTTGTATAGGTCAGTATCTTGGTGGTAATCTAGAGAAGAATCTGCTATGTTTTTAGCTGAAGGCAACAGACTACGAGACAAATCCATTTTATGAACCTGCGTGTATTATTGTTATTCTTTTGCCTGTATTTGAAGGAGCCTTGTTTTATTCCATCCTTTTCTTTCCGCGTCACGTGTATCAAAAGATGTTTCGTCAAGGTAGATAATTGGTTGGAGATTTCATTAAAGTTTGTCTTTTATCCAATGTGATATATAAAACGCATTTTAAGCAAACTTTTTGTTAAGCTTTAAATGTTACAATAAATATTTGTTTCGTCATTGGTAAGCCTCTTTTTTAGGGAAACCAAGGTAGGTACAGATTGTTCTTTAAACATTTGATACATTTTCCTTCTTACTAAATACAGATCATTCTCATCAATACTTCTAAACGTTTCACAGTCACTTCGCTTCTTTCTGGAAATGATAGGTTTCAGTTCCATATCCTTTACCGATGATAAAGAAGTACTTGTTAAAGCAGACGTCTCGGTTAAAGCATCACTTGAATTAAAATCTCTTTTGAGCAAAGATTGGTACACATTTTTAATTATTTCTTTAGCATCGCGAAATAAATGCTTTCTTTTGAAAGTAACAGCACAAGCCCATAGAGGCCACATTCTAACACTAATACAACAAAAAATATCACGTGCCGGTAAACTAAACACTAATGTAATAAAATTCACTCGTCGGAAAATCAATTAAAACTAAAATTAATAAAATTCAATTTAATATTTATACATTATTACGTATTTATACCTACTCAAAATGGTATAGCAATTAGAGATGCAGGTAATACTTCGACTCTGCCGGAAAATATCTAAATTTGGGGCATTCTATGGCCAGAGAAATTATTAAGCTTTTATGGCAGTCAAAAGATCAACTGTATAGGGTAAACTTTAGTATACAATTATCTAATTTATCATTTAACAAATAAGGAGAAGTCTATTTCAAGAGCCTCTAATAAATCCAATCGTAAACCTTTTTGTTTAACGTGCGAAATATCGAAATTGTTATAAAAAATATGATTTTCGGATTTTAGATCAATCAAAATCTTTATTTGGTACTTACAAAATGCAGCCATCTAGGATGGATGTACACATCATTTGACAAAAAAATAAGTATAAATAAATATGTAAGTGACAACATTACACTAATTGTATACGGACATTTAACAACGCTAAAAACATTCATCCATATTGTCATTTAAGAATTCTGATACTGAGTAGTAACTTGTGGTCTGCATATGCTGAATGCTTATTAATTTTAATAAATTAATCCTGATGATCCTTAAAGCTAGCTTAAAACGAACGAAATATTCAATGTAGGACAAGTGACACAATTTAATTATTTATAAACTGCATTTTTTCTATCTTCTTTATTTTGGTCTTTGTTGTATTTAATCATTCTTCCTAGACTATTATTTATTTCAGATGCTGTTTTGATTTCAAATTTACTTAAAAAGTTTTTGATGCAATCACTAGGTTTGTCTATAAATGTCAATGCTTTATAGTTAAATTTTGCATTTAGATCTTAGGGAAATTTTGTTTTAATACCTCACATCTGAAGAAGCCGCTGTGACGGTGAAACACGTGTCATGTTGACCAATAAAAGTGAAAATCATAAAACATTGTTGTTTTCTCTCATAATAATAATAAAAAAATGTTTCGACGAAAGACACAAATATTAAGAAAGAGAGAGAAGAAGATAAGGTATCTATTTCAAAAAATTAAGTGATGTCAGTCCACTTTTTTTGGGCCAACCTATACAGTAAAAGTTATTCTAAGAAAAAGGGTAGCAAAAAAAAACAAAATTGACGGGTCCGGGTCAGGGTTGAAAGAAATCATGTCAAAAGTCCCGATTTTTCGATTTTTTTCTTCTATTTTTATTTTTATCTATGTTTTCCTATAAATAAGTTGCTATTTTTAACACGTTTTTAATTTTATTCCCACCGTTCTTCAAGTTTTAATGAAGATAGTTCCTGTCGAAAAACGCTCAGAACTGAAAATTCCTGTCATAACAAGAAAACCCTCCACTGTTTATATAAAAAGGCGTCCGCCCTAACTCATTTTGACAAAACGGACATAACTTTAAATCAATTGCAAAAATTGAAGAGGCGTTATGAACAGTGTATAACCCCATATCACTACTTGTTGGCATATCTTTTTGAGTCAACAAAAACTCAGCAAACACTAACAGAGAGTGAAAAAAATGTTGTTTTAAAAGCTGTTAAAGCATTAGATCCAAATAGTGGTTTACTACCACTCATAGTCAACTTTCTTGCCAGATCAGAACCTTTCACTGATATTATGTTTCATGATGATATTCTTCAGAATGTAAAACCCAAGTCGCAACAAAATATACCCATTATTCAAAAAGAGTTTTTCATATTAGGCAATTACTTTGTGCTGCTGCTTCTTCCGCATCAGTCGAGAGAATTTTCTCAACATTTGGTTTATATGTTCATTCCAAACTCAGAAATCGATTAGGAATGGAAAAAGCTGCAAAATTAGTTTTTTTGTACAAGCACTACAATTAACTAAAATAAACATTATTTACGTACAGTGGTTTTAGTTTTTTGATATAATAAAACATTAATTAAAACTGAAAGTTTTTATTTTCTCTTAATTGTAACATTGTAACTTGTTGAAACTTTGATTAATCGTGATTTAAATTGAAAAAAATCAAGTGATTTAAATCGCGATATAAGTCATGATTTAAATCAATTGATTTAAATCCTTTCAGCCCTGGTCCTGGTGATTTTTCAAAAAATTGAAAATATTGAATTTATAACTTTACATCATCCCTGTATGTTAAGCCGCGCGTTGGGCTGAGGTTGATATCAATTTAATTTTTTTTTTAAATATAACACGTAAAATTGTGTTAAAATATTTGGGATGAAATCTAAATAATTGCTTTTCATTGACCCACAAAAGTAACGAATTCACTTGACGTATAACATTTAGTTATTTTTAATCTCGTAATCTGCCTTTCAGATTACGTTTGTCCAATGATTCCCTCTCTCGCGAATATTAAAAACCACTTCTGCGTCTCATAATTGAGATAAAAATAACACACAAAACCAATTACGCAAGCACTGGGCGTTTCATACCTGCCGGTTCTATCGGGTTTTTACAAGACTCAGGGGAGCGCTCCATCTTGCCAAAAAACCCTCGGGGTATATTAATAAAGTTTGAAGTTTGAGTTTAGATTTAAACGTCTACGGGATATTATTTCCAGTTAAGGTGCTGGAAGTAGAAAATTTTAAATGACCATTGACGAGTAAAAAAAAAGTCCAATGCTAAGAGCGTGATTGTAATATAAAAAGGAATCTAGCCAGTAGTCGTAGTCCCGGAGGAGATTCTGTCTTAAAAATTGAAGACTTAATTAAGAATCCCCAGATTATAGTTAGACTTAATGAGGACATTTTTTGCCACACTATGTTATATGTTAACTCTCCAAAGAAATTTTGAAAATTTTAATATCTGACACTTAACCCGGTTAAATATTTAAATGGCGTCACTAAAAATATTAAACTTTAACCTCTGCTAAACGATTTTGACATAAATGTAGTTATACGAGACAGACGATTCAATATTAATTTATTAAAAAAATGTCAAAACTTGCATACGAGTTCAAAGAACATAATCCTGGTAATTCCGTTTTTGAAAAAAAAATATAAACCTCAAAATTCCAAGTCACCCGCAATATGGGTGATTTGAAAAACTGACTTTATTTGTGTGTCTTATGCTTGCAACCCACTAACAGGGTGGCTAGAAACAAAATTATGCGTTTTAAAAAATTTTAACTATCCTAGACAAGGACTTTTTTTCTTATGTATTAGTTAAGTAAACATTTAAGCAAATAGTTAGTTAGAAATAATATCTAAACGAAAAACTTTAATGCTCCTCTTCTTAGTTCTTCAGGAGGCTTCATTTTTTTAATGACTAGGATGACATCGCCTAACATCCTGAACAAGTGGGAAAATAAAGGCATCAATTATCTTGAAATAAGGGCTTAGAAATGTGCATTGTATAAGGTCATTACACTCCTAGACTTTTCCCAAATACCTTTCTTGGTCTTTTTTCACTGTGCTGAATTCTACCAACAGAAAGTCTCCTTCTGCTATGCCATCTTTATTGATTTGTTCCCTTTTGATTTCCATTCATTTATTTGCACTGAGAAATCTTTCTTCTTTCTCTGTGGTAACAAAACAAGGCATCTCAATATCTTCATTTTCATCTGAGTCTTCGCTTAGCAACATTTCTTCACTTCCAGACTTGCTTTCATTTTTTTTTTAAATATCCTCCGATTTTATTGAAATTTGGTACCGTTCTTCATAACCTTATTTAAAAAAATGGTTTTTGTTTTTAATTAAATGTTTTAATTAACTTTGAAATACATAGGTATCTTTTTTGTATGTACATGCAATAAAGTGATTTTTATTTTTTTTCTCGAAAACGAAGCAAGATACGAAAACAATTCAAGGGACAATGTACTGTTAGTTGATTAATCAGAAAAAAAAAATAACAATATTAGAGAAAAGTCAGTGGCGTACATTTTTTTGTAAATAATATCCGCTAAGGTGCGGGACGCCACTGCAGTTAATAAATTTAATCTAGTTATGGCTAATTAAGCCCCTTATCATTATAAATAGCGGTACCAAATTTCAATAAAATCGGGAAAAGGACATTTAAAAAAATTGTAAAGAAACTATTCCTTTTAAAAAACTTTAACACCCTGTATGTCAAAAACGGGGCCACTCCGGACACATATTCATATGAACTTTTTCTCTTAGAATATCATAAGAAATCACCCTCTTAAGTTACCTACCTTACTTCTGAAACACCCTGTATTGTATTGTTTCTTTCTAGTCTGGCAGCTTATTCAATGTGTGGATGTGATTGTTTTGTTTAGAATGGATTCGTTGATAGTCGCTACCTGACGTATTATTTTACCTTTTTGAAAGTTTAAGAAAAATTGTTTAATATTGGCGTTCTGTAAAGTTTGAAATTTCTATATAATTTTCACATATATCATAAAATTTTCCGGAAATTATAAAGGCACGTGGTATTTTCGTCTTTTTACCAGGAGTCTTTATAATAAGAGTGTTCCAATGTTTTAAATATCAATTATTTAGCTGTTGTTCTCTACGAGCTCCAGAAGTTCCAAAAATTAGAAGTACTTTCATAAACATAAAATCTTAATCCTATGGTTCAATCAAAAATTTATTTATATATTGATTGCGGTGAGTATCTTGGATTTTTTACTCCTATAGGCATGTGATTTTCTCTTCAAATAGCCTCGTAATTTATGATAATTTCCAATATTAATATTGTAGTTATGCTTAAGTTAAGTTAACGCGTATCTATTGAAATTTCTCACGATTTTGGCGGCTCGCGGCCAAATGTGATTGTGGAACTGTTATGTAATATATGTACAATACGTAACTGTTTTAACACACAGCTTGGCTTCTAACATTTTAGTGTGTGTAATTAATTTTACTGATAGTGCGTAAGTAGGTCCTTACTAATATAGGAGTTGAAAAAGAATATTTTATTACACGACAAATATAACACTTAGTATTAATATGTAATGGTATAAATTCGGATGCAATAAAACTTTTTGGTTTCCACTAAATAATACAATAAAAATCTTTAAAACTTTTGCTTAATCGGTAAAATATAATTATTATAGAGAGATCGCCTTAAAATTACTGGAATATGGCGTCTACGTTATAGTTTTATGCTGGTCCCTCGAGGATGGCCTGTCTTACTTACTCGACTGCGATATCGGCAAAGTTCAAGGTATCTGTCTGGATGTGAAAGCACATAGGCGTCATAAAATTTTATATCAAGTCTGGTGGAAACAAAAGTTTTACCCAAGATTATTGAACATGTGAATTCTCTAACTATAAAACAAAAACGTGTTATAACTTTATTTCAAAAAGGTTGTAAGTCGTAAGTAAACTAACCAACGTGAACAAAATACTACTTCAATGCTCAAGTATTAAATATCCATACAATATCACATGACTTTTCGAAAAGTTCCCCCTGTCTAGATCTGTTCAGTTGGTTTTATTTGCATACTTCTCGCTCTGGAAGAATCTTTCCAAAATCTTGATGCCGCAGTGTGTCTGATCATAAAATAGAATACTACAAAGTGTCAATGTCAATCGACTTCATCCTCCTACTTTCGCTTCTGGAAATCTCATTTGATAGCCGTGCGACCAAAAATTATTTTTAACCAAGATGTATTGCATACGTATATTATTATCAAAGATATAATAAAAAAGAAACCAAGTTTAAGAATGGCATACCAGGGGAAGATTGGTTCCTAGCGTTTAAAAAGCGTCACAATCTTAACCAAAAATACCGCAAAATGTCGAGTATGCAAGAAAGAATGCTTTCTAATTTATAGCTATTTTGATTTCTTAGAAAAAACCCTTAGTAACAGGCATAACTTCAAAGACAAACCTGAACGCTTGTGGAACCTTGATGAGACAAGTCTATCTATAGACCCCCGTAAAAGTAAAGTTGTTGGAGTAAAGTTGTTGGCAAAATCAATAAAGCCTCTTCAAGAACTGTAAGCTCTCCAGGGCGAGACAATACTACTATTCTTGCCATGTGCAATGCTGCAGGTGGTAAAGCACCACCATTGATTATTTTTAAAGGTGCGTTTGCATGGAACCAATGGATAGCACGAAAAGGCACAGAGTTTCCAGGGACTGTTTATGCTGCAAGCAAAAAACGATTGATGGAGACAGATATTTTTAAAAATTATTTTTTAAAAACCATCATTCCCACCATCGGACAAGAAAGGCCAGTTATTATTATCTACGATGGACATGCTACCCATATTAGTGTGGAAATAATCGTAGTTGCCCTTATAAATAACGCTATTATTCTTAAATTACCAGCTCATACTAGCCATTTACTCCAGCCATTGGATTTAGCGGTTTTTAGGTCTTTCAAAAAGAAATGGGATCGAAAAGTTATTGCATGGCAGCGTCAAAACTTTGGTCGAAAAATACCAAAAAAATTGTTTTCTCAATTTCTTTGTGAAACCTGGGATTCTGTCTCGCCAGAAGTTATTAAAAATGGCTTTCGTAAAGGTGGCATCTATCCCCTAAATAAAAATGCTATTCCTAGGGAAGCATTTCCGTCAGACGCGGTAAAGAGATGGGAATTTCACAACACACAACGTAACGAACCAGAACATCAATTTGCAGGATCATCAACATTACAGCCTGCAGGTTCATCAACATCACAACATGCGGGATCATTATCGCAGCCCGCGGGGTCATTGCAGCCTGTGGAGTCATCATTGCAGCCTGTGGAGTCATCACTATCGCAGCCTGCAGAGCCAACAATAATTCAACTTGGAAAACTCAATGAAATCTCTCCTGTTTATCTGCAGACTTCAAACAATTTATCATTCGAAGAAATTTTATTATCCCAAATTCGACAAAAATCACACCCGGACAAGCAAAAAATGTCAAAGGTATGTCCCGGATCTGAAATTTTGACATCGGAAGAAGCATTACTACGTATGAAAGAAAAAAATGTTAACGGAAAGAAAAAAGTCAAGCCACTAAAGAAACAAAAGAAACAAAAGAAACAAGAATCTAGCTCTGAAGAGGACTTAGATGAAGTGCCCTACATTGACTCATCAGATTTCTGAGTAATGAAGAAGTTTCTGATGAAAACGAGAAACATGGTAACGATATTGTTGAATGTCCCGCAATAGGTAAATGTGTTGTCGTAAAATATTGCACAAAAAAAAAGCCTAAAACATTTCGTCGGTAAAATTAAAGAAAAAGCTGGAGATGATTGGATTGTCAATTTTTGAAATTTCAAAACCAGAAGTTCATATGGCCCAAATTTGAAAACTTAGACAATGTAGCAGATCAGGACGTGGTCCAAATACTCCGAGAACCAAAAGTGACCCGACGCGGTGTTTTCAAATTTAATTTTAAGTTTAATAGTTATAACCTCATATAATCAACCTTATCTTTTTTTATAATATTCCCATATAAAATCTTATTTCTCATTTTAAAGTTATGAAATAGAGGGCAAAATGTAGCTTTCTCTTGTTCTTTCACATTTACCCCGTCGAACTATATTAATCATATACCATACCTCAATACCAAGCTATTATCACATTTGCCCCATTTTACGGGGTAAATGTGATTTGTAACAAAGGTAAAAAGAAATCATATTACCCATATACTTAAGAATATTTTTTTTTCAACTTATGGCTGTATTTGTCAACCATGCCAGATACACTGAGATTTTTTGAAAAATTGTATACAAGTTTGCAAGCTATATAGAGAGAACCAAAATTAGATTACGGCTTACGTTACGGCGACTATGAATCCAGCTTATGCTTAAGGAAAATTTTGAGAAAAGGTTGTCATCTGATTATAATAACCTAACCTTATTTTTTGGCAAAAAAGTCGCGGTATTTTTACTTTTATTTTTATTTAAAATGAGAGTATCAAAAAAAAAGTTAAACACTATCACTTTAGCCACAATAATTTTATGTGCTAGTATAGTAGGAATAAAATATAAACTAAATGGTACAACCTCCCGCCGCCGCCGCTATGCCGTGAGACCTATGAATCGAAAAATAGATGCAACACATTTACCCCACTTCACCTTACCCGATTAATTAATCAAAAACACGCGGATGATTTAAAAATTCAATTTATTTAAACCTTACTGCGAGGTAGTTTTTTTTTGTAAATTTAATGATGCATTAATCTCGAATTTTTAGGGCACAAGAGCAGAATAAGTAATGATAAAACTCTTCCTAATTGTTTTAACAATGGTATCCGTAGAAGTTATCTTATGGCTAGAGTTAACAGGACATTGATAATTTGGCCCTTACATACATAGGGTTGCAAACTTTAAGTTGGATGTTATTCAGTTGTATTTTACATTCCTCTTTTGCTAATACTTTTCAACAAGACCTTTTGTTATTAATTTCTATCCATATACATTGTGTCACTAGAAATGCAACGTTTTATTTGATTAACCCTTTATAAGGGCGCAACTGGCGCAATCGCGGCTCCTCTAGGTGCCGGTGCCAACATCTCGACGCCGCTCAGTCTGATAACGGACGTCAAGGTCGTCTGACCCTCTCCCGTATCCTTAGCGGCATTCCTGCCAGTATTAATCTTACGCTCAATCGAAAGAATCGCTGAATAAACATTTTCAAACAAGGCGCTATTAATGGATTAAATATGTAAATAAACAGTGTCGTACAGTTACTGTTCAAGCTTAATAATTAGAGATTATGTGACATTTACGGATATTTGTAAACTTTTAAATGTGTGTCAAATAGTTTTAAGATGTTCCAGATTTTTGTTTTGAGGCAGCTGTTAACGTAAGTTTTTTTGTGCCTACTTTAGGAAATACATAGTGTATCATAGTTTTCAGACAAAGTGTTACGGTATAACTACAATATTTAAAAAGCTTTTATTGAGCGGGATGGGACGTAAATATTTTATAACGTTAAATGAGGCATGAGAAAGAAAACCTTTATCTTTCTGAATAACTTATTTTAGGTTTAAAATAGTGTATTAAATGATAACTTTTTAGCTATGAACAAAGTACACCGTCAGTTAAATTAGGACACTAAAAAGAAAAACAAAATGAGTAGCTTGAAAATTATGTAAATCCCGTTTTTGATATTACATTTTGTAAAGATTTGAACACTTTCTTAATGCTCATTATATTGTGACATATGATAGCACCATTCTTAGTTTCTTATATCATTCATAATTTGAGGACATATGATTGCACTGTTTATTATTATGTGAAAGTGACTGCTGGTGAGGGTAATCAAATTTTAACTATTATCATATAATCTTACATTTATTTCTTGTATGCATTATTGTATGAAATATAAAAAAATATGTATAGAACTAATTAAATAAGTATAATTGATGCATGTTTTAAATCCCTAAATTACTTAAATGCAACTTCACATAACATAGATTACAGAGCTTTACCAGATCTAAAATATAGCAAGCATTGCTGGCCATTTTTAGATCTAGAATATTATATTCCTACCTCAAGAACATGTGGGGTAAAAAACAAAAGCTTTAAATATGTTTACTAAATAAATGGAAACTTAGTTAATTATACTTTTTAAAGACTTGAGCACTTCCTTAATAACCTATAATTTTGTGACATATGATAGCATTACTCTTGATTTCTCGTATCATTAATAATTTGAGGACATATGATTTCATTGCTTAATATTATGTGAAAGTGACTGCTGGTGAGGGTAATCAAATTTTAACTATTATCATCTAATCGTACATTTATTTCATGAATGTATTATTGTATTAAATATAAAAAAAGATATACCGACCAAATGTTTATTCCCATCGCTTTGAATTGGCACAATTGAACGAGAACTAAATAAATAAGTACAATTGATGCATGTTTTAAATCCCTAAATTACGTACATGCAACTTCACATAACATAGATTACAGAGCTTTATCAGACCTAAAATATAGCATAACATTGCTGGCCCTTTCTAGATGCAGAATATTATATTCCTACCCCAAGAACACATGGGGTAGAAAACAAAAGCTTTAAATATTTTTACTAAATTAACGGAATTTTGGTTAATTATATTTTTTAAAGATTTGAGCACTTTCTTAATAATTCATAATTTTGCGACATATGATAGCATTATTCTCAATTCTTCGTATCATTCATAATTTGAGGACATATGATTGCATTGTTCAATATTATGTGAAAGTGACTGCTGGTGAGGGTAATTAAATTTTAAGTATTATCATCTATTCGTACATTTATTTCATGTATGCATTATTGTATTAAATACAAAAAAAAGGAACCGACCAAATGTTTATTCTCATCGCTTTGAACTGGCATAATTGAACGAAAACTAAATAAATAAGTATAATTGATCTATGTTTTAAATCCCCAAATTACTTACATGCAACTTTACATAACATATATTACAGAGCTTTATCAGATCTAAAATATAGCAAGCATTGCTGGCTATTTTTAGATGTAGAATATTATATTCCTACCTCAAGAACATATGGGGTAAAAAACAAAACTTTAAATATGTTTACTAAATAAATAGAAACTTAGTTAATTATATTTTTTAAAGACTTGAGCACTTTCTTAATAACTTATAATTTTGTGACATATGATAGCATTAGTCTTGATTCCTCGTATCATTAATAATTTGAGGACATATGATTTCATTGCTTAATATTATGTGAAAGTGACTGCTGGTGAGGGTAATCAAATTTTAACTCTTATCATCTAATCGTACATTTATTTCATGAATGTATTATTGTATTAAATATAAAAAAAGATATACCGACCAAATGTTTATTCCCATCGCTTTGAACTGGCATAATTGAACGAGAACTAAATAAATAAGTACAATTGATGCATGTTTTAAATCCCTAAATTACGTACATGCAACTTCACATAACATAGATTACAGAGCTTTACCAGACCTAAAATATAGCATAACATTGCTGGTTCTTTCTAGATGCAGAATATTATATTCCTACCCCAAGAACACATGAGGTAGAAAACAAAAACTTTAAATATTTTCACTAAATTAACGGAATTTTGGTTATTTATATTTTTTAAAGATTTGAGCTCATCTTTATAATTCATGATTTTGCGACATATGATAGCATTATTCTTAATTCTTCGTATCATTCATAATTTGAGGACATATGATTGCATTGTTCAATATTATGTGAAAGTGACTGCTGGCGAGGGTAATTAAATTTTAAGTATTATCATCTAATCGTACATTTATTTCATGTATGCATTATTGTATTAAATACAAAAAAAAGGAACCGACCAAATGTGTATTCCCATCGCTTTGAACTGGCATAATTGAACGAGAACTAAATAAATAAGTATAATTAATTGATCTATGTTTTAAATCCCTAAATTACTTACATGCAACTTCATATAACATATATTACAGAGCTTTATCAGATCTTAAATATAGCATAACCATATATGTATTAGTACTATATGGCGCCTTGCCCATTTAACCAATGTAAACGTAGTGAAGCCGAGGTTCCTTGTTCCGTCAGGGTCATTTCGCGCTGTACGCATGCGCGAGAAAAAGAAAATAGACGTTTGTTTTAACGGAAAAAAAATGAGGTTATCACATTTGACTTTGACAACTGGACCGAAATTTGAAAACAAACATTAAAGTTCTTGATTTGTTTAAGATTTTGTATATTATTTCGATTGAGAAAAGAAAAAGAACGCAGGTAAACATATTAATAAAACTTTTATTAGATATTTTACAATTATTCTTAGAGTTTAACAAGTAAAATAATAGGTTTTTGTAGGATTCTTTGAAGTACATGCAATTTTCGGTAAACATAGGTAGGTAGTAGTAGGGTAGGTACCTAAGTATATTAACAGCAGTAAAGGAAAATAATCTTTACGAAATAGACTACCTAGTTATTGTTCCCTGACGAAATTAATTAACGTAGGTAAGTTAAAAGGAAGAAACATCCGGTCTAGGTACATACCTGTAGAACGATAAATCTTTGTTTAAGCTTTTACACCTGTTTAAAATAATGTAAAATATTCTGTTTTGCCTCGGCATCGTCACAAAATTATCACACTTCACACACACAATTAAAATAGTAAAGATAAACAGTACACAAAAGCCGTTAATAATACCAAATCAATTCGATGAAGCGAACTGCCGAACAAATTAACATTTGCTAAAGATTTCGAGGTTATGTCGACTAAAAATGAGACGTTGTCACGTTGTCACCTTCCAGTTATATGAAATTGTTATTTAACGCGTTTTAGTTTAGAAATGGAAACAAATAATTTGAAAGGACTTGGAAGTACAGACTTAATGCTTATTTTACAATTTTTTAGCAAGATTTTTGGTAATTTTATCATTGTTCTAATTTTTGAAGGCTCACTCTTCTGCCCTGTTCTAAAGAAATAAAAGTACATTTGGCAATACCCTTACGGCGCATGCGCACAAGTCGAAATGACCCTGGATCTTCTATCTCTGTTGTTGCTTCAAGATATTCAGAGTAATAGCCATACAGTACTAATACATATATGAGCATAACATTGCTGGCCATTCTTCAAATTTTGTACAGAAGCATTTTTACGCCAATGACGAACCCATAACTTAACAGTTTTACGATTTGGCGCGTGACCCCTATTATTGTTATTAAACTGACGCCGGAATGCACGCCTAACTTCTTTTATCGAATTGCTTCTTATGTAAGTTTCTACACAAAACACACGTTGTTGGACTGAGTAATCCATGAAAGTTCAAACGGATGTTGAAGTAATGTCTCAAAGCAAAAAAATTAAATAATTATTGATAAAAACTAACAAACTTCTCGTAGAAAAATGACGTTCCACGAAATTATTAATTTAAAATTGATTTGTGACAGGCGCCTACTTGATTAATAATTTAATTAATTAATTAATTCCCAAAGACTACAGAAGATAATCCCACAGAGAACAACCTATTTAGTTATCTCGTAGGGAATTTATTAATAATATAAAATGGGTAGCCTATTATGGGAAACCCTGTATATTAAAAATAGTAATGGACCGAGAACTGAAATATTTAAAAAAATAAAAATAAAACTTCATACTTTATCCAAGCTGGTCCTAGCTCACTGATTTGTGTTTATGAATTGGAAGGAAAATCGTTTAAAATGTGTGTCTGGGTCGATGAGTGGTGTACCGAAAATAACTAAATTTTGCTACTATTAAGATAAATATTTAAAAAAGTTGATCTTGGTATTTTGAAAACTATTAAATTTTGGAAAAAGATAAGTTGATCGTCATGTTTTAGCCTTAGGAGTTTCTGCTTTTATGTGTTACAGACCTTTAGACATATTAATTCGAAAATTATATGCTTTGTCAGAGTTTGCAAATTGAAAAACTACATATCATATCGCAGTAATATTTTTAAACACTTAATTGAAAAACCATGCACTAGTAATTACGCTCTCATCAATCATTCTGTATTTACAACAGGGGCTTTTAGTACATAACAATAGTATTCCAACGACTGAATGAGCAAGTGAAATTAATGAAAAGTTGTCGACAACAAAAATAAAATGGTCAGTTAATTATGCATATTTTGCAGTAAATTATTAAATAATTTTATCGCTTGTTTTGAAATGTTACTTATTTTCATGGAACTGCAACAATAAAATTAAATATAGTTGAAAAATTATATTGAACATAATATCCTGTATTTATAGAAGTCAGTCTTGCCAGGACAAAGATTAACAAAAATAAAGTATTTTATATAATTTTTTACTTGCCAATAAATACATATATTTATATATGAATACTCACTTAATATTCAAGTAAATATTAGAATTAAATAAGATCAAACATTTGTCAAGATTTATGTGTTTAAGAATCTAAGGACATTGATAACAGCCGGGGATTATTGATCAAAGACAAATTAGCTAGTAGAGATGTACATTATATCCAGAGGGGGCAATAGTAGTTACTTAAAATACATGATAATAATTGTTTATTTAGGTCCCATTGAACCTATATCACCGGTAAATGTTTACTGACGTTACTAAAGACTAATAAATTTAGTAATTAGGAACTAGCATTTATAGAAGGTTGTTCTATACTAAATTAAAAAATAAATTTCTAGGATCACTAATTCTTCATGTAAAAAAATGTTCAAACTTAAATTTATCCTTATAAATGAATACTGTATCTATAGCACTAAATAGTAATATATTATATTAATCTCCGACAAGGTTTTTACATAAGTTCCCTAATGTTCTGTCCTTACTTTAGTGAGTGATTCCTAAATTTTAAGTCGAAAAGTTCATATAATTAAATCCTAAAAAGCTTTAGTTTCGAAGTGCTAAAGATTTTATTAATGCACAAAATAGTTTTTAAAAAATTCTTAGTCTCCATGTAATCATTATTTACTATCAGTAAAATTGACTTTAGGGATCTGGGGCATGTGACAGATAATTATACAAAATCCCGGCTAAATGTCACAGAAGATGTGCAGTTGAGTGTGATATTACGCGTCCAAGAGAACAACCAGTATCAGCACTATTGCTGATGAGATAAAAATCAGTCCAGGATCCATATTAAACTGTTTACATAAATACAAATGGAACAAATGGCATCCGTATAATGTCCGGTTAGTTCAAGAAGTTAATGAGGACGACCCGCAATTTTGTGAAATAATGATGAACAGATGTATTGACGATTCTACATTTTCACGAGTAATTCAACGTTTCCCCTAAACGGAAGTGCGAATAGACAAAGTTTCCAATATTGGGATACAGAAACCCCACACTAGATAATGAAGTGTCACAGTACAAAAGTAAACGTTTAGCTGAGATTGTGCTTTAGATACATATTTTCACATTTTTAACTTTTAAGACAACTTTTCTTGAAAATTTCCTTATGTAACCACTTCTCTTAACTCTTTCTAATTCTGCAATAAAAAACTCAATTTAAAAAAGAAAGAAGACGTCATATCTCTTTTTTGATATACCCTGTATATTTCGCTGCAATATTAAAAAAACTCTAAACTGAAAATACAAATCGACGAGCCCGAGCGTTTTTTATTACGAACCCTTAATCTTTATTGAATTTATTGGCTACTGTACCAATGTACTGTATATCCTATTCTACCTAGATTCTTATGGATTTTTATTCACTATATGGAGTGATATTTTTGGTTAGTTCATCGGAAATATACAGAATTATGGTCATTCAAAAAAGGTGCATCCGAAATATTTTTAAGATGAAACAGCAGGAAAGTTGTAGGTCTCTTTTTCTAGAAAAAAATGTTCTAACTGTAATAGGAATGTACATTTTGGACATGATTATGATACTCGTCATAATAGATATTTACGTTATAAGTCCGGTAAATCAACTTTTACAGTATGAGTGAAATGTTTCGAGACGAGGCGACGAAGGAGCCGAGTCTGGAATTTTGAAACGAATACTGTAAAGGATTTGCCGGACGAATGACGTACAATATTTTATTTCATACTGTTCTGTTGAAAATTATAATTATGTTTTGAAATTATAATGAAGTTTTATTCTGCGTCGTATATTTGAAAGGTGCTTATATTTACTGGTGAAAACATTGTGTGTTTGACATTGATTAAACTAAAATTTACAAATTTCAGTCCGGTAAAGAAATTTTACAGGACTAGTCCGGTAAAAAAAATTTACCGGACGTATTGCTGTAAAACCTTATTTTCTGGACTAAATTCAAATATGTAAAGGTGTACAGTATGAAATAAAGGTAATTTATTACCAGAAAAATAAAACTTTACTATACATATCCAAAAAAAAAAAAAATGTAAAATACTGTATCATAAAAATTTTTAATTGTTTCTCAGACAAAATTAAAAACCTGCCAAAGAATAAACAAAAATATACCTTAACAAAATATCTAGTCAGTAAGGCCTTCTACAACATTAATGAATTCTTTGATGATCCTGATAAAGGAATAATTCATATTAAATTTTAAATGTTTGTTAGAATTTTAAGCATGTGTAATTTTGCAGAATTGTCATTGTCTAAATGTAATTACAAATTTAAAATAGTTATTTACAAAAAATCTCTCCGGACGTTGCGTTATTCAACCCCTATTGGTTTTTCTTTTTATTATCTTTATAGTAAATGTAAGCATCTTATTATTGAACGAATAAATATTATTGAATTTAATTAAAATGACAAAAATTTCCCTTAAGAACTGTCTTTGTATCTTTAAAAATTTAATTCACACGTCATTGAAAAAAAAATGGGGCCTACAGTTTAGCAATTCTATTTTAAACATGGACGTTGTGACAAAAAATAAAAACGATTATTTCAAAATTATTTGAGAAGCTACTACTTAAAAGACTACGCCCACTGATAGGATATAATAACCTAATTGCGGACTTTCAATTCGGATTCAGGTAGAAACATCCAAGGATTGATGAAGTGCATCGAATCACCGACATAATTGAACGTGCGCCTGAGGAAAAACAAGTGTGTTCTACAGTATTCTTAGATGTTGTACAAGCGTTCGATAAGGTATGGCATAAAGGCTTTGATGGCGCACTGAGTTAATTCCCTAGTGGTTACAATTTATAACAACAACAAACTTAGACAACAAAGGGAAGAGATTAGATTTATTGGAATCGATGAAAATAAATAAATATAAAAATGCAAATTAATTACTGAATGAACAGTTGGATGTGGGGAATTCCCCGTTAAGCGACAAAATCCCGTTATTAAATCTTATTTATTAATTCTATTGAATATAATTTCTAATTAGGTATTTAGGGTTGTATACTATACTTTTATGTTATATTCATTCGGTTATAAACATCTGAAGAAGCCACAGTGTTGGTGAAACAATTGTCAAAGAAAAATTTTAAATAAAAGTTATTACCTATAAGTTAAGTTATTACCAACCTATTTTCGGAAAATATTAAAATACAGTCCACTGTCCTATACAGATCCAAAACAAAAAGTATTTAAGGTAAAATTAATGGGTAGTCATCACCAATATCAATTAATCAAAAATACATATTTTAACATTTCAGCATGTATTTTATTACCATTTACTGCATTTGCTTTATGTGATCCTGAGAACGCATTTTTCAGTTTACCGCTACTGCAAATGTTTTTTTAAAAGTAGATTTTATTCATTGGCAAGCACAACAAACATGCAAAATTATCTTTTATGTCGACACTAAAAACGGGAAGTCAAATTTAATAAAGAAGTTAAAATTTAATTTACATTTTTCATTAAAATAATAATTCTTATTGGCCAAAAGTCTTTGCTTAATAACCGTTTTCGTTTGTTTGTCTCGTGTTAAAATAAAGTATGCTTACTGAGTTTTGGAAGAATATATTTTAATAAAGATCTTCCCCAAAATTAAAAAAAAATATTGTTGTTATACCAGTTATACCTCGTCTTTCAGAATTTTGTTTAATTAAAATTAATGATTATTGTTTTTAATTTTATTTTCAAATTAAATTTTTATAAAAAGGAAAAACTTTGGTGGCTCGTGAGTTTTGAAACTGACTTATTGTCACATAAGAGTTGAAACTTCTTTCATATTGCTGTTCTACTAATGCCTAGATATGTTAAGATCTATATCGTACATTGCAAAGAGCTGAATAATACCCAAATAACGAACTATTTTAATCTCTTAAAAGAAACATCTTCCCAAATCTAAGCCCAATAATAAGACAAAATCCATTTTACTGTTGCCTCTCACAATTTCGAATAAAGATAACTCATTTGAAAAGGCGCCTCAAAAATAAAAATGGTTATTCTGGTAATGGGTGTTATATTTTTATTTTATTTCGGCAAAGAAGTCTGGTTTTATTCGCCGCTGCCTAAAATGAATGCCACGATAAATTTTTAGGGCTTTCCTGAATACGCGTATAATGAATTCATTGTGTTTTTTTTTTTTCTCGCAATGCTTGTTAGGAGTAATTT
This sequence comes from Polydrusus tereticollis, assembly GCA_963920685.1. NCBI lineage: Eukaryota > Metazoa > Arthropoda > Insecta > Coleoptera > Curculionidae > Polydrusus > Polydrusus tereticollis. The sequence continues at coordinate 150,116,028 of OY987328.1, forward strand.
AAACATATTAAAGAAAGAATATTAAATAAAGTAAAAACTGTAACTGAATACTGACTCGGTTTACGCGACATCTATTTTCGTCAACATCTTAGAGCCATATAGACTCTCAGTTAGTTCCCGGTTTCTTTCGTCATATCGTAGCCCCACTGACGAGCCGTGATACGGCATTGTGGATAGCCTTTAGATTTCTATTTGTGTTGATCCTCGGTCCGTAACCGAACTGGCCCTTCTGCGCTCCTAGCCGCGACTTCTGTAATTTATGTTCGGCTGCCGTTGCAAGGGTTTCATTTACCTCTCTGACTGATTCCTGTTATATTGGGCCAGGTGATGTGTTTGATCGCTTTACGCTATATCTACCGTTAGTCGTTGTACTGTTGTAGTGGACGATCAGGATTCATCTGATGAAGTTTAAGACCATCTAAATATGAAATTCGATGCAACAAATTATTATGTGGGGAATGAGGCAAACAATAAGTACAATTTTCTTTATTTGGAGGAATAAATTATTTTTATAATATTTCCCAGAGGTTTTAAGCGTAAAGACAAACTTTTCTATACCTGAGACCCCAAAATTTTACCTGTTCCAAGTTTCAGTAGAATGGTTGAATGGTTAACAAGTGAAATTCTATGATTGAGCATAAAAAACGCACTGTAGAAAGGAAGACTAACTTTATAGAGATTTAGTAAAGCGATTTGTTTAAGATAATCGGTTGTCCTATTAAGGTCAGATTTACCGGTCTTCATCCTGAACTGCTATTTACCCTCATTAATACTAAATCAATTGGCTAGTCTCTAATTTTATTTCATCGTCGTTAATAAAAGCCAGCATTACAGTGTTGTTAAAAAATATACTATTATATTTTATTACAGCCAGGCTCGTTTCAATATTTGTGTAACTTTTACCTATCTTAGGTAGTGATGAGTTAACATTTCTTGTAAACAGGTAGTTAGACGACCTGGGCTACGCTCGCTCGGGGGGGGGGGGGGGGGTTCAGTTCGGCAGCCCCCCCACCCCCTGGTTGCGCCACTGGCCATGGCCATGTTTTTCTTAGTTTTACGATTGGCGAGGAAAACTCTTAATATCAAATACCTTATATCACGGTTATTTGATAAAATCTGTGATGCTGAACTGCTTCTGGAAGATGTCTTAGTATTGAAAAACAGAGACAGTGATGATAGCAAACTTGGTGGTGGAGTTCTTTTTGTTGTAAAAAATGTGTAAGTGATATATATATAATATGATTCAACTAGAATTAAGTAATCCCCACATAGATATCGTAGCTGCTAAAGTACATACTAGCATTAATATTTTTAAATTTGTATATATCACATCAAACTCTTCAATGGCTGATAGAGAAGAACTGCTTAGTGACTTAGAGACCCTAGAATTGAGGATGACAATAACCTCCTAGTGAAAGGGGACTTTATCATAACAAAATTAAGTGGTTACTTAATAGTATTATTATTATAGTATTACTAATATAGGGTTGCTTCTCCTTAACTTTCTAAACGTTTACGACTGTAAGCAATTCAATTAAATCTGTAATAATTATGGTCGTATCGTGGATGTAGTGATATCTCAACTAACATGAGATGTCGAGAAAAGTACGTTTAGTTTTGTGGATGAGGGCACACATCATCCAGCTCTATCAGTGGATGTGCACTTGAAACAAACAAGAGATAGCTAGAAACTGAAATTTAATTTTAAGAAAGGTAATTACATGGCCATGTTTCAGATGTTTGTTCCAAAACCTTCACTGGGGTGAACTGGATTCATACACCGATATTAATGCAACATTTATATTATTTTATGAGAAAACCTATTCCATATTTAATATTAGCATTCCAAAAGCAAGGAACATCAAACAGTCTCCTGTGTGGTTTAACAAACATATTATACAGTATATAAAAAAGAAAGCAAACTTGAGATTAAAGATTAATAAAACTAACAGCTGTGGTGTTGGGAAATAATTTATCTTTTCTGAATTCTACTGAAAAAATATACTTCGATTGGCTATTTTAAGTTTTCCCAAAATTATAGGGAAAGTCCGAAATAATCCCCGTTCAGTCCTCGTTGGAACACAAGGTGAAACCAAATTAATATCTATACCTACATGTTTTTATGTCGTGAAATTAGATAAAATTTATCTGCTAATATACCTGTCCGTTTTGTATAATTATATAGACTTTTTAAAAGCAGAGAAACTTTGCAAAAGATGTAAAGAAAACGATATAATTTAACAAAAAATTGTATCGTCTAAATTAACCCTTTTACGAGAAATATATTGGTCCCTTTACTCTAAGAATCCGGCCAAATTAGATTAAATATTTATGCTTCAGTTGTCTACCCTTTTTTTACTCGCTCCAGTTCATAAAAATATACTTTTCTTGTATTCAAGTCGGAAAAATAACGAAATTTCTGGGGCTTTAAACTTGGGCAAAAAAATATTTACTTTTAAATAAAAATGAAACAATAACAGTACGAAAATAATTTACCGCTGAACCAATATTTCAGACACCAATAAAAGCAAATCGTATTTAACACTACTATCCCATTTGCCAGAACCAGGCACAGACAATGTTCAGATGTAATTAATTAATTATTAGAGCACCCTCAATCAAAAAATATGTCTGTCTCGTTTTTTTTATACATTCGCGTTGGTCGGTCCTCTTGTAATTAATCAACCGAATCCAAACGATTGAATAATTCATTTATTAAGAGGAAACAACAGTCGTTTTTTGTATTAAGTGCATAATCTTTTTTACGGGTAACTTGTTCCTTGGTACAGTTGTTCAAGAACCATATGTCAACATGAGTTTATGTTTAGCAATTCTTTGTCGAAGTAACGAGAAAAACTAAATAGCATCAACGTTTATTTTTTTTTATAGTGGTGTGTATCGTATAGAAAAGTTTGCGTCTTCTTCTTAGCACGCCGTCTCCCTACGAAGGTTGGCGATCCAACTGGCTATAATGGTGCGTGAAACCGCGCCTCTGAAAATCTCTATAGATGTCCGTCCGAACCATCGACGCAGATCCTTCAGCCATGAGTTCTGTCGTCTGCCCACAGATCGTTTACCCTCTATCTTTCCTTCGATGATGAGTCGGAGAAACTCGTACCGTTCCCCCCTCATAACATGCCCGATGTACTGGAGCTTTCGTTCTTTGATGGTTGTCAGCAGTTCTCTGTCTTTACCCATTCTCCTTAGCACTTCCTCGTTGGTTATCCTGTCCACCCAGGATATACGCAGTATACGGCGATACAAGTACATCTCGAAGGTGTCGGCGTCGATGCGGTTCTCCATTGATTGGCAGAGTGTCCAGCTCTCGGAGCCATATAATAGTACTGGGAAGATGTAACATCGCAATATACGTACGCGGAGCTGCAGATCTAGGTCTCTACTGGTGAAGAGGTTTTTCATGGCGATGAAAGTCCTTCTGGCCTGTTCTATTCTTGCTCTGATTTAAATGGATTTTAGGGTCACTATTCTCGTTGACGAGGGCTCCAAGATATTTAATGGACGGCACTTGTTCCACGACCTGATTGTTAATTTGAAGAATCGTCTGTCTTGGTGCCTTGGAGAATACAACCAGCTTGGTCTTGGCGACGTTTATGTGTAGACCATACTGTGTGCTGTATTCAACGATGAGATCCATCATATTCTGGAGGTGCGGGATGCTGTCGGCTACCACGACCGTGTCGTCGGCGAATCGTATGTTATTAATAAGGGTGCCGTTGATTTTAATGCCCTCTTTCGCATTCTCCAGTGCCTCCCGGAACACTGCCTCCGAGTATATATTAAAAAGGAGAGGAGACAGGACACACCCCTGTCTAACACCCCTTCTGATTTCTGTTTCTTCGGATGTTATGCCCTCTATCCTAATCTCTGCAGTTTGATGCCAGTATAGCTGTGTGATGATGTTCAGATCTCCCGCATCGACTCCGGTGTGTTTTAGGATCTCAATGAGTTTCTGGTGCGAGACACAGTCGAAAGCTTTTCTGTAGTCAATAAAGCAGGCGTAGATATCGACGTTCATATCTCTGCATCGCTGTGTGAGTACGTTCAGAGAGAAGAGAGCCTCGCGCGTGCCCACTCCGTTCTTGAATTCAAATTGTGTTTCCCCAGCCTGTTCTTCACATCTGGCGTATATGCGAGTGTGTACGATGCGGAGAAATACCTTAAGGGCGTGAGACATCAGGCGTATCATTCGGTGGTCGTCGCACTGAGAAGCGTTCGTTTTTTTTGGTAGAGCAATGAACGTCGACCTCAACCAGTCCGTTGGTATTTTCCCAGTTTCATATATTGAGTTGAACAGCGATGTAAGGGGTTTAAGGCCTCTATCCTCTGCATTGATAATCAATTTCAAGGTTTCCGCGTGAATATTATCTGGTCCTACAGCCTTGTCGTTTTTCTGTAGTTTTATGGCGCGTTTCACTTCCTCTGTCGTGATGACAGGGCTGGGCTCGTTGATATAATCATAGTCTCTAGGTGGTTGGTGGGGTCGTGTGTCGTGGAAGAGGGCCTTGACGTACTCCTTCCATCTTTTAAGCTTCTCTTCAACGCTCGTTAAGATCTTGTTGTTAGTGTCTTTCAATATGCCGTGGATCTGCTTGCGTTGTGTGTTTGTAAATTCCTTGACCTTTTTGTGGAGATTAAATAAGTCGTGTTTTTTTTCTAGTGTCTCCATTTCACTGCATTTTTCAGCTAGCCATCCTTCCTTTGCTTTTCTGCATTCTGATCTCACTGTCCTGTTCAGCTCCCTATACCGGTTATTGTGTGTGGCTTTGTATTTCCTTCTCTCGTTCATAAGTTGGAGAATTTCGTCTGTCATCCACTGTTGTTTTTTGGAGGCTCGTGTGTATCCAATGTCACCCTCCTGGGTTTCCAAAAGTGCCTTCTTCAGGACAGTCCACTGAGGTTCTATGTCGTCGTTGCTGCAAAGGTTAGTTGTTTGTAGGCGTGCCTCGAGATTCTCGGTTGCTTTTGCTTGTATTTCGGGATCAAGAAGTCTCTTGACATCCACTCGTTTAGGTTTATTTGGACGTTGAATTTTAGTGAAGTAGCGAATCTGTAGAGTTATTACTACGGGATTGTGGTCGCTGTTAGCGTCGGCACCAGGGTATGTTGTTGCTGATTTGACGTACTTCATTAAAAGGCTCTTGATGAGAATGAAATCTATTTGATTTCTCACTATGTGGTTATCACGATCGGCTGGGGATTTCCACGTATATAGGCGTCTGGGATGTCGTTTGAAGAAGGTGTTGGCAGCAGATAGGCGGTGCTCTGTACAGAATTGTACTAGACGATCTCCTCTGGTGTTGCGTGTTCCTAGACCGTTATCTCCGCAGACCTCGCTGTCAGTACCCTTTCCGATTTTGGCGTTAAAATCACCAAGAACAATTGTCACCTCTCCTTGTTTTGTTGTTTTCATAGCTTCTTCTAAAGTTCTTCTAAAGTTTGCGTCTACATAACAAAAATGAAAGGTCTCAGGGCCGCGTAGTCAACGGTTCTGGATACACAGGGACTAGTGTAGCACGGGTTTGACCTCCTGTTCCGCTTTCCGGCTTAGAAAGAATGAAAATGCAGTCCCATTTAAGCCAGTAACCAAGCCGGATATTTCGTGAGGTAAAAGGGGGCGAATAACGAACAATTTTGCATGAACTCTGTATCCCTACAGAGTCTCCCGTGTGCTCATAGTCTTGGGGCATTTTGTGTTTGGTACTTATAAAAAAAACTACTGTCGATATCGATTTTAAATACCTATTCACTAGCTTTGTTCTTTATATTAGTCAAAATCTCATGTTAAAATATTGCATAAACTTAAAAAAATACCTTCAGTAATTTGTGACCTATCCCAAGATTTAATTTAGTTTATTTGCATGGCTTACCAAACATTCCCAGAAAAGAAAAACAGATTATCAAACTTTGGCAGTTAATAACTTTACAAAATAACCTTATATAAATGAAAACACGTCTGTGTAATCTGGGAGTATCAGTCTAGCAACATAAAATTTAACTTTTCTGGAATCCCTTTGATCTATGTAGACGTTCATTAAGTTAGGATAATCGACTCTGTTTGAAAATTTTATAAATGTTTGTGAAACCTAATATCACTAGCGGTTTTAGGGGTGGCAAAACTAGGCGGCCGCCCAGGGCCTCGAGCTTGAATAAAAATTGAAAAAAATCCGAACATCGATATACCATATAGTGTTCATTTGTTAGTGTTAGCAATAAACGTTTAAATGTATCGAAGTTACTTTAAAAACGATTTTCTAAAAAAATTGATTATTTTAAGGCGTGTGTCGAGATGGGAGAGTCGCATCAACAGTGTAAAAGCAGTTAGATTTGAACTCAAAGGTGTTCTCGAAGCTATGTCTGAATATGCTTCTTCAGAGTCAGATCTTGTGAATAAGTATAGATCTCAGTCATTGGTAGAAAAAATGAAGAAAATAGAGTTTGTCGTATGTCTAGTATGATATTTTACTTGCAGTTAATGTCGTAAGTGTATGTATGTAATGTCAGTAAAAAGTTGCAGTCAAAAGACCTGGTCATGTATGAAACTGTAGAGGGCTAAAAGAAATTAAGAGTTTTCTGTCTGAATATCGTTGTACTGGGTATGAGATAGCAGCAGTTGTAGCTCGTGAAATTTTAAAAGATCTCGAGGTAGAACCAATATTTGAAACAAAGCGAATTCGAAAAGTAAAAAAACAATTCGAGTATGAGGGTCAAGATGGTCCACTAAACTCGGAAAAATCAGTCGAAAAAGGTTTGCAAATTGAATTCTTTAACGTCGTTGTGGATGATGCTTTGTCGACTGTGTCCAAACAGTTTGAGCCTCTTTTGATTTCTGTGTGATCCAAAAAATGTCCTACTCTGTGTATCAAATTATAACGTTTTCAACATACCTTCAAAAGGTATAAACTTATCTGATATCGTAATCTTATTCAGGTATTCTGCCAAAATCACAAACTGACACCCAGCTAAACTGTAACTAAAATGTTGTTCCATTATAAATTTAAATCGAAGTGATTTATCATTAATCATAACACATTAGTTTAAATTTTAAATCAACACAGCCAACGGCACAGACACTATACTTTTGATAAACTAATATACGCATAATGGCCCCACGAATCTTAAAACTGCCATCGAATAACTATTTTAAAATAATTTTACATGAAATTTTACTTAATTTGAATATGCTTTATTATGTTATATTTACAAAGTATCTCACTTTGTTTCACTTACGGCAATCAAAAACGTTTTGTAGGTGTTTATGTATATTTTAAATAAATCAATAACATTGTATGTACAATGTGTCAATATCCATAATGTTATTTACTAGAACATGTAGCTATAAGTTTCTTTGCTAGGACTTAAGTAAGCTAGACTAATATTTATATACTATATTTTTATTTCGTTCTATTGCCAAAAGTCTGTGTTTAGGAGATTATCGTTCATTTTAAAATGAACTCTAATATGTACATCACCATAAACTACCTCTTAAGCCGTCTTAAAAATAGACTTTTCGATTTGCCTCTATACTGATTTTCTAATATTAAATATCTACAATAGTCGAAATTCGCTCGCTAATACCTATGTAGGCAATGTTATAGGTATCTAGCTATTATACAATTACTTAATACATCAATACATGCAAGAAGGTTTCTTCAAAAAATGACAATTTCGGTGTTTAATGGCTTGAAAAAAAAAATGGAAAAATGAAGTTTTTGCATTAATTTATTTCCATATGAGTTATATAATAAAAATAAGTAGGACATTAAATTAGTTATTTATGTATCTAGGGAATTATAATGGTCTTAATCACCGAGGGCAAAGTTTACGTCCCGAGGGCCTTTGGCCCGAGGGACAGCAATTGCCCGAGGTAACTGAGACCCTTATAATTCCAGTGATACATAGCTAATTTTATTTCTGACCGATTTTAGTAACATTTTGTTCATTTTTAAAGTGGAATAAATGTTTCAATAGATGACAATCAAATTGACATTAGATGTTAATCGTTTGATTTTATGTCAAATTTGTCTTAATATCCCAAGGGAGTTATGACCCTTATAATTCCCGCGTAACTAAGACGTTATAAGCTAATAATATACCGGTCAGAAATAAAATACTTTATTTATGTTTAAATAGCATATTTATTTGTCTTCTACACTTAATAGGATTTTCAATAATTTTGATATTTAAAGGCAGATGGTTAAATAGTTTTTTGCTATTGAATATAATTGATTTTTTCGTTAAAGTTGAAGACGGAATAGGTAAAGCAGTTAAATGGGAAGAGCGAGTTGCATACAAGCTGGTAGTCTCAATTTCTTGCTTATATTTATTATGTATGTGACAAGCAGTTTCCTCTATTATTCTGAAATTGAAAACATTATCTTAAACATATATTCTTACTTAGAAATGTAATACAAGCACGTATGAAAAAGTTATGACTCCTCAAAGGAGTAAAAGTATGTGTATGTGGCGCCCTCTACAAGTGGGAGCCATGCTAACAAATTCAAATTTTGCATCTCAAAAAAGCTTTAGAAACCAATTTATAGGAACCTTTTTTCATAATTTTGAGCAGGGAAACAATTTTTTCGCAATATTAATAAAACACCCTGTATAAGTGGCATGGGTATGGTTCTGTTAATTGTTACATTGTAATATGTTACTGTTTTATCCGTAGTTTTGGTTGCAAAACAAATTGAGTAGTAAAAGATAGGATTAGCTGCCTCTTTTCAAAAAAATGGATTTCTCATTTCATACTTTTTGTAATGCGACAAAGTCATTGATTGGCTTATATAGTTGCTGCAAAACAAGAACCGATGCACGACATAAATCAGCTGATAGTTGTAAATCCGTCAGAAAACACGAGAAAATTAAATTTGGACAAAAAGTATTAAAACTTAATGCGATATTGAATTTACTACAAACTTAAAGTATTCTTCTTTGATACGAACCCACCTATAGCAAATATTTTGTTTATTTAGGCTTGTAAAATTTAATATAATTTGAATTTTATTTGCCGATAGTTGGCAACACAACTGTAAACGGTGCGGTGGCGCCAGCTCGTTCGTTGGCTTGATCTGACGTTTCATGCAAAACTAACCTTAATTGTTCGTGGTTCCGTATGGCTGTGCGCCTATTTTTTAACAAAAACTTTAGATATTTTCATAAATAGCAGTAAAAAACTGATCTATTAGGAGAAACAAAAGTGCACATACATATCTCTGTCGATTACGTTGTTTACTATTTGTGAAAAATGCCGAAGCATTTAAATAGTCGGTGCAAAGAACTACTCTAAGAAGCTATTTTTAGGAAGAACTTAACAATAAAGGCCTATTGTTATCCTTGACAGCAGTACAGAGAAGTAAATTTAGAGAGATGTTAAAGTCTAGATATTTTATTTCTAGTTTATTAATCTTTAGCGTGTAGCAGCTGCCGTAAATTTGAATGTCTCCACTCTAAACGTAATTTCAACAAAAATTAAGGAAAATTAATTATTAAAATCACCTCAAAACAAACGTTCTAATTCAAAGAGAGTTGTAAATGTGTGAAGATTGGATATAAGTTCTATCCCTGATACTATTTATGGAATGTACGAAACAAGTAAGTTGAATTATTTAAAAATTATAATAATTTACATCGGTTATTCATAAGCTGTAACTTTTTTTAGAACATCATGTAACTGTGACAACTTTAAGTTAGAAATTGAAAGACAGAACTGTTTGATGTTTGTCTTGACTCATTAAGAAGCCTTTTCAAGAAAATAGGCTTCGGATGGTAAAAAGATGAACTGAGGCGAGAGCTTATGGAACTTTCCCATGTGGCTATCAAACGACTAATATTTTTTAAAGAATATATTAAAGAAAAAGAAGCATTCTTGTACCAATTCGTTTTCTTGGATGAAACATGGATTTTTCAGAATGGTACCATTGGTCGATCTTGGCAAGATGAAAATAAAAAAAGGGTTAGATCTACTAAAGTTGATGGTAAAAGGTATTATGCATCAGTAAACAAATATATAAACTATGGGAAATTTTTGTATATTTATCTGTTTTTGTAATTCCCCCACTCGCATATTTTGGTTACAAGCTGGCAACACTGTCTATAACTGACGTCACTCGAAGGGTATGACGTGCATCGGTTTTTGTTTTGCAAAGAGTATAGTTACTAATTTTGCGAAAATCTGCCATGTTGCCATAGGTTCATATTTTAGCTGGTTTAAGCAATGTGACATTTAAACTTAAATATCTGAAAACCGAATTGAACTATTTAATTAATATACTAACCTTTTTTGATCAAGAGTACTTTGATTACCATAATTTAGGGCCAAAAAGGTTATAACCATAGAGATAAAAAAAAACTGGAAGGATTCATCAGACCTATTGAAGAAAACTAGTATCCCTATGATTCTTGTTTTGAACCTTTAAAAATATATACCCAATCATTAACCATTTTACTATGATATATTTGGCTAAATTATTGGCCTCTAGTAACGCATGGTGTAAGTATACGGCCCTGAATAAACTAACCCATGTCATAACACAGGATTGATATTAAATTCCCCATTAAATAGTTTATGACCCTGATGGCATATTTTTATATCGTCCTCTTCAAAATGCGTCTACGCAGCTTTAAAATTTTCATAACTTTTACTAAACGACATTCAATGGCGACCGATTTACCAAGGAACTTTTTTTTTATATCGCTCTCACCGGTTCTCGAAAGTTGAGTTTTAAGTTGGAATTCGATAAATCAATATGTAACACTTGAAGGGGGATTATAGGGACGGAAGACCAGCAAAGTGCGACCATATCTTATATGGAATGCCGGTTCAATTTTGTTAATGGCCGTCAAGAGTATTCTCTGCAAGTGGCAATGAAAGGCTTTTCTTCAGAGAAGTTTCCGATCTATGGCAGAGTTCCTTCATATTGTCTTTCCTTCCTTGTACCATACAGTAACGAGCTTTAAGAAAAAAACTAAGACTCCAATGTATAGCTTTGGATGCTCAAAAATCGACTGCTGATTCTCATCTGTACAGGCAGCAAGCCGCATCCTAACAAAGCCTAGGAGTGACAGTAACCAAGTAGATTGATTGCTAAGTGTTTTTCTTAAGTCACTGTTCAATCGAGTATAAAGCAGCTTATAACTATTTATAAACATTCCAAATATTTTTTCTCATGCAGGTTATCTTAAATATGGTTCATGCAAAACAAAAGCCGATGCACGTCATCAATCAGCTAATAATTGTAAGTCCGTAAGAAAACATGAGGAAATTGAATTTGGGTAAAAAGTATTAAAACTTTATGCGATATTGAATTTACTACAAACTTAAAATATTCTTCTTTGATACGAACCCACTTATAGGAAATATTTTGTTTATTTAAGCTTGTAAGAATTAATATAATTTGAATTTTATTGGCCGATAGTTGACAACACAATTGTAAATGGTGCGGTGGCGCCAGCTCGTTCGTTGGCTTTGTTGGACGTTTCATGCAAAACTAACCTTATTGTTCTATGGTTTCGTGTTTGCGTCTATTTTTTAACAAAAACTCCAGATCGTTTCATAAATAGCATTAAAAAACTGTTCTATTAAGAGAAACAAAAGTGCACATACATATCTCTGTCGATTACGTTGTTTACTATTTGTGAAAAAGGCCGAAGCATTTAAATAGTTGGTGCAAAGAGCTTATATCTAGAAGCTGTTTTCAGGAAGAACAATGGCCTGTTGTTACCCTGGACAGCAGTACAGAGAAGTAAATTTAAAGAGTACGTTAAGCTCTAGATATTTTATTTTTATTTTACTAATTTCTAGCGTGTAGTAGCTGCCCTTAATTTGAATATCTCCACTGTAAGCGCAATCTCAACAACAGTTAAGGAAAATAAATTATTAGAATCACCTTAAAACAAACGTTCTAATTCGAAGAGAGTTGTAAATGTGTGAAGATTGGATATAAGTTCTATCCGTGACACTATTTATGAAATGTACGAAACAAGTAAGTTGTATTATTTAAAAATTATAATATTTTACATCGGTTATTCATAAGCTGTAACTTTTTTTACAGCGTCATGTAACTTTGATAACTTTAAGTTAGAAATAAAAGACAGAACTATTTCTTTCTTTCTTTCATCTGGACAAAATTCTTTCATCTGGAGAACGTCATCACTCTGGAACGACCTCCCTGAGATCGTGTTCCCCAACGAGTATAATCTTCAAAGATTCAAGACCAACGTGAATCGTTTCCTGCGCCCACGCACCGCTCTTCCAGAGCGCCATAAAGGATTTATCCTGCAGTGCTGTGCCTTATCATAAAAAAAAAATTGACGGTTGTCTTAACTATTTAAGAAGCCTCGTCAAAAAAATAGGCTTCGAATGGTAAAAAGATGAACTGAGGCGAGGGCTTTATGGAACTTTCCCATGTAGCTTTCAAACGACTGGTATTTTTGTAAGAATATACAAAAGAAAAAGAAGCATTCTTGTACCAATTCGTTTTCTTGGATGAAACATGGATTTTTCAGAATGATCTTGGCAAGATGAAAATAAAAAAAAGTGTTAGATCTACTAAAGTTGTAAACATATATATAAACTATGGGAAATTTTTGTATATTTATTTTGTTTTTATGAAAAAAAAAACTTTAATTCCCTCACTCGGATATTTTGGTTACAAGCTGGCAACACTGTCGACAACGTGCATCGGGTTTTGTTTTGCAAAGAGTATATACTGGAGTAGCTATTATTTCGTTACTTTTTCACCTGGATATATAATAATAATTCCGTACGCACCTTTTACCATAGATTATTTCCGCATCTAATCAACCCAACTTAAAAGCTAAAACTAATTTAGCAATGTGTGTACATGCATTACGCAATCAATCAGCACGTTTATGTATTCACAATGCGGTTTACTATTGATGCTTGAACAATGGGGTTCGTCACAAATCCTAATTGATCGCAGACATGTGTCCTGAGTTCTCATATTTCGACACAACAATGAATGGAATCGACAAACAGTAAAATTGTGTTACGTCCAATACAGAGAACTACAGATCATTATCGGTTTATGTAAAAGTAAATCAAAAACGCGCTGGCCAACGTACGGGGTTTTAGTTATCAATTATAAAGAAAACAATATTTGTCCTTATCAGTATGCAACGTTGCAGCCAGTTTCTTTACACATAATATATTAACAAATGACTCACCTTCTCTTACATTTTTAAGAGCATGCTAATATGGAAATGTTTCACTTACATTTTGTCGAGCTTTTTTCAGATTTGGTATTTTTCTAGAAATTATTGTTAACAGACAAGCATATTGCCACCCTATGCTTTTCTATCTCTTTTTACAACCTGTGCTTGAGGGACTCCAAGCCACTATTGATATCAGCACTTTTAGTGTATAAACCCCCAGAAAACCCTGGAGAAAACCCTGGAGAAAACCCTGGAGAAAACCCTTCAGCTGAAGAAGCTGGGTCACACCTTAAAGACTAGGTTAATATCCTTTTCGGCTCAGGACTCGCCTTTACCGCCGGCCCTAATGATCTAGACAAGACATATCCGTGATATTCACCCTGATATCGGTTTCGCATTTCTTTGGAGTAATATCCCTATGGTAGCCATTTCCCTACATGCTCCATCCTCTTACGAGATTAGGGGTTGAGGAGCTGTGCCTCTCTGCGATTTTGTTCTTCCTTCTAGTGCACTTCTTTCTTTTATTTTATAGTGTGAATAATGTACCTCGCCACATTTGTCCAGTGTTCCTTCATTTCCAGCATATTCTCGACGAGATTTTCAACTGTTGGCAGCCAAATTTCCTTTTTAGATCTTCCCTCTCCTTAAATGTTACTGTGCATTCAAAAACTTTGTGACGTGCATTATTTGGTGTATGTCCACAATGAAGACATATGTCGTAAACTTCTGTTTTGAATCTAGTCAAGTACTCGTTAAAACACCCACGCCCCGAGAAGGCCTGTGACATATAATAATTCACTTGACCGTGTGGTCTGTCTATCCATTGACCCCAAGTGAGGAATCAACTCATCCACCTGCCAGTGGTATACGTATCCCAATCTTCTTGCCATTTTCTCATTAGTCTTTTCTGTGCTCCACGCTTTATCTTCAATCGTCTGTGTTGGCTCGTGACACCTTTATTATCTAGATATATTTTCTGTCTCTCCTCTGGCTGTCTCAACTGGAGGAGTAGGAGGAGTACTTGCAAGCACCAAAGCATCTGCGTCTGATATTGTACGTCAGAAGCACCAGGAGCTGTTCTTTCCGTTTTCTCGGAAATACTCCTCTTCGGAGACATGCGTTGAATGTCTGGAGGAAAAGTTCTGGCTAAGCCTCTATTGCAATAGACAGTGCTTCATTTAGTATCTGGTCATGTCCCGGTGCTTTGCTGCACTTCTTTAGTATTTTTTTGGCTTCATGAAGTTCCTGGACTATTTCCATTTCTTGGTGGTTCACTGGAGGTCTACACTTTTGTTGGAGAAGAACGGTTGAACGATGCTCTCTTTACCCTGTTTGGCTATTTAAGACCTGGAATTGTCTTGTCTGGAAACAAATTCTAGACAAGATAATGCTGGACTACCCGATGATGGTATTGAATATATTGCACCAATTTGTTTTGACACTGTTCGTTTTAGTTTAATTTCTTGGGCGTTTCCCCTTGGAAGAATTTACTATTTGGAACCTCAAGAAAAACGCTTTAGCTAATAATAAGAGATAGGCAGTTAGTAAATACTAAATATTTGATATTTTTAATTTTCTTGCGGCGTAGACTACTTATATAATAATTTCTCATAGCTTTAGCGTCACAAATATTCTAATTAACAAATTGTTAACGTTAAATTGGTTCCAATATAATATCCAGAAGTTAATTCAGCTTTGTTCGTTGTAAAAATTCCAACCGTAACAAAACAATAGAGCAATCCGATGAGAAAATATGCTGTCAATTTTTTTATTTAAGCAGAATAAATCCAATAAGCAAATAGTAAAATTATGCCGAACTGCGATCTGATAATCAAGTTATATTGTAATAGTCCGATGAAATGTAGTTTCCGAAAACCAGAAGCACTATTATTGTCATTAATTTTATTACAGGGGGTCGAAAAAAAAATGTACTAAATCGATAAAAATAATTACTCTTCCAGCAAGACGTGAATCTATATCCCTTGTTAGAGAATCTGACAGGTTGTCCTTAGCTACCAAGAACGATTGGGTAATTCCAGCCTACATTTATGAAGATATCCCGAAATAAACATACAATTTCGCTTGTATCTAAAATTTAGAGCTATGGGAAAGGATGTCATTGTAAATGTTTTCTAAACCCTTAATAATGTCAGGATACAAATTAACGAGTAAACTTAATTGACATACAGAAATGAATATGATTACTTTCTCTCGTCCCATTTAATTCATTTAAACGGATGCAGATGTTATTTCTTATTCAAGAAATTTGCTTCTAATCTTTAGGATTATAACTGAAAATAGTCCTTATTTAGCTCATTGTTGAATGGCATAGAAAAGGATAATGATCTGTTCCGTATATCGTCTTTGTATTGTACTGAGGTGGCTTTATTTCGCTTGTATCTAAAATTAAGAGCTATGGGAAAGGATGCCATTGTAAATGTCTTCTAAGTAGGGTACAACTATAATAAATTAACGAGTAAATTTAATTGACATAATAGAATAAATACGATTACTTTTTTTTGTCCCGTTTAATTCATATAAACTTAAGCAGATATTTTTTCTAATTTAAGAAATTTTCCTCTAATCTTTAGCATTATAACTGGAAAATAGTCCTTATTCAGCTCATTGTTGAATGGCTCAGTTAAGGATAATGATCTATTCCGTATACCGTCGTTGCCTTGTACTGAAATGGCTTTCATTTTAAAAGAAAACTTTTTACTGAAAAGAGCTTTGACCCAGTTATGATGTAGCTTATAGATTTATTCTTGATGCAATGGTATTACAGGGTGCAGGGTTGACTTGTTAAAGATGCTAAAATGTTGTGTGATCAATAATTAATTATCGTTTATTGACTAGCAGTTTATTTTGAAATTTTGAGTATACTTGTAGCTCAACTAGTAATTTATCCACAAGTTAGGGTTAATATTTGGTTTAGACAGTTTAAAAGTAAATGAAGTTTTTCTTTTGAATAAATCATGGCTTATACTCGAGATATCAATAGTTATCTTGGTCAAAGGTGGTTGAACGAACAAGGGTTGCTAACTTGTCGTCATTATTTATTATAGTCTATTTATTTATGCGCTTGAGAATATACTGCACTTTATAATTAAAAAATATCTTTAGGATATATACAGGGTGTTTCCTAACCTCTCTGAAAAAATGAAGGAGGTGAATCCTCGCCTTATTTTAAGCCTAAAATGTGGTATAAAAGTTTTACGCATGTCGCTTCTCTTTCGAAATACAGGGTGTTAAAAAAAAATTAGTAAAGCAATACTAATCATTTTAATAATTGATTTAAAAACTCTTAATGAACTCACATGAAAAAAAGTCAAATAAATTGCTGAAAATGTCCTCCATGAGCCAGTAAACACCCATGTACACGACGTGCTAAATTGTCTCTTACGTGTTGGAACATTTCGGGACCGGCGGGAATCGTATTAAAACCATCAATAATACGCAGTCGAAGGTCTTCTTCAGTTTCGATAGGAGTAGTATAAACGAGTTGTTTAAGGTGACCTCAGAAATAAAAATACAATGGATTCAGAACCGACGAACGGGGTGGCCATGGGTGAGGTCCTCCTCTACTTATCCAACGAGCAGGATATTGTTGATCTAAATAGTTTCTAACACGTACTGCAAAATGGGGGGGGGGGGGGGGAGAGCCGTCATGCATGAACCACATTAAAGTTTTCGTTTTTAATGGCACTGCTTCCATCAATTTTGGCAATTCATCTCTAAGGAAGTTGTAATAGACATCACCAGTAAGTTGATTTGGGAAAAAATACGGTCTAACTAAGCTATCTCCAATAATCCCTGCCCAAATATTAAAAGAAAATGTATACTGGTGATGTCCTTCGATGATAGCATGATGATTATCTTCTGCCCAAATATGGTTGTTGTGAAAATTTATGATGCCTTGTCTGGAAAAATTCGCTTCATCTGTAAATAGTATTTTTGCCGAAAAATGTGGGACTCTTAAAGAATTCTCTTGAAACCAGTTACAAAAATTAACTCGAGCTGGAAAGTCTCTAGGCAACAAAGCTTACACTCTTTGTACGTGATAAGGATAAAGTAAATAGTCTTTTAAGATACTCCATACTGTTTTGTACCTTACATTCAACTGGTTCCCGATTTTCCTCGTGCTAGTGCCTTGAGATTCTTCCACCATGTTTAAGACCTCTTCCTCAAGTAG
The DNA here is from genome assembly GCA_963920685.1 of Polydrusus tereticollis. Lineage (NCBI taxonomy): Eukaryota > Metazoa > Arthropoda > Insecta > Coleoptera > Curculionidae > Polydrusus > Polydrusus tereticollis. The sequence goes on from OY987328.1 coordinate 150,133,414, forward strand.
TACGGTTCTGCAAGTGGTCGGCCGCCTATTTTGCTTTTTGCAAAGCTACCTGTGTCCCCTAACCTGAGGTGCAATCTTGTAAATATTTCCGAATACGGTACTCGTCTATTAGGAAAATGGTCTGCATATAAACGTCTCGCCTCTAGCGCATTTCCATTTGTCAAACAGTACATGAATTTGAGCCATTTCTTGATTGGTAAACTCAGCCATTATGAAAAGTATTTAATGTAGTACAAATAAATTGAGAAACAATCCAAAAGGATATTATTTGAAAGATGTTAAACAGGAGACAAATGTTACGGATTAAACAAATGTGGTTGTCATGGAACGAAGCAAAGCCTACTCGTATCATTTGACGCAACATAATGATAAGAATACGAATAATAACTAAATAATTAAAGTACTCTTTTACCCAGATCCCCATGCAAATGAACTAATTGTAAAATTTAAAATTGACTCATAGTAAAGTGCTCTAATCCCTTATGTTTAACAAATATCATTAGAATATTGTTTGGCATTAATTAATAAAATGAAAAAAAATTCAAATTTTTCTTAACACCCTGTACTTCGAAAACGAAGCGACATGCGAAAAACTTTTATACCACATTTTCGTCTTAAAATAAAATGAGGATTCACCCTGTATACATATTAATGAAAAACACATCTTGTCTTAGAATACGAAAATCGCCATAAATTGGCAGAAAGAAGCTGGATTTACTCGCTGGGTAGTCATGAGAGAATCGGAAAATTTGCTCTACTCGAATCTCCCGGTGGGGAACCAATCAGCTTTCAGACTGATGATCCGTTGTCATGCCAATAGCCGTCATTATTTTTACTTACTAATCAGAAACCATTAGAAATGTTAGATATACTACAAAAAGAAACTTAATTTACATAATATCTTTACTTATATTCCGGCTACAATAAAGATTGTTAATCTATAAATAGACATGCTGTCGAATCTTTTAGACCGCTTTTGTGGTTTCTTAGGAGAATAACGTTTTTAAACTAGGAATTATAAGAAGTAATTTTTAGTTGCCATGAAATGGGCAAGTCTTTTGAAATAACTCTATTAGGCTTAGATTAGTTTGGATGTTAATTACTGTTTGATTGAACTAGTCTTGAATTATGGGTTTCACCATTGAGAATAAGGTTCCATGATTGAAGCCTATTTTCATACTGGTGTGTTTGATAATGGAATTTGAGAATGCAGTAAGCATGCAAGTTTTGACGACTTTCGAGGGTACCTCCCGGATTTAGCAGGACTTTCAAAGAACTTTCGTGCTTGCCTCACAAAGTGCATTTGTGTGTTTCGCGCAATGGCCCTGTGGCTCATAAAATAGGTGCTGGTAGGCCAATACAAGAAGCAACAGAAGAAAATGTTAATAACGTGCATTAACGCATGGAAACTTTAAAATGTCTGGTACCAGAAATTAGGATTTTATATGAATCATGCATTGTACAGAAGAATTGGACCTGCATCCACATTAGATGCAATCATATCAAGTCCTTTTGCTGGTAGACCACCTCAGATGTCTTGCGTACTGGGTTGTCAATAATTTAATGAATGACGACTTCTTAAACATAACATTTTTTTGTGACGAAATGTGATTTCTTTAAATTCATTAAATTCATTAAAATATGAAAATGATAAACTTCAGCGTAGGTCATTGCAGCAGGAGGGAGCAACAGCGCGTATGACACGAGACATTATAGTTCTTTGATGATCGGTTGATTAGTTTGCATACACAAGTTGAATTTCCCATAACGCCACATTCTATAACCAGTATGAACTATTTTATGTTCTTTTACTTACAGAATATAGTTTTCTCCTCTGTACATAACTTGCAAGACTTGGAACAAGGCAGGGGGCATTTCCCACAGTTACTTTAATTTGCTTTTCTGTTGCTATTAAAACCGAGCAAGTCATTTCAATTTTAAAGTTGTGTGATATCTCGACAGTTAACTACACATTGTACAAACCGCCGCGCCCCTAAGCCACTGAAATTTTCAATGATTAGCCGGTCGGATTGCAGTTGCAGTAACAATAAATGCTGGGCAAAAGTTGACCAACAAAATTCAGTTTTGAACAGACTTTTAAAACATCCAATGTTGCCGTTGTGCTTAAATTTATTTAATTCATAAATACGCAAATAAATTTTACCTCATTGTTTAAATCGGCAGTAATCAGACCTGTGAACTAGCACAATCCCATACTTTCCGATTAACATGATTGGTTAGCATTATTTAAACTGCGCCTGCTCAGTGTAATGCTAACGGTAAATCCCTTGTAAAATAAGTCAATGTTTAGAACTCTCTGATACTAATTTACATCGCAAGGATTGAAAGAAGATTCAGTTGGATGTTCAACCCGTTCTTACGTTTAATTTTATCGTCGTTCGACTAAAAGGTTACCTATAAAATATGCACATTTATTCGACCACCTGGAATATTAGCCGAAGATAATTTTAGCCAGCTTTCGCATCGGTAAAAATCCAATTTAGGGGAAAAATTAAAATTTTCCGAGTAGCTATTCCGGCATTGGCGGAGTTAAAAAAAAAATAGATGAGGTTAATGGAAAGTTTAGGAAGCTGTCAGTGTCCTTACGTTACCTGACACTAAATAACCTAGAAAAGGATATGACTTGTTTAGATATCTAGAAGAGCAGAATGACCTTTATCGTATCATTGAAGATTAAGTAATTTTTATATGATATCTTTATTAATAATTATTCACATCATAAACGTACTAAAACCTACATAAAACCTTAGTTACTCATAATACATTAGTTACCATAATTTAATACGTTAGTTACGAAAGCATAATACGTTAGATACCAAATAATATTAGAACTATTTTTCATGAACATGTAAAACAATATTTTGACAGTTTTCAAATTTGATGGATACACCTTTGTCTTTAACGTCCACGATCTTAGGTATGCCCTCTGAAGACTGATTAATGACCGAGAAAGCACTCCTTTCGATTTCGTGCGGTTCCCCAGTGCCTAATCCACTGCCGGAAACATCGCCGATTTGAATTTTGCGAGCAATGGAAACTTTCTTGGTCACACTTTCTTCTAAATACCCTCTAGCAACCTTCGCCGATTCCCATCCACCAAGTTCTTGTAGGTCTAATATATCTCCTCCAGCATTAACAAGAAAATTTGCCGAAGATCTTCTAACGCAGTGACCAGTATACAAATTAGGATTTTCAAGTGAGAGATACTCAGCTATTTTTTGAGGTATTTTAGAGAATAAATGAATGCCGCAGGGCTGTACCGTACATTTCCCTCTTCTATATGATACAAACAATCTTTGGTGAGTGACATGGTCTGGCCTTAACATTGCGTACTTTTTAAATAAAAGCACAGGATTGACTTCGCCGTCAAATATCACAGCGAAAATACGTTTCTTGTGGGTTTTTGAGTCGGGAATAGTAACAATCAGCTTGTCCTCTAAAACGTCAACACCTTCCGTGGTCATCTTCGCTAATTCATTAGTTCGACAGGCTCCTCCAATTCCAATTAAAAAAGCCACTTTCATCATTAAAAACTTCTCGTCTGAGGCAGAACACACAAATTTGTTGACTTGTTCTCTTGTAAATACTTTTGATTTTTTTGCTCTATATCCAACATTTTTCTTCTTGATGAAACGTATTAAGGCGCCGTATTTGTCGATTTCCACTCTTTCCTTCAGTTTTAAAGTCGCTCGTAACATGGAATATTTCGGCCATAAGGATGAAGTAAAGTATTCCTCAGAGAGTTTTGCGAAATACGCCAGCAATACCGTTTCTTCTGTACCTTGAACATGTATTTTGTTTCGTCACTCACAAAACTGCCGATATTCTTTTTCATAGTGGATTTTAGATTTGTCCGGAAGCAAGTTCAACCTTATAATGTTGGCTGCAGCTAGTATATCGTCAGGAATATCAAAATCTTGCATGATTTTACTGATGACTTTTTGAAATGCCAAAATGAAATGACAAAACACCTTGTTTTTATTTTCGCATCGCCGTTGTCAATGATACGATAAAGCTTTGAATATAACTCGATTATTAGCGATTTAACACCGTCTCGGACATTGCGGGTGACTCGGCTGTCGCCTCGTCACCTAGCAATGTCCTCGACTATTATAAATCGCATAATAATCTCGTTATATTAATAGCTATAATTTAGGTTCTGCGGATACCCAGGTGGTTAAAGTGGATAATAAACCACTTGCAGGTGATTTATTTAGGCTAGTTTTCACTCTAGGGAGAACCTACAAGTTAGAGTATCGTTAATGAAATTGTATGAATTGAATAATTGAATATCCTCTGTGTCTCCGCCTCTGCTTAGCACTAACACTCCCGTACCCTATATTTTAAATTTACTACCCGTCGTATGAGAGAGTGGCGTAAAATTAGCTTTTAAGGTATAGGATCGAGCGCGGCGCTGTTTTTACTTTGGCGAGATAAATTCTATCAATTTCTGGGTCTGGATATTTTCTAATAAAGAACAGAAAATAATTGTCGACCGTATTTTAGTTATAGTTATAGTTAGGCCTGCATAGAGTTGAGTAAATAAGGAGGATGGGAATTTAAATTCGTTGTTTTGCGTCGGCTGATAACAATTTTTTTCTGGTTTCTTCTAGTTAGATTGTTTTTCCCGTTTTTGGTTGTGTTGGTCTTCTTTGCTGTCTGATTAGGTTAGTACAGATTAGCTCTTAATAGTCCTTGATTAAACTTACAACCTATATGTTAGCTAACCGTTGGTTTAATACTTTACTAAACTTGTAGATGTTTGATCCTAAACGGTATGTCATACTTTACAGAATTAGGAAAGTATAATAATAACTTTTAGGCACGCGTCGTGAAAATTGTCCTACTAGTAGGACAACACGTCAGAGTGACTAAAAGACATTGTTTTGTAACGAATGGTATACCATATTTTTTCTACGAACGTTTTATAATAAAAAATTTAATTTATTTTACCAAGCATTTTATTACCTGTGTTTCATTTACACCTTTCATGCCAAAAGAATTGACACTTGTCAAAAAAAAATTCGAAAGAATTTGTTTGTCAAAAACTGCGGCAAATATTAAGCAAAAAATGAGTGATTTAGAAGACTCAGACATTGAAAATGCCGCAAATAAGGCAATGGTGAACCTTGTTTCCCAAAAATCAAGGAGTTTTTATGAGGGCACATACGAAAAATTTAAAAACTGTCGTGAAGAAAGAAAAGGTAAAAAACTTATCAGAAAAGTCGTTTTTCATGATTATCCGATGCCTATAAGCCATTAACTTTGTGGAGTACTTACTTAATGCTTCGAACGATGGTTTATTTAAATAAAAATGTTGATATAAAGACATTTACAAATCTAATCGCATTTTTGAAAAGGAAATCTATAAGTATAAGCTCAAAAAGTCGAAAGTTTTTTCCAAGGAACGAATAGAAAGATTTGTCAAAGAAGCAGACGATAAGAATTGTATTTGTGTATTGTGGGAATCTCTGGAGCATGAATAATTGAATATCGAAATTTCGGAGTCTTTAATTAAAATAACCATTCCAAACAGTAAAACAAATGTTGCAAGAAGCTTTGTAACTAGCGAAGGCTCTATTGACGGCATCAACTAAATATTGTCCGAAAGTACGCCCAATTACGTCCAGCACACATAACTCATGAAAGATTTTTTTTATCACGTACAGAAACTCCAAATGTTCCAGACTTCCAGTGGGCATTAATACCTACCATTGGAGCAACACCAAAGAAAATTGCTGAGATCTTGGGAATAACTCTTTAGGCAGGTTCATTAAAAATAATAAAACTAAAAGCGACATTAATAAAAAATCTGGAGTCTATAAGTTGAAATGCAAGGATTGTCCGAAAACATACATTGGCCAAACAGGTAGATATTTTAATAAAAGAGTACAGGAACATTATAAGTTTTGCCAAAAATAAAACTGATTTGAACTATGCTAATCATTTACTTGAGAGGCAACATAATTTTGATCCATCTTTTAAAATTTTACATACCGAAAATAAAGGTTTTAAACTTAATCTGTTAGAGTCTATGGAAATAAATAAACTTAAAAATACGGACCTGTTATTAAATGATCAATTAGATTTAAATAGTTCACCTTTATTAAATTTATTCTGCTGACCATTGTCGACACTTTTAGGGCTTTGTAATAAACACATTACCTACTTTATTATAATTACAACAAATCATTATATCAGTGTCATCTGACGAAGCTACAGTGTTAGCGAAACATGTCAGTTCATAGTTAAATATAGTGGAAATTTTAACAGTTTAATTGTGTTTTACTGTACTTTATAAGTCTATAAAAATAAATGTGTGGTGTGGAATAGTGCACGGAAGAGTAATTGGTTCATTTTTCTTTGAACAGTCTTTAACTGGACAAGTATATCTCGAATTTCTCCAACTTGAATTAATTCCAGCATAAGTGGCCTTGTTTCCGAATCCATTAGACCCAGACTCCCCTGACAAAGAATTGATGTTCCAGCAAGATGGTGCTCCTCCGCACTATGCTGCCACTTTGCTTACATTTTTGGATGGAACCTTTCCCATTCGGTGGATAGGAAGAAGAGGACCTATCAAATAGCCTTCTAGGTTGCCAGACCTATCTCCGCTGGACCTCTATTTGTGTGACTACCTCAAATCAAAATTATTTGTTGACAGGCCCAACAATCTGCAGGAGTTGAAAAAGATGATCCGAAGAGAAGTGCGTGCCATAACTCCGGAAGTGGTTGAAAACGTGTTTATTGATCGCATTGGATATTGTAAAGCGGTAAATGACGCACGTTTCCAACATTTAATTTGATTTGTTGTTCTGCTCTTTTTAAATAAACAGGTCTTACTTATTGATACTTAGAATTCGATACAAGATTCAAAAATTAAATAAAAAATAGATGTTTTTATTCGAATATTAATGAATACATGAACTTACCATGAAAAAAACACATTAGGATAGGAAATAAAAATCGACGGGTCGTAGCGTTTTACCAAAAACACACTGCTGAATTTTAAATGAACTTGTACCACAAAATTGTAACAAAATTGTAAACTATACAGAAGCGACAAAGAGCCGTTTTATCGGTTCTGATTTTGAGTGCGCCGGCGCGAACGGAGTGGTGTCGGTCACCGCCCTCAAAATTGGCGCCTTGTCTTGTCACTTGATTGTTTATTTTGTTTCGGCGGAGCGATCGAGGTTAGGTTTAATTTCGGTGTGCATTTGTTTGTGATTTTTTAACTTTTTGATTTTAAAATGCCTCCTAGTAACAATTATTGTGCTTACCGTGAGTGTAACTCCAAAAGCGGTATGGAAATATCACTTTTCGCCTTTCCTAAAGATCGAAAAAGGTAGGTGCACAGTTTTGTTTTGTTTTGGTCAAGGCTTATTATAGTTATTGAAAGGGCTACTTAGGGCCAAGAGTAAAACATTGTGAATTTATGTAGATAATTTTATATGTTACGCTTTATTGATAAAATCAAATTTAGCATTAGCATAATATAAAATTAATTTGTTTTGCTTACATATTCATTATAAGAAAATTAATCTGATATAGTTTAGATACCTACTATTCATGTGAACCACAGTTGTCACAATTGAATTTAAAAACCGGTTGTAATGATGGTTGGTGAATTGCTTTATTGGATAAAAAGAAAGTACCTGGATATTTAGACAAAACAATAGTAGGTAACTACTCGAGTAACTTTTTTTAATAGCTAAATAAACCTAGCCTTATTCTTTGTTCTATTGGAGTTTTGGTATTGAATCCTAGTTCTTGTATAAAATATCATTGCATGGATTATTGTTTCCTACCCTTAGCCTTTTTACTTACAAATATTATTTCTTTTAGAGCAGAGATGTGGATTTATGAATGTAATCGTGCTGACTTGCTTCAGAAGGAAGTTGACATTCTTCATAAGTACCACAAATTATGTGAAAAACACTTTGAGGTAAAGTATCTCTCTAAAGGAGATACTCGAAAAACCCTGATAGGTGAAGCCGTACCTACAATTTTCCAGCATCCTTTAAAAAGAAGGGCAGAAAGTTCTATTATAGGAAGTTCTTGTAAAATCATGGCTATTGCAGGTAACTTACTTTTCATAAACTCATTCTATTTGTTAAAATGCTTAATATTTATAGTTTAAAAGATGAAAAAAGGCATAGGTATAATTATTAATTCGAGAGGCCAGTTAAAAATACTGTATAAATTATAACTTTACTATACAGACAATATGTCCCCTATACTAGAGTTTAGGAGATAACAAAACCATAGAAAATAAAATATTTATAATTTTAACAAGGATAGGTATAAAAAGAATTCTTATTTTAATCCTTACATTGTCCAACGAAGTGCCTAATTAGTAATTAAATTGCAATATACTAGGTATTCCAAAATCATGCAAATGCTAATTTTCTTCATTGGTAAACTATCCTTATTTTTGATTCTACCTATAAATCTCCTAATAAAATTAATAGCCTCTTATTAAGCTATATTGGCATAATATAAGTACTTACATCTGTAGAGCTTTCAGGATTTAGCTTAAATATTTTTTCCACCGAATCAATATATATCAATAATTTTATATCTCTGAACCCTGGTAATCATATCTTACCTTATCTTTTTTCATATTAGTTTTGAAATTAAACTGGTTTTTTGTTCCAACTTTACCTAATTACCCTAAACTAGCCTATTAAATTGGTCGTAATTTTCATGTAAAGTAAGAAATTATAATTTTAGATCCAGTATTGGCTCCAGTACCTTCCTGCAGCAAAACTGAACCAGTCCAAAGTGAATCAACATCTTTTTCATTACCAGGTAGGTATGTCATAGATATATATACCGGGTGATGCATTGCTAGACTGGCTGTAGGAAATTCGATGTAAATTTTGCTACCCTCAAATATTTTGTTCCCCTCTTAATTTTACATTTACATTGTATTAGACTTTTTTGAAGGTCCTTGTATGATGGACTTGCACACCAAATTTTATTATTTTCTAATAAGTCAAATAAAAGATATTTAGAAAAGTCTTCGTAAAATTCCTAAAATGTTCTTCGGGTAGCAAAATTTACATGGGATCTTCTAGGGCCAGCTAGACGGTGCATCACCCGGTATATATACTTATGTATTACACTTTGTAAACACAAGACAATACCACTAAATAGTTGTACATCATAATTCAGCCATTCAAATTATTAATATTGTATGACCCTATTCTAGTATTTTGCTTTGTGGTATGCCACTTACACTAAGGCTTTTTGGGCCTATTTATGTAGCACTACTCTATATACAAAAACAGATTCATTATTTGTAATATTCATTTATATTTTTCAGATGTATCTATTGCTCCTCTTGTTTTGAAAGCGACTGACGATCAAAAGGCTAAAAGTTTTGTTGTTGGGGAAAAACTGTTATCTACATCAACTTTAACTCAGACTTCACTACATTTGTCTTCTAAGTCACCAAGGAAACAAAAGTTGAGGCTATAGCTTAAATCTGTTAAAAGAAAACTGATTCAGTCTCTACCCTGGTTCAGTCAGCTACCCAGAACTGATGTTAACTTAAACTTAGAGAAATAATAAATAAAATAATCTGTTTTAAAATTTTGAAATTAGATTGCTAAGAGTCGATTATTCGTAACATAAAATTGTTTCCTATTAGCCATAAATTGTACAACCTTTATTTAACGTGTTTATATTTAAAATGTTGTTCGTCACAATGGCATATTGTTTTTTGTACCACTTTAATAAAAAAATATTTAAGCACCAAGTGTGTTTTACTTTTCGTTATTACCGGCATAAAATAAGCAAAATGCAATAAACATGTGGACAAAATTATCCATAAAATATGGCATTTTAATAAAAATAATTTTATTAAGCAACACATTGCGTAACTTGGGTAATTCAATAATAATCATGTTATTAAAAGTAACAATTTTTTTCCCAGTTATGGCCCCCTAATACTAAATACCTAACCAAAATGATAATGTACCTACACATACTAAATTAATATTTAAAATTGATTGTCTAAATACTCCAAATTTTAATAATAATATCTACACACATGTACAGATAATCCCACAATACCATTAAATTGTATTTAAATACAATAGATAATGTGTGTTTGTTCTTAACTCTAAATTTTTTTCTCAGTGTAATCCGGAATGTATCAGAATTCTGTTTCATCCACCTGCTTGTCATTTCTTACAGTGTACGAACTGGTTAGGGGAGGAGCTACGCAGCTTCAAGGCCACGAGAATTGGGTACAACAAAGATCAAAGGAACCGACAAAGCTGTCGCTTCTGTATAGTTATAGTTTACAATTTTGTGCTTGTACATTACTTCTGGGACTCATTGTATATATGTGTATTAATTAGCACCTACGTCAGTCTATCACTTAATTACATTACGAATACCCTAATTATCTAGTGTAGATTATGTTAAATGCTTTGGAAACCTATATCATGATTGAACAAAACATATTATTTGCTAAGCGTAAATATAATCTGACATATTTGCCGACAAACACACAAACAAATCTTAATTTTTCTAAATAAAAGGAAAAACTTCTGGAGAACGCAACATAAAAGCATCTTCCAGATGGAAGTAAATAGAAATAATATTTTTCCTCTAAAAATCATCCCTTGGGGCGCTAACTAACTTCTCTCGAAAACTTTCTGCACCTTTCTCCAAATCAATACCATTTGCGCTTTGAGGTGCGACATTTGGCATTGTGGTCTTTACACAGAAACTGGAGATGGAAGGGTGAAAACTGAAAGGACGTAACATATAAGTAAAAAAATGTAGTTTTAAGTCACATTTAAAATACGTTTCATTAAAAATTTCGTAAGATTATAAAAAACCTTCTTCAAAGTATGCCGTATCACGCCCGACCAAGGTAAAAGGTCATGGTAAATAAAAATAGAATTGTCAAGTTTTGAAGTATATGGTAATCACGGCACAACAAAAGCTTTTATAATCGGAAGTTACTTTAGATATAGTAGAAGGGTCGATGGCCAGTGGGTTTATCAACTCGTGACGCAATTCAGGATTTTCAAGCAGAATTTCCACACATTTTTCGACCAGTTTTGCCTTGATCTGTGACTTCGTTTAGGAAGTGTCAATAGAAAAGAAAGCAATGTGAGAACATACACCTTTTTTACTGACAAGGCATTGTTTCATTTCTCTGGTTATTTAAGTTTTCAACAAATAAAACTGCGGAATTCTTAAAATCCACATTTCATTGTTGAGAAGCTTTTGCATTCACAGGGCCGCTATATTGAAAAGAAGGTTAATCGAACCGATTTCTTCTGTTAAGGGATCCTTAGTTCAGCACGATACCATCGCGAAATTTTGGGAAATCTTGCAATTAGACGATGAAGTGATGCAAGAAAGCTACTTCCAGCAGGACGGCGCACTAATTCACGTATCCCTTGATAAATTAAATATTTTGAAAGGTATTTTTGAAGGACGAATCATTATTCGTAATTTACCAAGTGACCACCACGCCTCTCATACCTTGCGAATTCTTTTATACCCACACAATAAAAACTCGGTTTTCGAAACCCCTTGCGAAAATTTAGAATTCCTATGGCCTAGAATTACAAATACATTTCAGAATATTAACAACTTTTTCCATGTGTTCACTAATGTTTTTTAGTCTGTAAAAAGAAGAATAAGAACGTGTCAAAGTCAAAGTCAAAATATGTTTTATTATCTAAAAGAATAATATATTATAAACCAAGGGACTAAAGTGACTCATTAATCCCGCGAATGGAGTGTGTTCCATTCAAGGGATTAAGGCACTTTAGTCCCTTGGTTTATACAATATTTTCGGTACTTTCGGGAACAGTATTACTAAAATTAGGTAATATTTTAATTTAATGCAAGTACCAGTTGAATATTTTATTAGTCTAGTTTGAAAGATAAAAGTTACAAATAAACACTTAATTTGACTTGGAAAAAAGCAGCTGAAAAGGCATTAGAAGACATATAAGGCATTTAACAGATGGTGCTCTGAACGAAAAGTGGAAAATAAATAGTTGCAGATAAGCTTTTGAGCAAAATTTTGGAGTTTTCGCACGTAGTTCTACATCAAGCAACGTCATCCGCATACTAGCGATGAACCAAATCGACTATTTAGGCCTAATTGTATAGGTTGGGATTAACTCAAAAGTGGAGGTTAATCCAGGAATTAGTAGTAAAATGAATTGTATAACCAGAGGTTACCTCCGACCCTAGGATTAACCCTCAACTCGTAAATTGAGTATGAGTTAACTCGCAATCTTCGGATAAAAATGGCGTATTTTTAACATATGTTTGTTTTTGAACCTATTTTACCATTTGAACCTATTGAATCTCGACTGCGTAATAATATAGTATATTAATAGTAAAGTAGTGGATAGTTTCGATGTTTTAAGTTATCTTCTCTCAGATGACGAAGATGATGTGGGGATTAATCACATAGATGAGAATGTGCGAAGATCTCGGCTTTTTAGACCTCGTATTAAGAATATGGACTATTGGATAGATCTAGAATTCATTGCAAGATTTAGAATATCAAAAGCTTCTGTAGGAATTCAAGTGATTGGCCAACGCATGCAAAGAGAAATGTGGTACTAAATCACCAAAGACATTAAAGTCTTCGCAACTTACAAATAAAAAAATACTAAATAAAAAGAAGGTTGCAACTTTAGGTTAATTTAAATGGCATGAACATGACAATAATTGACAAGTGCAATGTAAAAACAGAAAGCAATTTTGACATTCCTATCCCTCTGAAGTTAGCAGCTGTATGGATTAACCCCATTCTATACAATTGCAACAAGAACCTGCCTTTGATTCACTTTATGTTTAATTTGAGGGTAAATCTTCACATTAAATCTATAGTTAATTCCAACCTAAACAATTGAGCCTTAATATTGTAAAGGTAGTTCTCCATTTTATCGGCTTATGCGAAAAATGGCGTAAAATGAAAAACGTTTCTTGCAATATGTAGCACGTACTTTTTAAACGACAAATCCGCGAGCGGAAAACCATTTTTTTAATTGCAAATATAAAAACAATGCGAAAATAGTCGACCGAAAAGCACAGTGAGAGTGACAAGTGAGGTCATGTTTCTCTAGCTGTTAGTCACTCGACAAAAATTGTAATAATTACAGACTTATATTGGTTAAACAGGCGCTAACACGGCATCTAATCCACCTTTTTGGTTCCAATTCGGTATATGCTACATAAATCAACAAGAGTTTTTCATTTTTTTTTATTATTGTCACAGCGGGTACCCTATTTTCACATTTTTTTTTATATTTGCAATTAAAAAACGGTTTTCCGCTCGCGGATTTGTCGTTTAGAAAGTACGTGCTACATATTGCAAGAAACGTTTTTCATTTTACGCCATTTTTCGCATAAGCCGATAAACTGGAGTGGTACCATTGTAAATTGTACCAACGTAAACATCCATCTGAGTTTAAGTAAGTGAATAAAATTTGAAATTTCTTTAAATTATATGTTGCTAGAATGCACTTTAGTCGCTTGGGATTAAATGACCCACTTTAGTCCCCGTTTGGCGGGACTAAAGTACCTACTTTAGTCGCGGAAGTACAAAAAAATATCTTTATCGACAAAGCTTTTAGAAATTTAAGTCAACAATAAAATATAATATTGTTAAATTTGAAATGTTATAATAAAAAATGCAAGTAATTATCAGCAAAATACTCATGTACCATAAACATAGTAAGCTTTTTTCAATAATAAGTTCTTAACATTTTAAAATATGACATTGTTTAAAATATAAACTGGAAAATAATTACAATTTTTCTTATAATCATAAATTAGAGATGTATTATTTTTGAATTTTATTAGATTCTCAATAAATTGATTTATTACATTAATTAAATTGCATAGCAATGATATAGGTACCTATGTGTTTGTTAATGTATTATGTTATAATTATATCCCATACGTGAGTGCTGAAAGAACTTTCAGCACTGGCGTCAGTGAAAGTAGTTACTTTCCGCACGCTCCTAGAAAATCATGTATCAAAGTCTTGTCTATTATTATAAGTATTTGGAAGTTGAAGGTAGGCACGTCCCTCGTTTAGTTTAAATTTATAATTCTTAAGTTCAGGTTAGTTTGTTGTAAATGATACTTTTTTAATTCTGTATTAGGCAGTGACAAACACAAAGAGAAAAGTGACAATAATGTATTTTATTTAATTAGAGACTTGTTCTATTTTTTATTCCCCATTACCCTTTATCTAGGTTATCTTTCAAGAGTACAAGAGTAATAGTTCAAGACATGCGTGATTCATTTATTTTTATCCTACGTTATTCGAAGATAATGCAGGATTATAAATAGGCTGTCTGAATTGTCTGCATGTTTTGGTTAGTTCTCGAAATCTCCAATCGTTTTCAATAGTTGCGTGTGGTAAAGTTTGACAGTTTAGCTTTAGTTTCTACTATACTGATTAGTTTCAGAAGTTTGTTTTGTGCAATGGACGGTTTTCAGATATTGTCAATACTTTCTTAGAGATAACAGATTCTTGATTTAATAGTTATTTATGTACCAAGGGCGAATCAGGCGAAAACTATCCCTCAGGCCAAAGGCCCTCGAGCTAGTTACTTTCGCCTTCCGGGCATTATAGTCTAGTAACGCCTGTGGTGTATACAATACTTAATTTTTCATTAATTTTAAAATATACATACAGTGTGTCCGCTTAAGTTCTGTACCGGGTGTTCCACCTAAGGAGGTAATCGGCTATATCTCAGAAAGTAATAACACTAGGACTTTGGAAAAAAATATTTATGGATAAAAGCGGCCAAGAGAAATTGCCGGAAATTATTTTCAAGTTCGAAAAATGACCGCTAGGGGGCATAAGAGAACTTTCAAAATAGAAATGCCGATTTTCTCTTGATTTTTCTTTATAAAAATATGTTAAAAATATAAGCATTGTATTCTTCATAAAATTATGCAACTTTATGTTAGGAATCGTTTTTTTCTATTTTTAATAATAAAGTGGTGGGAGAAGGTCAAACTTTTTTCTTGCAAACGCTGATATCTCTGCTTTGGATAAACCGATTTTATTCAACTTGGTCTTCAAAAAAAGCCGTTCTTTTCCTCGACAGGTAGATCTATTAACTATACCATATTGATTCTGATGGTGGCCACTAGATGGCGTTTTTTCGTAATTCCTCAATAAATAAGGATTTTCTCAAAAAAATCAAATGTTATGATATGGCTTTTTCATCATATTTTATTTTAGGCTTATAAAGGCTATTAAATAGGGGAATAAAAAATCCAGGTCCGTATTTAAAATAAAAAAGTTGATGATGGTCGCTCAAATCCGAAACGTCGGATTAAAAAACTAACCCCGTCAGCTTGTAAAGGAGGAAAAGCTACTATAAGGAACTAAAAACCGCAACGTGATATATTTTGTTAAACCAGAGATTAATTTATGTTTTAAAAAATGGCCTATTTTTCCATATTAATTATTATTATCCCTAATTTCTCCAGTTTAACAAAAGATATCACGTTGCGGTTTTCAGTTCCTTATAGTAACTTTTCCTCCTCTATAAGCTGATGGGGTTAGTTTTTTAATCCGACGTTTCGGATTCGAGCGACCATCATCAACTTTTTTATTTTAAATAGGGACCTGGATTTTTTATTCCACTATTTAATAGCCTTTATAAGCCTAAAATAAAATATGATGAAAAAGTCCATATCATAACATTTGATTTTTTTGAGAAAATCCTTATTCATTGAGAAATTACGGAAAAACGCCATCTAGTGGCCACCATCAGAATCATAATGGCATAGTTAATAGATCTACGCGTAGAGGAAAAGAAGGGCTTTTTTTCAAGACCAAGTTGAATAAAATCGGTTTATCCAAAGCAGAGATATCAGCGTTTGAAAGAAAAAAAGTTTGACCTTCTCCCACCACTTTATTATTGAAAATAGAAAAAAAACGATTCCTTACATAAAGTTGCATAATTTTATGAAGAATACGACGAATATTTTTAACATATTTTTATTAAGAAAAATCAAGAGAAAATCGGCATTTCTATTTTGAAAGTTCTCTTACGCCCCCTAGCGGTCATTTTTCGAACTTGAAAATAATTTCCAGCAATTTCTCTTGGCCGCTTTTATCGATATATATTTTTTCCCAAAGTCCTAGTGTTATTACTTTCTGAGATATAGCCGATTACCTCAGGTGGAACACCCGGTACATATGGGAATCTTTTTTATTATTAATTTTACGAAAAAAAGTTACTCTTTATAAAAAGTTCTGCTTACTGAAAAAATAATTTTTAGACTAATCAAACTTGAGATAGTATGTACAGGATGATCAAAAAGTAAAAAAATCAAAATTTACCTACGAGAAAAGTACCCTTAATTTTAATTTTAGAGCAAAATGGAATAAGGAAATGTTGATTGACATTAAAAATTATATCTGCTTCTACTCTTAGTAGACTATTATTGAAAATAAACTTAAAAATTTAAATCTTAATTCTTAATGGCATGTCTATTATCTTGTCACCATTTCCCACCTGAATTTGAATTTTAACTGTCAGCTATGTTATTTGTCTGTAACATCAGTTTGAATATTTAATTAGATAAATATGTCGTTGAAATTGAGTATGCAAGATAAAATTGAAATAATTTTAATTGTTGGTGAAAATTACAAAACGTATCGGGAAACTGCCGAAATTTTTAACTACAGATATCCTAATAAAATGATTTCTTTTACAACAGTAGGGAACATAGAGACTAAATTCAAGACCCTTGGAAGCGTGGAAAATAGCTACAATAAGAAACGTAGACCAAGGGTTGCAAATAATGAAACTGTGAACCAAGCAATGTTGTCTGTAGTAGAAGATCCTAAAAATCATTGCGAAAAAGGTCAAGAACATTACCAAATGATGTAGGAAAAACTACGATTTCAAAAATATTAAATGAAAACAAATTTCGGCCTTACAAACCAAAATTTATACATACCGTGAAGCCAGGTGATTTTGAGCGACCCTTAGAATTTTGTTTTTTAATACAGGGAGAGTTAGAAGATAACTCTTTCATGACAATAGATATAATTTTTACCGACGAAGCAACCTTTACCTCAAACGGGACTGTAAATTCACAAAATTGTCGTTGGTGGAGTACTCATTTAAAACAAATCTGTGATGCGGAATTTACAAAAATAGAATAATAGGGCCTTTTTCTTTTTCGACAAAATTTAAATGGTGAACGTTACTTGCATTTTTTAAATAATTATTTGTTAAATTTTATTCATGGACTTCACATACCTGTTAGACTACGGATATGGTACCAACAAGATGGTGCACCATGCCACAGTACGAGGAATGTAAGACAATACTTAAATACCCTTTTTAATGGAAAAGTTATCGATAGATATTCTGACCTTTCTTGGCCCCCTAGGTCTTCGGACTTGAGCCCCCTCGATTATTTCTTGCGGGGCTACTTAAAACAGAATGTATACCTACAAAGGCCATTTCAAAATGTTGACCATTTAGAGAGGGTAATTAGAGAGACAATTACAAATATAACTCCTGCCATGATTAGAAATTTTGTAAGTGAATTTTCTGCAAGAACGGCTAAATGTATTGAAATGGAGGGAGGATATATAGAGGCAAATGTACAGTAAGGGAAAGTTATTGAATATTTTTATTTAAATTCATATTTTAATGTTTATTATTTAAATTGTATTTTTCCAAAATAAATTATCATGTTATTATCAATTATTTAAATGCGTCAGCGTTTTTCTTATGATATTATGATGATGGTTATAGCAACCGTTTCTAAGGTAATATAAGTAAACAATTGATAGATGAAAAATAAAAAGATAATATACACAGACTTGAATTATTTTTGTACTATTAATTTTTATTCCAAACTTTAACATAATATACATTAGGTGTTCTTTGATTCTTACAGGGAGTACTAGTATTTTGATCTTAGTCTTACATTGGAGATCTTTTTAATATTTTATATACACTAATAATTCTAAAAAAAATATTTTTTATTCAAAATGATTATAATTTATCCAGGTAAACTGAACGATATAAGTACTAAATCTCGAAGGAGATGTGCAACGTAGTCATTTTTTATTTCTGTTTATTTATTCCTTGATTTATGTTTGTACATAAAGAAAAAATTAATTTTGACATTGATAAATTCTCATTCAGATATGCAAATATAAAATATGATTTTACAAACTCAAAATAGGCAGTGCAGAAAATACAATATAAAAGGCCCATCATATGTAAACTAAGCAACAATTGAAACGCCCCATACGAAATTTTGCACCAGTTTTAACGCCGTGTAATTTGAAAAATATTTGATGGATTTTTTAAAGCGAGATAGGTTTGGATAGGTGTGACTATATGGACTATTGGAGAGAGATAAAGGGGTAGCCTCAGTCTGTGCAGGTGGCATGATACATGGTGGATAAAAAGATGGTGCAATTTTTGCTAATTTTTTTTCCTCGCCATTAGATAAAAAAACTTAACTTATATAAAACTTACTTTTTCTGGAACGATTTTAAAATTTTTGAAATATCTCTAGTGGTTCTATTAAAATTTTTAATATTCTGAAAAACTGCAAAGCAATTCTTCTTAAACTCTCGTGACAGGCAGTGGAAGCAGGTTCATGCTAATGTCCATTTTAATTCAATATTCGCATGGTGCTGTAAAGGGTATAACAAATTCCAGGTGTGCTATTGAATTTCAGAAACCGCGAAAACAGTAATAATGACAGACTCTCACATAATAATAATTGCTAACCGATGGTTAATTAACTAAATTATTAAAAAAACTGAACGAATATACAGGGTGTTTATTAAATATACGGCAACATTTAAAGGACTATTCTAAGAATATTTTGTCTTTTGAGAACAAGAACTGTTAAAAATGACTACCTTCAGCTAGGATATAAGAATCCAATCTTCATCTCATTGACTGCCGAATTCTTACAAAAACACCAGGGTCTTCTCTTATTTGTCAGGATAGATTTAATCTTTTTTAAATTAAATAAACATCAAATTTCGACTCGAAACCACGTTTTCACGTGGAACGGAAAAATGAAAAAGAAAAAATGATGGTTACTGATTAAATTTAAAAAAGGTTCGTCCCACTTGTTCGTCATTTACAATTTGACGTGTTAATTGTTTTTATATAATCAGTTCTTACATTGTGAAGTTGATGACCCACTTAATGAAGAAAAATAATTTATCAATGAAGTGTTCATGCTTCCTGACCAAGTGAGTAAAAACCAAAATACATTTTTATCTTATTTCTCAGAACAATTTTTTAACAAAAAATAGGCAACATTTAACTGTTTTCACACAATTTTACAATTAATTTTCGAAAAACGACATTTTTTAATAAATATTTCTAAAAATTGGATTTTTCTCGCCTTTTAGGAAGCACTGAAAATGGACTATGGCCGAAAGCGCTCTGCTAATTATTAAATTTTGAAGATTATACACTTAATACACAAAATTCGCCCTATTGAAAATTTCTCTCGCCCTGTATCTTTGAAACAAAGCGGCTTTTCAAAAATTATCAAAGGAAAAAATATTTTTACCGTATGTTTAATAAACACCCTGTATACGAACATTACAATATAATACTGCTCACACATTTGATAATCTGCTCTTAAACATATTCAAAGAAAGTTTCACTTTTTTGATATGACAAACAACCTTGAAATCTTGTAATATCGCATACAGGTTGGTAGCTTGAGCCTCTTTTACATATGTTTTCCTGGCATGAACTCATATTGCTCGCCTGATTTCACTTAAAACGGCAATAAGAAATCCGCGACTAATTACTGCAGCCCACGCTTACATAGTTATGTTAAGTGTTCCTTGAGCGACACTTTTCAAAACTCCTTTCATCTAGAGAATATAATCATCGTTAAACGACCTTCCTGAGGTTGGTCTCCAATAAGTGTAATTTCCAATGCAATCAGTAGTGCGTTGCATTTTTAAAAAAATCCTAGGTTAATTACTTTTTCACCCTAGCTATTTAAGAAGCATGTACATCACGTAACACAACATAGAGTTTATATTACAACGTAAAGAGTTCATATATAAATGCAATGTCCCTGTTTACGCCTCAATAAAAGAAACGTCTAGAGTTGTGGTTCGGATGCAGCAAGCAGCAGCCATTTCGACGTCGCAGGGAAAATAAAAGGTTTTAGTATGTGCTGAAAAAGCTGCAGCTGCTTTTACTTTGGGATCTCGCCTACAACTCTCCCGGGAACATGTGCACGATCTTAGCATAGTTTTGTACTTTGTTGAGTTTATTATGCTTATATGCATATAGAGAAACCGACATAAAGTAGGTCAAACATGATACAAAAAAAATAAAAGGACTATTAAGACAGATGTATTGGGGTTGCTATGCTTTTATTTCGCCACAGATTTATAATTAAGTACTTGTACCAAAAAGAAGAAAATCAAATTTTAATTAATGAGGCCAAGCTGAGTGTGAGAGGCTTAGAGAGTGAGAGTAAATCCCTAGCTCAAATTGCCAGAGAGTAGGGTGGGTTTAAAAAAAAGGCGCCACCGTTTTGCAGCCGGGCCAAAACGGAAACCTCCAAGATGGAGCTGGGCCTCACTCTTAGCTGAACTTAGCAACGAATGTAGGCATGACAGTAAGATGTGTTGTGGAACGTCTCAAATCAAACAAAGAAATTTTGGAAACACTATAGTTACATTTGTTAACAAAAGAAAAAATTGATTGCAAATTGATTGAGTCGGCCGATACTTGGTGGAAGTCCATAACTGATATTATGGGTTAACCAGAAAAACTACTAGTTTGACTTAGTAAACTTCCACTATATTGACAAAAAATTATTTGACATGTTTCGCTACACTGTAGCTTCTTCAGAATATGATTTACGAATGAGTGATGACTAACAATTGCAATAATGTAAACCTCTGAGGTAATTAAATAATATAATAAAATAAGGGTAGGTAGATTAGTTAATCTGTTACATTTGGGTTTTTCTAAAGCTTAAGATGAATAAAATAATTTATTTTTACAAAGGGGTGTTGTCATACAAAATTTAATGAAGTAGAATTACTAATAAAGCTTAAGATGCATAAAGTATTTTATTTTTACAATGAGGTATTGTTATAGATATTTACGTTATAAGTCCGGTAAATCAACTTTTACAGTATGAGTGAAATGTTTCGAGACGAGGCGATGAAGGAGCCGAGTCTGGAATTTTGAAACGAATACTGTAAAGGATTTGCCGGACGAATGACGTACAATATTTTATTTCATACTGTTCTGTTGAAAATTATAATGAAGTTTTATTCTGCGTCGTATATTTGAAAAGTGCTTATATTTACTGGTGGGAACATTGTGTGTTTGACATTGATTAAACTAAAACGTACAAATTTCAGTCCGGTAAAGAAATTTTACAGGACTAGTCCGGTAAAAAAATTTTACCGGACTTATTGCTGTAAAACCTTATTTTCTGGACTAAATTCAAATATGTAAAGGTGTGTTTTACAATACAGTATGAAATAAAACAAATTTAATAAGGTATCAAGCATCATAAAAAAAAAAAATATTCCTGCTAATACTAGCATAAAATATCAAGCATCAGACTTAATCAAAAAAGAATTTTTAAAACCTACAGTTTCTAAACAAGAAATTCAAACAGCTATTGACATTAAAACTAAATCTGAGGATATAATTTGCACTAAAGCAGATAAAGGCAATACTATTGTAGCCATAGATAAAACCGATTATATCAAAAAAACGATTGATTTCCTTAACCCTATTAATTTTGAAAATTTAAAACGTGATCCAACAGATAAGTTTCAAAGAGCTATTAAACACATTATTCAAAATTGTAACAGTCTATTTACGGACATGGATTCTATCAAACTTACCCTTATGAACCCTCAGCCACCAAGATTATATTCACTAATAAAATTACATAAAGATGGTTACCCTATCAGACCAGTAGTATCCTTCTTTTTAGCTCCATCTTATAAACTTTCCAAAAGACTTATAGATATAATCAAATTAAATACACAATTTTCAGCTAAATTCGGAATAAAAAATTCAATAGAACTTATTAAAAAGATAGAAAATATTAAAATACCTAATAATGCAAAGTTAATATTCTTTGACGTCACTAATTTATTCCCTAGCATACCACCCAAAGAAACTATTAACTTGATTGAGCAACTTCTTTGTTCACAAAATATCAATATCATTAAAAAACAAGAAATAATAGAGTCTATCTCTGTCTGTCTTGAACAAAATTATTTTGAATTCAATAATAATTTTTATACGAGCAAAAATGAACTGATTATGGGCAACCCCCTCAGCCCCTTATTAGCAGAAATTTTCATGGATTTTTTGGAAAATAAAATAAGTAATCACCCTCTTTTTAAACAGTTTCTTTATTGGTTTAGGTACGTCGACGATGTCATTACATGTTTTCTAGGTACTGATAGACAATTAAAAGTTTTTCTAGAATTTATCAATGGCTTACATAATAATATCAAATTTACTATATAAAAGGATTAAATGGTTCAATTAATTTTCTCGACTTAACTATAAAAATGGAAAATAATAAACATGTCTTCTCTGTCTACCACAAACCTTCTCATACAGATACTACAATACCTAATACTTCTTGCCACCCCATACAATATAAATTAGCAGCATTCCATAGCATGATTCATAGACTTGTAACTTTCCCTTTAAATGAAGAAAATTTCTTGAAAGAATTGAACATAATAAAACAAATTGCTATTAATAATGGATATAACGAGTGATTATTAATTATTTTGCTCAAGGGCGGCTGTGACCCAGTATACATAGTGTAGCAGTAGCGCGTAGATTAAATCATAGGGCGAATTTGCAAGAAAGCAGCGTTGTCACGTTGAAAACCTAAAATAATGTTTTTTGACGGTATGTAATATAAAATCCTGAGCTATCTTACTTTGAAAGCCTACATTATATGGCCGCCTCCTACTTCTAGACACCTTCTGATGTTTCTTCTTACCCTCAGAGACACATTAACCAATACGTTTGGAGAATTATCAATTTCGGCAATTTTTTCTGAAATCCTTCGTTTAAGATCATTTATATTCTCAATTGGTGTTCGATAAATGGAGTTTTTTATAAAAGGCCACAAGAAGTAAATCGCAGGGTGTTAAATCGCAGGAACGAGGTGGCCATATTTGTTGTGTATTTCGGCTTATAACTCTGTTTTCAAAAAATTCACTTAAAAAATTTAAATTTTCTTTGGTTACATGAGGTGTAGCGCCATCTTGTTGGAAGTAACCTTCCCGCAATTCATCATCGTGAAGCTCATTAATAAATGTTGTCAGAATTTCGATCCGATATCTCTCAGCTGTAATTGTGCCATCATAGTAAATTGGGCCTACTATTCTTCTAGAACTAATGCTGCCCACACACCAACTTTTTGAGGATGAAGAGGTCTTTCTACAAAAACATGCGGATTTTGCGTATTCCACATTCGCATATTTTGTGAATTAACATAGCCTGATAAATAAAAATAAGCCTCATCGGTAAAAAATGTTTTTTCAAAAGCACCACTATTTTCTTCTTGAAAATTGTTTAAAAACCATTCACAAAAATTAAGTCTTTGGGGAACGTCATTGGGAAGGAGTTCATGAATAGCCGTAACACGATAAGGGTATAGATGCAGATCCTTTTTCAAAAGTGTTTGACATGAACTGTAGCATAAATCCGTTTGCTGAATTTGTTAAGATAAATGCCTAATAGAAGTTGAAGGATTATTTTCCATTATTTGTCGCGCTTCTTCAATAACCTCATTCGATCGTTTCGTTGGTCTTCCAGCCCCTTTTTTATGTTCAACAGAACCAGTCTGACGAAATTTATCAATTAGGTATTGTGACCCAGTACGAAAATTATGAAAGGTCACCGCAACATCAGGAAACTCGGTTCGAAATTCATCAAAGCAGTCATGCATAGAGTAATTCCACACACCGCCTATTTTGTTTCCATTTCTAAAAAAACTTTCAACAATAAAAATTTTTTGTGCTTCACTAAACATTTTTACTGTAGAACTTTCAATCCGGCAACAAAGCTTCACCAAAACTTGATACGCTGAAAAATAAAAAAAAAATAAAAAATTAAATCATATCCTGCAAATAGCACTTTATAATAGTCAAAAGACGACTCCCCGGAGAAATATTAGTAAAAGCAATAGTAACCTACCTTCAAATAACTGCAAAAATTTCTCCAATTTTTAAACTTTACAAATACACAAATTCAAATAAGACGTAAATGTCATAAAACAATCATGTCATCTTATCTACGCAGTACGGCCATGATGCTTTTAAAATGCATGGCCTCCCTTGAGCAAAATAATTAAAAATCACTCGTTACCTCTAACTTAATTGACCAAATTTTAAAGAAAAAAACATACAAAAAGGCCATTGATTTAGTTTATCCTAAGATCAAGGACCCTAATAAAAAATTTAACCTTATTACTTTTGTTGGAGAGTCTACTAAAAAGATTGGCAATTTTTTAAATAAACATGATATCAACGTCGCTTACAAAACCAATAATTCTTTAGGCAAATTCATTAGAAATAGTAAAACTAAAACAAACAAAAATAAAAAATCCGGTGTTTATAAATTAACATGTAAAGACTGCCATATGACGTACATAGGCCAAACTGGTAGAAATTTTGGTAAAAGGATACAAGAACATTACAATAGCTTTACTAAACATAAACAAGACTCTAATTATGCCTGCCATTTATTACAAAATCAACATAATTTTGATCCGAATTACAAAATTTTACATATTGAAAATAAAGGTGTCAAATTAAATTTGCTAGAATCCATGGAAATAAATAAACTTAAAAATTCCAACGTACTGCTTAATGACCAAATAGAGCTTAGTAATTCTACCTTATTAAATTTGTTTAACAATACCTCATTGTAAAAATAAAATACCTACTTTATGCATCTTAAGCTTTATTAGTAATTCTACTTCATTAAATTTTGTATGACAACACCCCTTTGTAAAAATAAATTATTTTATTCATCTTAAGCTTTAGAAAAACCCAAATGTAACAGATTAACTAATCTACCTACCCTTATTTTATTATATTATTTAATTACCTTAGAGGTTTACATTATTGCAATTGTTAGTCATCACTCATTCGTAAATTTTTTGTCAATATAGTGGAAGTTTACTTAGTCAAACTAGTAGTTTTTCTGGTTAACCCATAATATCAAAATTGATTGCGTTTGACACCCAAGCAAAATTGATTCAAATGAATTTATAGCATGGAACAAACAAAAAAAAATACACATGTGACCGCTCTGCGGTTACTATACCGTTCACAAATAAAAAAAAAGCCCAAAACCTCAATTACTCTGCTATGGCTATAGTTTCTTTGCTGGATGGGCGACTCTAGGTACGCCCTAGGACAGAACTGGTGGTTGACTCTGGGTACACCCCAGGATAAAAGAAGAAACTCCGGTGACAATGGGGTTTTGGCACGTTTTCACGTTGCCTGGCCCGAACTTTGACGCTTTCTAATCCGGCTACTGCCGTATAAAGCCCCCAATCCAATAACCAGATAACCCAAAAGTAATTTGCCAATTTTCTCGGGAAAGCTGGCCCCAAATCCACACACGTGCTATACCTTTTGCCGGTCGAACCGTTCCACGTTGAAGTCAGTAAGTGAAACGTGCAGGAAAAATTTAACAAAGCATGGCGGGAACAGTCAACAGTGGTACCAACAAAATAAACAACTTCCGGTCGACCCCAAGAATCAGTAGAATTCAAAATACTTTACACTTACAGAACTGAATAAAACTATCGTACCCGATATAAACCAATCCAAACAGAAGCATAAAAAAAAGGCAGGGATAAAACAAACATTGGATAACCTTGTGCCACTCTGTGTGGCGAGAAAAGTAAGAAAATTTCCTAAATAACTAATATAAGAACATCATATCAAACCGAGGTCGGACAGTTTATAACCGAAAATACACGATAAAATAAAACCAAATAAATAATAGCAGCCATCGCGGGCTCCTCCCCTCGTTAAGTGATAGAAATATTAATCGATCTCGCGAATGTCGATAGATGTCAATCTAGAAACAACACGTTTATTTTAAATAGTAAACCAGCTCTAAATAAGCACACAAATAATTTCAACCTAAATAACAGTAAGAAAATTACTTAGAATGCTTCCTGGCTGGTAAAAATGCCCGATGATAATCAATAAAATAGCAATAAAGACAGTTCGATTCAAGGGATCAAAATCAATATTACCGCCCACTATTATGACTGTTCATCTAGAGAAAATGCCGCCAAAATGGCAAACGTAAAGAAACGTCAAACCAGCGCGCAGCGGTCCGAATGACAATTTAATCTAGGGAAAACACTAGGAAAAATCCACTATTTCCCCAGAAAACGTATAATTTCATAGTTTATAGTCGACTGCTTGTAGGTTAAACACTCACGACATGTTGTTTTGCCATTAAATAAGGGAGGAAAAATCGAATTTCAACCTCTAAGCTAAGAGAGATATGGAATCAAAATGAAAGATAAGGTAAGTACTCTACTTTATTAACCGGACATCTACCAGTTAAAGACAGTTCAACAACAAATGAGTACCTAAATAAGTTTACGTACACCACAAAGCAAAATTCTACAACATCTCAGTCGCAGGTCCCAGAATTTAAGCTGTTACCTTTATTTCAGGTAAAACACAAGCCGCAACTGCTAATCGAGGTAAATGATTATTCCAAAAAGACCGCAGAGAGCCAGGACCACAAGAAGTGTTACAAGAGTGGAGGACAACGCCTACGCGCAAAGAGAGAGTTATGTAACAGTGCAGCATTTAAAGTGATATATCCGGCCCTGTATTTTTACTAGACAGATGTTTGTAAATTGAAATAAAGAGAAATGTCAACAAAATTTCTTGACAAAAAGATAAAGGCAACATAATAATCTTTACACCATTATAACATTTAAATAGATTTTGGTTTGCTTCATTTCTAGTACTAGAAATAAACCGTTACAGGGTGCCCTGGGATTATTTTTAAAAATGTACCAAATCACTTGCCAGTGATTTTTACTATTGAGGCCGAACAAATCGTCTATAAGGACAGGTGCATCATTTATGCCTGTTCAATTTATATTTCTATAGAGCTAAAAATACTCCAGCTTAAAAACGGCTTAACGCTTTACCCAACCAGTTCAGAAAGATATTAGTTATCACAGCAAAGTGTTAACAACAGATAATAACGAACCTGGGGCGTTTGCATGGTAACGCATGAATACACGTACACGTTTATAATATTATAATATTATGTTCAGTGATATTTTTGAATGTGGGCGCAGAGTGAGAGAAAAAATAATCTAATAATCTAATAGCTTACGTAACTACAGTAAGAGAACGTACTCTAACATTTTTCTATTTTATCTAGCTTATTTAAGTCGCATCAAATTGCTTCTGACAACCAGTAAAAGAAAAAGAGATCTAATAGGTGATATATTTCCTAAGATACACAACATCGACAAACAACGTAATTTCTTCGCCTCTTTTCTCTCGCCTGAAAGCATTGCAGGATAAAGTTTTGAGAAACTTTGTTGCTGTTACCCAAAAAGCCGTTCGTGTTTCATATTTATCTTGTTTTACGAACGAGTGGAGATAGCGAAACATGTAGAAAACGCAGGAATGCTACATGATACGCATTTCTACTTGGTTCAGCCAGGTAAATATATTGGTAGATTTAGTAGTAGGGTGAGAAGGCATACTTTTTCTGTAAACTCAGTAGCGTAGCTAGAGGTGGGGCAGCAAGAGGGGCGGTCTGCTCCTAGTGGCACTTCCCCGGGGCGGCAAATTTCGAAATTATTTAACAAGGACTTGACTGGAGAGCTATAGTATATTTCAGAAAGGTGTAGAGTAATAAAATAGGAAATTCCGTCCAGTTCGGCTCAATTTCGGTGTCGGCCATAGGCGCAGGTAAACTTTGTGCATTAAAGTATTTATGATAACTAACCAAAAATTTGACAGAATTAGGTTAACGGGTATTAAGATAAAATAGTATTGTTTGTAATATTAAAATTTCAAGTAATCCTCTTACGCAGGATTAGGAAAGGTATGTTTTCTGGCCTGAAGTGTCAAAATCGAAATATTGTGTAGGGATTAGTTAGGTAGTAGATTATAAAGTTACGTTTTGCGCTTAACAGGTACCATTTAACAGGTACCGAGTTTGGCTCTGGCCTCTTTGGCTGGATCATATAAATAGGTGGTAATTTGGAATAAACTTTATATATCGTGTGTGTGTGTATGACCTGAATAAGTATATTTGTTTAGTTTAACGCATCAGTATTTGCTGCTAAAAAATCTATGCTTTTATTTTTTTCCCTTTTCAGTGTGAATTCTATATTAGGATGCAAAGTATTAAGGTAATTATGAAAAGATTGCCGTTGCCTATTTGTTCCGGTAAAACAAACCAAGATATCATCTACGTTTCGAAAGTTGGTGTACACAAACTGGTGAAAAATATTCAAAGAACAGGACCAGTTATTGACATTAAAAAAGAGAAAAATCAGTATAATGAGGAAGATGCCTGTACACTTTTGATATTGCAATCTGTAAATGAAAATCAATTGCTTTCCTTGAGAAACAGAGCTAAGCATTTAGAGGTGGTACAAAATCTACCATTTAAATAGTTTTAAAAGATAATAAACTTTATCCTTACAAGCCTCATTTCAACCACACCTTGAAGGCTGGGGATGAAGCTAAAAGGCTAGATTTTTGTTCATGGGTTGGAAATGAGATGTGTAACGTCAATAGACATTTTCACAAGCTTATAATGTTTTCTGATGAATCAACATCTTCAACCAATGGAACTGTTGCTTCTTAACATGTCAGATATTGGAGGAAAGAGTAGAGAATCCTGAATTTAGAACTCCCGCAAGACGTCAGTACTTTAAAAAAGTCAATATGTGGTGTGCTATTTCATATTACGGTATCATTGGGCCTTATTTTTTTCGAAGGTAGTTGTAACAGAGCGAGCTATTTGCAATTACTAGATACATTCTTTTGCGATCATCTTGAAAAGGTGCTCTTGGATTATCGCAACGCAATGTATTTTCAACACGATGGGTGCCCTGCACATCACGCTGGAGAGGTCAGAGAATGGCTGAACAGAAAATTCGGTGTGAGATGGATAGAAAGAAATGGGCCAGTTTTATGGCCCCCAAGAAGCCCCGATCTGACTTTAGCCGATTCTTTCCTTTGGGGCCGTATAAAGCAGCTTACTTTTGCGCAACCAATGCATAGTAATGTCGAAATTTTAAAACTAAGAATTAGGAGAGCAGGGGAATCATTATCAATTGAAGAGATTCAAGCCAGTTTTGATGACAGTAGGAAGCAGTTGGAAAAGTGTGTTGAATATGGGGGAGGGGTTTTTGAACTATGACTATTGTGTATTATGTTTCGACCATTGTAAATTTATTTTTAATAACGTCTAGTAATGTAAAGGTAACAATCAAGTAAAAGTAGTAAAATGCGGACTTGCAAAAATGTGTAATTTTTTCTTTAATTTCATAAATTACAATTTCCTTCAGTAAGTTCGGAATCAGGGTTAGGACTAAATTTGGAGCAAGTTTTTTATTTGTAATTTCACGTTAAAAGTCCAAAAAATTACTGTTTGGTTTTGCTTGATTTTATGTTGTTGCATTTTTGTATAATAAGAATCAATTTTCTCATCGTAATTTCTATTTTTTCGACAATCAAATTTTTTTTTATCAAAAATGACTTCTTTTCGTATCTTTCCATTTTTCGTCCATTTGTCCTCTTGTTAACCGCTTCCGCGAACATACTGTATACAATTCCTTGGCCGTACAGAACGTGACGCGTAAATATTAAATTTGCGGTAATTTATTTTCAAGATATATTTAATTCTCCGACAATTTTCTTGACAGGCTGTAAGTCACTTTTTGCTGTACGTGTTCCACATTTTTCAAAGTTACATGGCAAAAATTTAAGCTCCTTACCGAGAAATATTTTTTAAAGTCCAACAAAAAGTCTGAAGTTTTCCTAAGGCTACATCCCTTAGAAAAAAAAAGTTACTGAATTTCGCTTGAAAAGCAACGCACAGGTGAAAAAACTACATAAAAAGAATATCTGCTAAGTACGGTCAAGTAATCTTTAATCCTTAAAAGTGTCCCTTGCACAGGGTCGTTCAAGCAGTTATATAATATTCCTTAAATGCAATTAATTGTATTGGTTGTATGTTTATAAGCCAAACAAAGATAACCCGAAACAGCGAACTTAACCTGATCCTCTACTATATTTAATAAACCTTAAGCTGGTTTTACGCGCTTATGCAATGCGTATCATTATAGCGATCCACTTCATATTGTCACGCCCTGCGGGTGCGACTGGGGACGTTGACCTAAGATCGGAATAAAACACTAAATTTTATATAACAATAACAAATTAATTTATTTACTGTTAGTCTGTTTCGAATAAATCATTACAATTATTTTACACTTCAATTACGTTATGGTTAAATATTACCCTTGGTTACATTTCCTTATAGGTGAGATAAACTATAGTTTCATACTTACAATAAAAGACTAACTTTGAAAATAACCATCGTGGGGCTGCTTTCGAGCGGCGTCTCGCAAAGGGGAGAATCGGGGTAGAATCGATCAGTTACCTTGTCGGCCAACAACTGTCCCTCCGCCATTGATCAAATTTGACTTTATACCTTTTTAACGGTTCGTCAAGTCAGCACTCTTTTTACTAGGTATCTTTTAATCTAATTTTAGGTAAACGATGTACTACGGTCAATGCATAGGTCGAGCACCTCTGTTTCCTGCTGACTTGCTGAATCGGCTTGATTGGCGTGTTTATACATTTAGTAATAAATGATGGGAAGTTGATTTCTTTACTGAGTGTTTCTTTACTAAAGTGGATGTATGAAATATTGATTTAGGTTTTGAATTATTTTGAGAAAATATTCTTTTTGATTATTCCCTTTGTGACAATATACAACAGATACATCATACATTATTACATTATGTTTTAGGATGCCCTCTATTACAGCAAATTCGTTTGAGCGAGGTAAAGTTTCTCTGAGATAATTGACCCCAAATGTTATTGCATGCTCTACAATTAAAACGAATTAAACACCCGATAAAGGTTTTAGGTGGAAACAAGCGATAACCAAAAGATAAGTATGAGAGAACCGGCGGAAATAGCTTTAAGAAGGCAGGTGTAAATAATTTAAATGCTTCATGAGCCGCGAGTCTGAATCGTCTGAAGCGTGATTCTGTTCGAAATGTAGACTGATTTAATTTAAAATAAATCAGGTTTGTGTGCCTTAAGTCTTATTTATTTTAGGAATTACGTTGTGTCTTTAATGGATTGTTCGCTGAAAAATTAACGGCGTGGAGGGATTTTTCCAAGTTATATTCATAATTCATAGAAGTATGAAATACCCTCAATAAATTAGATTTTTTTTCTCTTTTTCTTAATGTGTAGTTAACTATAAACTATAGATTAATCCAAAATACACCAAACTACCTAAGTCTAAGTTTAACTCTAACCTGTTAATACAGTACTAGTTAAGCCAAAATATAAGGTTTAAACTTATGAGAATTATTTGAGTGAAAACGGACTTTTTAAACGACATGGCGACATATTTCAGGAAATATTTAATGAGGAAGAGCAAGACTCATTCAACAAACCAAACAATACAACACATTAGAAATAAATCTGTTACTATGAATAACAATATTAAAAATACAGTCATATTCTGGCTACAGAATATTGTAAAATGGATATGGATATGGATAAGTCGATAAACAAAAGATTACCTTCTGATTAAAACTACAAAATCCTCTATTAATTAACTACACACAAAACTAAAATAATACAGAAAAAGTTAATTAAATATTAGAAATGTAACAGCATGGTGATTTTAAAATGTTGAGTGCTTATGGCAGCTCTAAAAACAAAGGCGAATACATCAAAAGTTCATTTGCCAAAACAAAAATGTTTTAAACTGAAAAGGCAAAATTCTCGTCGTTATTTTGATATTTTAAATGAGGGTCGTCGCTCTTGTCTAATTGGAAAAATAAATACTGTGATCGGAGAAAATGGATTTTGTTAAAAAGCAATAAGGCCAAATAAACAATATCCTGTTAGCGAAACTATATCAAACATCACATAAGAGGATGTAGTTATAGAAAACTTATAACGATAAAGTTTAAGGGGTCTTATTTTATTTGATTACATTACATTAAAATTTGACATTTTTAAATTAATTTGTGAATCCCAGGTGAATTTAGTGCCCACTGTGTAGACAGAGTATATTCCTGTATTATTTCCCAACATCTAAAAGAGAATAATGAAAATACATTTCGTTGCGTTATCTGCTAAAGATACCTGAAATAAGTCAGAGAAGTAAATATATGATATGTATAGCAGCCATATCCAACAATTATTATTTATAAATCAAAGTCACCCGAAAATTTAATCTTTGAAGTTTCTTTTGAGTTTTCTATAAAAATGCCTATAAAATTTTCTTTCATATGAATGAAACAGTAAGTAGAAGAATGTGAACCGAAAAATACCAAACACAGTAGGTATTATGAAACCAGTTTATGTCCTTTACCAACGAAAGAAAATAAATTTAATATAAACATATAAAATAAGGGATTATAAGGTTCTTGTGCTTTATAGGTCAGCTCGAATCTCGTAACTTTTTTGAATTTTTTGTAAAGCTTACCTCAAACGGAATACATTAAAACGAAAAAGTCGTTAGATGAAGAACTATTTAAAAAAAAAAAGAAATTATTAAGGTTAGTTCAGGTTAAGTACTCAACTATTTTTGGCAATTATTTGAAAAGCTGGATACAATTTTTTGCTAATTTTACTAAATTGAGGTCGCTGGTCACGATGTCAAATTTTTTTTTCACTGGAATTTAGTAGTTTTTGAGAAAAAAAATATTAAAGTTTTTTCACTTTACAGGCACATGTCAAGCATGTGTATCCTTAAAATTTTGCCATTTCCACTAAAATATCAGTTGTATCAGCGACAATATACACTTATTTGTTAAAAGATACGAAATCTATCGCAAAAAAAAAGAAACGAAGAAATGACAAAAAAAACGTAATAACTTCTAAAAAACAGAAATATTTAAATTGTCCGACGATAACACCTAACGACCGAAGAGACGACCATTCATGATTTACTCTTGCGCTGTTGCCACGTTTACAACGACATGATTGCTCTTTTCCATTTCCAAATTTAAAAAGATAATTATAAGATATAACCCAACCCAATAAGTGTCAGAACATTTTCCATTTCCCATCCTTAATTCCTGGCATTGAATGTCCTACCTTTGCTCTACCGTGGTCTCTGCTAGACAGTAACATTTTTTACATCTCGATTCTGAAATAAAAAGACAAATCAAAATTCAGTTAGCGCCTTTTAACCCATGTTAGTCTAGTATAGAAATGCAGTAGCATTGCAATTATTTCTTTCGCGATTGTGTGCAAATTGTTGCTTGACATAATAGAAGCATTAAGAAATCCAGCCACCTTTAGCAACACTGTAAGAAATCTCTCCTTTCATAAATGTTTGAAGAGAGTCTTTGCATTGAAATAGTTTAAAAACAACTGTTATATTTCCGAAATTCGTCTTTTAATTTTAGTCGAAAAAAGTGCTCCGTCAAACAATCTATTCTATATACATAAGCTGTCGATTCAAATTCCAAAAATTGCTAAATTCGAGCTTACCTATACTGCACAAGACTCTAATTTTTGAAAAATGAATTGTTTTGTTTTAATTTTTATTGGGGAAATATTCCACATAATTTTGTATTCGAGCGTGTTTTCTTTAGAAGCTGCATTCATTCATTTTTATATTTTTTTAAAGTGCCCTCTACCTTCGGTGTCGCACTGGTTCACAAGAAACATAAAAATAAACTTAAGCAGTTTTAGAAAGCACGCTTTCATTCAAAATTGTCGCGAATTATCCCCGATAACAGCCACATAACTTCCATGATAACAATTTTATTGTTCCCACAATGGCATCTTCAGAAGTTATCTTGCAGTTCGAGATAACATGAGATTATTGGAGTTTTAAAAGATTTAGAAATATTTTAAAAAATAATATCAAAGTATCTATTAGCTTTAATAATAATAAAGATAATATGAAGAATAATAAATTATCTTTATTTAAAAAGTAGACAGCCATAAATTTATTAATTAGTGTCAACAAGAAAAGGAATATAATCCTGGTCTAAGAGAAAGAAAGCAAAGGATATTAAATGGTTCTATTTCCAGTAGCAAATAAAAACAAATCCTTTTTTTAACGATATTCAGCAATCTTTTATAATTAGGCCATCGGTAGTAGAGTTTGATACATTGATATTATGAGCATCTTTCTGTCATGGTTAACCTATGTATTGGATGTGTATATTACAAGTATCTTATTTGATACACTTTTCGGGAGACGTTATTTGTAAAACAAGGCCTGCTTTAAAAAAAAAACATTATATTTCTGTATAGATATTGCAGTTATGGCAAAGATTTTAAATTCCTTAAAATTTCCCCGACATGATTTTCAATAGTATTGATTCCTTATTGTGTAAGTGCTCGTTTTTGGTAGATGAAAACTTTAAAGATATCTATGCAAATTTCATACGTGATTCCGTAGTTTCCTACGGGACGTATCTACCCAATACTCGAAGAATATAGCATACCTTATTTAATTCACTGAAACTTAAAATCCAAAAATGTACGCAAAAACTTGGTGTTATTTTTTTATATCGATGTTATTATAATTTTTTGTACATAAACTTTCGGGCTGTTTAATCCGTGATCTGTTTATCCTGAATATGGTCAAACCGATTCTAGAGCTACTAATAAATTAGTTTATTTTTAGAGAATAAATCCTCAGCTCCAGCCATAAATACTTAAACATCCTACATGCGGGTGGTCACATCTCTATTATTCAATAGAACTTTAGTGTTATTAGCATAATAAGTGATTTGCAAGTATTATTTAGAGAGTAAAGTTCTGTTATTATATTGATGTATACTGTATACAATGAACAAAATTGGGTCATTGGAATACCTTGTCGTTTCCCAAAGTATTTTTTGTTTTTACCTATACCTATCCCATATTTAAGAGATACGATTTAATCTACTTTAGGGCTGCCCCCAATACAAGTTTGTTTTTTTATAGGAATATCATGACTTAATGTGTCATATGCTCTTGACAAGTCAAAGTGAAGATAATTATTGTTATATGCAGGGTGATTCAGGAGGAAATGTCAATATTTTAGGTACGTAGTCGGGGACCCAAAATAAATATAAAAGTTCCTATAAATATAGGTCCTATTCCCGGCCGTTACCGAAATACAGGGGTAAACAATGTTTACATTAAAATTCTTATTAAGTTATTTATAACAAGTAGGCTACTATAAGTTACATTCTATTCTAAAGAGAAAAGAAAGCAATGCAAGCGAAAAATGTTGAGAACGATTTCAATAAAATTTTGTGTATTTAAATTTAATAATAATAGATACTTACAGCGAGACGTAAACACGTGGGACGAAGAGTCTCATTCATTACCTTTACAATATATTTTCTTTTCTGCTTATTCCAATATTACTTTATTTTTCGTTCTGTTTTGATGTAAAAACCGTTATTTAAATTCTGTTTGGTCGGTCGCGAAGTAGATTATCGAAGCTTGGGAGGGGGTTGCTGCAGCCTCTTAGCACCCCCCCCCCCTCTGTTTGCATCGCTGATTCATAGAATATAATAGGGTTGTCGAAAGGAAGTATACTGAATATTAAATAATTGTATGTCATTTGTTATTTAAATCAATGTAAAATACGTGCCCGGTTTATTCCGGCCACACACAAACGAATAATGATTTTAGCCAAGTCTGCCTTGCACCGAAATAACTCGGATAATAATAGATTGTTTGGGCAGAAAAGCTTTTGCCCCATATTTTGCGATGAATGAAGTTTAAATTAAATGGAAAATTTAAGTATAGTTACGAATTCAGTCGGCTTGCTTGGCATGTTAATGCACGAACAAGGAAAATACTGAACACTAGACACATAATATGTTATATCGATTGGTTTAAAACGTTCTCCGATATCTTCCGGTTTTTATTATTCATTCGTCTCTATCACTCCACAGAAAATCGTCCAAGTCTCCAACTGTTTGTCCTTATCAATGTCCTTTTTCACCGACTTTTCGTTAGTCTTTCTCGTTTTCTAGGACCAGGAGATCAATGCCCTATTTTAGTATCATCTATAAAGGTATGCGGAACTTATTGGTGGCTCTTTCCATTCTCGATTTAGCTGCAGCTCGCCCTCAAAATTCCATCTCCGTTAATTATACACTCATGTGCACAGAAAATGGTCATTACAAAATTTTGATTAAGTTTTAGGCTTGATAACTTTTTTATTTTTAGTCCGATTTGAGTGATTTTTTTTTATAGAACTTTAGGTACAACTATTGACTTTAACGTGTCTTTTACCAATCTTAAGTAACTTTGGTTATTCCGCATGTTATACAAGGATAATCGAAATGTTGTTTTTTTCTCTAATCTCAAAACACCTTGTGGAATAACCAAGTAGCAAAATTATTTTAAAATAGGTACCAGTTTTCATTTAGAGTCATCTATTCTTCACATTTTGTTTTTTGGTTCATGTCAATACATTAATTCAGTCTCACACAAATGCAAAATGATCTTAGTGGATGACGGGCGAAATTATGGGTATGTGGCCCGAGTACTTAATACCAGACGCTCTAAAGTCCGTTTCGTTGCCGTTGATAGCTCGATACCCTCATTAAAGATTCAAAACAAGGCTCGGGTGGCTTAAAATATTTTACCTATAAAATCGTCTTTTTACGTACATCTAGCATAAGGATGAAGAATTTTTGACCTATTCCACCCGGTAACAGATAAAGTAACAATAGAGCCATAAAATGAAATGAAAGGATAATGATTAAAACGGCCCACCATGGTCGGAGAGTTGGGTTTTAATATAATCTAACCGCTTATTATTTTATTTAAATATAATAGATTTTATGATTTTATGAATTTTGGTAAATTATAACCATTGATTGATTTATTCTAGAATAAATACAATGTTTTACAAGAAAACTAATTTATTTACAGATCAAAAAATATTGACAATTTTAATAATTATAACTCGATAAAATCGTCCTCAGAAAAATCTGAAGAGTCATCATGTCCTAGCTTATTACTAAAAGCTCAATTTCCATAGTTGTGTCAATTACGTTGTCAAGTTTCCACATTTTTTGTTCCTCTACTATAACATGTTTTATGGCGTTTTGCCAATTTTCTGATGACACATTTGCTAAATAATTAAGCAAGAGTTGTCGCACTTCTTGCATTTTAAAAGTTTTGTTATTTCTAGCAACATATCCTTTTACTTGAGCCAATTTTAATTCTATAGGATTTAGCTCACAATGATAAGGTGGTAAACGGAGTACTATAATACCTCGATCTCTTGCCATCTCGTCAATAACATACTTTTTATACTGCGATTTATGTAGCCTAACAATACCCAAAAGTTCTTTTTTACCATGGTATTATCGTAACTCAATTCCTTCCGTTGTAACCAGTTTACGATTTCCGCCTTTTTCCATGAAGTTGTGGGAAGATTCTCTTTTAGCTTAGAGTGAAAGCTGGCATTATCCATCACTATTACAGAATTAGCGGGAATGTATTCTATCATTTGCTTAAAATATTCCTCGAAAACATCAGCAGTCATTTCTTCATGGTAGTCTTTTGTAGAATTCGACTGAAATTCTAATAATCCTTGATCCAAAAAGCCATTTGAACTTCCTATATGAGTTATAATAAGTCTGCGTCCCTCTCCAGATGGTGGTCTAAGTCCTGTTGACCAGCCTTCCATGACAGCTTGTCGAGAACTTAGGACATTTTCATCTTGCCAGACTTTAGATACGGTGTGCCCTTCGTTCAGCCAAGTTTCATCCAAATAGAAAATGTTTTTGCCTTCGCTGCGGTATTTTCGGATGGACCTTAAGTATTGACGTCTCCAGCAAATAATATCTGCTCTATCAATAAGAAAAGATTTTCTGTTTTGCTTCTCCCAACGAAAGTTCATATCATGAAGTATTTTCCATAGTTTCGCGTTCGTGATAGCTGTGGTAAGTCCTCGTCATAGTTAATGGCTTGTAAAATTTTGTCTATAGTTGGTTTTCTTCTAATACCATTTTTAATGAAATCGTCAATTTCTAACGGTTGCTTTCCTGGGAGTGGTTTTGGCTCACTGAGGTTCTTAGATTTTCTTTCTCGCAAGAACCAATATATAGTAGCCTCTCCAACTCCTACCATATTGGCACACTCTGCAATGATGCTACGAACATCACTTGCAGGTTTCTGGTGCACTAGAGCATCATGCACGTTTAATATTAATGTATTTTCTCGGAGAGAATATGCACTCTTGCTAATTTGACGAAGAGTAGTTAAACGCTTTAGGGAAACAGACAGAAATACACAAAGGGCGGGTAGTGGTACGCAACGCAAGACTACAGTAATTGATGACCGGTTTCTTGTTCTTGAAATCCTTCGCAATCGCCGGTTGACTTCAGTACAGGCGAAAATTCAACTTAGAGAAGTTTGGGGTAAAAATATCAGTTCTTGGACCGTTTGTCAAAGATTACAGGATGTCGGCTTAAAGTCTTGCCGACCAGCAACAGGCCCTAGATTACTACCACGTCATAGAGTAGCAAGATTGCAATTTGCTCGTGAACATGTGAATTGGAATTTGGCACAATGGAACAGTGTACTTTTTACCGATGAGTCTAGATTTTGTCTACACTCACCAGATGGACGAGAGCGAGTATAGAGACGAACGAACGAACGATTTGCTGAATGTACGTTCAGCCCCTGGCTTAGTTATGGAGGAGGTTCCGTGATGGGTTGAGCAGGAATATCACGTGAGGCCTGTACTAAATTAGTTCTTATTGATAGAGGATCGCTGACCGCACAGAGGTATATTGAGGAAAATGTCGAAAATTATGTAGTTCCTTTTACTCCATTTATCGACGATGGTTTTATCTTGATGCAAGATAATGCCCGACCACATTCCGCAAGGTGCGTCACTGAATATTTGGTAGAAGTTGAGATTGAGAAAATGAACTGGCCAGCATGTTCTCCGGATTTAAACCCTATGGAGCATGTGTGGGACATGCTCGGAAGACGCGTTAGAAGTCGAGTAGTGGTAACAGCGACATTAAACGAGCTCCGTGCGGCACTTCAGGAAGAATGGAGGAATATTCTGGAAGGCGACATTCTCGGGCTCATCGATGGTATGAACCGAAGTGTCCAGGCAGTAATTAGGGCTGGAGGAGGCAATACAAAGTATTGACGCATATTTAAGTTCAAATTAATTGGTAGTTATTAGGTTTGTTTTTCGAGAATCATTATGTATTTTTTAATCTTATTTAAGCTTTTTCCTAAATTAATTTGTAATTAAATATTGATTAGTCCAATAATTTTTTCTGTGTCCTGATAATCTTTTATTTATCTTGGCAGATCAAACATTTTATTTTCGTTCCAACAATAGTGAAATTAAGGAAAAATTTAAATTATTGATAACCAAGTCATTTTGCATTTGTGTGAGACTGAATGCATGTATTGACATGAACCAAAAAACAAAATGTAAAAAATAGATGACCCTAAATGAAAACTGGTATTTTAAAACAATTTTGTTACTTGGTTATTCCACAGGGTGTTTTGAAATTAGAAAAAAAAACAACATTTCGATTATCTTTGTATAATATGCGGAATAACCAACGTTACTTAAGATTGGTAAAAGACACGTTAAAGTCGATAGTTGTACCTACAATTTTATAAAAAAATCACTCAAATCGGACTAAAAATAAAAAAATTAACAAGCCTAAAACTTAATCATAATTTTGTAATAACCGTTTTCTTTGCACATGAGTGTATATCATTATTTCCCGTATGGAGTTAAAATTCATATTCCAGGAAGTTAACATAAAATTTATTTATTAAGAAACAGATTTTAAAATAAATTAAGAACCCTTATTTTATTCGCTTTGAATAAAGATCTGTCTACATTACTTTAATACAAAATTCTAATACCGTATTAAAATTACAAGCCGAAACAAAAGCAAACTAATGTTTCAGTTCTGATTCAAGTTAATTTAAATTCAGGAATAGCGTATGGTCGTTCTATTTATTTTACCAGAACTTTCGAAAAATTTCTATTAAAGAAACAATTTGGTATTTTTGTTATTTTGCTTTGGTTTTACATTAAGAAAATAATACTGGTGTTTGAGGTAAAATAATTTTTTGTAGAAGTATATTATGTCTTAACCTTATCTAGTTTATTAGAAAGAAAATCTTCAAAATTTTGTTTAGAGGGTCAAATCACATAATCAGCTTAAGTTGCTGCTTATGTTCTATAAATAGATTCTCTTTGTCAAGTTAATCGTCTTAATTATTTACAAAGACTATTTGTTATTTATCTTTTCGCTATAAGCTTTTTGTGTCCGTATTTGAAGCCCAGACAAGTCTCAGTTTGGGAAGTCCACTTTAAATGTTAGCATACTTAGTTGACGAAACAAGCCTTTGAGATACCTAAACAAATTTCAAATAATACAAACTTCATAAGCCGATTAACCGAACTTTTGTTTTAAACTAATAACATTTATAAGGAAACATTCAGAATGACCGTTTCAGTTTGAAAAATTCCTCGAAGTGCTTAGTTTAAAGCCAGCAATTTAAAGTAAACCATATCAGACAAAACCCATTAATATTTAAATCAATCGAGAAAGTTTAACCGCTCCCTTATAAGAAGTATTTTACGAAACACTCTGCTGAATATTTTACGTATTCCATTAAAACAGGACGTATTTCTTTCATTTATTACAATTTTTTTATACGATTAGATCACCTCCTACAAAATATTTGCTCATTTTCTTTTTATCATGCGCAAGCACTACAGAGAAAATATTTTTTCTATTTTGGTTTAGTAGCAGAGCTACTTTGATGCCAATTTTAGTATCGTAACAGACTTTTTCTAATTTTGT
This sequence comes from Polydrusus tereticollis, assembly GCA_963920685.1. Taxonomy (NCBI): domain Eukaryota; kingdom Metazoa; phylum Arthropoda; class Insecta; order Coleoptera; family Curculionidae; genus Polydrusus; species Polydrusus tereticollis. The sequence goes on from OY987328.1 coordinate 150,174,598, forward strand.
CTCGAAAAATAGATATTTCGAACGCGCTAGCGAGTTCGAAATATATCCATTTCGAACTCCGAATTTTATTTTTTAAAAGTTGGCATTGGTTATATTTAAATGTTTTATTCTGTTGACGTCTGACGTTTCCTGTTATTGTTATCCATGAGAAAAGAAAGTTTTCGGGATTTCTCTGGTAAAAGTTGATTTATCGTTTTATTAGCAATATCCCTTAACTCAGGGGGAGTTAAACTTAGATTATCATGCTCCATATTTTTTTAATTATAATTATGAACAACTCTATGAAATATTAAATCACAAATTTCGTGACAATGACACAAAGAAAATATTATTTATTGTCAAGGCTACTATGATAAAAAGAAATTTAGAGTATTACCAACATAGAATTTAGACACACAAATTTACAAAATTTGAAGGGTTGATTTTCTTTTTAAATATGTATTTTCTTATTGAAAAAAATACAAAATAGAAAAAATAGTATAAAGTACGTGTTTTATAAAGCAGTTAGAGCACTTGTCCCGTTAAAAAACTCGCCGCAAGCGGCTCGTTTTTTAACATGGACGCGTGCTATAAGATGATGCTTTATAAAACATGTACTTTAATATACTATTTTGTACAGCTGTAGAAAAAACAAAAAATATTACTTTTTGAAGAAGGTGTTGAAATCTTGTTTATTAATTATTTACCAATTAAAAACAATTCGATTTCTTTGAATAACAGGTGACCGTCAAGTTTGAATAATTGCTTTTAATGTTAATTTTCTGTAGTAATATATTAAGGAATAGGGAAATTATCGAAAATCTGAGAATGATTTTCTGATTATTTCCCAATCCCGAAATGTATTTTGAAGATTATTTACCAAATAAAAAACTAACGATTTCTGACGGGTGAGATTTTCACTTTTGACAAGGGTGATTTTCACCGGAGAGCGGGAGATTATCGCTGAATAATCAGGTGAAAATCAACCCGCTTTTATAATGGATGAGGTAAATAATCAAAAATATTCCCTCCTTGCTGCTGATTAAAAACGCTAGATATATTTTGAATAGTTGATTCCGCAATTGTATCAGTTATTTTGATTTCTCAAACGGTCATATCTGGTCATTTACATTTAACCAGTGCTATTAATTCACGCACAGACAAACTGTATTTTATATATCCTTCAGTTAATGTATTTTCAGCAACATGACGGCGGACAATTCATGTCAGCACACTCCAATCGCATATAACTGAAGACAAAGAGTTACTAGGATTTCACACCACAAATTATTGAAATCTAATTTAAAACATAAGTAAAACCAACTTTTAATATGTAGATCATATATCGTCGTTCCCATCATCAAAGGCGAGTCTGAGAATTTTACTAAATTTAGCTAGGTCCACATTCTGACTTGTTTTAATACTCTTTATGTTGTGACCAAAGGACGTGTCTGAATCTACTATACTTTTAACATTGAATTTTTGTTCAGGCGTACGTGAATTGTAAGGATAATTGTAGGCCGGTTGCACAAACAAGGTTTAAGTTGAGTTTATAGAAAAGGTAACCTTAAGCTAGCTTATACTGTTGTACAATAATTATGGCTTAGTAGTGCTTATCATACAGATCTTCTGTCAAATAACCTGAAAAGTCAAGTTTGACGTTTGTGATAAAACGTTTTCATTTATTTAAAATGGATTTGGATATATTCAAAAATATTATTGACGATGAGGAGTCTCCAGAATTACTCTAGTCCAACGTTGCCAACTTGTGCACTAAACTTTATTCAAGAAAGTCAAGTTCAATTAAACTGGTACAACGCTCGACGAATTTAAGTATCGGTTTAAGACGCACCTCAGTTTAGCTGAACTCGGGCTTAAGTACGAATTGTACCATCTGAAGATTTGATGGTACCCAGCCAACTGAATCCAGTATTTTGTCTTACAAGGAGGCAACATCATTAAGCTGTTTATAATTTAAAATATTCTGATTATTTGGATCTTAAGGACTTTTTGAAAGAGCTGCGTATCTTAAATATAAATAATATTAAAATTACTACAATAATACAAAATTTTGATCCGCTTTACCTTATAAAGTAAATTTGTTTCATCATCAGATGAATATATTGATATCGTCCCTCGATAAAACTTTTTCCCTGGGTATCTGACGGTTTTGTTCTTAATACGCCACACCAATATTGAAAACTTCGTTATGCCAATATTTTCTTTAGCATTCAAGGTACTTTTCAACATTGAGTAGACACTCCATAACGTAGAAAATTTTACAGTTTTCGATTTCTCCTCAAAATATCATGTAAGACACCTTTTTTACATTTAGTAATTAGGTATGTCGATATGCTTTTGATCTTTATATCAACTATTGGCTTTTTTCTTAATACGGTTTAGGCTATTCCCACGTACCCTTCCTAAGACAATTTATTCATCCTCCTTGTTGTTCAAAGCAGGCATGGCTGACGGATTCTTGGCCAATAGTGTAAATTGGGTGAGTGACGTTACGCACTTTAATGGGTTGCCCTATTTTCAGCAAGGGTAGAGGCGGTACCAAAGTACTCAACAGAATCTTGATAGAATTTTAAAGTGGTCGGTAAAATACAGTAAGTTAGTACTTGCACGCGGCGAGACCCTGTACAGTTTTTGTGTAAATTGCACTCGGCAAGACTCCGTATTTTGTCCCGGCGAGTGAACAAAAAGAGACTCATCTGCATCTTGGGTAGCCCTAGCCCCAGAATAAGTTTCAAGTGTTTTGTCAACCTGTCAACTATTCTGTCAAAGTGCATTGTACGATTTAGGTTTAGTATTAAGTGCTCAAACCAATGGGTGTAGGGAATCTGCTTTGGTGCTATCTAAATATATGTTTTTTATTCACTACCAATCTCCTATGTACCTATGTAGAAAAGGTGAAGAATAAAACATCTCACACCCCCGTTGTGTACCGAGGCAAGTACAATCTCCGTACAGCCGCTTCTTACTTGCTCTCTCTTAACTATTGTTGTTGTTCAATAAACCTGCTAAATTTTCAGTGGTTTTTGTGTATTTGTGTTTTATTTTCTGTCAAGCATCAAAAATTTAAAAGCGATTACAAATCGAATTGAAAACTGTGTATGAAAACACTTATTCAAAAGTTTAATGAAATCGATTTGAATCCAACCGATTTGAACTCCTCTTGATAACGTAGTAACTAACTAACGTTGGTGTTGTATTTAATCTGTCGTCTACCACTAAAATCAAAGACCTAAAATAGATGGGAATAAAAAATAGGTTTTCTCTAAATTACTGATTACTACGTTTAAGTCAATTCAATCAATTATTTTTTTTTATTTTAGGTGTTACAACATACTTCAAAGGTGAAACGGGAATTTGAAATGTGAATGCGGAGTACAAAACGTAATTATTGGAACGATAGGATGTCTAGGGACTGGCAATATGGGGGTATCAGGTGCAGCATACCGTATTAAGCTTTATACTGACCAAACAATTTACAAATCAACTTAAACCGTTGCACAGGTATTGATTTTAGCAGTTGTTCGAATAAAAAAGCGAAAAATTAAATCGTTTAACTACAACACCTGCTCTAATACATAGGGCTTTAGTAAAGTTGACATACTTGTTTGGGAAAGGTACATATGTCAAACAACGTAAAATATTCTACTAAATTAAACAAAGCCTTGACAGTTTTTATTTACAATGTCAAGTCGGCAAAATCAACAAAGGAAATCACCGTTTACAATCCTATTTTAGTATTCTTCGCTTAAACTCCATCAAAACATTGCTTATTAAAATAGGTATATTTCACAAAATAAGTCACTAGTATTAAGCTCGGTTCTACGAATTATTATTTCTCAAGCTAGAATACAATATTCCAAAGTTAATATACAGGGTGTTATGGAAATGACTTATTATATTTTAAGGGGCCACTCCTGGGGTGGCCTAGAGTTACACTTGATAGTTTTTTTTTCTAAAATCGGAAGTATTTTGAATTTTGTAAAATACCTTAAAACCGGACCATCTGTGCCTCTATGAAAGTTCATTACCCCTAAACACGTGTTTTTGACATGACAAATTGGCGGAATTTCTACAGACAGCTGATTACCTTGCGACGTTGCCAAGTATTCGGGAAAATCTTTTTTTTAGGTTTTTTAAAAAAGATTAAATCAAAAACTATACTGCGATTTCAATTAAACAAGCCTTATTCAATAGGTATAGTTTTTACTCACCCCATGAAATTGTATTGCTATCATAATACTTCGCTGAGTAAAAATCGTAGATACCAACAACAAGCCCTATGTCTGGAAATTTACACAGATAAACTATCACATCACAAAACATTCCCATCTCATGTGTATTATTATATAAAGTGGGCTTTAATTAATAACAACGAAATTCATATTTAGTCTTTAATCTTGTAAAACTTTTGTGCAAATGATTATAAACAAATCTACTTCTTTCTTGACGATAACAATACCTTCGCCATGTCTAAAATCACTCTCATAACATAAATTCAGAGGGCGCCACGTATATCAACCACAGAATAACAAGAACAAGCAATATATCTATCATGTATCACATTATTCAACAACTATACACTCCAGCAGCAAAACGCAAACAAATTTTATGCCGTTGCAAGTAAATGAATAATAAGAAATGATATTAAAAACAAATTTATGAAGCCATTGACTTTGAACTGCTCAGTACCCAATCACATTTCCCGCCCCCTGGACTATCGTGTTTAAATGTTGTGTGTCCAGTTAAGAGGACTGGATTGGATACCGTAATTATTATTCTTAATTGCAATGGCCACCTGTCTTGACGACAATCAGCCAGCTCACGATACACATAAGTGTATTGTGAGCCAGCTATTATCATTACCAAGAAGAACAGAAGTCACAGAAGAAGAGAAAGAACATAACCGTATCAAACGTGTGTCGCGTTGTTTTCAATCCGGATTTTGTTATAAAGTATTAAGTCTAACTAGTAATTTCTTGTATTAATAACACAGAATTAAAGAGCTAATAACTTGATAATGTCCCGAACAGTTAATGTGTTGTTAAAGTGAATAAATGTCCCGCTAGAATCATTTGAAATGGTAACGGTATAACGTGGATTTCTTGCCGATATGTTTTTTATTTCAAGGTATGTACAAATAAAACTAGAGCAATACGTAGACAATTTTTCGTGTAATAGGGTAGAAACTAAAGCATATTAAAGTTAAGTAGAAAAAATTAAATATTCAAAAAAGGTTATCTGATGAAACTGATGTAGTAAATGTGGCAACACTGCTCAAAACACATGTTTTGGGCTGACGATATCTAAAGACTATCTGACAGTAACTGTCAGATTTTTGTCAACAATTTTTTTTTTGACAAGTAGTACGAATCAGCTGTTTGATCATTGGCGCGTAGGTGTTTTGAGCTAAATTTTTGAAGGCATTTTTCTCGAATTTCTAGCTTCGAGCGCCATTTAACGCAATTTTTCCCCAATTCGGCTCGACCTATAGATTTACGGGTTAAAAAATAATAAGTCATTTCCATAACACCCTGTATTTATAACTTAGTACCCTTTGTCGGATACTATAATATGTAAATTACTTCCTTTGATACAATGCCGACTTACCGCAGAGTTACTATTCTATTTCAATACTTGTGCTAATTTCTTGTTGGCAAAGAAAACTATGGTCACCGTTACTATAGCGACACTGCGAGTCATTGAACGTTAAATGGTTTACCCTGGAGACCTGGTAGCGTCTTTGTGTGTTATTTTCTCCGCTCTGAAATAAGTGATGTTTCTTTCCTGCCAAGTAGTGGCAAAATTCGTTTGTGTTACAAAAACGCTCTTATTCTTTAAGACTTCTTTAAAAGAGTGATGTATTCATTTTCTGTCGGGTCGTACAGTCGGGCAGAACAAACTTATGTACGACACTGCCGTTTTCTTTTTTAATAGTATGATTATGTAGGCAGTTTAATGTGGCTAATGCGAAGTACCTTTTGATATTTTTATGATTTCAGCTTTGTTTAGGAGATAAATTTAATTTTATCAAACTCTCATAGGGACGTGGATGTCATTTATTTATTACTATTTTTCTCGAGCTTGTAACAACTTCTATTAAGTATGTTTTCTTCACGTAAAAATAATAAAAAATCTCTTCTTTTGCTTAAAGGTGTAATACAAGCAAGTATAATAAAGTTATGACTACTCAAAAGAGTAAAAAGACATGTGGGTGACGTCCTCTACAAGTGGGAGCCATACCAACATCAAATTAGAATTTTGCATTTAAAAAAACCCCGAGATACTAGATTTTAGTTCAAATATCGACATTATTTCAAAAATTATTTAGGAAAAACAAAACTTTAACATCCTATATCTTCGAAAATACCCTGTATAATCCAATCAACCTAATACTGTGGCTTATACAGTAACAACGTAAGACAGATAAGAATAAACTCTGTTTCGTTCACTTTGGTCGTATAATTGAACAATTTTGCAACCTTTATATTAGATTCAGACTTAAAAGTAATCGTGTAAAATGTTACAAGCGATTTTTTTAAAAAACGGTATAAAAATAAAATATTTTGTTTAATAAAATCAGACCTACCACAAATATTAGTTTAATTTCTTCTAATGTTGGTTTAAACCCTCGAGACGGGAAAGGTTAGTTATGGCTAAGTTGAATAAGAAGCTTTTTACGACATATAATGGTTAAGAGGTATTGAAGAGGTAGCACCTTTGATCTGGGTTGACTGGATACTGGTCCTCACAATCCTCAGCACTGGATGATGCGATGTTAGCTTCCCTAAGGAAGCCTTAGCCTCTCTTCAGTGAAGATCGTACTGCGTGGTGATGAGCCACATCCTACTAGAGGTAGCCCTGTTAACGCAGAACAGTACGGATCTAGGCTAGAAAGTCGATAAATATTCCTGATGTTGGTCAGCAGCAACATCAGTACTGGCGTAAGGCTGAAGATGAATTACATTGGCAAGGCTTACGATATCAGAGACTCACAGGCGTCAATCACATATTGATTCAAACGGCTGAGACACTGCGATGGGGAAGGCAACGGGAAACCACCCCATTACTACTCCCCAGGATAATCATCAACATGACTGGAAAACACAAAGCGACGGCCCCCAGTCCCCGGCAGACCTTAGATGGTCAGGGGGTGCTAAGAATCTCCGGGCCAGTCTTGATGAGAATCTCAACTTGGAATGTAAGGAGTATGTACGAACCAGGAAAAATACACAACGCCATCAAGGAAATGAAACGTCTTCACATAAACATATTAGGTATTAGTGAAATGAGATGGCCTGGCACTGGAAAGTGTAATATAGATGACTACTATGTCTATCACTCGGGAAATGAGGAGAGACATCATCGAAATGGAGTTGCCATAATAATGACCAAAACAATTGAAAGTACAGTCAAGGGCTCTATACCCATATCAGATCGGGTAATCTTAATTCGATTCAGCTCACACCCGGTTAACATGAACATTATTCAAGTTTATGCTCCCACATGTAACGCCACTGATGAACAAATAGAGCAGTTTTATGCAGATGTTCAAAGAGCTACTGGACTGTGCAAGGCATCGGATATAACGATAATAATGGGCGATTTTAATGCGAAGATCGGACAGGGTCGATGCGATGACGTGGCTGGAGATTATGGTTTGGGCTTGCGGAATGAGCGTGGGGACAGGCTGGTTCAGTTTTGCCAGGAAGAAAATCTCACCGCTATGAACACCTTCTTTAAACTTCCCCCTAGAAGATTATACACTTGGAAATCAAACGCAGACAATGCAGATAATATCGTCAGAAACCAAATTGACTATTTTCTAGTAAAGACCCGTTTTAGAAACTGCGTAAAATCAGTTAAAACCTATCCTGGAGCAGATATTTCCTCAGACCACAATCCCTTGGTGGCATGTATCCAGATAAAACTGAAGAAAATTCAAGTAAAACCTAAGCAACCCAAAATGGACCTATCGCGATTTCAGGACAGGAATATTAAAGATCAAACACGAAGATATCTTAACGAACGTCTTTCTGAGGATATTGGCACAGATGTAGAACAAGCTTGGAATAACATTAAGGAAACACTAACAGATGTTCGGCAGGATGTTATTGGGAACGACACTACAACTAAAAAGAAAGCTTGGATGACAAATGAAATATTGGGCCTAATGGAGGAACGACGAAAAACTAAAAACGTTAATCCGCAGAGATACAGGCAGATCCAGAGAATAATCCGTGGAAAGATAAAACAAGCAAAGATAAACTGGTTTACCGAAGAATGTCAAGAAATTGAGGAGTTGCAGGAGAAGTACGATTCATTCAATATGCACAAGAAAGTAAAGGAGGCTGCAGGTTTATTCAAAAATAGACCACTAAGCATACTATGCAAACAGAATGGAGACATGCTTCTGGATGTGGAGGAAAAGCTGATTGAATGGACACGATATATATCAGATCTCTTCAATGACAACAGGAGTCCGGACCTTCAGATGGCGGATCGTGAAGACGGCCCCCCGATAACAAGAGACGAAGTCGAGTATGCCATTAAGAACGCAAAAAACCGTAAAGCATTAGGACCTGACAATATACCATCAGAGATCCTAAAAATAATAGTGGAAGACCGATGCTTGAATAGGCTTGTGGATTTCTTTAATTTAATATATAATAGTGGCAAAATACCCTCAGACTGGTTAACATCCACTTTTATAGCTATCCCAAAAAAGCAAAACTCAAAATTCTGTGGTGACTATAGGATGATAAGCCTAATGAGCCACGTCTTAAAAATATTTTTAAAGATTATTCATCGGCGAATCTATAGTAAATGTGAAGAACATCTAAGCAATACACAATTTGGTTTCCGTAATGGATTCGGCACGAGAGAGGCCCTATTCAGTATGCAGGTATTAATCCAACGTTGCCGGGATATATCAGTCGACGTGTATGCCTGCTTCATCGACTATGAGAAGGCTTTTGATTGTGTCAATCATGAACGGCTTGTTAGATTGCTACAGAAGATTGGTCTGGATGGAAAAGACATTCGAGTTATTGCAAATCTGTATTGGGGACAAACAGCATCAGTAACTGTGGAGAATAGTAAGACCGAACAGATCAAAATCAAGCGAGGAGTTAGACAGGGGTGTGTTCTTTCGCCTATACTTTTCAATCTGTACTCGGAGGAGGTGTTTGCGGAAGCACTGAGAGATAGGAGACAAGGAATAATCCTAAACGGAGAAACGATAAACAACTTACGCTATGCAGACGATACAGTTTTATTGGCAACGAGTGCCGATGATCTGCAAATGCTATTGGAATGCGTAAATGAAAAGAGTCAGGAAGCAGGCCTAAAATTGAATATCAGAAAGACCAAAGTGATGACAATTAGTAAACGGGGCAATGTAAACGCGGCGATAAGAATAAACGGGGAACTAATCGAGCAGGTTTCAAGCTTTAAATACCTGGGTACTTGCGTAAATGACCGATGGGAATCTTCCACGGAAATTAGGGCTCGAATTGAACAGAGTCGAGCTGCTTTCAATAAAATGAAGAAAGTTTTATGCTGCAGAGACCTGCCCTTGATGCTAAGAGTGCGACTGCTTCGTTGCTATGTCTTCTCAGTTCTCCTGTATGGCATGGAGGCTTGGACATTAACAAAAAGTTCTAGCGATCGGATCCAAGCTTTTGAAATGTGGTGCTACAGGAGAATACTCCGAATATCTTGGGTAGACAGGGTAAGGAACATGGACGTTCTTCAATATCTCAACAAGGATTTGGAAGTGATGATCACCATTAAGGAGAGGAAATTGCAATACTTTGGTCACATAATGCGTAGCGAAAGGTACAAACTACTACACAACATTATGCAGGGCAAGATAGAAGGCAGACGGGGTCCTGGTCGCAGGCGTACCTCTTGGCTCAAGAACCTTAGGGAGTGGTTTGGAGTCAATACAACCACTTTATTTAGACGGGCCGTTAACAGGGCTCAAATTGTGTTGATGATAGCTAACATCCGCCGAGGATAAAGCACCGGAAGAAGAAGAATGGTCCAGATGGGCCTTTAAGCCATTTTAAGTGCTCGCTTAATGCGGGTCTCGTTTTAGACTTTAATTAATTAGTTGTAACTTTTAACTTTGTTGCCTCGTTTAGATTTTGTGAGAAATACGAGACGTCTCGTCTATCTGCAAAAATTAAGATGTTTTAATTATTAAATTTCAGACTGTTGTCGAACTTACTGAGTTTTACCAGCTTCATTAAGTTATAACAATAATCAAATCATAATTTGGACCTTTGTGCTGCGTCTGTCGTTTTTTTTTTTTGGTTTGTTCAGGAACTATTCTGAATCTAACAACTTTCCAAGCCTTTTGAATATCCCATTACAGGAGTAAGCATTTTAAATATATTGTGTATTGTGTGATATTAAATAAGACATAGTGAGTACAAAAACAAGAAACTAAAAAATAAGAAACTTACCTTCTTGTTAGTAAAAATAGTGTGTCTAATTTAACATGCAGTACGTAAAACCGCAATGCAGTTCTAACTATATTCCAATACTTTTCGTAATGTTTAAATTATTAATGTCTTATAAAAAAGCCTGTCCAGAGATATAAGAAAGTTACACTTTGCCTTTAAATGAGATTATCCAAGTGTGGCCATAAACAAACAATGAATGAATAAATAAATGCAGGTAAATTATGGTCCGTACTTAAAAATGTCTTAAAGTAAACTGCAAATCCGGAAGACGTAATTTCATTATTAAAGTAATAGTTTGGTGATTTTAAACCGATTATTACCTGATTCAAAATGAGAGGGTTAATCCCATAAAACAAATTATGTTCTAAAGACTGTATATATATATAGCCACTCTAGTTAGTTTTAAGCTTAGTAATTATTCTTACTTAGTGTGTAATACAGCGTTGGTTTAATCGTGTGTGAGTCATGGAAAATATGTGCGAGCCCAATGTATCTTAGGAGATAACCCCGTCGAAAAGCAGAAAACACTTTTCTGTGGAAACTAACTAAGGAATTTATAAGCAATGTTTAATCAACTCCCATTGGACGTGCGGTCAGCAAGCAAGCAGCGTTAGAAGAAACGGCCATATTAACAAAAATTCCAACCTCAACTGTATAGAAAATTGTGAATAATCCCATTTTAGCGGGGAAAAAAGAACCGATACTGGCATTTTCTCGAAGGTAGATGGAAGTGATCAAGATATAATACTGCGTAAAATTTACAAGTTATACGAGGAACAAAGCGTGTCTATATTAGATAATTTTATTAAGGGGCTTGAAAAAGATGAAACCGGCGTTAAATGTGGCAGAACAACGTTATGGAAGTGTATCCAATACATGGGTTTTACATTTAAAAAATTAACAAAAGACAAATTTTAATGGGACCCAGTGAAATTCGGGAATGGCGATCCGAATATCTACAAAAGACTAAGATTTACAGAGATCAGCAAAGGCCGATTATTTACTTGGATGAAACCTGGTCCGACAAATAGGATACCCTGGAAAAGGGTTGGGTTGACTCAAGCGGCAAGTGTAAAACAAGCGCCCCATCAAAAAGAGGTAAACGAATTACGATTTTACATGCTGGATCTAAAGACGGATGGATTCCAAATGGACTTTCTTTGTCTGCAAAAAAACATTTAAGATTCTTCTCTGGATTTCCATGAGGACACCACTGCTGATTTATTTGAAGATTGGTTTAAAAACAAGCTAATTCCAAATATACCTCCGAATAGCGTAATTGTAATGGACAATGCAAGCTACCATAGTAGGCAGTTGACCAAGACTCCCTCCTCAAATGACACAAAAGCAATAATCCAAAACTACATGTATGATAATGACATTTATTTTCAGGACGACTACACCGAAAGGCAATTAATTGAGGTTTTACAAAGTTTAAAACTACAAAAGGAATACTTCTGTGGTAATTATGCAAAAAATCTAAGGCATACAGTTTTAAGGCTTTCACCATACCATTGTATATTTAATCCCATCGAACATGTTTGGCACCAACTGAAATCTGTCATTCGTCGTAACAAATATTTGCCCTACTATTATCTCCAGTATACTTAAGCTTATAGAAACTGAAGTTTTTAACATCCCTTCACAAAGTTGGGCAAATTCTTTTACACATGTTGAAAAAGTGGAACAATCCTATATCCATATAAACAATATAACACAAATAATAATTAGAACAGATGATGATAGCGATAGTGATATTGATATATTCAGTGAATAATTATTATAAGTACCGAATAATTTGTATATTTTTGTAATCATAAATATAATTTTTAATAATAAAATAATTTGTAATTTCACATTTAAACATAAATAAAATATTATTTAACGTCTTACTTATTTTTATTACAAACCATGATTACATTCTAAGCAAAATACGGACCTGTTCGGACATATTTCAATTTTACAGCTGGCCCGCGTCTTTCCTAATAGGGATCAGTTAGTCACTTTCTTATATCTCTGAACTAATAACAGCAACATATCTTTCATGATAGCAATTGTTCCACTTATGATATCCCTATAGGAGTTATCTTGTAGTTAGTGTTGGAAAATCAAATCAATCAATCAATCAATCACTAATTAGGCCTGGAGGGGACTTTTAAGATAGTTGTGCATTTGTGCAGTTAGCTTGACCGTATTTGACTAGTTCCTGTTAAAAGAACATAAGCCGCTTCAGCTACAAGAAATTGTCGATTTTATCTTTTTCCTGCAGAACACAATCGTATCATAGTTGATAATGTAAATTTTAAATTCCCTCTATAGGCCCAGTTCCTTTCATTTCAAGACCCGGCACAAAGAAGCGACCCCCGGAGTAAAAGCTTTATTTGTACACAATTTGGCACTCGCAAGTGGCGATTTATTTTATTATTTGCCGTAATTTAACGTCGGTTTAGGCCCTTTCGGGTTTTTAACTTTGCGAAAGTTCACTAAGCCTAATTTTGGGGCAGAGAATACGATCCAGTCGTCTGCGTTACTTTTCTTTGTCGAAATAAGTTTGGAAAACTTTGTGTTAAAAGCAGGAATATATATTACTAAATCTGTGTACAGTTGCAAGTCTAAGCTGTAGCGGGCGCGCACTGTTGCTAACAAAGTTGCCACTAATCAGCGCATTTTATTACGCCCAGATGAGTCAGTTTAAAAACAACATTCAATGCGTTCCTCTGTCCTCATAAGGATGAATTGATGAACCACATAAATAATGTTAAGCGTTTTATTACCTCTACATATTTCAAAGCAGTTCCAATTAAAACTTCCCAGGATACCAAAAACCCTTTTATAGGGAATTGAATGCGGGAGAAATTGTTCAGATGCGAAACAAAAATTGCTGACGTAATTGGTTTTAAATTGATATCGGATTGTGCTAAGGCATCATATTTGTTCTATGGCTAGGCATGGTGGATCCATTTTATATCGATATATGGAGTAGAATGATGAGGAATTCGGGATCATTGATTACAAATACGTGATCAAAAAAGGATTTTATTTTTTATATAATTTGTTTTTTTATCGAAATTTTTGATATGTGTACCTACTATTGCTTTATTAATGGCTATCACATCGATAACGTTTTCCAATAACAAAATAGCTATTTATGCCATCAGTTACGAAATGCCTAATTTTGTGTAACGCGTGAGATTTTTGCGGAACGAACGAAGTGAGTTTCGCAAAAACTCACAAGTTACACAAAATTTCATTTCGTAACGTATTGCATACAAGATTTTTTCTAATTTTGAAGAAAGTAATAAAAAAATAAAATTTAATATAATTGATAAAAATTTGGAAAACGTATATTTAGTTTTTCTAATTTTGACATATAACTGATGGCATAAATAGCTATTGTTGCTGTTACTTCATGTTAGTTGTCAGTTTGACATTTTGTAAAAAAGTCTAGACGGAAGGTTTTTATCGAGATTGATATATTTTTAGTTTTATTTTTAAAAAATGAGTCCTTCAAGTTCTGAAGAGCTACCATTAATTAATTAATTTGAATAATTGCAATAATTGTGTTATCAATATTTATAATAATTAATTAATTTATAGTTTATGTTTTTAACTTGTATTATAACAGTTTAATAAATAGAATAATTCTTTTTGTCACTAATTTTGAAATACATTTTTCGTCACCAATTGCATAAAATTTTACTTTATGCAATTAGTTACAAAAAGTAGGACATTTCATAATTTCAATCAGTTTTAAAAAGTGTCACTTTATATGTCAAAATTAGAAAAAGTGATTTTTTAGTTTCTGAGGTCAGTACAATTAAAATTGGCGCTAATATCAAAATAATTATGTAATTGACAAAAAACGAATAGTAATTAAATAATTTTTTTTTACAAAACTACAGGTTAACACAATAACAACTATTTTCTATAAAAGTAATATACTAAAGTTTGTCTAAAAGTAATAAACAGTCAAACTTCTTGAATTTGGAAACCTTACGCTAAATTTCCAAATTCAAGTCGCGGAGTTCTTGGCAAAATATGTTAGATTCGGAACCGGTTATTAAATAAAACCGGTTAAGTAAATACAAATTTTAAAGGAGAAATTAACAAAAAACAACACTAATTCTTTTGTGTGCTTAATATTACAAAATACATACAAATCTCTTTTAAATAGACGTGAATTATACTAGCCCTTATTGTGAAGTTGCGAAAAAAGGTATAAAGAAATGAACACTTTACTCATTCGGAAGAGCCGTACAGAACATTAACGCATCTTTGCGTTCAAAACACGCGAATTTTGCCACACTTGACCGTAGATAAAAACAACTTATTAGAAAGCGGAGGAACAACACACTTTTTATCTTTGGAAAATAATCGGTCCTGTGGAACCCAGCCGCGGAGCGAACTTCTCTCGTCAAGATGTTGTTAGCGAGTCCTTATTAAAATTCACCAATGCATTGAAGTGTTCAACTTCATTCCTCGGCGCTACCATGAGGGAACAATTAAAAGTGATAAATAACCTTTCGCTAGGTTTTCAAATTCAAGTTTTGGAGTTAGCTTCTTGGCAAAAACTGTTAGAGGGAAAGGAAAGAAAGTCAAAAAGTCATAATTTCAACTCCACTTTGAGAATGGACTATTTCTTTAAATTAAAATATGTTAGATTCAAAACCCGTTGTTAAATAAAACCGGTTAAGTAAATAAAAATTTTAAAGGAGAAATCAACAAAAAACAACACTAATTCTTTTATGTGCAGATTAATACAAAATACATACAAATCTCTTTTAAATAGAGGTGTAAGTCATAATCAATACAATAATGAAAAAGAGAAAAATACAAGAACCCACTATTTTGTCATTATCAAAATACGTCATTTTGTCGTCATGGTCAAGGGGATTTCGTACCTGTTGGTTGCTCCTACGTACAAGAGAAGAACTAACTTACAAGAGAAAGGACACTGTCGAGATATTACGTAAAAATTGTCATTGTGAGTGTGCCAATATCAATTAGCTTAATTCGATATTCGCAAATACATAAAAGCAGCTTTTATAACCAAAAAAAGCATATATCGAAGCGGTGCCATTTTTCTATCTCTATTCTGTAGTGGTTATAGAAAATAAAACCGATGAAAATGTGCATTTGGTAGGGTATTTCTTAAAATTGATTAAAAATTTTATAACTGAACCCAAATATTATGGAGTGGGGTGTAATATAACCGAAAATGGATTTTTAACAATTAAAAATTTAAAACGATTCATCCAAGCACGTCGCTTGAATAATATTCGTAAACTGAACTTCAAATTTGATGATGATATTGGTTGGGGAAAGGTCAGTTATCTAGTGCATAATCCAATAACAAAAGCAAGTATCAATTCAAAGTAGAAAAAGTCTGCAGTCTTTCCAAGAATATTCGCCGTCTACAAAAACAACGTTGTTCAGCGTACGTGACAAAAATCAAGGTTTGAAACAGATGTACATTTTCTAGTTGAGTAGCATAACCGCGGTAAAGAAAGGTTTTATTGGTAGGCAACTAGATATACTTACGTGTAAATTGAAACAGCGTCCCCTTCCGACGTTCTCAAAATCTCTGGACCGGAAAACGGATAGGGGTTCGAGATTATTGAATTCGCTTTCATAGCTACATTTCCTTTGTTTTAGACAGAATAGTGTTTTAAGCCTACGTGACTGGAAGCAGTTAAAAGAGTTCAGTATGAAGCCTTAAGGGTAGCAGGCGGTTTCTCTCGCGGTGTTTAGAGCGAGGTTCGTTGATTTTATGGTATCCAAGCCATAAAATAAGTTGGTAAATTCGCGGAGTTCTATCCCGACGGTGTAATAATGTGATTACTACATCCCAACTCGAGTCCCGTTTATCTGTTGAAGTAATTTCGGTCAATCTGCGAAGGTACATCCCGGAGATATAATAATGTAAATATTATATCACGACACCATTCTAAGATGTACCAGTAAAGCCGTAATTGCTGCAACGCAGACTAATAATAGAAGTAAATAGATATATTTTGTGTGAGAAAAAGCCTTTTAGTTCAACTGACATATTTTGAACCACGCAACCTATGGAGAAATACAGCAATCATTGACAGTTTCTAATACAATTAACCAGTTGTTTGAGTTACAAGACAATATTCACCTAGTAGAATTGGCATAGATATTGCTTTCTATCTGGGGGGCTTTAGTCCCCGAAGCGCGGCAGGCCCACCAGAGTGCAAAATTTTTTTCGAAGCTGCGCCCAAATTTTGTCAAGAATTCATGCAAGAGTCCTTAACTAAGTAAAATTAGTTGGAAATAATACAAAAAATACACATTTTCACCTTGCACCTATAACACCCACATATACCGAAGCAGGTGACATTATTTTTGGCGAGACATTTCTTGGGGGTGCAAATTTTTCATCAGGGGGGCTAAGCCCTCCAGTTCTCCTAACTACGTCAATGCCTAGTAGACTCTATTTCGAAATTAAAACTAGTCCCGGACCTCTTGTTGGAACAAACCAAACCTTTGTCAATATAACCGGTTATTTTCAACAGATATAACCTGAACATGCAGGTTATGAAAAGAACTGTAAAAAACCAAAAACACAAAACAATGGCAATATTCCAATGGGCTCTGAAATTCCAGTTAGAGATCGGTAAACATTTTACCGTATCATATTGATTTAGTTATTTAATAAAGTAGCGTACTAGTTTGGTACCGTTGTGACGTTTTCTAGAAACTATTCCTCGATATTCTTAACAATATACTAGATTGATGAATCCCTCCCGCTTATGAACCAACTATGTATTCATTATAATCCCTATAGAGTGCCAATCTAACGAAATATCCGATATATTTACGATATGAAGTCTAAAATAAACACTTAACTTTTCTCAAAGTGTCTACGCAGCTGTAGCTCCGTAACAAAATCAAGAAAGCTTTTTTGAAAAATATATTATAAGATTTATTTGTATATGTTTTATTTCGTTTTATTTTCATTTATCGCCCACGCTTTCGCGTGTTTGGCTCAGTTTAAGGGCGTGAAAAAAATATTAACTTTGAAGTTGAGTGAGTCGCGAGGAGTTTTAACGGGTGGGATTTTAAAGGGAGTTGTTAGAAATGTAACTACACATTTTTTTATGATGCCAATAATTTAAAACATAATGATTATGGCGAGTGCACGCGAAAGATTTATTTATATGCACAGCATGGGAAAGCAGGCAAAACGGTAAGGCAAGCGAAACGATCCGACATATTATTTAGCAGTTTTTCGGTTAAAATCAAAGTTATTTGAGTTTCTTCATAAGCAATCTCTCTGCTACGTGCTGTAAATACGGGCTTAGCATTGGCACGAGGTGAGATATTCATATGTGGAAGCGCCAGGGTCTGTATTAAGGGAGGCGGAAAAGCACCGTGGATCATTCGCAGCAAGCAGAAATTCTTTTCCAGGTAAAAAGGAATTTAATTTAAAATATACATTTTTTAACCGACTAAACTTTTGTCTCTAAATTAATTTCTTGTGTAAGTCATGTGAAATAACATTTCTCTTTGTACAAATCCTTTTTGCAATATCTGCCACAATAACACAACACACAATTATGAGTGGTTTGTTTCAGAAAGCGATAAACACAACGATGAATTTTGTTGCAGCATCACAAAATAATACATAAACTGACACAAACACGAGCAAGCAATTCATGTAGCTCTGCAGTCAGAACAGTGGTTCTTGGACAGCAAAAATCACGGTACAAAATCCATAAATGCAAGCGACTCGAACAACGACCAGGCCTGCCGATGTTGTGACAATGATACCTCCAATGACGATTGCTTTATCGTCATTGGATACCTCTACAATTCTACAAACGATCGCATCTTGCATCGCACTTTTTAGGAGGAACGCGAGGCGAGAGTCGGGAGCGCTGACACCGCACGATAAGTCCAGAGGATTCTGTTGATATATGCGGCATGTAATAGCGCTTCGCTTAGCAGTCAGGCTTTAATTTCAATACTGTTAAAAATATTAGGGAATGCCTTGTTTCCACGGATCGCACGCCACTGCCTAGTTCTATTAGAAATCTGAAATGGGACGTACTTTTAGTAATACATAAAATAAAACATTGATGTAAGTGGTTTAATTAATTAAAATAATTCAGCAAACAAGCATAATCCTTATATTTGTTTGTGGTGATTATAGATCTACCTCGTAAATTTTACTTTACTTTAATTAATGTTTTAAAATTGAAGAAGTAGTTCATTCTTGCAGTGGAGTTGAAATGATATGAAATAAAAAGCTCTTAGTCTTCCTCCACAATATTGTATTAAATTATCAGGTGTTAATCCCTACATGTTTCTCTTCTCTCTCTCTTTTCTTAATCAACTACACGTGTTAAAGTGTGGAGAACTTCTATTAAATTGAAATATCTCCTAATTTAATTTAATAATTAATAAGACGATGTCCCAGTTCGTCTTCTCGGGCGTAAGCCCAAAAATCTTTTAGATTTCATATATTTCTTCAGTTAATTTCTTCATCCTTACCCTATAAATAATAATAATTTGATTTAATGATCTTCCACAGACTTAAATAACTAATTTTTTCTCCTCCTAAAACATGTAACTATCTTCTAACTCCACCTAATATATCAGAACTCTTCTACATTTTATAAAACAATACAGTTATGCCCATTAATTTGGGGTAACTAGTTTCAATATTTTTACTCGATTTTGTTTCCCCTGATGATGGATGTTTAAACGTCCGAAACATGTAGGAATTAACACCTGATAATTTAATACAATATTTGTGGAGGAAGACTAAGAGCTTTTTATTTCATATTAATATTTTGTTAAGAAATATGTTCCTATTTCCGTATTTTTTAATGGCGTCGCTATATAGGGTTTAATGCCACCGATCGGCCGTCGAAAAAGTGACTGAAATTCACTAATCTATTCGGGTGTAATACCACGAGTGCTTTAAAATTACCGATAATTTTTTACGAATGCGTGTTTTCTTTAATTTCACGATTTGTAAAGAAAACACGTATAAGTGAAAAATTATCCGGTTAGTTTTAAAGCACGCATGGTATTTAAAGGAATATTTCACGAATCCAAAAACATTCATTTTGTCAACTTTGAAATAATAAATAGAAATTTGTCAACAAAGTGACACTGACAAGTGGTATTTTCGTTTTGGTGTTTTCGATTTTGTATATCCGCTGTAAGTTTCCGTCCTTATGGGATTTTTTATACGTGAGTGGAATATTCATAATAATTCACTATTTTTATTTCAAATAAGTGGCATATAAGACGACGAATACTAAGAGAGATATTTAAACAAAATGAAAATCAACTTTTGGTTTAAAGTGTCACTATGGTGGTGAAATATTGGCTCCCCTAGTTATTTTTGAACAAAATTCTATTACGATTAATTAAAGAGTGCTAAGAACAAACTTCACCCCTTTTCTGTTAACCAGTCAACTATTAAAATATTTTGCAATTTATTATGAACCCTGTATTAGTAAGTAATAATCGAACAATGTGAGCGGAGCAGGTTTTCTGTCTTGCCGTCACATTATTTCAGTAATAGCCACAGTATAAGGCTGGCTAGTTTATATTAGCTAGATTCAATTCAAACACTTTTTTTCACATTACTATTTACAACACTTCTACGCCGACGGGAAATTAATACTTTACTCGTTCGGAAGAGCCGTACAGAACATTAACGAACCTTTGCGTTCAACACACGCGAGTCTTGCGACACTTGGCCTTAGATAAAAAGAACTTATTAGAAAGCGGAGAAACAACACATTTTTTGTGTCTTTGAAAAACAATCGGTCCTGTGGAACCCAGCCGCGGAGCGAACTTCTCTCGTCAAGATGTTGTTAGCGAGTCCTTACCGAAATTCACCGATGCATTGAAGCGGCCGACTTCATTCCTCGGCGCCATGCATGAGGGAACAATCAAAAGTGATCAAGAATGCGGGGTACCGGCCCACGTAATCCGTTGTCGTTACTATTATCGCCGCCATGTTTATGCAGAGCCAATCAGAAAGTAGGACAACTTATAGGATTTGTTTCAATTACGGTGTGTCGGCGCTTCACAAACACCCCTATTAGCATATTATAAAATCCGACAAAGGATTCTAAGTTATAAATAGACTAACTTTAGACTATTGTACCTTTTTATCTAAAGAAATGAATAATTCCTAGAACCGAATTATTACTGTTGATTTATTTCACATATATTAACGGTGGTCTGAAACCGCTACAATATTTTTGCAGGCATATGGATGCAATAAAGTTTAAAAATAGAATTATTCCGAGGTAGATATCTTTGCTAGTTGCCGCTTATAAGTGTTTATTTAGCAGAATATTTCTACTCGTAGGAAGAATAGGACTTTATATCTGGATTGTCACTGTCAAATTTGATGCTTAATAATTATTATGGTTCAGTAATATACGAGGTGCATTATTTCTATTTGTATAAATTTTACCAAGTAACCAAGAAAATTAATCATTTTGTACATCATTGTACTCTACAGAAAAGTTATCTCTAATCTAATTTTTTATGTTTATAAAGCTATATAGTTATAGTTTTATTAATAAATAATGACTTAACCTTAACCTTGTGTTTCTGAACACCATGTTTTTTTTTTATCTGGCAAATGGGACATTCTGTATATTTAACAAAACTTTAGATAAGGATATTGGGCTCAATTTTAGACCAAAGTTTTTTCATTATTTTTACGGGCCGGTCAAATTTTCTTGAATTATTGTAGTAATATAAATATATAATGACACTTTATTTTACCTCTAGATTTTTTTACCCAGCACTTAAAAACATATTAGGGTTCTACATACCATTTTTAGCTGTTCTGATGATATATATTATTTACAAAAGACTATCCTCAATTAATGGAACGGCCTAAACTAGGAAAATAGACTGGATTATATAACTAATAAATAATGAGAAAGCTGGCTGGTTGAAACGCTATTATTGATTTTTTTTGTTTCAATAAAGGAAGCCGAATATTTAAAGATTTACAGTGTTTTTTTTGTAAACACTTTTTGGTGCAAAGCATCATTTAATGCACACATGGAGAGATACATACAAAAATATCAAGTATTCTGACGTTTATACAAGGCATTTGGTTTAGGTTCAGCTTCAAGACTCGTCCACATTGTTTGGTTCTCTTTTAACAATATCGAGGATAGACAGCCTCAATATACAGCGTGGGCAAAAAGAATGGAAAACCCCCAAATTTTCATAACCATGTATATTTTCGAAAAACGCTCGGACCCGTCGATTTAATTTATTATTTTTACAAATTTTGAGAAGTTTTAGTATTATACAGGATTGCTCAAGAAGTCGGGGCACACGTCAACTTTAATTTTTTAAATAAAATACCCCAAATTTAATTCGATTTTTGAATTCTACTTAAAATTTTGAATATTTTTCGTATAACATACCCTATTTCGATATTTAGCTGTTTTCGATATATCACAATCTAAACAATAATAATTAACAAAATTTAAGTGGTAGGTTTATTAGGTAAAAACAACAGCTTTTAAATCTGATTGTTCAAATTGATGGCTATTGACAATTTGGCAGTGTCCTAAATGTAATGTTTTGAACGTTCCCAATAGCCTGTTCAGGAATTTGTCGAATTTCATGTTGCATTATCAGTTTTAATGTCTCTAAATCCGATGGCTTGTTCTTGTACACTCTTTCTTTCAAATATTCCCACAAAAAGAAATCTAAGGGTGTTAAATCGGGTAAGCGAGCTGGCTATTCTATTTCTCCCCTTCTACCTATCCATCTATGTTGGAAAACCTCGTTTAGGTATTCTCGTACCCGTGCGGCGTAATGGGGCGGTGCACCGTCTTGTTGTAGCCAAATGATTCTTTCAGGACTTTCTTATTTATCGTGCATGATCTGGACACAGGCCAGCTAAAGCAGGAACTAATTCAAACTGTAAAAACTCTAAATACCTCTCTTCGTTTAACGTTTCTCCGAAGAGGAAAGGTCCTAATATTCTGTTACGTAAAATTCCGGCCCGTACGTTTAGCTTCTGTGGGTGCTGTGTATGGGCCTCTTGCATCCAGTGAGGACTCTCTGTCGACCAATACCTACAATTATGTCGCTTGACTGTTCTATTAAGGCCGAATAAAGCCTCATCAGTAAATAAAATATTGTGCGCGAAATTTCCGTCATTATTGCAGATGTTTTGAATATTCTCGCAAAACTGAAGGCGTCGCGTCGATCGAAATCATCCCCATTTAGTTCGTGGACTAGACAAATCCTGTAAGGATGATATTTTTCCTTATGAAGAATATCTTGTACAGATTTATAACCAATATTTTGAATCCGACCTACTTAACGAGTGCTGGAATATGGATGTAAAACATTTAATCTAGTTCATCACAAATTTTGGGACGGCTACTTTGTAATCTATTGCGCACAGACAGTTGCGAAAAAGTACAATAATGTGCTTGGTTATCAGGGTTACTACAATAAAGGTATTAAGTTTCCGTATTTTCTTCCCTATTCATTAATTTCATAAAAATTGCCATCATTATTGTTTGGATTGTGATATATCGAAAACAGCTGAACATCGAAATAGGGTATGTTACATGAAAAATATTCAGAATTTCAAGTAGAATTTAAAAATCGACTAAAATTTGGGGTATTTCATTAAAAAAATTAAAGTTGACGTGTGCCCCGACTTCTTGAGCAATTCCCAACATTTGGCAACATCGTTACTTTAAATAGAATACCCTATAAATTTTCAGATACTACATGTATTTCTCAGAAACTTTCTGATTATTAACTTTTTTAATGGTAGCAGCATAGGAAACAATTCAGTTTATAAAATTCAAAGAAAAGTAAAACACACTGTTTACTAATTCCACTATATTAAAACTTAGAAAATTCTTTTTATTTACAAATTTCAACTAGTTTCGCTAGCTTTTTCAAGAATGAATACTAACAATTACATCTAAGGTACAATGAGGTGCACTGCACGTTTTGGTTTTTTCCTAATTATGTAAATAGGGTATTAAAATAAATTTAACAATGGGGATCTATTTAGGTCGGTTTGGCAATTCAATAAATGATGGGAATTTTTAAGTTTATTAATTTCAAGGGATTCCAACAGGTCTAATTCGGTTCCTTTCTTTTCTGTGTGTAATATTTTATAGCATGAGTCAAGGTCTGATTATGGGTAACCCATTGAGTCCTTTATTAGCAGAGGTATTTATGGATTCCTTGGAAAATAAAATAAGTAAACACCCTCTTTTTAATAAATTTATTTATTGGCACAGATACGTAGACGATGTTTTAGCTTGTTTTACTGGTACAGATAGACAACTAACAATATTTCTTGACTTTATAAACAGTATTCACCCTAACATAAAATTCACCATAGAGAAAGAAAAAGAAAATTCGATCAACTTTCTAGATTTGACAATAACAAGAGAAGATAATAAGCATGTTTTCTCCATTTTTCATAAACCTACATACACGGACACGACTATACATAACTCATCTTGTCATCCTACACAACACACACATGCAGCATTCTACACTGTGTTCAAAAAGTCCCGGACCGGTCAATTATTTAGAAAATGGCGCACAATATAAAAAAACTTCGGGTATAAACGTTATAGACCTTAAAAAAATCTATAAAACTAGGACACCTGTAATTATACAGGGTGCCTCAAACAGTCATGGTAAACAAAACTTTCATTTTTTTACATGGAATGCCCTATATCTTATAATACTTTTGGATTCTACATAAAATATCAATTACTTATTTTTTAGTAAGAACACTATAAGTCTAAACTTAATAGTTTCTGAGATATCGACTTTCGAAAAATTACAGTTTTGAACTTTGGACAGCTTCTAGCTCTCTAACGGTATATCTTGGAGCAAAACGGCCTACATCTCCCTATCTTACTTTTTTATTATCTTCCTAAAAATATCAATTTTGGGTTAAACCGGAAGTACTATATTTCCGGTTCTCGAGTTACATCCGGTTTAACCGGAAGTTTACACTCCTGGGAAGATAATAAAAAGTAAGATAGGGACATGTAAGCCGTTTTGCTCTAAGATATACCGTTAGAGAGCTAGAAGCTGTCAAAGTTCAAAAATGTAAGTTTTCGAAAGTCGATATCTCAGAAACTATTAAGTTTAGACTTAGTGGGCTTATTAAAAAATAATTGATATTTTATGTAGAATCCAAGAGTATTATAAGATATAGGGCATTCCATTTAAAGAAAATTAAAGTTTTGCTAACCATGACTGTTTGAGGCACCCTGTATAATTACAGGTGTCCTAGTTTTATAGATTTTTTTAAGGTCTACAACTTTTATACCGAAAGTTTTTTATATTGTGCGCCATTTTCTAAATAATTGACCGGTCCGGGACTTTTTGAATACAGTGTATAGTATGATCCATAGATTAATTACAGTACCAATGAACAAGATCAATTTCTTAAAAGAACTCAACATAATCAAACAAATAGCTATAAATAACGGTTACACCACGCAACTAATAGACACTATTTTAAACAAAAAACTATACAAAAAAGCTATCAATATGATTTTTTCATTTACCAAAGATAATACAGGAAACTTTAAATTAATCACTTATATCGGACAAGCAAGCGAAAGCATCTATAAATTTCTTAAAAAAACTCAATATAAATATTGCATTTAAAACCAGCAATACGACAGGTAATCTTATAAAAAATTGTAAAACTAGATTGGAAAATAATGAGAAATCAGGAGTTTACCAATTAAATTGTAAGGACTGCCCAAAAACATATATAGGTCAATCTGGGAGAAGTTTTTCTAAGAGAATAAAAGAACATTATTCAAGCTACATAAAGTCAAAAAACAATTTCAACTATGCTAATCATCTAATAGAAACCAAACATAATTTTGACCCATGCTATAAAATATTACACACAGAAAAGAAAGGAACCAAATTAGACCTGTTGGAATCCCTTGAAATTAATAAACTTAAAAATTCCCATCATTTATTGAATTGCCAAACCGACCTAAATAGATCCCCATTGTTAAATTTATTTTAATCCCTATTTACATAATTAGGAAAAACCCGAAACGTGCAGTGCACCTCATTGTACCTTAGATGTAATTGTTAGTATTCATTCTTGAAAAAGCTACCGTGCTAGCGAAACTAGTAGAAGTTTGTAAATAAAAAAATTTTAATACAGTGGAATTAGTAAACAGTTTGTTTTACTTTTCTTTGAATTTATCATGGAATTTCACCAAGTAACCGCAGAAACAGTGCAACATTTTTTAAAAGCTGATGTTATAATTTTTACAATATTGTTACCTTTTTGTCGCACTACACTTTTGTGAATGTTCGAACGCAAGTATTAAATTTATTTTTCACATACCAGGTATTACACTCCTAACATCGTGAAAGTATTAGCTTAGGGATTCGTTGTTGTTCTTCCAGCTTGATTATTTTTGCTTGTTGATTATGTCTGCTAACCTTTTATTTTTCACCAAAGCAAGATGGTCTATAAGGGCATGATTTTCGCTTGTGTCTATACAAATTTGATTTCTAGGTAAATTTATTACAATTACTGCACGGATACATTAGTAGATAGAAACGGATATGAACTTAATTATTAATTTTAAATGATTGTTAAAATAATTAGCACCAATGGTATTCTTAAAGAAATTATCACCTAAGTCAATAACTTATGATGTAGTACTTCTAAATGTCTAAATTGTTTATTAACAAGACGATTTTTTTATTTCTGAAACCCTTGCCTACTCTTTTGACGTTTTAACAGGTCTTAACTTACAGAAGGATCCAGAATATTGTATACAAGCACTTGATTTACTATTATTAATAATTATTTTTCTACACACTTAACAGTAGCATTTAGATTCAACATTAACTGAGCTTAACGTAAATCGAGACCACTATTGAATACTAAGTCATTGCATGGTTACTGCGTTTAATAGAGAGTGGCGGAAAGATTGGTGTGAAAGTGAAGGGGAATGGTGGTGCGAGAAAACTGGTGGTATGAAGGGAGGATTGAGAAGCTGATCCCTATTGGATTGGTACGCGGGGCTTTGGTAGGTGTGGAGGGTGGATTTAGTGGTAGGGGGACAGTGAATCCATGGATCCATAATTTGGTGAGCCTGTAAATACCCTACATGCATATATTTTTTGTTGAGGGCTAACTACTTGTTTCCCCTCTATATTTCATTTTTTTCTTTTGTACACCAGGTAAAGGTGACACATATTTCTGGACATTCATAATTTTTTTTTACCAGCATGCGGAAGGTGACTACTTACAGCACTGATGCCAGTGCGGAAAGTGGTATAAGCTGCCAAGTACTCTTGTTCTTATTAGTGAATGGTATCACCTGAGTGTACTACAAAATTAAACCCCTTTATTTCTTGCTGTTTTTTTTTAAATACAAACGTATCATTTATGTAAGCTACTATGGGAAAAAGCTAACCAAGATATTCAACACCAAGATTACCAAGTATTAATTTTCACCCCCTATCCATAGAAATTCTTATTATTAATTATATTTGTTTTTACCATAACCTTGTCTATACTAAAGCAACGCAAATAATAATTAAGCAGGACATAGATAAATGCTAACAACCCGAACGAAACGAACGGGCAATAATTTACTTCTTTTAATTACAGAGAAATTAATTGCTTTGTATCATTCTTTTCCTAATGAAGATATTTATTTTCCCACGCTACTCACTATTTTCGGGGTTCAGGGACCCCCATTACTAAAATTTATTAATTTAACAATATTAATTGTTAAAAAGGTTCTAATTATTAACGCACTGTTAACTCTACCTACAAGATAACTTCTTGGGATCCCAATGTTGGAAGAACTTCCGAATTATCAATGCGTACCTAATCGATTTTTGTGTTTTATTTGGCAGGGAACTTAATAATATCTTTGATTTGGAATATCAAAACACAAACAACCACATCTTCAGTTTCTCGATGAAAGCAGTCTCTGGGTTTCTCACTCTCTCTTGAAGAAAACTCGTAATTAGCTTGACATAGTTCACGTTCGTTGATTTAAATTAATGTATATTAGTAAACATATTTGGGGGATGTTATCCAATTAAGTTGAAAATCTATTAAGACTTTCAAAACGTAAGCATTGCCAGACCGTGCTCCTGTTTGGGGGCGCGTATACCATAAGGCTTATTTGTTGTCAAATAAAGCCACCGTATCGTGAAATATACACACAAGTCGACATAGTTACAGCGAGATGTCAGTCGTTTTACGCGTACGCAAATTAATATTAGGTCGCAAGTAATTGTGGGTTAATATAGGGGCGTGTAAAACACGATTCTTGTCTAAGTTGGCGTGTTGTGTGGATATACGACAAGTGTGGGACAATCTCTCGGTATATGTGGAGTTTAGTGTAGGATGTACATAAGTACAAATCGTTTTTGGAAGCTTCTTCTGTTCGAAAATAGACGTTGAAAATGGCATAGCAATAGCAAATTTGAAAGGACCGTCAAAATAAAATTTGGGATATACACTTTCCAATTATAGGGTCTGATATTATTTGATGATTTACTTTGAAACAAGGCAGAAGTTTGGTGACCGAATTCGAAATGGCATTTTTTGCACTATTTTATTTAGGCTACAACCTCCTACTTACATAAACAGAGTGGAAGTGATAATAATTTGCATTGGGGGTATCAGGATGTGAAAGGCATTGAAAGGTAACTGTATTCCCAAACGATTACTTGACAGCTGAAGTTGGGTTTTCAAGCCAGATTCAATGGGGCCCCTTCCGGGATATTGAGAAAGGGTACAAATACGCTTAATTAATGGATACGTTTCGTTTAGTATCAAACTATTTAGGTTAGCAGGACATTAATTGTTTTTTGAAGTAGGTATGCAAATTTAGCGTTCCTTATAAATACATATTATAATCATATTAGAAAACTGTAAAAGTATTTATTTTTGATTCGTAACCGAAATCATAAAATCTACTATTTAATTGATATGTGATGGGCTACATGCTTGGTGAAATGGAGCAGAGGAAATTAAAGTAGTACTTGTTATATTTCACAATATATTTCAGTTTCCTGACACCTGTTTCAACCCTTCCGGGTCATTATCAAAGGCATTGTAAGACAGTTAAAAATTCTACATGTCATTAAAATAAAAATTGACAGATGAGATAGGTTATTTTGGTCCTTAATTTACAGGTATTGGCCAAAGGTACAACTAAATTACAGGTGTGATTATAGAGGTATTTACATCTAAGTAATAAAATTAAGAAAATGATACTGTGTATAATAATTATGGGTTTTTTCGTTGGTAATTATAGACAGTGTTTATTGCATATTTATCTTAAGTAATTAGGCTATTAAGTATTAGATTGGCACCTGAAGGTATTTCAATTTGATTGTTAACAACATTACATCGATTTTTTAAAGCGTTTTGATTGCTAATGTCTCTAATAGGTTGAGTTTTCTACCCTTGTGTTGAAATATATCGGTTTTATTCTGTTGGATATTTAGTTTTAAAGTTTCTACCTATTTGACCTATATAGTCACAGTCATCACATTGTATTTGGTAGACCCCGCTATGTGTTAATTTGTCTTTACTTTCAATTTTTGAATGTGATGACTATGATGCAATCTATATAGGTCAAACAGGTAGAAACTTTAAAGCTAGGCTTAAAGAACATAAAACATCCATTTTAAAAAAACAAAATAAAACAGGAATAGCGGACCACTGTATAATAAATAACCACTCAATATCCAACAGAATAAAACCGATATATATATTCAACACAAGGGTAGAAAACTCAACCTATTAGAGACATCAGCAATCAAAAAGCTTTAAAAAATCGATGTAATGTTGTTAACAATCAAATTGAAATACCTTCAGGTGCTAATCTAATACTTAATAGCCTAATCACTTAAGATAAATATGCAATAAACACTGTCTATAATTACCAACGAAAAAACCCATAATTATTATACACAGTATCATTTTCTTAATTTTATTACTTACATATAAATACCTCTATAATCACACCTGTAATTTAGTTGTACCTTTGACCAATACCTGTAAATTAAGGACCAAAATAACCTTTCTCATCTGTCAATTTTTATTTTAATGACATGTAGAATTTTTATCTGTCTTACAATGCCTTTGATAATGACCCGCAAGGGTTGAAACACGTGTCAGGAAACTGAAATATATTGTGAAATATAACAAGTACTACTTTAAATCTACTATTAATCTCTTTTCGTTCACATTTATTTTATCAGAACGCTCCAGTCTTGAAAAAAATGTCTCACATTTTCAGAAGTCATTGCCAGCTGTTTCTGATAGTATTTCTTTTTTGGAGTCGAATTGTTCATGTCAGGTGTGATAGGTTCTCGCTTCCTCAAATAAATATAAACCAGCTATCGATTGGAATTTACAAAAAATATCTAATGTACAAAAATAATTAAACAATAGACTAGAATAGAAAATAAAACAATGCAGTCTTCCTCCACAGTTTAATTGTTAACATAAAAAAGTTTTTAAGTTCCCGACATGTTTCGAGTACTTAAGTACTCATCTTCAGGGGATACCAACATCGAGTTTAACATCGAAATAAGTTGTCTCAAATAAATGAGTACAACAGAAAGGCTGGAGACTTGATGCATTAAATGGTTAAATAAATGGAATGAGAAGTAAAGTTAAGATTGAGTTTTGTAATTTAGATAAGTGTAACATATTTAAGTATGATAATAGAAGATTATGACATCTGAAGGCGATTAAAGGCAAGTTTGTTTAAAAATTAAGAATCATGAGCTTGTATGGTTAAGTTTAGATGAGTAACACATATATCAAGTTAAATAAAGAAAGATTGTTGCATCTGGAGGAGAGAAGTTTTCTTTTACTTTTTCAAATCATAGGTTTTATTTAATAAAAAATTTTATGTAAAATATTTAAAGGTTTTTTAAATTTAGAGTGGTGTATCTTATTTTTTAGCTTATATGATAATATGGGGCTTTGCCCCATATTTTAGAAGAATAACAACAAATAATAATTTTATTTTTATATTAAAATAAATTTGTTGATAGTTTAGAAAAATTTTATTTAAAAATCTTTATTTGTTTAAAAATTTTTAAAAATCTTTTAAAAAGAAGATTCTGTTGAAACGCAGGGCTTTATTTCCTTTTACGTTCAATCAATTTTGTGGTATATTTCTACAGGCGTGTGACTCACTGGTCGTTTTTGTTGCGATTGGAAATTAAACTCGTGGTAAAGCAAAATAACTCTATTTAACATACTTTCGAAATTAACACATTATAACTTTTTGCACAGAGATATGCACACTTAGCACCCGTACTTAGGGTGAAACTTCCACTTTTTACATAGAAATTAGTACACTAACATTCCTAAAGATTTACCAATTGGTACAAACAGTAAAATGACCGCCAACAACCAACTTTGGTTATTCCTTTTTGACGGGACGTGTTGCTAGCTTTCTTGCTCAATCAACAGTGACTCTTAAATCTTGATCAGCGCCCAATGCAGCGGCTGGAGCCGCTGCACGCATACCCTATGACACGATTCATTCATCTTTTTTGGCCGACGCCAAGCTTCCGCCAATCCAGTGGGCGCATTTTACAGCGAACAAAATTGGAGCGTGACAGTGGTAGCCAGCCGCTTCCCTGGCGCCGATCCAAAATACATCATCTTTTATACCTACTATGTTATGAATGAAATCGTAAATTTGACATGTTACGCCTACTATGTTGCAACTAAACTAAACAGTCCATCTTTGGACAACTCATTGCAACTTTTAGGGCTGTTCCCCAACAGATTCTATACAACCTTTGTGGAAAAATTCCCACATTTTGCGGAAGTACCGCGGTTGTGTTCGCACAAAGGTTGTATGGAATCTTCTTTTTAAAAATATTTTAAAATTTTTAAACAAATAAAGATTTTTAAATAAAATTTTTCTTAACTATCAACAAATTTATTTTAATATAAAAATAAAATGATTATTTTTTATTATTCTTCTAAAATATGGGACAAAGCCCCATATTATCATATAAGCTAAAAAATAGGATAAACCACTCTAAATTTAAAAAACCTTTCAATATTTTACATAAAATTTTTTATTAAATAAAACCTATGATTTGAAGAAGTAAAAGAAAACTTCTCTCCTCCAGATGTCACAATCTTTCTTTATTTAACTTAATATATGTGTTACTCATCCTTTCTGTTGTACTCATTTATTTGAGCCAACTTATTTCGATGTTAAACTCGATGTTGGTATCTCCTGAAGATGAGTACTTAAGTACTCGAAACATGTCGGGAATTTAAAAACTTTTTTATGTTGACAATTAAACTGTGGAGGAAGACTGCATTGTTTTATTTTATATTACATTTACTCCACTGAAAGTATGGACTATTTTTTCAACAATAGACTAGAAGATTAAAATTCTATTTACCCAGTTTATATTTTATACACGATCATTTTTTACAATAATTTATTATTACTTTTATAACATACTTGGTTATTCGATGCCTGGCGCCTTCCTTGCAGGAGACTATAGAAAAGGTAATTAATTTCTGATATTTTTTATAAATACGTCGCATTCCGAAATTGCTTAGATTTTGAGTTGTTTTAAAGTTTTTTATTTTAAATTTAATTAAATAACAATATTTTTATTCGGTAATTTCTTGAAACACCGGAAACAGAGAATTTTTCGCTGATTTTTTGTATACACCCTAATTGGAGATCGCTGATCACGATTTCCCTTTAGCGTTTTGGGGGAAAGCGCATCGCTTTTGAGAAAAAATGTTTTTTCAACTCACAGGTATAGTATTTTGCATTTAATTCTAAAATGGTGTGTTAATTTGCAATAAAATCTCACTTGTAGGGCTCATAATATACACTTTTTTGTTGAAATAAAAAACCCTGGGAGAATGCAAAAAAACGTGGTAACTTGTAAGCAAACACAAAAATGTAGATTGTCTAACAAGAATAGCTACGAAGCACCATTGCCATGTTTACCGATATTATTGCTATCTATTGTTTTCATAACCTACTCCTAAACTCGTTGAAAATTACATGGTTTACGAACTTTCGTAAAGAAATGCTTATAAATCGAAAACTTGAAGGTGTAAGTACAAGCAATGTATATATATTGTTAAAAAGCTACTTTTACCGGCTTTTCAAATCAGTAATAATACAGGGTGTCTCATGACAAAAAAAATAGATTTACGGCCATTTACTTTAGTTACCTACAGAGTCATGTTTTCGTTAAATAAAATGAAAATTGAGTTAGGTCTTTCAATACCAAAAATTGGATGTTAACTAATACTAAGTAATTTGAGTGATATTAATAGAGGATTTTTTAGCAAAAAGGTGTCGATTTTTACAGAAAGCAAAACAAAAAACTAATTGGGCTTTGGGAAAATACTACATTTAGAGCTTAATATTAACAAATACAGTCCATTGCGAGCTTCATCAAATATTCTATTTCCTAAGGAAATATCTAAAAAAACAAGCTGTTACTAATGTTAAAAATAATGACGAATACTATTTAACATGGATAAGTGTACTGTTTCCTGAAGAAATCAACACTGATAGAACTAGATAACATCCGAAATTTTTTGAATATTTAAATTTTGAAGGAAATCAAATATCTGTGAATGTTTACGGGTTAATGAATGTTTACGAGGTGAATAAATCAAAATGAGGTTGTCTCTATTATACTTCTAAAAACCTTCCAGCTAATGTTAATTTGTTTTTAATTGGTAATGGTACCAACAACTGTTATTGTTGGATTAAAGATATATTACGCCTAGTATATTCACAAGTAATTCAAAGTCATTTCCCAAAACATTTTTGCGATGAATTGAATTAGATCAATCACCTGACGGCAATCATTTGTATACAAAAATTCCTATATATACAAATGGCACCAAAATTATAAGTATGGTCAACATAATACAGTTAAAAAATGCATTTGTAATTTATGCAGATTTTGAATGCTTTTTAAAACTTTTACAATGCGAACAACCAGAAAATGATAGCAATTCCTATACTCGAAGTGCATTTCAACATGAACGTGTTCTCACATTTTATTAAATGTTTATTTATAACGATTCTTTATCAGTAATGGAGACTATTTTGGTTTTGATCCTGCTGAGGAATTTTGTAAAGAAATTTTGGGTATTTCTTATAGCTAGCTTGACATGTAAAATCGCATGCAACCACTTTATCGTCTCAAGAAATTCACTGTATACTAGTATAAAATATAATTACATTACCTTTTTTGCAACGTACTTACCCTAAAATCCTCCTAATCATACTGCAGTTCTCCATCTAGAAAAAAAAATACTATTTCAATAAATTTTTGCGGTTTGACCATATTTACTACATTTCCAGTAAGGGCGCTCTTTTAAAAATATTGCACCCTTCGAATGGCCAGATGTTATCTTATCCAGCCCATAAAAGAAATAAAAGGAATACTGACTTGGAGACGGAAGCGATACTTTTATAAAAGGTTACCTCCTTTATTTTATTTCCTGATCGTCTTTATTTCCTGATGGAAAAGTAAAAATGTGTGTTTTGTTACTAGAAGGTACTGGTAATTAACGAACATTGTCATAATAATTAGAAGATGTAAGTTGATAATTATTACATTGGACTTACAAACGACAATGGTTATACAAACAGTAGTATACACTACACAGGGTGTCTGCTCAGTGTGTAATTATTCAATAACTCGTAAACTGTCAAAAATACATAATAATCTCAAATACAAAAGTGTTCTGGCGGTCAATAAGGCATAATATGATACCTACATAATAATGATATATGTTCTTGAATGGCACATTCTATGTTTTATAAGCGAGTTTTGTGTTCTGTATCTTTCTTTTCGGATACCCTGTACAAATAATTTAATCTAAGCGGTTTTAACTGTCAAACAGCTTTTGTATTTCAATTTTTTTAGGGTTTGAAGGTCATGTAACCTTTTGTCCGATATTCGCCCATATCCAAGCTGTATGGTCTCAAAGGAAAGACGCTGAATATGTTTTTTTTCTTAATATTTTCGAAACTAATCAAGATGCAAACTTGAAATTTAGGTATTCTAGTAAGCTATACATGCCAAATCGATCTATTGCGGTTAAAATAACCAGAATCTAAAAGTTCATTCGGGTTCCTAAAGGTATTTTTACGTCAGGATTTTATCTTTTGACATTTGTTACTTATTGCGTACGGTTTAGGTATTGTCGTTTATAGAAATTTTGATATCGGCTTTTGCCTTAATTAATTTTCGTTCATGCGTTTTCTTTTAAAAGTTTTTGTCTGCAAAGTTTTGGCGCCTTTTTCTATTATATATCATATAGTGCCTCTCTACTATGGATTTGGATTTGGACCAACAGGGAGCCAGTCTTTTGGTAGTTTATATGTCATGTCTTGTCCAGATCTCGTATGTGAGTCTGTGATTAGTGGGTTTGTCGATACGTTTGTGCGTCGGTAATAGTCTTTAATAATTTTCAAGAAAAACTTGTTTATCGTCTGCATTTGAAAGTCACGGTGAAGTACTCTGTTGGATGTATCTAGGTACGTCCGCGATAGTTTTTAACACCTTGTTTTGAATTACCTGGAACTTATTAAGCTCCGTCTTGCTTATGTGTATATTGATTAATATACTTTTCTTATCTGAAATTAAAAAATTATAATATTTTTTGCAAAATAAAACGCACTCCTAGTTAAACACGATTTAAAGCACCTTGCATGGGAAAACGAAAACATAATTAACATTATTTACACGAATTTTAATATTTTTCACAATTTCGTATATTAAAAATGTCAACTACTAAATTCCTGCTACATAATATTCTTCTTAAAAAAATTGACATTAACTTCGTTGATTACTTTTTTTACACTAGCTGAATACAATAATTTTGGCATGCAAGATAATATTTTGGTCGATTTATCTCGAAAACGATGCCCTAAAGACTACCCCTTTTTTGCAAGACACGTTGGAGATTTCTAATTAAACATAAAAAAGTATACAAATCAATACGATAAAAAGTTAAGTATATTTTAATTCCGCCCTCCCCTATTTCTGACGCTTCTTTTGAATTATCGACATTTTAACGACAGTAATTCGATTCTGCCGATAAAATCCACTCAAATACCTAAATTTCAAGTTTACCTCTTTATTGATTTCGAAAATATGAAAAAAACATCTTCCGGATCTACACTTTGCGAAGCTGTAGCTCGGTAATGGGGGGATATAGGACAAAATGTTACATGACCTTCGTACCCTATTTTAACCCGATCTAGCCGATCCCTAATTATTGACCATTTCTTTTAAGACACCATGTATTTCAGTTATAGAAGAATTACACACAAAATGGACACTCTGTATACGAGAAGCAAGTTTTGTAATGTGATGAATGAATCTTATGTTAGTATTAATTATTATTGTACAAGTCATTGAAAGTATTTCTTCTATTTTGATTTCATAACAGAGCTCTTTCGATACCGTGTCGTAATAAACTGTTTTTCAAACCGTTTTTCTTTAAATTTTCTAAAAGTTGCTAATCATATTATTTTCTGGTACACATGGAATGATCAATAAAATCTCCTTTTCTAGTCATGTATATTTAGTAGTTGCATAAACACGGGCAATAAAATTAGGGTAAAAGTGGGAGAGACGCCATATGAGGAGAGACGCAACACATTCCTTATCTCGCGATGTGGAAGAGATGACCTTATACTTTATACTGGAAATAACTACTTATCGACGCTGTCGTCGTCACGAGTCAGTGCCTGTTCGGCTGCGTTTGAGTGCGTTACGTATTGTTAAGGAATATTTTTTTCTGCGTAATTTATTCGATGAAAATTTTGAGCATATTGCGTTTTAGTAAATGACATAATTACAGCGGAGATAACCTAAAGTGAGCACCTGTTTTAATGTTTTGTTCAGCTTGTTTTTAACATGATAAAAAATATTTTTGTATCATTGTTTATACTGAGTGAAATTTTAACTGTATGACGCCACGCCTTACATGATATGTGTTTTGGATACTGTTAAATTTGAACAAGGTATTTACAATCAGAATGCCCAGAAAATATGTACTTTCCCCATTGCAATAATTGTTGGAGGGAAATAGTACGCAAAAAAAATCTTTATCAGACAAAATAATATGTATGACATCCCTCCCTCGTGTCATGGCATCTCTCCCACATAGTGTGGCATATTGAAACTTGTGATATTTTAATTTCTAGATATCTATTTTTTTTAAATAATGTCGTTAATTGTCTTTTTGTCGCATACAGCGCCGGATTAAAGGTTTCGTATGCCCTAGGCACCAGTGGTGAATTTTAGATTTTAATTCGGGGAGGTTCACTAACGGGTTGCGAAAAAAATTCGCCGCAGGCGAAAATTTTTTGGGTGCCACGCCCTAATTTTACCAAGAAATAACAAAATTTACAAATTAAGTGGTTTCCTAAGCATTTCTATGCGTTTGAAGGGCCCAATGGATGCCCATGCCCTGATGAAGTCGCTGACGTCGCTGTTTTTACAGATAAAGTTAAAAACATCACATTTAATATATGGCCAAAAGTTGTTAATTAAAAAAAACTTACAAAGTAATTTAGAAATATTAGCTTTTTATTGAACAAAACTAACTTTTTGCCATCGAAAATAATTGCTAGTCTCAAGTTTCCCAAATGTAAATGTTGCTTTTCGCAGATACCTTTCAATGCTGGGGTCAAATGCAGAAGGTGAAAGGTCGTTTTCTAAACTGAACCTTATCAAAAATTTTATGCGTTCAACTATGGGCCAAGAGAGAGTTTCTTCACTGGGCCTATTATGTATTGAAAGTGATTTGACTCACGAGATGGACTTTGACGACATACTGCATGAATTCGTCGAATCAAAATCACGAAAAAAAAACTTATTGTAAAAAAATGTGTAAAAGGTTGTTAAAACTGTTATAAGGTTTTTTGTGTTAATAATAAACCAATTATATGGTCAAACAAAGTAAAGTATCTTGGTCTTGTATTCGATAAGAAACTTACCTGGAACGAAAACGTTGACGAAAGAGTCGCAAAGGCTCAGAGACAATTGAGTGCAGTGTACCCGTTAATTTGTAAAAACAGCAATATCACAAACAAGACGAAAATGTCAATATACAGGACAATTATCAGACCAGTACTGACATACGGAATACCATCATGGTGTACAGCAAACAAGACAAGACTCAAAAAACTACAAATCTTACAAAACAAGACAATTAGAATCGCACTAAACGTACAAAGACACGTACCAGTTAGAATACTACATGACGAAATGAAAATTGAAATGATTGAACAATACATAACAAAGACAATTACGAACTACCACAGACGGACAGACGTATCAACAAATAATCTAATAACAAATTCGCACATAAGATCACAGCCACAGCACACATACAAAATGCCGAAAGACTGGCTCCCACCCTGAATGCCAAATTATCATGAAAAATATCAAAAAACTAACATAAAAAAAAAAAACTGGAAAGAACAACGACTCTCAAGAGAAGAAATAATGAAAAAAGAAAACAGCAATGAAAAAAGAACAAACAAAAAAGCTTCAAAAAAGTATTCGGAAAGAAAAGTCTGCAGCAAATAGAAGTAAAAGCCAAGAAAGGCTAACTTAAGAAGCCAACAGTGCAGAAAGAAAGGTTTTTTGTAACACATTGTAGTTTGTCTTTGTGTCTGTAAACTCTTTTTCTTATTGTAGAATACAGTTTTGATCCTTTTTTTGTGTCCATTTTTATTATATTTTGTGATCGTAGGCCCTTCGCGTTTCGTACGCCCTAGGCAAGTGCCTAATGTGCCTTATGGATAATCCGGGCCTGGCCACATAGTGTATAAGAGTAACTTCCCTGCAAAAAATAAACGATTTGATTATATTGCATTTTTGCTTACAAAATTTTACACTTGCAAAAACTATGGCGTCTCTCCCACTTTTATCCTAACTTGTTGATATGTGGAGGCTAAACGCTTTGATGGTATTACCAACATACAAGGCATACAAACTTATAAAATTACGAATTAGCAAATGTTTTATAAAGCTGCTAGAGCACTTATCCCGTTAGAAAACTCCCGAAAGCGCTCTAACATTGGCGTGTGCGCTAAAACGATGGTTTATAAAACTTTCATACTATTATGACACTTAAAATAATACATATGCGAGATGTTACACGTGGCGACATCTCGTAGCAATCGAGCTATCCACTCAACCAGACCAGCGAGGTCTTAGAGAAGACCAAACGCTGGAATGGATCCCGCGTAAGCAGGTATCTAATGTCAGGTGGCGCTGAAAGCCAATCGTCGGTTTCTGTGAACCGAAAACGTGATATTAAAGAAAGATATTTGTCCCTTTTCTTTCCATCAGACCCAATCCTTGGACGCGTTTCGCCGTATTACGGCTCATCGGCAAGGCTATAGAGTCTGACGAAAAGGAAAGGGACCTTACAGTGTAACATCTCGCATATGTATTTATACATTATGTGTTGAAAACACTGTAAGGTCCCTTTCCTTTTCGTCAGACTCTATAGCCTGGCCGATGAGCCGTAATACGGCGAAACGCGTCCAAGGATTGGGTCTGATGGAAAGAAAAGGGACAAACATCTTTCTTTAACTTAAAATAATGTTAAATTATAGTTGTTATCTAATAAGCATCATTCTTTCCTAAATAATAGCTAGGCACTATCCTAAGAAATGAAACAAATAAAATATTATAAATGAAACAATGCAGTCTTCCTCCACAGTTTACTGTTTAAATTAAATATTAAGCTCCCGACATGTTTTGAATGCTTAAGCACTCATAATCAGGGAATACTAACACACACTTCAACTTCCACGCTGCGGGCGAGTACTGCGGTTGTGTTTTAGCACAGGTTATATCTAATTATTTTATAACCAATTTTTAAAAATTTCAAAACTTTTTAATATTTTTTCAAAAAAATATAAGAAAATGCAAATTATTTACATATATTCTAAAATATGGGACATAGGCCCCATACCACCACCATGTCGGCTAAGACTCATTTTCATAAATATGTAAGACTCATTTTTAAAAATATGTAATTTTAATTTTTAAACAGCTTAATTCGCTTATTTAAATCAATAAAATATAAAATAAAACCTTTTTCTTTATATGTTATAAATCAGTTTATTATTTTATTACAAATGTTTTTTCATTAATCCAAATTTCAAAATTTAATCAAAACTTCAATAATACATTAATTTCAATTCAATTAACCAGTTCGTACCAAGTCTTCAACCTCTACATGTATCATCATATAAGTTGTTAGTTTGAGACAACCAACGTTTCTGTTAAACTCGATGTTAGTAGTATCCCCTGATGATGAGTGCTTAAGCATTTGAAACATGTCGGGAAATTAAAATTTAATTTAAACATTAAACTGTGGAGGAAGACTGCATTGTCTAATTTACATTACATTGAGACCACTAAAATTATGGACTATTTTTTCAAATAAAATATTATTTCTCTTAAAATACCCCTCTTGCATGTGTGTTCGCTACTCAGTAACATCTAAAACCTAAAACTTCCTAAATCCTAAAATTAACTAAGTGTCAAGGCCAGGACACTTGCCAAATAACAAAAGCCAAAGGCCCAACTTGCACAAAGGCTTTGTCTATGTTAACAAGTGCGAGAGGTGAGCGAAAACAAGATCGATAGATCGAGCTTTTGTTAGCATTCATATCCAGACAAAAAGTACGTGCTCAGCCAAATTCAGATTGTTTTCGTTATGGGTGAAAAGTTTCGCAATTAAACGAAAACTTAGCCCAATCCGATTTAGTTTGCCCATTTCTTGGCCATTCCATTGTGATGAGTGAGACATTTTGACTTATTTTTCATCAAATATTCAAATATATCTGGGTGTTTTTAAACCATACAATTCATACTGTATTTGTGATATAGTATTCCTAGATAAATGTTTTTCAGTATAATGACAGTGGCGGCTCCTGACCAATTTTGTAGGGTGGTCAAAATAGTGCACCCAAGGAAAAAAATCGCCGTAGGCAACAATTCGGAGCTCACTAATATTAAAAAAAAACAAAAAAAAAACTTACCCAACCATTAAATTAATTAAATCATTAACCCCAGTTTACTCCAAAAATCGGATGAAGAGGAAAACAACAACCACGGAAAGCAGAAAAACATGTCCTTGTCTTTGCAGCCACATATAAATTCGCACAAATCATACATTGTTTTTTTAAAATACCTATTAACACTTTTATTTTTGTCCTGCGAGTAACTTGTCTTAATGTAAGTTCCGGCAATGGGCGATCACGCTGCTAAAATTCCAGTCGTTTTTCGAAAGATAAACCATTGCTTTCTTTCAAATACACAATTTCACAAACAACGCAGCGGTCCGACATATTAACTTAATAATTAATTAAAAAAACTGATCAAATATTCCCGAAATCACATTCCGTTATTTTAATATTACCACGCTCGAAAAAAATCATCAACATAAACAATAATAAACATAAAGCACAGCATAACACACCACACAAAGCCCTGAACATTTCCGGAAGACTAAAAATAGAAAAACAAATTTTAGAGATTAATAATCGATAGACGTTAGGGTATCAATCTGTGTCGGTTGCATAGGTGCATAGGTCGGAGGTTAGACCACCGCATGGAACAAGTGATCTCGGTCAATGGTCCAGGGTCGCAGTTTCTCTCGGTTTAACCCGTTGATTTGCCCTATGATTCTTTCTCCCTCTCAGAAATCACCGGCCGCTATGTAAATAGAACTTTAAATGTAAATAAGCAGGCCATATTTGGCAAAATTAAGTTTTGACCGGGGTATAACATGAGCGACATTTAAGATGTTCTAGAATAAAAATTGAAGATTTCAGATGTTCAAGATATTTTTTTAGATGTTTTGGGATGGAATGGATGGTTTTAAATTTAGAGTTTTTAAACTGTCTTTTTGACTTATTATTTTTGGGAGGTCAATGACCATTTGACCCTATTGTTGAGCCGTCACTGTATAATGTACCAAGTGTATATACCGTGGCTTAGCTCGCAGTCACACACAAACTATAATATAAACTTTGGACATCCTTGTGACCCCTTTAGTGGTTAAATCTTGAAAAATTCCTTCTTAGCGAGTCTCAGCATTATAAAATAGAACTACTGACCAACGCATCCGCAAGATCAGAATTTAAAAAGCTTAATAATTATACATAATGAGATCAGTAAACATTTAAAATTCTAGCCGAAAAAGTATTGCGAATTCCTACAAATGGTGTGGTATAAGTCAATGTTCAACTGGAAATATAGAAATCCTGAGAAATCTATTTTTAAAAATGTGTAGGTTTGGATGATATGGATCCTTTTAAGCTTTAAAACTATGTTGTATGTATTTATGTATGTATGAGCAAATTTATGTTTTACTATTCCTGGGTCTTTTTCGGTGGAATGAGTCCACTACTAACCATGCGCTTGAGTTTAGTGATGTAACCTGTCACCTATAGAAAGTATAGGTTTGTTGACGATTAAAATGTTCTATATTAAAAGTTATAAGTACTCCTCTTTTGGGTCTATTGCAAACTTTTCCATTTCCTGGCTATCCCATACATGCTATCCCAAGTTATCATATTTTATTATCTGTTTTTCCAGGAAGCAAAATTTTTTATAAAGAATAACTTTAATTAATAATAAAACCATATTCTATATTACACGATTAATTTAAGTAAGTACCCTGTACACTGTATAAAATATGCAACGTTGGCCCAAATTGATCTCAAGTGCTTTATTTCAAATATTGATCACAAATTTATTATTAAACAATCAGCATTTGGTTTTAAGTATTTGCGATTGCTAACAATGATTTTAATTAAAATCGAAAACGTCCGAATCTAGTCCGATGTATTTTGCAAGGTGAAGGCCATTATTTTCATTAATTATTGGTGACGTGCACTTAGTGTATTTACGTCCTTTGTTAATACTTACTAGGCCGTTAAGTAAACTTTAATGACCTCCTTGTCCGGGTGTATAACACGACTTTATCGCCCTAGGTATCGATCGTATGAAATTACCGTTAACCATTGGGTAAGCCAATTTTTATAATATACCATAATATTAGGTGAAAAATAACGTATCGTTTATAAAACATTGTGCGCATCTAGAATCTAGAATGGTATAGCTCTTGCCTAAAGTCGCAAGCGCTAAAGGCCCTTAGTATGTACATAACCATTTTAGTTATAGGTTTTTGTAGACAATTGATTTATTTACGTTATTCCGCTTAATTCGTAGCCGTCAAAAATGAAGCAATAGAAAATAAAAGCCCGTATATTTGTTTGTTTTGTTTATGGTAACAGTTTTTTATTTTTTTAGAATCTTATGAAACTACAAAGATTTTATATTGGACTCCTTAGAAATACAATATTATTTATAAGTCCTATTTATTTTAATTTTTATTTATTATTATTTCATCTAGATCCATTATGAGTTATCGCACTTTTACCCCTTGTTGTGTACGTTGAAAAATAATTGATTTTTAGAACGATTATAATAATTGTGTATATCTTAATTTCGTCAAAATAAAATTATTTACAATTTTATATATTATATATATTTTTTGGTCTAAAATTATTTCGTTAATATTGAGGTATCTTGTTTCATTATTAATGAGTTCAGTATTGGTATCATGTGGAATTATTTAATACTTTAATAATTTTATTTTGACATCTTTGCAACTTATCTAAGTTATATTTGTTAGTTTCTCCCCAAGGAGATGCTAAATAAGTTAAACTGCTATGTATATAACTATAATACAGGATTTTTTTGTATGTGTATTTAAATAATAGGAAATTCGTCTAAACATGCTACAAAACCTATTTAATTTATTTATGATTTTTTTTTATGATTAGGCACCGCACTGCAGGATGAATCCTTTATGGGAGCGGTGCGTGTGCGCAGGAAACGATTCACGTTGGTCTTGAATCTTTGCAGATTATACTCGTTGGGGAACACGATCTCAGGGAGGTCGTTCCAGAGTAATAACGTTCTCCAGATGAAAGAAGTTTGAAATAGTGTCGTTCGAGAAACACTATGCTGAACCACGTACTGGTGGGCTGCAGTGGCTCGTCGTGTATTTCTACCATGCACCGCTCTGGGTGGTATCAAGCGGACAACCTCAGTTGAGCACTTGCCATGAGAATATTTCTAAAATAGACTCAAGTCGCCAACCCACCTTCGATGTTCAAGGCTTTCCAGGTTGTTTGTCAGACTATGGTCACCGATCAAGCGAATGGCTCTTCCTTGAATGGAATCTAGCAATCTCAGGGTATGTTTAGGAGCAGAGCCCCAAATATGCGAACAGTACTCTAGCGATGGTCGAATTTGAGCTTTATAGAGCATCAAAAGTTTCTGGGGTGTATAGAGATTCTTAGTTCGGAAAAGTACTCCAAGCTTCTGCAAGGCTGCCTTAGCAATGGCCGCAACGTGACTATGCCAAGACATATGACTATCCAAATTAACGCCTAATAAATGAATTGATGAGGCCAAGGGAATCGAGTGCCCCGCCATAACTATATCCGGTTCTTCAGCATTCACTTTTTTAGAAAAAACTGTCGCCTGGGTCTTTTTAGCGTTAAATTCTACTTGGTTACTGTCACCCCAAGACAGAATTTGTTCCAGGTCTTTGTTGAGATGTGAGACCTCTTGCTG
Source organism: Polydrusus tereticollis (assembly GCA_963920685.1). Taxonomy (NCBI): domain Eukaryota; kingdom Metazoa; phylum Arthropoda; class Insecta; order Coleoptera; family Curculionidae; genus Polydrusus; species Polydrusus tereticollis. The sequence goes on from OY987328.1 coordinate 150,218,835, forward strand.
CCTATAGAGATGTGCATTGGCAGCCGATGTCCGAGCATCCAAAGTAAAAGATGAAACAAGTGTGCTGTCATCAGCGAAGCTATACATAGGATTTTTAGTTTTTTCCAAAAGATCGTTAATGTATAGTAAGAAGAGGGTGGGTGACAATATAGAACCTTGAGGGACTCCGGCGTTGATGTTAAATGTGTCTAAAAGAAATCCGTCCATCGCCACTCGCAGAGACGGTCTTTAAGAAAGCTCGACAGCCATGCATTCCGTATGCTCTCACTTTAGCTAAGAGCCCCTCATTTGATTAATGTGTTCATTAAAATTTAAATCACTAACAAGAATTAATCCTAAATACTTAAAATGTTTAACTATTTTAATTTTCGAGTTATCTATTTCAATATCTGGTAGTTTTTAATTTACCAGTCTTTTTAAATACAAACATTTACTCTCATTTAATAAGAGATCATTACCATTACACCATTTTCAATTATTTTAGTATCATTTTGAATAGATTCAATATTGTTATTTTGATTTCCATTATAAAAAATACATACAATAACCTAATAAAATATATATCAAACCAAATCTACCACAGCGCGCCCACCAAAATTATTTTATGCAGTGTACTGCACATGCAGCTACTTACATTAAGGCGGTTACACAATTCATGAAAGAATGATTTGCCAATTCCGTTTATTTTTAGGACTGAGTGTTTTAAAAAGCATATAGAGGAATGTATGAGACACCTTTCTTTTCCTAAATATTAAGCCATATTTTTAATTATGACGGTTTAAAACAAACTGAAACAAAGTGTTGAGACAATTTTTGTTATAATCCACATAATGAAGATAATAAAAATAATGAGGATTTGTATAAAATGTTAAAGTGTAAAAAAAGTTATTTTTTATTTCTAAATATGGGTTCCTAATATGAGATGCTTTTATATTAGGAACCACTAAAGAGACAAGCAATCATTTTGATTATTATTCTAGGGCTACATCAAACCTAATTCTTATTTATATCAAAAACGAAACACTATTTTAAAGAAAGCTTTAAGTATTTGGGATTTAATAGTTTTTTGCTAATATGAGATATTCCAAATAAGAAACCTTTCTTAGGTATCTCATATAAGCAAACGAACTGCTAATTAAAAAAAAAATGTTTTTTAGGTAAGAAATAAGGATTTAACTTTAATTATTAAAATTTAGATTCTTAACTCATACGTAGATCAGAAACGAGGCATAAGTGCGACCCAGCAAAATCTAGCTATAAAATAGTTTTAAAAAAATAAAAAATAAGTTTATTTTCAATAATAGTCTACTAAGAGTAGAAACAGATATAATTTTTAATGCCAATCAACATTTTCTTATTCCATCTTGCCCTAAAATTAAAATTAAAGGTACCTACTTTTCCCTTAAGTCAATTTTGATTTTTTTACTTTTTGATCATCCTGTACATACTATCTCAAGTTTGAATAGTCTAATATTATTCTTTCAGTAAGCAGAACTTTTTATAAAGAGTAACTTTTTTTTTGTAAAATTAATATTAAAAAAGTTTCCCATATGTACAGAACTTAAGCGGACACACTGTAGATAGATTTATTGATTTATATTCGTTTTCTAATAATCAAATCAGCTTGTGCGATAGTCATTTCCATATACATGCCACGCACAGAGTGTTACATTTACCTATAAGGGAGAATTAATATTAAATTGTAAAATGCATATCTGCTGAATATGAGGAGGACAAATTCACCAGAGCGTCAAGCTATTTAAATATTCATTGCTGATTTAGGAATTTCGGTAAAGGTGTTTTAAATTATGTCAACTCCAGGTTTAGCATTACAAGAATAGTTTTGCGGAAATCTAAAACAGCCAGCGCCTACATAAAATTTATTCAGAATATCTTCAAAAGTTCAAACCTTAAAAATATATAAAATATTTGAAAAAAAAATAATATCATTCAACGTCAATATCTAAAAACCAAAACAAATTAATATATATTAATCACTAGATAAATAGGCACATTTAAATATACAATATTGGCATACACAATCATTTTTAATACTTTTAAATAATAAATCAGCGTGACAATTGAAATTTCAAATTAAGTAACGAATTTTCAAAATGTGAACATCAAAATTTTGATTTATTTTAAATTGTGTGTTTCTACGTCCATATACAATGTTTTTAGTATTGTCTCCAATTTTTGATTTTAATTGTAATTGACTTGGGTTTTAACACGTTTTCTTCTCGCATGTCCTATATTAATTCTATGAACATCCTTATGAACAATCTCAAAAAAGTTTCTCCCTGAGAATGGAAATGAAATATATGATTTCCGAAAGCTTGGAATAACTTTAAAGAGTACTCTTTCATTTGCTGCACTCCCCTATATTCACCAGTTTATTTCTTAACTAGTCAGCAACGACTACCCTCTCGATATACATATTTATATGTCATATTATGATTATCACTTGCCAAGTAGTATTCTTTACTATTTAGTGTATAATTTTTAAGTTCTTGAGAAAGTAAAAAATGTTTTCGAATTTTTAATTATCATTGCCTTTTTGATATTTTCACTAAGGGAAAATAAGAGAGTTTAAATCCTGATGACACACCTGTAACTTGTAACTGTTACTCCAACCCTGAGATTGCTGGATTCCATTCAAAGAAGAACCATTCGCTTGATCGGTGACCATCATCTGACAAACAGTCTGGAAAGCCTTAAACATCGAAAGCAGGTTGGCGAATTGAGTCTATTTTACAAATATTTTCATGGCAAATGATCAACTGAGGTTGCTCGCTTGATTCCATCCAGAGCGGTGCATGGTAGAAATACACGACGAGCCACTGCAGCCTAACCGTACATGTATCAGCTTAGTGTCCCTCGAACGACACTGCTTAAAAATTCTTTCATCTGGAGAACGTCATCACTCTGGAAGAGAGTATTCCCAACGAGTATAATCTCCAAATATTTAGGACCAACGTGAATCGTTTCCTGCGCACACGCACCGCTCGCAGAGCACGATAAAGGATTAATCCTGCAGTTCTGGGGCACCCTGTATTTTTTAGCCGGAATTTGTGTCACTCTTTATTGTTCATGTAACCTCAATTTTTTTTTCCAATCTGTTGCGGTGTCGCCAAGTTATTAATAATTTTCATCATATTTGTGCTTTTGTACGGTCGCAGTAAAAAAGGCACAATTTATTTATTGATTTAAATTTGATAAATGTTTTTTTTTCAGACACTTATATGATTACACAGGTCTAATACATTTACTACCCACTTTAAAATATCGGGAAGTCTGCCTTCCAACGCTTCTTTCATAGATGGAAACAAATGAAGGTCGCATGGAAATAAATCTGGACTATAGGAAGGATGGGGAAGTTTGTGAAGTAATTTAGTACATGATTACAAGTAGTGATGTGCAAAATTAGTCCTGGTTTTGCACATCTTGCAAGACTAAAACTGAAAACAAAACTAAGTGAACAAGACCTCGATCTGATTGGCATGATTACAAAATAAAATTAAAATATAAGCAGTTGTCCTTTTAGAAAAAAAATATCAATTAATAGCTAACTTTGAATAAAGTATTAATTTGATCCCATTCCTTATGGTCTCCGAGGTTTAGAAAAAATCAAAAAATAAACAATGATGAATGTTATAAATAAAAAAATAATAATCTTCTGCTTAACCAATTTACATAGATTGGGTTTTAAAATGTTATAATAAACCTAAGTAACTAATTAAATATATTACAAATCCTTCCGCATTCCTTCAAAGCTCCTTTTTAACAAATTTCGCTGTCCTCTAGCGGCTCATTCCTATTCAATATATAGCAATAGTCAAAAATCATGCTGATATTCCAGCGCCGATATCGATATTCCATTACCTGGAATATCTCCCTTTACTCCTCGATAAAGCCCCCAACGATTTCTCGAAAGGAGCCCATATATAATTTTAGAAAGTGGATTTTTAGAGTCATAATATTACATCCCAATTTTCGAATTTTTTTTTAAACATATATTACATTACCTAACGGGAGCTGTAGGGTGTTTAAAATTGAAATAGGGGGTCTCAACAAAGATGGGTGCTCCAGATGCTCGTCCCCTTACTGTCCTGGTGACCCGACTTAACTAAAAGAGAGCCCCAGAAGGCATTTTAGGAGAAAAAATGAAAAATTGACAAAGAGACGGCATGGTATATAAAAAAAAACTCACCTTCGACAGCGAACAACTAGCGACCAAAAAAAATCCCACAATGTGGCTTTCTGCGGCCCCGCAAACTAAAAATGATCCAAGCAAACTAAAGGTGCACAGAAAATAAGTTCACACACTGGCGGCGACACAGAATGAAGTCTCCAGAGCCATGCCCATTCAATTGCAGATACTCCAAGCCAAGAGAAATGAAACAGATTTACCCAAATTTAGTTTTACATAGGAAGTCAATACGTAATTCATGCAATCCATTATACTTACTAAATTTCTTGTATTGGCAAAAAAGAATTTCACCATACACATTTCTATACCAAGCCCCAGATCCTTTTTGTCTGCTTCATAATATTTATTATTTAAACGAACAAGGGTTGATAGCTTGCCGTCATTATTTACTATTTGCATATATATAACATCTATTAACGACACTAAAACATGACGCTCGAACTTTACAAAACTGATAATAACATTAAATTTGACTGCACTTGAAGTTGTAAGGATATGTTCGATCATTCACATTCGTATGAATACAAGAATTTATTGTAAACCGGCTGAAAGAGGCAGACTTTTCTACTTTAAAAATGATGAGAGAATCGGAAAATTTGCAGTGAATCGGCAGGAAGAAACCGACCTTTTCCTCAAGAAGTAATCAGAGAATCATTTGGAAGACAAGTCGGATTACCTTTCCACCTCGAATATTCCGGTGGGGAGCCAATTAGCTTCCAGTCTCATTATCCGTTGTCATGCCATTAGCGGCCATTATTTTTACTTACCAATCAGAAATTATTAGAAATATTAAGATATACTAGAATATCTGTTGCCGCGGCTCCGATTTGTTCTAAGGAACGTAATGTGCATATTGTTTTTTTCAAAACGCATCTTTCGGCTGTTAATCATAATTAGATATATTGTTGAATTTTAAGGCCATTTTTTTACGGCCTCTTAGGAGGAGAATATTTTTAAACTAGGAATTATTAGAGGTAATTTTCTTTGATAGTTTTGCCGGATTTAAACTGCGTATGGAAACTAGTTTTATTTTAATTGGCATAGCATTAGCATTTCTCAAACATCTTTCGTTAACCTTCGAATATTGATTTATTCATTCGCAAACAGGGACGAAAATTTTTGGCAGTCTTCAGTCCTATCTTAATGTGAATTGGAGGAAGATGCATTTTTTTCGGATCAACCAAGTTAGTTATTTTTTAATTAATTATTTTTTCAATAATTAGTTACTAATAAGATACAGTAGTTGAATCTTTAACAATTTTACACATGAAGACGCCTGCAATTTTCTTTCCTACTGTGGAAATTCAAAATGTTGCTTTAGTTAATGTTAATTAATTAATTTATTTACGTACGTAAGTAGTTACGAAAAAGAGTTTATCAATATTATTGCTTGAAATATATTTATATTACTCGATGTTGGGTTTTTTCAAACTTTATTTAGGTCCAAAGTCAGTAAAAGAGAAACTAGGGCAAAAAGTACGAAAATGGCCATTTAGGAACAGGTAACCACTTAATCTTAAGTGCTTTAGAAGCCCGTTTTTACGGAATCTATATCTACAAGAGCCATTTGAGGTAAGTATTGACTTTCCCCTCAAATTTGTAAATCGTTTCTGACCTTAAGTTCGCCGCCTTCCTTGCTAAAAGCCCGCTATGGTCAAATAAACAAAAAGCTGTTGAATTATTTTTATCGGCCGAAGAACTAACCTTTGATAATTTGAATTTTATTCATAGAAATTTTATAATTTCTTGATTAGTCGCTTTATATTATTTATAATATTTAAAAATGTTTTCTATAACATTTTTCGAATGAAATGAAATGTAGTACGTGCGGAAAAGTGTTTTCCAATAATGCGATTCATAAAGGGAATGGGCCAAAAAGGCAATTTCTATTCATGAACGGATCAGAAGTGTATTGAATTGTGAAAGATGTATATAAAGAGAAAAACACCATCTCGGCGATACGCAAGCAATCTTGCATTGTTTAACAATATGCATTAAAATTTTGGATTAAACTTTCATTGGTTTTATATGATAATGTCCTTGAACTATATCCGGTCAAAAGGAGGCAGGACTAAAATATATTCATGGAAAATGGACTATAATGGCTAGTATTTTCATCAGGGACGCCTTTTGTTTTCACTCTAGGTAACTACCTTATCTGATAAATATAACAAGTTGCATAAATATTCTAAAATCCAGAAATACATTAGTCCCTTTCCTCTAGAAAGAACTCTTATAGATGCATTTGGATTAAAATCTCGAAAATATTCGAGTTCTGTACTGCAATAAATCATATAAACAAAGTAGATAACTGGAAATTTTTGTGGATTATTAACGTTAACGTTAAAAACTGTTTAATTTGTTAAAAGTTTTTATTAAGTAAAGCTATAACAAAAAAAGGAAATTACAACCAACTCCTTTTTCTGTAAAGAAAATAAAAAGCAGTAGGAGCTTCACAACTTGTGACTGAGAAATACTTAACCAACCCTGATAAAAACACACCTAATAAGATCACGCTATTTCCTAATTTTGTGGAATATTTTTTTCAAGCAATTAAGCTTTCTTTAATTATTTTTTTTTACATAAGAGGTCTTGTTCCACTCAAAAAAGATAATAACAACTGAAAATATTGCTTCATATTATTAAACCTCAAAAATAAATTATTTAGGAAATTACATACAATTTCCATCAATGCTATCCATTAGTAACAATGGCTTAATTTCAGTTGAAGGTGTCTGATGATGCATTATCGATGTTGCTTCGCTTGTATTACTAATGGGTTCAAAGTTAACTGAGTGTACTAAAGTAGGCGCTAAGAGTTATTCAACGTATTTGCATATAAAAGCAAATTGTGACTAAATTTATTTAATTTGTGCGTACACAACGTGATCTTTATGGCTGATATTTCAGTAGACACTTCTTTACTCATTTGAAGAAACCACGATGATGTTTTAAAATGTTGTCTATTGTGTAATTTATCGAGTGTGTATTAAGTCTTTAAACGGATTATTAGCCACACCATTTATTGGTCGATTTTAACCAAATTTGGTACAGTTGTCTAAGAGGATCTTACACACCGAATGACGATATTGGCGTTGTTGCAAACTGTTAAATTTGCCTGGAAATCAAACTTAACACCCTGTATATTTTTTCATTTGTTACACTTTTGATAGAACATATTTTGTTCCTAATATCAGTAGTTTTCGAAGTAACGAGTATAATTTAAAAAGATTATATTAAATGTTCAAACTGGCTTCCCTGTAGGTACAGCTTCACAGTGAGCTAATTGAAAATAAGATTTTCAATTATCTTGTAAATCATTTGTGGTGTTTTTAATTAAAATTAGTCCAAAATTCGACGCTACAAATCAGCCAAATATTGAGATTTTTGGTATACATTTTGTTTTTCGAGTATCCCAATAAAAAGTAGTCATTAGGCGACAAATCAGGGAACCTAGGTGGTCACTCGATTGTACCCCCTCTATATCTACTTATTCGGAAAATTCGCGCACGTTTTGACCAAAATGGGAAGAAGCTCCGTCCAGTTCGAAGAATGTACTTGTGTAATTTGGACCCATCACATTTCGTACAGTAGACACTATTTCAATTTCCAAGAGCTCAAGGTAAAGTTGTGATGTCAAATTTCCATCAATAAGAAATGGACCGATCTTGTGATTACCCACAAGCCCAGACCACACATTCAATGTTTCAGAGCGTTGTGTATGACCTTCTTTCATCCAATAGGGATTTTCATTAGCCCAAAACCTACAGTTGTGTATATTGACTTTATCATTTAACATAAATGTTGCTACATCCGAAAATACTATAATGTTGAAAAACTGTTACTTTGGTACCACCTTAACCTAATCATCTTCTGATAACTCTTGAACTACATGTATTTTGAAAGGGTGATATTTATTTTTTATAACAACATTATGGACAGATTTAAAGCAGATGTCACTTGAGAAATGAGGGACCAGGGGTTTCAACAATATGTTGTAAGATTTTCAAACTTTTCTCTTTATGTATTATTGCTGGTCGTTCTGATCGTCGCCTATCTCTACAATTTCCAGTTTCTTCGAACCGTCGCGTCGGACTGTTTTTAGAACAGTGGCGTCATTAAATACATTTTTAACCTTTTCGTAATTCTTTCACTTTCAGTTAAAGACATTTTTGCATGTTAGAATGACAGCTTTTAAGACTTTACATCAAAAGTGCTCTGGTGTTTTATTTGTTAATAAATAAAACACAATTTGATTTCCAGACGAACTAAACAGCTGACAACAACGCTAATATCGTCATTCGTCACACACTGTATATATAAAATTATTTTCTTAAAACTACGGTTTGGTAGAGACGTCCAATAATAGTTTTATCATGACAGTATACTTATTTAAGTGAATTAAGAGTCAGCTTTGAAAATTAAGGTTTAGGACAGACGAGACGTTCATAAATTAAATATTCGACGTACACCCCATCTAAGAATTGCTAGACATAATAAGGAGCCCAATAAACATTTTCCGTAACTTATAGTAACACCAAGTTATATAATGGTTATATAAAGGTAATAGAGGTATATAAGAAGGTTTCGGAGTTTTATAATCTGTGCCTTTTGATAACCTATTGTTATAACGGGTTTATAAAATTACTATAACCTACAAGTATAGAAGAAGGTAACGTAACTCTTTCCATCACCATTTTATAAAACTTGTAGTAATCGTTACCAATGGTTTTATAAACAGGTTATATCAGGTTTACCGTAACCTCATTTATTCAACTTAAATACTTTTAGTTATGTAGAAGTAATATATTATTCACCATAATAAAATCTGGAAAATATTAGTGTTGGGTATGGTATATTATAAAACTCTTGGTGATATATCAGTAACGACCGCTTCGTCTATACAACTTCGCAAACAGAAGTAACACAAATTACCCCAATAAACCTTCCTGTTTTTGTTTATAAAATGGCCGTCTGTCATATTTAAACGCAAACGCCTAAAGTTTTTGATATTTCTCGTTTTTCACAATGAATAATTGGAAAAAAAATAAAACACAGCACTTCATTTCGCCGTAAAACTTCGAAAAACTTTAGGCAAATTTTAAATCAGATTCCTTAACCAGGATTATTAGTGGACATAACCTGAAAATCCGTTCGCAGTGTCAAGTTAAAAAAATAATTTCTACTGCAGATGCAAGTCCATGTAATGTCTTGGAAGATGTTCCAACCAAACTGTATGTGGAAGAAAATAATGAGACCATGGAAGAAGCCATTTCTATGAGCTTTTTACTGATCGGGCGAATCGTGACGCGTATTGAAAATTCGTTCGACCGTTGTCAATAATTTTGCTGCTTTAATAATAATAATAATTTAACTCTTATTTTTAATAAATGTCTTCGATTTGGAGTATTCTTATTAGCAGTTTAAACCATTACGTACGACTAATAAACACACTCAATTTTTCTGATACTAGAATAACGAAGGTTGCCTATCTAAAAGATACTGTAAGTAACATAATAATGTTAAATGTCACTATTCGTTATATAAGGTCACCATGGGTGATATTATGCATTCCAACGTTTATATCGTTACTACATTGATTCCGCCATGATTGTTTAGTTAAATTTAGAAGTATTAAAAAGGGACGTTACAAAAACACAAAATTTAACAACAATCAATACGAAATAAGCGCTTACCTATCCAATGGTGGCATATACTAATAACTTTTGGTATTAAATCGTCGTAAAATTAAAAAAAAAAAATATATATATTTACTGAAAACCTAACCTAAATTTGATTATTATTGGGTATTTTAAGAGCCCCTGCATTTTTTGGAAGTATTTGTTCTATTTTTGCAGTACAAAACTGTTCCCACCTAAATTTTGGGTCATACGTGAGTACAAAGCATAAAATAAAACTACCAATATATCATTTCCTTTTACATTTATTATTGAATTTAGCGACTGCCATCTGTAATAGTCTTACAAAATCTGAACACCAATACCTATTTAGTATTGTGGAAACAGAAAAAGACTAATAATAATTAATAAAGTGAGTATAAGAGAGAGAAATATATGCCTTCAATAAAAAGAATTGACAGATAAGAAATGACATAACAGATCGAAGTGACGAAATTTTGGTAGCGGAAATATTTCGAGAATCTTTGTATGCAACGTTTATTACGGTAACCGAAACATATATACCACTAATTTATATAACTAAAGGTGTTAAGACGCGGTTATTTAGGATGTTATATAGTGCTTACTACAACCATTCTGTTACTTTTAGTTAGATAACTTACATTTATATAGCGTTACTAAACAAAGGTTTCCGCAACCTTTATAAACTCCCCATTTAAGCGTTTTAAGGGTTTTATAAGAGTAACAGAAATATTTCTATTACTAAATATATCACTGTAAGTTATTTAGGGTAGGTGATATAGCATTTACGGTAAATAATATAGAACCAAAAATGTTTATTGGGAGACATTTAAAAGGTCATAATGAATATTATGCTGCCTGCTTCATGAATAAGTTTACCATCATTAACCCCTAGTTAAGTTGTTTAAACTACACTAAAAAACTTAAGAGTCGCCTTTTACCTGAACAAAATAATTAACCCTAAATATCTTATCAAACGTTGTTCATTTGGGAAGTTTCTGTTTCTATTTTTCCTCGTTTGCCTTTATCTCTTATCGATTTTCTCTATTAAAATCCAGTAGTAATTGTATTTAGTATATTAATATTTCTCTTTCTGTGCCGCAGAGCCAGATTATGTCGAGTCTAAAAACTCAAATTTTCCGTAGATCAGTTTTATTGAATTACCTTTAGACTGTTAAGGAACACAATACTTATTTTAGCTTATGCACTTTTTTTTTTGTTTTTAGTAACTGTTTTAAAAATTTTTTATATTTGACATTATACAAGTCCAAACAGATGTGCTTGACATATTTTTGATTGACATAACATATTATGGTAAGTCCTAAAACAAAAGAAATTTTCTTTTATTTAATTATTAAGAGAAAACATAACACAACAAGTTTGATCTCTGTACCCATTTTAAAGGTTTCGGTAAATGGCCCATAAACAAAAATCAAATAGATGTTAAATCGGGTGATTATGGGGGCCACTCAACCTGAACTAACCTCTTGGTCCAATCCATTGTTTTGCGAACCTTTGGTCCAATTATTGCCAAACAGGCTGCTAACACCCGATGCCATAGCTAGAGTCATAGTATACTTTTTCCAAAGTCAGTTTGATGACATAAAAAAGCTTCGACCGAGCCTCAAAGAGACCGTCATCACAATCAGGGTTGTCATGTCTTTGTTCAAAAATTCTTTAAGTTCTCATTATTAAAATTGTTTTTTTATACCAGTATTTAACTGATAGTCAGACAGAAGGAATAATCCATTCATGAATATTATAATAATCTTTTAGTACTTCAGAAATAGCATTTATACAAGAATAATTTAAATCAAACTGAAAAGGAATTTCACTGTTGTTAAAAAGAAAAATAAACAATTAACAAACCTAACAATTCCTCCTACACTTACGAAAACTTTGTAAAACTGGCAACACCCTGGCGAGGCGATAGACCGTTGAGGCCCACTGTCAATTTAAAGTGCGAATTATTTTTTCCGACTGAGAAAATTAATAGAGCAGTATATAAATACAAATTTATATGCTGTAAACAAGAACAGCAAATAGTTAAAGGTTCTGCCTATTGGGTGATCTCTTATCAGCTTTAAAATCAGTTGATGTTTAAGGTATGCGATATTGGGAATCGAACAGCGGCGTGACTGGTTGAAACGATTTACTGTAATTTACTTATTTCATTTTCTGCTAAAACTGTGTGGTTTCAGACATGTAAGTTTTTACTTGGTACCTATATTTTATTATATCAGTATGGCTTTTTGGCGACAATTTAAAACAGAAGGTCAAGGTAAATTATCGCAGAAATGTAATGAGTCGGTCATCGAAAGCGAAATAAGTCCGGAATTTAGAAACACAGATTTACATGTTCAGTGTCCACGCATTATAATTTAGTATATAATAAGTATAATTTATTTAGACGAAACTTGGTTTGATACTCATGATGTTGTTAAGTACGGTTGGGTAGACAGTACAAATTGTACTTTTGGTACACCGTGTTCCAGAGGAAAGCGCGTTATTATGCCGGAAGTAAAGATGGCTTTATACCTAGTGTGTTGCTATTGTCAGCAAAGAATATCACTCAATAATCAATCTCCAACTTTAAGCGCAGTTGTCCTTGATAATATTCAGCAGGTAATAACGAAATGAGTAGCGATGTATGGAAAAATTGCGTAGCTAATGTTATAAAAACAGAAAATGGATATTCTGTTTCAACACCTATAGCGCCAGTAGTATAAATACGTATCTTAAAAACTTGTTATATTACGGAACGTTTACTCTAATTCTGCTGATGCGATCAATTTGTTGTTAAAATATATATAGTGAATTCTAACTATTAACTGTATATTCCAACTAACATAGTACCTGCCCTATCCTTTCTTGGCAAGTAAAACTCATACCTCCTGGTGGTCCTGGCTGGATAAAAACAATTTTTTTAAATTGTTTTCGGCAAAATGAGCATTCTTTTTTAGCAAGAGACCATTTCAAAATTATTAAATGCATGTGTTCTTTGCAGGCCAAGTCACGGGTGCAAACCTCATATCGATATTAACTACTATATTTTTAATTTTTTTTTGGTAAAATTAGCATTCTTCTTTACAGAAAGACCATTTTAAAAATATTCCCTGTAGGCGAAGTCACGGGTACAAGCCTTTCATCGACATAAACTATAATGAACAAGCTGTAATATATACTTTTTAATCATATTAAAAATTTACAACAATCCGCATTTTAGTTATTTGGTAGAAGCGACGCCTATGGTCAGAAGTTTGATGCTTTTTTATGTCATCAAATTAAGCTTGGAACAACTATACTTGACGTTTGTTTTAAAGCAACGCCCTAAAACTGTTATCTCAATGGTTTCAACAGCTTTGATAATTAATGAATTACGAATAGGTAAGGTGAAAATGTAAAATAAATATTGCATTATAAGATTCAAATTAATGGCGTGTAGGTCGTTTAACAAAACTAACCAATCTATCAATAACAGAAGTTAACAATGACATTAATGAATTTAGCTATTAACTCAATCAGTTAATCCGGTCAGCCAGAGTGATTGATTTTATAACAAAATAAATATTGCAATAAAGTCGCAAACAAGACAAAACCCTGAATTTTAAAAATATTAAATTTCTGTGAAGCTTCATTATTTTTGATAGATATAGATAAAACTAGAAATATTATTTAAAATCATATTTGAATAGTCTTTTAAAACTTCAGCTGTCACCAAGGATTTCAACGAGTTACAGCTGCATAGCGATACAGAAAGCTGTATTAAATTTAACAGCTTTCAAAAACCCGTTTCTAAAAATACAGCTATAAACACACAAAGATGCCAGGTAAGTGCTCTTGCTTCGATCTATTTGTCTCTCTTGACTGCTATATTCAGGCGCAGACATTGTTCAAAATTTATTTTAAAATGTCATCAAATTTGTAGTTTGTAGAGATTTTAGGAATAGAGAATTGGAAAGTAATAAAGCCTAAAAAGGGTTTGTGCTAGAAATTGTCACCGATTTTCAACTAAATTACTTTTCTAGTTATTAAGGAAAAACCTTAAATTGAGTACGGAATAATTAGGCTAGTGAAGTTATAAAATTTTACATGGTATGTTGGGAACAAAATCACATAAAGCTACTTATCACACTAAAAGCCTCCACCCCTCCGGGATGGTTACTTTTGCGAGAAAATGTTGAAAGGGAAAAAAGATATCTAATAATATTCTACACAAAATTATTGTATAGAAAATAGTTTTATTAAAGCTATGGCGAACCACAGAGACCAAAAAAGGTTTAAAATATTCAAAAACTTAAAAATAAACATTTTTAGGTTATTTTTTCTAGAAACATTTAAACTGTCATAGTTTACGCTAACACTAATTTAGGGTTACATTTTAGTTCACTAAAACCTTCAACTTTTAAATTTCCCATCTTAATAAAACAATAAAACTATAGAACCACTCATCATCGGTAAATCCTAGCAAACTTTTTAACCGAATTACTTAAACATACAAGTCTCCTTAAAGCATGAATTGACACCCTACCCTATAACCCTGTTTGAAAATGGATTGCAAGAAAAAACTAAAAAATCAGAATTAATTGGGTTTTTTGACAAAAAAGTGCCCCATTAGATTCGATTCCCGAAAACAGCGTTTTTGTTTTAGAGGGGTGTTTTAAAATATCCTTGTTAAACATTATTTTTTCGGAAAAAAAAACACAGCAACAGTAAACCAGCCTCAATTTTTTTCTAATAAAGAACAAAAGATGTTTTATTTTACAACTAAGCCAATATTAAAAATCGGTGGGTATTCAGGTGGTTCAAGCAGAAGGCGACGCAGGCGGAATCATGGTACATAAGGCTTTTTAATTAAGGACATCTGTTCCGTTGGTGGGTGAAGACATCGATTTGATGGTCCTATTAATATTTAAATCAAAAATGGACAAGGTATCCATGCTTTAACCAGGTAACTCATCAAAACCACACAAAGTAACCGACATAAACATCCTCCGAAGTTAGACGGTGTCGAGCGCGGTTAGTACTTGGATGGGTGACCGCTTGGGAAACACCGCGTGCTCTTGTCTTAGGGAAGAGTGTAAAATGAATCGACTATTCACGCCGGACAGGCCGGATGAGATCGGATATCTCGTAGGATGAAGGTACCGTTTCGCACTCCCCAGTCGGTAGACCGCACGATTAAAAACCGTACGGTCGATGACCGGTTCAAGATGGCCTCAGATACGCCGACAAAACGTAAAAATAGTAAAATAAAATAAAATAAAAAAAAAATAAACATGCTTAAAAAATTGAAGGTGATCTCTTTTGCGCCGCAGGGGAAAATTTTTGGGGTGCCACGCCCTTTTTTGGGTAAATCTTGACAAATTATTACGCATATGAAGTGCATCAATTTGAAATATATTTTTAAATATTATAATAACAAAAAATTTGAAATTCTTTCCCCATCGGGGATGATATTTCGAATTTTTTACTACTAAGCAATTTTTAGTTGGTTGTCTAATGCGTGTTCTATTCTTATATTACCAAAAGTTTCTTCTTTAATAATTGCCTGTAAATGCGACTTACTAGACCCGTGCCTTTTAATTAATTTATGTAGATTATTTAAATCCGAAAATCCATTTTTATTCCACAAATTCTTTTTACTAGAAAATAAGGGGCAGGGCAGCAAAACAGAAGAGACTTATTTTCACAACCAGTTAGCCATTCACAAGTTTTATATGATTCTTTTTGAAAATGTCTATTATAAAGTTTAGTTTTTTTTGTTAAATTAGGAATAGATGGAGTGGACCTATCATTGGAAATATTTTGTTTTTTTTCCTCAAAAATATAAGTGGAAAATCTTTGTACCACTATCTGACACACAATACACTCACACAAAAGTCTATTTTCACTTTCAGCCGAACTTGAACTAGCAACAGGATCCATAATTAAAATAATAATCTGTTTGAAAACAGCGTACTTTTCCCAATATTTATGCACGGTTTAAAATTTCGCCTAAACACGCGCCACTCTAATTTGTTCGACGCAGTAAAACAAATAACGGCAATACGCTGCTGTCTAATCGCTTCCAGCAATCCGGCGGCGCGGCGCGAATGGCGCGTCGGCATGTCTCGAAATCAATCGCATCACCGTGAAGTAGAACTAGATAGCATATTATGGAGTTCTTATGAAAATGCGGTCGGATTCGCCCGATTTACAAATAAAATTTAGGACAATTTTAAAAATTAATTGTAAGTTCTATTAGGATTGTATTGGATTATTTCTTTTTTTTTAAGTAAATCGTTTAGGGGAAGCTGTGCTTCCCTAGCTTCCATGGTAAACACGCCACTGTTGAGTTAGTATATCTGCCTCCAACATCAGATGCAGTTTACGAGTTTATCATCAAATTCAGGCATGGATTTGGATCCTATTGCTTGGGGTTTGGAAAGAACAAGGACAAGCTATATCTATACAGACCTATACAGCCTATACAGACCGATAAGTCAGTCGTTCCCGAATTTATCCTTAAAATAATTTATGCTGCTGCAAGACTGACTGTAGAAAGTTGTGCAGGCAAATCTAAGCTGCTCTAATCTATGTGGCCAGTACCAAGACAATTTATGTAGTAATTCATAAGTACGGAGATGCTTTAATGGATAACTTTTGTTAAATATACCCTATACCTAAATAAAATAGTTACCCCAATATTTGGATATAAACTCAATATCTACCGGTTTTTAATAGTTGGCCATGCATAGAAAATAAAAATGATAAATGTCAATTCTGCCATGTTTATTAATGAGTATTGACATAATATATGCTGTTGTAAGTAAGTTAATTTCTGTTTGTCGATAGTATGCCCTATTCCGAGATAGAAAAACAAAATATTTTAACTTATTATATAAAAAACAATAATAATGCTCGTGCTGCTATAGAAGAAATGAGGCGAGAAAATCCAGGGATGCATCTACCAACTCGAAGAACATTTAGGATGATATATAGGAAATTCCAAGAGACGTCCAGTTTACATAGAAAGAAAAAAGTAAGTGCTACGAATGAAAATAGCGAATTGAACATTCTACTCTCAGTGGAAGAAAATCAACATGTGTCCATAAGAAATATTTCAAGAAACTTAGGAGAAACTCAAGAGAACATTGCCAATACATCTTACGGAAAAATTCAAAAAACACTCAAAACAAATTGCTTTAAGCCCTATAAAATAAGACCTACAACCAAACTAACTCCAAGGCAAAGAGCAGATCGGGTAACTTTTTGTCAGCTAATGTTACAGCGTATAAACATAGATAATAATCTCTTAAGAAAAGTACTGTAGACTGATGAATCAACATTTGTGACAACTGGTATGATTAATAGGCAAAACATGAGGCATTGGGCAGTACAAAATCCACATTCGTACAGAGAGGAGAAAATGGACATCACGCCTTTTTTCCATTTTGAACCAACCAAATTGCAAATATGATGGAGTTATATGACCTCTTCGTTCGACACACGCAGCAAACCTCACACACGCCTTCTGCATGACTTGTAGTCTGTGTCGGTGTCGGGCCTACATCGCAATAATCACAAAGAGATAATATAAAGTAATATGTATTTTATACAGGGTGTTCCAATTTAAAAAAAATAAACTTTTTGTTTTTTCCTGTGTACTATCGAATTTAATTCCTTCTTTTATATCAAAAGTTATAATAGTTCAAGTCACCCACGCGGCTGTATTTTTGTTTTTTTTAATTATATCAAATAAAAAAATTACAGGGGGGGGGGTACATTGTACGCGATCACCCGGTACATGGGGGGAAAATCGGGGGAGTTCCCCACCCCGAAGGACGGCAAAAACTAAATATTCCCAAAAAAGAACAGCTTCATGTGATTTTGTTCCCAGCCAAGTACTAAGTGTACCGAGGTAAATACTCAAAATTCGCTCACCGAAAACTGGTTCTTATTCAATTCTTAGAATGAAAATATCAAGAATAGACTTAGACAGGTACTTAAGGTAGGATGTCCATAGTAGTTATTGTGTAGTGATATATAACATCTATATGAGCCGGAAGGGGCGAAGCCGGGGGGAGGGGGGTTGTAGACACAAATGATGTATATAAATATTAGTGCTACATTGCTGAGGGAAAATCCAAAACACTAAATTGCATGACAGTAAGTAATTACTAAAAGGAAAGAAAACCGTAGAATTGTAAAACTCCCAATAAAAATCTAATACAAAACACATCTTCTTAAATAGTAACAAAACAAAAGTCATTTTCTATTTGGTTTCTATGCGATATTATAATAATATTATGTTTGAATTGTTTCTGCCTCATCGTTTCTATTTATTTATTTGTAATTTCCTAAGCGAGACACATATAATATGGAGTTTAATTTTAAATCAAGATCTGACACAATACGTCTCTTAAATTTAAGATTCTTAAGAATATTTTGAAGTAGTTGGTCTTGGTATTTCTTGCCGACAATAAGCTTAAAGGTATTTCTTAAAGTTTCTATTCACAAAGTATAAATGTAACTTTTACAGTTCAAACATAATATATTATAGGTATACTTCCCTAAGTATGTTATTCCGAAAAAAAATATATAAACTGTAATATACTGTCATGTTCTACGAGAAAGTTCTGACAAAATCATTTTTGTCAAACTTAGGTATACATAACTTAATATAAAACTTTTACGATGGGGAATATTTCAAAGGCGAGTTTCGTTTTATAAAATTTATAAGCAAAATCAGAAATGAACTTTTTATTCAGAATTTATAGCAAAAAATGTTTGGGAATTTTATTTGCAATAGAAGCTTTTCCCAATTTTTTCTATGATCGTTTTTCATACCAATGAAAATAAAATACACCCAGCGTGAATTTTAGTCACTTGGGAGTCTTTCAAATGTGAAATATTTACAATAGTAATTTTGGATTATTTTAAATTTATCATTTTTTAGGGTAGAAAATTGGATTAATATCTTTTTTCTTCTTTTTACATCTCTGCTCACCTTTAGAGGTTCTGGGGTTTGGAATAAATCCTCTAATTACTTAATTGGATTAATATATTATGTATAATCATACACATTTTAGGTGATTATATGACAGGGGATGTAAGTGAAACCCATAAGTAATTTTTTATTTTATGACATATACAGTATGTTCGCGGATGCGGTTAACAAGAGGACAAATTAACCAAAAATTGAAAGATACGAAAAAAAGTAATCCTTGATGATATAAAAAAAAAATTAGGCATTTTTGCAAGTCCGCATTTTACTACTTTTACTTGATTATCACCTTTACATTACTAGACATTAATAAAAATTAATTTACAATGGACGAAACATAATACACAATAGTCATAGTTCAAGAATCCCTCCCCCATATTAAATACACTTTTGCAACTGCTTCCTACTGTGATCAAAACTGGCTTAAATCTCTTCAACTGATAATGATTCCACTACTCGCCTAATTCTTAGTTTTTAAATTTCGACATTACTATCCATTGGTTGCGCAAAAGTAAGCTGCTTTATACGGCCCCAAAGGAAAGAATCAGCTAATGTCAGATCGGGGCTTCTTGGGGGCCATAAAACTGGCCCATTTCTTCCTATCCATCTCACACCGAATTTTCTGTTCAGCCATTCTCTGACCTCTCCAGCGTAATGTGCAGGGCACCCATCGTGTTGAAAATACATTGCGTTGCGATAATCCAGTGGCAGCTCTTCAAGATGATCGCAAAAGAATGTATCTAGTAATTGCAATAGCTCGCTCTGTTACAAGTTCTTTCGAAAAAATAAGGCCCAATGATACCGTAATATGCAATAGCACACCACACATTGAATTTTTAAAGTACTGACGTCTTGCGGGAATTCTAAATTCAGGATTCTCTTTACTCCAATATCTGACATGTTAAGAGGCAACAGTTCCGTTGGTTGAAAATGTTGATTCATCAGAAAACATTATAAGCTTGTGAAAATTTCTATTGACGTTACTAATCTCATTTCCAACCCATAAACAAAAATCTAGCCTTTGAGCTTCATCCCCAGTCTCCAATTATTTGATATTATTATTATTAAAATCTACTACAAATAATACATACTGGATGTTAACACGAAATTGAGATTAACAGAGTCGATTATTTTATATTATCTCTTTGTGATTATTGCGATGTAGGCCCGACACCGACACAGACTACAAGTCATGCAGAAGGCGTGTGTCGAACGAAGAGGTCATATAACTCCATCATATTTGCAATTTGGTTGGTTCAAAATGGAAAAAGGGCGTGATGTCCATTTTCTCTATTTTATACAAACAATGATTAATTCCCATACACCCACCTATCTTTACGAAAAACTATTTTTTGCCAGTGGTGCATTTGTAAGACCGAGAAGGGTGCCGATTTTACTTCATATACCACCACATTCCACCTCTGCTTTTAGAGGTTCTTTATACTATCATTCTTGTTTTTTATTTAATAACTTACCAAACTATTTAAAATCAATTAATAATAAAAATGAATTTAAAAATCAGCTTAAGAATTGTCCAATATTCCTATTCTCTAATTTAAGCAGATTTCATGTATTATTTTTAATAAGTATCACATAATATTATTATTTGATAAAGTAATAATAATCATGAAAATGAAACAATACAGTCTTGCTCCACAGTTTAATAATTGTAAAAACAAATAAATATTTCCCTACATGTTTCGAATGCTTAAGCGTTCATCATCAGGGGAAACTAACATTGAGTGAAATAATTTCAATCAATCATCAGATTAATTTATATTATTTAGTTATTTTCAATGATATGATATGTTTTTTGTTTAAATTTGTAAGATACCTATTTTAAGTTGGGCCTAAGCAGCTGAGCTTCGCCTTAATAAGGACTTCTTTATAATAAAACGCTGATTAAACAGCCAACTAAAAGCTACCCAATGTGCATTCGTATAAATCGATTGATATAATACACTTTACATTCAGGAAATGTAAACGGGTTCGAAAACTTCATAAATCCCCAGGAATATTATTCGTGACAGCTGATAGCGGATAATATCCTAGCGCGTGGCTTGTTTCCCAGTTTTGTTTGATCCATTTTTAGACTTGCTCTTCGTCAAGTCAATAACTTAGTATCGTGAACTAGGCCGCTATAATTGACTTGAGGCCTTTTATACCATTACCCTTATCAATATAAAAAAAATTGAATATGTTTGCTTTCGTGTATGCTTGTTTGTAGGCTTTTTCGGTATTTATACCGACATAAAAAATTCTAGTAACAATAACGGTTCTACATGGCCCGTAAAAACCATTGTAAAATGATCTCAACGAAAGCTTACTTTAAATTAATAAATATTACAAAAATTAACCATTATTATAAAAAACTAAAAGTTAGTTACAATTTTTTGATGCCTGCAGGTGTAGTAGGTAAAATATATCACTCTATACCCAAAACCCTCAAATGCTGTCTGTGACTCATTCAATATCAACCACCAAATCTATGAAGCGGCAGAATAAAAATGTTGTAGAAGTAAATATTTTTTTTTGCATATAACAATGTTTTTCGCTACAAAAACAGTGAACTTAAGCGGCGACAATGTAATATAAGCCGCGATCAGGTAAATGCATTTAAAATAGCACGGCGATTCCGATACTGTGATTTTAATCGCAGAGAGAATAAATGTGGCAACACACAGAGGCGAGTTCACCACTTCAAATATTTAAAAATAAGCGTACCGGCAGGGTTCTTGCATTGCTTCATTAATTTGCGGCTTTATTAATAATTTATCGATATATGTTGCATTTTTTTTTAGTTTCCTTCATCATGTTTAATTCCATGACAATATGTATACTTTTTTTTTAATTATGTCACTTAGAAACTTGGCATGCGATTGTTTATTGGTAAAAATACAAGGGGGAAAATTATGAGTTCTCATGCGGGTTTTGTAAGTAGTTGTAAAAGTGCTCGATTCCTCTGCGCTTTACAAACAAAACTTGTACTACTACAAAGTAGTAAATGGAAGAAGAGAAAGAAAAGAGAAAGAAAGCAAGATTGTTTTAAGTTCGAATTCTTTGGATTAAAGACCGAGATGCTTATACAAATTACAAAGATAGCAAGGCGATAATGTGTTGTATCCTCTGTGATGTATCAGAAACAAAATGCAACAAGAAGTTTTTGACTATCTGACGGCTCAATACTCAGGTTAGAACTGATTCCAATTTCAAAGGTGTTATTTCGAATACATCAAAATAATTTCATTCAATGTACGAGAAATTTCATTTATTTTTGGCATTTCGCATGTTCGAATAATTCATGTGCCAGCTATTTTCATTCGGGCCCGACCTATTTCGATCTATCATTTTGTGGCCTTCCCTTTGTAAATTATACATATACAGATAAAAGTTTTAAGCATAAAATGTAGGTCGAAACCGCAGCGGTTGCACACGTTACCACACACTCCCGAAGTTTCAAAACAGGAGCGCAATCAATAGGGTGTTTTTGGAATAAATTGCCAGTGCTCGGTGTTAAACAAACTGTAGTATATTATGTTCCTACTAGAGATATACTTGTAGTATCTAATTAAGAATCTTTAATAGTGAGCACACAAACGTCGTCGGTTGATCACTAGAAATCTTTACCGGCCGACTCTTTTAGGGTTGTTTCAGGCGCCATCACTTGTCCACAAAATAGTTTTATTGTTTTATTAGTTTTATGTATACCATTTTATATTTATTCAATATTTGGAAGGAACCAATAGACTACAAAGGCGTCTGTTGAAAAGAGGTGGATTTGGTCGATTTGAAGTAAAAATGTCATATTAAATACTATAGTACAAATACTACATTTATAGTACATTTATATTCTTCTTGTATAATAGTGGCCTACGCTCATATTATTTAATAGTGTCAATAGTTAAATATAACTAGAGAAACGTGATGGTCGTAAATGCAGTATTTAGTTATTCAGATATTTGTGCTTTTGTGAATTATTTCGAATATTCCATTCACGTATAAAAAATCCCATAAGGACAGTGGTATTTTCGAAAACTTACAGCGGATATACAAAATCGAGAACACCAAAACGAAAATACTACTTGTCAGTGTCACACCAAAACGAAAATACCACTTGTCAGTGTCACTTTGTTGACAAATTTCTATTTATTATTTCAAAGTTGACAAAATGAATGTTTTTGGATTCGTGAAATACTCCTTTAAATACCATGCGTGCTTTAAAACTAACCGGATAATTTTTCACTTATACGTATTTTCTTTACAAATTTCACTCGTCCTTCGGACATTAAAGAAAACACGCATTCGTAAAAAATTATCGGTAATTTTAAAGTACTCGTGGTATTACACCCGAAAAGTTCAGGATTTTTTCGATTATAAACAGATCCAAAAAAAAAATCTTCTATTGCTTCGGTATACCATTTCTATTTTATAAGATGGATAATCCTGTTCACGATATAATAATATAAAAAATATGTCCTTAAACCTCAAACAGTTTTCTCATTTGTAGAGGTAAGTTTCAATAATATACGAGAAATCTTAGATAAGCTAAATAATAAACACAGTCGGAACATATATGGTTTTAACATAAAGCTTATAAAATCTGTTAAAAATGAAATACTGGTCCCACTGACCAAACTGGTCAATCTATGCTTGAGAAATAGTGTGTTCCCAGATGTTCTTAAAGTTGCATGTGTAACTCCTATCTTTAAGAGAGGGGACCGAGGACAACCTGATAACTACAGGCCAATATCACTTTTGCCTGTGATTTTCAAAGATTTGGAGAAATGTATGGCTATTCAAATGGTAGACTTTTTCAATACTAAAAATATTCTCTCCCCCTGTCAGTTTGGATTTAGAAAAAACAGAAGTACAGTTCATGGCATAGTGGATCTTGTATCGGCCATTCTGAATGTTTTTTACAGGATTCAATACGAGTCTCTCCTATTCTTAGACTTGAGCAAAGCGTTTGATTGTGTCAACCATGGTATCCTCCTCCGCAAGCTTAAAAAACTTTGACTCTAAAAGTGTAAAACTGATCCGTTCATATCTGGAACACAGACGTCAGGTTGTGAGGGTGGCTGGGGTGACTTCAGCAATGAGTCAAATCAAGATAGGGGTGCCTCAGGTGTCGATTCGTGGACCCATATTATTCTTGATATATATCAATGATCTTCCCTGCAATGACAGAATTGCCAAATATACACTCTTTGCTGATGATACCACTGTCTCTTTTGCTGCTGATATGTTGGGGGTCGCGTTGGAAGCTTCCAGGTTGGCACAAGAGAGGGCGGAACACTGGTTTTGCTCTAACAGGCTGCTGATAAACGCAGATATAACCCAGATGGTGACCTTCTCCCTCGGAAAACTACACAATACACCAAATGTGTCGGCAGTGTCATTTTTGGGTGTGGTACTGGATCCGGAATTGCGGTGGAATGAACATGTCAGTGTCTTTGCAAAAAAGCTAGCCAGGAACCTTTATCTCCTCCGGAATATCTCTCAGTGTGTCTTCGCTGATGTAAGACGAACAACATATTTTGCAGTTTTTGATACTCATATTAGGTATGCAATTCTTACATGGGGACATTCGGCAGGGTGGCACAGAGTTCTTGGACTACAGAGGAGAGCTGTTAGGGTGATGTCTTATTAAGAGGACTGTAGGAATGCTTTCATTGATCTGAAAATTTTGACTGTGCCTTGTATGTGTTTGCATGTCTGGTGTATGTGAGGCAGAATCTGGATTCGTTTCTGACGCACCAGGATGTGCATGACTATAATACCCGAGCCAGGAGTAATCTGATTCCAGCTTGCCGGCGCCTGCGAAGGTGTCAGGATGGCTCAGGGTATTGGGCAGTTAAGTATTTTAATAAATTGCCTGTGAGGATAAAAGAGTTGCCACTCTCTATGTTTAAGAGTCGAACTAAAAAATTTCTGATTAGTCAAGTCTTCTACTCCCGTCAACTCAAATTTAATTTGTTGTAATAG
Organism: Polydrusus tereticollis; assembly: GCA_963920685.1. Taxonomy (NCBI): domain Eukaryota; kingdom Metazoa; phylum Arthropoda; class Insecta; order Coleoptera; family Curculionidae; genus Polydrusus; species Polydrusus tereticollis. Next base: position 150,243,679 of record OY987328.1, read on the forward strand.
TCTTTGAACCTAATTTTCATGTATTGTTTATTAGTCTGTACTGAGCTATTTATGTTTTATATAATGAACTTGTAATTTTATTTTATTAGACAATTTAATATTATATCTAGGATCAAGCTCTCAAAATTTATATTCACATATTGTCTGACGTGTGTAAGCATTTCATATGTAACTAACATGAATAAATTTATTGATTCATTGAATTAATTTACAGAGTAATGGATAACATCGTAACATAAACAGAAGTAAGATTCGCAGATATGTCACAATTATTACACTTTTCTTCAGCAGATCCAAAATTTAAAGAATACCGTAAAGAGATTCTAGTTAATTCAATATTAGCTCTTAGAAAAACTTTATAATGAACAAAAATTGACTAATAAGTTAGGAGTCATTTATCACTACGAACAATTTGAAAAACTAAATATTGAATCTGTGTTCAAGGTTTTCGTTAATAATGATTATTGTCAAGTTTTTCCAAAGGTCTTTTTGATTTAATATCTCCAATTCCAGCAACATGTACCTTTGTTCAGGTTAGTTCGGGTTAGTTAGGAATTGTTTTACTCTCTTCAGCAACCAGAAGATTTTACGGACATTATTATAAATACATTTTCCTTATTAGAAGGTGGATGCTTTAACTTAATTTACAGGAAATAAAATTTCTATTGCATTTACATTGATTTAAAAACACGCATTCCTAATATTCTTGATGATTTCTTGTACAATGTTTTAATTTTTATAAATCAATTTTTGATCTGGCATTCTAGTGGATGGGCATTGGAAAGGGTATAGGGGAAAAGGGAACCCTTATTTGCGATACTGTTATTTATTATTGCCAAATTTAAAAAGAAAAATCACGGGACGCTTTATTATATACCAAATTTGTCAAAGTTTGGGCGTGGCCTTAAAAAATTTAGACACTACTATAAGATAATATGGCGTTTAGAAACTTACTTCAAAAATTGGCATATTATACTCATTGTATGAATTATAATACGATTCTACTAAATACCCAGTTGTTGAAAATGTATTTTAAAACTCTTCTTCAACCACATTTAAAATGTGAAACGTTTCAGGAATATACTTGCCCCATAAAATCAAATAAAACTTTAAGCCCGAAATCCGGACTGTTCTAAATTTAAAAATACCTCTGGTTTTGCTTTTTTTCTCGAATGTGTCTCTGAGTTCTTGTTTCAGTTGGAAAGTTTAAATCAGCTTGTAAAACCGTATAACTAAAACCCTTGTATTGTTAATGGCGTAGAGGTTAAAATAAATAGGCAAGTAATCCTATGTAGAAACACTGGGCATCGCTTGTTTATTGTACACTGTAACCATTTCAGGATCAGGGACGGGTATACAGGGTGATTCAAAAGTACTTCGACAAACTTCGGGAGGTAATTGCCGGCAATATTTCAAGATGAAAAGTTCTTATAAACAGTGGTCCCTGGCGACTTCGTTACGGAGATACAGGGTGTTGAAATGTTAGAAGGAATGGTAATAATTTTTAAATAACTCCTTAACGAGTAATTTTTTTTTTATGAAATTTGGTGAATTAAATAAGCATCTCAGGACACTTATTTTCAAAGTAAAACACATTCGTAAATTTAACCAGTGGCGTCGGTACAAAATGTGGCTATCATATTTTTTGTGGAAACTATGCCTAACCTAACCACACCACTGACTTATTTGATTTTAACTTTTTTTTTATGAATCCCCCATTCAATTACAACAAAAAAGTTCACGTGTGTTATTTTGCTACGAGGGCCAGTTTAATGTCAAATGATTATTTTATTTGACTATACACAAATATTAAAAAATATGTTTTAAATAATTGATCAAACACTCAAATATTAATTTAAGTATATTAACTAAGATCTATACATACTTACAATAAACAAATATGTAGGTATATGCCAAAGGAAGGCATCTGAGGATGCCTATTTAAGTATAACATGTTCTCAGTGACATGCATATTTATTTATTAGTATGAATAGTATGTTATTTTCTAATATTTTCTATTTTGACAAGGCGGCTTTGGAAATACTTTTTTGATATTTTGTATTTTGATAAGGCGGCTTTGGAAATGCATTTGTCGTGAATTAAAACATATTTGACAGTTAGTTGCTTATGTGGTTTATTTCTCAGTTTTGTCATTTTCATTGAATATTAATAGTATTGTTTAAAAGGTATGGATTACTTAAGAAATAATGCGCATTTAGCTGACATGCATTTTGTATATGGCCTTGCCGATGGAAATGCACGAGCAGCTAGACGAATCTATCAAGAGCGATATCCTAACAGAGTACTGCCTGCTGCTGAAACATTTTCAAATCTTCACCGACGTTTAGCTGAAACAGGGAGTTTTGCGAGGTCACGTGACATTCCTGGAAGACCGCGAACAGCCCGAACTCAAGAATTAGAAGAAGCTGTTTTAAATGCTGTAGTGGAAAATCCAGATACAAGCACTCGAATAATTGCTGATGCTCTCAATTCCACCCAAGCCACAGTTTGGAGAATTCTGCACGATGAGCAGTTGTATCCGTACCATATTCAAAGGGTACAAGCTCTTTTACCCAGGGACTTTCCTCAGCGCATTAATTTGTGTCAGTGGTTTTTGGAAAAATTTGCTGAAAATCCCCAATTTTTAAATTATGTACTTTTTACGGACGAGGCAAATTTTTCTCAGAGTGCGATTACAAACTTTCACAATAACCATATCTGGTCTTTGGAAAATCCCCACGCCGTTAGTGAACGAAATTTTCAATACCAATTTTCATTAAACGTGTGGGGGGGAATAGTTAGCGATTACTTAATAAAGTCTGTGCGTTTTAAGAAGTCCGATATCGGATTAAATCACCAAGGGATGTTATCGCTTTTAAAACAGTAAGTCGGTTAAGTTATAATATCTTCGCACCTTCGCTATACTTGATCACACCGAACATCCCATTGGTTTACTGTATTCTATTACTGGGCGAAATCAGAGGTTTCAAAACAAAATTATCTTAGAATTACGCGTTGAGCATAAATAATAATTAAATAGATAATTAAATTATTTTGCTATTATTATAGTTAAATCTATATAATAATCGCTATTTTCCAAGAACCAATTAAAATTTGCTCAAGTGCGGGATGGTTAAATATGTTAAAGATTTTGTCAGGTATATACTTTTCCGATAATGACATTATTTTGGGATTATTATAATTAAATCTTCATAATAATTACTATTTTCCAAGAAATAATTAAAATTTGCTGAAGTGCGGGATGGTATGTTCTACTTTATTTTAAATAAGTAGTTGTGCTTTTCACTTTTAGTTTGTTTCTCATTGTGTGTGAATTAAAATCAGTTATTAAGCAAAGTTATGGAAAATGTTCAGCAAGGTGTCACATCGCATAGAAGGCATTTATCTCCGGGTGAACGCCGTTTGGTATTACAAGTGGAACGTTATTTTACTTTAGAAAAAGATAACTCGGGCCCGTTAGAGTATGTTTTGGCAGTGCAAAAACGAACGCCTGATGCTTGCGGCATTTCAGAGAAGACCTTAAGAAGACTTCGAAAAAAGAGTGAAGAGGATTTGGACAGACCATATAAAAGGGTTCGACTCCATTCAACAGAAAATGTAATTCATCAACATCCAAAATTACCTTCAATATAATTTATTGTTTGAGAGCCACCGACATAATGCTCAAGAGGTTTTATGGCTTAGCGGACTTCTTAAAACGCACAGACTTTAGGACCTTTTTTTCTTCCACTTCGGCTTAATGGCGAGACGTACCGACATTTTTTGGAAAATGAACTTCCTCCCTTACTGGATGATGTGCCCTTAGAAACTCGAAGACGTATATGGTTTATGCATGACGGAGCTCCCGCCCATTTCAGCATAGTGGCCAGGACCCATCTTAATCAAATTTATCCAAATCGATGGATAGGTAGGGGAGTTGAGGAAGGAAATCAACCGTGGCCACCAAGGTCCCCAGATTTAAATCCTCTTGATTTTTATTTGTGGGGACATTTGAAGTCAATCGTTTACAAGACGCCAGTCGAAAATGCAGAAGTGCTAAGAAACCGAATAATCGATGGTTTTGAGGCAATAAGAAACAGACCAGATACCTTAGCACGCGTACGAGATTCCATGCAAAGGAGATTAGATGCCTGCATCTTGGCTGAAGGTGGACATTTTGAACAATTTATTTAAAAATCATTTAATTTTTGCAACGCACTTATTTAATTATAATTAAATTAAATGTTATACCTTACCCCTTACATAATAAATCTTTGAATTTAAAACATATTTTTTAATATTTGTGTATAGTCAAATAAAATAATCATTTGACATTAAACTGGCCCTCGTAGCAAAATAACACACGTGAACTTTTTTGTTGTAATTGAATGGGGGATTCATAAAAAAAAAGTTAAAATCAAATAAGTCAGTGGTGTGGTTAGGTTAGGCATAGTTTCCACAAAAAATATGATAGCCACATTTTGTACCGACGCCACTGGTTAAATTTACGAATGTGTTTTACTTTAAAAATAAGTGTCCTGAGATGCTTATTTAATTCACCAAATTTCATAAAAAAAAAATTACTCGTTAAGGAGTTATTTAAAAATTATTACCATTCCTTCTAACATTTCAACACCCTGTATCTCCGTAACGAAGTCGCCAGGGACCACTGTTTATAAGAACTTTTCATCTTGAAATATTGCCGGCAATTACCTCCCGAAGTTTGTCGAAGTACTTTTGAATCACCCTGTATATTGGTTGATATCCCCCAATAATATTCTTTTAGAAATTTGACTCTTATCTATTCTGAATAATCACAGGCCTGCATTTTTTAACACTTTGAACATTAATTTAAAAATTTTAACTGTTTTCTAGTAATTGGGTAGCGCTGATTATAAATCTGCTTTTAGTTTTTTTGTACAACGTAGGGTTATTTTCTAAACTAGTAAAACCCAAAAACATTTATAAGCTAGTTTTAAGATATATTAAAAAAAGAAATACAAAAATATACAAAATATACACATAGAAAATATTAGAAATAGTTGTTTATTCTTTACGCTTCTTAAAAATAACGTTTTTATTTGTCAGAAAAGCTTCTTTTGGTTGTTTTTCTGTCATATTCAGCTAAAGGAAGATCTCTTCTCAATGTCCAACAGTAATCGGCCATAATTTTTGTGTCCCAGCGCCCCTGGTATCTTTTTTTCATTTCTTTAATATCTTGATGAAATCTTTCACCTTGCTCTTCACTCACGTCCCCAAGATGTTCCGGGAGATAGGCCAAATGGGAATATAAGAAGTGAATTTTTATTGCCTTAACAAATTGTTTCATAAGTTCAAGTTTTAGGTGAAGTGGTGGAAGTAAAACTTTCTGCGGGTCAATAAGACTTTCGCGAATTACATTTTTGGTTTCAGCTGTTTAAGCCTCTCTTTATGGCCAGCCTCTTTTATCCAATGCTGTTCTTGATTCCTGCTATCCCACTCATACAGGAAACATGAAAATTTAGTAAATCTAGACTGCTGACCCAAGAGAAGGCCTAAAATTTTTAGATCTCCACACACTTCCCAGTTGTGATTTTCATATTATATTCTTAAAAGTAATTTCTCTACATTTTCATAGTTTTCCTTTAAATGAACTGAATTGCCGACCGGAACACAAGCAAAATCATTGCCATTATGTAACAGAACAGCTTTAAGGCTAATTTTTGAAGAGTCGATGAAAAGTCTCCATTCAGAAGGTGGGTACTCAGGAGCTCCGAGGCAAGTAACTAGATCAGCAATTGCTTGGCAGTACACAAGTGGTCCGCTTTATGCAAAATATTTTACAAATTCGGCCTCACGATTTTTATACCAAGAGAAGGTAGTTTCTGGGGCAAGCACATTTTTTTGTTTCAACCTAGACCCCAGTACTTCAGAAAGGTCTTTTGAAAGTCCCAAATCTCTTACTAAATCATTTAGTTCTGCTCGTGGAAATAGTTAAGGTTGGTTTTGACCTGAGGTTGATGGTTCAGAATCACTATCCATAGCCTGTAGGGAGCCGGAAGTTGAGGAGTTTTCAGTATCTTCTTTTAGTACTTTGGGGAATAAGGTATAGGTACATCATCACTGTGAGGAACTGGTCTAATAGCTGATTTAATATTGTTTGGGTACAAAATATGTTTCAAAGTTTTTTTATTATGCCCATATCACAAAGACAACAGTAGCAATCAACATGATGATTTTGCGGTTCTCTCCAAACCATCGGTATTCCAAAAGGAAGGCTTTTTCTATTCCCTTTGGCCCAATGTCTTAAACCATCTTCACATACCTTGCAAACAACGTGCGGTGCCCGATCTTTATCTTGATCTCCTAATTTGATTTTGAAATAAGCATCATATGCCTTTTTCACAAATTCACCAATTGGTCTCTTAAACTTTTCAAGACGAAATATCCACAAATATAACAAAAATCATCCGGTTTGTTTCTGCAACACCAGCAAGACATGTTTTTAATCAATGTATTTCAAATACCACGCACAAAACTAAACAAAAAATTAATTTTACTTGTTTACTGATTAAGACTCAGAGTTCGAATGAACCAAATGACATTAAAATATCAATCTTGTTTGGAGTGATAAACTTAAAACCCTTCTTCTTCGCAGTACTAATAAAGTTAAGGCATAGGATTTAGCAGGTCAAAATTCCCGAAAATCTTGTCCAAACTACCATAAATTTAGCAATTAATACATATAATAAAAGATTTACCTCAGGTAATGAGAGCCATAGTAGAAGATTTACCTCAGGTAATGTGCGCCTACTTAATAAATTTCTTGAAAAGCACCACAGAAAATCATTTTTGGGTTAATACCTAGAATTTGAAGTACTACATTTATTTTAAAATGTATTAAAACGCATATTATATAGATTTTTTATACTTTTTCTTTTTTTCTTGCAAAAAAATAATTCTGTGGGTGATAAAGACCAATTGCATTTTAATTAGTTATTTCTAAATAAAAACTGAGCTTAACGAACAAAAATCACGTCATCACATATTTCATGCAGCCCTGTGAATCCATGGAAACTTAATCTGTATAACAACTTACTCTTACGCTTCCTAAAAAGCGGATGGCTGTCGATAAAAGGGCTCCGCGACTGTCTTCACTCGCAAGCGGAAGCAGCCTTAGATATATTTATCCAATAAAAACATATTTATTTATGGGGCTTTTAAGGATTTATTCGATACGAAAATTTAATAAAATTCAAATAGCAAAAACTTGACTTTTCTTTCATGTTAGAACAAACATTTGTTCAAGAATAAAAGTAAACAAAACGCTAAAGGAGGGTGCAAGAAAATGTCAACCTCGGTGTTAGAGGCAAAATGCTACGCTGATAAATTGTGTAGGGGGATGTTTTTTAGGACGTATTTATATTTTAAATTTATAAGTGAGATAGATGGGTAGAATTCAAGTCAATTTTCTGTTTATTGTTGTTACGTAACAGATTTAGCAAAGATGTAATCGAATAGGATACAATAAATATATATCATAGCTACTTAATTACCGCGTCTTCGCATTGTTTTGAATTTTTTATGGCATACCAGACACGTGAAGTAACGGCGTGATTAATACACATTGTAATAATGGTTGCTTATCAGGTTAGTTACAGATTAATATATTGCTAGATAATTGTAAAAAACATACTTATTTATAAAGGTTTTAAAAAAATTATCCCTCAAAAATTCAACAAAATTGAAATATCCAGAATCTGACTTGTGCTGGACCAAAGAGTTCTCAAAAATAAAAGTAAACAAGACGCGAAACGAGGGCACAAGAAAACGTCAACATTGGTGTTAGGGACAAAATACTACGCTTATAAATTTTGTAGGGAAAGATTTTCTCAAGGTGTCGTCTATATTTTGATATTTATGACTACAAAATGTCAGACTGGAAAGTTAAATTGAACTTGAATTTATTTGCTTAAAAAAATTTAAATCTGGTAGACTGTAGTGTTGCGATAGAGTCGAATAAGTGTACATGATTGTAAATGTAGAGAAAGGTTTTGCTAAACTTTCTTTTCCTTATTAGTAATGGACTAGGGTTTGGGTTAGTTCAGGTTAGTTTATAGTAGGAGCAGTAGCGCAACAAGCGAGCGAGCGAGCGAGCGACCGTATCTACTTCTTGTTTGCAAAAAATGTTAACTCATCACTACCTAAGATAGGTAAAATTACACAAAAATTGAAATGAGCCTGACTATTTTTGTGATTTTTTGTTGCATTTTTTATTTTTCTTACTTGAACATCAAGCACCATCATTAAAAAATTGTCGTCTGCGGCGCTATTATTTTTTTCACCCCCCCCCCCAACTTATTTTTTGGTTGCGCCACTGAGTAGTAGTTAAGTAAAGCATTCCATTACAAAAAATCTCTCTATACATTGTTCAACTGGTTATTATTGGCTTTTATTTTTATTATGTTTATAGTAAATGTAAACATCTCATAATTGAAGAAATAAATAATATTTTATATTATTGTATTGTATGTTCCCTCTATAAAAACCAACGTCTTGTCGGTTTATAGATCCTCAAAGGGAGAACTAAATAAATACTTAGATATTATGTCTCAGGTCTTAGAAAGAATAGACCATTGTTTCACAACGAGGGGCCCACGCCCCACAGGGGGGCAATTTGATTGTTAAGGGGGGCAATTCGAAAATGGGACTCGACACGAGTTAAACCCTTTTGCTCCGGGCCATTTAAATGCAATGCTAGATTTCGGTGCCAAAATTGAAAGAAAAAAGCAAATTCTTAAATAATTGCGGCCAACAAATATTATAAATTCGTTTGACGAGACCAAAATATCAACTGGGTTAGTGGATTTGTCTGATATATTAAATATGCAGTATCAAGAAGAACTCGCAGAAATGCAAAATGATGAGTCAGTTCTTCATATTTAGCCGAATGTGGATTTAGTGCTGTAAATGATTTACTGGTAAAAAAAAGAAATCGTCTGGAGATAACTCAACGAGGAGACTAGCTAACCAAATTGGAACCTAACATAAAATCTCTGTGCAGCAAGCATCAAGCGCAAGGATCTCACTAAATTAAAATATTAAATTATTATAGAAAAATCTTTATTAAAATTATTTCGAATTTGAATTTCAGTTTTTCATTATATGTTTTGAAAATTTATTTACTGTGTTTCGTTAACAATTTTCTAGTGATTTCTTCCTAAAACCTATCATTTAAGTTTCTTAAGTGAACAATTCAATTTTTTAATATTAAAAATTATGTATATGTTACATACGGGGTCATAAGAATTTTAGAAAGGCTTAGGTGGGGCATGGCACAAAAAGGTTGGGAAACACTGGAATAGACTCTACAAACCATACTATAATTAATAGCTAGTGACTTTAATGTGCATTATGAACTGCACAACTGTAAGGAGGCTGAGTATCTTAACTTCTTCTTTAGCTCCTACGACTTGCATCCAACTGTAAAATTCAAAACTAGGGATAACGCTATTCTGGACAATATATACATAAATTTCAATGGGTCCAACCTAGATATTTCCCCAGTTGCCTTGGAGGGTGTCTCAGATCACTCTGGAATAAAATTTAACACACCTTTAAAATTTTCTTATAACCATTTTAGACCCGTTACTGAGGAATGTCTTACTGATTTGTATAATCAACTGATAATATATGATTGGTTGTCTGTGGCGGGAGCTGGTGAGGATGTGGATAATCGGCACTGCAAATTCTTTACACTTTTAACCAATGCTATTGATAAAAATATACCACTTAAATCAAAGCTAGTTCAGGAAAATCAGCAGGTCCAAAAAATCAACTGGGTTAATGATAATCTTAGAAATATGAGGGGCAGACTACAAACACTCAGTCTTCTTAATAAACAAAATTCAATTCTGGTCCCTTAAAACATGGTAAGTAGCTACAAAAAACAATATAGGAAAGAGATAGCCAAGTCCAAGCCCATGACAACTTCATTAGCAATGCACCAAATAGGTCTTTAGCAATGTGGAATATCATAAAATCAAACAGCAACTCTGTTTCTGCCCCTGAAGCCACTCAGCTTAATGCTCAGATTTTCAATAATTTCTTTATTACAGTAGCAGATGATATAATTAAAAATCTTCCTCCTACTAACTGTTCCTACTCTGACTATTTAACAAAACAATACACAGGTAATAGCTTTAAGTTTCATGAAGTGACTCAAAGAATGGTTTTTGATAAAATCTGTGACCTCAAAAACAGTGGTAGCAAAGACTGTTATGACATCAACACTAAAATCATCAAACACCTTAAAGATATAATAAGCAAACCTTTAACCGACATGTTTAATCACTGTATTCGAGTCAGCAAATTCCCATCTTCCCTCAAGTTAGCAAAAGTTATACCTGTTTTCAAGAATAAGGGTGATCCCGAGGATCAAACAAACTACCGACCGATATCATTGTTACCAATAGTTTCAAAAGTCTATGAATTACTACTAAAAGATCAAATGAACAATTACTTTGAACAAAACAGCATTTTTGCACCAAACCAGTTTGGCTTCCGTAACAAAAGAAGCACCACTCTGGCAATAAATCGACTGACTGAGTATGTGGCCGAAGGGCTTGAGGGTAGGCAAAACACTTATGCTACTTTCCTGGACCCGACTAAGGCGCTTGACTGCATTTCTTTTCAGATCCTCTATTTTCACCAAAGCAGTGTGACCCTTATCAGGTCGTACTTGGAGGAAAGGGAGCAGTATGTTCTTTTTGGTAATCAGCAATAAGTAAGACAGAGGATCTAGCATGGTGTCCCTCAGGGCTCTGTGCTGGGTCCTCTGTTGTTCCTCATATACATAAATGATTTGCCAAACTTCTCTAATATCATAAACTTACTCATTATCTTGTTTGCTGATGACACCACCACATTGCTGCGTTACCACCCCTCGGACCCTATTTTGCAGTGGACTCTACTTGAAGAGGAACAAATCAAAAACTGGTTTCTGGCTAATAAACTCAGTCTCAATAATGACAAGACTCAGAATATAAATTTTACTCTGCAAACATCAACATCAAACCTTCAGACTCAGGATTCAGTCAAATTCCTGGAGGTCTACCTAGATCCTGGGTTGACGTGGGAGGTACATGTCAATCACCTAAGCCTTAAACTATCAAAAATTACCTTCCTGATAAGAAGTCTATCAAAAATTGTATCCCAGGGCACGCTACTTATGGCATACCATGGATACTTTAACTCTAACTGATCCTATGCAATTTTAAACTGGGGTCATTCTCCTATTTCTGCACAAATCTTTAAGTTACAACGACGCTGTGTTAGAATAATTGCAGGCATAAAGTATCGCGATTGTTGTAGAGATGTTTTTACTAAACTGAGACTCCTTACCTTCCCTTGCACCTTTATTTTTCACTGCCTGATCTATATAAGGCAAAACCTAGACGATTTTATAGTGCACAGTGATAATCATTCCTATCCAACCAGGAGCAGAGAGAACTTGGTTCTCAGCTACCACAGACTGCACCGTACTAGAAGGGGTACCGACTATTATGGCAGTAAATTTTTAATGCCCTGCCTATGGAAGTCAAAGGTCTGGATTTGGCTCATTTTAAGTCTAGAGTGAGAAACTACCTTATAAAAAATGCCTTCTATTCCACCGAGGAGTACTTAGAAAGTGATTTCAACCTCTGAATGTAAACTATTATTAACTGTTAATGTTTGCCTCACTAATGTACTCTATGTTATCTTTATATTATGTTTGGTATTTTTACATTTAATGAATTTTAAGCTGTTATTGTCACTTAAGAAGTCTTATTATGCTATCTGTATTATTACTATTTCTTGACCTGTAAAAGCACATTGTGTAGTACTTTATTAATAAAGAAACTAAACTATTGTATTGTATTCTGTTGTAATAAAATGTGTTAGTATAAAAATTCCTCATAGTTTTGTTCTAATTGCTTATTTCATCAGATGTTCAAAATGAGTACCTTGACCTTCGGACACTTTCTTTCTTATTCTAAGAATGTTTTGTCGCTGTACTTGGAACAAGGTTGAAGCATTGTTTCGTATTTGTTCCCAAAAATATAGATTATCCTTTAAAGATGCTCTTTTCTGGTATTTACTGGAGTTAAGTAAACAAGTTCTTTCAAATGACCCCAAAAAAAATGCAAGGGATTTAGGTCTGGAGACCCAGTTGGCCATAGAATCGGTTCTCGGCGACCTATCCAACCATTACCAAAATTATCAGACAAATAACGACGCACTACGCTGCTTAAATGTGACGGCGCATCATCGCTATTAGGCATAAACCACATTTATGTTCTAGCTTGTAAGGGTACATTTTTCAATAAATCATTTAAATTATGTTGCAAGAATTGCAAATATAAAGCACCATTGAACCTTTCTTCTAAAACGAAGGGCCCAATCAGATGATTTCCAATAATCCTCACCCACACATTAATTATAAACCCTTATTGATGCTTGCTCTGTCTTATTTTATGGGAATTTTCTTCATGGCAGTCATGTGGATTATGACAATTTATTACGCCGTCTCTTATAAAGCCAGCTTCGTCGGTAAACAAAACAGTTCTGGAATATGGATGGGTTGAAGCGAAGAGATAAGAGTTTCATGAATAACTCATTTTGTTGTGTCTAGTTGAGCCGCGAGGTTCCTTACGCTGTTAGATGGATTATCACCAATACAACCCAGAATTTTTTCTTCTAATTCTGGATTTCTTGCTCTTCTTGGGGGCCTTTTCACCATGATGAGGTAAAAGGCTCCCTAAAATGAATTTTAAGATCATTGGTTTATGGTATTTCTATTTAACTTTATTTCGTATCTGTTTCTCTTAGGCTACGATCAATCCTTTCACATGTTTTTCGGGCTGGTAAATTTGGATAGTCTCCCAGCATAAGCTCTTCTTGCTTTCAGAGAATTGCAATGTGGTTGTCCATGAATTAAATGCTTATCAAGCATATTCCTATAGCACAAATTTTGTTATACTTACCTATTGGTATCCAGGACCACAAATCATTGTGGATTTTAATGTAGTATTCCAACTTACATGAATAGTTAATAGCAACAAATCGATTTTTTATTATGTTTTTTTTTTCTTTAAACACATGAGGAGAGCATTTTTTTAAAGGGAAATGTCAGAAGTTTTAAAAAAATTATTTAATTGATTTTGGTGAAATGGATATTCCATGGTAGAGGAATGAATAATCACAAATCACACCTATAACTTAGTTGTACAATACAATGATCCGCAAGGGTCGAAGCACGTGTCAGGCAACTGAATTATAATTGTGAAATATAACAAGTAAGACTTTAATTTTCTCTACCATAAAAAATTATTGTTTAGTTCTCCAAAAATAACACCTATCAAAACTTTGAACTTACGCGTGCGGTGCAAAGTCCGTTCCTGGCCTCCCTGGCTGTGTACAAGAATAATTCTAGTATCCTATCAGATATTTTTCCTTCCCTGACTCACATACCATAGCGTTGCCGGTATGTGATAATTATTTTTTCCGATTTTCGGGACTATTGAGGTCTCGGGACTTTCTCTGATCCCAAGATAAGAATGAATACCGGGACTGGGACTGGAACCCCCTATAACTGACGTTACGTTCGCAAACGATAGTACATACATCTGTGATTTTACTTATTTAATATGTATAAACATGTTTATTTACAAAGCTTTCCGAAGTTCCTCTTCAACGGAATATTTTGATAAAATCCGATTAGCAAACTCGACTTTTAGGTTAAAACGTTCTTGCCAGGATAACGGTGGGTGAAACGTAAAGAGGGCGAAAAATATCACTTTCGGTTTTACAGATAAAACGAAGCGACGCTCGAACTGTTAAGTCGTGTAAAAGTGGATGTCTTTGAGGTGTCTTCTGTAGTTTGGAGTTGTTGATAAAAAAAATCGGTGAAAGCTTGACATTTTAACAAAAACATTAAAATATAATATGCTTAAAGCCTCTGAGTAACAGAAATAAATAGGTGTAGCTAGCAAGAGCAGGTTAGTTTAGGTTAGGTCAAAATATTTTTTAGAATTCTACTAAAGTAAAAAATATGGCTGAAATAAAATTGTATCATCATCATGGGTGGAAAGACAGAAATCTCGTAGATCAGTTTTAAAAGATATAGAGAGTACGAAACTAATTACATGAGCTTGCTGCCATAAAATATGGTTTGATGATCTCCGTATGGCGAAACCTAGTTCCACAAGGACAACTAAGACACCATTTTTTAACACTTGCAATGACAAAAGTCCCTTACGAGAAGAAAAAAAAAGGAATATAATATAATAGCGGTTTCAGAAAAATGCTGTGAAAATTGTAAAGATTGTTATTTTTAACGTTTGCGAGTAATAATTACCAGCAATCAGCAATTACAATAATGTCGGATATTGATTGGTACCCTTAATGGCTAGAGCTAATAAGGGGTTCCATTTATAATAGGGAGGTTGAAAATCTAGCTTGCAAAAAGATTAGCAATGTCAGCAAATAGGAAACTACTTCTCTCAACTAATAGGGGTTACAAAACACTATAAAAGCTTAGTGATCATTTAGCAAGTGGAGTTGTTTTCATACATAACGAGCTGCTTCGGAAATCTCTGTTCATTTGGGGTTTTAATATAATTCAATCGAATCGCAAAAGTTTACCTCTACTGTTACTGTCGAAATGACAAACCTAGCACCAGAAGCTTGGTACGTTCCAGCGACTTCTACTGCGTAAGTTATCGCACTTACTATCTACTTTATTAGTGAAAAGTGTATAATGATCATTTGACTTAAGTTTTGTTTCGGAAAGGATCTAGCCCGGCGCCTTATAGACATTACCATCCTTTTGGTGAGTCGTTAGACTGTTCCTTCTTTCTGAGAGAAAACATTATTCTCAATTGTTTACTAGTTCATTATATTTTATTCAACTGAACTTATAATAACTAATTTATAATTATATTGTATGCTTTCTTGCTATTTGATTATTAAAGAAAAATAGATAATAATAATAACTTGTTTCACTTCAATGGTTTAGAACCCCGAAACCAATTTTCTTAAGATTATACGTCCTAACGGACAATATTTTGTAAATGATAATGAACTGCTACCTACAACCCAGGACTGGATTCAGTTCAACATTTTTATTGTAACATGTAAACGACTTGAACCAAAACAAACTTGTTTTGTTTAATAAACACATGCTCGCAATTGAGCCGTTTTGGCGGAAAAAAGGAGAAATGGTTTTGACGAGTTTTGTTTATCTCAATAATAAATAATTAATATTAATTTACAAAAAATGTTCAGGATGACAATATTAAATCACTTTTTTGTCGCGCTGGACTTTTTCTCATTAAATGATGGTTTACAATAATTGTTCAAAATGTTGACCATTCGCTTCAATACAAAGATTGCACAGTCGTGCGTCGGTTCATTGACTGGCAGACTCTATAAAATATTCCAGGAATTGCTTCTTAATCTGAATAATTATACTATATAATCATTATACTTGAGATTTCTCATTACGGATAGGCGTTTCGTAGACCAGAGATTGTAGATACCCCAAAGGAAAAAATCCAGGGGGTTCACATGGGGAGAACGCGCGGGCCAGGCTACGAGCATCCTCTTCCAATCTATCGGCCTGGGAAATCGCTGGTCCAGGTTAGTTCAAACTAAAGGGACATTTTCTAATAATAGAGGCAAAACATTTTGCAGAAAATGCAGATAAATGCTTGCGTTCAAACGAACAGGCAATAAGTGATTTATTAGATTCACTCCAAGAATTCCAGCACACATGTTTATAGAAAATTCTTGTTGGTGTATTCTAGAGACCGCAGCACAAGCGTGCAGGTTAGTTGCTGCACCATAAGCAATGTGCATATCGGTAAGTTCTTGAAATGAGAAATTATCGTCCATTTTCAATACAAATTTTTTGACTTAACAATCAACAAAGCTAATGCCAAGAAATATTTGTGCTCCCAAACGTAGTTGAAACAAAACATGTTGATCGAAAGCCAGTAGTGTCCAACTTAATCAAGAATGAATTTAATTATTTGGATAATGCCCTACAGCCCATTTGCGGACAGATGTTCTCTACCATCACTTAAAGTTTATCGGTATGTTCTTATTACACCCTGTGTACAATTTTATTTACCTTCTGTTACTGATGTAGTTATAAAAAAATGTAATATCTTGGTAATTAGGGTTAATGTTGAGTAGCGGTTTCATTAATTTGTAACCAGCTAGACTTCGCCTTTTAAGAAATGTAGCTCTTGAAGTTATTTCCTAATAGAGGCTATTATTAATTAATTAATATTATTCTTCTATCTTGCGTCACTCTCATTGTCTCAGGGCTTGCTGTGGTGCTTTAGCAAATTTTGTGGTTTGTTTCATTATTTTTTATGTTGACAGGTACACAAGGTTCAAATAAGAAAGCATATAGGGCACACGCCGTCCATATGGGCAAGGTCGTACGGCACATGACGGCGCCAAGGCCTTAAAGGCGCTAGGCCTTCAACACAAATTAACATAAAACTAAAAGAATTATCTATGAATACCGGTGGTGAAAATGCATTATTACCAGTGGTGAAACTTTACTACTCCTCTTCCTGCGGGGGCGCGAAAATCCGCGTGCGTTCGGCGCGCTGGTTTAAACTTGCAAAATTTTGCGTGTTCGTAACCGATGTAGCAGGTTAATTTTTCATTCTTGTCTTGATAAGCGCTTAAGACGTATAGAGTATAGAGTGCCTTATTTGCTATTACGTATCTACCACAATTGTGAAAAATAATTACAAATAAGGTAAGTGATTAAGTAAATTAATTAACAGGGATGCAAATAATTGTTTTTCTTTTTAATAACTTTTGTTTATAAAACAAATAAGGTTTAGTGTTTAATATTTTTTATTTATTTTATTTTGATGGGCAGAGAAGAAAACCAAAACTTGCTTAACAAGCGAAAACGGGAGGAAGACTTGGAGAAAACCAATTTCAAAATTAGTATTTTTTTTTCGAAAGACCACACAAGACACTACTTCTGATAACAGTGATTTTCTACATTCAACCAAATCAAACTTGCCATCAGTGTCGGTACCATCATGTTCGAGTAAGCAAGACGAATTATTCAAAGAAGCGCCCCTTTCTAACGATCCAGGTCTTTGGCCGAGTGTATTGTCTCCAATCCAGGTGCAAGAACTTGTCGAAAACAGTCAACAACAAATTATCAAAATAAAACTATGTATGTAACCCCTCTAAGATTTCCGTTGGGCGAAATATACGATGCTCTGTATGAAATTTTATCGGGAAATAATTTTGACAATACTACTAAAACATCTAGCTACCTCCCTAGATAAAAAAATAAAAAATTATGAGTTTGTGTGTATGGTAGTCTTGTGGTACAAGATTCTAAGTAAAGTGGATGTTGTTATTAAGATTCTGCAATCAAAAACATTTAATATTATCCAGGCTTGCGAAAGCTTAAATAACCTCAATGAATTTGTAAAACAATATCGATCTGACAAAGAAGAAGTAGAAGCCAAAGAACTAGCTTCTTGCTTAGAAGTTGATGCAAAATTTATATCCGCAGAAATTTTAAGGCCACGAAAGATTAAAAAACAATTTTCTTACGAAGGTGACGACCAGCCGATTAAAAATCAAGAAATGAAATTTAAAGTAAATTGTTTTTTTTTTGGAATGCTAGACATTTCTTTTTTATCCGTACATGAAAGATTTAAACTATTATCGCGTCATTCTAATGTTTTTAATTTTGTGTGAAATGTTGAGGATTTCGGCAAATATTCTGACCAAGATCAATTTAATTTTTGTAAGAAACTGGAAGAAACCTTAACTGACAAAGATCGAAACGAGAAAGATATAGACGAAACAGAGCTTTTACAAAAATTACAATTTCTGCATAATGGCGACAAAAACGCGACGTCTGTAGTAGAAACACTTAATTACACTGCAATAAATAACCTAACCCACTCATTTCCAAACATTACGATTGCATTGCGCATGTTATTAACCGTTCCAGTTTCTGTAGCTACAGCCAAGAGGTCATTCTCTAAATTAAAGTTGATTAAAAATTATTTACGATCTGGCATGGGCCAAGAGCGGTTAGAAAATCTTGTTAATGAGTTTGCAAAACGTAAAGCTAGAAAATCCCAATTTTTGTAAGACCTTTCCATCATGTATCATGATCATGTATTATCTGTTTCAAAACAATCGCTATTTTATTTCTTTATTTTTTTTTAATATTTTGAGTTATTGTTTTGTAACTTTGATACAGTTTTTATTTTGTTACTGTTGTTTCGTATTCTGTTTGTTACAAATAAATATACCTAGACATTAGTAATAAAAGTATAGAGTTTCTTCAAAAATTTCAACGATCAACTATGAGAGAAGGGTGGTAATTTTAACTCAATATTATAATATTGGTTACAGGCGCCTATCACGCGCCGAAAATACTTGGCGCGTCCCTGCATATAATCTTCGATTATATCGGCCAATGTAACTAAATAAATCGCAAACAAAAAATTGTAAAATGTGTAATTTGACCTAAACAAGTTTACCAACCATAAATCACCACCGGTTTACGAGTAAACAAAACTCTTACCCTTAAATAAAAGAAACCTAATTTGATTTTCCAAAAGCTGAAACCTCCATTGACAGCGGTTGTATAATGAAAAGAGGGATCCATATGTGACCCTTCCAATTTGTCTTTATAAATTATTCTTCGTTGCTTTGCTGCCAACGAGCTGATATTGTATTAATTCAGTGTCCGGAGTTGTATGTGGAACGCTTAGAAATTGGGTAAATGTTTTAATTTACAAGGTAATATCGGGCATTGCTGATATGAAAATAAAAATTTATATTTTTTTGAGTGAACAAGTGATAAGGATATAAGAAAACTAACTGCGTTTAACTGATACACGAATTAAACTTGTAAAGTAAATATATAATAAAATTATAAATGTACCCCGCTGACCCAGACAGCATATTGATTGCCATTTGGGGAACAACTAAATTAAATGGCTAATAATACATAAATGAAGAACAAATTTCTGCAGCTACTAGATTTTATTATCTGGTGAGATGAATAATACATTAGTTCCTCTTAAGTTCCTTTTAAGTTTAACTATATTTTCCCCCTGTTTGTGCACTGCGTTTTAAATATTTCATATTTTGTTTTTGCTCTTCTTATAATTGATTTTCTTTCTTAGAATGAGTTTATAATATAGGTATAGAGATGTAAAATTCTCGGTAATAATCTTTTGGAGAACATTCTGAGAGTATTCTCGAGAATATTTTCGAGAATATTCTCAAGTTAGAGAATTTTCTGGGAATGGTAAGAAAATCGCTAGAAATGGTAATAATAAGAAATAAAATTTTTAAATTACACTACAGTACATTTTTTGTATTAAAATATTTCCAAACATTACTTTTTGTTTGTGTGATACCCTTTAATTTATTTTGCTCCATGTTTTTATACTTATAGACGGTCTAAACTGAGCCGAACGGAACGCCAAAATAAAACAAGTCTCACCACATCATTTACAATTTTCACAGCTGTATACGATTATACGATCGCGCTTCTATTTCTAGTTATAGAAAAGTTTGAAAAGCTCAAAATTTTAAAAATCATTGCAAAATTTTTTAGATTAGATTATGTAGAAAAACTTCTCTAGAGAATATTCTCGGGAGAATTCTCTTACAGAGAATATTCTCTCAAGAATATTCTCCTCTCACATCTCTAAATATAGGTATCCATTTTCTGAATAAAAAAGGCTGTTTTTAATGTAGATTTTAAAATAAATAAAAAATCAGCGTTTTGAGTGCCAGCCAGCTCTAATTAGAAATATGCCCTAAGGTTAAATCAGTTTAATTTTGTTCATTAACTTGCAAACTTAAGCGAAATCTCCCTCAAACTTGACATTTCGAAATAAATTACCTGTCTTAGAGAAACCTTTTTCCTTCAAATTAAATTTGTTTTAATTTTAATATTTTCTAAGCCTACAGGAATATACAACCGCAATACACCATTTTTTATATCGCGTTTGCCTTTATTAGCTTAACAAAGAATTGCAACACAATACTGCCAAATTGCATTGCTTGCTGTATTTGTATATCAGTTTACCACAATGTAAAATTTCTGTGATATTATATCACTAAAAATGCCCCAATTTTACAACGAAACTACAGTAAGCAATGTAATTTTACAGTATTATGATAAACACTATATCATATGTGCTTTATTTTGTTGTGAGGGCTTAAAAAATTTACAATTATCGGTGAATATTATGTAGGTAACTAATTTGATATTTGAACAGAAAAAATCATGCGGGCTAAACCGAAAATATTCTTTATACCTTCAACCTTAATTGTATCGATAATTAAAAAAAAAATGTTATAAACGCTTATAAAAAAAACAAACAAACATATAAGTAGGTAGTAGGTACCTATATAGATATAATGATTCTTTTTTTAAATAGTGAAAAACCAGGTGTCAACGAAATCATTTACACAGGATTTTCGTTTGTGTCTTGACACCTCTTATCTATAGCGAAAACTAATAAAAACCTAGAATAATCAGAAAGGCAAAAATGCAAATTTCAACATATCAACGTAATCAAATCAAACCAAAAACGAAATATTCAACCATGAAACAGATCTTTTGAAACAAACATTAGAAACGGTAGAAAAAGGCAGACGCCTAACTCACACATGAACGCCTATAATCCAGTATATATACTCCCCGACAATAAATTCCGGCAAAGATAATTTTCGTTAGGTTCATAGTCCTTGTTCTAATTTTATTGTTCTCCGATTCTGGTGAAACTTCAGCGAAGTGTAGACTTGTGTCTTGGAATGTTAGTCTCAATATTTATTCCCAAAAAATATTGATGGCTGGATCATTATACCTGGAGAAACAAAATATACTTTTTTACCCTCAATTTCTAATCGCCCTGTGGAATAATTGACCCGCAAAATTTGGCTTCATTATATTTTCGTCTGAAGTGTGATATTTTTTTAACACAATGTTTTTTGGTTCACGTCATTATCTGCTGCTTAAGAAAAGATACAAATTTTTAATTGTTTCATTATATTATCTAGTGAGCTCTTGGTTGCATGAGCATTGTTTACCAAAGTGTCACTATATTGCCATTGCAGAATACACTCTTTAAAGTTTCTCGTTTAAAAAAATGAGACCAGAAGATATTGCACGAGCTATTGCATTAAATAACGATGGCTGCAATATACGGTACATTGCGGAATTCTTAGGCAAACCAAAAAGTACTGTACAAGATGCGATCAGTCGGTTTCGAGAGACTGGTGAGTACATACGACGTGAGGGATCAGGGAGACCGCGTGTAACCAATCAACGTGATAACAATTTCACAAGAGATCGTAGCGTACTATCTACCGTTATTAGCCGTAGACTATGTATGTACGTGGTACCATAGCGTCTGCACGAACCATCCAGCGTAGGTTACAAGAAGGGGGTTTATTGTCCAGCAGACAAGTTGCATGTCCCGCTTTACTTCCAGCGCACCATACAGCAAGAATACATTTTGCACAGTAACACAGAAACTGAGGAGCAGAAATGTGGGCGCATGTATTATTCACGAATGAATCGCGGTTTTGTCTGCGCTCACCTGACGGACTGCAACACTATCTTTAAAAATTTGTATCTTTTGTTAAGAAGCAGATAATGACGTGAACTAAAAAATATTGTGTTAATAAAAGATCACACTTCAAGCGAAAACATAATAAAGTCAAATATTGCGGCTCAATTATTCCACAGGGTGACTAGAAATCGAGGGTAAAAAAGTATATTTTGTTTCTTCCTGAAAAATGATCAAGCCATCAGCATTTTTTTGGAATTAAAATTGAGGCTAACATTCCAAGACACAAGTCTACACTTCGCTTAAGTTTCACCAGAATCGCAAAACAGTTAGAAAAATTACAGGACTATGAACCTGAACAAAATTATCTCTGTCCGGAATTTATTGTCGGGGAGTGTAGGTACACATAGTAGGTATAGGTTGGCCCGCACTTATAATGGAAACAGGCTTATATTTTCATTATTTCTGAATTGTTTTTTTTTTTAATTTTGGTAAGCCGGGCATTACTCTTGAAAGGTAACCCAGTTAAAAGATAAAGGCGAATGAACAATAAAACAGATAGGTTTTACTTTAAAGAAAGTTACATTACTGGTATTGCCACGTCATAATGCAGATTTTGAAAAAAGCATATACAACGAAGAACTTAAAAATTATAGGTAGGTCTTCTATATTTTTTGAAGGGGTTTTGAGAACCGAGGTTTCAATAAGTTAAACTGCGGTTATAAGAAGAAGTGTGATCGCAGGACCGTTCTTAAAAAAAATCTTCCAGAAACTTTAAATCATCAAAAATTATGTGAATTGGTGCACCATTTTGCTGGAAGTATCGTCAATACGCCAACTCCCTGAGAATACATATGTTTCTCTATAAAGAAATGTAAACTCCAGAACTTCACATTCTTATTTGTTAAGAATTTACGGAGCTAAAACCGTGGCTAGTCAGTAAAAAGTTCTTTTAAAAACGTTACATTATACTGCGAAGTACCCACAGAGTGTTATAAACCACTCTGAAAATTGCATTAACATTTGTATATAATTAATAACAATTCTGGGCCTGAGCTATCAATAAGAAAATATTAAATTCTTTAGTAAAAGTAGGTCTTGTAGAGAAACAGATAGATTACATTGATAGTTTACAAAAAGGAACTCAGAAGGTGATATTTAAATTAAAAAATCGATGACATTCAAAAAGGGTAACAAATGATATTATAACAAAGTTTGAAACACTTTCAAGTATGATTAATGATAGGATTTTAACGGAAGTGGAATATTTCAAAGATGTTTATGGTGGAATGTATAAAAATACAAAATATTTTAGTGGTTTGCCAGTGTTCATTACCAATTTGCCTCAATTCTTCTTTTCTCTGTGCAGTGCGAATTTTTGGTCTTGCACTGCCTTCCAAGGCAAAACCATCTAGTCAAAACGGCGAATCTAGTCGAAATCCATGACTGAATATAAAAATTCTGTTTGAAGATCGTGAATAAACCCACTGGCAAACAACCCTATTATATTTCACATTGTTAAAAATTAGAACTAAAATCAATTTGTATCTTACGGTATGTTGTTAACGTTAAATTAAATAAGGATTATAAAAAGTTGCCTTGAACAGTTGGGTTTTTTTACAGCTCTAAATGAGGCTATAATTAAAATCTTACTGTGCGTAATTAAGAAGGTTGACATCAAAGTTTATGCAAGTTATTCAATTTAATATTTCGTTCTATAAACTTTCAGAAACTAAGCTGCGTGCTTTCTAAATATTTAATATGCTTTAATATGAGATTCTAGGGATATTTATTACAAAATATATGGGGAAGTAGCTGTGCCTGGGGCTGCGTTTACCCTAAACGCAGAATATATAGTATATTGGACTTAAAATAATGGCATAAGTGCTTTTAGGAAATCGTCTGTAATGTTAAGCTTCTTGTTAATCAGCCCATGAGGGGTTTGATAACTAAAGATATATAGAAGTAAGCTAGATGTTATATTGATTTAATAGTTTTGATATGAGAGTTCTTATATTTATTAATATCTACTGTAATAAGATGAATATTTTGCTAAACATTTGAATATTACACCCTAAGTTACTTTTACCTATTATTTTGTTATTATCTGTTCTATTTTTGATCCAGAACAGAATAAGAACAAAAATATAAATAAAATTAAGGCCGAAAAAGCTAGACTAAATTGTTCGTCAAAAAAGGTTTCAAAAAATTATTATAACTTTTTCAAGAAGCAGGGAGCAAGGATCATTATTTGATCTAAGGGTGATATCTAACATAAAGCGACATCTTGTAAGGTTAAAACTCATCATCCGGACTAATCCAACAGGAAGTTTTGTATACAAGTTCAGAAAGCAGAAGGGAAGCACCAGCAATGCCCTTCTTTGTCGGTAAACTATTTCCTTTACATATGACTATTTCACTAGAATGTTTTACACTGGCAAAATGTCATAGCAACGGCCTGTTTTCTACTTGCAAAATTACTTCCTGCACCTACTTGGACAAAATTCACATGTGATTTTTACAGCGACAGATTTGGAATACAATCCATTACAGAAATTAAACAGGCAGTGTCGGAGAATATACCTCCAAATACGCGTATCTCCAAAACTTCCATTTGGCGACAGTTTTCGCAGTTTTTATTGATGAGAGATTATAAGATTGAAAAGCATACTCCAGCCGAAGAATTAGCAAAAATTATGGGAGATTATGCTTACAACATGAAAAAACTAAATGGAGAGGACTACAAAGAGTCAAGTATCAAAAGCATATAGAACACCACGGCGTAGATGCTACAAGAAATGTACTATCAATAATTTAATATAAAAATAGACTCATTTACCGACATTGTTTTTAAATCAGCCCGTTTGGCAAAGGACTTAAAACAAAAACAACTTCAAGGTAACCAAGAAAAAAGAAAATAAATTTCGAAAGCCCTAACAACACAAGAATTATTGGAAATGGATAAGAATTCATGACGAAGACACCCCAGACGGCCTACAGAAAAAAAAATATTTCACTTATTCTCTTTTGAACTTGCCTGACGAGGCAACGAAGCAGTGAACTGCAAAGTACATTATTTCCAACAAGAATTAGACCTAATAGGAGAATTCACGGGACGTATCGAATACAATCCCATATTTTCGAAGACCACACAAGGAGGTGCAAAAGCTTTGGCCAGTAACAAATGGTTGGTAAGAAACAACACAACAAACAAAGATCTTTGTCCTATTCGTCTATTTTAAAAATTATTTGGAAAAAGAAATACCAATCCAGAAATTACTAGTTACAGGCTTTTTTTGACAGTTCATCCAAATTGGAAAAAAGAAATTTGGTACAAAAACATGCCTATTGGAATCAACAGCATGTCAAAATGAACCAAACTCTCAGCAGAAAAAATCGGCGTAAATACCAAAAAATTTAAAGTAACAAACCATTCACATCGCTCTTCCACTTATTCTGCCCTTGCAAAAAATGGCGTTGGTGAGCAAGAAATGATCAAATTAACAGGACATTCCCATGCCAATTCGTTGAAGCCTTATTTGCAGTTAGACTCTGAACATCATTTAAAATTAATCGAAAACTTAAGAAAAAAGCACCAGATCAAGTAATATCATCAAATCAAAATCAATCAAATAATGCACAAACATTTAAATATCACAACTGTAACTTTTATGTCAATAAAAAGTTTTTTTTTTTGTTTTATTCTTAAATAAAAGCTCTCTAATTTTATTGTTCTTTGTCTTTTTTCTCGTGAAATAGTCATGTCGAATATCACTCGAGAAAGAATTGTGTAAGCAAAATTGTTCTCAAGGTTTTGTTCAAGTTTGTTGCTTTTCGGCAATTTCTCTCATGACATTTTCGACAAAATCACTCGCCTCGCGGCTCGTGATTTTGTCAAAAATGTCATTTGCGAAATTGCCAAGCAACAAACTTTCATACCTTTCGAAAATTTTGCCGACAAAATTTTTTCCCTTGTGATATTATACCGGGTGTTGCATCGTCGAGCGGGACATAGGAAATCCCATGTAATTTTAAATGGGGTCAATTATTGGCTTCCCTAATTATTTTAGAGAAAAATTCTATTTAGGTTTATTAAAGAGCACTAAAGCCCACATTCAAAAGAATAACTTTAGATATTTTTGATGAGCCCGTTTACGGGTTATCGCCGATTTCTTTTTAACTATTTCTCCTTTTTATGGCTCCGTATTTGCGGGCACCCCAGTCAAGGTAAAAGATGACTGTCAAATAAAGTTGTCATTTTGAAATGTGTGCTTTATTGTTATAAAAACTCGTACATCGAAAATATTGAAACATGTAAAATGTCATAATTAACCTTGTAATTGGATACTTTATTTTAGTTTTATTCAGATTAATTTGTACTCATATATACACCTTTAATATTTTCGATGTACGAGTTTTTATAACAATAAAGCACACATTTCAAAATGACAACTTTATTTGACAGTCATCTTTTACCTTGACTGGGGTGCCCGCAAATACGGAGCCATAAAAAG
The DNA here is from genome assembly GCA_963920685.1 of Polydrusus tereticollis. Lineage (NCBI taxonomy): Eukaryota > Metazoa > Arthropoda > Insecta > Coleoptera > Curculionidae > Polydrusus > Polydrusus tereticollis. The sequence continues at coordinate 150,269,813 of OY987328.1, forward strand.
GAGAAATAGTTAAAAAGAAATCGGCGATAACCCGTAAACGGGCTCATCAAAAATATCTAAAGTTATTTTTTTGAATGTGGGTTTTAGTGCTCTTTAATAAACCTAAATAGAATTTTTCTCTAAAATAATTAGGGAAGCCAATAATTGACCCCTTTTAAAATTACATGGGATTTCCTATGTCCCGCTCGACGATGCAACACCCGGTATATGAAAAATTGGACGAAATTTGTCAAAATGGCATCAAGTATTTAACTAATCAGGCGAATGTTCGCGAACATTTTCCTGCAGATGGCCATCTTTCTTGCAGATATATTTTGGTTGCTTGTTATAGTACGCTTATTAATAAAACATTTTTGTATAAGCTTGGCGTAATATTTTACCCTCAACTTCAAGTTTATCAAAAACATAGTTATGGGAGTTTTGGGAAATAGTCCACCAAATATACTTATGACATAATAAACATGTAAGAAAAAACACACTAAGTTTTCGATTTTCACTATATTATGTATTATCAAAACATGACAGCTGTTTCGGTACACCGTATAGGTCAAACAGGTAGACCCTTCAAAAAACGAATAAATGAACATAAAAGAAGTTTTTTAAATAACAAACACGATTCTAATTATGCAAATCATTTGTTGGAAGAGCAACATACTTTAAATAATACTTTTACCATTTTGCATGTAGAGAATAAGGGCCGTAAATTGAACCTTTTAGAATCCCTGGAGATTAACAAACTTAAGAATTCCAATCTATTGTTAAACGATCAATTAGATTTAAACAGGTCGCCATTATTAAATTTGTAAATTGTGTTGTATTTTCCCGTAATTATATCAATAATACCTTTAATTTACCTGTCTTTCATGTAAACCATTTTTATACTAGTATTAAGTACTCATCATCCGAAGAAGGTACGGTGTACCGAAACAGCTGTCATGTTTTGATAATACATAATATATTGAAAATCGAAAACTTAGTGTGTTTTTTCTTACATGTTTAACATGGATTTTCATCAAGTAAAGGCCTCGACAATCATGTTTATGACATAATATCTACTACGTGTAACTTTTGCGTTTAGATTTGTTCCCTTTCATTCATGTTTCGGACACATGTGTCAAATAAGAACAAAAACTGTCTCTAAGTAAACATTTCTTCAGGCAAAATATTAGACAGTTCATATGCCCCTAATATATTACTAAATATCATTAACCTCTTTATCACGTGATTGCCATTCAACAAATCAGGTTTCTGCATTACAACTAACCCAAACTAACCTATGTCTATAAAAAATTCAAATACAAAACATACTTTTACTTTGCTTACTTACTTAATGTTCTTTATTAAATCATAGTCATACAATTTAAATAGCCGTCGACCGGGGTCCTTCAGCCTTCATATTTTCAATTAAGCTGAATATTTTTTTTTCTTTATAAACACATATTATTGTAATGTTATATATACATTTAAATTCCTTTCTGTTAACTAATCAATTTGCTAGTCGTATAAATAACACCAATACCTTACAATTACTCTTTTCCAGGAAATCACTCTAAGGATTACCCACTTCATTCTCAATTTTAATTAAAAAATAAACAACCACAATAACAAAATAAGAAAATCAATGTTTACCATTTAAACTAAAACTTATTTTATATAAAAAAATTTAAAAACCACAAATGCTGTGATAACCTTACAATTATTCTCTTCTATAAGTAAAACTTTCCTCCCATCCTTAGTCAACAATCGATACTCTCAGGTACTATTGTGCCGATAAAAAACTGGGACAAGAGATTTACAAAAACTAGGTAAGAAATACATATCTCCTAGACTATAAAAGGTGTCTAGAGCTGAAAAGGTAAAAACATCCAAAATTTAAAAAGTCACCTCGGTTACATAATGGAACGTTTTGTATTTTGCGATACGGGGTGGTTAAATTTTCGAGACATTCTATAATATGCATAAAGTAAATTTATTAGATTTTTTTTTCAAGTCAAATATTTAATAAATTATTATATTTACCATTACCACAAAATAATAAATAAAGCTAATACAGGTAATAAAATACATTTATTAAAAAGAAAAAAATTGCAAACACCACTTTGGTTGGTTTTGTGGGTGTATCTCTCATCATAGCGCATGCCGGAAGGCCTATACACCCGAATTCTCCCATTATTGCATGACTGAAAAGTTTTCTCGTCAGAAAATATAACTGTTTCCCATAAGTTTATTTGATTATTATATTCATGTGCAAATTCTAACCTGCCCTGTTTATTTATTTCCGTTAAAAAAATTTTATTGGCAGCACAACGGCTTCGTATATCGGAATTTCGAACCCTGTCTCTAGCGGTATTTACAGAACCTGGAAAATTCGTCTCTTCTTTTGCCTTGATTGCAGTTTCGAAGGGATGATCCCTTAGGTAGTTAACCAGTCTTCTATCATGATCATCAGTAGAAATTTTAGGGGGACCAGAACCTGCATTCCTAATAATAGCCCCATGTCTTGCTATTTTTTGTTTTGCCAATAGCACGGTATTCTTGCTAATTCCCAGTTCGTCTGCAATATCCCTAATATTAACACTATCTCGCAACCGACTATAAATAATTGCCTTTTGCTGGGGGGTTAATTGTGGCATATTTACAAATAATATATGATTGTATGTTTGACGAGTCAATCATAAAGTGACAATCTTTATTGAAATGCAAATTTTCATGACATTTTACTGGTACCAGGATTGATGTAAAATTATTCCTAATAGTCTAGGAGAAAATAGAAAAATTTCCTGTCCCAGTTTTTTATCGGCACGATGGTACTTCGAGACTTTAATTTTTTACCCACTAGTGACGCAAAGTTGCCCAAATATTTCATAGCATTAAACAAACAAATTAAGCTTTTTAGAAAAAATACAGATACTACATCCTACTTCCACCAATGTATGTTAAACAATGTAAAATAACCACTTTCAGACCCCACTTCCTAATACCACCCTCTTTATCTACCCCTGTTAGGGAAACGTGTATGAACACGTCGAAGAGAATAGGTTGGTAAATGCTGTGTGCGAGCAATTTCAATCTCTGCTATTTTTGTTTGTAAATTGCATAAGGATTATAGGGGAGAGTGTTCCACAGTGAAACAATTTTTTTATTTTTGTTCACCAAATCCACATGCCACACCAAAACCTCAGTTTTATTACAAATTTTCGTTAACTCTACATTTATCTTTATAATTAAATAGCAAAACTGAATGCAAATATGAATATAATTTTTGGGCCCCCACTTTAGAAAAAAAAAATTTTTGTTTCACTGTGGAACATCAGTGGGGTACACTGAAACAGTATAAACAAACACTGAAAAATAGTGGATTTTTATTTATTAAAAACACAAAAATTAAAAGAAACGCTATTTAAAGTAAACTGTATTAACACAAAAGTAACTAGGTGTAGATAATAACAACCAATATGATCACAAAACCAAACAGCGGCTTAAACTAATTTTTAAATGACAAAAAAAAAACATGCTTTGAGAAACCAAATGTCAACCTTACTCTAACCGTTAAATTCTCGTTGCGTTAACGAACTTCGATGCTGCTGAAGTTAATTTCAAATGAAATCAGATCCACTTGTCTGTTTGTTCTGCCATGCTGATTGGGTTTGGGTAAGATCATTTTAATGTCGCTCTCAGGAACTACCGCAATGTCAGGAACTTCCGGTAACACAAATTTGTTGGCTATTTTTGTGTGTCTTCTATAGAATTGGACTTCAACGTCTTGGTTTTTATCGCCGGGGCTTCTCAAGACTACTGCAACGTAATAAACCGTTTTTTTTATTTTCTCTCTTATTTTAAATTGCACCAATACAAAATCTCCAATTTCTGGGGAGCGCACAAGGTCTTGAAATCCATTTGGATTTAGTTCAGGAATCCAGCTCTCCGTTTCTGAACCAATAGACATTACGTCATCATCTTCTTCATCTGACGATTCGACAAGTTTACGCTTAGCTTTTTCGACAGCTTTAATAGTCACCTTTTTTTTATTTTTTTCCTTTTCCCTTTCCTCTATAATAATTTTTTCTGGAGTATCCGTTGCTATCATGCTTTTTCCCTTCCTTCTATTTATCTTACCCTTTCGTGCGGAAGCCTTCGGATAGCCTCTGAATTGTTCCGGAGAAACAAATTCGACTTTTTTTTGTACGGTGGGCAATGAAATTTCTGCAGCTTCATTCCTTCCACTAACTTCACAGTTATTCCCTTGATATGGGGCAGACTGAAACATCGATGGTCCACAATGGAACACCACTGTTTCACTGTGGACCATGTTCAACCTCAAACAAAAAAGACATTTATATGCAAACAACAAATATTTTAAAACATCTTAATGCCTACTTACATGACCTAATTATGGTACTTCCTTTTGCTCCAAGAATATTTAAAAAAATATTAAAAACTAAGCCGGGAATTGGTTGTTAGATTTCGACCCACGTGTAACTTTCGATGCCTTTTCTGGACTAAAACGCTGCCATGAACAAACCGCGCCCTGTGCTGTGATGTATTTTGTGGTGGGAGTTAGAATCCTAGTCGAGCTACTATCCACGAGATGGCGGAAGTTTTACGTCTGTTGATTTATTTTTAAATGGGAATGTTTCACTGTGGAACATGTTTCACTGTGGAACACTCTCCCCTAATTTGGTCACGCAGCTATAACGTCATCATTGGGACGCTAGCTAGTAGAAAAATGTGAACTGTGTGAACTGTAGAAAAAGAGTTCACATTTTTCTACAGTTGAGCATGGTTCAGTGAAGTTTCTTTGTGCCCCCTTTTTTACTTTTTCCTCATAATGGCCTATACCTTTACTTAATAACTTCATTGACCAATGCCCTTTTGTCTAGTAAGCTTTTAATTTTTACATTATTTAAGAACCGGTACCAGTTTTTTCATATGTCATTTCCATAACCTTCACACTTTATCATGTGAAATCACATTTCCCGCCAGCAATTGTGATTGCATGAGGTTTCTTTCAGCTGATTTCCCAATTTTCCTCTAAATAGCTCAAAGCTAACATAATAACCTCACTGACAATCACATTGGCCCAATAATCTTTATTACCTGGTTCTCTTACTTCAACGAGGGATGTGAACTTTCGAAATACTAAATTTTTCTTTCTCCTCAGTTCAATTTTTAATATTTTTCTACCTTCAACTTCATTACATTATTTAATTTTATAAGAGACCAAAGTCTAGATTCAGTCTCAAAGACTTATCATTTTTGAACTTCGTATTTTCTAAACTGAACCACCAAGATCAATTGCTGTATCCCTGAAGATGGACATTTAAATGTCCGAAACATGTTGGATAACGATCTTAATAATAAAAGTATGTGGAGGTAGACTGAAGTGGTTTTATTTGATTATATCAACTCCACTGAAAGAATGGACTACTTTTTCAAGTATAAATAATTAAATTCCTGCATCTTTTTTAACTATTTTCACCAATTTTTACTATTTAGTGAGTTTGGATCGGTTGTCATAGAATAAGTTTGACGGTTGCTAAGGGTTGCTTATTTTAAGCGTCTTTTACGTTTTATTAACGAAAATGTGGAAATTTCACAAAATATTCTAGAAAGTGCTGAAAATGGTAAGAAAAACCTATTACCGGCAAAGTCTAAAGCCCTGTAAGCAAGGAGTATGAAAATTTTCTACAATGGAAAGTAAAAAACCAAATTACGGTGATTACTGAAACAGTAATGATGGCTTACTTTCAGGAATTGGTATGTGACCCTTTTGCTCATTGGTAATAACAATTTTAAATTATTTTTACCATATTTTTGTCGGAAAAATATACCTCAAATAGCCTTTGGACAATATAGTTCCAGGTAAAGTCTGAAGTTATAGTAAAGGAAAACATTAATATTTTAAGATATTGTCAATTAATAGCATTTTTAAAAGTTAAATCAAAGGGATATCTTTCTAAAAAGTCAAAAGTTTTGGAAGGTGAAGAAGTTTTAACTTTTATCAACAATACGGCGAATGATATCTTCCTGCTGCATAAAGTGGTACTCCTAATGAGAGTTTTTGGCGGCCTAAGACGGGATGAGATGGCTACAATGACCATTGATGATATTGAGGATAAGGGTCCTGTTATGCTTGTCAGAGTATCAGAAAGTAAAACTGCTTCGCCAAAAAGTTTACTATAATCGAAGGAGACCAAACAGATGCCTTAAAATTGGTTAGACAGTACCTTGCATTAAGGCCACAAGGAATTAAGGAACGCAGATTTTTCCTTACATACCGAAATGGTAAATGCATAGCTATGCCTGTGGGTAAAAATACACTAGGACGTGTTCCTTCAATCATAGAAAAATTTCTTAATTTAGAAAACGCCAAGGAATACTGCCTACGTCGGACCTCGTCTACACTTTTTATTGAGGGTGGTGCTTCCCTTGCAACCCTTAAGCTACACGGAAAGTCGAAGAACTAGCGTAGCGGAAGGTTATATAGAGGAAAGCATCACGTCGAAAAACCAAATAGCAAAAATGATAGCTAGCTCTGTTACCGAAAAAAATGTTTATAATTAATGTTGAAATGAAGCAGGAATCCGCATGCACATCGAGAAACTCAGCAATCGAGTCGCAAAATTGCATAGTTGGTCCAGCTTCTTAAAATTCAAAAATTGTACATTTAACAGGAAAAGCAGAATAATATTATGTAAATAAATTGTTAAAAATAAATACATACATAATTTTGTTCAATATTTTTTTTTAATAATAATTACTGGGCATTACAAAAATCACCGGGCATTATGAATTTTATCACCCGCTAATATTTCCTATGATATTATGATGATGTTTATAGCAACCGTTTCTAAGGTATTATAAGTAAATAATTGATAGATGAAAAATAAAAACGTTTAATTCACTCGATATTTAAGTATAACCAGGTAAACTTCGCGTTGGTATATTGCTTTTAATTAAGTGATCGTGACTTAATAACTTGCGTTAGTTCAAATTTTGGAGCCTTACACGTATCAGAAACAAGCGTTTCCATAAACTCACCACCGGCAAAATCAAAGCTGTCGTGATTTAACCTATGATTGATGATAATAAATAAAATTACATTTTTAGGTCAGATTACAAATGTTTTCTTCTTGTTGCAGATTTCTCAAATGGCTTTATCCGCAACCAAGTTTCATCAATAGTCCTCGGAAGCAGCATCCCTCAATCAAATAGTCACCATGATAGTGAACGTTATGGCATCACACTCAGCTACTCTAGCGACCGTACCACCAGCAATTCACGGCCTACTGCAAAACATCACCAGTCACAATCAGAGCAACGTCACTACATTGGAAAATCCGAACCCTCACTGGACCGAACTCTTACTGTTAATAGTGAAAGGCTTTATATTCTCTTCGATCATTGTCGGAGCGATTTTGGGGAACGCCTTGGTGATAATTAGCGTGCATAGGCACCGGAAACTGAGGGTGATCACCAATTATTACGTGGTAAGCTTGGCGATGGCCGACATGTTGGTAGCACTGTGCGCGATGACGTTTAACGCCAGCGTGGAATTGACAGGCGGATGGATGTTTGGTCCGTTTATGTGCGACGTGTGGAACAGTTTTGACGTATATTTTTCCACCGCTAGTATACTCCATCTTTGCTGCATCAGCGTCGATCGATACTACGCGATAGTGCGACCTCTGGAATACCCAATAACGATGACCCATAAGACTGTGTCGTTTATGCTCGCGAACGTGTGGATACTTCCCGGCCTACTCAGTTTCATGCCTATTTTCCTCGGGTGGTACACCACTAACGAACACCTCAAATACAAAATAAAACACCCGGACATTTGTATGTTCGTCGTGAATCAATACTATGCCATAATATCGAGTTCTATAAGTTTTTGGATACCTGGCACGCTCATGGTAACCATGTACTTTCGGATATATAAGGAGGCCACTCGTCAACGGAAGGCCCTGTCGAGGACTTCATCGAATATTATACTGAATTCGATTCACCAGCACAGAACGTCGTATCGTGAGCGGTATAGTGAACGGTATAGTGAACAGTTTTTGCACCCGGATGCGGAAATGACTACAGTGGGACAGGTTAATGGCGGGAGAAGAAGTACCAGTACCGGATCGGCAGTGTCGTACGGTACTACCATCACGGAGTTTAATACTGCTATGAATAGTAGGGATAGTAGCAAAGCAGCTACGGAATTAAATTTAAATGGTGAGTACTATTTTATTACCAACATTGATTGTAAAAAAGAAGCATTTTCTTTGAGTACTGAACTTAATCAAAACTAAAACAAAACGGAGAAAGGTGTTTTTTTTTTACTTCATCCGCAACTATAAACATATTGATGGTTTATTAAAGATTTTTGGAAGAATTTGTTTGTTTGTTATAACATTTGGAGAGAGATTGCGTAAATAAAGTCACTTCCATCTTAATTCATTCGTTTATTATAATTTTAATTAATTATAATTATTTCGTTTATTCTTTATCTGTATTCATCAGAACTCTCAGTGGTTATAAATTTTTGATGAAACCGTTGTGTCGTAGTTCTGAGGAAGTTTAAACCCATTTGGATGCAATCCTCTGCAACCTTTGCACTAATTTACAAATTATTTAGTGAAAATGGTACGTCACCTCTAACTGCTCTAAGATAAGTAAAGAGACAAAGGGTATCAAGTGCATAAAAATACAGTTTGCTTTATCGGAGTTTTATATATTTTCGACTGAAAACCACCTGCGTTAAGCGACGACCGCTCATGAATTCCCCATATTTAAACATGGAAATCCAATCATTTTATACTCCTCTTTACTGACCCATCCGTTAAACGACCGCGGACACTCATCATCGGAATTTTTAGTAAACATTAATGCTAAAAACATCTTCCAATAGGGACAGTAAAACCCGACCCTAACTAATTACTTTATTGCAGATACCGCCATATACTGTATGTCCGCGGATGCGGTTAACAAGGGGACAAATGGACCAAAAATTGAAAGATACGAAAAAAAGTCATTCTTGATAAAAAAGTTTGCTTGTCGAAAAAATAGGAATTGCGATGAGAAAATTGATTCTTATTATACATGGCGTCTCAAAAATGCAAAAACATAAAATTAAACAAGGGAAAACAGTCATTTTTTGGACTTTTAACGTGAAATGATTAAAAAAAAACTTGCTCCAAATTTAGTCCTAACCCTGATTCCGAACTTACTGAAGAAAATTGGAATTTATGAAATTAAAAAAAAAAAATCCGAATTTTAGTACTTTTATATTAGGACTTTTATACCTGTACATTATTACCTGTTGTTGTAGTTGTTAGTGTCAGTATCAAAATAAATATTCTCGAAAATGCTGACCGTAGAACAAAGAGTTTTTATATTGCAATGCTATGGAAATGGGCAGTGCTCTTATCGCTACGTGGTGGAGGAATTCCAACGCAAATTTCCTGGCGTGTACGTTTCGAAAGTTGGTGTACACAAACTGGTGAAAAAATTTCGAAGAACAGCATCAATTATTGACATTATAAAAGAGAGGAAGCAATATAATGAAAAAGATGCCTGTACAGTTTTGATATTGCAATCTGTAAATGAAAATTTGTTGCTTTCCTTGAGATTTAGATGTGGTACAAAAATCTACCATTCAAAAAGTTTTAAACGATAATAAACTTTACCCTTGCAAGCCTCATTTCAACCAAACCTTGGAGGCTGGGGATGAGGCTAAAAGGCTAGATTTTTGTTTATGGGTTGGAAATGAGATTTGTAACGTCGATAGAAATTTTCGCAAGCTTATAATGTCTTCTGATGAATCAACATTTTTAACCAACGGAACTGTTGCTTCTCAACATGTCAGATATTATTGAAATAAAAAGAATCCGGAATTTATAATTCGCGCAAGACGTCAGTACTTCAAAAAAGTCAATGTGTGGTGTGCCATTTCATATTATGGTATCATTGGGCCTTATTTTTTCAAAGGTGCTTGTAACAGAGCGAGCTATTTGCAATTACTAGATACATTCTTTTGCGATCATCTTGAAGAGCTGCCCCTGGATTATCGCAACGCAATGTATTTTCAACACGATGGGTGCCCTGCACATTACGCTGGAGAGGTCAGAGAATGGCTGAACAGAAAATTCGGTGTGAGATGGATAGGAAGAAATGGGCCAGTTTTATGGCCCCCAAGAAGCCCCGATCTGACATTAGCCGATTCTTTTCTTTGGGGCCGTATAAAGCAGCTTACTTTTGCGAAACCAATGGATGGTAATGTCGAAATTTTAAAACTAAGAATTAGGCGAGCAGTGGAATCATTATCAGTTGAAGAGATTTAAGCCAGTTTGATCACGGTAGGAAGCAGTTGGAAAAGTGTGTTGAATATGGGGGAGGGGTTTTTGAACTATGACTATTGTTTATTATGTTTTGTCCACTGTAAATTTATTTTTATTAGTGTCTAGTAATGTAAACGTAATAATCAAGTAAAAGCAGTAGAATGCGGACTTGCAAAAATGTTTAATTTTTATTTAATTTCATAAATTCCAATTTCCTTCAGTAAGTTCGGAATCAGGGTTAGGACTAAATTTGGAGCAAGCTTTTTATTTATCATTTCACGTTAAAAGTCCAAAAAATGACTGTTTGCTCTTGTTTTATTTTATGTTTTTGCATTTTTAAGACCTGTATAATAAGAATCAATTTTCTCATCGTAATTCCTATTTTTTCGACAAGCAAATCCTTTTTATCAAGAATGACTTTTTTTCGTATCTTTCAATTCTTGGTCCATTTGTCCTCTTGTTAACTGCATCCGCGGACATACTGTATACAGATTTTTATTAATAAACAAACATTGTAAAATGCAGACCGGTTGTTTTAATTTTTCTCTATTAACCGACCAACATTTGATTCCCCGAGGGTGGCGGAGAGATTTTACTGTATTAGAAAACTTAACCTGTTTAAAGTTCTGTTATATTGCCTCAGTAGAAGAGGCTCTAGCAGGGGGTTAAAAGTTTACCACTTGAAATCTTACCCTGAGGTAAACAAGCGCACTATAAATAAACAAGTAAGGGTTAAACGTTGTGTACCAGAATCAATGGTTTGCACGAATTTTAAAACTTAATCTACTTGAAAAAATTACACTGATAAAATCAGGGCCACCAACTGATTTTGTCTAGATAGAGGTTATCTTTTAAGTCTTTAGAATTAAATTAAGTATTATATTCACGGATTTGCCTTATCAATAATAGATATCGGGAAGGGTCGTGACCCCATTAGAATTTCCTTTTTAATTTAATTTAGCTATCACGCGATTACACGAGTTTAAATAGAACCTATCTTTATTTTAAGCAAAGCTATGTTTAAATATATTTAAAGAGATTAGGATCGATGACCAGACGAATAGAAATGTAAATATTTTCATACTCTCACAATCACTTCAAATGTCCAATAATTATAAATTCATTAATACAGGGTGTCTGTAAAAGGTCTTTACAAAAACTTACCACATATTCTTTAGACCAAAATTGAAGACCTTGGGGGAACAAAGGGATATGCCACCAAAAATTACTTTTGAGATATTTCAGTTTTAAATATTTAATCAAATCCTGAAATCATATTTATAAAGTAACAGGTAAATGAAATCAGAAAAAATATTAAAAGTGACGTTTATTATTAAAAAATAACAGAAAATGTGACAAAATATTGTAAATGTTAAAGATTTTGACATATTTATAGGCTTATCCCCTTTTTGCCTAAAATTAAACACTATTTATTTCTTAACAATCACAATAAACATACAAAAGATTAAGTTACCTATTGTGATTCTGACAAAAACTAATAACACTGGGGACTGGGGTGATAAAAATATGTAATTTAAAGTTATGAATAATAAAAAAAAAGAAAAATAATTAACACCTAAGGTAGGTAGGTACCTAAAAATAAACACTTTTTCCTTAAAGCTATAGACTCTAAACTAAGGAGATAACAATTTTAAATTACTTCTTAATAAAGCTAAAAAATTAATAAACGAAAACAAGAACAACAAAAAATACCTTATTCTAAAAATTATTACATAACATTATCCTTTTATTTATGCAGGAATATAAATAAATATTCTGCCTGTTGTAATCAGTAGGTAACAGGGCACTGTAGACCGACATCAAGCAGTCGCGGGCTATCTAACCCGGCCTAGACGGCGTACCTTTGCAGGTGTTCTTTTTGTAGGGCTTGGCAGGTGTTCAAACCCGAGCTCTCCGTGGCGTCAGAATACTACGTAACCTGAATCAACGAAATGTCACACACGTGTTCTAACGTGTTTGACCTTGAATGACCTTTGTCGCACACGTGTGCGAACCTATTTGACCCTGAATAACCTTGGCTTTGTGTTTGTGTACGTGTGAATGTGTGCGATTGTCTGCCTGTCTGTCTGCCTGTCTGTCTGTCTGCCTGTCTGTCTGTCTGTCTGTCTGCCTGTCTGTCTGTCTGTCTGTCTGTCTGTCTGTCTGTCTGTCTGCCTGTCTGTCTGTCTGTCTGTCTGCCTGCCTGTCTGTCTATCTCTCTATCTGTCTGTATGCATGTCTTTTTGCTATGCTTAACCTTGAATATGTAAGCGATGTGTGTTTTTGGCGCTATGAAAGCATACGTATAGGTGTATAGGTGTTTTATGTCCCAGACTATGTACACAAGCCGGTTTTTACCAGACAAACTATGCAATTGTAGACTACGTCGTAAACCTGTATGAACCTATTATTCTTTTAAGTGCGCAATAACTTTTTGTAATTATTATATTTTTATGTTTCTCCATTTACACTGATTGTCTACCAAATATTTAAATACCTATTCAAACTTAGTATGCCTCTTCTTGGAGGTATAATATGCGGGGATAACTTTGAAATAAACTTAAAAATAGGGACAGTGATGTGGACAAGTATCACTCAAATAATTATGTTAACTACACTAATCCTCCCTTGCTATACCTTTTTTGGAATCTGTGTAATATATTTACCCTATGCTAGCAGCTTTGCGCCGTTTATGACGGTATACATTATACGACCCCCAGTTAAAATCAAGGATATAATCTCATAGTGTTCAGCAATCTTTACGGCTCGAGAAAAAGGTCCGGCCAACCCTCCGCATGCACCTGTAAATTCCATTGTTGAATTTAGGTACAAATAGGAACAAAACTTTTATCTTTTTCTTTAACCGTATAGAATTTGACAATATCGGTGTTTATAGGTACTACAATAAAGTATATAACTTTGCCGTAATGAGAACAGTAGGACATAACACTTGCCTTTCATACAATACAAAAAATAATAGTTCATAGTGTATTGTGAGCAAATTAAAATATTACCATAGCTCACATGCAGCTTTATTACTACCCTTACTCGTAATACTAAGTATTCCTATAGAAATCATATAAATATCTATGGAGAAAATAGCAATCTAGCAAATAAGACTATACTGAATGAGCTTTACTATGACATTAGAAAAATGAACAACATAATATATGTAAATATTCGATGTACCTACGCAAAGTAACGATTTCAACATATTCACAGTGTTTCGGCCACAAATTAAAATTTTACCATAGCTCACATGCAGTGTTTCATTACGACCCTTACTCGTAATACTAAGTATTCCTATAGAAAACGTATAAATCTCTATGGCGAAAAAAAATAGAAAACTGGCAAATAACACTATGTGAATGAGCTTTGCTACGGTGACATTAGATAAAATGAAGAACATATGTAAATAATTGATGTACCTACGCAAAGTTAATATAAAAACATCAAACTGACAAATACCATAATTAAAATTAATTCAAAATGTAATAACTTACATGTTTCCAGATACTTCATAACTTTTCATGGTTTGCGCATGTGATGAAAATAGCAGTATATCAGCGCACACAGGAAAAATGACGTATGCAGCTAAGAAACAGTCTTATTGTCATTATCATATTCTACTATCTTGGTCTAAAAAATAACAGAATACAGCAGCCAAGGAGACAATGAAAATCTGTTCATATTTTTTTACTTAAAATTAAATTAACTTAAATTAAAATGGCAAAATAACAATACTGTAATACTGTGTAATTTAAAAAAAAGTTTATAGTTTATTAAAATAAACAAAATATATGATAACTTTCTCATTTCTAACTACATTGTTTTACGATTTACGATTGTATTGTATGACAAACTATGGTAAAAATGAAGAATTTTATAGTTAATTTAAAACAAATCAAAATATATTATAACCTACCCCGTTTCCAGTTATCTCGTTTTACGGTTTACGTACAAAAGGTTCAATTCCACTTACTTCGTTTATTGTTTACGATAAAATAGCAACGTATACGATCAATGGAGTACGGGTGTTGTAAAAAACTGTGTAATTTTTAAAAGCGAAGTTAATAGTTTATTAAAATAAACAAAATATATGATAACTTTCTCATTTCTAACTACATTGTTTTACGATTTACGATTGTATTGTATGACAAACTATGGTAAAAATGAAGAATTTTAGAGTTTATTTAAAACTAATCAAAATATATGATAACTTACCCATTTTTAGCTACCTCGTTTACGGTTTACGTACAAGAGGCCCAATTCCATTTACTTCGTTTAATGTTTATGATGATGAAAAAAATACCAGTGTATACCAACAATGGAGTAATAGTGGTGTGAAGTGTCACATTATCAATCTTGTTTTTATCATCAATAGACTGAAATTAGTAATTTACAGTAGCCGCAGGATAAAAATTATGACATTTTATAAATTATACTTAAAATCATTGAAAACTATTCGCAGGTATTGTATGTGCATAAAATGATATTTCCTTTTTGCTGTCCAAGTTTCATCATTTTGGAATCAGTGAAACTTAAGCCCCATCACCATCGTCAAGGTCGAGATACATGATGGGGACCCTACCTACCCCTAGCTCTCTTCCCATCCCATTTCTTATTAAGATCATTTAAAATTATAGGTATTGTTTATAATGTGCTAGGTATTTTACTTAAACCCAGAAAAATTGAGAGTCACCAAAAATTATAAATGAAAATCTTAGATTTGCCTATTTTGAACAAATATCTGTTTTTTAAAACTGTACCTTTTTTCGAAACTATATTGTTTTTTAAAAAAAGGTAATTTAACAACATCGAGTAAATATTAGTATTATATTATCACAAAAATTTACGAGAGAACAAAAACTATAAATTAAAATCGTCGATTTTGCCTATTTTGAGCAAATATCCACTTTTTAAACCTGAGGATTTTTCGAAACTATATTGACTTAAAATGGTAACTTAACAACATCAAGTAAATATTGGTATTATATTATTTAGGTATCTCATTTAGTTCGGATCACTACCAAAAATACATGAAAATCCTGGACAGAGCAAACTAAACACAAAATATGAGTTATTTTAAAATATAAAATTTAATCAGAATAACATCGATTTCGCACACTTTTATATTATTTAATACCCAAGTAATTTTTTCTTCGATTAAAAGTGTTAAATCTTAAATTGACTGTTTTTCATGGTAATACCCTATTTTAGTTTTCCGTAATAATGTGTTCATCACACTACATACATGCGTTGGCGTTTCTGCATATATAAAGTACGACATTTTAAACGATCCAAACGTCGAGACGAACCAAATGTCGAAAATTATCCTAGTATATTGGATCATGTGAAAGAAAAATTCAAAAGCGTCTGTGAAACTACTAAATTTATTGCTGCATTTTTGCTGATGAAATTTGTAATGTACATTTTACAGTGACAATTCTAACATATTATTACCTAAATTTCAGGATTCTTAAATCATCACGGTACAGGTTTCGTGATTTTCCAAATATTTACATTAAGTTGAATTTAATTTATATACTAATATATCTTGGCTTCTCTGCTTTGTGAATATTGCATCTTTCTTGATCCTCACAAAATGGTACAGAATCGCGATTTTCCAAATATTTGCACTATGGTAAGTTTAATGTATATATCTTGAATTCTTCCTAATGTTAATATTACATGTTTCTTTGCCCTCCTGATACACCTATCTTATATCTATCTATTGGTTCTTCTTCGAAATTCAAAAGTGACAATGAAACTACTAAATTTTTTGCTATATACATTTTACCTTATAAAATTTCTAATTTACACCACTTTCAATTCATTTTTACAGTAATAAATCTATCATGTATTATTCTTTAATTCTAGGTTTCTTAAATCCGAATGGCACAGAGTCGTGATTTTCCAAAAATTTACGTTTTAATGAATTTGTTCTATATATTTTGGATTCTTCCTTAGTGATTATTTCATGCATTTTTGTCCGCCTAATGTTCTTGGATCTTATTATTATCATCGGAGCTTTTTCGGGGTTTAGAATCATTCCTTTTATAGACTCAAAATTAACTAGCTGACTTGCTTGGTAATTTAGACAAATCCCCTTCACTTTACATGTTACAAGTTCTTCATTACTTAAAGTAGAGAATAATTTATAAGCATAGTTTTTAGGACCACCGCATGCAAACTCAGTTATATAACTTCCGGTTCCAAAACTTTCCAGCTCGTCAGTTAAATCTCCTATAAACTCCCCAGTTGCGGGCTCAGGCTCCCCATCTTTGTGAGTAAAAATTATCGAGTCTGTGTCGTAATATAAAACTCGAGTGCCGAGCTGTTCAAGATACGAGTAAAGTTTTAATCGTGCCTGAGCCGTAACATAAGCAGCTATTGTTACACTAACTGTAGCTAGTGGGTTATAACTTTCTTCTGTAAACTGGTAGTTTAGAAGAAGGGTGTCCTCGTTTATAGGTAGCACACTATTAACTTCCAAACACGGGTTGGTCATCATGGCGTAAAACTCTTCGGGGGTCTTTATTATTTTACACTTAGCTTGGCATTCAGATTGACCAAATTTTCCCCAGAAACTATTAAGCATTAATTTAGCTTGAGCACGTAGCCCCGGATTTTGCGCAATGTTGTTAAATTCCATTTTAATACCCTCCCTGTCGTAGAAATCTTGAATGTATTTTGT
The DNA here is from genome assembly GCA_963920685.1 of Polydrusus tereticollis. Classification (NCBI taxonomy): domain Eukaryota; kingdom Metazoa; phylum Arthropoda; class Insecta; order Coleoptera; family Curculionidae; genus Polydrusus; species Polydrusus tereticollis. The sequence goes on from OY987328.1 coordinate 150,286,841, forward strand.
CTTCTGGTCCAAAGTAGTACACGCTGTTGGCCAACCTGAAGCCTCCTGCTTTACTTTTAAGAATTTGTTCATCATCTGGACAAACAGCCCCCCTGACCTCTCCCGAGGATTATATATTTCAGTTTGGTATTGCCATATTTCCATTACATTTAAAATCTTATATCCCATTTCAATAGCCTTTTTCACTTCATCAATCACCCATGTCCCTTCTAGAGCTCGACTATCATCATCATGATCACATTCAGTATAGTTCATGCATTCACCACATTTCCTACACAGTACAAACATTAATTTACCATTCATTTTTAAGGGCAAAACCGGATGGTATAGGGAAGCTGGAGGTAAAATTTTGCATTTTATTAAGCCGTCTATACATAACAAATTTAATTCTTTGCACTCGTCTCCGATGAAAAGCTTAGGATGACCAACGGGGAATCGTCCATACTTGCACACGAATGGGTAGAGAGAACACACATCCAGGTACTTTATTTTTTCATCTTTCCCGACTTTAGCATAGGTTTTACAGTTTCCTGTTCGTCCGCCGAAAAATGCATCTCTTGGATTTAGGGGAGCATTGAAAAGTAGCGGGTGACTTTCAGTAAACTCTTTTATTGCAGGGTTTTCTTCCACGCGCCTTCGAAATTGGCACTCCCAAATCTCGATCACCTCATATCCTAACATTCTCAGTCTCTCTGTTTTCGCCACAGTATTTTCATACCTCATATTTAATGTTTCATTTGGGTTATCAGTGAGAGGACTGTCTCTTTGATGTTTAAGACACTCTGGATGCCCGTGGTAATAACACCCATGAAATTCAAATATTTGGTTGGTCTGTCGGCAATATCCATCTACTTTCAAACCACCAATGATAGCCTCTTTTTCTTTTGCCGAATGTTGAATTTCTATTTTTCGCTGATGTTCCTCCCAAATCAGACACTTTGTAGCTATTATAGACTGTCTGTCTTGGAACCTGTACCCGTTCTTAGGGATAATACCAATAGTTTCAGGTTTTATGAAATTACGCCTAAAAACTTTATTACATGTAGAAGCTATAGTGGTGGCCTCAGTAAACGGACAGACATTTGTACTACTTATCATTTGTTCTCGAAATTTTTTACAAGTTTCATAAAGTATTTCCACGTCAGAAACACAATATTCCACAATTTCTTTCTGAAAATCGAATACTGTGTTTCTTTGTTGTTCATACCATTCTAAAAATATTTTTCTATCTTCCACCTTCATGTTATCGGGTCCATAGTATTCAACTGAGGGTAGAGGCCCAACATACGATTCATTTTCTTTTTTATTGAAGAAGTGTGGAAAATAGCCTTTTTTAAATTTATCACCAAGACCAAATGCTTTAGGTAATTTAGACAGTGCCATTGGGAAATAATTAAGAGAATCCAGAAATTTTAGGTTTAATATTTGCATTAAAATTATTCTAGTTCCTCGCATAATCACTTCTGGTGTAATGTCGGTTTCAGTCATAAGTTTATTTAGTATAAATTGATTGTCAAAGCCTCCACCATTATGACTTATCACTAATACATTTTTAAAAAGGGTTCTCTGATTTAAAACATATTCTACAAATCTGTCTAAAGGATTGACTTTTAAGATTTGTTTAGTTACACCACATTTTTCACAAAACCAAGGCTGACTGTCAATACAACTGTCGCAAAATTGTTTAAATACACACACATTTACTTCATGGAGGAGAGACCCGTCTTCTAATACTCGCTCCTGGCGTGTTTCTAGGTCAAAGAACACAAACAATATATTTTCTGATGTTGGCTCTCGCGTATCAGGCTGTATAAAGCAAAGATGACCCCGCGGCTGGTGTTTACTACAAGTATTACAGAAGATTTCCCCACATATGTGGTCTCTATTGGATTTTATAGTTCTGAGACACAAAGGACATTGACGAATTTGATCGCATAGGGATTCATTTTTTTTAGTAGACTTCGGTTTCTTATGATTTTCGAAGCAATTGACACTACTAAAAAAGCGGAGACAGTCGGGGCATTTAATTTTTGTTTCCTTAAGGCAAGCCGGAGACTGCTGACATGACGAACATGTACCGCCGCATCGGTGCTGGTTCTTGTCATTGTATGGTACATGACAAGAAACACAGTAGTAAGCGCACGAAAATGCTGCTGTTAGCGAAACAATAACGTTGTAATGCCCTTCATGGTATAAAAGATTTAAATGTTTTCCATTACTATTTCCTGCAAAAATTAAATCTCGACCTTTGGATCCATACTGATACGCTGCAATTTTGTACTCCTCACCAAAATGTTCTTGGAATTTCCGAAGCTCCAAAATACCTGCACCTTCTTTGGGAATTATAACATTCGCTTCTTCCATTAACTTTAATGCTCTTTCTTTTTGAATTTTTCCAATGTCGCGTCGAACTTTGACGTATTCAGGGTTCTGTTTCACGTGTGTTATGGCCACTACCAAAGCTCTAGGTAAACATAAGTTGTCGACATTTTTTATTTGTACTATGCCTCGTCGTCTTGCTGATTCTTCCACAAATGTCTTATCTCTGTTTCGGCTTCTTCCTCGGCCTTCAGGCATGCGAACTGTTGTTACACCCAGACAAAATGTATCAGTATCAAAGCCTGAAGAATTTGATTGGTATACACCCTGAATAATGGACAAAATATCTTCGATTTCCACCTTGCTGACTTCTTTGAATGGGAGCCACCCTTCACCTCTTGAAAAATTTTTCGAACAAAAGCTGAATCCAATTTTGTCTCTAGGAGCTAGGTAGCTACTGGTGAGATATACAATATCTGATAGAGCCGATCTAATCCAAGAAACGGGCTCCTCATTCTTGGGAATTGCTTTTATTTTAAAATCAATGGTGCGACCTGTTAATCGAAAACGTTTAACGTGTTTTACGACGTCCTTAACGATTATAAACTTTTCCATTTTTAAAATGTATCCGTCACTCTCAAAATCAGATATTTCTGGGATAGAATACTTGAAGCTATTTTTCTTTCTTTGCACAAAACTAACAAGTTGAAGCAACTTTTCAGTATGCTCTTGGTAGCTCTACTCTTGTCGACTCCAGAAATACAACTAAAGTTTCTTCTACAATTTATTCACTGTTATACTAATTTTGTAGTAGTAAATACTACGCACGCGCACTACCCAGAAATTACTTTTTTCGTTTCGAAATACGAAACCTGACGATCTTTTTTTTAAATTTTACGCAACAATTTTATTATTGCAAATTACACCTGAATTTTTTAGTAAAATTAATTACTAATAGGTACTTGAGAGTGGGATGCTCTTGTAAATTTCTCTTCTTAAGTGGACTCGTCGAAGAGAGAATCTACAACAAATAGCAAGTCATTACTTTTCTTATTGCAGTGAAGCTCGACCTAGTTAAGAAATACTACCCCTATAATTTCTAGCTGATTTTAAAATCGGAGCAATTTTTAAGGTACAACTTGTAGTTAGATAGGGTAATTTTTAAAGAAAATACTCTACTTCTATAGAATATATGAAAAGACAGTGATTCAGGGTTTTCCAAAGAATCATATCAAATTTCCCCAAAAAAATTTTCAGTCACCACTATATTTCATTGAGAACAATGAAACTCTGCATGTGAGAAATGGAAACAAAATCTAGCCTGAAAAGATTTAAATTGTGTGCATCAAAATAGAAAACTTTATGCATTAATTATTGCTCAGCAAAGTTTTAATTTTAATAAAAGATAGTGTGAAAGCAAAACCAACATGGCAGGAATAAAGAAAAAGTCCCCTAGTTCTACTATTTTAATTTGCAATAATTTTAAATAAAAGAATTCTTGGATAAAATTACTATTTTTCAATACACTTTTTCGTATTGCATGTCCAAAACGTTAAAACCTATATATGGCGTACTATGCCCACACAATTTTACAAAAATTATATTTTTAACCAAAATAATTGAAATATCTTGTAAGCAGTCGACAGTATGGTAATTTAGATACCTTTAGCTACTATAGGAAATAATATAGGACAAATTGAAATATCTTGCAAGCAGTAGTCTCATTTTGATACCTTCAGCCACTATAAAAAAATAATAATATATAGGAAACAAAACATATTATTTTTTTTTTGCTGTAGAATATATTTGTATTTATATGATATAGGATCAATTAAAGAAACAAATACGTCAAGGACTACAATAATTTTATTTTAGTTACGGATTGTAGATCGATAAATCAAAAATTAAATATTTTAACGAAATTCAATGCCTCGGATTTGTGGCTCATCCTAGGTGGCCTTTTTTTATTTTCCTGTTTCTTAGAAAAGGACATAAAGGCATAGCTAGGCTTAAGACGAAGCTACTTTTGTCCATATGAAACGTTAGTTAGCGTGGGAACAATTTTTGACTATTTATCGTAACAGCCCTACCTACACCTAATCGAGAAATTTAAAAAAAATTTAGATTGGGGCATGTAATCAACCGAAATCATATTTATATCAGTTAAATAAAAGTCAATTGACAATTTTCAATATAATTTTTGGTTCATTAACCAGTTTCAACCCTTAAAAACCACCCCTTATGACAGATATCGTCGAAAATATAATAATTAACTTGTTATTAAGCAGTTATTTATCTGCTTGTTAAAAAGTATCAATTTGCATAAAAATTAAAAATTTTCAGAAAAGAAAACCTATAGCTTTGTACTCTAAAAATTTTTGCGTATCTTTAATAGTTTTTGAGTTATTTTGAAGGAAAGGCGATTTTTCTCTAAATTACGAAAATGATTTTCTCTCATCAAGCTCAATTTTTCAAAAATAAGTATTTTAAACCGGTTAAACACTGAGAACATATTATAAGAACATAAATAAAGTGAATGTAAAGTGGCAACGATTTTTTCAAATGGGGTGAAAGAGTGGATGAGATTTTCGCTATTTTTCAACGAAAAAATAGGAATCGACATTGTTCTCCTCATATCTCGCTTAGTTTTGATGTTAGTATAAAAAATATAAATAAAGGTTTTTAAACGACTTTAAAAAAGGTGTTATGACTTTTCCCCGAAAAATGCAATGGTATTTGGTTATTGTACGTAGAAACTTTCCATTTTGGCGTTTGAAAATATCAATCAACTTTCAGCAAGCAATAATTTCGCGTGTATTGGGTCTGCAATATATAAATACACGATTTTCTTTGTTTTTTTAATAAGCTATCATTTTGCTCTCTACAAGTTTTTCGATTAAATACATATTTTTCCGGGGTATTCGCGAAAAAGAATCTGAAAACGTGTTTTTATTTGCCTGAAAACCGACAATTTTAGTCGCGAATAAGTCGAAAAGTATTGAGTTTCAACAAAAAAACTTCATAGAACAAAAGTTGCTTAGAATTAGACAATTTTTCGATTTCAGCACTTATTTTATTGAAAAACGAGACGCTGGGTGATAAATTGAAACTCATCTTTTATCCTTGCAATCTAGGAGTTGGTATCAAACTGTGAAGGTTCCATGTACTTGCACCCCCGAAAAGAACTGTCTGTCTGTATTTTATTGTCTCGTTATAAAACAAAAACCTAAAAGCTGGACAAATAAACCTATGAAATTTATTACGACATTTTAAAAAGGCTCTATAGATTGTTAAGTGCGATAAAGAACCCTTAGCAAAAAAGAAAATTTAGGTACTTCGAATCAGGGGTGTATTTTTAACATTTGTTTTCCACTTTTCGATATTTCGATATTTCGTCGTTGTTGATACCTCCTATATGTAAAATTGTAATTTTACAGGAGAAAGAAAAACATCCTATTTCTGTTATTTTGGATTAAATTAGTGCATACCGTAAGAAAACTAGGGACAACAGTATGGAAAATCTTTTGAAACAAAAATTATCATACTAGAACATCGCGTTAAACTGTAATTATTAATAAACGTGACATTCTACTACATACGAAGTTTTAACCATCTCGAGTTTACACATAAGATAATTTTCAAAAAGAAAAACAGGCACATATTAGCATTTTGCGGGGATGTAATGGACAATGTAATCACATAGTAGATGCTTGAGAATTAATTTATTGTATATGCACATGGAGGGTTTTATAAATTTGTTTTTTCTGTAGAAATATAATATTAACCACGCTTTACAAGTCGATAAAACATTTAAAACCAACGAACCAAACGCAAGTATAACCTGAAAAACGGCTTAAATCCCGCACAGGAGGTATTTCACGATCAACGTCGATTTGTTGAAAATCAAAATATAAATAAATTAAAAATATACACTTAATAGTGAAAGAATCTACTCTAAGCTCTACGAGGTTTTGTAGTTTCTTTGTCAAAGAATGCTAAATTCACTGCCCTAGGGAAAGATATGTGTTTTAATCGGTAAATTATTTTTAAGTGCGGACCTGTGTAATATGTATATAACTTAGGCCTCAACTACCTTTTTATTTTCTTCAAAATCTTTTAGTTTCTCTTTGATCGAGAAAGAGCTTAGCTAGCCTGTTTTTTAAAAGTTTATTGGCATAAAATTGTTTTCAATCCTGGGGTCGAATGATGCCGACATACGTCGCGAGGCAATGCGGCGCGTATATTTAATTAAAGGTCTTTCTGTAGATCAACATCGTGAAATGAAAGCGATTATTTATGGTGCTGGAAGTGTGGAGGACAAAATTTCGCGTGTGTATATGTTTGATAGGGTTTCGTGGAATCAGGCATATGAACTTATAGAAATTGTTAAATCGCTTTCCGCTTTAGAGTCACAGGTGAAAGATAATAACTGCATCGTCCAGAGCGAGTCGGCGCCAACTATAGAAAAAATTCTTGCTTCAGCAAAAATTATCCCCGTGATGCTATCACCCATTCCAGACACGCCTCCTCGCTGTTTATCACCCCATACCGGTGTGCACACCAGCGCAACCATTCAGGATGAAACAGAGCAAGCTGTGGCAAATTTATTGATTTTAATGGGTAGGAGTCCTACGATTCAAGAAGTAGATGAAATCATTGAGTATTCAGGACCATCTTACAGTGGAGCCACCGTTTTGAAGCCTGAAAAGTCGGCAGAACCGAGTGGAACTATGGTAAAAAGAACAAGAACGGATAAGCAAGAAAAACCGAAAAAAATTCAGAGTGTATTTGCCGAAGCAGTGAAGGTTTATTCTAGATGCAATGAATTCGAAGGGGCATGTACATCCCTGAAAAAGAAACCAGAAGCAGTGGAAAAAACGAATAAACCCAAAAAAAATTCATATAGATTCACGAAAAACCGTAAAAGACAAGAAGAGTGGGAAAAATGTATAAACGAAAAACAAAAATGCTCAAAGCCGAAGAAGTCGTTAAAGCCTACAGTGTGTAAGGTAAAAAGAAGGGGTAATTACCAAAAAGAAAATAAAATTCAGAGTGATGAAGTGTATTCAAGCTGTGAAGAGTTTCAAGGGCCATGTACAAGTGTTCCATGTACATCTACGAAAAAGAAAGGAAAAAAAAAATGGAAAAATGAATAAAAACAAAATGTTATCAAGGGTAAGAAACGTTTTTTATTGATTGATTTGATTTAGCCATTACTTTTGGTGAACTCTATTTTTATCGTCCTACAGTAAAATAAACACAAATTTTTGTGCAAAATTCCACTTTTATGCAGATTTATTTAAAAATTCGATATGTTTCACTACACGGTAGCTTTATCAGGAATGAGAAAATTTTTGTTTGCATGTATTTACAAATTAAGGATTGAATTTTCCTAAGCTTGTCTACAAAATAAGTTTAACAATCGGGGTTTTATTTATGTCTAATTTTTAAAATTTGTCTAAAATTTTTTATTGTTAGGCTAAAATATTCTCTTAATTTCTAAAAAATATTTTAGATTATTTTTGATATTTTTTCTGTTGGCATGGTAGTACTTTTACATACGGGAATGGGCGCATATGCGTTTTATAGAAAAAGTTATCGCCTTTTTAATATGGTTTTCTAATTTTGGATTATATACCTCATAACTAACGATAATAATGTTATCATCGGGAAAAGTACACTAATTGATTTTTCTTAAAACTAAATAATTTTGCAATTTAAGTTTATTGAATACATAAAGAGAAAAATAAAAATGTAATTGCAGAGGGATAAAAAGGGATAAAAATAGGTACTTTCATAAAAACAACAAAAAGTATTAACACAGTTTTTCCCCAAAATTATTAGTTTAGTAGTATTTAGGAAATACGACGGGCAGTAGAAAGAGTTATACAGGGCGACTACTATTTATTTCACCACTATGAGTCACTTGTAAACGGTAACTCCTACGAAGTTTAGAGAAAATGTAACATTTTTAGTTTTTTTATGACCCCGCTAACTGCATTGCCTAATTATTTGATGATTTGTTAAAAACGTCTAAAATTAATTCCTCTATAATAACTCGATTCAAGTGGGCCATTTCAGTTTTGGCATGTTTTTAAACGTGTCATTGTCACTAAAGGTGTCATTAAAAATTCGCCTTTATTCTAATATTTCGGTAAATTCGAACGCTTTCTAAGTGATTTTTTACTACTGAAACATGTTACATAAATACTTTTAGTTCAATTACTGAAAAAAGTAGGTACTATCGTACCGACATAAAAGACAGACTAAAGGTTTTCGGCTTTTTCAAATACGATTTACAATTTAATTTTTTTAAAAATTAACGTTTCTTATTAGGTACTATCAATATCACGGTGTTACAAAATTTTAAATTAGTGTGAATTAAGCTTAGAAATAAGTTTGAATCTTAGAAAAGTATAAAAATTACCCTTTTTAATTACATTCATTAAAACAGGATATTTAATGAAATAATGCTAAATCTTTTATATTCCATTTTCATAAGGGTCATTTTTTGCTCAATTTGTCTGTAATAGAAGATCCATAATTTCTCCGTTTTTATTTTCTTGAAAATATGACTATCAAAATGAAAGACAAGTAAATCTATAGAACTAACATTTTTAGTTAGTAAAAATTTATTTGTAAAAGTTACTGAAAACAGTTTTATTAAAAAGTCGTTGCATTATTTAAATTTATTGACAGGTCAAATAAAAATACTTCTTAAAATAATAGATTATACAGAGACAAAATTGTGTACTTATAATCGTCAAACCGTATGGGTTCACTTATACCAATATATCATGCTACAGGTTTTAAAAATGACGTATGAAAGATTTAGCAGTTTTATACAATTTCGGTGTAGTAGGTGCAGAAAATAAATGGACAAATTTTTTAAAAAAGTTTATACTTTAAATCACGAAAATTTCGAAATCAGAGGGAAAAATTTCACTAAAAGGTTTTTTCTCATTAAATTATTTTACCATATTTGCTAACGAATATTTAAAACGAAAGGATAAAAATGTTGGAAAAAATAAATAGGTACTTACATAAACTAGCACTAGCACAAATATCGCTTCGACTAAAATTACTTTTTCCAAAAAGAAGCTTACGTCGATAAATTATTATGTCTAGGATAAAGATTGCTTAAAATAAAAAAATTTAAAAATATTGATTTAAAGAGACAAAAGTAGGTACATATATAATCGCATTCACAAGTATTCTGTAGGTACACCACCAGCACACTTATAAATTGAGCGGATTGAAAAAGGGCCTCATAAGCGACGTAAGGGTTTTTATATCAAATCATTCAAGGTCGAATTAAAAAAGAATGGCAGGGGGAGTAAAAATGCTCCCAAGCAGGTGTCAGTTGGTCTAACATCCTCTACGACGTTTTCAGGGGTCGAATCAGCTGTCAGGGTATAATGCGCTATCGAACAGATATCATCTGACCTTGGCGTTTTATTATTTTGACTTCTATTTCAGGGACAAATCAGTTAAATTAAAATGTAGGGTATTTCATTCTTTACAGGGAAGTTGATACATATGCGTTTTATAATGATCTGGTCGACTGTTTCACATATTCAGACCCTTTCTTTTCTTACACGTGTGTAGGTAGACGCGCCCTCCGAAACAGGTAGAAAAATAAGGTGAAAACTCGTTCCATGAGGACAAAAAATGTCAGAGCTGATCATTTTAAAAAAGTAAAATTCCATTATATCTAGCATGATAGGTATACTTAATATTTTAAAATAACTCATATTTTGTGTTGGGTTTGCTTAAAAAGTCACAGTCATCTGTCCAGGATTTTCATGTATTTTTTTTTTGGTAGTGGTCCGAACTAAATCAGATACCTAAATAATATTAATACTAATATTTACTCGAAGTTGTACTCGAAAAATGTGCAGCTTAAAAAAGCGGATAATTTGCTCAAAAATGAGGAAAATCTATGAGTTTCCTTTATAATTTTGTTGATAATATGATACTAATATTTACTCGATATTGCCGAATTTCCTTTATAATTTTGTTGATAATATGATACTAATATTTACTCGATATTGCCAAGTTACCTTTTTAATATAGTTTCGAAAAATGTACAGCGTTAAAAATCAGATATTTCCTCAAATTATGCAACAAATCTATGATTTTCGTATATTCTTTTTATTGACTTTCAATTTTGGATTTTAATTAAAATCCTCATTATGAGCAATATATTTAAATTATCTTAATGATGGGGTGGGTTATAATGAAAAAAGAGGGTGGGTAGGGGATGGGGTAGGGTCCCTATCACTGTATCTGTACCTTGCCGATGGTGATAGGGCTTAAGGAACACTAATGCCAAAAATGATGAAACTTGGACAGCGCAGGAAATATCGTTTTATGCTCATACAAAACCTACGAATATTTTTCAATGATTTAAGGTATAATGTATAATATTTTATAATTTTTATCATACGACCACTGTAAATTACCAATTTTAGTCTATTGATGATAAAGTCAAGTTTGATAGTGTGACACTTTACACCACCCTTACCCCATTGATGGTATACACTGGTATTTTTTCATCATCATAAACATTAAACGAAGTAAATGGAATTGGGCCTCTTGTACGTAAACCGTAAACGAGGTAGCTAAAAATGGGTAAGTTATCATATATTTTGATTAGTTTTAAATAAACTCTAAAATTCTTCATTTTTACCATAGTTTGTCATACAATACAATCGTAAATCGTAAAACAATGTAGTTAGAAATGAGAAAGTTATCATATATTTTGTTTATTTTAATAAACTATTAACTTCGCTTTTAAAAATTACACAGTTTTTTACAACACCCGTACTCCATTGATCGTATACGTTGCTATTTTATCGTAAACAATAAACGAAGTAAGTGGAATTGAACCTTTTGTACGTAAACCGTAAAACGAGATAACTGGAAACGGGGTAGGTTATAATATATTTTGATTTGTTTTAAATTAACTATAAAATTCTTCATTTTTACCATAGTTTGTCATACAATACAATCGTAAATCGTAAAACAATGTAGTTAGAAATGAGAAAGTTATCATATATTTTGTTTATTTTAATAAACTATAAACTTTTTTTTAAATTACACAGTATTACAGTATTGTTATTTTGCCATTTTAATTTAAGTTAATTTAATTTTAAGTAAAAAAATATGAACAGATTTTCATTGTCTCCTTGGCTGCTGTATTCTGTTATTTTTTAGACCAAGATAGTAGAATATGATAATGACAATAAGACTGTTTCTTAGCTGCATACGTCATTTTTCCTGTGTGCGCTGATATACTGCTATTTTCATCACATGCGCAAACCATGAAAAGTTATGAAGTATCTGGAAACATGTAAGTTATTACATTTTGAATTAATTTTAATTATGGTATTTGTCAGTTTGATGTTTTTATATTAACTTTGCGTAGGTACATCAATTATTTACATATGTTCTTCATTTTATCTAATGTCACCGTAGCAAAGCTCATTCACATAGTGTTATTTGCCAGTTTTCTATTTTTTTTCGCCATAGAGATTTATACGTTTTCTATAGGAATACTTAGTATTACGAGTAAGGGTCGTAATGAAACACTGCATGTGAGCTATGGTAAAATTTTAATTTGTGGCCGAAACACTGTGAATATGTTGAAATCGTTACTTTGCGTAGGTACATCGAATATTTACATATATTATGTTGTTCATTTTTCTAATGTCATAGTAAAGCTCATTCAGTATAGTCTTATTTGCTAGATTGCTATTTTCTCCATAGATATTTATATGATTTCTATAGGAATACTTAGTATTACGAGTAAGGGTAGTAATAAAGCTGCATGTGAGCTATGGTAATATTTTAATTTGCTCACAATACACTATGAACTATTATTTTTTGTATTGTATGAAAGGCAAGTGTTATGTCCTACTGTTCTCATTACGGCAAAGTTATATACTTTATTGTAGTACCTATAAACACCGATATTGTCAAATTCTATACGGTTAAAGAAAAAGATAAAAGTTTTGTTCCTATTTGTACCTAAATTCAACAATGGAATTTACAGGTGCATGCGGAGGGTTGGCCGGACCTTTTTCTCGAGCCGTAAAGATTGCTGAACACTATGAGATTATATCCTTGATTTTAACTGGGGGTCGTATAATGTATACCGTCATAAACGGCGCAAAGCTGCTAGCATAGGGTAAATATATTACACAGATTCCAAAAAAGGTATAGCAAGGGAGGATTAGTGTAGTTAACATAATTATTTGAGTGATACTTGTCCACATCACTGTCCCTATTTTTAAGTTTATTTCAAAGTTATCCCCGCATATTATACCTCCAAGAAGAGGCATACTAAGTTTGAATAGGTATTTAAATATTTGGTAGACAATCAGTGTAAATGGAGAAACATAAAAATATAATAATTACAAAAAGTTATTGCGCACTTAAAAGAATAATAGGTTCATACAGGTTTACGACGTAGTCTACAATTGCATAGTTTGTCTGGTAAAAACCGGCTTGTGTACATAGTCTGGGACATAAAACACCTATACACCTATACGTATGCTTTCATAGCGCCAAAAACACACATCGCTTACATATTCAAGGTTAAGCATAGCAAAAAGACATGCATACAGACAGATAGAGAGATAGACAGACAGGCAGGCAGACAGACAGACAGACAGACAGGCAGACAGACAGACAGACAGACAGACAGACAGACAGACAGACAGGCAGACAGACAGACAGACAGACAGGCAGACAGACAGACAGGCAGACAGACAGGCAGACAATCGCACACATTCACACGTACACAAACACAAAGCCAAGGTTATTCAGGGTCAAATAGGTTCGCACACGTATGCGACAAAGGTCATTCAAGGTCAAACACGTTAGAACACGTGTGTGACATTTCGTTGATTCAGGTTACGTAGTATTCTGACGCCACGGAGAGCTCGGGTTTGAACACCTGCCAAGCCCTACAAAAAGAACACCTGCAAAGGTACGCCGTCTAGGCCGGGTTAGATAGCCCGCGACTGCTTGATGTCGGTCTACAGTGCCCTGTTACCTACTGTAATCGCCTAAGTCCCAGAACGATTTAAAAATATTGTTTTGTTTTCCATCTAGAAGTTCTCGACATTTATTTTTGCATGTGCATGGTGGACCTACTTCTCTTGCCTTAACTTCATTTCCTTTCTTGTTTATATAAGAGTGCCCTAAGTTCCTTTTTATTTTGTTTTTTATTTTCTTTCTTCTCTTTAAATTCGGTGTCTTCCATCTGGATGGTGGTAATTTTTCGGGAGTTTCCAATGTGCCCCGTGATGTTGAAGGCACCGATAGTGACTCTGAGTTTAACTCTGTTATCTGTAGAGCATCAGAAAAGTCATCGCTTGGTTGTGAAGTTGACGTGTAACAATTATTATTATTTTCCTGCAAAAAAAAGAAATAGTATAATTCTATGCAGTAAGAGGACAAGCCACATGTAGTAAGTAAAGGCAAAAAAGGGATAAGCCATATTTATTTATTTTGCCTTTTACTGCATTTAAAGGGAAAACTTTTTTGGATAGTTACGTAGTGGTTTAAAATCTACATGTTGCTACGCAATACAAAATTGCGAAGAGCGTTTTTTTAAAATGATATAATGGCTAAAAGTTGTTTGCGAAATAAGCCACAATCTTTTTGGCAAAAACGGGATAAGCCACATATTTATTTATTTACCTGATCTGTCGAATAAGCTGACGAATCACCGCTCATCTCTTTGTCAGCATAGTCTTTGTCTTTTACACTGTCGTCCGAGTCAAAATCACTATCACTTTCACTGTCATTACTATCAGAAAAATAATATTGCCTTTTAACTGCTCGTTTCACCGGTTCAGCCATCTTGAAATTTAGGTGGCTTCTCCCTTTGTTGCCTATAAAAACTAAAGATATAATGTTCAGAGAATAAGAACATTTGGCGATAGTGCTGCCATCTATTGTCTAATAGCTGCACAAATTTTTTTACAAGCAGATATGTGTAAGGTAGTTTGAAGAATGAATTTAAACATATTTCTTACTTGTTGTGGCATATCCCCTTGTTCCCCCGAGGTCTTCAATTAGCCGATTTAAGTAAACTTACCTAAGTACAAAGTTGCTTAGTTTGGGCGCTAGACGGCGCAGAAGTGACAATTTTTAAATAGTTTTTCTGTATTAATTCAAAAGCTGCTCATACTATTTTGCCGAAATTTGGGACGGTATGGGGCAAAAAAGCCCATGTCACAATTCTGATTAATATCAGTCCATGGGCGTAGAACCTGAGTTTTTTTCTAATTGCTTGTTTTACATTTCTATGCCAATGGAACAAGAGGGGTTTGGGCACAAAATTCAGATGAACCAACTCATTTACTACAGAAAAGGCACCCTTGATAAGACTCGATTCCTCTGACGGTTTTCGAGAAATTTGCATTTTATTACTTAACACGTATTAGTTTTTACAAAAAAAGAAAAAAATAACTAAATCATAAACAGAAATAAATAGAAATATCATAAAAATTGCTTAAAATTTACACCATTTTCTTGAACACAAAGATCTATACGTCGAACATAATTAAAACACACTCTTTGCAGAACTTGTTCATCGCCCTATTTATTGCATCTTGAATACGTTGTTCTGCGTTATCTGGAGTTGTCCTGTAAACCACCGTCTTAAAATGCCCCCATAAGAAATAATCCAGTGGATTTAAGTCCGGAGATCGTGGTGGCCAATTTACAAGGGCATTACCTCTACCAATCCATTAATTTGGGTACCACTGATTCAAAAAGTTTCTAACATTTAATGCAAAATGTGGTGGAGCTTCATCGTGCATAAACCACATATCTCTCCGAAGCTGTAAAGGTAAATCTTCTAGCAAATCGGGCAGCGTATTTTGTAGATGTCAAATAAATTTCCCCGGTTAATCTTTGTGGAATAATGACCGGACCAATGAAAATTGTAATCCCTCTTCTTGTGAAAAATGCTACATGGGTAAACAAAATATTGTTGGCAAAGTTGGGATTCTCCTCTCTCTGCCTATGAACAAGCCGACTAAAAACCAGGCGCATTTTAGGATCATAAGGTAAAAGATCTTGAACTGGCAACTTATGGTATGGATATAGCAACTGTTCTTGAAGTACTTCATGAACGATATCTTTGGATACTCCTATTTTCTATTTTCCTACCTAGCCTCCTGGTGCTTATTCCTGGATCTTCTGCAACACGTTCTAAAATGTCTTTCTCGACTTCAGAAACCCTTACAATTATCAATGGCTTTAGGAGTAAATTGGCCGTTTTCCCGCAGGCGTCTTTTAACAGCAGCAATCGTCGGGTGGCTTGGTATACGACGATTTGGAAACCTTTCGGAGTAGACTCTGACACATTCTCGACTATTTCCTTGGCAATACCCAAATACCAATATCATATCGGTATATTCTACATTAGTGTATTGCACCGCCATGATAATTCACGACAATTAAAGTTTTATAATGCAAGCAGATAAATATGATTGAACGTTCGCAACAATATGAAATGTTACAAATTTGACGATAATCTTATGTTGTCAGATGAAACTAATAATAACCAACAATAACAATCGTTTGTGAGGTGTAAGGTCGTGTTGTACATACCTGAAAAATACCGTGCGAAGAAAAAGCAGATGATAAGAAAACTGTTCAAGATATTTTTTGTAGTAAATAAGTTGGTTTAGTCTACATTTTGGCGTACAAATCAAGAACAGAAAAATTCTATAAAACCCAAGTACTACGTGGTAAAAACTACTACGTATTAAGTAATAAAATGCAAATTTCTCGAAAACCGTCAGAAGAATCGAGTCTTATCAAAAGTACCTCTTTTGTAGTAAATGAGTTGGTTTATCTGAATTTTCTGCCCAAACCGCTCTTGTTCCATTGGCATATAAATCTGAAACAAGCAATTAGTAAAAAACCCAGGTTCTGCGCCCATGGACTGATATTAATCAGAATTGTGACATGGGTTTTTTGTCCCATAAAGCTATGCCAACGTACCAAATTTCGGCAAAATAGTATGAGCAGTTTTAAATTAATCCAGAAAAACGATTTAAAAATTGTCACTTCAGCGCCGTCTAGCGCCCAAACTAAGCAACTTTGTACTAAGGTAAGTTTACTTAAATCGGCTAATTTTGGTCTAAAGAATACGTGGTAGGTTTTTGTAAAGAGCTTTTACAGACACCCTGTATATTCATAATTTGATATTAGAAATGGTTGTTCTTCTTCCTTCTCTGCTTCTTCTATGCCCTATCACTTGTGAATGTTGGCTACTCAAACTTTTTTAGCAGCAGATTTATATGGTTCCGCGGGGGTGACACCATACCATTCTCGTAAACTGGCCCGTCAAGAGATCCTTCTTATCTCCTTCTTCTTTTAAGCCTTCCTCTTTGCATGAATGAAGATAATTTTGCTGTTGCCTCATTACTTATATGTAAAAAATACCACATTGTTGTGGTTTGCAACCCATTTTATTCAGTAGTTCATGGTTTGTAATATGGTCAGTCCAAGATATTCTTAGGATTCTATGGTAAATTACACTTTTTTCGGTAGCCTTTGCCATATCCAGCTTTCCACCCCACGCGACTAATAAGTAATGATATCATTTTTATAAAGGAGTCATATGCTTGTCATCTCCCCAGTCAGCGAATGTGAATCTAAGATGATAATAATATGTCAGGTACTTTGTTCTTTTCATCACTGACAATATCCCTATATCATACAGGACTATTGCAGATCACCATATATTTACTTTTTTTTTAGGATAAAGTTCTAGACCATATTCCGCAATAGCAGTGTTGACTACATTTAAGAGTTGTTGTAGGAGCTCAAAAGCATACATCAGAACCGTCTCGTCGGCATACCGAATGAGTTTGATATTTTTTTTGTGTAACTTGATGTCATGCGCCCAGTTCTGAAGATGTGCTCTGACTAAAGGTCGATTTCACTGAGAAAGACCCTCCACCACCCCGATCCTTGCCGTCTGTCTCCAGTAAATATTACTAATGATTTGCATATTCTTCGTATCAATTCCTGTAAAGCTTCCCAACTAAGCTTTCCTATAGCAATATGAAACAAGTGTCGGGATAAGTTCAGGATGTCTAAGATAAACAATCTATAATCCAAGCACATGCAAGATGTAACCACACTTAACCCAAATAGCTAAATTAAGTACCTAATATTTAACACATTTTATAGCCTGAGTGAATTTTATGAGGCTGCTTAACTTATTCCCTTAATAAATGATAAGTTTTAATTAAATTTAAATTTTAAAGACATTTATTTAAAGACATATTGCTGCTAAATTGACCTTTTATTTTGTTCATTTTCTTTCCTTTTGTTTAACCTCATTAGATATATTGACAGGGTGCGAAGAAGACTTGATATTTCTTTGTATTATAATTAGATCGATGGTATTGCTATTTGTTTTTTTTTTTTTGTTTCTAATTGCTCTCCTTTGAAGGATACCTGAATGTAATTTTATCGCCCTTTGTGAAGGTGATGTTGTACAAATAATGGCATGATGTTAAAAGTAACGTAAGATAAAGGAAAACGTCCTCATCAAAGTAGTATGTCATAGAAACAATCTCGCATGTCTTACATTATAATTCTTTAAAGGTAACCTAGGAGAAAGGTAAAGGTGAATGAAAAATAGAACTGTTAAGTTCTGAGAAATTTATTTTTAAGAAAATTACATTATTGTCATTGTCATTACAGAATACAGAATTTAAAGAACACATTCACAACAAAGAACCTAAAAATTATAAATTGAAACTAAATGAAAGGCGTGCCTACTTTCAAATTTCAGACATGTTCTTATATATTCTTCTTTTACAGAATTAAAAACATTAGCGAGTTCTTGGGGGAGTTGCTAATATACTGAAATTTGTGTGTGTTCTAGGAGGTAGGTCTTCAAAATTTTCAAAAGGGATTTTGTTAATCGAGTTTTTAGTGGTGTGACCACAGTGGCGTAGCCAGCATTTTGGGGGGGGGGGGCAAGCTATGCGAGAATTATTACTTAAGTAGTAAAGGGGCGCTAGGTCAAGGGGGGCGGGGGGGAGGTGGTCGCCCTTTGTAGCTACGTCACTGTGTTATCAAGAGGTACGCGATTTGGTGCCCCATCCTGCGGAAATTAAGCTTGTAGCATCTCTTCATCGCCGAATGCGTTTACAAAATTTTCTAAAATCTCAGGACGGCATCGCGCCGAATTAAAAATGCCTTTAAAAAAAAGGCGGTCCCATTAATATTTTTTGGATGTGGCTGCCTACACGCTAACTTTCTGAAAATACAGAGGTGTTCCTATAAAGAATGGTTGATTTTCAGAACAGCGCATTCTCATCTGTTCGGAATTTAAGTTAACCAGTAAGGTAAACCAATACTTTGTCAGTGAAGACGTTTGCCTTATTATGCAAATCACCCTTAAACCACTCTGAAAATTGCATTTGCTTCCGATTGTAGTTTGGTAATAATTCTTGGACTGAGCTTAGACGATAAGCGTGCATATGCTGGTCACATTTCAGGATTGTATTGCAGGTTCCGTATAGAATACATTAATTTGCTGGCTTAGACGCTGAATAGGGGTTTGTGGGTGTTTATTATTAACACTGGGGAACAAATTTCAACTTTTTTCTTGTTTCCTGAACAATACCTATTTTTTTTTATTGAACTTTACACAAGTAACTAAAAAATACCTATTAAAGATTTTAGTTAGCTCGCAAAAAAAATCTGAATTATTTGTTACAAAATTTTAATTTATAGGCATATACAATGAACATTTTAAACCACTTAAGGAAAACAATAATTTTCGATTTTCACTATATTTTAATAAATAAACACATAACAGCTGTTTCGGTACACTGTACCTTCTTCAGATGTGAGTACTTCAATACTAAAATTACCAATATTAGGGCAACGAGAATAAAGCTTAAACTACCTGCTAAATTATTGTGGGAAAATACGTGTATACAAATTTAATAATGGTGATCTATTTAAATCTAATTGGTCGTTTAGTAATATGTTGGAATTTTTAAGTTTATTTATTTCTAACGTCTCTAGGGTATTTAATTTTCGACCTTTGTTTTCTACATGTAAAATTGTATATTCATCATCAAAATTATGTGATTCTTCTAATAAATGATTGGCGTAATTAGAATCCCTTTTATTTTTCAAAAAACATCTTTTATGTTCCTGTATCCGTTTTTTAAACGGTCTCTCTGTTTGTCCTATATACACCTTATCACAAGAACCACATTTTAATTTATATACGCCAGATTTATCCTGTTTTTTAACTTTACTTTTATTGTTTTTTATTAATTTACCTAAAGTATTCCTAGTTTTAAACGCTAATTTTGAACCAGGCTTCCTTAGATGCCTTGATATTGTCTCCGTCGGTTTATCGATATAAGTAAGGGTTTGGAAATTATTTGTGTCATTTACTTTATCCGGGTAAGCAGCTTTTATTGCCATTTTATATTCCTTTTTTTAAATTATTTTATTAATTAAGCAGGGTTGAAAACCATTGTTACAGCTATTTGTTTAATGATATTTAGTTCTTTATCATAATTCTCTTTTTTTAGCATTTTTCATAAACCATCACATACTGATATTACAATACACAACACTTCTACATATCCCTATACACATAAATTAGCCGCATACAATAGTTATATACATAGATTGTTAAATATTCCTTTATCCAAAGAGAATTATAATAAAGAACTAAATATCATTAAACAAATAGCTGTAAACAATGGTTTTTAACCCTGCTTAATTGATAAAATAATTTAAAAAAAAGGAATATAAAATGGCAATAAAAGCTGCTTACCCGGATAAAGTAAATGACACAAATAATTTCCAAACCCTTACTTATATCGGTACACCGACGGAGACAATATCAAGACATCTAAGGAAGCGTGGTTCAAAATTAGCGTTTAAAACTAGGAATACTTTAGGTAAATTAATAAAAAACAATAAAAGTAAAGTTAAAAAACAGGATAAATCTGGCGTATATAAATTAAAATGTGGTTCTTGTGATAAGGTGTATATAGGACAAACAGAGAGACCGTTAAAAAACGGATACAGAAACATAAAATATGTTTTTTGAAAAATAAAAGGGATTCTAATTACGCCAATCATTTATTAAAAGAATCACATAATTTTGATGATGAATATACAATTTTACATGTAGAAAACAAAGGTCGAAAATTAAATACCCTAGAGACGTTAGAAATAAGTAAACTTAAAAATTCCAACATATTACTAAACGATCAATTAGATTTAAATAGATCACCATTATTAAATTTGTATACACGTATTTTCCCACAATAATTTAGCAGGTAGTTTGAGCTTTATTCTCGTTGCCCTAATATTGGTAATTTTAGTATTAAAGTACTTACATCTGAAGAAGGTACAGTGTACCGAAACAGCTGTTATGTGTTTATTTATTAAAATAGTGAAAATCGAAAATTATTGTTTTCCTTAAGTGTTTTGAACATGGATTTTCATCAAGTAAAGGCCCCATTAATCATGTTTATGAACATTTTAATTTATTTACAATGAACCTACAAATAATATATTGTTGGTTCAACAATAGCAATTAAATAGCAGTCTTTTGAAAGCAGCCTCGGGGGCATGTCTCGTAATAGTCCCACAGTAGTCGGCTAACATATCACAGTTCCATTTTCCCTGATACCTTTTTTTCATGTTTGAAATATCCTAGTGGGACCTCTCATCGTGCACACTTACAGCACCACAATTTTCCGGAAAGTAATCGAGGAAATGAATTTTCAACGACATATTACACCCTAGGCTTTGGTAACATAAAAGAAGTGGGCAACCAGGTCTTTATAGTTTTCTGCTTTTATGTTTCCTAAAAAATTTGTTGCAACCATTTTAGAGGCATTCCAAGCGTCCTTTTCCTTGCCGTATAGAATCGAATTGCGCATCTCCGAAAAGTTTCCTAATCTGGGGACCCACAAATACTCCCTCTTTAATTTTAGTGTCACTGATTCTAGGAAACTTTTCTTTTAAATAACTAAAAGCACGGCCTCCTTTGTCCATGGCCTTTACAAAATTTTTCATAAGTCTCAATTTTATATGAAGTGGCGGTAGTAAAATCTTTTCTGGGGAAACTAATGGCACGCTGGCTACATTTTTCTTTCCTGGCTCAAAAGACTCTCTCGGTGGCCAAATTTTCTTTATGTAGTGATCCGATCGTGTTCGACTGTCCCATTCGCAGAGGAAGCAGCAGTATTTCGTATAACCTAGCTGCATTCCAAGCAAAATCACCACAACTTTTAAATCCCCACAAATTTGCCAATTATATCTTTCATATCTTATAAGGTAACTTAAGTCACTTCGACTTATTTTGTGAGGCTTTTTACTAGGAAGTTCACAGACAAAATCGGAGTCTTGCGAGGTTAATGAGCCGGCGATATTTTCCAATACAATAGCGTTTGAATCCATTGGATCATCATCAGAATCAAGGCTATACGAGTATTCCTGAGGTGGATTAGGTACAGGCAACTCGTCACTATGAGGCACCGGGTGTATGGCGGATTGTAAATTTGGATACTGTATCGAAGACGTTTTTTTCTCCGAAAAGCCTTTTTGGATGGGCGGTGTTAAACAAAAGTAACGTCAGTAACGTGGTCTTTCGGTTCTCGCCAGATCATAGGGACAGCAAAGGGCATCTTACGCTTTTTTCCACTTAGCCAGCCGCGAATGTTGGACGCACATTTATAGCAGCAGATATGGGGGAGCCCAATTGTTATCCTGGTCTCCAATTTTACAGCCAAAATACAAGTGGTAAGTATATTAAAGGGCTAAGGGTACGTTTTTGTTTCACAAAAGTCACTTCACCACATATATAACAAAAATGATCCGGCTTATTTAAACAAACTCGCGACATGTTGCTCAAAACTCTCTAATTTTTCAATTACGAACTGCTCTCAAGCAACTTGTGGTAGAAATACAATTAACTAACAATTTAGGATTTATGTTATATTCCAACCAGAGTGGGTTTTGTTTGTTTGATAAATCTGGACACAAACTTTATATATAGTAATTTTATAAGATATTACAACTGTTTATCTATACGGTACAGAAACGTAAACAAAAATCGCCCACTCCGTTACTCTTCTAATGGAAACAACTGCGTATTTCGACTTTTTCTAGAAAACAATTAGAAAACTGTCACCTTTCAATACCCCCGTTTATTTCTTATAAGAGAAAGAACTTTAAAACGCCACTTCGTGCCAAACGATACGCCTGAAAGCAGAATGTTACTAAAAGTTAAAAATAGGATAATTAGTCCTTCGTTTTGACCTTAGTCAAGGCTTCGCACTATTCTACTTTTAGGACATTAAGAACTTAAAGCTATCGATTTGCCATTGTTCGAAGGGCAAGTTTAGTATAACACGAACCACCGTTGTTTATTGAAAATAAGGCTTTATTTTTTGAACAAGCTTAAAAAATCTAAATTTGTTGAACATGACTGATATATCTCCCTTGAAGTAAATTAGCAAAATTTTCGAATACCCTGTATCATCTTTTTAGTGATTTAGCTAATTTAAGAATATTTTTGGAAAAATCCTTTGCGCACTCAAACCTTGACATTGGTTTAAAAAGACCCTTAAGTCTCCTTAGAAATTGAAAGGCTGATGGAAGATTCCCACAGGAAGTAATTGACCAAATCGATCGGGAACTGGCTCTTGTCTCTTTACAAATTTTTATCTATAGTCCTAGAAAATTCGTTAGGTAGAGATTATTTAAAATTTATATGTTGTATGTTTATAAATTCATTAAAACTTCACGAAAATGTTTTCCTATTTTATTTAGCAATAACGCAAGTTTCGTTAAACAGGGAGCAATATATTTTTATGTAACTTTTATGCAAATACACTGCGTCCATTAATTATGGAATAGGTAAAAAGTACTCAAACTTTAAACATCCATATCTCCATCAAAATTATATCAATCCACTCAATTTTCGATTTATTAGGTAGGCCGTCCCTTGGACTACTTAGCACAAAGTATTTAACCTTACTTTATGTCTTTTTCATACAGGATCATGGATAAGATACCAAGCCATGTAAAATGTGCTGATTTTAAAATTAATGTTTGGAAAATACGAAGCAATGGAAATTTAATTTTATTAGTGTACTGGTTACAGCTTTATGTTAGGTACTTACTGTACAAATTACAGCGCAGTGCCGTTCGTGTCAATTAAAAAAAAATAAAAAAATAAAAAATGGAATAGGTAAAAAAGTACTCGAATTTTAAAATCAATATCTTCATCAATCCATTCAATTTTCAGTTTATTAGGTAGGCTGTCCCTTGAACTACTTAGAACAATGTGTTTGACCTCACTTTATGTCTTTTTTATACAGGATCATGGATAAGATACCAAGCCGTGTAAAATGTGCTGATTTTAAAATTAATGTTTGGAAAATACGAAGCAATGAAAATGGAATTTTATTAGTGTACTGGTTATAACTTTATGTTAGGTACTTACTGTACAAATTACAGTGCAGTGCCGTTCGTGTAAATTAAAAAATCTGTATATTGCAAATTATATTGACTGAAAACGTTTTACTTCTATTTGGATTTACGTTGCTAGTCAACCAATTGCCCTTGTCAATTTATCAAGATTATAAATTCGTTGGCAGTTCTTGACAAGGCCTTTTGTTTAGTTTCTTTTTTTAAATGAATGCCAATATCCGATTCATATCTCCAGAAGAATGTTCCTATGCAAGAGGAATGTTTGAGCAGGGCCGGTCTCAGTCTGATATTGCCAGAATCATGAATAAAACGCAAGGGGCTATATCAAAAATTTTAAAACGGTATCGAGAATATGGATCGAATCAAAGAAGAGCAGGGCAAGGCCGACCAAGGAAAACAACTGCTAATCAGGATCGGTTTTTAACAATGCAATGTGTTCGGGAGCGATTTACAACAAGTACCAAGCTACAAGCACGGTTGTCAAACGTTCACAATGTTCGACTATGTAAGCAAACAATACTTAATCGCTTAAAAGAGGTCCAACTGAAACCGTACGAAGCAGCGATAGGAACAAAGCTGGAACCGCACCATAGACGTGAACGATTGCAGTTTGCTCAAGAGCATTTGCCATGGGGTGAAGATGAATGGGCTAATGTTTTATTTAGTGACGAATCCCGTGTTTGTCTATACAGCAATGATAGACGTTTAAAAGTGTTTCGAAGACCTGGTGATTGCTATGCTCAGTGTAATTTTAAAGAGCGGGTTAGTTATGGCGGTGGATCAATTATGGTTTGGGGAAGTATATCTCTAGAGGCAAAAACGGAATTGGTATTTGTAGAGCGATTAACTAGTGACAGGTACATTACGGAAATTCTTCAGGAGCATGTTGTGCCTTTTGCTCCCTTTATTGGAGAAAAATTCATTTTTATGCAAGATAACGCACGTTCACATACGGCGAGAATAGTAACGGAATATCTAGCAGAAACGGGAATTACCGTAATGAATTGGAAAGCTCGAAGCCCAGATCTCAACCCTATAGAGCACTTATGGGATCGAATGGGTAGAGAGGTTCGTGCAGAAGCTAACCAACCAGCAACTTTGGCTCAGCTGAGATTGACGCTACAAAGAATATGGGAAAATATGGATCAGGTTTTTATAAGAAATCTGATTCTCAGTATGCCAAATCGTTGTCAAGCTGTCATTAATGCCCGTGGAGGAAATACGCGTTATTAATTTTTATTCTTATAATTAAGTTGTTTCTTTAAATTGTTATTACTATTGCTAAGTTAGTGTTATATCACGATTTTTTAATTTTTTTTTTAATTAACACGAACGGCACTGCGCTGTAATTTGTACAGTACGTACCTAACATAAAGCTGTAACCAGTACACTAATAAAATTTCATTTTCATTGCTTCGTATTTTCCAAACATTAATTTTAAAATCAGCACATTTTACATGGCTTGGTATCTTAGCCATGATTCTGTATAAAAAAGACATAAAGTAAGGTCAAATACTTTGTGCTAAGTAGTCCAAGGGACGGCCTACCTAATAAATCGAAAATTGAGTGGATTGATATAATTTTGATGGAGATATGGATGTTTAAAATTTGAGTACTTTTTTTCCTATTCCATAATTAATGGACGCAGTGTATATAAAATAAATAAACAACAACTGCGGTTTCTATACGTTTATTCGCCATGTTCATTGGAGATCCACGAAAATGGTGGAACATGAAACTTTTGTTGTTGATCAAATTACAGAATTAGGGAAAGTCATAATAAAACCTTTTGTATGTTCCCAGCTTGAGCATTAACACAAATTGCCCTAAGAGTTGACCTATTTGTAGGGATTACAAGTAAAATTGACCTCTTCATTGATCAAATATTTATTTTCACAAAACATTATACGCGTTTACTTATAAAGTGTGTCCCAAAATGAACGCACAATTTTAGTTGTTAACAAAACACATTTATTTCTTGAAATATGTCAAAACCTTACTCGGATATCACGATTTAGTGTGAAACACAATATCCAACAAATGTCCACCGCAGCTTTGCTGGCAGGCCCTTGCCCTTTTGACGAAATTATTAATAACATTTTCACGTATTTGTGGACGAATTTCATCAATGACGCGTCGAATTTCATTATTCAAGTCAGAAATTGCGGCTGGTTTATTGGTATAAACACGAGATTTAAAAAAAACCCAGAGAAAGAAGTCGCACGGTGTTATATCGCAGGATCGTGGTGGCCAATTTTGATGACCATTGCGAGATATAACATGACCAAGAAATTTCAGTCGTAAAGACTCCATTGTTTCACGCGCAGTGTAACAGGTCGCTCCGTCATGTTGAAATCATCAGTTTTCCACATTTATTCGGTCTAATTCAGCCCACAGAAACTCTTCTAACATTGCACGATAACGTTCACCATTCACCGTTAGTGCACTTCCAGCCTCGTCTTCAAAGAAGTATGGCCCAATTGTTCCACTGAGCCAAAAACCGCACCAAACAGTGACTCGTAGAGGATGCATTGATTTTTTGTGAATAATACGAAGATTCTCTTTCTCCCAAATTCGACAATTAATTCTGCTTATTGACGTATTCATTTAATTGAAAATGTGCCTCATCACTAAACAGTATTTTCTTCGAAAAATCTCCGTCATTTGACCCGTTTTCCAGAATCCAATTAACAAATTCACGGCGCAACCCATGATCTGCTGGCTTTAATTCTTGGATCAATTGGGTTTTATAGGCATGCAGATGCAAATATTTTGTAAGAATTCGCTGCATACTGCTTTTGGCAATGTTCACTTGCTGTGACCGACGGCGAATCGACGTGCCTGGATTCTCACCAACACTTTTCGACACTGCTGCAATATTTTCAATAGATCGAGCAGTATGCGGCCGCCCTGTTGATTTTATGTTTCCAACTGAACCACTTTGCTCAAATTTCTTGATCAATGTTTGCACTGTCGTATGTTCTGGTGCATTATTTCTTCCAAAAACGGCTCGCACTCTACGAATTGTTTCCGCATAACATTCTCCACAATTATAATACGTTTTCACGATAACAACGCGCTGTTCTACCGTGTAGCGTTCCATGGCTATTAATTGCAATAAACTACATGCATGTCTATGACAATAACGAAAATGCCACGATATTTAAAATGTGCGTACATTTTGGACACCCCCTTTAGAAAGCGAACAAAATAAAATATTTTCAGCAGTTGTGTTGTCAAGCTAGAATAAGAGCCCAGATTGCTTCTTTAACAGGAAACCTACCTGATAATGGTCATAAGTTCGGCAGGCAGGTTCATAATTAATTAAAACTACACCCCTTCGCTGCATAAGATTAAAATACTTCAAAATTGGATTATAAATCCTGAGTCAGATGTGAAAAACAGCCTTTTAAATCGTGATATTTTATCACCCTCTTACAGCGGGAACGCGAGCGTCGAGTGATTATCGAGTAAATAGGATCAATATGGAGATTATATTCCATAATTTTAATTCCCGCTAATTTATACTGGAGTGGTTTAATAGGTTAGTACACAACGGCTTTTTAGCTATTACATATTATAATTTATTTATTGGTTCGTATATCAGGCTTTTAAAGGTGGCTATATCAGTGCCCTAATAAAACTACTTGTATAGAAAGCATTGCTGAAACAACTGTAGATTGCTCACCTTAAAAATCTGCTTATGTTAATACACTCGCACCAACATAGTTATACAGAGTGCTCAAAAAGTCGCGCATAATGCCTGTAACTTTTGAATTACCTCGTATACAAAAAAGTAACCTTTACGAAAGTTGTTCAGTAAATTATTCCCCACATTTCTACCTGCATGAATTTTTCCTGTCATTTCTGGTTTGGTTAGTTTTTAAATGGCATATGATTGCATATTTGGATTCTACTGGGAAAACTGTGAATTTTTTGTACTCCAAATTTTCTCTGTAAGAGTTTCCGAGATAATGACCGCTCAAAAATGAAAAACTTCCTAATTATAATTATTCCTACATAATTCAGTTGAGTCAAGGTGTTTTCATGACAGCGACCTAAGAGGTATTTTGAGTTCCTGTTGTCTGACTTCTAATATGTTTACACCATGGCCCATCTTAATGAGAAACAACGAGTTGAAATTTTAATAATGAGCGGTTATGGAAATATGAAGAGCTCGCAAGATCAGGTTTGTCAACTTTTCAATGAATTATATCCAAATAGGCCTCCAATAAATCAGTCAACGGTGTGTCGAGTGGTAAAGAGATTTCGAGAAACAGGTAGTGTTAGGGAAGCCGCTAGATCAGGTCGACCTAAAACAGCAGCGGGGGAGACAAAGCTTTGGATATCAAGCTCTCAATACATTAAAAATCCAACACAATCATCCAGGCAAATGGCAATGGATTTTAATGTATCTCATCAGTCATTTAAATTTGTTTAAGCAGGAGAAGTTGCATCCCTACCAGATAAAGTTGGTGCACGAGTTAAACGAGGACGACTTTGATAGAAGAGCTGAATTTTGTGAGCTGATGATGGAAAGATGCAATAGCGATAATAACTTCGCAGCTAATATCATTTTCTCGGATGAAGCTACTTTCCGTTTAAATGGCACTGTTAATATGCGCAATTATCGTTATTGGTCTGCTGAGAACACTCACTGGTTCCAGTAAGGTCATACTCCATCTTGTGGGTCTTTTTTTCATAGATGGTAATTGGAATGGCGAAAAATATCTGGACCTCCTCAGGAATCACATAATTCCTTCTTGCAGAATGGTTTTACCAGGTGTAAATAATAAGCAAGGTGAAGCATCTGCGCATTATGCGGCAAATGTTAGACAATACATAAGCGAACAATTTCCAGGACGTTGGATAAGCAGAAAAAGATGCTATTGACTGGCCAGGGCGATCCCCGGACTTAACCCCGCTCGACTTCTTTTTGTGGGGAGACCTAAAGAACAAAGTCTACGTTAACCGTCCAAATGACTTAGAATCTTTAAAAGTCAGAATTAGTGCTGAAATTCGGGTCATTTCAGAGGACTTTCTTTTAAACGTTGTCGACTGGTTCAGGGATCGACTAACGCTCTGCTTAGTAGAAAATGGTGGTAATTTTGAACACCTGACCCACTGAAAAGGCTTCACTTGTTTTGATATTGAATAGGAAAGAAAAATCCAAAATTCTTCACAAATATTTAATATTTTGCTCTACGCGTTTCGGTTTCTTAAACTATTCACAAGAGCTGTCTAAAAAGTTCATTTATATAATAGTCTCAATCCAAAATCAAAATTATTAGGTATTACTTACATAATATAATTACAAACTTTACATTAAGGACACAAACAAGTTCACTATGGCGAACATAGGTTAACTAACTATATAAAATTGATCAACGGGATAAACCCAAAAACATGTAAAAAAATAAAACAAAATATACCGAACCAGAGCGGCATCTAGGTCGCACAAAACGAGGTACGATTATTTAAAAAAACATTCACAATTTTCGCTGCTTCTCTGTAGTGGGCGTTGACAGGATCGTTCAAACACTCAATCTGATTTTTAATCTCTAATTTGGCTATTTCTATATTTTCTAAAATATTCAACTTATGGCCTGTATTCGCATTGTGTAGTATTTTAAAGTTGTCTTTAGTATTAAAATTGTGTAAATTCTCTTTTAAATCTAGGCCAAAACCCGATCTCTTGTCATTAGGCGATTTCTGAGAGTTTAAATGTTCTTTTGTTCTAATATTAAAACTATATTAAACTCTCAGAAATCGCCTAGATTGTTTGCCCAAAAAGAATGAGTCTCATAATGCAGATGAACATATTAGCGACGAAGAATATGATTGAGCAAAAAATGTTTGGAACTTAATTGAGTGTGAGTCTATTTAGATATTTATTTCCGATGTTTTACTTTTGAAGGATATATTTCAAATTTTCAGCTGACATTTCCGGGTTTTAGATTTGATGGTTAGATTAAAATATAGAGGGAAGAAATTAGAATTATTAACAAATGTTGACAATTTTTTAAAAATATTGTGAGAGTAGTACAACAGCTGTTACCACTATCTCTCTCTTCTGTCGTTACCCCGATTACTGAGGGTCGTAACTTCCCCCACGTGGTCAATGATCCTTTAACAATGAGATCCGCTTCCCGATATTCTGAATGCCTCACAAGGCGAGCTGCCTGTATAGTGTTGAACTAAGTCTGTCCTTCTTTTGGGGGATCGGCTTCGAGATCTTCTTTCTCAGACATTTCCTGAGACTCTACATTAGTCTCTACAGATTATTTCCTTCACGCCGAGCAATGTGGTCAATAAGCTGCAGAGTGCGCTCTTTGTGTTCGTCTCAATCCCGAGTTAGTTCAAAATATACTCATTTGTTCGATGGTATGGAACGCATGGCAAGGAATCCACTTAGAAGTATTTACCAGCCCCTTTTTATTTTTTGTACGAGTGCACACTTCCATATATCCAGATAAAGGAGGTTTTCGACTAATGCGACTCATGCGACAGGTCACAATATTGACCAACTTTCGAGATATGCGATGGGACTATAGCGTAGCATGAAAATTGAATGTTTAGTTATCAGTCTTCTAGACTCACTATGCTACGTTAGGTGCAGGTTACTGTCCAAATTTAAGTCAATTTGTCTTTCTTCTTTTTGGCGTTGTTACTCAATTTTCATCATTACTGATGTTTCAGCACAGATAAATGAAATTTTTCACTAATTCGAAGTCATTCAAAAGTCTGTCGACCACCATGTTATCATTAACAGAACATTGATATAGCCACCCTAAGATTAGGTAAACAAAATGAAGCTATAAATGGGGCCAAATGTTTTGCAATTTTCTTTTCATCTTATAACAAATTTAAAAATATTTCGCTTGTTTCGCTTGCTAAATACCGTAATTTTTAAAATTTTATCCAACAATGACATGTTGACCTCCTATCCTTTTCGCATTTTCTCTGACGAAAAACCCTCTTCTAAACGTCAAAATGCTTAGCTAATTAGCTCCTTTAAAATTTAAGGCTACTAAAAAATTACCTAACCTACATTTTTTGGAAAAGTCGAGTTGTTTTCCTTTAATTAAAATTAACTCACTGACATTGAAATTATAAGGGTCGTGTCCTGACGTTTACCCAGGATGGTTTGACCTTTCATATTTCCGAAACCCAAATATGTGTTGATTAAAATATAACTGGCGTGCCAAGCAAAAAAGCGGCAAGGGAAAAGCTAAGCTTTTGTGATGAATCATTGAGCGGTCTTGACCTAAGCCAACAAATTTCTCCGAACGTGCTAGAAGTGTACTTTTCGTTTCTTGGGGGTTGAAAGAAATAAGGGACTTTTTTGCTCCTCGTTTAAATTTATAATATATTTGTCCACACAAGCAAAATCAGAACAATTATTATTATAATATTCGAACTAATGGAATACATTATTTGATTTTGTGTTAATTCGTATATTTTAAGATTGGTGAAATTTGTCAATAATTGGGTTCGGCATGAGAGAGGCCATGTTTGGTATTCAAGCGTTGGTTCAAAGGTGTAGGGATGTCTTTATTCCTGTCTATGCCTGCTTCATAGACTATAAGAAGGCCTTCGACAAAGTGCATCATGAAAAACTGATGAAAATCCTTAAAGAAGTAGGCCTGGATGATAGAGACCTCAAGATAATCGCAAATCTCTACTGGAACCAAACCGCACAAATCAAGGTAAATCAACAAATGTCAGACAAAGTAAGAATCAGAAAGGGTGTTCGACAGGGCTGCATCCTTTCACCACTGCTTTTTAACATTTACTCAAACAAAATATTCGAAAATGCCCTGGAAAACTGCCTTGAAGGAATTTCCATAAATGGTATAAACATAAACAATCTTAGGTACGACACCGTTATATTCGCGAACTCCCTGAAGGGTCTTCAGACTTTACTGGCCGATAACAGTGCAGAATTTGGATTTAAATTAATTAAAACTCATGCTCACACTTAAAGAACGAAAGTTGGAATACTTCGGACATATTCTCAGAAACGAAAAATACCGACTTCTCAAGCTGGTAATAGAAGGAAAGATCGAAGGCAAGAGAGGACCCGGTCGTCGAAGAGCATCGTGGCTCGTGGCTGCAGAATCTGCGACAATTGTATGGCGAAACCACGACAAATCTCTTTATAGAAAAGCAGTCGACAAAGTACAGATAGCGCTGATGATTGCCAACGTTCATAGAGGACAAGGCACTTAAAGAAGAAGAAGAAGATGCAAATTTGAAATAAATAAAATAAAAAAATTTTTATTTCAAGAGACCAACGTTTACATTGGTATAGAAAAAGTCAATTTCAGTCACAGACAACTGTGGAAAAATGTCTATTTAAATTTTTAAGTACAAAATATGTACAGTGTGTCCAAGATAAGAATGGGATGGCATTGAAATCTTGGAAACGGTAGGAATTACAATGTTGGTTAAATTAGGAAAAAGTTGCACAATTTAAATACCTTTTACATGGTGTTTGCAAAATTAAACTATCTTTAACCGATTTCGATATTTGTTTAAAAAAATGTTTTTTGCTGTATTATTTTTTATTTATTTGTTGCATTATCTTAACAGATATAAAAAAATGAAAAATACTTTTTCATTGTCACTTTTTAAGGTGAACAAGATAGCGTTTACAGATTTTCAGTACGACGTTTCGTTTACGAAAAAACATCCTCAACTTCCTTTTTTTAAATACGGTCCTAGGTTTTTTTTTTTAATCGAAGGCTATTTTGAACTCTAAAATAACTGATGTACCACTTGCATTGGTTTAAACATATTTTCAGCTTTTTAGCTATCGTTTAAAAATATTTAAGAAAAATCTCCATAGTTCGGCACTGAATGCTCGAAAAACATTTATTAACATAATACCAAATTAGAACTTAATTACAAACAGTGTTCAAACAAATGGCCATTATTTTCTGAGCATAGGTAACATCGTCTAACTGTGGAATTCAAAACATTGTTAAGTACATCTGGGGTAATCGTTTGAAATGCTTCTAAAACCAGTTGACGCAATTCTTTCTCCGTTTGAAAATTACGTTGGTGCACATAGTTTTTGATGTACCCCCAGAGATAAAAGTCCAAAGGAGTTAGATCAGGCGATCGTGCAGGCCAAGAAACAGCTGAACGCGTACCTATCTATCTGTCAGGAAATCTATCTGTTAAATATTCTTGGACAATTCTCGAATTATGAGCGGGGGCCCCATCTTGTTGAAACCAAAAGTTATTGATTTCTGCTAGTGGTAAGTTGTTATCGAACCATTCTTCCAAATTATGCTGCAGTAAATTTCGATACCGCTCCTTTAGTGTTCCGTGGTAAAAAATTGGCCAAATTATCTTTATTCCCAAAATTCCTACACACATGTTGAAACCAAATCGATGTTGGTGTCTAGCCATTTTGTACAACCGTGGATTTTCTTTCTGGGGACCAATAATGCGTATTTCTTCTGTTACAGATTCCGTTGTTGGTTATCATACTTTCATCAGAAAATAAAATTTTATTGACGAAATTTTCGTCGTTTTGACATTGCCTAGTGTACCATTCGCAAAATACCCTTCGCCTTATGTCGTCTCCCGGTTTTAGTCCTTGGCAGATTCGAAATTTGTACGGGTGATATTTGTTCTTACGCAAAATAAAATGTGCCGTAGATTTTGGCGTTCCAATTCCTTTCTCAATGTTTCTAACTGATGTTGTAGGGTCTTCCGTTACAGCTAATGCCACATTATTTTGAATTTCCTCATTACATGGTTTGTTTCTAGTAACAACTGCTTTATTTAATGACCCATACTGCAACAAATTGGCAACAATTCTTCCAAACACCTTTTTATTTGGTTGTAATTTCTCTGGGTAATTATTTAAATACATTTGCTCAGCTTCTCGAGTATTTCTATGGCATAAAATATAACACTCTAACATATCAAACTTTTCCTCAAAAGAGAAATGTACAACCATTTTTAAACGAAGTGAAAGACCTCGTACCTAATTAAATTTTGTATTTATGACAGAAGTAAGTTGTCAAGAAAGACGAACGTTTGTTTCAAAGCCCACTATGTTTATTGTACGGTCTTATGATATGAGGATTTTATTCGTTATATAATAAAAATCTATGATAGAGAAAAAGCTGAAAATTTGTTCAAGTGATAGATCAGTTATTTTGGAGTTCAAAATAGCCTTCGATTAAAAAAAAAACACAGGACCGTATTTAAAAAAAGAAGATTGAGGATGTTTTTTCGAAAACGAAACGTCGTACTGAAAATCTGTAAACGCTATCTTGTTCAACTTAAAAAGTGACAATAAAAAAGTATTTTTAATTTTTTTATATCTGTTAGAATAATGCAACAAATAAATAAAAAATAATACAGCAAAAAATATTTTTTTTTTAAATATCGAAATCGGTTAAAGATAGTTTTATTTTGCAAGCACCATGTAAAAGGTATTTAAATTGTGCAACTTTTTCCTAATTTAACCAACATTCTAATTCCTACCGTTTCCAAGATTCCAATGCTATGCCATTCTTATCTTGGACACCCTGTATACTAAATTACAGTTAACATAACAAATCACAATCCATATAAACAAGAACATTATAGAAAACACGAGAAATTAATAAATTACATACGATTTTCTTAAAAAGTACTTTGCTCGCTATATTTTTGATTTCCCTAGGCAGTTTATTGTACAGTTTTGTTCCCATGTAGAATGGGCTCCTCTCAAATAATCCCATGTTGAGCATTCATATTGTTACGCGATTCATAATTACGAACGTTTTCCATGGATAAAAAGCTGTTTAGATTATTTCTTGTTCTATTTTATAGAGACAAGCAATGGTCAAGTTTTCTATTAGTCACTGATTAGAGCCCATAGTAATATTTATTTGAAACCAAGAAGTATAAAAATTTTAGGGCTTTTACGCTCATAAGCCAGGAAATTGGCTGAAAAATTTAAAGTGGATAAGACCCAAGTGACTATGTTGCTTCAAAGTAAAGTAGAAGTAAGAAATTTGCTTCGAGAAGGTGGCAACGGTGTACAAAAAATAAAATTTCTCAAAATCGTAGACTGGCAATGGACAAAGTTGTTTCTTACTGGTTTTAAAAGGCGCGAAACAAGCACTTACCAATATCTGGGCCTATAAATCAATCAAAAGCCCTCGAATCTGCTCAATGTCCAGGACTAGATAACTTCAAGGCATCAAATGGATGGTTAGAAGAATTCCGTCGTCGGCACGATATTACCTTTAATTTTTGTATTGCCTTTGGATCAACTTGTTTTTTTAGATTATAAGCGAGAATACGTATAAAATTAAGGCACCAAAAGGCAAAACATTTTAATAATTTAATTTATTATTTATTGTTGATATCAAGTCAATGAAAAATTATAAGGTAAAAATCAATTTTAGATATCTACACAGTTAATGTGATGTTAGTGAAAACGTTTTATAATCTCTGATTTTAATGTGTGAGGTTTTTCTTTTAAATTGATTCAGACACAGTTGAAAGAAAGCTTTTTATTGTGATTTAGTGATTGTTGACTTATGAACTCGCTTTATAAGGCTGGTAGAGGCATAACTTACCTTAAATAATATATAAATTCATATGCTTTGACACCCTTTGAGATTATCAAAAGCAATAAGAAATATCAAACAAAATAGGAAACTGAAACCAACTCTAAAACGAGGCAACTAAAATCCAGTCACGTTAAAAGTATAAAAAGCTTATAAATATTTAACGTCCATTACGGAGGACTGAGCAAAACTGACAGTATAAATAATCTTTCCAGGTAAACGCTACTTTATATCATTTATTATAAACTGGTGTGAAAAAGCAATTTATTGCCATAAAAGTACGTTAAGCCTCTAAAACAGTAAACATATATTATATTTTATATTGTATACATATCTACGTGTGAAAGAATTTAAAAAACAAGAATTTTTTTTATTTGGTTTTAAGTTTAGGTGATTTATGTTCTCGAGGATATAGGATATACGCTGCATTAGTTATAACTAAGTTTTGGATAATAATTGTTTACTTGTAGGAACCACAACCGTGTGTACAATAATTCATGATTTACACTAATGGTACCTTATTTTATCGACCATATATTCTTTCTCCTACCCTATCTGGTTACTGGTGCGGTCTGGTCATATCATATCTTGCTTCATTAATTCAATTCTCAATTCCTGAGGTCTTCTACGACAAAGTGGCAAAACTGACTTGGATACAATAAAGTTTTTTAAGGAGATAACCGGCATACACGTGAATGTCAACAGCCTCGGAGAAACAAATTTTTCGGTAAAAGCTCACGAGGGATCAGTCCTTTGTCTGAAATATCCAAAAAATCCCAGTGGAGAAGAAAAGGTAAAATACATTAATTTTTATAAGCTTGTTGTAGCGTCACATTTTGTGGTAACAGCAATCTTTTTGATTTTTTTTTGTTTGGAAACATATTGTTTAAACTCTTGTTCTAGTGTAGTTAAGTTCCAAATTGAGTTAATTATGAAAAGGGAACCAAATTGTTGGTCAACAAAAGAAACTAACTTGCTAACTAACTCTTTTATTAATTAGAAATCCGGCTATGTTTTTCCTACTAAAATTAGTCTATAAGACTAACCACCGTTAATTTGTCTTCTTATATCTAAAAAGGTTTTACTGAAACAGTCAGGATTCTGCGATATGAATTTAAATTTCATCTTTCGCCAATGTCCTTTCTTAAGTATAAGTCTTCAGTTTGTGGTTTCAATGTTCGTTGATCATTGTTTCAAGGGGGTCGCAGGGTTTAACCAACATAGGATTGTCCGCACTCGCAAGGTATTCCATATACACAATTTTTCATGCTCTTTTGACTTGTAGGCTTTGTATTCGTCAGGTGGCTTTTTAAAGAATCTTTGGAGCTAAATACTGTTCGAATGTTGTATTGTTGTCCTAATCTTCAAAGTTTTTCAGAGATTCCTTTGACATATAGCACATTTATGGTAGGTACAGCTTCGACGTCATCCTTCTGGCTGTTTTTGTGATTCTGACGCTTCTTGAAGGCCTGGTCTACTCGTCTCGTGGGATAGCTATTTGTGTTAAGGTTCTTTTTGATGTTGTTGAGTTATTGTGGAAGGGCTTCCTGGAAGTTGCAGAGACGATGCCCGTCGACAAGTGTTTTTACTATTTTTCATGTTTGAATGATTGAGGCATAATTAAAAACTGTGTGGGCTTGCTTCTTGTATCCTGATGTTTGAATGGTATCGTTGTTCTTCTGTACAATGACATCTAGAGACATCACTTTGTTGTTTTCTTCTTTCTCCATGGTAAACTGGATTTTTGGTGCCAAGTTTCTTATGTGATGTAGGAAGGCTTGCAGTTCGTCATTGTTTTCATTCCAAATAATAAATGTGTCGTTGACGTAGCTCAGCCATAGTTGCGGTTTTATTTTTACCTTTTGAAACTATTCTATGTAAATGTTGGCGATTACTGGAGAGAGGAATAATCCCATGGGCAGTCCGTTCAATTGGCTGCAGAGTCTATCCTTTCCTTGGAAGTAGGAATTATTAAGGCAGTATTTCCATTATGGCGTTGATGGGTAGCGACGTTCGTTCCTCAAGGGTTTGGTACTCCCGAAGTTTCCTTTGAATGACCTGAAGCGTATCCTTAATTAGGACGTTCGTGTAGAGACTCTCCACATCGAAGCTGGCAAGTCGATCTTTTGGTTACATTTTCTTTTCACTTATTATCTCAACGATATGCTGCGAGTTTTTCACAAAAAATATACTATGTCCTTGTAGTAGTTGTAGTATTGGGAGATAAAAGATAATGACAATGGATGGAATGTCCAAAACACATTTATCATTCATGATAAATCATTATCTCTAACCTCCAAATAAATACATATATTGAGTCGATCTGTTGAGGCCCTTTAGATCATTCAAGCTAGGAGATACACTTTCCTTCGCATATTGCTGGTTCTTTTTAGTCTTCGGATTTATTTTATGGTCCAACAGATGTGAGTTTTTGTGTTGATATGTTTTTTTTTATGATAAGACACAGCACTGCAGGTGTCATTCTTTGAATGGAATCTAGCAATCTTAGGGTATGTTTAGGAGCAGAGCCCCAAATATACGAACAGTACTCCAGCGATGATAGAATTCGGGCTTTATAGAGCATTAAAAGTTGTTGGATTGTATAGAGGTTCTTAGTTCGGAAAAGTATTCCAAGCTTCTGCGAGGCTGCCGTAGCAATGGCCGCAATGTGATATGCCAAAACCTATGACTATCCCAATTGACGTCCAATAAATGCATTGATGAAGCCAAGGGAATCGAGTGTCCCGCCATGACTATATCCTGTTCTTCAACATTAACTCTTTTAGAAAGAACTGCCGCCTTGTTTTTTTTAGCGTTAAATTCTACTTGGTTATTGCCATCCCACGACAGGTCTTTGTTGAGATGTGAGACCTCTTGCTTCCTATAGAGATGGGCATTGCCAGCCGATGTCAGAGCATCCAAAGTAAAAGATGAAACAAGTGTGCTGTCATCAGCGAAGCTATATATAGGATTTTGAGTTTCCTCCAAAAGATCGTTAATATATAATAAAAAGAGGGTGTAGTATAGAACCTTTGGGAACTCCGGCGTTGATGTTAAATGTGTCTGAAGGAAATCCGTCCATCGCCACTCGCAAAGAACGGGTTTTAAAAGAAGCTTGATAGTCATGAACAAAATTGAACTGGCATTCCGCATGCTTTCACTTTAGTTAGGAGCCCCTCATGCCATACTCGGTCAAAGACCTTGGAATTGTTCAGTGCTACCGCTAGATAAAGTCGGGCTTAATGGTTGGCGGCATACCCTTTGATTCCTTCTTTCGGTTTTGAAATTCCATGGTCTTCATGAAGATCAGAGTAGCCAACATAGCAAGGAGCATTCACTATATTACGCAGCACTGGAATATTTGTATTAATTTGATATTGCAATCACAGGTGCCGCCTCAAAGCTGAATACCTTAAAACCATACCGGTATAAGAACCTGGTTGTAAATAGGCATTTTATTGTAGATTAATAATTTTGAATTTCAGGCCCAGAAGCCAATTAAGGACCTGATATAAATAATTAATTAAGTTTCCAAAATATTTAATAAGTTTTTCTATCGTATTTCTTTCAATGCTACCTTCTTCTAATTAGGACAATTCAAGTTTAAAACTTTTATCCTCATCAAAAATGTAAATTAATAAAATTGCTTACTAAATTTTTACTGTTGTATTATTTTAGGGGTAGGGGTACTAATTCACTTACGGGACAAATTCAAATTCATACTTAAAATATGGTTTATTGTCCGAAGATAATTCTTGTTGACAAAGCAGTATTGTACCCTAATTATACTACTTGAACATTAAACTAACCTAATTACAAGCAATAAGCAGTAATAAAAATCAAAAAAATATAAGATACTATGACATTTGACTGTAAGAAAGACAAATTAAATTTTTGCAAACAAGACAACAACAGTACAACAATTCAAATTAAATGAGGACCTCCTCAAAATACAGAGTAATACGCCTTTATGGCTAACAGGGCCCTTACTTGATTTCTAAATGGTCTGTCAGTTTAAGATTTCGTTATGTGCAAAGGGAGATGATTAAATATCTTTTAACTGTTATAAACCATGAAGTCCTTAATATGTCTCTAACAGAAATAAGCCCGACAATGTTAATATTTTATTTGACAAAAACAAACATTTTTCCTGCACACAATCTGGCTTCCCAGACTTACTTTATTAAGAGAGCATTTAAAAGTAATCACGCCTGTTTTCGAAATACTTAGCGACAAGAAATTTGCATCAGTCCTTTCATTCACCTTGACCTAGTCATTCTGAATGGCAGTCTCAAGTTCCTCGGTATTTTTTCCTGTCCAAAGTATAGTAGAGTCATCGGTAAAAAAGCGTAAATTTTCCGTAACGTTAATAATTGTCAAGTCATTAATATAAGGCAGGAAGAGAAGCGGACTAAGCATTGATCCTTAACGCACTCCAATCCAAAGTCCTGTCCCTCACTTTATATCTCTCTATTTTCCACAGAAGCACTCTGATGCAGTCGAATGTCTTGGACAAGTCACAAAATACCGCTGCAGCCATCTCACCTTCATTGAACCTCAAGTACAGTTATGTGAACATTGCATTATTTGTACTTCTTGATTCCCTAAGCCCAAACTTTTCAAGAGAAAGTAAGTTATGCAAATTTAGGGAAG
Organism: Polydrusus tereticollis; assembly: GCA_963920685.1. Lineage (NCBI taxonomy): Eukaryota > Metazoa > Arthropoda > Insecta > Coleoptera > Curculionidae > Polydrusus > Polydrusus tereticollis. Next base: position 150,326,929 of record OY987328.1, read on the forward strand.
GCAGCAGTCGTCTTCTTACTACTTTTTTCACTATTTTCGATAAAGTAGACAGTACTGAGACAGACCTAGTTCGATGGTACTTCAGGGGTACAAGGTATGACTGTAGCCAGCGTTAGACAAAATAGGAAAGTTCAGACATAAGAAGAGACACCTCTGTGCTTATTTAAGTGTTTTGCTCATCTGATGGCGTCAGAGCATCGACTGTCAAATTTAAATGCTACCAAATTAGAAACAAAATAAGGATCGATTATTTTTCCAATTTTTAAACACACATTTCATTTGTATCCGAAGCAAGTGTGAGTTACACCAACATCATCGGATTGTGTGATGTAGTTTACATTTAAACATAATAGGTCTGCCAGAACCCTTGTGTTCTTTACAGCCTTACTGACTGAAAATGAAATAGACAATAAAATTAAACTTATTTAGTATTCCTAACAATTGTCAAAAATTATGCCCCTTAAATCTTGGTACTTAAAATTTGTTTCTTAACAATATGTATCCTCAGTTCGTCAAACAATTCCTTTTGATCTTTGGGTCTCACACAGATCTCTCACCTATTTCAAAACAATCTTCGAATTATATCTCCGACGTGAAAGCCGTCTCGTTAGCTTATTATGCGAAGCAGTCAGCGTTACAACTCTTTACTTCATTAAAAGTTCTGACAGCTTCAAAGTACAAAGAAGCGATTAATCAAATTCTCAAAATAATTCGAAGTTTTCTGCGATATTATAAGTCTGAGACTTTTGCACCGAATAAATTAATATTTACCTAACTGGTTTCGGGGTCGAAATAAATCATCGCGCATCGTAACCTTTTCCTTTATTTTATTGCTCTCTAGGTGCTTACAGAGTTAACCTCTATTTATTCAGATAATATATTATTTAAGACTGGGACAGAAGAAATAACGGTGAAATACGATTGTATAAATTTATTATAATACATTAGTCAAAACATAATATCAACACAATGCGTCTATAATTTATTAAAATTTTATAATTTCTGATATTTATCAGTAAGGACCAATCATACGTCATGATAATAAATTATCGAAAAGTTATACATGGCAAAGTTGAACATAGGAAATTCCATGTAAATTTTTTGGTGGTTAAATACTGGCTCCCCTGTACATTTTAGAGAAAAATTGTATGGTGATTTTTTGAAGAAGCCACGTTTGAATACATTTTAATAGGCCAATCCTAACTTATTCAATTAAATGTTATGGCAAAATTACGAAGTCTTCATAGTTTAGTTATTATTATTTGCTCTTTCCATTACCCCAAAACAGAATACCATTCTCCGTTCTTCATCATCACCTTGCCGTAGCTCTTGATATTTTTCATACTTGCAAGGAAAATATTTATGTTTTTTTAAAGTTACCAACACTGTGGTTTGACTTTTTCCTATGGCTTGCTCAAGAATCCTCGTGCTAATCATTTTATTTTCTTCCACGTGCAGTAAAATATCAAGATCTCTATTATCCCTTTCTTCAGCTTTATTTGTCAATAAAGATTATATATACAGTGTGTCCACGGATAGAGTTCTGAAGAGGAAAAACTTTTTTATTTGTGGGTTTAGAAGAAAAAGTTATTATTTATAAAAACGACTGCTTGTGTTGAAACTCCAATTTCGAATACCATATTTACGATTAGTATACAGGGTACATTAAAAATAACATTTTTAATTATTTTGATTTCGATTTTTTTTTGAAATTATATGAAAATATTTTCAAAACCGTAATTTATTACACCAATTGTGCAAAAAAGTCTAATAAACATTTTTCTCAAAGTGGTTAATTTCAAAGCTACTATTAAAATAATAAAATATCAAGTAACCTGTTCTAAATAAATGAAATGTTTTAGTTACTTTGCATCTTTCAAATTGTTGATATTTGTGTCATAATTTTCTCATAAATCTGCATAATAGTGAAATTAGAAAATGCTAACGTTAGAACAAAGAATTTATATTGTGCGAAGTTATGGTTTAGGACATGAAAAAAGCTATATGGCAGTTCTTCGAGAACTCCATGAGATATGGCCTGCTGCTTCTCTCACGGACAAGGGTTTAAAAAAAATTGTAATAAAATTCATGAGAACTGGTAGTGTTTTAAATAAAAAAAAGGGAGAAAAAAAGTATGATGAAGATGATGCTGTAACTTTAATGACAATGGATTCAGTTATAAATTTTCCCAATCCGTCTTTAAGAAAAAGATCTTCTCATGGTAATGTGAGTAAATCTCTAGTAGAAAAAATATTAAAATTCAATAAAATTCGTCCGTACAAACCTAAATTTAATCATTTTCTGGAAGAACATGACGACATGAAGCGTTTGGATTTTTGTTTGTTGAAAGGGGAAAATATCCTTAGACAAAGAAGTTTTGTTAATAATATTATTTTCTCGGACGAGGCAACGTTTACCCCAAACGGGGTAGTTAGTTCGCAAAACTGTCGCTATTGGAGCCGCGACAATCCTAATTTTTGTATCCGCTCTAGAAGACAGTATTCACAAAAAGTTAACGTGTGGTGTGCTATTACAATGGAATCATTGGACCATATTTTATTGAAAACAATTTATATCAACACACTTATTTGCATCTTCTGAACGCTTTTTTTATGATCATTTGCAATGACGTGACATGACGCGTCCTTTTGAAATTGATTAGAGATTGAAACTGAGCTTGTAACAAATATATTGATTTTTTCGTCATAATTTATTTGTTCAAATGACGCTGATGTACTTTGAATCAACAACATATCATTATTTTCAACTATTCAGCTTAAAATCTTTTAGTTAAATATTTTACTATTAACATAACAACAAAATCGACAATAATTCTTTACATTACAATAACATGTCCGGTAAATAATATACTATTTTTCAAAATATCTGCAAAATGATTATATTCATATTTCATTTAAATTGTTACCGTTAAAAAGCAAACGTGTAGCTAAATGGAGACAGTGAAACGTGTGCAAATTTGTGCCCTAGTTCAATTCCCGCGTAATTGCTTAATTACCACCAGGGGATTTTATTGACTAGGCTAATGCACTTTACAACAAACCATTAAAAGTATCTTAACACTAAATACTTGGGTTTTACGCTAGATTTTAGAATTTGAATATTAGGATAGAGAAATAGGTCTGGCTGATTGATACAAACTCTACCTATAAATCATCGCCATCAGGAACAAAGATTTCATCTGTAGGTCAAAGTGTAGGTGGTCTAGCGTTTAGACAATGACGGGATAGTGGAGGATAAGGAATTGTGGGGTAGTGGAAATTACTTTAGATATATGATACAAGTTAATACTGGTGAAGGACAAATTGAAAGAATGCTTAGTGAAACCTAACATAAAGAAGTGTTGGTGTTAATGACGAATTTCTCGTTGGTTACTTGAGATTAGATTACAAGTCCCTCAAGGATCTATATTGTCGCTCACCCTCTTTTAACTATACCGGGTGTTGCATCGTCGAGCGGGACATAGGAAATCCCATGTAATTTTAATGGGGTCAATTATTGGCTTCCCTAATTATTTTAGAGAAAAATTCTATTTAGGTTTATTAAAGAGCACTAAAACCCACATTCAAAAGAATAACTTTAGATATTTTTGATGAGCCCGTTTACGGGTTATCGCCGATTTCTTTTTAACTATTTCTCCTTTTTATGGCCCCGTATTTGCGGGCACCAGTCAAGGTAAAAGATGACTGTCAAATAAAGTTGTCATTTTGAGGAATATTTTAACATCTTCTTAAATCCTAAAGTTCTAACAATTTAATAGTACCTACCTATTAATTAGTAAAATATTGAAACATGTAAAATATCATAATTAACCTTGTAATTGGATACTTTATTTTAGTTTAATTCAGATTAATTTGTACTCATAAATACACCTTTAATATTTTCGATGTACGAGTTTTTATAACAATAAAGCACACATTTCAAAATGACAACTTTATGTGACAGTCATCTTTTACCTTGATTGGTGCCCGCAAATACGGGGCCATAAAAAGGAGAAATAGTTAAAAAGAAATCGGCGATAACCCGTAAACGGGCTCATCAAAAATATCTAAAGTTATTCTTTTGAATGTGGGTTTTAGTGCTCTTTAATAAACCTAAATAGAATTTTTCTCTAAAATAATTAGGGAAGCCAATAATTGACCCCATTTAAAATTACATGGGATTTCCTATGTCCCGCTCGACGATGCAACACCCGGTATGTACATTAACGATATTATGGAAAAAACTAAAAATCCTATATATGGCTTCGCTGATGACAGCACACTTGTTTCATCTCTTATTTTGAATGTTTGGACATCGGCTGCCAATGAACATCTCTATAGGCAGCAAGAGGTCTCACATCACAATAAAGACCTGGAAGAATTTCTGTCTTGGGATGACAGTAACCAAGTAGAACTTAACGCTAAAAAAACCCAGGCGGCAGTTTTCTCTAAAAAGGGTAATTTTGAAGAACTGGATATAGGGCTGGACACTCGATTTTCTTAGCTTCATCAATTCATTTATTGGGCATTATTTTGGATAGTCATATGTCTTGGCATAGTCACGTTGCGGCCATTGCTAAGGCAGCCTCGCAGAAGCTTGGAATACTTTTCCGAACTAAAAACCTCTATACACCCCAACAACTTTTGAGGCTCTATAAACCCCAAATTCGACCATCGCTGGAGTACTGTTCGCATATTTGGGGCTCTAACCAAGACTTCACGCCTGGAAGTAGTGCTCCACGCCGGTGATACAAATAACACTTTCTCTCGAGTTTTTACTCCAACCCCCCCCCCCCCCCCCCCGCTTACTTATATGTGTTGCGTAATATACCTGAATTATCGAAGGCCGCTGTATGGTAGAAGAATGGTGCATTAGATCGACCGCCCGCCAGCTGGAAACGCATCTGGTAAGTGCATTATTTCAACTGCCGTATTTTTTTATTTTATTTAATTCAGTACACCGCGTTACGCCACATATATACGGGAGGTCGATCTAATGCACCATTCTTCTACCATACAGCGGCCTTCGATAATTCAGGTACTATTACGTAACACATATAAGTAAGCGGGGGGTTGGAGAAAAAACTCGAGGGAAAAAGTTAATTTTATCACCGGCGTGGAGCACTACTTCCAGGCGTGAAGCGTACTATCGTTCCCTTTTGCCACCGTAAATTGCGCACGCAATTCTGTGCATATTCAACTGCTTTGCGCGGTAAATAATATACTTAAATAAAATCGCGGTACCAAAAGTTTAACATATTTAAAGAAAACTTATAATACTATGAATTCAATTACTACAGTATTTACTAGTTCAAAGATTTTGGATTCTTTCGCTAAAACGCGCTATAAGAAAAGTAATTGGCAATTGTAAAAATTGTTGGCGTCTTTCCCCAAAAGCAATTCAATCCCCGATGGGTGACTTACCAGGATTACGTGTCACTCAATTAAAGCCATTTTCATGTGTGGCCGTAGATTATGCTGGTTTTTTTATGACGAAACATGCTAAAACTCGCAATTCAAAGACTTCAAAGTCATATGTATGCATATTCGTTTCTTATGTGCATTTCGCCGATTTATCAGCCATAGGGGTCGCTCCATAAAATTATTTTCAGATTGTGGTACTAATTTTCTTGGAGCGGCTAAGATTCTTGAACAGATATTTAAAAATGCGGCTGTGATCGAACGCATCGAGTGGCATTTTAATCCACCGTCTGCGCCGCACTTTTCTGGACTGGTCGAAGCCGGTGTAAAATCGATCAAAACGCATCTTCGTCGCGTAGTCGGGGATCAAGTATTAACGTTGAAGAATTTTATATTCTCCTAGCTCAGATTGAGGCGCTTTTAAATTCGCGACCACTTTGTCCACTAAGCGCTGATCCGAATGATGTCTCAGCCTTAACTCCTGGACATTTTTTAACGATGAAACCACTCTCCGCATTGCCCGATAATGACTTAACACATTTAAAATTTTATCATCTCGATCGCTGGCAAATGCTGCAACGACTGCACCAGGATTTTTGGTTTAGATGGAGACAAGAGTATCTCCATACCTTGCAGCAACGCGGCAAGTGGCTGGAACCCACTTCGCCCAAGATTGCAGAAGGAGATTTAGTTCTAGTCAAAAATGATATTACTCCACCTACAAAATGGCCACTTGGTCGAATCATACGTCTACATCCGGGAGAGGATAATATTGCCCGTGTAGCAACAGTTCGTACTAAGCAAGGGACCTTTAAAATGCCGCTTGTGAAGTTATGTCCACTCCCATATTCGCAGTAAAAAAAAAATACAATGTATTTTTTGGTGGGCAGGATGTTATGCATTCACCCATTAATTTAAGTAATATTTTTAGTGTAGTTTATTAGTTATGGTATTATTCATAGTATTCGTAGAATTTTTTTTTTCCCTAAACATACCGTGAGATTTTTAGATTCCATTCAAAGAAGAGCCATTCGCTTAATCGGTGATCATAATCTGACAAACCACCTGGAAAGTCTTGAACATTGAAGGCAGGTTGGCGACTTAAGTCTATTTTACAAATATTTTTATGGCAAGTGTTCAACTGAGGTCGCCCGCTTAATTACACCCAGAGCGATGCATGACAGAAATACACGACGAGCCACTGCAGCCCACCCGTACGTGGTTCAGCACCCCTAATGCAATCCCTAAAAAAACACACACAACACAGGTTTTCACTGAAAAAATATACTAGTAACATACAAAGAATGTACCTACATTTTAAAGTGTATACAAAATAAGAGTAGGTGCAAAATTAGAAACTAAAAAAGAGGTAGGACTTTTATTAAATATAAAAATTAATTAGACTTTTGAAAACTGCCACCGGAGGTCACTTTCTATAAACTAATCCGATTGGATGTAAAATAAATTTTGTACTTACCGTTTTTTAAAGTGAAATGCAGATTTCGTCACAACTATCAAAATGATGCAATATTATGCAGAACAAACATCTTAACGAGGCAGTCAAGAATTTGCAAATTTGGCCCAGGATAATTCTAGCTTAATTGCTCAATTTACGTCAAGGAATTTTATTCACGGGACGTAATGGAGCGCGGTCTAGGAAATTCTTGAGGACGTGCCACTTCATAACTTAATGTTCTAAATGACGAGGACAAAGTGAAGGTGGAGCAATGAATAATGTAAGTTCGCCACAAAAAAAAGACATTTGTTAGGGATGACTTATCTTGACTAAAATAATGTTCTTTTAAAATGCGGGGACATGCAAATTATTTTAAAATTATGTTGTGTAAGTTGGAAAGTCCTTGGCTTATTAGCCATAAAATTAGAGAACTTTAGAACACACAAATATAAGTTATGTAGTACTGTGTGAACAAAAATTGTTTTTCATCGAAGAGGGCTTGGACTGAAAGACGTAGAGCTTAGTAGTAGCTTTAGGGGCATTTTGATTTCCTTTTTAGTATTCTAATAATAGCTATTTTACAAAATGCTGCTACTCTTAAGTTTCTTCAAAGCATTTCAGAGATGAAATCTTTTCAAGACACTTTCATACAAAATCTCGAAACCGAGTTCCATGGAAATGTTTATCTTTAAAATATACTATTCAGAATGCAACTAACTTTTATCTCGTGTACGTGTTTGAAAACAGAAAATAAAGGTCTGAAGCCAAAAATTATTTTACCCAAACTTTTCCTTTCCTACTTCTCTCTACGACATTCAAATTCATGATATTCTAAGGAACGAGAAAGTTTTTAATTAAAAGAAATTGCTAGCTAAATGTTCTTAGTTTGAGTTAGTACGAATGGCAAATCTTTATAAATTCATAATTCAGTGGCATAATATGCCATAATCATATTATGATCATCAATTTAGCATTAGCATTACGACATTTAAATTTATAATATTTTAAGGAACGAGAAAGTTTTTTATTAAAAGAAATTGCTACCTCCATGTTCTTAATTTGAGTTAGTATGAATGGCATATCTTTATAAACTTATAATTCAGTGGCATATGATTATCATTTATTCGTGTTAAGGAGATTTAGTATAACATTTAAAGCTTAGACAATTGTTTAAAAAGTGATGTAAGGCAAATAATAATAAAAAACAGGTATCTCCTTGTTTGCTTTTAATACTCATTTACTTTTAAACATTATTATCTCAATCCCCAAGTTAGCATTAGCATTACGACATTTAAATTTATAATATTTTAAGAAACGAGACAGTTTTTAATTAAAAGAAATTGCTAGCTAGTTCCTAATTTGAGTGAGTATGAATGGCATATCTTAATAAATTCATAGTTCAGTGGCATATGATCAGCGCTTATTTTTAATTAAAAGAAATTGCTAGCTAAATGGTCTTAGTTTGAGTGAGTATGAATGGCATTTCTTTATAAATTGATAATTCAGTGGCATATGATTATCATTTATTCGTGTTGAGGAGATTTAGTATAACATTTAAAGCTTAGACAATTGTTTAAAAAGTGATGTAATGCAAATAATAATAAAAAACAGGTATCTCCTTGTTTGCTTTTAATACTCATTTACTTTTAAACATTATTTTTTCAATCCCCAAGTTAGCATTAGCATTACGACATTTAAATTTATAATATTTTAAGAAACGAGACAGTTTTTAATTAAAATAAATTGCTTGCTAGTTCCTAATTTGAGTGAGTATGAAAGGTATATCTTAATAAATTCATAGTTCAGTGGCATATGATCATCGCTTATTTTTAATTAAAATAAATTGCTAGCTGAATGTTCTTAGTTTGAGTGAGTATGAATGGCATTTCTTTATAATTCAAAGAAGCCGTCCATGGTTCACAAAGAGACCTGAATTCAGTAATGTAGAGTAACTCAAAAAAACACAAAGAACTTGAGACCGTGACTTTGTGTTTTTTTGAGTTACTCTACATTTCTTTATAAATTGATAATTCAGTGGCATATGATTATCATTTATTCGTGTTGAGGAGATTTAGTATAACATTTAAAGCTTAGACAATTGTTTAAAAAGTGATGTAAGGCAAATAATAATAAAAAACAGGTATCTCCTTGTTTGCTTTTAATACTCATTTACTTTTAAACATTATTATCTCAATCCCCAAGTTAGCATTAGCATTACGACATTTAAATTTATAATATTTTAAGAAACGAGACAGTTTTTAATTAAAAGAAATTGCTAGCTAGTTCCTAATTTGAGAATATGAATGGCATATCTTAATAAGTTCATAGTTCTTTGGCATAATATATTAATCGCTTATTTTTAATTAAAAGAAATTGCTAGCTAAATGTTCTTAGTTTGAGTGAGTATGAATGGCATTTCTTTATAAATTGATAATTCAGTGGCATATGATTATCATTTATTTGTGTTCAGGAGATCTAGTATAATACTTAAAGCTTGAATAATTGTTTAAAAATGGTATAAGGCAAATAATAATAAAAAAACAGGTATTCCCTGTTTGCTTTTAATACTCATTTACTTTAAAACATTATTATCTCATCCCCCAATTTAGCATTAGCGTTTGCCCGTAATCCCAAAGGCAATATTTAAATAAGCCTGGATAAACTCTTTTAGGATTTGGTAGATATAAAGTAGCCGCAGAGTTCTGGATGTAAGTAGATTTGTTTTAACCCTAATATGAAATAATTTTATGTAAATTAATGTAGGAATTTGGCGAGGTGAAATCCTTATTGAACCATACAAAGATAAGCCTAGAAAAGGTGTTAGGCTGTGGACTAAAATAAACATTTGTTGAAATAAAAGTCATTAATTCAGTGCCCTACGTAGTAAAGAAATATCTTAAATGTGTTATCATACCCAATCAAGTCTAGCAATCGTACATGGGATCAGTGTAAGCATGGATCCATTATTTACCTTCTTCATTTCACTGAATTGCTCTATACAGACTGTCTGATTGCTTGTGAAATTAAATTGCAAATTTTATAGTCAACTTAATGAATTATATTTTAACAAGTGATAAAACCATCCTTCTGTCGCTTGTATTTTTTAAATTTTAAGAGCCATGCACAAAATGTTTCTACATGAAATTTGTGAGCAAAACTATGATGTAAACAGCTAAGTTTCCCAATGTTTATATTTTCTCCACTTAAAACTTTGCAAAAACAAAATTTCCATGGATATAAAGTTTGATATTATCGAGAGATAATTAATATAATAGATGATAAGAGAATAGTTATGCTTTAGACCTTATTTTCAGAAATATATTATATTACAGTGAAACTCTTATTGTAGAAAGACTGTATATTAATCAATACGGGTTTACCAGTGCACCTAAACACATCCCAACAAGAGTTCTTCACAACGGAATGCATATAGAAACACTAGACGAATACTTTGTTAAAATAGTACCGAAATACCACGCACTGATAGACGATAGACTTGCTTCCGCCCGAAAAATCAACAGGCTGCAACAGATATGACAGCAGCCAGCAACAATAAATTAAAGATTCATCCTGGACCACAGAAATTAGCCATTATTTAAACCCATTCAATAGTTTTGTAAAAAAGAAGTACGATAAGGAATTCGTAGAAATATACTAATAATCAACCGATCAAAAGCTTCTTGGTATTTCTTCCGTGACACAAGATTCGAATCAACATTGAAAGCTTCTTTCTTAATATCAGATGGCAGATCATCGCTTGAACTTATTTTAAAATGTGCAATTTTCGGACCTAACTGTGATAATGATTTAGGAAAGCAATTTAGTGATAGCGTAACAATGCCTGTTGCCAAGAAGGCAATACCAATTATTATTGCCTGTATTCTGTACTTGATTATAAAACTAATTATTTTTACTCAAATAATCATTATATTAATAATAACAATGATAGTTATAGTTCTATATAAAATTTTGTACGTAACACGTATACATTTATATGAAGTTTTTTTCTTAACGTGATCATAGGAATCACACCTTGAAATATTAGCATAATATGACATTATAATTAATTTATGTACAATAAATACATACTAAATACATAAAAATATAATAGGTACAGGTACGCCATAAACTCAACTTCTTTTTGAAGAGATATTATTATAGTGATAAGGACATACTGTATACCTTTAGATGCTAAACTAGGCTGTATGGAATGTTAAACAAGGCATGGCGCGATGCCAATTTGGATTTGTCGCCTCTCGCTAGATAGAAAAATTAGTTCAGTTTGCGAACGAGAAAATTCATACAAGGACTGCAAATAAAGAAATCACATTAGATCAATATTTGAACATCCTGAAAACTACCATAAATAGATGATCTCTGGTGGGGCTCCGTTAACTAGCGCGAGTTTTAAGATTGGACCCTGCTGTATACAGGGTGTATCAGCCAAATGGAATAAATTCGATAATAAATACATGGGGGCGGGTTCGAGAAAACGCTCGGATATGTCGACAGGTATTTCTAGTTGCGCATTTTTTCCAATAAAAACTTTTTATACAATGTGTGTCATGTACGTTGTATGTTATTCAATTTTTGGATTCTTCAGAAATATCCTATACCTATCTTCAACTGTTTCGGAAATATTAAGTGTTTTCAGAGTTATTGCAAAAATCAACAACACGCTAAAAAACTAATAAGTAATACTGTATATTTCTTGATAATGTAAAAAACAAAAAAAAACATTAATTTAGGAGATGTTGAAAATTGATGTTAAAATGTTTTTACTGATATGAAATAAAAAAAAGGTATAAATAGTTTTGTTTACTTTTGTTTAAAACGCCTGACCTTAGCAAATTGTTGTCTGTCTGCATGATAGTAGTTGTCAGTGTTATAGTCGTTTGAATTTCGTTAACTGCATATCAGAAAAATGGTTTATTTGACAAAAATGCACAAAATAACAATTCTACAGATGATTGGTTATGGAGATAAAATACGGACACAAATGGAAATTGCTCGCTTATTTCATGAAAAAATTCTAAATTTGCCGTCTATAACTCAAGGGACAATTAGTAAAATAGAAAAGCGGTTTCGCCAGCTTGGACATGTAAAGCAGACAATAAAAGTAGCTGCCAATGCACGCTGCAGTGATGATACCAAATTAGATATTATGCTTGAGTTTCAGGTAAACTTACATACATCTAGTCGAAAAACAGCCCCAATGTTCGATGTTTGCCATTCATTGAATATTCGAACATTATAAGAAAATAAAATGTATCCCTATAAAATGATACCTACTCATGAGCTCATGGAAGACGAATTTCATAGGAGGACATATTTTTGTGAAGAAATGATGGCAATGTTAGATAACAATGTGATCCAATTAGAACATGATTTGTTTTCTGATAAGTGCACCTTTACACTTCACGGTCATGCTAATCGTCAGAATTGCCGCTATTGGTCTAGCAAAAATCCTCACTAAATGAGAGAAGAACATATGCAATATCCTGAAAAGGTTAATGTTTGGGCAGGAATTGTTGAAGATCATATCATTGGTCCCGTTTTCATTAATGGCAATTTAAATGGCGATAATTATTTAGCTCTGCTCCAAAACAATGTCTTGCCAACTTTGACAAACTTATATCCTGATCCAGCAAACCCACAACTTTCAGCCAATATGATATGGTCTCAGCAAGATGGAGCACCGCCAGTGGCGTAATTAAGGGCATGTGCGCCCCCCCACAAATTTTGAAACAAAACTAAGCCCCTCGACTTAGCTGACTTAAGAAGACGAATAACGGTTGCGATTAGATCAGTCACGCCTGAGATGTTCAGTAACGTTAGAGGAAATTTCTATTTAAGATTAGGATGTTGCCAAGACGTTCGCGGCGAGCATTTTCAACAGCTCCTAAACTAATGTTTTTTTTTTGTTTTTACATTATCAAGAAATAAACAGTCTTACTTATTAGTTTTTTAGTGTGTTCTTGATTTTTGCAATAAATCTGAAAACACCTAATATTTCCGAAACAGTTGAAGATAGGTATAGGATATTGTACATGAAATATGTTTAGAATTTTCTGAAGGATCCAAAAATTGAATAATATATAAGGTGTTGTATTTAAAATAAGAAAGTTAGTATTGACCACTGTTACATGACACACCCTGTATAAAAAGTTTTTATTGAAAAAAATGCGCAACTAGAAATACCAATCGATGCGTCCAAGCGTTATTTCCATAGACCTCGTAACTATTAGACCGAACAATAACAAATAAACGTGTTGTCATCATTGTATTCCAGCGTAATGTAAATCAACATTCAAGCTGCTCCCCTCCACCTGGCTTGACAGACTTACGCCACAGAAAACGTAGTTTTCTGGGCTTACTGTGTTAAAAGTATTAACTTCTATGATTTACTAGAATAACATGATGTGGAAAATATATAACATTGCCTAAAACCTTGTAAAAAATCTGCAGTATGGCAGCGCAGCAAAAAAAGAATCTGCCCAGATCCCATCATTTTCGTGGCCATCCGCATCGACTCGGCAATACTCGGATTTGTGACAGCGTTTTTCTGTGGGTTTTCCTGCAGTTTTGTCAACCTAACCTTTATTGTTCTGTGGTTTTGTCGCATGCATATGTAAATTCAGAGTAATCCCCATTCCCGACCCCACCTAGCTCCTCACGGCGTCTCGCCACCAAACGATTTTGGCATCACAATTTTATAGCATTTATGAATGAGATCTATAGTTACGATACCTATTGTTCTTTCGGACACGCCCCTATGTATTTATTATCGAATTTACTCCATTTGGCTGATACACACTGTATAAATTAGGATTAAATTAAATACCTTTTGTAGCTGTAGACTCGTGCGTGCGTCGGACTATATTTTTTGATATAAGAATGAACTATATTTTTATTTTTTTCGCAATAATATAACCAGTTAATATGAAAATTTGGTCTATGTGTATAATGGATTTAGCTTCTCATAACAAATACTATCTGGCTTCTGTTGCATTACCGTCGGTGTGTACGCAATACATTACCAATTTTTCTAACTTAAATATGTAATTTGATATTCTATTAACACATTTTCATATTCATATAATGTTTATGGAAACTCTTTTTAAATTAAGGCAACAATGTAATATCTCCATTAAAAGTTACTTATAAAGCGTTCAAGTGTAAACAAACATAAATAGGTTAACAAGGATATCGAAGAAAGCCTTTAAGTAAAGTTTGCTTTCGCAAGTTAAATTGTGTAGTTTAGAGATTTATGATATTTCTTAGTTTAACCTTTATTCTCGTTTTGAAATATGGATGTAATTAAATTGATATCATTTTTATAGTGTATTGGCGTAATTAGGGGGGGGGGAGGCGTGTCTACCACAGCGTGTTGGGCTACCGATTTGAATTCTACACTGAACCCTTAAATAACTTCACCAAAAGCAATTTCAGTGAAGTAAATAATGTACAACCGATAAATTTACATAATTATTATTATTATTACCTACATAATACATTCCATTTAGTTACTTTCGAAGTCACAAGAATAGTTTAATCCGCAAATGCACAACGTACTAAGCTAGAGTACATTTGAATTTCGCGCCACAACGCAAAGCGCAGGCCATTGGTCAGATCACCGCCGCAGCCGCGTTGGAGGTATATATATAGTATTTGTAGAATTATATCGTTGATCTTTAGACTGCAATAAAATCCTCATTATCCCTTTGACCATACAATAAATAAGGAAATCCCAAATTTTAAAACCTTTTCGAGTAGAGCCGGACCAGGTACAAATTCAATTTATACCTATGCCTGATGCATATATAAATACAAACTGATTTTTAATAATTTTAGTCTTTAGTGGTCTTCACATTTAGAAGCATTGACGAAAATGACATGGATTTATTAAGAAGAAAGATTTACCAAATGTATGAGGCACAAACTGTACCAACTTTGATTTCCCTCAAAGAGCGGCTGATTAAAGACGAAACAAATATCTCTTGTAGCCTTTCAAGCCTTAGGAAAATATTGCATAAAATGGGTTTTAAATACCGAAGCATTAATAGAAGACAAACATTAATGGAATCTCAACGTTTACGGGAATGGAGACTTAAATATTTAACAGCTTTTTTGTTCGAAATTGTCTGTTGCTTTCAGCTAAAAACATAGCAGATTCTTCTTTAGATTACCATCAAGATACCGACGCACAACTTTTTGAAGATTGGTTTAAACATAAACTCCTTAAAAATATACCTGAAAATAGCGTGATTCTAATGGACAATGCTAGTTATCATAGTCGGCAAGTAAAAATCATTCCCAATTCTAATAAAACAAAAGCAAAAATTCAAAATTTTATGATTGAAAATGATTTATATTTTGAAGAAATTTACAAAAAACGAGAACTGCTAGAAGTATTAAAAGCTTTTAAAATAAATAAGGAATACGAGTGTGACAAACTTGCAGCAGAAAATGGACATACAGTGTTGCGTCTTCCTCCATACTAATATATATTCAATCATATTAAGCTAATATGGCACCAATTAAAATCCAATATTAGGAGAAATAATATTTCTCCTACATTAAATGCATCTGTAGTAGAATTAATTAAAAACGAAGTAAGAAAAATTGCTGCAGACAGCTGGAAAAACTGTGTACAGCATGTACTTAAGGTGGAAAATTCTTACAATTGTATGATTAAAAATGTTCTACCCTTAATTATAAGTTTAGGCTTAGATGAAGATAGTGATAGTGATACAGAGTTAAATTTTGAATGAATTGTCAATAGTTTTTAAGAATTTAATTAATTTTTATTGTACTTGTTATCCTAATAGTTATACTTTGAAATTATATTATTTTCAATTATCATTAATTGTTATCATTATTTTACATTTATTATAGGTACCTAAAACTAAAAATACCTGTCTATTTATTTTAAATTATAAAAATAAATCATGTGGTGTAGGTACATTTTCAAGCCGACCCTGATCCCATTTATTCAGCTTTGAAGAGGTTGAGGCGTATACAATAGGATTTAATCCGGTAGATTATTTATGGCAGTAAGAGTCAACGGTATAATTCTGCAAATATTATATGTGATGGGGTTGAAAGTTGAGTTGTTCATGGGATTTATGTATTGCTCTACTAGTAGAGATGCAAGGAGTTTGGTTGTGATGATTTTTGATTTTTTTAATAAATATGGTTTAGATAATGTACCCATACTTGTACAGTCATATGATGGCGCGAGTGTGACGTCCGGAAAACACAAAGGTCTGCAAACAATCATCAAAGAGAAGTATCCTCATGCTATTTACGTGCATTTTTTAGCACATAAACTGAATCTAGCTGTTGTAGACTCATGCACGAATGTGTCACCTGCAATTAACTTTTTTAATATTCTCAAAGCACTGTATATCCATTTTTCACACCATGGCAGTCATGCTCATCTCAAAAAATTGCAAAATCCTCTTGATATAAAGACTGGTTGTGAAATGGGCAGTTTAAGTACCACAAGATGGAGCTGTCGATATAAAAATTGTAAAGCTGTAATAAATAGTTATGATGCACTTAAAACGACACAGGAAGAAGAAATAAGTAAAAATAAAAACAAACATGTGGCGGAAGACGTAGGTTTATTAACTTCGATTTCTAAACTGGAGTTCATAGTTAGTTTACACGTGTTCCACTCCGTATTATTAGTAATTCATGTATTGAGTAAATTCTTACAAAGTAAAAAAAGCAACTCTCGGAGAGGCTCGGTAAAATGATAACAGGCATTATTATTAGTTTCGAACAAGACCGGAACAATTTTGATGAACGTTGGAAGGAGATAGAAGAGTTTGCAGAAAAGCATGAAATTTCTCTGGAACCCACAAGAGTAAGCAAAAGAAAACATAATCGAGTCGGTGGAAGTAGCAGGGACAGAGACTTTTATATCGAATCTACAGTTGGTAAAGGAAATCGGATTGATTTGCTGTCTGATACACGCGCCAGTGAATAATGGAAAATTAATATTCAGGGCTGTCCAGAAGTTCGGAATAAAATTAATATAGCAACCTGTAACTTTTGGGGAAAATGCTCGGACACGTCAACTTAGTTTTATATGTGCTCACATTTTGACGTTATTCGCTTGTTCTTTTATAGACATTTGTCAAAGATATGACGACATCGATCTTTTTTTTAAATGGAAATATGCAGCTTATGATACATCATTTGAAAGCTAATATCTCGTACAGTATCAGTATGCTCATATATTTTGGTGCGATTCTGTCAAGCTATTTCAAAATGGCGACTGTTAAAAGTTTTAAAAAATCCCTATTTAAATAAGCGAAAATGATAAATCATTGATGGTTTTTTTACCTTTCAAGGTAAGAAATCTTCATTGATTTACGTTCTGACATTTTGTGACATTGTGAACTTGTAAAATTAATTTAGGTATTTCCGAAGTATTATCTTACAATTTTCTAAACAAAAATGTTTTTTCTCGGAAAGGCAGCGTATCGAAGTCTTGATATTGTTAGGATCTGGAGATTAAATAAGAAGTAAAGGACTTGCCTAGGAATGGACGGTCACGTGTTTTAGGCGACGATGAAAAATTGGATATTGCATTATCTCTGTAGGATAATCCGCATGTTTCAACAGTTTGATTGGCTCAAAATCATGAAACATCTAGAGGTACTATTACCCTTATAAAGTATGTCTTGTCCAAGAGCTTTTAGAAGATGACTATGATAGGCGTTTGCAATTTTGCGAAGAAATGATGAGACAGTGTAACGAGAATAATAGGTTTCCACAGAACATATTATTTTCGGATGAAGCTACTTTCTATTTAACCGGGGTGGTTAACAGACATAATTATCGTTTCTAGAGTCAAGAAAATCCACGATGGATATTTGAAGCGCATACTCAGCGGCCCCAGACAGTAAATGTATGGGCAGGTATCATTAATAACCGAATTTTAGGGCCATTCTTTTTGGAAGGAAACCTCACAGCTGAACGGTACCTGGATTTCTTAATCTTCAAGTTGAGGCCTGCTCTAGCTGTAATTTTTCCCAACGAAGTAGATCTAGATATACCTAATGAAACAGTTTAGTTTCAGCAAGATGGTGCTCCCCCGCATTTTGGTGTCAATTTGAGAAGATATTTAGATCTTTGCAGGTCGCTGGATTGGACGACGTGGTACAATTGAATGGCCACCGAGGTCCCCAGACTTAACGTCTCTAGACTATTTTCTTTGGGGATATTTAAAAGAAAAAGTTTACCAAAATAGTTCAAATAATATTGAAGATTTGAAAAACGAAATTAGATTGGAGACACATAACATACCGGCTGAAGCGATTCGAGATTCCGTCGACGGATTTTATCATCGTCTGGGAGCATGCCAAGTAGAGGGTGGAGGACATTTCTAGCATTTGCCACGTTAAACCACCTTTTTGTTGTGTTTTGTTTTGCTTCGTTACATTTTTATATTTTTTGACAAAATAAATAACAAATAAACCATAACTATTGTTAAGTCACAATGCCACAAAATGTCAAAACGTGAAACAATGAAGATTTTTTACCTTGAAAGGTAAAAAAAACATCAATGATTTATCATTTCCGCTTATTTAAATAGGGATTTTTTTAAAAATTTTAACAGTCGCCATTTTGAAATAGCTTGACAGAATCGCGCCAAAATTTATGGGCATACTGTACTGTACGAGATATTAGCTTTCAAATGATGTATCACAAGCTGTATGTTTCCATTTAAAAAAGAGATCGATGTCGTCATATCTTTGATAAATGTCTACAAAAAAACCAACGAATAACGTCAAAATGTGAGCATATATAAAACTAAATTGACGTGTCCCAGCATTTTCCCCAAAAGTTACAGGTTAAGGCTATATTAATTTTATTCAGGACTTTTGGGCAGCCCTGTATATTATCCAGTGATTGATAATATAATAGTTAATATGAATAACAGGTTTGAAAGTCTACCTTTAGCCCAATCGATCGATGCGTCTTTGAATTTAGCTCTCGAAAATGGAAAGCCTTTTGTAGGTAATTATAAGGATATCCTTCAGATTGATGACACTCTTTTAGGAGCAAAATGTTTGATAATGAAAAACGTGCTAAAAGAAAACAGTTACAGTTAAAGTCCTAAGAAACACGTAAAACAAAATTTTTGCCCAAATCTTTATAAATTGAACAAAGCTTCAATTGTCATTCCAGTCAGCTCAGTCGGATGCGAGCGGAGTTTTTTTAGCAATGCGTAGAGCTTAGACGTGGCTGATGTCTACTATGGGAGAAGAGAGGTTCTCAAGCACTACTCTTCTCCATATACATAGAAAATAAGTACGTCAAGGAAAACGTCACGCCAGAAAATGTTTTAAATATTTTTGCAGAGTGAAAGATTATGTTACGTTACAGCGACAAGGGACATAATTAGAAGTGTAAAGCTATTTATGAATTATGATGCCAATCGTACTCACTAATTGTACATTGGGCGTCGACTCGGCTTCATCGGTCATCGCATCTCAGGCCCCCCCCTCTTAATAATAGCCCTATATACGCCAATGTTGTAGTGCGAATTTAACCACTATTTGCCCTAATTATACCGGGTGTTGCATCGTCGAGCGGGACATAGGAAATCCCATGTAATTTTAAATGGGGTCAATTATTGGCTTCCCTAATTATTTTAGAGAAAAATTCTATTTAGGTTTATTAAAGAGCACTAAAACCCACACTCAAAAGAACAACTTTAGATATTTTTGATGAGCCCGTTTACGGGTTATCGCCGATTTCTTTTTAACTATTTCTCCTTTTTATGGCCCCGTATTTGCGGGCACCAGTCAAGGTAAAAGATGACTGTCAAATAAAGTTGTCATTTTGAAATGTGTGCTTTATTGTTATAAAAACTCGTACATCGAAAATATTAGCCATGAATTACACTTCTGAAGAAAAAATATTGATGATTAAATGGTATTATCAAGGAAATAGTTATCAAAATGTGTCAGACATGTTTGCTGCTCTGTATTCGAATAGACCGATACCTGCAAACTCTACAGTCGAAAGGACTATCAAGAAATTTGAGACAAAAGGCACTGTAATAAATAACTGCAGATGTGAAGAAAGGCAGGAACAAAGAAGAGATGCAAGAAATGATAGGGACTTGCAAGTTTTATTGTGCGTGGAAGAAAATGATGGGAAGATCAGCACAAGGAAACTTGAGGATGACATAGGATTAGATCACACCACAGCGTTACGAGCTTTGAAACGACATAAATATTATTCATACAAATATGAAAAGCACCAAGAGCTAAGAGATAGGGACGAAATACGACGACAGGAGTTTTGTTTTGGTATGATGAAAAGAGCAAACATGGATAGGGAATTTTTAAAAAACATTTGTTTCACTGACGAATGCACATTTACCTTAAACAATGAACCCAATGTTCAAAATTATCGATATTGGAGCAAAGAAAACCAACACAGGTTTGTGGAAACAAGGACGCAATATCCACAAAAAGTTAATGTATGGGCTGGGATTTTCGGAGAAAATATTATCGGGCCATTATTTCTTACGCGAAATTTAAATGCAGAATATTTTTTGGAACTACTTGAAGATCATATTTTACCTACTTTACATGATGCCGCCAGGGAAAATCAGGAAGTTTGGTACCAAATAGATGGCTGCCCGGCACATAGTACCCTGGCTGTCCGAGAATATTTAAACCGTGCTTTTAATGGAAATGTTATTGGCTTAAATCATACAGTAAATTGGCCAGCCAGGTCTCCTGATTTATAGCCAAATGATTTCTTTCTCTGGGGCAATTTAAAAAACAGGATATACAAAGATAACACATACCCAAATCTAGACGAGTTAAAAAATGCTATTTCTGCCGAATGCAATAGAATTTCAGTTTACCAACTAGCGAATGTAAGAAGAGAATTTTATGATCGCCTCGGTTATTGTCTAGCAGTCAATGGAGCAATATTTGAACATCTTCTTAAATCCTAAAATTCTAACAATTTAATAGTACCTACCTATTAATTAGTAAAATATTGAAACATGTAAAATGTCATAATTAACCTTGTAATTGGATACTTTATTTTAGTTTTATTCAGATTAATTTGTACTCATAATATTTTCGATGTACCAGTTTTTATAACAATAAAGCACACATTTCAAAATGACAACTTTATTTGACAGTCATCTTTTACCTTGACTGGTGCCCGCAAATACGGGGCCATAAAAAGGAGAAATAGTTAAAAAGAAATCGGCGATAACCCGTAAACGGGCTCATCAAAAATATCTAAAGTTATTCTTTTGAATGTGGGTTTTAGTGCTCTTTAATAAACCTAAATAGAATTTTTCTCTAAAATAATTAGGGAAGCCAATAATTGACCCCATTTAAAATTACATAGGATTTCCTATGTCCCGCTCGACGATGCAACACCCGGTATAATAATATAATTCTATTATTAAATGGTAGAAGCGAAATCAAGTTTTCCTTAAGTTCTTTAGTAAATATAACGCATCCTTTTCGAAAATTACCAAGCTACTCCTAAGCTAGCTACAAAGTGTCTATTATTTTGCCACAGTATCCATTTGCATAACAAATTTAGTTTATGTTTAGTGTTTGCACTTCACTTCAAGTTTTAACATGGCGTTTACTTAAAACGAGATGATTTATTTAAAAGTGGGGAAGCTAAAAGATAAAGCGCAACATAAAAATTTTACTTTTTTTAATGGTGGGACTGTTTTAGATTCAGTTATTATACATTTTATGCCGATTTCAATAAAAATAAATTTATTTATTTATTCATTTAACAGTACTTACAGAATTATTCCAAATAGTACTAGGTAAAAAACAAAGAAATAATTACAGAGAGCTTACACATTTTCTACAAATATATTTATACAAATGACAATACTTACTTACAAATAGAAATAATGAAGTAACAATAATAACGTTCCCAACTGTAGCGCTAATGGTACGGCGGATATACATGATATGATCCGTAAGTTAATGCAGAAGGAGCCGTTTTAAGTTAAATTTGAACTTGGATATAGACCATTCATAATGAAACTCATTGGGTATTTAAGTGACTCATGATTCGGTTGGAAGGACTGTTATGTCCGATGTCAGTTCTATACCTATGGGTTGAGAAAGGTATTGCTAGACGGGTGTTACGTGATGGTACTCGAAAGTTGATCGATCTCAATAGGTCTGGACAATCTATCTCGTTGCTGATGATTTTATTACCAAACAATATAGTTAAAAAGATCCGTCGCATCTCCAAGCTCTCCAAGCCAAGCATGCTAAGGCGTTGGGAGTAGGACAGACTTGTTCGATCAATACGAAGCTTCCTGAACAAGAAGCTAGCGAACTTGGACTGCACTCGTTCAATTCTAACAGAGTGGGTTTTATAGAAAGGGGACCATACTATGCAGCAATATTCAAGGTGACTACGGACTAATGAATAATATAATATCTTCAAAATATTAATGTTGGTAAAGTTAAAGCAAGTTCTTATAATGAAGCCTGCCATCCTAAATGATTTGGAGATTATGTTGTTTATGTGTTCCCTGAATCTGAGTTCGGTGTCAAAGATGACTCCTAAATCATTGATTAAAGCAACTCGGGAAATACTTTCATTGGACAGTGAGTAATTGAACAAGATTGGCTTTTTTTTGCGAGTGAATGATATAACCTTGCATTTGGATAGATTAATTTTCATGTTATTTCTCACTGTAGTTTAAGACATCATTATCGATCACCTTATATATTTTTAAGTCATCAGCATAAAACAGAAAGTGAGCGTTATCAAACACGGTACTGAGATCATTTATTAAAATAAGGAACAGGATAGGACCTAAGTGTGAACCCTGAGGTACACCCGATGTTACTGTTACTCTATCCGACAGCTGGCCATTAACACTAACAAATTGAGATCTTTCGGCCAGATAGCTTGAGAACCATCTGAGATGGAAACCAGATATTCCATATATTCCAAATAAGACTAATTATTGTAGATATACTTTGATTAACCTCCAGTTTTTGACATTAATAAACTATACAGGAATTTAGAGCATATCAACTATTTATGTAACAAATTAAGTTCCATATCTTTTTATTTCAGCAATTACTGTAAATCAGGACACACTTATGTTACTAGTTATGGCCTGTGCCACTGGGAAGGTGTAAAAGTTGCATTTTTTTTTTCAATGATAAGGCACAGCACTGCAGGATTAATCCTCTATGGCGGTCTGCGGTCGGTGTATGTGCGCAGGAAACGATGTTCAAGCCTTTCCAGGTTGTTTGTCAGATCATGGTCACCGATTGTCAGCGATGGTCGAATTTGGGCTTTATATATTAAAAGCTGTTGGGGTGTATAGAGGTTCTTAGTTCGGAAAAGTATTCCAAGCTTCTGCGAGGCTGCCTTAGCAATGTCCGCAACGTGATTACGTCAAGACATATAACTATCCGAATTGACGCCCAATAAATTAATTGATGAAGTCAAGGGAATCGAGTGTCTCGCCATGACTATATCCGGTTCTTCAACAATAACTTTTTAAAAAGAAACTGCCGTCTGGGTTTTTTTAGCCTTAAATTCTACTTGGTTACTGTCACCCCAAGACAGAATTTGTTCCAGGTCTTTGTTGAGATGTGAGACCTCTTGCCGCCTATTTATTAACTAATTTCATAAAAGTCGAGTAAAGACACAGTTTCCTTTGAGGAAAACCTTACTGCGATTTAAAATATTTTGTCGTAACAGCTCAGGCGTAAATTTTATAAGGGTTCATATTTACATTCCAGCAAAAAATGAAATTTCTCGATACGTTGTCAATCTTTCACCTGTCAAAAAATATTCCTTTAAAAGTAAGGTCCTAAATTTAATGTTACACAACATTTATTTATTGGATGTTCTGCTTAAAGATCAAAGCAGACGGCAGAGTATTTGGTGTAAACGTTTATATTAAAATATTTTTGAGGATCTTTTTTATTAACTGTCTTTTTTTTTCACATATTTAATTTCACAAGGGAACATTTATTTGTATTTCTTATTTTGAACGATTAATTAAAAAACGACATTTTTAGTAAAATACAATTTTGAGTTTAAAAATAACGAATGCAATTCGTAGATTGACTGAAGCAATTACAATTAAACAAACCTTATTAAGGTTTAATTCTATTAGCAAGACTGACACTTTAGATTTTTAATTAAGAAATAAGGACGTTGCTTTGTCTTCGTGAAAATACAAATCGTTTAGTGCCCTAAAGCAAGAAAGCAATTACAAAGTAAACGAGATTAAGAATCTCTATTTTTGTTCGGAAATAGATAAATAGGGCACAGCTAAATTTAAACACTATCTAGTAAAAACTATTAAAATTAAATGAAAGTCAGCTCTATCTAGGGTAAGTCGGGAGAGACGCTCCAAATTCTAGTAGCATATTCTACATTAAAGTTGATACAGCGAAGAAAAGAGAAATCCAGGGAGTCAGACGAGTACAAGGAGCTGTGCAAACCAATAAACAGTGAAGCAGAAGAGACCTAAGACACTATAATAATAATCTAGTACAAAAAGCTATCGACAACAACTCAAACATGAAGGTGCTAAGGTCAAACACGTCTAGGGGAGGAAGACACTCTTTAAAATCAAAAATAAAACCGGCGAAGTTATCACAGACAAAAAAGGCATAACAGAGGCCATCCAAAGTTTCTATAATATCAAATTTGCCAAGGAACCAGCAGGCAGAAAATTCAAAACGTTGGATCCAAAGACATACCAGAAATAACCCAAAGTGAAATGAGAAATGAATCAAATGAAAAATAGAAAGTCACCAGCAGGAGACCATGTCACCGTCGAAATGCTAAAAATGGGAGGAACAACACTTGAACAAGCCCTCTGTGTACTCATGAACAAATGCATTAACGAGGAGAAAATACCTCAACACTGGCAGAATGCTAAAGTAATACTAATCTTCAAAAAAGGTGACAATACCGACATCGCAAACTATCGACCAATAAGCCTCCTTTCACATATTTACAAGCTCCTAACGAAAATACTCACAAACCGCCTAACAGATAACTAGACTTCTTAAGCAGGCAGGTTTCAGAAGAAATTTTAGTGCTATGGATCATCTTCAAACAATCCGTAGCCTAATAGAAAAATGCACCGAATATAACGTACCTCTACATCTGGCATTCGTCGATTACGAGAAGGCTTTCGACTCAGTCGAAACCTGGGCTATTCTAAATGCTACGGATGATGCAAGAATAGACACGAGATACTCTAACCTCATAAAACAAATCTATGAGAACGCTACACTAAAAGTTTCCATTGACGAAGATACAACAACAGATAAGATCAAAATAGATAAAGTAGTTAGACAGGGTGATACCATATCTCCTAAGCTGTTTACATTGGCAATGGAAAAAGTTTTTAAGAACCTACCCTGGGAAAACAAAGGTATCAACATAGACGGAACCCGTTTGAACCATCTCCGTTTTGCGGATGATGTTGTTGTTATTAGTAGTGACATTGACGAACTAAAGACTATGCTGAGAGAACTGAAAGAGATATCAGTGCAAATTGGACTTAAGATGAATCAAAATAAGATCAAAGTAATGACCGGGGAAGACACGGACATAATTGTGGATGGTCAGAAAACCGAACACGTGGAGGAATACTTCTACCTAGGCCACAACATCAAACTGAAAAAACAAAGCCAAGATTCAGAAATAACTCGAAGAACAAGACTAACTTGGGCAGCATTCGGTAGACTTGGCTACATTCTAAAATCTCAAAACATACCGATCAATCTCAAAAGAAAAGTGTATGAGGCCTGTATTCTGCCGGTCGCAACATATGGACTGGAAACTATATCTCTAATAAAACGCAATGCAGAAAAGCTCAAAACAACTCAGAAAGCTACGGAGCGCGCTATGCTGAGGGATTGCATAAGGAATGACGAGATTCGAAGAAGAACAGGGGTTACGGACATCTTGAAAAGAGCGGCGGAACTTAATGGCGATGGGCGGGTCATGTCGCCAGGCAGGACTCGTCCAGATGGACAAACAAAATAATGTAGTGGCAATCGAGAACTATAAAGAGAAAAGACCACCAAAGCGATGGCGAGATGACATTCAAAGAATAGCAGGAAGAAATTTGATACAAACAGCCCTGGACAGGAATACATGGAAGATACTGGAAGATGCCTACATTCAGGAGTGGATGGACATAGGCTAAAGAAGAAGATTCTACACGTAAATATAGATAAGTAATTTATAGGGAAACACAAGTAGGTAATTCAATTTTTCTTTGTTTCGAAGTTTAGAAAATATTATAAAGATGTTTTTTTTTCGTTTCTCTTGCTTATCATTATTGTGAACATACGGTCAGATATTAGATTTTGATTTTATCTACAACATTCTGTAAATTGTCATACATGGTATCAGTCAAGGTTTAATGTCTAAAAGTTCATGGAATTTTTTACTTGAAAAGAAATAAGAATTGTATTTTCACTCTGGGTCGAGTGTAAAATACACATAAGAATTTGAGGCGTTCCCTCGACTCACCCTGTATATGATATATATTTAGATTAATTTGTATTAGTTAGTTTTTAAATAAGTAATAGAAATTGAAGTAGTTTTGTTTTAGAGTTTATTGAACTTAAGAGAAAAAAATTAAAATATTTGCATTAATAATGAAGCAAGACGACATCTGAGCTGCTTTGGTCTCTTAAAAAAAAATTAATTAATTTTCTCCTTGAAATTACGGACATTACGTACAGCCATTTAACAATTCATTCCCTCATTAATGAATTGAAATTAAATCAATAAAAGACCGGAAGAAAGGTTTTTCTTGCCTTTACTTAATGAAACACGAACAAGAAACAGAAATGGAGATTTTTCACTTCTTAAGGTAAAAGTTTTGTTGATAGATAGATAGATTCTTATTTGTACCAACAATCATTATAGATTTCACGCACGTACAACAGAATAATAAACAAATATCAAAAAAGTAAAATGTTAAAACCAACTACTACAAACTAACAAATAGAATAATGTTAGTAATACACATACATAATTTATATAGTACAGATTATTTAAATTTAAAGAGACCGAAAGGGCAATAAATCCTGCAACAAAGAAAGCTACAGCTTCTAATCATCTCTCTATCTTCTAAACAAATCATGGGCATGAAATTAGCAGGTATGCTCCATTCCACAATAATTCGTTGATTTCCCGACCGCAATAAAATTTAAACCCAGCCATAAATAAGTTCCTTTTGAAAGGGTACAGGTCCTGATTACCCACTAATTTCAATAGTTTAGATTAGCTATTTTCAACAAAACAACAAATATAAAATAATAGGTAAGTATCTTTATTTTAATCATGTAATTAAATAGCTATTAATATTTATACAAGAATACTAATCTACAATATTATAATATCATCTATGCCTAAACTAATTGTTAAGGGTCTTACGTTACTATTAATTATGTTATTATATTGGTATATTAGGTAGGTTAATGGTAAATTGCAGGTGTTCAATATAAAGCAGAGTCTTTTCATCTTAGCTCATCAGTCGTTTGGTGTTTGTCAAGCTGTGCGTTAAAGGTATTTTCGTGTGTGTTATCGAGCATCCAAAATATGTCAGATCTGTATGAAACTTCAGATAATATTGCTTCCGGAAGTTATGGTGTAACGAAGAAAAAACATTTATCACTTGATGCCAAAAACATCACAAAAAACGTTTACTGTACCCTTTTAGAAAAAGGGTATGACCAGAGTGCAAGTTTTAGTGAAACGAGTATTTTGACCAAAGTTGCATTAACGACAGTAAAAGATATAGTGACCAAACTCATCCAGCCAAGGAAAAACGGTGTGACAGCGGAAAATTGAGAAGCATCGAAGAAGCTGATAAAGACTTGATTCGGAGGAAAATTTATGACATGTACAGTAAACAAATAGTCCCAACAATAGATACGCTAAAAAAGGTACTTACAGCAGACGAAACCGACATTTCATGTGGCAGGACAAGCCTTTGGAGAATAGTAAAAGCAATGGGTTTTAAATATCATACCATTGACAAACGACAAGTACTAATGGAATCGCAGCGTTTACAAGTATGGCGTAGAGATTATTTGAATCTTATCAGACAATATAGGGAAGAAAATCGTTTAATTATATACTTGGACGAAACTTGGTTTGATACCCACGACACTGCTAAAAAAGGTTGGAGCGATTCAACAATCAAATGTCAAACTAAAGCTCCCTCAAACAAAGGACAAAGAATTACGATATTACATGCAGGTTCAGAAAATGGATTTATTCCGAACGCTCTATTATTATCTGCGAAGAAAATTGCCAATTCATCTTTGGATTACCATCAAGACATGGATGCTACATTGTTTGAAGATTGGTTTCAGAATC
The DNA here is from genome assembly GCA_963920685.1 of Polydrusus tereticollis. Taxonomy (NCBI): domain Eukaryota; kingdom Metazoa; phylum Arthropoda; class Insecta; order Coleoptera; family Curculionidae; genus Polydrusus; species Polydrusus tereticollis. The sequence goes on from OY987328.1 coordinate 150,355,228, forward strand.
ATCTGCTTCCGAATGTGCCCAAAAATAGTATTATTGTGATGGACACCGCTAGTTACCACAGTCGCCAACTAAGTAAAGTGCCGAATTCAAATAATACAAAAGTGGAAATTCAAAACTATATGATAAAAAATAATATATATTTCGAGGAAACCTATACAAAAAAGGACCTTTTAAATGTTTTAAAAACATTCAATATTGAAAAAGAATATATCTCTGACAATCTCGCAAGTGCTAATGGTCACACAGTTTTCTTCGCCTCCCTCCGTATTACTGTATTTTTAATCCAATAGAACATGTATGGAGTCAGTTAAAAACGACGATTAGAAGAGAAAACACATCCCCTACACTAAGTAGTTCTGTTATAGAATTTATTAAAAAATGTGTAAATAATATCCCAGTAGATAGTTGGAAAAATTCTGTGAGGCACGTGATCCAAGTCGAAGATTCGTATAACATAATTAATAGTAACGTAAGGCCCTTAATAATTAGTTCAAGCATAGATGAAGACGATAGTGATAGTGAAACAGAGCTAAATATAGAGTAGGTTAAGCTAAATATTGTATTATTATAATATTGTAGATTAGCATTTTTGTATAAATATTAATAGCTATTTAATTACATGATTAAAATAAAGATACTTACCTATTACTTTATATTTGTTGTTTTGTTGAAAATAGCTAACCTAAAGTATTGAAATTAGTAGGTAATCAGGACCTGTACCCTTTCAAAAGGTCCGGTGCCTACACAATAGATATTTGTCAGGCAACTTATTTATGATTGGGATTACGACTGAGGGTTGTCATTTAAATTTTATTGCGGTCGAGAAATCAAAGAATTATTGTGGAATGGAGCATACCAACCCTTAATTGCCTCTCTTTGTCGGGTGTGAGAAATTAAAGCGAAACAAAGAACCGTTTCCCAGGAACACCAAGATTCAGGTACGGGCGAGGAATTTTGGGGTTTATTCGACGTTCGAGAATATTTGGTGCAAAATGTTTAACGCTGAGACACGGAAAATTATTTTAAACGTTGTGGAGTATTTTTAAAATAAAAAGAAAATATCCTTCAGCCAATTTCAGCTGTGAAATGCACTTCAGCAGCCTGTAAGATTAGTGAGAAAACTGTAGCCAGGATCCGAAAGGAATAGTATACATAGGTACTTTCCACTGAACTCTCAATAGTAGAAAAGTAAAGCTAATGGTCTAGCAATCTAAAAATGTCCCCGGTACTTAAAATTCCTTTCGCGGAAGCTTTACTCACGCGTAGTACGTCGGATTTCTACGATTTTCGTATATTCCCCTAAAATTGACGTTTATCTTGTCCAGAGCCGGTAGTATCTTTTCTTTTCTTAAACAATGTTTGGCGTGTGCATTGTGAGATCTGTGGCGTTATTTTGTTCTTTATTGTGTTTTGTGGAACTTTCGTTAAAAATTGTTTACCAGATTAGACTTTTATAGTTTAGGTTATAGTGCAGTGCCTTTTAGTATAAGTTCATAATGAGAAATAAGTGAATAGTGTTGCTTTGCAACAATTGTCGGCCAACGACCAAAATTTAGTTGTTCGGGTAATTAACTAGCTACTTATAATAATTTAAAAACTGAATTGCCGCATAGTATTCACCTTGCTGCTCTAACCTAAATGGTTTCTCTGTTATCTTTTATTTTGTTTCTTTGATAGGTATACCTACCAGAACGTTCAAAAACTTTACAATAATATACCTAATTTGAAACTCAACAGATAGTTTCAACTAGGGATAATAATATTATGTTATTTGTGTCAAACTTGTTTACTGAATTTTGACAAATTAGTGAAATATTTTAAAAATGCTTTTCTCTTCTTGCCACCCTAACAAGATAATTCACAGTATATCCAATTATGCATCAATATTATGTGTTTCGTCAATACGGCTGCTATTTTACTGTTGCCTCTATATTTCAACATATGGAACTTCTTGTTTAAACATACTACATTCAGATGCTACTTTTATACCGCTGTTTTCTTTTCAGTGTGCTGAACATTAACGCATATTTTCTGACTAGTACACCTTAACTGTCAGTCTGTTGATATCATATCTTGACGATACCGCGAATGACCTGTCCATTCGCGGTATCGTCAGAAAACACAGTATCAAGAATAATCAAAGCGGGGGTTCCGCAAGGACCGCCTTTTGCAGCGATTCTGTATAATATATACACAGCTGATGTACCGCGTGATCCATTTACGCAACTATATCTATTTGCTGATGATACTGCCATGACTACCACCTCAAGAGCGCCCTCTAGAGTGGTTTCACGTCTGCAACGCCATATTCTGATTCTGCAGAAGCGGCTCGAAACATGGAAGCTCAAACTTAATGAAGATAAAACACAGGCAATTTACTTCTCGAAGGCAAGGCTAAGACTACCCGAGACCAGGGTTAAAGTCAATAATATACCAATTAATTGGAGCAACAAAGTTAAGTATCTGGGCCTTGTTTTGGACAAGGAAATGTCCTGGAATGATAACATTGATGATAGACTAAAAAGCTCAAAAGCAAATATGGGCAGTGTATCCTTTAATATCTAGAAGTAGTAAAGTTAGCAACTCGACAAAACTCACAATATACAAGACAATAATACGACCTGTCCTAACATAAGGATCATCAACATGGTGCACAGTAAACAAGACGAGACTGAAAAAACTACAAATAATGCAAAATAAGACGTTACGAATAATAACTAACTCACAAAGACATGTACCAGTGACAGTACTTCATAACGATGCAAACTTAGAGACAATGGAACAACACATGACTAAACTAATAACAAACTACCATAGACGGACAGACGTATCGACCAACCCACTTATAACAAACTCACACATACGCTCAAATCCTCTACACTCATATCGTTTCCCCAAAGATTGGCTCCCACCCTAGCTCAACTAAATGAAATAGAACAAATTCAAAAATGACATCAAATTAATCTCAAGAAATAATGAAAATAAACAAAGAAGCAATAAACATCTGTGAGAACAATGAAAAAAGAATACCCAAACCCAGCTTCAAGAGTCACCGAAAAGGAAGACACGAATAACGAATAAAAGTAAAAGCCAAATGTGGCTAACTTAAGAAACTGACAATATAACGACCTTAACTGTAGTTGGGTTAAACTTTTTAGACTGTTAATAAGTTTCTATTGATTTTTCCAGCTATTAGAGGCTTTAAAAGAAATTGTATGTACCCAAATAAGTTGGAAAAAAATTATTATTAAATCCAAAATAGCCTAACTGGAGATTTGTGGCCGTATGTAGGTTTAAATAAATTCTGTGGTATACTAATGCTCTTAAAAAAAAAATGATTTGCCGAAATAACTTACAGAAAATTTTTTTTCGATCTTAATGGGGACTAAACCAAGCCTATATGTCGCAAATGGCCGCAAATGGTGTAAATCGACTTTTTAGGCTGTAAATAGGTTTCTGTCGATATTTTCAGCCATTAGAGGCTTTAAAGAAAAATGTATGTACCCAAATAAGTTGGGAAAAAATTATTATTAAATCCAAAATAGCCTAACTGGAGATTTGAGGCCGTATGTAGGTTTAAATAAATGTTATTCGTCGAAATAACTTGGAAAATAATTTTTTTCCATCTTAAGGGGGACTAAACCAAGCCTTTATGTCGCAAATTGCCGCAAATGGTGTAAATCGACTTTTTAGACTGTAAATAGGTTTCCGTCGATTTTCTCAGCCATTAAATGCCTTTGTTAGCTAATAATATACCTATTTGCTGCTTTACAGTTATTATAATGCGCTGCATTGAAGCTTTTCACAAACATCTGCTTTCTAACATATTCATTTTCTTTCCTACAAGGTGCCAAAGTAAGGCAAATGCACATGTTTCTCATGTTGTATACAAAATAATAGAAGGAAACCAGGCAACAATGGGCACCTCTTACAGTGTTAAGGACAACCATTATTACTTACGGAACTATGCAGGAAACTAAACTTTAATTCCAAATTTTAATTTTCATACCTACACGGATACCCCTTCTTTTTTCGGTATATTGCTTATTTCAGAAAATTAATACAGCAGAAGACTTATCCAGCTGTCGCTGTGTAAATATGATATTTAATTACCTAAACTAACCCAATCTATTTTAATTTTATATTATTAAAATACAGACCAAAAAATAAATATTTCGGTATTTTTGTATCGAAACTTCAAACAAACCTTTAAAAACTTAAACATTATTTAGTAAACAAATTATTTGCAAAGCTAATGAGATATTACCGAACAAGTAAATAAAATTAAATATAACAATGGTAATACATTTTCCGGCTACTTCAATATTCAAAAATAAATATCTACAAATTACCGGTAATTTATTTTAATTACCTACATATATCGTTAATTCTCCAAAAAAATTATACTTTATTATAGTCATATACATACATTCACTATGTCCTCATTTATGTGATGTGATAAATACACATAAAGGTAAAAAAATTTAATGTATCTAATAAAGTATGGTAAATGATTTACAAGCAAGATAATTAATTTCTTTACCAAAGGCACCATAAAAACCTGAACAGATCTTTATCTTTTAAGGGAAATAGATATAAGTACTAAACTCTGCTACGTCACGTGCCAAGGACCTAATATTTAGTAGTTTTTAACCATTAAAGAACCGTAAAATAGTTGAATATACAGCAAAACACTCATATTACATATTCTGTGCATAGCTTGAACTAGAAAGGCTTCGTAATGATGCAGAATAAACTTTTATTTTGGTCGAACCCGTTCTATAACTCGAGGATCGCAAGATTCATTAGATAAATTAAAAATTTTATACATAGTATGAAGTTTTTTAAAGTTGTGCTTAGTTTTATAAAAGCTTTGCAAAGAGGCGGCTTCATAACTTTCTGTTAATATTTTACAACGTGTTCTTAGCGTAAGAACACTTACTGATCTTGTTTTTAAACGCAATGTTCTGCTCACTGAACAATTCCAGTTTAAGGTAGAGCATTGCTTAGTGAGACAAACAACGACATTAACTAATAGCATTCTTCAGGGATTCAACAAAAGGGCACAAATGGGGGCGGATTTCTTTGACGTTTGCAAGTCACTTGATAAAGTTTGGCACTGCGCGCGACTCGAACTATTTAATCAATTATCATCAATCATCCTTCCTTGAAAACAGATTTTGTTGGAAAACGCGATTTCTGATACTAAACATGCAATGCAGAAATGCGGCAAGGCTCACCCCTAGCTTCGGTGCTGTATAACATTTAAACTCATGACACGTCAAAAGATAGACAGAATCGGCTCTATCAATTTGCCAATGACACTGCAATCACATCCAAATCAAAGCAACCCTGGCTAATTGTCACAAGACTGCAGCATCATATTATGCTCCTAGAAAAATGGTCTTTGGATTGGATGATTCGTCTGAATCCCTGCAAAACGAAGGTCATTTCCTTTTCGAAAAGTAGCATGAAGAGGTCCGAGGAAAATCTTGGAATAAATAGAGTTGAACTAAACTGGTCTAACGAAGTAAAGTCGTTGGAACTTATTCTCGATTTAAAACTGAGTTGGAGGAAGAATTAAGAAACAGAGTCAAACTTGCAATCAAATAATTAAGCTCCCTCTACTCCCTCCTTAACACCCGTAGTAGAATTTGTACAAGAATGAAAGAATGAATGAAATTGATTTACTGTGCAAGAGGTATCCTTATAGATAAATCTTATTGACAAAGCATTATAACTTCCTCCAAAAAATAGGGGTGAGGCATTCACCATGAATACACAATTAAGGTACAATTAAAAGCTTATCACATGTTTCAACTTTATAACTGAAGTGGCGCTAATTTAATAGTATATTATTAACCAAGGTTTAGACAGCCATCATTATTGCCCGAGCGGCGAGTTTAAATCACGAGGAGCGAAGCGACGAGGGATTTAAGACGCGAGGGCTATAATAAGCTGTCTAAACCGTGGTTAATATATTATTTTTTCCACTACTACAAACTTTTATATGACATTTATCTTTATAGTATTAATAATTATAAAAAATTATAGGTAGGTATAAGTATATTTTTTAATCAAGTTACCTGCGCTTTGGAATTGGCAAAATATTTTGTTGTTTTGTCAGGTGGCTTTGTCAATGTCAATTTGTGTTCATTTGTGTCATCAGATTTCACGAGTTTTGCGTTTTTTTTTAAAATGAGCGAAGAAAATGTTAGTGATAATATTATGTGTACACCTCCCGAATTAAGGATGGAAGCAGAAAAAATGTTGATTGTATCGATATTTTACAATATCAAGTAATCTAATATGTATTGATAATTATCTGGTTGCCTAACCACAATGATTTGATGTTGTAGAATTAAAAAATCAAGTTACCTGCGTTCAAACAAAATTCGGTTAAGGTCAAAGATCGGTCAATAATGGATTTCAATGGCTTATTATTGACCATGGTCAATAATGACTTATAAGGTAGAGAAAAACGATTTCTAGCGTTAATAATCGGTCAATAATGGCGATGTTATAGGTTAGTAGTGGAAAAAAATTATTTATGCTTATCCTTTATACTGTACACAAAAGTACCAACATAACACATATGTAACAGTTGATACAAACTACAATTTAGGATCATCACAAACGATAATCTAATAAAAATCATTATTAAAAATTTCAAGAAAGTAAGACTATACCGGGTGTTGCATCGTCGAGCGGGACATAGGAAATCCCATGTAATTTTAAATGGGGTCAATTATTGGCTTCCCTAATTATTTTAGAGAAAAATTCTATTTAGGTTTATTAAAGAGCACTAAAACCCACATTCAAAAGAATAACTTTAGATATTTTTGATGAGCCCGTTTACGGGTTATCGCCGATTTCTTTTTAACTATTTCTCCTTTTTATGGCCCCGTATTTGCGGGCACCAGTCAAGGTAAAAGATGACTGTCAAATAAAGTTGTCATTTTGAAATGTGTGCTTTATTGTTATAAAAACTCGTACATCGAAAATATTAAAGGTGTATTTATGAGTACAAATTAATCTGAATAAAACTAAAATAAAGTATCCAATTACAAGGTTAATTATGACATTTTACATGTTTCAATATTTTACTAATTAATAGGTAGGTACTATTAAATTGTTAGAACTTTAGGATTTAAGAAGATGTTCAAATATTCCTCAAAATGACAACTTTATTTGACAGTCATATTTTACCTTGACTGGTGCCCGCAAATACGGGGCCATAAAAAGGAGAAATAGTTAAAAAGGAATCGGCGATAACCCGTAAACGGGCTCATCAAAAATATCTAAAGTTATTCTTTTGATTGTGGGTTTTAGTGCTCTTTAATAAACCTAAATAGAATTTTTCTCTATAATAATTAGGGAAGCCAATAATTGACCCCATTTAAAATTACATGGGATTTCCTATGTCCCGCTCGACGATGCAATACCCGGGATATTATTTTGTTGAAAAATTTCGTCTACATTATAAAAAACTGTTGACAAAATCTTGGACTTTAATTTCTTACGAGACAGTTCAAGGTTTTGGCTATTTTTCGTCTCCAAGCTCAGGTGGTTCTATATCTTTATGCCATTATAAATAAAAGAGTCTCTAATAAGGCTCAGGAGAGAAATTGGTAGGGGTGTATTGTCTGTCTATCTTATAAATTGAATCTACTGGTGATTAGGAAAATGTGTTTTTTGTTTTATGGATGCAGCTGCTAAGACAAATAAGCATGCAAGGGTTAGTATATTATTAGAGATGAAAAGTGGCTTGTAATGAACTCTAGGATAAGTACACTATGGTTCTCTTCTGGAGGATAAAGACAGACTGGAAAATATACTGTGAACATGCACCCCAGAAAAGGGCATATCTGGTGTAATTCAACATTAGCAAAATTAATGCTGCGAGTTAACCTCCACATGGTTTTGGCCTGTTTTGACTTATGGCGTACCAACCTGGTGCACCATAAACAAATCGCTGTAAAATAAGTTCCAGGTATATGAGAACAAAGCAAGTGTCCCAAGATACGCCACTAACCGTATATTGCACGAAGATCTAAAAACACCGACACTACAAGAATACTACGCACACTTAATATCCGATAACATTAAGGTAGAGGCGTATCGACTGTAATTTAATGGCCGGCCTATCTTGTCGGTATAGGAGTTTCCTTAGCGTTTTCTGACTGATTTTTGTCAGATATTGGGTCAGGGGAAGTATTTGATCGCCACGAAATGTTACCTTCGCTGCCTTTCCTTCTATTTAGGTTAGTTCCTGTTTCTCTACATAAACGCCACAGATGTAGTCAAAATTTGGAGAAACTCAACATCATGAAGGACGTCTTGATGTTTCTTCCACGGGCCATTAATCCTTCTACCATTTGTAAAGTACCTTTCGATCAAAAAGTTTTGGTTTTGCAGTGATCAGCATTGCTTAATTTTCTTAGAAATAGAAAGTTCAGACCTTAACTATTCGATTTATCATTCAGCTTCAGGTACCTTTTACTAGGACGTAAGGATAACCTTTGTAAGGCTTGGAGTTATGACCTTGCCATGCCGCTACATTTATGAGTGCCTCTTATATTGCCATAAAAACCTACACCTATACAATCCGAATCAACTTTACCATCAGTATCCAACTAGACAGGGACATCTCATAAGGGTGGAATATCTACGATTGGAAAAATCACGCACAGCAACCAACTTCTCTGGTCCTGTATTTTATAACAAACTTCCCATCCGTATTAAAGATTTGCCAGAGAGACAGTTTATGGGTGCTGCCAAAAGATTCTGACCCAGAATGCCTTCTATAAAATAGATGACTTTCTGAGTCACATAATTTAATCTAATTGTTTGTTTCCTCATCTTGCGTGGAAACTGCAGTGTGTCCTCTGAACAACTAAATGCTAGTGATTATTTTATTTTTGTGTGCTGTAAAAGTAAACACTGAGACTGATATTTTTATTACTAAATTTTAATATGTTGTATATTGTATAGCTGTGTTAATTGAAATTTTCTTTGTGTTTAGTATAAGATTTTAAACAATCATTTTACTTTATCTTTATTCTGATTTTAAAACATCTGTTGACGTAAGGAATGATTATTCATTGTAATCAATTACTTGAATAAAGGATTTGATTTGATTTGATCAGAGTCAATTCAAGAGTCACGGTAAGCGTATTTGATTTCACCTCAACTTTGAAGACGATTCGTTTTGAGCGTACGATGTGATAACACATTTTTCAAAAATGATAAGGCATTCCCATTCTAAGTCGCTTACACTAAAAGGAAGTCGAAACACGATCTCAAACGGTTATAACAAGTTATTAACTGGTAAATTTCCTGTATTTAGAGCACTTGGCTCGGGCGTCCCGACGTAATAGTTGGCTCGAAATAAGCTTCATCAATCAAATACCACAGGTTGAAAATGTTCAGCCTGCGGCGTATAAGAGACGTGTGATAAATTAACTTTCTCGGTCTATCGTCGTTAATATGTCAGATTTACCGCGTGAATTTAAGCTTATTATGTATCGTGGCTCGATGAAACGTAAACGAATTTCTTAGGTTAGTTTCAATTTGTATTTAAAAATCTATGGTTTCAATGCTACTAATTTAAAGGCTCTGCATGAGCGACGAGGCAAATTCGCATATTTTATACCTCAGCTTAAAGAACTTAGGTGCATAATTTTTAAACCCATGCTACAGCCCATTCTACTGAAGCTGGAACCTGGAATAGGTAAAGGTTAGGGTATCAGATTTAGAAAAAGTCTAGTTTTGCAGCAATCTTTAAAATATATTTCTCCAATTGAAACATTGGTGCGCCCTTAATACTGTTTGGTATAAAAAGGGATACATCCAATTTTATTATACCCCTGTGCAAAAACTTGAAAAAGGTGACCCTATACGAAGAGTTCTCTCGAGTACGTATAACTTATTTTCATAAGCTGATGCTGATGAAACCCAAACATGAAAAAATAACTTCGTTTCAATACAAGTTTTGTGTAAATCCTTGGGCAGCAGTGATTGGCAGATATTTTATTGGTCCGCGTTATCTTCCAGATATATTTAATGGAAATAGCTATTTACGATTTTTACAGAATATTTGCCAGGTATTTTGGGCTACATAAGAAATTACTACCTGCCTATTACCGACTTACCGTATTAACTTAACTGCCAATTTTTAAATGATACATTTCCCAATCGTTGGATAGGGAGAAGTGGGCCAATATTATGGCCGGTTAGGTCACCAGACTTAATACCTTTTGATTTATATGTGTGGGGAAAGATGGCAGCAGTGGTGTATAAGGTTGAACAGGTCGGGATGTATCTATGCTTTTTTTGGGTCAAAATGAAATGTTTACAAGTACCTATGCATTTTTCGTGCTTTAATTTCATCACAAAATGATATTCTTACCCGTAAAACCGTAGCAGAGAAGTTCTTGCCACTACTGAAGTCAGAAACCTAAAAGAAAGAAAAAAGATATTAATGAAGTTTACCAAGTAAAATTGGTCTACGTGCATTTTGGTAATATATTAATAACTTTTTTTTATATTGTTTAAGGAAACTGCTTGGAACTAATTTCTAAAAAAATAATTTCAGAGAACTTAAGGCATTTCTTAGAACAATACTTAATTTTATTTATATTGCAAAAATATAAAAAAATTCTAAATGTCACTAAATTGCCCTACTATCGAGTGAAAAATTTCTATCAATGTACCACAATATAGTATACTGGGTGGCCAACACTCTCAACGCAGGATTTCATAGCATCTAAACTACTCAACTTTTTAATATTTCTTAAAAACAGGGTCATAGGGAGACATTAGGCCTACGGTTTAAAATTATTTTAAAATATACCGGATGTCCCAAAAAGAAGATCCATAGCAAAGTTATATTTTTTTAAATGGAACACCCTATATCTTACAATATTTTTGGATTCTACATAAAATAACAATTATTTTTAGTAAGTGCATTATAAGCCTAAACTTAATAGTTCCTGAGATATAGGTAGCTAGGTGCGTCAATATAGGCAATTGCAGCGTCTCGAAACAACGAGTTAGTCAAGATAGCTTACGGCGGACACCACTCTCGATGGTAACAATAGAATAACGTCAGGGGGTACAGTGGCGCCATTCTAAATATTCACAAAATATTTAATTTTCTATTTTCACGTGGGAAAGCTAAATAAAAGTGTCGTTCGTGCAGTATTGTTCCACTGAGGCGTTAGTCGAACGAGAATCGCCGTTCGTGGTTCTGAGACGTGTGCAATCGTCAAGTTCCTAAACGTGTTGTGTTAGTGGCACATGGATCGAATAAGATTCGGTCATTCTAAAGGTTAAGATGCGTAACAGTGTCGAATTCGTACAAGTACCGTTCCAATGGAACGTCGATCGACCTCACGTCATTTGTAGTCGACGAGAAGTTTTCCTAACTAAAAAGCAGTAAAATATTTCACAGTTTTAAAACTGACATCACCACTAATGTTCATATGTTTAGCACATACGTATACTCGAACACCCTAAGGTATTGCCCATGCAAATAGTATTGTGTCACTCTTACAAAGTATCAGTCAGTAAGTGTCTTATGTATTTAATGTAACTCAGTAGTTAAGTTACTACGAATCAGCATACGACAACTTGCTGACTCTTACTATTTCACAAAGGTACAATAGGAAATTATGAGTTGAATAAACAGAGAGTATACAGAGTTTAATAGCAAAGCCTGCACTGAAAAAAATGGTATCCTAAGGGTAAAATAATCCATTCATTTGGCAAATATTGATTCAGTTCAAGGAAACTGTATTTATTTTAAATGCGTTTCCCTTCGGCTAAAATAATTGCGGCATTTAAGTGTAATACTCGATTCTTTTGACATTTAATTACTTTAAGGCAAAGTAAAGGCATTTACTCAAAAGAAATCTTCAATTCATGTCTTTCTGTCAAATTTTATTGGTATTGCTAGAAATTCCATGGTTTTGCGCTAAAGTACACTGACAAACATGGATTATTTTAGTCAAACGAATCCATTCATTTGGAAATGATTCCTTTAGTTTAAAGAAAGATAGTTTGTTGCAAATTCTTTGGCATTCGAATAAAATAGCTGATGCATTTGAGGCAAACGCTCGATTCTTTTGGCTAAATCCTTCTTCATAACTTTATTTGAAAGCACAAAGTATTTTGTCAATATGTCTTAGAACTTTAACACAAAAGCATCATAATGTTAAATAAATCCCCGTGCATTTGAGCCAAAACCTACATGTCAAAAAGTCATATCCGCACAATCCTCCTTATTTCTTGACAGATATCAGCGGAAGGCGTTAAAGTGAGACCGCGTACTTTTTGTTTTGATGTCATTTCGCTGTTTTGAATTTTTGGTATGTGATTTGTTGGCCTAGCGTGTATAGCTTCGGGTGGGTTATCGGTTGGAGTTGCAAAGTTTGAACCCCGCTGTGTTTCTACCTTTTTTTTTAGTCTTACTTTACCGCTACCTATATATCAGCACCACGGTGTAGTTAGGTTTAACCCAAAAACTAATAGGAATATACGATTTTTGAAATTCCTAATTCCTAGTAAAATCTTTATTATTTGATTTTGGTAACAGAACAAAGAATTGATGATCCCGAAATCCTTAAATTGGTAACTCCCGAACAGATTGACTTTCTAGCTGATAATATTGGGGACAAGTTAAGACTTGTGAGGGGAATTAAAACACTTGAAGAAAACCATAACTTAGGAAATAATAATGTAAGTACTACCTATACCTACCTACCTAATATCTTAACATAATATGTAATAATACCGACAATAATTATTTTTTATCTATTTTTATATTATAATGCCAATTTTTTATGTGCGCACAGAAAGGTATACTAATTGTTTTATCTTTTAGCAGTAATTTAATTTTTCCTGAAATTTTAAATTATAAAAAGAATTATTGATAAAAAAATTAAAAAAAAAATTAGCCCAAACTGATTTTTTTTTTGGATGAATTAAATACAATTGATTATTATGCAGGGTGTCTTAAGAGTCTTAGCCCCCTTAATATTTCGTCGTTTTATCGATATTAATATTTGGCATTGCTTCTTTGCTTGATAAAACATTAACATTTTTGTTTTCCAAGGCATTCTAGACAAATTGAAGCTTGTTGCATTTATTTTCCAACACCTAGAAATTATTTAAATTCTTCAGTATTAGGTGGCTTCTGTTTTCCAAGGTATTCTAGATGTATTAAACTGGAACGAATAGAGCTTTTTAAAAATTTAATGGTTGATATCTCAGCAACTAGTTGAGCTAATATACTATATATTTTTGGAATCAGGAAAGAAGGATATTTTATAAAAATTAAAAATATACAGGGAGATCGTCTTTTGTTTAATTTTTTAAAAATTTTTAGCGGGTGAGATAAAACTCCACAACTATACATTAAAATTTCTTTGCATCTCTTATAGGAAACTCTGTAGACAAATAATCACAGCAGAAAGTACACGTGATACACGATAAAGATAAGGAATAAAGATTATTAGATGTCATATTATCACTTCCCAGTTTGCCAAATAAACTCAAATAAGAAATTGTTTTTGAGTATTCAGTTTTTTGTTTTTATCAATAAATAATATATGTTTTTTAGTAACAATTGTAGTTTCTTTTAATTTACGTGGGTAATTTTTTCAAAATCAAAGAATTTCAGCTAAAGAAATTCGGGTTTTGACTCAAATGCCCATAGACTTAGAACAAGAAATCCGAGTTTTGCTGCAAATAACAAAATTTTTCAACCAAATACTAATAGATTTAAAATAAGAAACCCGGGTTTTGTTTCAAAAAATTAAATCATTTCAATGAAATGTCAATAGATTTAAAATAAGAAATCCAGGTTTTGTTCCAAACATCTAAATTCTTTCATACAAATTCCAATAGATTTAGAACAAAAGAATATACTCTTTGGGTTAAATTCCTAAGTTGTTGAGACAAGAACCTAAGTTTTTGCTTTAAACCCGCTTTCCTTCATTTCAAATTATTTAAGCCTTTGATTCAAGTCAGTACTTAGTTATTGGCAAAAGCACGGCATTTGAGGACATTAATGAAGATCTTCTTCTAAATTTATGTTTCTTTGTAACAAAGACAACAATGAGATGATCTTAAAGAAAGGACGTATTTGCTTCAAACCTTTTATTCATTTGGACCTATCCAAAGTCCCCATTCCTTTGAGGGAATGGCAGATTTCCTTGGGGCAAAGGTTCCTTTTTTTCAGTGTGGCTTTTATTACTGACTAGTTGGATAAGGAACCTAAATTATTACAATGTGTGTCTGCGAGCAAAACAAGCATATATCGTATGCTTTGTACAGTGCCGATTTAACAAATGTAATGTTTAATACTAGAATTTTGTGAATAAATGTCTTGTACTTAACTTAGGTGTTTAAACCAAAACTCTATATCCACTGAACATATCCGTACACTATGGTAATAAAGTATTCTATACGGTACGAACAGGTGAAGTAAGCCGAGTCGCCATCACTATCAAATAAAACAAAACGAAATATTAATGGATTTTAAAAATTTGAGGTTATTTACAAGAAAATTTAACGTCCAGACATCACCGTTTTATGTGTCTTAATTTCTCAAAATTAAGCCTCTTTCATTACTTGCTTTATGTCGTCGAAATGTTTAATTTATTAATAAAAGTCTCATAAATCATTTAAGGAGAAGAAAATTAGACGCGCGCCTTTTGTAATATTTTAAATTTATCGAGAAATTTGTTATTGCCTCTTTTACGGTTGTTTTAAATAAGTAATTAATCATAATTAATTAGTATAAGGGATATGCCTATATTTGTCTGCTGTCTTGACATTGTTTCACGAAAGGTCTGTTGGCGTTGACAGGGAAAGGGTATTAAAATTAGTAAATGGTCCTAAAAGTATTAAAAATCACAAATTCATCTTTTTCATTACATCCGCAATAAAATCATCAATTCTTGAATATATATATTCCTGGTATAATTGGGATTAATAAGCCGTCTGAACCACCAAACATTTCGTTAATCATGCGGAATAAGAGCTTTTGCCATCATTCGACGTGAAAGGACAATAACTGCGAAGATATCGTCGATATAATTCATTTGCTGGTAGTTAGTATTAGCCAGTTCAGTTTAATTATAAATATTTTAATACCATTAATCACATGGGAATTAGCGAAATGTCAAATTTGCCTATAATTTGTATTTTGTTTATAGAATCGAATGGGATTTGGATTAAATTGTAAAATGTAATTATTGAACAAGGTATAAAATTTAAAATTGTACTTCCCGCTTATCACAAAAAAGCTTTACGGCTAAAAAACCTGAAACACATAAAAGTTAGTGTCACAAAAATATGTTAAAAGACAAAAAGACAAACCAGCTAAAATATTTTCGACAACGCGACAAAGTATTATAGTAGCGACTTTAATATTTTAAACAAAACACTACGTATTTGAAGATTTTTCTGTAGTCTCTATTAGTGTCTTAACAACTTTCTTTATTATTTTCCTAACTTATCTGTTGCCGTCTTCGAGATATTTTTTTTTTAAACATGACCTTAAACAAATGCTGCTACTTTTGAACATTAAAATACCAAGGCACTAAGGTTTGGCTGAGACGTAGGCAATACCTGGGGGCTATTTATGCTGCGGTCAAATCCTAAATAAATTATACACAATAATCTAAAAATATAGATAATTTGGTTCTATGACAAAATGCCTAAAATAATATTTTTCCAAAAATGAAACACCCTTTCAGATGTTGAAGAAGTTATGCAATGTGACGATGTTCTAGTACTTTCAGCTCTTGTCAGCAGAATAAATATAGTTATAGTTAATTGAATCATAGATATCTCCGGGGTGAAGATTATTCATATTTAAGAGGAAATAAAAATCCAAAATTCTTCACAAATATTTAATATTTTGCTCTATGAGTTTCGGTTTCTTAAACCATTTTTAAGAGCTGTCTAAAAAGTTCATTTATATAATATTCTCAATTGAAAATCAAAATTATCAGGTCCTACTTGCATAATGTAATCACAAACTTTGCTTTAATGCCAATAGCTTGGAGTGTTTAGATGTGTCTACTTTTCCCCTAATTGATAGAGTGGTCTTTAGCATCGAATATACTGACCAAAGCGTCCACATCTTCTTTGTTTGGTGTTTTCGGAAAAATAAGCTAGTAACGCCGATTCAGAACCAGGATTTTGAACTTTGTTTTTCGCACACCATTCTTTAAAACTGTTAGATGCCTTGTCATATCTCGGGCGGCTTTCAGTTGACAGAATATCTTCTTCTACTATTTTTGCTGCTTCCAGAATTTCTGGTGAAGTAGCAGCAAACTCAAATTCCACAGCTGAACTTTTTTCGATGTTTTGCGAAATTTTTGACACTACATACGTTTTTAAAACAGTTATTTACATTACTAGATGCGAAAGTTAATTTTTGGTGTGAGGAGGTTTTTGAATAGCCGAGGCGAAGCCGAGGTGATTAATACCTCCGAACATCAAACAAGGCTTTCGCATCGTGTGATGTGTTAAATTTTATCTACTATTGTTCTCTGATCAATATATTATTAGGTGATGAACTTTGATTTTATTCATATTATAATGATAAAATAAGGTTTTTCCACCTGTAAAATAATCCATGATCCAACTAGTTATTTGAGTACTGTCAGAGTCTGTCAGTCCGAATTTGTTAATTTCGCTAGTCTAAAGTGTTCTCCCAAGACCAAAACGTTGCTATTCAGAAGGCGGCCGAGTTGGCATGTGCCTCACTGTTACCTGAGAAGTCGAAAGATAGATACTATCAAACGTACAACCTGTTTCTGGAATGGAGTATTCGTGTTTTTGTGTGCTGGCACCGAAAGTAGTACTTACGTAGCTAGAAACATAATACTTTCGTAGCTAGCAACGTATAATATTCAGATAACTCTAATGTTTACTTTCGTGATATTTCGTGTTGCTAGGGCCCGAACGTTAATTTATTTATACAGTAGTAAAAACAAAATATATTGTCTAGTGATATAGAAACCATAATCAAAAAATTATATTTCCCATCTTGATGTGTGTTATTATTTTACCACCTGCGGTTATTTGAAATTGTAATGTCTGTCTAATATTTAAATGAAAAAGTCAAAATGATATTTCGCTTTTAATAATAATCTCAATAATTTTAATTCAAAATAATAAGAAGTGGATGAAGTGGTTGTAAGTAAGATAGTATACAAACCTCGGTGTAAAGTTTAATTACCGCTCGCGCCTCGGTTAACTACCGACTCTCTCGAGAGTAATAAAACACTTTCCACCTCGGTACGTAATATACTATTCAATAGAAATAGAGAGAGTTTTATGACTTGAAAAAAAGTGTATTAGGTTTATCTTTAGAATGGAGTAACGCGAAAGTTGCAAGGGAATATTTATTAGTAACAAAATTTTAACTCTAATTAGTATGTATATATTAGATTCGTTTATGTTTGTCCATAATAATAAAGACTTATTTCAAGATACTATTAATAACCACCAATATAATAATAATAATAATAATAATAAAGGTCTTTATTTGTACATTTATAACATCTTACATATTATAACAATTAGTTGTTATTATATACTTAATAATGTACAAAAAGGCGAGGTTCAGTTTGACAGATAAAATCTGCCATCTGTTCAACTAACCCGAAATTAACCTAAATTTTGTGAAATTTTAACTGAGCAACATAAAAATGGTATTTAAATTAACCTAATCGAACGCAATTGCATTGTTCATTATTATATAATTAACCCTAAGAACCAGAATGAAAAAGAAAATATATCAAAAAACTAGAAGAACAGAAAAAAGGGGCACATTTGATTAGTTCAGAGCTGATCAGTAATTATTACATTTAAGTAAACAAGATGAACTAAGTAATTACTTACTAAATTCAATACTTACAGTACAATAATTGCTTAAACCAAAAGGAATAACTCAGAAGACAAGGCCAGATCAGTGATTGCGCGCCATGAGATGATTTGTTATGTTTTGTTTACATAAATTGACAGATGTTTTCATAATAGTTTCCGGCAGATTATTGGTGTATTTTGCAATCAAGTAGGAGAAGGACCATTCAAACAGAGTCGTATTATGGGCTGGAATAGTAAGTTTGCCCTTAAATCTAATATTAATATTGTGAACGTCAGTTCGTAAGCGTATTTTATTGTATAAATATGGTGGTGATTTGTTAGTTAAAATTTTGTGATACAAACAGAGCAGAAGAAGGTAACGACAATCGCCCATCATTAGCCAACCAGACTGTCTATAAGCATAGCTGATTCTATCATATTTACGTATCCCAAATATAAGGCGTATGCAAGAGTTTTGTAATTTTTGAATGCGACCAGCAACATGTGCTGTTATGCAGGGTCCATAAACAACATCACAAAAATTTAAATGCGACAAGACCAGCGCATTACATAAAATAGATTTTAAATTTCTAGTCAGTACATGCCTATGTTGAAATAAAAGTTTTAGATTGATATACGCTTTTTGCAAACATAAGTTTATATGATCTGCAAATCTAAGATCCGGATCCATAAGAAGTCCCAAATTTTTTGCCGAACTCTTTATTTGTAACGTGGAGTCGTTAATTTTTACAGAATCAGAAAAATTTGTTTGAAAATACTGTCTGTCGCCAGTGGTGCCAAAAAGTAACACCACTGATTTTCCAGAGTTTAGCAGAAGGCTATGCCCAGTTGCAAAATTACTAAAGTTAAGTAAATCAAAATTGAGAGCTGTAACTGCTTGGGTGGTTTCTTCTCTGGAAAAGGACAGATATACCTGTATATCATCAGCGTAAAAATGATATTTTGAGGAAAGAAATGCAGTAGAAATCTAGACGTATATAAACTAAACAAGAGGGGTCCCAGGATTAAGCCCTGTGGCACACCAGTCGCGACATTCTTAAAAGAAGATATATCGCCTCTATAGCAGACAGCCTGACTTCTTCCTGCCAGATACTCTGCCATCAGTCGAAGTGCTGCATCTGATAGACCAATATACCGAAATATAGCGTTGATAATATCGTGGTTAAGCGTATCAAATGCTTTGCTAAAATCCAATAAAACCAACAATGTTAACCTGCCCTTATCCCAAGCTCCCAATATATCATCCGTAATATTTAATAGTGCAGTAGCACATCCATGGCCCTTTTTAAAACCTGATTGATTTACAGAAATAACCCTCTCAGCCGAACAAAAATCAGAAAGTTGGTTATGTAATATTCTCTCTAAAATTTTGGAAAATGTAGGCAGAATGCTTATGGGTCGTAGCTGGCCCAAAGAATCGACTGAGGATGACTTAGGAAGTGGTATCACCAATGCCTCCTTCCATTGGCTTGGAAAAAACAGATTTAGTAATACAATAGTTAATAACATGAGTTATGTAAGGCAAAAGGAAGGGTATGCACAATTCCAAGGACAAAATATTAATTCCGTCTACCCCACAAGCTGTTGTTTTTATAAGCGAGATCGCCTTAAGTATGTCTATTTCTGTCACTCTGTGAAACTCAAAAACTGAATCGGAAAGTTTGTTTTGAGTATAAAACGAAACCACGCTGTTATCAACCGTAAGCCGAGGAACAGAATTTATAAAATGATTATTAATGGATTCGACATTAGCAAGTTGTTGTGGTATATCATTATTTTTTTTCGAATTCAGATCAAGGCGTTTTAAATGAGACCATAATTCTTTATGATTGTGATTATTATATTTTTGCACGAAGAAAGTCTTTTTTTCCCGCTTAACGGCCACAGTGAACATGTTTCTCATATTTTTGTAGGTATTCCAATCGGTTTGAAGTTTAGTTTTTTTGTATTTGCTTAGATACTTATCTCTATCCCTTTTCATTGCTCGCAGAGTATCTGTAAACCAAGGCGCATATTTTTTCGTAATACGATGTGTAACAAAAGGAGCATGCAAATCTAAAAGTATATTAATATTTTCATTAAAGAACTTAACCTTATCGTCTACATTATCTATGAAAAACATGCTATTCCATGGAATTGATCGCAGATCCGACTGAAACTGCTCATAGTTTAAAGATTTAAAATTTCTACCCGACATAAGGCTAACCTTTTACCGGAAAAATGTAATTTTAGCTATATACAAAAAAATGTTTCTTACACTATTATAAAAATATACAATAATTTTCCAGAGAGCATACGTAACCTACCTCATAGCCAAGCCAAAACAATTATAAGTAATTTTTTAATTAGAGAGGCATATTATAGCCTAAATGAATTTTATAGTGATTCTGATAGATCTGCTATTCTCTGAACGTTATCTTGGATTGTAAATTACATTAAGGTATTGCGTCACAAAGTGCGGTGTTGTAAATGTTCAGGATTTCTTTTTTTTTTGTACTTTTGCCTGACTTTCTTCTGTGGATTTTCTTCTCTTGTTAAATCTTGGTTAATCTACCATCACTACTACCTGTGTGTATGTTAGGACGTATGTGTCAGTTATATGTATTTATTTTTTATATATTATTATAAATTTAAACAGTTATAATGTAAGTTTTATCATTGTACTGCGACAATTGTTTTATGCCTTTTGACTTTTTCTTAGAAACAAATAAACCATTATCTATCTATCTACCTATCTACTATATAACTGCTCCTTTCGTAAAAGTTTCAAATAAAATAATAAGTGTTAGGCAAGTAACGAAAGAAAGGGTTTGTAAATAGTTATAGAACCTACTAGAAATATTTTTATTACCTTGTGAACGTTTTGCATATCGATTACTGTTTATTACTATCTCCCAATCATAAAAAGAGTAGTTCTCTATGAGGTTCTAATGTGTCGTCCACCGTAAATGACCCTGTATAGGGATAGACAAAACCTTGTTATTATAAATAATATCAGGTATCAGGTTTACTTCTATTATAATTCAAAATGAAAGTATAACAAATAAATATTAAAGTCGCATATCATAATATTATGATAAAATTCCTAGCAACAGAAAAAGTTTCAAATTAAATTTTTCTCTAAATCTTCCTTAATACCGAAGAAAGCAGGCCCAGGACATTGATTTGTGGAAAATAAATAATTTGACACCCTTTCAATATCTGAGAAAGCCCGCAGGCAGTAAATTTTTATCAAAAACCGGAGAGGCTCGGATAAACTGCCTTTGTGTGTGAAAATATAAAAAATTTATATTTTGTTAGAATTATTGCGGATCAGCGAAAATCCGGATGGTTTTTAAAAAGGTAAGATAATTTATTGGTCCTAACGGTCGGTATTATAGGCATAATTTAAACGTAAAGGTAAGTGAAACTGAGATTCTTCTCCTTTTTCTGGGTTTTCGGATAGTTTCAATTTTGGCACACACTAAACTTGTCTCACATTTTAAAACAAAGATATATGAAGTTCTACGAGGTAAGTTTTTTAAAGTATTACAAGGTAATATCTCGATAGCGGTTTTAAATATTTTCATAAAAATTTGGTGAGGTAATAGGAATATGGAGGGATGTTTTTCAATTTTAAGGGGTGGGAGCAAGTAATAAAATGTAACTAACAAAATAAATTTGGGTTAGTTTAGATTATCTAAATTAACTTTCTATATCGTCGCTGATCTTACATTTTGCGTTAGATTGTGAGTTAGATTCATCAAGTGATTAGATTTAAAGCTATCTATGATCTAACAAACTGGCGAAGGTCCAGCTCTAACAGTTTTCAGTATACAGTAATACCAGTCAGGGGCATAAGCGATACCAAATACATACATAAAGGGGCAAACATCCACAAAATGGAGTTTCGCCTAGTTGTTGGTGAAAGATTAAAATCTGCTCTCATATTTATTGTAAAATATAAGGTTATTTTAATTTAAGGCCTTCGCTTCAAATTGTGTTAAATTATTACAGTAGTTTAGACCTGGCCATACACGAAGTTAATTTTTTAAATACGGATATCCCAAAAACGGCTGCTCAAATCAACTTTTACCACGTATACATTTTTTAGGTAAAATACGTTGAAAAATAAGTATTTTTGTTTAAAAGTTAAATACCGGGTGACCCAAAAAAGTTATTTTGTTTTAAATCTGTGCAAGGTACCGCAGGTAGCGCCTTTTAATATTACTATAAAGATGAAAGCATATTTTAATTTTTCACCCCACGAATATTGTGATAATACACCAAATTACTAAAAAAATTATTTATGAAGAACTAAAACCAAATTGAACTTTTAACACTCTGTATCTCCGAAATCATCCACTTTTGGACTGAGGTAACTTGGGTTAGATCGTCATATCCCCTCAGGAATTTGCGGTAGCATTTTTCCGCACCATTTAGAGACGCCATGTATATTGCTTTACATCGTATTGGGCTTATCAGCAATGCACTCCACAAGAAAGAAGAAACATGGGTGGATTCCTAAATAATCTTATTATGCCTATTAAAGGATCCGAAACTCATTTAGGTTTCAAAATTTTTTGTATGCAAAACTTATGTAGCTGACACAATGCGAGACAAAACAATTTTTGTCCCTAAATTTGTAGCCGGCATTCTCACAAGCACATTCAATTAGATTAGCGGCCTAGAATGCCCCAAACCCTAGATCCAGGATTGATATGGGGTAATTTATTGGATATGACAGAATACATCACTCCATTCTAGCTATAACTTTTGTTTGGTTGGAAGCTGAAATTGAAATTATTTCTAAACTTGTTGTAATTGCTTTTGAAATTGTTTCAGGCAAAACTTTGTACGAAATACTAATTGAAATACTTTAACATTGTTTACTTCATAATATATCTATATCACTAAATAATATCATATTTTGTCTCCAAATATGTTTACAGGTTGTTATGTTTAAATGAAAATTGAGTATTATATTTTATAGGTTCCTTAATAAAAATAAATTAGTTTTTTTTGCAAAATGAATAATGTTTTCCAACCTCCTGTCATCGGCCATCGAAAAAATATAAAATTTCTTTATATTATACTACATAGTGAATAAAATATAACGTCTTAGGCATCATTCAATACCTTCTCCTGTACATACCAAGAAACTATGTCAGACATTCTGAATGGAAAACATAATTCATTTATAAAACAAATAGGCAAGATGGTCCAGATGACGCGACGCCTCAGGGCATCGGTTTCGGGGCGGCATGGTTGATGCAAGAAAAACAATTGCTTTAGCACGAACAGCTGTGCAAATAACATACCCCAAATTAGGTTAAGTGTTCAACATGACTTAGTATCTCAACAAACAGATTAGGATTAATTGTTAGCCTGTTTCGAGAGGGAGGACCTGATCTCTCAAATGTGAAGATTTAAAGACATTTTAAAAGCTCGTCAGTTTAGAGAATAAATAGGGTTTTTTAAATACACTTTATTATTGCAAAGTTCAGTTACATATCCATTATTTAAACTAGTCTTAAAATATTTTATTAAAAGTTAGTAATGGCGCACTGAGTTAGTTCCCTAGTGGTTGCATTAAGTCTTACTGCGTGGCCTTTATTAATATACAGGGTGGCGCATCGAAAACGAAACAGAGTCATTTACTGGCAGCTCAGTTCTTTTTTGGAAAAACGCGTCAATTTTGTTTTCGAGAGGGACACAAAATTGGCAAAAAATCACGTTAACACGTGCAGCTCCCAGGGCGGGGGTGGCATCACCCCTAAAATCTTAAATGGAAAGGGGGGTCCAGTGATACCTTATTTTAAATGCCCTGCAATTCCATTTATAATGATGTAAAATTCATGTACTTCAGTAACTTTGGAGATTTATTGATTTAAAGCTTAAATAAAACTCTAATACATCATCATTAATGGAGATCAATACATTTGGCAGCAAAGTAGTGTAAAAATGAAAAGACCCGTCAGCCAACTAAGTGTTGGAAATGATCACCATGACTTTCCATGCAGTAATAAAGATTTTGCTTAAAAGGTTGCCGCACATTTTGCAATATTTGAGGAGTAATTTAAGGCACTCATTCACAATTCTTTGTCGCAAATCTTCTAACGATGTTAGCTAAGTAGCATAGATTTTGCTATTTAAGTGACCCCACAGAAAGAAATCCAAAGGTGATAAATCTGGCGATCTTAAGGGCCATTCAATGGCACCTCTGCTACCAATCCATCGATCTGGAAACGTCTGATCTAAATATTGCCGAACACGTAATGCGTAATGTGGTTGGGCACCATCCTGTTAAAACATCAACCTATTCGCAATGTACCGCCGATCATTCTGATTTTCAATTATGGCTGTTAATGCAGGATCTATGGCGTCTTGCAGAAATTTCAAATACATTTCACCGGTCAAATTTCCAGGTAAGAAAAAAGGACCAACTAAATGATCGCCAAAAATACCAGCCCAAACGTTTAATTTTTGTGGCTGCTGTGTGTGTACCTCACGATAAATTCTGGGATTAGAATCGGACCAATATCGGCAGTTATGACGATTTACTACGTCATTTAAGAAAAAGGAACATTCGTCGGAAAAGCAAGTGTTGAATAGAAAATGTTCATCGTTTATAATTCGTTCAGTCATATCTTCACAAAATTGTAATCGCCGATCAAAATCGTCTTCATTAAGTTCTTGTGCAAGGTGAATTTTATACGGATGAAAACTACACTGCGTCCATTAATTATGGAATAGGTAAAAAAGTACTCAAATTTTAAACATCCATATCTCCTTCAAAATTATATCGATCCACTCAATTTTTGATTTATTAGGTAGGCCGTCCCTTGGACTACTTAGCACAAAGTATTTGACCTTACTTTATGTCTTTTTTATACAGGATGATGGCTAAGATACCAAGCCATGTAAAATGTGCTGATTTAAAAATTAATGTTTGGAAAATACGAAGCAATGAAAATGGAATTTTATTAGTGTACTGGTTACAGCTTTATGTTAGGTACTTACTGTACAAATTACAGCGCAGTGCCGTTCGTGTTAATTTAAAAAAATTAAAAAATCGTGATATAACACTAACTTAACAATAGTAATAACAATTTAAAGAAACAACTTAATTTACACGAACGGCGCTGCACTGTCATTTGTACAGTAAGTACCTAACATAAAGTTATAACCAGTACACTAATAAAATTCCATTTTCATTGCTTCGTATTTTCCAAACATTAATTTTAAAATCAGCACATTTTACACGGCTTGGTATCTTATCCATGATCCTGTATAAAAAAGACATAAAATGAGGTCAAACACATTGTTCTAAGTAGTTCAAGGGACAGCCTACCTAATAAACTGAAAATTGAATGGATTGATGAAGATATTGATTTTAAAATTCTAGTACTTTTTTACCTATTCCATTTTTTATTTTTTTATTTTTTTTTTAATTGACACGAACGACACTGCGCTGTAATTTGTACAGTAAGTACCTAACATAAAGCTGTAACCAGTACACTAATAAAATTCCATTTTCATTACTTCGTATTTTCCAAACATTAATTTTATAATCAGCACATTTTACATGGCTTGGTATCTTAGCCATCATCCTGTATAAAAAAGACATAAAGTAAGGTCAAATACTTTGTGCTAAGTAGTCCAAGGGACGGCCTACCTAATAAATCGAAAATTGAGTGGATTGATATAATTTTGATGGAGATATGGATGTTTAAAATTTGAGTACTTTTTTACCTATTCCATAATTAATGGACGCAGTGTATGTGCCTTTAGAATCCGTTGGATACTACGTCGACTAGACACCACACACAGTATCCAATTTGCGGGTACTTAACGTAGGATCTAAATAAACTTGCCCTAAAACCCCCACTTCCATTGCTTTGTTCCTTATGGGATTTTTAATGTTGCTTTTTTTATTGGCTACTGATTCAGTTTCCCGAAATTTAGCTACAAGTTCTAGAACATATTTTCGATGCACGTTACTGTTCTCAAGTCGCTCATTAAATATTTGTGCTGTTCTATTAGCGCACTGATTATTTCCGAAAAATATTTCGATAATTTCAACCTTATGTTAAATAGTTCACAAACTTCCCTTTGAGTCCTAATACGATCACCACATCCTATCATAATTAAATCATCTATTCTCTGAGTTTCAGTCAATTTGACCATTTTCTTTTGTGAATTTTCAATTTTATTTAGTTAAGCAGTACGAAATGCTGCATGAGACAAGATTACTTAAATGTTACTTGATAGCTGTCAGCTTTAAACTGACAACTAATGACAACACATTTGAAGGACTGGTCTATACCTATTTAAATAATAAAACTCAAGGTGACTTTAAAAATACTATAATTCAATCGAAAATTTCTCGATAATCTTTCACTTTAGACCTAGGGTATGCTATACCAGATATAAAGAAAGATGTTTTTCCCTTTTCTTTCCGTCAGACCCAATCCTTGGACGCGTTTCGCCGTATTACGGCTCATCGGCAAGGCTATAGAGTCTGACGAAAAGGAAAGGGCCTTACAGTGTTTTCAACACATAATGTATAAATACACATCTTCTCTAAGACCTCGCTGGTCTGGTTGGGTGGATAGCTCGATTGCTACGAGATGTCGCCACGTGTAACATCTCGCATATGTATTTATACATTATGTGTTGAAAACACTGTAAGGTCCCTTTCCTTTTCGTCAGACTCTATAGCCTTGCCGATGAGCCGTAATACGGCGAAACGCGTCCAAGGATTGGGTCTGACGGAAAGAAAAGGGAAAAACATCTTTCTTTGTATCATGTTTTCGGTTCATTGAAACCGACGATTGGCTTTCAGCGCCACCTGACATTAGATACCTGCTTATGCGGGATCCATTCCAGCGTTTGGTCTTCTCTAAGACCTCGCTGGTCTGGTTGGGTGGATAGCTCGATTGCTACGAGATGTCGCCACGTGTAACATCTCTCATATGTATTTATACATTATGTGTTGAAAACACTGTAAGGTCCCTTTCCTTTTCGTCAGACTCTATAGCCTTGCCGATGAGCCGTAATACGGCGAAACGCGTCCAAGGATTGGGTCTGACGGAAAGAAAAGGGAAAAACATCTTTCTTTGTATCATGTTTTCGGTTCATTGAAACCGACGATTGGCTTTCAGCGCCACCTGACATTAGATACCTGCTTATGCGGGATCCATTCCAGCGTTTGGTCTTCTCTAAGACCTCGCTGGTCTGGTTGGGTGGATAGCTCGATTGCTACGAGATGTCGCCACGTGTAACATCTCGCATATGTATTTATACCAGATATGTTTAGAATGTTTACTAGAATTGAAAAATCGAAAAATATACGGGGTGTTCCATAAGAAAAAATAACAAATTACGTCATATCTTTAACACCCTGTATACTAAACTTTCACGTCAAAAAATGCGCAAATTAAAATAAAAATTTACGTATTCAAGCATTTTTCCGAAAAATGCATCACTAATTTTTTATCGAATTTATGCAGGACTTCTGGTCATCACCGTATATTACACAATATAAAACTAGCTCTAACAGGTTATAATAAAGCGGAAAAGTGTATTTGATTTAAAAACCCCTGAGGTAAGTTTTAAGATGTCTTTTAAATGTTTCGGTACTTGAGCAGTCTTTGATATTTGTCGGAACACTGTTATACCATTTAGCAGCATTATAACTAAAGGAGCGCTGAAATAAAGCAGTTTTATGCCTAGGAATATTAAGGAGGTCGTTGTATCATGTAGCACGTTCGTGCACATCAGAACCCTTGAAAAGATTTTCCACCCTGTCAGCCTTCACCTCAGAGAATTTAAATTTGGCGAAATTATGTTTGAAAGAAGAATGTTCATAATGATTCAAAAATGTGTTATTGCCACTTTGTATATTAGATGGGGGAATACTATCCAGAAATAATTTATTGTAATCATTTGGTGAGCCCACATCGCTAGGGTTATATTCAGGAGTCAAATTAATATTTAACCACCTTAAGGTGCGCCAGAAACCTTTAGGGTTAAGCGTAAACTGATGATCCAAATAAACTTTTTTCTCGTTCCGAACTGACATGGTGACAAAGTTGCTAAGTTGCTTATACGTAATCCATGATTCTTCCGTTTTTACTTTTTCGTACTTAGAATGGGCTTTAGTTCTTAATCGCATCATATGATTGATATTGGGTGTAATCCATGGCGCGGGAGGTTTAGTTAGCCTACATCTGATAATTTAATGACATAATATGGTTAAAGTTGTAAAGCTATTGCGAGAAAGATAATGATCATAATTTAATAGTTGATGAAAAGTGCTGACAGTGTGTGTGTTACATAGAAACAAATTATGTGAAACAGATTTAACCTAATTCTTTCTAACAACAACAATAGGGCGTTACGTTTAAAATATACATTTACTTCTCTCTGTACTTATAGAACTTATTTATTTCTTTACATCAAGCAAAGTGGCGGGGTACATATAACATGCCAGAAACGAAATTCAACTGCAATATTCAAAGATTTATCAAAATCCTTCACTAAAATCGATGAGCCTTTCCTTCGAAACATTTTTCCGATTGGCAAGGCTGCGTTAAATTACCTTGAATAATGGAGAAAAAGCAACCGGAGAATACTGATTTGAGAAAAAATAATTTAACGCTCTTTCGATATCTAGAAATGACGCCTGGAAAATGTAAATAGCAAAAATATATAGTGTAATAAAAAAATAGAGAGATAGGAAAGAAAGTCAAAAAGTCTTTCTCTACTAATTTAATAAAAGAGCAATTAAAGGCTCAGTTTTTTCATATTAATAATTCTAATTCATATCATCATATTTGTTTAATAGAATGAAAGAAAGATTTTGTTAGAATGTAAGTACGATTTCCATTTTGTTAAAGTCACATTTATAAAGGTTTAAAAAAAAAATTCAAAATTTTTGGGGGTACTGGAGACCTAAGGCCCAGTAACCCGTAATTAAGCCCCATTTTGTAGAGAAATTAATAAAAAATAAAATTTGTTGGAAAGATAAAATATTTGATTTTATGTATCTCCGTAACTGTTAGTGCTATCAAAAAAGTAATATAGGTGTCATGAACTCTTTTTAGGTCAAACTTAAAATGGTAAAATCAAAATTTGAAAGTTTTCGCTCGCTTAAGAGATACGGGGGAAAATAAAAAAATTGACAATTTCAAAACTACCCTATATTTTCTTAGTTAACAGAGATACAGAAAAATGTTCTATACAAAAGTTTCTTTATAATGATTGTTGAATAATCTGCCGTTTTCAGAATAAGTATACGGGTTCAGGTATAAGAGTTATCGAACCTAACCTAATTTTTTTAAATGGAACACCCTATATATATTAACCTAAGAAGATTTCATTTTAAATTCTCTTTTGAAATATATAACACACCATGGATGATATTGGTTTCCTAGTCCGACGACTAGACCATAATTTAAAAACATACGGCTCTTTTACGATGCCGAAATCAAAAACTTATAATAAAGAAAACAAGGAAAATAAAGAAATAAGCGTGTTAGGATTTGTCGAGGCCAATAATCAGGTAATATATCATGGGATAGCTTTGAATAGTAGTAGCTCAACTTTTATTGAAGTGAAAACTTCTTTAGGCGCGTTTAGCACTTTTAGTGGGTATTGAATGACACTGAGCCGTCAGATTCGGCTATGCAATGCTCATGATTCAGTCGGGGAAAAAAGCAAGATACTAAAATATGACCAAATGCATTGTGTATTTGCTTTTTATGGATCGATTCTTTTATCGTCCTGAATTTGAGATTTGGATGTTAGATTGTGAAAGGTTAATAGAGAATCTCGTCTTGGTGAGGTTTTCACTTCTGTCTTGTGGTCTTAAGCACACATCCTAATTTTATTCTCTAAAATCACATTGTAATTTTAGAAACAAAAATCTACGTCCGTTAGAAACGTA